>CM060941.1:0-10000000 GCA_030765085.1 Allium cepa
TTTTTTGGGTATGAAACTAACCAGTGATGGCTGAAAGCGGTCATAGCTGTAGAACCCACAGATACCTTCGTTTTGACTGGTTATGGCTCCCGTAACTCTAAACGAACCAAGAGTTATGGCCCTGCGAAGAATCGATATCCACAGGGTGCAACATCTACGGTGCAAGGTGCAACATCCGTCCAAAATGACGAAACAGTGCCGTACGACATTTAGAAATGAGTGCATGGATTTGAAACATTGCAGTACCATGGTGCACCACTCTCCAGCGATGATAAATCATAGACCTGCCACGGGGATCCCGTTTTACAGAAAAAATCCACGTGACGAAAAAACGAAGGGTAAAAAACTTCCTTGACCCGATTGAGGTTCGGATAGGATTTTTTGGGTATGAAACTAACCAGTGATGGCTGAAAGTGGTCATAGCTGTAGAACCCACAGATACCTTCGTTTTGACTAGTTATGCCTCCCGTAACGCTAAACGAGCCAAGAGTTATGGCCCTGCGAAGAATCGATATCCACAGGGTGCAACATCTACGGTGCAAGGTGCAACATCCGTCCAAAATGACGAAACAGTGCCGTACGACCTTTAGAAATGAGTGCATGGATTTGAAACATTGCAGTACCATGGTGCACCACTCTCGAGCGATGGTAAATCATAGACCAGCCACGGGGATTCCGTTTTACAGAAAAAATCCACGCGACGAAAAAACGAAGGGTAAAAAACTTCCTTGACCCGATTGAGGTTCGGATAGGATTTTTTGGGTATGAAACTAACCAGTGACGGCTGAAAGCGGTCATAGCTGTAGAACCCACAGATACCTTCGTTTTGACTGGTTATGGCTCCCTTAACTCTAAACGAGCCAAGAGTTATGGCCCTGCGAAGAATCGATATCCACAGGGTGCAACATCTACGGTGCAAGGTGCAACATCCGTCCAAAATGACGAAACAGTGCCGTACGACCTTTAGAAATGAGTGCATGGATTTGAAATATTGCAGTACCATGGTGCACCACTCTCCAGCGATGGTAAATCATAGACCAGCCACGGGGATCCCGTTTTACAGAAAAAATCCACGTGACGAAAAAACGAAGGGTAAAAAACTTCCTTGACTCGATTGAGGTTCGGATAGGATTTTTGGGTATGAAACTAACCAGTGATGGCTGAAAGCTGTCATAGCTGTAGAACTCACAGATACCTTCGTTTTGACTGGTTATGGCTCCCGTAACTCTAAACGAGCCAAGAGTTATGGCCCTCCGAAGAATCGATATCCACAGGGTGCAACATCTACGGTGCAAGGTGCAACATCCGTCCAAAATGACGAAACAGTGCCGTACGACCTTTAGAAATGAGTGCATGGATTTGAAACATTGCAGTACCATGGTGCACCACTCTCCAGCGATGGTAAATCATAGACCAGCCACGGGGATCCCGTTTTACTGAAAAAATCCACGTGACGAAAAAACGAAGGGCAAAATACTTCCTTGACCCGATTGAGGTTCGGATAGGATTTTTTGGGTATGAAACTAACCAGTGATGGCTGAAAGCTGTCATAGCGGTAGAACTCACAGATACCTTCTTTTTAACTGGTTATGGCTCCCGTAACTCTAAACGAGCCAAGAGTTATGGCCCTCCGAAGAATCGATATCCACAGGGTGCAACATCTACGGTGCAAGGTGCAACATCCGTCCAAAATGACGAAACAGTGCCGTACGACCTTTAGAAATGAGTGCATGGATTTGAAACATTGCAGTACCATGGTGCACCACTCTCCCGCGATGGTAAATCATAGACCAGCCCCGGGGATCCCGTTTTACAGAAAAAATCCACGTGACGAAAAAACGAAGGGTAAAAAACTTCCTTGACTCGATTGAGGTTCGGATAGGATTTTTGGGTATGAAACTAACCAGTGACGGCTGAAATATGTCATAGCTGTAGAACTCACAGATACCTTCGTTTTGACTGGTTATGGCTCCCGTAACTCTAAACGAGCCAAGAGTTATGGCCCTCCGAAGAATCGATATCCACAGGGTGCAACATCTACGGTGCAAGGTGCAACATCCGTCCAAAATGACGAAACAGTGCCGTACGACCTTTAGAAATGAGTGCATGGATTTGAAACATTGCAGTACCATGGTGCACCACTCTCCCGCGATGGTAAATCATAGACCAGCCACGGGGATCCCGTTTTACAGAAAAAATCCACGTGACGAAAAAACGAAGGGTAAAAAACTTCCTTGACTCGATTGAGGTTCGGATAGGATTTTTGGGTATGAAACTAACCAGTGACGGCTGAAAGATGTCATAGCTGTAGAACTCACAGATACCTTCGTTTTGACTGGTTATGGCTCCCGTAACTCTAAACGAGCCAAGAGTTATGGCCCTCCGAAGAATCGATATCCACAGGGTGCAGCATCTACGGTGCAAGGTGCAACATCCGTCCAAAATGACGAAACAGTGCCGTACGACCTTTGGAAATGAGTGCATGGATTTGTAACATTGCAGTACCATGGTGCACTACTCTCCAGCGATGGTAAATTATAGACCAGCCACGGGGATCCCGTTTTACAGAAAAAATCCACGTGACGAAAAAACGAAGGGTAAAAAACTTCCATGACTCGATTGAGGCTCGGATAGGATTTTTGGGTATGAAACTAACCAGTGACGGCTAAAAGCTGTCATAGTTGTAGAACTCAGAGATACCATCGTTTTGACTGGTTATGGCTCCCGTAACTCTAAACGAGCCAAGAGTTATGGCCCTCCGAAAAATCGATATCCACAGGGTGCAACATCTACGGTGCAAGGTGCAACATCCGTCCAAAATGACGAAACAGTGTCGTACGACCTTTAGAAATGAGTGCATGGATTTGAAACATTGCAGTACCATGGTGCACCACTCTCCAGCGATGGTAAATCATAGACCAGCCACGGGGATCCCGTTTTACAGAAAAAATCCACGTGACGAAAAAACGAAGGGTAAAATACTTCCTTGACCCGATTGAGGTTCGGATAGGATTTTTTGGGTATGAAACTAACCAGTGACGGCTGAAAGCTGTCATAGCTGTAGAACTCACAGATACCTTCACTTTGACTGGTTATGGCTCCCGTAACTCTAAACGAGCCAAGAGTTATGCCCCTCCGAAGAATCGATATCCATAGGGTGCAACATCTACGGTGCAAGGCGCAACATCCGTCCAAAATGACGAAACAGTGCCGTACGACCTTTAGAAATGAGTGCATGGATTTGAAACATTGCAGTACCATGGTGCAACACTCTCCAGCGATGGTAAATCATAGACCAGCCACGGGGATCCCGTTTTACAGAAAAAATCCACGTGACGAAAAAACGAAGGGTAAAATACTTCCTTGACCCGATTGAGGTTCGGATAGGATTTTTTGGGTATGAAACTAACCAGTGACGGCTGCAAGCTGTCATAGCTGTAGAACTCACAGATACCTTCGTTTTGACTGGTTATGGCTCCCGTAACTCTAAACGAGCCAAGAGTTATGGCCCTCCGAAGAATCGATATCCACAGGGTGCAACATCTACGGTGCAAGGTGCAACATTCGTCCAAAATGACGAAACAGTGCCGTACGACCTTTAGAAATGAGTGCATGGATTTGAAACATTGCAGTACCATGGTGCACCACTCTCCAGCGATGGTAAATCATAGACCAGCCACGGGGATCCCGTTTTACAGAAAAAATCCACGTGACGAAAAAACGAAGGGTAAAATACTTCCTTGACCCGATTGAGGTTCGGATAGGATTTTTTGGGTATGAAACTAACCAGTGACGGCTGAAAGCCGTCATAGCTGTAGAACTCAGAGATACCTTCGTTTTGACTGGTTATGGCTCCCGTTACTCTAAACGAGCCAAGAGTTATGGCCCTCCGAAGAATCGATATCCATAGGGTGCAACATCTACGGTGCAAGGTGCAACATCCGTCCAAAATGACGAAACAGTGCCGTACGACCTTTAGAAATGAGTGCATGGATTTGAAACATTGCAGTACCATGGTGCACCACTCTCCAGCGATGGTAAATCATAGACCAGCCACGGGGATCCCGTTTTACTGAAAAAATCCACGTGACGAAAAAACGAAGGGTAAAATACTTCCTTGACCCGATTGAGGTTCGGATAGGATTTTTTGGGTATGAAACTAACCAGTGACAGCTGAAAGCTGTCATAGCGGTAGAACTCACAGATACCTTCATTTTAACTGGTTATGGCTCCCGTAACTCTAAACGAGCCAAGAGTTATGGCCCTCCGAAGAATCGATATCCACAGGGTGCAACATCTACGGTGCAAGGTGCAACATCCGTCCAAAATGACGAAACAGTGCCGTATGACCTTTCGAAATGAGTGCATGGATTTGAAACATTGCAGTACCATGGTGCACCACTCTTTAGCGATGGTAAATCATAGACCAGCCACGGGGATCCCGTTTTACAGAAAAAATCCACGTGACGTAAAAACGAAGGGTAAAATACTTCCTTGACTCGATTGAGGTTCGGATAGGATTTTTTGGGTATGAAACTAACCAGTGACGGCTGAAAGCCGTCATAGCTGTAGAACTCACAGATACCTTCGTTTTGACTGGTTATGGCTCCCGTAACTCTAAACGAGCCAAGAGTTATGGCCCTCCGAAGAATCGATATCCATAGGGTGCAACATCTACGGTGCAAGGCGCAACATCCGTCCAAAATGACGAAACAGTGCCGTACGACCTTTAGAAATGAGTGCATGGATTTGAAACATTGCAGTACCATGGTGCACCACTCTCCAGCGATGGTAAATCATAGACCAGCCACGGGGATCCCGTTTTACTGAAAAAATCCACGTGACGAAAAAACGAAGGGCAAAATACTTCCTTGACCCGATTGAGGTTCGGATAGGATTTTTTGGGTATGAAACTAACCAGTGACGGCTGAAAGCTGTCATAGCGGTAGAACTCACAGATACCTTCTTTTTAACTGGTTATGGCTCCCGTAACTCTAAACGAGCCAAGAGTTATGGCCCTCCGAAGAATAGATATCCACAGGGTGCAACATCTACGGTGCAAGGTGCAACATCCGTCCAAAATGACGAAACAGTGCCGTACGACCTTTAGAAATGAGTGCATGGATTTGAAACATTGCAGTACCATGGTGCACCACTCTTTAGCGATGGTAAATCATAGACCAGCCACGGGGATCCCGTTTTACAGAAAATATCCACGTGACGAAAAAACGAAGGGTAAAAAAACTTCCACGACCCGATTGAGGTTCGGATAGGATTTTTGAGTATGAAACTAACCAGTGACGGCTGAAAGCTGTCATAGCTGTAGAACTCACAGATACCTTCGTTTTGACTGGTTATGGCTCCCGTAACTCTAAACGAGCCAAGAGTTATGGCCCTCCGAAGAATCGATATCCACAGGGTGCAACATCTAAGGTGCAAGGTGCAACATCCGTCCAAAATGACGAAACAGTGCCGTACGACCTTTAGAAATGAGTGCATGGATTTGAAACATTGCAGTACCATGGTGCACCACTCTCCAGCGATGGTAAATCATAGACCAGCCACGGGGATCCCGTTTTACAGAAAAAATCCACGTGACGAAAAAACGAAGGGTAAAATACTTCCTTGACCCGATTGAGGTTCGGATAGGATTTTTGAGTATGAAACTAACCAGTGACGGCTGAAAGCTGTCATAGCTGTAGAACTCACAGATACCTTCGTTTTGACTGGTTATGGCTCCCGTAACTCTAAACGAGCCAAGAGTTATGGCCCTCCGAAGAATCGATATCCACAGGGTGCAACATCTACGGTGCAAGGTGCAACATCCGTCCAAAATGACGAAACAGTGCCGTACGACCTTTTGAAATGAATGCATGGATTTGAAATATTGCAGTACCATGGTGCACCACTCTCCAGCGATGGTAAATCATAGACCAGCCACGGCGATCCCGTTTTACAGAAAAAATCCACGTGACGAAAAAACGAAGGGTAAAATAATTCCTTGACCCGATTGAGGTTCGGATAGGATTTTTTAGGTATGAAACTAACCAGTGACGGCTGAAAGAAGTCATAGCTGTATAACTCACAGATACCTTTGTTTTGACTGGTTATGGCTCCCGTAACTCTAAACGAGCCAAGAGTTATGGCCCTCCGAAGAATCAATAACCACAGGGTGCAACATCTACGGTGCAAGGTGCAACATCCGTCCAAAATGACGAAACAGTGCCGTACGACCTTTGAAAATGAGTGCATGGATTTGAAACATTGCAGTACCATAGTGCACCATTCTCCAGCGATGGTAAATCATAGACCAGCCACGGGGATCCCGTTTTACAGAAAAAATCCACGTGACGAAAAAACGAAGGGTAAAATACTTCCTTGACCCGATTGAGGTTCGGATAGGATTTTTTGGGTATGAAACTAACCAGTGACGGCTGAAAGCTGTCATAGCTGTAGAACTCAGAGATACCTTCGTTTTGACTGGTTATGGCTCCCGTTACTCTAAACGAGCCAAGAGTTATGGCCCTCCGAAGAATCGATATCCATAGGGTGCAACATCTACGGTGCAAGGTACAACATCCGTCCAAAATGACGAAACAGTGCCGTACGACCTTTAGAAATGAGTGCATGGATTTGAAACATTGCAGTACCATGGTGCACCACTCTCCAGCGATGGTAAATCATAGACCAGCCACGGGGATCCCGTTTTACTGAAAAAATCCACGTGACGAAAAAACGAAGGGTAAAATACTTCCTTGACCCGATTGAGGTTCGGATAGGATTTTTTGGGTATGAAACTAACCAGTGATGGCTGAAAGCTGTCATAGCGGTAGAACTCACAGATACCTTCATTTTGACTGGTAATGGCTCCCGTAACTCTAAACGAGCCAAGAGTTATGGCCCTCCGAAGAATCGATATCCACAGGGTGCAACATCTACGGTGCAAGGTGCAACATCCGTCCAAAATGACGAAACAGTGCCGTACGACCTTTAGAAATGAGTGCATGGATTTGGAACATTGCAGTACCATGGTGCACCACTCTTTAGTGATGGTAAATCATAGACCAGCCACGGGGATCCCGTTTTACAGAAAAAATCCACGTGACGAAAAAACGAAGGGTAAAAAACTTCCACTACCCGATTGAGGTTCGGATAGGATTTTTGGGTATGAAACTAACCAGTGACGGCTGAAAGCTGTCATAGCTATAGAACTCAGAGATACCTTCATTTTGACTGGTTATGGCTCCCGTAATTCTAAACGAGCCAAGAGTTTTGGCCCTCCGAAGAATCGATATCCACAGGGTGCAACATCTACGGTGCAAGGTGCAACATCCGTCCAAAATGACGAAACAGTGTCGTACGACCTTTAGAAATGAGTGCATGGATTTGAAACATTGCAGTACCATGGTGCACCACTCTCCAGCGATGGTAAATCATAGACCAGCCACGGGGATCCCGTTTTACAGAAAAAATCCACGTGACGAAAAAACGAAGGGTAAAATACTTCCTTGACCCGATTGAGGTTCGGATAGGATTTTTTGGGTATGAAACTAACCAGTGACGGCTGAAAGCTGTCATAGCTGTAGAACTCACAAATACCTTCATTTTGACTGGTTATGGCTCCCGTAACTCTAAACGAGCCAAGAGTTATGGCCCTCCGAAGAATCGATATCCACAGGGTGCAACATCTACGGTGCAAGGTGCAACATCCGTCCAAAATGACGAAACAGTGTCGTACGACCTTTAGAAATGAATGCATGGATTTGAAACATTGCAGTACCATGGTGCACCACTCTCCAGCGATGGTAAATCATAGACCAGCCACGGGGATCCCGTTTTACTGAAAAAATCCACGTGACGAAAAAACGAAGGGCAAAATACTTCCTTGACCCGATTGAGGTTCGGATAGGATTTTTTGGGTATGAAACTAACCAGTGATGGCTGAAAGCTGTCATAGCGGTAGAACTCACAGATACCTTCTTTTTAACTGGTTATGGCTCCCGTAACTCTAAACGAGCCAAGAGTTATGGCCCTCCGAAGAATAGATATCCACAGGGTGCAACATCTACGGTGCAAGGTGCAACATCCGTCCAAAATGACGAAACAGTGCCGTACGACCTTTAGAAATGAGTGCATGGATTTGAAACATTGCAGTACCATGGTGCACCACTCTTTAGCGATGGTAAATCATAGACCAGCCACGGGGATCCCGTTTTACAGAAAATATCCACGTGACGAAAAAACGAAGGGTAAAAAAACTTCCACGACCCGATTGAGGTTCGGATAGGATTTTTGAGTATGAAACTAACCAGTGACGGCTGAAAGCTGTCATAGCTGTAGAACTCACAGATACCTTCGTTTTGACTGGTTATGGCTCCCGTAACTCTAAACGAGCCAAGAGTTATGGCCCTCCGAAGAATCGATATCCACAGGGTGCAACATCTAAGGTGCAAGGTGCAACATCCGTCCAAAATGACGAAACAGTGCCGTACGACCTTTAGAAATGAGTGCATGGATTTGAAACATTGCAGTACCATGGTGCACCACTCTCCAGCGATGGTAAATCATAGACCAGCCACGGGGATCCCGTTTTACAGAAAAAATCCACGTGACGAAAAAACGAAGGGTAAAATACTTCCTTGACCCGATTGAGGTTCGGATAGGATTTTTGAGTATGAAACTAACCAGTGACGGCTGAAAGCTGTCATAGCTGTAGAACTCACAGATACCTTCGTTTTGACTGGTTATGGCTCCCGTAACTCTAAACGAGCCAAGAGTTATGGCCCTCCGAAGAATCGATATCCACAGGGTGCAACATCTACGGTGCAAGGTGCAACATCCGTCCAAAATGACGAAACAGTGCCGTACGACCTTTTGAAATGAATGCATGGATTTGAAATATTGCAGTACCATGGTGCACCACTCTCCAGCGATGGTAAATCATAGACCAGCCACGGCGATCCCGTTTTACAGAAAAAATCCACGTGACGAAAAAACGAAGGGTAAAATAATTCCTTGACCCGATTGAGGTTCGGATAGGATTTTTTAGGTATGAAACTAACCAGTGACGGCTGAAAGAAGTCATAGCTGTAGAACTCACAGATACCTTTGTTTTGACTGGTTATGGCTCCCGTAACTCTAAACGAGCCAAGAGTTATGGCCCTCCGAAGAATCAATAACCACAGGGTGCAACATCTACGGTGCAAGGTGCAACATCCGTCCAAAATGACGAAACAGTGCCGTACGACCTTTGGAAATGAGTGCATGGATTTGAAACATTGCAGTACCATAGTGCACCATTCTCCAGCGATGGTAAATCATAGACCAGCCACGGGGATCCCGTTTTACAGAAAAAATCCACGTGACGAAAAAACGAAGGGTAAAATACTTCCTTGACCCGATTGAGGTTCGGATAGGATTTTTTGGGTATGAAACTAACCAGTGATGGCTGAAAGCTGTCATAGCTGTAGAACTCAGAGATACCTTCGTTTTGACTGGTTATGGCTCCCGTTACTCTAAACGAGCCAAGAGTTATGGCCCTCCGAAGAATCGATATCCATAGGGTGCAACATCTACGGTGCAAGGTACAACATCCGTCCAAAATGACGAAACAGTGCCGTACGACCTTTAGAAATGAGTGCATGGATTTGAAACATTGCAGTACCATGGTGCACCACTCTCCAGCGATGGTAAATCATAGACCAGCCACGGGGATCCCGTTTTACTGAAAAAATCCACGTGACGAAAAAACGAAGGGTAAAATACTTCCTTGACCCGATTGAGGTTCGGATAGGATTTTTTGGGTATGAAACTAACCAGTGATGGCTGAAAGCTGTCATAGCGGTAGAACTCACAGATACCTTCATTTTGACTGGTAATGGCTCCCGTAACTCTAAACGAGCCAAGAGTTATGGCCCTCCGAAGAATCGATATCCACAGGGTGCAACATCCGTCCAAAATGACGAAACAGTGCCGTACGACCTTTAGAAATGAGTGCATGGATTTGAAACATTGCAGTACCATGGTGCACCACTCTTTAGCGATGGTAAATCATAGACCAGCCACGGGGATCCCGTTTTACAGAAAAAATCCACGTGACGAAAAAACGAAGGGTAAAAAACTTCCACTACCCGATTGAGGTTCGTATAGGATTTTTGGGTATGAAACTAACCAGTGACGGCTGAAAGCTGTCATAGCTATAGAACTCAGAGATACCTTCATTTTGACTGGTTATGGCTCCCGTAACTCTAAACGAGCCAAGAGTTTTGGCCCTCCGAAGAATCGATATCCACAGGGTGCAACATCTACGGTGCAAGGTGCAACATCCGTCCAAAATGACGAAACAGTGCCGTACGACCTTTAGAAATGAGTGCATGGATTTGAAACATTGCAGTACCATGGTGCACCACTCTCCAGCGATGGGAAATCATAGACCAGCCACGGGGATCCCGTTTTACAGAAAAAATCCACGTGACGAAAAAACGAAGGGTAAAATACTTCCTTGACCCGATTGAGGTTCGGATAGGATTTTTTGGGTATGAAACTAACCAGTGACGGCTGAAAGTTGTCATAGCTGTAGAACTCACATATACCTTCATTTTGACTGGTTATGGCTCCCGTAACTCTAAACGAGCCAAGAGTTATGGCCCTCCGAAGAATCGATATCCACAGGGTGCAACATCTACGGTGCAAGGTGCAACATCCGTCCAAAATGACGAAACAGTGCCGTACGACCTTTAGAAATGAATGCATGGATTTGAAACATTGCAGTACCATGGTGCACCACTCTCCAGCGATGGTAAATCATAGACCAGCCACGGGGATCCCGTTTTACAGAAAAAATCCACGTGACGAAAAAACGAAGGGTAAAATACTTCCTTGACCCGATTGAGGTTCGGATAGGATTTTTTGGGTATGAAACTAACCAGTGACGGCTGAAAGAAGTCATAGCTGTAGAACTCACAGATACCTTTGTTTTGACTGGTTATGGCTCCCGTAACTCTAAACGAGCCAAGAGTTATGGCCCTTCGAAGAATCAATATCCACAGGGTGCAACATCTACGGTGCAAGGTGCAACATCCGTCCAAAATGACGAAACAGTGCCGTACGACCTTTGGAAATGAGTGCATGGATTTGAAACATTGCAGTACCATAGTGCACCATTCTCCAGCGATGGTAAATCATAGACCAGCCACGGGGATCCCGTTTTACAGAAAAAATCCACGTGACGAAAAAACGAAGGGTAAAAAACTTCCACGACCCGATTGAGGTTCGGATAGGATTTTTGTGTATGAAACTAACCAGTGACGGCTGAAAGCTGTCATAGCTGTAGAACTCACAGATACCTTCGTTTTGACTGGTTATGGCTCCCGTAACTCTAAACGAGCCAAGAGTTATGGCCCTCCGAAGAATCGATATCCACAGGGTGCAACATCTACGGTGCAAGGTGCAACATCCGTCCAAAATGATGAAACACTGCCGTACGACCTTTAGAAATGAGTGCATGGATTTGAAACATTGCAGTACCATGGTGCACCACTCTCCAGCGATGGTTTATCATATACCAGCCACGGGGATCCCGTTTTACAGAAAAAATCCAAGTGACGAAAAACGAAGGGTACAAGAATTCCATGACCCGATTGAGGTTCGGATAGGATTTTTTGGGTATGAAACTAACCAATGAATGCTAAAAGCTATCATAACTGTAGGACTCACAGATACCTTCGTTTTGACTGGTTATGGCTCCCGTAACTCTAAATGAGCCAAGAGTTATGGCCCTCCGAAGAATCCATATCCACAGGGTGCAACATCTACGGTGCAAGGTGCAACATCCGTCCAAAATGACGAAACAGTGCCGTACGACCTTTAGAAATGAGTGCATGGATTTGAAACATTGCAGTACCATGGTGCACCACTCTCCAGCGATGGTAAATCATAGACCAGCCACGGGGATTCCGTTTTACAGAAAAAACCCACGTGACGAAAAAACGAATGGTAAAATACTTCCATGACCCAATTGAGGTTCGGATAGGATTTTTGGGTATGAAACTAACCAGTGACGGCTGAAAGCTGTCATAGCTGTAGAACTCACAGATACCTTCGTTTTGACTGGTTATGGCTCCCGTAACTCTAAACGAGCCAAGAGTTATGGCCCTCCGAAGAATCGATATCCACAGGGTGCAACATCTACGGTGCAAGGTGCAACATCCGTCCAAAATGACGAAACAGTGCCGTACGACCTTTAGAAATGAGTGCATGTATTTGAAACATTGCAGTACCATGGTGCACCACTCTCCAGCGATGGAAAATCATAGGCCAGCCACGGGGATCCCGTTTTACAGAAAAAATCGACGTAACGAAAAAACGAAGGGTAAAATACTTCCTTGACCCGATTGAGGTTCGTATAGGATTTTTTGGGTATGAAACTAACTAGCGACGGCTGAAAGCGGTCATAGCTGTAGAACCCACAGATACCTTCGTTTTGACTGGTTATGGCTCCCGTAACTCTAAACGAGCCAAGAGTTATGGCCCTGCGAAGAATCGATATCCACAGGGTGCAACATCTACGGTGCAAGGTGCAACATCCGTCCAAAATGACGAAACAGTGCCGTACGACCTTTAGAAATGAGTGCATGGATTTGAAACATTGCAGTACCATGGTGCACCACTCTCCAGCGATGGTAAATCATAGACCAGCCACGGGGATCCCGTTTTACAGAAAAAATCCATGTGACGAAAAAACGAATGGTAAAAAACTTCCGTGACCCAATTGAGGTTCGGATAGAATTTTTTGAGTATGAATCTAACCAGTGACGGCTGAAAGCGGTCATAGCTGTAGAACCCACAGATACCTTCGTTTTGACTGGTTATGCCTCCCGTAACTCTAAACGAGCCAAGAGTTATGGCCTTGCGAAGAATCGATATCCACAGGGTGCAACATCTACGGTGCAAGGTGCAACATCCGTCCAAAATGACGAAACAGTGTCGTGCGACCTTTAGAAATGAGTGCATAGATTTGAAACATTGCAGTACCATGGTGCACCACTTTCCAGCGATGGTAAATCATAGACCAGCCACGGGGATCCCGTTTTACAGAAAAAATCCACGTGACGAAAAAACGAAGGGTAAAATACTTCCTTGACCCGATTGAGGTTCGGATAGGATTTTTTGGGTATGAAACTAACCAGTGACGGCTGAAAGCTATCATAGCTGTAGAACTTACAGATACCTTCACTTTGACTGGTTATGGCTCCCGTAACTCTAAACGAGCCAAGAGTTATGGCCCTCCGAAGAATCGATATCCATAGGGTGCAACATCTACGGTGCAAGGCGCAACATCCGTCCAAAATGACGAAACAGTGCCGTACGACCTTTAGAAATGAGTGCATGGATTTGAAACATTGCAGTATCATGGTGCAACACTCTCCAGCGATGGTAAATCATAGACCAGCCACGGGGATCCCGTTTTACAGAAAAAATCCACGTAACGAAAAAACGAAGGGTAAAATACTTCCTTGACCCGATTGAGGTTCGGATAGGATTTTTTGGGTATGAAACTAACCAGTGACGGCTGTAAGCTGTCATAGCTGTAGAACTCACAGATACCTTCGTTTTGACTGGTTATGGCTCCCGTAACTCTAAACGAGCCAAGAGTTATGGCCCTCCGAAGAATCGATATCCACAGGGTGCAACATCTACGGTGCAAGGTGCAACATCCGTCCAAAATGACGAAACAGTGCCGTACGACCTTTAGAAATGAGTGCATGGATTTGAAACATTGCAGTACCATGGTGCACCTCTCTCCAGCGATGGTAAATCATAGACCAGCCACGGGGATCCCGTTTTACAGAAAAAATCCACGTGACGAAAAAACGAAGGGTAAAATACTTCCTTGACCCGATTGAGGTTCGGATAGGATTTTTTGGGTATGAAACTAACCAGTGACGGCTGAAAGCTGTCATAGCTGTAGAACTCAGAGATACCTTCGTTTTGACTGGTTATGGCTCCCGTTACTCTAAACGAGCCAAGAGTTATGGCCCTCCGAAGAATCGATATCCATAGGGTGCAACATCTACGGTGCAAGGTGCAACATCCGTCCAAAATGACGAAACAGTGCCGTACGACCTTTAAAAATGAGTGCATGGATTTGAAACATTGCAGTACCATGGTGCACCACTCTCCAGCGATGGTAAATCATAGACAAGCCACGGGGATCCCGTTTTACTGAAAAAATCCACGTGACGAAAAAACGAAGGGTAAAATACTTCCTTGACCATATTGAGGTTCGGATAGGATTTTTTGGGTATGAAACTAACCAGTGACAGCTGAAAGCTGTCATAGCGGTAGAACTCACAGATACCTTCATTTTGACTGGTTATGGCTCCCGTAACTCTAAACGAGCCAAGAGTTATGGCCCTCCGAAGAATCGATATCCACAGGGTGCAACATCTACGGTGCAAGGTGCAACATCCGTCCAAAATGACGAAACAGTGCCGTACGACCTTTAGAAATGAGTGCATGGATTTGAAACATTGCAGTACCATGGTGCACCACTCTTTAGCGATGGTAAATCATAGACCAGCCACGGGGATCCCGTTTTACAGAAAAAATCCACGCGACGTAAAAACGAAGGGTAAAATACTTCCTTGACTCGATTGAGGTTCGGATAGGATTTTTTGGGTATGAAACTAACCAGTGATGGCTGAAAGCCGTCATAGCTGTAGAACTCACAGATACCTTCATTTTGACTGGTTATGGCTCCCGTAACTCTAAAGGAGCCAAGAGTTATGGCCCTCCGAAGAATCGATATCCATAGGGTGCAACAT
The DNA here is from genome assembly GCA_030765085.1 of Allium cepa. Classification (NCBI taxonomy): domain Eukaryota; kingdom Viridiplantae; phylum Streptophyta; class Magnoliopsida; order Asparagales; family Amaryllidaceae; genus Allium; species Allium cepa. The sequence continues at coordinate 14,826 of CM060941.1, forward strand.
CTACGGTGCAAGGCGCAACATCCGTCCAAAATGACGAAACAGTGCCGTACGACCTTTAGAAATGAGTGCATGGATTTGAAACATTGCAGTACCATGGTGCACCACTCTCCAGCGATGGTAAATCATAGACCAGCCACGGGGATCCCGTTTTACAGAAAAAATCCACGTGACGAAAAAACGAAGGGTAAAATACTTCCTTGACCCGATTGAGGTTCGGATAGGATTTTTTGGCTATGAAACTAACCAGTGACGGCTGAAAGCTGTCATAGCTGTAGAACTCACAGATACCTTCGTTTTGACTGGTTATGGCTCCCGTAACTCTAAACGAGCCAAGAGTTATGGCCCTCCGAAAAATCGATATCCACAGGGTGCAACATCTAAGATGCAAGGTGCAACATCCGTCCAAAATGACGAAACAGTGCCGTACGACCTTTAGAAATGAGTGCATGGATTTGAAACATTGCAGTACCATGGTGCACCACTCTCCAGCGATGGTAAATCATAGACCAGCCACGGGGATCCCGTTTTACAGAAAAAATCCACGTGACGAAAAAACGAAGGGTAAAATACTTCCTTGACCCGATTGAGGTTCGGATAGGATTTTTGGGTATGAAACTAACCAGTGACGGCTGAAAGCTGTCATAGCTGTAGAATTCACAGATACCTTCGTTTTGACTGGTTATGGCTCCCGTAACTCTAAACGAGCCAAGAGTTATGGCCCTCCGAAGAATCGATATCCACAGGGTGCAACATCTAAGGTGCAAGGTGCAACATCCGTCCAAAATGACGAAACAGTGTCGTACGACCTTTGGAAATGAGTGCATGGATTTGAAACATTGCAGTACCATGGTGCACCACTCTCCAGCGATGGTAAATCATAGACCAGCCACGGGGATCCCGTTTTAAAGAAAAAATCCACGTGACGAAAAAACGAAGGGTAAAATACTTCCTTGACTCGATTGAGGTTCGGATAGGATTTTTTGGGTATGAAACTAACCAGTGACGGCTGAAAGCTGTCATAGCTGTAGAACTTAGAGATACCTTCGTTTTGACTGGTTATGGCTCCCGTTAATCTAAACGAGCCAAGAGTTATGGCCCTCCGAAGAATCGATATCCACAGGGTGCAACATCTACGGTGCAAGGTGCAACATCCGTCCAAAATGATGAAACACTGCCGTACGACCTTTAGAAATGAGTGCATGGATTTGATACATTGCAGTACCATGGTGCACCACTCTCCAGCGATGGTTTATCATATACCAGCCACGGGGATCCCGTTTTACAGAAAAAATCCACGTGACGAAAAAACGAAGGGTAAAAAACTTCCACGACCCGATTGAGGTTCGGATAGGATTTTTGAGTATGAAACTAACCAGTGACGGCTGAAAGCTGTCATAGCTGTAGAACTCACAGATACCTTCGTTTTGACTGGTTATGGCTCCCGTAACTCTAAACGAGCCAAGAGTTATGGCCCTCCGAAGAATCGATATCCACAGGGTGCAACATCTACGGTGCAAGGTGCAACATCCGTCCAAAATGATGAAACACTGCCGTACGACCTTTAGAAATGAGTGCATGGATTTGAAACATTGCAGTACCATGGTGCACCACTCTCCAGCGATGGTTTATCATATACCAGCCACGGGGATCCCGTTTTACAGAAAAAATCCAAGTGACGAAAAACGAAGGGTACAAGAATTCCATGACCCGATTGAGGTTCGGATAGGATTTTTTGGGTATGAAACTAACCAATGAATGCTAAAAGCTATCATAACTGTAGAACTCACAGATACCTTCGTTTTGACTGGTTATGGCTCCCGTAACTCTAAATGAGCCAAGAGTTATGGCCCTCCGAAGAATCCATATCCACAGGGTGCAACATCTACGGTGCAAGGTGCAACATCCGTCCAAAATGACGAAACAGTGCCGTACGACCTTTAGAAATGAGTGCATGGATTTGAAACATTGCAGTACCATGGTGCACCACTCTCCAGCGATGGTAAATCATAGACCAGCCACGGGGATTCCGTTTTACAGAAAAAACCCAAGTGACGAAAAAACGAATGGTAAAATACTTCCATGACCCAATTGAGGTTCGGATAGGATTTTTGGGTATGAAACTAACCAGTGACGGCTGAAAGCTATCATAGCTGTAGAACTCACAGATACCTTCGTTTTGACTGGTTATGGCTCCCGTAACTCTAAACGAGCCAAGAGTTATGGCCCTCCGAAGAATCGATATCCACAGGGTGCAACATCTACGGTGCAAGGTGCAACATTCGTCCAAAATGACGAAACAGTGCCGTACGACCTTTAGAAATGAGTGCATGTATTTGAAACATTGCAGTACCATGGTGCACCACTCTCCAGCGATGGAAAATCATAGGCCAGCCACGGGGATCCCGTTTTACAGAAAAAATCCACGTAACGAAAAAACGAAGGGTAAAATACTTCCTTGACCCGATTGAGGTTCGTATAGGATTTTTTGGGTATGAAACTAACTAGCGACGGCTGAAAGCGGTCATAGCTGTAGAACCCACAGATACCTTCGTTTTGACTGGTTATGGCTCCCGTAACTCTAAACGAGCCAAGAGTTATGGCCCTGCGAAGAATCGATATCCACAGGGTGCAACATCTACGGTGCAAGGTGCAACATCCGTCCAAAATGACGAAACAGTGCCGTACGACCTTTAGAAATGAGTGCATGGATTTGAAACATTGCAGTACCATGGTGCACCACTCTCCAGCGATGGTAAATCATAGACCAGCCACGGGGATCCCGTTTTACAGAAAAAATCCATGTGACGAAAAAACGAAGGGTAAAAAACTTCCGTGACCCAATTGAGGTTCGGATAGAATTTTTTGAGTATGAATCTGACCAGTGACGGCTGAAAGCGGTCATAGCTGTAGAACCCACAGATACCTTCGTTTTGACTGGTTATGCCTCCCGTAACTCTAAACGAGCCAAGAGTTATGGCCTTGCGAAGAATCGATATCCACAGGGTGCAACATCTACGGTGCAAGGTGCAACATCCGTCCAAAATGACGAAACAGTGTCGTACGACCTTTAGAAATGAGTGCATGGATTTGAAACATTGCAGTACCATGGTGCACCACTCTCCAGCGATGGTAAATCATAGACCAGCCACGGGGATCCCGTTTTACAGAAAAAATCCACGTGACGAAAAAACGAAGGGTAAAATACTTCCTTGACCCGATTGAGGTTCGGATAGGATTTTTGGGTATGAAACTAACCAGTGACGGCTGAAAGCTGTCATAGCTGTAGAATTCACAGATACCTTCGTTTTGACTGGTTATGGCTCCCGTAACTCTAAACGAGCCAAGAGTTATGGCCCTCCGAAGAATCGATATCCACAGGGTGCAACATCTAAGGTGCAAGGTGCAACATCCGTCCAAAATGACGAAACAGTGTCGTACGACCTTTGGAAATGAGTGCATGGATTTGAAACATTGCAGTACCATGGTGCACCACTCTCCAGCGATGGTAAATCATAGACCAGCCACGGGGATCCCGTTTTAAAGAAAAAATCCACGTGACGAAAAAACGAAGGGTAAAATACTTCCTTGACTCGATTGAGGTTCGGATAGGATTTTTTGGGTATGAAACTAACCAGTGACGGCTGAAAGCTGTCATAGCTGTAGAACTTAGAGATACCTTCGTTTTGACTGGTTATGGCTCCCGTTAATCTAAACGAGCCAAGAGTTATGGCCCTCCGAAGAATCGATATCCACAGGGTGCAACATCTACGGTGCAAGGTGCAACATCCGTCCAAAATGATGAAACACTGCCGTACGACCTTTAGAAATGAGTGCATGGATTTGATACATTGCAGTACCATGGTGCACCACTCTCCAGCGATGGTTTATCATATACCAGCCACGGGGATCCCGTTTTACAGAAAAAATCCACGTGACGAAAAAACGAAGGGTAAAAAACTTCCACGACCCGATTGAGGTTCGGATAGGATTTTTGAGTATGAAACTAACCAGTGACGGCTGAAAGCTGTCATAGCTGTAGAACTCACAGATACCTTCGTTTTGACTGGTTATGGCTCCCGTAACTCTAAACGAGCCAAGAGTTATGGCCCTCCGAAGAATCGATATCCACAGGGTGCAACATCTACGGTGCAAGGTGCAACATCCGTCCAAAATGATGAAACACTGCCGTACGACCTTTAGAAATGAGTGCATGGATTTGAAACATTGCAGTACCATGGTGCACCACTCTCCAGCGATGGTTTATCATATACCAGCCACGGGGATCCCGTTTTACAGAAAAAATCCAAGTGACGAAAAACGAAGGGTACAAGAATTCCATGACCCGATTGAGGTTCGGATAGGATTTTTTGGGTATGAAACTAACCAATGAATGCTAAAAGCTATCATAACTGTAGAACTCACAGATACCTTCGTTTTGACTGGTTATGGCTCCCGTAACTCTAAATGAGCCAAGAGTTATGGCCCTCCGAAGAATCCATATCCACAGGGTGCAACATCTACGGTGCAAGGTGCAACATCCGTCCAAAATGACGAAACAGTGCCGTACGACCTTTAGAAATGAGTGCATGGATTTGAAACATTGCAGTACCATGGTGCACCACTCTCCAGCGATGGTAAATCATAGACCAGCTGTTATCCCATTTTTCGGACAAAACTGGAATATCAATGTTGAGCGCGTTTCCACCACGATCAAGCTAAGAAGAAGCAACCAGCAAGCGTACCTAGGTCCAGAGTTCCACTCAAAATCCAAATACAAAGTCCATTCGGCCTTATACTCTCATGTTCATTCGGCTATGCAAGCATACAGTCCCATTCGGCATTCACATGCGCAAGTTCATTCGGCATAAGCTACCGAACCAACTCCCTGCTACCCCATGCCGAACCAACTCCCTGCTACCCCATGCCGAACCAACTCCCTGCTACCCCATGCCGAACCAACCACGAGAACTCACCATCAACCGAACCAAGTAACCACCGAATCAAACCCAAGGTGGCACCGAACCACACTCCTCTCCTCTACCACCGAACCAAGCTTCGCCGAACCAGAAAGCTGCCAGTCCAGATTGCTTCAGCCCAAGCCCACCTGCAGCTATATACGTCCAAGACCCCTGCCCCCTATCTCACTCTATAAATAGAGGGGCAGGGGTACAACAATGGAGACAAGTTTGAGAGCTCAAGCCTGGAAGGAACTCTCAAACAACTTTAGATACTTGTAATCAAAGCTTTGTACTTGTAATCTGAAGGAAAAAGGAGAATAACATATAAAGTGGACGTAGGCACGTTCTGGCCGAACCACTATAAATCTGTGTGTCTTTTACAGTTTAGTCCCTGCTTTTTATATATTTGCATAAATCACCCAAATCACTAAAAACAACATAAAATCAACCAACTCATACGCCTTTGGGTGTTTGCGGCCATTTTTCACGCAAACATTTTGGTGCTTTCACTGAGAGGAAACAGCTCCCGCAACATCGGATAGAAGTTGAATTTGAAAATCTAAGAATTCAGATCTAAGAATTATGACGAGACAAACAAGTAGAATGCAAAGGCCAGTGAGAAGTGAACACCAAGGAAGTCAAGAGGCCTCCTCAGGAGGGAATCAAGTGTCGATCTTCATCACTAGGGATAAGATGGAGGTCATGATGAGAAGACAAGAAGAGATGATCCAGAACTTACTTCAACAAATTGGGCAAATTGGAGCACAAATCCAAGGAGCGACTAGAGTTCAGAACGGAGCAGAACCATCTGGCGCAGCACCAGAGCTAGGGGGCAACCCCCAAGCAGCAGACGACTATCAATCAGGCGTCGATCCCGCATGAGGGCACCACACTTGGAGCCAGTCAATCCAATCACAGAGAGTGAGATAGAGGCCTCTGAGCAACCAGGTAAGGAATGAACGCCCAGCCAGGGGGCAGGTAAAATTCCCTCATGAACACGGGGGCAGGTCGAAAACGATGAACAAGTCGCAAAACTCTCACTAGCACGGTTAAATCATTTACACATGCGAGCGATCGCGCACGATCCATAGGCATGCTCTGAATGACTATAGACCGCACCATAGTAAGAGTTTACACTTTGACATCCTCGTCTTGCTCCTGCTTTGACTTTGATTTGAACGTTCCTACTGTAGAACTCGTATGACTATTGCTTTAACATTTACAATTCCATGGAAAAATTATTTACTCGTATGCCCGTTGGATCGCGAACGGTCCACGAGCACCTCTTGCATGGCAGCGAACTGCTGAAGTCTTTGATTCAAAAACTCCCCCAAACAATAACTCCAACACTGATAATATTAAGTCCCCCCCGGGCACACTCCTTCGCCTCGAACGGCACCCGACTTCGAACAGTCACAATTCGCCTCGAACGGCACCCGACTTCGAACAGTCACAACTCGCCTCGAACGGCACCCGATCGCGAACGATCACAACTCGCCTCGAACGGCACTCGATCGCGAACGATCACAACTCGCCTCGAACGGCACAACTCGCCTCGAACGGCACAACTCGCCTCGAACGGCACAACTCACCTTACCTCAAATGGCTCGATCGCGAACGGTCGTCATTTGAGGTCCGCCACCCACAACTCACCTTACCTCAAATGGCTTGATCGCGAACGGTCGTCATTTGAGGACCGCCACTTGACCGCACACTGTCGCACCTTACCTCGAATGACTTGATCACGAACGATCGTCATTTGAAGTTAGGCGCTTGACCCTGAACGGTCACATTTCATCACAAATGGCTCGGTCTCGAACGATCGACGCGTGGACATACAGACTCGACCGCGCACTGTCGCACTTTACCTCGAATGACTCGATCGCGAACGGTCGTCATTTGAAGTTAAGCGCTTGACCTTGAACGGTCCCCACTCGACCGCGCACTGTCGCACTTTACCTCGAATGACTCGATCCCAAACGGTCGTCATTTGAAGTAAAGCGCTTGACCTTGAACGGTCACATTTCACTGCAGATGACTCGATCCCGTACGATCGACGCATGGATTTACGCGCTTGACCGCGCAGGGTCGCACTTTCCCTCGAATGACTTGATCACGAACGATCGTCATTTGAAGTTAGGCGCTTGACCATGAACGGCCGCGCTTCATCCCAAATAGCTCGATCCCGAACGGTCATCAGTTGGGGCCATATAAACTATCAAGTTCTTTACAGGTTGATGACAGGATATGAACATCCGGCTCATGGCATTACAAAACACGCCTTCCTACCGCAAGGCATATTTTGGGGGGCAAAGTGTTATCCCATTTTTCGGACAAAACTGGAATATCAATGTTGAGCGCGTTTCCACCACGATCAAGCTAAGAAGAAGCAACCAGCAAGCGTACCTAGGTCCAGAGTTCCACTCAAAATCCAAATACAAAGTCCATTCGGCCTTATACTCTCATGTTCATTCGGCTATGCAAGCATACAGTCCCATTCGGCATTCACATGCGCAAGTTCATTCGGCATAAGCTACCGAACCAACTCCCTGCTACCCCATGCCGAACCAACTCCCTGCTACCCCATGCCGAACCAACTCCCTGCTACCCCATGCCGAACCAACCACGAGAACTCACCATCAACCGAACCAAGTAACCACCGAATCAAACCCAAGGTGGCACCGAACCACACTCCTCTCCTCTACCACCGAACCAAGCTTCGCCGAACCAGAAAGCTGCCAGTCCAGATTGCTTCAGCCCAAGCCCACCTGCAGCTATATACGTCCAAGACCCCTGCCCCCTATCTCACTCTATAAATAGAGGGGCAGGGGTACAACAATGGAGACAAGTTTGAGAGCTCAAGCCTGGAAGGAACTCTCAAACAACTTTAGATACTTGTAATCAAAGCTTTGTACTTGTAATCTGAAGGAAAAAGGAGAATAACATATAAAGTGGACGTAGGCACGTTCTGGCCGAACCACTATAAATCTGTGTGTCTTTTACAGTTTAGTCCCTGCTTTTTATATATTTGCATAAATCACCCAAATCACTAAAAACAACATAAAATCAACCAACTCATACGCCTTTGGGTGTTTGCGGCCATTTTTCACGCAAACACCAGCCACGGGGATTCCGTTTTACAGAAAAAACCCAAGTGACGAAAAAACGAATGGTAAAATACTTCCATGACCCAATTGAGGTTCGGATAGGATTTTTGGGTATGAAACTAACCAGTGACGGCTGAAAGCTATCATAGCTGTAGAACTCACAGATACCTTCGTTTTGACTGGTTATGGCTCCCGTAACTCTAAACGAGCCAAGAGTTATGGCCCTCCGAAGAATCGATATCCACAGGGTGCAACATCTACGGTGCAAGGTGCAACATTCGTCCAAAATGACGAAACAGTGCCGTACGACCTTTAGAAATGAGTGCATGTATTTGAAACATTGCAGTACCATGGTGCACCACTCTCCAGCGATGGAAAATCATAGGCCAGCCACGGGGATCCCGTTTTACAGAAAAAATCCACGTAACGAAAAAACGAAGGGTAAAATACTTCCTTGACCCGATTGAGGTTCGTATAGGATTTTTTGGGTATGAAACTAACTAGCGACGGCTGAAAGCGGTCATAGCTGTAGAACCCACAGATACCTTCGTTTTGACTGGTTATGGCTCCCGTAACTCTAAACGAGCCAAGAGTTATGGCCCTGCGAAGAATCGATATCCACAGGGTGCAACATCTACGGTGCAAGGTGCAACATCCGTCCAAAATGACGAAACAGTGCCGTACGACCTTTAGAAATGAGTGCATGGATTTGAAACATTGCAGTACCATGGTGCACCACTCTCCAGCGATGGTAAATCATAGACCAGCCACGGGGATCCCGTTTTACAGAAAAAATCCATGTGACGAAAAAACGAAGGGTAAAAAACTTCCGTGACCCAATTGAGGTTCGGATAGAATTTTTTGAGTATGAATCTGACCAGTGACGGCTGAAAGCGGTCATAGCTGTAGAACCCACAGATACCTTCGTTTTGACTGGTTATGCCTCCCGTAACTCTAAACGAGCCAAGAGTTATGGCCTTGCGAAGAATCGATATCCACAGGGTGCAACATCTACGGTGCAAGGTGCAACATCCGTCCAAAATGACGAAACAGTGTCGTACGACCTTTAGAAATGAGTGCATGGATTTGAAACATTGCAGTACCATGGTGCACCACTCTCCAGCGATGGTAAATCATAGACCAGCCACGGGGATCCCGTTTTACAGAAAAAATCCACGTGACGAAAAAACGAAGGGTAAAATACTTCCTTGACCCGATTGAGGTTCGGATAGGATTTTTTGGGTATGAAACTAACCAGTGACGGCTGAAAGCTATCATAGCTGTAGAACTCACAGATACCTTCACTTTGACTGGTTATGGCTCCCGTAACTCTAAACGATCCAAGAGTTATGGCCCTCCGAAGAATCGATATCCATAGGGTGCAACATCTACGGTGCAAGGCGCAACATCCGTCCAAAATGACGAAACAGTGCCGTACGACCTTTAGAAATGAGTGCATGGATTTGAAACATTGCAGTACCATGGTGCAACACTCTCCAGCGATGGTAAATCATAGACCAGCCAAGGGGATCCCGTTTTACAGAAAAAATCCACGTAACGAAAAAACGAAGGCTAAAATACTTCCTTGACCCGATTGAGGTTCGGATAGGATTTTTTGGGTATGAAACTAACCAGTGACGGCTGCAAGCTGTCATAGCTGTAGAACTCACAGATACCTTCGTTTTGACTGGTTATGGCTCCCGTAACTCTAAACGAGCCAAGAGTTATGGCCCTCCGAAGAATCGATATCCACAGGGTGCAACATCTACGGTGCAAGGTGCAACATCCGTCCAAAATGACGAAACAGTGCCGTACGACCTTTAGAAATGAGTGCATGGATTTGAAACATTGCAGTACCATGGTGCACCACTCTCCAGCGATGGTAAATCATAGACCAGCCACGGGGATCCCGTTTTACAGAAAAAATCCACGTGACGAAAAAACGAAGGGTAAAATACTTCCTTGACCCGATTGAGGTTCGGATAGGATTTTTTGGGTATGAAACCAACCAGTGACGGCTGAAAGCTGTCATAGCTGTAGAACTCAGAGACACCTTCGTTTTGACTGGTTATGGCTCCCGTTACTCTAAACGAGCCAAGAGTTATGGCCCTCCGAAGAATCGATATCCATAGGGTGCAACATCTACGGTGCAAGGTGCAACATCCGTCCAAAATGACGAAACAGTGCCGTACGACCTTTAGAAATGAGTGCATGGATTTGAAACATTGCAGTACCATGGTGCACCACTCTCCAGCGATGGTAAATCATAGACCAGCCACGGGGATCCCGTTTTACTGAAAAAATCCACGTGACGAAAAAACGAAGGGTAAAATACTTCCTTGACCCGATTGAGGTTCGGATAGGATTTTTTGGGTATGAAACTAACCAGTGACAGCTGAAAGCTGTCATAGCGGTAGAACTCACAAATACCTTCATTTTGACTGGTTATGGCTCCCGTAACTCTAAACGAGCCAAGAGTTATGGCCCTCCGAAGAATCGATATCCACAGGGTGCAACATCTACGGTGCAAGGTGCAACATCCGTCCAAAATGACGAAACAGTGCCGTACGACCTTTAGAAATGAGTGCATGGATTTGAAACATTGCAGTACCATGGTGCACCACTCTTTAGCGATGGTAAATCATAGACCAGCCACGGGGATCCCGTTTTATAGAAAAAATCCACGTGACGTAAAAACGAAGGGTAAAATACTTCCTTGACTCGATTGAGGTTCGGATAGGATTTTTTGGGTATGAAACTAACCAGTGACGGCTGAAAGCCGTCATAGCTGTAGAACTCACAGATACCTTCGTTTTGACTGGTTATGGCTCCCGTAACTCTAAACGAGCCAAGAGTTATGGCCCTCCGAAGAATCGATATCCATAGGGTGCAACATCTACGGTGCAAGGCGCAACATCCGTCCAAAATGACGAAACAGTGCCGTACGACCTTTAGAAATGAGTGCATGGATTTGAAACATTACAGTACCATGGTGCACCACTCTCCAGCGATGGTAAATCATAGACCAGCCACGGGGATCCCGTTTTACAGAAAAAATCCACGTGACGAAAAAACGAAGGGTAAAATACTTCCTTGACCCGATTGAGGTTCGGATAGGATTTTTTGGGTATGAAACTAACCAGTGACGGCTGAAAGCAGTCATAGCTGTAGAACTCACAGATACCTTCGTTTTGACTGGTTATGGCTCCCGTAACTCTAAACGAGCCAAGAGTTATGGCCCTCCGAAAAATCGATATCCACAGGGTGCAACATCTAAGGTGCAAGGTGCAACATCCGTCCAAAATGACGAAACAGTGCCGTACGACCTTTAGAAATGAGTGCATGGATTTGAAACATTGCAGTACCATGGTGCACCACTCTCCAGCGATGGTAAATCATAGACCAGCCACGGGGATCCCGTTTTACAGAAAAAATCCACGTGACGAAAAAACGAAGGGTAAAATACTTCCTTGACCCGATTGAGGTTCGGATAGGATTTTTGGGTATGAAACTAACCAGTGACGGCTGAAAGCTGTCATAGTTGTAGAACTCACAGATACCTTCGTTTTGACTGGTTATGGCTCCCGTAACTCTAAACGAGCCAAGAGTTATGGCCCTCCGAAGAATCGATATCCACAGGGTGCAACATCTAAGGTGCAAGGTGCAACATCCGTCCAAAATGACGAAACAGTGCCGTACGACCTTTGGAAATGAGTGCATGGATTTGAAACATTGCAGTACCATGGTGCACCACTCTCCAGCGATGGTAAATCATAGACCAGCCACGGGGATCCCGTTTTACAGAAAAAATCCACGTGACGAAAAAACGAAGGGTAAAATACTTCCTTGACTCGATTGAGGTTCGGATAGGATTTTTTGGGTATGAAACTAACCAGTGACGGCTGAAAGCTGTCATAGCTGTAGAACTCACAGATACCTTCGTTTTGACTGGTTATGGCTCCCGTAACTCTAAACGAGCCAAGAGTTATGGCCCTCCGAAGAATCGATATCCACAGGGTGCAACATCTACGGTGCAAGGTGCAACATCCGTCCAAAATGACGAAACAGTGCCGTACGACCTTTAGAAATGAGTGCATGGATTTGAAACATTGCAGTACCATGGTGCACCACTCTTTAGCGATGGTAAATCATAGACCAGCCACGGGGATCCCGTTTTACAGAAAAAATCCACGTGACGAAAAAACGAAGGGTAAAATACTTCCTTGACTCGATTGAGGTTCGGATAGGATTTTTTGGGTATGAAACTAACCAGTGACGGCTGAAAGCTCTCATAGCTGTAGAACTCACAGATACCTTCGTTTTGACTGGTTATGGCTCCCGTAACTCTAAACGAGCCAAGAGTTATGGCCCTCCGAAGAATCGATATCCATAGGCTGCAACATCTACGGTGCAAGGCGCAACATCCGTCCAAAATGACGAAACAGTGCCGTACGACCTTTAGGAATGAGTGCATGGATTTGAAACATTGCAGTACCATGGTGCACCACTGTCCAGCGATGGTAAATCATAGACCAGCCACGGGGATCCCGTTTTACAGAAAAAATCCACGTGACGAAAAAACGAAGGGTAAAATACTTCCTTGACCCGATTGAGGTTCGGATAGGATTTTTTGGGTATGAAACTAACCAGTGACGGCTGAAAGCTGTCATAGCTGTAGAACTCACAGATACCTTCATTTTGACTGGTTATGGCTCCCGTAACTCTAAACGAGCCAAGAGTTATGGCCCTCCGAAGAATCGATATCCACAGGGTGCAACATCTAAGGTGCAAGGTGCAACATCCGTCCAAAATGACGAAACAGTGCCGTACGACCTTTAGAAATGAGTGCATGGATTTGAAACATTGCAGTACCATGGTGCACCACTCTCCAGCGATGGTAAATCATAGACCAGCCACGGGGATCCCGTTTTACAGAAAAAATCCACGTGACGAAAAAACGAAGGGTAAAATACTTCCTTGACCCGATTGAGGTTCGGATAGGATTTTTTGGGTATGAAACTAACCAGTGACGGCTGAAAGCTGACATAGCTGTAGAACTTAGAGATACCTTCGTTTTGACTGGTTATGGCTCCCGTTACTCTAAACAAGCCAAGAGTTATGGCCCTCCGAAGAATCGATATCCATAGGGTGCAACATCTACGGTGCAAGGTGCAACATCCGTCCAAAATGACGAAACAGTGTCGTACGACCTTTAGAAATGAGTGCTTGGATTTGAAACATTGCAGTACCATGGTGCACCACTCTCCAGCGACGGTAAATCATAGACCAGCCACGGGGATCCCGTTTTACTGAAAAAATCCACGTGACGAAAAAACGAAGGGTAAAATACTTCCTTGACCCGATTGAGGTTCGGATAGGATTTTTTGGGTATGAAACTAACCAGTGATGGCTGAAAGCTGTCATAGCGGTAGAACTCACAGATACCTTCATTTTGACTGGTTATGGCTCCCGTAACTCTAAACGAGCCAAGAGTTATGGCCCTCCGAAGAATCGATATCCACAGGGTGCAACATCTACGGTGCAAGGTGCAACATCCGTCCAAAATGACGAAACAGTGCCGTACGACCTTTAGAAATGAGTGCATGGATTTGAAACATTGCAGTACCATGGTGCACCACTCTTTAGCGATGGTAAATCATAGACCAGCCACGGGGATCCCGTTTTACAGAAAAAATCCACGTGACGAAAAAACGAAGGGTAAAAAACTTCCACTACCCGATTGAGGTTCGGATAGGATTTTTGGGTATGAAACTAACCAGTGACGGCTGAAAGCTGTCATAGCTATAGAACTCAGAGATACCTTCATTTTGACTGGTTATGGCTCCCGTAACTCTAAACGAGCCAAGAGTTTTGGCCCTCCGAAGAATCGATATCCACAGGGTGCAACATCTACGGTGCAAGGTGCAACATCCGTCCAAAATGACGAAACAGTGTCGTACGACCTTTAGAAATGAGTGCATGGATTTGAAACATTGCAGTACCATGGTGCACCACTCTCCAGCGATGGTAAATCATAGACCAGCCACGGGGATCCCGTTTTACAGAAAAAATCCACGTGACGAAAAAACGAAGGGTAAAATACTTCCTTGACCCGATTGAGGTTCGGATAGGATTTTTTGGGTATGAACTAACCAGTGACGGCTGAAAGCTGTCATAGCTGTAGAACTCACATATACCTTCATTTTGACTGGTTATGGCTCCCGTAACTCTAAACGAGCCAAGAGTTATGGCCCTCCGAAGAATCGATATCCACAGGGTGCAACATCTACGGTGCAAGGTGCAACATCCGTCCAAAATGACGAAACAGTGTCGTACGACCTTTAGAAATGAATGCATGGATTTGAAACATTGCAGTACCATGGTGCACCACTCTCCAGCGATGGTAAATCATAGACCAGCCACGGGGATCCCGTTTTACTGAAAAAATCCACGTGACGAAAAAACGAAGGGTAAAATACTTCCTTGACCCGATTGAGGTTCGGATAGGATTTTTTGGGTATGAAACTAACCAGTGATGGCTGAAAGCTGTCATAGCGGTAGAAATCACAGATACCTTCTTTTTAACTGGTTATGGCTCCCGTAACTCTAAACGAGCCAAGAGTTATGGCCCTCCGAAGAATAGATATCCACAGGGTGCAACATCTACGGTGCAAGGTGCAACATCCGTCCAAAATGACGAAACAGTGCCGTACGACCTTTAGAAATGAGTGCATGGATTTGAAACATTGCAGTACCATGGTGCACCACTCTTTAGCGATGGTAAATCATAGACCAGCCACGGGGATCCCCTTTTACAGAAAAAATCCACGTGACGAAAAAACGAAGGGTAAAAAAACTTCCACGACCCGATTGAGGTTCGGATAGGATTTTTGAGTATGAAACTAACCAGTGACGGCTGAAAGCTGTCATAGCTGTAGAACTCACAGATACCTTCGTTTTGACTGGTTATGGCTCCCGTAACTCTAAACGAGCCAAGAGTTATGGCCCTCCGAAGAATCGATATCCACAGGGTGCAACATCTAAGGTGCAAGGTGCAACATCCGTCCAAAATGACGAAACAGTGCCGTACGACCTTTAGAAATGAGTGCATGGATTTGAAACATTGCAGTACCATGGTGCACCACACTCCAGCGATGGTAAATCATAGACCAGCCACGGGGATCCCGTTTTACAGAAAAAATCCACGTGACGAAAAAACGAAGGGTAAAATACTTCCTTGACCCGATTTAGGTTCGGATAGGATTTTTGAGTATGAAACTAACCAGTGACGGCTGAAAGCTGTCATAGCTGTAGAACTCACAGATACCTTCGTTTTGACTGGTTATGGCTCCCGTAACTCTAAACGAGCCAAGAGTTATGGCCCTCCGAAGAATCGATATCCACAGGGTGCAACATCTAAGGTGCAAGGTGCAACATCCGTCCAAAATGACGAAACAGTGCCGTACGACCTTTAGAAATGAGTGCATGGATTTGAAACATTGCAGTACCATGGTGCACCACTCTCCAGCGATGGTAAATCATAGACCAGCCACGGGGATCCCGTTTTACAGAAAAAATCCACGTGACGAAAAAACGAAGGGTAAAATACTTCCTTGACCCGATTTAGGTTCGGATAGGATTTTTGAGTATGAAACTAACCAGTGACGGCTGAAAGCTGTCATAGCTGTAGAACTCACAGATACCTTCGTTTTGACTGGTTATGGCTCCCGTAACTCTAAACGAGCCAAGAGTTATGGCCCTCCGAAGAATCGATATCCACAGGGTGCAACATCTAAGGTGCAAGGTGCAACATCCGTCCAAAATGACGAAACAGTGCCGTACGACCTTTAGAAATGAGTGCATGGATTTGAAACATTGCAGTACCATGGTGCACCACTCTCCAGCGATGGTAAATCATAGACCAGCCACGGGGATCCCGTTTTACAGAAAAAATCCACGTGACGAAAAAACGAAGGGTAAAATACTTCCTTGACCCGATTGAGGTTCGGATAGGATTTTTTGGGTATGAAACTAACCAGTGACGGCTGAAAGCTGACATAGCTGTAGAACTTAGAGATACCTTCGTTTTGACTGGTTATGGCTCCCGTTACTCTAAACAAGCCAAGAGTTATGGCCCTCCGAAGAATCGATATCCATAGGGTGCAACATCTACGGTGCAAGGTGCAACATCCGTCCAAAATGACGAAACAGTGTCGTACGACCTTTAGAAATGAGTGCTTGGATTTGAAACATTGCAGTACCATGGTGCACCACTCTCCAGCGACGGTAAATCATAGACCAGCCACGGGGATCCCGTTTTACTGAAAAAATCCACGTGACGAAAAAACGAAGGGTAAAATACTTCCTTGACCCGATTGAGGTTCGGATAGGATTTTTTGGGTATGAAACTAACCAGTGATGGCTGAAAGCTGTCATAGCGGTAGAACTCACAGATACCTTCATTTTGACTGGTTATGGCTCCCGTAACTCTAAACGAGCCAAGAGTTATGGCCCTCCGAAGAATCGATATCCACAGGGTGCAACATCTACGGTGCAAGGTGCAACATCCGTCCAAAATGACGAAACAGTGCCGTACGACCTTTAGAAATGAGTGCATGGATTTGAAACATTGCAGTACCATGGTGCACCACTCTTTAGCGATGGTAAATCATAGACCAGCCACGGGGATCCCGTTTTACAGAAAAAATCCACGTGACGAAAAAACGAAGGGTAAAAAACTTCCACTACCCGATTGAGGTTCGGATAGGATTTTTGGGTATGAAACTAACCAGTGACGGCTGAAAGCTGTCATAGCTATAGAACTCAGAGATACCTTCATTTTGACTGGTTATGGCTCCCGTAACTCTAAACGAGCCAAGAGTTTTGGCCCTCCGAAGAATCGATATCCACAGGGTGCAACATCTACGGTGCAAGGTGCAACATCCGTCCAAAATGACGAAACAGTGTCGTACGACCTTTAGAAATGAGTGCATGGATTTGAAACATTGCAGTACCATGGTGCACCACTCTCCAGCGATGGTAAATCATAGACCAGCCACGGGGATCCCGTTTTACTGAAAAAATCCACGTGACGAAAAAACCAAGAGTTATGGCCCTCCGAAGAATCGATATCCACAGGGTGCAACATCCGTCCAAAATGACGAAACAGTGCCGTACGACCTTTAGAAATGAGTGCATGGATTTGAAACATTGCAGTACCATGGTGCACCACTCTTTAGCGATGGTAAATCATAGACCAGCCACGGGGATCCCGTTTTACAGAAAAAATCCACGTGACGAAAAAACGAAGGGTAAAAAACTTCCACTACCCGATTGAGGTTCGTATAGGATTTTTGGGTATGAAACTAACCAGTGACGGCTGAAAGCTGTCATAGCTATAGAACTCGGAGATACCTTCATTTTGACTGGTTATGGCTCCCGTAACTCTAAACGAGCCAAGAGTTTTGGCCCTCCGAAGAATCGATATCCACAGGGTGCAACATCTACGGTGCAAGGTGCAACATCCGTCCAAAATGACGAAACAGTGCCGTACGACCTTTAGAAATGAGTGCATGGATTTGAAACATTGCAGTACCATGGTGCACCACTCTCCAGCGATGGGAAATCATAGACCAACCACGGGGATCCCGTTTTACAGAAAAAATCCACGTGACGAAAAAACGAAGGGTAAAATACTTCCTTGACCCGATTGAGGTTCGGATAGGATTTTTTGGGTATGAAACTAACCAGTGACGGCTGAAAGTTGTCATAGCTGTAGAACTCACATATACCTTCATTTTGACTGGTTATGGCTCCCGTAACTCTAAACGAGCCAAGAGTTATGGCCCTCCGAAGAATCGATATCCACAGGGTGCAACATCTACGGTGCAAGGTGCAACATCCGTCCAAAATGACGAAACAGTGTCGTACGACCTTTAGAAATGAATGCATGGATATGAAACATTGCAGTACCATGGTGCACCACTCTCCAGCGATGGTAAATCATAGACCAGCCACGGGGATCCCGTTTTACAGAAAAAATCCACGTGACGAAAAAACGAAGGGTAAAATACTTCCTTGACCCGATTGAGGTTCGGATAGGATTTTTAAGGTATGAAACTAAGCAGTGACGGCTGAAAGAAGTCATAGCTGTAGAACTCACAGATACCTTTGTTTTGACTGGTTATGGCTCCCGTAACTCTAAACGAGCCAAGAGTTATGGCCCTCCGAAGAATCAATAACCATAGGGTGCAACATCTACGGTGCAAGGTGCAACATCCGTCCAAAATGACGAAACAGTGCCGTACGACCTTTGGAAATGAGTGCATGGATTTGAAACATTGCAGTACCATAGTGCACCATTCTCCAGCGATGGTAAATCATAGACCAGCCAAGGGGATCCCGTTTTACAGAAAAAATCCACGTGACGAAAAAACGAAGGGTAAAATACTTCCTTGACCCGATTGAGGTTCGGATAGGATTTTTTGGGTATGAAACTAACCAGTGACGGCTGAAAGCTGTCATAGCTGTAGAACTCAGAGATACCTTCGTTTTGACTGGTTATGGCTCCCGTTACTCTAAACGAGCCAAGAGTTATGGCCCTCCGAAGAATCGATATCCATAGGGTGCAACATCTACGGTGCAAGGTGCAACATCCGTCCAAAATGACGAAACAGTGCCGTACGACCTTTATAAATGAGTGCATGGATTTGAAACATTGCAGTACCATGGTGCACCACTCTCCAGCGATGGTAAATCATAGACCAGCCACGGGGATCCCGTTTTACTGAAAAAATCCACGTGACGAAAAAACGAAGGGTAAAATACTTCCTTGACCCGATTGAGGTTCGGATAGGATTTTTTGGGTATGAAACTAACCAGTGATGGCTGAAAGCTGTCATAGTGGTAGAACTCACAGATACCTTCATTTTGACTGGTAATGGCTCCCGTAACTCTAAACGAGCCAAGAGTTATGGCCCTCCGAAGAATCGATATCCACAGGGTGCAACATCCGTCCAAAATGACGAAACAGTGCCGTACGACCTTTAGAAATGAGTGCATGGATTTGAAACATTGCAGTACCATGGTGCACCACTCTTTAGCGATGGTAAATCATAGACCAGCCACGGGGATCCCGTTTTACAGAAAAAATCCACGTGACGAAAAAACGAAGGGTAAAAAACTTCCACTACCCGATTGAGGTTCGTATAGGATTTTTGGGTATGAAACTAACCAGTGACGGCTGAAAGCTGTCATAGCTATAGAACTCGGAGATACCTTCATTTTGACTGGTTATGGCTCCCGTAACTCTAAACGAGCCAAGAGTTTTGGCCCTCCGAAGAATCGATATCCACAGGGTGCAACATCTACGGTGCAAGGTGCAACATCCGTCCAAAATGACGAAACAGTGCCGTACGACCTTTAGAAATCAGTGCATGGATTTGAAACATTGCAGTACCATGGTGCACCACTCTCCAGCGATGGGAAATCATAGACCAGCCACGGGGATCCCGTTTTACAGAAAAAATCCACGTGACGAAAAAACGAAGGGTAAAATACTTCCTTGACCCGATTGAGGTTCGGATAGGATTTTTTGGGTATGAAACTAACCAGTGACGGCTGAAAGTTGTCATAGCTGTAGAACTCACATATACCTTCATTTTGACTGGTTATGGCTCCCGTAACTCTAAACGAGCCAAGAGTTATGGCCCTCCGAAGAATCGATATCCACAGGGTGCAACATCTACGGTGCAAGGTGCAACATCAGTCCAAAATGACGAAACAGTGCCGTACGACCTTTAGAAATGAATGCATGGATTTGAAACATTGCAGTACCATGGTGCACCACTCTCCAGCGATGGTAAATCATAGACCAGCCACGGGGATCCCGTTTTACAGAAAAAATCCACGTGACGAAAAAACGAAGGGTAAAATACTTCCTTGATCCGATTGAGGTTCGGATAGGATTTTTTGGGTATGAAACTAACCAGTGACGGCTGAAAGAAGTCATAGCTGTAGAACTCACAGATACCTTTGTTTTGACTGGTTATGGCTCCCGTAACTCTAAACGAGCCAAGAGTTATGGCCCTCCGAAGAATCAATATCCACAGGGTGCAACATCTACGGTGCAAGGTGCAACATCCGTCCAAAATGACGAAACAGTGCCGTACGACCTTTGGAAATGAGTGCATGGATTTGAAACATTGCAGTACCATAGTGCACCATTCTCCAGCGATGGTAAATCATAGACCAGCCACGGGGATCCCGTTTTACAGAAAAAATCCACGTGACGAAAAAACGAAGGGTAAAAAACTTCCACGACCCGATTGAGGTTCGGATAGGATTTTTGAGTATGAAACTAACCAGTGACGGCTGAAAGCTGTCATAGCTGTAGAACTCACAGATACCTTCGTTTTGACTGGTTATGGCTCCCGTAACTCTAAACGAGCCAAGAGTTATGGCCCTCCGAAGAATCGATATCCACAGGGTGCAACATCTACGGTGCAAGGTGCAACATCCGTCCAAAATGATGAAACACTGCCGTACGACCTTTAGAAATGAGTGCATGGATTTGAAACATTGCAGTACCATGGTGCACCACTCTCCAGCGATGGTTTATCATATACCAGCCACGGGGATCCCGTTTTACAGAAAAAATCCAAGTGACCAAAAACGAAGGGTACAAGAATTCCATGACCCGATTGAGGTTCGGATAGGATTTTTTGGGTATGAAACTAACCAATGAATGCTAAAAGCTATCATAACTGTAGAACTCACAGATACCTTCGTTTTGACTGGTTATGGCTCCCGTAACTCTAAATGAGCCAAGAGTTATGGCCCTCCGAAGAATCCATATCCACAGGGTGCAACATCTACGGTGCAAGGTGCAACATCCGTCCAAAATGACGAAACAGTGCCGTACGACCTTTAGAAATGAGTGCATGGATTTGAAACATTGCAGTACCATGGTGCACCACTCTCCAGCGATGGTAAATCATAGACCAGCCACGGGGATTCCGTTTTACAGAAAAAACCCACGTGACGAAAAAACGAATGGTAAAATACTTCCATGACCCAATTGAGGTTCGGATAGGTTTTTTGGGTATGAAACTAACCAGTGACGGTTGAAAGCTGTCATAGCTGTAGAACTCACAGATACCTTCGTTTTGACTGGTTATGGCTCCCGTAACTCTAAACGAGCCAAGAGTTATGGCCCTCCGAAGAATCGATATCCACAGGGTGCAACATCTACGGTACAAGGTGCAACATCCGTCCAAAATGACGAAACAGTGCCGTACGACCTTTAGAAATGAGTGCATGTATTTGAAACATTGCAGTACCATGGTGCACCACTCTCCAGCGATGGAAAATCATAGGCCAGCCACGGGGATCCCGTTTTACAGAAAAAATCCACGTAACGAAAAAACGAAGGGTAAAATACTTCCTTGACCCGATTGAGGTTCGTATAGGATTTTTTGGGTATGAAACTAACTAGCGACGGCTGAAAGCGGTCATAGCTGTAGAACCCACAGATACCTTCGTTTTGACTGGTTATGGCTCCCGTAACTCTAAACGAGCCAAGAGTTATGGCCCTGCGAAGAATCGATATCCACAGGGTGCAACATCTACGGTGCAAGGTGCAACATCCGTCCAAAATGACGAAACAGTGCCGTACGACCTTTAGAAATGAGTGCATGGATTTGAAACATAGCAGTACCTTGGTGCACCACTCTCCAGCGATGGTAAATCATAGACCAGCCACGGGGATCCCGTTTTACAGAAAAAATCCATGTGACGAAAAAACGAAGGGTAAAAAACTTCCGTGACCCAATTGTGGTTCGGATAGAATTTTTTGAGTATGAATCTAACCAGTGACGGCTGAAAGCGGTCATAGCAGTAGAACCCACAGATACCTTCGTTTTGACTGGTTATGCCTCCCGTAACTCTAAACGAGCCAAGAGTTATGGCCTTGCGAAGAATCGATATCCACAGGGTGCAACATCTACGGTGCAAGGTGCAACATCCGTCCAAAATGACGAAACAGTGCCGTACGACCTTTAGAAATGAGTGCATGGATTTGAAACATTGCAGTACCATGGTGCACCACTCTCCAGCGATGGTAAATCATAGACCAGCCACGGGGATCCCGTTTTACAGAAAAAATCCACGTGACGAAAAAACAAAGGGTAAAAAACTTCCTTGACCCGATTGAGGTTCGGATAGGATTTTTTGGGTATGAAACTAACCAGTGACGGCTGAAAGCGGTCATAGCTGTAGAACCCACAGATACCTTCATTTTGACTGGTTATGGCTCCCGTAACTCTAAACGAGCCAAGAGTTATGGCCCTGCGAAGAATCGATATGCACAGGGTGCAACATCTACGGTGCAAGGTGCAACATCCGTCCAAAATGACGAAACAGTGCCGTACGACCTTTAGAAATGAGTGCATGGATTTGAAACATTGCAGTACCATGGTGCACCACTCTCCAGCGATGGTAAATCATAGACCAGCCACGGGGATCCCGTTTTACAGAAAAAATCCACGTGACGAAAAAACGAAGGGTAAAAAACTTCCGTGACCCAATTGAGGTTCGGATAGGATTTTTGGGTATGAAACTAACCAGTGACGGCTGAAAGCTGTCATAGCTGTAGAACTCACAGATACCTTCGTTTTGACTGGTTATGGCTCCCGTAACTCTAAACGAGCCAAGAGTTTTGGCCCTCCGAAGAATCGATATCCACAGGGTGCAACATCTACGGTGCAAGGGGCAACATCCGTCCAAAATGACGAAACAGTGCAGTACGACCTTTAGAAATGAGTGCATGGATTTGAAACATTGCGGTACCATGGTGCACCACTCTCCAGCGATGGTAAATCATAGACCAGCCACGGGGATCCCGTTTTACAGAAAAAATCCACGTGACGAAAATACGAAGGGTAAAAAACTTCCTTGACCAGATTGAGGTTCCGATAGGATTTTTTGGGTATGAAACTAACTAGCGACGGCTGAAAGCGGTCATAGCTGTAGAACTCACAGATACCTTCGTTTTGACTGGTTATGGCTCCCGTAACTCTAAACGAGCCAAGAGTTATGGCCCTCCGAAGAATCGATATCCACAGGGTGCAACATCTACGGTGCAAGGTGCAACATCCGTCCAAAATGACGAAACAGTGCCGTACGACCTTTAGAAATGAGTGCATGGATTTGAAACACTGCAGTACCATGGTGCACCACTCTCCAGCGATGGTAAATCATAGACCAGCCACGGGGATCCCGTTTTACAGAAAAAATCCACGTGACGAAAAAACGAAGGGTAAAAAACTTCCGTGACCCGATTGAGGTTCGGATAGGATTTTTTGGGTATGAAACTAACCAGTGACGGCTGAAAGCTGTCATAGCTGTAGAACTCAGAGATACCTTCGTTTTGACTGGTTATGGCTCCCGTTACTCTAAACAAGCCAAGAGTTATGGCCCTCCGAAGAATCGATATCCATAGGGTGCAACATCTACGGTGCAAGGTGCAACATCCGTCCAAAATGACGAAACAGTGCCGTACGACCTTTAGAAATGAGTGCATGGATTTGAAACATTGCAGTACCATGGTGCACCACTCTTTAGCGATGGTAAATCATAGACCAGCCACGGGGATCCCGTTTTACAGAAAAAATCCACGTGACGAAAAAACGAAGGGTAAAATACTTCCTTGACCCGATTGAGGTTCGGATAGGATTTTTTGGGTATGAAACTAACCAGTGACGGCTGAAAGCTGTCATAGCGGTACAACTCACAGATACCTTCATTTTGACTGGTTATGGCTCCCGTAACTCTAAACGAGCCAAGAGTTATGGCCCTCCGAAGAATCGATATCCACAGGGTGCAACATCTACGGTGCAAGGTGCAACATCCGTCCAAAATGACGAAACAGTGCCGTACGACCTTTAGAAATGAGTGCATGGATTTGAAACGTTGCAGTACCATGGTGCACCACTCTTTAGCGATGGTAAATCATAGACCAGCCACGGGGATCCCGTTTTACAGAAAAAATCCACGTGACGAAAAAACGAAGGGTAAAAAACTTCCACGACCCGATTGAGGTTCGGATAGGATTTTTGGGTATGAAACTAACCAGTGACGGCTGAAAGCTGTCATAGCTGTAGAACTCAGAGATACCTTCGTTTTGACTAGTTATGGCTCCCGTAACTCTAAACGAGCCAAGAGTTATGGCCCTCCGAAGAATCGATATCCACAGGGTGCAACATCTACGGTGCAAGGTGCAACATCCGTCCAAAATGACGAAACAGTGCCGTACTACCTTTAGAAATGAGTGCATGGATTTGAAACATTGCTGTACCATGGTGCACCACTCTCTAGCGATGGTAAATACTAGACCAGCCACGGGGATCCCGTTTTACAGAAAAAATCCACGTGACGAATAAACGAAGGGTAAAATACTTCCTTGACCCGATTGAGGTTCGGATAGGATTTTTTGGGTATGAAACTAACCAGTGACGGCTGAAAGCAGTCATAGCTTTAGAACTCACAGATACCTTTGTTTTGACTGGTTATGGCTCCCGTAACTCTAAACGAGCCAAGAGTTATGGCCCTCCTAAGAATCGATATCCACAGGGTGCAACATCTACGGTGCAAGGTGCAACATCCGTCCAAAATGACGAAACAGTGCCGTACGACCTTTAGAAATGAGTGCATGGATTTGAAACATTGCAGTACCATAGTGCACCATTCTCCAGCGATGGTAAATCATAGACCAGCCACGGGGATCCCGTTTTACAGAAAAAATCCATGTGACGAAAAAACGAAGGGTAAAAAACTTCCACGACCCGATAGAGGTTCGGATAGGATTTTTGGGTATGAAACTAACCAGTGACGGCTGAAAGCTGTCATAGCTGTAGAACTCACAGATACCTTCGTTTTGACTGGTTATGGCTCCCGTAACTCTAAACGAGCCAAGAGTTATGGCCCTCCGAAGAATCGATATCCACAGGGTGCAACATCTACGGTGCAAGGTGCAACATCCGTCTAAAATGACGAAACAGTGCCGTACGACCTTTAGAAATGAGTGCATGGATTTGAAACATTGCAGTACCATGGTGCACCACTCTCCAGCGATGGTTTATCATATACCAGCCACGGGGATCCCGTTTTACAGAAAAAATCCACGTGACGAAAAACGAAGGGTACAAGAATTCCATGACCGATTGAGGTTCGGATAGGATTTTTTGGGTATGACACTAACCAATGAATGCTAAAAGCTGTCATAACTGTAGAACTCACAGATACTTTCGTTTTGACTGGTTGTGGCTCCCGTAACTCTAAATGAGCCAAGAGTTATGGCCCTCCGAAGAATCCATATCCACAGGGTGCAACATCTACGGTGCAAGGTGCAACATCCGTCCAAAATGACGAAACAGTGCCGTACGACTTTTAGAAATGAGTGCATGGATTTGAAACATTGCAGTACCATGGTACACCACTCTCCAGCGTTGGTAAATCATAGGCCAGCCACGGGGATACCATTTTACAGAAAAAATCCACGTGACGAAAAAACGAAGGGTAAAAAACTACCATGACCCGATTGAGGTTCGGATAGGATTTTTTGGGTATGAAACTAACCAGTGACGGCTAAAAGCTGTCATAGCTGTAGAACTCAGAGATACCTTCGTTTTGACTGGTTATGGCTCCCGTAACTCTAAATGAGCCAAGAGTTATGGCCCTCCGAAGAATCGATAACCACAGGGTGCAACATCTACGGTGCAAGGTGCAACATCCGTCCAAAATGACGAAACAGTGCCGTACGACCTTTAGAAATGAGTGCATGGATTTGAAACATTGCAGTACCATGGTGCACCACTCTCCAGCGTTGTAAATCATAGACCAGCCACGGGGATCCCGTTTTACAGAAAAAATCCACGTGACGAAAAAACGAAGGGTAAAAAACTTCCTTGACCCGATTGAGGTTCGGATAGGATTTTTTGGGTATGAAACTAACTAGCGACGGCTGAAAGCGGTCATAGCTGTAGAACTCACAGATACCTTCGTTTTGACTGGTTATGGCTCCCGTAACTCTAAACGAGGCAAGAGTTATGGCCCTCCGAAGAATCGATATCCACAGGGTGCAACATCTACGGTGCAAGGTGCAACATTCGTCCAAAATGACGAAACAGTGCCGTACGACCTTTAGAAATGGGTGCATGGGTTGGAAACGGTGCAGTACCATGGTGCACCACTCTCCAGCGTTGGGAAATCATAGGCCAGACACGGGGATCCCATTTTACAGAAAAAATATACGTGACGAAAAAACGAAGGGTAAAAAACTTCCATGACCCGATTGAGGTTCGGATAGGATTTTTTGGGTATGAAACTAACCAGTGACGGCTAAAAGCCGTCACAGATGTTGATCTCACAAATACCTTCGTTTTGACTGGTTGTGGCTCCCGTAACTCTAAACGAGCCAAGAGTTATGGCCTTCCGAAGAATCGATATCCATAGGGTGCAACATCTACGGTGCAAGGTGCAACAACCGTCCAAAATGACGAAACAGTGCGTACGACCTTTAGAAACGGGTGCATGGATTGGAAACGGTGCAGTACCACGGTGCACCACTCTCCAGCGTTGGTAAATCATAGGCCAGACACGGGGATCCCATTTTACAGAAAAATCCACGTGACGAAAAAACGAAGGGTAAAAAACTTCCATGACCCGATTGAGGTTCGGATAGGATTTTTTGGGTATGAAACTAATCAGTGATGGCTGAAAGCCGTCAGAGATGTAGAACTCACAGATACCTTCGTTTTGACAAGTTGTGGCTCCCGTAACTCTAAACGAGCCAAGAGTTATGGCCCTCCGAAGAATCGATATCCATAGGGTGCAACATCTACGGTGCAAGGTGCAACATCCGTCCAAATTGACGAACAGTGCGTACGACCTTTAGAAACGGGTGCATGGATTGGAAACGGTGTAGTACCATGGTGCACCACTCTCCAGCGTTGGTAAATCATAGACCAGCCACGGGGATCCCGTTTTACAGAAAAAATCCACGTGACGAAAAAACGAAGGGTAAAAAACTTCCATGACCCGATTGAGGTTCGGATAGGTTTTTTTGGGTATGAAACTAACCAGTGACGGCTGAAAGCGGTCACAGCTGTAGAACTCACAGATACCTTCGTTTTGACAGGTTGTGCCTCCCGTAACTCTAAACGAGCCAATTGAGGTTCGGATAGGGGTGCATGGATTGAAAACGGTGCAGTACCATGGTGCGCCACTCTCTAGCATTGGTAAATCATAGACCAGCCACGGGGATTCCCTTTCACAGAAAAAATCCACGTGACGAAAAAACGAAGGGTAAAAAACTTCCATGACCCGATTGAGGTTCGGATAGGATTTTTTTGGTATGAAACTAACCAGTGACGGCTGAAAGCTGTCACAGATGTAGAACTCACATATACCTTCGTTTTGATTGGTTGTGGCTCCCGTAACTCTAAACGAGCCAAGAGTTATGGCCCTCCGAAGAATCGATATCCATAGGGTGCAACATCTACGGTGCAAGGTGCAACATCCGTCCAAAATGAAGAAACAGTGTCGTACGACCTTTAGAAATGGGTGCATGGATTGGAAACGGTGCAGTACCATGGTGCACCACTCTCCAGCGTTGGTAAATCGTAGACCAGCCACGGGGATCCCGTTTTACAGAAAAAATCCACGTGACGAAAAAACGAAGGGTAAAAAACTTCCATGACCCGATTGAGGTTCGGATAGGATTTTTTGCGTATGAAACTAACCAGTGATGGCTAAAAGTCGTCACAGCTGTAGAACTCACAGATACCTTCGTTTTGACTGGTTGTGGCTCCCGTAACTCTAAACGAGCCAAGAGTTATGGCCCTCCGAAGAATCGATATCTACAGGGTGCAACATCTACGGTGCAAGGTGCAACATCCGTCCAAAATGACGAAACAGTGTCGTACGACCTTTAGAAATGGGTGCATGGATTGGAAACGGTGCAGTACCATGGTGCAGCACTCTCCAGCGTTGGTAAATCATAGACCAGCCACGGGGATCCCGTTTTACAGAAAAAATCCACGTGACGAAAAAACGAAGGGTAAAAAACTTCCATGACTCGATTGATGTTCGGATAGGATTTTTTCGGTATGAAACTAACCAGTGACGGCTGAATGCCATCACAGATGTAGAACTCATATATACCTTCGTTTTGACTGGTTGTGGCTCCCGTAACTCTAAACGAGCCAAGAGTTATGGCCCTCCGAAGAATCGATATCCACAGGGTGCAACATCTACGGTGCAAGGTGCAACATCCGTCCAAAATGACGAAACAGTGCCGTACGACCTTTAGAAATGGGTGCATGGATTGGAAACGGTGCAGTACCATGGTGCACCACTCTCCAGCGTTGGGAAATCATAGACCAGACACGGGGATCCCGTTTTACAGAAAAAATCCACGTGACGAAAAAACGAAGGGTAAAAAACTTCCGCGACCCGATTGAGGTTCGGATCGGATTTTTTGGGTATGAAACTAACCAGTGACGGCTGAAATCCGTCACAGATGTAGATCTCACAGATACCTTCGTTTAGACTGGTTGTGGCTCCCGTAACTCTAAACGAGCCAAGAGTTATGGCCCTCCGAAGAATCGATATCCACAGGGTGCAACATCTACGGTGCAAGGTGCAACATCCGTCCAAAATGACGAAACAGTGCCGTACGACCTTTAGAAATGGGTGCATGGATTGGAAATGGTGCAGTACCATGGTGCACCACTCTCTAGCGATGGTAAATCATAGACCAGCCGCGCGAATTCACTTTTACAGAAAAAATCCACGGGACGAAAAAACGAATGGTAAAAAACATCCATGACCCGATTGAGGTTCGGATAGGATTTTTTAGGTATGAAACTAACCATTGACGGCTGAAAACCGTCACAGATGTAGAACTCACAGATACCTTGATTTTGACTGGTTGTGGCTCCCGTAACTCTAAACGAGCCAAGAGTTATGGCCCTCCGAAGAATCGATATCCATAGGGTGCAACATCTACGGTGCAAGGTGCAACATCCGTCCAAAATGACGAAACTGTGCCGTACGACCTTTAGAAATGGGTGCATGGATTGGAAACGGTGCAGTACCATGGTGCACCACTCTCCAACG
Source organism: Allium cepa (assembly GCA_030765085.1). Classification (NCBI taxonomy): domain Eukaryota; kingdom Viridiplantae; phylum Streptophyta; class Magnoliopsida; order Asparagales; family Amaryllidaceae; genus Allium; species Allium cepa. The sequence goes on from CM060941.1 coordinate 44,068, forward strand.
TTGGTAAATCATAGACGAGACACGGGGATCCCGTTTTACAGAAAAAATCCACGTGACGAAAAAACGAAGGGTAAAAAACTTCCATGACCCGATTGAGGTTCGGATAGGATTTTTTGGGTATGAAACTAACCAGTGATGGCTAAAAGCCGTCACAGCTGTAGAACTCACAGATACCTTCGTTGTGACAGGTTATGGCTCCCGTAACTCTAAACGAGCCAAGAGTTATGGCCCTCCGAAGAATCGATATCCACAGGGTGCAACATCTACAGAGCAAGGTGCAACATCCGTCCAAAATGACGAAACAGTGCCGTACGACCTTTAGAAATGGGTGCATGGATTGGAAACGGTGCAGTACCATGGTGCACCACTCTCCAGCGTTGGTGAATCATAGACCAGCCAAGGGGATCCCGTTTTACAGAAAAAATCCACGTGACGAAAAAACGAAGGGTAAAAAACTTCCATGACCCGATTGAGGTTCGGATAGGATTTTTTGGGTATGAAACTAACCAGTGATGGCTAAAAGCCGTCACAGCTGTGGAACTCACAGATACCTTCGTTTTGACTGGTTGTGGCTCCCGTAACTCTAAACGAGCCAAGAGTTATGGCCCTCCGAAGAATCGATATCCACAGGGTGCAACATTTACGGTGCAAGGTGCAACATCCGTCCAAAATGACGAAACAGTGTCGTACGACCTTTAGAAATGGGTGCATGGATTGGAAACGGTGCAGTACCATGGTGCCCCACTCTCCAGCGTTGGTAAATCATAGACCAGCCACGGGGATCCCGTTTTACAGAAAAAATCCACGTGACGAAAAAACGAAGGGTAAAAAACTTCCATGACCCGATTGAGGTTCGGATAGGATTTTTTCGGTATGAAACTAACCAGTGACGGCTGAAAGCCTTCACAGATGTAGAACTCACAGATGCCTTCGTTTTGACTGGTTGTGGCTCCCGTAACTCTAAACGAGCCAAGAGTTATGGCCCTCCGAAGAATCGATATCCACAGGGTGCAACATCTACGGTGCAAGGTGCAACATCCGTCCAAAATGACGAAACAGTGCCGTACGACCTTTAGAAATGGGTGCATGGATTGGAAACGGTGCAGTACCATGGTGCACCACTCTCCAACGTTGGTAAATCATAGACGAGACACGGGGATCCCGTTTTACAGAAAAAATCCACGTGACGAAAAAACGAAGGGTAAAAAACTTCCATGACCCGATTGAGGTTCGGATAGGATTTTTTGGGTATGAAACTAACCAGTGACGGCTGAAATCCGTCACAGATGTAGATCTCACAGATACCTTCGTTTTGACTGGTTGTGGCTCCCGTAACTCTAAACGAGCCAAGAGTTATGGCCCTCCGAAGAATCGATATACACAGGGTGCAACATCTACGGTGCAAGGTGCAACATCCGTCCAAAATGACGAAACAGTGCCGTACAACCTTTTGAAATGGGTGCATGGATTGGAAACGGTGCAGTACCATGGTGCACCACTCTCCAGCGATGGTAAATCATAGACCAGCCGCGCGAATTCCCTTTTACAGAAAAAATCCACGTGACGAAAAAACGAAGGGTAAAAAACTTCCATGACCCGATTGAGGTTCGGATAGGATTTTTTAGGTATGAAACTAACCATTGACGGCTGAAAGCCGTCACAGATGTAGAACTCACAGATACCTTCATTTTGACTGGTTGTAGCTCCCGTAACTCTAAACGAGCCAAGAGTTATGGCCCTCCGAAGAATCGATATCCATAGGGTGCAACATCTACGGTGCAAGGTGCAACATCCGTCCAAAATGACGAAACAGTGCCGTACGACCTTTAGAAATAGGTGCATGGATTCGAAACGGTGCAGTACCATGGTGCATCACTCTCAAGCGATCGTAAATCATAGACCAGCCACGGGAATTCCCTTTTACAGAAAAATCCACGTGACGAAAAAACGAAGGGTAAAAAACTTCCATGACCCGATTGAGGTTCGGATAGGATTTTTTAGGTACGAAACTAACCAGTGATGGCTAAAAGCCGTCACAGCTGTAGAACTCACAGATAACTTCGTTTTGACAGGTTATGGCTCCCGTAACTCTAAACGAGCCAAGTGTTATGGCCCTCCGAAGAATCGATATCAACAGGGTGCAACATCTACAGAGCAAGGTGCAACATCCGTCCAAAATGACGAAATAGTGCCGTACGACCTTTAGAAATGGGTGCATGGATTGGAAACGGTGCAGTACCATGGTGCACCACTCTCCAGCGTTGGTAAATCATAGACCAGCCACGGGGATCCCGTTTTACAGAAAAAATCCACGTGACGAAAAAACGAAGGGTAAAAAACTTCCATGACCCGATTGAGGTTCGGATAGGATTTTTTCGGTATGAAACTAACCAGTGACGGCTGAAAGCCGTCACAGATGTAGAACTCACAGATGCCTTCGTTTTGACTGATTGTGGCTCCCGTAACTCTAAACGAGCCAAGAGTTATGGCCCTCCGAAGAATCGATATCCACAGGGTGCAACATCTACGGTGCAAGGTGCAACATCCGTCCAAAATGACGAAACAGTGCCGTACGACCTTTAGAAATGGGTGCATGGATTGGAAACGGTGCAGTACCATGGTGCACCACTCTCCAGCGTTGGTAAATCATAGACGAGACACGGGGATCCCGTTTTACAGAAAAAATCCACGTGACGAAAAAACGAAGGGTAAAAAACTTCCATGACCCGATTGAGGTTCGGATAGGATTTTTTGGGTATGAAACTAACCATTGACAGCTGAAAGCAGTCACATCTGTAGAACTCACAGATACCTTCGTTTTGACTGGTTGTGGCTCCCGTAACTCTAAACGAGCCAAGAGTTATGGCCCTCCGAAGAATCGATATCCATAGGGTGCAACATCTACGGTGCAAGGTACAACATCCGTACAAAATGATGAAACAGTGAGGTACGACCTTTAGAAATGGGTGCATGGATTGGAAACGGTGCAGTACCATGGTGCATCACTCTCCAGCGATGGTAAATCATAGACCAGCCACGGGAATTCCCTTTTGCAGAAAAATCCACGTGACGAAAAAACGAAGGGTAAAAAACTTCCGTCACCCGATTGAGGTTCGGATAGGATTTTTTAGGTATGAAACTAACCAGTGACGGCTGTATGCCATCACAGATGTAGAACTCACAGATACCTTCGTTTTGACTGGTTGTGGCTCCCGTAACTCTAAACGAGCCAAGAGTTATGGCCCTCCGAAGAATCGATATCCACAGGGTGCAACATCTACGGTGCAAGGTGCAACATCCGTCCAAAATGACGAAACAGTGTCGTACGACCTTTAGAAATGAGTGCATGCATTTGAAACATTGCAGTACCATGGTGCACCACTCTCCAGCGATGGTAAATCATAGACCAGCCACGGGGATCCCGTTTTACAGAAAAAATCCACGTGACGAAAAAACGAAGGGTAAAAAACTTCCATGACCCGATTGAGGTTCGGATAGGATTTTTTCGGTATGAAACTAACCAGTGACGGCTGAAAGCCGTCACAGATGTAGAACTCACAGATGCCTTCGTTTTGACTGATTGTGGCTCCCGTAACTCTAAACGAGCCAAGAGTTATGGACCTCCGAAGAATCGATATCCATAGGGTGCAACATCTACGGTGCAAGGTGCAACATCCGTACAAAATGATGAAACAGTGAGGTACGACCTTTAGAAATGGGTGCATGGATTGGAAACGGTGCAGTACCATGGTGCATCACTCTCCAGCGATGGTAAATCATAGACCAGCCACGGGAATTCCCTTTTGCAGAAAAATCCACGTGACGAAAAAACGAAGGGTAAAAAACTTCCGTCACCCGATTGAGGTTCGGATAGGATTTTTTAGGTATGAAACTAACCAGTGACGGCTGTATGCCATCACAGATGTAGAACTCACAGATACCTTCGTTTTGACTGGTTGTGGCTCCCGTAACTCTAAACGAGCCAAGAGTTATGGCCCTCCGAAGAATCGATATCCACAGGGTGCAACATCTACGGTGCAAGGTGCAACATCCGTCCAAAATGACGAAACAGTGTCGTACGACCTTTAGAAATGAGTGCATGCATTTGAAACATTGCAGTACCATGGTGCACCACTCTCCAGCGATGGTAAATCATAGACCAGCCACGGGGATCCCGTTTTACAGAAAAAATCCACGTGACGAAAAAACGAAGGGTAAAAAACTTCCATGACCCGATTGAGGTTCGGATAGGATTTTTTGGGTATGAAACTAACCAGTGATGGCTGATAGCTGTCATAGCTGTAGAACTCACAGATACCTTCGTTTTGACTGGTTGTGGTTCCCGTAACTCTAAACGAGCCAAGAGTTATGGCCCTCCGAAGAATCGATATCCATAGGGTGCAACATCTACGGTGCAAGGTGCAACATCCGTACAAAATGATGAAACAGTGAGGTACGACCTTTAGAAATGGGTGCATGGATTGGAAACGGTGCAGTACCATGGTGCATCACTCTCCAGCGATGGTAAATCATAGACCAGCCACGGGAATTCCCTTTTGCAGAAAAATCCACGTGACGAAAAAACGAAGGGTAAAAAACTTCCGTCACCCGATTGAGGTTCGGATAGGATTTTTTAGGTATGAAACTAACCAGTGACGGCTGTATGCCATCACAGATGTAGAACTCACAGATACCTTCGTATTGACTGGTTGTGGCTCCCGTAACTCTAAACGAGCCAAGAGTTATGGCCCTCCGAAGAATCGATATCCATAGGGTGCAACATCTACGGTGCAAGGTGCAACATCCTTCCAAAATGGCGAAACAGTGCGTACGACCATTAGAAACAGGTGCATGGATTGAAAACGGTGCAGTACCATGGTGCACCACTCTCCAGCATTGGTAAATCATAGACCAGCCACGGGGATCCCGTTTTACAGAAAATATCCACGTGACGAAAAAACGAAGGGTAAAAAACTTCCATGACAAGATTGAGGTTCGGATAGGATTTTTTAGGTATGAAACTAACCAGTGACGGCTGAAAGCAGTCACAGATGTAGAACTCACAGATACCTTCGTTTTGACTAGTTGTGGCTCCCGTAACTCTAAACGAGCCAAGAGTTATGGCCCTCCGAAGAATTGATATCCATAGGGTGCAACATCTACGGTGCAAGGTGCAACATCCGTCCAAAATGAAGAAACAGTGCCGTACGACCTTTAGAAATGGGTGCATGGATTGGAAATGGTGCGGTACCATGGTGCACCACTCTCCAGCGATGGTAAATCATAGACCAGCCACGAGAATTCCCTTTTACAGAAAAATGCACGTGACGAAAAAACGAAGGGTAAAAAACTTCCGTGACCCGATTGAGGTTCGGATAGGATTTTTTGGGTATGAAACTAACCAGCGACGGCTGAAAGCCGTCATAGCTATAAAACTCACGGATACCTTCGTTTTGACAGGTTATGGCTCCAGTAACTCTAAACGAGCCAAGAGTTATGGCCCTCCGGAGAATCGATATCCACAGGGTGCAACATCTACGGTGCAAGGTGCAACATCCGTCCGAAATGATGAAACAGTGCCATGGTGCACCACTCTCCAGCGTTGGTAAATCATAGACCAGCCGCGGGGATCCCGTTTTACAGAAAAAATCCACGTGACGAAAAAACGAAGGGTAAAAAACTTCCATGACCCGATTGAGGTCCGGATAGGATATTTTGGGTATGAAACTAACCAGTGACGGCTCAAAGCAGTAACAAATGTAGAACTCACAAATACCTTCGTTTTGACTGGTTGTGGCACCCGTAACTCTAAACGAGCCAAGAGTTACGGCCCTCCGAAGAATCGATATCCATAGGGTGCAACATCTACGGTGCAAGGTGCAACATCCGTTCAAAATGACGAAACAGTGCCGTACGAGCTTTAGAAATGGGTGCATGGATTGGAAACGGTGCAGTACCATGGTGCACCACTCTCCAGCGATGGTAAATCATAGACCAGCCATGGGAATTCCCTTTTACAGAAAAAATCCACGTGACGAAAAAACGAAGGGTAAAAAACTTCCATGACCCGATTGAGTTTCGGATAGGATTTTTTGGGTATGAAACTAACCAGTGACGGCTGAAAGCTGTCATAGCTGTAGAACTAACGGATACCTTTGTTTTGACTGGTTATGGCTCCCGTAACTCTAAACGAGCCAAGAGTTACGGCCCTCCGAAGAATCGATATCCATAGGATGCAACATCTACGGTGCAAGGTGCAACATCCGTCCAAAATGACGAAACAGTGCCGTACGACCTTTAGAAATGGGTGCATGGATTGGAAACGGTGCAGTACCATGATGCACCACTCTCCAGCGATGGTAAATCATAGACCAGCCATGGGAATTCCCTTATACAGAAAAAATCCACGTGACGAAAAAACGAAGGGTAAAAAACTTCCATAACCCGATTGAGGTTCGGATAAGATTTTTTGGGTATGAAACTAACCAGTGACGGCTGATGGCTGTCATAGCTGTAGAACTCACAGATACCTTCGTTTTGATTGGTTATGGCTCCCGTAACTCTAAACGAGCCAAGAGTTATGGCCCTCCGAAGAATCGATATCCATAGGGTGCAACATCTACGGTGCAAGGTGCAACATCCGTCTAAAATGACGAAACAGTGCCGTACGACCTTTAGAAATGGGTGCATGTGTACCGCTCTCCAGCTGCGGTAAATCATAGACTAGCCATGGGAATTCGCTTTTACAGAAAAAATCCACGTGACGAAAAAACGAAGGGTAAAAAACTTCCATGACCCAATTGAGGTTCGGATAGGATTTTTGGGTATGAAACTAACCAGTGACGGCTGAAAGCGGTCATAGGTATAGAACTCACAAATACCTTCGTTTTGACTGGTTGTTGCTCCCGTAACTCTAAACGAGCCAAGAGTTATGGCCCTCCGAAGAATCAATATCCATAGGGTGCAACATCTACGGTGCAAGGTGCAACATCCGTCCAAAATGACGAAACAGTGCGTACGACCTTTAGAAACGGGTACATGGATTGAAAACGGTGCAGTACCATGGTGCACCACTCTCCAGCATTGGTAAATCATAGACTAGCCACGGGGATCCTGTTTTACAGAAAAAATCCACGTGACGAAAAAATGAAGGGTAAAAAACTTCCATGACCCGATTGAGGTTCGGATAGGATTTTTTGGGTATGAAACTAACCAGTGACGGCAGAAAGCCGTCACAGCTGTAGAAATCACAGATACCTTCGTTTTGACTGGTTGTGGCTCCTGTAACTCTAAACGAGCCAAGAGTTATGGCCCTCCGAAGAATTGATATCCATAGGGTGCAACATCTACGGTGCAAGGTGCAACATCCGTCCAAAATGACGAAACAGTGCCGTACGACCTTTAGAAATGGGTGCATGGATTGGAAACGGTGCAGTACCATGGTGCACCACTCTCAAGCGTTGGTAAATCATAGACCAGCCACGGGGATCCCGTTTTACAGAAAAAATCCACGTGACGAAAAAACGAAGGGTAAAAAACTTCCATGACCCGATTGAGGTTCGGATAGGATTTTTTCGGTATGAAACTAACCAGTGACGGCTGAAAGCCGTCACAGATGTAGAACTCACAGATGCCTTCGTTTTGACTGGTTGTGGCTCCCGTAACTCTAAACGAGCCAAGAGTTATGGCCCTCCGAAGAATCGATATCCACAGGGTGCAACATCTACGGTGCAAGGTGCAACATCCGTCCAAAATGACGAAACAGTGCCGTACGACCTTTAGAAATGGGTGCATGGATTGGAAACGGTGCAGTACCATGGTGCACCACTCTCCAGCGTTGGTAAATCATAGACGAGACACGGGGGTCCCGTTTTATAGAAAAAATCCACGTGACGAAAAAACGAAGGGTAAAAAACTTCCATGACCCGATTGAGGTTCGGATAGGATTTTTTGGGTATGAGCCTAACCAGTGACGGCTGAAATCCGTCACAGATGTAGATCTCACAGATACCTTCGTTTTGACTGGTTGTGGCTCCCGTAACTCTAAACGAGCCAAGAGTTATGGCCCTCCGAAGAATCGATATCCACAGGGTGCAACATCTACGGTGCAAGGTGCAACATCCGTCCAAAATGTCGAAATAGTGCCGTACAACCTTTTGAAATGGGTGCATGGATTGGAAACGGTGCAGTACCATGGTGCACCACTCTCCAGCGATGGTAAATCATAGACCAGCCGCGCGAATTCCCTTTTACAGAAAAAATCCACGTGACGAAAAAACGAAGGGTAAAAAACTTCCATGACCCGATTGAGGTTCGGATAGGATTTTTTAGGTATGAAACTAACCATTGACGGCTGAAAGCCGTCACAGATGTAGAACTCACAGATACCTTCATTTTGACTGGTTGTAGCTCCCGTAACTCTAAACGAGCCAAGAGTTATGGCCCTCCGAAGAATCGATATCCATAGGGTGCAACATCTACGGTGCAAGGTGCAACATCCGTCCAAAATGACGAAACAGTGCCGTACGACCTTTAGAAATAGGTGCATGGATTCGAAACGGTGTAGTACCATGGTGCATCACTCTCAAGCGATGGTAAATCATAGACCAGCCACGGGAATTCCCTTTTACAGAAAAATCCACGTGACGAAAAAACGAAGGGTAAAAAACTTCAATGACCCGATTGAGGTTCGGATAGGATTTTTTGGGTATGAAACTAACCAGTGATGGCTAAAAGCCGTCACAGCTGTAGAACTCACAGATACCTTCGTTTTGACAGGTTATGGCTCCCGTAACTCTAAACGAGCCAAGAGTTATGGCCCTCCGAAGAATCGATATCAACAGGGTGCAACATCTACAGAGCAAGGTGCAACATCCGTCCAAAATGACGAAACAGTGCCGTACGACCTTTAGAAACGGGTGCATGGATTGGAAACGGTGCAGTACCATGGTGCACCACTCTCCAGCGTTGGTAAATCATAGACCAGCCACGGGGATCCCGTTTTACAGAAAAAATCCACGTGACGAAAAAACGAAGGGTAAATAACTTCCATGACCCGATTGAGGTTCAGATAGGATTTTTTCGGTATGAAACTAACCAGTGACGGCTGAAAGCCGTCACAGATGTAGAACTCACAGATGCCTTCGTTTTGACTGATTGTGGCTCCCGTAACTCTAAACGAGCCAAGAGTTATGGCCCTCCAAAGAATCGATATCCACAGGGTGCAACATCTACGGTGCAAGGTGCAACATCCTTCCAAAATGACGAAACAGTGCCGTACGACCTTTAGAAATGGGTGCATGGATTGGAAACGGTGCAGTGCCATGGTGCACCACTCTCCAGCGTTGGTAAATCATAGACGAGACACGGGGATCCCGTTTTACAGAAAAAATCCACGTGACGAAAAAACGAAGGGTAAAAAACTTCCATGACCCGATTGAGGTTCGGATAGGATTTTTTGGGTATGAAACTAACCATTGACGGCTGAAAGCAGTCACAGCTGTAGAACTCACAGATACCTTCGTTTTGACTGGTTGTGGCTCCCGTAACTCTAAACGAGCCAAGAGTTATGGCCCTCCGAAGAATCGATATCCATAGGGTGCAACATCTACGGTGCAAGGTGCAACATCCGTACAAAATGATGAAACAGTGAGGTACGACCTTTAGAAATGGGTGCATGGATTGGAAATGGTGCAGTACCATGGTGCATCAATCTCCAGCGATGGTAAATCATAGACCAGCCACGAGAATTCCCTTTTGCAGAAAAATCCACGTGACGAAAAAACGAAGGGTAAAAAACTTCCGTCACCCGATTGAGGTTCGGATAGGATTTTTTAGGTATGAAACTAACCAGTGACGGCTGTATGCCATCACAGATGTAGAACTCACAGATACCTTCGTTTTGACTAGTTGTGGCTCCCGTAACTCTAAACGAGCCAAGAGTTATGGCCCTCCGAAGAATCGATATCCACAGGGTGCAACATCTACGGTGCAAGGTGCAACATCCGTCCAAAATGACGAAACAGTGTCGTACGACCTTTAGAAATGAGTGCATGCATTTGAAACATTGCAGTACCATGGTGCACCACTCTCCAGCGATGGTAAATCATAGACCAGCCACGGGGATCCCGTTTTACAGAAAAAATCCACGTGACGAAAAAACGAAGGGTAAAAAACTTCCATGACCCGATTGAGGTTCGGATAGGATTTTTTAGGTATGAAACTAACCAGTGACGGCTGAAAGCAGTCACAGATGTAGAACTCACAGATACCTTCGTTTTGACTAGTTGTGGATCCCGTAACTCTAAACGAGCCAAGAGTTATGGCCCTCCGAAGAATTGATATCCATAGGGTGCAACATCTACGGTGCAAGGTGCAACATCCGTCCAAAATGAAGAAACAGTGCCGTACGACCTTTAGAAATGGGTGCATGGATTGGAAACGGTGCGGTACCATGGTGCACCACTCTCCAGCGATGGTAAATCATAGACCAGCCACGAGAATTCCCTTTTACAGAAAAATGCACGTGACGAAAAAACGAAGGGTAAAAAACTTCCGTGACCCGATTGAGGTTCGGATAGGATTTTTTGGGTATGAAACTAACCAGCGACGGCTGAAAGCTGTCATAGCTATAAAACTCACAGATACCTTCGTTTTGACAGGTTATGGCTCCAGTAACTCTAAACGAGCCAAGAGTTATGGCCCTCCGGAGAATCGATATCCACAGGGTGCAACATCTACGGTGCAAGGTGCAACATCCGTCCGAAATGAAGAAACAGTGCCGTACGACCTTTAGAAACGGGTGCATGGATTGGAATCGGTGCAGTACCATGGTGCCCCACTCTCCAGCGTTGGTAAATCATAGACCAGCCGCGGGGATCCCGTTTTACAGAAAAAATCCACGTGACGAAAAAACGAAGGGTAAAAAACTTCCATGACCCGATTGAGGTCCGGATAGGATTTTTTGGGTATGAAACTAACCAGTGACGGCTCAAAGCAGTAACAGATGTAGAACTCACAAATACCTTCGTTTTGACTGGTTGTGGCACCCGTAACTCTAAACGAGCCAAGAGTTACGGCCCTCCGAAGAATCGATATCCATAGGGTGCAACATCTACGGTGCAAGGTGCAACATCCGTCCAAAATGACGAAACAGTGCCGTACGACCTTTAGAAATGGGTGCATGGATTGGAAACGGTGCAGTACCATGGTGCACCACTCTCCAGCGATGGTAAATCATAGACCAGCCATGGGAATTCCCTTATACAGAAAAAATCCACGTGACGAAAAAACGAAGGGTAAAAAACTTCCATGACCCGATTGAGGTTCGGATAGGATTTTTTGGGTATGAAACTAACCAGTGACGGCTGATGGCTGTCATAGCTGTAGAACTCACAGATACCTTCGTTTTGACTGGTTATGGCTCCCGTAACTCTAAACGAGCCAAGAGTTATGGCCCTCCGAAGAATCGATATCCATAGGGTGCAACATCTACGGTGCAAGGTGCAACATCCGTCTAAAATGACGAAACAGTGCCGTACGACCTTTAGAAATGGGTGCATGATTGCAAATGGTGCAGTACCATGGTGTACCACTCTCCAGCTGCGGTAAATCATAGACTAGCCATGGGAATTCCCTTTTACAGAAAAAATCCACGTGACGAAAAAACGAAGGGTAAAAAACTTCCATGACCCAATTGAGGTTCGGATAGGATTTTTGGGTATGAAACTGACCAGTGACGGCTGAAAGCGGTCATAGGTATAGAACTCACAAATACCTTCGTTTTGACTGGTTGTTGCTCCCGTAACTCTAAACGAGCCAAGAGTTATGGCCCTCCGAAGAATCAATATCCATAGGGTGCAACATCTACGGTGCAAGGTGCAATATCCGTCCAAAATGACGAAACAGTGCGTACGACCTTTAGAAACGGGTGCATGGATTGAAAACGGTGCAGTACCATGGTGCACCACTCTCCAGCATTGGTAAATCATAGACCAGCCACGGGGATCCCGTTTTACAGAAAAAATCCACGTGACGAAAAAATGAAGGGTAAAAAACTTCCATGACCCGATTGAGGTTCGGATAGGATTTTTTGGGTATGAAACTAACCAGTGACGGCTGAAAGCCGTCACAGCTGTAGAAATCACAGATACCTTCGTTTTGACTGGTTGTGGCTCCCGTAACTCTAAACGAGCCAAGAGTTATGGCCCTCCGAAGAATCGATATCCACAGGGTGCAACATCTACGGTGCAAGGTGCAACATCCGTCCAAAATGACGAAACAGTGCCGTACGACATTTAGAAATGGGTGCATGGATTTGAAACAACCATGGTGCACCACTCTCCAGCGATGGTAAATCATAGACCAGCCGCGAGAATTCCCTTTTACAGAAAAAATCCACGTGACGAAAAAACGAAGGGTAAAAAACTTCCATGACCCGATTGAGGTTCGGATAGGATTTTTTAGGTATGAATCTAACCAGTCACGGCTAAAAGCCGTCACAGATGTAGAACTCACAGATACCTTCGTTTTGACTGGTTGTGGCTCCCGTAACTCTAAACGATCCAAGAGTTATGGCCCTCCGAAGAATCGATATCCATAGGGTGCAACATCTACGTTGCAAGGTGCAACATCCGTCCAAAATGACGAAACAGTGTTGTACGAACTTTAGAAATGGGTGAATGGATTGGAAACGGTGCAGTACCATGGTGCATCACTCTCCAGCGATGGTAAATCATAGACCAGCCACTGGAATTCCCTTTTACAGAAAAATCCACGTGACGAAAAAAGGAAGGGTAAAAAACTTCCATGACCCGATTGAGGTTCGGATAGGATTTTTTGGGTATGAAACTAACCAGTGATGGCTAAAAGCCATCACAGCTGTAGAACTCACAGATACCTTCGTTTTGACATGTTATGTCTCCCGTAACTCTAAACGAGCCAAGAGTTTTGGCCCTCCGAAGAATCGATATCCACAGGGTGCAACATCTGCGGTGCAAGGTGCAACATCCGTCCAAAATGACGAAACAGTGCCGTACGACCTTTAGAAATGGGTGCATGGATTGGAAACGGTGCAGTACCATGGTGCACCACTCTCCAGCGTTGGTAAATCATAGACCAGCCACGGGGATCCCGTTTTACAGAAAAAATCCACGTGACGAAAAAAGGAAGGGTAAAAAACTTCCATGACCCGATTGAGGTTCGGATAGGATTTTTTGGGTATGAAACTAACCAGTGATGGCTAAAAGCCGTCACAGCTGTAGAACTCACAGATACCTTCGTTTTGACATGTTATGGCTCCCGTAACTCTAAACGAGCCAAGAGTTATGGCCCTCCGAAGAATCGATATCCACAGGGTGCAACATCTACGGTGCAAGGTGCAACATACGTCCAAAATGACGAAACAGTGCCGTATGACCTTTAGAAATGGGTGCATGGATTGGAAACGGTGTAGTACCATGGTGCACCACTCTCCAGCGTTGGTAAATCATAGACCAGCCACGGGGATCCCGTTTTACAGAAAAAATCCACGTGACGAAAAAACGAAGGGTAAAAAACTTCCATGACCCGATTGAGGTTCGGATAGGATTTTTTGGGTACGAAACTAACCAGTGACGGCTGAAAGCCGTCACAGCTGTAGAAATCACAGATACCTTCGTTTTGACTGGTTGTGGCTCCCGTAACTCTAAACGAGCCAAGAGTTATGGCCCTCCGAAGAATTGATATCCATAGGGTGCAACATCTACGGTGCAAGGTGCAACATCCGTCCAAAATGACGAAACAGTGCCGTACGACCTTTAGAAACGGGTGCATGGATTGGAAACGGTGCGGTACCATGGTGCACCACTCTCAAGCGTTGGTAAATCATAGACCAGCCACGGGGATCCCGTTTTACAGAAAAAATCCACGTGACGAAAAAACGAAGGGTAAAAAACTTCCATGACCCGACTGAGGTTCGGATAGGATTTTTTGGGTATGAAACTAACCAGTGACGGCTGAAAGCCGTCATAGCTGTAGATCTCACAGATACCTTCGTTTTTACTGGTTATGGCTCCCGTAACTCTAAATGAGCCAAGAGTTATGGCCCTCCGAAGAATCGATATCCACAGGGTGCAACATCTACGGTGCAAGGTGCAACATCCGACCAAAATGACGAAACAGTGTCGTACGACATTTAGAAATGGGTGCATGGATTTGAAACAGTGCAGTACCATGGTGCACCACTCTCCAGCGATGGTAAACCATAGACCAGCCGCGAGAATTCCCTTTTACAGAAAAAATCCACGTGACGAAAAAACGAAGGGTAAAAAACTTCCATGACCCGATTGAGGTTCGGATAGGATTTTTTAGGTATGAATCTAACCAGTCACGGCTAAAAGCCGTCACAGATGTAGAACTCACAGATACCTTCGTTTTGACTGGTTGTGGCTCCCGTAACTCTAAACGATCCAAGAGTTATGGCCCTCCGAAGAATCGATATCCATAGGGTGCAACATCTACGTTGCAAGGTGCAACATCCGTCCAAAATGACGAAACAGTGTTGTACGAACTTTAGAAATGGGTGAATGGATTGGAAACGGTGCAGTACCATGGTGCATCACTCTCCAGCGATGGTAAATCATAGACCAGCCACTGGAATTCCCTTTTACAGAAAAATCCACGTGACGAAAAAAGGAAGGGTAAAAAACTTCCATGACCCGATTGAGGTTCGGATAGGATTTTTTGGGTATGAAACTAACCAGTGATGGCTAAAAGCCATCACAGCTGTAGAACTCACAGATACCTTCGTTTTGACATGTTATGTCTCCCGTAACTCTAAACGAGCCAAGAGTTTTGGCCCTCCGAAGAATCGATATCCACAGGGTGCAACATCTGCGGTGCAAGGTGCAACATCCGTCCAAAATGACGAAACAGTGCCGTACGACCTTTAGAAATGGGTGCATGGATTGGAAACGGTGCAGTACCATGGTGCACCACTCTCCAGCGTTGGTAAATCATAGACCAGCCACGGGGATCCCGTTTTACAGAAAAAAACCACGTGACGAAAAAAGGAAGGGTAAAAAACTTCCATGACCCGATTGAGGTTCGGATAGGATTTTTTGGGTATGAAACTAACCAGTGATGGCTAAAAGCCGTCACAGCTGTAGAACTCACAGATACCTTCTTTTTGACACGTTATGGCTCCCGTAACTCTAAACGAGCCAAGAGTCATGGCCCTCCGAAGAATCGATATCCACAGGGTGCAACATCTACGGTGCAAGGTGCAACATACGTCCAAAATGACGAAACAGTGCCGTATGACCTTTAGAAATGGGTGCATGGATTGGAAACGGTGCAGTACCATGGTGCACCACTCTCCAGCGTTGGTAAATCATACACCAGCCACGGGGATCCCGTTTTACAAAAAAAATCCACGTGACGAAAAAACGAAGGGTAAAAAACTTCCATGACCCGATTGAGGTTCGGATAGGATTTTTTCGGTATGAAACTAACCAGTGACGGCTGAAAGCTGTCACAGAAGTAGAACTCTCAGATACCTTCGTTTTGACTGGTTGTGGCTCCCGTAACTCTAAACGAGCCAAGAGTTATGGCCCTCCGAAGAATCGATATCCACAGGGTGCAACATCTACGGTGCAAGGTGCAACATCCGTCCAAAATAACGAAACAGTGCCGTACGACCTTTAGAAATGGGTGCATGGAATGGAAACGGTGCAGTACCATGGTGCACCACTCTCCAGCGTTGGTAAATCATAGACCAGACACGGGGATCCCGTTTTACAGAAAAAATCCACGTGACGAAAAAACGAAGGGTAAAAAACTTCCATGACCCGATTGAGGTTCGGATAGGATTTTTTGGGTATGGAACTAACCAGTGACGGCTGAAAGTAGTCACAGCTGTAGAACTCACAGATACCTTCGTTTTGACTGGTTGTGGCTCCCGTAACTCTAAACGAGAAAAGAGTTATGGCCCTCCGAAGAATCGATATCCATAGGGTGCAACATCTACGGTGCAAGGTGCAACATTCGTACAAAATGACGAAACAGTGCCGTACGACCTTTAGAAATGGGTGCATGGATTGGAAACGGTGCAGTACCATGGTGCTCCACTCTCCAGCGATGTTGAATCATAGACCAGCCATGGGAATTCCCTTATACAGAAAAATCCACGTGACGAAAAAACGAAGGGTAAAAAACTTCCGTCACCCGATTGAGGTTCGGATAGGATTTTTTGGGTATGAAACTAACCAGTGACGGCTCAAAGCCGTCACAGATGTAGAAATCACAGATACCTTCGTTTTGACTGGTTGTTGCTCCCGTACCTCTAAACGAGCCAAGAGTTATGGCCCTCCGAAGAATCGATATCCATAGGGTGCAACATCTACGGTGCAAGGTGCAACATCCTTCCAAAATGACGAAACAGTGCGTACGACCTTTAGAAATGGGTGCATGGATTGAAAATGGTGCAGTACCATGGTGCACCACTCTCCAGCATTGGTAAATCATAGATCAGCCACGGGGATCCCGTTTTACAGAAAAAATCCACGTGACGAAAAAATGAAGGGTAAAAAACTTCCATGACCCGATTGAGGTTCGGATAGGATTTTTTGGGTACGAAACTAACCAGCGACGGCTGAAAGCCATCATAGCTATAGAACTCACAGATACCTTCGTTTTGATAGGTTATGGCTCCCATAACTCTAAACGAGCCAAGAGTTATGGCCCTCCGAAGAATCGATATCCAAAGGGTGCAACATCTACGGTGCAAGGCGCAACATCCATCCAAAATGACGAAACAGTGCCGTACGACATTTAGAAACGGGTGCATGGATTGGAAACGGTGCAGTACAATGGTGCACCACTCTCCAGCGTTGGTAAATCATAGACCAGCCGCGGGGATCCCGTTTTACAGAAAAAATCCACGTGACGAAAAAACGAAGGGTAAAAAACTTCCATGACCCGATTGAGGTTCCGATAGGATTTTTTGGGTATGAAACTAACCGGTGACGGCTCAAAGCGGTAGCAGATGTAGAACTCACATTTACCTTCGTTTTGACTGGTTGTGGCTCCCGTAACTCTAAGCGAGCCAAGAGTTATGGCCCTCCGAAGAATTGATATCCATAGGGTGCAACATCTACGGTGCAAGGTGCAACATCCGTCCAAAATGAAGAAACAGTGCCGTACGAGCTTTAGAAATGGGTGCATGGATTGGAAACGGTGCAGTACCATGGTGCACCACTCTCCAGCGAGGGTAAATCATAGACTAGCCATGGGAATTCCCTTTTACAGAAAAAATCCACGTGACGAAAAAACGAAGGGTAAAAAACTTCCATGACCCGATTGAGGTTCGGATAGGATTTGTTGGGTATGAAACTAACCAGCGACGGCTGAAAGCCGTCATAGCTGTAGAACTAACGGATACCTTCGTTTTGACAGGTTATGGCTCCCGTAACTCTAAACGAGCGAAGAGTTATGGCCCTCCGAAGAATCGATATCCACAGGGTGCAACATTTACGGTGCTAGGTGCAACATCCGTCCGCAATGACGAAACAGTGCCGTACGACCTTTAGAAACGGGTGCATGGATTGGAAACGGTGCAGTACCATGGTGCACCACTCTCCAGCGTTGGTACATCATAGACCAGCCGCGGGGATCCCGTTCTACAGAAAAAATCCACGTGACGAAAAAACGAAGGGTAAAAAACTTCCATGACCCGATTGAGGTTCGGATAGGATTTTTTGGGTATGAAACTAACCAGTGACGGCTCAAAGCAGTAACAGATGTAGAACTCACAAATACCTTCATTTTGACTGGTTGTGGCTCCCGTAACTCTAAACGAGCCAAGAGTTATGACCCTCCGAAGAATCGATATCCATAGGGTGCAACATCTACGGTGCAAGGTGCAACATCCGTTCAAAATGACGAAACAGTGCCGTACGAGCTTTAGAAATGGGTGCATGGATTGGAAACGGTGCAGTACCATGATGCACCACTCTCCAGCGATGGTAAATCATAGACCAGCCATGGGAATTCCCTTTTACAGAAAAAATCCACGTGACGAAAAAACGAAGGGTAAAAAACTTCCATGACCCGATTGAGGTTCGGATAGGATTTTTTGGGTATGAAACTAACCAGTGACGGCTGAAAGCTGTCATAGCTGTACAACTAACGGATACCTTTGTTTTGACTGGTTATGGCTCCCGTAACTCTAAACGAGCCAAGAGTTACGGCCCTCCGAAGAATCGATATCCATAGGGTGCAACATTTACGGTGCA
Source organism: Allium cepa (assembly GCA_030765085.1). Classification (NCBI taxonomy): domain Eukaryota; kingdom Viridiplantae; phylum Streptophyta; class Magnoliopsida; order Asparagales; family Amaryllidaceae; genus Allium; species Allium cepa. The sequence goes on from CM060941.1 coordinate 62,340, forward strand.
AGGTGCAACATCCGTCCAAAATGACGAAACAGTGTCGTACGACCTTTAGAAATGGGTGCGTGGATTGGAAACGGTGCAGTACCATGGTGCACCACTCTCCAGCGATGGTAAATCATAGACCAGCCATGGGAATTCCCTTATACAGAAAAAATCCACGTGACGAAAAAACGAAGGGTAAAAAACATCCATGACCCGATTGAGGTTCGGATAGGATTTTTTGGGTATGAAACTAACCAGTGACGGCTCATGGCTGTCATAGCTGTAGAACTCACAGATACCTTCGTTTTGACTGGTTATGGCTCCCGTAACTCTAAACGAGCCAAGAGTTATGGCCCTCCGAAGAATCGATATCCATAGGGTGCAGCATCTACGGTGCAAGGTGCAACATCCGTCCAAAATGACGAAACAGTGTCGTACGACCTTTAGAAATGGGTGCATGGATTGCAAACGGTGCAGTACCATGGTGTACCACTCTCCAGCTGTGGTAAATCATAGACTAGCCATGGGAATTCCCTTTTACAGAAAAAATCCACGTGACGAAAATCGAAGGGTAAAAAACTTCCATGGCCCGATTTAGATTCGGATAGGATTTTTTGGGTATGAAACTAACCAGTGACGGCTGAAAGCCGTCATAGCTGTAGAACTCACAAATACCTTCGTTTTGACAGGTTGTGGCTCCTGTAACTCTAAACGAGCCAAGAGTTACGGCCCTCCGAAGAATCGATATCCATAGGGTGCAACATCTACGGTGCAAGGTGCAACATCCGTCCGAAATGACGAAACAGTGCCGTACGAGCTTTAGAAATGGGTGCATGGATTGGAAACGGTGCAGTACCATGGTGCACCACTCTCCAGCGATGGTAAATCATAGACCAGCCGTGGGAATTCCCTTTTACAGAAAAAATCCACGTGACGAAAAAACGAAGGGTAAAAAACATCCATGACCCGATTGAGGTTCGGATAGGATTTTTTGGGTATGAAACTAACCAGTGACGGCTGAAAGCCGTCACAGCTGTAGAACTCACAGAGACCTTCTTTTTGACTGGTTGTGGCTCCCGTAAATCTAAACGAGCCAAGAGTTATGGCCCTCCGAAGAATTGATATCCATAGGGTGCAACATCTACGGTGCAAGGTGCAACATCCGTCCAAAATGAAGAAACAGTGCCGTACGACCTTTAGAAATGGGTGCATGGATTGGAAACGGTGCAGTACCATGGTGCACCACTCTCCAGCGATGGTAAATCATAGACCAGCCACGGGAATTCCCTTTTACAGAAAAATCCATGTGACGAAAAAACGAAGGGTAAAAACTTCCGTGACCCGATTGAGGTTCTGATAGGATTTTTTGGGTATGAAACTAACCAGCGACAGCTGAAAGCCATCATAGCTATAGAACTCACAGATACCTTCGTTTTGACAGGTTATGGCTCCCGTAACTCTAAACGAGCCAAGAGTTATGGCCCTCCGAAGAATCGATATCCATAGGGTGCAACATCTACGGTGCAAGGTGCAACATCCGTCCAAAATGACGAAACAGTGTCGTACGACCTTTAGAAACGGGTGCATGGATTGGAAACGGTGCAGTACCATGGTGCACCACTCTCCAGCGTTGGTAAATCATAGACCATCCACGGGGATCCCGTTTACAGAAAAATTCCACGTGACGAAAAAACGAAGGGTAAAAAACTTCCATGACCCGATTGAGGTTCGGATAGGATTTTTTGGGTATGAAACTAACCAGTGACGGCTCAAAGCCGTCATATCTGTAGAACTCACAGAAACCTTCGTTTTGACTGGTTGTGGCTCCCGTAACTCTAACCGAGCCAAGAGTTACGGCCCTCCGAAGAATCGATATCCATAGGGTGCAACATCTACGGTGCAATGTTCAACATACGTCCAAAATGACAAAACAGTGCCGTACGAACTTTAGAAATGGGTGCATGGATTGGAAACGGTGCATTACCATGGTGCACCACTCTCCAGCGATGGTAAATCATAGACCAGCCATGGGAATTCCCTTTTACAGAAAAAAATCCACGTGATGAAAAAACGAAGGGTAAAAAACTTCCATGACCCGATTGAGGTTCGGATAGTATTTTTTGGGTATGAAACTAACCAGTGACGGCTGAAAGCAGTCATAGCTGTAGAACTCACAGATACCTTCGTTTTGACTGGTTATGGCTCCCATAACTCTAAACGAGCCAAGAGTTACGGCCCTCCGAAGAATCGATATCCATAGGGGCAACATCTGCGGTGCAAGGTGCAACATCCGTCCAAAATGACGAAACAGTGCGGTACGAGCTTTAGAAATGGGTGCATGGATTGGAAACGGTGCAGTACTATGGTGCACCACTCTCCAGCGATGGTAAATCATAGACCAGCCCCGGGAATTCCCTTTTACAGAAAAAATCCACGTGACGAAAAAACGAAGGGTAAAAAACTTCCATGACCCGATTGAGGTTCGGATAGGATTTTTTGGGTATGAAACTAACCAGTGATGACTGAAAGCTGTCATAGCTGTAGAACTCACAAATACCTTCGTTTTGACTGGTTGTGGCTCCCGTAACTCTAAACGAGCCAAGAGTTACGGCCCTCCGAAGAATCGATATCCATAGGGTGCAACATCTACGGTGCAAGGTGCAACATCCGTTCAAAATGACGAAACAGGGTCGTACGAGCTTTAGAAATGGGTGCATGGATTGGAAACGGTGCAGTACCATGGTGCACCACTCTCCAGCGATGGTAAATCATAGACCAGCCATGGGAATTACCTTATACAGAAAAAATCCACGTGACGAAAAAACGAAGGGTAAAAAACTTCCATGACCCGATTGAGGTTCGGATAGGATTTTTTGGGTATGAAACTAACCAGTGACGGCTGATAGCTGTCATAGCTGTAGAACTCACGGATACCTTTGTTTTGACTGGTTATGGCTCCTGTAACTCTAAACGAACCAAGAGTTATGGCCCTCCGAAGAATCGATATCCATAGGGTGCAACATCTACAGTGCAAGGTGCAACATCCGTCCAAAATGAAGAAACAGTGTCGTACGACCTTTAGAAATGGGTGCATGGATTGGAAACGGTGCAGTACCATGGTGCACCACTCTCCAGCGTTGGTAAATCATAGACCAGCCACGAGGATCCCGTTTTACAGAAAAAATCCACGTGACGAAAAAACGAAGGGTAAAAAACTTCCATGACCCGATTGAGGTTCAGATAGGATTTTTTTGGGTATGAAACTAACCAGTGATGGCTAAAAGCCATCATAGCTGTAGAACTCACAGATACCTTCGTTTTGACTGGTTGTGGCTCCCGTAAGTCTAAACGAGCCAAGAGTTATGGCCCTTCGAAGAATCGATATCTACAGGGTGCAACATCTACGGTGCAAGGTGCAACATCCGTCCAAAATGACGAAACAGTGTCGTACGACCTTTAGAAATGGGTGCATGGATTGGAAACGGTGCAATACCATGGTGCAGCACTCTCCAGCGTTGGTAAATCATAGACCAGCCACGGGGTTCCCGTTTTACAGAAAAAATCCACGTGACGAAAAAACGAAGGGTAAAAAACTTCCATGACTCGATTGATGTTCGGATAGGATTTTTTCGGTATGAAACTAACCAGTGACGGCTGAATGCCGTCACAGATGTAGAACTCATAGATACCTTCGTTTTGACTGGTTGTGGCTCCCGTAACTCTAAACGAGCCAAGAGTTATGGCCCTCCGAAGAATCGATATCCACAGGGTGCAACATCTACGGTGCAAGGTGCAACATCCGTCCAAAATGACGAAACAGTGCCGTACGACCTTTAGAAATGGGTGCACGGATTGGAAACGGTGCAGTTCCATGGTGCACCACTCTCCAGCATTGGTAAATCATACACCAGACATGGGGATCCCGTTTTACAGAAAAAATCCACGTGACGAAAAAACGAAGGGTAAAAAACTTCCATGACCCGATTGAGGTTCAGATACGATTTTTTGGGTATCAAACTAACAAGTGACGGCTGAAATCCGTCACAGATGTAGATCTCACAAATACCTTCGTTTTGACTGGTTATGGCTCCCATAACTCTAAACGAGCCAAGAGTTATGGCCCTCCGAAGAATCGATATCTACAGGGTGCAACATCTATGGTGCAAGGTGCAACATCCGTCCAAAATGACGAAACAATGCCGTACGACCTTTAGAAATGAGTGCATGGATTGGAAACGGTGTAGTACCATGGTGCACCACTCTCCAGCGATGGTAAATCATAGACCAGCCGCGCGAATTCCCTTTTACAGAAAAAATCCACGTGACGAAAAAACGAAGGGTAAAAAACTTACATGACCCGATTGAGGTTCGGATAGGATTTTTTAGGTATGAAACTAACCATTGACGGCTGAAAGCCGTCACATATGTAGAACTCACAGATACCATCATTTTGACTGGTTGTGGCTCCCGTAACTCTAAACGAGCCAAGAGTTATGGCCCTCCGAAGAATCGATATCCATAGGGTGCAACATCTACGGTGCAAGGTGCAACATCCGTCCAAAATGACGAAACAGTGCCGTACGACCTTTAGAAATGGGTGCATGGATTGGAAACGGTGCAGTACCATGGTGCATCACTCTCCAGCGATGGTAAATCATAGACCACCCACGGGAATTCCCTTTTACAGAAAAATCCACGTGACGAAAAAACGAAGGGTAAAAAACTTCCATGACCCGATTGAGGTTCGGATAGGATTTTTTGGGTATGAAACTAACCAGTGATGGCTAAAAGCCATCACAGCTGTAGAACTCACAGATACCTTCGTTTTGACAGGTTATGGCTCCCGTAACTCTAAACGAGCCAAGAGTTATGGCCCTCCGAAGAATCGATATCCACAGGGTGCAACATCCACAGAGCAAGGTGCAACATCCGTCCAAAATGACGAAACAGTGCCGTACGACCTTTAGAAATGGGTGCATGGATTGGAAACGGTGCAGTACCATGGTGCACCACTCTCCAGCGTTGGTAAATCATAGACCAGCCACGGGGATCCCGTTTTACCGAAAAAATCCACGTGACGAAAAAACGAAGGGTAAAAAACTTCCATGACCCGATTGAGGTTCGGATAGGATTTTTTGGGTATGAAACTAACCAGTGATGGCTAAAAGCCGTCACAGCTGTAGAACTCACAGATACCTTCGTTTTGACTGGTTGTGGCTCCCGTAACTCTAAACGAGCCAAGAGTTATGGCCCTCCGAAGAATCGATATCCACAGGGTGCAACATCTACGGTGCAAGGTGCAACATCCGTCCAAAATGACGAAACAGTGTCGTACGACCTTTAGAAATGGGTGCATGGATTGGAAACGGTGCAGTACCATGGTGCATCACTCTCCAGCGTTGGTAAATCATAGACCAGCCACGGGGATCCCGTTTTACAGAAAAAATCCACGTGACGAAAAAACGAAGGGTAAAAAACTTCCATGACTCGATTGATGTTCGGATAGGATTTTTTCGGTATGAAACTAACCAGTGACGGCTGAAAACCGTCACAGATGTGGAACCCACAGATACCTTCGTTTTGACTAGTTGTGGCTCCCGTAAATCTAAACGAGCCAAGAGTTATGGCCCTCCGAAGAATCGATATCCATAGGGTGCAACATCTACGGTGCAAGGTGCAACATCCGTCCAAAATGACGAAACAGTGCCGTACGACCTTTAGAAATGGGTGCATGGATTCGAAACGGTGCAGTACCATGGTGCATCACTCTCAAGCGATGGTAAATCATAGACCAGCCACGGGAATTCCCTTTTACAGAAAAATCCACGTGACGAAAAAACGAAGGGTAAAAAACTTCCATGAGCCGATTGAGGTTCGGATAGGATTTTTTGGGTATGAAACTAACCAGTGACGGCTGAAATCCGTCACAGATGTAGATCTCACAGATACCTTCGTTTTGACTGGTTGTGGCTCCCGTAACTCTAAACGAGCCAAGAGTTATGGCCCTCCGAAGAATCGATATCCACAGGGTGCAACATCTACGGTGCAAGGTGCAACATCCGTCCAAAATGACGAAACAGTGTCGTACGACCTTTTGAAATGGGTGCATGGATTGGAAACGGTGCAGTACCATGGTGCACCACTCTCCAGCGATTGTAAATCATAGACCAGCCGCGCGAATTCCCTTTTACAGAAAAAATCCACGTGACGAAAAAACGAAGGGTAAAAAACTTCCATGACCCGATTGAGGTTCGGATTGGATTTTTTAGGTATGAAACTAACCATTGACGGCTGAAAGCCGTCACAGATGTAGAACTCACAGATACCTTCATTTAGACTGGTTGTGGCTCCCGTAACTCTGAACGAGCCAAGAGTTATGGCCCTCCGAAGAATCGATATCTACGGTGCAGGGTGCAACATCTACGGTGCAAGGTGCAACATCCGTCCAAAATGACGAAACAGTGCCGTACGACCTTTAGAAATGGGTGCATGGATTCGAAACGGTGCAGTACCATGGTGCATCACTCTAAAGCGATGGTAAATCATAGACCAGCCACGGGAATTCCCTTTTACAGAAAAATCCACGTGACGAAAAAACGAAGGGTAAAAAACTTCCATGACCCGATTGAGGTTCGGATAGGATTTTTTGGGTATGAAACTAACCTGTGATGGCTAAAAGCCGTCACAGCTGTAGAACTCACAGATACCTTCGTTTTGACTGGTTGTGGCTCCCGTAACTCTAAACGAGCCAAGAGTTACGGCCCTCCGAAGAATCGATATCCATAGGGGCAACATCTACGGTGCAAGGTGCAACATCCGTCCAAAATGACGAAACAGTGCGGTACGAGCTTTAGAAATGGGTGCATGGATTGGAAACGGTGCAGTACTATGGTGCACCACTCTCCAGCGATGGTAAATCATAGACCAGCCCCGGGAATTCCCTTTTACAGAAAAAATCCACGTGACGAAAAAACGAAGGGTAAAAAACTTCCATGACCCGATTGAGGTTCGGATAGGATTTTTTGGGTATGAAACTAACCAGTGATGACTGAAAGCCGTCATAGCTGTAGAACTCACAAATACCTTCGTTTTGACTGGTTGTGGCTCCCGTAACTCTAAACGAGCCAAGAGTTACGGCCCTCCGAAGAATCGATATCCATAGGGTGCAACATCTACGGTGCAAGGTGCAACATCCGTTCAAAATGACGAAACAGGGTCGTACGAGCTTTAGAAATGGGTGCATGGATTGGAAACGGTGCAGTACCATGGTGCACCACTCTCCAGCGATGGTAAATCATAGACCAGCCATGGGAATTACCTTATACAGAAAAAATCCACGTGACGAAAAAACGAAGGGTAAAAAACTTCCATGACCCGATTGAGGTTCGGATAGGATTTTTTGGGTATGAAACTAACCAGTGACGGCTGATAGCTGTCATAGCTATAGAACTCACGGATACCTTTGTTTTGACTGGTTATGGCTCCCATAACTCTAAACGAGCCAAGAGTTATGGCCCTCCGAAGAATCGATATCCATAGGGTGCAACATCTACGGTGCAAGGTGCAACATCCGTCCAAAATGACGAAACAGTGTCGTGCGACCTTTGGAAATGGGTGCATGGATTGCAAACAGTGCAGTACCATGGTGCACCACTCTCCAGCTGTGGTAAATCATAGACTAGCCATGGGAATTCCCTTTTACAGAAAAAATCCACGTGACGAAAAAACGAAGGGTAAAAAACTTCCATGACCCGATTGAGGTTCGGATAGGATTTTTTGGGTATGAAACTAACCAGTGATGGCTGAAAGCCATCATAGCTGTAGAACTCACAGATACCTTCGTTTTGACTGGTTATGGCTCCCGTAGCTCTAAACGAGCCAAGAGTTATGGCCCTCCGAAGAATCGATTTCCACAGGGTGCAACATGTGCGGTGCAAGGTGCAACATCCGTCCAAAATGACGAAACTGTGCCGTACGACATTTAGAAATGGGTGCATGGATTTGAAACAATGCAGTACCAGGTGCACCACTCTCCAGCGATGGTAAATCATAGACCAGCCGCGGGAATTCCCTTTTACAGAAAAAATCCACGTGACGAAAAAACGAAGGGTAAAAAACTTCCATGACCCGATTGAGGTTCGGATAGGATTTTTTGGGTATGAAACTAACTAGTGACGGCTGAAAGCGGTCACAGCTGTAGAACTCACAAATACCTTCGTTTTGACTGGTTGTGGCTCCCGTAACTCTAAACGAGCCAAGAGTTATGGCCCTCCGAAGAATCGATATCCATAGGGTGCAACATCTACGGTGCAAGGTGCAACATCCGTCCAAAATAACGAAACAGTGCCGTACGAACTTTAGAAACGGGTGCATGGATTGGAAACGGTGCAGTACCATGGTGCACCACTCTCTAGCGATGGCAAATCATAGACCAGCCGCGGGAATTCCCTTTTACAGAAAAAATCCACGTGACGAAAAAACGAAGGGTAAAAAACTTCCACGACCCGATTGAGGTTCGGATAGGATTTTTGTGTATGAAACTAACCAGTGACGGCTGAAAGCTGTCATAGCTGTAGAACTCACAGATACCTTCGTTTTGACTGGTTATGGCTCCCGTAACTCTAAACGAGCCAAGAGTTACGGCCCTCCGAAGAATCGATATCCATAGAGTGCAACTTCTACGGTGCAAGGTGCAACATCCGTTCAAAATGACGAAACAGCGCCGTACGAGCTTTAGAAATGGGTGCATGGATTGGAAACGGTGTAGTACCATGGTGCACCACTCTCCAGCGATGGTAAATCGTAGACCAGCCATAGGAATTCCCTTTTACAGAAAAAATCCACGTGACGAAAAAACGAAGGGTAAAAAACTTCCATGCAACATCCGTCCAAAATGACGAAACCGTGTCGTACGACCTTTAGAAATGGGTGCATGGATTTGAAACGGTGCAGTACAACGGTGCACCACTCTCCGGCGATGGTAAATCATTGACCAGCCACGGGGATCCCGTTTTACAGAAAAATCCACGTGACGAAAAAACGAAGGGTAAAAAACTTTCATGACCCGATTGAGGTTCGGATAGGATTTTTTGGGTATGAAACTAACCAGTGACGGCTGAAAGCTTTCATAGATGTAGAACTCACAGATACCTTCGTTTTGTCTAGTTATGGCTCCCGTAACTCTAAACGAGCCAAGAGTTATGGACCTCCGAAGAATCGATATCCATAGGGTGCAACATCTACGGTGCAAGGTGCAACATCCGTCCAAAATGACGAAACCGTGCCGTACGACCTTTAGAAATGGGTGCATGGATTTGAAACGGTGCAGTACCATTATGCACCACTCTCCAGCGATGGTAAATCATTGACCAACCATGGGGATCTCGTTTTACAGAAAAAATCCACGTGACGAAAAAACGAAGGGTAAAAAACTTCCATGACCCGATTGAGGTTCGGATAGGATTTTTTGGGTATGAAACTAACCAGTGACGGCTTAAAGCCGTCATAGCTGTAGAACTCACAGATACCTTCGTTTTGACAGGTTATGGCTCCCATAACTCTAAACGAGCCAAGAGTTATGGCCCTCCGAATAATCGATATCCAAAGGGTGCAACATCCGTCCAAAATGACGAAACCGTGCCGTACGACCTTTACAAATGGGTGCATGGAATTGAAACGGTGCAGTACCATGGTGCACCACTCTCCAGCGATGGTAAATCATTGACCAGCCACGGGGATCCCGTTTTACAGAAAAAATCCACATGACGAAAAAACGAAGGGTAAAAAACTTCCTTGACCCGATTGAGGTTCGGATAGGATTTTTTGGGTATGAATCTAACCAGTGACGGCTGAAAGCCGCCAGAGCTGTAGAACTCACAGATACCTTCGTTTTGACTGGTTATGGCTCCCGTAACTCTAAACGAGCCAAGAGTTATGGCCCTCCGAAGAATCGATATCCACAGGGTGCAACATCTACGGTGCAAGGTGCAACATCCGTCCAAAATGACGAAACAGTGCCGTACGACCTTTAGAAATGAGTGCATGGATTTGAAACATTGCAGTACCATGGTGCACCACTCTCCAGCGATGGTAAATCATAGACCAGCCACGGGAATCCCGTTTTACAGAAAAAATCAACGTGACGAAAAAACGAAGGGTAAACAACTTCCTTTACCCGATTGAGGTTCGGAAAGGATTTTTTGGGTATGAAACTAACCAGTGACGGCAGAAAACTGTCATAGCTGTAGAACTCACGGATACCTTCGTTTTGACGGGTTATGGCTCCCGTATCTCTAAACGAGCCAAGAGTTATGACCCTTCGAAGAATCGATATCCATAGGGTGCAACGTCTACGGCGCAAGGTGCAACATCCGTCCAAAATGACGAAACCGTGCCGTACGACCTTTAGAAATGGGTGCATGGAATTGAAACGGTGCAGTACCATGGTGCACCACTCTCCAGCGATGGTAAATCATTGACCAGCCACGGGGATCCCGTTTTACAGAAAAAATCCATGTGACGAAAAAACGAAGGGTAAAAAACTTCCATGACCCGATTATGGTTCGGATAGGATTTTTTGGGTATGAAACTAACCAGTGACGGCTGAAAGCCGTCATAGCTGTAGAACTCACAGATACCTTCGTTTTGACTGGTTATGGGTCCCGTAACTCTAAACGAGCCAAGAGTAATGGCCCTCCGAATAATCGATATCCAAAGGGTGCAACATCTACGGTGCAAGGTGCAACATCCGTCCAAAATGACGAAACCGTGCCGTACGACCTTCAGAAATGGGTGCAGGGATTTGAAACGGTGCAGTACCATGGTGCACCACTCTCCAGCGATGGTAAATCATTGACCAGCCACGGGGATCCCGTTTTACAGAAAAAAATCCACGTGACGAAAAAACGAAGGGTAAAAAACTTCCACGACCCGATTGAGGTTCGGATAGGATTTTTTGGGTATGAAACTAACCAGTGACGGCTGAAAGCGGTCATAGCTGTAGAACTCACAGATACCTTCGTTTTGATTGGTTATGGCTCCCGTAACTCTAAACGAGCCAAGAGTTATGGCCCTCCGAATAATCGATATCCATAGGGTGCAACATCTACGGTGCAAGGTGCAACATCCGTCCAAAATGACGAAACCGTCCCGTACGACCTTTAGAAACGGATGCATGGATTTGAAACGGTGCAGTACCATGGTGCACCACTCTCCAGCGATGGTAAATCATTGACCAGCCACGGGAATCCCGTTTTACAGAAAAAATCCAGGTGACGAAAAAACGAAGGGTAAAAAACTTCCATGACCCGATTAAGGTTCGGATAGGAGTTTTTGGGTATGAAACTAACCAGTGACGGCTGAAAGCCGTCAGAGCTGTAGAACTCACAGATACCTTCGTTTTGACTGGTTATGGCTCCCGTAACTCTAAACGAGCCAAGAGTTATGGCCCTCGGAAGAATCGATTTCCACAGGGTGCAACATCTGCGGTGCAAGGTGCAACATCCGTCCAAAATGACGAAACCGTGTCGTACGACCTTTAGAAATGGGTGCATGGATTTGAAACGGTGGAGTACCATGGTGCACCACTCTCCAGCGATGGTAAATCATTGACCAGCCATGGGGATCCCGTTTTACAGAAAAAATCCACGTGACGAAAAAACGAAGGGTAAAAACTTCATTGACCCGATCGAGGTTCGGATAGGATTTTTTGGGTATGAAACTAAGCAGTGACGGCTGAAACCCGTCAAAGCTATAGAACTAACAGATACCTTCGTTTTGACTGGTTATGGCTCCCGTAACTCCAAACGAGCCAAGAGTTATGGCCCTCCGAAGAATCGATTTCCACAGGGTGCAACATCTGCGGTGCAAGGTGCAACATCCGTCCAAAATGACGAAACCGTGCCATACGACCTTTAGAATTGGGTTCATGGATTTGAAACGGTGCAGTACCATGGTGCACCACTCTCCAGCGATGGTAAATCATTGACCAGCCACGGGGATCACCTTTTTACAGAAAAAATCCACGTGAGGAAAAAACGAAGGGTAAAAAACTTCCATGACCCGATTGAGGTTCGGATAGGATTTTTTGGGTATGAAACTAACCAGTGACGGCTGAAAGCCGTCATAGGTGTAGAACTCACAGATACCTTCGTTTTGACTGGTTATTGCTCCCGTAACTCTAAACGAGCCAAGAGTTATGGCCCTCCGAAGAATCGATTTCCACAGGGTGCAACATCTGCGGTGCAAGGTGCAACATCCGTCCAAAATGACGAAACCGTGACGTACGACCTTTAGAATTGGGTGCATGGATTTGAAACGGTGCAGTACCATGGTGCATCACTCTCCAGCGATGGTAAATCATTGACCAGCCACGGGGATCTCGTTTTACAGAAAAAATCCACGTGACGAAAAAACGAAGGTTAAAAACTTCCTTGACCCGATCGAGGTTCGGATAGGATTTTTTGGGTATGAAACTAACCAGTGACGGCTGAAAGCCGTCATTACTGTAGAAATCACAGATACCTTCGTTTTGACTGGTTATGGCTCCCGTAACTTCAAACGAGCCAAGAGTTATGGCCCTCCGAATAATCGATATCCATAGGGTGCAACATCTACGGTGCGAGGTGCAACATCCGTCCAAAATGACGAAACCGTGCCGTACGACCTTTAGAAATGGGTGCATGGATTTGAAACGGTGCAGTACCATGTTGCACCACTCTCCAACGATGGTAAATCATTGACCAGCCACGGGGATCCCGTTTTTACAGAAAAAATCCACGTGACGAAAAAACGAAGGGTAAATAACTTCCTTGACCCGATTGAGGTTCGGATAGGATTTTTTGGGTATGAATCTAACCAGTGACGGCTGAAAGCTGCCATAGCTGTAGAACTCACAGATACCTTCATTTTGACTGGTTATGGCTCCTGTAACTCTAAACGAACCAAGAGTTATGGCCCTCCGAAGAATCGATATCCACAGGGTGCAACATCTACGGTGCAAGGTGCAACATCCGTCCAAAATGATGAAACAGTGCCGTACGACCTTTAGAAATGAGTGCATGGATTTGAAACATTGAAGTACCATGGTGCACCACTCTCCAGCGATGGTAAATCATAGACCAGCCACGGGGATCCCGTTTTACAGAAAAAATGCACGTGACGAAAAAACGAGGGGTAAAAAACTTCCTTGACCCGATTGAGGTTCGGATAAGATTTTTTGGGTATGAAACTAATGAGTGATGGCAGAAAGCTGTCATAGCTGTAGAACTCACAGATACCTTCGTTTTGACTGGTTATGGCTCCCGTAACTCTAAACGAGCCAAGAGTTATGGCCCTTCGAATAATAGATATCCACAGGGTGCAACATCTACGGCGCAAGGTGCAACATCCGTCCAAAATGACGAAACCGTGCCGTACGTCCTTTACAAATGGGTGCATGGAATTGAAACGGTGCAGTACCATGGTGCACCACTCTCCAGCGATGGTAAATCATTGACCAGCCACGGGGATCCCATTTTACAGAAAAAATCCACGTGACGAAAAAACGAAGGGTAAAAAACTTCCTTGACCCGATTGAGGTTCGGATAGGATTTTTTGGGTATGAATCTAACCAGTTGTTATCCCATTTTTTGGTCAAAACTGGAATAACAACAAATTGGAAAGGAATTATGGATATCAGGATTGGAGATAAGGCTACGATCGATATCGTCCAAATTTTGATGAACTCCAATCGGGACGAAATTGATTGGAGATGATGAAAAGGACTGGGAAAGGCTATGTTTCAAATTTCAGGATAATCGGAGTTCGTATGGAGGAAATATGATGGATTCAAGGTAGGGAATGCATGTTGTTCGAATCCATCAAAAGGGGCAAAATGGTGCTCGGTTCGAATCGATCAGATTCGAACCCATCAGGATGGATTCGAACCCATCAAGTTCGCATCGGTCAAGAGTAAGGCACCGATGGTGGTTCGAGTCCATGGGAACTCTATGGATTCGAAAGAGAAGGATTCGAAGGAGGGGAGTCAACTTCGTGGATTCGGAAGTGATGGATTCAAAGCAATGGATATGGATTCGAAGATGATGGATACGAAGCAATGAAGATGGACTCGAAGAAGATAATGGATTCGAAGTATACATGGATTCGAAGTGGACATGGATTCGAAGAAGGAGATGGATTCGAAGTGGACATGGATTCGAAGAAGGAGATGGATTCGAAGGACTTGGATTCGAAAGGGATGGATTCGAAAAGAGTGGACTCGAGGATATGGACTCGAAGGAGGCGGCATCAGAAAGCATGGATTCGAAAAGCATGGATTCGAAGGAGTCGGCCTTATGGATTCGAAGGAGATGGTTTCGAAGTAGTTGGTTTCGAAGAAGGCGGGTTCGAAGAAGGCGGGTTCGAAGTATGGGTTCGAACCAGGCAGAACGCACGGATCTTTGATCTTCAATCGATCATATCTTCCAAACCGCTGGTCCAAATGCAATGAAATTTTTACAGAAGCTCACATACATGTTGAAGAATGTTCACGCCAATTTTCAGCTCAATTGGATGGATTCTTGATCGATTCGAACGTCACTTCGAATCTATCCCAAACTGGGCACGGATTCCGAGAACACGGGCCTGTGGGCCCCCCTCACGTGCCAAGCAGCCTCCCCAGGTTTTAGGCGGGATTTCAGCCTTCCACGCCTATAAATAGAGCCCCTGGTCATTCAGAAAAGGGGTCAGAAAATTTGGAGAGAAAAGGCAAGCCCAGACGCTGCTAGAATCATTCCATAGTATCATTACTGCTATTTTCTTCAGATTTGGTCACTACAACTGTTGTAATCACTTTTAATCTTCAAGGATAATCAATAAAAAGAAAAAAAATTGGAGTGGACGTGGGCCGGAGATAGCCGAACCACTATAAAACTTGTGTCTCTGTTCTTTACTTTTGGGTTGCTGTCTATTATTGGTTGAGATTTGGTATTTGCGTTTGAATATCACTAATTTATATTCATACACTGGTGCTTTCACGGTATTGGGTGTTTGTGACCAATTTTGGCGCAAACATTTTGGTGCTTTCACTGAGAACAACTAGCACCCGCTACATCGGATTTGAAGAGTTTGAGGAATTTGGATTTGGAAGACAATGACTAGGCAGAATAGCAGAAGGCTAAGGGCTGAGAGAAGCCAACAAGGAGGAAGTCAACAAGCATCCTCCGGAGGTGAGGAAGGACAGGCTTCGGTCTACATAACTCGGGATGAAATGGAAGCTATGGCCAATTCTTTGCAGGAGAGATTGTTGAAAAGTCAACAGGAAATGATGCAAACTTTCTTGGAACAAATAAGAGCTGCAGGGATGCAGAACTTAGGAACAGCTACAGCAGCTGCGGATGCAGGACAAGGAGCTAGGGTTGTGGAACCCAATGAAGGACAGGATACGGAGCCAGAAGGCAATCAACAAGGGCTTGGGGGCAGGCCCACAGGATTCAATGCAGGAGAACCTTTGGAAGGAATTCAACAAGCTAGAGCTAACATTGCTGCTAGTGAGCCACACGAGGAATATGTACCAGAGTTCCCTCGGGGGCATGGGGGGCAACCCCTACCAAACAATACAGGATTAGTAGAAATGATCAGGAAGACTGTGCGAGGTGGATTGACAAACTGAGATTTGGAAGGAGTGAATAGAAGTCCATTCGCTCCGGAGATAAGGATGGCTCAGAATCCACCTAAGTTCAAGCTACCTAGCATGGAGATATATGATGGTAAGACGGATCCAACAGATCACTTAATGAGGTACACCAGACACATGGAGGTGCTGGGGGCATCGGAGGAAGTGATGGCCCGATGTTTCCCTTTGTATTTGAAGGACTTAGCTGCAATGTGGTTTAGGCAGCTGGGAGAAGGATCTATCAGGACTTGGAAGGAATTAGTGGAAAAGTTTCTGGGACAGTTTCGGGTTCACGTCAAGAGGCCGAAGAACGTGATGACTTTAACATCGGTAAAGCAAAGGATGGACGAATCACTTAGAGCTTTTCTAACTCGATTCAGTGCGGCGGTCGCTTCGGTGGATCAGCCTGATCCATCGATGGTTTTAATGGCAGCAGTATCAGGAGTCAAGGAGAATTCGGATTTCAAGGTATCTCTGATACGAGATCCCCCGCAAAATCTTGACGAATTATTTCACGAGGCAGAAAGGTTCCTTCGGCAGGAAGATGCAAGTACGGATTTAAAGTTGAAGAAGGTTAATGCAATCGAGGTTGGAGCGGTATCCAAAAATGGTTTGGATAAGGATAAAGGAAAAAGGAAGTTATATGACGACTTTGGAAACGCTAGGAAGCGATGGAAGGATCCAAAGTTTTCCACATACACAGGATTAAACGAGACACTGGAGCGGATATACCTGGATACTCGGAATCGCCTTCCCTACCGAAGGCCGGCTTGGAGGGAACCAACAGAGCGGGAAAGGACACCAGGAAGGCACTGTCTCTTCCATGATCTGGATGGACACGATACCAACAGCTGCAGGCACCTAAAGGATATAATCGAGGAGCATGTAAGGAATGGACAGTTACAGCAATACGTTGGAACTCGGGATGCAACGGTGGAGCAGGAGCAACCACCGACCACCTCACGCCGTGATGATGGGAGGCCCAGGGATGATCGTCGATTGATCATCCATTGACCAGGATAATATGGAATAAGTAGCAAGCTACTAGCAAACGGTAAAGTCATTTACACATGTACGGGGACGGAGATAGCCCCTAGGCATGCTCTGAATGATGATAAACCGGGATGCTATGGTTTGTGAAATTTATTTCTTGCTTTTAGATTGGACATTGTTTTTCTTTTTGAATTTGGTTTTGGAGCTTGGATTGAGCTCCTGGTTTTTCTTGCTTTTTTATTTGGATTTTCCTTTGGATAACTGTTTTTGGTTTTGGATGCTGGTTTGGATTTCTGGTTTTCTGGTTTGGATTTGAATTTTGGATTTGGATTAGGATTTTGGATTTGGATTTCGGATTTGAATTTCGGATTGGATTTTGGAATAGATTTTGGTTGGACTTTTGTCTGGTTTTTGATAAATGGTCGTCAGGTATGGATTATGCCTGGCAAGGGGTGAGTCACTTTACCCAAACAAGGTGAATTGACTCATTCAGGTCGTCAAGTATGGACTATGCTTGGCAAGGGTCCGGAGTGACCAGGATTCGGCCTAGGACTTAGGCCCTCTATTATCATTTATTATTTTCAGATCGTCGAGTATGGACTATGCTCGGCAAGGGTCCGGAGAGATCAGGATTCGGCTTAGGACTTAAGCCATGGCATTTTACAGCGCCCAGGGACACTGGGCCAAGGTCGTCAAGTATGGATTGCGCTTGGCAAGAACCCGAAGAGGTTGGCTCAACGTCCAGGGACACTGGACCAAGGTCGTCAAGTATGGATTGCGCTTGGCAAGAACCCGGAGAGGTTGGCTCAACGTCCAGGGACACTGGACCAAGAACATCAAGTATGGATTGCGCTTGGAAAGAACCCGGAGAGGTTAACTTAACGTCCAGGGACACTGGACCAAGGTCGTCGGATGTGCATCACGTTTGGCAGGAACCCAGAGAGGTTATGGATTTGGATATCGACCCGGAGAGGTCCTGGCTTCGGTTATTGGCTATTGGATAAGGATGGATTGGAACTTGGTTGTCGAGTTCGAATGGATACGGAGTTGGCTAAGGCTTTGGTTATTGGATATGGAATTGGACATCGACTCGAAGCAATCAAGGATGATATTCTCTGGCAAAATGGCTTTGGGCTTCGGATATCGGATTCGGAACTATTCAAAACACGTCTTGTTGTCACAAGGCATGTTTTGGGGGGCAAAGTGTTATCCCATTTTTTGGTCAAAACTGGAATAACAACAAATTGGCAAGGAATTATGGATATCAGGATTGGAGATAAGGCTACGATTGATATCGTCCAAATTTTGATGAACTCCAATCGGGACGAAATTGATTAGAGATGATGAAAAGGACTGGGAAAGGCTATGTTTCAAATTTCAGGATAATCGGAGTTCGTATGGAGGAAATATGATGGATTCAAGGTAGGGAATGCATGTTGTTCGAATCCATCAAAAGGGGCAAAATGGTGCTCGGTTCGAATCGATCAGATTCGAACCCATCAGGATGGATTCGAACCCATCAAGTTCGCATCGGTCAAGAGTAAGGCACCGATGGTGGTTCGAATCCATGGGAACTCTATGGATTCGAAAGAGAAGGATTCGAAGGAGGGGAGTCAACTTCGTGGATTCAGATGTGATGGATTCAAAGCAATAGATATGGATTCGAAGATGATGGATACGAAGCAATGAAGATGGACTCAAAGAAGATAATGGATTCGAAGTGTACATGGATTCGAAGTGGACATGGATTTGAAGAAGGAGATGGATTCGAAGTGGACATGGATTCGAAGAAGGAGATGGATTCGAAGGACGTGGATTCGAAAGGGATGGATTCGAAAAGAGTGGACTCGTAGGATATGGACTCGAAGGAGGCGGCATCAGAAAGCATGGATTCGAAAAGCATGGATTCGAAGGAGTCGGCCTTATGGATTCGAAGGAGATGGTTTCGAAGTAGTTGGTTTCGAAGAAGGCGGGTTCGAAGAAGGCGGGTTCGAAGTATGTGTTCGAACCAGGTAGAACGCACGGAGCTTAGATCTTGAATCGATCATATCTTCCAAACCGCTGATCCAAATGCAATGAAATTTTTACAGGAGCTCAAATACATGTTGAAGAATGTTCACGCCAATTTTCAGCTCAATTGGATGGATTCTTGATCGATTCGAACGTCACTTCGAATCGATCCCAAACTGGGCACGGATTCCGAGAACACGGGCCTGTGGGCCCCCCTCACGTGCCAAGCAGCCTCCCCAGGTTTTAGGCGGGATTTCAGCCTTCCACGCCTATAAATAGAGCCCCTGGTCATTCAGAGAAGGGGTCGGAAAATTTGGAGAGAAAAGGCAAGCCCAGACGCTGCTAGAATCATTCCATAGTATCATTACTACTATTTTCTTCAGATTTGGTCACTACAACTGTTGTAATCACTTGTAATCTTCAAGGATAATCGATAAAAAGAAAAAAAATTGGAGTGGACGTAGGCCGGAGATAGCCGAACCACTATAAAACTTGTGTCTCTGTTCTTTACTTTTGGGTTGCTGTCTATTATTGGTTGAGATTTGGTATTTGCGTTTGAATATCACTAATTTATATTCATACACTGGTGCTTTCCGGTATTGGGTGTTTGTGACCAATTTTGGCGCAAACACCAGTGACGGCTGAAAGCCGCCATAGCTGTAGAACTCACAGATACCTTCGTTTTGACTGGTTATGGCTCCCGTAACTCTAAACGAGCCAAGAGTTATGGCCCTCCGAAGAATCGATATCCACAGGGTGCAACATCTACGGTGCAAGGTGCAACATCCGTCCAAAATGACGAAACAGTGCCGTACGATGGTGCACCACTCTCCAGCGATGGTAAATCATTGACCAGCCACGGGGATCCCGTTTTACAGAAAAAATCCACGTGACGAAAAAACGAAGGGTAAAAAACTTCCTTGACCCGATTGAGGTTCGGATAGGATTTTTTGGGTATGAATCTAACCAGTGACGGCAGAAAGCTATCATAGCTGTAGAACTCACAGATACCTTCGTTTTGACTGGTTATGGCTCCCGTAACTCTAAAAGAGCCAAGAGTTATGGCCCTCCGAAGAATCGATATCCACAGGGTGCAACATCTACGGTGCAAGGTGCAACATCCGTCCAAAATGACGAAACCGTGCCGTACGACCTTTAGAAATGGGTCATGGAATTGAAACGGTGCAGTACCATGGTGCACCACTCTCCAGCGATGGTAAATCATTGACCAGCCACGGGGATCCCGTTTTACAGAAAAAATCCACGTGACGAAAAAACGAAGGGTAAAAAACTTCCGTGACCCGATTGAGGTTCGGATAGGATTTTTTGGGTATGAAACGAACCAGTGACGGCTGAAAGCCGTCATAGCTGTAGAACTCACAGATACCTTCATTTTGACTGGTTATGGGTCCCGTAACTCTAAACGAGCCAAGAGTTATGGCCCTCCGAATAATCGATATCCAAAGGGTGCAACATCTGCGGTGCAAGGTGCAACATCCGTCCAAAATGACGGAACTGTGCTGTACGACCTTTAGAAATGGGTGCAGGGATTTGAAACGGTGCAGTACCATGGTGCACCACTCTCCAGCGATGGTAAATCATTGACCAGCCTCGGGGATCCCGTTTTACAGAAAAAATCCACGTGACGAAAAAACGAAGGGTAAAAAACTTCCATGACCCGATTGAGGGTCGGATAGGATTTTTTGGGTATGAAACAAACCAGTGACGGCTGAAAGCAATCACAGCTGTAGAACTCACAGATACCTTCGTTTTGACTGGTTATGGCTCCCGTAACTCTAAACGAGCCAAGAGTTATGGCCCTCCGAAGAATCGATTTCCACAGGGTGCAACATCTGCGGTGCAAGGTGCAACATCCGTCCAAAATGACGAAACCGTGCCGTACAACCTTTAGAATTGGGTTCATGGATTTGAAACGGTGCAGTACCATGGTGCACCACTCTCCAGCGATGGTAAATCATTGACCAGCCACGGGGATCCCCTTTTTACAGAAAAAATCCACGTGAGGAAAAAACGAAGGGTAAAAAACTTCCATGACCCGATTGAGGTTCGGATAGGATTTTTTGGGTATGAAACTAACCAGTAACGGCTAAAAGCCGTCATAGCTGTAGAACTCACAGATACCTTCGTTTTGACTGGTTATGGCTCCCGTAACTCTAAACGAGCCAAGAGTTATGGCCCTCCGAAGAATCGATTTCCACAGGGTGCAACATCTGCGGTGCAAGGTGCAACATCCGTCCAAAATGACGAAACCGTGCCGTACGACCTTTAGAATTGGACGCATGGATTTGAAACAGTGCAGTACCATGGTGCACCACTCTCCAGCGATGGTAAATCATTGACCAACCACGGGGATCCCGTTTTACAGAAAAAATCCACATGACGAAAAAACGAAGGGTAAAAACTTCCTTGACCCGATCGAGGTTCGGATAGGATTTTTTGGGTATGAAACTAACCAGTGACGGCTGAAAGCTGTCATAGCTGTAGAACTCACAGATACATTCGTTTTGACTGGTTATGGCTCCCGTAACTCCAAACGAGCCAAGAGTTATGGCCCTCCGAATAGTAGATATCCATAGGGTGCAACGTCTACAGTGCAAGGTGCAACATCCGTCCAAAATGACGAAACAGTGCCGTACGACCTTTAGAAATGGTTGCACGGATTTGAAACGGTGCAGTACCATGGTGCACCACTCTCCAGCGATGGTAAATCATAGACCAGCCACAGGATCCCGTTTTACAGAAAAAATCCACGTGACGAAAAAACAAAGGGTAAAAATCTACCTTGACCCGATTGAGGTTCGGATAGGATTTTTTGGGTATGAAACTAACCAGTGACGGCTTAAAGCGGTCATAGCTGTAGAACACACAGATACCTTCGTTTGACAGGTAATGGATCCCGGAACTCCAAACGAGCCAAGAGTTATGGCCCTCCGAATAATCGATATCCACAGGGTGCAACATCTACGGTGCAAGGTGCAAAATCCGTCCAAAATGACGAAACCGTGTCGTACGACCTTTAGAAATGGGTGCATGGATTTGAAATGGTGCAGTACCATGGTGCACCACTCTCCAGCGATGGTAAATCATTGACCAGCCACGGGGATCCCGTTTTATAGAAAAATCCACGTGACGAAAAAACGAAGGGTAAAAAACTTTCATGACCCGATTGAGGTTCGGATAGGATTTTTTGGGCATGAAACTAACCAGTGATGGCTGAAAGTTGTCATAGCTGTAGAACTCACAGATACCTACGTTTTGACTAGATATGGCTCCCGTAACTCTAAACGAGCCAAGAGTTATGGCCCTCCGAAGAATCGATATCCACAGGGTGCAACATCTACGGCGCAAGGTGCATCTGTCCAAAATGACGAAACCGTGTCGTACGACCTTTAGAAATGGGTGCATGGATTTGAAACATTGCAGTACCATGGTGCACCACTCTCCAGCGATGGTAAATCATTGACCAGCCACGGGGATCCCGTTTTTACAGAAAAAATCCACGTGAGGAAAAAACGAAGGGTAAAAAACTTCCATGACCCGATTGAGGTTCGGATAGGATTTTTTGGGTATGAAACTAACCAGTGACGGCAGAAAGCGGTCATAGCTGTAGAACTCACAGATACCTTCGTTTTGACTGGTTATGGCTCCCGTAACTCTAAACGAGCCAAGAGTTATGGCCCTCCGAAGAATCGATATCCACAGGGTGCAACATCTACGGTGCAAGGTGCAACATCCGTCCAAAATGACGAAACAGTGCCGTACGATGGTGCACCACTTTCCAGCGATGGTAAATCATTGACCAGCCACGGGGATCCCGTTTTACAGAAAAAATCCACGTGACGAAAAAACAAAGGGTAAAAAACTTCCTTGACCCGATTGAGGTTTGGATAGGATTTTTTGGGTATGAATCTAACCAGTGACGGCAGAAAGCTATCATAGCTGTAGAACTCACAGATACCTTCGTTTTGACTGGTTATGGCTCCCGTAACTCTAAACGAGCCAAGAGTTATGGCCCTCCGAAGAATCGATATCCACAGGGTGCAACATCTACGGTGCAAGGTGCAACATCCGTCCAAAATGACGAAACAGTGCCGTACGACCTTTAGAAATGAGTGCATGGATTTTAAACATTGCAGTACCATGGTGCACCACTCTCCAGCGATGGTAAATCATAGACCAGCCACGGGGATCCCGTTTTACAGAAAAAATCCACGTGACGAAAAAACGAAGGGTAAACAACTTTCTTTACCCGATTGAGGTTCAGAAAGGATTTTTTGGGTATGAAACTAACCAGTGATGGCAGAAAGCTGTCATAGCTGTAGAACTCACAGATACCTTCGTTTTGACTGGTTATGGCTCCCGTAACTCAAAACGAGCCAAGAGTTATGGCCCTTCGAATAATAGATATCCATAGGGTGCAACATCTACGGCGCAAGGTGCAACATCCGTCCAAAATGACGAAACCGTGCCGTACGACCTTTAGAAATGGGTGCATGGAATTGAAACGGTGCAGTACCATGGTGCACCACTCTCCAGCGATGGTAAATCATTGACCAGCCACGGGGATCCCGTTTTACAGAAAAAATCCACGTGACGAAAAAACGAAGGGTAAAAAACTTCCATGACCCGATTGAGGTTCGGATAGGATTTTTTGGGTATGAAACGAACCAGTGACGGCTGAAAGCCGTCATAGCTGTAGAACTCACAGATACCTTCATTTTGACTGGTTATGGGTCCCGTAACTCTAAACGAGCCAAGAGTTATGGCCCTCCGAATAATCGATATCCAAAGGGTGCAACATCTGCGGTGCAAGGTGCAACATCCGTCCAAAATGACGAAACTGTGCCGTACGACCTTTAGAAATGGGTGCGGGGATTTCAAACGGTGCAGTACCATGGTGCACCACTCTCCAGCGATGGTAAATCATTGACAAGCCTCGGGGATCCCGTTTTACAGAAAAAATCCACGTGACGAAAAAACGAAGGGTAAAAAACTTCCATGACCCGATTGAGGTTCGGATAGGATTTTTTGGGTATGAAACAAACCAGTGACGGCTGAAAGCGATCACAGCTGTAGAACTCACAGATACCTTCGTTTTGACTGGTTATGGCTCCCGTAACTCTAAACGAGCCAAGAGTTATGGCCCTCCGAAGAATCGATTTCCACAGGGTGCAACATCTGCGGTGCAAGGTGCAACATCCGTCCAAAATGACGAAACCGTGCCGTACGACCTTTAGAATTGGGCGCATGGATTTGAAACGGTGCAGTACCATGGTGCACCACTCTCCAGCGATGGTAAATCATTGACCAACCGCGGGGATCCCGTTTTATAGAAAAAATCCACGTGACGAAAAAACGAAGGGTAAAAACTTCCTTGACCCGGTCGAGGTTCGGATAGGATTTTTTGGGTATGAAACTAACCAGTGACGGTTGAAAGCTGTCATAGCTATAGAACTCACAGATACCTTCGTTTTGACTGGTTATGGCTCCCGTAACTCCAAACGAGCCAAGAGTTATGGCCCTCCGAATAGTAGATATCCATAGGGTGCAACGTCTACGGTGCAAGGTGCAACATCCGTCCAAAATGACGAAACAGTGCCGTACGACCTTTAGAAATGGTTGCATGGATTTGAAACGGTGCAGTACCATGGTGCACCACTCTCCAGCGATGGTAAATCATAGACCATCCACAGGATCCCGTTTTACAGAAAAAATCCACGTTACGAAAAAACGAAGGGTAAAAATCTACCTTGACCCGATTGAGGTTCGGATAGGATTTTTTGGGTATGAAACTAACCAGTGACGGCTTAAAGCAGTCATAGCTGTAGAGCACATAGATACCTTCGTTTGACAGGTAATGGATCCCGGAACTCTAAACGAGCCAAGAGTTATGGCCCTCCGAATAATCGATATCCACAGGGTGCAACATCTACGGTGCAAGGTGCAACATCCGTCCAAAATGACGAAACCGTGTCGTACGACCTTTAGAAATGGGTGCATGGATTTGAAATGGTGCAGTACCATGGTGCACCTGTCTCCAGCGATGGTAAATCATTGACCAGCCACGGGGATCCCGTTTTATAGAAAAATCCACGTGACGAAAAAACGAAGGGTAAAAACTTCCATGACCCGATTGAGGTTCGGATAGGATTTTTTGGGCATGAAACTAACCAGTGACGGCTGAAAGCTGTCATAGCTGTAGAACTTACAGATACCTACGTTTTGACTAGATATGGCTCCCGTAACTCTAAACGAGCCAAGAGTTATGGCCCTCCGAAGAATCGATATCCACAGGGTGCAATATCTACGGCGCAAGGTGCATCTGTCCAAAATGACGAAACCGTGTCGTACGACCTTTAGAAATGGGTGCATGGATTTGAAACATTGCAGTACCATGGTGCACCACTCTCCAGCGATGGTAAATCATTGACCAGCCACGGGGATCCCGTTTTTACAGAAAAAATCCACGTGAGGAAAAAACGAAGGGTAAAAAACTTCCATGACCCGATTGAGGTTCGGATAGGATTTTTTGGGTATGAAACTAACCAGTGACGGCAGAAAGCGGTCATAGCTGTAGAACTCACATATACCTTCGTTTTGACTGGTTATGGCTCCCGTAACTCTAAACGAGCCAAGAGTTATGGCCCTTCGAAGAATCGATATCCACAGGGTGCAACATCTACGGCGCAAGGTGCAACATCCGTCCAAAATGACGAAACCGTGGCGTATGACTTTAAGAAATGAGTGCATGGATTTGAAACATTGCAGTGCCATGGTGCACCACTCTCCAGCGATGGTAAATCATAGACCAGCCACGGGGATCCCGTTTTACAGAAAAGATCCACGTGACGAAAAAACGAAGGGTAAAAAACTTCCATGACCCGACTGAGGTTCGGTTAGGATTTCTTGGGTATGAAACTAACCAGTGACGGCTGAAAGCCGTCATAGCTGTAGAACTCACAGATACCTTCGTTTTGACAGGTTATGGGTCCCGTAACTCTAAACGAGCCAAGAGTTATGGCCCTCCGAATAATCGATATCCAAAGGGTGCAACATCTGCGGTGCAAGGTGTAACATCCGTCCAAAATGACGAAACCGTGCCGTACGACCTTTAGAAATGGGTGCAGGGATTTGAAACGTTGTAGTACCATGGTGCACCACTCTCCAGCGATGGTAAATCATTGACCAGCCACGGGGATCCCGTTTTACAAAAAAAATCCACGTGAAGAAAAAACGAAGGGTAAAATACTTCCTTGACCCGATTGATGTTCGGATAGGATTTTTTCGGTATGAAACTAACCAGTGACGGCTGAAAGCGGTCATAGCTGTAGAACTCACAGATACCTTCGTTTTGACTGGTTATGGCTCCCATAACTCTAAACGAGCCAAGAGTTATGGCCCTCCGAAGAATCGATATCCATATGGTGCAACATCTACGGTGCGAGGTGCAACATCCTTCCAAAATGACGAAATAGTGTCGTACGACCTTTAGAAATGGATGCATGGATTTGAAACGGTGCAGTACCATGGTGCACCACTCTCCAGCAATGGTAAATCATTGACCAGCCACGGGGATCCCGTTTTACAGAAAAAATCCACGTGACGAAAAAACGAAGGGTAAAAACTTCCATGACCCGATTGAGGTTCGGATAGGATTTTTTGGGTATGAAACCAAACAGTGACGGCTGAAAGCCGTCATAGCTGTAGAACTCACAGATACCTTCGTTTTGACTGGTTATGGCTCCCGTAACTCTAAAGGAGCCAAGAGTTATGGCCCTCGGAAGAATCGATTTCCACAGGGTGCAACATCTGCGGTGCAAGGTGCAACATCCGTCCAAAATGACGAAACCGTGCCGTACGACCTTTAGAAATGGGTGCATGGATTTGAAACGGTGCAGTACCGTGGTGCACCACTCTCCAGCGATGGTAAATCATTGACCAGCCACGGGGATCCCGTTTTACAGAAAAAATCCACGTGACGAAAAAACGAAGGGTAAAAACTTCCTTGACCCGATCGAGGTTCGGATAGGATTTTTTGGGTATGAAACTAACCAGTGACGGCAGAAAGCCGTCATAGCCGTAGAACTCACAGATACCTTCGTTTTGACTGGTTATGGCTCCTGTAACTCCAAACGAGCCAAGAGTTATGGCCCTCCGAATAATCGATATCCATAGGGTGCAACATCTACGGTGCAAGGTGCAACATCCGTCCAAAATGACGAAACCGTGTCGTACGACCATTAGAAATGGGTGCATGGATTTGAAACGATGCAGTACCATGGTGCACCACTCTCCAGCGATGGTAAATCATTGACCATCCACGGGGATCCCGTTTTTACAGAAATAATCCACGTGACGAAAAAACGAAGGGTAAAAAACTTCCATGACCCGATTGAGGTTCGGATAGGATTTTTTGGGTATGAAACTAACCAGTGACGGCTGAAAGCGGTCATAGCTGTAGAACTCATAGATACCTTCGTTTTGACTGGTTATGGCTCCCGTAACTCTAAACGAGCCAAGAGTTATGGCCCTCCGAAGAATCGATATCCATAGGGTGCAACATCTACGGTGTAAGGTGCAACATCCGTCCAAAATGTCGAAACAGTGCCATACGACCTTTAGAAATGAGTGCATGAATTTGAAACATTGTAGTGCCATGGTGCACCACTCTCCAGCGATGGTAAATCATAGACCAGCCACGGGGATCCCGTTTTACAGAAAAAATCCACGTGACGAAAAAACGAAGGGTAAAAAACTTCCTTGACCCGATTGAGATTCGGATAGGATTTTTTGGGTATGAATCTAACCAGTGACGGCCGAAAGCTGCCATAGCTGTAGAACTCACAGATACCTTCGTTTTGACTGGTTATGGCTCCCGTAACTCTAAACGAGCCAAGAGTTATGGCCCTCCGAAGAATCGATATCCACAGGGTGCAACATCTATGGTGCAAGGTGCAACATCCGTCCAAAATGACGAAACAGTGCCGTACGACCTTTAGAAATGAGTGCATGGATTTGAAACATTGCAGTACCATGGTGCACCACTCTCCAGCGATGGTAAATCATAGACCAGCCTCGGGGATCCCGTTTTACAGAAAAAATGCACGTGACGAAAAAACGAGGGGTAAAAAACTTCCTTGACCCGATTGAGGTTCGGATAAGATTTTTTGGGTATGAAACTAACGAGTGACGGCAAAAAGCTGTCATAGCTGTAGAACTCACAGATACCTTCGTTTTGACTGGTTATGGCTCCCGTAACTCTAAACGAGCCAAGAGTTATGGCCCTCCGAAGAATCGATATCCATAGGGTGCAACATCTACGGCGCAAGGTGTAACATCCGTCCAAAATGACGAAACCGTGCCGTACGACCATTAGAAATGGGTGCATGGAATTGAAACGGTGCAGTGCCATGGTGCACCACTCTCCAGCGATGGTAAATCATTGACCAGCCACGGGGATCCCGTTTTACAGAAAAAATCCACGTGACGAAAAAACGAAGGGTAAAAAACTTCCATGACCCGATTGAGGTTCGGATAGGATTTTTTGGGTATGAAACGAACCAGTGACGGATGAAAGCCGTCATAGCTGTACAACTCACAGATACCTTCATTTTGACTGGTTATGGGTCCCGTAACTCTAAACGAGCCAAGAGTTATGGCCCTCCGAATAATCGATATCCAAAGGGTGCAACATCTGCGGTGCAAGGTGCAACATCCGTCCAAAATGACGAAACAGTGCCGTACGACCTTTAGAAATGAGTGCATGGATTTGAAACATTGCAGTGCCATGGTGCACCACTCTCCAGCGATGGTAAATCATAGACCAGCAATGGGGATCCCTTTTTACAGAAAAAATCCTCGTGACGAAAAAACGAAGGGTAAAAAACTTCCTTGACCCGATTGAGGTTCGGATAGGATTTTTTGGGTATGAATCTAACCAGTGACGGCTGAAAGCTGCCATAGCTGTAGAACTCATAGATACCTTTGTTTTGACTGGTTATGGCTCCCGTAACTCTAACGAGCCAAGAGTTATGGCCTTTCGAAGAATCGATATCCACAGGGTGCAACATCTACGGTGCAAGGTGCAACATCCGTCCAAAATGACGAAACCGTGTCGTACGACCTTTAGAAATGATTGCATGGATTTGAAACATTGCAGTACCATGGTGCACCACTCTCCAGCGATGGTAAATCATAAACCAGCCACGGGGATCCCGTTTTACAGAAAAGATGCACGTGACGAAAAAACGAGGGGTAAAAAACTTCCTTGACCCGATTGAGGTTCGGATAAGATTTTTTGGGTATGAAACTAACGAGTGACGGCAAAAAGCTGTCATAGCTGTAGAACTCACAGATACCTTCGTTTTGACTGGTTATGGCTCCCGTAACTCTAAACGAGCCAAGAGTTATGGCCCTTCTAATAATAGATATCCAGAGGGTGCAACATCTACGGCGCAAGGTGCAACATCCGTCCAAAATGACGAAACCGTGCCGTACGACCTTTACAAATGGGTGCATAGAATTGAAACGGTGCAGTACCAAGGTGCACCACTCTCCAGCGATGGTAAATCATTGACCATCCACGGGGATCCCGTTTTTACAGAAAAAATCCACGTGAGGAAAAAACAAAGGGTAAAAAACTTCCATGACCCGATTGAGGTTCGGATAGGATTTTTTGGGTATGAAACTAACGAGTGACGGCTGAAAGCGGTCATAGCTGTAGAACTCACAGATACCTTCGTTTTGACTGGTTATGGCTCCCGTAACTCTAAACGAGCCAAGAGTTATGGCCCTCCGAAGAATCGATATCCACAGGGTGCAACATCTACGGTGCAAGGTGCAACATCCGTCCAAAATGACGAAACCGTGCCGTACGACCTTTAGAAATGGGTGCATGGAATTGAAACGGTGCAGTACCATGGTGCACCACTCTCCAGCGATGGTAAATCATTGACCAGCCACGGGGATCCCGTTTTACAGAAAAAATCCACGTGACGAAAAAACGAAGGGTAAAAAACTTCCATGACCCGATTGAGGTTCGGATAGGATTTTTTGGGTATGAAACGAACCAGTGACGGATGAAAGCCGTCATAGCTGTAGAACTCACAGATACCTTCATTTTGACTGGTTATGGGTCCCGTAACTCTAAACGAGCCAAGAGTTATGGCCCTCCGAATAATCGATATCCAAAGGGTGCAACATCTGCGGTGCAAGGTGCAACATCCGTCCAAAATGACGAAACAGTGCCGTACGACCTTTAGAAATGAGTGCATGGATTTGAAACATTGCAGTGCCATGGTGCACCACTCTCCAGCGATGGTAAATCATAGACCAGCAATGGGGATCCCTTTTTACAGAAAAAATCCTCGTGACGAAAAAACGAAGGGTAAAAAACTTCCTTGACCCGATTGAGGTTCGGATAGGATTTTTTGGGTATGAATCTAACCAGTGACGGCTGAAAGCTGCCATAGCTGTAGAACTCATAGATACCTTTGTTTTGACTGGTTATGGCTCCCGTAACTCTAACGAGCCAAGAGTTATGGCCTTTCGAAGAATCGATATCCACAGGGTGCAACATCTACGGTGCAAGGTGCAACATCCGTCCAAAATGACGAAACCGTGTCGTACGACCTTTAGAAATGATTGCATGGATTTGAAACATTGCAGTACCATGGTGCACCACTCTCCAGCGATGGTAAATCATAAACCAGCCACGGGGATCCCGTTTTACAGAAAAAATGCACGTGACGAAAAAACGAGGGGTAAAAAACTTCCTTGACCCGATTGAGGTTCGGATAAGATTTTTTGGGTATGAAACTAACGAGTGACGGCAAAAAGCTGTCATAGCTGTAGAACTCACAGATACCTTCGTTTTGACTGGTTATGGCTCCCGTAACTCTAAACGAGCCAAGAGTTATGGCCCTTCGAATAATAGATATCCATAGGGTGCAACATCTACGGCGCAAGGTGCAACATCCGTCCAAAATGACGAAACCGTGCCGTACGACCTTTACAAATGGGTGCATAGAATTGAAACGGTGCAGTACCAAGGTGCACCACTCTCCAGCGATGGTAAATCATTGACCATCCACGGGGATCCCGTTTTTACAGAAAAAATCCACGTGAGGAAAAAACAAAGGGTAAAAAACTTCCATGACCCGATTGAGGTTCGGATAGGATTTTTTGGGTATGAAACTAACCAGTGACGGCTGAAAGCGGTCATAGCTGTAGAACTCACAGATACCTTCGTTTTGACTGGTTATGGCTCCCGTAACTCTAAACGAGCCAAGAGTTATGGCCCTCCGAAGAATCGATATCCACAGGGTGCAACATCTACGGTGTAAGGTGCAACATCCGTCCAAAATGACGAAACAGTGCCGTACGACCTTTAGAAATGAGTGCATGGATTTGAAACATTGCAGTGCCATGGTGCACCACTCTCCAGCGATGGTAAATCATAGACCAGCAATGGGGATCCTTTTTTACAGAAAAAATCCTCGTGACGAAAAAACGAAGGGTAAAAAACTTCCTTGACCCGATTGAGGTTCGGATAGGATTTTTTGGGTATGAATCTAACCAGTGACGGCTGAAAGCTGCCATAGCTGTAGAACTCATAGATACCTTTGTTTTGACTGGTTATGGCTCCCGTAACTCTAACGAGCCAAGAGTTATGGCCTTTCGAAGAATCGATATCCACAGGGTGCAACATCTACGGTGCAAGGTGCATCATCCGTCCAAAATGACGAAACAGTGTCGTACGACCTTTAGAAATGAGTGCATGGATTTGAAACATTGCAGTACCATGGTGCACCACTCTCCAGCGATGGTAAATCATAAACCAGCCACGGGGATCCCGTTTTACAGAAAAAATGCACGTGACGAAAAAACGAGGGGTAAAAAACTTCCTTGACCCGATTGAGGTTCGGATAAGATTTTTTGGGTATGAAACTAACGAGTGATGGCAAAAAGCTGTCATAGCTGTAGAACTCACAGATACCTTCGTTTTGACTGGTTATGGCTCCCGTAACTCTAAACGAGCCAAGAGTTATGGCCCTCCGAAGAATCGATATCCATAGGGTGCAAC
This sequence comes from Allium cepa, assembly GCA_030765085.1. Classification (NCBI taxonomy): domain Eukaryota; kingdom Viridiplantae; phylum Streptophyta; class Magnoliopsida; order Asparagales; family Amaryllidaceae; genus Allium; species Allium cepa. The sequence goes on from CM060941.1 coordinate 94,079, forward strand.
ATCTACGGTGCAAGGTGCAATATCCGTCCAAAATGACGAAACCGTGCCGTACGACCTTTAGAAATGGATGCATGGATTTGAAACGGTGCAGTACCATGGTGCACCACTCTCCAGCGATGGTAAATCATTGACCAGCCACGGGGATCCCGTTTTACAGAAAGAATCCACGTGACGAAAAAACGAAGGGTAAAAAACTTCCATGACCCGATTGAGGTTCGGATAGGATTTTTTGGATATGAAACTAACCAGTGACGGCTGAAAGTCGTCATAGCCGTAGAACTCACACATACCTTTGTTTTGACTGGTTATGGCTCCCGTAACTCTAAACGAGCCAAGAGTTATGGCCCTCGGAAGAATCGATTTCCACGGGGTGCAACATCTACGGTGCAAGGTGCAATATCCGTCCAAAATGACGAAACCGTGCCGTACGACCTTTAGAAATGGATGCATGGATTTGAAACGGTGCAGTACCATGGTGCACCATTCTCCAACGATGGTAAATCATTGACCAGCCACGGGGATCCCGTTTTACAGAAAAAATCCACGTGACGAAAAAACGAAGGGTAAAAACTTCCTTGACCCGATCGAGGTTCGGATAGGAATTTTTGGGTATGAAACTAACTAGTGACGGCTAAAAGCCATCATAGCTGTAGAAATCACAGATACCTTCGTTTTGACTTGTTATGGCTCCCGTAACTCCAAACGAGCCAAGAGTTATGGCCCTCCGAATAATCGATATCCATAGGGTGCAACATCTACGGTGCAAGGTGCAACATCCGTCCAAAATGACGAAACCATGCCGTACGACCGTTAGAAATGGGTGCATGGATTTGAAACGGTGCAGTACCATGGTGCACCACTCTCCAGCGATGGTAAATCATTGACCAGCCACGGGGATCCCCTTTTTACAGAAAAATCCACGTGAGGAAAAAACGAAGGGTAAAAAACTTTCATGACCCGATTGAGGTTCGGATAAGATTTTTTGGGTATGAAACTAACCAGTGACGGCTGAAAGCCGTCAAAGCTGTAGAACTCACAGATACCTTCGTTTTGACTGGTTATGGCTCCCGTAACTCTAAACGAGCTAAGAGTTATGGCCCTCGGAAGAATCGATTTCCACAGGGTGCAACATCTGCGGTGCAAGGGGCAACATCCGTCCAAAATGACGAAACCTTGCCGTACGACCTTTAGAAATGGGTGCATGGATTTTAAACGGTACAGTACCATGGTGCACCACTCTCCAACGATGGTAAATCATTGACCAGCCACGGGGATCCCGTTTTACAGAAAAAATCCACGTGACGAAAAAACGAAGGGTAAAAACTTCCTTGACCCGATCGAGGTTCGGATAGGATTTTTTGGGTATGAAACTAACTAGTGACGGCTGAAAGCCGTCATAGCTGTAGAACTCACAGATACCTTCGTTTTGACTGGTTATGGCTCCCGTAACTCCAAACGAGTCAAGAGTTATGGCCCTCCGAAGAATCGATATCCACAGGGTGTAACATCTACGGTGTAAGGTGCAACATCCGTCCAAAATGATGAAACAGTGCCGTACGACCTTTAGAAATGAGTGCATGGATTTGAAACATTGCAGTGCCATGGTGCACCACTCTCCAGCGAAGGTAAATCATAGACCAGCCACGGGGATCCCGTTTTACAGAAAAAATCCACGTGACGAAAAAACGAAGGGTAAAAAACTTACTTGACCCGATTGAGGTTTGGATAGGATTTTTTAGGTATGAATCTAACCAGTGACGGCTGAAAGCTGCCATAGCTGTAGAACTCACAGATACCTTCGTTTTGACTAGTTATGGCTCCCGTAACTCTGAACGAGGCAAGAGTTATGGCCCTCCGAAGGATCGATTTCCACAGGGTGCAACATCTGCGGTGCAAGGTGCAACATCCGTCCAAAATGACGAAACCGTGCCGTACGACCTTTAGAAATGGGTGCATGGATTTGAAACGGTGCAGTACCATGGTGCACCACTCTCCAGCGATGGTAAATCATTGACCAGCCACGGGGATCCCGTTTTACAGAAAAAGTCCACTTGACGAAAAAACGAAGGGTAAAAAACTTCCATGACCCGATTAAGGTTCGGATAGGATTTTTTGGGTATGAAACTAACCAGTGACGGCTGAAAGCGGTCATAGCTGTAGAACTCACAGATACCTTCGTTTTGACTGGTTCTGGCTCCCGTAACTCTAAACGAGCCAAGAGTTATGGCCCTCCGAAGAATCGATATCCATAGGGTGCAACATCTACGGTGCAAGGTGCAACATCCGTCCAAAATGACGAAACCGTGTCGTACGACCTTTAGAAATGGATGCATGGATTTGAAACGGTGCATTACCATGGTGCCCCACTCTCCAGCGATGGTAAATCATTGACCAGCCACGGGGATCCCTTTTTACAGAAAAAATCCACGTGACGAAAAAACGAAGGGTAAAAAACTTCCATGACCCGATTGAGGTTCGGATAGGATTTTTTGGGTATGAAACTAACCAGTGATGGCTGAAAGCCATCATAGCTGTAGAACTCACAGATACCTTTGTTTTGACTGGTTATGGCTCCCGTAACTCTAAACGAGCCAAGAGTTATGGCCCTCGTAAGAATCGATTTCCACAGGGTGCAACATCTGCGGTGCAAGGTGCAACATCCGTCCAAAATGACGAAACCATGTCGTACGACCTTTAAAAATGGGTGCATGGATTTGAATCGGTGCAGTACATTGGTGCACCAGTCTCCAGCGATGGTAAATCATTGACCAGCCACGGGGATCCCGTTTTACAGAAAAAATCCACGTGACGAAAAAACGAAGGGTAAAAACTTCCTTGACCCGATCGAGGTTCGGATAGGATTTTCTGGGTATGAAACTAACCAGTGACGGCTGAAAGCCGTCATAGCTGTAGAACTCACAGATACCTTCGTTTTGACTGGTTATGGCTCCCGTAACTCCAAACGAGCCAAGAGTTATGTCCCTCCGAATAATCGATATCCATAGGGTGCAACATCTACGGTGCAAGGTGCAACATCCGTCCAAAATGACGAAACCGTGCCGTACGACCTTTAGAAATGGGTTCATGGATTTGGAACGGTGCAATACCATGGTGGACCACTCTCCAGCGATGGTATATCATTGACCAGCCACGGGGATCCCCTTTTTACAGAAAAAATCCACGTGAGGAAAAAACGAAGGGTAAAAAACTTCCATGACCCGATTGAGGTTCGGATAAGATTTTTTGGGTATGAAACTAACCAGTGACGGCTAAAAGCCATTACAGCTGTAGAACTCACAGATACCTTCGTTTTGACTGGTTATGGCTCCCGTAACTCTAAACGAGCCAAGAGTTATGGCCCTCGGAAGAATCGATTTCCACAGGGTGCAACATCTGCGGTGCATGGTGCAACATCCGTCCAAAATGACGAAACCTTGTCGTACGACCTTTAGAAATGGGTGCATGGATTTTAAACGGTGCAGTACCATGGTGCACCACTCTCCAACGATGGTAAATCATTGACCAGCCATGGGGATCCCGTTTTACAGAAAAAATCCACGTGACGAAAAAACGAAGGGTAAAAACTTCCTTGACCCGATCGAGGTTCGGATAGGATTTTTTGGGTATGAAACTAACCAGTGACGGCAAAAAGCCATCATAGCTGTAGAACTCACAGATACCTTTGTTTTGACTGGTTATGGCTCCCGTAACTCCTAACGAGCCAAGAGTTATGGCCCTCCGAAGAATTGATATCCACAGGGTGCAACATCTACGGTGTAAGGTGCAACATCCGTCCAAAATGATGAAACAGTGCCGTACGACCTTTAGAAATGAGTGCATGGATTTGAAACATTGCAGTGCAATGGTGCACCACTCTCCAGCGATGGTAAATCATAGACCCGCCACGGGGATCCCGTTTTACAGAAAAAAATCCACGTGACGAAAAAAAGAAGGGTAAAAAACTTACTTGACCCGATTGAGGTTCGGATAGGATTTTTTGGGTATGAATCTGACCAGTGACGGCTGAAAGCTGCCATAGCTGTAGAACTCACAGATACCTTCGTTTTGACTGGTTATGGCTCCCATTACTCTAAACGAGGCAAGAGTTATGGCCCTCCGAAGAATCGATTTCCATAGGGTGCAACATCTGCGGTGCAAGGTGCAACATCCGTCCAAAATGACGAAACCATGCCGTACGACCTTTAGAAATGCGTGCATGGATTTGAAACGGTGCAGTACCATGGTGCACCACTCTCCAGCGATGGTAAATCATTGACCAGCCACGGGGATCCCGTTTTACAGAAAAAATCCACGTGACGAAAAAACGAAGGGTAAAAACTTCTTTGACCCGATAGAGGTTCGGATAGGATTTTTTGGGTATGAAACTAACCAGTGACGGCTGAAAGCCGTCGTAGCTGTAGAACTCACAGATACCTTCGTTTTGACTGGTTATGGCTCCCGTAACTCCAAACGAGCCAAGAGTTATGGCCCTCCGAATAATCGATATACATTGGGTGCAACATCTATGGTGCAAGGTGTAACATCCCTCCAAAATGACGGAACCGTGCCGTACGGCCTTTAGAAATGGGTGCATGGATTTGAAACGGTGTTGTACCATGGTGCAACACTCTCCAACGATGGTAAATCATTGACCAGCCACGGGGATCCCGTTTTTACAGAGAAAATCCACGTCAGGAAAAAACAAAGGGTAAAAAACTTCCATGACCCGATTGAGGTTCGGATAGTATTTTTTGGGTATGAAACTGACCAGTGACGGCTGAAAGTCGTCATAGCTGTAGAACTCACAGATACCTTCGTTTTGACTGGTTATGCCTCCCGTAACTCTAAACGAGCCAAGAGTTATGGCCCTCCGAAGAATCGATATCCACAGGGTGCAACATCTACGGTGCATGGTGCAACATCCGTCCCAAATGACGAAACAGTGCCGTACGACCTTTAGAAATGAGTGCATGGATTTGAAACATTGCAGTGCCATCGTGCACCACTTTCCAGCAATGGTAAATCATAGACCAGCCACGGGGATCCCGTTTTACAGAAAAAATCCACGTGACGAAAAAACGAAGGGTAAAAAATTTCCTTGACCCGATTGAGGTTCGGATAGGATTTTTTGGGTATGAATCTAACCAGTGACGGCTGAAAGCTTCCATAGCTGTAGAACTCACAGATACCTTCGTTTTGACTGGTTATGGCTCCCGTAACTATAAACGAGCCAAGAGTTATGGCCCTCCGAAGAATCGATATCCACAGGGTGCAACATCTACGGTGCAAGGTGCAACATCCGTCCAAAATGACGAAACAGTGCCGTACGACCTTTAGAAGTGAGTGCATGGATTTGAAACATTGCAGTACCATGGTGCACCATTCTCCAGCGATGGTAAATCATAGACCATTCATGGGGATCCCGTTTTACAGAAAAAATCCACGTGACGAAAAAACGAAGGGTAAAAAACTTCCTGACCCGATTGAGGTTCGGATAGGATTTTTTGGGTATGAAGCTAACCAGTGATGGCAGAAAGCTGTCATAGCTGTAGAACTCACAGATACCTTCGTTTTGACTGGTTATGGCTCCCGTAACTCTAAACGAGCCAAGAGTTATGGCCCTTCGAATAATAGATATCCATAGGGTGCAACATTTACGGCGCAAGGTGCAACATCCGTCCAAAATGACGAAAACGTGCCGTACGACCTTTAGAAAAGGGTGCATGGAATTGAAATGGTGTAGTACCATGGTGCACCACTCTCCAGCGATGGTAAATCATTGACCAGCCACGGGGATCCCGTTTTACAGAAAAAATCCACGTGACGAAAAAACGAAGGGTAAAAAACTTCCATGACCCGATTGAGGTTCGGATAGGATTTTTTGGGTATGAAACTAACCTGTGACGGCTGAAAGCCGTCATAGCTGTAGAACTCACAGATAACTTCGTTTTGACAGGTTATGGGTCCCGTAACTCTAAATGAGCCAAGAGTTATGGTCCTCCGAATAATCGATATCCAAAGGGTGCAACATCTGCGGTGCAAGGTGCAACATCCGTCCAAAATGACGAAACCGTGACGTACGACCTTTAGAAATGGGTGTAGGTATTTGAAACGGTGCAGTACCATGGTGCACCACTCTTCAGCGATGGTAAATCATTGACCAGCCACGGGGATCCCGTTTTACAGAAAAAATCCACGTGACGAAAAAACGAATGGTAAAAAACTTCCATGACCCGATTGAGGTTCGGATAGGATTTTTTGGTATGAATCTAACCAGTGACGGCTGAAAGCTGTCATAGCTGTAGAACTCACAGATACCTTCGTTTTGACTGGTTCTGGCTCCCGTAACTCCAAATGAGCCAAGAGTTATGGCCCTCCGAATAATCGATATCCATAGGGTGCAACATCTACGGTGCAAGGTGCAACATCCGTCCAAAATGACGAAACTGTGCCCTACGACCTTTAGAAATGGGTGCATAGATTTGAAACGGTGCAGTACCATGGTGCACCACTCTCCAGCGATGGTAAATCATTGACCAGCCACGGGGATCCCGTTTTTACAGAAAAAATCCACGTGAGGAAAAAACAAAGGGTAAAAAACTTCCATGACCCGATTGAGGTTTGGATAGTATTTTTTGGATATGAAACTAACCAGTGACAGCTGAAAGCTGTCATAGCTGTAGAACTCACAGATACCTTCGTTTTGACTGGTTATGGCTCCCGTAACACTAAACGAGCCAAGAGTTATGGCCCTCCGAAGAATCGATATCCACAGGGTGCAACATCTACGGTGAAAGGTGCAACATCCGTCCAAAATGACGAAACAGTGCCGTACGACCTTTAGAAATGAGTGCATGGATTTGAAACATTGCAGTACCATGGTGCACCACTCTCCAGCGATGGTAAATCATAGACCAGCCAAGGGGATCCCGTTTTACAGAAAAAATCCACGTGACGAAAAAACGAAGGGTAAAAAATTTCCTTGACCCGATTGAGGTTCGGATAGGATTTTTTGGGTATGAAACTAACCAGTGACGGCTGAAAGCTGTCATAGCTGTAGAACTCATAGATACCTTCGTTTTGACTGGTTATGGCTTCCGTAAATCTAAACGAGCCAAGAGTTATGGCCCTCCGAAGAATCGATATCCACAGTGTGCAACAACTACGGTGCAAGGTGCAACATCCGTCCAAAATGACGAAACAGTGCCGTACGACCTTTAGAAATGAGTGCATGGATTTGAAACATTGCAGTACCATGGTGCACCACTCTCCAGCGATGGTAAATCATAGACCAGCCACGGGGATCCCGTTTTACAGAAAAAATCCACGTGACGAAAAAACGAAGGGTAAAAAACTTCCTTGACCCGATTGAGGTTCGGATAGGACTTTTTGGGTATGAAACTAACCAGTGACGGCTGAAAGCGGTCATAGCTGTAGAACTCACAGATACCTTCGTTTTGACTGGTTATGGCTTCCGTAACTCTAAACGAGCCAAGAGTTATGGCCCTCCGAAGAATCGATATCCACAGGGTGCAACATCTACGGTGCAAGGTGCAACATCCGTCCAAAATGACGAAACAGTGCCGTACGACCTTTAGAAATGAGTGCATGGATTTGAAACATTGCAGTACCATGGTGCACCACTCTCTAGCGATGGTAAATCATAGACCAGCCACGGGGATCCCGTTTTACAGAAAAAATCCACGTGACGAAAAAACGAAGGGTAAAAAACATCCATGACCCGATTGAGGTTCGGATAGGATTTTTGGGTATGAAACTAACCAGTGACGGCTGAGAGCCATCATAGCTGTAGAACTCACAGATACCTTCGTTTTGACTGGTTTTGGCTCCCGTAACTCTAAACGAGCCAAGAGTTATGGCCCTCCGAAGAATCGATATCCACAGGGTGCAACATCTACGGTGCAAGGTGCAACATCCGTCCAAAATGACGAAACAGTTCCTTACGACCTTTAGAAATGAGTGCATGGATTTGAAACATTGCAGTACCATGGTGAACCACTCTCCAGCGATGGTAAATCATAGACCAGCCACGGGGATCCCGTTTTATAGAAAAAATCCACGTGACGAAAAAACGAAGGGTAAAAAACTTCCTTGACCCGATTGAGGTTCGGATAGGATTTTTTGGGTATGACACTAACCAGTGACGGCTAAAAGCCGTCATAGCTGTAGAAATCACAGATACCTTCGTTTTGACTAGTTATGGCTCCCGTAACTCTAAACGAGCCAAAAGTTATGGCCCTCCGAAGAAGCGATATCCACAAGGTGCAACATCTACGGTGCAAGGTGCAACATCCGTCCAAAATGACGAAACAGTGCCGTACGACCTTTAGAAATGAGTGCATGGATTTGAAACATTGCAGTGCCATGGTGCACCACTCTCCAGCGATGGTAAATCATAGACCAGTCACGGGGATCCCGTTTTACAGAAAAAATCCACGTGATGAAAAAACGAAGGGTAAAAAACTTCCTTGACCCGATTGAGGTTCGGATAGGATTTTTTGGGTATGAATCTAACCAGTGACGGCTAAAAGCTACCATAGCTGTAGAACTCACAGATACCTTCGTTTTGACTGGTTATGGCTCCCGTAACTCTAAAGGAGCCAAGAGTTATGGCCCTCCGAAGAATCGATATCCACAGGGTGCAACATCTACGGTGCAAGGTGCAACATCCGTCCAAAATGACGAAACAGTGCCGTACGACCTTTAGAAATGAGTGCATGGATTTGAAACATTGCAGTACCATGGTTCACCATTCTCCAGCGATGGTAAATCATAGACCAGCCATGGGGATCCCGTTTTACAGAAAAAATCCACGTGACGAAAAAACGATGGGTAAAAAACTTCCTTGACCCGATTGAGGTTCGGATAGGATTTTTGGGGTATGAAACTAACCAGTGACGGCAAAAAGCTGTCATAGCTGTAGAACTCACAGATACCTTCGTTTTGACTGGTTATGGCTCCCGTAGCTCTAAACGAGCCAAGAGTTATGGCCCTTCGAATAATAGATATCCAAAGGGTGCAACATCTACGGCGCAAGGTGCAACATCCGTCCAAAATGATGAAAACGTGCCGTACGACCTTTAGAAATGGGTGCATGGAATTGAAACGGTGTAGTACCATGGTGCACCACTCTCCAGCGATGGTAAATCATTGAGCAGCCACGGGGATCCCGTTTTACAGAAAAAATCCACGTGACGAAAAAACGAAGGGTAAAAATCTTCCATGACCCGATTGTGGTTCGGATAGGATTTTTTGGGTATGAAACTAACCTGTAACGGCTGAAAGCCGTCATAGCTGTAGAACTCACAGATACCTTAGTTTTGACAGGTTATGGGTCCCGTAACTCTAAATGAGCCAAGAGTTATGGTCCTCCGAATAATCGATATCCAAAGGGTGCAACATCTGCGGTGCAAGGTGCAACATCCGTCCAAAATGACGAAACCGTGACGTACGACCTTTAGAAATGGGTGCAGGTATTTGAAACGGTGCAGTACCATGGTGCACCACTCTTCAGCGATGGTAAATCATTGACCAGCCACGGGGATCCCGTTTTACAGAAAAAATCCACGTGACGAAAAAACGAAAGGTAAAAAACTTCCATGACCCGATTGAGGTTCGGATAGGATTTTTTGGGTATGAATCTAACCAGTGACGGCTGAAAGCGGTCATAGCTGTAGAACTCATAGATACCTTCGTTTTGACTGGTTATGGCTCCCGTAACTCCAAATGAGCCAAGAGTTATGGCCCTCCGAATAATCGATATTCATAGGGTGAACCATCTACGGTGCAAGGTGCAACATCCGTCCAAAATGACGAAACCGTGCCGTACGACCTTTAGAAATGAGTGTATGGATTTGAAAAATTGCAGTACCATGGCGCACCACTCTCCAGCGATGGTAAATCATTGACCAGCCACGGGGATCCCGTTTTACAGAAAAAATCCACGTGACGAAAAAACGAAGGGTAAAAAACTTCCTTGACCCGATTGAGGTTCGGATAGGATTTTTTGGGTATGACACTAACCAGTGACGGCTGAAAGCCGTCATAGCTGTAGAACTCACAGATACCTTCATTTTGACTGGTTATGGCTCCCGTAACTCTAAACGAGCCAAAAGTTATGGCCCTCCGAAGAATCGATATCCACAGGGTGCAGCATCTACGGTGAAAGGTGCAACATCCGTCCAAAATGACGAAACAGTGCCGTACGACCTTTAGAAATGAGTGCATGGATTTAAAACATTGCAGTACCTTTGTGCACCACTCTCCAGCGATGGTAAATCATAGACCAGCCATGGGGATCCCGTTTTGCAGAAAAAATCCACGTGACGAAAAAACGAAGGGTAAAAAATTTCCTCGACCCGATTGAGGTTCGGATAGGATTTTTTGGGTATGATACTAACCAGTGACGGCTGAAAGCGGTCATAGCTGTAGAACTCACAGATACCTTCGTTTTGACTGGTTATGGCTTCTGTAACTCTAAACGAGCCAAGAGTTATGGCCCTCCGAAGAATCGATATCCACAGGGTGCAACATCTGCGGTGCAAGGTGCATCATCCGTCCAAAATGACGAAACAGTGCCGTACGACCTTTAGAAATGAGTGCATGGATTTGAAACAAATCATTACAATGGTGCACCACTCTCCAGCGATGGTAAATCATAAACCAGCCACGGGGATCCCGTTTTACAGAAAAAATCCACGTGACGAAAAAGCGAAGGGTAAAAAACTTCCTTGACCCGATTGAGGTTCGGATAGGATTTTTTGGGTATGAAACTAACCAGTGACGGCTGAAAGAGGTCATAGCTGTAGAACTCACAGATACCTTCATTTTGATTGGTTATGGCTTCCGTAACTCTAAACGAGCCAAGAGTTATGGCCCTCCGAAGAATCGATATCCACAGGGTGCAACATCTACGGTGCAAGGTGCAACATCCGTCCAAAATGACGAAACAGTGCCGTACGACATTTAGAAATGAGTGCATGGATTTGAAACATTATAGTACAATTGTGCACCACTCTCTAGCAATGGTAAACCATAGACCAGCCACGGGGATCCCGTTTTACAGAAAAAATCCACGTGACGAAAAAACGAAGGGTAAAAAACATCCATGACTCGATTGAAGTTCGGATAGGATTTTTGGGTATGAAACTAACCAGTGACGGCTGAAAGCTGTCATAGCTGTAGAACTCACATATACCTTCGTTTTGACTGGTTTTGGCTCCCGTAACTCTAAACGAGCGAAGAGTTATGGCCCTCCGAATAATCGATATCCACAGGGTGCAACATCTACGGTGCAAGGTGCAACATCCGTCCAAAATGACGAAACAGTGCCTTACGACCTTTAGAAATGAGTGCATGGATTTGAAACATTGCAGTACCATGGTGCACCACTCTCCAGCGATGGTAAATCATAGACCAGCCACAGGGATCCCGTTTTACAGAAAAAATCCACGTGACGAAAAAACGAAGGGTAAAAAACTCCCTTGACCCGATTGAGGTTCGGATAGGATTTTATGGTATGACATTAACCTGTGACGGCTGAAAGCCGTCATAGCTGTAGAACTCACAGACACCTTCGTTTTGACTGGTTATGGCTCCCGTAACTCTAAACGAGCCAAAAGTTATGGCCCTCCGAAGAATCGATATCCACAGGGTGCAACATCTACGGTGCAAGGTGCAACATCCGTCCAAAATGACGAAACAGTGCCGTACGACCTTTAGAAATGGGTGCATGCATTTGAAACATTGAGTACCATGGTGCACCACTCTCCAGCGATGGTAAATCATAGGCCAGCCACGGGGATCCCGTTTTACGGAAAAAATCCACGTGACGAAAAAACGAAGGGTAAAAAACTTCCATGACCCGATTGAGGTTCGGATAGGATTTTTGGGTATCAAACTAACCAGTGACGGCTGAAAGCTGTTATAGCTGTAGAACTCACAGATACCTTCGTTTTGACTAGTTATGGCTCCCGTAACTCTAAACGAGCCAAGAGTTATGGCCCTCCGAAGAATCGATATCCACAGGGTGCAACATCTACGGTGCAAGGTGCAACATCCGTCCAAAATGACGAAACAGTGCCGTACGACCTTTAGAAATGAGTGCATGGATTTCAAACATTACAGTACCATGGTGCACCACTCTCCAGCGATGGTAAATCATAGACCAGCGACGGGGATCCCGTTTTACAGAAAAAATCCACGTGACGAAAAAACGAAGGGTAAAAAACTTCCATGACCCGATTGAGGTTCGGATAGGATTTTTGGGTATGAAACAAACCAGTGACGGCTGAAAGCTGTCATAGCTGTAGAACTCACAGATACCTTCGTTTTGACTGGTTATGGCTCCCGTAACTCTAAACGAGCCAAGAGTTATGGCCCTTCGAATAATGGATATCCATAGGGTGCAACATCTACGGCGCAAGGTGCAACATCCGTCCAAAATGATTAAAACGTGCCGTACGACCTTTAGAAATGGGTGCATGGAATTGAAACGGTGTAGTACCATGGTGCACCACTCTCCAGCGATGGTAAATCATTGACCAGCCACGGGGATCCCGTTTTACAGAAAAAATCCACGTGACGAAAAAACGAAGGGTAAAAATCTTCCATGACCCGATTGTGGTTCGGATAGGATTTTTTGGGTATGAAACTAACCTGTGACGGCCGAAAGCCGTCATAGCTATAGAACTCACAGATACCTTCGTTTTGACAGGTTATGGGTCCCGTAACTCTAAATGAGCCAAGAGTTAGGGTCCTCCGAATAATCGATATCCAAAGGGTGCAACATCTGCGGTGCAAGGTGCAACATCCGTCCAAAATGACGAAACCGTGACGTACGACCTTTAGAAATGGGTGCAGGTATTTGAAACGGTGCAGTACCATGGTGCACCACTCTTCAGCGATGGTAAATCATTGACCAACCACGGGGATCCCGTTTTACAGAAAAAATCCACGTGACGAAAAAACGAAGGGTAAAAAACTTCCATGACCCGATTGAGGTTCGGATAGGATTTTTTGGGTATGAATCTAACCAATGACGGCTGAAAGCCGTCATAGCTGTAGAACTCACAGATACCTTCGTTTTGACTGGTTATGGCTCCCGTAACTCCAAATGAGCCAAGAGTTATGGCCCTCCGAATAATCGATATCCATAGGGTGCAACATCTACGGTGCAAGGTGCAACATCCGTCCAAAATGACGAAACCGTGCCGTACGACCTTTAGAAATGAGTGTATGGATTTGAAAAATTGCAGTACCATGGTGCACCACTCTCCAGCGATGGTAAATCATTGACCAGCCGCGGGGATCCCGTTTTACAGAAAAAATCCACGTGACGAAAAAACGAAGGGTAAAAAACTTCCTTGACCCGATTGAGGTCCGGATAGGATTTTTTGGGTATGACACTAACCAGTGACGGCTGAAAGCCGTCATAGCTGTAGAACTCACAGATACCTTCGTTTTGACTGGTTATGGCTCCCGTAACTCTAAACGAGCCAAAAGTTATGGCCCTCCGAAGAATCGATATCCACAGGGTGCAGCATCTACGGTGAAAGGTGCAACATCCGTCCAAAATGACGAAACAGTGCCGTACGACCTTTAGAAATGAGTGCATAGATTTGAAACATTGCAGTACCATGGTGCACCACTCTCCAGCGATGGTAAATCATAGACCAGCCATGGGGATCCCGTTTTACAGAAAAAATCCACGTGACGAAAAAACGAAGGGTAAAAAATTTCCTCGACCCGATTGAAGTTCGGATAGGATTTTTTGGGTATGAAACTAACCAGTGACGGCTGAAAGTGGTCATAGCTGTAGAACTCACAGATACCTTCGTTTTGACTGGTTATGCCTTCTGTAACTCTAAACGAGCCAAGAGTTATGGCCCTCCGAAGAATCGATATCCACAGGGTGCAACATCTGCGGTGCAAGGTGCATCATCCGTCCAAAATGACGAAACAGTGCCGTACGACCTTTAGAAATGAGTGCATGGATTTGAAACAAATCAGTACAATGGTGCACCACTCTCCAGCGATGGTAAATCATAGACCAGCCACGGGGATCCCGTTTTACAGAAAAAATCCACGTGACGAAAAAACGAAGGGTAAAAAACTTCCTTGACCCGATTGAGGTTCGGATAGGATTTTTTGGGTATGAAACTAACCAGTGACGGCTGAAAGAGGTCATAGCTGTAGAACTCACAGATACCTTCGTTTTGGCTGGTTATGGCTTCCGTAAATCTAAACGAGCCAAGAGTTATGGCCCTCCGAAGAATCGATATCCACAGGGTGCAACATCTACGGTGCAAGGTGCAACATCCGTCCAAAATGACGATACAGTGCCGTACGACATTTAGAAATGAGTGCATGGATTTGAAACATTATAGTACAATTGTGCACCACTCTCTAGCAATGGTAAACCATAGACCAGCCACGGGGATCCCGTTTTACAGAAAAAATCCACGTGACGAAAAAACGAAGGGTAAAAAACATCCATGACTCGATTGAAGTTCGGATAGGATTTTTGGGTATGAAACTAACCAGTGACGGCTGAAAGCTGTCATAGCTGTAGAACTCACATATACCTTCGTTTTGACTGGTTTTGGCTCCCGTAACTCTAAACGAGCGAAGAGTTATGGCCCTCCGAATAATCGATATCCACAGGGTGCAACATCTACGGTGCAAGGTGCAACATCCGTCCAAAATGACGAAACAGTGCCTTACGACCTTTAGAAATGAGTGCATGGATTTGAAACATTGCAGTACCATGGTGCACCACTCTCCAGCGATGGTAAATCATAGACCAGCCACAGGGATCCCGTTTTACAGAAAAAATCCACGTGACGAAAAAACGAAGGGTAAAAAACTCCCTTGACCCGATTGAGGTTCGGATAGGATTTTATGGTATGACATTAACCTGTGACGGCTGAAAGCCGTCATAGCTGTAGAACTCACAGACACCTTCGTTTTGACTGGTTATGGCTCCCGTAACTCTAAACGAGCCAAAAGTTATGGCCCTCCGAAGAATCGATATCCACAGGGTGCAACATCTACGGTGCAAGGTGCAACATCCGTCCAAAATGACGAAACAGTGCCGTACGACCTTTAGAAATGGGTGCATGCATTTGAAACATTGAGTACCATGGTGCACCACTCTCCAGCGATGGTAAATCATAGGCCAGCCACGGGGATCCCGTTTTACGGAAAAAATCCACGTGACGAAAAAACGAAGGGTAAAAAACTTCCATGACCCGATTGAGGTTCGGATAGGATTTTTGGGTATCAAACTAACCAGTGACGGCTGAAAGCTGTTATAGCTGTAGAACTCACAGATACCTTCGTTTTGACTAGTTATGGCTCCCGTAACTCTAAACGAGCCAAGAGTTATGGCCCTCCGAAGAATCGATATCCACAGGGTGCAACATCTACGGTGCAAGGTGCAACATCCGTCCAAAATGACGAAACAGTGCCGTACGACCTTTAGAAATGAGTGCATGGATTTCAAACATTACAGTACCATGGTGCACCACTCTCCAGCGATGGTAAATCATAGACCAGCGACGGGGATCCCGTTTTACAGAAAAAATCCACGTGACGAAAAAACGAAGGGTAAAAAACTTCCATGACCCGATTGAGGTTCGGATAGGATTTTTGGGTATGAAACAAACCAGTGACGGCTGAAAGCTGTCATAGCTGTAGAACTCACAGATACCTTCGTTTTGACTGGTTATGGCTCCCGTAACTCTAAACGAGCCAAGAGTTATGGCCCTTCGAATAATGGATATCCATAGGGTGCAACATCTACGGCGCAAGGTGCAACATCCGTCCAAAATGATTAAAACGTGCCGTACGACCTTTAGAAATGGGTGCATGGAATTGAAACGGTGTAGTACCATGGTGCACCACTCTCCAGCGATGGTAAATCATTGACCAGCCACGGGGATCCCGTTTTACAGAAAAAATCCACGTGACGAAAAAACGAAGGGTAAAAATCTTCCATGACCCGATTGTGGTTCGGATAGGATTTTTTGGGTATGAAACTAACCTGTGACGGCCGAAAGCCGTCATAGCTATAGAACTCACAGATACCTTCGTTTTGACAGGTTATGGGTCCCGTAACTCTAAATGAGCCAAGAGTTAGGGTCCTCCGAATAATCGATATCCAAAGGGTGCAACATCTGCGGTGCAAGGTGCAACATCCGTCCAAAATGACGAAACCGTGACGTACGACCTTTAGAAATGGGTGCAGGTATTTGAAACGGTGCAGTACCATGGTGCACCACTCTTCAGCGATGGTAAATCATTGACCAACCACGGGGATCCCGTTTTACAGAAAAAATCCACGTGACGAAAAAACGAAGGGTAAAAAACTTCCATGACCCGATTGAGGTTCGGATAGGATTTTTTGGGTATGAATCTAACCAATGACGGCTGAAAGCCGTCATAGCTGTAGAACTCACAGATACCTTCGTTTTGACTGGTTATGGCTCCCGTAACTCCAAATGAGCCAAGAGTTATGGCCCTCCGAATAATCGATATCCATAGGGTGCAACATCTACGGTGCAAGGTGCAACATCCGTCCAAAATGACGAAACCGTGCCGTACGACCTTTAGAAATGAGTGTATGGATTTGAAAAATTGCAGTACCATGGTGCACCACTCTCCAGCGATGGTAAATCATTGACCAGCCGCGGGGATCCCGTTTTACAGAAAAAATCCACGTGACGAAAAAACGAAGGGTAAAAAACTTCCTTGACCCGATTGAGGTCCGGATAGGATTTTTTGGGTATGACACTAACCAGTGACGGCTGAAAGCCGTCATAGCTGTAGAACTCACAGATACCTTCGTTTTGACTGGTTATGGCTCCCGTAACTCTAAACGAGCCAAAAGTTATGGCCCTCCGAAGAATCGATATCCACAGGGTGCAGCATCTACGGTGAAAGGTGCAACATCCGTCCAAAATGACGAAACAGTGCCGTACGACCTTTAGAAATGAGTGCATAGATTTGAAACATTGCAGTACCATGGTGCACCACTCTCCAGCGATGGTAAATCATAGACCAGCCATGGGGATCCCGTTTTACAGAAAAAATCCACGTGACGAAAAAACGAAGGGTAAAAAATTTCCTCGACCCGATTGAAGTTCGGATAGGATTTTTTGGGTATGAAACTAACCAGTGACGGCTGAAAGTGGTCATAGCTGTAGAACTCACAGATACCTTCGTTTTGACTGGTTATGCCTTCTGTAACTCTAAACGAGCCAAGAGTTATGGCCCTCCGAAGAATCGATATCCACAGGGTGCAACATCTGCGGTGCAAGGTGCATCATCCGTCCAAAATGACGAAACAGTGCCGTACGACCTTTAGAAATGAGTGCATGGATTTGAAACAAATCAGTACAATGGTGCACCACTCTCCAGCGATGGTAAATCATAGACCAGCCACGGGGATCCCGTTTTACAGAAAAAATCCACGTGACGAAAAAACGAAGGGTAAAAAACTTCCTTGACCCGATTGAGGTTCGGATAGGATTTTTTGGGTATGAAACTAACCAGTGACGGCTGAAAGAGGTCATAGCTGTAGAACTCACAGATACCTTCGTTTTGGCTGGTTATGGCTTCCGTAAATCTAAACGAGCCAAGAGTTATGGCCCTCCGAAGAATCGATATCCACAGGGTGCAACATCTACGGTGCAAGGTGCAACATCCGTCCAAAATGACGAAACAGTGCCGTACGACCTTTAGAAATGAGTGCATGGATTTGAAACATTGCAGTACATTGTGCACCACTCTCTAGCGATGGTAAATCATAGACCAGCCACGGGGATCCCGTTTTACAGAAAAAATCCACGTGACGAAAAAACGAAGGGTAAAAAACATCCATGACCCGATTGAGGTTCGGATAGGATTTTTGGGTATGAAACTAACCAGTGACGGCTGAAAGCTGTCATACCTGTAGAACTCACAGATACCTTCGTTTTGACTGGTTATGGCTTCCGTAACTCTAAAGGAGCCAAGAGTTATGGCCTTCCGAAGAATCGATATCCACAGGGTGCAACATCTACGGTGCAAGGTGCAACATCCGTCCAAAATGACGAAACAGTGCCGTACGACCTTTAGAAATGGGTGCATGCATTTGAAACATTGAGTACCATGGTGCACCACTCTCCAGCGATGGTAAATCATAGGCCAGCCACGGGGATCCCGTTTTACAGAAAAAATCCACGTGACGAAAAAACGAAGGGTAAAAAACTTCCATGACCCGATTGAGGTTCGGATAGGATTTTTGGGTATCAAACTAACCAGTGACGGCTGAAAGCTGTCATACCTGTAGAACTCACAGATACCTTCGTTTTGACTGGTTATGGCTCCCGTAACTCTAAACGAGCCAAGAGTTATGGCCCTTCGAATAATGGATATCCATAGGGTGCAACATCTACGGCGCAAGGTGCAACATCCGTCCAAAATGATTAAAACGTGTCGTACGACCTTTAGAAATGGGTGCATGGAATTGAAACGGTGTAGTACCATGGTGCACCACTCTCCAGCGATGGTAAATCATTGACCAGCGACGGGGATCCCGTTTTACAGAAAAAATCCACGTGACGAAAAAACGAAGGGTAAAAATCTTCCATGACCCGATTGTGGTTCAGATAGGATTTTTTGGGTATGAAACTAACCTGTGACGGCTGAAAGCCGTCATAGCTGTAGAACTCACAGATACCTTCGTTTTGACAGGTTATGGGTCCCGTAACTCTAAATGAGCCAAGAGTTATGGTCCTCCGAATAATCGATATCCAAAGGGTGCAACATCTGCGGTGCAAGGTGCAACATCCGTCCAAAATGACGAAACCGTGACGTACGACCTTTAGAAATGGTGCAGGTATTTGAAACGGTGCAGTACCATGGTGCACCACTCTTCAGCGATGGTAAATCATTGACCAACCACGGGGATCCCGTTTTACAGAAAAAATCCACGTGACGAAAAAACGAAGGGTAAAAAACTTCCATGACCCGATTGAGGTTCGGATAGGATTTTTTGGGTATGAATCTAACCAATGACGGCTGAAAGACGTCATAGCTGTAGAACTCACAGATACCTTCGTTTTGACTGGTTATGGCTCCCGTAACTCCAAATGAGCCAAGAGTTATGGCCCTCCGAATAATCGATATCCATAGGGTGCAACATCTACGGTGCAAGGTGCAACATCCGTCCAAAATGACGAAACCGTGCCGTACGACCTTTAGAAATGAGTGTATGGATTTGAAAAATTGCAGTACCATGGTGCACCACTCTCCAGCGATGGTAAATCATTGACCAGCGACGGGGATCCCGTTTTACAGAAAAAATCCACGTGACGAAAGAACGAAGGGTAAAAACTTCCTTGACCCGATTGAGGTCCGGATAGGATTTTTTGGGTATGACACTAACCAGTGACGGCTGAAAGCCGTCATAGCTGTAGAACTCACAGATACCTTCGTTTTGACTGGTTATGGCTCCCGTAACTCTAAACGAGCCAAAAGTTATGGCCCTCCGAAGAATCGATATCCACAGGGTGCAGCATCTACGGTGAAAGGTGCAACATCCGTCCAAAATGACGAAACAGTGCCGTACGACTTTTAGAAATGAGTGCATGGATTTAAAACATTGCAGTACCATGGTGCACCACTCTCCAGCGATGGTAAATCATAGACCAGCCATGGGGATCCCGTTTTACAGAAAAAATCCACGTGACGAAAAAACGAAGGGTAAAAAATTTCCTCGACCCGATTGAAGTTCGGATAGGATTTTTTGGGTATGAAACTAACCAGTGACGGCTGAAAGTGGTCATAGCTGTAGAACTCACAGATACCTTCGTTTTGACTGGTTATGCCTTCTGTAACTCTAAACGAGCCAAGAGTTATGGCCCTCCGAAGAATCGATATCCACAGGGTGCAACATCTGCGGTGCAAGGTGCATCATCCATCCAAAATGACGAAACAGTGCCGTACGACCTTTAGAAATGAGTGCATGGATTTGAAACAAATCAGTACAATGGTGCACCACTCTCCAGCGATGGTAAATCATAGACCAGCCACAGGGATCCCGTTTTACAGAAAAAATCCACATGACGAAAAAACGAAGGGTAAAAAACTTCCTTGACCCGATTGAGGTTCGGATAGGATTTTTTGGGTATGAAACTAACCAGTGACGGCTGAAAGAGGTCATAGCTGTAGAACTCACAGATACCTTCATTTTGACTGGTTATGGCTTCCGTAACTCTAAACGAGCCAAGAGTTATGGCCCTCCGAAGAATCGATATCCACAGGGTGCAACATCTACGGTGCAAGGTGCAACATCCGTCCAAAATGACGAAACAGTGCCGTACGACCTTTAGAAATGAGTGCATGGATTTGAAACATTACAGTACCATTGTGCACCACTCTATAGCGATGGTAAATCATAGACCAGCCACGGGGATCCCGTTTTACAGAAAAAATTCACGTGACGAAAAAACGAAGGGTAAAAAACATCCATGACCCGATTGAGGTTCGGATAGGATTTTTGGGTATGAAACTAACCAGTGACGGCTGAAAGCTGTCATAGCTGTAGAACTCACATATACCTTCGTTTTGACTAGTTTTGGCTCCCGTAACTCTAAACGAGCCAAGAGTTATGGCCCTCCGAAGAATCGATATCCACAGGGTGCAACATCTATGGTGCAAGGTGCAACATCCGTCCAAAACGACGAAACAGTGCCTTACGACCTTTAGAAATGAGTGCATGGATTTGAAACATTGCAATACCATGGTGTACCACTCTCCAGCGATGGTAAATCATAGACCAGCCACGGGGATCCCGTTTTAAAGAAAAAATCCACGTGACGAAAAAACGAAGGGTAAAAAACTTCCTTGACCCGATTGAGGTTCGGATAGGATTTTATGGTATGACACTAACCAGTGACGGCTGTAAGCCGTCATAGCTGTAGAACTCACAGATACCTTCGTTTTGACTGGTTATGGCTCCCGTAACTCTAAACGAGCCAAAAGTTATGGCCCTCCGAAGAATCGATATCCACAGGGTGCAACATCTACGGTGCAAGGTGCAACATCCGTCCAAAATGACGAAACAGTGCCGTACGACCTTTAGAAATGAGTGCATGCATTTGAAACATTGCAGTACCATGGTGCACCACTCTCCAGCGATGGTAAATCACAGACCAGCCACGGGGATCCCGTTTTATAGAAAAAATCCACGTGACGAAAAAACGAAGGGTAAAAAACTTCCATGACCCGATTGAGGTTCGGATAGGATTTATGGGTATCAAGCTAACCAGTGACGGCTGAAAGCTGTCATAGCTGTAGAACTCACAGATACCTTCGTTTTGACTGGTTATGGCTCCCGTAACTCTAAACGAGCCAAGAGTTATGGCCCTCCGAAGAATCGATATCCACATGGTGCAACATCTACGGTGCAAGGTGCAACATCCGTCCAAAATGACGAAACAGTGCCGTACGACCTTTAGAAATGAGTGCATGGATTTGAAACATTGCAGTACCATGGTGCACCACTCTCCAGCGATGGTAAATCATAGACCAGCGACGGGGATCCCGTTTTACAGAAAAAATCCACGTGACGAAAAAACGAAGGGTAAAAAACTTCCATGACCCGATTGAGGTTCGGATAGGATTTTTGGGTATGAAACTAACCAGTGACGGCTGAAAGATGTCATAGTTGTAGAACTCACAGATACCTTCGTTTTGACTGGTTATGTGTAACAACCCGCGTATTTATCGATTTTATATTTAAATATTTTATTTAAATATTTTAGCGTCAGTCGGATTTTAGTCCGAAAAGCTACTTTTTGCATACGGTCGAATTAGGACTCGGGACCACTTCCATTGAGTTTAAAACGCCGTTTGCGACCTTTTTGAGTATAAGCTTCGGTATGTTTGGAGAAAGTTGATTTTTGCTACTTTTCACTTTGGGTTTGGTTTTTGGGCTCAGCCCTATGTTAACTTATGCTCAAATCTGAGCCACTCTCCCCTACTCACCCTCATTCTCTTCTCTTTTCAGTTTTCTTAACATTAATGGTGAGAGAGATTGGAAATTAGAAATCCAAAACCCTAGTTTCTCTTGCAAATCAAATTCCAAGCTCCAAACTCAAGAAGAACCCATTGGTAAGCTTCTCTTCTTCTTCTCCAACTTATTCTCTTACCAATTTCAGAAATTCCTAAACCTAATTTTTGGAATGTTCTTGTTTTGAGCTTAGGTTCAAGCTCATTTGGGTTGTGTTGAAGAGAGGTCGATTCTCCACTTGCTTTCTAGCTTCTTCTTGTTTGATTTTTGTGAAAAGGTGAGATTTTTATCTCACATCTATGACTAAAATTATCTTTGGTTGTTGGGTATGAAATCCTAACACCTCTTCATGTGCATTTGCTTTGGATTCGGATTGGTTTTGTGAATATTCCAATTTTGGGTTTTTAAGTCAAATTTGTGTGAAAATCCTTTCATGGATGTTTGATCATGCTTTTGGTGATGCACCGAGGAGCATATAGGGTCGGGTTGCCGATTGGCATAAACCCTTAGTGCCAATGTTCGTCCGGTTGCATTTGGAAGAGTTTGCTCTTCATTTGAATAAGGCTGAAAAACAGCCCAGGCATGATTCAGTCGACTGAAAACTCTGTTCAGTCGACTGAACCTGGAACCCGAGAGTTTCCAGGCATGATTCAGTCGACTGAATTTTTCTGCACAGTCGACTGAATCTGAAAACATAAAGTTTCCTAAACCTGGAAAATCTCCAGGTACAGGGTCAGTCGACTGAATTCTTCTGTTCAGTCGACTGAACCTGTTGTTTTAATCCAATTTGCCTTGTTGGATTGAATTTCCAACTTAAATCGATTCGTGTTGTTTCCCATGTGTGTTATCATTTGTTATAACTTTGATGACTCCTTTTTAAGGATTTTTGAATATCTGTTTTGATGGATTCTTTATCGGTTTCGTTGGATTTTTATTCACATCTTCGTATGTGAATTTTAGTGATTGATTGTTCCTACAATCTTCTTTGTGTTTGTCACTTTAAAAATATAAAGGTTTTCTATACTAGTAGTAAATATCAAAACTCTTTCCGCAAACGATTTCCATACTATTTTAATACCAAATTCGTTTACAAAACCGTTTTCTAATCTATTAGTATATATAAACCTTTACCTCACTCTTATGAGAAATCTAATTAAACGGCTTAGTAAAACAAGTGGTATGAAACGCTTGCGTTCACTATGTTGGTTAATTCTTGGACTTGTTCGATTGAAAACTCTTGTGACAATTTTCTAGTGGAAATCTACAATTTGTTCGTAAATATTTAAGTTAAGCTAGTGGTTATGGGACATGATGCTAAGCTCATATATTTACTAGCTTATTGTAATTGACACTTCTCGTTGATCATGACGATCAACTTTGTGATTTAGACTAGCAATGTGCGATGTCTCTTTGTCTGCGAGGGAGACTAAACCCCGTTTTGTGGAGTTTCGACTCAATTTGTGATGGGGTAGCAACCCATGGTCTTCGGGCCGTTTGTGGAGCTTCGGCTCAATTTGTGATGGTTAGCGACCATGGAATTAGCGTTCCGTTTGTGATACACGTGTTGGTGAGCTTTATGCTCCCGTTTGTGATAGGCCTTCCCCCTTTTTGATTTTTGGATTTCTTAAGATGATTTCTAGAATTTGTGTTTCACCAATTTTCGTGATTCCCATTGATAAGTTTTTATCAATATTTGTGCATTGGTGAATTTGTGTGTCATTGACTTTGTGATTTCCATTGATAGGTTTTTATCAATATTTGTGCATTGGTGAATTTGTGTGTCAATGACTTTTGTGTTTGATATTGATATGACCGTCAATATTTGTGGTTTTGGTGAACGAAATAAAGAGTATGACGTTTCTTTGATTCTTGTGTAGATTTGGTGACATTGATAAATCTCTTGGTGATTTTCAACTAATTATATATATCACAGCTTGGCACTGTGATTATTATGTGTTTAGTCATATCTCTTATTCTATATCGTTTCATCTGATATTTATAGTTAGACTGATCCGTTTATTATTTTCTTATTAAATAATACTCGGGTCAGACCGAGATGTTACAGGTGCTTCTGCTTGACTTCTCATCCGGGATTAACTCCTTGACTTTTGGGTTAACTACTTAGATTAGTAGTTATTTTGTTGTATACATTTGAGATATAGACTCCTTAATGTATACTTATTCTTTTGTGTAGTTCGTGTAACTATTCTTTTGTGATATTGTGGATCTTCTTTGACCACTACTCTGATGTACACTTTCTAGTGTAATATTCATATCTTCTTCCGCCTTTGTGATATGAATTATCTGTGACTGATTTATGTTATGTTTATTTCTATATTTGTTTCTGAAGATATTATAGCCACTGTGTAGTAGCTTTGAGTTTGTGTCGGTATGTCGGATTTCTTTATTATCTGACATATCAGTGCTCGCGCAAAGAAACTAAACGGATGGTCGCTCCTCAACAGCCTTATTCTCCGTGCTAGTTGACAACATTACACCGTAGTGTCCTTGGCTAGCGTGGGTATAGAGGTGGGGCGTCACAGCATGGTATCGGAGACAAACTTCGGAACAATATGAAATATTATAACAAGGATCATCGTCCTAAGTCCATCTTAGGAGTCGTACTTTAGGATTTTATTCGGGTCTTCGTACCGTTCAATCCTATTTTCTTTTATGATTCCTTGTTTATCTATCAAGGTTGCTTGATATTCCATTTGGTGAATAACCTTTTTCTTCTTCTTCTTTCTTTCAAAAGGAAGAGAAATGTCTAGACCAGGCCGCCCCAAAGCCGTGCCATCTAGCACTCCGCCCCAGGATGGAGTTTTTATGACTGCTCAAGAGCTTCTTGATTTAGTGACAAATGCTCAAGCAGCTGGAGCTAACCCGGAACCCACTCACCCAAAGTCGGGATTTGCACGCTTGTGTAGCGATTACACTAATTTGGGTGGGGAGCCATTCAAAGGTTCCGAAACTATTATTGAAGTACAGGCTTGGCTAAGGTCATGTGATCGAATCTTTTCTCGCATGAATCTTGTTGATCTTCACCGAGTTCAGGTGGCCTCTAGTATGCTCTGAGAAAGAGCTTTGGACAGGTACGAACTTCTTATTTCTGAGATTAATGAGGCGGATCTCACTTGGGAGAAATTTCGAGAGCGCTTCGAATTAAAATTCATGCCAGAAGCTGAGAAAGTGACGATGGCCCGTCGTTTCATTGACCTTGTTCAAGGCGATTCTTCCGTGACGGACTATGTTGCTTCTTTTGAATCACTTTCCAAATATGGGGTTGAATACATCAACACCCCTCTGAAGAAGAATCAGAGATTTGTTTATGGCTTAAATAAAAATCTCAAGAAGCCATTACTTCTAAAATTAGAAGTTTCTTTTGACCAACCCGTTGATATCGCTCTTCGTCTTGAAGAGGCGGATAGGGAGAATGATGTTGAAGTGGTGGGTTCCAAACCAAACTTCAACAACAACAAGAAAAGGCCCGGTAAATTCAAAGGCCCTTATCCCAATAAGAAAGGGAAGCAAGCAACCCCAGTGGCAAAGACTTCTTCCTTTGGTCGTGGGGAATGCTATAATTGTGGTTCGAAGGACCATTACGCGAACAAGTGCCCAAAGTCTCTCTCCTATCATTACTGCAAAGTTCCTGGTCATGTTATATCTTCTTGTCCCAAGCTTCAGGGCAAGAAGGAGGGAAAGTTGAATGTTGCTCAAGCCCCTGGCAACACATCTCGTGGCCAAGGTATTTCTCATTCTATCCTTGATGGAATTATTTTATTTCGTGATCATCCTATTCGAGTTCTTTTTGATACGGGTGCGTCCCATTCTTTTATATCAAAAGAACTTGTTGATACTTTTTCTTTGGATGTTTTGTGTTTAATGACTTCTTTGAGAATTGCGAATCCGGTTGGTGGATCCGCAACAATCAGTTTATTGTGTAAAGATGTCGAGATTATTTTGTGTGATTTTCCTTTTCTAGCCGACTTGCATGTCATGCGTTATTTAGGCTTTGGAATAGTTTTGGGAATGGATTGGCTTAACCATTATGAAGCTCATATCCTATGTCCTGAGCGGACTATTCATCTCCGACATCCTCAATCTATTAATCAGATTTCTATCGATCTTAAAGATTCGGATTCTGCCTTGATTGCATCTTTATATTCTTTAAATCCTCGTGATGACGATAATGACCATGAGGAAGATATTATTTCTCTTATTCACGTTGTTCGTGAATTTTCCGACATATTTGAGCCCGTTTTAGGATTACCACCTAAGCGAGCAATTGAGTTCAGAATTAATCTCATTCCTGGAGCTCAACCTATTACTCGTCCTCCTTATCGTATGTCCAATAAAGAAAATGAGGAGATGCGCCTACAATTATCCGATTTGGAAACGAAGCAATTTATTCGCTCTAGTTCCTCGCCTTGGGGAGCTTCAGCTATTTTTGTGAAGAAATCCGATGGAACGCTTAGGCTTTGCGTTGACTACCGCAAGCTTAAAGATCTTACTATCAAAAATAAATATCCTTTACCTCGGATTGATGATCTATTCGATCAGCTTAGTGGTGCTAGAGTCTTTTCACAATTGGACTTAGCTACTGGATTTCATCAGCTTCGTATTGCAGAGGATAGCATTCCTTTGACCTCGTTCCGTACTCGTTATGGATCTTATGAATGGCTTGCTATGCCGTTTGGTTTAACGAATGCTCCGGCTTATTTCGTTGACCTTATGAATAGAGTTTTCAAAGACTTCCTCGACCGGTTTGTTCTCATCTTTATTGATGATATTCTTGTGTATTCTAAAACCGAGGAGGAGCATGAAAAGCATCTTCGGATTGTGTTGGAAACTCTTAGGAGTAATCAATTAAAAGCAAAATTTTCTAAGTGCCATTTTTGGCAATCTCGTGTGAAGTTTCTTGGTCATATTATTTCTGAATCTAGAATTTCCGTGGATCCTTCAAAGATTGAAGCGATTCAAAATTGGAAGAGACCGGAGAGTGTGACGGAGATCCGTAGCTTTCTCGGATTGGCAGGCTATTACCGCCGTTTTATCAAAGACTTTTCTAAGATTGCCGTGCCCCTCACTGGCTTGACTAAGAAAGGTGTTAAATACATTTGGTTGGACAAATGTGAAACTTCTTTTCGAAAATTAAAAGAACTTCTTTCGGATGCTCCTATTCTCGTGATTCCCGAAGGGAATCAAGATTTTTTTGTTTATACCGATGCTAGTCGCATTGGTTTGGGTGCCGTTCTTATGCAAAAAGAACGTGTTATTGCTTACGCTTCTAGGCAATTGATGCCGGCCGAGACTAGTATGCCACTCATGATTTAGAACTCGCGGCTATTGTTTTCGCCCTTCGAATTTGGCGTCATTATCTTTTGGGAGAGAAATTTATTCTTTATACCGATCATAAGTCCTTGAAGTATTTATTTTCTCAAAAGGAACTTAATTTGCGTCAACAACGTTGGCTCGAGTTCCTTGCTGCTTATGATCTTGATATTCTTTATACCCCCGGTAAGGGTAATCGTGTCGCCGATGCACTTAGTCGGAAGCAACAGGCGGTTGTTTCTATGATGATATCCGAATGGAACGATCTCGAGATCTTATCCACTTGTGAGATTCGAGATCGCGTATCCGATTTATGCTCATCATTTGTTTTATGTAGCCTTGAGGCTCATCCTTCTCTTTTAGACCGCATTCTTGAAGCTCAAAGGCTAGATCCCGAATTGGCTCTTCTTAGCCGAAATATTAAGGATAAGATTGATATTGAAGGATTGAAAGTCTTTGATATCGATTTTCGTGGCGGCGTTCGGAGATTTGGTAAACTCATCGTGCCAAATATTTGTGATCTTCGTAAAGATATTTTAGAAGATTCTCATCGTTCTAAATTCACCATTCATCCCGGTAGTAGCAAAATGTATGCGGATATGAAGCGACTCTATTATTGGGAGGGAATGAAACTTGACATCGCTAACTTCGTTAAGCGTTGCATGACTTGCCAACTTGTTAAGGCCGAACATCAAAGGCCCGGTGGGTTATTGCAACCTTTAGAAATTCCTATTTGGAAGTGGGATCAAATTTCCATGGATTTTATAGATGGCCTTCCCCGTTCTCGTTCGGGTCATGATAGTTTATGGGTAATTGTTGATAGACTTACTAAATCCGCCCATTTTATTCCCGTTCGGTCTAACCGAACCGTTCCTCTTTTGGCCAAACTCTTTATCAAAGAGATTGTTAAATTGCATGGAGTTCCTACTTCTATTGTTAGTGATCGTGATCCATTGTTTACTAGTGGATTTTGGAAGAGTCTTCAAAAAGCTTTGGGAACGAAGCTTAATTTTAGCACCGCTTATCACCCCCAGTCCGATGGACAAACCGAGCGTGTGAATCAAACTCTTGAAGATCTTCTTCGTGCTTGTGTGCTTGATTTTGGTGGAAGTTGGGAAGATCATATTTCACTTGTTGAATTTTCCTATAATAATAGCTTCCAATCTAGTATTGGTATGGCACCTTTCGAGGCACTTTATAGTAGGCCATGCCGATCTCCTTCTTGTTGGCTTGAGGCCGGTGAGAAGCTGGTTTTAGGTCCAGATTTTATTCGGGATTCCACAGAGAAAATTGACCTTATTCGACATAGGATGAAAGAAGCCCAGAGTAGACAAAAATCCTATGCCGATAACCGAAGAAGGAAATTAGAATTTTCTGTTGGAGATCTTGTTTTTATTTGTGTTTCACCAATGAAGGGTGTTGTGCGTTTCAGTCGCTCGGGAAAGTTAGCGCCTCGTTATATTGGGCCATTTCCTATCACTGAACGTATTGGTTCCGTGGCTTATCGCCTTTTATTACCGGCTCAATTTTCTGCTATCCATGACGTGTTTCACGTTTCTCAACTTCGGAAGTGTCTTCGAGATTCCGATTCTATTCTTGAGCCCGGTGTTGTGGAAGAGATTGAAGTTTCACCGAATTTAACATATGAGCAACATCCCATTCGAATCATTGCTTCGGAGGTCAAACGACTTCGAAATAAAGATGTTCCGCTTGTTAAAGTTCAATGGTCTTCTAATCCTAAGGATTGTTCTTGGGAGACTAGGAAATTCATCGAGCGATCACATCCGGACTTGTTTTCCTGTGCTTTTTAAGGTGAACCTTTTGTTTCAAATTTATTTTGTGTTGAATATGCTTTTATGGTTGTTACTTTATGTTCTCTTCTTTAATATTGCGAGGACGCAATTTCTTTAAGGAGGGGAGTCTGTAACAACCCGCGTATTTATCGATTTTATATTTAAATATTTTATTTAAATATTTTAGCGTTAGTCGGATTTTAGTCCGAAAAGCTACTTTTTGCATATGGTCGAATTAGGACTCGGGACCACTTCCATTGAGTTTAAAACGCCGTTTGCGACCTTTTTGAGTATAAGCTTCGATATGTTTGGAGAAAGTTGATTTTTGCTACTTTTCACTTTGGGTTTGGTTTTTGGGCTCAGCCCTATGTTAACTTATGCTCAAATCTGAGCCACTCTCCCCTACTCACCATCATTCTCTTCTCTTTTCAGTTTTCTTAACATTAATGGTGAGAGAGATTGGAAATTAGAAATCCAAAACCCTAGTTTCTCTTGCAAATCAAATTCCAAGCTCCAAACTCAAGAAGAACCCATTGGTAAGCTTCTCTTCTTCTTCTCCAACTTATTCTCTTACCAATTTCAGAAATTCCTAAACCTAATTTTGGGAATGTTCTTGTTTTGAGCTTAGATTCAAGCTCATTTGGGTTGTGTTGAAGAGAGGTCGATTCTCCACTTGCTTTCTAGCTTCTTCTTGTTTGATTTTTGTGAAAAGGTGAGATTTTTATCTCACATCTATGACTAAAATTATCTTTGGTTGTTGGGTATGAAATCCTAACACCTCTTCATGTGCATTTGCTTTGGATTCGGATTGGTTTTGTGAATATTCCAATTTTTGGGTTTTTAAGTCAAATTTGTGTGAAAATCCTTTCATGGATGTTTGATCATGCTTTTGGTGATGCACCAAGGAGCATATAGGGTCGGGTTGCCGATTGGCATAAACCCTTAGTGCCAATGTTCGTCCGGTTGCATTTGGAAGAGTTTGCTCCTCATTTGAATAAGGCTGAAAAACAGCCCAGGCATGATTCAGTCGACTGAAAACTCTGTTCAGTCGACTGAACCTGGAACCCGAGAGTTTCCAGGCATGATTCAGTCGACTGAATTTTTCTGCACAGTCGACTGAACCTAGAAACAGAAAGTTTCCTGAACCTGGAAAATCTCCAGGTACAGGGTCAGTCGACTGAATTCTTCTGTTCAGTCGACTGAACCTGTTGTTTTAATCCAATTTGCCTTGTTGGATTGAATTTCCAACTTAAATCGATTCGTGTTGTTTCCCATGTGTGTTATCATTTGTTATAACTTTGATGACTTCTTTTTAGGGATTTTTGAATATCCGTTTTGATGGATTCTTTATCGGTTTCGTTGGATTTTTATTCACATCTTCGTATGTGAATTTTAGTGATTGATTGTTCCTACAATCTTCTTTGTGTTTGTCACTTTAAAAATATAAAGGTTTTCTATACTAGTAGTAAATATCAAAACTCTTTCCGCAAACGATTTCCATACTATTTTAATACCAAATTCGTTTACAAAACCATTTTCTAATCTATTAGTATATATAAACCTTTACCTCACTCGTATGAGAAATCTAATTAAACGGCTTAGTAAAACAAGTGGTATGAAACGCTTGCGTTCACTATGTTGGTTAATTCTTGGACTTGTTCGATTGAAAACTCTTGTGACAATTTTCTAGTGGAAATCTATAATTTGTTCGTAAATATTTAAGTTAAGCTAGTGGTTATGGGACATGATGCTAAGCTCATATATTTACTAGCTTATTGTAATTGACACTTCTCGTTGATCATGACGATCAACTTTGTGATTTAGACTAGCAATGTGCGATGTCTCTTTGTCTGCGAGGGAGACTAAACCCCGTTTTGTGGAGTTTCGACTCAATTTGTGATGGGGTAGCAACCCATGGTCTTCGGGCCGTTTGTGGAGCTTCGGCTCAATTTGTGATGGTTAGCGACCATGGAATTAGCGTTCCGTTTGTGATACACGTGTTGGTGAGCTTTATGCTCCCGTTTGTGATAGGCCTTCCCCCTTTGTGATTTCTGGATTTCTTGAGATGATTTCTAGAATTTGTGTTTCACCAATTTTCGTGATTCCCATTGATAAGTTTTTATCAATATTTGTGCATTGGTGAATTTGTGTGTCATTGACTTTGTGATTTCCATTGATAAGTTTTTATCAATATTTGTGCTTTGGTGAATTTGTGTGTCAATGACTTTTGTGTTTGATATTGTTATGACCGTCAATATTTGTGGTTTTGGTGAACGAAATAAAGAGTATGACGTTTCTTTGATTCTTGTGTAGATTTGGTGACATTGACAAATCTCTTGGTGATTTTCAACTAATTATATATATCACAGCTTGGCACTGTGATTATTATGTGTTTAGTCATATCTCTTATTCTATATCGTTTCATCTGATATTTATAGTTAGACTGATCCGTTTATTATTTTCTTATTAAATAATACTCGGGTCAGACCGAGATGTTACAGGTGCTACTGCTTGACTTCTCATCCAGGATTAACTCCTTGACTTTTGGGTTAACTACTTAGATTAGTAGTTATTTTGTTGTATACATTTGAGATATAGACTCCTTAATGTATACTTATTCTTTTGTGTAGTAAGTGTAACTATTCTTTTGTGATATTGTGGATCTTCTTTGACCACTACTCTGATGTACACTTTCTAGTGTAATATTCATATCTTCTTCCGCCATTGTGATATGAATTATCTGTGACTGATTTATGTTATGTTTATTTCTATATTTATTTCTGAAGATATTATAGCCACTGTGTAGTAGCTTTGAGTTTGTGTCGGTATGTCGGATTTCTTTATTATCTGACATATCGGTGCTCGCGCAAAGAAACTACACGGATGGTTGCTCCTCAACAGCCTTATTCTCCGTGCTAGTTGCCAACATTACACCGTAGTGTCCTTGGCTAGCGTGGGTATAGAGGTGGGGCGTCACATTATGGCTCCCGTAACTCTAAACGAGCCAAGAGTTATGGCCCTCCGAAGAATCGATATCCACAGGGTGCAACATCTACGGTGCAAGGTGCAACATCCGTCCAAAATGACGAAACAGTGCCGTACGACCTTTAGAAATGAGTGCATGGATTTGAAACATTACAGTACCATGGTGCACCACTCTCCAGCGATGGTAAATCATAGACCAGCGACGGGGATCCCGTTTTACAGAAAAAATCCACGTGACGAAAAAACGAAGGGTAAAAAACTTCCATGACCCGATTGAGGTTCGGATAGGATTTTTGGGTATGAAACTAACCAGTGACGGCTGAAAGCTATCATAGCTGTAGAACTCACTGATACCTTCGTTTTTACTGGTTATGGCTCCCGTAACTCTAAACGAGCCAAGAGTTATGGCCCTCCGAAAAATCGATATCCACAGGGTGCAACATCTACGGTGCAAGGTGCAACATCCGTCCAAAATGACGAAACAGTGCCATACGACCTTTAGAAATGAGTGCATGCATTTGAAACATTGCAGTACCATGGTGCACCACTCTCCAGCGATGGTAAATCATAGACCAGCCACGGGGATCCCGTTTTACAGAAAAAATCCACGTGACGAAAAAACAAAGGGTAAAAAACTTCCATGACCCGATTGAGGTTCGGATAGGATTTTTTGGTATCAAACTAACCAGTGACGGCTGAAAGCTGTCATAGCTGTAGAACTCACAGATACCTTCGTTTTGACTGATTATGGCTCCCGTAACTCTAAACGAGCCAAGAGTTATGGCCCTCCGAAGAATCGATATCCACAGGGTGCAACATCTACGGTGCAAGGTGCAACATCCGTCCAAAATGACGAAACAGTGCCGTACGACCTTTAGAAATGAGTGCATGGATTTGAAACATTACAGTACCATGGTGCACCACTCTCCAGTGATGGTAAATCATAGACCAGCGACGGGGATCCCGTTTTACAGAAAAAATCCACGTGACGAAAAAACGAAGGGTAAAAAACTTCCATGACCCGATTGAGGTTCGGATAGGATTTTTGGGTATGAAACTAACTAGTGACGGCTGAAAGCTGTCATAGCTGTAGAACTCACAGATACCTTCGTTTTGACTGGTTTTGGTTCCCGTAACTCTAAACGAGCCAAGAGTTATGGCCCTCCGAAGAATCGATATCCACAGGGTGCAACATCTACGGTGCAAGGTGCAACATCCGTCCAAAATGACGAAACAGTGCCTTACGACCTTTAGAAATGAGTGCATGGATTTGAAACATTGCAGTACCATGGTGCACCACTCTCCAGCGATGGTAAATCATAGACCAGCCACGAGGATCCTGTTTTACAGAAAAAATCCACGTGACGAAAAAACGAAGGGTAAAAAACTTCCTTGACCCGATTGAGGTTCGGATAGGATTTTATGGTATGACACTAACCAGTGACGGCTGAAAGCCGTCGTAGCTGTAGAACTCACAGATACCTTCGTTTTGACTGGTTATGGCTCCCGTAACTCTAAACGAGCCAAAAGTTATGGCCCTCCGAAGAATCGATATCCACAGGGTGCAACATCTACGGTGCAAGGTGCAACATCCGTCCAAAATGACGAAACAGTGCCGTACGACCTTTAGAAATGAGTGCATGCATTTGAAACATTGCAGTACCATGGTGCACCACTCTCCAGCGATGGTAAATCATAGACCAGCCACGGGGATCCCGTTTTACAGAAAAAATCCACGTGACGAAAAAACGAAGGGTAAAAAACTTCCATGACCCGATTGAGGTTCGGATAGGATTTTTGGGTATCAAACTAACAAGTGAGGGCTAAAAGTTGTCATAGCTGTAGAACTCACAGATACCTTTGTTTTGACTGGTTATGGCTCCCGTAACTCTAAACGAGCCAAGAGTTATGGCCCTCCGAAGAATCGATATCCACAGGGTGCAACATCTACGGTGCAAGGTGCAACATCCGTCCAAAATGACGAAACAGTGCCGTACGACCTTTAGAAATGAGTGCATGGATTTGGAACATTACAGTACCATGGTGCACCACTCTCCAGCGATGGTAAATCATAGACCAGCGATGGGGATCCCGTTTTACAGAAAAAATCCACGTGACGAAAAAACGAAGGGTAAAAAACTTCCACGACCCGATTGAGGTTCGGATAGAATTTTTGGGTATGAAACTAACCAGTGACGGCTGAAAGCTGTCATAGCTGTAGAACTCACAGATACCTTCGTTTTGACTGGTTATGGCTCCCGCAACTCTAAACGAGCCAAGAGTTATGGCCCTCCGAAGAATCGATATCCACAGGGTGCAACATCTACGGTGCAAGGTGCAACATCCGTCCAAAATGACGAAACAGTGTCGTACGACCTTTAGAAATGAGTGCATGGATTTGAAACATTGCAGTACCATCGTGCACCACTCTCCAGCGATAATATATCATAGACCAGCCACGGGGATCCCGTTTTACAGAAAAAATCCACATGACGAAAAAACGAAGGGTAAAAAACTTCCTTGACCCGATTGAGGTTCAGATAGGATTTTTTGGGTATGAAACTAACCAGTGACGACTAAAAGCTGTCATAGCTGTGGAACTCACAGATACCTTCGTTTTGACTGGTTATGGCTCCCGTAACTCTAAACGAGCCAAGAGTTATGGCCCTCCGAAGAATCGATATCCACAGGGTGCGACATCTACGGTGCAAGGTGCAACATCCGTCCAAAATGACGAAACAGAGCCGTACGACGTTTAGAAATGAGTGCATGCGTTTGAAACATTGCAGTACCATGGTGCACCACTCTCCAGCGATGGTAAATCATAGACCAGCCACGGGGATCCCGTTTTACAGAAAAAATCCACGTGACGAAAAAACGAAGGGTAAAAAACTTCCATGACCCGATTGAGGTTCGGATAGGATTTTTGGGTATGAATCTAACCAGTGACGGCTGAAAGCTGTCATAGCTGTAGAACTCACAGATACCTTCGTTTTGACTGGTTATGGCTCCCGTAACTCTAAACGAGCCAAGAGTTATGGCCCTCCGAAGAATCGATATCCACAGGGTGCAACATCTACGGTGCAAGGTGCAACATCCGTCCAAAATGACGAAACAGTGTCGTACGACCTTTAGAAATGAGTGCATGCATTTGAAACATTGCAGTACCACGGTGCACCACTCTCCAGCGATGGTAAATCATAGACCAGCCACGGGGATCCCGTTTTACAAAAAAAATCCACGTGACGAAAAAACGAAGGGTAAAAAACTTCCATGACCCGATTGAGGTTCGGACAGGATTTTTGGGTATGAAACTAACCAGTGACGGCTGAAAGCTGTCATGGCTGTAGAACTCACAGATACCTTCGTTTTGACTGGTTATGGCTCCCGTAACTCTAAACCAGCCAAGAGTTATGGCCGTCCGAAGAATCGATATCCACAGGGTGCAACATCTACGGTGCAAGGTGCAATATCCGTCCAAAATGACGAAACAGTGCCGTACGACCTTTAGAAATGAGTGCATGCATTTGAAACATTGCAGTACCATGGTGCACCACTCTCCAACGATGGTAAATCATAGACCAGCCACGGGGATCCCGTTTTACAGAAAAAATCCACGTGACGAAAAAACGAAGGGTAAAAAACTTCCATGACCCGATTGAGGTTCGGATAGGATTTTTGGGTATGAAACTAACCAGTGACGGCTGAAAGCTGTCATTGCTGTAGAACTCACAGATACCTTCGTTTTGACTGGTTTTGGCTCCCGTAACTCTAAACGAGCCAAGAGTTATGGCCCTCCGAAGAATCGACATCCACAGGGTGCAACATCTACGGTGCAAGGTGCAACATCCGTCCAAAATGACGAAACAGTGCCGTACGACCTTTAGAAATGCGTGCATGGATTTGAAACATTGCAGTCCCATGGTGCACCACTCTCCAGCGATGGTAAATCATAGACCAACCACGGGGATCCCGTTTTACAGAAAAAATCCACGTGACGAAAAAACGAATGGTAAAAAACTTCCATGACCCGATTGAGGTTCAGACAGGATTTTTGGGTATGAAACTAACCAGTGACGGTTGAAAGCTGTCATGGCTGTAGAACTCATAGATACCTTCGTTTTGACTGGTTATGGCTCCCGTAACTCTAAACGAGCCAAGAGTTATGGCCCTCCGAAGAATCGATATCCACAGGGTGCAACATCTACGGTGCAAGGTGCAACATCCGTCCAAAATGACGAAACAGTGCCGTACGACCTTTAGAAATGAGTGCATGGATTTGAAACATTACAGTACCATGGTGCACCACTCTCCAGCGATGGTAAATCATAGACCAGCGACGGGGATCCCGTTTTACAGAAAAAATCCACGTGACGAAAAAACGAAGGGTAAAAAACTTCCATGACCCGATTGAGGTTCGGATAGGATTTTTGGGTATGAAACTAACCAGTGACGGCTGAAAGCTGTCATAGCTGTAGAACTCACTGATACCTTCGTTTTTACTGGTTATGGCTCCCGTAACTCTAAACGAGCCAAGAGTTATGGCCCTCCGAAAAATCGATATCCACAGGGTGCAACATATACGGTGCAAGGTGCAACATCCGTCCAAAATGACGAAACAGTGCCGTACGACCTTTAGAAATGAGTGCATGCATTTGAAACATTGCAGTACCATGGTGCACCACTCTCCAACGATGGTAAATCATATACCAGCCACGGGGATCCCGTTTTACAGAAAAAATCCACGTGACGAAAAAACGAAGGGTAAAAAACTTCCATGACCCGATTGAGTTTCAGATAGGATTTTTGGGTATGAAACTAACCAGTGACGGCTGAAAGCTGTCATAGCTGTAGAACTCACAGATACCTTCGTTTTGACTGGTTATGGCTCCCGTAACTCTAAACGAGCCAAGAGTTATGGCCCTCCGAAGAATCGATATCCACAGGGTGCAACATCTACGGTGCAAGGTGCAACATCCGTCCAAAATGACGAAACAGTGCCGTACGACCTTTAGAAATGAATACATGGATTTGAAACATTGCAGTACCATGGTGCACCACTCTCCAGCGATGGTAAATCATAGACCAGCGACGGGGATCCCGTTTTACAGAAAAAATCCACGTGACGAAAAAACGAAGGGTAAAAAACTTCCATGACCCGATTGAGGTTCAGATAGGATTTTTGGGTATGAAACTAACCAGTGAGGGCTGAAAGCTGTCATAGCTGTAGAACTCACAGATACCTTTGTTTTGACTGGTTTTAGCTCCCGTAACTCTAAACGAGCCAAGAGTTATGGCCCTCCGAAGAATCGATATCCACAGGGTGCAACATCTACGGTGCAATGTGCAACATCCGTCCAAAATGACGAAACAGTGCCGTACGACCTTTAGAAATGAGTGCATGCATTTGAAACATTGCAGTACCATGGTGCACCACTCTCCAACGATGGTAAATCATAGACCAGCCACGGGGATCCCGTTTTACAGAAAAAATCCACGTGACGAAAAAACGAAGGGTAAAAAACTTCCATGACCCGATTGAGGTTCGGATAGGATTTTTGGGTATGAAACTAACCAGTGACGGCTGAAAGCTGTCATAGCTGTAGAACTCACAGATACCTTCGTTTTGACTGGTTATGGCTCCCGTAACTCTAAACGAGCCAAGAGTTATGGCCCTCCGAAGAATCGATATCCACAGGGTGCAACATCTACGGTGCAAGGTGCAACATCCGTCCAAAATGACGAAACAGTGCCGTACGACCTTTAGAAATGAGTGCATGCATTTGAAACATTGCAGTACCATGGTGCACCACTCTCCAACGATGGTAAATCATATACCAGCCACGGGGATCCCGTTTTACAGAAAAAATCCACGTGACGAAAAAACGAAGGGTAAAAAACTTCCATGACCCGATTGAGTTTCGGATAGGATTTTTGGGTATGAAACTAACCAGTGACGGCTGAAAGCTGTCATAGCTGTAGAACTCACAGATACCTTCGTTTTGACTGGTTTTGGCTCCCGTAACTCTAAACGAGCCAAGAGTTATGGCCCTCCGAAGAATCGATATCCACAAGTTGCAACATCTACGGTGCAAGGTGCAACATCCGTCCAAAATGACGAAACAGTGCCGTACGACCTTTAGAAATGAATGCATAGATTTGAAACATTGCAGTACCATGGTGCACCACTCTCCAGCGATGGTAAATCATAGACCAGCGACGGGGATCCCGTTTTACAGAAAAAATCCACGTGACGAAAAAACGAAGGGTAAAAAACTTCCATGACCCGATTGAGGTTCGGATAGGATTTTTGGGTATGAAACTAACCAGTGACGGCTGAAAGCTGTCATAGCTGTAGAACTCACAGATACCTTCGTTTTGACTAGTTATGGCTCCCGTAACTCTAAACGAGCCAAGAGTTATGGCCCTCCGAAGAATCGATATCCACAGGGTGCAACATCTACGGTGCAAGGTGCAACATCCGTCCAAAATGACGAAACAGTGCCGTACGACCTTTAGAAATGAATGCATAGATTTGAAACATTGCAGTACCATGGTGCACCACTCTCCAGCGATGGTAAATCATAGACCAGCGACGGGGATCCCGTTTTACAGAAAAAATCCACGTGACGAAAAAACGAAGGGTAAAAAACTTCAATGACCCGATTGAGGTTCGGATAGGATTTTTGGGTATGATACTAACCAGTGACGGCTGAAAGCTGTCATAGTTGTAGAACTCACAGATACCTTCGTTTTGACTGGTTTTGGCTCCCGTAACTCTAAACGAGCCAAGAGTTATGGCCCTCCGAAGAATCGATATCCACAGGGTGCAACATCTACGGTGCAAGGTGCAACATCCGTCCAAAATGACGAAACAGTGCCGTACGACCTTTATAAATGAGTGCATGCATTTGAAACATTGCAGTACCATGGTGCACCACTCTCCAACGATGGTAAATCATAGACCAGCCACGGGGATCCCGTTTTACAGAAAAAATCCACGTGACGAAAAAATGAAGGGTAAAAAACTTCCATGACCCGATTGAGGTTCGGATAGGATTTTTGGGTATGAAACTAACCAGTGACGGCTGAAAGCTGTCATAGCTGTAGAACTCACAGATACCTTCGTTTTGACTGGTTTTGGCTCCCGTAACTCTAAACGAGCCAAGAGTTATGGCCCTCCGAAGAATCGATATCCACAAGGTGCAACATCTACGGTGCAAGGTGCAACATCCGTCCAAAATGACGAAACAGTGCCGTACGACCTTTAGAAATGAATGCATGGATTTGAAACATTGCAGTACCATGGTGCACCACTCTCCAGCGATGGTAAATCATAGACCAGCGACGGGGATCCCGTTTTACAGAAAAAATCAACGTGACGAAAAAACGAAGGGTAAAAAACTTCCATGACCCGATTGAGGTTCGGATAGGATTTTTGGGTATGAAACTAACCAGTGACGGCTGAAAGCTATCATAGCTGTAGAACTCACAGATACCTTCGTTTTGACTAGTTATGGCTCCCGTAACTCTAAACGAGCCAAGAGTTATGGCCCTCCGAAGAATCGATATCCACAGGGTGCAACATCTACGGTGCAAGGTGCAACATCCGTCCAAAATGACGAAACAGTGCCGTACGACGTTTAGAAATGAGTGCATGCATTTGAAACATTGCAGTACCATGGTGCACCACTCTCCAGCGATGGTAAATCATAGACCATCCACGGGGATCCCGTTTTACAAAAAAAATCCACGTGACGAAAAAACGAAGGGTAAAAAACTTCCATGACCCGATTGAGGTTCGGATAGGATTTTTGGGTATGGAACTAACCAGTGACGGCTGAAAGCTGTCATAGCTGTAGAACTCATAGATACCTTCGTTTTGACTGGTTTTGGCTCCCGTAACTCTAAACGAGCCAAGAGTTATGGCCCTCCGAAGAATCGATATCCACAAGGTGCAACATATACGGTGCAAGGTGCAACATCCGTCCAAAATGACGAAACAGTGCCGTACGACCTTTAGAAATGAATGCATGGATTTGAAACATTGCAGTACCATGGATCACCACTCTCCAGCGATGGTAAATCATAGACCAGCGACGGGGATCCCGTTTTACAGAAAAAATCCACGTGACGAAAAAACGAAGGGTAAAAAACTTCCATGACCCGATTGAGGTTCGGATAGGATTTTTGGGTATGAAACTAACCAGTGACGGCTGAAAGCTGTCATAGCTGTAGAACTCACAGATACCTTCGTTTTGACTGGTTATGGCTCCCGTAACTCTAAACGAGCCAAGAGTTATGGCCCTCCGAAGAATCGATATCCACAGGGTGCAACATCTACGGTGCAAGGTGCAACATCCGTCCAAAATGACGAAACAGTGCCGTACGACCTTTAGAAATGAGTGCATGCATTTGAAACATTGCAGTACCATGGTGCACCACTCTCCAACGATGGTAAATCATATACCAGCCACGGGGATCCCGTTTTACAGAAAAAATCCACGTGACGAAAAAACGAAGGGTAAAAAACTTCCATGACCCGATTGAGTTTCGGATAGGATTTTTGGGTATGAAACTAACCAGTGACGGCTGAAAGCTGTCATAGCTGTAGAACTCACAGATACCTTCGTTTTGACTGGTTTTGGCTCCCGTAACTCTAAACGAGCCAAGAGTTATGGCCCTCCGAAGAATCGATATCCACAAGTTGCAACATCTACGGTGCAAGGTGCAACATCCGTCCAAAATGACGAAACAGTGCCGTACGACCTTTAGAAATGAATGCATAGATTTGAAACATTGCAGTACCATGGTGCACCACTCTCCAGCGATGGTAAATCATAGACCAGCGACGGGGATCCCGTTTTACAGAAAAAATCCACGTGACGAAAAAACGAAGGGTAAAAAACTTCCATGACCCGATTGAGGTTCGGATAGGATTTTTGGGTATGAAACTAACCAGTGACGGCTGAAAGCTGTCATAGCTGTAGAACTCACAGATACCTTCGTTTTGACTAGTTATGGCTCCCGTAACTCTAAACGAGCCAAGAGTTATGGCCCTCCGAAGAATCGATATCCACAGGGTGCAACATCTACGGTGCAAGGTGCAACATCCATCCAAAATGACGAAACAGTGCCGTACGACCTTTAGAAATGAATGCATAGATTTGAAACATTGCAGTACCATGGTGCACCACTCTCCAGCGATGGTAAATCATAGACCAGCGACGGGGATCCCGTTTTACAGAAAAAATCCACGTGACGAAAAAACGAAGGGTAAAAAACTTCAATGACCCGATTGAGGTTCGGATAGGATTTTTGGGTATGATACTAACCAGTGACGGCTGAAAGCTGTCATAGCTGTAGAACTCACAGATACCTTCGTTTTGACTGGTTTTGGCTCCCGTAACTCTAAACGAGCCAAGAGTAATGGCCCTCCGAAGAATCGATATCCACAGGGTGCAACATCTACGGTGCAAGGTGCAACATCCGTCCAAAATGACGAAACAGTGCCGTACGACGTTTAGAAATGAGTGCATGCATTTGAAACATTGCAGTACCATGGTGCACCACTCTCCAACGATGGTAAATCATAGACCGGCCACGGGGATCCCGTTTTACAGAAAAAATCCACGTGACGAAAAAATGAAGGGTAAAAAACTTCCATGACCCGATTGAGGTTCGGATAGGATTTTTGGGTATGAAACTAACCAGTGACGGCTGAAAGCTGTCATAGCTGTAGAACTCACAGATACCTTCGTTTTGACTGGTTTTGGCTCCCGTAACTCTAAACGAGCCAAGAGTTATGGCCCTCCGAAGAATCGATATCCACAAGGTGCAACATCTACGGTGCAAGGTGCAACATCCGTCCAAAATGACGAAACAGTGCCGTACGACCTTTAGAAATGAATGCATGGATTTGAAACATTGCAGTACCATGGTGCACCACTCTCCAGCGATGGTAAATCATAGACCAGCGACGGGGATCCCGTTTTACAGAAAAAATCCACGTGACGAAAAAACGAAGGGTAAAAAACTTCCATGACCCGATTGAGGTTCGGATAGGATTTTTGGGTATGAAACTAACCAGTGACGGCTGAAAGCTATCATAGCTGTAGAACTCACAAATACCTTCGTTTTGACTAGTTATGGCTCCCGTAACTCTAAACGAGCCAAGAGTTATGGCCCTCCGAAGAATCGATATCCACAGGGTGCAACATCTACGGTGCAAGGTGCAACATCCGTCCAAAATGACGAAACAGTGCCGTACGACCTTTAGAAATGAGCGCATGCATTTGAAACATTGCAGTACCATGGTGCACCACTCTCCAGCGATGGTAAATCATAGACCATCCACGGGGATCCCGTTTTACAAAAAAAATCCACGTGACGAAAAAACGAAGGGTAAAAAACTTCCATGACCCGATTGAGGTTCGGATAGGATTTTTGGGTATGAAACTAACCAGTGACAGCTGAAAGCTGTTATAGCTGTAGAACTCACAGATACCTTCGTTTTGACTGGTTTTGGCTCCCGTAACTCTAAACGAGCCAAGAGTTATGGCCCTCCGAAGAATCGATATCCACAAGGTGCAACATATACGGTGCAAGGTGCAACATCCGTCCAAAATGACGAAACAGTGCCGTACGACCTTTAGAAATGAATGCATGGATTTGAAACATTGCAGTACCATGGATCACCACTCTCCAGCGATGGTAAATCATAGACCAGCGACGGGGATCCCGTTTTACAGAAAAAATCCACGTGACGAAAAAACGAAGGGTAAAAAACTTCCATGACCCGATTGAGTTTCGGATAGGATTTTTGGGTATGAAACTAACCAGTGACGGCTGAAAGCTGTCATAGCTGTAGAACTCACAGATAACTTCGTTTTGACTGGTTTTGGCTCCCGTAACTCTAAACGAGCCAAGAGTTATGGCCCTCCGAAGAATCGATATCCACAGGGTGCAACATCTACGGTGCAAGGTGCAACATCCGTCCAAAATGACGAAACAGTGCCGTACGACGTTTAGAAATGAGTGCATGCATTTGAAACATTGCAGTACCATGGTGCACCACTCTCCAGCGATGGTAAATCATAGACCAACCATGGGGATCCCGTTTTACAGAAAAAATCCACGTGACGAAAAAACGAAGGGTAAAAAACTTCCATGACCCGATTGAGGTTCGGATAGGATTTTTGGGTATGAAACTAACCAGTGACGGCTGAAAGCTGTCATAGCTGTAGAACTCACAGATACCTTCGTTTTGACTAGTTATGGCTCCCGTAACTCTAAACGAGCCAAGAGTTATGGCCCTCCGAAGAATCGATATCCACAGGGTGCAACATCTACGGTGCAAGGTGCAACATCCGTCCAAAATGACGAAACAGTGCCGTACGACCTTTAGAAATGAATGCATAGATTTGAAACATTGCAGTACCATGGTGCACCACTCTCCAGCGATGGTAAATCATAGACCAGCGACGGGGATCCCGTTTTACAGAAAAAATCCACGTGACGAAAAAACGAAGGGTAAAAAACTTCCATGACCCGATTGAGGTTCGGATAGGATTTTTGGGTATGAAACTAACCAGTGACGGCTGAAAGCTGTCATAGCTGTAGAACTCACAGATACCTTCG
The DNA here is from genome assembly GCA_030765085.1 of Allium cepa. Classification (NCBI taxonomy): domain Eukaryota; kingdom Viridiplantae; phylum Streptophyta; class Magnoliopsida; order Asparagales; family Amaryllidaceae; genus Allium; species Allium cepa. The sequence continues at coordinate 137,909 of CM060941.1, forward strand.
TTTTGGCTAGTTATGGCTCCCGTAACTCTAAACGAGCCAAGAGTTATGGCCCTCCGAAGAATCGATATCCACAGGGTGCAACATCTACGGTGCAAGGTGCAACATCCGTCCAAAATGACGAAACAGTGCCGTACGACCTTTAGAAATGAATGTATAGATTTGAAACATTGCAGTACCATGGTGCACCACTCTCCAGCGATGGTAAATCATAGACCAGCGACGGGGATCCCGTTTTACAGAAAAAATACACGTGACGAAAAAACGAAGGGTAAAAAACTTCCATGACCCGATTGAGGTTCGGATAGGATTTTTGGGTATGAAACTAACCAGTGACGGCTGAAAGCTGGCATAGCTGTAGAACTCACAGATACCTTCGTTTTGACTGGTTTTGGCTCCCGTAACTCTAAACGAGCCAAGAGTTATGGCCCTCCGAAGAATCGATATCCACAGGGTGCAACATCTACGGTGCAAGGTGCAACATCCGTCCAAAATGACGAAACAGTGCCGTACGACCTTTAGAAATGCGTGCATGGATTTGAAACATTGCAGTCCCATGGTGCACCACTCTCCAGCGATGGTAAATCATAGACCAACCACGGGGATCCCGTTTTACAGAAAAAATCCACGTGACGAAAAAACGAAGGGTAAAAAACTTCCATGACCCGATTGAGGTTCGGATAGGATTTTTGGGTATGAAACTAACCAGTGACGGCTGAAAGCTGCCATAGCTGTAGAACTCACAGATACCTTCGTTTTGACTGGTTATGGCTCCCGTAACTCTAAACGAGCCAAGAGTTATGGCCCTCCGAAGAATCGATATCCACAGGGTGCAACATCTACGGTGCAAGGTGCAACATCCGTCTAAAATGACGAAACAGTGCCGTACGACCTTTAGAAATGTGTGCATGCATTTGAAACATTGCAGTACCAAGGTGCACCACTCTCCAGCGATGGTAAATCATAGGCCAGCGACGGGGATCCCGTTTTACAGAAAAAATCCACGTGACGAAAAAACGAAGGGTAAAAAACTTCCATGACCCGATTGAGGTTCGGATAGGATTTTTGGGTATGAAACTAACCAGTGACGGCTGAAAGCTGTCATGGCTGTAGAACTCACAGATACCTTCGTTTTGACTGGTTATGGCTCCCGTAACTCTAAACGAGCCAAGAGTTATGGCCCTCCGAAGAATCGATATCCACAGGGTGCAACATCTACGGTGCAAGGTGCAACATCCGTCCAAAATGACGAAACAGTGCCGTACGGCCTTTAGAAATGCGTGCATGGATTTGAAACATTGCAGTACCATGGTGCACCACTCTCCAGCGATGGTAAATCATAGACCAGCCACGGGGATCCCGTTTTACAGAAAAAATCCACGCGACGAAAAAACGAAGGGTAAAAAACTTCCTCGACCCGATTGAGTTTGGATATGATTTTTTGGGTATGAATCTAACCAGTGACGGCTGAAAGCTGCCATAGCTGTAGAACTCACAGATACCTTCGTTTTGACTGGTTATGGCTCCCGTAACTCTAAACGAGCCAAGAGTTATGGCCCTCCGAAGAATCGATATCCACAGGGTGCAACATCTACGGTGCAAGGTGCAACATCCGTCCAAAATGACGAAACAGTGCCGTACGACCTTTAGAAATGTGTGCATGCATTTGAAACATTGCAGTACCATGGTGCACCACTCTCCAGCGATGGTAAATCATAGACCAGCCACGGGGATCCCGTTTTACAGAAAAAATCCACACGACGAAAAAACGAAGGGTAAAAAACTTCCTTGACGCGATTGAGGTTCGGATATGATTTTTTGGGTATGAATCTAACCAGTGACGGCTGAAAGCTGCCATAGCTGTAGAACTCACAGATACCTTCGTTTTGATTGGTTATGGCTCCCGTAACTCTAAACGAGCCAAGAGTTATGGCCCTCCGAAGAATCGATATCCACAGGGTGCAACATCTACGGTGCAAGGTGCAACATCCGTCCAAAATGACGAAACAGTGCCGTACGACCTTTAGAAATGAGTGCATGCATTTGAAACATTGCAGTACCATGGTGCACCACTCTCCAGCGATGGTAAATCATAGACCTGCCACGGGGATCCCGTTTTACAGAAAAAATCCACGCGACGAAAAAACGAAGGGTAAAAAACTTCCTTGACCCGATTGAGGTTCGGATATGATTTTTTGGGTACGAATCTAACCAGTGACGGTTGAAAGCTGCCATAGCTGTAGAACTCACAGATACCTTCGTTTTGACTGGTTATGGCTCCCGTAACTCTAAACGAGCCAAGAGTTATGGCCCTCCGAAGAATCGATATCCACAGGGTGCGACATCTACGGTGCAAGGTGCAACATCCGTCCAAAATGACGAAACAATGCCGTGCGACCTTTAGAAATGAGTGCATGGATTTGAAACATTGTAGTACCATGGTGCACCACTCTCCAGCGATGGTAAATCATAGACCAGCCACGGGGATCCCGTTTTACAGAAAAAATCCACGTGACGAAAAAACGAAGGGTAAAAAACTTCCTTGACCCGATTGAGGTTCGGATAGGATTTTTTGGGTATGAAACTAACCAGTGACGGCTGAAAGCCGTCGTAGCTATAGAACTCACAGATACCTTCGTTTTGACTGGTTATGGCTCCCGCAACTCTAAACGAGCCAAGAGTTATGGCCCTCCGAAGAATCGATATCCACAGGGTGCAACATCCGTCCAAAATGACGAAACAGTGTCGTACGACCTTTAGAAATGAGTGCATGGATTTGAAACATTGCAGTACCATGGTGCACCACTCTCCAGCGATGATAAATCATAAACCAGCCACGGGGATCCCGTTTTACAGAAAAAATCCACATGACGAAAAAACGAAGGGTAAAAAACTTCCTTGACCCGATTGAGGTTCAGATAGGATTTTTTGGGTATGAAACTAACCAGTGACGACTGAAAGCTGTCATAGCTGTGGAACTCACAGATGCCTTCGTTTTGACTGGTTATGGCTCCCGTAACTCTAAACGAGCCAAGAGTTATGGCCCTCCGAAGAATCGATATCCACAGGGTGCGACATCTACGGTGCAAGGTGCAACATCCGTCCAAAATGACGAAACAGTGCCGTACGACCTTTAGAAATGAGTGCATGCATTTGAAACATTGCAGTACCATGGTGCACCACTCTCCAGCGATGGTAAATCATAGACCAGCCACGGGGATCCCGTTTTACAGAAAAAATCCACGTGACGAAAAAACGAAGGGTAAAAAACTTCCTTGACCCGATTGAGGTTCGGATATGATTTTTTGGGTATGAATCTAACCAGTGACGGCTGAAAGCTGCCATAGCTGTAGAACTCACAGATACCTTCGTTTTGACTGGTTATGGCTCCCGTAACTCTAAACGAGCCAAGAGTTATGGCCCTCCGAAGAATCGATATCCACAGGGTGCAACATCTACGGTGCAAGGTGCAACATCCGTCCAAAATGACGAAACAGTGCCGTACGACCTTTAGAAATGAGTGCATGCATTTGAAACATTGCATTACCATGGTGCACCACTCTCCAGCGATGGTAAATCATAGACCAGCCACGGGGATCCCGTTTTACAGAAAAATCCACGCGACGAAAAAACGAAGGGTAAAAAACTTCCTTGACCCGATTGAGGTTCGGATATGATTTTTTGGGTATGAATCTAACCAGTGACGGCTGAAAGCTGCCATAGCTGTAGAACACACAGATACCTTCGTTTTGACTGGTTATGGCTCCCGTAACTCTAAACGAGCCAAGAGTTATGGCCCTCAGAAGAATCGATATCCACAGGGTGCAACATCTACGGTGCAAGGTGCAACATCCGTCCAAAATGACGAAACAGTGCCGTACGACCTTTAGAAATGAGTGCATGGATTTGAAACATTGCAGTACCATGGTGCACCACTCTCCAGCGATGGTAAATCATAGACCAGCCACGGGGATCCCGTTTTACAGAAAAAATCCACGCGACGAAAAAACGAAGGGTAAAAAACCTCCTTGACCCGATTGAGGTTCGGATATGATTTTTTGGGTATGAATCTAACCAGTGACGGCTGAAAGCTGCCATAGCTGTAGAACTCACAGATACCTTCGTTTTGACTGGTTATGGCTCCCGTAACTCTAAACGAGCCAAGAGTTATGGCCCTCCGAAGAATCGATATCCACAAGGTGCAACATTTACGGTGCAAGGTGCAACATCCGTCCAAAATGACGAAACAGTGTCGTACGACCTTTAGAAATGAATGCATGGATTTGAAACATTGCAGTACCATGGTGCACCACTCTCCAGCGATGGTAAATCATAGACCAGCGACGGGGATCCCGTTTTACAGAAAAAATCCACGTGACGAAAAAACGAAGGGTAAAAAACTTCCATGACCCGATTGAGGTTCGGATAGGATTTTTGGGTATGAAACTAACCAGTGACGGCTGAAAGCTGTCATGGCTGTAGAACCCAAAGATACCTTCGTTTTGACTGGTTATGGCTCCCGTAACTCTAAACGAGCCAAGAGTTATGGCCCTCCGAAGAATCGATATCCACAGGGTGCAACATCTACGGTGCAAGGTGCAACATCCGTCCAAAATGACGAAACAGTGCCGTACGACCTTTAGAAATGAGTGCATGCATTTGAAACATTGCAGTACCACGGTGCACCACTCTCCAGCGATGGTAAATCATAGACCAGCGACGGGGATCCCGTTTTACAGAAAAAATCCACGTGACGAAAAAATGAAGGGTAAAAAACTTCCATGACCCGATTGAGGTTCGGATAGGATTTTTGGGTATGAAACTAACCAGTGACGGCTGAAAGCTGTCATGGCTGTAGAACTCACAGATACCTTCGTTTTGACTGGTTATGGCTCCCGTAACTCTAAACGAGCCAAGAGTTATGGCCCTCCGAAGAATCGATGTCCACAGGGTGCGACATCTACGGTGCAAGGTGCAACATCCGTCCAAAATGACGAAACAATGCCGTACGACCTTTAGAAATGAGTGCATGGATTTGAAACATTGCAGTACCATGGTGCACCACTCTCCAGCGATGGTAAATCATAGACCAGCCACGGGGATCCCGTTTTACAGAAAAAATCCACGTGACGAAAAAACGAAGGGTAAAAAACTTCCTTGACGCGATTGAGGTTCGGATATGTTTTTTTGGGTATGAATCTAACCAGTGACGGCTGAAAGCTGCCATAGCTGTAGAACTCACAGATACCTTCGTTTTGACTGGTTATGGCTCCCGTAACTCTAAACGAGCCAAGAGTTATGGCCCTCCGAAGAATCGATATCCACAGGGTGCAACATCTACGGTGCAAGGTGCAACATCCGTCCAAAATGACGAAACAGTGCCGTACGACCTTTAGAAATGAGTGCATGCATTTGAAACATTGCAGTACCATGGTGCACCACTCTCCAGCGATGGTAAATCATAGACCAGCCACGGGGATCCCGTTTTACAGAAAAAATCCACGCGACGAAAAAACGAAGGGTAAAAAACTTCCTTGACCCGATTGAGGTTCGGATATGATTTTTTGGGTATGAATCTAACCAGTGACGGCTGAAAGCTGCCATAGCTGTAGAACTCACAGATACCTTCGTTTTGACTGGTTATGGCTCCCGTAACTCTAAACGAGCCAAGAGTTATGGCCCTCCGAAGAATCGATATCCACAGGGTGCAACATCTACGGTGCAAGGTGCAACATCCGTCCAAAATGACGAAACAGTGCCGTACGACCTTTAGAAATGAGTGCATGCATTTGAAACATTGCAGTACCATGGTGCACCACTCTCCAGCGATGGTAAATCATAGACCAGCCACGGGGATCCCGTTTTACAGAAAAAATCCACGCGACGAAAAAACGAAGGGTAAAAAACCTCCTTGACCCGATTGAGGTTCGGATATGATTTTTTGGGTATGAATCTAACCAGTGACGGCTGAAAGCTGCCATAGCTGTAGAACTCACAGATACCTTCGTTTTGACTGGTTATGGCTCCCGTAACTCTAAACGAGCCAAGAGTTATGGCCCTCCGAAGAATCGATATCCACAAGGTGCAACATCTACGGTGCAAGGTGCAACATCCGTCCAAAATGACGAAACAGTGTCGTACGACCTTTAGAAATGAATGCATGGATTTGAAACATTTCACTACCATGGTGCACCACTCTCCAGCGATGGTAAATCATAGACCAGCGACGGGGATCCCGTTTTACAGAAAAAATCCACGTGACGAAAAAACGAAGGGTAAAAAACTTCCATGACCCGATTGAGGTTCGGATAGGATTTTTGGGTATGAAACTAACCAGTGACGGCTGAAAGCTGTCATGGCTGTAGAACTCACAGATACCTTCGTTTTGACTGGTTATGGCTCCCGTAACTCTAAACGAGCCAAGAGTTATGGCCCTCCGAAGAATCGATATCCACAGGGTGCAACATCTACGGTGCAAGGTGCAACATCCGTCCAAAATGACGAAACAGTGCCGTACGACCTTTAGAAATGAGTGCATGCATTTGAAACATTGCAGTACCATGGTGCACCACTCTCCAGCGATGGTAAATCATAGACCAGCCACGGGGATCCCGTTTTACAGAAAAAATCCACGCGACGAAAAAACGAAGGGTAAAAAACTTCCTTGACCCGATTGAGGTTCGGATATGATTTTTTGGGTATGAATCTAACCAGTGACGGCTGAAAGCTGCCATAGCTGTAGAACTCACAGATACCTTCGTTTTGACTGGTTATGGCTCCCGTAACTCTAAACGAGCCAAGAGTTATGGCCCTCCGAAGAATCGATATCCACAAGGTGCAACATCTACGGTGCAAGGTGCAACATCCGTCCAAAATGACGAAACAGTGTCGTACGACCTTTAGAAATGAATGCATGGATTTGAAACATTGCACTACCATGGTGCACCACTCTCCAGCGATGGTAAATCATAGACCAGCGACGGGGATCCCGTTTTACAGAAAAAATCCACGTGACGAAAAAACGAAGGGTAAAAAACTTCCATGACCCGATTGAGGTTCGGATAGGATTTTTGGGTATGAAACTAACCAGTGACGGCTGAAAGCTGTCATGGCTGTAGAACTCACAGATACCTTCGTTTTGACTGGTTATGGCTCCCGTAACTCTAAACGAGCCAAGAGTTATGGCCCTCCGAAGAATCGATATCCACAGGGTGCAACATCTACGGTGCAAGGTGCAACATTCGTCCAAAATGACGAAACAGTGCCGTACGACCTTTAGAAATGAGTGCATGCATTTGAAACATTGCAGTACCATGGTGCACCACTCTCCAGCGATGGTAAATCATAGACCAGCCACGGGGATCCCGTTTTACAGAAAAAATCCACGCGACGAAAAAACGAAGGGTAAAAAACTTCCTTGACCCAATTGAGGTTCGGATATGATTTTTTGGGTATGAATCTAACCAGTGACGGCTGAAAGCTGCCATAGCTGTAGAACACACAGATACCTTCGTTTTGACTGGTTATGGCTCCCGTAACTCTAAACGAGCCAAGAGTTATGGCCCTCAGAAGAATCGATATCCACAGGGTGCAACATCTACGGTGCAAGGTGCAACATCCGTCCAAAATGACGAAACAGTGCCGTACGACCTTTAGAAATGAGTGCATGGATTTGAAACATTGCAGTACCATGGTGCACCACTCTCCAGCGATGGTAAATCATAGACCAGCCACGGGGATCCCGTTTTACAGAAAAAATCCACGCGACGAAAAAACGAAGGGTAAAAAACCTCCTTGACCCGATTGAGGTTCGGATATGATTTTTTGGGTATGAAACTAACCAGCGACGGCTGAAAGCTGTCATGGCTGTAGAACTCAAAGATACCTTCGTTTTGACTGGTTATGGCTCCCGTAACTCTAAACGAGCCAAGAGTTATGGCCCTCCGAAGAATCGATATCCACAGGGTGCAACATCTACGGTGCAAGGTGCAACATCCGTCCAAAATGACGAAACAGTGCCGTACGACCTTTAGAAATGAGTGCATGCATTTGAAACATTGCAGTACCACGGTGCACCACTCTCCAGCGATGGTAAATCATAGGCAAGCGACGGGGATCCCGTTTTACAGAAAAAATCCACGTGACGAAAAAAGAAGGGTAAAAAACTTCCATGACCCGATTGAGGTTCGGATAGGATTTTTGGGTATGAAACTAACCAGTGACGGCTGAAAGCTGTCATGGCTGTAGAACTCACAGATACCTTCGTTTTGACTGGTTATGGCTCCCGTAACTCTAAACGAGCCAAGAGTTATGGCCCTCCGAAGAATCGATGTCCACAGGGTGCGACATCTACGGTGCAAGGTGCAACATCCGTCCAAAATGACGAAACAATGCCGTACGACCTTCAGAAATGAGTGCATGGATTTGAAACATTGTAGAACCATGGTGCACCACTCTCCAGCGATGGTAAATCATAGACCATCCACGGGGATCCCGTTTTACAGAAAAAATCCACGCGACGAAAAAACGAAGGGTAAAAAACCTCCTTGACCCGATTGAGGTTCGGATATGATTTTTTGGGTATGAATCTAACCAGTGACGGCTGAAAGCTGCCATAGCTGTAGAACTCACAGATACCTTCGTTTTGACTGGTTATGGCTCCCGTAACTCTAAACGAGCCAAGAGTTATGGCCCTCCGAAGAATCGATATCCACAAGGTGCAACATCTACGGTGCAAGGTGCAACATCCGTCCAAAATGACGAAACAGTGTCGTACGACCTTTAGAAATGAATGCATGGATCTGAAACATTGCACTACCATGGTGCACCACTCTCCAGCGATGGTAAATCATAGACCAGCGACGGGGATCCCGTTTTACAGAAAAAATCCACGTGACGAAAAAACGAAGGGTAAAATACTTCCATGACCCGATTGAGGTTCGGATAGGATTTTTGGGTATGAAACTAACCAGTGACGGCTGAAAGCTGTCATGGCTGTAGAACTCACAGATACCTTCGTTTTGACTGGTTATGGCTCCCGTAACTCTAAACGAGCCAAGAGTTATGGCCCTCCGAAGAATCGATATCCACAGGGTGCAACATCTACGGTGCAAGGTGCAACATCCGTCCAAAATGACGAAACAGTGCCGTACGACCTTTAGAAATAAGTGCATGCATTTGAAACATTGCAGTACCATGGTGCACCACTCTCCAGCGATGGTAAATCATAGACCAGCCACGGGGATCCCGTTTTACAGAAAAAATCCACGCGACGAAAAAACGAAGGGTAAAAAACTTCCTTGACCCGATTGAGGTTCGGATATGATTTTTTGGGTATGAATCTAACCAGTGACGGCTGAAAGCTGCCATAGCTGTAGAACTCACAGATACCTTCGTTTTGACTGGTTATGGCTCCCGTAACTCTAAACGAGCCAAGAGTTATGGCCCTCCGAAGAATCGATATCCACAAGGTGCAACATCTACGGTGCAAGGTGCAACATCCGTCCAAAATGACGAAACAGTGTCGTACGACCTTTAGAAATGAATGCATGGATTTGAAACATTGCACTACCATGGTGCACCACTCTCCAGCGATGGTAAATCATAGACCAGCGACGGGGATCCCGTTTTACAGAAAAAATCCACGTGACGAAAAAACGAAGGGTAAAAAACTTCCATGACCCGATTGAGGTTCGGATAGGATTTTTGGGTATGAAACTAACCAGTGACGGCTGAAAGCTGTCATGGCTGTAGAACTCACAGATACCTTCGTTTTGACTGGTTATGGCTCCCGTAACTCTAAACGAGCCAAGAGTTATGGCCCTCCGAAGAATCGATATCCACAGGGTGCAACATCTACGGTGCAAGGTGCAACATTCGTCCAAAATGACGAAACAGTGCCGTACGACCTTTAGAAATGAGTGCATGCATTTGAAACATTGCAGTACCATGGTGCACCACTCTCCAGCGATGGTAAATCATAGACCAGCCACGGGGATCCCGTTTTACAGAAAAAATCCACGCGACGAAAAAACGAAGGGTAAAAAACTTCCTTGACCCGATTGAGGTTCGGATATGATTTTTTGGGTATGAATCTAACCAGTGACGGCTGAAAGCTGCCATAGCTGTAGAACACACAGATACCTTCGTTTTGACTGGTTATGGCTCCCGTAACTCTAAACGAGCCAAGAGTTATGGCCCTCAGAAGAATCGATATCCACAGGGTGCAACATCTACGGTGCAAGGTGCAACATCCGTCCAAAATGACGAAACAGTGCCGTACGACCTTTAGAAATGAGTGCATGGATTTGAAACATTGCAGTACCATGGTGCACCACTCTCCAGCGATGGTAAATCATAGACCAGCCACGGGGATCCCGTTTTACAGAAAAAATCCACGCGACGAAAAAACGAAGGGTAAAAAACCTCCTTGACCCGATTGAGGTTCGGATATGATTTTTTGGGTATGAAACTAACCAGCGACGGCTGAAAGCTGTCATGGCTGTAGAACTCAAAGATACCTTCGTTTTGACTGGTTATGGCTCCCGTAACTCTAAACGAGCCAAGAGTTATGGCCCTCCGAAGAATCGATATCCACAGGGTGCAACATCTACGGTGCAAGGTGCAACATCCGTCCAAAATGACGAAACAGTGCCGTACGACCTTTAGAAATGAGTGCATGCATTTGAAACATTGCAGTACCACGGTGCACCACTCTCCAGCGATGGTAAATCATAGGCAAGCGACGGGGATCCCGTTTTACAGAAAAAATCCACGTGACGAAAAAAGAAGGGTAAAAAACTTCCATGACCCGATTGAGGTTCGGATAGGATTTTTGGGTATGAAACTAACCAGTGACGGCTGAAAGCTGTCATGGCTGTAGAACTCACAGATACCTTCGTTTTGACTGGTTATGGCTCCCGTAACTCTAAACGAGCCAAGAGTTATGGCCCTCCGAAGAATCGATGTCCACAGGGTGCGACATCTACGGTGCAAGGTGCAACATCCGTCCAAAATGACGAAACAATGCCGTACGACCTTCAGAAATGAGTGCATGGATTTGAAACATTGTAGAACCATGGTGCACCACTCTCCAGCGATGGTAAATCATAGACCATCCACGGGGATCCCGTTTTACAGAAAAAATCCACGTGACGAAAAAACGAAGGGTAAAAAACTTCCATGACCCGATTGAGGTTCGGATAGGATTTTTGGGTATGAAACTAACCAGTGACGGCTGAAAGCTGTCATAGCTTTAGAACTCACAGATACCTTCGTTTTGATTGGTTATGGCTCCCGTAACTCTAAACGAGCCAAGAGTTATGGCCCTCCGAAGAATCGATATCCACAGGGTGCAACATCTACGGTGCAAGGTGCAACATCCGTCCAAAATGACGAAACAGTGCCGTACGACCTTTAGAAATGAGTGCATGCATTTGAAACATTGCAGTACCATGGTGCACCACTCTCCAACGATGGTAAATCATAGACCAGCCACGGGGATCCCGTTTTACAGAAAAAATCCACGTGACGAAAAAACGAAGGGTAAAAAACTTCCATGACCCGATTGAGGCTCGGATAGGATTTTTGGGTATGAAACTAACCAGTGACGGCTGAAAGCTGTCATAGCTGTAGAACTCACAGATACCTTCGTTTTGACTGGTTTTGGCTCCCGTAACTCTAAACGAGCCAAGAGTTATGGCCCTCCGAAGAATCGATATCCACAGGGTGCAACATCTACGGTGCAAGGTGCAACATCCGTCCAAAATGACGAAACAGTGCCTTACGACCTTTGGAAATGAGTGCATGGATTTGAAACATTGCAGTACCATGGTGCACCACTCTCCAGCGATGGTAAATCATAGACCAGCGACGGGGATCCCGTTTTACAGAAAAAATCCACGTGACGAAGGGTAAAAAACTTCCATGACCCGATTGAGGTTCGGATAGGATTTTTGGGTATGAAACTAACCAGTGACGGCTGAAAGCTGTCATAGCTTTAGAACTCACAGATACCTTAGTTTTGATTGGTTATGGCTCCCGTAACTCTAAACGAGCCAAGAGTTATGGCCCTCCGAAGAATCGATATCCACAGGGTGCAACATCTACGGTGCAAGGTGCAACATCCGTCCAAAATGACGAAACAGTGCCGTACGACCTTTAGAAATGAGTGCATGCATTTGAAACATTGCAGTACCATGGTGCACCACTCTCCAGCGATGGTAAATCATAGACCATCCACGGGGATCCCGTTTTACAGAAAAAATCCACGTGACGAAAAAACGAAGGGTAAAAAACTTCCATGACCCGATTGAGGTTCGGATAGGATTTTTGGGTATGAAACTAACCAGTGACGGCGGAAAGCTGTCATGGCTGTAGAACTCACAGATACCTTCGTTTTGACTTGTTATGGCTCCCGTAACTCTAAACGAGCCAAGAGTTATGGCCCTTCGAAGAATCGATATCCACAGGGTGCAACATCTACGGTGCAAGGTGCAACATCCGTCCAAAATGACGAAACAGTGCCGTACGACCTTTAGAAATGAATGCATGGATTTGAAACATTGCAGTACCATGGTGCACCACTCTCCAGCGATGGTAAATCATAGACCAGCGACGGGGATCCCATTTTACAGAAAAAATCCACGTGACGAAAAAACGAAGGGTAAAAAACTTCCATGACCCGATTGAGGTTCGGATAGGATTTTTGGGTATGAAACTAACCAGTGACGGCTGAAAGCTGTCATAGCTGTAGAACTCACAGATACCTTCGTTTTGACTGGTTATGGCTCCCGTAACTCTAAACGAGCCAAGAGTTATGGCCCTCCGAAGAATCGATATCCACAGGGTGCAACATCTACGGTGCAAGGTGCAACATCCGTCCAAAATGACGAAACAGTGCCGTACGACCTTTAGAAATGAGTGCATGCATTTGAAACATTGCAGTACCATGGTGCACCACTCTCCAGCGATGGTAAATCATAGACCATCCACGGGGATCCCGTTTTACAGGAAAAATCCACGTGACGAAAAAACGAAGGGTAAAAAACATCCATGACCCGATTGAGGTTCGGATTGGATTTTTGGGTATGAAACTAACCAGTGACGGCTGAAAGCTGTCATAGCTGTAGAACTCACAGATACCTTCGTTTTGACTGGTTTTGGCTCCCGTAACTCTAAACGAGCCAAGAGTTATGGCCCTCCGAAGAATCGATATCCACAGGGTGCAACATCTACGGTGCAAGGTGCAACATCCGTCCAAAATGACGAAACAGTGCCGTACGACCTTTAGAAATGAGTGCATGCATTTGAAACATTGCAGTACCATGGTGCACCACTCTCCAGGGATGGTAAATCATAGACCAGCCACGGGGATCCCGTTTTACAGAAAAAATCCACGTGACGAAAAAAACGAAGGGTATAAAACTTCCTTGACCCGATTGAGGTTCGGATAGGATTTTTTGGGTATGAAACTAACCAGTGACGACTGAAAGCTTTCATAGCTGTGGAACTCACAGATACCTTCGTTTTGACTGGTTATGGCTTCCGTAACTCTAAAGGAGCCAAGAGTTATGGCCCTCCGAAAATCGATATCCACAGGGTGCAACATCTACGGTGCAAGGTGCAACATCCGTCCAAATTGACGCAACAGTGCCGTACGACCTTTAGAAATGAGTGCATGCATTTGAAACATTGCAGTACCATGGTGCACCACTCTCCAGCGATGGTAAATCATAGACCAGCCACGGGGATCCCGTTTTACAGAAAAAATCCACGTGACGAAAAAACGAAGGGTAAAAAACTTCCATGACCCGATTGAGGTTCGGATAGGATTTTTGGGTATGAAACTAACCGGTGACGGCTGAAAGCTGTCATAGCTGTAGAACTCACAGATACCTTCGTTTTGACTGGTTTTGGCTCCTGTAACTCTAAACGAGCCAAGAGTTATGGCCCTCCGAAGAATCGATATCCACAGGGTGCAACATCTACGGTGCAAGGTGCAACATCCGTCCAAAATGACGAAACAGTGCCTTTCGACCTTTAGAAATGAGTGCATGGATTTGAAACATTGCAGTACCATGGTGCACCACTCTCCAGCGATGGTAAATCATAGACCAGCCACGGGGATCCCGTTTTACAGAAAAAATCCACGTGACGAAAAAACGAAGGGTAAAAAACTTCCTTGACCCGATTGAGGTTCGGGTAGGATTTTCTGGGTATGACACTAACCAGTGATGGCTGAAAGCCATCATAGCTGTATAACTCACAGATACCTTCGTTTTGACTGGTTATGGCTCCCGTAACTCTAAACGAGCCAAAAGTTAAGGCCCTCCGAAGAATCTATATCCACAGGGTGCAACATCTACGGTGCAAGGTGCAACATCCATCCAAAATGACGAAACAGTGCCGTACGACCTTTAGAAATGAGTGCATGCATTCGAAACATTGCAGTACCATGGTGCACCACTCTCCAGCGATGGTAAATCATAGACCAGCCACGGGGATCCCGTTTTACAGAAAAAATCCACGTGACGAAAAAACGAAGGGTAAAAAACTTCCATGACCCGATTGAGGTTCGGATAGGATTTTTGGGTATGACACAAACCAGTGACGGCTGAAAGCGGTCACAGCTGCAGAACTCACAGATACCTTCGTTTTGACTGGTTATGTCTCCCGTAACTCAAAAGGAGCCAAGAGTTATGGCCCTCCGAAGAATCGATATCCACAAGGTGCAACATCTACGGTGCAAGGTGCAACATCCGTCCAAAATGACGAAACAGTGCTGTACGACCTTTAAAAATGAATGCATGGATTTGAAACATTGCAGTACCATGGTGCACCACTCTCCAGCGATGGTAAATCATAGACCAGCGACGGGGATCCCGTTTTACAGAAAAAATCCACGTGACGAAAAAACGAAGGGTAAAAAACTTCCATGACCCGATTGAGGTTCGGATAGGATTTTTGGGTATGAAACTAACCAATGACGGCTGAAAGCTGTCATAGCTGTAGAACTCACAGATACCTTCGTTTTGACTGGTTATGGCTCCCGTAACTCTAAACGAGCCAAGAGTTATGGCCCTCCGAAGAATCGATATCCACAGGGTGCAACATCTACGATGCAAGGTGCAACATCCGTCCAAAATGACGAAACAGTGTCGTACGACCTTTAGAAATGAGTGCATGCATTTGAAACATTGCAGTATCATGGCGCACCACTCTCCAGCGATGGTAAATCATAGACCAGCCACGGGGATCCCGTTTTACAGAAAAAATCCACGTGACGAAAAAACGAAGGGTAAAAAATTTCCTTGACCCGATTGAGGTTCGGATAGGATTTTTTGGGTATGAAACTAACCAGTGACGGCTGAAAGCGGTCATAGCTGTAGAACTCACAGATACCTTCATTTTGATTGGTTATGGCTTCTGTAACTCTAAACGGGCCAAGAGTTATGGCCCTCCGAAGAATCGATATCCACAGGGTGCATCATCTACGGTGCAAGGTGCAACATCCGTCCAAAATGACAAAACAGTGTCGTATGACCTATAGAAATGAGTGCATGGATTTGAAACATTGCAGTACCATGGTGCACCACTCTCCAGCGATGGTAAATCATAGACCAGCCACGGGGATCCCGTTTTACAGAAATAATCCACGTGATGAAAAAACGAAGGGTAAAAAACTTCCTTGACCCGATTGAGGTTCGGATAGGATTTTTTGGGTATGAAACTAACCAGTGACGGCTGAAAGCGGTCATAGCTGTAGAACTCACAGATACCTTCGTTTTGACTGGTCATGGCTTCCGTAACTCTAAACGAACCAAGAGTTTTGGCCCTCCGAAGAATCGATATCCAAAGGGTGCAACATCTACGGTGCAAGGTGCAACATCCGTCCAAAATGAAGAAACAGTGCCGTACGACCTTTAGAAATGAGGGCATGGATTTGAAACATTGCATTACCATGGTGCACCACTCTCCAGCGATGGTAAATCATAGACCAGCCACAGGGATCCCGTTTTACAGAAAAAATCCACGTGACGAAAAAACGAAGGGTAAAAAACATCCATGACCCGATTGAGGTTCGGATTGGATTTTTGGGTATGAAACTAACCAGCGACGGCTGAAAGCTGTCATGGCTGTAGAACTCACAGATACCTTCGTTTTGACTGGTTATGGCTCCCGTAACTCTAAATGAGCCAAGAGTTATGGCCCTCCGAAGAATCGATATCCACAGGGTGCAACATCTACGGTGCAAGGTGCAACATCCGTCCAAAATGACGAAACAGTGCCGTACGACCTTTAGAAATGAGTGCATGCATTTGAAACATTGCAGTACCATGGTGCACCACTCTCCAGCGATGGTAAATCATAGACCAGCCACGGGGATCCCGTTTTACAGAAAAAATCCACGTGACGAAAAAACGAAGGGTAAAAAACTTCCATGACCCGATTGAGGTTCGGATAGGATTTTTGGGTATGAAATTAACCAGTGACGGCTGAAAGCTGTCATGGCTGTAGAAATTAACAGATACCTTCGTTTTGACTGGTTATGGCTCCCGTAACTCTAAACGAGCCAAGAGTTATGGCCCTCCGAAGAATCGATATCCACAGGGTGCAACATCTACGGTGCAAGGTGCAACATCCGTCCAAAATGACGAAACAGTGCCGTACGACCTTTAGAAATGAGTGCATGCATTTGAAACATTGCAGTACCATGGTGCACCACTCTCCAGCGATGGTAAATCATAGACCAGCCACGGGGATCCCGTTTTACAGAAAAAATCCACGTGACGAAAAAACGAAGGGTAAAAAACTTCCTTGACCCGATTGAGGTTCGGATATGATTTTTTGGGTATGAATCTAACCAGTGACGGCTGAAAGCTGCCATAGCTGTAGAACTCACAGATACCTTCGTTTTGACTGGTTATGGCTCCCGTAACTCTAAACGAGCCAAGAGTTATGGCCCTCCGAAGAATCGATATCCACAGGGTGCAACATCTACGGTGCAAGGTGCAACATCCGTCCAAAATGACGAAACAGTGCCGTACGACCTTTAGAAATGAGTGCATGCATTTGAAACATTGCAGTACCATGGTGCACCACTCTCCAGCGATGGTAAATCATAGACCAGCCACGGGGATCCCGTTTTACAGAAAAAATCCACGTGACGAAAAAACGAAGGGTAAAAAACTTCCTTGACCCGATTGAGGTTCGGATATGATTTTTTGGGTATGAATCTAACCAGTGACGGCTGAAAGCTGGCATAGCTGTAGAACTCACAGATACCTTCGTTTTGACTGGTTATCGCTCCCGTAACTCTAAACGAGCCAAAAGTTAAGGCCCTCCGAAGAATCTATATCCACAGGGTGCAACATCTACGTTGCAAGGTGCAACATCAGTCCAAAATGACGAAACAGTGTCGTACGACCTTTAGAAATGAGTGCAAGCATTTGAAACATTGCAGTTCCATGGTGCACCACTCTCCAGCGATGGTAAAACATAGACCATCCACGGGGATCCCGTTTTACAGAAAAAATCCACGTGACGAAAAAACGAAGGGTAAAAAACTTCCATGACCCGATTGAGGTTCGGATAGGATTTTGGGTATGAAACTAACCAGTGACGGCTGAAAGCTATCATAGCTGTAGAACTCACAGACACCTTCGTTTTGACTGGTTATGGCTCCCGTAACTCTAAACGAGCCAAGAGTTATGGCCCTCCGAAAAATCGATATCCACAGGGTGCAACATCTACGGTGCAAGGTGCAACATCTGTCCAAAATGACGAAACAGTGCCGTACGACCTTTAGAAATGAGTGCATGGATTTGAAACATTGCAGTACCATGGTGCACCACTCTCCAGCGATGGTAAATCATAGACCAGCTACGGGGATCCCGTTTTACCGAAAAAATCCACGTGACGAAAAAACGTAGGGTAAAAAACTTCCATGACCCGATTGAGGTTCGGATAGGATTTTTGGGTATGAAACTAACCAGCGACGGTTGAAAGCTGTCATAGCAGTAGAACTCACAGATACCTTCGTTTTGACGGGTTATGGATCCCGTAACTCTAAACGAGCCAAGAGTTATGGCCCTCCGAAGAATCGATATCCACAGGGTGCAACATCTACGGTGCAAGGTGCAACATCCGTCCAAAATGACGAAACAGTGCCGTACGACCTTTAGAAATGAGTGCATGGATTTGAAACATTGCAGTACCATGTTGCACCACTCTCCAGCGATGGTAAATCATAGACCAGCTACGGGGATCCCGTTTTACCGAAAAAATCCACGTGACGAAAAAACGTAGGGTAAAAAACTTCCATGACCCGATTGAGGTTCGGATAGGATTTTTGGGTATGAAACTAACCAGTGACGGTTGAAAGCTGTCATAGCAGTAGAACTTACAGATACCTTCGTTTTGACTGGTTATGGATCCCGTAACTCTAAACGAGCCAAGAGTTATGGCCCTCCGAAGAATCGATATCCACAGGGTGCAACATCTACGGTGCAAGGTGCAACATCCGTCCAAAATGACGAAACAGTGCCGTACGACCTTTAGAAATGAGTGCATGGATTTGAAACATTGCAGTACCATGGTGCACCACTCTCCAGCGATGGTAAATCATAGACCAGCCACGGGGATCCCGTTTTACAGAAAAAATCCACGTGACGAAAAAACGAAGGGTAAAAAATTTCCTTGACCCGATTGAGGTTCGGATAGGATTTTTTGGGTATGAAACTAACCAGTGACGGCTGAAAGCGGTCATAGCTGTAGAACTCACAGATGCCTTCGTTTTGACTTTTTATGGCTCCCGTAACTCTAAACGAGCCAAGAGTTATGGCCCTCCGAAGAATCGATATCCACAAGTTGCAACATCTACGGTGCAAGGTGCAACATCCGTCCAAAATGACGAAACAGTGTCGTACGACCTTTAGAAATGAGTGCATGGATTTGAAACATTGCAGTACCATGGTGCACCACTGTCCAGCGATGGTAAATCATAGGCCAGCCACGGGGATCCCGTTTTACAGAAAAAATCCACGTGACGAAAAAAACGAAGGGTATAAAACTTCCTTGACCCGATTGAGGTTCGGATAGGATTTTTTGGGTATGAAACTAACCAGTGACGACTGAAAGCTTTCATAGCTGTGGAACTCACAGATACCTTCGTTTTGACTGGTTATGGCTCTCGTAACTCTAAACGAGCCAAGAGTTATTGCCCTCCGAATTATCAATATCCACAGGGTGCGACATCTACGGTGCAAGGTGCAACATCCGTCCAAAATGACGAAACAGTGCCGTACGACCTTTAGAAATGAGTGCATGCATTTGAAACATTGCAGTACCATGGTGCACCACTCTCTAGCGATGGTAAATCATAGACCAGCCACGGGGATCCCGTTATACAGAAAAAATCCACGTGACGAAAAAACGAAGGGTAAAAAACTTCCTTGACCCGATTGAGGTTCGGATATGATTTTTTGGGTATGAATCAAACCAGTGACGGCTGAAAGCCGCCATAGCTGTAGAACTCACAGATACCTTCGTTTTGACTGGTTATGGCTCCCGTAACTCTAAACGAGCCAAAAGTTATGGCCCTCCGAAGAATCGATATCCACAGGGTGCAACATCTACGGTGCAAGGTGCAACATCCGTCCAAAATGACGAAACAGTGTCGTACGACCTTTAGAAATGAGTGCATGCATTTGAAACATTTCAGTACCATGGTCCACCACTCTCCAGCGATGGTAAATCATAGACCAGCCACGGGGATACCGTTTTACAGAAAAAATACACGTGACGAAAAAACGAAGGGTAAAAAACTTCCATGACCCGATTGAGGTTCGGATAGGATTTTTGGGTATGAAACTAACCAGTGACGGCTGAAAGCCGTCATAGCTGTAGAACTCACAGATACCTTCGTTTTGACTGGATATGGCTCCCGTAACTCCAAACGAGCCAAGAGTTATGGCCCCTCGAAGAATCGATATCCACAGGGTGCAACATCTACGGTGCAAGGTGCAACATCCGTCCAAAATGACGAAACAGTGCCTTACGACCTTTAGAAATGAGTGCATGGATTTGAAACATTGCGGTACCATGGTGCACAACTCTTCAGCGATGGTAAATCATAGACCATCCACGGGGATCCCGTTTTACAGAAAAAATCCACGTGACGAAAAAACGAAGGGTAAAAAACTTCCTTGACCCGATTGAGGTTCGGATAGGATTTTTTGGGTATGACACTAACCAGTGATGGCTGAAAGCCGTCATAGCTGTAGAACTCACAGATACCTTCGTTTTGACTGGTTATGGCTCCCGTAACTCTAAACGAGCCAAAAGTTATGGCCCTCCGAAGAATCGATATCCACAGGGTGCAACATCTACGGTGCAAGGTGCAACATCCGTCCAAAATGACGAAACAGTGCCTTACGACCTTTAGAAATGAGTGCATTGATTTGAAACATTGCAGTACCATGGTGCACCACTCTCCAGCGATCGTAAATCATAGACCAGCCACGGGGATCCCGTTTTACAGAAAAAATCCACGTGACGAAAAAACGAAGGGTAAAAAACTTCCTTGACCCGATTGAGGTTCAAATAGGATTTTTTGGGTATAACACTAACCAGTGACGGCTGAAAGCCGTCATAGCTGTAGAACTCACAGATACCTTTGTTTTG
The DNA here is from genome assembly GCA_030765085.1 of Allium cepa. NCBI lineage: Eukaryota > Viridiplantae > Streptophyta > Magnoliopsida > Asparagales > Amaryllidaceae > Allium > Allium cepa. The sequence continues at coordinate 158,591 of CM060941.1, forward strand.
ACTGGTTATGGCTCCCGTAACTCTAAACGAGCCAAATGTTATGGCCCTCCGAAGAATCGATATCCACAGGGTGCAACATCTACGGTGCAAGGTGCAACATCCGTCCAAAATGACGAAACAGTGCCGTACGACCTTTAGAAATGAGTGCATGGATTTGATACATTGCAGTACCATGGTGCACCACTCTCCAGTGATGGTAAATCATAGACCAGCCACGGGGATCCCGTTTTACAGAAAAAATCCACGTGACGAAAAAACGAAGGGTAAAAAACTTCCTTGACCCGATTGAGGTTCGGAGAGGATTTTTTGGGTATGAAACTAACCAGTTGTTTGCGCCAAAATTGGTCACGAACACCCGATACCGTAGAAGCACCAGTGCATGAATATAAATTAGTGATATTCAAACACAAATAACGAATCTCAGCAAATATACGATAGCAATCCAAAAGTAAAGAACAGAGACACAAGTTTTATAGTGGTTCGGCTATCTCCGGCCTACGTCCACTCCAATTTTTTTTCCTTTTATTGATTATCCTTGAAGATTACAGCGATTACAAAGTCCAAATCTGAAAGAAAATAGCTATAATGATGCTATGGAATGATCCTAGCAGCGTCCGGGCATGCTTTTCCTTTCTCAACTCTCCGACCCTCTTTTCTGAATGACCAGGGGCTCTATTTATAGGCGTGGAAGGCTGAAATCCCGCCTAAAACCTGGGGAGGCTGCTTGGCACGTGAGGGGGGCCCACAGGCCCGTGTTCTCGGAATCCGTGCCCAGTTTAGGATCGATTCGAAGTGACGTTCGAATCGATCAAGAATCCATCCAATTGAGTTGAAATTTGGCGTGAACATTCCTCAACATGTATGTAAGATCCTGTAAAAATTTCATTGCATTTGGATCAGCGGTTTGGAAGATATGATCGATTCAAGATCAAAGCTCCGTGCGTTCTGCCTGGTTTGAACCCATACTTCGAACCCGCCTTCTTCGAAACCATCCACTTCGAAACCATCTCCTTCGAATCCATAAGGCCGACTCCTTCGAATCCATGCTTTTCGAATCCATGCTTTCTGAAGTCGCCTCCTTCGAGTCCATATCCTACGAGTCCATCCTTTTCGAATCCATCCCTTTCAAATCCACGTCCTTCGAATCCGTGTCCCTTGCTTCGTATCCATCATCTTCGAATCCATGTCCATTTTGAATCCATCTCCTTCTTCGAATCCATGTCCACTTCGAATCCATCTTCTTCTTCGAATCCATGTCCACTTCGAATCCATCTCCTTCTTCGAGTCCATGTCCACTTCGAATCCATCTTCTTCTTCGAATCCATGTCCACTTCGAATCCATTTCCTTCTTCGAATCTATGTCCACTTCGAATCCATCTCCTTCTTCGATTCCATGTCCACTTCGAATCCATCTTCTTCTTCGAGTCCATGTCCACTTCGAATCCCTTTCCTTCTTCGAATCCATGTCCACTTCGAATCCATCTTCTTTGTATCCATCGAGTCCCCATCGATTCGAAGTACCATCGACGTGAACTTGGTGGGTTCGAATCCATCCTGATGGGTTCGATTCTGATGGATTCGAACCTAGCACTCCATCTTGATGGATTCGAACATCATACCTCTCCCACCTTGAATCCATCATATTTCCTTCATACGAACTCCGATTAACCTGAAATTTGAAACATAGCCTTTTCTAGTCCATATCATTGTCTCCAATCAATTTCGTCCCGATCGGAGTTTAACAAAATTTTGACGATATCGATCACAGCCTTGATTCCAACTGATCTCCAATCCTGATATCCATAATTCCTTGCCAATTTGTTGATATTCCAGTTTTGACCAAAATATGGGATAACATTTTGCCCCTCAAAACATGCCTTGTGACAACAAGGCGTGTTTTGAATAACTCCGAATCCAATACCCGAAGTCCAAAGCCATATCGCCAGAGTATATCTCCCTTGAGTGCTTCGAGTCGATGTCCAATTCCAGATCCAATAACCAAATCCTTAGACAATTCTGTATCCATTCGAACTCGACAACCGAGTTCCAATCCATCCTTATCCAATAGCCAATAACCGAATCCAGGACCTCTCTGGGTTGATATCCAAATCCATAGCCTCTCTGGGCTCCTGCCAAGCGTAATCCACATCTGACGACCGTGGTCCAGTGCCCCTGGTCGTTGAGTTGACCTTCCGGTTCTTTTCAAGCGCAATCCATACTTGGTGTCCTTGGTCCAGTATCCCTGGACGATGAGCTAACCTCTCCGGGTTCTTGCCAAGCGTAATCCACACTTGACGACCTTGGCCCAGTGTCCCTGGGCGCTGTAAAATGCCATGGCTTAAGTCCTAAGCCAAATCCTGGTCTCTCCGGACCCTTGCCGAGAATAGTCCATACTCAACGACCTGAAAATAATAATTGATAATAGAGGGCCTAAGTCCTAGGCTGAATCCTGGTCACTCCGGACCCTTGCCAAGCATAGTCCATACTTGACGACCTGAATGAGCCAACTCACCTTGTTCGGGCAAAGTGACTCACCCCTTGCCAGGCATAATCCATACCTGACGACCATTTATCAAAAACCAGATAAAAGTCCAACCAAAATCCAGTCCAAAATCCAAATCCGAAATTCAAATCCGAAATCCAAATCCAAAATTCAAATCCAAATCCAAAATTCAAATCCAAAACCAGAAAAACAGAAATCCAAACCACCATCCAAAACCAAAAACAATTATCCAAAGGAAAATCCAATCATCCAAAGGAAAAGCAAGAAAAACCAGGAGCTCAATCCAAGCTCTAAAACCAAATTCAAAAAGAAAAGCAATGTCCAATCTAAAAGCAAGAAATAAATTTCACAAACCATAGCGTCCCGGTTTATCATCATTCAGAGCATGCCTAGGGGCTATCTCCGTCCCCGTACATGTGTAAATGACTTTACCGTTTGCTATTAGCTTGTTACTTATTCCATATTATCCTGGTTAATGGATGATCAGTCGACCATCATCCCTGGGCCTCCCATCATCACGGCGTGAGGTGGTCGGTGGTTGCTCCTTCTCCACCGTTGCATTCCGAGTTCCAACGTATTGCTGCAACTTTCCATTCCTTACATGCTCCTCGATAATATCCTTTAGGTGCCTGCAGCTGTTGGTATCGTGTCCATCCAGATCATGGAAGAGACAGCGCCTTCCTGATGTCCTTTCCCGCTCTGTTGGTTCCCTCCTAGCCGGCCTTCGGTAGGGAAGGCGATTCCAAGTTTCCAAGTATATCCGCTCCAGCGTCTCGTTCAATCCAGTGTATGTGGAAAACTTTGGATCCTTCCATCGTTTTCTAGCGTTTCCAGAGTCGTCATCTAACTTCCTTTTTCCTTTATCTTTATCCGAACGATTTTTGGATACCGCTCCAACCTCGATTGCACTAACCTTTTTCAACTTTAAATCCATACTTGCATCTTCTTGCCGAAGGAACCTTTCTGCCTCATGAAAGAATTCGTCGAGATTTTGGAGGGGATCTCGTATCAGAGATACCTTGAAATCCGAATTCTCCTTGACTCCTGATACTGCTGCCATTAAAACCATTGATGGATCAGGCCGATCCACCGAAGCGACTGCTGCACTGAATCGAGTTAGAAAAGCTCTAAGCGATTCGTCCATCCTTTGCTTCACCGATGTTAAAGTCATCACGTTCTTCGGCCTCTTGACGTGAACCCGAAACTGTCCCAGAAACTTTTCCACTAATCCCTTCCAAGTCCTGATAGATCCTTCTCCCAGCTGCCTAAACCACATTGCAGCTAAGTCCTTCAAATACAAAGGGAAACATCGGGCCATCACTTCCTCCGATGCCCCCAGCACCTCCATGTGTCTGGTGTACCTCATTAAGTGATCTGTTGGATCCGTCTTACCATCATATACCTCCACGCTAGGTAGCTTGAACTTAGGTGGATTCTGAGCCATCCTTATCTCCCGAGCAAATGGACTTCTATTCACTCCTTCCAAATCTCCGTTTGTCAAACCACCACGCACAGTCTTCCTGATCATTTCTACTAATCCTGTATTGTCTGGTAGGGGTTGCCCCCCATGCCCCCGAGGGAACTCTGGTACATATTCCTCGTGTGGCTCACTAGCAGCAACGTTAGCTCTAGCTTGTTGAATTCCTTCCAAAGGTTATCCTGCATTGAATCCTGTGGGCCTGCCCCCAAGCCCTTGTTGATTGCCTTCTGGCTCCGTATCCCGTCCTTCATTGGGTTCCACAACCCTAGCTCCTTGTCCTGCATCCGTAGCTGCTGTAGCTGTTCCTAAGTTCTGCATCCCTGCAGCACTCATTTGTTCCAAGAAAGTTTGCATCATTTCCTGTTGACTTTTCAACAATCTCTCCTGCAAAGAATTGGCCATAGCTTCCATTTCATCCCGAGTTATGTAGACCGAAGCCTGTCCTTCCTCACCTCCGGAGGATGCTTGTTGACTTCCTCCTTGTTGGCTTCTCTCAGCCCTTAGCCTTCTGCTATTCTGCCTAGTCATTGTCTTCCAAATCCAAATTCCTCAAACTCTTCAAATCCGATGTAGCGGGTGCTAGTTGTTCTCGGTGAAAGCACCAAAATGTTTGCGCCAAAATTGGTCACGAACACCCGATACCGTAAAAGCACCAGTGTATGAATATAAATTAGTGATATTCAAACACAAATAACGAATCTCAGCAAATATACGACAGCAATCCAAAAGTAAAGAACAGAGACACAAGTTTTATAGTGGTTCGGCTATCTCCGGCCTAAGTCCACTCCAATTTTTTTTTCCTTTTATTGATTATCCTTGAAGATTACAGCGATTACAAAGTCCAAATCTGAAAGAAAATAGCTATAATGATGCTATGGAATGATCCTAGCAGCGTCCGGGCATGCTTTTCCTTTCTCAACTCTCCGACCCTCTTTTCTGAATGACCAGGGGCTCTATTTATAGGCGTGGAAGGCTGAAATCCCGCATAAAACCTGGGGAGGCTGCTTGGCACATGAGGGGGGCCCACATGCCCGTGTTCTCGGAATCCGTGCCTAGTTTGGGATCGATTCGAAGTGACGTTCGAATCGATCAAGAATCCATCCAATTGAGCTGAAATTTGGTGTGAACATTCTTCAACATGTATGTAAGCTCCTGTAAAAATTTCATTGCATTTGGATCAGCGGTTTGGAAGATATGATTGATTCAAGATCAAAGCTCCATGCGTTCTGCCTGGTTCGAACCCATACTTCGAACCCGCCTTCTTCGAAACCGTCCACTTCGAAACCATCTCCTTCGAATCCATAAGGCCGACTCCTTCGAATCCATGCTTTTCAAATCCATGCTTTCTGAAGCCGCCTCCTTCGAGTCCATATCCTACGAGTCCATCCTTTTCGAATCCATCCCTTTCGAATCCACGTCCTTCGAATCCGTGTCCCTTGCTTCGTATCCATCATCTTCGAATCCATGTCCATTTCGAATCCATCTCCTTCTTCGAATCCATGTCCACTTCGAATCCATCTTCTTCTTCGAATCCATGTCCACTTCGAATCCATCTTCTTCTTCGAATCCATGTCCACTTCGAATCCATCTCCTTCTTCGAGTCCATGTCCACTTCGAATCCATCTTCTTCTTTGAATCCATGTCCACTTCGAATCCATTTCCTTCTTCGAATCCATGTCCACTTCGAATCCATCTCCTTCTTCGAGTCCATGTCCACTTCGAATCCATCTTCTTCTTCGAATCCATGTCCACTTCGAATCCATTTCCTTCTTCGACTCCATGTCCACTTCGAATCCATCTTCTTCTTCGAATCCATCTTCTTTGTATCCATCGAGTCCCCATCGATTCGAAGTACCATCGATGCAAACTTGGTGGGTTCGAATCCATCCTGATGGGTTCGAATCTGATGGATTCGAACCTAGCACTCCATCTTGATGGATTCGAACAGCATACCTCTCCCACCTTGGATCCATCATATTTCCTTCATACGAACTCCGATTAACCTGAAATTTGAAACATAGCCTTTTCTAGTCCATATCATTGTCTCCAATCAATTTCGTCCCGATCGGAGTTTAACAAAATTTTGACGATATCGATCACAGCCTTGATTCCAACTGATCTCCAATCCTGATATCCATAATTCCTTGCCAATTTGTTGATATTCCAGTTTTGACCAAAAAATAGGATAACACCAGTGATGGCTGAAAGCCGTCATAGCTGTAGAACTCACAGATACCTTCGTTTTGACTGGTTATGGCTCCCGTAACTCTAAACGAGCCAAGAGTTATGGCCCTCCGAATAATTGATATCCACACGGTGCAACATCTACGGTGTAAGGTGCAACATCCGTCCAAAATGACGAAACAGTGCCGTACGACCTTTAGAAATGAGTGCATGGATTTGAAACATTGCAGTGCCATGGTGCACCACTCTCCAGCGATGGTAAATCATAGACCAGCCACGGGGATCCCGTTTTACAGAAAAAATCCACGTGACGAAAAAACGAAGGGTAAAAAACTTCCTTGACCCGATTGAGGTTCGGAAAGGATTTTTTGGGTATGAATCTAACCAGTGACGGCTGAAAGCTGCCATAGCTGTAGAACTCACAGATACCTTTGTTTTGACTGGTTATGGCTCCCGTAACTCTAAACGAGGCAAGAGTTATGGCCATCCGAAGAATCGATTTCCACAGGGTGCAACATCTGCGCTGCAAGGTGCAACATCCGTCCAAAATGACGAAACCGTGCCGTACAACCTTTAGAAATGGGTGCATGGATTTGAAACGGTGCAGTACCATGGTGAACCACTCTCCAGCGATGGTAAATCATTGACCAGCCACGGGGATCCCGTTTTACAGAAAAAATCCACATGACGAAAAAACGAAGGGTAAAAACTTCCTTGACCCGATCGAGGTTCAGATAGGATTTTTTGGGTATGAAACTAACCAGTGACGGCTGAAAGCCGTCATAGCTGTAGAACTCACAGATACCTTCGTTTTGACTGGTTATGGCTCCCGTAACTCCAAACGAGCCAAGAGTTATGGCCCTCCAAATAATCGATATCCATAGGGTGCAACATCTACGGTGCAAGGTGCAACATCCGTCCAAAATGACGAAACCGTGTCGTACGACCTTTAGAAATGGGTGCATGGAATTGAAACGGTGTAGTACCATGGTGCACCACTCTCCAGCGATGGTAAATCATTGACCAGCCACGGGGATCCCGTTTTACAGAAAAAATCCACGTGAGGAAAAAACGAAGGGTAAAAAACTTCCATGACCCGATTGAGGTTCGGATAGGATTTTTTGGGTATGAAACTAACTAGTGACGGCTGAAAGCTGTCATAGCTGTAGAACTCACAGATACCTTCGTTTTGACTGGTAATGGCTCCCGTAACTCTAAACGAGCAAAGAGTTATGTCCCTCCGAAGAATCGATATCCACAGGGTGCAACATCTGCGGTGCAAGGTGCAACATCCGTCCAAAATGACGAAACCGTGCCGTACGACCTTTAGAAATGGGTGCATGGATTTGAAACGGTGCAGTACCATGGTGCACCACTCTCCAGCGATGGTAAATCATTGACCAGCCATGGGGATCCCGTTTTACAGAAAAAATCCACGTGACGAAAAAACGAAGGGTAAAAACTTCCTTGACCCGATCGAGGTTCGGATAGGATTTTTTGGGTATGAAACTAACCAGTGACGGCTGAAAGCCGTCATAGCTGTAGAACTCACAGATACCTTCGTTTTGACTGGTTATGGCTCCCGTAACTCTAAACGAGCCAAGATTATGGCCCTCCGAAGAATCGATATCCACAGGGTGCAACATCTACGGTGCAAGGTGCAACATCCGTCCAAAATGACGAAACAGTGTCGTACGACCTTTAGAAATGAGTGCATGGATTTGAAATATTACAGTACCATGGTGCACCACTCTCCAGCCATGGTAAATCATAGACCAACCACGGGGATCCCGTTTTACAGAAAAAATCCACGTGACGAAAAAACGAAGGGTAAAAAACTTCCTTGACCCGATTGAGGTTCGGATAGGATTTTTTGGGTATGAAACTAACCAGTGACGACTGAAAGCTGTCATAGCTGTAGAACTCACAGATACCTTCGTTTTGACTGGTTATGACTCCCGTAACTCTAAACGAGCCAAGAGTTATGGCCCTCCGAAGAATCGATATCCACAGGGTGCGACATCTACGATGCAAGGTGCAACATCCGTCCAAATTGACGAAACAGTGCCGTACGACCTTTAGAAATGAGTGCATGCATTTGAAACATTGCAGTACCATGGTGCACCACTCTCCAGCAATGGTAAATCATAGACCAACCACGGGGATCCCATTTTACAGAAAAAATCCACGTGACGAAAAAACGAAGGGTAAAAAACTTCCTTGACCCGATTGAGGTTCGGATAGGATTTTTTGGGTATGACACTAACCAGTGACGGCTGAAAGCCGTCATAGCTGTAGAATTCACAGATACCTTCGTTTTGACTGGTTATGGCTCCCGTAACTCTAAACGAGCCAAAAGCTATGGCCCTCCGAAGAATCGATATCCACAGGGTGCAACATCTACGGTGCAAGGTGCAACATCCGTCCAAAATGACGAAACATTGCCGTACGACCTTTAGAAATGAGTGCATGCATTTGAAGCATTTCAGTACCATGGTGCACCACTCACCAGCGATGGTAAATCATAGACCAGCCACAGGGATACCGTTTTACAGAAAAAATCCACGTGACGAAAAAACGAAGGGTAAAAAACTTCCATGACCCGATTGAGGTTCGGATAGGATTTTTGGGTATGAAACTAACCAGTGACGGCTGAAAGCCGTCATAGCTGTAGAACTCACAGATACCTTCGTTTTGACTGGTTATGGCTCCCGTAACTCCAAACGAGCCAAGAGTAATGCCCCCCCGAAGAATCGATATCCACAGGGTGCAACATCTACGGTGCAAGGTGCAACATCCGTCCAAAATGACGAAACAGTGCCTTACGACCTTTAGAAATGAGTGCATGGATTTGAAACATTGCAGTACCATGGTGCACAACTCTTCAGCGATGGTAAATCATAGACCAGCCACGGGGATCCCGTTTTACAGAAAAAATCCACGTGACGAAAAAATGAAGGGTAAAAAACTTCCTTGACCCGATTGAGGTTCGGATAGGATTTTTTGGGTATGACACTAACCAGTGATGGCTGAGAGCCGTCATAGCTTTTGAACTCACAGATACCTTCGTTTTGACTGGTTATGGCTCCCGTAACTCTAAACGAGCCAAAAGTTATGGCCCTCCGAAGAATCGATATCCGTAGGGTGCAACATCTACGGTGCAAGGTGCAACATCCGTCCAAAATGACGAAACAGTGCCTTACGACCATTAGAAATGAGTGCATTGATTTGAAACATTGCAGTACCATGGAGCACCACTCTCCAGCGATGGTAAATCATAGACCAGCCATGGGGATCCCGTTTTACAGAAAAAATCCACGTGACGAAAAAACGAAGGGTAAAAAACTTCCTTGACCCGATTGAGGTTCAGATAGGATTTTTTGGGTATGACACTAACCAGTGACGGCCGAAAGCCGTCATAGCTGTAGAACTCACAGATACCTTCGTTTTGACTGGTTATGGCTCCCGTAACTCTAAACGAGCCAAAAGTTATGGCCCTCCGAAGAATCGATATCCACAGGGTGCAACATCTACGGTGCAAGGTGCAACATCCGTCCAAAATGACGAAACAGTGCCGTACGACCTTTAGAAATGAGTGCATGGATTTGATACAATGCAGTACCATGGTGCACCACTCTCCAGCGATGGTAAATCATAGACCAGCCACGGGTATCCCGTTTTACAGAAAAAAACCACGTGACGAAAAAACGAAGGGTAAAAAACTTCCTTGACCCGATTGAGGTTCGGATAGGATTTTTTGGGTATGAAACTAACCAGTGATGGCTGAAAGCCGTCATAGCTGTAGAACTCACAGATACCTTCGTTTTGACTGGTTATGGCTCCCGTAACTCTAAACGAGCCAAGAGTTATGGCCCTCCGAATAATCGATATCCACACGGTGCAACATCTACGGTGTAAGTTGCAACATCCGTCCAAAATGACGAACAAGTGCCGTACGACCTTTAGAAATGAGTGCATGGATTTGAAACATTGCAGTGCCATGGTGCACCACTCTCCAGCGATGGTAAATCATAGACCAGCTACGGGGATCCCGTTTTATAGAAAAAATCCACGTGACGAAAAAACGAAGGGTAAAAAACTTCCTTGACCCGATTGAGGTTCGGATAGGATTTTTTGGGTATGAATCTAACCAGTGACGGCTGAAAGCTGCCAAAGCTGTAGAACTCACAGATACCTTCGTTTTGACTGGTTATGGATCCCGTGACTCTAAACGAGGCAAGAGTTATGGCCCTCCGAAGAATCGATTTCCACAGGGTGCAACATCTGCGGTGCAAGGTGCAACATCTGTCCAAAATGACGAAACCGTGCGGTACGACCTTTAGAAATGGGTGCATGGATTTGAAACGGTGCAGTATCATGGTGCACCACTCTCCAGCGATGGTAAATCATTGACCAGCCACGGGGATCCCGTTTTACAGAAAAAATCAACGTGACGAAAAAACGAAGGGTAAAAACTTCCTTGACCCGATCGAGGTTCGGATAGGATTTTTTGGGTATGAAACTAACCAGTGACGGCTGAAAGCCGTCATAGCTGTAGAACTCACAGATACCTTCGTTTTGACTGGTTATGGCTCCCGTAACTCTAAACGAGCCAAGAGTTATGGCCCTCCGGAGAATCGATATCCACACGGTGCAACATCTACGGTGTAAGGTGCAACATCCGTCCAAAATGACGAAACTGTGCCGTACGACCTTTAGAAATGGGTGCATGGATTTAAAACCTTGCAGTGCCATGGTTAACAACTCTCCAGCGATGGTAAATTATAGACCAGCCACGGGGATCCCGTTTTACAGAAAAAATCCACGTGACGAAAAAACGAAGGGTAAAAAACTTCCTTGACCCGATTGAGGTTCGGATAGGATTTTTTGGGTATGAATCTAACCAGTGACGGTTGAAAGCTGCCATAGCTGTAGAACTCACAGATACCTTCGTTTTGACTGGTAATGGCTCCCGTAACTCTAAACGAGCCAAGAGTTATGGCCCTCCGAAGAATCGATATCCATAGGGTGCAACATCTACGGTGCAAGGTGCAACATCCGTCCAAAATGACGAAACCGTGCCGTACGACCTTTAGAAATGGATGCATGGATTTGAAACGGTGCAGTACCATGGTGCACCACTCTCCAGCGATGGTAAATCATTGACCAGCCACGGGGATCCTGTTTTACAGAAAAAATCCACGTGACGAAAAAACAAAGGGTAAAAAACTTCCATGACCCGATTGAGGTTCGGATAGGATTTTTTGGGTATGAAACTAACCAGTGACGGCTGAAAGCCATCATAGTTGTAAAACTCACAGATACCTTCGTTTTGACTGGTTATGGCTCCCGTAAGTCCAAACGAGCCAAGAGTTATGACCCTCCGAATAATCGATATCCATAGGGTGCAACATCTGCGGTGCAAGGTGCAACATCCGTCCAAAATGACGAAACCGTGCCGTACGACCTTTAGAAATGGGTGCATGGATTTGAAACGGTGCAGTACCATGGTGCACCACTCTCCAACGATGGTAAATCATTGACCAGCCACGGGGATCCCGTTTTTACAGAAAAAATCCACGTGAGAAAAAACGAAGGGTAAAAAACTTCCATAACCCGATTGAGGTTCGGATAGGATTTTTTGGGTATGAAACTAACCAGTGACGGCTGAAAGCCGTCATAGCTGTAGAACTCACAGATACCTTCGTTTTGACTGGTTATGTCTCCCGTAACTCCAAACGAGCCAAGAGTTATGGCCCTCCGAATAATCGATATCCATAGGGTGCAACATCTACGGTGCAAGGTGCAACATCCGTCAAAAATGACGAAACCGTGCCGTACGACCTTTAGAAATGGGTGCATGGATTTGAAACGGTGCAGTACCATGGTGCACCACTCTCCAGCGATGGTAAATCATTGACCTGCCACGGGGATCCCGTTTTACAGAAAAAATCCACATGACGAAAAAACGAAGGGTAAAAAACTTCCATGACCCGATTGAGGTTCGGATAGGATTTTTTGGGTATGAAATTAACCAGTGACGGCTGAAAGCCGTCATAGCTGTAGAACTCACAGATACCTTCGTTTTGACTGGTTATGGCTCCCGTAACTCTAAACGAGCCAAGAGTTATGGCCCTCCGAAGAATCGATTTCCACAGGGTGCAACATCTGCGGTGCAAGGTGCAACATCCGTCCAAAATGACGAAACCGTGCCGTACGACCTTTAGAAATGGGTGCATGGATTTGAAACGGTGCAGTACCATATTGCACCACTCTCCAACGATGGTAAATCATTGACAAGCCACGGGGATCCCGTTTTACAGAAAAAATCCACGTGACGAAAAAACGAAGGGTAAAAAACTTCCATGACCCGATTGAGGTTCGGATAGGATTTTTTGGGTATGAAACTAACTAGTGACGGCTGAAAGCTGTCATAGCTGTAGAACTCACAGATACCATCGTTTTGACTGGTAATGGCTCCCGTAACTCTGAACGAGCAAAGAGTTATGGCCCTCCGAAGAATCGATATCCACAGGGTGCAACATCTGCGGTGCAAGGTGCAACATCCGTCCAAAATGACGAAACCGTGCCGTACGACCTTTAGAAATGGGTGCATGGATTTGAAACGGTGCAGTACCATGGTGCACCACTCTCCAGCGATGGTAAATCATTGACCAGCCACGGGGATACCGTTTTACAAAAAAAATCCACGTGACGAAAAAACGAAGGGTAAAAACTTCCTTGACCCGATCGAGGTTCGGATAGGATTTTTTGGGTATGAAACTAACCAGTGACGGCTGAAAGCCGTCATAGCTGTAGAACTCACAGATACCTTCGTTTTGACTGGTTATGGCTCCCGTAACTCTAAACAAGCCAAGATTATGGCCCTCCGAAGAATCGATATCCACAGGGTGCAACATCTACGGTGCAAGGTGCAACATCCGTCCAAAATGACGAAACAGTGTCGTACGACCTTTAGAAATGAGTGCATGGATTTGAAATATTGCAGTACCATGGTGCACCACTCTCCACCCATGGTAAATCATAGACCAGCCACGGGGATCCCGTTTTACAGAAAAAATCCACGTGACGAAAAAACGAAGGGTAAAAAACTTCCTCGACCCGATTGAGGTTCGGATAGGATTTTTTGGGTATGAAACTAACCAGTGACGACTGAAAGCTGTCATAGCTGTAGAACTCACAGATACCTTCGTTTTGACTGGTTATGACTCCCGTAACTCTAAACGAGCCAAGAGTTATGGCCCTCCGAAGAATTGATATCCACAGGGTGCGACATCAACGATGCAAGGTGCAACATCCGTCCAAATTGACGAAACAGTGCCGTACGACCTTTAGAAATGAGTGCATGCATTTGAAACATTGCAGTACCATGGTGCACCACTCTCCAGCAATGGAAAATCATAGGCCAACCACGGGGATCCCGTTTTACAGAAAAAATCCACGTGACGAAAAAACGAAGGGTAAAAAACTTCCTCGACCCGATTGAGGTTCGGATAGGATTTTTTGGGTATGACACTAACCAGTGACGGCTGAAAGCCGTCATAGCTATAGAATTCACAGATACCTTCGTTTTGACTAGTTATGGCTCCCGTAACTCTAAACGAGCCAAAAGCTATGGCCCTCCGAAGAATCGATATCCACAGGGTGCAACATCGACGGTGCAAGGTGCAACATCCGTCCAAAATGACGAAACATTGCCGTACGACCTTTAGAAATGAGTGCATGCATTTGAAGCATTTCAGTACCATGGTGTACCACTCACCAGCGATGGTAAATCATAGACCAGCCACAGGGATACCGTTTTACAGAAAAAATCCACGTGACGAAAAAAACGAAGGGTAAAAAACTTCCATGACCCGATTGAGGTTCGGATAGGATTTTTGGGTATGAAACTAACCAGTGACGGCTGAAAGCCGTCATAGCTGTAGAACTCACAGATACCTTCGTTTTGACTGGTTATGGCCCCCGTAACTCCAAACGAGCCAAGAGTTATGCCCCCCCGAAGAATCGATATCCACAGGGTGCAACATCTACGGTGCAAGGTGCAACATCCGTCCAAAATGACGAAACAGTGCCTTACGACCTTTAGAAATGAGTGCATGGATTTGAAACATTGCAGTACCATGGTGCACAACTCTTCAGCGATGGTAAATCATAGACCAGCCACGGGGATCCCGTTTTACAGAAAAAATCCACGTGACGAAAAAATGAAGGGTAAAAAACTTCCTTGACCCGATTGAGGTTCGGATAGGATTTTTTGGGTATGACACTAACCAGTGATGGCTGAGAGCTGTCATAGCTTTTGAACTCACAGATACCTTCGTTTTGACTGGTTATGGCTCCCGTAACTCTAAACGAGCCAAAAGTTATGGCCCTCCGAAGAATCGATATCCGCAGGGTGCAACATCTACGGTGCAAGGTGCAACATCCGTCCAAAATGACGAAACAGTGCCTTACGACCATTAGAAATGAGTGCATTGATTTGAAACATTACAGTACCATGGAGCACCACTCTCCAGCGATGGTAAATCATAGACCAGCCATGGGGATCCCGTTTTACAGAAAAAATCCACGTGACGAAAAAACGAAGGGTAAAAAACTTCCTTGACCCGATTGAGGTTCAGATAGGATTTTTTGGGTATGACACTAACCAGCGACGGCCGAAAGCCGTCATAGCTGTAGAACTCACAGATACCTTCGTTTTGACTGGTTATGGCTCCCGTAACTCTAAACGAGCCAAAAGTTATGGCCCTCCGAAGAATCGATATCCATAGGGTGCAACATCTACGGTGCAAGGTGCAACATCCGTCCAAAATGACGAAACAGTGCCGTACGACCTTTAGAAATGAGTGCATGGATTTGATACAATGCAGTACCATGGTGCACCACTCTCCAGCGATGGTAAATCATAGACCAGCCACGGGGATCCCGTTTTACAGAAAAAATCCACGTGACGAAAAAACGAAGTGTAAAAAACTTCCTTGACCCGATTGAGGTTCGGATAGGATTTTTTGGGTATGAAACTAACCAGTGATGGCTGAAAGCCGTCATAGCTGTAGAACTCACAGATACCTTCGTTTTGACTGGTTATGGCTCCCGTAACTCTAAACGAGCCAAGAGTTATGGCCCTCCGAATAATCGATATCCACACGGTGCAACATCTACGGTGTAAGGTGCAACATCCGTCCAAAATGACGAACCAGTGCCGTACGACCTTTAGAAATGAGTGCATGGATTTGAAACATTGCAGTATCATGGTGCACCACTCTCCAGCGATGGTAAATCATAGACCAGCTACGGGGATCCCGTTTTATAGAAAAAATCCACGTGACGAAAAAACGAAGGGTAAAAAACTTCCTTGACCCGATTGAGGTTCGGATAGGATTTTTTGGGTATGAATCTAACCAGTGACGGCTGAAAGCTGCCAAAGCTGTAGAACTCACAGATACCTTCGTTTTGACTGGTTATGGCTCCCGTGACTCTAAACGAGGCAAGAGTTATGGCCCTCCGAAGAATCGATTTCCACAGGGTGCAACATCTGCGGTGCAAGGTGCAACATCTGTCCAAAATGACGAAACCGTGCGGTACGACCTTTAGAAATGGGTGCATGGATTTGAAACGGTGCAGTACCATGGTGCACCACTCTCCAGCGATGGTAAATCATTGATAAGCCACGGGGATCCCGTTTTACAGAAAAAATCAACGTGACGAAAAAACGAAGGGTAAAAACTTCCTTGACCCGATCGAGGTTCGGATAGGATTTTTTGGGTATGAAACTAACCAGTGACGGCCGAAAGCCGTCATAGCTGTAGAACTCACAGATACCTTCGTTTTGACTGGTTATGGCTCCCGTAACTCTAAACGAGCCAAGAGTTATGGCCCTCCGAAGAATCGATATCCACACGGTGCAACATCTACGGTGTAAGGTGCAACATCCGTCCAAAATGACGAAACTGTGCCGTACGACCTTTAGAAATGGGTGCATGGATTTGAAACCTTGCAGTGCCATGGTGAACAACTCTCCAGCGATGGTAAATTATAGACCAGCCACGGGGATCCCGTTTTAAAGAAAAAATCCACGTGACGAAAAAACGAAGGGTAAAAAACTTCCTTGACCCGATTGAGGTTCGGATAGGATTTTTTGGGTATGAATCTAACCAGTGACGGCTGAAAGCTGCCATAGCTGTAGAACTCACAGATACCTTCGTTTTGACTGGTAATGGCTCCCGTAACTCTAAACGAGCCAAGAGTTATGGCCCTCCGAAGAATCGATATCCATAGGGTGCAACATCTACGGTGCAAGGTGCAACATCCGTCCAAAATGACGAAACCGTGCCGTACGACCTTTTGAAATGGATGCATGGATTTGAAACGGTGCAGTACCATGGTGCACCACTCTCCAGCGATGGTAAATCATTGACCAGCCACGGGGATCCTGTTTTACAGAAAAAATCCACGTGACGAAAAAACAAAGGGTAAAAAACTTCCATGACCCGATTGAGGTTCGGATAGGATTTTTTGGGTATGAAACTAACCAGTGACGGCTGAAAGCCATCATAGTTGTAAAACTCACAGATACCTTCGTTTTGACTGGTTATGGCTCCCGTAAGTCCAAACGAGCCAAGAGTTATGACCCTCCGAATAATCGATATCCATAGGGTGCAACATCTGCGGTGCAAGGTGCAACATCCGTCCAAAATGACGAAACCGTGCCGTACGACCTTTAGAAATGGGTGCATGGATTTGAAACGGTGCAGTACCATGGTGCACCACTCTCCAACGATGGTAAATCATTGACCAGCCACGGGGATCCCGTTTTTACAGAAAAAATCCACGTGAGAAAAAACGAAGGGTAAAAAACTTCCATAACCCGATTGAGGTTCGGATAGGATTTTTTGGGTATGAAACTAACCAGTGACGGCTGAAAGCCGTCATAGCTGTAGAACTCACAGATACCTTCGTTTTGACTGGTTATGGCTCCCGTAACTCCAAACGAGCCAAGAGTTATGGCCCTCCGAATAATCGATATCCATAGGGTGCAACATCTACGGTGCAAGGTGCAACATCCGTCAAAAATGACGAAACCGTGCCGTACGACCTTTAGAAATGGGTGCATGGATTTGAAACGGTGCAGTACCATGGTGCAGCACTCTCCAGCGATGGTAAATCATTGACCAGCCACGGGGATCCCGTTTTACAGAAAAAATCCACGTGACGAAAAAACGAAGGGTAAAAACTTCCATAACCCGATTGAGGTTCGGATAGAATTTTTTGGGTATGAAACTAACTAGTGACGGCTGAAAGCTGTCATAACTGTAGAACTCACAGACACCTTCGTTTTGACTGGTTATGGCTCCCGTAACTCTAAACGAGCCAAGAGTTATGGCCCTCCGAAGAATCGATATCCACATGGTGCAACATCTACGGTGTAAGGTGCAACATCCGTCCAAAATGACGAAACAGTGTCGTACACCTTTAGAAATGAGTGCATGGATTTGAAACACTGCAGTGCCATGGTGCACCACTCTCCAGCGATGGTAAATTATAGACCAGCCACGGGGATCCCGTTTTACAGAAAAAAATCCACATGACGAAAAAACGAAGGGTAAAAAACTTCCTTGACCCGATTGAGGTTCGGATAGGATTTTTTGGGTATGAAACTAACCAGTGACGGCTGAAAGCGGTCATAGCTGTAGAACTCACAGATACCTTCGTTTTGACTGGTCATGGCTTCCGTAACTCTAAACGAGCCAAGAGTTTTGGCCCTCCGAAGAATCGATATCCAAAGGGTGCAACATCTACGGTGCAAGGTGCAACATCCGTCCAAAATGAAGAAACAGTGCCGTACGACCTTTAGAAATGAGGGCATGGATTTGAAACATTGCATTACCATGGTGCACCACTCTCCAAACGAGCCAAGAGTTATGGCCCTCCGAAGAATCGATTTCCACAGGTTGCAACATCTGCGGTGCAAGGTGCAACATCCGTCCAAAATGACGAAACCGTGCCGTACGACCTTTAGAAATGGGTGCATGGATTTGAAACGGTGCAGTACCATGGTGCACCACTCTCCAGCGATGGTAAATCATTGACCAGCCATGGGGATCCCGTTTTACAGAAAAAATCCACGTGACGAAAAAACGAAGGGTAAAAAACTTCCATTACCCGATTGAGGTTCGGATAGGATTTTTTGGGTATGAAACTAACCAGTGACGGCTGAAAGCCGTCATAGCTGTAGAACTCACAGATACCTTCGTTTTGACTGGTTATGGCTCCCGTAACTCCAAACGAGCCCAGAGTTATGGCCCTCCGAATAATCGATATCCATAGGGTGCAACATCTACGGTGCAAGGTGCTACATCCGTCCAAAATGACGAAACCGTGCCGTACGACCTTTTGAAATGGGTGCATGGATTTGAAACGGTGCAGTACCATGGTGCACCACTCTCCAGCGATGGTAAATCAGTGACCAGCCACGGGGATCCCGTTTTACAGAAAAAATCCACGTGACGAAAAAACGAAGGGTAAAAACTTCCTTGACCCAATCGAGGTTCGGATAGGATTTTTTAAGTATGAAACTAACCAGTGACGGCTAAAAGCCATCATAGCTGTAGAACTCATAGATATCTTCGTTTTGACTGGTTATGGCTCCCGTAACTCCAAACGAGCCAAGAGTTATGGCCCTCCGAATAATCGATATCCATAGGGTGCAACATCTACGGTGCAAGGTGCAACATCCGTCCAAAATGACGAAACCGTGCCGTACGACCTTTAGAAATGGATGCATGGATTTGAAACGGTGCATTACCATGGTGCCCCACTCTCCAGCGATGGTAAACCATTGACCAGCCACGGGGATCCCGTTTTACAAAAAAAATCCACGTGACGAAAAAACGAAGGGTAAAAAACTTCCATGACCCGATTGAGGTTCGGATAGGATTTTTTGGGTATGAAACTAACCAGTGACGGCTGAAAGCTGTCACAGCTTTAGAACTCACAGATACCTTCGTTATGACTGGTTATGGCTCCCGTAACTCTAAACGAGCCAAGAGTTATGGTCCTCCGAATAATCGATATCCACACGGTGCAACATCTACGGTGTAAGGTGCAACATCCGTCCAAAATGACGAAACAGTGCCGTACGACCTTTAGAAATGAGTGCATGGATTTGAAACATTGCAGTGCCATGGTGCACCACTCTCCAGCGATGGTAAATCATAGACCAGCCACGGGGATCCCGTTTTACAGAAAAAATCCACGTGACGAAAAAACGAAGGGTTAAAAACTTCCTTGACCCGATTGAGGTTCGGATAGTTTTGGGTATGAATCTAACCAGTGACGGCTGAAAGCTGCCATAGATGTAGAACTCACAGATACCTTCGTTTTGACTGGTTATGGCTCCCGTAACTCTAAACGAGGCAAGAGTTATGGCCCTCCGAAGAATCGATTTCCACAGGGTGCAACATCTGCGGTGCAAGGTGCAACATCCGTCCAAAATGACGAAACCGTGCCGTACGACCTTTAGAAATGGGTGCATGGATTTGAAACGGTGCAGTACCATGGTGCACCACTCTCCAGCGATGGTAAATCAGTGACCAGCCACGGGGATCCCGTTTTACAGAAAAAATCCACGTGACGAAAAAACGAAGGGTAAAAACTTCCTTGACCCGATCGAGGTTCGGATAGGATTTTTTAAGTATGAAACTAACCAGTGACGGCTAAAAGCCATCATAGCTGTAGAACTCATAGATATCTTCGTTTTGACTGGTTATGGCTCCCGTAACTCCAAACGAGCCAAGAGTTATGGCCCTCCGAATAATCGATATCCATAGGGTGCAACATCTGCGGTGCAAGGTGCAACATCCGTCCAAAATGACGAAACCGTGCCGTACGACCTTTAGAAATGGGTGCATGGATTTGAAACGGTGAAGTACCATGGTGCACCACTCTCCAGCGATGGTAAATCATTGACCAGCCACGGGGATCCCGTTTTTACAGAAAAAATCCACGTGAGAAAAAACGAAGGGTAAAAAACTTCCATAACCCGATTGAGGTTCGGATAGGATTTTTTGGGTATGAAACTAACCAGTGACGGCTGAAAGCCGTCATAGCTGTAGAACTCACAGATACCTTCGTTTTGACTGGTTATGGCTCCCGTAACTCCAAACGAGCCAAGAGTTATGGCCCTCCGAATAATCGATATCCATAGGGTGCAACATCTACGGTGCAAGGTGCAACATCCGTCAAAAATGACGAAACCGTGCCGTACGACCTTTAGAAATGGGTGCATGGATTTGAAACGGTGCAGTACCATGGTGCACCACTCTCCAGCGATGGTAAATCATTGACCAGCCACGGGGATCCCGTTTTACAGAAAAAATCCACATGACGAAAAAACGAAGGGTAAAAAACTTCCATGACCCGATTGAGGTTCGGATAGGATTTTTTGGGTATGAAATTAACCAGTGACGGCTGAAAGCCGTCATAGCTGTAGAACTCACAGATACCTTCGTTTTGACTGGTTATGGCTCCCGTAACTCTAAACGAGCCAAGAGTTATGGCCCTCCGAAGAATCGATTTCCACAGGGTGCAACATCTGCGGTGCAAGGTGCAACATCCGTCCAAAATGACGAAACCGTGCCGTACGACCTTTAGAAATGGGTGCATGGATTTGAAATGGTGCAGTACCATGTTGCACCACTCTCCAACGATGGTAAATCATTGACAAGCCACGGGGATCCCGTTTTACAGAAAAAATCCACGTGACGAAAAAAAGAAGGGTAAAAACTTCCTTGACCCGATCGAGGTTCGGATAGGATTTTTTGGGTATGAAACTAACCAGTGATGGCTGAAAGCCATCATAGCTGTAGAACTCACAGATACCTTCGTTTTGACTGGTTATGGCTCCCGTAAATCCAAACGAGCCAAGAGTTATGGCCCTCCGAATAATCGATATCCATAGGGTGCAACATCTACGGTGCAAGGTGCAACATCCGTCCAAAATGACGAAACCGTGCCGTACGACCTTTAGAAATGGGTGCATGTATTTGAAACGGTGCAGTACCATGGTGCAGCACTCTCCAGCGATGGTAAATCATTGACCAGCCACGGGGATCCCGTTTTACAGAAAAAATCCACGTGACGAAAAAACGAAGGGTAAAAACTTCCATAACCCGATTGAGGTTCGGATAGAATTTTTTGGGTATGAAACTAACTAGTGACGGCTGAAAGCTGTCATAACTGTAGAACTCACAGACACCTTCGTTTTGACTGGTTATGGCTCCCGTAACTCTAAACGAGCCAAGAGTTATGGCCCTCCGAAGAATCGATATCCACATGGTGCAACATCTACGGTGTAAGGTGCAACATCCGTCCAAAATGACGAAACAGTGTCGTACACCTTTAGAAATGAGTGCATGGATTTGAAACACTGCAGTGCCATGGTGCACCACTCTCCAGCGATGGTAAATTATAGACCAGCCACGGGGATCCCGTTTTACAGAAAAAAATCCACATGACGAAAAAACGAAGGGTAAAAAACTTCCTTGACCCGATTGAGGTTCGGATAGGATTTTTTGGGTATGAATCTAACCAGTGACAGCTGAAAGCTGCCATAGCTGTAGAACTCACAGATACCTTTGATTTGACTGGTTATGGCTCCCGTAACTCCAAACGAGCCAAGAGTTATGGCCCTCCGAAGAATCGATTTCCACAGGGTGCAACATCTGCGGTGCAAGGTGCAACATCCGTCCAAAATGACGAAACCGTGCCGTACGACCTTTAGAAATGGGTGCATGGATTTGAAACGGTGCAGTACCATGGTGCACCACTCTCCAGCGATGGTAAATCATTGACCAGCCATGGGGATCCCGTTTTACAGAAAAAATCCACGTGACGAAAAAACGAAGGGTAAAAAACTTCCATGACCCGATTGAGGTTCGGATAGGATTTTTTGGGTATGAAACTAACCAGTGACGGCTGAAAGCCGTCATAGCTGTAGAACTCACAGATACCTTCGTTTTGACTGGTTATGGCTCCCGTAACTCCAAACGAGCCCAGAGTTATGGCCCTCCGAATAATCGATATCCATAGGGTGCAACATCTACGGTGCAAGGTGCTACATCCGTCCAAAATGACGAAACCGTGCCGTACGACCTTTTAAAATGGGTGCATGGATTTGAAACGGTGCAGTACCATGGTGCACCACTCTCCAGCGATGGTAAATCAGTGACCAGCCACGGGGATCCCGTTTTACAGAAAAAATCCACGTGACGAAAAAACGAAGGGTAAAAACTTCCTTGACCCGATCGAGGTTCGGATAGGATTTTTTAAGTATGAAACTAACCAGTGACGGCTAAAAGCCATCATAGCTGTAGAACTCATAGATATCTTCGTTTTGACTGGTTATGGCTCCCGTAACTCCAAACGAGCCAAGAGTTATGGCCCTCCGAATAATCGATATCCATAGGGTGCAACATCTACGGTGCAAGGTGCAACATCCGTCCAAAATGACGAAACCGTGCCGTACGACCTTTAGAAATGGATGCATGGATTTGAAACGGTGCATTACCATGGTGCCCCACTCTCCAGCGATGGTAAATCATTGACCAGCCACGGGGATCCCGTTTTACAAAAAAAATCCACGTGACGAAAAAACGAAGGGTAAAAAACTTCCATGACCCGATTGAGGTTCGGATAGGATTTTTTGGGTATGAAACTAACCAGTGACGGCTGAAAGCTGTCATAGCTTTAGAACTCACAGATACCTTCGTTGTGACTGGTTATGGCTCCCGTAACTCTAAACGAGCCAAGAGTTATGGCCCTCCGAATAATCGATATCCACACGGTGCAACATCTACGGTGTAAGGTGCAACATCCGTCCAAAATGACGAAACAGTGCCGTACGACCTTTAGAAATGAGTGCATGGATTTGAAACATTGCAGTGCCATGGTGCACCACTCTCCAGCGATGGTAAATCATAGACCAGCCACGGGGATCCCGTTTTACAGAAAAAATCCACGTGACGAAAAAACGAAGGGTTAAAAACTTCCTTGACCCGATTGAGGTTCGGATAGTTTTGGGTATGAATCTAACCAGTGACGGCTGAAAGCTGCCATAGATGTAGAACTCACAGATACCTTCGTTTTGACTGGTTATGGCTCCCGTAACTCTAAACGAGGCAAGAGTTATGGCCCTCCGAAGAATCGATTTCCACAGGGTGCAACATCTGCGGTGCAAGGTGCAACATCCGTCCAAAATGACGAAACCGTGCCGTACGACCTTTAGAAATGGGTGCATGGATTTGAAACGGTGCAGTACCATGGTGCACCACTCTCCAGCGATGGTAAATCATTGACCAGCCACGGGGATCCCGTTTTACAGAAAAAATCCACGTGACGAAAAAACGAAGGGTAAAAACTTCCTTGACCCGATCGAGGTTCGGATAGGATTTTTTGGGTATGAAACTATCCAGTGACGGCTGAAAGCCGTCATAGCTGTAGAACTCACAGATACCTTCGTTTTGACTGGTTATGGCTCCCGTAACTCCAAACGAGCCAAGAGTTATGGCCCTCCGAATAATCGATATCCATAGGGTGCAACATCTACGGTGCAAGGTGCAACATCCGTCCAAAATGACGAAACCGTGCCGTACGACCTTTAGAAATGGGTGCATGGAATTGAAACGGTGCAGTACCATGGTGCACCACTCTTCAGCGATGGTAAATCATTGACCAGCCACGGGGATCCCGTTTTACAGAAAAAATCCACGTGAGGAAAAAACGAAGGGTAAAAAACTTCCATGACCCGATTGAGGTTCGGATAGGATTTTTTGGGTATGAAACTAACCAGTAACGGCTGAAAGCTGTCATAGCTGTAGAACTCACAGATACCTTCGTTTTGACTGGTAATGACTCCCGTAACACTAAACGAGCCAAGAGTTATGGCCCTCCGAAGAATCGATATCCATAGGGTGCAACATCTACGGTGCAAGGTGCAACATCCGTCCAAAATGACGAAACCGTGCCGTACGACCTTTAGAAATGGATGCATGGATTCGAAACGGTGCAGTACCATGGTGCACCACTCTCCAGCGATGGTAAATCATTGACCAGCCACGGGGATCCCGTTTTACAGAAAAAATCCACGTGACGAAAAAACGAAGGGTAAAAAACTTCCATGATCCGATTGAGGTTCGGATAGGATTTTTTGGGTATGAAACTAACCAGTGACGGCTGAAAGCCGTCATAGCTGTAGAACTCATAGATACCTTCGTTTTGACTGGTTATGGCTCCCGTAACTCCAAACGAGCCAAGAGTTATGGCCCTACGAATAATCGATATCCATAGGGTGCAACATCCGCGGTGCAAGGTGCAACATCCGTCCAAAATGACGAAACCGTGTCGCACGACCTTTACAAATGGGTGCATGGATTTGAAACGGTGCAGTACCATGGTGCACCACTCTCCAGCGATGGTAGATCATTGACCAGCCACGGGGATCCCGTTTTACAGAAAAAATCCACGTGACGAAAAAACGAAGGGTAAAAACTTCCTTGACCCGATCGAGGTTCGGATAGGATTTTTTGGGTATGAAACTAACCAGTGACGGCTGAAAGCCGTCATAGCTGTAGAACTCACAGATACCTTCGTTTTGACTGGTTAAGGCTCCCGTAACTCTAAACGAGCCAAGGGTTATGGCCCTCCGAAGAATCGATATCCACACGGTGCAACGTCCGTCCAAAATGACGAAACAGTGCCGTACACCTTTAGAAATGAGTGCATGGATTTGAAACATTGCAGTGCCATGGTGCACCACTCTCCAGCGATGGTAAATTATAGACCAGCCACGGGGATCCCGTTTTACAGAAAAAATCCACGTGACGAAAAAACGAAGGGTAAAAAACTTCCTTGACCCGATTGAGGTTCGGATAGGATTTTTTGGGTATGAATCTAACCAGTGATGGCTGAAAGCTTCCATAGCTGTAGAACTCGCAGATACCTTCGTTTTGACTGGTTATGGCTCCCGTAACTCTAAACGAGGCAAGAGTTATGGCCCTCCGAAGAATCGATTTCCACAGGGTGCAACATTTGCGGTGCAAGGTGCAACATCCGTCCAAAATGACGAAACCGTGCCGTACGACCTTTAGAAATGGGTGCATGGATTTGAAACGGTGCAGTACCATGGTCCGCCACTCTCCAGCAATGGTAAATCATTGACCAGCCACGGGGATCCCGTTTTACAGAAAAAATCCACGTGACGAAAAAACAAAGGGTAAAAAACTTCCATGACCCGATTGAGGTTCGGATAGGATTTTTTGGGTATGAAACTAACCAGTGACGGCTGTAAGCCGTCATAGCTGTAGAACTCATGGATACCTTCGTTTTGACTGGTTATGGCTCCCGTAACTTCAAACGAACCAAGAGTTATGGCCCTCCGAATAATCGATATCCATAGGGTGCAACATCTACGGTGCAAGGTGCAACATCCGTCCAAAATGACGAAACCATGCCGTACGACCTTTAGAAATGGGTGCATGGATTAGAAACGGTGCAGTACCATGGTGCACCACTCTCCAGCGATGGTAAATCATTGACCAGCCACGGGAATCCCGTTTTACAGAAAAAATCAACATGACAAAAAAATGAAGGGTAAAAAAGTTCCATGACCCGATTGAGGTTCGGATAGGATTTTTTGGGTATGAAACTAACCAGTGACCGCTAAAAGACGTCATAGCTGTAGAACTCACAGATACCTTCGTTTTGACTGGTTATGGCTCCCGTAACTCTAAACGAGCCAAGAGTTATGGCCCTCCGAAGAATCGATTTCCACAGGGTGCAACATCTGCGGTGCAAGGTGCAACATCCGTCCAAAATGACGAAACCGTGCCGTTCGACCTTTAGAAATGGGTGCATGGATTTGAAACGGTGCAGTACCATGGTGCACCACTCTCCAGCGATGGTAAATCATTGACCAGCCACGGGGATCCCGTTTTACAGAAAAAATCCACGTGACGAAAAAACGAAGGGTAAAAACTTCCTTGACCCGATCGAGGTTCGGATAGGATTTTTTAAGTATGAAACTAACCAGTGAATGCTGAAAGCCGTCATTGCTGTAGAACTCATAGATATCTTCGTTTTGACTGGATATGGCTCCCGTAATTCCAAACGAGCCAAGAGTTATGGCCCTCCGAATAATCGATATCCATAGGGTGCAACATCTACGGTGCAAGATGCAACATCCGTCAAAAATGACGAAACCGTGCCGTACGACCTTTAGAAATGGATGCATGGATTTGAAACGGTGCATTACCATGGTGCAAAACTCTCTAGCGATGGTAAATCATTGACCAGCCACGGGGATCCCGTTTTACAGAAAAAATCCACGTGACGAAAAAACGAAGGGTAAAAAACTTCCATGACCCGATTGAGGTTCGGATAGGATTTTTTGGGTATGGAACTAACCAATGATGGCTGAAAGCCGTCATAGCTGTAGAACTCACAGATACCTTCGTTTTGACTGGTTATGGCTCCCGTAACTCTAAACGAGCCAAGAGTTATGGCCCTCCGAATAATCGATATCCACACGGTGCAACATCTACGGTGTAAGGTGCAACATCCGTCCAAAATGACGAAACAGTGCCGTACGACCTTTAGAAATGAGTGCATGGATTTGAAACATTGCAGTGCCATGGTGCACCACTCTCCAGCGATGGTAAATCATAGACCAGCCATGGGGATCCCGTTTTACAGAAAAAATCCACGTGACGAAAAAACGAAGGTTTAAAAACTTCCTTGACCCGATTGAGGTTCGGATAGGATTTTTTGGGTATGAATCTAACCAGTGACGGCTGAAAGCTGCCATAGATGTAGAACTCACAGATACCTTCGTTTTGACTGGTTATGGCTCCCGTAACTCTAAACGAGGCAAGAGTTATGGCCCTCCGAAGAATCGATTTCCACAGGGTGCAACATCTGCGGTGCAAGGTGCAACATCCGTCCAAAATGACGAAACTGTGCCGTACGACCTTTAGAAATGGGTGCATGGATTTGAAATGGTGCAGTACCATGGTGCACCACTCTCCAGCGATGGTAAATCATTGACCATCCACGGGGATCCCGTTTTACAGAAAAAATCGACGTGACGAAAAAACGAAGGGTAAAAACTTCCTTGACCCGATCGAGGTTCGGATAGGATTTTTTGGGTATGAAACTAACCAGTGACGGCTGAAAGCCGTCATAGCTGTAGAACTCATAGATACCTTCGTTTTGACTGGTTATGGCTCCCGTAACTCCAAACGAGCCAAGAGTTATGGCCCTCCGAATAATCGATATCCATAGGGTGCAACATCTACGGTGCAAGGTGCAACATCCGTCCAAAATGACGAAACCGTGCCGTACGACCTTTAGAAATGGGTGCATGGAATTGAAACGGTGCAGCACCATGGTGCACCACTCTCCAGCGATGGTAAATCATTGACCAGCCACGGGGATCCCGTTTTACAGAAAAAATCCACGTGAGGAAAAAACGAAGGGTAAAAAACTTCCATGACCCGATTGAGGTTCGGATAGGATTTTTTGGGTATGAAACTAACCAGTGACGGCTGAAAGCTGTCATAGCTGTAGAACTCAAAGATACCTTCGTTTTGACTGGTAATGGCTCCCGTAACTCTAAACGAGCCAAGAGTTATGGCCTTCTGAACAATCGATATCCATAGGGTGCAACATCTACGGTGCAAGGTGCAACATCCGTCCAAAATGACGAAACCGTGCCGTACGACCTTTACAAATGGATGCATGGATTTGAAACGGTGCAGTTCCATGGTGCACCACTCTCCAGCGATGGTAAGTCATTGACCAGCAACGGGGATCCCGTTTTACAGAAAAAATCCACGTGACGAAAAAACGAAGGGCAAAAAACTTCCATGACCCGATTGAGGTTCGGATAGGATTTTTTGGGTATGAAACTAACCAGTGACGGCGGAAAGCCTTCATAGCTGTAGAACTCACAGATGCCTTCGTTTTGACTGGTTGTGGCTCCCGTAACTCTAAACGAGCCAAGAGTTGTGGCCCTCCGAAGAATCGATATCCACGGGGGCAACATCTACGGTGTAAGGTGCAACATCCGTCCAAAATGACGAAACAGTGCCGTACGACCTTTAGAAATGGGTGCATGGATTTGAAACGGTGCAGTTCCATGGTGCACCACTCTCCAGCGATGGTAAATCGTAGACCAGCCACGGGGATCCCGTTTTACAGAAAAAATCCACGTGACGAAAAAACGAAGGGTAAAAAACTTCCTTGACCCGATTGAGGTTCTGATAGGATTTTTTAGGTATGAATCTAACCAGTGACGGCTGAAAGCTGCCATAGCTGTAGAACTCACAGATACCTTCGTTTTGACAAGTTATGGGTCTCGTAACTCTAAACGAGCCAAGAGTTATGGCCCTCCGAATAATCGATATCCAAAGGGTGCAACATCTGCGGTGCAAGGTGCAACATCCGTCCAAAATGACGAAACCGTGCCGTACGATCTTTAGAAATGGGTGCAGGGATTTGAAATGGTGTAGTACCATGGTGCACCACTCTCCAGCGATGGTAAATCATTGACCAGCCACGGGGATCCCGTTTTTACAGAAAAAATCCACGTGAGGAAAAAACGAAGGGCAAAAAACTTCCATGACCCGATTGAGGTTCGGATAGGATTTTTTGGGTATGAAACTAACCAGTGACGGCTGAAAGCCATCATAGCTGTAGAACTCACAGATACCTTCGTTTTGACAGGTTATGGGTCCCGTAACTCTAAACGAGCCAAGAGTTATTGCCCTCCGAATAATCGATATCCAAAGGGTGCAACATCTGCGGTGCAAGGTGCAACATCCGTCCAAAATGACGAAATCGTGCCGTACGACCTTTAGAAATGGGTGCAGGGATTTGAAACGGTGCAGTACCATGGTGCACCACTCTCCAGCGATGGTAAATCATTGACTAGCCACGGGGATCCCGTTTTACAGAAAAAATCCACGTGACGAAAAAACGAAGGGTAAAAAACTTCCATGACCCGATTGAGGTTCGGATAGGATTTTTTGGGTATGAGACAAACCAGTGACGGCTGAAAGCGGTCATAGCTGTAGAACTCACAGATACCTTCGTTTTGACTGGTTGTGGCTCCCGTAACTCCAAACGAGCCAAGAGTTATGGCCCTCCGAATAATCGATATCCATAGGGTGCAACATCTACGGTGCAAGGTGCAACATCCGTCCAAAATGACGAAACTGTGCCGTACGAACTTTAGAAATGGGTGCATAGATTTGAAACGGTGCAGTACCATGGTGCACCACTCTCCAGCGATGGTAAATCATTGACCAGCCACGGGGATCCCCTTTCTACAGAAAAAATCCACGTGACGAAAAAACGAAGGGTAAAAAACTTCCTTGACCCGATTGAGGTTCTGATAGGATTTTTTGGGTATGAAACTAACTAGTGACGGCAGAAAGCTGTCATAGCTGTAGAACTCACAGATACCTTCGTTTTGACTGGTTGTGGCTCCCGTAACTCTAAACGAGCCAAGAGTTATGGCCCTCCGAAGAATCGATATCCACAGGGTGCAACATCTACGGTGTAAGGTGCAACATCCGTCCAAAATGATGAAACAGTGCCGTACGTCCTTTAGAAATGAGTGCATGGATTTGAAACATTGCAGTGCCATGGTGCACCACTCTCCAGCGATGGAAAATCATAGACCAGCCTCGGGGATCCCGTTTAACATAAAAAATCCACGTGACGAAAAAACGAAGGGTAAAAAACTTCCTTGACCCGATTGAGGTTCGGATAGGATTTTTTGGGTATGAAACTAACCAGTGACGGCTGAAAGCTGTCATAGCTGTAGAACTAACGGATACCTTAGTTTTGACTGGTTATGGCTCCCGTAACTCTAAACGAGCCAAGAGTTATGGCCCTCCGAAAAATCGATATCCATATGGTGCAACATCTACGGTGCAAGGTGCAACATCCGTCCAAAATGACGAAACCGTGCCGTACGACCTTTAGAAATGGATGCATGGATTTGAAACGGTGCAGTACCATGGTGCACCACTCTCCAGCGATGGTAAATCATTGACCAGCCACGGGGATCCCGTTTTACAGAAAAAATCCACGTGACGAAAAAACGAAGGGTAAAAAACTTCCATGACCCGATTGAGGTTCGGATGGGATTTTTTGGGTATGAAACTAATCAGTGACGGCTGAAAGCCGACATAGCTCTAGAACTCACAGATGCCTTCGTTTTGACTGGTTATGGCTCCCGTAACTCTAAACGAGCCAAGAGTTGTGGCCCTCCGAAGAATCGATATCCACAGGTTGCAACATCTACGGTGCAAGGTGCAACATCCGTCCAAAATGACGAAACAGTGCCGTACGACCTTTAGAAATGAGTGCATGGATTTGAAACATTGCAGCACCATGGCGCACCACTCTCCAGCGATGGTAAATCATAGACCAGCCATGGAGATCCCGTTTTACAGAAAAAATCCACGTGACGAAAAAACGAAGGGTAAAAAACTTCCTTGACCCGATTGAGGTACTGATAGGATTTTTTGGGTATGAAACTAACCAGTGACGGCTGAAAGCGGTCATAGCTGTAGAACTCACAGATACCTTCGTTTTGACTGGTTGTGGCTCCCGTAACTCCAAACGAGCCAAGAGTTATGGCCCTTCGAATAATCGATATCCATAGGGTGCAACATCTACGGTGCAAGGTGCAACATCCGTCCAAAATGACGAAACCGTGCCGTACGACCTTTAGAAATGGGTGCATAGATTTGAAATGGTGCAGTACCATGTTTCACCACTCTCCAGCGATGGTAAATTATTGACCAGCTACGGGGATCCCGTTTTTACAGAAAAAATCCACGTGAGGAAAAAACGAAGGGTAAAAAACTTCCATGACCCGATTGAGGTTCGGATAGGATTTTTTGGGTATGAAACTAACCAGTGACGGCTGAAAGCCGTCGTTGCTGTAGAACTCACAGATACCTTCGTTTTGACAGGTTCTGGGTCCCGTAACTCTAAACGAGCCAAGAGTTATGGCCCTCCGAAGAATCGATATCCACAGGGTGCAACATCTACGGTGTAAGGTGCAACATCCGTCCAAAATGACGAAACAGTGCCGTACGACCTTTAGAAATGAGTGCATGGATTTGAAACATTGCAGTGCCATGGTGCACCACTCTCCAGCGATGGTAAATCATAGACCAGCCACGGGGATCCCGTTTTACAGAAAAAATCCACGTGACGAAAAAACGAAGGGTAAAAAACTTCCTTGACCCGATTGTGGTTCGGATAGGATTTTTTGGGTATGAATCTAACCAGTGACGGCTGAAAGCTGCCATAGCTGTAGAACTCACAGATACCTTCGTTTTGACTGGTTATGGCTCCCGTAACTCTAAACGAGCCAAGAGTTATGGCCCTCCGAAGAATCGATATCCACAGGGTGCAACATCTACGGTGCAAGGTGCAACATCCGTCCAAAATGACGAAACAGTGCCGTACGACCTTTAGAAATGAGTGCATGGATTTGAAACATTGCAGTACCATGGTGCACCACTCTCCAGCGATGGTAAATCATAGACCAGCCACGGGGATCCCGTTTTACAGAAAAAATCCACGTGACGAAAAAACGAAGGATAAAAAACTTCATTGACCCGATTGAGGTTCGGATAGGATTTTTTGGGTATGAAACTAACTTGTGACGGCAGAAAGCTTACATAGCTGTAGAACTCACAGATACCTTCGTTTTGACTGGTTATGGTTCCCGTAACTCTAAACGAGCCAAGAGTTATGGCCCTTCGAATAATAGATATCCATAGGGTGCAACATCTACGGCGCAAGGTGCAACATCCGTCCAAGATGACGAAACCGTGCCCTACGGCCTTTAGAAATGGGTGCACGGAATTGAAACGGTGCAGTACCATGGTGCACCACTCTCCAGCGATGGTAAATCATTGACCAGACACGGGGATCCCGTTTTACAGAAAAAATCCACGTGACGAAAAAACGAAGTGTAAAAAACTTCCATGACCCGATTGAGGTTCGGATAGGATTTTTTGGGTATGAAACTAACCAGTGACGGCTGAAAGCGGTCATAGCTATAGAACTCACAGATACCTTCGTTTTGACAGGTGATGGGTCCCGTAACTCTAAACGAGCCAAGAGTTATGGCCCTCCGAATAATCGATATCCAAAGGGTGCAACATCTGCGGTGCAAGGTGCAACATCCGTCCAAAATGACGAAACCTTGCCGTACGACCTTTAGAAATGGGTACAGGGATTTGAAACGTTGCAGTACCATTGTGCACCACTCTCCAGCAATGGTAAATCATTGACCAGCCATGGGGATCCCGTTTTACAGAAAAATTCCACGTGACGAAAAAACGAAGGGTAAAAAACTTCCATGACCCGATTGTGGTTCGGATAGGATTTTTTGGGTATGAAACTAACCATTGACGGCTGAAAGCCGTCATAGCTGTAGAACTCACAGATACCTTCGTTTTGACTGGTTATGGCTCCCGTAACTCCAAACGAGCCAAGAGTTATGGCCCTCCGACGAATCGATATCCATAGGGTGCAACATCCGTCCAAAATGACGAAACCGTGTCGTACGACCTTCAGAAATGGGTGCATAGATTTGAAACGGTGCAGTACCATGCTGCACCACTCTCCAGCGATGGTAAATCATTGACCAGCGACGGGGATCCCGTTTTTACAGAAAAAATCCACGTGAGGAAAAAACGAAGGTTAAAAAACTTCCATGACCCGATTGAGGTTCGGATAGGATTTTTCGGGTATGAAACGAACCAGTGATGGCTGAAAGCTGTCATAGCTATAGAACTCACAGATACCTTCGTTTTGACTGGTTGTGGCTCCCGTAACTCTAAACGAGCCAAGAGTTATGGCCCTCCGAAGAATCGATATCCACAGGGTGCAACATCTACGGTGTAAGGTGCAACATCCGTCCAAAATGACGAAACAGTGCCGTACGACCTTTAGAAATGAGTGCATGGAGTTCAAACATTGCAGTGCCATGGTGCACCACTCTCCAGCAATGGTAAATCATAGACCAGCCACGGGGATCGCGTTTAACATAAAAAATCCACGTGATGAAAAAACGAAGGGTAAAAAACTTCCTTGACCCGATTGAGGTTCGGATAGGATTTTTTGGGTATGAAACTAACCAGTGACGGCTGAAAGCGGTCATAGCTATAGAACTCACAGATACCTTCGTTTTGACTGGTTATGGCTCACGTAACTCTAAACGAGCCAAGAGTTATGGCCCTCCGAAGAATCGATATCCATAGGGTGCAACATCTACGGTGCAAGGTGCAACATCCGTCCAAAATGACGAAACCGTGTCGTACGACCTTTAGAAATGGATGCATGGATTTGAAACGGTGCAGTACCATGGTGCACCACTCTCCAGCGATGGTAAATCATTGACCAGCCACGGGGATCCCGTTTTACAGAAAAAATCCACGTGACGAAAAAACGAAGGGTAAAAAACTTCCATGACCCGATTGAGGTTCGGATTGGATTTTTTTGGGTATGAAACTAACCAGTGACGGCTGAAAGCGGTCATAGCTGTAGAACTCACAGATACCTTCGTTTTGACTGGTTATGGCTCCCATAACTCCAAACGAGCCAAGAGTTATGGCCCTCCGAAGAATCGATTTCCACAGGGTGCAACATCTGCGGTGCAAGGTGCAACATCCATCCAAAATGACGAAACCGTGCTGTACGTCCTTTAGAAATGGGTGCATGGATTTGAAACGGTGCTGTTCCATGGTGCACCACTCTACAGCGATGGTAAATCATTGACCAGCCACGGGGATTCCGTTTTTACAGAAAAAATCCACGTGAGGAAAAAAACGAAGGGTAAAAAACTTCCATGACCCGATTTAGGTTCGGATCGGATTTTTTGGGTATGAAACTAACCAGTGAAGGCTGAAAGCTGTCATAGCTGTAGAACTCACAGATACCTTCGTTTTGACTGGTTATGGCTCCCGTAACTCTAAACGAGCCAAGATTTATGGCCCTCCGAAGAATCGATGTCCACAGGGTGCAACATCAACGGTGTAAGGTGCAACATCCGTCCAAAATGACGAAATAGTGCCGTACGACCTTTAGAAATGAGTGCATGGATTTGAAACATTGCAGTGCCATGGTGCACCACTCTCCAGCAATGGTAAATGATAGACCAGCCACGGGGATACCGTTTTACAGAAAAAATCCACGTGACGAAAAAACGAAGGGTAAAAAACTTCCATGACCCGATTGAGGTTCGGATAGGATTTTTTGGGTATGAATCTAACCAGTGAAGGCTGAAAGCTGCCATAGATGTAGAACTCACAGATACCTTCGTTTTGACTGGTTATGGCTCCCGTAACTCTAAACGAGCCAAGAGTTATGGCCCTCCGAAGAATCGATATCCACAGGGTGCAACATCTACGGTGCAAGGTGCAACATCCGTCCAAAATGACGAAACAGTGCAGTACGACCTTTAGAAATGAGTGCATGGATTTGAAACATTGCAGTACCATGGTGCACCACTCTCCAGCGATGGTAAATCATAGACCAGCCACGGGGATCCCGTTTTACAGAAAAAATCCACGTGACGAAAAAACGAAGGGTAAAAAACTTCCTTGACCCGATTGAGGTTCGGATAGGATTTTTTGGGTATGAAACTAACCAGTGACGGCAGAAAGCTGTCATAGCTGTAGAACTCACAGATACCTTCGTTTTGACTGGTTATGGCTCCCGTAACTCTAAACGAGCCAAGAGTTATGGCCCTGCGAATAATAGATATCCATAGGGTACAACATCTACGGCGCAAGGTGCAACATCCGTCCAAAATGACGAAACCGTGTCGTACGACCTTTAGAAACGGGTGCATGGAATTGAAACAGTGAAGTACCATGGTGCACCACTCTCCAGCAATGGTAAATCATTGACCAGCCACGGGGATCCCGTTTTACAGAAAAAATCCATGTGACGAAAAAACGAAGGGTAAAAAACTTCCATGACCCGATTGAGGTTCGAATAGGATTTTTTGGGTATGAAACTAACCAGTGACGGCTAAAAGCCGTCATAGCTGTAAAACTCACAGATACCTTCGTTTTGACAGGTTATGGGTCCCGTAACTCTAAACGAGCCAAGAGTTATGGCCCTCCGAATAATCGATATACAAAGGGTGCAACATTTGCGGTGCAAGGTGCAACATCCGTCCAAAATGACGAAACCGTGCCGTACGACCTTTAGAAATGGGTGCAGGGATTTGAAACGGTGCAGTACCATAGTGAACCACTCTCCAGCGATGGTAAATCATTGACCAGCCACGGGGATCCCGTTTTACAGAAAAAATCCACGTCACGAAAAAACGAAGGGTAAAAAACTTCCATGACCCGATTGAGGTTCGGATAGGATTTTTTGGGTATGAAACAAACCAGTGACGGCTGAAAGCGATCATAGCTGTAGAACTCACATATACCTTCGTTTTGACTGGTTATGGCTCCCGTAACTCCAAACGAGCCAAGAGTTATGGCCCTCCGAATAATCGATATGCATAGGGTGCAACATCTACGGTGCAAGGTGCAACATCCGCCCAAAATGACGAAACCGTGCCGTACGACCTTTAGAAATGGGTGCACAGATTTGAAATGGCGCAGTACCATGGTGCATCACTCTCCAGCGATGGTAAATCATTAACCAGCCACGGGGATCCCGTTTTTATGGAAAAAAAACCACGTGAGGAAAAAACGAAGGGTAAAAAACTTCCATGACACGATTGAGGTTCGGATAGGATTTATTGGGTATGAAACTAACCGGTGACGGCTGAAAGCGGTCATAGCTGTAGAACTCACAGATACCTTCGTTTTGACTTGTTGTGGCTCCCGTAACTCTAAACGAGCCAAGAGTTATGGCCCTCCGAAGAATCGATATCCATAGGGTGCAACATCTACGGTGTAAGGTGCAACATCCGTCCAAACTGACGAAACAGTGTCGTACGTCCTTTAGAAATGAGTGCATGGATTTGAAACATTGCAGTGCCATGGTGCACCACTCTCTAGCGATGGTAAATCATAGACTAGCCACGGGGATCCCGTTTAACATAAAAAATCCACGTGACGAAAAAACGAAGGGTAAAAAACTTCCTTGACCCGATTGAGGTTCGGATAGGATTTTTTGGGCATGAAACTAACCAGTGACGGCTGAAAGCGGTCATAGCTGTAGAACTCACAGATACCTTCATTTTGACTGGTTATGGCTCCCGTAACTCTAAACGAGCCAAGAGTTATAGCCCTCCGAAGAATCGATATCCATAGGGTGCAACATCTACGGTGCAAGGTGCAACATCCGTCCAAAATGACGAAACCGTGCCGTACGACCTTTAGAAATGGATGCATGGATTTGAAACGGTGCAGTACCATAGTGCACCACTCTCCAGCGATGGTAAATCATTGACCATCCACGGGGATCCCGTTTTACAGAAAAAATCCACATGACGAAAAAACGAAGGGTAAAAAACTTCCATGACCCGATTGAGGTTCGGATAGGATTTTTTGGGTATGAAACTAACCATTGACGGCTGAAAGCCGTCATAGCTGTAGAACTCACAGATACCTTCGTTTTGACTTGTTTTGGCACCCGTAAATCCAAACGAGCCAAGAGTTATGGCCCTCCGAAGAATCGATTTCCACAGGTGCAACATCTGCGGTGCAAGGTGCAACATCCGTCCAAGATGACGAAACCGTGTCGTACGACCTTTAGAAATGGGTGCATGGATTTGAAACGGTGCAGTACCATGGTGCACCACTCTCCAGCGATGGTAAATCATTGACCAGCCACGGGGATCCCGTTTTTACAAAAAAATCCACGTGAGGAAAAAACGAAGGGTAAAAAACTTCCATGACCCGATTGAGGTTCGGATAGGATTTTTTGGGTATGAAACTAACCAGTGAAGGCTGAAAGCTGTCATAGCTGTAGAACTCACAGATACCTTCGTTTTGACTGGTTATGGCTCCCGTAACTCTAAACGAGCCAAGAGTTATGGCCCTCCGAAGAATCGATATCCACAGGGTGCAACATCTACGGCGCAAGGTGCAACATCCGTGCAAGATGACGAAACCGTGCCCTACGACCTTTAGAAATGGGTGCATGAAATTGAAACGGTGTAGTACCATGGTGCACCACTCTCCAGCGATGGTAAATCATTGACCAGCCACGGGGATCCCGTTTTACAGAAAAAATCCACGTGACGAAAAAACGAAGGGTAAAAAACTTCCATGACCCGATTTAGGTTCGGATAGGATTTTTTGGGTATGAAACTAACCAGTGATGGCTGAAAGCCGTCATAGTTGTAGAACTCATAGATACCTTCGTTTTGACAGGTTATGGGTCCCGTAACTCTAAACGAGCCAAGAGTTATGGCCCTCCGAATAATCGATATCCAAAGGGTGCAACATCTGCGGTGCAAGGTGCAACATCCGTCCAAAATGACGAAACCGTGCCGTACGACCTTTAGAAATGGGTGCAGGGATTTGAAACGGTGCAGTACCATGGTGCACCACTCTCCAGCGATGGTAAATCATTGACCAGCCACGGGGATCCCGTTTTACAGAAAAAATCCACGTGACGAAAAAACAAAGGGTAAAAAACTTCCATGACCCGATTGACGTTCGGATAGGATTTTTTGGGTATGAAACTAACCAGTGACGGCTGAAAGCGGTCATAGCTGTAGAACTCACAGATACCTTCGTTTTGACTGGTTATGGCTCCTGTAACTCCAAACGAGCCAAGAGTTATGGCCCTCCGAATAATCTATATCCATAGGGTGCAACATCTGCGGTGCAAGGTGCAACATCCGTCCAAAATGACGAAACAGTGCCGTACGACCTTTAGAAATGAGTGCATGGATTTGAAACGGTGCAGTACCATGGTGCACCACTTTCCAGCGATGGTAAATCATTGACCAGCCACTGGGATCCCGTTTTTACAGAAAAAATCCACGTGAGGAAAAAACGAAGGGTAAAAAACTTCCATGACCCGATTGAGGTTCGGATAGGATTTTTTGGGTATGAAACTAACCAGTGACGGCTGAAAGCTGTCACAACTGTAGAACTCACAGATACCTTCGTTTTCACTGGTTGTGGCTCCCGTAACTCTAAACGAGCCAAGAGTTATGGCCCTCCGAAGAATCGATATCCACAGGGTGCAACATCTACGGTGTAAGGTGCAACATCCGTCCAAAATGACGAAACAGTGCCGTACGACCTTTAGAAATGAGTGCATGGATTTGAAACATTGCAGTGCCATGATGCACCACTCTCCAGCGATGGTAAATCATAGATCAGCCACGGGGATCCCGTTTAACATAAAAAATCCACGTGATGAAAAAACGAAGGGTAAAAAACTTCCTTGACCCGATTGAGGTTCGGATAGGATTTTTTGGGTATGAAACTAACCAGTGACGGCTGAAAGCGGTCATAGCTGTAGAACTCACAGATACCTTCGTTTTGACTGGTTATGGCTCCCGTAGCTCTATACGAGCCAAGAGTTATGGCCCTCCGAAGAATCGATATCCATAGGGTGCAACATCTACGGTGCAAGGTGCAACATCCGTCCGAAATGATGAAACCGTGTCGTACGACCTTTAGAAATGGATGCATGGATTTGAAACGGTGCAGTACCATGGTGCACCGCTCTCCAGCGATGGTAAATCATTGACCAGCCATGGGGATCCCGTTTTACAGAAAAAATCCACGTGACGAAAAAACGAAGGGTAAAAAACTTCCATGACCCGATTTAGGTTCGGATAGGATTTTTTGGGTATGAAACTAACCAGTGATGGCTGAAAGCCGTCGTAGTTGTAGAACTCATAGATACCTTCGTTTTGACAGGTTATGGGTCCCGTAACTCTAAACGAGCCAAGAGTTATGGCCCTCCGAATAATCGATATCCAAAGGGTGCAACATCTGCGGTGCAAGGTGCAACATCCGTCCAAAATGACGGAACCGTGCCGTACGACCTTTAGAAACGGGTGCATGGATTGGAAACGGTGCAGTACCATGGTGCACCACTCTCCAGCGTTGGTAAATCATAGACCAGCCACGGTGATCCCGTTTTACAGAAAAAATCCACGTGACGAAAAAACGAAGGGTAAAAAACTTCCATGACCCGATTTAGGTTCGGATAGGATTTTTTGGGTATGAAACTAACCAGTGATGGCTGAAAGCCGTCATAGTTGTAGAACTCATAGATACCTTCGTTTTGACAGGTTATGGGTCCCGTAACTCTAAACGAGCCAAGAGTTATGGCCCTCCGAATAATCGATATCCAAAGGGTGCAACATCTGCGGTGCAAGGTGCAACATCCGTCCAAAATGACGAAACCGTGCCGTACGACCTTTAGAAATGGGTGCAGGGATTTGAAACGGTGCAGTACCATGGTGCACCACTCTCCAGCGATGGTAAATCATTGACCAGCCACGGGGATCCCGTTTTACAGAAAAAATCCACGTGACGAAAAAACAAAGGGTAAAAAACTTCCATGACCCGATTGACGTTCGGATAGGATTTTTTGGGTATGAAACTAACCAGTGACGGCTGAAAGCGGTCATAGCTGTAGAACTCACAGATACCTTCGTTTTGACTAGTTATGGCTCCCGTAACTCCAAACGAGCCAAGAGTTATGGCCCTCCGAATAATCTATATCCATAGGGTGCAACATCTACGGTGCAAGGTGCAACATCCGTCCAAAATGACGAAACAGTGCCGTACGACCTTTAGAAATGAGTGCATGGATTTGAAACGGTGCAGTACCATGGTGCACCACTCTCCAGCGATGGTAAATCATTGACCAGCCACTAGGATCCCGTTTTTACAGAAAAAATCCACGTGAGGAAAAAACGAAGGGTAAAAAACTTCCGTGACCCGATTGAGGTTCGGATAGGATTTTTTGGGTATGAAACTAACCAGTGACGGATGAAAGCCGTCATAGCTGTAGAACTCACAGATACCTTCGTTTTGACTGATTGTGGGTCCCGTAACTCTAAACGAGCCAAGAGTTATGGCCCTCCGAATAATCGATATCCAAAGGGTGCAACATCTGCGGTGCAAGGTGCAACATCCGTCCAAAACGACGAAACCGTGCCGTACGACCTTTAGAAATGGATGCAGGGATTTGAAACGGTGCAGTACCATGGTGCACCACTCTCCAGCGATGGTAAATCATTGACCAGCCACGGGGATCCCGTTTTACAGAAAAAATCCACGTGACGAAAAAACGAAGGGTAAAAAACTTCCATGACCCGATCGAGGTTCGGATAGGATTTTTTGGGTATGAAACTAACCAGTGACGGCAGAAAGCTGTCATAGCTGTAGAACTCACAGATACCTTCGTTTTGACTGGTTATGGCTCCCGTAACTCTAAACGAGCCAAGAGTTATGGCCCTTCGAAGAATCGATATCCATAGGGTGCAACATCTACGGTGCAAGGTGCAACATCCGTCCAAAATGACAAAACCGTGCCGTACGACCTTTAGAAATGGGTGCATGGATTTGAAACGGTGCAGTACCATGGTGCACCACTCTCTAGCGATGGTAAATCATTGACCAGCCACGGGGATCCCGTTTTACAGAAAAAATCCACGTGACAAAAAAACAAAGGGTAAAAAACTTCCATGACCCGATTGAGGTTCGGATAGGATTTTTTGGGTATGAAACTAACCAGTGACGGCTGAAAGCCGTCATAGCTGTAGAACTCACAGATACCTTTGTTTTGACTGGTTATGGATCCCGTAACTCTAAACGAGCCAAGAGTTATGGCCCTCCGAAGAATCAATTTCCACAGGGTGCAACATCTGCGGTGCAAGGTGCAACATCCGTCCAAAATGACGAACAGTGCCGTACGACCTTTAGAAATGGGTGCATGGATTTGAAACATTGCAGTACCATGGTGCACCACTCTCCAGCGATGGTAAATAATTGACCAGCCGCGGGGATCCCGTTTTAAAGAAAAAATCCACGTGACGAAAAACGAAGGGTAAAAAACTTCCATGACCCGATCGAGGTTCGGATAGGATTTTTTGGGTATGAAACTAACCAGTGACGGCAGAAAGCTGTCATAGCTGTAGAACTCACAGATACCTTCGTTTTGACTAGTTATGGCTCCCGTAACTCTAAACGAGCCAAGAGTTATGGCCCTTCGAAGAATCGATATCCATAGGGTGCAACATCTACGGTGCAAGGTGCAACATCCGTCCAAAATGACGAAACCGTGCCGTACGACCTTTAGAAATGGATGCATGGATTTGAAACGGTGCAGTACCGTGGCGCACCACTCTCCATCGATGGTAAATCATTGACCAGCCACGGGGATCCCGTTTTACAGAAAAAATCCACGTGACGAAAAAACGAAGGGTAAAAAACTTCCATGACCCGATTGAGGTTCAGATAGGATTTTTTGGGTATGAATCTAACCAGTGACGGCTGAAAGCTGCCATAGCTGTAGAACTCACAGATACCTTCGTTTTGACTAGTTATGGCTCCCGTAAATCTAAACGAGCCAAGAGTTATGGCCCTCCGAAGAATTGATATCCAGAGGGTGCAACATCTACGGTGCAAGGTGCAACATCCGTCCAAAATGACGAAACAGTGCCGTACGACCTTTAGAAATTTGTGCATGGATTTGAAACATTGTTGTTTGCACAAAAAATGGACAAACACCTCCAAGTCGTATTATTTTAGTTGAGTATGTGTGATTTTCAATGATTTTAGATGAGTATGTAAATATGAGAAAAGTAAGGGCTGAAATGTAAAAGACACGCAGATTTATAGTGGTTCGGCCAGAATGTGCCTACGTCCACTTTATATGTTATTATCTTTCTTCTTCCAGATTACAAGTACAATGCTTTGTATACAAGTGTATGAAAGTAGTTTGAAAGTTCCTTCCTTGCTTGAGCTCTCAAACTTGTCTGCCATTGTTGTACCCCTGCCCCTCTATTTATA
Source organism: Allium cepa (assembly GCA_030765085.1). NCBI lineage: Eukaryota > Viridiplantae > Streptophyta > Magnoliopsida > Asparagales > Amaryllidaceae > Allium > Allium cepa. Next base: position 200,835 of record CM060941.1, read on the forward strand.
GAATGAGGTAGGGGGCAGGGGTCTTGGAAGTATATAACTGCTGGTGGGCCCGGGCTGAAGCAATTTGGCCTGGCACTTCTGGTTCGGCGAGGCTTCATTCGGTAGAGCTTGGACTAGTGATGGTGGTGCGTGAAGTGGATTGCTGAAGCCTTGATTCGGTGGTAGTGTTGGAGTGGCAGTGGAGTTGGTTCGGCCATGGTTCATGCCGAATGGAATGGTGGTTGTGCCTTGCCGAATGGAGTGGGGGACCGAATGAGGTTGGCTCGGTAGGGGGGTTGATCCGGTAGTGGAGTGGGAGTGGTAGCTTGGACCGGCATTGTGTGGTCCGGTGGAGACGTGGAGTATTGGACCGGCATTGTGTGGTCCGGTGTTGAGCTGGTGCCGAATGGACATGAGAGGAGAGAGAGCCGAATGAAGTTGAGGGCATGGACGCCGAATGAACTTGGGTTCATGAATGCCGAATGGACCATGGTACAAGGAGGTACCGAATGGACATGAGCACTTGAGTGCAAGGAGATGACGCCTACTGTGCCTGTTGGTTTCAAACGTGCATGGGACATGACGCTTCACGGTCTCGTGGCCTTCTGGGCGAGAATCCGCCCAACATTTGCCCCCCAAAGTGGGGCACGTGCTTGCACGTGTCGCGCTTTGTTTCCTGGTGATAGAAAGGCTTGTTTCGTAACGCCATGGGCTGGACGTTCGTATCCTGCGGATGTCCTGCAAAGGAATTTACAGTTTTAGTGTGGTTTCAAATAACGACCGTTCGTGGTTGGAATATTTGAGATGAAGTGAACTGTGTCGCTCGGGACGAGCAAGTGTGCCCCGAAGGGGCTTAGCATCGTCGATGCCAGGTTTACGTTAGAGTGGGTTCCTGGGTCGTTTGCCAAGGTGGTTTATCGCCAGCTCAGAGCATGCCTAGGGATCGTTCGCGACCCCGTACATGTGTAAGTAGCTTAGCCATTTCATAATAATTATCAAATATCCATATGACCGATGGGCTTAAGAATGTGTGTCAAAGTGTAAATTCCCACGATGGTAGGGTAAATAACCATTCAGAGCGTGCCTGTGGACCATTCGAGGTCGCGTACACGTGTAAACGATTTAATCCACGTCAGTGAGCATTTTACGACTTATTCATCGTTAGCATAATCTTATTTTATTAGTTAGTTCTAGAGTTTGGTACTTATCTGAGTGAAGCGCCTGCGTGCCCCCAGTTCCTGGTCTTGGACGGTAGATAGAGGGTTCCATTCGGTTCTTGGTTGGTCCGGCTATTCTCATCCGGCTTCTGGTGGTCCGGTATCATTGGTCCGGTTGGGCGAGACATCTGGTTCGGTGGTTGTGAGTTTGCCTATATATAGAGGCCGTACCCCCCTTGTTTTTCTTTACCGAACGAGTAGAGCCGAATCACTCCATTGCCGAATCAAGTGTTTGCCGAACCAACCTTATACCGAACCAGGTATATACTTATTACCGAATACACACGTATGTCCTTGCTTCACCGAATGGGACTACTGCCTTGGAGCCGAATGAGATGAAAACCGAATGGGGTTGAAACCGAATGAACTTGGAAACCGAATGAACTTGGAAACCGAATGAACTTGTGATCTGGAAGACTTCAGCTTGCGAATGAAATTCCACACTTGCACGCACTTGTTTGTTTACTTTTCTATTTTCCTTGTTCTAATATTAGGTTTTTCTTGTGCTGCAGAAAATGTCTCGCAAAGCGGAAACACGATCAGACAGAAAGAAGTCTAGAGGCACAGGAGAGCCTTCTTCTTCCTCGCCCCCAGTCCAATCAGGATCCGGGCAACACCGACCTATTCCGAAGTCTCTAGTGGACGGATGTGGTCCACAGGAACTTTTGAACTCTCCCCCTGACTGCTTCCCAAGCTCCTTAAAGGAGGAGCAACTTGACGTTATATCCCGTTCCTTTGGGATAGACAGGGCTCTTATGTTGTTACCGGGGGAAGGGGTCATGCCATATGATCCCCCTGAGGGGTACTTCGCTTATAGCCGGTACCATTGCATGTGCGGGGCTATTCCTCCAATCAACGCCTGGATACTAAGCTTCGTCACTTATCTGAAGGTGGCTCCATTCCAGCTTCAGCCCAACTCTTATGCCATTCTGGTATGCTTATATGCTATCTTCCAGAAGAGATATGGGCGCGCCCCCTCCAACCGGGAAATACGATATCTGTACAATCTGAGGGGGTACAGGAAGGGGTCCCCATATATTAGCTTGGAGTCAGCCGTTTCCTTCAAGCCTGTTTTGGATTTATACTCGAAGTATAGCATGTTCAAGAAGGAATGGTTCTTTGTCAGGGATGACTCCGTCTCTATTCGCCGATTTACCTCCGGATGTAAGTAAAAACTCTACTCATAATTCCTGTCTTGGCTGTAATTCACTCTCTTATGCGCTTTTATTTCTTGCTAGCGACAGGTGGTTTTGCGGTTGTGGAAGATGATCGCTTGGTTCGGATGGCAGCAGAAATTGAAGCTATTTCCGGGAGAGACAGATCGGCTGCTTATCTGATTAGGAATGCCAGGCTCTTGTCGTATAATTTGATCCTCCCACATCAGTCCGTAGTCAAACAGAGGGACACGGCAGAAGAGAAGGCTGCCCAGCCTAAAGGTGGGGTGACAGCGAAGGGTGGCAAGAGGAAGCCCTTTGCACAACGTCCAGTCGTAGGAGGCAAGAAGCTCAAGGAGTCCGATGGCCCTTCTCCAAGTACTTGCCCGGATGTCCCGGAGGAGGAAGGTGTAGAAGAGGAGGAAGGAGGTGAAGTTGGAGAAGGGTCGGAGGGTGGAGGAGATGGCGATGGTCAGGGTGGTAGCGGTGTTGCTGCTCTAACCTCTGAGCAGGACCTCGAACTGGATGAGGCTCTCCGTCGGGCCTTCGGGGAGTCAGAGGGGGAGTCGGAAACAGAGAAGGAAACGGAGAAGGCAGAGGAAACCGGCAAAGCTGTGGTTAGCACTGACCCATCCTCTAAGGGTTCCTCAGCTAGGGTGACCCCGGCGATGCAAGGTGAACTTTTGTCTTCTGCCGATTCCATTTTCGATAGGGACTTAGAAATTTTTTACGGTTCACTTCCGTCCTGGAATGAGATCCAGGACTTATTGCAGTATCCCACTCCTCCGCCGGGTTTGTATAACAGATGTGTCTCCTCACTTTTCTTTCTTTTTAACTTAGCACATTTTTTGAATTGCGGATTATTGTATGTTCGTAACATTTGTTCTTTATTCCAGGGGCAGGCCAGGCGGGTAAAACGTCGGATGTTCGACACCGCCTTGAACAATTTAAGTCGAGGAGAGCTTCCGCGAAACCTTCTACTGATCGCACTGGGGACGTAGTCAAGTACCGCCCTCTTCTTGGGGTCATCGAAGAGGGCATTCAGAAAAGGAAGCGGAGCCGTTCCTTATTTGAGTCTTCTTCTGCTTCGCAGCTTTCTACTCTGTCTCCCCCTACTCAGCCTCCTCGTGATACTACGGAGGAGAGCACAGAGCCCTGCCCCCCTCCTCCTCCTTCCAAGAGTTCTACTGTCATTCATATAAGGCGTCCCGATGTGCCTCGCCCCGTGCCTCGTGACCCTTTTGCCGGCCATCCTGATTTAGACCCAAGTTTTCGGGACATTTCATTCGATGAGACCACGGGCGAGCACCTGCTTCCCCGCAACCCCATGGTAAGAGTGCTGGACGAGGCCAAATCTTTAGATCTTGATTTACTTACTACACGGGTAGTCACCATGGGGGACGAGGCCAAGGCTAATATTGATCGGGTGGCCGAAGAGACTAAGAAGTTAATGGAGCATCATGCTCGATTGGTCAAGGCCGGGGAGGAGATTGGGAGTGCTAACATTCGGTTAAGGCTAAAGGTTGCCGATCAGGCCAAGCAGCTTGCCGACCAAGCCATCCAGATCTCCCAGCATGAGGAAGCTTCCCAGCGTCTGAAAGAGACCATGGAGAAGGCAAGTAGGGCGGAGTTACGGAAAATGGAGGTCACCTGCAGGGAGCGGATTAACATGGCTATTACAACGGTGGATGAGGTTCGAAATGCGGATCTCGAGCGGGTAGAGGAGTTGTCCGGGAGGCTCGAGGCTGCGGAGATGGCCCAGGCCGAGTTGAAGGAGGAGATGGAGGAGATGAGGAGGTCCCTCAAGTTGAAGGAAGAGGAAATGAGGAGGTCACTCCAGGCTGACTGCTTGAGATACCAATCAGAGAGGGACGTCGCCATCACCAAGTTGCAAGCTTCCGAGGCCCGGGTGAGGGAGTTTGAGGAAAACGAGGGGATGATGGATGAGATGTTGCAGGATATGTACTTCCACACTTGGAAGGAGGGCGGCTTGTCTTGGATGGACGATTACCCTCGGGTCATGGCCAAGGTGTATCTCCAGGCTTTAGAGGAGGCCAGGGTGAATGCGGGTAAGGAAGGCGGAGAGGCTTTCAACTTGAGTGCGGTTACTGCTCAGTTCTCAAAGGAGGAGCAAGCGGCGGTGAAGGAGGGGATGCGGCTACTCGCTGCAGAGGAAGCGGGCGTGCAGTTGGATGATGAGGATCAAGCGGCGGATGCTGGTGAGTTATTCTTTTCCCTTTCTTTTCTTTTCGTGTTTTCATAACTTGATCGTTCGTTTAATGAATTCCTCTTCTGATCTGGACAGGTGGGACTTCAGATCCACATGCTGGGGGCTCCGATCCTGCGGCTAAGTAGGCTGGGGGAGTTGGTGATGGAGTGTGGATGCATCTGCCATCTTTTTGTTTCTTTTTTATCACTGTTCATGTTAGTCTTTGATATGCAACTGTAATAAAATTATTTGCAAAGAATAACTTCGTGTGATCTTATAATATAAGCTGATTTTGTCATGTTCAAATGTTGTTGCTATCTTTATGTGCTGTGTGAGAAGTATAATTATGTATATGCCTGTGATTCCACTTGTGTTTGATGTTAAGTTTTTGCTTGAAATATAATTTCACGTTTTGCAATGTCAGTGTATGAATAAGTTATAGTTACGCATTTATGTACAAGAGAAGAGAGTACCGCCCTTTATGTTTTATTCGCAGGCGGTAGCTTTGAGTGTCTTGTGTAACTGTTCACGGGTATAGCAGAGCGCCCTGCTACCCAGCATGCAGGCTTAGAGCCTCATGAGTGAATGCTTCCTATTTGGTTTCCTGTACTTTAGAGTTTGTTATACAGGATAGGAGAAAAATATTTAAATGAAATGGAAATATAGTAAAAGTAAAACTTCCAGTCACGGAAGGCCGTCGATGTGCTTAAGTTCGTGGCAAACGGGTTTTGTAGTCACTTTCCCTAGCTGTGGGTCTTGGAGACATTTGTCACCCATCTTACGCCTCCGCGGGGAGTTTTCTTTTTTACCACAGCCGCACTTAAGACACATCGGAGCCGAGATCGCGCACGGTAACTACCCGAACCATTATGGTCCGTAATCGTGGGTATTATTCGATTTACCGTGGCCGGCTAGCGTGGGTGCCGTTGGCCGTGAACTACCCCTGGCTGGCCACACCTTATGTTGGGGCTTAAAGTAGGTTCACAGTTACCGACGAGCCGAACGCCGTAATGAGCTGCCATCGGCTATAGTCGGCCTTTATGATGACTTATAATCGGCTCATTACAGTTGGCTTTGAGGGCAGGCGCACAATGAGTTAACCCGCAGCAGAGGGATGCTGGAGCAAAAGTGTCTCATTGGCGAGTGCATAGAATCGTAGCGTACCTGTTAGGCCTAGTCCAGATGAGGCCGCGGTGCATCTTGAGTGGAGATGCCATAGGATTTTGTTCAACAGAAAGGGATAAAGCTTAACAAGCAGCCAAGATATGAAGGCACAAGGTAACAAGAGATAAGATTTTTAAAGTGGTTCGGCACGATAATGCCTACGTCCACCGTGTTAATACGCTTCATATGGGCGGTACGTGTTAAGCAAAGTATCGACGGAGGTGTCGGATGTTCCAAGCCCTCTGGAACACCACTCCGTCCACTGTTGACAAAATATAATCTCCGTTGTTGTGAAGATCTTGATGAATTTCATATGGTCCGTCTACTGGTGCTTTCATGGTTAGGTAGCATGACAGGCTCAGCTATATCCGACCCCTGCCTGGCACCTCCCCCGTTGGGTTTGGTTCCAAGTGTTTCCTCAGGTCGGAATTCGGGCTGAGTCCGGGCTCGGCTCCTACCATGACCATTTCTTTATTAACCTCTTCGAAGAAGAAAGGTCATTGTTGTCTCACAGATCCTCCAGATTGGGACTCGGTCCATGATTCGGTGTTGCGGGAGGATCCGCATGAGGATAAGATCTCCCTCTTGTAAGCTGCGATGCTTGATTTTGGAGTTGCATTGTGCTGCCACTTTTTGCTTGTGGGCTTCTGCTTTTAAGTGTTGCATCGTTTCTCCTCTCCTCAATCAGATCCAAAGACATGAGGAGGAGTTCTTCGTTTTCTTCTGGGTTGCAGTGGGTCCCATGGTGAGATGGCGCTACAGTTTCAACTGGGGGCATGGCCTCCAATCTGTATGCCAAAGAGAAAGGAGTATGCCCCGTTGATGTTCTATGAGAGGTGCGGCAGGCCCAGGGTGCCGTAGGAAGTTCGTCCACCCAAGCGCCTTTTGACTTTTCAAGCTTCTTCTTGGTTAGGGTTTTGAGAATTCTGTTGACAGCTTTGACTTGTCCGTTTGCCTGAGGATAAGCTACAGATGAGAAGCTTTTGTGAATTATGTGCTCTTGGCATCGGTTGGTAAACTCTTTGTTGTCAAACTGGAGTCCGTTGTTTGATATGATCTTGAGTGGGACTCCGTACCTGCATAGAATATTTTTTGATCAAGAAGTTGATAATTTATGTAAGAAGTTGATAATTTATGCCAAAGATATTTTATTTTAAAGGGTCCGCTTCCACCCATTTGGTGAAATGATTAAAAACATCCTTCTAGCCATCCAGGACAAAGTTTAAAGCAAGGGAGGGGGGCAAGAGTCAAATCTCTGTCCTGGTAGATATAAACGCTTTCCTCCCTTCTTGCCCCCAGCGTTATCTCTAGAGTCATTTCTTCAAACGTCCTTTGTTGCAGCGGGAGTGTCGCCATGGGTAGTCTTAGCCTGTTGTCCTGACTGTCTCTTAGCGGTAGCGTTTTCAAGCCTCATATACTTCCCAGCTTCATGGAAGAAGTCAGGTAACGTAGCTGGTTTATCTTTTGTTAACCTCCTAGCAAACTTGGTATCCGGATGCACGCCACTACAAAGGGCCGTTAGGATAAGTTTCTCATTGGCATCTTGAACTGTTGCTGCTGTGGCGTTGAACCGTGTTAGATATTGTTGCAGCGTCTCTCCGGATTTCTGTTTGATATTGGATAGAGAATAAGCATCCTTGGGTTGTTCCACATGGATGAGGAACTGGCTAATAAACCTTTCTTTCAACATCTCCCATGAGCTGATGGATCCTCGGGGTAGATGGCAGAACCAGGAGGTAGCTAGATCTGCTAGGAATAGCGGAAAGCATTTACATAATACTCCTTCTGTTGCTCCACTCATGAGCATATGCTGGGTGTATCTCTGTAAGTGTACGATGGGGTCGGAAGTTCCTTTGTAAGGTTCCATGGTTGGCATTTTCCATTCCCGGGGGGCGATGGTAGTTTCGATATTTCGGGTAAAGGGGCTGGTGACCCTAGCGCCTATCCCCCGGTCCCTTTGCTCTCGTTGGACACACTCTCTGAATAATCGTGCCATTCGTTCGTCAGAACTTGGAGCGGACAAAAATGAGCTTAGTTCTTCCCTGCGGGATCTATCTCGTCCAGATGACCTGTAGGGATGGTACAATCTATCACTTCTTGCATTATCCAGTGGTTGTCTCTGGCTGCTCGGATGCATGCTAGGACCAGCTACAGTTGCCCCCTGCCTTGATCTTACCCGGTGGGGTTCTGCTTCGAGCATTTCCATGGGGCCAACTTCGGGCTGGGTTCCAGCTTGGCTCCGTTCAGCGGGGTTTCTATGATTCCTGTCGATAGTTTCTTCGAAGAAGGAATACCTTTGCTGTCTCCGAGATCCTCCAGATTGAGACTCATCCCATGATTCAGTGTTGCGGTTGGATTCTTCAGCATCCCTTAAGCGTGACATAAGTTGGTCCACTAAAGCTTCTTGTTGGGATGTGAAGCGGTTGGTTACTTCAGCCACAACTCTGTCTAGATCTGCCCTAGTTATTGGTTGTTCGGTGGCAGGAGCTATCAGATTTGCCTGGTATCCATCTGGTGCTGCTGTTGAAATTGGATGATCCTCTTGATCTGGGGCTACTGGATCCGGAAGACTGCTAGTTGCGATGTTCTTTCCTTTGTTAACATCCTTCCGTTGCTTGGAAGGCATGATTTCTAAGCGACGAACGTCGTTATGAGGAAGAAGGTTGAGTGGGAGAAGCTGAAGCTTCGAGTTCAATTCTCAGTGAAAGCACCAAAAATGTTTGCACAAAAAATGGACAAACACCTCCAAGTCGTATTATTTTAGTTGAGTATGTGTGATTTTCAATGATTTTAGATGAGTATGTAAATATGAGAAAAGTAAGGGCTGAAATGTAAAAGACACGCAGATTTATAGTGGTTCGGCCAGAATGTGCCTACGTCCACTTTATATGTTATTATCTTTCTTCTTCCAGATTACAAGTACAATGCTTTGTATACAAGTGTATGAAAGTAGTTTGAAAGTTCCTTCCTTGCTTGAGCTCTCAAACTTGTCTGCCATTGTTGTACCCCTGCCCCTCTATTTATAGAATGAGGTAGGGGGCAGGGGTCTTGGAAGTATATAACTGCTGGTGGGCCCGGGCTGAAGCAATTTGGCCTGGCACTTCTGGTTCGGCGAGGCTTCATTCGGTAGAGCTTGGACTAGTGATGGTGGTGCGTGAAGTGGATTGCTGAAGCCTTGATTCGGTGGTAGTGTTGGAGTGGCAGTGGAGTTGGTTCGGCCATGGTTCATGCCGAATGGAATGGTGGTTGTGCCTTGCCGAATGGAGTGGGGGACCGAATGAGGTTGGCTCGGTAGGGGGGTTGATCCGGTAGTGGAGTGGGAGTGGTAGCTTGGACCGGCATTGTGTGGTCCGGTGGAGACGTGGAGTATTGGACCGGCATTGTGTGGTCCGGTGTTGAGCTGGTGCCGAATGGACATGAGAGGAGAGAGAGCCGAATGAAGTTGAGGGCATGGACGCCGAATGAACTTGGGTTCATGAATGCCGAATGGACCATGGTACAAGGAGGTACCGAATGGACATGAGCACTTGAGTGCAAGGAGATGACGCCTACTGTGCCTGTTGGTTTCAAACGTGCATGGGACATGACGCTTCACGGTCTCGTGGCCTTCTGGGCGAGAATCCGCCCAACAATTGTAGTACCATGGTGCACCACTCTCCAGCGATGGTAAATCATAGACCAGCCACGGGGATCCCGTTTTACAGAAAAAATCCACGTGACGAAAAAACGAAAGGTAAAAAACTTCCTTGACCCGATTGAGGTTCGGATAGGATTTTTTGGGTATGAAACTAACTAGTGACGGCTGAAAGCCGTCATAGCTGTAGAACTCACAGATACCTTCGTTTTGACTGGTTATGGCTCACGTAACTCCAAACGAACCAAGAGTTATGGCCCTCCGAATAATCGATATCCATAGGGTGCAACATCTACGGTGCAAGGTGCAACATCCGTCCAAAATGACGAAACCGTGCCGTACGACCTTTAGAAGTGGGTGCATGGATTTGAAATGGTGCAGTACCATGGTGCACAACTCTCCAGCGATGGTAAATCATTGACCAGCCACGGGGATCCCGTTTTACAGAAAAAATCCACGTGACGAAAAAACGAAGGGTAAAAAACTTCCATGACCCGATCGAGGTTCGGATAGTATTTTTTGGGTATGAAACTAACCAGTGACGGCAGAAAGCTGTCATAGCTGTAGAACTCACAGATACCTTCGTTTTGACTAGTTATGGCTCCCGTAACTCTAAACGAGCCAAGAGTTATGGCCCTTCGAAGAATCGATATCCATAGGGTGCAACATCTACCGTGCAAGGTGCAACATCCGTCCAAAATGACGAAACCGTGCCGTACGACCTTTAGAAATGGATGCATGGATTTGAAACGGTGCAGTACCATGGCGCACCACTCTCCATCGATGGTAAATCATTGACCAGCCACGGGGATCCCGTTTTACAGAAAAAATCCACGTGACGAAAAAACGAAGGGTAAAAAACTTCCATGACCCGATTGAGGTTCGGATAGGATTTTTTGGGTATGAATCTAACCAGTGACGGCTGAAAGCTGCCATAGCTGTAGAACTCACAGATACCTTCGTTTTGACTAGTTATGGCTCCCGTAAATCTAAACGAGCCAAGAGTTATGGCCCTCCGAAGAATTGATATCCAGAGGGTGCAACATCTACGGTGCAAGGTGCAACATCCGTCCAAAATGACGAAACAGTGCCGTACGACCTTTAGAAATGAGTGCATGGATTTGAAACATTGTAGTACCATGGTGCACCACTCTCCAGCAATGGTAAATCATAGACCAGCCACGGGGATCCCGTTTTACAGAAAAAATCCACGTGACGAAAAAACGAAAGGTAAAAAACTTCCTTGACCCGATTGAGGTTCGGATAGGATTTTTTGGGTATGAAACTAACCAGTGACGGCTGAAAGTCGTCATAGCCGTAGAACTCACAGATACCTTCGTTTTGACAGGTTATGGGTCCCGTAACTCTAAACGAGCCAAGAGTTATGGCCCTCCGAATAATCGATATCCAAAGGGTGCAACATCTGCGGTGCAAGGTGCAACATCCGTCCAAAATGACGAAACCGTGCCGTACGACCTTTAGAAAGGGGTGCAGGGATTTGAAACGGTGCAGTACCATGGTGCACCACTCTCCAACGATGGTAAATCACTGACCAGCCACGGGGATCCCGTTTTACAGAAAAAATCCACGTGACGAAAAAACGAAGGGTAAAAAACTTCCATGACCCGATTGAGGTTCGGATAGGTTTTTTTGGGTATGAAACTAACCAGTGACGGCTGAAAGCTTTCATAGATGTAGAACTCACAGATACCTTCGTTTTGACTGGTTATGGCTCCCATAACTCCAAACGAGCCAAGAGTTATGGCCCTTCGAAGAATCGATTTCCACAGGGTGCAACATCTGCGGTGCAAGGTGCAACATCCGTCCAAAATGACGAAACCGTGCCGTACGACCTTTAGAAATGGGTGCATGGATTTGAAACGGTGCAGTACCATGGTGCACCACTCTCCAGCGATGGTAAATCATTGACCAGCCACGGGGATCCTTTTTTTACAGAAAAAATCCACGTGAGGAAAAAACTTCCATGACCCGATCGAGGTTCGGATAGGATTTTTTGGGTATGAAACTAACCAGTGAAGGCTGAAAGCTGTCATATCTGCAGAACTCACAGATACCTTCGTTTTGACTGGTTATGGCTCCCGTAAATCTAAACGAGCCAAGAGTTATGGCCCTCCGAAGAATCGATATCCATAGGTTGCAACATCTACGGTGGAAGGTGCAACAACCGTCCAAAATGACGAAACAGTGCCGTACGTCCTTTAGAAATGAGTGCATGGATTTGAAACATTGCAGTGCCATGGTGCACCACTCTCTAGCGATGGTAAATCATTGACCAGCCACGGGGATCCCGTTTTACAGAAAAAATCCACGTGACGAAAAAACGAAGGGTAAAAAACTTCCATGACCCGATTGAGGTTCGGATAGGATTTTTTGGGTATGAAACTGACCAGTGATTGATGAAAGCCGTCATAGCTGTAGAACTCACAGATACCTTCGTTTTGACTGGTTATGGCTCCCGTAACTCTAAACGAGCCAAGAGTTATGGCCCTCCGAAGAATCGATTTCCACAGGGTGCAAGATCTTCGGTGCAAGGTGCAACATCCGTCCAAAATGACGAAACCGTGCCGTACGACCTTTAGAAATGAGTGCATGGATTTGAAACATTGGAGTACCATGGTGCACCACTCTCCAGCGATGGTAAATCATAGACCAGCCACGGGGATCCCGTTTTACAGAAAAAATCCACGTGACGAAGAAACGAAGGGTAAAAATCTTCCTTGACCCGATTGAGGTTCGGATAGGATTTTTTGGGTATGAAACTAACCAGTGGCGGCAGAAATCCGTCATAGCTGTAGAACTCACAGATACCTTCGTTTTGACTGGTTATGGCTCCCGTAACTCTAAACGAGCCAAGAGTTATGGCCCTCCGAATAATCGATATCCAAAGGGTGCAACATCTGCGGCGTAAGGTGCAACATCCGTCCAAGATGACGAAACTGTGCCGTACGACCTTTAGAAATGGGTGCATGGATTTGAAACGGTGCAGTACCATGGTGCACCACTCTCCAGCGATGGTAAATCAATGACCAGCCACGGGGATCCCGTTTTACGGAAAATATCCACGTGACGAAAAAACGAAGGGTAAAAAACTTCCATGACCCGATTGAGGTTCGGATAGGATTTTTTGGGTATGAAACTAACCAGTGACGGCTGAAAGCCGTCATAGCTGTAGAACTCACAGATACCTTCGTTTTGACAGGTTATGGGTCACGTAAGTCTAAACGAGCCAAGAGTTATGGCCCTCCGAATAATCGATATCCAAAGGGTGCAACATCTGCGGTGCAAGGTGCAACATCCGTCCAAAATGACTAAACCGTGTCGTACGACCTTTAGAAATGGGTGCAGGGATTTGAAACGGTGTAGTACCATGGTGCACCACTCTCCAGCGATGGTAAATCATTGACCAGCCACGGGGATACCGTTTTACAGAAAAAATCCACGTGACGAAAAAACGAAGGGTAAAAAACTTCCATGACCCGATTGAGGTTCGGATAAGATTTTTTGGGAATGAAACTAACCAGTGACGGCTGAAAGCGGTCATAGCTATAGAACTCACAGATACCTTCGTTTTGACTGGTTATGGCTCCCGTAGCTCCAAACGAGCCAAGAGTTATGGCCCTCCGAAGAATCGATTTCCACAGGGTGCAACATCTACGGTGCAAGGTGCAACATCCGTCCAAAATGACGAAACCGTGCCGTACGACCTTTAGAAATGGGTGCAGGGATTTGAAACGGTGCAGTACCACGGTGCACCACTCTCCAGCGATGGTAAATCATTGACCAGCCACGGGGATACCGTTTTACAGAAAATATCCACGTGACGAAAAAACGAAGGGTAAAAAACTTCCATGACCCGATTGAGGTTCGGATAGGATTTTTTGGGTATGAAACTAACCAGTGACGGCTAAAAGCCGTCATAGCTATAGAACTCACAGATACCTTCGTTTTGACTGGTTATGGCTCCCGTAACTCTAAACGAGCCAAGAGTTATGGCCCACCGAAGAATCGATTTCCACAGGGTGCAACATATGCGGTGCAAGGTGCAACATCCGTCCAAAATGACGAACAGTGCCATACGACCTTTAGAAATGGGTGCAGGGATTTGAAACATTGCAGTACCATGGTGCACCACTCTCCAGCGATGGTAAATAATTGACCAGCCACGGGGATCCCGTTTTACAGAAAAAATCCACGTGACGAAAAAACGAAGGGTAAAAAACTTCCATGACCCGATCGAGGTTCGGATAGGATTTTTTGGGTATGAAACTAACCAGTGACGGCAGAAAGCTGTCATAGCTGTAGAACTCACAGATACCTTCGTTTTGACTGGTTATGGCTCCCGTAACTCTAAACGAGCCAAGAGTTATGGCCCTCCGAAGAATCGATATCCATAGGGTGCAACATCTACGGTGCAAGGTGCAACATCCGTCCAAAATGACGAAACCGTGCCGTACGACCTTTAGAAATGGATGCATGGATTTGAAACGGTGCAGTACCATGGTGCACCACTCTCCAGCGATGGTAAATCATTGACCAGCCACGGGGATCCCGTTTTACAGAAAAAATCCACGTGACGAAAAAACGAAGGGTAAAAAACTTCCATGACCCGATTGAGGTTCGGATATGATTTTTTGGGTATGAAACTAACCAGTGATGGCTGAAATCCGTCATAGCTGTAGAACTCACAGATACCTTCGTTTTGACTGGTTATGGGTCCCGTAACTCTAAACGAGCCAAGAGTTATGGCTCTCTGAATAATCGATATCCAAAGGGTGCAACATCTGCGGTGCAAGGTGCAACATCCGTCCAAAATGACGAAACCGTGCCGTACGACCTTTAGAAATGGGTGCAGGGATTTGAAACGGTGCAGTACCATGGTGCACCACTCTCCAGCGATGGTAAATCATTGACCAGCCACGGGGATCCCGTTTTACAGAAAAAATCCACGTGACGAAAAAACGAAGGGTAAAAAACTTCCATGACCCGATGGAGGTTCGGATAGGTTTTTTTGGGTATGAAACTAACCAGTGATGGCTGAAAGCTGTCATAGATGTAGAACTCACAGATACCTTCGTTTTGACTGGTTATGGCTCTCGTAACTCCAAACGAGCCAAGAGTTATGGTCCTCCGAAGAATCGATATCCATAGGGTGCAACATCTACGGTGCAAGGTGCAATATCCGTCCAAAATGACGAAACCGTGCCGTACGCCCTTTAGAAATGGGTGCATGGATTTGAAACGGTGCAGTACCATGGTGCTCCACTCTCCAGCGATGGTAAATCATTGACCAGCCACGGGGATCCCGTTTTTACAGAAAAAATCCACGTGAGGACAAAACGAAGGGTAAAAAACTTCCATGACCCGATTGAGGTTCAGATAGGATTTTTTGGGTATGAAACTAACCTGTGACGGCAGAAAGCCATCATAGCTGTATAACTCACAGATACCTTCGTTTTGACTGGTTATGGCTCCCGTAACTCTAAACGAGCCAAGTGTTATGGCCCTTCGAATAATAGATATCCATAGCTTGCAACATCTACGGCGCAAGGTGCAACATCCGTCCAAAATGACGAAACCGTGCCGTACGACCTTTAGAAATGGATGCAGGGATTTGAAACGGTGTAGTACCATGTTGCACCACTCTCCAGCGATGGTAAATCATTGACCAGCCATGGGGTTCCCGTTTTACAGAAAAAATCCACGTGACGAAAAAACGAAGGGTAAAAAACTTACATGACCCAATTGAGGTTCGGATAGGATTTTTTGGGTATGAAACTAACCAGTGACGGCTGAAAGCCATCATAGCTGTATAACTCACAGATACCTTCGTTTTGACAGGTTATGGCTCCCGTAACTCTAAACAAGCCAAGAGTTATGGCCCTTCGAATAATAGATATCCATAGGGTGCAACATCTACGGCGCAAGGTGCAACATCCGTCCAAAATGACGAAACCGTGCCGTACGACCTTTAGAAATGGATGCATGGAATTGAAACAGTGCAGTACCATGTTGCACCACTCTCCAGCGATGGTAAATCATTGACCAGCCACGGGGATCCCGTTTTACAGAAAAAATCCACGTGACGAAAAACGAAGGGCAAAAAACTTCCATGACCCGATCGAGGTTCGGATAGGATTTTTTGCGTATGAAACTAACCAGTGACGGCAGAAAGCCATCATAGCTGTAGAACTCACAGATACCTTCGTTTTGACTGGTTATGGCTCCCGTAACTCTAAACGAGCCAAGAGTTATGGCCCTCCGAAGAATCGATATCCATAGGGTGCAACATCTACGGCGCAAGGTGCAACATCCGTCCAAAATGACGAAACCGTGCCGTACGACCTTTAGAAATGGATGCATGGATTTGAAACGGTGCAGTACCATGGTGCACCACTCTCCAGCGATGGTAAATCATTGACCAGCCACGGGGATCCCGTTTTACAGAAAAAATCCACGTGACGAAAAAACGAAGGGTAAAAAACTTCCATGACCCGATTGAGGTTCGGATAGGATTTTTTGGGTATGAAACTAACCAGTGACGGCTAAAAGCCGTCATAGCTGTAGAACTCACAGATACCTTCGTTTTGACTGGTTATGGCTCCCGTAACTCTAAACGAGCCAAGAGTTATGGCCCACCGAAGAATCGATTTCCACAGGGTGCAACATATGCGGTGCAAGGTGCAACATCCGTCCAAAATGACGAACAGTGCCGTACGACCTTTAGAAATGGGTGCATGGATTTGAAACATTGCAGTACCATGGTGCACCACTCTCCAGCGATGGTAAATAATTGACCAGCCACGGGGATACCGTTTTACAGAAAAAATCCACGTGACGAAAAAACGAAGGGTAAAAAACTTCCATGACCCGATCGAGGTTCGGATAGGATTTTTTGGGTACGAAACTAACCAGTGACGGCAGAAAGCTGTCATAGCTGTAGAACTCACAGATACCTTCGTTTTGACTGGTTATGGCTCCCGTAACTCTAAACGAGCCAAGAGTTATGGCCCTCCGAAGAATCGATATCCATAGGGTGCAACATCTACGGTGCAAGGTGCTACATCCGTCCAAAATGACGAAACCGTGCCGTACGACCTTTAGAAATGGATGCATGGATTTGAAACAGTGCAGTACCATGGTGCACCACTCTCCAGCGATGGTAAATCATTGACCAGCCACGGGGATCCCGTTTTAAAGAAAAAATCCACGTGACGAAAAAACGAAGGGTAAAAAACTTCCATGACCCGATTGAGGTTCGGATATGATTTTTTGGGTATGAAACTAACCAGTGACGGCTGAAAGCCGTCACAGCTGTAGAACTCATAGATACCTTCGTTTTGACTGGTTATGGGTCCCGTAACTCTAAACGAGCCAAGAGTTATGGCCCTCTGAATAATCGATATCCAAAGGGTGCAACATCTGCGGTGCAAGGTGCAACATCCGTCCAAAATGACGAAACCGTGCCGTACGACCTTTAGAAATGGGTGCAGGGATTTGAAACGGTGCAGTACCATGGTGCACCACTCTCCAGCGATGGTAAATCATTGACCAGCCACGGGGATCCCGTTTTACAGAAAAAATCCACGTGACGAAAAAACGAAGAGTAAAAAACTTCCATGACCCGATGGTGGTTCGGATAGGTTTTTTTGGGTATGAAACTAACCAGTGATGGCTGAAAGCTGTCATAGATGTAGAACTCACAGATACCTTCGTTTTGACTGGTTATGGCTCCCGTAACTCCAAACGAGCCAAGAGTTATGGTCCTCCGAAGAATCGATATCCATAGGGTGCAACATCTACGGTGCAAGGTGCAATATCCGTCCAAAATGACGAAACCGTGCCGTACGACCTTTAGAAATGGGTGCATGGATTTGAAACGGTGCAGTACCATGGTGCTCCACTCTCCAGCGATGGTAAATCATTGACCAGCCACGGGGATCCCGTTTTTACAGAAAAAATCCACGTGAGGAAGAAACGAAGGGTAAAAAACTTCCATGACCCGATTGAGGTTCGGATAGGATTTTTTGGGTATGAAACTAACCAGTTGTTTGTGTCAAAATTGGGCACAACACTCTTCGGGAGTCGTTGAAGAGATAATAGTCAAGAATGCAAGTTCAAAACAGATATTATCTAACAAAAACTACAATCAACAGTAAAGTAAATGCGTAGACAAGCGATTTATAGTGGTTCGGCGTGTTGCCTACGTCCACTGTGAAGTTTTTTAATGTTTTATTGATTCGCTTTCAATAAATACAAGTTGTTACAGCGATCCACAGCAAGTTACAACTGGAAATTCGAAATCAACCATAGAATTATGATGTAGGATGATGGTGATCTTGATCCGGCAGAGTCTCGGCGTCTCAGAGTCAGGAGATCCCTTTTCTGTTGGCCTTGGGGCTCTATTTATAGGCGTAGGCTGCTGATATTTCGCTGAAAACTCGGGAGACCACTTCTGGCACGTGAGGGGGCCCACGCGTACGGTCTTGGGAAGTTTGGGCCCACTTTGGCATCGGTTCGAACTCCATTCGAACCGATCAAGAATTCATCCAATCGAGGTGAAATTTGGCGTGGACATTCTTCAACATGTGTGCAAACATCTGTGAAAATTTCGTGGCATTTGGATCAGTAGATTAGGAGATATGATGGGTTCGAAATAGTGTTCACGGCACGGCTGTCTGGTTCGAACCCCTGCATTCGAAACGATGGTTTCGAATTCATCATGTCACGCGACTTCGTGGTGACGTGGAGCGCAAACTTCGAATCGATCCGGACTTCACTCCGTGCTGACCGCTTCGACTCCGTGTATCTCGGTGATTTCGAACCGATGGAAGACACGTTGGTTGACCCGGTGGGTTCGAACAAGGCAACACAGGATGGGTTCGAAGAAGGCCTTTGTGATGGGTTCGAAGCATGGCTCTATGATGGGTTCGAACATGACTTCAGGGATGGGTTCGAACGAAGCTTATGGATGGGTTCGAAGCATGCATGTCTGATGGTTTCGAAATGAGGCAGCCGAGTATGGATTCGAATCAGCTACTCTCTGATGGGTTCGAGGTCGAGGCATCCCGAGGGTTTCGAAGGTGATGGTTTCGAATGGTGCATGATGATGGGTTCGAAGACACCCATCATGGTGGGTTCGAAACCAGTGTGTTCCCTCCAAGTTGAACCAATCATTACTTGAGCATACGAACTCGGATTGACTTGAAATTTGAAATGCTGACTCCTGTGGCCTTTCTTGCAGTGTCCCATCAATTGTAGCTCATTCTGGACTCGGATAAAATTCAGTGATATCCATGGCGAAAGAAAATACGATCAACCTCTGAGGCGAACTGTCCTTCCTTTTCAATCGCTCTTTTGGTATCGCGGCTTTGCCAAAAAGCGGGATAACATTTTGCCCCCCAAAGTACGTCTTGTGGGAACATGACGTGCTTTGAATAGCTGCCATTTCTATCTGAACAATCATTGCTCTCTTTTTTGTTGAAACTCGTAGGATGTATAATAGTGCTTAGCCGTTGGCTGTCGCATTTGTAACGGGAATAGTGTTTGATCCCTGTGAATATTCAAAATCGAATGTTAGTCCGACATGTATGCACATATGTTAATTTGGACCTTGTTAACGTCGTGCGTCCACGAGTCGTTGTCAGTTTGGTTTGCTGCAGAATTTCGTATCGATTCTCTCCTGAACCGATTTTGAAATTTGAATTGAGACAACGCTTGGTGGTTGTTGTGGAAATTTCCTCCGTATCGATCCTCTCCTGAACCGATATTGAAGGTTGAAGAAATAGAATTTGTATTGCGCAAGTGTAATGTTTCGAACCGATGCACTTGAGCGTTGATGGGTTCGAAATTCATGTTTGTATGGACGCGGTATGCCCGTGCAATGATGGGTTGTGTGAATATGAGATTTCGAATCGATGCATTGGAGCATTTATGGATTCGAAATTGACATTCGAAACGGTCTGAAAGTATGGAGTATACTTGTGTGGTGATGGGTTCGCAATTGTCATTCGAACCGATGTGAAAGGATGGTTTCGAATTAGTAGTTCGTCTATGTGGTTTCGAAAATGATCTTCGAATCGACGATTTGGATGGGTACGAAACTATTGTTCACGGCAGTGGTCCTTGTGCTTCACACGATGGAGCCTCAAGCGTATGGGTTCGAAGATTGGTTTCGAAACGACTCTGCATTCTGACCTGTTGCAATCGGTCAACTTCACCGGAACTCGAATCGTCCCGGTCATCACCAACCCTCCATATAAATAGCAGTGGACCTGCTACTTTTTCACTTTTTACTTTTTCACTGCACTCTTCATCGCTTCAAAGCTTCTAAGGAGAAAACACTGCGTCGCGTTTTCGAATCCATCAAGATTTATGATTTAAATCTCTCGAATCCATTGCTTAAACTAGGTAATTAGCCTCGGATTCAAGCGACGAAGTTATTTTGAACCCATTTCTCTTCATCGATTGCATAGCTTCGAGATTGGCAAAACCAGATCTGGTTTGGGAGGGATTCGAATCGATGTGTGGGCTCGAGTTCGAAGTGATGACGGTGGTGTGTCTCCATTGGATTTCGAATCGATCCTTGGAATGTCCTTGTTGGGATGCGTAGTTCGCACCGATTGGGGGATTCGAGGGATCCTTTCGAATCGATGGATTCGAACCCATAGGCTATAGTTTCGAAGTTCGCAACCTCGCCTCGATTCGAAGTGGATCGTTTCGAACGCGACCGATGTCAAGTTAAGGGTTTCTGTATCGGTTCGAATTTGTCATTTGGCCATCGTTTCGAAGTGCGCCTGACTGCATGGTTTCGAAACGATGTTAGGATGGGTTCGAACGCATGGGTTCGAAGCACTGTCATGATGGTTTCGAACGCATGGGTTCGAACGAAGTTTGGATGGGTTCGAAGGAAGAGGTGTTCGGTTGGGTTCGAACGAAGCCTCTGTGATGGTTTCGAACCCTATACGATGGATTCCAAAATTTGAAATTTTTCAAGCATAACTCCGACGAGCTTCATTCCTGCATATTTGGACTTGAATATTGAATTGCATATTTGATTGCCTTTTGAAGCTCGTCGATGAAACTATAACAACTTCTATTCGAACCGACTTCCATCATATAAACGATTTAGTGATGACGGTCAGCGATGACGGTCATTACAGCTGAACTCCGTAGCTTTGTCGTTTGAATGTTCACTTTAACTCTGCAACATTTGTTCAAGTAATGGATGGCACGGTACCACACACATTCATACACTTTACACTGGGGAACACACGGGTTCTTTGTCGTCTAACGATGGTTTCTCATGAGTTAGCTAGTTATGGAACCTTCAAGTTCACAGCAGCAGGAGATTCAAGGTACAGCCTTTCCGGGGCTAGAAGTTCCGGATATAGATCCTGAGATCATCGGTCCGGCTCCGGACGAACTTCCTGATGCGTCGTTCATTGCCAATCCATCGGATTCCGTTCCATCGAATATCTCTGAAGACATGTTGGGGAGAATATGTTTGAGGCACGGCTTGTCATTGGATGATGCGTTACTGCCGGGGCCGAACGATAGACCACATAATCCGCCGAAAGGGTATACAGCGTTTAACCGCCACGCGTGTGCGGCCGGGACACTTCCCCCGTTCAACGAGTATATAAGAGAAGTATTGTCGTTTTTGAGGATCGCCCCATCTCAGCTGCATCCGAACGGATATGCGTCGATCAATAGCTTGTTCATTGCATTTATGGAATGTCTCCATCGACCGCCACTCCCAATCGAAATCAAATACTTGTTCAACTTCAAAACTCGGGGTGATTATCCTTCTTTCACATTTCTGGAAGCGGTGAGAAATTGCCAAGTGGTTACCGAGTCTTGGACCAGGTTGAGTTATTATAGGACAGAATGGTTTTATGTCAGATTTCCTCCAGGCTTTGCTCGACGATGGTTATTCAGACGTGAGTACAACCGAGTTCTTAAATAGTTACTACGACAATTGCTGCCGAAGTGGAACTTATATTAATTTTTTCTTTTTACAGCAACGATCCCGCGACCCGAAGGTGAAGAGTTTAAGGAGATGGTGCGAGTACTTCGAGAAGTCCCGAGTGAAGATAGGGACATCGAGTTGCTTTTGACCGATAGGAATCTCCGGACTTATGGGCTGATTGAACGAAGGCAGAGTATAAGATTTAAGGTAGCACTAAAGATCGTTCCTAAGAAACGAGTCAAACGCAAGAAGCCCGAAGTTGCCATAGCCGAGGAGGCTGATTCTGAAAGAACTCATACTGATGATGAGCCGCTGACCGAGCCTACGGATGTAGCTTCGGATGTCGCGGAGCAGAGAAAAGGCAAGGCTGCCATGGTTAAGTCAACTAAGCGGGGGAGACGGAAATCGGTTGTCATTGCCCGGCCCTCTTCCGGAGTTAGAATCTCGGAGACGTCTCCTCCGAGAACTGAAAATCTTTTCGAAGGGCTTGCCGATCTTCCAATCCCGGACAATGTGTCTTTTCAACATGATGTCGGGTTGGAGGAATTCCATCGCACCTTAGAATTAAACGAGCCTCTTATAACTAGCGAGGTCGACACTTCCGGTTGGTCGGGGGGAATGCATATTCATGCACACTTCATGACACTGCATAACCTTTGATTTTAAATTACCTGTTTCGAAGAGTGATTAATTCGATTTTATCTTGCTTTGCAGATACTATGTCTAAACGAGGTTCAATGCTCGGGAGTCTTCGACATGCCCGCAAGTCTTCTTATTATGATTCGCGCAGGCGAGAGGGGGATAGAGATTATGATCAGGGACGCCCTGCGCATTATGACCAGGGACGTTCCGGATATTCTATTCATGAGAGATACGATTCGGACAGGGGCCATAGGCGTCGATCGCGATCGCGCACCCCTCCTCCTTCCAGAGATCCCGTACAACCTCCCGTTCGCGTCCCTCGTGATTCTTCTCGACATGTGTCGGTTTCTCAAGCTTCTAGATCTGAGGTGTCGGCGCCGACAGTTGCGGAGGAACCTCCTACTGAAATCACAGGAGAAGGGGCGATTAGGCTTGCGCAGCTGAAGAGAGAGTTCCCGAATATCTGCTTCGACAACTATGTCTTTCCCCCGAACTTGAAAAGAATCCCACCGGAGGCCGAGCGGTGGGCGCTTGATTATGTGCACGACTTCTACGCACAGTATAAGGTGTGGTATAAGGCAGCTGAAAAAGCATCGGCGCTGGCCTTCGAACGAGCGGCCACCATTGAAAAATTGCAAGCCGAGTTAGCACAAAAAGATCGCATCATACAAGTGCTGAATACTGAGGCTGAATCATCCCGTAAATCTGAAATAGAGGCCATTAAAAAAGCCGATGAAGCCCAGGCAATCATGGATAGGATGAAACGCGAACACTACGCCACGGTTGAGGACATGGGTCATCGAAACA
The DNA here is from genome assembly GCA_030765085.1 of Allium cepa. NCBI lineage: Eukaryota > Viridiplantae > Streptophyta > Magnoliopsida > Asparagales > Amaryllidaceae > Allium > Allium cepa. The sequence continues at coordinate 223,630 of CM060941.1, forward strand.
CATTGGTTACTGCAGAGAGGGACGCAGCCCTGAAGGAGTTGAACGAACTTAAGTCAAAATTCGCCGAAATCGCCAAGGAAAGGGATGATGTGAATAGCGCAGCTCAGGAGGCGTGTGAACAAGCTGTGATTCTTCGCACCGAAAGGGATGCTGCGGTGGCGAAAGTTCAAGCGGTCGAGACAGAGGTGGAGGAGAAAGTTCAACAAGCAGAGGCCAGGCTAGAGGCCGATATCGAAGATCTGCTTATAACTTATAACACCAACGTGTTAAAACACCGAAATTTAGCCTGGCTTCAAGATTATCCTGTTCACCTTCGCAGCGCTTGGAAACGATTGGTCGAGGAAGAGGAGGAAGCGCATACGGGCGAATCGGTTGACCGATTCGAGCTTGAGAACCGGCTATTGACTGAGGATGAAAAGAAGGTCCTTCATGATGCTATCATTGCTCATGAGAAGGAGATGGTGGGTGGTCGGTCCCTGGAAGTTGGAGAGGGATCGGGTGTTGAGCACCATGCGGATGTCACTGAAGTCACCACATCGCCTTTGTCAGTGCCTGTGTCTGCGGTCAGCTTGCCACCTGTTCCTGCTTACGACCCGGAGCGGCCGCACTTATCTCCTATCCATGAGCAAACTTCCGAGGTCGTTCAGCCGTCTGCGAGTCAAACTGGGGAAGGAATTTCGAAATTATCTCAAGTGTTTTCTAAATAAAGAGTTTGTTTTGAAGAAGTTACTGATAACTTATTGTTTTTTGCTTAGTGACGGAGGTTGTGCCGACAGTCGCGGCTCAAGAATCAAGCCAAAGGGATAAGGCCATCGCTACCGAGGCTATTGCTGTAACTGCGGTATCGATCGAGGCGGCACAGGGGAGTGGGTTATCTCTCGAGGAACAGATGGTGAGCGAGCTGCTCGGTGAGCAGGGCGGTTTCTCTACGGACTTACAGTTTATCATCGTTAGTGATCCCCTGCCGACCTCAAGTTCTTCGATGCAAACTGCGGATGCCCCCAGCCAAGCCCAAGCGACTCGAGAAGAGGAAATTTTGGCTGAAATCAATGCTGAAATAGAAGCTACGGGGCACAGTGGTAGCGCCGGTGGCAGCGCGACGGCGCATAGTTCAACACCTGCTAGGGTAGTACCATCGGGTAGCACTATCTCAATTTCCGTCACAGATCCAGTCCCCCCTACTCCTCCGGCGGGAAGCCTCCCTGTAGATTCGAGCTCTGAGGAGGACATCGATATCATGCCCCCAACCGAAGAGTCACCGCCGAAGAGGAGGCACTCAAAAAGAATTTCGGTCGCTAGTGATTCTGATGAAGAACCACTAATAAGGAAGACGAAAAAGAAGAAGAAATAGACTGGCTTTACAAGTAGATGTTTTGGTAGATAGGCACTTGTCTTCGTTTTTTTCTTTGTTAATAGGTCGTGTATAAATGCAGGTTCGGCCCCTGCTAGTAGGGATTGTTTTTGGGAAAACTTTTTCATATGTAAGCCCTCATTTTTAGTTAGTTGAAATAAACTTTAGTTTCTTTGTTTCAACTCTTGCTTTATTTGTGCTTAAGTACTTGTAGTGTCTTGCTCTCGGTCTGGAGTTCTTGTGGTGTTTTTACCGTTTAAGTAGAGCTCGTTTCATTTGCCACGCCTGAGAATCTTGGTCACAAGTTGCGATTGATGAATGAGTTGAACTTCGGACGTTGTATCACTTCGATTAGTGATTGACACTTAGCTTTCGTGCCCCCTAGTTTTGGGGAACAACATTTGTATTTGTGATGGTTGATCGCACTTGTTGCAAGTCTTGAGCACACGTCCGCCTTCCGGGGACTTAGAGTAATTTGAGATCGATAACCTGGTTTGCATTCCAGGAGTTCAAGTGTTATTGATGCTTGTAACATGGTTCGCGCTCCGGGAACGTGGGAATGGCGTTCACATTCCAACTTGCACCCTACTAACTCGGAGTTAGTATTAATGCTTTAGCTCGCACTACGAGAACTTTGACTTGGTGTTGATGCTCCAATTCACACTCTGGGAATTTGGAGTCCGCATTGATGGGTTGGTTCGTGCAGTGGGAACGAATTATTAAATGTTTATACTCCAATTCGCGCTGCGGGAATTTGGAGTCCGTTCGCTCTCCGGGAACGAATTGTTAAATGTTTATACTCCAATTCACGCTGTGGGAAGTTGGAGTCCGTTTGCACTCCGGGAACGAGTTGTTAAATGTTTATACTCCAATTCACGCCGTGGGAAGTTGGAGTCCGTTCGCACTCCGGGAACGAATTGTTAAATGTTTATACTCCAATTCACGCTGTGGGAAGTTGGAGTCCGTTCGCACTCCGGGAACGAATTGTTAAATGTTTATACTCCAATTCACGCTGTGGGAAGTTGGAGTCCATTCGCACTCTGGGAACGAATTATTGAATGTTTATACTCCAATTCGCGCTCTGGGAATTTGGAGTCCGTTCGCACTCCGGGAACGAGTTATTGAATGTTTATACTCCAATGCGCGCTCTGGGAATTTGGAGTCCGTTCGCACTCCGGGAACGAGTTGTTAAATGTTTATACTCCAATTCGCGCTCTGGGAATTTGGAGTCCGTTCGCACTCTGGGAACGAATTATTGAATGTTTATACTCCAATTCGCGCTCTGGGAATTTGGAGTCCGTTCGCACTCCGGGAACGAATTATGGAATGGACTATCGTGTGTTGGTCCAGTTAAGCCTTCGATGTGTTGGCTTGCCCCCGAGCTGGGGTTTCACTTAGTGAGTGGCCGGTTGTAACGCAGTCACTCGCTATTTGAATAAATTCCATTGTTCGATGTAACTTAGCTCTTCGTGTGTCGTGATTGTTGAATGTTGTATTCGATGAATCACAGCTTTAGCTTGAAGAGATAATGTTTTATTGCTGAAATGAGAAAATATGGCAAAGTCAGTGCCTTATTACAAAATCAAATTTCAGAATGTAAATGAAATTGCAAAATATTCATAGATTGAATGAGCCTGTCATGTGTGACAGTGACGAAGATCCTCGTCGTTCCAGGCTCCTGAGAAAGTCGGTCCGCCACTAATGGCGTTTATCACCAATCTCCCGCGAGGACCATTGGAGTCCTCATGCCTCGGTCGATCGGGTTCATTGTTTTGATTTGATGGACCTGCTTCCCTGGGTTGCGGTGTCCGCACAAATCGATCAAGCTTCCTTTCCCTGATCAGTTTTTCAACGAGATCCTGTAAGTGACGACACTCGTTCGTATCGTGCCCGTAGCTTTCATGGAACCTGCAAAACTTTCCTGTTTGGATTTGTCTTTCTGATGACGGTCTCGGAGCAGGTTTTTCATATTGAATTGTATTACGGGTTTGTAAATACAAGTCCTCCAACGAAGTATTCAAAGGAGTATAACTGTCGAACTTCGGATTTTTGCGTTGCGGACCGCGATTTTGATCTTGTTTTTTAATTTGATTCACGCTCTCTCTTCGCCGAGCTTGTTTATTGTTAATGTTCAACTGAACTTTTCCGGAGCTCTCACCGGATTGTTTTATTGCAACATTGCTTTGGGTTCCTCCCGCGTTTGATCCCGCGTCAGCTTGCTTCCTAGACTGTTTCGCGTCTTCCCGTCTCAGGAATTGAGCTGCTTTGGCATGGAAACGGTCCAATGACGCAGGTGGTTTCCCAGCTAGCCAATTGCCGAATTCAGAATCGGGGTCGATCCCCTTAGTTAACGCCATAAGGATGGAGTTATCATTTGGATTACTAATCTCCGCACATGCAGTATGGAATCTTTCTAAGTAGTGTCTGAGCGTCTCTCCGGGAGCTTGTGTGACACTAGATAGAGTGTTGACATCTTTCGGCCTCGCGACGTGCATGCCGAATTGCTCAATGAATTTTGTGGCCAACTGGTCGAATGAGGAAACGGATCGAGGAGGCAATCGGGTGAACCACATGGTGGCGATGCCCCCCAGGGATATGGGGAAACTACCACATTTCACAGCGTCGTCCGGTCTGGCAGCCGTCATCGACCATTCATATTTTAGAATATGTTGATTGGGATCGGAGTTTCCCTCATACATGGGCAGAGTGGGCATTCAGAATCGCCGTGGGGGTTCAGCATTAAGAATGTCGTCCGTAAAGGGAGTGTGACTTCGGGAAACTCCCCAATCGTCGTTTGTGAATCCCTGACTCTCACGAATCATCTGTCGTATCATAGTTGATAGATCCGGTATTTGCGCCGGAGTATGGTCACGTTCCATACTTTGGGTTTGAACCGGATATCGTTGACGGTACAAATCTCGCCTTCTCGGCTCATAGTCCTCTGGGACGTACGGTTCAGGAGTATGACCGCTTTGACGACGGTCCGGGTCCGACTGATCTCGAGCGTCGACCCCTGGTTCTGCCGCAATGCTAGCGGTGCGGTATTCAGCGGCGTGGTGTGGAATGGCACCCCCTCGGGAGGAGGGTCCGGTTTGGAAACTGGCTGACGGACCAACTCTTATTTGTCCAACGGTCAATATCGGTTGGTTTCCAGCGGACGGCATACGACCCTCATCTAACCGGGGTCGTGGAGGTCGGTTATGATAATCAGAAGATGAAGAACTTTGGCTAGAAGAGCGATAAGCACGATCTCTCGTGGATCGTTTTCGTTTCTGGCGATCCAGCTGGTTGATTAGCTCAGCGTTGGCGCGTAGCTGTTCTTCTAGTTGTCGCCGACTCTGGGTCAACCCTTGAAGTAACAACTGCAATTCTTGTCGGGTAACCGGACCCGACGGTTCTGAGTGCCCAGCGGCATCTTGATTAGGTGGAGGCAGAGGGGGCGGATTCTGTCTATCCTGTCCTTCTTGATTGACGGCGTTCGAGGTGGTTCTTGTGCTAACCATTTTTACAGTTGAGTTCCTTTCCTAGACTTTATGCAAATCTGAATAGAAGGGAAGGAAGTTGGATTTAACAATCTGGATCTCTCTCTTAGAATTATTCAATCCGGTATCGATCACAGATCCAGCGAGCAGGAGAAAATCTGGGTTTTCTCAGTGAAAGCACCAAAGTGTTTGTGTCAAAATTGGGCACAACACTCTTCGGGAGTCGTTGAAGAGATAATAGTCAAGAATGCAAGTTCAAAACAGATATTATCTAACAAAAACTCCAATCAACAGTAAAGTAAATGCGTAGACAAGCGATTTATAGTGGTTCGGCGTGTTGCCTACGTCCACTGTGAAGTTTTTTAATGTTTTATTGATTGTCCTTCAATAATTACAAGTTGTTACAGCGATCCACAGCAAGTTACAACTGGAAATTCGAAATCAACCATAGAATTATGATGTAGGATGATGGTGATCTTGATCCGGCAGAGTCTCGGCGTCTCAGAGTCAGGAGATCCCTTTTCTGTTGGCCCTGGGGCTCTATTTATAGGCGTAGGCTGCTGATATTTCGCTGAAAACTCGGGAGACCACTTCTGGCACGTGAGGGGGCCCACGCGTACGGTCTCGGGAAGTTTGGGCCCACTTTGGCATCGGTTCGAACTCCATTCGAACCGATCAAGAATTCATCCAATCGAGGTGAAATTTGGCGCGGACATTCTTCAACATGTATGCAAACATCTGTGAAAATTTCGTGGCATTTGGATCAGTAGATTAGGAGATATGATGGGTTCGAAATAGGGTTCACGGCACGGCTGTCTGGTTCGAACCCCTGCATTCGAAACGATGGTTTCGAATCCATCATGTCACGCGACTTCGTGGTGACGTGGAGCGCAAACTTCGAATCGATCCGGACTTCACTCCGTGCTGACCGCTTCGACTCCGTGTATCTCGGTGATTTCGAACCGATGGAAGACACGTTGGTTGACCCGGTGGGTTCGAACAAGGCAACACAGGATGGGTTCGAAGAAGGCCTTTGTGATGGGTTCGAAGCATGGCTCTATGATGGGTTCGAACATGACTTCAGGGATGGGTTCGAACGAAGCTTATGGATGGGTTCGAAGCATGCATGTCCGATGGTTTCGAAATGAGGCAACCGAGTATGGATTCGAATCAGCTACTCTCTGATGGGTTTGAGGTCGAGGCATCCCGAGGGTTTCGAAGGTGATGGTTTCGAACTTGATGGGTTCGAAGTGATGGTTTCGAATGGTGCATGATGATAGGTTCGAAGACACCCATCATGGTGGGTTCGAAACCAGTGTGTTCCCTCCAAGTTGAACCGATCATAACTTGAGCATATGAACTCCGATTGACTTGAAATTTGAAATGCTGACTCCTGTGGCCTTTCTTGCAGTGTCCCATCAATTGTAGCTCATTCTGGACTAGGATAAAATTCAGTGATATCCATGGCGAAAGAAAATACGATCAACCTCTGAGGCGAACTTTCCTTCCTTTTCATTCGCTCTTTTGGTATCGCGGCTTTGCCAAAAAGCGGGATAATACCAGTGATGGCTGAAAGCCGTCATAGCTGTAGAACTCACAGATTCCTTCGTTTTGAATGGTTATGGATCCCGTAACTCTAAACGAGCCAAGAGTTATGGCCCTCCGAATAATCGATATCCATAGGGTGCAACATCTTCGGTGCAAGGTGCAACATTCGTCCAAAATGACGAAACCGTGCCGTACGACCTTTAGAAATGGGTGCATGGATTTGAAACGGTGCAGTACCACGGTGCACCACTCTCCAGCGATCGTAAATCATTGACCAGCCACGGGGATCCCGTTTTTACAGAAAAAATCCACGTGACGAAAAAACGAAGGGTAAAAAACTTCCATGACCCGATTGAGGTTCGGATAGGATTTTTTGGGTATGAAACTAACCAGTGACGGCTGAAAGCTGTCATAGCTGTAGAACTCACAGATACCTTCGTTTTGACTGGTTATGGCTCCCGTAACTCTAAACGAGCCAAGAGTTATGGCCCTCCGAAGAATCAATTTCCACAGGGTGCAACATCTGCGGTGCAAGGTGCAACATCCGTCCAAAATGACGAAACCGTGCCGTACGACCTTTAGAAATGGGTGCATGGATTTGAAACGGTGCAGTACCATGGTGCACCACTCTCCAGCGATGGTAAATCATTGACCAGCCACGGGGATCCCGTTTTACAGAAAAAATCCACGTGACGAAAAAATGAAGGGTAAAAAACTTCCATGACCCGATTGAGGTTCGGATAGGATTTTTTGGGTATGAAACTAACCAGTGACGGCTGAAAGCCGTCATAGCTGTAGAACTCACAGATACCTCCGTTTTGACTGGTTATGGCTCCCGTAACTCTAAACGAGCCAAGAGTTATGGCCCTCCGAAGAATCGATTTACACAGGGTGCAACATCTGCGGTGCAAGGTGCAACATCCGTCCAAAATGACGAAACCGTGCCGTACGACCTTTAGAAATGGGTGCATGGATTTGAAACGGTGCAGTACCATGGTGCACCACTCTCCAGCGATGGTAAATCATTGACCAGCAACGGGGATCCCGTTTTACAGAAAAAATCCACGTGACGAAAAAACGAAGGGTAAAAAACTTCCATGACCCGATTGAGGTTCGGATAGGATTTTTTGGGTATGAAACTAACCAGTGACGGCTGAAATCCGTCATAGCTATAGAACTCATAGATACGTTCGTTTTGACTGGTTATGGCTCCCGTAAATCTAAACGAGCCAAGAGTTATGGCCCTCCGAAGAATCGATTTCCACAGGGTGCAACATCTTCGGTGCAAGGTGGAACATCCGTCCAAAATGAAGAAACCGTGCCGTACGTCCTTTAGAAATGGGTGCATGGATTTGAAACGGTGCAGTACCATGGTGCAACACTCTCTAGCGATGGTAAATCATTGACCAGCCACGGGGATCCCGTTTTACAGAAAAAATCCACGTGACGAAAAAACGAAGGGTAAAAAACTTCCATGACCCGATTGAGGTTCGGATAGGATTTTTTGGGTATGAAACTAACCAGTGACGGCTGAAAGCCGTCATAGCTGTAGAAATCACAGATATCTTCGTTTTGACTGGTTGTGGCTCCCGTAACTCTAAACGAGCCAAGAGTTATAGCCCTCCGAAGAATCGATATCCACAGGGTGCAACATCTACGGTGTAAGGTGCAACATCCGTCCAAAATGACGAAACAGTGCCGTACGACCTTTAGAAATGAGTGCATGGATTTGAAACATTGCATTGCCATGGTGCACCACTCTCCAGCGGTGGTAAATCAAAGACCAGCCATGGGGATCCCGTTTTACAGAAAAAATCCACGTGACGAAAAAACGAAGGGTAAAAAACTTCCTTGACCCGATTGAGGTTCGGATAGGATTTTTTGGGTATGAATCTAACCAGTGACGGCTGAAAGCTGCCATAGCTGTAGAACTCACAGATACCTTCATTTTGACTGGTTATGGCTCCCGTAACTCTAAACGAGTAAAGAGTTACGGCCCTCCGAAGAATCGATATCCACAGGGTGCAACATCTACGGTGCAAGGTGCAACATCCGTCCAAAATGACGAAACAGTGCGGTACGACCTTTAGAAATGAGTGCATGGATTTTGAACATTGCAGTACCATGGTGCACCACTCTCCAGCGATGGTAAATCATAGACCAGCCACGGGGATCCCGTTTTACAGAAAAAATACACGTGACGAAAAAACGAAAGGTAAAAAACTTCCTTGACCCGATTGAGGTTCGGATAGGATTTTTTGGGTATGAATCTAACCAGTGACGACTGAAAGCTGCCATAGCTGTAGAACTCACAGATACCTTCGTTTTGACTGGTTATGGCTCCCGTAACTCCGAACGAGCAAAGAGTTACGGCCCTCCGAAGAATCGATATCCGCAGGGTGCAACATCTACGGTGCAAGGTGCAACATCCGTCCAAAATGACGAAACAGTGCGGTACGACCTTTAGAAATGAGTGCATGGATTTGAAACATTGCAGTACCATGGTGCACCACTCTCCAGCGATGGTAAATCATAGACCAGCCACGGGGATCCCGTTTTACAGAAAAAATCCACGTGACGAAAAAACAAAGGGTAAAAAACTTCCATGACCCGATTGAGGTTCGGATATGATTTTTTGGGTATGAAACTAACCAATGACGGCTGAAAGCCGTCATAGCTGTAGAACTCACAGATATCTTCGTTTTGACTGGTTGTGGCTCCCGTAACTCTAAACGAGCCAAGAGTTATGGCCCTCCGAAAAATCGATATCCACAGGGTGCAACATCTACGGTGTAAGGTGCAAAATCCGTCCAAAATGATGAAACAGTGCCGTACGACCTTTAGAAATGAGTGCATGGATTTGAAACATTGCATTGCCATGGTGCACCACTCTCCAGCGATGGTAAATCATAGACCAGCCACGGGGATCCCGTTTTACAGAAAAAATCCACGTGACGAAAAAACGAAGGGTAAAAAACTTCCTTGACCCGATTGAGGTTCGGATAGGATTTTTTGGGTATGAAACTAACCAGTGACGGCTGAAAGCCGTCATAGCTGTAGAACTCACAGATACCTTCGTTTTGACTGGTTATGGCTCCCGTAACTCTAAACGAGCCAAGAGTTATGGCCCTCCGAATAATCGATATCCATAGGGTGCAACATCTACGGTGCAAGGTGCAACAACCGTCCAAAATGACGAAACAGTGCCGTACGACCTTTAGAAATAAGTGCATGGATTTGAAACATTGCAGTGCCATGGTGCACCACTCTCCAACGATGGTAAATCATAAACCAGCCACGGGGATCCCGTTTTACAGAAAAAATCCACGTGACGAAAAAACGAAGGGTAAAAAACTTACATGGCCCGATTGAGGTTCGGATAGGATTTTTTGGGTATGAAACTAACCAGTGACGGCTGAAAGCGGTCATAGCTGTAGAACTCACAGATACCTTCGTTTTGACTGGTTATGGCTCCCGTAACTCTAAACGAGCCAAGAGTTATGGCCCTCCGAAGAATTGATATCCACAGGGTGCAACATCTACGGTGTAAGGTGCAACAACCGTCCAAAATGACGAAACAGTGCCGTACGATCTTTAGAAATGAGTGCATGGATTTGAAACATTGCAGTGCCATGGTGCACCACTCTCCAGCGAGGGTAAATCATAGACCAGCCACGGGATTACCGTTTTACAGAAAAAATCCACGTGACGAAAAAACGAAGGGTAAAAAACTTCCTTGACCGGATTGAGGTTCGGATAGGATTTTTTGGGTATGAATCTGACCAGCGACGGCTGAAAGCTTCCATAGCTGTAGAACTCACAGATACCTTCGTTTTGACTGGTTGTGACTCCCGTAACTCTAAACGAGCAAAGAGTTATGGCCCTCCGAAGAATCGATATCCACAGGGTGCAACATCTACGGTGCAAGGCGCAACATCCGTCCAAAATGACGAAACAGTGCGGTACGACCTTTAGAAATGAGTGCATGGATTTGAAACATTGCAGTACCATGGTGCACCACTCTTCAGCGATGGTAAATCATAGACCAGCCACGGGGATTCCGTTTTACAGAAAAAATCCACGTGACGAAAAAACGAAGGGTAAAAAACTTCCTTGACCCGATTGAGGTTCGGATAGGATTTATTGGGTATGAAACTAACCAGTGACGGCAGAAAGCTGTCATGGCTGTAGAACTCACAGATACCTTCGTTTTGACTGGTTATGGCTCCCGTAACTCTAAACGAGCCAAGAGTTATGGCCCTCCGAATAATCGATATCCATAGGGTGCAACATCTACGGTGCAAGGTGCAACATCCGTCCAAAATGACGAAACCGTGCCGTACGACCTTTAGAAATGGGTGCAGGGATTTGAAACGGTGCAGTACCATGGTGCAACACTCTCCAGCGATGGTAAATCATTGACCAGCCACGGGGATCCCGTTTTACAGAAAAAATCCACGTGACGATAAAACGAAGGGTAAAAAACTTCCACGACCCGATTGAGGTTCGGATAGGTTTTTTTGGGTATGAAACTAACCAGTGACGGCTGAAAGCTGTCATAGATGTAGAACTCATAGATACCTTCGTTTTAACTGGTTATGGCTCCCGTAACTCTAAACGAGCCAAGAGTTATGGCCCTCCGAAGAATCGATATCCATAGGGTGCAACATCTACGGTGCAAGGTGCAACATCCGTCCAAAATGACGAAACCATGTCATACGACCTTTAGAAATGGGTGCATGGGTTTGAAACGGTGCAGTACCATGGTGCACCACTCTCCAGTGATGGTAAATGATTGACCAGCCACGGGGATCCCGTTTTTACAGAAAAAATCCACGTGAGGAAAAAACGAAGGGTAAAAAACTTCCATGACCCGATTGAGGTTCGGATAGGATTTTTTGGGTATGAAACTAACCAGTGACGGCTGAAAGCGGTCATAGCTGTAGAACTCATAGATACCTTCGTTTTGACTGGTTGTGGCTCCCGTAACTCTAAACTAGCCAAGAGTTATGGCCCTCCGAAGAATCGATATCCATAGGGTACAACATCTACGGTGCAAGGTGCAACATCCGTCCAAAATGACGAAACCGTGCCGTACGACCTTTATAAATGAATGCGTGGATTTGAAACGATGCAGTACCATGGTGCACCACTCTCTAGCGATGGTAAATCATTGACCAGCCACGGGGATCCCGTTTTACGGAAAAAATCCACGTGACGAAAAAACGAAGGGTAAAAAACTTCCATGACCCGATTGAGGTTCGGATAGGATTTTTTGGGTATGAAACTAACCAGTTACGGCTGAAAGCCATCATAGCTGTATAACTCACAGATACCTTCGTTTTGAATGGTTATGGCTCCCGTAACTCTAAACGAGGCAAGAGTTATGGCCCTTCGAATAATAGATATCCATAGGTTGCAACATCTACGGCGCAAGGTGCAACATCCGTCCAAAATGACGAAACCGTGCCGTACGACCTTTAGAAATGGGTGCATGGAATTGAAACGGTGCAGTACCATGGTGCACCACTCTCCAGCGATGGTAAATCATTGACCAGCCACGGGGATCCCGTTTTACAGAAATAATCCACGTGACGAAAAAACGAAGGGTAAAAAACTTCCATGACCCGATCGAGGTTCGGATAGGATTTTTTGGGTATGAAACTAACCAGTGATGGCAGAAAGCTGTCATTGCTGTAGAACTCACAGATACCTTCGTTTTGACTGGTTATGGCTCCCGTAACTCTAAACGAGCCAAGAGTTATGGCCCTCCGAAGAATCGATGTCCATAGGGTGCAACATCTACGGTGCAAGGTGCAACATCCGTCCAAAATGACGAAACCGTGCCGTACGACCTTTAGAAATGGATGCATGGATTTGAAACGGTGCAGTACCATGGTGCACCACTCTCCAGCGATGGTAAATCATTGACCAGCCGAGGGGATCCCGTTTTACAGAAAAAATCCACGTGACGAAAAAACGAAGGGTAAAAAACTTCCATGACCCGATTGAGGTTCGGATAGGATTTTTTGGGTATGAAACTAACCAGTGACGGCTGAAAGCCGTCATAGCTGTAGAACTCACAGATACCTTCGTTTTGACTGGTTATGGCTCCCCTAACTCTAAACGAGCCAAGAGTTATGGCCCTCCGAAAAATCGATTTCCACAGGGTGCAACATCTTCGGTGCAAGGTGCAACATCCGTTCAAAATGACGAAACCGTGCCGTACGACCTTTAGAAATGGGTGCATAGATTTGAAACGGTGCAGTACCATGGTGCACCACTCTCCAGCGATGGTAAATCATTGACCAGCCACGGGGATCCCGTTTTACAGAAAAATCCACGTGACGAAAAAACGAAGGGTAAAAAACTTCAATGACCCGATTGAGGTTCGGATAGGATTTTTTGGGTATGAAACTAACCAGTGGCGGCTGAAACCGTCATAGCTGTAGAACTCACAGATATCTTCGTTTTGACTGGTTGTGGCTCCCGTAACTCTAAACGAGCCAAGAGTTATGGCCCTCCGCAGAATCGATATCCACAGGGTGCAACATCTACGGTGTAAGGTGCAACATCCGTCCAAAATGACGAAACAGTGTCGTACGACCTTTAGAAACGAGTGCATGGATTTGAAACATTGCAGTGCCATGGTGCACCACTCTCCAGCGATGGTAAATCATAGACCAGCCACGGGGATCCCGTTTTACAGAAAAAATCCACGCGACGAAAAAACGAAGGGTAAAAAACTTCCTTGACCCGATTGAGGTTCAGATAGGATTTTTTGGGTATGAAACTAACCAGTGACGGATGAACACTGTCATAGCTGTAGAACTCACAAATACCTTCGTTTTGACTGGTTATGGCTCCCGTAACTCTAAACGAGCCAAGAGTTATGGCCCTTCGAAGAATCGATATCCATAGGGTGCAACATCTACGGTGTAAGGTGCAACATCAGTCCAAAATGACGAAACCGTGCCGTACGACCTTTAGAAATGGATGCATGGATTTGAAACGGTGCAGTATCATGGTGCACCACTCTCCAGCAATGGTAAATCATTGACCAGCCACGGGGATCCCGTTTTACAAAAAAAATCCACGTGACGAAAAAACGAAGGGTAAAAAACTTCCATGACCCGATTGAGGTTCGGATAGGATTTTTTGGGTATGAATCTAACCAGTGACGGCCGAAAGCCGTCATAGCTGTATAACTCACAGTTACCTTCGTTTTGACTGGTTATGGCTCCCGTAACTCTAAACGAGCCAAGAGTTATGGCCCTCCGAAGAATCATTTCCACAGGGTGCAACATCTGCGGTGCAAGGTGCAACATCCGTCCAAAATGACGAAACCGTGCCGTACGACCTTTAGAAATGGGTGCATGGATTTGAAATGGTGCAGTACCATGGTGCACCACTCTCCAGCGATGGTAAATCATTGACCAGCCACGGGGATCCCTTTTACAGAAAAAATCCACGTGACGAAAAAACAAAGGGTAAAAAACTTCCATGACCCGATTGAGGTTCGGATAGGATTTTTTGGGTATGAAACTAACCAGTGACGGCTGAAAGCCGTCATAGCTGTAGAACTCACAGATACCTTCGTTTTGACTGGTTATGGCTCCCGTAACTCTAAACGAGCCAAGAGTTATGGCCCTCCGAAGAATCGATTTCCACAGGGTGCAACATCTGCGGTGCAAGGTGCAACATCCGTCCAAAATGACGAAACCGTGCCGTACGAACTTTAGAAATGGGTGCATGGATTTGAAATGGTGCAGTACCATGGTGCACCACTCTCCAGCGATGGTAAATCATTTACCAGCCACGGGGATCCCGTTTTACAGAAAAAATCCACGTGACGAAAAAACGAAAGGGTAAAAAACTTCCATGACCCGATTGAGGTTCGGATAGGATTTTTTGGGTATGAAACTAACCAATGACGGCTGAAAGCCGTCATAGATGTAGAACTCACAGATACCTTCGTTTTGACTGGTTATGGCTCCGTAACTCTAAACGAGCCAAGAGTAATGGCCCTCCGAAGAATCGATTTCCACAGGGTGCGACATATGCGGTGCAAGGTGCAACATCCGTCCAAAATGACGAAACCGTGCCGTACGACCTTTAGAAATGGGTGCATGGATTTGAAACGGTGCAGTACCATGGTGCACCACTCTCCAGCGATGGTAAATCATTGACCAGCCACGGGGATCCCGTTTTACAGAAAAAATCCACGTGACGAAAAATCGAAGGTTAAAAAACTTCCATGACCCGATTGAGGTTCGGATAGGATTTTTTGGGTATGAAACTAACCAGTGACGGCTGAAAGCCTTCATAGCTGTAGAACTCACTGATACCTTCGTTTTGACTGGTTATGGCTCCCGTAACTCTAAACGAGCCAAGAGTTATGGCCCTCCGAAATATCGATTTCCACAAGGTGCAACATCTGCGGTGCAAGGTGCAACATCCGTCCAAAATGACGAAACCGTGCCGTACGACCTTTAGAAATGGGTGCATGGATTTGAAACGGTGCAGTACCATGGTGCACCACTCTCCAGCGATGGTAAATCATTGACCAGCCACGGGGATCCCGTTTTTACAGAAAAAATCCACGTGACGAAAAAACGAAGGGTAAAAAACTTGCATGACCCGATTGAGGTTCGGATAGGATTTTTTGGGTATGAAACTAACCAGTGACGGTTGTTATCCCGCTTTTTGGCAAAGCCGCGATACCAAAAGATCGATCAGAAACGGAGAATAGTTCTTCTCTGAGACTGGTCATACTTCGTCTTGCTATGGATATCACTAAATTTTGTCCGATCCGGATTAGACTACAATTGATAGGACACGGCAAGAAAGACCACAAGAGTCAGCATTTCAAATTTCAAGTCAATCCGAGTTTGTATGCTCAAGTTATGATCGGTTCAACTTGGAGGGAACACACTGGTTTCGAACCCACCATGATGGGTGTCTTCGAACCCATCATCATGCACCATTCGAAACCATCACTTCGAATCCATCAAGTTCGAAACCATCGCCTTCGAAACCCTCGGGATGCCTCGGCCTCGAACTCATCAGAGAGTAGCTGATTCGAATCCATACTCGGCTGCCTCATTTCGAAACCATCGGACATGCATGCTTCGAAACCATCCATAAGCTTCGTTCGAACCCATCCCTGAAGTCATGTTCGAACCCGTCACAGAGCCATGCTTCGAACCCATCACAGAGGCCTTCTTCGAAACCATCCGTGATACCTTCTTCGAACCCATCCGTGATGCCATGTTCGAACCCATCCTGTGTTGCCTTATTCGAACCCACTGGGTCAACCAACGTGTCTTCCATCGGTTCAAAATCACCGAGATACACGAAGTCGAAGCGGTCAACGCGGAGTTAAGTCCGGGTCGATTCGAAGTTTGCGCTCCACGTCACCACGAAGCCGCGTGCCATGATGGATTCGAAACCATCGTTTCGAATACATGGGTTCGAACCAAACAGTCATGCCATGAACTCAATTTCGAATCCATCATATCTCCTAATCTACTGATCCAAATGCCATGAAATTTTCACAGATGCTAGCATACATATTGAAGAATGTCCACGCCAAATTTCACCTCGATTGGATGAATTCTTGATCGGTTCGAATGGAGTTCAAACCGATGTCAAAGTGGGCCCAAACTTCCCGAGACCGTACGCGTGGGCCCCCTCACGTGCCAGAAGTGGTCTCCCGAGCTTTCAGCGAAATATCAGCAGCCTACACCTATAAATAGAGCTCCAGAGCCAACAGAAAAGGGACCTTCGGGATCTACTGACTCTCAAGCGCCCAGACTCTGTCGGATTGACATCTCCATCATAATTTCACTACTGATTTCGAATTTCCAGTTGTAACTTGCTGTTGATCGCGGTAACAACTTGTAAACATTGAAAGAGAATCAATAAAAAATCAAAAAACTTCACAGTGGACGTGGGCGACACGCCGAACCACTATAAATCGTTTGTCTACGAATTTTCTTTACTGTTGACTGGAGTTTTTGTTAGATAATATTCATATTCGGTTCATACTCTTGATTGTTATCTCTTCAACGACTCCCGAAAAGTGTTGTGACCAATTTTGGTGCAAACACTTTGGTGCTTTCACTGAGAAAAAACCTAGTTTTTTCTCCTGCTCGTTGGATCTGTCATCGATACCGGATTGAATAAATCCAAGAGAGAGATCCAGATCTTTGAATATAAATTCCTTCCATTCTATTCAGATTTGCAAAAGTCTAAGGAAAGGAATTCAACCTTCA
The DNA here is from genome assembly GCA_030765085.1 of Allium cepa. Lineage (NCBI taxonomy): Eukaryota > Viridiplantae > Streptophyta > Magnoliopsida > Asparagales > Amaryllidaceae > Allium > Allium cepa. The sequence continues at coordinate 240,288 of CM060941.1, forward strand.
AGATGGTTAGCACAAGAACCACTTCTAACGCCGTCAATCAAGAAGAACAGGATCGACAGAATCCTGTAACTCTACCTCCACCTAATCAGGATACTCTGCACACTCGAAACCCTCAGCTCCGGTTACCCGACAAGAGTTGTAGTCGCTAATCCAAGAGTTGACCCAGAGTCGGCAACAACTAGAAGAACAGCTGCGCGCTAATGCTGAACTAATCAACAAATTGGATCGTCAGAAACGAAAGAGATCCAAGAGAGACCACGTGTCTCGTTCCTCCAGCGAGAGTTCTTCATCTTCTGACTATCACAATCGACCTCCACAACCCCAGCAAGATGGGAATCGCATGCCAACTGCTGGAGATCGACCAACGCTGACCGTTGGACAACTGAGAGTTGGTCCATCGGCCAGTTTCCAAACCGGACACTCCTCCCGAGGAGGTGCCATCCCTCACCACGCTACAGAATACCGCACTACTGACGTTGCGGTGGAACCAGAGGTCGACGTTCAAGATCAGTCGGACCTGAACCGTTGTCATGACGGACGTACTCCTGAACCATACGTCCCAGAAGACTATGTGCCAAGAAGGCAAAGCTTGGACCGCCGACAATATCCGGTCCAACCTCAAAGCATGGAACGTAATCGTACTTCGGCACAAGCCGCACAGAACGCGCAAATGCCGGATCTTTCCACTATGATACGTCAAATGATCCGTGAGAGTCAGGGATTCACAAATGATGATTGGGGAATTACCTAAAGTCGTACTCCTTTTACGGACGATATCCTTACTACTGAACCCCCACGGCGATTCCGAATGCCAACTCTACCCATGTACGAAGGAAACTCCGACCCTAACCAACATATTCTAAAATATGAATGGTCGATGACTGCTGCCCGTGCGGACGATGCAGTAAAGTGTTGAAGTTTCCCCATATCCTTGGGGGGCATCGCCACCATGTGGTTCACTCGATTGCCACCTCGATCCATCTCTTCATTCGACCAGTTAGCTACAAAATTCGTTGAACAATTCCGCATGCATGTCACAAGACCCAAAGATGTCAACACTCTGTCTAGTGTCACTCAGGCTCCCGGAGAGACACTCAGACATTATTTAGAGAGATTCCATACCGCATGCGCGGAGATCAGCAATCCGAACGATAATTCCATCCTTATGGCGCTGACTAAGGGGATCGACCCCGATTCTGAGTTCGGCAATTGGTTAGCCGGAAAACCACCTGCATCGTTGGACCGTTTTCACGCCAAGGCGGCTCAATTCCTGAGACGGGAAACGCGAAACAGTCTAGGAAGCAAACCGATGCAAGACCGAGTACAGAAGGGATCCAAAGCAATGTTGCCATCAAACAATCCGGTGAGAGCTCTGGAAAAGTTCAGTTGAACATCAAAAATAAGCAAGCTCGGCGAAGAGAGAGCGTGAATCAAATTAAAAAACAAGATCAAAATCGTGGCCCGTCACGCAAACATCCGATGTTCGACAACTATACTCCTTTGAATACTTCACTGGAGGACTTGTATTTACAAACCCGTAATACAATTCAATATGAAAAACCTGCTCCGAGACCGTCGTCAGAGAGACAAATCCAAACAGCAAAGTTTTGCAGATTCCATGAAAACTACGGGCACGATACGAACGAGTGTCGTCACTTGCAGGATCTCGTTGAAAAACTGATCAGGGAAAGGAAGCTTGATCGATTTGTGCGGACACCGCAACCCAGGGAAGCAGGTCCATCAAATCAAAACAATGAACCCGATCGACCGAGACATGAGGACTCCAATGGTCCTCGCGGGAGATTGGTGATAAACGCCATCAGTGGCGGACCGACCTTCTCAGGAGCCTGGAACGACGAGGATCTTCGTCACTGTCACACATGACAGGCTCATTCAATCTATGAATAATTTGCAATTTCCTTTACATTCTGAAATTTGATTTTGTAATATGGCACTGACTTTGCCATATTTTCTTATTTCAGCAATAAAACATTATCTCTTCAAGCTAGAGCTGTGATTCACCGAATGCAACGTTCAACAATCACGACACACGAAGAGCTAAATTCCATCAAACAATGGAATTTATTCAAATAGCGAGTGACTGCGATACAACCGGCCACTCATTAAGTGAAACCCCAGCTCGGGGGCAAGCCATCACACTAAAGGCTGAACTGGACCGACACACGACAGTCCTACAACTAACTCCAACTTCCCACAGCGCGAATTGGAGTATAAACATTCCATAATTCGTTCCCACAGCGCGAACGGACTTCAACTTCCTAGAACGCGAATTGGAGTATAAACATTCCATAATTCGTTCACACAGCGCGAACGGACTCCAACTTCCTAGAACGCGAATTGGAGTATAAACATTCCATAATTCGTTCCCACTGCGTGAACGGACTCCAACTTCCCACAGCGCGAATTGGAGTATAAACATTCCATAATTCGTTCCCACTGCGTAAACGGACTCCAACTTCCCACAGCGCGAATTGGAGTATAAACATTCCATAATTCGTTCCCAGAGTGCGAACGGACTCCAACTTCCCAGAGCGCGAATTGGAGTATAAACATTCCATAATTCGTTCCCAGAGCGCGAACGGACTCCAACTTCCTAGAACGCGAATTGGAGTATAAACATTCCATAATTCGTTCCCACTGCGTGAACAGACTCCAACTTCCCAGAGTGTGAATTAGAGTATAAACATGCCATAATTCGTTCCCAGTGTGCGAACGGACTCCAACTTCCCAGAGCGCGAATTGGAGTATAAACATCAAATCCATCGTTCCCGGAGTGCGAACGAATTCCTAAAAAGCTCAAATAGGTGTGACTGACCATCTATCGGCTAACTCCAACTTCCCAGAGTGAGAATTGGAGTATAAACATCTATTCCAGGTTCCCGGAGTGCGAACCAACCCATCAATGTGAACTCCAAGTTCTCAAAGCATGCATTGGAGTGTAAACACAAATTACAGGTTCTCGGAGCGCGAACCGAAGCATCCATGCTAACCCCAAGTTCCCGAAGCGTGAAGTGGGGTATAAACATTAATTCCAGGTTCCCAGAGCGCGAACCATGTTACAAAGAATCGATAATTCTCAAAATTCCTGGAGTGCAAAGCAGATTATCGATCTCAAATTATCCTAAGTCCCCAGAATGCGGACGTGTGCTTAAGATTTGCAACAAGTGCAATCAACTGCCAAAAATACAAGTGCTGTTCCCCAAAACTGGGGGGCACGAAAGCTAAGTGTCAATCACTAATTGAAGTGATACAACGTCCGAAGTTCAACTCATTCATCAATCACAACTTGTGACCAAGATTTTCAGGCTTGGCGAATGAAACGAACTCTATTTAAATGGTAAAAACACCTCAAATACACCGGAACGAAAGCGAGATACGGCAAGTACTTAAGCACAAATAAAACAAGAGTTGAAACAAAGAAACTAAAGTGTATTTCAACTAACTAAAAATAAGGGCTTACATATGAAAAAGTTCTCCCAAAAACAATCCCTACTAGCAGGAGCCGAACCTGCATCTATACACGGCTTACTAACAAAAAAACAAAAACAAGTACCTATCTACCAAAACATCTACTTGTAAAACCAGTCTATTTCTTCTTCTTTTTCGTCTTCCTTATTAGTGGTTCATCATCATCAGAATCACTAGCGACAGAAATTCTTTTTGAGTGCCTCCTCTTCGGTGGTGACTCTTCGGCTGGGGGCATGATATCGATATCCTCCTCAGAGCTCGAGTCTACAAGGAGGCTTCCCGCCGGAGGAGTAGGGGGGACTGGATCTATGAAGGAAGATGGGACAGTGCCACCCGACGACACTACCCTAGCAGGCGCTGGACTCTGCGCCGCCGTGCTGCCACCGGCGCTACCACTGTGCCCCGCAGCTTCTATTTCGGCATTGATTTCAGCCAAAATTTCCTCATCTCGAGCCGCTTGAGCCTGGCTGGGGGCATCCGCAGTTTGCATCGAAGAACTTGAGGTCGGCAGGGGATCACTAACGATGATAAACGGTAAGTCCGTAGAGAAACCACCCTGCTCACCGAGCAGCTCGCTCACCATCTGTTCGTCGAGAGATAACCCACTCCCCTATGCCGCCTCGGTCGATACCGCAGTTACAGCAATAGTCTCGGTGGCGATGGCCTTATCCCTTTGGCTTGATTCTTGAGCCGCGACTGTCGGCGCAACCTCCGTCACTAGGCAAAAACAATAAGTTATTAGTAACTTCTTCAAAACAAACTCTCTATTTAGAAAACGCTTGAGATAACTTAAGAGTACCTTCCCCAGTTTGACTCGCAGACGGCTGAACGGCCTCGGAAGTGTGCTCATGGATAGGAGATAAGCGCGGCTGCTCCGGGTCGTAAGCAGGAACAGGTGGCAAACTGACCGCAGATACAGGCACTGACGAAGGCGATGTGGTGACTTCAGTGACATCCGCATGATGCTCAACGCTTGATCCCTCTCCAACTTCCAGGGAACGACCACCCATCATCTCCTTCTCATGAGCAATGATAACATCATGAAGGACCTTCTTCTCATCCTCAGTTAGCAGCCGGTTCTCGAGCTCGAATCGATCAACCGATTCGCCCGGATGCGCTTCCTCCTCTTCCTCGACCAGTCGTTCCCAAGCGCTGCGAAGGTGAAAAGGATAATCCTGAAGCCAAGCCAAATTTTGGTGTTTTAACACGTTGGCATTATAAGTTACAAGCAAATCTTCGATATCGGCCTCTAGCCTGGCCTCTACTTGTAGAACTTTCTCCTCTACTTCTGCCTCGACTGCTTGAACTTTCGCCACCGCCGCATCCCTTTCGGTGCGAAGAATCACGGCTTGTTCACACGCCTCTTGGGCTGCGCTATTCGCATCATCCCTTTCCTTGGCGATTTCGGCGAATTTTGACTTAAGCTCGTTCAACTCCTTCAGGGCTGCATCCCTCTCTGCAGTAACCAAGGTGTTTCGATGGCCCATATCCTCAACCGTGGCGTAGTGCTCACGTTTCATCCTATCAATGATTGCCTGGGCTTCATCGGCTCTCTTGGTGGCCTCTATTTCAGATTTACGAGAGGATTCAGCCTTAGTATTCAGCACTTGAATGATACGATCTCTTTGTGCTAACTCGGTTTGCAACTTTTCAATGGTGGCCGCTCGTTCGAAGGCCAGGCCGATGCTTTTTTGGCCGCTTACCTTGTATTGTGCGTAGAAGTCATGCACATAATCGAGCGCCAACCGCTCAGCCCCCGGCGGGATTCTTTTCAAGTTCGGGGGAAAGACGTAGTTGTCGAAGCAGATATTCGGGAACTCCCTCTTCGGTTGCGCAAGCCTAATCGCCCCTTCCCCCGAGATTTCAGTAGGAGTTTCCTTCGCAACCACCGGCGCCATCGCCTCGGATCTAGAAACTTGAGAAACCGAAACATATCGAGAAGAATCAGAAGGACGAGAGACATGAACGGGAGGTTGTATAGGATCTCTGGAAGGAGGAGGGGTACGCGATCGCGATCGACGCCTATGGCCCCTGTCCGAATCATATCTCTCATGGCTAGAATATCCAGAACGTCCCTGGTCATAATACCCGGAGCGTCCCTGATCATAATCTCTATCCCCCTCTCGTCTACGCGAATCGTAATATGAAGACCTGCGGGCATGTCGAAGACTCCCAAGCATTGAACCTCGCTTAGACATAGTATCTGCAAAGTAAAATAAAATCGAATTAATCACTCTTCGAAACAGGTAATTTACAGTCAAAGGTTATGCAGTGTCGTGAAGTGTGTATGAATATGCATTCCCCCCGACCAACCAGAAATGTCGACCTCGCTAGTAATAAGAGGCTCGCTCAATTCTAGATTACGATGGAACTCCTCCAACCCGGCATCATGTTGAAAAGACACATCTTCCGGGATTGGAAGGTCGGCAAGCCCTTCGTAGAGACTTTCAGTTCGCGGAGGAGACATCTCAGAAATTCTAACTCCGGAAGAGGACCGGGCAGTGACAACCGATTTCCGTCTCCCCCGCTTAGTTGACTTAACCATGGCAGCCTTGCCTTTTCCCTGCTCCGCGACATCCGGAGCTACATCCGTAGGCTCAGTCAGCGGCTCATCGTCAGTATGAGTTCTTTCAGAATCAGCCTCCTCGGCTATGACAAGTTCGGGCTTCTTATGTTTGACTCATTTCTTAGGAACGATCCTTAGGGCCACCTCAAACCTTATACTCTGTCCTCGTTCAATCAGCCCATAAGTCCGGAGATTCCTGTCGGTCAAAAGCAACTCGATGTCCCTATCTTCACTCGGGACTTCTCGAAGTACTCGCACCATCTCCTTGAACTCTTCGCCTTCGGGTCGCGGGATCGTTGCTGTAAAAAGGAAAAATTAATATAAGTTTCACTTCGGCAGCAATTGTCGTAGTAACTATTTAAGAACTCGGTTATACTCACGTCTGAATAACCATCGTCGGGCAAATCCTGGAGGACATCTGACGTAAAACCATTCTGTCCTATAGTAACTCAGTCTTGTCCAGGATCCGGTGACCACTTGACAATTTCTCACCGCTTCTAGAAATGTGAAAGAAGGATAATCACCCCGAGTTTTGAAGTTGAACAAGTATCTGATCTCAATCGGGAGTAGCGGTCGATGGAGATATTCCATAAATGCAATGAACAAGCTATTGATCGACGCATATCCGTTTGGGTGCAGCTGAGATGGGGCGATCCTCAAAAACGACAATACTTCTCTTATATACTCGTTGAACGGGGGAAGTGTCCCGGCCGCACACGCGTGGCGGTTAAATGCTGTGTATCCTTCCGGCGGATTATGTGGTCTATCATTCGGCCCCGGCAGTAACACATCGTCGAGTGACAGGCCGTGTCTCAAACATATTCTCCCCAACATGTCTTCAGAGATATTCGATGGAACGGAATCCGATGGATTGGCAATGAACGACGCCTCAGGAAGTTCGTCCGGAGCCGGACCGATGATCTCAGAATCTATATCCGGAACTTCTAGCCTTGGAGAGACTGTACCTTGAATCTCCTGCTGCTGTGAACTTGAAGGTTCCATAACTAGCTAACTCATGAGAAACCATCGTTAGACGACAAAGAACCCGTGCGTTCCCCAGTGTAAAGTGTATGAATGTGTGTGGTACCGTGCCATGCATTACTTGAATAAATGTTGCAGAGTTAAAGTGAATATGCAAACGACAAAGCTACGAAGTCCAGCTATAATGACCATCATCACTGACCGTCATCACTAAATCGTTTATATGATGGAAGTCGGTTCGAATAGAAGTTGTTATAGTTCCATCGACGAGCTTCAAAAGGCAGTCAAGTATGCACTTTAATATTCAAGTCCAAATATGCAGGAATGAAGCTCATCGGGGTTATGCTTGAAAAAATTTCAAATTTTGGAATCCATCATGTAGGGTTCGAAACCATCACAGAGGCTTCGTTCGAACCCAACCGAACACCTCTTCCTTCGAACCAATCCAAACTTCATTCGAACCCATGCGTTCGAAACCATCATAACATTGCTTCGAACCCAGGCGTTCGAACCCAACCTGACGTCACTTCGAACCGATCATTGCCTGACAAGTTCGAACCGATACAGAAACCCTTAACTTGACATCGGTCGCGTTCGAACCGATCCACTTCGAATCGATACAAAGTTGTGGAATTCGAAACGATAGCCTATGGGTTCGAATCCATCGGTTCGAATGGACCCCTCGAAACCCTCATTCGGTGCGAACTACGCATCCCAACAAAGACTTTCTAAGGATCGATTCGAAATCTAATGAAAAGCACCACCGTCATCGGTTCGAACTCGAACCCACACATCGGTTCGAAACCCTCCCAAACCAGATCTGGTTTTGTCAATCTCGAGGCCATGCAATCGATAAACAGAAATAGGTTCGAAATAGCTTCGTCGTTTGAACCCGAGGCTAATTACCTAGTCTGAACAATGGATTCGAGAGATTGAAGGCTTGAATCTGGATTGATTCGAAAACGCGACGCAGTGTTTTCTCTTTTGAAGCTTCGAAACGATGCACTGCACAGTAGAAAGCAAGCGAGAGTAAAAGTAAAAAGTGAAAAAGTGGCAGGCCCACTGCTATTTATATGGGGGGTTGGTGATGACCGGATCGATTCGAGTTCCGGTAAAGTTGACCGATTACAACAGGTCAGATGGCAGAAACGTTTCGAAACCTACTTTCGAACCCATACGCTTGAGGCTCCATCGTGTGAAGCACACGAAACACTACCATGAACAAAAGTTTCGTACCCATCCAAATCATCGGTTCGAAGATCAGTTTCGAACCAACAAAATGAACTACTAGTTCGAAACCATCCTCTCACATCGTTTCGAATGTCAGTTTCGAACCCATCACAGCACAAGTATACTCCATCCTTTCTGACCAGTTCAAAAGTCAATTTCGAATCCATCATAGCACGAGTATACTCCGTCGATTCGAATGAAGATTTCGAATCCATCGATGCTCCAGCGCATCGATTCGAAGTCTCATATTCACGCAACCCATCATTGCACGGGCATATAGCATCCATACAAACTTGGGTTTCGAACCCATCAATGCTCGAACGCATCGGTTCGAAACATTACACTCGCGCAATGCAAATTCGATTCCTTTAACCTTCTACATCGGTTCAGGAGAGGATCGATACGAAGGAACCTTTCAAAACGACCATCAAGCGTTGTCTCAATTCAAATTTCAAAATCGATTCAGGAGAGAATCGATACGAAATTCTATAGTAAACCAAACTGACAATGACTCGTGGACGCACGACGTTTACAAGGTTCAAATTAACATATGTGCATACATGTCGGACTAACATTCGATTTTGAATATTCACAGGGATCAAACACTCATCCTATTACAAATGCAACAGCCAACGGCTAAGCACTATTATACAGCAATCAATCACATCAACGCAAGGTTACAGCAGTACAGCATACGAGTTTCAATGAAAAAAAAAGAAAAAAAAGAGAGCAATGATTGTTCAAATAGAAATGGCAGCTATTCAAAGCACGTCATGTTCCCACAAGACGTACTTTGGGGGGCAAAATGTTATCCCGCTTTTTGGCAAAGCCGCGATACCAAGAGATCGATCAGAAACGGAGAATAGTTCGTCTTAGAGACTGGTCATACTTCGTCTTGGTATGGATATCACTAAATTTTGTCCGAGTCCGGATTGGACTACAATTGATAGGACACGGCAAGAAAGACCACGAGAGTCAGCATTTCAAATTTCAAGTCAATCCGAGTTCGTATGCTCAAGTTATGATCGGTTCAACTTGGAGGGAACACACTGGTTTCGAACCCACCATGATGGGTGTCTTCGAACCCATCATCATGCACCATTCGAAACCATCACTTCGAATCCATCAAGTTCGAAACCATCGCCTTCGAAACCCTCGGGATGCCTCGGCCTCGAACTCATCAGAGAGTAGTTGATTCGAATCCATACTCGGCTGCCTCATTTCGAAACCATCGGACATGCATGCTTCGAAACCATCCATAAGCTTCGTTCAAACCCATCCCTGAAGTCATGTTCGAACCCGTCACAGAGCCATGCTTCGAACCCATCACAGAGGCCTTCTTCGAAACCATCCGTGATACCTTCTTCGAACCCATCCGTGATGCCATGTTCGAACCCATCCTGTGTTGCCTTATTCGAACCTACTGGGTCAACCAACGTGTCTTCCATCGGTTCGAAATCACCGAGATACACGGAGTCGAAGCGGTCAACGCGGAGTTAAGTCCGGGTCGATTCGAAGTTTGCGCTCCACGTCACCACGAAGCCGCATGCCATGATGGATTCGAAACCATCGTTTCGAATACATGGGTTCGAACCAAACAGCCATGCCATGAACTCAATTTCGAATCCATCATATCTCCTAATCTACTGATCCAAATGCCATGAAATTTTCACAGATGCTAGCATACATATTGAAGAATGTCCACGCCAAATTTCACCTCGATTGGATGAATTCTTGATCGGTTCGAATGGAGTTCGAACCGATGTCAAAGTGGGCCCAAACTTCCCGAGACCGTATGCGTGGGTCCCCTCACGTGCCAGAAGTGGTCTCCCGAGCTTTCAGCGAAATATCAACAGCCTACACCTATAAATAGAGCTCCAGAGCCAACAGAAAAGGGACCTTCGGGATCTACTGACTCTCAAGCGCCCAGACTCTGCCGGATTGACATCTCCATCATAATTTCACTACTGATTTCGAATTTCCAGTTGTAACTTGCTGTTGATCGCGGTAACAACTTGTAAACATTGAAAGAGAATCAATAAAAAATCAAAAAACTTCGCAGTGGACGTAGGCGACACGCCGAACCACTATAAATCGTTTGTCTACGCATTTTCTTTACTGTTGACTGGAGTTTTTGTTAGATAATATTCATATTCAGTTCATACTCTTGATTGTTATCTCTTCAACGACTCCCGAAGAGTGTTGTGACCAATTTTGGTGCAAACAACGGCTGAAAGCCGTCATAGCTGTAGAACTCACAGATACCTTCGTTTTCACTGGTTATGGTTCCTGTAACTCTAAACGAGCCAAGAGTTATGTCCCTCCGAAGAATCGATTTCCACAAGGTGCAACATCTGCGGTGCAAGGTGCAACATCCGTCCAAAATGACGAAACCGTGCTGTACGACCTTTGGAAATGGGTGCATGGATTTGAAACGGTGCAGTACCATGGTGCACCACTCTCCAGCGATGGTAAATTATTGACCAGCCACGGGAATCCCGTTTTACAGAAAAAATCCACGTGACGAAAAAACGAAGGGTAAAAAACTTCCATGACCCGATTGAGGTTCGGATAGGATTTTTTGGGTATGAAACAAACCAGTGACGGCTAAAAGCCGTCATAGTTGTAGAACTCATAGATACCTTCGTTCTGACTGGTTATGGCTCCCGTAACTCTAAACGAGCCAAGAGTTATGGCCCTCCGAAGAATCGATTTCCACAAGGTGCAACATCTGCGGTGCAAGGTGCAACATCCGTCCAAAATGACGAAACCGTGTCGTACGACCTTTAGAAATGGGTGCATGGATTTGAAACGGTGCAGTACCATGGTGCACGACTCTCCAGCGATGGTAAATCATTGACCAGCCACGGGGATCCCCTTTTTACAGAAAAAATCCACGTGACGAAAAAACGAAGGGTAAAAAACTTCCATGACCCGATTGAGGTTCGGATAGGATTTTTTGGGTATGAAACAAACCAGTGACGGCTGAAAGCCGTCATAGCTGTAGAACTCACAGATACCTTCGTTTTGACTGGTTATGGCTCTGTAACTGTAAACGAGCCAAGAGTTATGGCCCTCCGAAGAATCGATTTCCGCAGGGTGCAACATCTGCGGTGCAAGGTGCAACATCCGTCCAAAATGACGAAACCGTGCCGTACGACCTTTAGAAATGGGTGCATGGATTTGAAATGGTGTAGTACCATGGTGCACCACTCTCCAGCGATGGTAAATCATTGACCAGCCACGGAGATCCCGTTTTTACAGAAAAAATCGACGTGATGAAAAAACGAAGGGTAAAAAACTTCCATGACCCGATTGAGGTTCGGATAGGATTTTTTGGGTATGAAACTAACCAGTGACGGCTGAAAGCCGTCATAGCTGTAGAACTCACAGATACCTTCGTTTTGACTGGTTATGGCTCCGTAACTCTAAACGAGCCAAGAGTTATGGCCCTCCGAAGAATCGATTTCCACAGGGTGCAACATCTGCGGTGCAAGGTGCAACATCCGTCCAAAATGACGAAACCGTGCCGTACGACCTTTAGAAATGGGTGCATGGATTTGAAACGGGGCAGTACCATGGTGCACCACTCTCCAGCGATGGTATATCATTGACCAGCCACGGGGATCCCGTTTTACAGAAAAATTCCACGTGACGAAAAAACGAAGGGTAAAAACTTCCTTGACCCGATTGAGGTTCGGATAGGATTTTTTGGGTATGAAACTAACCAGTGATGGCTGAAAGCTGTCATAGCTGTAGAACTCACAGATACCTTCGTTTTGACTAGTTATGGCTCCCGTAACTCTAAACGAGCCAAGAGTTATGGCCCTCCGAATAATCGATATCCTTAGGGTGCAACATCTACTGTGCAAGGTGCAACATCCGTCCAAAATGACGAAACCGTGCCGTACGACCTCTAGAAATGGGTGCATGGATTTGAAACGGTGCAATACCATGGTGCACCACTCTCCAGCGATGGTAAATCATTGACCAGCCACGGGGATCCCGTTTTACAGAAAAAATCCACGTGACGAAAAAACGAAGGGTAAAAAACTTCCATGACCCGATTGAGGTTCGGATACGATTTTTTGGGTATGAAACTAACCAGTGACGGCGGAAAGCCGTCATAGCTGTAGAACTCACAGATACCTTCGTTTTGATTGGTTATGGCTCCCGCAACTCTAAACGAGCCTAGAGTTATGGCCCTCCGAAGAATCGATTTCCAAAGGGTGCAACATCTGCGGTGCAAGGTGCAACATCCGTCCAAAATGACGAAACCGTGCCGTACGACCTTTAGAAATGGGTGCATGTATTTGAAATGGTGCAGTACCATGGTGCACCACTTTCTAGCGATGGTAAATCATTGACCAGCCACGGGGATCCCGTTTTACAGAAAAAATCCACGTGACGAAAAAACGAAGGGTAAAAAACTTCCATGACCCGATTGAGGTTCGGATAGGATTTTTTGGGTATGAAACTAACCAGTGACGGCTAAAAGCCGTCATAGCTGTAGAACTCACAGATACCTTCGTTTTGACTGGTTATGGCCCCCGTAACTCTAAACGAGCCAAGAGTAATGGCCCTCCGAAGAATCGATTTCCACAAGGTGCAACATCTGCAGTGCAAGGTGCAACATCCGTCCAAAATGACGAAACCGTGCCGTACGACCTTTAGAAATGGTGCATGGATTTGAAACGGTGCAGTACCATGGTGCACCACTCTTCAGCGATGGTAAATCATTGACCAGCCATGGGGATCCCATTTTTACAGAAAAAATCCACGTGACGAAAAAACGAAGGGTAAAAAACTTCCATGACCCGATTGAGGTTCGGATAGGATTTTTTGGGTATGAAACTAACCAGTGACGGCTGAAAGCCGTCATAGCCGTAGAACTCACAGATACCTTCGTTTTGACTGGTTATGGCTCCGTAACTCTAAACGAGCCAAGAGTTATGGCCCTCCGAAGAATTGATTTCCACAGGGTGCAAAATCTGCGGTGCAAGGTGCAACATCCGTCCAAAATGACGAAACCGTGCCGTACGACCTTTAGAAATGGGTGCATGTATTTGAAACGGTGCAGTACCATGGCGCACCACTCTCCAGCGATGGTAAATCATTGAACAGCCACGAGGATCCCGTTTTACAGAAAAAATCCACGTGACGAAAAAACGAAGGGTAAAAAACTTCCATGACCCGATTGAGGTTCGGATAGGATTTTTTGGGTATGAAACTAACCTGTGACGGCTGAAAGCTGTCATAGCTGTAGAACTCACAAATACCTTCATTTTGACTGGTTATGGCTCCCGTAACTCTAAACGATCCATGAATTATGGCCCTCCGAAGAATCGATATCCATAGGGTGCAACATCTACGGTGCAAGGTGCAACATCCGTCCAAAATGACGAAACCGTGCCGTACGACCTTTAGATATGGGTGCATGGATTTGAAACGGTGCAGTACCATGGTGCACCACTCTCCAGCGATGGTAAATCATTGACCAGCCACGGGGATCCCGCTTTACAGAAAAAATCCACGTGACGAAAAAACGAAGGGTAAAAAACTTCCATGACCCGATTGAGGTTCGGATAGGATTTTTTGGGTATGAAACTAACCAGTGACGGCTGAAAGCCGTCATAGCTATAGAACTCACAGATACCTTCGTTTTGACTAGTTATGGCTCCAGTAACTCTAAACGATCCAAGAGTTATGGCCCTCCGAATAATCGATATTCATAGGGTGCAACATCTACGGTGCAAGGTGCAACATCCGTCCTAAATGACGAAACCGTGCCGTACGACCTTTAGATATGGGTGCATGGATTTGAAACGGTGCAGTACCGTGGTGCACCACTCTCCAGCGATGGTAAATCATTGACCAGCCACGGGGATCCCGCTTTACAGAAAAAATCCACGTGACGAAAAAACGAAGGGTAAAAAACTTCGATGACCCGATTGAGGTTCGGATAGGATTTTTTGGGTATGAAACTAACCAGTGACGGTTGAAAGCCGTCATAGCTATAGAACTCACAGATACCTTCGTTTTGACTGGTTATGGCTCCAGTAACTCTAAACGATCCAAGAGTTATGGCCCTCCGAATAATCGATATCCATATGGTGCAACATCTACGGTGCAAGGTGCAACATCCGTCCTAAATGACGAAACCGTGCCGTACGACCTTCAGAAATGGGTGCATGGATTTGAAACGGTGCAGTACCATGGTGCACCACTCTCCAGCGATGGTAAATCATTGACCAGCCACGGGGATCCCGTTTTACAGAAAAAGTCCACGTGACGAAAAAACGAAGGGTAAAAAACTTTCATGACCCGATTGAGGTTCGGATAGGATTTTTTGGGTATGAAACTAACCAGTGACGGCTGAAAGTTGTCATAGCTGTAGAACTCACAGATACCTTCGTTTTGACTGGTTATGGCTCCCGTAACTCTAAACGAGCCTAGAGTTATGGCCCTCCGAAAAATCGATATCCATAGGGTGCAACATCTACGGTGCAAGGTGCAACATCCGTCCAAAATGACGAAACCGTGCCGTACGACCTTTAGAAATGGGTGCATGGATTTGAAACGGTGCAGTACCATGGTACACCACTCTCCAGTGATGGTAAATCATTGACCAGCCACGGGGATCCCGTTTTACAGAAAAAATCCACGTGACGAAAAATCGAAAGGTAAAAAACTTCCATGACCCGATTGAGGTTCGGATAGGATTTTTTGGGTATGAAACTAACCAGTGACGACTGAAAGCCGTCATAGCTGTAGAACTCACATATACCTTCGTTTTGACTGGTTATGGCTCCCGTAACTCTAAACGAGCCAAGAGTTTTGGCCCTCCGAAGAATCGATTTCCACAAGGTGCAACATCTGCGGTGCAAGGTGCAACATCCGTCCAAAATGACGAAACCGTGCCGTATGACCTTTAGAAATTGGTGCATGGATTTGAAATGGTGCAGTACCATGGTGCACCACTCTCCAGCGATGGTAAATCATTGACCAGCCACGGGGATCCCGTTTTACAGAAAAAATCCACGTGACGAAAAAACGAAGGGTAAAAGACTTCCATGACCCAATTGAGGTTCGGATAGGATTTTTTGGGTATGAAACTAACCAGTGACGGGTGAAAGCTGTCATAGCTGTAGAACTCACAGATACCTTCGTTTTGACTGGTTATGGCTCCCGTAACTCTAAACGAGCCAAGAGTTATGGCCCTCCGAAGAATCGATTTCCACAGGGTGCAACATCTGCGGTGCATGGTGCAACATCCGTCCAAAATGACGAAACCGTGCCGTACGACCTTTAGAAATGGGTGCATGAATTTGAAACGGTGCAGTACCATGGTGCACCACTTTCCAGCGATGGTAAATCATTGACCAGCCACGGGGATCCCGTTTTACAGAAAAAATCCACGTGACGAAAAAACGAAGGGTAAAAAACTTCCATGACCCGATTGAGGTTCGGATAGGATTTTTTGGGTATGAAACTAACCAGTGACGGCTGAAAGCCGTCATAGCTGTAGAACTCACATATACCTTCGTTTTGACTGGTTATGGCTCCCGTAACTCTAAACGAGCCAAGAGTTATGGCCCTCCGAATAATCGATATCCATAGGGTGCAACATCTACGGTGCAAGGTGCAACATCCGTCCAGAATGACGAAACCGTGTCGTACGACCTTTAGAAATAGGTGCATGGATTTGAAACGGTGCAGTACCATGGTGCACCACTCTCCAGCGATGGTAAATCATTGACCAGCCACGGGGATCCCGTTTTTACAGAAAAAATCCACGTGACGAAAAAACGAAGGGTAAAAAACTTCCATGACCCGATTGAGGTTCGGATAGGATTTTTTGGGTATGAAACTAACCAGTGACGGCTGAAAGCTTTCATAGCTGTAGAACTCACAAATACCTTCGTTTTGACTGGTTATGGCTCCCGTAACTCTAAACGAGCCATGAATTATGGCCCTCCGAAGAATCGATATCCATAGGGTGCAACATCTACGGTGCAAGGTGCAACATCCGTCCAAAATGACGAAACCGTGCCGTACGACCTTTAGAAATGGGTGCATGGATTTGAAACGGTGCAGTACCATGGTGCACCACTCTCCAACGATGGTAAATCATTGACCAGCCACGGGGATCCCGTTTTACAGAAAAAGTCCACGTGACGAAAAAACGAAGGGTAAAAAACTTTCATGACCAGATTGAGGTTCGGATAGGATTTTTTGGATATGAAACTAACCAGTGACGGCTGAAAGCCGTCATAGCTGCAGAACTCACAGATACCTTCGTTTTGACTGGTTATGGCTCCCGTAACTCTAAACGAGCCAAGAGTTATGGCCCTCCGAAAAATCGATATCCATAGGGTGCAACATCTACGGTGCAAGGTGCAACATCCGTCCAAAATGACGAAACCGTGCCGTACGACCTTTAGATATGGGTGCATGGATTTGAAACGGTGCAGTACCATGGTGCACCATTCTCCAGCGATGGTAAATCATTGACCAGCCACGGGGATCCCGCTTTACAGAAAAAATCCACGTGACGAAAAAACGAAGGGTAAAAAACTTCCATGACCCGATTGAGGTTCGGATAGGATTTTTTGGGTATGAAACTAACCAGTGACGGCTGAAAGCCTTCATAGCTGTAGAACTCACAGATACCTTCGTTTTGACTGGTTATGGCTCCGGTAACTCTAAACGATCCAAGAGTTATGGCCCTCCGAATAATCGATATCCATAGGGTGCAACATCTACGGTGCAAGGTGCAACATCCGTCCTAAATGACGAAACCGTGCCGTACGACCTTTAGAAATGGGTGCATGGATTTGAAACGGTGCAGTACCATGGTGCACCACTCTCCAGCGATGGTAAATCATTGACCAGCCACGGGGATCCCGTTTTACAGAAAAAGTCCACGTGACGAAAAAACGAAGGGTAAAAAACTTTCATGACCCGATTGAGGTTCGGATAGGATTTTTTGGGTATGAAACTAACCAGTGACGACTGAAAGCCGTCATAGCTGTAGAACTCACAGATACCTTCGTTTTGACTGGTTATGGCTCCCGTAACTGTAAACGAGCCAAGAGTTATGGCCCTCCGAAAAATCGATATCCATAGGGTGCAACATCTACGGTGCAAGGTGCAACATCCGTCCAAAATGACGAAACCGTGCCGTACGACCTTTAGAAATGGGTGCATGGATTTGAAACGGTGCAGTACCATGGTGCACCACTCTCCAGTGATGGTAAATCATTGACCAGCCACGGGGATCCCGTTTTACAGAAAAAATCCACGTGACGAAAAATCGAAGGGTAAAAAACTTCCATGACCCGATTGAGGTTCGGATAGGATTTTTTGGGTATGAAACTAACCAGTGACGACTGAAAGCCGTCATCGCTGTAGAACTCTCATATTCCTTCGTTTTGACTGGTTATGGCTCCCGTAACTCTAAACGAGCCAAGAGTTTTGGCCCTCCGAAGAATCGATTTCCACAAGGTGCAACATCTGCGGTGCAAGGTGCAACATCCGTCCAAAATGACGAAACCGTGCCGTACGACCTTTAGAAATTGGTGCATGGATTTGAAATGGTGCAGTACCATGGTGTACCACTCTCCAGCGATGATAAATCATTGACCAGCCATGGGGATCCCGTTTTACAGAAAAAATCCACGTGACGAAAAAACGAAGGGTAAAAAACTTCCATGACCCGATTGAGGTTCGGATAGGATTTTTTGGGTATGAAACTAACCAGCGACGGCTGAAAGCGGTCATAGCTGTAGAACTCACATATACCTTCGTTTTGACTGGTTGTGGCTCCCGTAACTCTAAACGAGCCAAGAGTTATGGCCCTCCGAATAATCGATTTCCACAGGGTGCAACATCTGCGGTGCAAGGTGCAACATCCGTCCAAAATGACGAAACCGTGCCGTACGACCTTTAGAAATGGGTGCATGGATTTGAAACTGTGCAGTACCATGGTGCACCACTTTCCAGCGATGGTAAATCATAGACCAGCCACGGGGATCCCGTTTTACAGAAAAAATCCACGTGACGAAAAAACGAAGGGTAAAAAACTTCCATGACCCGATTGAGGTTCGGATAGGATTTTTTGGGTATGAAACTAACCAGTGACGGCTGAAAGCCGTCATAGCTGTAGAACTCACATATACCTTCGTTTTGACTAGTTATGGCTCCCGTAACTCTAAATGAGCCAAGAGTTATGGCCCTCCGAATAATCGATATCCATAGGGTGCAACATCTACGGTGCAAGGTGCAACATCCGTCCAGAATGACGAAACCGTGCCGTACGACCTTTAGAAATAGGTGCATGGATTTGAAACGGTGCAGTACCATGGTGCACCACTCTCCAGCGATGGTAAATCATTGACCAGCCACGGGGATCCCGTTTTTACAGAAAAAATCCACGTGACGAAAAAACGAAGGGTAAAAAACTTCCATGACCCGATTGAGGTTCGGATAGGATTTTTTGGGTATGAAACTAACCAGTGGCGGCTGAAAGCTGTCATAGCTGTAGAACTCACAAATACCTTCGTTTTGACTGGTTATGGCTCCCGTAACTCTAAACGAGCCATGAATTATGGCCCTCCGAAGAATCGATATCCATAGGGTGCAACATCTACGGTGCAAGGTGCAACATCCGTCCAAAATGACGAAACCGTGCCGTACGACCTTTAGATATGGGTGCATGGATTTGAAACGGTGCAGTACCATGGTGCACCATTCTCCAGCGATGGTAAATCATTGACCAGCCACGGGGATCCCGCTTTACAAAAAAAATCCACGTGACGAAAAAACGAAGGGTAAAAAACTTCCATGACCCGATTGAGGTTCGGATAGGATTTTTTGGGTATGAAACAAACCAGTGACGGCTGAATGCCGTCATAGCTGTAGAACTCACAGATATCTTCGTTTTGACTGGTTATGGCTCCGGTAACTCTAAACGATCCAAGAGTTATGGCCCTCCGAATAATCGATATCCATAGGGTGCAACATCTACGGTGCAAGGTGCAACATCCGTCCCAAATGACGAAACCGTGCCGTACGACCTTTAGAAATGGGTGCATGGATTTGAAACGGTGCAGTACCATGGTGCACCACTCTCCAGCGATGGTAAATCATTGACCAGCCACGGGGATCCCGTTTTACAGAAAAAGTCCACGTGACGAAAAAACGAAGGGTAAAAAACTTCCATGACCCGATTGAGGTTCGGATAGGATTTTTTGGGTATGAAACTAACCAGTGACGGCTGAAAGCCGTCATAGCTGTAGAACTCACATATACCTTCGTTTTGACTGGTTATGGCTCCCGTAACTCTAAACGAGCCAAGAGTTATGGCCCTCCGAATAATCGATATCCATAGGGTGCAACATCTACGGTGCAAGGTGCAACATCCGTCCAGAATGACGAAACCGTGCCGTACGACCTTTAGAAATAGGTGCATGGATTTGAAACGGTGCAGTACCATGGTGTACCACTCTCCAGCGATGGTAAATCATTGATCAGCCACGGGGATCCCATTTTTACAGAAAAAATCCACGTGACGAAAAAACGAAGGATAAAAAACTTCCATGACCCGATTGAGGTTCGGATAGGATTTTTTGGGTATGAAACTAACCAGTGACGGCTGAAAGCCGTCATAGCTGTAGAAATCACATATACCTTCGTTTTGACGGGTTATGGCTCCCGTAACTCTAAACGAGCCAAGAGTTATGGCCCTCCGAAGAATCGATTTCCACAGGGTGCAACATCTGCGGTGCAAGGTGCAACATCCGTCCAAAATGACGAAACCGTGCCGTACGACCTTTAGAAATGGGTGCATGGATTTGAAACGGTGCAGTACCATGGTGCACCACTTTCCAGCGATGGTTAATCATAGACCAGCCACGGGGATCCCGTTTTACAGAAAAAATCCACGTGACGAAAAAACGAAGGGTAAAAAACTTCCATGACCCGATTGAGGTTCGGATAGGATTTTTTGGGTATGAAACTAACCAGTGACGGCTGAAAGCCGTCATAGCTGTAGAACTCACATATACCTTCGTTTTGACTGGTTATGGCTCCCGTAACTCTAAACGAGCCAAGAGTTATGGCCCTCCGAATAATCGATATCCATAGGGTGCAACATCTACGGTGCAAGGTGCAACATCCGTCCAGAATGACGAAACCGTGCCGTACGACCTTTAGAAATAGGAGCATGGATTTGAAACGGTGCAGTACCATGGTGCACCACTCTCCAGCGATGGTAAATCATTGATCAGCCACGGGGATCCCGTTTTTACAGAAAAAATCCACGTGACGAAAAATCGAAGGGTAAAAAACTTCCTTGACCCGATTGAGGTTCGGATAGGATTTTTTGGGTATGAAACTAACCAGTGACGACTGAAAGCCGTCATCGCTGTAGAACTCACATATACCTTCGTTTTGACTGGTTATGGCACCCGTAACTCTAAACGAGCCAAGAGTTTTGGCCCTCCGAAGAATCGATTTCCACAAGGTGCAACATCTGCGGTGCAAGGTGCAACATCCGTCCAAAATGACGAAACCGTGCCGTACGACCTTTAGAAATTGGTGCATGGATTTGAAACTGTGCAGTACCATGGTGCACCACTTTCCAGCGATGGTAAATCATAGACCAGCCACGGGGATCCCGTTTTACAGAAAAAATCCACGTGACGAAAAAACGAAGGGTAAAAAACTTCCATGACCCGATTGAGGTTCGGATAGGATTTTTTGGGTATGAAACTAACCAGTGACGGCTGAAAGCCGTCATAGCTGTAAAACTCACATATACCTTCGTTTTGACTGGTTATGGCTCCCGTAACTCTAAACGAGCCAAGAGTTATGGCCCTCCGAATAATCGATATCCATAGGGTGCAACATCTACGGTGCAAGGTGCAACATCCGTCCTAAATGACGAAACCGTGCCGTACGACCTTTAGAAATGGGTGCATGGATTTGAAATGGTGCAGTACCATGGTGCACCACTCTCCAGCGATGGTAAATCATTGATCAGCCACGGGGATCCCAGTTTTACAGAAAAAATCCACGTGACGAAAAAACGAAGGATAAAAAACTTCCATGACCCGATTGAGGTTCGGATAGGATTTTTTGGGTATGAAACTAACCAGCGACGGCTGAAAGCCGTCATAGCTGTAGAACTCACATATACCTTCGTTTTGACTGGTTATGGCTCCCGTAACTCTAAACGAGCCAAGAGTTATGGCCCTCCGAATAATCGATTTCCACAGGGTGCAACATCTGCGGTGCAAGGTGCAACATCCGTCCAAAATGACGAAACCGTGCCGTACGACCTTTAGAAATGGGTGCATGGATTTGAAACTGTGCAGTACCATGGTGCACCACTTTCCAGCGATGGTAAATCATAGACCAGCCACGGGGATCCCGTTTTACAGAAAAAATCCACGTGACGAAAAAACGAAGGGTAAAAAACTTCCATGACCCGATTGAGGTTCGGATAGGATTTTTTGGGTATGAAACTAACCAGTGACGGCTGAAAGCCGTCATAGCTGTAAAACTCACATATACCTTCGTTTTGACTGGTTATGGCTCCCGTAACTCTAAACGAGCCAAGAGTTATGGCCCTCCGAATAATCGATTTCCACAGGGTGCAACATCTGCGGTGCAAGGTGCAACATCCGTCCAAAATGACGAAACCGTGCCGTACGACCTTTAGAAATGGGTGCATGGATTTGAAACTGTGCAGTACCATGGTGCACCACTTTCCAGCGATGGTAAATCATAGACCAGCCACGGGGATCCCGTTTTACAGAAAAAATCCACGTGACGAAAAAACGAAGGGTAAAAAACTTCCATGACCCGATTGAGGTTCGGATAGGATTTTTTGGGTATGAAACTAACCAGTGATGGCTGAAAGCCGTCATAGCTGTAGAACTCACATATACCTTCGTTTTGACTAGTTATGGCTCCCGTAACTCTAAACGAGCCAAGAGTTATGGCCCTCCGAATAATCGATATCCATAGGGTGCAACATCTACGGTGCAAGGTGCAACATCCGTCCAGAATGACGAAACCGTGCCGTACGACCTTTAGAAATAGGTGCATGGATTTGAAACGGTGCAGTACCATGGTGCACCACTCTCCAGCGATGGTAAATCATTGACCAGCCACGGGGATCCCGTTTTTACAGAAAAAATCCACGTGACGAAAAAACGAAGGGTAAAAAACTTCCATGACCCGATTGAGGTTCGGATAGGATTTTTTGGGTATGAAACTAACCAGTGACGGCTGAAAGCTGTCATAGCTGTAGAACTCACAAATACCTTCGTTTTGACTGGTTATGGCTCCCATAACTCTAAACGAGCCATGAATTATGGCCCTCCGAAGAATCGATATCCATAGGGTGCAACATCTACGGTGCAAGGTGCAACATCCGTCCAAAATGACGAAACCGTGCCGTACGACCTTTAGATATGGGTGCATGGATTTGAAACGGTGCAGTACCATGGTGCACCATTCTCCAGCGATGGTAAATCATTGACCAGCCACGGGGATCCCGCTTTACAGAAAAAATCCACGTGACGAAAAAACGAAGGGTAAAAAACTTCCATGACCCGATTGAGGTTCGGATAGGATTTTTTGGGTATGAAACAAACCAGTGACGGCTGAAAGCCGTCATAGCTGTAGAACTCACAGATACCTTCGTTTTGACTGGTTATGGCTCCGGTAACTCTAAACGATCCAAGAGTTATGGCCCTCCGAATAATCGATATCCATAGGGTGCAACATGTAACGACCCGTATTTTTACGTGTCGATAAATCGTAGAATTTACAGGTTGTTAGTGTTGTTTGTGTTGCTTCTAGCTTGAGTCGTTTAGGAGTTGACCCGAGTGCAAGTGATGAGTCGTGACCGACTCATAGGCATAGCTAAGTTAGGTGATGAGTCGTGACCGACTCATAGGGACCGACTCAAGGGGTTTAGGCGACTTAAGGATATGACCGACTCATAATGACCGACCTAATTGGAGTTAGCTTCATAAGATGGTGACCGACTCACGAGATAGCGGTTTAAGGGTTGGTGACCGACTTAAGAAAAACCGACTTAGGGCTTAGGTCGTGGGTAGTTGAGTCGGTGAGGCCATGGGTCGTGAGTCGTTTGACCGAGTTAGGGATAGGTTGAGTCGTTTGTGTCATAGTTAAATCGTGACCGACTTATGTTGAGTCGGCTAGGACTTAGGTCGGCCATAAGGCTGTGTTGTTAGGTCGTTTGCAACTGAGTCGGTAGGCACGACTTAACGATGAGTCGTAAGTCGTTAGGCAGCTTGGTGTTGAGTCGTTGATTAGTTAGGTCGGCTCTGGTATTAAGTCGTAGGTCGGCAGGGTTGTTGAGTCGTGTGAGTGGCTTATGGTAAGTCAGCATGTGGATGAGTCGGGGACGACTCAGGAGTTGGGTCGGCGACGACCTAAGAGCGACGACTCATGGTTGATTCAGCCTATAAATAGAGGGGTTTGGCTCACTTTTTGGCACCGGTTTTTGAAGCGACGAAGTGCTGCCATTTTGAAGACTCGACTACAACATTTCTTCATCTTCTTTTCTCCATTCCAATCTAATTCTAACATCCATCCAAGATCGAAGATCGAGATCGAAGATCCAAGTGCCAAAGTTGAAGATCTTCATCCGTTCGAGCTAGAATTCATCGATTGGAGCGAGATATTGCCGGATCAAACCTTGATCTTCGCTGTCCAGATCTGAAGTGTGTAGTTTTTGTAGTGTTTGGGTGATTTGGTGAGTGGTAGTTATCTCTCACGCGGATCCAAAGGAGTATATTGGATTGGTGGCATGTTTGGGTGTTAAAGTTAGAGATTTCATGCATTTTTCTTAGATCTAAGTCTAGATCCATGGTTTTTGAAGATGTTTACTTATGCAAGTTTGTTTAATAAGCATTAGAGACAAATCCCATGTTTTATAATTGATAGATCTATGCTAAAAACCATGATTTCACATATGTTGGACTTTTGCTCGTTTATTTACGAAATTGCCATTATAGTTGATATTGCTTAAATTGCTTAATAGATCTTGTTTGAATGATTGATTATTTGAATGTATGATTGATTTGATTGTTTCCAAGTTAGCTAGTAGTTGATTTGGAACAAGATGATGAAAGAGGATTCAAAAGCTATGGAAGAAGGCTCTTGAATGGTGAAAGCTGCTTAAGGCATATGTAGCGGATGTTGAAGCTCATATGTATAGATTGGATGATGTTGAGATGGGACTTTGCCATGATTTGATGAGGCAAACCATGTTGTTGAGATGAGACTTTGCTTTGATGTGATGAAGCGAAGTATGATGTGAGTTTTGGCTTAATCCAAGCAGGGATCATTCCAAGCATGTTGATAACTTGAAGGGTAGTTCAAGTTGGTTGATAATGGATTGTTCAAGAGGTAGCTTGAGTTTGTATGAGGATAGTCGTCAAGAAGGATGGCTAGGAGGCCTGGATCTCATCGTGGTTGAAGGTTCTAGCATGCTCAAAAGCAAGAGTACATGGGGCGCCCATAACGACTACAGGTAGGTAGTCGGGACACCCAAAAGACTACAGGTAGGTAGTTGAGTACTCTGGGCAAAGTAGATAAGTCCTAGGCACAAGGCAGTGTGCGGAGTTATGGTTAGAACCGGGGTTACCATTAGCCCTTGACAGGTGGTCATTCAACTAACGGTGAAATCAAGGCAAAGTTAACAGTGATAGCCAGAGTCATGGATGTTTGGTTGTATCATCATTCGGTCTCAAGAGCGGTGTTTTCTGGGTGCTTATCTGATCTTGGTTTAGGCCTTGGGGGTTTGTATTTGGAAAACATCGACCTTGACTCGAGTGATAATTACTTTACTTTAATTGCCTGCTGTGTTATGCCTGCTTCTCCTTAGTGTGTGTCTGGGGGCTATCACTGTAGAAAGAGGTGGAGTGGGATGGTTTGGTTCCTATTCCTTTTATCCTTTATGCTCTTTTGGTATGTTTGATAGTTAATTTACTGCTCACTAAGACTTTGTCTGACTCAAGGTTTTATGTCTCCTCTTATTACCTTGGGCTGTTCATCCATGTTTGGGATGGGCAGACTAGGTAGCAGGTGACAGGTGCTGTGCTAGGAGTTCTACGCTAAAGATGACGAAGACGAGCAGGAGGCTTTGCATATTAGTTTTCTTACTATATGTACTGGGTATCCGCTGCTGTATTTGGTTGAGTGATTTGTAGTGAGGCTTTCATGTATGGATTTGAGTAGATGATTGTATGAAACTACTGTGATGCTTATATGATGATGTTCTGTTCTATGGAGCTTCACTATATTATATTTCTCTATTGTATTTTATCCATGCGCTGTGAGTTATGCGATAGAAGATTCTTCTGTTTTGTTTTACCCAGACTATCGTCCATGGCTGCCTGGCACACCTTTCAGCGCATTATTTCCTTGTTTTGGTGCGGAAGTCATGGACGGTCGTCACATTTGGTATCAGAGCTTTGGTTAATCGATTTTAGCCAACGCTCGCTGATGTAACTACGTAAGAGAGACGTAATTGTATTTTGATGGATGATTACTATATATAATATAGTAGCTTAGAAGGATTTGAACTCCTTATGCAGTTGTTTCTTAAGGTGTTCTAATCATTCCTTTTTACAGATATTAAGGATGAGTCGAAGTGAGAGACAAGCTGCGAGGGAGAGCCGTGCTGCTAGAGAAGCTGTTGATTATGCTCCTATGTTTGAGGCCATGATGACTTCAATCATGAGGAGAATACCAGCTTCAGGATCATCTGTGGATGTGGGAGTTCAGGTCCAAGCTCCAAGACTAGTGGATTTTGCCAAGCTCTGTAAGGATTATACTGCTCTTGGAGGGAAGGTCTTCTTAGGGACGGAGTCGACTATTGAAGTGCAGAGATGGATTGATGCTTGTCGAAGGATCTTTGGTGACTTAGGGATTGAGGATGCAACTAAGAGGAAGCTTGCATCGAGACAGCTTCAGGGAAGAGCTGTTGATTGGTGGAATTCTATCACTATAGATACCCCAGAAGAAGAGATTACTTGGGAGCAATTCCAAGTTAGATTTGAAGCTAAGTTCATCTCTACTGCTCAGAAATCGGTCTTGTTTAAGAGGTTTGTGGAGCTCAAGCAGGGTGGGAGGCCTGTTCTTGAGTATATTTCTGAGTTCGAAGCTTTGTCTAAGTATGCCAGATCATATACTGATTCTCCCTACCAGAAGAATGAAAAGTTTGTGACTGGTCTGGATGCTTATCTTGGGAGGCAGTTAGTGGATCATCTGGACGATCCATTTGAGAAGCTTGTGGAGAAAGCTCTTAGGCATGAGAGTTTATTCCCTAAGGAAAGTTCTGTTGTTGCTGTAACCAGGGAAGGATCTAAACCACAGCAGAGTGGAAATAGGAAGAGGAAGCAGCAGCAACAGAAAGGTAAGGATGGCCAGAAGAAGCCGAGAGGTGAAGTGACCTGCTACAACTGCCGACAGAAGGGTCATCTCTCCCGGGATTGCAAGAATCCAAAGGTGCAGTTGAAGTGCCACAACTGTGATAAGCTGGGACATATCAAGAAGGACTGTCCAGAGCCGAGGAAAGATAGGCAGGTTGTGCAAGCTTATGCTTTGGAAGCTGTGCCGTCGTCTTCAAGAGTTCCTACTGTTGAAGAGAAGGGGAAGAGTGTGGTGGTTCAAGGTACTCTTTCCATTTGTGGTGTTCCAGTTAGAGTGTTGTTTGATACTGGAGCGTCGCATTCTTTTGTTTGTGATGAGTTGGTATGCCGGTTAGGTATGAAACCGGATATTGTTGATAGGCCATTGGTTGTGACTAATCCGGTTGGGGGTTCGTCATGTTTGTGTATGATATGCCGTGGTCTAGTTGTGTCGAGTCATGATTGCTCGTTTGTTTGTGATTGCTTTGTTCTGAACTTTGCGGGGTTCGGAATTATTTTGGGCATGGACTGGCTTAGGAAGTATGCGGCTAGGATTGATTGTGAGAGGCTTGAGGTGACAGTCGGAAATGTGGAAGGGCGAAAGGTTGTGATACGATGTAAGCATGAGGAAGGCGTCTTCATGAGCTTCATGTATTCGCTGGTTGTTCCACGGGATGGACTGTCATCAGTGCCTATTGTGAATGAGTTTGGTGATGTCTTTGAGGAAGTCAAAGGGTTACCGCCGCATAGGGAGATCGAGTTTCGTATCGATCTAATTGAGGGAGCCAGACCTGTTGTGATGCCTCTTAGGCGAATGGCACCGAGGGAGCAGCAAGAGCTGAAGGTGCAAGTTGATGACCTTTTGCGGAAAGGATTCATTCGGAGAAGTGTGTCCGAATGGGGTGCGCCCGTTGTGTTCGCAACCAAAACGGATGGATCGTTGAGGTTGTGTGTTGATTATCGTGAGCTGAATAAGGTGACTAAGAAGAACAAGTATCCATTGCCGAGAATAGATGACTTGTTTGATCAGCTTCACGAGGCTAAGGTGTTTTCTCAGATGGATTTGGCAACGGGATTTCACCAGTTGAGAGTGGCAAAGGATAGTGTGCCGAAGACTGCTTTCAGAACACCATCCGGGTTTTATGAGTGGCTGGTAATGCCGTTTGGATTGACTAACGCGCCAGCATATTTTGTGGATCTTATGAATAGGGTATTCAGAGATCAGTTGAATAAGTTCGTGCTTGTGTTCGTGGATGATATTTTGATTTATTCCAGAACTGAGGAAGAGCACAAGACGCACTTGAGGATTGTTTTGGAAATCTTGCGGAAACATCAGCTGAAGGCTAAATTTTCGAAGTGTCACTTCTGGAAGAGTGAAGTGAGGTTCTTAGGCCATGTTATCTCTGGAAATGGCATAGCGGTTGATCCCGCTAAGGTGGCAGCAATCCAGGATTGGATTAGACCTAAGAATGCATCCGATGTGAGAAGTTTTCTTGGATTAGCAGGATATTATCGACGGTTTATCAAAGACTTTTCCAAGATAGCTGCACCGTTAACAGGGTTGACGAAGAAGAACCAAGTGTTCAGATGGGATGATAGGTGTGAGCAAGCTTTCGTAATCCTGAAAGAACGACTGACAAGTGCTCCTGTTTTGACTATTCCGAGTGGGAATGATGAGATGGTGGTTTACACCGATGCATGTGGCACTGGACTAGGAGCGGTGCTAATGCAGAAGGATAAAGTTGTTGCGTATGCTAGTCGACAACTGAAGCCGCATGAAAGGAATTATCCGACTCATGATTTGGAGTTAGCGGCGATTGTGTTTGCTTTGAAGACGTGGAGACATTATCTATTGGGAGTTAGATTCGAGCTGTTTACAGATCATAAGTCGTTGAAGTATCTGTTTTCCCAAAAGGATTTGAATCTTCGACAGCAAAGGTGGCTAGAGTTCTTAGCATCGTATGATTTTGGTATAGCCTATACTCCAGGGAAAGGTAACGCAGTGGCTGATGCGTTAAGTCGAAGACATGCAGGATTGGGAGCCATGTTTTCGGAATGGAAGAGTCTTGAGTATTTGGCTGGATTTGATTTCAGGCCTAGATGTGAATTGGAACCTGAGATGTTGGCAAACTTATCGATAAGGCCTACTCTTGTGGAAAGAATTGGCGAGAGCCAAAGAAGAGATGATAAGCTTGTCAAGATTTTCCGTGATTTGGAATCTGGGTTGGACCCAGAGAAGGATAAGGGATTCGAGGTCGATCGAGAGGGTTGGCTTCGAAAGCAAGGACGACTAGTTGTTCCCGATATTGATGGATTGAGAGATGAAGTTCTGAGGGAAAGTCATCACTCGAAGTTGACAATTCATCCAGGCGGAAATAAGATGTATCGGGATATGAAAAGATCCTACTACTGGGAAGGTATGAAGAAGGATGTTGGAGATTTTATTTCCAAGTGTATGAATTGCCAGTTGGTGAAGGCTGAGCAGAAGAAGCCCAGTGGATTGCTTCAGCCATTGGAGGTTCCTACATGGAAGTGGGAGCAAGTGTCGATGGATTTTATTGATGGTCTACCTAGGACAAGAGCAGGGAATGAAGGGATTTGGGTCATTGTAGATCGTTTGACCAAGAGTGCAAGGTTCATTCCTGTTCGATCGACTAGGACTGCATCAAAGTTGGCTGAACTGTATGTGAAGTGGATAGTTCGTTTCCATGGTGTTCCGAAGAGTATAGTGAGCGATCGAGACCCATTGTTCACTAGTAGATTTTGGAAGAGCTTCCAGGAAGTTTTGGGAACTGAGTTGTGTTTGAGTACAACTTATCACCCTCAAACAGATGGTCAGACTGAGAGAGTCAACCGAGTTTTGGAAGATCTTCTTAGGGCATGTGTTTTGGACTTCGGAGGATCATGGGAAGATCACCTTCATTTGGTGGAGTTTGCTTATAATAACAGTTATCAGTCAAGTATTGGTATGGCACCATATGAAGCATTATATGGAAGACCGTGTAACTCTCCGACATGTTGGTTGGAAACGGGAGAAAAGCTGATACTTGGGCCAGAGATGATTCGACAGACTTCAGATTGTATAGAGATCATTCGGCAACGAATGAAGGCAGCCCAAGATCGTCAGAAAAGTTATGCCGATAATCGTCGTAAGGATTTGGAATTCGACGTAGGTGATATGGTTTTTGTGAAGATTTCTCCTCTGAAGAGTGTCATTAGATTCGGGAAGAAAGGAAAGTTAACTCCGAGATTTGTTGGACCATTCCCGATTATCGAGCGTATTGGAAAGCTCGCTTATAGATTGGAGTTACCGGAAAAGATGGCGGGTGTGCACAGTGTTTTTCATGTATCTTATCTACGGAAGTATATGCACGACCCAACTACGGTGGTTTCTGCTGATAGCTGTGAAGACTTGGAGGTTGATCCAGTTGTTTCGAGACCTCGTAAGCCGCTTCGTATTGTTGAAACCGATACGAAACAGCTTAGGAGGAAGACGATTACGTTGCTCAAGGTACAATGGAGTGATGATGTTAACGACTGTACGTGGGAGGAGGAAGAGAGGATGAAGGCAGCTCATCCCGAACTCTTCGAGGTATGGCCCTAAAGTGTCGTGACATCTCATGAATTTGTAGCTTGTTCTAAGTCTTAGAATTCTGCATGCTAGGTTAGAATTGGTTGCATGGATTGTTGATTGCCATGGATGATAGGCATGCGGAATAATTTTGATTGCTGTTGTTTGCTTGGAATTTCGGGGGCGAAATTCCTAAGGGGGAGAGAATGTAACGACCCGTATTTTTACGTGTCGATAAATCGTAGAATTTACAGGTTGTTAGTGTTGTTTGTGTTGCTTCTAGCTTGAGTCGTTTAGGAGTTGACCCGAGTGCAAGTGATGAGTCGTGACCGACTCATAGGCATAGCTAAGTTAGGTGATGAGTCGTGACCGACTCATAGGGACCGACTCAAGGGGTTTAGGCGACTTAAGGATATGACCGACTCATAATGACCGACCTAATTGGAGTTAGCTTCATAAGATGGTGACCGACTCACGAGATAGCGGTTTAAGGGTTGGTGACCGACTTAAGAAAAACCGACTTAGGGCTTAGGTCGTGGGTAGTTGAGTCGGTGAGGCCATGGGTCGTGAGTCGTTTGACCGAGTTAGGGATAGGTTGAGTCGTTTGTGTCATAGTTAAATCGTGACCGACTTATGTTGAGTCGGCTAGGACTTAGGTCGGCCATAAGGCTGTGTTGTTAGGTCGTTTGCAACTGAGTCGGTAGGCACGACTTAACGATGAGTCGTAAGTCGTTAGGCAGCTTGGTGTTGAGTCGTTGATTAGTTAGGTCGGCTCTGGTATTAAGTCGTAGGTCGGCAGGGTTGTTGAGTCGTGTGAGTGGCTTATGGTAAGTCAGCATGTGGATGAGTCGGGGACGACTCAGGAGTTGGGTCGGCGACGACCTAAGAGCGACGACTCATGGTTGATTCAGCCTATAAATAGAGGGGTTTGGCTCACTTTTTGGCACCGGTTTTTGAAGCGACGAAGTGCTGCCATTTTGAAGACTCGACTACAACATTTCTTCATCTTCTTTTCTCCATTCCAATCTAATTCTAACATCCATCCAAGATCGAAGATCGAGATCGAAGATCCAAGTGCCAAAGTTGAAGATCTTCATCCGTTCGAGCTAGAATTCATCGATTGGAGCGAGATATTGCCGGATCAAACCTTGATCTTCGCTGTCCAGATCTGAAGTGTGTAGTTTTTGTAGTGTTTGGGTGATTTGGTGAGTGGTAGTTATCTCTCACGCGGATCCAAAGGAGTATATTGGATTGGTGGCATGTTTGGGTGTTAAAGTTAGAGATTTCATGCATTTTTCTTAGATCTAAGTCTAGATCCATGGTTTTTGAAGATGTTTACTTATGCAAGTTTGTTTAATAAGCATTAGAGACAAATCCCATGTTTTATAATTGATAGATCTATGCTAAAAACCATGATTTCACATATGTTGGACTTTTGCTCGTTTATTTACGAAATTGCCATTATAGTTGATATTGCTTAAATTGCTTAATAGATCTTGTTTGAATGATTGATTATTTGAATGTATGATTGATTTGATTGTTTCCAAGTTAGCTAGTAGTTGATTTGGAACAAGATGATGAAAGAGGATTCAAAAGCTATGGAAGAAGGCTCTTGAATGGTGAAAGCTGCTTAAGGCATATGTAGCGGATGTTGAAGCTCATATGTATAGATTGGATGATGTTGAGATGGGACTTTGCCATGATTTGATGAGGCAAACCATGTTGTTGAGATGAGACTTTGCTTTGATGTGATGAAGCGAAGTATGATGTGAGTTTTGGCTTAATCCAAGCAGGGATCATTCCAAGCATGTTGATAACTTGAAGGGTAGTTCAAGTTGGTTGATAATGGATTGTTCAAGAGGTAGCTTGAGTTTGTATGAGGATAGTCGTCAAGAAGGATGGCTAGGAGGCCTGGATCTCATCGTGGTTGAAGGTTCTAGCATGCTCAAAAGCAAGAGTACATGGGGCGCCCATAACGACTACAGGTAGGTAGTCGGGACACCCAAAAGACTACAGGTAGGTAGTTGAGTACTCTGGGCAAAGTAGATAAGTCCTAGGCACAAGGCAGTGTGCGGAGTTATGGTTAGAACCGGGGTTACCATTAGCCCTTGACAGGTGGTCATTCAACTAACGGTGAAATCAAGGCAAAGTTAACAGTGATAGCCAGAGTCATGGATGTTTGGTTGTATCATCATTCGGTCTCAAGAGCGGTGTTTTCTGGGTGCTTATCTGATCTTGGTTTAGGCCTTGGGGGTTTGTATTTGGAAAACATCGACCTTGACTCGAGTGATAATTACTTTACTTTAATTGCCTGCTGTGTTATGCCTGCTTCTCCTTAGTGTGTGTCTGGGGGCTATCACTGTAGAAAGAGGTGGAGTGGGATGGTTTGGTTCCTATTCCTTTTATCCTTTATGCTCTTTTGGTATGTTTGATAGTTAATTTACTGCTCACTAAGACTTTGTCTGACTCAAGGTTTTATGTCTCCTCTTATTACCTTGGGCTGTTCATCCATGTTTGGGATGGGCAGACTAGGTAGCAGGTGACAGGTGCTGTGCTAGGAGTTCTACGCTAAAGATGACGAAGACGAGCAGGAGGCTTTGCATATTAGTTTTCTTACTATATGTACTGGGTATCCGCTGCTGTATTTGGTTGAGTGATTTGTAGTGAGGCTTTCATGTATGGATTTGAGTAGATGATTGTATGAAACTACTGTGATGCTTATATGATGATGTTCTGTTCTATGGAGCTTCACTATATTATATTTCTCTATTGTATTTTATCCATGCGCTGTGAGTTATGCGATAGAAGATTCTTCTGTTTTGTTTTACCCAGACTATCGTCCATGGCTGCCTGGCACACCTTTCAGCGCATTATTTCCTTGTTTTGGTGCGGAAGTCATGGACGGTCGTCACACAACATCTACGGTGCAAGGTGCAACATCCGTCCTAAATGACGAAACCGTGCCGTACGACCTTTAGAAATGGGTGCATGGATTTGAAACGGTGCAGTACCATGGTGCACCACTCTCCAGCGATGGTCAATCATTGACCAGCCACGGGGATCCCGTTTTACAGAAAAAGTCCACGTGACGAAAAAACGAAGGGTAAAAAACTTCCATGACCCGATTGAGGTTCGGATAGGATTTTTTGGGTATGAAACTAACCAGTGACGGCTGAAAGCCGTCATAGCTGTAGAACTCACATATACCTTCGTTTTGACTGGTTATGGCTCCCGTAACTCTAAACGAGCCAAGAGTTATGGCCCTCCGAATAATCGATATCCATAGGGTGCAACATCTACAGTGCAAGGTGCAACATCCGTCCAGAATGACGAAACCGTGCCGTACGACCTTTAGAAATAGGTGCATGGATTTGAAACGGTGCAGTACCATGGTGCACCACTCTCCAGCGATGGTAAATCATTGATCAGCCACGGGGATCCCAGTTTTACAGAAAAAATCCACGTGACGAAAAAACGAAGGATAAAAAACTTCCATGACCCGATTGAGGTTCGGATAGGATTTTTTGGGTATGAAACTAACCAGTGACGGCTGAAAGCCATCATAGCTGTAGAAATGACATATACCTTCGTTTTGACTGGTTATGGCTCCCGTAACTCTAAACGAGCCAAGAGTTATGGCCCTCCGAAGAATCGATTTCCACAGGGTGCAACATCTACGGTGCAAGGTGCAACATCCGTCCAGAATGACGAAACCGTGCCGTACGACCTTTAGAAATAGGAGCATGGATTTGAAACGGTGCAGTACCATGGTGCACCACTCTCCAGCGATGGTAAATCATTGACCAGCCACGGGGATCCCGTTTTTACAGAAAAAATCCACGTGACGAAAAAACGAAGGGTAAAAAACTTCCATGACCCGATTGAGGTTCGGATAGGATTTTTTGGGTATGAAACTAACCAGTGACGGCTGAAAGCCGTCATAGCTGTAGAAATCACATATACCTTCGTTTTGACGGGTTATGGCTCCCGTAACTCTAAACGAGCCAAGAGTTATGGCCCTCCGAAGAATCGATTTCCACAGGGTGCAACATCTGCGGTGCAAGGTGCAACATCCGTCCAAAATGACGAAACCGTGCCGTACGACCTTTAGAAATGGGTGCATGGATTTGAAACGGTGCAGTACCATGGTGCACCACTTTCCAGCGATGGTTAATCATAGACCAGCCACGGGGATCCCGTTTTACATAAAAAATCCACGTGACGAAAAAACGAAGGGTAAAAAACTTCCATGACCCGATTGAGGTTCGGATAGGATTTTTTGGGTATGAAACTAACCAGTGACGGCTGAAAGCCGTCATAGCTGTAGAACTCACATATACCTTCGTTTTGACTGGTTATGGCTCCCGTAACTCTAAACGAGCCAAGAGTTATGGCCCTCCGAATAATCGATATCCATAGGGTGCAACATCTACGGTGCAAGGTGCAACATCCGTCCAGAATGACGAAACCGTGCCGTACGACCTTTAGAAATAGGAGCATGGATTTGAAACGGTGCAGTACCATGGTGCACCACTCTCCAGCGATGGTAAATCATTGATCAGCCACGGGGATCCCGTTTTTACAGAAAAAATCCACGTGACGAAAAATCGAAGGGTAAAAAACTTCCTTGACCCGATTGAGGTTCGGATAGGATTTTTTGGGTATGAAACTAACCAGTGACGACTGAAAGCCGTCATCGCTGTAGAACTCACATATACCTTCGTTTTGACTGGTTATGGCTCCCGTAACTCTAAACGAGCCAAGAGTTTTGGCCCTCCGAAGAATCGATTTCCACAAGGTGCAACATCTGCGGTGCAAGGTGCAACATCCGTCCAAAATGACGAAACCGTGCCGTACGACCTTTAGAAATTGGTGCATGGATTTGAAACGGTGCAGTACCATGGTGCACCACTCTCCAGCGATGATAAATCATTGACCAGCCACGGGGATCCCGTTTTACAGAAAAAATCCACGTGACGAAAAAACGAAGGGTAAAAAACTTCCATGACCCGATTGAGGTTCGGATAGGATTTTTTGGGTATGAAACTAACCAGCGACGGCTGAAAGCCGTCATAGCTGTAGAACTCACATATACCTTCGTTTTGACTGGTTATGGCTCCCGTAACTCTAAACGAGCCAAGAGTTATGGCCCTCCGAATAATCGATTTCCACAGGGTGCAACATCTGCGGTGCAAGGTGCAACATCCGTCCAAAATGACGAAACCGTGCCGTACGACCTTTAGAAATGGGTGCATGGATTTGAAACTGTGCAGTACCATGGTGCACCACTTTCCAGCGATGGTAAATCATAGACCAGCCACGGGGATCCCGTTTTACAGAAAAAATCCACGTGACGAAAAAACGAAGGGTAAAAAACTTCCATGACCCGATTGAGGTTCGGATAGGATTTTTTGGGTATGAAACTAACCAGTGATGGCTGAAAGCCGTCATAGCTGTAGAACTCACATATACCTTCGTTTTGACTAGTTATGGCTCCCGTAACTCTAAACGAGCCAAGAGTTATGGCCCTCCGAATAATCGATATCCATAGGGTGCAACATCTACGGTGCAAGGTGCAACATCCGTCCAGAATGACGAAACCGTGCCGTACGACCTTTAGAAATAGGTGCATGGATTTGAAACGGTGCAGTACCATGGTGCACCACTCTCCAGCGATGGTAAATCATTGACCAGCCACGGGGATCCCGTTTTTACAGAAAAAATCCACGTGACGAAAAAACGAAGGGTAAAAAACTTCCATGACCCGATTGAGGTTCAGATAGGATTTTTTGGGTATGAAACTAACCAGTGACGGCTGAAAGCTGTCATAGCTGTAGAACTCACAAATACCTTCGTTTTGACTGGTTATGGCTCCCATAACTCTAAACGAGCCATGAATTATGGCCCTCCGAAGAATCGATATCCATAGGGTGCAACATCTACGGTGCAAGGTGCAACATCCGTCCAAAATGACGAAACCGTGCCGTACGACCTTTAGATATGGGTGCATGGATTTGAAACGGTGCAGTACCATGGTGCACCATTCTCCAGCGATGGTAAATCATTGACCAGCCACGGGGATCCCGCTTTACAGAAAAAATCCACGTGACGAAAAAACGAAGGGTAAAAAACTTCCATGACCCGATTGAGGTTCGGATAGGATTTTTTGGGTATGAAACAAACCAGTGACGGCTGAAAGCCGTCATAGCTGTAGAACTCACAGATACCTTCGTTTTGACTGGTTATGGCTCCGGTAACTCTAAACGATCCAAGAGTTATGGCCCTCCGAATAATCGATATCCATAGGGTGCAACATCTACGGTGCAAGGTGCAACATCCGTCCTAAATGACGAAACCGTGCCGTACGACCTTTAGAAATGGGTGCATGGATTTGAAACGGTGCAGTACCATGGTGCACCACTCTCCAGCGATGGTAAATCATTGACCAGCCACGGGGATCCCGTTTTACAGAAAAAGTCCACGTGACGAAAAAACGAAGGGTAAAAAACTTCCATGACCCGATTGAGGTTCGGATAGGATTTTTTGGGTATGAAACTAACCAGTGTCGGCTGAAAGCCGTCATAGCTGTAGAACTCACATATACCTTCGTTTTGACTGGTTATGGCTCCCGTAACTCTAAACGAGCCAAGAGTTATGGCCCTCCGAATAATCGATATCCATAGGGTGCAACATCTACGGTGCAAGGTGCAACATCCGTCCAGAATGACGAAACCGTGCCGTACGACCTTTAGAAATAGGTGCATGGATTTGAAACGGTGCAGTACCATGGTGCACCACTCTCCAGCGATGGTAAATCATTGATCAGCCACGGGGATCCCAGTTTTGCAGAAAAAATCCACGTGACGAAAAAACGAAGGGTAAAAAACTTCCATGACCCGATTGAGGTTCGGATAGGATTTTTTGGGTATGAAACTAACCAGTGACGGCTGAAAGCCGTCATAGCTGTAGAACTCACATATACCTTCGTTTTGACTGGTTATGGCTCCCGTAACTCTAAACGAGCCATGAGTTATGGCCCTCCGAAGAATCGATATCCATAGGGTGCAACATCTACGGTGCAAGGTGCAACATCCGTCCAAAATGACGAAACCGTGCCGTACGACCTTTAGAAATAGGAGCATGGATTTGAAACGGTGCAGTACCATGGTGCACCACTCTCCAGCGATGGTAAATCATTGATCAGCCACGGGGATCCCGTTTTTACAGAAAAAATCCACGTGACGAAAAAACGAAGGGTAAAAAACTTCCATGACCCGATTGAGGTTCGGATAGGATTTTTTGGGTATGAAACTAACCAGTGACGGCTGAAAGCCGTCATAGCTGTAGAACTCACATATACCTTCGTTTTGACTAGTTATGGCTCCCGTAACTCTAAACGAGCCAAGAGTTATGGCCCTCCGAATAATCGATATCCATAGGGTGCAACATCTACGGTGCAAGGTGCAACATCCGTCCAGAATGACGAAACCGTGCCGTACGACCTTTAGAAATAGGTGCATGGATTTGAAACGGTGCAGTACCATGGTGCACCACTCTCCAGCGATGGTAAATCATTGACCAGCCACGGGGATCCCGTTTTTACAGAAAAAATCCACGTGACGAAAAAACGAAGGGTAAAAAACTTCCATGACCCGATTGAGGTTCGGATAGGATTTTTTGGGTATGAAACAAACCAGTGACGGCTGAAAGCCGTCATAGCTGTAGAACTCACAGATACCTTCGTTTTGACTGGTTATGGCTCCGGTAACTCTAAACGATCCAAGAGTTATGGCCCTCCGAATAATCGATATCCATAGGGTGCAACATCTACGGTGCAAGGTGCAACATCCGTCCTAAATGACGAAACCGTGCCGTACGACCTTTAGAAATGGGTGCATGGATTTGAAACGGTGCAGTACCATGGTGCACCACTCTCCAGCGATGGTAAATCATTGACCAGCCACGGGGATCCCGTTTTACAGAAAAAGTCCACGTGACGAAAAAACGAAGGGTAAAAAACTTCCATGACCCGATTGAGGTTCGGATAGGATTTTTTGGGTATGAAACTAACCACTGACGGCTGAAAGCCGTCATAGCTGTAGAACTCACATATACCTTCGTTTTGACTGGTTATGGCTCCCGTAACTCTAAACGAGCCAAGAGTTATGGCCCTCCGAATAATCGATTTCCACAGGGTGCAACATCTGCGGTGCAAGGTGCAACATCCGTCCAAAATGACGAAACCGTGCCGTACGACCTTTAGAAATGGGTGCATGGATTTGAAACGGTGCAGTACCATGGTGCACCACTTTCCAGCGATGGTAAATCATTGACCAGCCACGGGGATCCCGTTTTACAGAAAAAATCCACGTGACGAAAAAACGAAGGGTAAAAAACTTCCATGACCCGATTGAGGTTCGGATAGGATTTTTTGGGTATGAAACTAACCAGTGATGGCTGAAAGCCGTCATAGCTGTAGAACTCACATATACCTTCGTTTTGACTGGTTATGGCTCCCGTAACTCTAAACGAGCCAAGAGTTATGGCCCTCCGAATAATCGATATCCATAGGGTGCAACATCTACGGTGCAAGGTGCAACATCCGTCCAGAATGACGAAACCGTGCCGTACGACCTTTAGAAATAGGTGCATGGATTTGAAACGGTGCAGTACCATGGTGCACCACTCTCCAGCGATGGTAAATCATTGACCAGCCACGGGGATCCCGTTTTTACAGAAAAAATCCACGTGACGAAAAAACGAAGGGTAAAAAACTTCCATGACCCGATTGAGGTTCGGATAGGATTTTTTGGGTATGAAACTAACCAGTGACGGCTGAAAGCTTTCATAGCTGTAGAACTCACAAATACCTTCGTTTTGACTGGTTATGGCTCCCGTAACTCTAAACTAGCCAAGAGTTATGGCCCTCCGAAGAATCGATTTCCACAGGGTGCAACATCTGCGGTGCAAGGTGCAACATCCGTCCAAAATGACGAAACCGTGCCGTACGACCTTTAGAAATGGGTGCATGGATTTGAAACGGTGCAGTACCATGGTGCACCACTTTCCAGCGATGGTAAATCATTGACCAGCCACGGGGATCCCGTTTTACAGAAAAAATCCACGTGACGAAAAAACGAAGGGTAAAAAACTTCCATGACCCGATTGAGGTTCGGATAGGATTTTTTGGGTATGAAACTAACCAGTGATGGCAGAAAGCCGTCTTAGCTGTAGAACTCACAGATACATTCGTTTTGACTGGTTATGGCTCCCGTAACTCTAAACGAGCCAAGAGTTATGGCCCTCCGAATAATCGATATCCATAGGGTGCAACATCTACGGTGCAAGGTGCAACATCCGTCCAAAATGACGAAACCGTGCCGTACGACCTTTAGAAATGGGTGCATGGATTTGAATCGGTGCAGTACCATGGTGCACCACTCTCCAGCGATGGTAAATCATTGACCAGCCACGGGGATCCCGTTTTTACAGAAAAAATCCACGTGACGAAAAAACGAAGGGTAAAAAACTTCCATGACCCGATTGAGGTTCGGATAGGATTTTTTGGGTATGAAACTAACCAGTGATGGCTGAAAGCTATCATAGCTGTAGAACTCACAGATACCTTCGTGTTGACTGGTTATGGCTCCCGTAACTCTAAACGAGCCAAGAGTTATGGCCCTCCGAAGAATCGATATCCACAGGGTGTAACATCTACGGTGTAAGGTGCAACATCCGTCCAAAATGACGAAACAGTGCCGTACGACCTTTAGAAATGAGTGCATGGATTTGAAACATTGCAGTGCCATGGTGCACCACTCTCCAGTGATGGTAAATCATAGACCAGCCACGGGTATCCCGTTTTACAGAAAAAATCCACGTGACGAAAAAACGAAGGGTAAAAAACTTCCTTGACCCGATTGAGGTTCGGATAGGATTTTTTGGGTATGAATCTAACCAGTGACGGCTGAAAGCTGCCATAGGTGTAGAACTCACAGATACCTTCGTTTTGACTGGTTATGGCTCCCGTAACTCTAAACGAGCAAAGAGTTATGGCCCTCCGAAGAATCAATATCCACAGGGTGCAACATCTACGGTGCAAGGTGCAACATCCGTCCAAAATGACGAAACAGTGCGGTACGACCTTTAGAAATGAGTGCATGGATTTGAAACATTGCAGTACCATGGTGCACCACTCTCCAGCGATGGTAAATCATAGACCAACCACGGGGATCCCGTTTTACAGAAAAAATCCACGTGACGAAAAAACGAAGGGTAAAAAACTTCCTTGACCCGATTGAGGTACGGATAGGATTTTTTGGGTATGAAACTAACCAGTAACGGCAGAAAGCTATCATAGCTGTAGAACTCACAGATACCTTCGTTTTGACTGGTTATGGCTCCCGTAACTCTAAACGAGCCAAGAGTTATGGCCCTCCGAAGAATCGATTTCCACAGGGTGCAACATCTGCGGTGCAAGGTGCAACATCCGTCCAAAATGACGAAACAGTGCCGTACGACCTTTAGAAATGAGTGCATGGATTTGAAACATTGCAGTAACATGGTGCACCACTCTCCAGCGATGGTAAATCATAGACCAGCCACGGGGATCCCGTTTTACAGAAAAAATCCACGTGACGAAAAAACGAAGGGTAAAAAACTTCCTTGACCCGATTGAGGTTCGGATAGGATTTTTTGGGTATGAAACTAACCAGTGACGGCAGAAAGCTGTCATAGCTGTAGAACTCACAGATACCTTCGTTTTGACTGGTTATGGCTCCCGTAACCCTAAACGAGCCAAGAGTTATGGCCCTTCGAATAATAGATATCCATAGGGTGCAACATCTACGGCGCAAGGTGCAACATCCGTCCAAAATGACGAAACCGTGCCGTACGACCTTTAGAAATGGGTGCATGGATTTGAAACAGTGCAGTACCATGGTGCACCACTCTCCAGCGATGGTAAATCATTGACCAGCCATGGGGATCCCGTTTTTACAGAAAAAATCCACGTGACGAAAAAACGAAGGGTAAAAAACTTCCATGACCCGATTGAGGTTCGGATAGGATTTTTTGGGTATGAAACTAACCAGTGACGGCTGAAAGCTGTCATAGCTGTAGAACTCACAGATACCTTCGTGTTGACTGGTTATGGCTCCCGTAACTCTAAACGAGCCAAGAGTTATGGCCCTCCGAAGAATCGATATCCACAGGGTGCAACATCTACGGTGTAAGGTGCAACATCCGTCCAAAATGACGAAACAGTGCCGTACGACCTTTAGAAATGAGTGCATGGATTTGAAACATTGCAGTAACATGGTGCACCACTCTCCAGCGATGGTAAATCATAGACCAGCCACGGGGATCCCGTTTTACAGAAAAAATCCACGTGACGAAAAAACGAAGGGTAAAAAACTTCCTTGACCCGATTGAGGTTCGGATAGGATTTTTTGGGTATGAAACTAACCAGTGACGGCAGAAAGCTGTCATAGCTGTAGAACTCACAGATACCTTCGTTTTGACTGGTTATGGCTCCCGTAACTCTAAACGAGCCAAGAGTTATGGCCCTTCGAATAATAGATATCCAAAGGGTGCAACATCTGCGGTGCAAGGTGCAACATCCGTCCAAAATGACGAAACCGTGCCGTACGACCTTTAGAAATGGATGCAGGGATTTGAAACGGTGCAGTACCGTGGTGCACCACTCTCCAGCGATGGTAAATCATTGACCAGCCACAGGGATCCCGTTTTACAGAAAAAATCCACGTGACGAAAAAACGATGGGTAAAAAACTTCCATGACCCGATTGAGGTTCGGATAGGTTTTTTTGGGTATGAAACTAACCAGTGACGGCTGAAAGCGGTCATAGATGTAGAACTCACAGATACCTTCGTTTTGACTGGTTATGGCTCCCGTAACTCTAAACGAGCCAAGAGTTATGGCCCTCCGAAGAATCGATACCCATAGGGTGCAACATCTACGGTGCAAGGTGCAACATCCGTCCAAAATGACGAAACCGTGTCGTACGACCTTTAGAAATGGGTGCATGGATTTGAAACGGTGCAGTACCATGGTGCACCACTCTCCAGCGATGGTAAGTCATTGACCAGCCACGGGGATCCCGTTTTTACAGAAAAAATCCACGTGAGGAAAAACGAAGGGTAAAAAACTTCCATGACCCGATTGAGGTTCGGATAGGATTTTTTGGGTATGAAACTAACCAGTGACAGTTGAAAGCTGTCATAGCTGTAAAACTCACAGATACCTTCGTTTTGACTGGTTGTGGCTCCCGTAACTCTAAACGAGCCAAGAGTTATGGCCCTCCGAAGAATCGATATCCATAGGGTGCAACATCTACGATGCAAGGTGCAACATCCGTCCAAATTGACGAAACCGTGCCGTACGACCTTTAGAAATGGATGCATGGATTTGAAACGATGCAGTACCATGGTGCACCACTCTCCAGCGATGGTAAATCATTGACCAGCCACGGGGTTCCCGTTTTACAGAAAAAATCCACGTGACGAAAAAACGAAGGGTAAAAAACTTCCATGGCCCGATTGAGGTTCGGATTGGATTTTTTGGGTATGAAACTAACCAGTGACGGCTGAAAGCCATCATAGCAGTATAACTCACAGATACCTTCGTTTTGACTGGTTATGGCTCCTGTAACTCTAAACGAGCCAAGAGTTATGGCCCTCCGAAGAATCGATTTCCACAGGGTGCAACATCTGCGGTGCAAGGTGCGACATCCGTCCAAAATGATGAAACCGTGCCGTACGACCTTTAGAAATGGGTGCATGGATTTGAAACGGTGCAGTAACATGGTGCACCACTCTCCAGCGATGGTAAATCATTGACCATCCACGGGGATCCCGTTTTACAGAAAAAATCCACATGACGAAAAAACGAAGGGTAAAAACTTCATTGACCCGATCGAGGTTCGGATAGGATTTTTTGGGTATGAATTAACCAGTGACGGCTGAAAGCTGTCATAGATGTAGAACTCATAGATACCTTAGTTTTGACTGGTTATGCCTCCCGTAACTCCAAACAAGCCAAGAGTTATGGCCCTCCGAATAATCGATATCCATAGGGTGCA
This sequence comes from Allium cepa, assembly GCA_030765085.1. Taxonomy (NCBI): domain Eukaryota; kingdom Viridiplantae; phylum Streptophyta; class Magnoliopsida; order Asparagales; family Amaryllidaceae; genus Allium; species Allium cepa. Next base: position 283,685 of record CM060941.1, read on the forward strand.
ACTTCTACGGTGCACGGTGCAACATCCGTCCAAAATGACGAAACCGTGCCGTACGACCTTTAGAAATGGGTGCATGGATTTGAAACGGTGCAGTACCATGGTGCACCACTCTCCAGCGATGGTAAATCATTGACCAGCCTCGGGGATCCCGTTTTTACAGAAAAAATCCATGTGAGGAAAAAACGAAGGGTAAAAAACTTCCATGACCCGATTGAGGTTCGGATAGGATTTTTTGGGTATGAAACTAACCAGTGACGGCTGAAAGCTGTCATAGCTGTAGAACTCACAGATACCTTCGTTTTGACTGGTTATGGCTCCCGTAACTCTAAACGAGCCAAGAGTTATGGCCCTTCGAATAATAGATATCCATAGGGTGCAACATCTACGGCGCAAGGTGCAACATCCGTCCAAAATGACGAAACCGTGCCATACGACCTTTAGAAATGGGTGCATGGATTTGAAACGGTGCAGTACCATGGTGCACCACTCTCCAGCGATGGTATATCATTGACCAGCCACGGGGATCCCGTTTTACAGAAAAATTCCACGTGACGAAAAAACGAAGGGTAAAAACTTCCTTGACCCGATTGAGGTTCGGATAGGATTTTTTGGGTATGAAACTAACCAGTGATGGCTGATAGCTGTCATAGCTGTAGTACTCACAGATACCTTCGTTTTGACTGGTTATGGCTCCCGTAACTCTAAACGAGCCAAGAGTTATGGCCCTCCGAATAATCGATATCCTTAGGGTGCAACATCTACGGTGCAAGGTGCAACATCCGTCCAAAATTACGAAACCGTGCCGTACGACCTTTAGAAATGGGTGCACGGATTTGAAACGGTGCAGTACCATGGTGCACCACTCTCCAGCGATGGTAAATCATTGACCAGCCACGAGGATCCCGTTTTACATAAAAAATCCACGTGACGAAAAAACGAAGGGTAAAAAACTTCCATGACCCGATTGAGGTTCGGATAGGATTTTTTGGGTATGAGACTAACCAGTGACGGCTGAAAGCCATCATAGCTGTAGAACTCACAGATACCTTCGTTTTGACTGGTTGTGGCTCCCGTAACTCTAAACGAGCCAAGAGTTATGGCCCTCCGAAGAATCAATATCCACAGGGTGCAACATCTACGGTGCAAGGTGCAACATCCGTCCAAAATGACGAAACAGTGCCGTACGACCTTTCGAAATGAGTGCATGGATTTGAAACATTGCAATGCCACGGTGCACCACTCTCCAGCGATGGTAAATCATAGACCAGCCACGGGGACCCCGTTTTACAGAAAAAATCCACGTGACGAAAAAACAATGGGTAAAAAACTTCCTTGACCCGATTGAGGTTCGGATAGGATTTTTTGGGTATGAAACTAACCAGTGACGGCTGAAAGCCGTCATAGCTGTAGAACTCATAGATACCTTCGTTTTGACTGGTTATGGCTCCCGTAACTCTAAACGAGCCAAGAGTTATGGCCCTCCGAAGAATCGATTTCCACAGGGTGCAACATCTGCGGCGCAAGGTGCAACATCCGTCCAAAATGACGAAACCGTGCCGTACGACCTTTAGAAATGGGTGCATGGATTTGAAACGGTGCAGTACCATGGTGCACCACTCTCCAGCGATGGTAAATCATAGACCAGCCACGGGGACCCCGTTTTACAGAAAAAATCCACGTGACGAAAAAACAATGGGTAAAAAACTTCCTTGACCCGATTGAGGTTCGGATAGGATTTTTTGGGTATAAAACTAACCAGTGACGGCTGAAAGCCATCATAGCTGTAGAACTCACAGATACCTTCGTTTTGACTGGTTATGGCTCCCGTAACTCTAAACGAGCCAAGAGTTATGGCCCTCCGAAGAATCGATTTCCACAGGGTGCAACATCTGCGGTGCAAGGTGCAACATCCGTCCAAAATGACGAAACCGTGCCGTACGACCTTTGGAAATTGGTGCATGGATTTGAAACGGTGCAGTACCATGGTGCACCACTCTCCAGCGATGGTATATCATTGACCAGCCACGGGGATCCCATTTTACAGAAAAATTCCACGTGACGAAAAAACGAAGGGTAAAAACTTCCTTGACCCGATTGAGGTTCGGATAGGATTTTTTGGGTATGAAACTAACCAGTGATGGCTGAAAGCTGTCATAGCTGTAGAACTCACAGATACCTTCGTTTTGACTGGTTATGGCTCCCGTAACTCTAAACGAGCCAAGAGTTATAGCCCTCCGAATAATCGATATCCTTAGGGTGAAACATCTACGGTGCAAGGTGCAACATCCGTCAAAAATTACGAAACCGTGTCGTACGACCTCTAGAAATGGGTGCATGGATTTGAAACGGTGCAGTACCATGGTGCACCACTCTCCAGCGATGGTAAATCATTGACCAGCCACGGGGATCCCATTTTACAGAAAAATTCCACGTGACGAAAAAACGAAGGGTAAAAAACTTCCATGACCCGATTGAGGTTCGGATAGGATTTTTTGGGTATGAAACTAACCATTGACGGCTCAAAGCCGTCATAGCTGTGGAACTCACAGATATCTTCGTTTTGACTGGTTGTGGGTCCTGTAACTCTAAACGAGCCAAGAGTTATGGCCCTCCGAAGAATCGATATCCACAGGGTGCAACATCTACGGTGTAAGGTGCAACATCCGTCCAAAATGACGAAACAGTGCTGTACGACCTTTAGAAATGAGTGCATGGATTTGAAACATTGCAGTGCCATGGTGCACCACTCTCCAGCGATGGTAAATCATAGACCAGCCACGGGGATCCCGTTTTACAGAAAAAATCCACGTGACGAAAAAACGAAGGGTACAAAACTTCCTTGACCCGATTGAGGTTCGGATAGGATTTTTTGGGTATGAAACTAACCAGTGACGCCTGAAAGCCGTCATAGCTGTAGAACTCACAGATACCTTCGTTTTGACTGGTTATGGCTCCCGTAACTCTAAACGAGCCAAGAGTTATGGCCCTCCGAAGAATCGATTTCCACAGGGTGCAACATCTGCGGTGCAAGGTGCAACATCCGTCCAAAATGACGAAACCGTGCCGTACGACCTTTAGAAATGGGTGCATGGATTTGAAACGGTGCAGTACGATGGTGCACCACTCTCCAGCGATGGTAAATTATTGACCAACCACGGGGATCCCGTTTTACAGAAAAATTCCACGTGACGAAAAAACGAAGGGTAAAAACTTCCTTGACCCGATTGAGGTTCGGATATGATTTTTGGCGTATGAAACTAACCAGTGATGGATGAAAGCTGTCATAGCTGTAGAACTCACAGTTACCTTCGTTTTGACTGGTTATGGCTCCCGTAACTCTAAACGAGCCAAGAGTTATGGCCCTCCGAATAATCGATATCCTTAGGGTGCAACATCTACGGTTCAAGGTGCAACATCCGTCCAAAATTACGAAACCGTGCCGTACGACCTTTAGAAATGGGTGCATGGATTTGAAACAGTGCAGTACCATGGTGCACCACTCTCCAGCGATGGTAAATCATTGACCAGCCACGGGGATCCCGTTTTACAGAAAAAATCCACGTGACGAAAAAACGAAGGGTAAAAAACTTCCATGACCCGATTGAGGTTCGGATAGGATTTTTTGGGTATGAAACTAACCAGTGGCGGCTGAAAGCCGTCATAGCTGTAGAACTCACAAATACCTTCGTTTTGACTGGTTATGGCTCCCGTAACTCTAAACGAGCCAAGAGTTATGGCCCTCCGAAGAATCGATTTCCACAGGGTGCAACATCTGCGGTGCAAGGTGCAACATCCGTCCAAAATGACGAAACCGTGCCGTACGACCTTTAGAAATGGGTGCATGGATTTGAAACGGTGCAGTACCATGGTGCACCACTCTCCAGCGATGGTAAATCATAGACCAACCACGGGGATCCCGTTTTACAGAAAAAATCGACGTGACGAAAAAACGAAGGGTAAAAAACTTCCTTGACCCGATTGAGGTTCGGATAGGATTTTTTGGGTATGAAACTAACCGGTGACGGAAGAAAGATGTCATAGCTGTAGAACTCACAGATACCTTCGTTTTGACTGGTTATGGCTCCCGTAACTCTAAACGAGCCAAGAGTTATGGCCCTTCGAATAATCGATATCCAAAGGGTGCAACATCTGCGGTGCAAGGTGCAACATCCGTCCAAAATGACGAAACCGTGCCGTATGACCTTTAGAAATGGGTGCATAGATTTGAAACGGTGCAGTACCATGGTGCACCACTCTCCAGCGATGGTAAATCATTGACCAGCCACGGGGATCCCGTTTTTACAGAAAAAATCCTTGTGAGGAAAAAACGAAGGGCAAAAAACCTCCATGACCCGATTGAGGTTCGGATCGGATTTTTTGGGTATGAAACTAACCAGTGACTGCTAAAAGCCGTCATAGCTGTAGAACTCATAGATACCTTCGTTTTGACGGGTTATGGCTCCCGTAACTCTAAACGAGCCAAGAGTTATGGCCCTCCGAATAATCGATATCCAAAGGGTGCAACATCTGCGGTGCAAGGTGCAACATCCGTCCAAAATGACAAAACCGTGCCGTACGACCTTTAGAAATGGGTGCATGGATTTTAAACGGTGCAGTACCATGGTTTACCACTCTCCAGCGATGGTAAATTATTGACCAACCACGGGGATCCCGTTTTACAGAAAAATTCCACGTGACGAAAAAACGAAGGGTAAAAACTTCCTTGACCCGATTGAGGTTCGGATATGATTTTTTGCGTATGAAACTAACCAGTGATGGATGAAAGCTGTCATAGCTGTAGAACTCACAGTTACCTTCGTTTTGACTGGTTATGGCTCCCGTAACTCTAAACGAGCCAAGAGTTATGGCCCTCCGAATAATCGATATCCTTAGGGTGCAACATCTACGGTTCAAGGTGCAACATCCGTCCAAAATTACGAAACCGTGCCGTACGACCTTTAGAAATGGGTGCATGGATTTGAAACAGTGCAGTACCATGGTGCACCACTCTCCAGCGATGGTAAATCATTGACCAGCCACGGGGATCCCGTTTTACAGAAAAAATTCACGTGACGAAAAAACGAAGGGTAAAAAACTTCCATGACCCGATTGAGGTTCGGATAGGATTTTTTGGGTATGAAACTAACCTGTGGCGGCTGAAAGCCGTCATAGCTGTAGAACTCACAGATACCTTCGTTTTGACTGGTTATGGCTCCCGTAACTCTAAACGAGCCAAGAGTTATGGCCCTCCGAAGAATCGATTTCCACAGGGTGCAACATCTGCGGTGCAAGGTGCAACATCCGTCCAAAATGACGAAACCGTGCCGTACGACCTTTAGAAATGGGTGCATGGATTTGAAACGGTGCAGTACCATGGTGCACCACTCTCCAGCGATGGTAAATCATAGACCAACCACGGGGATCCCGTTTTACAGAAAAAATCCACGTGACGAAAAAACGAAGGGTAAAAAACTTCCTTGACCCGATTGAGGTTCGGATAGGATTTTTTGGGTATGAAACTAACCGGTGACGGAAGAAAGATGTCATAGCTGTAGAACTCACAGATACCTTCGTTTTGACTGGTTATGGCTCCCGTAACTCTAAACGAGCCAAGAGTTATGGCCCTCCGAAGAATCGATTTCCACAGGGTGCAACATCTGCGGTGCAAGGTGCAACATCCGTCCAAAATGACGAAACCGTGCCGTACGACCTTTAGAAATGGGTGCATGGATTTGAAACGGTGCAGTACCATGGTGCACCACTCTCCAGCGATGGTAAATCATAGACCAACCACGGGGATCCCGTTTTACAGAAAAAATCGACGTGACGAAAAAACGAAGGGTAAAAAACTTCCTTGACCCGATTGAGGTTCGGATAGGATTTTTTGGGTATGAAACTAACCGGTGACGGAAGAAAGATGTCATAGCTGTAGAACTCACAGATACCTTCGTTTTGACTGGTTATGGCTCCCGTAACTCTAAACGAGCCAAGAGTTATGGCCCTTCGAATAATCGATATCCAAAGGGTGCAACATCTGCGGTGCAAGGTGCAACATCCGTCCAAAATGACGAAACCGTGCCGTATGACCTTTAGAAATGGGTGCATAGATTTGAAACGGTGCAGTACCATGGTGCACCACTCTCCAGCGATGGTAAATCATTGACCAGCCACGGGGATCCCGTTTTTACAGAAAAAATCCATGTGAGGAAAAAACGAAGGGCAAAAAACCTCCATGACCCGATTGAGGTTCGGATCGGATTTTTTGGGTATGAAACTAACCAGTGACTGCTATAAGCCGTCATAGCTGTAGAACTCATAGATACCTTCGTTTTGACGGGTTATGGCTCCGGTAACTCTAAACGAGCCAAGAGTTATGGCCCTCCGAATAATCGATATCCAAAGGGTGCAACATCTGCGGTGCAAGGTGCAACATCCGTCCAAAATGACAAAACCGTGCCGTACGACCTTTAGAAATGGGTGCATGGATTTTAAACGGTGCAGTACCATGGTTTACCACTCTCCAGCGATGGTAAATTATTGACCAACCACGGGGATCCCGTTTTACAGAAAAATTCCACGTGACGAAAAAACGAAGGGTAAAAACTTCCTTGACCCGATTGAGGTTCGGATATGATTTTTTGCGTATGAAACTAACCAGTGATGGATGAAAGCTGTCATAGCTGTAGAACTCACAGTTACCTTCGTTTTGACTGGTTATGGCTCCCGTAACTCTAAACGAGCCAAGAGTTATGGCCCTCCGAATAATCGATATCCTTAGGGTGCAACATCTACGGTTCAAGGTGCAACATCCGTCCAAAATTACGAAACCGTGCCGTACGACCTTTAGAAATGGGTGCATGGATTTGAAACAGTGCAGTACCATGGTGCACCACTCTCCAGCGATGGTAAATCATTGACCAGCCACGGGGATCCCGTTTTACAGAAAAAATTCACGTGACGAAAAAACGAAGGGTAAAAAACTTCCATGACCCGATTGAGGTTCGGATAGGATTTTTTGGGTATGAAACTAACCAGTGACCGCTAAAAGCCGTCATAGCTGTAGAACTCACAGATACCTTCGTTTTGACGGGTTATGGCTCCCGTAACTCTAAACGAGCCAAGAGTTATGGCCCTCCGAATAATCGATATCCAAAGGGTGCAACATCTGCGGTGCAAGGTGCAACATCCGTCCAAAATGACGAAACTGTGCCGTACGACCTTTAGAAATGGGTGCATTGATTTTAAACGGTGCAGTACCATGGTGCACCACTCTCCAGCGATGGTAAATTATGGCCCAGCCACGGGGATCCCGTTTTACAGAAAAAATCCACGTGACGAAAAAACGAAGGGTAAAAAACTTCCATGACCCGATTGAGGTTCGGATAGGATTTTTTGGGTATGAGACTAACCAGTGACGGCTGAAAGCCATCATAGCTGTAGAACTCACAGATACCTTCGTTTTGACAGGCTATGGGTCCCGTAACTCTAAACGGGCCAAGAGTTATGGCTCTCCGAATAATCGATATCCAAAGGGTGCAACATCTGCGGTGCAAGGTGCAACATCCGTCCAAAATGACGAAAACGTGTCGTATGACCTTTAGAAATGGGTGCATGGATTTGAAACGGTGCAGTACCATGGTGCACCACTCTCCAACGATGGAAAATCGTTGACCAGCCTCGGGGATCCCGTTTTACAGAAAAAATCCACGTGACGAAAAAACAAAGGGTAAAAAACTTCCATGACCCGATTGAGGTTCGGATAGGATTTTTTGGGTATGAAACTAACCAGTGACGGCTAAAAGCCGTCATAACTGTAGAACTCACAGATACCTTCGTTTTGACTGGTTATGGGTCCCGTAACTCTAAACGAGCCAAGAGTTATGGCCCTCCGAATAATCGATATCCAAAGGGTGCAACATCTGCGGTGCAAGGTGCAACATCCGTCCAAAATGACGAAACCCTGCCGTACGACCTTTAGAAATGGGTGCATGGATTTGAAACGGTGCAGTACCATGGTGCACCACTCTCCAACGATGGAAAATCGTTGACCAGCCTCGGGGATCCCGTTTTACAGAAAAAATCCACGTGACGAAAAAACAAAGGGTAAAAAACTTCCATGACCCGATTGAGGTTCGGATAGGATTTTTTGGGTATGAAACTAACCAGTGACGGCTAAAAGCCGTCATAACTGTAGAACTCACAGATACCTTCGTTTTGACAGGTTATGGGTCCCGTAACTCTAAACGAGCCAAGAGTTATGGCCCTCCGAATAATCGATATCCAAAGGGTGCAACATCTGCGGTGCAAGGTGCAACATCCGTCCAAAATGACGAAACCCTGCCGTACGACCTTTAGAAATGGGTGCATGGATTTGAAACGGTGCAGTACCATGGTGCACCACTCTCCAGCGATGGTAAATCATTCACCAGCCAAGGGATCCCGTTTTACATAAAAAATCCACGTGACGAAAAAACGAAGGGTAAAAAACTTCCATGACCCGATTGAGGTTCGGATAGGATTTTTCGGGTATGAGACTAACCAGTGACCGCTAAAAGCCGTCATAGCTGTAGAACTCACAGATACCTTCGTTTTGACTGGTTATAGCTCCCGTAACTCTGAACGAGCCAAGAGTTATGGCCCTCCGAATAATCGATATCCAAAGGGTGCAACATCTGCGGTGCAAGGTGCAACATCCATCCAAAATGACGAAACCGTGCCGTACGACCTTTAGAAATGGGTGCATGGATTTTAAACGGTGCAGTACCATGGTGCACCACTCTCCAGCGATGGTAAATCATTGACCAGCCACGGGGATCCCGTTTTACAGAAAAAATCCACGTGACGAAAAAACGAAGGGTAAAAAACTTCCATGACCCGATTGAGGTTCGGATAGGATTTTTTGGGTATGAAACTAACCAGTGACGGCTGAAAGCCGTCATAGCTGTAGAACTCACAGATACATTTGTTTTGACTGGTTATGGCTCCCATAACTCTAAACGGTCCAAGAGTTATGGCCCTCCGAATAATCGATATCCTTAGGGTGCAACATTTGCGGTGCAAGGTGCAACATCCGTCCAAAATGACGAAACCGTACCGTATGACCTTTAGAAATGGGTGCATGGATTTGAAACGGTGCAGTACCATGGTGCACCACTCTCCAGCGATGGTAAATCATAGACCAGCCACGGGGATCCCGTTTTACATAAAAAATCCACGTGAAGAAAAAACGAAGGGTAAAAAACTTCCTTGACCCGATTGAGGTTCGGATAGGATTTTTTGGGTATGAAACTAACCAGTGATGGCTGAAAGCTGTCATAGCTGTAGAACTCACAGATACCTTCGTTTTGACTGGTTATGGCTCCCGTAACTCTAAACGAGCCAAGAGTTATGGCCCTCCGAATAATCGAAATCCTTAGGGTGCAACATCTACGGTGCAAGGTGCAACATCCGTCCAAAATTACGAAATCGTGCCGTACGACCTTTAGAAATGAGTGCATGGATTTGAAACGGTGCAGTACCATGGTGCACCACTCTCCAGCGATGGTAAATCATTGACCAGCCACGGGGATCCCGTTTTACAGAAAAAATCCACGTGACGAAAAAACGAAGGGTAAAAAACTTCCATGACCCGATTGTGGTTCGGATAGGATTTTTTGGGTATGAAACTAACCAGTGACGGCTGAAAGCGGTCATAGCTGTAGAACTCACAGATACCTTCGTTTTGACAGGTTATGGCTCCGGTAACTCTAAACGAGCCAAGAGTTATAGCCCTCCGAAGAATCGATATCCATAGGGTGCAACATCTACGGTGCAAGGTGCAACATCCGTCCGAAATGACGAAACCGTGCCATACGACCTTTAGAAATGGATGCATGGATTTGAAACGATGCAGTACCATGGTGCACCACTCTCCAGCGATGGTAAATCATTGACCAGCCACGGGGTTCTCGTTTTACAGAAAAAATCCACGTGACGAAAAAACGAAGGGTAAAAAACTTCCATGGCCCGATTGAGGTTCGGATAGGATTTTTTGGGTATGAAACTAACCAGTGACGGCTGAAAGCCATCATAGCTGTATAACTCACAGATACCTTTGTTTTGACTGGTTATGGCACCCGTAACTCTAAACGAGCCAAGAGTTATGGCCCTCCGAAGAATCGATTTCCACAGGGTGCAACATCTGCGGTGCAAGGTGCAACATCCGTCCAAAATGATGAAACCGTGCCGTACGACCTTTAGAAATGGGTGCATGGATTTGAAACGGTGCAGTAACATGGTGCACCACTCTCCAGCGATGCTAAATCATTGACCAGCCACGGGGATCCCGTTTTACAGAAAAAATCCACGTGACGAAAAAACGAAGGGTAAAAACTTCATTGACCCGATCGAGGTTCAGATAGGATTTTTTGGGTATGAAACTAACCAGTGACGGCTGAAAGCTGTCATAGCTGTAGAACTCATAGATACCTTCGTTTAGACTGGTTATGCCTCCCGTAACTCCAAACGAGCTAAGAGTTATGGCCCTCCGAATAATCGATATCCAAAGGGTGCAACTTCCACAGTGCACGGTGCAACATCCATCCAAAATGACGAAACCGTGCCGTACGACCTTTAGAAATGGGTGCATGGATTTGAAACGGTGCAGTACCATGGTGCACCACTCTCCAGCGATGGTAAATCATTGACCAGCCACGGGGATCCCGTTTTTACAGAAAAAATCCATGTGAGGAAAAAACGAAGGGCAAAAAACCTCCATGACCCGATTGAGGTTCGGATCGGATTTTTTGGGTATGAAACTAACCAGTGACGGCTGAAAGCCGTCATAGCAGTAGAACTCATAGATACCTTCGTTTTGACTGGTTATGGCTCCCGCAACTCTAAACGAGCCAAGAGTTATGGCCCTCCGAAGAATCGATTTCCACAGGGTGCAACATCTGCGGTGCAAGGTGCAACATCCGTCCAAAATGACGAAACCGTGCCGTACGACCTTTAGAAATGGGTGCATGGATTTGAAACGGTGCAGTGCCATGGTGCACCACTCTCCAGCGATGGTATATCATTGACCAGCCACGGGGATCCCGTTTTACAGAAAAATTCCACGTGATGAAAAAACGAAGGGTAAAAACTTCCTTGACCCGATTGAGGTTCGGATAGGATTTTTTGGGTATGAAACTAACCAGTGATGGCTGAAAGCTGTCATAGCTGTAGAACTCACAGATACCTTCGTTTTGACTGGTTATGGCTCCGGTAACTCTAAACGAGCCAAGAGTTATGGCCCTTCGAATAATCGATATCCTTAGGGTGCAACATCTACGGTGCAAGGTGCAACATCCGTCCAAAATTATGAAACCGTGCCGTACAACCTTTAGAAATGGGTGCATGGATTTGAAATGGTGCAGTACCATGGTGCACCACTCTCCAGCGATGGTAAATCATTGACCAGCCACGAGGATCCCGTTTTACAGAAAAAATCCACGTGACGAAAAAACGAAGGGTAAAAAACTTCCATGACCCGATTGAGGTTCAGATAGGATTTTTTGGGTATGAAACTAGCCAATGATGGCTGAAAGCCGTCATAGCTGTAGAACTCTAAGATATCTTCGTTTTCACTGGTTGTGGCTCCCGTAACTCTAAACGAGCCAAGAGTTATGGCCCTCCGAAGAATCGATATCCACAGAGTGCAACATATAAGGTGTAAGGTGCAACATCCGTCCAAAATGACGAAACAGTGCCGTACGACCTTTAGAAATGAGTGCATGGATTTGAAACATTGCAGTGCCATGGTGCACCACTCTCCAGCGATGGTAAATCATAGACCAGCCACAGGGATCCCGTTTTACAGAAAAAATCCACGTGACGAAAAAACTAAGTGTAAAAAACTTCCTTGACCCGATTGAGGTACGGTAGGATTTTTTTGGTATGAAACTAACCAGTGACGGCTGAAAGCCGTCATAGCTGTAGAACTCACAGATACATTTGTTTTGACTGGTTATGCCTCCCGTAACTCTAAACGAGCCAAGAGTTATGGCCCTCCGAATAATCGATATCCTTAGGGTGCAACATCTACGGTGCAAGGTGCAACATCCGTCCAAAATGACGAAACTGTGCCGTACGACCTTTAGAAATGGGTGCATGGATTTGAAACGGTGCAGTACCATGGTGCACCACTCTCCAGCGATGGTATATCATTGACCAGCCACGAGGATCCCCTTTTACAGAAAAATTCCACGTGACGAAAAAACGAAGGGTAAAAACTCCCTTGACCCGATTGAGGTTCGGATAGGATTTTTTGGGTATGAAACTAACAAGTGATGGCTGAAAGCTGTCATAGCTATAGAACTCACAGATACCTTCGTTTTGACTGGTTATGGCTCCCGTAACTCTAAACGAGCCAAGAGTTATGGCCCTCCGAATAATCGATATCCTTAGGGTGCAACATCTACGGTGCAAGGTGCAACATCCGTCCAAAATTACGAAACCGTGCCGTACGACCTTTAGAAATGGGTGCATGGATTTGAAACGGTGCAGTACCATGGTGCACCACTCTCCAGCGATGGTAAATCATTGACCAGCCACGGGGATCCAGTTTTACAGAAAAAATCCACGTGACGAAAAAACGAAGGGTAAAAAACTACCATGACCCGATTGAGGTTCGGATAGGATTTTTTGGGTATGAAACTAACCAGTGACGGCTGAAAGCCGTCATAGCTATAGAACTCACAGATATCTTCGTTTTGACTGGTTGTGGCTCCCGTAACTCTAAACGAGCCAAGAGTTATGGCCCTCCGAAGAATCGATTTCCACAGGGTGCAACATCTGCGGTGCAAGGTGCAACGTCCGTCCAAAATGATGAAACCGTGTCGTACGACCTTTAGAAATGGGTGCATGGATTTGAAACGGTGCAGTACCATGGTGCACCACTCTCCAGCGATGGTATATCATTGACCAGCCACGGGGATCCCGTTTTACAGAAAAATTCCACGTGACGAAAAAACGAAGGGTATAAACTTCCTTGACCCGATCGAGGTTCGGATAGGATTTTTTGGGTATGAAACTAACCAGTGATGGCTGAAAGCTGTCATAGCTATAGAACTCACAGATACCTTCGTTTTGACTGGTTATGGCTCCCGTAACTCTAAACGAGCCAAGAGTTATGGCCCTCCGAATAATCGATATCCTTAGGGTGCAACATCTACGGTGCAAGGTGCAACATCCGTCCAAAATTACGAAACCGTGCCGTACGACCTTTAGAAATGGGTGCATGGATTTGAAACGGTGCAGTACCATGGTGCACCACTCTCCAGCGATGGATCCGTCCAAAATGACGAAACAGTGCCGTACGACCTTTAGAAATGAGTGCATGGATTTGAAACATTGCATTGCCACGGTGTACCACTCTCCAGCGATGGTAAATCATAGACCAGCCACGGGGATCCCGTTTTACAGAAAAAATCCACGTGACGAAAAAACAAAGGGTAAAAAACTTCCTTGACCCGATTGAGGTTCGGATAGGATTTTTTGGGTATGAAACTAACCAGTGACGGCTGAAACCCGTCATAGCTGTAGAACTCACAGATATCTTCGTTGTGACTGGTTGTGGCTCCCGTAACTCTAAACGAGCCAAGAGTTATGGCCCTCCGAAGAATCGATATCCACAGGGTGCAACATCTACGGTGTAAGGTGCAACATCCGTCCAAAATGACGAAACAGTGCCGTACGACCTTTAGAAATGAGTGCATGGATTTGAAACATTGCAGTGCCACGGTGGACCACTCTCCAACGATGGTAAATCATAGACCAGCCACGGGGATCCCGTTTTACAGAAAAAATCCACGTGACGAAAAAACTAAGTGTAAAAAACTTCCTTGACCCGATTGAGGTTCGGATAGGATTTTTTGGGTATGAAACTAACCAGTGACGGCTGAAAGCCGTCATAGCTGTAGAACTCACAGATACATTTGTTTTGACTGGTTATGGCTCCCGTAAGTCTAAACGAGCCAAGAGTTATGGCCCTCCGAATAATCGATATCCTTAGGGTGCAACATCTACGGTGCAAGGTGCAACATCCGTCCAAAATGACGAAACCGTGCCGTACGACCTTTAGAAATGGGTGCATGGATTTGAAACGGTGCAGTGCCATGGTGCACCACTCTCCAGCGATGGTATATCATTGACCAGCCACGGGGATCCCGTTTTACAGAAAAATTCCACGTGATGAAAAAACGAAGGGTAAAAACTTCCATGACCCGATTGAGGTTCGGATAGGATTTTTTGGGTATGAAACTAACCAGTGATGGCTGAAAGCTGTCATAGCTGTAGAACTCACAGATACCTTCGTTTTGACTGGTTATGGCTCCGGTAAATCTAAACGAGCCAAGAGTTATGGCCCTTCGAATAATCGATATCCTTAGGGTGCAACATCTACGGTGCAAGGTGCAACATCCGTCCAAAATTACGAAACCGTGCCGTACAACCATTAGAAATGGGTGCATGGATTTGAAACGGTGCAGTACCATGGTGCACCACTCTCCAGCGATGGTAAATCATTGACCATCCACGAGGATCCCGTTTTACAGAAAAAATCCACGTGACGAAAAAACGAAGGGTAAAAAACTTCCATGACCCGATTGAGGTTCGGATAGGATTTTTCGGGTATGAAACTAACCAATGATGGCTGAAAGCCGTCATAGCTGTAGAACTCTAAGATATCTTCGTTTTCACTGGTTGTGGCTCCCGTAACTCTAAACGAGCCAAGAGTTATGGCCCTCCGAAGAATCGATATCCACAGGGTGCAACATATAAGATGTAAGGTGCAACATCCGTCCAAAATGACGAAACAGTGCCGTACGACCTTTAGAAATGAGTGCATGGATTTGAAACATTGCAGTGCCATGGTGCACCACTCTCCAGCGATGGTAAATCATAGACCAGCCACGGGGATCCCGTTTTACAGAAAAAATCCACGTGACGAAAAAACTAAGTGTAAAAAACTTCCTTGACCCGATTGAGGTTCGGATAGGATTTTTTGGGTATGAAACTAACCACTGACGGCTGAAAGCCGTCATAGCTGTAGAACTCACAGATACATTTGTTTTGACTGGTTATGGCTCCCGTAACTCTAAACGAGCCAAGAGTTATGGCCCTCCGAATAATCGATATCCTTAGGGTGCCACATCTACGGTGCAAGGTGCAACATCCGTCCAAAATGACGAAACTGTGCCGTACGACCTTTAGAAATGGGTGCATGGATTTGAAATGGTGCAGTACCATGGTGCACCACTCTCCAGCGATGGTATATCATTGACCAGCCACGAGGATCCCCTTTTACAGAAAAATTCCACGTGACGAAAAAACGAAGGGTAAAAACTCCCTTGACCCGATTGAGGTTCGGATAGGATTTTTTGGGTATGAAACTAACCAGTGATGGCTGAAAGCTGTCATAGCTATAGAACTCACAGATACCTTCGTTTTGACTGGTTATGGCTCCCGTAACTCTAAACGAGCCAAGAGTTATGGCCCTCCGAATAATCGATATCCTTAGGGTGCAACATCTACGGTGCAAGGTGCAACATCCGTCCAAAATTACAAAACCGTGCCGTACGACCTTTAGAAATGGGTGCATGGATTTGAAACGGTGTAGTACCATGGTGCACCACTCTCCAGCGATGGTAAATCATTGACCAGCCACGGGGATCCTGTTTTACAGAAAAAATTCACGTGACGAAAAAACGAAGGGTAAAAAACTTCCATGACCCGATTGAGGTTCGGATAGGATTTTTTGGGTATGAAACTAACCAGTGACGGCTGAAAGCCGTCATAGCTATAGAACTCACAGATATCTTCGTTTTGACTGGTTGTGGCTCCCGTAACTCTAAACGAGCCAAGAGTTATGGCCCTCCGAAGAATCGATTTCCACAGGGTGCAACATCTGCGGTGCAAGGTGCAACGTCCGTCCAAAATGATGAAACCGTGTCGTACGACCTTTAGAAATGGGTGCATGGATTTGAAACGGTGCAGTACCATGGTGCACCACTCTCCAGCGATGGTATATCATTGACCAGCCACGGGGATCCCGTTTTACAGAAAAATTCCACGTGACGAAAAAACGAAGGGTATAAACTTCCTTGACCCGATCGAGGTTCGGATAGGATTTTTTGGGTATGAAACTAACCAGTGATGGCTAAAAGCTGTCATAGCTATAGAACTCACAGATACCTTCGTTTTGACTGGTTATGGCTCCCGTAACTCTAAACGAGCCAAGAGTTATGGCCCTCCGAATAATCGATATCCTTAGGGTGCGACATCTACGGTGCAAGGTGCAACATCCGTCCAAAATTACGAAACCGTGCCGTACGACCTTTAGAAATGGGTGCATGGATTTGAAACGGTGCAGTACCATGGTGCACCACTCTCCAGCGATGGATCCGTCCAAAATGACGAAACAGTGCCGCACGACCTTTAGAAATGAGTGCATGGATTTGAAACATTGCATTGCCACGGTGCACCACTCTCCAGCGATGGTAAATCATAGACCAGCCACGGGGATCCCGTTTTACAGAAAAAATCCACGTGACGAAAAAACAAAGGGTAAAAAACTTCCTTGACCCGATTGAGGTTCGGATAGGATTTTTTGGGTATGAAACTAACCAGTGACGGCTGAAAGCCGTCATAGCTGTAGAACTCACAGATATCTTCGTTGTGACTGGTTGTGGCTCCCGTAACTCTAAACGAGCCAAGAGTTATGGCCCTCCGAAGAATCGATATCCACAGGGTGCAACATCTACGGTGTAAGGTGCAACATCCGTCCAAAATGACGAAACAGTGCCGTACGACCTTTAGAAATGAGTGCATGGATTTGAAACATTGCAGTGCCACGGTGCACCACTCTCCAACGATGGTAAATCATAGACCAGCCACGGGGATCCCGTTTTACAGAAAAAATCCACGTGACGAAAAAACAAAGGGTAAAAAACTTCCTTGACCCGATTGAGGTTCGGATAGGATTTTTTGGGTATGAAACTAACCAGTGACGGCTGAAAGCCGTCATAGCTGTAAAACTCACAGATACCTTTGTTTTGACTGGTTTTGGCTCCCGTAACTCTAAACGAGCCAAGAGTTATGGCCCTCCGAAGAATCGATTTCCACAGGGTGCAACATCTGCGGTGCAAGGTGCAACATCCGTCCAAAATGACGAAACCGTGCCGTACGACCTTTAGAAATGTGTGCATGGATTTGAAACGGTGCAGTAACATGGTGCACCACTCTCCAGCGATGGTAAATCATTGACCAGCCACGGGGATCCCGTTTTACAGAAAAAATCCATGTGACGAAAAAACGAAGGGTAAAAAACTTCCATGACCCGATTGAGGTTCGGATAGGATTTTTTGGGTATGAGACTAACCAGTGACGGCTGAAAGCCATCATAGCTGTAGAACTCACAGATACCTTCGTTTTGACTGGTTATGGCTCCCGTAACTCTAAACGAGCCAAGAGTTATGGCCCTCCGAATAATCGATATCCATAGGGTGCAACATCTGCGGTGCAAAGTGCAACATCCGTCCAAAATGACGAAACCGTGCCGTACGACCTTTAGAAATGGGTGCATGGATTTGAAATGGTGCAGTACCATGGTGCACCACTCTCCAGCGATGGTAAATCATAGACCAGCCACGGGTATCCCGTTTTACAGAAAAAATCCACGTGACGAAAAAACGAAGGGTAAAAAACTTCCTTGACCCGATTGAGGTTCGGATAGGATTTTTTGGGTATGAAACTAACCGGTGACGGCAGAATGATGTCTTTGCTGTAGAAATCACAGATACCTTCGTTTTGACTGGTTATGGCTCCCGTAACTCTAAACGTGCCAAGAGTTATGACCCTCCGAATAATCGATATCCAAAGGGTGCAACATCTGCGGTGCAAGGTGCAACATCCGTACAAAATGACGAAACCGTGCCGTACGACCTTTAGAAATGGGTGCATGGATTTGAAACGGTGCAGTACCATGGTGCACCACTCTCCAGCGATGGTAAATCATTGACCAGCCAAGGGGATCCCGTTTTACAGAAAAATTCCACGTGACGAAAAAACGAAGGGTAAAAAACTTCCATGACCCGATTGAGGTTCGGATAGGATTTTTTGGGTATGAAACTAACCGGTGACGGCTAAAAGCCGTCATAGCTGTAGAACTCACAGATACCTTCGTTTTGACTGGTTATAGCTCCCGTAACTCTAAACGAGCCAAGAGTTATGGCCCTTCGAATAATCGATATCCAAAGGGTGCAACATCTGCGGTGCAAGGTGCAACATCCGTCCAAAATGACGAAACCGTGCCGTACAACCTTTAGAAATGGGTGCATGGATTTTAAACGGTGCAGTACCATGGTGCACCACTCTCCATCGATGGTAAATCATTGACTAGCCACGGGGATCCCGTTTTACAGAAAAAATCCACGTGACGAAAAAACGAAGGGTAAAAAACTTCCATGACCCGATTGAGGTTCGGATAGGATTTTTTGGGTATGAGACTAACCAAAGACGGCTGAAAGCCATCAAAGCTGTAGAACTCACAGATACCTTCGTTTTGACTGGTTATGGCTCCCGTAACTCTAAACGACCCAAGAGTTATGGCCCTCCGAATAATCGATATCCTTAGGGTGCAACATCTACGGTGCAAGGTGCAACATCCGTCCAAAATGACGAAACCGTGCCGTACGACCTTTAGAAATGGGTGCATGGATTTGAAACGGTGCAGTACCATGGTGCACCACTCTCCAGCGATGGTAAATCATAGACCAGCCACGGGTATCCCGTTTTACAGAAAAAATCCACGTGACGAAAAAACGAAGGGTAAAAAACTTCCTTGACCCGATTGAGGTTCGGATAGGATTTTTTGGGTATGAAACTAACCGGTTACGGCAGAATGATGTCATAGCTTTAGAACTCACAGATACCTTCGTTTTGACTGGTTATGGCTCCCGTAACTCTAAACGAGCCAAGAGTTATGGCCCTCCGAATAATCGATATCCAAAGGGTGCAACATCTGCGGTGCAAGGTGCAACATCCATCCAAAATGACGAAACCGTGCCGTACGACCTTTAGAAATGGGTGCATGGATTTGAAACGGTGCAGTACCATGGTGCACCACTCTCCAGCGATGGTAAATCATTGACCAGCCAAGGGGATCCCGTTTTACAGAAAAAATCCACGTGACGAAAAAACGAAGGGTAAAAAACTTCCATGACCCGATTGAGGTTCGGATAGGATTTTTTGGGTATGAAACTAACCGGTGACGGCTAAAAGCCGTCATAGCTGTAGAACTCACAGATACCTTCGTTTTGACTGGTTATAGCTCCCGTAACTCTAAACGAGCCAAGAGTTATGGCCCTTCGAATAATCGATATCCAAAGGGTGCAACATCTGCGGTGCAAGGTGCAACATCCGTCCAAAATGACGAAACCCTGCCGTACGACCTTTAGAAATGGGTGCATGGATTTTAAACGGTGCAGTACCATGGTGCACCACTCTCCAGCGATGGTAAATCATTGACTAGCCAAGGGGATCCCGTTTTACAGTAAAAATCCACGTGACGAAAAAACGAAGGGTAAAAAACTTCCATGACCCGATTGAGGTTCGGATAGGATTTTTTGGGTATGAGACTAACCAATGACGGCTGAAAGCCATCATAGCTGTAGAACTCACAGATACCTTCGTTTTGACTGGTTATGGCTCCCGTAACTCTAAACGACCCAAGAGTTATGGCCCTCCGAATAATCGATATCCTTAGGGTGCAACATCTACGGTGCAAGGTGCAACATCCGTCCAAAATTACGAAACCGAGCCGTACGACCTTTAGAAATGGGTGCATGGATTTGAAATGGTGCAGTACCATGGTGCACCACTCTCCAGCGATGGTAAATCATTGACCATCCACGGGGATCCCGTTTTACAGAAAAAATCCACGTGACGAAAAAACGAAGGGTAAAAAACTTCCATGACCCGATTGAGGTTCGGATAGGATTTTTTGGGTATGAGACTAACCAGTGACGGCCGAAAGCCATCATAGCTGTAGAACTCACAGATACCTTCGTTTTGACTGGTTATGGCTCTCGTAACTCTAAACGAGCCAAGAGTTATGGCCCTCCGAATAATCGATATCCATAGGGTGCAACATCTGCGGTGCAAAGTGCAACATCCGTCCAAAATGACGAAACTGTGCCGTACGACCTTTAGAAATGGGTGCATGGATTTGAAACGGTGCAGTACCATGGTGCACCACTCTCCAGCGATGGTAAATCATAGACCAGCCACGGGTGTCCCGTTTTACAGAAAAAATCCACGTGACGAAAAAACGAAGGGTAAAAAACTTCCTTGACTCGATTGAGGTTCGGATAGGATTTTTTGGGTATGAAACTAACCGGTGACGGCAGAATGATGTCATAGCTTTAGAATTCACAGATACCTTCGTTTTGACTGGTTATGGCTCCCGTAACTCTAAACGAGCCAAGAGTTATGGCCCTCCGAAGAATTGATATCCAGAGGGTGCAACATCTACGGTGCAAGGTGCAACATCCGTCCAAAATGACGAAACAGTGTCGTACGACCTTTAGAAATGGGTGCATGGATTTGAAACGATGCAGTACCGTGGTGCACCACTCTCCAGCGATGGTAAATCATAGACCAGCAACGGGGATCCCGTTTTACAGAAAAATTCCACGTGACGAAAAAACGAAGGGTAAAAAACTTCCATGACCCGATTGAGTTTCGGATAGGATTTTTTGGGTATGAAACTAACCGGTGACGGCTAAAAGCCGTCATAGCTGTAGAACTCACAGATACCTTCGTTTTGACAGGTTATAGCTCCCGTAACTCTAAACGAGCCAAGAGTTATGGCCCTTCGAATAATCGATATCCAAAGGGTGCAATATCTGCGGTGCAAGGTGCAACATCCGTCCAAAATGACGAAAACCGTGCCGTACGACCTTTAGAAATGGGTGCATGGATTTTAAACGGTGCAGTGCCATGGTGCACCACTCTCCAGCGATGGTAAATCATTGACCAGCCACGGGGATCCCGTTTTATAGAAAAAATCCACGTGACCAAAAAACGAAGGGTAAAAAACTTCCATGACCCGATTGAGGTTCGGATAGGATTTTTTGGGTATGAGACTAACCAGTGACGGCTGACAGCCATCATAGCTGTAGAAATCACAGATGCCTTCGTTTTGACAGGTTATGGGTCCCGTAACTCTAAACGGGCCAAGAGTTATGGCTCTCCGAATAATCGATATCCAAAGGGTGCAACATCTGCGGTGCATGGTGCAAGATCCATCCAAAATGACGAGACCGTGCCGTACGACCTTTAGAAATGGGTGCATGGATTTGAAACGGTGCAGTACCATGGTGCACCACTCTCCAGCGATGGTAAATCATAGACCATCCACGGGGATCCCGTTTTACATAAAAAATCCACGTGACGAAAAAACGAAGGGTAAAAAACTTCCTTGACCCGATTGAGGTTCGGATAGGATTTTTTGGGTATGAAACTAACCGGTGACGGCAGAAAGATGTCATAGCTGTAAAACTAACAGATACCTTCGTTTTGACTGGTTATGGCTACCGTAACTCTAAACGAGCCAAGAGTTATGGCCCTCCGAATAATAGATATCCATAGGGTGCAACATCTACGGCGCAAGGTGCAACATCCGTCCAAAATGACGAAACCGTGCCATACGACCTTTAGAAATGGGTGCATGGATTTGAAACGGTGCAGTACCATGGTGCACCACACTCCAGCGATGGAAAATCGTTGACCAGCCACGGGGATCCCGTTTTACAGAAAAAATCCACGTGACGAAAAAACGAAGGGTAAAAAACTTCCATGACCCGATTGAGGTTCGGATAGGATTTTTTGGGTATGAAACTAACCAGTGACGGCTAAAAGCCGTCATAACTGTATAACTCACAGATACCTTCGTTCTGACAGGTTATGGGTCCCGTAACTCTAAACGAGCCAAGAGTTATGGCCCTCCGAATAATCGATATCCAAAGGGTGCAACATCTGCGGTGCAAGGTGCAACATCGGTCCAAAATGACGAAACCGTGCCGTACGACCTTTAGAAATGGGTGCATGGATTTGAAACGGTGCAGTACCATGGTGCACCACTCTCCAGCGATGGCAAATCATTGACCAGCCACGGGGATCCCGTTTTATAGAAAAAATCCACGTGACGAAAAAACGAAGGGTAAAAAACTTCCATGACCCGATTGAGGTTCGGATAGGATTTTTTGGGTATGAAACCAACCAGTGAGGTCTGAAAGCAGTCATAGCTGTAGAACTCACAGATACCTTCGTTTTGACTGGTTATGGCTCCCGTAACTCTAAACGATCCAAGAGTTATGGCCCTCCGAATAATCGATATCCAAAGGGTGCAACATCTGCGGTGCAAGGTGCAACATCCGTCCAAAATGACGAAACCGTGCCGTACGACCTTTAGAAATGGGTGCATGGATTTTAAACGGTGCAGTGCCATGGTGCACCACTCTCCAGCGATGGTAAATCATTGACCAGCCACGGGGATCCCGTTTTACAGAAAAAATCCACGTGACCAAAAAACGAAGGGTAAAAAACTTCCATGACCCGATTGAGGTTCGGATAGGATTTTTTGGGTATGAGACTAACCAGTGACGACTGAAAGCCGTCATAGCTGTAGAACTCACAGATACCTTCGTTTTGACTGGTTATGGCTCCCGTAACTCTAAACGACCCAAGAGTTATGGCCCTCCGAATAATCGATATCCTTAGGGTGCAACATCTGCGGTGCAAGGTGCAAGATCCATCCAAAATGACGAGACCGTGCCGTACGACCTTTAGAAATGGGTGCATGGATTTGAAACGGTGCAGTACCATGGTGCACCACTCTCCAGCGATGGTAAATCATAGACCATCCACGGGGATCCCGTTTTACATAAAAAATCCACGTGACGAAAAAACGAAGGGTAAAAAACTTCCATGACCCGATTGAGGTTCGGGTAGGATTTTTTGGGTATGAGACTAACCAGTGACAGCCGAAAGCCATCATAGCTGTAGAACTCACAGATACCTTCGTTTTGACTGGTTAGGGCTCCCGTAACTCTAAACGAGCCAAGAGTTATGGCCCTCCGAATAATCGATATCCATAGGGTGCAACATCTGCGGTGCAAAGTGCAACATCCGTCCAAAATGACGAAACCGTGCCGTACGACCTTTAGAAATGGGTGCATGGATTTGAAACGGTGCAGTACCATGGTGGACCACTCTCCAGCGATGGTAAATCATAGACCAGCCACGGGTATCCCGTTTTACAGAAAAAATCCACGTGCCGCAAAAACAAAGGGTAAAAAACTTCCTTGACCCGATTGAGGTTCGGATAGGATTTTTTGGGTATGAAACTAACCGGTGACGGCAGAATGATGTCATAGCTTTAGAACTCACAGATACCTTCGTTTTGACTGGTTATGGCTCTCGTAACTCTAAACGAGCCAAGAGTTATGGCCCTCCGAATAATCGATATCCAAAGGGTGCAACATCTGCGGTGCAAGGTGCAACATCCGTCCAAAATGATGAAACCGTGCCGTGCGACCTTTAGAAATGGGTGCATGGATTTGAAACGGTGCAGTACCATGGTGCACCACTCTCCAGCGATGGTAAATCATTGACCAGCCAAGGGGATCCCGTTTTACAGAAAAAATCCACGTGACGAAAAAACGAAGGGTAAAAAACTTTCATGACCCGATTGAGGTTCGGATAGGATTTTTTGGGTATGAAACTAACCGGTGTAGGCTAAAAGCCGTCATAGCCGTAGAACTCACAGATACCTTCGTTTTGACTGGTTATAGCTCCCGTAACTCTAAACGAGCCAAGAGTTATGGCCCTTCGAATAATCGTTATCCAAAGGGTGCAACATCTGCGGTGCAAGGTGCAACATCCGTCCAAAATGACGAAACCGTGCCGTACGACCTTTAGAAATGGGTGCATGGATTTTAAACGGTGTAGTAACATGGTGCACCACTCTCCAGCGATGGTAAATCATTGACCAGCCACGGGGATCCCGTTTTATAGAAAAAATCCACGTGACCAAAAAACGAAGGGTAAAAAACTTCCATGACCCGATTGAGGTTCAGATAGGATTTTTTGGGGATGAGACTAACCAGTGACGGCTGAAAGCCATCATAGCTGTAGAAATCACAGATACCTTCGTTTTGACAGGTTATGGGTCCCGTAACTCTAAACGGGCCAAGAGTTATGGCACTCCGAATAATCGATATCCAAAGGGTGCAACATCTGCGGTGCAAGGTGCAAGATCCATCCAAAATGACGAGACCGTGCCGTACGACCTTTAGAAATGGGTGCATGGATTTGAAACGGTGCAGTACCATGGTGCACCACTCTCCAGCGATGGTAAATCATAGACCAGCCACGGGGATCCCGTTTTACATAAAAAATCCACGTGACGAAAAAACGAAGGGTAAAAAACTTCCTTGACCCAAATGAGGTTCGGATAGGATTTTTTGGGTATGAAACTAACCGGTGATGGCAGAAAGATGTCATAGCTGTAGAACTCACAGATACCTTCGTTTTGACTGGTTATGGCTCCCGTAACTCTATACGAGCCAAGAGTTATGGCCCTCCGAATAATAGATATCCATAGGGTGCAACATCTACGGCGCAAGGTGCAACATCCGTCCAAAATGACGAAACCGTGCCGTACGACCTTTAGAAATGGGTGCATGGATTTGAAACGATGCAGTACCATGGTGCACCACTCTCCAGCGATGGAAAATCGTTGACCAGCCACGGGGATCCCGTTTTACAGAAAAAATCCACGTGACGAAAAAACGAAGGGTAAAAAACTTCCATGACCCGATTGAGGTTCGGATAGGATTTTTTGGGTGTGAAACTAACCAGTGACGGCTAAAAGCCGTCATAACTGTATAACTCACAGATACCTTCGTTCTGACAGGTTATGGGTCCCGTAACTCTAAACGAGCCAAGAGTTATGGCCCTCCGAATAATCGATATCCAAAGGGTGCAACATCTGCGGTGCAAGGTGCAACATCCGTCCAAAATGACGAAACCGTGCCGTACGACCTTTAGAAATGGGTGCATGGATTTGAAACGGTGCAGTACCATGGTGCACCACTCTCCAGCGATGGTAAATCATTGACCAGCCACGGGGATCCCGTTTTATAGAAAAAATCCACGTGACGAAAAAACGAAGGGTAAAAAACTTCCATGACCCGATTGAGGTTCGGATAGGATTTTTTGGGTATGAAACTAACCAGTGACGGCTGAAAGCGGTCATAGCTGTAGAACTCACAGATACCTTCGTTTTGACTGGTTATGGCTCCCGTAACTCTAAACGATCCAAGAGTTATGGCCCTCCGAATAATCGATATCCATAGGGTGCGACATCTACGGTGCGAGGTGCAACATCCGTCCAAAATGGCGAAACCGTGCCGTACGACCTTCAGAAATGGGTGCATGGATTTGAAACGGTGCAGTACCGTGGTGCACCACTCTCCAGCGATGGTAAATAATTGACCAGCCACGGGGATCCTGTTTTACAGAAAAAATCCACGTGACGAAAAAACGAAGGGTAAAAAACTACCATGACCTGATTGAGGTTCGATTAGGATTTTTTGCGTATGAAACTAACTAGTGACGGCTTAAAGCGTTCATAGCTGTAGAACTCACAGAAACCTTCGTTTTGACTTGTTATGGCTCCCGTAACTCTAAACGAGTCAAGAGTTATGGCCCTTCAAACAATCGATATCCATAGGGTGCAACGTCTACGGTGCAAGGTGCAACATCCGTCCAAAATGACGAAACAGTGCCGTACGACCTTTAGAAATGGTTGCACGGATTTGAAATGTTGCAGTACCATGGTGCACCACTCTCCAGCGATGGTAAATCATAGACCAGCCACGAGATCCCGTTTTACAGAAAAAATCCACGTGACGAAAAAACGAAGGGTAAAAATCTTCCTTGACCCGATTGAGGTTCGGATAGGATTTTTTGGGTATGAAACTAACCAGTGACGGCTTAAAGCTTTCATAGCTGTAGAACACACAGATACCTTCGTTTGACAGGTAATGGCTTGCGTAACTCTAAACGAGCCAAGAGTTATGGCCCTCCGAATAATCGATATCCACAGGGTGCAACATCTACGGTGGAAGGTGCAACATCCGTCCAAAATGACGAAACCGTGCTGTATGACCGTTAGAAATGGGTGTATGGATTTGAAACGGTGCAGTACTATGGTGCACCACTCTCCAGCGATGGTAAATCATTGACCAGCCACGGGGATCCCGTTTTACAGAAAAAATCCACGTGACGAAAAAACGAAGGGTAAAAAACTTCCATGACCCGATTAAGGTTAGTATAGGATTTTTTGGGTATGAAACTAACCAGTGACGGCTGAAGGCGGTCATAGCTGTAGAACTCACAGATACCTTCGTTTTGACTGGTTATGGCTCCCGTAACTCTAAACGAGCCAGGAGTTATGGCCCTCCGAATAATCGATATCCTTAGGGTGCAACATCTACGGTGCAAGGTGCAACATCCGTCCAAAATTACGAAACCGTGCCGTACGACCTTTAGAAATGGGTGCATAGATTAGAAACGGTGCAGTACCATGGTGCACCACTCTCCAGCGATGGTAAATCATTGACCAGCCACGGGGATCCCGTTTTACAGAAAAAATCCACGTGACGAAAAAACGAAGGGTAAAAAACTTCCATGACCCGATTGAGGTTCGGATAGGATTTTTTGGGTATGAAACTAACCAGTGACGGCTGAAAGCCGAGATAGCTGTAGAACTCACAGATACCTTCGTTTTGACAGTTTATGGGTCCCGTATCTCTAAACGAGCCAAGAGTTATGGCCCTCCGAATAATAGATATCCATAGGGTGCAACATCTACGGCGCAAGGTGCAACATCCGTCCAAAATGACGAAACCGTGCCATACGACCTTTAGAAATGGGTGCATGGATATGAAACGGTGCAGTACCATGGTGCACCACACTCCAGCGATGGAAAATCGTTGACCAGCCACGGGGATCCCGTTTTACAGAAAAAATCCACGTGACGAAAAAACGAAGGGTAAAAAACTTCCATGACCCGATTGAGGTTCGGATAGGATTTTTTGGGTATGAAACTAACCAGTGACGGCTAAAAGCCGTCATAACTATATAACTCACAGATACCTTCGTTCTGACAGGTTATGGGTCCCGTAACTCTAAACGAGCCAAGAGTTATGGCCCTCCGAATAATCGATATCCAAAGGGTGCAACATCTGCGGTGCAAGGTGCAACATCCGTCCAAAATGACGAAACCGTGCCGTACGACCTTTAGAAATGGGTGCATGGATTTGAAACGGTGCAGTACCATGGTGCACCACTCTCCAGCGATGGCAAATCATTGACCAGCCACGGGGATCCCGTTTTATAGAAAAAATCCACGTGACGAAAAAACGAAGGGTAAAAAACTTCCATGACCCGATTGAGGTTCGGATAGGATTTTTTGGGTATGAAACTAACCAGTGACGTCTGAAAGCAGTCATAGCTGTAGAACTCACAGATACCTTCGTTTTGACTGGTTATGGCTCCCGTAACTTTAAAGAACCAAGAGTTATGGCCCTCCGAATAATCGATATCCAAAGGGTGCAACATCTGCGGTGCAAGGTGCAACATCCGTCCAAAATGACGAAACCGTGCCGTACGACCTTTAGAAATGGGTGCATGGATTTTAAACGGTGCAGTACCATGGTGCACCACTCTCCAGCGATGGTAAATCATAGACCAGCCAAGGGGATCCCGTTTTACAGAAAAAATCCACGTGACGAAAAAACGAAGGGTAAAAAACTTCCATGACCCGATTGAGGTTCGGATAGGATTTTTTGGGTATGAGACTAACCAATGACGGCTGAAAGCCATCATAGCTGTAGAACTCACAGATACCTTCGTTTTGACTGGTTATGGCTCCCATAACTCCAAACGAGCCATGAGTTATGGCCCTCCGAAGATTCGATATCCATAGGGTGCATCATCTGCGGTGCAAGGTGCAACATCCGTCCAAAATGACGAAACCGTGCCGTACGACCTTTAGAAATGGATGCATGGATTTGAAACGGTGCAGTACCATGGTGCATCATTCTCCAGCGATGGTAAATCATTGAACAGCCACGGGGATCTCATTTGACAGAAAAAGTCCTCGTGACGAAAAAACGAAGGGTAAAAAACTTCCATGACCCGATTGAGGTTCGGATAGGATTTTTTGGGTATGAAACTAACCAATGACGGCTGAAAGCCGTCATAGCTGTAGAACTCACAGATACCTTCGTTTTGACTGGTTATGGTACCCGTAACTCTAAACGAGCCAAGAGTTATGGCCCTCCGAAGAATCGATTTCCACAGGGTGCAACATCTGCGGTGCAAGGTGCAACATCCGTCCAAAATGACGAAACCGTGCCGTACGACCTTTAGAAATGGGTGCATGGATTTGAAACGGTGCAGTACCATGGTGCACCACTCTCCAGCGATGGTAAATCATTGACCAGCCACGGGGATCCCGTTTTACAGAAAAATTCCACGTGACGAAAAAACGAAGGGTAAAAACTTCCTTGACCCGATTGAGGTTTGGATAGGATTTTTTGGGTATGAAACTAACCAGTGATGGCTGAAAGCTATCATAGCTGTAGAACTCACAGATACCTTCGTTTTGACTGGTTATGGCTCTCGTAACTCTAAACAAGCCAAGAGTTATGGCCCTCCGAATAATCGATATCCTTAGGGTGCAACATCTACGGTGCAAGGTGCAACATCCGACCAAAATTACGAAACCGTGCCGTACGAGCAATAGAAATGGGTGCATGGATTTGAAACAGTGCAGTACCATGGTGCACCACTCTCCAGCGATGGTAAATCGTTGACCAGCCACGGGGATCCCGTTTTACAGAAAAAATCCACGTGACGAAAAAACGAGGGGTAAAAAACTTCCATGACCCGATTTAGGTTCGGATAGGATTTTTTGGGTATGAAACTAACCAGTGACGGCTGAAAGCGGTCATAGCTGTAGAACTCACAGATACCATCGTTTTTACTGGTTATGGCTCCCTTAACTCTAAACGAGCCAAGAGTTATGGCCCTCCGAAGAATCGATATCCATAGGGTGCAACATCTACGGTGCAAAGTGCAACATCCGTCCAAAATGACGAAACCGTGCCGTACGACCTTTAGAAATGGGTGCATGGATTTGAAACGGTGCAGTACCATGGTGCACCACTCTCCAGCGATGGTAAATCATTGACCAGCCACGGGGATGCCGTTTTACAGAAAAAATCCACGTGACGAAAAAATAAAGGGTAAAATACTTCCATGACCCGATTGAAGTTCGGATAGGATTTTTTGGTAATGAAATAAACCAGTGACGACTGAAAGCCGTCATAGCTGTAGAACTCACAGATACCTTCGTTTTGACAGGTTATCGGTCCCGTAACTCTAAACGAGCCAAGAGTTATGGCCCTCCGAATAATCGATATCCAAAGGGTGCAACATCTGCGGTGCAAGGTGCAACATCCGTCCAAAATTACGAAACCGTGCCGTACGACCAATAGAAATGGGTGCATGGATTTGAAACGGTGCAGTACCATGGTGCACCACTCTCCAGCGATGGTAAATCATTGACCAGCCACGGGGATCTCGTTTTACAGAAAAAATCCACGTGACGAAAAAACGAAGGGTAAAAAACTTCCATGACCCGATTGAGGTTCGGATAGGATTTTTTGGGTATGAAACTAACCATTGACGGTTGAAAGCGGTCATAGCTGTAGAACTCACAGATACCTTCGTTTTGACTGGTTATGGCTCCCGTAACTCTAAACGAGCCAAGAGTTATGGCCCTTCGAAGAATCGATATCCATAGGGTGCAACATCTACGGTGCAAGGTGCAACATCCGTCCAAAATGACGAAACCGTGCCGTACGACCTTTAGAAATGGGTGCATGGATTTGAAACGGTGTAGTACCATGGTGCACCACTCTCCAGCGATGGTAAATCATTGACCAGCCACGGGGATCCCGTTTTACAGAAAAATTCCACGTGACGAAAAAACGAAGGGTAAAAACTTCCTTGACCCGATTGAGGTTCGGATAGGATTTTTTGGGTATGAAACTAACCAGTGACGGCTGAAAGCGGTCATAGCTGTAGAACTCACAGATACCTTCGTTTTGACTGGTTATGGCTCCCTTAACTCTAAACGAGCCAAAAGTTATGGCCCTCCGAAGAATCGATATCCATAGGGTGCAACATCTACGGTGCAAGGTGCAACATCCGTCCAAAATGACGAAACCGTGCCGTACGACCTTTAGAAATGGGTGCATGGATTTGAAACGGTGCAGTACCATGGTGCACCACCCTCCAGCGATGGTAAATCATTGACCAGCCACGGGGATGCCATTTTACAGAAAAAATCCACGTGACGAAAAAATAAAGGGTAAAATACTTCCATGACCCGATTGAAGTTCGGATAGGATATTTTGGTAAGGAAATAAACCAGTGACGACTGAAAGCCGTCATAGCTGTAGAACTCACAGATACCTTCGTTTTGACAGGTTATCGGTCCCGTAACTCTAAACGAGCCAAGAGTTATGGCCCTCCGAATAATCGATATCCAAAGGGTGCAACATCTGCGGTGCAAGGTGCAACATCCGTCCAAAATTACGAAACCGTGCCGTACGACCAATAGAAATGGGTGCATGGATTTGAAACGGTGCAGTACCATGGTGCACCACTCTCCAGCGATGGTAAATCATTGACCAGCCACGGGGATCTCGTTTTACAGAAAAAATCCACGTGACGAAAAAACGAAGGGTAAAAAACTTCCATGACCCGATTGAGGTTCGGATAGGATTTTTTGGGTATGAAACTAACCATTGACCGTTGAAAGCGGTCATAGCTGTAGAACTCACAGATACCTTCGTTTTGACTGGTTATGGCTCCCGTAACTCTAAACGAGCCAAGAGTTATGGCCCTTTGAAGAATCGATATCCATAGGGTGCAACATCTACGGTGCAAGGTGCAACATCCGTCCAAAATGACGAAACCGTGCCGTACGACCTTTAGAAATGGGTGCATGGATTTGAAACGGTGTAGTACCATGGTGCACCACTCTCCAGCGATGGTAAATCATTGACCAGCCACGGGGATCCCGTTTTACAGAAAAATTCCACGTGACGAAAAAACGAAGGGTAAAAACTTCCTTGACCCGATTGAGGTTCGGATAGGATTTTTTGGGTATGAAACTAACCAGTGACAGCTGAAAGCGGTCATAGCTGTAGAACTCACAGATACCTTCGTTTTGACTGGTTATGGCTCCCTTAACTCTAAACGAGCCAAAAGTTATGGCCCTCCGAAGAATCGATATCCATAGGGTGCAACATCTACGGTGCAAGGTGCAACATCCGTCCAAAATGACGAAACCGTGCCGTACGACCTTTAGAAATGGGTGCATGGATTTGAAACGGTGCAGTACCATGGTGCACCACTCTCCAGCGATGGTAAATCATTGACCAGCCACGGGGATGCCGTTTTACAGAAAAAATCCACGTGACGAAAAAATAAAGGGTAAAATACTTCCATGACCCGATTGAAGTTCGGATAGGATTTTTTGGTAATGAAATAAACCAGTGACGACTGAAAGCCGTCATAGCTGTAGAACACACAGATACCTTCGTTTTGACAGGTTATGGGTCCCGTAACTCTAAACGAGCCAAGAGTTATGGCCCTCCGAATAATCGATATCCAAAGGGTGCAACATCTGCGGTGCAAGGTGCAACATCCGTCCAAAATTACGAAACCGTGCCGTACGACCAATAGAAATGGGTGCATGGAATTGAAACGGTGTAGTACCATGGTGCACCACTCTCCAGCGATGGTAAATCATTGACCAGCCACGGGGATCTCGTTTTACAGAAAAAATCCACGTGACGAAAAAACGAAGGGTAAAAAACTTCCATGACCCGATTGAGGTTCGGATAGGATTTTTTGGGTATGAAACTAACCATTGACGGTTGAAAGCGGTCATAGCTGTAGAACTCACAGATACCTTCGTTTTGACTGGTTATGGCTCCCGTAACTCTAAACGAGCCAAGAGTTATGGCCCTTCGAAGAATAGATATCCATAGGGTGCAACATCTACGGTGCAAGGTGCAACATCCGTCCAAAATGACGAAACCGTGCCGTACGACCTTTAGAAATGGGTGCATGGATTTGAAACGGTGTAGTACCATGGTGCACCACTCTCCAGCGATGGTAAATCATTGACCAGCCACGGGGATCCCGTTTTACAGAAAAATTCCACGTGACGAAAAAACGAAGGGTAAAAACTTCCTTGACCCGATTGAGGTTCGGATATGATTTTTTGGGTATGAAACTAACCAGTGACGGCTGAAAGCGGTCATAGCTGTAGAACTCACAGATACCTTCGTTTTGACTGTTTATGGCTCCCTTAACTCTAAACGAGCCAAAAGTTATGGCCCTCCGAAGAATCGATATCCATAGGGTGCAACATCTACGGTGCAAGGTGCAACATCCGTCCAAAATGACGAAACCGTGCCGTACGACCTTTAGAAATGGGTGCATGGATTTGAAACGGTGCAGTACCATGGTGCACCACTCTCCAGCGATGGTAAATCATTGACCAGCCACGGGGATGCTGTTTTACAGAAAAAATCCACGTGACGAAAAAATAAAGGGTAAAATACTTCCATGACCCGATTGAAGTTCGGATAGGATTTTTTGGTAATGAAATAAACCAGTGACGACTGAAAGCCATCATAGCTGTAGAACTCACAGATACCTTCGTTTTGACAGGTTATGGGTCCCGTAACTCTAAACGAGCCAAGAGTTATGGCCCTCCGAATAATCGATATCCAAAGGGTGCAACATCTGCGGTGCAAGGTGCAACATCCGTCCAAAATTACGAAACCGTGCCGTACGACCAATAGAAATGGGTGCATGGATTTGAAACGGTGCAGTACCATGGTGCACCACTCTCCAGCGATGGTAAATCATTGACCAGCCACGGGGATCTCGTTTTACAGAAAAAATCCACGTGACGAAAAAACGAAGGGTAAAAAACTTCCATGACCCGATTGAGGTTCGGATAGGATTTTTTGGGTATGAAACTAACCATTGACGGTTGAAAGCGGTCATAGCTGTAGAACTCACAGATACCTTCGTTTTGACTGGTTATGGCTCCCGTAACTCTAAACGAGCCAAGAGTTATGGCCCTTCGAAGAATCGATATCCATAGGGTGCAACATCTACGGTGCAAGGTGCAACATCCGTCCAAAATGACGAAACCGTGCCGTACGACCTTTAGAAATGGGTGCATGGATTTGAAACGGTGTAGTACCATGGTGCACCACTCTCCAGCGATGGTAAATCATTGACCAGCCACGGGGATCCCGTTTTACAGAAAAATTCCACGTGACGAAAAAACGAAGGGTAAAAACTTCCTTGACCCGATTGAGGTTCGGATAGGATTTTTTGGGTATGAAACTAACCAGTGACGGCTAAAGGCGGTCATAGCTGTAGAACTCACAGATACCTTCGTTTTGACTGGTTATGGCTCCCTTAACTCTAAACGAGCCAAAAGTTATGGCCCTCCGAAAAATCGATATCCATAGGGTGCAACATCTACGGTGCAAGGTGCAACATCCGTCCAAAATGACGAAACCGTGCCGCACGACCTTTAGAAATGGGTGCATGGATTTGAAACGGTGCAGTACCACGGTGCACCACTCTCCAGCGATGGTAAATCATTGACCAGCCACGGGGATGCCGTTTTACAGAAAAAATCCACGTGACGAAAAAATAAAGGGTAAAATACTTCCATGACCCGATTGAAGTTCGGATAGGATTTTTTGGTAATGAAATAAACCAGTGACGACTGAAAGCCGTCATAGCTGTAGAACTCACAGATACCTTCGTTTTGACAGGTTATGGGTCCCGTAACTCTAAACAAGCCAAGAGTTATGGCCCTCCGAATAATCGATATCCAAAGGGTGCAACATCTGCGGTGCAAGGTGCAACATCCGTCCAAAATTACGAAACCGTGCCGTACGACCAATAGAAATGGGTGCATGGATTTGAAACGGTGCAGTACCATGGTGCACCACTCTCCAGCGATGGTAAATCATTGACCAGCCACGGGGATCTCGTTTTACAGAAAAAATCCACGTGACGAAAAAACGAAGGGTAAAAAACTTCCATGACCCGATTGAGGTTCGGATAGGATTTTTTGGGTATGAAACTAACCATTGACCGTTGAAAGCGGTCATAGCTGTAGAACTCACAGATACCTTCGTTTTGACTGGTTATGGCTCCCGTAACTCTAAACGAGCCAAGAGTTATGGCCCTTCGAAGAATCGATATCCATAGGGTGCAACATCTACGGTGCAAGGTGCAACATCCGTCCAAAATGACGAAACCGTGCCGTACGACCTTTAGAAATGGGTGCATGGATTTGAAACGGTGTAGTACCATGGTGCACCACTCTCCAGCGATGGTAAATCATTGACCAGCCACGGGGATCCCGTTTTACAGAAAAATTCCACGTGACGAAAAAACGAAGGGTAAAAACTTCCTTGACCCGATTGAGGTTCGGATAGGATTTTTTGGGTATGAAACTAACCAGTGACGGCTGAAAGCGGTCATAGCTGTAGAACTCACAGATACCTTCGTTTTGACTGGTTATGGCTCCCTTAACTCTAAACGAGCCAAAAGTTATGGCCCTCCGAAGAATCGATATCCATAGGGTGCAACATCTACGGTGCAAGGTGCAACATCCGTCCAAAATGACGAAACCGTGCCGTACGACCTTTAGAAATGGGTGCATGGATTTGAAACGGTGCAGTACCATGGTGCACCACTCTCCAGCGATGGTAAATCATTGACCAGCCACGGGGATGCCGTTTTACAGAAAAAATCCACGTGACGAAAAAATAAAGGGTAAAATACTTCCATGACCCGATTGAAGTTCGGATAGGATTTTTTGGTAATGAAATAAACCAGTGACGAATGAAAGCCGTCATAGCTGTAGAACTCACAGATACCTTCGTTTTGACAGGTTATGGGTCCCGTAACTCTAAACGAGCCAAGAGTTATGGCCCTCCGAATAATCGATATCCAAAGGGTGCAACATCTGCGGTGCAAGGTGCAACATCCGTCCAAAATTACGAAACCGTGCCGTACGACCAATAGAAATGGGTGCATGGATTTGAAACGGTGCAGTACCATGGTGCACCACTCTCCAGCGATGGTAAATCATTGACCAGCCACGGGGATCTCGTTTTACAGAAAAAATCCACGTGACGAAAAAACGAAGGGTAAAAAACTTCCATGACCCGATTGAGGTTCGGATTGGATTTTTTGGGTATGAAACTAACCATTGACGGTTGAAAGCGGTCATAGCTGTAGAACTCACAGATACCTTCGTTTTGACTGGTTATGGCTCCCGTAACTCTAAACGAGCCAAGAGTTATGGCCCTTCGAAGAATCGATATCCATAGGGTGCAACATCTACGGTGCAAGGTGCAACATCCGTCCAAAATGACGAAACCGTGCCGTACGACCTTTAGAAATGGGTGCATGGATTTGAAACGGTGTAGTACCATGGTGCACCACTCTCCAGCGATGGTAAATCATTGACCAGCCACGGGGATCCCGTTTTACAGAAAAATTCCACGTGACGAAAAAACGAAGGGTAAAAACTTCCTTGACCCGATTGAGGTTCGGATAGGATTTTTTGGGTATGAAACTAACCAGTGACGGCTGAAAGCGGTCATAGCTGTAGAACTCACAGATACCTTCGTTTTGACTGGTTATGGCTCCCTTAACTCTAAACGAGCCAAAAGTTATGGCCCTCCGAAAAATCGATATCCATAGTGTGCAACATCTACGGTGCAAGGTGCAACATCCGTCCAAAATGACGAAACCGTGCCGTACGACCTTTAGAAATGGGTGCATGGATTTGAAACGGTGCAGTACCATGGTGCACCACTCTCCAGCGATGGTAAATCATTGACCAGCCACGGGGATCCCGTTTTACAGAAAAATTCCACGTGACGAAAAAACGAAGGGTAAAAACTTCCTTGACCCGATTGAGGTTCGGATAGGATTTTTTGGGTATGAAACTAACCAGTGACGGCTGAAAGCTGTCATAGCTGTAGAACTCACAGATACCTTCATTTTGACTGGTTATGGCTCCCGTAACTCTAAACGAGCCATGAGTTATGGCCCTCCGAAGAATCGATATCCATAGGGTGCAACATCTACGATGCAAGGTGCAACATCCGTCCAAAATGACGAAACCGTGCCGTACGACCTTTAGAAATGGGTGCATGGATTTGAAACGGTGTAGTACCATGGTGCACCACTCTCCAGCGATGGTAAATCATTGACCAGCCACGGGGATCCCGTTTTACAGAAAAATTCCACGTGACGAAAAAACGAAGGGTAAAAAACTTCCATGACCCGATTGAGGTTCGGATAGGATTTTTTGGGTATGAAACTAACCAGTGACGGCTGAAAGCAGTCATAGCTGTAGAACTCACAGATACCTTCGTTTTGACTGGTTATGGCTCCCGTAACTCTAAACGAGCCAAGAGTTATAGCCCTCCGAAGAATCGATATCCATAGGGTGCAACATCTACGGTGCAAGGTGCAACATCCGTCCAAAATGACGAAACCGTGTCGTACAACCTTTAGAAATGGGTGCATGAATTTGAAACGGTGCGGTACCATGGTGCACCACTCTCCAGCGATGACAAATCTTTGACCAGCCACGGGGATCCCGTTTTACAGAAAAATTCCACGTGACGAAAAAATGAAGGGTAAAAACTTCCTTGACCCGATTGAGGTTCGGATAGGATTTTTTGGGTATGAAACTTACCAGTGATGGCTGAAAGTTGTCATAGCTGTAGAACTCACAGATACCTTCGTTTTGACTGGTTATGGCTCCCGTAACTCTAAACGAGCCAAGAGTTATGGCCCTCCGAATAATCGATATCCTTAGGGTGCAACATCTAGGGTGCAAGGTGCAACATCCGTCCAAAATTACGAAACCGTGCCGTTCGACCTTTAGAAATGGGTGCATGGATTTGAAACGGTGCAGTACCATGGTGCACCACTCTCCGGCGATGGTAAATCATTGACCAGCCACGGGGATCCCGTTTTACAGAAAAAATCCACGTGACGAAAAAACGAAGGGTAAAAAACTTCCATGGCCCGATTGAGGTTCGGATAGGATTTTTTGGGTATGAAACTAACCAGTGACGGCTGAAAGCGGTCATAGCTGTAGAACTCACAGATACCTTCGTTTTGACTGGTTATGGCTCCCGTAACTCTAAACGAGCCAAGAGTTATAGCCCTCCGAAGAATCGATATCCATAGGGTGCAACATCTACGGTGCAAGGTGCAACATCCGTCCAAAATGACGAAACCATGCCGTACGAACTTTAGAAATGGGTGCATGGATTTGAAACGGTGCAGTACCATGGTGCACCACTCTCCAGCGATGGTAAATCATTGACCAGCCACGGGGATCACGTTTTACAGAAAAAATCCACGTGATGAAAAAACGAAGGGTAAAAAACATCCATGACCCGATTGAGGTTCGGATAGGATTTTTTGGGTATGAAACTAACCAGTGATAGCTGAAAGCTGTCATAGCTGTAGAACTCACAAATACCTTCGTTTTGTCTGGTTATGGCTCCCGTAACTCTAAACGAGCCATGAGTTATGTCCCTCCGAAGAATCGATATCCATAGGGTGCAACATCTACGGTGCAAGGTGCAACATCCGTCCATAAATCATTGACCAGCCACGGGGATCTCGTTTTACAGAAAAAGTCCTCGTGACGAAAAAACGAAGGGTAAAAAACTTCCATGACCCGATTGAGGTTCGGATAGGATTTTTTGGGTATGAAACTAACCAGTGACGGCTGAAAGCCGTCATAGCTGTAGAACTCACAGATACCTTCGTTTTGACTGGTTATGGCTCCCGTAACTCTAAACGAGCCAAGAGTTATGGCCCTCCGAAGAATTGATTTCCACAGGGTGCAACATCTGCGGTGCAAGGTGCAACATCCGTCCAAAATGTCGAAACCGTGCCGTACGACCTTTAGAAATGGGTGCATGGATTTGAAACGGTGCAGTACCATGGTGCACCACTCTCCAGCGATGGTAAATCATTGACCAGCCACGGGGATCCCGTTTTACAGAAAAATTCCACGTGACGAAAAAACGAAGGGTTAAAACTTCCTTGACCCGATTGAGGTTCGGATAGGATTTTTTGGGTATGAAACTAACCAGTGATGGCTGAAAGATGTCATAGCTGTAGAACTCACAGATACCTTCGTTTTGACTAGTTATGGCTCCCGTAACTCTAAACGAGCCAAGAGTTATGGCCCTCCGAAGAATCGATATCCATAGGGTGCAACATCTACGGTGCAAGGTGCAACATCCGTCCAAAATGACGAAAATGTGCCGTACGACCTTTAGAAATGGGTGCATGGATTTGAAACGGTGCAGTACCATGGTGCACCACTCTCCCGCGATGGTAAATCATTGACCAGCCACGGGGATCCCGTTTTTACAGAAAAAATCCACGTGAGGAAAAAACGAAGGGTAAAAAACTTCCATGACCCGATTGAGGTTCGGATAGGATTTTTTGGGTATGAAACTAACCAGTGATGGCTGAAAGCCGTCACAGCTGTAGAACTCACAGATACCTTCGTTTTGACTGGTTATGGCTCCCGTAACTCTAAACGAACCAAGAGTTATGGCCCTCCGAAGAATCGATATCCACTGGGTGCAACATCTACGGTGCAAGGTGCAACATCCGTCCAAAATGACGAAACAGTACCGTACGACCTTTAGAAATGAGTGCATGGATTTGAAACATTGCAGTACCATGGTGCACCACTCTCCAGCGATGGTAAATCATAGACCAGCCACAGGGATCCCGTTTTACAGAAAAAATCCACGTGACGAAAAAACGAAGGGTAAAAAACTTCCTTGACCCGATTGAGGTTCGGATAGGATTTTTCGGGTATGAAACTAACCAGGGACGACAGAAAGCTGTCATAGCTGTAGAACTCACAGATACCTTCGTTTTTACAGGTTATGGCTCCCGTAACTCTAAACGAGCCAAGAGTTATGCCCTCCGAATAATCGATATCCTTAGGGTGCAACATCTACGGTGCAAGGTGCAACATCCGTCCAAAATTACGAAACCGTGCCGTACGACCTTTAGAAATGGGTGCATGGATTTGAAACGGTGCAGTACCATGGTGCACCACTCTCCAGCGATGGTAAATCATTGACCAGCCACGGGGATCCCGTTTTACAGAAAAAATCCACGTGACGAAAAAACGAAGGGTAAAAAACTTCCATGACCCGATTGAGGTTCGGATAGGATTTTTTGGATATGAAACTAACCAGTGACGGCTGAAAGCCGTCATAGCTGCAGAACTCACAGATACCTTCGTTTTGACAGTTTATGGGTCCCGTAACTCTAAACGAGCCAAGAGTTATGGCCCTCCGAATAATCGATATCCAAAAGGTGCAACATCTGCGGTGCAAGGTGCAACATCCGTCCAAAATGACGAAACCGTGTCGTACGACCTTTAGAAATGGTTGCAGGGATTTGAAACGTTGCTGTACCATGGTGCACCACTCTCCAGCGATGGTAAATCATTGACCAGCCATGGGGATCTCGTTTTACAGAAAAAATCCTCGTGACGAAAAAACGAAGGGTAAAAAACTTCCATGACCCGATTGAGGTTCGGATAGGATTTTTTGGGTATGAAACTAACCAGTGACAGCTGAAAGCGGTCATAGCTGTAGAACTCACAGATACCTTCGTTTTGACTGGTTATGGCCACCGTAACTCTAAACGAGCCAAGAGTTATAGCCCTCCGAAGACTCGATATCCATAGGGTGCAACATCTACGGTGCAAGGTGCAACATCCGTCCAAAATGACGAAACCGTCCCGTACGACCTTTAGAAATGGGTGCATGGATTTGAAACGGTGCAGTACCATGGTGCACCACTCTCCAGCGATGGTAAATCATTGACCAGCCACGGGGATCCCGTTTTACAGAAAAATTCCACGTGACGAAAAAACGAAGGGTAAAAACTTCCTTGACCCGATTGAGGTTCGGATAGGATTTTTTGGGTATGAAACTAACCAGTGATGGCTGAAAGCTGTCATAGCTGTAGAACTCACAGATACCTTCGTTTTGACTAGTTATGGCTCCCATAACTCTAAACGAGCCAAGAGTTATGGCCCTCCGAATAATCGATATCATTAGGGTGCAACATCAACGGTGCAAGGTGCAACATCCGTCCAAAATTACGAAACCATGTCGTACGACCTTTAGAAATGGGTGCATGGATTTGAAACGGTGGAGTACCATGGTGCACCACTCTCCAGCGATGGTAAATCATTGACCAGCCACGGGGATCCCGTTTTACAGAAAAAATCCACGTGACGAAAAAACGAAGGGTAAAAAACTTCCATGACCCGATTGAGGTTCGGATAGGATTTTTTGGGTATGAAACTAACCAGTGATGGTTGAAAGCCGTCATAGCTGCAGAACTCACAGATACCTTCGTTTTGACAGTTTATGGGTCCCGTAACTCTAAACGAGCCAAGAGTTATGGCCCTCCGAATAATCGATATCCAAAGGGTGCAATATCTGCGGTGCAAGGTGCAACATCCGTCCAAAATGACGAAACCGTGCCGTACGACCTTTAGAAATGGGTGCAGGGATTTGAAACGTTGCAGTACCATGGTGCACCACTCTCCAGCGATGGTAGATCATTGACCAGCCATGGGGATCTCGTTTTACAGAAAAAATCCTCGTGACGAAAAAACGAAGGGTAAAAAACTTCCATGACCCGATTGAGGTTCGGATAGGCTTTTTTGGGTATGAAAGTAACCAGTGACTGCTGAAAGCTATCGTAGCTGTAGAACTCACAGATACCTTCGTTTTGACTGGCTGTGGCTCGCGTAACTCTAAACGAGCCAAGAGTTATAGCCCTCCGAAGACTCGATATCCATAGGGTGCAACATCTACAGTGCAAGGTGCAACATCCGTCCAAAATGACGAAACCGTGCCGTACGACCTTTAGAAATGGGTGCATGGATTTGAAACGGTGTAGTACCATGGTGCACCACTCTCCAGCAATGGTAAATCATTGACCAGCCACGGGGATCCCGTTTTACAGAAAAATTCCACGTGACGAAAAAACGAAGGGTAAAAACTTCCTTGACCCGATTGAGGTTCGGATAGGATTTTTTGGGTATGAAACTAACCAGTGATGGCTGAAAGCTGTCATAGCTGTAGAACTCACAGATACCTTCGTTTTGACTGGTTATGGCTCCCTTAACTCTAAACGAGCCAAGAGTTATGGCCCTCCGAATAATCGATATCCTTAGGGTGCAACATCTACGGTGCAAGGTGCAACATCCGTCCAAAATTACGAAACCGTGCCGTACGACCTTTACAAATGGGTGCATGGATTTGAAACGGTGCAGAACCATGGTGCACCACTCTCCAGCGATGGTAAATCATTGACCAGCCACGGGGATCCCGTTTTACAGAAAAATTCCACGTGACGAAAAAACAAAGGGTAAAAACTTCCTTGACCCGATTGAGGTTCGGATAGGATTTTTTGGGTATGAAACTAACCAGTGATGGCTGAAAGCTGTCATGGCTGTAGAACTCACAGATATCTTCGTTTTGACTGGTTATGGCTCCCGTAACTCTAAACGAGCCAAGAGTTATGGCCCTCCGAATAATCGATATCCTTAGGGTGCAACATCTACGGTGCAAGGTGCAACATCCGTCCAAAATTACGAAACTGTGCCGTACGACCTTTAGAAATGGGTGCATGGATTTGAAACGGTGCAGTACCATGGTGCACCACTCTCCAGCGATGGTAAATCATTGACCAGCCACGGGGATCCCGTTTTACAGAAAAATTCCACGTGACGAAAAAGCGAAGGGTAAAAACTTCCTTGACCCGATTGAGGTTCGGATAGGATTTTTTGGGTATGAAACTAACCAGTGATGGCTGAAAGCTGTCATAGCTGTAGAACTCACAGATATCTTCGTTTTGACTGGTTATGGCTCCCGTAACTCTAAACGAGCCAAGAGTTATGGCCCTCCGAATAATCGATATCCTTAGGGTGCAACATCTACGGTGCAAGGTGCAACATCCGTCCAAAATTACGAAACCGTGCCGTACGACCTTTAGAAATGGGTGCATGGATTTGAAACGGTGCAGTACCATGGTGCACCACTCTCCAGCGATGGTAAATCATTGACCAGCCACGGGGATCCTGTTTTACAGAAAAATTCCACGTGACGAAAAAACGAAGGGTAAAAACTTCCTTGACCCGATTGAGGTTCGGATAGGATTTTTTGGGTATGAAACTAACCAGTGATGGCTGAAAGCCGTCATAGCTGTAGAACTCACAGATACCTTCGTTTTGACTGGTTATGGCTCCCTTAACTCTAAACGAGCCAAGAGTTATGGCCCTCCGAAGAATCGATATCCATAGGGTGCAACATCTACGGGGCAAGGTGCAACATTCGTCCAAAATGACGAAACCGTGCCGTACGACCTTTAGAAATGGGTGCATGGATTTGAAATGGGGCAGTACCATGGTGCACCACTCTCCAGCGATGGTAAATCATTGACCAGCCACGGGGATCCCGTTTTACAGTAAAAATCCTCGTGACGAAAAAACGAAGGGTAAAAAACTTCCATGACCCGATTGAGGTTCGGATAGGATTTTTTGGGTATGAAACTAACTAATGACGGCTGAAAGCGGTCATAGCTGTAGAACTCACAGATACCTTCGTTTTGACTGGTTATGGCTCCCTTAACACTAAACGAGCCAAGAGTTATGGCCCTCCGAAGAATCGATATCCATAGGGTGCAACATCTACGGTGCAAGGTGCAACATCCGTCCAAAATGACGAAACCGTGCCGTACGACCTTTAGAAATGGGTGCATGGATTTGAAACGGTGCAGTACCATGGTGCACCACTCTCC
Source organism: Allium cepa (assembly GCA_030765085.1). Taxonomy (NCBI): domain Eukaryota; kingdom Viridiplantae; phylum Streptophyta; class Magnoliopsida; order Asparagales; family Amaryllidaceae; genus Allium; species Allium cepa. Next base: position 326,858 of record CM060941.1, read on the forward strand.
AGCGATGGTAAATCATTGACTAGCCACGGGGATCCCGCTTTTACAGAAAAAATCCACGTGAGGAAAAAACGAAGGGTAAAAAACTTCCATGACCCGATTGAGGTTCGGATAGAATTTTTTGGGTATGAAACTAACCAGTGATGGCTAAAAGCCGTCATAGCTGTAGAACTCACAGATACCTTCGTTTTGATTGATTATGGCTCCCGTAACTCTAAACGAGCCAAGAGTTATGGCCCTCCGAAGAATCGATATCCACAGGGTGCAACATCTACGGTGCAAGGTGCAACATCCGTCCAAAATTACGAAACCGTGCCGTACGACCAATAGAAATGGGTGCATGGATTTGAAACGGTGCAGTACCGTGGTGCACCACTCTCCAGCGATGGTAAATCATTGACCAGCCACGGGGATCTCGTTTTACAGAAAAAATCCACGTGACGAAAAAACGAAGGGTAAAAAACTTCCATGACCCGATTGAGGTTCGGATAGGATTTTTTGGGTATGAAACTAACCATTGACGGTTGAAAGCGGTCATAGCTGTAGAACTCACAGATACCTTCGTTTTGACTGGTTATGGCTCCCGTAACTCTAAACGAGCCAAGAGTTATGGCCCTTCGAAGAATCGATATCCATAGGGTGCAACATCTACGGTGCAAGGTGCAACATCCGTCCAAAATGACGAAACCGTGCCGTACGACCTTTAGAAATGGGTGCATGGATTTGAAACGGTGTAGTACCATGGTGCACCACTCTCCAGCGATGGTAAATCATTGACCAGCCACGGGGATCCCGTTTTACAGAAAAATTCCACGTGACGAAAAAACGAAGGGTAAAAACTTCCTTGACCCGATTGAGGTTCGGATAGGATTTTTTGGGTATGAAACTAACCAGTGACGGCTGAAAGCTGTCATAGCTGTAGAACTCACAGATACCTTCATTTTGACTGGTTATGGCTCCCGTAACTCTAAACGAGCCATGAGTTATGGCCCTCCGAAGAATCGATATCCATAGGGTGCAACATCTACGGTGCAAGGTGCAACATCCGTCCAAAATGACGAAACCGTGCCGTACGACCTTTAGAAATGGGTGCATGGATTTGAAACGGTGTAGTACCATGGTGCACCACTCTCCAGCGATGGTAAATCATTGACCAGCCACGGGGATCCCGTTTTACAGAAAAATTCCACGTGACGAAAAAACGAAGGGTAAAAAACTACCATGACCCGATTGAGGTTCGGATAGGATTTTTTGGGTATGAAACTAACCAGTGACGGCTGAAAGCAGTCAAAGCTGTAGAACTCACAGATACCTTCGTTTTGACTGGTTATGGCTCCCGTAACTCTAAACGAGCCAAGAGTTATAGCCCTCCGAAGAATCGATATCCATAGGGTGCAACATCTACGGTGCAAGGTGCAACATCCGTCCAAAATGACGAAACCGTGCCGTACGACCTTTAGAAATGGGTGCATGAATTTGAAACGGTGCGGTACCATGGTGCACCACTCTCCAGCGATGTCAAATCTTTGACCAGCCACGGGGATCCCGTTTTACAGAAAAATTCCACGTGACGAAAAAACGAAGGGTAAAAACTTCCTTGACCCGATTGAGGTTCGGATAGGATTTTTTGGGTATGAAACTTACCAGTGATGGCTGAAAGCTGTCATAGCTGTAGAACTCACAGATACCTTCGTTTTGACTGGTTATGGCTCCCGTAACTCTAAACGAGCCAAGAGTTATGGCCCTCCGAATAATCGATATCCTTAGGGTGCAACATCTACGGTGCAAGGTGCAACATCCGTCCAAAATTACGAAACCGTGCCGTTCGACCTTTAGAAATGGGTGCATGGATTTGAAACGGTGCAGTACCATGGTGCACCACTCTCCGGCGATGGTAAATCATTGACCAGCCACGGGGATCCCGTTTTACAGAAAAAATCCACGTGACGAAAAAACGAAGGGTAAAAAACTTCCATGGCCCGATTGAGGTTCGGATAGGATTTTTTGGGTATGAAACTAACCAGTGACGGCTGAAAGCGGTCATAGCTGTAGAACTCACAGATACCTTCGTTTTGACTGGTTATGGCTCCCGTAAATCTAAACGAGCCAAGAGTTATAGCCCTCCGAAGAATCGATATCCATAGGGTGCAACATCTACGGTGCAAGGTGCAACATCCGTCCAAAATGACGAAACCATGCCGTACGAACTTTAGAAATGGGTGCATGGATTTGAAACGGTGCAGTACCATGGTGCACCACTCTCCAGCGATGGTAAATCATTGACCAGCCACGGGGATCACGTTTTACAGAAAAAATCCACGTGACGAAAAAACGAAGGGTAAAAAACATCCATGACCCGATTGAGGTTCGGATAGGATTTTTTGGGTATGAAACTAACCAGTGATAGCTGAAAGCTGTCATAGCTGTAGAACTCACAGATACCTTCGTTTTGTCTGGTTATGGCTCCCGTAACTCTAAACGAGCCGAGAGTTATATCCCTCCGAAGAATCGATATCCATAGGGTGCAACATCTACGGTGCAAGGTGCAACATCCGTCCAAAATGACGAAACCGTGCCGTACGACCTTTAGAAATGGATGCATGGATTTGAAACGGTGAAGTACCATGGTGCACCATTCTCCAGCGATGGTAAATCATTGACCAGCCACGGGGATCTCGTTTTACAGAAAAAGTCCTCGTGAGGAAAAAACGAAGGGTAAAAAACTTCCATGACCCGATTGAGGTTCGGATAGGATTTTTTGGGTATGAAACTAACCAGTGACGGCTGAAAGCCGTCACAGCTGTAGAACTCGCAGATACCTTCGTTTTGACTGGTTATGGCTCCCGTAACTCTAAACGAGCCAAGAGTTATGGCCCTCCGAAGAATCGATATCCACTGGGTGCAACATCTGCGGTGCAAGGTGCAACATCCGTCCAAAATGACGAAACAGTACCGTACGACCTTTAGAAATGAGTGCATGGATTTGAAACATTGCAGTACCATGGTGCACCACTCTCCAGCGATGGTAAATCATAGACCAGCCACCGGGATCCCGTTTTACAGAAAAAATCCACGTGACGAAAAAACGAAGGGTAAAAAACTTCCTTGACCCGATTGAGGTTCGGATAGGATTTTTCGGGTATGAAACTAACCAGGGACGGCAGAAAGCTGTCATAGCTGTAGAACTCACAGATACCTTCGTTTTGACTGGTTATGGCTCCCGTAACTCTAAACGAGCCAAGAGTTATGCCCTCCGAATAATCGATATCCTTAGGGTGCAACATCTACGGTGCAAGGTGCAACATCCGTCCAAAATTACGAAACCGTGCCGTACGACCTTTAGAAATGGGTGCATGGATTTGAAACGGTGCAGTACCATGGTGCACCACTCTCCAGCGATGGTAAATCATTGACCAGCCACGGGGATCCCGCTTTTACAGAAAAAATCCACGTGAGGAAAAAACGAAGGGTAAAAAACTTCCATGACCCGATTGAGGTTCGGATAGGATTTTTTGGGTATGAAACTAACCAGTGATGGCTAAAAGCCGTCATAGCTGTAGAACTCACAGATACCTTCGTTTTGACTAATTATGGCTCCCGTAACTCTAAACGAGCCAAGAGTTATGGCCCTCCGAAGAATCGATATCCACAGGGTGCAACATCTACGGTGCAAGGTGCAACATCCGTCCAAAATTACGAAACCGTGCCGTACGACCAATAGAAATGGGTGCATGGATTTGAAACGGTGCAGTACCGTGGTGCACCACTCTCCAGCGATGGTAAATCATTGACCAGCCACGGGGATCTCGTTTTACAGAAAAAATCCACGTGACGAAAAAACGAAGGGTAAAAAACTTCCATGACCCGATTGAGGTTCGGATAGGATTTTTTGGGTATGAAACTAACCATTGACGGTTGAAAGCGGTCATAGCTGTAGAACTCACAGATACCTTCGTTTTGACTGGTTATGGCTCCCGTAACTCTAAACGAGCCAAGAGTTATGGCCCTTCGAAGAATCGATATCCATAGGGTGCAACATCTACGGTGCAAGGTGCAACATCCGTCCAAAATGACGAAACCGTGCCGTACGACCTTTAGAAATGGATGCATGGATTTGAAACGGTGCAGTACCATGGTGCACCATTCTCCAGCGATGGTAAATCATTGACCAGCCACGGGGATCTCGTTTTACAGAAAAAGTCCTCGTGAGGAAAAAACGAAGGGTAAAAAACTTCCATGACCCGATTGAGGTTCGGATAGGATTTTTTGGGTATGAAACTAACCAGTGACGGCTGAAAGCCGTCACAGCTGTAGAACTCGCAGATACCTTCGTTTTGACTGGTTATGGCTCCCGTAACTCTAAACGAGCCAAGAGTTATGGCCCTCCGAAGAATCGATATCCACTGGGTGCAACATCTGCGGTGCAAGGTGCAACATCCGTCCAAAATGACGAAACAGTACCGTACGACCTTTAGAAATGAGTGCATGGATTTGAAACATTGCAGTACCATGGTGCACCACTCTCCAGCGATGGTAAATCATAGACCAGCCACCGGGATCCCGTTTTACAGAAAAAATCCACGTGACGAAAAAACGAAGGGTAAAAAACTTCCTTGACCCGATTGAGGTTCGGATAGGATTTTTCGGGTATGAAACTAACCAGGGACGGCAGAAAGCTGTCATAGCTGTAGAACTCACAGATACCTTCGTTTTGACTGGTTATGGCTCCCGTAACTCTAAACGAGCCAAGAGTTATGCCCTCCGAATAATCGATATCCTTAGGGTGCAACATCTACGGTGCAAGGTGCAACATCCGTCCAAAATTACGAAACCGTGCCGTACGACCTTTAGAAATGGGTGCATGGATTTGAAACGGTGCAGTACCATGGTGCACCACTCTCCAGCGATGGTAAATCATTGACCAGCCACGGGGATCCCGCTTTTACAGAAAAAATCCACGTGAGGAAAAAACGAAGGGTAAAAAACTTCCATGACCCGATTGAGGTTCGGATAGGATTTTTTGGGTATGAAACTAACCAGTGATGGCTAAAAGCCGTCATAGCTGTAGAACTCACAGATACCTTCGTTTTGACTAATTATGGCTCCCGTAACTCTAAACGAGCCAAGAGTTATGGCCCTCCGAAGAATCGATATCCACAGGGTGCAACATCTACGGTGCAAGGTGCAACATCCGTCCAAAATTACGAAACCGTGCCGTACGACCAATAGAAATGGGTGCATGGATTTGAAACGGTGCAGTACCGTGGTGCACCACTCTCCAGCGATGGTAAATCATTGACCAGCCACGGGGATCTCGTTTTACAGAAAAAATCCACGTGACGAAAAAACGAAGGGTAAAAAACTTCCATGACCCGATTGAGGTTCGGATAGGATTTTTTGGGTATGAAACTAACCATTGACGGTTGAAAGCGGTCATAGCTGTAGAACTCACAGATACCTTCGTTTTGACTGGTTATGGCTCCCGTAACTCTAAACGAGCCAAGAGTTATGGCCCTTCGAAGAATCGATATCCATAGGGTGCAACATCTACGGTGCAAGGTGCAACATTCGTCCAAAATGACGAAACCGTGCCGTACGACCTTTAGAAATGGTTGCATGGATTTGAAACGGTGTAGTACCATGGTGCACCACTCTCCAGCGATGGTAAATCATTGACCAGCCACGGGGATCCCGTTTTACAGAAAAATTCCACGTGACGAAAAAACGAAGGGTAAAAACTTCCTTGACCCGATTGAGGTTCGGATAGGATTTTTTGGGTATGAAACTAACCAGTGACGGCTGAAAGCTGTCATAGCTGTAGAACTCACAGATACCTTCATTTTGACTAGTTATGGCTCCCGTAACTCTAAACGAGCCATGAGTTATGGCCCTCCGAAGAATCGATATCCATAGGGTGCAACATCTACGGTGCAAGGTGCAACATCCGTCCAAAATGACAAAACCGTGCCGTACGACCTTTAGAAATGGGTGCATGGATTTGAAACGGTGTAGTACCATGGTGCACCACTCTCCAGCGATGGTAAATCATTGACCAGCCACGGGGATCCCGTTTTACAGAAAAATTCCACGTGACGAAAAAACGAAGGGCAAAAAACTACCATGACCCGATTGAGGTTCGGATAGGATTTTTTGGGTATGAAACTAACCAGTGACGGCTGAAAGCAGTTATAGCTGTAGAACTCACAGATACCTTCGTTTTGACTGGTTATGGCTCCCGTAACTCTAAACGAGCCAAGAGTTATAGCCCTCCGAAGAATCGATATCCATAGGGTGCAACATCTACGGTGCAAGGTGCAACATCCGTCCAAAATGACGAAACCGTGCCGTACGACCTTTAGAAATGGGTGCATGAATTTGAAACGGTGCGGTACCATGGTGCACCACTCTCCAGCGATGACAAATCTTTGACCAGCCAAGGGGATCCCGTTTTACAGAAAAATTCCACGTGACGAAAAAACGAAGGGTAAAAACTTCCTTGACCCGATTGAGGTTCGGATAGGATTTTTTGGGTATGAAACTTACCAGTGATAGCTGAAAGCTGTCATAGCTGTAGAACTCACAGATACCTTCGTTTTGACTGGTTATGGCTCCCGTAACTCTAAACGAGCCAAGAGTTATGGCCCTCCGAATAATCGATATCCTTAGGGTGCAACATCTACGGTGCAAGGTGCAACATCCGTCCAAAATTACGAAACCGTGCCGTTCGACCTTTAGAAATGGGTGCATGGATTTGAAACGGTGCAGTACCATGGTGCACCACTCTCCGGCGATGGTAAATCATTGACCAGCCACGGGGATCCCGTTTTACAGAAAAAATCCACGTGACGAAAAAACGAAGGGTAGAAAACTTCCATGGCCCGATTGAGGTTCGGATAGGATTTTTTGGGTATGAAACTAACCAGTGACGGCTGAAAGCGGTCATAGCTGTAGAACTCACAGATACCTTCGTTTTGACTGGTTATGGCTCCCGTAACTCTAAACGAGCCAAGAGTTATAGCCCTCCGAAGAATCGATATCCATAGGGTGCAACATCTACGGTGCAAGGTGCAACATCCGTCCAAAATGACGAAACCATGCCGTACGAACTTTAGAAATGGGTGCATGGATTTGGAACGGTGCAGTACCATGGTGCACCACTCTCCAGCGATGGTAAATCATTGACCAGCCACGGGGATCACGTTTTACAGAAAAAATCCACGTGACGAAAAAACGAAGGGTAAAAAACATCCATGACCCGATTGAAGTTCGGATAGGATTTTTTGGGTATGAAACTAACCAGTGATAGCTGAAAGCTGTCATAGCTGTAGAACTCACAGATACCTTCGTTTTGTCTGGTTATGGCTCTCGTAACTCTAAACGAGCCGAGAGTTATATCCCTCCGAAGAATCGATATCCATAGGGTGCAACATCTACGGTGCAAGGTGCAACATCCGTCCAAAATGACGAAACCGTGCCGTACGACCTTTAGAAATGGATGCATGGATTTGAAACGGTGCAGTACCATGGTGCACCATTCTCCAGCGATGGTAAATCATTGACCAGCCAAGGGGATCTCGTTTTACAGAAAAAGTCCTCGTGAGGAAAAAACGAAGGGTAAAAAACTTCCATGACCCGATTGAGGTTCGGATAGGATTTTTTGGGTATGAAACTAACCAGTGACGGCTGAAAGCCGTCACAGCTGTAGAACTCGCAGATACCTTCGTTTTGACTGGTTATGGCTCCCGTAACTCTAAACGAGCCAAGAGTTATGGCCCTCCGAAGAATCAATATCCACTGGGTGCAACATCTGCGGTGCAAGGTGCAACATCCGTCCAAAATGACGAAACAGTACCGTACGACCTTTAGAAATGAGTGCATGGATTTGAAACATTGCAGTACCATGGTGCACCACTCTCCAGCGATGGTAAATCATAGACCAGCCACCGGGATCCCGTTTTACAGAAAAAATCCACGTGACGAAAAAACGAAGGGTAAAAAACTTCCTTGACCCGATTGAGGTTCGGATAGGATTTTTCGGGTATGAAACTAACCAGAGACGGCAGAAAGCTGTCATTGCTGTAGAACTCATAGATACCTTCGTTTTGACTGGTTATGGCTCCCGTAACTCTAAACGAGCCAAGAGTTATGCCCTCCGAATAATCGATATCCTTAGGGTGCAACATCTACGGTGCAAGGTGCAACATCCGTCCAAAATTACGAAACCGTGCCGTACGACCTTTAGAAATGGGTGCATGGATTTGAAACGGTGCAGTACCATGGTGCACCACTCTCCAGCGATGGTAAATCATTGACCAGCCACGGGGATCCCGTTTTACAGAAAAAATCCACGTGACGAAAAAACGAAGGGTAAAAAACTTCCATGACCCGATTGAGGTTCGGATAGGATTTTTTGGGTATGAAACTAACCAGTGACGGCTGAAAGCCATCATAGCTGCAGAACTCACAGATACCTTCGTTTTGACAGTTTATGGGTCCCGTAACTCTAAACGAGCCAAGAGTTATGGCCCTCCGAATAATCGATATCCAAAAGGTGCAACATCTGCGGTGCAAGGTGCAACATCCGTCCAAAATGACGAAACCGTGTCGTACGACCTTTAGAAATGGTTGCAGGGATTTGAAACGTTGCTGTACCATGGTGCACCACTCTCCAGCGATGGTAAATCATTGACCAGCCATGGGGATTTCGTTTTACAGAAAAAATCCTCGTGACGAAAAAACGAAGGGTAAAAAACTTCCATGACCCGATTGAGGTTCGGATAGGATTTTTTGGGTATGAAACTAACCGGTGACAGCTGAAAACGGTCATAGCTGTAGAACTCACAGATACCTTCGTTTTGACTGGTTATGGCCACCGTAACTCTAAACGAGCCAAGAGTTATAGCCCTCCGAAGACTCGATATCCATAGGGTGCAACATCTACGGTGCAAGGTGCAACATCCGTCCAAAATGACGAAACCGTGCCGTACGACCTTTAGAAATGGGTGCATGGATTTGAAACGGTGCAGTACCATGGTGCACCACTCTCCAGCGATGGTACATCATTGACCAGCCACGGGGATCCCGTTTTACAGAAAAATTCCACGTGACGAAAAAACGAAGGGTAAAAACTTCCTTGACCCGATTGAGGTTCGGATAGGATTTTTTGGGTATGAAACTAACCAGTGATGGCTGAAAGCTGTCATAGCTGTAGAACTCACAGATACCTTCGTTTTGACTAGTTATGGCTCCCATAACTCTAAACGAGCCAAGAGTTATGGCCCTCCGAATAATCGATATCATTAGGGTGCAACATCAACGGTGCAAGGTGCAACATCCGTCCAAAATTACGAAACCATGCCGTATGACCTTTAGAAATGGGTGCATGGATTTGAAACGGTGGAGTACCATGGTGCACCACTCTCCAGCGATGGTAAATCATTGACCAGCCACGGGGATCCCGTTTTACAGAAAAAATCCACGTGACGAAAAAACGAAGGGTAAAAAACTTCCATGACCCGATTGAGGTTCGGATAGGATTTTTTGGGTATGAAACTAACCAGTGACGGTTGAAAGCCGTCATAGCTGCAGAACTCACAGATACCTTCGTTTTGACAGTTTATGGGTCCCGTAACTCTAAACGAGCCAAGAGTTATGGCCCTCCGAATAATCGATATCCAAAGGGTGCAATATCTGCGGTGCAAGGTGCAACATCCGTCCAAAATGACGAAACCGTGCCGTACGACCTTTAGAAATGGGTGCAGGGATTTGAAACGTTGCAGTACCATGGTGCAGCACTCTCCAGCGATGGTAGATCATTGACCAGCCATGGGGATCTCGTTTTACAGAAAAAATCCTCGTGACGAAAAAACGAAGGGTAAAAAACTTCCATGACCCGATTGAGGTTCGGATAGGATTTTTTGGGTGTGAAACTAACCAGTGACGGCTGAAAGCGGTCATAGCTGTAGAAATCACAGATACCTTCGTTTTGACTGGTTATGGCTCCCGTAACTCTAAACAAGCCAAGAGTTATAGCCCTCCGAAGACTCGATATCCATAGGGTGCAACATCTACGGTGCAAGGTGCAACATCCGTCCAAAATGACGAAACCGTGCCGTACGACCTTTAGAAATGGGTGCATGGATTTGAAACGGTGTAGTACCATGGTGCACCACTCTCCAGCGATGGTAAATCATTGACCAGCCACGGGGATCCCGTTTTACAGAAAAATTCCACGTGACGAAAAAACGAAGGGTAAAAACTTCCTTGACCCGATTGAGGTTCGGATAGGATTTTTTGGGTATGAAACTAACCAGTGATGGCTGAAAGCTGTCATAGCTGTAGAACTCACAGATACCTTCGTTTTGACTGGTTATGGCTCCCGTAACTCTAAACGAGCCAAGAGTTATGGCCCTCCGAACAATCGATATCCTTAGGGTGCAACATCTACGGTGCAAGGTCCAACATCCGTCCAAAATTACGAAACCATGCCGTACGACCTTTACAAATGGGTGCATGGATTTGAAACGGTGCAGTACCATGGTGCACCACTCTCCAGCGATGGTAAATCATTGACCAGCCACGGGGATCCCGCTTTACAGAAAAATTCCACGTGACGAAAAAACGAAGGGTAAAAACTTCCTTGACCCGATTGAGGTTCGGATAGGATTTTTTGGGTATGAAACTAACCAGTGATGGCTGAAAGCTGTCATGGCTGTAGAACTCACAGATATCTTCGTTTTGACTGGTTATGGCTCCCGTAACTCTAAACGAGCCAAGAGTTATGGCCCTCCGAATAATCGATATCCTTAGGGTGCAACATCTACGGTGCAAGGTGCAACATCCGTCCAAAATTACGAAACCGTGCCGTACGACCTTTAGAAATGGGTGCATGGATTTGAAACGGTGCAGTACCATGGTGCACCACTCTCCAGCGATGGTAAATCATTGACCAGCCACGGGGATCCCATTTTACAGAAAAATTCCACGTGACGAAAAAACGAAGGGTAAAAACTTCCTTGACCCGATTGAGGTTCGGATAGGATTTTTTGGGTATGAAACTAACCAGTGATGGCTGAAAGCTGTCATGGCTGTAGAACTCACAGATAACTTCGTTTTGACTGGTTATGGCTCCCGTAACTCTAAACGAGCCAAGAGTTATGGCCCTCCGAATAATCGATATCCTTAGGGTGCAACATCTACGGTGCAAGGTGCAACATCCGTCCAAAATTACGAAACCGTGCCGTACGACCTTTAGAAATGGGTCCATGGATTTGAAACGGTGCAGTACCATGGTGCACCACTCTCCAGCGATGGTAAATCATTGACCAGCCACGGGGATCCCGTTTTACAGAAAAATTCCACGTGACGAAAAAACGAAGGGTAAAAACTTCCTTGACCCGATTGAGGTTCGGATAGGATTTTTTGGGTACGAAACTAACCAGTGATGGCTGAAAGCCGTCATAGCTGTAGAACTCACAGATACCTTCGTTTTGACTGGTTATGGCTCCCTTAACTCTAAACGAGCCAAGAGTTATGGCCCTCCGAAGAATCGATTTCCACAGGGTGCAACATCTGCGGTGCAAGGTGCAACATCCGTCCAAAATGACGAAACTGTGCCGTACGACCTTTAGAAATGGGTGCATGGATTTGAAACGGTGCAGTACCATGGTGCACCACATTCCAGCGATGGTAAATCATTGACCAGCCACGGGGATCCCGTTTTACAGAAAAAATCCACGTGACGAAAAAACGAAGGGTAAAAAACTTCCATGACCCGATTGAGGTTCGGATTGGATTTTTTGGGTATGAAACTAACCAATGACGGCTGAAAGCGGTCATAGCTATAGAACTCACAGATACCTTCGTTTTGACTGGTTATGGCTCCCGTAACTCTAAACGAGCCAAGAGTTATAGCCCTCCGAATAATCGATATCCAAAGGGTGCAACATCTGCGGTGCAAGGTGCAACATCCGTCCAAAATGACGAAACCGTGCCGTACGACCTTTAGAAATGGGTGCAGGGATTTGAAACGTTGCAGTACCATGGTGCACAACTCTCTAGCGATGGTAAATCATTGACCAGCCACGGGGATCTCGTTTTACAGTAAAAATCCTCGTGACGAAAAAACGAAGGGTAAAAAACTTCCATGACCCGATTGAGGTTCGGATAGGATTTTTTGGGTATGAAACTAACCAGTGACGGCTGAAAGCCGTCATAGCTGTAGAACTCACAGATACCTTCGTTTTGACTGGTTATGGCTCCCGTAACTCTAAACGAGCCAAGAGTTATAGCCCTACGAAGAATCGATATCCATATGGTGCAATATGTACGGTGCAAGGTGCAACATCCGTCCAAAATGACGAAACCGTGCCGTACGACCTTTTGAAATGGGTGCATGGATTAGAAACGGTGCAGTACCATGGTGCACCACTCTCCAGGGATGGTAAATCATTGACCAGCCACGGGGATCCCGTTTTACAGAAAAATTCCACGTGACGAAAAAACGAAGGGTAAAAACTTCCTTGACCCGATTGAGGTTCGGATAGGATTTTTTAGGTATGAAACTAACCAGTGATGGCTGAAAGCTGTCATAGCTGTAGAACTCACAGATACCATCGTTTTGACTGGTTATGACTCCTGTAACTCTAAACGAGCCAAGAGTTATGGCCCTCCGAATAATCGATATCCTTAGGGTGCAACATCTACGGTGCAAGGTGCAACATCCGTCCAAAATTACGAAACCGTGACGTACGACCTTTACAAATGGGTGCATGGATTTGAAAAGGTGCAGTACCATGGTGCACCACTCTCCAGGGATGGTAAATCATTGACCAGCCACGGGGATCCCGTTTTACAGAAAAATTCCACGTGACGAAAAAACGAAGGGTAAAAACTTCCTTGACCCGATTGAGGTTCGGATAGGATTTTTTGGGTATGAAACTAACCAGTGACGGCTGAAAGCGGTCATAGCTGTAGAACTCACAGATACCTTCGTTTTGACTGGTTATGGCTCCCTTAACTCTAAACGAGCCAAGAGTTATGGCCCTCCGAAGAATCGATATCCATAGGGTGCAACATCTACGGTGCAAGGTGCAACATTCGTCCAAAATGACGAAACCGTGCCGTACGACCTTTAGAAATGGGTGCATGGATTTGAAACGGTGCAGTACCATGGTGCACCACTCTCCAGCGATGGTAAATCATTGACCAGCCACGGGGATCCCGTTTTTACAGAAAAAATCCACGTGAGGAAAAAACGAAGGGTAAAAAACTTCCATGACCCGATTGAGGTTCGGATAGGATTTTTTGGGTATGAAACTAACCAGTGATGGCTAAAAGCTGTCATAGCTGTAGAACTCACAGATACCTTCGTTTTGACTGGTTATGGCTCCCGTAACTCTAAACGAGCCAAGAGTTATGGCCCTCCGAAGAATCGATATCCACAGGGTGCAACATCTACGGTGCAAGGTGCAACATCCGTCCAAAATGACGAAACCGTGACGTACGACCTTTAGAAATGGGTGCATGGATTTGAAACGGTGCAGTACCATGGTGCACCACTCTCCAGCGATGGTAAATCATTGACCAGCCACGGGGATCTCGTTTTACAGAAAAATTCGACGTGACGAAAAAACGAAGGGTAAAAAACTTCCATGACCCGATTGAGGTTCGGATAGGATTTTTTGGGTATGAAACTAACCAGTGACGTCTGAAAGCGGTCATAGCTATAGAACTCACAGATACCTTCGTTTTGACAGTTTATGGCTCCCGTAACTCTAAACGAGCCAAGAGTTATAGCCCTCCGTTGAATTGATATCCATAGAGTGCAACATCTACGGTGCAAGGTGCAACATCCGTCCAAAATGACGAACTATGCCGTACGACCTTTAGAAATGGGTGCATGGATATGAAACGGTGCAGTACCATGGTGCACCACTCTCCAGCGATGGTAAATCATTAACCAGCCACGGGGATCATGTTTTACAGAAAAAATCCACGTGACGAAAAAACGAAGGGTAAAAAACTTCCATGACCCGATTGAGGTTCGGATAGGATTTTTTGGGTATGAAACTAACCAGTGACGGCTGAAAGCGGTCATAGCTGTAGAACTCATAGATACCTTCGTTTTGACTGGTTATGGCTCCCGTAACTCTAAACGAGCCAAGAGTTATGGCCCTCCGAATAATCGATATCCAAAGGGTGCAACATATACGGCGCAAGGTCCAACATCCGTTCAAAATGACGAAACCGTGCCGTACGACCTTTAGAAATGGGTGCATGGAATTGAAACGGTGCAGTACCATGGTGCACCACTCTCCAGCGATGGTAAATCATAGACCAGCCACGGGGATCCCGTTTTACAGATAAAATCCACGTGACGAAAAAACGAAGGGTAAAAAACTTCCTTGACCCGATTGAGGTTCGGATAGGATTTTTCGGGTATGAAACTAACCAGTGATGGCAGAAAGCTGTCATAGCTGTAGAACTCATAGATACCTTCGTTTTGACTGGTTATGGCTCCCGTAACTCTAAACGAGCCAAGAGTTATGGCCCTCCGAAGAATCGATTTCCACAGGGTGCAACATCTACGGTGCAAGGTGCAACATCCGTCCAAAATGACGAAACCGTGCCGTACGACCTTTAGAAATGGGTGCAGGGATTTGAAACGTTGCAGTACCATGGTGCACCACTCTCCAGCGATGGTAAATCATTGACCAGCCATGGGGATCTCGTTTTACAGAAAAAATCCTCGTGACGAAAAAACGAAGGGCAAAAAACTTCCATGACCCGATTGAGGTTCGGATAGGATTTTTTGGGTATGAAACTAACCAGTGACGGCTGAAAGCGGTCATAGCTGTAGAACTCACAGATACCTTCGTTTTGACTGGTTATGGCTCCCGTAACTCTAAACGAGCCAAGAGTTATAGCCCTCCGAATAATCGATATCCATAGGGTGCAACATCTACGGTGCAAGGTGCAACATCCGTCCAAAATGACGAAACCGTGCCGTACGACCTTTAGAAATGGGTGCATGGATTTGAAACGGTGCAGTACCATGGTGCACCACTCTCCAGCGATGGTAAATCATTGACCAGCCACGGGGATCTCGTTTTACAGAAAAATTCGACGTGACCAAAAAACGAAGGGTAAAAAACTTCCATGACCCGATTGAGGTTCGGATAGGATTTTTTGGGTATGAAACTGACCAGTGACGGCTGAAAGCAGTCATAGCTGTAGAACTCACAGATACCTTCGTTTTGACTGGTTGTGGCTCCCGTAACTATAAACGAGCCAAGAGTTATGGCCCTCCGAAGAATCGATATCCATAGGGTGCAACATCTACGGTGCAAGGTGCAACACCCGTCCAAAATGACGAAACCGTGCCGTACGACCTTTAGAAATGGGTGCATGGATTTGAAACGGTGCAGTACCATGGTGCACCACTCCCCAGTGATGGTAAATCATTGACCAGCCACGGGGATCCCGTTTTACAGAAAAATTCCACGTGACGAAAAAACGAAGGGTAAAAACTTCCTTGACCCGATTGAGGTTCGGATAGGATTTTTTGGGTATGAAACTAACCAGTGATGGCTGAAAGCTGTCATAGCTGTATAACTCACAGATATCTTCGTTTTGACTGGTTATGGCTCCCGTAACTCTAAACGAGCCAAGAGTTATGGCCCTCCGAATAATCGATATCCTTAGGGTGCAACATCTACGGTGCAAGGTGCAACATCCGTCCAAAATTACGAAACCGTGCCGTACGACCTTTAGAAATGGGTGCATGGATTTGAAACGGTGCAGTACCATGGTGCACCACTCTCAGGCGATGGTAAATCATTGACCAGCCACGGGGATCCCGTTTTACAGAAAAAATCCACGTGAGGAGAAAACGAAGGGTAAAAAACTTACATGACCCGATTGAGGTTCGGATAGGATTTTTTTGGTATGAAACTAACCAGCGACGGCTGAAAGCGGTCATAGCTGTAGAACTCACAGATACCTTCGTTTTGACTGGTTATGGCTCCCGTAACTCTAAACGAGCCAAGAGTTATAGCCCTCCGAAGAATCGATATCCATAGGGTGCAACATCTACGGTGCAAGGTGCAACATCCGTCCAAAATGACGAAACCGTGCCGTACGACCTTTAGAAATGGGTGCATGGATTTGAAACGGTGCAGTACCATGGTGCACCACTCTCCAGCGCTGGTAAATCATTGACCAGCCACGGGGATCACGTTTTACAGAAAAAATCCACGTGACGAAAAAACGAAGGATAAAAAACTTCCACGACCCGATTGAGGTTCGGATAGGATTTTTTGGGTATGAAACTAACCAGTGACGGCTGAAAGCTGTCATAGCTGTAGAACTCACAGATACCATCGTTTTGACTGGTTATGGCTCCCGTAACTCTAAACGAGCCATGAGTTATGGCCCTCCGAAGAATCGACATCCATAGGGTGCAACATCTACGGTGCAAGGTGCAACATCCGTCCAAAATGACGAAACCATGCCGTACGACCTTTAGAAATGGATGCATGGATTTGAAACGGTGCAGTACCATGGTGCACCATTCTCCAGCGATGGTAAATCATTGACCAGCCACGGGGATTTCGTTTTACAGAAAAAATCCTCGTGACGAAAAAATGAAGGGTAAAAAACTTCCATGACTCGATTGAGGTTTGGATAGGATTTTTTCGGTATGAAACTAACCAGTGACGACTGAAAGCGGTCATAGCTGTAGAACTCACAGATACCTTCGTTTTGACTGGTTATGGCTCCCGTAACTCTAAACGAGCCGAGAGTTATAGCCCTCCGAAGAATCGATATCCATAGGGTGCAACATCTACGGTGCAAGGTGCAACATCCGTCCAAAATGACGTAACCGTGCCGTACGACCTTTAGAAATGGGTGCATGGATTTGAAACGGTGCAGTACCATGGTGCACCACTCTCCAGCGATGGTAAATCTTTGACCAGCCACCGGGATCCCGTTTTACAAAAAAATTCCACGTGACGAAAAATCGAAGGGTAAAAACTTCCTTGACCCGATTGAGGTTCGGATAGGATTTTTTAGGTATGAAACTAACCAGTGATGGCTGAAAGCTGTCATAGCTGTATAACTCACAGATATCTTCGTTTTGACTGGTTATGGCTCCCGTAACTCTAAACGAGCCAAGAGTTATGTCCCTCCGAAGAATCGATATCCTTAGGGTGCAACATCTACGGTGCAAGGTGCAACATCCGTCCAAAATTACGAAACGGTGCCGTACGACCTTTAGAAATGGGTGCATGGATTTGAAATGGTGCAGTACCATGGTGCACCACTCTCCAGCGATGGTAAATCATTGACCAGCCACGGGGATCTCGTTTTACAGAAAAATTCGACGTGACCAAAAAACGAAGGGTAAAAAACTTCCATGACCCGATTGAGGTTCGGATAGGATTTTTTGGGTATGAAACTAACCAGTGACGTCTGAAAGCGGTCATAGCTATAGAACTCACAGATACCTTCGTTTTGACAGTTTATGGCTCCCGTAACTCTAAACGAGCCAAGAGTTATAGCCCTCCGTTGAATTGATATCCATAGAGTGCAACATCTACGGTGCAAGGTGCAACATCCGTCCAAAATGACGAACTATGCCGTACGACCTTTAGAAATGGGTGCATGGATTTGAAACGGTGCAGTACCATGGTGCACCACTCTCCAGCGATGGTAAATCATTGACCAGCCACGGGGATCATGTTTTACAGAAAAAATCCACGTGACGAAAAAACGAAGGGTAAAAAACTTCCATGACCCGATTGAGGTTCGGATAGGATTTTTCGGGTATGAAACTAACCAGTGACGGCTGAAAGCGGTCATAGCTGTAGAACTCATAGATACCTTCGTTTTGACTGGTTATGGGTCCCGTAACTCTAAACGAGCCAAGAGTTATGACCCTTCGAATAATAGATATCCAAAGGGTGCAACATATACGGCGCAAGGTCCAACATCCGTCCAAAATGACGAAACCGTGCCGTACGACCTTTAGAAATGGGTGCATGGAATTGAAACGGTGCAGTACCATGGTGCACCACTCTCCAGCGATGGTAAATCATTGACCAGCCGAGGGGATCACGTTTTAAAGAAAAAATCCACGTGACGAAAAAACGAAGGGTAAAAAACTTCCTTGACCCGATTGAGGTTCGGATAGGATTTTTTGGGTATGAAACTAACCAGTGACGGCTGAAAGCGGTCATAGCTGTAGAACTCACAGATACCTTCGTTTTGACAGGTTATGGGTCCCGTAACTCTAAACTAGCCAAGAGTTATGGCCCTCCGAATAATCGATATCCAAAGGGTGCAACATCTGCGGTGCAAGGTGCAACATCCGTCCAAAATGACGAAACCGTGCCGTACGACCTTTAGAAATGGGTGCAGGGATTTGAAACGTTGCAGTACCATGGTGCACCACTCTCCAGCGATGGTAAATCATTGACCAGCCATGGGGATCTCGTTTTACAGAAAAAATCCTCGTGACGAAAAAACGAAGGGCAAAAAACTTCCATGACCCGATTGAGGTTCGGATAGGATTTTTTGGGTATGAAACTAACCAGTGACGGCTGAAAGCGGTCATAGCTGTAGAACTCACAGATACCTTCATTTTGACTGGTTATGGCTCCCGTAACTCTAAATGAGCCAAGAGTTATAGCCCTCCGAATAATCGATATCCATAGGGTGCAACATCTACGGTGCAAGTTGCAACATCCGTCCAAAATGACGAAACCGTGCCGTACGACCTTTAGAAATGGGTGCATGGATTTGAAACGGTGCAGTACCATGGTGCACCACTGTCCAGCGATGGTAAATCATTGACCAGCCACGGGGATCTCGTTTTACAGAAAAATTCCACGTGACGAAAAAACGAAGGGTAAAAAACTTCCATGACCCGATTGAGGTTCGGATAGGATTTTTTGGGTATGAAACTGACCAGTGACGGCTGAAAGCTGTCATAGCTGTAGAACTCACAGATACCTTCGTTTTGACTGGTTGTGGCTCCCGTAACTATAAACGAGCCAAGAGTTATGGCCCTCCGAAGAATCGATATCCATAGGGTGCAACATCTACGGTGCAAGGTGCAACATCCGTCCAAAATGACGAAACCGTGCCGTACGACCTTTAGAAATGGGTGCATGGATTTGAAACGGTGCAGTACCATGGTGCACCACTCTCCAGTGATGGTAAATCATTGACCAGCCACGGGGATCCCGTTTTACAGAAAAATTCCACGTGACGAAAAAACGAAGGGTAAAAACTTCCTTGACCCGATTGAGGTTCGGATAGGATTTTTTGGGTATGAAACTAACCAGTGATGGCTGAAAGCTGTCATAGCTGTATAACTCACAGATATCTTTGTTTTGACTGGTTATGGCTCCCGTAACTCTAAACGAGCCAAGAGTTATGGCCCTCTGAATAATCGATATCCTTAGGGTGCAACATCTACGGTGCAAGGTGCAACATCCGTCCAAAATTACGAAACCATGCCGTACGACCTTTAGAAATGGGTGCATGGATTTGAAACGGTGCAGTACCATGGTGCACCACTCTCAGGCGATGGTAAATCATTGACCAGCCACGGGGATCCCGTTTTACAGAAAAAATCCACGTGAGGAGAAAACGAAGGGTAAAAAACTTACATGACCCGATTGAGGTTCGGATAGGATTTTTTGGGTATGAAACTAACCAGTGTGGGCTGAAAGCGGTTATAGCTGTAGAACTCACAGATACCTTCGTTTTGACAGGTTATGGCTCCCGTAACTCTAAACGAGCCAAGAGTTATAGCCCTCCGAAGAATCGATATCCATAGGGTGCAACATCTACGGTGCAAGGTGCAACATCCGTCCAAAATGACGAAACCGTGCCGTACGACCTTTAGAAATGGGTGCATGGATTTGAAATGGTGCAGTACCACGGTGCACCACTCTCCAGCGCTGGTAAATCATTGACCAGCCACGGGGATCACGTTTTACAGAAAAAATCCACGTGACGAAAAAACGAAGGGTAAAAAACTTCCACGACCCGATAGAGGTTCGGATAGGATTTTTTGGGTATGAAACTAACCAGTGACGGCTGAAAGCTGTCATAGCTGTAGAACTCACAGATACCATCGTTTTGACTGGTTATGGCTCACGTAACTCTAAACGAGCCATGAGTTATGGCCCTCCGAAGAATCGATATCCATAGGGTGCAACATCTACGGTGCAAGGTGCAACATCCGTCCAAAATGACGAAACCGTGCCGTACGACCTTTAGAAATGGATGCATGGATTTGAAACGGTGCAGTACCATGGTGCACCATTCTCCAGCGATGGTAAATCATTGACCAGCCACGGGGATCTCGTTTTACAGAAAAAATCCTCGTGACGAAAAAATGAAGGGTAAAAAACTTCCATGACCCGATTGAGGTTTGGATAGGATTTTTTCGGTATGAAACTAACCAGTGACGGCTGAATGCGGTCATAGCTGTAGAACTCACAGATACCTTCGTTTTGACTGGTTATGGCTCCCGTAAACCTAAACGAGCCAAGAGTTATAGCCCTCCGAAGAATCGATATCCATAGGATGCAACATCTACGGTGCAAGTTGCAACATCCGTCCAAAATGACGAAACCGTGCCGTACGACCTTTAGAAATGGGTGCATGGATTTGAAACGGTGTAGTACCATGGTGCACCACTCTCCAGCGATGGTAAATCTTTGACCAGCCACCGGGATCCCGTTTTACAAAAAAATTCCACGTGACGAAAAAACGAAGGGTAAAAACTTCCTTGACCCGATTGAGGTTCGGATAGGATTTTTTAGGTATGAAACTTAACAGTGATGGCTGAAAGCTGTCATAGCTGTAGAACTCACAGATACCTTCGTTTTGACTGGTTATGGCTCCCGTAACTCTAAACTAGCCAAGAGTTATGGCCCTCTGAATAATCGATATCCTTAGGGTGCAACATCTACGGTGCAAGGTGCAACATCCGTCTAAAATTACGAAACCGTGCCGTACGACCTTTAGAAATGGGTGCATGGATTTGAAACGGTGCAGTACCATGGTGCACCACTCTCCAGCGATGGTAAATCATTGACCAGCCACGGGGATCCCGTTTTACAGAAAAAATCCACGTGACGAAAAAACGAAGGGTAAAAAACTTCCATGACCCGATTGAGGTTCGGATAGGATTTTTTGGGTATGAAACTAACCAGTGACGGCTGAAAGCGGTCATAGCTGTAGAACTCACAGATACCTTCGTTTTGACTGTTTATGGCTCCCGTAACTCTAAATGAGCCAAGAGTTATAGCCCTCCGTTGAATTGATATCCATAGAGTGCAACATCTACGGTGCAAGGTGCAACATCCGTCCAAAATGACGAACTATGCCGTACGACCTTTAGAAATGGGTGCATGGATTTGAAACGGTGCAGTACCATGGTGCACCACTCTCCAGCGATGGTAAATCACTGACCAGCCACGGGGATCACGTTTTACAGAAAAAATCCACGTGACGAAAAAACAAAGGGTAAAAAACTTCCATGACCCGATTGAGGTTCGGATAGGATTTTTTAGGTATGAAACTGACCAGTGACGGCTGATAGCTGTCATAGCTGTAGAACTCACAAATACCTTCGTTTTGACTGGTTGTGGCTCCCGTAACTATAAACGAGCCAAGAGTTATGGCCCTCCGAAGAATCGATATCCATAGGGTGCAACATCTACGGTGCAAGGTGCAACATCCGTCCAAAATGACGAAACCGTGCCGTACGACCTTTAGAAATGGGTGCATGGATTTGAAACGGTGCAGTACCATAGTGCACCACTCCCCAGCGATGGTAAATCATTGACCAGCCACGGGGATCCCGTTTTACAGAAAAATTCCACGTGACGAAAAAACGAAGGGTAAAAACTTCCTTGACCCGATTGAGGTTCGGATAGGATTTTTTGGGTATGAAACTAACCAGTGATGGCTGAAAGCTGTCATAGCTGTATAACTCACAGATATCTTCGTTTTGACTGGTTATGGCTCCCGTAACTCTAAACGAGCCAAGAGTTATGTCCCTCCGAAGAATCGATATCCTTAGGGTGCAACATCTACGGTGCAAGGTGCAACATCCGTCCAAAATTACGAAACCGTGCCGTACGACCTTTAGAAATGGGTGCATGGATTTGAAAAGGTGCAGTACCATGGTGCACCACTCTCCAGCGATGGTAAATCATTGACCAGCCACGGGGATCCCGTTTTTACAGAAAAAATCCACGTGAGGAAAAAACGAAGGGTAAAAAACTTCCATGACCAGATAGAGGTTCGGATAGTATTTTTTGGGTATGAAACTAACCAGTGATGGCTAAAAGCTGTCATAGATGTAGAACTCACAGATACCTTCGTTTTGACTGGTTATGGCTCCCGTAACTCTAAACGAGCCAAGAGTTATGGCCCTCCGAAGAATCGATATCCACAGGGTGCAACATCTACGGTGCAAGGTGCAACATCCGTCCAAAATGACGAAACAGTACCGTACGACATTTAGAAATGAGTGCATGGATTTGAAACATTGCAGTACCATGGTGCACCACTCTCCAGCGATGGTAAATCATAGACCAGCCACGGGGATCCCGTTTTACAGATAAAATCCACGTGACGAAAAAACGAAGGGTAAAAAACTTCCTTGACCCGATTGAGGTTCGGATAGGATTTTTCGGGTATGAAACTAACCAGTGACGGCAGAAAGCTGTCATAGCTGTAGAACTCATAGATACCTTCGTTTTGACTGGTTATGGCTCCCGTAACTCTAAACGAGCCAAGAGTTATGACCCTTCGAATAATAGATATCCATAGGGTGCAACATATACGGCGCAAGGTCCAACATCCGTCCAAAATGACGAAACCGTGCCGTACGACCTTTAGAAATGGGTGCATGGAATTGAAACGGTGCAGTACCATGGTGCACCACTCTCCAGCGATGGTAAATCATTGACCAGCCACGGGGATCCCGTTTTACAGAAAAAATCCACGTGACGAAAAAACGAAGGGTAAAAAACTTCCATGACCCGATTGAGGTTCGGATAGGATTTTTTGGGTATGAAACTAACCAGTGACGGCTGAAAGCGGTCATAGCTGTGAACTCACAGATACCTTCGTTTTGACAGGTTATGGGTCCCGTAACTCTACACTAGCCAAGAGTTATGGCCCTCCGAATAATCGATATCCAAAGGGTGCAACATCTGCGGTGCAAGGTGCAACATCCGTCCAAAATGACGAAACCGTGCCGTACGGCCTTTAGAAATGGGTGCAGGGATTTGAAACGTTGCAGTACCATGGTGCACCACTCTCCAGCGATGGTAAATCATTGACCAGCCATGGGGATCTCGTTTTACAGAAAAAATCCTCGTGACGAAAAAACGAAGGGCAAAAAACTTCCATGACCCGATTGAGGTTTGGATAGGATTTTTTCGGTATGAAACTAACCAGTGACGGCTGAAAGCGGTCATAGCTGTAGAACTCACAGATACCTTTGTTTTGACTGGTTATGGCTCCCGTAACTCTAAACGAGCCAAGAGTTATAGCCCTCCGAAGAATCGATATCCATAGGGTGCAACATCTACGGTGCAAGGTGCAACATCCGTCCAAAATGACGAAACCGTGCCGTACGACCTTTAGAAATGGGTGCATGGATTTGAAACGGTGCAGTACCATGGTGCACCACTCTCCAGCGATGGTAAATCATTGACCAGCCACGGGGATCTCGTTTTACAGAAAAATTCCACGTGACGAAAAAACGAAGGGTAAAAAACTTCCATGACCCGATTGAGGTTCGGATAGGATTTTTTGGGTATGAAACTGACCAGTGACGGCTGAAAGCGGTCATAACTGTAGAACTCACAGATACCTTCGTTTTGACTGGTTGTGGCTCCCGTAACTATAAACGAGCCAAGAGTTATGGCCCTCCGAAGAATCGATATCCATATGGTGCAACATCTACGGTGCAAGGTGCAACATCCGTCCAAAATGACGAAACCGTGCCGTACGACCTTTAGGAATGGGTGCATGGATTTGAAACGGTGCAGTACCATGGTGCACCACTCTCTGGCGATGGTAAATCATTGACCAGCCACGGGGATCCCGTTTTACAGAAAAAATCCACGTGAGGAGAAAACGAAGGGTAAAAAACTTACATGACCCGATTGAGGTTCGGATAGGATTTTTTGGGTATGAAACTAACCAGTGACGGCTGAAAGCGGTTATAGCTGTAGAACTCACAGATACCTTCGTTTTGACTGGTTATGGCTCCCGTAACTCTAAACGAGCCAAGAGTTATAGCCCTCCGAAGAATCGATATCCATAGGGTGCAACATCTACGGTGCAAGGTGCAACATCCGTCCAAAATGACGAAACCGTGCCGTACGACCTTTAGAAATGGGTGCATGGATTTGAAACGGTGCAGTACCATGGTGCACCACTCTCCAGCGATGGTAAATCATTGACCAGCCACGGGGATCTCGTTTTACAGAAAAATTCCACGTGACGAAAAAACGAAGGGTAAAAAACTTCCATGACCCGATTGAGGTTCGGATAGGATTTTTTGGGTATGAAACTGACCAGTGACGGCTGAAAGCGGTCATAGCTGTAGAACTCACAGATACCTTCGTTTTGACTGGTTGTGGCTCCCGTAACTATAAACGAGCCAAGAGTTATGGCCCTCCGAAGAATCGATATCCATAGGGTGCAACATCTACGGTGCAAGGTGCAACATCCGGCCAAAATGACGAAACCGTGCCGTACGACCTTTAGAAATGGGTGCATGGATTTGAAACGGTGCAGTACCATGGTGCACCACTCCCCAGTGATGGTAAATCATTGACCAGCCACGGGGATCCCGTTTTACAGAAAAATTCCACGTGACGAAAAAACGAAGGGTAAAAACTTCCTTGACCCGATTGAGGTTCGGATAGGATTTTTTGGGTATGAAACTAACCAGTGATGGCTGAAAGCTGTCATAGCTGTATAACTCACAGATATCTTTGTTTTGACTGGTTATGGCTCCCGTAACTCTAAACGAGCCAAGAGTTATGGCCCTCTGAATAATCGATATCCTTAGGGTGCAACATCTACGGTGCAAGGTGCAACATCCGTCCAAAATTACGAAACCGTGCCGTACGACCTTTAGAAATGGGTGCATGGATTTGAAACGGTGCAGTACCATGGTGCACCACTCTCAGGCGATGGTAAATCATTGACCAGCCACGGGGATCCCGTTTTACAGAAAAAATCCACGTGAGGAGAAAACGAAGGGTAAAAAACTTACATGACCCGATTGAGGTTCGGATAGGATTTTTTGGGTATGAAACTAACCAGTGACGGCTGAAAGCGGTTATAGCTGTAGAACTCACAAATACCTTCGTTTTGACTGGTTATGGCTCCCGTAACTCTAAACGAGCCAAGAGTTATAGCCCTCCGAAGAATCGATATCCATAGGGTGCAACATCTACGGTGCAAGGTGCAACATCCGTCCAAAATGACGAAACCGTGCCGTACGACCTTTAGAAATGGGTGCATGGATTTGAAACGGTGCAGTACCACGGTGCACCATTCTCCAGCGATGGTAAATCATTGACCAGCCACGGGGATCTCGTTTTACAGAAAAAATCCTCGTGACGAAAAAATGAAGGGTAAAAAACTTCCATGACCCGATTGAGGTTTGGATAGGATTTTTTCGGTATGAAACTAACCAGTGACGGCTGAAAGCGGTCATAGCTGTAGAACTCACAGATACCTTCGTTTTGACTGGTTATGGCTCCCGTAACTCTAAACGAGCCAAGAGTTATCGCCCTCCGAATAATCGATATCCATAGGGTGCAACATCTACGGTGCAAGGTGCAACATCCGTCCAAAATGACGAAACCGTGCCGTACGACCTTTAGAAATGGGTGCATGGATTTGAAACGGTGCAGTACCATGGTGCACCACTCTCCAGCGATGGTAAATCTTTGACCAGCCACCGGGATCCCGTTTTACAAAAAAATTCCACGTGACGAAAAAACGAAGGGTAAAGACTTCCTTGACCCGATTGAGGTTCGGATAGGATTTTTTAGGTATGAACCTTAACAGTGATGGCTGAAAGCTGTCATAGCTGTAGAACTCACAGATACCTTCGTTTTGACTGGTTATGGCTCCCGTAACTCTAAACGAGCCAAGAGTTATGGCCCTCTGAATAATCGATATCTTTAGGGTGCAACATCTACGGTGCAAGGTGCAACATCCGTCCAAAATTACGAAACCGTGCCGTACGACCTTTAGAAATGGGTGCATGGATTTGAAACGGTGCAGTACCATGGTGCACCACTCTCCAGCGATGGTAAATCATTGACCAGCCACGGGGATCTCGTTTTACAGAAAAAATCCTCGTGACGAAAAAATGAAGGGTAAAAAACTTCCATGACCCGATTGAGGTTCGGATAGGATTTTTTGGGTATGAAACTAACCAGTGACGGCTGAAAGCGGTCATAGCTATAGAACTCACAGATACCTTCGTTTTGACTGTTTATGGCTCCCGTAACTCTAAACGAGCCAAGAGTTACAGCCCTCCGTTGAATTGATATCCATAGAGTGCAACATCTACGGTGCAAGGTGCAACATCCGTCCAAAATGACAAACTATGCCGTACGACCTTTAGAAATAGGTGCATGGATTTGAAACGGTGCAGTACCATGGTGCACCACTCTCCAGCGATGGTAAATCATTGACCAGCCACGGGGATCACGTTTTACAGAAAAAATCCACGTGACGAAAAAACGAAGGGTAAAAAACTTCCATGACCCGATTGAGGTTCGGATAGGATTTTTTGGGTATGAAACTGACCAGTGACGGCTGATAGCTGTCATAGCTGTAGAACTCACAGATACCTTCGTTTTGACTGGTTGTGGCTCCCGTAACTATAAACGAGCCAAGAGTTATGGCCCTCCGAAGAATCGATATCCATAGGGTGCAACATCTACGGTGCAAGGTGCAACATCCGTCCAAAATGACGAAACCGTGCCGTACAACCTTTAGAAATGGGTGCATGGATTTGAAACGGTGCAGTACCATGGTGCACCACTCCCCAGCGATGGTAAATCATTGACCAGCCACGGGGATCCCGTTTTACAGAAAAATTCCACGTGACGAAAAAACGAAGGGTAAAAACTTCCTTGACCCGATTGAGGTTCGGATAGGATTTTCTGGGTATGAAACTAACCAGTGATGGCTGAAAGCTGTCATAGCTGTATAACTCACAGATATCTTCGTTTTGACTGGTTATGGCTCCCGTAACTCTAAACGAGCCAAGAGTTATGTCCCTCCGAAGAATCGATATCCTTAGGGTGCAACATCTACGGTGCAAGGTGCAACATCCGTCCAAAATTACGAAACCGTGTCGTACGACCTTTAGAAATGGGTGCATGGATTTGAAACGGTGCAGTACCATGGTGCACCACTCTCCAGCGATGGTAAATCATTGACCAGCCACGGGGATCCCGTTTTTACAGAAAAAATCCACGTGAGGAAAAAACGAAGGGTAAAAAACTTCCATGACCCGATTGAGGTTCGGATAGGATTTTTTGGGTATGAAACTAACCAGTGATGGCTAAAAGCTGTCATAGATGTAGAACTCACAGATACCTTCGTTTTGACTGGTTATGGCTCCCGTAACTCTAAACGAGCCAAGAGTTATGGCCCTCCGAAGAATCGATATCCACAGGGTGCAACATCTACGGTGCAAGGTGCAACATCCGTCCAAAACGACGAAACAGTACCGTACGACCTTTAGAAATGAGTGCATGGATTTGAAACATTGCAGTACCATGGTGCACCACTCTCCAGCGATGGTAAATCATAGACCAGCCACGGGGATCCCGTTTTACAGATAAAATCCACGTGACGAAAAAACTAAGGGTAAAAAACTTCCTTGACCCGATTGAGGTTCGGATAGGATTTTTCGGGTATGAAACTAACCAGTGACGGCAGAAAGCTGTCATAGCTGTAGAACTCATAGATACCTTCGTTTTGACTGGTTATGGCTCCCGTAACTCTAAACGAGCCAAGAGTCATGACCCTTCGAATAATAGATATCCATAGGGTGCAACATATACGGCGCAAGGTCCAACATCCGTCCAAAATGACGAAACCGTGCCGTACGACCTTTAGAAATGGGTGCATGGAATTGAAACGGTGCAGTACCATGGTGCACCACTCTCCAGCGATGGTAAATCATTGACCAGCCACGGGGATCCCGTTTTACAGAAAAAATCCACGTGACGAAAAAACGAAGGGTAAAAAACTTCCATGACCCGATTGAAGTTCGGATAGGATTTTTTGGGTATGAAACTAACCAGTGACGGCTGAAAGCGGTCATAGCTGTAGAACTCACAGATACTTTCGTTTTGACAGGTTATGGGTCCCGTAACTCTAAACTAGCCAAGAGTTATGGCCCTCCGAATAATCGATATCCAAAGGGCGCAACATCTGCGGTGTAAGGTGCAACATCCGTCCAAAATGACGAAACCGTGCCGTACGACCTTTAGAAATGGGTGCAGGGATTTGAAACGTTGTAGTACCATGGTGCACCACTCTCCAGCGATGGTAAATCATTGACCAGCCATGGGGATCTCATTTTACCGAAAAAATCCTCGTGACGAAAAAACGAAGGGCAAAAAACTTCCATGACCCGATTGAGGTTCGGATAGGATTTTTTGGGTATGAAACTAACCAGTGACGGCTGAAAGCGGTCATAGCTGTAGAACTCACAGATACCTTCGTTTTGACTGGTTATGGCTCCCGTAACTCTAAACGAGCCAAGAGTTATAGCCCTCCGAATAATCGATATCCATAGGGTGCAACATCTACGGTGCAAGGTGCAACATCCGTCCAAAATGACGAAACCGTGCCGTACGACCTTTAGAAATGGGTGCGTGGATTTGAAACGGTGCAGTACCATGGTGCACCACTCTCCAGTGATGGTAAATCATTGACCAGCCACGGGGATCTCGTTTTACAGAAAAATTCCACGTGACGAAAAAACGAAGGGTGAAAAACTTCCATGACCCGATTGAGGTTCGGATAGGATTTTTGGGTATGAAACTGACCAGTGACGGCTGAAAGCCGTCATAGCTGTAGAACTCACAGATACCTTCGTTTTGACTGGTTGTGGCTCCCGTAACTATAAACGAGCCAAGAGTTATGGCCCTCCGAAGAATCGATATCCATAGGGTGCAACATCTACGGTGCAAGGTGCAACATCCGTCCAAAATGACGAAACCGTGCCGTACGACCTTTAGAAATGGGTGCATGGATTTGAAACGGTGCAATACCATGGTGCACCACTCCCCAGTGATGGTAAATCATTGACCAGCCACGGGGATCCCGTTTTACAGAAAAATTCCACGTGACGAAAAAATGAAGGGTAAAAACTTCCTTGACCCGATTGAGGTTCGGATAGGATTTTTTGGGTATGAAACTAACCAGTGATGGCTGAAAGCTGTCATAGCTGTATAACTCACAGATATCTTCATTTTGACTGGTTATGGCTCCCGTAACTCTAAACGAGCCAAGAGTTATGGCCCTCCGAATAATCGATATCCTTAGGGTGCAACATCTACGGTGCAAGGTGCAACATCCGTCCAAAATTACGAAACCGTGCCGTACGACCTTTAGAAATGGGTGCATGGATTTGAAACGGTGCAGTACCATGGTGCACCACTCTCAGGCGATGGTAAATCATTGACCATCCACGGGGATCCCGTTTTACAGAA
Source organism: Allium cepa (assembly GCA_030765085.1). NCBI lineage: Eukaryota > Viridiplantae > Streptophyta > Magnoliopsida > Asparagales > Amaryllidaceae > Allium > Allium cepa. The sequence goes on from CM060941.1 coordinate 356,665, forward strand.
AAAATCCACGTGAGGAGAAAACGAAGGGTAAAAAACTTCCATGACCCGATTGAGGTTCGGATAGGATTTTTTGGGTATGAAACTGACCAGTGACGGCTGAAAGCTGTCATAGCTGTAGAACTCACAGATACCTTCGTTTTGACTGGTTGTGGCTCCCGTAACTATAAACGAGCCAAGAGTTATGGCCCTCCGAAGAATCGATATCCATAGGGTGCAACATCTACGGTGCAAGGTGCAACATCCGGCCAAAATGACGAAACCGTGCCGTACGACCTTTAGAAATGGGTGCATGGATTTGAAACGGTGCAGTACCATGGTGCACCACTCCCCAGTGATGGTAAATCATTGACCAGCCACGGGGATCCCGTTTTACAGAAAAATTCCACGTGACGAAAAAACGAAGGGTAAAAACTTCCTTGACCCGATTGAGGTTCGGATAGGATTTTTTGGGTATGAAACTAACCAGTGATGGCTGAAAGCTGTCATAGCTGTATAACTCACAGATATCTTTGTTTTGACTGGTTATGGCTCCCGTAACTTTAAACGAGCCAAGAGTTATGGCCCTCTGAATAATCGATATCCTTAGGGTGCAACATCTACGGTGCAAGGTGCAACATCCGTCCAAAATTACGAAACCGTGCCGTACGACCTTTAGAAATGGGTGCATGGATTTGAAACGGTGCAGTACCATGGTGCACCACTCTCAGGCGATGGTAAATCATTGACCAGCCACGGGGATCCCGTTTTACAGAAAAAATCCACGTGAGGAGAAAACGAAGGGTAAAAAACTTACATGACCCGATTGAGGTTCGGATAGGATTTTTTGGGTATGAAACTAACCAGTGACGGCTGAAAGCGGTTATAGCTGTAGAACTCACAAATACCTTCGTTTTGACTGGTTATGGCTCCCGTAACTCTAAACGAGCCAAGAGTTATAGCCCTCCGAAGAATCGATATCCATAGGGTGCAACATCTACGGTGCAAGGTGCAACATCCGTCCAAAATGACGAAACCGTGCCGTACGACCTTTAGAAATGGGTGCATGGATTTGAAACGGTGCAGTACCACGGTGCACCACTCTCCAGCGCTGGTAAATCATTGACCAGCCACGGGGATCACGTTTTACAGAAAAAATCCACGTGACGAAAAAACGAAGGGTAAAAAACTTCCACGACCCGATAGAGGTTCGGATAGGATTTTTTGGGTATGAAACTAACCAGTGACGGCTGAAAGCTGTCATAGCTGTAGAACTCACAGATACCATCGTTTTGACTGGTTATGGCTCCCGTAACTCTAAACGAGCCATGAGTTATGGCCCTCCGAAGAATCGATATCCATAGGGTGCAACATCTACGGTGCAAGGTGCAACATCCGTCCAAAATGACGAAACCGTGCCGTACGACCTTTAGAAATGGATGCATGGATTTGAAACGGTGCAGTACCATGGTGCACCATTCTCCAGCGATGGTAAATTATTGACCAGCCACGGGGATCTCGTTTTACAGAAAAAATCCTCGTGACGAAAAAATGAAGGGTAAAAAACTTCCATGACCCGATTGAGGTTTGGATAGGATTTTTTCGGTATGAAACTAACCAGCGACGGCTGAAAGCGGTCATAGCTGTAGAACTCACAGATACCTTCGTTTTGACTGGTTATGGCTCCCGTAACTCTAAACGAGCCAAGAGTTATAGCCCTCCGAAGAATCGATATCCATAGGGTGCAACATCTACGGTGCAAGGTGCAACATCCGTCCAAAATGACGAAACCGTGCCGTACGACCTTTAGAAATGGGTGCATGGATTTGAAACGGTGCAGTACCATGGTGCACCACTCTCCAGCGATGGTAAATCTTTGACCAGCCACGGGGATCCCGTTTTACAGAAAAATTCCACGTGACGAAAAAACGAAGGGTAAAAACTTCCTTGACCCGATTGAGGTTCGGATAGGATTTTTTAGGTATGAAACTTAACAGTGATGGCTGAAAGCTGTCATAGCTGTAGAACCCACAGATACCTTCGTTTTGACTGGTTATGGCTCCCGTAACTCTAAACGAGCCAAGAGTAATGGCCCTCCGAATAATCGATATCCTTAGGGTGCAACATCTACGGTGCAAGGTGCAACATCCGTCCAAAATTACGAAACCGTGCCGTACGACCTTTAGAAATGGGTGCATGGATTTGAAACGGTGCAGTACCATGGTGCACCACTCTCCCGCGATAGTAAATCATTGACCAGCCACGGGGATCCCGTTTTACAGAGAAAATCCACGTGACGAAAATACGAAGGGTAAAAAACTTCCATGACCCGATTGAGGTTCGGATAGGATTTTTTGGGTATGAAACTAACCAGTGACGGCTGAAAGCGGTCATAGCTATAAAACTCGCAGATACCTTCGTTTTGACTGTTTATGGCTCCCGTAACTCTAAACGAGCCAAGAGTTATAGCCCTCCGTTGAATTGATATCCATAGAGTGCAACATCTACGGTGCAAGGTGCAACATCCGTCCAAAATGACGAACTGTGCCGTACGACCTTTAGAAATGGGTGCATGGATTTGAAACGGTGCAATACCATGGTGCACCACTCTCCGGCGATGGTAAATCATTGACCAGCCACGGGGATCACGTTTTACAGAAAAAATCCACGTGACGAAAAAACGAAGGGTAAAAAACTTCCATGACCCGATTGAGGTTCGGATAGGATTTTTTGGGTATGAAACTGACCAGTGATGGCTGAAAGCTGTCATAGCTATAGAACTCACAGATACCTTCGTTTTGACTGGTTGTGGCTCCCGTAACTATAAACGAGCCAAGAGTTATGGCCCTCCGAAGAATCGATATCCATAGGGTGCAACATCTACGGTGCAAGGTGCAACATCCGTCCAAAATGACGAAACCGTGCCGTACGACCTTTAGAAATGGGTGCATGGATTTGAAACGGTGCAGTACCATGGTGCACCACTCCCCAGCGATGGTAAATCATTGACCAGCCACGGGGATCCCGTTTTACAGAAAAATTCCACGTGACGAAAAAACGAAGGGTAAAAACTTCCTTGACCCGATTGAGGTTCGGATAGGATTTTTTGGGTGTGAAACTAACCAGTGATGGCTGAAAGCTGTCATAGCTGTATAACTCACAGATATCTTCGTTTTGACTGGTTATGGCTCCCGTAACTCTAAACGAGCCAAGAGTTATGTCCCTCCGAATAATCGATATCCTTAGGGTGCAACATCTACGGTGCAAGGTGCAACATCCGTCCAAAATTACGAAACCGTGCCGTACGACCTTTAGAAATGGGTCATGGATTTGAAACGGTGCAGTACCATGGTGCACCACTCTTCGGCGATGGTAAATCATTGACCAGCCACGGGGATCCCGTTTTACAGAAAAAATCCACGTGAGGAAAAAACGAAGGGTAAAAAACTTCCATGACCCGATTGAGGTTCGGATAGGATTTTTTGGGTATGAAACTAACCAGTGACGGCTGAAAGCGGTTATAGCTGTAGAACTCACAGATACCTTCGTTTTGACTGGTTATGGCTCCCGTAAATCTAAACGAGCCAAGAGTTATAGCCCTCCGAAGAATAGATATCCATAGGGTGCAACATCTACGGTGCAAGGTGCAACATCCGTCCAAAATGACGAAACCGTGCCGTACGACCTTTAGAAATGGGTGCATGGATTTGAAACGGTGCAGTACCATGGTGCACCACTCCCCAGCGATGGTAAATCATTGACCAGCCACGGGGATCCCGTTTTACAGAAAAATTCCACGTGACGAAAAAACGAAGGGTAAAAACTTCCTTGACCCGATTGAGGTTCGGATAGGATTTTTTGGGTGTGAAACTAACCAGTGATGGCTGAAAGCTGTCATAGCTGTATAACTCACAGATATCTTCGTTTTGACTGGTTATGGCTCCCGTAACTCTAAACGAGCCAAGAGTTATGTCCCTCCGAATAATCGATATCCTTAGGGTGCAACATCTACGGTGCAAGGTGCAACATCCGTCCAAAATTACGAAACCGTGCCGTACGACCTTTAGAAATGGGTCATGGATTTGAAACGGTGCAGTACCATGGTGCACCACTCTTCGGCGATGGTAAATCATTGACCAGCCACGGGGATCCCGTTTTACAGAAAAAATCCACGTGAGGAAAAAACGAAGGGTAAAAAACTTCCATGACCCGATTGAGGTTCGGATAGGATTTTTTGGGTATGAAACTAACCAGTGACGGCTGAAAGCGGTTATAGCTGTAGAACTCACAGATACCTTCGTTTTGACTGGTTATGGCTCCCGTAAATCTAAACGAGCCAAGAGTTATAGCCCTCCGAAGAATAGATATCCATAGGGTGCAACATCTACGGTGCAAGGTGCAACATCCGTCCAAAATGACGAAACCGTGCCGTACGACCTTTAGAAATGGGTGCATGGATTTGAAACGGTGCAGTACCATGGTGCACCACTCTCCAGAGCTGGTAAATCATTGACCAGCCACGGGGATCACGTTTTACAGAAAAAATCCACGTGACGAAAAAACGAAGGGTAAAATACTTCCACGACCCGATTGAGGTTCGGATAGGATTTTTTGGGTATGAAACTAACCAGTGACGGCTGAAAGCTGTCATAGCTGTAGAACTCACAGATATCATCGTTTTGACTGGTTATGACTGCCGTAACTCTAAACGAGCCATGAGTTATGGCCCTCCGAAGAATCGATATCCATAGGGTGCAACTTCTACGGTGCAAGGTGCAACATCCGTCCAAATTGACGAAACCGTGTCGTACGACCTTTAGAAATGGATGCATGGATTTGAAACGGGGCAGTACCGTGGTTCACCGTTCTCCAGCGATGGTAAATCATTGACCAGCCACGGGGATCTCGTTTTACAGAAAAAATCCTCGTGACGAAAAAATGAAGGGTAAAAAACTTCCATGACCCGATTGAGGTTTGGATAGGATTTTTTCGGTATTAAACTAACCAGTGATGGCTGAAAGCGGTCATAGCTGTAGAACTCACAGATACCTTCGTTTTGACTGGTTATGGCTCCCGTAACTCTAAACGAGCCAAGAGTTATAGCCCTCCGAAGAATCGATATCCATAGGGTGCAACATCTACGGTGCAAGGTGCAACATCCATCCAAAATGAAGAAACCGTGCCGTACGACCTTTAGAAATGGATGCATGGATTTGAAACGGTGCAGTACCATGGTGCACCATTCTCCAGCGATGGTAAATTATTGACCAGCCACGGGGATCTCGTTTTACAGAAAAAATCCTCGTGACGAAAAAATGAAGGGTAAAAAACTTCCATGACCCGATTGAGGTTTGGATAGGATTTTTTCGGTATGAAACTAACCAGTGATGGCTGAAAGCGGTCATAGCTGTAGAACTCACAGATACCTTCGTTTTGACTGGTTATGGCTCCCGTAACTCTAAACGAGCCAAGAGTTATAGCCCTCCGAAGAATCGATATCCATAGGGTGCAACATCTACGGTGCAAGGTGCAACATCCGTCCAAAATGACGAAACCGTGCCGTACGACCTTTAGAAATGGGTGCATGGATTTGAAACGGTGCAGTACCATGGTGCACCACTCTCCAGCGATGGTAAATCTTTGACCAGCCACCGGGATCCCGTTTTACAGAAAAATTCCACGTGATGAAAAAACGAAGGGTAAAAACTTACTTGACCCGATTGAGGTTCGGATAGGATTTTTTAGGTATGAAACTAAACAGTGATGGCTAAAAGCTGTCATAGCTGTAGAACTCACAGATACCTTCGTTTTGACTGGTTATGGCTCCCGTAACTCTAAACGAGCCAAGAGTTATGGCCCTCTGAATAATCGATATCCTTAGGGTGCAACATCTACGGTGCAAGGTGCAACATCCGTCCAAAATTACGAAACCGTGCCGTACGACCTTTAAAAATGGGTGCATGGATTTGAAACGGTGCAGTACCATGGTGCACCACTCTCCAGCGATGGTAATCATTGACCAGCCACGGGGATCCCGTTTTACAGAAAAAATCCACGTGACGAAAAAACGAAGGGTAAAAAACTTCCAGGACCCGATTGATGTTCGGATAGGATTTTTTGGGTATGAAACTAACCAGTGACGGCTGAAAGTGGTCATAGCTGTAGAACTCACAGATACCTTCGTTTTGACTGGTTATGGCTTCCGTAACTATAAACGAGCCAAGAGTTATAGCCCTCCGAATAATCGATATCCATAGGGTGCAACATCTACGGTGCAAGGTGCAACATCCGTCCAAAATGACGAAACCGTGCCGTACGACCTTTAGAAATGGGTGCATGGATTTGAAACGGTGCAGTACCATGGTGAACCACTCTCCAGCGATGGTAACTCATAGACCAGCCACGAGGATCCCTTTTTACAGAAAAAATAGACGTGACGAAAAAACGAAGGGTAAAAAACTTCCATGACCCGATTGAGCTCGGATAGGATTTTTTGGGTATGAAACTAACCAGTGACGGCTGAAAGCCGTCATAGCTGTAGAACTCACAGATACCTTCGTTTTGACTGGTTATGGCTCCCGTAACTCTAAACGAGCCAAGAGTTATGGCCCTCCGAAGAATCGATTTCCACAGGGTGCAACATCTGCGGTGCAAGGTGCAACATCCGTCCAAAATGACGAAACCGTGCCGTACGACCTTTAGAAATGGGTGCATGGATTTGAAACGGTGCAGTACCATGGTGCACCATTCTCCAGCGATGGTAAATCATTGACCAGCCACGGGTATCCCGTTTTACAGAAAAATTCCACGTGACGAAGAAACGAAGGGTAAAAACTTCCTTGACCCGATTGAGGTTCGGATTGGATTTTTTGGGTATGTAACTAACCAGTGATGGATGAAAGCTGTCATAGCTGTAGAACTCACAGATACCTTCGTTTTGACTGGTTATGGCTCCCGTAACTCTAAACGAGCCAAGAGTTATGGCCCTCCGAATAATCGATATCCTTAGGGTGCAACATCTACGGTGCAAGGTGCAACATCCGTCCAAAATTACGAAACCGTGCCGTACGACCATTAGAAATGGGTGCATGGATTTGAAACGGTGCAGTACCATGGTGCACCACTCTCCAGCGATGGTAAATCATTGACTAGCCACGGGGATCCCGTTTTACAGAAAAAATCCACGCGACGAAAAAACGAAGGGTAAAAAACTTCCATGACCCGATTGAGGTTCGGATAGGATTTTTTGGGTATGAAACTAACCAGTGACGGCTGAAAGCGGTCATAGCTGTAGAACTCACAGATACCTTTGTTTTGACTGGTTATGGCTTCCTTAACTCTAAACGAGCCAAGAGTTATGATCCTCCGAAGAATCGATATCCATAGGGTGCAACATCTACGGTGCAAGGTGCAACATCCGTCCAAAATGACGAAACCGTGCCGTACGTCCTTTAGAAATGGGTGCATGGATTTGAAACGGTGCAGTACCATGGTGCACCACTCTCCGGCGGTGGTAAATCATTGACCAGCCACGGGGATCCCGTTTTTACAGAAAAAATCCACGTGAGGAAAAAACGAAGTGTAAAAAACTTCCATGACCCGATTGAGGTTCGGATAGGATTTTTTGGGTATGAAACTAACCAGTGACGGCTGAAAGCGGTCATTGCTGTAGAACTCACAGATACCTTTGTTTTGACTGGTTATGGCTCCCTTAACTCTAAACGAGCCAAGAGTTATGGCCCTCCGAAGAATCGATATCCACAGGGTGCAACATCTACGGTGCAAGGTGCAACATCCGTCCAAAATGACGAAACAGTGCCGTACGACCTTTAGAAATGAGTGCATGGATTTGAAACATTGCAGTACCATAGTGCACCACTCTCCAGCGATGGTAAATCATAGAGCAGCCACGGTGATCCCGTTTTACAGAACAAATCCACGTGACGAAAAAACGAAGGGTAAAAAACTTCCTTGACCCGATTGAGGTTCGGATAGGATTTTTTGGGTATGAAACTAACCAGTGATGGCAGAAAGCTGTCATAGCTGTAGAACTCATAGATACCTTCGTTTTGACCGGTTATGGCTCCCGTAACTCTAAACGAGCCAAGAGTTATGGCCCTTCGAATAATAGATATCCATAGGGTGCAACATCTACGGCGCAAGGTCCAACATCCGTCCAAAATGACGAAACCGTGCCGTACGACCTTTAGAAATGGGTGCATGGAATTGAAACGGTGCAGTACCATGGTGCACCACTCTCCAGCGATGGTAAATCATTGACCAGCCACGGGGATGCCGTTTTACAGAAATAATCCACGTGACGAAAAAACGAAGGGTAAAAAACTTCCATGACCCGATTGAGGTTCGGATAGGATTTTTTGGTAATGAAACTAACCAGTGACGGCTGAAAGCAATCATAGCTGTAGAACTCACAGATACCTTCGTTTTGACTGGTTATGGCTCCCGTAACTCTAAACGAGCCAAGAGTTATGGCCCTCCGATGAATCGATATCCATAGGGTGCAACATCTACGGTGCAAGGTGCAACATCCGTCCAAAATGACGAAACAGTGCCGTACGACCTTTAGAAATGGGTGCATGGATTGGAAACGGTGCATTACCGTGGTGCACCACTCTCCAGCGATGGTAAATCATTGACCAGCCACGGGGATCCCGTTTTACAGAAAAAATCCACGTGACGAAAAAACGAAGGGCAAAAAACTTCCATGACCCGATTGAGGTTCGTATAGGATTTTTTGGGTATGAAACTAACCAGTGACGGCTGAAAGCAATCATAGCTGTAGAACTCACAGATACCTTCGTTTTGACTGGTTATGGCTCCCGTAACTCTTAACGAGCCATGCGTTATGGCCCTCCGAAGAATCGATATACATAGGGTGCAACATCTACGGTGCAAGGTGCAACATCCGTCCAAAATGACGAAACCGTGCCGTACGACCTTTAGAAATGGATGCATGGATTTGAAACGGTGCAGTACCATGGTGCACCATTCTCCAGCGATGGTAAATCATTGACCAGCCACGAGGATCTCGTTTTACAGAAAAATCCTCGTGACGAAAAAACGAAGGGTAAAAAACTTCCATGACCCGATTGAGGTTCGGATAGGATTTTTTGGGCATGAAACTAACCAGTGACGGCTGAAAGCCCTCATAGCTGTAGAACTCACAGATACCTTCGTTTTGACTGGTTATGGCTCCCGTAACTCTAAACGAGCCAAGAGTTATGGCCCTCCGAAGAATCGATATCCACAGGGTGCAACATCTGCGGTGCAAGGTGCAACATCCGTCCAAAATGACGAAACCGTGCCGTACAACCTTTATAAATGGGTGCATGGATTTGAAACGGTGTAGTACCATGGTGCACCACTCTCCAGCGATGGTAAATCATTGACCAGCCACGGGGATCCCGTTTTACAGAAAAATTCCACGTGACGAAAAAACGAAGGGTAAAAACTTACTTGACCCGATTGAGGTTCGGATAGGATTTTTTGGGTATGAAACTAACCAGTGATGGCTGAAAGCAGTCATAGCTGTAGAACTCACAAATACCTTCGTTTTGACTGGTTATGGCTCCCGTAACTCTAAACGAGCCAAGAGTTATGGCCCTCCGAATAATAGATATCCTTAGGGTGCAACATCTACGGTGCAAGGTGCAACATCCGTCCAAAATTACGAAACCGTGTCGTACGACCATTAGAAATGGGTGCATGGATTTGAAACGGTGCAGTACCATGGTTCACCACTCTCCAGCGATGGTAAATCATTGACCAGCCACGGGGATCCCGTTTTACAGAAAAAATCCACGTGACAAAAAAACGAAGGGTAAAAAATTCCATGACCTGATTGAGGTTCGGATTGGACTTTTTGGGTATGAAACTAACCAGTGACGGCTGAAAGCGGTCATAGCTGTAGAACTCACAGATACCTTCGCTTTGACTGGTTACGGCTCCCTTAACTCTAAAAGAGCCAAGAGTTATGGCCCTCCGAAGAATCGATATCCAAAGGGTGCAACATCTACGGTGCAAGGTGCAACATCCGTCCATAATGACGAAACCGTGTCTTACGACCTTTAGAAATGGGTGCATGGATTTGAAACGGTGCAGTACCATGGTGCACCACTCTCCAGCGGTGGTAAATCATTGACCAGCCACGGGGATCCCGTTTTTACAGAAAAAATCCACGTGGGGAAAAAACGAAGGGTAAAAAACTCCCATGACCCGATTGAGGTTCGGATAGGATTTTTTGGGTATGAAACTTACCAATGATGGTTAAAAGCCGTCATAGCTGTAGAACTCACAGATACCTTCGTTTTGACTGGTTATGGCTCCCGTAACTCTAAACGAGCCAAGAGTTATGGCCCTCCGAAGAATCGATATCCATACGGTGCAACATCTACGGTGCAAGGTGCAACATCCGTCCAAAATGACGAAACAGTGCCGTACGACCTTTAGAAATGAGTGCATGGATTTGAAACATTGCAGTACCATGGTGCACCACTCTCCAGCGATGGTAAATCATAGACCAGCCACGGGGATCCCGTTTTACAGAAAAAATCCACGTGACGAAAAAACGAAGGGTAAAAACCTTCCTTGACCCGATTGAGGTTCGAATAGGATTTTTTGGGTATGAAACTAACCAGTGACGGCAGAAAGCTGTCATAGCTGTAGAACTCATAGATACCTTCGTTTTGACTGGTTATGGCTCCCGTAACTCTAAACGAGCCAAGAGTTATGGCCCTTCGAATAATAGATATCCATAGGGTGCAACATCTACGGCGCAAGGTCCAACATCCGTCCAAAATGACGAAACCTTGCCGTACGACCTTTAGAAATGGGTGCATGGAATTGAAACGGTGCAGTACCATGGTGCTCCACTCTCCAGCGATGGTAAATCATTGACCAGCCACGGGGATCCCGTTTTACAGAAAAAATCCACGTGACGAAAAAACGAAGGGTAAAAAACTTCCATGACCCGATTGAGGTTCGGATAGGATTTTTTGGTAATGAAACTAACCAGTGACGGCTGAAAGCCGTCATAGCTATAGAACTCACAGATACCTTCGTTTTGACAGGTTATGGGTCCCGTAACTCTAAACGAGCCAAGAGTTATGGCCCTCCGAATAATCGATATCCAAAGGGTGCAACATCTGCGGTGCAAGGTGCAACATCCGTCCAAAATGACGAAACCGTGCCGTACGACCTTTAGAAATGGGTGCAAGGATTTGAAATGTTGCAGTACCATGGTGCACCTCTCTCCAGCGATGGTAAATCATTGACCAGCCACGGGGATCCCGTTTTACAGAAAAAATCCATGTGACGAAAAAACGAAGGGTAAAAAACTTCCATGACCCGATTGAGGTTCGGATAGGATTTTTTGGGTATGAAACTAACCAGTGGCGGCTGAAAGCAGTCATATCTGTAGAACTCACAGATACCTTCGTTTTGACTGGTTATGGCTCCCGTAACTCTAAACGAGCCATGAGTTATGGGCCTCCGAAGAATCGATATACATAGGGTGCAACATCTACGGTGCAAGATGCAACATCCGTCCAAAATGACGAAACCGTGTCGTACGACCTTTAGAAATGGATGCATGGATTTCAAACGGTGCAGTACCATGGTGCACCATTCTCCAGCGATGGTAAATCATTGACCAGCCACGAGGATCTCGTTTTACAGAAAAAATCCTCGTGACGAAAAAACGAAGGGTAAAAAACTTCCATGACCCGATTGAGGTTCGGATAGGATTTTTTGGGTATGAAACTAACCAGTGACGGCTGAAAGCCCTCATAGCTGTAGAACTCACAGATACCTTCATTTTGACTGGTTATGGCTCCCGTAACTCTAAACGAGCCAAGAGTTATGGCCCTCCGAAGAATCGATATCCACAGGGTGCAACCTCTGCGGTGCAAGGTGAATCCATCCAAAATGACGAAACCGTGCCGTACAACCTTTAGAAATGGGTGCATGGATTTGAAACGGTGCAGTACCGTGGTACACCACTCTCCAGTGATGGTAAATCATTGACCAGCCACGGGGATCCCGTTTTACAGAAAAATTCCACGTGACGAAAAAACGAAGGGTAAAAACTTACTTGACCCGATTGAGGTTTGGATAGGATTTTTTGGGTATGAAACTAACCAGTGATGGCTGAAAGCTTTCATAGCTGTAGAACTCACAAATACCTTCGTTTTGACTGGTTATGGCTCCCGTAACTCTAAACGAGCCAAGAGCTATGGCCCTCCGAATAATCGATATCCTTAGGGTGCAACATCTACGGTGCAAGGTGCAACATCCGTCCAAAATTACGAAACCGTGCCGTACGACCATTAGAAATGGGTGCATGGATTTGAAATGGTGCAGTACCATGGTGCACCACTCTCCAGCGATGGTAAATCATTGACCAGCCACGGGGATCCCGTTTTACAGAAAAAATCCACGTGACGAAAAAACGAAGGGTAAAAAACTTCCATGACCCGATTGAGGTTCGGATAGGATTTTTTGGGTATGAAACTAACCAGTGACGGCTGAAAGCGATCATAGCAGTAGAACTCACAGATACCTTCGTTTTGACTGGTTATGGCTCCCTTAACTCTAAACGAGCCAAGAGTTATGGCCCTACGAAGAATCGATATCCATAGGGTGCAACATCTACGGTGCAAGGTGCAACATCCGTCCAAAATGACGAAACTGTGCCGTACGACCTTTAGAAATGGGTGCATGGATTTGAAACGGTGCAGTACCATGGTGCACCACTCTCCAGCGGTGGTAAATCATTGACCAGCCACGGGGATCCCGTTTTTACAGAAAAAATCCACGTGAGGAAAAAACGAAGGGTAAAAAACTTCCATGACCCGATTGAGGTTCGGATAGGATTTTTTGGGTATGAAACTTACCAGTGATGGTTAAAAGCCGTCATAGCTGTAGAACCCACAGATACCTTCGTTTTGACTGGTTATGGCTCCCGTAACTCTGAACGAGCCAAGAGTTATGGCCCTCCGAAGAATCGATATCCATAGGGTGCAACATCTACGGTGCAAGGTGCAACATCCGTCCAAAATGAAGAAACAGTGCCGTACGACCTTTAGAAATGAATGCATGGATTTGAAACATTGCAGTACCATGGTGCACCACTCTCCAGCGATGGTAAATCATAGACCAGCCACGGGGATCTCGGTTTACAGAAAAAATCCACGTGACGAAAAAACGAAGGGTAAAAAACTTCCTTGACCCGATTGAGGTTCGGATAGGATTTTTCGGGTATGAAACTAACCAGTGACGGCAGAAAGCTGTCATAGCTGTAGAACCCATAGATTCCTTCGTTTTGACTGGTTATGGCTCTCGTAACTCTAAACGAGCCAAGAGTTATGGCCCTTCGAATAATAGATATCCATAGGGTGCAACATCTACGGCGCAAGGTCCAACATCCGTCCAAAATGACAAAACCGTGCCGTACGACCTTTAGAAATGGGTGCATGGAATTGAAACGGTGCAGTACCATGGTGCACCACTCTCCAGCGATGGTAAATCATTGACCAGCCACGGGGATGCCGTTTTACAGAAAAAATCCACGTGACGAAAAAATAAAGGGTAAAATACTTCCATGACCCGATTGAAGTTCGGATAGAATTTTTTGGTAATGAAATAAACCAGTGACGGCTGAAAGCCGTCATAGCTGTAGAACTCACAGATACCTTCGTTTTGACAGGTTATGGGTCCCGTAACTCTAAACGAGCCAAGAGTTATGGCCCTCCGAATAATCGATATCCAAAGGGTGCAACATCTGCGGTGCAAGGTGCAACATCCTTCCAAAATGACGAAACCGTGCCGTACGACCTTTAGAAATGGGTGCAGGGATTTGAAACGTTGCAGTACCATGGTGCACCACTCTCCAGCGATGGTAAATCATTGACCAGCCACGGGGATCCCGTTTTACAGAAAAAATCCACGTGACGAAAAAACGAAGGGTAAAAAACTTCCATGACCCGATTGAGGTTCGGATAGGATTTTTTGGGTATGAAACTTAACAGTGATAGTTAAAAGCCGTCATAGCTGTAGAACTCACAGATACCTTCGTTTTGACTGGTTATGGCTCCCGTAGCTCTAAACGAGCCAAGAGTTATGGCCCTCCGAAGAATCGATATCCGTAGGGTGCAACATCTACGGTGCAAGGTGCAACATCCGTCCAAAATGACAAAACAGTGCCGTACGACCTTTAGAAATGAGTGCATGGATTTGAAACATTGCAGTACCATGGTGCACCACTCTCCAGCGATGGTAAATCATACACCAGCCACGGGGATCCCGTTTTACAGAAAAAATCCACGTGACGAAAAAACGAAGGGTAAAAAACTTCCTTGACCCGATTGAGGTTCGGATAGGATTTTTCGGGTATGAAACTAACCAGTGACGGCAGAAAGCTGTCATAGCTGTAGAACTCATAGATACCTTCGTTTTGACTGGTTATGGCTCCCGTAACTCTAAACGAGCCAAGAGTTATGACCCTTCGAATAATAGATATCCATAGGGTGCAACATCTACGGCGCAAGGTCCAACATCCGTCCAAAATGACGAAACCGTGCCGTACGACCTTTAGAAATGGGTGCATGGAATTGAAACGGTGCAGTACCATGGTGCACCACTCTCCAGCGATGGTAAATCATTGACCAGCCACGGGGATCCCGTTTTACAGAAAAAATCCACGTGACGAAAAAACGAAGGGTAAAAAACTTCCATGACCCGATTGAGGTTCGGATAGGATTTTTTGGGTATGAGACTAACCAGTGACGGCTGAAAGCCGTCATAGCTGTAGAACTCACAGATACCTTCGTTTTGACAGGTTATGGGTCCCGTAAACTCTAAACGAGCCAAGAGTTATGGCCCTCCGAATAATCGATATCCAAAGGGTGCAACATCTGCGGTGCAACGTGCAACATCCGTCCAAAATGACGAAACCGCGCCGTACGACCTTTAGAAATGGGTGCAGGGATTTGAAACGTTGCAGTACCATGGTGCACCACTCTCCAGCGATGGTAAATCATTGACCAGCCACGGGGATCCCGTTTTACAGAAAAAATCCACGTGACGAAAAAACGAAGGGTAAAAAACTTCCATGACCCGATTGAGGTTCGGATAGGATTTTTTGGGTATGAAACTAACCAGTGACGGCTGAAAGCAGTCATAGCTGTAGAACTCACAGATACCTTCGTTTTGACTGGTTATGGCTCCCGTAACTCTAAACGAGCCATGAGTTATGGCCCCCTGAAGAATCGATATCCATAGGGTGCAACATCTACGGTGCAAGGTGCAACATCCGTCCAAAATGACGAAACCGTGCCGTACGACCTTTAGAAATGGATGCATGGATTTGAAACGGTGCAGTACCATGGTGCACCATTCTCCAGCGATGGTAAATCATTGACCAGTCACGGGGATCTCGTTATACATAAAAAATCCTCGTTACGAAAAAACGAAGGGTAAAAAACTTCCATGACCCGATTGAGGTTCGGATAGGATTTTTTGGGTATGAAACTAACCAGTGACGGCTAAAAGCCCTCATAGCTGTAGAACTCACAGATACCTTCGTTTTGACTGGTTATGGCTCCCGTAACTCTAAATGAGCCAAGAGTTATGGCCCATCGAAGAATCGATATCCACAGGGTGCAACATCTACGGTGCAAGGTGCAACATCCGTCCAAAATGACGAAACCGTGCCGTACGACCTTTAGAAATGGGTGCAAGGATTTGAAATGGTGCAGTACCATGGTGCACCACTCTCCAGCGGTGGTAAATCGTTGACCAGCCACGGGGATCCCGTTTTTACAGAAAAAATCCACGTGAGGAAAAAACGAAGGGTAAAAAACTACCATGACCCGATTGAGGTTCGGATAGGATTTTTTGGGTATGAAACTTACCAGTGATGGCTAAAAGCCGTCATAGCTGTAGAACTCACAGATACCTTCGTTTTGACTGGTTATGGCTCCCGTAACTCTAAACGAGCCAAGAGTTATGGGCCTCCGAAGAATCGATATCCATAGGGTGCAACATCTACGGTGCAAGGTGCAACATCCGTCCAAAATGACGAAACAGTGTCGTACGACCTTTAGAAATGAGTGCATGGATTTGAAACATTGCAGTACCATGGTGCACCACTCTCCAGCGATGGTAAATCATAGACCAGCCACGGGGATCCTGTTTTACAGAAAAAATCCACGTGACGAAAAAACGAAGGGTAAAAAACTTCCTTGACCCGATTGAGGTTCGGATAGGATTTTTCGGGTATGAAACTAACCAGTGACGGCTGAAAGCGGTCATAGCTGTAGAACTCACAGATACCTTCGTTTTGACTGGTCATGGCTCCCTTAACTCTAAATGAGCCAAGAGTTATGGCCCATCGAAGAATCGATATCCATAGGGTGCAACATCTACGGTGCAAGGTGCAACATCCGTCCAAAATGACGAAACCGTGCCGTACGACCTTTAGAAATGGGTGCATGGATTTGAAACGGTGCAGTACCATGGTGCACCACTCTCCAGCGGTGGTAAATCATTGACCAGCCACGGGGATCCCGTTTTTACAGAAAAAATCCACGTGAGGAAAAAAAGAAGGGTAAAAAACTTCCATGACCCGATTGAGGTTCGGATAGGATTTTTTGGGTATGAAACTTACCAGTGATGGCTAAAAGCCGTCATAGCTGTAGAACTCACAGATACCTTCGTTTTGACTGGTTGTGGCTCCCGTAACTCTAAACGAGCCAAGAGTTATGGCCCTCCGAAGAATCGATATCCACAGGGTGCAACATCTACGGTGCAAGGTGCAACATCCGTCCAAAATGACGAAACAGTGCCGTACGACCTTTAGAAATGAGTGCATGGATTTGAAACATTAAAGTACCATGGTGCACCACTCTCCAGCGATGGTAAATCATAGACCAGCCACGGGGATCCCGTTTTACAGAAAAAATCCACGTGACGAAAAAACGAAGGGTAAAAAACTTCCTTGACCCGATTGAGGTTCGGACAGGATTTTTCGGGTATGAAACTAACCAGTGACGGCAGAAAGCTGTCATAGCTGTAGAACTCATAGATACCTTCGTTTTGACTGGTTATGGCTCCCGTAACTCTAAACGAGCCAAGAGTTATGGCCCTTCGAATAATAGATATCCATAGGGTGCAACATCTACGGCGCAAGGTCCAACATCCGTCCAAAATGACGAAACTGTGCCGTACGAACTTTAGAAATGGGTGCATGGAATTGAAACGGTGCAGTACCATGGTGCACCACTCTCCAGCGATGGTAAATCATTGACCAGCCACGGGGATCCCGTTTTACAGAAAAAATCCACGTGACGAAAAAACGAAGGGTAAAAAACTTCCATGACCCGATTGAGGTTTGGATAGGATTTTTTGGGTATGAAACTAACCAGTGACGGCAGAAAGCCGTTGTAGCTGCAGAACTCACAGATACCTTCGTTTTGACAGGTTATGGGTCCCGTAACTCTAAACGAGCCAAGAGTTATGGCCCTCCGAATAATCGATATCCAAAGGGTGCAACATCTACGGTGCAAGGTGCAACATCCGTCCGAAATGACGAAGCCGTGCCGTACGACCTTTAGAAATGGGTGCATGGATTTGAAACGGTGCAGTACCATGGTGCACCACTCTCCAGCGATGGTAAATCATTGACCAGCCACGGGGATCCCGTTTTACAGAAAAAATCCACGTGACGGAAAAACGAAGGGTATAAAACTTCCATGACCCGATTGAGGTTCGGATAGGATTTTTTGACTGGTCATAGCTGTAGAACTTACAGATACCTTCTTTTTGACTGGTTATGGCTCCCGTAACTCTAAACGAGCCAAGAGTTATGGCCCTCCGAAGAATCGATATCCACAGGGTGCAACATCTGCGGTGCAAGGTGCAACATCCGTCCAAAATGACGAAACCGTGCGGTACGACCTTTAGAAATGGGTGCATGGATTTGAAACGGTGCAGTACCATGGTGCACCACTCTCCAGCGGTGGTAAATCATTGACCAGCCACGGGGATCACGTTTTACAGAAAAAATCCACGTGACGAAAAAACGAAGGGTAAAAAACTTCCATGACCCGATTGAGGTTCGGATAGGATTTTTTGGGTATGAAACTAACCAGTGACCGCTGAAAGCAGTCATAGCTGTAGAACTAACAGATACCATCGTTTTGACTGGTTATGGCTCCCGTAACTCTAAACGAGCCATGAGTTATGGCCTTCCGAAGAATCGATATCCATAGGGTGCAACATCTACGGTGCAAGGTGCAACATCCGTCCAAAATGACGAAACCGTGCCGTACGACCTTTAGAAATGGATGCATGGATTTGAAACGGTGCAGTACCATGGTGCACCATTCTCCAGCGATGGTAAATCATTGACCAGCCACGGGGATCTCGTTTTACAGAAAAAATCGTCGTGACGAAAAAACGAAGGGTAAAAAACTTCCATGACCCGATTGAGGTTCGGATAGGATTTTTTGGGTATGAAACTAACCAGTGACGGCTGAAAGTGGTCGTAGCTGTAGAACTCACAGATACCTTCGTTTTGACTCGTTATGGCTCCCGTAACTCTAAACGAGCCATGAGTTATGGCCCTCCGAATAATCGATATCCTTAGGGTGCAACATCTACGGTGCAAGGTGCAACATCCGTCCAAAATGACCAAACCATGTCGTACGACCTTTAGAAATGGATGCATGGATTTGAAACGGTGCAGTACCATGGTGCACCACTCTCCAGCGATGGTAAATCTCTGACCAGCCACGGGGATCCCGTTTTACAGAAAAATTCCACGTGACGAAAAAACGAAGGGTAAAAACTTCCTTGACCCAATTGAGGTTCGGATAGGATTTTTTGGGTATGAAACTAACCGGTGATGGCTGAAAGCTGTTATAGCTGTAGAACTCACAAATACCTTCGTTTTGACGGGTTATGGCTCCCGTAACTCTAAACGAGCCAAGAGTTATGGCCCTCCGAATAATCGATATCCTTAGGGTGCAACATCTACGGTGCAAGGTGCAACATCCGTCCAAAATTACGAAACCGTGTCGTACGACCTTTAAAAATGGGTGCATGGATTTGAAACGGTGCAGTACCATGGTGCACCACTCTCCAGCGATGGTAAATCATTGACCAGCCACGGGGATCCCGTTTTACAAAAAAAATCCACGTGACGAAAAAACGAAGGGTAAAAAACTTCCATGACCCGATTGAGGTTCGAATAGGATTTTTTGGGTATGAAACTAACCGGTGACGGCTGAAAGCAGTCATAGCTGTAGAACACACAGATACCTTCGTTTTGACTGGTTATGGCTCCTGTAACTCTAAACGAGCCGTGAGTTATGGCCCTCCGAAGAATCGATATCTATAGGGTGCAACATATACGGTGCAAGGTGCAACATCCGTCCAAAATGACGAAACCGTGCCGTACGACCTTTAGAAATGGATGCATGGATTTGAAACGATGCAGTACCATGGTGCACCATTCTCCAGCGATGGTAAATCATTGACCAGCCACGGGGATCTCGTTTTACAGAAAAAATCCTCGTGACGAAAAAACGAAGGGTAAATAACTTCCATGACCCGATTGAGGTTCGGATAGGATTTTTTGGGTATGAAACTAACCAGTGACGGCTGAAAGCGGTCATAGCTGTAGAACTCAAAGATACCTTCGTTTTGACTGGTTATGGCTCCCGTAACTCTAAACGAGCCGTGAGTCATGGCCCTCCGAAGAATCGATATCCATAGGGTGCAACATCTACGGCGCAAGGTGCAACATCCGTCCAAAATGACGAAACCGTGCCGTACGACCTTTAGAAATGGATGCATGGATTTGAAACGGTGCAGTACCATGGTGCACCATTCTCCGGCGATGGTAAATCATTGACCAGCCACGGGGATCTCGTTTTACAGAAAAAATCCTCGTGACGAAAAAACGAAGGGTAAAAAACTTCCATGACCCGATTGAGGTTCGGATAGGATTTTTTGGGTATGAAACTAACCAGTGACGGCTGAAAGCCGTCATAGCTGTAGAACTCACAGATACCTTCGTTTTGACTGGTTATGGCTCCCGTAACTCTAAACGAGCCAAGAGTTATGGCCCTCCGAAGAATCGATTTCCACAGGGTGCAACATCTGTGGTGCAAGGTGCAACATCCGTCCAAAATGACGAAACCGTGCCGTAGGACCTTTAGAAATGGGTGCATGGATTTGAAACGGTGAAGTACCATGGTGCACCACTCTCTAGCGATGGTAAATCATTGACCAGCCACGGGGATCCCGTTTTACAGAAAAATTCCACGTGACGAAAAAACGAAGGGTAAAAACTTCCTTGACCCGATTGAGGTTCGGATAGGATTTTTTGGGTATGAAACTAACCAGTGATGGATGAAAGCTGTCATAGCTGTAGAACTCATAGATACCTTCGTTTTGACTGGTTATGGCTCCCGTAACTCTAAACGAGCCAAGAGTCATGACCCTCCGAATAATCGATATCCTTAGGGTGCAACATCTACGGTGCATGGTACAACATCCGTCCAAAATTACGAAACCGTGTCGTACGACCGTTAGAAATGGGTGCATGGATTTGAAACGATGCAGTACCATGGTGCACCACTCTCCAGCGATGGTAAATCATTAACTAGCCACGGGGATCCCGTTTTACAGAAAAAATCCGCGTGACGAAAAACCGAAGGGTAAAAAACTTCCATGGCCTGATTGAGGTTCGGATAGGATTTTTTGGGTATGAAACTAACCAGTGACGGCTGAAAGCGGTCATAGCTGTAGAACTCACAGATACCTTCGTTTTGACAGGTTATGGCTCCCTTAACTCTAAACGAGCCAAGAGTTATGGCCCTTCGAAGAATCGATATCCATAGGGTGCAACATCTACGGTGCAAGGCGCAACATCCGTCCAAAATGACCAAACCGTGCCGTACGACCTTTAGATATGGGTGCATGGATTTGAAACGGTGCAGTACCATGGTGCACCACTCTACAGTGGTGGTAAATCATTGACCAGCCACGGGGATCCCGTTTTTACAGAATAAATCCACGTGACGAAAAAACGAAGGGTAAAAAACTTTCTTGACCCGATTGAGGTTCGGATGGGATTTTTCGGGTATGAAACTAACCAGTGATGGCAGAAAGCTGTCATAGCTGTAGAACTCATAGATACCTTCGTTTTGACTGGTTATGGCTCCCGTAACTCTAAACGAGCCAAGAGTTATAGCCCTTCGAATAATAGATATCCATAGGGTGCAACATCTACGGCGCAAGGTCCAACATCCATCCAAAATGACGAAACCGTGCCGTACGACCTTTAGAAATGGGTGCATGGAATTGAAACGGTGCAGTACCATGGTGCACCACTCTCCAGCGATGGTAAATCATTGACCGGCCACGGGGATCCCGTTTTACAGAATAAATCCACGTGACGAAAAAACGAAGGGTAAAAAACTTTCTTGACCCGATTGAGGTTCGGATGGGATTTTTCGGGTATGAAACTAACCAGTGATGGCAGAAAGCTGTCATAGCTGTAGAACTCATAGATACCTTCGTTTTGACTGGTTATGGCTCCCGTAACTCTAAACGAGCCAATAGTTATGGCCCTTCGAATAATAGATATCCATAGGGTGCAACATCTACGGCGCAAGGTCCAACATCCATCCAAAATGACGAAACCGTGCCGTACGACCTTTAGAAATGGGTGCATGGAATTGAAACGGTGCAGTACCATGGTGCACCACTCTCCAGCGATGGTAAATCATTGACCAGCCACGGGGATCCCGTTTTACAGAAAAAATCCACGTGACGAAAAAACGAAGGGTAAAAAACTTCCATGACCCGATTGAGGTTCGGATAGGATTTTTTGGTAATGAAACTAACCAGTGACGGCTGAAATCCATCATAGCTGTAGAACTCACAGATACCTTCGTTTTGACAGGTTATGGGTCCCGTAACTCTAAACGAGCCAAGAGTTATGGCCCTCCGAATAATCGATATCCAAAGGGTGCAACATCTGCGGTGCAAGGTGCAACATCTGTCCAAAATGACGAAACCGTGCCGTACGACCTTTAGAAATGGGTGCAGGGATTTGAACCATTGCAGTACCATGGTGCACTACTCTCCAGCGATGGTAAATCATTGACCAGCCACGGGGATCCTGTTTTACAGCAAAAATCCACGTGACGAAAAAACGAAGGGTAAAAAACTTCCATGACCCGATTGAGGTTCGGATAGGATTTTTTGGGTATGAAACTAACCAATGACGGCCGAAAGTAGTCATAGCAGTAGAACTCACAGATACCTTCGTTTTGACTGGTTATGGCTCCTGTAACTCTAAACGAGCCATGAGTTATGGCCCTGCGAACAATCGATATCCATAGGGTGCAACATCTACGGTGCAAGGTGCAACATCCGTCCAAAATGACGAAACCGTGCCGTACGACCTTTAGAAATGGATGCATGGATTTGAAACGGTGCAGTACCATGGTACACCATTCTCCAACGATGGTAAATCATTGACCAGCCACGGGGATCTCGTTTTACAGAAAAAATCCTCGTGACGAAAAAACGAAGGGTAAAAAACTTCCATGACCCGATTGAGGTTCGGATAGGATTTTTTGGGTATGAAACTAACCAGTGACGGCTGAAAGCCCTCATATCTGTAGAACTCACTGATACCTTCGTTTTGACTGGTTATGGCTCCCGTAACTCTAAACGAGCCAAGAGTTATGGCCCTCCGAAGAATCGATATCCACTGGGTGCAACATCTGCGGTGCAAGGTGCAACATCCGTCCAAAATGACGAAACCGTGCCGTACGACCTTTAGAAATGGGTGATGGATTTGAAACGGTGCAGTACCATGGTGCACCACTCTCCAGCGATGGTAAATCATTGACCAGCCACGGGGATCCCGTTTTACAGAAAAATTCCACGTGATGAAAAAACGAAGGGTAAAAATTACTTGACCCGATTGAGGTTTGGATAGGATTTTTTGGGTATGAAACTAACCAGTGATGGCTGAAAGCTGTCATAGCTGTAGAACACACACATACCTTCGTTTTGACTGGTTATGGCTCCCGTAACTCTAAACGAGCCAAGAGTTATGGCTCTCCGAAGAATCGATATCCATAGGGTGCAACATCTACGGTGCAAGGTGCAACATCCGTCCAAAATGACGAAACCGTGCCGTACGACCTTTATAAATGGATGCATGGATTTGAAACGGTGCAGTACCATGGTGCACCATTCTCCAGCGATGGTAAATCATTGACCAGCAACGGGGATCTAGTTTTACAGAAAAAATCCTCGTGACGAAAAAACGAAGGGTAAATAACTTCCATGACCCGATTGAGGTTCGGATAGTATTTTTTGGGTATGAAACTAACCAGTGACGGCTGAAAGCCGTCATAGCTGTAGAACTCAAAGATACCTTCGTTTTGACTGGTTATGGCTCCCGTAACTCTAAACGAGCCATGAGTTATGGCCCTCCGAAGAATCGATATCCATAGGGTGCAACATCTGCGGCGCAAGGTGCTACATCCGTCCAAAATGACGAAACCGTGCCGTACGACCTTTAGATATGGATGCATGGATTTGAAACGGTGCAGTACCATGGTGCACCATTCTCCGGCGATGGTAAATCATTGACCAGCCACGGGGATCCCGTTTTACAGAAAAAATCCTCGTGACGAAAAAACGAAGGGTAAAAAACTTCCATGACCCGATTGAGGTTCGGATAGGATTTTTTGGGTATGAAACTAACCAGTGATGGCTGAAAGCCGTCATAGCTGTAGAACTCACAGATACCTTCGTTTTGACTGGTTATGGCTCCCGTAACTCTAAACGAGCCAAGAGTTATGGCCCTCCGAAGAATCGATTTCCACAGGGTGCAACATCTGTGGTGCAAGGTGCAACATCCGCCAAAATGACGAAACCGTGCCGTACGACCTTTAGAAATGGGTGCATGGATTTGAAACGGTGAAGTACCATGGTGCACCACTCTCCAGCGATGGTAAATCATTGACCAGCCACGGGGATCCCGTTTTACAGAAAAATTCCACGTGACCAAAAAACGATGGGTAAAAACTTCCTTGACCCGATTGAGGTTCGGATAGGATTTTTTGGGTATGAAACTAACCAGTGATGGATGAAAGCTGTCATAGCTGTAGACCTCACAGATACCTTCGTTTTGACTAGTTATGGCTCCCGTAACTCTAAACGAGCCAAGAGTTATGACCCTCCGAATAATCGATATCCTTCGGGTGCAACATCTACGGTGCAAGGTACAACATCCGTCCAAAATTACGAAACCGTGTCGTACGACCATTAGAAATGGGTGCATGAATTTGAAACGGTGCAGTACCATGGTGCACCACTCTCCAGCGATGGTAAATCATTAACTAGCCACGGGGATCCCGTTTTACAGAAAAAATCCACGTGACGAAAAACCGAAGGGTAAAAAACTTCCATGGCCTGATTGAGGTTCGGATAGGATTTTTACGGTATGAAACTAACCAGTGACGGCTGAAAGCGGTCATAGCTGTAGAACTCACAGATACCTTCGTTTTGACTGGTTATGGCTCCCTTAACTCTAAAAGAGCCAAGAGTTATGGCCCTTCGAAGAATCGATATCCATAGGGTGCAACATCTACGGTGCAAGGTGCAACATCCGTCCAAAATGACCAAACCGTGCCGTACGACCTTTAGAAATGGGTGCATGGATTTGAAACGGTGCAGTACCATGGTGCACCACTCTCCAGCGGTGGTAAATCATTGACCAGCCACGGGGATCCCGTTTTTACAGAAAAAATCCACGTGAGGAAAAAACGAAAGGAAAAAAACTTCCATGACCCGATTGAGGTTCGGATAGGATTTTTTGGGTATGAAACTTACCAGTGATGGCTAAAAGCCGTCATAGCTGTAGAACTCACAGATACCTTCGTTTTGACTGGTTATGGCTCCCGTAACTCTAAACGAGCCAAGAGTTATGGCCCTTCGAATAATAGATATCCATAGGGTGCGACATCTACGGCGCAAGGTCCAACATCCGTCCAAAATGACGAAACCGTGCCGTACGACCTTTAGAAATGGGTGCATGGAATTGAAACGGTGCAGTACCATGGTGCACCACTCTCCAGCGATGGTAAATCATAGACCAGCCACGGGGATCCCGTTTTACAGAATAAATCCACGTGACGAAAAAACGAAGGGTAAAAAACATTCTTGACCCGATTGAGGTTCGGATAGGATTTTTCGGGTATGAAACTAACCAGTGATGGCAGAAAGCTGTCATAGCTGTAGAACTCATAGATACCTTCGTTTTGACTGGTTATGGCTCCCGTAACTCTAAACGAGCCAAGAGTTATGGCCCTTCGAATAATAGATATCCATAGGGTGCAACATCTACGGCGCAAGGTCCAACATCCATCCAAAATGACGAAACCATGCCGTACGACCTTTAGAAATGGGTGCATGGAATTGAAACGGTGCAGTACCATGGTGCACCACTCTCCAGCGATGGTAAATCATTGACCAGCCACGGGGATCCCTTTTTACAGAAAAAATCCACGTGACGAAAAAACGAAGGGTAAAAAACTTCCATGACCCGATTGACGTTCGGATAGGATTTTTTCGGTATTAAACTAACCAGTGACGGAAGAAAGTTGTCATAGCTGTAGAACTCACAGATACCTTCGTTTTGACATGTTATGGGTCCCGTAACTCTAAACGAGCCAAGAGTTATGGCCCTCCGAATAATCGATATCCAAAGGGTGCAACATCTGCGGTGCAAGGTGCAACATCTGTCCAAAATGACGAAACCGTGCCGTACGACCTTTAGAAATGGGTGCAGGGATTTGAAACGTTGCAGTACCATGGTGCACTACTCTCCAGCGATGGTAAATCATTGACCAGCCACGGGGATCCCGTTTTACAGAAAAATCCACGTGACGAAAAAACGAAGGGTAAAAAACTTCCATGACCCGATTGAGGTTCGGATAGGATTTTTTGGGTATGAAACTTACCAGTGACAGCCGAAAGCCGTCATAGCTGTAGAACTCACAGATACCTTCGTTTTGACTGGTTATGTCTCCCGTAACTCTAAACGAGCCAAGAGTTATGGCCCTCCGAAGAATCGATTTCCACAGGGTGCAACATCTGTGGTGCAAGGTGCAACATCCGCCAAAATGACGAAACCGTGCCGTACGACCTTTAGAAATGGGTGCATGGATTTGAAACGGTGAAGTACCATGGTGCACCACTCTCCAGCGATGGTAAATCATTGACCAGCCACGGGGATCCCGTTTTACAGAAAAATTCCACGTGACCAAAAAACGAAGGGTAAAAACTTCCTTGACCCGATTGAGGTTCGGATAGGATTTTTTGGGTATGAAACTAACCAGTGATGGATGAAAGCTGTCATAGCTGTAGACCTCACAGATACCTTCGTTTTGACTGGTTATGGCTCCCGTAACTCTAAACGAGCCAAGAGTTATGACCCTCCGAATAATCGATATCCTTAGGGTGCAACATCTACGGTGCAAGGTACAACATCCGTCCAAAATTACGAAACCGTGTCGTACGACCATTAGAAATGGGTGCATGAATTTGAAACGGTGCAGTACCATGGTGCACCACTCTCCAGCGATGGTAAATCATTAACTAGCCACGGGGATCCCGTTTTACAGAAAAAATCCACGTGACGAAAAACCGAAGGGTAAAAAACTTCCATGGCCTGATTGAGGTTCGGATAGGATTTTTTGGGTATGAAACTAACCAGTGACGGCTGAAAGCGGTCACAGCTGTAGAACTCACAGATACCTTCGTTTTGACTGGTTATGGCTCCCTTAACTCTAAACGAGCCAAGAGTTATGGCCCTTCGAAGAATCGATATCCATAGGGTGCAACATCTACGGTGCAAGGTGCAACATCCGTCCAAAATGACCAAACCGTGCCGTACGACCTTTAGAAATGGGTGCATGGATTTGAAACGGTGCAGTACCATGGTGCACCACTCTCCAGCGGTGGTAAATCATTGACCAGCCACGGGGATCCCGTTTTTACAGAAAAAATCCACGTGAGGAAAAAACGAAAGGAAAAAAACTTCCATGACCCGATTGAGGTTCGGATAGGATTTTTTGGGTATGAAACTTACCAGTGATGGCTAAAAGCCGTCATAGCTGTAGAACTCACAGATACCTTCGTTTTGACTGGTTATGCCTCCCGTAACTCTAAACGAGCCAAGAGTTATGGCCCTTCGAATAATAGATATCCATAGGGTGCAACATCTACGGCGCAAGGTCCAACATCCGTCCAAAATGACGAAACCGTGCCGTACGACCTTTAGAAATGGGTGCATGGAATTGAAACGGTGCAGTACCATGGTGCACCACTCTCCAGCGATGGTAAATCATAGACCAGCCACGGGGATCCCGTTTTACAGAATAAATCCACGTGACGAAAAAACGAAGGGTAAAAAACATTCTTGACCCGATTGAGGTTCGGATAGGATTTTTCGGGTATGAAACAAACCAGTGATGGCAGAAAGCTGTCATAGCTGTAGAACTCATAGATACCTTCGTTTTGACTGGTTATGGCTCCCGTAACTCTAAACGAGCCAAGAGTTATGGCCCTTCGAATAATAGATATCCATAGGGTGCAACATCTACGGCGCAAGGTCCAACATCCATCCAAAATGACGAAACCGTGCCGTACGACCTTTAGAAATGGGTGCATGGAATTGAAACGGTGCAGTACCATGGTGCTCCACTCTCCAGCGATGGTAAATCATTGACCAGCCACGGGGATCCCTTTTTACAGAAAAAATCCACGTGACGAAAAAACGAAGGGTAAAAAACTTCCATGACCCGATTGACGTTCGGATAGGATTTTTTGGGTATTAAACTAACCAGTGATGGAAGAAAGTTGTCATAGCTGTAGAACTCACAGATACCTTCGTTTTGACATGTTATGGGTCCCGTAACTCTAAACGAGCCAAGAGTTATGGCCCTCCGAATAATCGATATCCAAAGGGTGCAACATCTGCGGTGCAAGGTGCAACATCTGTCCAAAATGACGAAACCGTGCCGTACGACCTTTAGAAATGGGTGCAGGGATTTGAAACGTTGCAGTACCATGGTGCACTACTCTCCAGCGATGGTAAATCATTGACCAGCCACGGGGATCCCGTTTTACAGAAAAATCCACGTGACGAAAAAACGAAGGGTAAAAAACTTCCATGACCCGATTGAGGTTCGGATAGGATTTTTTGGGTATGAAACTAACCAGTGACAGCCGAAAGCAGTCATAGCAGTAGAACTCACAGATACCTTCGTTTTGACTGGTTATGGCTCCTGTAACTCTAAACGAGCCATGAGTTATGGCCCTGCGAACAATCGATATCCATAGGGTGCAACATCTACGGTGCAAGGTGCAACATCCGTCCAAAATGACGAAACCGTGCCGTACGACCTTTAGAAATGGATGCATGGATTTGAAACGGTGCAGTACCATGGTGCACCATTCTCCAACGATGGTAAATCATTGACCAGCCACGGGGATCTCGTTTTACAGAAAAAATCCTCGTGACGAAAAAACGAAGGGTAAAAAACTTCCATGACCCGATTGAGGTTCGGATAGGATTTTTTGGGTATGAAACTAATCAGTGACGCCTGAAAGCCCTCATATCTGTAGTACTCACAGATACCTTCGTTTTGACTGGTTATGGCTCCCGTAACTCTAAACGAGCCAAGAGTTATGGCCCTCCGAAGAATCGATATCCACTGGGTGCAACATCTGCGGTGCAAGGTGCAACATCCGTCCAAAATGACGAAACCGTGTCGTACGACCTTTAGAAATGGGTGATGGATTTGAAACGGTGCAGTACCATGGTGCACCAATCTCCAGCGATGGTAAATCATTGACCAGCCACGGGGATCCCGTTTTACAGAAAAATTCCATGTGACGAAAAAACGAAGGGTAAAAATTACTTGACCCGATTGAGGTTTGGATAGGATTTTTTGGGTATGAAACTAACCAGTGATGGCTGAAAGCTGTCATAGCTGTAGAACACACACATACCTTCGTTTTGACTGGTTATGGCTCCCGTAACTCTAAACGAGCCAAGAGTTATGGCCCTCCGAATAATCGATATCCTTAGGGTGCAACATCTACGGTGCAAGGTGCAACATCCGTCCAAAATGACGAAACCGTGCCGTACGACCTTTAGAAATGGGTGCATGGATTTGAAACGGTGCAGAACCATGGTGCACCACTCTCCAGCGATGGTAAATCATTGACCAGCCACGGGGATCCCGTTTTACAGAAAAAATCCACGTGACGAAAAAACGAAGGGTAAAAAACTTCCATGACCCGATTGAGGTTCAGATAGGATTTTTTGGGTATAAAACTAATCAGTGACGGCTGAAAGCGGTCATAGCTGTAGAACTCACAGATACCTTCGTTTTGACTGGTTACGGCTCCCTTAACTCTAAACGAGCCAAGAGTTATGGCCCTCCGAAGAATCGATATCCATAGGGTGCAACATCTACGGCGCAAGGTGCAACATCCGTCCAAAATGACGAAACCATGCCGTACGACCTTTAGAAATGGGTGCATGGATTTGAAACGGTGCAGTACCATGGTGCACCACTCTCCAGCGGTGGTAAATCATTGACCAGCCACGGGGATCCTGTTTTTACAGAAAAAATCCACGTGAGGAAAAAACGAAAGGTAAAAACCTTCCATGACCCGATTGAGGTTCGGATAGGATTTTTTGGGTATGAAACTTACCAGTGATGGTTAAAAGCCGTCATAGCTGTAGAACTCACAGATACCTTCGTTTTGACTGGTTATGGCTCACGTAACTCTAAACGAGCCGAGAGTTATGGCCCTCCGAAGAATCGATATCCATAGGGTGCAACATCTACGGTGCAAGGTGCAACATCCGTCCAAAATGACGAAACAGTGCCGTACGACCTTTAGAAATGAGGGCATGGATTTGAAACATTGCAGTACCATGGTGCACCACTCTCCAGCGATGGTAAATCATAGACCAGCCACGGGGATCCCGTTTTACAGAAAAAATCCACGTGACGAAAAAACAAAGGGTAAAAAACTTCCTTGACTCGATTGAGGTTCGGATAGGATTTTTCGGGTATGAAACTAACCAGTGACGGCAGAAAGCTGTCATATATGTAGAACTCATAGATACCTTCGTGTTGACTGGTTATGGCTCCCGTAACTCTAAACGAGCCAAGAGTTATGGCCCTTCGAATAATAGATATCCATAGGGTGCAACATCTACGGCGCAAGGTCCAACATCCGTCCAAAATGACGAAACCGTGCCGTACGACCTTTAGAAATGGGTGCATGGAATTGAAACGGTGCAGTACCGTGGTGCACCACTCTCCAGCGATGGTAAATCATTGACCAGCCACGGGGATCCCGTTTTACAGAAAAAATCCACGTGACGAAAAAACGAAGGGTAAAAAACTTCCATGACCCGATTGAGGTTCAGATAGGATTTTTTGGGTATGAAACTAACCAGTGACGGCTGAAAGCCGTCATAGCTGTAGAACTCACAGATACCTTCGTTTTGACAGGATATGGGTCCCGTAACTCTAAACGAGCCAAGAGTTATGGCCCTCCGAATAATCGATATCCAAAGGGTGCAACATCTGCGGTGCAAGGTGCAACATCCGTCCAAAATGACGAAACCTGGCCATACGACCTTTAGAAATGGGTGCAGGGATTTGAAACGTTGCAGTACCATGGTGCACCACTCTCCAGCGATGGTAAATCATTGACCAGCCACGGGGATCCCGTTTTAGAGAAAAAATCCACGTGACGAAAAAACGAAGGGTAAAAAACTTCCATGACCCGATTGAGGTTCGGATAGGATTTTTTGGGTATGAAACTAACCAGTGACGGCTGAAAGCTGTCATAGCTGTAGAACTCACAGATACCTTCGTTTTGACTGGTTATGGCTCCCGTAACTCTAAAAGTTATGGCCCTCCTAAGAATCGATATCCATAGGGTGCAACATCTACGGTGCAAGGTGCAACATCCGTCCAAAATGACGAAACTGTGCCGTACGACCTTTAGAAATGGAAGCATGGATTTGAAACGGTGCAGTACCATGGTGCACCATTCTCCAGCAATTGGTAAATCATTGACCAGCCACGGGGATCTCGTTTTACAGAAAAAATCCTCGTGACGAAAAAACGAAGCGTAAAAAACTTCCATGACCCGATTGAGGTTCGGATAGGATTTTTTGGGTATGAAACTAACCAGTGACGGCTGAAAGCCCTCATAGCTGTAGAACTCACAGATACCTTCGTTTTGACTGGTTATGGCTCCCGTAACTCTAAACGAGCCAAGAGTTATGGCCCTCCGAAGAATCGATTTCCACAGGGTGCAACATCTGCGGTGCAAGGTGCAACATCCGTCCAAAATGATGAAACCGTGCCGTACGACCTTTAGAAATGGGTGTATGGATTTGAAACGGTGCAGTACCATGGTGCACCACTCTCCAGCGATGGTAAATCATTGACCAGCCACGGGGATCCCGTTTTTACAGAAAAAATCCACGTGAGGAAAAAACGAAGGGTAAAAAACTTCCATGACCCGATTGAGGTTCGGATAGGATTTTTTGGGTATGAAACTAACCGGTGACGGCAGAAAGATGTCATAGCTGTAGAACTCACAGATACCTTCGTTTTGACTGGTTATGGCTCCCGTAACTCTAAACGAGCCAAGTGTTATGGCCCTCCGTAGAATCGATTTCCACAGGGGGCAACATCTGCGGTGCAAGGTGCAACATCCGTCGAAAATGACGAAACCGTGCCGTACGACCTTTAGAAATGGGTGCATGGATTTGAAACGGTGCAGTACCATGGTGCACCACTCTCCAGCGATGGTAAATCATAGACCAGCCACGGGGATCCCGTTTTACAGAAAAAATCCACGTGACGAAAAAACGAAGGGTAAAAAACTTCCTTGACCCGATTGAAGTTCGGATAGGATTTTTTAGGTATGAAACTAACCGGTGACGGCAGAAAGATGTCAAAGCTGTAGAACTCACAGATACCTTCGTTTTGACTGGTTATGGCTCCCGTAACTCTAAACGAGCCAAGAGTTATGGCCCTCCGAATAATAGATATCCATAGGGTGCAACATCTACGGCGCAAGGTGCAACATCCGTCCAAAATGACGAAACCGTGCCGTACGACCTTTAGAAATGGGTGCATGGATTTGAAACGGTGCAGTACCATGGTGCACCACTCTCCAGCGATGGAAAATCGTTGACCAGCCACGGGGATCCCGTTTTACAGAAAAAATCCACGTGACGAAAAAACGAAGGGTAAAAAACTTCCATGACCCGATTGAGGTTCGGATAGGATTTTTTGAGTATGAAGCTAACCAGTGACGGCTGAAAGCCATCAAATCTGTAGAACTCACAGATACCTTCGTTTTGACAGGTTATGGGTCCCATAACTCTAAACGAGCCAAAAGTTATGGCCCTTCGAATAATCGATATCCAAAGGGTGCAACATCTGCGGTGCAAGGTGCAACATCCGTCCAAAATGACGAAACCGTGCCGTACGACCTTTAGAAATGGGTGCATGGATTTGAAACGGTGCAGTACCATGGTGCACCACTCTCCAGCAATGGTAAATCATTGACCAGCCACGGGGATCCCGTTTTACAGAAAAAATCCACGTGACAAAAAAACGAAGGGTAAAAAACTTCCATGACCCGATTGAGGTTCGGATAGGATTTTTTGGGTATGAAACTAACCAGTGACGGCTGAAAGCCGTCATAGCTGTAGAGCTCACAGATACCTTCGTTTTGACTGGTTATAGCTCCCGTAACTCTAAACGAGCCATGAGTTATGGCCCTCCGAAAAATCGATATCCATAGGGTGCAACATCTACGGTGCAAGGTGCAACATCCGTCCAAAATGACGAAACCGTGCCGTACAACCTTTAGAAATGGGTGCATGGATTTGAAACGGTGCAGTACCATGGTGCACCACTCTCCAGCGATGGTAAATCATTGACCAGCCACGGGGATCCCGTTTTACAGAAAAAAATCCACGTGACGAAAAAACGAAGGGTAAAAAACTTCCATGACCCGATTTAGGTTCGGATAGGATTTTTTGGGTATGAAACTAACTAGCGACGGCTGAAAGCCGTCATAGCTGTAGAACTCACAGATACCTTCGTTTTGACTGGTTATGGCTCCCGTAACTCTAAACGAGCCAAGAGTTATGTCCCTTCGAATAATCGATATCCAAAGGGTGCAACATCTGCGGTGCAAGGTGCAACATCCGTCCAAAATGACGAAACCGTGCCGTACGAGCTTTAGAAATGGGTGCATGGGTTTGAAACGGTGCAGTACCATGGTGCACCACTCTCCAGCGATGGTAAATCATAGACCAGCCACGGGGATCCCGTTTTACAGAAAAAATCCACGTGACGAAAAAACGAAGGGTAAAAAACTTCCTTGACCCGATTGAGGTTCGGATAGGATATTTTTGGTATGAAACTAACCGGTGACGGCAGAAAGATGTCATAGCTGTAGAACTCACAGATACCTTCGTTTTGACTGGTTATGGCTCCCGTAACTCTAAACGAGCCAAGAGTTATGGCCCTCCGAATAATAGATATCCATAGATTGCAACATTTACGGCGCAAGGTGCAACATCCGTCCAAAATGACGAAACCATGCCGTACGACCTTTAGAAATGGGTGCATGGATTTGAAACGGCGCAGTACCATGGTGCACCACTCTCCAGCGATGGGAAATCGTTGACCAGCCACGGGGATCCCGTTTTACAGAAAAAATCCACGTGACGAAAAAACGAAGGGTAAAAAACTTCCATGACCCGATTGAGGTTCGGATAGGATTTTTTGGGTATGAAACTAACCAGTGACGGCTAAAAGCCGTCATAGTTATAGAACTCACAGATACCTTCGTTTTGACTGGTTTTGGCTCCCGTAACTCTAAACGATCCAAGAGTTATGGCCCTTCGAATAATCGATATCCAAAGGATTCAACATCTGCGATGCAAGGTGCAACATCCGTCCAAAATGACGAAACCGTGCCGTACGACCTTTAGAAATGGGTGCATGGATTTGAAACGGTGCAGTACCATGGTGCACCACTCTCCAGCGATGGTAAATCATTGACCAGCCACGGGGATCCCGTTTTACAGAAAAAATCCACGTGACGAAAAAACGAAGGGTAAAAAACTTCCATGACCTGATTGAGGTTCGGATAGGATTTTTTGGGTATGAAACTAACCAGTGATGGCTGAAAGCTGCCATAGCTGTAGAACTCGCAGATACCTTCGTTTTGCCTGGTTATGGCTCCCGTAACTCTAAACGAGCCAAGAGTTATGGCCCTCCGAATAATCGATATCCAAAGGGTGCAACATCTGCGGTGCAAGGCGCAACATCCGTCCAAAATGACGAAACCGTGCCGTACGGCCTTTAGAAATGGGTGCATGGATTTGAAACGGTGCAGTACCATGGTGCACCACTCTCCAGCGATGGTAAATCGTAGACCAGCCACGGGGATCCCGTTTTACAGAAAAATTCCACGTTACGAAAAAACGAAGGGTAAAAACATCCTAGACCCGATTGAGGTTCGTGTTTGCACAAAAAATGGACAAACACCTCCAAGTCGTATTATTTAGTTGATTATATGTAATTTTCAATGATTTTAGATGAGTATGTAAATATGAGAAAAGTAGGGGCTGAAATGTAAAAGACACACAGATTTATAGTGGTTCGGCCAGAATGTGCCTACGTCCACTTTATATGTTATTATCTTCTTTCTTTCAGGTTACAAGTACAATGCGTTGTGTACAAGTGTATGAAAGTAGTTTGAAAGTTCCTTCCTTGCTTGAGCTCTCAAACTTGTCCGCCATTGTTGTACCCCTGCCCCTCTATTTATAGAATGAGGTAGGGGGCAGGGGTCTTGGAAGTATATAACTGCTGGTGGGCCCGGGCTGAAGCGATCTGGACTGGCAGTTGTCTGGTTCGGCGGGGGACATTCGGCATGGAGCTTGGTCCGGTGGTAGTGTTGGAGTGGCAGTGGAGTTGGTTCGGCCATGGTTCATGCCGAATGGAATGGTGGTTGTGCCTTGCCGAATGGAATGGTGGTTGTGCCTTGCCGAATGGAGTGGGGGACCGAATGAGGTTGGCTCGGTAGGGGGGTTGATCCGGTAGTGGAGTGGGAGTGGTAGCTTGGACCGGCATTGTGTGGTCCGGTGGAGATGTGGAGTGTTGGACCGGCATTGTGTGGTCCGGTGTTGAGCTGGTGCCGAATGGACATGAGAGGAGAGAGAGCCGAATGAAGTTGAGGGCATGGACGCCGAATGAACTTGGGTTCATGAATGCCGAATGGACCATGGTACAAGGAGGTACCGAATGGACATGAGCACTTGAGTGCAAGGAGATGACGCCTACTGTGCCTGTTGGTTTCAAATGTGCATGGGACATGACGCTTCACGGTCTCGTGGCCTTCTGGGCGAGAATCCGCCCAACATTTGCCCCCCAAAGTGGGGCACGTGCTTGCATGTGTCGCGCTTTGTTTCCCTGCGGCAAGAAGGCGTGTTTTGTAATGTCATGGGCTGGATGTTCATATCCTGTTGAGGTCCTGCAAAGGGATTTACAGTTTTAGTGTGATTTCGAATAACGGCCGTTCATGATCGAAATATTCGAGATGAAGTGAACTGTGCCGTTCAGGACGAGAGAGTGAGCCCCGAAGGGGCTCGGCATCGTCGATGCCCGGTTTATGTTTGTGAAGATGGTTTATTGCCAGCTCAGAGCATGCCTAGGGATCGTTCGCAACCCCGTACATGTGTAAGTAGCTTAGCCATTTCATAATTATCAGAATCAAATATCCGTTTCACCTGTGAGTTTTAAAAAGGCGTGTCAAAGTGTAAACTCCCACGACGATAGGGTTAATAACTATTCAGAGCGTGCCTACGGACCATTCGTGGTCGCGTACACGTGTAAACGATTTAATCCATGTCGGTGAGAGTTTTACGACTTATTCATCGTTAGCATAATCTTATTTTATTAGTTAGTTCTAGAGTTCGGTACTTATCTGAGTGAAGCGCCTGCGTGCCCCCAGTTCCTGGTCTTGGACGGTAGATAGAGGGTTCCATTCGGTTCTTGGTTGGTCCGGCTATTCTCATCCGGCTTCTGGTGGTCCGGTATCATTGGTCCGGTTGGGCGAGACATCTGGTTCGGTGGTTGTGAGTTTGCCTATATATAGAGGCCGTACCCCCCTTGTTTATCTTTACCGAACGTGTAGAGCCGAATCACTCCATTGCCGAATCAAGTGTTTGCCGAACCAACCTTATACCGAACCAGGTATATACTTATTACCGAATACACACGTATGTCCTTGCTTCACCGAATGGGACTACTGCCTTGGAGCCGAATGAGATGAAAACCGAATGGGGTTGAAACCGAATGAACTTGGAAACCGAATGAACTTGGAAACCGAATGAACTTGGAAACCGAATGAACTTGGAAGCCGAATGAACATGGAAACCGAATGAACTTGTGATCTGGAAGACTTCAGCTTGCGAATGAAATTCCACACTTGCACGCACTTGTTTGTTTACTTTTCTATTTTCCTTGTTCTAATATTAGGTTTTTCTTGTGCTGCAGAAAATGTCTCGCAAAGCGGAAACACGATCAGACAGAAAGAAGTCTAGAGGCACAGGAGAGCCTTCTTCTTCCTCGCCCCCAGTCCAATCAGGATCCGGGCAACACCGACCTATTCCGAAGTCTCTAGTGGACGGATGTGGTCCACAGGAACTTTTGAACTCTCCCCCTGACTGCTTCCCAAGCTCCTTAAAGGAGGAGCAACTTGACGTTATATCCCGTTCCTTTGGGATAGACAGGGCTCTTATGTTGTTACCGGGGGAAGGGGTCATGCCATATGATCCCCCTGAGGGGTACTTCGCTTATAGCCGGTACCATTGCATGTGCGGGGCTATTCCTCCAATCAACGCCTGGATACTAAGCTTCGTCACTTATCTGAAGGTGGCTCCATTCCAGCTTCAGCCCAACTCTTATGCCATTCTGGTATGCTTATATGCTATCTTCCAGAAGAGATATGGGCGCGCCCCCTCCAACCGGGAAATACGATATCTGTACAATCTGAGGGGGTACAGGAAGGGGTCCCCATATATTAGCTTGGAGTCAGCCGTTTCCTTCAAGCCTGTTTTGGATTTATACTCGAAGTATAGCATGTTCAAGAAGGAATGGTTCTTTGTCAGGGATGACTCCGTCTCTATTCGCCGATTTACCTCCGGATGTAAGTAAAAACTCTACTCATAATTCCTGTCTTGGCTGTAATTCACTCTCTTATGCGCTTTTATTTCTTGCTAGCGACAGGTGGTTTTGTGGTTGTGGAAGATGATCGCTTGGTTCGGATGGCAGCAGAAATTGAAGCTATTTCCGGGAGAGACAGATCGGCTGCTTATCTGATTAGGAATGCCAGGCTCTTGTCGTATAATTTGATCCTCCCACATCAGTCCGTAGTCAAACAGAGGGACACGGCAGAAGAGAAGGCTGCCCAGCCTAAAGGTGGGGTGACAGCGAAGGGTGGCAAGAGGAAGCCCTTTGCACAACGTCCAGTCGTAGGAGGCAAGAAGCTCAAGGAGTCCGATGGCCCTTCTCCAAGTACTTGCCCGGATGTCCCGGAGGAGGAAGGTGTAGAAGAGGAGGAAGGAGGTGAAGTTGGAGAAGGGTCGGAGGGTGGAGGAGATGGCGATGGTCAGGGTGGTAGCGGTGTTGCTGCTCTAACCTCTGAGCAGGACCTCGAACTGGATGAGGCTCTCCGTCGGGCCTTCGGGGAGTCAGAGGGGGAGTCGAAAACAGAGAAGGAAACGGAGAAGGCAGAGGAAACCGGCAAAGCTGTGGTTAGCACTGACCCATCCTCTAAGGGTTCCTCAGCTAGGGTGACCCCGGCGATGCAAGGTGAATTTTTGTCTTCTGCCGATTCCATTTTCGATAGGGACTTAGAAATTTTTTACGGTTCACTTCCGTCCTGGAATGAGATCCAGGACTTATTGCAGTATCCCACTCCTCCGCCGGGTTTGTATAACAGATGTGTCTCCTCACTTTTCTTTCTTTTTAACTTAGCACATTTTTTGAATTGCGGATTATTGTATGTTCGTAACATTTGTTCTTTATTCCAGGGGCAGGCCAGGCGGGTAAAACGTCGGATGTTCGACACCGCCTTGAACAATTTAAGTCGAGGAGAGCTTCCGCGAAACCTTCTACTGATCGCACTGGGGACGTAGTCAAGTACCGCCCTCTTCTTGGGGTCATCGAAGAGGGCATTCAGAAAAGGAAGCGGAGCCGTTCCTTATTTGAGTCTTCTTCTGCTTCGCAGCTTCCTACTCTGTCTCCCCCTACTCAGCCTCCTCGTGATACTACGGAGGAGAGCACGGAGCCCTGCCCCCCTCCTCCTCCTTCCAAGAGTTCTACTGTCATTCATATAAGGCGTCCCGATGTGCCTCGCCCCGTGCCTCGTGACCCTTTTGCCGGCCATCCTGATTTAGACCCAAGTTTTCGGGACATTTCATTCGATGAGACCACGGGCGAGCACCTACTTCCCCGCAACCCCATGGTAAGAGTGCTGGACGAGGCCAAATCTTTAGATCTTGATTTACTTACTACACGGGTAGTCACCATGGGGGACGAGGCCAAGGCTAATATTGATCGGGTGGCCGAAGAGACTAAGAAGTTAATGGAGCATCATGCTCGATTGGTCAAGGCCGGGGAGGAGATTGGGAGTGCTAACATTCGGTTAAGGCTAAAGGTTGCCGATCAGGCCAAGCAGCTTGCCGACCAAGCCATCCAGATCTCCCAGCATGAGGAAGCTTCCCAGCGTCTGAAAGAGACCATGGAGAAGGCAAGTAGGGCGGAGTTACGGAAAATGGAGGTCACCTGCAGGGAGCGGATTAACATGGCTATTACAACGGTGGATGAGGTTCGAAATGCGGATCTCGAGCGGGTAGAGGAGTTGTCAGGGAGGCTCGAGGCTGCGGAGATGGCTCAGGCCGAGTTGAAGGAGGAGATGGAGGAGATGAGGAGGTCCCTCAAGTTGAAGGAAGAGGAAATGAGGAGGTCACTCCAGGCTGACTGCTTGAGATACCAATCAGAGAGGGACGTCGCCATCACCAAGTTGCAAGCTTCCGAGGCCCGGGTGAGGGAGTTTGAGGAAAACGAGGGGATGATGGATGAGATGTTGCAGGATATGTACTTCCACACTTGGAAGGAGGGCGGCTTGTCTTGGATGGACGATTACCCTCGGGTCATGGCCAAGGTGTATCTCCAGGCTTTAGAGGAGGCCAGGGTGAATGCGGGTAAGGAAGGCGGAGAGGCTTTCAACTTGAGTGCGGTTACTGCTCAGTTCTCAAAGGAGGAGCAAGCGGCGGTGAAGGAGGGGATGCGGCTACTCGCTGCAGAGGAAGCGGGCGTGCAGTTGGATGATGAGGATCGAGCGGCGGATGCTGGTGAGTTATTCTTTTCCCTTTCTTTTCTTTTCGTGTTTTCATAACTTGATCGTTCGTTTAATGAATTCCTCTTCTGATCTGGACAGGTGGGACTTCAGATCCACATGCTGGGGGCTCCGATCCTGCGGATAAGTAGGCTGGGGGAGTTGGTGATGGAGTGTGGATGCATCTGCCATCTTTTTGTTTCTTTTTTATCACTGTTCATGTTAGTCTTTGATATGCAACTGTAATAAAATTATTTGCAAAGAATAACTTCGTGTGATCTTATAATATAAGCTGATTTTGTCATGTTCAAATGTTGTTGCTATCTTTATGTGCTGTGTGAGAAGTATAATTATGTATATGCCTGTGATTCCACTTGTGTTTGATGTTAAGTTTTTGCTTGAAATATAATTTCACGTTTTGCAATGTCAGTGTATGAATAAGTTATAGTTACGCATTTATGTACAAGAGAAGAGAGTACCGCCCTTTATGTTTTATTCGCAGGCGGTAGCTTTGAGTGTCTTGTGTAACTGTTCACGGGTATAGCAGAGCGCCCTGCTACCCAGCATGCAGGCTTAGAGCCTCATGAGTGAATGCTTCCTATTTGGTTTCCTGTACTTTAGAGTTTGTTATACAGGATAGGAGAAAAATATTTAAATGAAATGGAAATATAGTAAAAGTAAAACTTCCAGTCACGGAAGGCCGTCGATGTGCTTAAGTTCGTGGCAAACGGGTTTTGTAGTCACTTTCCCTAGCTGTGGGTCTTGGAGACATTTGTCACCCATCTTACGCCTCCGCGGGGAGTTTTCTTTTTTACCACAGCCGCACTTAAGACACATCGGAGCCGAGATCGCGCACGGTAACTACCCGAACCATTATGGTCCGTAATCGTGGGTATTATTCGATTTACCGTGGCCGGCTAGCGTGGGTGCCGTTGGCCGTGAACTACCCCTGGCTGGCCACACCTTATATTGGGGCTTAAAGTAGGTTCACAGTTACCGACGAGCCGAACGCCGTAATGAGCTGCCATCGGCTATAGTCGGCCTTTATGATGACTTATAATCGGCTCATTACAGTTGGCTTTGAGGGCAGGCGCGCAATGAGTTAACCCGCAGCAGAGGGATGCCGGGGCAAAAGAGTCTCATTGGCGAGTGCATAGAATCGTAGCGTACCTGTTAGGCCTAGTCCAGATGAGGCCGCGGTGCGTCTTGAGTGGAGATGCCATAGAATTTTGTTCAACAGAAAGGGATAACGCTTAACAAGTAGCCAAGACATAAAGGAACAAGTTAAAAAGAGACAAGATTTTTTAAAGTGGTTCGGCACGAAAATGCCTACGTCCACTGATTCTCTTTGTTAATTCACTTCATATGGGCAGTACAAGTTAAGAAAAGTATCGACGGAGGTGTCGGATGTTCCATGCCCTCTGGAACACCTCTCCGTCCACTGTTGACAAAATGTAAGCTCCGTTGTGGAGATCTTTGTGAATTACATATGGTCCGTCCCAGATGGGGTCCAGTGCCCCGGGGCGCGGAAAGATTCGCCTGAGGACAAGATCTCCTTCTTGTAAGCTGCGACGCTTGACTTTGGAATTGTATAGTGCTGCCACTTTTTGTTTGTGAGCTGCTGCTTTGAGTGCTGCATCGTTTCTCCTTTCCTCAATCAGATCCAAAGACATGAGGAGGAGTTCTTCGTTTTCTTCTGGGTTGTAGTGGATCCTACGGTGGGAAGGCACAATAGTCTCAACTGGGAGCATTGCCTCCGATCCATATGCCAAAGAGAAAGGAGTATGTCCCGTTGATGTTCTGAAAGATGTGCGGTATGCCCATAGTGCCGTAGGAAGTTCGTCCACCCAAGCGCCTTTTGACTTTTCAAGTTTCTTCTTGATCAGGGTTTTGAGAATTTTGTTGACAGCTTCAATTTGTCCGTTTGCCTGAGGGTAAGCTACTGATGAGAAGCTTTTATGAATTCCATGCTCTTGGCACCAGTCGGCAAATTCTTCGCTGTCAAATTGGAGCCCGTTGTCTGATACGATTTTGAGGGGGACTCCATACCTGCACAGAATGTTTTTGATTAAGAAGTTGATAACTTTTGCTGAAGATATTTTATTTAAAGGTTCCGCTTCCACCCATTTGGTGAAATAATCGACTGCCACTATAGCATATTTGGCTCCGCCTCGGCCCGTTGGCAGTTCGCCAATTAAGTCAATTCCCCATACGGCAAAGGGCCAAGGGCTGGTCATTTGAGTAATTTCGTTTGTGGGTAGTCGAGGGATCTTGGCGAACTTCTGACATCTGTCGCATTTCTTAACGAAGTCTAGGGCATCTTTGTTTAGTGTGGGCCAGTAATATCCATATCGGAGTATCTTTCTTGCCAAAGTCTGTCCTCCAGTGTGATCTCCGCATCCTCCCTGATGGATGTTTGTTAATATCTCCTTGGCTTCCCTTCCGGCGACGCATCTTAATAGGGGGCTAGAGAAACCACGCCGGTAGAGGATGCCTTCTTGCATTGTGTAGTGGGGAACTTTCCTCAAGATCTTCTTGGCTTCGTCACGCCTGTCGGGTAGTATGCCATCTTGCAAATATTTCCGGATAGGAGTCATCCAGGTTCCTTCTTCGATTGCAGTTATCAGATTCGCTTGTTCGAAACTCGGGGCTAGCTGCCTTGAGATTACTAGTGCTCCGGGAATGGTGCTGTCCTTCATACTAGCTTGCTTTGCAAGTTCATCTGCCTCTTGGTTTTCTTCTCGAGGAATGTGTTTGATTAGATAATGGTCCAATCGATCGAGCAGCAGTCTGGTTTTCTTTAGGTATGCTGTGAGCCGTTCTCCTCGAGTCTGGAATTCTCCTAGTACCTGGTTTACGATAAGCTGAGAATCACTATGAATACATAAGGAATTGATCCCAATTTCTAGGGCCAGTTCCAATCCCGCTATTACTGCTTCATATTCAGCATCGTTGTTAGTGGCCGTGAACTCCAATCTTAATGCATAGTACAACTTTCTTCCCCTGGGGGTGACGATCACAATACCTGCCCCCGAGCCTTGTTCGTTCGATGCTCCGTCTACAAAGAGGTTCCACTTGATGTTTTTTGCTACTTCGGATTGTTCCTCGCCTTCGTTGGTAGTGAATTCGGCAATGAAATCAGCCATGGCTTGTCCTTTGATAGCGGTGCGGGGATGGTAGGTGATATCATACTGACTTAGTTCGATGCACCATTTGAGGAGTCGCCCAGAAGTGTCAGGACGATGGAGCACTTGTCTTAGTGGTTGATCGGTTAGAACCCTGATGGAGTGAGACTGGAAGTAGTGTCGCAGTTTCCGTGACGCGATCAATAAACAATATGCTAACTTCTCAAGTTTAGGATATCTGGCTTCTGCCCCCGTAAATCTCTTGCTTACAAAGTAAACCGGACGTTGTGTGCGGTCTTCTTCTCTTACCAAGGCGGCGCTTAGAGCATGAGATGATACAGCGAGGTATAGGTATAACACTTCACCTTCATTTGGAGTTGAGAGTACTGGTGGTCTCTGAAGGTGTTCGATTAGGTTGAGGAAGGCTTTTAAGCATTCGTCGGTCCACTCGAACCTCCCTTTGTCTTTCTTGAGTGCTTCGAAGAAAGGGACACACTTGTCAGTTGCCTTGGAAATGAATCTGCTTAGGGCGGCCACCTTTCCGTTTAGGCTCTGCATTTCTTTCCGAGTGGAAGGTATCCTTATTTCTTTTAAAGCTCGGATTTGTTCAGGGTTTGCTTCGATTCCTCTGGCGTGGACGATGAATCCTAAGAATTTTCCCGATGATACTCCGAAGGAGCATTTTAGAGGATTCAGCTTCATTCCATATCGGCGAAGTACCCGAAACATATCGTCCAGATGGCTTACATGGTCGTTGGCTTTCCTGGACTTCACCAACATGTCATCCACATATACTTCCATAGTACGTCCTATCAGTTCTGCGAACATTTTGTTGACGAGGCGTTGATAGGTAGCTCCAGCATTTTTGAGTCCAAAAGGCATGACTTTGTAACAATATAATCCGCGGTCGGTGATGAAGCTAGTGTGGTCCTGATCGGGAGCGTGCATGGGGATCTGGTTATATCCGGAGTATGCATCCATAAAAGATAGGAGTTCGTGCCCAGCTGTGCTGTCCACGAGTTGGTCAATTCGGGGAAGTGGGAAGCAGTCTTTCGGGCAAGCGTCATTCAGATTGGAGAAGTCAATACATGTTCGCCACTTTCCATTGGCCTTTTTTACTAGCACTGGGTTAGCGATCCATTCTGGGTAGATGGCTTCCCGTATGAAGTCATTAGCAAGTAGATTTTTTACTTCCTCATCAAGGGCTGCTGATCGCTCTGCCCCCATGCTCCTCTTTTTCTGCTTTACTGGTACCTTGGTGGGATCGATGTTCAACATGTGGCACGCTACGTCTGGAGAGATTCCTGTCATATCGGCGTGGGTCCACGCAAATACATCTAAGTTGTGGCGGAGAAAGTCAATGAGTTGACCCTTTAATTCCGTTTTCAGCTGAGATCCGATTTTTAATAGTTTACTTGAATCGTGCTTATCTACAGATACGAATTCCATAGCCTCTGCAGGCTCGGCGGTAGCCTCCTCCTCTTTATCCCGGGGGTCTAGTTCATTGAAGGGATCGCTTGTGTATCGAAGAGGAGGGGCTTTCTTTAGTTGCTATGCCTCCAAGCTTTTCATGCAGAGAGTAGTCTCTGCATCTTTTCCTTTATTCTTTCTGCGGTTGTTGCGAAGCTCAGTTACATAGCAGTCTCGGGCAGCGTCTTGATCTCCTTCTACTTCTCCTATTCCGTTGTCTGTCGGGAATTTCATCTTCAGGCACCAGGGGGCTAGGACAATTTGGAAGTCAGACAAGGCTGGTCTCCCCAAGAAGGCGTTGTAAGCCGAGTGGTTCTCTATTAGCACGAACGTTTGTTTTCGCACCACGGAGCGGGGATGACTTCCTATTTCGACGAAGAGGTCAAGTTGCCCGAGGGGCATTTTTGCATCT
This sequence comes from Allium cepa, assembly GCA_030765085.1. Classification (NCBI taxonomy): domain Eukaryota; kingdom Viridiplantae; phylum Streptophyta; class Magnoliopsida; order Asparagales; family Amaryllidaceae; genus Allium; species Allium cepa. The sequence goes on from CM060941.1 coordinate 401,239, forward strand.
CCAGTGAAACCGTGCAGTGGTTTGTCGCAGGGAGACACATCCTTCATTGATAACTTCATTTTGTCGAAAGCATGTTTGAACAAGATGTTTACGGAGCTTCCCGTGTCTATTAGAATCCGAAAAACTTTAGCAGGGCCGAACCAGGCAGAGATGACCATAGGATCCATATGTGGGTACTGTCTTCCTTCCAAATCACGCCTACTGAATATGATGTCGTCGTTTTCTTTTCGTTTCGGGTGGCGTTCCTCCGTAATGGAGTTAACATATCCTTCGGCATTTTTAAGCGACTTGCCGTACCTTTCCATCTCTGCCCAACTTCTGTCGGCAATGTGTGGTCCTCCTGAGATGGTAAGGACTACTATCTTCTCTTGACTAGAGCCACTGGTGTTGTGATTGTTGCGACTCCCTCCGCCTACTTCTGGGAGGGGTTGCTTTGAGTTCTCATTGGCAGGAGTTGGAGTCCTGTTCTGACTTTTCACATAACGTTCCAGTCTTCTTCTTCTAATGTGTTCTTCGATCAAGTCCCGAAGATGGTGGCATTCATTGGTGTCATGTCCGTGGGATTCGTGGAAGCGACAGAACTTTCCGGACTTGAGTGCGTTATCTGATTCTTTCTTGTGCGGGGGGCGCTTGTATCCGAGTTCGCCCTGAGTGGCTAGGTAGATGTTTTCGATTGTTTCATTCAAAGGAGTGTAGGAGTCAAATCTTGGCCCTGGTCGATATTGGCGCTTCTCACCCTTTCTGCCCCCAGCATTGTCTCTAGATTCATTTCTTCGAGCGTCCTTAGCTGCAGTGGGAACTTTGTCCTGAATTATCTTGCCTTGTTGCCCTGGCTGCCTCTCCGTAGCAGCGTCTTCAAGTCTCATATACTTTCCAGCTTCATGGAAGAAATCAGGCAAGGTAACTGGTTTTTCCTTAGTTAATCTTCTGGCAAACTTGGTGTCTGGATGCACACCACTACAGAGGGCCATTAGAGTGAGTTTTTCATCGGCATCTTGAACTGCTGCCGCTGCGGCGTTGAACCGTGTTAGATATTGTTGTAGCGTCTCTCCGGTTTTCTGTTTGACATTGGATAGAGAATAAGCATCCCTGGGTTGTTCCACATGGATGCGGAACTGGCTAATAAACCTTTCTTTTAACATCTCCCATGAGTTGATGGATCCTTGGGGTAGATGGCAGAACCAGGAGGTAGCTAGATCTGATAGGAATAGCGGAAAGCATTTACATAATACTCCTTCTGTTGCTCCACTCATGAGCATATGCTGGGTGTATCTCTGCAGGTGTACGATGGGGTCGGAAGTTCCTTTGTAAGGTTCCATGGTTGGCATTTTCCATTCCCGGGGAGTGATGGCAGTTTCGATATTTCGGGTAAAGGGACTGGTGACCCTAGCGCCTATTCCCCGGTCCCTTTGCTCCCGTCGGACACATTCTCTGAATAATCGTGCCATCCGCTCGTCAGAACTTGGAGCGGACAAAAATGAGCTCGGTTCTTCCCTGCGGGATCTATCTCGCCCAGATGACCTGTAGGGATGGTACAGTCTATCACCTCTAGCATTATCCAGTGGTTGTCTTTGGCTGCTTGGATGCACGCTAGGACCAGCTACAGTTGCCCCCTGCCTTGATCTTCCCCTGTGGGGTTCTGTTTCGAGCACATCCATGGGGTCAACTTCGGGCTGGGTTCTAGCTCGGCTCCGTTCAGCGGGGTTTCTATGATTAGGTGGCATGACTGGCTCAGCTACATCCGACCCTCGCCTGGTGCCTCCCCCGCTAGGTTCGGTTCCAAGGGCTTCCTCGAGTCGGAATTCGGGCTGAGTCCGGGCGCGGCCCCTATCATCGTTTTTCCTGTTGATAGCTTGTTCGAAGAGTGAAGACCTCTGTTGCCTCCGGGATCCTCCGGATTGGGATTCACCCCATGATTCAGTGTTGCGGTTGGACTCTTCAGCATCCCTTAAGCGTGTCATGAGTTGGTCCACCAAAGTTTCTTGTTGGGATGTGAAGCGGTTAGTTACTTCAGCCACAACCCTGTCCAGATCTGCCCTAGTGATTGGTTGTTCCGTTGCGGGACCAGTTGGATTTTCCTGATTTTCATCTGGTACTGCTGTTGAAGTGGGCTGATCTGTGATTGCTGGATCTGGAAGGCTGCTAGTTGCGATGTTCTTTCCTTTGTTAACGTCCCTTCTCTGTTTGGAAGGCATGGTTTCTAAGCAACGAGTGATGTTGTTAGGAAGAAGGTTGAGTGGGAGAAGATGAAGCCTGAGTTCAATTCTCAGTGAAAGCACCAAAAATGTTTGCACAAAAAATGGACAAACACCTCCAAGTCGTATTATTTAGTTGATTATATGTAATTTTCAATGATTTTAGATGAGTATGTAAATATGAGAAAAGTAGGGGCTGAAATGTAAAAGACACACAGATTTATAGTGGTTCGGCCAGAATGTGCCTACGTCCACTTTATATGTTATTATCTTCTTTCTTTCAGGTTACAAGTACAATGCGTTGTGTACAAGTGTATGAAAGTAGTTTGAAAGTTCCTTCCTTGCTTGAGCTCTCAAACTTGTCCGCCATTGTTGTACCCCTGCCCCTCTATTTATAGAATGAGGTAGGGGGCAGGGGTCTTGGAAGTATATAACTGCTGGTGGGCCCGGGCTGAAGCGATCTGGACTGGCAGTTGTCTGGTTCGGCGGGGGACATTCGGCATGGAGCTTGGTCCGGTGGTAGTGTTGGAGTGGCAGTGGAGTTGGTTCGGCCATGGTTCATGCCGAATGGAATGGTGGTTGTGCCTTGCCGAATGGAATGGTGGTTGTGCCTTGCCGAATGGAGTGGGGGACCGAATGAGGTTGGCTCGGTAGGGGGGTTGATCCGGTAGTGGAGTGGGAGTGGTAGCTTGGACCGGCATTGTGTGGTCCGGTGGAGATGTGGAGTGTTGGACCGGCATTGTGTGGTCCGGTGTTGAGCTGGTGCCGAATGGACATGAGAGGAGAGAGAGCCGAATGAAGTTGAGGGCATGGACGCCGAATGAACTTGGGTTCATGAATGCCGAATGGACCATGGTACAAGGAGGTACCGAATGGACATGAGCACTTGAGTGCAAGGAGATGACGCCTACTGTGCCTGTTGGTTTCAAATGTGCATGGGACATGACGCTTCACGGTCTCGTGGCCTTCTGGGCGAGAATCCGCCCAACAGTTCGGATAGGATTTTTTGGGTATGAAACTAACCGGTGATGGCTGAAAGCTGTCATAGTTGTAGAACTCACAGATACCTTCGTTTTGACTGGTTATGGCTCCCGTAACTCTAAACGAGCCAAGAGTTATGGCCCTCCGAATAATCGATAACCTTAGGGTGCAACATCTACGGTGCAAGGTGCAACATCCGTCCAAAATGACGAAACCGGGCCGTACGACCTTTAGAAATGGGTGCATGGATTTGAAACGGTGCAGTACCATGGTGCACCACTCTCCAGCGATGGTAAATCATTGACCAGCCAGGGGGATCCCGTTTTACAGAAAAAATCCACGTGACGAAAAAACGAAGGGTAAAAAACTTCCATGACCCGATTGAGGTTCGGATAGGATTTTTTGGGTATGAAACTAACCAGTGACGGCCGAAAGCCGTTATAGCTGTAGAAATCACAGATACCTTCGTTTTGACTGGTTATGGCTCCCGTAACTCTAAACGAGCCAAGAGTTATGGCCCTCCGAAGAATCGATTTCCACAGGGTGCAATATCTGCGGTGCAAGGTGCAACATCCGTCCAAAATGACGAAACCGTGCTGTACGACCTTTAGAAATGGGTGCATGGATTTGAAACGGTGCAGTACCATGGTGCACCACTCTCCAGCGATGGTAAATCATTGACCAGCCACGGGGATCCCGTTTTACAGAAAAATTCCACGTGACGAAAAAACGAAGGGTAAAAACTTCCTTGACCCGATTGAGGTTCGGATAGGATTTTTTGGGTATGAAACTAACCAGTGATGGCTGAAAGCTGCCATAGCTGTAGAACTCACAGATACCTTCGTTTTGACTGGTTATGGCTCCCGTAACTCTAAACGAGCCAAGAGTTATGGCCCTCCGAAGAATCGATTTCCACAGGGTGCAACATCTGCGGTGCGAGGTGCAACATCCGTCCAAAATGACGAAACCGTGCCGTACGACCTTTAGAAATGGGTGCATGGATTTGAAATGGTGCAGTACCATGGTGCACCACTCTCCAGCGATGGTAAATCATTGACCAGCCACGGGGATCCCGTTTTACAGAAAAATTCCACGTGACGAAAAAACGAAGGGTAAAAACTTCCTTGACCCGATTGAGGTTCGGATAGGATTTTTTGGGTATGAAACTAACCAGTGATGGCTGAAAGCTGTCATAGCTGTAGAACTCACAGATACCTTCGTTTTGACTGGTTATGGCTCCCGTAACTCTAAATGAGCCAAGAGTTATGGCCCTCCGAATAATCGATATCCTTAGGGTGCAACATCTACGGTGCAAGGTGCAACATCCGTCCAAAATGACGAAACCGTGCCGTACGACCTTTAGAAATGGGTGCAAGGATTTGAAACGGTGCAGTACCATGGTGCACCACTCTCCAGCGATGGTAAATCATTGACCAGCCACGGGGATCCAGTTTTACAGAAAAAATCCACGTGACGAAAAAACGAAGGGTAAAAAACTTCCATGACCCGATTGAGGTTCGGATAGGATTTTTTGGGTATGAAACCAACCAGTGACGGCTGAAAGCTGTCATAGCTGTAGAACTCATAGATACCTTCGCTTTGACTGGTTATGTCTCCCGTAACTCGAAACGAGCCAAGAGTTATGGCCCTCCGAATAATCGATATCCATAGGGTGCAACATCTACGGTGCAAGGTGCAACATCCGTCCAAAATGACGAAACCGTGCAGTACGACCTTTAGAAATGGGTGCATGGATTTGAAATGGTGCAGTACCATGGTGCACCACTCTCCAGCGATGGTAAATCATAGACCAGCCACGGGGATCCCGTTTTACAGAAAAAATCCACGTGACGAAAAAACGAAGGGTAAAAAACTTCCTTGACCCGATTGAGGTTCGGATAGGATTTTTTTGTTATGAAACTAACCTGTGACGGCAGAAAGATGTCAAAGCTGTAGAACTCACCGATACCTTCGTTTTGACTGGTTATGGCTCCCGTAACTCTAAACGAGCCAAGAGTTATGGCCCTCCGAATAATAGATATCCATAGGGTGCAACATTTACGGCGCAAGGTGCAACATCCGTCCAAAATGACGAAACCGTGCCGTACGACCTTTAGAAATGGGTGCATGGATTTGAAACGGTGCAGTACCATGGTGCACCACTCTCCAGCGATGGTAAATCATTGACCAGCCACGGGGATCCCGTTTTACAGAAAAATTCCACGTGACGAAAAAACGAAGGGTAAAAACTTCCTTGACCCGATTGAGGTTCGGATAGGATTTTTTGGGTATGAAACTAACCAGTGATGGCTGAAAGCTGTCATAGCTGTAGAACTCACAGATACCTTCGTTTTGACTGGTTATGGCTCCCGTAACTCTAAATGAGCCAAGAGTTATGGCCCTCCGAATAATCGATATCCTTAGGGTGCAACATCTACGGTGCAAGGTGCAACATCCGTCCAAAATGACGAAACCGTGCCGTACGACCTTTAGAAATGGGTGCAAGGATTTGAAACGGTGCAGTACCATGGTGCACCACTCTCCAGCGATGGTAAATCATTGACCAGCCACGGGGATCCCGTTTTACAGAAAAAATCCACGTGACGAAAAAACGAAGGGTAAAAAACTTCCATGACCTGATTGTGGTTCGGATAGGATTTTTTGGGTATGAAACTAACCAGTGACGGCTGAAAGCCATCATAGCTGTAGAACTCACAGATACCTTCGTTTTGACTGGCTATGGCTCCCGTAACTCTAAACGAGCCATGAGTTATGGCCCTCCAAAGAATCGATATCCATAGGGTGCAACATCTACGGTGCAAGGTGCAACATCCGTCCAAAATGACGAAACCGTGCCGTACGACCTTTAGAAATGGATGCATGGATTTGAAACGGTGCAGTGCCATGGTGCACCACTCTCCAGCGATGGTAAATCATTGACCAGCCACGGGGATCCCGTTTTACAGAAAAAATCCACGTGACGAAAAAACGAAGGGTAAAAAACTTCCATGACCCAATTGAGGTTCGGATAGGATTTTTTGGGTATGAAACTAACCAGTGACGGGTGAAAGCCTTCATAGCTGTAGAACTCACAGATACCTTCGTTTTGACTGGTTATGGCTCCCGTAACTTTAAACGAGCCAAGAGTTATGGCCCTCCGAAGAATCGATTTCCACAGGGTGCAACATCTGCGCTGCAAGGTGCAACATCCGTCCAAAATGACGAAACCGTGCCGTACGACCTTTAGAAATGGGTGCATGGATTTGAAACGGTGCAGTACCATGGTGCACCACTCTCCAGCGATGGTAAATCATTGACCAGCCACGGGGATCCCGTTTTACAGAAAAATTCCACGTGACGAAAAAACGAAGGGTAAAAACTTCCTTGACCCGATTGAGGTTCGGATAGGATTTTTTGGGTATGAAACTAACCAGTGATGGCTGAAAGCTGTCATAGCTGTAGAACTCACAGATACTTTCGTTTTGACTGGTTATGGCTCCCGTAACTCTAAACGAGCCAAGAGTTATGGCCCTCCGAATAATCGATATCCTTAGGGTGCAACATCTACGGTGCAAGGTGCAACATCCGTCCAAAATGACGAAACCGTGCTGTACGACCTTTAGAAATGGGTGCATGGATTTGAAACGGTGCAGTACCATGGTACACCACTCTCCAGCGATGGTAAATCATTGACCAGCCACGGGGATCCCGTTTTACAGAAAAAATCCACGTGACGAAAAAACGAAGGGTAAAGAACTTCCATGACCCGATTGAGGTTCGGATAGGATTTTTTGGGTATGAAACTAACCAGTGACGGCTGAAAGCGGTCATAGCTGTAGAACTCACAAATACCTTCGTTTTGACTGGTTATGGCTCCCGTAACTCTAAACGAGCCAAGAGTTATGGCCCTTCGAATAATCGATATCCATAGGGTGCAACATCTACGGTGCAAGGTGCAACATCCGTCCAAAATGACGAAACCGTGTCGTACGACCTTTAGAAATGGGTGCATGGATTTGAAACAGTGTAGTACCATGGTGCACCACTCTCCAGCGATGGTAAATCATAGACCAGCCACGGGGATCCCGTTTTACAGAAAAAATCCACGTGACGAAAAAACGAAGGGTAAAAAACTTCCTTGACCCGATTGAGGTTCGAATAGGATTTTTTTGGTATGAAACTAACCGGTGACGGCAGAAAGATGTCATAGCTGTAGAACTCACAGATACCTTCGTTTTGACTAGTTATGGCTCCCGTAACTCTAAACGAGCCAAGAGTTATGGCCCTCCGAATAATACATATCCATAGGGTGCAACATCTACGGCGCAAGGTGCAACATCCGTCCAAAATGACGAAACCGTGCCGTACGACCTTTAGAAATGGGTGCATGGATATGAAACAATGCAGTACCATGGTGCACCACTCTCTAGCGATGGAAAATCGTTGACCAGCCACGGGGATCCCGTTTTACAGAAAAAATCCACGTGACGAAAAAACGAAGGGTAAAAAACTTCCATGACCCAATTGAGGTTCGGATAGGATTTTTTGGGTATGAAACTAACCAGTGATGGGTGAAAGCCTTCATAGCTGTAGAACTCACAAATACCTTCGTTTTGACTGGTTATGGCTCCCGTAACTTTAAACGAGCCAAGAGTTATGGCCCTCCGAAGAATCGATTTCCACAGGGTGCAACATCTGCGCTGCAAGGTGCAACATCCGTCCAAAATGACGAAACCGTGCCGTACGACCTTTAGAAATGGGTGCATGGATTTGAAACGGTGCAGTACCATGGTGCACCACTCTCCAGCGATGGTAAATCATTGACCAGCCACGGGGATCCCGTTTTACAGAAAAAATCCACGTGACGAAAAAACGAAGGGTAAAGAACTTCCATGACTCGATTGAGGTTCGGATAGGATGTTTTGGGTATGAAACTAACCAGTGACGGCTGAAAGCGGTCATAGCTGTAGAACTCACAAATACCTTCGTTTTGACTGGTTATGGCTCCCGTAACTCTAAACGAGCCAAGAGTTATGGCCCTTCGAATAATCGATATCCATAGGGTGCAACATCTACGGTGCAAGGTGCAACATCCGTCCAAAATGACGAAACCGTGTCGTACGACCTTTAGAAATGGGTGCATGGATTTGAAACAGTGTAGTACCATGGTGCACCACTCTCCAGCGATGGTAAATCATAGACCAGCCACGGGGATCCCGTTTTACAGAAAAAATCCACGTGACGAAAAAACGAAGGGTAAAAAACTTCCTTGACCCGATTGAGGTTCGGATAGGATTTTTTTGGTATGAAACTAACCGGTGACGGCAGAAAGATGTCATAGCTGTAGAACTCACAGATACCTTCGTTTTGACTAGTTATGGCTCCCGTAACTCTAAACGAGCCAAGAGTTATGGCCCTCCGAATAATACATATCCATAGGGTGCAACATCTACGGCGCAAGGTGCAACATCCGTCCAAAATGACGAAACCGTGCCGTACGACCTTTAGAAATGGGTGCATGGATATGAAACGATGCAGTACCATGGTGCACCACTCTCTAGCGATGGAAAATCGTTGACCAGCCACGGGGATCCCATTTTACAGAAAAAATCCACGTGACGAAAAAACGAAGGGTAAAAAACTTCCACGACCCGATTGAGGTTCGGATAGGATTTTTTGGGTATGAAACTAACCAGTGACGGCTGAAACCCGTCACAGCTGTAGAACTCGCAGATACCTTCGTTTTGACTGGTTATGGCTCCCGTAACTCTAAACGAGGCAAGAGTTATGGCCCTTCGAATAATCGATATCCAAAGGGTGCAACATCTGCGGTGCAAGGTGCAACATCCGTCCAAAATGACGAAACCGTGCCGTACAACCTTTAGAAATGGGTGCACGGAGTTGAAAAGGTGCAGTACCACGGTGCACCACTCTCCAGCGATGGTAAATCATTGACCAGCCACGGGGATCCCGTTTTACAGAAAAAATCCACGTGACGAAAAAACGAAGGGTAAAAAACTTCCATGATCCGATTGAGGTTCTGATAGGATTTTTTGGGTATGAAACTAACCAGTGACGACAGAAAGCCGTCTTAGCTGTAGAACTCACAGATACCTTCGTTTTGACAGGTTATGGGTCCCGTAACTCTAAACGAGCCAAGAGTTATGGCCCTCCGAATAATCGATATCCAAAGGGTGCAACATCTGCGGTGCAAGGTGCAACATCCGTCCAAAATGACGAAATCGTGCCGTACGACCTATAGAAATGGGTGCAGGGATTTGAAACGGTGCAGTACCGTGGTGCACCACTCTCCAGCGATGGTAAATCATTGACCAGCCACGGGGATCCCGTTTTACAGAAAAAATCCACGTGACGAAAAAAAGAAGGGTAAAAAACTTCCATGACCCGATTGAGGTTCGGATAGGATTTTTTGGGTATGAAACTAACCAGTGACGGATGAAAGCCGTCATAGCTGTAGAACTCACAGATACCTTCGTTTTGACTGCTTATGGCTCCCGTAACTCTAAACGAGCCAAGAGTTATGGCCCTCCGAAGAATCGATTTCCACAGGGTGCAACATCTGCGGTGCAAGGTGCAACATCCGTCCAAAATGACGAAACCGTGCCGTACGACCTTTAGAAATGGGTGCATGGATTTGAAACGGTGCAGTACCATGGTGCACCACTCTCCAGCGATGGTAAATCATTGACCAGCCACGGGGATCCCGTTTTACAGAAAAATTCCACGTGACGAAAAAACGAAGTGTAAAAACTTCCTTGACCCGATTGAGGTTCGGATAGGATTTTTTGGGTATGAAACTAACCAGTGATGGCTGAAAGCTGTCATAGCTGTAGAACTCACAGATACCTTCGTTTTGACTGGTAATGTCTCCAGTAACTCTAAACGAGCCAAGAGTTATGGCCCTCCGAATAATCGATATCCTTAGGGTGCAACATCTACGGTGCAAGGTGCAACATCCGTCCAAAATGACGAAACCGTGCCGTACGACCTTTAGAAATGGGTGCATGGATTTGAAACGATGCAGTACCATGGTGCACCACTCTCCAGCGATGGTAAATCATTGACCAGCCACGGGGATCCCGTTTTACAGAAAAAATCCACGTGACGAAAAAACGAAGGGTATAAAACTTCCATGACCCGATTGAGGTTCGGATAGGATTTTTTTGGTATGAAACAAACCAGTGACGGCTGAAAGCCGTCATAGCTGTAGAACTCACAGATACCTTCGTTTTGACTGGTTATGGCTTTGTAACTGTAAACGAGCCAAGAGTTATGGCCCTCCGAAGAATCGATTTCCGCAGGGTGCAACATCTGCGGTGCAAGGTGCAACATCCGTCCAAAATGACGAAACCGTGCCGTACGACCTTTAGAAATGGGTGCATGGATTTGAAATGGTGTAGTACCATGGTGCACCACTCTCCAGCGATGGTAAATCATTGACCAGCCACGGAGATCCCGTTTTTACAGAAAAAATCCACGTGACGAAAAAACGAAGGGTAAAAAACTTCCATGACCCGATTGAGGTTCGGATAGGATTTTTTGGGTATGAAACTAACCAGTGACGGCTGAAAGCCGTCATAGCTGTAGAACTCACAGATACCTTCGTTTTGACTGGTTATGGCTCCGTAACTCTAAACGAGCCAAGAGTTATGGCCCTCCGAAGAATCGATTTCCACAGGGTGCAACATCTGCGGTGCAAGGTGCAACATCCGTCCAAAATGACGAAACCGTGCCGTACGACCTTTAGAAATGGGTGCATGGATTTGAAACGGGGCAGTACCATGGTGCACCTCTCTCCAGCGATGGTATATCATTGACCAGCCACGGGGATCCCGTTTTACAGAAAAATTCCACGTGACGAAAAAACGAAGGGTAAAAACTTCCTTGACCCGATTGAGGTTCGGATAGGATTTTTTGGGTATGAAACTAACCAGTGACGGCTAAAAGCCGTCATAGCTGTAGAACTCACAGATACCTTCGTTTTGACTGGTTATGGCCCCCGTAACTCTAAACGAGCCAAGAGTTATGGCCCTCCGAATAATCGATTTCCACAGGGTGCAACATCTGCGGTGCAAGGTGCAACATCCGTCCAAAATGACGAAACCGTGCCGTACGACCTTTAGAAATGGGTGCATGGATTTGAAACGGTGCAGTACCATGGTGCACCACTCTTCAGCGATGGTAAATCATTGACCAGCCACGGGGATCCCGTTTTTACAGAAAAAATCCACGTGACGAAAAAACGAAGGGTAAAAAACTTCCCTGACCCGATTGAGGTTCGGATAGGATTTTTTGGGTATGAAACTAACCAGTGATGGCTGAAAGCTGTCATAGCTGTAGAACTCACAGATACCTTCGTTTTGACTGGTTATGGCTCCCGTAACTCTAAACGAGCCAAGAGTTATGGCCCTCCGAAGAATCGATTTCCACAGGGTGCAACATCTGCGGTGCAAGGTGCAACATCCGTCCAAAACGACGAAACGTGCCGTACGACCTTTAGAAATGGTTGCATGGATTTGAAACGGTGCAGTACCATGGTGCACCATTCTCCAGCGATGGTAAATCATTGACCAGCCACGGGGATCCCGTTTTACAGAAAAATTCCACGTGACGAAAAAACGAAGGGTAAAAAACTTCCATGACCTGATTGAGGTTCGGATAGGATTTTTTGGGTATGAAACTAACCAGTGACGGCTGAAAGCCATCATAGCTGTAGAACTCACAGATACCTTCGTTTTGACTGGTTATGGCTCCCGTAACTCTAAACGAGCCAAGAGTTATGTCCCTTCGAATAATCGATATCCAAAGGGTGCAACATCTGCGGTGCAAGGTGCAACATCCGTCCAAAATGACGAAACCGTGCCGTACGAGCTTTAGAAATGGGTGCATGGGTTTGAAACAGTGCAGTACCATGGTGCACCACTCTCCAGCGATGGTAAATCATAGACCAGCCACGGGGATCCCGTTTTACAGAAAAAATCCACGTGGCGAAAAAACGAAGGGTAAAAAACTTCCATGACCCGATTGAGGTTCGGATAGGATTTTTTGGGTATCAAACTAACCAGTGACGGGTGAAAGCCTTCATAGCTGTAGAACTCACAGATACCTTCGTTTTGACTGGTTATGGCTCCCGTAACTCTAAAAGAGCCAAGAGTTATGGCCCTCCGAAGAATCGATTTCCACAGGGTGCAACATCTGCGGTGCAAGGTGCAACATCCGTCCAAAATGACGAAACCGTGCCGTACGACCTTTAGAAATGGATGCATGGATTTGAAACGGTGCAGTACCATGGTGCACCACTCTCCAGCGATGGTAAATCATTGACCAGCCACGGGGATCCCGTTTTACAGAAAAATTCCACGTGACGAAAAAACGAAGGGTAAAAAACTTCCATGACCCGATTGAGGTTCGGATAGGATTTTTTGGGTATGAAACTAACCAGTGACGGCTGAAAGCGGTCGTAGCTGTAGAACTCACAGATACCTTCGTTTTGACTGGTTATGGCTCCCGTAACTCTAAACGAGCCAAGAGTTATGGCCCTTCGAATAATCGATATCCATAGGGTGCACTATCTACGGTGCAGGGTGCAACATCCGTCCAAAATGACGAAACCGTGTCGTACGACCTTAAGAAATGGGTGCATGGATTTGAAACGGTGCAGTACCATGGTGCACCACTCTCCAGCGATGGTAAATCATAGACCAGCCACGGGGATCCCGTTTTACAGAAAAAATCCACGTGACGAAAAAACGAAGGGTAAAAAACTTCCTTGACCCGATGGAGGTTCGGATAGGATTTTTTTGGTATGAAACTAACCGGTGATGGCAGAAAGATGTCATAGCTGTAGAACTCACAGATACCTTCGTTTTGACTAGTTATGGCTCCCGTAACTCTAAACGAGCCAAGAGTTATGGCCCTCCGAATAATAGATATCCATAGGGTGCAACATCTACGGCGCAAGGTGCAACATCCGTCCAAAATGACGAAACCGTGCCGTACGACCTTTAGAAATGGGTGCATGGATATGAAACGATGCAGTACCATGGTGCACCACTCTCCAGCGATGGAAAATCGTTGACCAGCCACGGGGATCCCGTTTTACAGAAAAAATCCACGTGACGAAAAAACGAAGGGTAAAAAACTTCCATGACCCGATTGAGGTTCTTATAGGATTTTTTGGGTATGAAACTAACCAATGACGGCTGAAAGCCATCGTAGCTGTAGAACTCGCAAATACCTTCGTTTTGACTGGTTATGGCTCCCGTAACTCTAAACGAGCCAAGAGTTATGGCCCTTCGAATAATCGATATCCAAAGGGTGCAACATCTGCGGTGCAAGGTGCAACATCCATCCAAAACGACGAAACCGTGCCGTACGACCTTTAGAAATGGGTGCACAGAGTTGAAAAGGTGCAGTACCATGGTGCACCACTCTCCAGCGATGGTAAATCATTGACCAGCCACGGGGATCCCGTTTTACAGAAAAAATCCACGTGACGAAAAAACGAAGGGTAAAAAACTTCCATGATCCGATTGAGGTTCGGATAGGATTTTTTGGGTATGAAACTAACCAGTGACGGCTGAAAGCCGTCTTAGCTGTAGAACTCACAGATACCTTCGTTTTGACAGGTTATGGGTCCCGTAACTCTAAACGAGCCAAGAGTTATGGCCCTCCGAATAATCGATATCCAAAGGGTGCAACATCTGCGGTGCAAGGTGCAACATCCGTCCAAAATGACGAAATCGCGCCGTACGACCTTTAGAAATGGGTGCAGGAATTTGAAACGGTGCAGTACCATGGTGCACCACTCTCCAGCGATGGTAAATCATTGACCAGCCACGGGGATCCCGTTTTACAGAAAAAATCCACGTGACGAAAAAACGAAGGGTAAAAAACTTCCATGACCCGATTGAGGTTCGGATAGGATTTTTTGGGTATGAAACTAACCAGTGACGGATGAAAGCCGTCATAGCTGTAGAACTCACAGATACCTTCGTTTTGACTGGTTATGGCTCCCGTAACTCTAAACGAGCCAAGAGTTATGGCCCTCCGAAGAATCGATTTCCACAGGGTGCAACATCTGCGGTGCAAGGTGCAACATCCGTCCAAAATGACGAAACCGTGCCGTACGACCTTTGGAAATGGGTGCATGGATTTGAAACGGTGCAGTACCATGGTGCACCACTCTCCAGCGATGGTAAATCATTGACCAGCCACGGGGATCCCGTTTTACAGAAAAATTCCACGTGGCGAAAAAACGAAGTGTAAAAACTTCCTTGACCCGATTGAGGTTCGGATAGGATTTTTTGGGTATGAAACTAACCAGTGATGGCTGAAAGCTGTCATAGCTGTAGAACTCACAGATACCTTCGTTTTGACTTGTAATGGCTCCCGTAAATCTAAACGAGCCAAGAGTTATGGCCCTCCGAATAATCGATATCCTTAGGGTGCAACATCTACGGTGCAAGGTGCAACATCCGTCCAAAATGACGAAACCGTGCCGTACGACCTTTAGAAATGGGTGCATGGATTTGAAACGGTGCAGTACCATGGTGCACCACTCTCCAGCGATGGTAAATCATTGACCAGCCACGGGGATCCCATTTTACAGAAAAAATCCACGTGACGAAAAAACGAAGGGTAAAAAACTTCCATGACCCGATTGAGGTTCGGATAGGATTTTTTTGGTATGAAACTAACTAGTGACGGCTGAAAGCGGTCATAGCTATAGAACTCACAGATACCTTCGTTTTGACTGGTTATGGCTCCCGTAACTCTAAACGAGCCAAGAGTTATGGCCCTTCGAAGAATCGATATCCTTAGGGTGCAACATCTACTGTGCAAGGTGCAACATCCGTCCAAAATGACGAAACCGTGCCGTACGACCTTTAGAAATGGATGCATGGATTTGAAACGGTGCAGTACCATGGTGCACCACTCTCCAGCGATGGTAAATCATTGACCAGCCACGGGGATCTCGTTTTACAGAAAAAATCCACGTGACGAAAAAACGAAGGGTAAAAAACTTCCATGACCCGATTGAAGTTCGGATAGGATTTTTTGGGTATGAAACTAACCAGTGATGGCTGAAAGCTGTCATAGCTGTAGAACTCACAAATACCTTCGTTTTGACTGGTTATGGCTCCCGTAACTCTAAACGAGCCAAGAGTTATGGCCCTCCGAATAATAGATATCCATAGGGTGCAACATCTACGGCGCAAGGTGCAACATCCGTCCAAAATGACGAAACCGTGTCGTACGACCTTTAGAAATGGGTGCATGGATTTGAAACGGTGCAGTACCTTGGTGCACCACTCTCCAGCGATGGAAAATCGTTGACCAGCCACGGGGATCCCGTTTTACAGAAAAAATCCACGTGACGAAAAAACGAAGGGTAAAAAACTTCCATGACCCGATTGAGGTTCGGATAGGATTTTTTGGGTATGAAACTAACCAGTGACGGCTGAAAGCAGTCATAGCTGTAGAACTCACGGATACCTTCGTTTTGACTGGTTATGGCTCCCGTAACTCTAAACGAGCCAAGAGTTATGGCCCTCCGAAGAATCGATTTCCACAGGGTGCAACATCTGCGGTGCAAGGTGCAACATCCGTCCAAAATGACGAAACCGTGCCGTACGACCTTTAGAAATGGGTGCATGGATTTGAAACGGTGCGGTACCATGGTGCACCACTCTCCAGCGATGGTAAATCATTGACCAGCCACGGGGATCCCGTTTTACAGAAAAAATCCACGTGACGAAAAAACGAAGGGTAAAAAACTTCCATGACCCGATTTAGGTTCGGATAGGATTTTTTAGGTATGAAACTAACTAGTGACGGCTGAAAGCCGTCATAGCTGTAGAACTCACAGATACCTTCGTTTTGACTGGTTATGGCTCCCGTAACTCTAAACGAGCCAAGAGTTATGTCCCTTCGAATAATCGATATCCAAAGGGTGCAACATCTGCAGTGCAAGGTGCAACATCCGTCCAAAATGACGAAACCGTGCCGTACGACCTTTAGAAATGGGTGCATGGATTTGAAACGGTGCAGTACCATGGTGCACAACTCTCCAGCGATGGTAAATCATTGACCAGCCACGGGGATCCCGTTTTACAGAAAAAATCCACGTGACGAAAAAACGAAGGGTAAAAAACTTCCATGACCCAATTGAGGTTCGGATAGGATTTTTTGGGTATGAAACTAACCAGTGACGGCTGAAAGCCGTCATAGCTGTAGAACTCACAGATACCTTCGTTTTGACAGGTTATGGGTCCCGTAACTCTAAACGAGCCAAGAGTTATGCCCCTCTGAATAATCGATATCCAAAGGGTGCAACATCTGCGGTGCAAGGTGCAACATCCGTCCAAATGACGAAATCGTGCCGTACGACCTTTAGAAATGGATGCAGGGATTTGAAACGGTGCAGTACCATGGTGCACCACTCTCCAGCGATGGTAAATCATTGACCAGCCACGGGGATCCCGTTTTACAGAAAAAATCCACGTGACGAAAAAACGAAGGGTAAAAAACTTCCATGACCCGATTGAGGTTCAGATAGGATTTTTTGGGAATGAAACTAACCAGTGATGGCTGAAAGCTGTCATAGCTGTTGAAATCACAGATACCTTCGTTTTGACTAGTTATGGCTCCCGTAACTCTAAACGAGTCATGAGTTATGGCCCTCCGAAAATCGATATCCTTAGGGTGCAACATCTACTGTGCAAGGTGCAACATCCGTCCAAAATGACGAAACCGTGCCGTACGACCTTTAGAAATGGATGCATAGATTTGAAACGGTGCAGTACCATGGTGCACCACTCTCCAGCGATGGTAAATCATTGACCAGCCATGGGGATCCCGTTTTACAGAAAAAATCCACGTGACGAAAAAACGAAGGGTAAAAAACTTCCATGACCCGATTGAGGTTCGTATTGGATTTGTTGGGTATCAAACTAACCAGTGACGGCTGAAAGCCATCAAAACTGTAGAACTCACAGACACCTTCGTTTTGACAGGTTATGGGTCCCGTTACTCTAAACGAGCCAAGAGTTAGGGCCCTCCGAATAATCGATATCCAAAGGGTGCAACATCTGTGGTGCAAGGTGCAACATCCGTCCAAAATGACGAAACCGTGCCGTACGACCTTTAGAAATGGGTGCATGGATTTGAAACGGTGCAGTACCATGGTGCACCACTCTCCAGCAATGGTAAATCATAGACCAGCCACGGGGATCCCGTTTTACAGAAAAAATCCACGTGACGAAAAAACGAAGGGTAAAAAACTTCCTTGACCTGATTGAGGTTCGGATAGGATTTTTTTGGTATGAAACTAACCGTTGACGGCAAAAAGATGACATAGCTGTAGAACTCACAGATACCTTCGTTTTGACTGGTTATGGCTCCCGTAACTCTAAATGAGCCAAGAGTTATGGCCCTCCGAATAATCGATATCCATAGGGTGCAACATCTACGGTGCAAGGTGCAACATCCGTCCAAAATGACGAAACCGTGCCGTACGACCTTTAGAAATGGGTGCATGGATTTGAAATGGTGCAGTACCATGGTGCACCACTCTCCAGCGATGGTAAATCATAGACCAGCCACGGGGATCCCGTTTTAGAGAAAAAATCCACGTGACGAAAAAACGAAGGGTAAAAAACTTCCTTGACCCGATTGAGGTTCGGATAGGGTTTTTTGGTATGAAACTAACCGGTGACGGCAGAAAGATGTCATAGCTGTAGAACTCACAGATACCTTCGTTTTGACTGGTTATGGCTCCCGTAACTCTAAACGAGCCAAGAGTTATGGCCCTCCGAATAATAGATATCCATAGGGTGCAACATTTACGGCGCAAGGTGCAACATCCGTCCAAAATGACGAAACCGTGCGGTACGACCTTTAGAAATGGGTGCATGGATTTGAAACGGTGCAGTACCATGGTGCACCATTCTCCAGCGATGGTAAATCATTGACCAGCCACGGGGATCCCGTTTTACAGAAAAAATCCACGTGACGAAAAAACGAAGGGTAAAAAACTTCCATGACCCGATTGAGGTTCGGATAGGATTTTTTGGGTATGAAACTAACCAGTGACGGCTGAAAGCCATCATAGATGTAGAACTCACAGATACCTTCGTTTTGACTGGTTATGGCTCCCATAACTCTAAACAAGCCAAGAGTTATGGCCCTTCGAATAATCGATATCCAAAGGGTGCAACATCTGCGGTGCAAGGTGCAACATCCGTCCAAAATGACGAAACCGTGCCGTACGACCTTTAGAAATGGGTGCATGGATTTGAAACGGTGCAGTACCATGGTGCACCACTCTCCAGTGATGGTAAATCATTGACCAGCCACGGGGATCCCGTTTTACAGAAAAAAATCCACGTGACGAAAAAACGAAGGGTAAAAAACTTCCATGACCCGATTTAGGTTCGGATAGGATTTTTTGGGTATGAAACTAACTAGCGACGGCTGAAAGCCGTCATAGTTGTAGAACTCACAGATACCTTCGTTTTGACTGGTTATGGCTCCCGTAACTCTAAACGAGCCAAGAGTTATGTCCCTTCGAATAATCGATATCCAAAGGGTGCAACATCTGCGGTGCAAGGTGCAACATCTGTCCAAAATGACGAAACCGTGCCGTACGACCTTTAGAAATGGGTGCATGGATTTGAAACGGTGCAGTACCATGGTGCACTACTCTCCAGCGATGGTAAATCATTGACCAGCCACGGGGATCCCGTTTTACAGAAAAAATCCACGTGACGAAAAAACGAAGGGTAAAAAACTTCCATGACCCAATTGAGGTTCGGATAGGATTTTTTGGGTATGAAACTAACCAGTGACGGCTGAAAGCCGTCATAGCTGTAGAACTCACAGATACCTTCGTTTTGACAGGTTATGGGTCCCGTAACTCTAAACGAGCCAAGAGTTATGCCCCTCCGAATAATCGATATCCAAAGGGTGCAACATCTGCGGTGCAAGGTGCAACATCCGTCCAAAATGACGAAATCGTGCCGTACGACCTTTAGAAATGGATGCAGGGATTTGAAACGGTGCAGTACCATGGTGCACCACTCTCCAGCGATGGTAAATCATTGACCAGCCACGGGGATCCCGTTTTACAGAAAAAATCCACGTGACGAAAAAACGAAGGGTAAAAA
The DNA here is from genome assembly GCA_030765085.1 of Allium cepa. Classification (NCBI taxonomy): domain Eukaryota; kingdom Viridiplantae; phylum Streptophyta; class Magnoliopsida; order Asparagales; family Amaryllidaceae; genus Allium; species Allium cepa. Next base: position 420,605 of record CM060941.1, read on the forward strand.
ACTTCCATGACCCGATTGAGGTTCGGATAGGATTTTTTGGGAATGAAACTAACCAGTGACGGCTGAAAGCTGTCATAGCTGTTGAACTCACAGATACCTTCGTTTTGACTAGTTATGGCTCCGGTAACTCTAAACGAGTCATGAGTTATGGCCCTCCGAAGAATCGATATCCTTAGGGTGCAACATCTACTGTGCAAGGTGCAACATCCGTCCAAAATGACTAAACCGTGCCGTACGACCTTTAGAAATGGATGCATGGATTTAAAACGGTGCAGTACCATGGTGCACCACTCTCCAGCGATGGTAAATCATTGACCAGCCATGGGGATCCCGTTTTACAGAAAAAATCCACGTGACGAAAAAACGAAGGGTAAAAAACTTCCATGACCCGATTGAGGTTCGTATAGGATTTTTTGGGTATGAAACTAACCAGTGACGGCTGAAAGCCATCAAAACTGTAGAACTCACAGACGCCTTCGTTTTGACAGGTTATGGGTCCCGTAACTCTAAACGAGCCAAGAGTTAGGGCCCTCCGAATAATCGATATCCAAAGGGTGCAACATCTGTGGTGCAAGGTGCAACATCCGTCCAAAATGACGAAACCGTGCCGTACGACCTTTAGAAATGGGTGCATGGATTTGAAACGGTGCAGTACCATGGTGCACCACTCTCCAGCGATGGTAAATCATAGACCAGCCACGGGGATCCCGTTTTGCAGAAAAAATCCACGTGACGAAAAAACGAAGGGTAAAAAACTTCCTTGACCCGATTGAGGTTCGGATAGGATTTTTTTGGTATGAAACTAACCGGTGACGGCAAAAAGATGACATAGCTGTAGAACTCACAGATACCTTCGTTTTGACTGGTTATGGCTCCCGTAAATCTAAACGAGCCAAGAGTTATGCCCCTTTGAATAATCGATATCCAAAGGGTGCAACATCTGCGGTGCAAGGTGCAACATCCGTCCAAAATGACGAAACCGTGCCGTACGACCTTTAGAAATGTGTGCATGGATTTGAAACGGTGCAGTACCATGGTGCACCACTCTCCAGCGATGGTAAATAATTGACCAGCCACGGGGATCCCGTTTTACAGAAAAATATCACGTGACGAAAAAACGAAGGGTAAAAACTTCCATGACCTGATTGAGGTTCGGATAGGATTTTTTGGGTATGAAACTAACCAGTTGTTTGCGTAAAAAATGGCCGCAAACACCCAAAGTCGTGAAAGCACCAGTGTATGAATATAAGTCAGCGATATTCAAACACAAATTACAGATCTCAGCAAATAACCCAAATATGCTTGCACAAAAGATGAGCAAACAACTCCAAGTCGTATGAATTAGTTGATTTTATGTTGTTCGTAGTGATTTAGGTGGTGTATGCAAATACGTAAAAAGTAGGGGCTAAACTGTAAAAGACACACAGATTTATAGTGGTTCGGCCAAAGTGTGCCTACGTCCACTTTATATGTTATTCTCCTTTTCCAATCCGATTACAAGTACAAAGCTTGTAGTACAAGTGTATGAAAAGTGTATGAAAGTTGTTTGAAAGTTCCTTCCAGGTTTGAGCTCTCAAACTTGTCCTCATTGTTGTACCCCTGCCCCTCTATTTATAGAGTGAGGCTGGGGGCAGGGGTCTTGGAAGTATATAGCTGCTGGTGGGCCTGGGCTGAAGCCATCTGGACTGGCAACTTTGGTTCGGCGAGCCTTCATTCGGTATGCCATCCTTATGTTGGATCGGTGGTGCATTGGTTCGGTGATGGTGGTCCGGTTTGAGTTGGTTCGGTAGTTGTTGGCTTGGTGGTAGCATGGTCCGGTGTTAGCATGGACGTGGGTTTGGACCGGCAGTACTTGTGAAATACCGAATGAACTTACATACTCGGGAGTGCCGAACGAGCTCTTGCATTGGGATGCCGGATGAACCAAGGGAGATGGGAATGCCGAATGAGCACGCCGAATGAGTATGAATCTTGCCGAATGAGCATACCGAATGAGTTATGCCGAATGACCGAATGAGCTCTAGAATGCCGAATGAATTTGGGACTCCGAGTGTTGACGCATACGACATTGATATTCCAGTTTTGTCCAAAAAATGGGATAACACTTTGCCCCCCAAAACATGCCTTGTGATAACAAGGCGTGTTTTGAATAGTCCTGAATCCAATATCCAAAGTCAATAGCCATATTGCCAGAGTAGATCATCCTTGACTGCTCCGAGTCGATATCCAGTTCCAAATCCAATAACCAAAGCTTGAGCCTATTCCTTGTCCATCCGAACTCGACAACCGAGTCCCAAACCATCCTTATCCAATAGCCAACAACCTAATCCAGGACCTCTCTGGGTCGATATCCAAATTCATAACCTCTCCGGGCTCTTGCCAAGCGCAATCCACACCTGACGGTCGTGATCCAGTGTCCCTGGATGTTGAGCTAACCTCTCCGGTTTCTTGCCATGCGTAATCCATACTTGACGATCTTGGTCCAGTGTCCCTGGACGTTGAGCTAACCTCTCCGGGTTCTTGCCAAGCGTAATCCACACTTGACGACCTTGATCCACTGTCCCTGGACGTTTAGCTAACCTCTCCGGGTTCTTGCCATGCGTAATCCACACTTGACGACCTTGGTCCAGTGTCCCTGGACGTTGAGCTAACCTCTCCGGGTTCTTGCCATGCGTAATCCACACTTGACGACCTTGGTCCAGTGTCCCTGGACGTTGAGCTAACCTCTCCGGGTTCTTGCCAAGCGTAATCCACACTTGACGACCTTGATCCACTGTCCCTGGACGTTTAGCTAACCTCTCCGGGTTCTTGCCATGCGTAATCCACACTTGACGACCTTGGTCCAGTGTCCCTGGACGTTGAGCTAACCTCTCCGGGTTCTTGCCATGCGTAATCCACACTTGACGACCTTGGTCCAGTGTCCCTGGACGTTGAGCTAACCTCTCCGGGTTCTTGCCAAGCGTAATCCACACTTGACGACCTTGGTCCAGTGTCCCTGGACGCTGTACGATGCCATGGCTTAAGTCCTAAGCCGAATCCTGGTCTCTCCGGACCCTTGTCGAGCATAGTCCATACTTGACGACCTGAAAATAACGATTGATAATATAGGGCCTAAGTCCTAGGCCGAATCCTGGTCACTCCGGACCCTTGCCGAGCATAGTCCATACTCGACGACCTGAATGAGTCAATTTGCCACGTTCGGGCACAGCGACTCACCCCTTGCCAGGCATAATCCATACCCGACGACCGTTTATCAAAAATCAGATAAAAATCCAATCAAAATCCAATCCAAAATCCAAATCCAAATCCAAAATCCAAATCCAGAATCCAAATCCGAAAATCCAAATCCAAAACCAGAAAGCCAGAAATCCAAACCAGCATCCAAAACCGAAAACAATTGTCCAAAGGAAAATCCAAATCAAAAAGCAAGGAAAACCAAGAGCTCAATCCAAGCTCCAAAACCGAAAACCAAAAAGAAAAAGCAGTGTCCAATCCAAAAGCAAAAGATAAATTTCACAAACCATAGCATCGCAGCCCATTATCATTCAGAGCATGCCTAGGGGCTATCTCCGTCCCCGTACATGTGTAAATGACTTGGTTGCTTGCCAATAGTTTGCTACTTATTTTATGTTAACCTGGTCAAGGGACGATCAACCGACCATCATTCCTGGGCCTCCCACCATCGTAGCTTGAGGTAGGCGGCAGTTGCTCCTGCCTCGCCGTTGCATTCCGAGGTCCAACATATTGCGGCAGTTGTCCATTCCTTACATGTTCCTCAATTATGTCCTTTAAGTGCCTGCAGCTGTTGGTGTCGTGTCCATCCAAATCATGGAAGAGGCAGTGCCTTCCCGATGTCCTTTCCCGTTCTGTTGGTTCTCTCCTAGCCGGCTTCCGGTAGTGAAGGCGATTTCGAGTATCCAGGTATATCCGTTCCAGTGTTTCGTTCAATCCTGTGTATGTGGAAAACTTTGGATCCTTCCATTGCTTCCTAGCATTTCCAGAATCATCGTCCAACTTCCTTTTTCCTTTGTTTTTATCCGAACCATTGCTGGATGGTCCTCCCCCTTCAACTGCATTAACCTTTTTCAGCTTTAAATCCGTACTCGCATCTTCTTGTCGAAGGAACCTTTCTGCCTCATGAAAAAATTCGTCGAGATTCCGTGGGGGATCTCGTATCAGAGATACCTTGAAATCCGAGTTCTCCCTGACTCCTGATACTGCTGCCATTAAAACCATCGATGGATCGGGCCGATCCACCGAAGCAACTGCGGCACTGAATCGAGTTAGAAAAGCTCTAAGCGATTCATCCATCCTTTGCCTTACCGACGTCAATGTCATCACATTCTTCGGTCTCTTGACATGAACCCGAAACTGTCCCAAAAACCTTTCTACCAATTCCCTCCAAGTCCTGATAGATCCTTCTTCCAGCTGCCTGAACCACATTGCAGCTAAGTCCGTCAAGTACAAAGGGAAGCATCGGGCCATCACCTCCTCCGATGCCCCCAGCACCTCCATGTGTCTGGTGTATCTCATCAAGTGATCCGTAGGGTCTTCCTTGCCATTGTATGCCTCCACGCTAGGTAGCTTGAACTTAGGTGGATTCTGAGCCATCCTTATTTCCCGGGTGAACGGACTCCTGTTTACTCCTTCCAAGTCTCCGTTGGTCAAACCACCTCGCACAGTCTTCCTGATTATATCTACCAATCCACCGTTATCTGTCGAGGGTTGCCCCCGAGGGAACTCCGGTACATACTCTTCGTGTGGCTCGTTAGCAGCAACGTTGGTTCTAGCCTGTTGAACTCCTTCCAAAGGTTCTCCTGTGTTGAATCCTGTGGGCCTGCCCCCAAGCCCTTGTTGATTGCCGCCTGGCTCCGTATCCTGTCCTTCATTGGGTTCCATAACCCTAGCTTCTTGTCCTGCATCCACAGCCGTTGTAGCTGTTCCTAGGTTCTGCATCCCTGCAACTCTCATTTGCTCCAAGAAAGTTTGCATCATTTCCTGTTGACTTTTCAGCAACCTCTCTTGCAGTGAATTTGTTATGGCTTCCATTTCATCCCGGGTTATATAGATCGAAGCCGGTCCTTCCTCACCTCCGGAGGATGCTTGTTGACTTCCTCCTTGTTGGCTTCTCTCAGCCCTTAGCCTTCTACTGTTTTGCCTAGTCATTGTCTTCCAAATCCAAACTTCTATCCGATGTAGTGGGAGCTGGTCCTTCTCAGTGAAAGCACCAAAATGTTTGCGTAAAAAATGGCCGCAAACACCCAAAGTCGTGAAAGCACCAGTGTATGAATATAAGTCAGCGATATTCAAACACAAATTACAGATCTCAGCAAATAACCCAAATATGCTTGCACAAAAGATGAGCAAACAACTCCAAGTCGTATGAATTAGTTGATTTTATGTTGTTCGTAGTGATTTAGGTGGTGTATGCAAATACGTAAAAAGTAGGGGCTAAACTGTAAAAGACACACAGATTTATAGTGGTTCGGCCAAAGTGTGCCTACGTCCACTTTATATGTTATTCTCCTTTTCCAATCCGATTACAAGTACAAAGCTTGTAGTACAAGTGTATGAAAAGTGTATGAAAGTTGTTTGAAAGTTCCTTCCAGGTTTGAGCTCTCAAACTTGTCCTCATTGTTGTACCCCTGCCCCTCTATTTATAGAGTGAGGCTGGGGGCAGGGGTCTTGGAAGTATATAGCTGCTGGTGGGCCTGGGCTGAAGCCATCTGGACTGGCAACTTTGGTTCGGCGAGCCTTCATTCGGTATGCCATCCTTATGTTGGATCGGTGGTGCATTGGTTCGGTGATGGTGGTCCGGTTTGAGTTGGTTCGGTAGTTGTTGGCTTGGTGGTAGCATGGTCCGGTGTTAGCATGGACGTGGGTTTGGACCGGCAGTACTTGTGAAATACCGAATGAACTTACATACTCGGGAGTGCCGAACGAGCTCTTGCATTGGGATGCCGGATGAACCAAGGGAGATGGGAATGCCGAATGAGCACGCCGAATGAGTATGAATCTTGCCGAATGAGCATACCGAATGAGTTATGCCGAATGACCGAATGAGCTCTAGAATGCCGAATGAATTTGGGACTCCGAGTGTTGACGCATACGACATTGATATTCCAGTTTTGTCCAAAAAATGGGATAACACCAGTGATGGCTGAAAGCTGTCATAGCGGTAGAACTCACAGATACCTCCGTTTTGACTGGTTATGGCTCCCGTAACTCTAAACGAGCCAAGAGTTATGGCCCTCCGAATAATCGATATCCATAGGGTGCAACATCTACGGTGCAAGGTGCAACATCCGTCCAAAATGACGAAACCGTGCCGTAAGACCTTTAGAAATGGGTGCATGGATTTGAAACGGTGCAGTACCATGGTGCACCACTCTCCAGCGATGGTAAATCATTGACCAGCCACGGTGATCCCGTTTTACAGAAAAAATCCACGTGACGAAAAAACGAAGGGTAAAAAACTTCCATGACCCGATTGAGGTTCGGATAGGATTTTTTGGGTATGAAACTGACCAGTGACGGCTGATGTTGGGCGAATTTTCACCCAGAAGACCTCAAGACCAAGAAGCCGCAGTTTCACTCGGGCTCGCAAGCAACCTCTACTTCGTTCAACAGCCAAGAAGCTCAATACTAACCTAGAGGGCCTTCCAATATTCTCCATGAAGAAGCTCACTCGGCCCCCACTTCATTCGGTTCCACAACACTCGGCCCCCACTTCATTCGGCTCCACTTCACTCGGCCCCCACTTCATTCGGCCCCATCTTATTCGGCTCCTTTATACCACCACTCCAACTCCCCTGCCGAACCAACCTTGCCACCGAACCACCTACATAACCGGACCAAACGACTACCGGTCCACATTCTCACACTCCTACTACCGGACCAGGCAAGCACCGAACCAACCCTCTCCTTTCCCCTGCCGGTCCACATGCACACCTACCACCGGTCCAAGCTCATAGCCGAATGAAGCCTTGCCGAACCAGAAGATTGCCAGTCCAGATTGCTTCAGCCCGGGCCCACCAGCAGCTATATGCTTCCAAGGCCCCTGCCCTCAACCTCATTCTATAAATAGAGGGGCAGGGGTACAACAATGGCAGACAAGCTTGAGAGCTCAAGCAAGGAAGGAACTTTCAAACTACTTTCACATACTGATATACGAAGCATTGTACTTGTAATCTGAAAGAAAGAAGATAATAACATATAAAGTGGACGTAGGCACATTCTGGCCGAATCACTATAAATCTGTGTGTCTTTTACATTTCAGCCCCTACTTCTTTCATATTTACATACTCATCTAAAATCATTGAAAATCACATATAATCAACTAAATAATACGACTTGGAGGTGTTTGTCCATTTTTTGTGCAAACATTTTTGGTGCTTTCACTGAGAATTGAACTCAGACTTCATCTTCAGAACTCAAGCTTCATCTTCTCCCACTCAACCTTCTTCCTAACAACATCACTCGTTGCTTAGAAATCATGCCTTCCAAACAGAGAAGGGATGTTAACAAAGGAAAGAACATCGCAACTAGCAGCCTTCCAGATCCAGCAATCACAGATCAGCCCACTTCAACAGCAGTACCAGATGAAAATCAGGAAAATCCAACTGGTCCCGCAACGGAACAACCAATCACTAGGGCAGATCTGGACAGGGTTGTGGCTGAAGTAACTAACCGCTTCACATCCCAACAAGAAACTTTGGTGGACCAACTCATGACACGCTTAAGGGATGCTGAAGAGTCCAACCGCAACACTGAATCATGGGGTGAATCCCAATCCGGAGGATCCCGGAGGCAACAAAGGTCTTCACTCTTCGAACAAGCTATCAACAGGAACAACGATGATAGGGGCCGCGCCCGGACTCAGCCCGAATTCCGACTCGAGGAAGCCCTTGGAACCGAACCTAGCGGGGGAGGCACCAGGCGAGGGTCGGATGTAGCTGAGCCAGTCATGCCACCTAATCATAGAAACCCCGCTGAACGGAGCCGAGCTAGAACCCAGCCCGAAGTTGACCCCATGGATGTGCTCGAAACAGAACCCCACAGGGGAAGATCAAGGCAGGGGGCAACTGTAGCTGGTCCTAGCGTGCATCCAAGCAGCCAAAGACAACCACTGGATAATGCTAGAAGTCATAGACTGTACCATCCCTACAGGTCATCTGGACGAGATAGATCCCGCAGGGAAGAACCGAGCTCATTTTTGTCCGCTCCAAGTTCTGACGAACGAATGGCACGATTATTCAGAGAATGTGTCCAACGGGAGCAAAGGGACCGGGGAATAGGCGCTAGGGTCACCAGTCCCTTTACCCGAAATATCGAAACTGCCATCACTCCCCGGGAATGGAAAATGCCAACCATGGAACCTTACAAAGGAACTTCCGACCCCATCGTACACCTGCAGAGATACACCCAGCATATGCTCATGAATGGAGCAACAGAAGGAGTATTATGTAAATGCTTTCCGCTATTCCTATCAGATCTAGCTACCTCCTGGTTCTGCCATCTACCCCAAGGATCCATCAGCTCATGGGAGATGTTAAAAGAAAGGTTTATTAGCCAGTTCCGCATCCATGTGGAACAACCCAAGGATGCTTATTCTCTATCCAATGTCAAACAGAAATCCGGAGAGACGCTGCAACAATATCTAACACGGTTCAACGCCGCGGTGACAGCAGTTCAAGATGCCGATGAAAAACTCACTCTAATGGCCCTCTGTAGTGGTGTACATCCAGACACCAAGTTTGCCAGAAGATTAACTAAGGAAAAACCAGCTACCTTGCCTGATTTCTTCCATGAAGCTGGAAAGTATATGAGACTTGAAGACGCTGCTACGGAGAGGCAGTCAGGGCAACAAGGCAAGATAGTTCAGGACAAGGTTCCCACTGCAGCTAAGGACGCTCGAAGAAATGAATCTAGAGACAATGCTGGGGGCAGAAAGGTTGAGAAGCGCCAATATCGACCAGGGCCAAGATTTGACTCCTACACTCCTTTGAATGAAACAATCGAAAACATCTACCTAGCCACTCAGGGCGAACTCGGATACAAGCGCCCCCCGCACAAGAAAGAATCAGATAACGCACTCAAGTCCGGAAAGTTCTGTCGCTTCCACGAATCCCACGGACATGACACCAATGAATGCCACCATCTTCAGGACTTGATCGAAGAACACATTAGAAGAAGAAGACTGGAACGTTATGTGAAAGGTCAGAATAGGACTCCAACTCCTGCCAATGAGAATTCGAAGCAACCCCTCCCAGAAGTAGGCGGAGGGAATCGCAACAATCACAACACCAGTGGCTCTAGTCAAGAGAAGATAGTGGTCCTTACCATCTCAGGAGGACCACACATCGCCGACAGAAGTTGGGCAGAGATGGAAAGGTACGGCAAGTCGCTTAGAAATGCCGAAGGATATGTTAACTCCATTACGGAGGAACGCCACCCGAAACGAAAAGAAAACAATGACATTGTATTCAGTAGGCATGATTTGGAAGGAAGACAGTACCCACATATGGATCCCATGGTCATCTCTGCCTGGTTTGGTCCAGCTAAAGTTTTTCGGATTCTAATAGACACGGGAAGCTCCGTAAATATCCTGTTCAAACATGCTTTCGACAAAATGAAGTTATCAATGAAGGATGTATCCCCCTGTGACAAACCACTGCACGGTTTCACTGGAGATGCAAAAATGCCCCTCGGGCAACTTGACCTCTTCGTCGAAATAGGAAGTCATCCCCGCTCCGTTGTGCGAAAACAAACGTTCGTACTAATAGAAAACCACTCGGCTTACAACGCTTTCTTGGAAAGACCAGCCTTGTCTGACTTTCAGATTGTATTAGCCCCCTGGTGCCTGAAAATGAAATTTCCAATAGACAACGGAGTAGGAGAAGTAGAAGGAGATCAAGATGCTGCCCGAGACTGCTACGTAACTGAACTTCGCAATAACCGCAGAAAGAATAAAGGAAAAGATGCAGAGACTACTCTCTGCATGAAAAGCTTGGAGGCATAGCAACTAAAGAAAGCCCCTCCTCTTCGATACACAAGCGATCCCTTCAATGAACTAGACCCCAGGGATAAAGAGGAGGAGGCTACCGCCGAGCCTGCAGAGGCTATGGAATTCGTATCGGTAGATAAGCATGACTCAAGTAGACTATTAAAAATCGGATCTCAGCTGGAAACGGAATTGAAGGATCAACTCATTGACTTTCTCCGCCACAACTTAGATCTATTTGCGTGGACCCATGCCGATATGACAGGAATCTCCCCAGACATAGCATGCCACATGTTGAACATCGATCCCACCAAGGTACCAGTAAAGAAGAAAAAGAGGAGCATGGGGGCAGAGCGATCGGCAGCCCTTGATGAGGAAGTAAAGAATCTACTTGCTAATGGCTTCATACGGGAAGCCATCTACCCAGAATGGATCGCTAACCCAGTGCTAGTAAAAAAGGCCAATGGAAAGTGGCGAACATGTATTGACTTCTCCAATCTGAATGACGCTTGCCCAAAAGATTGCTTCCCACTTCCCCGAATTGACCAACTTGTGGATAGCACAGCCGGACACGAACTCCTATCTTTTATGGATGCATACTCCGGATATAACCAAATTCCCATGCACGCTCCCGATCAGGACCACACTAGCTTCATCACCGACCGCGGATTATATTGTTACAAAGTCATGCCTTTTGGACTCAAAAATGCTGGAGCTACCTATCAACGCCTCGTCAACAAAATGTTCGCAGAATTGATAGGACGAACTATGGAGGTATATGTGGATGACATGTTGGTAAAGTCCAAGAAAGCCAACGACCATGTAAGCCATCTGGACGATACGTTTCGGGTACTTCGCCGATATGGAATGAAGCTGAATCCTCTAAAGTGCTCCTTCGGAGTATCATCGGGAAAATTCTTAGGATTCATCGTCCACGCCAGAGGAATCGAAGCAAACCCTGAACAAATCCGGGCTTTAAAAGAAATAAGGATACCTTCCACTCGAAAAGAAATGCAGAGCCTAAACGGAAAGGTGGCCGCCCTAAGCAGATTCATTTCCAAGGCAACTGACAAGTGTGTCCCTTTCTTCGAAGCACTCAAGAAAGACAAAGGGAAGTTCGAGTGGACCGACGAATGCTTAAAAGCCTTCCTCAACCTAATCGAACACCTTCAGAGACCACCAGTACTCTCAACTCCAAATGAAGGTGAAGTGTTATACCTATACCTCGCTGTATCATCTCATGCTCTAAGCGCCGCCTTGGTAAGAGAAGAAGACCGCACACAACGCCCGGTTTACTTTGTAAGTAAAAGATTTACAGGGGCAGAAGCCAGATATCCTAAACTTGAGAAATTAGCATATTGTTTATTGATCGCGTCACGAAAACTGCGACACTACTTCCAGTCTCACTCCATCAGGGTTCTAACCGATCAACCACTAAGACAAGTGCTCCATCGTCCTGACACTTCTGGGCGACTCCTCAAATGGTGCATCGAACTAAGTCAGTATGATATCACCTACCACCCCCGCACCGCTATCAAAGGGCAAGCCATGGCTGATTTCATTGCCGAATTCACTACCAACGAAGGCAAGGAACAATCCGAAGTAGCAAAAAACATCAAGTGGAACCTCTTTGTAGACGGAGCATTAAACGAACAAGGCTCGGGGGCAGGTATTGTGATCATCACCCCCAGGGGAAGAAAGTTGTACTATGCATTAAGATTGGAGTTCACGGCCACTAACAACGATGCTGAATATGAAGCAGTAATAGCGGGATTGGAACTGGCCCTAGAAATTGGAATCAATTCCTTATGTATTCATAGTGATTCTCAGCTTGTCGTAAACCAGGTACTAGGAGAATTCCAGACTCGAGGAGAACGACTCACAGCATACCTAAACAAAACCAGACTGCTGCTCGATCGATTGGACCATTATCTAATCAAACACATTCCTCGAGAAGAAAACCAAGGGGCAGATGAACTTGCAAAGCAAGCTAGTATGAAGAACAGCACCATTTCCGGAGCACTAGCAATCTCAAGGCAGCTAGCCCCGAGTTTCGAACAAGCGAATCTGATAACTGCAATCGAAGAAGGAACCTGGATGACTCCTATCCGGAAATATTTGCAAGATGGCATACTACCCGACAGGCGTGACGAAGCCAAGAAGATCTTGAGGAAAGTTCCCCACTACACAATACAAGAAGGCATCCTCTACCGGCGTGGCTTCTCTAGCCCCTTATTAAGATGCGTCGCCGGAAGGGAAGCCAAGGAGATATTAACAAACATCCATCAGGGAGGATGCGGAGATCACACTGGAGGACAGACTTTGGCAAGAAAGATACTCCGATATGGATATTACTGGCCCACACTAAACAAAGATTCCCTAGACTTCGTTAAGAAATGCGACAGATGTCAGAAGTTCGCCAAGATTCCTCGACTGCCCACAAACGAAATTACTCAAATGACTAGCCCTTGGCCCTTTGCTGTATGGGGAATTGACTTAATTGGCGAACTGCCAACGGGCCGAGGCGGAGCCAAATATGCTATAGTGGCAGTCGATTATTTCACCAAATGGGTGGAAGCGGAACCTTTAAATAAAATATCTTCAGCAAAAGTTATCAACTTCTTGATCAAAAACATTCTGTGCAGGTATGGAGTCCCACTCAAGATCGTATCCGACAACGGACTCCAGTTTGACAGCGAAGAATTTGCCGACTGGTGCCAAGAACATGGAATTCATAAAAGCTTCTCATCAGTAGCTTACCCTCAGGAAAACGGACAAGTTGAAGCTGTCAACAAAATTCTCAAAACCCTAATCAAGAAGAAACTTGAAAGGTCAAAAGGCGCTTGGGTGGACGAACTTCCTACGGCACTATGGGCATACCGCACATCTTTCAGAACATCAACGGGACATACTCCTTTCTCTTTGGCATATGGATCGGAGGCAATGCTCCCAGTTGAGACTATTGTGCCTTCCCACCGTAGGATCCACTACAACCCAGAAGAAAACGAAGAACTCCTCCTCATGTCTTTGGATCTGATCGAGGAAAGGAGAAACGATGCAGCACTCAAAGCAGCAGCTCACAAACAGAAAGTGGCAGCACAATACAATTCCAAAGTCAAGCATCGCAGCTTACAAGAAGGAGATCTTGTCCTCAGGCGAATCTTTCCGCGCCCCGGGGCACTGGACCCCATTTGGGATGGACCATATGTAATTCATAAAGATCGTGGCAGCACAATACAATTCCAAAGTCAAGCATCGCGGCTTACAAGAAGGAGATCTTGTCCTCAGGCGAATCTTTCCGCGCCCCGGGGCACTGGACCCCATCTGGGACGGACCATATGTAATTCATAAAGATCTCCACAACGGAGCTTACATTTTGTCAACAGTGGACGGAGAGGTGTTCCAGAGGGCATGGAACATCCGACACCTCCGTCGATACTTTTCTTAACTTGTACTGCCACATATGAAGTGAATTAACAAAGAGAATCAGTGGACGTAGGCATTTCCGTGCCGAACCACTTTAAAAAATCTTGTCTCTTTTTAACTTGTTCCTTTATGTCTTGGCTGCTCGTTAAGTTTTATCCCTTTCTGTTGAACAAAATCCTATGGCATCTCCACCCAAGACGCACCACGGCCTCATCTGGACTAGGCCTAACAGGTACGCTACGATTCTATGCACTCGCCAATGAGACACTTTTGCTCCAGCATCCCTCTGCTGCGGGTTAACTCATTGCGCGCCTGCCCTCAAAGCCAACTGTAATGAGCCGATTATAAGTCATCATAAAGGCCGACTATAGCCGATGGCAGCTCATTACGGCGTTCGGCTCGCCGGCAACTGTGAACCTACTTTAAGCCCCAACATAAGGTGTGGCCAGCCAGGGGTAGTTCACGGCCAACGGCACCCACGCTAGCCGGCCACGGTAAATCGAATAATACCCACGATTACGGACCATAATGGTTCGGGTAGTTACCGTGCGCGATCTCGGCTCCGATGTGTCTTAAGTGCCGCTGTGGTAAAAAAGAAAACTCCCCGCAGAGGCGTAAGATGGGTGAAAAATGTCTCCAAGACCCACAGCTAGGGAAAGTGACTACAAAACCCGTTTGCCACGAACTTAAGCACATCGACGGCCTTCCGTGACTGGAAGTTTTACATTTACTATATTTCCATTCCATTTAAATTTTTTTCCCCTATCCTGTATAACAAACTCTAAAGTACAGGAAACCGAATAGGAAGCATTCACTCATAAGGCTCTAAGCCTGCGTACTGGGTGGCAGGGCGCTCAGCTATACCCGTGAACAGTTACACAAGACACTCAAAGCTACCGCCTGCGAATAAAACATACAGGGCGGTACTCTCTTCTCTTGTACATAAATGCGTAACTATAGCTTATTCATACACTGACATTGCAAAACGTGAAATTATATTTCAAGCAAAAACTTAACATCAAACACAACTAGAATCACAGGCATATACATAATTATACTTCTCACACGGCACATAAAGATAGCAACAACATTTAAACATGACAGAATCAGCTTATATTATAAGATCACACGAAGTTATTCTTTGCAAATAATTTTATTACAGTTGCATATCAAAGACTAACATAAACAGTGATAAAAAAGAAATAAAAAGATGGCAGATGCCTCCACACTCCATCACCAACTTCCCCAGTCTACTTAGCCGCAGGATCAGAGCCCCCAGCATGCGGATCAGAAGTCCCGCCTGTCCAATTCGGAAGAAGAATTCATTAAACGAACAACCAAGTTATGGAAACACGGGAAGAAAAGAAAGGGAAGAAGAATAACTCACCAGCATCCGCCGCTTGATCCTCATCATCCAACTGCACGCCCGCTTCCTCTGCAGCAAGCAGCCGCATCCCCTCTTTCACCGCCGCTTGCTCCTCCTTTGAGAACTGAGCAGTAACCGCATTCAAGTTGAAAGCCTCTCCGCCTTCCTTATCCGCGTTCACCCTGGCCTCCTCTAAAGCCTGGAGATACACCTTGGCCATGACCCGAGGGTAATCGTCCATCCAAGACAAGCCGCCCTCCTTCCAAGTGTGGAAGTACATATCCTGCAGCATCTCATCCATCATCCCCTCGTTTTCCTCAAACTCCCTCACCCGGGCCTCGGAAGCTTGCAACTTGGCGACGGCGACGTCCCTCTCTGACTGGTATCTCAAGCAGTCAGCCTGGAGTGACCTCCTCATTTCCTCTTCCTTCAACCTGAGGGACCTCCTCATCTCCTCCATCTCCTCCTTCAACTCGGCCTGAGCCATCTCCGCAGCCTCGAGCCTCCCCGACAACTCCTCTACCCGCTCGAGATCCGCATTTCGAACCTCATCCACCGTTGCGATAGCTATGTTAATCCGTTCCCTGCAAGCGACCTCCATCTTCCGTAATTCCGCTCTACTGGCCTTCTCCATGGTCTCTTTCAGCCGCTTGGAGGCTTCCTCATGCTGGGAAATCTGGATGGCTTGGTCGGCGAGCTGCTTGGCCTGATCGGCAACCTTTAACCTCAACCGAATGTTAGCACTCCCGATCTCTTCCCCGGCCTTGACCAACTTAGCATGATGCTCCATTAACTTCCTGGTCGCTGCGGCCACCCGGTCGATATTAGCCTTGGCCTCATCCCCCATGGTGACTACCCGTGTAGTAAGTAAATCAAGATCTAAAGATTTGGCCTCGTCCAGCACCCTTACCATGGGGTTGCGGGGAAGGAGGTGCTCGCCCGTGGTCTCATCGAATGAAATGTCCCGAAAGCTTGGGTCTAAATCAGGATGACCAGCAAAAGGGTCACGAGGCACGGGGCGAGGCACATCGGGACGCCTTATATGAATGACAGTAGGACTCTTGGAAGGAGGAGGAGGGGGGCCGGGCTCCGTGCTCTCCTCCGTAGTATCACGAGGAGGCTGAGTAGGGGGAGGCTGAGTAGGAAGCTGCGAAGCAGAAGAAGACTCAAATAAGGAACGGCTCCGCTTCCTTTTCTGAATACCCTCTTCGATGACCCCAAGAAGAGGGCGGTAACTGACTACATCCCCAGTGCGATCAGTAGAAGGTTTCGCGGAAGCTCTCCTCGACTTAAATTGTTCAAGGCGGTGTCGAACATCCGACGTTTTACCCGCCTGGCCTGCCCCTGGAATAAAGAACAAGTGTTACGAACATACAATAATCCGCAATTCAAAAAATGTGCTAAGTTAAAAAGAAAGAAAAGTGAGGAGACACATCTATTATACAAACCCGGCGGAGGAGTGGGATACTGCAATAAGTCCTGGATCTCATTCCAGGACGGAAGTGAACCGTAAAAAATTTCTAAGTCCCTATCGAAAATGGAATCGGCGGAAGACAAAAGTTCACCTTGCATCGCCGGAGTCACCCTAGCTGAAGCCACAGCTTTGCCGGTTTCCTTTGCCTTCTCCGTTTCCTTCTCCTTTTCCTTCTCCGTTTCCGACTCTCCCTCCGACTCCCCGAAGGCCCGACGGAGAGCCTCATCCAGTTCGAGGTCTTGCTCAGAGGTTAGAGCAGCAACCCCACTACCACCTTGACCATCGCCATCTCCTCCACCCTCCGACCCTTCTCCAACTTCGCCTCCTTCCTCCTCTTCTACACCTTCCTCCTCCGGGACAGTCGGGCAAATACTTGGAGAAGGGCCATCAGACTTCTTCAGTTTCTTCCCCCCGACCACGGGACGCTCTGCGAAAGGCTCCCTCTTACCGCTCTTTACTGTAGCCCCCTCCTTAGCTTTGGCAGCCCTCTCCTCAGCCGTATCCCTTTGCTTAACTACGGACTGGCGCGGTAAGATCAAGTTATACTCCAAGAGGGTTGCGTTCCTGATCAAGAAAGAGGCCGACCGGTCCCGTGCCGGAATAGCCTTTAGTTCAGCAGCCATTCGCACTAAGGAATCATCCTCCACGACTGCAACACCACCTGTCGCTAGCCAGAAATAAAAGCATGTCAGAAAAAACACTACCGTCAAAACACATGAAAAATATAAATGAAATCAATCTTACAGCCGGAAGTGAAAAGGCGGAAAGAAACAGCATCGTCCTTGACGAAGAACCACTCTTTCTTGAACATGGTGAACTTGGAATACAAGTCCAGAACTGGTTTGAAGGGCACGGCCGCCTCCAGACTAATATACGGAGACCCCTTCTTATAGCCTCTCAGGTTGTACAAGTATCGGATTTCCCGGTTAGAAGGAGGACGCCCGTACCTCCTCTGGAAGATAACAAAGAGGCTCACCAGGATGGCATATGAGTTAGGCTGGAGCTGGAAGGGAGCCACCTTCAAATATGTGGTGAAGCTTACTATCCAAGCGTTGATAGGGGGGATAGCGCCGCACATGCAATGGTATCTGCTAAAAGCGAAGTAGCCCTCGGGAGGATTATATGGCATCACTCCATCTCCCGGAAGCAGCATAAGCGTCCTGTCAATCCCAAAGGAACGGGATATGGCGTCGAGTTGCTCCTCTTTCAGAGAGCTAGAATAGCAATCAGGGGGGGAGATGAGAAGCTCCTGGGGACCATACCCGTCGACTAGTGACCTCGGAGCGGGTACGTGCTGTGCTGGATCTGGCTGGGCTGGGGGCACGGCAGAAGTTTCTCCACTATCCCTGGATTTCCTCTTGCCCGATCGAGTTTCTACCTTGCGAGACATTTAACTACAACACAAGGAAAGCATGGCATTGTTTGCGCCAAATTGGTCACAAACACCCAAGGTCGTGAAAGCACCCGTTTACGTGTTCAATTCGATAATATTCAGCACAGAACTCAGCAACAATCAGTATAGAATTCAGCTCTAAGTAACAAATCACAGTAATTCACAAGCAACAATCACAAACACAGGATTTATAGTGGTTCGGCGTTCGTGCCTACGTCCACTTTGAAGGGTTTCTCTTTATTGCTTTGCTCGATTCAATCGATTACAATGGATTACAGCTGACAATTGCTTTGAAATCTGAATACAACAGCGATTCTGATAGTTAAACTTGAATCCGGCAGAGTCTTGGCGTTCAATGGCGGAAAGTCCCCCTTTCTGAAGGCTTCAGGGTGCTATTTATAGGCGTTGGAGGCCCAGATCTTGCTGAAACTTCGTGAGACTTCTTCTGGCACGTGAGTGGGCCCACGCGACCGACCCCACCAAGTTTCGTCTCGATCGGACATCGGTTCGAAGTGATTTCGAACCCATCAAGGAATGGTCCAATCGAGCTGAAACTTGGCAGGAACAATCTTTACCTCATATGGAAGCTACTGTGAAAATTTGGTTGCATTTGGATTTGTAGTTTAGGAGATACGATCGGTTCGAAATTGGCATTTTCGGTTGGCTGGGACGTTCGAACCCATTATTTCGAAACCAGGAGCCCGAACCCATGTACGCACGTGCTTCTGCAGTGACGTGGCGCGTACTCCACGCGTCGATCCAAATTTATCTCCGAGTTGACCGCTTCGAATCCATGGATTTCGCTGACTTCGTATCGATGATCGTTGTGTAGTTTGAATCAATCAACTACGTGACTCTCGTGTTGACCTGTCTGTCTAGTTCGAACCGAAGGGATGGAGCTTCCTTCGTATCGATACATGTGATGGATACGAAATCAAGCTCCGCGATGGTTTCGAACGTTCATCGGTTCGAACTAAGCACCAGCGTGGATGATTCAACGCTCATGGATACGAAGATGCAACCTAATAATGGATACGAAAAAGTGTTTTTAGCATGGATACTGATGGATTCGAACGCAATCAATTCGAAGTTAACAGTGGCCGATGGGTTCGAAAATGGCAGGGAGCGATGTGCTCGAAGCAATGGGTTTTGGATGGGTTCGAAATGGATGGTTTCGAAGCAGTGGGTATCGGATGGTTTCGAAGTCATGGGTTCGAAGTGGATGGCTTCGAAGTCACGGGTTCGAAGTAGATGGGTTCGAAACCATGGGTTCGAAGCGGCTGGGTTCGAAGGCGATGGTTTCGAATCAAACAATGACTACTTTTCCTCACACTGAATCCATCATATCTTGAGCATACGAACTCGGATTGACTTGAAACTTGGAATGATGGCTCCTACAACCTTTCTTGTCATGTCCTATCAATTGTGGCCTGATCCGGACTCGGGCAAAATTCATCGATATCCATAGCTAAGTGATGTATAACCAATCTCTAAGACGGACTGTTTCCCGTTTTCGACCAATCTTTTGATATCACGGCTTTGCCAAAAAGCGGGATAACATTTTGCCCCCCAAAACATGACTTGCGGTAGGAAGGTGTGTTTTGTAATGCTTCGAGTTGGATGTTCGTATCCGATTATCAACCTGCAAGGAACTCAATAGTTTCATATGTCCTCAAATGACGATCGTTCGGGATCGAGCCATTTGGGATGAAGTGCGGCCGTTCATGGTCAAGCGCTCAACTTCAAATGACGATCGTTCGTGATCGAGTCATTCGAGGGGAAGTGCGACCGTGCGCGGTCGAGCGTACAAATGCATGCTTCGATCGTTCGGGATCGTATGCTGCTTGAAGTGAATCGGGACCGTTCGCGGTCCGTGCCGTTCGTGGCATAAGATGGAATAGGACCGTTCGCGGTCGATGCCGTTCGCGGCGAATGATGAGATGGGACCGTTCGCGGTCGACTGCCGTTCGTGGCAAATGATGATCGTTCGCGACCAAGTGCCGTTCAAGGCGAGTGGTGACCGTTCGAGGTCGGGTTTCATAATTAATGAGCCATGACCGTTCGCGATCGATGGCGTTCGAGGCAGGAAGTGATCGTTCGCGATCGTGTGCCGTTCGAGGCGAATTCGTGACCGTTCGTGGTCAGATGTCGGACCTCAAGTGACGACCGTTCGCGATCAAGCCATTGAGGTAAGGTGAGTTATGACTGTTCGAAGTCGGGTGCCGTTCGAGGCGGATTGTGTGTGTGCCCGGGAGGGCTTGGTGTTATCGATGCCAGGGTCACGTTCGGGTGAGTTCCTGGATCGTTTATAGGGGCGGTTCATCGCCGTCTCAGAGCATACCTAGGGATCGTTCGTGACCCCATACATGTGTGCGTAGCTTAGTCATTCCAGAGTTATCAAAATCAAATAATTATCAAACAGATGAGTTCCAAAAACAATGTCCAAATAAACAAAGTCCAAACGTTCAAATCAAAATGAAACGAAAGTAAAGCATGGATGTCAAAGTGTAAGTTCCCACTACGAAACGGTCGATGATCACTCAGAGCATGCCTGGAGATCGTTCGCGATCTCGCGCATGTGTAAATGATTTAATTGTGGTAGTGGAAGCTTACGACTTGTTCATCGTTATTTCATTCAGTTGATAACCAGACGGTGCCTTGGTTCGGGGTCGCCTCTAGCTGATGTGGACGGTGGTCGTTCTGGTTCCGCCACAGGAGCTCGTCTCCTCACATATTGAAGGAGCATACCGTTCCTGATATGCCCTTCCACCTCATCCTTCAGGTGCCTACAATCATTAGTAGTATGACCATTTAATTCATGGAATACACAGAACTTATCTGATTTCCTTTCGTCTGAGGTAGGATCCCTTCGCATTGGCCTACGATACGGAATCTGTTCTTTGGTATCCTGGTAAATTCGCTCCAGACTCTCGTTCAACTCAGTGTAGGTGGTGAATCGCGGCTCCCTCCGTTGCCGCTTTGATCTGTCTCTGTCATTCTCAATCTTTCTTTTACCTTTATCTTTGTCCGAGTCCCTTCTAGGGGCGTCTTTGAGTGCAAAAATTTCTATCCCATCTCCTTCTTCTCTCTCGGCATTCGCATCTTCTAATCGTAAAAACTTTTCCGCTTCATGATAGAATTCCTCTAGATCAATGGGTGGATCTTTAGTCAATGAATTCTTGAACTCTGTGCCGTCAGCTATTCCGGACACAGCTGCCATGACCACCATGGACGGATCCGCTCTATCCACTGAAGCTGCTGCTGCATTAAATCGTGCTAGATAACTTCTCAAGGTCTCTCCGGCCTTCTGCTTTAGGGTTGCCAGAGTCATCACGTTCTTGGGTCTGGTAATATGAACCCTGAATTGCCTCATAAATCTCTCCACTAAACCATTCCATGTTCCGATGGATCCATTCTCCAACTGTCTAAACCATAGTGCAGCGATATCTGTCAAGTACAATGGAAAACACCGGGCCATAACCTCCTCCGATGCCCCCAGTACTTCCATATGCCTCATATATTTTGTCAGGTGGACCGTGGGGTCCGTTCTCCCGTCATACATATCCAACGATGGTAGTTTGAAATCAGGCGGGTTCCTAGCTTGCCTGATTGCTGAAGTAAAAGGGCTTCTATTAACATCTTCCAAATCTTTGTTCACCATACCGCCTCTCAAAGCTCTCCTAACTATCTCTGCTAATCGGTCATTGTCTCCGAGATGTAACCCTTGTTCACTACTTCCAACCTGCCCCCCGAGTTCACGAGGTAACTCCGGGATCTGCCCCCTTAACTGAGCGTTTGCATCTCTACGACTACCGGGTTGCGCAGATGCTCCCCTTTCTCCCTCCGAAACCTCCAAGGGTGTGCCCCCTAATCCAGGTGCTACTCCGGATGGTCCTGCTCCGTTCTGGACTCCATTGGCTTCCCTATTCTGTGCTCCGAGCTGTCCTATCTGATGGAGTAAACTCTGAATCATTTCCTCTTGCCTCTTCATCATAGTTTCCATCTCGTCCCTAGTAATGTATATTGATGGTTGATTTGCTCCTGACGAAGCCTCTTGGCTTCCCTGTGGTTCGCTTCTCTCAGTCCTTGGTCTCCTACTCGATTGCCTTGCCATAATTCCTAAATCTGAACTTCTGAACTTTCAAATCCAACTTCTTCCTGAGTTCAACTCTCAGTGAAAGCACCAAAATGTTTGCGCCAAAATTGGTCACAAACACCCAAGGTCGTGAAAGCACCCGTTTACGTGTTCAATTCGATAATATTCAGCACAGAACTCAGCAACAATCAGTATAGAATTCAGCTCTAAGTAACAAATCACAGTAATTCACAAGCAACAATCACAAACACAGGATTTATAGTGGTTCGGCGTTCGTGCCTACGTCCACTTTGAAGGGTTTCTCTTTATTGCTTTGCTCGATTCAATCGATTACAATGGATTACAGCTGACAATTGCTTTGAAATCTGAATACAACAGCGATTCTGATAGTTAAACTTGAATCCGGCAGAGTCTTGGCGTTCAATGGCGGAAAGTCCCCCTTTCTGAAGGCTTCAGGGTGCTATTTATAGGCGTTGGAGGCCCAGATCTTGCTGAAACTTCGTGAGACTTCTTCTGGCACGTGAGTGGGCCCACGCGACCGACCCCACCAAGTTTCGTCTCGATCGGACATCGGTTCGAAGTGATTTCGAACCCATCAAGGAATGGTCCAATCGAGCTGAAACTTGGCAGGAACAATCTTTACCTCATATGGAAGCTACTGTGAAAATTTGGTTGCATTTGGATTTGTAGTTTAGGAGATACGATCGGTTCGAAATTGGCATTTTCGGTTGGCTGGGACGTTCGAACCCATTATTTCGAAACCAGGAGCCCGAACCCATGTACGCACGTGCTTCTGCAGTGACGTGGCGCGTACTCCACGCGTCGATCCAAATTTATCTCCGAGTTGACCGCTTCGAATCCATGGATTTCGCTGACTTCGTATCGATGATCGTTGTGTAGTTTGAATCAATCAACTACGTGACTCTCGTGTTGACCTGTCTGTCTAGTTCGAACCGAAGGGATGGAGCTTCCTTCGTATCGATACATGTGATGGATACGAAATCAAGCTCCGCGATGGTTTCGAACGTTCATCGGTTCGAACTAAGCACCAGCGTGGATGATTCAACGCTCATGGATACGAAGATGCAACCTAATAATGGATACGAAAAAGTGTTTTTAGCATGGATACTGATGGATTCGAACGCAATCAATTCGAAGTTAACAGTGGCCGATGGGTTCGAACATGGCAGGGAGCGATGTGCTCGAAGCAATGGGTTTTGGATGGGTTCGAAATGGATGGTTTCGAAGCAGTGGGTATCGGATGGTTTCGAAGTCATGGGTTCGAAGTGGATGGCTTCGAAGTCACGGGTTCGAAGTAGATGGGTTCGAAACCATGGGTTCGAAGCGGCTGGGTTCGAAGGCGATGGTTTCGAATCAAACAATGACTACTTTTCCTCACACTGAATCCATCATATCTTGAGCATACGAACTCGGATTGACTTGAAACTTGGAATGATGGCTCCTACAACCTTTCTTGTCATGTCCTATCAATTGTGGCCTGATCCGGACTCGGGCAAAATTCATCGATATCCATAGCTAAGTGATGTATAACCAATCTCTAAGACGGACTGTTTCCCGTTTTCGACCAATCTTTTGATATCACGGCTTTGCCAAAAAGCGGGATAACAGGCATTAGAACAAGGAACATAGAAAAGTAAACAAACAAATGCGTGCAAGTGTGGGATTTCATTCGCAAACTAAAGTTTTCAAGTTCACAAGTTCATTCGGTTTCCATCTCATTCGGTTTCCATCTCATTCGGTTTTCATCTCATTCGGTTTCCATCTCGTTCAGTTTCCATCTCATTCGGTTTCCATCTCATTCGGTTTTCATCTCGTTCGGTTTCCATCTCATTCGACCCCAAGGCCGTAGTCCCATTCGGTGAAGTGAAAACTTTCGTATGTATTCGGCAAAAGGGAACATACCTGGTTCGGTACTAAATTGGTCCGGCGCTTGATTGATTCGGTATTTGTTTGATCCGGTACTTAACTGGTTCGATGCTCAATATGGCTCGGCTCTACTAGTTCGGTAAAGAAAAACAAGGGGGGTACGGCCTCTATATATAGGCGAACTCACAACCACCGAACCAAACAATTCGCCCAACCGGACCAATAATACCGGACCACCAGAAGCCGAATGGGAATAGCCGGACCAACCAAGAACCGAATGAAACTCTCTCTCTACAGACCAAGACCAGGAACTAGTGGCGTGCAAAGCGCCTCCCTCAGATAAGTACCAAACTCCAGAACTAACTAAAATAAGATTATGATAGCGATGAATAAGTCGTAAAATCCTCACCGACGTGGATTAAATCGTTTACACGTGTACGCGACCTCGAATGGTCCATAGGCACGCTCTGAATGGTTATTAACCCTACCATCGTGGGAATTTACACTTTGACACGCATTTTTAAGCCCATCGGTCATATGGATATTTGATAATTATGAAATGGCTAAGCTACTTACACATGTACGGGGTTGCGAACGATCCCTAGGCATGCTCTGAGCTGGCAACAAACCATCTTCACAAACATAAACCGGGCATCGACGATGCCGAGCCCCTTCGGGGCTCACTCTCTCGTCCTGAACGGCACAGTTCACTTCATCTCGAATATTTCGATCATGAACGGCCGTTATTCGAAATCACACTAAAACTGTAAATTCCTTTGCAGGAAATTAACAGAATACGAACGTCCAATCGCTGGCGTTACAAAGCCAATCTTCCTGTCACAAGAAAAACAAAGTGCGACACATGCAAGCACGTGCCCCACTTTGGGGGGCAAATGTTGGGCGAATTTTCACCCAGAAGACCTCAAGACCAAGAAGCCGCAGTTTCACTCGGGCTCGCAAGCAACCTCTACTTCGTTCAACAGCCAAGAAGCTCAATACTAACCTAGAGGGCCTTCCAATATTCTCCATGAAGAAGATCACTCGGCCCCCACTTCATTCGGTTCCACAACACTCGGCCCCCACTTCATTCGGCTCCACTTCACTCGGCCCCCACTTCATTCGGCCCCATCTTATTCGGCTCCTTTATACCACCACTCCAACTCCCCTGCCGAACCAACCTTGCCACCGAACCACCTACATAACCGGACCAAACGACTACCGGTCCACATTCTCACACTCCTACTACCGGACCAGGCAAGCACCGAACCAACCCTCTCCTTTCCCCTACCGGTCCACATGCACACCTACCACCGGTCCAAGCTCATAGCCGAATGAAGCCTTGCCGAACCAGAAGATTGCCAGTCCAGATTGCTTCAGCCCGGGCCCACCAGCAGCTATATGCTTCCAAGGCCCCTGCCCTCAACCTCATTCTATAAATAGAGGGGCAGGGGTACAACAATGGCAGACAAGTTTGAGAGCTCAAGCAAGGAAGGAACTTTCAAACTACTTTCATATACTGATATACGAAGCATTGTACTTGTAATCTGAAAGAAAGAAGATAATAACATATAAAGTGGACGTAGGCACATTCTGGCCGAACCACTATAAATCTGTGTGTCTTTTACATTTCAGCCCCTACTTCTTTCATATTTACATACTCATCTAAAATAATTGAAAATCACATATAATCAACTAAATAATACGACTTGGAGGTGTTTGTCCATTTTTTGTGCAAACAGCTGAAAGCTGTCATAGCTGTAGAACTCACAGATACCTCCGTTTTGACTGGTTATGGCTCCCGTAACTCTAAACGAGCCAAGAGTTATGGCCCTCCGAATAATCGATATCCATAGGGTGCAACATCTACGGTGCAAGGTGCAACATCCGTCCAAAATGACGAAACCGTGCCGTACGACCTTTAGAAATGGGTGCATGGATTTGAAACGGTGCAGTACCATGGTGCACCACTCTCCAGCGATAGTAAATCATAGAACAGCCACGGGGATCCCGTTTTACAGAAAAAATCCACGTGACGAAAAAATGAAGGGTAAAAAACTTCCTTGACCCGATTGAGGTTCGGATAGGATTTTTTGGGTATAAAACTAACCGGTGACGGCAGAAAGATGTCATAGCTGTAGAACTCACAGATACCTTCGTTTTGACTGGTTATGGCTCCCGTAACTCTAAACGAGCCAAGAGTTATGGCCCTCCGAAGAATCGATTTCCACAGGGTGCAACATCTGCGGTGCAAGGTGCAACATCCGTCCAAAATGACGAAACCGTGCCGTACGACCTTTAGAAATGTGTGCATGGATTTGAAACGGTGCAGTACCATGGTGCACCACTCTCCAGCGATGGTAAATAATTGACCAGCCACGGGGATCCCGTTTTACAGAAAAATTCCACGTGACGAAAAAACGAAGGGTAAAAACTTCCATGACCCGATTGAAGTTCAGATAGGATTTTTTGGGTATGAAACTAACCAGTGATGGCTGAAAGCTGTCATAGCGGTAGAACTCACAGATACCTTCGTTTTGACTTTTATGGCTCCCGTAACTCTAAAAGAGCCAAGAGTTATGGCCCTCCGAATAATCGATATCCTTAGGGTGCAACATCAACGGTGCAACGTGCAACATCCGTCCAAAATGACGAAACCGTGCCGTAAGACCTTTAGAAATGGGTGCATGGATTTGAAACGGTGCAGTACCATGGTGCACCACTCTCCAGCGATGGTAAATCATTGACCAGCCACGGGGATCCCGTTTTACAGAAAAAATCCACGTGACGAAAAAACGAAGGGTAAAAAACTTCCATGACCCGATTGAGGTTCGGATAGGATTTTTTGGGTATGAAACTAACCAGTGACGGCTGAAAGCCGTCATAGCTGTAGAACTCACAGATACCTCCGTTTTGACTGGTTATGGCTCCCGTAACTCTAAACGAGCCAAGAGTTATGGCCCTCCGAATAATCGATATCCATAGGGTGCAACATCTACGGTGCAAGGTGCAACATCCGTCCAAAATGACGAAACCGTGCCGTACGACCTTTAGAAATGGGTGCATGGATTTGAAACGGTGCAGTACCATGGTGCACCACTCTCCAGCGATGGTAAATCATAGACCAGCCACGGGGATCCCGTTTTACAGAAAAAATCCACGTGACGAAAAAATGAAGGGTAAAAAACTTCCTTGACCCGATTGAGGTTCGGATAGGATTTTTTGGGTATGAAACTAACCGGTGACGGCAGAAAGATGTCATAGCTGTAGAACTCACAGATACCTTCGTTTTGACGGGTTATGGCTCCCGTAACTCTAAACGAGCCAAGAGTTATGGCCCTCCGAAGAATCGCTATCCATAGGGTGCAACATCTACGGTGCAAGGTGCAACATCCGTCCAAAATGACGAAATAGTGCCGTACAACCTTTAGAAATGGGTGCATGGATTGGAAACGGTGCAGTACCGTGGTGCACCACTCTCCAGCGATGGTAAATCATAGACCAGCCGCGGGAATTCCATTTTACAGAAAAAATCCACGTGACGAAAAAACGAAGGGTAAAAAACTTCCATGACCCGATTGAGGTTCGGATAGGATTTTTTGGGTATGAAACTAACCAGTGACGGCTGAAAGGTGTCACAGATGTAGAACTCACAAATACCTTCGTTTTGGCTGGTTGTGGCTCCCGTAACTCTAAACGAGCCTAGAGTTATGGCCCTCCGAAGAATCGATATCCATAGGGTGCAACATCTACGGTGCAAGGTGCAACATCCGTCCAAAATGACGAAACAGTGTCGTACGACCTTTAGAAATGGGTGCATGGATTGGAAACGGTGCAGTACCATGGTGCATCACTCTCCAGCGATGGTAAATCATAGACCAGCCGCGGGAATTCCCTTTTACAGAAAAAATCCACGTGACCAAAAAACGAAGGGTAAAACACTTCCATGACCCGATTGAGGTTCGGATAGGATTTTTTGGGTATGAAACTAATCAGTGACGGCTAAAAGCCGTCATAGCTATAGAACTCACAGATACCTTCGTTTTGACAGGTTATGCCTCCCGTAACTCTAAACGAGCCAAGAGTTATGGCCCTCCGAAGAATCGATATCCACAGGGTGCAACATCTACGGTGCAAGGTGCAACATCCATCCAAAATGACGAAATAGTGCCGTATGACCTTTAGAAATGGGTGCATGGATTGGAAACGGTGCAGTACCATGGTGCACCACTCTGCAGCGATGGTAAATCATAGAATAGCCGCGGGAATTCCCTTTTACAGAAAAAATCCACGTGACGAAAAAACGAAGGTAAAAAACTTCCATGACCTAATTGAGGTTCGGATAGGATTGTCTGGCTATGAAACTAACCAGTGACGGCTGGAAGCCGTCATAGCTGTAGAACTCACAGATACCTTCGTTTTGACAGGTTATGGCTCCCGTAACTCTAAACGACCCAAGAGTTATGGCCCTCCGAAGAATCGATATCCACAGGGTGCAACATCTACGGTGCAAGGTGCAACATCCGTCCAAAATGACGAAACAGTGCCGTACGACCTTTAGAAATGGGTGCATGGATTGAAAATGGTGCAGTACCATGGTGCACCACTCTCCAGCGTTGGTAAATCAAAGACCAGCCACGGGGATCCCGCTTTACAGAAAAAATCTACGTGACGAAAAAACGAAGGGTAAAAAACTTCCATGACCCGATTGAGGTTCGGATAGGATTGTTTGGGTATGAAACTAACCAATGACGGCTGAAAGCCGTCACAGCTGTAGAAATCACAGATACCTTCGCTTTGACAGGTTATGGCTCCCGTAACTCTAAACGAGCCAAGAGTTATGGCACTCCGAAGAATCGATATCCACAGGGTGCAACATGTACGGTCGAAGGTGCAACATCCGTCCAAAATGACGAAACAGTGCCGTACGATCTTTAGAAATGTGTGCATGGATTGGAAACAGTGTAGTACCATGGTGCACCATTCTCCAGCATTGGTAAATCATAGACCAGCCACGGGGATCCCGTTTTACAGAAAAAATCCACGTGACGAAAAAACGAAGGGTAAAAAACTTCCATGACCCGATTGAGGTTCGGACAGGATTTTTTGGGTATGATACTAACCAGTGACGGCTGAAAGCGGTCACAGATGTAGAACTCACAAAGTTCTTCGTTTTGACTGGTTGTGGCTCTCGTAACTCTAAACGAGCCAAGAGTTATGGCCCTCCGAAGAATCGATATCCACAGGGTGCAACATCTACGGTGCAAGGTGCAACATCCGTCCAAAATGACGAAACAGTGCCGTATGACCTTTAGAAATGGGTGCATGGATTGGAAACGGTGCAGTACCATGGTGCACCACTCTCCAGCGTTGGTAAATCATAGACCAGCCTCGGGGATCCCGTTTTACAGAAAAAATCCACGTGACGAAAAAACGAAGGGTAAAAAACTTCCATGACACGATTGAGGTTCGGATAGGCTTTTTTGGGTATGAAAGTAACCAGTGACTGCTGAAAGCTGTCATAGCTGTAGAACTCACAGATACCTTCGTTTTGACTGGTTATGGCTCCCGTAACTCTAAAGGAGCCAAGAGTTATGGCCCTCCGAAGAATCGATATCCACTGGGTGCAACATCTACGGTGCAAGGTGCAACATCCGTCCAAAATGACGAAACAGTGCCGTACGACCTTTAGAAATGAGTGCATGGATTTGAAACATTGCAGTACCATGGTGCACCATTCTCCAGCGATGGTAAATCATAGACCAGCCACGGGGATCCCGTTTTACAGAAAAAATCCACGTGACAAAAAAACGAAGGGTAAAAAACTTCCATGACCCGATTGAGGTTCGGATAGGATTTTTTGGGTATGAAACTAATCAGTGACGGCTGAAAGCAGTCAAAGATGTAGAACTCACAAATACCTTTGTTTTGACTGGTTGTGGCTCCCGTAACTCTAAACGAGCCAAGAGTTATGGCCCTCCGAAGAATCGATATCCATAGGGTGCAACATCTACGGTGCAAGGTGCAACATCCGTCCAAAATGACGAAACAGTGCCGTACGACCTTTAGAAATGGGTGCATGGATTGGAAACGGTGCAGTACCATGGTGCACCACTCTCCAGCGATGGTAAATCATAGACCAGCCACGGGAATTCCCTTTTACAGAAAAAATCCACGTGATGAAAAAACGAAGGGTAAAAAACTTCCATGACCCGATTGAGGTTCGGATAGGATTTTTTGGTTATGAAACTAACCAGTGACGGCTGAAAGCAGTCACAGATGTAGAACTCACAAATACCTTTGCTTTGACTGGTTGTTGCTCCCGTAACTCTAAACGAGCCAAGAGTTATGGCCCTCCAAAGAATCGATATCCATAGGGTGCAACATCTACGGTGCAAGGTGCAACATCCATCCAAAATGACGAAACAGTGCCGTACGACCTATAGAAACGGGTGCATGGATTGGAAACGGTGCAGCACCATGGTGCACCACTCTCCAGCGATGGTAAATCATAGACCAGCCGCGGGAATTCCCTTTTACAGAAAAAATCCACGTGACGAAAAAACGAAGGGTAAAAAACTTCCATGACCCGATTGTGGTTCGGATAGAATTTTTTGGGTATGAAACTAACCAGTGACGGCTGAAAGCGGTCACAGATGTAGAACTCACAGATACCTTCGTTTTGACTGGTTATGGCTCCCGTAACTCTAAACGAGCCAAGAGTTATGGCCCTCCGAAGAATCGATATCCACAGGGTGCAACATCTACGGTGCAAGGTGCAACATCCGTCCAAAATGACGAAACTGTGCCGTACGACCTTTAGAAATGGGTGCATGGATTGGAAACGGTGCAGTACCATGGTGCACTACTCTCCAGCATTGGTAAATCATAGACCAGCCACGGGGATCCCGCTTTACAGAAAAAATCTACGTGACGAAAAAACGAAGGGTAAAAAACTTCCATGACCCGATTGAGGTTCGGATAGGATTGTTTGGGTATGAAACTAACCAGTGACGGCTGAAAGCTGTCATAGCTGTAGAACTCACAGATACCTTCGTTTTGACAGGTAATGGCTCCCGTAACTCTAAACGAGCCAAGAGTTATGGCCCTTCGAAGAATCGATATCCACAGGGTGCAACATCTACGGTGCAAGGTGCAACATCCGTCCAAAATGACGAAACAGTGTCGTACGACCTTTAGAAATGGGTGCATGGATTGGAAACGGTGCAGTACCATGGTGCACCACTCTCCAGCGATGGTAAATCATAGACCAGCCACGGGGATCCCGTTTTACAGAAAAATTCCACGTGACGAAAAAACGAAGGGTAAAAAACTTCCTTGACCCGATTGAGGTTCGGATAGGATTTTTTGGGTATGAAACTAACCAGTGACGGCTGAAAGCTGTCATAGCTGTAGAACTCACAGATACCTTCGTTTTGACTGGTTATGGTTCCCGTAACTCTAAACGAGCCAAGAGTTATGGCCCTCCGAAGAATCGATATCCACAGGGTGCAACATCTACGGTGCAAGGTGCAACATCCGTCCAAAATGACGAAACAGTGTCGTACGACCTTTAGAAATGGGTGCATGGATTGGAAACGGTGCAGTACCATGGTGCACCACTCTCCAGCGATGGTAAATCATAGACCAGCCACGGGGATCCCGTTTTACAGAAAAATTCCACGTGACGAAAAAACGAAGGGTAAAAAACTTCCTTGACCCGATTGAGGTTCGGATAGGATTTTTTGGGTATGAAACTAACCAGTGACGGCTGAAAGCGGTCACAGATGTAGAACTCACAGATACCTTCGTTTTGACTGGTTGTGGCTCCCGTAACTCTAAACGAGCCAAGAGTTATGGCCCTCCGAAGAATCGATATCCACAGGGTGCAACATCTACGGTGCAAGGTGCAACATCCGTCCAAAATGACGAAACAGTGTCGTACGACCTATAGAAACGGGTGCATGGATTGGAAACGGTGCAGCACCATGGTGCACCACTCTCCAGCGATGGTAAATCATAGACCAGCCGCGGGAATTCCCTTTTACAGAAAAAATCCACGTGACGAAAAAACGAAGGGTAAAAAACTTCCATGACCCGATTGAGGTTCGGATAGGATTGTTTGGGTATGAAACTAACCAGTGACGGCTGAAAGCGGTCACAGATGTAGAACTCACAGATACCTTCGTTTTGACTGGTTATGGCTCCCGTAACTCTAAACGAGCCAAGAGTTATGGCCCTCCGAAGAATCGATATCCACAGGGTGCAACATCTACGGTGCAAGGTGCAACATCCGTCCAAAATGACGAAACTGTGCCGTACGACCTTTAGAAATGGGTGCATGGATTGGAAACGGTGCAGTACCATGGTGCACTACTCTCCAGCATTGGTAAATCATAGACCAGCCACGGGGATCCCGCTTTACAGAAAAAATCTACGTGACGAAAAAACGAAGGGTAAAAAACTTCCATGACCCGATTGAGGTTCGGATAGGATTGTTTGGGTATGAAACTAACCAGTGACGGCTGAAAGCTGTCATAGCTGTAGAACTCACAGATACCTTCGTTTTGACAGGTAATGGCTCCCGTAACTCTAAACGAGCCAAGAGTTATGGCCCTTCGAAGAATCGATATCCACAGGGTGCAACATCTACGGTGCAAGGTGCAACATCCGTCCAAAATGACGAAACAGTGTCGTACGACCTTTAGAAATGGGTGCATGGATTGGAAACGGTGCAGTACCATGGTGCACCACTCTCCAGCGATGGTAAATCATAGACCAGCCACGGGGATCCCGTTTTACAGAAAAATTCCACGTGACGAAAAAACGAAGGGTAAAAAACTTCCTTGACCCGATTGAGGTTCGGATAGGATTTTTTGGGTATGAAACTAACCAGTGACGGCTGAAAGCTGTCATAGCTGTAGAACTCACAGATACCTTCGTTTTGACTGGTTATGGTTCCCGTAACTCTAAACGAGCCAAGAGTTATGGCCCTCCGAAGAATCGATATCCACAGGGTGCAACATCTACGGTGCAAGGTGCAACATCCGTCCAAAATGACGAAACTGTGCCGTACGACCTTTAGAAATGGGTGCATGGATTGGAAACGGTGCAGTACCATGGTGCACTACTCTCCAGCGTTGGTAAATCATAGACCAGCCACGGGGATCCCGCTTTACAGAAAAAATCTACGTGACGAAAAAACGAAGGGTAAAAAACTTCCATGACCCGATTGAGGTTCGGATAGGATTGTTTGGGTATGAAACTAACCAGTGACGGTTGAAAGCCGTCACAGCTGTAGAACTCACAGATACCTTCGTTTTGACAGGTTATGTCTCCTGTAACTCTAAACGAGCCAAGGGTTATGGCCCTCCGAAGAATCGATATCCACAGGGTGCAACATCTACGGTGCAAGGTGCAACATCCGTCCAAAATGACGAAACAGTGCCGTATGACCTCTAGAAATGGGTGCATGGATTGAAAATGGTGCAATACCATGGTGCACCACTCTCCAGCGTTGGTAAATCATAGACCAGCCACGGGGATCCCGTTTTACAGAAAAAATCCACGTGACGAAAAAACGAAGGGTAAAAAACTTTCATGACCCGATTGAGGTTTGGATAGGATTTTTTGGGTATGAAACTAACCAGTGACGGCTGAAAGCCTTCATAGCTATAGAACTCACAGATACCTTCGTTTTGACGGGTTGTTGCTCCCGTAACTCTAAACGAGCCAAGAGTTATGGCCCTCCGAAGAATCGCTATCCATAGGGTGCAACATCTATGGTGCAAGGTGCAACATCCGTCCAAAATGACGAAACAGTGCCGTACGACCTTTAGAAATGGGTGCATGGATTGAAAACGGTGCAATACCGTGGTGCACCACTCTCCAGCGTTAGTAAATCATAGACCAGCCACGGGGATCCCGTTTTACAGAAAAAATCCACGTGACGAAAAAACGAAGGGTAAAAAACTTCCATGACCCGATTGAGGTTCGGATAGGATTTTTTGGGTATGAAACTAACCAGTGACGGCTGAAAGCCGTCATAGCTATAGAACTCACAGATACCTTCGTTTTGACTGGTTGTTGCTCCCGTAACTCTAAACGAGTCAAGAGTTATGGCCCTCCGAAGAATCGCTATCCATA
Organism: Allium cepa; assembly: GCA_030765085.1. Classification (NCBI taxonomy): domain Eukaryota; kingdom Viridiplantae; phylum Streptophyta; class Magnoliopsida; order Asparagales; family Amaryllidaceae; genus Allium; species Allium cepa. The sequence goes on from CM060941.1 coordinate 454,393, forward strand.
GGGTGCAACATCTACGGTGCAATGTGCAACATCCGTCCAAAATGACGAAACAGTGCCGTACGACCTTTAGAAATGGGTGCATGGATTGGAAACGGTGTCGTACCATGGTGCACCAATCTCCAGCGATGGTTAATCATAGACCAGCCGCGGGAATTCCCTTTTACAGAAAAAATCCACGTGACGAAAAAACGAAGGGTAAAAAACTTCCATGACCCGATTAAGGTTCGGACAGGATTTTTTGGGTATGAAACTAACCAGTGACGGCTGAAAGGTGTCACAGATGTAGAACTCACAAATACCTTCGTTTTGACTGGCTGTGGCTCCCGTAACTCTAAACGAGCCAAGAGTTATGGCCCTCCGAAGAATCGATATCCATAGGGTGCAACATCTACGGTGCAAGGTGCAACATCCGTCCAAAATGACGAAACAGTGCCGTACGACCTTTAGAAATGGGTGCATGGATTGGAAACGGTGCAGTACCATGGTGCATCACTCTCCAGCGATGGTAAATCATAGACCAGCCGCGGGAATTCCCTTTTACAGAAAAAATCCACGTGACCAAAAAACGAAGGGTAAAAAACTTCCATGACCCAATTGAGGTTCGGATAGGAATTTGTGGGTATGAAACGAACCAGTGACGGCTAGAAGCCGTCATAGCTATAGAACTCATAGATACCTTCGTTTTGACAGGTTATGGCTCCCGTAACTCTAAACGAGCCAAGAGTTATGGCCCTCCGAAGAATCGATATCCACAGGGTGCAACATCTACGGTGCAAGGTGCAACATCCGTCCAAAATGACGAAACAGTGCCGTATGACCTTTAGAAATGGGTGCATGGATTGGAAACGGTGCAGTACCATGGTGCACCACTCTGCAGCGATGGTAAATCATAGAATAGCCGCGGGAATTCCCTTTTACAGAAAAAATCCACGTGACGAAAAAACGAAGGGTAAAAAACTTCCATGACCCGATTGAGGTTCGGATAGGATTTTTTGGGTATGAAACTAACCAGTGACGGCTGAAAGCCGTCACAGCTGTGTAACTCACAGATACCTTCGTTTTGACTAGTTGTGGCTCTCGTAACTCTAAACGAGCCAAGAGTTATGGCCCTCCGAAGAATCGATATCCATAGGGTGCAACATCTACGGTGCAAGGTGCAACATCCATCCAAAATGACGAAACAGTGCCGTACAACCTTTAGAAATGGGTGCATGGATTGGAAACGGTGCAGCACCATGGTGCATCACTCTCCAGCGATGGTAAATCATAGACCAGCCGCGGGAATTCCCTTTTACAGAAAAAATCCACGTGACGAAAAAACGAAGGGTAAAAAACTTCCATGACCCGATTGAGGTTCGGATAGAATTTTTTGGGTATGAAACTAACCAGTGACTGCTGAAAGTCGTCATAGCTATAGAACTCACAGATACCTTTGTTTTGACTGGTTGTGGCTCCCGTAACTCTAAACGAGCCAAGAGTTATGGCCCTCCGAAGAATTGATATCCACAGGGTGCAACATCTACGGTGCAAGGTGCAACATCCGTCCAAAATGACGAAACAGTGCCGTACGACCTTTAGAAATGGGTGCATGGATTGGAAACGGTGCAGTACCATGGTGCCCCCTCTCCAGTGATGGTAAATCATAGACCAGCCGCGGGAATTCCCTTTTACAGAAAAAATCCACGTGACGAAAAAACGAAGGGTAAAAAACTTCCATGACCCGATTGAGGTTCGGGTAGGATTTTTTGGGTATGAAACTAACCAGTGACGGCTAAAAGCGGTCACAGATGTAGAACTCACAAATACCTTCGTTTCGACTGGTTGTGGCTCTCGTAACTCTAAACGAGCCAAGAGTTATGGCCCTCCGAAGAATCGATATCCATAGGGTGCAACATCTACGGTGCAAGGTGCAACATCCGTCCAAAATGACGAAACAGTGTCGTACGACCTTTAGAAATGGGTGCATGGATTGGAAACGGTGCAGTACCATGGTGCACCACTCTCCAGTGATGGTAAATCATAGACCAGCCGTGGGAATTCCCTTTTACAGAAAAAATCCACGTGACGAAAAAACGAAGGTTGAAAAACTTCCATGACCCGATTGAGGTTCGGATAGGATTTTTTGGGTATGAAACTAACCAGTGACAACTGAAAGCCGTCACAGATGTAGAACTCAAAAATACCTTCGTTTTGACTGGTTGTGCCTCCCGTAACTCTAAACGAGCCAAGATTTATGGCCCTCCGAAGAATCGATATCCATAGGGTGCAACATCTATGGTGCAGGGTGCAACATTGACGAAACAGTGTCGTACGACCTTTAGAAAAGGGTGCATGGATTGGAAACGGTGAAGTACCATGGTGCACCACTCTCCAGCGATGGTAAATCATAGACCAGCCGTGGGAATTCCCTTTTACAGAAAAAATCCACGTGACGAAAAAACAAAGGGTAAAAAACTTCCATGACCCGATTGAGGTTCGGATAGGATTTTTTGGGTATGAAACTAACCAGTGATGGCTAAAAGCCGTCATAGCTATAGAACTCACAGATACCTTCGTTTTGACAGGTTATGGCTCCCATAACTCTAAACGAGCCAAGAGTTATGGCCCTCCGAAGAATCGATATCCACAGGGTGCAACATCTACGGTGCAAGGTGCAACGTCCATCCAAAATGACGAAATAGTGCCGTATGACCTTTAGAAATGGGTGCATGCATTGGAAACGGTGCAGTACCATGGTGCACCACTCTACAGCGATGGTAAATCATAGACCAGCCGCGGGAATTCCCTTTTACAGAAAAAATCCACCTGACGAAAAAACGAAGGGTAAAAAACTTCCATGACCCTCGGATAGGATTTTTTGGGTATGAAACTAACCAGTGACGGCTGAAAGTAGTCACAGATGTAGAACTCACAAATACCTTCGTTTTGAGTGGTTGTTGCTCCCGTAACTCAAAACTAGCAAAGAGTTATGGCCCTCCGAAGAATCGATATCCACAGGGTGCAACATCTACGGTGCAAGGTGCAACATCTGTCCAAAATGACGAAACTGTGCCGTACGACCTTTAGAAATGGGTGCATGGATTTGAAACAGTGTAGTACCATGGTGCACCACTCTCCAGCGATGGTAAATCATAGACCAGCCGTGGGAATTCCCTTTTACAGAAAAAATCCACGTGACGAAAAAACAAAGGGTAAAAAACTTCCATGACTCGATTGAGGTTCGGATAGGATTTTTTGGGTATGAAACTAACCAGTGATGGATGAAAGCTGTCACAACTGTAGAACTCACAGATACCTTCGTTTTGACTGGTTGTGGCTCCCGTAACTCTAACGAGCCAAGAGTTATGGCCCTCCGAAGAATCGATATCCAAAGAGTGCAACATCTACGGTGCAAGGTGCAACATCCGTCTAAAATGACGAAACAGTGCCGTACGACCTTTAGAAATGGTTGCATGGATTGGAAACGGTGCAGTACCATGGTGCATCACTCTCCAGCGATGGTAAATCATAGACCAGCCACGGGAATTCCCTTTTACAGAAAAATCCACGTGACGAAAAAACGAAGGGTAAAAAACTTCCGTGACCCGATTGAGGTTCGGATAGGATTTTTTGGGTATGAAACTAACCAGTGACGGATGAAAGCCGTCATAGCTATAGAACTCACAGATACCTTCGTTTTGACAGGTTATGGCTCCCGTAACTCTAAACGAGCCAAGAGTTATGGCCCTCCGAAGAATCGATATCCACAGGGTGCAACATCTACGGTGCAAGGTGCAACATCCGTCAAAAATGATGAAACAGTGTCGTACGACGTTTAGAAATGGGTGCATGGATTGGAAACGGTGCAGTACCATGGTGCACCACTCTCCAGCATTGGTAAATCATAGACCAGCCACGGGGATCCCGTTTTACAGAAAAAATCCACGTGACGAAAAAACGAAGGGTAAAAAACTTCCATGACCCGATTGAGGTTCGGATAGGATTTTTTGGGTATGAAACTAACCAGTGACGGCTGAAAGGTGTCACAGATGTAGAACTCACAAATACCTTCGTTTTGACTGGTTGTGGCTCCCGTAACTCTAAACGAGCCAAGAGTTATGGCCCTCCGAAGAATCGATATCCACAAGGTGCAACATCTACAGTGCAAGGTGCAACATCCGTCCAAAATGACGAAACAATGCCGTATGACCTTTAGAAATGGGTGCATGGATTGGAAACGGTGCAGTACCATGGTGTACCACTCTGCAGTGATGGTAAATCATAGAATAGCCGCGGGAATTCTCTTTTACAGAAAAAATCCACGTGACGAAAAAACGAAGGGTGAAAAACTTCCATGACCCGATTGAGGTTCGGATAGGATTTTTTGGGTATGAAACTAACCAGTGACGGCTGAAAGCTATCACAACTGTGGAACCTACAGATACCTTCATTTTGACTGGTTGTGGCTCCCGTAACTCTAAACTAGCAAAGAGTTATGGCCCTCCGAAGAATCGATATCCACAGGGTGCAACATCTACGGTGCAGGTGCAACATCCGTCCAAAATGACGAAACAGTGCCGTACGACCTTTAGAAATGGGTGCATGGATTGGAAACGGTGTCGTACCATGGTGCACCACTCTCCAGCGATGGTAAATCATAGACCAGCCGCGGGAATTCCCTTTTACAGAAAAAATCCACGTGACGAAAAAACGAAGGGTAAAAAACTTCCATGACCCGATTGAGGTTCGGATAGGATTTTTTGGGTATGAAACTAACCAGTGACGGCTGAAAGGTGTCACAGATGTAGAACTCACAAATACCTTCGTTTTGACTGGTTGTGGCTCCTGTAACTCTAAACGAGCCAAGAGTTATGGCCCTCCGAAGAATCGATATCCATAGGGTGCAACATCTACGGTGCAAGGTGCAACATCCGTCCAAAATGACGAAACAGTGCCATACGACCTTTAGAAATGGTTGAATGGATTGGAAAGGGTGCCGTACCATGGTGCACCACTCTCCAGCGATGGTAAATCATAGACCAGCCGTGGGAATTCCCTTTTAAAGAAAAAATCCACGTGACGAAAAAACGAAGGGTAAAAAACTTCCATGACCCGAATGAGGTTCGGATAGGATTTTTGGGTATGAAACTAACCAGTGATGGCTGAAAGGTGTCACAGATGTAGAACTCACAGATACCTTCGTTTTGACTAGTTGTGGCTCCCGTAACTCTAAACGAGCCAAGAGTTATGGCCCTCCGAAGAATCGATAACCATAGGGTGCAACATCTACGGTGCAAGGTGCAACATCCGTCCAACATGACGAAACAGTGCCGTATGACCTTTAGAAATGGGTGCATGGAATGGAAACGGTGCAGTACCATGGTACACCACTCTCCTGCGATGGTAAATCATAGACCAGACGCGGGAATTCTCTTTTACAGAAAAAATCTACGTGACGAAAAAACGAAGGGTAAAAAACTTCCATGAACCGATTGAGGTTCGGATAGGATTTTTTGGGTACGGAAACTAACCAGTGATGGCTAAAAGCCACCATAGCTATAGAACTCACAGATACCTTCGTTTTGACAGGTTATGGCCCCCGTAACTCTAAACGAGCCAAGAGTTATGGCCCTCCGAAGAATCGATATCCACAGGGTGCAACATCTACGGTGCAAGGTGCAACATCCGTCCAAAATGACGAAACAGTGCCGTATGACCTTTAGAAATGGGTGCATGCATTGGAAACGATGCAGTACCATGGTGCACCACTCTGAAACGATGGTAAATCATAGACCAGCCGCGGGAATTCCCTTTTACAGAAAAAATCCACGTGACGAAAAAACGAAGGGTAGAAAACTTACATGACCCGATTGAGGTTCGGATAGGATTTTTTGGGTATGAAACTAACCAGTGACGGCTGAAAGTAGTCACAGATGTAGAACTCACAAATACCTTCGTTTTGAGTGGTTGTTGCTCCCGTAACTCAAAACTAGCAAAGAGTTATGGCCCTCCGAAGAATCGATATCCACAGGGTGCAACATCTACGGTGCAAGGTGCAACATCCGTCCAAAATGACGAAACAGTGCCGTACGACCTTTAGAAATGGGTGCATGGATTGGAAACGGTGCCGTACCATGGTGCACCACTCTGCAGTGATGGTAAATCATAGAATAGCCGCGGGAATTCCCTTTTACAGAAAAAATCCACGTGACAAAAAAACGAAGGGTAAAAAACTTCCATGACCCGATTGAGGTTCCGATAGGATTTTTTGGGTATGAAACTAACCAGTGACGGCTGAAAACTGTCACAGCTGTAGAACCCACATATACCTTCGTTTTGACTGGTTGTGGCTCCCGTAACTCTAAACTAGCAAAGAGTTATGGCCCTCCGAAGAATCGATATCCACAGGGTGCAACATCTACGGTGCAAGGTGCAACATCCGTCCAAAATGACGAAACAGTGCCGTACGACCTTTAGAAATGGGTGCATGGATTGGAAACGGTGCAGTACCATGGTGCACCACTTTGCAGTGATGGTAAATCATAGAATAGCCGCGGGAATTCCCTTTTACAGAAAAAATCCACGTGACGAAAAAACGAAGGGTAAAAAACTTCCATGACCCGATTGAGGTTCGGATAGGATTTTTTGGGTATGAAACTAACCAGTGACGGCTGAAAGATGTCACAGATGTAGAACTCACAGATACCTTCGTTTTGACTGGTTGTGGCTCCCGTAACTCTAAACGAGCCAAGAGTTATGGCCCTCCGAAGAATCGATATCCATAGGGTGCAACATCTACGGTGCAAGGTGCAACATCCGTCCAAAATGACGAAACAGTGCCGTACGACCTTTAGAAATGGTTGCATGGATTGGAAACGGTGCAGTACCATGGTGCATCACTCTCCAGCGATGGTAAATCATAGACCAGCCGCGGGAATTCCCTTTTACAAAAAAAATCCACGTGACGAAAAAACGAAGGGTAAAAAACTTCCATGACCCGATTGAGGTTCGGATAGGCTTTTTTGGGTATGAAACTAACCAGTGACGGCTGAAAGGTGTCACAGATGTAGAACTCACAGATACCTTCGTTTTGATTGGTTGTGGCTCCCGTAACTCTAAACGAGCCAAGAGTTATGGCCCTCCGAAGAATCGATATCCACAGGGTGCAACATCTACGCTGCAAGGTGCAACATCCGTCCAAAATCACGAAACAGTGCCGTATGACCTTTAGAAATGGGTGCATGGATTGAAAACGGTGCAGTACCATGGTGCACCGCTCTGCAGCGATGGTAAATCATAGAATTGCCGCGGGAATTCCCTTTTACAGAAAAAATCCACGTGACGAAAAAACGAAGGGTAAAAAACTTTCATGACCCGATTGAGGTACGGATAGGACTTTTTGGGTATGAATCTAACCAGTGACGGCTGAAAGCAGTCACAGCTGTAGAACCCACAGATACCTTCGTTTTGACTGGTTGTGGCTCCCGTAACTCTAAACTAGCAAAGAGTTATGGCCCTCCGAAGAATCGATATCCACAGGGTGCAACATCTACGGTGCAAGGTGCAACATCCGTCCAAAATTACGAAACAGTGCCGTATGACCTTTAGAAATGGGTGCATGGATTGGAAACGGTGCAGTACCATGGTGCACCACTTTGCAGTGATGGTAAATCATAGAATAGCCGCGGGAATTCCCTTTTACAGAAAAAATCCACGTGACGAAAAAACGAAGGGTAAAAAACTTCCATGACCCGATTGAGGTTCGGATAGGATTTTTTGGGTATGAAACTAACCAGTGACGGCTGAAAGCTGTCACAGCTGTAGAACCCACATATACCTTCGTTTTGACTGGTTGTGGCTCCCGTAACTCTAAACTAGCAAAGAGTTATGGCCCTCCGAAGAATCGATATCCACAGGGTGCAACATCTACGGTGCAAGGTGCAACATCCGTCCAAAATGACGAAACAGTGCCGTACGACCTTTAGAAATGGGTTCATGGATTGGAAACGGTGCCGTACCATGGTGCACCACTCTCCAGCTATGGTAAATCATAGACCAGCCGCGGGAATTCCCTTTTACAGAAAAAATCCAAGTGACGAAAAAACGAAGGGTAAAAAACTTCCATGACCCGATTGAGGTTCGGATAGGATTTTTAGGGTATGAAACTAACCAGTGACGGCTGAAAGATGTCACAGATGTAGAACTCACAGATACCTTCGTTTTGACTGGTTGTGGCTCCCGTAACTCTAAACGAGCCAAGAGTTATGGCCCTCCGAAGAATCGATATCCATAGGGTGCAACATCTACGGTGCAAGGTGCAACATCCGTCCAAAATGACGAAACAGTGCCGTACGACCTTTAGAAATGGTTGCATGGATTGGAAACGGTGCAGTACCATGGTGCATCACTCTCCAGCGATGGTAAATCATAGACCAGCCGCGGGAATTCCCTTTTACAAAAAAAATCCACGTGACGAAAAAACGAAGGGTAAAAAACTTCCATGACCCGATTGAGGTTCGGATAGGCTTTTTTGGGTATGAAACTAACCAGTGACGGCTGAAAGGTGTCACAGATGTAGAACTCACAGATACCTTCGTTTTGACTGGTTGTGGCTTCCGTAACTCTAAACGAGCCAAGAGTTATGGCCCTCCGAAGAATCGATATCCACAGGGTGCAACATCTACGGTGCAAGGTGCAACATCCGTCCAAAATGACGAAACAGTGCCGTATGACCTTTAGAAATGGGTGCATGGATTGGAAACGGTGCAGTACCATGGTGCACCGCTCTGCAGCGATGGTAAATCATAGAATTGCCGCGGGAATTCCCTTTTACAGAAAAAATCCACGTGACGAAAAAACGAAGGGTAAAAAACTTTCATGACCCGATTGAGGTTCGGATAGGATTTTTTGGGTATGAATCTAACCAGTGACGGCTGAAAGCTGTCACAGCTGTAGAACCCACAGATACCTTCGTTTTGACTGGTTGTGGCTCCCGTAACTCTAAACTAGCAAAGAGTTATGGCCCTCCGAAGAATAGATATCCACAGGGTGCAACATCTACAGTGCAAGGTGCAACATCCGTCCAAAATGACGAAACAGTGTCGTACGACCTTTAGAAATGGGTGCATGGATTGGAAACGGTGCCGTACCATGGTGCACCACTCTCCAGCGATGGTAAATCATAGACCAGCCGCGGGAATTCCCTTTTACAGAAAAAATCCACGTGACGAAAAAACGAAGGGTAAAAAACTTCCATGACCCGATTGAGGTTCGGATAGGATTTTTTGGGTATGAAACTAACCAGTGACGGCTGAAAGGTGTCACAGATGTAGAACTCACAGATACCGTCGTTTTGACTGGTTGTGGCTCCCGTAACTCTGAACGAGCCTAGAGTTATGGCCCTCCGAAGAATCGATATCCATAGGGTGCAACATCTACGGTGCAAGGTGCAACATCCATCCAAAATGACGAAACAGTGCCGTACGACCTTTAGAAATGGTTGCATGGATTGGAAATGGTGCAGTACCATGGTGCATCACTCTCCAGCGATGGTAAATCATAGACCAGCCACGGGGATCCCGTTTTACAGAAAAAATCCACGTGACGAAAAAACGAAGGGTAAAAAACTTCCATGATCCGATTGAGGTTCGGATAGGCTTTTTTGGGTATGAAACTAACCAGTGACGGCTGAAAGGTGTCACAGATGTAGAACTCACAGATACCTTCGTTTTGACTGGTTGTGGCTCCCGTAACTCTAAACGAGCCAAGAGTTATGGCCCTCCGAAGAATCGATATCCACAGGGTGCAACATCTACGGTGCAAGGTGCAACATCCGTCCAAAATGACGAAACAGTGCCGTATGACCTTTAGAAATGGGTGCATGGATTGGAAATGGTGCAGTACCATGGTGCACCGCTCTGCAGTGATGGTAAATCATAGAATAGCCGCGGGAATTCCCTTTTACAGAAAAAATCGACGTGACGAAAAAACGAAGGGTAAAAAACTTCCATGACCCGATTGAGGTTCGGATAGGATTTTTTGGGTATGAAACTAACCAGTGACGACTGAAAGCTGTCACAGCTGTAGAACCCACAGATACCTTCGTTTTGACTGGTTGTGGCTCCCGTAACTCTAAACTAGCAAAGAGTTATGGCCCTCCGAAGAATCGATATCCACAAGGTGCAAACTCTACGGTGCAAGGTGCAACATCCGTCCAAAATGACGAAACAGTGCCGTACGACCTTTAGAAATGGGTGCATGGATTGGAAACGGTGCCGTACCATGGTGCACCACTCTCCAGCGATGGCAAATCATAGACCAGCCGCGGGAATTCCCTTTTACAGAAAAAATCCACGTGACGAAAAAACGAAGGGTAAAAAACTTCCATGACCCGATTGAGGTTCGGATAGGATTTTTTGGGTATGAAACTAACCAGTGACGGCTGAAAGATGTCACAGATGTAGAACTCACAGATACCTTCGTTTTGACTGGTTGTGGCTCCCGTAACTCTAAACGAGCCAAGAGTTATGGCACTCCGAAGAATCGATATCCATAGGGTGCAACATCTACAGTGCAAGGTGCAACATCCGTCCAAAATGACGAAACAGTGCCGTACGACCTTTAGAAATGGTTGCATGGATTGGAAATGGTGCAGTACCATGGTGCATCACTCTCCAGCGATGGTAAATCATAGACCAGCCGCGGGAATTCCCTTTTACAAAAAAAATCCACGTGACGAAAAAACGAAGGGTAAAAAACTTCCATGACTCGATTGAGGTTCGGATAGGCTTTTTGGGGTATGTAACTAACCAGTGACGGCTGAAAGGTGTCACAGATGTAGAACTCATAGATACCTTCGTTTTCCCGTAACTCTAAACGAGCCAAGAGTTATGGCCCTCCGAAGAATCGATATCCATAGGGTGCAACATCTACGGTGCAAGGTGCAACATCCATCCAAAATGACGAAAAAGTGCCGTATGACCTTTAGAAATGGGTGCATGGATTGGAAACGGTGCAGTACCATGGTACACCACACTCCAGCGATGGTAAATCATAGACTATCCGCGGGAATTCCCTTTTACAGAAAAAATCCACGTGACGAAAAAACGAAGGGTAAAAATCTTCCATGACCCGATTGAGGTTCAGATAGGCTTTTTTGGGTATGAAAGTAACCAGTGACTGCTGAAAGCTGTCATAGCTGTAGAACTCATAGATACCTTCGTTTAGACTAGTTGTGGCTCCCGTAACTCTAAACGAGCCAAGAGTTATGGCCCTCCGAAGAATCGATATCCACATGGTGCAACATCTACGGTGCAAGGTGCAACATCCGTCCAAAATGACGAAACAGTGCCGTACGACCTTTAGAAATGGGTGCATGGATTGGAAACGGTGCAGTACCATGGTGCACCACTCTCCAGCGATGGTAAGTCATAGACCAGCCGCGGGAATTCCCTTTTACAGAAAAAATCTACGTGACGAAAAAACGAAGGGTAAAAAACTTCCATGACCCGATTGAGGTTCGGATAGGATTTTTTGGGTATGAAACTAACCTGTGACGGCTGAAAGGTGTCACAGATGTAGAACTCACAGATACCTTCGTTTTGACTGGTTGTGGCTCCCGTAACTCTAAACGAGCCTAGAGTTATGGCCCTCCGAAGAATCGATATCCATAGGGTGCAACATCTACGGTGCAAGGTGCAACATCCGTCCAAAATGACGAAAAAGTGCCGTACGACCTTTAGAAATGGGTGCATGGATTGGAAACGGTGCCGTACCATGGTGCACCACTCTCCAGCTATGGTAAATCATAGACCAGCCACGGGGATCCCGTTTTACAGAAAAAATCCACGTGACGAAAAAACGAAGGGTAAAAAACTTCCATGATCCGATTGAGGTTCGGATAGGCTTTTTTGGGTATGAAACTAACCAGTGACGGCTGAAAGCTGTCACAGCTGTGGAACCCACATATACCTTCATTTTGACTGGTTGTGGCTCCCGTAACTCTAAACTAGCATAGAGTAATGGCCCTCCGAAGAATCGATATCCACAGGGTGCAACATCTACGGTGCAAGGTGCAACATCCGTCCAAAATGACGAAATAGTGCCGTACGACCTTTAGAAATGGGTGCATGGATTGGAAACGGTGCCGTACCATGGTGCACCACTCTCCAGCTATGGTAAATCATAGACCAACCGCGGGAATTCCCTTTTACAGAAAAAATCCACGTGACGAAAAAACGAAGGGTAAAAAACTTCCATGACCCTATTGAGGTTCGGATAGGATTTTTTGGGTATGAAACTAACCAGTGACGGCTGAAAGGTGTCACAGATGTAGAACTCACAGATACCTTCGTTTTGACTGGTTGTGGCTCCCGTAACTCTAAACGAGCCTAGAGTTATTGCCCTCCGAAGAATCGATATCCATAGGGTGCAACATCTACGGTGCAAGGTGCAACATCCGTCCAAAATGACGAAAAAGTGCCGTACGACCTTTAGAAATGGGTGCATGGATTGGAAACGGTGCCGTACCATGGTGCACCACTCTCCAGCTATGGTAAATCATAGACCAGCCACGGGGATCCCGTTTTACAGAAAAATCCACGTGACGAAAAAACGAAGGGTAAAAAACTTCCATGATCCGATTGAGGTTCGGATAGGCTTTTTTGGGTATGAAAGTAACCAGTGACTGCTGAAAGCTGTCATAGCTGTAGAACTCACAGATACCTTCGTTTTGACTGGTTGTGGCTCCCGTAACTCTAAACGAGCCAAGAGTTATGGCCCTCCGAAGAATCGATATCCACAGGGTGCAACATCTACGGTGCAAGGTGCAACATCCGTCCAAAATGACGAAACAGTGCCGTACGACCTTTAGAAATGGGTGCATGGATTGGAAATGGTGCAGTACCATGGTGCACCGCTCTGCAGTGATGGTAAATCATAGAATAGCCGCGGGAATTCCCTTTTACAGAAAAAATCGACGTGACGAAAAAACGAAGGGTAAAAAACTTCCATGACCCGATTGAGGTTCGGATAGGATTTTTAAAGTATGAAACTAACCAGTGACGACTGAAAGCTGTCACAGCTGTAGAACCCACGGATACCTTCGTTTTGACTGGTTGTGGCTCCCGTAACTCTAAACTAGCAAAGAGTTATGGCCCTCCGAAGAATCGATATCCACAGGGTGCAAACTCTACGGTGCAAGGTGCAACATCCGTCCAAAATGACGAAACAGTGCCGTACGACCTTTAGAAATGGGTGCATGGATTGGAAACGGTGCAGTACCATGGTGCACCACTCTCCAGCGATGGTAAATCATAGACCAGCCGCGGGAATTCCCTTTTACAGAAAAAATCCACGTGACGAAAAAACGAAGGGTAAAAAACTTCCATGACCCGATTGAGGTTCGGATAGGATTTTTTGGGTATGAAACTAACCAGTGACGGCTGAAAGATGTCACAGCTGTAGAACCCACAGATACCTTCGTTTTGACTGGTTGTGGCTCCCGTAACTCTAAACTAGCCAAGAGTTATGGCCCTCCGAAGAATCGATATCCACAGGGTGCAACATCTACGGTGCAAGGTGCAACATCCGTCCAAAATGACGAAACAGTGTCGTACGACCTTTAGAAATGGGTGCATGGATTGGAAACGGTGCAGTACCATGGTGCATCACTCTCCAGCGATGGTAAATCATAGACCAGCCGCGGGAATTCCCTTTTACAGAAAAAATCCACGCGACGAAAAAACGAAGGGTAAAAAACTTCCATGACCCGATTGAGGTTCGGATAGGATTTTTTGGGTATAAAACTAACCAGTGACGGCTAAAAGCCGTCATAGCTATAGAACTCACAAATACCTTCGTTTTGACAGGTTATGGCTCCCGTAACTCCAAACGAGCCAAGAGTTATGGCCCTCCGAAGAATCGATATCCACAGGGTGCAACATCTACGGTGCAAGGTGCAACATCCGTCCAAAATGACGAAACAGTGCCGTATGACCTTTAGAAATGGGTGCATGGATTGGAAACGGTGCAGTACCATGGTGCACCACTCTGCAGTGATGGTAAATCATAGACTAGCCGCGGGAATTCCCTTTTACAGAAAAAATCCACGTGACGAAAAAACGAAGGGTAAAAAACTTCCATGACCCGATTGAGGTTCGGATAGGATTTTTTGGGTATGAAAGTAACCAGTGACTGCTGAAAGCTGTCACAGCTGTAGAACCCACATATACCTTCGTTTTGACTGGTTGTGGCTCCCGTAACTCTAAACTAGCAAAGAGTTATGGCCCTCCGAAGAATCGATATCCACAGGGTGCAACATCTACGGTGCAAGGTGCAACATCCGTCCAAAATGACGAAACAGTGCCGTACGACCTTTAGAAATGGGTGCATGGATTGGAAACGGTGCCGTACCATGGTGCACCACTCTCCAGCTATGGTAAATCATAGACCAGCCGCGGGAATTCCCTTTTACAGAAAAAATCCACGTGACGAAAAAACGAAGGGTAAAAAACTTCCATGACCCGATTGAGGTTCAGATAGGATTTTTTGGGTATGAAACTAACCAGTGACGGCTGAAAGATGTCACAGATGTAGAACTCATAGATACCTTCGTTTTGACTGGTTGTGGCTCCCGTAACTCTAAACGAGCCAAGAGTTATGGCCCTCCGAAGAATCGATATCCATAGGGTGCAACATCTACGGTGCAAGGTGCAACATCCGCCCAAAATGACGAAACAGTGCCGTACGACCTTTAGAAATGGTTGCATGGATTGGAAACGGTGCAGTACCATGGTGCACCGCTCTGCAGCGATGGTAAATCATAGAATTGCTGCGGGAATTCCCTTTTACAGAAAAAATCCACGTGACGAAAAAACGAAGGGTAAAAAACTTTCATGACCCGATTGAGGTTCGGATAGGATTTTTTGGGTATGAATCTAACCAGTGACGGCTGAAAGCTGTCACAGCTGTAGAACCCACAGATATCTTCGTTTTGACTGGTTGTGGCACCCGTAACTCTAAACTAGCAAAGAGTTATGGCCCTCCGAAGAATCGATATCCACAGGGTGCAACATCTACGGTGCAAGGTGCAACATCCGTCCAAAATGACGAAACAGTGTCGTACGACCTTTAGAAATGGGTGCATGGATTGGAAACGGTGCAGTACCATGGTGCATCACTCTCCAGCGATGGTAAATCATAGACCAGCCGCGGGAATTCCCTTTTACAAAAAAAATCCACGTGACGAAAAAACGAAGGGTAAAAAACTTCCATGACCCGATTGAGGTTCGGATAGGCTTTTTTGGGTATGAAACTAACCAGTGACGGCTGAAAGGTGTCACAGATGTAGAACTCACAGATACCTTCGTTTTGACTGGTTGTGGCTCCCGTAACTCTAAACTAGCCAAGAGTTATGGCCCTCCGAAGAATCGATATCCACAGGGTGCAACATCTACGGTGCAAGGTGCAACATCCGTCCAAAATGACGAAACAGTGCCGTATGACCTTTAGAAATGGGTGCATGGATTGGAAACGGTGCAGTACCATGGTGCACCGCTCTGCAGCGATGGTAAATCATAGAATTGCCGCGGGAATTCCCTTTTACAGAAAAAATCCACGTGACGAAAAAACGAAGGGTAAAAAACTTTCATGACCCGATTGAGGTTCGGATAGGATTTTTTGGGTATGAATCTAACCAGTGACGGCTGAAAGCTGTCACAGCTGTAGAACCCACAGATATCTTCGTTTTGACTGGTTGTGGCGCCCGTAACTCTAAACTAGCAAAGAGTTATGGCCCTCCGAAGAATCGATATCCACAGGGTGCAACATCTACGGTGCAAGGTGCAACATCCGTCCAAAATGACGAAACAGTGTCGTACGACCTTTAGAAATGGGTGCATGGATTGGAAATGGTGCCGTACCATGGTGCACCACTCTCCAGCGATGGTAAATCATAGACCAGCCGCGGGAATTCCCTTTTACAGAAAAAATCCACGTGACGAAAAAACGAAGGGTAAAAAACTTCCATGACCCGATTGAGGTTCGGATAGGATTTTTTGGGTATGAAACTAACCAGTGACGGCTGAAAGGTGTCACAGATGTAGAACTCACAGATACCTTCGTTTTGACTGGTTGTGGCTCCCGTAACTCTAAACGAGCCTAGAGTTATGGCCCTCCGAAGAATCGATATCCATAGGGTGCAACATCTACGGTGCATCCAAAATGACGAAACAGTGCCGTACGACCTTTAGAAATGGTTGCATGGATTGGAAATGGTGCAGTACCATGGTGCATCACTCTCCAGCGATGGTAAATCATAGACCAGCCACGGGGATCCCGTTTTACAGAAAAAATCCACGTGACGAAAAAATGAAGGGTAAAAAACTTCCATGATCCGATTGAGGTTCGGATAGGCTTTTTTGGGTATGAAACTAACCAGTGACAGCTGAAAGGTGTCACAGATGTAGAACTCACAGATACCTTCGTTTTGACTGGTTGTGGCTCCCGTAACTCTAAACGAGCCAAGAGTTATGGCCCTCCGAAGAATCGATATCCACAGGGTGCAACATCTAAAGTGCAAGGTGCAACATCCGTCCAAAATGACGAAACAGTGCCGTACGACCTTTAGAAATGGGTGCATGGATTGGAAACGGTGCAGTACCATGGTGCACCACTCTCCAGCGATGGTAAATCATAGACCAGCCGCGGGAATTCCCATTTACAGAAAAAATCCACGTGACCAAAAAACGAAGGGTAAAAAACTTTCATGACCCGATTGAGGTTCGGATAGGATTTTTTGGGTATGAATCTAACCAGTGACGGCTGAAAGCTGTCACAGCTGTAGAACCCACAGATATCTTCGTTTTGACTGGTTGTGGCTCCCGTAACTCTAAACTAGCAAAGAGTTATGGCCCTCCGAAGAATCGATATCCACAGGGTGCAACATCTACGGTGCAAGGTGCAACATCCGTCCAAAATGACGAAACAGTGTCGTACGACCTTTAGAAATGGGTGCATGGATTGGAAATGGTGCCGTACCATGGTGCACCACTCTCCAGCGATGGTAAGTCATAGACCAGCCGCGGTAATTCCCTTTTACAGAAAAAATCTACGTGACGAAAAAACGAAGGGTAAAAAACTTCCATGACCCGATTGAGGTTCGGATAGGATTTTTTGGGTATGAAACTAACCAGTGACGGCTGAAAGGTGTCACAGATGTAGAACTCACAGATACCTTCGTTTTGACTGGTTGTGGCTCCCGTAACTCTAAACGAGCCAAGAGTTATGGCCCTCCGAAGAATCCATATCCATAGGGTGCAACATCTACGGTACAAGGTGCAACATCCGTCCAAAATGACGAAACAGTGCCGTACGACCTTTAGAAATGGGTGCATGGATTGGAAACGATGCAGTACCATGGTGCACCACTCTCCAGCGATGGTAAATCATAGACCAGCCGTGGGAATTCCCTTTTACAGAAAAAACGAAGGGTAAAAAACTTCCATGACCCGATTGAGGTTCAGATAGGCTTTTTTGGATATGAAAGTAACCAGTGACTGCTGAAAGCTGTCATAGCTGTAGAACTCATAGATACCTTCGTTTAGACTAGTTGTGGATCCCGTAACTCTAAACGAGCCAAGAGTTATGGCCCTCCGAAGAATCGATATCCACATGGTGCAACATCTACGGTGCAAGGTGCAACATCCGTCCAAAATGACGAAACAGTGCCGTACGACCTTTAGAAATTGGTGCATGGATTGGAAACGGTGCAGTACCATGGTGCACCACTCTCCAGCGATGGTAAGTCATAGACCAGCCGCGGGAATTCCCTTTTACAGAAAAAATCCACGTGACGAAAAAACGAAGGGTAAAAAACTTCCATGACCCGATTGAGGTTCGGATAGGATTTTTTGGGTATGAAACTAACCAGTGACGGCTGAAAGGTGTCACAGATGTAGAACTCACAGATACCTTCGTTCTGACTGGTTGTGGCTCCCGTAACTCTAAACGAGCCTAGAGTTATGGCCCTCCGAAGAATCGATATCCATAGGGTGCAACATCTACGGTGCAAGGTGCAACATCCATCCAAAATGACGAAACAGTGCCGTACGACCTTTAGAAATGGTTGCATGGATTGGAAATGGTGCAGTACCATGGTGCATCACTCTCCAGCGATGGTAAATCATAGACCAGCCACGGGGATCCCGTTTTACAGAAAAAATCCACGTGACGAAAAAACGAAGGGTAAAAAACTTCCATGATCCGATTGAGGTTCGGATAGGCTTCTTTGGGTATGAAACTAACCAGTGACAGCTGAAAGGTGTCACAGATGTAGAACTCACAGATACCTTCGTTTTGACTGGTTGTGGCTCCCGTAACTCTAAACGAGCCAAGAGTTATGGCCCTCCGAAGAATCGATATCCACAGGGTGCAACATCTACGGTGCAAGGTGCAACATCCGTCCAAAATGACGAAACAGTGCCGTACGACCTTTAGAAATGGGTGCATGGATTGGAAAAGGTGCAGTACCATGGTGCACCACTCTCCAGCGATGGTAAATCATAGACCAGCCGCGGGAATTCCCATTTACAGAAAAAATCCACGTGACCAAAAAACGAAGGGTAAAAAACTTTCATGACCCGATTGAGGTTCGGATAGGATTTTTTGGGTATGAATCTAACCAGTGACGGCTGAAAGCTGTCACAGCTGTAGAACCCACAGATATCTTCGTTTTGACTGGTTGTGGCTCCCGTAACTCTAAACTAGCAAAGAGTTATGGCCCTCCGAAGAATCGATATCCACAGGGTGCAACATCTACGGTGCAAGGTGCAACATCCGTCCAAAATGACGAAACAGTGTCGTACGACCTTTAGAAATGGGTGCATGGATTGGAAATGGTGCCGTACCATGGTGCACCACTCTCCAGCGATGGTAAGTCATAGACCAGCCGCGGGAATTCCCTTTTACAGAAAAAATCTACGTGACGAAAAAACGAAGGGTAAAAAACTTCCATGACCCGATTGAGGTTCGGATAGGATTTTTTGGGTATGAAACTAACCAGTGACGGCTGAAAGGTGTCACAGATGTAGAACTCACAGATACCTTCGTTTTGACTGGTTGTGGCTCCCGTAACTCTAAACGAGCCAAGAGTTATGGCCCTCCGAAGAATCCATATCCATAGGGTGCAACATCTACGGTGCAAGGTGCAACATCCGTCCAAAATGACGAAACAGTGCCGTACGACCTTTAGAAATGGGTGCATGGATTGGAAACGATGCAGTACCATGGTGCACCACTCTCCAGCGATGGTAAATCATAGACCAGCCGTGGGAATTCTCACGTGACGAAAAAACGAAGGGTAAAAAACTTCCATGACCCGATTGAGGTTCAGATAGGCTTTTTTGGATATGAAAGTAACCAGTGACTGCTGAAAGCTGTCATAGCTGTAGAACTCATAGATACCTTCGTTTAGACTAGTTGTGGATCCCGTAACTCTAAACGAGCCAAGAGTTATGGCCCTCCGAAGAATCGATATCCACATGGTGCAACATCTACGGTGCAAGGTGCAACATCCGTCCAAAATGACGAAACAGTGCCGTACGACCTTTAGAAATGGGTGCATGGATTGGAAACGGTGCAGTACCATGGTGCACCACTCTCCAGCGATGGTAAGTCATAGACCAGCCGCGGGAATTCCCTTTTACAGAAAAAATCTACGTGACGAAAAAACGAAGGGTAAAAAACTTCCATGACCCGATTGAGGTTCGGATAGGATTTTTTGGGTATGAAACTAACCTGTGACGGCTGAAAGCTGTCACAGCTGTAGAACCCACAGATACCTTCGTTTTGATTGGTTTTAGCTCCCGTAACTGTAAACTAGAAAAGAGTTATGGCCCTCCGAAGAATCGATATCCATAGGGTGCAACATCTACGGTGCGAGGTGCAACATCCGTCCAAATTTACGAAACAGTGCCGTACGACCTTTAGAAATGGGTGCATGGATTGGAAACGGTGCAGTACCATGGTGCATCACTCTCCAGCGATGGTAAATCATAGACCAGCCGCGGGAATTCCCTTTTACAGAAAAAATCCACGTGACCAAAAAACGAAGGGTAAAAAACTTCCATGACCCGATTGAGGTTCCGATAGTAGTTTTTGGGTATGAAACTAACAAGTGACGGCTAAAAGCCGTCATAGCTATAGAACTCACAGATACCTTCGTTTTGACAGGTTATGGCTCCCGTAACTCTAAACGAGCCAAGAGTTATGGCCCTCCGAAGAATCGATATCCACAGGGTGCAACATCTACGGTGCAAGGTGCAACATCCGTCCAAAATGACGAAACAGTGTCGTATGACCTTTAGAAATGGGTGCATGGATTGGAAACGGTGCAGTACCAAGGTGCACCACTCTGCAGCGATGGTAAATCATAGAATAGCCGCGGGAATTCCATTTTACAGAAAAAATCCACGTGACGAAAAAACGAAGGGTAAAAAACTTCCATGACCCGATTGAGGTTCGGATAGGATTTTTTGGGTATGAAACTAACCAGTGACGGCTGAAAGCTGTCACAGCTGTAGAACCCACATATACCTTCGTTTTGATTGGTTTTAGCTCCCGTAACTCTAAACTAGCAAAGAGTTATGGCCCTCCGAAGAATCGATATCCATAGGGTGCAACATCTACGGTACAAGGTGCAACATCCGTCCAAAATGACGAAACAGTGCCGTATGACCTTTAGAAATGGTTGCATGGATTCGAAACGGTGCAGTACCATGGTGCATCACTCTCCAGCGATGGTAAATCATAGACCAGCCACGGGAATTCCCTTTTACAGAAAAATCCACGTGACGAAAAAACGAAGGGTAAAAAACTTCCGTGACCCGATTGAGGTTCGGATAGGATTTTTTGGGTATGAAACTAACCAGTGACGGCTGAAAGCCGTCATAGCTATAAAACTTACAGATACCTTCGTTTTGACAGGTTATGGCTCCCGTAACTCTAAACGAGCCAAGAGTTATGACCCTCCGAAAAATCGATATCCACAGGGTGCAACATCTACGGTGCAAGGTGCAACATCCGTCCAAAATGACGAAACAGTGCCGTATGACCTTTAGAAATGGGTTCATGGATTGGAAACGGTGCAGTACTATGGTGCACCACTCTCCAGCGATGGTAAATCATAGACCATCCGCGGGAATTCTCTTTTACAGAAAAAATCCACGTGACGAAAAACGAAGGGTAAAAAACTTCCATGACCCGATTGAGGTTCGGATAGGCTTTTTTGGGTATGAAAGTAACCAGTGACTGCTGAAAGCTGTCATAGCTGTAGAACTCACAGATACCTTCGTTTTGACTGGTTGTGGCTCCCGTAACTCTAAACGAGCCAAGAGTTATGGCCCTCCGAAGAATCGATATCCACATGGTGCAACATCTACGGTGCAAGGTGCAACATCCGTCCAAAATGACGAAACAGTGCCGTACGACCTTTAGAAATGGGTGCATGGATTGGAAACGGTGCAGTACCATGGTGCACCACTCTCCAGCGATGATAAATCATAGACCAGCCGCGGGAATTCCCTTTTACAGAAAAAATCCACGTGACCAAAAAACGAAGGGTAAAAAACTTCCATGACCCGATTGAGGTTCGGATAGGATTTTTTGGGTATGAAACTAACCAGTGACGGCTGAAAGGTGTCACAAATGTAGAACTCACAGATACCTTCGTTTTGACTGGTTGTGGCTCCCGTAACTCTAAACGAGCCAAGAGTTATGGCCCTCCGAAGAATCAATATCCATAGGGTGAAACATCTACGGTGCAAGGTGCAACATCCGTCCAAAATGACGAAACAGTGCCGTACGACCTTTAGAAATGGGTGCATGGATTGGAAACGATGCAGTACCAAGGTGCACCACTCTCCAGCGATGGTAAATCATAGACCAGCCGCGGGAATTCCCTTTTACAGAAAAAATCCACGTGACGAAAAAACGAAGGGTAAAAAACTTCCATGACCAGATTGAGGTTCGGATAGGATTTTTTGGGTATGAAACTAACCAGTGACGGCTGAAAGATGTCACAGATGTAGAACTCACAGATACCTTCGTTTTGACTGGTTGTGGCTCCCGTAACTCTAAACGAGCCAAGAGTTATGGCACTCCGAAGAATCGATATCCATAGGGTGCAACATCTACGGTGCAAGGTGCAACATCCGTCCAAAATGACGAAACAGTGCCATACGACCTTTAGAAATGGTTGCATGGATTGGAAACGGTGTCGTACCATGGTGCACCACTCTCCAGCGATGGTAAATCATAGACCAGCCGCGAGAATTCCCTTTTACAGAAAAAATCCACGTGACGAAAAAACGAAGGGTAAAAAACTTCCATGACCCGATTGAGGTTCGGATAGGATTTTTTGGGTATGAAACTAACCAGTGATGGCTGAAAGGTGTCACAGATGTAGAACTCACAGATACCTTCGTTTTCACTGGTTGCGGCTCCCGTAAATCTAAACGAGCCAAGAGTTATGGCCCTCCGAAGAATCGATATCCATAGGGTGCAACATCTACGGTGCAAGGTGCAACATCCGTCCAAAATGACGAAACAGTGCCGTATGACCTTTAGAAATGGGTGCATGGATTGGAAACGGTGCAGTACCATGGTACACCACACTCCAGCGATGGTAAATCATAGACTAGCCGCGGGAATTCCCTTTTACAGAAAAAATCCACGTGACGAAAAAACGAAGGGTAAAAAACTTCCATGACCCGATTGAGGTTCAGATAGGCTTTTTTGGATATGAAAGTAACCAGTGACTGCTGAAAGCTGTCATAGCTGTAGAACTCACAGATACCTTCGTTTTGACTGGTTGTGGCTCCCGTAACTCTAAACGAGCCAAGAGTTATGGCCCTCCGAAGAATCGATATCCACAGGGTGCAACATCAACGGTGCAAGGTGCAACATCCGTCCAAAATGACGAAACAGTGCCGTACGACCTTTAGAAATGGATGCATGGATTGGAAATGGTGCAGTACCATGGTGCACCACTCTCCAGCGATGGTAAGTCATAGACCAGCCGCGGGAATTCCCTTTTACAGAAAAAATCTACGTGACGAAAAAACGAAGGGTAAAAAACTTCCATGATCCGATTGAGGTTCGGATAGGATTTTTTGGGTATGAAACTAACTAGTGACGGCTGAAAGCTGTCACAGATGTAGAAATCACAAATACCTTCGTTTCGACTGGTTGTGGCTCTCGTAAATCTAAACGAGCCAAGAGTTATGGCCCTCCGAAGAATCGATATCCATAGGGTGCAACATCTACGGTGCAAGGTGCAACATCCGTCCAAAATGACGAAACTGTGCGTACGACCTTTAGAAACGGGTGCATGGATTTGAAACGGTGCAGTACCATGGTGCACCACTCTCCAGCGATGGTAAATCATAGACCAGCCACGGGAATTCCCTTTTACAGAAAAAATCCACGTGACGAAAAAACGAAGGGTGAAAAACTTCCATGACCCGATTGAGGTTCGGATAGGATTTTTTGGGTATGAAACTAACCAGTGACGGCTGAAAGCCGTCACAGATGTAGAACTCAAACATACCTTCGTTTTGACTGGATGCGGCTCCCGTAACTCTAAACGAGCCAAGAGTTATGGCCCTCCGAAGAATCGATATCCATAGGGTGCAACATCTACGGTGCAAGATGCTACATCCGTCCAAAATGACGAAACAGTGCCGTACGACCTTTAGAAAAGGGCGCATGGATTGGAAACGGTGCAGTACCATGGTGCACCACTCTCCAGCGATGGTAAATCATAGACCAGCCATGGGAATTCACTTTTACAGAAAAAATCCACGTGACGAAAAAACGAAGGGTAAAAAACTTCCATGACCCGATTGAGGTTCGGATAGGATTTTTTGGGTATGAAACTAACCAGTGAAGGCTAAAAGCCATTATAGCTATAGAACTCACAGATATCTTCATTTTGACAGGTTATGGCTCCCGTAACTCTAAACGAGCCAAGAGTTATGGCCCTCCGAAGAATCGATATCCACAGGGTGCAACATCTACGGTGCAAGGTGCAACATCCGTCCAAAATGACGAAACAGTGCCGTATGACCTTTAGAAATGGGTGCATGCATTGGAAACGGTGCAGTACCATGGTGCACCACTCTGCAGCGATGGTAAATCATAGACCAGCCGTGGGAATTCCCTTTTACAGAAAAAATCCACGTGACGAAAAAACGAAGGGTAAAAAACTTTCATGACCCGATTGAGGTTCGGATAGGATTTTTTGGGTATGAAACTAACCAGTGACGGCTGAAAGTAGTCACAGATGTAGAACTCACAAATACCTTCGTTTTGAGTGGTTGTTGCTCCCGTAACTCAAAACTAGCAAAGAGTTATGGCCCTCCGAAGAATCGATATCCATAGGGTGCAACATCTACGGTGCAAGGTGCAACATCCGTCCAAAATGACGAAACAGTGCGTACGACCTTTAGAAACGGGTACATGGATTTGAAACGGTGCAGTACCATGGTGCACCACTCTCCAGCGATGGTAAATCATAGACCAGCCACGGGAATTCCCTTTTACAGAAAAAATCCACGTGACGAAAAAACGAAGGGTGAAAAACTTCCATGACCCGATTGAGGTTCGGATAGGATTTTTTGGGTATGAAACTAACCAGTGACGGCTGAAAGCCGTCACAGATGTAGAACTCAAACATACCTTCGTTTTGACTGGATGTGGCTCCCGTAACTCTAAACGAGCCAAGAGTTATGGCCCTCCGAAGAATCGATATCCATAGGGTGCAACATCTACGGTGCAAGGTGCAACATCCGTCCAAAATGACGAAACAGTGCCGTACGACCTTTAGAAAAGGGTGCATGGATTGGAAACGGTGCAGTACCATGGTGCACCACTCTCCAGCGATGGTAAATCATAGACCAGCCGTGGGAATTCACTTTTACAGAAAAAATCCACGTGACGAAAAAACGAAGGGTAAAAAACTTCCATGACCCGATTGAGGTTCGGATAGGATTTTTTGGGTATGAAACTAACCAGTGACGGCTGAAAGCTGTCACAGCTGTATAACCCACAGATACCTTAGTTTCGACTGGTTGTGGCTCTCGTAAATCTAAACGAGCCAAGAGTTATGGCCCTCCGAAGAATCGATATCCATAGGGTGCAACATCTACGGTGCAAGGTGCAACATCCGTCCAAAATGACGAAACAGTGCCGTACGACCTTTAGAAATGGGTGCATGGATTGGAAACGGTGCAGTACCATGGTGCACCACTCTGCAGCGATGGTAAATCATAGACCAGCCGTGGGAATTCCCTTTTACAGAAAAAATCCACGTGACGAAAAAACAAAGGGTAAAAAACTTCCATGACCCGATTGAGGTTCGTATAGGATTTTTTGGGTATGAAACTAACCAGTGGCGGCTGAAAGTAGTCACAGATGTAGAACTCACAAATACCTACGTTTTGAGTGGTTGTTGCTCCCGTAACTCGAAACTAACAAAGAGTTATGGCCCTCCGAAGAATCGATATCCACAGGGTGCAACATCTACGGTGCAAGGTGCAACATCCGTCCAAAATGACGAAACAGTGTCGTACGACCTTTAGAAATGGGTGCATGGGTTGGAAACGGTGCCGTACCATGGTGCACCACTCTCCAGCGATTGTAAATCATAGACCAGCCGTGGGAATTCCCTTTTACAGAAAAAATCCACGTGACGAAAAAACGAAGGGAAAAAAACTTCCATGACCCGATTGAGGTTCGGATAGGATTTTTTGGGTATGAAACTAACCAGTGACGGCTGAAAGCGGTCATGGCTGTAGAACCCACAGATACCTTCGTTTTGACTGGTTGTGGCTCCCGTAACTCTAAACGAGCAAAGAGTTATGGCCCTCCGAAGAATCGATTTCCCAGGGTGCAACATCTACGGTGCAAGGTGCAACATCCGTCCAAAATGACGAAACAGTGCCGTACGACCTTTAGAAATGGGTGCATGGATTGGAAACGGTGCAGTACCATGGTGCATCACTCTCCAGCGATGGTAAATCATAGACCAGCCGCGGGAATTCCCTTTTACAGAAAAAATCCACGTGACCAAAAAACGAAGGGTAAAAAACTTCCATGACCCGATTGAGGTTCGGATAGGATTTTTTGGGTATGAAACTAACCAGTGACGGCTAAAAGCCGTCATAGCTATAGAACTCACAGATACCTTCGTTTTGACAGGTTATGGCCCCCGTAACTCTAAACGAGCCAAAAGTTATGGCCCTCCGAAGAATCGACATCCACAGGGTGCAACATATACGGTGCAAGGTGCAACATCCGTCCAAAATGACGAAACAGTGCCGTATGACCTTTAGAAATGGGTGCATGGATTGGAAACGGTGCAGTACCATGGTGCACCACTCTGCAGCGATGGTAAATCATAGAATAGCCGCGGGAATTCCCTTTTACAGAAAAAATCCACGTGACGAAAAAACGAAGGGTAAAAAACTTCCATGACCCGATTGAGGTTCGTATAGGATTTTTTGGGTATGAAACTAACCTGTGACGGCTGAAAGGTGTCACAGATGTAAAACTCACAGATACCTTCGTTTTGACTGGTTGTGGCTCCCGTAACTCTAAACGAGCCAAGAGTT
This sequence comes from Allium cepa, assembly GCA_030765085.1. Classification (NCBI taxonomy): domain Eukaryota; kingdom Viridiplantae; phylum Streptophyta; class Magnoliopsida; order Asparagales; family Amaryllidaceae; genus Allium; species Allium cepa. The sequence continues at coordinate 481,041 of CM060941.1, forward strand.
ATGGCCCTCCGAAGAATCAATATCCATAGGGTGCAACATCTACGGTGCGAGGTGCAACATCCGTCCAAAATTACGAAACAGTGCCGTACGACCTTTAGAAATGGGTGCATGGATTGGAAACGGTGCAGTACCATGGTGCATCACTCTCCAGCGATGGTAAATCATAGACCAGCCGCGGGAATTCCCTTTTAAAGAAAAAATCCACGTGACCAAAAAACGAAGGGTAAAAAACTTCCATGACCCGATTGAGGTTCGGATAGGATTTTTTGGGTATGAAACTAACCAGTGACGGCTGAAAGATGTCACAGCTGTAGAACCCACAGATACCTTCGTTTTGATTGGTTGTAGCTCCCGTAACTCTAAACTAGCAAAGAGTTATGGCCCTCCGAAGAATCGATATCCATAGGGTGCAACATCTACGGTACAAGGTGCAACATCCGTCCAAAATGACGAAACAGTGCCGTATGACCTTTAGAAATGGTTGCATGGATTCGAAACGGTGCAGTACCATGGTGCATCACTCTCCAGCGATGGTAAATCATGGACCAGCCACGGGAATTCCCTTTTACAGAAAAATCCACGTGACGAAAAAACGAAGGGTAAAAAACTTCCGTGACCCGATGGAGGTTCGGATAGGATTTTTTGGGTATGAAACTAACCAGTGACGGCTGAAAGCCGTCATAACTATAAAACTTACAGATACCTTCGTTTTGACAGGTTATGGCTCCCGTAACTCTAAACGAGCCAAGAGTTATGGCCCTCCGAAGAATCGATATCCACAAGGTGCAACATCTACGATGCAAGGTGCAACATCCGTCCAAAATGACGAAACAGTGCCGTATGACGTTTAGAAATGGGTGCATGGGTTGGAAACGGTGCAGTACCATGGTGCACCACTCTCCAGCGATGGTAAATCATAGACCATCCGCGGGAATTCCCTTTTACAGAAAAAATCCACGTGACGAAAAACGAAGGGTAAAAAACTTCCATGACCCGATTGAGGTTCGGATAGGCTTTTTTGGGTATGAAAGTAACCAGTGACTGCTGAAAGCTGTCATAGCTGTAGAACTCACAAATACCTTCGTTTTGACTGGTTGTGGCTCCCGTAACTCTAAACGAGCCAAGAGTTATGGCCCTCCGAAGAATCGATATCCACAGGGTGCAACATCTACGGTGCAAGGTGCAACATCCGTCCAAAATGACGAAACAGTGCCGTACGACCTTTAGAAATGGGTGCATGGATTGGAAACGGTGCAGTACCATGGTGCACCACTCTCCAGCGATGGTAAATCATAGACCAGCCGCGGGAATTACCTTTTACAGAAAAAATCCACGTGACGAAAAAATGAAGGGTAAAAAACTTCCATGACCCGATTGAGGTTCGGATAGGATTTTTTGGGTATGAAACTAACCAGTGACGGCTGAAAGGTGTCACAGATGTAGAACTCACAAATACCTTCGTTTCGACTGGTTGTGGCTCTCGTAACTCTAAACGAGCCAAGAGTTATGGCCCTCCGAAGAATCGATATCCATATGGTGCAACATCTACGGTGCAAGGTGCAACATCCGTCCAAAATGACGAAACAGTGCGTACGACCTTTAGAAACGGGTGCATGGATTTGAAACGGTACAGTACCATGGTGCACCACTCTCCAGCGATGGTAAATCATAGACCAGCCGCGGGAATTCCCTTTTACAGAAAAAATCCACGTGACGAAAAAACGAAGGGTGAAAAACTTCCATGACCCGATTGAGGTTCGGATAGGATTTTTTGGGTATGAAACTAACCAGTGACGGCTGAAAGCCATCACAAATGTAGAACTCTAAAATACCTTCGTTTTGACTGGTTGTGGCTCCCGTAACTCTAAACGAGCCAAGAGTTATGGCCCTCCGAAGAATCGATATCCATAGGGTGCAACATCTACGGTGCAAGGTGCAACATCCGTCCAAAATGACGAAACAGTACCGTACGACCTTTAGAAAAGGGTGCATGGATTGGAAACGGTGCAGTACCATGGTGCACCACTCTCCAGCGATGGTAAATCATAGACCAGCCGTGGGAATTCCCTTTTACAGAAAAAATCCACGTGACGAAAAAACGAAGGGTAAAAAACTTCCATGACCCGATTGAGGTTCGGATAGGATTTTTTGGGCATGAAACTAACCAGTGATGGCTAAAAGCCGTCATAGCTATAGAACTGACAGATACCTTCGTTTTGACAGGTTATGGCTCGCATAACTCTAAACGAGACAAGAGTTATGGCCCTCCGAAGAATCGATATCCACAGGGTGCAACATCTACGGTGCAAGGTGCAACATCCGTCCAAAATGACGAAACAGTGCCGTACGACCTTTAGAAATGGGTGCATGCATTGGAAACGGTGCAGTACCATGGTGCACGACTCTGCAGCGATGGTAAATCATAGACCAGCCGTGGGAATTCCCTTTTACAGAAAAAATCCACGTGACGAAAAAACGAAGGGTAAAAAACTTCCATGACCCGATTGAGGTTCGGATAGGATTTTTTGGGTATGGAACTAACCAGTGACGGTTGAAAGATGTCATGGCTGTAGAACTCACAAATAACTTCGTTTCGACTGGTTGTGGCTCTCGTAACTCTAAACGAGCCAAGAGTTATGGCCCTCCGAAGAATCGATATCCATATGGTGCAACATCTACGGTGCAAGGTGCAACATCCGTCCAAAATGACGAAACAGTGCGTACGACCTTTAGAAACGGGTGCATGGATTTGAAACGGTACAGTACCATGGTGCACCACTCTCCAGCGATGGTAAATCATAGACCAGCCGCGGGAATTCCCTTTTACAGAAAAAATCCACGTGACGAAAAAACGAAGGGTGAAAAACTTCCATGACCCGATTGAGGTTCGGATAGGATTTTTTGGGTATGAAACTAACCAGTGACGGCTGAAAGCCATCACAAATGTAGAACTTAAAAATACCTTCGTTTTGACTGGTTGTGGCTCCCGTAACTCTAAACGAGCCAAGAGTTATGGCCCTCCGAAGAATCGATATCCATAGGGTGCAACATCTACGGTGCAAGGTGCAACATCCGTCCAAAATGACGAAACAGTACCGTACGACCTTTAGAAAAGGGTGCATGGATTGGAAACGGTGCAGTACCATGGTGCACCACTCTCCAGCGATGGTAAATCATAGACCAGCCGTGGGAATTCCCTTTTACAGAAAAAATCCACGTGACGAAAAAACGAAGGGTAAAAAACTTCCATGACCCGATTGAGGTTCCGATAGGATTTTTTGGGTATGAAACTAACCAGTGATGGCTAAAAGCCGTCATAGCTATAGAACTGACAGATACCTTCGTTTTGACAGGTTATGGCTCGCATAGCTCTAAACGAGACAAGAGTTATGGCCCTCCGAAGAATCGATATCCACAGGGTGCAACATCTACGGTGCAAGGTGCAACATCCGTCCAAAATGACGAAACAGTGCCGTATGACCTTTAGAAATGGGTGCATGCATTGGAAACGGTGCAGTACCATGGTGCACGACTCTGCAGCGATGGTAAATCATAGACCAGCCGTGGGAATTCCCTTTTACAGAAAAAATCCACGTGACGAAAAAACGAAGGGTAAAAAACTTCCATGACCCGATTGAGGTTCGGATAGGATTTTTTGGGTATGAAACTAACCAGTGACGGCTGAAAGTAGTCACAGATGTAGAACTCACAAATAACTTCGTTTTGAGTGGTTGTTGCTCCCGTAACTCAAAACTAGCAAAGAGTTATGGCCCTCCGAAGAATCGATATCCACAGGGTGCAACATCTACGGTGCAAGGTGCAACATCTGTCCAAAATGACGAAACAGTGCCGTACGACCTTTAGAAATGGGTGCATGGATTGGGAACGGTGCCGTACCATGGTGCACCACACTCCAGCGGTGGTAAATCATAGACCAGCCGTGGGAATTCCCTTTTACAGAAAAAATCCACGTGACGAAAAAACGAAGGGTAAAAAACTTCCATGACCCGATTGAGGTTCGGATAGGATTTTTTGGGTATGAAACTAACCAGTGACGGCTGAAAGGTGTCATAGATGTAGAACTCACAGATACCTTCGTTTTGACTGGTTGTGGCTCCCGTAACTCTAAACGAGCCAAGAGTTATGGCCCTCCGAAGAATCAATATCCATAGGGTGCAACATCTACGGTGCAAGGTGCAACATCCGTCCAAAATGACGAAACAGTGCCGTACGACCTTTAGAAATAGGTGCATGGATTGGAAACGATGCAGTACCATGGTGCATCACTCTCCGGCGATGGTAAATCATAGACCAGCCGCGGGAATTCCCTTTTACAGAAAAAATCCACGTGACCAAAAAACGAAGGGTAAAAAACTTCCATGACCCGATTGAGGTTCGGATAGGATTTTTTGGGTATGAAACTAACCAGTGACGGCTAAAAGCCGTCATAGCTATAGAACTCACAGATACCTTCGTTTTGACAGGTTATGGCTCCCGTAAATCTAAACGAGCCAAGAGTTATGGCCCTCTGAAGAATCGATATCCACAGGGTGCAACATCTACGGTGCAAGGTGCAACATCCGTCCAAAATGAAGAAACAGTGCCGTATGAGCTTTAGAAATGGGTGCATGGATTGGAAACGGTGCAGTACTATGGTGCACCACTCTGCAGCGATGATAAATCATAGAATAGCCGTGGGAATTCCCTTTTACAGAAAAAATCCACGTGACGAAAAAACGAATGGTAATAAACTTCCATGACCCGATTGAGGTTCGGATAGGATTTTTTGGGTATGAAACTAACCAGTGACGGCTGAAAGCTGTCACAGCTGTAGAACCCACAAATACCTTCGTTTTGACAGGTTGTGGCTCCCGTAACTCTAAACTAGCAAAGAGTTATGGCCCTCCGAAGAATCGATATCCACAGGGTGCAACATCTACGGTGCAAGGTGCAACATCCGTCCAAAATGACGAAACAGTGCCGTACGACCTTTAGAAATGGGTGCATGGATTGGAAACGGTGTCGTACCATTGTGCACCACTCTCCAGCGATGGTAAATCATAGACCAGCCGCGGGAATTCCCTTTTACAGAAAAAATCCACGTGACGAAAAAATGAAGGGTAAAAAACTTCCATGACCCGATTGAGGTTCGGATAGGATTTTTTGGGTATGAATCTAACCTGTGACGGCTGAAAGTAGTCACAGATGTAGAACTCACAAATACCTACGTTTTGAGTGGTTGTTGCTCCCGTAACTCAAAACTAGCAAAGAGTTATGGCCCTCCGAAAAATCGATATCCACAGGGTGCAACATCTACGGTGCAAGGTGCAACATCCGTCCAAAATGACAAAACAGTGCCGTACGACCTTTAGAAATGGGTGCATGGATTGGAAACGGTGCAGTACCATGGTGCATCACTCTCCAGCGATGGTAAATCATAGACCAGCCGCGGGAATTCCCTTTTACAGAAAAAATCCACGTGATAAAAAAACGAAGGGTAAAAAACTTCCATGACCCGATTGAGGTTCGGATAGGATTTTTTGGGTATGAAACTAACCAGTGACGGCTAAAAGCCGTCATAGCTATAGAACTCACAGATACCTTCGTTTTGACAGGTTATGGCTTCTGTAACTCTAAACGAGCCAAGAGTTATGGCCCTCCGAAGAATCGATATCCACAGGGTGCAACATCTACGGTGCAAGGTGCAACATCCGTCCAAAATGACGAAACAGTGTCGTATGACCTTTAGAAATGGGTGCATGGATTGGAAACGGTGCAGTACCATGGTGCACCACTCTGCAGCGATGGTAAATCATAGAATAGCCGCGGGAATTCCCTTTTACAGAAAAAATCCACGTGACGAAAAAACGAAGGGTAAAAAACTTCCATGACCCGATTGAGGTTCGGATAGGATTTTTTGGGTATGAAACTAACCAGTGACGGCTGAAAGGTGTCATAGATGTAGAACTCACAGATACCTTCGTTTTGACTGGTTGTGGCTCCCGTAACTCTAAACGAGCCAAGATTTATGGCCCTCCGAAGAATCAATATCCATAGGGTGCAACATCTACGGTGCAAGGTGCAACATCCGTCCAAAATGACGAAACAGTGCCGTACGACCTTTAGAAATAGGTGCATGGATTGGAAACGGTGCAGTACCATGGTGCATCACTCTCCGGCGATGGTAAATCATAGACCAGCCGCGGGAATTCCCTTTTACAGAAAAAATCCACGTGACCAAAAAACGAAGGGTAAAAAACTTCCATGACCCGATTGAGGTTCGGATAGGATTTTTTGGGTATGAAACTAACCAGTGACGGCTAAAAGCCGTCATAGCTATAGAACTCACAGATACCTTCGTTTTGACAGGTTATGGCTCCCGTAAATCTAAACGAGCCAAGAGTTATGGCCCTCTGAAGAATCGATATCCACAGGGTGCAACATCTACGGTGCAAGGTGCAACATCCGTCCAAAATGAAGAAACAGTGCCGTATGAGCTTTAGAAATGGGTGCATGGATTGGAAACGGTGCAGTACTATGGTGCACCACTCTGCAGCGATGATAAATCATAGAATAGCCGTGGGAATTCCCTTTTACAGAAAAAATCCACGTGACGAAAAAACGAATGGTAAAAAACTTCCATGACCCGATTGAGGTTCGGATAGGATTTTTTGGGTATGAAACTAACCAGTGACGGCTGAAAGCTGTCACAGCTGTAGAACCCACAAATACCTTCGTTTTGACAGGTTGTGGCTCCCGTAACTCTAAACTAGCAAAGAGTTATGGCCCTCCGAAGAATCGATATCCACAGGGTGCAACATCTACGGTGCAAGGTGCAACATCCGTCCAAAATGACGAAACAGTGCCGTACGACCTTTAGAAATGGGTGCATGGATTGGAAACGGTGTCGTACCATTGTGCATCACTCTCCAGCGATGGTAAATCATAGACCAGCCGCGGGAATTCCCTTTTACAGAAAAAATCCACGTGACGAAAAAATGAAGGGTAAAAAACTTCCATGACCCGATTGAGGTTCGGATAGGATTTTTTGGGTATGAATCTAACCTGTGACGGCTGAAAGTAGTCACAGATGTAGAACTCACAAATACCTACGTTTTGAGTGGTTGTTGCTCCCGTAACTCAAAACTAGCAAAGAGTTATGGCCCTCCGAAAAATCGATATCCACAGGGTGCAACATCTACGGTGCAAGGTGCAACATCCGTCCAAAATGACAAAACAGTGCCGTACGACCTTTAGAAATGGGTGCATGGATTGGAAACGGTGCAGTACCATGGTGCATCACTCTCCAGCGATGGTAAATCATAGACCAGCCGCGGGAATTCCCTTTTACAGAAAAAATCCACGTGATAAAAAAACGAAGGGTAAAAAACTTCCATGACCCGATTGAGGTTCGGATAGGATTTTTTGGGTATGAAACTAACCAGTGACGGCTAAAAGCCGTCATAGCTATAGAACTCACAGATACCTTCGTTTTGACAGGTTATGGCTTCTGTAACTCTAAACGAGCCAAGAGTTATGGCCCTCCGAAGAATCGATATCCACAGGGTGCAACATCTACGGTGCAAGGTGCAACATCCGTCCAAAATGACGAAACAGTGTCGTATGACCTTTAGAAATGGGTGCATGGATTGGAAACGGTGCAGTACCATGGTGCACCACTCTGCAGCGATGGTAAATCATAGAATAGCCGCGGGAATTCCCTTTTACAGAAAAAATCCACGTGACGAAAAAACGAAGGGTAAAAAACTTCCATGACCCGATTGAGGTTCGGATAGGATTTTTTGGGTATGAAACTTACCAGTGACGGCTAAAAGCTATCACAGCTGTAGAACCCACAGATACCTTCGTTTTGACTGGTTGTGGCTCCCGTAACTCTAAACTAGCAAAGAGTTATGGCCCTCCGAAGAATCGATATCCACAGGGTGCAACATCTACGGTGCAAGGTGCAACATCCGTCCAAAATGACGAAATAATGCCGTACGACCTTTAGAAATGGGTGCATGGATTGGAAACGGTGTCGTACCATGGTGCACCACTCTCCAGCGATGGTAAATCATAGACCAGCCGCGGGAATTCCCTTTTACAGAAAAAATCCACGTGACGAAAAAACGAAGGGTGAAAAACTTCCATGACCCGATTGAGGTTCGGATAGGATTTTTTGGTATGAAACTAAGCAGTGACGGCTGAAAGCCGTCACAGATGTAGAACTCAAAAATACCTTTGTTTTGACTGGTTGTGGCTCCCGTAACTCTAAAGGAGCCAAGAGTTATGGCCCTCCGAAGAATCGATATCCATAGGGTGCAACATCTACGGTGCAAGGTGCAACATCCGTACAAAATGACGAAACAGTGCCGTATGACCTTTAGAAAAGGGTGCATGGATTGGAAACGGTGCAGTACCATGGTGCACCACTCTCCAGCGATGGTAAATCATAGACCAGCCGTGGGAATTCCCTTTTACAGAAAAAATCCACGTGACGAAAAAATGAAGGGTAAAAAACTTCCATGACCCGATCGAGGTTCGGATAGGATTTTCTGGGTATGGAACTATCCAGTGACGGCTGAAAGTGGTCATGGCTGTAAAACTCACAGATACCTTCGTTTTGACTGGTTATGGCTCCCGTAACTCTAAACGAGCCAAGAGTTATGGCCCTCCGAAGAATCGATATCCACAGGGTGCAACATCTACGGTGCAAGGTGCAACATCCGACCAAAATGACGAAACAGTGCCGTATGACCTTTAGAAATGGGTGCATGGATTGGAAACGGTGCAGTACCATGGTGCACCACTCTGCAGCGATGGTAAATCATAGAATAGCCGCGGGAATTCCCTTTTACAGAAAAAATCCACGTGACGAAAAAACGAAGTGTAAAAAACTTCCATGACCCAATTGAGGTTCGGATAGGATTTTTTGGGTATGAAACTAACCAGTGATGGCTAAAAGCCATCATAGCTATAGAACTCACAGATACCTTCGTTTTGACAGGTTATGGCTCCCGTAACTCTAAACGAGCCAAGAGTTATGGCCCTCCGAAGAATCGATATCCACAGGGTGCAACATCTACGGTGCAAGGTGCAACATCCGTCCAAAATGACGAAACAGTGTTGTATGACCTTTAGAAATGGGTGCATGGATTGGAAACGGTGCAGTACCATGGTGCACCACTCTGCAGCGATGGTAAATCATAGAATAGCCGTGGGAATTCCCTTTTATAGAAAAAATCCACGTGACGAAAAAACGAAGGGTAAAAAACTTCCATGACCCGATTGAGGTTCGGATAGGATTTTTTGGGTATGAAACTAACCAGTGATGGATAAAAGCCGTCATAGCTATAGAACTCACAGATACTTTCGTTTTGACAGGTTATGGCTCCCGTAACTCTAAACGAGCCAAGAGTTATGGCCCTCCGAAGAATCGATATCCACAGGGTGCAACATCTACGGTGCAAGGTGCTACATCCGTCCAAAATGACGAAACAGTGTCGTATGACCTTTAGAAATAGGTGCATGCATTGGAAACAGTGCAGTACCATGGTGCACCACTCTGCAGCGATGGTAAATCATAGACCAGCCGCGGAAATTCCCTTTTACAGAAAAAATCCACGTGACGAAAAAACGAAGGGCAAAAAACTTCCATGACCCGATTGAGGTTCGGATAGGATTTTTTGGGTACGAAACTAACCAGTGACGGCTGAAAGTAGTCACAGACGTAGAACTCACAAATACCTTCGTTTTGAGTGGTTGTTGCTCCCGTAACTCAAAACTAGCAAAGAGTTATGGCCCTCCGAAGAATCGATATCCATAGGGTGCAACATCTACGGCGCAAGGTGCAACATCCGTCCAAAATGACGAAACAGTGCCGTACGACCTTTAGAAACGGGTGCATGGATTTGAAACGGTGCAGTACCATGGTGCACCACTCTCCAGCGATGGTAAATCATAGACCAGCCGCGGGAATTCTCTTTTACAGAAAAAATCCACGTGACGAAAAAACGAAGGGTGAAAAACTTCCATGACCCGATTGAGGTTCGAATAGGATTTTTTGGGTATGAAACTAACCAGTGACGGCTGAAAGCCGTCACAGATGTAGAACTCAAAAATACCTTCGTTTTGACTGGTTGTGGCTCCCGTAACTCTAAACGAACCAAGAGTTATGGCCCTCCGAAGAATCGATATCCATAGGGTGCAACATCTACGGTGCAAGGTGCAACATCCGTCCAAAATGAAGAAACAGTGCCGTATGACCTTTAGAAATGGGTGCATGGATTGGAAACGGTGCAGTACCATGGTGCACCACTCTCCAGCGATGGTAAATCATAGACCAGCCGTGGGAATTCCCTTTTACAGAAAAAATCCACGTGACGAAAAAACGAAGGGTGAAAAACTTCCATGACCCGATTGAGGTTCGGATAGGATTTTTTGGGTATGAAACTAACCAGTGACGGATGAAAGCCGTCACAGATGTAGAACTCAAAATTACCTTCGTTTTGACTGGTTGTGGCTCCCGTAACTATAAACGAGCCAAGAGTTATGGCCCTCCGAAGAATCGATATCCATAGGGTGCAACATCTACGGTGCAAGGGGCAACATCCGTCCAAAATGACGAAACAGTGCCGTACGACCTTTAGAAAAGGGTGCATGGATTGGAAACGGTGCAGTACCATGGTGAACCACTCTCCAGCGATGGTAAATCATAGACCAGCCGTGGGAATTCCCTTTTACAGAAAAAATCCACGTGACGAAAAAACGAAGGGTAAAAAACTTCCATGACCCGATCGAGGTTCAGATAGGATTTTTTGGGTATGAAACTAACCAATGATGGCTAAAAGCCGTCATAGATATAGAACTCACAGATACCTTCGTTTTGACAGGTTATGGCTCCCGTAACTCTAAACGAGCCAAGAGTTATAGCCCTCCGAAGAATCGATATCCACAGGGTGCAACATCTACGGTGCAAGGTGCAACATCCGTCCAAAATGACGAAATAGTGCCATATGACCTTTAGAAATGGGCGCATGGATTGGAAACGGTGCAGTACCATGATGCACCACTCTGCAGCGATGGTAAATCATAGAATAGCCACGGGAATTCCCTTTTACAGCAAAAATCCACGTGACGAAAAAACGAAGGGTAAGAAACTTCCATGACCCGATTGAGGTTCGGATAGGATTTTTTGGGTATGAAACTAACCAGTGAGGACTAAAAGCCGTCACAGCTATAGAACTCACAGATACCTTCGTTTTGACAGGTTATGGCTCCCGTAACTCTAAACGAGCCAAGAGTTATGGCCCTCCGAAGAATCGATATCCACAGGGTGCAACATCTACGGTGCAAGGTGCAACATCCGTCCAAAATGACGAAACAGTGCCGTAGGACCTTTAGAAATGGGTGCATGCATTGGAAACGGTGCAGTACTATGGTGCACAACTCTGCAGCGATGGCAAATCATAGACCAGCCGCGGGAATTCCCTTTTACAGAAAAAATCCACGTGACGAAAAAACGAAGGGTAAGAAACTTCCATGACCCGATTGAGGTTCGGATAGGATTTTTTGGGTATGAAACTAACCAGTGACGGCAGAAAGCAGTCACAGATGTAGAACTCACAAATACCTTCGTTTTGACTGGTTGTTGCTCCCGTAACTCTAATCGAGCCAAGAGTTATGGCCCTCCGAAGAATCGATATCCATAGGGTGCAACATCTACGGTGCAAGGTGCAACATCCGTCCAAAATGACGAAATAATGCCGTACGACCTTTAGAAATGGGTGCATGGATTGGAAACGGTGTCGTACCATGGTGCACCACTCTCCAGCGATGGTAAATCATAGACCAGCCGCGGGAATTCCCTTTTACAGAAAAAATCCATGTGACGAAAAAACGAAGGGTAAAAAACTTCCATGACCCGATTGAGGTTCGGATAGGATTTTTTGGGTATGAAACTAACCAGTGATGGCTGAAAGGTGTCACAGATGTAGAACTCACAGATACCTTCGTTTTGACTGGTTGTGGCTCCCGTAACTCTTAATGAGCCAAGAGTTATGGCCCTCCGAAGAATCGATATCCATAGGGTGCAACATCTACGGTGCAAGGTGCAACATCCGTCCAAAATGACGAAACAGTGCAGTACGACCTTTAGAAATGGTTGAATGGATTGGAAACGGTGCAGTACCATGGTGCATCACTCTCCAGCAATGGTAAATCATAGACCAGCCACGGGAATTCCCTTTTACAGAAAAATCCACGTGACGAAAAAACGAAGGGTAAAAAACTTCCGTGACCCGATTGAGGTTCGGATAGGATTTTTTGGGTATGAAACTAACCAGTGACGGCTGAAAGCCGTCATAGCTATAGAACTTACAGATACCTTCGTTTTGACAGGTTATGGCTCCCGTAACTCTAAACGAGCCAAGAGTTATGGCCCTCCGAAGAATCGATATCCACAGGGTGCAACATCTACGGTGCAAGGTGCAACATCCGTCCAAAATGACGAAACAGTGCCGTATGACCTTTAGAAATGGGTGCATGGATTGGAAACGGTGCAGTACCAGGGTGCACCACTCTCCAGCAATGTTAAATCATAGACCAGCCGCGGGAATTCTCTTTTACAGAAAAAATCCACGTGACGAAAAAACGAAGGGTAAAAAACTTCCATGACCCGATTGAGGTTCGAAGGCTTTTTTGGGTACGAAAGTAACCAGTGACTGCTGAAAGCTGTCATAGCTGTAGAACTCACAGATACCTTCGTTTCGACTGGTTGTGGCTCTCGTAACTCTAAACGAGCCAAGAGTTATGGCCCTCCGAAGAATCGATATCCATAGGGTGCAACATCTACGGTGCAAGGTGCAACATCCGTCCAAAATGACGAAACAGTGCGTACGACCTTTAGAAACGGGTGCATGGATTTGAAACAGTGCAGTACCATGGTGCACCACTCTCCAGCGATGGTAAATCATAGACCAGCCATGGGAATTCCCTTTTACAGAAAAAATCCACGTGACGAAAAAACGAAGGGTGAAAAACTTCCATGACCCGATTGAGGTTCGGATAGGATTTTTTGGAATGAAACTAAGCAGTGACGGCTGAAAGCCGTCACAGATGTAGAACTCAAAAATACCTTTGTTTTGACTGGTTGTGGCTCCCGTAACTCTAAACGAGCCAAGAGTTATGGCCCTCCGAAGAATCGATATCCATAGGGTGCAACATCTACGGTGCAAGGTGCAACATCCGTCCAAAATGACGAAACAGTGCCGTATGACCTTTAGAAAAGGGTGCATGGATTGGAAACGGTGCAGTACCATGGTGCACCACTCTCCAGCGATGGTAAATCATAGACCAGCCGTGGGAATTTCCTTTTACAGAAAAAATCCACGTGACGAAAAAATGAAGCGTAAAAAACTTCCATGACCCGATCGAGGTTCGGATAGGATTTTCTGGGTATGGAACTATCCAGTGACGGCTGAAAGTGGTCATGGCTGTAAAACTCACAGATACCTTCGTTTTGACTGGTTATGGCTCCCGTAACTCTAAACGAGCCAAGAGTTATGGCCCTCCGAAGAATCGATATCCACAGGGTGCAACATCTACGGTGCAAGGTGCAACATCCGACCAAAATGACAAAACAGTGCCGTATGACCTTTAGAAATGGGTGCATGGATTGGAAACGGTGCAGTACCATGGTGCACCACTCTGCAGCGATGGTAAATCATAGAATAGCCGCGGGAATTCCCTTTTACAGAAAAAATCCACGTGACGAAAAAACGAAGTGTAAAAAACTTCCATGACCCAATTGAGGTTCGGATAGGATTTTTTGGGTATGAAACTAACCAGTGATGGCTAAAAGCCATCATAGCTATAGAACTCACAGATACCTTCGTTTTGACAGGTTATGGCTCCCGTAACTCTAAACGAGCCAAGAGTTATGGCCCTCCGAAGAATCGATATCCACAGGGTGCAACATCTACGGTGCAAGGTGCAACATCCGTCCAAAATGACGAAACAGTGTTGTATGACCTTTAGAAATGGGTGCATGGATTGGAAACGGTGCAGTACCATGGTGCACCACTCTGCAGCGATGGTAAATCATAGAATAGCCGCGGGAATTCCCTTTTATAGAAAAAATCCACGTGACGAAAAAACGAAGGGTAAAAAACTTCCATGACCCGATTGAGGTTCGGATAGGATTTTTTGGGTATGAAACTAACCAGTGATGGATAAAAGCCGTCATAGCTATAGAACTCACAGATACCTTCGTTTTGACAGGTTATGCCTCCCGTAACTCTAAACGAGCCAAGAGTTATGGCCCTCCGAAGAATCGATATCCACAGGGTGCAACATCTACGGTGCAAGGTGCAACATCCGTCCAAAATGACGAAACAGTGCCGTATGACCATTAGAAATAGGTGCATGCATTGGAAATAGTGCAGTACCATGGTGCACCACTCTGCAGCGATGGTAAATCATAGACCAGCCGCGGGAATTCCCTTTTACAGAAAAAATCCACGTGACGAAAAAACGAAGGGCAAAAAACTTCCATGACCCGATTGAGGTTCGGATAGGATTTTTTGGGTACGAAACTAACCAGTGACGGCTGAAAGTAGTCACAGACGTAGAACTCACAAATACCTTCGTTTTGAGTGGTTGTTGCTCCCGTAACTCAAAACTAGCAAAGAGTTATGGCCCTCCGAAGAATCGATATCCATAGGGTGCAACATCTACGGCGCAAGGTGCAACATCCGTCCAAAATGACGAAACAGTGCCGTACGACCTTTAGAAACGGGTGCATGGATTTGAAACGGTGCAGTACCATGGTGCACCACTCTCCAGCGATGGTAAATCATAGACCAGCCGCGGGAATTCTCTTTTACAGAAAAAATCCACGTGACGAAAAAACGAAGGGTGAAAAACTTCCATGACCCGATTGAGGTTCGGATAGGATTTTTTGGGTATGAAACTAACCAGTGACGGCTGAAAGCCGTCACAGATGTAGAACTCAAAAATACCTTCGTTTTGACTGGTTGTGGCTCCCGTAACTCTAAACGAACCAAGAGTTATGGCCCTCCGAAGAATCGATATCCATAGGGTGCAACATCTACGGTGCAAGGTGCAACATCCGTCCAAAATGAAGAAACAGTGCCGTATGACCTTTAGAAATGGGTGCATGGATTGGAAACGGTGCAGTACCATGGTGCACCACTCTCCAGCGATGGTAAATCATAGACCAGCCGTGGGAATTCCCTTTTACAGAAAAAATCCACGTGACGAAAAAACGAAGGGTGAAAAACTTCCATGACCCGATTGAGGTTCGGATAGGATTTTTTGGGAATGAAACTAACCAGTGACGGATGAAAGCCGTCACAGATGTAGAACTCAAAATTACCTTCGTTTTGACTGGTTATGGCTCCCGTAACTCTAAACAAGCCAAGAGTTATGGCCCTCCGAAGAATCGATATCCACAGGGTGCAACATCTACGGTGCAAGGTGCAACATCCGTCCAAAATGACGAAACAGTGCCGTACGACCTTTAGAAATGAGTGCATGGATTTGAAACATTGCAGTACCATGGTGCACCACTCTCCAGCGATGGTAAATCATAGACCATCCACGGGGATCCCGTTTTACAGAAAAAATCCACGTGACGAAAAAACGAAGGGTAAAAACTTCCTTGACCCGATTGAGGTTCGGATAGGATTTTTTGGGTATGAAACCAACCAGTGACGGCTGAAAGCCGTCATAGCTGTAGAACTCACAGATACCTTCGTTTTGACTGGTTATGGCTCCCGTAACTCTAAACGAGCCAAGAGTTATGGCCCTCCGAAGAATCGATATCCACAGGGTGCAACATCTACGGTGCAAGGTGCAACATCCGTCCAAAATGACGAAACAGTGCCGTACGACCTTTAGAAATGAGTGCATGGATTTGAAACATTGCAGTACCATGGTGCACCACTCTCCAGCGATGGTAAATCATAGACCAGCCACGGGGATCCCGTTTTACAGAAAAAATCCACGTGACGAAAAAACGAAGGGTAAAAAACTTCCATGACCCGATTGAGGTTCGGATAGGATTTTTTGGGTATGAAACCAACCAGTGACGGCTGAAAGCCGTCATAGCTGTAGAACTCTCAGATACCTTCGTTTTGACTGGTTATGGCTCCCGTAACTCTAAACGAGCCAAGAGTTATGGCCCTCCGAAGAATCGATATCCATAGGGTGCGACATCTACGGTGCAAGGTGCAACATCCGTCCAAAATGACGAAACAGTGCCGTACGACCTTTAGAAATGAGTGCATGGATTTGAAACATTGCAGTACCATGATGCACCACTCTCCAGCGATGGTAAATCACAGACCAGCCACGGGGATCCCGTTTTACAGAAAAAATCCACGTGACGAAAAAACGAAGGGTAAAAAACTTCCTTGACCCGATTGAGGTTCGGATAGAATTTTTTGGGTATGAAACTAACCAGTGACGACTGAAAGCGGTCATAGCTGTAGAACTCACAGATACCTTCGTTTTGACTTGTTATGGCTCCCGTAACTCTAAACGAGCCAAGAGTTATGGCCCTCCGAAGAATCGATATCCAATGGGTGCAACATCTACGGTGCAAGGTGCAACATCCGTCCAAAATGACGAAACAGTGCCGTACGACCTTTAGAAATGAGTGCATGGATTTGAAACATTGCAGTACCATGGTGCACAACTCTCCAGCGATGGTAAATCATAGACCAGCCACGGGGATCCCGTTTTACAGAAAAATCCACGTGACGAAAAAACGAACGGTAAAAAACTTCCTTGACCCGATTGAGGTTCGGATAGGATTTTTTGGGTATGAAACTAACCAGTGACGGCTGAAAGCCGTCATAGCTGTAGAACTCACAGATACCTTCGTTTTGACTGGTTATGGCTCCCGTAACTCTAAACGAGCCAAGAGTTATGGCCCTCCGAAGAATCGATATCCACAGGGTGCAACATCTACGGTGCAAGGTGCAACATCCGTCCAAAATGACGAAACAGTGCCGTACGACCTTTAGAAATGAGTGCATGGATTTGAAACATTGCAGTACCATGGTGCACCACTCTCCAGCGATGGTAAATCATAGACCAGCCACGGGGATCCCGTTTTACAGAAAAAATCCACGTGACGAAAAAACGAAGGGTAAAAAACTTCCATGACCAGATTGAGGTTCGGATAGGATTTTTGGGTATGAAACTAACCATTGACGGCTGAAAGCCGTCATAGCTGTAGAACTCACAGATACCTTCGTTTTGACTGGTTATGGCTCCCGTAACTCTAAACGAGCCAAGAGTTATGGCCCTCCGAAGAATCGATATCCACAGGGTGCAACATCTACGGTGCAAGGTACAACATCCGTCCAAAATGACGAAACAGTGCCGTACGACCTTTAGAAATGAGTGCATGGATTTGAAACATTGCAGTACCATGGTGCACCACTCTCCAGCGATGGTAAATCATAGACCAGCCACGGGGATCCCGTTTTACAGAAAAAATCCACGTGACGAAAAAACGAAGGGTAAAAAACTTCCATGACCCGATTGAGGTTCGGATAGGATTTTGGGGTATGAAACTAACCAGTGATGGCTGAAAGCTGTCATAGCTGTAGAACTCACAGATACCTTCGTTTTGACTGGTTATGGCTCCTGTAACTCTAAACAAGCCAAGAGTTATGGCCCTCCGAAGAATCGATATCCACAGGGTGCAACATCTACGGTGCAAGGTGCAACATCCGTCCAAAATGACGAAACAGTGCCGTACGACCTTTAGAAATGAGTGCATGGATTTGAAACATTGCAGTACCATGGTGCACCACTCTCCAGCGATGGTAAATCATAGACCAGCCACGGGGATCCCGTTTTACAGAAAAATCCACGTGACGAAAAAACGAACGGTAAAAAACTTCCTTGACCCGATTGAGGTTCGGATAGGATTTTTTGGGTATGAAACTAACCAGTGACGGCTGAAAGCCGTCATAGCTGTAGAACTCACAGATACCTTCGTTTTGACTGGTTATGGCTCCCGTAACTCTAAACGAGCCAAGAGTTATGGCCCTCCGAAGAATCGATATCCACAGGGTGCAACATCTACGGTGCAAGGTGCAACATCCGTCCAAAATGACGAAACAGTGCCGTACGACCTTTAGAAATGAGTGCATGGATTTGAAACATTGCAGTACCATGGTGCACCACTCTCCAGCGATGGTAAATCATAGACCAGCCACGGGGATCCCGTTTTACAGAAAAAATCCACGTGACGAAAAAACGAAGGGTAAAAAACTTCCTTGACCCGATTGAGGTTCGGATAGGATTTTTTGGGTATGAAACCAACCAGTGACGGCTGAAAGCTGTCATAGCCGTAGAACTCACAGATACCTTCATTTTGACTGGTTATGGCTCCCGTAACTCTAACGAGCCAAGAGTTATTGCCCTCCGAAGAATCGATATCCATAGGGTGCAACATCTACGGTGCAAGGTGCAACATCCGTCCAAAATGACGAAACAGTGCCGTACGACTTTTAGAAATGAGTGCATGGATTTGAAACATTGCAGTACCATGGTGCACCACTCTCCAGCGATGGTAAATCATAGACCAGCCACGGGGACCCCGTTTTACAGAAAAAATCCACGTGACGAAAAAACGAAGGGTAAAAAACTTCCTTGACCCGATTGAGGTTCGGATAGGATTTTTTGGGTATGAAACTAACCAGCGACGGCTGAAAGCAGTCATAGCTGTAGAACTCACAGATACCTTCGTTTTGACTGGTTATGGCTCCCGTAACTCTAAACGAGCCAAGAGTTATGGCCCTCCGAAGAATCGATATCCACAGGGTGCAACATCTACGGTGCAAGGTGCAACATCCGTCCAAAATGACGAAACAGTGCCGTACGACCTTTAGAAATGAGTGCATGGATTTGAAACATTGCAGTACCATGGTGCACCACTCTCCAGCGATGGTAAATCATAGACCAACTACGGGGATCCTGTTTTACAGAAAAAATCCACGTGACGAAAAAACGAAGGGTAAAAAACTTCCATGACCAGATTGAGGTTCGGATAGGATTTTTGGGTATGAAACTAACCAGTGACGGCTGAAAGCTGTCATAGCTGTAGAACTCACAAATACCTTCGTTTTGACTGGTTATGGCTCCCGTAACTCTAAACGAGCCAAGAGTTATGGCCCTCCGAAGAATCGACATCCACAGGGTGCAACATCTACGGTGCAAGGTGCAACATCCGTCCAAAATGACGAAACAGTGCCGTACGACCTTTAGAAATGAGTGCATGGTTTTGAAACATTGCAGTACCATGGTGCACCACTCTCCAGCGATGGTAAATCATAGACCAACCACGGGGATCCCGTTTTACAGAAAAAATCCACGTGACGAAAAAACGAAGGGTAAAAAACTTCCATGACCCGATTGAGGTTCGGATAGGATTTTGGGGTATGAAACTAACCAGTGATGGCTGAAAGCTGTCATAGCTGTAGAACTCACAGATACCTTCGTTTTGACTGGTTATGGATCCCGTAACTCTAAACGAGCCAAGAGTTATGGCCCTCCGAAGAATCGATATCCACAGGGTGCAACATCTACGGTGCAAGGTGCAACATCCGTCCAAAATGACGAAACAGTGCCGTACGACCTTTAGAAATGAGTGCATGGATTTGAAACATTGCAGTACCATGGTGCACCACACTCCAGCGATGGTAAATCATAGACCAGCCACGGGGATCCCGTTTTACAGAAAAAATCCACGTGAGGAAAAAACGAAGGGTAAAAAACTTCCTTGACCCGATTGAGGTTCGGATAGGATTTTTTGGGTATGACACTAACCAGTGACGGCTTAAAGCCATCATAGCTGTAGAAGTCACATATACCTTCGTTTTGACTGGTTATGGCTCCCGTAACTCTAAACGAGCCAAAAGTTATGGCCCTCCGAAGAATCGATATCCACAGGGTGCAACATCTACGGTGCAAGGTGCAACATCCGTCCAAAATGACGAAACAGTGCCGTACGACCTTTAGAAATGAGTGCATGGATTTGAAACATTGCAGTACCATGGTGCACCACTCTCCAGCGATGGCAAATCATAGACCAGCCACGGGGATCCCGTTTTACAGAAAAAATCCACGTGACGAAAAAATGAAGGGTAAAAAACTTCCTTGACCCGATTGAGGTTCGGATAGGATTTTTTGGGTATGAAACTAACCAGTGACGACTGAAAGCGGTCATAGCTGTAGAACTCACAGATACCTTCATTTTGACTGGTTATGGCTCCCGTAACTCTAAACGAGCCAAGAGTTATGGCCCTCCGAAGAATCGATATCCACAGGGTGCAACATCTACGGTGCAAGGTGCAACATCCGTCCAAAATGACTAAACAGTGCCGTACGACCTTTAGAAATGAGTGCATGGATTTGAAACATTGCAGTACCATGGTGCACCACTCTCCAGCGATGGTAAATCATAGACCAGCTACGGGGATCCCGTTTTACAGAAAAAATCCACGTGACGATAAAACGAAGGGTAAAAAACTTCCATGACCCGATTGAGGTTCGGATAGGATTTTTGGGTATGAAACTAACTAGTGACGGCTGAAAGCTGTCATAGCTGTAGAACTCAAAGATACCTTCGTTTTGACTGGTTATGGCTCCCGTAACTCTAAACGAGCCAAGAGTTATGGCCCTCCGAATAATCGATATCCACAGGGTGCAACATCTACGGTGCAAGGTGCAACATCCGTCCAAAATGACGAAACAGTGCCGTACGACCTTTAGAAATGAGTGCATGGATTTGAAACATTGCAGTACCATGGTGCACCACTCTCCAGCGATGGTAAATCATAGACCAGCCACGGGGATCCCGTTTTACAGAAAAAATCCACGTGACGAAAAAACGAAGGGTAAAAAACTTCCATGACCCGATTGAGGTTCGGATAGGATTTTTGGGTATGAAACTAACCAGTGATGGCTGAAAGCTGTCATAGCTGTAGAACTCACAGATACCTTCGTTTTGACTGGTTATGGCTCCCGTAACTCTAAACGAGCCAAGAGTTATGGCCCTCCGAAGAATCGATATCCACAGGGTGCAACATCTACGGTGCAAGGTGCAACATCCGTCCAAAATGACGAAACAGTGCCGTACGACCTTTAGAAATGAGTGCATTGATTTGAAACATTGCAGTACCATGGTGCACCACTCTCCAGCGATGGTAAATCATAGACCAGCCACGGGGATCCCGTTTTACAGAAAAATCCACGTGACGAAAAAACGAAGGGTAAAAAACTTCCTTGACCCGATTGAGGTTCGGATAGGATTTTTTGGGTATGAAACTAACCAGTGACGGCTGAAAGCCGTCATAGCTGTAGAACTCACAGATACCTTCGTTTTGACTGGTTATGGCTCCCGTAACTCTAAACGAGCCAAGAGTTATGGCCCTCCGAAGAATCGATATCCATAGGGTGCAACATCTACGGTGCAAGGTGCAACATCCGTCCAAAATGACGAAACAGTGCCGTACGACCTTTAGAAATGAGTGCATGGATTTGAAACATTGCAGTACCATGGTGCACCACTCTCCAGCGATGGTAAATCATAGACCAGCCACGGGGATCCCGTTTTACAGAAAAAATCCACGTGACGAAAAAACGAAGGGTAAAAAACTTCCTTGACCCGATTGAGGTTCGGATAGGATTTTTTGGGTATGACACTAACCAGTGACGGCTGAAAGCCGTCATAGCTGTAGAACTCACAGATACCTTCGTTTTGACTGGTTATGGCTCCCGTAATTCTAAACGAGCCAAGAGTTATGGCCCTCCGAAGAATCGATATCCATAGGGTGCAACATCTACGGTGCAAGGTGCAACATCCGTCCAAAATGACGAAACAGTGCCGTACGACCTTTAGAAATGAGTGCATATATTTGAAACATTGCAGTACCATGGTGCACCACTCTCCAGCGATGGTAAATCATAGACCAGCCATGGGGATCCCGTTTTACAGAAAAAATCCACGTGACGAAAAAATGAAGGGTAAAAAACTTCCATGACCCGATTGAGGTTCGGATAGGATTTTTGGGTATGAAACTAACCAGTGACGGCTGAAAGCTGTCATAGCTGTAGAACTCATAGATACCTTCGTTTTGACTGGATATGGCTCCCGTAACTCTAAACGAGCCAAGAGTTATGGCCCTCCGAAGAATCGATATCCACAGGGTGCAACATCTACGGTGCAAGGTGCAACATCCGTCCAAAATGACGAAACAGTGCCGTAAGACCTTTAGAAAAGAGTGCATGGATTTGAAACATTGCAGTACCATGGCGCACCACTCTCCAGCGATGGTAAATCATAGACCAGCCACGGGGATCCCGTTTTACAGAAAAAATCCACGTGACGAAAAAACGAAGGGTAAAAAACTTCCATGACCCGATTGAGGTTCGGATAGGATTTTTGGTATGAAACTAACCAGTGATGGCTGAAAGCTGTCATAGCTGTAGAACTCACAGATACCTTTGTTTTGACTGGTTATGGCTCCCGTAACTCTAAACGAGCCAAGAGTTATGGCCCTCCGAAGAATCGATATCCACAGGGTGCAACATCTACGGTGCAAGGTGCAACATCCGTCCAAAATGACGAAACAGTGCCGTATGACCTTTAGAAATGAGTGCATAGATTTGAAACATTGCAGTACCATGGTGCACCACTCTCCAGCGATGGTAAATCATAGACCAGCCACGGGGATCCCGTTTTACAGAAAAATCCACGTGACGAAAAAACGAAGGGTAAAAAACTTCCTTGACCCGATTGAGGTTCGGATAGGATTTTTTGGGTATGAAACTAACCAGTGACGGCTGAAAGCCATCATAGCTGTAGAACTCATAGATACCTTCGTTTTGACTGGTTATGGCTCCCGTAACTCTAAACGAGCCAAGAGTTATGGCCCTCCGAAGAATCGATATCCATAGGGTGCAACATCTACGGTGCAAGGTGCAACATCCGTCCAAAATGATGAAACAGTGCCGTACGACCTTTAGAAATGAGTGCATGGATTTGAAACATTGCAGTACCATGGTGCACCACTCTCCAGCGATGGTAAATCATAGACCAACCACGGGGATCCCGTTTTACAGAAAAAATCCACGTGACGAAAAAACGAAGGGTAAAAAACTTCCTTGACCCGATTGAGGTTCGGATAGGATTTTTTGGGTATGACACTCACCAGTGACGGCTGAAAGCCGTCATAGCTGTAGAACTCACAGATACCTTCGTTTTGACTGGTTATGTCTCCCGTAATTATAAACGAGCCAAGTGTTATGGCCCTCCGAAGAATCGATATCCATAGGGTGCAACATCTACGGTGCAAGGTGCAACATCCGTCCAAAATGACGAAACAGTGCCGTACGATCTTTAGAAATGAGTGCATACTTTTGAAACATTGCAGTACCATGGTGCACCACTCTCCAGCGATGGTAAATCATAGACCAGCTACGGGGATCCCGTTTTACAGAAAAAATCCACGTGACGAAAAAACGAAGGGTGAAAAACTTCCTTGACCCGATTGAGGTTCGGATAGGATTTTTTGGGTATGAAACTAACCAGTGACGGCTGAAAGCTGTCATTGCTGTAGAACTCACAGATACCTTCGTTTTGACTGGTTATGGCTCCCGTAACTCTAAACGAGCCAAGAGGTATGGCCCTCCGAAGAATCGATATCCACAGGGTGCAACATCTACGGTGCAAGGTGCAACATCCGTCGAAAATGACGAAACAGTGTCGTACGACCTTTAGAAATGAGTGCATGGATTTGAAACATTGCAGTACCATGGTGCACCACTCTCCAGCGATGGTAAATCATAGACCAGCCACGGGGATCCCGTTTTACAGAAAAAATCCACGTGACGAAAAAACGAAGGGTAAAAAACTTCCATGACCCGATTGAGGTTCGGAGAGGATTTTTTGGTATGAAACTAACCAGTGATGGCTGAAAGCTGTCATAGCTGTAGAACTCACAGATACCTTCGTTTTGACTGGTTATGGCTCCCATAACTCTAAACAAGCCAAGAGTTATGGCCCTCCGAAGAATCGATATCCACAGGGTGCAACATCTACGGTGCAAGGTGCAACATCCGTCCAAAATGACGAAACAGTGCCGTACGACCTTTAGAAATGAGTGCATGGATTTGAAACATTGCAGTACCATGGTGCACCACTCTCCAGCGATGGTAAATCATAGACCAGCCACGGGGATCCCGTTTTACAGAAAAATCCACGTGACGAAAAAACGAAGGGTAAAAAACTTCCTTGACCCGATTGAGGTTCGGATAGGATTTTTTGGGTATGAAACTAACCAGTGACGGCTGAAAGCCGTCATAGCTGTAGAACTCACAGATACCTTCGTTTTGACTGGTTATGGCTCCCGTAACTCTAAACGAGCCAAGAGTTATGGCCCTCCGAAGAATCGATATCCATAGGGTGCAACATCTACGGTGCAAGGTGCAACATCCGTCCAAAATGAAGAAACAGTGCCGTACGACCTTTAGAAATGAGTGCATGGATTTGAAACATTGCAGTACCATGGTGCACCACTCTCCAGCGATGGTAAATCATAGACCAGCCACGGGGATCCCGTTTTACAGAAAAAATCCACGTGACGAAAAAACGAAGGGTAAAAAACTTCCTTGACCCGATTGAGGTTCAGATAGGATTTTTTGGGTATGACACTAACCAGTGACGGCTGAAAGCCGTCATAGCTGTAGAACTCACAGATGCCTTCGTTTTGACTGGTTATGGCTCCCGTAATTCTAAACGAGCCAAGAGTTATGTCCCTCCGAAGAATCGATATCCATAGGGTGCAACATCTACGGTGCAAGGTGCAACATCCGTCCAAAATGACGAAACAGTGCCGTACGACCTTTAGAAATGAGTGCATACTTTTGAAACATTGCAGTACCGTGGTGCACCACTCTCCAGTGATGGTAAATCATAGACCAGCCACTGGGATCCCGTTTTACAGAAAAAATCCACGTGACGAAAAAACGAAGGGTAAAAAACTTCCTTGACCTGATTGAGGTTCGGATAGGATTTTTTGGGTATGACACTAACCAGTGACGGCTGAAAGCCGTCATAGCTGTAGAACTCACAGATACCTTCGTTTTGACTGGTTATGGCTCCCGTTGCTCTAAACGAGCCAAAAGTTATGGCCCTCTGAAGAATCGATATCCACAGGGTGCAACATCTACGGTGCAACGTGCAACATCCGTCCAAAATTACGAAACAGTGCCGTACGACCTTTAGAAATGAGTGCATGGATTTGAAACATTGTAGTACCATGGTGCACCACTCTCCAGCGATGTTAAATCATAGACCAGCCACGGGAATCCCGTTTTACAGAAAAAATCCACGTGACGAAAAAACGAAGGGTAAAAAAATTCCTTGACCCGATTGAGGTTCGGATAGGATTTTTTGGGTGTGAAACTAACCAGTGACGGCTGAAAGCGGTCATAGCTATAGAACTCACAAATACCTTCGTTTTGACTGGTTATGGCTCCCGTAACTCTAAACGAGCCTAGAGTTTTGGCCCTCCGAAGAATCGATATCCACAGGGTGCAACATCTACGGTGCAAGGTGCAACATCCGTCCAAAATGACGAAACAGTGCCGTACGACCTTTAGAAATGAGTGCATGGATTTGAAACATTGCAGTACCATGGTGCACCACTCTCCAGCGATGGTAAATCATAGACCAGCCACGGGGATCCCGTTTTCAGAAAAAATCCACTTGACGAAAAAACGAAGGGTAAAAAACTTCCTTGACCCGATTGAGGTTCGGATGGGATTTTTTGGGTATGACACTAACCAGTGACGGCTGAAAGCCATCATAGCTGTAGAACTGACAGATACCTTCGTTTTGACTGGTTATGGCTCCCGTAACTCTAAACGAGCCAAGAGTTATGGCCCTTCGAAAAATCGATATCCACAGGTTGCAACATCTACGGTGCAAGGTGCAACATCCGTCCAAAATGACGAAAAAGTGCCATACGACCGTTAGAAATGAGTGCATGCATTTGAAACATTGCAGTACCATGGTGCACCACTCTCCAGCGATGGTAAATCATAGACCAGCCACGGGGATCCCGTTTTACAGAAAAAATCCACGTGACGAAAAAACGAAGGGTAAAAAACTTCCATGACCCGATTGAGGTTCGGATAGGATTTTTGGGTATGAAACTAACCAGTGACGGCTGAAAGCTGTCATAGCTGTAGAACTCACAGATACCTTTGTTTTGACTGGTTATGGCTCCCGTAATTCTAAACGAGCCAAAAGTTATGGCCCTCCGAAGAATCGATATCCACAGGGTGCAACATCTACGGTGCAAGGTGCAACATCCGTCCAAAATGACGAAACAGTGCCTTACGACCTTTAGAAATGAGTACATTGATTTGAAACATTGTAGTACCATGGTGCACCACTCTCCAGCGATGGTAAATCATAGACCAGCCACGGGATCCCGTTTTACAGAAAAAATCCACGTGACGAAAAAACGAAGGGTAAAAAACTTCCTTGACCCGATTGAGGTTCGGATAGGATTTTTTGGGTATGACACTAACTAGTGACGGCTGAAAGCCATCATAGCTGTAGAACTCACAGATACCTTCGTTTTGACTGGTTATGGCTCCCGTAACTCTAAACGAGCCAAACGTTATGGCCCTCCGAAGAATCGATATCCACAGGGTGCAACATCTACGGTGCAAGGTGCAACATCCGTCCAAAATGACGAAACAGTGCCGTACGACCTTTAGAAATGAGTGCATGGATTTGAAACATTGCAGTACCATGGTGCACCACTCTCCAGCGATGGTAAATCATAGACCAGCCACGGGGATCCCGTTTTACAGAAAAAATCCACGTGACGAAAAAACGAAGGGTAAAAAACTTCCTTGACCCGATAGAGGTTCGGATAGGATTTTTTGGTTATGAAACTAACCAGTGACGGATGAAAGCCGTCATAGCTGTAGAACTCACAGATACCTTCGTTTTGACTGGTTATGGCTCCCGTAACTCTAAACGAGCGAAGAGTTATGGCCCTCGGAAGAATCGATATCCACAAGGCGCAACATCTACGGTGCAAGGTACAACATCCGTCCAAAATGACGAAACAGTGCCGTACGACCTTTAGAAATGAGTGCATGGATTTGAAACATTGCAGTACCATGGTGCACCACTCTCCAGCGATGGTAAATCATAGACCAGCTACGGGGATCCCGTTTTACAGAAAAAATCCACGTGACGAAAAAACGAAGGGTAAAAAACTTCCATGACCCGATTGAGGTTCGGATAGGATTTTTGGGTATGAAACTAACCAGTGACGGCTGAAAGCTGTCATAGATGTAGAACTCACAGATACCTTCGTTTTGACTGGTTATGGCTCCCGTAACTCTAAACGAGCCAAGAGTTATGGCCCTCCGAAGAATCGTTATCCACAGGGTGCAACATCTACGGTGCAAGGTGCAACATCCGTCCAAAATGACGAAACTGTGCCGTACGACCTTTAGAAATGAGTGCATGGATTTGAAACATTGCAGTACCATGGTGCACCACTCTCCAGCGATGGTAAATCATAGACCAGCCACGGGGATCCCGTTTTACAGAAAAAATCAACGTGACGGAAAAACGAAGGGTAAAAAACTTCCATGACCAGATTGAGGTTCGGATAGGATTTTTGGGTATGAAACTAACCAGTGATGGCTGAAAGCTGTCATAGCTGTAGAACTCACAGATACCTTCGTTTTGACTAGTTATGGCTCCCGTAACTCTAAACGAGCCAAGAGTTATGGCCCTCCGAAGAATCGATATCCACAGGGTGCAACATCTACGGTGCAAGGTGCAACATCCGTCCAAAATGACGAAACAGTGCCGTACGACCTTTAGAAATGAGTGCATGGATTTGAAACATTGCAGTACCATGGTGCACCACTCTCCAGCGATGGTAAATCATAGACCAGCCACGGGGATCCCGTTTTATAGAAAAAATCCACGTGACGAAAAAACGAAGGGTAAAAAACTTCCTTGACCCGATTGAGGTTCGGATAGGATTTTTTGGGTATGACACTAACCAGTGACGGCTGAAAACCGTCATAGCTGTAGAACTCACAGATACCTTCGTTTTGACTGGTTATGGCTCCCGTAACTCTAAACGAGCCAAAAGTTATGGCCCTCCGAAGAATCGATATCCACAGGGTGCAACATCTACGGTGCAAGGTGCAACATCCGTCCAAAATGACGAAACAGTGCCGTACGACCTTTAGAAATGAGTGCATGGATTTGAAACATTGCAGTACTATG
The DNA here is from genome assembly GCA_030765085.1 of Allium cepa. Classification (NCBI taxonomy): domain Eukaryota; kingdom Viridiplantae; phylum Streptophyta; class Magnoliopsida; order Asparagales; family Amaryllidaceae; genus Allium; species Allium cepa. The sequence continues at coordinate 509,419 of CM060941.1, forward strand.
GTGCACCACTCTCCAGCGATGGTAAATCATAGACCAGCCACGGGGATCCCGTTTTACAGAAAAAATCCACGTGACGAAAAAACGAAGGGTAAAAAACATCCTTGACCCGATTGAGGTTCGGATAGGATTTTTTGGGCATGACACTAACCAGTGACGGCTGAAAGCCGTCATAGCTGTAGAACTCACAGATACCTTCGTTTTGACTGGTTATGGCTCCCGTAACTCTAAACGAGCCAAAAGTTATGGCCATCCGAAGAATCGATATCCACAGGGTGCAACATCTACGGTGCAAGATGCAACATCCGTCCAAAATGACGAAACTGTGCCGTACGACCTTTAGACATGAGTGCATGGATTTGAAACATTGTAGTACCATGGTGCACCACTCTCCAGCAATGGTAAATCATAGACCAGCCACGGGGATCCCGTTTTACAGAAAAAATCCACGTGACGAAAAAACGAAGGGTAAAAAACTTCCTTGACCCGATTGAGGTTCGGATAGGATTTTTTGGGTATGAAACTAACCAGTGACGGCTGAAAGCCATCATAGCTGTAGAACTCACAGATACCTTCGTTTTGACTGGTTATGGTTCCCGTAACTCTAAACGAGCCAAGAGTTATGGCCCTCCGAAGAATCGATATCCACAGGGTGCAACATCTACGGTGCAAGGTGCAACATCCGTCCAAAATGACGAAACAGTGCCTTACGACCTTTAGAAATGAGTGCATGGATTTGAAACATTGCAGTACCATGTTGCACCACTCTCCAGCGATGGTAAATCATAGACCAGCCACGGGGATCCCGTTTTACAGAAAAAATCCACGTGACTAAAAAACGAAGGGTAAAAAACTTCCTTGACCCGATTGAGGTTCGGATAGGATTTTTTGGGTATGACACTAACCAGTGACGGCTGAAAGCCGTCATAGCTGTAGAACTCATAGATACCTTCGTTTTGACTGGTTATGACTCCCGTAACTCTAAACAAGCCAAAAGTTATGGCCCTCCGAAGAATCGATATCCACAGGGTGCAACATCTACGGTGCAAGGTGCAACATCCGTCCAAAATGACGAAACAGTGCCTTACGACCTTTAGAAATGAGTGGATTGATTTGAAACATTGCAGTACCATGGTGCACCACTCTCCAGCGATGGTAAATCATAGACCAGCCACGGGGATCCCGTTTTACAGAAAAAATCCACGTGACGAAAAAACGAAGGGTAAAAAACTTCCTTGACCCGATTGAGGTTCGGATAGGATTTTTTGGGTATGACACAAACCAGTGACGGCTGAAAGCCGTCATAGCTGTAGAACTCACAGATACCTTCGTTTTGACTAGTTATGGCTCCCGTAACTCTAAACGAGCCAAAAGTTATGGCCCTCCGAAGAATCGATATCCACAGGGTGCAACATCTACGGTGCAAGGTGCAACATCCGTCCAAAATGACGAAACAGTGCCTTACGACATTTAGAAATGAGTGCATGGATTTGAAACATTGCAGTACCATGGTGCACCACTCTCCAGCGATGGTAAATCATATACCAGCCACGGGGAACCCGTTTTACAGAAAAAATCCACGTGACGAAAAAACGAAGGGTAAAAAACTTCCTTGACCCGATTGAGGTTCGGATAGGATTTTTTGGGTATGAAACTAACCAGTGACGGCTGAAAGTTGTCATAGCTGTAGAACTCACAGATACCTTCGTTTTGACTGGTTATGGCTCCCGTAACTCTAAACGAGCCAAGAGTTATGGCCCTCCGAAGAATCGATATCCACAGGGTGCAACATCTACGGTGCAAGGTGCAACATCCGTCCAAAATGACGAAACAGTGCCGTACGACCTTTAGAAATGAGTGCATGGATTTGAAACATTGCAGTACCATGGTGCACCACTCTCCAGCGATGGTAAATCATAGACCAGCCACGGGGATCCCGTTTTACAGAAAAAATCCACGTGACGAAAAAACGAAGGGTAAAAAACTTCCTTGACCCGATTGAGGTTCGGATAGGATTTTTTGGGTATGAAACTAACCAGTGACGGCTGAAAGCCGTCATAGCTGTAGAACTCCCAGATAACTTCGTTTTGACTGGTTATGGCTCCCGCAACTCTAAACGAGCCAAGAGTTATGGCCCTCCGAAGAATCGATATCCACAGTGTGACGACCCGATTTTCCACTCACGGAAAATCGCATCATCAATTAAGAAAGAAAGGGATAGAAGAAGAAAAGAAAGAAGAGAAAGAAGAAAACAACACAAGAATCTCAACAGCGGAATGAATAAATTATATTAATAACATAATACATTACATAGTATCATATACATCAGAGTTACACAGATAATACAACACATACTAGACAGTTATAAACACCTGTCTAGTTATTACAACTCAATACAAGAGAGAGAACTACTCAGAGAAAACTACACAGCGGAATACTACATATCTACACGCAGAAGCCTCCTGCTCCATTGCTCCTCCAATACTCGTCAAAGCTATCCTGAATCCTAACCTGAATTCCCTTGGCTACTCGTAAAAATTTGAGTACCCAAGAGTTTATGAAAAACAAAAATAAACTCCGGGTCAGACATGGGTCTGGTGTGAGTAACAGGTTAAAGTTGCTTAACTTTAAAAAAACCTTTGAAAAGAAAAGGTATCACGTAAGACTTCCCACACATAAACATGGAAAAGTTTTTACCTTACGCTAACCAAAACATTTGATAGGAAATCCAGTGATATTATAATAGTGTCTAGGGTTTTCAAATAAATATGAAATAGCCGAAATTGTTACATCTATTAAATTCCAGCTACTAGCCACAAAAGTGGGTAATACAATCAAAACCGTTGGCACTTATTGGATTTTGGATTCCATACAATGGCAGGGCTACTGGGGTACCGCCCGTCACAGTACGTGGCCTAGATCACAGTACCGAGGATTACTCCCTTCATCCCCTGCAACACAAGACCGGAACCATTCCTTACTGAACAGTTCCGAACAAGACAACCCCGCAGTTGGTGTACACTGACAACTGCCCACTAAGCCGAATAAAAAGGGACCTCTAGACAGGGATCAATCTTGCTCTCCAGTGGACGCGACCCACGAAGCCTTGCTGCACCTCCCCTGTTTTAGCCATTCCCGGTTGATGAGGCTTGAGGCTACGATTACCTTTAGAGAACACATCTCTTAGAATGCTCATCGTCCACCTGACGATGTTCTGAAAGCATTCAATCCATACAAGTTCGTTCCGGGTTCGAACGAAACCGAAGGCATTATCTCGTTACACTCGTTTTGGAATCGCACTCAGAGTTAACGACAATAACCCTTGCACTCTGATTCACCATCTCGAACCTATAAGGACTAATTTCGTCAACTCATTACGGAATCACCCACAGAGTTATAATGACTCATAGTCCTTACACCTCGAGTCTTCACAAAGCTCCACTTTGATTCACGACCTAACGTTATTTGGAATCGATGTGGTTTTCGGATATCCAAATATGGAAACCCGATCCCGGTCTCATCGAAATCCAAAGCGTGTCTTTTAAGGTCCAAGTTGTTTTTCAAGGTTTAAAACAATTCAATTATCTATATAAACAGATAGATAAATCACAGATTCATAATAGGTAATCAACATTATCATCATATCAGATAAACATATTATCATTATCCAAAAGATAATCTATATCAACATCACAATGCAACCAATGCATCCATAACATTCAACATTACTTATCTCAAATCTGAGATTCAAACCAATCAAGCAACAATATCATCCATATAAGCAATGATCTATATCACCATTTATAATTAATTTAAAATGAATTAAATTAACTACATCATTCTCTAATTAATTTAAAGTAAATTAAATTAATTACTTAATCAATATAAATCTTACTTACATATCCTTTAATTAATTACAACTTAATTAATTAATCAATCTTTAATCAATTACCTTAATTAATCACCTTTGATTAATTATTCCTTAATTACATTTATGTAATTATCCTCTAATTAATTTTACAAATTAATTATACTTAACCAAATTTAGTAATTAACCTTTAATTACTTCACTAATTAATTAACTATAATTAATTACATTAATCCTTAATTAATTACATTAATTAATCACTTCATTAATCACTTATTATTGATTAATTAATCTTAATTAATCAACTCTTAATTACATCATTAATTATATTAATTAATGATTCTTAATTCTAATTAATTACATTAAGTAATTAAACTTTACTAAACCACATTTATTAATCACCCTTGATTAATCATCCTTTAATTACTCATTCCATAAATTAATTACCCTTAATTAATTATCTCCATCAATCCCTTGATTAATTTCAAAGAAATTTAAATCTAAATTACTTCCATCATTAAACATCTTTAATTACATCCAGTAATTATTAATTAATTACTTCCCTAAGTAATTACAATTCAATTAATTACATAAAGTAATTATCTATTACTACCAAGTGTTTTAAATTAATTAAACTAAATTAATTAATCTAAACCAATCACAATTAATTACATTAAGTAATTAATCTTAAACAAATCTCACAAATGATTATCATTGATTAATTAATCTAATCAATTATTAAAATTTATCACATTAATTAACAAATCTTGAGTTAATGACCTTCATTAACTATTCTTAATTACTTAATTAAGAAATTTACTTATACTAATCATTATTAATTATCAATTAATTAATATTTAATTACCAATTAATTAATCTCTAATTATTAATTAATTAAGAATTAATTACAATCTAATTAATCCTTAATCACTTGATTAAATAAATCCTTAATCATTAATTTAAATCTAATTAGTAATCCTTAATTACTAATTTATTTACCCTAATTAATTAATCTCAATCATTAATTAATCAATTAAAAAAAAATCATTAATTACTTAATTAATCATCCACATAATTAATTAATTGAATAATTAATTACCCATTCTAAATTAACTTAATAATTTAAATAAATTCAAATTCTTAAATTTTAATTTAAGAAAACATTTCTTCTTGTTTAAAGTATTTTAAAAACACTTTGTTTCAAATCTTTAAATTCCATTTTAAAATTTCATTATAAAACTTAAGATACAAATTTTACTTAAACAAGGTTTTAAATTATAAACAAGGTTTTAAATTAATTAAAACCTTTATCTCATATGTTAAAGAAACATATACTTATTAAAATAAGAATTTAAATCTCAATTAAATTTAAATCCAAATTAATTTAAAACACACCTAAAATATTCTACACTTCATCTTAAATCCAAAACTATTTAACCATTTCAAGTATTTAAACAAATCTAAATTTAAAACTCATTTTATTTTTTTTAAAAACTGAAACTTACATTTATTTTCCAGGTTTTAAAAAAAACAGATTTCAAACTTATTTTAAATTTCTAATTTAAAATTTTAAACTTCAAATTCAAATGCAAACACCTATGCACATTTACACCTATAGGTTTAAAAACCCAATTTAAATTTAAAAACTTAAACTATTTCAAAACTTAGATTCATTAAATTTGAATTCATATTTAGCTTCAGATTTTCCCAATCTCAGTTTGAATTTCATCCTGCAATTTGAATTTACTTTTAAACTTAAAAACCAATCAGCTTTATTTTGGTTTCCATTTTAAAAATCCAAACCAAAGTTTAAAAATTCAAATACTTTCAAAACCTAAGATTTTAAACTATTTGAATTCAATTTTAAATTCAGGTTTTCCAAACTTAGATCCTATTTTTAATGGCATTAAAACTTTTATTTTTAAATTTTTAGAAACTGGAACAAGCTTCAGTTTATATTTAAATCTGAACACTGCCTACTCGAGTTCCCCTGTATCTACTTCGAGTCCAAACAGGCCTTACTTCGAGTTAAAGCTTCATTTACCCGAGACAATCACGAGATGCTCAAAACACTGTAACCCAAACCAAAACTTCACCAGTATCATTCCCTGTGCACATGCACATCAACTACGGCCATCACCAGTCAACTCTGGTGATCTTCACATGTCGCTGATCCACCACAAACCCAAACTTGATCACCACAGTACATCCAAAAATTCAAATTTGAAAATCAGCTCCTCAATCCAAACCTGGAAACCTGTCAACGCAAAAACACCCAAAACCTGTCAACGCCTTGTTGACGTGATTCCGACCACCATCACCTTCAGATCTTCGGCGATGACTTCGTCCATCCATCAACCCCCATTACCCAAAAGATCTTCGAGCTCGATCCACTACAGTGTCCGTGGTAATCGACTCTTCAGAACCCAGTACAACTAGGGTTTAAAAATTCAAATCTAAATCCCAACCTCAACAGAGAATTATAATTTAAACCAGTATTTTTCCTATCATCTAGGATCATTCCATCATCATCTCAGAAGATCTTGGCCTTCCCGATCACTTGGATCAACAGAGGCAGCCAAAATTACACAAATCAGATAATACTCAATGGCTCTTTGACCCCAACACTAAAAATTGAAATCTTGCTTTTAAAAATCATATTTTTGTATGATGTTTCAGTTTATAATCCTGAAACAATAATTTATTTCACTTGAATTTTCACTTATTTGGTAACAGATATCTTTGCTTTGATTTCCAGATAAAATCTAAGCATATTTTAACTTAAGTAAAATGCTAAATCAAGGTTTGAATTTGACTAACAAGTTTCCCCTTGAAACTTAGATTTAACCGTGATTAACTAAAGGGATTTACATTTAAACAAGTACCTATGTCAGAAAAAAAAAAAAAAAAAAAAAAAATTGCAACAGGCAGATTCATTCAATCCAAAAGCACATCATATATGAACAACAATGCATACATAACAGGTATACATATTTCCAGATTTCAAATCAGGCAACACATTCATATATTTAAATTTTTAGAAATATTTGTTACTCACCTGAACTTGAAGGCAGAGCATTCATTGTTAATTGAAAAGCTTCAGACTTGAACTTCAAATTGCCTTATTTTAAAACTGCAGTTTGCTTATTAAATCTTCATCTTGCTTTTAAACTTAAATCTTTAGTCTTGATCTCTGAAACTTGAGTTGCAGATGTTTGAATTTGAAATTGCAATTTTAGATCCCAGATAGTTTGAAAATATGCAGGATCTTGTATTTTCATATTAATAAACTGACATGCATTCTTGTCTACAGGAAGAGATGGATATGTATATGAAGATGAACAGGTGGCATGTTGAACTGATCTGTAATTTGAGGAGCTACAGGCTTTTGAAGATGAATCAGGGATATGCATTTTGAGGAGTTTGAATCAATTTGTAAATGGATTACAGGTCTGCATGAGTGAAAAATGCTTTGCACTTGAAAATGAGGTTGCTTGCTGATTACAAATTTGAAGAAATCAGAGTGTATATTGAAGATGGTTTCAGATTTATGTTTTGAGGAGGAACTAATTTTTGATTTGAAACTGAAATGCATGTTTTTTTGAATTCCAGATTTTTGAAAGGAGGAAATGCAGATTTGAGAAATGCAAATCAGTTTATAGTGAATGCAAATTTTGATTTGAGGATTGTTTGGAGTAAATGTTCCAGCTGAAAAGAATTTTCTTTGTTATGAATGCAAAAATGAGAAAAGAAAGAAATGGGAAAAAGCAAGCATATGTAACTAGACTTATTATTTATTAGAAACAAAGAAAAATAAAAGATAAAATTTTGACACTTGTCTAAAATGCTAACACTTGTTAACTTCTTTGTTTTATTACTTAACATATGTAAATGTATGCTCTAATAAACTTACAAATGTCACTTTTAATTAATTAGCATTTTTAATTATAGTTAATGAATGTTAAGCTTTGTTAATTAGTTTTTAATACTTTGATATGTATATAGATAAATAATCTTTAAAGAATAAAACAAAGTTTTATTATAAATGAAAACAATATATAAATAAATCATTTGGCAAAGATACTTTTAAACAATGAAAATAAAATTATAAAAGAGATTTTAACTTACTTGTAATTTAAACTAATACATGTTTCTTATTTTAAATTGTATTTTAAATTTCATATTAAATTAACAAATCATATTTTAAAAATCAATATTTTTAAAAAGAAATAAAACAAACATTTCATAATTTGTTCTTAAATATGCAAACTTAAGTCAAAATGTATTTTAAACAAATAAAACATTTATTAACTTATTCAAATATAAATTCACTAAATAATTATTTATTAAAGAATATTATTGAATCAAATCAAATTTATTTACAGAAATTATCAAATCAATTCAATTTTAAACACAGATTATCAAATTTATATTGTCCAAAATTCCGGGATATTACAATCCTCCCCCCTTAAAAGAATTTCGTCCCCGAAATTTAAAACAAAGGTAAATTAATAATCTTTCATAAGATTTAATTTTAAAATATAGCATATGTTAATCATATGCTAACAACCAAAGCAACCAATTCACACAATCAAACAAATCTAATTATCCAAAAGAATTTTGGATAAATCCTTCACGAGTTTCCCCGGTATATATCGGGATACTCACTCTATAGAATCTAAACAATCAATAATATTAAGCTATAGAGCCCTTATCCAACTATATCTACCAACAAAACAATATATCAGACTACAGACGAGTCTGAATCTACAATCACATCCTCCTGAACTGCTGGTTCCACAACCAGAAATAAACCATACACGTACTCCCTTAGAGATACGTGAAACTCATCGAATCCCAGTTATTCAAACTGGCAACTCAATCCTGTAGATCAATCACTTACTCTCCAAGATCACAGAAAAGATCCAAAATACTTCAGAGCTAGCTTCTCAGACTTACCCAATCTTATAGCTCTTTTAGATCAGAGAAAACTTACCCAAAATCAAATCTCTGATTCTGGAATTCAAATTCCTTCGTCTCTTATCCACAAAACACTTCTGACGATCCTGGGCTGCCTTCACTTCTCCTGATCAGCTCAACCTTGCTGGTGTCTCAAGCAACAAACTGGACCGAAACACTCCAACTAAATGATCTCCTCAAGATCAATCCCAACCAAGAACACCAACGCTACTCCATAAACAACAGAAAACTACTTACTTCTCCTATCCGGAAAAGATAAAACAAAAGCATTACCACCATGCTTCCACTACACAACTCTGATAACTCCAGAGAACTCTCAAACAATCGCAAGTCACTTTTGCGAACCACCCAAACCAAATCCAAGGAAAACTGTTCTCCCTTAACCAAATGGAACTGCTTCAACTTAATTAGCCAACCCATCGAAGAAACGGGTCTACTCAACTGCTTCTGAACTCCACTTCAGAAAAATTGCTAAGCCAGAAGACTCCTTGCCAACACCGAGAACATTCCAAACTGCACTGGTGCCACAGATGCCAAAGAATTCCAAACAAAGCTCTTCGAGAAGCTCGGACTTCAAAGCAACCAGAAACTCAAACTGAACACAGCCACAACACTGAAGCAGACTCACCTCTCTTAACTTGTTCCAAAGGAAACATCTTCGGAAACATCCATAGTTACTGCATCTCATCACGCAGCTACTACTCCCTGTGGTATCAAAAATACCATTACTTGCTTCAGCTCAATCAACAGATCCAACTTCTACTCATCCAACTTCAAAAATGAACTCCGAACCTTAACAGGTTTCCTTCAGAGATTAATGAAGTTCTTCATCACTTCAGAACTCAATCGAGACGGTATTAGGTCTACAGTCTCAACAAAACACTTCCAACCTCAAACATTCAAACTCCAACCAATGGTAGTCGTGTTACACACACTACTACCCCATCTACCTTTATAACTTATGTTGGAAAACCTGAACAGGTAACCCAATAGATAGGCAGAAATATATATATATATATAGTTATATATAAAAATTACAAATACGCTCTCTCAAGAAAGACACCACTACAGAGCCTAGGTATTCACTCAACCTAATGCTCCCTAAAGAAAGATACACTTCAGAGCCTAGGTATTCACTCAACCTAAAGCTCTGATACCAAGTGTGACGACCCGATTTTCCACTCACGGAAAATCGCATCATCAATTAAGAAAGAAAGGGATAGAAGAAGAAAAGAAAGAAGAGAAAGAAGAAAACAACACAAGAATCTCAACAGCGGAATGAATAAATTATATTAATAACATAATACATTACATAGTATCATATACATCAGAGTTACACAGATAATACAACACATACTAGACAGTTATAAACACCTGTCTAGTTATTACAACTCAATACAAGAGAGAGAACTACTCAGAGAAAACTACACAGCGGAATACTACATATCTACACGCAGAAGCCTCCTGCTCCATTGCTCCTCCAATACTCGTCAAAGCTATCCTGAATCCTAACCTGAATTCCCTTGGCTACTCGTAAAAATTTGAGTACCCAAGAGTTTATGAAAAACAAAAATAAACTCCGGGTCAGACATGGGTCTGGTGTGAGTAACAGGTTAAAGTTGCTTAACTTTAAAAAAACCTTTGAAAAGAAAAGGTATCACGTAAGACTTCCCACACATAAACATGGAAAAGTTTTTACCTTACGCTAACCAAAACATTTGATAGGAAATCCAGTGATATTATAATAGTGTCTAGGGTTTTCAAATAAATATGAAATAGCCGAAATTGTTACATCTATTAAATTCCAGCTACTAGCCACAAAAGTGGGTAATACAATCAAAACCGTTGGCACTTATTGGATTTTGGATTCCATACAATGGCAGGGCTACTGGGGTACCGCCCGTCACAGTACGTGGCCTAGATCACAGTACCGAGGATTACTCCCTTCATCCCCTGCAACACAAGACCGGAACCATTCCTTACTGAACAGTTCCGAACAAGACAACCCCGCAGTTGGTGTACACTGACAACTGCCCACTAAGCCGAATAAAAAGGGACCTCTAGACAGGGATCAATCTTGCTCTCCAGTGGACGCGACCCACGAAGCCTTGCTGCACCTCCCCTGTTTTAGCCATTCCCGGTTGATGAGGCTTGAGGCTACGATTACCTTTAGAGAACACATCTCTTAGAATGCTCATCGTCCACCTGACGATGTTCTGAAAGCATTCAATCCATACAAGTTCGTTCCGGGTTCGAACGAAACCGAAGGCATTATCTCGTTACACTCGTTTTGGAATCGCCCTCAGAGTTAACGACAATAACCCTTGCACTCTGATTCACCATCTCGAACCTATAAGGACTAATTTCGTCAACTCATTACGGAATCACCCACAGAGTTATAATGACTCATAGTCCTTACACCTCGAGTCTTCACAAAGCTCCACTTTGATTCACGACCTAACGTTATTTGGAATCGATGTGGTTTTCGGATATCCAAATATGGAAACCCGATCCCGGTCTCATCGAAATCCAAAGCGTGTCTTTTAAGGTCCAAGTTGTTTTTCAAGGTTTAAAACAATTCAATTATCTATATAAACAGATAGATAAATCACAGATTCATAATAGGTAATCAACATTATCATCATATCAGATAAACATATTATCATTATCCAAAAGATAATCTATATCAACATCACAATGCAACCAATGCATCCATAACATTCAACATTACTTATCTCAAATCTGAGATTCAAACCAATCAAGCAACAATATCATCCATATAAGCAATGATCTATATCACCATTTATAATTAATTTAAAATGAATTAAATTAACTACATCATTCTCTAATTAATTTAAAGTAAATTAAATTAATTACTTAATCAATATAAATCTTACTTACATATCCTTTAATTAATTACAACTTAATTAATTAATCAATCTTTAATCAATTACCTTAATTAATCACCTTTGATTAATTATTCCTTAATTACATTTATGTAATTATCCTCTAATTAATTTTACAAATTAATTATACTTAACCAAATTTAGTAATTAACCTTTAATTACTTCACTAATTAATTAACTATAATTAATTACATTAATCCTTAATTAATTACATTAATTAATCACTTCATTAATCACTTATTATTGATTAATTAATCTTAATTAATCAACTCTTAATTACATCATTAATTATATTAATTAATGATTCTTAATTCTAATTAATTACATTAAGTAATTAAACTTTACTAAACCACATTTATTAATCACCCTTGATTAATCATCCTTTAATTACTCATTCCATAAATTAATTACCCTTAATTAATTATCTCCATCAATCCCTTGATTAATTTCAAAGAAATTTAAATCTAAATTACTTCCATCATTAAACATCTTTAATTACATCCAGTAATTATTAATTAATTACTTCCCTAAGTAATTACAATTCAATTAATTACATAAAGTAATTATCTATTACTACCAAGTGTTTTAAATTAATTAAACTAAATTAATTAATCTAAACCAATCACAATTAATTACATTAAGTAATTAATCTTAAACAAATCTCACAAATGATTATCATTGATTAATTAATCTAATCAATTATTAAAATTTATCACATTAATTAACAAATCTTGAGTTAATGACCTTCATTAACTATTCTTAATTACTTAATTAAGAAATTTACTTATACTAATCATTATTAATTATCAATTAATTAATATTTAATTTCCAATTAATTAATCTCTAATTATTAATTAATTAAGAATTAATTACAATCTAATTAATCCTTAATCACTTGATTAAATAAATCCTTAATCATTAATTTAAATCTAATTAGTAATCCTTAATTACTAATTTATTTACCCTAATTAATTAATCTCAATCATTAATTAATCAATTAAAAAAAAATCATTAATTACTTAATTAATCATCCACATAATTAATTAATTGAATAATTAATTACCCATTCTAAATTAACTTAATAATTTAAATAAATTCAAATTCTTAAATTTTAATTTAAGAAAACATTTCTTCTTGTTTAAAGTATTTTAAAAACACTTTGTTTCAAATCTTTAAATTCCATTTTAAAATTTCATTATAAAACTTAAGATACAAATTTTACTTAAACAAGGTTTTAAATTATAAACAAGGTTTTAAATTAATTAAAACCTTTATCTCATATGTTAAAGAAACATATACTTATTAAAATAAGAATTTAAATCTCAATTAAATTTAAATCCAAATTAATTTAAAACACACCTAAAATATTCTACACTTCATCTTAAATCCAAAACTATTTAACCATTTCAAGTATTTAAAAAAATCTAAATTTAAAACTCATTTTATTTTTTTTAAAAACTGAAACTTACATTTATTTTCCAGGTTTTAAAAAAAACAGATTTCAAACTTATTTTAAATTTCTAATTTAAAATTTTAAACTTCAAATTCAAATGCAAACACCTATGCACATTTACACCTATAGGTTTAAAAACCCAATTTAAATTTAAAAACTTAAACTATTTCAAAACTTAGATTCATTAAATTTGAATTCATATTTAGCTTCAGATTTTCCCAATCTCAGTTTGAATTTCATCCTGCAATTTGAATTTACTTTTAAACTTAAAAACCAATCAGCTTTATTTTGGTTTCCATTTTAAAAATCCAAACCAAAGTTTAAAAATTCAAATACTTTCAAAACCTAAGATTTTAAACTATTTGAATTCAATTTTAAATTCAGGTTTTCCAAACTTAGATCCTATTTTTAATGGCATTAAAACTTTTATTTTTAAATTTTTAGAAACTGGAACAAGCTTCAGTTTATATTTAAATCTGAACACTGCCTACTCGAGTTCCCCTGTATCTACTTCGAGTCCAAACAGGCCTTACTTCGAGTTAAAGCTTCATTTACCCGAGACAATCACGAGATGCTCAAAACACTGTAACCCAAACCAAAACTTCACCAGTATCATTCCCTGTGCACATGCACATCAACTACGGCCATCACCAGTCAACTCTGGTGATCTTCACATGTCGCTGATCCACCACAAACCCAAACTTGATCACCACAGTACATCCAAAAATTCAAATTTGAAAATCAGCTCCTCAATCCAAACCTGGAAACCTGTCAACGCAAAAACACCCAAAACCTGTCAACGCCTTGTTGACGTGATTCCGACCACCATCACCTTCAGATCTTCGGCGATGACTTCGTCCATCCATCAACCCCCATTACCCAAAAGATCTTCGAGCTCGATCCACTACAGTGTCCGTGGTAATCGACTCTTCAGAACCCAGTACAACTAGGGTTTAAAAATTCAAATCTAAATCCCAACCTCAACAGAGAATTATAATTTAAACCAGTATTTTTCCTATCATCTAGGATCATTCCATCATCATCTCAGAAGATCTTGGCCTTCCCGATCACTTGGATCAACAGAGGCAGCCAAAATTACACAAATCAGATAATACTCAATGGCTCTTTGACCCCAACACTAAAAATTGAAATCTTGCTTTTAAAAATCATATTTTTGTATGATGTTTCAGTTTATAATCCTGAAACAATAATTTATTTCACTTGAATTTTCACTTATTTGGTAACAGATATCTTTGCTTTGATTTCCAGATAAAATCTAAGCATATTTTAACTTAAGTAAAATGCTAAATCAAGGTTTGAATTTGACTAACAAGTTTCCCCTTGAAACTTAGATTTAACCGTGATTAACTAAAGGGATTTACATTTAAACAAGTACCTATGTCAGAAAAAAAAAAAAAAAAAAAAATTGCAACAGGCAGATTCATTCAATCCAAAAGCACATCATATATGAACAACAATGCATACATAACAGGTATACATATTTCCAGATTTCAAATCAGGCAACACATTCATATATTTAAATTTTTAGAAATATTTGTTACTCACCTGAACTTGAAGGCAGAGCATTCATTGTTAATTGAAAAGCTTCAGACTTGAACTTCAAATTGCCTTATTTTAAAACTGCAGTTTGCTTATTAAATCTTCATCTTGCTTTTAAACTTAAAACTTTAGTCTTGATCTCTGAAACTTGAGTTGCAGATGTTTGAATTTGAAATTGCAATTTTAGATCCCAAATAGTTTGAAAATATGCAGGATCTTGTATTTTCATATTAATAAACTGACATGCATTCTTGTCTACAGGAAGAGATGGATATGTATATGAAGATGAACAGGTGGCATGTTGAACTGATCTGTAATTTGAGGAGCTACAGGCTTTTGAAGATGAATCAGGGATATGCATTTTGAGGAGTTTGAATCAATTTGTAAATGGATTACAGGTCTGCATGAGTGAAAAATGCTTTGCACTTGAAAATGAGGTTGCTTGCTGATTACAAATTTGAAGAAATCAGAGTGTATATTGAAGATGGTTTCAGATTTATGTTTTGAGGAGGAACTAATTTTTGATTTGAAACTGAAATGCATGTTTTTTTGAATTCCAGATTTTTGAAAGGAGGAAATGCAGATTTGAGAAATGGAAATCAGTTTATAGTGAATGCAAATTTTGATTTGAGGATTGTTTGGAGTAAATGTTCCAGCTGAAAAGAATTTTCTTTGTTATGAATGCAAAAATGAGAAAAGAAAGAAATGGGAAAAAGCAAGCATATGTAACTAGACTTATTATTTATTAGAAACAAAGAAAAATAAAAGATAAAATTTTGACACTTGTCTAAAATGCTAACACTTGTTAACTTCTTTGTTTTATTACTTAACATATGTAAATGTATGCTCTAATAAACTTACAAATGTCACTTTTAATTAATTAGCATTTTTAATTATAGTTAATGAATGTTAAGCTTTGTTAATTAGTTTTTAATACTTTGATATGTATATAGATAAATAATCTTTAAAGAATAAAACAAAGTTTTATTATAAATGAAAACAATATATAAATAAATCATTTGGCAAAGATACTTTTAAACAATGAAAATAAAATTATAAAAGAGATTTTAACTTACTTGTAATTTAAACTAATACATGTTTCTTATTTTAAATTGTATTTTAAATTTCATATTAAATTAACAAATCATATTTTAAAAATCAATATTTTTAAAAAGAAATAAAACAAACATTTCATAATTTGTTCTTAAATATGCAAACTTAAGTCAAAATGTATTTTAAACAAATAAAACATTTATTAACTTATTCAAATATAAATTCACTAAATAATTATTTATTAAAGAATATTATTGAATCAAATCAAATTTATTTACAGAAATTATCAAATCAATTCAATTTTAAACACAGATTATCAAATTTATATTGTCCAAAATTCCGGGATATTACACACAGGGTGCAACATCTACGGTGCAAGGTGCAACATCCGTCCAAAATGACGAAACAGTGCCGTACGACCTTTAGAAATGAGTGCATGGATTTGAAACATTGCAGTACCATGGTGCACCACTCTCCAGCGATGGTAAATCATAGACCAGCCACGGAGATCCCGTTTTACAGAAAAAATCCACGTGACGAAAAAACGAAGGGTAAAAAACTTCCTTGACCCGATTGAGGTTCAGATAGGATTTTTTGGGTATGACACTAACCAGTGACGGCTGAAAGCCATCATAGCTGTAGAACTCACAGATACCTTCGTTTTGACTGGTTATGGCTCTCGTAACTCTAAACGAGCCAAAAGTTATGGCCCTCCGAAGAATCGATATCCACAGGGTGCAACATCTACGGTGCAAGGTGCAACATCCGTCCAAAATGACGAAACAGTGCCGTACGACCATTAGAAATGAGTGCATGGATTTGAAACATTGCAGTACCATGGTGCACCACTCTCCAGCGATGGTAAATCATAGACCAGCCACGGGGATCCCGTTTTACAGAAAAAATCCACGTGACGAAAAAACGAAGGGTAAAAAACTTCCTTGACCCGATTGAGGTTCGGATAGGATTTTTTGGGTATGACACTAACCAGTGACGGCTGAAAGCCGTCATAGCTGTAGAACTTACAGATACCTTCGTTTTGACTGGTTATGGCTCCCGTAACTCTAAACGAGCCAAAAGTTATGGCCCTCCGAAGAATCGATATCCACAGGGTGCAACATCTACGGTGCAAGGTGCAACATCCGTCCAAAATGACGAAACAGTGCCTTACGACCTTTAGAAATGAGTGCATGGATTTGAAAAATTGCAGTACCATGGTGCACCACTCTCCAGCGATGGTAAATCATAGACCAGCCACGGGGAACCTGTTTTACAGAAAAAATCCACGTGACGAAAAAACGAAGGGTAAAAAACTTCCTTGACCCGATTGAGGTTCGGATAGGATTTTTTGGGTATGAAACTAACCAGTGACGGCTGAAAGTTGTCATAGCTGTAGAACTCACAGATACCTTCGTTTTGACTGGTTATGGCTCCCGTAACTCTAAACGAGCCAAGAGTTATGGCCCTCCGAAGAATCGATATCCACAGGGTGCAACATCTACGGTGCAAGGTGCAACATCCGTCCAAAATGACGAAACAGTGCCGTACGACCTTTAGTGTGACGACCGCCCATGACTCCCGCACCAAAATAAGGAAATAAAGCGCTAAAAGGCGTGCCAGGCAGCCATGGACGATAGTCAGGGTAAAATAAAATCGCAGAATCTCTATCGTACAACTCACAGCGCATGGATAAAATACAATAGAGAAATATAATATAGTGAAGCTCCATAGAACATAACATCATCATATAAGCAACATAGCAGTTTTATACAATCATCCACACAAATCCATACATGAAAGCCTCACTACAAATCACTCAACCAAATACAGCAGCGGATACCCAGTACATATAGTAAGAAAACTAATATGCAAAGCCTCCTGCTCGTCTTCGTCATCTTCAGCGTAGAACTCCAAGCACAGCACCTGCCACCTGCTACCTAGTCTGCCCATCCCAAACATGGATGAACAACCCAAGGTAATAAGAGGAGACATAAAACCTTGAGTCAGACAAAGTCTTAGTGAGCAGTAAATTAACTATCAAACATACCAAAAGGGCATAAGGGATAAAAGGAATAGGAACCAAACCATCCCACTCCACCTCTTTCTACATTGATAGCCCCCAGACACACACTAAGGAGAAGCAATCATAGCATAGCAGGTAATTAAAATAAAGCAATAATCACTCGAGTCAAGGACGATGTTTTCCAAATACAAACCCCCAAGGCCTAAACCAAGATCAGATAAGCACCCAGAAAACACCGCTCTTGAGGCCGAATGATAATACAACCAAACATCCATGACTCTGGCTATCACTGTTATCATTGCCTTGATTTCACCGTTAGTTGAATGACCATCCATCAAGGGCTAATGGTAACCCCGGTTCTAGCCATAACTCCGCACACTGCCTTGTGCCTAGGACTTATCTACTTTGCCCAGAGTACTCGACTACCTACCTGTAGTCTTTTGGGTGTCCCGACTACCTACCTGTAATCGTTATGGGCGCCCCATGTACTCTTGCTTTTGAGCATGCTAGAACCTTCAACAACGATGAGATCCAAGCCTCCTAGCCATCCTTCTCGACGACTATCCTCATACAAGCTCAAGCTACCTCTTGAACAATCCATTATCAACCAACTTGAACTACCCTTCAAGTTATCAACATGCTTGGAATGATCCCTGCCTGGATTAAGCCAAGACTCACATCATACTTCACTTCATCGCATCAAAGCAAAGTCTCAACTCAACAACATGGTTTGCCTCATCGCATCATGGCAAAGTTCCATCTCATCATCATCCAATCCATACATATGAGCTTCAACATCCGCTACATATGTCTCAAGCAGCTTTCATCATTCAAGAGCCTTCCCACTTGGCCTTCGAATCATCTTCAATCATCTTGCTCCAAATCAACTACTAGCTAACTTGGAAACAATCAAATCAATCATACATTCAAACAATCAATCATTCAAACAAGATCTAATAAACAATATTAACTATAATGGCAATTTCGTAAATAAACGAGCATAAGTCTATCATGCATGAATCATAGGTTTTTAGCATAGATCTATCAAATATAAAACATGGGTTTTGTCTCTAATACTTGTTAAATAAACTTGCATAAGTAAACATCTTTGGAAACAATGGATCTAGACTCGGATCTAAGAAAAATGCATGAAATCTCTAACTTTAACACTCAAACAAGCTACCAATCCAATATACTCCTTTGGATCCGCGTGAGAGATAACTACCACTCACCAAATCACCCAAACACCTCAAAAACTAAACACTTCAGATCTGGACAGCGGAGATCAAGGCTTGATCCGGCAAAATCTCGCTTCAATCGATGAAATCTAGCTCGAACAGATGAAGATCTTCAACTTGGACACTTGAATCTTCGATCCCGATCTTCGATCTTGGATGGATGCTAACACTTGATTGAAATGGAGAAAAGAAGATGAAGAAATGTTGTAGGCGAGCTCTCAAAATGGCAGCACTTCGTCGCTTCAAAATCCGGTGCCAAAAAGTGAGCCAAACCCCTCTATTTATAGGCTGAATCAACCATGAGTCGTCGCCCTTGGGTCGTCGCCGACCCAACTCTTGAGTCGCCCCCGACTCATCATCATGCCGACTCAACACAACACAGCCGACTTACCATGAGTCGTTCACGACTCATTGCCATGCCGACCTAACACTAAGCCACTCACGCGACTTAACCCAGACACGACCCAACGACTCAATACACCAATAACACAAGGTCATTCGACTCAAACCCAAGCCGACTCAACACCTACCGACTCACGACTCAAGACTCACCAGATAACCGACCTAACACTTCCTGTCGCTAACACCCCAAGTCCTAAGTCGTACGACGACTCAACAATACACACACGACTCAACTACGACGCCGACTCACGACTCATAGCATACACGATACAAAAGCCTCCGACCTAACTAAGTCGGTCACGACTTAAACAATGCCGACCTAACTCCATACGACCATAAGTCGTTAACGACTTATCTTCCCCACGACCTAACCCCTTAGGTCGTTCCACTGGCCTAAATCACTATCCCATAAGTCGTCTACCACTAAGTCGGCCCAAACCTTAACTCGGCAACACTTTAAGTCGGTCACCCTATAGGTCGGTCCATCCTTATCTCGGCCAATACCTTAAACCGCTACCTCCATGAGTCGGTCATCCTATGAGTCGCCTAACTCCTTGAGTCGGTCCCCTATGAGTCGGTCACGATTCATCACTTGTACCCGGGTTAACTTCTAAACGACTCAAGCTAGAGGCAACACAAACAACACTATCGACCTGCAAATTCTACGATTTACCGACACGTAAAATACGGGTCGTTACATTCTCTCCCCTTAGGAATTTCGCCCCCGAAATTCCAAACAAACAACAGCAACCAAAATTATTCCGCATGCCTACCATCCATAGCAATCAACAAACCATGCATCCAGTTCTAACCTAGCATGCAGAATTCTAAGACTTAGAACAAGCTACAAATTCATGAGATGTCACGACACTTTAGGGCCATACCTCGAAGAGTTCGGGATGAGCTGCCTTCATCCTCTCTTTCTCTTCCCACGTACAGTCGTTAACATCATCACTCCATTGTACCTTGAGCAACGTAATCGTCTTCCTCCTAAGCTGTTTCGTATCGGTTTCAACAACACGAAGCGGCTTACGAGGTCTTCTAACCATTGGATCAACCTCCAAGTCTCCACAGCTATCGGCAGAAACCACAGTAGTTGGGTCATGCACATACTTCCGTAGATCAGATACATGAAAAACATTGTGCACACCCGCCATCTTTTCCGGTAACTCCAATCTATAAGCGAGCTTTCCAATTCGCTCGATAATCGGGAATGGTCCAACAAATCTTGGAGTCAACTTTCCTTTCTTCCCGAATCTAATAACATTCTTCAATGGAGAAATCTTCACAAAAACCATATCACCCACGTCGAACTCCAAATCCTTTCGACGATTATCTGCATAACTTTTCTGACGATCTTGGGCTGCCTTCATTCGTTGCCGAATGATCTCTATACAATCTGAAGTCTGTCGAATCATCTCTGGCCCAAGTATCAGCTTTTCTCCAGTTTCCAACCAACATGTCGGAGAGTTACACGGTCTTCCATATAATGCC
This sequence comes from Allium cepa, assembly GCA_030765085.1. Taxonomy (NCBI): domain Eukaryota; kingdom Viridiplantae; phylum Streptophyta; class Magnoliopsida; order Asparagales; family Amaryllidaceae; genus Allium; species Allium cepa. Next base: position 530,393 of record CM060941.1, read on the forward strand.
TCATATGGTGCCATACCAACACTCGACTGATAACTGTTATTATATGCAAACTCCACTAAATGAAGGTGATCTTCCCATGATCCTCCGAAGTCCAAAACACATGCTCTAAGAAGATCTTCCAAAACTCGGTTGACTCTCTCAGTCTGACCATCTGTTTGAGGGTGATAAGCTGTACTCAAACACAACTCGGTTCCCAAAACTTCCTGGAAGCTCTTCCAAAATCCACTAGTGAACAATGGGTCTCGATCGCTCACTATACTTTTCGGAACACCATGGAATCGAACAATCCACTTCACATACAACTCAGCCAACTTCGATGCAGTCCTAGTCGATCGAACTGGAATGAATCTTGCACTCTTGGTCAAACGATCTACTATGACCCAAATCCCTTCATTCCCTGCTCTTGTCCTAGGTAGACCATCGATAAAATCCATCGACACTTGCTCCCACTTCCATGTAGGAACCTCTAATTGCTGAAGCAATCCACTGGGCTTCTTCTGCTCAGCTTTCACCAACTGGCAGTTCATACATTTGGAAATAAAATTTCCAACATCCTTCTTCATACCTTCCCAGTAGTAGGTTCTCTTCATATCCCGATACATCTTATTTCCACCTGGATGAATTGTCAACTTCGAGTGATGACTTTCCCTCAGAACTTCATCTCTCAATCCATCTACATCAGGAACAACCAATCGTCCTTGCTTTCGAAGCCAACCCTCTCGATCGACCTCGAATCCTTTATCCTTCTCGGGTTCCAATCCAGATTCCAAATCACAGATAATCTTAACAAGCTTATCGTCCCGCCTTTGGCTTTCACCAATTCTTTCCACAAGAGTAGGCCTTATCGATAAGTTTGCCAACATCTCAGGTTCCAATTCACATCTAGGCCTGAAGTCAAACTCAGCCAAATACTCAAGACTCTTCCATTCCGAAAACATGGCTCCCAAACCTGCATGTCTTCGACTTAACGCATCAGCCACTGCGTTACCTTTTCCCGGAGTATAGGCTATACCAAAATCATAAGATGCTAAGAACTCTAGCCACCTTTGCTGTCGAAGATTCAAATCCTTTTGGGAGAACAGATACTTCAACGACTTATGATCTGTAAACAACTCGAATCTAACTCCCAATAGATAATGTCTCCACATCTTCAAAGCAAACACAATCGCCGCTAACTCCAAATCATGAGTCGGATAATTCCTTTCATGCGGCTTCAGTTGTCGACTTGCATACGCAACAACTTTATCCTTCTACATTAGCACTGCTCCAAGTCCAGTACCACATGCATCAGTGTAGACCACCATCTCATCATTCCCACTTGGAATAGTCAAAACAGGAGCACTCGTCAGTCGCTCTTTCAGGATTACGAAAGCTTGCTCACATTTATCATCCCACCTGAACACTTGGTTCTTCTTCGTCAATCCTGTCAACGGTGCAGCTATCTTGGAAAAGTCTTTGATAAACCGACGATAATATCCTGCTAATCCAAGAAAACTTCTCACATCAGATGCATTCTTAGGTCTAACCCAATCCTGGATTGCTGCCACCTTAGCGGGATCAACCGCTATTCCATTTCCAGAGATAACATGGCCTAAGAACCTCACTTCACTCTTCCAGAAGTGACACTTCGAAAACTTAGCCTTCAGCTGATGTTTCCGTAGTATTTCCAAAACAATCCTCAAATGCGTCTTGTGCTCTTCCTCTGTTCTGGAATAAACCAAAATATCATCCACGAACACAAGCACGAACTTATTCAACTGATCTCTGAATACCCTATTCATAAGATCCACAAAATATGCTGGTGCTTTAGTCAGTCCAAACGGCATTACCAGCCACTCATAAAACCCGAATGGTGTCCTGAAAGCAGTCTTTGGCACACTATCCTTCGCCACTCTCAACTGGTGAAATCCCGTTGCTAAATCCATCTGAGAGAACACCTTAGCCTCGTGAAGCTGATCAAACAAGTCATCTATTCTCGGCAATGGATACTTGTTCTTCTTAGTCACCTTATTCAGCTCATGATAATCCACACACAACCTCAACGATCCATCCGCTTTGGTTGCGAACACAACTGGCGCACCCCATTCGGACACACTTCTCCGAATGAATCCTTTCCGTAAAAGGTCATCAACCTGCGCCCTCAACTCTAACTGCTCCCTAGGCGCCATCCGCCTAAGAGGCATCACAACAGGTCTAGCTCCCTCAACTAGATCGATACGAAACTCGATCTCCCTATGCGGCGGCAACCCTTTGACTTCGTCAAAGACATCCTCAAATCCATTCACAATAGGCACGGATGACAGTCCATCCCGTGGAACAACCAGCGAATACATGAAGCTCATGAAGACGCCTTCCTCATGCTTACATCGTATCACAACCTTTCGCCCTTCCACATTCCCAACTGTCACCTCAAGCCTCTCACAATCAATCCTTGCCGCATACTTCCTAAGCCAGTCCATACCCAAAATAATTCTGAACCCCGCAAAGTTCAGAACAAAGCAATCACAAACAAACGAGCAATCATGACTCGACACAACTAGACCACGGCATATCATACACAAACATGACGAACCCCCAACTGGATTAGTCACAACCAATGGTCTATCAACAATATCCGGTTTCAAACCTAACCGGCCTACCAAATCATCACAAACAAAGGAATGCGACGCTCCAGTATCAAACAACACCCTAACTGGAACACCACAAATAGAAAGAGTACCTTGAACCACCACACTCTTCCCCTTCTCTTCAGCAGTAGGAGCTTTTGAAGACGACGACACAGCTTCCAAAGCATAGGCCTGCACAATCTGCCTATCTTTCCTTGGCTCTGGGCAATCCTTCTTGATATGTCCCAGCTTATCACAGTTGTAACACTTTCCCGGCACCTTGGGATTCTTACAGTCTTTGTAAAGATGGCCCTTCTGCTGGCAGTTATAGCAAGTCACTTCGCTCTTTGGCTTCTTCTGGCCATCCTTACCCCTCTGTTGCTGCTGCTTCCTCTTCTTATTGCCACTCTGCTGTTGTTTAGATCCTTCCCTAGTTACAGCAACAACAGAACTTTCCCTAGGAAACAAACTCTCATGCCTAAGAGCTTTTTCCACAAGCTTCTCAAATGGATCGTCCAGATGATCCACCAACTGCCTCCCAAGATAAGCATCCAGACCAGTCACAAACTTTTCATTCTTCTGGTAGGGAGAATCAATATACGATCTGGCATACTTGGACAGAGCTTCGAACTCAGAAATATACTCAAGAACAGGCCTCCCACCCTGCTTGAGCTCCACAAACCTCTTAAACAAGACCGATTTCTGAGAAGTAGAGATGAACTTAGCTTCAAATCTAACTTGGAATTGTTCCCAAGTAATCTCTTCTTCTGGTGTATCTATAGTGATAGAACTCCACCAATCCGCAGCTCTCCCTTGAAGCTGTCTCGATGCAAGCTTTCTCTTGGTTGCATCCTCAATCCCTAAGTCACCAAAGATCCTTCGGCAAGCATCAATCCATCTCTGCACCTCAATAGTCGACTCCGTCCCCAAGAAAGCTTTTCCTCCAAGAGAAGTATAATCCTTGCAAAGCTTAGCAAAATCCACCGGTCTTGGAGCTTGGACTTGAACTCCCACATCCACCGATGATCCTGAAGCTGGTACCCTTCTCATAATAGAAGTCATCATTGCTTCGAACATCGCAGCATAGTCAACAGCTTCCCTAGCCGCACGGCTTTCCCTCGCAGCTTGTCTCTCACTTCGACTCATCCTTAATATCTGTAAATAAGAATGATTAGAACACCTTAAGAAACAACTGCATAAGGAGTTCAAATCCTTCTAAGCTACTATATCATATATAGTAATCATCCATCAAAATACAATTACGTCTCTCTTACGTAGTTACGTCAGCGAGCGTTGGCTAAAATCGATTAACCAAAGCTCTGATACCAAATGTGACGACCGCCCATGACTCCCGCACCAAAACAAGGAAATAAAGCGCTAAAAGGCGTGCCAGGCAGCCATGGACGATAGTCAGGGTAAAATAAAATCGCAGAATCTCTATCGTACAACTCACAGCGCATGGATAAAATACAATAGAGAAATATAATATAGTGAAGCTCCATAGAACATAACATCATCATATAAGCAACATAGCAGTTTTATACAATCATCCACACAAATCCATACATGAAAGCCTCACTACAAATCACTCAACCAAATACAGCAGCGGATACCCAGTACATATAGTAAGAAAACTAATATGCAAAGCCTCCTGCTCGTCTTCGTCATCTTCAGCGTAGAACTCCAAGCACAGCACCTGCCACCTGCTACCTAGTCTGCCCATCCCAAACATGGATGAACAGCCCAAGGTAATAAGAGGAGACATAAAACCTTGAGTCAGACAAAGTCTTAGTGAGCAGTAAATTAACTATCAAACATACCAAAAGAGCATAAGGGATAAAAGGAATAGGAACCAAACCATCCCACTCCACCTCTTTCTACAGTGATAGCCCCCAGACACACACTAAGGAGAAGCAATCATAGCATAGCAGGTAATTAAAATAAAGCAATAATCACTCGAGTCAAGGACGATGTTTTCCAAATACAAACCCCCAAGGCCTAAACCAAGATCAGATAAGCACCCAGAAAACACCGCTCTTGAGGCCGAATGATAATACAACCAAACATCCATGACTCTGGCTATCACTTTTATCATTGCCTTGATTTCACCGTTAGTTGAATGACCATCCATCAAGGGCTAATGGTAACCCCGGTTCTAGCCATAACTCCGCACACTGCCTTGTGCCTAGGACTTATCTACTTTGCCCAGAGTACTCGACTACCTACCTGTAGTCTTTTGGGTGTCCCGACTACCTACCTGTAATCGTTATGGGCGCCCCATGTACTCTTGCTTTTGAGCATGCTAGAACCTTCAACAACGATGAGATCCAAGCCTCCTAGCCATCCTTCTCGACGACTATCCTCATACAAGCTCAAGCTACCTCTTGAACAATCCATTATCAACCAACTTGAACTACCCTTCAAGTTATCAACATGCTTGGAATGATCCCTGCCTGGATTAAGCCAAGACTCACATCATACTTCACTTCATCGCATCAAAGCAAAGTCTCAACTCAACAACATGGTTTGCCTCATCGCATCATGGCAAAGTTCCATCTCATCATCATCCAATCCATACATATGAGCTTCAACATCCGCTACATATGTCTCAAGCAGCTTTCATCATTCAAGATCCTTCCCACTTGGCCTTCGAATCATCTTCAATCATCTTGCTCCAAATCAACTACTAGCTAACTTGGAAACAATCAAATCAATCATACATTCAAACAATCAATCATTCAAACAAGATCTAATAAACAATATTAACTATAATGGCAATTTCGTAAATAAACGAGCATAAGTCTATCATGCATGAATCAAAGGTTTTTAGCATAGATCTATCAAATATAAAACATGGGTTTTGTCTCTAATACTTGTTAAATAAACTTGCATAAGTAAACATCTTTGGAAACAATGGATCTAGACTCGGATCTAAGAAAAATGCATGAAATCTCTAACTTTAACACTCAAACAAGCTACCAATCCAATATACTCCTTTGGATCCGCGTGAGAGATAACTACCACTCACCAAATCACCCAAACACCTCAAAAACTAAACACTTCAGATCTGGACAGCGGAGATCAAGGCTTGATCCGGCAAAATCTCGCTTCAATCGATGAAATCTAGCTCGAACGGATGAAGATCTTCAACTTGGACACTTGAATCTTCGATCCCGATCTTCGATCTTGGATGGATGCTAACACTTGATTGAAATGGAGAAAAGAAGATGAAGAAATGTTGTAGGCGAGCTCTCAAAATGGCAGCACTTCGTCGCTTCAAAATCCGGTGCCAAAAAGTGAGCCAAACCCCTCTATTTATAGGCTGAATCAACCATGAGTCGTCGCCCTTAGGTCGTCGCCGACCCAACTCTTGAGTCGCCCCCGACTCATCATCATGCCGACTCAACACAACACAGCCGACTTACCATGAGTCGTTCACGACTCATTGCCATGCCGACCTAACACTAAGCCACTCACGCGACTTAACCCAGACACGACCCAACGACTCAATACACCAATAACACAAGGTCATTCGACTCAAACCCAAGCCGACTCAACACCTACCGACTCACGACTCAAGACTCACCAGATAAACGACCTAACACTTCCTGCCGCTAACACCCCAAGTCCTAAGTCGTACGACGACTCAACAATACACACACGACTCAACTACGACGCCGACTCACGACTCATAGCATACACGATACAAAAGCCTCCGACCTAACTAAGTCGGTCACGACTTAAACAATGCCGACCTAACTCCATACGACCATAAGTCGTTAACGACTTATCTTCCCCAAGACCTAACCCCTTAGGTCGTTCCACTGGCCTAAACCACTATCCCATAAGTCGTCTACCACTAAGTCGGCCCAAACCTTAACTCGGCAACACTTTAAGTCGGTCACCCTATAGGTCGGTCCATCCTTATCTCGGCCAATATCTTAGACCGCTACCTCCATGAGTCGGTCATCCTATGAGTCGCCTAACTCCTTGAGTCGGTCCCCTATGAGTCGGTCACGATTCATCACTTGTACCCGGGTTAACTTCTAAACGACTCTTGCTAGAGGCAACACAAACAACACTATCGACCTGCAAATTCTACGATTTACCGACACGTAAAATACGGGTCGTTACATTTAGAAATAAGTGCATGGATTTGAAACATTGCAGTACCATGGTGCACCACTCTCCAGCGATGGTAAATCATAGACCAGCCACGGGGATCCCGTTTTACAGAAAAAATCCACGTGACGAAAAAACGAAGGGTAAAAAACTTCCTTGACCCGACTGAAGTTCGGATAGGATTTTTTGGGTATGAAACTAACCAGTGACGGCTGAAAGCCGTCATAGCTGTAGAACTCACAGATACCTTCGTTTTGACTGGTTACGGCTCCCGTAACTCTAAACGAGCCAAGAGTTATGGCCCTCCGAAGAATCGATATCCACAGGGTGCAACATCTACGGTGCAAGGTGCAACATCCGTCCAAAATGACGAAACAGTGCCGTACGACCTTTAGAAATGAGTGCATGGATTTGAAACATTGCAGTACCATGGTGCACCACTCTCCAGCGATGGTAAATCATAGACCAGCCACGGGGATCCCGTTTTACAGAAAAAATCCACGTGACGAAAAAACGAAGGGTAAAAAACTTCCTTGACCCGATTGAGGTTCGGATAGGATTTTTTAGGTATGACACTAACCAGTGACGGCTGAAAGCTGTCATAGCTGTAGAACTCACAGATACCTTCGTTTTGACTGGTTATGGCTCCCGTAACTCTAAACGAGCCAAAAGTTATGGCCCTCCGAAGAATCGATATCCAAAGGGTGCAACATCTACGGTGCAAGGTGCAACATCTGTCCAAAATGACGAAACAGTACCGTATGACCTTTAGAAATGAGTGCATGGATTTGAAACATTGAAGTACCATGGTGCACCACTCTCCAGCGATGGTAAATCATAGACCAGCCACGGGGATCCCGTTTTACATCAAAAATCCACGTGACGAAAAAACGAAGGGTAAAAAACTTCCTTGACCCGATTGAGGTTCGGATAGTATTTTTTGGGTATGAAACTAACCAGTACGGCTGAAAGCCGTCATAGCTGTAGAACTCACAGATACCTTCGTTTTGACTGGTTATGGCTCCCGTAACTCTAAACGAGCCAAGAGTTATGGCCCTCCGAAGAATCGATATCCACAGGGTGCAACATCTACGGTGCAAGGTGCAACATCCGTCCAAAATGACGAAACAGTGCCGTACGACCTTTAGAAATGAGTGCATGGATTTGAAACATTGCAGTACCATGGTGCACCACTCTCCGGCGATGGTAAATCATAGACCAGCCACGGGGATCCCGTTTTACAGAAAAAATCCACGTGACGAAAAAACGAAGGGTAAAATACTTCCTTGACCCGATTGAGGTTCGGATAGGATTTTTTGGGTATGACACAAACCAGTGACGGCCGAAAGCCGTCATAGCTGTAGAACTCACAGATACCTTCGTTTTGACTGGTTATGGCTCCCGTAACTCTAAACGAGCCAAAAGTTATGGCCCTCCGAAGAATCGATATCCACAGGGTGCAACATCTACGGTGCAAGGTGCAACATCCGTCCAAAATGACGAAACAGTGCCTTACGACCTTTAGAAATGAGTGCATGGATTTGAAACATTGCAGTACCATGGTGCACCACTCTCCAGCGATGGTAAATCATAGACCAGCCACGGGGAACCCGTTTTACAGAAAAAATCCACGTGACAAAAAAACGAAGGGTAAAAAACTTCCTTGACCCGATTGAGGTTCGGATAGGATTTTTTGGGTATGAGACTAACCAGTGACGGCTGAAAGTTGTCATAGCTGTAGAACTCATAGATACCTTCGTTTTGACTGGTTATGGCTCCAGTAACTCTAAACGAGCCAAGAGTTATGGCCCTCCGAAGAATCGATATCCACAGGGTGCAACATCTACGGTGCAAGGTGCAACATCCGTCCAAAATGACGAAACAGTGCCGTACGACCTTTAGAAATGAGTGCATGGATTTGAAACATTGCAGTACCATGGCGCACCACTCTCCAGCGCTGGTAAATCATAGACCAGCCATGGGGATCCTGTTTTACAGAAAAAATCCACGTGACGAAAAAACGAAGGGTAAAAAACTTCCTTGACCCGATTGAGGTTTGGATAGGATTTTTTGGGTATGAAACTAACCAGTGACGGCTGAAAGCCGTCATAGCTGTATAACTCACAGATACCTTCGTTTTGACTGGTTATGGCTCCCGTAACTCTAAACGAGCCAAGAGTTATGGCCCTCCGAAGAATCGATATCCACCGGGTGCAACATCTACGGTGCAAGGTGCAACATCCGTCCAAAATGACGAAACAGTGCCGTACGACCTTTAGAAATGAGTGCATGGATTTGAAACATTGCAGTACCATGGTGCACCACTCTCCAGCGATGGTAAATCATAGACCAGCCACGGGGATCCCGTTTTACAGAAAAAATCCACGTGACGAAAAAACGAAGGGTAAAAAACTTCCTTGACCCGATTGAGGTTCGGATAGGATTTTTTGGGTATGAAACTAACCAGTGACGGCTGAAAGCCGTCATAGCTGTAGAACTCACAGATACCTTCGTTTTGACTAGTTATGGCTCCCGTAACTCTAAACGAGCCAAGAGTTATGGCCCTCCGAAGAATCGATATCCACAGAGTGCAACATCTACGGTGCAAGGTGCAACATCCGTCCAAAATGACGAAACAGTGCCGTACGACCTTTAGAAATGAGTGCATGGATTTGAAACATTGCAGTACCATGGTGCACCACTCTCCAGCGATGGTAAATCATAGAACAGCCACGGGGATCCCGTTTTACAGAAAAAATCCATGTGACGAAAAAACGAAGGGTAAAAAACTTCCTTGACCCGATTGAGGTTCGGATAGGATTTTTTGGGTATGACACTAACCAGTGACCGCTGAAAGCCGTCATAGCTGTAGAACTCACAGATACCTTCGTTTTGACTGGTTATGGCTCCCGTAACTCTAAACGAGCCAAAAGTTATGGCCCTCCGAAGAATCGATATCCACAGGGTGCAACATCTACGGTGCATGGTGCAACATCCGTCCAAAATGACGAAACAGTGCCTTACGACCTTTAGAAATGAGTGCATGGATTTGAAAAATTGCAGTACCATGGTGCACCTCTCTCCAGCGATGGTAAATCATTGACCAGCCACGGGGAACCCGTTTTACAGAAAAAATCCACGTGACGAAAAAACGAAGAGTAAAAAACTTCCTTGACCCGATTGAGGTTCGGATAGGATTTTTTGGGTATGAAACTAACCAGTGACGGCTGAAAGTTGTCATAGCTGTAGAACTCACAGATACCTTCGTTTTGACTGGTTATGGTTCCCGTAACTCTAAACGAGCCAAGAGTTATGGCCCTCCGAAGAATCGATATCCACAGGGTGCAACATCTACGGTGCAAGGTGCAACATCCGTCCAAAATGACGAAACTGTGCCGTACGACCTTTAGAAATAAGTGCATGGATTTGAAACATTGCAGTACCATGGTGCACCACTCTCCAGCGATGGTAAATCATAGACCAGCCACGGGGATCCCGTTTTACAGAAAAAATCCACGTGACGAAAAAACGAAGGGTAAAAAACTTCCTTGACCCGATTGAGGTTCGGATAGGATTTTTTGGGTATGAATCTAACCAGTACGGCTGAAAGCCGTCATAGCTGTAGAACTCACAGATACCTTCGTTTTGACTGGTTATGGCTCCCGTAACTCTAAACGAGCCAAGAGTTATGGCCCTCCGAAGAATTGATATCCACAGGGTGCAACATCTACGGTGCAAGGTGCAACATCCGTCCAAAATGACGAAACAGTGTCGTACGACCTTTAGAAATGAGTGCATGGATTTGAAACATTGCAGTACCATGGTGCACCACTCTCCAGCGATGGTAAATCATAGACCAGCCATGGGGATCCCGTTTTACAGAAAAAATCCACGTGACGAAAAAACGAAGGGTAAAAAACTTCCTTGACCCGATTGAGGTTCGGATAGGATTTTTTGGGTATGACACTAACCAGTGACGGCTGAAAGCCGTCATAGCTGTAGAACTCACAGATACCTTCGTTTTGACTGGTTATGGCTCCCGTAACTCTAAACGAGCCAAAAGTTATGGCCCTCCGAAGAATCGATATCCAAAGGGTGCAACATCTACGGTGCAAGGTGCAACATCCGTCCAAAATGACGAAACAGTGCCGTATGACCTTTAGAAATGAGTGCATGGATTTGAAACATTGCAGTACCATGGTGCACCACTCTCCAGCGATGGTAAATCATAGACCAGCCACGGGGATCCCGTTTTACAGAAAAAATCCACGTGACGAAAAAACGAAGGGTAAAAAACTTCCTTGACCCGATTGAGGTTCGGATAGTATTTTTTGGGTATGAAACTAACCAGTGACTGCTGAAAGCCGTCATAGCTGTAGAACTCACAGATACCTTCGTTTTGACTGGTTATGGCTCCCGTAACTCTAAACAAGCCAAGAGTTATGGCCCTCCGAAGAATTGATATCCACAGGGTGCAACATCTACGGTGCAAGGTGCAACATCCGTCCAAAATGACGAAACAGTGTCGTACGACCTTTAGAAATGAGTGCATGGATTTGAAACATTGCAGTACCATGGTGCACCACTCTCCAGCGATGGTAAATCATAGACCAGCCATGGGGAACCCGTTTTACAGAAAAAATCCACGTGACAAAAAAACGAAGGGTAAAAAACTTCCTTGACCCGATTGAGGTTCGGATAGGATTTTTTGGGTATGAGACTAACCAGTGACGGCTGAAAGTTGTCATAGCTGTAGAACTCATAGATACCTTCGTTTTGACTGGTTATGGCTCCAGTAACTCTAAACGAGCCAAGAGTTATGGCCCTCCGAAGAATCGATATCCACAGGGTGCAACATCTACGGTGCAAGGTGCAACATCCGTCCAAAATGACGAAACAGTGCCGTACGACCTTTAGAAATGAGTGCATGGATTTGAAACATTGCAGTACCATGGTGCACCACTCTCCAGCGATGGTAAATCATAGACCAGCCACGGGGATCCGATTGAGGTTCGGATAGGATTTTTTGGGTATGAGACTAACCAGTGACGGCTGAAAGTTGTCATAGCTGTAGAACTCATAGATACCTTCGTTTTGACTGGTTATGGCTCCAGTAACTCTAAACGAGCCAAGAGTTATGGCCCTCCGAAGAATCGATATCCACAGGGTGCAACATCTACGGTGCAAGGTGCAACATCCGTCCAAAATGACGAAACAGTGCCGTACGACCTTTAGAAATGAGTGCATGGATTTGAAACATTGCAGTACCATGGCGCACCACTCTCCAGCGCTGGTAAATCATAGACCAGCCATGGGGATCCTGTTTTACAGAAAAAATCCACGTGACGAAAAAACGAAGGGTAAAAAACTTCCTTGACCCGATTGAGGTTTGGATAGGATTTTTTGGGTATGAAACTAACCAGTGACGGCTGAAAGCCGTCATAGCTGTATAACTCACAGATACCTTCGTTTTGACTGGTTATGGCTCCCGTAACTCTAAACGAGCCAAGAGTTATGGCCCTCCGAAGAATCGATATCCACCGGGTGCAACATCTACGGTGCAAGGTGCAACATCCGTCCAAAATGACGAAACAGTGCCGTACGACCTTTAGAAATGAGTGCATGGATTTGAAACATTGCAGTACCATGGTGCACCACTCTCCAGCGATGGTAAATCATAGACCAGCCACGGGGATCCCGTTTTACAGAAAAAATCCACGTGACGAAAAAACGAAGGGTAAAAAACTTCCTTGACCCGATTGAGGTTCGGATAGGATTTTTTGGGTATGAAACTAACCAGTGACGGCTGAAAGCCGTCATAGCTGTAGAACTCACAGATACCTTCGTTTTGACTGGTTATGGCTCCCGTAACTCTAAACGAGCCAAGAGTTATGGCCCTCCGAAGAATCGATATCCACAGAGTGCAACATCTACGGTGCAAGGTGCAACATCCGTCCAAAATGACGAAACAGTGCCGTACGACCTTTAGAAATGAGTGCATGGATTTGAAACATTGCAGTACCATGGTGCACCACTCTCCAGCGATGGTAAATCATAGAACAGCCACGGGGATCCCGTTTTACAGAAAAAATCCATGTGACGAAAAAACGAAGGGTAAAAAACTTCCTTGACCCGATTGAGGTTCGGATAGGATTTTTTGGGTATGACACTAACCAGTGACCGCTGAAAGCCGTCATAGCTGTAGAACTCACAGATACCTTCGTTTTGACTGGTTATGGCTCCCGTAACTCTAAACGAGCCAAAAGTTATGGCCCTCCGAAGAATCGATATCCACAGGGTGCAACATCTACGGTGCATGGTGCAACATCCGTCCAAAATGACGAAACAGTGCCTTACGACCTTTAGAAATGAGTGCATGGATTTGAAAAATTGCAGTACCATGGTGCACCTCTCTCCAGCGATGGTAAATCATTGACCAGCCACGGGGAACCCGTTTTACAGAAAAAATCCACGTGACGAAAAAACGAAGAGTAAAAAACTTCCTTGACCCGATTGAGGTTCGGATAGGATTTTTTGGGTATGAAACTAACCAGTGACGGCTGAAAGTTGTCATAGCTGTAGAACTCACAGATACCTTCGTTTTGACTGGTTATGGTTCCCGTAACTCTAAACGAGCCAAGAGTTATGGCCCTCCGAAGAATCGATATCCACAGGGTGCAACATCTACGGTGCAAGGTGCAACATCCGTCCAAAATGACGAAACTGTGCCGTACGACCTTTAGAAATAAGTGCATGGATTTGAAACATTGCAGTACCATGGTGCACCACTCTCCAGCGATGGTAAATCATAGACCAGCCACGGGGATCCCGTTTTACAGAAAAAATCCACGTGACGAAAAAACGAAGGGTAAAAAACTTCCTTGACCCGATTGAGGTTCGGATAGGATTTTTTGGGTATGAATCTAACCAGTACGGCTGAAAGCCGTCATAGCTGTAGAACTCACAGATACCTTCGTTTTGACTGGTTATGGCTCCCGTAACTCTAAACGAGCCAAGAGTTATGGCCCTCCGAAGAATTGATATCCACAGGGTGCAACATCTACGGTGCAAGGTGCAACATCCGTCCAAAATGACGAAACAGTGTCGTACGACCTTTAGAAATGAGTGCATGGATTTGAAACATTGCAGTACCATGGTGCACCACTCTCCAGCGATGGTAAATCATAGACCAGCCATGGGGATCCCGTTTTACAGAAAAAATCCACGTGACGAAAAAACGAAGGGTAAAAAACTTCCTTGACCCGATTGAGGTTCGGATAGGATTTTTTGGGTATGACACTAACCAGTGACGGCTGAAAGCCGTCATAGCTGTAGAACTCACAGATACCTTCGTTTTGACTGGTTATGGCTCCCGTAACTCTAAACGAGCCAAAAGTTATGGCCCTCCGAAGAATCGATATCCAAAGGGTGCAACATCTACGGTGCAAGGTGCAACATCCGTCCAAAATGACGAAACAGTGCCGTATGACCTTTAGAAATGAGTGCATGGATTTGAAACATTGCAGTACCATGGTGCACCACTCTCCAGCGATGGTAAATCATAGACCAGCCACGGGGATCCCGTTTTACAGAAAAAATCCACGTGACGAAAAAACGAAGGGTAAAAAACTTCCTTGACCCGATTGAGGTTCGGATAGTATTTTTTGGGTATGAAACTAACCAGTGACTGCTGAAAGCCGTCATAGCTGTAGAACTCACAGATACCTTCGTTTTGACTGGTTATGGCTCCCGTAACTCTAAACAAGCCAAGAGTTATGGCCCTCCGAAGAATCGATATCCACAGGGTGCAACATCTACGGTGCAAGGTGCAACATCCGTCCAAAATGACGAAACAGTGCCATACGACCTTTAAAAATGAGTGCATGGATTTGAAACATTGCAGTACCATGGTGCACCACTCTCCAGCGATGGTAAATCATAGACCAGCCACGGGGATCCCGTTTTACAGAAAAAATCCACGTGACGAAAAAACGAAGGGTAAAAAACTTCCTTGACCCGATTGAGGTTCGGATAGGATTTTTTGGGTATGACACAAACCAGTGATGGCTGAAAGCCATCATAGCTGTAGAACTCACAGATACCTTCGTTTTGACTGGTTATGGCTCCCGTAACTCTAAACGAGCCAAAAGTTATGGCCCTCCGAAGAATCGATATCCACAGGGTGCAACATCTACGGTGCAAGGTGCAACATCCGTCCAAAATGACGAAACAGTGCCTTACGACCTTTAGAAATGAGTGCATGGATTTGAAACATTGCAGTACCATGGTGCACCACTCTCCAGCGATGGTAAATCATAGACCAGCCACGGGGAACCCGTTTTACAGAAAAAATCCACGTGACGAAAAAACGAAGGGTAAAAAACTTCCTTGACCCGATTGAGGTTCGGATAGGATTTTTTGGGTATGAAACTAACCAGTGACGGCTGAAAGTTGTCGTAGCTGTAGAACTCATAGATACCTTCGTTTTGACTGGTTATGGCTCCAGTAACTCTAAGCGAGCCAAGAGTTATGGCCCTCCGAAGAATCGATATCCACAGGGTGCAACATCTACGGTGCAAGGTGCAACATCCGTCCAAAATGACGAAACAGTGCCGTACGACCTTTAGAAATGAGTGCATGGATTTGAAACATTGCAGTACCATGGTTCACCACTCTCCAGCGCTGGTAAATCATAGACCAGCCACGGGGATCCTGTTTTACAGAAAAAATCCACGTGACGAAAAAACGAAGGGTAAAAAACTTCCTTGACCCGATTGAGGTTTGGATAGGATTTTTTGGGTATGAAACTAACCAGTGACGGCTGAAAGCCGTCATAGCTGTATAACTCACAGATACCTTCGTTTTGACTAGTTATGGCTCCCGTAACTCTGAACGAGCCAAGAGTTATGGCCCTCCGAAGAATCGATATCCACCGGGTGCAACATCTACGGTGCAAGGTGCAACATCCGTCCAAAATGACGAAACAGTGCCGTACGACCTTTAGAAATGAGTGCATGGATTTGAAACATTGCAGTACCATGGTGCACCACTCTCCAGCGATGGTAAATCATAGACCAGCCACGGGGATCCCGTTTTACAGAAAAAATCCACGGGACGAAAAAACGAAGGGTAAAAAACTTCCTTGACCCGATTGAGGTTCGGATAGGATTTTTTGGGTATGAAACTAACCGGTGACGGCTGAAAGCCGTCATAGCTGTAGAACTCACAGATACCTTCGTTTTGACTGGTTATGGCTCCCGTAACTCTAAACGAGCCAAGAGTTATGGCCCTCCGAAGAATCGATATCCACAGGGTGCAACATCTACGGTGCAAGGTGCAACATCCGTCCAAAATGACGAAACAGTGCCGTACGACCTTTAGAAATGAGTGCATGGATTTGAAACATTGCAGTACCATGGTGCACCACTCTCCAGCGATGGTAAATCATAGACCAGCCACGGGGATCCCGTTTTACAGAAAAAATCCACGTGACGAAAAAACGAAGGGTAAAAAACTTCCTTGACCCGATTGAGGTTCGGATAGGATTTTTTGGTTATGACACTAACCAGTGACGGCTGAAAGCCGTCATAGCTGTAGAACTCACAGATACCTTCGTTTTGACTGGTTATGGCTCCCGTAACTCTAAACGAGCCAAAAGTTATGGCCCTCCGAAGAATCGATATCCACAGGGTGCAACATCTACGGTGCAAGGTGCAACATCCGTCCAAAATGACGAAACAGTGCCGTACGACCTTTAGAAATGAGTGCATGAATTTGAAACATTGCAGTACCATGGTGCACCACTCTCCAGCGATGGTAAATCATAGACCAGCCACGGGGATCCCGTTTTACAGAAAAAATCCACGTGACGAAAAAACGAAGGGTAAAAAACTTCCTTGACCCGATTGAGGTTCGGATAGGCTTTTTTGGGTATGAAACTAACCAGTGACGGCTGAAAGCCGTCATAGCTATAGAACTCACAGATACCTTCGTTTTGACTGGTTATGGCTCCCGTAACTCTAAACGAGCCAAGAGTTATGGCCCTCCGAAGAATCGATATCTACAGGGTGCAACATCTACGTTGCAAGGTGCAACATCCGTCCAAAATGACGAAACAGTGCCTTACGACCTTTAGAAATGAGTGCATGGATTTGAAACATTGCAGTACCATGGTGCACCACTCTCCAGCGATGGTAAATCATAGACCAGCCACGGGGATCCCGTTTTACAGAAAAAATCCACGTGACGAAAAAACGAAGGGTAAAAAACATCCTTGACGCGATTGAGGTTCGGATAGGATTTTTTGGGTATGACACTAACCAGTGACGGCTGAAAGCCGTCATAGCTGTAGAACTCACAGATACCTTCGTTTTGACTGGTTATGGCTCCCGTAACTCTAAACGAGCCAAAAGTTATGGCCCTCCGAAGAATCAATATCCACAGGGTGCAACATCTACGGTGCAAGGTGCAACATCCGTCCAAAATGACGAAACAGTGCCGTACGACCTTTAGAAATGAGTGCATGGATTTGAAACATTGCAGTACCATGGTGCACCACTCTCCAGCGATGGTAAATCATAGACCAGCCACGGGGATCCCGTTTTACAGAAAAAATCCACGTGACGAAAAAACGAAGGGTAAAAAACTTCCTTGACCCGATTGAGGTTCGGATAGGATTTTTTGGGTATGAAACTAACCAGTGACGGCTGAAAGCCGTCATAGCTGTAGAACTCACAGATACCTTCGTTTTGACTGGTTATGGCTCCCGTAACTCTAAACGAGCCAAGAGTTATGGCCCTCCGAAGAATCAATATCCACAGGGTGCAACATCTACGGTGCAAGGTGCAACATCCGTCCAAAATGACGAAACAGTGCCTTACGACCTTTAGAAATGAGTGCATGGATTTGAAACATTGCAGTACCATGGTGCACCACTCTCCAGCGATGGTAAATCATAGACCAGCCACGGGGATCCCGTTTTACAGAAAAAATCCACGTGACGAAAAAACGAAGGGTAAAAAACTTCCTTGACCCGATTGAGGTTCGGATAGGATTTATTGGGTATGACACTAACCTGTGACGGCTGAAAGCCGTCATAGCTGTAGAACTCACAGATACCTTCGTTTTGACTGGTTATGACCCCCGTAACTCTAAACGAGCCAAAAGTTATGGCCCTCCGAAGAATCGATATCCACAGGGTGCAACTTCTACGGTGCAAGGTGCAACATCCGTCCAAAATGACGAAACAGTGCCGTACGACCTTTAGAAATGAGTGCATGGATTTGAAACATTGCAGTACCATGGTGCACCACTCTCCAGCGATGGTAAATCATAGACCAGCCACGGGGAACCCGTTTTACAGAAAAAATCCACGTGACGAAAAAACGAAGGGTAAAAAACTTCCTTGACCCGATTGAGGTTCGGATAGGATTTTTTGGGTATGAAACTAACCAGTGACGGCTGAAAGCCGTCATAGCTATAGAACTCACAGATACCTTCGTTTTGACTGGTTATGGCTCCCGTAACTCTAAACGAGCCAAGAGTTATGGCCCTCCGAAGAATCGATATCTACAGGGTGCAACATCTACGTTGCAAGGTGCAACATCCGTCCAAAATGACGAAACAGTGCCTTACGACCTTTAGAAATGAGTGCATGGATTTGAAACATTGCAGTACCATGGTGCACCACTCTCCAGCGATGGTAAATCATAGACCAGCCACGGGGATCCCGTTTTACAGAAAAAATCCACGTGACGAAAAAACGAAGGGTAAAAAACTTCCTTGACCCGATTGAGGTTCGGATAGGATTTATTGGGTATGAAACTAACCAGTGACGGCTGAAAGCCGTCATAGCTATAGAACTCACAGATACCTTCGTTTTGACTGGTTATGGCTCCCGTAACTCTAAACGAGCCAAGAGTTATGGCCCTCCGAAGAATCGATATCTACAGGGTGCAACATCTACGTTGCAAGGTGCAACATCCGTCCAAAATGACGAAACAGTGCCTTACGACCTTTAGAAATGAGTGCATGGATTTGAAACATTGCAGTACCATGGTGCACCACTCTCCAGCGATGGTAAATCATAGACCAGCCACGGGGATCCTGTTTTACAGAAAAAATCCACGTGACGAAAAAACGAAGGGTAAAAAACATCCTTGACGCGATTGAGGTTCGGATAAGATTTTTTGGGTATGACACTAAGCAGTGACGGCTGAAAGCCGTCATAGCTGTAGAACTCACAGATACCTTCGTTTTGACTGGTTATGGCTCCCGTAACTCTAAACGAGCCAAAAGTTATGGCCCTCCGAAGAATCAATATCCACAGGGTGCAACATCTACGGTGCAAGGTGCAACATCCGTCCAAAATGACGAAACAGTGCCGTACGACCTTTAGAAATGAGTGCATGGATTTGAAACATTGCAGTACCATGGTGCACCACTCTCCAGCGATGGTAAATCATAGACCAGCCACGGGGATCCCGTTTTACAGAAAAAATCCACGTGACGAAAAAACGAAGGGTAAAAAACTTCCTTGACCCGATTGAGGTTCGGATAGGATTTTTTGGGTATGAAACTAACCAGTGACGGCTGAAAGCCGTCATAGCTGTAGAACTCACAGATACCTTCGTTTTGACTGGTTATGGCTCCCGTAACTCTAAACGAGCCAAGAGTTATGGCCCTCCGAAGAATCGATATCCACAGGGTGCAACATCTACGGTGCAAGGTGCAACATCCGTCCAAAATGACGAAACAGTGCCTTACGACCTTTAGAAATGAGTGCATGGATTTGAAACATTGCAGTACCATGGTGCACCACTCTCCAGCGATGGTAAATCATAGACCAGCCACGGGGATCCCGTTTTACAGAAAAAATCCACGTGACGAAAAAACGAAGGGTAAAAAACTTCCTTGACCCGATTGAGGTTCGGATAGGATTTATTGGGTATGACACTAACCTGTGACGGCTGAAAGCCGTCATAGCTGTAGAACTCACAGATACCTTCGTTTTGACTGGTTATGACCCCCGTAACTCTAAACGAGCCAAAAGTTATGGCCCTCCGAAGAATCGATATCCACAGGGTGCAACTTCTACGGTGCAAGGTGCAACATCCGTCCAAAATGACGAAGCAGTGCCTTACGACCTTTAGAAATGAGTGGATTGATTTGAAACATTGCAGTACCATGGTGCACCACTCTCCAGCGATGGTAAATCATAGACCAGCCACGGGGATCCCGTTTTACAGAAAAAATCGACGTGACGAAAAAACGAAGGGTAAAAAACTTCCTTGACCCGATTGAGGTTCGGATAGGATTTTTTGGGTATGACACAAACCAGTGACGGCTGAAAGCCGTCATAGCTGTAGAACTCACAGATACCTTCGTTTTGACTGGTTATGGCTCCCGTAACTCTAAACGAGCCAAAAGTTATGGCCCTCCGAAGAATCGATATCCACAGGGTGAAACATCTACGGTGCAAGGTGCAACATCCGTCCAAAATGACGAAACAGTGCCTTACGACCTTTAGAAATGAGTGCATGGATTTGAAACATTGCAGTACCATGGTGCACCACTCTCCAGCGATGGTAAATCATAGACCAGCCACGGGGAACCCGTTTTACAGAAAAAATCCACGTGACGAAAAAACGAAGGGTAAAAAACTTCCTTGACCCGATTGAGGTTCGGATAGGATTTTTTGGGTATGAAACTAACCAGTGACGGCTGAAAGTTGTCATAGCTGTAGAACTCACATATACCTTCGTTTTGACTGGTTATGGCTCCCGTAACTCTAAACGAGCCAAGAGTTATGGCCCTCCGAAGAATCGATATCCACAGGGTGCAACATCTACGGTGCAAGGTGCAACATCCGTCCAAAATGACGAAACAGTGCCGTACGACCTTTAGAAATGAGTGCATGGATTTGAAACATTGCAGTACCATGGTGCACCACTCTCCAGCGATGGTAAATCATAGACCAGCCACGGGGATCCCGTTTTACAGAAAAAATCCACGTGACGAAAAAACGAAGGGTAAAAAATTTCCTTGACCCGATTGAGGTTCGGATTGGATTTTTTGGGTATGAAACTAACCAGAGACGGCTGAAAGCCGTCATAGCTGTAGAACTCACAAATACCTTCGTTTTGACTGGTTATGGCTCCCGCAACTCTAAACGAGCCAAGAGTTATGGCCCTCCGAAGAATCGATATCCACAGGGTGCAACATCTA
The DNA here is from genome assembly GCA_030765085.1 of Allium cepa. Lineage (NCBI taxonomy): Eukaryota > Viridiplantae > Streptophyta > Magnoliopsida > Asparagales > Amaryllidaceae > Allium > Allium cepa. The sequence goes on from CM060941.1 coordinate 551,347, forward strand.
CGGTGCAAGGTGCAACATCCGTCCAAAATGACGAAACAGTGCCTTACGACCTTTAGAAATGAGTGCATGGATTTGAAAATTGCAGTACCATGGTGCACCACTCTCCAGCGATGGTAAATAATAGACCAGCCACGGGGATCCCGTTTTACAGAAAAAATCCACGTGACGAAAAAACGAAGGGTAAAAAACTTCCTTGACCCGATTGAGGTTCGGATAGGATTTTTGGGTATGAAACTAACCAGTGACGGCTGAAAGCTGTCATTGCTGTAGAACTCACAGATACCTTCGTTTTGACTGGTTATGGCTCCCGTAATTCTAAACGAGCCAAGAGTTATGGCCCTCCGAAGAATCGATATCCACAGGGTGCAACATCTACGGTGCAAGGTGCAACATCCGTCCAAAATGACGAAACAGCGCCGTACGTCCTTTAGAAATGAGTGCATGGATTTGAAACATTGCAGTACCATGGTGCACCACTCTCCAGCGATGGTAAATCATAGACCAGCCACGGGGATCCCGTTTTACAGAAAAAATCCACGTGACGAAAAAACGAAGGGTAAAAAACTTTCTTGACCCGATTGAGGTTCGGATAGGATTTTTTGGGTATGAAACTAACCAGTGACGGCTGAAAGCGGTCATATTTGTAGAACTCACATATACCTTCGTTTTGACTGGTTATGGCTTCCGTAACTCTAAACGAACCAAGAGTTATGGCCCTCCGAAGAATCGATATCCACAGGGTGTAACATCTACGGTGCAAGGTGCAACATCCGTCCAAAATGACGAAACAGTGCCGTACGACCTTTAGAAATGAGTGCATGGATTTGAAACATTGCAGTACCATGGTGCACCACTCTCCAGCGATGGTAAAACATAGACCAGCCACGGGGATCCCGTTTTACAGAAAAAATCCACGTGACGAAAAAACGAAGGGTAAAAAACTTCCTTGACCCGATTGAGGTTCGGATAGGATTTTTTGGGTATGAAACTAACCAGTGACGGCTGAAAGCCGTCATAGCTATAGAACTCACAGATACCTTCGTTTTGACTGGTTATGGCTCCCGTAACTCTAAACGAGCCAAGAGTTATGGCCCTCCGAAGAATCGATATCTACAGGGTGCAACATCTACGTTGCAAGGTGCAACATCCGTCCAAAATGACGAAACAGTGCCGTACGACCTTTAGAAATGAGTGCATGGATTTGAAACATTGCAGTACCATGGTGCACCACTCTCCAGCGATGGTAAATCATAGACCAGCCACGGGGATTCTGTTTTACAGAAAAAATCCACGTGACGAAAAAACGAAGGGTAAAAAACATCCTTGACGCGATTGAGGTTCGGATAGGATTTTTTGGGTATGACACTAACCAGTGACGGCTGAAAGCCGTCATAGCTGTAGAACTCACAGATACCTTCGTTTTGACTGGTTATGTCTCCCGTAACTCTAAACGAGCCAAAAGTTATGGCCCTCCGAAGAATCAATATCCACAGGGTGCAACATCTACGGTGCAAGGTGCAACATCCGTCCAAAATGACGAAACAGTGCCGTACGACCTTTAGAAATGAGTGCATGGATTTGAAACATTGCAGTACCATGGTGCACCACTCTCCAGCGATGGTAAATCATAGACCAGCCACGGGGATCCCGTTTTACAGAAAAAATCCACGTGACGAAAAAACGAAGGGTAAAAAACTTCCTTGACCCGATTGAGGTTCGGATAGGATTTTTTGGGTATGAAACTAACCAGTGACGGCTGAAAGCCGTCATAGCTGTAGAACTCACAGATACCTTCGTTTTGACTGGTTATGGCTCCCGTAACTCTAAACGAGCCAAGAGTTATGGCCCTCCGAAGAATCGATATCCACAGGGTGCAACATCTACGGTGCAAGGTGCAACATCCGTCCAAAATGACGAAACAGTGCCTTACGACCTTTAGAAATGAGTGCATGGATTTGAAACATTGTAGTACCATGGTGCACCACTCTCCAGCGATGGTAAATCATAGACCAGCCACGGGGATCCCGTTTTACAGAAAAAATCCACGTGACGAAAAAACGAAGGGTAAAAAACTTCCTTGACCCGATTGAGGTTCGGATAGCATTTATTGGGTATGACACTAACCTGTGACGGCTGAAAGCCGTCATAGCTGTAGAACTCACAGATACCTTCGTTTTGACTGGTTATGACCCCCGTAACTCTAAACGAGCCAAAAGTTATGGCCCTCCGAAGAATCGATATCCACAGGGTGCAACTTCTACGGTGCAAGGTGCAACATCCGTCCAAAATGACGAAACAGTGCCGTACGACCTTTAGAAATGAGTGCATGGATTTGAAACATTGCAGTACCATGGTGCACCACTCTCCAGCAATGGTAAATCATAGACCAGCCACGGGGATCCCGTTTTACAGAAAAAATCCACGTGACGAAAAAACGAAGGGTAAAAAACTTCCTTGACCCGATTGAGGTTCGGATAGGATTTTTTGGGTATGAAACTAACCAGTGACGGCTGAAAGCCGTCATAGCTATAGAACTCACAGATACCTTCGTTTTGACTGGTTATGGCTCCCGTAACTCTAAACGAGCCAAGAGTTATGGCCCTCCGAAGAATCGATATCTACAGGGTGCAACATCTACGTTGCAAGGTGCAACATCCGTCCAAAATGACGAAACAGTGCCTTACGACCTTTAGAAATGAGTGCATGGATTTGAAACATTGCAGTACCATGGTGCACCACTCTCCAGCGATGGTAAATCATAGACCAGCCACGGGGATCCTGTTTTACAGAAAAAATCCACGTGACGAAAAAACGAAGGGTAAAAAACATCCTTGACGCGATTGAGGTTCGGATAGGATTTTTTGGGTATGACACTAAGCAGTCACGGCTGAAAGCCGTCATAGCTGTAGAACTCACAGATACCTTCGTTTTGACTGGTTATGGCTCCCGTAACTCTAAACGAGCCAAAAGTTATGGCCCTCCGAAGAATCAATATCCACAGGGTGCAACATCTACGGTGCAAGGTGCAACATCCGTCCAAAATGACGAAACAGTGCCGTACGACCTTTAGAAATGAGTGCATGGATTTGAAACATTGCAGTACCATGGTGCACCACTCTCCAGCGATGGTAAATCATAGACCAGCCACGGGGATCCCGTTTTACAGAAAAAATCCACGTGACGAAAAAACGAAGGGTAAAAAACTTCCTTGACCCGATTGAGGTTCGGATAGGATTTTTTGGGTATGAAACTAACCAGTGACGGCTGAAAGCCGTCATAGCTGTAGAACTCACAGATACCTTCGTTTTGACTGGTTATGGCTCCCGTAACTCTAAACGAGCCAAGAGTTATGGCCCTCCGAAGAATCGATATCCACAGGGTGCAACATCTACGGTGCAAGGTGCAACATCCGTCCAAAATGACGAAACAGTGCCTTACGACCTTTAGAAATGAGTGCATGGATTTGAAACATTGCAGTACCATGGTGCACCACTCTCCAGCGATGGTAAATCATAGACCAGCCACGGGGATCCCGTTTTACAGAAAAAATCCACGTGACGAAAAAACGAAGGGTAAAAAACTTCCTTGACCCGATTGAGGTTCGGATAGGATTTATTGGGTATGACACTAACCTGTGACGGCTGAAAGCCATCATAGCTGTAGAACTCACAGATACCTTCGTTTTGACTGGTTATGACCCCCGTAACTCTAAACGAGCCAAAAGTTATGGCCCTCCGAAGAATCGATATCCACAGGGTGCAACTTCTACGGTGCAAGGTGCAACATCCGTCCAAAATGACGAAACAGTGCCTTACGACCTTTAGAAATGAGTGGATTGATTTGAAACATTGCAGTACCATGGTGCACCACTCTCCAGCGATGGTAAATCATAGACCAGCCACGGGGATCCCGTTTTACAGAAAAAATCGACGTGACGAAAAAACGAAGGGTAAAAAACTTCCTTGACCCGATTGAGGTTCAGATAGGATTTTTTGGGTATGACACAAACCAGTGACGGCTGAAAGCCATCATAGCTGTAGAACTCACAGATACCTTCGTTTTGACTGGTTATGGCTCCCGTAACTCTAAACGAGCCAAAAGTTATGGCCCTCCGAAGAATCGATATCCACAGGGTGCAACATCTACGGTGCAAGGTGCAACATCCGTCCAAAATGACGAAACAGTGCCTTACGACCTTTAGAAATGAGTGCATGGATTTGAAACATTGCAGTACCATGGTGCACCACTCTCCAGCGATGGTAAATCATAGACCAGCCACGGGGAACCCGTTTTACAGAAAAAATCCACGTGACGAAAAAACGAAGGGTAAAAAACTTCCTTGACCCGATTGAGGTTCGGATAGGATTTTTTGGGTATGAAACTAACCAGTGACGGCTGAAAGTTGTCATAGCTGTAGAACTCACAGATACCTTCGTTTTGACTGGTTATGGCTCCCGTAACTCTAAACGAGCCAAGAGTTATGGCCCTCCGAAGAATCGATATCCACAGGGTGCAACATCTACGGTGCAAGGTGCAACATCCGTCCAAAATGACGAAACAGTGCCGTACGACCTTTAGAAATGAGTGCATGGATTTGAAACATTGCAGTACCATGGTGCACCACTCTCCAGCGATGGTAAATCATAGACCAACCACGGGGATCCCGTTTTACAGAAAAAATCCACGTGACGAAAAAACGAAGGGTAAAAAATTTCCTTGACCCGATTGAGGTTCGGATAGGATTTTTTGGGTATGAAACTAACCAGTGACGGCTGAAAGTCATCATAGCTGTAGAACTCACAAATACCTTCGTTTTGACTGGTTATGGCTCCCGCAACTCTAAACGAGCCAAGAGTTATGGCCCTCCGAAGAATCGATATCCACAGGGTGCAACACCTACGGTGCAAGGTGCAACATCCGTCCAAAATGACGAAACAGTGCCTTACGACCTTTAGAAATGAGTGCATGGATTTGAAAATTGCAGTACCATGGTGCACCACTCTCCAGCGATGGTAAATAATAGACCAGCCACGGGGATCCCGTTTTACAGAAAAAATCCACGTGACGAAAAAACGAAGGGTAAAAAACTTCCTTGACCCGATTGAGGTTCGGATAGGATTTTTGGGTATGAAACTAACCAGTGACGGCTGAAAGCTGTCATTGCTGTAGAACTCACAGATACCTTCGTTTTGACTGGTTATGGCTCCCGTAATTCTAAACGAGCCAAGAGTTATGGCCCTCCGAAGAATCGATATCCACAGGGTGCAACATCTACGGTGCAAGGTGCAACATCCGTCCAAAATGACGAAACAGCGCCGTACGTCCTTTAGAAATGAGTGCATGGATTTGAAACATTGCAGTACCATGGTGCACCACTCTCCAGCGATGGTAAATCATAGACCAGCCACGGGGATCCCGTTTTACAGAAAAAATCCACGTGACGAAAAAACGAAGGGTAAAAAACTTTCTTGACCCGATTGAGGTTCGGATAGGATTTTTTGGGTATGAAACTAACCAGTGACGGCTGAAAGCGGTCATATTTGTAGAACTCACATATACCTTCGTTTTGACTGGTTATGGCTTCCGTAACTCTAAACGAGCCAAGAGTTATGGCCCTCCGAAGAATCGATATCCACAGGGTGTAACATCTACGGTGCAAGGTGCAACATCCGTCCAAAATGACGAAACAGTGCCGTACGACCTTTAGAAATGAGTGCATGGATTTGAAACATTGCAGTACCATGGTGCACCACTCTCCAGCGATGGTAAAACATAGACCAGCCACGGGGATCCCGTTTTACAGAAAAAATCCACGTGACGAAAAAACGAAGGGTAAAAAACTTCCTTCACCCGATTGAGGTTCGGATAGGATTTTTTGGGTATGAAACTAACCAGTGACGGCTGAAAGCTATCATAGCTGTAGAACTCACAGATACCTTCGTTTTGACTGGTTATGGCTCCCGTAACTCTAAACGAGCCAAGAGTTATGGCCATCCGAAGAATCGATATCCACAGGGTGCAACATCCGTCCAAAATGACGAAACAGTGCCGTACGACCTTTAGAAATGAGTGCATGGATTTGAAACATTGCAGTACCATGGTGCATCACTCTCCAGCGATGGTAAATCATAGACCAGCCACGGCGATCCCGTTTTACAAAAAAAATCCACGTGACGAAAAAACGAAGGGTAAAATACTTCCATGACCCGATTGAGGTTCGTATAGGATTTTTGGGTATGAAACTAACCAGTGACGGCTGAAAGCTGTCATAGCTGTAGAACTCACAGATACCTTCGTTTTGACAGGTTATGGCTCCTGTAACTCTAAACGAGCCAAGAGTTATGGCCCTCCGAAGAATCGATATCCACAGGGTGCAACATCTACGGTGCAAGGTGCAACATCCGTCCTGTTGGGCGAATTTTCACCCAGAAGATCTCGAGACCAAGAAGCGTCAGAAGATCTCGAGACCAAGAAGCGTCAGTATCACCACAACCTCCATTCCATCCGGTTCCTAAGTCCATTCGGCATTCCATCCTAGAGCACATTCGGCATTTGAAGATATACTTCATTCGGTAGTACCATATGAAAGGTCATTCGGCATAACACATCCGGTAGCAAGCCTCCACTGCCGAACCAACTCCAAATCCACTTCCTTGCCGAACCAACCTACTCCAAGTGCATACCGAACCATCCAACTTCCAAGACCAAGCCGGACCAACTACCACCGGACCAGGTATTGCCGAACCAACCACCTACCTCCCATACAACACCGAACAAACGCATATCCAAGCCACCACCGAACCAACGTCCAACCGGTCCACTCATCTCCTACCGCCGAACCAAAGTAAACCGAACCAGAACGCTACCGGGCCAGATTGCTTCAGCCCGGGCCCACCAGCAGCTATATACATCCAAGACACCTGCCCCCTACCTCACTCTATAAATAGAGGGGCAGGGGCACAACAATGGCAGACAAGCTTGAGAGCTCAAGCAAGGAAGGAACTTTCAAACTACTTTCATATACTTGTATACAGAGCTTTGTACTTGTAATTGGAAAGAAAAAGGATAATAACATATAAAGTGGACGTAGGCACGTTCTGGCCGAACCACTATAAATCTGTGTGTCTTTTACATTTTAGCCCCTGCTCTTTTCATATTTACATAACTCATCCAAACCATTGAAAATCACATATAATCAACTAAATAACACGACTTGGAGGTGTTTGCCCATTTTTTGCGCAAACATTTTTGGTGCTTTCACTGAGAAATCGAACTCAAGCTAGAAGCTACAGCTTCTCCTACTCAACATTCTTCCTAACAAACTTGTTCCTTGATCCAACAACATGACTTCCATGCAGAGGAGAGATGTTAACAAAGGAAAGAACATCGCAACTAGCAGTCTTCCGGATCCAGTAGCCCCAGATCAAGAGAATCATCCAATTTCAACAGCAGTACCAGATGGAAATCAGGCAAATCCGACAGCCCCCGCCACGGAACAACCAATAACTAGGGCAGATCTAGACAGGGTTGTGGCTAAAGTAACTAACTGCTTCACATCCCAACAAGAAGCTTTGGTGGACCAACTCATGTTACGCTTAAGGGATGCTGAAGAATCCAACCGCAATACTGAATCATGGGATGAGTCTCAATCTGGAGGATCTCGGAGACAACAAAGGTCTTCCCTCTTCGTAGAAATTATCAACAGGAACAACAATCCTAGGAACCCCGCTGAACGGAGCCGAGCTAGAACCCAGCCCGAAGTTGACCCCATGGAAATGCTCGAAACAGAACCCCACAGGGGAAGATCAAGGCAGGGGCCAACTGTAGCTGGTCCTAGCATGCATCCGAATAGCCAAAGACAAACACTGGATGACAACAGAAGTGATAGACTATACCATCCCTACAGGACATCTGGACGAGATCGATCCCGCAGGGAAGAACCAAGCTCATTTTTGTCAGCTCCAAATTCTTATGAAAGAATGGCACGATTATTCAGGGAATGCGTCCAACGGGACCAAAGAGATCGTGGGATAGGTGCTAGGGTAACCAGCCCTTTCACCCGCAATATTGAGGTTGCCATCACCCGCCGAGAATGGAAAATGCCAACAATGGAACCTTACAAAGGAACCTCTGACCCCATCGTACACTTACAAAGATACACACAGCATATGCTCATGAGCGGAGCAACGAAAGGAGTGTTGTGTAAATGCTTTCCGCTATTCTTAGCAGACCTAGCCACCTCCTGGTTCTGCCACCTACCCCAAGGATCTATCAGCTCATGGGAGATGTTGAAAGAAAAGTTCATTAGCCAGTTCCGCATCCATGTGGAACAACCCAAGGATGCCTATTCTCTATCTACTGTCAAACAAAAACCCGAAGAGACACTGCAGCAATACCTAACCCGATTAAATGCCGTAGCAGCAACAGTTCAAGATGCCGACGAGAAACTTATCCTAATGGCCCTCTGCAGTGGTGTACATCCGGATACTAAATTTGCTAGAAAACTAACCAAGGAAAAACCAGCTACTTTACCCGATTTCTTCCATGAAGCTGGAAAGTATATGAGACTTGAAGACACTGCCACTGAGAGGCAGTCAAGGCAACAGGATAAGACAGCTCCGGACAAGGTTCCCGCAGCGGCGAAGGATGTTCGAAGGAATGACTCTAGAGACGATGCCGGGGGCAAGAAGGGAGAAAAGCATTTATGACGACCAGGACCGAGATTTGACTCTTACACTCCCTTGCTTTAAACTTTGTCCTGGATAGCTAGAAGGATGCTTTCACCAAATGGGTGGAAGCGGATCCTTTTTAAATAAAATATCTTCGGCAAAAATTATCAACTTCTTGATCAAAAATATTCTTTGCAGGTACGGAGTCCCGCTCAAGATCATATCAGACAACGGACTTCAATTTGACGGCGAAGAATTCGCCGACTGGTGCCAAGAGCATGGAATTCACAAAAGCTTCTCATCAGTAGCTTATCCTCAGGCAAACGGACAAGTCGAAACTGTCAACAAAATTCTCAAAACCCTAATCAAGAAGAAACTTGAAAGGTCAAAAGACGCTTGGGTGGATGAATTTCCTACGGCACTTTGGGCCTACCGCACATCTTACAGAACACCAACGAGGATCCACTATAACCCAGAAAAGAACGCAGAGCTCCTCCCCATGTCTTTGGATCTAATTGAGGAGAGAAGAAATGACGCACCACTTAAAGCAGAAGCCCACAAGCAAAAAGTGGCAGCACAATACAACTCCAAAGTCAAGCACCGCAGCTTACAAGAGGGAGATCTTGTCCCCAGGCGGATCTTCCCGCGACACCGAATCATGGGGTGAGCCCCAATCTGGAGGATCTGGAAGACGACAGAGGCCTTTCTTCTTCGAAGAGGCCAATATTAGAAATAACCATGGTAGGAGCCGAGCCCGGATTCAGCTCGAATTCCGACCCAAGGAAACACTTGGAACCGAACCCAACGGGGGAGGTGCCAGGCAGGGGTCGGATGTAGCTGAGCCTGTCATGCTACCTAACCATAAAAACACCAGTAGACGGACCCTGTGTGGTTCATCAAGATCTTCACAACGGAGCTTATATTTTGTCAACAGTGGGCGGAGTGGTGTTCCAGAGGGCATGGAACACCCGACACCTCCGTCGATACTTTGCTCGACATGTACTGCCCATATGAAGCGTATTAACAATGAGAATCGGTGGACGTAGGCATTTTCGTGCCGAACCACTTTAAAAATCTTGTCTCTTGTTACCTTGTGCCTTCATATCTTGGCTACTTGTCGAGTTTTATCCTTTTCTGTTGAACAAAATCTTATGGCATCTCCATTCAAGACGCTCCACAGCGCAACTCCACCAGGACAAAATCTAACAGGTACGCTACGATTCTATGCACTCGCCAATGAGACACTTTTGCTCCAGCATCCCTCTGCTGCGGGTTAACTCATTGCTCGCGCCTGCCCTCAAAGCCAACTGTAATGAGCCGATTATAAGTCATCAAAAAGGCCGACTATTGCCGATGGCAGCTCATTACGGCGTTCGGCTCGCCGGCAACTGTGAACCTACTTTAAGCCCCAATATAAGGTGTGGCCAGCCAGGGGTAGTTCACGGCCAACGGCACCCACGCTAGCCGGCCACGGTAAATCAATAATACCCACGATTACGGACCATAATGGTTCGGGTAGTTACCGTGCGCAATCTCGGCTCCGATGTGTCTTAAATGCGGCTGTGGTAAAAAAGAAAACTCCCCGCAGAGGCGTAAGATGGGTGACAAATGTCTCCAAGACCCACAGCTAGGGAAAGTGACTATAAAGCCCGTTTGCCACGAACTTAAGCACATCGACAGCCTTCCGTGACTAGAAGTTTTACTTTTTCTATTTTTCCATTCCATTTAAATAATTTTCTCCTATCCTGTATAACGGAATCTAAAGTACAGGGAACCGAATAGGAAGCATTCACTCATAAGAATCTAAGCCTGCATATTGGGTGGCAAGGTACTCAGCTATATCCATGATCAGTTACACAAGACGCTCAAAGCTACCGCCTGCAACTAAAACATGAAGGGCGGTACTCTCTTCTCTTGTACATAAATATGTAACTATAGCTTATTCATACGTCACACTAACATTGCAAAACATGAAATTATATTTCAAGCAAAAGCTTAGCATCAAACACAACTAAAATCACAGGCATATGCATAGTTATACTTCTCACGCAGCACATCAAAATGACAACGACATTCAAACATAACAAAATCAGCTTATGTTATAAAATCACACAAAGTTATTCTTTGCAAATAATATTAGTACAGTCACATCAATGTTTTGGACTAACGTAAACAGCGATAAAAGGAAATAAAAAGGTGGCCGAATCCGGACAAGTAACCAGCTGCGTCCACACTTCGCTCTTATCCTACCAACTCCCCAAGCCTACTTGGCCGCAGGGTCGGAGCTCCTAGCATGTTGAATGGAAGTTCCACCTGTCCAATTCAGAAGAGGAATTCATTAAACGAACAATAAACGATCAAGTTATGGAAAACCAGAAAGAAAGGAAAAAGAGAGGAATAACTCACCAGCGTCCGCCGCTTGATCCTCATCATCCAGTTGCACACCCGCTTCCTCCGTAGCAAGCAGCCGCATCCCCTCCTTCACCGCCGCTCGCTCCTCCTTCGAAAACTGAGCAGTGACTGCATCCAGACTAAAGGCCGCTCCACCTTCTTTACCCGCATCGACCCTGGCCTCCTCCAAAGCCCGAAGATATACTTTGGCCATAACCCGGGGATAGTCGTCCATCCAGGATAAGCTGCCCTCCTTCCAAGTGCGGAAGTACATGTCCTGCAACATCTCGTCCATCGTCCCCTCATTCTCCTCAAACTCCCTCACCCGGGCCTCGGAAACCTACAACTTGGCGACAGCAACATCCCTCTCTGATCGGTATCTCAAGCAGTCAGCCTAGAGAGACCTCCTCATTTCCTCCATCTCTTCCTTTAACTTGACTTGAGCCATCTCCGCGGCCTCAAGCCTCCCAGACAACTCCTCTACCTGCTTGAGATCCGCATTCCGAACCTCATCCACTGTCGCAATGGCCATGTCAATCCGCTCCTTACAGGCGGCCTCCATCTTCCATAGTTCTGCCCTACTAGCCTTTTTCATAGTCTCTTTCAGCCGCCTGGAGGCTTCCTCGTGCTGAGAAATCTGAATGGCTTGATCGGCAAGCTGTTTGGCCTGATCGGCAACCTTTAGCCGCAACCGAATATTAGCACTCCCAATCTCCTCCCCGGCCTTGATCAATCGAGCATGATGCTCCATTAACTTCTTGGTCTCTTCAGCCACCCGATCAATATTAGCCTTGGCTTCGTCCCCCATGGTAACTACCCGAGTAGTAAGCAGATCAAGATCTAGTGACTTGGCCTCATCAAGCACTCGTACCATGGGGTTGCGGGGAAGAAGGTGCTCACCCGTGGCCTCATCGAATGAAATATCCTGAGAGCTTGGATCTAAATCGGGATGACCGGCAAAGGGGTCACGAGGCACGTCAGGACGTCTTATACGGATAACAGTGGGATTCTTGAAAGGAGGTGGAGGGGGGCCAAACTTCGTGCTCTCCTCCGTGGTATCACGAGGAGGCTGAGTAGGAAGCTGCGGACCAGGGGAAGACTCAAATAAGGAACGACTCCTCTTCTTTTTCTGAATGTTCTCTTCAATGACCCCAAGAAGAGGACGGTAACTGACTACGTCCCCAGGACGACCAGTTAGAGGCTTCGGCTTATCAGAAGCTCTCATCAACTTGAATTGTTCGAGGCGGTGTCGAACATCTGACGTTTTAGCCACCTGGCCTGCCCCTGGAATAAAGAACAAGTGTTACGAACATACGATGATCCATAATTCAAGAAAAATTTTAAGTAAAAAGAAAAAAGTGAGGAGGCACATCTATTATACAAACCCTGCGGATGAGTGGGATACTGCAATAAGTCCTGAATCTCATTCCAGGACGGAAGTGAACCATAAAATATTCCTAAATCCTTATCGAAAATGGAATCGGCGGAAGTCAAAAGTTCACCTTGCACCGCCGGAGTCACCCTAGCTGAAGAACCCTTAGGGGAGGGATCGGCATCAGCCCCGGCCTTGCCGGTCTTTTTCGCTTTCTCCGCCAAATCTGACTCTCCCTCCGATTTCCCGAAAGCTTGACGAAGAGCCTCATCCGTCCACTCCTGAAGCTCCCCCACTTGCCCGAAGGTTAAGGCACCAGTACCACTACCGCCCTGTCCATCGCCATCACCATCTCCATCGCCATCTCCTCCGCCCTCTGACTCTCCTCCCATGTCGCCTCCTTCGCCCTCTTCCACACCTTCCTCCTCCGGGATGATCGGGCAAGTACTAGGAGAGGGGCCATCAGACTCCTTAAGCTTCTTGCCTCCCACGACTGGATGTTGTGCAAAGGGCTTCCTCTTGCCACTCTTCACCGTGGCCCCCTCCTTAGCTTTAGCAGCCTTCTCCTCAGCCGTGTCCCTCTGCTTAACCACGGACTGGTGCGGCAGGATCAAGTTGTACTCCAGGAGGGTAGCATTCCTGATCAGGAAAGAAGCCGACCTATCCCGTGCCGGAATGGCCTTTATTTCAGCAGCCATCCGCGCCAAGGAATCATCCTCCATGACTGCAATGCCACCTGTCGCTAGCAAGAAATAGAAGCATGTCAGAAGAAGCACTACAGTCAGAACATGGAAAATATAAATGAAATTCATCTTACAGCTGAAAGTGAAAAGGCGGAAAGAAACAGAATCGTCCTTGATAAAAAACCATTCTTTCTTGAACATGGTAAACTTTGAATATAAGTCCAAGACCGGTTTGAAGGGCACGGCCGCTTCTAGACTAATATACGGAGACCCCTTCTTGTAGCCTCTCAGGTTATACAAATATCGAATTTCCCAGTTAGAAGGAGGGCGCCCATACCTCCTCTGGAAGATGACGAAAAGGCTCACCAGAATGGTTTAAGAGTTAGGCTGAAGCTGGAATGGAGCCACCTTCAAATACGTGGTAAAGCTGACTATCCAGGCATTGATAGGAGGGATAGCACCAAACATGCAATGATATCTGCTGTAAGCAAAGTAGCCTTCGGGGGGATTATACGATATCACTCCATCTCCCGGCAACAGCATGCGAGCCCTGTCTATCCCGAAGGAACGGGATATAACATCAAGTTGCTCCTCCTTTAGGGAGCTAGGAAAGCAATCAGGAGGGGAAACCAGAAGTTCCTGAGGACCGTACCCGTCCACTAACGACCTCGGGGCAGGCCCATGTTGCACCGGTCCTGGTTGGGCTGGGGGCACGGAGGAAGATGACTCTCCTCTACCTTTAGACTTCTTTTTATCCGATCGGGTTTCCAATTTGCGAGACATTTATCTGCAGCACAAGAAAAACATGGTATTAGAACAAGAAGTATAGAAACATAAACAAGCATGTATCTAAAGCAAGCGTATAAAAGCCTAAGATTTCGCTCAAGATTCAAATTTCCGAGTCTCATTCGGTATATGCTTCATTCGGTAATTCCACTCGGCATTGGAAGTTCATCCGGTATACGAGTCCATTCAGCTATGCAAGCACACATTTTCATTCGGCAGTAAAAAAGCCTTCGTGTTTATTCGGCATAAGATTCATTCGGCAGTAAAGTTCATTCGGCAAAGATATATACCTGATTCGGTAAAAGCTTGATTCGGCAAAGAGTTGATTCGGCTCTCGTTGGTTCGGTAAGAAATAACTAAGGGGGGGCAGCCCCTATATATAGACGAGCGCAGGAGCACCGGACCAACCGGTTTGGCATACCGGACCAAACCAAAACTGAATGAGGCTACCAAACCAGCGAAGACCAGAAGCAGGGGGCATGCAAAGCGCCTCAACCAGGAAACCAACAGGATACGAACGTCCAGCCCATGGTGTTACAAAACAAGCCTTCCTACAACAGGGAAACAAAGTGCGACACATGCAAGCACGTGCCCCACTTTGGGGGGCAAATGTTGGGCGAATTTTCACCCAGAAGATCTCGAGACCAAGAAGCGTCAGAAGATCTCGAGACCAAGAAGCGTCAGTATCACCCGGGTTCGCAACCTCCATTCCATCCGGTTCCTAAATCCATTCCGCATTCCATCCTAGAGCACATTCGGCATTTGAAGATATACTTCATTCGGTAGTACCATATGAAAGGTCATTCGGCATAACACATCCGGTAGCAAGCCTCCACTGCCGAACCAACTCCAAATCCACTTCCTTGCCAAACCAACCTACTCCAAGTGCCTACCGAACAATCCCACTTCCAAGACCAAGCCGGACCAACTACCACCGGACCAGGTATTGCCGAACCAACCACCTACCTCCCATACAACACCGAACCAACGCATATCAAAGCCACCACCGAACCAACGTCCCACCGATCCACTCATCTCCTACCGTCGAACCAAAGTAAACCGAACCAGAACGCTACCAGGCCAGATTGCTTCAGCCCGGGCCCACCAGCAGCTATATACATCCAAGACCCCTGCCCCCTACCTCACTCTATAAATAGAGGGGCAGGGGTACAACAATGGCAGACAAGTTTGAGAGCTCAAGCAAGGAAGGAACTTTCAAACTACTTTCATATACTTGTATACAGAGCTTTGTACATGTAATTGGAAAGAAAAAGGATAATAACATATAAAGTGGACGTAGGCACGTTCTGGCCGAACCACTATAAATCTGTGTGTCTTTTACATTTTAGCCCCTGCTCTTTTCATATTTACATAACTCATCCAAACCATTGAAAATCACATATAATCAACAAAATAACACGACTTGGAGGTGTTTGCCCATTTTTTGCGCAAACACGTCCAAAATGACGAAACAGTGTCGTACGACCTTTAGAAATGAGTGCATGGATTTGAAACATTGCAGTACCATGGTGCACCACTCTCCAGCGATGGTAAATCATAGACCAACCACGGGGATCCCGTTTTACAGAAAAATTCCACGTGACGAAAAAACGAAGGGTAAAAAACTTCCTTGACCCGATTGAGGTTCGGATAGGATTTTTTGGGTATGAAACTAACCAGTGACGGCTGAAAGCGGTCATAGCTGTAGAACTCACATATACCTTCATTTCGACTTGTTATGGCTTCCGTAACTCTAAACGAGCCAAGAGTTATGGCCCTCAGAAGAATCGATATCCACAGGGTGCAACATCTACGGTGCAAGGTGCAACATCCGTCCAAAATGACGAAACAGTGTCGTACGACCTTTAGAAATGAGTGCATGGATTTGAAACATTGCAGTACCACGGTGCACCACTCTCCAGCGATGGTAAATCATAGACCAGCCATGGGGATCCCGTTTTACAGAAAAAATCCACGTGACGAAAAAACGAAGGGTAAAAAACATCCATGACCCGATTGAGGTTCGGATAGGATTTTTGGGTATGAAACTAACCAGTGACGGCTGAAAGCTGTCATAGCTGTAGAACTCACAGATACCTTCGTTTTGACTGGTTATGGCTCCCGTAACTCTAAACGAGCCAAGAGTTATGACCCTCCGAAGAATCGATATCCACAGGGTGCAACATCTACGGTGCAAGGTGCAACATCCGTCCAAAATGACGAAACAGTGCCTTACGACCTTTAGAAATGAGTGCATGGATTTGAAACATAGCAGTACCATGGTGCACCACTCTCCAGCGATGGTAAATCATAGTCCAGCCACGGGGATCCCGTTTTACAGAAAAAATCCACGTGACGAAAAAACGAAGGGTAAAAAACTTCCTTGACCCGATTGAGGTTCGGATAGGATTTTTTGGGTATGACACTAACCAGTGACGGCTGAAAGCCGTCATAGCTGTACAACTCACAGATACCTTCGTTTTGACTGGTTATGGCTCCCGTAACTCTAAACGAGCCAAAAGTTATGGCCCTCCGAAGAATCGATATCCACAGGGTGCAACATCCACGGTGCAAGGTGCAACATCCGTCCAAAATGACGAAACAGTGCCTTACGACCTTTAGAAATGATTGCATGGATTTGAAACATTGCAGTACCATGGTGCACCACTCTCCAGCGATGGTAAATCATGGACTAGCCACGGGGATCCCGTTTTACAGAAAAAATCCACGTGACGAAAAAACGAAGGGTAAAAAACTTCCTTGACCCGATTGAGGTTCGGATAGGATTTTTTGGGTATGAAACTAACCAGTGACGGCTGAAAGCCATCATAGCTGTAGAACTCACAGATACCTTCGTTTTGACTGGTTATGGCTCCCGTAACTCTAAACGAGCCAAAAGTTATGGCCCTCCGAAGAATCGATATCCACAGGGTGCAACATTTACGGTGCAAGGTGCAACATCCGTCCAAAATGACAAAACAGTGCCTTACGACCTTTAGAAATGAGTGCATGGATTTGAAACATTGCAGTATCATGGTGCACCACTCTCCAGCGATGGTCAATCATAGACCAGCCACGGGGATCCCGTTTTACAGAAAAAATGCACGTGACGGAAAAACGAAGGGTAAAAAACTTCATTGACCCGATTGAGGTTCGGATAGGATTTTTTTGGTACGAATCTAACCAGTGACGACTGAAAGCAGTCATAGCTGTAGAACTCACAGATACCTTCGTTTTGACTGGTTATGGCTCCCGTAACTATAAACGAGCCAAGAGTAATGGCCCTCCGAAGAATCGATATCCACGGGGTGCAACATCTACGGTACAAGGTGCAACATCCGTCCAAAATGACGAAACAGTGTCGTATGACCTTTAGAAATGAGTGCATGGATTTGAAACATTGCAGTACCATGGTGCACCACTCTCCAGCGATGGTAAATCATAGACCAGCCACGGGGATCCCGTTTTACAAAAAAAATCCACGTGACGGAAAAACGAAGGGTAAAAAACTTCCTTGACCCGATTGAGGTTCGGATAGGATTTTTTAGGTATGAATCTAACCAGTGACGGCTGAAAGCAGTCATAGCTGTAGAACTCACAGATACCTGCGTTTTGACTGGTTATGGTTCCCGTAATTCTAAACTAGCCAAGAGTTATGGCCCTCCGAAGAATCGTTATCCACGGGGTGCAACATCCACGGTGCAAGGTGCAACATCCGTCCAAAATGACGAAACAGTGCCGTACGACCTTTAGAAGTGAGTGCATGGATTTGAAACATTGCAGTACCATGGTGCACCACTCTCCAGCGATGGTAAATCATAGACCAGCCACGGGGATCCCGTTTTACAGAAAAAATCCACGTGACGGAAAAACGAAGGGTAAAAAACTTCCTTGACCCGATTCAGGTTCGGATAGGATTTTTTGGGTATGAATCTAACCAGTGACGGCTGAAAGCCATCATAGCTGTAGAACTCACAGATACCTTCGTTTTGACTGGTTATGGCTCCCGTAACTCTAAACGAGCCAAGAGTTATGGCCTTCCGAAGAATCGATATCCACGGGGTGCAACATCTACGGTGCAAGGTGCAACATCCGTCCAAAATGACGAAACAGTGCCGTACGACCTTTAGAAATGAGTGCATGGATTTGAAACATTGCAGTACCATGGTGCACCACTCTCCAGCGATGGTAAATCATATACCAGCCACGGGGATCCCGTTTTACAGAAAAAATCCACGTGATGAAAAAACGGAGGGTAAAAAACTTCCATGACCCGATTGAGGTTCGGATAGGATTTTTGGGTATGAAACTAACCAGTGACGGCTGAAAGCTGTCATAGCTGTAGAAATCACAGATACCTTCGTTTTGGCTGGTTTTGGCTCCCGTAACTCTAAACGAGCCAAGAGTTATGGCCCTCCGAAGAATCGATATCCACAGGGTGCAACATCTACGGTGCAAGGTGCAACATCCGTCCAAAATGACGAAACAGTGCCGTACGACCTTTAGAAATGAGTGCATGGATTTGAAACATTGCAGTACCATGGTGCACCACTCTCCAGCGATGGTAAATCATAGACCAGCCACGGGGATCCCGTTTTACAGAAAAAATCCACGTGACGAAAAAACGAAGGGTAAAAAACTTCCTTGACCCGATTGAGGTTCGGATAGGATTTTTTGGGTATGAAACAAACCAGTGACGCTGAAAACGGTCATAGCTGTAGAACTCACATATACCTTGGTTTTGACTGGTTATGGCTTCCGTAACTCTAAACGAGCCAAGAGTTACGGCCCTCCGAAGAATCGATATCCACAGGGTGCAACATCTACGGTGCAAGATGCAACATCCGTCCAAAATGACGAAACAGTGTCGTACGACCTTTAGAAATGAGTGCATGGATTTGAAACATTGCAGTACCACGGTGCACCACTCTCCAGCGATGGTAAATCATAGACCAGCCACGGGGATCCCGTTTTACAGAAAAAATCCACGTGACGAAAAAACGAAGGGTAAAAAACTTCCTTGACCCGATTTAGGTTCGGATAGGATGTTTTGGGTATGAAACTAACCAGTGACGGCTGAAAGCGGTCATAGCTGTAGAACTCACAGATACCTTCATTTTGACTGGTTATGGCTTCCGTAACTCTAAACGAGCCAAGAGTTATGGCCCTCCGAAGAATCGATATCCACAGGGTGCAACATCTACGGTGCAAGGTGCAACATCCGTCCAAAATGACGAAACAGTGCCGTACGACCTTTAGAAATGAGTGCATGGATTTGAAACATTGCAGTACCATGGTGCACCACTCTCCAGCGATGGTAAATCATAGACCAGCCACGGTGATCCCGTTTTACAGAAAAATCCACGTGACGAAAAAACGAAGGGTAAAAAACATCCATGACCCGATTGAGGTTCGGATAGGATTTTTGGGTATGAAACTAACCAGTGACCGCTGAAAGCTGTCATAGCTGTAGAACTCACAGATACCTTCGTTTTGACTGGTTATGTCTCCCGTAACTCTAAACGAGCCAAGAGTTATGGCCCTCCGAAGAATCGATATCCACAGGGTGCAACATCTATGGTGCAAGGTGCAACATCCGTCCAAAATGACGAAACAGTGCCGTACGACCTTTAGAAATGAGTGCATGGATTTGAAACATTGCAGTACCATGGTGCACCACTCTCCAGCGATGGTAAATCATAGACCAGCCACGGTGATCCCGTTTTACAGAAAAATCCACGTGACGAAAAAACGAAGGGTAAAAAACATCCATGACCCGATTGAGGTTCGGATAGGATTTTTGGGTATGAAACTAACCGGTGACCGCTGAAAGCTGTCATAGCTGTAGAACTCACAGATACCTTCGTTTTGACTGGTTATGTCTCCCGTAACTCTAAACGAGCCAAGAGTTATGGCCCTCCGAAGAATCGATATCCACAGGGTGCAACATCTACGGTGCAAGGTGCAACATCCGTCCAAAATGACGAAACAGTGCCTTCGACCTTTAGAAACGAGCGCATGGATTTGAAACATTGCAGTACCATGGTGCACCACTCTCCAACGATGGTAAATCATAGACCAGCCACGGGGATCCCGTTTTACAGAAAAAATCCTCGTGACGAAAAAACGAAGGGTAAAAAACTTCCTTGACCCGATTGAGGTTCGGATAGGATTTTTTGGGTATGAAACTAACCAGTGACGGCTGAAAGCCGTCATAGCTGTAGAACTCACAGATACCTTCGTTTTGACTGGTTATGGCCCCCGTAACACTAAACGAGCCATGAGTTATGGCCCTCCGAAGAGTCGATATCCACAGGGTGCAACATCTATGGTGCAAGGTGCAACATCCGTCCAAAATGACGAAACAGTGCCGTACGACCTTTAGAAATGAGTGCATGGATTTGAAACATTGCAGTACCACGGTGCACCACTCTCCAGCGATGGTAAATCATAGACCAGCCACGGGGATCCCGTTTTACAGAAAAAATCCACGTGACGAAAAAACGAAGGGTAAAAAATTTCCTTGACTCGATTGATGTTCGGATAGGATTTTTTGGGTATGAAACTAACCAGTGACGGCTGAAAGCGGTCGTAGCTGTAGAAGTCACAGATACCTTCGTTTTGACTGGTTATTGCTTCCGTAACTCTAAACGAGCCAAGAGTTATGGCCATCCGAAGAATCGATATCCACAGGGTGCAACATCTACGGTGCAAGGTGCAACATCCGTCCAAAATGACGAAACAGTGCCGTACGACCTTTAGAAATGAGTGCATGGATTTGAAAAATTGCAGTACCATGGTGCACCACTCTCCAGCGATGGTAAATCATAGACCAGCCACGGGGATCCCGTTTTACAGAAAAAATCCACGTGACGAAAAAACGAAGGGTAAAAAACTTCCTTGACCCGATTGAGGTTCGGATAGGATTTTTTGGGTATGAAACTAACCAGTGACGGCTGAAAGCGGTCATAGCTATAGAACTCACAGATACCTTGGTTTTGACTAGTTACGGCTTCCGTAACTCTAAACGAGCCAAGAGTTATGGCCCTCCGAAGAATCGATATCCACAGGGTGCAACATCTACGGTGCAAGGTGCAACATCCGTCCAAAATGACGAATCAGTGCCGTACGACCTTTAGAAATGAGTGCATGGATTTGAAACATTGCAGTACCATGGAGCACCACTCTCCAGCGATGGTAAATCATAGACCAGCCACGGGGATTTCGTTTTACAGAAAAAATTCACATGACGAAAAAACGAAGGGTAAAAAACTTCCATGACCCGATTGAGGTTCGGATAGGATTTTTGGGTATGAAACTAACCAGTGACGGCTGAAAGCTGTCATAGCTGTAGAAATCACAGATACCTTCGTTTTGACTGGTTATGGCTCCCGTAACTCTAAACGAGCCAAGAGTTATGGCCCGCCGAAGAATCGATATCCACAGGGTGCAACATCTACGGTGCAAGGTGCAACATCCGTCCAAAATGACGAAACAGTGCCGTACGACCTTTAGAAATGAGTGCATGGATTTGAAACATTGCAGTACCGTGGTGCACCACTCTCCAGCGATGGTAAATCGTAGACCAGCTACGGGGATCCCGTTTTACAGAAAAAAATCCACGTGATGAAAAAAAGAAGGGTAAAAAACTTCCATGACCCGATTGAGGTTCGGGTAGGATTTTTGGGTATGAAACTAACCAGTGACGGCTGAAAGCTGTCATAGCTGTAGAACTCACAGATACCTTCGTTTTGACTGCTTATGGCTCCCGTAACTCTAAACGAGCCAAGAGTTATGGCCCTCCGAAGAATCGATATCCACAGGGTGCAACATCTACGGTGCAAGGTGCAACATCCGTCCAAAATGACGAAACAGTGCCGTACGACCTTTAGAAATGAGTGCATGCATTTGAAACATTGCAGTACAATGGTGCACCACTCTCCAGCGATGGTAAATCATAGACCAGCCACGGGGATCCCGTTTTACAGAAAAAATCCACGTGACGAAAAAACGAAGGGTAAAAAACTTCCATGACCCGATTGAGGTTCGGATAGGATTTTTGGGTATGACACTAACCAGTGAAGGCAGAAAGCCGTCATAGCTGTAGAACTCACAGATACCTTCGTTTTGACTGGTTATGGCTACCGTAACTCTAAACGAGCCAAAAGTTATGGCCCTCCGAATAATCGATATCCACAGGGTGCAACATCTACGGTGCAAGGTGCAACATCCGTTCAAAATGACGAAACAGTGCCTTACGACCTTTAGAAATGAGTGCATGGATTTGAAACATTGCAGTACCATGGTGCACCACTCACCAGCGATGGTAAATCATAGACCAGCCACGGGTATCCCATTTTACAGAAAAAATCCACGTGACGAAAAAACGAAGGGTAAAAAACTTCCTTGACCCGATTGAGGTTCGGATAGGATTTTTTGGGTATGACACTAACCAGTGACGGCTGAAAGCCATCATAGCTGTAGAACTCACAGATACCTTCGTTTTGACTGGTTAGGGCTCCCGTAACTCTAAACGAGCCAAAAGTTATGGCCCTCCGAAGAATCGATATCCACAGGGTGCAACATCTACGGTGCAAGGTGCAACATCCGTCCAAAATGACGAAACAGTGCCTTACGACCTTTAGAAATGAGTGCATGGATTTGAAACATTGCAGTACCATGGTGCACCACTCTCCAGCGATGGTAAATCATAGACCAGCCATGGGGATCCCGTTTTACAGAAAAAATCCACGTGACGGAAAAACGAAGGGTAAAAAACTTCCTCGACCCGATAGAGGTTCGGATAGGATTTTTTGGGTATGAAACTAACCAGTGACGGCTGAAAGCAGTCATAGCTGTAGAACTCACAGATACCTTCGTTTTGACTGGTTACGGCTCCCGTAACTCTAAACGAGCCAAGAGTTATGGCCCTCCGAAGAATCGATATCCGCGGGGTGCAACATCTACGGTGCAAGGTGCAACATCCGTCCAAAATGACGAAACAGTGCCGTACGACCTTTAGAAATGAGTGCATGGATTTGAAACATTGCATTACAATGGTGCACCACTCTCCAGCGATGGTAAATCATAGACCAGCCACGGGGATCCCGTTTTACAGAAAAAATCCACGTGACGAAAAAACGAAGGGTAAAAAACTTCCTTGACCCGATTGAGGTTCGGATAGGATTTTTTAGGTATGAAACTAACCAGTGACGGCTGAAAGCCGTCATAGCTGTAGAACTCACAAATACCTTCGTTTTGACTGGTTATGGCTCCCGTAACTCTAAACGAGCCAAGAGTTATGGCCCTCCGAAGAATCGATATCCACAGGGTGCAACATCTACGGTGCAAGGTGCAACATCCGTCCAAAATTACGAAACAGTGCCTTACGACCTTTAGAAATGAGTGCATGGATTTGAAACATTGCAGTACCATGGTGCACCACTCTCCAGCGATGGTAAATCATAGACCAGCCACGGGGATCCCGTTTTACAGAAAAAATCCACGTGACGAAAAAACGAAGGGTAAAAAACTTCCATGACCCGATTGAGATTCGGATAGGATTTTTGGGTATGAAACTAACCAGTGACGGCTGAAAGCTGTCATAGCTGTAGAACTCACAGATACCTTCGCTTTGACTGGTTTTGGCTCCCATAACTCTAAACGAGCCAAGAGTTATGGCCCTCCGAAGAATCGATATCCACAGGGTGCAACATCTACGGTGCAAGGTGCAACATCCGTCCAAAATGACGAAACAGTGTCGTACGACCTTTAGAAATGAGTGCATGGATTTGAAACATTGCAGTACCATGGTGCACCACTCTCCTACGATGGTAAATCATAGACCAGCTACGGGGATCCCGTTTTACAGAAAAATCCACGTGACGAAAAAACGAAGGGTAAAAAACTTCCTTGACCCGATTGAGGTTCGGATAGGATTTTTTGGGTATGAAACTAACCGGTGACGGCTGAAAGCGGTCATAGCTGTAGAACTCACATATACCTTCGTTTCGACTTGTTATGGCTTCCGTAACTCTAAACGAGCCAAGAGTTATGGCCCTCCGAAGAATCGATATCCACAGGGTGCAACATCTACGGTGCAAGGTGCAACATCCGTCCAAAATGACGAAACAGTGCCGTACGACATTTAGAAATGAGTGCATGGATTTGAAACATTGCAGTACCATGGTGCACCACTCTCCAACGATGGTAAATCATAGACCAGCCACGGGGATCCCGTTTTACAGAAAAAATCCACATGACGAAAAAACGAAGGGTAAAAAACTTCCTTGACCCGAATGAGGTTCGGATAGGATTTTTTGGGTATGACACTAACCAGTGACGGCTAAAAGCCGTCATAGATGTAGAACTCACAGATACCTTCGTTTTGACTTGTTATGGCTCCCGTAACTCTAAACGAGCCAAAAGTTATGGCCCTCCGAAGAATCGATATCCACAGGGTGCAACATCTACGGTGCAAGGTGCAACATCCGTCCAAAATGACGAAACAGTGCCGTACGACCTTTAGAAATGAGTGCATGCATTTGAAACATTGCAGTACCATGGTGCACCACTCTCCAGCGATGGTAAATCGTAGACCAGCCACGGGGATCCCGTTGTACTGAAAAAATCCACGTGACGAAAAAACGAAGGGTAAAAAACTTCCTTGACCCGATTGAGGTTCGGATAGAATTTTTGGGTATGAAACTAACCAGTGACGGCTAAAAGCCATCATAGCTGTAGAACTCACAGATACCTTCGTTTTGACTGGTTATGGCTCCCGTAACTCTAAACGAGCCAAGAGTTATGGCCCTCCGAAGAATCGATATCCACAGGGTGCAACATCTACGGTGCAAGGTGCAACATCCGTCCAAAATGACGAAACAGTGCCTTACGACCTTTAGAAATGAGTGCATGGATTTGAAACATTGCAGTACCATGGTGCACCACTCTCCAGCGATGGTAAATCATAGACCAGCCATGGGGATCCCGTTTTACAGAAAAAATCCACGTGACGAAAAAACGAAGGGTAAAAAACTTCCATGACCCGATTGAGGTTCGGATAGGATTTTTGGGTATGAAACTAACCAGTGACGGCTGAAAGCTGTCATTGCTGTAGAACTCACAGATACCTTCGTTTTGACTGGTTTTGGCTCCCGTAACTCTAAACAAGCCAAGATTTATGGCCCTCCGAAGAATCGATATCTACAGGGTGCAACATCTACGGTGCAAGGTGCAACATCCGTCCAAAATGACGAATCAGTGCCGTACGACCTTTAGAAATGAGTGCATGGATTTGAAACATTGCAGTACCATGGAGCACCACTCTCCAGCGATGGTAAATCATAGACCAGCCACGGGGATCCCGTTTTACAGAAAAAATCCACGTGACGAAAAAACGAAGGGTAAAAAACTTCCATGACCCGATTGAGGTTCGGATAGGATTTTTTGGGTATGAAACTAACCAGTGGCGGCTGAAAGCGGTCATAGCTGTAGAACTCACATATACCTTCGTTTTGACTGGTTAAGGCTTCCGTAACTCTAAACGAGTCAAGAGTTATGGCCCTCCGAAGAATCGATATCCACAGTGTGCAACATCTACGGTGCAAGGTGCAACATCCGTCCAAAATGACGAAACAGTGCCGTACGACCTTAAGAAATGAGTGCATGGATTTGAAACATTGCAGTACCATGGTGCACCACTCTCCAGCGATGGTAAATCATAGACCAGCCATGGGGATCCCGTTTTACAGAAAAAATCCACGTGACGAAAAAACGAAGGGTAAAAAACTTCCTTGACCCGTTTGAGGTTCGGATAGGATTTTTTGGGTATGACACTAACCAGTGACGGCTAAAAGCCGTCATAGCTGTAGAACTCACAGATACCTTCGTTTTGACTGGTTATGGCTCCCGTAACTCTAAACGAGCCAAAAGTTATGGCCCTCCGAAGAATCGATATCCACAGTGTGCAACATCTACGGTGCAAGGTGCAACATCCGTCCAAAATGACGAAACAGTGCCGTACGACCTTAAGAAATGAGTGCATGGATTTGAAACATTGCAGTACCATGGTGCACCACTCTCCAGCGATGGTAAATCATAGACCAGCCATGGGGATCCCGTTTTACAGAAAAAATCCACGTGACGAAAAAACGAAGGGTAAAAAACTTCCTTGACCCGTTTGAGGTTCGGATAGGATTTTTTGGGTATGACACTAACCAGTGACGGCTAAAAGCCGTCATAGCTGTAGAACTCACAGATACCTTCGTTTTGACTGCTTATGGCTCCCGTAACTCTAAACGAGCCAAGAGTTATGGCCCTCCGAAGAATCGATATCCACAGGGTGCAACATCTACGGTGCAAGGTGCAACATCCGTCCAAAATGACGAAACAGTGCCGTACGACCTTTAGAAATGAGTGCATGCATTTGAAACATTGCAGTACAATGGTGCACCACTCTCCAGCGATGGTAAATCATAGACCAGCCACGGGGATCCCGTTTTACAGAAAAAATCCACGTGACGAAAAAACGAAGGGTAAAAAACTTCCATGACCCGATTGAGGTTCGGATAGGATTTTTGGGTATGACACTAACCAGTGAAGGCAGAAAGCCGTCATAGCTGTAGAACTCACAGATACCTTCGTTTTGACTGGTTATGGCTACCGTAACTCTAAACGAGCCAAAAGTTATGGCCCTCCGAATAATCGATATCCACAGGGTGCAACATCTACGGTGCAAGGTGCAACATCCGTTCAAAATGACGAAACAGTGCCTTACGACCTTTAGAAATGAGTGCATGGATTTGAAACATTGCAGTACCATGGTGCACCACTCACCAGCGATGGTAAATCATAGACCAGCCACGGGTATCCCATTTTACAGAAAAAATCCACGTGACGAAAAAACGAAGGGTAAAAAACTTCCTTGACCCGATTGAGGTTCGGATAGGATTTTTTGGGTATGACACTAACCAGTGACGGCTGAAAGCCATCATAGCTGTAGAACTCACAGATACCTTCGTTTTGACTGGTTAGGGCTCCCGTAACTCTAAACGAGCCAAAAGTTATGGCCCTCCGAAGAATCGATATCCACAGGGTGCAACATCTACGGTGCAAGGTGCAACATCCGTCCAAAATGACGAAACAGTGCCTTACGACCTTTAGAAATGAGTGCATGGATTTGAAACATTGCAGTACCATGGTGCACCACTCTCCAGCGATGGTAAATCATAGACCAGCCATGGGGATCCCGTTTTACAGAAAAAATCCACGTGACGGAAAAACGAAGGGTAAAAAACTTCCTCGACCCGATAGAGGTTCGGATAGGATTTTTTGGGTATGAAACTAACCAGTGACGGCTGAAAGCAGTCATAGCTGTAGAACTCACAGATACCTTCGTTTTGACTGGTTACGGCTCCCGTAACTCTAAACGAGCCAAGAGTTATGGCCCTCCGAAGAATCGATATCCGCGGGGTGCAACATCTACGGTGCAAGGTGCAACATCCGTCCAAAATGACGAAACAGTGCCGTACGACCTTTAGAAATGAGTGCATGGATTTGAAACATTGCATTACAATGGTGCACCACTCTCCAGCGATGGTAAATCATAGACCAGCCACGGGGATCCCGTTTTACAGAAAAAATCCACGTGACGAAAAAACGAAGGGTAAAAAACTTCCTTGACCCGATTGAGGTTCGGATAGGATTTTTTAGGTATGAAACTAACCAGTGACGGCTGAAAGCCGTCATAGCTGTAGAACTCACAAATACCTTCGTTTTGACTGGTTATGGCTCCCGTAACTCTAAACGAGCCAAGAGTTATGGCCCTCCGAAGAATCGATATCCACAGGGTGCAACATCTACGGTGCAAGGTGCAACATCCGTCCAAAATTACGAAACAGTGCCTTACGACCTTTAGAAATGAGTGCATGGATTTGAAACATTGCAGTACCATGGTGCACCACTCTCCAGCGATGGTAAATCATAGACCAGCCACGGGGATCCCGTTTTACAGAAAAAATCCACGTGACGAAAAAACGAAGGGTAAAAAACTTCCATGACCCGATTGAGATTCGGATAGGATTTTTGGGTATGAAACTAACCAGTGACGGCTGAAAGATGTCATAGCTGTAGAACTCACAGATACCTTCGCTTTGACTGGTTTTGGCTCCCATAACTCTAAACGAGCCAAGAGTTATGGCCCTCCGAAGAATCGATATCCACAGGGTGCAACATCTACGGTGCAAGGTGCAACATCCGTCCAAAATGACGAAACAGTGTCGTACGACCTTTAGAAATGAGTGCATGGATTTGAAACATTGCAGTACCATGGTGCACCACTCTCCTACGATGGTAAATCATAGACCAGCTACGGGGATCCCGTTTTACAGAAAAATCCACGTGACGAAAAAACGAAGGGTAAAAAACTTCCTTGACCCGATTGAGGTTCGGATAGGATTTTTTGGGTATGAAACTAACCGGTGACGGCTGAAAGCGGTCATAGCTGTAGAACTCACATATACCTTCGTTTCGACTTGTTATGGCTTCCGTAACTCTAAACGAGCCAAGAGTTATGGCCCTCCGAAGAATCGATATCCACAGGGTGCAACATCTACGGTGCAAGGTGCAACATCCGTCCAAAATGACGAAACAGTGCCGTACGACATTTAGAAATGAGTGCATGGATTTGAAACATTGCAGTACCATGGTGCACCACTCTCCAACGATGGTAAATCATAGACCAGCCACGGGGATCCCGTTTTACAGAAAAAATCCACATGACGAAAAAACGAAGGGTAAAAAACTTCCTTGACCCGAATGAGGTTCGGATAGGATTTTTTGGGTATGACACTAACCAGTGACGGCTAAAAGCCGTCATAGATGTAGAACTCACAGATACCTTCGTTTTGACTTGTTATGGCTCCCGTAACTCTAAACGAGCCAAAAGTTATGGCCCTCCGAAGAATCGATATCCACAGGGTGCAACATCTACGGTGCAAGGTGCAACATCCGTCCAAAATGACGAAACAGTGCCGTACGACCTTTAGAAATGAGTGCATGCATTTGAAACATTGCAGTACCATGGTGCACCACTCTCCAGCGATGGTAAATCGTAGACCAGCCACGGGGATCCCGTTGTACTGAAAAAATCCACGTGACGAAAAAACGAAGGGTAAAAAACTTCCTTGACCCGATTGAGGTTCGGATAGAATTTTTGGGTATGAAACTAACCAGTGACGGCTAAAAGCCATCATAGCTGTAGAACTCACAGATACCTTCGTTTTGACTGGTTATGGCTCCCGTAACTCTAAACGAGCCAAGAGTTATGGCCCTCCGAAGAATCGATATCCACAGGGTGCAACATCTACGGTGCAAGGTGCAACATCCGTCCAAAATGACGAAACAGTGCCTTACGACCTTTAGAAATGAGTGCATGGATTTGAAACATTGCAGTACCATGGTGCACCACTCTCCAGCGATGGTAAATCATAGACCAGCCATGGGGATCCCGTTTTACAGAAAAAATCCACGTGACGAAAAAACGAAGGGTAAAAAACTTCCATGACCCGATTGAGGTTCGGATAGGATTTTTGGGTATGAAACTAACCAGTGACGGCTGAAAGCTGTCATTGCTGTAGAACTCACAGATACCTTCGTTTTGACTGGTTTTGGCTCCCGTAACTCTAAACAAGCCAAGATTTATGGCCCTCCGAAGAATCGATATCTACAGGGTGCAACATCTACGGTGCAAGGTGCAACATCCGTCCAAAATGACGAAACAGTGCCTTACGACCTTTAGTAATGAGTGCAAGGATTTGAAACATTGTAGTACCATGGTGCACCACTCTCCAGCGATGGTAAATCATAGACCAGCCACGGGGATCCCGTTTTACAGAAAAAATCCACGTGACGAAAAAACGAAGGGTAAAAAACTTCCTTGACCCGATTGAGGTTCGGATAGGATTTTTTGGGTATGAAACTAACCAGTGGCGGCTGAAAGCGGTCATAGCTGTAGAACTCACATATACCTTCGTTTTGACTGGTTAAGGCTTCCGTAACTCTAAACGAGTCAAGAGTTATGGCCCTCCGAAGAATCGATATCCACAGTGTGCAACATCTACGGTGCAAGGTGCAACATCCGTCCAAAATGACGAAACAGTGCCGTACGACCTTAAGAAATGAGTGCATGGATTTGAAACATTGCAGTACCATGGTGCACCACTCTCCAGCGATGGTAAATCATAGACCAGCCATGGGGATCCCGTTTTACAGAAAAAATCCACGTGACGAAAAAACGAAGGGTAAAAAACTTCCTTGACCCGTTTGAGGTTCGGATAGGATTTTTTGGGTATGACACTAACCAGTGACGGCTAAAAGCCGTCATAGCTGTAGAACTCACAGATACCTTCGTTTTGACTGGTTATGGCTCCCGTAACTCTAAACGAGCCAAAAGTTATGGCCCTCCGAAGAATCGATATCCACAGGGTGCAACATCTACGGTGCAAGGTGCAACATCCGTCCAAAATGACGAAACAGTACCGTACGACCTTTAGAAATGAGTGCATGCATTTGAAACATTGCAGTACCTTTGTGCACCACTCTCCAGCGATGGTAAATCATAGACCAGCCACGGGGATCCCGTTTTACAGAAAAAATCCACGTGACGGAAAAACGAAGGGTAAAAAACTTCCATGACCCGATTGAGGTTCAGATAGGATTTTTGGGTATGAAACTAACCAGTGACGGCTGAAAGCTGTCATAGCTGTAGAACTCACAGATACCTTCGTTTTGACTGGTTATGGCTCCCGTAACTCTAAACGAGCCAAGAGTTATGGCCCTCCAAAGAATCGATATCCACAGGGTGCAACATCTACGGTGCAAGGTGCAACATCCGTCCAAAATGACGAAACAGTGCCTTCGACCTTTGGAAATGAGTGCATGGATTTGAAACATTGCAGTACCATGGTGCACCACTCTCCAGCGATGGTAAATCATAGACCAGCCACGGGGATCCCGTTTTACAGAAAAAATCCACGTGACGAAAAAACGAAGTGTAAAAAACTTCCTTGACCCGATTGAGGTTCGGATATGATTTTTTGGGTATGAAACTAACCAGTGACGGCTGAAAGCCATCATTGCTGTAGAACTCACAGATACCTTCGTTTTGACTGGTTATGGCTCCCGTAACTCTAAACGAGTCAAGAGTTATGGCCCTCCGAAGAATCGATATCCACAGTGTGCAACATCTACGGTGCAAGGTGCAACATCCGTCCAAAATGACGAAACAGTGCCTTACGACCTTTAGAAATGAGTGCATGGATTTGAAACATTGCAGTACCATGGTGCACCACTCTCCAGCGATGATAAATCATAGACCAGCCACGGGGATCCCGTTTTACAGAAAAAATCCACGTGACAAAAAATCGAAGGGTAAAAAACTTCCATGACCCGATTGAGGTTCGGATAGGATTTTTGGGTATGAACTGACCAGTGACGGCTGAAAGCTGTCAATGCTGTAGAACTCACAGATACCTTCGTTTTGACTGGTTATGGCTTCCGTAACTCTAAACGAGCCAAGAGTTATGGCCCTCCGAAGAATCGATATCCACAGGGTGCAACATCTACGGTGCAAGGTGCAACGTCCGTCCAAAATGACGAAACAGTGCCGTACGACCTTTAGAAATGAGTGCATGGATTTGAAACATTGCAGTACCATGATGCACCACTCTCCAGCAATGGTAAATCATAGACCAGCCACGGGGATCCCGTTTTACAGAAAAAATCCACGTGACAAAAAAACGAAGGGTAAAAAACTTCCATGACCCGATTGAGGTTCGGATAGGATTTTTGGGTATGAAACTAACCAATGACGGCTGAAAGCTGTCATAGCCGTAGAAATCACAGATACATTCGTTTTGACTGGTTATGGCTCCCGTATCTCTAAACGAGCCAAGAGTTATGGCCCTCCGAAGAATCGATATCCACGGGGTGCAACATCTACGGTGCAAGGTGCAACATCCGTCCAAAATGACGAAACAGTGCCGTACGACCTTTAGAAATGAGTGCATGGATTTGAATCATTGCAGTACCATGGTGCACCACTCTCCAGCGATGGTAGACCATTGACCAGCCACGGGGATACCGTTTTACAGAAAAAATCCACGTGACGAAAAAACGAAGGGTATAAAACTTCCTTGACCCGATTGAGGTTCGGATAGGTTTTTTTTGGTATCAAACTAACTAGTGACGGCTGAAAGCGGTCATAGCTGTAGAACTCATAGATACCTTCGTTTTGACTGGTTATGGCTTCTGTAACTCTAAACGAGCCAAGAGTTATGGCCCACCGAAGAATCGATATCCACAGGGTGCAACATCTACGGTGCAAGATGCAACATCCATCCAAAATGACGAAACAGTGCCGTACGACCTTTAGAAATGAGTGCATGGATTTGAAACATTGCAGTACCATGGTGCACCACTCTCCAGCGATGGTAAATCATAGACCAGCCACGGGGAACCCGTCTTACAGAAAAAATCCACGTGACGAAAAAACGAAGGGTAAAAAACATCCATGACCCGATTGAGGTTCGGATAGGATTTTTGGGTATGAAACTAACCAGTGACGGCTGAAAGCTGTCATAGCTGTAGAACTCACAGATACCTTCTTTTTGACTGGTTTTGGCTCCCGTAACTCTAAACGAGCCAAGAGTTATGGCCCTCCGAAGAATCGATATCCACAGGGTGCAACATCTACGGTGCAAGGTGCAACATCCGTCCAAAATGACGAAACAGTGCCTTTCGACCTTTAGAAATGAGTGCATGGATTTGAAACATTGCAGTACCATGGTGCACCACTCTCCAGCGATGGTAAATCATAGACCAGCCACGGGGATCCCGTTTTACAGAAAAAATCCACGTGACGAAAAAACGAAGGGTAAAAAATTTCCTTGACCCGATTGAGGTTCGGATAGGATTTTTTGGGTATGACACTAACCAGTGACGGCTGAAAGCCATCATAGCGGTAGAACTCACAGATACCTTTGTTTTGACTGGTTATGGCTCTCGTAACTCTAAACGAGCCAAAAGTTATGGCCCTCCGAAGAATCGATATCCACAGGGTGCAACATCTACGGTGCAAGGTGCAACATCCGTCCAAAATGACGAAACAGTGCCGTACGACCTTTAGAAATGAGTGCATGCATTTGAAACATTGCAGTACCATGGTGCACCACTCTCCAGCGATGGTAAATCATAGACTAGCCACGGGGATCCCGTTTTACAGAAAAAATCCACGTGACGAAAAAACGAAGGGTAAAAAACTTCCATGACCCGATTGAGGTTCGGATAGGATTTTTGGGTATGAAACTAACCAGTGACGGCTGAAAACAGTCATAGCTGTAGAACTCACATATACCTTCGTTTTGACTGGTTATGGCTTCCGTAACTCTAAACGAGCCAAGAGTTATGGCCCTCCGAAGAATCGATATCCACAAGGTGCAACATCTACGGTGCAAGGTGCAACATCCGTCCAAAATGACGAAACAGTGCCTTACGACCTTTAGAAATGAGTGCATGGATTTGAAACATTGCAGTACCATGGTGCACCACTCTCCAGCGATGGTAAATCATAGACCAGCCACGGGGATCCCGTTTTACAGAAAAAATCCACGTGACGAAAAAACGAAGGGTAAAAAACTTCCTTGACCCGATTGAGGTTCGGATAGGATTTTTGGGTATGAAACTAACCAGTGACGGCTGAAAGCAGTCATAGATGTAGAACTCACAGATACCTTCGTTTTGACTGGTTATGGCTACCGTAACTCTAAACGAGCCAAGAGTTATGGCCCTCCGAAGAATCGATATCCACAGGGTGCAACATCTACGGTGCAAGGTGCAACATCCGTCCAAAATGACGAAACAGTGCCGTACGACCTTTAGAAATGAGTGCATGGATTTGAAACATTGCAGTACCATGGTGCACCACTCTCCAGCGATGGTATATCGTAGACCAGCCACGGGGATCCCGTTTTACAGAAAAAATCCACGTGACGAAAAAACGAAGGGTAAAAAACTTCCTTGACCCGATTGAGGTTCGGATAGGATTTTTTGGGTATGACACTAACCAGTGACGGCTGAAAGCCATCATAGCTGTAGAACTCACAGATATTTTCGTTTTGACTGGTTAAGGCTCCCGTAACTCTAAACGAGCCAACAGTTATGGCCCTCCGAAGAATCGATGTCCACAGGGTGCAACATCTACGGTGCAAGGTGCAACATCCGTCCAAAATGATGAAACAGTGCCTTACGACCTTTAGAAATGAGTGCATGGATTTGAAACATTGCAGTACCATGGTGCACCACTCTCCGACGATGGTAAATCATAGACCAGCCACGGGGATCCCGTTTTACAGAAAAAATCCACGTGACGAAAAAACGAAGGGTAAAAAACTTCCTTGACCCGATTGAGGTTCGGATAGGTTTTTTTGGGTATGAAACTAACCAGTGACGGCTGAAAGCTATCATAGCTGTAGAACTCACAGATACCTTCGTTTTGACTGGTTATGGATACCGTAACTCTAAACGAGCCAAGAGTTATGGCCCTCCGAAGAATCGATACCCACAGGGTGCAACATCTACGGTGCAAGGTGCAACATCCGTCCAAAATGACGAAACAGTGCCGTACGATCTTTAGAAATGAGTGCATGGATTTGAAACATTGCAGTACCATGGTGCACCACTCTCCAGCGATGGTAAATCGTAGACCAGCCACGGGGATCCCGTTTTATAGAAAAAATCCACGTGACGAAAAAATGAAGGGTAAAAAACTTCCTTGACCCGATTGAGGTTCGGATAGGATTTTTTGGGTATGAAACTAACCAGTGACGGCGGAAAGCCATCATAGCTGTAGAACTCACAGATACCTTCGTTTTGACTGGTTATGGCTCCCGTAACTCTAAACGAGCCAAGAGTTATGGCCCTCCGAAGAATCGATATCCACAGGGTGCAACATCTACGGTGCAAGGTGCAACATCCGTCCAAAATGACGAAACAGTGCCGTACGACCTTTAGAAATGAGTGCATGGATTTGAAACATTGCAGTACCATGGTGCACCACTCTCCAGCGATGGTAAATCATAGACCAGCCACGGGGAATCCGTTTTACAGAAAAAATCCACGTGACGAAAAAACGAAGGGTAAAAAACATCCATGACCCGATTGAGGTTCGGATAGGATTTTTGGGTATGAAACTAACCAGTGACGGCTGAAAGCTGTCATAGCTGTAGAAATCACAGATACCTTCGTTTTGACTGGTTATGGCTACCGTAACTCTAAACGAGCCAAGAGTTATGGCCCTCCGAAGAATCGATATCCACAGGGTGCAACATCTACGGTGCAAGGTGCAACATCCGTCCAAAATGACGAAACAGTGCCGTACGACCTTTAGAAATGAGTGCATGGATTTGAAACATTGCAGTACCATGGTGCACCACTCTCCAGCGATGGTAAATCATAGACCAGCCACGGGGATCCTGTTTTACAGAAAAAATCCACGTGACGAAAAAACGAAGGGTAAAAAACTTCCTTGACCCGATTGAGGTTCGGATAGGATTTTTTGGGTATGACACTAACCAGTGACGGCTCAAAGCCATCATAGCTGTAGAACTCACAGATACCTTCGTTTTGACTGGTTATGGCTACCGTAACTCTAAACGAGCCAAGAGTTATGGCCCTCCGAAGAATCGATATCCACAGGGTGCAACATCTACGGTGCAAGGTGCAACATCCGTCCAAAATGACGAAACAGTGCCGTACGACCGTTAGAAATGAGTGCATGGATTTGAAACATTGCAGTACCATGGTGCACCACTCTCTAGCGATGGTAAATCGTAGACCAGCCACGGGGATCCCGTTTTACAGAAAAAATCCACGTGACGAAAAAACGAAGGGTAAAAAACTTCCTTGACCCGATTGAGGTTCGGATAGGATTTTTTGGGTATGAAACTAACCAGTGACGACTGAAAGCCGTCATAGCAGTAGAACTCACATATACCTTCGTTTTGACTGGTTATGGCTCCCGTAACTCTAAACAAGCCAAGAGTTATGGCCCTCCGAAGAATCGATATCCACAGGGTGCAACATCTACGGTGCAAGGTGCAACATCCGTCCAAAATGACGAAACAGTGCCGTACGACCTTTAGAAATGAGTGCATGGATTTGAAACATTGCAGTACCATGGTGCACCACTCTCCAGCGATGGTAAATCATAGACCAGCCACGGGGATCCCGTTTTACAGAAAAAATCCACGTGACGAAAAAACGAAGGGTAAAAAACTTCCTTGACCCGATTGAGGTTCGGATAGGATTTTTTGGGTATGACACTAACCAGTGACGGCTAAAAGCCATCATAGCTGTAGAACTCACAGATACCTTCGTTTTGACTGGTTATGGCTACCGTAAATCTAAACGAGCCATGAGTTATGGCCCTCCGAAGAATCGATATCCACAGGGTGCAACATCTACGGTGCAAGGTGCAACATCCGTCCAAAATGACGAAACAGTGCCGTAAGACCTTTAGAAATGAGTGCATGGATTTGAAACATTGCAGTACCATGGTGCACCACTCTCCAGCGATGGTAAATCATAGACCAGCCACGGGGAAAATCCACATGACGAAAAAACGAAGGGTAAAAAACTTCCTTGACCCGATTGAGGTTCGGATAGGATTTTTTGGGTATGAAACTAACCAGTGACGGCTGAAAGCCATCATAGCTGTAGAACTCACAGATACCTTCGTTTTGACTGGTTATGGCTCCCGTAACTCTAAACGAGCCAAGAGTTATGGCCCTTCGAAGAATCGATATCCACAGGGTGCAACATCTACGGTGCAAGGTGCAACATCCGTCCAAAATGACGAAACAGTGCCGTACGACCTTTAGAAATGAGTGCATGGATTTGAAACATTGCAGTACCATGGTGCACCACTCTCCAGCGATGGTAAATCATAGACCAGCCACGGGGAACCCGTTTTACAGAAACAATCCACGTGACAAAAAAACGAAGGGTAAAAAACATCCATGACCCGATTGAGGTTCGGATAGGATTTTCGGGTATGAAACTAACCAGTGACGGCTGAAAGCTGTCATAGCTGTAGAACTCACAGATACCTTCGTTTTGACTGGTTATGGCTACCGTAACTCTAAACGAGCCAAGAGTTATGGCCCTCCGAAGAATCGATATCCACAGGGTGCAACATCTACGGTGCAAGGTGCAACATCCGTCCAAAATGACGAAACAGTGCCGTACGACCTTTAGAAATGAGTGCATGGATTTGAAACATTGCAGTACCATGGTGCACCACTCTCCAGCGATGGTAAATCATAGACCAGCCACGGGGATCCCGTTTTACAGAAAAAATCCACGTGACGAAAAAACGAAGGGTAAAAAACTTCCTTGACCCGATTGAGGTTCGGATAGGATTTTTTGGGTATGACACTAACCAGTGACGGCTAAAAGCCGTCATAGCTTTAGAACTCACAGATACCTTCGTTTTGACTGGTTATGGCTACCGTAACTCTAAACGAGCCAAGAGTTATGGCCCTCCGAAGAATCGATATCCACAGGGTGCAACATCTACGGTGCAAGGTGCAACATCCGTCCAAAATGACGAAACAGTGCCGTACGACCTTTAGAAATGAGTGCATGGATTTGAAACATTGCAGTACCATGGTGCACCACTCTCCAGCGATGGTAAATCGTAGACCAGCCACGGGGATCCCGTTTTACAGAAAAAATCCACGTGACGAAAAAACGAAGGTTAGAAAGCTTCCCTAACCCGATTGAGGTTCGGGTAGGATTTTTTGGGTATGAAACTAACCAGTGACGGCTGAAAGCCGTCATAGCTGTAGAACTCACAAATACCTTCGTTTTGACTGGTTATGGCTCCCGTAACTCTAAACGAGCCAAGAGTTATGGCCCTCCGAAGAATCGATATCCACAGGGTGCAACATCTACGGTGCAAGGTGCAACATCCGTCCAAAATGACGAAACAGTGCCGTACTGTTATCCCGCTTTTTGGGCAAAAGCCGTGATACCAAAAGATTGGACAAAAACAAAAGACAGTTCGCCTCAGAGACTGGTTGCACTTCATTTCGCTATGGATATCAGTGAATTTTGTCCGAGTCCGGAACGGGCCGCAATTGATAAGGCATGACAAGAAAGACCATAGAAGCCAGCATTTCAAATTTCAAGTCAATCCGAGGTCATATGCTCAAGTTATGATGGGTTCAAGTTAAGAAGGTGTACATTGCTCGGTTCGAACCCATCATGTTCGAACCCATCATATTCGAACCCATCATATTCGAAACCCTCGTATTCGAACCCCTCGCACTCGAACCCATCACGTTCGAACCCATCACTTCGAACCCATCAGCTAGCGCCTTCTTTCGAATCCATCAGCCAACGTCTCCCTTCGAATCCATCCATCAACTTCGTATCCATCACTCACCTTCGAATCCATCCATCACCTTCGACTCCATCAAACTTCGTATCCATCACTACTTCGAATCCATCCATCAGAACCTTCGACTCCATCACTCACCTTCGACTCCATCCATCAACTTCGACTCCATCCATCACCTTCGACTCCATCACCTTCGACTCCATCGGCTTCGACTCCATCAAGTGAACCCCCACCTAGCTTCGTATCCATTCAACCGAAGCCCTTCTGTATCCCTGCTTCGAATCGATGTCCTTGCTTCGACTCCATCACATACTCCACTTCGAATCCATCCACACAGCGCACACATACAAAAGCATGGATTCGAACCATATGGAGTCGAACCATATGGATTCGAACCCATGGATTCGAACTGCATGGGTTCGAACCGTATGGATTCGAACCATATGGGTTCGAACCATATGGGTTCGAATAAGTCAACAAGTGGAGTCGAAGCAAACAGCAGGACGAACGCCCAATTTCGAACCGATCATAACTCCCAATCTGCTGATCCAAATCCCATGAAATTTTTACAGTAGTTCGCCCTCATGATGAAGAACATCCACGCCAAGTTTCATCTCAATCGGACAATTTCTTGATCGATTCGAAGTTCACTTCGAATCGATCCCAAACAGAGCACGCACTCCAAGAACGCGGGCCTGTGGGCCCCCCGTCACGTGCCAAGCAGCCTCTCCAGGTTTTAGGCGGGATTTTGGCCTTCCACACCTATAAATAGACCTCCTGGTCATTCAGAAAGGGGGGGTTCCAGGAGAAAGAAAGCAAGCCCAGACTCTGCTGAATTCAATTCTTTTTGCGGTTGTGTTCAGATTTCAAGGCTATAACCCATTGTAATCAGTTAAGATTATCGAGTTCAGAGATTTAACCCGTTGTAATTGATTAAGATCATCAAGAGAAGCAATAAAGAGAAAACCTTCAAAGTGGACGTAGGCACGAACGCCGAACCACTATAAATCCTGTGTTGTTTATTGTTATTGCTGAATTATTGTGATTGCTATTGCTTGGATCTGAGTTCTGTGTTGATAATTATTGATTTGTGTTCATAAACGGGTGCTTTCTCGATATTGGGTGTTTGCCCATATTTTGTGCAAACATTTTGGTGCTTTCACCGAGAACTGATTCAGGAAGAAGTTGAATTTGAAAATCCAGGAGTTCAGATCTAGGAATTATGACAAGACAATCGAGTAGAAGGCCAAGGCCTGAGAGAAGTGAACCACAAGGAAGTCAAGAGGCTTCCTCAGGAGGGAATCAAGCATCGATCTACATCACTAGGGACGAAATGGAGACAATGATGAAGAGACAGGAGGAATTGATTCAGAGCTTATTCCAA
The DNA here is from genome assembly GCA_030765085.1 of Allium cepa. Classification (NCBI taxonomy): domain Eukaryota; kingdom Viridiplantae; phylum Streptophyta; class Magnoliopsida; order Asparagales; family Amaryllidaceae; genus Allium; species Allium cepa. Next base: position 591,092 of record CM060941.1, read on the forward strand.
CAAATTGGACAACTTGGAACACAGAATAGAGAAACTAATGGAGTTCAGAACGGAGCTGGACCGTCCGACATAGCACCTGGATTAGGAGGCGCACACTTGGAGCACGAAGATCCAGTTCCGGAGGGAGAGAGAGGAGTACCCACGCAACCTGGAGGCAACAGAGGAATGAACACTCAGGCAAGGGGGTAGACTCCAGAATTCCCTCGTGAACTCGGGGGGCAGGTTGAAAGTGATGAACGAAGATTGCATCTCGGTGACAACGATAGATTGGCGGAGATGGTTAGAAGAGCTATGAGAGGCGGTTTGGTAAACAAGGATTTGGAGGATGTTAATAGGAGTCCTTTCACTTCAGCGATTAGACAAGCTAGAAACCCACCAGATTTCAAGTTACCATCGTTGGACACGTATGATGGGAGAACGGACCCAACGGTTCATCTAACAAAGTATATGAGGCATATGGAAGTGCTGGGGGCATCAGAGGAGGTTATGGCCCGGTGCTTTCCATTATACTTGACGGATATTGCAGCATTGTGGTTTAGGCAATTAGAGAATGGATCCATCGGAACATGGAATGGTTTAATTGAGAAATTTATGAGGCAATTCAGGGTTCACATTACGAGACCCAAGAATGTGATGACTTTGGCAACCCTAAAGCAAAAAGCCGGAGAGACCCTGAGGAGTTATCTAGCACGATTCAATGCAGCAGCAGCTTCAGTTGACCGAGCGGATCCGTCCATGGTAGTAATGGCAGCTGTGTCCGGAGTAGCTGACGGCACGGAATTCAAGAATTCATTGACTAAAGATCCACCCGTAGATCTAGAGGAATTCTACAACGAGGCAGAAAAGTTTTTACGACTAGAGGATGCAAATGCAGAAAGAGAAGAAGGAGAGGGAATAGAGGTTTATATGCTTAAAGACAGAAAGCCTACCGAAAAGGACTCAGACAAGGATAAAGGAAAACGAAGGGCTGAGGATTATGATGACAGGTCAAAACGGCAGCGGAGAGAGCCGCGATTCACGACTTACACCGAGCTGACTGAGAGTTTGGAACGTATTTATCAGGACACCAAGGAGCAGATTCCGTATCGCAGACCAATGCGAAGGGATCCAACCTCTAGCGAGAGAAAATCAGATAAGTTTTGTGTATTTCATGAATTAAACGGTCATAACACTAATGATTGTAGGCATCTGAAGGACGAGGTGGAAGGACACATCAGGAACGGTATGCTCCTTCAGTATGTGAGAAGGAGAGCTTCAGCAGTGGAGCCTGAGCGGCCACCATCTACATCAACCAGGGGCAACCCTGATCCAGGACGTCGTTTGGTTATCAATTAGTTAAAATATCGATGAACAAGTCGCAAGCTTCCACTAACTCAACTGAATCATTTACACATGTACGAGATCGCGAACGTTCTCCAGGCATGCTCTGAATGATCATTGACTATTTCGTAGTGGGAACTTACACTTCGACATCTTTGCTTTGTTTTTATTTCATGTTGATTTGGACATTTGAACTTGGTTTGTTTGAACATTTCTGTTTTTAAAACTCATCTGTTGAATAGATATTTGCGGCTAGGCTACTTGCACATGTACGGGTCGCGAACGGTCCCTAGGCATGCTCTGAGATAATGATATACCTATACAAGTGATCCAGGGACCCACGCGAACGTGAACCTGGTATCAACAGTATCAAGCCCCCCCGGGCACACTGATTCGCCTTCAACAGGCACACAAACAATTCAGGAACTCACCCGAACGTGACCCTGGCATCCAAAACATCAAGCCCTCCCGGGCACGCTAACTCGCCTCGAACGGCACCCGACTTCGAACAGTCACAAACTCGCCTCGAACGGCACCCGACTCCGAACAGTCACAAACTCGCCTCGAACGGCACACGATCGCGAACGGTCACAACTCACTTTACCTCGAATGGCTCGATCGCGAACGGTCGTCATTTGAGGTCCGCCTCGAACGGCACACGATCGCGAACGGTCACAACTCACTTTACCTCAAATGGCTCGATCGCGAACGGTCGTCATTTGAGGTCCGCCTCGAACGGCACAACTCACTTTACCTCAAATGGCTCGATCGCGAACGGTCGTCATTTGAGGTCCATCACCTGATCACTAACTGCTACACCGTACCTCAGATGGCTCGATCGCGAACGGTCGTCATTTGAGGACCACCACTTGACCGCGCACTGTCGCGCTTTACCTCGAATGACTCGATCACGAACGATCGTCATTTGAAGTTGAGTGCTTGACCTTGAACGGTCGTATTTCGCCACAGATTACTCGATCCGGAACGATCGACACATGGATTTTAAGCATCAGACCGGGCACTGTCGCACCTTACCTCGAATGGCTCGATCGCGAACGGTCGTCATTCGAAATTAGGCGCTTGACCTTGAACGGTCACATTTCACCGCAAGTGAATCGATCCCGAATGATCGACGCATGGATTTACGCGCTTGACCGCGCAGGGTCGCACTTTCCCTCAAATGACTCGATCACGAACGATCGTCATATGAAGTTAGGCGCTTGACCATGAACGGCCGCGCTCCATCCCGAATAACTCGATCACGAACGATCGTCACTTGAGGACATATAAAACTATCAAGTTCTTTACAGGTTGACGACAGGGTATGAACACCCAACTCAAGGCATTGCAAAACACACCTTCCTACCGCAAGGCATGTTTTGGGGGGCAAAATGTTATCCCGTTTTTTGGGCAAAAGCCGTGATACCAAAAGATTGGACAAAAACAAAAGACAGTTCGCCTCAGAGACTGGTTGCACTTCATTTCGCTATGGATATCAGTGAATTTTGTCCGAGTCCGGAACGGGCCGCAATTGATAAGGCATGACAAGAAAGACCATAGAAGCCAGCATTTCAAATTTCAAGTCAATCCGAGGTCATATGCTCAAGTTATGATGGGTTCAAGTTAATAAGGTGTACATTGCTCGGTTCGAACCCATCATGTTCGAACCCATCATATTCGAACCCATCATATTCGAAACCCTCGTATTCGAACCCCTCGTACTCGAACCCATCACGTTCGAACCCATCACTTCGAACCCATCAACTAGCGCCTTCTTTCGAATCCATCAGCCAACATCTCCCTTCGAATCCATCCATCAACTTCGTATCCATCACTCACCTTCGAATCCATCCATCACCTTCGACTCCATCAAACTTCGTATCCATCACTACTTCGAATCCATCCATCAGAACCTTCGACTCCATCACTCACCTTCGACTCCATCCATCAACTTCGACTCCATCCATCACCTTCGACTCCATCACCTTCGACTCCATCGGCTTCGACTCCATCAAGTGAACCCCCACCGAGCTTCGTATCCATTCAACCGAAGCCCTTCTGTATCCCTGCTTCGAATCGATGTCCTTGCTTCGACTCCATCACATACTCCACTTCGAATCCATCCACACAGCGCACGCATACAAAAGCATGGATTCGAACCATATGGAGTCGAACCATATGGATTCGAACCTATGGATTCGAACTGCATGGGTTCGAACCGTATGGATTCGAACCATATGGGTTCGAACCATATGGGTTCGAATAAGTCAACAAGTGGAGTCGAAGCAAACAGCACGACGAACGCCCAATTTCGAACCGATCATAACTCCCAATCTGCTGATCCAAATCCCATGAAATTTTTACAGTAGTTCGCCCTCATGATGAATAACATCCACGCCAAGTTTCATCTCAATCGGACAATTTCTTGATCGATTCGAAGTTCACTTCGAATCGATCCCAAACAGAGCACGCACTCCAAGAACGCGGGCCTGTGGGCCCCCCGTCACGTGCCAAGCAGCCTCTCCAGATTTTAGGCGGGATTTTGGCCTTCCACACCTATAAATAGACCCCCTGGTCATTCAGAAAGGGGAGGGGTTCCAGGAGAAAGAAAGCAAGCCCAGACTCTGCTGAATTCAATTCTTTTTGCGGTTGTGTTCAGATTTCAAGGCTATAACCCATTGTAATCAGTTAAGATTATCGAGTTCAGAGATTTAACCCGTTGTAATTGATTAAGATCATCAAGAGAAGCAATAAAGAGAAAACCTTCAAAGTGGACGTAGGCATGAACGCCGAACCACTATAAATCCTGTGTTGTTTATTGTTATTGCTGAATTATTGTGATTGCTATTGCTTGGATCTGAGTTCTGTGTTGATAATTATTGATTTGTGTTCATAAACGGGTGCTTTCTCGATATTGGGTGTTTGCCCATATTTTGTGCAAACACGTACGACCTTTAGAAATGAGTGCATGGATTTGAAACATTGCAGTACCATGGTGCACCACTCTCCAGCGGTGGTAAATCATAGACCAGCCACGGGGAACCCGTTTTACAGAAAAAATCCATGTGACGAAAAAACGAAGAGTAAAAAACATCCATGACCCGATTGAGGTTCGGATAGGATTTTTGGGTATGAAACTAACCAGTGACGGCTGAAAGCTGTCATAGCTGTAGAACTCACAGATACCTTCGTTTTGACTGGTTATGGCTACCGTAACTCTAAACGAGCCAAGAGTTATGGCCCTCTGAACAATCGATATCCACAGGGTGCAACATCTACGGTGCAAGGTGCAACATCCGTCCAAAATGACGAAACAGTGCCGTACGACCTTTAGAAATGAGTACATGGATTTGAAACATTGCAGTACCATGGTGCACCACTCTCCAGCGTTGGTAAATCATAGACCAGCCACGTAGATCCCGTTTTACAGAAAAAATCCACGTGACGAAAAAACGAAGGGTAAAAAACTTCCTTGACCCGATTGAGGTTCGGATAGGATTTTTTGGGTATGACACTAACCAGTGACGACTAAAAGCCGTCATAGCTGTAGAACTCACAGATACCTTCGTTTTGACTGGTTATGGCCACCGTAACTCTAAACGAGCCAAGAGTTATGGCCCTCCGAAGAATCGATATCCACAGGGTGCAACATCTCCGGTGCAAGGTGCAACATCCGTCCAAAATGATGAAACAGTGCCGTACGACCTTTAGAAATGAGTGCATGGATTTGAAACATTGCAGTACCATGGTGCACCACTCTCCAGCGATGGTAAATCGTAGACCAGCCACGGGGATCCCGTTTTACAGAAAAAATCCACGTGACGAAAAAACGAAGGGTAAAAAACTTCCTTGACCCGATTGAGGTTCGGATAGGATTTTTTGGGTATGAAACTAACCAGTGACGGCTGAAAGCCGTCATAGCTGTAGAACACACAGATACCTTCGTTTTGACTGGTAATGGCTCCTGTAACTCTAAACGATCCAAGAGTTATGGCCCTCCGAAGAATCGATATCCACAGGGTGCAACATCTACGGTGCAAGGTGCAACATCCGTCCAAAATGACGAAACAGTGCCGTACGACCTTTAGAAATGAGTGCATGGATTTGAAACATTGCAGTACCATGGTGCACCACTCTCCAGCGATGGTAAATCGTAGACCAGCCACGGGTATCCCGTTTTACAGAAAAAATCCACGTGACGAAAAAACGAAGGGTAAAAAACTTCCTTGACCCGATTGAGGTTCGGATAGGATTTTTTCGGTAGAAACTAACCAGTGACGGCTGAAAGCCGTCATAGCTGTAGAACACACAGATACCTTCGTTTTGACTGGTTATGGCTCCTGTAACTCTAAACAAGCCAAGAGTTATGGCCCTCCGAAGAATCGATATCCACAGGGTGCAACATCTACGGTGCAAGGTGCAACATCCGTCCAAAATGACGAAACAGTGTCGTACTACCTTTAGAAATGAGTGCATGGATTTGAAACATTGCAGTACCATGGTGCACCACTCTCCAGCGATGGTAAATCGTAGACCAGCCACGGGTATCCCGTTTTACAGAAAAAATCCACGTGACGAAAAAACGAAGGGTAAAAACTTCCTTGACCCGATTGAGGTTCGGATAGGATTTTTTGGGTATGACACTAACCAGTGACGGCTAAAAGCCGTCATAGCTGTAGAACTCACAGATACCTTCGTTTTGACAGGTTATGGCTCCCGTAACTCTAAACGAGCCAAAAGTTATGGCCCTCCGAAGAATCGATATCCACAGGGTGCAACATCTACGGTGCAAGGTGCAACATCCGTCCAAAATGACGAAACAGTGCCTTACGACCTTTAGAAATGAGTGCATGGATTTGAAACATTGCAGTACCATGGTGCACCACTCTCCAGCGATGGTAAATCATAGACCAGCCACGGGGATCCCGTTTTACAGAAAAAATCCATGTGACGAAAAAACGAAGGGTAAAAAACTTCCTTGACCCAATTGAGGTTCGGATAGGATTTTTTGGGTATGAAACTAACCAGTGACGGCTGAAAGCTGTCATAGCTGTAGAACTCACAGATACCTTCGTTTTGACTGGTTATGGCTACCGTAACTCTAAACGAGCCAAGAGTTATGGCCCTCCGAAGAATCGATATCCACAGGGTGCAACATCTACGGTGCAAGGTGCAACATCCGTCCAAAATGACGAAAGAGTGCCGTACGACCTTTAGAATTGAGTGCATGGATTTGAAACATTGCAGTACCATGGTGCACCACTCTCCAGCGATGGTAAATCGTAGACCAGCCACGGGGATCCCGTTTTACAGAAAAAATCCACGTGACGAAAAAACGAAGGGTAAAAAACTTCCTTGACCCGATTGAGGTTCGGATAGGATTTTTTGGGTATGAAACTAACCAGTGACGGCTGAAAGCCGTCATAGCTGTAGAACTCACAGATACCTTCGTTTTGACTGGTTATGGCTCCCGTAACTCTAAACGAGCCAAGAGTTATGGCCCTCCGAAGAATCGATATCCACAGGGTGCAACATCTACGGTGCAAGGTGCAACATCCGTCCAAAATGACGAAACAGTGTCGTACGACCTTTGTAAATGAGTGCATGGATTTGAAACATTGCAGTACCATGGTGCACCACTCTCCAGCGATGGTAAATCATAGACCAGCCACGGGGAACCCGTTTTACAGAAAAAATCCACGTGACGAAACAACGAAGGGTAAAAAACATCCATGACCCGATTGAGGATCAGATAGGATTTTTGGGTATGAAACTAACCAGTGACGGCTAAAAGCTGTCATAGCTGTAGAACTCACAGATACCTTCGTTTTGACTGGTTATGGCTACCGTAACTCTAAACGAGCCAAGAGTTATGGCCCTCCGAAAAATCGATATCCACAGGGTGCAACATCTACGGTGCAAGGTGCAACATCCGTCCAAAATGATGGAACAGTGCCTTACGACCTATAGAAATGAGTCCATGGATTTGAAACATTGCAGTACCATGGTGCACCACTCTCCAGCGATGGTAAATCATAGACCAGCCACGGGGATCCCGTTTTACAGAAAAAATCCACGTGACGAAAAAACGAAGGGTAAAAAACTTCCTTGACCCGATTGAGGTTCGGATAGGATTTTTTGGGTATGAAACTAACCAGTGATGGCTGAAAGCCGTCATAGCTGTAGAACTCACAGATACCTTCGTTTTGACTATTTATGGCTCCCGTAACTCTAAACGAGCCAAGAGTTATGGCCCTCCGAAGAATCGACATCCACAGGGTGCAACATCTACGGTGCAAGGTGCAACATCCGTCCAAAATGACGAAACAGTGCCGTACAACCTATAGAAATGAGTGCATGGATTTGAAACATTGCAGTACCATGGTGCACCACTCTCCAGCGATGGTAAATCATAGACCAGCCACGGGGATCCCGTTTTACAGAAAAAATCCACGTGACGAAAAAACGAAGGGTAAAAAACTTCCTTGACCCGATTGAGGTTCGGATAGGATTTTTTGGGTATGAAACTAACCAGTGACGGCTGAAAGCGGTCATAGCTGTAGAACTCACATATACCTTCGTTTTGACTGGTTATGGCTTCCGTAACTCTAAACGAGCCAAGAGTTATGGCCCTCCGAAGAATCGATATCCACAGGGCGCAACATCTGCGGTGCAAGGTGCAACATCCGTCCAAAATGACGAAACAGTGCCGTACGACCTTTAGAAAGGAGTGCATGGATTTGAAACATTGCAGTACCATGGTGCACCTCTCTCCAGCGATGGTAAATCATAAACCAGCCACGGGGATCCCGTTTTACAGAAAAAATCCACGTGACGAAAAAACGAAGGGTAAAAAACTTCCTTGACCCGATTGAGGTTCGGATAGGATTTTTTGGGTATGACACTAACCAGTGACGGCTGAAAGCTATCATAGCTGTAGAACTCACAGATACCTTCGTTTTGACTGGTTATGGCTCCCGTAACTCTAAACGAGCCAAGAGTTATGGCCCTCCGAAGAATCGATATCCACAGGGTGCAACTTCTACGGTGCAAGGTGCAACATCCGTCCAAAATGACGAAACAGTGCCGTACGACCTTTAGAAATGAGTGCATGGATTTGAAACATTGCAGTACCATGGTGCACCACTCTCCAGCGATGGTAAATCATAGACCAGCCACGGGGATCCCGTTTTACAGAAAAAATCCACGTGACGAAAAAACGAAGGGTAAACAACTTCCTTGACCCGATTGAGGTTCGGATAGGATTTTTTGGGTATGAAACTAACCAGTGACGGCTGAAAGCAGTCATAGCTGTAGAACTCACAGATACCTTCGTGTTGACTGGTTATGGCTCCCGTAACTCTAAACGAGCCAAGAGTTATGGCTCTCCGAAGAATCGATATCCACAGGGTGCAACATCTACGGTGCAAGGTGCAACATCCGTCCAAAATGACGAAACAGTGTCGTACTACCTTTAGAAATGAGTGCATGGATTTGAAACATTGCAGTACCATGGTGCACCACTCTCCAGCGATGGTAAATCGTAGACCAGCCACGGGTATCCCGTTTTACAGAAAAAATCCACGTGACGAAAAAACGAAGGGTAAAAACTTCCTTGACCCGATTGAGGTTCGGATAGGATTTTTTGGGTATGACACTAACCAGTGACGGCTAAAAGCCGTCATAGCTGTAGAACTCACAGATACCTTCGTTTTGACAGGTTATGGCTCCCGTAACTCTAAACGAGCCAAAAGTTATGGCCCTCCGAAGAATCGATATCCACAGGGTGCAACATCTACGGTGCAAGGTGCAACATCCGTCCAAAATGACGAAACAGTGCCTTACGACCTTTAGAAATGAGTGCATGGATTTGAAACATTGCAGTACCATGGTGCACCACTCTCCAGCGATGGTAAATCATAGACCAGCCACGGGGATCCCGTTTTACAGAAAAAATCCATGTGACGAAAAAACGAAGGGTAAAAAACTTCCTTGACCCAATTGAGGTTCGGATAGGATTTTTTGGGTATGAAACTAACCAGTGACGGCTGAAAGCTGTCATAGCTGTAGAACTCACAGATACCTTCGTTTTGACTGGTTATGGCTACCGTAACTCTAAACGAGCCAAGAGTTATGGCCCTCCGAAGAATCGATATCCACAGGGTGCAACATCTACGGTGCAAGGTGCAACATCCGTCCAAAATGACGAAAGAGTGCCGTACGACCTTTAGAATTGAGTGCATGGATTTGAAACATTGCAGTACCATGGTGCACCACTCTCCAGCGATGGTAAATCGTAGACCAGCCACGGGGATCCCGTTTTACAGAAAAAATCCACGTGACGAAAAAACGAAGGGTAAAAAACTTCCTTGACCCGATTGAGGTTCGGATAGGATTTTTTGGGTATGAAACTAACCAGTGACGGCTGAAAGCCGTCATAGCTGTAGAACTCACAGATACCTTCGTTTTGACTGGTTATGGCTCCCGTAACTCTAAACGAGCCAAGAGTTATGGCCCTCCGAAGAATCGATATCCACAGGGTGCAACATCTACGGTGCAAGGTGCAACATCCGTCCAAAATGACGAAACAGTGTCGTACGACCTTTGTAAATGAGTGCATGGATTTGAAACATTGCAGTACCATGGTGCACCACTCTCCAGCGATGGTAAATCATAGACCAGCCACGGGGAACCCGTTTTACAGAAAAAATCCACGTGACGAAACAACGAAGGGTAAAAAACATCCATGACCCGATTGAGGATCAGATAGGATTTTTGGGTATGAAACTAACCAGTGACGGCTAAAAGCTGTCATAGCTGTAGAACTCACAGATACCTTCGTTTTGACTGGTTATGGCTACCGTAACTCTAAACGAGCCAAGAGTTATGGCCCTCCGAAAAATCGATATCCACAGGGTGCAACATCTACGGTGCAAGGTGCAACATCCGTCCAAAATGATGGAACAGTGCCTTACGACCTATAGAAATGAGTCCATGGATTTGAAACATTGCAGTACCATGGTGCACCACTCTCCAGCGATGGTAAATCATAGACCAGCCACGGGGATCCCGTTTTACAGAAAAAATCCACGTGACGAAAAAACGAAGGGTAAAAAACTTCCTTGACCCGATTGAGGTTCGGATAGGATTTTTTGGGTATGAAACTAACCAGTGATGGCTGAAAGCCGTCATAGCTGTAGAACTCACAGATACCTTCGTTTTGACTATTTATGGCTCCCGTAACTCTAAACGAGCCAAGAGTTATGGCCCTCCGAAGAATCGACATCCACAGGGTGCAACATCTACGGTGCAAGGTGCAACATCCGTCCAAAATGACGAAACAGTGCCGTACAACCTATAGAAATGAGTGCATGGATTTGAAACATTGCAGTACCATGGTGCACCACTCTCCAGCGATGGTAAATCATAGACCAGCCACGGGGATCCCGTTTTACAGAAAAAATCCACGTGACGAAAAAACGAAGGGTAAAAAACTTCCTTGACCCGATTGAGGTTCGGATAGGATTTTTTGGGTATGAAACTAACCAGTGACGGCTGAAAGCGGTCATAGCTGTAGAACTCACATATACCTTCGTTTTGACTGGTTATGGCTTCCGTAACTCTAAACGAGCCAAGAGTTATGGCCCTCCGAAGAATCGATATCCACAGGGCGCAACATCTGCGGTGCAAGGTGCAACATCCGTCCAAAATGACGAAACAGTGCCGTACGACCTTTAGAAAGGAGTGCATGGATTTGAAACATTGCAGTACCATGGTGCACCTCTCTCCAGCGATGGTAAATCATAAACCAGCCACGGGGATCCCGTTTTACAGAAAAAATCCACGTGACGAAAAAACGAAGGGTAAAAAACTTCCTTGACCCGATTGAGGTTCGGATAGGATTTTTTGGGTATGACACTAACCAGTGACGGCTGAAAGCTATCATAGCTGTAGAACTCACAGATACCTTCGTTTTGACTGGTTATGGCTCCCGTAACTCTAAACGAGCCAAGAGTTATGGCCCTCCGAAGAATCGATATCCACAGGGTGCAACTTCTACGGTGCAAGGTGCAACATCCGTCCAAAATGACGAAACAGTGCCGTACGACCTTTAGAAACGAGTGCATGGATTTGAAACATTGCAGTACCATGGTGCACCACTCTCCAGCGATGGTAAATCATAGACCAGCCACGGGGATCCCGTTTTACAGAAAAAATCCACGTGACGAAAAAACGAAGGGTAAACAACTTCCTTGACCCGATTGAGGTTCGGATAGGATTTTTTGGGTATGAAACTAACCAGTGACGGCTGAAAGCAGTCATAGCTGTAGAACTCACAGATACCTTCGTGTTGACTGGTTATGGCTCCCGTAACTCTAAACGAGCCAAGAGTTATGGCTCTCCGAAGAATCGATATCCACAGGGTGCAACATCTACGGTGCAAGGTGCAACATCCGTCCAAAATGACGAAACAGTGCCGTACGACCTTTAGAAAAGACCGCATGGATTTGAAACATTGCAGTACCATGGTGCACCACTCTCCAGCGATGGTAAATCATAGACCAGCCAAGGGGATCCCGTTTTACAGAAAAAATCCACGTGACGGAAAAACGAAGGGTAAAAAACTTCCTTGACCCGATTGAGGTTCGGATAGGATTTTTTGGGTATGAAACTTACCAGTGACCGCTGAAAGCCGTCATAGCTGTAGAACTCATAGATACCTTCGTTTTGACTGGTTATGGCTCCCGTAACTCTAAACGAGCCAAGAGTTATGGCCCTTCGAAGAATCGATATCCACAGGGTGCAACATCTACGGTGCAAGGTGCAACATCCGTCCAAAAATACGAAACAGTGCCGTACGACCTTTAGAAATGAGTGCATGGATTTGAAACATTGCAGTACCATGGTGCACCACTCTCCAGCGATGGTAAATCATAGACCAGCCACGGGGATCCCGTTTTACAGAAAAAATCCACGTGACGAAAAAACGAAGGGTAAAAAACTCCCTTGACCCGATTGAGGTTCGGATAGGATTTTTTGGGTATGAAGCTAACCAGTGACGGCTGAAAGCCGTCATAGCTGTAGAACTCACAGATACCTTCGTTTTGACTGTTTATGGCTCCCGTAACTCTAAACGAGCCAAGAGTTATGGCGCTCCGAAGAATCGATTTCCACAGGGTGCAACATCTGCGGTGCAAGGTGCAACATCCGTCCAAAATGACGAAACAGTGCCTTACGACCTTTAGAAATGAGTGCATGGATTTGAAACATTGCAGTACCATGGTGCACCACTCTCCAGCGATGGTAAATCATAGACCAGCCACGGGGATCCCGTTTTACAGAAAAAATCCACGTGACGAAGAAACGAAGGGTAAAAAACTTCCTTGACCCGATTGAGGTTCGGATAGGATTTTTTGGGTATGAAACTAACCAGTGACGGCTAAAAGCCGTCATAGCTGTAGAACTCACAGATACCTTCGTTTTGACTGGTTATGGCTCCCGTAACTCTAAACGAGCCAAGAGTTACGGCCCTCCGAAAAATCGATATCCACAGGGTGCAACATCTACGGTGCAAGGTGCAATATCCGTCCAAAATGACGAAACAGTGCCGTACGACCTTTAGAAATGAGTGCATGGATTTGAAACATTGCAGTACCATGGTGCACCACTCTTCAGCGATGGTAAATCATAGACCAGCCACGGGGATCCCGTTTTACAGAAAAAATCCACGTGACGAAAAAACGAAGGGTAAAAAACTTCGTTGACCCGATTGAGGTTCGGATAGGATTTTTGGGTATGAAACTAACCAGTGATGGCTAAAAGCTGTCAGAGCTGTAGAACTCATAGATACCTTCGTTTTGACTGGTTATGGCTCCCGTAACTCTAAACGAGCGAAGAGTTATGGCCCTCCGAAGAATCGATATCCACAGGGTGCAACATCTACGGTGCAAGGTGCAACATCCGTCCAAAATGACGAAACAGTGCCGTACGACCTTTAGAAATGAGTGCATGGATTTGAAACATTGCAGTACCATGGTGCACCACTCTCCAGCGCTGGTAAATCATAGACCAGCCACGGGGATCCCGTTTTACAGGAAAAATCCAGGTGACGAAAAAACGAAGGGTAAAAAACTTCCTTGACCCGATTGAGGTTCGGATAGAAATTTTTGGGTATGAAACTAACCAGTGACGGCTGAAAGCGGTCATAGCTGTAGAACTCAAATTTACCTTCGTTTTGACTGGTTATGGCTTCCGTAACTCTAAACGAGCCAAGAGTTATGGCCCTCTGAAGAATCGATATCCACAAGGTGCAACATCTACGGTGCAAGGTGCAACAACCGTCCAAAATGACGAAACAGTGCCGTACGACCTTTAGAAATGAGTGCATGGATTTGAAACATTGGAGTACCATGGTGCACCACTCTCCAGCGATGGTAAATCATAGACCAGCCACGGGGATCCCGTTTTACAGAAAAAATCCACGTGACGAAAAAACGAAGGGTAAAAAACTTCCTTGACCCGATTGAGGTTCGGATAGGATTTTTTGGGTATGAAACTAACCAGTGACGGCTGAAAGCGGTCATAGCTGTAGAAATCACAGATACCTTCGTTTTGACTTGTTATGGCTCCCGTAACTCTAAACGAGCCAAGAGTTATGGCCCTCCGAAGAATCGATATCCACAGGGTGCAACATCTACGGTGCAAGGTGCAACATCCGTCCAAAATGACGAAACAGTGCCGTACGACCTTTAGAAATGAGTGCATGGATTTGAAACATTGCAGTACCATGGTGCACCACTCTTCAGCGATGGTAAATCATAGACCAGCCACGGGGATCCCGTTTTACAGAAAAAATCCACGTGACGAAAAAACGAAGGGTAAAAAACTTCCTTGACCCGATTGAGGTTCGGATAGGATTTTTGGGTATGAAACTAACCAGTGACGGCTAAATGCTGTCATAGCTGTAGAACTCACAGATACCTTCGTTTTGACTGGTTATGGCTCCCGTAACTCTAAACGAGCGAAGAGTTATGGCCCTCCGAAGAATCGATATCCACAGGGTGCAACATCTACGGTGCAAGGTGCAACATCCGTCCAAAATGACGAAACAGTGCCTTACGACCTTTAAAATGAGTCCATGGATATGAAACATTGCAGTACCATGGTGCACCACTCTCCAGCGATGGTAAATCATAGACCAGCCACGGGGATCCCGTTTTACAGAAAAAATCCACGTGACGAAAAAACGAAGGGTAAAAAACTTCCTTGACCCGATTGAGGTTCGGATAGGATTTTTTGGGTATGAAACAAACCAGTGATGGCTGAAAGCCATCATAGCTGTAGAACTCACAGATACCTTCGTTTTGACTGTTTATGGCTCCCGTAACTCTAAACGAGCCAAGAGTTATGGCCTTCCGAAGAATCGATATCCACAGGGTGCAACATCTACGGTGCAAGGTGCAACATCCGTCCAAAATGACGAAACAGTGCCGTACGACCTTTAGAAATGAGTGCATGGATTTGAAACATTGCAGTACCATGGTGCACCACTCTCCAGCGATGGTAAATCATAAACCAGCCACGGGGATCCCGTTTTACAGAAAAAATCCACGTGACGAAAAAACGAAGGGTAAAAAACTTCCTTGACGCGATTGAGGTTCGGATAGGATTTTTTGGGTATGAAACTAACCAGTGACGGCTGAAAGCTGTCATAGCTGTAGAACTCACAGATACCTTCGTTTTGACTGGTTATGGCTCCCGTAACTCTAAACGAGCCAAGAGTTATGGCCCTCCGAAGAATCGATATCCACAGGGTGCAACATCTACGGTGCAAGGTGCAACATCCGTCCAAAATGACAAAACAGTGCCGTACGACCTTTAGAAATGAGTGCATGGATTTGAAACATTGCATTACCATGGTGCACCACTCTCCAGCGATGGTAAATCATAGACCAGCCACGGGGATCCCGTTTTACAGAAAAAATCCACGTGACGAAAAAACGAAGGGTAAAAAACTTCCTTGACCCGATTGAGGTTCGGATAGGATTTTTTGGGTATGAAACTAACCAGTGACGGCTGAAAGCGGTCATAGCTGTAGAACTCACATATACCTTCGTTTTGACTGGTTATGGCTTCCGTAACTCTAAACAAGCCAAGAGTTATGGCCCTCCGAAGAATCGATATCCACAGGGTGCAACATCTGCGGTGCAAGGTGCAACATCCGTCCAAAATGACGAAACAGTGCCGTACGACCTTTAGAAATGAGTGCATGGATTTGAAACATTGCAGTACCATGGTGCACCACTCTCCAGCGATGGTAAATCATAGACCAGCCACGGGGATCCCGTTTTACAGAAAAAATCCACGTGACGAAAAAACGAAGGGTAAAAAACTTCCTTGACCCGATTGAGGTTCGGATAGGATTTTTTGGGTATGAAACTAACCAGTGACGGCTGAAAGCGGTCATAGCTGTAGAAATCACAGATACCATCGTTTTGACTGGTTATGGCTTCCGTAACTCTAAACGAGCCAAGAATTATGGCCCTCCGAAGAATCGATATCCACAGGGTGCAACATCTACGGTGCAAGGTGCAACATCCGTCCAAAATGACGAAACAGTGCTGTACGACCTTTAGAAATGAGTGCATGGATTTGAAACATTGCAGTACCATGGTGCACCACTCTCCAGCGATGGTAAATCTTATAACAGCCACGGGGATCCTGTTTTACAGAAAAAATCCACGTGACGAAAAAATGAATGGTAAAAAACATCCATGACCCGATTGAGGTTCGGATAGGATTTTTGGGTATGAAACTAACCAGTGACGGCTGAAAGCTTTCATAGCTGTAAAACTCACACATACCTTCGTTTTGACTGTTTATGGCTCCCGTAACTCTAAACGAGCCAAGATTTATGGCCCTTCGAAGAATCGATATCCACAGGGTGCAACATCTACCGTGCAAGGTGCAACATCCGTCCAAAATGACGAAACAGTGCCTTCGGCCTTTAGAAATGAGTGCATGGATTTGAAACATTGCAGTGCCCTGGTGCACCACTCTCCAGCGATGGTAAATCATAGACCAGCCACGGGGATCCCGTTTTACAGAAAAAATCCACGTGACGAAAAAACGAAGGGTAAAAAACTTCCTTGACCCGATTGAGGTTCGGATAGGATTTTTTGGGTATGACACTAACCAGTGACGGCTGAAAGCCTTAATAGCTGTAGAACTCACAGATACCTTCGTTTTGACTGGTTATGGCTCCCGTAACTCTAAACGAGCCAAGAGTTATGGCCCTCCGAAGAATCGATATCCACAGGGTGCAACATCTACGGTGCAAGGTGCAACATCCGTCCAAATTGACGAAACAGTGCCGTACGACCTTTAGAAATGAGTGCATGGATTTGAAACATTGCAGTCCCATGGTGCACCACTCTCCAGCGATGGTAAATCATAGACCAGCCACGGGGATCCCGTTTTACGGAAAAAATCCACGTGACGAAAAAACGAAGGGTAAAAAACTTCCTTGACCCGATTGAGGTTCGGATAGGATTTTTTGGGTATGAAACTAACCAGTGACGGCTGAAAGCTGTCATAGCTGTAGAACTCACAGATAACTTCGTTTTGACTGGTTATGGCTCCCGTAACTCTAAACGAGCCAAGAGTTATGGCCCTCCGAAGAATCGATATCCAAAGGGTGCAACATCTACGGTGCAAGGTGCAACATCCGTCCAAAATGACGAAACAGTGCCGTACGACCTTTAGAAATGAGTGCATGGATTTGAAACATTGCAGTACCATGGTGCACCACTCTCCAGCGATGGTAAATCATAGACCAGCCAAGGGGACCCCGTTTTACAGAAAAAATCCACGTGACGAAAAAACGAAGGGTAAAAAACTTCCTTGACCCGATTGAGGTTCGGATAGGATTTTTTGGGTATGAAACTAACCAGTGACGGCTGAAAGCTGTCCTAGCTATAGAACTCACAGATACCTTCGTTTTGACTGGTTATGGCTCCCGTAACTCTAAACGAGCCAAGAGTTATGGCCCTTCGAAGAATCGATATCCACAGGGTGCAACATCTACGGTGCAAGGTGCAACATCCGTCCAAAATGACGAAACAGTGCCGTACGACCTTTAGAAATGAGTGCATGGATTTGAAACATTGCAGTACCATGGTGCACCACTCTCCAGCGATGGTAAATCATAGACCAGCCACGGGGATCCCGTTTTACAGAAAAAATCAACGTGACGAAAAAACGAAGGGTAAAAAACTTCCTTGACCCGATTGAGGTTCGGATAGGATTTTTTGGGTATGAAACTAACCAGTGACGGCTGAAAGCCGTCATAGCTGTAGAACTCACAAATACCTTCGTTTTGACTGTTTATGGCTCCCGTAACTCTAAACGAGCCAAGAGTTATGGCGCTCCGAAGAATCGATTTCCACAGGGTGCAACATCTGCGGTGCAAGGTGCAACATCCGTCCAAAATGACGAAACAGTGCCTTACGACCTTTAGAAATGAGTGCATGGATTTGAAACATTGCAGTACCATGGTGCACCAATCTCCAGCGATGGTAAATCATAGACCAGCCACGGGGATCCCGTTTTACAGAAAAAATCCACGTGACGAAAAAACGAAGGGTAAAAAACTTCCTTGACCCGATTGAGGTTCGGATAGGATTTTTTGGGTATGAAACTAACCAGTGACGGCTGAAAGCTTTCATAGTTGTAGAACTCACAGATACCTTCGTTTTGACTGGTTATGGCTCCCGTAACTCTAAACGAGCCAAGAGTTATGGCCCTCCGAAGAATCGATATCCATAGGGTGCAACATCTACGGTGCAAGGTGCAACATCCGTCCAAAATGACGAAACAGTGCCTTACGACCTTTAGAAATGAGTGAATGGATTTGAAACATTTCAGTACCATGGTTCACCACCCTCCAGCGATGGTAAATCATAGACCAGCCACGGGGAGCCAGTTTTACAGAAAAAATCCACGTGACGAAAAAACGAAGGGTAAAAAACTTCCATGACCCAATTGAGGTTCGAATAGGATTTTTGGGTATGAAACTAAGCAGTGATGGCTGAAAGCAGTCATAGCTGTAGAACTCACAGATACCTTCGTTTTGACTGGTTTTGGCTCCCGTAACTCTAAACGAGCCAAGAGTTATGGCCCTCCGAAGAATCGATATCCACAGGGTGCAACATCTACGGTGCAAGGTGCAACATCCGTCCAAAATGACGAAACAGTGCCGTACGACTTTTAGAAATGAGCGCTGGTAAATCGTAGACCAGCCACGGGGATCACGTTTTATAGGAAAAATCCACATGACGAAAAAACGAAGGGTAAAAAACTTCCTTGACCCGATTAAGGTTCGGATAGGATTTTTTGGGTATGAAAGTAACCAGTGATGGCTGAAAGCCGTCATAGTTGTAGAACTAACAGTTACCTTCGTTTTGACTATTTATGGCTCCCGTAACTCTAAACGAGCGAAGAGTTATGGCCCTCCGAAGAATCGATATCCACAGGGTGCAACATCTACGGTGCAAGGTGCAACATCCGTCCAAAATGACGAAACAGTGCCTTACGACCTTTAGAAATGAGTCCATGGATTTGAAACATTGCAGTACCATGGTGCACCACTCTCCAGCGATGGTAAATCATAGACCAGCCACGGGGATCCCGTTTTACAGAAAAAATCCACGTGACGAAAAAACGAAGGGTAAAAAACTTCCTTGACCCGATTGAGGCTCGGATAGGATTTTTTGGGTATGAAAGTAACCAGTGACGGCTGAAAGCCGTCATAGTTGTAGAACTAACAGTTACCTTCGTTTTGACTATTTATGGCTCCCGTAACTCTAAACGAGCCAAGAGTTATGGCGCTCCGAAGAATCGATTTCCACAGGGTGCAACATCTGCGGTGCAAGGTGCAACATCCGTCCAAAATGACGAAACAGTGCCTTACGAACTTTAGAAATGAGTGCATGGATTTGAAACATTGCAGTACCATGGTGCACCACTCTCCAGCGATGGTAAATCATAGACCAGCCACGGTGATCCCGTTTTACAGAAAAAATCCACGCGACGAAAAAACGAAGTGTAAAAAACTTCCTTGACCCGATTGAGGTTCGGATAGGATTTTTTGGGTATGAAACTAACCAGTGACGGCTGAAAGCGGTCATAGCTGTAGAACTCACATATACCTTCGTTTTGACTGGTTATGGCTTCCGTAACTCTAAACGAGCCAAGAATTATGGCCCTCCGAAGAATCGATATCCACAGGGTGCAACATCTACGGTGCAAGGTGCAACATCCGTCCAAAATGACGAAACAGTGCCGTACGACCTTTTGAAATGAGTGCATGGATTTGAAACATTGCAGTACCATGGTGCACCACTCTCCAGCGATGGTAAATCATAGACCAGCCACGGGGATCCCGTTTTACAGAAAAAATCCACGTGACGAAAAAACGAAGGGTAAAAAACTTCCTTGACCCGATTGAGGTTCGGATAGGATTTTTTGGGTATGAAACTAACCAGTGACGGCTGAAAGCGGTCATAGCTGTAGAAATCACAGATACCTTCGTTTTGACTGGTTATGGCTCCCGTAACTCTAAACGAGCCAAGGGTTATGGCCCTCCGAAGAATCGATATCCAAAGGGTGCAACATCTACGGTGCAAGGTGCAACATCCGTCCAAAATGACGAAACAGTGCCGTACGACCTTTAGAAATGAGTGCATGGATTTGAAACATTGCAGTACCATGGTGCACCACTCTCCAGCGATGGTAAATCATAGACCAGCCAAGGGGATCCCGTTTTACAGAAAAAATCCACGTGACGAAAAAACGAAGGGTAAAAAACTTCCTTGACCCGATTGAGGTTCGGATAGGATTTTTTGGGTATGAAACTAACCAGTGACGGCTGAAAGCTGTCTTAGCTATAGAACTCACAGATACCTTCGTTTTGACTGGTTATGGCTCCCGTAACTCTAAACGAGCCAAGAGTTATGGCCCTTCGAAGAATCGATATCCACAGGGTGCAACATCTACGGTGCAAGGTGCAACATCCGTCCAAAATGACGAAACAGTGCCGTACGACCTTTAGAAATGAGTGCATGGATTTGAAACATTGCAGTACCATGGTGCACCACTCTCCAGCGATGGTAAATCATAGACCAGCCACGGGGATCCCGTTTTACAGAAAAAATCAACGTGACGAAAAAACGAAGGGTAAAAAACTTCCTTGACCCGATTGAGGTTCGGATAGGATTTTTTGGGTATGAAACTAACCAGTGACGGCTGAAAGCCGTCATAGCTGTAGAACTCACAAATACCTTCGTTTTGACTGTTTATGGCTCCCGTAACTCTAAACGAGCCAAGAGTTATGGCGCTCCGAAGAATCGATTTCCACAGGGTGCAACATCTGCGGTGCAAGGTGCAACATCCGTCCAAAATGACGAAACAGTGCCTTACGACCTTTAGAAATGAGTGCATGGATTTGAAACATTGCAGTACCATGGTGCACCACTCTCCAGCGATGGTAAATCATAGACCAGCCACGGGGATCCCGTTTTACAGAAAAAATCCACGTGACGAAAAAACGAAGGGTAAAAAACTTCCTTGACCCGATTGAGGTTCGGATAGGATTTTT
Organism: Allium cepa; assembly: GCA_030765085.1. Taxonomy (NCBI): domain Eukaryota; kingdom Viridiplantae; phylum Streptophyta; class Magnoliopsida; order Asparagales; family Amaryllidaceae; genus Allium; species Allium cepa. Next base: position 612,069 of record CM060941.1, read on the forward strand.
TGGGTATGAAACTAACCAGTGACGGTTGAAAGCTGTCATAGTTGTAGAACTCACAGATACCTTCGTTTTGACTGGTTATGGCTCCCGTAACTCTAAACGAGCCAAGAGTTATGGCCCTCCGAAGAATCGATATCCATAGTGTGCAACATCTACGGTGCAAGGTGCAACATCCGTCCAAAATGACGAAACAGTGCCTTACGACCTTTAGAAATGAGTGCATGGATTTGAAACATTTCAGTACCATGGTTCACCACCCTCCAGCGATGGTAAATCATAGACCAGCCACGGGGAGCCAGTTTTACAGAAAAAATCCACGTGACGAAAAAACGAAGGGTAAAAAACTTCCATGACCCAATTGAGGTTCGGATAGGATTTTTGGGTATGAAACTAACCAGTGATGGCTGAAAGCAGTCATAGCTGTAGAACTCACAGATACCTTCGTTTTGACTGGTTTTGGCTCCCGTAACTCTAAACGAGCCAAGAGTTATGGCCCTCCGAAGAATCGATATCCACAGGGTGCAACATCTACGGTGCAAGGTGCAACATCCGTCCAAATGACGAAACAGTGCCGTACGACTTTTAGAAATGAGCGCTGGTAAATCGTAGACCAGCCACGGGGATCACGTTTTACAGGAAAAATCCACATGACGAAAAAACGAAGGGTAAAAAACTTCCTTGACCCGATTAAGGTTCGGATAGGATTTTTTGGGTATGAAAGTAACCAGTGACGGCTGAAAGCCGTCATAGTTGTAGAACTAACAGTTACCTTCGTTTTGACTATTTATGGCTCCCGTAACTCTAAACGAGCGAAGAGTTATGGCCCTCCGAAGAATCGATATCCACAGGGTGCAACATCTACGGTGCAAGGTGCAACATCCGTCCAAAATGACGAAACAGTGCCTTACGACCTTTAGAAATGAGTCCATGGATTTGAAACATTGCAGTACCATGGTGCACCACTCTCCAGCGATGGTAAATCATAGACCAGCCACGGGGATCCCGTTTTACAGAAAAAATCCACGTGACGAAAAAACGAAGGGTAAAAAACTTCCTTGACCCGATTGAGGTTCGGATAGGATTTTTTGGGTATGAAAGTAACCAGTGACGGCTGAAAGCCGTCATAGTTGTAGAACTAACAGTTACCTTCGTTTTGACTATTTATGGCTCCCGTAACTCTAAACGAGCCAAGAGTTATGGCGCTCCGAAGAATCGATTTCCACAGGGTGCAACATCTGCGGTGCAAGGTGCAACATCCGTCCAAAATGACGAAACAGTGCCTTACGAACTTTAGAAATGAGTGCATGGATTTGAAACATTGCAGTACCATGGTGCACCACTCTCCAGCGATGGTAAATCATAGACCAGCCACGGTGATCCCGTTTTACAGAAAAAATCCACGTGACGAAAAAACGAAGGGTAAAAAACTTCCTTGACCCGATTGAGGTTCGGATAGGATTTTTTGCGTATGAAACTAACCAGTGACGGCTGAAAGCGGTCATAGCTGTAGAACTCACATATACCTTCGTTTTGACTGGTTATGGCTTCCGTAACTCTAAACGAGCCAAGAATTATGGCCCTCCGAAGAATCGATATCCACAGGGTGCAACATCTACGGTGCAAGGTGCAACATCCGTCCAAAATGACGAAACAGTGCCGTACGACCTTTTGAAATGAGTGCATGGATTTGAAACATTGCAGTACCATGGTGCACCACTCTCCAGCGATGGTAAATCATAGACCAGCCACGGGGATCCCGTTTTACAGAAAAAATCCACGTGACGAAAAAACGAAGGGTAAAAAACTTCCTTGACCCGATTGAGGTTCGGATAGGATTTTTTGGGTATGAAACTAACCAGTGACGGCTGAAAGCGGTCATAGCTGTAGAAATCACAGATACCTTCGTTTTGACTGGTTATGGCTCCCGTAACTCTAAACGAGCCAAGAGTTATGGCCCTCCGAAGAATCGATATCCATAGGGTGCAACATCTACGGTGCAAGGTGCAACATCTGTCCAAAATGACGAAACAGTGCCGTACGACCTTTAGAAATGAGTGCATGGATTTGAAACATTGCAGTACCATGGTGCACCACTCTCCAGCGATGGTAAATCATAGACCAGCCAAGGGGATCCCGTTTTACAGAAAAAATCCACGTGACGAAAAAAAGAAGGGTAAAAAACTTCCTTGACCCGATTGAGGTTCGGATAGGATTTTTTGGGTATGAAACTAACCAGTGACGGCTGAAAGCTGTCATAGCTGTAGAACTCACAGATACCTTCGTTTTGACTAGTTATGGCTCCCGTAACTCTAAATGAGCCAAGAGTTATGGCCCTCCGAAGAATCGATATCCACAGGGTACAACATCTACGGTGCAAGGTGCAACATCCGTCCAAAATGACGAAACAGTGCCGTACGACCTTTAGAAATGAGTGCATGGATTTGGAACATTGCAGTACCATGGTGCACCACTCTCCAGCGATGGTAAATCATAGACCAGCCACGGGGATCCCGTTTTACAGAAAAAATCCACGTGACGAAAAAACGAAGGGTAAAAAACTTCCTTGACCCGATTGAGGTTCGGATAGGATTTTTTGGGTATGAAACTAACCAGTGACGGCTGAAAGCAGTCATAGCTGTAGAACTCACAGATACCTTCGTTTTGACTGGTTATGGCTCCCGTAACTCTAAACGAGCCAAGAGTTATGGCCCTCCGAAAAATCGATATCCACAGGGTGCAACATCTACGGTGCAAGGTGCAACATCCGTCCAAAATGACGAAACAGTGCCGTACGACCTTTAGAAATGAGTGCATGGATTTGAAACATTGCAGTACAATGGTGCACCACTCTTCAGCGATGGTAAATCATAGACCAGCCACGGGGATCCCGTTTTACAGAAAAAATCCACGTGATGAAAAAACAAAGGGTAAAAAACTTCCTTGACCCGATTGAGGTTCGGATAGGATTTTTGGGTATGAAACTAACCAGTGACGGCTAAAAGCTATCATAGCTATAGAACTCACAGATACCTTCGTTTTGACTGGTTATGGCTCCCGTAACTCTAAACGAGCGAAGAGTTATGGCCCTTCGAAGAATCGATATCCACAGGGTGCAACATCTACAGTGCAAGGTGCAACATCCGTCCAAAATGACGAAACAGTGCCTTACGACCTTTAGAAATGAGTCCATGGATTTGAAACATTGCAGTACCATGGTGCACCACTCTCCAGCGATGGTAAATCATAGACCAGCCACGAGGATCCCGTTTTACAGAAAAAATCCACGTGACGAAAAAACGAAGGGTAAAAAACTTCCTTGACCCGATTGAGGTTCGGATAGGATTTTTTGGGTATGAAACTAACCAGTGACGGCTGAAAGCCGTCATAGCTGTAGAACTCACAGATATCTTCGTGTTGACTTTATATGTCTCCCGTAACTCTAAACGAGCCAAGAATTATGGCGCTCCGAAGAATCGATTTCCACAGGGTGCAACATCTGCGGTGCAAGGTGCAACATCCGTCCAAAATGACGAAACAGTGCCTTACGACCTTTAGAAATGAGTGCATGGATTTGAAACATTGCAGTACCATGGTGCACCACTCTCTAGCGATGGTAAATCAAAGACCAGCCACGGGGATCCCGTTTTACAGAAAAAATCCACGTGACGAAAAAACGAAGGGTAAAAAACTTCCTTGACCCGATTGAGGTTCGGATAGGATTTTTGGGTACGAAACTAACCAGTGACGGCTGAAAGCCGTCATAGCTGTAGACCTTACAGATACCTTCGTTTTGACTGGTTATGGCTCCCGTAACTCTAAACGAGCCAAGAGTTATGGCCCTCCGAAGAATCGATATCCACGGGGTGCAACATCTACCGTGCAAGGTGCAACATCCGTCCAAAATGACGAAATAGTGCCTTACGACCTTTAGAAATGAGTGCATGGATTTGAAACATTGCAGTACCATGGTGCACCACTCTCCAGCGATGGTGAATCATAGACCAGCCACGGGGATCCCGTTTTACAGGAAAAATCCACGTGACGAAAAAACGAAGGGTAAAAAACTTCCACGACCCGATTGAGGTTCGGATAGGATTTTTGGTTATGAAACTAACCAGTGACGGCTGAAAGCTGTCATAGCTGTAGAAAACACAGATACCTTCGTTTTGACTGGTTTTGGCTCCCGTAACTCTAAACGAGCCAAGAGTTATGGCCCTCTGAAGAATCGATATCCACAGGGTGCAACATCTACGGTGCAAGGTGCAACATCTGTCCAAAATGACGAAACAGTGCCGTACGACCTTTAGAAATGAGTGCATGGATTTGAAACACTGCAGTACCATGGTGCACCACTCTCCAGCGCTGGTAAATCATAGACCAGCCACGGGGATCCCGTTTTACAGGAAAAATCCACGTGACGAAAAAACGAAGGGTAAAAAACTTCCTTGACCCGATTGAGGTTCGGATAGGATTTTTGGGTACGAAACTAACCAGTGACGGCTGAAAGCCGTCATAGCTGTAGACCTCACAGATACCTTCGTTTTGACTGGTTATGGCTCCCGTAACTCTAAACGAGCCAAGAGTTATGGCCCTCCGAAGAATCGATATCCACAGGGTGCAACATCTACGGTGCAAGGTGCAACATCCGTCCAAAATGACGAAACAGTGCCTTACGACCTTTAGAAATGAGTGCATGGATTTGAAACATTGCAGTACCATGGTGCACCACTCTCCAGCGATGGTAAATCATAGACCAGCCACGGGGATCCCGTTTTACAGAAAAAATCCACGTGACGAAAAAACGAAGGGTAAAAAACTTCCTTGACCCGATTGAGGTTCGGATAGGATTTTTTGGGTATGAAACTAACCAGTGACGGCTGAAAGCAGTCATAGCTGTAGAACTCACAGATACCTTCGTTTTGACTGGTTATGGCTCCCGTAACTCTAAACGAGCCAAGAGTTATGGCCCTCCGAAAAATCGATATCCACAGGGTGCAACATCTACGGTGCAAGGTGCAACATCCGTCCAAAATGACGAAACAGTGCCGTACGACCTTTAGAAATGAGTGCATGGATTTGAAACATTGCAGTACAATGGTGCACCACTCTTCAGCGATGGTAAATCATAGACCAGCCACGGGGATCCCGTTTTACAGAAAAAATCCACGTGATTAAAAAACAAAGGGTAAAAAACTTCCTTGACCCGATTGAGGTTCGGATAGGATTTTTGGGTATGAAACTAACCAGTGACGGCTAAAAGCTATCATAGCTATAGAACTCACAGATACCTTCGTTTTGACTGGTTATGGCTCCCGTAACTCTAAACGAGCGAAGAGTTATGGCCCTTCGAAGAATCGATATCCACAGGGTGCAACATCTACGGTGCAAGGTGCAACATCCGTCCAAAATGACGAAACAGTGCCTTACGACCTTTAGAAATGAGTCCATGGATTTGAAACATTGCAGTACCATGGTGCACCACTCTCCAGCGATGGTAAATCATAGACCAGCCACGAGGATCCCGTTTTACAGAAAAAATCCACGTGACGAAAAAACGAAGGGTAAAAAACTTCCTTGACCCGACTGAGGTTCAGATAGGATTTTTTGGGTATGAAACTAACCAGTGACGGCTGAAAGCCGTCATAGCTGTAGAACTCACAGATATCTTCGTGTTGACTTTTTATGGCTCCCGTAACTCTAAACGAGCCAAGAGTTATGGCGCTCCGAAGAATCGATTTCCACAGGGTGCAACATCTGCGGTGCAAGGTGCAACATCCGTCCAAAATGACGAAACAGTGCCTTACGACCTTTAGAAATGAGTGCATGGATTTGAAACATTGCAGTACCATGGTGCACCACTCTCTAGCGATGGTAAATCAAAGACCAGCCACGGGGATCCCGTTTTACAGAAAAAATCCACGTGACGAAAAAACGAAGGGTAAAAAACTTCCTTGACCCGATTGAGGTTCGGATAGGATTTTTGGGTACGAAACTAACCAGTGACGGCTGAAAGCCGTCATAGCTGTAGACCTCACAGATACCTTCGTTTTGACTGGTTATGGCTCCCGTAACTCTAAACGAGCCAAGAGTTATGGCCCTCCGAAGAATCGATATCCACAGGGTGCAACATCTACGGTGCAAGGTGCAACATCCGTCCAAAATGACGAAATAGTGCCTTACGACCTTTAGAAATGAGTGCATGGATTTGAAACATTGCAGTACCATGGTGCACCACTCTCCAGCGATGGTGAATCATAGACCAGCCACGGGGATCCCGTTTTACAGGAAAAATCCACGTGACGAAAAAACGAAGGGTAAAAAACTTCCACGACCCGATTGAGGTTCGGATAGGATTTTTGGTTATGAAACTAACCAGTGACGGCTGAAAGCTGTCATAGCTGTAGAAAACACAGATACCTTCGTTTTGACTAGTTTTGGCTCCCGTAACTCTAAACGAGCCAAGAGTTATGGCCCTCCGAAGAATCGATATCCACAGGGTGCAACATCTACGGTGCAAGGTGCAACATCTGTCCAAAATGACGAAACAGTGCCGTACGACCTTTAGAAATGAGTGCATGGATTTGAAACACTGCAGTACCATGGTGCACCACTCTCCAGCGCTGGTAAATCATAGACCAGCCACGGGGATCCCGTTTTACAGGAAAAATCCACGTGACGAAAAAACGAAGGGTAAAAAACTTCCTTGACCCGATTGAGGTTCGGATAGGATTTTATGGGTATGAAACTAACCAGTGACGGCTGAAAGCGGTCATAGCTGTAGAACTCACAAATACCTTCGTTTTGACTGGTTATGGCTTCCGTAACTCTAAACGAGCCAAGAGTTATGGCCCTCCGAAGAATCGATATCCACAGGGTGCAACATCTACGGTGCAAGGTGCAACATCCGTCCAAAATGACGAAACAGTGCCGTACGACCGTTAGAAATGAGTGCATGGATTTGAAACATTGCAGTACCATGGTGCACCACTCTCCAGCGATGGTAAATCATAGACCAGCCACGGGGATCCCGTTTTACAGAAAAAATCCACGTGACGAAAAAACGAAGGGTAAAAAACTTCCTTGACCCGATTGAGGTTCGGATAGGATTTTTTGGGTATGAAACTAACCAGTGACGGCTGAAAGCGGTCATAGCTGTAGAAATCATAGATACCTTCGTTTTGACTGGTTATGGCTCCCGTAACTCTAAAAGAGCCAAGAGTTATGGCCCTCCGAAGAATCGATATCCACAGGGTGCAACATCTACAGTGCAAGGTGCAACATCCGTCCAAATTGAAGAAACAGTGCCGTACGACCTTTAAAAATGAGTGCATGGATTTGAAACATTGCAGTACCATGGTGCACCACTCTCTAGCGATGGTAAATCATAGACCAGCCAAGGGGATCCCGTTTTACAGAAAAAATCCACGTGACGAAAAAACGAAGGGTAAAAAACTTCCTTGACCCGATTGAGGTTCGGATAGGATTTTTTGGGTATGAAACTAACCAGTGACGGCTGAAAGCTGTCATAGCTGTAGAACTCACAGATACCTTCGTTTTGACTAGTTATGGCTCCCGTAACTCTAAATGAGCCAAGAGTTATGGCCCTCCGAAGAATCGATATCCCCAGGGTGCAACATCTACGGTGCAAGGTGCAAATCCGTCCAAAATGACGAAACAGTGCCGTACGACCTTTAGAAATGAGTGCATGGATTTGAAACATTGCAGTACCATGGTGCACCACTCTCCAGCGATGGTAAATCATAGACCAGCCACGGGGATCCCGTTTTACAGAAAAAATCCACGTGACGAAAAAAAGAAGGGTAAAAAACTTCCTTGAACCGATTGAGGTTCGGATAGGATTTTTTGGGTATGAAACTAACCAGTGACGGCTGAAAGCAGTCATAGCTGTAGAACTCACAGATACCTTCGTTTTGACTGGTTATGGCTCCCGTAGCTCTAAACGAGCCAAGAGTTATGGCCCTCCGAAAAATCGATATCCACAGGGTGCAACATCTACGGTGCAAGATGCAACATCCGTCCAAAATGACGAAACAGTGCCGTATGACCTTTAGAAATGAGTGCATGGATTTGAAACATCGCAGTACAATGGTGCACCACTCTTCAGCGATGGTAAATCATAGACCAGCCACGGGGATCCCGTTTTACAGAAAAAATCCACGTGACGAAAAAACGAAGGGTAAAAAACTTCCTTGACTCGATTGAGGTTCGGATAGGATTTTTGGGTATGAAACTAACCAGTGACGGCTAAAAGCTGTCATAGCTGTAGAACTCACAGATACCTTCGTTTTGACTGGTTATGGCTCCCGTAACTCTAAACGAGCGAAGAGTTATGGCCCTCCGAAGAATCGATATCCACAGGGTGCAACATCTACGGTGCAAGGTGCAACATCCGTCCAAAATGACGAAACAGTGCCTTACGACCTTTAGAAATGAGTCCATGGATTTGAAACATTGCAGTACCATGGTGCACCACTCTCCAGCGATGGTAAATCATAGACCAGCCACGGGGATCCCGTTTTACAGAAAAAATCCACGTGACGAAAAAACGAAGGGTAAAAAACTTCCTTGACCCGATTGAGGTTCGGATAGTATTTTTTGGGTATGAAACTAACCAGTGACGGCTGAAAGCAGTCATAGGTGTGGAACTCACAGATACCTTCGTTTTGACTGGTTATGGCTCCCGTAACTCTAAACGAGCCAAGAGTTATGGCCCTCCGAAGAATCGATATCCACAGGGTGCAACATCTACGGTGCAAGGTGCAACATCCGTCCAAAATGACGAAACAGTGCCGTACGACCTTTAGAAATGAGTGCATGGATTTGAAACATTGCAGTACCATGGTGCACCACTCTCCAGCGATGGTAAATCATAGACCAGCCACGGGGATCCCGTTTTACAGAAAAAATCCACGTGACGAAAAAACAAAGGGTAAAAAACTTCCTTGACCCGATTGAGGTTCGGATAGGATTTTTGGGTATGACACTAACCAGTGAAGGCTAAAAGCCATCATAGCTGTAGAACTCACAGATACCTTCGTTTTGACTGGTTATGGCTCCCGTAACTCTAAACGAGCCAAGAGTTATGGCCCTCCGAAGAATCGATATCCACAGGGTGCAACATCTACGGTGCAAGGTGCAACATCCGTCCAAAATGACGAAACAGTGCCGTACGACTTTTAGAAATGAGTGCATGGATTTGAAACATTGCAGTACCTTGGTGCACCACTCTCCAGCGATGGTAAATGATAGACCAGCCACGGGGATCCCGTTTTGCAGAAAAAATCCACGTGACGAAAAAACGAAGGGTAAAAAACTTCCTTGACCCGATTGAGGTTCGGATAGGATTTTTTGGGTATGAAACTAACCAGTGACGGCTGAAAGCGGTCATAGCTGTAGAACTCACAGATACCTTCGTTTTGACTGGTTATGGCTCCCGTGAGTCTAAACGAGCCAAGAGTTATGGCCCTCCGAAGAATCGATATCCACAGGGTGCAAAATCTACGGTGCAAGGTGCAACATCCGTCCAAAATAACGAAACAGTGCCGTACGACCTTTAGAAATGAGTGCATGGATTTGAAACATTGCAGTACCATGGTGCACCACTCTCCAGCGATGGTAAATCGTAGACCAGCCACGGGGATCCCGTTTTACAAAAAAAATCCACGTGACGAAAAAACGAAGGGTAAAAAACTTCCTTGACCCGATTGAGGTTCGGATAGGATTTTTTGGCTATGACACTAACCAGTGACGGCTGAAAGCAGTCATAGCTGTAGAACTCACACATACCTTCGTTTTGACTGGTTATGGCTCCCGTACCTCTAAACGAGCGAAAAGTTATGGCCCTTCGAAGAATCGATATCCACAGGGTGCAACATCTACGGTGCAAGGTGCAACATCCGTCCAAAATGACGAAACAGTGCCTTACGACCTTTAGAAATGAGTCCATGGATTTGAAACATTGCAGTACCATGGTGCACCACTCTCCAGCGATGGTAAAACATAGACCAGCCACGGGGATCCCGTTTTACAGAAAAAATCCACGTGACGAAAAAACGAAGGGTAAAAAACTTCCTTGACTCGATTGAGGTTCGGATAGGATTTTTGGGTATGAAACTAACCAGTGACGGCTAAAAGCTGTCATAGCTGTAGAACTCACAGATACCTTCGTTTTGACTGGTTATGGCTCCCGTAACTCTAAACGAGCGAAGAGTTATGGCCCTCCGAAGAATCGATATCCACAGGGTGCAACATCTACGGTGCAAGGTGCAACATCCGTCCAAAATGACGAAACAGTGCCTTACGACCTTTAGAAATGAGTCCATGGATTTGAAACATTGCAGTACCATGGTGCACCACTCTCCAGCGATGGTAAATCATAGACCAGCCACGGGGATCCCGTTTTACAGAAAAAATCCACGTGACGAAAAAACGAAGGGTAAAAAACTTCCTTGACCCGATTGAGGTTCGGATAGTATTTTTTGGGTATGAAACTAACCAGTGACGGCTGAAAGATGTCATAGCTGTAGAACTCACAGATACCTTCGTTTTGACTGGTTATGGCTCCCGTAACTCTAAACGAGCCAAGAGTTATGGCCCTCCGAAGAATCGATATCCACAGGGTGCAACATCTACGGTGCAAGGTGCAACATCCGTCCAAAATGACGAAACAGTGCCGTACGACCTTTAGAAATGAGTGCATGGATTTGAAACATTGCAGTACCATGGTGCACCACTCTCCAGCGATGGTAAATCATAGACCAGCCACGGGGATCCCGTTTTACAGAAAAAATCCACGTGACGAAAAAACGAAGGGTAAAAAACTTCCTTGACCCGATTGAGGTTCGGATAGGATTTTTTGGGTATGAAACTAACCAGTGACGGCTGAAAGCAGTCATAGCTGTAGAACTCACAGATACCTTCGTTTTGACTGGTTATGGCTCCCGTAACTCTAAACGAGCCAAAAGTTATGGCCCTCCGAAGAATCGATATCCACAGGGTGCAACATCTACGGTGCAAGGTGCAACATCCGTCCAAAATGACGAAAAAGTGCCGTACGACCTTTAGAAATGAGTGCATGGATTTGAAACATTGCAGTACCATGGTGCACCACTCTCCAGCGATGGTAAATCGTAGACCTGCCACGGGGATCCCGTTTTACAGAAAAAATCCACGTGACGAAAAAAACGATGGGTAAAAAACTTCCATGACCCGATCGAGGTTCGGATAGGATTTTTGGGTATGAAACTAACCAGTGACGGCTGAAAGAGGTCATAGCTGTAGAACTCACAGATACCTTCGTTTTGACTGGTTATGGCTCCCGTAACTCTAAACGAGCCAAGAGTTATGGCCCTCCGAAGAATCGATATCCACAGGGTGCAACATCCGTCCAAAATGATGAAACAGTGCCTTACGACCTTTAGAAATGAGTCCATGGATTTGAAACATTGCAGTACCATGGTGCACCACTCTCCAGCGATGGTAAATCATAGACCAGCCACGGGGATCCCGTTTTACAGAAAAAATCCACGTGACGAAAAAACGAAGGGTAAAAAACTTCCATGACCCGATTGAGGTTCGGATAGGATTTTTGGTTATGAAACTAACCAGTGACGGCTGAAAGCTGTCATAGCTATAGAACTCACAGATACCTTCGTTTTGACTGGTTATGGCTCCCGTAACTCTAAACGAGCAAGGAGTTATGGCCCTCCGAAGAATCGATATCCATAGGGTGCAACATCTACGGTGCAAGGTGCAACATCCGTCCAAAATGACGAAACAGTGCCGTACGACCTTTAGAAATGAGTGCATGGATTTGAAATATTGTAGTACCATGGTGCACCACTCTCCAGCGATGGTAAATCATAGACCAGCCACGGGGATCCCGTTTTACAGAAAAAATCCACGTGACGAAAAAACGAAGGGTAAAAAACTTCCTTGACCCGGTTGAGGTTCGTATAGGATTTTTTGGGTATGAAACTAACCATTGACGGCTGAAAGCAGTCATAGCTGTGGAACTCACAGATACCTTCGTTTTGACTGGTTATGGCTCCCGTAACTCTAAACGAGCCAAGAGTTATGGCCCTCCGAAGAATCGATATCCACAGGGTGCAACATCTACGGTGCAAGGTGCAACATCCGTCCAAAATGACGAAACAGTGCCGTACGACCTTTAGAAATGAGTGCATGGATTTGAAACATTGCAGTACCATGGTGCACCACTCTCCAGCGATGGTAAATCATAGACCAGCCACGGGGATCCCGTTTTACAGAAAAAATCCACGTGACGAAAAAACAAAGGGTAAAAAACTTCCTTGACCCGATTGAGGTTCGGATAGGATTTTTGGGTATGACACTAACCAGTGAAGGCTAAAAGCCATCATAGCTGTAGAACTCACAGATACCTTCGTTTTGACTGGTTATGGCTCCCGTAACTCTAAACGAGCCAAGAGTTATGGCCCTCCGAAGAATCGATATCCACAGGGTGCAACATCTACGGTGCAAGGTGCAACATCCGTCCAAAATGACGAAACAGTGCCGTACGACTTTTAGAAATGAGTGCATGGATTTGAAACATTGCAGTACCTTGGTGCACCACTCTCCAGCGATGGTAAATTATAGACCAGCCACGGGGATCCCGTTTTACAGAAAAAATCCACGTGACGAAAAAACGAAGGGTAAAAAACTTCCTTGACCCGATTGAGGTTCGGATAGGATTTTTTGGGTATGAAACTAACCAGTGACGGCTGAAAGCGGTCATAGCTGTAGAACTCACAGATACCTTCGTTTTGACTGGTTATGGCTCCCGTGACTCTAAACGAGCCAAGAGTTATGGCCCTCCGAAGAATCGATATCCACAGGGTGCAACATCTACGGTGCAAGGTGCAACATCCGTCCAAAATAACGAAACAGTGCCGTACGACCTTTAGAAATGAGTGCATGGATTTGAAACATTGCAGTACCATGGTGCACCACTCTCCAGCGATGGTAAATCGTAGACCAGCCACGGGGATCCCGTTTTACAAAAAAAATCCACGTGACGAAAAAACGAAGGGTAAAAAACTTCCTTGACCCGATTGAGGTTCGGATAGGATTTTTTGGGTATGACACTAACCAGTGACGGCTGAAAGCAGTCATAGCTGTAGAACTCACACATACCTTCGTTTTGACTGGTTATGGCTCCCGTACCTCTAAACGAGCGAAAAGTTATGGCCCTTCGAAGAATCGATATCCACAGGGTGCAACATCTACGGTGCAAGGTGCAACATCCGTCCAAAATGACGAAACAGTGCCTTACGACCTTTAGAAATGAGTGCATGGATTTGAAACATTGCAGTACCATGGTGCATCACTCTCCTGCGATGGTAAATCATAGACCAGCCACGGGGATCCCGTTTTACAGAAAAAATCCACATGACGAGAAAACGAAGGGTAAAAAACTTCCATGACCCGATTGAGGTTCGGAAAGGATTTTTGGGTATGAAACTAATCAGTGACGGCTGAAAGCTGTCATAGCTGTAGAACTCACTGATACCTTCGTTTTGACTGGTTATGGCTCCCGTAATTCTAAACGAGCCAAGAGTTATGGCCCTCCGAAGAATCGATATCCACAGGGTGCAACATCTACGGTGCAAGGTGCAACATCCGTCCAAAATGACGAAACAGTGCCGTACGACCTTTAGAAATGAGTGCATGGATTTGAAACATTGCAGTACCATGGTGCACCACCCTCCAGCGATGGTAAATCATAGACCAGCCACGGGGATCCCGTTTTATAGAAAAAATCCACGTGACGAAAAAACGAAGGGTAAAAAACGAAGGGTAAAAAACTTCCATGACCCGATTGAGGTTCGGATAGGATTTTTAGGTATGAAACTAACCAGTGACGGTTGAAAGCTGTCATAGCTGTAGAACTCACAGATACCTTCGTTTTGACTAGTTATGGCTCCCGTAACTCTAAACGAGCCAAGAGTTATGGCCCTCCGAAGAATCGATATCCACAGGGTGCAACATTTACGGTGCAAGGTGCAACATCCGTCCAAAATGACGAAACAGTGCCGTACGACCTTTAGAAATGAGTGCATGGATTTGAAACATTGCAGTACCATGGTGCACCACTCTCCAGCGATGGTAAATCATAGACCAGCCACGGGTATCCCGTTTTACAGAAAAAATCCACGTGACGAAAAAACGAAGGGTAAAAAACTTCCTTGACCCGATTGAGGTTCGGATAGGATTTTTTGGGTATGATACTAATCAGTGACGGCTGAAAGCCGTCATAGCTGTAGAACTCAAAGATAACTTTGTTTTGACTGGTTATGGCTCCCGTAACTCTAAACGAGCCAAGAGTTATGGCCCTCCGAAGAATCGATATCCACAGGGTGCAACATCTACAGTGCAAGGTGCAACATCCGTCCAAAATTACGAAACAGTGCCGTACGACCTTTAGAAATGAGTGCATGGATTTGAAACATTGCAGTACCATGGTGCACCACTCTTCTGCGATGGTAAATCATAGAATATCCACGGGGATCCTGTTTTACAGAAAAAATCCACGTGACGAAAAAACGAAGGGTAAAAAACTTCCTTGACCCGATTGAGGTTCGGATAGGACTTTTGGGTATGACACTAACCAGTGACGGCTGAAAGCGGTCATAGCTATAGAACTCACAGATACCTTCGTTTTGACTGGTTATGGCTCCCGTAACTCTAAACGAGCCAAGAGTTATGGCCCACCGAAGAATCGATATTCACAGGGTGCAACATCTACGGTGCAAGGTGCAACATCCGTCCAAAATGACGAAACAGTGCCTTACGACCTTTAGAAATGAGTGCATGGATTTGAAACATTGCAGTACCATGGTGCACCACTCCAGCGATGGTAAATCATAGACCAGCCACGGGGATCCCGTTTTACAGAAAAAATCCACATGACGAAAAAACGAAGGGTAAAAAACTTCCTTGACCCGATTGAGGTTCGGATAGGATTTTTTGGGTATGACACTAACCAGTGACGGCTGAAAGCAGTCATAGCTGGGCAACTCACAGATACCTTCGTTTTGACTGGTTATGGCTCCCGTAACTCTAAACGAGCCAAGAGTTATGGCCCTCCGAAGAATCGATATCCACAGGGTGCAACATCTACGGTGCAAGGTGCAACATCCGTCCAAAATGACGAAACAGTGCCGTACGACCTTTAGAAATGAGTGCATGGATTTGAAACATTGCAGTACCATGGTGCACCACTCTCCAGCGATGGTAAATCATAGACCAGCCACGGGGATCCCGTTTTACAGAAAAAATCCACGTGACGAAAAAACGAAGGGTAAAAAACTTCCTTGACCCGATTGAGGTTCAGATAGGATTTTTGGGTATGACACTAACCAGTGACGGCTGAAAGCTATCATAGCTGTAGAACTCACAGATACCTTCGTTTTGACTGGTTATGGCTCCCGTAACTCTAAACGAGCCAAGAGTTATGGCCCTCCGAAGAATCGATATACACAGGGTGCAACATCTACGGTGCAAGGTGCAACATCCGTCCAAAATGACGAAACAGTGCCTTACGACCTTTAGAAATGAGTGCATGGATTTGAAACATTGCAGTACCATGGTGCACCACTCTCCTGCGATGGTAAATCATAGACCAGCCACGGGGATCCCGTTTTACAGAAAAAATCCACGTGATGAAAAATTGAAGGGTAAAAAACTTCCATGACCCGATTGAGGTTCGGATAGGATTTTTGGGTATGAAACTAACCAGTGACGGCTGAAAGCTGTCACAGCTGTAGAACTCACAGATACCTTCGTTTTGACTGGTTATGGCTCCCGTAACTCTAAACGAGCCAAGAGTTATGGCCCTCCGAAGAATCGATATCCACAGGGTGCAACATCTACGGTGCAAGGTGCAACATCCGTCCAAAATGACGAAACAGTGCCTTACGACCTTTAGAAATGAGTGCATGGATTTGAAACATTGTAGTACCATGGTGCACCACTCTCCAGCGATGGTAAATCATAGACCAGCCACGGGGATCCCGTTTTACAGAAAAAATCCACGTGACGAAAAAACGAAGGGTAAAAAACTTCCTTGACCCGATTGAGGTTCGGATAGGATTTTTTGGGTATGACACTAACCAGTGACGGTTGAAAGCAGTCATAGCTGTAGAACTCACAGATACCTTCGTTTTGACTGGTTATGGCTCCCGTAACTCTAAACGAGCCAAGAGTTATGGCCCTCCGAAGAATCGATATCCACAGGGTGCAACATCTACGGTGCAAGGTGCAACATCCGTCCAAAATGAAGAAACAGTGCCTTACGACCTTTAGAAATGAGTGCATGGATTTGAAACATTGCAGTACCATGGTGCACCACTCTCCTGCGATGGTAAATCATAGACCAGCCACGGGGATCCCGTTTTACAGAAAAAATCCACGTGACGAAAAAACGAAGGGTAAAAAACTTCCATGACCCGATTGAGGTTCGGATAGGATTTTTGGGTATGAAACTAACCAGTGACGGCTGAAAGCTATCATAGCTGTAGAACTCACAGATACCTTCGTTTTGACTGGTTATGGCTCTCGTAACTCTAAACGAGCCAAGAGTTATGGCCCTCCGAAGAATCGATATCCACAGGGTGCAACATCTACGGTGCAAGGTGCAACATCCGTCCAAAATGACGAAACAGTGCCGTACGACCTTTAGAAATGAGTGCATGGATTTGAAACGTTGCAGTACCATGGTACACCACTCTCCAGCGATGGTAAATCATAGACCAGCCACGGGGATCCCGTTTTACAGAAAAAATCCACGTGACGAAAAAACGAAGGGTAAAAAACTTCCATGACCCGATTGAGGTCCGGATAGGATTTTTGGGTATGAAACAAACCAGTGACGGCTGAAAGCTGTCATAGCTGTAGAACTCACAGATACCTTCGTTTTGACAGGTTATGGCTCCCGTAACTCTAAACGAGCCAAGAGTTATGGCCCTCCGGAGAATCGATATCCACATGGTGCGACATCTACGGTGCGAGGTGCAACATCCCTCCAAAATGACGAAATAGTGCCTTACGACCTTTAGAAATGAGTGCATGGATTTGAAATATTGCAATACCATGGTGCACCACTCTCCAGCAATGGTAAATCATAGACCAGCCACGGGGATCCCGTTTTATAGAAAAAATCCACGTGACGAAAAAACGAAGGGTAAAAAACTTCCATGACCCGATTGAGGTCCGGATAGGATTTTTGGGTATGAAACTAACCAGTGACGGCTGAAAGCCGTCATAGCTGTAGAACTCACAGATACCTTCGTTTTGACTGGTTATGGCTCCCGTAACTCTAAACGAGCCAAGAGTTATGGCCCTCCGAAAAATCGATATCCACAGGGTGCAACATCTACGGTGCAAGGTGCAACATCCGTCCAAAATGACGAAACAGTGCCTTACGACCTTTAGAAATGAGTGCATGGATTTGAAACATTGCAGTACCATGGTGCACCACTCTCCAGCGATGGTAAGTCATAGACCAGCCACGGGGATCCCGTTTTACAGAAAAAATCCACGTGACGAAAAAACGAAGGGTAAAATACTTCCTTGACCCGATTGAGGTTCGGATAGGATTTTTTGGGTATGAAACTAACCAGTGACGGCTGAAAACCTTCGTTTTGACTGGTTATGGCTCCCATAACTCTAAACGAGCCAAGAGTTATGGCCCTCCGAAGAATCGATATCCACAGGGTGCAACATCTACGGTGCAAGGTGCAACATCCGTCCAAAATGACGAAACAGTGCCGTACGACCTTTAGAAATGAGTGCAAGGATTTGAAACATTGCAATACCATGGTGCACCACTCTCCAACGATGGTAAATCACAGACCATCCACGGGGATCTCGTTTTACAGAAAAAATCCACGTGACGAAAAAACGAAGGGTAAAAAACTTCCATGACCCGATTGAGGTTCGGATAGGATTTTTTGGGTATGAAACTAACCTGTGACGGCTGCAAGCAGTCATAGCTGTAGAACTCACAGATACCTTCGTTTTGACTGGTTATGGCTCCCGTAACTCTAAACGATCCAAGAGTTATGGCCCTCCGAAGAATCGATATCCACAGGGTGCAACATCTACGGTGCAAGGTTCAACATCCCTCCAAAATGACGAAATAGTGCCTTACGACCTTTAGAAATGAGTGCATGGATTTGAAACATTGCAGTACCATGGTGCACCACTCTCCAGCAATGGTAAATCATAGACCAGCCACGGGGATCCCGTTTTACAGAAAAAATCCACGTGACGAAAAAACGAAGGGTAAAAAACTTCCATGACCCGATTGAGGTCCAGATAGGATTTTTGGGTATGAAACTAACCAGTGACGGCTGAAAGCTGTCATAGCTGTAGAACTCACAGATACCTTCGTTTTGACTAGTTATGGCTCCCGTAACTCTAAACGAGCCAAGAGTTATGGCCCTCCGAAAAATCGATATCCACAGGGTGCAACATCTACGGTGCAAGGTGCAACATCCGTCCAAAATGACGAAACAGTGCCTTACGACCTTTAGAAATGAGTGCATGAATTTGAAACATTGCAGTACCATGGTGCACCACTCTCCAGCGATGGTAAATCATAGACCAGCCACGGGGATCCCGTTTTACAGAAAAAATCCACGTGACGAAAAAACGAAGGGTAAAATACTTCCTTGACCTGATTGAGGTTCGGATAGGATTTTTTGGGGTATGAAACTAACCAGTGACGGCTGAAAACCTTCGTTTTGACTGGTTATGGCTCCCGTAACTCTAAACGAGCCAAGAGTTATGGCTCTCCGAAGAATCGATATCCACAGGGTGCAACATCTACGGTGCAAGGTGCAATATCCGTCCAAAATGACGAAACAGTGCCGTACGACCTTTAGAAATGAGTGCATGGATTTGAAACATTGCAGTACCATGGTGCACCACTCTCCAGCGATGGTAAATCATAGACCAGCCACGGGGATCCCGTTTTACAGAAAAAATCCACGTGACGAAAAAACGAAGGGTAAAAAACTTCCTTGACCCGATTGAGGTTCGGATAGGATTTTTTGGGTATGAAACTAACCAGTGACGGCTGAAAGCAGTCATAGCTGTAGAACTCACAGATACCTTCGTTTTGACTGGTTATGGCTCCCGTAACTCTAAACGAGCCAAGAGTTATGGCCCTCCGAAGAATCGATATCCACAGGGTGCAACATCTACGGTGCAAGGTGCAACATCCCTCCAAAATGACGAAATAGTGCCTTACGACCTTTAGAAATGAGTGCATGGATTTGAAACATTGCAGTACCATGGTGCACCACTCTCCAGCAATGGTAAATCATAGACCAGCCACGGGGATCCCGTTATACAGAAAAAATCCACGTGACGAAAAAACGAAGGGTAAAAAACTTCCTCGACCCGATTGAGGTTCGGATAGGATTTTTTGGGTATGAAACTAACCAGTGACGGCTGAAAACCTTCGTTTTGACAGGTTATGGCTCCCGTAACTCTAAACGAGCCAAGAGTTATGGCCCTCCGAAGAATCGATATCCATAGGGTGCAACATCTACGGTGCAAGGTGCAACATCCGTCCAAAATGACAAAACAGTGCCGTACGACCTTTAGAAATGAGTGCATGGATTTGAAACATTGCAGTACCATGGTGCACCACTATCCAGCGATGGTAAATCATAGACCAGCCACGAGGATCCCGTTTTAAAGAAAAAATCCACGTGACGAAAAAACGAAGGGTAAAAAACTTCCTTGACCTGATTGAGGTTCGGATAGGATTTTTTAGGTATGAAACTAACCAGTGACAGTGACGGCTGAAAGCCGTCATAGCTGTAGAACTCACAGATACCTTCGTTTTGACTGGTTATGGCTCCAGTAACTCTAAACGAGCCAAGAGTTATGGCCCTCCGAAAAATCGATATCCACAGGGTGCAACATCTACGGTGCAAGTGCAACATCCGTCCAAAATGACGAAACAGTGCCGTACGACCTTTAGAAATGAGTGCATGGATTTGAAACATTGCAGTACCATGGTGCACCACTCTCCAGCGATGGTAAATCATAGACCAGCCACGGGGATCCCGTTTTACAGAAAAAATCCACGTGACGAAAAAACGAAGGGTAAAAAACTTCCTTGACCCGATTGAGGTTCGGATAGGATTTTTTGGGCATGAAACTAACCAGTGACGGCTGAAAACCTTCGTTTTGACTGGTTATGGCTCCCGTAACTCTAAACGAGCCAAGAGTTATGGCCCTCCGAAGAATCGATATCCACAGGGTGCAACATCTACGGTGCAAGGTGCAACATCCGTCCAAAATGACGAAACAGTGCCTTACGACCTTTAGAAATGAGTGCATGGATTTGAAACATTGCAGTACCATGGTGCACCACTCTCCTGCGATGGTAAATCATAGACCAGCCACGGGGATCCCGTTTTACAGAAAAAATCCACGTGACGAAAAATTGAAGGGTAAAAAACTTCCATGACCCGATTGAGGTTCGGATAGGATTTTTGGGTATGAAACTAACCAGTGACGGCTGAAAGCTGTCACAGCTGTAGAACTCACAGATACCTTCGTTTTGACTGGTTATGGCTCCCGTAACTCTAAACGAGCCAAGAGTTTTAGCCCTCCGAAGAATCGATATCCACAGGGTGCAACATCTACGGTGCAAGGTGCAACATCCGTCCAAAATGACGAAACAGTGCCTTACGACCTTTAGAAATGAGTGCATGGATTTGAAACAATGTAGTACCATGGTGCACCACTCTCCAGCGATGGTAAATCATAGACCAGCCACGGGGATCCCGTTTTACAGAAAAAATACACGTGACGAAAAAACGAAGGGTAAAAAACTTCCTTGACCCGATTGAGGTTCGGATAGGATTTTTTGGGTATGACACTAACCAGTGACGGCTGAAAGCAGTCATAGCTGCAGAACTCACAGATACCTTCGTTTTGACTGGTTATGGCTCCCGTAACTCTAAACGAGCCAAGAGTTATGGCCCTCCAAAGAATCGATATCCACAGGGTGCAACATCTACGGTGCAAGGTGCAACATCCTTCCAAAATGAAGAAACAGTGCCTTACGACCTTTAGAAATGAGTGCATGGATTTGAAACATTGCAGTACCATGGTGCACCACTCTCCTGCGATGGTAAATCATAGACCAGCCACGGGGATCCCGTTTTACAGAAAAAATCCACATGACGAAAAAACGAAGGGTAAAAAACTTCCATGACCCGATTGAGGGTCGGATAGGATTTTTGGGTATGAAACTAACCAGTGACGGCTGAAAGCTATCATAGCTGTAGAACTCACAGATACCTTCGTTTTGACTGGTTATGGCTCCCGTAACTCTAAACGAGCCAAGAGTTATGGCCCTCCGAAGAATCGATATCCACAGGGTGCAACATCTACGGTGCAAGGTGCAACATCCGTCCAAAATGACGAAACAGTGCCGTACGACCTTTAGAAATGAGTGCATGGATTTGAAACGTTGCAGTACCATGGTACACCACTCTCCAGCGATGGTAAATCATAGACCAGCCACGGGGATCCCGTTTTACAGAAAAAATCCACGTGACGAAAAAACGAAGGGTAAAAAACTTCCATGACCCGATTGAGGTTCGGATAGGATTTTTGGGTATGAAACTAACCAGTGACGGCTGAAAGCTGTCATAGCTGTAGAACTCACAGATACCTTCGTTTTGACTGGTTATGGCTCCCGTAACTCTAAACGAGCCAAGAGTTATGGCCCTCCGAAGAATCGATATCCACAGGGTCCAACATCTACGGTGCAAGGTGCAACATCCCTCCAAAATGACGAAATAGTGCCTTACGACCTTTAGAAATGAGTGCATGGATTTGAAACATTGCAGTACCATGGTGCACCACTCTCCAGCAATGGTAAATCATAGACCAGCCACGGGGATCCCGTTTTACAGAAAAAATCCACGTGACGAAAAAACGAAGGGTAAAAAACTTCCTTGACCCGATTGAGATTCGGATAGGATTTTTTGGGTATGACACTAACCAGTGACGGCTGAAAGCAGTCATAGCTGTAGAACTCACAGATACCTTCGTTTTGACTGGTTATGGCTCCCGTAACTCTAAACGAGTCAAAAGTTATGGCCCTCCGAAGAATCGATATCCACAGGGTGCAGCATCTATGGTGCAAGGTGCAACATCCGTCCAAAATTATGAAACAGTGCCATACGACCTTTAGAAATGAGTGCATGGATTTGAAACATTATAGTACCATGGTGCACCACTCTCCAGCGATGGTAAATCATAGACCAGCCACGGGGATCCCGTTTTACAGGAAAAAGTCCACGTGACGAAAAAACGAAGGGTAAAAAACTTCCATGACCCGATTGAGGTTCGGATAGGATTTTTTGGTATGAACCTAACCAGTGACGGCTGAAAGCTGTCATAGCTATAGAACTCACAGATACCTTCGTTTTGACTGGTTATGGCTCCCGTAACTCTAAACGAGCCAAGAGTTATGGCCCTCCGAAGAATCGATATCCACAGGGTGCAACATCTACGGTGCAAGGTGCAACATCCGTCCAAAATGACGAAACAGTGCCTTACGACCTTTAGAAATGAGTGCATGGATTTGAAACATTGCAGTACCATGGTGCACCACTCTCCAGCGATGGTAAATCATAGACCAGCCACGGGGATCCCGTTTTACAGAAAAAATCCACGTGACGAAAAAACGAAGGGTAAAAAACTTCCATGACCCGATTGAGGTTCGGATAGGATTTTTGGGTATGAAACTAACCAGTGACGGCTGAAAGCTGTCAAAGCTGTAGAACTCACAGATACCTTCGTTTTGACTGGTTATGGCTCCCGTAACTCTAAACGAGCCAAGAGTTATGGCCCTCCGAAGAATCGATATCCACAGGGTGCAACATCTACGGTGCAAGGTGCAACATCCCTCCAAAATGACGAAACAGTGCCTTACGACCTTTAGAAATGAGTGCATGGATTTGAAACATTGCAGTACCATGGTGCACCACTCTCCAGCAATGGTAAATCATAGACCAGCCACGGGGATCCCGTTTTACAGAAAAAATTCACGTGACGAAAAAACGAAGGGTAAAAAACTTCCTTGACCCGATTGAGGTTCGGATAGGATTTTTTGGGTATGAAACTAACCAGTGACGGCTGAAAGCGGTCATAGCTGTAGAACTCACAGATACCTTCGTTTTAACTGGTTATGGCTCCCGTAACTCTAAACGAGCCGAGAGTTATGGCCCTCCGAAGAATCGATATCCACTGGGTGCAACATCTGCGGTGCAAGGTGCAACATCCGTCCAAAATGACGAAACAGTGCCTTACGACCTTTAGAAATGAATGCATGGATTTGAAACATTGCTTCACCATGGCGCACCACTCTCCAGCGATGGTAAATCATAGACCAGCCACGGGGATCCCGTTTTACAGAAAAAATCCACGTGACGAAAAAACGAAGGGTAAAAAACTTCCTTGACCCGATTGAGGTTCGGATAGGATTTTTTGGGTATGACACTAACCAGTGACGGTTGAAAGTCGTCATAGCTGTAGAACTCACAGATACCTTCGTTTTGACTGGTTATGGCTCCCGTAACTCTAAACGAGCCAACAGTTATGGCCCTCCGAAGAATCGATATCCACAGGTTGCAACATCTACGGTGCAGGGTGCAACATCCGTCCAAAATGACGAAACAGTGCCGTACGACCTTTAGAAATGAGTGCATGGATTTGAAACATTGCAGTACCATGGTGCACCACTCTCCAGCGATGGTAAATCATAGACCAGCCACGGGGATCCCGTTTTACGGAAAAAATCCACGTGACGAAAAAACGAAGGGTAAAAAACTTCCTTGACCCGATTGAGGTTCAGATAGGATTTTTGGGTATGACACTAACCAGTGACGGCTGAAAGCTATCATAGCTGTAGAACTCACAGATACCTTCGTTTTGACTGGTTATGGCTCCCGTAACTCTAAACGAGCCAAGAGTTATGGCCCTCCGAAGAATCGATATCCACAGGGTGCAACATCTACGGTGCAAGGTGCATCATCCCTCCAAAATGACGAAACAGTGCCTTACGACCATTAGAAATGAGTGCATGGATTTGAAACATTGCAGTACCATGGTGCACCACTCTCCAGCGATGGTAAATCATAGACCAGCCACGGGGATCCCGTTTTACAGAAAAAATCCACGTGACGAAAAAACGAAGGGTAAAAAACTTCCATGACCCGATTGAGGTCCGGATATGATTTTTGGGTATGAAACTAACCAGTGACGGCTGAAAGCTGTCATAGCTGTATAAACCCACAGATACCTTCGTTTTGACTGGTTATGGCTCCCGTAACTCTAAACGAGCCAAGAGTTATGGCCCTCCGAAGAATCGATATCCACAGGGCGCAACATCTACGGTGCAAGGTGCATCATCCCTCCAAAATGACGAAACAGTGCTTTACGACCTTTAGAAATGAGTGCATGGATTTGAAACATTGCAGTACCATGGTGCACCACTCTCCAGCGATGTTAAATCATAGACCAGCCACGGGGATCCCGTTTTACAGAAAAAATCCACGTGACGAAAAACGAAAGGTAAAAAACTTCCTTGACCCGATTGAGGTTCGGATAGGATTTTTTGGGTATGAAACTAACCAGTGACGGCTGAAAGCCGTCATAGCTGTAGAACTCACAGATACCTTCGTTTTGACTGGTTATGGCTCCCGTAACTCTAAACGAGCCAAGAGTTATGGCCCTCCGAAGAATCGATATCCACAGGGTGCAACATCTACGGTGCAAGGTGCAACATCCGTCCAAAATGACGAAACAGTGCCTTACGACCTTTAGAAATGAGTGCATGGATTTGAAACATTGCAGTACCATGGTGCACCACTCTCCAGCGATGGTAAATCATAGACCAGCCACGGGGATCCCGTTTTACAGAAAAAATCCACGTGACGAAAAAACGAAGGGTAAAAAACTTCCATGACCCGATTGAGGTTCGGATAGGATTTTTGGGTATGAAACTAACTAGTGACGGCTGAAAGCTGTCATAGCTGTAGAACTCACAGATACCTTCGTTTTGACTGGTTATGGCTCCCGTAACTCTAAACGAGCCAAGAGTTATGGCCCTCCGAAGAATCGATATCCACAGGGTGCAACATCTACGGTGCAAGGTGCAACATCCCTCCAAAATGACGAAACAGTGCCTTACGACCTTTAGAAATGAGTGTATGGATTTGAAACATTGCAGTACCATGGTGCACCCCTCTCCAGCAATGGTAAATCATAGACCAGCCATGGGGATCCCGTCTTACAGAAAAAATTCACGTGACGAAAAAACGAAGGGTAAAAAACTTCCTTGACCCGATTGAGGTTTGGATAGGATTTTTTGGGTATGAAACTAACCAGTGACGGCTGAAAGCGGTCATAGCTGTAGAACTCATAGATACCTTCGTTTTGACTGGTTATGGCTCCCGTAACTCTAAACGAGCCAAGAGTTATGGCCCTCCGAAGAATCGATATCCACATGGTGCAACATCTACGGTGCAAGGTGCAACATCCGTCCAAAATGACGAAACAGTGCCTTACGACCTTTAGAAATGAGTGCATGGATTTGAAACATTGCAGCACCATGGCGCACCACTCTTCAGCGATGGTAAACATAGACCAGCCACGGGGATCCCGTTTTACAGAAAAAATCCACGTGACGAAAAAACGAAGGGTAAAAAACTTCCTTGACCCGATTTAGGTTCGGATAGGATTTTTTGGGTATGATACTAATCAGTGACGGCTGAAAGCCGTCATAGCTGTAGAACTCACAGATACCTTCGTTTTGACTGGTTATGGCTCCCGTAACTCTAAACGAGCCAAGAGTTATGGCCCTCCGAAGAATCGATATCCACAGGGTGCAACATCTACGGTGCAAGGTGCAACATCCCTCCAAAATGACGAAACAGTGCCTTACGACCTTTAGAAATGAGTGCATGGATTTGAAACATTGCAGCACCATGGCGCACCACTCTTCAGCGATGGTAAACATAGACCAGCCACGAGGATCCCGTTTTACAGAAAAAATCCACGTGACGAAAAAACGAAGGGTAAAAAACTTCCTTGACCCGATTTAGGTTCGGATAGGATTTTTTGGGTATGACACTAACCAGTGACGGCTGAAAGTCGTCATAGCTGTAGAACTCACAGATACCTTCGTTTTGACTGGTTATGGCTCCCGTAACTCTAAACGAGCCAACAGTTATGGCCCTCCGAAGAATCGATATCCACAGGGTGCAACATCTACGGTGCAAGGTGCAACATCCGTCCAAAATGACGAAACAGTGCCGTACGACCTTTAGAAATGAGTGCATGGATTTGAAACATTGTAGTACCATGGTGCACCACTCTCCAGCGATGGTAAATCATAGACCAGCCACGGGGATCCCATTTTACAGAAAAAATCCACGTGACGAAAAAACGAAGGGTAAAAAACATCCATTACCCGATTGAGGTTCGGATAGGATTTTTGGGTATGAAACTAACCAGTGACGGCTGAAAGCGGTCATAGCTGTAGAACTCACAGATACCTTCGTTTTGACTGGTTATGGCTCCCGTAACTCTAAACGAGCCAAGAGTTATGGCCCTCCGAAGAATCGATATCCACAGGGTGCAACATCTACGGTGCAAGGTGCAACATCCGTCCAAAATGACGAAACAGTGCCGTACGACCTTTAGAAATGAGTGCATGCATTTGAAACATTGCAGTACCATGGTGCACCACTCTCCAGCGATGGTAAATCATAGACCAGCCACGGGGATCCCGTTTTACAGAAAAAATCCACGTGACGAAAAAACGAAGGGTAAAAAACTTCCTTGACCCGATTGAGGTTCGGATAGGATTTTTTGGGTATGAAACTAACCAGTGACGGCTGAAAACCTCCGTTTTGACTGGTTATGGCTCCCGTAACTCTAAACGAGCCAAGAGTTATGGCCCTCCGAAGAATCGATATCCACAGGGTGCAACATCTACGGTGCAAGGTGCAACATCCGTCCAAAATGACGAAACAGTGCCGTACAACCTTTAGAAATGAGTGCATGGATTTGAAACATTGCAGTACCATGGTGCACCACTCTCCAGCGATGGTAAATCATAGACCAGCCACGGGGATCCCGTTTACAGAAAAAATCCACGTGACGAAAAAACGAAGGGTAAAAAACTTCCTTGACCCGATTGAGGTTCGGATAGGATTTTCTGGGTATGAAACTAACCAGTGACGGCCGCAAGCTGTCATAGCTGTAGAACTCACAGATACCTTCGTTTTGACTGGTTATGGCTCCCGTGACTCTAAATGAGCCAAGAGTTATGGCCCTCCAAAGAATCGATATCCACAGGGTGCAACATCTACGGTGCAAGGTGCAACATCCGTCCAAAATGACGAAACAGTGTCGTACGACCTTTAGAAATGAGTGCATGGATTTGAAACATTACAGTACCATGGTGCACCACTCTCCAGCGATGGTACATCATAGACCAGCCACGGGGATCCCGTTTTACAGAAAAAATCCACGTAACGAAAAAACGAAGGGTAAAAAACTTCCTTGACCCGATTGAGGTTCGGATAGGATTATTTGTGTATGACACTAACCAGTGACGGCTGAAAGCAGTCATAGCCGTAAAACTCACAGATACCTTCATTTTGACTGGTTATGGCTCCCGTAACTCTAAACGAGCCAAAAGTTATGGCCCTCCGAAGAATCGATATCCACAGGGTGCAACATCTACGGTGCAAGGTGCAACATCCGTCCAAAATGGCGAAACAGTGCCGTACGACCTTTAGAAATGAGTGCATGGATTTGAAACATTGCAGTACCATGGTGCACCACTCTCCCGCGATGGTAAATCATAAACCAGCCTTGGGGATCCCGTTTTACAGAAAAAATCCACGTGACGAAAAAACGAAGGGTAAAAAACTTCCATGACCCGATTGAGGTTCGGATAGGATTTTTGGGTATGAAACTAACCAGTGACGGCTGAAAGCTGTCATAGCTATAGAACTCAAAGATACCTTCGTTTTGACTGGTTATGGCTCCCGTAACTCTAAACGAGTCAAGAGTTTTGGCCCTCCGAAGAATCGATATCCACAGGGTGCAACATCTACGGTGCAAGGTGCAACATCCGTCCAAAATGACGAAACAGTGCCTTACGACCTTTAGAAATGAGTGCATCGATTTGAAACATTGCAGTACCATGGTGCACCACTCTCCAGCGATGGTAAATCATAGACCAGCCACGGGGATCCCGTTTTACAGAAAAAATCCACGTGACGAAAAAACGAAGGGTAAAAAACTTCCATGACCCGATTGAGGTCCGGATAGGATTTTTGGGTATGAAACTAACCAGTGACGGCTGAAAGCGGTCATAGATGTAGAACTCACAGATACCTTCGTTTTGACTGGTTATGGCTCCCGTAACTCTAAACGAGCCAAGAGTTATGGCCCTCCGAAGAATCGATATCCACAGGGTGCAACATCTACGGTGCAAGGTGCATCATCCCTCCAAAATGACGAAACAGTGCCTTACGACCTTTAGAAATGAGTGCATGGATTTGAAACATTGCAGTACCATGGTGCACCACTCTCCAGCGATGGTAAATCATAGACCAGCCACGGGGATCCCGTTTTACAGAAAAAATCCACGTGACGAAAAAACGAAGGGTAAAAAACTTCCATGACCCGATTGAGGTCCGGATAGGATTTTTGGGTATGAAACTAACCAGTGACGGCTGAAAGCTGTCATAGCTGTAGAACTCACAGATACCTTCGTTTTGACTGGTTATGGCTCCCGTAACTCTAAACGAGCCAAGAGTTATGGCCCTCCGAAGAATCGATATCCACAGGGTGCAACATCTACGGTGCAAGGTGCATCATCTCTCCAAAATGACGAAACAGTGCCTTACGACCTTTAGAAATGAGTGCATGGATTTGAAACATTGCAGTACCATGGTGCACCACTCTCCAGCGATGGTAAATCATAGACCAGCCGCGGGGATCCCGTTTTACAGAAAAAATCCACGTGACGAAAAAACGAAGGGTAAAAAACTTCCTTGACCCGATTGAGGTTCGGATAGGATTTTTTGGGTATGAAACTAACCAGTGACGGCTGAAAGCTGTCATTGCTGTGGAACTCACAGATACCTTCGTTTTGACTGGTTATTGCTCCCGTGACTCTAAACGAGCCAAAAGTTATGGCCCTCCAAAGAATCGATATCCACAGGGTGCAACATCTACGATGCAAGGTGCAACATCCGTCCAAAATGACGAAACAGTGCCATACGACCTTTAGAAATGAGTGCATGGATTTGAAACATTGCAGTACCATGGTGCACCACTCTCCAGCGATGGTAAATCATAGACCAGCCACGGGGATCCCGTTTTACAGAAAAAATCCACGTGACGAAAAAACGAAGGGTAAAAAACTTCCTTGACCCGATTGAGGTTCGGATAGGATTTTTGGGTATGAAACTAACCAGTGACGGCTGAAAGCTGTCATAGCTGTAGAACTCACAGATACCTTCGTTTTGACTGGTTATGGCTCCCGTAACTCTAAACGAGCCAAGAGTTGTGGCCCTCCGAAGAATCGATATCCACAGGGTGCAACATCTACGGTGCAAGGTGCAACATCCCTCCAAAATGACGAAACAGTGCCTTACGACCTTTAGAAATGAGTGCATGGATTTGAAACATTGCAGTACCATGGTGCACCACTCTCCAGCAATGGTAAATCATAGACCAGCCACGGGGATCCCGTTTTACAGAAAAAATCCACGTGACGAAAAAACGAAGGGTAAAAAACTTCCTTGACCCGATTGAGGTTCGGATAGGATTTTTGGGTATGAAACTAACCAGTGACGGCTGAAAGCTGTCATAGCTGTAGAACTCACAGATACCTTCGTTTTGACTGGTTATGGCTCCCGTAACTCTAAACGAGCCAAGAGTTATGGCCCTCCGAAGAATCGATATCCACAGGGTGCAGCATCTATGGTGCAAGGTGCAACATCCGTCCAAAATGACGAAACAGTGCCGTACGACCTTTAGAAATGAGTGCATGGATTTGAAACATTACATTACCATGGTGCACCACTCTCCAGCGATGGTAAATCATAGACCAGCCACGGGGATCCCGTTTTACGGAAAAAATCCACGTGACGAAAAAACGAAGGGTAAAAAACTTCCTTGACCCGATTGAGGTTCAGATAGGATTTTTGGGTATGACACTAACCAGTGACGGCTGAAAGCTATCATAGCTGTAGAACTCACAGATACCTTCGTTTTGACTGGTTATGGCTCCCGTAACTCTAAACGAGCCAAAAGTTATGGCCCTCCGAAGAATCGATATCCACAGGGTGCAGCATCTATGGTGCAAGGTGCAACATCCGTCCAAAATGACGAAACAGTGCCGTACGACCTTTAGAAATGAGTGCATGGATTTGAAACATTACATTACCATGGTGCACCACTCTCCAGCGATGGTAAATCATAGACCAGCCACGGGGATCCCGTTTTACAGAAAAAATCCACGTGACGAAAAAACGAAGGGTAAAAAACTTCCATGACCCGATTGAGGTTCGGATAGGATTTTTGGGTACGAAACTAACCAGTGACGGCTGAAAGCTGTCATAGCTGTAGAACTCACAGATACCTTCGTTTTGACTGGTTATGGCTCCCGTAACTCTAAACGAGCCAAGAGTTATGGCCCTCCGAAGAATCGATATCCACAGGGTGCAACATCTACGGTGCAAGGTGCAACATCCGTCCAAAATGACGAAACAGTGCCTTACGACCTTTAGAAATGAGTGCATGGATTTGAAACATTGCAGTACCATGGTGCACCACTCTCCAGCGATAGTAAATCATAGACCAGCCACGGGGATCCCGTTTTACAGAAAAAATCCACGTGACGAAAAAACGTAGGGTAAAAAACATCCATGACCCGATTGAGGTTCGGATAGGATTTTTGGGTATGAAACTAACCAGTGACGGCTGAAAGCTGTCATAGCTGTAGAACTCACAGATACCTTCGTTTTGACTGGTTATGGCTCCCGT
This sequence comes from Allium cepa, assembly GCA_030765085.1. NCBI lineage: Eukaryota > Viridiplantae > Streptophyta > Magnoliopsida > Asparagales > Amaryllidaceae > Allium > Allium cepa. The sequence continues at coordinate 643,221 of CM060941.1, forward strand.
AACTCTAAACGAGCCAAGAGTTGTGGCCCTCCGAAGAATCGATATCCACAGGGTGCAACATCTACGGTGCAAGGTGCAACATCCCTCCAAAATGACGAAACAGTGCCTTACGACCTTTAGAAATGAGTGCATGGATTTGAAACATTGCAGTACCATGGTGCACCACTCTCCAGCAATGGTAAATCATAGACCAGCCACGGGGATCCCGTTTTACAGAAAAAATTCACGTGACGAAAAAACGAAGGGTAAAAAACTTCCTTGACCCGATTGAGGTTCGGATAGGATTTTTTGGGTATGAAACTAACCAGTGACGGCTGAAAGCGGTCATAGCTGTAGAACTCACAGATACCTTCGTTTTGACTGGTTATGGCTCCCGTAACTCTAAACGAGCGAAGAGTTATGGCCCTCCGAAGAATCGATATCCACAGGGTGCAACATCTACGGTGCAAGGTGCAACATCCGTCCAAAATGACGAAACAGTGCCTTACGACCTTTAGAAATGAGTGCATGGATTTGAAACATTGCAGCACCATGGCGCACCACTCTCCAGCGATGGTAAATCATAGACCAGCCACGGGGATCCCGTTTTACAGAAAAATTCCACGTGACGAAAAAACGAAGGGTAAAAAACTTCCTTGACCCGATTGAGGTTCAGATAGGATTTTTTGGGTATGACACTAACCAGTGACGGCTGAAAGTCGTCATAGCTGTAGAACTCACAGATACCTTCGTTTTGACTGGTTATGGCTCCCGTAACCCTAAACGAGCCAATAGTTATGGCCCTCCGAAGAATCGATATCCACAGGGTGCAACATCTACGGTGCAAGGTGCAACATCCGTCCAAAATGACGAAACAGTGCCGTACGACCTTTAGAAATGAGTGCATGGATTTGAAACATTGTAGCACCATGGTGCACCACTCTCCAGCGATGGTAAATCATAGACCAGCCACGGGGATCCCGTTTTACAGAAAAAATCCACGTGACGAAAAAACGAAGGGTAAAAAACATCCATGACCCGATTGAGGTTCGGATAGGATTTTTGGGTATGAAACTAACCAGTGACGGCTGAAAGCTGTCATAGCTGTAGAACTCACAGATACCTTCTTTTTGACTGGTTATGGCTCCCGTAACTCTAAACGAGCCAAGAGTTATGGCCCTCCGAAGAATCGATATCCACAGGGTGCAACATCTACGGTGCAAGGTGCAACATCCGTCCAAAATGACGAAACAGTGCCGTACGACCTTTAGAAATGAGTGCATGCATTTGAAACATTACAGTACCATGGTGCACCACTCTCCAGCGATGCTAAATCATAGACAAGCCACGGGGATCCCGTTTTACAGAAAAAATCCACGTCACGAAAAAACGAAGGGTAAAAAACTTCCTTGACCCGATTGAGGTTCGGATAGGATTTTTTGGGTATGAAACTAACCAGTGACGGCTGAAAGCTGTCATAGCTGTAGAACTCACAGATACCTTCATTTTGACTGGTTATGGCTCCCGTAACTCTAAACGAGCCAAATTTTATGGCCCTCCGAAGAATCGATATCCACAGGGTGCAATATCTACGGTGCAAGGTGCAACATCCGTCCAAAATGACGAAACAGTGCCGTACGACCTTTAGAAATGAGTGCATGGATTTGAAACATTGCAGCACCATGGCGCACCACTCTCCAGCGATGGTAAACATAGACCAGCCACGGGGATCCCGTTTTACAGAAAAAATCCACCTGACGAAAAAACGAAGGGTAAAAAACTTCCTTGACCTGATAGAGGTTCGGATAGGATTTTTTGGGTATGACACTAACCAGTGACGGCTGAAAGTCGTCATAGCTGTAGAACTCACAGATACCTTCGTTTTGACTGGTTATGGCTCCCGTAACTCTAAACGAGCCAAGAGTTATGGCCCTCCGAAGAATCGATATCCACAGGGTGCAACATCTACGGTGCAAGGTGCAACATCCGTCCAAAATGACGAAACAGTGCCTTACGACCTTTAGAAATGAGTGCATGGATTTGAAACATTGCAGTACCATGGTGCACCACTCTCCAGCGATGGTAAATCATAGACCAGCCACGGGGATCCCGTTTTACAGAAAAAATCCACGTAACGAAAAAACGAAGGGTAAAAAAACTTTCGTGACCCGATTGAGGTTCGGATAGGATTTTTTGGCTATGACACTAACCAGTGACGGCTGAAAGACGTCATAGCTGTAGAACTCAAAGATACCTTCGTTTTGACTGGTTATGGCTCCTGTAACTCTAAACGAGCCAAAAGTTATGGCGCTCCGAAGAATCGATATCCACAGGGTGCAACATCTACGGTGCAAGGTGCAACATCCGTCCAAAATGACGAAACAGTGCCTTACGACCTTTAGAAATGAGTGCATGGATTTGAAACATTGCAGTACCATGGCGCACCACTCTCCGGCGATGGTAAATAATAGACCAGCCACGGGGATCCCGTTTTACAGAAAAAATCCACGTGACGAAAAAACGAAGGGTAAAAAACTTCCTTGACCCGATTGAGGTTCGGATAGGATTTTTTCAGTATGACACTAACCAGTGACGGCTGAAAGCCGTCATAGCTGTAGAACTCACAGATACCTTCGTTTTGACTGATTATGGCTCCCGTAACTCTAAACGAGCCAAGAGTTATGGCCCTCCGAAGAATCGATATCCACAGGGTGCAACGTCTACGGTGCAAGGTGCAACATCCGTCCAAAATGACGAAACAGTGCCGTACGACCTTTAGAAATGAGTGCATGCCTTTGAAACATTGCAGTACCATGGTGCACCACTCTCCAGCGATGGTAAATCATAGACCAGCCACGGGGATCCCGTTTTACAGAAAAAATCCACGTGACGAAAAAACGAAGGGTAAAAAACTTCCTTGACCCGATTGAGGTTCGGATAGGATTTTTTGGGTATGAAACTAACCAGTGACGGCTGAAAGCCGTCATAGCTGTAGAACTCACAGATACCTTCATTTTGACTGGTTATGGCTCCCGTAACTCTAACCGAGCCAAATTTTATGGCCCTCCGAAGAATCGATATCCACAGGGTGCAACATCTACGGTGCAAGGTGCAACATCCGTCCAAAATGACGAAACAGTGCCGTACGACCTTTAGAAATGAGTGCATGCATTTGAAACATTGCAGTACCATGGTGCACCACTCTCCAGCGATGGTAAATCATAGACTAGCCACGGGGATCCCGTTTTAAAGAAAAAATCCACGTGACGAAAAAACGAAGAGTAAAAAACTTCCATGACCCGATTGAGGTTCGGATAGGATTTTTGGGTATGAAACTAACCAGTGACGGCTGAAAGCTGTCATAGCTGTAGAACTCACAGATACCTTCGTTTTGACTGGTTATGGCTCCCGTAACTCTAAACGAGCCAAGAGTTATGGCCCTCCGAAGAATCGATATCCACAGGGTGCAACATCTATGGTGCAAGGTGCAACATCCGTCCAAAATGACGAAACAGTGTCTTACGACCTTTAGAAATGAGTGCATGGATTTGAAACATTGCAGTACCATGGTGCACCACTCTCCAGCGATGGTAAATCATAGACCAGCCACGGGGATCCCGTTTTACAGAAAAAATCCACGTGACGAAAAAACGAAGGGTAAAAAAACTTCCTTGACCCGATTGAGGTTCGGATAGGATTTTTTGGTATGACACTAACCAGTGACGGCTGAAAGCCGTCATAGCTGTAGAACTCGCAGATACCTTCGTTTTGACTGGTTATGGCTCCTGTAACTCTAAACGAGCCAAAAGTTATGGCCCTCCGAAGAATCGATATCCACAGGGTGCAACATCTACGGTGCAAGGTGCAACATCCGTCCAAAATGACGAAACAGTGCCTTACGACCTTCAGAAATGAGTGCATGGATTTGAAACATTGCAGTACCATGGTGCACCACTCTCCGGCGATGGTAAATCATAGACCAGCCACGGGGATCCCGTTTTACAGAAAAAATCCACGTGACGAAAAAACTAAGGGTAAAAAACTTCCTTGACCCGATTGAGGTTCGGATAGGATTTTTTCGGCATGACACTAACCAGTGATGGCTGAAAGCCGTCATAGCTGTAGAACTCACAGATACCTTCGTTTTGACTGGTTATGGCTCCCGTAACTCTAAACGAGCCAAGAGTTATGGCCCTCCGAAGAATCGATATCCACTGGGTGCTACATCTACGGTGCAAGGTGCAACATCCGTCCAAAATGACGAAACAGTGTCGTACGACCTTTAGAAATGAGTGCATGGATTTGAAACATTGCAGTACCATGGTGCACCAATCTCCAGCGATGGTAAATCATAGACCAGCCACGGGGATCCCGTTTTACAGAAAAAATCCACGTGACGAAAAAACGAAGGGTAAAAAACTTCCTTGACCCGATTGAGGTTCGGATAGGATTTTTTGGGTATGAATCTAACCAGTGACGGCTGAAAGCTGTCATAGCTGTAGAACTCACAGATACCTTCGTTTTGACTAGTTATGGCTCCCGTAACTCTAAATGAGCCAAGAGTTATGGCCCTCCGAAGAATCGATATCCACAGGGTACAACATCTACGGTGCAAGGTGCAACATCCGTCCAAAATGACGAAACAGTGCCTTACGACCTTTAGAAATGAGTGCATGGATTTGAAACATTGCAGTACCATGGTGCACCACTCTCTGGCGATGGTAAATCATAGACCAGCCACGGGGATCCCGTTTTACAGAAAAAATCCACGTGACGAAAAAACGAAGGGTAAAAAACTTCCTTGACCCGATTGAGGTCCGGATAGGATTTTTGGGTATGAAACTAACCAGTGACGGCTGAAAGCTGTCATAGCTGTAGAACTCACAGATACCTTCGTTTTGACTGGTTATGGCTCCCGTAACTCTAAACGAGCCAAGAGTTATGGCCCTCCGAAGAATCGATATCCACAGGGTGCAACATCTACGGTGCAAGGTGCATTGTTTGTACAAAAAATGGACAAACACCTCCAAGTCGTATTATTTAGTTGATTATATGTGATTTTCAATGGTTTGGATGACTTATGTAAATATGAAAAAAAAGCAGGAGCTGAAATGGAAAAGACACACAGATTTATAGTGGTTCGGCCAGAATGTGCCTACGTCCACTTTATATGTTATTATCTTCTTTCTTTCGGATTACAAGTACAATGCTTCGTATACAAGTATATGAAAGTAGTTTGAAAGTTCCTTCCTTGCTTGAGCTCTCAAACATGTCTGCCATTGTTGTACCCCTGCCCCTCTATTTATAGAATGAGGTAGGGGGCAGGGGCCTTGGAGGTATATAGCTGCTGGTGGGCCCGGGCTGAAACAATCTGGACTGGCAATCATCTGGTTCGGCAAAGCTTCATTCGGTGGTGAGGTAGGTGTTTGGCTCAGTGGCGTTGGTCCGGCCATGCGTGATTCGGTGTTGGTGGTCCGGTTGTGGAGTTGTGGTGGACCGGTAGTAGGGGCATGGATGTGGACCGGCAGTGAGTGTGGTCCGGTGGTAGGGGCATGGATGTGGACCGGCAGTGAGTGTGGTCCGGTGGTGATTGGACCGGTAGGAGAATGGGTTTGGTGGATAGCCGGATATGTCGAATGTGAAGGAGGCCGAATGAGGGGGAGGCCGAATGGGAAGGAGGCCGAATGTGGAGGAGGCCGAATGAGAAGGTGACTGGTCGTGCTGAATGAAGTGGAGATTGCGAACCCGAGTGAAACTGTGGCTTCTTGGTCTCGAGATCTTCTGGGTGAAAATTCGCCCAACATTTGCCCCCCAAAGTGGGGCACGTGCTTGCATGTGTCGCGCTTTGTTTCCCTGTGGTAGAAAGGCTTGTTTTGTAATGCCATGGGCTGGATGTTCATATCTTGTTGATGTCCTGCAAAGGAATTTATAGCTTTAGTGTGATTTCAAATAACGACCGTTCGTGATCGAAATATTCGAGATGAAGTGAACTGTGTCATTCGGGACGAGAGAGTGAGCCCCGAGGGGGCTTAACATCATCGATGCCAGGTTCACACTAGAGTGGGCCCCTGGATCGTTTGGTTTATCGCCAGCTCAGAGCATGCCTAAGGGTTGCTCTCAACCCCGTACATGTGTAAGTAGCTTAGCCATTTTCTAATTATCAGAATCAAATATCTGTTCAACCGATGAGCTTAAAAAGGGATGTCAAAGTGTAAATTCTCACGACGATAGGGTTAATAGCCGTTCAGAGCGTGCCTGTGGTCCGTTCGTGGTCGCGTACACGTGTAAATGATGAATCCATGTTAGTGAGAGATTTACGACTCGTTCATCGTTATCATAATCCTTATTTTATTAGTAAGTTTTGGAGTTCGGTACTTATCTGAGTGAGGCGCCTTGCGTGCCCCCGCGTCTGACTTTCGCTGGTGGAGACAACGTCATTCGGTGTTTGGTTGGTCCAGATGGATGTTTCCATTCGGCATACGGTTGGTCCGGTTTATGTTGGTCCGGTAGCCGGTCCAGATGGTTCGGCAGATCCGAGCGCGCCTATATATAGAGCTACACCCCCTTAGTTTTTTCTTACCGAATCATCAAGTGCCGAACCAACACTATACCGAGCCAACACTCTTGCTGAATCGAACGAAAGCCGAACCATTTTGTGCCGAACAAACTTGCCTACCGAATCAGGTATACACTTATTGCCGAATGGACTTACTACCGAATGGGACTAATTTGCCGAATACACACGAAGTGTTTTCTACTACCGAATGTAGTATATGCCGAATGAGACTCAGGCCTTAGGGCCGAATGATATGTATGCCGAATGAGCACGGGATAGTATATGCCGAATGAGCATGGGATAGTATATGCCGAATGGCCATATGTTTTCGATGCCGAATGACCATGTCTTGCACTGCCGAATGAGACTTCATACTTGAACCTCGAGCGGACTCTTAGACTTTTTTACACGCTTGCTTTAGATACTTGCTTGCTTATACTTCCGTTCTAACGTCATGTTTTTCACTTTACTTTTGTGTATGCAGATAAATGACTCGCAAGGCAGAAACACGATCAGACAGACGGAAATCCAAGGATGGAGGAGAGTCTTCTTCCGTGCCCCCAGCCCAACCAGGATCCGGGCAACATCGACCTGTTCCGAGGTCGTTAGTGGATGGATATGGTCCACAGGAACTTCTGGTCTCCCCCCTGATTGCTTTCCTAGCTCCCTAAAGGAGGAGCAACTTGACGTTATATCCCGTTCCTTCGGGATAGACAGGGCTCTTATGCTGTTACCGGGGGAGGGGGTCATGCCATATAATCCCCCCGAAGGCTACTTCGCTTATAGCAGATATCATTGCATGTGTGGTGCTATCCCTCCTATCAATGCTTGGATAGTTAGCTTCACCACATATTTGAAGGTGGCTCCCTTCCAACTTCAGCCTAACTCTTATGCCATCCTGGTGAGCCTTTTTGTTATCTTCCAGAGGAGGTACGGGCGTCCTCCTTCTAACCGGGAAATTCGATATTTGTACAACCTGAGAGGCTACAAGAAGGGATCTCCGTATATTAGTCTGGAAGCGGCCGTGCCCTTCAAACCGGTCTTGGATTTATATTCGAAGTTTACCATGTTCAAGAAAGAGTGGTTTTTTATCAAGGATGATTCTGTTTCTTTTCGCCTTTTAACTTCCGGCTGTAAGATGGATTTCATTTATACTTTTCATGTTCTGACTGTAATGTTTTTTCTGACATGCTTCTATTTCTTGCTAGCGACAGGTGGTATTGTAGTCGTGGAGGACGATTCCTTGGTGCGAATGGCTGCTGAACTAAAGGCTATTCCGGCATAGGACCGGTCGGCTTCTTTCTTGATCAGGAACGCAACCCTCCTGGAGTACAATTTGATCCTACCGCACCAGTCCGTGGTTAAGCAGAGGGATACGGCTGAGGAGAAGGCCGCTAAAGCTAAGGAGGGGGCTACGGTGAAGAGCGGCAAGAGGGAGCCTTTTGCAGAGCGTCCCGTTGTTGGGGGGAAGAAACTGAAGAAGTCTGATGGCCCTTCTCCAAGTACTTGCCCGACTGTCCCGGAGGAGGAAGGTGTGGAAGAGGGGGAAGGAGGCGAAGTTGGAGAAGGGTCAGAGGATGGAGGAGATGGCGACGGTCAGGGTGGTAGTGGCGTTGGTGCCCTAACCTCTGAGCAAGACCTCGAACTGGATGAGGCTCTCCGTCGGGCCTTCGGGGAGTCGGAGGGAGAGTCGGAAACGGAGAAGGCAAAGGAAACCGGCAAAGCTGTGGCTGGCGCTGACCCATCCTCTAAGGGTTCCTCAGCTAGGGTGATTCCGGCGATGCAAGGTGAACTTTTGTCTTCTGCCGATTCCATTTACGATAGGGACTTAGAAATATTTTACGGTTCACTTCCGTCCTGGAATGAGATCCAGGACTTATTGCAGTATCCCACTCCTCCGTCGGGTTTGTATAATAGATGTGTTTCCTCACTTTTCTTTCTTTTTAACTTAACACGTTTTTTGAGTTGTGGATCATGGTATGTTTGTAACACTTGTTCTTTATTCCAGGGGCAAGCCAGGTGGTTAAAACGTCCGATGTTCGACACCGCCTCGAACAATTCAAGTCGAGGAGAGCTTCGGCGAAGTCCCCTACTGGTCGTACTGGGGACGTAGTCAGTTACCGTCCTCTTCTTGGGGTCATTGAAGAGAGCATTCGGAAAAAGAAGCGGAGTCGTTCCTTATTTGAGTCTTCCTATGGTTCGCAGCTTCCTACTCAGCCTCCTCGTGATACTACGGAGGAGAGCACGGAGTCCGGCCCCCCTCATCCTCCTTTCAAGAGTCCAACTGTTATCCGCATAAGGCGTCCTGACGTGCCTCGCCCTGTGCCTCGTGACCCCTTCGCCGGTCATCCGGATTTAGATCCAAGCTTTCAGGATATCTCATTTGATGAGGCCACGGGCGAGCACCTCCTTCCTCGCAACCCCATGGTACGAGTGCTGGACGAGGCCAAGTCTTTAGATCTTGATTTGCTTACTACACGGGTAGTTACCATGAAGGACGAGGCCAAGGCTAACATCGATCGGGTGGCCGCAGAGACCAAGAAGTTAATGGAGAATCATGCTAAATTGGTCAAGGCCGGGGAAGAGATTGGGAGTGCTAATATCCGGTTGAGGCTAAAGGTTGCCGATCAGGCGAAGCAGCTTGCCGATCAAGCCATCCAGATTTCTCAGCACGGGGAAGCCTCCAGGCGGTTGAAAGAGACTATGGAGAAGGCTAGTAGGGCGGAATTACGGAAGATGGAGGCCGCCTGCAGGGAGCGGATTAACATGGCCATTACGACGGTGGATGAGGTTCGAAATGCGGATCTCGAGCGGCTAGAGGAGTTGTATGGGAGGCTCGAGGCCGCGGAGATGGCTCAGGCCGAGTTGAAGGAGGAGATGGAGGAAATGAGGAGGTCCTTCAAGTTAAAGGAGGAGGAAATGAGGAGGTCTCTCCAGGCTGACTGCTTGAGATACCAATCAGAGAGGGATGTCGCTGTCGCCAAGTTGCAAGCTTCCGAGGCCCGGGTGAGGGAGTTTGAGGAGAATGAGGGGATGATGGATGAGATGCTGCAGGACATGTACTTCCACACTTGGAAGGAGGGCGGCTTGTCTTGGATGGACGATTACCCTCGGGTCATGGCCAAGGTGTATCTCTAGGCTTTAGAGGAGGCCAGGGTGAATGCGGGTAAGGAAGGCGGAGAGGCTTTCAATTTGGATGCGGTCACTGCTCAGTTCTCGAAGGAGGAGCAAGCGGCGGTGAAGGAGGGGATGCGGCTGCTTGCTGCAGAGGAAGCAGGCGTGCAGTTGGAGGATGAGGATCAAGCGGCGGGCGCTGGTGAGTTATTCTTCTCTTTTTCTTTTCTTTCTGTGTTTCCACAACTTGATCGTTCATCGTTCGTTTAATGAATTCCTCTTCTTAATTGGATAGGTGGAACTTCTGATCAACCCGCTGGGGGCTCTGATCTTGCGGCCAAGTAGACTCGGAAAGTCGGAAGGACAAGAGCGAAGTGTGGACGCAGCTGCCACCTTTTTATTTCTTTTTATCACTGTTTACGTTAGTCATTGATGCGACTGTAATAATATTATTTGCAAAGAATAACTTCGTGTGATTTTATAATATAAGCTGATTTTGTAATGTTTGAATGTTGTTGACATCTTGATGTGCTGCGTGAGAAGTGTAACTATGTATATGCCTGTGATTCTAGTCGTGTTTGATGTTAAGTTTTTGCTTGAAGTATAATTTCATGTTTTGCGATGTTAGTGTACGAACAAGCTATAATCACGTATTTATGTATAAGAAAAGAGAGTACCGCCCTTCATGTTTTATTTGCAGGCGGTAGCTTTGAGTGTCTTGTGTAACTGTTCACAGATATAGCTGAGTACACTGCCACCCAGTATGCAGGCTTAGATTCTCATGAGTGAATGCTTCCTATTTGGTTTCCTGTACTTTAGAGTTCGTTATACAGGATAGGAGAAAAGTATTTAAATGAAATGGAAATATAGGAAAAGTAAAACTTCCTGTCACGGAAGGCCGTCGATGTGCTTAAGTTCGTGGCAAACGGGTTTTGTAGTCACTTTCCCTAGCTGTGGGTCTTGGAGACATTTGTCACCCATCTTACGCCTCCGCGGGGAGTTTTCTTTTTTACCACAGCCGCACTTAAGACACATCGGAGCCGAGATCGCGCACGGTAACTACCCGAACCATTATGGTCCGTAATCGTGGGTATTATTCGATTTACCGTGGCCGGCTAGCGTGGGTGCCGTTGGCCGTGAACTACCCCTGGCTGGCCACACCTTATGTTGGGGCTTAAAGTAGGTTCACAGTTGCCGGCGAGCCGAACGCCGTAATGAGCTGCCATCGGCTATAGTCGGCCTTTATAATGACTTATAATCGGCTCATTACAGTTGGCTTTGAGGGCAGGCGCGAGCAATGAGTTAACCCACAACAGAGGGATGCTGGAGCAAAAATGTCTCATTGGCGAGTGCATAGAATCGTAGCGTACCTGTTAGGCCTAGTCCAGATGAGGCCGCGGTGCGTCTTGAGTGGAGATGCCATAGGATTTTGTTCAACAGAAAGGGATAAAACTTAACAAGCAGCCAAGACATAAAGGAACAAGTTAAAAGGAGACAAGATTTTTTAAAGTGGTTCGACACGAAAATGCCTACGTCCACTGATTCTCTTTGTTAATTCACTTCATATGGGCAGTACAAGTTAAGAAAAGTATCGACGGAGGTGTCGGATGTTCCATGCCCTCTGGAACACCTCTCCGTCCACTGTTGACAAAATATAAGCTCCGTTGTGGAGATCTTTATGAATTACATATGGTCCGTCCCAGATGGGGTCCAGTGCCTCGGGGCGCGGAAAGATTCGCCTGAGGACAAGATCTCCTTCTTGTAAGCTGCGATGCTTGACTTTGGAATTGTATAGTGCTGCCACTTTTTGTTTGTGAGCTGCTGCTTTGAGTGCTGCATCGTTTCTCCTTTCCTCAATCAGATCCAAAGACATGAGGAGGAGTTCTTCGTTTTCTTCTGGGTTGTAGTGGATCCTACAGTGGGAATGCACAATAGTTTCAACTGGGAGCATTGCCTCCGATCCATATGCCAAAGAGAAGGGAGTATGTCCCGTTGATGTTCTGAAAGATGTGCGGTAGGCCCAAAGTGCCGTAGGAAGTTCGTCCACCCAAGCGCCTTTTGACTTTTCTAGTTTCTTCTTGATTAGGGTTTTGAGAATTTTGTTGACAGCTTCGACTTGTCTGTTTGCCTGAGGATAAGCTATTGATGAGAAGCTTTTATGGATTCCATGCTCTTGGCACCAGTCGGCAAATTCTTCGCTGTCAAATTGGAGTCCGTTGTCTGATACGATCTTGAGTGGGATTCCGTAGCTGCACAGAATATTTTTGATCAAGAAGTTGATAACTTTTGCTGAAGATATTTTATTTAGAGGTTCCGCTTCCACCCATTTGGTGAAATAATCGACTGCCACTATAGCATATTTGGCTCCGCCTCGGCCCGTTGGCAGTTCGCCAATTAAGTCAATTCCCCATACAGCAAAGGTCCAAGGGTTGGTTATTTGAGTAATCTCATTTGTGGGCAATCGAGGAATCTTGGCAAACTTCTAACATCTGTCGCATTTCTTGACGAAGTCTAGGGCGTCTTTGTTTAGTGTGGGCCAGTAATATCCATATCGGAGTATCTTTCTTGCCAAAGTCTGCCCTCCAGTGTGATCTCCGCATCCTCCCTGATGGATGTTGGATAAGATTTCCTTGGCTTCCCTTCCAGCGACGCATCTTAATAAGGGGCTAGAGAAGCCGCGCCTATAGAGGATGCCTTCTTGTATGGTATAGCGGGGAGCTTTCCTCAGGATTCTCTTGGCTTCGTCACGCCTGTCAGGAAGTGTGCCGTCTTGCAAATATTTCCGGATAGGGGTCATCCAGGTTCCTTCTTCGATTGCAGTTATTAGATTCACTTGTTCGAAACTTGGTGCTAGCTGCCTTGAGATGGCTAGTGCTCCGGAAATGTTGCTATTCTTCATACTAGCTTTCTTTGCAAGTTCATCGGCTTCTTGGTTCTCCTCTCGAGGAATGTGTTTGATTAGATAGTGGTCCAATTAATCGAGCAGCAGTTTGGTTTTCTTTAGGTATGCTGTGAGTCGTTCTCCTCGAGTCTGGAACTCTCCTAGTACCTGATTTACGATAAGCTGAGAATCACTATGAAGACATAAGGAATTGACTCCAATTTCTAGGGCAAGTTCCAATCCTGCTATTACTGCCTCATATTCCGCATCGTTGTTAGTGGCCGTGAATTCCAACCTTAACGCATAGTACAGCTTTCTTCCCCTGGGGGTGATGATCACAATACCTGCCCCCGAGCCTTGTTCGTTCGATGCTCCATCTACAAAGAGGTTCCACTTGATGTTTTTTGCTGTCTCGGATTGTTCCTTGCCTTCGTTGGTAGTGAATTCGGCAATGAAATCAGCCATGGCTTGTCCTTTGATAGCGGTGCGAGGATGGTAGGTGATATCATACTGACTTAGTTCAATGCACCATTTGAGGAGTCGCCCCGAAGTGTCAGGACGATGGAGCACCTGTCTTAGCGGTTGATCGGTTAGAACTCTGATGGAGTGAGACTGGAAGTAGTGTCGTAGTTTTCGTGACGCGATCAATAAACAATACGCTAATTTCTCAAGTTTAGGATATCTGGCTTCTGCCCCTGTAAATCTCTTACTTACAAAGTAAACTGGGCGTTGTGTGCGGTCTTCCTCTCTTACCAAGGCGGCGCTTAGAGCATGAGATGATACAGCGAGGTATAGGTATAATACTTCACCTTCATTTGGAGTTGAGAGTACTGGTGGCCTCTGAAGGTGTTCGATTAGGTTAAGGAAGGCTTTTAAGCATTCGTCGGTCCACTCGAACTTCCCTTTGTCTTTCTTGAGGGCTTCGAAGAAAGGGACACACTTGTCAGTCGCTTTGGAAATGAATCTGCTTAGGGCGGCCACCTTTCCGTTTAGGCTCTGCATTTCTTTTCGAGTGGAAGGTATCTTTATTTCTTTGAGAGCCTGGATCTGTCCAGGGTTTGCTTCGATTCCTCTGGCGTGGACGATAAATCCTAAGAATTTTCCCGATGATACCCCGAAGGAGCACTTTAGAGGATTCAGCTTCATTCCATATCGGAGAAGTACCTTAAACATATCGCCCAGGTGGCTTACATGGTCGTCGGCTTTCCTGGACTTTACCAACATGTCATCCACGTACACTTCCATAGTTCGTCCTATTAGCTCCGCGAACATCTTGTTGACGAGGCGCTGATAGGTAGCTCCAGCATTTTTGAGTCCAAAAGGCATGACTTTGTAACAATATAGTCCGCGGTCAGTGATGAAGCTAGTGTGGTCTTGATCGGGAGCGTGCAAGGGAATCTGGTTATATCCGGAGTATGCATCCATAAAAGATAGGAGTTCGTGCCCGGCTGTGCTGTCTACAAGTTGGTCAATTCGGGGAAGTGGGAAGCAATCTTTTGGGCAAGCGTCATTCAGGTTGGAGAAGTCGATACATGTTCGCCACTTTCCATTGGCCTTTTTTACCAGTACTGGGTTAGCAATCCACTCTGGGTAGATGGCTTCTCGTATGAAGCCATTAGCAAGTAGGTTCTTTACCTCCTCATCAAGGGCTGCTGATCGTTCTACCCCCATGCTCCTCTTTTTCTGCTTTACCGGTACCTTGGTGGGATCGATGTTTAGCATGTGGCATGCTATGTCTGGGGAGATTCCCGTCATATCGGCATGCGTCCATGCAAAGACATCTAAGTTGTGGCGGAGAAAGTCGATGAGTTGATCTTTCAATTCTGTTTTTAGCCGGGATCCGATTTTTAATAGTCTACTTGAATCATGCTTATCTACAGACACGAATTCCATAGCCTCTGCAGGCTCGGCGGTAGCCTCCTCCTCTTTATCCCTAGGGTCTAGTTCATTGAAGGGATCGCTTGTGTACCGAAGAGGAGGGGCTTTCTTTAGTTGCTATGCTTCTAAGCTTTTCATGCAGAGAGTAGTCTCTGCATCCTTTCCTTTATTCTTTCTGCGGTTATTGCGAAGTTCAGTTACGTAGCAGTCTCGGGCAGCGTCTTGATCTCCTTCTACTTCTCCTACTCCGTTGTCTGTTGGAAATTTCATCTTCAGGCACCAGGGGGCTAAAACAATTTGGAAGTCAGACAAGGCTGGTCTTCCCAAGAAGGCGTTGTAAGCCGAGTGGTTTTCTATTAGTACGAACGTTTGTTTTCGCACAACGGAGCGGGGATGACTTCCTATTTCGACGAAGAGGTCAAGTTGCCCGAGGGGCATTTTTGCATCTCCAGTGAAACCGTGCAGTGGTTTGTCACAGGGGGACACATCCTTCATTGATAACTTCATTTTGTCGAAAGCATGCTTGAATAGGATATTTACGGAGCTTCCTGTGTCTATTAGAATCCGAAAAACTTTAGCTGGACCGAACCAGGCAGAGATGACCATAGGATCCATATGTGGGTACTGTCTTCCTTCCAAATCACGCCTACTGAATATGATGTCATCGTTCTCTTTTCGTTTCGGGTGGCGTTCTTCCGTAATGGAGTTAACATAGCCTTCAGCGTTTCTAAGTGACTTGCCGTACCTTTCCATCTCTGCCCAACTTCTGTCGGCGATGTGAGGTCCTCCCGAGATGGTAAGGACCACTATCTTCTCTTAGCTCTACAACTGGTGTTGTGATTGTTGCGATTCCCTCCGCCTACTTCTGGGAGGGGTTGCTTTGAGTTCTCATTGACAGGAGTTGGAGTCCTGTTCTGACCCTTCACATAGCGTTCCAGTCTTCTTCTTCTAATGTGTTCTTCGATCAAGTCCCGAAGATGGTGGCATTCATTGGTGTCATGTCCGTGGGATTCGTGGAAGCGACAGAACTTTCCAGACTTGAGCGCGTTATCTGATTCTTTCTTGTGCGGGGGGCGCTTGTATCCGAGGTCGCCCTGAGTGGCTAGGAAGATGTTTTCGATTGTTTCATTCAAAGGAGTGTAGGAGTCAAATCTTGGTCCTGGTCGATATTGGCGCTTTTCAACCTTCCTGCCCCCAGCATTGTCTCTAGATTCATTTCTTCGAGCGTCCTTAGCCGCAGTGGGAACCTTGTCCTGAACTGTCTTACTTTGCTGCCCTGACTGCCTCTCAGTGGCAGCGTCTTCAAGCCTCATATACTTTCCAGCTTCATGGAAGAAATCAGGTAAAGTAGCTGGTTTTTTCTTAGTTAGTCTTCTGGCAAACTTGGTATCTGGGTGTACACCAATACAGAGGGCCATTAGGGTGAGTTTTTCATCGGCGTCTTGAACTGCGGCCACTGCGGCGTTGAACCGGGTTAGATATTGTTGCAGTGTTTCTCCGGATTTCTGTTTGACATTGGATAGAGAATAAGCATCCTTGGGTTGTTCCACATGGATGCGGAACTGGCTAATAAACCTTTCTTTCAACATCTCCCATGAGCTGATGGATCCTTGGGGTAGATGGCAGAACCAGGAAGTGGCTAGATCTGCTAGGAATAGCGGAAAGCATTTGCAAAATACCCCTTCTGTTGCTCCACTCATGAGCATATGCTGGGTGTATCTCTGTAAGTGTACGATGGGGTCGGAAGTTCCTTTGTAAGGTTCCATGGTTGGCATTTTCCATTCCCGGGCAGTGATGGCAGTTTCGATATTTCGGGTAAAGGGGCTGGTGACCCTAGCGCCTATTCCCCGGTCCCTTTGCTCCCGTTGGACGCACTCTCTGAATAATCGTGCCATTCGTTCATCAGAATTTGGAGCGGACAAAAATGAGCTTGGCTCTTCCCTGCGGGATCTATCTCGTCCAGATGACCTATAGGGATGGTACAGTCTATCACTTCTAGCATTATCCAGTGGTTGTCTCTGGCTGCTCGGATGCACGCTAGGACCAGCTACAGTTGCCCCCTGCCTTGATCTTCCCCTGTGGGGTTCCGTTTCAAGCATATCCATGGGGTCAACTTCGGGCTGGGTCCTAGCTCGGCTCCGCTCAGCGGGGTTTCTATGATTAGGTGGCATGACTTGCTCAGCTACATCCGACCCTCGCCTGGCGCCTCCCCCACTGGGTTCGGTCCCGAGCGCTTCCTCGAGTCGGAGTTCGGGCTGAGTCCGGGCGTGGCCCCTATCATTGTTGTTCCTGTTGATAGCTTCTTCGAAGAGGGAAGACCTTTGTTGTCTCCGAGATCCTCCGGATTGGGATTCACCCCATGATTCAGTGTTGCGGTTGGATTCTTCAGCATCCCTTAAGCGTGACATGAGTTGGTCCACCAAAGCTTCTTATTGGGATGTGAAGCGGCTAGTTACTTCAGCCACAACCCTGTCCAGATCTGCCCCAGTGATTGGTTGTTCCGTGGCGGGGCCAGTTGGATTCTCCTGATTTTCATCTGGTACTGCTGTTGAAGTGGGCTGATCTGCGGTTGCTGGATCTGGAAGGCTGCTAGTTGCGATGTTCTTTCCTTTGTTAACATCCTTTCTCTGCTTGGAAGGCATGATTTCTAAGTAACGAACGATGTTGTTAGGAAGAAGGTTGAGTGAGAGAAGCTGAAGCTTCGAGCTCTTGTTCTCAGTGAAAGCACCAAAAATGTTTGTACAAAAAATGGACAAACACCTCCAAGTCGTATTATTTAGTTGATTATATGTGATTTTCAATGGTTTGGATGAGTTATGTAAATATGAAAAAAAAGCAGGAGCTGAAATGGAAAAGACACACAGATTTATAGTGGTTCGGCCAGAATGTGCCTACGTCCACTTTATATGTTATTATCTTCTTTCTTTCGGATTACAAGTACAATGCTTCGTATACAAGTATATGAAAGTAGTTTGAAAGTTCCTTCCTTGCTTGAGCTCTCAAACTTGTCTGCCATTGTTGTACCCCTGCCCCTCTATTTATAGAATGAGGTAGGGGGCAGGGGCCTTGGAGGTATATAGCTGCTGGTGGGCCCGGGCTGAAACAATCTGGACTGGCAATCATCTGGTTCGGCAAAGCTTCATTCGGTGGTGAGGTAGGTGTTTGGCTCGGTGGCGTTGGTCCGGCCATGCGTGATTCGGTGATGGTGGTCCGGTTGTGGAGTTGTAGTGGACCGGTAGTAGGGGCATGGATGTGGACCGGCAGTGAGTGTGGTCCGATGGTAGGGGCATGGATGTGGACCGGCAGTGAGTGTGGTCCGGTGGTGATTGGACCGGTAGGAGAATGGGTTTGGTGGATAGCCGGATATGTCGAATGTGAAGGAGGCCGAATGAGGGGGAGGCCGAATGGGAAGGAGGCCGAATGTGGAGGAGGCCGAATGAGAAGGTGACTGGTCGTGCTGAATGAAGTGGAGATTGCGAACCCGAGTGAAACTGTGGCTTCTTGGTCTCGAGATCTTCTGGGTGAAAATTCGCCCAACATGCATCATCCCTCCAAAATGACGAAACAGTGCCTTACGACCTTTAGAAATGAGTGCATGGATTTGAAACATTGCAGTACCATGGTGCACCACTCTCCAGCAATGGTAAATCATAGACCAGCCACGGGGATCCCGTTTTACAGAAAAAATCCACGTAACGAAAAAACGAAGGGTAAAAAACTTCCTTGACCCGATTGAGGTTCGGATAGGATTTTTTGGGTATGAATCTAATCAGTGACGGCTCAAAGCCGTCAAAGCTGTAGAACTCACCGAGAGCTTTCTTTTGACTGGTTATCGCTCCCGTAACTCTAAACAAGCCAAGAGTTATGGCCCTCCGAAGAATCGATATCCATTGGGTGCAACATCTACGGTGCAAGGTGCAACATCCGTCCAAAATGACGAAACAGTGCCGTACGACCTTTAGAAATGAGTGCATGGATTTGAAACATTGCAGTACCATGGTGCACCACTCTCCAGCGATGGTAAATCATAGACCAGCCACAGGGATCCCGTTTTACAGAAAAAATCCACGTGACGAAAAAACGAAGGGTAACAAACTTCCTTGACCCGATTGAGGTTCGGATAGGATTTTTTGGGTATGAAACTAACCAGTGACGGCTGAAAACCTTCGTTTTGACTGGTTATGGCTCCCGTAACTCTAAACGAGCCAAGAGTTATGGCCCTCCGAAGAATCGATATCCACAGGGTGCAACATCTACGGTGCAAGGTGCAACATCCGTCCAAAATGACGAAACAGTGCCGTACGACCTTTAGAAATGAGTGCATGGATTTGAAACATTGCAGTACCATGGTGCACCACTCTCCAGCGATGGTAAATCATAGACCAGCCACGGGGATCCCGTTTTACAGAAAAAATCCACGTGACGAAAAAACGAAGGGTAAAAAACTTCCTTGACCCGATTGAGGTTCGGATAGGATTTTCTGGGTATGAAACTAACCAGTGACGGCTGAAAGCTGTCATAGCTGTAGAACTCACAGATACCTTCGTTTTGACTGGTTATTGCTCCCGTGACTCTAAAAGAGCCAAGAGTTATGGCCCTCCAAAGAATCGATATCCACAGGGTGCAACATCTACGGTGCAAGGTGCAACATCCGTCCAAAATGACGAAACAGTGCCGTACGACCTTTAGAAATGAGTGCACGGATTTGAAACATTGCAGTACCATGGTGCACCACTCTCCAGCGATGGTAAATCATAGACCAGCCACGGGGATCCCGTTTTGCAGAAAAAATCCACGTGACGAAAAAACGAAGGGTAAAAAACTTCCTTGACCCGATTGAGGTTCGGATAGGATTTTTTGGGTATGACATTAACCAGTGACGGCTGAAAGCAGTCATAGCTGTAGAACTCACACATACCTTCGTTTTGACTGGTTATGGCTCCCGTAACTCTAAACGAGCCAAAAGTTATGGCCCTCCGAAGAATCGATATCCACAGGGTGCAACATCTATGGTGCAAGGTGCAACATCCGTCCAAAATGACGAAACAGTGCCGTACGACCTTTAGAAATGAGTGCATGGATTTGAAACATTGCAGTACCATGGTGCACCACTCTCCAGCGATGGTAAATCATAGACCAGCAACGGGGATCCCGTTTTACAGAAAAAATCCACGTGACGAAAAAACGAAGGGTAAAAAACTTCCATGACCCGATTGAGGTTCGGATAGGATTTTTGGGTATGAAACTAACCAGTGATGGCTGAAAGCTGTCATAGCTGTAGAACTCACAGATACCTTCGTTTTGACTGGTTATGGCTCCCGTAACTCTAAACGAGCCAAGAGTTATGGCCCTCCGAAGAATCGATATCCACAGGGTGCAACATCTACGGTGCAAGGTGCAACATCCGTCCAAAATGACGAAACAGTGCCTTACGACCTTTAGAAATGAGTGCATGGATTTGAAACATTGCAGTACCATGGTGCACCACTCTCCAGCGATGGTAAATCATAGACCAGCAACGGGGATCCCGTTTTACAGAAAAAATCCACGTGACGAAAAAACGAAGGGTAAAAAACTTCCATGACCCGATTGAGGTTCGGATAGGATTTTTGGGTATGAAACTAACCAGTGACGGCTGAAAGCTGTCATAGCTGTAGAACTCACAGATACCTTCATTTTGACTGGTTATGGCTCCCGTAACTCTAAACGAGCCAAGAGTTATGGCCCTCCGAAGAATCGATATCCACAGGGTGCAACATCTACGGTGCAAGGTGCAACATCCCTCCAAAATGACGAAACAGTGCCTTACGACCTTTAGAAATGAGTGCATGGATTTGAAACATTGCAGTACCATGGTGCACCACTCTCCAGCAATGGTAAATCATAGACCAGCCACGGGGATCCCGTTTTACAGAAAAAATCCACGTAACGAAAAAACGAAGGGTAAAAAACTTCCTTGACCCGATTGAGGTTCGGATAGGATTTTTTGGGTATGAATCTAATCAGTGACGGCTCAAAGCCGTCAAAGCTGTAGAACTCACCGAGAGCTTTCTTTTGACTGGTTATCGCTCCCGTAACTCTAAACAAGCCAAGAGTTATGGCCCTCCGAAGAATCGATATCCATTGGGTGCAACATCTACGGTGCAAGGTGCAACATCCGTCCAAAATGACGAAACAGTGCCGTACGACCTTTAGAAATGAGTGCATGGATTTGAAACATTGCAGTACCATGGTGCACCACTCTCCAGCGATGGTAAATCATAGACCAGCCACAGGGATCCCGTTTTACAGAAAAAATCCACGTGACGAAAAAACGAAGGGTAACAAACTTCCTTGACCCGATTGAGGTTCGGATAGGATTTTTTGGGTATGAAACTAACCAGTGACGGCTGAAAACCTTCGTTTTGACTGGTTATGGCTCCCGTAACTCTAAACGAGCCAAGAGTTATGGCCCTCCGAAGAATCGATATCCACAGGGTGCAACATCTACGGTGCAAGGTGCAACATCCGTCCAAAATGACGAAACAGTGTCGTACGACCTTTAGAAATGAGTGCATGGATTTGAAACATTGCAGTACCATGGTGCACCACTCTCCAGCGATGGTAAATCATAGACCAGCCACGGGGATCCCGTTTTACAGAAAAAATCCACGTGACGAAAAAACGAAGGGTAAAAAACTTCCTTGACCCGATTGAGGTTCGGATAGGATTTTCTGGGTATGAAACTAACCAGTGACGGCTGAAAGCTGTCATAGCTGTAGAACTCACAGATACCTTCGTTTTGACTGGTTATTGCTCCCGTGACTCTAAAAGAGCCAAGAGTTATGGCCCTCCAAAGAATCGATATCCACAGGGTGCAACATCTACGGTGCAAGGTGCAACATCCGTCCAAAATGACGAAACAGTGCCGTACGACCTTTAGAAATGAGTGCACGGATTTGAAACATTGCAGTACCATGGTGCACCACTCTCCAGCGATGGTAAATCATAGACCAGCCACGGGGATCCCGTTTTGCAGAAAAAATCCACGTGACGAAAAAACGAAGGGTAAAAAACTTCCTTGACCCGATTGAGGTTCGGATAGGATTTTTTGGGTATGACATTAACCAGTGACGGCTGAAAGCAGTCATAGCTGTAGAACTCACACATACCTTTGTTTTGACTGGTTATGGCTCCCGTAACTCTAAACGAGCCAAAAGTTATGGCCCTCCGAAGAATCGATATCCACAGGGTGCAACATCTATGGTGCAAGGTGCAACATCCGTCCAAAATGACGAAACAGTGCCGTACGACCTTTAGAAATGAGTGCATGGATTTGAAACATTGCAGTACCATGGTGCACCACTCTCCAGCGATGGTAAATCATAGACCAGCAACGGGGATCCCGTTTTACAGAAAAAATCCACGTGACGAAAAAACGAAGGGTAAAAAACTTCCATGACCCGATTGAGGTTCGGATAGGATTTTTGGGTATGAAACTAACCAGTGATGGCTGAAAGCTGTCATAGCTGTAGAACTCACAGATACCTTCGTTTTGACTGGTTATGGCTCCCGTAACTCTAAACGAGCCAAGAGTTATGGCCCTCCGAAGAATCGATATCCACAGGGTGCAACATCTACGGTGCAAGGTGCAACATCCGTCCAAAATGACGAAACAGTGCCTTACGACCTTTAGAAATGAGTGCATGGATTTGAAACATTGCAGTACCATGGTGCACCACTCTCCAGCGATGGTAAATCATAGACCAGCAACGGGGATCCCGTTTTACAGAAAAAATCCACGTGACGAAAAAACGAAGGGTAAAAAACTTCCATGACCCGATTGAGGTTCGGATAGGATTTTTGGGTATGAAACTAACCAGTGACGGCTGAAAGCTGTCATAGCTGTAGAACTCACAGATACCTTCATTTTGACTGGTTATGGCTCCCGTAACTCTAAACGAGCCAAGAGTTATGGCCCTCCGAAGAATCGATATCCACAGGGTGCAACATCTACGGTGCAAGGTGCAACATCCCTCCAAAATGACGAAACAGTGCCTTACGACCTTTAGAAATGAGTGCATGGATTTGAAACATTGCAGTACCATGGTGCACCACTCTCCAGCAATGGTAAATCATAGACCAGCCACGGGGATCCCGTTTTACAGAAAAAATCCACGTGACGAAAAAACGAAGGGTAAAAAACTTCCTTGACCCGATTGAGGTTCGGATAGGATTTTTTGGGTATGAAACTAACCAGTGACGGCTGAAAGCGGTCATAGCTGTAGAACTCACAGATACCTTCGTTTTGACTGGTTATGGCTCCCGTAACTCTAAACGAGCCAAGAGTTATGGCCCTCCGAAGAATCGATATCCACAGGGTGCAACATCTACGGTGCAAGGTGCAACATCCGTCCAAAATGACGAAACAGTGCCTTACGACCTTTAGAAATGAGTGCATGGATTTGAAACATTGCAGCACCATGGCGCACCACTCTCCAGCGATGGTAAATCATAGACCAGCCACGGGGATCCCGTTTTACAGAAAAAATCCACGTGACGAAAAAACGAAGGGTAAAAAACTTCCTTGACCCGATTGAGGTTCGGATAGGATTTTTTGGGTATGACACTAACCAGTGACGGCTCAAAGTCGTCATAGCTGTAGAACTCACAGATACCTTCGTTTTGACCGGTTATGGCTCCCGTAACTCTAAACGAGCCAACAGTTATGGCCCTCCGAAGAA
Source organism: Allium cepa (assembly GCA_030765085.1). Lineage (NCBI taxonomy): Eukaryota > Viridiplantae > Streptophyta > Magnoliopsida > Asparagales > Amaryllidaceae > Allium > Allium cepa. The sequence goes on from CM060941.1 coordinate 666,352, forward strand.
TCAATATCCACAGGGTGCAACATCTACGGTGCAAGGTGCAACATCCGTCCAAAATGACGAAACAGTGCCGTACGACCTTTAGAAATGAGTGCATGGATTTGAAACATTGTAGTACCATGGTGCACCACTCTCCAGCGATGGTAAATCATAGACCAGCCACGGGGATCCCGTTTTACAGAAAAAATCCACGTGACGAAAAAACGAAGGGTAAAAAACATCCATGACCCGATTGAGGTTCGGATAGGATTTTTGGGTATGAAACTAACCAGTGACGGCTGAAAGCTGTCATAGCTGTAGAACTCACAGATACCTTCGTTTTGACTGGTTATGGCTCCCGTAACTCTAAACGAGCCAAGAGTTATGGCCCTCCGAAGAATCGATATCCACAGGGTGCAACATCTACGGTGCAAGGTGCAACATCCGTCCAAAATGACGAAACAGTGCCGTACGAGCTTTAGAAATGAGTGCATGCATTTGAAACATTGCAGTACCATGGTGCACCACTCTCCAGCGATGGTAAATCATAGACCAACCATGGGGATCCCGTTTTACAGAAAAAATCCACGTGACGAAAAAACGAAGGGTAAAAAACTTCCTTGACCCGATTGAGGTTCGGATAGGATTTTTTGGGTATGAAACTAATCAGTGACGGCTGAAAGCCGTCATAGCTGTAGAACTCACAGATACCTTCATTTTGACTGGTTATGGCTCCCGTAACTCTAAACGAGCCAAATTTTATGGCCCTCCGAAGAATCGATATCCACAGGGTGCAACATCTACGGTGCAATGTGCAACATCCGTCCAAAATGACGAAACAGTGTCGTACGACCTTTAGAAATGAGTGCATGCATTTGAAACATTGCAGTACCATGGTGCACCACTCTCCAGCGATGGTAAATCATAGACCATCCACGGGGATCCCGTTTTACAGAAAAAATCCACGTGACGAAAAAACGAAGGGTAAAAAACTTCCATGACCCGATTGAGGTTCGGATAGGATTTTTGGGTATGAAACTAACCAGTGACGGCTGAAAGCTGTCATAGCTGTAGAACTCACAGATACCTTCGTTTTGACTGGTTATGGCTCCCGTAACTCTAAACGAGCCAAGAGTTATGGCCCTCCAAAGAATCGATATCCACAGGGTGCAACATCTACGGTGCAAGGTGCAACATCCGTCCAAAATGACGAAACAGTGCCTTACGACCTTTAGAAATGAGTGCATGGATTTGAAACATTGCAGTACCATGGTGCACCACTCTCCAGCGATGGTAAATCATAGACCAGCCACGGGGATCCCGTTTTACAGAAAAAATCCACGTGATGAAAAAACGAAGGGCAAAAAAACTTCCTTGACCCGATTGAGGTTCGGATAGGATATTTTGGGTATGACACTAACCAATGACGGCTGAAAGCCGTCATAGCTGTAGAACTCACAGATACCTTCGTTTTGACTGGTTATGGCTCCTGTAACTCTAAACGAGCCAAAAGTAATGGCCCTCTGAAGAATCGATATCCACAGGGTGCAACATCTACGGTGCAAGGTGCAACATCCGTCCAAAATGACGAAACAGTGCCTTACGACCTTTAGAAATGAGTGCATCGATTTGAAACATTGCAGTACCATGGTGCACCACTCTCCGACGATGGTAAATAAAAGACCAGCCACGGGGATCCCGTTTTACAGAAAAAATCCACGTGACGAAAAAACGAAGGGTAAAAAACTTCGTTGACCCGATTGAGGTTCGGATAGGATTTTTTCGGTACGACACTAACCAGTGACGGCTGAAAGCCGTCATAGCTGTAGAACTCACAGATACTTTCGTTCTGACTGGTTATGGCTCCCGTAACTCTAAACGAGCCAAGTGTTATGGCCCTCCGAAGAATCGATATCCACAGGGTGCAACATCTACGGTGCAAGGTGCAACATCCGTCCAAAATGACGAAACAGTGCCGTACGACCTTTAGAAATGAGTGCATGGATTTGAAACATTGCAGTACCATGGTGCACCACTCTCCAGCGATGGTAAATCATAGACCAGCCACGGGGATCCCGTTTTACAGAAAAAATCCACGTGGCGAAAAAACGAAGGGTAAAAAACTTCCTTGACCCGATTGAGGTTCGGATAGGATTTTTTGGGTATGACACTAACCAGTGACGGCTGAAAGCAGTCATAGCTGTAGAACTCACACATACCTTCGTTTTGACTGGTTATGGCTCCCGTAACTCTAAACGAGCCAAAAGTAATGGCCCTCCGAAGAATCGATATCCAAAGGGTGCAACATCTATGGTGCAAGGTGCAACATCCGTCCAAAATGACGAAACAGTGCCGTACGACCTTTAGAAATGAGTGCATGGATTTGAAACATTGCAGTACCATGGTGCACCACTCTCCAGCGATGGTAAATCATAGACCAGCAACGGGGATCCCGTTTTACAGAAAAAATCCACGTGACGAAAAAACGAAGGGTAAAAAACTTCCATGACCCGATTGAGGTTCGGATAGGATTTTTGGGTATGAAACTAACCAGTGATGGCTAAAAGCTGTCATAGCTGTAGAACTCACAGATACCTTCGTTTTGACTGGTTATGTCTCCCGTAACTCTAAACGAGCCAAGAGTTATGGCCCTCCGAAGAATCGATATCCACAGGGTGCAACATCTACGGTGCAAGGTGCAACATCCGTCCAAAATGACGAAACAGTGCCTTACGACCTTTAGAAATGAGTGCATGGATTTGAAACATTGCAGTACCATGGTGCACCACTCTCCAGCGATGGTAAATCATAGACCAGCCACGGGGATCCCGTTTTACAGAAAAAATCAACGTGACGAAAAAACGAAGGGTAAAAAACTTCCATGACCCGATTGAGGTTCGGATAGGATTTTTGGGTATGAAAATAACCAGTGACGGCTGAAAGCTGTCATAGCTGTAGAACTCACAGATACCTTCATTTTGACTGGTTATGGTTCCCGTAACTCTAAACGAGCCAAGAGTTATGGCCCTCCGAAGAATCGATATCCACAGGGTGCAACATCTACGGTGCAAGGTGCAACATCCCTCCAAAATGACGAAACAGTGCCTTACGACCTTTAGAAATGAGTGCATGGATTTGAAACATTGCAGTACCATGGTGCACCACTCTCCAGCAATGGTAAATCATAGACCAGCCACGGGGATCCCGTTTTACAGAAAAAATCCACGTGACGAAAAAACGAAGGGTAAAAAACTTCCTTGACCCGATTGAGGTTCGGATAGGATTTTTTGGGTATGAAACTAACCAGTGACGGCTGAAAGCGGTCATAGCTGTAGAACTCACAGATACCTTCGTTTTGACTGGTTATGTCTCCCGTAACTCTAAACGAGCCAAGAGTTACGGCCCTCCGAAGAATCGATATCCACAGGGTGCAACATCTACGGTGCAAGGTGCAACATCCGTCCAAAATGACGAAACAGTGCCTTACGACCTTTAGAAATGAGTGCATGGATTTGAAACATTGCAGCACCATGGCGCACCACTCTCCAGCGATGGTAAATCATAGACCAGCCACGGGGATCCCGTTTTACAGAAAAAATCCACGTGACGAAAAAACGAAGGGTAAAAAACTTCCTTGACCCGATTGAGGTTCGGATAGGATTTTTTGGGTATGACACTAACCAGTGACGGCTGAAAGTTGTCATAGCTGTAGAACTCACAGATACCTTCGTTTTGACTGGTAATGGCTCCCGTAACTCTAAACGAGCCAACAGTTGTGGCCCTCCGAAGAATCGATATCCACAGGGTGCAACATCTACGGTGCAAGGTGCAACATCCGTCCAAAATGACGAAACAGTGCCGTACGACCTTTAGAAATGAGTGCATGGATTTGAAACATTGTAGTACCATGGTGCACCACTCTCCAGCGATGGTAAATCATAGACCAGCCACGGGGATCCCGTTTTACAGAGAAAATCCACGTGACGAAAAAACGAAGGGTAAAAAACATCCATGACCCGATTGAGGTTCGGATAGGATTTTTGGGTATGAAACTAACCTAGCGCCTATTTTCGGGTAAAGGGGCTGGTGACCCTAGCGCCTATTCCCCGGTCCCTTTGCTCCCGTTGGACGCACTCTCTGAATAATCGTGCCATTCGTTCATCAGAATTTGGAGCGGACAAAAATGAGCTTGGCTCTTCCCTGCGGGATCTATCTCGTCCAGATGACCTGTAGGGATGGTACAGTCTATCACTTCTAGCATTATCCAGTGGTTGTCTTTGGCTGCTCGGATGCACGCTAGGACCAGCTACAGTTGCCCCCTGCCTTGATCTTCCCCTGTGGGGTTCCGTTTCAAGCATATCCATGGGGTCAACTTCGGGCTGGGTCCTAGCTCGGCTCCGCTCAGCGGGGTTTCTATGATTAGGTGGCATGACTTGCTCAGCTACATCCGACCCTCGCCTGGCGCCTCCCCCACTGGGTTCGGTCCCGAGCGCTTCCTCGAGTCGGAGTTCGGGCTGAGTCCGGGCGTGGCCCCTATCATTGTTGTTCCTGTTGATAGCTTCTTCGAAGAGGGAAGACCTTTGTTGTCTCCGAGATCCTCCGGATTGGGATTCACCCCATGATTCAGTGTTGCGGTTGGATTCTTCAGCATTCCTTAAGCGTGACATGAGTTGGTCCACCAAAGCTTCTTATTGGGATGTGAAGCGGCTAGTTACTTCAGCCACAACCCTGTCCAGATCTGCCCCAGTGATTGGTTGTTCCGTGGCGGGGCCAGTTGGATTCTCCTGATTTTCATCTGGTACTGCTGTTGAAGTGGGCTGATCTGCGGTTGCTGGATCTGGAAGGCTGCTAGTTGCGATGTTCTTTCCTTTGTTAACATCCTTTCTCTGCTTGGAAGGCATGATTTCTAAGTAACGAACGATGTTGTCAGGAAGAAGGTTGAGTGAGAGAAGCTGAAGCTTCGAGCTCTTGTTCTCAGTGAAAGCACCAAAAATGTTTGTACAAAAAATGGACAAACACCTCCAAGTCGTATTATTTAGTTGATTATATGTGATTTTCAATGGTTTGGATGAGTTATGTAAATATGAAAAAAAAGCAGGAGCTGAAATGGAAAAGACACACAGATTTATAGTGGTTCGGCCAGAATGTGCCTACGTCCACTTTATATGTTATTATCTTCTTTCTTTCGGATTACAAGTACAATGCTTCGTATACAAGTATATGAAAGTAGTTTGAAAGTTCCTTCCTTGCTTGAGCTCTCAAACTTGTCTGCCATTGTTGTACCCCTGTGTAACGACCCGTATTTCACGTGTCGATAAATCGTAGGATTTGCAGGTCGTTAGTGTTGTTTGTGTTGCCTTTAGCTTGAGTCATTTAGGAGTTGACCCGAGTGCTAGTAATGAGTCGTGACCGACTCATAGGGGACCGACTCAAGGAGGGGTAGCGGTTTAAAGTGTTAGCCGAGTTAAGGCTTGAATCGTAACCGACTCATAGGATAGGTCGTGTGTGGGTTGCGACTCATAGAAGGCCGACTCATAAGGGACGACTTAAGATAGGCGAGTCAGTGGTGTTGCCGACTTATAGGGAGAACGACTCAAGGGGTTAAGGTTTAGGTCGTGGGTAGTTAAGTCGGCAGGGTGTTGTCTCGTGAGGAGGATGAGTCGTTACCGGGTTAACGACTCATAGGAGTTACCGGGTTATAGCTTAAGTCGTGGGCGAGTTAGTGGCTTAAGGCTTGGCAGTGTGTTGATGAGTCGGTGAGGCCATAGGTAGTAAGTCGGCTAGGTGTTTTGTGCAGGCAGTGAGTTAGGTCGTGGAGTCTTGAGTCGTGTGTCGGTAGGTGTTGAGTTGGCCTGGGTTGTTGAGTCGTGTGAGTGGCTTGTGTTAGGTCGGCATAGTATGAGTCGTGAACGACTCATGATAGGTCGTGACCGACTCAGGGGCGACGACTCATGGTAGTTCCAGCCTATAAATAGAGGGGTTTGGCTCACTTTTTGGCACCGGTTTTTGAAGCAACGAAGTGCTGCCATTTTGAAGACTCGACTACAACATTTCTTCATCTTCTTTTCTCTATTCCAATCTAATTCTAACATCCATCCAAGATCAAAGATTTAGATTGAAGATTCAAGTGCCAAAGTTGAAGATCTTCATCCGTTTGAGCTAGATTTCATCGATTGAGGCGAGATATTGCCGGATCAAGCTTTGATCTCCGCTGTCCAGATCTGAAGTGTTTAGTTTTCATAGTGTTTGGGTGATTTGGTGAGTGGTAGTTATCTCTCACGCGGATCCAAGGGAGTATATTGGATTGCTGACTTGTTTTAGTGTTAAAGTTAGAGATTTCATGCATGTTTCTTAGATCTAAGTCTAGATCCATTGTTTCCAAAGACGTTTACTTATGCAAGTTTGTTTAACAAGTATTAGAGACAAAACCCATGTTTTATATTTGATAGATCTATGCTAAAAACCATGATATCACATATGTTGGACTTTTGCTCATTTATTTACGAAATTGCCATTATAGTTGATATTGCTTGTTAAATCTTGTTTGAATGTTTGATTGGTTGTATTAATGATTGATTGATTGAATGTATGATAGATTTGATTGTTTCAAATTAGCTTGTAGTTGATTTGGAACAAGATGGTTGGAGATGATTTAAGAGCTAAGCGGAAAGGCTCTTGAATAGTGAAAGCTGCCTGTAGCATATGAAGCGGATATGGAAGCTCATATGGATGGATTCGAGGATGTGGGATCTTGCCATGATGCGAGAAGGCAAAGCATGATTGAGATGGGACTTTGCTATGATGTGATGAGGCAAGGCTTATGTTGGGATGGGACGGGTCATGATGACGTTCCAAGATAAGAGACTTTGCTATGATGTGATGAGGCAAGACATATGTTGTGATGGGGCGGGTCACGATGACGTTCCAAGCACGGGTCATGATGACGTGCAAAGCTGTAACTCGGTGATGCGGTCCGGGTTGGGGTGGATAATGGTTAGCTTGAGAGGCGCTTGAGCTAGTATGGAAATAGTCGTCAAGGAGGATGACTAGGAGGCTAAGATCTCATCGTTGTTGAAGGTTCTAGCATACTCAAAGCAAGGGTACGTTGGAACGGGTCACGATGACGTTCCAAGCATGGGTCACGATGACGTGCTAGTACTCTGGGCTGATGCGTTCGGCTTAGGCACGGGTCACGATGACGTGCGGAGTTATGTCTAGACCGGGGTTACCATTAGCCCTTGACAGGTGGTCATTCAACTAACGGTGAAATCAAGGCAAAGTTAACAGTGATAGCTAGAGTCATGGATGTTTGGTTGTATCATCATTCGGACTCAAGAGCGGTGTTTTCTGGGTGCTTATCTGATCTTGGTTTAGGCCTCGGGGGTTTGTATTTGGAAAACATCGTCCTTGACTCGAGTGATTATTGTTTTACTTTAGTTACCGGTTATGCTATGATTGCTTCTCCTTAGTGTGTGTCTGGGGCTATCACTGTAGAAAGAGGTGGAGTGGGATGGTTTGGTTCCTATTCCTTTTATCCCTTATGCTCTTTTGGTATGTTTGATTGTTAATTTACTGCTCACTAAGACTTTGTCTGACTCAAGGTTTTATGTCTCCTCTTATTACCTTGGGCTGTTCATCCATGTTTGGGATGGGCAGACTAGGTAGCAGGTGACAGGTGCTGTGCTAGGAGTTCTACGCTGAAGATGACGAAGACGAGCAGAAGGCTTTGCATATTAGTTTTCTTACTATATGTACTGGGTATCCGCTGCTATATTTGGTTGAGCGATTTGTAGTGAGGCTTTCATGTATAGATTTGTGTGGATGATTGTATAAAACTACTTTGATGCTTATATGATGATGTTCTGTTCTATGGAGCTTCACTATATTATATTTCTCTATTGTATTTTATCCATGCGCTGTGAGTTATGCGTTAGAGATTCTTTTGTTTTGTTTTACCCTGACTATCGTCCATGGCTGCCTGGCACACCTTTCAGCGCATTATTTCCTTGTTTTGGCGCAGGAGTCATGGGCGGTCGTCACATTTGGTATCAGAGCTTTGGTTAATCGATTTTAGCCAACGCTCGCAGACGTAACTACGTATGAGAGACGTAATTGTATTTTGATGGATGATTACTATATATAATATAGTAGCTTAGAAGGATTTGAACTCCTTATGCAGTTGTTTCTTAAGGTGTTCTAATCATTCCTTTTTACAGATATTAAGGATGGGTCGAAGTGAGAGACAAGCTGCGAGGGATAGCCGTGCTGCTAGAGAAGCTGTTGATTATGCTCCTATGTTTGAGGCCATGATGACTTCGATCATGAGGAGAATACCAGCTTCAGGATCATCTGTGGATGTGGGAGTTCAGGTCCGAGCTCCAAGACCAGTGGATTTTGCCAAGCTCTGTAAGGATTATACTGCTCTGGGAGGGAAGGTTTTCTTAGGGACGGAATCGACTATTGAAGTGCAGAGATGGATTGATGCTTGCCGAAGGATCCTTGGTGACTTGGGGATTGAGGATGCAACCAAGAGGAAGCTTGCATCAAGACAGCTTCAGGGAAGAGCTGCTGATTGGTGGAATTCTATCACCATAGATACAGCAGAAGAAGAGATTACTTGGGAACAATTCCAAGTTAGATTTGAAGCTAAGTTCATCTCTACTGCTCAGAAATCGGTCTTGTTTAAGAGGTTTGTGGAGCTCAAGCAGGGTGGGAGGCCTGTTCTTGAGTATATTTCTGAGTTCGAAGCTTTGTCTAAGTATGCCAGATCATATATTGATTCTCCCTACCAGAAGAATGAAAAGTTTGTGACTGGTCTGGATGCTTATCTTGGGAGGCAGTTGGTGGATCATCTGGACGATCCATTTGAAAAGCTTGTGGAGAAAGCTCTTAGGCATGAGAGTTTATTCCCTAAGGAAAGTTCTGTTGTTGCTGTAACCAGGGAAGGATCTAAACCACAGCAGGGTGGAAATAGGAAGAGGAAGCAGCAGCAACAGAAAGGTAAGGATGGCCAGAAGAAGCCGAGAGGTGAAGTGACCTGCTACAACTGCCGACAGAAGGGTCATCTCTCCCGGGATTGCAAGAACCCAAAGGTGCAGTTGAAGTGCCACAACTGTGATAAGCTGGGACATATCAAGAAGGACTGTCCAGAACCAAGGAAAGATAGGCAGGTTGTGCAAGCCTATTCTTTGGGGGCTGTTCCATCATCTTCAAAAGCTCCTACTACTGAAGAAAAGGGGAAGAGTGTGGTGGTTCAAGGTACTCTTTCCATTTGTGGTGTTCCAGTTAGAGTGTTGTTTGATACTGGAGCGTCGCATTCTTTTGTTTGTGATGATCTGGTAGGCCGGTTAGGTATGAAACCGGATATTCACTACAAGAAAAATCACCTTCAACAGCAACATTTGTCAGCGTTTTTTAAGGAAATGCTGTCAATAATATTTTAAACGAACAATATTAATCAATAAACGCTGACATTGTTGGGATAGAGCTAAAAAAATTAACGCGGGACTAAAATTTCTTTCTACCGCCTTTCCTTCTTATTCTCATTCCTCATTACAAAAAATATCAATTATCTTCTTCACCAAAATCTCCTGCATTTCATTCTTTGTCCCGATTTCTTCAAATCTAATCTCAGTTCTCTTGTTCATACTTTATTTGTTCCTTTAATCATGTTCATTTCATAATTTTACACCCGATATCCCCAAATACCAAGCATAACCCTAAATCGAAATCGCCAGCATCTGTCCAACCATCGTTTCAATTCTACCACCACAACATGCGAACGACTGCTTAGATGGTTGCGAATCTGTTTTGGTGTGCGGTTTTGATGGTTGCGAATCTGTTGGCTCAGAGTCGTCGATGTTCAGGAAGCTACGGTGAGACTGGCACTATTCTTTGGTTTGATTCTGGTGAATGGCAGTTGCGAATTTTTTTTGGGTATGTTGTCAGGAGATTGTTGGTGGTCAAGGGGCTAGGAGGTTGCGAGTTGAACTGTGGTGGGTGTTGGTTGGAGTTTTGTGTATGCTTGTGATGTTTGAGGCGATTGGGATTTCACCGAAATTAGCATTCGAGGATTGTTTAGATGGTTCTGGTGAGGCTGCGTAGTTCGACTTTGGGTTGTAGAGCTTTGGGTTGTTGAAGTCGCTGTTGTGCTGGAATGTTGGAATGCTGGTGTTTGACAGTGATGTGTAGGCTGGTTGTCCGTGGTTCTGTTAACCGAGAAACGCATAGCAATGAAACAGTGTGATTGTTGTTTGATAGTAGTGGTTATTGAAGTTGTAGTTGGAGCTATGTAGTTGTCTCTGGCAAGTTGGCTGTTTGAATGGTAGGGGAAGATGACAGAGGAGGCAGCAGTATTGTGATATTGGCAAGGTGGTTATCAGTGTTTAGCAATTTGGAAGCAGTGTTGTTGACAGTTGAGTGAAGTCAGTGGTCGGTAGTCGAAGTGAGAACAAGTTGAATATGTGACGGAAATGAAGTTGAGTTGATGTTGTATGACAGTGGAGTGGTTTTGAGGCAGGAAGCTGTGTGGTGGTTGTACTGTGGTATGAAGCAGTTTTGGAGGTGGTTGTCTTTTTCAGGCTTATCATGATTTTTTTTGTCTTTTTCAGGCTTATCATGCTTAGAGGAACCAATGCGTCAGCATTTTATTGACAATGCAAAGTTTTCTATGGCATCTACTTCATCAAATTCATGTTCCTCACAATCTCCTTCAAGTTCTTGCTTGAGTTGCAGGTGGGATCTTTGTCTTACAAACCTGTAGACCCTGTGTTCTTATAATATGTGGAAGTTTGCTTCTTTATAGTAATATATGTTAATGTTTTTTAAGCAAATAATCGATCCTGAGGCTCGAATGCTAGTCGTTTCCTTTACATCCAACATTCATTTCTGTCTAAATTGTTAAACCTCTGACCTTCCTTTTGTCTTAGATGTTACACGTCAATCATAATATATTTCTTGGCATTGACTTTCATTTTGACTATTTTTGTTGTTGAATATCTCTACATATTCAATGTTTGTTGTGTTAAAGATGTTCATTCTTCTATTGTCAAGATCCTCCGAATTGTAACAGGTTTTATGTCATCATTTAAGTGTGGAGGTGGTATTGATTTGTTCAAAACGTCTCGTGTGTTTTAATCTCTTTCACCACTTATTTCTAAAATACGTGTTTCATATTGTTTTCCTTAAACAAGTCATATAACTGGATATGAAAGTCAATTTTTTTAATGCATTCCTCTATATTGATCGCTCGCGTTTACATGTTCTAAAACCGTTTTTGTTCATGTAGGCATACAAATGTTTTCCAGTCACTAGCATGCAGAGAAATCTCTTCTCAACCAAGATGCTCCTTGAAAAGGTTGCAGAGGCAAACCGCAAAATGTGGGTCAAACTGCAAAGAAATAGATGCTAGACATGAATTAAATTCTTGGTAAACCATCTATTTTTTTTTGCATGCTATTTTAATGTGCTCAAAAACATGGTTACAAGTACATTGCTGTATTTTATTTTCTACACAATTATCAGTATCTTGATGACATTTATCTGATGTTTATTTGAGGGCATCATTTTCAGGGTAGAAGCAAAGTCATTGCATCATTTGTCAGCTAAATATTGCCCTCTTTCACCTCCTCCACGATCAACAATCGCTGCAGCATTTAGTTTGGATGGAAAGACAATTGCTTCTACACAGTGAGTTATTATTGTTTGTGCTTGTAGTAGAAATTTTTTCATAAATAGTTGTTATTATTCTCTTAAAGGCTAATGGCTGTTCTACAATAAGTTGCTAACTCTGTCTAGTTATATTCCAGTGGTGATCACACTGTTAAGATAATCGATTGCCAGACCGGGAGATGTTTAAAAATCTTGAGTGGCCATCGGCGGACACCATGGGTGGTATGCATAATACATCTATCATTATATTCATCACTTAAGTTTTTAGTAGTTTAATTTATTTTAGTAGTTTGGTAGGGTACAGTTGGAATTGGTATTTTTGTTGCCACCGTATGATATGAATGCAACATTCTACATTTTACATTTTTAGACATAGATTGTCCTCTAATCTAAATCTAAACCTAGTCATATTCTCAATGAAACAACTTAGAAAAAACTAAAAATAAAGTCTAACATAATTTAAGCCATAATTTGACAATCATTACACCTCCTACTGCTCTTAATCACTATAATCGCTATAATTTTACTGGTATTTACCCATCTGTATGTAAACACATCCCAATCTCTTCATTTACAGATTATTACTCACAATGCAACTTGTACCAGACACATCTTAATCTCTTCGTTTCATTCATCAGCTGATACAATTCATAATATATCTCGCCTATGTCTTCATGTTGCATTCCTTCCAACACAAACTCATGTACGTTATCATGGATTCTGATCCAATTCCAATCCGCTTTACTTTTCGACCCATTCTCGTTCATTGCAGTTTTATAATGTACACATATACATTATAATAGTTATTTTTCACTCAACCAATAACACTGCTTACTCACTTCACTTAATTTATGAAAAGTAACTTTTTTATAGCACATTCAATTCAAACTTTGTAGTGCCTAATCACGGTACAAAATAAAGTCTAGCTTTTTTCAATATGATGTCCATGAGGAAATTTGAGTTCCTAGAACAAACATAGGAAGTGAAGCGTAGTGGGGGTAAAATTATAGTAAGTTATGCAACTTTTTCTTGAAAAAAAACAAAGAAAAAAAAGGACCTTTTTCTCGTCAACCGCAAGAGCTTGCAGCAGTGGCAACTGGGGCTTGAGTGACCGCCTGAAATCTGAACGCCACAATTTCATGTGCCACCTAGAGATTTATAACCGTATAGTAACAAGAATTACAGCTACTCACCTATTCATGATCTTTTGGTGATGCGACAACAAATTTGGGTTTTCATGGGGCCATCAACTCTTTGTTTTTAGTTCATGAATGGTTGTTGCGTTTAGTCTGAGAACCGTCGGTCTTTCTGGATATAATATTTTTCTTCTTCATGCTTCGAATGCCATCTCGTGCTAAAAGGTCTTGGTAGATATAATGGTATTGTATGATTTGATATATGGTTTGATATGATTGGATATGTATTTTATGAATATATGATATATTTTGGGTTGTGCTAGAAGGCACGTTGTAAAAAGGACATGATTTGGGATTTTTCAAATCTGTGTACCATAATAGTTGTTAACCGAAGCTATGTGCGAGTTTTCTTTATATAAAAACACATGATATTATAATCATAAATACGTTTAAAAAATTAATGTGTTATAATATGAGTAAGTGTGTTTTACATATATAGACAATGTGTTCAGTTAGTTGTTATATGTATACACAATTTATGTTCGGCCGTACAATATTAAATGATGCTTTTGATCAAAGTGGCAACATGACCATGTTATAGGCAGAAGCTTATACGTTTTCCTGTTTATTTATAGTGCATACGGAAAAAAAGCTTATTTTACCAACACATCAATAACTTCTCCATTTAGTCAAATTTTATATTTTTGTAAAAATATACCATATAGGAAGGACAAATGGACATTTTATTCACATTTGTTTACTACACAATTTAGTACAATACATAAGTACTACAACAGACTTTTACTATTTTTATATTTTAGTACAATTTTATATTCGTTGGACTTTTATTCATTATATACAAAACCTACTTAAGTTCACCTGTAGAAACACTATAGTCCATTGCAAATGCTTACTGGATAAATTTTTTGCTATTACAGAACTTCAAACAAGCCGTTATATAAAATCTTTGATCTAAAATTACAAGGCTTGACTACTTCATCAGCTTACATCTACTCGGATGTCATTTGCAAAATATCTAATCAATCATTTTGTATGTATATGCAATTAACACTATCCACTAACTCAACTTTTTTGCTTTATTACTCGCTGCTGATTTTAATCTTTGTTTTACACCGTTCTTTGCCCAACTAACTCAAGGTTTATCAAGATTTGTTTCATATAACTCATATCTACATTGAAATGGTTACAACATAAGTTAGCATTCATTTCGAGTGTTTCAAGAGCTTGTGTAGCTTGGCAAGTAGTTTCATTCATTATGATTCAGTAGAAAATAAGCAACAACACCCAATTTCGTTGACTCTTAATGCATTCACAATTTTTTTACCCTCCAGAAATGAATGGTTAATGTGTAGTTTCCTTATTAGCTAATAATCATGATAGTTTGATTTAGCATGCAACTTCAGCATGTATGCTTGAATTAATTTATGAATCTTGGTTCCAAGAATCACGGTTTAGGATTGAATGATGCCCTTACCGTGTGCATTTTTGGTCATATTGTTGCTCTTGCTGTGAAAGACATGTACAAATGCAACCATGCGTTCCAATGCATTTGCAGCATATGGAGCATTAAGCATTTCTGGTGTAGGTTCGCAACAGACAACTTATCTGGAGCAGATATTTTTATTTTTTTATTTTATTTATTTATTTATTTATTTATTTACTCTAGGAGCAACGTTAAGCACGTCCTGTATGTACGTAGGTACGTGTGGACGCTTCTGACTCCAGGAAACTGATTTTAAATAATTCATTACAGGTTCATGCAATACTCCCTCGTCTCATTATACATATTATGATGAGGAACTTTGTGTTCACCAAGCTTGCAGGGTAATTAGAAGTCTAATTCCTTTATTATTTGAATATCATTCCTATTTTAACTTATCTAAACTTCACTATGCTTTAATTAGAACACTTTTAGACTACTGGTTGCATTGCTTATGTCGATGGTTTATCTATTCTTCTCAATAAACAATCCTTTAACTCGGATCACAGGTGCTTATTGAGTGTTGATATTTGTTTAACTGATCATAATAATTTGTATTTTTACATTAACTTTTTGTTTTTTATATTGTAAAAGTGACTATGAAGACTTTTTAAGAGATCTAACAAGGTATCTAGGTCAACACTTCGCATCAAGAGCGAATACCTACTTAGCATCTATGATTTAGGTATACAACAATTTATTTTTACACCTTTAATATGTAAGAGAAACAAAAAATAGGCCTGATGTTTGTTCATTGTGGTTATACATGGTTCTGAGGTTATACATGGCATTTAACATGATCTGCTTATATATGAGACATGGCATGAATCAGTTGTTGTGGCTTGAGTAGATGGAGAATGTGCTGAAGGGTTGCTGAACTGAAAAGCATGACTAAAGGTACTTGAGATTATGTGACCAAGAAGCATTACCTTTTCCTATTAAACAAGTTGTTATGGTAAAGATCCAGGTGATCAAAATAAGTCATGTTTAATCAGCTCGTACGAAGCATTACCTTTTCCTATTAAACAAGTTGTATGGACAATGATAATGACTTTTGTTTTTTTACTAACCAGTATAAACCGATTAAGCAGACATGACTTTAAAAAAAAAAAGAGGAATCTTCATCACCATCTTTCTCTTGATTAACACAATTTTTAAACTTGTTCAAGCAGGTGGCTATGTCTGAAACAAGTGTACAAGTTTGCTACAGTTGTGTTACTATTATAAGCAGCATCATATATTTCAACACTCCTGACATGCTTTTAGATAAGATCAAGAAGGCAAATATATCAAGGTAGATATTTTTTCCAAAAAATCGCATGTTACTTGAGTTGATTATTGCTTTTCTGTTTTGTCTTATCAAATTTATTGATGCAACAGTTTTCTAGCCGGTATGCTGGCTAAAAAAGAAGATCATCTAATGTTCCAAACCATGAAAATCGTTGAAAACCTGATGAAAAAGCTTCCAGGTGTAGTTTTAAGACCTCTCGTTAAAGAAGCGTTCTTCGTGCTATTAATATGTGTATACTAGATGGTCATAGTGAAAGTCCACCTGTACAATCTAATTGCTGCCCTAATAATAATGAGGCTACTACAGGTGGCTCGAGATGTCTGTGTTATGCATCGGATCCTTCTTGCACTTCTTCAAGAAAGATGTGTAAGCTACTACAGGCTACTACAGTTACTTTTTGTTAATGTTAACATGTTAACAAGATTGCTTCAGATGCAGTATGCTCAGGTTAGTTGCAGCCAGAATCAAATGATGAATGTGTTCTGATGATTTCTTGGCAGGGCAATTACTTTCTTTCTGCCTTTGATTGCTTTCTTGATATCTGTTTTTCTTTTCTGAATCTTCTTGCTTTGGAATTTGCTTAAAAACTTGTTGCAGTCAGAAACTTGTTGATTTCTTTGGCACGGCACCTGTTTTAATAAGCAAAATCAATTATGTAACCCAAATGATGAGATATACCTGATGGGTTATCAAGATATCATATGATGATAATTCTCTGATGATATCTTGACTTCTTTCTTTCTTCAAAATCTGATTTCAATGCCGTTAAGCTTGAAACAGCTCTGATACCATGATAGAGAATTTGAAAAACTATGTTTAGTAAGAGGATATTGTTGTCTGGGCAGGTGTTTGGTTTGGGACCTCTGGTGGTGAGTCTCTATTGATGTTTGGATGTAGAGTAGTTTGTGGTTGAGGTAGAAATGAGGCAGAGGATGAAATAGTGGTGTGTGCAGGCTGATGGTATCACAGTTTGAAGGGGTTGGCCGTGTAGTGTTAATGTCAGCGAGAAGCGGTGAACTTTGGTGGTTTCGGTGTAGTTGTTGTGAAGGCAGAGGAGCTTTGGTTTATGTTGAAGTTGACAGTGTGAATTATGGAAGGTTGTAGTGGAAGATTTGAAGTAGATGATGAGTGACAGTGGTGATGTGCTATTTTTGGCAGAAGGGGTAGATAGATGAAGGAAGGCAGTTGACAGAATTGCTAAAGAGTGTGTGGAAGTGGATGGTTGTTGCTGTAGGTAGTGAAGATGGGTTGCAAGCAGTGAAGTATGATGTGCAATAGTGAGGTTAGTAGCAGTTCTGAGTTGTGGTGATGTATGTTCTGGGGGTAATTGTGATGGTGAAGATCGGTAGTAGCAGTTGTTAGCAGTTGCAGTCTTTTTTATTGATTTGCCGCAAGGAGTTGTTAGCAGTTTACGTATATATCATGTAACTGTAATATACTGAATGTATATATTTGTAATTGTAATATACTGAACGTATATATCATGTAAACGTTTATGTATCTAATTAATAGTTATTAGAACATGTTATATATGCTAGTTGCTTCAATATACTCAAAATATAATTTTGGAATATTCAAAAATAGAGTGGAATATTAAAGCTGTTATATAAATATAAGACAGCGTTTGATTAATGCTGTCAATGAAGAAACAACAGCGTTTAATTCATGCTGTAATTATCTTTTGAAATTGTCAATAACAGCGTTTTTTACATGCTGTCGAAATAGTTGATGATTCAATAACAGCGTTTTTAACATGCTGTCGAAATTGTTGATGATTCAATAACAGCGTTTAGAAAACATAATACAACACGTTATAAACGCTGTTGAAAATATTATTGACAGCTCGTAATAAACGCTGTCACAGAGATGTTTCAACAGCGTTTATAGAAACGCTGTTGTAAGTTATATATATACGACAGCATGTCGTTATACAGCGTTTCTAATAACGCTGTTGTATCATATTACAGCGTTTATCAAACGCTGTTAAAAGCCTTTTGTGGTGTAGTGATTGTTGATAGGCCATTGGTGGTGACTAATCCAGTTGGGGGTTCGTCATGTTTGTGTATGATATGCCATGGTCTAGTTGTGTCGAGTCATGATTGCTCGTTTGTTTGTGATTGTTTTGTTCTGAACTTTGCGGGGTTCGGAATTATTTTGGGTATGGACTGGCTTAGGAAGTATGCGGCAAGGATTGATTGTGAGAGGCTTGAGGTGACAGTCGGGAATGTGGAAGGGCGAAAGGTTGTGATACGATGTAAGCATGAGGAAGGCGTCTTCATGAGCTTCATGTATTCGCTGGTTATTCCACGGAATGGACTGTCATCGGTGCCTATTGTGAATGGATTTGATGATGTCTTTGACGAAGTCAAAGGGTTACCGCCGCATAGGGAGATCGAGTTTCGTATCGATCTAGTTGAGGGAGCCAGACCTATTGTGATGCCTCTTAGGCGGATGGCGCCTAGGGAGCAGCTAGAGTTGAGGGTGCAGGTTGATGACCTTTTGCGGAAAGGATTCATTCGGCGTAGTGTGTCCGAATGGGGTGCACCAGTTGTGTTCGCAACCAAAGCGGATGGATCGTTGAGGTTGTGTGTTGATTATCGTGAGCTGAATAAGGTGACTAAGAAGAACAAGTATCCATTGCCGAGAATAGATGACTTGTTTGATCAGCTTCACGAGGCTAAGGTGTTTTCTCAGATGGATTTGGCAACGGGATTCCACCAGTTGAGAGTGGCAAAGGATAGTGTGCCGAAGACTGCTTTCAGGACACCATCCGGGTTTTATGAGTGGCTGGTAATGCCGTTTGGATTGACTAACGCGCCAGCATATTTTGTGGATCTTATGAATAGAGTGTTCAGAGATCAGTTGAATAAGTTCGTACTTGTATTCGTGGATGATATTTTGGTTTATTCCAGAACTGAGGAAGAGCACAAGACGCACTTGAGAATTGTTTTGGAAATCTTGCGGAAACATCAGCTAAAGGCTAAGTTTTCGAAGTGTCACTTCTGGAAGAATGAAGTAAGGTTCTTAGGCCATGTTATTTCTGGAAATGGAATAGCGGTTGACCCCGCTAAGGTGGCAGCGATCCAGGATTGGTTTAGACCTAAGAATGCATCTGATGTGAGAAGTTTTCTTGGATTAGCAGGATATTATCGTCGGTTTATCAAAGACTTTTCCAAGATAGCTGCACCGTTGACAGGATTGACAAAGAAGAACCAGGTGTTCAGATGGGATGATAAGTGTGAGCAAGCTTTTGTAATCCTGAAAGAGCGACTGACGAGTGCTCCTGTTTTGACTATTCCAAGTGGGAATGATGAGATGGTGGTTTACACCGATGCATGTGGCACTGGACTAGGAGCGGTGCTAATGCAGAAGGATAAAGTTGTTGCGTATGCTAGTCGACAACTGAAGCCGCATGAAAGGAATTATCCGACTCATGATTTGGAGTTAGCGGCGATTGTGTTTGCTTTGAAGATGTGGAGACATTACTTATTGGGAGTTAGATTCGAGTTGTTTACAGATCATAAGTCGTTGAAGTATCTGTTCTCCCAAAAGGATTTGAATCTTCGACAGCAAAGGTGGCTAGAGTTCTTAGCATCGTATGATTTTGGTATAGCCTATACTCCGGGGAAAGGTAACGCAGTGGCTGATGCGTTAAGTCGAAGACATGCAGGATTGGGAGCCATGTTTTCAGAATGGAAGAGTCTCGAGTATTTGGCTGAGTTTGATTTCAGGCCTAGATGTGAATTGGAACCTGAGATGTTGGCAAACTTATCGATAAGGCCTACTCTTGTGGAAAGAATTGGCGAGAGCCAAAGGAGAGATGATAAGCTTGTCAAGATTATCCGTGATTTGGAATCCGGATTGGACCCAGAGAAGGATAAAGGATTCGAGGTCGATCGAGAGGGTTGGCTTCGAAAGCAAGGACGATTGGTTGTTCCTGATGAAGATGGATTGAGAGATGAAGTTCTGAGGGAAAGTCATCACTCGAAGTTGACGATTCATCCAGGTGGGAATAAGATGTATCGGGATATGAAGAGAGTTTACTACTGGGAAGGTATGAAGAAGGATGTTGGAAATTTTATTTCCAAGTGTATGAACTGCCAGTTGGTAAAAGCTGAGCAGAAGAAGCCCAGTGGATTGCTTCAGCCATTAGAGGTTCCTACATGGAAGTGGGAGCAAGTGTCGATGGATTTTATCGATGGTCTACCTAGGACAAGAGCGGGAAATGAAGGGATTTGGGTCATTGTAGATCGTTTGACTAAAAGTGCAAGATTCATTCCTGTTCGGTCAACTAGGACTGCATCGAAGTTGGCTGAACTGTATGTGAAGTGGATAGTTCGTTTCCATGGTGTTCCGAAGAGTATAGTGAGCGATCGAGACCCATTGTTCACTAGTAGATTTTGGAAGAGCTTCCAGGAAGTTTTGGGAACTGAGTTGTGTTTGAGTACAGCTTATCACCCTCAAACAGATGGTCAAACTGAGAGAGTCAACCGAGTTTTGGAAGATCTTCTTAGAGCATGTGTTTTGGACTTCGGAGGATCATGGGAAGATCATCTTCATTTGGTGGAGTTTGCTTATAATAACAGTTATCAGTCGAGTATTGGTATGGCACCATATGAGGCATTATATGGAAGACCGTGTAACTCTCCGACATGTTGGTTGGAAACTGGAGAAAAGCTGATACTTGGGCCAGAGATGATTCGACAGACTTCGGATGATATAGAGATCATTCGGCAAACAATGAAGGCAGCCCAGGATCGTCAGAAAAGTTATGCCGATAACCGTCGAAAGGATTTGGAATTCGACGTAGGTGATATGGTTTTTGTGAAGATTTCTCCATTGAAGAATGTTATTAGATTCGGGAAGAAAGGGAAATTGACTCCTAGATTTGTTGGACCATTTCCGATTATCGAGCGAATTGGAAAGCTCGCTTATAGTTTGGAGTTACCGGAAAAGATGGCGGGTGTGCACAATGTTTTTCATGTATCTTATCTACGGAAGTATGTGCATGACCCGAGTACGGTGATTTCTGCTGATAGCTGTGAAGACTTAGAGGTTGATCCCGTGGGTACGAGACCTCGTGAGCCGCTTCGTATTGTTGAAACCGATACGAAACAGCTTAGGAGGAAGACGATTACGTTGCTCAAGGTACAATGGAGTGATGATGTTAACGACTGTACATGGGAGGAGGAAGAGAGGATGAAGGCAGCTCATCCCGGACTCTTCGAGGTATGGCCCTAAAGTGTCGTGACATCTCATGAATTTGTAGCTTGTTCTAAGTCTTAGAATTCTGCATGCTAGGATAGAATTGGATGCATGGTTTGTTGATTGCTATGGATGGTAGGCATGCGGAATAATTGTGATTGCTGTTGTTTGCTTGGAATTTCGGGGGCGAAATTCCTAAGGGGGAGAGAATGTAACGACCCGTATTTCACGTGTCGATAAATCGTAGGATTTGCAGGTCGTTAGTGTTGTTTGTGTTGCCTTTAGCTTGAGTCATTTAGGAGTTGACCCGAGTGCTAGTAATGAGTCGTGACCGACTCATAGGGGACCGACTCAAGGAGGGGTAGCGGTTTAAAGTGTTAGCCGAGTTAAGGCTTGAATCGTAACCGACTCATAGGATAGGTCGTGTGTGGGTTGCGACTCATAGAAGGCCGACTCATAAGGGACGACTTAAGATAGGCGAGTCAGTGGTGTTGCCGACTTATAGGGAGAACGACTCAAGGGGTTAAGGTTTAGGTCGTGGGTAGTTAAGTCGGCAGGGTGTTGTCTCGTGAGGAGGATGAGTCGTTACCGGGTTAACGACTCATAGGAGTTACCAGGTTATAGCTTAAGTCGTGGGCGAGTTAGTGGCTTAAGGCTTGGCAGTGTGTTGATGAGTCGGTGAGGCCATAGGTAGTAAGTCGGCTAGGTGTTTTGTGCAGGCAGTGAGTTAGGTCGTGGAGTCTTGAGTCGTGTGTCGGTAGGTGTTGAGTTGGCCTGGGTTGTTGAGTCGTGTGAGTGGCTTGTGTTAGGTCGGCATAGTATGAGTCGTGAACGACTCATGATAGGTCGTGACCGACTCAGGGGCGACGACTCATGGTAGTTCCAGCCTATAAATAGAGGGGTTTGGCTCACTTTTTGGCACCGGTTTTTGAAGCAACGAAGTGCTGCCATTTTGAAGACTCGACTACAACATTTCTTCATCTTCTTTTCTCTATTCCAATCTAATTCTAACATCCATCCAAGATCAAAGATTTAGATTGAAGATTCAAGTGCCAAAGTTGAAGATCTTCATCCGTTTGAGCTAGATTTCATCGATTGAGGCGAGATATTGCCGGATCAAGCTTTGATCTCCGCTGTCCAGATCTGAAGTGTTTAGTTTTCATAGTGTTTGGGTGATTTGGTGAGTGGTAGTTATCTCTCACGCGGATCCAAGGGAGTATATTGGATTGGTGGCTTGTTTTAGTGTTAAAGTTAGAGATTTCATGCATGTTTCTTAGATCTAAGTCTAGATCCATTGTTTCCAAGACGTTTACTTATGCAAGTTTGTTTAACAAGTATTAGAGACAAAACCCATGTTTTATATTTGATAGATCTATGCTAAAAACCATGATATCACATATGTTGGACTTTTGCTCATTTATTTACGAAATTGCCATTATAGTTGATATTGCTTGTTAAATCTTGTTTGAATGTTTGATTGGTTGTATTAATGATTGATTGATTGAATGTATGATAGATTTGATTGTTTCAAATTAGCTTGTAGTTGATTTGGGACAAGATGGTTGGAGATGATTTAAGAGCTAAGCGGAAAGGCTCTTGAATAGTGAAAGCTGCCTGTAGCATATGAAGCGGATATGGAAGCTCATATGGATGGATTCGAGGATGTGGGATCTTGCCATGATGCGAGAAGGCAAAGCATGATTGAGATGGGACTTTGCTATGATGTGATGAGGCAAGGCTTATGTTGGGATGGGACGGGTCATGATGACGTTCCAAGATAAGAGACTTTGCTATGATGTGATGAGGCAAGACATATGTTGTGATGGGGCGGGTCACGATGACGTTCCAAGCACGGGTCATGATGACGTGCAAAGCTGTAACTCGGTGATGCGGTCCGGGTTGGGGTGGATAATGGTTAGCTTGAGAGGCGCTTGAGCTAGTATGGAAATAGTCGTCAAGGAGGATGACTAGGAGGCTAAGATCTCATCGTTGTTGAAGGTTCTAGCATACTCAAAGCAAGGGTACGTTGGAACGGGTCACGATGACGTTCCAAGCATGGGTCACGATGACGTGCTAGTACTCTGGGCTGATGCGTTCGGCTTAGGCACGGGTCACGATGACGTGCGGAGTTATGTCTAGACCGGGGTTACCATTAGCCCTTGACAGGTGGTCATTCAACTAACGGTGAAATCAAGGCAAAGTTAACAGTGATAGCTAGAGTCATGGATGTTTGGTTGTATCATCATTCGGACTCAAGAGCGGTGTTTTCTGGGTGCTTATCTGATCTTGGTTTAGGCCTTGGGGGTTTGTATTTGGAAAACATCGTCCTTGACTCGAGTGATTATTGTTTTACTTTAGTTACCGGTTATGCTATGATTGCTTCTCCTTAGTGTGTGTCTGGGGCTATCACTGTAGAAAGAGGTGGAGTGGGATGGTTTGGTTCCTATTCCTTTTATCCCTTATGCTCTTTTGGTATGTTTGATTGTTAATTTACTGCTCACTAAGACTTTGTCTGACTCAAGGTTTTATGTCTCCTCTTATTACCTTGGGCTGTTCATCCATGTTTGGGATGGGCAGACTAGGTAGCAGGTGACAGGTGCTGTGCTAGGAGTTCTACGCTGAAGATGACGAAGACGAGCAGAAGGCTTTGCATATTAGTTTTCTTACTATATGTACTGGGTATCCGCTGCTATATTTGGTTGAGCGATTTGTAGTGAGGCTTTCATGTATAGATTTGTGTGGATGATTGTATAAAACTACTTTGATGCTTATATGATGATGTTCTGTTCTATGGAGCTTCACTATATTATATTTCTCTATTGTATTTTATCCATGCGCTGTGAGTTATGCGTTAGAGATTCTTTTGTTTTGTTTTACCCTGACTATCGTCCATGGCTGCCTGGCACACCTTTCAGCGCATTATTTCCTTGTTTTGGCGCAGGAGTCATGGGCGGTCGTCACACCCTGCCCCTCTATTTATAGAATGAGGTAGGGGGCAGGGGCCTTGGAGGTATATAGCTGCTGGTGGGCCCGGGCTGAAACAATCTGGACTGGCAATCATCTGGTTCGGCAAAGCTTCATTCGGTGGTAAGGTAGGTGTTTGGCTCGGTGGCGTTGGTCCGGCCATGCGTGATTCGGTGATGGTGGTCCGGTTGTGGAGTTGTAGTGGACCGGTAGTAGGGGCATGGATGTGGACCGGCAGTGAGTGTGGTCCGATGGTAGGGGCATGGATGTGGACCGGCAGTGAGTGTGGTCCGGTGGTGATTGGACCGGTAGGAGAATGGGTTTGGTGGATAGCCGGATATGTCGAATGTGAAGGAGGCCGAATGAGGGGGAGGCCGAATGGGAAGGAGGCCGAATGTGGAGGAGGCCGAATGAGAAGGTGACTGGTCGTGCTGAATGAAGTGGAGATTGCGAACCCGAGTGAAACTGTGGCTTCTTGGTCTCGAGATCTTCTGGGTGAAAATTCGCCCAACATGCATCATCCCTCCAAAATGACGAAACAGTGCCTTACGACCTTTAGAAATGAGTGCATGGATTTGAAACATTGCAGTACCATGGTGCACCACTCTCCAGCCATGGTAAATCATAGACCAGCCACGGGGATCCCGTTTTACAGAAAAAATCCACGTAACGAAAAAACGAAGGGTAAAAAACTTCCTTGACCCGATTGAGGTTCGGATAGGATTTTTTGGGTATGAATCTAATCAGTGACGGCTGAAAGCCGTCAAAGCTGTAGAACTCACCGAGAGCTTTCTTTTGACTGGTTATCGCTCCCGTAACTCTAAACAAGCCAAGAGTTATGGCCCTCCGAAGAATCGATATCCATTGGGTGCAACATCTACGGTGCAAGGTGCAACATCCGTCCAAAATGACGAAACAGTGTCGTACGACCTTTAGAAATGAGTGCATGGATTTGAAACATTGCAGTACCATGGTGCACCACTCTCCAGCGATGGTAAATCATAGACCAGCCACGGGGATCCCGTTTTACAGAAAAAATCCACGTGACGAAAAAACGAAGGGTAACAAACTTCCTTGACCCGATTGAGGTTCGGATAGGATTTTTTGGGTATGAAACTAACCAGTGACGGCTGAAAACCTTCGTTTTGACTGGTTATGGCTCCCGTAACTCTAAACGAGCCAAGAGTTATGGCCCTCCGAAGAATCGATATCCACAGGGTGCAACATCTACGGTGCAAGGTGCAACATCCGTCCAAAATGTCGAAACAGTGCCGTACGACCTTTAGAAATGAGTGCATGGATTTGAAACATTGCAGTACCATGGTGCACCACTCTCCAACGATGGTAAATCATAGACCAGCCACGGGGATCCCGTTTTACAGAAAAAATCCACGTGACGAAAAAACGAAGGGTAAAAAACTTCCTTGACCCGATTGAGGTTCGGATAGGATTTTCTAGGTATGAAACTAACCAGTGACGGCTGAAAGCTGTCATAGCTGTAGAACTCACAGATACCTTCATTTTGACTGGTTATGGCTCCTGTAACTCTAAACGAGCCAAGAGTTATGGCCCTCCGAAGAATCGATATCCACAGGGTGCAACATCTACGGTGCAAGGTGCAACATCCGTCCAAAATGACGAAACAGTGCCGTACGACCTTTAGAAATGAGTGCATGCATTTGAAACATTACAGTACCATGGTGCACCACTCTCCAGCGATGGTAAATCATAGACCAGCCACGGGGATCCCATTTTACAGAAAAAATCCACGTCACGAAAAAACGAAGGGTAAAAAACTTCCTTGACCCGATTGAGGTTCGGATAGGATTTTTTGGGTATGAAACTAACCAGTGACGGCTGAAAGCTGTCATAGCTGTAGAACTCACAGATACCTTCATTTTGACTGGTTATGGCTCCCGTAACTCTAAACGAGCCAAATTTTATGGCCCTCCGAAGAATCGATATCCACAGGGTGCAATATCTACGGTGCAAGGTGCAACATCCGTCCAAAATGACGAAACAGTGCCGTACGACCTTTAGAAATGAGTGCATGGATTTGAAACATTGCAGCACCATGGCGCACCACTCTCCAGCGATGGTAAACATAGACCAGCCACGGGGATCCCGTTTTACAGAAAAAATCCACCTGACGAAAAAACGAAGGGTAAAAAACTTCCTTGACCTGATAGAGGTTCGGATAGGATTTTTTGGGTATGACACTAACCAGTGACGGCTGAAAGTCGTCATAGCTGTAGAACTCACAGATACCTTCGTTTTGACTGGTTATGGCTCCCGTAACTCTAAACGAGCCAAGAGTTATGGCCCTCCGAAGAATCGATATCCACAGGGTGCAACATCTACGGTGCAAGGTGCAACATCCGTCCAAAATGACGAAACAGTGCCTTACGACCTTTAGAAATGAGTGCATGGATTTGAAACATTGCAGTACCATGGTGCACCACTCTCCAGCGATGGTAAATCATAGACCAGCCACGGGGATCCCGTTTTACAGAAAAAATCCACGTAACGAAAAAACGAAGGGTAAAAAAACTTTCGTGACCCGATTGAGGTTCGGATAGGATTTTTTGGGTATGACACTAACCAGTGACGGCTGAAAGCCGTCATAGCTGTAGAACTCACAGATACCTTCGTTTTGACTGGTTATGGCTCCTGTAACTCTAAACGAGCCAAAAGTTATGGCGCTCCGAAGAATCGATATCCACAGGGTGCAACATCTACGGTGCAAGGTGCAACATCCGTCCAAAATGACGAAACAGTGCCTTACGACCTTTAGAAATGAGTGCATGGATTTGAAACATTGCAGTACCATGGTGCACCACTCTCCGGCGATGGTAAATAATAGACCAGCCACGGGGATCCCGTTTTACAGAAAAAATCCACGTGACGAAAAAACGAAGGGTAAAAAACTTCCTTGACCCGATTGAGGTTCGGATAGGATTTTTTCAGTATGACACTAACCAGTGACGGCTGAAAGCCGTCATAGCTGTAGAACTCACAGATACCTTCGTTTTGACTGATTATGGCTCCCGTAACTCTAAACGAGCCAAGAGTTATGGCCCTCCGAAGAATCGATATCCACAGGGTGCAACGTCTACGGTGCAAGGTGCAACATCCGTCCAAAATGACGAAACAGTGCCGTACGACCTTTAGAAATGAGTGCATGCCTTTGAAACATTGCAGTACCATGGTGCACCACTCTCCAGCGATGGTAAATCATAGACCAGCCACGGGGATCCCGTTTTACAGAAAAAATCCACGTGACGAAAAAACGAAGGGTAAAAAACTTCCTTGACCCGATTGAGGTTCGGATAGGATTTTTTGGGTATGAAACTAACCAGTGACGGCTGAAAGCCGTCATAGCTGTAGAACTCACAGATACCTTCATTTTGACTGGTTATGGCTCCCGTAACTCTAACCGAGCCAAATTTTATGGCCCTCCGAAGAATCGATATCCACAGGGTGCAACATCTACGGTGCAAGGTGCAACATCCGTCCAAAATGACGAAACAGTGCCGTACGACCTTTAGAAATGAGTGCATGCATTTGAAACATTGCAGTACCATGGTGCACCACTCTCCAGCGATGGTAAATCATAGACTAGCCACGGGGATCCCGTTTTAAAGAAAAAATCCACGTGACGAAAAAACGAAGAGTAAAAAACTTCCATGACCCGATTGAGGTTCGGATAGGATTTTTGGGTATGAAACTAACCAGTGACGGCTGAAAGCTGTCATAGCTGTAGAACTCACAGATACCTTCGTTTTGACTGGTTATGGCTCCCGTAACTCTAAACGAGCAAAGAGTTATGGCCCTCCGAAGAATCGATATCCACAGGGTGCAACATCTATGGTGCAAGGTGCAACATCCGTCCAAAATGACGAAACAGTGTCTTACGACCTTTAGAAATGAGTGCATGGATTTGAAACATTGCAGTACCATGGTGCACCACTCTCCAGCGATGGTAAATCATAGACCAGCCACGGGGATCCCGTTTTACAGAAAAAATCCACGTGACGAAAAAACGAAGGGTAAAAAAACTTCCTTGACCCGATTGAGGTTCGGATAGGATTTTTGGGTATGACACTAACCAGTGACGGCTGAAAGCCGTCATAGCTGTAGAACTCGCAGATACCTTCGTTTTGACTGGTTATGGCTCCTGTAACTCTAAACGAGCCAAAAGTTATGGCCCTCCGAAGAATCGATATCCACAGGGTGCAACATCTACGGTGCAAGGTGCAACATCCGTCCAAAATGACGAAACAGTGCCTTACGACCTTCAGAAATGAGTGCATGGATTTGAAACATTGCAGTACCATGGTGCACCACTCTCCGGCGATGGTAAATCATAGACCAGCCACGGGGATCCCGTTTTACAGAAAAAATCCACGTGACGAAAAAACTAAGGGTAAAAAACTTCCTTGACCCGATTGAGGTTCGGATAGGATTTTTTCGGCATGACACTAACTAGTGATGGCTGAAAGCCGTCATAGCTGTAGAACTCACAGATACCTTCGTTTTGAATGGTTATGGCTCCCGTAACTCTAAACGAGCCAAGAGTTATGGCCCTCCGAAGAATCGATATCCACTGGGTGCTACATCTACGGTGCAAGGTGCAACATCCGTCCAAAATGACGAAACAGTGTCGTACGACCTTTAGAAATGAGTGCATGGATTTGAAACATTGCAGTACCATGGTGCACCAATCTCCAGCGATGGTAAATCATAGACCAGCCACGGGGATCCCGTTTTACAGAAAAAATCCACGTGACGAAAAAACGAAGGGTAAAAAACTTCCTTGACCCGATTGAGGTTCGGATAGGATTTTTTGGGTATGAATCTAACCAGTGACGGCTGAAAGCTGTCATAGCTGTAGAACTCACAGATACCTTCGTTTTGACTAGTTATGGCTCCCGTAACTCTAAATGAGCCAAGAGTTATGGCCCTCCGAAGAATCGATATCCACAGGGTACAACATCTACGGTGCAAGGTGCAACATCCGTCCAAAATGACGAAACAGTGCCTTACGACCTTTAGAAATGAGTGCATGGATTTGAAACATTGCAGTACCATGGTGCACCACTCTCTGGCGATGGTAAATCATAGACCAGCCACGGGGATCCCGTTTTACAGAAAAAATCCACGTGACGAAAAAACGAAGGGTAAAAAACTTCCTTGACCCGATTGAGGTCCGGATAGGATTTTTGGGTATGAAACTAACCAGTGACGGCTGAAAGCTGTCATAGCTGTAGAACTCACAGATACCTTCGTTTTGACTGGTTATGGCTCCCGTAACTCTAAACGAGCCAAGAGTTATGGCCCTCCGAAGAATCGATATCCACAGGGTGCAACATCTACGGTGCAAGGTGCATTGTTTGTACAAAAAATGGACAAACACCTCCAAGTCGTATTATTTAGTTGATTATATGTGATTTTCAATGGTTTGGATGACTTATGTAAATATGAAAAAAAAGCAGGAACTGAAATGGAAAAGACACACAGATTTATAGTGGTTCGGCCAGAATGTGCCTACGTCCACTTTATATGTTATTATCTTCTTTCTTTCGGATTACAAGTACAATGCTTCGTATACAAGTATATGAAAGTAGTTTGAAAGTTCCTTCCTTGCTTGAGCTCTCAAACATGTCTGCCATTGTTGTACCCCTGCCCCTCTATTTATAGAATGAGGTAGGGGGCAGGGGCCTTGGAGGTATATAGCTGCTGGTGGGCCCGGGCTGAAACAATCTGGACTGGCAATCATCTGGTTCGGCAAAGCTTCATTCGGTGGTGAGGTAGGTGTTTGGCTCAGTGGCGTTGGTCCGGCCATGCGTGATTCGGTGTTGGTGGTCCGGTTGTGGAGTTGTGGTGGACCGGTAGTAGGGGCATGGATGTGGACCGGCAGTGAGTGTGGTCCGGTGGTAGGGGCATGGATGTGGACCGGCAGTGAGTGTGGTCCGGTGGTGATTGGACCGGTAGGAGAATGGGTTTGGTGGATAGCCGGATATGTCGAATGTGAAGGAGGCCGAATGAGGGGGAGGCCGAATGGGAAGGAGGCCGAATGTGGAGGAGGCCGAATGAGAAGGTGACTGGTCGTGCTGAATGAAGTGGAGATTGCGAACCCGAGTGAAACTGTGGCTTCTTGGTCTCGAGATCTTCTGGGTGAAAATTCGCCCAACATTTGCCCCCCAAAGTGGGGCACGTGCTTGCATGTGTCGCGCTTTGTTTCCCTGTGGTAGAAAGGCTTGTTTTGTAATGCCATGGGCTGGATGTTCATATCTTGTTGATGTCCTGCAAAGGAATTTATAGCTTTAGTGTGATTTCAAATAACGACCGTTCGTGATCGAAATATTCGAGATGAAGTGAACTGTGCCATTCGGGACGAGAGAG
The DNA here is from genome assembly GCA_030765085.1 of Allium cepa. NCBI lineage: Eukaryota > Viridiplantae > Streptophyta > Magnoliopsida > Asparagales > Amaryllidaceae > Allium > Allium cepa. The sequence goes on from CM060941.1 coordinate 696,500, forward strand.
TGAGCCCCGAGGGGGCTTAACATCATCGATGCCAGGTTCACACTAGAGTGGGCCCCTGGATCGTTTGGTTTATCGCCAGCTCAGAGCATGCCTAAGGGTTGCTCTCAACCCCGTACATGTGTAAGTAGCTTAGCCATTTTCTAATTATCAGAATCAAATATCTGTTCAACCGATGAGCTTAAAAAGGGATGTCAAAGTGTAAATTCTCACGACGATAGGGTTAATAGCCGTTCAGAGCGTGCCTGTGGTCCGTTCGTGGTCGCGTACACGTGTAAATGATGAATCCATGTTAGTGAGAGATTTACGACTCGTTCATCGTTATCATAATCCTTATTTTATTAGTAAGTTTTGGAGTTCGGTACTTATCTGAGTGAGGCGCCTTGCGTGCCCCCGCGTCTGACTTTCGCTGGTGGAGACAACGTCATTCGGTGTTTGGTTGGTCCAGATGGATGTTTCCATTCGGCATACGGTTGGTCCGGTTTATGTTGGTCCGGTAGCCGGTCCAGATGGTTCGGCAGATCCGAGCGCGCCTATATATAGAGCTACACCCCCTTAGTTTTTTCTTACCGAATCATCAAGTGCCGAACCAACACTATACCGAGCCAACACTCTTGCTGAATCGAACGAAAGCCGAACCATTTTGTGCCGAACAAACTTGCCTACCGAATCAGGTATACACTTATTGCCGAATGGACTTACTACCGAATGGGACTAATTTGCCGAATACACACGAAGTGTTTTCTACTACCGAATGTAGTATATGCCGAATGAGACTCAGGCCTTAGGGCCGAATGATATGTATGCCGAATGAGCACGGGATAGTATATGCCGAATGAGCATGGGATAGTATATGCCGAATGGCCATATGTTTTCGATGCCGAATGACCATGTCTTGCACTGCCGAATGAGACTTCATACTTGAACCTCGAGCGGACTCTTAGACTTTTTTACACGCTTGCTTTAGATACTTGCTTGCTTATACTTCCATTCTAACGTCATGTTTTTCACTTTACTTTTGTGTATGCAGATAAATGACTCGCAAGGCAGAAACACGATCAGACAGACGGAAATCCAAGGATGGAGGAGAGTCTTCTTCCGTGCCCCCAGCCCAACCAGGATCCGGGCAACATCGACCTGTTCCGAGGTCGTTAGTGGATGGATATGGTCCACAGGAACTTCTGGTCTCCCCCCTGATTGCTTTCCTAGCTCCCTAAAGGAGGAGCAACTTGACGTTATATCCCGTTCCTTCGGGATAGACAGGGCTCTTATGCTGTTACCGGGGGAGGGGGTCATGCCATATAATCCCCCCGAAGGCTACTTCGCTTATAGCAGATATCATTGCATGTGTGGTGCTATCCCTCCTATCAATGCTTGGATAGTTAGCTTCACCACATATTTGAAGGTGGCTCCCTTCCAACTTCAGCCTAACTCTTATGCCATCCTGGTGAGCCTTTTTGTTATCTTCCAGAGGAGGTACGGGCGTCCTCCTTCTAACCGGGAAATTCGATATTTGTACAACCTGAGAGGCTACAAGAAGGGATCTCCGTATATTAGTCTGGAAGCGGCCGTGCCCTTCAAACCGGTCTTGGATTTATATTCGAAGTTTACCATGTTCAAGAAAGAGTGGTTTTTTATCAAGGATGATTCTGTTTCTTTTCGCCTTTTAACTTCCGGCTGTAAGATGGATTTCATTTATACTTTTCATGTTCTGACTGTAATGTTTTTTCTGACATGCTTCTATTTCTTGCTAGCGACAGGTGGTATTGTAGTCGTGGAGGACGATTCCTTGGTGCGAATGGCTGCTGAACTAAAGGCTATTCCGGCATAGGACCGGTCGGCTTCTTTCTTGATCAGGAACGCAACCCTCCTGGAGTACAATTTGATCCTACCGCACCAGTCCGTGGTTAAGCAGAGGGATACGGCTGAGGAGAAGGCCGCTAAAGCTAAGGAGGGGGCTACGGTGAAGAGCGGCAAGAGGGAGCCTTTTGCAGAGCGTCCCGTTGTTGGGGGGAAGAAACTGAAGAAGTCTGATGGCCCTTCTCCAAGTACTTGCCCGACTGTCCCGGAGGAGGAAGGTGTGGAAGAGGGGGAAGGAGGCGAAGTTGGAGAAGGGTCAGAGGATGGAGGAGATGGCGACGGTCAGGGTGGTAGTGGCGTTGGTGCCCTAACCTCTGAGCAAGACCTCGAACTGGATGAGGCTCTCCGTCGGGCCTTCGGGGAGTCGGAGGGAGAGTCGGAAACGGAGAAGGCAAAGGAAACCGGCAAAGCTGTGGCTGGCGCTGACCCATCCTCTAAGGGTTCCTCAGCTAGGGTGATTCCGGCGATGCAAGGTGAACTTTTGTCTTCTGCCGATTCCATTTACGATAGGGACTTAGAAATATTTTACGGTTCACTTCCGTCCTGGAATGAGATCCAGGACTTATTGCAGTATCCCACTCCTCCGTCGGGTTTGTATAATAGATGTGTTTCCTCACTTTTCTTTCTTTTTAACTTAACACGTTTTTTGAGTTGTGGATCATGGTATGTTTGTAACACTTGTTCTTTATTCCAGGGGCAAGCCAGGTGGTTAAAACGTCCGATGTTCGACACCGCCTCGAACAATTCAAGTCGAGGAGAGCTTCGGCGAAGTCCCCTACTGGTCGTACTGGGGACGTAGTCAGTTACCGTCCTCTTCTTGGGGTCATTGAAGAGAGCATTCGGAAAAAGAAGCGGAGTCGTTCCTTATTTGAGTCTTCCTATGGTTCGCAGCTTCCTACTCAGCCTCCTCGTGATACTACGGAGGAGAGCACGGAGTCCGGCCCCCCTCATCCTCCTTTCAAGAGTCCAACTGTTATCCGCATAAGGCGTCCTGACGTGCCTCGCCCTGTGCCTCGTGACCCCTTCGCCGGTCATCCGGATTTAGATCCAAGCTTTCAGGATATCTCATTTGATGAGGCCACGGGCGAGCACCTCCTTCCTCGCAACCCCATGGTACGAGTGCTGGACGAGGCCAAGTCTTTAGATCTTGATTTGCTTACTACACGGGTAGTTACCATGAAGGACGAGGCCAAGGCTAACATCGATCGGGTGGCCGCAGAGACCAAGAAGTTAATGGAGAATCATGCTAAATTGGTCAAGGCCGGGGAAGAGATTGGGAGTGCTAATATCCGGTTGAGGCTAAAGGTTGCCGATCAGGCGAAGCAGCTTGCCGATCAAGCCATCCAGATTTCTCAGCACGGGGAAGCCTCCAGGCGGTTGAAAGAGACTATGGAGAAGGCTAGTAGGGCGGAATTACGGAAGATGGAGGCCGCCTGCAGGGAGCGGATTAACATGGCCATTACGACGGTGGATGAGGTTCGAAATGCGGATCTCGAGCGGCTAGAGGAGTTGTATGGGAGGCTCGAGGCCGCGGAGATGGCTCAGGCCGAGTTGAAGGAGGAGATGGAGGAAATGAGGAGGTCCTTCAAGTTAAAGGAGGAGGAAATGAGGAGGTCTCTCCAGGCTGACTGCTTGAGATACCAATCAGAGAGGGATGTCGCTGTCGCCAAGTTGCAAGCTTCCGAGGCCCGGGTGAGGGAGTTTGAGGAGAATGAGGGGATGATGGATGAGATGCTGCAGGACATGTACTTCCACACTTGGAAGGAGGGCGGCTTGTCTTGGATGGACGATTACCCTCGGGTCATGGCCAAGGTGTATCTCTAGGCTTTAGAGGAGGCCAGGGTGAATGCGGGTAAGGAAGGCGGAGAGGCTTTCAATTTGGATGCGGTCACTGCTCAGTTCTCGAAGGAGGAGCAAGCGGCGGTGAAGGAGGGGATGCGGCTGCTTGCTGCAGAGGAAGCAGGCGTGCAGTTGGAGGATGAGGATCAAGCGGCGGGCGCTGGTGAGTTATTCTTCTCTTTTTCTTTTCTTTCTGTGTTTCCACAACTTGATCGTTCATCGTTCGTTTAATGAATTCCTCTTCTTAATTGGATAGGTGGAACTTCTGATCAACCCGCTGGGGGCTCTGATCTTGCGGCCAAGTAGACTCGGGAAGTCGGAAGGACAAGAGCGAAGTGTGGACGCAGCTGCCACCTTTTTATTTCTTTTTATCACTGTTTACGTTAGTCATTGATGCGACTGTAATAATATTATTTGCAAAGAATAACTTCGTGTGATTTTATAATATAAGCTGATTTTGTAATGTTTGAATGTTGTTGACATCTTGATGTGCTGCGTGAGAAGTGTAACTATGTATATGCCTGTGATTCTAGTCGTGTTTGATGTTAAGTTTTTGCTTGAAGTATAATTTCATGTTTTGCGATGTTAGTGTACGAACAAGCTATAATCACGTATTTATGTATAAGAAAAGAGAGTACCGCCCTTCATGTTTTATTTGCAGGCGGTAGCTTTGAGTGTCTTGTGTAACTGTTCACAGATATAGCTGAGTACACTGCCACCCAGTATGCAGGCTTAGATTCTCATGAGTGAATGCTTCCTATTTGGTTTCCTGTACTTTAGAGTTCGTTATACAGGATAGGAGAAAAGTATTTAAATGAAATGGAAATATAGGAAAAGTAAAACTTCCTGTCACGGAAGGCCGTCGATGTGCTTAAGTTCGTGGCAAACGGGTTTTGTAGTCACTTTCCCTAGCTGTGGGTCTTGGAGACATTTGTCACCCATCTTACGCCTCCGCGGGGAGTTTTCTTTTTTACCACAGCCGCACTTAAGACACATCGGAGCCGAGATCGCGCACGGTAACTACCCGAACCATTATGGTCCGTAATCGTGGGTATTATTCGATTTACCGTGGCCGGCTAGCGTGGGTGCCGTTGGCCGTGAACTACCCCTGGCTGGCCACACCTTATGTTGGGGCTTAAAGTAGGTTCACAGTTGCCGGCGAGCCGAACGCCGTAATGAGCTGCCATCGGCTATAGTCGGCCTTTATAATGACTTATAATCGGCTCATTACAGTTGGCTTTGAGGGCAGGCGCGAGCAATGAGTTAACCCACAACAGAGGGATGCTGGAGCAAAAATGTCTCATTGGCGAGTGCATAGAATCGTAGCGTACCTGTTAGGCCTAGTCCAGATGAGGCCGCGGTGCGTCTTGAGTGGAGATGCCATAGGATTTTGTTCAACAGAAAGGGATAAAACTTAACAAGCAGCCAAGACATAAAGGAACAAGTTAAAAGGAGACAAGATTTTTTAAAGTGGTTCGGCACGAAAATGCCTACGTCCACTGATTCTCTTTGTTAATTCACTTCATATGGGCAGTACAAGTTAAGAAAAGTATCGACGGAGGTGTCGGATGTTCCATGCCCTCTGGAACACCTCTCCGTCCACTGTTGACAAAATATAAGCTCCGTTGTGGAGATCTTTATGAATTACATATGGTCCGTCCCAGATGGGGTCCAGTGCCTCGGGGCGCGGAAAGATTCGCCTGAGGACAAGATCTCCTTCTTGTAAGCTGCGATGCTTGACTTTGGAATTGTATAGTGCTGCCACTTTTTGTTTGTGAGCTGCTGCTTTGAGTGCTGCATCGTTTCTCCTTTCCTCAATCAGATCCAAAGACATGAGGAGGAGTTCTTCGTTTTCTTCTGGGTTGTAGTGGATCCTACAGTGGGAATGCACAATAGTTTCAACTGGGAGCATTGCCTCCGATCCATATGCCAAAGAGAAGGGAGTATGTCCCGTTGATGTTCTGAAAGATGTGCGGTAGGCCCAAAGTGCCGTAGGAAGTTCGTCCACCCAAGCGCCTTTTGACTTTTCAAGTTTCTTCTTGATTAGGGTTTTGAGAATTTTGTTGACAGCTTCGACTTGTCTGTTTGCCTGAGGATAAGCTATTGATGAGAAGCTTTTATGGATTCCATGCTCTTGGCACCAGTCGGCAAATTCTTCGCTGTCAAATTGGAGTCCGTTGTCTGATACGATCTTGAGTGGGATTCCGTAGCTGCACAGAATATTTTTGATCAAGAAGTTGATAACTTTTGCTGAAGATATTTTATTTAGAGGTTCCGCTTCCACCCATTTGGTGAAATAATCGACTGCCACTATAGCATATTTGGCTCCGCCTCGGCCCGTTGGCAGTTCGCCAATTAAGTCAATTCCCCATACAGCAAAGGTCCAAGGGTTGGTTATTTGAGTAATCTCATTTGTGGGCAATCGAGGAATCTTGGCAAACTTCTAACATCTGTCGCATTTCTTGACGAAGTCTAGGGCGTCTTTGTTTAGTGTGGGCCAGTAATATCCATATCGGAGTATCTTTCTTGCCAAAGTCTGCCCTCCAGTGTGATCTCCGCATCCTCCCTGATGGATGTTGGATAAGATTTCCTTGGCTTCCCTTCCAGCGACGCATCTTAATAAGGGGCTAGAGAAGCCGCGCCTATAGAGGATGCCTTCTTGTATGGTATAGCGGGGAGCTTTCCTCAGGATTCTCTTGGCTTCGTCACGCCTGTCAGGAAGTGTGCCGTCTTGCAAATATTTCCGGATAGGGGTCATCCAGGTTCCTTCTTCGATTGCAGTTATTAGATTCACTTGTTCGAAACTTGGTGCTAGCTGCCTTGAGATGGCTAGTGCTCCGGAAATGTTGCTATTCTTCATACTAGCTTTCTTTGCAAGTTCATCGGCTTCTTGGTTCTCCTCTCGAGGAATGTGTTTGATTAGATAGTGGTCCAATTAATCGAGCAGCAGTTTGGTTTTCTTTAGGTATGCTGTGAGTCGTTCTCCTCGAGTCTGGAACTCTCCTAGTACCTGATTTACGATAAGCTGAGAATCACTATGAAGACATAAGGAATTGACTCCAATTTCTAGGGCAAGTTCCAATCCTGCTATTACTGCCTCATATTCCGCATCGTTGTTAGTGGCCGTGAATTCCAACCTTAACGCATAGTACAGCTTTCTTCCCCTGGGGGTGATGATCACAATACCTGCCCCCGAGCCTTGTTCGTTCGATGCTCCATCTACAAAGAGGTTACACTTGATGTTTTTTGCTGTCTCGGATTGTTCCTTGCCTTCGTTGGTAGTGAATTCGGCAATGAAATCAGCCATGGCTTGTCCTTTGATAGCGGTGCGAGGATGGTAGGTGATATCATACTGACTTAGTTCAATGCACCATTTGAGGAGTCGCCCCGAAGTGTCAGGACGATGGAGCACCTGTCTTAGCGGTTGATCGGTTAGAACTCTGATGGAGTGAGACTGGAAGTAGTGTCGTAGTTTTCGTGACGCGATCAATAAACAATACGCTAATTTCTCAAGTTTAGGATATCTGGCTTCTGCCCCTGTAAATCTCTTACTTACAAAGTAAACTGGGCGTTGTGTGCGGTCTTCCTCTCTTACCAAGGCGGCGCTTAGAGCATGAGATGATACAGCGAGGTATAGGTATAATACTTCACCTTCATTTGGAGTTGAGAGTACTGGTGGCCTCTGAAGGTGTTCGATTAGGTTAAGGAAGGCTTTTAAGCATTCGTCGGTCCACTCGAACTTCCCTTTGTCTTTCTTGAGGGCTTCGAAGAAAGGGACACACTTGTCAGTCGCTTTGGAAATGAATCTGCTTAGGGCGGCCACCTTTCCGTTTAGGCTCTGCATTTCTTTTCGAGTGGAAGGTATCTTTATTTCTTTGAGAGCCTGGATCTGTCCAGGGTTTGCTTCGATTCCTCTGGCGTGGACGATAAATCCTAAGAATTTTCCCGATGATACCCCGAAGGAGCACTTTAGAGGATTCAGCTTCATTCCATATCGGCGAAGTACCTTAAACATATCGCCCAGGTGGCTTACATGGTCGTCGGCTTTCCTGGACTTTACCAACATGTCATCCACGTACACTTCCATAGTTCGTCCTATTAGCTCCGCGAACATCTTGTTGACGAGGCGCTGATAGGTAGCTCCAGCATTTTTGAGTCCAAAAGGCATGACTTTGTAACAATATAGTCCGCGGTCAGTGATGAAGCTAGTGTGGTCTTGATCGGGAGCGTGCAAGGGAATCTGGTTATATCCGGAGTATGCATCCATAAAAGATAGGAGTTCGTGCCCGGCTGTGCTGTCTACAAGTTGGTCAATTCGGGGAAGTGGGAAGCAATCTTTTGGGCAAGCGTCATTCAGGTTGGAGAAGTCGATACATGTTCGCCACTTTCCATTGGCCTTTTTTACCAGTACTGGGTTAGCAATCCACTCTGGGTAGATGGCTTCTCGTATGAAGCCATTAGCAAGTAGGTTCTTTACCTCCTCATCAAGGGCTGCTGATCGTTCTACCCCCATGCTCCTCTTTTTCTGCTTTACCGGTACCTTGGTGGGATCGATGTTTAGCATGTGGCATGCTATGTCTGGGGAGATTCCCGTCATATCGGCATGCGTCCATGCAAAGACATCTAAGTTGTGGCGGAGAAAGTCGATGAGTTGATCTTTCAATTCTGTTTTTAGCCGGGATCCGATTTTTAATAGTCTACTTGAATCATGCTTATCTACAGACACGAATTCCATAGCCTCTGCAGGCTCGGCGGTAGCCTCCTCCTCTTTATCCCTAGGGTCTAGTTCATTGAAGGGATCGCTTGTGTACCGAAGAGGAGGGGCTTTCTTTAGTTGCTATGCTTCTAAGCTTTTCATGCAGAGAGTAGTCTCTGCATCCTTTCCTTTATTCTTTCTGCGGTTATTGCGAAGTTCAGTTACGTAGCAGTCTCGGGCAGCGTCTTGATCTCCTTCTACTTCTCCTACTCCGTTGTCTGTTGGAAATTTCATCTTCAGGCACCAGGGGGCTAAAACAATTTGGAAGTCAGACAAGGCTGGTCTTCCCAAGAAGGCGTTGTAAGCCGAGTGGTTTTCTATTAGTACGAACGTTTGTTTTCGCACAACGGAGCGGGGATGACTTCCTATTTCGACGAAGAGGTCAAGTTGCCCGAGGGGCATTTTTGCATCTCCAGTGAAACCGTGCAGTGGTTTGTCACAGGGGGACACATCCTTCATTGATAACTTCATTTTGTCGAAAGCATGCTTGAATAGGATATTTACGGAGCTTCCTGTGTCTATTAGAATCCGAAAAACTTTAGCTGGACCGAACCAGGCAGAGATGACCATAGGATCCATATGTGGGTACTGTCTTCCTTCCAAATCACGCCTACTGAATATGATGTCATCGTTCTCTTTTCATTTCGGGTGGCGTTCTTCCGTAATGGAGTTAACATAGCCTTCAGCGTTTCTAAGTGACTTGCCGTACCTTTCCATCTCTGCCCAACTTCTGTCGGCGATGTGAGGTCCTCCCGAGATGGTAAGGACCACTATCTTCTCTTAACTAGAGCCACTGGTGTTGTGATTGTTGCGATTCCCTCCGCCTACTTCTGGGAGGGGTTGCTTTGAGTTCTCATTGACAGGAGTTGGAGTCCTGTTCTGACCCTTCACATAGCGTTCCAGTCTTCTTCTTCTAATGTGTTCTTCGATCAAGTCCCGAAGATGGTGGCATTCATTGGTGTCATGTCCGTGGGATTCGTGGAAGCGACAGAACTTTCCAGACTTGAGCGCGTTATCTGATTCTTTCTTGTGCGGGGGGCGCTTGTATCCGAGGTCGCCCTGAGTGGCTAGGAAGATGTTTTCGATTGTTTCATTCAAAGGAGTGTAGGAGTCAAATCTTGGTCCTGGTCGATATTGGCGCTTTTCAACCTTCCTGCCCCCAGCATTGTCTCTAGATTCATTTCTTCGAGCGTCCTTAGCCGCAGTGGGAACCTTGTCCTGAACTGTCTTACTTTGCTGCCCTGACTGCCTCTCAGTGGCAGCGTCTTCAAGCCTCATATACTTTCCAGCTTCATGGAAGAAATCAGGTAAAGTAGCTGGTTTTTTCTTAGTTAGTCTTCTGGCAAACTTGGTATCTGGGTGTACACCAATACAGAGGGCCATTAGGGTGAGTTTTTCATCGGCGTCTTGAACTGCGGCCACTGCGGCGTTGAACCGGGTTAGATATTGTTGCAGTGTTTCTCCGGATTTCTGTTTGACATTGGATAGAGAATAAGCATCCTTGGGTTGTTCCACATGGATGCGGAACTGGCTAATAAACCTTTCTTTCAACATCTCCCATGAGCTGATGGATCCTTGGGGTAGATGGCAGAACCAGGAAGTGGCTAGATCTGCTAGGAATAGCGGAAAGCATTTGCAAAATACCCCTTCTGTTGCTCCACTCATGAGCATATGCTGGGTGTATCTCTGTAAGTGTACGATGGGGTCGGAAGTTCCTTTGTAAGGTTCCATGGTTGGCATTTTCCATTCCCGGGCAGTGATGGCAGTTTCGATATTTCGGGTAAAGGGGCTGGTGACCCTAGCGCCTATTCCCCGGTCCCTTTGCTCCCGTTGGACGCACTCTCTGAATAATCGTGCCATTCGTTCATCAGAATTTGGAGCGGACAAAAATGAGCTTGGCTCTTCCCTGCGGGATCTATCTCGTCCAGATGACCTGTAGGGATGGTACAGTCTATCACTTCTAGCATTATCCAGTGGTTGTCTCTGGCTGCTCGGATGCACGCTAGGACCAGCTACAGTTGCCCCCTGCCTTGATCTTCCCCTGTGGGGTTCCGTTTCAAGCATATCCATGGGGTCAACTTCGGGCTGGGTCCTAGCTCGGCTCCGCTCAGCGGGGTTTCTATGATTAGGTGGCATGACTTGCTCAGCTACATCCGACCCTCGCCTGGCGCCTCCCCCACTGGGTTCGGTCCCGAGCGCTTCCTCGAGTCGGAGTTCGGGCTGAGTCCGGGCGTGGCCCCTATCATTGTTGTTCCTGTTGATAGCTTCTTCGAAGAGGGAAGACCTTTGTTGTCTCCGAGATCCTCCGGATTGGGATTCACCCCATGATTCAGTGTTGCGGTTGGATTCTTCAGCATCCCTTAAGCGTGACATGAGTTGGTCCACCAAAGCTTCTTATTGGGATGTGAAGCGGCTAGTTACTTCAGCCACAACCCTGTCCAGATCTGCCCCAGTGATTGGTTGTTCCGTGGCGGGGCCAGTTGGATTCTCCTGATTTTCATCTGGTACTGCTGTTGAAGTGGGCTGATCTGCGGTTGCTGGATCTGGAAGGCTGCTAGTTGCGATGTTCTTTCCTTTGTTAACATCCTTTCTCTGCTTGGAAGGCATGATTTCTAAGTAACGAACGATGTTGTTAGGAAGAAGGTTGAGTGAGAGAAGCTGAAGCTTCGAGCTCTTGTTCTCAGTGAAAGCACCAAAAATGTTTGTACAAAAAATGGACAAACACCTCCAAGTCGTATTATTTAGTTGATTATATGTGATTTTCAATGGTTTGGATGAGTTATGTAAATATGAAAAAAAAGCAGGAGCTGAAATGGAAAAGACACACAGATTTATAGTGGTTCGGCCAGAATGTGCCTACGTCCACTTTATATGTTATTATCTTCTTTCTTTCGGATTACAAGTACAATGCTTCGTATACAAGTATATGAAAGTAGTTTGAAAGTTCCTTCCTTGCTTGAGCTCTCAAACTTGTCTGCCATTGTTGTACCCCTGCCCCTCTATTTATAGAATGAGGTAGGGGGCAGGGGCCTTGGAGGTATATAGCTGCTGGTGGGCCCGGGCTGAAACAATCTGGACTGGCAATCATCTGGTTCGGCAAAGCTTCATTCGGTGGTGAGGTAGGTGTTTGGCTCGGTGGCGTTGGTCCGGCCATGCGTGATTCGGTGATGGTGGTCCGGTTGTGGAGTTGTAGTGGACCGGTAGTAGGGGCATGGATGTGGACCGGCAGTGAGTGTGGTCCGATGGTAGGGGCATGGATGTGGACCGGCAGTGAGTGTGGTCCGGTGGTGATTGGACCGGTAGGAGAATGGGTTTGGTGGATAGCCGGATATGTCGAATGTGAAGGAGGCCGAATGAGGGGGAGGCCGAATGGGAAGGAGGCCGAATGTGGAGGAGGCCGAATGAGAAGGTGACTGGTCGTGCTGAATGAAGTGGAGATTGCGAACCCGAGTGAAACTGTGGCTTCTTGGTCTCGAGATCTTCTGGGTGAAAATTCGCCCAACATGCATCATCCCTCCAAAATGACGAAACAGTGCCTTACGACCTTTAGAAATGAGTGCATGGATTTGAAACATTGCAGTACCATGGTGCACCACTCTCCAGCAATGGTAAATCATAGACCAGCCACGGGGATCCCGTTTTACAGAAAAAATCCACGTAACGAAAAAACGAAGGGTAAAAAACTTCCTTGACCCGATTGAGGTTCGGATAGGATTTTTTGGGTATGAATCTAATCAGTGACGGCTCAAAGCCGTCAAAGCTGTAGAACTCACCGAGAGCTTTCTTTTGACTGGTTATCGCTCCCGTAACTCTAAACAAGCCAAGAGTTATGGCCCTCCGAAGAATCGATATCCATTGGGTGCAACATCTACGGTGCAAGGTGCAACATCCGTCCAAAATGACGAAACAGTGCCGTACAACCTTTAGAAATGAGTGCATGGATTTGAAACATTGCAGTACCATGGTGCACCACTCTCCAGCGATGGTAAATCATAGACCAGCCACAGGGATCCCGTTTTACAGAAAAAATCCACGTGACGAAAAAACGAAGGGTAACAAACTTCCTTGACCCGATTGAGGTTCGGATAGGATTTTTTGGGTATGAAACTAACCAGTGACGGCTGAAAACCTTCGTTTTGACTGGTTATGGCTCCCGTAACTCTAAACGAGCCAAGAGTTATGGCCCTCCGAAGAATCGATATCCACAGGGTGCAACATCTACGGTGCAAGGTGCAACATCCGTCCAAAATGACGAAACAGTGCCGTACGACCTTTAGAAATGAGTGCATGGATTTGAAACATTGCAGTACCATGGTGCACCACTCTCCAGCGATGGTAAATCATAGACCAGCCACGGGGATCCCGTTTTACAGAAAAAATCCACGTGACGAAAAAACGAAGGGTAAAAAACTTCCTTGACCCGATTGAGGTTCGGATAGGATTTTCTGGGTATGAAACTAACCAGTGACGGCTGAAAGCTGTCATAGCTGTAGAACTCACAGATACCTTCGTTTTGACTGGTTATTGCTCCCGTGACTCTAAACGAGCCAAGAGTTATGGCCCTCCAAAGAATCGATATCCACAGGGTGCAACATCTACGGTGCAAGGTGCAACATCCGTCCAAAATGACGAAACAGTGCCGTACGACCTTTAGAAATGAGTGCACGGATTTGAAACATTGCAGTACCATGGTGCACCACTCTCCAGCGATGGTAAATCATAGACCAGCCACGGGGATCCCGTTTTGCAGAAAAAATCCACGTGACGAAAAAACGAAGGGTAAAAAACTTCCTTGACCCGATTGAGGTTCGGATAGGATTTTTTGGGTATGACACTAACCAGTGACGGCTGAAAGCAGTCATAGCTGTAGAACTCACACATACCTTCGTTTTGACTGGTTATGGCTCCCGTAACTCTAAACGAGCCAAAAGTTATGGCCCTCCGAAGAATCGATATCCACAGGGTGCAACATCTATGGTGCAAGGTGCAACATCCGTCCAAAATGACGAAACAGTGCCGTACGACCTTTAGAAATGAGTGCATGGATTTGAAACATTGCAGTACCATGGTGCACCACTCTCCAGCGATGGTAAATCATAGACCAGCAACGGGGATCCCGTTTTACAGAAAAAATCCACGTGACGAAAAAACGAAGGGTAAAAAACTTCCATGACCCGATTGAGGTTCGGATAGGATTTTTGGGTATGAAACTAACCAGTGATGGCTGAAAGCTGTCATAGCTGTAGAACTCACAGATACCTTCGTTTTGACTGGTTATGGCTCCCGTAACTCTAAACGAGCCAAGAGTTATGGCCCTCCGAAGAATCGATATCCACAGGGTGCAACATCTACGGTGCAAGGTGCAACATCCGTCCAAAATGACGAAACAGTGCCTTACGACCTTTAGAAATGAGTGCATGGATTTGAAACATTGCAGTACCATGGTGCACCACTCTCCAGCGATGGTAAATCATAGACCAGCAACGGGGATCCCGTTTTACAGAAAAAATCCACGTGACGAAAAAACGAAGGGTAAAAAACTTCCATGACCCGATTGAGGTTCGGATAGGATTTTTGGGTATGAAACTAACCAGTGACGGCTGAAAGCTGTCATAGCTGTAGAACTCACAGATACCTTCATTTTGACTGGTTATGGCTCCCGTAACTCTAAACGAGCCAAGAGTTATGGCCCTCCGAAGAATCGATATCCACAGGGTGCAACATCTACGGTGCAAGGTGCAACATCCCTCCAAAATGACGAAACAGTGCCTTACGACCTTTAGAAATGAGTGCATGGATTTGAAACATTGCAGTACCATGGTGCACCACTCTCCAGCAATGGTAAATCATAGACCAGCCACGGGGATCCCGTTTTACAGAAAAAATCCACGTGACGAAAAAACGAAGGGTAAAAAACTTCCTTGACCCGATTGAGGTTCGGATAGGATTTTTTTGGTATGAAACTAACCAGTGACGGCTGAAAGCGGTCATAGCTGTAGAACTCACAGATACCTTCGTTTTGACTGGTTATGGCTCCCGTAACTCTAAACGAGCCAAGAGTTATGGCCCTCCGAAGAATCGATATCCACAGGGTGCAACATCTACGGTGCAAGGTGCAACATCCGTCCAAAATGACGAAACAGTGCCTTACGACCTTTAGAAATGAGTGCATGGATTTGAAACATTGCAGCACCATGGCGCACCACTCTCCAGCGATGGTAAATCATAGACCAGCCACGGGGATCCCGTTTTACAGAAAAAATCCACGTGACGAAAAAACGAAGGGTAAAAAACTTCCTTGACCCGATTGAGGTTCGGATAGGATTTTTTGGGTATGACACTAACCAGTGACGGCTGAAAGTCGTCATAGCTGTAGAACTCACAGATACCTTCGTTTTGACCGGTTATGGCTCCCGTAACTCTAAACGAGCCAACAGTTATGGCCCTCCGAAGAATCAATATCCACAGGGTGCAACATCTACGGTGCAAGGTGCAACATCCGTCCAAAATGACGAAACAGTGCCGTACGACCTTTAGAAATGAGTGCATGGATTTGAAACATTGTAGTACCATGGTGCACCACTCTCCAGCGATGGTAAATCATAGACCAGCCACGGGGATCCCGTTTTACAGAAAAAATCCACGTGACGAAAAAACGAAGGGTAAAAAACATCCATGACCCGATTGAGGTTCGGATAGGATTTTTGGGTATGAAACTAACCAGTGACGGCTGAAAGCTGTCATAGCTGTAGAACTCACAGATACCTTCGTTTTGACTGGTTATGGCTCCCGTAACTCTAGACGAGCCAAGAGTTATGGCCCTCCGAAGAATCGATATCCACAGGGTGCAACATCTACGGTGCAAGGTGCAACATCCGTCCAAAATGACGAAACAGTGCCGTACGAGCTTTAGAAATGAGTGCATGCATTTGAAACATTGCAGTACCATGGTGCACCACTCTCCAGCGATGGTAAATCATAGACCAACCATGGGGATCCCGTTTTACAGAAAAAATCCACGTGACGAAAAAACGAAGGGTAAAAAACTTCCTTGACCCGATTGAGGTTCGGATAGGATTTTTTGGGTATGAAACTAATCAGTGACGGCTGAAAGCCGTCATAGCTGTAGAACTCACAGATACCTTCATTTTGACTGGTTATGGCTCCCGTAACTCTAAACGAGCCAAATTTTATGGCCCTCCGAAGAATCGATATCCACAGGGTGCAACATCTACGGTGCAATGTGCAACATCCGTCCAAAATGACGAAACAGTGTCGTACGACCTTTAGAAATGAGTGCATGCATTTGAAACATTGCAGTACCATGGTGCACCACTCTCCAGCGATGGTAAATCATAGACCATCCACGGGGATCCCGTTTTACAGAAAAAATCCACGTGACGAAAAAACGAAGGGTAAAAAACTTCCATGACCCGATTGAGGTTCGGATAGGATTTTTGGGTATGAAACTAACCAGTGACGGCTGAAAGCGGTCATAGCTGTAGAACTCACAGATACCTTCGTTTTGACTGGTTATGGCTCCCGTAACTCTAAACGAGCCAAGAGTTATGGCCCTCCGAAGAATCGATATCCACAGGGTGCAACATCTACGGTGCAAGGTGCAACATCCGTCCAAAATGACGAAACAGTGCCTTACGACCTTTAGAAATGAGTGCATGGATTTGAAACATTGCAGTACCATGGTGCACCACTCTCCAGCGATGGTAAATCATAGACCAGCCACGGGGATCCCGTTTTACAGAAAAAATCCACGTGATGAAAAAACGAAGGGCAAAAAAACTTCCTTGACCCGATTGAGGTTCGGATAGGATATTTTGGGTATGACACTAACCAATGACGGCTGAAAGCCGTCATAGCTGTAGAACTCACAGATACCTTCGTTTTGACTGGTTATGGCTCCTGTAACTCTAAACGAGCCAAAAGTAATGGCCCTCTGAAGAATCGATATCCACAGGGTGCAACATCTACGGTGCAAGGTGCAACATCCGTCCAAAATGACGAAACAGTGCCTTACGACCTTTAGAAATGAGTGCATCGATTTGAAACATTGCAGTACCATGGTGCACCACTCTCCGACGATGGTAAATAAAAGACCAGCCACGGGGATCCCGTTTTACAGAAAAAATCCACGTGACGAAAAAACGAAGGGTAAAAAACTTCGTTGACCCGATTGAGGTTCGGATAGGATTTTTTCGGTACGACACTAACCAGTGACGGCTGAAAGCCGTCATAGCTGTAGAACTCACAGATACCTTCGTTCTGACTGGTTATGGCTCCCGTAACTCTAAACGAGCCAAGTGTTATGGCCCTCCGAAGAATCGATATCCACAGGGTGCAACATCTACGGTGCAAGGTGCAACATCCGTCCAAAATGACGAAACAGTGCCGTACGACCTTTAGAAATGAGTGCATGGATTTGAAACATTGCAGTACCATGGTGCACCACTCTCCAGCGATGGTAAATCATAGACCAGCCACGGGGATCCCGTTTTACAGAAAAAATCCACGTGGCGAAAAAACGAAGGGTAAAAAACTTCCTTGACCCGATTGAGGTTCGGATAGGATTTTTTGGGTATGACACTAACCAGTGACGGCTGAAAGCAGTCATAGCTGTAGAACTCACACATACCTTCGTTTTGACTGGTTATGGCTCCCGTAACTCTAAACGAGCCAAAAGTAATGGCCCTCCGAAGAATCGATATCCAAAGGGTGCAACATCTATGGTGCAAGGTGCAACATCCGTCCAAAATGACGAAACAGTGCCGTACGACCTTTAGAAATGAGTGCATGGATTTGAGACATTGCAGTACCATGGTGCACCACTCTCCAGCGATGGTAAATCATAGACCAGCAACGGGGATCCCGTTTTACAGAAAAAATCCACGTGACGAAAAAACGAAGGGTAAAAAACTTCCATGACCCGATTGAGGTTCGGATAGGATTTTTGGGTATGAAACTAACCAGTGATGGCTAAAAGCTGTCATAGCTGTAGAACTCACAGATACCTTCGTTTTGACTGGTTATGTCTCCCGTAACTCTAAACGAGCCAAGAGTTATGGCCCTCCGAAGAATCGATATCCACAGGGTGCAACATCTACGGTGCAAGGTGCAACATCCGTCCAAAATGACGAAACAGTGCCTTACGACCTTTAGAAATGAGTGCATGGATTTGAAACATTGCAGTACCATGGTGCACCACTCTCCAGCGATGGTAAATCATAGACCAGCCACGGGGATCCCGTTTTACAGAAAAAATCAACGTGACGAAAAAACGAAGGGTAAAAAACTTCCATGACCCGATTGAGGTTCGGATAGGATTTTTGGGTATGAAAATAACCAGTGACGGCTGAAAGCTGTCATAGCTGTAGAACTCACAGATACCTTCATTTTGACTGGTTATGGTTCCCGTAACTCTAAACGAGCCAAGAGTTATGGCCCTCCGAAGAATCGATATCCACAGGGTGCAACATCTACGGTGCAAGGTGCAACATCCCTCCAAAATGACGAAACAGTGCCTTACGACCTTTAGAAATGAGTGCATGGATTTGAAACATTGCAGTACCATGGTGCACCACTCTCCAGCAATGGTAAATCATAGACCAGCCACGGGGATCCCGTTTTACAGAAAAAATCCACGTGACGAAAAAACGAAGGGTAAAAAACTTCCTTGACCCGATTGAGGTTCGGATAGGATTTTTTGGGTATGAAACTAACCAGTGACGGCTGAAAGCGGTCATAGCTGTAGAACTCACAGATACCTTCGTTTTGACTGGTTATGTCTCCCGTAACTCTAAACGAGCCAAGAGTTACGGCCCTCCGAAGAATCGATATCCACAGGGTGCAACATCTACGGTGCAAGGTGCAACATCCGTCCAAAATGACGAAACAGTGCCTTACGACCTTTAGAAATGAGTGCATGGATTTGAAACATTGCAGCACCATGGCGCACCACTCTCCAGCGATGGTAAATCATAGACCAGCCACGGGGATCCCGTTTTACAGAAAAAATCCACGTGACGAAAAAACGAAGGGTAAAAAACTTCCTTGACCCGATTGAGGCTCGGATAGGATTTTTTGGGTATGACACTAACCAGTGACGGCTGAAAGTTGTCATAGCTGTAGAACTCACAGATACCTTCGTTTTGACTGGTAATGGCTCCCGTAACTCTAAACGAGCCAACAGTTGTGGCCCTCCGAAGAATCGATATCCACAGGGTGCAACATCTACGGTGCAAGGTGCAACATCCGTCCAAAATGACGAAACAGTGTCGTACGACCTTTAGAAATGAGTGCATGGATTTGAAACATTGTAGTACCATGGTGCACCACTCTCCAGCGATGGTAAATCATAGACCAGCCACGGGGATCCCGTTTTACAGAGAAAATCCACGTGACGAAAAAACGAAGGGTAAAAAACATCCATGACCCGATTGAGGTTCGGATAGGATTTTTGGGTATGAAACTAACCTAGCGCCTATTTTCGGGTAAAGGGGCTGGTGACCCTAGCGCCTATTCCCCGGTCCCTTTGCTCCCGTTGGACGCACTCTCTGAATAATCGTGCCATTCGTTCATCAGAATTTGGAGCGGACAAAAATGAGCTTGGCTCTTCCCTGCGGGATCTATCTCGTCCAGATGACCTGTAGGGATGGTACAGTCTATCACTTCTAGCATTATCCAGTGGTTGTCTCTGGCTGCTCGGATGCACGCTAGGACCAGCTACAGTTGCCCCCTGCCTTGATCTTCCCCTGTGGGGTTCCGTTTCAAGCATATCCATGGGGTCAACTTCGGGCTGGGTCCTAGCTCGGCTCCGCTCAGCGGGGTTTCTATGATTAGGTGGCATGACTTGCTCAGCTACATCCGACCCTCGCCTGGCGCCTCCCCCACTGGGTTCGGTCCCGAGCGCTTCCTCGAGTCGGAGTTCGGGCTGAGTCCGGGCGTGGCCCCTATCATTGTTGTTCCTGTTGATAGCTTCTTCGAAGAGGGAAGACCTTTGTTGTCTCCGAGATCCTCCGGATTGGGATTCACCCCATGATTCAGTGTTGCGGTTGGATTCTTCAGCATTCCTTAAGCGTGACATGAGTTGGTCCACCAAAGCTTCTTATTGGGATGTGAAGCGGCTAGTTACTTCAGCCACAACCCTGTCCAGATCTGCCCCAGTGATTGGTTGTTCCGTGGCGGGGCCAGTTGGATTCTCCTGATTTTCATCTGGTACTGCTGTTGAAGTGGGCTGATCTGCGGTTGCTGGATCTGGAAGGCTGCTAGTTGCGATGTTCTTTCCTTTGTTAACATCCTTTCTCTGCTTGGAAGGCATGATTTCTAAGTAACGAACGATGTTGTTAGGAAGAAGGTTGAGTGAGAGAAGCTGAAGCTTCGAGCTCTTGTTCTCAGTGAAAGCACCAAAAATGTTTGTACAAAAAATGGACAAACACCTCCAAGTCGTATTATTTAGTTGATTATATGTGATTTTCAATGGTTTGGATGAGTTATGTAAATATGAAAAAAAAGCAGGAGCTGAAATGGAAAAGACACACAGATTTATAGTGGTTCGGCCAGAATGTGCCTACGTCCACTTTATATGTTATTATCTTCTTTCTTTCGGATTACAAGTACAATGCTTCGTATACAAGTATATGAAAGTAGTTTGAAAGTTCCTTCCTTGCTTGAGCTCTCAAACTTGTCTGCCATTGTTGTACCCCTGTGTAACGACCCGTATTTCACGTGTCGATAAATCGTAGGATTTGCAGGTCGTTAGTGTTGTTTGTGTTGCCTTTAGCTTGAGTCATTTAGGAGTTGACCCGAGTGCTAGTAATGAGTCGTGACCGACTCATAGGGGACCGACTCAAGGAGGGGTAGCGGTTTAAAGTGTTAGCCGAGTTAAGGCTTGAATCGTAACCGACTCATAGGATAGGTCGTGTGTGGGTTGCGACTCATAGAAGGCCGACTCATAAGGGACGACTTAAGATAGGCGAGTCAGTGGTGTTGCCGACTTATAGGGAGAACGACTCAAGGGGTTAAGGTTTAGGTCGTGGGTAGTTAAGTCGGCAGGGTGTTGTCTCGTGAGGAGGATGAGTCGTTACCGGGTTAACGACTCATAGGAGTTACCGGGTTATAGCTTAAGTCGTGGGCGAGTTAGTGGCTTAAGGCTTGGCAGTGTGTTGATGAGTCGGTGAGGCCATAGGTAGTAAGTCGGCTAGGTGTTTTGTGCAGGCAGTGAGTTAGGTCGTGGAGTCTTGAGTCGTGTGTCGGTAGGTGTTGAGTTGGCCTGGGTTGTTGAGTCGTGTGAGTGGCTTGTGTTAGGTCGGCATAGTATGAGTCGTGAACGACTCATGATAGGTCGTGACCGACTCAGGGGCGACGACTCATGGTAGTTCCAGCCTATAAATAGAGGGGTTTGGCTCACTTTTTGGCACCGGTTTTTGAAGCAACGAAGTGCTGCCATTTTGAAGACTCGACTACAACATTTCTTCATCTTCTTTTCTCTATTCCAATCTAATTCTAACATCCATCCAAGATCAAAGATTTAGATTGAAGATTCAAGTGCCAAAGTTGAAGATCTTCATCCGTTTGAGCTAGATTTCATCGATTGAGGCGAGATATTGCCGGATCAAGCTTTGATCTCCGCTGTCCAGATCTGAAGTGTTTAGTTTTCATAGTGTTTGGGTGATTTGGTGAGTGGTAGTTATCCATCACGCGGATCCAAGGGAGTATATTGGATTGGTGGCTTGTTTTAGTGTTAAAGTTAGAGATTTCATGCATGTTTCTTAGATCTAAGTCTAGATCCATTGTTTCCAAAGACGTTTACTTATGCAAGTTTGTTTAACAAGTATTAGAGACAAAACCCATGTTTTATATTTGATAGATCTATGCTAAAAACCATGATATCACATATGTTGGACTTTTGCTCATTTATTTACGAAATTGCCATTATAGTTGATATTGCTTGTTAAATCTTGTTTGAATGTTTGATTGGTTGTATTAATGATTGATTGATTGAATGTATGATAGATTTGATTGTTTCAAATTAGCTTGTAGTTGATTTGGAACAAGATGGTTGGAGATGATTTAAGAGCTAAGCGGAAAGGCTCTTGAATAGTGAAAGCTGCCTGTAGCATATGAAGCGGATATGGAAGCTCATATGGATGGATTCGAGGATGTGGGATCTTGCCATGATGCGAGAAGGCAAAGCATGATTGAGATGGGACTTTGCTATGATGTGATGAGGCAAGGCTTATGTTGGGATGGGACGGGTCATGATGACGTTCCAAGATAAGAGACTTTGCTATGATGTGATGAGGCAAGACATATGTTGTGATGGGGCGGGTCACGATGACGTTCCAAGCACGGGTCATGATGACGTGCAAAGCTGTAACTCGGTGATGCGGTCCGGGTTGGGGTGGATAATGGTTAGCTTGAGAGGCGCTTGAGCTAGTATGGAAATAGTCGTCAAGGAGGATGACTAGGAGGCTAAGATCTCATCGTTGTTGAAGGTTCTAGCATACTCAAAGCAAGGGTACGTTGGAACGGGTCACGATGACGTTCCAAGCATGGGTCACGATGACGTGCTAGTACTCTGGGCTGATGCGTTCGGCTTAGGCACGGGTCACGATGACGTGCGGAGTTATGTCTAGACCGGGGTTACCATTAGCCCTTGACAGGTGGTCATTCAACTAACGGTGAAATCAAGGCAAAGTTAACAGTGATAGCTAGAGTCATGGATGTTTGGTTGTATCATCATTCGGACTCAAGAGCGGTGTTTTCTGGGTGCTTATCTGATCTTGGTTTAGGCCTTGGGGGTTTGTATTTGGAAAACATCGTCCTTGACTCGAGTGATTATTGTTTTACTTTAGTTACCGGTTATGCTATGATTGCTTCTCCTTAGTGTGTGTCTGGGGCTATCACTGTAGAAAGAGGTGGAGTGGGATGGTTTGGTTCCTATTCCTTTTATCCCTTATGCTCTTTTGGTATGTTTGATTGTTAATTTACTGCTCACTAAGACTTTGTCTGACTCAAGGTTTTATGTCTCCTCTTATTACCTTGGGCTGTTCATCCATGTTTGGGATGGGCAGACTAGGTAGCAGGTGACAGGTGCTGTGCTAGGAGTTCTACGCTGAAGATGACGAAGACGAGCAGAAGGCTTTGCATATTAGTTTTCTTACTATATGTACTGGGTATCCGCTGCTATATTTGGTTGAGCGATTTGTAGTGAGGCTTTCATGTATAGATTTGTGTGGATGATTGTATAAAACTACTTTGATGCTTATATGATGATGTTCTGTTCTATGGAGCTTCACTATATTATATTTCTCTATTGTATTTTATCCATGCGCTGTGAGTTATGCGTTAGAGATTCTTTTGTTTTGTTTTACCCTGACTATCGTCCATGGCTGCCTGGCACACCTTTCAGCGCATTATTTCCTTGTTTTGGCGCAGGAGTCATGGGCGGTCGTCACATTTGGTATCAGAGCTTTGGTTAATCGATTTTAGCCAACGCTCGCAGACGTAACTACGTATGAGAGACGTAATTGTATTTTGATGGATGATTACTATATATAATATAGTAGCTTAGAAGGATTTGAACTCCTTATGCAGTTGTTTCTTAAGGTGTTCTAATCATTCCTTTTTACAGATATTAAGGATGGGTCGAAGTGAGAGACAAGCTGCGAGGGATAGCCGTGCTGCTAGAGAAGCTGTTGATTATGCTCCTATGTTTGAGGCCATGATGACTTCGATCATGAGGAGAATACCAGCTTCAGGATCATCTGTGGATGTGGGAGTTCAGGTCCGAGCTCCAAGACCAGTGGATTTTGCCAAGCTCTGTAAGGATTATACTGCTCTGGGAGGGAAGGTTTTCTTAGGGACGGAATCGACTATTGAAGTGCAGAGATGGATTGATGCTTGCCGAAGGATCCTTGGTGACTTGGGGATTGAGGATGCAACCAAGAGGAAGCTTGCATCAAGACAGCTTCAGGGAAGAGCTGCTGATTGGTGGAATTCTATCACCATAGATACAGCAGAAGAAGAGATTACTTGGGAACAATTCCAAGTTAGATTTGAAGCTAAGTTCATCTCTACTGCTCAGAAATCGATCTTGTTTAAGAGGTTTGTGGAGCTCAAGCAGGGTGGGAGGCCTGTTCTTGAGTATATTTCTGAGTTCGAAGCTTTGTCTAAGTATGCCAGATCATATATTGATTCTCCCTACCAGAAGAATGAAAAGTTTGTGACTGGTCTGGATGCTTATCTTGGGAGGCAGTTGGTGGATCATCTGGACGATCCATTTGAAAAGCTTGTGGAGAAAGCTCTTAGGCATGAGAGTTTATTCCCTAAGGAAAGTTCTGTTGTTGCTGTAACCAGGGTAGGATCTAAACCACAGCAGGGTGGAAATAGGAAGAGGAAGCAGCAGCAACAGAAAGGTAAGGATGGCCAGAAGAAGCCGAGAGGTGAAGTGACCTGCTACAACTGCCGACAGAAGGGTCATCTCTCCCGGGATTGCAAGAACCCAAAGGTGCAGTTGAAGTGCCACAACTGTGATAAGCTGGGACATATCAAGAAGGACTGTCCAGAACCAAGGAAAGATAGGCAGGTTGTGCAAGCCTATGCTTTGGGGGCTGTTCCATCATCTTCAAAAGCTCCTACTACTGAAGAAAAGGGGAAGAGTGTGGTGGTTCAAGGTACTCTTTCCATTTGTGGTGTTCCAGTTAGAGTGTTGTTTGATACTGGAGCGTCGCATTCTTTTGTTTGTGATGATCTGGTAGGCCGGTTAGGTATGAAACCGGATATTCACTACAAGAAAAATCACCTTCAACAGCAACATTTGTCAGCGTTTTTTAAGGAAATGCTGTCAATAATATTTTAAACGAACAATATTAATCAATAAACGCTGACATTGTTGGGATAGAGCTAAAAAAATTAACGCGGGACTAAAATTTCTTTCTACCGCCTTTCCTTCTTATTCTCATTCCTCATTACAAAAAATATCAATTATCTTCTTCACCAAAATCTCCTGCATTTCATTCTTTGTCCCGATTTCTTCAAATCTAATCTCAGTTCTCTTGTTCATACTTTATTTGTTCCTTTAATCATGTTCATTTCATAATTTTACACCCGATATCCCCAAATACCAAGCATAACCCTAAATCGAAATCGCCAGCATCTGTCCAACCATCGTTTCAATTCTACCACCACAACATGCGAACGACTGCTTAGATGGTTGCGAATCTGTTTTGGTGTGCGGTTTTGATGGTTGCGAATCTGTTGGCTCAGAGTCGTCGATGTTCAGGAAGCTACGGTGAGACTGGCACTATTCTTTGGTTTGATTCTGGTGAATGGCAGTTACGAATTTTTTTTGGGTATGTTGTCAGGAGATTGTTGGTGGTCAAGGGGCTAGGAGGTTGCGAGTTGAACTGTGGTGGGTGTTGGTTGGAGTTTTGTGTATGCTTGTGATGTTTGAGGCGATTGGGATTTCACAGAAATTAGCATTCGAGGATTGTTTAGATGGTTCTGGTGAGGCTGCGTAGTTCGACTTTGGGTTGTAGAGCTTTGGGTTGTTGAAGTCGCTGTTGTGCTGGAATGTTGGAATGCTGGTGTTTGACAGTGATGTGTAGGCTGGTTGTCCGTGGTTCTGTTAACCGAGAAACGCATAGCAATGAAACAGTGTGATTGTTGTTTGATAGTAGTGGTTATTGAAGTTGTAGTTGGAGCTATGTAGTTGTCTCTGGCAAGTTGGCTGTTTGAATGGTAGGGGAAGATGACAGAGGAGGCAGCAGTATTGTGATATTGGCAAGGTGGTTATCAGTGTTTAGCAATTTGGAAGCAGTGTTGTTGACAGTTGAGTGAAGTCAGTGGTCGGTAGTCGAAGTGAGAACAAGTTGAATATGTGACGGAAATGAAGTTGAGTTGATGTTGTATGACAGTGGAGTGGTTTTGAGGCAGGAAGCTGTGTGGTGGTTGTACTGTGGTATGAAGCAGTTTTGGAGGTGGTTGTCTTTTTCAGGCTTATCATGATTTTTTTTGTCTTTTTCAGGCTTATCATGCTTAGAGGAACCAATGCGTCAGCATTTTATTGACAATGCAAAGTTTTCTATGGCATCTGCTTCATCAAATTCATGTTCCTCACAATCTCCTTCAAGTTCTTGCTTGAGTTGCAGGTGGGATCTTTGTCTTACAAACCTGTAGACCCTGTGTTCTTATAATATGTGGAAGTTTGCTTCTTTATAGTAATATATGTTAATGTTTTTTAAGCAAATAATCGATCCTGAGGCTCGAATGCTAGTCGTTTCCTTTACATCCAACATTCATTTCTGTCTAAATTGTTAAACCTCTGACCTTCCTTTTGTCTTAGATGTTACACGTCAATCATAATATATTTCTTGGCATTGACTTTCATTTTGACTATTTTTGTTGTTGAATATCTCTACATATTCAATGTTTGTTGTGTTAAAGATGTTCATTCTTCTATTGTCAAGATCCTCCGAATTGTAACAGGTTTTATGTCATCATTTAAGTGTGGAGGTGGTATTGATTTGTTCAAAACGTCTCGTGTGTTTTAATCTCTTTCACCACTTATTTCTAAAATACGTGTTTCATATTGTTTTCCTTAAACAAGTCATATAACTGGATATGAAAGTCAATTTTTTTAATGCATTCCTCTATATTGATCGCTCGCGTTTACATGTTCTAAAACCGTTTTTGTTCATGTAGGCATACAAATGTTTTCCAGTCACTAGCATGCAGAGAAATCTCTTCTCAACCAAGATGCTCCTTGAAAAGGTTGCAGAGGCAAACCGCAAAATGTGGGTCAAACTGCAAAGAAATAGATGCTAGACATGAATTAAATTCTTGGTAAACCATCTATTTTTTTTTGCATGCTATTTTAATGTGCTCAAAAACATGGTTACAAGTACATTGCTGTATTTTATTTTCTACACAATTATCAGTATCTTGATGACATTTATCTGATGTTTATTTGAGGGCATCATTTTCAGGGTAGAAGCAAAGTCATTGCATCATTTGTCAGCTAAATATTGCCCTCTTTCACCTCCTCCACGATCAACAATCGCTGCAGCATTTAGTTTGGATGGAAAGACAATTGCTTCTACACAGTGAGTTATTATTGTTTGTGCTTGTAGTAGAAATTTTTTCATAAGTAGTTGTTATTATTCTCTTAAAGGCTAATGGCTGTTCTACAATAAGTTGCTAACTCTGTCTAGTTATATTCCAGTGGTGATCACACTGTTAAGATAATCGATTGCCAGACCGGGAGATGTTTAAAAATCTTGAGTGGCCATCGGCGGACACCATGGGTGGTATGCATAATACATCTATCATTATATTCATCACTTAAGTTTTTAGTAGTTTAATTTATTTTAGTAGTTTGGTAGGGTACAGTTGGAATTGGTATTTTTGTTGCCACCGTATGATATGAATGCAACATTCTACATTTTACATTTTTAGACATAGATTGTCCTCTAATCTAAATCTAAACCTAGTCATATTCTCAATGAAACAACTTAGAAAAAATTAAAAATAAAGTCTAACATAATTTAAGCCATAATTTGACAATCATTACACCTCCTACTGCTCTTAATCACTATAATCGCTATAATTTTACTGGTATTTACCCATCTGTATGTAAACACATCCCAATCTCTTCATTTACAGATTATTACTCACAATGCAACTTGTACCAGACACATCTTAATCTCTTCGTTTCATTCATCAGCTGATACAATTCATAATATATCTCGCCTATGTCTTCATGTTGCATTCCTTCCAACACAAACTCATGTACGTTATCATGGATTCTGATCCAATTCCAATCCGCTTTACTTTTCGACCCATTCTCGTTCATTGCAGTTTTATAATGTACACATATACATTATAATAGTTATTTTTCACTCAACCAATAACACTGCTTACTCACTTCACTTAATTTATGAAAAGTAACTTTTTTATAGCACATTCAATTCAAACTTTGTAGTGCCTAATCACGGTACAAAATAAAGTCTAGCTTTTTTCAATATGATGTCCATGAGGAAATTTGAGTTCCTAGAACAAACATAGGAAGTGAAGCGTAGTGGGGGTAAAATTATAGTAAGTTATGCAACTTTTTCTTGAAAAAAAACAAATAAAAAAAAGGACCTTTTTCTCGTCAACCGCAAGAGCTTGCAGCAGTGGCAACTGGGGCTTGAGTGACCGCCTGAAATCTGAACGCCACAATTTCATGTGCCCCCTAGAGATTTATAACCGTATAGTAACAAGAATTACAGCTACTCACCTATTCATGATCTTTTGGTGATGCGACAACAAATTTGGGTTTTCATGGGGCCATCAACTCTTTGTTTTTAGTTCATGAATGGTTGTTGCGTTTAGTCTGAGAACCGTCGGTCTTTCTGGATATAATATTTTTCTTCTTCATGCTTCGAATGCCATCTCGTGCTAAAAGGTCTTGGTAGATATAATGGTATTGTATGATTTGATATATGGTTTGATATGATTGGATATGTATTTTATGAATATATGATATATTTTGGGTTGTGCTAGAAGGCACGTTGTAAAAAGGACATGATTTGGGATTTTTCAAATCTGTGTACCATAATAGTTGTTAACCGAAGCTATGTGCGAGTTTTCTTTATATAAAAACACATGATATTATAATCATAAATACGTTTAAAAAATTAATGTGTTATAATATGAGTAAGTGTGTTTTACATATATAGACAATGTGTTCAGTTAGTTGTTATATGTATACACAATTTATGTTCGGCCGTACAATATTAAATGATGCTTTTGATCAA
This sequence comes from Allium cepa, assembly GCA_030765085.1. Lineage (NCBI taxonomy): Eukaryota > Viridiplantae > Streptophyta > Magnoliopsida > Asparagales > Amaryllidaceae > Allium > Allium cepa. The sequence goes on from CM060941.1 coordinate 724,766, forward strand.
AGTGGCAACATGACCATGTTATAGGCAGAAGCTTATACGTTTTCCTGTTTATTTATAGTGCATACGGAAAAAAAGCTTATTTTACCAACACATCAATAACTTCTCCATTTAGTCAAATTTTATATTTTTGTAAAAATATACCATATAGGAAGGACAAATGGACATTTTATTCACATTTGTTTACTACACAATTTAGTACAATACATAAGTACTACAACAGACTTTTACTATTTTTATATTTTAGTACAATTTTATATTCGTTGGACTTTTATTCATTATATACAAAACCTACTTAAGTTCACCTGTAGAAACACTATAGTCCATTGCAAATGCTTACTGGATAAATTTTTTGCTATTACAGAACTTCAAACAAGCCGTTATATAAAATCTTTGATCTAAAATTACAAGGCTTGACTACTTCATCAGCTTACATCTACTCGGATGTCATTTGCAAAATATCTAATCAATCATTTTGTATGTATATGCAATTAACACTATCCACTAACTCAACTTTTTTGCTTTATTACTCGCTGCTGATTTTAATCTTTGTTTTACACCGTTCTTTGCCCAACTAACTCAAGGTTTATCAAGATTTGTTTCATATAACTCATATCTACATTGAAATGGTTACAACATAAGTTAGCATTCATTTCGAGTGTTTCAAGAGCTTGTGTAGCTTGGCAAGTAGTTTCATTCATTATGATTCAGTAGAAAATAAGCAACAACACCCAATTTCGTTGACTCTTAATGCATTCACAATTTTTTTACCCTCCAGAAATGAATGGTTAATGTGTAGTTTCCTTATTAGCTAATAATCATGATAGTTTGATTTAGCATGCAACTTCAGCATGCATGCTTGAATTAATTTATGAATCTTGGTTCCAAGAATCACGGTTTAGGATTGAATGATGCCCTTACCGTGTGCATTTTTGGTCATATTGTTGCTCTTGCTGTGAAAGACATGTACAAATGCAACCATGCGTTCCAATGCATTTGCAGCATATGGAGCATTAAGCATTTCTGGTGTAGGTTCGCAACAGACAACTTATCTGGAGCAGATATTTTTATTTTTTTATTTTATTTATTTATTTATTTATTTATTTACTCTAGGAGCAACGTTAAGCACGTCCTGTATGTACGTAGGTACGTGTGGACGCTTCTGACTCCAGGAAACTGATTTTAAATAATTCATTACAGGTTCATGCAATACTCCCTCGTCTCATTATACATATTATGATGAGGAACTTTGTGTTCACCAAGCTTGCAGGGTAATTAGAAGTCTAATTCCTTTATTATTTGAATATCATTCCTATTTTAACTTATCTAAACTTCACTATGCTTTAATTAGAACACTTTTAGACTACTGGTTGCATTGCTTATGTCGATGGTTTATCTATTCTTCTCAATAAACAATCCTTTAACTCGGATCACAGGTGCTTATTGAGTGTTGATATTTGTTTAACTGATCATAATAATTTGTATTTTTACATTAACTTTTTGTTTTTTATATTGTAAAAGTGACTATGAAGACTTTTTAAGAGATCTAACAAGGTATCTAGGTCAACACTTCGCATCAAGAGCGAATACCTACTTAGCATCTATGATTTAGGTATACAACAATTTATTTTTACACCTTTAATATGTAAGAGAAACAAAAAATAGGCCTGATGTTTGTTCATTGTGGTTATACATGGTTCTGAGGTTATACATGGCATTTAACATGATCTGCTTATATATGAGACATGGCATGAATCAGTTGTTGTGGCTTGAGTAGATGGAGAATGTGCTGAAGGGTTGCTGAACTGAAAAGCATGACTAAAGGTACTTGAGATTATGTGACCAAGAAGCATTACCTTTTCCTATTAAACAAGTTGTTATGGTAAAGATCCAGGTGATCAAAATAAGTCATGTTTAATCAGCTCGTACGAAGCATTACCTTTTCCTATTAAACAAGTTGTATGGACAATGATAATGACTTTTGTTTTTTTACTAACCAGTATAAACCGATTAAGCAGACATGACTTTAAAAAAAAAAAGATGAATCTTCATCACCATCTTTCTCTTGATTAACACAATTTTTAAACTTGTTCAAGCAGGTGGCTATGTCTGAAACAAGTGTACAAGTTTGCTACAGTTGTGTTACTATTATAAGCAGCATCATATATTTCAACACTCCTGACATGCTTTTAGATAAGATCAAGAAGGCAAATATATCAAGGTAGATATTTTTTCCAAAAAATCGCATGTTACTTGAGTTGATTATTGCTTTTCTGTTTTGTCTTATCAAATTTATTGATGCAACAGTTTTCTAGCCGGTATGCTGGCTAAAAAAGAAGATCATCTAATGTTCCAAACCATGAAAATCGTTGAAAACCTGATGAAAAAGCTTCCAGGTGTAGTTTTAAGACCTCTCGTTAAAGAAGCGTTCTTCGTGCTATTAATATGTGTATACTAGATGGTCATAGTGAAAGTCCACCTGTACAATCTAATTGCTGCCCTAATAATAATGAGGCTACTACAGGTGGCTCGAGATGTCTGTGTTATGCATCGGATCCTTCTTGCACTTCTGCAAGAAAGATGTGTAAGCTACTACAGGCTACTACAGTTACTTTTTGTTAATGTTAACATGTTAACAAGATTGCTTCAGATGCAGTATGCTCAGGTTAGTTGCAGCCAGAATCAAATGATGAATGTGTTCTGATGATTTCTTGGCAGGGCAATTACTTTCTTTCTGCCTTTGATTGCTTTCTTGATATCTGTTTTTCTTTTCTGAATCTTCTTGCTTTGGAATTTGCTTAAAAACTTGTTGCAGTCAGAAACTTGTTGATTTCTTTGGCACGGCACCTGTTTTAATAAGCAAAATCAATTATGTAACCCAAATGATGAGATATACCTGATGGGTTATCAAGATATCAGATGATGATAATTCTCTGATGATATCTTGACTTCTTTCTTTCTTCAAAATCTGATTTCAATGCCGTTAAGCTTGAAACAGCTCTGATACCATGATAGAGAATTTGAAAAACTATGTTTAGTAAGAGGATATTGTTGTCTGGGCAGGTGTTTGGTTTGGGACCTCTGGTGGTGAGTCTCTATTGATGTTTGGATGTAGAGTAGTTTGTGGTTGAGGTAGAAATGAGGCAGAGGATGAAATAGTGGTGTGTGCAGGCTGATGGTATCACAGTTTGAAGGGGTTGGCCGTGTAGTGTTAATGTCAGCGAGAAGCGGTGAACTTTGGTGGTTTCGGTGTAGTTGTTGTGAAGGCAGAGGAGCTTTGGTTTATGTTGAAGTTGACAGTGTGAATTATGGAAGGTTGTAGTGGAAGATTTGAAGTAGATGATGAGTGACAGTGGTGATGTGCTATTTTTGGCAGAAGGGGTAGATAGATGAAGGAAGGCAGTTGACAGAATTGCTAAAGAGTGTGTGGAAGTGGATGGTTGTTGCTGTAGGTAGTGAAGATGGGTTGCAAGCAGTGAAGTATGATGTGCAATAGTGAGGTTAGTAGCAGTTCTGAGTTGTGGTGATGTATGTTCTGGGGGTAATTGTGATGGTGAAGATCGGTAGTAGCAGTTGTTAGCAGTTGCAGTCTTTTTTATTGATTTGCCGCAAGGAGTTGTTAGCAGTTTACGTATATATCATGTAACTGTAATATACTGAATGTATATATTTGTAATTGTAATATACTGAACGTATATATCATGTAAACGTTTATGTATCTAATTAATAGTTATTAGAACATGTTATATATGCTAGTTGCTTCAATATACTCAAAATATAATTTTGGAATATTCAAAAATAGAGTGGAATATTAAAGCTGTTATATAAATATAAGACAGCGTTTGATTAATGCTGTCAATGAAGAAACAACAGCGTTTAATTCATGCTGTAATTATCTTTTGAAATTGTCAATAACAGCGTTTTTTACATGCTGTCGAAATAGTTGATGATTCAATAACAGCGTTTTTAACATGCTGTCGAAATTGTTGATGATTCAATAACAGCGTTTAGAAAACATAATACAACACGTTATAAACGCTGTTGAAAATATTATTGACAGCTCGTAATAAACGCTGTCACAGAGATGTTTCAACAGCGTTTATAGAAACGCTGTTGTAAGTTATATATATACGACAGCATGTCGTTATACAGCGTTTCTAATAACGCTGTTGTATCATATTACAGCGTTTATCAAACGCTGTTAAAAGCCTTTTGTGGTGTAGTGATTGTTGATAGGCCATTGGTGGTGACTAATCCAGTTGGGGGTTCGTCATGTTTGTGTATGATATGCCATGGTCTAGTTGTGTCGAGTCATGATTGCTCGTTTGTTTGTGATTGTTTTGTTCTGAACTTTGCGGGGTTCGGAATTATTTTGGGTATGGACTGGCTTAGGAAGTATGCGGCAAGGATTGATTGTGAGAGGCTTGAGGTGACAGTCGGGAATGTGGAAGGGCGAAAGGTTGTGATACGATGTAAGCATGAGGAAGGCGTCTTCATGAGCTTCATGTATTCGCTGGTTATTCCACGGAATGGACTGTCATCGGTGCCTATTGTGAATGGATTTGATGATGTCTTTGACGAAGTCAAAGGGTTACCGCCGCATAGGGAGATCGAGTTTCGTATCGATCTAGTTGAGGGAGCCAGACCTATTGTGATGCCTCTTAGGCGGATGGCGCCTAGGGAGCAGCTAGAGTTGAGGGTGCAGGTTGATGACCTTTTGCGGAAAGGATTCATTCGGCGTAGTGTGTCCGAATGGGGTGCACCAGTTGTGTTCGCAACCAAAGCGGATGGATCGTTGAGGTTGTGTGTTGATTATCGTGAGCTGAATAAGGTGACTAAGAAGAACAAGTATCCATTGCCGAGAATAGATGACTTGTTTGATCAGCTTCACGAGGCTAAGGTGTTTTCTCAGATGGATTTGGCAACGGGATTCCACCAGTTGAGAGTGGCAAAGGATAGTGTGCCGAAGACTGCTTTCAGGACACCATCCGGGTTTTATGAGTGGCTGGTAATGCCGTTTGGATTGACTAACGCGCCAGCATATTTTGTGGATCTTATGAATAGAGTGTTCAGAGATCAGTTGAATAAGTTCGTACTTGTATTCGTGGATGATATTTTGGTTTATTCCAGAACTGAGGAAGAGCACAAGACGCACTTGAGAATTGTTTTGGAAATCTTGCGGAAACATCAGCTAAAGGCTAAGTTTTCGAAGTGTCACTTCTGGAAGAATGAAGTAAGGTTCTTAGGCCATGTTATTTCTGGAAATGGAATAGCGGTTGACCCCGCTAAGGTGGCAGCGATCCAGGATTGGTTTAGACCTAAGAATGCATCTGATGTGAGAAGTTTTCTTGGATTAGCAGGATATTATCGTCGGTTTATCAAAGACTTTTCCAAGATAGCTGCACCGTTGACAGGATTGACAAAGAAGAACCAGGTGTTCAGATGGGATGATAAGTGTGAGCAAGCTTTTGTAATCCTGAAAGAGCGACTGACGAGTGCTCCTGTTTTGACTATTCCAAGTGGGAATGATGAGATGGTGGTTTACACCGATGCATGTGGCACTGGACTAGGAGCGGTGCTAATGCAGAAGGATAAAGTTGTTGCGTATGCTAGTCGACAACTGAAGCCGCATGAAAGGAATTATCCGACTCATGATTTGGAGTTAGCGGCGATTGTGTTTGCTTTGAAGATGTGGAGACATTACTTATTGGGAGTTAGATTCGAGTTGTTTACAGATCATAAGTCGTTGAAGTATCTGTTCTCCCAAAAGGATTTGAATCTTCGACAGCAAAGGTGGCTAGAGTTCTTAGCATCGTATGATTTTGGTATAGCCTATACTCCGGGGAAAGGTAACGCAGTGGCTGATGCGTTAAGTCGAAGACATGCAGGATTGGGAGCCATGTTTTCAGAATGGAAGAGTCTCGAGTATTTGGCTGAGTTTGATTTCAGGCCTAGATGTGAATTGGAACCTGAGATGTTGGCAAACTTATCGATAAGGCCTACTCTTGTGGAAAGAATTGGCGAGAGCCAAAGGAGAGATGATAAGCTTGTCAAGATTATCCGTGATTTGGAATCCGGATTGGACCCAGAGAAGGATAAAGGATTCGAGGTCGATCGAGAGGGTTGGCTTCGAAAGCAAGGACGATTGGTTGTTCCTGATGAAGATGGATTGAGAGATGAAGTTCTGAGGGAAAGTCATCACTCGAAGTTGACGATTCATCCAGGTGGGAATAAGATGTATCGGGATATGAAGAGAGTTTACTACTGGGAAGGTATGAAGAAGGATGTTGGAAATTTTATTTCCAAGTGTATGAACTGCCAGTTGGTAAAAGCTGAGCAGAAGAAGCCCAGTGGATTGCTTCAGCCATTAGAGGTTCCTACATGGAAGTGGGAGCAAGTGTCGATGGATTTTATCGATGGTCTACCTAGGACAAGAGCGGGAAATGAAGGGATTTGGGTCATTGTAGATTGTTTGACTAAAAGTGCAAGATTCATTCCTGTTCGATCAACTAGGACTGCATCGAAGTTGGCTGAACTGTATGTGAAGTGGATAGTTCGTTTCCATGGTGTTCCGAAGAGTATAGTGAGCGATCGAGACCCATTGTTCACTAGTAGATTTTGGAAGAGCTTCCAGGAAGTTTTGGGAACTGAGTTGTGTTTGAGTACAGCTTATCACCCTCAAACAGATGGTCAAACTGAGAGAGTCAACCGAGTTTTGGAAGATCTTCTTAGAGCATGTGTTTTGGACTTCGGAGGATCATGGGAAGATCATCTTCATTTGGTGGAGTTTGCTTATAATAACAGTTATCAGTCGAGTATTGGTATGGCACCATATGAGGCATTATATGGAAGACCGTGTAACTCTCCGACATGTTGGTTGGAAACTGGAGAAAAGCTGATACTTGGGCCAGAGATGATTCGACAGACTTCGGATGATATAGAGATCATTCGGCAAAGAATGAAGGCAGCCCAGGATCGTCAGAAAAGTTATGCCGATAACCGTCGAAAGGATTTGGAATTCGACGTAGGTGATATGGTTTTTGTGAAGATTTCTCCATTGAAGAATGTTATTAGATTCGGGAAGAAAGGGAAATTGACTCCTAGATTTGTTGGACCATTTCCGATTATCGAGCGAATTGGAAAGCTCGCTTATAGTTTGGAGTTACCGGAAAAGATGGCGGGTGTGCACAATGTTTTTCATGTATCTTATCTACGGAAGTATGTGCATGACCCGAGTACGGTGATTTCTGCTGATAGCTGTGAAGACTTAGAGGTTGATCCCGTGGGTACGAGACCTCGTGAGCCGCTTCGTATTGTTGAAACCGATACGAAACAGCTTAGGAGGAAGACGATTACGTTGCTCAAGGTACAATGGAGTGATGATGTTAACGACTGTACATGGGAGGAGGAAGAGAGGATGAAGGCAGCTCATCCCGGACTCTTCGAGGTATGGCCCTAAAGTGTCGTGACATCTCATGAATTTGTAGCTTGTTCTAAGTCTTAGAATTCTGCATGCTAGGATAGAATTGGATGCATGGTTTGTTGATTGCTATGGATGGTAGGCATGCGGAATAATTGTGATTGCTGTTGTTTGCTTGGAATTTCGGGGGCGAAATTCCTAAGGGGGAGAGAATGTAACGACCCGTATTTCACGTGTCGATAAATCGTAGGATTTGCAGGTCGTTAGTGTTGTTTGTGTTGCCTTTAGCTTGAGTCATTTAGGAGTTGACCCGAGTGCTAGTAATGAGTCGTGACCGACTCATAGGGGACCGACTCAAGGAGGGGTAGCGGTTTAAAGTGTTAGCCGAGTTAAGGCTTGAATCGTAACCGACTCATAGGATAGGTCGTGTGTGGGTTGCGACTCATAGAAGGCCGACTCATAAGGGACGACTTAAGATAGGCGAGTCAGTGGTGTTGCCGACTTATAGGGAGAACGACTCAAGGGGTTAAGGTTTAGGTCGTGGGTAGTTAAGTCGGCAGGGTGTTGTCTCGTGAGGAGGATGAGTCGTTACCGGGTTAACGACTCATAGGAGTTACCAGGTTATAGCTTAAGTCGTGGGCGAGTTAGTGGCTTAAGGCTTGGCAGTGTGTTGATGAGTCGGTGAGGCCATAGGTAGTAAGTCGGCTAGGTGTTTTGTGCAGGCAGTGAGTTAGGTCGTGGAGTCTTGAGTCGTGTGTCGGTAGGTGTTGAGTTGGCCTGGGTTGTTGAGTCGTGTGAGTGGCTTGTGTTAGGTCGGCATAGTATGAGTCGTGAACGACTCATGATAGGTCGTGACCGACTCAGGGGCGACGACTCATGGTAGTTCCAGCCTATAAATAGAGGGGTTTGGCTCACTTTTTGGCACCGGTTTTTGAAGCAACGAAGTGCTGCCATTTTGAAGACTCGACTACAACATTTCTTCATCTTCTTTTCTCTATTCCAATCTAATTCTAACATCCATCCAAGATCAAAGATTTAGATTGAAGATTCAAGTGCCAAAGTTGAAGATCTTCATCCGTTTGAGCTAGATTTCATCGATTGAGGCGAGATATTGCCGGATCAAGCTTTGATCTCCGCTGTCCAGATCTGAAGTGTTTAGTTTTCATAGTGTTTGGGTGATTTGGTGAGTGGTAGTTATCTCTCACGCGGATCCAAGGGAGTATATTGGATTGGTGGCTTGTTTTAGTGTTAAAGTTAGAGATTTCATGCATGTTTCTTAGATCTAAGTCTAGATCCATTGTTTCCAAGACGTTTACTTATGCAAGTTTGTTTAACAAGTATTAGAGACAAAACCCATGTTTTATATTTGATAGATCTATGCTAAAAACCATGATATCACATATGTTGGACTTTTGCTCATTTATTTACGAAATTGCCATTATAGTTGATATTGCTTGTTAAATCTTGTTTGAATGTTTGATTGGTTGTATTAATGATTGATTGATTGAATGTATGATAGATTTGATTGTTTCAAATTAGCTTGTAGTTGATTTGGAACAAGATGGTTGGAGATGATTTAAGAGCTAAGCGGAAAGGCTCTTGAATAGTGAAAGCTGCCTGTAGCATATGAAGCGGATATGGAAGCTCATATGGATGGATTCGAGGATGTGGGATCTTGCCATGATGCGAGAAGGCAAAGCATGATTGAGATGGGACTTTGCTATGATGTGATGAGGCAAGGCTTATGTTGGGATGGGACGGGTCATGATGACGTTCCAAGATAAGAGACTTTGCTATGATGTGATGAGGCAAGACATATGTTGTGATGGGGCGGGTCACGATGACGTTCCAAGCACGGGTCATGATGACGTGCAAAGCTGTAACTCGGTGATGCGGTCCGGGTTGGGGTGGATAATGGTTAGCTTGAGAGGCGCTTGAGCTAGTATGGAAATAGTCGTCAAGGAGGATGACTAGGAGGCTAAGATCTCATCGTTGTTGAAGGTTCTAGCATACTCAAAGCAAGGGTACGTTGGAACGGGTCACGATGACGTTCCAAGCATGGGTCACGATGACGTGCTAGTACTCTGGGCTGATGCGTTCGGCTTAGGCACGGGTCACGATGACGTGCGGAGTTATGTCTAGACCGGGGTTACCATTAGCCCTTGACAGGTGGTCATTCAACTAACGGTGAAATCAAGGCAAAGTTAACAGTGATAGCTAGAGTCATGGATGTTTGGTTGTATCATCATTCGGACTCAAGAGCGGTGTTTTCTGGGTGCTTATCTGATCTTGGTTTAGGCCTTGGGGGTTTGTATTTGGAAAACATCGTCCTTGACTCGAGTGATTATTGTTTTACTTTAGTTACCGGTTATGCTATGATTGCTTCTCCTTAGTGTGTGTCTGGGGCTATCACTGTAGAAAGAGGTGGAGTGGGATGGTTTGGTTCCTATTCCTTTTATCCCTTATGCTCTTTTGGTATGTTTGATTGTTAATTTACTGCTCACTAAGACTTTGTCTGACTCAAGGTTTTATGTCTCCTCTTATTACCTTGGGCTGTTCATCCATGTTTGGGATGGGCAGACTAGGTAGCAGGTGACAGGTGCTGTGCTAGGAGTTCTACGCTGAAGATGACGAAGACGAGCAGAAGGCTTTGCATATTAGTTTTCTTACTATATGTACTGGGTATCCGCTGCTATATTTGGTTGAGCGATTTGTAGTGAGGCTTTCATGTATAGATTTGTGTGGATGATTGTATAAAACTACTTTGATGCTTATATGATGATGTTCTGTTCTATGGAGCTTCACTATATTATATTTCTCTATTGTATTTTATCCATGCGCTGTGAGTTATGCGTTAGAGATTCTTTTGTTTTGTTTTACCCTGACTATCGTCCATGGCTGCCTGGCACACCTTTCAGCGCATTATTTCCTTGTTTTGGCGCAGGAGTCATGGGCGGTCGTCACACCCTGCCCCTCTATTTATAGAATGAGGTAGGGGGCAGGGGCCTTGGAGGTATATAGCTGCTGGTGGGCCCGGGCTGAAACAATCTGGACTGGCAATCATCTGGTTCGGCAAAGCTTCATTCGGTGGTAAGGTAGGTGTTTGGCTCGGTGGCGTTGGTCCGGCCATGCGTGATTCGGTGATGGTGGTCCGGTTGTGGAGTTGTAGTGGACCGGTAGTAGGGGCATGGATGTGGACCGGCAGTGAGTGTGGTCCGATGGTAGGGGCATGGATGTGGACCGGCAGTGAGTGTGGTCCGGTGGTGATTGGACCGGTAGGAGAATGGGTTTGGTGGATAGCCGGATATGTCGAATGTGAAGGAGGCCGAATGAGGGGGAGGCCGAATGGGAAGGAGGCCGAATGTGGAGGAGGCCGAATGAGAAGGTGACTGGTCGTGCTGAATGAAGTGGAGATTGCGAACCCGAGTGAAACTGTGGCTTCTTGGTCTCGAGATCTTCTGGGTGAAAATTCGCCCAACATGCATCATCCCTCCAAAATGACGAAACAGTGCCTTACGACCTTTAGAAATGAGTGCATGGATTTGAAACATTGCAGTACCATGGTGCACCACTCTCCAGCCATGGTAAATCATAGACCAGCCACGGGGATCCCGTTTTACAGAAAAAATCCACGTAACGAAAAAACGAAGGGTAAAAAACTTCCTTGACCCGATTGAGGTTCGGATAGGATTTTTTGGGTATGAATCTAATCAGTGACGGCTGAAAGCCGTCAAAGCTGTAGAACTCACCGAGAGCTTTCTTTTGACTGGTTATCGCTCCCGTAACTCTAAACAAGCCAAGAGTTATGGCCCTCCGAAGAATCGATATCCATTGGGTGCAACATCTACGGTGCAAGGTGCAACATCCGTCCAAAATGACGAAACAGTGCCGTACGACCTTTAGAAATGAGTGCATGGATTTGAAACATTGCAGTACCATGGTGCACCACTCTCCAGCGATGGTAAATCATAGACCAGCCACGGGGATCCCGTTTTACAGAAAAAATCCACGTGACGAAAAAACGAAGGGTAACAAACTTCCTTGACCCGATTGAGGTTCGGATAGGATTTTTTGGGTATGAAACTAACCAGTGACGGCTGAAAACCTTCGTTTTGACTGGTTATGGCTCCCGTAACTCTAAACGAGCCAAGAGTTATGGCCCTCCGAAGAATCGATATCCACAGGGTGCAACATCTACGGTGCAAGGTGCAACATCCGTCCAAAATGACGAAACAGTGCCGTACGACCTTTAGAAATGAGTGCATGGATTTGAAACATTGCAGTACCATGGTGCACCACTCTCCAACGATGGTAAATCATAGACCAGCCACGGGGATCCCGTTTTACAGAAAAAATCCACGTGACGAAAAAACGAAGGGTAAAAAACTTCCTTGACCCGATTGAGGTTCGGATAGGATTTTCTAGGTATGAAACTAACCAGTGACGGCTGAAAGCTGTCATAGCTGTAGAACTCACAGATACCTTCGTTTTGACTGGTTATTGCTCCCGTGACTCTAAACGAGCCAAGAGTTATGGCCCTCCAAAGAATCGATATCCACAGGGTGCAACATCTACGGTGCAAGGTGCAACATCCGTCCAAAATGACGAAACAGTGCCGTACGACCTTTAGAAATGAGTGCATGGATTTGAAACATTGCAGTACCATGGTGCACCACTCTCCAGCGATGGTAAATCATAGACCAGCCACGGGGATCCCGTTTTACAGAAAAAATCCACGTGACGAAAAAACGAAGGGTAAAAAACTTCCTTGACCCGATTGAGGTTCGGATAGGAATTTTTGGGTATGACACTAACCAGTGACGGCTGAAAGCAGTCATAGCTGTAGAACTCACAGATACCTTCGTTTTGACTGGTTATGGCTCGCGTAACTCTAAACGAGCCAAAAGTTATGGCCCTCCGAAGAATCGATATCCACAGGGTGCAACATCTATGGTGCAAGGTGCAACATCCGTCCAAAATGACGAAACAGTGCCGTACGACCTTTAGAAATGAGTGCATGGATTTGAAACATTGCAGTACCATGGTGCACCACTCTCCAGCGATGGTAAATCATAGACCAGCAACGGGGATCCCGTTTTACAGAAAAAATCCACGTGACGAAAAAACGAAGGGTAAAAAACTTCCATGACCCGATTGAGGTTCGGATAGGATTTTTGGGTATGAAACTAACCAGTGATGGCTGAAAGCTGTCATAGCTGTAGAACTCACAGATACCTTCGTTTTGACTGGTTATGGCTCCCGTAACTCTAAACGAGCCAAGAGTTATGGCCCTCCGAAGAATCGATATCCACAGGGTGCAACATCTACGGTGCAAGGTGCAACATCCGTCCAAAATGACGAAACAGTGCCTTACGACCTTTAGAAATGAGTGCATGGATTTGAAACATTGCAGTACCATGGTGCACCACTCTCCAGCGATGGTAAATCATAGACCAGCAACGGGGATCCCGTTTTACAGAAAAAATCCACGTGACGAAAAAACGAAGGGTAAAAAACTTCCATGACCCGATTGAGGTTCGGATAGGATTTTTGGGTATGAAACTAACCAGTGACGGCTGAAAGCTGTCATAGCTGTAGAACTCACAGATACCTTCATTTTGACTGGTTATGGCTCCCGTAACTCTAAACGAGCCAAGAGTTATGGCCCTCCGAAGAATCGATATCCACAGGGTGCAACATCTACGGTGCAAGGTGCAACATCCCTCCAAAATGACGAAACAGTGCCTTACGACCTTTAGAAATGAGTGCATGGATTTGAAACATTGCAGTACCATGGTGCACCACTCTCCAGCAATGGTAAATCATAGACCAGCCACGGGGATCCCGTTTTACAGAAAAAATCCACGTGACGAAAAAACGAAGGGTAAAAAACTTCCTTGACCCGATTGAGGTTCGGATAGGATTTTTTGGGTATGAAACTAACCAGTGACGGCTAAAAGCGGTCATAGCTGTAGAACTCACAGATACCTTCGTTTTGACTGGTTATGGCTCCCGTAACTCTAAACGAGCCAAGAGTTATGGCCCTCCGAAGAATCGATATCCACAGGGTGCAACATCTACGGTGCAAGGTGCAACATCCGTCCAAAATGACGAAACAGTGCCTTACGACCTTTAGAAATGAGTGCATGGATTTGAAACATTGCAGCACCATGGCGCACCACTCTCCAGCGATGGTAAATCATAGACCAGCCACGGGGATCCCGTTTTACAGAAAAAATCCACGTGACGAAATAACGAAGGGTAAAAAACTTCCTTGACCCGATTGAGGTTCGGATAGGATTTTTTGGGTATGAAACTAACCAGTGACGGCTGAAAGCGGTCATCGCTGTAGAACTCACAGATACCTTCGTTTTGACTGGTTATGGCTCCCGTAACTCTAAACGAGCCAAGAGTTATGGCCCTCCGAAGAATCGATATCCACAGGGTGCAACATCTACGGTGCAAGGTGCAACATCCGTCCAAAATGACGAAACAGTGCCTTACGACCTTTAGAAATGAATGCATGGATTTGAAACATTGCAGCACCATGGCGCACCACTCTCCAGCGATGGTAAATCATAGACCAGCCACGGGGATCCCGTTTTACAGAAAAAATCCACGTGACGAAAAAACGAAGGGTAAAAAACTTCCTTGACCCGATTGAGGTTCGGATAGGATTTTTTGGGTATGACACTAACCAGTGACGGCTGAAAGTCGTCATAGCTGTAGAACTCACAGATACCTTCGTTTTGACTGGTTATGGCTCCCGTAACTCTAAACGAGCCAACAGTTATGGCCCTCCGAAGAATCAATATCCACAGGGTGCAACATCTACGGTGCAAGGTGCAACATCCGTCCAAAATGACGAAACAGTGCCGTACGACCTTTAGAAATGAGTGCATGGATTTGAAACATTGTAGTACCATGGTGCACCACTCTCCAGCGATGGTAAATCATAGACCAGCCACGGGGATCCCGTTTTACAGAAAAAATCCACATGACGAAAAAACGAAGGGTAAAAAACATCCATGACCCGACTGAGGTTCGGATAGGATTTTTGGGTATGAAACTAACCAGTGACGGCTGAAAGCGGTCATAGCTGTAGAACTCACAGATACCTTCGTTTTGACTGGTTATGGCTCCCGTAACTCTAAACGAGCCAAGAGTTATGGCCCTCCGAAGAATCGATATCCACAGGGTGCAACATCTACGGTGCAAGGTGCAACATCCGTCCAAAATGACGAAACAGTGCCTTACGACCTTTAGAAATGAGTGCATGGATTTGAAACATTGCAGCACCATGGCGCACCACTCTCCAGCGATGGTAAATCATAGACCAGCCACGGGGATCCCGTTTTACAGAAAAAATCCACGTGACGAAAAAACGAAGGGTAAAAAACTTCCTTGACCCGATTGAGGTTCGGATAGGATTTTTTGGGTATGAAACTAACCAGTGACGGCTGAAAGCGGTCATAGCTGTAGAACTCACAGATACCTTCGTTTTGACTGGTTATGGCTCCCGTAACTCTAAACGAGCCAAGAGTTATGGCCCTCCGAAGAATCGATATCCACAGGGTGCAACATCTACGGTGCAAGGTGCAACATCCGTCCAAAATGACGAAACAGTGCCTTACGACCTTTAGAAATGAATGCATGGATTTGAAACATTGCAGCACCATGGCGCACCACTCTCCAGTGATGGTAAATCATAGACCAGCCACGGGGATCCCGTTTTACAGAAAAAATCCACGTGACGAAAAAACGAAGGGTAAAAAACTTCCTTGACCCGATTGAGGTTCGGATAGGATTTTTTGGGTATGACACTAACCAGTGACGGCTGAAAGGCGTCATAGCTGTAGAACTCACAGATACCTTCGTTTTGACTGGTTATGGCTCCCGTAACTCTAAACGAGCCAACAGTTATGGCCCTCCGAAGAATCAATATCCACAGGGTGCAACATCTACGGTGCAAGGTGCAACATCCGTCCAAAATGACGAAACAGTGCCGTACGACCTTTAGAAATGAGTGCATGGATTTGAAACATTGTAGTACCATGGTGCACCACTCTCCAGCGATGGTAAATCATAGACCAACCACGGGGATCCCGTTTTACAGAAAAAATCCACGTGACGAAAAAACGAAGGGTAAAAAACATCCATGACCCGATTGAGGTTCGGATAGGATTTTTGGGTATGAAACTAACCAGTGACGGCTGAAAGCTGTCATAGCTGTAGAACTCACAGATACCTTCGTTTTGACTGGTTATGGCTCCCGTAGCTCTAAACGAGCCAAGAGTTATGGCCCTTCGAAGAATCGATATCCACAGGGTGCAACATCTACGGTGCAAGGTGCAACATCCGTCCAAAATGACGAAACAGTGCCGTACGACCTTTAGAAATGAGTGCATGCATTTGAAACATTGCAGTACCATGGTGCACCACTCTCCAGCGATGGTAAATCACAGACCAACCATGGGGATCCCGTTTTACAGAAAAAATCCACGTGACGAAAAAACGAAGGGTAAAAAACTTCCATGACCCGATTGAGGTTCGGATAGGATTTTTGGGTATGAAACTAACCAGTGACGGCTGAAAGCTGTCATAGCTGTAGAACTCACAGATACCTTCGTTTTGACTGGTTATGGCTCCCGTAACTCTAAACGAGCCATGAGTTATGGCCCTCCAAAGAATCGATATCCACAGGGTGCAACATCTACGGTGCAAGGTGCAACATCCGTCCAAAATGACGAAACAGTGCCTTACGACCTTTAGAAATGAGTGCATGGATTTGAAACATTGCAGTACCATGGTGCACCACTCTCCAGCGATGGTAAATCATAGACCAGCCACGGGGATCCCGTTTTACAGAAAAAATCCACGTGACGAAAAAACGAAGGGCAAAAAAACTTCCTTGACCCGATTGAGGTTCGGATAGGATATTTTGGGTATGACACTAACCAATGACATATGAAAGCCGTCATAGCTGTAGAACTCACAGATACCTTCGTTTTGACTGGTTATGGCTCCTGTAACTCTAAACGAGCCAAAAGTAATGGCCCTCCGAAGAATCGATATCCACAGGGTGCAACATCTACGGTGCAAGGTGCAACATCCGTCCAAAATGACGAAACAGTACCTTACGACCTTTAGAAATGAGTGCATGGATTTGAAACATTGCAGTACCATGGTGCACCACTCTCCGGCGATGGTAAATAAAAGACCAGCCACGGGGATCCCGTTTTACAGAAAAAATCCACGTGACGAAAAAACGAAGGGTAAAAAACTTCGTTGACCCGATTGAGGTTCGGATAGGATTTTTTCGGTACGACACTAACCAGTGACGGCTGAAAGCCGTCATAGCTGTAGAACTCACAGATACCTTCGTTCTGACTGGTTATGGCTCCCGTAACTCTAAACGAGCCAAGTGTTATGGCCCTCCGAAGAATCGATATCCACAGGGTGCAACATGTACGGTGCAAGGTGCAACATCCGTCCAAAATGACGAAACAGTGCCGTACGACCTTTAGAAATGAGTGCATGCATTTGAAACATTGCAGTACCATGGTGCACCACTCTCCAGCGATGGCAAATCATAGACCAGCCACGGGGATCCCGTTTTACAGAAAAAATCCACGTGACGAAAAAACGAAGGGTAAAAAACTTCCTTGACCCGATTGAGGTTCGGATAGGATTTTTTGGGTATGAAACTAACCAGTGACGGCTGAAAGCCGTCATAGCTGTAGAACTCATAGATACCTTCATTTTGACTGGTTATGGCTCCCGTAACTCTAAACGAGCCAAATTTTATGGCCCTCCGAAGAATCGATATCCACAGGGTGCAACATCTACGGTGCAAGGTGCAACATCCGTCCAAAATGACGAAACAGTGCCGTACGACCTTTAGAAATGAGTGCATGCATTTGAAACATTGCAGTACCATGGTGCACCACTCTCCAGCGATCGTAAATCATAGACCAGCCACGGGGATCCCGTTTTAAAGAAAAAATCCACGTGACGAAAAAACGAAGGGTAAAAAACTTCCATGACCCGATTGAGGTTCGGATAGGATTTTTGGGTATGAAACTAACCAGTGACGGCTGAAAGCTGTCATAGCTGTAGAACTCACAGATACCTTCATTTTGACTGGTTATGGCTCCCGTAACTCTAAACGAGCCAAATTTTATGGCCCTCCGAAGAATCGATATCCACAGGGTGCAACATCTACGGTGCAAGGTGCAACATCCGTCCAAAATGACGAAACAGTGCCGTACGACCTTTAGAAATGAGTGCATGCATTTGAAACATTGCAGTACCATGGTGCACCACTCTCCAGCGATCGTAAATCATAGACCAGCCACGGGGATCCCGTTTTAAAGAAAAAATCCACGTGACGAAAAAACGAAGGGTAAAAAACTTCCATGACCCGATTGAGGTTCGGATAGGATTTTTGGGTATGAAACTAACCAGTGACGGCTGAAAGCTGTCATAGCTGTAGAACTCACAGATACCTTCGTTTTGACTGGTTATGGCTCCCGTAACTCTAAACGAGCCAAGAGTTATGGCCCTCCGAAGAATCGATATCCATAGGGTGCAACATCTACGGTGCAAGGTGCAACATCCGTCCAAAATGACGAAACAGTGCCGTACGACCTTTAGAAATGAGTGCATGCATTTGAAACATTGCAGTACCATGGTGCACCACTCTCCAGCGATGGTAAATCATAGACCAGCCACGGGGATCCCGTTTTACAGAAAAAATCCACGTGACGAAAAAACGAAGGGTAAAAAACTTCCTTGACCCGATTGAGGTTCGGATAGGATTTTTTGGGTATGAAACTAACCAGTGACGGCTGAAAGCGGTCATAGCTGTAGAACTCACAGATACCTTCGTTTTGACTGGTTATGGCTCCCGTAACTCTAAACGAGCCAAGAGTTATGGCCCTCCGAAGAATCGATATCCACAGGGTGCAACATCTACGGTGCAAGGTGCAACATCCGTCCAAAATGACGAAACAGTGCCTTACGACCTTTAGAAATGAGTGCATGGATTTGAAACATTGCAGCACCATGGCGCACCACTCTCCAGCGATGGTAAATCATAGACCAGCCACGGGGATCCCGTTTTACAGAAAAAATCCACGTGACGAAAAAACGAAGGGTAAAAAACTTTCTTGACCCGATTGAGGTTCGGATAGGATTTTTTGGGTATGACACTAACCAGTGACGGCTGAAAGTCGTCATAGCTGTAGAACTCACAGATACCTTCGTTTTGACTGGTAATGGCTCCCGTAACTCTAAACGAGCCAACAGTTATGGCCCTCCGAAGAATCGATATCCACAGGGTGCAACATCTACGGTGCAAGGTGCAACATCCGTCCAAAATGACGAAACAGTGCCGTACGACCTTTAGAAATGAGTGCATGGATTTGAAACATTGTAGTACCATGGTGCACCACTCTCCAGCGATGGTAAATCATAGACCAGCCACGGGGATCCCGTTTTACAGAAAAAATCCACGTGACGAAAAAACGAAGGGTAAAAAACATCCATGACCCGATTGAGGTTCGGATAGGATTTTTGGGTATGAAACTAACCAGTGACGGCTGAAAGCTGTCATAGCTGTAGAACTCATAGATACCTTCATTTTGACTGGTTGTGGCTCCCGTAACTCTAAACGAGCCAAGAGTTATGGCCCTCCGAAGAATCGATATGCACAGGGTGCAACATCTACGGTGCAAGGTGCAACATCCGTCCAAAATGACGAAACATTGCCGTACGACCTTTAGAAATGAGTGCATGCATTTGAAACATTACAGTACCATGGTGCACCACTCTCCAGCGATGGTAAATCATAGACCAACCATGGGGATCCCGTTTTACAGAAAAAATCCACGTGACGAAAAAACGAAGGGTAAAAAACTTCCTTGACCCGATTGAGGTTCGGATAGGATTTTTTGGGTATGAAACTAACCAGTGACGGCTGAAAGCCGTCATAGCTGTAGAACTCACAGATACCTTCGTTTTGACTGGTAATGGCTCCCGTAACTCTAAACGAGCCAACAGTTATGGCCCTCCGAAGAATCGATATCCACAGGGTGCAACATCTACGGTGCAAGGTGCAACATCCGTCCAAAATGACGAAACAGTGCCGTACGACCTTTAGAAATGAGTGCATGGATTTGAAACATTGCAGTACCATGGTGCACCACTCTCCAGCGATGGTAAATCATAGACCAGCCACGGGGATCCCGTTTTACAGAAAAAATCCACGTGACGAAAAAACGAAGGGCAAAAAAACATCCATGACCCGATTGAGGTTCGGATAGGATATTTTGGGTATGACACTAACCAATGACGGTTGAAAGCCGTCATTGCTGTAGAACTCACAGATACCTTCGTTTTGACTGGTTATGGCTCCTGTAACTCTAAACGAGCCAAAAGTTATGGCCCTCTGAAGAATCGATATCCACAGGGTGCAACATCTACTGTGCAAAGTGCAACATCCGTCCAAAATGACGAAACAGTGCCTTACGACCTTTAGAAATGAGTGCATGGATTTGAAACATTGCAGTACCATGGTGCACCACTCTCCGGCGATGGTAAATAAAAGACCAGCCACGGGGATCCCGTTTTACAGAAAAAATCCACGTGACGAAAAAACGAAGGGTAAAAAACTTCGTTGACCCGATTGAGGTTCGGATACGATTTTTTCGGTATGACACTAACCAGTGACGGCTGAAAGCCGTCATAGCTGTAGAACTCACAGATACCTTCGTTCTGACTGGTTATGGCTCCCGTAACTCTAAACGAGCCAAGTGTTATGGCCCTCCGAAGAATCGATATCCACAGGGTGCAACATCTACGGTGCAAGGTGCAACATCCGTCCAAAATGACGAAACAGTGCCGTACGACCTTTAGAAATGAGTGCATGCATTTGAAACATTGCAGTACCATGGTGCACCACTCTCCAGCGATGGTAAATCATAGACCAGCCACGGGGATCCCGTTTTACAGAAAAAATCCACGTGACGAAAAAACGAAGGGTAAAAAACTTCCTTGACCCGATTGAGGTTTGGATAGGATTTTTTGGGTATGAAACTAACCAGTGACGGCTGAAAGCCGTCATAGCTGTAGAACTCATAGATACCTTCATTTTGACTGGTTATGGCTCCCGTAACTCTAAACGAGCCAAATTTTATGGCCCTCCGAAGAATCGATATCCACAGGGTGCAACATCTACGGTGCAAGGTGCAACATCCGTCCAAAATGACAAAACAGTGTCTTACGACCTTTAGAAATGAGTGCATGGATTTGAAACATTGCAGTACCATGGTGCACCACACTCCAGCGATGGTAAATCATAGACCAGCCACGGGGATCCCGTTTTACAGAAAAAATCCACGTGACGAAAAAACGAAGGGTAAAAAAACTTCCTTGACCCGATTGAGGTTCGGATAGGATTTTTTGGGTATGACACTAACCAGTGATGGCTGAAAGCCGTCATAGCTGTAGAACTCACAGATACCTTCGTTTTGACTGGTTATGGCTCGTGCAGCTCTAAACGAGCCAAAAATTATGGCCCTCCGAAGAATCGATATCCACAGGGTGCAACATCTACGGTGCAAGGTGCAACATCCGTCCAAAATGACGAAACAGTGCCTTACGACCTTTAGAAATGAGTGCATGGATTTGAAACATTGCAGTACCATGGTGCACCACTCTCCGGCGATGGTAAATCATAGACCAGCCACGGGGATCCCGTTTTACAGAAAAAATCCACGTGACGAAAAAACGAAGGGTAAAAAACTTCCTTGACCCGATTGAGGTTCGGATAGGATTTTTTAGGTATGACACTAACCAGTGACGGCTGACAGCCGTCATAGCTATAGAACTCACAGATACCTTCGTTTTGACTGGTTATGGCTCCCGTAACTCTAAACGAGCCAAGAGTTATGGCCCTCCGAAGAATCGATATCCACAGGGTGCTACATCTACGGTGCATGGTGCAACATCCGTCCAAAATGACGAAACAGTGCCTTACGACCTTTAGAAATGAGTGCATGGATTTGAAACATTGCAGTACCATGGTGCACCACTCTCCAGCGATGGTAAATCATAGACCAGCCACGGGTATCCCGTTTTACAGAAAAAATCCACGTGACGAAAAAACGAAGGGTAAAAAACTTCCTTGACCCGATTGAGGTTCGGATAGGATTTTTTGGGTATGAGACTAACCAGTGACGGCCGAAAGCTGTCATAGCTGTAGAACTCACAGATACCTTCGTTTTGACTGGTTATGGCTCCCGTAACTCTAAACGAGCCAAGAGTTATGGCCCTCCGAAGAATCGATATCCACAGGGTGCAACATCTACGGTGCAAGGTGCAACATCCGTCCAAAATGACGAAACAGTGCCTTACGACCTTTAGAAATGAGTGCATGGATTTGAAACATTGCAGCACCATGGCGCACCACTCTCCAGCGATGGTAAATCATAGACCAGCCACGGGGATCCCGTTTTACAGAAAAAATCCACGTGACGAAAAAACGAAGGGTAAAAAACTTCCTTGACCCGATTGAGGTTCGGATAGGATTTTTTGGGTATGACACTAACCAGTGACGGCTGAAAGTCGTCATAGCTGTAGAACTCACAGATACCTTCGTTTTGACTGGTTATGGCTCCCGTAACTCTAAACGAGCCAACAGTTATGGCCCTCCGAAGAATCGATATCCACAGGGTGCAACATCTACGGTGCAAGGTGCAACATTCGTCCAAAATGACGAAACAGTGCCGTACGACCTTTAGAAATGAGTGCATGGATTTGAAACATTGCAGTACCATGGTGCACCACTCTCCAGCGATGGTAAATCATAGACCAGCCACGGGGATCCCGTTTTACAGAAAAAATCCACGTGACGAAAAAACGAAGGGTAAAAAACATCCATGACCCGATTGAGGTTCGGATAGGATTTTTGGGTATGAAACTAACCAGTGACGGCTGAAAGCTGTCATAGCTGTAGAACTCACAGATACTTTCGTTTTGACTGGTTATGGCTCCCGTAACTCTAAACGAGCCAAGAGTTATGGCCCTCCGAAGAATCGATATCCACAGGGTGCAACATCTACGGTGCAAGGTGCAACATCCGTCCAAAATGACGAAACAGTGCCGTACGACCTTTAGAAATGAGTGCATGCATTTGAAACATTGCAGTACCATGGTGCACCACTCTCCAGTTATGGTAAATCATAGACCACCCACGGGGATCCCGTTTTACAGAAAAAATCCACGTGACGAAAAAACGAAGGGTAAAAAACTTCCTTGACCCGAGTGAGGTTCGGATAGGATTTTTTGAGAATGAAACTAACCAGTGACGGCTGAAAGCCGTCATAGCTGTAGAACTCACAGATACCTTCGTTTTGACTGGTTATGGCTCCCGTAACTCTAAACGAACCAAGAGTTATGGCCCTCCGAAGAATCGATATCCACAGGGTGCAACATCTACGGTGCAAGGTGCAACATCCGTCCAAAATGACGAAACAGTGCCGTACGACCTTTAGAAATGAGTGCATGCATTTGAAACATTGCAGTACCATGGTGCACCACTCTCCAGCGATGGTAAATCATAGACCAACCACGGGGATTCCGTTTTACAGAAAAAATCCACGTGACGAAAAAACGAAGGGTAAAAAACTTCCTTGACCCGATTGAGGTTCGGATTGGATTTTTTGGGTATGAAACTAACCAGTGACGGCCGAAAGCCGTCATAGCTGTAGAACTCAAAGATACCTTCATTTTGACTGGTTATGGCTCCCGTAACTCTAAATGAGCCAAATTTTATGGCCCTCCGAAGAATCGATATCCACAGGGTGCAACATCTACGGTGCAAGGTGCAACATCCGTCCAAAATGACGAAACAGTGCCGTACGACCTTTAGAAATGAGTGCATGCATTTGAAACATTGCAGTACCATGGTGCACCACTCTCCAGCGATGGTAAATCATAGACCATCCACGGGGATCCCGTTTTACAGAAAAAATCCACGTGACGAAAAAACGAAGGGTAAAAAACTTCCATGACCCGATTGAGGTTCGGATAGGATTTTTGGGTATGAAACTAACCAGTGACGGCTGAAAGTTGTCATAGCTGTAGAACTCACAGATACTTTCGTTTTGACTGGTTATGCCTCCCGTAACTCTAAACGAGCCAAGAGTTATGGCCCTCCGAAGAATCGATATCCACAGGGTGCAACATCTACGGTGCAAGGTGCAACATCCGTCCAAAATGACGAAACAGTGCCGTACGACCTTTTGAAATGAGTGCATGGATTTGAAACATTGCAGTACCATGGTGCACCACTCTCCAGCGATGGTAAATCATAGACCAGCCACGGGGATCCCGTTTTACAGAAAAAATCCACGTGACGAAAAAACGAAGGGTAAAAAAACTTCCTTGACCCGATTGAGGTTCGGATAGGATTTTTTGGGTATGACACTAACCAATGACGGCTGAAAGCCGTCATAGCTGTAGAACTCACAGATACCTTCGTTTTGACTGGTTATGGCTCCTGTAACTCTAAACGAGCCAAAAGTTATGGCCCTCCGAAGAATCGATATCCACAGGGTGCAACATCTACGGTGCAAGGTGCAACATCCGTCCAAAATGACGAAACGGTGCCTTACGACCTTTAGAAATGAGTGCATGGATTTGAAACATTGCAGTACCATGGTGCACTACTCTCCGGCGATGGTAAATAATAGACCAGCCACGGGGATCCCGTTTTACAGAAAAAATCCATGTGACGAAAAAACGAAGGGTAAAAAACTTCCTTGACCCGATTGAGGTTCGGATAGGATTTTTTCGGTATGACACTAACCATTGACGGCTGAAAGCCGTCATAGCTGTAGAACTCACAGATACCTTCGTTCTGACTGGTTATGGCTCCCGTAACTCTAAACGAGCCAAGTGTTATGGCCCTCCGAAGAATCGATATCCACAGGGTGCAACATCTACGGTGCAAGGTGCAACATCCGTCCAAAATGACGAAACAGTGCCGTACGACATTTAGAAATGAGTGCATGCATTTGAAACATTGCAGTACCATGGTGCACCACTCTCCAGCGATGGTAAATCATAGACCAGCCACGGGGATCCCGTTTTACAGAAAAAATCCACGTGACGAAAAAACGAAGGGTAAAAAACTTCCTTGACCCGATTGAGGTTCAGATAGGATTTTTTGGGTATGAAACTAACCAGTGACGGCAGAAAGCCGTCATAGCTGTAGAAATCACAGATACCTTCATTTTGACTGGTTATGGCTCCCGTAACTCTAAACGAGCCAAATTTTATGGCCCTCCGAAGAATCGATATCCACAGGGTGCAACATCTACGATGCAAGGTGCAACATCCGTCCAAAATGACGAAACAGTGTCGTACGACCTTTAGAAATGAGTGCATGCATTTGAAACATTGCAGTACCATGGTGCACCACTCTCCAGCGATCGTAAATCATAGACCAGCCACGGGGATTCCGTTTTAAAGAAAAAATCCACGTGACGAAAAAACGAAGGGTAAAAAACTTCCATGACCCGATTGAGGTTCGGATAGGATTTTTGGGTATGAAACTAACCAGTGACGGCTGAAAGCTGTCATAGCTGTAGAACTCACAGATACCTTCGTTTTGACTAGTTATGGCTCCCGTAACTCTAAACGAGCCAAGAGTTATGGCCCTCCGAAGAATCGATATCCACAGGGTGCAACATCTACGGTGCAAGGTGCAACATCCGTCCAAAATGACGAAACAGTGTCGTACGACCTTTAGAAATGGGTGCCTGGATTTGAAACGGTGCAGTACCATGGTGCACCACTCTTCGGCGATGGTAAATCATAGACCAGCCACGGGGATCCCGTTTTACAGAAAAAATCCACGTGAGGAAAAACGAAGGGTAAAAAACTTCCATGACCCGATTGAGGTTCAGATAGGATTTTTTGGGTATTAAACTAACCAGTGACGACTGAAAGCCATCATAGCTATAGAACTCACAGATACCTTCGTTTTGACTGATTATGGCTCCCGTAACTCTAAACGAGCCAAGAGTTATGCCCATCCGAAGAATCGATATCCATAGGGTGCAACATCTACGGTGCAAGGTGCAACATCCGTCCAAAATGACGAAACAGTGCCGTACGACCTTTAGAAATGAGTGCATGGATTAGAAACATTGCAGTACCACGGTGCACCACTCTCCAACGGTGGTAAATCATAGACCAGCCATGGGGATCCCGTTTTACAGAAAAAATCCACGTGACGAAAAAACGAAGGGTAAAAAACTTCCATGACCCGATTGAGGTTCGGATAGGATTTTTGGGTATGAAACTAACCAGTGACGGCTGAAAGTCGTCATAGCTGTAGAACTCACAGATACCTTCGTTTTGACTGGTTATGGCTCCCGTAACTCTAAACGAGCCAACAGTTATGGCCCTCCGAAGAATCGATATCCACAGGGTGCAACATCTACGGTGCAAGGTGCAACATCCGTCCAAAATGACGAAACAGTGGCGTACGACCTTTAGAAATGAGTGCATGGATTTGAAACATTGTAGTACCATGGTGCACCACTCTCCAGCGATGGTAAATCATAGACCAGCCACGGGGATCCCGTTTTACAGAAAAAATCCACGTGACGAAAAAACAAAGGGTAAAAAACATCCATGACCCGATTGAGGTTCGGATAGGATTTTTGGGTATGAAACTAACCAGTGACGGCTGAAAGCTGTCATAGCTGTAGAACTCACATATACCTTCATTTTGACTGGTTATGGCTCCCGTAACTCTAAACGAGCCAAGAGTTATGGCCCTCCGAAGAATCGATATCCACAGGGTGCAACATCTACGGTGCAAGGTGCAACATCCGTCCAAAATGACGAAACAGTGCCGTACGACCTTTAGAAATGAGTGCATGCATTTGAAACATTGCAGTCCCATGGTGCACCACTCTCCAGCGATGGTAAATCATAGACCAACCACGGGGATCCCGTTTTACATAAAAAATCCACGTGACGAAAAAACGAAGGGTAAAAAACTTCCTTGACCCGATTGAGGTTCGGATTGGATTTTTTGGGTATGAAACTAACCAGTGACGGCTGAAAGCCGTCATAGCTGTAGAACTCACAGATACCTTCATTTTGACTGGTTATGGCTCCCGTAACTCTAAACGAGCCAAATTTTATGGCCCTCCGAAGAATCGATATCCACAGGGTGCAACATCTACGGTGCAAGGTGCAACATCCGTCCAAAATGACGAAACAGTGCCGTACGACCTTTAGAAATGAGTGCATGCATTTGAAACATTGCAGTACCATGGTGCACCACTCTCCAGCGATGGTAAATCATAGACCATCCACGGGGATCCCGTTTTACAGAAAAAATCCACGTGACGAAAAAACGAAGGGTAAAAAACTTCCATGACCCGATTGAGGTTCGGATAGGATTTTTGGGTATGAAACTAACCAGTGACGGCTGAAAGCTGTCATACCTGTAGAACTCACAGATACCTTCGTTTTGACTGGTTATGGCTCCCGTAATTCTAAGCGAGCCAAGAGTTATGGCCCTCCGAAGAATCGATATCCACAGGGTGCAACATCTACGGTGCAAGGTGCAACATCCGTCCAAAATGACGAAACAGTGCCTTACGACCTTTAGAAATGAGTGCATGGATTTGAAACATTGCAGTACCATGGTGCACCACTCTCCAGCGATGGTAAATCATAGACCAGCCACGGGGATCCCGTTTTACAGAAAAAATCCACGTGACGAAAAAACGAAGGGTAAAAAAACTTCCTTGACCCGATTGAGGTTCGGATAGGAATTTTTGGGTATGACACTAACCAATGACGGCTGAAAGCCGTCATAGCTATAGAACTCACAGATACCTTCGTTTTGACTGGTTATGGCTCCTGTAACTCTAAACGAGCCAAAAGTTATGGCCCTCCGAAGAATCGATATCCACAGGGTGCAACATCTACGGTGCAAGGTGCAACATCCGTCCAAAATGACGAAACAGTGCCTTACGACCTTTAGAAATGAGTGCATGGATTTGAAACATTGCAGTACCATGGTGCACCACTCTCCGGCGATGGTGAATAATAGACCAGCCACGGGGATCCCGTTTTACAGAAAAAATCCACGTGACGAAAAAACGAAGGGTAAAAAACTTCCTTGACCCGATTGAGGTTCGGATAGGATTTTTTCGGTATGACACTAACCAGTGACGGCCGAAAGCCGTCATAGCTGTAGAACTCACAGATACCTTCGTTCTGACTGGTTATGGCTCCCGTAACTCTAAACGAGCCAAGTGTTATGGCCCTCCGAAGAATCGATATCCACAGGGTGCAACATCTACGGTGCAAGGTGCAACATCCGTCCAAAATGACGAAACAGTGCCGTACGACCTTTAGAAATGAGTGCATGCATTTGAAACATTGCAGTACCATGGTGCACCACTCTCCAGCGATGGTAAATCATAGACCAGCCACGGGGATCCCGTTTTACAGAAAAAATCCACGTGACGAAAAAACGAAGGGTAAAAAACTTCCTTGACCCGATTGAGGTTCGGATAGGATTTTTTGGGTATGAAACTAACCAGTGACGGCTGAAAGCCGTCATAGCTGTAGAACTCACAGATACCTTCATTTTGACTGGTTATGGCTCCCGTAACTCTAAACGAGCCAAATTTTATGGCCCTCCGAAGAATCGATATCCACAGGGTGCAACATCTACGGTGCAAGGTGCAACATCCGTCCAAAATGAAGAAACAGTGTCGTACGACCTTTAGAAATGAGTGCATGCATTTGAAACATTGCAGTACCATGGTGCACCACTCTCCAGCGATCATAAATCATAGACCAGCCACGGGGATCCCGTTTTAAAGAAAAAATCCACGTGACGAAAAAAAGAAGGGTAAAAAACTTCCATGACCCAATTGAGGTTCGGATAGGATTTTTAGGTATGAAACTAACCAGTGACGGCTGAAAGCTGTCATAGCTGTAGAACTCACAGATACCTTCGTTTTGACTGGTTATGGCTCCCGTAACTCTAAACGAGCCAAGAGTTATGGCCCTCCGAAGAATCGATATCCACAGGGTGCAACATCTACGGTGCAAGGTGCAACATCCGTCCAAAATGACGAAACAGTGTCTTACGACCTTTAGAAATGAGTGCATGGATTTGAAACATTGCAGTACCCTGGTGCACCACTCTCCAGCGATGGTAAATCATAGGCCAGCCACGGGGATCCCGTTTTACAGAAAAAATCCACGTGACGAAGAAACGAAGGGTAAAAAAACTTCCTTGACCCGATTGAGCTTCGGATAGGATTTTTTGGGAATGACACTAACCAGTGACGGCTGAAAGCCGTCATAGCTGTAGAACTCACAGATACCTTCGTTTTGACTGGTTATGGCTCCTGTAACTCTAAACGAGCCAAAAGTTATGGCCCTCCGAAGAATAGATATCCACAGGGTGCAACATCTACGGTGCAAGGTGCAACATCCATCCAAAATGACGAAACAGTGCCTTACGACCTTAAGAAATGAGTGCATGGATTTGAAACATTGCAGTACCATGGTGCACCACTCTCCGGCGATGGTAAATCATAGACCAGCCACGGGGATCCCGTTTTACAGAAAAAATCCACGTGACGAAAAAACGAAGGGTAAAAAACTTCCTTGACCCGATTGTGGTTCGGATAGGATTTTTTCAGTATGACACTAACCAGTGACGGCTGAAAGCCATCATAGCTGTAGAACTCACAGATACCTTCGTTTTGACTGGTTATGGCTCCCGTAACTCTAAACGAGTCAAGAGTTATGGCCCTCCGAAGAATCGATATCCACAGGGTGCTACATCTACGGTGCAAGGTGCAACATCCGTCCAAAATGACGAAACAGTGCCTTACGACCTTTAGAAATGAGTGCATGGATTTGAAACATTGCAGTACCATGGTGCACCACTCTTCAGCGATGGTAAATCATAGACCAGCCTCGGGGATCCCGTTTTACAGAAAAAATCCACGTGACGAAAAAACGAAGGGTAAAAAACTTCCTTGACCCGATTGAGGTTCGGATAGGATTTTTTGGGTATGAAACTAACCAGTGACGGCTGAAAGCGGTAACTGATGTAGAACTCACAAATACCTTCGTTTTGACTGGTTGTTGCTCCCGTAACTCTAAACGAGCCAAGAGTTATGGCCCTCCGAAGAATCGATATCCATAGGGTGCAACATCTACGGTGCAAGGTGCAATATCCGTCCAAAATGACGAAACAGTGCCGTACGACCTTTAGAAATGAGTGCATGGATTTGAAACATTGCAGTACCATGGTGCACCACTCTCCAGCGATGGTAAATCATAGACCAGCCACGGGGATCCCGTTTTACAGAAAAAATCCACGTGACGAAAAAACGAAGGGTAAAAAACTTCTTTGACCCGATTGAGGTTCGGATAGGATTTTTTGGTTATGAAACTAACCAATGACGACTTAAAGCGGTCATAGCTGTAGAACTCACATTTACCTTTGTTTTGACTGGTTATGGCTTCCGTAACTCTAAACGAGCCAAGAGTTATGGCCCTCCGAAGAATCGATATCCACAGGGTGCAACATCTACGGTGCAAGGTGCAACATCCGTCCAAAATGACGAAACAGTGCCGTACGACCTTTAGAAATGAGTGCATGGATTTGAAACATTGCAGTACCATAGTGCACCACTCTCCAGCGATGGTAAATCAAAGACCAGCCACGGGGATCCCATTTTACAGAAAAAATCCACGTGACGAAAAAACGAAGGGTAAAAAACTTCCTTGACCCGATTGAGGTTCGGATAGGATTTTTTGGGTATAAAACTAACCAGTGACGGCTGAAAGCGGTCATAGCAGTAGAACTCACAGATATCTTCGTTTTGACTGGTTATGGCTTCCGTTACTCTAAACGAGCCAAGAGTTATGGCCCTCCGAAGAATCGATATCCATAGGGTGCAACATCTACGGTGCAAGGTGCAACATCCGTCCAAAATGATGAAACAGTGCCGTACGACCTTTAGAAATGAGTGCATGGATTTGCAACATTGCAGCACCATGGTGCACCACTCTCCAGCGATGGTAAATCATAGACCTGCCACGGGGATCCCGTTTTACAGAAAAAATCCACGTGACGAAAAAACGAAGGGTAAAAAACATCCATGACCCGATTGAGGTTCGGATAGGATTTTTGGGTATGAAACTAACCAGTAACGGCTGAAAGCTGTCATAGCAGTAGAACTCACAGATACCTTCGTTTTGACTGGTTATGGCTCCCGTAACTATAAACGAGCCAAGAGTTATGGCCCTCCGAAGAATCGATATCCACAGGGTGCAACATCTACGGTGCAAGGTGCAACATCCGTCCAAAATGACGAAACAGTTCCTTCGACCTTTAGAAATGAGTGCATGGATTTGAAACATTGTAGTAACATGGTGCACCACTCTCCAGCGATGGTAAATCATAGACTATCCACGGGGATCCCGTTTTACAGAAAAAATCCACGTGACGAAAAAACGAAGGGTAAAAAACATCCATGACCCGATTGAGGTTCGGATAGGATTTTTGGGTATGAATCTAACCAGTGACGGCTGAAAGCTGTCATAGCTGTAGAACTCACAGATACCTTCGTTTTGACGGGTTATGGCTCCCGTAACTCTAAACAAGCCAAGAGTTATGGCCCTCCGAAGAATCGATATCCACAGGTGCAACATCTACGGTGCAAGGTGCAACATCCGTCCAAAATGACGAAACAGTGCCGTACGACCTTTAGAAATGAGTGCATGCATTTGAAACATTGCAGTACCATGGTGCACCACTCTCCAGCGATGGTAAATCATAGACCAGCCACGGGGATCTCGTTTTACAGAAAAAATCCACGTGACGAAAAAACGAAGGGTAAAAAACTTCCTTGACCCGATTGAGGTTCGGATAGGATTTTTTGGGTATGAAACTAACCAGTGACGGCTGAATGCCGTCATAGCTGTTGAACTCACAGATACCTTCGTTTTGACTGGTTATGGCTCCAGTAACTCTAAACGAGCCAAATGTTATGGCCCTCCGAAGAATCGATATCCACAGGGTGCAACATCTACGGTGCTAGGTGCAACATCCGTCCAAAATGACGAAACAGTGCCGTACGACCTTTAGAAATGAGTGCATGCATTTGAAACATTGCAGTACCATGGTGCACCACTCTCCAGCGATCGTAAATCATAGACCAGCCACGGGGATCCCGTTTTACAGAAAAAATCAACGTGACGAAAAAACGAAGGGTAAAAAACTTCCATGACCCAATTGAGGTTCGGATAGGATTTTTGGGTATGAAACTAACCAGTGACGGCTGAAAGCTGTCATAGCTGTAGAACTCACAGATTCCTTCGTTTTGACTGGTTATGGCTCCCGTAACTCTAAACGAGCCAAGAGTTATGGCCCTCCGAAGAATCGATATCCACAGGGTGCAACATCTACGGTGCAAGGTGCAACATTCGTCCAAAATGACGAAACAGTGCCTTACGACCTTTAGAAATGAGTGCATGGATTTGAAACATTGCAGTACCATGGTGCACCACTCTCCAGCGATGGTAAATCATAGACCAGCCACGGGGATCCCGTTTTACAGAAAAAATCCACGTGACGAAAAAACGAAGGGTAAAAAAACTTTCTTGACCCGATTGAGGTTCGGATAGGATTTTTTGGGTATGCAACTAACCAGCGACGGCTGAAAGTCGTCATAGCTGTAGAACTCACAGATACCTTCGTTTTGACTGGTTATGGCTCTCGTAACTCTAAACGAGCCAAAAGTTATGGCCCTCAGAAGAATCGATATCCATAGGGTGCAACATCTACGGTGCAAGGTGCAACATCCATCCAAAATGACGAAACAGTGCCTTACGACCTTTAGAAATGAGTGCATGGATTTGAAACATTCCAGTACCATGGTGCACCACTCTCCAGCGATGGTAAATCATAGACCAGCCACGGGGATCCCGTTTTACAGAAAAAATCCACGTGACGAAAAAACGAAGGGTAAAAAACTTCCTTGACCCGATTGGGGTTCGGATAGGATTTTTTCGGTATGACACTAAGCAGTGACGGCTGAAAGCCATCATAGCTGTAGAACTCACAGATACCTTCGTTTTGACTGGTTATGGCTCCCGTAACTCTAAACGAGCCAAGAGTTATGGCCCTCCGAAGAATCGATATCCACAGGGTGCAACATCTACGGTGCAAGGTGCAACATCCGTCCAAAATGACGAAACAGTGCCGCACGACTTTTAGAAATGAGTGCATGGATTTGAAACATTGCAGTACCATGGTGCACCACTCTCCAGCGATGGTAAATCATAGACCAGCCACGGGGATCCCGTTTTACAGAAAAAATCCACGTGACGAGAAAACGAAGGGTAAAAAACTTCCTTGACCCGATTGAGGTTCGGATAGGATTTTTTGGGTATGAAACTAACCAGTGGCGGATGAAAGCCGTCATAGCTGTAGAACTCACAAATACCTTCGTTTTGACTGGTTATGGCTCCCGTAATCCTAAACGAGCCAAGAGTTATGGCCTTCCGAAGAATCGATATCCACAGTGTGCAACATCTACGGTGCAAGGTGCAACATCCGTCCAAAATGACGAAACAGTGTCTTACGACCTTTATAAATGAGTGCATGGATTTGAAACATTGCAGTACCATGGTGCGCCACTCTCCAGCGATGGTAAATAATAGACCAGCCACGGGGATCCCGTTTTACAGAAAAAATCCACGTGACGAAAAAACGAAGGGTAAAAAACTTCCTTGACCCGATTGAGGTTCGGATAGGATTTTTTGGTTATGAAACTAACCAGTGACGACTGAAAGCAGTCATAGCTGTAGAACTCACATATACCTTCGTTTTGACTGGTTATGGCTTCTGTAACTCTAAACGAGCCAAGAGTTATGGCCCTCCGAAGAATCGATATCCACAGGGTGCAACATCTACGGTGCAAGGTGCAACATCCGTCCAAAATGACGAAACAGTTCCGTACGACCTTTAGAAATTTGTGCATGGATTTGAAACATTGTAGTACCATGGTGCACCACTCTCCAGCGATGGTAAATCAAAGACCAGCCACGGGGATCCCGTTTTACAGAAAAAATCCACGTGACGAAAAAACGAAGGGTAAAAAACTTCCTTGACCCGATTGAGGTTCGGATAGGATTTTTTGGGTATGAAACTAACCAGAGACGGCTGAAAGCGGTCATAGCTGTAGAACTCACAGATACCTTCGTTTTGACTGGTTATGGCTTCCGTAACTCTAAACGAGCCAAGAGTTATGGCCCTCCGAAGAATCGATATCCATAGGGTGCAACATCTACGGTGCAAGGTGCAACATCCGTCCAAAATGACGAAACAGTGCCGTACGACCTTTAGAAATGAGTGCATGGATTTGCAACATTGCAGCACCATGGTGCACCACTCTCCAGCGATGGTAAATCATAGATCAGCCACGGGGATCTCGTTTTACAGAAAAAATCCACGTGACGAAAAAACGAAGGGTAAAAAACATCCATGACCCGATTGAGGTTCGGATAGGATTTTTTGGTATGAAACTAACCAGTGACGGCTGAAAGCTGTCATAGCTGTAGAACTCACAAATACCTTCATTTTGACTGGTTATCGCTCCCGTAACTCTAAACGAGCCAAGAGTTATGGCCCTCCGAAGAATCAATATCCACAGGGTGCAACATCTACGGTGCAAGGTGCAACATCCGTCCAAAATGACGAAACAGTGCCTTCGACCTTTAGAAATGAGTGCATGGATTTGAAACATTGCAGTACCATGGTGCACCACTCTCCAGCGATGGTAAATCATAGACCAGCCACGGGGATCCCGTTTTACAGAAAAAATCCACGTGACGAAAAAACGAAGTGTAAAAAACTTCCTTGACCCGATTGAGGTTCGGATAGGATTTTTTGGTTATGAAACTAACCAGTGACGACTGAAAGCGGTCATAGCTGTAGAACTCACATATACCTTCGTTTTGACTGGTTATGGCTTCTGTAACTCTAAACGAGCCAAGAGTTATGGCCCTCCGAAGAATCGATATCCACAGGGTGCAACATCTACGGTGCAAGGTGCAACATCCGTCCAAAATGACGAAACAGTTCCGTACGACCTTTAGAAATGAGTGCATGGATTTGAAACATTGCAGTACCATGGTGCACCACTCTCCAGCGATGGTAAATCAAAGACCAGCCACGGGGATCCCGTTTTACAGAAAAAATCTACGTGACGAAAAAACGAAGGGTAAAAAACTTTCTTGACCCGATTGAGGTTCGGATAGGATTTTTTGGGTATGAAACTAACCAAAGACGGCTGAAAGCGGTCATAGCTGTAGAACTCACAGATACCTTCGTTTTGACTGTTTATGGCTTCCGTAACTCTAAACGAGCCAAGAGTTATGGCCCTCCGAAGAATCGATATCCACAGGGTGCAACATCTACGGTGCAAGGTGCAACATCCTTCCAAAATGACGAAACAGTGCCGTACGACCTTTAGAAATGAGTGCATGGATTTGCAACATTGCAGCACCATGGTGCACCACTCTCCAGCGATGGTAAATCATAGATCAGCCACGGGGATCCCGTTTTACAGAAAAAATCCACGTGACGAAAAAACGAAGGGTAAAAAACATCCATGAACCGATTGAGGTTCGGATAGGATTTTTGGGTATGAAACTAACCGGTGACGGCTGAAAGCTGTCATAGCTGTAGAACTCACAGATACCTTCGGTTTGACATGTTATGGCTCCCGTAACTCTAAACGAGCCAAGAGTTATGGCCCTCCGAAGAATCGATATCCACAGGGTGCAACATCTACGGTGCAAGGTGCAACATCCGTCCAAAATGACGAAACAGTGCCTTCGACCTTTAGAAATGAGTGCATGGATTCGAAACATTGCAGTACCATGGTGCACCAGTCTCCAGCGATGGTAAATCATAGACCAGCCACGGGGATCCCGTTTTACAGAAAAAATCCACGTGACGAAAAAACGAAGGGTAAAAAACATCCATGACCCGATTGAGGTACGGATAGGATTTTTGGGTATGAAACTAACCAGTGACGGCTGAAAGCTGTCATAGCTGTAGAACTCACAGATACCTTCGTTTTGACTGGTTATGGCTACCGTAACTCTAAACGAGCCAAGAGTTATGGCCCTCCGAAGAATCGATATCCACAGGGTGCAACATCTACGGTGCAAGGTGCAACATCCGTCCAAAATGACGAAACAGTGTCGTACGACCTTTAGAAATGAGTGCATGCCTTTGAAACATTGCAGTACCATGGTGCACCACTCTCCAGCGATGGTAAATCATAGACCAGCCACGGGGATCCCGTTTTACAGAAAAAATCCACGTGACGAAAAAACGAAGGGTAAAAAACTTCCTTGACCCGATTGAGGTTCGGATAGAATTTTTTGGGTATGACACTAACCAGTGACGGCTGAAAGCCGTCATAGCTGTAGAACTCACAGATACCTTCGTTTTGACTGGTTATAGCTCCCGTAACTCTAAACGAGCCAAAAGTTATGGCTCTCCGAAGAATCGATATCCACAGGGTGCAACATCTACGGTGCAAGGTGCAACATCCTTCCAAAATGACGAAACAGTGCCTTACGACCTTTAGAAATGAGTGCATGGATTTGAAACATTGCAGTACCATGGTGCACCACTCTCCAGCGATGGTAAATCATAGACCAGCCACGGGGATCCCGTTTTACAGAAAAAATCCACGTGACGAAAAAACGAAGGGTAAAAAACATCCATGACCCGATTGAGGTTCGGATAGGATTTTTGGATATGAAACTAACCAGTGACGGCTGAAAGCTGTCATAGCTGTAGAACTCACAGATACCTTCGTATTGACTGGTTATGGCTCCCGTAACTCTAAACGAGCCAAGAGTTATGACCCTCCGAAGAATCGATATCCACAGGGTGCAACATCTACGGTGCAAGGTGCAACATCCGTCCAAAATGATGAAACAGTGCCTTACGACCTTTAGAAATGAGTGCATGGATTTGAAACATTGCAGCACCATGGCGCACCACTCTCAAGCGATGGTAAATCATAGACCAGCCACGGGGATCCCGTTTTACAGAAAAAATCCACGTGACGAAAAAACGAAGGGTAAAAAACTTCCTTGACCCGATTGAGGTTCAGATAGGATTTTTTGGGTATGACACTAACCAGTGACGGCTGAAAGCCGTCATAGCTGTAGAACTCACAGATACCTTCGTTTTGACTGGTTATAGCTCCCGTAACTCTAAACGAGCCAAAAGTTATGGCCCTCCGAAGAATCGATATCCACAGAGTGCAACATCTACGGTGCAAGGTGCAACATCCTTCCAAAATGACGAAACAGTGCCTTACGACCTTTAGAAATGAGTGCATGGATTTGAAACATTGCAGTACCATGGTGCACCACTCTCCAGCGATGGTAAATCATAGACCAGCCACGGGGATCCCGTTTTACAGAAAAAATCCACGTGACGAAAAAACGAAGGGTAAAAAACTATCTTGATCCGATTGAGGTTCGGATAGGATTTTTTGGGTATGATACTAACCAGCGACGGCTAAAAGCCGTCATAGCTGTAGAACTCACAGATACCTTCGTTTTGACTGGTTATGGCTCCCGTAACTCTAAACGAGCCAATAGTTATGGCCCTCCGAAGAATCGATATCCACAGGGTGCAACATCTATGGTGCAAGGTGCAACATCCGTCCAAAATGACGAAACAGTGCCGTACGTCCTTTAGAAATGAGTGCATGGATTTGAAACATTGCAGTACCATGGTGCACCACTCTCCAGCAATGGTAAATCATAGACCAGCCACCGGAATCCCGTTTTACAGAAAAAATCCACGTGATGAAAAAACGAAGGGTAAAAAACTGCCTTGACCCGATTGAGGTTCGGATAGGATTTTTGGGTATGAAACTAACCAGTGACGGCTGAAAGCCGTTATAGCTGTAGAACTCACAAATACCTTCGTTTTGACTGGTTATGGCTCCCGTAACTCTAAACGAGCCAAGAGTTATGGCCCTCCGAAGAATCGATATCCACAGGGTGCAACATCTACGGTGCAAGGTGCAACATCCGTCCAAAATGACGAAACAGTGTCTTACGACCTTTAGAACTGAGTGCATGGATTTGAAACATTGCAGTACCATGGTGCGCCACTCTCCAGCGATGGTAAATCATAGACCAGCCACGGGGATCCCGTTTTACAGAAAAAATCCACGTGACGAAAAAACGAAGGGTAAAAAACTTCCATGACCCGATTGAGGTTCGGATAGGATTTTTGGGTATGAAACTAACCAGTGACGGCTGAAAGCTGTCATAGCTGTAGAACTCACAGATACCTTCGTTTTGACTGGTTTTGGCTCCCGTAACTCTAAACGAGCCAAGTGTTATGGCCCTCCGAAGAATCGATATCCACAGGGTGCAACATCTACGGTGCAAGGTGCAACATCCGTCCAAAATGACGAAACAGTGCCTTACGACCTTTAGAAATGAGTGCATGCATTTGAAACATTGCAGTACCATGGTGCACCACTCTCCAGCGATGGTAAATCATAGACCAGCCACGGGGATCCCGTTTTACAGAAAAAATCCACGTGACGAAAAAACGAAGGGTAAAAAACTTCCATGACCCGATTGAGGTTCGGATAGGATTTTTTGGGTATGAAACTAACCAGTGACGGCTGAAAACGGTCATAGCTGTAGAACTCACAGATACCTTCGTTTTGACTGGTTATGGCTTCCATAACTCTAAACGAGCCAAGAGTTATGGCCCTCCGAAGAATCGATATCCACAGGGTGCAACATCTACGGTGCAAGGTGCAACATCCGTCCAAAATGACGAAACAGTGCCGTACGACCTTTAGAAATGAGTGCATGGATTTGAAACATTGCAGTACCATGGTGCACCACTCTCCAGCGATGGTAAATCATAGACCAGCCACGGGGATCCTGTTTTACAGAAAAAATCCACGTGACGAAAAAACGTAGGGTAAAAAACATCCATGACCCGATTGAGGTTCGGATAGGATTTTTGTGTATGAAACTAATCAGTGACGGCTGAAAGATGTCATAGATGTAGAACTCACAGATACCTTCGTTTTGATTGTTTATGGCTCCCGTAACTCTAAACAAGTTTAGGATATCTAGCTTCTGCCCCTGTAAATCTTTTACTTACAAAGTATACCGGGCGTTGTGTGCGGTCTTCTTCTCTTACCAAGGCAGCGCTTAGAGCATGAGATGATACAGCGAGGTATAGGTATAGCTCTTCGCCTTCGTTTGGAGTTGAGAGTACTGGTGGTCTCTGAAGGTGTTCGATTAGGTTAAGGAAGGCTGTTAAGCATTCATCGGTCCACTCGAATTTTCCTTTGTCTTTCTTGAGAGCTTCGAAGAAAGGGACACACTTGTCAGTTGCTTTGGAAATGAATCTGCTTAGGGCGGCCACCTTTCCGTTTAGGCTCTGCATTTCTTTTCGAGTGGAAGGTATCCTTATCTCTTTTAGAGCCCGAATTTGTTCGGGATTTGCTTCAATTCCTCTGGCATGGACGATGAACCCTAAGAATTTTTCCGATGATACTCCGAATGAGCACTTTAGAGGATTCAGCTTCATTCCATATCGGCGAAGTACCTGAAACATCTCGCCCAGGTGGCTTACATGGTCGTCGGCTTTCCTGGACTTTACCAACATGTCATCCACATACACTTCCATAGTTCGTCCTATTAGTTCCTCGAACATCTTGTTGACGAGGCGCTGATAGGTAGCTCTGGCATTTTTGAGTCCAAAAGGCATGACTTTGTAACAATATAATCCGCGGTCAGTGATGAAGCTAGTATGGTCTTGATCGGGGGCGTGCATGGGAATCTGATTATACCCGGAGTATGCATCCATAAAAGATAGGAGTTCATGCCCGGCTGTGCTGTCTACAAGTTCGTCGATTCGGGGAAGTGGGAAGCAATCTTTCGGGCAAGCGTCATTCAGGTTGGAGAAGTCAATACATGTTCGCCACTTTCCATTGGCCTTTTTTACTAGTACTGGGTTAGCGATCCACTCTGGGTAGATGGCTTCTCGTATGAAGCCATTAGCAAGTAGGTTCTTTACTTCCTCATCAAGGGCTGCTGATCGTTCTGCCCCCATACTTCTCTTCTTCTGCTTTACCGGTACCTTGGTGGGATCGATGTTCAGCATGTGGCATGCTATGTCTGGGGAGATTCCTGTCATATCGGCATGTGTCCATGCAAATACATCAAAGTTGTGGCGGAGAAAGTCAATGAGTTGATCCTTCAATTCTGCTTTTAGCTGAGATCCTATTCTCAATAGTCTACCTGAATCATGCTTGTCTACAGATATTAATTCCATAACCTCTGCAGGCTCGGCGGTAGCCTCCTCCTCTTTATCCCTGGGGTCTAGTTCATTGAAGGGATCACTGGTATATCGAAGAGGAGGGGCTTTCTTTAGTTGCTATGCTTCCAAGCTTTTCATGTAGAGAGTAGTCTCCGCATCTTTCCCTTTATTCTTTCTGCGGTTATTGCGAAGTTCAGTTACGTAGCAGTCTCGAGCAGCGTCTTGATCTCCTTCAACTTCTCCTATTCTGCTATCTGTTGGGAATTTCATCTTCAGGCACCACGGGGCTAGGATAATTTGGAAGTCAGATAAGGCTGGTCTTCCCAAGAAGGCGTTGTAGGCCGAGTGGTTTTCTATTAGTACGAACGTTTGCTTTCGCACAACGGAGCGGGGATGACTTCCTATTTCAACGAAGAGGTCAAGTTGCCCGAGGGGCATTTTTGCATCTCCAGTGAAACCGTGCAGTGGTTTGTTGCAGGGAGACACATCCTTCATTGACAGCTTCATTTTGTCGAAAGCATGCTTAAATAGGATATTTACGGAGCTTCCCGTGTCTATTAGAATTCGAAAAACTTTAGCTGGACCGAACCAGGCAGAGATGACCATGGGATCCATATGTGGATACTGTCTTCCTTCCAAATCACTCCTACTAAATATGATGTCGTCACTCTCTTTCCGTTTCGGGTGGCGTTCTTCCATGATGGAGTTAACATAGCCTTCAGCATTTCTATGCGACTTGCCGTATCTTTCCATCTCTGCCCAGCTTCTGTCGGCGATATGTGGTCCTCCCGAGATGGTATGGACCACTACCTTCTCTTGACTAGAGCCACTGGTGTTGCGATTCCCTCCGCCTACTTCTGGGAGGGGTCGCTTTGAGTTCTCATTGGCAGGAGTTGGAGTCCTGTTCTGACTTTTCACATAGCGTTCCAGTCTTCTTCTTCTAATATGTTCTTCGATCAAGTCCCGGAGATGGTGGCATTCATTGGTGTCATGTCCGTGGGATTCGTGGAAGTGACAGAACTTTCCAGACTTGAGCGCGTTATCTGATTCTTTCTTGTGC
This sequence comes from Allium cepa, assembly GCA_030765085.1. NCBI lineage: Eukaryota > Viridiplantae > Streptophyta > Magnoliopsida > Asparagales > Amaryllidaceae > Allium > Allium cepa. The sequence goes on from CM060941.1 coordinate 765,716, forward strand.
GGGGGGCGCTTGTATCCGAGTTCGCCCTGAGTGGCTAGGAAGATGTTTTCGATTGTTTCATTCAAAGGAGTGTAGGAGTCAAATCTTGGTCCTGGTCGATATTGGCGCTTTTCAACCTTCCTACCCCCAGCATTGTCTCTAGATTCATTTCTTCGAGCGTCCTTAGCTGCAGCGGGAACCTTGTCCTGAACTGTATTACCTTGTTGCCCTGACTGCCTCTCCGTAGCAGCGTCTTCAAGTCTCATATACTTTCCAGCTTCATGGAAGAAATCAGGCAAGGTAGCTAGTTTTTCCTTAGTTAATCTTCTGGAAAACTTGGTATCTGGGTGTACACCACTACAGAGGGCCATTAGGGTGAGCTTTTCATCAGCATCTTGAACTGCGGCCGCTGCGGCGTTGAACCGGGTTAGGTATTGTTGTAGTGTCTCTCCGGATTTCTGTTTGACATTGGATAGAGAATAAGCATCCTTGGGTTGTTCCACATGGATGCGGAACTGGCTAATGAACCTTTCTTTCAACATCTCCCATGAGATGATAGATCCTTGGGGTAGATGGCAGAACCAGGAGGTAGCTAGATCTGCTAGGAATAGCGGAAAGCATTTACACAATACCCCTTCTGTTGCTCCGCTCATGAGCATATGCTGGGTGTATCTCTGTAAGTGTACGATGGGGTCAGAAGTTCCCTTGTAAGGTTCCATGGTTGGCATTTTCCATTCCCGGGGGGTGATGGCAGTTTCGATATTGCGGGTAAAGGGGCTAGTGACCCTAGCGCCTATTCCCCGGTCCCTTTGCTCCCGTTGGACGCACTCTCTGAATAATCGTGCCATTCTTCCATCAGCATTTAGAGCGGATAGAAATGAACTTGGTTCTTCCCTACGGGATTGATCTCGTCCAGATGGCCTGTAGGGATGGTACAGTCTATCACTTCTGGCGTTGTCCAGTGGCTGTCTCTGTCTGCTCGGATGCACGCTAGGACCACCTACAGTTGCCCCCCGCCTTGATCTTCCCCTGTGGGGTTCTGTTTCGACCATTTCCACGGGGTCAACTTCGGGCTGGGTTCTAGCACGGCTCCGTTCAGCAGGGTTTCTATGATTAGGTGGCATGACTGGCTCAGCTACATCCGACCCTTGCCTGGCGCCTCCCCCACTGGGTTCGGTTCCATGCGCTTCCTCGAGTCGGAGTTCGGGCTGAGTCCGGGCGCGGCCCCTATCATTGTTGTTCCTGTTGATAGCTTCTTCGAAGAGGGAAGACCTTTGTTATCTCCGAGATCCTCCAGATTGAGATTCACCCCATGATTCAGTGTTGCGGTTGGATTCTTCGACATCCCTCAAGCGTGACATGAGTTGGTTCACCAAAGCTTCTTGTTGGGATGCGAAGCGGTTAGTCACTTCCACCACAACTCTGTCTAGGTCTGCCATAGTGATTACTGCCGGTTGTTCCGCGGCAGGGGCTGTTGGAATTGCCTGATCTACATGTGGCACTGCTGCTGTAGTGGGATGGTTCTCTTGATCTGGATCCACTGGATTTGGGGCGCTGCTGGTAGCAACGTTCTTTCCCTTGTTGGCGTCTTTTCTTGGCCTGGAAGTCATGTTTCCTAGGCAATGAAGGGTGCTATTGGGAAAGAAGGTTGAATGAGGGAAGCTGAAGCTTCGGGTTCCAAGCTCTCAATGAAAGCACCAAAAATGTTTGCGCAAAAAATGGGCAAACACCTCCAAGTCGTGTTATTTAGTTGATTATATGTGATTTTCAATGGTTTGGATGAGTTATGTAAATATGAAAAAAGAAGGGGCTGAAATGTAAAAGACAGACAGATTTATAGTGGTTCGGCCAGAACGTGCCTACGTCCACTTTATATGTTATTATCCTTTTTCTTTCAGATTACAAGTACAATGCTTTGTATACAAGTATATGAAAGTAGTTTGAAAGTTCCTTCCTTGCTTGAGCTCTCAAACTTGTCTGCCATTGTTGTACCCCTGCCCCTATATTTATAGAGTGAGGTTAGGGGCAGGGGTCTTGGATGTATATAGCTGCTGGTGGGCCCGGGCTGAAGCAATCTGGCCTGGTAGCGTTCTGGTTCGGCGAAGCTTCATTCGGCATGGAGCTTGGACCGGTGATGGAGTGGACCGGTGGTAGGTGGTTTGGAGGTTCATTCGGTGGTGAGGTATGAGGTTGGTTCGGTGGTGTTGGTCCGGTCATGGTGGTCCGGTGTAGGGTTGATTCGGTATAGGGTTGGACACGTGTGGTTCGGCTGGGAGTTTGGTCCGGTAGGCAATGGACCGGTGTAGGGTTGATTCGGTGGTGGAGGTTTGACCGAATGTGTTTGACCGAATGGGGCATGGTCTTGTGCCGAATGTTCTTGGTGGAAAGTATGCATGGACCGAATGGTATATATCTTGAATTGCCGAATGAACTTGTGCTTGGAATGCCAAATGGACTTAGGAACCGGATGGAATGAAGGTTGCGAACCCGGATGAAACTGACGCTTCTTGGTCTCGAGATCTTCTGGGTGAAAATTCGCCCAACATCCCGTTTTACAGAAAAAATCCACGTGACGAAAAAACGAAGGGTAAAAAACTTCCATGACCCGATTGAGGTTCGGATAGGATTTTTTGGGTATGAAGCTAACCAGTGACGGCTGAAAGCTTCCATAGCTGTAGAACTCACAGATACCTTCGTTTTGACTTGTTATGGCTCCCGTAACTCTAAACGAGCCAAGAGTTATGGCCCTCCGAACAATCGATATCCACAGGGTGCAACATCTATGGTGCAAGGTGCAACATCTATGGTGCAAGGTGCAACATCCGTCCAAAATGACGAAACAGTGCCGTACGACCTTTAGAAACGGTTGCACGGATTTGAAATGGTGCAGTACCATGGTCACCACTCTCCAGCGATGGTAAATCATAGACCAGCCACGGGATCCCGTTTTACAGAAAAAATCCACGTGACGAAAAAACGAAGGGAAAAATCTTCCTTGACCCGATTGAGGTTCGGATAGGATTTTTTGGGTATGAAACTAACCAGTGACGGCTGAAATCCGTCATAGCTATAGAAATCACAGATACCTTCGTTTTAACTGGTTATGGCTCCCGTAACTCTAAACGAGCCAAGAGTTATGGCCCTCGGAAGAATCTTTTTCCACAGGGTGCAACATCTACGGTGCAAGGTGCAACATCCGTCCAAAATGACGAAACCGTGTCGTACGACCTTTAGAAATGAGTGCATGGATTTGAAACGGTGCAGTACCATTGTGCACCACTCTCCAGCAATGGTAAATCATAGACCAGCCACGGGGATCCCGTTTTACAGAAAAAATCCACGTGACGAAAAAACGAAGGGTAAAAAACTTCCATGACCCGATTGAGGTTCTATAACGACCCGTATTTTACGTGTCGATAAATCGTAGAATTTGCAGGTCGTTAGTGTTGTTTGTGTTGCCTCTAGCTTGAGTCGTTTAGAAGTTAACCCGGGTACAAGTGATGAGTCGTGACCGACTCATAGGGGACCGACTCAAGGAGTTAGGCGACTCATAGGATGACCGACCCATAGATAAGTCGTTTGGCCGACTTAGGAGATAGCGGGTTAGCAAGATGAGTCGTATGGCCGAGTCATGGAGTTAACTAGTGACCGAGTCATGGAGTTGCTGACTCATAGTGTTAGGGACCTAGTAGTTCAGACCGACTCATAAGGTCAACGGGTTATAGGGTTGGCCGACTTAAGTGTTAGCCGACTCATAGGGTATAGCGACTTAAGGAACCAACGGCTTAAAGGGGATGCCGACTCATGGGTTAGCGGCTTAAGGGGTTGTTAGGTCGTTGAAGGGTTAGATCGACAGGGTCTTGAGTCGTAGGGCCTGATGAGTCGTTATGAGGTAGTTGACTTGGGTTTGTGTTGAGTCGGTGGGTGTTGAGTCGGCGAAGGCTGGTTGAGTCGTGTCTAGGATAAGTCGGCTTGGTGGATGAGTCGTAAGTCGTACATGTGTGTTAGGTCGTGAGCGCTTGAGTCGGTAGGGTGTTGGGTCGTGTGTGCATAGATAGGTCGGCATGGTAATGAGTCGTGAACGACTCATGATGAGTCGGCAAGAGTTGAGTCGTGGACGACTCATGATAGGTCGTGACCGACCTAAGGGGCGACGACTCATAGGTATTCCAGCCTATAAATAGAGGGGTTTGGCTCACTTTTTGGCACCGGTTTTTAAAGCGACGAAGTGCTGCCATTTTGGGAACTCGCCTACAACATTTCTTCATCTTCTTTTCTCCATTTCAATCAAGTGTTAGCATCCATCCAAGATCGAAGATCGGGATCGAAGATTCAAGTGTCCAAGTTGAAGATCTTCATCCGTTCGAGCTAGATTTCATCGATTGAAGCGAGATTTTGCCGGATCAAGCCTTGATCTCCGCTGTCCAGATCTGAAGTGTTTTGTTTTCATAGTGTTTGGGTGATTTGGTGAGTGGTAGTTATCTCTCACGCGGATCCAAAGGAGTATATTGGATTGGTGGCTTGTTTGGGTGTTAAAGTTAGAGATTTCATGCATTTTTCTTAGATCCAAGTCTAGATCCATTGTTTCCAAAGATGTTTATTTATGCAAGTTTATTTAACAAGTATTAGAGACAAAACCCATGTTTTATATTTGATAGATCTATGCTAAAAACCTATGATTCATGCATGATAGATTTATGCTCGTTTATTTACGAGATTGCCATTATAGTTAATATTGCTTATTAGATCTTGTTTGAATGATTGATCGTTTGAATGTATGATTGATTTGATTGTTTCCAAGTTAGCTAGTAGTTGATTTGGAGCAAGATGATTGGAGATGATTCGAAGGCCAAGTGGGAAGGCTCTTGAATGATGAAAGCTGCTTGAGACATATGTAGCGGATGTTGAAGCTCATATGTATGGATTGGATGATGATGAGATGGAACTTTATCATGATGCGATGAGGCAAACCATGTTGTTAAATTGAGACTTTGCTTTGATGCGATGAAGCGAAGTATGATGTGAGTCTTGGCTTAATCCAGGCAGGGATCATTCCAAGCATGTTGATAACTTGAAGGGTAGTTCAAGTTGGTTGATAATGGATTGTTCAAGAGGTAGCTTGAGCTTGTATGAGGAAGTAGTCGTCGAGGAGGATGACTAGGAGGCTTGGATCTCATCGTTGTTGAAGGTTCTAGCATGCTCAAAAGCAAGAGTACATGGGGCGGCCATAACGACTACAGGTAGGTAGTCGGGACACCCAAAAGACTACAGGTAGGTAGTTGAGTACTCTGGGCAGAGTAGGTAAGTCCTAGGCACGGGTCACGATGACGTGCGGAGCTATGCCTAGAACCGGGGTTACCATTAGCCCTTGACAGGTGGTCATTCAACTAACGGTGGAATCATGGCAATGATAACAGTGATAGCCAGAGTCATGGATGTTTGGTTGTATTATCATTCGGTCTCAAGAGCGGTGTTTTCTGAGTGCTTATCTGATCTTGGTTTAGGCCTTGGGGGTTTGTATTTGGAAAACATCGACCTTGACTCGAGTGATTATTGCTTTACTTTAGTTGTCTGCTATGTATACTTGCTTCTCCTTAGTGTGTGTCTGGGGGCTATCACTGTAGAAAGAGGTGGAGTGGGATGGTTTGGTTCCTATTCCTTTTATCCCTTATGCTCTTTTGGTATGTTTGATTGTTAATTTACTGCTCACTAAGACTTTGTCTGACTCAAGGTTTTATGTCTCCTCTTATTACCTTGGGCTGTTCATCCATGTTGGAATGGGCAGACTAGGTAGCAGGTGGCAGGTGCTGTGCTTAGAGTTCTCCGTTGATGATGACGAAGACGAGCAGGAGGCTATGCATATTATTTCTTTCTATATGTACTGGGTATCCGCTGCTGTATTTGATGAGTGTTTTGTAGTGAGGTCTTGATGTATGGATTTGTTGAGATTATTGTATAAAACTACTGTGATGCTTATATGATGATTTTCTGTTATGAGATTTCACTATATATTTCTCTATTGTATTTTATCCATGCGCTGTGAGTTACGATAGAGATTTTGCGATTTTATTCTACCCTGACTATCGTCCATGGCTGCCTGGCACACCTTTCAGCGCTTTATTTCCTTGTTTAGGTGCGGGAGTCATGGGCGGTCGTCACATTTGGTATCAAAGCTTTGGTTAATCGATTTTAGCCAACGCTCGCTAACGTAACTACGTATGAGAGACGTAATTGTATTTTGATGGATGATTACTATATATAATATAGTAGCTTAGAAGGATTTGAACTCCTTATGCAGTTGTTTCTTAAGGTGTTCTAATCATTCTTTTTACAGATATTAAGGATGAGCAGAAGTGAGAGACAAGCTGCGAGGGAAAGCCGTGCGGCTAGGGAAGCTGTTGACTATGCTGCGATGTTTGAAGCAATGATGACTTCTATCATGAGGAGGGTACCAGCTTCAGGATCATCAGTGGATGTGGGAGTTCAAGTCCAAGCTCCAAGACCGGTAGATTTTGCTAAGCTTTGCAAGGACTATACTTCTCTTGGAGGAAAAGCTTTCTTGGGGACGGAGTCGACTATTGAGGTCCAGAGATGGATTGATGCATGTCGAAGGATTTTTGGTGACTTAGGGATTGAGGATGCAACTAAGAGGAAGCTTGCATCGCGACAGCTTCAGGGAAGAGCTGCTGATTGGTGGAATTCTATCACCATAGATACACCAGAAGAGGAGATTACTTGGGAGCAATTCCAAGTTAGGTTTGAAGCTAAGTTCATCTCTACGGCTCAGAAGTCTGTTTTGTTTAAGAGATTTGTAGAGCTCAAGCAAGGAGGGACGCCAGTTCTTGAGTATATCTCTGAGTTCGAAGCTTTGTCTAAGTATGCCAGATCGTATATTGATTCTCCCTACCAGAAGAATGAAAAGTTTGTGACTGGTCTGGATGCTTATCTTGGGAGGCAGTTGGTGGATCACTTGGACGATCCATTTGAGAAGCTTGTGGAGAAAGCCCTTAGGCATGAAAGTTTGTTTCCGAGGGAAAGTTCTGTTGTTGCTGTAACCAGGGAAGGATCTAAACCACAGCAGAGTGGGAATAGGAAGAGGAAGCAGCAGCAGCAGAAGAGTATGGATGGCCAGAAGAAACCGAAAGGAGAAGTGACTTGCTATAACTGCCAGCAGAAGGGCCATCTTTACAAAGATTGTAAGAATCCCAAGGTGCCGGGAAAGTGTTACAACTGTGATAAGCTGGGACATATCAAGAAGGATTGCCCAGAGCCAAGGAAGGATAGACAGATTGTGAAAGCTTATGCTTTGGAAGCTGTGCCGTCGTCTTCAAAAGCTCCTACAGCTGAAGAGAAGGGGAAGAGTGTGGTGGTTCAAGGTACTCTTTCCATTTGTGGTATTCCAGTTAGAGTTTTGTTTGATACTGGAGCGTCGCATTCTTTTGTTTGTGATGATTTGGTAGGCCGGTTAGGTTTGAAACCAGATATTGTTGATAGGCCATTGGTTGTGACTAATCCAGTTGGGGGTTCGTCATGTTTGTGTATGATATGCCGTGGTCTAGTTGTGTCGAGTCATGATTGCTCGTTTGTTTGTGATTGCTTTGTTCTGAACTTTGCGGGGTTCGGAATTATATTGGGTATGGACTGGCTTAGGAAGTATGCGGCAGGGATTGATTGTGAGAGATTGGAGGTGACAGTCGGGAATGTGGAGGGGCGAAAGGTTGTGATACGATGTAAGCATGAAGAAGGCGTCTTCATGAGCTTCGTGTATTCGCTGGTTGTTCCACGGGATGGACTGTCATCGATGCCAATCGTGAATGGATTCGAGGATGTCTTTGACGAGGTCAAAGGGTTACCGCCGCATAGGGAGATCGAGTTTCGTATCGATCTAGTTGAGGGAGCCAGACCTGTTGTGATGCCTCTTAGGCGGATGGCACCGAGGGAGCAGCAAGAGCTGAAGGTGCAAGTTGATGACCTTTTACGGAAAGGATTCATTCGGAGAAGTGTGTCCGAATGGGGTGCGCCAGTTGTATTCGCAACCAAAGCGGATGGATCGTTGAGGTTGTGTGTGGATTATCGTGAGCTGAATAAGGTGACTAAGAAGAACAGGTATCCATTGCCGAGAATAGATGACTTGTTTGATCAGCTCCACGAGGCTAAGGTGTTTTCTCAGATGGATTTGGGAACGGGATTTCACCAGTTGAGAGTGGCGAAGGATAGTGTGCCGAAGACTGCTTTCAGGACACCATCCGGGTTTTATGAGTGGCTGGTAATGCCGTTTGGGTTGACTAACGCACCAGCATATTTTGTGGATCTTATGAATAGAGTGTTCAGAGATCAGTTGAATAAGTTCGTGCTTGTGTTCGTGGATGATATTTTGGTTTATTCCAGAACTGAGGAAGAGCACAAGACGCACTTGAGGATTGTTTTGGAAATCTTGCGGAAACATCAGCTGAAGGCTAAGTTTTCGAAGTGTCACTTCTGGAAGAGTGAAGTGAGGTTCTTAGGCCATGTTATCTCTGGAAATGGAATAGCGGTTGATCCCGCGAAGGTGGCAGCAATCCAGGATTGGGTTAGACCTAAGAATGCATCTGATGTGAGAAGTTTTCTTGGATTAGCAGGATATTATCGTCGGTTTATCAAAGACTTTTCCAAGATAGCTGCACCGTTGACAGGATTGACGAAGAAGAACCAAGTGTTCAAATGGGATGATAAGTGTGAGCAAGCTTTCGTAATCCTGAAAGAGAGATTGACGAGTGCTCCTGTTTTGACTGTTCCAAGTGGGAATGATGAGATGGTGGTTTACACCGATGCATGTGGTACTGGTACTTGGAGCAGTGCTAATGCAGAAGGATAAAGTTGTTGCGTATGCAAGTCGACAACTGAAGCCGCATGAAAGGAATTATCCGACTCATGATTTGGAGTTAGCGGCGATTGTGTTTGCTCTGAAAATGTGGAGACATTATCTATTGGGAGTTCGATTCGAGTTGTTTACGGATCATAAGTCGTTGAAGTATCTGTTCTCCCAAAAGGATTTGAATCTTCGACAGCAAAGGTGGCTAGAGTTTTTAGCATCATATGATTTTGGTATAGCCTATACTCCGGGAAAAGGTAACGCAGTAGCTGATGCGTTAAGTCGAAGACATGCAGGTTTGGGAGCCATGTTTTCAGAATGGAAGAGTCTCGAGTATTTGGCTGGGTTTGATTTCAGGCCTAGATGTTAATTGGAATTTGAGATGTTGGCAAACTTATCGTTAAGGCCTACTCTTGTGGAAAGAATTGGCGAGAGCCAAAAGAGAGATGATAAGCTTGTCAAGATTATCCGTGATTTGGAATCTGGATTGGACCCAGAGAAGGATAAAGGATTCGAGGTCGATCGAGAGGGTTGGCTTCGAAAGCAAGGACGATTGGTTGTTCCCGATATTGATGGATTGAGAGATGAAGTTCTGAGGGAAAGTCATCACTCGAAGTTGACGATTCATCCAGGTGGAAATAAGATGTATCGGGATATGAAGAGAGCTTACTACTGGGAAGGTATGAAGAAAGATGTTGGAAGTTTTATTTCCAAATGTATGAACTGCCAGTTGGTGAAGGCTGAGCAGAAGAAGCCCAGTGGATTGCTTCAGCCATTAGAAGTTCCTACATGGAAGTGGGAGCAAGTGTCGATGGATTTTATCGATGGCCTACCTAGGACAAGAGCAGGGAATGAAGGGATTTGGGTCATTGTAGATCGTTTGACTAAGAGTGCAAGTTTCATTCCTGTTCGATCGACTAGGACTGCATCGAAGTTGGCTGAGCTCTATGTGAAGTGGATTGTTCGATTCCATGGTGTTCCGAAGAGTATAGTGAGCGATCGAGACCCATTGTTCACTAGTAGGTTTTGGAAGAGCTTCCAGGAAGTCTTGGGAACCGAGTTGTGTTTGAGTACAGCTTATCACCCTCAAACAGATGGTCAGACTGAGAGAGTCAACCGAGTTTTGGAAGATCTTCTTAGAGCATGTGTTTTGGACTTCGGAGGATCATGGGAAGATCACCTTCATTTGGTGGAATTTGCTTATAATAACAGTTATCAGTCGAGCATTGGTATGGCACCATATGAGGCATTATATGGAAGACCGTGTAACTCTCCGACATGTTGGTTGGAAACTGGAGAAAAGCTGATACTTGGGCCAGAGATGATTCGACAGACTTCGGATTTTATAGAGATCATTCGGCAACGAATGAAGGCAGCCCAAGATCGTCAGAAAAGTTATGCCAATAATCGTCGTAAGGATTTGAAATTCGACGTGGGTGATATGGTATTTGTGAAGATTTCTCCTCTGAAGAATGTTATTAGATTCGGGAAGAAAGGAAAATTGACTCCAAGATTTGTTGGACCATTCCCAATTATAGAGAGAATTGGAAAGCTCGCTTATAGATTGGAGTTACCGGAAAAGATGGCGGGTGTGCACAATGTTTTTCATGTATCTTATCTACGGAAGTATGTGCATGACCCAACTACTGTGGTTTCTGCTGATAGCTGTGAAGATTTGGAGGTTGATCCAGTTGTTTCGAGACCTCGTAAGCCGCTTCGTATTGTTGAAACCGATACGAAACAGCTTAGGAGGAAGACGATTACGTTGCTCAAGGTACAATGGAGTGATGATGTTAACGACTATACATGGGAGGAGGAAGAGAGGATGAAGGCAGCTCATCCCGGACTCTTCGAGGTATGGCCCTAAAGTGTCGTGACATCTCATGAATTTGTAGCTTGTTCTAAGTCATAGAATTCTGCATGCTAGGTTAGAATTGGATGCATGGTTTGTTGATTGCTATGGATGGTAGGCATGCAGAATAATTGTGATTGCTGATGATTGCTTGGAATTTCGGGGGCGAAATTCCTAAGGGGGAGAGAATGTAACGACCCGTATTTTACGTGTCGATAAATCGTAGAATTTGCAGGCCGTTAGTGTTGTTTGTGTTGCCTCTAGCTTGAGTCGTTTAGAAGTTAACCCGGGTACAAGTGATGAGTCGTGACCGACTCATAGGGGACCGACTCAAGGAGTTAGGCGACTCATAGGATGACCGACCCATAGATAAGTCGTTTGGCCGACTTAGGAGATAGCGGGTTAGCAAGATGAGTCGTATGGCCGAGTCATGGAGTTAACTAGTGACCGAGTCATGGAGTTGCCGACTCATAGTGTTAGGGACCTAGTAGTTCAGACCGACTCATAAGGTCAACGGGTTATAGGGTTGGCCGACTTAAGTGTTAGCCGACTGATAGGGTATAGCGACTTAAGGAACCAACGGCTTAAAGGGGATGCCGACTCATGGGTTAGCGGCTTAAGGGGTTGTTAGGTCGTTGAAGGGTTAGATCGGCAGGGTCTTGAGTCGTAGGGCCTGATGAGTCGTTATGAGGTAGTTGACTTGGGTTTGTGTTGAGTCGGTGGGTGTTGAGTCGGCGAAGGCTGGTTGAGTCGTGTCTAGGATAAGTCGGCTTGGTGGATGAGTCGTAAGTCGTACATGTGTGTTAGGTCGTGAGCGCTTGAGTCGGTAGGGTGTTGGGTCGTGTGTGCATAGATAGGTCGGCATGGTAATGAGTCGTGAACGACTCATGATGAGTCGGCAAGGGTTGAGTCGTGGACGACTCATGATAGGTCGTGACCGACCTAAGGGGCGACGACTCATAGGTATTCCAGCCTATAAATAGAGGGGTTTGGCTCACTTTTTGGCACCGGTTTTTGAAGCGACGAAGTGCTGCCATTTTGGGAACTCGCCTACAACATTTCTTCATCTTCTTTTCTCCATTTCAATCAAGTGTTAGCATCCATCCAAGATCGAAGATCGGGATCGAAGATTCAAGTGTCCAAGTTGAAGATCTTCATCCGTTCGAGCTAGATTTCATCGATTGAAGCGAGATTTTGCCGGATCAAGCCTTGATCTCCGCTGTCCAGATCTGAAGTGTTTTGTTTTCATAGTGTTTGGGTGATTTGGTGAGTGGTAGTTATCTCTCACGCGGATCCAAAGGAGTATATTGGATTGGTGGCTTGTTTGGGTGTTAAAGTTAGAGATTTCATGCATTTTTCTTAGATCCAAGTCTAGATCCATTGTTTCCAAAGATGTTTATTTATGCAAGTTTATTTAACAAGTATTAGAGACAAAACCCATGTTTTATATTTGATAGATCTATGCTAAAAACCTATGATTCATGCATGATAGATTTATGCTCGTTTATTTACGAGATTGCCATTATAGTTAATATTGCTTATTAGATCTTGTTTGAATGATTGATCGTTTGAATGTATGATTGATTTGATTGTTTCCAAGTTAGCTAGTAGTTGATTTGGAGCAAGATGATTGGAGATGATTCGAAGGCCAAGTGGGAAGGCTCTTGAATGATGAAAGCTGCTTGAGACATATGTAGCGGATGTGGAAGCTCATATGTATGGATTGGATGATGATGAGATGGAACTTTGCCATGATGCGATGAGGCAAACCATGTTGTTAAATTGAGACTTTGCTTTGATGCGATGAAGCGAAGTATGATGTGAGTCTTGGCTTAATCCAGGCAGGGATCATTCCAAGCATGTTGATAACTTGAAGGGTAGTTCAAGTTGGTTGATAATGGATTGTTCAAGAGGTAGCTTGAGCTTGTATGAGGAAGTAGTCGTCGAGGAGGATGACTAGGAGGCTTGGATCTCATCGTTGTTGAAGGTTCTAGCATGCTCAAAAGCAAGAGTACATGGGGCGGCCATAACGACTACAGGTAGGTAGTCGGGACACCCAAAAGACTACAGGTAGGTAGTTGAGTACTCTGGGCATAGTAGGTAAGTCCTAGGCACGGGTCACGATGACGTGCGGAGCTATGCCTAGAACCGGGGTTACCATTAGCCCTTGACAGGTGGTCATTCAACTAACGGTGGAATCATGGCAATGATAACAGTGATAGCCAGAGTCATGGATGTTTGGTTGTATTATCATTCGGTCTCAAGAGCGGTGTTTTCTGAGTGCTTATCTGATCTTGGTTTAGGCCTTGGGGGTTTGTATTTGGAAAACATCGACCTTGACTCGAGTGATTATTGCTTTACTTTAGTTGTCTGCTATGTATGCTTGCTTCTCCTTAGTGTGTGTCTGGGGGCTATCACTGTAGAAAGAGGTGGAGTGGGATGGTTTGGTTCCTATTCCTTTTATCCCTTATGCTCTTTTGGTATGTTTGATTGTTAATTTACTGCTCACTAAGACTTTGTCTGACTCAAGGTTTTATGTCTCCTCTTATTACCTTGGGCTGTTCATCCATGTTGGAATGGGCAGACTAGGTAGCAGGTGGCAGGTGCTGTGCTTAGAGTTCTCCGTTGATGATGACGAAGACGAGCAGGAGGCTATGCATATTATTTCTTTCTATATGTACTGGGTATCCGCTGCTGTATTTGATGAGTGTTTTGTAGTGAGGTCTTGATGTATGGATTTGTTGAGATTATTGTATAAAACTACTGTGATGCTTATATGATGATTTTCTGTTATGAGATTTCACTATATATTTCTCTATTGTATTTTATCCATGCGCTGTGAGTTACGATAGAGATTTTGCGATTTTATTCTACCCTGACTATCGTCCATGGCTGCCTGGCACACCTTTCAGCGCTTTATTTCCTTGTTTAGGTGCGGGAGTCATGGGCGGTCGTCACAGGTTCGGATAGGATTTTTTGGGTATGAAGCTAACCATTGACGGCTGAAATCTGCCACAGCTGTAGAACTCACAAATACCATCGTTTTGACTTGTTATGGCTCCCGTAACTCTAAACGAGCCAAGAGTTATGACCCTCCGAAGAATCGATATCCACAGGGTGCAACATCTACGGTGCAAGGTGCAACATCCGTCCAAAATGACGAAACCGTGCCGTACGACCTTTAGAAATGGGTGCATGGATTTGAAACGGTGCAGTACCATGGTGAACCACTCTCCAGCGATGGTAACTCATAGACCAGCCACGGGGATCCCGTTTTACAGAAAAAATCCACGTGACGAAAAAACGAAGGGTAAAAAACTTCCTTGACCCGATTGAGGTTCGGATAGGATTTTTTGGGTATGAAACTAATCAGTGACGGCTGAAAGCTATCATAGCTGTAGAACTCACAGATACCTTCGTTTTGACTGGTTATGGCTCCCGTAACTCTAAACGAGCCAAGAGTTATGGCCCTCCGAAGAATCGATATCCACAGGGTGCAACATCTACGGTGCAAGGTGCAACATCCTTCCAAAATGAGGAAACAGTGTCGTACGACCTTTAGAAATGGGTGCATTGATTTGAAATGGTGCAGTACCATGGTTCACCACTCTCCAGCAATGGTAAATCATTGACCAGCCACGGGGATACCGTTTTTACAGAAAAAATCCACGTGACGAAAAAACGAAGGGTAAAATACTTCCATGACCCGATTGAGGTTCGGATAGGATTTTTTGGGTATGAAACTAACCAGTGATGGCTGAAAGCCGTCATAGCTGTAGAACTCACAGATACCTTCGTTTTGACTGGTTATGGCTCTCGTAACTCTAAACGAGCCAAGAGTTATGGCCCTCCGAAGAATCGATATCCACAAGGTGCAACATCTACGGTGCAAGGTGCAACATCCGTCCAAAATGACGAAACCATGCCGTACGTCCTTTAGAAATGGGTGCATGGATTTGTAACGGTGCAGTACCATGGTGAACCACTCTCCAGCGATGGTAACTCATAGACCAGCCACGGGGATCCCGTTTTACAGAAAAAATCCACGTGACGAAAAAACGAAGGGTAAAAAACTTCCTTGACCCGATTGAGGTTCGGATAGGATTTTTTGGGTATGAAACTAACCAGTGACGGCTGAAAGCGGTCATAGCTATAGAACTCACAGATACCTTCGTTTTGACTGGTTATGGCTCCCGTAACTCTAAACGAGCCAAGAGTTATGGCCCTCCGAAGAATCGATATCCACAGGGTGCAACATCTACGGTGCAAGGTGCAACATATGTCCAAAATGACGAAACCGTGCCGTACGACCTTTAGAAATGGGTGCATGGATTTGAAACGATGCAGTACCATGGTGCACCACTCTCCAGCAATGGTAAATCATTGACTAGCCAAGGGGATACCGTTTTTACAGAAAAAATCCACGTGACGAAAAAACGAAGGGTAAAATACTTCCATGACCCGATTGAGGTTCGGATAGGATTTTTTGGGTATGAAACTAACTAGTGACGGCTGAAAGCCGTCATAGCTGTAGAACTCACAGATACCTTCGTTTTGACTAGTTATGGCTCCCGTAGCTCTAAACGAGCCAAGAGTTATGGCCCTCCGAAGAATCGATATCCACAGGGTGCAACATCTACGGTGCAAGGTGCAACATCCGTCCAAAATGACGAAACCATGTCGTACGACCTTTAGAAATGGGTGCATGGATTTGTAACGGTGCAGTACCATGGTGAACCACTCTCCAGCGATGGTTACTCATAGACCAGCCACGGGGATCCCGTTTTACAGAAAAAATCCACGTGACGAAAAAACGAAGGGTAAAAAACTTCCTTGACCCGATTGAGGTTCGGATAGGATTTTTTGGGTATGAAACTAACCAGTGACGGCTGAAAGCGGTCTTAGCTATAGAACTCACAGATACCTTCGTTTTGACTGGTTATGGCTCCCGTAACTCTAAACGAGCCAAGAGTTATGGCCCTCCGAAGAATCGATATCCATAGGGTGCAACATCTATGGTGCAAGGTGCAACATCCGTCCAAAATGACGAAACCGTGCCGTACGACCTTTAGAAATGGGTGCATGGATTTGAAACGATGCAGTACCATGGTGCACCACTCTCCAGCAATGGTAAATCATTGACCAGCCACGGGGATCCCGTTTTTACAGAAAAAATCCACGTGATGAAAAATCGAAGGGTAAAATACTTCCATGACCCGATTGAGGTTCGGAGAGGATTTTTTGGGTATGAAACTAACCATTGACGGCTGAAAGCCATCATAGCTGTAGAACTCACAGATACCTTCGTTTTGACTGGTTATGGCTCCCGTAACTCTAAACGAGCCAAGAGTTATGGCCCTCCGAAGAATCGATATCCACAGGGTGCAACATCTATGGTGCAAGGCGCAACATCCGTCCAAAATGACGAAACAGTGTCGTACGACCTTTAGAAATGGGTGCATGGATTTGAAACGATGCAGTACCATGGTGCACCACTCTCCAGCGATGGTAAATCATAGACCAGCCGCGGGGATCCCGTTTTACAGAAAAAATCCACGTGACGAAAAATTGAAGGGTAAAAAACTTCCTTGACCCGATTGAGGTTCGGATAGGAATTTTTGGGTATGAAACTAACCAGTGATGGCTGAAAGCTGCCATAGCTGTAGAACACACAGATACCTTCGTTTTGACTGGTTATGGCTCCCGTAACTCTAAACGAGCCAAGAGTTATGGCCCTCCGAAGAATCGATATCCACAGGGTGCAACATCTACGGTGCAAGGTGCAACATCCGTCCAAAATGACGAAACAGTGTCGTACGACCTGTAAAAATGGGTGCATGGATTTGAAACGATGCAGTACCATGGTGCACCACTCTCCAGCGATGGTAAATCATAGACCAGCCGCGGGGATCCAGTTTTACAGAAAAAATCCACGTGACGAAAAAACGAAGGGTAAAAAACTTCCTTGACCCGATTGAGGTTCGGATAGGAATTTTTGGGTATGAAACTAATTAGTGACGGCCGAAAGCTGCCATAGCTGTAGAACTCATAGATACCTTCGTTTAGACTGGTTATGGCTCCCGTAACTCTAAACGAGCCAAGAGTTAAGGCCTTCCGAAGAATCGATATCCACAGTGTGCAACATCTACGGTGCAAGGTGCAACATCCGTCCAAAATGACGAAACAGTGTCGTATGACCTTTAGAAATGAGTGCATAGATTTGAAACATTGCAGTACCATGGTGCACCACTCTCCAGCGATGGTAAATCATAGACCAGCCACGGGGATCCCGTTTTACAGAAAAAATCCACGTGACGAAAATACGAAGGGTAAAAAACTTCCTTGACCCGATTGAGGTTCGGATAGGAATTTTTGGGTATGAAACTAACCAGTGACGGCTGAAAGCTGCCATAGCTGTAGAACTCACAGATACCTTCGTTTTGACTGGTTATGGCTCCCGTAACTCTAAACGAGCCAAGAGTTATGGCCCTCCGAAGAATCGATATCGACAGTGTGCAACATCTACGGTGCAAGGTGCAACATCCGTCTAAAATGACGAAACATTGTCGTACGACCTTTAGAAATGGGTGCGTCGATTTGAAACGGTGCAGTACCATGGTGCAC
This sequence comes from Allium cepa, assembly GCA_030765085.1. NCBI lineage: Eukaryota > Viridiplantae > Streptophyta > Magnoliopsida > Asparagales > Amaryllidaceae > Allium > Allium cepa. The sequence continues at coordinate 783,022 of CM060941.1, forward strand.
CACTCTCCAGCGATGGTAAATCATAGACCAGCCACGGGGATCCCATTTTACAGAAAAAATCCACGTGACGAAAAAACGAAGGGTAAAAAACTTCCTTGACCCGATTGAGGTTCGGATAGGAATTTCTCGGTATGAAACTAAACAGTGACGGCTGAAAGCTGCCATAGCTCTAGAACTCACAGATACCTTCGTTTTGACTGGTTATGTCTCCCCTAACTCTAAACGATCCAAGAGTTATGGCCCTCCGAAGAATCGATATCCACTGGGTGCAACATCTACAGTGCAAGGTGCAACATCCGTCCAAAATGACGAAACAGTGTCGTACGTCCTTTAGAAATGAGTGCATGGATTTTAAACATTGCAGTACCATGGTGCACCACTCTCCAGCGATGGTAAATCATAGACCAGCCACGGGGATCCCGTTTTACAGAAAAAATCCACGTGACGAAAAAATGAGGGGTAAAAAACTTCCTTGACCCGATTGAGGTTCGGATAGGATTTTTTGGGTATGAAACTAACCAGTGACGGCTGAAAGCGGTCATAGCTGTAGAACTCGCAGATACCTTCGTTTTGACTAGTTATGGCTCCCGTAACTCTAAACGAGCCAAGAGTTATGGCCCTCCGAAGAATCGATATCCACGGGGTGCAACATCTACGGTGCAAGGTGCAACATCCGTCCAAAATGACGAAACCGTGTCGTACGACCTTTAGAAATGGGAGCATGGATTTGAAATGGTGCGGTACCATAGTGAACCACTCTCCGGCGATGGTAAATCATAGACCAGCCACGGGGATCCTGTTTTACAGAAAAAATCCACGCGATGAAAAACCGAAGGGTAAAAAACTTCCTTGACCCGATTGAGGTTCGGATAGGATTTTTTGGGTACGAAACTAACCAGTGACGGCTGAAAGCTGTCATAGCTGTAGAACTCACAGATACCTTCGTTTTGACTGGTTATGGCTCCCGTAACTCTAAACAAGCCAAGAGTTATGGCCCTCCGAAGAATCAATATCCACAGGGTGCAACATCTACGGTGCAAGGTGCAACATCCGTCCAAAATGACAAACCGTGCCGTACGTCCTTTAGAAATGAGTGCGTGGATTTGAAACATTGCAGTACCATGGTGCACCACTCTCCAGCGATGGTAAATCATATACCAGCAACGGGGATCCCGTTTTACAGAAAAAATCCATGTGACGAAAAAATAAAGGGTAAAAAACTTCCTTGACCCGATTGAGGTTCGGATAGGATTTTTTGGGTATGAAACTAACCAGTGACGGCTGAAAGCGGTCATTGTTATAGAACTCACAGATACCTTCGTTTTGACTGGTTATGGCTCCCGTAACTCTAAACGAGCCAAGAGTTATGGCCCTCCAAAGAATCGATATCCACAGGGTGTAACATCTACGGTGCAAGGTGCAACATCCGTCCAAAATGACGAAACCGTGCCGTACGACCTTTAGAAATGGGTGCATGGATTTGAAACGGTGCAGTACCATGGTGAACCACTCTCCAGCGATGGTAACTCATAGGCCAGCCACGGGGATCCCGTTTTACAGAAAAAATCCACGTGACGAAAAAACGAAGGGTAAAAAACTTCCTTGACCCGATTGAGGTTCGGATAGGATTTTTTGGGTATGAAACTAACCAGTGACGGCTGAAAGAGGTCATAGCTATAGAACTCACAGATACCTTCGTTTTGACTGGTTAATGCTCCCGTAACTCTAAACGAGCCAAGAGTTATGGTCCTCCGAAGAATCGATATCCGCAGGGCGCAACATCTACGGTGCAAGGTGCAACATCCGTCCAAAATGACGAAACCGTGCCGTACGACCTGTAGAAATGGGTGGATGGATTTGAAACGGTGCAGTACCATGGTGCACCACAATCCAGCAATGGTAAATCATTGACCAGCCACGGGGATCCCGTTTTTACCGAAAAAATCCACGTGATGAAAAATCGAAGGGTAAAATACTTCCATGACCCGATTGAGGTTCGGATAGGATTTTTTGGGTATGAAACTAACCATTGACGGCTGAAAGCCGACATAGCTGTAGAACTCACAGATACCTTCGTTTTGACTGGTTATGGCTCCCGTAACTCTAAACGAGCCAAGAGTTATGGCCCTCCGAAGAATCGATATCCACAGGGTGCAACATCTACGGTGCAAGGTGCAACATCCGTCCAAAATGAGGAAACAGTGTCGTACGACCTTTAGAAATGGGTGCATGGATTTGAAACGATGCAGTACCATGGTGCACCACTCTCCAGCGATGGTAAATCATAGACCAGCCGCGGGGATCTCGTTTTACAGAAAAAATCCACGTGACGAAAAAACGAAGGGTAAAAAACTTCCTTGACCCGATTGAGGTTCGGATAGGAATTTTTGGGTATGAAACTAATTAGTGACGGCTGAAAGCTGCCATAGCTGTAGAACTCATAGATACCTTCGTTTTGACTAGTTATGGCCCCCGTAACTCTAAACGAGCCAAGAGTTAAGGCGCTCCGAAGAATCGATATCCACAGTGTGCAACATCTACGGTGCAAGGTGCAACATCCGTCCAAAATGACGAAACAGTGCCGTACGACCTTTAGAAATGAGTGCATGGATTTGAAACATTGCAGTACCATGGTGCACCACTCTCCAGCGATGGTAAATCATAGACCAGCCACGGGGATCCCGTTTTACAGAAAAAATCCACGTGACGAAAAAACGAAGGGTAAAAAACTTCCATGACCCGATTGAGGTTCGGATAGGAATTTTTGGGTATGAAACTAACCAGTGATGGCTGAAAGCTGCCATAGCTGTAGAACTCACAGATACCTTCGTTTTGACTGGTTATGGCTCCCGTAACTCTAAACAAGCCAAGAGTTATGGCCCTCCGAAGAATCGATATCCACAGTGTGCAACATCTACGGTGCAAGATGCAACATCCGTCTAAAATGACAAAACAGTGTCGTACGACCTTTAGAAATGAGTGCATGGATTTGAAACGGTGCAGTACCATGGTGCACCACTCTCCAGCGATGGTAAATCATAGACCAACCACGGGGATCCCATTTTACAGAAAAAATCCACGTGACGAAAAAACGAAGGGTAAAAAACTTCCTTGACCCGATTGAGGTTCAGATAGGAATTTTTCGGTATGAAACTAAACAGTGATGGCTGAAAGCTGCCATAGCTGTAGAACTCACAGATACCTTCGTTTTGACTAGTTATGGCTCCCATAACTCTAAACGAGCCAAGAGTTATGGCCCTCCGAAGAATCGATATCCACTGGGTGCAACATCTACGGTGCAAGGTGCAACATCCATCCAAAATGACGAAACAGTGTCGTACGTCCTTTGGAAATGAGTGCATGGATTTGAAACATTGCAGTACCATGGTGCACCACTCTCCAGCGATGGTAAATCATAGACCAGCCACGGGGATCCCGTTTTACAGAAAAAATCCACGTGACGAAAAAATGAGGGGTAAAAATCTTCCTTGGCCCGATTGAGGTTCGGATAGGATTTTTTGGGTATGAAACTAACCAGTGACGGCTGAAAGCGGTCATAGCTGTAGAACTCACAGATACCTTCGTTTTGAATGGTTATGGCTCCCGTAACTCTAAACGAGCCAAGAGTTATGGCCCTCTGAAGAATCGATATCCACAGGGTGCAACTTCTACGGTGCAAGGTGCAACATCCGTCCAAAATGACGAAACCGTGTCGTACGAGCTTTAGAAATGGGAGCATGGATTTGAAATGGTGCAGTACCATGGTGAACCACTCTCCAGCGATGGTAACTCATAGACCAGCCACGGGGATCCCGTTTTACAGAAAAAATCCACGCGACGAAAAAACGAAGGGTAAAAAACTTCCTTGACCCGATTGAGGTTCGGATAGGAATTTCTCGGTATGAAACTAAACAGTGACGGCTGAAAGCTGCCATAGCTCTAGAACTCACAGATACCTTCGTTTTGACTGGTTATGTCTCCCCTAACTCTAAACGATCCAAGAGTTATGGCCCTCCGAAGAATCGATATCCACTGGGTGCAACATCTACAGTGCAAGGTGCAACATCCGTCCAAAATGACGAAACTGTGCCGTACGTCCTTTAGAAATGAGTGTGTGGATTTGAAACATTGCACTACCATGGTGCACCACTCTCCAGCGATGGTAAATCATATACCAGCAACGGGGATCCCGTTTTACAGAAAAAATCCACGTGACGAAAAAATGAAGGGTAAAAAACTTCCTTGACCCGATTGAGGTTCGGATAGGATTTTTTGGGTATGAAACTAACCAGTGACGGCTGAAAGCTGTCATAGCTGTAGAACTCACAGATACCTTCCTTTTGACTTGTTATGGCTCCCGTAACTCTAAACGAGCCAAGAGTTATGGCCCTCCGAACAATCGATATCCATAGGTTGCAACATTTACGGTGCAAGGTGCAACATCCGTCCAAAATGACGAAACAGTGCCGTACGACCTTTAGAAATGAGTGCATGGATTTGAAACATTGCAGTACCATGTTTCACCACTCTCCAGCGATGGTAAATCATAGACTAGCCATGGGGATCCCGTTTTACAGAAAAAATCCACGTGACGAAAAAACGAAGGGTAAAAAACTTCCTTGACCCGATTGAGGTTCGGATAGGAATTTTTGGGTATGAAACTAACCAGTGATGGCTGAAAGCTTCCATAGCTATAGAACTCACAGATACCTTCGTTTTGACTGGTTATGGCTCCCGTAACTCTAAACGAGCCAAGAGTTATGGTCCTCCGAAGAATCGATATCCACAGGGTGCAACATCTGCGGTGCAAGGTGCAACATCCGTCCAAAATGACGAAACAGTGCCGTACGACCTTTAGAAATGAGTGCATGGATTTGAAACATTGCAGTACCATGTTTCACCACTCTCCAGCGATGGTAAATCATAGACTAGCCATGGGGATCCCGTTTTACAGAAAAAATCCACGTGACGAAAAAACGAAGGGTAAAAAACTTCCTTGACCCGATTGAGGTTCGGATAGGAATTTTTGGGTATGAAACTAACCAGTGATGGCTGAAAGCTTCCATAGCTATAGAACTCACAGATACCTTCGTTTTGACTGGTTATGGCTCCCGTAACTCTAAACGAGCCAAGAGTTATGGTCCTCCGAAGAATCGATATCCACAGGGTGCAACATCTGCGGTGCAAGGTGCAACATCCGTCCAAAATGACGAAACAGTACCGTACGACCTTTAGAAATGAGTGCATGGATTTGAAATATTGCAGTACCATGGTGCACCACTCTCCAGCGATGGTAAATCATAGACCAGCCACGGGAATCCCGTTTTACAAAAAAAATCCACGTGACGAAAAAACGAAGGGTAAAAAACTTCCATGACCCGATTGAGGTTCGGATAGGATTTTTTGGGTATGAAACTAACCAGTGACGGCTGAAAGATGTCATAGCTGTAGAACTCACAGATACCTTCCTTTTGACTGGCTATGGCTCCTGTAACTCTAAACGAGCCAAGAGTTATGGCCCTCCGAAGAATCGACATCCACAGGGTGCAACATCTACGGTGCAAGGTGCAACATCCGTCCAAAATGACGAAACAGTGTATTAAGACCTTTAGAAATGAGTGCATGGATTTGAAACATTGCAGTACCATGGTGCGCCACTCTCCAGCGATGGTAAATCATAGACCTGCCATGGGGATCCCGTTTTACAGAAAAAATCCACGTGACGAAAAAACGAAGGGTAAAAAACTTCCTTGTCCCGATTGAGGTTCGGATAGGATTTTTTGGGTATGAAACTGACCAGTGACGGCTAAAAGCGGTCATAGCTGTAGAACTCACAGATACCTTTGTTTTGACTGGTTATGGCTCCCGTAACTCTAAAGGAGCCAAGAGTTATGGCCCGCCGAAGAATCAATATCCACAGGGTGTAATATCTACGGTGCAGGGTGCAACATCCGTCCAAAATGACGAAACAGTGCCGTACGACCTTTACAAATGAGTGCATGGATTTGAAACATTGCAGTACCATGGTGCACCACTCTCCAGCGATGGTAAATCATAGACCTGCCACGGGGATCCCGTTTTACAGAAAAAATCCACGTGACGAAAAAACGAAGGGTAAAAAACTTCCTTGACCCGATTGAGGTTCGGATAGGAATTTTTGGCTATGAAACTAACCAGTGATGGCTGAAAGCTGCCATAGCCGTAGAACTCACAGATACCTTCGTTTTGATTGGTTATGGCTCCCGTAACTCTAAACGAGCCAAGAGTTATGGCCCTCCGAAGAATCGATATCCACAGGGTGCAACATCTACGGTGCAAGGTGCAACATCCATCCAAAATGACGAAACAGTGCCGTACGACCTTTAGAAATGAGTGCATGGATTTGAAACATTGCAGTACCATGGTGCACCACTCTCCAGCGATGGTAAATCATATACCAGCCACGGGGATCCCGTTTTACAGAAAAAAATCCACGTGACGAAAAAATGAAGGGTAAAAAACTTCCTTGACCCGATTGAGGTTCGGATAGGATTTTTTGGGTATGAAACTAACTAGTGACGGCTGAAAGCTGTCATAGCTTTAGAACACACAGATACCTTCGTTTTCACTGGTTATGGCTCCCGTAACTCTAAACGAGCCAAGAGTTACGGCCCTCCGAATAATCTATATCCAAAGGGTGCAACATCTACGGTGCAAGGTGCAACATCCGTCCAAAATGACGAAACCGTGCCGTACGACCTTTAGAAATGGGTGCATGGATTTGAAACGGTGCAGTACCATGGTGCACCACTCTCCGGCGATGGTAAATCATTGACCAGCCACGGGGATCCCGTTTTACAGGAAAAATCCACGTGATGAAAAAACGAAGGGTAAAAAACTTCCATGACCTGATTGAGGTTCGGATAGGATTTTTTGGGTATGAAACTAACCAGTGACGGCTGAAAGCCGTCATAGCTGTAGAACTCACTGATACCTTCGTTTTGACTTGTTATGGCTCCTGTAACTCTAAACGAGCCAAGAGTTATGGCCCTCCGAACAATCGATATCCAAAGGGTGCAGCATCTACGGTGCAAGGTGCAACATCCGTCCAAAATAACGAAACAGTGCCGTACGACTTTTAGAAATGAGTGCATGGATTTGAAACATTGCAATACCATGGTTCAACACTCTCCAGCGATGGTAAATCATAGACTAGCCATGGGGATCCCGTTTTACAGAAAAAATCCACGAGACGAAAAAACGAAGGGTAAAAAACTTCCTTGACCCGATTGAGGTTCGGATAGGAATTTTTGGGTATGAAACTAACCAGTGATGGCTGAAAGCTGCCATAGCTGTAGAACTCACAGATACCTTCGTTTTGACTGGTTATGGCTCTCGTAACTCTAAACGAGCCAAGAGTTATGGTCCTCCGAAGAATCGATATCCACAGGGTGCAACATCTACGGTGCATGGTGCAACATCCGTCCAAAATGACGAAATAGTGCCGTACGACCTTTAGAAATGAGTGCATTGATTTGAAATATTGCAGTACCATGGTGCACCACTCTCTAGCGATGGTAAATCATAGACCAGCCACGGGGATCCCGTTTTACAGAAAAAATCCACGTGACGAAAAAACGAAGGGTAAAAAACTTCCTTGACCCGATTGAGGTTCGGATAGGATTTTTTGGGTATGAAACTAACCAGTGACGGCTGAAAGCTGTCATAGCTGTAGAACTCACAGATACCTTCCTTTTGACTTGTTATGGCTCCTGTAACTCTAAACGAGCCAAGAGTTATGGCCCTCCGAAGAATCGATATCCACAGGGTGCAACATCTACGGTGCAAGGTGCAACATCCGTCCAAAATGACGAAACAGTGCCGTACGACCTTTTGAAATGAGTGCATGGATTTGAAACATTGCAGTACCATGGTGCACCAATCTCCAGCGATGGTAAATAATAGACCAGCCACGGGGATCCCGTTTTACAGAAAAAATCCACGTGACGAAAAAACGAAGGGTAAAAAACTTCCTTGTCCCGATTGTGGTTCGGATAGGATTTTTTGGGTATGAAACTAAACAGTGACGGCTAAAAGCGGTCATAGCCGTAGAACTCCCAAATACCTTCGTTTTGACTGGTTATGGCTCCCGTAACTCTAAAGGAGCCAAGAGTTATGGCCCTCCGAAGAACCGATATCCACAGGGTGCAATATCTACGGTGCAGGGTGCAACATCCGTCCAAAATGACGAAACAGTGCCGTACGACCTTTACAAATGAGTGCATGGATTTGAAACATTGCAGTACCATGGTGCACCTCTCTCCAGCGATGGTAAATCATAGACCTGCCACGGGTATCCCGTTTTACAGAAAAAATCCACGTGACGAAAAAACGAAGGGTAAAAAACTTCCTTGACCCGATTGAGGTTCGGATAGGAATTTTTGGGTATGAAACTAACCAGTGATGGATGAAAGCTGCCATAGCTGTAGAACTCACAGATACCTTCGTTTTTACTGGTTATGGCTTCCGTAACTCTAAACGAGCCAAGAGTTATGGCCCTCCGAAGAATCGATATCCACATGGTGCAACATCTACGGTGCAAGGTGCAACATCCGTCCAAAATGACGAAACAGTGTCGTACGACCTTTAGAAATGGGTGCATGGATTTGAAACGATGCAGTACCATGGTGCACCACTCTCCAGCGATGGTAAATCATAGACCAGCCGCGGGGATCCCATTTTACAGAAAAAATCCACGTGACGAAAAAACGAAGGGTAAAAAAACTTCCTTGACCCGATTGAGGTTCGGATAGGAATTTTTGGGTATGAAACTAATTAGTGACGGCTGAAAGCTGCCATAACTGTAGAACTCATAGATACCTTCGTTTTGACTGGTTATGGCTCCCGTAACTCTAAACGAGCCAAGAGTTATGGCCCTCCGAATAATCGATATCCAAAGGGTGCAACATCTACGGTGCAGGGTGCAACATCCGTCCAAAATGACGAAACCGTGCCGTACGACCTTTAGAAATGGGTGCATGGATTTGAAACGGTGCAGTAGCATGGTGCACCACTCTCCAGCGATGGTAAATCATTGACCAGCCACGGGGATCCCGTTTTACAGGAAAAATCCACATGATGAAAAAACGAAGGGTAAAAAACTTCCATGACCCGATTGAGGTTCGGATAGGATTTTTTGGGTATGAAACTAACCAGTGACGGCTGAAAGCCATCATAGCTGTAGAACTCACAGATACCTTCGTTTTGACTTGTTATGGCTCCCGTAACTCTAAACGAGCCAAGAGTTATGGCCCTCCGAAAAATCAATATCCATAGGGTGCAACATCTACGGTGCAAGGTTCAACATCCGTCCAAAATGACGAAACATTGCCGTACGACCTTTAGAAATGAGTGCATGGATTTAAAACATTGCAGTACCATGGTTCACCACTCTCCAGCGATGGTAAATCATAGACTAGCCATGGGGATCCCGCTTTACAGAAAAAATCCACGTGACGAAAATACGAAGGGTAAAAAACTTCCTTGACCCGATTGTGGTTCGGATAGGATTTTTTGGATATGAAACTAAAACCAGTGACGGCTGAAAGCTGTCATAGCTGTAGAACTCACAGATACCTTCCTTTTGACTGGTTATGGCTCCTGTAACTCTAAACGAGCCAAGAGTTATGGCCCCCCGAAGAATTGATATCCACAGGGTGGAACATCTACGGTGCAAGGTGCAACATCCGTCCAAAATGACGAAACAGTGCCGTACGACCTTTAGAAATGAGTGCATGGATTTGAAACATTGTAGTACCATGGTGCACCACTCTCCAGCGATGGTAAATCATAGACCAGCCATGGGGATCCCGTTTTACAGAAAAAATCCACGTGACGAAAAAACTAAGGGTAAAAAACATCCTTGTCCCGATTGAGGTTCGGATAGGATTTTTTGGGTATGAAACTAACCAGTGACGGCTGAAAGCGGTCATAGCTGTAGAACTCACAGATACCTTCGTTTTGACTAGTTATGGCTCCCGTAACTCTAAAGGAGCCAAGAGTTATGGCCCTCCGAAGAATCGATATCCACAGGGTGCAATATCTACGGTACAGGGTGCAACATCCGTCCAAAATGACGAAACAGTGCCGTACGACCTTTACAAATGAGTGCATGGATTTGAAACATTGCAGTACCATGGTGCACCACTCTCCAGCGATGGTAAATCATATACCAGCCACGGGGATCCCGTTTTACAGAAAAAATCCACGTGACGAAAAAATGAAGGGTAAAAAACTTCCTTGACCCGACTGAGGTTCGGATAGGATTTTTTGGGTATGAAACTAACCAGTGACGGCTGAAAGCTGTCATAGCTTTAGAACTCACAGATACCTTCATTTTGACTAGTTATGGCTCCCGTAACTCTAAACGAGCCCAGAGTTATGGCCCTCCGAATAATCGATATCCAAAGGGTGCAACATCTACGGTGCAAGGTGCAACATCCGTCCAAAATGACGAAACCGTGCCGTACGACCTTTAGAAATGGGTGCATGGATTTGAAACGGTGCAGTAGCATGGCGCAGCACTCTCCAGCGATGGTAAATCATTGACCAGCCACGGGGATCCCGTTTTACAGGAAAAATCCACATGATGAAAAAACGAAGGGTAAAAAACTTCCATGACCCGATTGAGGTTCGGATAGGATTTTTTGGGTATGAAACTAGCCAGTGACGGCTAAAAGCCATCATAGCTGTAGAACTCACAGATACCTTCGTTTTGACTTGTTATGGCTCCCGTAACTCTAAACGAGCCAGGAGTTATGGCCCTCCGAACAATCGATATCCATAGGGTGCAACATCTACAATGCAAGGTGCAACATCCGTCCAAAATGACGAAACATTGCCGTACGACCTTTAGAAATGAGTGCATGGATTTGAAACATTGCAGTACCATGGTTCACCACTCTCCAGCGATGGTAAATCATAGACTAGCCATGGGGATCCCGTATTACAGAAAAAATCCACGTGACGAAAAAACGAAGGGTAAAAAACTTCCTTGACCCGATTGAGGTTCGGATAAGATTTTTTGGGTATGAAACTATCCAGTGACGGCTTAAAGCTGTCATAGCTGTAGAACTCACAGATACCTTCCTTTTGACTGGTTATGGCTCCTGTAACTCTAAACGAGCCAAGAGTTATGGCCCTCCGAAGAATCGATATCCACAAGGTGCAACATCTACGGTGCAAGGTGCAACATCCGTCCAAAATGACGAAACAGTGCCGTACGACCTTTAGAAATGAGTGCATGGATTTGAAACATTGCAGTATCATGGTGCACCACTCTCCAGCGATGGTAAATCATAGACCAGCCACGGGGATCCCGTTTTACAGAAAAAATCCACGTGACGACAAAACGAAGGGTAAAAAACTTCCTTGTCCCGATTGAGGTTCGGATAGGATTTTTTGGGTATGAAACTAACCAGTGACGGCTGAAAGCGGTCATAGCTGTAGAACTCACAGATACCTTCGTTTTGACTAGTTATGGCTCTCGTAACTCTAAAGGAGCCAAGAGTTATGGCCCTCCGAAGAATCGATATCCACAGGGTGCAATATCTACGGTGCAGGGTGCAACATCCGTCCAAAATAACGAAACAGTGTCGTACGACCTTTACAAATGAGTGCATGGATTTGAAACATTGCAGTACCGTGGTGCACCACTCTCCAGCGATGGTAAATCATAGACCTGCCACGGGGATCCCGTTTTACAGAAAAAATCCACGTAACGAAAAAACGAAGGGTAAAAAACTTCCTTGACCCGATTGAGGTTCGGATAGGAATTTTTTGGTACGAAACTAACCAGTGTATGGCTGAAAGCTTCCATAGCCGTAGAACTCACAGATACCTTCGTTTTGACTGGTTATGGCTCCCGTAACTCTAAACGAGCCAAGAGTTATGGTCCTCCGAAGAATCGATATCCACAGGGTGCAACATCTACGGTGCAAGGTGCAACATCCGTCCAAAATGACGAAACAGTGCCGTACGACCTTTAGAAATGAGTGCATGGATTTGAAACATTGCAGTACCATGGTGCACCACTCTCCCGCGATGGTAAATCATAGACCAGCCACGGGGATCCCGGTTTATAGAAAAAATCCACGTGATGAAAAAACGAAGGGTAAAAAACTTCCTTGACCCGATTGAGGTTCGGATAGGATTTTTTGGGTATGAAACTAACCATTGACGGCTGAAAGCTGTCATAGCTGTAGAACACACAGATACCTTTCTTTTGATTGGTTATGGCTCCTGTAACTCTAAACGAGCCAAGAGTTATGGCCCTCCGAAGAATCGATATCCACAGGGTGCAACATCTACGGTGCAAGGTGCAACATCCGTCCAAAATGACGAAACAGTGCCGTACGACCTTTAGAAATGAGTGCATGGATTTGAAACATTGCAGTACCATGGTGCACCACTCTCCAGCGATGGTAAATCATAGACCAGCCACGGGGATCCCGTTTTACAGAAAAAATCCACGTGACGAAAAAACGAAGGGTAAAAAACTTCCTTGTCCCGATTGAGGTTCGGATAGGATTTTTTAGGTATGAAACTAACCAGTGACGGATGAAAGCGGTCATAGCTGTAGAACTCACAGATACCTTCATTTTGACTGGTTATGGCTCCCGTAACTCTAAAGGAGCAAAGAGTTATGGCCCTCCGAAGAATCGATATCCACAGGGTGCAATATCTACGGTGCAAGGTGCAACATCCGTCCAAAATGACGAAACAGTGCCGTACGACCTTTACAAATGAGTGCATGGATTTGAAACATTGCAGTACCATGGTGCACCACTCTCCAGCGATGGTAAATCATAGACCTGCCACGGGGATCCCATTTTACAGAAAAAATCCACGTGACGAAAAAACGAAGGGTAAAAAACTTCCTTGACCCGATTGAGGTTCGGATAGGATTTTTTGGGTATGAAACTAACAAGTGACGGCTGAAAGCTGTCATAGCTTTAGAACTCACAGATACCTTCGTTTTGACTGGTTATGGATCCCGTAACTCTAAACGAGCCAAGAGTTATGGCCCTCCGAAGAATCGATATCCACAGGGTGCAACATCTACGGTGCAAGGTGCAACATCCGTCCAAAATGACGAAACTGTGCCGTACGACTTTTAGAAATGAGTGAATGGATTTGAAACATTGCAGTACCATGGTGCACCACTCTCCAGCGATGGTAAATCATAGACCAGCCACGGGGATGCCGTTTTACAGAAAAAATCAACGTGACGAAAAAACGAAGGGTTAAAAACTTCCTTGACCCGATTGAGGTTCGGATAGGATTTTTTAGGTATGAAACTAACCAGTGACGGCTGAAAGCTGTCATAGCTGTAGAACTCACGGATACCTTCGTTTTGACTTGTTCGGGCTCCCGTAACTCTAAACGAGCCAAGAGTTATGGCCCTCCGAACAATCGATATCCATTGGGTGCAACATCTACGGTGCAAGGTGCAACATCCGTCCAAAATGACGAAACAGTGTCGTACGACCTTTAGAAATGGGTGCATGGATTTGAAACGGTGCAGTACCATTGTGCACCACTCTCCAGCGATGGTAAGTCATAGACCAGCCACGGGGATCCCGTTTTACAGAAAAAATCCATGTGACGAAAAAATGAAGGGTAATAAACTTCCTTGACCCGATTTAGGTCCGGATAGGAATTTTTGGGTATGAAACTAACCAGTGACGGCTGAAAGCTGCCATAGCTGTAGAACTCACAGATACCTTCATTTTGACTGGTTATGGCTCCCGTAACTCTAAACGAGCCAAGAGTTATGGCCCTCCGAAGAATCGATATCCACAGGGTGCAACATCTACGGTGCAAGGTGCAACATCCGTCCAAAATGACGAAATTGTTCCGTACGTCCTTTAGAAATGAGTGCATGGATTTAAAACATTGCAGTACCATGGTGCACCACTCTCCAGCGATGGTAAATCATAGACCAGCCACGGGGATCCCGTTTTACAGAAAAAATCCACGTGACGAAAAAACGAAGGGTAAAAAACTTCCTTGACCCGAAGAGGTTCGGATAGGATTTTTTGGGTATGAATCTAACCAGTGACGGCTGAAAGCTGCCATAACTGTAGAACTCACAGATACGTTCGTTTTGACTGGTTATGGCTCCCGTAACTCTAAACGAGCCAAGAGTTATGGCCCTCCGAAGAATCGATATCCACAGGGTGCAACATCTACGGTGCAAGGTGCAACATCTGTCCAAAATGACGAAACAGTGCCGTACGACCTTTAGAAATGAGTGCATGGATTTGAAACATTGCAGTACTATGGTGCACCACTCTCCAGCGATGGTAAATCATAGACCAGCCACGGGGATCCCGTTTTACAGAATAAATCCACGTGACGAAAAAACGAAGGTTAAAAAACTTCCTTGACCCGATTGAGGTTCGGATAGGATTTTTTGGGTATGAAACTAAACGGTGACGGCAGAAAGCTGTCATAGCTGTAGAACTCACAGATACCTTCGTTTTGACTGGTTATGGCTTCCGTAACTCTAAACGAGCCAAGAGTTATGGCCCTCCGAATAATCGATATCCTTAGGGTGCAACATCTACGGTGCAAGGTGCAACATCCGTCCAAAATGACGAAACCGTGCCGTACGACCTTTAGAAATGGGTGCATGGATTTGAAACGGTGCAGTACCATGGTGCACCACTCTCCAGTGATGGTAAATCATTGACTAGCCACGGGGATCCCGTTTTACAGAAAAATCCACGTGACGAAAAAACGAAGGGTAAAAAACTTCCATGACCCGATTGAGGTTCGGATAGGATTTTTTGGGTATGAAACTAACCAGTGACGGCTGAAACCCATCATAGCTGTAGAACTCACAGATACCTTCGTTTTGACTGGTTATGGCTCCCGTAACCCTAAACGAGCCAAGAGTTATGGCCCTCCGAATAATCGATATCCACAGGGTGCAAGGTGCAACATCCGTCCAAAATGACGAAACAGTGCCGTACGACCTTTAGAAATGGGTGCACGGATTTGAAACGGTGCAGTACCATGGTGCACCACTCTCCAGCGATGGTAACTCATAGACCAGCCACGGGGATCCCGTTTTACAGAAAAAATCCACGTGACGAAAAAACGAAGGGTAAAAAACTTCCTTGACCCGATTGAGGTTCGGATAGGATTTTTTGGGTATGAAACTAACCTGTGACGGCTGAAAGCCATCATAGCTGTAGAACTCACAGATACCTTAGTTTTGACTAGTTATGGCTCCCATAACTCTAAACGAGCCAAGAGTTATGGCCCTCCGAAGAATCGATTTCCACAGGGTGCAACATCTGCGGTGCAAGGTGCAACATCCATCAAAAATGACGAAACTGTGCCGTACGACCTTTAGAAATGGGTGCATGGATTTGAATCGGTGCAGTACCATGGTGCACCACTCTCCAGCAATGGTAAATCATTGACCAGCCACGGGGATCCCGTTTTTATAGAAAAAATCCACGTGAGGAAAAAACGAAGGGTAAAAAACTTCCATGACCCGATTGAGGTTCGGATAGGATTTTTTGCGTGTGAAACTAACCAGTGACGGCTGAAAGCTGTCATAGCTGTAGAACTCACAGATACCTTCGTTTTGACTTGTTATGGCTCCCGTAACTCTAAACGAGCCAAGAGTTATGGCCCTCCGAACAATCGATATCCATAGGGTGCAACGTCTACGGTGCAAGGTGCAACATCCGTCCAAAATGACGAAACAGTGCCGTACGACCTTTAGAAATGGTTGCACGGATTTGAAAAGGCGCAGTACCATGGTGCACCACTCTCCAGTGATGGTAAATCATAGACCAGCCACGGGATCCCGTTTTACAGAAAAAATACACGTGACGAAAAAACGAAGGGTAAATATCTTCCTTGACCCGATTGAGGTTCGGATAGGATTTTTTGGGTATGAAACTAACCAGTGACGGCTTAAAGCTGTCATAGCCGTAGAACATAAAGATACCTTCGTTTGACAGGTAATGGCTCCCATAACTCTAAACGAGCCAAGAGTTATGGCCCTTCGAATAATCGATATCCACAGGGTGCAACATCTACGGTGCAAGTGCAACATCCGTCCAAAATGACGAAACCGTGCCGTACGACCTTTAGAAATGGTTGCATGGATTTGAAACGGTGCAGTACCATGGTGCACCACTCTCTAGCGATGATAAATCATTGACCAGCCACGGGGATCCCGTTTTACAGAAAAAATCCACGTGACGAAAAAACGAAGGGTAAAAAACTTCCATGACCCGATTGAGGTTCGGATAGGATTTTTTGGGTATGAAACTAACCAGTGACGGCAGAAAGCCGTCATAGCTGTAGAACTCACAGATACCTTCGTTTTGACTGGTTATGGCTCCCGTAACTCTAAACGAGCCAACAGTTATGGCCCTCCGAATAATCGATATCCACAGGGTGCAACATCTGCGGTGCAAGGTGCAACATCCGTCCAAAATGACGAAACAGTGCCGTACGACCTTTAGAAATGGTTGCACGGATTTGAAAAGGTGCAGTACCATGGTGCACCACTCTCCAGCGATGGTAAATCATAGACCAGCCACGTGATCCCGTTTTACAGAAAAAATCCACGTGACGAAAAAACGAAGGGTAAATATCTTCCTTGACCCGATTGAGGTTCGGATAAGATTTTTTGGGTATGAAACTAACCAGTGACGGCTTAAAGCTGTCATAGCCGTAGAACACACAGATACCTTCGTTTGATAGGTAATGGCTCCCGTAACTCTAAACGAGCCAAGAGTTATGGCCCTTCGAATAATCGATATCCACAGGGTGCAACATCTACGGTGCAAGTGCAACATCCGTCCAAAATGACGAAACTGTGCCGTACGACCTTTAGAAATGGGTGCATGGATTTGAAACGGTGCAGTACCATAGTGCACCCCTCTCCAGCGATGATAAATCATTGACCAGCCACGGGGATCCCGTTTTACAGAAAAAATCCACGTGACGAAAAAGCGAGGGTAAAAAACTTCCATGACCCGATTGAGGTTCGGATAGGATTTTTTGGGTATGAAACTAACCAGTGATGGCAGAAAGCCGTCATAGCTGTAGAACTCACAGATACCTTCGTTTTGACTGGTTATGGCTCCCGTAACTCTAAACGAGCCAACAGTTATGGCCCTCCGAATAATCGATATCCATAGGGTGCAACATCTACGGTGCAAGGTGCAACATCCGTCCAAAATGACGAAACCGTGCCGTACGACCTTTAGAAATGGGTGCATGGATTTGAAATGGTGCAGTACCATGGTGCACCACTCTCCAGCGATGGTAAATCATTGACCAGCCACGGGGATCCCGTTTTACAGAAAAAATCCACGGGACGAAAAAACGAAGGGTTAAAAACTTCCATTACCCGATTGAGGTTCGGATAGGATTTTTTGCGTATGAAACTAACCAGTGACAGCTGAAAGCGGTCATAGCTGTAGAACTCACAGATACCTTCGTTTTGACTGGTTATGGCTCACGTAACTATAAACGATCCAAGAGTTATGGCCCTCCGAACAATCGATATCCATAGGGTGCAACGTCTACGGTGCAAGGTGCAACATCCGTCCAAAATGACGAAACAGTGCCGTGCGACCTTTAGAAATGGTTGCACGGATTTGAAAAGGTGCAGTACCATGGTGCACCACTCTCCAGTGATGGTAAATCATAGACCAGCCACGGGATCCCGTTTTACAGAAAAAATCCACGTGACGAAAAAACGAAGGGTAAATATCTTCCTTGACCCGATTGAGGTTCGGATAGGATTTTTTGGGTATGAAACTAACCAGTGACGGCTTAAAGCTGTCATAGCCGTAGAACATAAAGATACCTTCGTTTGACAGGTAATGGCTCCCATAACTCTAAACGAGCCAAGAGTTATGGCCCTTCGAATAATCGATATCCACAGGGTGCAACATCTACGGTGCAAGTGCAACATCCGTCCAAAATGACGAAACCGTGCCGTACGACCTTTAGAAATGGGTGCATGGATTTGAAACGGTGCAGTACCATGGTGCACCACTCTCCAGCGATGATAAATCATTGACCGGCCACGGGGATCCCGTTTTACAGAAAAAATCCACGTGACGAAAAAACGAAGGGTAAAAAACTTCCACGACCCGATTGAGGTTCGGATAGGATTTTTTGGGTATGAAACTAACCAGTGACGGCAGAAAGCCGTCATACCTGTAGAACTCACAGATACCTTCGTTTTGACTGGTTATGTCTCCCGTAACTCTAAACGAGCCAACAGTTATGGCCCTCCGAATAATCGATATCCACAGGGTGCAACATCTGCGGTGCAAGGTGCAACATCCGTCCAAAATGACGAAACAGTGCCGTACGACCTTTAGAAATGGTTGCACGGATTTGAAAAGGTGCAGTACCATGGTGCACCACTCTCCAGCGATGGTAAATCATAGACCAGCCACGTGATCCCGTTTTACAGAAAAAATCCACGTGACGAAAAAACGAAGGGTAAATATCTTCCTTGACCCGATTGAGGTTCGGATAAGATTTTTTGGGTATGAAACTAACCAGTGACGGCTTAAAGCTGTCATAGCCGTAGAACACACAGATACCTTCGTTTTGAAAGGTAATGGATCCCGTAACTCTAAACGAGCCAAGAGTTATGGCCCTTCGAATAATCGATATCCACAGGGTGCAACATCTACGGTGCAAGTGCAACATCCGTCCAAAATGACGAAACCGTGCCGTACGACCTTTAAAAATGGGTGCATGGATTTGAAACGGTGCAGTACCATAGTGCACCACTCTCCAGCGATGATAAATCATTGACCAGCCACGGGGATCCCGTTTTATAGAAAAAATCCACGTGACGAAAAAGCGAGGGTAAAAAACTTCCATGACCCGATTGAGGTTCGGATAGGATTTTTTGGGTATGAAACTAACCAGTGACGGCAGAAAGCCGTCATAGCTGTAGAACTCACAGATACCTTCGTTTTGACTGGTTATGGCTCCCGTAAATCTAAACGAGCCAACAGTTATGGCCCTTCGACTAATCGATATCCACAGGGTGCAACATCTACGGTGCAAGGTGCAACATCCGTCCAAAATGACGAAACCGCGCCGTACGACCTTTAGAAATGGGTGCATGGATTTGAAACGGTGCAGTGCCATGGTGCACCACTCTCCAGCGATGGTAAATCATTGACCAGCCACGGGGATCCCGTTTTACAGAAAAAATCCACGGGACGAAAAACCGAAGGGTAAAAAACTTCCATTACCCGATTGATGTTCGGATAGGATTTTTTGCGTATGAAACTAACCAGTGACGGCTGAAAGCGGTCATAGCTGTAGAACTCACAGATACCTTCGTTTTGACTGGTTATGGCTCACGTAACTCTAAACGATCCAAGAGTTATGGCCCTCCGAACAATCGATATCCATAGGGTGCAACGTCTACGGTGCAAGGTGCAACATCCGTCCAAAATGACGAAACAGTGCCGTACGACCTTTAGAAATGGTTGCACGGATTTGAAACGGTGCAGTACCATGGTGCACCACTCTCCAGCGATGATAAATCATAGACCAGCCACGGGATCCCGTTTTACAGAAAAAATCCACGTGACGAAAAAACGAAGGGTAAATATCTTCCTTGACCCGATTGAGGTTCGGATAGGATTTTTTGGGTATGAAACTAACCAATGACGGCTTAAAGCTGTCATAGCTGTAGAACACACAAATACCTTCGTTTGACAGGTAATGGCTCCCGTAACTCTAAACGAGCCAAGAGTTATGGCCCTCCGAATAATCGATATCCACAGGGTGCAACATCTACGGTGCAAGGTGCAACATCCTTCCAAAATGACGAAACCGTGCCATACGACCTTTAGAAATGGGTGCATAGATTTGAAACGGTGCAGTACCATGGTGCACCACTCTCCAGCGATGATAAATCATTGACCAGCCACGGGGATCCCGTTTTACAGAAAAAATCCACGTGACGAAAAAACGAAGGGTAAAAAACTTCCATGACCCGATTGAGGTTCGGATAGGATTTTTTGGGTATGAAACTAAACAGTGACGGCTGAAAGCCGTCATAGCTGTAGAACTCACAGATACCTTCGTTTTGACTAGTTATGGCTCCAGTAACTCTAAACGAGCCAAGAGTTATGACCCTCCGAATAATCGATATCCACAGGGTGCAACATCTGCGGTGCAAGGTGCAACATCTGTCCAAAATTACGAAACAGTGCCATACGACCTTTAGAAATGAGTGCATGGATTTGAAACATTGTAGTACCATGGTGCACCACTCTCCAGCGATGGTAAATCATAGACCAGCCACGGGGATGCCGTTTTACAGAAAAAATCCACGTGACGAAAAAAAGAAGGGTAAAAAACTTCCTTGACCCGATTGAGGTTCGGATAGGATTTTTTGGGTATGAATCTAACCAGTGACGGCTGAAAGCTTCCATAGATGTAGAACTCACAGATACCTTCGTTTTGACTGGTTATGGCTCCCGTAACTCTAAATGAGCCAAGAGTTATTGCCCTACGAATAATCGATATCCACAGGGTGCAACATCTGCGGTGCAAGGTGCAACATCCGTCCAAAATGAAGAAACAGTGTCGTACGACCTTTAGAAATGGTTGCACGGATTTGAAAAGGTGCAGTACCATGGTGCACCACTCTCCAGCGATGGTAAATCATAGACCAGCCACGGGATCCCGTTTTACAGAAAAAATCCACGTGACGAAAAAACGAAGGGTAAATATCTTCCTTGACCCGATTGAGGTTCGGATAGGATTTTTTGGGTATGAAACTAACCAGTGACGGCTTAAAGCTGTCATAGCCGTAGAACACACAGATACCTTCGTTTGACAGGTAATGGCTCCCGTAACTCTAAACGAGCCAAGAGTTATGGCCCTTCGAATAATCGATATCCACAGGGTGCAACATCTACGGTGCAAGTGCAACATCCGTCCAAAATGACGAAACCGTGCCGTACGACCTTTAGAAATGGGTGCATGGATTTGAAACGGTGCAGTACCAAGGTGCACCACTCTCCAGCGATGATAAATCATTGACCAGCCACGGGGATCCCGTTTTACAGAAAAAATCCACGTGACCAAAAAGCGAGGGTAAAAAACTTCCATGACCCGATTGAGGTTCGGATAGGATTTTTTGGGTATGAAACTAACCAGTGACGGCAAAAAGCCATCATAGCTGTAGAACTCACAGATATCTTCGTTTTGACTGGTTATGGCTCCCGTAACTCTAAACGAGCCAACAGTTATGGCCCTCCGAATAATCTATATCCACAGGGTGCAACATCTACGGTGCAAGGTGCAACATCCGTTCAAAATGACGAAACCGTGCCGTACGACCTTTAGAAATGGGTGCATGGATTTGAAACGGTGCAGTACCATGGTGCACCACTCTCCAGCGATGGTAAATCATTGACCAGCCACGGGGATCCCGTTTTACAGAAAAAATCCACGGGACTAAAAAACGAAGGGTAAAAAACTTCCATGACCCGATTGAGGTTCGGATAGGATTTTTTGCGTATGAAACTAACCAGTGACGGCTGAAAGCAGTCATAGCTGTAGAACTCACAGATACCTTCGTTTTGACTGGTTATGGCTCCCGTAACTCTAAACGAGCCAAGAGTTATGGCCCTCCGAACAATCGATATCCATAGGGTGCAACGTCTACGGTGCAAGGTGCAACATCCGTCCAAAATGACGAAACAGTGCCGTACGACCTTTAGAAATGGTTGCGCGGATTTGAAACGGTGCAGTACCATGCTGCACCACTCTCCAGCGATGGTAAATCATTGACCAGCCACGGGGATCCCGTTTTACAGAAAAAATCCACGGGACGAAAAAACGAAGGGTAAAAAACTTCCATGACCCGATTGAGTTCGGATAGGATTTTTTGCGTGTGAAAGTAACCAGTGACGGCTGAAAGCTGTCATAGCTGTAGAACTCACAGATACCTTCGTTTTGACTTGTTATGGCTCCCGTTACTCTAAACGAGCCAAGAGTTATGGCCCTCCGAACAATCGATATCCATAGGGTGCAACGTCTACGGTGCGAGGTGCAACATCCGTTCAAAAGGGCGAAACAGTGCCGTACGACCTTTATAAATGGTTGCACGGATTTGAAAAGGTGCAGTACCATGGTGCACCACTCTTCAGAGATGGTAAATCATAGACCAGCGACGGGATCCCGTTTTACAGAAAAAATCCATGTGACGAAAAAACGAAGGGTAAATATCTTCCTTGACCCGATTGAGGTTCGGATAGGATTTTTTGGGTATGAAACTAACCAGTGACGGCTTAAAGCTGTCATAGCCATAGAACACAAAGATACCTTCGTTTGACAGGTAATGGCTCCCGTAACTCTAAACGAGCCAAGAGTTATGGCCCTTCGAATAATCGATATCCACAGGGTGCAACATCTACGGTGCAAGTGCAACATCCACGGAGCAAGTGCAACATCCGTCCAAAATGACGAAACCGGGCTTTACGACCTTTAGAAATGGGTGCATGGATTTGAAACGGTGCAGTACCATGGTGTACCACTCTCCAGCGATGATAAATCATTGACCAGCCACGGGGATCCCGTTTTACAGAAAAAATCCATGTGACGAAAAAGCGAGGGTAAAAAACTTCCATGACCCGATTGAGGTTCGGATAGGACTTTTTGGGTATGAAACTAACCAGTGACGGCAGAAAGCCGTCATAGCTGTAGAACTCATAGATACCTTCGTTTTGACTGGTTATGGCTCCCGTAACTCTAAACGAGCCAACAGTTATGTCCCTCCGAATAATCGATATCCACAGGGTGCAACATCTGCGGTGCAAGGTGCAACATCCGTCCAAAATGACGAAACAGTGTCGTACGACCTTTAGAAATGATTGCACGGATTTGAAAAGGTGCAGTACCATGGTGCACCACTCTCCAGCGATGGTAAATCATAGACCAGCCACGGGATCCCGTTTTACAGAAAAAATCCACGTGACGAAAAAACGAAGGGTAAATATCTTCCTTGACCCGATTGAGGTTCGGATAGGATTTTTTGGGTATGAAACTAACCAGTGACGGCTTAAAGCTGTCATAGCCGTAGAACACACAGATACCTTCGTTTGACAGGTAATGGCTCCCGTAACTCTAAACGAGCCAAGAGTTATGGCCCTTCGAATAATCGATATCCACAGGGTGCAACATCTACGGTGCAAGTGCAACATCCGTCCAAAATGACGAAACCGTGCCGTACGACCTTTAGAAATGGGTGCATGGATTTGAAACGGTGCAGTACCAAGGTGCACCACTCTCCAGCGATGATAAATCATTGACCAGCCACGGGGATCCCGTTTTACAGAAAAAATCCACGTGACGAAAAAGCGAGGGTAAAAAACTTCCATGACCCGATTGAGGTTCGGATAGGATTTTTTGGGTATGAAACTAACCAGTGACGGCAAAAAGCCATCATAGCTGTAGAACTCACAGATATCTTCGTTTTGACTGGTTATGGCTCCCGTAACTCTAAACGAGCCAACAGTTATGGCCCTCCAAATAATCTATATCCACAGGGTGCAACATCTACGGTGCAAGGTGCAACATCCGTTCAAAATGACGAAACCGTGCCGTACGACCTTTAGAAATGGGTGCATGGATTTGAAACAGTGCAGTACCATGGTGCACCACTCTCCAGCGATGGTAAATCATTGACCAGCCACGGGGATCCCGTTTTACAGAAAAAATCCACGGGACGAAAAAACGAAGGGTAAAAAACTTCCATGACCCGATTGAGGTTCGGATAGGATTTTTTGCGTATGAAACTAACCAGTGACGGCTGAAAGCAGGCATAGCTGTAGAACTCACAGATACCTTCGTTTTGACTGGTTATGGCTCCCGTAACTCTAAACGAGCCAAGAGTTATGGCCCTCCGAACAATCGATATCCATAGGGTGCAACGTCTACGGTGCAAGGTGCAACATCCGTCCAAAATGACGAAACAGTGCCGTACGACCTTTAGAAATGGGTGCATGGATTTGAAACGGTGCCGTACCATGGTGCACCACTCTCCAGCGATGGTAAATCATTGACCAGCCATGGGGATCCCGTTTTACAGAAAAAATCCACGTGACGAAAATACGAAGGGTAAAAAACATCCATGACCCGATTGAGGTTCGGATAGGATTTTTTGCGTATGAAACTAACTAGTGACGGCTGAAAGCTTTCATAGCTGTGGAACTCATAGATAACTTTGTTTTGACTTGTTATGGCTCCCGTAAATCTAAACGAGCCAAGAGTTATGGCCCTCTGAACAATCGATATCCATAGGGTGCAACGTCTACGGTGCAAGGTGCAACATCCGTCCAAAATGACGAAACAGTGTCCTACGACCTTTAGAAATGGTTGCACGGATTTGAAACAGTGCAGTACCATGGTGCACCACTCTCCAGCGATGGTAAATCATAGACCAGCCACGGGATCCCGTTTTACAGAAAAATCCACGTGACGAAAAAACGAAGGGTAAAAAACTTCCATGACCCGATTGAGGTTCGGATAGGATTTTTAGGGTATGAAACTAACCAGTGACGGCTGAAAGCCGCCATAGCTGTAGAACTCACAGATACCTTCGTTTGACAGGTAATGGATCCCGTAACTCCAAACGAGCCAAGAGTTATGTCCTCTGAAAAATCGATATCCACAGGGTGCAACATCTATGGTGCAGGTGCAACATCCGTCCAAAATGACGAAACCGTGCCGTACGACCTTTAGAAATGGGTGCAGGGATTTGAAACGGTGCAGTACTATGGTGCACCACTCTCCAGCGATGGTAAATCATTGGCCAGCAACGGGGATCCCGTTTTACAGAAAAAATCCACGTGAGGAAAAAACGAAGGGTAAAAAACTTCCATGACCCGATTGAGGTTTGGATAGGATTTTTTGGGTATGAAACTAACCAGTGACGGCTTAAAGCTGTCATAGCTGTAGAACACACAGATACCTTCGTTTGACAGGTAATGGCTCCCGTAACTCTAAACGAGCCAAGAGTTACGGCCCTCCGAATAATCGTTATCCATAGGGTGCAACATCTACGGTGCAAGGTGCAACATCCGTCCAAAATGATGAAACCGTACCGTACGACCTTTAGAAATGGGTGCAGTACCATGGTGCACCACTCTCCAGCGATGGTAAATCATTGACCAGCCACGGGGATCCCGTTTTGCAGAAAAAATCCACATGACGAAAAAAAGAAGGGTAAAAAACTTCCATGACCCGATTGAGGTTCGGATAGAATTTTTTGCGTATGAAACTAACCAAGCTGTCATAGCTGTAGAACTCACAGATACCATCATTTTGACTTGTTATGGCTCCCGTAACTCTAAACGAGCCAAGAGTTATGGCCCTCCGAACAATCGATATCCATAGGGTGCAACGTCTACGGTGCAAGGTGCAACATCCGTCCAAAATGACGAAACAGTGCCATACGACCTTTAGAAATGGTTGCACGGATTTGAAACGGTGCAGTACCATGGTGCACCACTCTCCAGCGATGGTAAATCATAGACCAGCCACGGGATCCCGTTTTACAGAAAAAATCCACGTGACGAAAAAACGAAGGGTAAAAATCTTCCTTGACCCGATTGAGGTTCGGATAGGATTTTTTAGGTATGAAACTAACCAGTGACGGCTTAAAGCTGTCATAGCTGTAGAACACACAGATACCTTCGTTTGACAGGTAATGGCTCCCGTAACCCTAAATGAGCCAAGAGTTATGGCCCTCCGAATAATCGATATCCACAGGGTGCAACATCTACGGTGCAAGGTGCAACATCCGTCCAAAATGATGAAACCGTGCCGTACGACCTTTAGAAATGGGTGCATGGATTTGAAACGATGCAGTACCATGTTGCACCACTCTCCAGCGGTGGTAAATCATAGACCAGCCACGGGGATCCCGTTTTACAGAAAAAATCCACGTGACGAAAAAACGAAGGGTAAAAAACATCCTTGACCCGATTGAGGTTCGGATAGGATTTTTTGGGTATGAAACTAACCAGTGATGGCAGAAAGCTGTCATAGCTGTAGAACTCACAGATACCTTCGTTTTGACTGGTTATGGCTCCCGTAACTCTAAACGAGCCAAGAGTTATGGCCCTCCGAATAATAGATATCCATAGGGTGCAACGTCTACGGTGCAAGGTGCAACATCTGTCCAAAATGACGAAACAGTGCCGTACGACCTTTAGAAATGGTTCCACGGATTTGAAACGGTGCAGTACCATGGTGCACCACTCTCCAGCGATGGTAAATCATAGAGCAGCCACGGGATCCCGTTTTACAGAAAAAATCCACGTGACGAAAAAACGAAGGGTAAAAATCTTCCTTGACTCGATTGAGGTTCGGATAGGATTTTGTAGGTATGAAACTAACCAGTGACGGCTTAAAGCGGTCATTGCTGTAGAACACACAGATACCTTCGTTTGACAGGTAATGGATCCCGTAACTCTAAACGAGCAAAGAGTTATGGCCCTCCGAATAATCGATATCCACAGGGTGCAACATCAGGTGCAACATCCGTCCAAAATGACGAAACCGTGTCGTACGACCTTTAGAAATGGGTGCATGGATTTGAAACGGTGCAGTACCATAGTGCACCACTCTCCAGCGATGGTAAATCATTGACCAGCCACGGGGATCCCGTTTTACAGAAAAAATCCACGTGACGAAAAAACGAAGGGTAAAAAACTTCCATGACCTGATTGAGGTTCGGATAGGATTTTTTGGGTATGAAACTAACCAGTGACGGCTGAAAGCTGTCATAGATGTAGAACTCACAGATACCTTCGTTTTGACTAGTTATGGCTCCTGTAACTCTAAACGAGCCAAGAGTTATGGACCTCTGAAGAATAGATATCCATAGGGTGCAACATCTACGGTGCAAGGTGCAACATCCGTCCAAAATGACGAAACCGTGCCGTACGACCTTTAGAAATGGGTGCAGGGATTTGAAACGGTGCAGTACTATGGTGCACCACTCTCCATCGACGGTAAATCATTGACCAGCCACGGGGATCCCGTTTTTACAGAAAAAATCCACGTGAGGAAAAAACGAAGGGTAAAAAACTTCCATGACCCGATTGAGGTTCGGATAGGATTTTTTGGGTATGAAACTAACCAGTGATGGCTGAAAGCAATCATAGCTGTAGAAATCACAGATACCTTCGTTTTGAATGGTTATGGCTCCCGTAACTCTAAACGAGCCAAGAGTTATGGCCCTCCGAACAATCGATATCCATAGGGTGCAACATCTACAGTGCAAGGTACAACATCCGTCCAAAATGACGAAACCGTGCCGTACGACCTTTAGAAATGGGTGCATGGATTTGAAACGGTGAAGTACCATGGTGCACCACTCTCCAGCGATGGTAAATCATAGACCAGCCACGGGATCCCGTTTTACAGAAAAAATCCAAGTGACGAAAAAACGAAGGGTAAAAATCTTCCTTGACCCGATTGAGGTTCGGATAGGATTTTTTGGGTATGAAACTAACCAGTGACGGCTGAAAGCTTTCATAGCTGTAGAACTCACAGATACCTTCGTTTTGACAGATTATGGCTCCCGTAAATCTAAACGAGCCAAGAGTTATGGCCCTCCGAATAATCGATATCCATAGGGTGCAACATCTACGGTGCAAGGTGCAACATCCGTCCAAAATGACGAAACCGTGTCGTACGACCTTTAGAAATGGGTGCATGGATTTGAAACGGTGCAGTACCATGGTGCACCACTCTCCAGCGATGGTAAATCATTGACCAGCCACGGGGATCCCGTTTTACAGAAAAAATTCACGTGACGAAAAAACGAAGGGTAAAAAACTTCCATGACCCGATTGAGGTTCGGATAGAATTTTTTGCGTATGAAACTAACCAGTGACGGCTGAAAGCTGTCATAGCTGCAGAACTCACAGATACCTTCGTTTTGACTTGTTATGGCTCCCGTAACTCTAAACGAGCCAAGAGTTATGGCCCTCCGAACAATCGATATCCATAGAGTGCAACGTCTACGGTGCAAGGTGCAACATCCGTCCAAAATGACGAAACAGTGCCGTACGACCTTTAGAAATGGTTGCACGGATTTGAAACGGCGCAGTACCATGGTGCACCACTCTCCATCGATGGTAAATCATAGACCAGCCACGGGATCCCGTTTTACAGAAAAAATCCACGTGACGAAAAAACGAAGGGTAAAAATCTTTCTTGACGCGATTGAGGTTCGGATAGGATTTTTTTGGTATGAAACTAACCAGTGACGGCTTAAAGCTGTCATAGCTGTAGAACACACAGATACATTCGTTTGACAGGTAATGGCTCCCGTAACTCTAAACGAGCCAAGAGTTATGGCCCTCCGAATAATCGATATCCACAGGGTGCAACATCTACTGTGCAAGGTGCAACATCCGTCTAAAATGACAAAACCGTGCCGTACGACCTTTAGAAATGGGTGCATGGATTTGAAAAGGTGCAGTACCATGGTGCACCACTCTCCAGCGATGGTAAATCATTGACCAGCCACGGGGATCCCGTTTTTACAGTAAAAATCCACATGAGGAAAAAACGAAGGGTAAAAAACTTCCATGACCCGATTGAGGTTCGGATAGGATTTTTTGGGTATGAAACTAACCAGTGACGGCTGAAAGCTGCCATAGCTGTAGAACTCACAGATACCTTCGTTTTGACTGGTTATGGCTCCCGTAACTCTAAAAGAGCCAAGAGTTATGGCCCTCCGAAGAATCGATATCCACAGGGTGCAACATCTACGTTGCAAGGTGCAACATCCGTCCAAAATGACGAAACGGTGCCGTACGACCTTTAAAAATGAGTGCATGGATTTGAAACATTGCAGTACCATGATGCACCACTCTCCAGCAATGGTAAATCATAGACCAGCCACGGGGATCCCGTTTTACAGAAAAAATCCACGTGACGAAAAAACGAAGGGTAAAAAACTTCCTTGACCCGATTGAGGTTCGGATAGGATTTTTTGGGTATGAATCTGACCAGTGATGGCTGAAAGCTACCATAGCAGTAGAACTCACAGATACCTTCGTTTTAACTGGTTATGGCTCCCGTAACTCTAAACGAGCCAAGAGTTATGGCCCTCCGAAGAATCGATATCCACAGGGTGCAACATCTACGTTGCAAGGTGCAACATCCGTCCAAAATGACGAAACAGTGCCGTATGACCTTTAGAAATGAGTGCATGGATTTGAAACATTGTAGTACCATGGTGCACCACTCTCCAGCGATGGTAAATCATAGACCAGCCACGGGGATCACGTTTTAAAGAAAAAATCCACGTGACGAAAAAACGAAGGGTAAAAAACTTACTTGACCCGATTGAGGTTCGGATAGGATTTTTTGGGTATGAAACTAACCAGTGACGGTAGAAAGCTGTCATAGCTGTAGAACTCACAGATACCTTCGTATCGACTGGTTATGGCCCCCGTAACTCTAAACGAGCCAAGAGTTATGGCCCTCCGAAGAATCGATATCCATAGGGTGCAACATCTACGGTGCAAGGTGCAACATCCGTCCAAAATGACGAAACCGTGCCGTACGACCTTTAGAAATGGGTGCGTGGATTTGAAATGGTGCAGTACCATGGTGCACCACTCTCCAGCGATGGTAAATCATTGACCAGCCACGGGGATCCCGTTTTACAGAAAAATCCACGTGACAAAAAAACGAAGGGTAAAAAACTTCCATGACCCGATTGAGGTTCGGATAGGATTTTTTGGGTATGAAACTAACCAGTGACGGCTGAAAGCTGCCATACCTGTAGAACTCACAGATACCTTTGTTTTAACTGGTTATATCTCCCGTAGCTCTAATCGATCCAAGATTTATGGCCCTCCGAATAATCGATATCCATAGGGTGCAACATCTACGGTGCAAGGTGCAACATCCGTCCAAAATGACGAAACCGTGCCGTACGACCTTTAGAAATGGGTGCATGGATTTGAAACGGTGCAGTACCATGGTGCACCACTCTCCAGCGATGGTAAATCATTGACTAGCCATGGGGATCCCGTTTTACATAAAAAATTCACGTGACGAAAAAACGAAGGTAAAAAACTACCATGACCTGATTGAGGTTCGGATAGGATTTTTTGCGTATGAAACTAACCAGTGACGGCTGAAAGCTGTCATAGCTATAGAACTCACAGATACCTTCGTTTTGACTTGTTATGGCTCCCGTAACTCTAAACGAGCCTAGAGTTATGGCCCTCCGAAAAATCGATATCCATAGGGTGCAACGTCTACGGTGCAAGGTGCAACATCCGTCCAAAATGATGAAACATTGCCGTACGACCTTTAGAAATGGTTGCACGGATTTGAAACGTTGCAGTGCCATAGTGCACCACTCTCCAGCGATGGTAAATCATAGACCAGCCATGGGATCCCGTTTTACCGAAAAAATCCACGTGACGAAAAAAACGAAGGGTAAAAATCTTCCTTGACCCGATTGAGGTTCGGATATGATTTTTTGGGTATGAAACTAACCAGTGACGGCTTAATGCTGTCATAGCTATAGAACACACAGATACCTTCGTTTGACAGGTAATGGCTCACGTAACTCTAAACGAGCCAAGAGTTATGACCCTCCGAATAATCGATATCCACAGGGTGCAACATCTACGGTGCAAGGTGCAACATCCGTCCAAAATGACGAAACCGTGCCGTACGACCTTTAGAAATGGGTGCATGTATTTGAAACGGTGCAGTACCATGGTGCACCACTCTCCAGCAATGGTAAATCATTGACCAACCACGGGGATCCCGTTTTATAGAAAAAATCCACGTGACGAAAAAAACGAAGGGTAAAAAACTTCCATGACCCGATTGAGGTTCGGATAGGATTTTTTGGGTATGAAACTAACCAGTAACGGCTGAAAGCTGTCATGGCTGTAGAACTCACAGATACCTTCGTTTTGACTGGTTATGGCTCCCGTAACTCTAAACGAGCCAAGAGTTATGGCCCTCCGAAGAATCGATATCCATAGGGTGCAACATCTACGGTGCAATTTGCAACATCCGTCCAAAATGACGAAACCGTGCCGTACGATCTTTAGAAATGGGTGCATGGATTTGAAACGGTGCAGTACCATGGTGCACCACTCTCCAGCGATGGTAAATCATTGACCAGCCACGGGGATCCCGTTTTTACAGAAAAAATCCACATGAGGAAAAAACGAAGGGTAAAAAACTTCCATGACCCGATTGAGGTTCGGATAGGATTTTTTGGGTATGAAACTAACCAGTGACGGCTGAAAGCCATCATAGCTGTAGAACTCACAGATACCTTCGTTTTGACTGGTTATGGCTCCCGTAACTCTAAATGAGCCAAGAGTTATGGCCCTCCGAAGAATCGATATCCATAGGGTGCAACATCTACGGTGCAAGGTGCAACATCCGTCCAAAATGACGAAACCGTGTCGTACGACCTTTAGAAATGGATGCATGGATTTGAAACGGTGCAGTACCATGGTGCACCACTCTCCAGCGATGGTAAATCATTGACCATCCACGGGGATCCCGTTTTACAGAAAAATCCACGTGACGAAAAAACGAAGGGTAAAAAACTTCCATGACCCGATTGAGGTTCGGATAGGATTTTTTGGGTATGAAACTAACTAGCCACAGCATTGCGAAGAGCCTCATCCAGCTCAGGGTCTTGCCCAGGGATGGATCGGCACCAGCCACAGCCTTGCCAGTTTTCTTCGCCTCCTCCGCTTCCGACTCTCCCTCCGATTCCGCGAAGGCCTGACGGAGAGCCTCATCCAGCTCAGGGTCTTGCCCAGAGGTTAAGGCACCAGCATCCCTACCACCTTGGCCATCGCCGTCTCCTCCACCCTCTGACTCTTCTCCAACTTCGCCTTCTTCGCCCTTTTCCGCACCTTCCTCCTCCGGGCAAGTACTGGGAGAAGGGCCATCAGACTCCTTAAGCTTCTTGCCTCCTACGACTGGATGTTGTGCAAAGGGCTTCCTCTTGCCACCCTTCGCTGTGGCCCCTCCTTTAGGCTGGACAGCCTTCTCTTCTGTCGTGTCCCTCTGCTTAACTACAGACTGATGTGGGAGAATCAAATTGTACATCAAGAGCCTGGCATTCCTAATCAAATAAGCAGCCGATCTGTCTCTCCCTGAAATAGCTTCAATTTCAGCTGCCATCTGAACCAGGCGATCATCTTCCACAACCGCAAAACCACTTGTCGCTAGCAAGAAAGGAAAACGCATAAGAAAGAGAATTACAGCCAAGACAAGAATTATGAGTAGAGTTTTGACTTACATCCGGAGGTAAATCGGCGAATAGAGACGGAGTCATCTCTGACAAAGAACCATTCCTTCTTGAACATACTATACATCGAGTATAAATCCAAAACCGGCTTGAAGGAAACGGCTGACTCCAAGCTAATATATGGGGACCCCTTCCTGTACCCCCTCAGATTGTACAGATATCGTATTTCCCGATTGGAAGGGGCGCGCCCATACCTCTTCTGGAAGATAGCATACAAGCATACCAGAATGGCATAAGAGTTGGGCTGGAGCTGGAATGGAGCCACCTTCAAATAAGTGACGCATCTTAATATCCAGGCGTTGACTGGAGGAATAGCCCCGCACTTACAATGGTATCGGCTGTAAGCGAAGTATCCCTCAGGGGGATCATATGGCATGACCCCCTCCCCCGGGAACAGCATAAGAGCCCTGTCTATCCCGAATGAACGAGATATGACATCAAGTTGCTCCCCCTTTAGGGAGCTAGGAAAGCAATCGGGAGGGGAGACCAGAAGTTCCTGTGGACCATATCCGTCCACTAACGACCTCGGAACAGGTCGATGTTGCCCGGATCCTGGTTGGGCTGGGGGCACGGAAGAAGACTCTCCTCCATCCTTGGACTTCCGTCTGTCTGATCGTGTTTCCGCTTTACGAGACATTTATCTACAGCGTAAAAAAAAACACGGTGTTAGAACAAGAAGTATAGAAACATAAACAAGCAAGTATCTAAAGCAAGCGTATAAAAGCCTAAGATTCAGCTCAAGATTCAAGTATGAAGTCTCATCCGGCATATACTCCATCCGGTATACTTGCCCATTCGGTAACACAATTTTATTCGGCATTAAAAGCCTTACGTGTGTATTCGGTATCGGATCCATTCGGTAATCGAGGACATTCGGCAAAAGAGCATATACCTAGTTCGGCAAGGGTTTGATTCGGCAGAGAGTTGGTTCGGCTAGAAACTGATTCGGCGCTCGTTGGTTCGGTAAGGAAAAACTAAGGGGGTGTAGCCCCTATATATAGACAAGCACAACACCACCGGACCAACTGGTTCGGCATACCGGACCAGACCAAAAATCGAATGAAACTGTCTCTACCAGCAAAAACCCGAAACAGGTGGCACGTAAGGCACCTCATACTGAACATCAACAGGATATGAACGTCCAGCCCATAGCACTACAAAATAAGCCTCCCTACCACAGGAAACAAAGCGCGACACATGCAAGCACGTGCCCCACTTTGGGGGGCAAATGTTGGGCGAATTTTCACCCAGAAGATCTCGAGACCGAAAAGCGGCAGTTTCACCCGGTTTGGCGACCTCCATTCCATCTAATAAGAAGTTCGTTCAACACTCATGTCCAAGGGTCCATTCGGCAAGCCCAACTTATAGTTCATTTGGCTATATCCATTCGGCAAGGCACAACCTCCACCCCATTCGGCATAAGCTCCTGCCGAACCAGACTTCACCGGTCCAGGTCCACCGGACCAACCTCTCCAATACCCTACCGAACGAGGCCACTGCCGGTCCACATCCACACCACTATCACCGGACCAACCTATCACCGGACCAAGAGATGAAACCGACACCACCGAGCCAAACACATACCTCACCACCGAATGAAGCCTCGTCGAACCAGAATTGCCAGTCCATATTGCTTCAGCTCGGGCCCGCCAGCAGCTATATACATCCAAGACCCCTGCCCCCTACTTCACTCTATAAATAGAGGGGCAAGGGTACAACAATGGCAGACAAGTTTGAGAGCTCAAGCACGGAAGGAACTTTCAAACTACTTTCATATACTTGTATACAAAGCCTTGTACTTGTAATCTGAAAGAAAAAGGATAATAACATATAAAGTGGACGTAGGCACGTTCTGGCCGAACCACTATAAATCTGTATGTCTTTTACATATCAGCCCCTGCTTTTCTCATATTTACATAACTCATCCAAAATAATTAAGAATCACATAAAATCAACTAAATAACACGACTTGGAGGTGTTTGCCCATTTTTTGGGTATGAAACTAACCAGTGACGGCTGAAAGCGGTCACGACTGTAGAACTCACAAATACCTTTGTTTTGACTGGTTATGGCTCCCGTAACTCTAAACGAGCCAAGAGTTATGGCCCTTCGAAGAATCGATATCCATAGGGTGCAACATCTACGGTGCAAGGTGCAACATCCGTCCAAAATTATGAAACAGTGTCGTACGACCTTTAGAAATGAGTGCATGGATTTGAAACTTTGCAGTACCATGGTGCACCACTCTCCAGCGATGGTAAATCATAGACTAGCCACGGGGATCCCGTTTTACAGAAAAAATCCACGTGACGAAAAAACGAAGGGTAAAAAACTTCCTTGACCCGATTGATGTTCGGATAGGATTTTTTGGGTACGAATCTAACCAGTGACGGCTGAAAGCTGCCATAGCTGTAGAACTCACAGATACCTTCGTTTTGACTGGTTATGGCTCCCGTAACTCTAAACGAGCCAAGAGTTATGGCCCTCCGAAGAATCGATATCCACAGGGTGCAACATCTACGTTGCAAGGTGCAACATCCGTCCAAAATGACGAAACAGTGCCGTACGACCTTTAGAAATGAGTGCATGGATTTGAAACATTGCAGTACCATGGTGCACCACTCTCCAGCGATGGTAAATCATTGACCAGCCACGGGGATCCCGTTTTAAAGAAAAAATCCAGGTGACGAAAAAACGAAGGGTAAAAAACTTCCTTGACCCGATTGAGGTTCGGATAGGGTTTTTTGGGTATGAAACTAACCAGTGACGGCAGAAAGCTGTCGTAGCTGTAGAACTCACAGATACCTTCGTTTTGACTGGTTATGGCTCCCGTAACTCTAAACGAGCCAAGAGTTATGGCCCTCCGAAGAATCGATATCCATAGGGTGCAACATCTACGGTGCAAGGTGCAACATCCGTCCAAAATGACGAAACCGTGTCGTACGACCTTTAGAAATGGGTGCATGGATTTGAAACGGTGCAGTACAATGGTGCACCACTCTCCAGCGATGGTAAATCATTGACCAGCCACGGGGATCCCGTTTTTACAGGAAAAATCCACGTGAGGAAAAAACGAAGGGTAAAAAACTTCCACGATCCGATTGAGGTTCGGATAGGATTTTTTGGGTATGAAACTAACCACTGACGGCTGAAAGCCGTCACAACTGTAGAACTCATAGATACCTTTGTTTTGACAGGTTATGGGTCCCGTAACTCTAAACGAGCTAAGAGTTATGGCCCTCCGAATAATCGATATCCAAAGGGTGCAACATCTGCGGTGTAAGGTGCAACATCCGTCCAAAATGACGAAACCGTGCCGTACGACCTTTAGAAATGGGTGCAGGGATTTGAAACGGTGCAGTACCATGGTGCACCACTCTCCAGCGATGGTAAATCATTGACCAGCCACGGGGATCCCGTTTTATAGAAAAAATCCACGTGACGAAAAAACGAAGGGTAAAAAACTTCCATGACCCGATTGAGGTTCGGATAGGATTTTTTGGGTATGAAACTAACCAGTGACGGCTGAAAGCAGTCATTGCTGTAGAATTCACAGATACCTTCGTTTTAACTGGTTATGGCTCCCGTAACTCTAAATGAGCCAAGAGTTATGGCCCTCCGAAGAATCGATATCCGTAGGGTGCAACGTCTACGGTGCAAGGTGCAACATCCGTCCAAAATGACGAAACCGTGTCGTACGACCTTTAGAAATGGGTGCATGGATTTGAAACGGTGCAGTACCATGGTGCACCACTCTCCAGCGATGGTAAATCATTGACCAGCCACGGGGATCCCGTTTTTATAGAAAAAATCCACGTGACGAAAAAACGAAGGTTAAAAAACTTCCATGACCCGATTGAGGTTCGGATAGGATTTTTTGGGTATGAAACTAACCAGTGACGGCGGAAAGCCGTCATAGCTGTAGAACTCATAGATACCTTCGTTTTGACTGGTTATGGCTCCCGTAACTCTAAACGAGCCAAGAGTTATGGCCCTCCGAAGAATCGATTTCCAAAGGGTGCAACATTTGCGGTACAAGGTGCAACATCCGTCCAAAATGACGAAACCGTGCCGTACGACCTTTAGAATTGGGTGCATGGATTTGAAACGGTGCAATACCATGTTGCACCACTCTCCAGCGATGGTAAATCATTGACCAGCCACGGGGATCCAGTTTTACAGAAAAAATCCACGTGACGAAAAAACGAAGGGTAAAAACTTCCTTGACCCGATCGAGGTTCGGATAGGATTTTTTGGGTATGAAACTAACCAGTGACGGCTGAAAGCGGTCATAGATGTAGAACACACAGATACCTTCGTTTTGACTGGTTATGGCTCCCATAACTCCAAACGAGCCAAGAGTTATGGCCCTCCGAATAATCGATATCCATAGGGTGTAACATCTACGGTGCAAGGTGCAACATCCGTCCAAAATGACGAAACCGTGCCGTACGACCTTTAGAAATGGGTGCATGGATTTGAAACGGTGCAGTACCATGGTGCACCACTCTCCAGCGATGGTAAATCATTGACCAGCCACGGGGATCCCGTTTTACAGAAAAAATCCACGTGACGAAAAAACGAAGGGTAAAAAACTTCCGTGACCCGATTGAGGTTCGGATATGATTTTTTGGGTATGAAACTAACCAGTGACGGCTGAAAGCCATCTTAGCTGTAGAACTCACAGATACCTTCGTTTTGACAGGTTATAGGTCCCGTAACTCTAAACGAGCCAAGAGTTATGGCCCTCCGAATAATCGGTATCCAAAGGGTGCAACATCTGCGGTGCAAGGTGCAACATCCGTCCAAAATGACGAAACCGTGCCGTACGACCTTTAGAAATGGGTGCAGGGATTTGAAACGGTGCAGTATCATGGCGCACCACTCTCCAGCGATGGTAAATCATTGACCAGCCACGGGGATCCCGTTTTACAGAAAAAATCCACGTGACGAAAAAACAAAGGGTAAAAAACTTCCATGACCCGATTGAATTTCGGATAGGATTTTTTGGGTATGAAACTAACCAGTGACGGCTGAAAGCGGTCATAGCTGTAGAACTCACAGATACCTTCGTTTTGACTGGTTATGGCTCCCGTAACTCTAAACGAGCCAAGAGTTATGGCCCTCCGAAGAATCGATATCCACAGGGTGCAACATCTACGGTGCAAGGTGCAATATCCGTCCAAAATGATGAAACCGTGTCGTACGACCTTTAGAAATGGATGCATGGATTTGAAACTGTGCAGTACCATGGTGCACCACTCTCCAGCGATGGTAAATCATTGACCAGCCACGGGGATCCCGTTTTTACAGAAAAAATCCACGTGAGGAAAAAACGAAGGGTAAAAAACTTCCATGACCCGATTGAGGTTCGGATAGGATTTTTTGGGTATGAAACTAACCAGTGATGGCTGAAAGCCGTCATAGGTGTAGAACTCACAGATACCTTCGTTTTGACTGGTTATGGCTCCCGTAACTCCAAACGAGCCAAGAGTTATGGCCCTCTGAATAATCGATATCCATAGGGTGCAAAATCTACGGTGCAAGGTGCAACATCCGTCCAAAATGACGAAACCTTGCCGTACGACCTTTAGAAATGGGTGCATGGAATTGCAACGGTGCAGTACCATGGTGCACCACTCTCCAGCGATGGTAAATCATTGACCAGCCACGGGGATCCCGTTTTACAGAAAAAATCCACATGATGAAAAAACGAAGGGTAAAAAACTTCCATGACCCGATTGAGGTTCGGATATGATTTTTTGGGTATGAAACTAACCAGTGACGGCTGAAAGCCGTCATAGCTGTAGAACTCACAGATACCTTTGTTTTGACAGGTTATGGGTCCCGTAACTCTAAACGAGCCAAGAGTTATGGCCTTCCGAATAATCGATATCCAAAGGGTGCAACATCTGCGGTGCAAGGTGCAACATCCGTCCAAAATGATGAAACCGTGCCGTACGACCTTTAGAAATGGGAGCATGGAATTGAAACGGTGCAGTACCATGGTGCACCACTCTCCAGCGATGGTAAATCATTGACCAGCCACGGGGATCCCGTTTTACAGAAAAAATCGACGTGACGAAAAAACGAAGGGTAAAAAACTTCCATGACCCGATTGAGGTTCGGATATGATTTTTTGGGTATGAAACTAACCAGTTGTTTGCACCAAAATTGGTCACAACACTCTTCGGGAGTCGTTGAAGAGATAACAATCAAGAGTATGAACTGAATATGAGTATTATCTAACAAAAACTCCAATCAACAGTAAAGAAAATGCGTAGACAAGCGATTTATAGTGGTTCGGCTTGTCGCCTACGTCCACTGTGAAGTTTTTTGATATTTTATTGATTCTCTTTCAATGTTTACAAGTTGTTACAGCGATCAACAGCAAGTTACAACTGGAAATTCGAAATCAGTAGTGAAATTATGATGGAGATGTCAATCCGGCAGAGTCTGGGCGCTTGAGAGTCAAAAGATCCCGAAGGTCCTTTTTCTGTTGGCTCTGGAGCTCTATTTATAGGTGTAGGCTGCTGATATTTCGCTGAAAACTCGGGAGACCACTTCTGGCACGTGAGGGGGCCCACACGTACGGTCTTGGGAAGTTTGGGCCCACTTTGGCATCGGTTCGAACTCTATTCGAACCGATCAAGAATTCATCCAATCGAGGTGAAATTTGTCGTGGACATTCTTCAACATGTATGCAAGCATCTGTGAAAATTTCATGGCATTTGGATCAGCAGATTGGGAGATATGGTGGGTTCGAAATAGGGTTCATGGCACGGCTGTTTGGTTCGAAACCCTGTATTCGAAACGATGGTTTCGAATCCATCATGGCACGCGACTTCGTGGTGACGTGGAGCGCAAACTTCGAATCGATCCGGACTTCACTCCGTGTTGACCGCTTCGACTCCATATATCTCGGCGCATTCGAAACGATGGAAGACACGTCATCGTGGTTGGTTGAACCAGTGGGTTCGAATGAAGCTACATAGGATGGGTTCGAAGATGGTATCACGGATGGGTTCGAAGCATGGCTATGTGATGGGTTCGAAGCATGGTTCTATGATGGGTTCGAAGATAGACTCCGTGATGGATTCGAAGCACGGCTTCTGTGATGGGTTCGAACTTGCGTTCCTTGGATGCATATGAGCTCTGCAACCCCTCCATGGATACGAGGCACATGGATTCGAACACGATGGTGTCGAAGGTGATGGAGCTTTGATGGTTTCGAAACTGATGGGTTCGATGTCCTTCGGTTCTAAGGCGACGGTTTCGAATGGTGCGTGACGATGGGTTCGAAGACACCCATCATGATGGGTTCGAAACCAGTGTGTTCCCTCCAAGTTGAACCGATCATAACTTGAGCATACGAACTCGGATCGACTTGAAATTTGAAATGTTGACTCCTGTGGTCTTTCTTGCCGGGTCCTATCAATTGTAGCTCAATCTGGACTCGGATAAAATTCAGTGATATCCATGGCGAAAGGAAGTACGATCAACCTCTGAGGCGAACTGTCCTTCGTTTTCAATCGATCTTTTGGTATCGCGGCTTTGCCGAAAAGCGGGATAACATTTTGCCCCCCAAAGTACGTCTTGTGGGAACATGACGTTCTTTGAATAGCTGCCATTTCTCTCTGAACAATCATTGCTCTCTTTTTCGTTGAAACTCGTATGCTGTACTGCTGTAACCTTGCGTTGATATGATTGATTGCTGTATAATAGTGCTTAGCCGTTGGCTGTCGCATTTGTAATAGGATGAGTGTTTGATCCCTGTGAATATTCAAAATCGAATGTTAGTCCGACATGTATGCACATATGTTAATTTGACCCTTGTTAACGTCGTGCGTCCGCGAGTCGTTGTCAGTTTGGTTTGCTATAGAATTTCATATCGATTCTCTCCTGAACCGATTTTGAAATTTGAATTTTAGACAACGCTTGATGGTTGTTTTGAAAGGTTCCTTCGCATCGATCCTCTCCTGAACAGATGTAGAAGGTTAAAGGAATCGAATTTGTATTGCGCGAGTGTAATGTTTCGAACGGATGCATTCGAGCATTGATGGGTTCGAAACCCAGGTTTGTATGGACTCGGTATGCTTGTTGCTATGATGGATTCGAAATTGACATTCGAACCGGTCTGAAAGGATGGAGTATACTTGTGTTGTGATGGGTTCGAAACTGACATTCGAACCGATGTGAAAGGATGGTTTAGAACTAGTAGTTCGTTTTGGTGGGTTCGAAACTGATCTTCGAATTGATGATTTGGATGGGTACGAAACTTTTGTTCGCGGCAGTGGTCCGTGTGCTTCACACGATGGAGCCTCAAGCGTATGGGTTCGAAAGTAGATTTCGAACCGATTCTGCATTCTGACCTGTTGTAATCGGTCAACTTTACCGGAACGCGAATCGACCCGGTCATCACTAACCCCCCATATAAATAGCAAGGACCTCGGCATTTTTTCACTTTTTACTTTTTTACTGCACGCTTCATCGCTTCGAAGCTTCAAAGGAGAAAAAACACTGTGTTGCGTTTTCGAATCATTCAACATCTGAATCTTCAATTTCTCGAATCCATCATTCAAACTAGGTAATTAGCCTCGAATTCAAACGGCGAAGCTATTTCGAACCCATTTCTTTTTATCGATTGCGTAGCCTCGAGATTGGCAAAACCAGATCTGGTTTGGGAGGGATTCGAACCGATGCGTGGGCTCGAGTTCGAATCGATGACGGTGGCGTCTTTTTATTGGATTTCGAATCGATCCTTAGAATGTCCTTGTTGGGATGCGTAGTTCGCACCGATTGAGGGATTCGAGTGGTCCATTCGAACCGATGGATTCGAACCGATAGGCTATCGTTTCGAAGTCCACAACATCGTATCGATACGAAGTGGATCGGTTCGAATGTGAATGATGCAGAGTTGAGGTTTCCTTATCGGTTCGAACTTGTCAAGCAATGATCGTTTCGAAGCCGTTCCTCGTCGATCGGTTCGAACTTGTCATCTGGTTATCGGTTCGAAGAGCGTTTAACTGCATGGTTTCGAAGCGAATTCAGGATGGGTTCGAACGTAGAGGTGTTCGGTTGGGTTCGAACGAAGTCCCTGTGATGGTTTCGAACCCTATATGATGGATTCCAAAATTTGAAATTTTTCAAGCATAACTCCGACGAGCTTCATTCTTGCATATTTGGACTTGAATATTAAACTG
This sequence comes from Allium cepa, assembly GCA_030765085.1. Classification (NCBI taxonomy): domain Eukaryota; kingdom Viridiplantae; phylum Streptophyta; class Magnoliopsida; order Asparagales; family Amaryllidaceae; genus Allium; species Allium cepa. The sequence goes on from CM060941.1 coordinate 824,626, forward strand.
CATACTTGACTGCCTATTGAAGCTCGTCGATGGAACTATAACAACTTCTATCCGAACCAACATCCATCATATAAATGATTTAGTGATGACGGTCAGGGATGACGGTCATTATAGCTGGACTCCGTAGCTTTGTCGTTTGCATATTTCTTTTATCTCTGCGATACTTATTCAAGTAATGCATGGCACTGCACAACATACACTCATACATGTTACACTAGGGAACGCACGGGTTCTTTGTCGTCTAACGATGGTTTCTCATGAGTTAGCTAGTTATGGAACCTTCAAGTTCACAGCAGCAGGAGATTCAAGGTACAGTCTCTCCGAGACTAGAGGTTCCGGATATAGATCTTGAGATCATCGGTCCAACCCCGGACGAACTTCCTGACGCGTCGTTCATTGCCAATCTATCTTATTCCGTTCCAACGAATATCACTGAAGACATGTTGGGGAGAATATGTTTGAGGCACGACCTGTCACTGGATGATGTGTCACTGCCGGGGCCGAACGATAGACCACATAATCCGCCGGAAGGGTTTACAGCATTTAACCGCCACGCGTGTGCGGCCGGGACACTTCCTCCGTTCAACGAGTATATAAGAGAAGTATTGTCGTTTTTGAGGATCGCCCCATCTCAGTTGCACCCGAACGGATATGCGTCGATCAATAGCTTGTTCATTGCATTTATGGAATATCTTCATCGACCACCCTCCCGATCGAAATCAGATACTTGTTTAACTTCAAAACTCGGGGTGATTATCCCTCTTTCACATTTCTGGAGGCTGTGAGAAATTGTCAAGTGGTTACTGGGTCCTGGACAAGGCTGAGTTACTATAGAACAGAATGGTTTTATGTCAGATGTCCTCCCGGATTTTGCCCGACGATGGTTATTCAGACGTGAGTATAACCAAGTTCTTAAATAGTTACTACGGCAATTGCAGCCGAAGTGGGACTTATATATATATTTTTCTCTTACAGCAACGATCCAGTGACCCGAAGGCGAATAGTTTAAGGAGATGGTGCGAGTACTTCGAGAAGTCCCGAGTGAAGATAGGGAAATCGAGTCGCTTTTGACCGATAGGAATCTCCAGACTTATGGGCTGATCGAACGAGGGCAGAGCATAAAGTTTGAGGTGGCACTAAGGATCGTTCCTAAAAAACGAGTCAAACATAAGAAGCCCGAAGTTGTCATTGCCGAGGAGGCTGATTCTGAAAGAACTCATACTGACGATGAGCTGCTGACCGAGCCTACGGATGTAGTTCCGGATGTCGCGGAGCAGAGAAAAGGCAAGGCCGCCATGGTTAAGTCAAGTGAGAAAAGGAGATGGAAATCGGTTGTCACTGCCTGATCCACTCCCGGAGTTAAAATCTCGGAGATGTCTCCTCCGAGAACTGAAAATCTTTTTGAAGGGCTTGCCGACCTTCCAATCCCGGAAGATGTGTCTTTTCAACATGATGCCGGGTTGGAGGAGTTCCATCGTAATCTAAATTGAGCGAGCCTCTTTTTACTAGCGAGGTCGACCCTTCTGGTTGGTCGGGGGGAAATGCATATTCATACACATTTCACGGCACTGCGTAACCTTTGACTGTAAATTACCTGTTTCGAAGGGTGATTAATTCGATTTTATTTTGCTTTGCAGATACTATGTCTAAGCGAGGTTCAATGCTTGGGAGTCTTCGACATGCCCGCAAGTCTTCTTATTATGATTCGCGCAGGCGAGAGGGGGATAGAGATTATGACCAGGGATGCTCTGGGTATTATGACCAGGGACGTTCAGGTTATTCTAGTCATGAGAGATATGATTCGGACAGGGGCCATAGGCGTCGATCGCGATCGCGTACCCCTCCTCCTTCCAGAGATCCCGTACAACCTCCCGTTCATGTCCCTCGTGATTCTTCTCGACATGTGTCGGTTTCTCAAGCTTCTAGATCTGAGGCGATGACGCTGATGGTTGCGGAGGAAACTCCTACTGAAATTATGGGGGAAGGAGCAATTAGGCTTGCGCAACTGAAGAGGGAGTTCCCGAATATCTGCTTCGACAACTACGTCTTTCCCCCGAATCTGAAAAGAATCCCGCCGGAGGCCGAGCTGTTGGCGCTCGACTATGTGCATGATTTTTACGCACAATACAAGGCGTGGTATAGGGAGGCCGACAAAGCATCGGCGCTGGCCTTCGAACGGGCGACCACTATTGAAAAACTTCAAACCGAGCTAGCACAAAAAGATCGCATTGTGCAAGTGCTGAATACAGAAGCCGAGTCATCTCGTAAATCTGAAATGGAAGCTATCAAAAAAGATGACGAGGCCCAGGCAACCATGGATAGAATGAAACGTGAGCACTACGCCACGGTTGAGGATATGGGCCATCGGAACACCTTGGTCACTGCTGAGAGGGACGCTGCTCTGAAGGAGTTAAACGAGCTTAAGTCCAAATTCGCCGAAATCGCCAAGGATAGGGATGACGCGAATAAGGCAGCCCAGGAGGCGTGTGAACAAGCCGTAGTCCTTCGCACCGAAAGAGATGCGGTAGTGGCGAAAGTTCAGGTGGTCGAACCAGAGGTGGAGGAGAAAGTTCAACGGGCGGAGGCCAGGCTAGAGGCCGACATTGAAGATTTGCTTATAACTTATAATGCCAACGTGTTGAAACACAGAAATTTGGCCTGGCTTCAAGATTATCCGGTTCACCTCCGCAGCGCTTGGGATCGATTGGTCGAGGAAGAAGAGGAAGCGCATCTGGGCGAATCGGTTGACCGATTCGAGGTTGAGAACCGGCTGTTGACTGAGGATGAGAAGAAGGTCCTTCATGACGCTATCATTGCTCATGAGAGGGAGATGATCGGTGGTTGTTCCCTGGAAGTTGGAGAGGGATCAGGCGTTGAGCATCGTGCGGATGTCACTGAAGTCAACACATCGCCTTCGTCAGTGCCTGCATCTGCGGTCAATTTGCAACCTGTTCCTGCTTACGACCCGGAGCAGTCGCGCTTATCTCCTATTCATGAGCATACTTCCGAGGCCGTTCAGCCGTCTGCGAGCCAAACTGGGGAAGGTACTCCGAAGTTATCTCAAGCGTTTTCTAAATAGAGAGTTTGTTTTGAAGAAGTTACTAATAACTTATTATTTTTGCTTAGCGACTGGAGTTGCACCGATCGTCGTGGCTCAAGAATCAAGCCAAAGGGATAAGGCCATCGCCACCGAGACTACTGCTGTAACCGCAGTATCCACCGAGGCGGCACAGGGGAGTGGGTTATCTCTCGAGGAACAAATGGTGAGCGAGCTGCTCGGTGAGCAGGGCGGTTTCTCCACGGACTTACCGTTTATCATCGTTAGTGATCTCCCGCCGACCTCAAGTTCTTCGATGCAGACTACGGATGCCCACAGCCAGGCCCAAGCGACTCGAGATGAGGAAATTTTGGCTGAGATCAACGCCGAAATAGAAGCTGCGGGGCATAGTGGTAGTACGGCGGCGCAGAGTCCAGCACCTGCTAGGGTAGTGTCATCGGGTGGCACTATCCCATCTTCCGTCACGGATCCAGTCCCCCCTACTCCTCTGGCGGGAAGCCTCCCTGCAGATTCGAGCTCTGAGGAGGACATTGATATCATGCCCCCAGCCGAAGAGCCACCGCCGAAGAGGAAGCACTCAAAAAGAATTTCTGTCGCTAGTGATTCTGATGATGAACCACTAATTAGGAGGACGAAAAAGAAGAAGAAATAGACCGTCTTTGTAAGTAGATGTTTTGGTAGATAAGTACTTGTTTTTGCTTTTTGTTAGTAAGCCGTGTATAGATGCAGGTTCGGCCCCTGCTAGTAGGGAATTTTTTGGGAGAACTTTTTTGTATGTAAGTCCTTATTTTTAGTTAGTTGAAATAAACTTCAGTTTCTTTGCTTCAACTCTTGTTTTATTCGTGCTTAAGTACTTGCAGTGTCTTGTTTTCGGTCCGGAGTACTTGTGGTGTTTTTACCATTTAAGTAAAGCTCGTTTCATTTGCCAAGCCTGAAAATCTTGGTCACAAGTTGTGATTGATGAATGAGTTGAACTTCGGACGTTGTATCACTTCGGTTGGTGATTGACACTTAGCTTTCGTGCCCCCCAGTTTTGGGGAACAACACTTGTATTTTTGGTGGTTGATCGCACTTGTTGCGAATCTTAAGCACACGTCCGCATTCTAGGGACTTAGGATAATTTGAGATCAATAATCTGCTTTGCACTCCAGGAGTTTGAGAGTTATCGATGTTTGTATTATGGTTCGCGCTCTGGGAACCTGGAATTGATGTTTACACTCCGCTTCACGCTCTGGGAACTGGGAGTTGATGTTGACATTTCAGTTCGCACTTCGGGAACTTCGAATTGCTGTTTGTACTCCGACTCACGCTTTGGGAATCTGTAGTTAGCATGGATGCTTCGGTTCGCGCTCCGGGAACCTATAATTTGTGTTTATACTCCAATGCATGCTTTGAGAGCTTGGAGTTCGCATTGATGGGTTGGTTCGCACTCCGAGAACCTGGAATAGATATTTATACTCCAATTCACACTCTGGGAAGTTGGAGTTAGCCGATAGATGGTCAGTCACACCTATTTGAGCTTATTAGGAATTCGTTCGCGCTTCGGGAACGATGGATTTGATGTTTATACTCCAATTCACACTCTGGGAAGTTGGAGTCCGTTCGCACTCTGGGAACGATTTATTGGATGTTTATACTCCAATTCACACTCTGGGAAGTTGGAGTCCGTTCGCACTCTGGGATCGAATTATGGAATGTTTATACTCCAATTCACACTCTGGGAAGTTGGAGTCCGTTCGCACTCTGGGAACGAATTATGGAATGTTTATACTCCAATTCGCGCTGTGGGAAGTTGGAGTCCGTTCGCGCAGTGGGAACGAATTGTGGAATGTTTATACTCCAATTCACAATCTGGGAAGTTGGAGTCCGTTCGCACTCTGGGAACGATTTATTGGATGTTTATACTCCAATTCACACTCTTGGAAGTTGGAGTCCGTTCGCACTCTGGGAACGAATTATGGCATGTTTATACTCCAATTCGCGCTGTAGGATGTTGGAGTCCGTTCGCACTCTGGGAATGAATTATGGAATGTTTATGCTCAAATTCGCGCTGTGGGATTGGAGTCCGTTCGCGCAGTGGGAACGAATTATGGCATGTTCGTACTCCAATTCGTGTTCTAGGAAGTTGGAGTCCGTTCGCGCAGTGGGAACGAATTGTTGAATGTTTATACTCCAATTCGCGTTCTAGGAAGGTGGAGTCCGTTCGCGCAGTGGGAACGAATTATGGAATGTTTATACTCCAATTTGCGCTGTGGGAAGTTGGAGTCCGTTCGCGCAGTGGGTGTTTGCACCAAAATTGGTCACAACACTCTTCGGGAGTCGTTGAAGAGATAACAATCAATAGTATGAACTGAATATGAATATTATCTAACAAAAACTCCAATCAACGGTAAAGAAAATGCGTAGACAAGCGATTTATAGTGGTTCGGCGTGTTGCCTACGTCCACTGTGAAGTTTTTTGATATTTTATTGATTCTCTTTCAATGTTTACAAGTTGTTACAGCGATCAACAGCAAATTACAATTGGAAATTCGAAATCAATAGTGAAATTATGATGGAGATGTCAATCCAGCAGAGTCTGGGCGCTTAAGAGTGAGAAGATCCCGAAGTCCCTTTTCTGTTGGCCCTGGAGCTCTATTTATAGGCGTAGGCTGCTGGTTTCTCGCTGAAAACTCGGGAGACCACTTCTGGCACGTGAGGGGGCCCACACGTACGGTCTCGGGAAGTTTGGGCCCACTTTGGCATCTGTTCGAACTCCGTTCGAACCGATCAAGAATTCATCCAATCGAGGTGAAATTTGGCGTGGACATTCTTCAACATGTATGCAAGCATCTGTGAAAGTTTCATTGCATTTGGATCAGTAGATTAGGAGATATGTTGGATTCGAAATAGGCTTCACGGCAAGGCTGTTTGGTTCGAACCCCTGTATTCGAAACGATGGTTTCGAATCCATCATGGCACGCGACTTCGTGGTGACGTGGAGCGCAAGCTTTGAATCGATCCGGACTTCACTCCGTGTTGACCGCTTCGACTCCGTATATCTCGGTGATTTCGAACCGATGGAAGACACGTTGGTTGACCCAGTGGGTTCGAATAAGGCAACACAGGATGGGTTCGAACATGGCATCAGGGATGGATTCGAACATGACTCTGTGATGGGTTCGAAGATGGCTCTGTGATGGGTTCGAACTTGACTTCAGGGATGGGTTCGAACGAAGCTTATGGATGGGTTCGAAGCATGCATGTCCGGTGGATTCGAAATGAGGCAGCCGAGTATGGATGGATCCGATGGGTACAAAAGTGATGGAGTCGAACCTGTGGGGGATTCGAAGGGTTCGAAGGAGATGGTTTCGAACTGGGGCGTGACGATGGATTCGAAGACAACCATAATGATGGGTTCGAAACCAGTGTGTTCCCTCCAAGTTGACTCGATCATAACTTGAGCATACGAACTCGGATCGACCTTAAATTTGAGATGCTAACTCAAGTGGTCTTTCTTGCCGTGTCTTATCAATTGTAGCTCAATCGGGACTCGGACAAAATTCAGTGATATCCATAGCGAAAGGAAGTACGATCAACCTCTGAGGTGAACTGTCCTTCGTTTTTCGATCAATCTTTTGGTATCGCGGCTTTGCCAAAAAGCGGGATAACATTTTGCCCCCCAAAGTACGTCTTGTGGGAACATGACGTGCTTTGAATAGCCGCCATTTCTCTCTGAACAACCATTGCTCTCTTTTTTGTTGAAACTCGTATGCTGTAATGCTGTAACCTTGCGTTGATATGATTGATTGCTGTATAATAGTGCTTAGCCGTTGGCTGTCCTGTGAATATTCAAAATCGAATGTTAGTCCGAGATGTATGCACATATGTTAATATGATCCTTGTTAACGTCGCGCGTCCGCGAGTCGTTGTCAGTTTTGTTTGCTATAGAATTTCGTATCGATTCTCTCCTGAACCGATTTTGAAATTTGAATTTGAGACAACGCTTGGTGGTTGTTGTGGAAGGTTCCTTCGTATCGATCCTCTCCTGGACCGATGTAGAAGGTTAAAGAAATTGAATTTGCATTGCGCAAGTGTAATGTTTCGAACCGATGCATTCGAGCATTGATGGGTTCGAAATTCATGTCTGTATGGACGCGGTACGCCCGTGCAATGATGGGTTGTGTGAATATGAGACTTCGAATCGATGCGTTGGAGCATTGATGGAGTCGAAATCTACATTCGAATCGACGGAGTATACTCGTGCTATGATGGATTCGAAGTTGGTATTCGAAACGATCTGAAAGGATGGAGTATATTTGTGTTGTGATGGTTTCGAAATTATCATTCGAACCGATGTGAAATGATGGTTTCGAATTAGTAGTTCGTTTCGGTGGTTTCGAAACTGATCTTCGAATCGATGATTTGGATGGGTACGAAACTTTGGTTCACGGCAGTGGTCCGTGTGCTTCACATGATGGAGCCTCGAGCGTATGGGTTCGAAAGTAGATTTCGAACCGTTTCTACATTCTGACCTGTTGCAATCGGTCAAGTCTACCGGAACGCGAATCGACCCGGTCATCTTCAACCCCCCATATAAATAGCAGTGGGCCTGCCACTTTTCCACTTTTCACTTTTACTTTTACTCTTGCTGACTTTCTGCATCGTCTCGAAGCTCCTTAAGAGAAAACACTGTTGCGCTTTCTAATCATTCAAGATCTGAATCCCTAATTTCTCGAATCCATCAATCAAATTAGGTAAATAGCCTCGGATTCAAACGGCGAAGCTATTTCGAATCCATTCCTGTTCATCGATTGCGTAACCTAGAGTTTGGCAAAACCAGATCTGGTTTGGGAAGGATTCGAACCGATGTGTGGGTTCGAGTTCAAATCGATGACGGTGGTGTCTTTCCATTAGATTTCGAATCGATCCCTGGAATGTCTTTGTTGGGATGCATAGTTCGCACCGATTGAGGGATTCGAGGGTTCCATTCGAATCGATGGATTCGAACCCATACGCTATCGCTTCGAAGTCCACAACTTCGTATCGATACGAAGTGGATCAGTTCGAACGCGACCGATGTCAAGTTAAGGGTTTCGGTATCGGTTCGAACTTGTCATTTGGCTATCGGTTCGAAGCGCGTCTAACTGCATGGTTTCGAAGTGTTGTCAGGATGGGTTCGAACGCATGGTTTCGAAGCAATGTCATGATGGTTTCGAACGCATGGGTTCGAACGAAGTTTGGATGGGTTCGAAGGAAGAGGTGTTCGGTTGGGTTCGAACATGACTCTGTGATGGTTTCGAACCCTATATGATGGATTCCAAAATTTGAAAATTTTCAAGCATAACTCCGACGAGCTTCATTCCTGCATACTTGGACTTGAATATTGAACTGCATACTTGACTGCCTTTTGAAGCTCGTCGATGGAACTATAACAACTTCTATTCGAACCGACTTCCATCATATAAGTGATTTAGTGATGACGGTCAGCGATGACGGTCATTATAGCTGGACTCCGTAGCTTTGTCGTTTGCATATTCACTTCAACTCTGCAATATTTATTCAAGTAATGCATGGCACGGTACCACACACATTCATACACTTTACACTGGGGAACGCACGGGTTCTTTGTCGTCTAACGATGGTTTCTCATGAGTTAGCTAGTTATGGAACCTTCAAGTTCACAGCAGCAGGAGATTCAAGGTACAGTCTCCCCGAGACTAGAGGTTCCGGACATAGATCCTGAGATCATCGGTCCAGCCCCGGACGAACTTCCCGATGCGTCGTTCATTGCCAATCCATCGGACTCCGTTCCATCGAATATCTCTGAAGACATGTTGGGGAGAATATGTTTGAGGCACGGCTTGTCACTGGACGATGTGTTACTGTCGGGGCCGAATGATAGACCACATAGTCCGCCGGAAGGGTATACAGCATTTAACCGCCACGCGTGTGCGGCCGGGACACTTCCCCCGTTCAACGAGTATATAAGAGAAGTGTTGTCGTTTTTGAGGATCGCCCCATCTCAGCTGCACCCGAACGGATATGCGTCGATCAATAGCTTGTTCATTGCATTTATGGAATGTCTCCATCGACCGCCACTTCCAATCGAAATCAGATACTTGTTTAACTTCAAAACTCGGGGTGATTATCCCTCTTTCACATTTATGGAAGTAGTGAGGAATTGTCAAGTGGTCGCCGGATCCTGGACAAGGCTGAGTTACTATAGGACAGAATGGTTTTATGTCAGATGTCCTCCAGGATTTGCCCAACGATGGTTATTCAGACGTGAGTATAACTGTGCTCTTAAATAGTTACTACGGCAATTGCAGCCGAAGTGGGACTTATATTAATTTTTTCTTTTTACAGCAACGATCCCGCGACCCGAAGGCGAACAGTTTAAGGAGATGGTGCGAGTACTTCGAGAAGTCCCGAGTGAAGATAGGGACATCGAGTTGCTTTTGACCGATAGGAATCTACGGACATATGGGCTGATTGAACGACGGCAGAGTATAAGATTTGAGGTGGCACTAAGGATCGTTTCTAAAAAACGAGTCAAACATAAGAAGCCCGAAGTTGTCATAGCCGAGGAGGCTGATTCTGAAAGAACTCATACTGACGATGAGCCGCTGACCGAGCCTACGGATGTAGCTCCGGAAGTCGCGGGGCAGAGAAAAGGCAAGGCTGCCATAGTTAAGTCAAGTAAACAGGGGAGAAGGAAATCGGTTGTCACGGTCCGACCCTCTCCCGGAGTTAGAATTTCTGAGATGTCTCCTCCACGAACTGAAAATCTTTTCGAAGGGCTTGCCGACCTTCCAATCCCGGAAGATGTGTCTTTTCAACATGATGTCGGGTTGGAGGAGTTCCATCGTAATCTAGAATTGAGCGAGCCTCTTATTACTAGCGAGGTCGACACTTCTGGTTGGTCGGGGGGAAATGCATATTCATACACATTTCACGACACTGCATAAACTTTGACTGTAAACTACCTGTTTCGAAGGGTGATTAATTCGATTTTATTTTGCTTTGCAGATACTATGTCTAAACGAGGTTCAATGCTTGGGAGTCTTCGACATGCCCGCAAGTCTTCATATTATGATTCGCGCAGACGAGAGGGAGATAGAGATTATGATCAGGGATGCCCTGGGTATTATGACCAGGGACGTTCCGGATATTCTAGTCATGAGAGATATGACTCGGACAGGGGCCATAGGCGTCGATCTCGATCGCGTACCCCTCCTCCTTCCAGAGATCCCGTACAACCTCCCATTCGTGTCCCTCGTGATTCTTCTCGACATGTGCCGATTTCTCAAGCTTCTACATCTGAGGCGATGGCGCCGATGGTTGCGGAGGAACCTCCTACTGAAATCATGGGGGAAGGAGCAATCAGGCTTGCGCAACTGAAAAGGGAGTTCCCGAATATCTGCTTCGACAACTACGTCTTTCCCCCGAACTTGAAAAGAATCCCACCGAAGGCCGAGCGGTGGGCGCTTGACTATGTGCATGATTTTTACGCACAATACAAGGTGTGGTATAAGGCGGCCGAAAAAGCATCAGCGCTGGCCTTCGAACGAGCGGCCACCATTGAAAAGTTGCAAACCGAGTTAGCACAAAGAGATCGCATCATTCAAGTGCTGAATACTAAGGCTGAATCATCCCGTAAATCTGAAATAGAGGCCACCAAGAGAGCCGATGAAGCCCAGGCAATCATGGATAGGATGAAACGCGAACACTACGCCACGGTTGAGGACATGGGTCATCGAAACACATTGGTTACTGCAGAGAGGGACGCAGCCCTGAAGGAGTTGAACGAGCTTAAGTCAAAATTCGCCGAAATCGCCAAGGAAAGGGATGATGCGAATAGCGCAGCCCAGGAGGCGTGTGAACAAGCCGTGATTCTCCGGACTGAACGGGATGTAGTAGTGGCCAAGGTTCATGTGGTCGAGGCAGAGGTGGAAGAGAAAGTTCAACTAGCAGAGGCCAGGCTAGAGGCCGATATTGAAGATTTGCTTATAACTTATAATGCAAACGTGTTAAAACACCGAAATTTGGCCTGGCTTCAGGATTATCCAGTTCACCTCCGCAGCGCTTGGGAACGATTGGTCGAGGAAGAGGAGGAAGCGCACCCGGGCGAATCGGTTGACCGATTCGAGCTTGAGAACCGGCTGTTAGCCGAGGATGAGAAGAAAGTCCTTCATGATGCTATCATTGCTCATGAGAAGGAGATGATGGGTAGTCATTCCCTGGAAATTGGAGAAGGATCAGGCGTTGAGCATCGTGCGGATGTCACCGAAGTCACCACATCGCCTTCGTCAGCGCCTGTATCTGCGGTCAGTTTGCAAACTGTTCCTGCGTACGACCCGGAGCAACCGCGCTTATCTCCTATTCATGAGCATACTTCCGAGGCCGTTAAGCCGTCTGCGAGCCAAACTGGGGAAGGTATTCCGAAGTTATCTCAAGAGTTTTCTAAATAGAGAGTTTGTTTTGAAGAAGTTACTAATAACTTATTATTTTTGCTTAGTGACTGGAGTTGCGCCGATTGTCGCGGCTCAAGAATCAAGTCAAAGGGACAAGGCCATCGCCACCGAGACTACCGCTGTAACTACGGTATCGACCGAGGCGGCACAGGGGAGTGGGTTATCTCTTGAGGAACAAATGGTGAGCGAGCTGCTCGGTGAGCCGGGCGGTTTCTCCACGGACTTGCCCTTCATCATCGTTAGTGATCCCCTGCCGACCTCAAGTTCGTCGATGCAGACTGCGGATGCCCCCAGCCAAGCCCAAGCGACTCGAGAAGAGGAGATTTTGGCTGAAATCAATGCTGAAATAGAAGCTGCGGGGCACAGTGGTAGCGCCGGTGGCAGCACGATGGCGCAGAGTCCAGCGTCTGCTAGGGTAGTGTCGTCGGGTGGCACAATCCCAACTTCCGTCACGGATCCAGTCCCCCCTACTCCTCCGGCGGGAAGCCTTCCTGCAGATTTGAGCTCCGAGGACATCGATATCATGCCCCCAGCCGAAGAGTCACCGCCGAAGAGGAGGCACTCAAAAAGAATTTCTGTCGCTAGTGATTCTGATGAAGAACCACTAATAAGGAAGACGAAAAAGAAGAAGAAGTAGTCTGGCTTCTCAAGTAGACGTTTTGGTAGATAAGTACTTGTTTTTGTTTTTTGTTAGTAAGCCGTGTATAGATGCAGGTTCGGCCCCTGCTAGTAGGGCTTGTTTTTTGGAAGAACTCATTTGTACGTAAGTCCTTATTTTTAGTTAGTTCAAATAAACTTCAGTTTCTTTGTTTCAACTCTTGTTTTATTTGTGCTTAATTACTTGCAGTGTCTTGCTTTCGGTCCGGTGTACTTGTGGTGTTTCTACCTTTTAAGTGGAGTTCGTTTTTATTCGCCAAGTCTGAAAATTTTGGTCACAAGTTGTGATTGATGAATGAGTTGAACTTCGGACGTTGTATCACTTCGGTTAGTGATTGACACTTAGCTTTCGTGCCCCCTAGTCTCGGGGAACAACACTTGTATTTTTGGCAGTTGATCGCACTTGTTGCAAATCTTAAGCACACGCCCGCATTCTGGGGACTTAGGATAATTTGAGATCGATAATCTGCTTCGCACTCCAGGAGTTTGAGAGTTATCGATGTTTGTATCGTGGTTCGCGCTCGGGGAACCTAGAATTGATGTTTACACTCCGCTTCACGCTCTGGGAACTGGGAGTTGATGTTGACATCTCAGTTTGCACTTCGGGAACTTCGAATTGTTGTTTGTACTCCGACTCACGCTTTGGGAATCTAGAGTTAGCACGGATGCTTCGGTTCGCCCTCCGGGAACCTGCAATTTGTGTTTATACTTCAATGCATGCTTTGAGAACTTGGAATTCGCATTGATGGGTTGGTTCGCACTCCGGGAACCTGGAATAGATGTTTATACTCCGATCCACACTCTGGAAAGTTGGAGTTAGCCGATAGATGGTCAGTCACACCTATTTGAGCTTTTTAGGAATTCGTTGCACTCCAGGAACGATGGATTTGATGATTATACTCCAATTCACACTCTGGGAAGTTGGAGTCCGCTCGCACTCTGGGAACGAATTATGGAATGTTTATACTCCAATTCACGCTGTGGGAAGTTGGAGTCCGTTCGCACTCTGGGAACGAATTATGGAATGTTTATACTCCAATTCGCGTTCTAGGAAGTTGGAGTCCGCTCGCACTCTGGGAACGAATTATGGAATGTTTATACTCCAATTCACGCTATGGGAAGTTGGAGTCCGTTCGCGCTCTGGGAACGAATTATGGAATGTTTATACTCCAATTCGCGTTCTAGGAAGTTGGAGTCCGTTCGCGCAGTGGGAACGAATTGTGGAATGTTTATACTCCAATTCGCGCTGTGGGAAGTTGGAGTCCGTTCGCGCAGTGGGAACGAATTATTGAATGTTTATACTCCAATTCGCGCTGTGGGAAGTTGGAGTCCGTTCGCGCAGCGGGAACGAATTGTGGAATGTTTATACTCCAATTCACGCTATGGGAAGTTGGAGTCCGTTCGCACAGTGGGAACGAATTATTGAATGTTTATACTCCAATTCGCGCTGTGGGAAGTTGGAGTCCGTTCGCGCAGTAGGAACGAATTATTGAATGTTTATACTCCAATTTGCGCTGTGGGAAGTTGAAGTCCGTTCGCGCAGTGGGAACGAATTATTGAATGTTTATACTCCAATTCGCACTGTGGGAAGTTGGAGTCCGTTCGCGCGGTGGGAACGAATTATTGAATGTTTATACCCCAATTCGCGCTGTGGGAAGTTGGAGTTAGTTGTAGGACTGCCGTGTGTCGGTCCAGTTCAGCCTTTGATGTGTTGGCTTGCCCCCGAGCTGGGGTTTCACTTAGTGAGTGGCCGGTTGTATCGCAGTCACTCGCTATTTGAATAAACTCCATTGTTTGATGGAATTTAGCTCTTCGTGTGTCGTGATTGTTGAACGTTGTATTCGATGAATCACAGCTCTAGCTTGAAGAGATAATGTTTTATTGCTGAAATAAGAAAATATGGCAAAGTCAGTGCCTTATTACAAAATCAAATTTCAGAATGTAAAGGAAATTGCAAATTATTCATAGATTGAATGAGCCTGTCATGTGTGACAGTGACGAAGATCCTCGTCGTTCCAGGCTCCTGAGAAAGTCGGTCCGCCACTGATGGCGTTTATCACCAATCTCCCGCGAGGACCACTGGAGTCCTCATGTCTCGGTCGATCGGGTTCACTGTTTTGATTTGATGGACCTGCTTCCCTAGGTTGCGGTGTCCGCACAAATCGATCAAGCTTCCTTTCTCTGATCAGTTTCTCAACGAGATCCTACAAGTGACGACACTCGTTTGTATCGTGCCCGTAGTTTTCATGGAACCTGCAAAACTTTCCTATTTGGATTTGTCTCTCTGACGACGGTCTCGGAGCAGGTTTTTCATATTGAATTGTACTACGGGTTTGTAAATACAAGTCCTCCAGTGAAGTATTCAAAGGAGTATAATTGTCAAACATCGGATGTTTGCGTGGCGGGCCACGATTTTGATCTTGTTTTTTAATTTGATGCACGCTCTCTCTTCGCCGAGCTTGCTTATTTTTGACGTTCAACTGAACTTTTCCGGAGCTCTCACCGGATTGTTTGATGGCAACATTGCTTCGGATCCCTTCTGTACTTGGTTTTGCATCAGTTTGCTTCCTAGACTGTTTTGCATCTTCTCGTCTCAGGAACTGAGCAGCCTTGGCGTGGAAATGGTCCAACGATGCAGGTGGTTTTCCGGCTAACCAATTGCCGAACTCAGAATCGGGGTCGATTCCCTTAGTCAGCGCCATAAGGATGGAATTATCGTTCGGATTGCTGATCTCCGCGCATGCAGTGTGGAATCTCTCTAAGTAGTGTCTGAGTGTCTCCCCGGGAGCCTAAGTGACACTAGACAGAGTGTTGACATCTTTGGGTCTTGCGACATGCATGCGGAATTGCTCAACGAATTTTGTAGCTAACTGGTCGAATGAAGAGATGGATCGAGGTGGCAATCGAGTGAACCACATGGTGGCGATGCCCTCCAGGGATATGGGGAAACTTCGACACTTTACTGCGTCGTCAGCACGGGCAGCAGTCATCGACCATTCATATTTTAGAATATGTTGGTTGGGGTCGGAGTTTCCTTCGTACATGGGTAGTGTTGGCATTCTGAATCGCCGTGGGGGTTCAGCAGTAAGGATATCGTCCGTAAAAGGAGTGTGACTTCGGGAAACTCCCCAGTCGTCATTCGTGAATCCCTGACTCTCACGGATCATTTGACATATCATAGTGGAAAGATCCGGCATTTGCGCGTTCTGTGCGGCTTGTGCCGGAGTACGATTACGTTCCATGCTTTGGGGTTGGACCGGATATTGTCGACGGTCCAAACTTTGCCTTCTTGGCATATAGTCTTCTGGGACGTATGGTTCAGGAGTGCGTCCATCATGACGACGGTTCAGGTCCGACTGATCTTGAACATCGACCCCTGGTTCAGCCGCAACGTCAGTAGTGCGGTATTCTGTAGCGTGGTGAGGGATGGCACCTCCTCGGGAGGAGGGTCCGGTTTGGAAACTAGCCGATGGACCAACTCTCAGTTGTCCAACGGTCAGTGTTGGTTGATCTCCAGCAGTTGGCATGCGATTCCCATCTATCCGGGGTCGTGGAGGTCGATTGTGATAATCAGAAGATGAAGAACTCTCGCTGGAGGAACGAGACACGTGGTCTCTCTTGGATCTCCTTCGCTTCTGGCGATCCAATTTGTTGATTAGTTCAGCGTTAACGCGTAGCTGTTCTTCTAGTTGTTGCCGACTCTGGGTCAGCTCTTGGATAAGCGACTGCAACTCTTGTCGGGTAACCGGAGCTGAGGGTTCCGAGTGTGCAGTAGCATCCTGATTAGGTGGAGGCAGAGTTACAGGATTCTGTCGATCCTGTTCTTCTTGATTGATGGCGTTAGAAGTGGTTCTTGTGCTAACCATCTCAAACGTTGGATTCCTTTCCTTAGATTTTTTCAAATCTGAATAGAATGGAAGGAATTTGAATTCAAAGATCTGGATCTCCCTCTTAGATTGATACAATCCGGTATCGATGACAGATCCAACGAGCAGGAGAAAAGCTGGGTTTTCTCAGTGAAAGCACCAAAGTGTTTGCACCAAAATTGGTAACAACACTCTTCGGGAGTCGTTGAAGAGATAACAATCAATAGTATGAACTGAATATGAATATTATCTAACAAAAACTCCAATCAACAGTAAAGAAAATGCGTAGACAAGCGATTTATAGTGGTTCGGCGTGTTGCCTACGTCCACTGTGAAGTTTTTTGATATTTTATTGATTCTCTTTCAATGTTTACAAGTCGTTACAGCGATCAACAGCAAATTACAACTGGAAATTCGAAATCAATAGTGAAATTATGATGGAGATGTCAATCCGGCAGAGTCTGGGCGCTTAAGAGTGAGAAGATCCCGAAGTCCCTTTTCTGTTGGCCCTGGAGCTCTATTTATAGGCATAGGCTGCTGGTATCTCGCTGAAAACTCGGGAGACCACTTCTGGCACGTGAGGGGGCCCACACGTACGGTCTCGGGAAGTTTGGGCCCACTTTGGCATCGGTTCGAACTCCATTCGAACCGATCAAGAATTCATCCAATCGAGGTGAAATTTGGCGTGGACATTCTTCAACATGTATGCAAGCATCTGTGAAAGTTTCATTGCATTTGGATCAGTAGATTAGGAGATATGTTGGGTTCGAAATAGGCTTCACGGCAAGGCTGTTTGGTTCGAACCCCTGTATTCGAAACGATGGTTTCGAATCCATCATGGCACGCGACTTCGTGGTGACGTGGAGCGCAAGCTTCGAATCGATCCGGACTTCACTCCGTGTTGACCGCTTCGACTCCGTATATCTCGGTGATTTCGAACCGATGGAAGACACGTTGGTTGACCCAGTGGGTTCGAATAAGGCAACACAGGATGGGTTCGAACATGGCATCAGGGATTGGTTCGAACATGACTCTATGATGGGTTCGAAGATGGCTCTGTGATGGGTTCGAACTTGACTTCAGGGATGGGTTCGAACGAAGCTTATGGATGGGTTCGAAGCATGCATGTCCGGTGGATTCGAAATGAGGCAGCCGAGTATGGATGGATCCGATGGGTACGAAAGTGATGGAGTCGAACCTGTGGGGGATTCGAAGGGTTCGAAGGAGATGGTTTCGAACTGGGGCGTGACGATGGATTCGAAGACAACCATAATGATGGGTTCGAAACCAGTGTGTTCCCTCCAAGTTGACTCGATCATAACTTGAGCATACGAACTCGGATCGACTTGAAATTTGAGATGCTAACTCAAGTGGTCTTTCTTGCCGTGTCTTATCAATTGTAGCTCAATCGGGACTCGGACAAAATTCGGTGATCCATGGCGAAAGGAAGTACGATCAACCTCTGAGGTGAACTGTCCTTCGTTTTTCGATCAATCTTTTGGTATCGCGGCTTTGCCAAAAAGCGGGATAACAGTGGGAACGAATTATGGAATGTTTATACTCCAATTCGCGTTCTAGGAAGTTGGAGTCCGTTCGCGCAGTGGGAACGAATTACGGAATGTTTATACTCCAATTCGCGTTCTAGGAAGTTGGAGTCTGTTCGCGCAGTGGGAACGAATTGTTGAATGTTTATACTCCAATTCGCGCTGTGGGAAGTTGGAGTCCGTTCGCGCAGTGGGAATGAATTATGGAATGTTTATACTCCAATTCGCGTTCTAGGAAGTTGGAGTCCGTTCGCGCGGTGGGAACGAATTATGGAATGTTTATACTCCAATTCGCGTTCTAGGAAGTTGGAGTCTGTTCGCGCAGTGGGAACGAATTGTTGAATGTTTATACTCCAATTCGCGCTGTGGGAAGTTGGAGTTAGTTGTAGGACTGTCGTGTGTCGGTCCAGTTCAGCCTTTAGTGTGATGGCTTGCCCTCGAGCTGGGGTTTCACTTAGTGAGTGGCCGGTTGTATCGCAGTTACTCGCTATTTGAATAAATTCCATTGTTTGATGGAATTTAGCTCTTCGTGTGTCGTGATTGTTGAACGTTGCATTCGGTTAATCACAGCTCTAGCTTGAAGAGATAATGTTTTATTGCTGAAATAAGAAAATATGGCAAAGTCAGTGCCTTATTACAAAATCGAATTTCAGAATGTAAAGGAAATTGCAAATTATTCATAGATTGAATGAGCCTGTCATGTGTGACAGTGACGAACATCCTCGTCATTCCAGGCTCCTGAGAAAGTCGGTCTGCCACTGATGGCGTTTATCACCAATCTCCCACGAGGACCATTGGAGTCCTCATGTCTCGGCTGATCGGGTTCATTGTTTTGATTTGATGGACCTGCTTACCTGGGTTGCGGTGTCCGCACAAATCGATCAAGCTTCCTTTCCCTGATCAGTTTTTCAACGAGATCCTGTAAGTGACGACACTCGTTCGTATTGTGCCCGTAGCTTTCATGGAACCTGCAAAACTTTCCTGTTTGGATTTGTCTCTCTGACGACGGTTTTGGAGCAGGTTTTTCATATTGAATTGTATTACGGGTTTGTAAGTACAAGTCCTCCAGTGAAGTATCCAAAGGAGTATAGTTGTCGAACATCGGATGTTTGCGTTGCGGGCCACGATTTTGATCTTGTTTTTTTAATTTGATTCACGCTCTCTCTTCGCCGAGCTTGCTTATTTTTGACGCTCAACTGAACTTTTCCGGAGCTCTCACCGGATTGTTTGATGGCAACATTGCTTTGGATCCCTTCTATACTCGGTCTTGCATCGGTTTGCTTCCTAGACTGTTTCGTGTCTTCTCGTCTTAGGAACTGAGCCGCCTTGGCGTGGAAACGGTCCAATGATGCAGGTGGTTTTCCGGCTAACCAATTGCCGAACTCAGAATCGGGGTCGATTCCCTTAGTCAACGCCATAAGGATGGAGTTATCGTTCGGATTGCTGAGCTCCGCACATGCAGTATGGAATCTCCCTAAGTAGTGTCTGAGTGTCTCTCCGGGAGCCTGAGTGACACTAGACAGAGTGTTAACATCTTTGGATCTTGCGACATGCATGCAGAATTGCTCAACGAATTTTGTAGCTAACTGGTCGAATGAAGAGATGGATCGAGGTGGCAATCGAGTGAACCACATGGTGGCGATGCCCCCCAAGGATATGGGGAAACTTCGACACTTTACTGCATCGTCGGCACGGGCAGCAGTCATCAACCATTCATATTTTTGAATATGTTGGTTGGGGTCGGAGTTTCCTTCGTACATGGGTAGAGTTGGCATTCTGAATCGACGTGGGGGTTCAGCAGTAAGGATATCATCCGAAAAAGGAGTGTGGCTTCGGGTAACCCCCCAATCGTCATTCGTGAATCCCTGACTCTCACGTATCATTTGACGTATCATAGTGGAAAGATCCGGCATTTGCGCGTTCTGTGCGGCTTGTGCCGGAATACGATTACGTTCCATGCTTTGGGGTTGGACCGGATATTGTCGACGGTCCAAGCTTTGCCTTCTTGGCACATAGTCTTCTAGGACGTATGGTTCAGGAGTACGTCCGTCATGACGACGGTTCAGGTCCGACTGATCTTGAACGTCGACCCCTGGTTCAGCCGCAACGTCAGTAGTGCGGTATTCTGTAGCGTGGTGAGGGATGGCACCTCCTCGGGAGGAGGGCCCGGTTTGGAAACTGGCCAATGGACCAACTCTCAGTTGTCCAACGGTCAGCGTTGGTTGATCTCCAGCAGTTGGCATGCGATTCCCATCTAGCTGGGGTCGTGGAGGTCGATTGTGATAATCAGAAGATGAAGAACTCTCGCCGGAGGAACGAGGCACGTGGTCTCTCTTGGATCTCTTTCGCTTCTGGCGATCCAATTTGTTGATTAGTTCCGCGTTAGCGCGTAGTTGTTCTTCTAGTTGTCGCCGACTCTGGGTCAGCTCTTGGATTAGCGACTGTAACTCTTGTCGGGTAACCGGAGCTGAGGGTTCCGAGTGTGCAGTGGTATCTTGATTAGGTGGGGGTAGAGTTACAGGATTCTATCGACCCTGTTCTTCTTGATTGACAGCGTTTGAGGTGGTTCTTGTGCTAACCATCTCGAATGTTGGATTCCTTTCCTTAGACTTTTGCAAATCTGAATAGAATGGAAGGAATTTGAATTCAAAGATCTGGATCTCTCTCTTAGATTTGTTCAATCCGGTATCGATGATAGATCCAACGAGCAGGAGAAAAGCTGGGTTTTCTCAGTGAAAGCACCCAAGTGTTTGCACCAAAATTGGTCACAACACTCTTCGGGAGTCGTTGAAGAGATAACAATCAAGAGTATGAACTGAATATGAATATTATGTAACAAAAACTCCAATCAACAGTAAAGAAAATGCATAGACAAGCGATTTATAGTGGTTTGGCGTGTCGCCTACGTCCACTGTGAAGTTTTTTGATATTTTATTGATTCTCTTTCAATGTTTACAAGTTGTTACAGCGATCAACAGCAAGTTACAACTGGAAATTCAAAATCAGTAGTGAAATTATGATGGAGATGTCAATCCGGTAGAGTCTGGGCGCTTGAGAGTAAAAAGATCCCGAAGGTCCTTTTTCTGTTGGCTCTGGAGCTCTATTTATAGGTGTAGGCTGCAGATATTTCGCTGAAAACTCGGGAGACCACTTCTGGCACGTGAGGGGGCCCACACGTACGGTCTTGGGAAGTTTGGGCCCACTTTGGCATCGGTTCGAACTCCATTCAGACCGATCAAGAATTCATCCAATCGAGGTGAAATTTGGCGTGGACATTCTTCAACATGTATGCAAGCATCTGTGAAAATTTCATGGCATTTGGATCAGCAGATTGGGAGATATGGTGGGTTCGAAATAGGCTTCACGGCACGGCTGTTTGGTTCGAAACCCTGTATTCGAAACGATGGTTTCGAATCCATCATGGCACGCGACTTCGTGGTGACGTGGAGCGCAAACTTTGAATCGATCCGGACTTCACTCCGTGTTGACCGCTTCGACTCCATATATCTCGGCGCATTCGAACCGATGGAAGACACGTCATCGTGGTTGGTTGACCCAGTGGGTTCGAATAAAGCTACACAGGATGGGTTCGAAGATGGTATCACGGATGGGTTTGAAGCATGGCTCTGTGATGGGTTCGAAGCATGGTTCTGTGATGGGTTCGAAGATAGACTCCGTGATGGATTCGAAGCACGGCTTCTGTGATGGGTTCGAACTTGTGTTCCTTGGATGCATATGAGCTCTGCAACCCCTCCATGGATACGAGGCACATGGATTCGAACACGATGGAGTCGAAGGTGATGGAGCTTTGATGGTTTCGAAACCGATGGGTTCGATGTCCTTTGGTTCGAAGGCGACGGTTTCGAATGGTGCGTGACGATGGGTTCGAAGACACCCATCATGATGGGTTCGAAACCAGTGTGTTCCCTCCAAGTTGAACCGATCATAACTTGAGCATACGAACTCGGATCGACTTGAAATTTGAAATGCTGACTCCTGTGGTCTTTCTTGCCGTGTCCTATCAATTGTAGCTCAATCTGGCCTCGGATAAAATTCAGTGATATCCATGGCGAAAGGAACTACGATCAACCTCTGAGGTGAACTGTCCTTCGTTTTCGATCGATCTTTTGGTATCGAGGCTTTGCCGAAAAGCG
The DNA here is from genome assembly GCA_030765085.1 of Allium cepa. Lineage (NCBI taxonomy): Eukaryota > Viridiplantae > Streptophyta > Magnoliopsida > Asparagales > Amaryllidaceae > Allium > Allium cepa. Next base: position 846,361 of record CM060941.1, read on the forward strand.
GGATAACACCAGTGACAGCTGAAAGCCATCATAGCTGTAGAACTCACAGATACCTTCGTTTTGACAGGTTATGGGTCCCGTAACTCTAAACGAGCCAAGAGTTATGGCCCTCCGAATAATCGATATCCAAAGGGTGCAACATCTGCGGTGCAAGGTGCAACATCCGTCCAAAATGACGAAACCGTGCCTTACGACATTTAGAAATGGGTGCAGGGATTTGAAACGGTGCAGTACCATGGTGCACCACTCTCCAGCGATGGAAAATCATTGACCAGCCACGGGGATCCCGTTTTACAGAAAAAATCCACGTGACGAAAAAACGAAGGGTAAAAAACTTCCATGACCCAATTGAGGTTCGGATAGGATTTTTTGGGTATGAAACTAACCAGTGACGGCTGAAAGCGGTCATAGCTGTAGAACTCACAGATACCTTCGTTTTGACTGGTTATGGCTCCCGTAACTCTAAACGAGCCAAGAGTTATGGCCCTCCGAAGAATCGATATCCACAGGGTGCAACGTCTACGGTGCAAGGTGCAACATCCGTCCAAAATGACGAAACCATGTCGTACGACCTTTAGAAATGGGTGCATGGATTTGAAATGGTGCAGTACCATGGTGCACCACTCTCCAGCGATGGTAAATCATTGACCAGCCACGGGGATCCCGTTTTTACAGAAAAAATCCACGTGAGGAAAAAACGAAGGGTAAAAAACTTCCATGACCCGATTGAGGTTCGGATAGGATTTTTTGGGTATGAAACTAACCAGTGACGGCTGAAAGCTGTCATAGCTGTAGAACTCACAGATACCTTCGTTTTGACTGGTTATGGCTCCCGTAACTCTAAACAAGCCAAGAGTTATGGCCCTCCGAATAATCGATATCCATAGGGTGCAACATCTATGGAATTGAAACGGTGCAGTACCATGGTGCACCACTCTCTTGCGATGGTAAATCATTTACCAGCCACGGGGATCCCGTTTTACAGAAAAAATCCACGTGACGAAAAAACGAAGGGTAAAAAACATCCTTGACCCGATTGAGGTTCGGATAGGATTTTTTGGGTATGAATCTAACCTGTGACGGCTGAAAGCTGCCATAGCTGTAGAACTCACAGATACCTTCGTTTTTACTGGTTATGGCTCCCGTAACTCTAAACGAGCCATGAGTTATGGCCCTCCGAAGAATCGATATCCACAGTGTGCAACATCTACCGTGCAAGGTGCAACATCCGTCCAAAATGAAGAAATAGTGTCGTACGACCTTTAGAAATAAGTGCATGGATTTGAAACATTGCAGTACCATGGTGCACCACTCTCCCGCGATGGTAAATCATAGACCAGCCACGGGGATCCCGTTTTATAGAAAAAATCCACGTGACGAAAAAACGAAGGGTAAACAACTTCCTTTACCCGATTGAGGTTCGGAAAGGATTTTTTGGGTATGAAACTAACCAGTGACGGCAGAAAGCTGTCATAGCTGTAGAACTCATAGATACCTTCGTTTGGACTGGCTATGGCTCCCGTAACTCTAAACGAGCCAAGAGTTATGGCCCTTCGAATAATAGATATCCATAGGGTGCAAGATCTACGGCGCAAGGTGCAACATCCGTCCAAAATGACGAAACCGTGCCGTACGACCTTTAGAAATGGGTGCATGGAATTGAAACGGTGAAGTACCATGGTGCACCACTCTCCAGCGATGGTAAATCATTGACCAGCCACGGGGATCCCGTTTTACAGAAAAAATCCACGTGACGAAAAAACAAAGGGTAAAAAACTTCCATGACCCGATTGAGGTTCGGATAGGATTTTTTGGGTATGAAATTAACCAGTGACGGTTGAATGCCGTCACTTCTGTAGAGCTCACAGATACCTTCATTTTGACTGGTTATGGCTCACGTAACTCTAACGAGCCAAGAGTTATGGCCCTCCGAAGAATCGATTTCCACACGGTGCAACATCTGCGGTGCAAGGTGCAACATCCGTCCAAAATGACGAAACCGTGCCGTACGACCTTTAGAATTGGGTGCATGGATTTGAAACGGTGCAGTACCGTGGTGCACCACTCTCCAGCGATGGTAAATCATTGACCAGCCACGGGGATCCCGTTTTACAGAAAAAATCCACGTGACGAGAAAACAAAGGGTAAAAACTCCTTGACCCGATCGAGGTTCGGATAGGATTTTTTGGGTATGAAACTAACCAGTGACGGCTAAAAGCTGTCATAGCTGTAGAACTCACAGATACCTTCGATTTGACTAGTTATGGCTCCCGTAACTCCAAACGAGCCAAGAGTTATGGCCCTCCGAATAATCGATATCCATCGGGTGCAACATCTACGGTGCAAGGTGCAACATCCGTCCAAAATGACGAAACCGTGCTGTACGACCTTTAGAAATGGGTGCATGGATTTGAAACGGTGCAGTACCATGGTGCACCACTCTCCAGCGATGGTAAATCATTGACCAGCCACGGGGATCCCGTTTTTACAGAAAAAATCCACGTGACGAAAAAACAAAGGGTAAAAAACTTCCATGACCCGATTGAGGTTCGGATAGGATTTTTTGGGTATGAAATTAACCAGTGACGGCTGAATGCCGTCACTTCTGTAGAGCTCACAGATACCTTCATTTTGACTGGTTATGGCTCACGTAACTCTAACGAGCCAAGAGTTATGGCCCTCCGAAGAATCGATTTCCACACGGTGCAACATCTGCGGTGCAAGGTGCAACATTCGTCCAAAATGACGAAACCGTGCCGTACGACCTTTAGAATTGGGTGCATGGATTTGAAACGGTGCAGTACCGTGGTGCACCACTCTCCAGCGATGGTAAATCATTGACCAGCCACGGGGATCCCGTTTTACAGAAAAAATCCACGTGACGAGAAAACAAAGGGTAAAAACTCCTTGACCCGATCGAGGTTCGGATAGGATTTTTTGGGTATGAAACTAACCAGTGACGGCTAAAAGCTGTCATAGCTGTAGAACTCACAGATACCTTCGATTTGACTAGTTATGGCTCCCGTAACTCCAAACGAGCCAAGAGTTATGGCCCTCCGAATAATCGATATCCATCGGGTGCAACATCTACGGTGCAAGGTGCAACATCCTTCCAAAATGACGAAACCGTGCCGTACGACCATTAGAAATGGGTGCATGGATTTGAAACGGTGCAGTACCATGGTGCACCACTCTCCAGTGATGGTAAATCATTGACCAGCCACGGGGATCCTGTTTTTACAGAAAAATCCACGTGAGGAAAAAACGAAGGGTAAAAAACTTCCATGACCCGATTGAGGTTCGGATAGGATTTTTTGGGTATGAAACTAACCAGTGACGGCTGAAAGCTGTCATAGCTGTAGAACTCACAGATACCTTCGTTTTGACTGGTTATGGCTCCCGTAACTCTAAACAAGCCAAGAGTTATGGCCCTCCGAATAATCGATATCCATAGGGTGCAACATCTATGGAATTGAAACGGTGCAGTACCATGGTGCACCACTCTCTTGCGATGGTAAATCATTTACCAGCCACGGGGATCCCGTTTTACAGAAAAAATCCACGTGACGAAAAAACGAAGGGTAAAAAACATCCTTGACCCGATTGAGGTTCGGATAGGATTTTTTGGGTATGAATCTAACCTGTGACGGCTGAAAGCTGCCATAGCTGTAGAACTCACAGATACCTTCGTTTTTACTGGTTATGGCTCCCGTAACTCTAAACGAGCCATGAGTTATGGCCCTCCGAAGAATCGATATCCACAGTGTGCAACATCTACCGTGCAAGGTGCAACATCCGTCCAAAATGAAGAAATAGTGTCGTACGACCTTTAGAAATAAGTGCATGGATTTGAAACATTGCAGTACCATGGTGCACCACTCTCCCGCGATGGTAAATCATAGACCAGCCACGGGGATCCCGTTTTATAGAAAAAATCCACGTGACGAAAAAACGAAGGGTAAACAACTTCCTTTACCCGATTGAGGTTCGGAAAGGATTTTTTGGGTATGAAACTAACCAGTGACGGCAGAAAGCTGTCATAGCTGTAGAACTCATAGATACCTTCGTTTGGACTGGCTATGGCTCCCGTAACTCTAAACGAGCCAAGAGTTATGGCCCTTCGAATAATAGATATCCATAGGGTGCAAGATCTACGGCGCAAGGTGCAACATCCGTCCAAAATGACGAAACCGTGCCGTACGACCTTTAGAAATGGGTGCATGGAATTGAAACGGTGAAGTACCATGGTGCACCACTCTCCAGCGATGGTAAATCATTGACCAGCCACGGGGATCCCGTTTTACAGAAAAAATCCACGTGACGAAAAAACAAAGGGTAAAAAACTTCCATGACCCGATTGAGGTTCGGATAGGATTTTTTGGGTATGAAATTAACCAGTGACGGCTGAATGCCGTCACTTCTGTAGAGCTCACAGATACCTTCATTTTGACTGGTTATGGCTCACGTAACTCTAACGAGCCAAGAGTTATGGCCCTCCGAAGAATCGATTTCCACACGGTGCAACATCTGCGGTGCAAGGTGCAACATCCGTCCAAAATGACGAAACCGTGCCGTACGACCTTTAGAATTGGGTGCATGGATTTGAAACGGTGCAGTACCGTGGTGCACCACTCTCCAGCGATGGTAAATCATTGACCAGCCACGGGGATCCCGTTTTACAGAAAAAATCCACGTGACGAGAAAACAAAGGGTAAAAACTCCTTGACCCGATCGAGGTTCGGATAGGATTTTTTGGGTATGAAACTAACCAGTGACGGCTAAAAGCTGTCATAGCTGTAGAACTCACAGATACCTTCGATTTGACTAGTTATGGCTCCCGTAACTCCAAACGAGCCAAGAGTTATGGCCCTCCGAATAATCGATATCCATCGGGTGCAACATCTACGGTGCAAGGTGCAACATCCGTCCAAAATGACGAAACCGTGCCGTACGACCTTTAGAAATGGGTGCATGGAATTGAAACGGTGAAGTACCATGGTGCACCACTCTCCAGCGATGGTAAATCATTGACCAGCCACGGGGATCCCGTTTTACAGAAAAAATCCACGTGATGAAAAAACAAAGGGTAAAAAACTTCCATGACCCGATTGAGGTTCGGATAGGATTTTTTGGGTATGAAATTAACCAGTGACGGCTGAATGCCGTCACTTCTGTAGAGCTCACAGATACCTTCATTTTGACTGGTTATGGCTCACGTAACTCTAACGAGCCAAGAGTTATGGCCCTCCGAAGAATCGATTTCCACACGGTGCAACATCTGCGGTGCAAGGTGCAACATCCGTCCAAAATGACGAAACCGTGCCGTACGACCTTTAGAATTGGGTGCATGGATTTGAAACGGTGCAGTACCGTGGTGCACCACTCTCCAGCGATGGTAAATCATTGACCAGCCACGGGGATCCCGTTTTACAGAAAAAATCCACGTGACGAGAAAACAAAGGGTAAAAACTCCTTGACCCGATCGAGGTTCGGATAGGATTTTTTGGGTATGAAACTAACCAGTGACGGCTAAAAGCTGTCATAGCTGTAGAACTCACAGATACCTTCGATTTGACTAGTTATGGCTCCCGTAACTCCAAACGAGCCAAGAGTTATGGCCCTCCGAATAATCGATATCCATCGGGTGCAACATCTACGGTGCAAGGTGCAACATCCGTCCAAAATGACGAAACCGTGCTGTACGACCTTTAGAAATGGGTGCATGGATTTGAAACGGTGCAGTACCATGGTGCACCACTCTCCAGCGATGGTAAATCATTGACCAGCCACGGGGATCCCGTTTTTACAGAAAAAATCCACGTGACGAAAAAACAAAGGGTAAAAAACTTCCATGACCCGATTGAGGTTCGGATAGGATTTTTTGGGTATGAAATTAACCAGTGACGGCTGAATGCCGTCACTTCTGTAGAGCTCACAGATACCTTCATTTTGACTGGTTATGGCTCACGTAACTCTAACGAGCCAAGAGTTATGGCCCTCCGAAGAATCGATTTCCACACGGTGCAACATCTGCGGTGCAAGGTGCAACATTCGTCCAAAATGACGAAACCGTGCCGTACGACCTTTAGAATTGGGTGCATGGATTTGAAACGGTGCAGTACCGTGGTGCACCACTCTCCAGCGATGGTAAATCATTGACCAGCCACGGGGATCCCGTTTTACAGAAAAAATCCACGTGACGAGAAAACAAAGGGTAAAAACTCCTTGACCCGATCGAGGTTCGGATAGGATTTTTTGGGTATGAAACTAACCAGTGACGGCTAAAAGCTGTCATAGCTGTAGAACTCACAGATACCTTCGATTTGACTAGTTATGGCTCCCGTAACTCCAAACGAGCCAAGAGTTATGGCCCTCCGAATAATCGATATCCATCGGGTGCAACATCTACGGTGCAAGGTGCAACATCCTTCCAAAATGACGAAACCGTGCCGTACGACCATTAGAAATGGGTGCATGGATTTGAAACGGTGCAGTACCATGGTGCACCACTCTCCAGTGATGGTAAATCATTGACCAGCCACGGGGATCCTGTTTTTACAGAAAAATCCACGTGAGGAAAAAACGAAGGGTAAAAAACTTCCATGACCCGATTGAGGTTCGGATAGGATTTTTTGGGTATGAAACTAACCAGTGACGGCTGAAAGCTGTCATAGCTGTAGAACTCACAGATACCTTTGTTTTGACTGTTTATGGCTCCTGTAACTCTAAACGAGCCAAGAGTTATGGCCCTCTGAAGAATCGATATCCACAGGGTGCAACATCTACGGTGTAAGGTGCAACATCCGTCCAAAATGACGAAACAGTGCCGTACGACCTTTAGAAATGAGTGCATGGATTTGAAACATTGCAGTGCCATGGTGCACCCCTCTCCAGCGATGGTAAATCATAGACCAGCCACGGGGATCCCGTTTTACAAAAAAAATCCACGTGACGAAAAAACGAAGGGTAAAAAACTTCCTTGACCCGATTGAGGTTCCGATAGGATTTTTTGGGTATGAATCTAACCAGTGACGGCTGAAAGCTACCATAGCTGTAGAACTCACAGATACCTTCGTTTTGACTGGTTATGGCTCCCGTAACTCTAAACGAGCCAAGAGTTATGGCCCTCCGAAGAATCGATATCCACAGGGTGCAACATCTACGGTGCAAGGTGCAACATCCGTCCAAAATGACGAAACAGTGCCGTACGACCTTTAGAAATGAGTGCATGGATTTGAAACATTGCAGTACCATGGTGCACCACTCTCCAGCGATGGTAAATCATAGACCAGCCACGGGGATCCCGTTTTACAGAAAAAATCCACGTGACGAAAAAACGAGGGGTAAAAAACTTCCTTGACCCGATTGAGGTTCGGATAAGAATTTTTGGGTATGAAACTAACGAGTGACGGCAGAAAGCTGTCATAGCTGTAGAACTCACAGATACCTTCGTTTTGACTGGTTATGGATCCCGTAACTCTAAACGAGCCAAGAGTTATGGCCCTTCGAATAATAGATATCCATAGGGTGCAACATCTACGGCGCAAGGTGCAACATCCGTCCAAAATGACGAAACCGTGCCGCACGACCTTTAGAAATGGGTGCATGGAATTGAAACGGTGCAGTAACATGGTGCACCACTCTCCAGCGATGGTAAATCATTGACCAGCCACGGGGATCCCGTTTTACAGAAAAAATCCACGTGACGAAAAAACGAAGGGTAAAAAACTTCCTTGACCCGATTGAGGTTCGGATAGGATTTTTTGGGTATGAATCTAAGCAGTGACGGCTAAAAGCCGCCATAGCTGTAGAACTCACAGATACCTTCGTTTTGACTGGTTATGGCTCCCGTAACTCTAAACGAGCCAAGAGTTATGGCCCTCCGAAGAATCGATTTCCACAGGGTGCAACATCTGCGGTGCAAGGTGCAACATCCGTCCAAAATGACGAAACCGTGTCGTACGACCTTTAGAATTGGGTGCATGGATTTGAAATGGTTCAGTACCATGGTGCACCACTCTCCAGTGATGATAAATCATTGACCAGCCACGGGGATCCCGTTTTACAGAAAAAATCCACATGACGAAAAAACGAAGGGTAAAAACTCCTTGACCCGATAGAGGTTCGGATAGGATTTTTTGGGTATGAAACTAACCAGTGACGGCTGAAAGCTTTCATAGCTGTAGAACTCACAGATACCTTCGTTTTGACTGGTTATGGCTCCCGTAACTCCAAACGAGCCAAGAGTTATGGCCCTCCGAATAATCGATATCCATAGGGTGCAACATCTACGGTGCAAGGTGCAACATCCGTCCAAAATGACGAAACCGTGCCGTACGACATTTAGAAATGGGTGCATGGATTTGAAATGGTGCAGTACCATGGTGCACCACTCTCCAGCGATGGTAAATCATTGACCAGCCACGGGGATCCCGTTTTTGCAGAAAAAATCCACGTGAGGAAAAAACGAAGGGTAAAAAACTTCCATGACCCGATTGAGGTTCGGATAGGATTTTTTGGGTATGAAACTAACAAGTGAAGGCTGAAAGCTGTCATAGCTGTAGAACTCACAAATACCTTCGTTTTGACTGGTTATGGCTCCCGTAACTCTAAACGAGCCAAGAGTTATGGCCCTCCGATGAATCGATATCCACAGGGTGCAACATCTACGGTGTAAGGTGCAACATCCGTCCAAAATGACGAAACAGTGCCGTACGACCTTTAGAAATGAGTGCATGGATTTGAAACATTGCAGTGCCATGGTGCACCACTCTCCAGCGATGGTAAATCATAGACCAGCCACGGGGATCCCGTTTTACAGAAAAAATGCACGTGACGAAAAAACGAAGGGTAAAAAACTTCCTTGACCCGATTGAGGTTCGGATAGGATTTTTTAAGTATGAATCTAACCAGTGACGGCCGAAAGCTGCCAGCTGTAGAACTCACAGATACCTTCGTTTTGACTGGTTATGGCTCCCGTAACTCTAAACGAGCCAAGAGTTATGGCCCTCCGAAGAATCGATATCCACAGGGTGCAACATCTACGGTGCAAGGTGCAACATCCGTCCAAAATGACGAAACAGTGTCGTACGACCTTTAGAAATGAGTGCATGGATTTGAAACATTGCAGTACCATGGTGCACCACTCTCCAGCGATGGTAAATCATAGACCAGCCACGGGGATCCCGTTTTACAGAAAAAAATCCACGTGACGAAAAAACGAGGGGTAAAAAACTTCCTTGACCCGATTGAGGTTCGGATAAGATTTTTTGGGTATGAAACTAACGAGTGACGGCAGAAAGCTGTCATAGCTGTAGAACTCACAGATACCTTCGTTTTTACTGGTTATGGCTCCCGTAACTCTAACGAGCCAAGAGTTATGGCCCTTCGAATAATAGATATCCATAGGGTGCAACATCTACGGCGCAAGGTGCAACATCCGTCCAAAATGACGAAACCGTGCCGTACGACCTTTAGAAATGGGTGCATGGAACTGAAACGGTGCAGTACCATGGTGCACCACTCTCCAGCGATAGTAAATCATTGACTAGCCACGGGGATCCCGTTTTACAGAAAAAATCCACGTGACGAAAAAACGAAGGGTAAAAGACTTCCTTGACCCGATTGAGGTTCGGATAGGATTTTTTGGGTATGAATCTAACCAGTGACGGCTGAAAGCCGCCATAGCTGTAGAACTCACTGATACCTTCGTTTTGACTGGTTATGGCTCCCGTAACTCTAAACGAGCCAAGAGTTATGGCCCTCCGAAGAATCGATATCCACAGGGTGCAACATCTACAGTGCAAGGTGCAACATCCGTCCAAAATGACGAAACAGTGTCGTACGACCTTTAGAAATGAGTGCATGGATTTGAAACATTGCAGTACCATGGTGCACCACTCTCCAGCGATGGTAAATCATAGACCAGCCACGGGGATTCCGTTTTACAGAAAAAATCCACGTGACGAAAAAACGAAGGGTAAACAACTTCCTTTACCCGATTGAGGTTCGGAAAGGATTTTTTGGGTATGAAACTAACCAGTGACGGCAGAAAGCTGTCATAGCTGTAGAACTCGCAGATACCTTCGTTTGGACTGGTTATGGCTCCCGTAACTCTAAACGAGCCAAGAGTTATGGCCCTTCGAATAATAGATATCCACGGGTGCAACATCTATGGCGCAAGGTGCAACATCCGTCCAAAATGACGAAACCGTGCCGTACGACCTTTAGAAATGGGTGCATGGAATTGAAACGGTGCAGTACCATGGTGCACCACTCTCCAGCGATGGTAAATCATTGACCAGCCACGGGGATCCCGTTTTACAGAAAAAATCCACGTGACGGAAAAACGAAGGGTAAAAAACTTCCATGACCCGATTGAGGTTCGGATAGGATTTTTTGGGTATGAAACTAACCAGTGATGGCCGAAAGCCGTCATAGCTGTAGAACTAACAGATACCTTCGTTTTGACAGCTTATGGGTCCCGTAACTCTAAACGAGCCAAGAGTTATGGCCCTCCTAATAATCGATATCCAAAGGGTGCAACATCTGCGGTGCAAGGTGCAACATCCGTCCAAAATGACGAAACCGTGTCGTACGACCTTTAGAAATGGGTGCAGGGATTTGAAACGGTGCAGTACCATGGTGCACCACTCTCCAGCGATGGTAAATCATTGACCAGCCACGGGGATCCCGTTTTACAGAAAAAATCCACGTGACGAAAAAACGAAGGGTAAAAAACTTCCATGACCCGATTGAGGTTCGGATAGGATTTTTTGGGTATGAAACTAACCAGTGACGGCTGAAAGCCATCATAGCTGTAGAACTCACAGATACCTTCATTTTGACAGGTTATGGGTCCCGTAACTCTAAACGAGCCAAGAGTTATGGCCCTCCGAATAATCGATATCCAAAGGGTGCAATATCTGCGGTCCAAGGTGCAACATCCGTCCAAAATGACGAAACCGTGTCGTACGACCTTTAGAAATGGGTGCAGGGATTTGAAACGGTGCAGTACCATGGTGCACCACTCTCCAGCGATGGTAAATCATTGACCAGCCACGGGGATCCCGTTTTACAGAAAAAAGACACGTGACGAAAAAACGAAGGGTAAGAAACTTCCATGACCCGATTGAGGTTCGGATAGGATTTTTTGGGTATGAAACTAACCAGTGACGGCTGAAAGCCGTCATAGCGGTAGAGCTCACAAATACCTTCGTTTTGTCTGGTTATGGCTCCCGTAACTCTAACGAGCCAAGAGTTATGGCCCTCCGAAGAATCGATTTCCACAGGGTGCAACATCTGCGGTGCAAGGTGCAACATCCGTCCAAAATGAAGAAACCATGTCGTACGACCTTTAGAATTGGGTGCATGGATTTGAAACGGTGCAGTACCATGGTGCACCACTCTCCAGCGATGGTAAATCATTGACCAGCCACGAGGATCCCGTTTTACAAAAAAAATCCACGTGACGAAAAAACGAAGGGTAAAAACTCCTTGACCCGATCGAGGTTCGGATAGGATTTTTTGGGTATTAAACTAACCAGTGACGGCTGAAAGCGGTCATAGCTGTAGAACTCACAAATACCTTCGTTTTGACTGGTTATGGCTCCCGTAACTCCAAACGAGCCAAGAGTTATGGCCCTCCGAATAATCGATATCCATAGGGTGCAACGTCTACGGTGCAAGGTGCAACATCCGTCCAAAATGACGAAACCGTGCCGTACGACCTTTAGAAATGGGTGCATGGATTTGAAACGGTGCAGTACCATAGTGCACCACTCTCCAGCGATGGTAAATCATTGACCAGCCATGGGGATCCCGTTTTTACAGAAAAAATCCACGTGAGGAAAAAACGAAGGGTAAAAAACTTCCATGACCCGATAAAGGTTCGGATAGGATTTTTTGGGTATGAAACTAACCAGTGACGGCTGAAAGCAGTAGTAGCTGTAGAACTCACAGATACCTTCGTTTTGACTGGTTATGGCTCTCGTAAATCTAAACGAGCCAAGAGTTATGGCCCTCCGAAGAATCGATATGCACAGGTTCCAACATCTACGGTGTAAGGTGCAACATCCGTCCAAAATGACGAAACAGTGCCGTACGACCTTTAGAAATGAGTGCATGGATTTGAAACATTACAGTGCCATGGTGCACAACTATCCAGCGATGGTAAATCATAGACCAGCCACGGGGATCCCGTTTTACAGAAAAAATCCACGTGACGAAAAAACGAAGGGTAAAAAACTTCCTTGACCCGATTGAGGTTCGGATAGGATTTTTTGGGTATGAATCTAACCAGTGACGGCTGAAAGCTGCCATAGCTGTAGAACTCACAGATACCTTCGTTTTGACTGGTTATGGCTCCCGTAACTCTAAACGAGCCAAGAGTTATGGCCCTCCGAAGAATCGATATCCACAGGGTGCAACATCTACGGTGCAAGGTGCAACATCCGTCCAAAATGACGAAACAGTGTCGTACGACCTTTAGAAATGATTGCATGGATTTGAAACATCGCAGTACCATGGTGCACCACTCTCCAGCGATGGTAAATCATAGACCAGCCACGGGGATCCCGTTTTACAGAAAAAATCCACGTGACGAAAAAACGAGGGGTAAAAAACTTGACCCGATTGAGGTTCGGATAAGATTTTTTTGGTATGAAACTAACGAGTGACGGCAAAAATCTATCATAGCTGTAGAACTCACAGATACCTTCGTTTTGACTGGTTATGGCTTCCGTAACTCTAAACGAGCCAAGAGTTATGGCCCTCCGAATAATCGATATCCATAGGGTGCAACGTCTACGGCGCAAGGTGCAACATCCGTCCAAAATGACGAAACCGTGCCGTACGACCTTTAGAAATGGGTGCATGGATTTGAAACGGTGCAGTACCATGGTGCACCACTCTCCAGCGATGGTAAATCATTGACCAGCCACGGGGATCCCGTTTTTACAGAAAAAATCCACGTGAGGAAAAAACGAAGGGTAAAAAACTTCCATGACCCGATTGAGGTTCGGATAGGATTTTTTGGGTATGAAACTAACTAGTGACCGCTGAAAGCTGTCATAGCTGTAGAACTCACAGATACCTTCGTTTTGACTGGTTATGGCTCCCGTAACTCTAAACGAGCCAAGAGTTATTGCCCTCTTCGATATGCACAGGTTGCAACATCTACGGTGTAAGGTGCAACATCCGTCCAAAATGACGAAACAGTCCCGTACGACCTTTAGAAATGAGTGCATGGATTTGAAACATTGCAGTGCCATGGTGCACCACTCTCCAGCGATGGTAAATCATAGACCAGCCACGGGGATCCCGTTTTACAGAAAAAATCCACGTGACGAAAAAACGAAGGGTAAAAAACTTCCTTGACCCGATTGAGGTTCGGATAGGGTTTTTTGGGTATGAATCTAGCCAGTGACGGCTGAAAGCTTCCATAGCTGTAGAACTCACAGATACCTTCGTTTTGACTGGGTATGGCTCCCGTAACTCTAAACGAGCCAAGAGTTATGGCCCTCCGAAGAATCGATATCCACAGGGTGCAACATCTACGGTGCATGGTGCAACATCCGTCCAAAATGACGAAACAGCGCCGTACGACCTTTAGAAATGAGTGCATGGATTTGAAACATTGCAGTACCATGGTGCACCACTCTCCAGCGATGGTAAATCATAGACCAGCCACGGGGATCCCGTTTTACCGAAAAAATCCACGTGACGAAAAAACGAAGGGTAAAAAACTTCCTTGACCCGATTGAGGTTCGGATAGGATTTTTTGGGTATGAATCTAGCCAGTGACGGCTGAAAGCTTCCATAGCTATAGAACTCACAGATACCTTCATTTTGACCGGGTATGGCTCCCGTAACTCTATACGAGCCAAGAGTTATGGCCCTCCGAAGAATCGATATCCACAGGGTGCAACATCTACGGTGCATGGTGCAACATCCGTCCAAAATGACGAAACAGCGCCGTACGACCTTTAGAAATGAGTGCATGGATTTGAAACATTGCAGTGCCATGGTGCACCACTCTCCAGCGATGGTAAATCATAGACCAGCCACGGGGATCCCGTTTTACAGAAAAAACCCACGTGACGAAAAAACGAAGGGTAAAAAACTTCCTTGACCCGATTGAGGTTCGGATAGGATTTTTTGGGTATGAATCTAACCAGTGACGGATGAAAGCTGCCATAGCTGTAGAACTCACAGATACCTTCGTTTTGACTGGTTATGGCTCCCGTAACTCTAAACGAGCCAAGAGTTATGGCCCTCCGAAGAATCGATATCCACAGGGTGCAACATCTACGGTGCAAGGTGCAACATCCGTCCAAAATGACGAAACAGTGGCGTACGACCTTTAGAAATGAGTGCATGGATTTGAAACATTGCAGTACCATGGTGCAACACTCTCCAGCGATGTTAAATCATAGACCAGCCACGGGGATCCCGTTTTACAGAAAAAATCCACGTGACGAAAAAACGAGGGGTAAAAAACTTCCTTGACCCGATTGAGGTTCGGATAAGAATTTTTGGGTATGAAACTAACGAGTGACGGGAAAAACCTATCATAGCTATAGAACTCACAGATACCTTCGTTTTGACTGGTTATGGCTCCCGTAACTCTAAACGAGCCAAGAGTTATGGCCCTCCGAATAATCGATATCCATAGGGTGCAACGTCTACGGTGCAAGGTGCAACATCTGTCCAAAATGACGAAACCGTGCCGTACGACCTTTAGAAATGGGTGCATGGATGTGAAACGGTGCAGTACCATGGTGCACCACTCTCCAGCGATGGTAAATCATAGACCAGCCACGGGGATCCCGTTTTACAGAAAAAATCCACGTGACGAAAAAACGAGGGGTAAAAAACTTCCATGACCCGATTGAGGTTCGGATAGGATTTTTTGGGTATGAAACTAACGAGTGACGGCAGAAAGCTATCATAGTTGTAGAACTCACAGATACCTTCGTTTTGACTGGTTATGGCTCCCGTAAATATAAACGAGCTAAGAGTTATGGCCCTTCGAATAATAGATATCCATAGGGTCCAACATCTACGGCGCAAGGTGGAACATCCGTCCAAAATGACGAAACCGTGCCGTACGACCTTGAGAAATGGGTGCATGGAATTGAAACGGTGCAGTACCATGGTGCACCACTCTCCAGCGTTGGTAAATCATTGACCAGCCACGGGGATCCCGTTTTACAGAAAAAATCCACGTGACAAAAAAACGAAGGGTAAAAAACTACCTTGACCCGACTGAGGTTCGGATAGGATTTTTTGGGTATGAATCTAACCAGTGACGGCTGAAAGCCGCCATAGCTGTAGAACTCACAGATACCTTCGTTTTGACTAGTTATGGCTCCCGTAACTCTAAACGAGCCATGAGTTATGGCCCTCCGAAGAATCGATATCCAAAGGGTGCAACATCTACGGTGCAAGGTGCAACATCCGTCCAAAATGACGAAACGGTGTCGTACGACCTTTAGAAATGAGTGCATGGATTTGAAACGGTGCAGTACCATGGTGCATCACTCGCCAGCGATGGTAAATCATTGACCAGCCACGGGGATCCCGTTTTACAGAAAAAATCCACGTGATGAAAAAACGAAGGGTAAAAAACTTCCTTGACCCGATTGAGGTTCGGATAGGATTTTTTGGGTATGAATCTAACCAGTGACGGCTGAAAGCCGCCATAGCTGCAGAACTCACAAATACCTTCGTTTTGACTGGCTATGGCTCCCGTAATTCTAAAGGAGCCATGAGTTATGGCATTCCGAAGAATCGATATCCAAAGGGTGCAACATCTACGGTGCAAGGTGCAACATCCGTCCAAAATGACGAAACAGTGCCGTACGACCTTTAGAAATGAGTGTATGGATTTGAAACATTGCAGTACCATGGTGCACCACTCTTCAGCGATGGTAAATCATAGACCAGCCAGGGGGATCCCGTTTTACAGAAAAAATCCACGTGATGAAAAAACGAAGGGTAAACAACTTCCTTTACCCGATTGAGGTTCGGAAAAGATTTTTTGGATATGAAACTAACGAGTGACGGCAGAAAGCTGTCATAGCTGTAGAACTCACAGATACCTTCGTTTTGACTGGTTATGGATCCCGTAACTCTAAACGAGCCAAGAGTTATGGCCCTTCGAATAATAGATATCCATAGGGTGCAACATCTACGGTGCAAGGTGCAACATCCGTCCAAAATGACGAAACCGTGCTGTACGACCTTTAGAAATGGGTGCATGGATTTGAAACGGTGCAGTACCATGGTGCACCACTCTCCAGCGATGGTAAATCATTGACCAGCCACGGGGATCCCGTTTTTACAGAAAAAATCCACGTGACGAAAAAACAAAGGATAAAAAACTTCCATGACCCGATTGAGGTTCGGATAGGATTTTTTGGGTATGAAACTAACCAGTGACGGCTGAAAGCCGTCATAGCTGTAGAGCTCACAGATACCTTCGTTTTGACTGGTTATGGCTCCCATAACTCTAACGAGCCAAGAGTTATGGCCCTACGAAGAATCGATTTCCACAGGGTGCAACATCTGCGGTGCAAGGTGCAACATCCGTCCAAAATGACGAAACTGTGCCGTACGACCTTTAGAATTGGGTGCATGGATTTGAAACGGTGCAGTACCATGGTGCACCACTCTCCAGCGATGGTAAATCATTGACCAGCCACGGGGATCCCGTTTTACGGAAAAAATCCACGTGACAAAAAAACGAAGGGTAAAAACTCCTTGACCCGATCGAGGTTCGGATAGGATTTTTTGGGTATGAAACTAACCAGTGACGGTTGAAAGCTGTCATTGCTGTAGAACTCACAGATACCTTCGTTTTGACTGGTTATGGCTCCCGTAACTCCAAACGAGCCAAGAGTTATGGCCCTCCGAATAATCGATATCCATAGGGTGCAACATCTACGGTGCAAGGTGCAACATCCGTCCAAAATGACGAAACCGTGCCGTACGACCTTTAGAAATGGTTGCATGGATTTGAAACGGTGCAGTACCATGGTGCACCACTCTCCAGTGATGGTAAATCATTGACCAGCCACGGGGATCCTGCTTTTACAGAAAAAATCCACGTGAGGAAAAAACGAAGGGTAAAAAACTTCCATGACCCGATTGAGGTTGGATAGGATTTTTTGGGTATGAAACTAACCAGTGACGGTTGAAAGCTGTCATAGCTGTAGAACTCACAGATACCTTCGTTTTGACTGGTTATGGCTCTCGTAACTCTAAACGAGCCAAGAGTTATGGCCCTCCGAAGAATCGATATCCACAGGGTGCAACATCTACGGTGTAAGGTGCAACATCCGTCCAAAATGACGAAACAGTGCCGTACAACCTTTAGAAATGAGTGCATGGATTTGAAACATTGCAGTGCCATGGTGCACCCCTCTCTAGCGATGGTAAATCATAGACCAGCCACGGGGATCCCGTTTTACAGAAAAAATCCACGTGACGAAAAAACAAAGGGTAAAAAACTTCCTTGACCCGATTGAGGTTCGGATAGGATTTTTTGGGTATGAATCTAACCATTGACGGCTGAAAGCTACCATATCTGTAGAACTCACAGATACCTTCGTTTTGACTGGTTATGGCTCCCGTAACTCTAAACGAGCCAAGAGTTATGGCCCTCCGAAGAATCGATATCCACAGGGTGCAACA
This sequence comes from Allium cepa, assembly GCA_030765085.1. Taxonomy (NCBI): domain Eukaryota; kingdom Viridiplantae; phylum Streptophyta; class Magnoliopsida; order Asparagales; family Amaryllidaceae; genus Allium; species Allium cepa. The sequence continues at coordinate 864,058 of CM060941.1, forward strand.
TCTACGGTGCAAGGTGCAACATCCGTCCAAAATGACGAAACAGTGCCGTACGACCCTTAGAAATGAGTGCATGGATTTGAAGCATTGCAGTACCATGGTGCACCACTCTCCAGCGATGGTAAATCATAGACCAGCCACGGGGATCCATTTTACAGAAAAAATCCACGTGACGAAAAAACGAGGGGTAAAAAACTTCCTTGACCCGATTGAGGTTCGGATAAGATTTTTTGGGTATGAAACTAACGAGTGACGGCAGAAAGCTGTCATAGCCGTAGAACTCACAGATACCTTCATTTTGACTGGTTATGGCTCCCGTAACTCTAAACGAGCCAAGAGTCATGGCCCTTCGAATAATAGATATCCATAGGGTGCAACATCCACGGCGCAAGGTGCAACATCCGTCCAAAATGACGAAACCGTGTCGTACGACCTTTAGAAATGGGTGCATGGAATTGAAACGGTGCAGTTCCATGGTGCACCACTCTCCAGCGATGGTAAATCATTGACCAGCCACGGGGATCCCGTTTTACAGAAAAAATCCACGTGACGAAAAAACGAAGGGTAAAAACCTTCCTTGACCCGATTGAGGTTCAGATAGGATTTTTTGGGTATGAATGTAACCTGTGACGGCTGAAAGCCACCATAGTTGTAGAACTCACAGATACCTTCGTTTTGACTGGTTATGGCTCCCGTAACTCTAAACGAGCCAAGAGTTATTGCCCTCCGAAGAATCGATTTCCACAGGGTGCAACATCTGCGGTGCAAGGTGCAACATCCGTCCAAAATGACGAAACCGTGCCGTACGACCTTTAGAATTGGGTGCATGGATTTGAAACGGTGCAGTACCATGGTGCACCACTCTCCAGCGATGATAAATCATTGACCAGCCACGGGGATCCCGTTTTACAGAAAAAATTCACGTGACGAAAAAACGAAGGGTAAAAACTCCTTGACCCGATAGAGGTTCAGATAGGATTTTTTGGGTATGAAACTAACCAGTGACGGCTGAAAGCTTTCATAGTTGTAGAACTCACAGATACCTTCGTTTTGACTGGTTATGGCTCCCGTAACTCCAAACGAACCAAGAGTTATGGCCCTCCGAATAATCGATATCCATAGGGTGCAACATCTACGGTGCAAGGTGCAACATCCGTCCAAAATGACGAAACCGTGCCGTACGACCTTTAGAAATGGGTGCATGGATTTGAAACGGTGCAGTACCATGGTGCACCACTTTCCAGCGATGGTAAATCATTGACCAGCCACGGGGATCCCGTTTTTGCAGAAAAAATCCACGTGAGGAAAAAACGAAGGGTAAAAAACTTCCATGACCCGATTGAGGTTCGGATAGGATTTTTTGGGTATGAAACTAACCAGTGAAGGCTGAAAGCTGTCATAGCTGTAGAACAGATACCTTCGTTTTGACTGGTTATGGCTCCCGTAACTCTAAACGAGCCAAGAGTTATGGCCCTCCGATGAATCGATATCCACAGGGTGCAACATCTATGGTGTAAGGTGCAACATCCGTCCAAAATGACGAAACAGTGCCGTACGACCTTTAGAAATGGGTGCATGGATTTGAAACATTGCAGTGCCATGGTGCACCGCTCTCCAGCGATGGTAAATCATAGACCAGCAACGGGGATCCCGTTTTACAGAAAAAATCCACGTGACGAAAAAACGAAGGGTAAAAAACTTCCTTGACCCGATTGAGGTTCGGATAGGATTTTTTGGGTATGAATCTAGCCAGTGACGGCTGAAAGCTGCCAGCTGTAGAACTTACAGATACCTTCGTTTTGACTGGTTATGGCTCTCGTAACTCTAAACGAGCCAAGAGTTATGGCCCTCCGAAGAATCGATATCCACAGGGTGCAACATCTACGGTGCAAGGTGCAACATCCGTCCAAAAAGAAGAAACAGTGCCGTACGACCTTTAGAAATGAGTGCATGGATTTGAAACATTGCAGTACCATGGTGCACCACTCTCCAGCGATGGTAAATCATAGACCAGCCACGAGGATCCCGTTTTACAGAAAAAATCCACGTGACGAAAAAACGAGGGGTAAAAAACTTCCTTGACCCGATTTAGGTTCGGATAAGATTTTTTGGGTATGAAACTAACGAGTGACGGAAGAAAGCTGTCATAGCTGTAGAACTCACAGATACCTTCGTTTTGGCTGGTTATGGCTCCCGTAACTCTAAACGAGCCAAGAGTTATGGCCCTTCGAATAATAGATATCCATAGGGTGCAACATCTACGGTTCAAGGTGCAACATCCGTCCAAAATGACGAAACCGTGCCGTACGACCTTTAGAAATGGGTGCACGGAACTGAAACGGTGCAGTACCATGGTGCACCACTCTCCAGCGATGGTAAATCATTGACCAGCCACGGGGATCCCGTTTTTGCAGAAAAAATCCACGTGAGGAAAAAACGAAGGGTAAAAAACTTCCATGACCCGATTGAGGTTCGGATAGGATTTTTTGGGTATGAAACTAACCAGTGAAGGCTGAAAGCTGTCATAGCTGTAGAACAGATACCTTCGTTTTGACTGGTTATGGCTCCCGTAACTCTAAACGAGCCAAGAGTTATGGCCCTCCGAAGAATCGATATCCACAGGGTGCAACATCTACGGTGCAAGGTGCAACATCCGTCCAAAATGACGAAACAGTGCCGTACGACCTTTAGAAATGAGTGCATGGATTTGAAACATTGCAGTGCCATGGTGCACCGCTCTCCAGCGATGGTAAATCATAGACCAGCAACGGGGATCCCGTTTTACAGAAAAAATCCACGTGACGAAAAAACGAAGGGTAAAAAACTTCCTTCACCCGATTGAGGTTCGGATAGGATTTTTTGGGTATGAATCTAGCCAGTGACGGCTGAAAGCTGCCAGCTGTAGAACTTACAGATACCTTCGTTTTGACTGGTTATGGCTCTCGTAACTCTAAACGAGCCAAGAGTTATGGCCCTCCGAAGAATCGATATCCACAGGGTGCAACATCTACGGTGCAAGGTGCAACATCCGTCCAAAAAGAAGAAACAGTGCCGTACGACCTTTAGAAATGAGTGCATGGATTTGAAACATTGCAGTACCATGGTGCACCACTCTCCAGCGATGGTAAATCATAGACCAGCCACGAGGATCCCGTTTTACAGAAAAAATCCACGTGACGAAAAAACGAGGGGTAAAAAACTTCCTTGACCCGATTTAGGTTCGGATAAGATTTTTTGGGTATGAAACTAACGAGTGACGGAAGAAAGCTGTCATAGCTGTAGAACTCACAGATACCTTCGTTTTGGCTGGTTATGGCTCCCGTAACTCTAAACGAGCCAAGAGTTATGGCCCTTCGAATAATAGATATCCATAGGGTGCAACATCTACGGTTCAAGGTGCAACATCCGTCCAAAATGACGAAACCGTGCCGTACGACCTTTAGAAATGGGTGCACGGAACTGAAACGGTGCAGTACCATGGTGCACCACTCTCCAGCGATGGTAAATCATTGACCAGCCACGGGGATCCCGTTTTACAGAAAAAATCCACGTGACGAAAAAACGAAGGGTAAAAAACTACCATGACCCGATCGAGGTTCGGATACGATTTTTTGGGTATGAAACTAACCAGTGACGGCAGAAAGCTATCATAGCTGTAGAACTCACAGATACCTTCGTTTTGACTGGTTATGGCTCCCGTAACTCTAAACAAGCCAAGAGTTATGGCCCTCCGAAGAATCGATTTCCACAGGGTGCAACATCTGCGGTGCAAGGTGCAACATCCGTCCAAAATGACGAAACAGTGCCGTACGACCTTTAGAAATGACTGCATGGATTTGAAACATTGCAGTACCATGGTGCACCACTCTCCAGCGATGGTAAATCATAGACCAGCCACGGGGATCCCGTTTTACAGAAAAAATCCACGTGACGAAAAAACGAAGGGTAAACAACTTCCTTTACCCGATTGAGGTTCGGAAAAGATTTTTTGGGTATGAAACTAACGAGTGACGGTAGAAAGCTATCATAGCTGTAGAACTCACAGATACCTTCGTTTTGACTGGTTATGGCTCCCGTAACTCTAAACGAGCCAAGAGTTATGGCCCTTCGAATAATAGATATCCATAGGGTGCAACATTTACGGCGCAAGGTGCAACATCCGTCCAAAATGACGAAACCGTGCCGTACGACCTTTAGAAATGGGTGCATGGAATTGAAACGGTGCAGTACCATGGTGCACCACTCTCCAGCGATGGTAAATCATTGACCAGCTACGGGGATCCCGTTTTACAGAAAAAATCCACGTGAGGAAAAAACGAAGGGTAAAAAACTTCCTTGACCCGATTGAGGTTCGGATAGGATTTTTTGGGAATGAATCTAACCAGTGATGGCTGAAAGCCACCATAGCTGTAGAACTCACAGATACCTTCGTTTTGACTGGTTATGGCTCCCGTAACTCTAAACGAGCCAAGATTTATGGCCCTCCGAAGAATCGATTTCCACAGGGTGCAACATCTGCGGTGCAAGGTGCAACATCCGTCCAAAATGACGAAACCGTGCCGTACGACCTTTAGAATTGGGTGCATGGATTTGAAACGGTGCAGTACCATGGTGCACCACTCTCCAGCGATGATAAATCATTGACCAGCAACGGGGATCCCGTTTTACAGAAAAAATCCACGTGACGAAAAAACGAAGGGTAAAACTCCTTGACCCGATCGAGGTTCGGATAGGATTTTTTGAGTATGAAACTAACGAGTGATGGCAGAAAGCTGTCTTAACTGTAGAACTCACAGATACCTTCGTTTTGACTGGTTATGGCTCCCGTAACTCCAAACGAGCCAAGAGTTATGGCCCTCCGAATAATCGATATCTATAGGGTGCAACATCTACGGTGCAAGGTGCCACATCCGTCCAAAATGACGAAACCGTGCCGTACGACCTTTAGAAATGGGTGCATGGATTTGAAACGGTGCAGTACCATGGTGCACCACTCTCCAGCGATGGTAAATCATTGACCAACCACGGGGATCCCGTTTTTGCAGAAAAATCCACGTGAGGAAAAAACAAAGGGTAAAAAACTTCCATGACCCGATTGAGGTTCGGATAGGATTTTTTGGGTATGAAACTAACCAGTGAAGGCTGAAAGCTGTCATAGCTGTAGAACTAACAGATACCTTCGTTTTGACTGGTTACGGCTCCTGTAACTCTAAACGAGCCAAGAGTTATTGCCCTCCGAAGAATCGATATCCACAGGGTGCAGCATCTACGGTGTAAGGTGCAACATCCGTCCAAAATGACGAAACAGTGCCGTACGACCTTTAGAAATGAGTGCATGGATTTGAAACATTGCAGTGCCATGGTGCACCACTCTCCAGCGAAGGTAAATCATAGACCAGCCACGGGGATCCCGTTTTACAGAAAAAATCCACGTGACGAAAAAACGAAGGGTAAAAAACTTCCTTGACCCGATTGAGGTTCGGATAGGATTTTTTGGGTATGAATCTAACCAGTGACGGCTGAAAGCTACCATAGCTGTAGAACTCACAGATACCTTCGTTTTGACTGGTTATGGCTCCCGTATCTCTAAACGAACCAAGAGTTATGGCCCTCCGAAGAATTGATATCCACAGGGTGCAACATCTACGGTGCAAGGTGCAACATCCGTCCAAAATGACGAAACAGTGCCGTACGACCTTTAGAAATGAGTGCATGGATTTGAAACATTGCAGTACCATGGTGCACCACTCTCCAGCGATGGTAAATCATAGACCAGCAATGGGGATCCCGTTTTACAGAAAAAATCCACGTGACGAAAAAACGAGGGTTAAAAAACTTCCTTGACCCGATTGAGGTTCGAATAAGATTTTTTGGGTATGAAACTAACGAGTGACGGTAGAAAGCTGTCATAGCTGTAGAACTCACAGATACCTTCGTTTTGACTGGTTATGGCTCCCGTAACTCTAAACGAGCCAAGAGTTATGGCCCTTCGAATAATAGATATCCATAGGGTGCAACATCTACGGCGCAAGGTGCAACATCCGTCCAAAATGACGAAACCGTGTCGTACGAGCTTTAGAAATGGGTGCATGGAATTGAAACGGTGCAGTACCATGGTGCACCACTCTCCAGCGATGGTAAATCATTGACCAGCCACGGAGATCCCGTTTTACAGAAAAAATCCACGTGACGAAAAAACGAAGGGTAAAAAACTTCCTTGACCCGATTGAGGTTCGGATAGGATTTTTTGGGCCTGAATCTAACCAGTGATGGCTGAAAGCCGCCATAGCTATAGAACTCACAGATACCTTCGTTTTGACTGGTTATGGCTCCCGTAACTCTAAACGAGCCAAGAGTTATGGCCCTCCGAAGAATCGATATCCACAGGGTGCAACATCTACGGTGCAAGGTGCAACATCCGTCCAAAATGACGAAACAGTGCCGTACGACCTTTAGAAATGAGTGCATGGATTTGAAACATTGCAGTACCATGGTGCACCACTCTCCAGCGATGGTAAATCATAGACCAGCCATGGGGATCCCGTTTTACAGAAAAAATCCACGTGACGAAAAAACGAAGGGTAAACAACTTCCTTTACCCGATTGATGTTCGGAAAAGATTTTTTGGGTATGAAACTAACGAGTGACGGCAGAAAGCTATCATAGCTATAGAACTCACAGATACCTTCGTTTTGACTAGTTATGACTCCCGTACCTCTAAACGAGCGAATAGTTATGGCCCTTCGAATAATAGATATCCATAGGGTGCAACATCTACGGCGCAAGGTGCAACATCCGTCCAAATGACGAAACCGTGCCGTACGACCTTTAGAAATGGGTGCATGGAATTGAAACGGTGCAGTACCATGGTGCACCACTCTTCAGCAATGGTAAATCATTGACCAGCCACGGGGATCCCGTTTTACAGAAAAAATCCACGTGAGGAAAAAACGAAGGGTAAAAAACTTGACCCGATTGAGGTTCGGATAGGATTTTTTGGGTATGAATCTAACCAGTGACGGCTAAAAGCCGCCATAGCTGTAGAACTCACAGATACCTTCGTTTTGACTGGTTATGGCTCCCGTAACTCGAAACGAGCCAATAGTTATGGCCCTTCAAATAATAGATATCCATAGGGTGCAACATCTACGGCGCAAGGTGCAACATCCGTCCAAAATGACGAAACCGTGTCGTACGAGCTTTAGAAATGGGTGCATGGAATTGAAACGGTGCAGTACCATGGTGCACCACTCTCCAGCGATGGTAAATCATAGACCAGCCACGGGGATCTCGTTTTACAGAAAAAATCCACGTGACGAAAAAACGAAGGGTAAAAAGCTTCCTTGACCCGATTGAGGTTCGGATAGGATTTTTTGGGTATGAATCTAACCAGTGACGGCTGAAAGCTTCCATAGTTGTAGAACTCACAGATACCTTCGTTTTGACTGGTTATGGCTCCTGTAACTCTAAACGAGCCAAGAGTTATGGCCTTCCGAAGAATCGATATCCACAGGGTGCAACATCTACGGTGCAAGGTGCAACATCCGTCCAAAATGACGAAACAGTGCCGTACGACCTTTAGAAATGAGTGCATGGATTTGAAACATTGCAGTACCATGGTGCACCACTCTCCAGCGATGGTAAATCATAGACCAGCCACGGGGATCCCGTTTTGCAGAAAAAATCCACGTGACGAAAAAACAAGGGGTAAAAAACTTCCTTGACCCGATTGAGGTTCGGATAAGATTTTTTGGGTATGAAACTAACGAGTGACGGCAGAAAGCTGTCATAGTTGTAGAACTCACAGATACCTTCGTTTTGACTGGTTATGGCTCCCGTAACTCTAAACGAGCCAAGAGTTATGGCCCTTCGAATAATAGATATCCATAGGGTGCAACATCTACGGCGCAAGGTGCAACATCCGTCCAAAATGACGAAACCGTGCCATACAACCTTTAGAAATGGGAGCATGGAATTGAAACGGTGCAGTACCATGGTGCACCACTCTCCAGCGATGGTAAATCATTGACCAGCCTCGGGGATCCCGTTTTACAGAAAAAATCCACGTGACGAAAAAACGAAGGGTAAAAAACTTCCTTGACCCGATTGAGGTTCGGATAGGATTTTTTGGGTATGAATCTAACCAGTGATGGCTGAAAGCCGCCACAGCTGTAGAACTCACAGATACCTTCGTTTTGACTGGTTATGGCTCCCGTAACTCTAAACGAGCCAAGAGTTATGGCCCTTCGAAGAATCGATATCCACAGGGTGCAACATCTACGGTGCAAGGTGCAACATCCGTCCAAAATGACGAAACAGTGCCGTACGACCTTTGGAAATGAGTGCATGGATTTGAAACATTGCAGTACCATGGTGCACCACCCTCCAGCGATGGTAAATCATAGACCAGCCACGGGGACCCTGTTTTACAGAAAAAATCCACGTGACGAAAAAACGAAGGTTAAACAACTTCCTTTACCCGATTGAGGTTCGGAAAAGATTTTTTGGGTATGAAACTAACGAGTGACGGCAGAAAGCTGTCAAAGCTGTAGAACTCACAGATACCTTCGTTTTGACTGGTTTGGCTCCCGTAACTCTAAACGAGCCAAGAGTTATGGCCCTTCGAATAATAGATATCTATAGGGTGCAACATTTACGGCGCAATGTGCAACATCCGTCCAAAATGACGAAACCGTGCCGTACGACCTTTAGAAATGGGTGCATGGAATTGAAACGGTGCAGTACCATGGTGCACCACTCTCCAGCGATGGTAAATCATTGACCAGCCACGGGGATCCCGTTTTACAGAAAAAATCCACGTGAGGAAAAAACGAAGGGTAAAAAACTTCCTTGACCCGATTGAGGTTCGGATAGGATTTTTTGGGTATTAATCTAACCAGTGACGGCTGAAAGCCGCCATAGCTGTAGAACTCACAGATACCTTCGTTTTGACTGGTTATGGCTCCCGTAACTCTAAACGAGCCAAGAGTTATGGCCCTCCGAAGAATCGATTTCCACAGGGTGCAACATCTGCGGTGCAAGGTGCAACATCCGTCCAAAATGACGAAACCGTGCCGTACGACCTTTAGAATTGGGTGCATGGATTTGAAACGGTGCAGTAACATGGTGCACCACTCTCCAGCGATGATAAATCATTGACCAGCAACGGGGATCCCGTTTTACAGAAAAAATCCACGTGACGAAAAAACGAAGGGTAAAAACTCCTTGACCCGATCGAGGTTCGGATAGGATTTTTTAGGTATGAAACTAACCAGTGACGGCTGAAAGCTGTCATAACTGTAGAACTCACAGATACCTTCGTTTTGACTGGTTATGGCTCCCGTAACTCCAAACGAGCCAAGAGTTATGGCCCTCCGAATAATCGATATCCGTAGGGTGCAACATCTACGGTGCAAGGTGCAACATCCGTCCAAAATGACGAAACCGTGCCGTACGACCATTAGAAATGGGTGCATGGATTTGAAACGGTGCAGTACCATGGTGCACCACTCTCCAGCGATGGTAAATCATTGACCAGCCACGGGGATCCCGTTTTTGCAGAAAAAATCCACGTGAGGAAAAAACGAAGGGTAAAAAACTTCCATGACCCGATTGAGGTTCGGATAGGATTTTTTGCGTATGAAACTAACCAGTGAAGGCTGAGAGCTGTCATAGCTGTAGAACTCACAGATACCTTCGTTTTGACTGGTTATGGCTCCTGTAACTCTAAACGAGCCAAGAGTTATGGCCCTCCGAAGAATCGATATCCACAGGGTGCAACATCTACGGTGTAAGGTGCAACATCCGTCCAAAATGACGAAACAGTGCCTTACGACCTTTAGAAATGAGTGCATGGATTTGAAACATTGCAGTGCCATGGTGCACCACTCTCCAGCGATGGTAAATCATAGACCAAACACGGGGATCCCGTTTTACAGAAAAAATCCACGTGACGAAAAAACGAAGGGTAAAAAGCTTCCTTGACCCGATTGCGGTTCAGATAGGATTTTTTTGGTATGAATCTAACCAGTGACGGCTGAAAGCTTCCATAGCTGTAGAACTCACAGATACCTTCGTTTTGACTGGTTATGGCTCCCGTAACTCTAAACGAGCCAAGAGTTATGGCCCTCCGAAAAATCGATATCCACAGGGTGCAACATCTACGGTGCAAGGTGCAACATCCGTCCAAAATGACGAAACAGTGCCGTACGACCTTTAGAAATGAGTGCATGGATTTGAAACATTGCAGTACCATGGTGCACCACTCTCCAGCGATGGTAAATCATAGACCAGCCACGGGGATCCCGTTTTACAGAAAAAATCCACGTGACGAAAAAACGAGGGGTAAAAAACTTCCTTGACCCGATTGAGGTTCGGATAAGATTTTTTGGGTATGAAACTAACGAGTGACGGCAGAAAGCTGTCATAGCTGTAGAACTCACAGATACCTTCGTTTTGACTGGTTATGGCTCCCGTAACTCTAAACGAGCCAAGAGTTATGGCCCTTCGAATAATAGATATCCATAGGGTGCAACATCTACGGCGCAAGGTGCAACATCCGTCCAAAATGACGAAACCGTGCCGTACGACCTTTAGAAATGGGTGCATGGAATTGAAACGGTGCAGTACCATGGTGCACCACTCTCCAGCGAAGGTAAATCATTGACCAGCCACGGGGATCCCGTTTTACAGAAAAAATCCACGTGACGAAAAAACGAAGGGTAAAAAACTTCCTTGACCCGATTGAGGTTCGGATAGGATTTTTTGGGCATGAATCTAACCAGTGATGGCTGAAAGCCGCCATAGCTGTAGAACTCACGGATACCTTCGTTTTGACTGGTTATGGCTCCCGTAACTCTAAACGAGCCAAGAGTTACGGCCCTCCGAAGAATCGATATCCACAGGGTGCAACATCTACGGTGCAAGGTGCAACATCCGTCCAAAATGACGAAACAGTGCCGTACAACCTTTAGAAATGAGTGCATGGATTTGAAACATTGCAGTACCATGGTGCACCACTCTCCAGCGATGGTAAATCATAGACCAGCCATGGGGATCCCGTTTTACAGAAAAAATCCACGTGACGAAAAAACGAAGGGTAAACAACTTCCTTTACCCGATTGAGGTTCGGAAAAGATTTTTTGGGTATGAAACTAACGAGTGACGGCAGAAAGCTATCATAGCTATAGAACTCACAGATACCTTCGTTTTGACTGGTTATGGCTCCCGTAACTCTAAACGAGCCAATAGTTATGGCCCTTCGAATAATAGATATCCATAGGGTGCAACATCTACGGCGCAAGGTGCAACATCCGTCCAAATGACGAAACCGTGCCGTACGACCTTTAGAAATGGGTGCATGGAATTGAAACGGTGCAGTACCATGTGCACCACTCTCCAGCGATGGTAAATCATTGACCAGCCACGGGGATCCCGTTTTACAGAAAAAATCCACGTGAGGAAAAAACGAAGGGTAAAAAACTTGACCCGATTGAGGTTCGGATAGGATTTTTTGGGTATGAATCTAACCAGTGACGGCTGAAAGCCGCCATAGCTGTAGAACTCACAGATACCTTCGTTTTGACTGGTTATGGCTCCCGTAACTCTAAACGAGCCAATAGTTATGGCCCTTCAAATAATAGATATCCATAGGGTGCAACATCTACGGCGCAAGGTGCAACATCCGTACAAAATGACGAAACCGTGTCGTACGAGCTTTAGAAATGGGTGCATGGAATTGAAACGGTGCAGTACCATGGTGCACCACTCTCCAGCGATGGTAAATCATAGACCAGCCACGTGGATCCCGTTTTACAGAAAAAATCCACGTGACGAAAAAACGAAGGGTAAAAAGCTTCCTTGACCCGATTGAGGTTCGGATAGGACTTTTTGGGTATGAATCTAACCAGTGACGGCTGAAAGCTTCCTTAGCTGTAGAACTCACAGATACCTTCGTTTTGACTGGTTATGGCTCCCGTAACTCTAAACGAGCCAAGAGTTATGGCCTTTCGAAGAATCGATATCCACAGGGTGCAACATCTACGGTGCAAGGTGCAACATCCGTCCAAAATGACGAAACAGTGCCGTACGACCTTTAGAAATGAGTGCATGGATTTGAAACATTGCAGTACCATGGTGCACCACTCTCCAGCGATGGTAAATCATAGACCAGCCACGGGGATCCCGTTTTGCAGAAAAAATCCACGTGACGAAAAAACGAGGGGTAAAAAACTTCCTTGACCCGATTGAGGTTCGGATAAGATTTTTTGGGTATGAAACTAACGAGTGACGGCAGAAAGCTGTCATAGCTGTAGAACTCACAGATACCTTCGTTTTGACTGGTTATGGCTCCCGTAACTCTAAACGAGCCAAGAGTTATGGCCCTTCGAATAATAGATATCCATAGGGTGCAACATCTACGGCGTAAGGTGCAACATCCGTCCAAAATGACGAAACCGTGCCGTACGACCTTTAGAAATGGGTGCATGGAATTGAAACGGTGCAGTACCACGGTGCACCACTCTCCAGCGAAGGTAAATCATTGACCAGCCACGGGGATCCCGTTTTACAGAAAAAATCCACGTGACGAAAAAACGAAGGGTAAAAAACTTCCTTGACCCGATTGAGGTTCTGATAGGATTTTTTGGGTATGAATCTAACCACTGACGGCTGAAAGCCGCCATAGCTGTAAAACTCACGGATACCTTCGTTTTGACTGGTTATGGCTCCCGTAACTCTAAACGAGCCAAGAGTTATGGCCCTCCGAAGAATCGATATCCATAGGGTGCAACATCTACGGTGCAAGGTGCAACATCCGTCCAAAATGACGAAACAGTGCCGTACGACCTTTAGAAATGAGTGCATGGATTTGAAACATTGCAGTACCATGGTGCACCACTCTCCAGCGATGGTAAATCATAGACCAGCCACGGGGATCCCGTTTTACAGAAAAAATCCACGTGACGAAAAAACGAGGGGTAAAAAACTTCCTTGACCCGATTGAGGTTCGGATAAGATTTTTTGGGTATGAAACTAACGAGTGACGGCAGAAAGCTGTCATAGCTGTAGAACTCACAGATACCTTCGTTTTGACTGGTTATGGCTCCCGTAACTCTAAACGAGCCAAGAGTTATGGCCCTTCGAATAATAGATATCCATAGGGTGCAACATCTACGGCGCAAGGTGCAACATCCGTCCAAAATGACGAAACCGTGCCGTGCGACCTTTAGAAATGGGTGCATGGAATTGAAACGGTGCAGTACCATGGTGCACCACTCTCCAGCGAAGGTAAATCATTGACCAGCCATGGGGATCCCGTTTTACAGAAAAAATCCACGTGACGAAAAGACGAAGGGTAAAAAACTTCCTTGACCCGATTGAGGTTCTGATAGGATTTTTTGGGTACGAATCTAACCAGTGACGGCTGAAAGCCGCCATAGCTGTAAAACTCACGGATACCTTCGTTTTGACTGGTTATGGCTCCCGTAACTCTAAACGAGCCAAGAGTTCTGGCCCTCCGAAGAATCGATATCCATAGGGTGCAACATCTACGGTGCAAGGTGCAACATCCGTCCAAAATGACGAAACAGTGCCGTACGACCTTTAGAAATGAGTGCATGGATTTGAAACATTGCAGTACCATGGTGCACCACTCTCCAGCGATGGTAAATCATAGACCAGCCACGGGGATCCCGTTTTACAGAAAAAATCCACGTGACGAAAAAACGAAGGGTAAACAACTTCCTTTACCCGATTGAGGTTCGGAAAGGATTTTTTGGGTATGAATCTAACCAGTGATGGCAGAAAGCTGTCATAGTTGTAGAACTCACAGATACCTTCGTTTTGACTGGTTATGGCTCCCGTAACTCGAAACGAGCCAAGAGTTATGGCCTTTCGAATAATAGATATCCATAGGGTGCAACATCTACGGCGCAAGGTGCAACATCCGTCCAAAATGACGAAACCGTGTCGTACGACCTTTAGAAATGGGTGCATGGAATTGAAACGGTGCAGTACCATGTGCACCACTCTCCAGCGATGGTAAATCATTGACCAGCCACGGGGATCCCGTTATACAGAAAAAATCCACATGACGAAAAAACGAAGGGTAAAAAACTTCCATGACCCGATTGAGGTTCGGATAGGATTTTTTGGGTATGAAACTAACCAGTGACGGCTGAAAGCCATCATAGCTGTATAACTCACAGATACCTTAGTTTTGACAGTTTATGGGTCCCGTAACTCTAAACGAGCCAAGAGTTATGGCCCTCCGAATAATCGATATCCAAAGGGTGCAATATCTGCGGTGCAAGGAGCAACATCCGTCCAAAATGACGAAACCGTGCCGTACGACCTTTAGAAATGGGTGCAGGGTTTTGAAACGGTGCAGTACCATGGTGCACCACTCTCCAGCGATGGTAAATCATTGACCAGCCACGGGGATCCCGTTTTACAGAAAAAATCCACGTGACGAAAAAACGAAGGGTAAAAAACTTCCATGACCCGATTGAGGTTCGGATAGGATTTTTTGGGTATGAATCTAACTAGTGACGGCTGAAAGCGGTCATAGCTGTAGAACTCACAGATACCTTCATTTTGACTGGTTATGGCTCCCGTAGCTCTAAACGAGCCAAGAGTTATGGCCCTCCGAAGAATCGATATCCATAGGGTGCAACATCTACGGTGCAAGGTGCAACATCCATCCAAAATGACGAAACCGTGCCGTACGACCTTTAGAAATAGATGCATGGATTTAAAACGGTGTAATACCATGGTGCACCACTCTCCAGCGATGGTAAATCATTGACCAGCCACGGGGATCCCGTTTTACAGAAAAAATCCACTTGACGAAAAAACGAAGGGTAAAAAACTTCCATGACCCGATTGAGGTTCGGATAGGATTTTTTGGGTATGAAACTAACCAGTGACGGCTGAAAGCCGTCATAGCTGTAGAACTCACAGATACCTTCGTTTTGACTGGTTATGGCTCCCGTAACTCTAAACGAGCTAAGAGTTATGGCCCTCTGAAGAATCGATTTCCACAGGGTGCAACATTTGCGCTGCAAGGTGCAACATCCGTCCAAAATGAAGAAACCGTGCCGTACGACCTTTAGAAATCGGTGCATGGATTTGAAACGGTGCAGTACCATGGTGCACCACTCTTCAGCGATGGTAAATCATTGACCTGCCACGGGGATCCTGTTTTACAGAAAAAATCCATGTGACGAAAAAACGAAGGGTAAAAACTTCCTTGACCCGATCGAGGTTCGGATAGGATTTTTTAGGTATGAAACTAACCAGTGACCGCTGAAAGCCGTCATAGCTGTAGAACTCACAGATACCTTCGTTTTGACTGGTTATGGCTCCCATAACTCCAAAAGAGCCAAGAGTTATGGCACTCCGAATAATCGATATCCATAGGGTGCAACATCTACGGTGCAAGGTGCAACATCCGTCCAAAATGACGAAACCGTGCCGTACGACCTTTAGAAATGGGTGCATGGATTTGAAACGGTGCAGTGCCATGGTGCACCACTCTCCAGCGATGGTAAATCATTGACCAGCCACGGGGATCCCGTTTTACAGAAAAAATCCACGTGACGAAAAAACAAAGGGTAAAAACTTCCTTGACCCGATCGAGGTTCGGATAGGATTTTTTGGGTATGAAACTAACCAGTGACGGCTAAAAGCCGTCATAGCTTTAGAACTCACAGATACCTTCGTTTTGACTGGTTATGGCTCCCGTAACTCCAAACGAGCCAAGAGTTATGGCCCTCCGAATAATCGATATCCATAGGGTGCAACATCTACGGTGCAAGGTGCAACATCCGTCCAAAACGACGAAACCGTGCCGTACGACCTTTAGAAATGGGTGCATGGATTTGAAACGGTGCAGTACCATGGTGCACCACTCTCCAGCGATGGTAAATCATCTACCAGCCACGGGGATCCCGTTTTACAGAAAAAATCCACGTGACGAAAAAACAAAGGGTAAAAACTTCCTTGACCCGATCGAGGTTCGGATAGGATTTTTTGGGTATGAAACTAACCAGTGACGGCTAAAAGCCGTCATAGCTGTAGAACTCACAGATACCTTCGTTTTGACTGGTTATGGCTCCCGTAACTCCAAACGAGCCAAGAGTTATGGCCCTCCGAATAATCGATATCCATAGGGTGCAACATCTACGGTGCAAGGTGCAACATCCGTCCAAAATGACGAAACCGTGCCGTACGACCTTTAGAAATGGGTGCATGGATTTGAAACGGTGCAGTACCATGGTGCACCACTCTCCAGCGATGGTAAATCATTGACCAGCCACGGGGATCCCGTTTTACAGAAAAAATCCACGTGACGAAAAAACGAAGGGCAAAAAACTTCCATGACCCGATTGAGGTTCGGATAGGATTTTTTGGGTATGAAACTAACCAGTGACGGCTGAAAGCCGTCATAGCTGTAGAACTCACACATATCTTCCTTTTGACTGGTTATGGCTCCCGTAACTCTAAAGGAGCCAAGAGTTATGGCCCTCCGAATAATCGATATCCACACGGTGCAACATCTACGGTGTAAGGTGCAACATTCGTCCAAAATGACGAAACAGTGCCGTACGACCTTTAGAAATGAGTGCATGGATTTGAAACATTGCAGTGCCATGGTGCACCACTCTCCAGCGATGGTAAATCATAGACCAGCCATGGGGATCCCGATTTACAGAAAAAATCCACGTGACGAAAAAACGAAGGGTAAAAAACTTCCTTGACCCGATTGAGGTTCGGATAGGATTTTTTGGGTATGAATCTAACCAGTGACGGCTGAAAGCTTCCATAGCTGTAGAACTCACAGATACCTTCGTTTTGACTGGTTATGGATCCCGTAACTCTAAACGAGGCAAGAGTTATGGCCCTCCGAAGAATCGATTTCAACAGGGTGCAACATCTGCGGTGCAAGGTGCAACATCCGTCCAAAATGACGAAACCGTGCCGTACGACCTTTAGAAATGGGTGCATGGATTTGAAATGGTGCAGTACCATGGTGCACCACTCTCCAGCGATGGTAAATCATTGACCAGCCACGGGGATCCCGTTTTACAGAAAAAATCCAGGTGACGAAAAAACGAAGGGTAAAAACTTCCTTGACCCGATCGAGGTTCGGACAGGATTTTTTTGGTATGAAACTAACCAGTGACGGCTAAAAGCCATCATAGCTGTAGAACTCACAGATACCTTCGTTTTGACTGGTTATGGCTCCCGTAACTCCAAACGAGCCAAGAGTTATGGCCCTCCGAATAATCGATATCCATAGGGTGCAACATCAACGGTGCAAGGTGCAACATCCGTCCAAAATGACGAAACCGTGCCGTACGACCTTTAGAAATGGGTGCATGGAATTGAAACGGTGCAGTACCATGGTGCACCACTCTCCAGCGATGGTAAATCATTGACCAGCGACGGGGATCCCGTTTTACAGAAAAAATCCACGTGAGGAAAAAACGAAGGGTAAAAAACTTCCATGACCCGATTGAGGTTCGGATAGGATTTTTTGGGTATGAAACTAACCAGTGAAGGCTGAAAGCTGACATAGATGTAGAACTCACAGATACCTTCGTTTTGACTGGTAATGGCTCCCGTAACTCTAAACAAGCCAAGAGTAATGGCCCTCCGAAGAATCGATATCCATAGGGTGCAACATCTACGGTGCAAGGTGCAACATCCATCCAAAATGACGAAACCGTGCCGTACGACCTTTAGAAATGGATGCATGGATTTGAAACGGTGCAGTACCATGGTGCACCACTCTCCAGCGATGGTAAATCATTGACCAGCCACGGGGATCCCGTTTTACAGAAAAAAATCCACGTGACGAAAAAACGAAGGGTAAAAAACTTCCATGACCCGAATGAGGTTCGGATAGGATTTTTTGGGTATGAAACTAACCAGTGACGGCTGAAAGCCATCATAGCTATAGAACTCACAGATACCTTCGTTTTGACTGGTTATGGCTCCCGTAACTCTAAACGAGCCAAGAGTTATGGCCCTCCGAAGAATCGATTTCCACAGGGTGCAACATCTGCGGTGCAAGGTGCAACATCCGTCCAAAATGACGAAACCGTGCCGTACGACCTTTAGAAATGGTTGCATGGATTTGAAACGGTGCAGTACCATGGTGCACCACTCTCCAGCGATGGTAAATCATTGACCAGCCACGGGGATCCCGTTTTACAGAAAAAATCCACGAGACGAAAAAACGAAGGGTGAAAACTTCCTTGACCCGATCGAGGTTCGGATAGGATTTTTTGGGTATGAAACTAACCAGTGACGGCTGAAAGCCATCAAAGCTGTAGAACTCACAGATACCTTCGTTTTGACTGGTTATGGCTCCCGTATCTCCAAACGAGCCAAGAGTTATGGCCCTCCGAATAATCGATATCCATAGGGTGCAACATCTACGGTGCAAGGTGCAACATCCGTCCAAAATGACGAAACCGTGCCGTACGACCTTTAGAAATGGGTGCATGGATTTGAAACGGTGCAGTACCATGGTCCACCACTCTCCAGCGATGGTAAATCATTGACCAGCCACGGGGATCCCGTTTTACAGAAAAAATCCACGTGAGGAAAAAACGAAGGGTAAAAAACTTCCATGACCCGATTGAGGTTCGGATAGGATTTTTTGGGTATGAATCTAACCAGTGACGGCTGAAAGCTGCCATAGCTGTAGAACTCACAGATATCTTCGTTTTGACTGGTTATGGCTCCCGTAACTCTAAACGAGCCAAGAGTTATGACCCTCCGAAGAATCGATATCCACAGGGTGCAACATCTACGGTGCAAGGTGCAACATCCGTCCAAAATGACGAAACAGTGCCGTACGACCTTTAGAAATGAGTGCATGGATTTGAAACATTGCAGTACCATGTTGCACCACTCTCCAGCGATGGTAAATCATAGACCAGCCACGGGGATCCCGTTTTACAGAAAAAATCCACGTGACGAAAAAACAAAGGGTAAAAAATTTCCTTGACCCGATTGAGGTTCGGATGGGATTTTTTGGGTATGAAACTAACCAGTGACGGCAGAAAGCTGTCATAGCTGTAGAACTCAAAGATACCTTCGTTTTGACTGGTTATGGCTCCCATAACTCTAACCGAGCCAAGAGTTATGGCCCTTCGAATAATAGATATCCATAGGGTACAACATCTACGGCGCAAGGTGCAACATCCGTCCAAAATGACGAAACCGTGCCGTACGACCTTTAGAAATGGGTGCATGAAATTGAAACGGTGCAGTACCATGGTGCACCACTCTCCAGCGATGGTAAATCATTGAACAGCCACGGGGATCCCGTTTTACAGAAAAAATCCACGTGACGAAAAAACGAAGGGCAAAAAACTTCCATGACGCGATTGAGGTTCGGATAGGATTTTTTGGGTATGAAACTAACCAGAGACAGCTGAAAGCCGTCATAGCTGTAGAACTCACATATACCTTCGTTTTGACAGGTTATGGGTCCCGTAACTCTAAACGAGCCAAGAGTTATGGCCCTACGAATAATCGATATCCAAAGGGTGCAACATCTGCGGTGCAAGGTGCAACATCCATCCAAAATGACGAAACCGTGCCGTACGACCTTTAGAAATGGGTGCAGGGCGGTGCAGTACCATGGTGCAGCACTCTCCAGCGATGGTAAATCATTGACCAGCCACGGGGATCCCGTTTTACAGAAAAAATCCACGTGACGAAAAAACAAAGGGTAAAAAACTTCCATGACCCGATTGATGTTCGGATAGAATTTTTTGGGTATGAAACTAACCAGTGACGGCTGAAAG
Source organism: Allium cepa (assembly GCA_030765085.1). NCBI lineage: Eukaryota > Viridiplantae > Streptophyta > Magnoliopsida > Asparagales > Amaryllidaceae > Allium > Allium cepa. The sequence continues at coordinate 883,881 of CM060941.1, forward strand.
CGGTCATAGCTGTAGAGCTCACAGATACCTTCGTTTTGACTGGTTATGGCTCCCGTAACTCCAAACGAGCCAAGAGTTATGGCCCTCCGAATAATCGATATCCATAGGGTGCAACATCTGCGGTGCAAGGTGCAACATCCGTCCAAAATGATGAAACCGTGCCGTACGACCTTTAGAAATGGGTACATGGATTTGAAACGGTGCAGTACCATGGTGCACCACTCTCCAGCGATGGTAAATCATTGACCAGCCACGAGGATCCCGTTTTTACAGAAAAAATCCACGTGAGGAAAAAACGAAGGGTAAAAAACTTCCATGACCCGATTGAGGTTCGGATAGGATTTTTTGGGTATGAAACTAACCAGTGACGGCTGAAAGCTGTCATAGCTGTAGAACTCACAGATACCTACGTTTTGACTTGTTGTGGCACCCGTAACTCTAAACGAGCCAAGAGTTATGGCCCTCCGAAGAATCGATATCCACAGGGTGCAACATCTACGGTGTAAGGTGCAACATCCGTCCAAAATGACGAAACAGTGCCGTACGACCTTTAGAAATGAGTGCATGGATTTGAAACATTGCAGTGCCATGGTGCACCACTCTCCAGCGATGGTAAATCATAGACCAGCCACGGGGATCCCGTTTAACATAAAAAATCCACGTGACGAAAAAACGAAGGGTAAAAAACTTCCTTGACCCGATTGAGGTTCGGATAGGATTTTTTGGGTATGAAACTAACCAGTGACGGCTGAAAGCGGTCATAGCAGTAGAACTCACACATACCTTCGTTTTGGTAATGGCTCCCGTAACTCCAAACGAGCCAAGAGTTATGGCCCTCCGAAGAATCGATATCCATAGGGTGCAACATCTACGGTGCAAGGTGCAACATCCGTCCAAAATGACAAAACCGTGCCGTACAACCTTTAGAAATGGATGCATGGATTTGAAACGGTGCGGTACCATTGTGCACCACTCTCCAGCGATGGTAAATCATTGAGCAGCCACGGGGATCACGTTTTACAGAAAAAATCCACGTGACGAAAAAACGAAGGGTAAAAAACTTCCATGACCCAATTGAGGTTCGGATATGATTTTTTGGGTATGAAACTAACCAATGTCGGCTGAAAGCCGTCATAGCTGTAGAACTCACAGATACCTTCGTTTTGACCGGTTATGGCTCCCGTAACTCCAAACGAGCCAAGAGTTATGGCCCTCCGAAGAATCGATTTCCAAAGGGTGCAACATCTGCGGTGCAAGGTGCAACATCCGTCCAAAATGACGAAACTGTGTCGTACGACCTTTAGAAATGGACGCATGGATTTGAAACGGTGCAGTACCATGGTGCACCACTCTCTAGCGATGGTAAATCATTGACCAGCCACGGGGTTCCCGTTTTTACAGAAAAAATTCACGTGAGGAAAAAACAAAGGGTAAAAAACTTCCATGACCCGATTGAGGTTCGGATAGGATTTTTTGGGTATGAAACTAACCAGTGACCGCTGAAAGCCATCATAGCTGTAGAACTCACAGATACCTTCGTTTTGACAGGTTATGGGTCCCGTAACTCTAAACGAGCCAAGAGTTATGGCCCTCCGAATAATCGATATCCAAAGGGTGCAACATCTGCGGTGCAAGGTGCAACATCCGTCCAAAATGACGAAACCGTGCCGTACGACCTTTAGAAATGGGTGCAGGGATTTGAAACGGGGCAGTACCATGGTGCAGCACTCTCCAGCGATGGTAAATCATTGACCAGCCACGGGGATCCCGTTTTACAGAAAAAATCCACGTGACGAAAAAACGAAGGGTAAAAAACTTCCATGACCCGATTGATGTTCGGATAGGATTTTTTGGGTATGAAACTAACCAGTGACGGCAGAAAGCTGTCATAGCTGTAGAACTCACAGATACCTTCGTTTTGACTGGTTATGGCTCTCGTAACTCTAAACGAGCCAAGAGTTATGGCCCTTCGAATAATAGATATCCATAGGGTGCAACATCTACGGCGCAAGGTGCAACATCCGTCCTAAATGACGAAACCGTGCCGTACGACCTTTAGAAAGGTGTGCATGGAATTGAAACGGTGCAGTACCATGGTGCACCACTCTCCAGCGATGGTAAATCATTGACAAGCCACAGGGATCCCGTTCTAACGAAAAAATCCACGTGAGGAAAAAACGAAGGGTAAAAAACTTCCATGACCCGATTGAGGTTCGGATAGGATTTTTTGGGTATGAAACTAACCAGTGACGGCTGAAAGCGGTCACAGCTGTAGAACTCACAGATACCTTCGTTTTGACTGGTTATGGCTCCCGTAACTCCAAACGAGCCAAGAGTATGGCCCTCCGAATAATCGATATCCATAGGGTGCAACATCTACGGTGCAAGGTGCAACATCCGTCCAAAATGATGAAACCGTGCCGTACGAACTTTAGAAATGGGTGCATAGATTTGAAACGGTGCAGTACCATGGTGCACCACTCTCCAGCGATGGTAAATCATTGACCAGCCACGGGGATACCGTTTTTACAGAAAAAATCCACGTGAGGAAAAAACGAAGGGTAAAAAACTTCCATGACTCGATTGAGGTTCGGATATGATTTATTGGGTATGAAACTAACCAGTGACGGCTGAAAGCCATCATAGCTGTAGAACTCATAGATACCTTCGTTTTGACTGGTTGTGGATCCCGTAACTCCAAACGAGCCAAGTGTTATGGCCCTTCGAAGAATCGATTTCCACAGGGTGCAACATCCGCGGTGCAAGGTGCAACATCCGTCCAAAATGACGAAACCGTGCCGTACGACCTTTAGAAATGGGTGCACGGATTTGAAACGGTGCAGTACCATGGTGCACCACTCTCCAGCGATGGTAAATCATTGACCAGACACGGGGATCCGGTTTTACAGAAAAAATCCACGTGAGGAAAAAACGAAGGGTAAAAAACTTCCATGACCCGATTGAGGTTCAGATAGGATTTTTTGGGTATGAAACTAACCAGTGAAGGCTAAAAGCTGTCATAGCTGTAGAACTCACAGTTACCTTCGTTTTGACTTGTAAAGGCTCCCGTAACTCTAAACGAGCCAAGAGTTATGGCCCTCTGAAGAATCGATTTCCACAGGGTGCAACATCTGCGGTGCAAGGTGCAACATCCGTCCAAAATGACGAAACCGTGCCGTACGACCTTTAGAAATGGGTGCATGGATTTGAAGTGGTGCAGTACCATGGTGCACCACTCTCCAGCGATGGTAAATCATTGACCAGCCACGGGGATCCCGTTTTACAGAAAAAATCCACGTGACGAAAAAACGAAGGGTAAAAACTTCCTTGACCCGATCGAGGTTCGGATAGGATTTTTTGGGTATGAAACAAACCAGTGACGGCTGAAAGCCGTCATAGCTGTAGAACTCACAGATACCTTCGTTTTGACTGGTTATGGCTCCCGTAACTCCAAACGAGCCAAGAGTTATGGCCCTCCGAATAATCGATATCCATAGGGTGCAACATCTACGGTGCAAGGTGCAACATCCGTCCAAAATGATGAAACCGTGTCGTACGACCTATAGAAATGGGTGCATGGATTTGAAACGGTGCAGTACCATGGTCCACCACTCTCCAGCGATGGTAAATCATTGACCAGCCACGGGGATCCCGTTTTACAGAAAAAATCCACGTGAGGAAAAAACGAAGGGTAAAAAACTTCCATGACCCGATTGAGGTTCGGATATGATTTTTTGGGTATGAATCTAACCAGTGACGGCTGAAAGCTGCCATAGCTGTAGAATTCACAGATATCTTCGTTTTGACTGGTTATGGCTCCCGTAACTCTAAACGAGCCAAGAGTTATGACCCTCCGAAGAATCGATATCCACAGGGTGCAACATCTACGGTGCAAGGTGCAACATCCGTCCAAAATGACGAAACAGTGCCGTACGACCTTTAGAAATGAGTGCATGGATTTGAAACATTTCAGTACCATGGTGCACCACTCTCCAGCGATGGTAAATCATAGACCAGCCACGGGGATCCCGTTTTACAGAAAAAATCCACGTGACGAAAAAACGAAGGGTAAAAAACTTCCTTGACCCGATTGAGGTTCGGATAAGATTTTTGGGTATGAAACTAACCAGTGATGGCTGAAAGCTGTCATAGTTGTAGAACTCACAGATACCTTCGTTTTGGCTGGTTATGGCTCCCGTAACTCTAAACGAGCCAAGAGTTATGGCCCTCCGAAGAATCGATATCCACAGGGTGCAACATCTACGGTGCAAGGTGCAACATCCGTCCAAAATGACGAAACAGTGCCGTACGACCTTTAGAAATGGGTGCATGGATTTGAAACGGTGCAGTACCATGGTGCACCACTCTCCAGCGATTGTAAATCATTGACCAGCCACGGGGATCCCGTTTTTACAGAAAAAATCCACGTGAGGAAAAAACGAAGGGTAAAAAACTTCCATGACCCGATTGAGGTTCGGATAGGATTTTTTGAGTATGAAACTAACCAGTGACCGCTGAAAGCTATCATAGCTGTAGAACTCACAGATACCTTCGTTTTGACAGGTTATGGGTCCCGTAACTCTAAACGAGCCAAGAGTTATGGCCCTCCGAATAATCGATATCCAAAGGGTGCAACATCTGCGGTGCAAGGTGCAACATCCGTCCAAAATGACAAAACCGTGTCGTACGACCTTTAGAAATGGGTGCAGGGATTTGAAACGGGGCAGTACCATAGTGCAGCACTCTCCAGCGATGGTAAATCATTGACCAGCCACGGGGATCCCGTTTTGCAGAAAAAATCCACGTGACGAAAATACGAAGGGTAAAAAACTTCCATGACCCGATTGATGTTCGGATAGGATTTTTTGGGTATGAAACTAACCAGTGACGGCTGAAAGCGGTCATAGCTGTAGAACTCACAGATACCTTCGTTTTGACTGGTTATGGCTCCCGTAACTCCAAACGAGCCAAGAGTTATGGCCCTCCGAATAATCGATATCCATAGGGTGCAACATCTGCGGTGCAAGGTGCAACATCCGTCCAAAATGACGAAACCGTGCGGTACGACCTTTAGAAATGGGTGCATGGATTTGAAACGTGCAGTACCATGGTGCACCACTCTCCAGCGATGGTAAATCATTGACCAGCCACGGGGATCCCGTTTTTACAGAAAAAATCCACGTGAGGAAAAAACGAAGGGTAAAAAACTTCCATGACCCGATTGAGGTTCGGATAGGATTTTTTGGGTATGAAACTAACCAGTGAAGGCTGAAAGCTATCATAGCTGTAGAACTCACAGATACCTTCGTTTTGACTGGTTATGGCTCCCGTAACTCTAAACGAGCCAAGAGTTATGGCCCTCCGAAGAATCGATTTCCACAGGGTGCAACATCTGCGGTGCAAGGTGCAACATCCGTCCAAAATGACGAAACCGTGCCGTACAACCTTTAGAAATGGGTGAATGGATTTGAAACGGTGCAGTACCATGGTGCACCACTCTCCAGCGTTGGTAAATCATGGACCAGCCACGGGGATCCCGTTTTACAAAAAAAATCCACGTGACGAAAAAACGAAGGGTAAAAAACTTCCTTGACCCGATTTAGGTTCGGATAGGATTTTTTGGGTATGAAACTAACCAGTGATGGCAGAAAGCTATCATAGCTGTAGAACTCACAGATATCTTCGTTTTGATTGGTTATGGCTCCCGTAACTCTAAACGAGCCAAGAGTTATGGCCCTTCGAATAATAGATATCCATAGGGTGCAACATCTACGGCGCAAGGTGCAACATCCGTCCAAAATGACGTAACCGTGCCGTACGACCTTTAGAAAGGTGTGCATGGAATTGAAACGGTGCAGTACCATGGTTGTAACGACCCGTATTTTACGTATCGATAAATCGTAGAATTTGCAGGTCGTTAGTGTTGTTTGTGTTGTCTCTAGCTTGAGTCGTTTAGAGGTTAGCTAAGTGATGAGTCGTGACCGACTCATAGAGGGTCGACTCAGAGGCTTGGATGACTTAGAGCTGTGACCGACTTATAGAAGCAGCGAGTATAGGTTTGGCCGAGATAGGGATGCGACCGACCTAAGGTTAGATGACTTAGTGATGTTACCGAGTCATAGGAGATAGCGGGTTACGACTCATGCGAGATAGCAGGTTACGACTCATAGAAGATAGTGGGTTGCGACTCATAGGAGATAGCGGGTTAGCAAGATGAGTCGTTTGGCCGAGTCATAGGTCATAAGGTGTTTTGAGTCGTGTATGCTATGAGTCGTAAGTCGTTAGGTAGCTGGGGCGATGAGTCGCATACTAGTTAGGTCGTTGGACGACTCATGCGATAAGTCGAGAGGTCCAGTGTTTGTATTGAGTCGGCTTGGTGGATGAGTCGTGAGTCGGCATCAAAGTTGAGTCGTGTGTGTATTGTTGAGTCGTCGTACGACTTAGAACTTGGAGTGTTAGGACGGTTACCTGGTGAGTCTTGAGTCGTGAGTCGGAAGGTGTTGAGTCGGCTTGGGTTTGAGTCGTATGACCTTGTGTCTTGGTGTATTGAGTCGTTAGGCCGTGTTAAGGTGTTAGGTCTTTGAGTCGGAGGCATTGAGTCGTGAACCACTCATGATAAGTCGTGGACGACTCATAGGGACGGACGACTCATGGGGGATTCAGCCTATAAATAGAGGGCTTTGGCTCACTTTTTAGCACCGGTTTTTGAAGCAACGAAGTGCTGCCATTTTGAAGACTCGACTACAACATTTCTTCATCTTCTTTTCTCCATTCCAATCTAATTCTAACATCCATCCAAGATCGAAAATTTAGATTGAAGATTCAAGTGCCAAAGTTGAAAGATCTTCATCCGTTCGAGCTAGATTTCATCGATTGAAGTGAGATTTCGCTGGATCAAGCCTTGATCTCCGCTGTCCAGATCTGAAGTGTTTAGATTTAAAGGTGTTTGGGTGATTTGGTGAGTGGTAGTTATCTCTCACGCGGATCCAAAGGAGTATATTGGATTGGTGGCTTGTTTGAGTGTTAAAGTTAGAGATTTCATGCATTTTTCTTAGATCCGAGTCTAGATCCATTGTTTCTAAAGATGTTTACTTATGCAAGCTTATTTAACAAGTATTAGAGACAAAACCCATGTTTTATATTTGATAGATCTATGCTAAAAACCATGATTTCACATATGTTGGACTTATGCTCATTTATTTACGAAATTGTCGTTATAGTTAATATTGCTTATTAGATCTTGTTTGAATGATTGATTTAATTGTTTCCAAGTTAGCTAGTAGTTGATTTGGAGCAAGATGATTGAAGATGATTCGAAGGCCAAGTGGGAAGGCTCTTGAATGATGAAAGTTTCTTAAGACATATGTAGCGGATGTTGAAGCTCATATGCATGGATTGGATGATGATGAGATGGAACTTTGCCATGATGCGATGAGGCAAACCATGTTGTTGAGTTGAGACTTTGCTTTGATGCGATGAAGCGAAGCATGATGTGAGTCTTGGCTTAATCCAGGCAGGGATCATTCCAAGCATGTTGATAACTTGAAGGGTAGTTCAAGTTGGTTGATAATGGATTGTTCAAGAGGTAGCTTGAGCTTGTATGAGGAAGTAGTCGTCGAGGAGGATGACTAGGAGGCTGAGATCTCATCGTTGTTGAAGGTTCTAGCATGCTCAAAAGCAAGAGTATATGGGGCGCCCATAACGACTACAGGTAGGTAGTCGGGACACCCAAAAGACTACAGGTAGGTAGTCGAGTACTCTGGGCAAAGTAGACAAGTCCTAGGCACAAGGCAGTGTGCGGAGTTATGTCTGGAACCGGGGTTACCATTAGCCCTTGACAGGTGGTCATTCAATTAACGGTGAAATCAAGGCAAAGATAACAGTGATAGCCAGAGTCATGGATGTTTGGTTGTATTATCATTCGGCCTCAAGAGCGGTGTTTTCTGGGTGCTTATCTGATCTTGGTTTAGGCCTTGGGGGTTTGTATTTGGAAAACATCGTCCTTGACTCGAGTGGTTATTGCTTTACCTTAATTGTCTATATTGTTATGCTTGCTTCTCCTTAGTGTGTGTCTGGGCTATCACTGTAGGAAGAGGTGGAGTGGGATGGTTTGGTTCCTATTCCTTTTATCCTTTATGCTCTTTTGGTATGTTTGATAGTTAATTTACTGCTCACTAAGACTTTGTCTGACTCAAGGTTTTATGTCTCCTCTTATTACCTTGGGCTGTTCATCCATGTTTGGGATGGGCAGACTAGGTAGCAGGTGACAGGTGATGTGCTTGGAGTTCTACGCTGATGATGACGAAGACGAGCAGGAGGCTTTGCATATTAGTTTTCTTACTATATGTACTGGGTGTTCCGCTGTTGTATCTGATTGAGTGTTGTAGTGAGGCTTTGATGTATGGATAATTCATATGTTTGTATAAAACTGCTATGTTGCTTGTATGATGATGTTATGTTCTATGGAGCTTCACTATACTATATTTCTCTATTGTATTTTATCCATACGCTGTGAGTTATACGATAGAGATTCTACGATTTTATTTTACCCTGACTATTGTCCATGGCTGCCTGGCACACCTTTCAGCGCACTATTCTCTTGTTTCCGTGCGGGAGTCATGGGCGGTCGTCACATTTGGTATCAGAGCTTTGGTTAATCGATTTTAGCCAACGCTCGCTGACGTAACTACGTATGAGAGGCGTAATTGTATTTTGATGGATGATTACTATATATAATATAGTAGTTTAGATGGATTTGAACTCCTTATGCAGTTGTTTCTTAAGGTGTTCTAATCATTCTTTTTACAGATATTAAGGATGAGCAGAAGTGAGAGACAAGCTGCGAGGGATAGCTGTGCTGCTAGGGAAGCTGTTGATTATGCTCCTATGTTTGAGGCCATGATGACTTCAATCATGGGGAGGATACCAGCTTCAGGATCATCTGTGGATGTGGGGGTTCAAGTCCAGGCTCCAAGACCAGTGGATTTTGCTAAGCTTTGCAAGGACTATACTTCTCTTGGAGGAAAAGTTTTCTTGGGGACAGAATCGACTATTGAGGTGCAGAGATGGATTGATGCTTGCCGAAGAATTTTTGGTGATCTAGGGATTGAAGATGCAACTAAGAGGAAGCTTGCATCGAGACAGCTTCAGGGAAGAGCTGCTGATTGGTGGAATTCTATCACCATAGATACGCCAGAAGAAGAGATTACTTGGGAGCAATTCCAAGTCAGATTTGAAGCCAAGTTCATCTCTACGGCTCAGAAGTCTGTCCTGTTTAAGAGGTTTGTAGAGCTCAAGCAAGGAGGGAGGCCTGTTCTTGAGTATATCTCTGAGTTCGAAGCTTTGTCTAAGTATGCCAGATCGTATATTGATTCTCCCTACCAGAAGAATGAAAAGTTTGTGACTGGTCTGGATGCTTATCTTGGGAGGCAGTTAGTGGATCATCTGGACGATCCATTTGAGAAGCTTGTGGAAAAAGCTCTTAGGCATGAGAGTTTGTTTCCTAGGGAAAGTTCTGTTGTTGCTGTAACTAGGGAAGGATCTAAACCACAGCAGAGTGGCAATAAGAAGAGGAAGCAGCAGCAACAGAGGGGTAAGGATGGCCAGAAGAAGCCGAAGGGTGAAGTAACTTGCTATAACTGCCAGCAGAAGGGCCATCTTTACAAAGACTGTAAGAATCCCAAAGTGCCGGGAAAGTGTTACAACTGTGATAAGCTGGGACATATCAAGAAGGATTGCCCAGAGCCGAGGAAAGATAGGCAGATAGTGCAAGCTTATGCTTTGGGAGCTGTGCCGTCATCTTCAAAAGCTCCTACAGCTGAAGAGAAGGGGAAGAGTGTGGTGGTTCAAGGTACTCTTTCTATTCGTGGTGTTCCAGTTAGAGTGTTGTTTGATACTGGAGCGTCGCATTCTTTTGTTTGTGATGAGTTGGTAGGCCGGTTAGGTTTGAAACCGGATATTGTTGATAGGCCATTGGTTGTGACTAATCCAGTTGGGGGTTCGTCATGTTTGTGTATGATATGCCGTGGTCTAATTGTGTCGAGTCATGGTTGCTCATTTGTTTGTGATTGCTTTGTTCTGAACTTTGCGGGGTTCGGAATTATTTTGGGTATGGACTGGCTTAGGAAGTATGCGGCAAGGATTGATTGTGAGAGGCTTGAGGTGACAGTCGGGAATGTGGAAGGGCGAAAGGTTGTGATACGATGTAAGCATGAAGAAGGCGTCTTCATGAGCTTCATGTATTCGCTGGTTGTTCCACGGGATGGACTGTCATCGGTGCCTATTGTGAATGGATTTGAGGATGTCTTTGACGAAGTCAAAGGGTTACCGCCGCATAGGGAGATCGAGTTTCGTATCGATCTAGTTAAGGGAGCCAGACCTGTTGTGATGCCTCTTAGGCGGATGGCACCGAGGGAGCAGCAAGAGCTGAAGGTGCAAGTTGATGACCTTTTACAGAAAGGATTCATTCGGAGAAGTGTGTCCGAATGGGGTGCGCCAGTTGTGTTTGCAACCAAAGCGGATGGATCGTTGAGGCTGTGTGTTGATTATCGTGAGATGAATAAGGTGACTAAGAAGAACAAGTATCCATTGCCGAGAATAGATGACTTGTTTGATCAGCTCCACGAGGCTAAGGTGTTTTCTCAGATGGATTTGGCAACGGGATTTCACCAGTTAAGAGTGGCGAAGGATAGTGTGCCGAAGACTGCTTTCAGAACACCGTCCGGATTTTATGAGTGGCTGGTAATGCCGTTTGGGTTGACTAACGCACCAGCATATTTTGTGGATCTTATGAATAGAGTATTCAGAGATCAGTTGAATAAGTTCGTGCTTGTGTTCGTAGATGATATTTTGGTTTATTCCAGAACTGAGGAAGAGCACAAGACGCACTTGAGAATTGTTTTGGAAATCTTGCGGAAACATCAGCTGAAGGCTAAGTTTTCGAAGTGTCACTTCTGGAAGTGTGAAGTGAGGTTCTTAGGCCATGTTATCTTTGGAAATGGAATAGCGGTTGATCCCGCTAAGGTGGTAGCAATCCAAGATTGGGTTAGGCCTAAGAATGCATCTGATGTAAGAAGTTTTCTTGGATTAGCAGGATATTATCGTCGGTTTATCAAAGACTTTTCCTAGATAGCTGCACCGTTAACAGGATTAACGAAGAAGAACCATGTGTTCAGATGGGATGATAAGTGTGAGCAAGCTTTCGTAATCCTGAAAGAGCGATTGACGAGTGCTCCTGTTTTGATTATTCCAAGTGGGAATGATGAGATGGTGGTGTACACCGATGCATGTGGCACTGGACTTGGAGCAGTGCTAATGCAGAAGGATAAAGTTGTTGCGTATGCTAGTCGACAACTGAAGCCGCATGAAAGGAATTATCCGACTCATGATTTGGAGTTAGCGGCGATTGTGTTTGCTTTGAAGATGTGGAGACATTACCTATTGGGAGTTCGATTCGAGTTGTTTACAGATCATAAGTCGTTGAAGTATCTGTTCTCCCAAAAGGATTTGAATCTTCGACAGCAACGGTGGCTAGAGTTCCTAGCATCTTATGATTTTGGTATAGCCTATACTCCGGGAAAAGGTAACGCAGTGGCAGATGCGTTAAGTCGAAGACATGCAGGATTGGGAGCCATGTTTTCGGAATGGAAGAGTCTCGAGTATTTGGCTGAGTTTGATTTCAGGCCTAGATGTGAATTGGAACCTGAGATGTTGGCAAACTTATCGATAAGACCTACTCTTGTGGAAAGAATTTGTGAAAGCCAAAAGAGAGATAATAAGCTTGTCAAGATTATCTGTGATTTGGAATCCGGATTGGACCCGGAGAAGGATAAGGGATTCGAGGTCGATCGAGAGGGTTGGCTTCGAAAGCAAGGACGACTGGTTGTTCCCGATATAGATGGATTGAGAGATGAAGTTCTAAGGGAAAGTCATCACTCGAAGTTGACAATTCATCCAGGTGGAAATAAGATGTATCGGGATATGAAGAGAACCTACTACTGGGAAGGTATGAAGAAAGATGTTGGAAATTTTATTTCCAAATGTATGAACTGCCAGTTGGTGAAAGCTGAGCAGAAGAAGCCCAGTGGATTGCTTCAGCCATTAGAGGTTCCTACATGGAAGTGGGAGCAAGTGTCGATGGATTTTATCGATGGTCTGCCTAGGACAAGAGCGGGAAATGAAGGGATTTGGGTCATTGTAGATCGTTTGACCAAGAGTGCAAGATTCATTCCTGTTCGGTCGACTAGGACTGCATCGAAGTTGGCTGAGCTGTATGTTAAGTGGATAGTTCGTTTCCATGGTGTTCCGAAGAATATAGTGAGCGATCGAGACCCATTGTTCACTAGTGGATTTTGGAAGAGTTTCCAGGAAGTTTTGGGAACCGAGTTGTGTTTGAGTACAGCTTATCACCCTCAAACAGATGGTCAGACTGAGAGAGTCAACCGAATTTTGGAAGATCTTCTTAGAGCATGTGTTTTGGACTTCGGAGGATCATGGGAAGATCACCTTCATTTGGTGGAGTTTGCTTATAATAACAGTTATCAGTCAAGTATTGGTATGGCACCATATGAGGCATTGTATGGAAGACCGTGTAACTCTCCGACATGTTGGTTAGAAACTGGAGAAAAGCTGATACTTGGGCCAGAGATGATTCGACAGACTTCGGATTTTATAGAGATCATTCGGCAACGAATGAAGGCAGCCCAGGATCGCCAGAAAAGTTATGCAGATAATCGTCGAAAGGATTTGGAATTCGACGTGGGTGATATGGTATTTGTGAAGATTTCTCCTCTGAAGAATGTTATTAGATTCGGAAAGAAAGGAAAGTTGACTCCGAGATTTGTTGGACCATTCCCGATCATCGAGCGAATTGGAAAGCTCGCTTATAGATTGGAGTTACCGGAAAAGATGGCGGGTGTGCACAGTGTTTTTCATGTATCTTATCTACGGAAGTATGTGCATGACCCTACTACAGTAGTTTCTGCTGATAGCTGTGAAGACTTAGAGGTTGATCCAGTTGTTTCGAGACCTCGTAAGCCGCTTCGTATTGTTGAAACCGATACGAAACAGCTTAGGAGGAAGACGATTACGTTGCTCAAGGTACAATGGAGTGATGATGTTAACGACTGTACATGGGAGGAGGAAGAGAGGATGAAGGCAGCTCATCCCGGACTCTTCAAGGTATGGCCCTAAAGTGTCATGACATCTCATGAATTTGTAGCTTGTTCTAAGTCTTAGAATTCTGCATGCTAGGCTAGAATTGGATGCATGGTTTGTTGATTGCTATGGATGGTAGGCATGCGGAATAATTGTGATTGTTGATGTTTGCTTGGAATTTCGGGGGCGAAATTCCTAAGGGGGAGAGAATGTAACGACCCGTATTTTACGTATCAATAAATCGTAGAATTTGCAGGTCGTTAGTGTTGTTTATGTTGTCTCTAGCTTGAGTCGTTTAGAGGTTAGCTAAGTGATGAGTCGTGACCGACTCATAGAGGGTCGACTCATAGGCTTGGATGAATTAGAGCTGTGACCGACTTATAGAAGCAGCGAATATAGGTTTGGCTGAGATAGGGATGCGACCGACCTAAGGTTAGATGACTTAGTGATGTTACCGAGTCATAGGAGATAGCGGGTTACGACTCATGCGAGATAGCAGGTTACGACTCATAGAAGATAGTGGGTTGCGACTCATAGGAGATAGCGGGTTAGCAAGATGAGTCGTTTGGCCGAGTCATAGGTCATAAGGTGTTTTGAGTCGTGTATGCTATGAGTCGTAAGTCGTTAGGTAGCTGGGGCGATGAGTCGCATACTAGTTAGGTCGTTGGACGACTCATGCGATAAGTCGAGAGGTCCAGTGTTTGTATTGAGTCGGCTTGGTGGATGAGTCGTGAGTCGGCATCATAGTTGAGTCGTGTGTGTATTGTTGAGTCGTCGTACGACTTAGAACTTGGAGTGTTAGGACGGTTACCTGGTGAGTCTTGAGTCGTGAGTCGGAAGGTGTTGAGTCGGCTTGGGTTTGAGTCGTATGACCTTGTGTCTTGGTGTATTGAGTCGTTAGGCCGTGTTAAGGTGTTAGGTCTTTGAGTCGGAGGCATTGAGTCGTGAACGACTCATGATAAGTCGTGGACGACTCATAGGGACGGACGACTCATGGGGGATTCAGCCTATAAATAGAGGGCTTTGTCTCACTTTTTAGCACCGGTTTTTGAAGCAACGAAGTGCTGCCATTTTGAAGACTCGACTACAACATTTCTTCATCTTCTTTTCTCCATTCCAATCTAATTCTAACATCCATCCAAGATCGAAAATTTAGATTGAAGATTCAAGTGCCAAAGTTGAAAGATCTTCATCCGTTCGAGCTAGAATTCATCGATTGAAGTGAGATTTCGCCGGATCAAGCCTTGATCTCCGCTGTCCAGATCTGAAGTGTTTAGATTTAAAGGTGTTTGGGTGATTTGGTGAGTGGTAGTTATCTCTCACGCGGATCCAAAGGAGTATATTGGATTGGTGGCTTGTTTGAGTGTTAAAGTTAGAGATTTCATGCATTTTTCTTAGATCCGAGTCCAGATCCATTGTTTCTAAAGATGTTTACTTATGCAAGCTTATTTAACAAGTATTAGAGACAAAACCCATGTTTTATATTTGATAGATCTATGCTAAAAACCATGATTTCACATATGTTGGACTTATGCTCATTTATTTACGAAATTGTCATTATAGTTAATATTGCTTATTAGATCTTGTTTGAATGATTGATTTGATTGTTTCCAAGTTAGCTAGTAGTTGATTTGGAGCAAGATGATTGAAGATGATTCGAAGGCCAAGTGGGAAGGCTCTTGAATGATGAAAGTTGCTTAAGACATATGTAGCGGATGTTGAAGCTCATATGCATGGATAGGATGATGATGAGATGGAACTTTGCCATGATGCGATGAGGCAAACCATGTTGTTGAGTTGAGACTTTGCTTTGATGCGATGAAGCGAAGTATGATGTGAGTCTTGGCTTAATCCAGGCAGGGATCATTCCAAGCATGTTGATAACTTGAAGGGTAGTTCAAGTTGGTTGATAATGGATTGTTCAAGAGGTAGCTTGAGCTTGTATGAGGAAGTAGTCGTCGAGGAGGATGACTAGGAGGCTGAGATCTCATCGTTGTTGAAGGTTCTAGCATGCTCAAAAGCAAGAGTATATGGGGCGCCCATAACGACTACAAGTAGGTAGTCGGGACACCCAAAAGACTACAGGTAGGTAGTCGAGTACTCTGGGCAAAGTAGACAAGTCCTAGGCACAAGGCAGTGTGCGGAGTTATGTCTGGAACCGGGGTTACCATTAGCCCTTGACAGGTGGTCATTCAATTAACGGTGAAATCAAGGCAAAGATAACAGTGATAGCCAGAGTCATGGATGTTTGGTTGTATTATCATTCGGCCTCAAGAGCGGTGTTTTCTGGGTGCTTATCGGATCTTGGTTTAGGCCTTGGGGGTTTGTATTTGGAAAACATCGTCCTTGACTCGAGTGGTTATTGCTTTACCTTAATTGTCTATATTGTTATGCTTGCTTCTCCTTAGTGTGTGTCTGGGCTATCACTGTAGGAAGAGGTGGAGTGGGATGGTTTGGTTCCTATTCCTTTTATCCTTTATGCTCTTTTGGTATGTTTGATAGTTAATTTACTGCTCACTAAGACTTTGTCTGACTCAAGGTTTTATGTCTCCTCTTATTACCTTGGGCTGTTCATCCATGTTTGGGATGGGCAGACTAGGTAGCAGGTGACAGGTGCTGTGCTTGGAGTTCTACGCTGATGATGACGACCTTTAGAAATGGATGCATGGATTTGAAACGGTGCGGTACCATGGTGCACCACTCACCAGCGATGGTAAATCATTGACCAGCCACGGGGATCCCGTTTTACAAAAAAAATCCACGTGACGAAAAAGCGAAGGGTAAAAAACTTCCATGAGCCGATTGAGGTTCGGATAAGATTTTTTGGGTATGAAACTAACCAGTGACGGCAGAAAGCCATCATAGGTGTAGAACTCACAGATACCTTCGTTTTGACTGGTTATGGCTCCCGTAACTCCAAACGAGCCAAGAGTTATGGCCCTCCGAAGAATCGATTTCCACAGGGTGCAACATCTGCGGTGCAAGGTGCAACATCCGTCCAAAATGACGAAACCGTGCCGTACGACCTTTAGAAATGGGTGCATGGATTTGAAACGGTGCAGTACCATGGTGCACCACTCTCCAGTGATGGTAAATCATTGACCAGACACGTGGATCCCGTTTTTACAGAAAAAATCCACGTGATGAAAAAACGAAGGGTAAAAAACTTCCATGACCCGATTGAGGTTCAGATAGGATTTTTTGGGTATGAAACTAACCAGTGAAGGCTAAAAGCTGTCATAGCTGTAGAACTCACAGATACCTTCGTTTTGACTGGTTATGGCTCCCGTAACTCTAAACGAGCCAAGAGTTATGGCCCTCCGAAGAATCGATTTCCACAGGGTGCAACATCTGCGGTGCAAGGTGCAACATCCGTCCAAAATGATGAAACCGTTCCGTACGACCTTTAGAAATGGGTGCATGGATTTGAAACGGTGCAGTACCATGGTGCACCACTCTCCAGCGATGGTAAATCATTGACCAGCCACGGGGATCGCGTTTTACAGAAAAAATCCACGTGACGAAAAAACGAAGGGTAAAAACTTCCTTGACCCGATCGAGGTTCGTATAGGATTTTTTGGATATGAAACTAACCAGTGACGGCTGAAAGCCGTCATAGCTGTAGAACCACAGATACCTTCGTTTTGACTGGTTATGGCTCTCGTAACTCCAAACGAGCCAAGAGTTATGGCCCTCCGAATAATCGATATCCATAGGGTGCAACATCTACGGTGCAAGGTGCAACATCCGTCCAAAATGTCGAAACCGTGCCGTACGACCTTTAGAAATGGGTGCATGGATTTGAATCGGTGCAGTACCATGGTGTGCCACTCTCCAGCGATGGTAAATCATTGACCAGCCACGGGATCCCGTTTTCACAGAAAAAATCCACGTGAGGAAAAAACGAAGGGTAAAAAACTTCCATGACCCGATTGAGGTTCGGATAGGATTTTTTGGGTATGAAACTAACCAGTGACGGCTGAAAGCCGTCATAGCTGTAGAACTCACAGATACCTTCGTTTTGACTGGTTGTGGCTCACGTAACTCTAAACGAGCAAAGAGTTGTGGCCCTCCGAAGAATCGATATCCACACGGTGCAACATCTACGATGTAAGGTGCAACATCCGTCCAAAATGACGAAACAGTGCCGTACGACTTTTAGAAATGAGTGCATGGATTTGAAACATTGCAGTGCCATGGTGGACCACTCTCCAGTGATGGTAAATCATAGACCAGCCACGGGGATCCCGTTTTACAGAAAAAATCCACGTGACGAAAAAACGAAGGGTAAAAAACTTCCTTGACCCGATTGAGGTTCGGATAGGATTTTTTGGGTATGAATCTAACCAGTGACGGCTGAAAGCTGCCATAGCTGTAGAACTAACAGATACCTTCGTTTTGACTGGTTATGGCTCCCGTAACTCTAAACGATCCAAGAGTTATGGCCCTCCGAAGAATCGATATCCACCGGGTGCAACATCTACGGTGCAAGGTGCAACATCCGTCCAAAATGACGAAACAGTGTCGTACGACCTTTAGAAATGAGTGCATGGATTTGAAACATTGCAGTACCATGGTGCACCACTCTCCAGCGATGGTAAATCATAGACCAGCCACGGGGATCCCGTTTTACAGAAAAAATCCACGTGACGAAAAAACGAAGGGTAAAAAACTTCCTTGACCCGATTGAGGTTCGGATAGGATTTTTTGGGTATGAAACTAACCAGTGACAGCAAAAAGCTGTCATAGCTGTAGAACTCACAAATACCTTCGTTTTGACTGGTTATGGCTCCCGTAACTCTAAACGAGCCAAGAGTTATGGCCCTGCGAATAATAGATATCCATAGGGTGCAACATCTACGGCGCAAGGTGCAACATCCGTCCAAAATGACGAAACCGTGCCGTACGACCTTTAGAAATGGGTGCATGGAATTGAAACGGTGCAGTACCATGGTGCACCACTCTCCAGCGATGGTAAATCATTGACCAGCCACGGGGATCCCGTTTTACAGAAAAAATCCACGTGACGAAAAAACGAAGGGTAAAAAACTTCCATGACCCGATTGAGGTTCGGATAGGATTTTTTGGGTATGAAACTAACCAGTGACAACTGAAAGCCCTCATAGCTGTAGAACTCACAGATACCTTCGTTTTGACAGGTTATGGGTCCCGTAAATGTAAACGAGCCAAGAGTTATGGCCCTCTGAATAATCGATATCCAAAGGGTGCAACATCTGCGGTGCAAGGTGCAACATCCGTCCAAAATGACGAAACCGTGCCGTACGACCTTTAGAAATGGGTGCAGGGATTTGAAACGGTGCAGTACCATGGTGCACCACTGTCCAGCGATGGTAAATCATTTACCAGCCACGGGGATCCCATTTTACAGAAAAAATCCACGTGACGAAAAAACGAAGGGTAAAAACTTCCTTGACCCGATTGGGGTTTGGATAGGATTTTTTGGGTATGAAACTAACCAGTGAAGGCTAAAAGCGGTCATAGCTGTAGAACTCACAAATACCTTCGTTTTGACTGGTTATGGCTCCCGTAACTCTATACGAGCCAAGAGTTATGGCCCTCCGAAAAATCGATATCCATAGGGTGCAACATCTACGGTGCAAGGTGCAACATCCGTCCAAAATGACGAAACCGTGCCGTACGACCTTTAAAAATGGATGCATGGATTTGAAACGGTGCAGTACCATGGTGCACCACTCTCCAGCGATGGTAAATCATTGACCAGCCACGGGGATCCCGTTTTACAGAAAAAATCCACGTGACGAAAAAACGAAGGGTAAAAAACTTCCATGACCCGATTGAGGTTCGGATAGGATTTTTTGTGTATGAAACTAACCAGTGACGGCTGAAAGCCGTCATAGCTGTAGAAATCACAGACACCTTCGTTTTGACTGGTTATAGCTCCCGTAACTCCAAACGAGCCAAGAGTTATGGCCCTCCGAAGAATCGATTTCCATAGGGTGAAACATCTGCGGTGCAAGGTGCAACATCCGTCCAAAATGACGAAACCGTGCCGTACGACCTTTAGAAATGGGTGCATGGATTTGAAACGGTGCAGTAACATGGTGCACCACTCTCCAGCGATGGAAAATCATTAACCAGCCACGGGGATCCCGTTTTTACAGAAAAAATCCACGTGAGGAAAAAACGAAGGGTAAAAAACTTCCATGACCCGATTGAGGTTCGGATAGGATTTTTTGGGTATAGAACTAACCAGTGAAGGCTGAAAGCTGTCATAGCTGTAGAACTCACAGATACCTTCGTTTTGACTGGTTATGGCTCCCGTAACTCTAAACGAGCCAAGATTTATGGCCCTCCGAAGAATCGATATCCGCAGGGTGCAACATCTACGGTGTAAGGTGCAACATCCGTCCAAAATGACGAAACAGTGCCGTACGACCTTTAGAAATGAGTGCATGGATTTGAAACATTGCAGTACCATGGTGCACCACTCTCCAGCGATGGTAAATCATAGACCAGCCACGGAGATCCCGTTTTACAGAAAAAATCCATGTGACGAAAAAACGAAGGTTAAAAAACTTCCTTGACCCGATTGAGGTTCGGATAGGATTTTTTGGGTATGAAACTAACCAGTGACGGCAGAAAGCTGTCATAGCTGTAGAACTCACAGATACCTTCGTTTTTACTAGTTATGGCTCCTGTAACTCTAAACGAGCCAAGAGTTATGGCCCTTCGAATAATAGATATCCATAGGGTGCAACATCTACGGCGCAAGGTGCAACATCCGTCCAAGATGACGAAACCGTGCCCTACGACCTTTAGAAATGGTAGCATGGAATTGAAATGGGGCAGTACCATGGTGCACCACTCTCCAGCGATGGTAAATCATTGACCAGCCACGGGGATCCCTTTTTACAGAAAAAATCCACGTGACGAAAAAACGAAGGGTAAAAAACTTCCATGACCCGATTGAGATTCGGATAGGATTTTTTGGGTATGAAACTAACCATTGACGGCTGAAAGCCGTCATAGCTGTAGAACTCACAGATACCTTAGTTTTGACAGGTTATGGGTCCCGTAACTCTAAGCAAGCCAAGAGTTATGGCCCTCCGAATAATCGATATCAAAAGGGTGCAACATCTGCGGTGCAAGGTGCAACATCCGTCCAAAATGACGAAACTGTGCCGTACGACCTTTAGAAATGGGTCCAGGGATTTGAAATGGTGCAGTACCATGGTGCACCACTCTCCAGCGATGGTAAATTATTGACCAGCCACGGGGATCCCGTTTTACAGAAAAAATCCACGTGACGAAAAAACGAAGGGTAAAAAAGTTCCATGACCCGATTGAGGTTCGGATAGGATTTTTTGGGTACGAAACTAACCAGTGACGGCTTAAAGTGATCATAGCTGTAGAACTCACAGATACCTTCGTTTTGACTGGTTATGGCTCCCGTAACTCCAAACGAGCCAAGAGTTATGGCCCTCCGAATAATCGATATCCATAGGATGCAACATCTACGGTGCAAGGTGCAACATCCGTCCAAAATGACGAAACCGTGCCGTACGACCTTCAGAAATGGGTGCATAGATTTGAAACGGTGCAGTACCATGGTGCACCACTCTCCAGCGATGGTAAATCATTGACCAGCCACGGGGATCCCGTTTTTACAGAAAAAATCCACGTGAGGAAAAAACGAAGGGTAAAAAACTTCCATGACCCGATTGAGGTTCGGATAGGATTTTTTGGGTATGAATCTAACCAGTGATGGCTGAAAGCAGTCATAGCTGTAGAACTCACAGATACCTTCGTTTTGACTGGTTATGGCTCCCGTAACTCTAAACGAGCCAAGAGTTATGGCCCTCCGAAGAATCGATATCCATAGGGTGCAACATCTACGGTGCAAGGTGCAACATCCGTCCAAAATGACGAAACCGTGCCGTACGACCTTTAGAAATGGGTGCATGGATTTGAAACGGTGCAGTACCATGGTGCACCACTCTCCAGCGATGGTAAATCATTGACCAGCCACGGGGATCCCGTTTTACAGAAAAAATCCACGTGACGAAAAAACGAAGGGTAAAAAACTTCCATGACCCAATTGAGGTTCGGATAGGATTTTTTGGGCATGAAACTAACCAGTGACGGCAGAAAGCCGTCATCGCTGTAGAACTCATAGATACCTTCGTTTTGACTGGTTATGGCTCCCATAACACTAAACGAGCCAAGAGTTATGGCCCTCCGAAGAATCGATATCCATAGGGTGCAAAATCTACGGTGCAAGGTGCAACATCCGTCCAAAATGACGAAACCGTGCCGTACGACCTTTAGAAATGGGTGCATGGATTTGAAACGGTGCAGTACCATGGTGCACCACTCTCCAGCGATGGTAACTCATAGACCAGCCACGGGGATCCCGTTTTACAGAAAAAATCCACGTGACGAAAAAACGAAGGGTAAAAAACTTCCTTGACCCGATTGAGGTTCGGATAGGATTTTTTGGGTATGAAACTAACCAGTGACGGCTGAAAGCCGTCATCGCTGTAGAACTCACAGATACCTTCGTTTTGACTGGTTATGGCTCCCGTAACTCTAAACGAGCCAAGAGTCATGGCCCTTCGAAGAATCGATATCCACAGGGTGAAACATCTGCGGTGCAAGGTGCAACATCCGTCCAAAATGACGAAACCGTGCCGTACGTCCTTTAGAAATGGGTGCATGGATTTGAAACGGTGCAGTACCATGGTGCACCACTTTCCAGCGGTGGAAAATCATTGACCAGCCACGGGGATCCCGTTTTTACAGAAAAAATCCACGTGAGGAAAAAACGAAGGGTAAAAAACTTCCATGACCCGATTGAGGTTCGGATAGGATTTTTTGGGTATGAAACTAACCAGTGAAGGCTGAAAGCTATCATAGCTGTAGAACTCACAGATACCTTCGTTTTGACTGGTTATGGCTCCCGTAACTCTAAACGAGCCAAGATTTATGGCCCTCCGATGAATCAATATCCACAGGGTGCAACATCTACGGTGTAAGGTGCAACATCCGTCCAAAATGACGAAACAGTGCCGTACGACCTTTAGAAATGAGTGCATGGATTTGAAACATTGCAGTGCCATGGTGCACCACTCTCCAGCGATGGTAAATCATAGACCAGCCACGGGGATCCCGTTTTACAGAAAAAATCTACGTGACGAAAAAACGAAGGGTAAAAAACTTCCTTGACCCGATTGAGGTTCGGATAGGATTTTTTGGGTATGAATCTAACCAGTGATGGCTGAAAGCTGCCATAGCTGTAGAACTCACAGATACCTTCATTTTGACTGGTTATGGCTCCCGTAACTCTAAACGAGCCAAGAGTTATGGCCCTCCGAAGAATCGATATCCACAGGGTGCAACATCTACGGTGTAAGGTGCGACATCCGTCCAAAATGACAAAACAGTGCCGTACGACCTTTAGAAATGAGTGCATGGATTTGAAACATTGCAGTACCATGGTGCACCACTCTCCAGCGATGGTAAATCATAGACCAACCACGGGGATCCCGTTTTACAGAAAAAATCCACGTGACGAAAAAACGAAGGGTAAAAAACTTCCTTGACCCGATTTAGGTTCGGATACGATTTTTTGGGTATGAAACTAACCAGTGATGGCAGAAAGCTGTCATAGCTGTAGAACTCACAGATACCTTTGTTTTGACTGGTTATGGCTCCCGTAACTCTAAACGAGCCAAGAGTTATGGCCCTTCGAACAATAGATATCCATAGGGTGCAACATCTACGGCACAAGGTGCAACATCCGTCCAAGATGACGAAACCGTGCCCTACGACCTTTAGAAATGGGTGCATGGAATTGAAACGGCGCAGTACCATGGTGCACCACTCTCCAGCGATGGTAAATCATTGACCAGCCACGGGGATCCCGTTTTGCAGAAAAAATCCACGTGACGAAAAAACGAAGGGTAAAAAACTTCCATGACCCGACTGATGTTCGGATAGGTTTTTTTGGGTATGAAACTAACCAGTGACGGCTGAAAGCCGTCATAGCTGTAGAACTCACAGAAACCTTCGTTTTGACAGGTTATGGGTCCCGTAAATCGAAACGAGCCAAGAGTTATGGCCCTCCGAATAATCGATATCCAAAGGGTGCAACATCTGCGGTGCAAGGTGCAACATCCGTCCAAAATGACGAAACCGTGCCGTACGACCTTTAGAAATGGGTGCAGGGATTTGAAACGGTGCAGTACCATGGTGAACCACTCTCCGGCGATGGTAAATCATTGACCAGCCACGGGGATCCCGTTTTACAGAAAAAATCCACGTGACGAAAAAACGAAGGGTAAAAAACTTCCATGACCCGATTGAGGTTCGGATAGGATTTTTTGGGTATGAAACTAACCAGTGATGGCTGAAAGCGGTCATAGCTATAGAACTCACAGATACCTTCGTTTTGACTGGTTATGGCTACCGTAACTCCAAACGAGCCAAGGGTTATGGCCCTCCGAATAATCGATATCCATAGGGTCAACATCTACGGTGCAAGGTGCAACATCCGTCCAAAATGACGAAACCGTGCCGTACGACCTTTAGAAATGGGTGTATAGATTTGAAACGGTGCAGTACCATGGTGCACCACTCTCCAGCGGTGGTAAATCATTGACCAGCCACGGGGATCCCGTTTTTACAGAAAAAAACCACGTGAGGAAAAAACGAAGGGTAAAAAACTTCCATGACCCGATTGAGGTTCGGATAGGATTTTTTGGGTATGAAACTAACCAGTGATGGCTGAAAGATGCCATAGCTGTAGAACTCACAGATACCTTCATTTTGACTGGTTATGGCTCCCGTAACTCCAAACGAGCCAAGAGTTATGGCCCTCCGAAGAATCGATATCCACTGGGTGCAACATCTACGGTGCAAGGTGCGACATCCGTCCAAGATGACGAAACCGTGCCGTACGACCTTCAGAAATGGGTGTATAGATTTGAAATGGTACAGTACCATGGTGCACCACTCTCCAGCGATGGTAAATCATTGACCAGCCACGGGGATCCCGTTTTTACAGAAAAAATCCACGTGACGAAAAAACGAAGGGTAAAAAACTTCCATGACCCGACTGAGGTTCGGATAGGTTTTTTTGGGTATGAAACTAACCAGTGACGGCTGAAAGCTGTCATAGCTGTAAAACTCACAGATACCTTCGTTTAGACTGGTTGTGGCTCCCGTAACTCTAAACGAGCCAAGAGTTATGGCCCTCCGAAGAATCGATATCCACAGGGTGCAACATCCGTCCAAAATGACGAAACAGTGTCGTACGACCTTTAGAAATGAGTGCGTGGATTTGAAACATTGCAGCGCCATGGTGCACCACTATCCATCGATGGTAAATCATAGACCAGCCACGGGGATCCCGTTTAACATAAAAAAATCCACGTGACGAAAAAACGAAGGGTAAAAACCTTCCTTGACCCGATTGAGGTTCAGATAGGATTTTTTGGGTATGAAACTAACCAGTGACGGCTGAAAGCTGTCATAGCTGTAGAACTCACACATACCTTCCTTTTGACTGGTAATGGCTCCCGTTACTCTAAACGAGCCAAGAGTTATGGCCCTCCGAAGAATCGATATCCATAGGGTGCAACATCTACGGCGCAAGGTGCAACATCCGTCCAAAATGACGAAACCGTGCCGTACGACCTTTAGAAATGGATGCATGGATTTGAAACGGTGCGGTACCATGGTGCACCACTCTCCAGCGATGGTAAATCTTTGACCAGCCACGGGGATCCCGTTTTACAGAAAAAATCCACGTGACGAAAAAACGAAGGGTAAAAAACTTCCATTACCCGATTGAGGTTCGGATAGGATTTTTTGGGTATGAAACTAACCAGTGACGGTTGAAAGCCATCATAGCTGTAGAACTCACAGATACCTTCGTTTTGACTGGTTATGGCTCCCGTATCTCCAAACGAGCCAAGAGTTATGGCCCTCCGAAGAATCGATTTCCAAAGGGTGCAACATCTTCGGTGCAAGGTGCAACATCTGTCCAAAATGACGAAACCGTGCCGTACGACCTTTAGAAATGGGTGCATGGATTTGAAACGGTGCAGTACCATGGTGCACCACTCTCCAGCGATGGTAAATCATTGACCAGCCACGGGGATCCCGTTTTTACAGAAAAAATCCACGTGAGGAAAAAACGAAGGGTAAAAAACTTCCATGACCCGATTGAGGTTCGGATAGGATTTTTTGGGTATGAAACTAACCAGTGAAGGCTGAAAGCTGTCATAGCTGTAGGACTCATAGGTACCTTCGTTTTGACTGGTTATGGCTCCCGTAACTCTAAACGAGCCAAGAGTTATGGCCCTCCGAAGAATCGATTTCCACAGGGTGCAACATCTGCGGTGCAAGGTGCAACATCCGTCCAAAATGACGAAACCGTGCCGTTCGACCTTTAGAAATGGGTGAATGGATTTGAAACGGTGCAGTTCCATGGTGCACCACTCTCCAGCGATGGTAAATCATTGACCAGCCACGGGGATCCCGTTTTATAGAAAAAATCCACGTGACGAAAAAACGAAGGGTAAAAAACTTCCTTGACCCGATTGAGGTTCGGATAGGATTTTTTGGGTATGAAACTAACCAGTGACGGCAGAAAGCTGTCATAACTGTAGAACTCACAGATACCTTAGTTTTGACTGGTTATGGCTCCCGTAACTCTAAACGAGCCAAGAGTTATGGCCCTTCGAATAATAGATATCCATAGGGTGCAACATCTACGGCACAAGGTGCAACATCCGTCCAAAATGACGAAACTGTGCCGTACGACCTTTAGAAATGGGTGCATGGAATTGAAACGGTGCAGTACCATGGTGCACCATTCTCCAGCAATGGTAAATCATTGACCAGCTACGGGGATCCCGTTTTACAGAAAAAATCCACGTGACGAAAAAACGAAGGGTAAAAAACTTCCATGACCCGATTGAGGTTCGGATAGGATTTTTTGCGTATGAAACTAACCAGTGACGGCTGAAAGCCGTCATAGCTGTAGAACTCACAGATACCTTCGTTTTGACAGGTTATGGATCCCGTAGCTCTAAATGAGCCAAGAGTTATGGCCCTCTGAATAATCGATATCCAAAGGGTGCAACATCTGCGGCGCAAGGTGCAACATCCGTCCAAAATGACGAAACCGTGCCGTACGACCTTTAGAAGTGGGTGCAGGGATTTGAAACGGTGCAGTACCATGGTGCACCACTCTCCAGCGATGGTAAATCATTGACCAGCCAAGGGGATCTCGTTTTACAGTAAAAATCCACGTGACGAAAAAACGAAGGGTAAAACACTTCCATGACCCGATTGATGTTCGGATAGGATTTTTTGGGTATGAAACTAACCAGTGACAGCTGAAAGCGTTCATAGCTGTAGAACTCACAGACACCTTCATTTTGACTGGTTATGGCTCCCGTAACTCCAAACGAGCCAAGAGTTATGGCCCTCCGAATAATCCATATCCATAGGGTGCAACATCTACGGTGCATGGTGCAACATCCGTCCAAAATGATGAAACCGTGCCGTACGACCATTAGAAATGGGTGCATAGATTTGAAACGGTGCAGTTCCATGGTGCACCACTCTCCAGCGATGGTAAATCATTGACCGGCCACGGGGATCCCGTTTTTACAGAAAAAATCCACGTGAGGAAAAAACGAGGGGTAAAATACATCCATGACCCGATTGAGGTTCGGATAGGATTTTTTGGGTATGAAACTAACCAGTGACGGCTGAAAGCGATCATTGTTGTAGAACTCACAGATACCTTCGTTTTGACTGGTTGTGGCTCCCGTAACTCTAAACGAGCCAAGAGTTATGGCCCTCCGAAGAATCGATATCCACAGGGTGCAACATCTACGGTGTAAGGTGCAACATCCGTCCAAAATGACGAAACAGTGCCATACGACCTTTAGAAATGAGTGCATGGATTTGAAACATTGCAGTGCCATGGTGCACCACTCTTCAGCGATGGTAAATCATAGACCAGCCACGGGGATCCCGTTTAACAAAAAAAATCCACGTGACGAAAAAACGAAGGGTAAAAAACTTCCTTGACCCGATTGAGGTTCGGATAGGATTTTTTGGGTATGAAACTAACCAGTGACGGCTGAAAGCTGTCATAGCTGTAGAACTCACAGATACCTTCGTTTTGACTGGTAATGGCTCCCGTAACTCTAAACGAGCCAAGAGTTATGGCCCTCCGAAGAATCGATATCTATAGGGTGCAACATCTACGGTGCATGGTGCAACATCCGTCCAAAATGACGAAACCGTGCCGTACGACCTTTAGAAATGGATGCATGGATTTGAAACGGTGCGGTGCCATGGTGCACCACTCTCCAGCGATGGTATATCATTGACCAACCACGGGGATCCCGTTTTACAGAAAAAATCCACGTGACGAAAAAACGAAGGGTAAAAAACTTCCATGACCCGATTGAGGTTCGGATAGGATTTTTTGGGTATGAAACTAACCAGTGACGGCTGAAAGCCGTCATAGCTGTAGAACTCACAGATACCTTCGTTTTGACTTGTTATGGCTCCCGTTACTCCAAACGAGCCAAGAGTTATGGCCCTCCGAAGAATCGATTTCCACAGGGTGCAACATCTGCGGTGCAAGGTGCAACATCCGTCCAAAATGACGAAACCGTGCCGTACGACCTTTAGAAATGGGTGCATGGATTTGAAATGGTGCAGTACCATGGTGCACCATTCTCCAGCGATGGTAAATCATTGACCAGACACGGGGATCCCGTTTATACAGAAAAAATCCACGTGAGGAAAAAACGAAGGGTAAAAAACTTCCATGACCCGATTGAGGTTCGGATAGGATTTTTTGGGTATGAAACTAACCATTGAAGGCTAAAAGCTGTCATTGCTTTAGAACTCACAGATACCTTCGTTTAGACTGGTTATGGCTCCCGTAACTCCAAACGAGCCAAGAGTTATGGCCCTCCGAATAATCGATATCCATAGGGTGCAACATCTACGGTGCAAGGTGCAACATCCGTCCAAAATGACGAAACCGTGTCGTACGACCTTTAGAAATGGTTGCATGGATTTGAAACGGTGCAGTACCATGGTGCACCACTCTCCAGCGATGGTAAATCATTGACCAGCCACGGGGATCCCGTTTTTACAGAAAAAATCCACGTGAGGAAAAAACGAAGGGTAAAAAACTTCCATGACCCGATTGAGGTTCGGATAGGATTTTTTGGGTATGGAACTAACCAGTGACGGCTGAAAGTTGTCATAGCTGTAGAACTCACAGATACCTTCGTTTTGACTGGTTATGGCTCCCGTAAATCTAAACGAGCCAAAAGTTATGGCCCTCCGAAGAATCGATATCCACACGGTGCAACATCTACGGTGGAAGGTGCAACATCCGTCCAAAATGACGAAACAGTGCCGTACGACCTTTAGAAATGAGTGCATTGATTTGAAACATTGCAGTGCCATTGTGCACCACTCTCCAGCAATGGTAAATCATAGACCAGCCATGGGGATCCCGTTTTACAGAAAAAATCCACGTGACGAAAAAACGAAGGGTAAAAAACTTCCTTGACCCGATTGAGGTTCGGATAGGATTTTTTGGGTATGAATCTAACCGGTGACGGCTGAAAGCTACCATAGCTGTAGAACTCACAGATACCTTCGTTTTGACTGGTTATGGCTCCCGTAACTCTAAACGAGCCAAGAGTTATGGCCCTCCGAAGAATCGATATCCACAGGGTGCAACATCTATGGTGCAAGGTGCAACATCCGTCCAAAATGACGAAACAGTGCCGTACGACCTTTAGAAATGAGTGCATGGATTTGAAACATTGCAGTACCATGGTGCACCACTCTCCAGCGATGGTAAATCATAGACCAGCCACGGGGATCCCGTTTTACAGAAAAAATCCACGTGACGAAAAAACGAAGGGTAAAAAACTTCCTTGACCCGATTGAGGTTCGGATAGGATTTTTTGGGTATGAAACTAACCAGTGACGGCAGAAAGCGGTCATAGCTGTAGAACTCACAGATACCTTCGTTTTGACTGGTTATGGCTCCCGTAACTCCAAACGAGCCAAGAGTTATGGCCCTCCGAATAATCGATATCCATAGGGTGCAACATCTACGGTGCAAGGTGCAACATCCGTCCAAAATGACGAAACCGTGCCGTACGACCTTCAGAAATGGATGCATAGATTTGAAACGGTGCAGTACCATGGTGCACCACTCTCCAGCGATGGTAAGTCATTGACCAGCCACGGGGATCCCGTTTTTACAGAAAAAATCCATGTGAGGAAAAAACGAAGGGTGAAAAACTTCCATGACCCGATTGAGGTTCGGATAGGATTTTTTGGGTATGAAACTAACCAGTGACGGCTGAAAGCAGTCATAGCTGTAGAACTCACAGATACCTTCGTTTTGACTGGTTGTGGCTCCTGTAACTCTAAACGAGCCAAGAGTTACGGCCCTCCGAAGAATCGATATCCATAGGGTGCAACATCTACGGTGTAAGGTGCAACATCCGTCCAAAATGACGTAACAGTGTCGTTCGACCTTTAGAAATGAGTGCATGGATTTGAAACATTGCAGTGTCATGGTGCACCACTCTCCAGCGATGATAAATCATAGACCAGCCACGGGGATCCCGTTTAACATAAAAAATCCACGTGATGAAAAAACGAAGGGTAAAAAACTTCCTTGACCCGATTGAGGTTCGGATAGGATTTTTTGGATATAAAACTAACCAGTGACGGCTGAAAGTGGTCGTAGCTGTAGAACTCATAGATACCTTCGTTTTGACTGGTTATGGCTCCCGTAACTCTAAACGAGCCAATAGTTATGGCCATCCGAAGAATCGATATCCATAGGGTGCAACATCTACGGTGCAAGGTGCAACATCCGTCCAAAATGACGAAACCGTGCCGTACGACCTTTAGAAATGGATGCATGGATTTGGAACGGTGCAGTACCATGGTGCACCACTCTCCAGCGATTGTAAATCATTGACCAGCCACGGGGATCCCGTTTTACAGAAGAAATCCACGTGACGAAAAAACGAAGGGTAAAAAACTTCCATGACCCGATTGAGGTTCGGATAGGATTTTTTGGGTATGAAACTAACCAGTGACGGCTGAAAACCGTCATAGCTGTAGAACTCACAGATACCTTCGTTTTGACTGGTTATGGCTCCCGTAACTCCAAACGACCCAAGAGTTATGGCCCTCCGAAGAATCGATTTCCACTGGGTGCAACATCTGCGGTGCAAGGTGCAGCATCCGTCCAAAATGATGAAACCGTGCCGTACGACCTTTAGAAATGGGTGCATGGATTTGAAACGGTGCAGTACCATGGTGCACCACTCTCCAGCGATGGTAACTCATTGACCATCCACAGGGATCCCGTTTTTACAGAAAAAATCCACGTGAGGAAAAAACGAAGGGTAAAAAACTTCCATGACCCGATTGAGGTTCGGATAGGATTTTTTGGGTATGAAACTAACCAGTGAAGGCTGAAAGCTGTCATAGCTGTAAAACTCACAGATACCTTAGTTTTGACTGGTTATGGCTCCCGTAACTCTAAACGAGCCAAGAGTTATGGCCCTCCGAAGAATCGATATCCACAGGGTGCAACATCTACGGTGTAAGGTGCAACATCCGTCCAAAATGACGAAACAGTGCCGTACGACCTTTAGAAATGAGTGCATGGATTTGAAACATTGCAGTGCCATGGTGCACCACTCTCCAGCGATGGTAAATCATAGACCAGCCACGGGGATCCCGTTTTACAGAAAAAAATCCACGTGACGAAAAAACAAAGGGTAAAAAACTTCCTTGACCCGATTGAGGTTCGGATAGGATTTTTTGGGTATGAATCTAACCAGTGACAGCTGAAAGCTGCCATAGCTGTAGAACTCACAGATACCTTCGTTTTGACTGGTTATGGCTCCCGTAACTCTAAACGAGCCAAGAGTTATGGCCTTCCGAAGAATCGATATCCAACGGGTGCAACATCCGTCCAAAATGACGAAACATTGCCGTACGACTTTTAGAAATGAGTGCATGGATTTGAAACATTGCAGTACCATGGTGCACCACTCTCCAGCGATGGTAAATCGTAGACCAGCCACGGGGATCCCGTTTTACAGAAAAAATCCACGTGACGAAAAAACGAAGGGTAAAAAACATCCTTGACCCGATTGAGGTTTGGATAGGATTTTTTGGGTATGAAACTAACCAGTGACCGCTAAAAGCCGTCATAGCTGTAGAACTCACAGATACCTTCGTTTTGACTGGTTGTGGCTCTCGTAACTCCAAACGAGCCAAGAGTTATGGCCCTCCGAAGAATCGATATCCATAGGGTGCAACATCTACGGTGCAAGGTGCAACAACCGTCCAAAATGACGAAACCGTGCCGTACGACCTTTAGAAATGGGTGCAGGGATTTGAAACGGTGCAGTTCCATGGTGCACCACTCTCCAGCGATGGTAAATCATTGACCAGCCACGGCGATCCCGTTTTTACAGAAAAAATCCACGTGAGGAAAAAACGAAGGGTAAAAAACTTCCATGACCCGATTGAGGTTCGGATAGGATTTTTTGGGTATGAAACTAACCAGTGACGGCTGAAAGCGGTCAAAGCTGTAGAACTCACAGATACCTTCGTTTTGACTGGTTATCGGTCCCGTAACTCCAAACGAGCCAAGAGTTATGGCCCTCCGAAGAATCGATTTCCACAGGGTGCAACATCAGCGGTGCAAGGTGCAACATCCGTCCAAAATGACGAAACCGTGCCGTACGACCTTTAGAAATGGGTGCATGGATTTGAAACGGTGCAGTACCATGGTGCACCACTCTCCAGCGATGGTAAATCATTGACCAGCCACGGGGATCCCATTTTACAGAAAAAATCCACGTGACGAAAAAACAAAGGGTAAAAAACTTCCATGACCCGATTGAGGTTCGGATAGGATTTTTTGGGTATGAAACTAACCAGTGACGGCTGAAAGCGGTCATAGCTGTAGAACTCACAGATACCTTCGTTTTGACTGGTTATGGCTCCCGTAACTCTAAACGAGCCAATAGTTATGGCCCTCCGAAGAATCGATATCCATAGGGTGCAACATCTACGGTGCAAGGTGCAACATCCGTCCAAAATGACGAAACCGTGCCGTAAGACCTTTAGAAATGGATGCATGGATTTGAAACGGTGCGGTACCATGGTGCACCACTCTCCAGCGATGGTAAATCATTGACCAGCCACGGGGATCTCGTTTTACAGAAAAAATCCACGTGACGAAAAAACGAAGGGTAAAAAACTTCCATGACCCGATTGAGGTTCGGATAGGATTTTTTGGGTATGAAACTAAACAGTGACGGCTGAAAGCCGTCATAGCTGTAGAACTCACAGATACCTTCGTTTTGACTGGTTATGGCTCCCGTAACTCCAAACGAGCCAAGAGTTATGGCCCTCCGAAGAAACGATTTCCACAGGGTGCAACATCTGCGGTGCAAGGTGCAACATCCATCCAAAATGACGAAACCGTGCCGTACGACCTTTAGAAATGGGTGCATGGATTTGAAACGGTGCAGTACCGTGGTGCACCACTCTCGAGCGATGGTAAATCTTTGACCAGCCACGGGGATCCCGTTTTACAGTAAAAATCCAAGTGACGAAAAAACGAAGGGTAAAAAACTTCCATGACCCAATTGAGGTTCAGATAGGAATTTTTGGGTATGAAACTAACCAGTGACGGCTGAAAGCCGTCATAACTGTAGAACTCACAGATACCTTCGTTTTGACTGGTTATGGCTCCCGTAACTCCAAACGAGCCAAGAGTTATGGCCCTCCAAATAATCGATATCCAAAGGGTGCAACATCTACGGTGCAAGGTGCAACATCCGTCCAAAATGACGAAACTGTGCCGTACGACCTTTAGAAATGGGTGCAGGGATTTGAAACGGTGCAGTACCATGGTGCACCACTCTCCAGCGATGGTAAATCATTGACCAGCCACGGGGATCCCGTTTTACAGAAAAAAATCCACGTGACGAAAAAACGAAGGGTAAAAAACTTCCATGACCCGATTGAGGTTCGGAAAGGATTTTTTGGGTATTAAACTAACCAGTGACGGCTGAAAGCAGTCATAGCTATAGAACTCACAGATACCATCGTTTTGACTGGTTATGGCTCCCGTAACTCTAAACGAGCCAATAGTTATGGCCCTCCGAAGAATCGATATCCATAGGGTGCAACATCTACGGTGCAAGGTGCAACATCCGTCCAAAATGACGAAACCGTGCCGTATGACCTTTAGAAATGGATGCATGGATTTGAAACGGTGCAGTACCATGGTGCACCACTCTCCAACGATGGTAAATCATTGACCAGCCACGGGGATCCCGTTTTACAGAAAAAATCCACGTGACGAAAAAACGAAGGGTAAAAAACTTCCATGACCCGATTGAGGATCGGATATGATTTTTTGGGTATGAAACTAACCAGTGACGGCAGAAAGCCGTCATAGCTGTAGAACTCACAGATACCTTCGTTTTGACAGGTGATGGGTCCCGTAATTCTAAACGAGCCAAGAGTTATGGCCCTCCGAATAATCGATATCCAAAGGGTGCAACATCTGCGGTGCAAGGTGCAACATCCGTCCAAAATGACGAAACCGTGTCGTACGACCTTTAGAAATGGGTGCAGGGATTTGAAACGGTGCAGTACCATGGTGCACCACTCTCCAGCGAAGGCAAATCATTGACCAGCCACGGGGATCCCGTTTTACAGAATAAATCCACGTGACGAAAAAACGAAGGGTAAAAAACTTCCATGACCCGATTGAGGTTGGATAGGATTTTTTAGGTACGAAACTAACCAGTGACAGCTGACTGCGGTCACAGCTGTAGAACTCACAGATTCCTTTGTTTTGACTGGTTATGGCTCCCGTAACTCCAAACGAGCCAAGAGTTATGGCCCTCCGAATAATCGATATCCATAGGGTGCAACATCTACGGTGCAAGGTGCAACATCCGTCGAAAATGACGAAACCGTGCCGTACGACCTTTAGAAATGGGTGCATAGATTTGAAACGGTGCAGTACCATGGTGCACCACTCTCCAGCGATGGTAAATCATTGACCAGCCACGGGGATCCTGTTTTTACAGAAAAAATCCACGTGAGGAAAAAACAAAGGGTAAAAAACTTCCATGACCCGATTGAGGTTCGGATAGGATTTTTTGGGTATGAAACTAACCAGTGACGGCTGAAAGCTATCATAGCTGTAGAACTCACAGATACCTTCGTTTTGACTGGTTGTCACTCCCGTAACTCTAAACGAGCCAAGTGTTATGGCCCTCCGAAGAATCGATATCCACAGGGTGCAACATCTACGGTGTAAGGTGCAACATCCGTCCAAAATGACGAAACAGTGCCGTACGACCATTAGAAATGAGTGCATGGATTTGAAACATTGCAGTGCCATGGTGCACCACTCTCCGGCTATGGTAAATCATAGACCAGCCACGGGGATCCCGTTTTACAGAAAAATCCACGTGACGAAAAAACGAAGGGTAAAAAACTTCCTTGACCCGATTGAGGTTCGGATAGGGTTTTCTGGTTATGAAACTAACCAGTGACGGATGAAAGCTGTCATAGCTGTAGAACTCACAGATACCTTCGTTTTGACTGGTTATGGCTCCAGTAACTCTAAACGAGCCAAGAGTTATCGCCCTCCGAAGAATCGATATCCATAGGGTGCAACATCTACGGTGCAAGGTGCAACATCCGTCCAAAATGACGAAACCGTGCCGTACGACCTTTAGAAATGGATGCATGGATTTGAAATGGTGCAGTACCATGGTGCACCACTCTCCAGCGATGGTAAATCATTGACCAGCCACGGGGATCCCGTTTTACAGAAAAAATCCACGTGACGAAAAACGAAGGGTAAAAAACTTCCATGACCCGATTGAGGTTCGGATAGGGTTTTTTGGGTATGAAACTAACCAATGATGGCTGAAAGCCGTCATAGCTACAGAACTCACACATACCTTCGTTTTGACTGGTTATGGCTCCCGTAACTCTAAACGAGCCAAGAGTTATGGCCCTCCGAAGAATCGATTTCCACAGAGTGCAACATCTGCGGTGCAAGGTGCAACATCCGTCCAAAATGACGAAACCGTGCCGTACGACCTTTAGAAATGGGTGCATGGATTTGAAACGGTGCAGTACCATGGTGCACCACTCTCCAGCAATGGTAAATCATAGACCAGCCAAGGGGATCCCGTTTTACAGAAAAAATCCACGTGACAAAAAAACGAAGGGTAAAAAACTTCCTTGACCCGATTGAGGTTCGGATAGGATTTTTTGGGTATGAATCTAACCACTGATGGCTGAAAGCTTCCATAGCTGTAGAACTCACAGATGCCTTCGTTTTGACTGGTTATGGCTCCCGTAACTCTAAACGAGCCAAGAGTTATGGCCCTCCGAAGAATCGATATCCATAGGGTGCAACATCTACGGTGCAAGGTGCAACATCCGTCCAAAATGACGAAACAGTGCCGTACGACCTTTAAAAATGAGTGCATGGATTTGAAACATTGCAGCACCATGGTGCACCACTCTCCAGCGATGGTAAATCATAGACCAGCCACGGGGATCCCGTTTTACAGAAAAAATCCACGTGACGAAAAAACGAAGGGTAAAAAACTTCCTTGACCCGATTGAGGTTCGGATAGGATTTTTTGGGTATGAAACTAACCAGTGATGGCAGAAAGCCATCATAGCTGTAGAACTCACAGATACCTTCGTTTTGACTGGTTATGGCTCCCGTAACTCTAAACGAGCCAAGATTTATGGCCCTTCGAATAATAGATATCCATAGGGTGCAACATCTACGGCGCAAGGTGCAACATCCGTCCAAAATGACGAAACCGTGCCGTACGACCTTTAGAAATGGGTGCATGGAATTGAAACCGTGCAGTACCATGGTGCACCACTCTCCAGCGATGGTAAATCATTGACCAGCCACGGGGATCCCGTTTTACAGAAAAAATCCACGTGACGAAAAAACAAGGGTAAAAAACTTCCATGACCCGATCGAGGTTCTGATAGGATTTTTTGGGTATGAAACTAACCAGTGACGGCAGAAAGCTGTCATAGCGGTAGAACTCACAGATACCTTCGTTTTGACTGGTTATGGCTCCCGTAACTCTAAACGAGCCAAGAGTTATGGCCCTTCGAATAATAGATATCCGTAGGTGCAACATTTACGGCGCAAGGTGCAACATCCGTCCAAAATGACGAAACTTTAACGACCCGTATTTTACGTGTCGATAAAATCGTAAAATAGTTTCTTTAAGTCGTTGTTAAGTTATTTGGAGTTTGAGTCGACCATAGCATAAGTCGTATGGAGGATAGCTCGTGTGAGCGACTTAAGGAGTTCGGCCGACTTAAGGTGGTAGGCGAGTTAGTGATGTTGCCGACTTAGTGTTAGACCTAGTTGAGACAGTGACCGACTCATAGGGTGATGACTTGAGGGTTAAGCAGTTTGTTAGGCTCGGCCGACTTAAGGCTTAGACGACTTAAGGAAAGTGTTGGCCGAGTTAAGGTAGGTGTGACCGACCTAAGAGTTAGTGAGTTAAGGCTTAGGGGCTGGCACGAGTTAGCGTGTTAGCAAGTTAGTGGAGCTACCGAGTTAGTGGAGATAGCGTGTTACCGAGCTAACGAGTTAACAGGTTAACGTGTTAGGGGTTAGCGTTGTGTTTTGTTAGGTCGTTAAGTCGTGTAGTGGATAAGTCGTGACCGGCTTAGGTTGAGTCGGCATGTGTTCTGTGTTGAGTCACGCGCATGCATGAGTCGTAAGTCGTTGACTCGGGGTTGAGTTAGGCCGTATCTTGCGTGCGTTTTAGGTCGTGTGTGTTTGGGTTAGGCCGTGTGGGTTAAGTCGCTAACTCGCGAACGACTTAAGGAGTCGAACGGGTTAGGACCAGAGCGACTTAAGGGCTATAAATACGCGACCATTTCTTCACTTTTTGGCACCGGATTTTGAAGCGACGAAGTGCTACCATTTTGAGAGCTCGACTACAACATTTCTTCATCTTCTTTTCTCCACTCCAATCTAGTTCTAACATCCATCCAAGATCGAAGATCGAGATTGATGATCCAAGAGCCAAAGTTGAAGATCTTCATCCAACGAAGCTAGATTTCATCGTTTCAAGCGGGATTTCGACGAATCAAGCTTGAATCTTCGTTGTCCAGATCTGAAGTTGATAGTTTTTGAGGTGTTTGGGTGATTTGGTGAGTGGTGGTTATCTCTCACGCGGACCCAAAGGAGTATATTGGTTTGGTGGTTTGTTGGAGTGTTGTAGATAGTGATTTTATGCATTTTTCCTTAGATCCAAGTGTAGATCCATTACTTATGAAGATGTTTACTTATGCAAGTTCATTTATCAAGTTGCAGAGACAAAACCCATGATTTATATTTGTTAGATCTATGTTAAAAACCCTTGATTCATGTATGTTAGATCCATGCTCATTTATTTACGAAATTGCCATTTTAGTTATAAATGCCTATTTAGATCTTGATTGACTACTTATTTGTTTGGATTAATGTTTTGCCTTGTTTGATTGTTGTGAATGAGTTATCTAGTTGATAGATTTGGACAAGTATGGTCAAAGACGATTCAAAAGCTATGGAAGAGGCTCTTGAATAAGGAAAGCTGTTTGTGGCATATGAAGTGGATGTTGAAGCTCATATGTATGGATTGGATGATGTAGAGATGGGACTTTTCCATGATGCGAGGAGGCAAATCATGATGTTGAGATGGGACTTTGCCATGATGCAAGGAGGCAAACCATGATGTTGAGATGCGACTTTGCTATGATGCGATGAGGCAAAGCGTGATGTTGAGATGGAACGGGTCATGATGACGTTCCAAGCACGGGCTGCGATGACGTGCAAAGCTATGTTAATAACTCGGTGATGCGATCTGGGTTGGTGATAATGGTTAGCTTGAGAGACGCTTGAGCTAGTATGGAAATAGTCGTCGAGGAGGATGACTAGGAGGCTGAGATCTCATCGTTGTTGAAGATTCTAGTATGCTCAAAGCAAGAGTACGTTGGAACGGGCTGCGACGATGTTCCAAGCACGGGTTGCGACGACGTGCTAGTACTCTTGGTAGTTGCGAAAATTCCTAGGCACGGGCTGCGACGACGTGCGGAGTTATGTCTAGAACCGGGGTTACCATTAGCCCTTGACAGGTGGTCATTCAACTAACAGTGAAATCAAAGCAATGATAACAGTGATAGCCAGAGTCATGGATGTTTGGACGTTTGGTTGTATCATCATTCGGTCTCAAGAGCGGTGTTTTCTGGGTGCTTATCTGATCTTGGTTTAGGCCTTGGGGGTTTGTATTTGGAAAACATCGACCTTGACTCGAGTGATTATTGCTTTACTTTAATTGTCTGCTATTTTATGCTTGCTTCTCGTTAGTGTGAGTCTGGGGGCTATCGCTGTAGAAAGAGGTGGAGTGGGATGGTTTGGCTCCTATTCCTTTTATCCCTTATGCTCTTTTGGTATGTTTGATAGTTGATTTACTGCTCACTAAGACTTTGTCTGACTCAAGGTTTTATGTCTCCTTTTATTACCTTGGGCTGTTCATCCATGTTGGGATGGGCAGACTAGGTAGCAGGTGACAGGTGTTGTTCTTTGTGATTGACGCCGATGATGACGAAGACGAGCAGGAGGCTTATGCATATTGTTTTCTTACTATATGTACTGGGTGTTCCGCTGTTTGTATATACTCTGAGTGTTTTGTAGTGAGGCTTTGATGTATTGACTTTTCTGATGTTGTATCAAACTTCTATGATGCTTATATGATGATATTTTGTTCTATGGAGCTTCACTATATTTATATTTTCTCTATTATATTTTATCCACGCGCTGTGAGTTGTACGATAGAGAATGTTATTTTATTTTACCCTGATGATCGTCCATGGCGGCCTGGCACGCCTTTCAGCGCACTATTCCCTTGCTTTGGTGCGGGAGTCATGGGCGGTCGTCACAGAAACCGTGCCGTACGACCTTTAGAAATGGGTGCATGGAATTGAAACGGTGTAGTACCATGGTGCACCACTCTCCAGCGATGGTAAATCATTGACCAGCCACGGGGATCCCGTTTTACAGAAAAAATCCACGTGACGAAAAAACAAAGGGTAAAAAACTTCCATGACCCGATCGAGGTTCAGATAGGATTTTTTGGGTATGAAACTAACCAATGACGGCTGAAAGCGGTCAAAGCTGTAGAACTCACAGATACCTTCGTTTTGACTGGTTATGGCTCCCGTAACTCCAAACAAGCCAAGAGTTATGGCCCTCCGAATAATCAATATCCATAGGGTGCAACATCTACGGTGCAAGGTGCAACATCCGTCCAAAATGACGAAACCGTGCCGTACGACCTTTAGAAATGGGTGCATGGATTTGAAACGGTGCAGTACCATTGTGCACCACTCTCCAGCGATGGTAAATCATTGACCAGCCACGGGGATCCCGTTTTACAGAAAAAATCCACGTGACGAAAAAACGAAGGGTAAAAAACTTCCATGACCCGATTGAGGTTCGGATAGGATTTTTTGGGTATGAAACTAACCAATGACGGCTGAAAGCGGTCAAAGCTGTAGAACTCACAGATACCTTCGTTTTGACTGGTTATGGCTCCCGTAACTCCAAACAAGCCAAGAGTTATGGCCCTCCGAATAATCAATATCCATAGGGTGCAACATCTACGGTGCAAGGTGCAACATCCGTCCAAAATGACGAAACCGTGCCGTACGACCTTTAGAAATGGGTGCATAGATTTGAAACGGTGCAGTACCATGGTGCACCACTCTCCAGCGATGGTAAATCATTGACCAGCCACGGGGATCCCGTTCTTACAGAAAAAATCCACGTGAGGAAAAAACGAAGGGTAAAAAACTTCCATAACCTGATTGAGGTTCGGATAGGATTTTTTGGGTATGAAACTAACCAGTGATGGCTGAAAGATGTCATAGCTGTAGAACTCACAGATACCTTCGTTTTGACTGGTTGTGGCTACCGTAACTCTAAACGAGCCAAGAGTTATGGCCCTCCGAAGAATCGATATCCACAGGGTGCAACATATACGGTGTAAGGAGCAACATCCGTCCAAAATGACGAAACAATGCCGTACGACCTTTAGAAATGAGTGCATGGATTTGAAACATTGCAGTGCCATGGTGCACCACTCTCCAGCGATGGTAAATCATAGACCAGTCACGGGGATCCCGTTTTACAGAAAAAATCCACGTGACGAAAAAACGAAGGGTAAAAAACTTCCTTGACCCGATTGAGGTTCGGATAGGATTTTTTGGGTATGAAACTAACCAGTGACGGATGAAAGCAGTCATAGCTGTAGAACTCACAGATACCTTCGTTTTGACTGGTTATGGCTCCTACAACTCTAAACGAGCCAACAGTTATGGCCCTCCGAAGAATCGATTTCCACAGGGTGCAACATCTGCGGTGCAAGGTGCAACATCCGTCCAAAATGACGAAACCGTGCCGTACGACCTTTAGAAATGGGTGCATGGATTTGAAACGGTGCAGTACCATGGTGCACCACTCTCTAGCGATGGTAAATCATTGACCAGCCACGGGGATCCCGTTTTATAGAAAAAATCCACGTGACGAAAAAACGAAGGGTAAAAAACTTCAATGACCCGATTGAGGTTCGGATAGGATTTTTTGGGTATGAAACTAACCAGTGACGGCTGAAATCCGTCATAGCTGTAGAACTCACAGATACCTACTTTTTGACTGGTTATGGCTCCCGTAACTCTAAACGAGCCAAGAGTTATGGCCCTCCGAAGAATCGATTTCCACAGGGTGCAACATCTGCGGTGCAAGTTGCAACATCCGTCCAAAATGACGAAACCGTGCCGTACGACCTTTAGAAATGGGTGCATGTATTTGAAACGGTGCAGTACCATGGTGAACCACTCTCCAGCGATGGTAAATCATAGACCAGCCACGGGGATCCCGTTTTACAGAAAAAATCCACGTGACGAAAAAACGAAGGGTAAAAAACTTCCTTGACCCGATAGAGGTTCGCATAGGATTTTTTGGGTATGAATCTAACCAGTGACGGCTGAAAGCTGCCATAGCTGTAGAACTCACAGATACCTTCGTTTTGACTGGTTATGGCTCCTGTAACTCTAAACGAGCCAAGAGTTATGGCCCTCCGAAGAATCGATATCCACAGGGTGCAACATGTACGGTGCAAGGTGCAACATCCGTCCAAAATGACGAAACAGTGCCGTACGACCTTTAGAAATGAGTGCATGGATTTGAAACATTGCAGTACCATGGTGCACCACTCTCCAGCGATGGTAAATCATAGACCAGCCACGGGGATCCCGTTTTACAGAAAAAATCCACGTGACGAAAAAACGAAGGGTAAAAAACTTCCTTGACCCGATCGAGGTTCGGATAGGATTTTTTGGGTATGAAACTAACCAGTGACGGCAGAAAGCCGTCATAGCTGTAGAACTCACAGATACCTTCGTTTTGACTGGTTATGGCTCCCGTAACTCTAAACGAGACAAGAGTTATGGCCCTTCGAATAATAGATATCCATACGGTGCAACATCTACGGCGCAAGGTGCAACATCCGTCCAAAATGACGAAACCGTGCCATACGACCTTTAGAAATGGGTGCATGGAATTGAAACGGTGCAGTACCATGGTGCACCACTCTCCAGCGATGGTAAATCATTGACCAGCCACGGGGATCCCGTTTTACAGAAAAAATCCACGTGACGAAAAAACGAAGGGTAAAAAACTTCCATGACCCGATTGAGGTTCGGATAGGATTTTTTGGGTATGAAACTAACCAATGACGGCTGAAAGCGGTCAAAGCTGTAGAACTCACAGATACCTTCGTTTTGACTGGTTATGGCTCCCGTAACTCCAAACGAGCCAAGAGTTATGGCCCTCCGAATAATCGATATCCATAGGGTGCAACATCTACGGTGCAAGGTGCAACATCCGTCCAAAATGACGAAAC
This sequence comes from Allium cepa, assembly GCA_030765085.1. Lineage (NCBI taxonomy): Eukaryota > Viridiplantae > Streptophyta > Magnoliopsida > Asparagales > Amaryllidaceae > Allium > Allium cepa. Next base: position 926,153 of record CM060941.1, read on the forward strand.
CGTGCCGTACGACCTTTAGAAATGGGTGCATAGATTTGAAACGGTGCAGTACCATGGTGCACCACTCTCCAGCGATGGTAAATTATTGACCAGCCACGGGGATCCCGTTCTTACAGAAAAAATCCACGTGAGGAAAAAACGAAGGGTAAAAAACTTCCATAACCTGATTGAGGTTCGGATAGGATTTTTTGGGTATGAAACTAACCAGTGACGGCTGAAAGATGTCATAGCTGTAGAACTCACAGATACCTTCGTTTTGACTGGTTGTGGCTACCGTAACTCTAAACGAGCCAAGAGTTATGGCCCTCCGAAGAATCGATATCCACAGGGTGCAACATATACGGTGTAAGGAGCAACATCCGTCCAAAATGACGAAACAATGCCGTACGACCTTTAGAAATGAGTGCATGGATTTGAAACATTGCAGTGCCATGGTGCACCACTCTCCAGCGATGGTAAATCATAGACCAGTCACGGGGATCCCGTTTTACAGAAAAAATCCACGTGACGAAAAAACGAAGGGTAAAAAACTTCCTTGACCCGATTGAGGTTCGGATAGGATTTTTTGGGTATGAAACTAACCAGTGACGGATGAAAGCAGTCATAGCTGTAGAACTCACAGATACCTTCGTTTTGACTGGTTATTGCTCCTATAACTCTAAACGAGCCAAGAGTTATGGCCCTCCGAAGAATCGATTTCCACAGGGTGCAACATCTGCGGTGCAAGGTGCAACATCCGTCCAAAATGACGAAACCGTGCCGTACGACCTTTAGAAATGGGTGCATGGATTTGAAACGGTGCAGTACCATGGTGCACCACTCTCTAGCGATGGTAAATCATTGACCAGCCACGGGGATCCCGTTTTATAGAAAAAATCCACGTGCCGAAAAAACGAAGGGTAAAAAACTTCCATGACCCGATTGAGGTTCGGATAGGATTTTTTGGGTATGAAACTAACCAGTGACGGCTGAAATCCGTCATAGCTGTAGAACTCACAGATACCTACTTTTTGACTGGTTATGGCTCCCGTAACTCTAAACAAGCCAAGAGTTATGGCCCTCCGAAGAATCGATTTCCACAGGGTGCAACATCTGCGGTGCAAGTTGCAACATCCGTCCAAAATGACGAAACCGTGCCGTACGACCTTTAGAAATGGGTGCATGTATTTGAAACGGTGCAGTACCATGGTGCACCACTCTCCAGCGATGGTAAATCATAGACCAGCCACGGGGATCCCGTTTTACAGAAAAAATCCACGTGACGAAAAAACGAAGGGTAAAAAACTTCCTTGACCCGATAGAGGTTCGGATAGGATTTTTTGGGTATGAATCTAACCAGTGACGGCTGAAAGCTGCCATAGCTGTAGAACTCACAGATACCTTCGTTTTGACTGGTTATGGCTCCTGTAACTCTAAACGAGCCAAGAGTTATGGCCCTCCGAAGAATCGATATCCACAGGGTGCAACATGTACGGTGCAAGGTGCAACATCCGTCCAAAATGACGAAACAGTGCCGTACGACCTTTAGAAATGAGTGCATGGATTTGAAACATTGCAGTACCATGGTGCACCACTCTCCAGCGATGGTAAATCATAGACCAGCCACGGGGATCCCGTTTTACAGAAAAAATCCACGTGACGAAAAAACGAAGGGTAAAAAACTTCCTTGACCCGATCGAGGTTCGGATAGGATTTTTTGGGTATGAAACTAACCAGTGACGGCAGAAAGCCGTCATAGCTGTAGAACTCACAGATACCTTCGTTTTGACTGGTTATGGTTCCCGTAACTCTAAACGAGACAAGAGTTATGGCCCTTCGAATAATAGATATCCATAGGGTGCAACATCTACGGCGCAAGGTGCAACATCCGTCCAAAATGACGAAACCGTGCCATACGGACTTTAGAAATGGGTGCATGGAATTGAAACGGTGCAGTACCATGGTGCACCACTCTCCAGCGATGGTAAATCATTGACCAGCCACGGGGATCCCGTTTTACAGAAAAAATCCACGTGACGAAAAAACGAAGGGTAAAAAACTTCCATGACCCGATTGAGGTTCGGATAGGATTTTTTGGGTATGAAACTAACCAATGACGGCTGAAAGCGGTCAAAGCTGTAGAACTCACAGATACCTTCGTTTTGACTGGTTATGGCTCCCGTAACTCCAAACGAGCCAAGAGTTATGGCCCTCCGAATAATCGATATCCATAGGGTGCAACATCTACGGTGCAAGGTGCAACATCCGTCCAAAATGACGAAACCGTGCCGTACGACCTTTAGAAATGGGTGCATAGATTTGAAACGGTGCAGTACCATGGTGCACCACTCTCCAGCGATGGTAAATCATTGACCAGCCACGGGGATCCCGTTTTTACAGAAAAAATCCACGTGAGGAAAAAACGAAGGGTAAAAAACTTCCATGACCTGATTGAGGTTCGGATAGGATTTTTTGGGTATGAAACTAACCAATGACGGCTGAAAGATGTCATAGCTGTAGAACTCACAGATACCTTCGTTTTGACTGGTTGTGGCTCCCGTAACTCTAAACGAGACAAGAGTTATGGCCCTCCGAAGAATCGATATCCACAGGGTGCAACATCTACGGTGTAAGGTGCAACATCCGTCCAAAATGACGAAACAATGCCGTACGACCTTTAGAAATGAGTGCATGGATTTGAAACATTGCAGTGCCATGGTACACCACTCTCCAGCGATGGTAAATCATAGACCAGCCACGGGGATCCCGTTTTACAGAAAAAATCCACGTGACGAAAAAACGAAGGGTAAAAAACTTCCTTGACCCGATTGAGGTTCGGATAGGATTTTTTGGGTATGAAACTAACCAGTGACGGTTGAAAGTAGACATAGCTGTAGAACTCACAGATACCTTCGTTTTGACAGGTTATGGCTCCTATAACTCTAAACGAGCCAAGAGTTATGGCCCTCCGAAGAATCGATTTCCACAGGGTGCAACATCTGCGGTGCAAGGTGCAACATCCGTCCAAAATGACGAAACCGTGCCGTACGACCTTTAGAAATGGGTGCATGGATTTGAAACGTTGCAGTACCATGGTGCACCACTCTCTAGCGATGGTAAATCATTGACCAGCCACGGGGATCCCGTTTTATAGAAAAAATCCACGTGACGAAAAAACGAAGGGTAAAAAACTTCCATGACCCGATAGAGGTTCGGATAGGATTTTTTGGGTATGAAACTAACCAGTGACGGCTGAAATCCGTTATAGCTATAGAACTCACAGATACCAATTTTTTGACTGGTTATGGCTCCCGTAACTCTAAACGAGCCAAGAGTTATGGCCCTCCGAAGAATCGATTTCCACAGGGTGCAACATCTGCGGTGCAAGTTGCAACATCCGTCCAAAATGACGAAACCGTGCCGTACGACCTTTAGAAATGGGTGCATGTATTTGAAACGGTGCAGTACCATGGTGCACCACTCTCCAGCGATGGTAAATCATAGACCAGCCACGGGGATCCCGTTTTACAGAAAAAATCCACGTGACGAAAAAACGAAGGGTAAAAAACTTACTTGACCCGATAGAGGTTCGGATAGGATTTTTTGGGTATGAATCTAACCAGTGACGGCTGAAAGCTGCCATAGCTGTAGAACTCACAGATACCTTCGTTTTGACTGGTTATGGCTCCCGTAACTCTAAACGAGCCAAGAGTTATGGCCCTCCGAAGAATCGATATCCACAGGGTGCAACATGTACGGTGCAAGGTGCAACATCCGTCCAAAATGACGAAACAGTGCCGTACGAACTTTAGAAATGAGTGCATGGATTTGAAACATTGCAGTACCATGGTGCACCACTCTCCAGCGATGGTAAATCATAGACCAGCCACGGGGATCCCGTTTTACAGAAAAAATCCACGTGACGAAAAAACGAAGGGTAAAAAACTTCCTTGACCCGATTGAGGTTCGGATAGGATTTTTAGGGTATGAAACTAACCAGTAACGGAAGAAAGCTGTCATAGCTGTAGAACTCACAGATACCTTCGTTTTGACTGGTTATGGCTCCCGTAAATCTAAACGAGCCAAGAGTTATGGCCCTTCGAGTAATAGCTATCCATAGGGTGCAACATCTACGGCGCAAGGTGCAACATCCGTCCAAAATGACGAAACCGTGCCATACGACCTTTAGAAATGGTTGCATGGAATTGAAACGGTGCAGTACCATGGTGCACCACCCTCCAGCGATGGTAAATCATTGACCAGCCACAGGGATCCCGTTTTACAGAAAAAATCCACGTGACGAAAAAACGAAGGGTAAAAAACTTCCATGACCCGATCGAGGTTCGGATAGGATTTTTTGGGTATGAAACTAACCAGTGACGGCAGAAAGCTGTAATAGCTGTAGAACTCACAGATGCCTTCGTTTTGACTGGTTTTGGCTCCCGTAACTCTAAACGAGCCAAGAGTTATGGCCCTCCGAAGAATCGATTTCCACAGGGTGCAACATCTGCGGTGCAAGGTGCAACATCCGTCCAAAATGACGAAACCGTGCCGTACGACCTTTAGAAATGGGTGCATGGATTTGAAACATTGCAGTGCCATGGTGCACCACTCTCCAGCGATGGTAAATCATTGACCAGCCACGGGGATCCCGTTTTACAGAAAAAATCCACGTGACGAAAAAACGAAGGGTAAAAAACTTCCATGACCCGATTGAGGTTCGGATAGGATTTTTTGGGTATGAAACTAACCAGTGACGGCTGAAAGCCGTCGTAGCTATAGAACTCACAAATACCTTCGCTTTGACTGGTTATGGCTCCCGTAACTCTAGACGAGCCAAGAGTTATGGCCCTCCGAAGAATCGATTTCCACAGGGTGCAACATCTGTGGTGCAAGGTGCAACATCCGTCCAAAAAGACGAAACCGTGCCGTACGACCTTTAGAAATGGGTGCATGGATTTGAAACGGTGCAGTACCATGGTGCACCACTCTCTAGCGATGGTAAATCATTGACCAGCCACGGGGATCCCGTTTTACAGAAAAAATCCACGTGACGAAAAAACAAAGGGTAAAAAACTTCCATGAAACGATTGAGGTTCGGATAGGATTTTTTGGGAATGAAACTAACCAGTGACGGCTGAAATCCGTCATAGCTGTGGAACTCACAGATACCTACTTTTTAACTGGTTATTGCTCCCGTAACTCTAAACGAGCCAAGAGTTATGGCCCGCCGAAGAATCGATTTCCACAGGGTGCAACATCTACGGTGCAAGGTGCAACATCCGTCCAAAATGACGAAACCGTGCCGTACGACCTTTAGAAATGGGTGCATGGATTTGAAACGGCGCAGTGCCATGGTGCACCACTCTCCAGCGATGGTAAATCATAGACCAGCCACGGGGATCCCGTTTTACAGAAAAAATCCAAGTGACGAAAAAACGAAGGGTAAAAAACTTCCTTGACCCGATTGAGGTTCGGATAGGATTTTTTGGGTATGAATCTAACCAGTGACGGCTGAAAGCTGCCATAGCTGTAGAACTCACAGATACCTTCGTTTTGACTGGTTATGTCTCCCGTAACTCTAAACGAGCCAAGAGTTATGGCCCTCCGAAGAATCGATATCCACAGGGTGCAACATGTACGGTGCAAGGTGCAACATCCGTCCAAAATGACGAAACAGTGCCGTACGACCTTTAGAAATGAGTGCATGGATTTGAAACATTGCAGTACCATGGTGCACCACTCTCCAGCGATGGTAAATCATAGACCAGCCACGGGGATCCCGTTTTACAGAAAAAATCCACGTGAGGAAAAAACGAAGGGTAAAAAACTTTCTTTACCCGATTGAGGTTCGGATAGGTTTTTTTGGGTATGAAACTAACCAGTGACGGCAGAAAGCCATCATAGCTGTAGAACTCACAGATACCTTCGTTTTGACTGGTTATGGCTCCCGTAACTCTAAACGAGCCATGAGTTATGGCCCTTCGAATAATAGATATCCATAGGGTGCAACATCTACGGCGCAAGGTGCAACATCCGTCCAAAATGACGAAACCGTGCCGTACGACCTTTAGAAATGGGTGCATGGAATTGAAACGGTGCAGTACCATGGTGCACCACTCTACAGCGATGGTAAATCATTGACCAGCCACGGGGATCCCGTTTTACAGAAAAAATCCACGTGACGAAAAAACGAAGGGTAAAAAACTTCCATGACCCGGTCGAGGTTCGGATAAGATTTTTTGGGTATGAAACTAACCACTGACGGCAGAAAGCTGGCATAGCTGTAGAACTCACAGATACCTTCGTTTTGACTGGTTATGGCTCCCGTAACTCTAAACGAGCCAAGAGTTATGGCCCTCCGAAGAATCGATTTCCATAGGGTGCAACATCTACGGTGCAAGGTGCAACATCCGTCCAAAATGACGAAACCGTGCCGTACGACCTTTAGAAATGGGTGCATGGATTTGAAACGGTGCAGTACCATGGTGCACCACTCTCCAGCGATGGTAAATCATTGACCAGCCATGGGGATCCCCTTTTACAGAAAAAATCCACGTGATGAAAAAACGAAGGGTAAGAAACTTCCTTGACCCGAATGAGGTTCGGATAGGATTTTTTGGGTATGAAACTAACCAGTGACGGCTGAAAGCCGTCATAGCTGTAGAACTCACAGATACCTTCGCTTTGACTGGTTATGGCTCCCGTAACTCTAGACGAGCCAAGAGTTATGGCCCTCCGAAGAATCGATTTCCACAGGGTGCAACATCTGTGGTGCAAGGTGCTACATCCGTCCAAAAAGACGAAACCGTGCCGTACGACCTTTAGAAATGGGTGCATGGATTTGAAACGGTGCAGTACCATGGGGCACCACTCTCTAGCGATGGTAAATCATTGACCAGCCACGGGGATCCCGTTTTACAGAAAAAATACACGTGACGAAAAAACAAAGGGTAAAAAACTTCCATGAAACGATTGAGGTTCGGATAGGATTTTTTGGGAATGAAACTAACCAGTGACGGCTGAAAACCGTCATAGCTGTGGAACTCACAGATACCTACTTTTTAACTGGTTATTGCTCCCGTAACTCTAAACGAGCCAAGAGTTATGGCCCTCCGAAGAATCGATTTCCACAGGGTGCAACATCTGCGGTGCAAGGTGCAACATCCGTCCAAAATGACGAAACTGTGCCGTACGACCTTTAGAAATGGGTGCATGGATTTGAAACGGCGCAGTACCATGGTGCACCACTCTCCAGCGATGGTAAATCATAGACCAGCCACGGGGATCCCGTTTTACAGAAAAAATCCAAGTGACGAAAAAACGAAAGGTAAAAAACTTCCTTGACCCGATTGAGGTTCGGATAGTATTTTTTGGGTATGAATCTAACCAGTGACGGCTGAAAGCTGCCATAGCTGTAGAACTCACAGATACCTTCGTTTTGACTGGTTATGGCTCCCGTAACTCTAAACGAGCCAAGAGTTATGGCCCCCCGAAGAATCGATATCCACAGGGTGCAACATGTACGGTGCAAGGTGCAACATCCGTCCAAAATGACGAAACAGTGCCGTACGACCTTTAGAAATGAGTGCATGGATTTGAAACATTGCAGTACCATGGTGCACCACTCTCCAGCGATGGTAAATCATAGACCAGCCACGGGGATCCCGTTTTACAGAAAAAATCCACGTGACGAAAAAACGAAGGGTAAAAAACTTCCTTTACCCGATTGAGGTTCGGATAGGTTTTTTTGGGTATGAAACTAACCAGTGACGGCAGAAAGCCATCATAGCTGTAGAACTCACAGATACCTTCGTTTTGACTGGTTATGGCTCCCGTAACTCTAAACGAGCCATGAGTTATGGCCCTTCGAATAATAGATATCCATAGGGTGCAACATCTACGGCGCAAGGTGCAACATCCGTCCAAAATGACGAAACCGTGCCGTACGACCTTTAGAAATGGGTGCATGGAATTGAAACGGTGCAGTACCATGGTGCACCACTCTCCAGCGATGGTAAATCATTGACCAGCCACGGGGATCCCGTTTTACAGAAAAAATCCACGTGACGAAAAAACGAAGGGTAAAAAACTTCCATGACCCGATCGAGGTTCGGATAGGATTTTTTGGCTATGAAACTAACCACTGACGGCAGAAAGCTGCATAGCTGTAGAACTAACAGATACCTTCGTTTTGACTGGTTATGGCTCCCGTAACTCTAAACGAGCCAAGAGTTATGGCCCTCCGAAGAATCGATTTCCACAGGGTGCAACATCTGCGGTGCAAGGTGCAACATCCGTCCAAAATGACGAAACCGTGCCGTACGACCTTTAGAAATGGGTGCATGGATTTGAAACGGTGCAGTACCATGGTGCAACTCTCCAGCGATGGTAAATCATTGACCAGCCACGGGGATCCCGTTTTACAGAAAAAATCCACGTGACGAAAAAACGAAGGGTTAAAAACTTCCATGACCCGATCGAGGTTCGGATAGGATTTTTTGGGTATGAAACTAACCAGTGATGGCAGAAAGCCATCATAGCTGTAGAACTCACAGATACCTTCGTTTTGACTGGTTATGGCTCCCGTAACCCTAAACGAGCCAAGAGTTATGGCCCTTCGAATAATAGATATCCATAGGGTGCAACATCTACGGCGCAAGGTGCAACATCCGTCCAAAATGACGAAACCGTACCGTACGACCTTTAGAAATGGGTGCATGGAATTGAAACGGTGCAGTACCATGGTGCACCACTCTCCAGCAATGGTAAATCATTGACCAGCCACGGGGATCCCGTTTTACAGAAAAAAACCACGTGACGAAAAAACGAAGGGTAAAAAACGTCCATGACCCGATCGAGGTTCGGATGGGATTTTTTGGGTATGAAACTAACCAGTTACGGCAGAAAACTATCATAGCTGTAGAACTCACAGATACCTTCGTTTTGACTGGTTATGGATCCCGTAACTCTAAACGAGCCAAGAGTTATGGCCCTCCGAAGAATCGATTTCCACAGGGTGCAACATCTACGGTGCAAGGTGCAACATCCGTCCAAAATGACGAAACCGTGCCGTACGACCTTTAGAAATGGGTGCATGGATTTGAAACGGTGCAGTACCATGGTGCACCACTCTCCAGCGATGGTAAATCATTGACCAGCCACGGGGATCCCGTTTTACAGAAAAAATCCACGTGACGAAAAAACGAAGGGTAAAAACTTCCATGACCCGATCGAGGTTCGGATAGGATTTTTTGGGTATGAAACTAACCACTGACGGCAGAAAGCTGGCATAGCTGTAGAACTCATAGATACCTTCGTTTTGACTGGTTATGGCTCCCGTAACTCTAAACGAGCCAAGAGTTATGGCCCTCCGAAGAATCGATTTCCACAGGGTGCAACATCTGTGGTGCAAGGTGCAACATCCGTCCAAAAAGACGAAACCGTGCCGTACGACCTTTAGAAATGGGTGCATGGATTTGAAACGGTGCAGTACCATGGTGCACCACTCTCTAGCGATGGTAAATCATTGACCAGCCACGGGGATCCCGTTTTACAGAAAAAATCCACGTGACGAAAAAACAAAGGGTAAAAAACTTCCATGAAACGATTGAGGTTCGGATAGGATTTTTTGGGAATGAAACTAACCAGTGACGGCTGAAATCCGTCATAGCTGTGGAACTCACAGATACCTACTTTTTAACTGGTTATTGCTCCCGTAACTCTAAACGAGCCAAGAGTTATGGCCCTCCGAAGAATCGATTTCCACAGGGTGCAACATCTGCGGTGCAAGGTGCAACATCCGTCCAAAATGACGAAACCATGCCGTACGACCTTTAGAAATGGGTGCATGGATTTGAAACGGCGCAGTACCATGGTGCACCACTCTCCAGCGATGGTAAATCATAGACCAGCCACGGGGATCCCGTTTTACAGAAAAAATCCAAGTGACGAAAAAACGAAGGGTAAAAAACTGCCTTGACCCGATTGAGGTTCGGATAGGATTTTTTGGGTATGAATCTAACCAGTGACGGCTGAAAGCTGCCATAGCTGTAGAACTCACAGATACCTTCGTTTTGACTGGTTATGGCTCCCGTAACTCTAAACGAGGCAAGAGTTATGGCCCTCCGAAGAATCGATATCCACAGGGTGCAACATGTACGGTGCAAGGTGCAACATCCGTCCAAAATGACGAAACAGTGCCGTACGACCTTTAGAAATGAGTGCATGGATTTGAAACATTGCAGTACCATGGTGCACCACTCTCCAGCGATGGTAAATCATAGACCAGCCATGGGGATCCCGTTTTACAGAAAAAATCCACGTGACGAAAAAACGAAGGGTAAAAAACTTCCTTGACCCGATTGAGGTTCGGATAGGTTTTTTTGGGTATGAAACTAACCAGTGACGGCAGAAAGCCATCATAGCTGTAGAACTCACAAATACCTTCGTTTTGACTGGTTATGGCTCCCGTAACTCTAAACGAGCCAAGAGTTATGGCCCTTCGAATAATAGATATCCATAGGGTGCAACATCTACGGCGCAAGGTGCAACATCCGTCCAAAATGACGAAACCGTGCCGTACGACCTTTAGAAATGGGTGCATGGAATTGAAACGGTGCAGTACCATGGTGCACCACTCTCCAGCGATGGTAAATCATTGACCAGCCACGGGGATCCCGTTTTACAGAAAAAATCCACGTGACGAAAAAACGAAGGGTAAAAAACTTCCATGACCCGATCGAGGTTCGGATAGGATTTTTTGGGTATGAAACTAACCACTGACGGCAGAAAGCTGGCATAGCTGTAGAACTCATAGATACCTTCGTTTTGACTGGTTATGGCTCCCGTAACTCTAAACGAGCCAAGAGTTATGGCCCTCCGAAGAATCGATTTCCACAGGGTGCAACATCTGCGGTGCAAGGTGCAACATCCGTCCAAAATGACGAAACCGTGCCGTACGACCTTTAGAAATGGGTGCATGGATTTGAAACGGTGCAGTACCATGGTGCAACTCTCCAGCGATGGTAAATCATTGACCAGCCACGGGGATCCCGTTTTACAGAAAAAATCCACGTGACGAAAAAACGAAGGGTTAAAAACTTCCATGACCCGACCGAGGTTCGGATAGGATTTTTTGGGTATGAAACTAACCAGTGACGGCAGAAAGCCGTCATAGCTGTAGAACTCACAGATACCTTCGTTTTGACTGGTTATGGCTCCCGTAACCCTAAACGAGCCAAGAGTTATGGCCCTTCGAATAATAGATATCCATAGGGTACAACATCTACGGCGCAAGGTGCAACATCCGTCCAAAATGACGAAACCGTGCCGTACGACCTTTAGAAATGGGTGCATGGAATTGAAACGGTGCAGTACCATGGTGCACCACTCTCCAGCGATGGTAAATCATTGACCAGCCATGGGGATCCCGTTTTACAGAAAAAATCCACGTGACGAAAAAACGAAGGGTAAAAAACGTCCATGACCCGATCGATGTTCGGATAGGATTTTTTGGGTATGAAACTAACCAGTGACGGCAGAAAACTGTCATAGCTGTAGAACTCACAGATACCTTCGTTTTGACTAGTTATGGCTCCCGTAACTCTAAACGAGCCAAGAGTTATGGCCCTCCGAAGAATCGATTTCCACAGGGTGCAACATCTACGGTGCAAGGTGCAACATCCGTCCAAAATGACGAAACCGTGCCGTACGACCTTTAGAAATGGGTGCATGGATTTGAAACGGTGCAGTACCATGGTGCACCACTCTCCAGCGATGGTAAATCATTGACCAGCCACGGGGATCCCGTTTTATAGAAAAAATCCACGTGACGAAAAAACGAAGGGTTAAAAACGTCCATGACCCGATCGATGTTCGGATAGGATTTTTTGGGTATGAAACTAACCAGTGACGGCAGAAAACTGTCATAGCTGTAGAACTCACAGATACCTTCGTTTTGACTGGTTATGGCTCCCGTAACTCTAAACGAGGCAAGAGTTATGGCCCTCCGAAGAATCGATATCCACAGGGTGCAACATGTACGGTGCAAGGTGCAACATCCGTCCAAAATGACGAAACAGTGCCGTACGACCTTTAGAAATGAGTGCATGGATTTGAAACATTGCAGTACCATGGTGCACCACTCTCCAGCGATGGTAAATCATAGACCAGCCATGGGGATCCCGTTTTACAGAAAAAATCCACGTGACGAAAAAACGAAGGGTAAAAAACTTCCTTGACCCGATTGAGGTTCGGATAGGTTTTTTTGGGTATGAAACTAACCAGTGACGGCAGAAAGCCATCATAGCTGTAGAACTCACAAATACCTTCGTTTTGACTGGTTATGGCTCCCGTAACTCTAAACGAGCCAAGAGTTATGGCCCTTCGAATAATAGATATCCATAGGGTGCAACATCTACGGCGCATGGTGCAACATCCGTCCAAAATGACGAAACCGTGCCGTACGACCTTTAGAAATGGGTGCATGGAATTGAAACGGTGCAGTACCATGGTGCACCACTCTCCAGCGATGGTAAATCATTGACCAGCCACGGGGATCCCGTTTTACAGAAAAAATCCACGTGACGAAAAAACGAAGGGTAAAAAACTTCCATGACCCGATCGAGGTTCGGATAGGATTTTTTGGGTATGAAACTAACCACTGACGGCAGAAAGCTGGCATAGCTGTAGAACTCATAGATACCTTCGTTTTGACTGGTTATGGCTCCCGTAACTCTAAACGAGCCAAGAGTTATGGCCCTCCGAAGAATCGATTTCCACAGGGTGCAACATCTGCGGTGCAAGGTGCAACATCCGTCCAAAATGACGAAACCGTGCCGTACGACCTTTAGAAATGGGTGCATGGATTTGAAACGGTGCAGTACCATGGTGCAACTCTCCAGCGATGGTAAATCATTGACCAGCCACGGGGATCCCGTTTTACAGAAAAAATCCACGTGACGAAAAAACGAAGGGTTAAAAACTTCCATGACCCGACCGAGATTCGGATAGGATTTTTTGGGTATGAAACTAACCAGTGACGGCAGAAAGCCGTCATAGCTGTAGAACTCACAGATACCTTCGTTTTGACTGGTTATGGCTCCCGTAACCCTAAACGAGCCAAGAGTTATGGCCCTTCGAATAATAGATATCCATAGGGTGCAACATCTACGGCGCAAGGTGCAACATCCGTCCAAAATGACGAAACCGTGCCGTACGACCTTTAGAAATGGGTGCATGGAATTGAAACGGTGCAGTACCATGGTGCACCACTCTCCAGCGATGGTAAATCATTGACCAGCCATGGGGATCCCGTTTTACAGAAAAAATCCACGTGACGAAAAAACGAAGGGTAAAAAACGTCCATGACCCGATCGATGTTCGGATAGGATTTTTTGGGTATGAAACTAACCAGTGACGGCAGAAAACTGTCATAGCTGTAGAACTCACAGATACCTTCGTTTTGACTAGTTATGGCTCCCGTAACTCTAAACGAGCCAAGAGTTATGGCCCTCCGAAGAATCGATTTCCACAGGGTGCAACATCTACGGTGCAAGGTGCAACATCCGTCCAAAATGACGAAACCGTGCCGTACGACCTTTAGAAATGGGTGCATGGATTTGAAACGGTGCAGTACCATGGTGCACCACTCTCCAGCGATGGTAAATCATTGACCAGCCACGGGGATCCCGTTTTACAGAAAAAATCCACGTGACGAAAAAACGAAGGGTAAGAAACTTCCTTGACCCGAATGAGGTTCGGATAGGATTTTTTGGGTATGAAACTAACCAGTGACGGCTGAAAGCCGTCATAGCTGTAGAACTCACAGATACCTTCGCTTTGACTGGTTATGGCTCCCGTAACTCTAGACGAGCCAAGAGTTATGGCCCTCCGAAGGATCGATTTCCACAGGGTGCAACATCTGTGGTGCAAGGTGCAACATCCGTCCAAAAAGACGAAACCGTGCCGTACGACCTTTAGAAATGGGTGCATGGATTTGAAACGGTGCAGTACCATGGGGCACCACTCTCTAGCGATGGTAAATCATTGACCAGCCACGGGGATCCCGTTTTACAGAAAAAATCCACGTGACGAAAAAACAAAGGGTAAAAAACTTCCATGAAACGATTGAGGTTCGGATAGGATTTTTTGGGAATGAAACTAACCAGTGATGGCTGAAATCCGTCATAGCTGTAGAACTTACAGATACCTACTTTTTAACTGGTTATTGCTCCCGTAACTCTAAACGAGCCAAGAGTTATGGCCCTCCGAAGAATCGATTTCCACAGGGTGCAACATCTGTGGTGCAAGGTGCAACATCCGTCCAAAATGACGAAACCGTGCCGTACGACCTTTAGAAATGAGTGCATGGATTTGAAACGGTGCAGTACCATGGTGCACCACTCTCTAGCGATGGTAAATCATAGACCAGCCACGGGGATCCCGTTTTACAGAAAAAATCCACGTGACGAAAAAACGAAGGGTAAAAAACTTCCTTGACCCGATTGAGGTTCGCATAGGATTTTTTGGGTATGAATCTAACCAGTGACGGCTGAAAGCTGCCATAGCTGTAGAACTCACAGATACCTTCGTTTTGACTGGTTATGGCTCCCGTAACTCTAAACGAGCCAAGAGTTATGGCCCTCCGAAGAATCGATATCCACAGTGTGCAACATGTACGGTGCAAGGTGAAACATCCGTCCAAAATGACGAAACAGTGTCGTACGACCTTTAGAAATGAGTGCATGGATTTGAAACATTGCAGTACCATGGTGCACCACTCTCTAGCGATGGTAAATCATAGACCAGCCACGGGGATCCCGTTTTACAAAAAAAATCCACGTGACGAAAAAACGAAGGGTAAAAAACTTCCTTGACCCGATTGAGGTTCGGATAGGTTTTTTTGGGTATGAAACTAACCAGTGACGGCAGAAAGCCATCATAGCTGTAGAACTCACAGATACCTTCGTTTTGACTGGTTATGGCTCCCGTAACTCTAAACGAGCCAAGAGTTATGGCCCTTCGAATAATAGATATCCATAGGGTGCAACATCTACGGCGCAAGGTGCAACATCCGTCCAAAATGACAAAACCGTGCCGTACAACCTTTAGAAATGGGTGCATGGAATTGAAACGGTGCAGTACCATGGTGCACCACTCTCCAGCGATGGTAAATCATTGACCAGCCACGGAGATCCCGTTTTACAGAAAAAATCCACGTGACGAAAAAACGAAGGGTAAAAAACTTCCATGACCCGATCGAGGTTCGGATAGGATTTTTTGGGTATGAAACTAACCACTGACGGCAGAAAGCTGGCATAGCTGTAGAACTCACAGATACCTTCGTTTTGACTGGTTATGGCTCCCGTAACTCTAAACGAGCCAAGAGTTATGGCCCTCCGAAGAATCGATTTCCACAGGGTGCAACATCAGCGGTGCAAGGTGCAACATCCGTCCAAAATGACGAAACCGTGCCGTACGACCTTTAGAAATGGGAGCATGGATTTGAAACGATGCAGTACCATGGTGCAACTCTCCAGCGATGGTAAATCATTGACCAGCCACGGGGATCCCGTTTTACAGAAAAAATCCACGTGACGAAAAAACGAAGGGTTAAAAACTTCCATGACCCGATCGAGGTTCGGATAGGATTTTTTGGGTATGAAACTAACCAGTGACGGCAGAAAGCCATCATAGCTGTAGAACTCACAGATACCTTCGTTTTGACTGGTTATGGCTCCCGTAACACTAAACGAGCCAAGAGTTATGGCCCTTCGAATAATAGATATCCATAGGGTGCAACATCTACGGCGCAAGGTGCAACATCCGTCCAAAATGACGAAACCGTGCCGTACGACCTTTAGAAATGGGTGCATGGATTTGAAACGGTGCAGTACCATGGTGCACCACTCTCTAGCGATGGTAAATCATTGACCAGCCACGGGGATCCCGTTTTACAGAAAAAATCCACGTGACGAAAAAACGAAGGGTAAAAAACTTCCATGAACCGATTGAGGTTCGGATAGGATTTTTTGGGTATGAAACTAACCAGTGACGGCTGAAATCCATCATAGCTGTAGAACTCACAGATACCTTCGTTTTGACTGGTTATGGCTCCCGTAACTCTAAACGAGCCAAGAGTTATGGCCCTCCGAAGAATCGATTTCCACAGGGTGCAACATCTACGGTGCAAGGTGCAACATCCATCCAAAATGACGAAACCGTGACTTACGACCTTTAGAAATGGATGCATGGATTTGAAACGGTGCAGTATCATGGTGCACCACTCTCGAGTGATGGTAAATCATAGACCAGCCATGGGGATCCCGTTTTACAGAAAAAATCCACGCGACGAAAAAACGAAGGGTAAAAAACTTCATTGACCCGATTGAGGTTCGGATAGGATTTTTTGGGTATGAAACTAACCAGTGACGGCAGTAAGCCGTCATAGCTGTAGAACTCACAGATACCTTCGTTTTGACTGGTTATGGCTCCCGTAACTCTAAACGAGCCAAGAGTTATGGCCCTTCGAATAATAGATATCCATAGGGTGCAACATCTACGGCGCAAGGTGCAACAGCCATCCAAAATGACGAAACCGTGTCGTACGACCTTTAGAAATGGGTGCATGGAATTGAAACGGTGCAGTACCATGGTGCACCACTCTCCAGCGATGGTAAATCATTGACCAGCCACGGGGATCCCGTTTTACAGAAAAAATCCACGTGACGAAAAAACGAAGGGTAAAAAACTTCCATGACCCGATTGAGGTTCGGATAGGATTTTTTGGGTATGAAACTAACCAGTGACGGCTGAAAGCCATCATAGCTGTAGAACTCACAGATACCTTCTTTTTGACTAGTTATGGCTCCCGTAACTCTAAACGAGCCAAGAGTTATGGCCCTCCGAAGAATCGATTTTCACAGGGAGCAACATCTTCGGTGCAAGGTGCAACATCCGTCCAAAATGACGAAATCGTGCCGTACGACCTTTAGAAATGGGTGCATGGATTTGAAACGGTGCAGTACCATGGTGCACCACTCTCCAGCGATGGTAAATCATAGACCAGCCACGGGGATCCCGTTTTACAGAAAAAATCCACGTGATGAAAAAACGAAGGGTAAAAAACTTCCTTGACCCGATTGAGGTTCGGATAGGATTTTTTGGGTATGAATCTAACCAATGACGGCTGAAAGCTGCCATAGCTGTAGAACTCACAGATACCTTAGTTTTGACTGGTTATGGCTCCCGTAACTCTAAACGAGCCAAGAGTTATGGCCCTCCGAAGAATCGATATCCACAGGGTGCAACATCTACGGTGCAAGGTGCAACATCCGTCCAAAATGACAAAACAGTGCCGTACGACCTTTAGAAATGAGTGCATGGATTTGAAATATTGCAGTACCACGGTGCACCACTCTCCAGCGATGGTAAATCATAGACCAGCCACGGGGATCCCGTTTTACAGAAAAAATCCACGTGACGAAAAAACGATGGGTAAAAAACTTCATTGACCCGATTGAGGTTCGGATAGGATTTTTTGGGTATGAAACTAACTAGTGACGGAAGTAAGCCGTCATAGCTGTAGAACTCACAGATACCTTCGTTTTGACTGGTTATGGCTCCAGTAACTCTAAACGAGCCAAGAGTTATGGCCCTTCGAATAATAGATATCCATAGGGTGCAACATCTACGGCGCAAGGTGCAACATCCGTCCAAAATGACGAAACCGTGTCGTACGACCTTTAGAAATGGGTGCATGGAATTGAAACGGTGCAGTACCATGGTGCAACTCTCCAGCGATGGTAAATCATTGACCAGCCACGGGGATCCCGTTTTACAGAAAAAATCCACGTGACGAAAAAACGAAGGGTTAAAAACTTCCATGACCCGATCGAGGTTCGGATAGGATTTTTTGGGTATGAAACTAACCAGTGACGGAAGTAAGCCGTCATAGCTGTAGAACTCACAGATACCTTCGTTTTGACTGGTTATGGCTCCAGTAACTCTAAACGAGCCAAGAGTTATGGCCCTTCGAATAATAGATATCCATAGGGTGCAACATCTACGGCGCAAGGTGCAACATCCGTCCAAAATGACGAAACCGTGCCGTACGACCTTTAGAAATGGGTGCATGGATTTGAAACGGTGCAGTACCATGGTGGAACTCTCCAGCGATGGTAAATCATTGACCAGCCACGGTGATCCCGTTTTACAGAAAAAATCCACGTGACGAAAAAACGAAGGGTTAAAAACTTCCATGACCCGATCGAGGTTCGGATAGGATTTTTTGGGTATGAAACTAACCAGTGACGGCAGAAAGCCGTCATAGCTGTAGAACTCACAGATACCTTCGTTTTGACTGGTTATGGCTCCCGTAACCCTAAACTAGCCAAGAGTTATGGCCCTTCGAATAATAGATATCCATAGGGTGCAACATCTACGGCGCAAGGTGCAACATCCGTCCAAAATGACGAAACCGTGCCGTACGACCTTTAGAAATGGGTGCATGGAATTGAAACGGTGCAGTACCATGGTGCACCATTCTCCAGCGATGGTAAATCATTGACCAGCCACGGGGATCCCGTTTTACAGAAAAAATCCACGTGACGAAAAAACGAAGGGTTAAAAACTTCCATGACCCGATCGAGGTTCGGATAGGATTTTTTGGGTATGAAACTAACCAGTGACGGCAGAAAGCCATCATAGCTGTAGAACTCACAGATACCTTCGTTTTGACTGGTTATGGCTCCCGTAACACTAAACGAGCCAAGAGTTATGGCCCTTCGAATAATAGATATCCATAGGGTGCAACATCTACGGCGCAAGGTGCAACATCCGTCCAAAATGACGAAACCGTGCCGTACGACCTTTAGAAATGGGTGCATGGATTTGAAACGGTGCAGTACCATGGTGCACCACTCTCTAGCGATGGTAAATCATTGACCAGCCACGGGGATCCCGTTTTACAGAAAAAATCCACGTGACGAAAAAACGAAGGGTAAAAAACTTCCATGAACCGATTGAGGTTCGGATAGGATTTTTTGGGTATGAAACTAACCAGTGACGGCTGAAATCCATCATAGCTGTAGAACTCACAGATACCTTCGTTTTGACTGGTTATGGCTCCCGTAACTCTAAACGAGCCAAGAGTTATGGCCCTCCGAAGAATCGATTTCCACAGGGTGCAACATCTACGGTGCAAGGTGCAACATCCATCCAAAATGACGAAACCGTGCCGTACGACCTTTAGAAATGGATGCATGGATTTGAAACGGTGCAGTATCATGGTGCACCACTCTCCAGTGATGGTAAATCATAGACCAGCAACGGGGATCCCGTTTTACAGAAAAAATCCACGTGACGAAAAAACGATGGGTAAAAAACTTCATTGACCCGATTGGGGTTCGGATAGGATTTTTTGGGTATGAAACTAACCAGTGACAGAAGTAAGCCATCATAGCTGTAGAACTCACAGATACCTTCGTTTTGACTGGTTATGGCTCCAGTAACTCTAAACGAGCCAAGAGTTATGGCCCTTCGAATAATAGATATCCATAGGGTGCAACATCTACGGCGCAAGGTGCAACATCCGTCCAAAATGACGAAACCGTGCCGTACGACCTTTAGAAATGGGTGCATGGAATTGAAACGGTGCAGTACCATGGTGCACCACTCTCCAGCGATGGTAAATCATTGACCAGCCACGGGGATCCCGTTTTACAGAAAAAATCCACGTGATGAAAAAACGAAGGGTAAAAAACTTCCATGACCCGATTGAGGTTCGGATAGGATTTTTTGGGTATGAAACTAACCAGTGACGGCAGAAAGCCGTCATAGCTGTAGAACTCACAGATACCTTCGTTTTGACTGGTTATGGCTCCCGTAACTCTAAACGAGCCAAGAGTTATGGCCCTCCGAAGAATCGATTTTCACAGGGTGCAACATATTCGGTGCAAGGTGCGACATCCGTCCAAAATGACGAAATCGTGCCGTACGACCTTTAGAAATGGGTGCATGGATTTGAAACGGTGCAGTACCATGGTGCACCACTCTCCAGCGATGGTAAATCATTGACCAGCCACGGGGATCCCGTTTTACAGAAAAAATCCACGTGACGAAAAAACGTAGGGTAAAAAACTTCCATGACCCGATTAAGGTTCGGATAGGATTTTTGGGTATGAAACTAACCAGTGACGGCTGAAAGCCGTCATAGCTGTAGAACTCACAGATATCTTCGATTTGACTGGTTGTGGCTCCCGTAACTATAAACGAGCCAAGAGTTATGGTCCTCCGAAGAATCGATATCCACAGGGTGCAACATCTACGGTGTAAGGTGCAACATCCGTCCAAAATGACGAAACAGTGCCGTACGACCTTTAGAAATGAGTGCATGGATTTGAAACATTGCAGTGCCATGGTGCACCACTCTCCAGCGATGGTAAATCATAGACCCGCCACGGGGATCCCGTTTTACATAAAAAATCCACGTGACGAAAAAACGAAGGGTAAAAAACTTCCTTGACCCGATTGAGGTTCGGATAGGATTTTTTGGGTATGAAACTAACCAGTGACGGCTGAAAGCAGTCATAGCTATAGAACTCACAAATACGTTCGTTTTGACTGGTTATGGCTCCCGTAAGTCTAAACGAGCCAAGAGTTATGGCCCTCCGAAGAATCGATATCCATAGGGTGCAACATCTACGGTGCAAGGTGCAACATCCATCCAAAATGACGAAACCGTGCCGTACGAACTTTAGAAATGGGTGCATGGATTTGAAACGGTGCAGTGCCATGGTGCACCACTCTCCAGCGATGGTAAATCATTGACCAGCCACGGGGATCCCGTTTTACAGAAAAAATCCACGTGACGAAAAAACGAAGGGTAAAAAACTTCCATGACCCGATTGAGGTTCGGATAGGATTTTTTGGGTATGAAACTAACCAGTGACGGCTAAAAGCCATCATAGATGTAGAACTCACAGATACCTTCATTTTGACTGGTTATGGCTCCCGTAACTCTAAACGAGCCAAGAGTTATGGCCCTCCGAAGAATCGATTTCCACAGGGTGCAACATCTGCGGTGCAAGGTGCAACATCCGTCCAAAATGACGAAACCGTGCCGTACGACGTTTAGAAATGGGTGCATGGATTTGAAACGGTGCAGTACCATGGTGCACCACTCTCCAGCGATGGTAAATCATTGACCAGCCACGGGGATCCCGTTTTACAGAAAAAATCCACGTGACGAAAAAACGAAGGGTAAAAAACTACCATGACCCGATCGAGGTTCGGATACGATTTTTTGGGTATGAAACTAACCAGTGACGGCAGAAAGCTATCATAGCTGTAGAACTCACAGATACCTTCGTTTTGACTGGTTATGGCTCCCGTAACTCTAAACAAGCCAAGAGTTATGGCCCTCCGAAGAATCGATTTCCACAGGGTGCAACATCTGCGGTGCAAGGTGCAACATCCGTCCAAAATGACGAAACCGTGCCATACGACCTTTAGAAATGGGTGCATGGATTTGAAACGGTGCAGAACCATGGTGCACCACTCTCCAGCGATGGTAAATCATTGAGCAGCCACGGGGATCCGGTTTTACAGAAAAAATCCACGTGACGAAAAAACGAAGGGTAAAAAACTTCCATGACCCGATCGAGGTTCGGATAGGATTTTTTGGGTATGAAACTAACCAGTGACGGCAGAAATCTGTCATAGCTTTAGAACTCACAGATACCTTCGTTTTGACTTATGGCTCCCGTAACTCTAAACGAGCCAAGAGTTATGGCCCTCCGAAGAATCGATTTCCACAGGGTGCAACATCTGCGGTGCAAGGTGCAACATCCGTCCAAAATGACGAAACCGTGCCGTACGACCTTTAGAAATGGATGCATGGATTTGAAACGGTGCAGTGTCATGGTGCACCACTCTCCAGCGATGGTAAATCATTGACCAGCCACGGGGATCCCGTTTTACAGAAAAAATCCACGTGACGAAAAAACGAAGGGTTAAAAACTTCCATGACCCGATCGAGGTTCGGATAGGATTTTTTGGGTATGAAACTAACCAGTGACGGCAGAAAGCCATCATAGCTGTAGAACTCACAGATACCTTCGTTTTGACTGGTTATGGCTCCCGTAACACTAAACGAGCCAAGAGTTATGGCCCTTCGAATAATAGATATCCATAGGGTGCAACATCTACGGCGCAAGGTGCAACATCCGTCCAAAATGACGAAACCGTGCCGTACGACCTTTAGAAATGGGTGCATGGATTTGAAACGGTGCAGTACCATGGTGCACCACTCTCTAGCGATGGTAAATCATTGACCAGCCACGGGGATCCCGTTTTACAGAAAAAATCCACGTGACGAAAAAACGAAGGGTAAAAAACTTCCATGAACCGATTGAGGTTCGGATAGGATTTTTTGGGTATGAAACTAACCAGTGACGGCTGAAATCCATCATAGCTGTAGAACTCACAGATACCTTCGTTTTGACTGGTTATGGCTCCCGTAACTCTAAACGAGCCAAGAGTTATGGCCCTCCGAAGAATCGATTTCCACAGGGTGCAACATCTACGGTGCAAGGTGCAACATCCATCCAAAATGACGAAACCGTGCCGTACGACCTTTAGAAATGGATGCATGGATTTGAAACGGTGCAGTATCATGGTGCACCACTCTCCAGTGATGGTAAATCATAGACCAGCAACGGGGATCCCGTTTTACAGAAAAAATCCACGTGACGAAAAAACGATGGGTAAAAAACTTCATTGACCCGATTGGGGTTCGGATAGGATTTTTTGGGTATGAAACTAACCAGTGACAGAAGTAAGCCATCATAGCTGTAGAACTCACAGATACCTTCGTTTTGACTGGTTATGGCTCCAGTAACTCTAAACGAGCCAAGAGTTATGGCCCTTCGAATAATAGATATCCATAGGGTGCAACATCTACGGCGCAAGGTGCAACATCCGTCCAAAATGACGAAACCGTGGCGTACGACCTTTAGAAATGGGTGCATGGAATTGAAACGGTGCAGTACCATGGTGCACCACTCTCCAGCGATGGTAAATCATTGACCAGCCACGGGGATCCCGTTTTACAGAAAAAATCCACGTGACGAAAAAACGAAGGGTAAAAAACTTCCATGACCCGATTGAGTTCGGATAGGATTTTTTGGGTATGAAACTAACCAGTGACGGCAGAAAGCCGTCATAGCTGTAGAACTCACAGATACCTTCGTTTTGACTGGTTATGGATCCCGTAACTCTAAACGAGCCAAGAGTTATGGCCCTACGAAGAATCGATATCCATAGGGTGCAACATCTATGGTGCAAGGTGCAACATCCGTCCAAAATGACGAAATCGTGCCGTACGACCTTTAGAAATGGGTGCATGGATTTGAAACGGTGCAGTACCATGGTGCACCACTCTCCAGCGATGGTAAATCATTGACCAGCCACGGGGATCCCGTTTTACAGAAAAAATCCACGTGACGAAAAAACGTAGGGTAAAAAACTTCCATGACCCGATTAAGGTTCGGATAGGATTTTTGGGTATGAAACTAACCAGTGACGGCTGAAAGCCGTCATAGCTGTAGAACTCACAGATATCTTCGATTTGACTGGTTGTGGCTCCCGTAACTATAAACGAGCCAAGAGTTATGGTCCTCCGAAGAATCGATATCCACAGGGTGCAACATCTACGGTGTAAGGTGCAACATCCGTCCAAAATGACGAAACAGTGCCGTACGACCTTTAGAAATGAGTGCATGGATTTGAAACATTGCAGTGCCATGGTGCACCACTCTCCAGCGATGGTAAATCATAGACCCGCCACGGGGATCCCGTTTTACATAAAAAATCCACGTGACGAAAAAACGAAGGGTAAAAAACTTCCTTGACCCGATTGAGGTTCGGATAGGATTTTTTGGGTATGAAACTAACCAGTGACGGCTGAAAGCAGTCATAGCTATAGAACTCACAAATACGTTCGTTTTGACTGGTTATGGCTCCCGTAAGTCTAAACGAGCCAAGAGTTATGGCCCTCCGAAGAATCGATATCCATAGGGTGCAACATCTACGGTGCAAGGTGCAACATCCGTCCAAAATGACGAAACCGTGCCGTACGACCTTTAGAAATGGATGCATGGATTTGAAACGGTGCAGTACCATGGTGCACCACTCTCCAACGATGGTAAATCATTGACCAGCCACGGGGATCCCGTTTTACAGAAAAAATCCACGTGACGAAAAAACGAAGGGTAAAAAACTTCCATGACCCGATTGAGGTTCGGATAGGATTTTTTGGGTATGAAACTAACCAGTGACGGCTAAAAGCCATCATAGATGTAGAACTCACAGATACCTTCGTTTTGACTGGTTATGGCTCCCGTAACTCTAAACGAGCCAAGAGTTATGGCCCTCCGAAGAATCGATTTCCACAGGGTGCAACATCTGCGGTGCAAGGTGCAACATCCGTCCAAAATGACGAAACCGTGCCGTACGACGTTTAGAAATGGGTGCATGGATTTGAAACGGTGCAGTACCATGGTGCACCACTCTCCAGCGATGGTAAATCATTGACCAGCCACGGGGATCCCGTTTTACAGAAAAAATCCACGTGACGAAAAAACGAAGGGTAAAAAACTACCATGACCCGATCGAGGTTCGGATACGATTTTTTGGGTATGAAACTAACCAGTGACGGCAGAAAGCTATCATAACTGTAGAACTCACAGATACCTTCGTTTTGACTGGTTATGGCTCCCGTAACTCTAAACAAGCCAAGAGTTATGGCCCTCCGAAGAATCGATTTCCACAGGGTGCAACATCTGCGGTGCAAGGTGCAACATCCGTCCAAAATGACGAAACCGTGCCATACGACCTTTAGAAATGGGTGCATGGATTTGAAACGGTGCAGAACCATGGTGCACCACTCTCCAGCGATGGTAAATCATTGAGCAGCCACGGGGATCCGGTTTTACAGAAAAAATCCACGTGACGAAAAAACGAAGGGTAAAAAACTTCCATGACCCGATCGAGGTTCGGATAGGATTTTTTGGGTATGAAACTAACCAGTGACGGCAGAAATCTGTCATAGCTTTAGAACTCACAGATACCTTCGTTTTGACTTATGGCTCCCGTAACTCTAAACGAGCCAAGAGTTATGGCCCTCCGAAGAATCGATTTCCACAGGGTGCAACATCTGCGGTGCAAGGTGCAACATCCGTCCAAAATGACGAAACCGTGCCGTACGACCTTTAGAAATGGATGCATGGATTTGAAACGGTGCAGTGTCATGGTGCACCACTCTCCAGCGATGGTAAATCATTGACCAGCCACGGGGATCCCGTTTTACAGAAAAAATCCACGTGACGAAAAAACGAAGGGTTAAAAACTTCCATGACCCGATCGAGGTTCGGATAGGATTTTTTGGGTATGAAACTAACCAGTGACGGCAGAAAGCCGTCATAGCTGTAGAACTCACAGATACCTTCGTTTTGACTGGTTATGGCTCCCGTAACACTAAACGAGCCAAGAGTTATGGCCCTTCGAATAATAGATATCCATAGGGTGCAACATCTACGGCGCAAGGTGCAACATCCGTCCAAAATGACGAAACCGTGCCGTACGACCTTTAGAAATGGGTGCATGGATTTGAAACGGTGCAGTACCATGGTGCACCACTCTCTAGCGATGGTAAATCATTGACCAGCCACGGGGATCCCGTTTTACAGAAAAAATCCACGTGACGAAAAAACGAAGGGTAAAAAACTTCCATGAACCGATTGAGGTTCGGATAGGATTTTTTGGGTATGAAACTAACCAGTGACGGCTGAAATCCATCATAGCTGTAGAACTCACAGATACCTTCGTTTTGACTGGTTATGGCTCCCGTAACTCTAAACGAGCCAAGAGTTATGGCCCTCCGAAGAATCGATTTCCACAGGGTGCAACATCTACGGTGCAAGGTGCAACATCCATCCAAAATGACGAAACCGTGCCGTACGACCTTTAGAAATGGATGCATGGATTTGAAACGGTGCAGTATCATGGTGCACCACTCTCCAGTGATGGTAAATCATAGACCAGCAACGGGGATCCCGTTTTACAGAAAAAATCCACGTGACGAAAAAACGATGGGTAAAAAACTTCATTGACCCGATTGGGGTTCGGATAGGATTTTTTGGGTATGAAACTAACCAGTGACAGAAGTAAGCCATCATAGCTGTAGAACTCACAGATACCTTCGTTTTGACTGGTTATGGCTCCAGTAACTCTAAACGAGCCAAGAGTTATGGCCCTTCGAATAATAGATATCCATAGGGTGCAACATCTACGGCGCAAGGTGCAACATCCGTCCAAAATGACGAAACCGTGGCGTACGACCTTTAGAAATGGGTGCATGGAATTGAAACGGTGCAGTACCATGGTGCACCACTCTCCAGCGATGGTAAATCATTGACCAGCCACGGGGATCCCGTTTTACAGAAAAAATCCACGTGACGAAAAAACGAAGGGTAAAAAACTTCCATGACCCGATTGAGTTCGGATAGGATTTTTTGGGTATGAAACTAACCAGTGACGGCAGAAAGCCGTCATAGCTGTAGAACTCACAGATACCTTCGTTTTGACTGGTTATGGATCCCGTAACTCTAAACGAGCCAAGAGTTATGGCCCTACGAAGAATCGATATCCATAGGGTGCAACATCTATGGTGCAAGGTGCAACATCCGTCCAAAATGACGAAATCGTGCCGTACGACCTTTAGAAATGGGTGCATGGATTTGAAACGGTGCAGTACCATGGTGCACCACTCTCCAGCGATGGTAAATCATTGACCAGCCACGGGGATCCCGTTTTACAGAAAAAATCCACGTGACGAAAAAACGTAGGGTAAAAAACTTCCATGACCCGATTAAGGTTCGGATAGGATTTTTGGGTATGAAACTAACCAGTGACGGCTGAAAGCCGTCATAGCTGTAGAACTCACAGATATCTTCGATTTGACTGGTTGTGGCTCCCGTAACTATAAACGAGCCAAGAGTTATGGTCCTCCGAAGAATCGATATCCACAGGGTGCAACATCTACGGTGTAAGGTGCAACATCCGTCCAAAATGACGAAACAGTGCCGTACGACCTTTAGAAATGAGTGCATGGATTTGAAACATTGCAGTGCCATGGTGCACCACTCTCCAGCGATGGTAAATCATAGACCCGCCACGGGGATCCCGTTTTACATAAAAAATCCACGTGACGAAAAAACGAAGGGTAAAAAACTTCCTTGACCCGATTGAGGTTCGGATAGGATTTTTTGGGTATGAAACTAACCAGTGACGGCTGAAAGCAGTCATAGCTATAGAACTCACAAATACGTTCGTTTTGACTGGTTATGGCTCCCGTAAGTCTAAACGAGCCAAGAGTTATGGCCCTCCGAAGAATCGATATCCATAGGGTGCAACATCTACGGTGCAAGGTGCAACATCCGTCCAAAATGACGAAACCGTGCCGTACGACCTTTAGAAATGGATGCATGGATTTGAAACGGTGCAGTACCATGGTGCACCACTCTCCAACGATGGTAAATCATTGACCAGCCACGGGGATCCCGTTTTACAGAAAAAATCCACGTGACGAAAAAACGAAGGGTAAAAAACTTCCATGACCCGATTGAGGTTCGGATAGGATTTTTTGGGTATGAAACTAACCAGTGACGGCTAAAAGCCATCATAGATGTAGAACTCACAGATACCTTCGTTTTGACTGGTTATGGCTCCCGTAACTCTAAACGAGCCAAGAGTTATGGCCCTCCGAAGAATCGATTTCCACAGGGTGCAACATCTGCGGTGCAAGGTGCAACATCCGTCCAAAATGACGAAACCGTGCCGTACGACGTTTAGAAATGGGTGCATGGATTTGAAACGGTGCAGTACCATGGTGCACCACTCTCCAGCGATGGTAAATCATTGACCAGCCACGGGGATCCCGTTTTACAGAAAAAATCCACGTGACGAAAAAACGAAGGGTAAAAAACTACCATGACCCGATCGAGGTTCGGATACGATTTTTTGGGTATGAAACTAACCAGTGACGGCAGAAAGCTATCATAACTGTAGAACTCACAGATACCTTCGTTTTGACTGGTTATGGCTCCCGTAACTCTAAACAAGCCAAGAGTTATGGCCCTCCGAAGAATCGATTTCCACAGGGTGCAACATCTGCGGTGCAAGGTGCAACATCCGTCCAAAATGACGAAACCGTGCCATACGACCTTTAGAAATGGGTGCATGGATTTGAAACGGTGCAGAACCATGGTGCACCACTCTCCAGCGATGGTAAATCATTGAGCAGCCACGGGGATCCGGTTTTACAGAAAAAATCCACGTGACGAAAAAACGAAGGGTAAAAAACTTCCATGACCCGATCGAGGTTCGGATAGGATTTTTTGGGTATGAAACTAACCAGTGACGGCAGAAATCTGTCATAGCTTTAGAACTCACAGATACCTTCGTTTTGACTTATGGCTCCCGTAACTCTAAACGAGCCAAGAGTTATGGCCCTCCGAAGAATCGATTTCCACAGGGTGCAACATCTGCGGTGCAAGGTGCAACATCCGTCCAAAATGACGAAACCGTGCCGTACGACCTTTAGAAATGGATGCATGGATTTGAAACGGTGCAGTGTCATGGTGCACCACTCTCCAGCGATGGTAAATCATTGACCAGCCACGGGGATCCCGTTTTACAGAAAAAATCCACGTGACGAAAAAACGAAGGGTTAAAAACTTCCATGACCCGATCGAGGTTCGGATAGGATTTTTTGGGTATGAAACTAACCAGTGACGGCAGAAAGCCGTCATAGCTGTAGAACTCACAGATACCTTCGTTTTGACTTATGGCTCCCGTAACTCTAAACGAGCCAAGAGTTATGGCCCTCCGAAGAATCCATTTCCACAGGGTGCAACATCTGCGGTGCAAGGTGCAACATCCGTCCAAAATGACGAAACCGTGCCGTACGACGTTTAGAAATGGGTGCATGGATTTGAAACGGTGCAGTACCATGGTGCACCACTCTCCAGCGATGGTAAATCATTGACCAGCCACGGGGATCCCGTTTTACAGAAAAAATCCACGTGACGAAAAAACGAAGGGTTAAAAACTTCCATGACCCGATCGAGGTTCGGATAGGATTTTTTGGGTATGAAACTAACCAGTGACGGCAGAAAGCCGTCATAGCTGTAGAACTCACAGATACCTTCGTTTTGACTGGTTATGGCTCCCGTAACTCTAAACGAGCCAAGAGTTATGGCCCTCCGAAGAATCGATGTCCACAGGGTGCAACATCTGCGGTGCAAGGTGCAACATCCGTCCAAAATGACGAAATCGTGCCGTACGACCTTTAGAAATGGGTGCATGGATTTGAAACGGTGCAGTACCATGGTGCACCACTCTCCAGCGATGGTAAATCATAGACCAGCCACGGGGATCCCGTTTTACAGAAAAAATCCACGTGACGAAAAAACGAAGGGTAAAAAACTTCCATCACCCGATCGAGGTTCGGATAGGATTTTTTGGGTATGAGTCTAACCAGTGACGACTGAAAGCTGGCATAGCTGTAGAACTCACAGATACCTTCGTTTTGACTGGTTATGGCTCCCGTAACTCTAAACGAGCCAAGAGTTATGGCCCTCCGAAGAATCGATATCCACAGGGTGCAACATGTACGGTGCAAGGTGCAACATCCGTCCAAAATGACGAAACAGTGCCGTACGACCTTTAGAAATGAGTGCATGGATTTGAAACATTGCAGTACCATGGTGCACCACTCTCCAGCGATGGTAAATCATAGACCAGCCACGGGGATCCCGTTTTACAGAAAAAATCCACGTGACGAAAAAACGAAGGGTAAAAAACTTCCATCACCCGATTGAGGTTCGGATAGGATTTTTTCGGTATGAAACTAACCACTGACGGCAGAAAGCTGTCATAGCTGTAGAACTCACAGATACCTTCGTTTTGACTGGTTATGGCTCCCGTAACTCTAAACGAGCCAAGAGTTATGGCCCTCCGAAGAATCGATTTCCACAGGGTGCAACATCTGCGGTGCAAGGTGCAACATCCGTCCAAAATGACGAAACCGTGCCGTACGACCTTTAGAAATGGGTGCATGGATTTGAAACGGTGCAGTACCATGGTGCAACTCTCCAGCGATGGTAAATCATTGACCAGCCACGGGGATCCCGTTTTACAGAAAAAATCCACGTGACGAAAAAACGAAGGGTTAAAAACTTCCATGACCCGATCGAGGTTCGGATAGGATTTTTTGGGTATGAAACTAACCAGTGACGGCAGAAAGCGGTCATAGCTGTAGAAATCACAGATACCTTCGTTTTGACTGGTTATGGCTCCCGAAACACTAAACGAGCCAAGAGTAATGGCCCTCCGAAGAATCGATATCCATAGGGTGCAACATCTACGCCGCAAGGTGCAACATCCATCCAAAATGACGAAACCGTGCCGTACGACCTTTAGAAATGGGTGCATGGAATTGAAACGGTGCAGTACCATGGTGCACCACTCTCCAGCGATGGTAAATCATTGACCAGCCACGGGGATCCCGTTTTACAGAAAAAATCCACGTGACGAAAAAACGAAGGGTAAAAAACTTCCATGACCCGATCGAGGTTCGGATACGATTTTTTGGGTATGAAACTAACCAGTGACCGCTGAAAGCCGTCATAGCTGTAGAACTCACAGATACCTTCGTTTTGACTGGTTATGGCTCCCGTAACTCTAAACGAGCCAAGAGTTATGGCCCTCCGAAGAATCGATATCCATAGGGTGCAACAACTACGGTGCAAGGTGCAACATCCGTCCAAAATGACGAAACCGTGCCGTACGACCTTTAGAAATGGGTGCAGGGATTTGAAACGGTGCAGTACCACGGTGCACCACTCTCCAGCGATGGTAAATCATTGACCAGCCACGGGGATCCCGTTTTACAGAAAAAATCCACGCGACGAAAAAACGAAGGGTAAAAAACTTCCATCACCCGATTGAGGTTCGGATAGGACTTTTTGGGTATGAAACTAACCAGTGACGGCTGAAAGCGGTCATAGCTGTAGAACTCTCAGATACCTTTTTTTTGACTGGTTATGGCTCCCGTAACTCTAAACGAGCCAAGAGTTATGACCCTCCGAAGAATCGATATCCATAGGGTGCAACATCTACGGTGCAAGGTGCAACATCTGTCCAAAATGACGAAACCGTGCCGTACGACCTTTAGAAATGGATGCATGGATTTGAAACGGTGCAGTACCATGGTGCACCACTCTCCAGCGATGGCAAATCATTGACCAGCCACGGGAATCCCGTTTTACAGAAAAAATCCACGTGAAGAAAAAACGAAGGGTAAAAAACTTCCATGACCCGATTGAGGTTCGGATAGGATTTTTTGGGTATGAAACTAACCAGTGACGGCTGAAAGCCGTCATAGTTGTAGAACTCACAGATATCTTCGTTTTGACTGGTTATGGCTCCCGTAACTCCAAACGAGCCAAGAGTTATGGCCCTCCGAATAATCGATATCCATAGGGTGCAACATCTACGGTGTAAGGTGCAACATCCGTCCAAAATGACGAAACAGTGCCGTACGACCTTTAGAAATGAGTGCATGAATTTGAAACATTGCAGTGCCATGGTGCACCACTCTCCAGCGATGGTAAATCATAGACCATCCACGGGGATCCAGTTTTACAGAAAAAATCCATGTGACGAAAAAACGAAGGGTAAAAAACTTCCTTGACCCGATTGAGGTTCGGATAGGATTTTTTGGGTATGAAACTAACCAGTGACGGCTGAAAGCGGTCATAGTTGTAGAACTCACAAATACCTTCGTTTTGACTGGTTATGCCTCCCGTAACTCTAAACGAGCCAAGAGTTATGGCCCTCCGAAGAATCGATATCCATAGGGTGCAACATCTACGGTGCAAGGTGCAACATCCGTCCAAAATGACGAAACCGTGCCGTACGACCTTTAGAAATGGATGCATGGATTTGAAACGGTGCAGTACCATGGTGCACCACTCTCCAGCGATGGTAAATCATTGACCAGCCACGGGGATCCCGTTTTACAGAAAAAATCCACGTGACGAAAAAACGAAGGGTAAAAAACTTCCATGACCCGATTGAGGTTCGGATAGGATTTTTTGGGTATGAAACTAACCAGTGACGGCTGAAAGCCATCATAGCTGTAGAACTCACAGGTACCTTCGTTTTGACTAGTTATGGCTCCCGTAACTCTAAACGAGCCAAGAGTTATGGCCCTCCGAAGAATCGATATCCATAGGGTGCAACAACTACGGTGCAAGGTGCAACATCCGTCCAAAATGACGAAACCGTGCCGTACGACGTTTAGAAATGGGTGCAGGGATTTGAAACGGTGCAGTACCACGGTGCACCACTCTCCAGCGATGGTAAATCATTGACCAGCCACGGGGATCCCGTTTTACAGAAAAAATCCACGTGACGAAAAAACGAAGGGTAAAAAACTTCCATGACCCGATTGAGGTTCGGATAGGACTTTTTGGGTATGAAACTAACCAATGACGGCTGAAAGCGGTCATAGCTGTAGAACTCACAGATTCCTTTTTTTTGACTGGTTATGGCTCCCGTAACTCTAAACGAGCCAAGAGTTATGGCCCTCCGAAGAATCGATATCCATAGGGTGCAACATCTACGGTGCAAGGTGCAATATCCGTCCAAAATGACGAAACCGTGCCGTACGACCTTTAGAAATGGATGCATGGATTTGAAACGGTGCGGTACCATGGTGCACCACTCTCCAGCGATGGTAAATCATTGACCAGCCACGGGGATCCCGTTTTACAGAAAAAATCCACGTGACGAAAAAACGAAGGGTAAAAAACTTCCATGACCCGATTGAGGTTCGGATAGGATTTTTTGGGTATGAAACTAACCAGTGACGGCTGAATGCCATCATAGCAGTAGAACTCACAGATATCTTCGTTTTGACTGGTTATGGCTCCCGTAACTCCAAACGAGCCAAGAGTTATGGCCCTCCGAATAATCGATATCCATAGGGTGCAACATCTACGGTGCAAGGTTCAACATCCATCCGAAATGACGAAACCGTGTCGTACGACCTTTAGAAATGGATGCATGAATTTGAAACGGTGCAGTACCATGGTGCACCACTCTCCAGCGATGGTAAATTATTGACCAGCCACGGGGATCCCGTTTTACAGAAAAAATCCACGTGACGAAAAAACGAAGGGTTAAAAACTTCCATGACCCGATTGAGGTTCGGATAGGATTTTTTGGGTATGAAACTAACCATTGACGGCTCAAAGCCTTCATAGCTGTAGAACTCACAGATATCTTCGTTTTGACTGGTTATGGCTCCCGTAACTCCAAACGAGCCAAGAGTTATGGCCCTCCGAATAATAGATATCCATAGGGTGCAACATCTACGGTGCAAGGTGCAACATCCGTCCAAAATGACGAAACCGTGCCGTACGACCTTTAGAAATGGATGCATGGATTTGAAACGGTGCAGTACCATGGTGCACCACTCTCCAGCGATGGTAAATCATTGACCAGCCACGGGGATCCCGTTTTACAAAAAAAATCCACGTGACGAAAAAACGAAGGGTAAAAAACTTCCTTGACCCGATTGAGGTTCGGATAGGATTTTTTGGGTATGAAACAAACCAGTGACGGCTGAAAGCCGTCATAGCTGTAGAACTCACAGATACCTTCGTTTTGACTGGTTATGGATCCCGTAACTCTAAACGAGCCAAGAGTTATGGCCCTACGAAGAATCGATATCCATAGGGTGCAACATCTATGGTGCAAGGTGCAACATCCGTCCAAAATGACGAAACCGTGCCGTACGACCTTTAGAAATGGATGCATGGATTTGAAACGGTGCAGTACCATGGTGCACCACTCTCCAGCGATGGTAAATCATTGACCAGCCACGGGGATCCCGTTTTACAGAAAAAATCCACGTGACGAAAAAACGAAGGGTAAAAAACTTCCATGACCCGATTGAGTTCGGATAGGATTTTTTGGGTATGAAACTAACCAGTGACGGATGAAAGCCGTCATAGCCGTAGAACTCACGGATACCTTCGTTTTGACTGGTTATGGCTCCCGTAACTCTAAACGAGCCAAGAGTTATGGCCCTACGAAGAATCGATATCCATAGGGTGCAACATCTACGGTGCAAGGTGCAACATCCGTCCAAAATGACGAAACCGTGCCGTACGATCTTGAGAAATGGGTGCAGGGATTTGAAACGGTGCAGTACCATGGTGCACCACTCTCCAGCGATGGCAAATCATTGACCAGCCACGGGAATCCCGTTTTACAGAAAAAATCCACGTGAAGAAAAAACGAAGGGTAAAAAACTTCCATGACCCGATTGAGGTTCGGATAGGATTTTTTGGGTATGCAACTAACCAGTGACGGCTGAAAGCCGTCATAGTTGTAGAACTCACAGATATCTTCGTTTTGACTGGTTATGGCTCCCGTAACTCCAAACGAGCCAAGAGTTATGGCCCTCCGAATAATCGATATCCATAGGGTGCAACATCTACGGTGCAAGGTGCAACATCCGTCCAAAATGACGAAACCGTGCCGTACGACCTTTAGAAATGGGTGCATGGATTTGAAACGGTGCAGTACCATGGTGCACCACTCTCCAGCGATGGTAAATCATTGACCAGCCACGGGGATCCCGTTTTTACAGAAAAAATCCACGTGAGGAAAAAACGAAGGGTAAAAAACTTCCATGACCCGATTGAGGTTCGGATAGGATTTTTTGGGTATGAAACTAACTAGTGACGGCTGGAAGCTGTCATAGCTGTAGAACTCACAGATACCTTCGTTTTGACTGGTTGTGGCTCCCGTAACTCTAAACGAGCCAAGAGTTATGGCCCTCCGAAGAATCGATATCCACAGGGTGCAACATCTACGGTGTAAGGTGCAACATCCGTCCAAAATGACGAAACAGTGCCGTACGACCTTTAGAAATGAGTGCATGGATTTGAAACATTGCTGTGCCATGGTGCACCACTCTCCAGCGATGGTAAATCATAGACCAGCCACGGGGATACCGTTTTACAGAAAAAATCCACGTGACGAAAAAACGAAGGGTAAAAAACTTCCTTGACCCGATTGAGGTTCGGATATGATTTTTTGGGTATGAAACTAACCAGTGACGGCTGAAAGCTTTCATAGCTGTAGAACTCACAAATACCTTCGTTTTGACTGGTTATGGCTCCCGTAACTCTAAACGAGCCAAGAGTTATAGCCCTCCGAAGAATCGATATCCATAGGGTGCAACATCTACGGTGCAAGGTGCAACATCCGTCCAAAATGACGAAACCGTGCCGTACGACCTTTAGAAATGGATGCATGGATTTGAAACGGTGCAGTACCATGTTGCACCACTCTCCAGCGATGGTAAATCATTGACCAGCCACGGGGATCCCGTTTTACAGAAAAAATCCACGTGACGAAAAAACGAAGGGTAAAAAACTTCCATGACCCGATTGAGGTTCGGATAGGATTTTTTGGGTATGAAACTAACCAGTGACGGCTGAAAGCCGTCATAGCTGTAGAACATACAGATACCTTCGTTTTGACTAGTTATGGCTCCCGTAACTCTAAACGAGCCAAGAGTTATGGCCCTCCGAAGAATCGATATCCATAGGGTGCAACAACTACGGTGCAAGGTGCAACATCCATCCAAAATGACGAAACCGTGTCGTACGACCTTTAGAAATGGGTGAAGGGATTTGAAACGGTGCAGTACCACGGTGCACCACTCTTCAGCGATGGTAAATCATTGACCAGCCAAGGGGATCCCGTTTTACAGAAAAAATCCACGTGACGAAAAAACGAAGGGTAAAAAACTTCCGTGACCCGATTGAGGTTCGGATAGGATTTTTTGGGTATGAAACTAACCAGTGACGGCTGAAAGCGGTCATAGCTGTAGAACTCACAGATACCTTTTTTTTGACTGGTTATGGCTCCCGTAACTCTAAACGAGCCAAGAGTTATGGCCCTCCGAAGAATCGATATCCATAGGGTGCAACATCTACGGTGCAAGGTGCAACATCCGTCCAAAATGACGAAACCGTGCCGTACGACCTTTAGAAATGGATGCATGGATTTGAAATGGTGCAGTACCATGGTGCTCCACTCTCCAGCGATGGTAAATCATTGACCAGCCACGGGGATCCCGTTTTACAGAAAAAATCCACGTGACGAAAAAACGAAGGGTAAAAAACTTCCATGACCCGATTGAGGTTCGTATAGGATTTTTTGGGTATGAAACTAACCAGTGACGGCTGAAAGCCATCATAGCTATAGAACTCACAGATATCTTCGTTTTGACTGGTTATGGCTCCCGTAACTCCAAACGAGCCAAGAGTTATGGCCCTCCGAATAATCGATATCCATAGGGTGCAACATCTACGGTGCAAGGTGCAACATCCGTCCGAAATGACGAAACCGTGCCGTACGACCTTTAGAAATGGATGCATGGATTTGAAACGGTGCAGTACCATGGTGCACCACTCTCCAGCGATGGTAAATCATTGACCAGCCACGGGGATCCCGTTTTACAGAAAATATCCACGTGACGAAAAAACGAAGGGTAAAAAACTTCCTTGACCCGATTGAGGTTCGGATAGGATTTTTTGGGTATGAAACTAACCAGTGACGGCAGAAAGCCGTCATACCTGTAGAACTCACAAATACCTTCGTTTTGACTGGTTATGGCTCCCGTAACTCTTAACGAGCCAAGAGTTATGGCCCTACGAAGAATCGATATCCATAGGATGCAATATCTACGGTGCAAGGTGCAACATCCGCCCAAAATGAAGAAACCGTGCCGTACGACCTTTAGAAATGGATGCATGGATTTGAAACGGTGCAGTACCATGGTGCACCACTCTCCAGCGATGGTAAATCATTGACCAGCCACGGGGATCCCGTTTTACAGAAAAAATCAACGTGACGAAAAAACGAAGGGTAAAAAACTTCCATGACCCGATTGAGGTTCGGATAGGATTTTTTGGGTATGAAGCTAAACAGTGACGGATGAAAGCCGTCATAGCTGTAGAACTCATAGATACCTACGTTTTGACTGGTTATGGCTCCCGTAACTCTAAACGAGCCAAGAGTTGTGGCCCTACAAAGAATCGATATCCATAGGGTGCAACATCTACGGTGCAAGGTGCATCATCCGTCCAAAACGACGAAACCGTGCCGTACGACCTTGAGAAATGGGTGCAGGGATTTGAAATGGTGCAGTACCACGGTGCACCACTCTCCAGCGATGGTAAATCATTGACCAGCCACGGGGATCCCGTTTTACAGAAAAAATCCACGTGACGAAAAAACGAAGGGTAAAAAACTTCCATGACCCGATTGAGGTTCGGATAGGATTTTTTGGGTATGAAACTAACCAGTGACGGCTGAAAGCGGTCATAGCTGTAGAAATCACAGATACCTTCGTTTTGACTGGTTATGGCTCCCGTAAATCTAAACGAGCCAAGAGTTATGGCCCTCCGAATAATCGATATCCATAGGGTGCAACATCTACGGTGCAAGGTGCAACATCCGTCCAAAATGACGAAACCGTGTCGTACGACCTTTAGAAATGGGTGCATAGATTTGAAACGGTGCAGTACCATGGTGCACCACTCTCCAGCGATGGTAAATCATTGACCAGCCACGGAGATCCCGTTTTTACAGAAAAAATCCACGTGAGGAAAAAACGAAGGGTAAAAAACTTCCATGACCCAATTGAGGTTCGGATAGGATTTTTTGGGTATGAAAGTAACTAGTGATGGCTGGAAGCTGTCATAGCTGTAGAACTCACAGATACCTTCGTTTTGACTGGTTGTGGCTCCCGTAACTCTAAACGAGCCAAGAGTTATGGCCCTCCGAAGAATCGATATCCACAGGGTGCAACATCTACGGTGCAAGGTGCAACATCCACGGTGCAAGGTGCAACATCCGTCCGAAATGACGAAACAGTGCCGTACGACCTTTAGAAATGAGTGCATGGATTTGAAACATTGTAGTGCCATGGTGCACCACTCTCCAGCGATGGTAAATCATAGACCAGCCACGGGGATCCCGTTTTACAGAAAAAATCCACGTGACGAAAAAACGAAGGGTAAAAAACTTCCTTGGCCCGATTGAGGTTCGGATAGGATTTTTTGGGTATGAAACTAACCAATGACGGCTGTCAGCCATCATAGCTGTAGAACTCACAGATATCTTCCTTTTGACTGGTTATGGCTCCCGTAACTCCAAACGAGCCAAGAGTTATGGCCCTACGAATAATCGATATCCATAGGGTGCAACATCTACGGTGCAAGGTGCAACATCCGTCCGAAATGACGAAACCGTGCCGTACGACCTTTAGAAATGGATGCATGGATTTGAAACGGTGCAGTACCATGGTGCACCACTCTCCAGCGATGGTAAATCATTGACCAGCCACGGGGATCCCGTTTTACAGAAAAAATCCACGTGACGAAAAAACGAAGGGTAAAAAACTTCCTTGACCCGATTGAGGTTCGGATAGGATTTTTTGGGTATGAAACTAACCAGTGACGGCAGAAAGCCGTAATAGCTGTAGAACTCACAGATACCTTCGTTTTGACTGGTTATGGCTCCCGTATCTCTAAACGAGCCAAGAGTTAAGGCCCTACGAAGAATCGATATCCATAGGGTGCAACATCTACGGTGCAAGGTGCAACATCCGTCCAAAATGACGAAACCGTGCCGTACGACCTTTAGAAATGGATGCATGGATTTGAAACGGTGCAGTACCATGGTGCACCACTCTCCAGCGATGGTAAATCATTGACCAGCCACGGGGATCCCGTTTTACAGAAAAAATCCACGTGACGAAAAAACGAAGGGTAAAAAACTTCCATGACCCGATTGAGGTTCGGATAGGATTTTTTGGGTATGAATCTAAACAGTGACGGATGAAAGCCGTCATAGCTATAGAACACACAGATACCTTCGTTTTGACTAGTTATGGCTCCCGTAACTCTAAACGAGCCAAGAGTTATGGCCCTACGAAGAATCGATATCCATAGGGTGCAACATCTACGGTGCAAGGTGCAACATCCGTCCAAAACGACGAAACCGTGCCGTACGACCTTGAGAAATGGGTGCAGGGATTTGAAACGGTGCAGTACCACGGTGCACCACTCTCCAGCGATGGTAAATCATTGACCAGCCAAGGGGATCCCGTTTTACAGAAAAAATCCACGTGACGAAAAAACGAAGGGTAAAAAACTTCCATGACCCGATTGAGGTTCGGATAGGATTTTTTGGGTATGAAACTAACCAGTGACGGCTGAAAGCGGTCATAGCTGTAGAAATCACAGATACCTTCGTTTTGACTGGTTATGGCTCCCGTAACTCCAAACGAGCCAAGAGTTATGGCCCTCCGAATAATCGATATCCATAGGGTGCAACATCTACGGTGCAAGGTGCAACATCCGTCCAAAACGACGAAACCGTGTCGTACGACCTTTAGAAATGGGTGCATAGATTTGAAACGGTGCAGTACCATGGTGCACCACTCTCCAGCGATGGTAAATCATTGACCAGCCACGGGGATCCCGTTTTTGCAGAAAAAATCCACGTGAGGAAAAAACGAAGGGTAAAAAACTTCCATGACCCGATTGAGGTTCGGATAGGATTTTTTGGGTATGAAACTAACTAGTGACGGCTGGAAGCTGTCATAGCTGTAAACTCACAGATACCTTCGTTTTGACTGGTTGTGGCTCCCGTAACTCTAAACGAGCCAAGAGTTATGGCCCTCCGAAGAATCGATATCCACAGGGTGCAACATCTACGGTGTAAGGTGCAACATCCGTCCAAAATGACGAAACAGTGCCGTACGACCTTTAGAAATGAGTGCATGGATTTGAAACATTGCAGTGCCATGGTACACCACTCTCCAGCGACGGTAAATCATAGACCAGCCACGGGGATCCCGTTTTACAGAAAAAATCCACGTGACGAAAAAACGAAGGGTAAAAAACTTCCTTGACCCGATTGAGGTTCGGATAGGATTTTTTGGGTATGAAACTAACCAGTGATGGCTGAAAGATGTCATAGCTATAGAACTCGCAAATACCTTTGTTTTGACTGGTTATGGCTCCCGTAACTCTAAACGGGCTAAGAGTTATGGCCCTCCGAAGAATCGATATCCATAGGGTGCAACATCTACGGTGCAAGGTGCAACATCCGTCCAAAATGACGAAACCGTGCCGTACGACCTTTAGAAATGGATGCATGGATTTGAAACGATGCAGTACCATGGTGCACCACTATCCAGCGATGGTAAATCATTGACCAGCCACGGGGATCCCGTTTTACAGAAAAAATCCACGTGACGAAAAAACGAAGGGTAAAAAACTTCCATGACCCGATTGAGGTTCGGATAGGATTTTTTGGGTATGAATCTAAACAGTGACGGATGAAAGCCGTCATAGCTGTAGAACTCACAGATACCTTCGTTTTGACTGGTTATGGCTCCCGTAACTCTAAACGAGCCAAGAGTTATGGCCCTACGAAGAATCGATATCCATAGGGTGCAACATCTACGGTGCAAGGTGCAACATCCGTCCAAAATGACGAAACCGTGCCGTACGACCTTGAGAAATGGGTGCAGGGATTTGAAACGGTGCAGTACCACGGTGCACCACTCTCCAGCGATGGTAAATCATTGACCAGCCACGGGGATCCCGTTTTACAGAAAAAATCCACGTGACGAAAAAACAAAGGGTAAAAAACTTCCATGACCCGATTGAGGTTCGGATAGGATTTTTTGTGTATGAAACTAAACAGTGACGGCTGAAAGTGGTCATAGCTGTAGAAATCACAGATACCTTCGTTTTGACTGGTTATGGCTCCCGTAACTCCAAATGAGCCAAGAGTTATGGCCCTCCGAATAATCGATATCCATAGGGTGCAACATCTACGGTGCAAGGTGCAACATCCGTCCAAAATGACGAAACCGTGCCGTACGACCTTTAGAAATGGGTGCATAGATTTGAAACGGTGCAGTACCATGGTGCACCACTCTCTAGCGATGGTAAATCATTGACCAGCCACGGGGATTCCGTTTTTACAGAAAAAATCCACGTGAGGAAAAAACGAAGGGTAAAAAACTTCCATGACCCGATTGAGGTTCGGATAGGATTTTTTGGGTATGAAACTAACTAGTGACGGCTGGAAGCTGTCATAGCTGTAGAACTCACAGATACCTTCGTTTTGACTGGTTGTGACTCCCGTAACTCTAAACGAGCCAAGAGTTATGGCCCTCCGAAGAATCGATATCCACAGGGTGCAACATCTACGGTGTAAGGTGCAACATCCGTCCAAAATGACGAAACAGTGCCGTACGACCTTTAGCAATGAGTGCATTGATTTGAAACATTGCAGTGCCATGGTGCACCACTCTCCAGCGTTGGTAAATCATAGACCAGCCACGGGGATCCCGTTTTACAGAAAAAATCCACGTGACGAAAAAACGAAGGGTAAAAAACTTCCTTGGCCCGATTGAGGTTCGGATAGGATTTTTTGGGTATGAAACTAACCAGTGACGGCTGTCAGCCGTCATAGCTGTAGAACTCACAGATATCTTCCTTTTGACTGGTTATGGCTCCCGTAACTCCAAACGAACCAAGAGTTATGGCCCTTCGAATAATCGATATCCATAGGGTGCAACATCTACGATGCAAGGTGCAACATCCGTCGGAAATGACGAAACCGTGCCGTACGACCTTTAGAAATGGATGCATGGATTTGAAACGGTGCAGTACCATGGTGCACCACTCTCCAGCGATGGTAAATCATTGACCAGCCACGGGGATCCCGTTTTACAGAAAAAATCCACGTGACGAAAAAACGAAGGGTAAAAAACTTCCTTGACCCGATTGAGGTTCGGATAGGATTTTTTGGGTATGAAACTAACCAGTGACGGCAGAAAGCCGTAATAGCTGTAGAACTCACAGATACCTTCGTTTTGACTGGTTATGGCTCCCGTATCTCTAAACGAGCCAAGAGTTAAGGCCCTACGAAGAATCGATATCCATAGGGTGCAACATCTACGGTGCAAGGTGCAACATCCGTCCAAAATGACGAAACCGTGCCGTACGACCTTTAGAAATGGATGCATGGATTTGAAACGGTGCAGTACCATGGTGCACCACTCTCCAGCGATGGTAAATCATTGACCAGCCATGGGGATCCTGTTTTACAGAAATAATCCACGTGACGAAAAAACGAAGGGTAAAAAACTTCCATGACCCGATTGAGGTTCGGATAGGATTTTTTGGGTATGAATCTAAACAGTGACGGATGAAAGCCGTCATAGCTGTAGAACTCATAGATACCTTCGTTTTGACTGGTTATGGCTCCCGTAACTCTAAACGAGCCAAGAGTTATGGCCCTACGAAGAATCGATATACATAGGGTGCAACATCTACGGTGCAAGGTGCAACATCCGTCCAAAACGACGAAACCGTGCCGTACGACCTTGAGAAATGGGTGCAGGGATTTGAAACGGTGCAGTACCACGGTGCACCACTCTCCAGCGATGGTAAATCATTGACCAGCCACGGGGATCCCGTTTTACAGAAAAAATCCACGTGACGAAAAAACGAAGGATAAAAAACTTCCATGACCCGATTGAGGTTCGGATAGGATTTTTTGGTTATGAAACTAACCAGTGACGGCTGAAAGCGGTCATAGCTGTAGAAATCACAGATTCCTTCGTTTTGACTTGTTATGGCTCCCGTAACTCCAAACGAGCCAAGAGTTATGGCCCTCCGAATAATCGATATCCATAGGGTGCAACATCTACGGTGCAAGGTGCAACATCCGTCCAAAATGACGAAACCGTGTCGTACGACCTTTAGAAATGGGTGCATAGATTTGAAACGGTGCAGTACCATGGTGCACCACTCTCCAGCGATGGTAAATCATTGACCAGCCACGGGGATCCCGTTTTTACAGAAAAAATCCACGTGAGGAAAAAACGAAGGGTAAAAAACTTCCATGACCCGATTGAGGTTCGGATAGGATTTTTTGGGTATGAAACTAACTAGTGACGGCTGGAAGCTGTCATAGCTGTTGAACTCACAGATACCTTCGTTTTGACTGGTTGTGGCTCC
Organism: Allium cepa; assembly: GCA_030765085.1. Taxonomy (NCBI): domain Eukaryota; kingdom Viridiplantae; phylum Streptophyta; class Magnoliopsida; order Asparagales; family Amaryllidaceae; genus Allium; species Allium cepa. The sequence continues at coordinate 969,397 of CM060941.1, forward strand.
CGTAACTCTAAACGAGCCAAGAGTTATGGCCCTCCGAAGAATCGATATCCACAGGGTGCAACATCCACGGTGTAAGGTGCAACATCCGTCCAAAATGACGAAACAGTGCCGTACGACCTTTAGAAATGAGTGCATGGATTTGAAACATTGCAGTGCCATGGTGCACCACTCTCCAGCGATGGTAAATCATAGACCAGCCACGGGGATCCCGTGTTACAGAAAAAATCCACGTGACGAAAAAACGAAGGGTAAAAAACTTCCTTGACCCGATTGAGGTTCGGATAGGATTTTTTGGGTATGAAACTAACCAGTGATGGCTGAAAGCTGTCATAGCTGTAGAACTCACAAATACCTTCGTTTTGAATGGTTATGGCTCCCGTAACTCTAAACGGGCCAAGAGTTATGGCCCTCCGAAGAATTGATATCCATAGGGTGCAACATCTACGGTGCAAGGTGCAACATCCGTCCAAAATGACGAAACCGTGCCGTACGACCTTTAGAAATGGATGCATGGATTTGAAACGATGCAGTACCATGGTGCACCACTCTCCAGCGATGGTAAATCATTGACCTGCCACGGGGATCCCGTTTTACAGAAAAAATCCACGTGACGAAAAAACGAAGGGTAAAAAACTTCCATGACCCGATTGAGGTTCGGATAGGATTTTTTGGGTATGAATCTAAACAGTGACGGATGAAAGCCGTCATAGCTGTAGAACTCACAGATACCTTCGTTTTGACTGGTTATGGCTCCCGTAACTCTAAACGAGCCAAGAGTTATGGCCCTACGAAGAATCGATATCCATAGGGTGCAACATCTACGGTGCAAGTTGCAACATCCGTCCAAAACGACGAAACCGTGCCGTACGACCTTGAGAAATGGGTGCAGGGATTTGAAACGGTGCAGTACCACGGTGCACCACTCTCCAGCGATGGTAAATCATTGACCGGCCACGGGGATCCCGTTTTACAGAAAAAATCCACGTGACGAAAAAACGAAGGGTAAAAAACTTCCATGACCCGATTGAGGTTCGGATAGGATTTTTTGGGTATGAAACTAACCAGTGACGGCTGAAAGCGGTCATAGCTGTAGAAATCACAGATACCTTCGTTTTGACTGGTTATGGCTCCCGTAACTCCAAACGAACCAAGAGTTATGGCCCTCCGAATAATCGATATCCATAGGGTGCAACATCTACGGTGCAAGGTGCAACATCCGTCCAAAATGACTAAACCGTGTCGTACGACCTTTAGAAATGGGTGCATAGATTTGAAACGGTGCAGTACCATGGTGCACCACTCTCCAGCGATGGTAAATCATTGACCAGCCACGGGGATCCCGTTTTTACAGAAAAAATCCACGTGAGGAAAAAACGAAGGGTAAAAAACTTCCATTACCCGATTGAGGTTCGGATAGGATTTTTTGGGTATGAAACTAACTAGTGACGGCTGGAAGCTGTCATAGCTGTAGAACTCACAGATACCTTCGTTTTGACTGGTTGTGGCTCCCGTAACTCTAAACGAGCCAAGAGTTATGGCCCTCCGAAGAATCGATATCCACAGGGTGCAACATCTACGGTGTAAGGTGCAACATCCGTCCAAAATGACGAAACAGTGCCGTACGACATTTAGAAATGAGTGCATGGATTTGAAACATTGCAGTGCCATGGTGCACCACTCTCCAGCGATGGTAAATCATAGACCAGCCACGGGGATCCCGTGTTACAGAAAAAATCCACGTGACGAAAAAACGAAGGGTAAAAAACTTCCTTGACCCGATTGAGGTTCGGATAGGATTTTTTGGGTATGAAACTAACCAGTGAGGGCTGAAAGCTGTCGCAGCTGTAGAACTCACAAATACCTTCGTTTTGACTGGTTATGGCTCCCGTAACTCTAAACGGGCCAAGAGTTATGGCCCTCCGAAGAATTGATATCCATAGGGTGCAACATCTACGGTGCAAGGTGCAACATCCGTCCAAAATGACGAAACCGTGCCGTACGACCTTTAGAAATGGATGCATGGATTTGAAACGATGCAGTACCATGGTGCACCACTCTCCAGCGATGGTAAATCATTGACCTGCCACGGGGATCCCGTTTTACAGAAAAAATCCACGTGACGAAAAAACGAAGGGTAAAAAACTTCCTTGACCCGATTGAGGTTCGGATAGGATTTTTTGGGTATGAAACTAACCGGTGGCGGCAGAAAGATGTCATAGCTGTAGAACTCACAGATACCTTCGTTTTGACTTGTTATGGCTCCCGTAACTCTAAACGAGCCAAGAGTTATGGCCCTCCGAAGAATCGATATCCATAGGGTGCAACATCCACGGTGCAAGGTGCAACATCCGTCCAAAATGACGAAACCGTGCCGTACGACCTTGAGAAATGGGTGCAGGGATTTGAAACGGTGCAGTACCACGGTGCACCACTCTCCAGCGATGGTAAATCATTGACCAGCCACGGGGATCCCGTTTTACAGAAAAAATCCACGTGACGAAAAAACAAAGGGTAAAAAACTTTCATGACCCGATTGAGGTTCGGATAGGATTTTTTGTGTATGAAACTAACCAGTGACGGCTGAAAGCGGTCATAGCTGTAGAAATCACAGATACCTTCGTTTTGACTGGTTATGGCTCCCGTAACTCCAAATGAGCCAAGAGTTATGGCCCTCCGAATAATCGATATGCATAGGGTGCAACATCTACGGTGCAAGGTGCAACATCCATCCAAAATGACGAAACCGTGCCGTACGACCTTTAGAAATGGGTGCATAGATTTGAAACGGTGCAGTACCATGGTGCACCACTCTCTAGCGATGGTAAATCATTGACCAGCCACGGGGATTCCGTTTTTACAGAAAAAATCCACGTGAGGAAAAAACGAAGGGTAAAAAACTTCCATGACCCGATTGAGGTTCGGATAGGATTTTTTGGGTATGAATCTAAACAGTGACGGATGAAAGCCGTCATAGCTGTAGAACTCACAGATACCTTCGTTTTGACTGGTTATGGCTCCCGTAACTCTAAACGAGCCAAGAGTTATGGCCCTACGAAGAATCGATATCCATAGGGTGCAACATCTACGGTGCAAGGTGCAACATCCGTCCAAAACGACGAAACCGTGCCGTACGACCTTGAGAAATGGGCGCAGGGATTTGAAACGGTGCAGTACCACGGTGCACCACTCTCCAGCGATGGTAAATCATTGACCGGCCACGGGGATCCCGTTTTACAGAAAAAATCCACGTGACGAAAAAACGAAGGGTAAAAAACTTCCATGACCCGATTGAGGTTCGGATAGGATTTTTTGGGTATGAAACTAACCAGTGACGGCTGAAAGCGGTCATAGCTGTAGAAATCACAGATACCTTCGTTTTGACTGGTTATGGCTCCCGTAACTCCAAACGAGCCAAGAGTTATGGCCCTCCGAATAATCGATATCCATAGGGTGCAACATCTACGGTGCAAGGTGCAACATCCGTCCAAAATGACGAAACCGTGTCGTACGACCTTTAGAAATGGGTGCATAGATTTGAAACGGTGCAGTACCATGGTGCACCACTCTCCAGCGATGGTAAATCATTGACCAGCCACGGGGATCCCGTTTTTACAAAAAAAATCCACGTGAGGAAAAAACGAAGGGTAAAAAACTTCCATTACCCGATTGAGGTTCGGATAGGATTTTTTGGGTATGAAACTAACTAGTGACGGCTGGAAGCTGTCATAGCTGTAGAACTCACAGATACCTTCGTTTTGACTGGTTGTGGCTCCCGTAACTCTAAACGAGCCAAGAGTTATGGCCCTCCGAAGAATCGATATCCACAGGGTGCAACATCTACGGTGTAAGGTGCAACATCCGTCCAAAATGACGAAACAGTGCCGTACGACATTTAGAAATGAGTGCATGGATTTGAAACATTGCAGTGCCATGGTGCACCACTCTCCAGCGATGGTAAATCATAGACCAGCCACGGGGATCCCGTGTTACAGAAAAAATCCACGTGACGAAAAAACGAAGGGTAAAAAACTTCCTTGACCCGATTGAGGTTCGGATAGGATTTTTTGGGTATGAAACTAACCAGTGAGGGCTGAAAGCTGTCGCAGCTGTAGAACTCACAAATACCTTCGTTTTGACTGGTTATGGCTCCCGTAACTCTAAACGGGCCAAGAGTTATGGCCCTCCGAAGAATTGATATCCATAGGGTGCAACATCTACGGTGCAAGGTGCAACATCCGTCCAAAATGACGAAACCGTGCCGTACGACCTTTAGAAATGGATGCATGGATTTGAAACGATGCAGTACCATGGTGCACCACTCTCCAGTGATGGTAAATCATTGACCTGCCACGGGGATACCGTTTTACAGAAAAAATCCACGTGACGAAAAAACGAAGGGTAAAAAACTTCCTTGACCCGATTGAGGTTCGGATAGGATTTTTTGGGTATGAAACTAACCGGTGGCGGCAGAAAGATGTCATAGCTGTAGAACTCACAGATACCTTCGTTTTGACTTGTTATGGCTCCCGTAACTCTAAACGAGCCAAGAGTTATGGCCCTCCGAAGAATCGATATCCATAGGGTGCAACATCCACGGTGCAAGGTGCAACATCCGTCCAAAATGACGAAACCGTGCCGTACGACCTTGAGAAATGGGTGCAGGGATTTGAAACGGTGCAGTACCACGGTGCACCACTCTCCAGCGATGGTAAATCATTGACCAGCCACGGGGATCCCGTTTTACAGAAAAAATCCACGTGACGAAAAAACAAAGGGTAAAAAACTTTCATGACCCGATTGAGGTTCGGATAGGATTTTTTGTGTATGAAACTAACCAGTGACGGCTGAAAGCGGTCATAGCTGTAGAAATCACAGATACCTTCGTTTTGACTGGTTATGGCTCCCGTAACTCCAAATGAGCCAAGAGTTATGGCCCTCCGAATAATCGATATCCATAGGGTGAAACATCTACGGTGCAAGGTGCAACATCCATCCAAAATGACGAAACCGTGCCGTACGACCTTTAGAAATGGGTGCATAGATTTGAAACGGTGCAGTACCATGGTGCACCACTCTCTAGCGATGGTAAATCATTGACCAGCCACGGGGATTCCGTTTTTACAGAAAAAATCCACGTGAGGAAAAAACGAAGGGTAAAAAACTTCCATGACCCGATTGAGGTTCGGATAGGATTTTTTGGGTATGAAACTAACTAGTGACGGCTGGAAGCTGTCATAGCTGTAGAACTCACAGATACCTTCGTTTTGACTGGTTGTGACTCCCGTAACTCTAAACGAGCCAAGAGTTATGGCCCTCCGAAGAATCGATATCCACAGGGTGCAACATCTACGGTGTAAGGTGCAACATCCGTCCAAAATGACGAAACAGTGCCGTACGACCTTTAGAAATGAGTGCATTGATTTGAAACATTGCAGTGCCATGGTGCACCACTCTCCAGCGTTGGTAAATCATAGACCAGCCACGGGGATCCCGTTTTACAGAAAAAATCCACGTGACGAAAAAACGAAGGGTAAAAAACTTCCTTGACCCGATTGAGGTTCGGATAGGATTTTTTGGGTATGAAACTAACCAGTGACGGCTGAAAGCTGTCATAGCTGTAGAACTCACAGATACCTTCGTTTTGACTGGTTATGGCTCCTGTAACTCTAAACGAGCCAAGAGTTATGGCCCACCGAAGAATCGATATCCATAGGGTGCAACATCTACGGTGCAAGGTGCAACATCCGTCCAAAATGACGAAACCGTGCCGTACGACCTTTAGAAATGGATGAATGGATTTGAAACGGTGCAATACCATGGTGCACCACTCTCCAGCGATGGTAAATCATTGACCAGCCACGGGGATCCCGTTTTACAGAAAAAATCCACGTGACGAAAAAACGAAGGGTAAAAAACTTCCATGAGCCGATTGAGATTCGGATAGGATTTTTTGGGTATGAAACTAACCAATGACGGCTGAAAGCCGTCATAGCGATAGAACTCACAGATACCTTCGTTCTGACTAGTTATGGCTCCCGTAACTCTAAATGAGCCAAGAGCTATGGCCCTCCGAAGAATCGATATCCATAGGGTGCAACATCTACGGTGCAAGGTGCAACATCCGTCCAAAATGACGAAACCGTGCCGTACGACCTTTAGAAATGGGTGCAGGGATTTGAAACGGTGCAGTACGACGGTGCACCACTCTCCAGCGATGGTAAATCATTGACCAGCCACGGGGATCCCGTTTTACAGAAAAAATCCACGTGACGAAAAAACGAAGGGTAAAAAACTTCCATGACCCGATTGAGGTTCGGATAGGATTTTTTGGGTATGAAACTAACCAGTGACAGCTGAAAGCGGTCATAGCTGTAGAACTCACAGATACCTTTTTTTTGACTGGTTATGGCTCCCGTAACTCTAAACGAGCCAAGAGTTATGGCCCTCCGAAGAATCGATTTCCACAGGGTGCAACATCTGCGGTGCAAGGTGCAACATCCGTCCAAAATGACGAAACCGTGCCGTACGACCTTTAGAAATGGGTGCATGGATTTGAAACGGTGCAGTACCATGGTGCACCACTCTCCAGCGATGGTAAATCATTGACCAGCCACGGGGATCCCGTTTTATAGAAAAAATCCACGTGACGAAAAAACGAAGGGTAAAAAACTTCCATGACCCGATTGAGGTTAGGATAGGATTTTTTGGGTATGAAACTAACCAGTGACGGCTGAAAGCCGTCATAGCTATAGAACTCACAGATATCTTCGTTTTGACTGGTTGTGACTCCCGTAAATCTAAACGAGCCAAGAGTTATGGCCCTCCGAAGAATCGATATGCACAGGGTGCAACATCTACGGTGTAAGGTGCAACATCCGTCCAAAATGACGAAACCGTGCCGTACGACCTTTAGAAATTGGTGCAGGGATTTGAAACGGTGCAGTACCACGGTGCACCACTCTCCAGTGATGGTAAATCATAGACCAGCCACGGGGATCCCGTTTTACAGAAAAAATCCACGTAACGAAAAAACGAAGGGTAAAAAACTTCCTTGACCCGATTGAGGTTCGGATAGGATTTTTTGGGTATGAAACTAACCAGTGACTGCTGAAAGCCGTCATAGCTGTAGAACTCACATATACCTTCGTTTTGACTGGTTATGGCTCCCGTAACTCTAAACGAGCCAAAAGTTATGGCCCTCCGAAGAATCGATATCCACAGGGTGCAACATCTACGGTGCAAGGTGCAACATCCGTCCAAAATGACGAAACCGTGCCGTACGACCTTTAGAAATGGATGCATGGATTTGAAACGGTGCAGTACCATGGTGCAACACTCTCCAGTGATGGTAAATCATTGACCAGCCACGGGAATCCCGTTTTACAGAAAAAATCCACGTTGCGAAAAAACGAAGGGTAAAAAACTTCCATGACCCGATTGAGGTTCGGATAGTATTTTTTGGGTATGAAACTAACCAGTGACGGCTGAAAGCCGTCATAGCTGTAGAACTCACAGATACCTTCGTTTTGACTGGTTATGGCTCCCGTAACTCTAAACGAGCCAAGAGTTATGGCCCTCCGAAGAATCGATTTCCACAGGGTGCAACATCTGCGGTGCAAGGTGCAACATCCGTCCAAAATGACGAAACCGTGCCGTACGACCTTTAGAAATGGGTGCATGGATTTGAAACGGTGCAGTACCATAGTGCACCACTCTCCAGCGATGGTAAATCATTGACCAGCCACGGGGATCCCGTTTTACAGAAAAAATCCACGTGACGAAAAAACGAAGGGTAAAAAACTTCCATGACCCGATTGAGGTTCGGATAGGATTTTTTGGGTATGAAACTAACCAGTGACGGCTGAAAGCCGTCATAGCTGTAGAACTCACATATACCTTCGTTTTGACTGGTTGTGGCTCCCGTAACTCTAAACGAGCCAAGAGTTATGGCCCTCCGAAGAATCGATTTCCACAGGGTGCAACATCTGCGGTGCAAGGTGCAACATCCGTCCAAAATGACGAAACCGTGCCGTACGACCTTTAGAAATGGGTGCATGGATTTGAAACATTGCAGTGCCATGGTGCACCACTCTCCAGCGATGGTAAATCATTGACCAGCCACGGGGATCCCGTTTTACAGAAAAAATCCACGTGACGAAAAAACGAAGGGTAAAAAACTTCCATGACCCGATTGAGGTTCGGATAGGATTTTTTGGGTATGAAACTAACCAGTGACGGCTGAAAGCCGTCGTAGCTATAGAACTCACAGATATCTTCATTTTGAATGGTTGTGGCTCCCGTAACTCTAAACGAGCCAAGAGTTATGGCCCTCCGAAGAATCGATATCGATAGGGTGCAACATCTACGGTGTAAGGTGCAACATCCGTCCAAAATGACGAAACAGTGCCGTACGACCTTTAGAAATGAGTGCATGGATTTGAAACATTGCAGTGCCATGGTGCACCACTCTCCAGCGATGGTAAATCATAGACCAGCCATGGGGATCCCGTTTTACAGAAAAAATCCACGTGACGAAAAAACGAAGGGTAAAAAACTTCCTTGACCCGATTGAGGTTCGGATAGGATTTTTTGGGTATGAAACTAACCATTGATGGCTGAAAGCTGTCATACCTGTAGAACTCACAGATACCTTCGTTTTGACTGGATATGGCTCCCATAACTTGTTCGTCGACGGAAATTCTATCGGTTTAGAAAACCGTCGAACGAATTTTGAAATAAAATTTATACCGCAAGCGCACGGTGTACAAATGTAGCACGCGGCGAATACAGGTCGATCCGCAGGGAATTGATGATTTTAAAATTCTATTCAATCAAATTAACCAAACTTGAAAGTGTGATTAGCTAAAAATGTAAGAAACTAACAAAAACTAGCAAAAAAAAAATGGATAAAAATATGAGAGTTAAAAGAACAATTTAGAGATAAATCCACTCTCTAGATCATATAAATCAACAAAATGAAGTTATGATCTCTCTTTTCTTGTCATTAGTGAATTAGTTGATGTGCTTATCATAAGTATGGTATATTTGTGCTATTAATTAGCTCAATATAAACCATCAAACTATAACACAACCACTAATACACATTTAACTCTCATGAAATATCACAACAAAGTTGAAATAAAAATCTATTTTAAGCATAGCCTATTAACTATTGTTTAGAAATATAGGCTATCAAATTTCAATTTCAACATTCACTTCTTTGCCATAATCATATTTAGATGAAGAGGCAATTTGTGTTATGTTTGTTTAAGCATAGCCTATTTGTTATGAACAACATAGACTATCAAATTCAAAGCTAAAACAACAAGTTAAACCACTTCAAAACATCTCATTTAAGCACAAAAGAGAGCATAAACAAAAAAATGTTGGATCTACATACTAGAGAGCTTCATTACCCCCAAATTGAAGGGATTAAGCTTTCATATTTGTTATCATATGAACAAATGTAGAAAACAACATTAAACAAGAAGAGAAAAAGAGAGCAAAATGAAAGGAAAAATTATTCTACTTGCATAAAACTAAATCTACACTACTAGCATGAAAGGAAATGAACATGTAAGTAAAAGGAAACACTAATTAACATTGCATAAAATAAAAAGAAAATTACATAAAATAAAAATGGCTAAGTAGCCATGAAAAGAGAAAGAGAGCTTTCTTTTGTTTTTGATCTAAACTAAACTAAAGAGAAGGAGGCCTAAGAGAGACTAAGAGAAGAGGAGATTAAGAGAAGAGATATGATACAAGAAACATATGGGTATTTATACAAGTTTAAAACCCTAATTCCTATTTTTGGGGAATGCCCAAAATGCCCATGAGAAAGTGTGGAGGCCAAGTTATCATTAGCATGTTTTAATCCCCACTTAAATGTACATGAAGCCATTAAATCCATAAGCATGTGCATTAGCCTTTAATTTGTACATTAAGGTAGGTGGGTAGGTGGGGTCCTCCATGATCTTCACTTTGAATTATTTACATCTTCATTCCTTTGTATTGATTTTGTGCATGCATATCTTCATGAAACCACTTGTTAAAGTCACCAAATTTCCTACAAAAAACAAAGAAAATTCTAAGTAAATTTTCACAATTTAATAAATGCACAAAAATTACCATTTCACCCTTGTATGAAGATGAATGTGTGACAATTTGGAATTAATGTGAATTTTGGTTATAACAAGTTAAAATACCCAATATGATCATTTATTTAATTTAAATAGATTAAATATGGCGATAAAAATATGCACATTTACGTGCACATCAAATACCCCCACACTTATCTTTTTATTCGTCCTCGAATAAAGAAAAAACTAAGATAAATTCGTTTTCGTAGGGAGCACGATTGCATTGAGCGTATGCAAAAAGCCGTTAAACCTCTGGGTGTCCCCAGTAGGACGAGTGTTGTCTCGTGAGGGTTTTCAGCGGATACTACCCACAAAATCCAAATGCATAATGAAAATATTTACAAAATGCAAGGTTTATTTACAAAGAGATGAATGCAAATTTTGAAAATATTTACAAATGAAGGATTTATTTTTAAATTGACACAAATAGGTTAAATATAGGTTTTGGTTATTATCTTGAAAATTTATGTCATTTACTCGTCAAAATTTCCAACAAAAATCAAGTTATCATATCAAATAGACTGTAGTTTAACTCGTTGTTTTGGTTAATAACAAAGTGTAACTATGAAATGGATCCTTAGTTGATTATCAAAGTTTCAAAGTGGTATTTTCATTTCTTTTCAATAAAAAATCAAATCAACTAAGTAAAAATAGTGCTAGGATTTCAATTGCTTGCTCCCTCTTTATTTGCAAGAAAAATTACTCACCTAGCTCAGATAAACTGAGGCCAGATGTACCACCCATGCACTGCCTTTCGGGCTTATGTGAGGGGAGTACAGAGCATGGCGAGTGCACACACTTTCATGCATACACTATCGACCGTAGGTGGTTTTTATTAAGTTTTTTTTTACATGTGTTCCATACATCATAACCGTGAGGATTTTAAATGAGTATGAAATCACATAATAAAAAATTCCAAGTAATCATCCATGCATAACCGTGAGGACTTTTAAATGAGAGTGAATACTTAGATGTTATTAATTTTTATTTTTATATTTTTTGAGAGGGAGTTTTGCAAAATCATCTTAGCACCATTTAACTTAGAAGACAAAAAAAATGTTATATCCTTTGCTTTAAATCAACCACTTTTAAAACAAAGATTTTCAATTAGGATGTACTTCATAATTAACACATATGAATCTTCCTAGATACTAGTTAAACCATTATTATTTGTAATCAAACTTCATTTTTATTTTTGTTAAGACAAATAAATTTTCAATAATTTCAATTTAATAAACCAAAACCATATATTTATCCTATAGTGTTTCTTTAAAAATAAATCAAAAACACTAAAAATAAATTCTTCTTTAGTTTTTGGAATTTTTTTTTTTTTAGTTTTTGGAAGAAAAATGAAAAATTAATCCTGAAAAATCAAGAACAAGATGAGTCTCCCCCCACACTTGATTTTGACTGTGTCCCCACAGTCAACCCAAGTGAAAGGGATGTTTATTATTATTTACATGAAAACGAACGGTATTTACACGAGATCAGAAAGTATATTGTCAAAAAGTAAATGAAATGGTCTTCCAGAAACCGATTCATTTGTCTCGTTGAGCATACGAGACACAGCTTAAGCTCGAAAAACCAAATCGTAAAAGAATTCGAAGTTGAGTGTGGATTTGGAAAAACGAAAGTCGTTTTATTGAAAATCGTATGAGTTGTTTTATTTTCGATGATTTTTGGGGTTGATAAAACAATTGATTGAAATTCAAGTTTATTTTCACCAAATTGAAGTTCAAACTTATCATTGAAAACTTCTTCAAAATTATCGATTTCAAAATCAAAACGGTGATCGAAATTTTCCCCTTTATAATTCAACAACTCATTTTCAAAAAGTCCATAAAACTCATGTTCGTTAAATGCGACTTCCTTTGTTGGATTATCAATAACTTCATCATGTAAATCGAGTTTCAAAGTTGTCGTATTCAAATTTTCAGAAAAAGGAAGTTCGAAGTTTAAATCGAGTTTTGCACCCTCAAAAGAATTGAAATCCAACTCAATTACCGTATTTTCAACAACTTCATTAAGATCGTCATTATCAAATTCAAAAGTTGTTATTTGAAAATCGTCGATTTGGGTAAAAGGTGGATTATCACTTGACTCATCACACGTTGAGATTTGATTTTGTTGTTCACGTTGTTTCATATAAGTTTCAAACAACAAATCCGTGTGATCATCATAAATTTCATTCATTTGTTCAACAAAATCCAATTTATAGTTATTAAATTGAGAATTTTTGATTTGGATTTGTTGAGAACAAAAATTTTCACTCGTAACATGGTTAAGATTATTCCCATTGCCAAATTCGTTTGAAAAGTTGTTCCCATTTTCATGTTGAGTTTGGAATTCATTTTGGAGTTCGAAATTAAATTGGCATGGGTTATAATCGTAATCGTTTGAGTTTTGAATTGAATTCAAATTTTAAAATCCTTGGCTCGAGTTATTACACAAATCAAAATTACATAAATCATTTATCTCTTGATTTTGTCGTGTAGACAGTTCGAGTAAAGATGAAATCATTTCAATGCTATTTTCAAGAGTCGAACGTTGGTCATCGTTTTGAAAATTTTGTTGTTCGAAATTTGAATTATTTACAAAATATTTGTTGTTAAAATATCCATACGAATTTGGACTGAAATCATATGGATTATATTGATTTTCACAACTATTGTAAAATTCAAGTGGATATGGATATTCAGACATTTCAAGAATTTTTTTTTTTTGGTTTTTTTTTATAAACGAAAAATATTTACAAAGAAAATTTATTTTTCATAATGGAAAATTGATTTTTGTTTTGTTTTTTTTGGTTTTTCAATTTTTTTTTGGATTTTTTATTATAATTTTTTTTTTGATTTGAAAATTTTGAAACGAAAAGGGAAAAAACCAAGTTAAGAAATATTTAATTTTTTTTTTTTAAATTTTGGATTTTGAAATTTTTGTTTTGTTTTTTTTTTAAATATGCATGAATTAATGCAACTAAATGAATGCAAGGGTTAATTACAAATGATTCCTAAGTTAACCCAAAATTGTACAATTACAAATTGTCTTAGATAAACAAGATAGTTCTTAGCCAGGTAACGGGCAGGGGTTATCGGTGCACCATGAATCACCGTAGCAATGCAGCCGAAGGTTTAAGTACCTTCAGAGGAACAACCACTATAATATTTACGAATCACCGTAATAATTATAAATGGTTATTGCTCTGCCGTAGCCTAGACACCAAGAAATTACATTGTTCAAAGAAGACAACTTGCCAACGTACAATTAAGTGTTATCAATGTCTAACCGTTATTATTAATCAAAATCTAGGATGAAAGGCAAAGCAGAAATTAAACGTGAATTAACAATGCAACTACAATGAATTTTGTTTTTGTTTTTGATTTTTGTTTTTGAATTTTTTTTTTAAAAATATAAATGCAAATGCAAACAACAAACAATGCAATTCAAATAGAGCTACAAATGAAAGCAGCAAATTCTTTTTAAGCAAGCAAGCGGGCTATTTATTTATTGGCAGCAGTCTTCCTTCTGAAATTGTACTTTGGCAACCTGAAATATAAAACAAGAATATGTACAATTTTTTTTTTGTTTCTTGAAAGGTAACTTAATTGTTTTTGTATATCAAAGAAGAAACTAAAAATAAATGAAAAAACAAAGCAACTTAACTAAAGTAATTAAAAACAACTCTTTTTTTTATGTATGACAAATCGAAACAAACAAACTTATTAAACAAGTTGAAACCCCTTTCTTTTTTTTTCTTCTTTTTTTTTATAAAGGAAAACAAGAAGAGGATTTAACACAAGAACAAGGTTTTAAGGTAAAAACAACACAAAATTCTCAACCAAACCCAACAAGTAAAGCCTACTCAAAATAACAACTACTTCACAAATTCATTAAACTCATCGCTGTAGAGAAATCAGTAAACAAAATATCATCCCAAAAATTGAAATCGCTATTTTGAAATTCAACCGAAGGTTGCAATCGAGAAACGAAAGCTTGTCTTGGTTCAAGAATCGCGGTTATTGATTTGGGGGATTTCAGGTCAAGTTTGATTCGATCGCGGCTGTACTGCTGTTTCGGTGAAGGTGATGTTGTCGGCGTTGAAGCGATTGGTGGATTACTGGGGTTTTGGTTTGGCGATTTGGAGAGTTTGGGTAGCCGTGTTTACAGTGGGAAGATGATCGTCAGGGTCGAGTCTCCTGAGGCAATTGGTGGTTGGAGTTGATTGTTTTAGGCGGATGGTCAAGGAGAAGTAGTGGAAGTGTGGACGCAGAACAGTTGATGTTTGTGGGTATGTAGGCAGATGGTAGTGAGTTTTGAGAATCTGGCGGATATGTGGATGAAATGTGAAAGGCAGTCGTTGATGGTATATTTGTTGCTGAAAGGGACAAGAGTGCTACAGTTTGATATTGTGCATGGCCGTTTGAATGACTGGAGATAGGAGTGTAATTGTTGTATGAGAATGGAGATGTAGTCACAGGGATGTTGTGTGTTGGTTGAGTCAGTTAGCTATTGAGGAAGTGATGGACTGTGGTGGGTGGTTTGTTTGCAATTGTGTTGAATGAAGTGGTTTGGCAGAGGATATTGTGTTGTGAAAGGAGTGAATGGTGACTGGAAGATATGGAAGTGGTGTATGCAATCTCGTCAGGGTATGACAGTAGGATGGTGAGGTTGAATGATGAAACGCTGTTGAGGGAAAGGGTGTTATTCAAACTGAAATTGATGAAGGCAGTGAGCAAATTGGTCAGGGGGTGTGATGGAAGTAGTTAGAAGAGATGAAGGAAGGAAGTGGTGGTTGTCTTGTTGTCGTATGGCTGTTGTAGTTTTGCTGCAAGTGACATGGTGTCTGGTAAGTGCTGTTCGAGGCAGTGGAAGTTGGAGGAAGCAAATGTGGAATGGCAGAGGGAAGGGCTGATTAGTTGATGATGACGCTGTTAGAACAGTGGGAAGTTGTTGTTTTGGATGACTGGAGTGGTAATGTGCACTGGGGAAGTAAGGTAACAGTGTGTATGGTGGCCGCGAGTTGAGAGTTTGATGGCTGCAAGGCAGTTTCAGGTGGTTGAATTGGAGAAAGCGATGTTGTATACGTGAATGATGTTGTGGTATGAAGACGGAACAGAAGTGTGGTTGGTTTTGATGGTGGAAATGAGGTTGTTGTGTGCTTGTGACTGGTGGTCAGGGGATTGAATGTATGATGGCAGTGGAAAATGTTGGTGGCTGTTGTTTTGTTGAGTGCAGTTGCTATGAAGTTTTGGCAGTAGAGGATGGTTACTGAAGTGTAATTGAGCAGTTTGAAGTAGAAAGATAGTGGGGAGGAGGAGAGAAGTGGACAGTGAGGAAAGAAACAATGAAACATTATGCACTACAATGTGCAGTTCAATGTAAACAGTGTAATAATTTTTTTTTTGTTTATAGAAATGTCAATGTAAATGAAAATGAAAAACAATAAACTATTTTCATTTTTATTTTTTTTTGAATTGTGTATGTGCTTTTTTTTTCTTTTTCTAGAGATGCAAATGGAAAATCAAACTGGAAAATAAGTAATGAACACAAACAAATGCAAACAAAAAAATCAAACAACAAACACACAACACGATTTTTTTTTTGAATGCAAACAAACACACAAATTAAAACATAACAAAAATCAAACAACAAATAATTCGAAGAATAGAAAATCAAAATCAAAACAACTCCCCGGCAACGGCGCCAAAAACTTGTTCATCGACGGAAATTCTATTGGTTTAGAAAACCGTCGAACGAATTTTGAAATAAAATTTATACCGCAAGCGCACGGTGTACGAATGTAGCACGCGGCGAATACGGGTCGATCCGCAGGGAATTGATGATTTTAAAATTCTATTCAATCAAATTAGTGTCACCAAATTTCCTACAAAAAACAAAGAAAATTCTAAGTAAATTTTCACAATTTAATAAATGCAAAAAAATGACCATTTCACCCTTGTATGAAGATGAATGTGTGACAATTTGGAATTAATGTGAATTTTGGTTATAACAAGTTAAAATACCCAATATGATCATTTATTTAATTTAAATAGATTAAATATGGCGATAAAAATGTGCACATTTACGTGCACAGCATAACACTAAACGAGCCAAGAGTTATGGCCCTCCGAAGAATCGATATCCATAGGGTGCAACATCTACGGTGCAAGGTGCAACATCCGTCCAAAATGACGAAACCGTGTCGTACGACCTTTAGAAATGGATGCATGGATTTGAAACGGTGCAGTACCACGGTGCACCACTCTCCAGCGATGGTAAATCATTGACCAGCCACGGGGATCCCGTTTTACAGAAAAAATCCACGTGACGAAAAAACGAAGGGTAAAAAACTTCCATGATCCGATTGAGGTTCGGATAGGATTTTTTGGGTATGAAACTAACCAGTGACGGCTGAAAGCCATCATAGCTGTAGAACTCATAGATACCTTCGTTTTGACTGGTTATGGCTCCCGTAACTCTAAACGAGCCAAGAGTTATGATCCTCCGAAGAATCGATTTCCACAGGGTGCAACATCTGCGGTGCAAGGTGCAACATCCGTCCAAAATGACGAAACCGTGCCGTACGACCTTTAGAAATGGGTGCATGGAGTTGAAACGGTGCAGTACCATGGTGCACCACTCTCCAGCGATGGTAAATCATTGACCAGCCACGGGGATCCCGTTTTACAGAAAAAATCCACGTGACGAAAAAACGAAGGGTAAAAAACTTCCATGACCCGAATGAGGTTCGGATAGGATTTTTTGGGTATGAAACTAACCAGTGACGGCTAAAAGCCGTCATAGCTGTAGAACTCACAGATACCTTCGTTTTGACTGGTTATGGCTCCCGTAACTCTAAACGAGTCATGAGTTATGGCCCTCCGAAGAATCGATATCCATAGGGTGCAACATCTACGGTGCAAGGTGCAACATCCGTCCAAAATGACGAAACCGTGCCGTACGACCTTTAGAAATGGGTGCATGGATTTGAAACGGTGCAGTACCATGGTGCACCACTCTCCAGCGATGGTAAATCATTGACCAGCTGCGGGGATCCCGTTTTACAGAAAAAATCCACGTGACGAAAAAGCGAAGGGTAAAAAACTTCCATGACCCAATTGAGGTTCGGATAGGATTTTTTGGGCATGAAACTAACCAGTGACGGCTGAAAGCCGTCATCGCTGTAGAACTCACAGATACCTTTGTTTTGACTGGCTATGGCTCCCGTAACTCTAAACGAGCCAAGAGTCATGGCCCTCCGAATAATCGATATCCATAGGGTGCAACATCTACAGTGCAAGGTGCAACATCCGTCCAAAATGACGAAACCGTGTCGTACGACCTTTAGAAATGGGTGCATGGATTTGAAACGGTGCAGTACCATGGTAAATCATTGACCAGCTGTGGGGATCCCGTTTTACAGAAAAAATCCACGTGACGAAAAAGCGAAGGGTAAAAAACTTCCATGACCCGATTGAGGTTTGGATAGGATTTTTTGGGTATGAAACTAACCAGTTACGGCTGAAAGCCGTCATAGCTGTAGAACTCACAGATACCTTCGTTTTGACTGGTTATGGCTCCCGTAACTCTAAACGAGCCAAGAGTTATGGCCCTCTGAAGAATCGATATCCATAGGGTGCAACATCTACGGTGCAAGGTGCAACATCCGTCCAAAATGACGAAACCGTGCCGTACGACCTTTAATAATGGGTGCATGGATTTGAAACGGTGCAGTACCATGGTGCACCACTCTCCAGCGATGGTAAATCATTGACCAGCCACGGGGATCCCGTTTTACTGAAAAAATCCACGTGACGAAAAAACGAAGGGTAAAAAACTTCCATGACCCGATTGAGGTTCGGATAGGATTTTTTGGGTATGAAACTAACCAGTGACGACTAAAAGCTGTCATAGCTGTAGAACTCACAGATACCTTCGGTTTGACTGGTTATGGCTCCCGTAACTCTAAACGAGGCAAGAGTTATGACCGTCCGAAGAATCGATTTCCACAGGTTGCAACATCTGCGGTGCAATGTGCAACATCCATCCAAAATGACGAAACCGTGCCGTACGACCTTTAGAAATGGGTGCATGGATTTGAAACGGTGTAGTACCATGGTGCACCACTCTCCAGCGATGGTAAATCATTGACCAGCCACGGGGATCCCGTTTTACAGAAAAAATCCACGTGACGGAAAAACGAAGGGTAAAAAACTTCCATGACCCGATTGAGGTTCGGATAGGATTTTTTGGGTATGAAACTAACCAGTGACGGCTTAAAGCCGTCATAGCTGTAGAACTCACAAATACCTTCGTTTTGACTGGTTATGGCTCCCGTAACTCAAAACGAGCCAAGAGTTATGGCCCTCCGAATAATCGATATCCATAGGGTGCAACATCTACGGTGCAAGGTGCAACATCCGTCCAAAATGACGAAACCGTGCCGTACGACCTTTAGAAATGGGTGCATTGATTTGAAACGGTGCAGTACCATGGTGCACCACTCTCCAGCGATGGTAAATCATTGACCAGCCACGGGGATCCCGTTTTACAGAAAAAATCCACGTGACGAAAAAACGAAGGCTAAAAAACTTCCATGACCCGATTGAGGTTTGGATAGGATTTTTTGGGTATGAAACTAACCAGTGACGGCTGAAAGCCATCATAGCTGTAGAACTCACAGATACCTTCGTTTTGACTGGTTATTGTTTGCACCAAAATTGGTCACAACACTCTTCGGGAGTCGTTGAAGAGATAACAATCAATAGTATGAACTGAATATGAATATTATCTAACAAAAACTCCAATCAACAGTAGAGAAAATGCGTAGACAAGCGATTTATAGTGGTTCGGCGTGTCGCCTACGTCCACTGTGAAGTTTTCTGATGTTTTATTGATTATCTTTCAATGTTTACAAGTTGTTACAGCGATCAACAGCAAGTTACAACTGGAAATTCGAAATCAACAGTGAAATTATGATGGAGATGTCAATCCGGCAGAGTCTGGGCGCTTTAGAGTAAGGAGATTCCCAAAAGTCCCTTTTCTGTTGGCCTTGGAGCTCTATTTATAGGCGTAGGCTGCTGGTATCTTGGTGAAAACTCGGGAGACCACTTCTGGCACGTGAGGGGGCCCACACGTACGGTCTCGGGAAGTTTGGGCCCACTTTGGCATCGGTTCGAACTCCATTCGAACCGATCAAGAATTCATCCAATCGAGGTGAAATTTGGCGTGGACATTCTTCAACATGTATGCGAGCATCTGTGAAAGTTTCATTGCATTTGGATCAGTAGGTTAGGAGATATGTTGGGTTCGAAATGGACATCACGACAAGGCTGTTTTGTTCGAACCCATGGTCTCGAAACGATGGTTTCGAACCCATTGTGGCATGCGACTTCATGGTGACGTGGAGCGCAAGTTTCGAATCGATCCGGACTTCTCTCCGTGTTGACCGCTTCGACTCCGTGTATCTCGGCTATTTCGAACCGATGGAAGACACGTGGGTTGACCCAGTGGGTTCGAACAAGGCAACGCAGGATGGGTTCGAACATGGCTCCGTGATGGGTTCAAAGATAGCAATGTGATGGGTTCGAACTTGACTTCAGGGATGGGTTCGAATGAAACTCATGGATGGTTTCGAAGCATGCATGTCTGGTGGATTCGAAGTGAGGCAGCCGAATATGGATTCGAACCAGCTACTCTCTGATGGATTTGAAGTCCATTGTTATGGACTTGGTAGGCATGGACCTGATGGTTTCGAAACCGAGGCATCGCGAGGGTTTCGAAGATGATGGTTTCGAGATCGATGGCTTCGATGTCCTTCGGTTCGAAGGTGATGGAGTCGAAACTATGGGGGTTCGAAGGGTTCGAAGTTGAGGGTTCGAAAGTTGTCTCCTCTTATCGGTTCGAATATGGTGGGTTCGAACTTGTTGGTTTCGAACATAAAGGGTTCGAAGCGAGCAATGTCACTTCCTCTTATCTTGAATCCATCATAACTTGAGCATATGACCTCGGATTGACCTGAAATTTGAGATGCAGACTTCTATGATCTTTCTTGTCGTGTTCTATCAATTATGACTCATTCTGGACTCGGATAAAATTCAGTGATATCCATGGCTAAAGGAAGTACGATCAACCTCTGAGGCGAACTGTCCTTCGTTTTCGATCAATCTTTTGGTATCGTGGCTTTGCCAAAAAGCGGGATAACATTTTGCCCCCCAAAGTACGTCTTGTGGGAACATGACGTGCTTTGAATTGCTGCCATTTCTCTCTGAACGATCATTGTTCTCTTTTTTGTTGAAACTCGTATGCTGTACTGCTGTAACCTTGCGTTGATATGATTGATTGCTGTACTATAGTGCTTAGCTGTTGGCTGTCGCATTTGTAACAGGATGAGTGTTTGATCCCTGTGAATATTCAAAATCGAATGTTAGTCCGACATGTATGCACATATGTTAATATGATCCTTGTTAACGTCGTGCGTCCGCGAGTCGTTGTCGGTTTGGTTTGCTACAGAATTTCGTATCGATTCTCTCCTGAATCGATTTTTAAATTTGAATTTGAAACAACGCTTGATGGTTGTTTTGAAAAGTTCCTTCGTATCGATCCTCTCCTGAACCGATATTGAAGGTTGAAGAAAATGAATTTGCATTGCGCAAGTGTAATGTTTCGAACCGATGTACTTGAGCATCAATGGGTTCGAAATTCAAATTTGTATGGATGCAGTATGTCCGTGCAATGATGGGTCGTGTGAATATGAGATTTCGAGTCGATGCGTTGGAGCATTGATGGATTCGAAATTGGCATTCAACCCAACGGAGTATACTCGTGTCACGATGGTTTCGAAGTTGACTTTTGAACCGATGTCAAAAGATGGAGTATGCTTTGTGCTATGGTGGGTTCGAAGCTGTCATTCGAAACAATCTGAAATGATGGAGTACATTTTGCGTTAAGCTGGTTTCGAATTTGTTTTGGTGGGTTCGAAAACGATCTTCGAATCGATGACTTGGATGGGTACGAAACTATGGTTCACGGCAGTTGTTCGTGTGCTTCACACGATGGAGTCTCTGGCATTTGGGTTCGAAAGTTGGTTTCGAAACGATTCTGCCTTTTGACCTGCTGTACTCGGTCAATTCTCACCGGAACTCGAATCGTCCCAGTCATTTCCAACCACCCATATAAATAGTAGTGGACCTGCACCATTTTTACTTTTTACTTTTACTTGCTCTCTGCATCGTCTCGAAGCTTCAAAAGAGAAAAACATTGCGCCGTGTTTTCGAATCCATCAAGATCTAAGACTAAATTCTCTCGGATCCACTGATTGAACTAGGTAATTAACCTCGGTTTCATACGGCGAAGCTATTTCGAATCCACTTCTGTTCATCGATATGCTTAACCTAGAATTTGGCAAAAACAGATCTGGTTTAG
This sequence comes from Allium cepa, assembly GCA_030765085.1. Lineage (NCBI taxonomy): Eukaryota > Viridiplantae > Streptophyta > Magnoliopsida > Asparagales > Amaryllidaceae > Allium > Allium cepa. The sequence continues at coordinate 990,960 of CM060941.1, forward strand.
AGAGGATTCGAACCGATGAGTAGGGGCGAGTTCGAATCGATGACGGTGGTGTGTTTTCATTGGATTTCGAATCGATCCTTGGAATGTCCTTGTTGGGATGCGCAGTTCGCACCGATTGGGGGATTCAAGGGATCCATTCGAATCGATGGATTCGAACCCATAGGTTATCGGTTCGAAGTCGACAACTTCGTATCGATACGAAGTGGATCGGTTCGAACGCGACCGATGCCAAGTTTAAGGGATTCGGTATCGTTTCGAACTTGTCATTTGGCTATCGGTTCGAAGCACGCCCAACTGTATGGTTTCGAAGTGATGTCAGGAGGGTTTCGAACGCATGGGTTCGAAGCAATGACATGATGGTTTCGAACGCGTGGGTTCGAAAGGAGTTTGGACGGGTTCGAACGCATGGGTTCGAAGCAACGTCATGATGGTTTCGAACGCGTGGGTTCGAAAGAAGTTTGGATGGGTTCGAAGGAAAAGGTGTTCGGTTGGGTTCGAACGAAGCCTCTGTGATGGTTTCGAACCCTGCATGATGGACTCCAAAATTTGAAAATTTTCAAGCATAACTCCGACGAGCTTCATTTCCGCATATCTGGACTTGAATATTGAACTGCATATTTGATTGCCTTTTGAAGCTCGTCGATGGAACTATAACAACTTCCATTCGAACCGACTTCCATCGTATAAACGATTTAGTGATGACGGTCAGCGATGACGGTCATTGTAGCTGGACTTCGTAGCTTTGTCGTTTGAACGTTCACTTTAACTCTGCAACATTTATTCAAGCAATGCATGGCACGGTACCACACACATTCATACACTTTACACTGGGGAACACACGGGTTCTTTGTCGTCTAACGATGGTTTCTCATGAGTTAGTTAGTTATGGAATCTTCAAGTTCACAGCAGCAGGAGATTCAAGGTACAGCTCCTCCGAGGCTAGAAGTTACGGATATAGATCCTGAGATCATCGGTCCGGCTCCGGACGAACTTCCTGATGCGTCGTTCATTGCCAATCCAACGGATTCCGTTCCATCGAATATCTCTGAAGACATGTTGGGAAGAATATGTTTGAGGCACGGCTTGTCACTGGACGATGTATTACTGCCGGGGCCGAATGATAGACCACATAATCCGCCAGAAGGGTATACAGCATTTAATCGCCACGCGTGTGCGGCCGGGACACTTCCCCCGTTCAATGAGTATATAAGAGAAGTATTGTCGTTTTTGAGGATCGCCCCATCTCAGCTGCATCCGAATGGATATGCGTCGATCAATAGCTTGTTCATTGCATTTATGGAGTGTCTCCATCGACCGCCACTCCCAATCGAAATCAGATACTTGTTCAACTTCAAAACCCGTGGTGATTATCCTTCTTTCACATTTTTGGAGGCGGTGAGAAATTGTCAAGTGGTCACCGGATCCTGGACAAGGCTGAGTTACTATAGGACAGAGTGGTTCTATGTCAGATGTCCTCCAGGATTTGCTCGACGATGGTTATTCAGACGTGAGTATAACCAAGTTCTTAAATAGTTACTACGGCAATTGCTGCTGAAGTGGAACTTATATTAATTTTTTCTTTTTACAGCAACGATCCCGCGACCCGAAGGTGAAGAGTTTAAGGAGATGGTGCGAGTACTTCGAGAAGTTCCGAGCGAAGATAGGGACATCGAGTTGCTTTTGACCGATAGGAACCTCCGGACTTATGGGCTGATTGAACGAAGGCAGAGTATAAGATTTGAGGTGGCACAAAGGATCGTTCCTAAGAAACGAGTCAAACATAAGGAGCCTGAAGTTGTCATAGCCGAGGAAGCTGATTCTGAAAGAACTCACACTGACGATGAGCCGCTGACTGGGCCTACGGATGTGGCTTCGGATGTCGCGGAGCAGAAAAAAGGCAAGGCTGCCATGGTTAAGCCAACTAAGCGGGGGAGACGGAAATCGGTTGTCATTGTCCGGCCCTCTTCCGGAGTTAGGATCTCTGAGATGTCTCCTTCGCGTACTGAGGGTCTTTACGAAGGGCTTGCCGACCTTCCAATCCCGGAAGATGTGTCCTTTCAACATGATGCCGGGTTGGAGGAGTTCCATCGTAGTCTAGAATTAAGCGAGCCTCTTAATACTAGCGAGGTCGACATTTCTGGTTGGTCGGGGGGAATGCATATTCACACACACTTCACGACACTGCATAACCTTTGATTGTAAACTTCTTGATTCGAAGAGTGACTAATTCGATTTTACTTTGCTTTTGCAGATACTATGTCTAAACGGGGTTCGATGCTTGGGAGTCTTCGACACGCTCGCAAGTCTTCTTATTATGATTCGCGCAGGCGAGAGGGGGATAGAGACTATGATCAAGGACGCTCCGGGTATCATGACCAGGGACGTTCCGGATATTCTAGTCATGAGAGATACGATTCGGACAAGGGCCATAGGCGTCGATCGCGATCGCGCACCCCTCCTCCCTCCAGAGATCCCGTACAACCTCCCGTCCGCGTCCCTCGTGATTCTTCTCGACATGTGTCGGTGTCTCAAGCTTCTAGATCTGAGGTGTCGGCGCCGACAGTTACGGAGGAACCTCCTACTGAAATTACGGGAGAAGGAGCGATTAGGCTTGCGCAGCTGAAGAGGGAATTCCCGAATATCTGCTTTGACAATTATGTCTTTCCTCCGAACTTGAAAAGAATCCCACCGGAGGCCGAGCGGTGGGCGCTTGATTATGTGCACGACTTTTATGCACAGTATAAAGTGTGGTATAAGGCAGCTGAAAAAGCGTCGGCGCTGGCCTTCGAACGGGCGGCCACCATTGAAAAATTGCAAGCCGAGTTAGCACAAAAGGATCGCATCATTCAAGTGCTGAATACTGAGGCTGAATCATCCCGTAAATCTGAAATAGAGGCCACCAAAAAGGCCGATGAAGCCCAGGCAATCATGGATAGGATGAAACGCGAACACTACGCCACGGTTGAGGACATGGGTCATCGAAACACATTGGTTACCGCAGAGAGGGACGCAGCCCTGAAGGAGTTGAACGAGCTTAAGTCAAAATTTGCTGAAATCGCCAAGGAAAGGGATGATGCGAATAGCGCAGCTCAGGAGGCGTGTGAACAAGCTGTAATTCTTCGCACCGAAAGGGATGCTGCGGTTGCGAAAGTTCAAGCGGTCGAGATAGAGGTGGAAGAAAAAGTTCGACAAGCAGAGGCCAGGCTAGAGGCCGATATCGAAGATTTGCTTATAACTTATAACGCCAACGTGTTAAAACACCGAAATTTAGCCTGGCTTCAAGATTATCCCGTTCACCTTCGCAGCGCTTGGGAGCGATTGGTCGAGGAAGAGGGGGAAGCGCATCCGGGCGAGTCGGTTGACCGATTCGAGCTTGAGAACCGGTTATTAACTGAGGATGAAAAGAAGGTCCTTCACGATGCTATCATTGCCCATGAGAAGGAGGTGATGGGTGGTCATTCCCTGGAAGTTGGAGAGGGATCGGGCGTTGAGCGCCATGCGGAGGTCATCGAAGTCACCACATCGCCTTTGTCAGTGCCTGTGTCTGCGGTCATCTTGTCTGTTCCTGCTTACGACCCGGAGCGGCCGCACTTATCTCCCATCCATGAGCACACTCCCGAGGTCGTTCAGCCGTCTGCGAGTCAAACTGGAGAAGGTATTTCGAAATTATCTCAAGTGTTCTCTAAATAAAGAGCTTGTTTTGAAGAAGCTACTAATAACTTATTGTTTTTGCTTAGTGATGGAGGTTGCGCCGACAGTCGCGGCTCAAGAATCAAGCCAAAGGGATAAGGCCATCGCTACCGAGGCTATTGCTGTAACTGCGGTGTCGATCGAGGCGGCGCAGGGGAGTGGGTTATCTCTCGAGGAACAGATGGTGAGCGAGCTGCTCGGTGAACAGGGCGGTTTCTCTACAGACTTACAGTTTATCATCGTTAGTGATCCCTTGCCAACTTCAAGTTCTTCGATGCAAGCTGCGGATGCCCCCAGCCAAGCCCAAGCGACTCGAGAAGAGGAAATTTTGGCTGAAATCAGCGCTGAAATAGAAGCTGCGGGGCACAGTGGTAGCGCCGGTGGCAGCGCGACGACGCATAGCTCAACACCTGCTAGGATAGTACCATCGGGTGGCACTATCTCAATTTCCGTCACAGATCCAGTCCCCCCTACTCCTCCGGCGGGAAGCCTCCTTGTAGATTCGAGCTCTGAGGAGGACATCGATATCATGCCCCCAGCCGAAGAGTCACCGCCGAAGAGGAGGCACTCAAAAAGAATTTCAGTCGCCAGCGATTCTGACGAAGAACCACTAATAAGGAAGACGAAAAAGAAGAAGAAGTAGACCGGCTTTACAAGTAGATGTTTTGGTGGATAAGTACTTGTTTTTGTTTTTTGTTAGTAGGCCGTATATAGATGCAGGTTCGGCTCCTGCTAGTAGGGATTGTTTTTGGGAAAACTTTTTCGTATGTAAGCCCTCATTTTTGGTTAGTTGAAATAAACTTTAGCTTCTTTGTTTCAACTCTTGTTTTACTTGTGCTTAAATACTTGCAATGCCTTGTTTTCGGTCCGGTGTACTTGTGGTGTTTTTACCGTTTAAGTGGAGTTCGTTTTTATTTCCCAAGTCCGAAGATCTTGGTCACACGTCGTGATTGATGAATGATTTGAACTTCGGACGTTGTATCACTTCGGTGAGTGATTGACACTTAGCTTTCGTGCCCCCCAGTCTTGGGGAACAACACTTATATTTTTGGCCGTCGATTGCACTTGTTGCAAATCTTAAGTATATGTCCGCCTTCCGGGGACTTAGGGTAATTTGAGATTGATAACCTGGTTTGCATTCCAGGAGTTCAAGTGTTATTGATACTTGTAACATGGTTCACGCTCCGGGAACTTGGGGATGGTGTTCACATTCCAACTTGCACTCCACTAACTCGGAGTTAGTATTAACGCTTTAGTTCGCACTACGGGAACTTTGACTTGGTGTTGGTGCTTCAACTCACACGCCGGGAGCTTGGATAAAACATGTAAGCTTGGGTTCGTACTTCAGGAACCCGGAATTGACATTTATACCCCAACTCGCACTTCGGGAATATGGAGTTTACACGGATGCCTCGGTTCGCGCTCCGGGAACCCGTGGCTTATGTTCATACCCCGATTCATGTTTTGGGGATTCGGAGTCCGCGTTGATGGGTTGGTTCACGCAGTGGGAACGAATTATTAAATGTTTATACTCCAATTCGCGCTGCGGGGAGTTGGAGTCCGTTCGCACTCCGGGAACGAATTGTCAACTGTTTATACTCCAATTCACGCAGTGGGAAGTTGGAGTCCGTTCGCACTCCGGGAACGAATTGTTAAATGTTTATACTCCAATTCACGCAGTGGGAAGTTGGAGTCCGTTCGCACTCCGGGAACGAATTGTCAACTGTTTATACTCCAATTCACGCAGTGGGAAGTTGGAGTCCGTTCGCACTCCGGGAACGAATTGTTAAATGTTTATACTCCAATTCACGCAGTGGGAAGTTGGAGTCCGTTCGCGCTCCGGGAACGAATTGTTAAATGTTTATACTCCAATTCACGCAGTGGGAAGTTGGAGTTGGAGGAGGGATTGTCGTGTATCAATCCCTGTGAGTGTTAATGTATTGTTCTATCCCCGAGCTCGGGTTTCACTTAGCGAGTGACCGGTCTTATCACAGTCACTCCCTATTTGAATAAATCCCATCGCGCGATGGAACTTAGCTCTCCGTGCGTTGTGATGCTGTATGTCATATTCAGTAAATCACAGCCTTTGCTTGAAGAGACGGCATTTTATTGCTGAAACGAGAAAATATGGCAAAATCAGTTGCCTTATTACAAATCTAAATCTCGAAATGCTAGGATAAAATGCAAAGAAATAAATTAACAGAGAATAAATGAGCAAAGTTTTCATGTGTAGTAGCGACGAAGACTTTCGCTATTCCAGGCTCTCGGCAAGACAAAGCCGTCAACCGTTGATAATTTGAACGTGCCACCTCCGAGCTTTTGTGAGATAACATACGGCCCTTCCCAATGTGGCTTCATATGCGAAGGGACCGGATAAACCCTTTTGAGTACAAGGTCGCCAAGTTCAAAGGTTCGCGGACGGACCTTAGCATTATACAGCCGGGCGACTCGACTTCGATATGCGGCTGCCCTCAAATCCGCCTCTTCACGCCTCTCATCCAATAAATCCAGAGATTGAGCGAGCAATATAGCATTGGTCTTCGGATCATAATATGTCGCACGATGGGAGCGCACTTCCAATTCGACTGGGATAACGGCCTCTGAGCCATATGACAGAGAAAACGGAGTGTGACCAGTTGCAGTTTTGTGAGTTGTTCTATAGGCCCATAACGCCATAGGGAGTTCGTCGACCCACTTGCCTCCGGCCTTTTCCAGTCGTTTCTTCAGTATTGACTTTATGACTTTATTAACAGCTTCGACCTGACCGTTTGATTGAGGGTGTGCCACTGCGGAAAACTTCTTATTTATGCGAAATCGTTGACAGAAATTTTTGAACTCGGTACTGTCGAATTGAGCTCCATTATCCGTGATGATAGTATGAGGTAGACCGAATCGGCAAATGATGTTGCGCACCACGAAGTTGATCACTTTCTTCGTCGTGACCGTTGCAAGAGGCTCCGCTTCGGCCCATTTAGTGAAGTAATCAACCGCGACGATGGCGTATTTCGCACCACCTTTGGCTAGAGGCAATGCTCCAATTATGTCGATCCCCCATACTGCGAATGGCCAGGGGCTAACCATTTGGGTTATCTCAGCAGGTGGGGCTTTTGGAATTCGAGCATACTTCTGGCATTTGTCGCACTTTTTGGCGTAGTCCGATGCGTCTCGATTAACGGTAGGCCAGTAATATCCGTATCGGAGTACTTTCTTGGCGAGTGTCTGCCCCCCGATGTGATCGCCACATTCTCCCTCGTGGACATCGTGTAACACTCGTTTGATTTCGTCGTGCGCGATACATCGGAGTAGAGGGGCAGAGTATCCCCTTCTGTACATAACCCCATTTTGGATGATAAACCGTGAGGCCTTTCGAAGGACCTGCCTCTTCTCACTTCTGCACTCAGGCAGCGTCCCATGTTCAATATAGTCTCGATAGGGGGTCATCCACGACTCCCCATCGGTGGTAGCTTCGAATGCATGATTGACCTCATTCTGATCGATGCTCGGGGAAGATAGGGTTTCCACAGGAACAAGCCCCAACTGTTGGGCTTCGCCCGTACTTGCCAGCTTCGCCAACGAATCGGCCCTCTGATTGTGCTCCCGAGGAATATAGAAAATGGCATAGTAATCGAAATGATCAATAATTTTCCTGACTTTAGATAAATAAGCCGCTAGTCTCCGATCCTTAGCTTGGTATTCACCTCGGACTTGGCATACGATCAATTGGGAGTCACAATACACCTCCACAGCGGCAATTCTCAGGTCGTGGGCCAACTTCAGCCCGGTGAGTAAAGCTTCGTATTCAGCCTCGTTATTAGTTGCACGGAACTCGAACTTCAGGGCGTAGCATATAGATCGGCCTTCAGGAGTTTGGAGCACTACCCCTGCTCCCGAACACCGTTCGTTGGAGGCGCCGTCAGTATATAACTTCCATATGTGCGTAGGGGGTTCGCTATTCTCGGGTAATCCCTCGGATAAAGTGAATTCAGCAACGAAGTCTGCCAGAACTTGACCATGTATGGCCCTTCTTGGAGTATAAGCAATGTCAAACTGGCTCAATTCAATATTCCATTTCAATAACCTACCAGACGTCTCAGGCCGCGTGAGGACCTGTCGTAACGGCTGGTCGGTGTACACGGTGATAGGATGAGCTTGGAAATACGGACGGAGCTTTCTTGAGGCAACAACTAGACAATATGCCAGCTTTTCCAGCTTTGGATAATTCCTCTCGGCTCCGGTCAACCGCTTACTCACGTAATACACCGGTTTTTGCACTCGATCTTCCTCCCGGATTAATGCCGCACTGATTGCGCTTTCAGATACCGCCAAGTAGAGATATAATTGCTCATGATCAATAGGCTTTGAAAGAATCGGCGGTGTGGAAAGATGTTGAACCAATGACTGAAACGCACCTTCGCATTCTGCGGTCCACTCGAAGTTTCGTTTCCCTTTCCGGATCAGATCGAAGAAGGGGATGCATTTGTCAGTCGACTTCGAGATGAACCTACTCAATGCAGCGACTTTCCCATTAAGGCTCTGAACTTGCTTTATTGTCCTTGGAGTTTGAAGATTTCTGATGGCCCAAATCTTCTCGGGGTTAGCCTCTATCCCTCGGGCGTTGACGATGAACCCAAGGAATTTTCCGGACGCAACTCCAAAATGGCATTTCAGCGGATTAAGCTTCATCCCATATCTCCGGAGGATATCAAACATTGATCCTAAGTCCTTTACGTGATCAATAGAATGTCGTGACTTTACTAACATGTCATCTACGTAAACTTCCATGGTCTTTCCAATCTGATCAGAAAACATCCGGTTAACCAAACGTTGATAGGTTGCGCCGGCATTTTTTAACCCAAAAGGCATGACTTTGTAGCAATATAGTCCCAGATCAGTCACGAAGCTCGTATGTTCTTGGTCAGGCACATGCATGGGTATTTGATTGTAGCCCGAGTAAGCATCCATAAAGGATAACAGTTCGTGTCCGGCGGTTGAATCAACGAGCTGATCGATTCGAGGGAGTGGAAAACTGTCCTTCGGACAGGCCTTGTTCAAATCGGAATAATCGATACACGTTCTCCATTTCCCATTTGGTTTCCGGACAAGTACCGGGTTTGACACCCATTCCGGATACAAAGCGTCTCTAATGAACCCGTTCGTTTTCAACTTATCCACCTCCTCCTTAAGGGCGGCAGATCTCTCTGGATCCATACCACGCCTTTTCTGTTTGACAGGGATATACCGCGGGTCAATATTCAAAGTGTGGCTCGCGATCTCCGGCGAGATCCCACACATGTCGGAATGCGTCCAGGCGAACACATCAAGATTCGCCCGGAGAAATTCAACCAATTCCTGTTGTGCCCCCTGGCTCAATTGAGACCCAACTTTTAACATTCTCGAATCATCGCCATCATCTTCGATCGGGACATTGATAGTTAGCTCAGCCGGAGAAGCCTGACTTTCTGTAGATTTTTCAGTGCTGTCGTCGTCCCTTGGGTCAAGGTCTCTATGGAATTGGTTGGGGTGCCCGGGCCGAGGTCCGAGCACCAATTGTCAATCATTGGCAGAACGGACGCAAAGAGATTCCTCTGCGCCCTTACCTTTCTCCCTTCGCTGCGCCTCTCGCAGCTCCGCAACATAACAGGCTCTTCCAGCAGCCTGATACCCATGAACCACACCGATACCACAATCAGTTGGAAATTTCAAAGTCAAACACCACGGGGCGATCGCTGCCCGAAATTCAGCAAGGGCCGGTCGGCCCAGGAATGCGTTATACGGTGAATGTATGTCCAAAACAACAAATGGCACGATGCGTACTCTTCTGCACTCACCGATCCCCAACTCCACGGGTAACTCCACAACCCCTGTGGGTATATTAGCACTTCCATCGAAGCCGTGAATCCTGGATTGACAGGGCTTCAGGTCTTTGGCTTCCATTTTCATCTGATCGTAAGCTCTCTTGAACAAAATATTGACTGAACTCCCACTATCCACCAGTATCCTCTTCATCCAAGCAGGACCGACCTGGGCGGATATAACAAGTGGGTCGATGGTCGGGGCTTCGACCTTGTCTGCATCGCGGTTCCGGAACACGATATCATCTGCCATCGTCTTTTGTTGTTTTGCCGGAGCCCCTTCGTCGTAACTACTGCAACATTCGAAATTCACATGCCTAACCGAGCTAGCATATGACTCCATCTCTTTCCAACTCGTACCTGCTGGATGGGGACCACCACTAACGGTGTTTATCACTAGCCTTCCGCCTGTTCGGGCGGGTTCTTCTTGCCTTGGCTGGTTTTGCCGACTGTTCTGGTTCGACGGACCCGCACCTCCAGACTGCGGCGCCCGTACAAACTGATCCAATTTTCTTTCCCTGATCAACTTCTCAATTAAATCCTGCAAGTGTCTGCACTCGTTGGTGTTGTGGCCGTAACTGTCATGAAATCTACAAAACTTGCCTGTTTGAATCTGTCTCTCCGACGACGGCTTCGGAGTAGGCTTCTTGTATTGCATGGCGTTGCAAGTTTGTAGATACACATTCTCCAGCGATGTATTCAACGGGGTATAATTGTCGAACATAGGGGCCCTGCGCCTCGGCCCACGGTTCTGATCCCGCTTTCTGTTCTGATTCCCGTTATTCTTGGGTTGCGATTGTTTGTTCTGGATATTTAGCTGCACTTTTCCAGAACTCTCTCCTGATTGTTTAACAGCCACATTACTTTGAATCCCCTCTCCACTAGGTCCTGCATCGTCCTGTTTCCTAGACTGCTTCGCGTCCTCGCGCCTCAAGAACTGAGCGGCTTTGGAGTAGAAGCGGTCCAACGACGCAGGGGGTTTTCCTGCTAACCAATTTCCAAAATCCGAGTCAGGGTCAATCCCTTTCATCAACGCCATCAGAATCGAGTTATCATTGGGGTTAGTGATTTCCACACAAGCCTTATGGAATCTTTCCAAATAGTGTCTAAGAGTCTCTCCTGGAGCTTGGGTAACGCTAGATAAGGTGTTGACGTCCTTAGGTCTTGCCACGTGCATGCGAAACTGTTCTACGAATTTTCTGGCCAACTGATTGAACGAAGAGATAGAACGGGGTGGCAATCGCGTGAACCACATTGTAGCAATACCTCCCAAAGAGATAGGAAAACTCCTACACTTGACCGCATCGTCTGCTCTAGCGGCGCTCATGGACCATTCATACTTCAATATGTGTTGATTGGGGTCTGAGTTCCCTTCGTACATCGGTAACGCGGGCATTCTAAATCGCCGAGGGGGTTCGGCATACAGGATCTCGTCCGTGAATGGGGTGTGACTCCGAGAGATTCCCCGGTCGTCGTTAGTAAATCCCTGACTTTCACGGATCATCTGCCTGATCATTTGTGGAATATCTGTTACAGCTGCGTTCTGGGCGTGCTGAACCAAGGTGTGGTCGGGTTCCACAATGCGGGATTGGACCGGATGCTGTCGACGGTCCGGATCTCGCCTCCTTGGTTCGACATTCTCTGGTGCATACGGCTCGGGAGTTGGCCGTCGTCGGTGATGGTTCTGATCTGACAAAGTATGGATGTCCGCCCCAGGCTCCGTAGCGATGGTTGTAGGACGGTTGTCGATAGTGTGTTGAGGAGCAGCGCCTCCCCGGGAGGAAGGCCCTGTGTGGAAGCTAGCAGATGGGCCGACTCGTATTTGCCCAACCGTCAATGCAGGAATGTCTCTAGTAGCCTGTGCATAATTCCCGTCCATTCGGGGTCGCGAAGGTCTACGATGATAATCGGTGGAAGCCGAACTCTCCGTGGAGGACTGGGACGCGTAATCCCTCCTCGACCGCCTGCGCTTATGACTGTGTAGCTGGCGGGTTAATTCAGCGTTAGCGCGTAATTGTTCCGTCAACTGCTGCCGACTCTGGGTCTGCTCCTGGAGCAACGTTTGAAGCTCTTGCCTTGTCACCGGTCCAGATGATTCCGAGGGCCCGGCGACGTCCTGGGTAGATGGTAGCTGCTCGAGATTTGGTCTATCCCGGTCTTCCTGGTTACCAAGGTTAGAAGTGGTTCTGGTGCTCACCATTATGAACAGTAAGATTCCTCTCCCTAGACTTCTACAAATCTGAATAGAATGGAAGGAATTTGAATTCAAAGATCTGGATCTCTCTCTTAGATTTGCTCAATCCGGTATCGATGACAGATCCAACGAGCAGGAGAAAAGCTGGGTTTTCTCAGTGAAAGCACCAAAGTGTTTGCACCAAAATTGGTCACAACACTCTTCGGGAGTCGTTGAAGAGATAACAATCAATAGTATGAACTGAATATGAATATTATCTAACAAAAACTCCAATCAACAGTAGAGAAAATGCGTAGACAAGCGATTTATAGTGGTTCGGCGTGTCGCCTACGTCCACTGTGAAGTTTTCTGATGTTTTATTGAATATCTTTCAATGTTTACAAGTTGTTACAGCGATCAACAGCAAGTTACAACTGGAAATTCGAAATCAACAGTGAAATTATGATGGAGATGTCAATCCGGCAGAGTCTGAGCGCTTTAGAGTAAGGAGATTCCCAAAAGTCCCTTTTCTGTTGGCCTTGGAGCTCTATTTATAGGCGTAGGCTGCTGGTATCTTGGTGAAAACTCGGGAGACCACTTCTGGCACGTGAGGGGGCCCACACGTACGGTCTCGGGAAGTTTGGGCCCACTTTGGCATCGGTTCGAACTCCATTCGAACCGATCAAGAATTCATCCAATCGAGGTGAAATTTGGCGTGGACATTCTTCAACATGTATGCGAGCATCTGTGAAAGTTTCATTGCATTTGGATCAGTAGGTTAGGAGATATGTTGGGTTCGAAATGGACATCACGACAAGGCTGTTTTGTTCGAACCCATGGTCTCGAAACGATGGTTTCGAACCCATTGTGGCATGCGACTTCATGGTGACGTGGAGCGCAAGTTTCGAATCGATCCGGACTTCTCTCCGTGTTGACCGCTTCGACTCCGTGTATCTCGGCTATTTCGAACCGATGGAAGACACGTGGGTTGACCCAGTGGGTTCGAACAAGGCAACGCAGGATGGGTTCGAACATGGCTCCGTGATGGGTTCGAAGATAGCAATGTGATGGGTTCGAACTTGACTTCAGGGATGGGTTCGAATGAAACTCATGGATGGTTTCGAAGCATGCATGTCTGGTGGATTCGAAGTGAGGCAGCCGAATATGGATTCGAACCAGCTACTCTCTGATGGATTTGAAGTCCATTGTTATGGACTTGGTAGGCATGGACCTGATGGTTTCGAAACCGAGGCATCGCGAGGGTTTCGAAGATGATGGTTTCGAGATCGATGGCTTCGATGTCCTTCGGTTCGAAGGTGATGGAGTCGAAACTATGGGGGTTCGAAGGGTTCGAAGTTGAGGGTTCGAAAGTTGTCTCCTCTTATCGGTTCGAATATGGTGGGTTCGAACTTGTTGGTTTCGAACATAAAGGGTTCGAAGCGAGCAATGTCACTTCCTCTTATCTTGAATCCATCATAACTTGAGCATATGACCTCGGATTGACCTGAAATTTGAGATGCAGACTTCTATGATCTTTCTTGTCGTGTTCTATCAATTATGACTCATTCTGGACTCGGATAAAATTCAGTGATATCCATGGCTAAAGGAAGTACGATCAACCTCTGAGGCGAACTGTCCTTCGTTTTCGATCAATCTTTTGGTATCGTGGCTTTGCCAAAAAGCGGGATAACAGTTATGGCTCCCGTAACTCTAAACGAGCCAAGAGTTATGGCCCTCCGAAGAATCGATATCCATAGGGTGCAACATCTACGGTGCAAGGTGCAACATCCGTCCAAAATGACGAAACCGTGTCGTACGACCTTTAAAAATGGGTGCATAGATTTGAAACGGTGCAGTACCATGGTACACCACTCTCCAGCGATGGTAAATCATTGACCAGCCACGGGGATCCCGTTTTACAGAAAAAATCCACGTGACGAAAAAACGAAGGGTAAAAAACTTCCATGACCCGATTGAGGTTCCGATAGGATTTTTTGGGTATGAAACTAACCAGTGACGGCTGAAAGCCATCATAGCTGTAGAACTCACAGATACCTTCGTTTTGACAGGTTATGGCTCACGTAACTCTAAACGAGCCAAGAGTTATGGCCCTCCGAAGAATCGATTTCCACAGGGTGCAACATCTGCGGTGCAAGGTGCAACATCCGTCCAAAATGACGAAACCGTGCCGTACGACATTTAGAAATGGGTGCATGGATTTGAAACGGTGCAGTACCATGGTGCACCACTCTCCAGCGATGGTAAATCATTGACCAGCCACGGGGATCCCGTTTTATAGAAAAAATCCACCTGACAAAAAAACGAAGGGTAAAAAACATCCATGACCCGATTGAGGTTCGGATAGGATTTTTTGGCTATGAATCTAACCAGTGATGGATGAAAGCTATCATAGCTGTAGAACTCACAGATACCTTCGTTTTGACTGGTTATGGCTCCCGTAACTCTAAACGAGCCAAGAGTTATGGCCCTCCGAAGAATCGATTTCCACAGGGTGCAACATCTGCGGTGCAAGGTGCAACATCCGTCCAAAATGACGAAACCGTGCCGTACGACCTTTAGAAATGGGTGCATGGATTTGAAACGGTGCAGTACCATGGTGCACCACTCTCCAGCGATGGTAAATCATTGACCAGCCACGGGGATCCCGTTTTACAGAAAAAATCCACGTGACGAAAAAACGAAGGGTAAAAAACTTCCATGACCCGATTGAGGTTCGGATAGGACTTTTTGGGTATGAAACTAACCAGTGACGGCTGAAAGCCGTCATAGCGGTAGAACTCACAGATTCCTTCGTTTTCACTGGTTATGGCTCCCGTAACTCTAAACGTGCCAAGAGTTATGGCCCTCCGAAGAATCGATTTCCACAGGGTGCAACATCTGCGGTGCAAGGTGCAACATCCGTCCAAAATGACGAAACCGTGCCGTACGACCTTTAGAAATGGGTGCATGGATTTGAAACGGTGCAGTACCATGGTGCACCACTCTCCAGCGATGGTAAATCATTGACCAGCCACGGGGATCCCGTTTTACAGAAAAAATCCACGTGACGAAAAAACGAAGGGTAAAAAACTTCCATGACCCGATTGAGGTTCGGATAGGACTTTTTGGGTATGAAACTAACCAGTGACGGCTGAAAGCCGTCATAGCGGTAGAACTCACAGATTCCTTCGTTTTCACTGGTTATGGCTCCCGTAACTCTAAACGAGCCAAGAGTTATGCCCCTCCGAAGAATCGATTTCCACAGGGTGCAACATCTGCGGTGCAAGGTGCAACATCCGTCCAAAATGACGAAACCGTGTCGTACGACCTTTAGAAATGGGTGCCTGGATTTGAAATGGTGCAGTACCATGGTGCACCACTCTCCAGCGATGGTAAATCATTGACCAGCCACGGGGACCCCGTTTTACAGAAAAAATCCACGTGACGAAAAAACGAAGGGTAAAAAACTTCCATGACCCGATTGACGTTCGGATAGGATTTTTGGGTATGAAACTAACCAGTGACGGCTAAAAGCCGTCATAGCTGTAGAATTCACAGATATCTTCGTTTTGACTTGTTGTGGCTCCCGTAACTCTAAACGAGCCAAGAGTTATGGCCCTCCGAAGAATCGATATCCACAGGGTGCAACATCTACGGTGCAAGGTGCAACATCCGTCCAAAATGACGAAACCATGCCGTATGTTTGCACCAAAATTGGTCACAACACTCTTCGGGAGTCGTTGAAGAGATAACAATCAATAGTGTGAACTGAATATGAATATTATCTAACAAAAACTCCAATCAACAGTAAAGAAAAATGCGTAGACAAGCGATTTATAGTGGTTCGGCGTGTTGCCTACGTCCACTGTGAAGTTTTTTGATGTTTTATTGATTCTCTTTCAATGTTTACAAGTTGTTACAGCGATCAACAGCAAGTTACAACTGGAAATTCGAAATCAGTAGTGAAATTATGATGGAGATGTCAATCCGGCAGAGTTTGGGCGCTTGAGAGTCTGAAAATCCCGAAGTCCCTTTTCTGTTGGCCCTGGAGCTCTATTTATAGGTGTAGGCTGCTGGTATCTTGGTGAAAACTCGGGAGACCACTTCTGGCACGTGAGGGGGCCCACACGTACGGTCTCGGGAGGTTTGGGCCCACTTTGGCATCGGTTCGAACTCCATTCGAACCGATCAAGAATTCATCCAATCGAGGTGAAATTTGGCCTGGACATTCTTCAACATGTATGGAAGCATCTGTGAAAGTTTCATTGCATTTGGATTAGTAGGTTAGGAGATATGTTGGGTTCGAATTAGGCTTCACGGCAAGGCTGTTTGGTTCGAACCCCTGTTACTCGAAACGATGGTTTCGAAACCAGTGTGGCACGCGACTTCGTGGTGACGTGGAGCGCAAGCTTCGAATCGATCCGGACTTCTCTCCGTGTTGACCGCTTCGACTCCGTGTATCTCGGCGATTTCGAACCGATGGAAGACACGTGGGTTGACCCAGTGGGTACGAATAAGGCAACACAGGATGGGTTCGAACATAGCATCAGGGATGGGTTCGAACGTAACTCTGTGATGGGTTCGAAGATGGCTCTGCGATGGGTTCGAACTTGACTTCAGGGATGGGTTCGAACGAAGCATATCGATGGGTTCGAAGAATGCTTGTCCGGTGGATTCGAAATGAGGCAGCCAAGTATGGATGGATCCGATGGGTTCGAAAGTGATGGAGTTGAACCCGTGGGGGATTCGAAGGGTTCGAAGGAGATGGTTTCGAACAGGAGCGCTCCGATGGGTTCGAAGTTGAGGGATTCGTAGGTGATGGTTTCGAACCTTTGACAAATGATGGGTTCGAAACCCAGGCTTTCCCCTTCAAATTGAATCGATCATAACTCGAGCGTATGAACTCGGATTGCCTTGAAATTTGAAATGCTGACTCCTGTGGTCTTTCTTGCCGTGTCCTATCAGTCGTAGCTCATTCTGGACTTGGATAAAATTCAGTGATATCCATGGCTAAAGGAAGTACGATCAACCTCTGAGGCGAACTGTCCTTCGTTTTTCGATCAATCTTTTGGTATCGCGGCTTTGCCAAAAAGCGGGATAACATTTTGCCCCCCAAAGTACGTCTTGTGGGAACATGACGTGCTTTGAATAGCTGCCATTTCTCTCTGAACAATCATTGTTCTCTTTTTTGTTGAAACTCGTATGCTGTACTGTTGTAACCTTGCGTTGATACGATTGATTGCTGTATAATAGTGCTTAGCCATTGGCTGTCGCATTTGAAACAGGATGAGTGTTTGATCCCTGTAAATATCCAAAATCGAATGTTAGCCCGACATGTATGCACATGCGTTAGTTTGAACCTTGTTAACGTCGTGCGTCCACGAGTCGTTGTCGGTTTGGTTTGCTATAGAATTTCGTATCGATTCTCTCCTTAACCGATTTTGAAATTTGAATTGAGACAACGCTTGATGGTTGTTTTGAAAGGTTCCTCCGTATCGATCCTCTCCTGGACCGATGTAGAAGGTTAAAGGGATCGAGTTTATATTGCGCAAGCGTACTGTTTCGAACCAATGCACTTGAGCATTGATGGGTTCGAAATTCAAATTTGTATGGACGCAATATGCCCGTGCAATGATGGGTCGTGTGAATATGAGATTTCGAGTCGATGCGTTGGAGCATGGATGGATTCGAAATGGACATTCGACCCAACGGAGTACACTCGTGTCATGGTGGGTTCGAAGTTGACTTTCGAACCGATGTTAAAAGATGGAGTATACTTTGTGCCGTGATGGTTTCGAAACTGGCATTCGAACCGATGGGATAGGATGGTTTTGAACTGGTAGTTCGTTTCTGTGGGTTCGAAAATGATCTTTGAATCGATGATTTGGATGGGTACGAAACTTTGGTTCACGGCAGTTGTCTGTGTGCTTCACACGATGGAGCCTCAAGCATTTGGGTTCGAAGATAGGTTTCAAAACGACTCTGGCTTCTGACCTGTTGTAAACGGTCACCTTTACCGGATCTCGAATCGTCCCGGTCGTCACCTACCCCCCATATAAATAGCAGTGGACCTGCCCCATTTTCACTTTTTACTTTTTTCACTGCACTATTCATCGCTGCGAAGCTTCTAAGGAGAAAACACTGCGTCGCGTTTTCGAATCCATCAAGATTTAAGACTTAAATCTCTCGAATCCATTGCTTAAACTAGGTAATTAGCCTCGGTTTCAAACGGCGAAGCTATTTCGAACCTATTTCTCTTCATCGATTGCATAGCTTCGAGATTGACAAAACCAGATCTGGTCTGGGAGGGTTTCGAACCGATGTGTGGGTTCGAGTTCGAATCGAAGACGGTGGTGTCTCTTCATTAGATTTCGAATCGATCCTTGGAATGCCCTTGTTGGGATGCGTAGTTCGCACCGATTGAGGGTTTCGGTTGGTTGGTTCGAATCGATGGATTCGAACCCATACGCTGTGGTTTCGAAATCCACAACTTCGTACCGATTCGAAGTGGATCGGTTCGAAAGCGACCGATGTCAAGTTAAGGGTTTCGGTATCGGTTCGAGCTTGTCATCTGTCTATCGGTTCGAAGCGTGTCTAACTGTATGGTTTCGAAGCGATGTCACAATGGGTTCGAACGCAGGGGTTCGAAGCAATGTCGTGATGGTTTCGAACGCGTGGGTTCGAAAGAAGTTTGGACGGGTTCAAACGCATGGGTTCGAAGCAACGTCATGATGGTTTCGAACGCGTGGGTTCGAAAGAAGTTTGGATGGGTTCGAACGCATGGGTTCGAAGCAACGTCATGATGGTTTCGAACGCGTGGGTTCGAAAGAAGTTTGGATGGGTTCGAAGGAAGAGGTGTTCGGTTGGGTTCGAACGAAGCCTCTGTGATGGTTTCGAACCCTATATGATGGACTCCAAAATTTGAAATTTTTCTAAGCATAACTCCGACGAGCTTCATTCTTGCATACTTGGACTTGAATATTGAACTGCATACTTGACTGCCTTTTGAAGCTCGTCGATGGAACTATAACAATTTCTATTCGAACCGACTTCCATCATATAAACGATTTAATGATGACGGTCAGCGATGACGGTCATTATAGCCGGACTCTGTAGCTTTGTCGCTTGCATATTTACTTTAACTCTGCTACATTTATTCAAGTAATGCATGGCACGATACCACACACATTCATACACGTTACACTGGGGAACACAAGGGTTCTTTGTCGTCTAACGATGGTTTCTCATGAGTTAGCTAGTTATGGAACCTTCAAGTTCGCAGCAGCAAGAGATGCAAGGTGCAGTCTCTCCGAGACTAGAGGTTCCGGATATAGATCCTGAGATCATCGGTCCAGCTCCGGACGAACTTCCCGATGCGTCGTTCATTGCCAATCCATCAGACTCCGTTCCATCGAATATCTCTGAAGACATGTTGGGGAGAATATGTTTGAGGCACGGCTTGTCACTGGACGATGTGTTACTGCCGGGACCGAATGATAGACCACATAGTCCGCCGGAAGGGTATACAGCATTTAACCGCCACGCGTGTGCGGCCGGGACACTTCCCCCGTTCAACGAGTATATAAGAGAAGTGTTGTCGTTTTTGAGGATCGCCCCATCTCAGCTGCACCCGAACGGATATGCGTCGATCAATAGCTTGTTCATTGCATTTATGGAATGTCTCCATCGACCGCCACTCCCAATCGAAATCCGATACTTGTTTAACTTCAAAACTCGGGGTGATTATCCCTCTTTCACATTTATGGAAGCGGTAAGGAATTGTCAAGTGGTCACCGGATCCTGGACAAGGCTGAGTTACTATAGGACAGAATGGTTTTATGTCAGATGTCCTCCAGGATTTGCTCGACGATGGTTATTCAGACGTGAGTATAACCGAGTTCTTAAATAGTTACTACGACAATTGCAGTCGAAGTGGAACTTATATTAATTTTTTCTTTTTACAGCAACAATCCCGCGACCCGAAGGCGAACAGTTTAAGGAGATGGTGCGAGTACTTCGAGAAGTCCCGAGTGAAGATAGGGACATCGAGTTGCTTTTGACCGATAGAAATCTACGGACATATGGGCTGATTGAACGAGGGCAGAGTATAAGGTTTGAGGTGACGCTAAGGGTCGTTTCTAAAAAATGATTCAAGCATAAGAAGCCCGAAGTTGTCGTAGCCGAGGAGGCCGATTCTGAAAGAATAGACACTGACGATGAGCCGCTGACCGAGCCTACGGACGTGGCTCCGGAAGTCGCGGAGCAGAGAAAAGGCAAGGCTGCCATGGTTAAGTCAAGTAGACAGGGGAGACGGAAATCGGTTGTCATAGTCCGACCCTCTCCCGGAGTTAGAATTTCTGAGATGTCTCCTCCACGAACTGAAAGTCTTTTCGAAGGGCTTGCCGACCTTCCAATCCCGGAAGATGTGTCTTTTCAACATGATGCCGGGTTGGAGGAGTTCCATCGTAATCTAGAATTGAGCGAGCCTCTTATTACTAGCGAGGTCGACACTTCTGGTTGGTCGGGGGGAATGCATATTCATACACATTTCACGACACTGCATAAACTTTGACTGTAAACTACCTGTTTCAAAGGGTGATTGATTCGATTTTATTTTGCATTGCAGATACTATGTCAAAGCGGGGTTCAATGCTTGGGAGTCTTCGACATGCCCGCAAGTCTTCTTATTATGATTCACGCAAGCGAGAGGGAGATAGAGATTACGATCAAGGCCGCTCTGGGTATTATGACCAAGGACGTTCGGGTTATTCTAGTCATGAGAGATATGACTCGGACAGGGGCCATAGGCGTCGATCTCGATCGCGTACCCCTCCTCCTTCCAGAGATCCCGTACAACCTCCCGTTCATGCCCCTCGCGATTCTTCTCGACATGTGTCGGTTTCTCAAGCTTCTAGATCTGAGGTGACGGCACCGATGGCTGCGGAGGAACCTCCTACTGAAATCATGGGGGAAGGAGCAATCAGGCTCGCGCAATTGAAAAGGGAGTTCCCGAATATATGCTTCGACAACTACGTCTTTCCCCCGAACTTGAAAAGAATCCCACAGGAGGCCGAGCGGTGGGCGCTTGACTACGTGCATGATTTCTACGCACAGTATAAGGTGTGGTATAGAGCGGCCGAAAAAGCATCGGCCTTGGCCTTCGAACGAGCGGCCACTATCGAGAAGTTGCAGGCCGAGTTAGCACAAAAAGATCGCATCATTCAAGTGCTCAATATAGAAGCCGAATCATCCCGAAAATCAGAGACGGAGGCTCTTACAAAGGCCGATGAAGCTCAAGCGGCCATGGAAAGAATGAAAAGGGAACATTATGTTACGGTGGAAGACATGGGCCACCTGAACACTGTCGTTACCGCCGAGAGGGATGCGGCGTTGAAGGAACTCAATGAGCACAAAGCTAAACTTACCGAAATCGCCAAGGAAAGGGATGACGCGAATAAGGCGGCGCAGGAGGCATGCGAACAGGCCGTAGTGCTTCGCACCGAAAGAGATGCGGCAGTGGGGAAAGTTCAAGCGGTCGAGGCAGAGGTGGAGGATAAAGTTCAACGCGCGGAGGCCAGGCTAGAGGCCGATATTGAAGACCTGCTTATAACTTATAATGCCAACGTGTTAAAACACCGAAATTTAGCCTGGCTTCAAGATTATCCCGTTCACCTTCGCAGCGCTTGGGAACGATTGGTTGAGGAAGAGGAGGAAGCGCATCCGGGCGAATCGGTTGATCGATTCGAGCTCGAGAACCGGCTGCTAACTGAGGATGAGAAGAAGGTCCTTCACGATGCTATCATTACACATGAGAAGGAGACGTTGGGTGGTCATTCCCTGGAAGTCGGAGAGGGATCGGGCGTTGAGCACCATTCTGATGTTACTGAAGTCATCACATCGTCCTCGTCAGTGCCAGTGTCTGCGGTCAGGTTGCCACCTGTTCCTGCTTACGACCCGGAGCAGCCGCGCTTATCTCCCATCCATGAGCACACTTCCGAGGCCGTTCTGCCGTCTGCGAGTCAGACTGGGGAAGGTATTTCGAAATTATCTCAAGTGTTTTCTAAGTAGAGAGTTTGTTTGAAGAAGTTATTAATAACTTAATATTTTTGCTAAGTGACTGGAGTTGCGCCAAGTGTCGCGGCTCAAGAATCAAGTCAAAAAGATAAGGCCATCGCCACCGAGACTACTGCGGTATCGACCGAGGCGGCACAGGGGAGTGGATTGTCGCTTGAGGAACAAATGGTGAGCGAACTACTCGGTGAGCCGGGCGGTTTCTCCACGGACTTGCCTTTCATCATCGTTAGTGATCCCCTGCCGACCTCGAGTTCTTCGATGCAAACTGCGGAAGCCCCCAGCCAAGCCCAAACGACTCGAGAAGAAGAGATTTTGGCTGAAATCAATGCTGAAATAGAAGCTGCGGGGCACAGTGGTAGCGCCGGTGGCAGCACGACGGCGCAAAGCTCAGCATCTGGTAGGGTAGTGTCGTCGGGTGGCACTATCCCTTCTTCCGTCACGGATCCAGTCCCCCTTACTCCTCCGGCGGGAAGCCTCCCTGCAGATTCAAGCTCCGAGGACATCGATATCATGTCCCTAGCCGAAGAGTCACCGCCGAAGAGGAGGCACTCGAAAAGGATTTCCGTCGCTAGTGATTCCGATGAGGAACCACTAATAAGAAAGTCGAAAAAGAAGAAGAAGTAGTCTGGCTTTACAAGTAGATTTTTTGGTAGGTAGGCACTTGTTTTTATTTTTTGTTAAGCCGTGTATAGATGCAGGTTCGGCCCCTGCTAGTAGGGCTTGTTTTTTGGAAGAACTCATTTGTACCTAAGTCCTTATTTTTAGTTAGTTGAAATAAACTTCAGTTTCTTTGTTTCAACTCTTGTTTTATTTGTGCTTAAGTACTTGCAGTGTCTTGCTTTCGGTCCGGTGTACTTGTGGTGTTTCTACCGTTTAAGTGGAGTTCATTTTTATTCGCCAAGTCTGAAAATCTTGGTCACAAATTGTGATTGATGAATGAGTTGAACTTCGTACGTTGTATCATTTCGGTTAGTGATTGACACTTAGCTTTCGTGCCCCCCAGTTTCGGGGAACAACACTTGTATTTTTGGCAGTTGATCGCACTTGTTGCAAATCTTAAGCACACGTCCGCATTCTGGGGACTTAGGATAATTTGAGATCGATAATCTGCGTTGCACTCCAGGAGTTTGAGAGTTATCGATGTTTGTATTGTGGTTCGCGCTCCGGGAACCTGGAATTGATGTTTACACTCCGCTTCACGCTCTGGGAACTGGGAGTTGATGTTGACATCTTAGTTTGTACTTCGGGAACTTCGAATTGTTGTTTGCACTCCGACTCACGCTTTTGGAATCGGGAGTTAGCACGGATGCTTCGGCTCGCACTCCGGGAACCTGTAAGTTGTGCCTACACTTCAATGCATGCTTTGAGAACTCGGAGTTCGCATTGATGGGTTGGTTCGCACTTCGGGAACCTGGAATAGATGTTTATACTCCGATTCGCACTCTGGGGAGTTGGAGTTAGCCGATAGATGGTCAGTCACACCTATTTGAGCTTTTTAGGAATTCGTTCGCACTCCGGGAACGATGGATTTGATGTTTATACTCCAATTCACACTCTGGGAAGTTGGAGTCCGTTCGCACTCTGGGAACGATTTATTGAATGTTTATACTCCAATTCACGTTGTGGGAAGTTGGAGTCCGTTCGCGCAGTGGGAACGAATTATGGAATGTTTATACTCCAATTCACGCTGTGGGAAGTTGGAGTCCGTTCGCGCAGTGGGAACGAATTATGGAATGTTTATACTCCAATTCACGCCGTGGGAAGTTGGAGTCCGTTCACACTCTGGGAACGAATTATGGATGTTTATACTCCAATTCACACTCTGGGAAGTTGGAGTCCGTTCACACTCTGGGAACGAATTATGGAATGTTTATACTCCAATTCACACTCTGGGAAGTTGGAGTCCGTTCACACTCTGGGAACAAATTATGGAATGTTTATACCCCAATTCACGCTCTGGGAAGTTGGAGTCCGTTCGCGCTCTGGGAATGAATTATGGAATGTTTATACTCCAATTCACGCTCTGGGAAGATGGAGTCCGTTCGCGCTCTGGGAACGAATTATGGAATGTTTATACTCCAATTCGCGCTGTGGGAAGTTGGAGTCCGTTCGCGCAGTGGGAACGAATTATGGAATGTTTATACTCCAATTCGCGCTGTGGGAAGTTGGAGTCCGTTCGCGCTCTGGGAACGAATTATGGAATGTTTATACTCCAATTCACGCTGTGGGAAGTTGGAGTCCGTTCGCGCAGTGGGAACGAATTGTTGAATGTTTATACTCCAATTCGCGTTCTAGGAAGTTGGAGTTAGTTGTAGGACAGTCGTGTGTCGGTCCAGTTCAGCCTTTAGTGTGTTGGCTTGCCCCCGAGCTGGGGTTTCACTTAGTGAGTGGCCGGTTGTATCGCAGTCACTTGCTATTTGAATAAAATCCATTGTTTGATGGAATTTAGCACTTCGTGTGTCGTGATTGTTGAACGTTGTATTCGATGAATCACAGCTCTAGCTTGAAGAGATAATGTTTTATTGCTGAAATAAGAAAATATGGCAAAGTCAGTGCCTCATTACAAAATCAAATTTCAGAATGTAAAGGAAATTGCAAATTATTTATAGATTGAAAGAGCCTGTCATGTGTGACAGTGACGAAGATCCTCGTCGTTCCAGGCTCCTGAGAAAGTCGGTCCGCCACTGATGGCGTTTATCACCAATCTCCCGCGAGGACCATTGGAGTCCTCATGTCTCGGTCGATCGGGTTCACTGCTTTGATTTGATGGACCTGCTTCCCTGGGTTGCGTTGTCCGCACAAACTGTTCAAGCTTCCTTTCTCTGATCAGTTTTTCAACGAGACCTTGTAAGTGACGAGATTCGTTCGTAGCAATGGTTATGAAATATGTTGGACTGCATTGCAGTGGACTTCATTTTGTATCGATGAGCTCGACGTCCCTGGAAAATGAACTGATGATTCGCAGTTCGTATCAATGGATATCGGCTTCTGGAGGCGGTGATATAATGGATTCGAACTGCGTAATTCGTATCGATGCTATGATGGATATGAACAGTGGTTCTGTGATGGATACGAAGTAGCTTGATGGACACAAGCTAACAAGCCTCGATGGGTTCGAACAAGGTCTCCCAGGATGGATACGAAATGGCCAATAGGTGATCGAATCGATATGAAAGGCGTGCGTCTGAATCGATGCGCAGTGGTATATGGGTATCGGTACGAAATGTATGCCATCGGATCGGTACGAAATGGCACCATGGGATCGATACGAAATGGAGCCTTGGGATCGATTCGAAATGGTGCCTCGGGATCGATTCGAAATGGAGCCTCTTTATCGATTTGAAATGGAGCCTTGGGATCGATTCGAAATGGTGCCTCGGGATCGATTCGAAATGGAGCCTCGGTATCGATTCGAAATTGAGCCTTGGGATCGATTCGAAATGGTGCCTCGGAATCGATTCGAAATGGGAGTTGCACGACCGATACAAGAATGTACGTGAGCATCGATACGTATTTGTGATCGGTTCGAATATCACCTTTCCTTCTGGATACGAAAATGGCCATGTCTTCTGGATTCCAAAACTTGGATGCGAAAATCACCATACTTTTCAAGGATACGAAGTAGGGGTACGAAAATGACCATACTTTCAGGGACTCGAAAGTATGGATACGAAGTTTATCATATTTTCGGGGTTCGAAAATATGGTTACGAAATCTGATATTTTTTCTAGATTCGAAAATAAGAGTACGGATTTCATGATGAATACGGTTCTTCTTAGATTTTAGAGCAATCTGAATAGAATAGAAGGAACCCATGAACGATGGATCTGGATCTCTCTCTTAGATTTATTCAATCCGGTATCGATGACAGATCCAATGAGCAGGAGAAAAGCTGGGTTTTCTCGGTGAAAGCACCAAAATGTTTGCACCAAAATTGGTCACAACACTCTTCGGGAGTCGTTGAAGAGATAACAATCAATAGTGTGAACTGAATATGAATATTATCTAACAAAAACTCCAATCAACAGTAAAGAAAAATGCGTAGACAAGCGATTTATAGTGGTTCGGCGTGTTGCCTACGTCCACTGTGAAGTTTTTTGATGTTTTATTGATTCTCTTTCAATGTTTACAAGTTGTTACAGCGATCAACAACAAGTTACAACTGGAAATTCGAAATCAGTAGTGAAATTATGATGGAGATGTCAATCCGGCAGAGTTTGGGCGCTTGAGAGTCAGAAAATCCCGAAGTCCCTTTTCTGTTGGCCCTGGAGCTCTATTTATAGGTGTAGGCTGCTGGTATCTTGGTGAAAACTCGGGAGACCACTTCTGGCACGTGAGGGGGCCCACACGTACGGTCTCGGGAGGTTTGGGCCCACTTTGGCATCGGTTCGAACTCCATTCGAACCGATCAAGAATTCATCCAATCGAGGTGAAATTTGGCCTGGCCATTCTTCAACATGTATGGAAGCATCTGTGAAAGTTTCATTGCATTTGGATCAGTAGGTTAGGAGATATGTTGGGTTCGAATTAGGCTTCACGGCAAGGCTGTTTGGTTCGAACCCCTGTTACTCGAAACGATGGTTTCGAAACCAGTGTGGCACGCGACTTCGTGGTGACGTGGAGCGCAAGCTTCGAATCGATCCGGACTTCTCTCCGTGTTGACCGCTTCGACTCCGTGTATCTCGGCGATTTCGAACCGATGGAAGACACGTGGGTTGACCCAGTG
Source organism: Allium cepa (assembly GCA_030765085.1). Taxonomy (NCBI): domain Eukaryota; kingdom Viridiplantae; phylum Streptophyta; class Magnoliopsida; order Asparagales; family Amaryllidaceae; genus Allium; species Allium cepa. Next base: position 1,017,475 of record CM060941.1, read on the forward strand.
GGTACGAATAAGGCAACACAGGATGGGTTCGAACATAGCATCAGGGATGGGTTCGAACATAACTCTGTGATGGGTTCGAAGATAGCTCTGCGATGGGTCCGAACTTGACTTCAGGGATGGGTTCGAACGAAGCATATCGATGGGTTCGAAGCATGCTTGTCCGGTGGATTCGAAATGAGGCAGCCAAGTATGGATGGATCCGATGGGTTCGAAAGTGATGGAGTTGAACCCGTGGGGGATTCGAAGGGTTCGAAGGAGATGGTTTCGAACAGGAGCGCTCCGATGGGTTCGAAGTTGAGGGATTCGAAGGTGATGGTTTCGAACCGTTGACAAATGATGGGTTCGAAACCCAGGCTTTCCCCTTCAAATTGAATCGATCATAACTCGAGCGTATGAACTCGGATTGCCTTGAAATTTGAAATGCTGACTCCTGTGGTCTTTCTTGCCGTGTCCTATCAGTCGTAGCTCATTCTGGACTCGAATAAAATTCAGTGATATCCATGGCTAAAGGAAGTACGATCAACCTCTGAGGCGAACTGTCCTTCGTTTTTCGATCAATCTTTTGGTATCGCGACTTTGCCAAAAAGCGGGATAACACCGTACGACCTTTAGAAATGGGTGCATGGATTTGAAACGGTGCAGTACCATGGTGCACCACTCTCCAGCGATGGTAAATCATAGACCAGCCACGGGGATCCCGTTTTACAGAAAAAATCCACGTGACGAAAAAACGAAGGGTAAAAAACTTCCTTGACCCGATTGAGGTTCGGATAGGATTTTTTGGGTATGAAACTAACCAGTGACGGCTGAAAGCCGTCATAGCTGTAGAACTCACAAATACCTTCGTTTTGACTGGTTATGGCTCCCGTAACTCTAAACGAGCCAAGAGTTATGGCCCTCCAAAGAATCGATTTCCACAGGGTGCAACATCTGCGGTGCAAGGTGCAACATCCGTCCAAAATGACAAAACCGCGCCATACGACCTTTAGAAATGGGTGCATGGATTTGAAACGGTGCAGTACCATGGTGCACAACTCTCCAGCGATGGTAAATCATTGACCAGCCACGGGGATCCCGTTTTACAGAAAAAATCCACGTGACGAAAAAACGAAGGGTAAAAAACTTCCATGACCCGATTGAGGTTCAGATAGGATTTTTTGGGCATGAAACTAACCAGTGATGGCTGAAAGCCGTCATAGCTGTAGAACTCACAGATACCTTCGTTTTGACTGGTTGTGGCTACCGTAACTCTAAACGAGCCAAGAGTTATGGCCCTCCGAAGAATCGATTTCCACTGGGTGCAACATCTGCGGTGCAAGGTGCAACATCCGTCCAAAATGACGAAACCATGCCGTACGACATTTAGAAATGGGTGCATGGATTTGAAACGGTGCAGTGCCATGGTGCACCACTCTCCAGCGATGGTAAATCATTGACCGGCCACGGGGATCCCGTTTTACAGAAAAAATCCACGTGACGAAAAAACGAAGGGTAAAAAACTTCCATGACCCGATTGAGGTTCGGATAGGATTTTTTGGGTATGAAACTAACCAGTGACGGCTGAAAGCCATCATAGCTATAGAACTCACAAATACCTTCGTTTTGACTGGTTATGGCTCCCGTAACTCTAAACGAGCCAAGAGTTATGGCCCTCCGAAGAATCGATATCCACAGGGTGCAACATCTGCGATGCAAGGTGCAACATCCGTCCAAAATGACGAAACCGTGTCGTACGACCTTTAGAAATGAGTGCATGGATTTGAAACGGTGCAGTACCATGGTGCACCACTCTCCAGCGATGGTAAATCATTGACAAGCCACGGGGATCCCGTTTTACAGAAAAAATCCACGTGACGAAAAAACGAAGGGTAAAAAACTTACATGACCCGATTGAGGTTCGGATAGGATTTTTTGGGTATGAAACTAACCAGTGACGGCTGAAAGCCGTCATAGCTGTAGAACTCACAGATACCTTTGTTTTGACTAGTTATGGCTCCCGTAACTCTAAACGAGCCAAGAGTTATGACCCTCCGAAGAATCGATTTCCACAGGGTGCAACATCTGCGGTGCAAGGAGCAACATCCGTCCAAAATGACGAAACCGTGCCGTACGACCTTTAGAAATGGGTGCATGGATTTGAAACGGTGCAGTGCCATGGTACACCACTCTCCAGCGATGGTAAATCATAGACCAGCCACGGGGATCCCGTTTTACAGAAAAAATCCACGTGACGAAAAAACGAAGTGTAAAAAACTTCCTTGACCCGATTGAGGTTCGGATAGGATTTTTTGGGTATGAAACTAACCAGTGACGGCTGAAAGCCATCATGGCTGTAGAACTCACAGATACCTTCGTTTTGACTAATTATGGATCCCGTAACTCTAAACGAGCCATGAGTTATGGCCCTCCGAAGAATCGATATCCACAGGGTGCAACATCTACGGTGCAAGGTGCAACATCCGTCCAAAATGATGAAACCGTGCCGTACGACCTTTAGAAATGGGTGCATGGATTTGAAACGGTGCAGTACCATGGTGCACCACTCTCCAGCGATGGTAAATCATTGACCTGCCACGGGGATCCCGTTTTACAGAAAAAATCCACGTGACGAAAAACCGAAGGGTAAAAAACTTCCATGACCAGATTGAGGTTCGGATAGGAATTTTTTGGGTATGAAACAAACCAGTGATGGCTGAAAGCCGTCATAGCTGTAGAATCACAGATACCTTCGTTTTGACTGGTTATGGCTCTCGTAACTCTAAACGAGCCAAGAGTTATGGCCCTCCGAATAATCGATATCAATAGGGTGCAACATCTACGGTGCAAGGCACAACATCCGTCCAAAATGACGAAACCGTGCCGTACGACCTTTAGAAATGGGTGCATGGATTTGAAACGGTGCAGTACCATGGTGCACCACCCTCCAGCGATGGTAAATCATTGACCAGCTACGGGGATCCCGTTTTACAGAAAAAATCCACGTGACGAAAAAACGAAGGGTAAAAAACTTCCATGACCCGATTGATGTTCGGATAGGATTTTTTGGGTATGAAACTAACCAGTGACGGCTGAAAGCCGTCATAGCTGTAGAACTCACAGATACCTTCGTTTTCACTGGTTATGGCTCCCGTAACTCTAAACGAGCCAAGAGTTATGGCCCTCCGAAGAATCGATTTCCACAGGGTGCAACATCTGCGGTGCAAGGTGCAACATCCGTCCAAAATGACGAAACCGTACCGTAAGACCTTTAGAAATGGGTGCATGGATTTGAAACGGTGCAGTACCATGGTGCACCACTCTCCAGCGATGGTAAATCATTGACCAGCCACGGGGATCCCGTTTTGCAGAAAAAATCCACGTGACGAAAAAACGAAGGGTAAAAAACTTCCATGACCCGATTGAGGTTCGGATAGGATTTTTTGGGTATGAAACTAACCAGTGACGGCTGAAAGCCGTCATAGCTGAAGAACTCACAGATACCTTCGTTTTCACTGGTTATGGCTCCCGTAACTCTAAACGAGCCAAGAGTTATGCCCCTCCGAAGAATCGATTTCCACAGGGTGCAACATCTGCGGTGCAAGGTGCAACTTCCGTCCAAAATGACGAAACCGTGCCGTACGACCTTTAGAAATGAGTGCATGGATTTGAAATATTGCAGTGCCATGGTGCACCACTCTCCAGCGATGGTAAATCATAGACCAGCCACGGGGATCCCGTTTTACAGAAAAAATCCACGTGACGAAAAAACGAAGGGAAAAAAACTTCCATGACCCGATTGAGGTTCGGATAGGATTTTTTGGGTATGAAACTAATCAGTGACGGCTGAAAGCCGTCATAGCTGTAGAAGTCACAGATACCTTCGTTTTGACTAGTTATGGCTCCCGTAACTCTAAACGAGCCAAGAGTTATGGCCCCAAGAATCGATTTCCACAGGGTGCAACATCTGCGGTGCAAGGTGCAACATCCGTTCAAAATGACGAAACCGTGCCGTACGACCTTTAGATATGGGTGCATGGATTTGAAACGGTGCAGTACCATGGTGCACCACTCTCCAGCGATGGTAAATCATTGACCAGCCACGGGGATCCCGTTTTACAGAAAAAAACCACGTGACGAAAAAACGAAGGGTAAAAAACTTCCATGACCCGATTGAGATTCGGATAGGATTTTTTGGGTATGAAACTAACCAGTGACGGCTGAAAGCCGTCATAGCTGTAGAACTCACAGATATCTTCGTTTTGACTGGTTGTGGCTCCCGTAATTCTAAACGAGCTAAGAGTTGTGGCCCTTCGAAGAATCGATATCTACAGGGTGCAACATCTACGGTGTAAGGTGCAACATCCGTCCAAAATGACGAAACAGTGCCCTACGACCTTTAGAAATGAGTGCATGGATTTGAAACATTGCAGTGCCATGGTTCACCACTCTCCAGCGATGGTAAATCATAGACCAGCCACGGGGATCCCGTTTTACAGAAAAAATCCACGTGACGAAAAAACGAAGGGTAAAAAACTTCCTTGACCCGATTGAGGTTCGGATATGATTTTTTGGGTATGAAACTAACCAGTGACGTCTGAAAGCCGTCATAGCTGTAGAACTCACAAATACCTTCGTTTTGACTGGTTATGGCTCCCATAACTCTAAACGAGCCAAGAGTTATGGCCCTCCGAAGAATCGATTTCCATAGGGTGCAACATCTGCGGTGCAAGGTGCAACATCCGTCCAAAATGACGAAACCGCGCCGTACGACCTTTAGAAATGGGTGCATGATTTGAAACGGTGCAGTACCATGGTGCACCACTCTCCAGCGATGGTAAATAATTGACCAGCCACGGGGATCCCGTTTTACAGAAAAAATCCACGTGACGGAAAAACGAAGGGTAAAAAACTTCCATGACCCGATTGAGGTTCAGATAGGATTTTTTGGGTATGAAACTAACCAGTGACGGCTGAAAGCCGTCATAGCTGTAGAACTCACAGATATCTTCGTTTTGACTGGTTGTGGCTACCGTAACTCTAAACGAGCCAAGAATTATGGCCCTCCGAAGAATCGATATCAATAGGGTGCAACATATACGGTGTAAGGTGCAACATCCGTCCAAAATGACGAAACAGTGCCGTACGACCTTTAGAAATGAGTGCATGGATTTGAAACGGTCAAAACGAACGGTAAAAAACTTCCATGACCCGATTGAGGTTCGGATAGGAATTTTTTGGGTATGAAACAAACCAGTGACGGCTGAAAGCCGTCATAGCTGTAGAACTCAAAGATACCTTCGTTTTGACTGGTTATGGCTCCCGCAACTCTAAACGAGCCAAGAGTTATGGCCCTCCGAATAATCGATATCCATAGGGTGCAACATCTACGGTGCAAGGTGCAACATCCGTCCAAAATGACGAAACCGTGCCGTACGACCTTTAGAAATGGGTGCATGGATTTTAAACGGTGCAGTACCATGGTGCACCACCCTCCAGCGATGGTAAATCATTGACCAGCCACGGGGATCCCGTTTTACAGAAAAAATCCACGTGACGAAAAAACGAAGGGTAAAAAACTTCCATGACCCGATTGAGGTTCGGATAGGATTTTTTGGGTATGAAACTAACCAGTGATGGCTGAAAGCTATCATAGCTGTAGAACTCACAGATACCTTCGTTTTCACTGGTTATTGCTCCCGTAACTCTAAACGAGCCATGAGTTATGGCCCTCCGAAGAATCGATTTCCACAGGGTGCAACATCTGCGGTGCAAGGTGCAACATCCGTCCAAAATTACGAAACTGTGCCGTACGACCTTTAGAAATGGGTGCATGGATTTGAAACGGTGAAATACCATGGTGCACCACTCTCCACCGATGGTAAATCATTGACCGGCCACGGGATCCCGTTTTACAGAAAAAATCCACGTGACGAAAAAACGAAGGGTAAAAAACTTCCATGACCCGATTGAGGTTCGGATAGGATTTTTTGGGTATGAAACTAACCAGTGACGGCTGAAAGCCGTCATAGCTGTAGAACTCACAGATACCTTTGTTTTGACTGGTTATGGCTCCCGTAACTCTAAACGAGCCAAGAGTTATAGCCCTCCGAAGAATCAATTTCCACAGGGTGCAACATCTGCGGTGCAAGGTGCAACATCCGTCCAAAATGACGAAACCGTGCCGTACGACCTTTAGAAATGGGTGCATGGATTTGAAACGGTGCAGTACCATGGTGCACCACTCTCCAGCGATGGTAAATCATTGACCAGCCACGGGGATCCCGTTTTACAGAAAAAATCCACGTGACGAAAAAACAAAGGGTAAAAAACTTCCATGACCCGATTGAGGTTCGGATAGGATTTTTTAAGTATGAAACTAACCAGTGACGGCTGAAAGCCATCATAGCTGTAGAACTCACAAATATCTTTGTTTTGACTGGTTGTGGCTCTCGTAAATCTAAACGAGCCAAGAGTTATGGCCCTCCGAATAATTGATATTCACGGGGTGCAACATCTACGGTGTAAGGTGCAACATCCGTCCAAAATGACGAAACAGTGCCGTACGACCTTTAGAAATGAGTGCATGGATTTGAAACATTGCAGTGCCATGGTGCACCACTCTCCAGCGATGGTAAATCATAGACCAGCCACGGGGATCCCGTTTTACAGAAAAAATCCACGTGACGAAAAAACGAAGGGTAAAAAACTTCCATGACCCGATTGAGGTTCGGATAGGATTTTTTGGGTATGAAACTAACCAGTGAAGGCTGAAAGCCGTCATAGCTGTAGAACTCACAGATACCTTTGTTTTGACTGGTTATGGCTCCCGTAACTCTAAACGAGCCAAGAGTTATGGCCCTCCGAAGAATCGATTTCCACAGGGTGCAACATCTGCGGTGCAAGGTGCAACATCCGTCCAAAATGACGAAACCGTGCCGTACGACCTTTAGAAATGGGTGCATGGATTTGAAACGGTGTAGTACCATGGTGCACCACTCTCCAGCGATGGTAAATCATTGACCAGCCATGGGGATTCCGTTTTACAGAAAAAATCCAAGTGACGGAAAAACGAAGGGTAAAAAACTTCCATGACCCGATTGAGGTTCGGGTAGTATTTTTTAAGTATGAAACTAACCAGTGACGGCTGAAAGCCGTCATAGCTGTAGAACTCACAGATATCTTCGTTTTGACTGGTTGTGGCTCTCGTAACTCTAAACGAGCCAAGAGTTATGGCCCTCCGAAGAATCGATATCCACAGGGTGCAACATCTACGGTGTAAGGTGCAACATCCGTCAAAATGACGAAACAGTGTCGTACGACCTTTAGAAATGCGTGCATGGATTTGAAATATTGCAGTGCCATGGTGCACCACTCTCCAGCGATGGTAAATCATAGACCAGCCACGGGGATCCCGTTTTACAGAAAAAATCCACGTGACGAAAAAACGAAGGGTAAAAAACTTCCATGACCCGATTGAGGTTCGGATAGGATTTTTTGGGTATGAAACTAATCAGTGACGGCAGAAAGCCGTCATAGCTGTAGAACTCACAGATACCTTCGTTTTGACTGGTTATGGCTCCCGTAATTCTAAACGAGCCAAGAGTTATGGCCCTCCGAAGAATCGATTTCCACAGGGTGCAACATCTGCGGTGCAAGGTGCAATCCGTCCAAAATGACGAAACCGTGCCGTACGACCTTTAGAAATGGGTGCGTGGATTTGAAACGGTGTAGTACCATGGTGCACCACTCTCCAGCGATGGTAAATCATTGACCAGCCACGGGGATCCCGTTTTACAGAAAAAATCCACGTGACGAAAAAACGAAGGGTAAAAAACTTCCATGACCCGATTGAGGTTCGGATAGGAATTTTTTGGGTATGAAACAAACCAGTGACGGCTGAAAGCCGTCATAGCTGTAGAACTCACAGATACCTTCGTTTTGACTGGTTATGGCTCCCGTAACTCTAAACGAGCCAAGAGTTACAGCCCTCCGAATAATCGATATCCATAGGGTGCAACATCTACGGTGCAAGGTGCAACATCCGTCCAAAATGACGAAACCGTGCCGTACGACCTTTAGAAATGGGTGCATGGATTTGAAACGATGCAGTACCATGGTGCACCACCCTCCAGCGATGGTAAATCAATGACCAGCCACGGGGATCCCGTTTTACAGAAAAAATCCACGTGACGAAAAAACGAAGGGTAAAAAACTTCCTTGACCTGATTGAGGTTCGGATAGGATTTTTTGGGTATGAAACTAACCAGTGACGGCTGAAAGCCATCATAGCTGTAGAACTCATAGATACCTTCGTTTTAACTGGTTATGGCTCCCGTAACTCTAAACGAGCCATGAGTTATGGCCCTCCGAAGAATCGATTTCCACAGGGTGCAACATCTGCGGTGCAAGGTGCAACATCCGTCCAAAATGACGAAACCGTGTCGTACGACCTTTAGAAATGGGTGCATGGATTTGAAACGGTGCAGTACCATGGTGCACCACTCTCCAGCGATGGTAAATCATTGACCAGCCACGGGGATCCCGTTTTACAGAAAAAATCCACGTGACGAAAAAACGAAGGGTAAAAAACTTCCATGACCCAATTGAGGTTCGGATAGGATTTTTTGGGTATGAAACTAACCAGTGACGGCTGAAAGCCATCATAGCTGTAGAACACATAGATATCTTTGTTTTGACTGGTTATGGCTCCCGTAACTCTAAACGAGCCAAGAGTTATGGCCCTCCGAAGAATCGATTTCCACAGGGTGCAACATCTGCGGTGCAAGGTGCAACATCCGTCCAAAATGACGAAACCGTGCCGTACGACCTTTAGAAATGGGTGCATGGATTTGAAACGGTGCAGTACCATGGTGCACCACTCTCCAGCGATGGTAAATCATTGACCAGCCATGGTGATCCCGTTTTACAGAAAAAATCCACGTGACGAAAAAACGAAGGGTAAAAAACTTCCATGACCCGATTGAGGTTCGGATAGGATTTTTTAAGTATGAAACTAACCAGTGACGGCTGAAAGCCGTCATAGCTGTAGAACTCACAGATATCTTCGTTTTAACTGGTTGTGGCTCTCGTAACTCTAAACGAGCCAAGAGTTATGGCCCTCCAAAGAATCGATATCCACAGGGTGCAACATCTACGGTGTAAGGTGCAACATCCGTCCAAAATGACGAAACAGTGCCGTACGACCTTTAGAAATGAGTGCATGGATTTGAAACATTGCAGTTCTATGGTGCACCACTCTCTAGCGATGGTAAATCATAGACCAGCCAAGGGGATCCCGTTTTACAGAAAAAATCCACGTGACGAAAAAACGAAGGGTAAAAAACTTCCATGTACCGATTGAGGTTCGGATAGGATTTTTTGGGTATGAAACTAATCATTGACGGCTGAAAGCCGTCATAGCTGTAGAACTCACAGATACCTTCGTTTTGACTGGTTACGGCTCCCGTAACTCTAAACGAGCCAAGAGTTATGCCCCTCCGAAGAATCGATTTCCACAGGGTGCAACATCTGCGGTGCAAGGTGCAACATCCGTCCAAAATGACAAAACCGTGCCGTACGACCTTTAGAAATGGGTGCATGGATTTGAAATGTTGAAGTACCATGGTGCACCACTCTGCAGCGATGGTAAATCATTGACCAGCCACGGGGATCCCGTTTTACAGAAAAAATCCACGTGACGAAAAAACGAAGGGTAAAAAACTTCCATGACCCGATTGAGGTTCGGATAGGATTTTTTGGGTATGAAACTAACCAGTGACGGCTGAAAGCCGTCATAGCTGTAGAACTCACAGATACCTTCGTTTTGACGAGTTATGGCTCCCGTAACTCTAAACGAGCCATGAGTTATGGCCCTCCGAAGAATCGATATCCAATGGGTGCAACATCTACGGTGCAAGGTGCAACATCCGTCCAAAATGACGAAACCGTACCGTACGACCTTTAGAAATGGGTGCATGGATTTGAAACGGTGCAGTACCATGGTGCACCACTCTCCAGCGATGGTAAATCATTGACCAGCCACGAGGATCCCGTTTTACAGAAAAAATCCACGTGACGAAAAAACGAAGGGTAAAAAACTTCCATGACCCGATTGAGGTTCGGATAGGAATTTTTTGGGTATGAAACAAACCAGTAACGGCTGAAAGCCGTCATAGCTGTAGAACTCACAGATACCTTCGTTTTGACTGGTTATGTCTCCCGTAACTCTAAACGAGCCAAGAGTTATGGCCCTCCGAATAATCGATATCCATAGGGTGCAACATCTACGGTGCAAGGTGCAACATCCGTCCAAAATGACGAAACCGTGCCGTACGACCTTTAGAAATGGGTGCATGGATTTGAAACGGTTCAGTACCATGGTGCACCACCCTCCAGCGATGGTAAATCATTGACCAGCCACGGGGATCCCGTTTTACAGAAAAAATCCACGTGACGAAAAAAGGAAGGGTAAAAAACTTCCTTGACCCGATTGAGGTTCGGATAGGATTTTTTGGGTATGAAACTAACCAGTGACGGCTGAAAGCCATCATAGCTGTAGAACTCACAGATACCTTCGTTTTGACTGGTTATGGCTCCCGTAACTCTAAACGAGCCATGAGTTATGGCCCTCCGAAGAATCGATTTCCACAGGGTGCAACATCTGCGGTGCAAGGTGCAACATCCGTCAAAAATGACGAAACCGTGTCGTACGACCTTTAGAAATGGGTGCATGGATTTGAAACGGTGCAGTACCATGGTGCACCACTCTCCAGCGATGGTAAATCATTGACCAGCCACGGGGATCCCGTTTTACAGAAAAAATCCACAAGACGAAAAAACGAAGGGTAAAAAACTTCCATGACCCGATTGAGGTTCGGATAGGATTTTTTGGGTATGAAACTAACCAGTGACGGCTGAAAGCCATCATAGCTGTAGAACTCACAGATACCTTTGTTTTGACTGGTTATGGCTCCCGTAACTCTAAACGAGCCAAGAGTTATGGCCCTCCGAAGAATCGATTTCCACAGGGTGCAACATCTGCGGTGCAAGGTGCAACATCCGTCCAAAATAACGAAACCGTGCCGTACGACCTTTAGAAATGGGTGCATGGATTTGAAACGGTGTAGTACCATGGTGCACCACTCTCCAGCGATGGTAAATCATTGACCAGCCACGGGGATCCCGTTTTACAGAAAAAATCCACGTGACAAAAAAACGAAGGGTAAAAAACATCCATGACCCGATTGAGGTTCGGATAGGATTTTTTAAGTATGAAACTAACCAGTGACGGCTGAAAGCCGTCATAGCTGTAGAACTCACAGATATCTTCGTTTTGACTGGTTGTGGCTCTCGTAACTCTAAACGAGCCAAGAGTTATGGCCCTCCGAAGAATCGATATCCACAGGGTGCAACATCTACGGTGTAAGGTGCAACATCCGTCAAAATGACGAAACAGTGTCGTACGACCTTTAGAAATGAGTGCATGGATTTGAAATATTGCAGTGCCATGGTGCACCACTCTCCAGCGATGGTAAATCATAGACCAGCCACGGGGATCCCGTTTTACAGAAAAAATCCGCGTGACGAAAAAACGAAGGGTAAAAAACTTCCATGACCCGATTGAGGTTCGGATAGGATTTTTTGGGTATGAAACTAGCAGTGACGGCTGAAAGCCGTCATAGCTGTAGAAGTCACAGATACCTTCGTTTTGACTAGTTATGGCTCCCGTAACTCTAAACGAGCCAAGAGTTATGGCCCCAAGAATCGATTTCCACAGGGTGCAACATCTGCGGTGCAAGGTGCAACATCCGTTCAAAATGACGAAACCGTGCCGTACGACCTTTAGATATGGGTGCATGGATTTGAAACGATGCAGTACCATGGTGCACCACTCTCCAGCGATGGTAAATCATTGACCAGCCACGGGGATCCCGTTTTACAGAGAAAATCCACGTGACGAAAAAACGAAGGGTAAAAAACTTTCATGACCCGATTGAGGTTCGGATAGGAATTTTTTGGGTATGAAACAAACCAGTAACGGCTGAAAGCCGTCATAGCTGTAGAACTCACAGATACCTTCGTTTTGACTGGTTATGGCTCCCGTAACTCTAAACGAGCCAAGAGTTATGGCCCTCCGAATAATCGATATCCATAGGGTGCAACATCTACGGTGCAAGGTGCAACATCCGTCCAAAATGACGAAACCGTGCCGTACGACCTTTAGAAATGGGTGCATGGATTTGATACGGTGCAGTACCATGGTGCACCACCCTCCAGCGATGGTAAATCATTGACCAGCCACGGGGATCCCGTTTTACAGAAAAAATCCACGTGACGAAAAAAGGAAGGGTAAAAAACTTCCTTGACCCGATTGAGGTTCGGATAGGATTTTTTGGGTATGAAACTAACCAGTGACGGCTGAAAGCCATCATAGCTGTAGAACTCACAGATACCTTCGTTTTGACTGGTTATGGCTCCCGTAAGTCTAAACGAGCCATGAGTTATGGCCCTCCAAAGAATCGATTTCCACAGGGTGCAACATCTGCGGTGCAAGGTGCAACATCCGTCAAAAATGACGAAACCGTGTCGTACGACCTCTAGAAATGGGTGCATGGATTTGAAACGGTGCAGTACCATGGTGCACCACTCTCCAGCGATGGTAAATCATTGACCAGCCACGGGGATCCCGTTTTACGGAAAAAATCCACAAGACGAAAAAACGAAGGGTAAAAAACTTCCATGACCCGATTGAGGTTCGGATAGGATTTTTTGGGTATGAAACTAACCAGTGACGGCTGAAAGCCGTCATAGCTGTAGAACTCACAGATACCTTTGTTTTGACTGGTTATGGCTCCCGTAACTCTAAACGAGCCAAGAGTTATGGCCCTCCGAAGAATCGATTTCCACAGGGTGCAACATCTGCGGTGCAAGGTGCAACATCCGTCCAAAATGACGAAACCGTGCCGTACGACCTTTAGAAATGGGTGCATGGATTTGAAACGGTGTAGTACCATGGTGCACCACTCTCCAGCGATGGTAAATCATTGACCAGCCACGGGGATCCCGTTTTACAGAAAAAATCCACGTGACAAAAAAACGAAGGGTAAAAAACATCCATGACCCGATTGAGGTTCGGATAGGATTTTTTAAGTATGAAACTAACCAGTGACGGCTGAAAGCCGTCATAGCTGTAGAACTCACAGATATCTTCGTTTTGACTGGTTGTGGCTCTCGTAACTCTAAACGAGCCAAGAGTTATGGCCCTCCGAAGAATCGATATCCACAGGGTGCAACATCTACGGTGTAAGGTGCAACATCCGTCAAAATGACGAAACAGTGTCGTACGACCTTTAGAAATGAGTGCATGGATTTGAAATATTGCAGTGCCATGGTGCACCACTCTCCAGCGATGGTAAATCATAGACCAGCCACGGGGATCCCGTTTTACAGAAAAAATCCACGTGACGAAAAAACGAAGGGAAAAAAACTTCCATGACCCGATTGAGGTTCGGATAGGATTTTTTGGGTATGAAACTAATCAGTGACGGCTGAAAGCCGTCATAGCTGTAGAAGTCACAGATACCTTCGTTTTGACTAGTTATGGCTCCCGTAACTCTAAACGAGCCAAGAGTTATGGCCCCAAGAATCGATTTCCACAGGGTGCAACATCTGCGGTGCAAGGTGCAACATCCGTTCAAAATGACGAAACCGTGCCGTACGACCTTTAGATATGGGTGCATGGATTTGAAACGGTGCAGTACCATGGTGCACCACTCTCCAGCGATGGTAAATCATTGACCAGCCACGGGGATCCCGTTTTACAGAAAAAATCCACGTGACGAAAAAACGAAGGGTAAAAAACTTCCATGACCCGATTGAGGTTCAGATAGGATTTTTTGGGTATGAAACTAACCAGTGACGGCTGAAAGCCATCATAGCTGTAGAACTCACAGATACCTTCGTTTTGACTAGTTATGCCTCCCGTAACCCTAAACGAGCCAAGAGTTATGGCCCTCCGAAGAATCGATTTCCACGGGGTGCAACATCTGCGGTGCAAGGTGCAACATCCATCCAAAATGACGAAACCGTGCCGTACGACCTTTAGAAATGGGTGCATGGATTTAAAACGGTGAAGTACCATGGTGCACCACTCTCCAGCGATGGTAAATCATTGACCAGCCATGGGGATCCCGTTTTACAGAAAAAATCCACGTGACGAAAAAACGAAGGGTAAAAAACTTCCATGACCCGATTGAGGTTCGGATAGGATTTTTTGGGTATGAAACTAACCAGTGACGGCTGAAAGCCGTCATAGCTTTAGAACTCACAGATATCTTCGTTTTGACTGGTTGTGGCTCCCGTAAATCTAAACGAGCCAAGAGTTATGGCCCTCCGAAGAATCGATATCCACAGGGTGCAACATCTACGGTGTAAGGTGCAACATCCGTCCAAAATGACGAAACAGTGCCGTACGACCTTTAGAAATGAGTGCATTGATTTGAAACATTGCAGTGCCATGGTGCACCACTCTCCAGCGATGGTAAATCATAGACCAGCCACGGGGATCCCGTTTTACAGAAAAAATCCACGTGACGAAAAAACGAAGGGTAAAAAACTTCCATGACCCGATTGAGGTTCGGATAGGATTTTTTGGGTATGAAACTAACCGGTGACGGCTTAAAGCCGTCATAGCTATAGAACTCACAGATACCTTCGTTTTGCCTAGTTATGGCTCCCGTAGCTCTAAACGAGCCAAGAGTTATGGCCCTCCGAAGAATCGATTTCCACAGGGTGCAACATCTGCGGTGCAAGGTGCAACATCCGTCCAAAACGACGAAACCGTGCCGTACGACCTTTAGAAATGGGTGCATGGATTTGAAACGGTGCAGTACCATGGTGCACCACTCTCCAGCGATGGTAAATCATTGACCAGCCACGGGGATCCCGTTTTACAGAGAAAATCCACGTGACGAAAACACGAAGGGTAAAAAACTTCCATGACCCGATTGAGGTTCGGATAGGATTTTTTGGGTATGAAACTAACCGGTGACGGCTTAAAGCCGTCATAGCTATAGAACTCACAGATACCTTCGTTTTGCCTAGTTATGGCTCCCGTAGCTCTAAACGAGCCAAGAGTTATGGCCCTCCGAAGAATCGATTTCCACAGGGTGCAACATCTGCGGTGCAAGGTGCAACATCCGTCCAAAACGACGAAACCGTGCCGTACGACCTTTAGAAATGGGTGCATGGATTTGAAACGGTGCAGTACCATGGTGCACCACTCTCCAGCGATGGTAAATCATTGACCAGCCACGGGGATCTCGTTTTACAGAAAAAATCCACGTGACGAAAAAACGAAGGGTAAAAAACTTCCATGACCCGATTGAGGTTCGGATAGGATTTTTTGGGTATGAAACTAACCGGTGACGGCTTAAAGCCGTCATAGCTATAGAACTCACAGATACCTTCGTTTTGCCTAGTTATGGCTCCCGTAGCTCTAAACGAGCCAAGAGTTATGGCCCTCCGAAGAATCGATTTCCACAGGGTGCAACATCTGCGGTGCAAGGTGCAACATCCGTCCAAAACGACGAAACCGTGCCGTACGACCTTTAGAAATGGGTGCATGGATTTGAAACGGTGCAGTACCATGGTGCACCACTCTCCAGCGATGGTAAATCATTGACCAGCCACGGGGATCCCGTTTTACAGAGAAAATCCACGTGACGAAAACACGAAGGGTAAAAAACTTCCATGACCCGATTGAGGTTCGGATAGGATTTTTTGGGTATGAAACTAACCAGTGACGGCTGAAAGCAGTAACAGCTGTAGAACACACAAATACCTTCGTTTTGACTGGTTGTTGCTCCCGTAACTCTAAACGAGCCAAGAGTTATGGCCCTCCGAAGAATCGATATCCATAGGGTGCAACATCTACGGTGCAAGGTGCAACATCCGTCCAAAATGACGAAACAGTGCCGTACGACCTTTAGAAATGAATGCATGGATTTGAAACGGTGTAGTACCATGGTGCACCACTCTCCAGCGATGGTAAATCATTGACCAGCCACGGGGATCCCGTTTTACAGAAAAAATCCACGTGACGAAAAAACGAAGGGTAAAAAACTTCCATGACCCGATTGAGGTTCGGATAGGATTTTTTGGGTATGAAACTAACCAGTGACGGATGAAAGCCGTCATAGCTGTAGAACTCACAAATACCTTCGTTTTGACTGGTTATGGCTCCCGTAACTCTAAACGAGCCAAGAGTTATGACCCTCCGAAGAATCGATTTCCACAGGGTGCAACATCTGCGGTGCAAGGTGCAACATCCGTCCAAAATGACGAAACCGTGCCGTACGACCTTTAGAAATGGGTGCATGGATTTGAAACGGTGCAGTGCCATGGTGCACCACTCTCCAGCGATGGTAAATCATTGACCAGCCACGGGGATCCCGTTTTACAGAGAAAATCCACGTGACAAAAACACGAAGGGTAAAAAACTTCCATGACCCGATTGAGGTTCGGATAGGATTTTTTGGGTATGAAACTAACCAGTGACGGCTGAAAGCCGTCATAGCTGTAGAACTCACAGATACCTTCGTTTTGACTGGTTATGGCTCCCGTAACTCTAAACGAGCCATGAGTTATGGCCCTCCAAAGAATCGATATCCATAGGGTGCAACATCTACGGTGCAAGGTGCAACATCCGTCCAAAATGACGAAACCGTGCCGTAAGACCTTTAGAAATGGGTGCATGGATTTGAAACGGTGTAGTACCATGGTGCACCACTCTCCAGCGATGGTAAATCATTGACCAGCCACGGGGATCCCGTTTTACAGAAAAAATCCACGTGACGAAAAAACGAAGGGTAAAAAACTTCCATGACCCGATTGAGGTTCGGATAGGATTTTTTGGGTATGAAACTAACCAGTGATGGCTGAAAGCCGTCGTAGCTGTAGAACTCACAGATACCTTCGTTTTGACTAGTTATGGCTCCCGTAACTCTAAACGAGCCAAGAGTTATGGCCCTCCGAAGAATCGATTTCCACAGGGTGCAACATCTGCGGTGCAAGGTGCAACATCCGTCCAAAATGACGAAACCGCGCCGTACGACCTTTAGAAATGGGTTCATGGATTTGAAACGGTGCGGTACCATGGTGCACCACTCTCCAGTGATGGTTAATCATTGACCAGCCACGGGGATCCCGTTTTACAGAAAAAATCCACGTGACGAAAAAACGAAGGGTAAAAAACTTCCATGACCCGATTGAGGTTCGGATAGGATTTTTTGGGTATGAAACTAACCTGTGACGGCTGAAAGCCGTCATAGCTGTAGAAATCACAGATATCTTCGTTTTGACTGGTTGTGGCTACCGTAAATCTAAACGAGCCAAGAGTTATGGCCCTCCGAAGAATCGATATCAATAGGGTGCAACATCTACGGTGTAAGGTGCAACATCTGTCCAAAATGACGAAACAGTGCCGTACGACCTTTAGAAATGAGTGCATGGATTTGAAACATTGCAGTGCCATGGTGCACCACTCTCCAGCGATGGTAAATCATAGACCAGCCACGGGGATCCCGTTTTACAGAAAAAATCCTCGTGACGAAAAAACGAAGGGTAAAAAACTTCCTTGACCCGATTGAGGTTCGGATAGGATTTTTTGGGTATGAAACTAACCAGTGATGGCTAAAAGCCGTCATAGCTGTGGAACTCACAGATACCTTCGTTTTGACTGGTTATGGCTCCCGTAACTCTAAACGAACCAAGAGTTATGGCCCTCCGAAGAATCGATATCCATAGGGTGCAACATCTACGGTGCAAGGTGCAACATCCGTCCAAAATTACGAAACCGTGCCGTACGACCTTTAGAAATGGATGCATGGATTTGAAACGGTGCAGTACCATGGTGCACCACTCTCCAGCGATGGTAAATCATTGACCAGTCACGGGGATCCCGTTTTACAGAAAAAATCCACGTGACGAAAAAACGAAGGGTAAAAAACTTCCATGACCCGATTGAGGTTCGGATAGGATTTTTTGAGTATGAAACTAACCAGTGACCGCTGAAAGCCGTCATAGCTGTAGAACTCACAGATACCTTCGTTTTGACTGGTTATGGCTTCCGTAACTCTAAACGAGCCAAGAGTTATGACCCTCTGAAGAATCGATTTCCACAGGGTGCAACATCTGCGGTGCAAGGTGCAACATCCGTCCAAAATAACGAAACCGTGCCGTACGACCTTTAGAAATGGGTGCATGGATTTGAAATGGTGCAGTACCATGGTGCAACACTCTCCAGCGATGGTAAATCATTGACCAGCCACGGGGATCCCGTTTTACAGAAAAAATCCACGTGACGAAAAAACGAAGGGTAAAAAACTTCCATGACCCGATTGAGGTTCGGATAGGATTTTTTGGGTATGAAACTAACCAGTGATGGATGAAAGCTGTCATAGCTGTAGAACTCACAGATACCTTCGTTTTGACGGGTTATGGCTCCCGTAACTCCAAACGAGCCATGAGTTATGGCCCTCCGAAGAATCGATATCCATAGGGTGCAACATCTACGGTGCAAGGTGCAACATCCGTCCAAAATGACGAAACCGTGCCGTACGACCTTTAGAATTGGGTGCATGGATTTGAAACGGTGCAGTACCATGGTGCACCACTCCCCAGCGATGGTAAATCATTGACCAGCCACGGGGATCCCGTTTTACAGAAAAAATCCACGTGACGAAAAAACGAAGGGTAAAAAACTTCCATGACCCGATTGAGGTTCGGATAGGAATTTTTTGGGTATGAAACTAACCAGTGACGGCTGAAAGCCGTCATAGCTGTAGAACTCACAGATACCTTCGTTTTGACTGGTTATGTCTCCCGTAACTGTAAACGAGCCAAGAGTTATGGCCCTCCGAATAATCGATATCCATAGGGTGCAACATCTACGGTGCAAGGTGCAACATCCGTCCAAAATGACGAAACCGTGCCGTACGATCTTTAGAAATGGGTGCATGGATTTGAAACGGTGCAGTACCATGGTGCACCACCCTCCAGCAATGGTAAATCATTGACCAGCCACGGGGATCCCGTTTTACAGAAAAAATCCACGTACCGAAAAAACGAAGGGTAAAAAACTTCCATGACCCGATTGAGGTTCGGATAGGATTTTTTGGGTATGAAACTAACCAGTGACGGCTGAAAGCCGTCATAGCTATAGAACTCACAGATACCTTCGTTTTGACTGGTTATGGCTCCCGTAACACTAAACGAGCCATGAGTTATGGCCCTCCGAAGAATCGATTTCCACAGGGTGCAACATCTGCGGTGCAAGGTGCAACAACCGTCCAAAATGACGAAACCGTGTCGTACGACCTTTAGAAATAGGTGCATGGATTTGAAACGGTGCAGTACCATGGTGCATCACTCTCTAGCGATGGTAAATCATTGACCAGCCATGGGGATCCCGTTTTACAGAAAAAATCCACGTGACGAAAAAATGAAGGGTAAAAAACTTCCATGACCCGATTGAGGTTCGGATAGGATTTTTTGGGTATGAAACTAACCAGTGACGGCTGAAAGCCGTCATAGCTGTAGAACTCACAGATACCTTTGTTTTGACTGGTTATGGCTCCCGTAACTCTAATCGAGCCAAGAGTTATGGCCCTCCGAAGAATCGATTTCCACAGGGTGCAACATCTGCGGTGCAAGGTGCAACATCCGTCCAAAGTGACAAAACCGTGCCGTACGACCTTTAGAAATGGGTGCATGGATTTGAAACGGTGTAGTACCATGGTGCACCACTCTCCAGCGATGGTAAATCGTTGACCAGCCACAGGGATCCCGTTTTACAGAAAAAATCCACGTGACGAAAAAATGAAGGGTAAAAAACTTCCATGACCCGATTGAGGTTCGGATAGGATTTTTTAAGTACGAAACTAACCAGTGACGGCTGAATGCCGTCATAGCTGTAGAACTCACAGATATCTTCGTTTTGACTGGTTGTGGCTCCCGTAACTCTAAACGAGCCAAGAGTTATGGCCCTCCGAAGAATCGATATCCATAGGGTGCAACATCTACGGTGCAAGGTGCAACATCCGTCCAAAATGACGAAACAGTGCCGTACGACCTTTAGAAATGAGTGCATGGTTTTGAAACATTGCAGTGCCATGGTGCACCACTCTCCAGCGATGGTAAATCATAGACCAGCCACGTGGATCCCGTTTTACAGAAAAAATCCACGTGACGAAAAAACGAAGGGTAAAAAACTTCCATGACCCGATTGAGGTTCGGATAGGATTTTTTGGGTATGAAACTAACCAGTGATGGCTGAAAGCAGTCATAGCTGTAGAAATCATAGATATCTTCGTTTTGACTGGTTATGGCTCCCGTAACTCTAAACGAGCCAAGAGTTATGGCCCTCCGAAGAATCGATTTCCACAGGGTGCAACATCTGCGGTGCAAGGTGCAACATCCGTCCAAAATGACGAAACCGTGCCGTACGACCTTTAGAAATGGGTGCATGGATTTGAAACGGTGCAGTACCATGGTGCACCACTCTCCAGCGATGGTAAAGGATTGACCAGCCACGGGGATCCCGTTTTACAGAAAAAATCCACGTGACGAAAAAACGAAGGGTAAAAAACTTCCATGACCCGATTGAGGTTCGGATAGGATTTTTTGGGTATGAAACTAACCAGTGACGGCTGAAAGCCATCATACCTGTAGAACTCACAGATATCATCGTTTTGACTGGTTGTGGCTCCCGTAACTCTAAACGAGCCAAGAGTTATGGCCCTCCGAAGAATCGATATCCACAGGGTGCAACATCTACGGTGTAAGGTGCAACATCCGTCCAAAATGACGAAGCAGTGCCGTACGACCTTTAGAAATGAGTGCATGGATTTGAAACATTGCAGTGCCATGGTGCACCACTCTCCAGCGATGGTAAATCATAGACCAGCCACGGGAATCCCGTTTTACAGAAAAAATCCACGTGACGAAAAAACGAAGGGTAAAAAACTTCCTTGACCCGATTGAGGTTCGTATAGGATTTTTTGGGTATGAAACTAACCAGTGCCGGCTGAAAGTGGTCATAGCTGTAGAACTCACAAATACCTTCGTTTTGACTGGTTCTGGCTCCCGTAACTCTAAACGAGCCAAGAGTTATGGCCCTCCGAAGAATCGATATCCATAGGGTGCAACATCTACGGTGCAAGGTGCAACATCCGTCCAAAATGACTAAACCGTGCCGTACGACCTTTAGAAATGGATGCATGGATTTGAAACGGTGCAGTACCATGGTGCACCACTCTCCAGCGATGGTAAATCATTGACCATCCACGGGGATCCCGTTTTACAGAAAAAATCCACGTGACGAAAAAACGAAGGGTAAAAAACTTCCATGACCCGATTGAGGTTCGGATAGGATTTTTTGGGTATGAAACTAACCAGTGACGGCTGAAAGCAGTCACAGCTGTAGAACTCACAGATACCTTCGTTTTGACTGGTTATGGCTCCCGTAACTCTAAACGAGCCAAGAGTTATGACCCTCCGAAGAATCGATTTCCACAGGGTGCAACATCTGCGGTGTAAGGTGCAACATACGTCCAAAATGACGAAACCGTGCCGTACGACCTTTAGAAATGGGTGCACGGATTTGAAACGGTCCAGTACCATGGTGCACCACTCTCCAGCGATGGTAAATCATTGACCAGCCACGGGGATCCCGTTTTACAGAAAAAATCCACGTGACGAAAAAACGAAGCGTAAAAAACTTCCATGACCCGATTGAGGTTCGGATAGGATTTTTTGGGTATGAAACTAACCAGTGATGGCTGAAAGCAGTCATAGCTGTAGAAATCATAGATACCTTCGTTTTGACTGGTTATGGCTCCCGTAACTCTAAACGAGCCATGAGTTATGGCCCTCCGAAGAATCGATATCCATAGGGTGCAACATCTACGGTGCATGGTGCAACATCCGTCCAAAATGATGAAACCGTGCCGTACGACCTTTAGAAGTGGGTGCATGGATTTGAAACGATGCAGTACCATGGTGCACCACTCTCCAGCGATGGTAAATCATTGACCAGCCACGGGGATCCCGTTTTACAGAAAAAATCCACGTGACGAAAAAACGAAGGGTAAAAAACTTCCATGACCCGATTGAGGTTCGGATAGGATTTTTTGGGTATGAAACTAACCAGTGACGGCGGAAAGCCGTCATAGCTGTGGAACTCACAGATACCTTCGTTTTGACTGGTTATGGCTCCCGTAACTCTAAACGAACCAAGAGTTATGGCCCTCCGAAGAATCGATTTCCAAAGGGTGCAACATCTGCGGTGCAAGGTGCAACATCCGTCCAAAATGACGAAACCGTGCCGTACGACCTTTAGAAATGGATGCATGGATTTGAAACGGTGCAGTACCATGGTGCACCACTCTCCAGCGATGGTAAATCATTGACCAGCCACGGGGATCCCGTTTTACAGAAAAAATCCACGTGACGAAAAAACGAAGGGTAAAAAACTTCCATGACCCGATTGAGGTTCGGATAGGATTTTTTGGGTATGAAACTAACCAGTGACGGCTGAAAGCCGTCATAGCTGTAGAACTCACAAATACCTTCGTTTTGACTGGTTGTGGCTCCCGTAACTCTAAACGAGCCAAGAGTTATGGCCCTCCGAAGAATCGATATCCACAGGGTGCAACATCTACGGTGTAAGGTGCAACATCCGTCCAAAATGACGAAACAGTGCCGTACGACCTTTAGAAATGAGTGCATGGTTTTGAAACATTGCAGTGCCATGGTGCAACACTCTCCAGCGATGGTAAATCATAGACCAGCCACGGGGATCCCGTTTTACAGAAAAAAATCCACGTGACGAAAAAACGAAGGGTAAAAAACTTGCATGACCCGATTGAGGTTCGGATAGGATTTTTTGGGTATGAAACTAAGCACTGACGGCTGAAAGCTGTCATAGCTGTAGAACTAACAGATACCTTTGTTTTGACTGGTTATGGCTCCCGTAACTCTAAACGAACCAAGAGTTATGGCCCTCCGAAGAATCAATTTCCACAGGGTGCAACATCTGCGGTGCAAGGTGCAACATCCGTCCAAAATGACGAAACCGTGCCGTACGACCTTTAGAAATGGGTGCATGGATTTGAAATGGTGCAGTACCATGGTGCACCACTCTCCAGCGATGGTAAATCATTGACCAGCCACGGCGATCCCGTTTTACAGAAAAAATCCACGTGACGAAAAAACGAAGGGTAAAAAACTTCCATGACCCGATTGAGGTTCGGATAGGATTTTTTAAGTATGAAACTAACCGGTGACGGTTTAAAGCCGTCATAGCTTTAGAACTCACAGATATCTTCGTTTTGACTGGTTGTGGCTCCCGTAACTCTAAACGAGCCAAGAGTTATGGTCCTCCGAAGAATCGATATCCACAGGGTGCAACATCTACGGTGTAAGGTGCAACATCCGTCCAAAATGACGAAACAGTGCCGTACGACCTTTAGAAATGAGTGCATGGATTTGAAACATTGCAGTGCCATGGTGCACCACTCTCCAGCGATGGTAAATCATAGACCAGCCACGGGGATCCCGTTTTACAGAAAAAATCCACGTGACAAAATAACGAAGGGTAAAAAACTTCCATGACCCGATTGAGGTTCGGATAGGATTTTTTGGGTATGAAACTAACCAGTGACGGTTGAAAGCCGTCATAGCTGTAGAACTCACAGATACCTTCGTTTTGACTAGTTATGGCTCCCGTAACTCTAAACGAGCCAAGAGTTATGGCCCTCCGAAGAATCGATTTCCACAGGGTGCAACATCTGCGGTGCAAGGTGCAAAATCCGTCCAAAATGACGAAACCGTGCCGTACGACCTTTAGAAATGGGTGCATGGATTTGAAACGATGCAGTACCATGGTGCACCACTCTCCAGCGATGGTAAATGATTGACCAGCCACGGGGATCCCGTTTTACAGAAAAAATCCACGTGATGAAAAAACGAAGGGTAAAAAACTTCCATGACCCGATTGAGGTTCGGATAGGATTTTTTGGGTATGAAACTAACCAGTGACGGCTGAAAGCCGTCATAACTGTAGAACTCACAGATATCTTCGTTTTGACTAGTTGTGGCTCCCGTAACTCTAAACGAGCCAAGAGTTATGGCCCTCCGAAGAATCGATATCCACAGGGTGCAACATCTACGGTGCAAGGTGCAACATCCGTCCAAAATGACGAAACAGTGCCGTACGACCTTTAGAAACGAGTGCATGGATTTGAAACATTGCAGTGCCATGGTGCACCACTCTCCAGCGATGGTAAATCATAGACCAGCCACGGGGATCCCGTTTTACAGAAAAAATCAACATGACGAAAACACGAAGGGTAAAAAACTTCCTTGACCCGATTGAGGTTCGGATAGGATTTTTTGGGTATGAAACTAACCAGTGACGGCTGAAAGTGGTCATAGCTGTAGAACTCACAAATATCTTTGTTTTGACTGGTTCTGGCTCTTGTAACTCTAAACGAGCGAAGAGTTATGGCCCTCCGAAGAATCGATATCCATAGGGTGCAACATCTACGGTGCAAGGTGCAACATCCGTCCAAAATGACGAAACCGTGCCGTACGACCTTTAGAAATGGGTGCATGGATTTGAAACGGTGCAGTACCATGGTGCACCACTCTCTAGCGATGGTAAATCATTGACCAGCCACAGGGATCCCGTTTTACTGAAAAAATCCACGTGACGAAAAAACGAAGGGTAAAAAACTTCCATGACCCGATTGAGGTTCGGATAGGATTTTTTGGGTATGAAACTAACTAGTGACGGCCGAAAGCAGTCATAGCTGTAGAACTCACAGATACCTTCGTTTTGACTGGTTATGGCTCCCGTAACTCTAAACAAGCCAAGAGTTATGACCCTCCGAAGAATCGATTTCCACAGGGTGCAACATCTGCGGTGCAAGGTGCAACATCCGTCCAAAATTACGAAACCGTGCCGTACGACCTTTAGAAATGGGTGCATGGATTTGAAACGGTGCAGTACCATGGTGCAACACTCTCCAGCGATGGTAAATCATTGACCAGCCACGGGGATCCCGTTTTACAGAAAAAATCCACGTGACGAAAAAACGAAGGGTAAAAAACTTCCATGACCCGATTGAGGTTCGGATAGGATTTTTTAGGTATAAAACTAACCAGTGACGGCTGAAAGCAGTCATAGCTGTAGAACTAACAGATACCTTCGTTTTGACTGGTTATGGCTCCCGTAACTCTAAACGAGCCATGAGTTATGTACCTCCGAAGAATCGATATCCATAGGGTGCAACATCTACGGTGCATGGTGCAACATCCGTCCAAAATGACGAAACCGTGCCGTACGACCTTTAGAAATGGGTGCATGGATTTGAAACGGTGCAGTATCATGGTGCACCACTCTCCAGCGATGGTAAATCATTGACCAGCCACGGGGATCCCGTTTTACAGAAAAAATCCACGTGACGAAAAAACGAAGGGTAAAAAACTTCCATGACCCGATTGAGGTTCGGATAGGATTTTTTGGGTATGAAACTAACCAGTGACGGCTGAAAGCCGTCATAGCTGTAGAACTCACAAATACCTTCGTTTTGACTGGTTGTGGCTCCCGTAACTCTAAACGAGCCAAGAGTTATGGCCCTCCGAAGAATCGATATCCACAGGGTGCAACATCTACGGTGTAAGGTGCAACATCCGTCCAAAATGACGAAACAGTGCCGTACGACCTTTAGAAATGAGTGCATGGTTTTGAAACATTGCAGTGCCATGGTGCAACACTCTCCAGCGATGGTAAATCATAGACCAGCCACGGGGATCCCGTTTTACAGAAAAAAATCCACGTGACGAAAAAACGAAGGGTAAAAAACTTGCATGACCCGATTGAGGTTCGGATAGGATTTTTTGGGTATGAAACTAACCAGTGACGGCTGAAAGCTGTCATAGCTGTAGAACTCACAGATACCTTTGTTTTGACTGGTTATGGCTCCCGTAACTCTAAACGAACCAAGAGTTATGGCCCTCCGAAGAATCAATTTCCACAGGGTGCAACATCTGCGGTGCAAGGTGCAACATCCGTCCAAAATGACGAAACCGTGCCGTACGACCTTTAGAAATGGGTGCATGGATTTGAAATGGTGCAGTACCATGGTGCACCACTCTCCAGCGATGGTAAATCATTGACCAGCCACGGCGATCCCGTTTTACATAAAAAATCCACGTGACGAAAAAACGAAGGGTAAAAAACTTCCATGACCCGATTGAGGTTCGGATAGGATTTTTTAAGTATGAAACTAATCGGTGACGGCTAAAAGCCGTCATAGCTTTAGAACTCACAGATATCTTCGTTTTGACTGGTTGTGGCTCCCGTAACTCTAAACGAGCCAAGAGTTATGGTCCTCCGAAGAATCGATATCCACAGGGTGCAACATCTACGGTGTAAGGTGCAACATCCGTCCAAAATGACGAAACAGTGCCGTACGACCTTTAGAAATGAGTGCATGGATTTGAAACATTGCAGTGCCATGGTGCACCACTCTCCAGCGATGGTAAATCATAGACCAGCCACGGGGATCCCGTTTTACAGAAAAAATCCACGTGACAAAATAACGAAGGGTAAAAAACTTCCATGACCCGATTGAGGTTCGGATAGGATTTTTTGGGTATGAAACTAACCAGTGACGGTTGAAAGCCGTCATAGCTGTAGAACTCACAGATACCTTCGTTTTGACTAGTTATGGCTCCCGTAACTCTAAACGAGCCAAGAGTTATGGCCCTCCGAAGAATCGATTTCCACAGGGTGCAACATCTGCGGTGCAAGGTGCAAAATCCGTCCAAAATGACGAAACCGTGCCGTACGACCTTTAGAAATGGGTGCATGGATTTGAAACGGTGCAGTACCATGGTGCACCACTCTCCAGCGATGGTAAATGATTGACCAGCCACGGGGATCCCGTTTTACAGAAAAAATCCACGTGATGAAAAAACGAAGGGTAAAAAACTTCCATGACCCGATTGAGGTTCGGATAGGATTTTTTGGGTATGAAACTAACCAGTGACGGCTGAAAGCCGTCATAACTGTAGAACTCACAGATATCTTCGTTTTGACTAGTTGTGGCTCCCGTAACTCTAAACGAGCCAAGAGTTATGGCCCTCCGAAGAATCGATATCCACAGGGTGCAACATCTACGGTGCAAGGTGCAACATCCGTCCAAAATGACGAAACAGTGCCGTACGACCTTTAGAAACGAGTGCATGGATTTGAAACATTGCAGTGCCATGGTGCACCACTCTCCAGCGATGGTAAATCATAGACCAGCCACGGGGATCCCGTTTTACAGAAAAAATCAACGTGACGAAAACACGAAGGGTAAAAAACTTCCTTGACCCGATTGAGGTTCGGATAGGATTTTTTGGGTATGAAACTAACCAGTGACGGCTGAAAGTGGTCATAGCTGTAGAACTCACAAATATCTTTGTTTTGACTGGTTCTGGCTCTTGTAACTCTAAACGAGCGAAGAGTTATGGCCCTCCGAAGAATCGATATCCATAGGGTGCAACATCTACGGTTCAAGGTGCAACATCCGTCCAAAATGACGAAACCGTGCCGTACGACCTTTAGAAATGGGTGCATGGATTTGAAACGGTGCAGTACCATGGTGCACCACTCTCTAGCGATGGTAAATCATTGACCAGCCACAGGGATCCCGTTTTACTGAAAAAATCCACGTGACGAAAAAACGAAGGGTAAAAAACTTCCATGACCCGATTGAGGTTCGGATAGGATTTTTTGGGTATGAAACTAACTAGTGACGGCTGAAAGCAGTCATAACTGTAGAACTCATAGATACCTTCGTTTTGACTGGTTATGGCTCCCGTAACTCTAAACAAGCCAAGAGTTATGACCCTCCGAAGAATCGATTTCCACAGGGTGCAACATCTGCGGTGCAAGGTGCAACATCCGTCCAAAATTACGAAACCGTGCCGTACGACCTTTAGAAATGGGTGCATGGATTTGAAACGGTGCAGTACCATGGTGCAACACTCTCCAGCGATGGTAAATCATTGACCAGCCACGGGGATCCCGTTTTACAGAAAAAATCCACGTGACGAAAAAACGAAGGGTAAAAAACTTCCATGACCCGATTGAGGTTCGGATAGGATTTTTTAGGTATAAAACTAACCAGTGACGGCTGAAAGCAGTTATAGCTGTAGAACTAACAGATACCTTCGTTTTGACTGGTTATGGCTCCCGTAACTCTAAACGAGCCATGAGTTATGGCCCTCCGAAGAATCGATATCCATAGGGTGCAACATCTACGGTGCATGGTGCAACATCCGTCCAAAATGACGAAACCGTGCCGTACGACCTTTAGAAATGGGTGCATGGATTTGAAACGGTGCAGTATCATGGTGCACCACTCTCCAGCGATGGTAAATCATTGACCATCCACGGGGATCCTGTTTTACAGAAAAAATCCACGTGACGAAAAAACGAAGGGTAAAAAACTTACATGACCCGATTGAGGTTCGGATAGGATTTTTTGGGAATGAAACTAACCAGTGACGGCTGAAAGCCATCATAGCTGTAGAACTCACAGATACCTTCGTTTTGACTGGTTATGGCTCCCGCAATTCTAAACGAGCCAAGAGTTATGTCCCTCCGAAGAATCGATTTCCACAGGGTGCAACATCCGTCCAAAATGACGAAACCGTGCCGTACGACCTTTAGAAATGGGTGCATGGATTTGAAACGGTGCAGTACCATGGTGCACCACTCTCCAGCGATGGTAAATCATTGACCAGCCACGGGGATCCCGTTTTACAGAAAAAATCCACGTGACGAAAAAACGAAGGGTAAAAAACTTCCGTGACCCTGTTTGCGCCAAAATTGGTCACAAACCCCGATGAATGTGAAAGCACCAGTGCTGGGATATAAATCAGCAATATCCAAACACAAATCACAGATCTAAGTAGCAAAATAGTAAATATAAACAAGAACACACGATTTATAGTGGTTCGGCTCTCTCCGGCCTACGTCCACTTCAAAGGTTTTTCCTTTTATTGATGTTCTTCGCTGATTACAATTGATTACAGCGGATTACAATGAATTATAGTTTTGAAATTCAAGTACAACGGTGGTTGTTGAGTGCAAAGTAGAGCCTTGGTGGAGTCTTGATGCTTCAGGGTCTTGATCTTGCCAAAGAGAATCCGGTCCCTTTTCTGAATGATCTGGGAGTCTATTTATAGGCGTAGGAGGCTGATATTTCTCCTAGAAATCAGGTAGACCACTTCCAGCACGTGAGGGGGCCCACATGGCCGAAACCTGGAGATACGGGCCCACATTGGGATCGATTCGACCCTAGGTTCGAATCGATCAAGAAATCGTCCAATCGTGGTGAAATTTGGCGTGGACATTCTTCAACATGTAGGCGAACTACTGTAAAAATTTCATGGGATTTGGATCAGTGGATTGAAAGTTATGATCGGTTCGAATTTGGCATCTTCGGCTTTCTGTTTGGTTCGAATCGATGATACGGTCTCCCTCGAATCGATCACTTCGAAACGAGTACTTCGAATCGATCCCAGGGCGCGCCTTCTTCGAGTCGATCCCAACTTGTCGCCGAGTTGAATGGGTCGAGTCCGAGTTCTTTGCCGTGTTCACTGGATGGCTTCGTGTGCTGGGTTCGATGGTCGTCTTCGAATCGATGGAAGGGTGTTCGTTCGAATCGATCCAAATGCATCACCTTGGATCGATTCGAAGCTGTGTTAACATGTTGGATTCGAAGACAGCATGGGGCGAGGTGAATTGGATGGAGTCGAAGCAAGGTTCAATCCATGGATTCGAAGGTAGGCCATGGATGGATTCGAGGCAAGGCTATGAAGTGACTTGGATGGAGTCGAAGGAAGGGCACATCCTATGGATTCGAAGTAGCGGCAACTCCATGGATACGAACTCTATAACTTGGAGGGATTCGAAGAGAGGACATCATGATGGAGTCGAGGCCGATGGAGTCGAAGTAGGATAGAGTCGAAGGAAGACGTTAGCCGATGGATTCGAACATGATGGACTCGAAACTGATGGGTTCGAGTGTGACGTGGCAGTGCTTATCGGTTCGAACACGGAGCTTGCTTGGATGGGTTCGAACTCGATGGTTTCGAACTAGTGAAGGGGGATGGGTTCGAACTAAGCAATGTCCATCCTTCTTAACTTGAATCCATCATAACTTGAGCATACAACCTCGGATTGACTTGAAATTTGAAATGCAGACTCCTATGATCTTTCTTGTCGTGTCCTATCAATTGTGGCCCGATCCGGGCTCGGACAAAATTCATCGATATCCATGGTTAACCTTCAATGCATGGTTGATATTCATGAATAGTAATCATTGATTTTTAGTAAATTATGGATATCTCAACTTTGCCGAAAGTTGGGATAACACTTTGCCCCCCAAAACATGCCTTTTTGTAAAAGGTATGTTTTGAACGGTCTTAAATCAAGTGTAATAAATTCATGTTTCATTCATAGCTGTGGTATTATCAATCAAGTTTGTGGCTGTTCGAAGCCAAATCAATGTTTGTTCTTCCCGTAGAAGTTTGAGAATGAAGTTTCATAGTCTGTCTGGACTACTATTGGCTGCTCTTAAACCCCTACTAAGTCTATTCTAGACTCGGTGATTGAATAGAAAGATCCCATTTCTCTCTGGCATTGCCTTCTATCCCTTGCACTCTAGTCCCAGTTAGGACGTATAGCGATATCATGGTCGTTCTTGACCGATCATAGCCTCTCCGGGCTCTTGCTGGATCCCATCCTGTCACTCTCCGGTGAAGGGGAAATAGCGCTTAAGTGAGTCGATCCTGTCGCTCTCCGGCGAAGCAACTCACTTCTTGCACTCCGGTTCAGTGTATCTGAACATTAAGCGATGTCATGGTCGTTCGAGACCGATCATAGCCTCTCCGGGCTCTTGCTGGATCCCATCCTGTCACTCTCCGGTGAAGGGTAAACAGCGCTTAAGTGAGTCGATCCTGTCGCTCTCCGGCG
Organism: Allium cepa; assembly: GCA_030765085.1. Taxonomy (NCBI): domain Eukaryota; kingdom Viridiplantae; phylum Streptophyta; class Magnoliopsida; order Asparagales; family Amaryllidaceae; genus Allium; species Allium cepa. Next base: position 1,048,553 of record CM060941.1, read on the forward strand.
AAGCAACTCACTTCTTGCACTCCGGACCCCGTCTCTCCGGATAGGGTCATAAAGAGATCATGTTTATATTGGTGTTCAGTGTTCATCCTTTGACTCTCCGGTCAAAAGGTTTATTGCAAGAAGTTCTAATTTATTTATTAAAATTCAAGTTCTAGATGTTCAATCTCAAACATCAAGAAAAAAACTAAGGATTGCCTCTCCGGGCATAGCGTTTTATCTCCATCTCAGAGCATGCCTAGGGATCTCTCCGGTTCCCGTACATGTGTAAGTGGAGTAACCGTTTATTCTGAAAATAAATCTAAATAATATTGTTCGACCAAAGTCCAAATCCTGGACTTGGCCCTTGCCATCTTTAATCAGTTGATGACGAGTCGTGATCCCGATCCAGGATCGTTCCTGCTTGGTGGAGGCGGTAGTTGTTCAAGTCTCGTTGCCGCTGTCCGTTCTCTGACATATTGTGGCAATCTACCACCTCTGGCATGCTCTTCCACCTCATCCTTCAGGTGACGGCATTCATCTGTAGTGTGCCCATCCAGCTCATGGAATAGGCAATATTTTCCAGCTCTGCGCTCCCGCTCAGTGGGATCCCTTATAGGTGGCTTTCGATAGTGGAGTTGCCCCTTGGTTTCAGTGAAGATTCGTTCTAGGCTTGCATTCAGATCGGTGTACTGCCTGAATCTTGGTTCTCGGAATTTCTTCCGTTTATCAGGTCCATCATGTTTATCATCCTGTTTTCTCTTTCCTTTGTCTACTACAGGCTGTTCTCTGGGGATTTCGTCGCTTCGCGCGATATTATTTCTCGACTCTCGGCTTGTGATTCTTCTAACCGAATGAACTTCTCGGCTTTATGAAAGAATTCTCCAAGATCTTGTGGTGGATCTTTAGTTATAGAATCTTTAAATCTTGTGCCTTCCGCGACTCCTGCCACCGCCGCCATTAAAATCATTGATGGATCCGGGCGATCTACAGAAGTCACTGTCACGTTGAATCTTAGCAGAAAATCTTTTATGGACTCTCCAGTCCTTTGCTTGATTGTTGCTAAAGTCATCACACTCTTGGGTCGCGTCACGTGGACCCTGAACTGTCTCATGAAGCAGTCAACGAGCTCGCTCCAAGTTCCGATTGATCCAGTCTCTAGTTGTCTGAACCATAGTGAAGCTAAATCTGTCAAATATAGAGGGAAGCATCGTGCCATTACTTCCTCGGATGCCCCCAGCACTTCCATGTGTCTAATATATCTTGTAATATGCATGGTCGGGTCTGATCTTCCGTCATAGGGATCTAGCGCTGGTAATTTGAACTTTGGAGGGTTCCTTGCGTTTCGGATGTTTGGAGTGAATGGACTTCGACTAACTTCTTCTAGGCCTCCGTTAGGCAATCCTCCTCTCATGATTCTTCGCATTAGGCCTATCATTCTCTCATCTCCGTCTAGGGGTTGCCCCCTTGTCAAGTTTCTGTCTTGCCCCCCGAGCCTTGAAGGGTATTCTGGTACGTATTCTTCTGGTGGCTCATTAGCATAGGCATTGGCTCCTGTCTGTTGAGCTCCGTCCGTTGGCCTTCCAGTATCGGACCCTGAGGGTCTGCCCCCAAGTCCTTGTTGATCACCTTCAACTCCTGTATTCTGGCCTTGAGCCTGTCCTTCATTTGCTTCTGCAATCCTGATTCCTTGTCCCGTGCTCGTAGCCGTTGTAGTTGGTCCAAGGTTTTGCATATTTGCCGCCCTCATCTGCTCGAGGAAATTCTGCAGCATCTCCTGTTGACTCTTCATTATGCTTTCTCGCAATGAATTAGCCATAGCCTCCATCTCGTCTCTGGTGATGTAGACGGAAGCTTGTCGTTCTCCTGATCCTTAGGATGCTTCTTGGCTTCCTCCTTGTTGGCTCCTATCAATCCTTTGTCTTGTTTGTCGAGTCATTATTTTCGGATTGGAGTTTCTTCAAACTTTTGAATCTGAATGTCGAATCTGGTGTAGCGGGTGCTAATTCTTCTCAGTGAAAGCACCAAAGTGTTTGCGCCAAAATTGGTCACAAACCCCTATGAATGTGAAAGCACCAGTGTTGGGATATAAATCAGCAATATCCAAACACAAATCACAGATCTAAGTAGCAAAATAGTAAATATAAACAAGAACACATGATTTATAGTGGTTCGGCTATCTCCGGCCTACGTCCACTTCAAAGGTTTTTCCTTTTATTGATGTTCTTCGCTGATTACAATCGATTATAGCGGATTACAATGAATTATAGTTTTGAAATTAAAGTACAACGGTGGTTGTTGAGTGCAAAGTAGAGCCTTGGTGGAGTCTTGATGCTTCAGGGTCTTGATCTTGCCAAAGAGAATCCAGTCCCTTTTCTGAATGATCTGGGAGTCTATTTATAGGCGTAGGAGGCTGATATTTCTCCTAGAAATCAGGTAGACCACTTCCAGCACATGAGGGGGCCCACATGGCCGAAACCTAGAGATACGGGCCCACATTGGGATCGATTCGACCCTAGGTTCGAATCGATCAAGAAATCGTCCAATCTTAGTGAAATTTGGCGTGGACATTCTTCAACATGTAGGCGAACTACTGTAAAAATTTCATGGGATTTGGATCAGTGGATTGAATGTTATGATCGGTTCGAAATTGGCATCTTCGGCTTTCTGTTTGGTTCGAATCGATGATACGGTCTCCCTCGAATCGATCACTTCGAAACGAGTACTTCGAATCGATCCCAGGGCGCGCCTTCTTCGAGTCGATCCTAACTTGTCGCCGAGTTGAATGGGTTGAGTCCGAGTTCTTTGCCGTGTTCACTGGATGGCTTCGTGTGCTGGGTTCGAAGGTCGTCTTCGAATCGATGGAAGGGTGTTCGTTCGAATCGATCCAAATGCATCACCTTGGATCGATTCGAAGCTGTGTTAACATGTTGGATTCGAAGACAACATGGGGCGAGGTGAATTGGATGGAGTCGAAGCAAGGTTTAATCCATGGATTCGAAGGTAGGCCATGGATGGATTCGAGGCAAGGCTATTAAGTGACTTGGATGGAGTCGAAGGAAGGGCACATCCTATGGATTCGAAGTAGACGCAACTCCATGGATACGAACTCTATAACTTGGAGGGATTCGAAGAGAGGACATCATGATGGAGTCGAGGCCGATGGAGTCGAAGTAGGATAGAGTCGAAGGAAGACGTTAGCCGATGGATTCGAACATGATGGACTCGAAACTAATGGGTTCGAGTGTGACGTGGCAGTGCTTATCGGTTCGAACACGGAGCTTGCTTGGATGGGTTCGAACTCGATGGTTTCGAACTAGTGAAGGGGGATGGGTTCGAACTAAGCAATGTCCATCCTTCTTAACTTGAATCCATCATAACTTGAGCATACGACCTCGGATTGACTTGAAATTTGAAATGCAGACTCCTATGATCTTTCTTGTCGTGTCCTATCAATTGTGGCCCGATCCGGACTCGGACAAAATTCATCGATATCCATGGTTAACATGCAATGCATGGTTGATATTCATGAATAGTAATCATTGATTTTTAGCAAATTATGGATATCTCAACTTTGCCGAAAGTTGAGATAACAGACCCGATTGAGGTTCGGATAGGAATTTTTTGGGTATGAAACTAACCAGTGACGGCTGAAAGCCGTCATAGCTGTAGAACTCACAGATACCTTCGTTTTGACTGGTTATGGCTCCCGTAACTCTAAACGAGCCAAGAGTTATGGCCCTCCGAATAATCGATATCCATAGGGTGCAACATCTACGGTGCAAGGTGCAACATCCGTCCAAAATGACGAAACCGTGCCGTACGACCTTTAGAAATGGGTGCATGGATTTGAAACGGTGCAGTACCATGGTGCACCACTCTCCAGCGATGGTAAATCATTGACCAGCCACGGGGATCCCGTTTTGCAGAAAAAATCCACGTGACGAAAAAACGAAGGGTAAAAAACTTCCATGACCCGATTGAGCTTTGGAAAGGATTTTTTGGGTATGAAACTAACCGGTGACGGCTGAGAGCCGTCATAGCTGTAGAACTCACAGATACCTTCGTTTTGACTGGTTATGGCTCTCGTAACTCTAAACGAGCCAAGAGTTATGGCCCTCCGAAGAATCGATATCCATAGGGTGCAACATCTACGGTGCAAGGTGCAACATCCGTCCAAAATGACGAAACCGTGCCGTACGACCTTTAAAAATGGGTGCATGGATTTGAAACGGTGCAGTACCATAGTGCACCACCCTCCAGCGATGGTAAATCATTGACCAGCCACGGGATCCCGTTTTACAGAAAAAATCCACGAGACGAAAAAACGAAGGGTAGAAAACTTCCATGACCCGATTGAGGTTTAGATAGGATTTTTTGGCTATGAAACTAACCAGTGACGGCTGAAAGCCGTCATAGCTGTAGAACTCACAGATACCTTCGTTTTGACTGGTTATGGCTCCCGTAACTCTAAACGAGCCAAGAGTTATGGCCCTCCGAAGAATCGATTTCCACAGGGTGCAACATCTGCGGTGCAAGGTGCAACATCCGTCCAAAATGACAAAACCGTGCCGTACGACCTTTAGAAATGGGTGCATAGATTTGAAACGGTGCAGTACCATGGTGCACCACTCTCCAGCGATGGTAAATTATTGACCAGCCACGGGGATCCCGTTTTACAGAAAAAATCCACGTGACGAAAAAACGAAGGGTAAAAAACTTCCATGACCCGATTGAGGTTCGGATAGGATTTTTTGGGTATGAAACTAACCAGTGACGGCTGAAAGCCGTCATAGCTGTAGAACTTACGGATACCTTCGTTTTGACTGGTTATGGCTCTCGTAACTCTAAACGAGCCAAGAGTTATGGCCCTCCGAGGAATCGATTTCCACAGGGTGCAACTTCTGCGGTGCAAGGTGCAACATCCCTCCAAAATGAGAAACCGTGGCGTACGACCTTTAGAAATGGTTGCATGGATTTGAAACGGTGCAGTACCATGGTGCACCACTCTCCAGCGATGGTAAATCATTGACCAGCCACGGGGATCCCGTTTTACAGAAAAAATCCACGTGACGAAAAAACGAAGGGTAAAAAACTTCCATGACCCGATTGAGGTTCGGATAGGATTTTTTGGGTATGAAACTAACAAGTGACGGCTGAAAGCCGTCATAGCTGTAGAACTCACAAATACCTTTATTTTGATTAGTTATGTCTCCCGTAACTCTAAACGAGCCAAGAGTTATGGCCCTCCGAATAATCGATATCCATAGGGTGCAACATCTATGGTGCAAGGTGCAACATCCGTCCAAAATGACAAAACCGTGCCGTACGGCCTTTAGAAATGGGTGCATGGATTTGAAACGGTGCAGTACCATGGTGCACCACTCTCCAGCAATGATAAATCATTGACCAGCCACGGGGATCCCGTTTTTACAGAAAAAATCCACGTGACGTAAAAACGAAGGGTAAAAAACTTCCATGACCCGATTGAGGTTCGGATAGGATTTTTTGGGTATGAAACTAACCAGTGACGGCTGAAAGCGGTCATAGCTGTAGAACTCACAGATACCTTTGTTTTGACTGGTTATGGCTCCCGTAATTCTAAACGAGCCAAGAGTTATGGCCCTCCGAAGAATCGATTTCCACAGGATGCAACATCTGCGGTGCATGGTGCAACATCCGTCCAAAATGACGAAACCGTGCCGTACGACCTTTAGAAATGGGTGCATGGATTTGAAACGGTGCAGTACCATGGTGCACCACTCTCCAGCGATGGTAAATCAGTGACCAGCCACGGGGATCCCGTTTTACAGAAAAAATCCACGTGACGAAAAAACGAAGGGTAAAAAACTTCCATGACCCGATTGAGGTTCGGATAGGATTTTTTGGGTATGAAACTAACCAGTGACGGCTGAAAAGCCGTCATAGCTGCAGAACTCACAGATACCTTCGTTTTGACTGGTTATGGCTCCCGTAACTCTAAACGAGCCAAGAGTTATGGCCCTCCGAAGAATCGATTTCTACAGGGTGCAACATCTGCGGTGCAAGGTGCAACATCCGTCCAAAATGACGAAACCGTGCTGTACGACCTTTAGAAATGGGTGCATGGATTTGAAACGGTGCAGTACCTTGGTGCACCACTCTCCAGCGATGGTAAATCATTGACCAGCCACGGGGATCCCGTTTTACAGAAAAAATCCACGTGACGAAAAAACGAAGGGTAAAAAACTTCCATGACCCGATTGAGGTTCGGATAGGATTTTTTAGGTATAAAACTAACCAGTGACGGCTGAAAGCAGTCATAGCTGTAGAACTAACAGATACCTTCGTTTTGACTGGTTATGGCTCCCGTAACTCTAAACGAGCCATGAGTTATGGCCCTCCGAAGAATCGATTTCCACAGGGTGCAACATCTGCGGTGCAAGGTGCAACATCCGTCCAAAATGACGAAACCGTGCCGTACGACCTTTAGAAATGGATGCATGGATTTGAAACGGTGCAGTACCATGGTGCACCACTCTCCAGCGATGGTAAATCATTGACCAGCCACGGGGATCCCGTTTTACAGAAAAAATCCACGTGACGAAAAAACGAAGGGTAAAAAACTTCCATGACCCGATTGAGGTTCGGATAGGATTTTTTGGGTATGAAACTAACCAGTGACGGCTGAAAGCCGTCATAGATGTAGAACTCACAGATATCTTTGTTTTGACTGGTAGTGGCTCCCGTATCTCTAAACGAGCAAAGAGTTATGGCCCTCCGAAGAATCGATATCCACAGGGTGCAACATCTACGGTGTAAGGTGCAACATCCGTCCAAAATGACGAAACAATGCCGTACGACCTTTAGAAATGAGTGCATGGATTTGAAACATTGCAGTGCCATGGTGCACCACTCTCCAGCGATGGTAAATCATAGACCAGCCACGGGGATCCCGTTTTACAGAAAAAATCCACGTGACGAAAAAACGAAGGGTAAAAAACTTCCTTGACCCGATTGAGGTTCGGATAGGATTTTTTGGGTATAAAACTAACCAGCGACGGCTGAAAGCTGTCGTAGCTGTAGAACTCACAAATACCTTCGTTTTGACTGGTTATGGCTCCCGTAACTCTAAACGAGCCAAGAGTTATGGCCCTCCGAAGAATCGATATCCATAGGGTGCAACATCTACGGTGCAAGGTGCAACATCCATCCAAAATGACGAAACCGTGCCGTACGACCTTTAGAAATGGATGCATGGATTTGAAACGGTGCAGTACCATGGTGCACTACTCTCCAGCGATGGTAAATGATTGACCAGCCACGGGGATCCCGTTTTACAGGAAAAATCCACGTGACGAAAAAATGAAGTGTAAAAAACTTCCATGACCCGATTGAGGTTCGGATAGGATTTTTTGGGTATGAAACTAACCAGTGACGGCTGAAGGCCATCATAGCTGTAGAACTCACAGATACCTTCGTTTTGACTGGTTATGGCTCCCGTAACTCTAAACGAGCCATGAATTATGGCCCTCCGAAAAATCGATTTCCACAGGGTGCAACATCCGTCCAAATTGACGAAACCGTGCCGTACGACCTTTAGAAATGGGTGCATGGATTTGAAACGGTGCAGTACCATGGTGCACCACTCTCCAGCGATGGTAAATCATTGACCAGCCACGGGGATCCCGTTTTACAGAAAAAATCCACGTGACTAAAAAACGAAGGGTAAAAATCTTCCATGACCCGATTGAGGTTCGGATAGGATTTTTTGGGTATGAAACTAACCAGTGACGGCTGAAAGCCGTCATAGCTGTGGAACTCACAGATATCTTCGTTTTGACTGGTTGTGGCTCCCGTAACTCTAAACGAGCCAAGAGTTATGGCCCTCCGAAGAATCGATTTCCACAGGGTGCAACATATGCGGTGCAAGGTGCAACATCCGTCCAAAATGACGAAACAGTGCCTTACGACCTTTAGAAATGAGTGCATCGATTTGAAACATTGCAGTGCCATGGTGCACCACTCTCCAGCGATGGTAAATCATACACCAGCCACGGGGATCCCGTTTTACAGAAAAAATCCACGTGACGAAAAAACGAAGGGTAAAAAACTTCCATGACCCGATTGAGGTTCGGATAGGATTCTTTGGGTATGAAACTAACCATTGACGGCTGAAAGCTGTCATAGCTGTAGAACTCACAGATACCTTCGTTTTGACTGGTTAAGGCTCCCGTAACTCTAAACGAGCCAAGAGTTATGGCCCTCCGAAGAATCGATTTCCACAGGGTGCAACATCTGCGGTGCAAGGTGCAACATCCGTCCAAAATGACGAAACCGTGCCGTACGACCTTTAGAAATGGGTGCATGAATTTGAAACGGTGCAGTACCATGGTGCACCACTCTCCAGCGATGGTAAATCATTGACCAGCCACGGGAATCCCGTTTTACAGAAAAAATCCACGTGACGAAAAAACGAAGGGTAAAAAACTTCCATGACCCGATTGAGCTTCGGAAAGGATTTTTTGGGTATGAAACTAACCAGTGACGGCAGAAAGCCGTCACAGCTGTAGAACTCACAGATATCTTCGTTTTGACTGGTTGTGGCTCCCGTAACTCTAAACGAGCCAAGAGTTATGGCCCTCCGAAGAATCAATATCCACAGGGTGCAACATCTACGGTGTAAGGTGCAACATCCATCCAAAATGACGAAACAATGCCGTACGACCTTTAGAAATGAGTGCATGGATTTGAAACATTGGAGTTCCATGGTGCACCACTCTCCAGCGATGGTAAATCATAGACCAGCCACGGGGATCCAGTTTTACAGAAAAAATCCACGTGACGAAAAAACGAAGGGTAAAAAACATCCTTGACCCGATTGAGGTTCGGATAGGATTTTTTGGGTATGAAACTAACCAGTGATGGTTGAAAGCTATCATAGCTGTAGAACTCACAAATACCTTCGTTTTGACTGGTTATGGCTTCCGTAACTCTAAACGAGCCAAGAGTTATGGCCCTCCGAAGAATCGATATCCATAGGGTGCAACATCTACGGTGCAAGGTGCAAAATCGGTCCAAAATGACGAAACCGTGCCGTACGACCTTTAGAAATGGATGCATGGATTGGAAACGGTGCAGTACCATGGTGCACCACTCTCCAGCGATCGTAAATCATTGACCAGCCACGGGGATCCCGTTTTACAGAAAAAATCCACGTGACGAAAAAACGAAGGGTAAAAAACTTCCATGACCCGATTGAGGTTCGGATAGGATTTTTTGGGTATGAAACTAACCAGTGACGGCTGAAAGCCATCATAGCTGTAGAACTCACAGATACCTTCGTTTTGACTGGTTATGGCTCCCGTAACTCTAAACGAGCCAAGAGTTATGACCCTCTGAAGAATCGATTTCCACAGGGTGCAACATCTGCGGTGCAAGGTGCAACATCCGTCCAAAATGACGAAACCGTGCCGTACGACCTTTAGAAATGGGTGCATGGATTTGAAACGGTGCAGTACCATGGTGCACCACTCTCCAGCGATGGTAAATCATTGACCAGCCACGGGGATCCCGTTTTACAGAAAAAATCCACGTGACGAAAAAATGAAGGGTAAAAAACTTTCATGACCCGATGGAGGTTCAGATAGGATTTTTTGGGTATGAAACTAACCAGTGACGGCTGAAAGCCGTCATAGCTGTAGAACTCACAGATACCTTCGTTTTTACTGGTTATGGCTCCCGTAACTCTAAACGAGCCAAGAGTTATGGCCCTCCGAAGAATCGATTTCCACAGGGTGCAACATCTGCGGTGCAAGGTGCAACATCCGTCCAAAATGACGAAACCGTGCCGTACGACCTTTAGAAATGGATGCATGGATTTGAAACGATGCAGTACCATGGTGCACCACTCTCCAGCGATGGTAAATCATTGACCAGCCACGGGGATCCCGTTTTACAGAAAAAATCCACGTGACGAAAAAACGAAGGGTAAAAAACTTCCATGACCGATTGAGGTTCGGATAGGATTTTTTGGTTATGAAACTAACCAGTGACGGCTGAAAGCCGTCATAGCTGTAGAACTCACTGATACATTCGTTTTGACTGATTATGGCTCCCGTAACTCTAAACGAGCCAAGAGTTGTGGCCCTCCGAAGAATCGATTTCCACAGGGTGCAACATCTGCGGTGCAAGGTGCAACATCCGTCCAAAATGACGAAACCGTGCCGTACGACCTTTAGAAATGGGTGCATGGATTTGAAACGGTGCAGTACCATGGTGCACCACTCTCCAGCGATGGTAAATCATTGACCAGCCACGGGGATCCCGTTTTACAGAAAAAATCCACGTGACGAAAAAACGAAGGGTAAAAAACTTCCATGACCCGATTGAGGTTCGGATAGGATTTTTTGGGTATGAAACTAACCAGTGACGGCTGAAAGCCATCATAGCTGTAGAACTCACAGATATCTTCGTTTTGACTGGTTGTGGCTCCCGTAACTCTAAACTAGCCAAGAGTTATAGCCCTCCGAAGAATCGATATCCACAGGGTGCAACATCTACGGTGTAAGGTGCAACATCCGTCCAAAATGACGAAACAGTGCCGTACGACCTTTAGAAATGAGTGCATGGATTTGAAACACTGAAGTGCCATGGTGCACCACTCTCCAGCGATGGTAAATCATAGACCAGCCACGGGGATCCCGTTTTACAGAAAAAATCCACGTGACGAAAAAACGAAGGGTAAAAAACTTCATTGACCCGATTGAGGTTCGGATAGGATTTTTTGGGTATGAAACTAACCAGTGACGGCTGAAAGCCGTCATAGGATTAGAACTCACAGATATCTTCGTTTTGACTGGTTGTGGCTCCCGTAACTCTAAACGAGCCAAGAGTTATGGCCCTCCGAAGAATCGATTTCCACAGGGTGCAACATCTGCGGTGCAAGGTGCAACATCCGTCCAAAATGACGAAGCCGTGCCGTACGACCTTTAGAAATGGGTGCATGGATTTGAGTTGGTGCAGTACCATGGTGCACCACTCTCCAGCGATGGTAAATCATTGACCAGCCACGGGGATCCCGTTTTACAGAAAAAATCCACGTGATGAAAAAACGAAGGGTAAAAAACTTTCATGACCCGATTGAGGTTCGGATAGGATTTTTTGGGTATGAAACTAACCAGTGACGGCTGAAAGCCGTCATAGCTATAGAAATCACAGATACCTTCGTTTTGACTGGTTATGGCTCCCGTAACTCTAAACGAGCCATGAGTTATGGCCCTCCGAAGAATCGATATCCATAGGGTGCAACATCTACGGTGCAAGGTGCAACATCCGTCCAAAATGACGAAACCGTGCCGTAAACCTTTAGAATTGGGTGCATGGATATGAAACGGTGCACTACCATGGTGCACCACTCGCCAGCGATGGTAAATCATTGACCAGCCACGGGGATCCCGTTTTACAGAAAAAAATCCACGTGACGAAAAAACGAAGGGTAAAAAACTTCCATGACCCGATTGAGGTTCGGATAGGATTTTTTGTGTATGAAACTAACCAGTGATGGCTGAAAGCCGTCAAAGCTGTAGAACTCACGGATACCTTCGTTTTGACTGGTTACGGCTCCCGTAACTCTAAACGAGCCATGAGTTATGGCCCTCCGAAGAATCGATATCCATAGGGTGCAACATCTACGGTACAAGGTGCAACATCCGTCCAAAATGACGAAACCGTGTCGTACGACCTTTAGAAATGGGTGCATGGATTTGAAACGGTGCAGTACCATGGTGCACCACTCTCCAGCGATGGTAAATCATTGACCAGCCACGGGGATCCCGTTTTACAGAAAAAATCCACGTGACGAAAAAACGAAGGGTAAAAAACTTCCATGACCCGATTGAGGTTCGGATAGGATTTTTTGGGTATGAAACTAACCAGTGACGGCTGAAAGCCGTCATAGCTGTAGAACTCACAGATACCTTCGTTTTTACTGGTTATGGCTCCCGTAACTCTAAACGAGCCAAGAGTTATGGCCCTCCGAAGAATCGATTTCCACAGGGTGCAACATCTGCGGTGCAAGGTGCAACATCCGTCCAAAATGACGAAACCGTGCCGTACGACCTTTAGAAATGGATGCATGGATTTGAAACGATGCAGTACCATGGTGCACCACTCTCCAGCGATGGTAAATCATTGACCAGCCACGGGGATCCCGTTTTACAGAAAAAATCCACGTGACGAAAAAACGAAGGGTAAAAAACTTCCATGACCCGATTGAGGTTCGGATAGGATTTTTTGGGTATGTGTTGGGCGAATTCTCACCCAGAAGATCTCGAGACCAAGAAGTCACAGTTTTACCCGGGCTCGCAACCCCCCGCTTCATTCGGAAAACACAAGGCTCGGTACAAGCATGGAAGACCATCCGGCATTCTCATTCGGCATAAGACCAACCTTCTCCAAGCTCCATTCGGCCTCTCCCATGCGTGCCGAACCAAGGTCACCACCGGACCAAGGCCATCACCGAACCAACATGCCTTAGCCCTCTACAACCGAGCCAAGGTCACCACCGGACCAAGGCCATCACCGAACCAACATGCCTTAGCCCTCTACAACCGAACCAAGGTCACCACCGGACCAAGGCCGCTACCGGATCCACTCCACTACCGGACCAACCACCTACCTCAATGCCGAATGGACCTCCATCCCACTCCATCACCGGTCCAACACCGCCCATTCAAAACCGAATGAAGCCTCGCCGAACCAAACAATTGCCAGTCCAGATTGCTTCAGCCCGGGCCCACCAGCAGCTATATACATCCAAGACCCCTGCCCCCTACCTCACTCTATAAATAAAGGGGCAGGGGTACAACAATGGCAGACAAGTTTGAGAGCTCAAGCAAGGAAGGAACTTTCAAACTACTTTCATATACCTGTATACAAAGCATTGTACTTGTAATCCGAAAGAAAGAAGATAATAACATATAAAGTGGACGTAGGCACGTTCTGGCCGAACCACTATAAATCCGTGTTTCTTTTACATTTCAGCCCTTGCTTTTTTCATATTTACATAACTCACCCAAACCATTGAAAATCACATATAATCAACTAAATAATACGACTTGGAGGTGTTTGTCCATTTTTTGCGCAAACATTTTTGGTGCTTTCATTGAGAGCAAGAGCTCGAAGCTTCAGCTTCTCACACTCAACCTTCTTCCTAACAACATCGTTCGTCACTTAGAAATCATGCCTTCCAAGAAGAGAAAGGATGTTAACAAAGGAAAGAACCTCGCAACTAGCAGCCTTCCAGATCCAGCAATCGCAGATCAACCTACTTCAACAGCAATACCAGATGAAAATCAGGAAAATCGGACAGGCCCCGCCACGGAACAACCAATCACTAGGGCAGATCTGGACAGGGTTGTGGCTGAAGTAACTAACCGCTTCACATCCCAACAAGAAGCTTTGGTGGACCAACTCATGTCACGCCTAAGGGATGCTGAAGAATCCAACCGCAACACTGAGTCATGGGGTGAATCATAATCCGGAGGATCTCGGAGACAACAAAGGTCTTCCCTCTTCGAAGAAGCTATCAACAGGAACAACAATGATAGGGGCCGCGCCCGGACTCAGCCCGAACTCCGGCTCGAGGAAGCGCTTGGAACCGAACCCAGTGGGGGAGGTGCCAGGCGAGGGTCGGATGTAGCTGAGCCAGTCGTGCCACCTAATCATAGAAACCCCGCTGAACGGAGCCGAGCTAGAACCCAGCCCGAAGTTGACCCCATGGATACGCTCGAAACGGAACCCCACAGGGGAAGATCAAGGCAGGGGGCAACTGTAGCTGGTCCTAGCATGCATCCGAGCAGCCAGAGACAACCACTGGATAATGCTAGAAGTGATAGACTGTACCATCCCTATAGGTCATCTGGACGAGATAGATCCCGCAGGGAAGAACCAAGCTCATTTTTGTCCGCTCCAAATTATGATGAACGAATGGCACGATTATTCAGAGAGTGCGTCCAACGGGAGCAAAGGGATCGGGGAATAGGCGCTAGGGTCACCAGCCCCTTTACCCGTAATATCGAAACTGCCATCACCCCCCGGGAATGGAAAATGCCAACCATGGAACCTTACAAGGGAACTTCTGACCCCATCGTACACTTACAGAGATACACACAACATATGCTCATGAGCGGAGCAACAGAAGGGGTATTGTGTAAATGCTTTCCGCTATTCCTAGCAGATCTAGCTACCTCCTGGTTCTGCCATCTACCCCAAGGATCTATCAGCTCATGGGAGATGTTGAAAGAAAGATTCATTAGCCAGTTCCGCATCCATGTGGAACAACCCAAGGATGCTTATACTCTATCCAATATCAAACAGAAATCCGGAGAGACACTGCAACAATATCTAACACGGTTCAACGCCGCAGCGGCCGCAGTTCAAGATTCCGATGAAAAGCTCACCCTAATGGCCCTCTGTAGTGGTGTACATCCAGATACCAAGTTTGCCAGAAGATTAACTAAGGAAAAACCAGCCACCTTGCCTGATTTCTTCCATGAAGCTGGAAAGTATATGAGACTTGAAGACGCTGCTACGGAGAGGCAGTCAGGGCAACAAGGTAAGATAGTTCAGGACAAGGTTCCCACTGCGGCTAAGGACGCTCGAAGAAATGAACCTAGAGACAATGCTGGGGGCAGGAAGGTTGAAAAGCGCCAATATCGACCAGGACCAAGATTCGACTCCTACACTCCTTTGAATGAAACAATCGAAAACATCTTCCTAGCCACTCAGGGCGAAATCGGATACAAGCGCCCCCGCACAAGAAAGAATCAGATAACGCACTCAAGTCTGGAAAGTTCTGTCGCTTCCACGAATCCCACGGACATGACACCAATGAATGCCACCATCTTCGGGACTTGATCGAAGAACACATTAGAAGAAGAAGACTGGAACGCTATGTGAAAGGTCAGAACAGGACTCCAACTCCTGCCAATGAGAACTCAAAGCGACCCCTCCCAGAAGCAGGGAGATGGAATCGCAACACCAGTGGCTCTAACCAAGAGAAGATAGTGGTCCATACCATCTCGGGAGGACCACACATCGCCGACAGAAGCTGGGCAGATATGGAAAGGTACGGCAAGTCACTTAGAAATGCTGAAGGCTATGTTAACTCCATTACGGAAGAAATCCACCCGAAACGAAAAGAGAGCGACGACATCATATTCAGTGGCGTGATTTAGAAGGAAGACAGTATCCACATATGGATCCCATGGTCATCTCTGCCTGGTTCGGTCCAGCTAAAGTCTTTCGAATTCTAATAGACACGGGAAGCTCTGTAAATATCATATTCAAGCATGCTTTCGACAAAATGAAGCTGTCAATGAAGGACGTGTCTCCCTGCGACAAACCCCTGCACGGTTTCACTAGAGATGCGAAAATGCCCCTCGGGCAACTTGATCTCTTCGTCGAAATAGGAAGTCATCCCTGCTCTGTTGTACGAAAACAAACATTCGTACTAATAGAAAACCACTCGGCCTACAATGCCTTCCTGGGAAGACCTGCCTTATCTGACTTCCAAATTGTCCTAGCCCCGTGGTGCCTAAAGATGAAATTCCCAACAGATAACGGAATAGGAGAAGTTGAAGGGGATCAAGACGCTGCCCGAGACTGTTATGTAACTGAACTTCGCAATAACCGCGGAAAGGATAAAGGGAAAGATGCAGAGACTACTCTCTGCATGAAAAGCTTGGAAGCATAGCAACTAAAGAAAGCCCCTCCTATTCGGTATACAAGCGATCCCTTCAATGAACTAGACCCTAGGGACAAAGAGGAGGAGGCTACCGCCGAGCCTGCAGAGGCTATGGAATTCGTATATGTAGATAAGCATGATTCAAGTAGACTATTAAAAATTGGATCTCAGCTAAAAATGGAATTGAAAGATCAACTCATTGACTTTCTCCGCCACAACTTAGATGTATTTACATGGACACATGCCGATATGACAGGAATCTCCCCAGACATAGCATGCCACATGCTGAACATCGATCCCACCAAGGTACCAGTAAAGCAGAAAAAGAGGAGCATGGGGGCAGAGCGATCAGCAACCCTTGATGAGGAAGTAAAGAATCTACTTGCTAATGGCTTCATACGAGAAGCCATATACCTAGAGTGGATCGCTAACCCAGTACTAGTAAAAAAGGCCAATGGAAAGTGGCGAACGTGTATTGACTTCTCCAATCTGAATGACGCTTTCCCAAAAGATTGCTTCCCACTTCCCCGAATTGACCAACTTGTGGACAGCACAGCCGGACACGAACTCCTATCTTTTATGGATGCATACTCCAGATATAACCAGATTCCCATGCACGCTCCTGATCAAGACCACACTAGTTTCATCACTGACCGCGGGTTATATTGTTACAAAGTCATGCCTTTTGGACTCAAAAATGCCGGAGCTACCTATCAGCGCTTCGTCAACAAGATGTTCACGGAACTAATAGGACGAACTATGGAAGTGTATGTGGATGACATGTTGGTAAAGTCCAGGAAAGCCAACGACCATGTAAGCTACCTGGGCGAGATGTTTCAGGTACTTCACCGATATGGAATGAAGCTGAATCCTCTAAAGTGCTCCTTCGGAGTATCACCGGGAAAATTCTTAGGATTTATCGTCCACGCCAGAGGAATCGAAGCAAACCCTGAACAAATCCGGGCTCTAAAAGAAATAAGGATACCTTCCACTCGAAAAGAAATGCAGAGCCTAAACGGAAAGGTGGCCGCCCTAAGCAGATTTATTTCCAAAGCAACTGACAAGTGTGTCCCTTTCTTCGAAGCTCTCAAGAAAGACAAAGGGAAGTTCGAGTGGACCGATGAATGCTTAAAAGCCTTCCTTAACCTAATCGAACACCTTCAGAGACCACCAGTACTCTCAACTCCGGATGAAGGTGAAGTGTTGTACCTATACCTCGCTGTATCATCTCATGCTTTAAGCGCCGCCTTGGTAAGAGAAGAAGACCGCACACAACGCCCGGTTTACTTTGTAAGCAAAAGATTTACAGGGGCAGAAGCCAGATATCCTAAACTTGAGAAATTAGCGTATTCTTTATTGATCGCGTCACGAAAACTGCGACACTACTTCCAGTCTCACTCCATCAGAATTCTAACCGATCAACCGCTAAGACAGGTGCTCCATCGTCCTGACACTTCTGGGCGACTCCTCAAATGGTGCACTGAACTAAGTCAATATGATATCACCTACCATCCTCGCACCGCTATCAAAGGACAAGCCATGGCCGATTTCATTGCCGAATTCACTACCAACGAAGGCAAGGAACAATCCGAAATAGCAAAAAACGTCAAGTGGAACCTCTTTGTAGATGGAGCATCTAACGAACAAGGCTCGGGGGCAGGTATTGTGATTATCACCCCCAGGGGAAGAAAGTTGTACTATGCATTAAGGTTGGAATTCACGGCCACTAACAACGATGCGGAGTATGAGGCAGTAATAGCGGGATTGGAACTTGCCCTAGAAATTGGAGTCAATTCTTTATGTCTTCATAGTGATTCTCAGCTTATCGTAAACCATATACTAGGAGAGTTCCAGACTCGAGGAGAACAACTCACAGCATACCTAAAGAAAACTAAACTGCTGCTCGATCAATTGGACCACTACCTAATCAAACACGTTCCTCGAGAAGAGAACCAAGAGGCCGATGAACTAGCAAAGCAAGCTAGTATGAAGAATAGTACCGTTTCCGGAGCACTAGCCATCTCAAGGCAGCTAGCCCCAAGTTTCGAACAAGTGGATCTAATAGCTGCAATCGAAGAAGGAACCTGGATGACCCCTATCCGAAAATATTTACAAGATGGCACACTGCCCGACAGGCGTGACGAAGCCAAGAGGATCTTGAGGAAAGTTCCCCACTACACAATACAAGAAGGCATCCTCTATCGGCGTGGCTTCTCTAGCCCCTTATTAAGATGCGTCGCCGGAAGGGAAGCCAAAGAAATTTTATCAAACATCCATCAAGGAGGTTGTGGAGATCACACCGGAGGGCAGACTCTGGCAAGAAAGATACTCCGATATTGATATTACTGGCCCACACTAAACAAAGATGCCTTAGACTTCGTCAAGAAATGCGACAGATGTCAGAAATTTGCCAAGATTCCTCGACTGCCCACAAATGAGATTACTCAAATGACCAGCCCTTGGCCCTTTGCTGTATGGGGAATTGACTTAATAGGCGAACTGCCAACGGGCCGAGATGGAGCCAAATATGCTATAGCGGCAGTCGATTATTTCACCAAATGGGTGGAAGCGGAACCTCTAAATAAAATATCTTCAGCAAAAGTTATCAACTTCTTGATCAAAAATATTCTGTGCAGGTACGGAGTCCCACTAAAGATCGTATCAGACAACGGACTCCAATTTGACAGCGAAGAATTCGCCGACTGGTGCCAAGAGCATGGAATTCATAAAAGCTTCTCATCAGTAGCTTATCCTCAGGCAAATGGACAAGTCGAAGCTGTCAACAAAATTCTCAAAACCCTAATCAAGAAGAAGCTTGAAAAGTCAAAAAGCGCTTGGGTGGACGAACTCCCTACGGCACTTTGGGCCTACCGCACATCTTTCAGAAGATCAACGGGACATAGTCCTTTCTCTTTGGCATACGGATCGGAGGCAATGCTCCCTGTTGAGACTATTGTTCCTTCCCACCGTAGGATCCACTATAATCCAGAAGAAAACGAAGAACTCCTCCTCATGTCTTTGGATCTGATTGAGGAAAGGAGGAACGACGCAGCACTCAAAGCAGCAGCTCACAAACAAAAAGTGGCAGCACTATACAATTCCAAAGTCAAGCATCGCAGCTTACAAGAAGGAGATCTTGTCCTCAGGTGAATCTTGCCGTGCCCCGGGGCACTGGACCCCATCTGGGACGGACCATATGTAATTCATAAAGATCTCCACAACGGAGCTTATATTTTGTCAACAGTGGACGGAGAGGTGTTCTAGAGGGCATGGAACATCCGACACCTCCGTCGATACTTTTCTTAACTTGTACTGCCCATATGAAGTGAATTAACAAAGAGAATCAGTGGACGTAGGCATTTTCGTGCCGAACCACTTTAAAAAATCTTGTCTCTCTTTTTAACTTGTTCCTTTATATCTTGGCTGCTTGTTAAGTTTTATCCCTTTCTGTTGAACAAAATCCTATGGCATCTCCACTCAAGACGCACCGCGGCCTCGTCTGGACTAGGCCTAACAGGTACGCTACGATTCTATGCACTCGCCAATGAGACACTTTTGCTCCAGCATCCCTCTGCTGTGGGTTAACTCATTGCTCGCGCCTGCCCTCAAAGCCAACTGTAATGAGCCGATTATAAGTCATCATAAAGGCCGACTATAGCCGATGGCAGCTCATTACGGCGTTCGGCTCGCCGGCAACTGTGAACCTACTTTAAGCCCCAACATAAGGTGTGGCCAGCTAGGGGTAGTTCACGGCCAACGGCACCCACGCTAGCCGGCCACGGTAAGTCGAATAATACCCACGATTACGGACCATAATGGTTCGGGTAGTTACCGTGCGTGATCTCGGCTCCGATGTGTCTTAAGTGCGGCTGTGGTAAAAAAGAAAACTCCCCGCGGAGGCGTAAGATGGGTGACAAATGTCTCCAAGACCCACAGCTAGGGAAAGTGACTACAAAACCCGTTTGCCACGAACTTAAGCACATCGACGGCCTTCCGTGACTGGAAGTTTTACCTTTTCTATATTTCCGTTTCATTTAAATACTTTTTCTCCTATCCTGTATAACGAACTCTAAAGTACAGGAAACCAAATAAGAAGCATTCACTCATGAGAATCTAAGCCTGCATACTGGGTGGCAAAGTACTCAGCTATATCCATGATCAGTTACACAAGGCTCTCAAAGCTACCGCCTGCAAATAAAACATGAAGGGCGGTACTCTCTTGTAACGACCCGTATTTTACGTGTCGATAAATCATAGAATTTACAGGTCGTTAATATTGTTTGTGGTGTTCCTAGCCTGAGTCGTATAAGGAGATAACTCGTGTAGTTAGTGTTGAGTCGTGACCGACTCATAGGTTGGAACGAGTTATGGAGTTAACTCGTGACCGAGTCATAGAGTTGCCGACTCATAGTATTAGGAACCTAGTAGTTCAGGCCGACTCATGAATTAGTGGAAGTAACGACCTAAGAGTTGCCGAGTTAGCTTAGGTCGTGAGCGAGTTAGCTTAGGTCGGTGGGTAAATGAGTCGTTTATACGACTTAGGGATGTTGCCGACCTAAGGAAGGCGGTCGGGTTAAGGAGATTACGACCTAAGGTGTTGCCGAGCTAAGGATGAGTCGTGTAAGAGTAACGACTCATAGGATGGAAGGCTTGGGAGTTAGGTCGTTTGGAGGATAGGTCGTGGGGTCTTGAGTCGGTAGGTCGTTAGTACGACCTAAGGAGGAAGGATGAGTCGTGAGTCGGCTATGATGATGAGTCGTAAGCAGTTATGTCGGCTGCTTGTTAAGTCGTGTGGGCCGTGTCTTTTGTTAAGTCTTAGAACGACTTATGTGTTAGGTCGGCAGGAGTTAGGTCGCGTGAGTACTGTTAAGACTTAGGTCGTAAACGACCTAAGTTAGGTCGGAGATATTAGGTCGGCACTAGGCTTAGCCGTGTGGCATGTTAAGGCGTTAGGTTGATGAGTCGTGTCTCGTGTGACTCTGGGGTTGTTAGGTCGTTGAAGGGTTAGATCGGCAGTGGTTTTAGGTCGTGGGTCGTAGGGATCTGATGAGTCGTGGACGACTCATGGCTTAGGTCGTGGGCGACCTAAGGGGCGACGACTCATGGGAATTTCAGCCTATAAATAGAGGGGTTTGGCTCACTTTTTGGCACCGGTTTTTGAAGCGACGAAGTGCTGCCATTTTGAGAGCTCGACTACAACATTTCTTCATCTTCTTTTCTCCATTCCAATCAAGTGCTAACATCCATCCAAGATCGAAGATCGAGATCGAAGATCCAAGAGCCAAAGTTGAAGACCTTCATCCGTTCGAGCTAGATTTCATCGATTGAAGCGAGATCTTGCCAGATCAAGCCTTGTTCTTCGCTGTCCAGATCTGAAGTGTTTAGTTTTTGAGGTGTTTGGGTGATTTGGTGAGTGGTGGTTATCTCTCACGCGGACCCAAAGGAGTATATTGGATCGGTGGCTTGTTTATGTGTTTAAGATAGTGATTTCTCGCATTTTCCTTAAGTCTGCATGTAGATCCATGGTTTTTGAAGATGTTTACTTGTGCAAATTCATTTAACAAGTATTAGAGACAAAACCCATATTTTATATTTGATAGATCTATGCTAAAACCCTATGAATCATGCATGTTGGACTTATGCTCATTTATTTACGAAATTGCCATTATAGTTGATATTACTTATTAGATCTTGTTTGAATGCTTGAATGTTTGGATGTATGATTGATTTGATTGTTTCAAGTTAGCGTGTAGTTGATTTGGAACAAGATGGTTGAAGATGATTCAAAAGCTAAGTGGAAAGGCTCTTGAATGGTGAAAGCTGCCTGTAGCATATGAAGCGGATGTGGAAGCTCATATGGATGGATTCGAGGATGTGGGATCTTGCCATGGTGTGAGAAGGCAAAGCATGATGTTGAGATGGGACTTTGCAATGGTGTGATGGGGCAAGGCATATGTTGAAATGGGACGGGTCATGATGACGTTCCAAGATGAGAGACTTTGCTATGATATGATGAGGCAAGACATATGTTGAGATGGGACGGGTCACGATGACGTTCCAAGCACGGGTCATGACGACGTGCGAAGTTATAACTCGGTGATGCGGTCCGGGTTGGTGTGGATAATGGTTAGCTTGAGAGGCGCTTGAGCTAGTATGGAAATAGTCGTCAAGGAGGATAACTAGGAGGCTAAGATCTCATCGTTGTTGAAGGTTCTAGCATACTAAAAGCAAGGGTACGTTGGAACGGGTCACGATGACGTTCCAAGCACGGGTCACGATGACGTGCTAGTACTCTGGGCTGATGCGTTCGGCTTAGGCATGGGTCACGATGACGTGCGGAGTTATGTCTAAAACCGGGGTTACCATTAGCCCTTGACAGGTGGTCATTCAACTAACGGTGATATCAAGGCAATGATAACAGTGATAGCCAGAGTCATGGATGTTTGGTTGTATCATCATTCGGTCTCAAGAGCGGTGTTTTCTGGGTGCTTATCTGATCTTGGTTTAGGCCTTGGGGTTTTGTATTTGGAAAACATCGTCCTTGACTCGAGTGATTATTGTTTTACTTTAATTACCTGCTATGTTATGCTTGCTTCTCTTTAGTGTGTGTCTGGGGGCTATCACTGTAGAAAGAGGTGGAGTGGGATGGTTTGGTTCCTATTCCTTTTATCCCTTATGCTCTTTTGGTATGTTTGATAGTTAATTTACTGCTCACTAAGACTTTGTCTGACTCAAGGTTTTATGTCTCCTCTTATTACCTTGGGCTGTTCATCCATGTTTGGGATGGGCAGACTAGGTAGCAGGTGACAGGTGCTGTGCTTGGAGTTCTACGCTGATGATGGCGAAGACGAGCAGGAGGCTTTGCATATTAGTTTTCTTACTATATGTACTGGGTATCCGCTGCTGTATTTGATTTGAGTGTCTTGTAGTGAGGCTTTGATGTATGAATGATTCATTTTCATGTATAAACTACTGTAATGCTTATATGATGATGTTCTGTTCTATGGAGCTTCACTATATTTTATTTCTCTATTGTATTTTATCCATGCGCTGTGAGTTGTACGGTAGATTCTCCGCTGTTTTAATTTACCCTGACTATCGTCCATGGCTACCTGGCACACCTTTCTGCGCACTTTTCTCTTGTTTTGGTGCGGGAGACATGGGCGGTCGTCACATTTGGTATCAGAGCTTTGGTTAATCGATTTTAGCCAACGCTCGCTGATGTAACTACGTATGAGAGACGTAATTGTATTTTGATGGATGATTACTATATATAATATAGTAGCTTAGAAGGATTTGAACTCCTTATGCAGTTGTTTCTTAAGGTGTTCTAATCATCCCTTTTTACAGATATTAAGGATGAGCAGAAGTGAGAGACAAGCTGCGAGGGATAGCCGAGCTGCTAGGGAAGCTGTTGATTGTGCTACTATGTTCGAAGCGATGATGACTTCGATCATGAGAAGGATACCAGCTTCAGGATCATCTGTGGATGTCGGTGTTCAAGTCCAGGCTCCAAGACCGGTGGATTTTGCCAAACTTGTAAGGATTATACTTCTCTTGGAGGAAAAGCTTTCTTGGGGACGGAGTCGACTATTGAGGTGCAGAGATGGATTGATGCATGTCGAAGGATCTTTGGTGACTTAGGGATTGAGGATGCAACCAAGAGGAAGCTTGCATCGAGACAGCTTCAGGGAAGAGCTGCTGATTGGTGGCATTCTATCACCATAGATACCCCAGAAGAAGAGATTACTTGGGAGCAATTCCAAGTTAGATTTGAAGCCAAGTTTATCTCTACGGCTCAGAAGTCTGTTTTGTTCAAGAGGTTTGTAGAGCTCAAGCAAGGTGGGAGACCAATTCTTGAGTATATTTCTGAGTTCGAAGCTTTGTCCAAGTATGCCAGATCATATATTGATTCTCCCTACCAGAAGAACGAGAAGTTTGTGACCGGTTTGGATGCTTATCTTGGAAGGCAGTTGGTGGATCATTTGGATGATCCGTTTGAGAAGCTTGTGGAGAAAGCTCTCAGGCATGAGAGTTTGTTTCCTAAGGAAAGTTCTGTTGTTGCTGTAACCAAGGAAGGATCTAAACCACAGCAGAGTAGCAACAAGAAGAGGAAACAGCAGCAACAGAAGGGTAAGGATGGCCAAAAAAAGCCGAGAGGCGAAGTGACCTGCTACAACTGCCGACAGAAGGGTCATCTCTCCCGGGATTGCAAGAATCCAAAGGTGCAGTTGAAGTGCCACAACTGTGATAAGCTGGGACATATCAAGAAGGACTGTCTAGAACCTAGGAAAGATAGGCAGGTTGTGCAAGCCTATGCTTTGGGAGCTGTTCCATCGTCTTCGAAAGCTCCTACTGCTGAAGAGAAGGGGAAGAGTGTGGTGGTTCAAGGTACTCTTTCCATTTGTGGTGTTCCAGTTAGAGTGTTGTTTGATACTGGAGCGTCGCATTCTTTTGTTTGTGATGATTTGGTAGGCCGGTTAGGTTTCAAACCGGATATTGTTGATAGGCCATTGGTTGTGACTAATCCAGTTGGGGGTTCGTCATGTTTGTGTATGATATGCCGTGGTCTAGTTGTGTCGAGTCATGATTGCTCGTTTGTTTGTGATTGCTTTGTTCTGAACTTTGCGGGGTTCGGAATTATTTTGGGTATGGACTGGCTTAGGAAGTATGCGGCAAGGATTGATTGTGAGAGGCTGGAGGTGACAGTCGGGAATGTGGAAGGGCGAAAGGTTGTGATACGATGTAAGCATGAGGAAGGTGTCTTCATGAGCTTCATGTATTCGCTGGTTGTTCCACGGGATGGACTGTCATCGGTGCCTATTGTGAATGGATTTGAGGATGTCTTTGACGAAGTCAAAGGGTTGCCGCCGCATAGGGAGATCGAGTTTCGTATCGATCTAGTTGAGGGAGCCAGACCTGTTGTGATGCCTCTTAGGCGGATGGCACCGAGAGAGCAGCAGGAGCTGAAGGTGCAAGTTGATGACCTTTTGCGAAAAGGATTCATTCGGAGAAGTGTGTCCGAATGGGGTGCACCAGTTGTGTTCGCAACCAAAGAGGATGGATCGTTGAGGTTGTGTGCTGATTATCGTGAGCTGAATAAGGTGACTAAGAAGAACAAGTATCCATTGCCGAGAATAGATGACTTGTTTGATCAGCTTCTCGAGGCTAAGGTGTTTTCTCAGATGGATTTGGCAACGGGATTTCACCAGTTAAGAGTGGCGAAGGATAGTGTGCCGAAGACTGCTTTCAGGACACCATCCGGGTTTTATGAGTGGCTGGTAATGCCGTTTGGATTGACTAACGCGCCAGCATATTTTGTGGATCTTATGAATAGAGTATTCAGAGATCAGTTGAATAAGTTCGTGCTTGTGTTCGTAAATGATATTTTGGTTTACTCCAGAACTGAAGAAGAGCACAAGACGCACTTGCGGATTGTTTTGGAAATCTTGCGGAAACATCAGCTGAAGGCTAAGTTTTCGAAGTGTCACTTCTGGAAGAGTGAAGTGAGGTTCTTAGGCCATGCTATCTCTGGAAATGGAATAGCGGTTGACCCCGCTAAGGTGGCAGCGATCCAGGATTGGGTTAGACCTAAGAATGCATCTGAAGTGAGAAGTTTTCTTGGATTAGCAGGATATTATCGTCGGTTTATCAAAGACTTTTCCAAGATAGCTGCACCGTTGACAGGATTGACGAAAAAGAACCAAGTGTTCAAATGGGATGATAAGTGTGAGCAAGCTTTCGTAATCCTGAAAGAGCGACTGACGAGTGCTCCTGTTTTGACTATTCCAAGTGGGAATGATGAGATGGTGGTTTACACCGATGCATGTGGTACTGGACTTGGAGCAGTGCTAATGCAGAAGGATAAAGTTGTTGCATATGCAAGTCGACAACTGAAGCCGCATGAAAGGAACTATCCGACTCATGATTTGGAGTTAGCGGCGATTGTGTTTGCTTTGAAGATGTGGAGACATTATCTATTGGGAATTAGATTCGAGTTGTTTACGGATCATAAGTCGTTGAAGTATCTGTTCTCCCAAAAGGATTTGAATCTTTGACAGCAACGGTGGCTAGAGTTTCTAGCATCTTATGATTTTGGTATAGCCTATACTCCGGGAAAAGGTAACGCGGTGGCTGATGCGTTAAGTCGAAGGCATGCAGGGATGGGAGCCATGATTTCGGAATGGAAGAGTCTTGAGTATTTGGCTGGATTTGATTTCAGGCCTAGATGTGAATTGGAGCCTGAGATGTTGGCAAACTTATCGATAAGACCTACTCTTGTAGAAAGAATTGGTAAGAGCCAAAGGCGAGACGATAAGCTTGTCAAGATTATCCGTGATTTGGAATCTGGATTGGAACCAGAGAAGGATAAAGGATTCGAGGTCGATCGAGAGGGTTGGCTTCGGAAGCAAGGAAGATTGGTTGTTCCCGATGTAGATGGATTGAGAGATGAAGTTCTGAGGGAAAGTCATCTCTCGAAGTTGACAATTCATCCAGGTGGAAATAAGATGTATCGGGATATGAAGAGAGCTTATTACTGGGAAGGTATGAAGAAAGATGTTGGAAGTTTTATTTCCAAGTGTATGAACTGCCAGTTGGTGAAAGCTGAGCAGAAGAAGCCCAGTGGATTACTTCAGCCATTAGAGGTTCCTACATGGAAGTGGGAGCAAGTATCGATGGATTTTATCGATGGTCTACCTAGAACTAGGGCAGGAAATGAGGGGATTTGGGTCATAGTAGATCGGTTGACCAAGAGTGCAAGGTTCATTCCTGTTCGATCAACTAGGACTGCATCGAAATTGGCTGAGTTGTATGTGAAGTTGATTGTTCGATTCCATGGTATTCCGAAGAGTATAGTGAGCGATCGAGACCCATTGTTCACTAGTAGATTTTGGAAGAGCTTCCAGGAAGTTTTGGGAACCGAGTTGTGTTTGAGTACAGCTTATCACCCTCAAACAGATGGCCAGACCGAGAGAGTCAACTGAGTTTTGGAAGATCTCCTTAGAGCATGTGTTTTGGACTTCGGAGGATCATGGGAAGATCACCTTCATTTGGTGGAGTTTGCTTATAATAACAGTTATCAGTCGAGTATTGGTATGGCACCATATGAAGCACTGTATGGAAGACCGTGTAACTCTCCGACATGTTGGTTGGAAACTGGAGAAAAGCTGATACTTGGGCCAGAGATGATTCGACAGACTTCGGATTGTATAGAGATCATTCGACAACGAATGAAGGCATCCCAGGATCGTCAGAAAAGTTATGCAGATAATCGTCGAAAGGATTTCGAATTCGACGTGGGAGATATAGTTTTTGCGAAGATTTCTCCATTAAAGAGTGCTATTAGATTCGGGAAGAAAGGAAAGTTAACTCCGAGATTTGTTGGACCATTCCCGATTATCGAGCGAATTGGAAAGCTCACTTACAGATTGGAGTTACCGGAAAAGATGGCGGGTGTGCACAATGTTTTTCATG
Organism: Allium cepa; assembly: GCA_030765085.1. Classification (NCBI taxonomy): domain Eukaryota; kingdom Viridiplantae; phylum Streptophyta; class Magnoliopsida; order Asparagales; family Amaryllidaceae; genus Allium; species Allium cepa. The sequence continues at coordinate 1,075,731 of CM060941.1, forward strand.
TATCTTGTCTACGGAAGTATGTGCATGACCCAACTACAGTGGTTTCTGCTGATAGCTGTAAAGACTTGGAGGTTGATCCAGTTGTTTCGAGACCTCGTAAGCCGCTTCGTGTTGTTGGAACCGACACGAAACAGCTTAGGAGGAAGACGATTACGTTGCTCAAGGTACAATGGAGTGATGATGTTAACGACTGTACATGGGAGGAGGAAGAGAGGATGAAGGCAGCTCATCCCGAACTCTTCGAGGTATGGCCCTAAAGTGTCGTGACATCTCATGAATTTGTAGCTTGTTCTAAGTTTTAGAATTCTGCATGCTAGGCTAGAATTGGATGCATGGTTTGTTGATTGCTATGGATGGTAGGCATGCGGAATAATTTTGATTGTTGTTGTTTGTTTGGAATTTCGGGGGCGAAATTCCTAAGGGGGAGAGAATGTAACGACCCGTATTTTACGTGTCGATAAATCGTAGAATTTACAGGTCGTTAATATTGTTTGTGGTGTTCCTAGCCTGAGTCGTATAAGGAGATAACTCGTGTGGTTAGTGTTGAGTCGTGACCGACTCATAGGTTGGAACGAGTTATGGAGTTAACTCGTGATCGAGTCATAGAGTTGCCGACTCATAGTATTAGGAACCTAGTAGTTCAGGCCGACTCATGAATTAGTGGAAGTAACGACCTAAGAGTTGCCGAGTTAGCTTAGGTCGTGAGCGAGTTAGCTTAGGTCGGTGGGTAAATGAGTCGTTTATACGACTTAGGGATGTTGCCGACCTAAGGAAGGCGGTCGGGTTAAGGAGATTACGACCTAAGGTGTTGTCGAGCTAAGGATGAGTCGTGTAAGAGTAACGACTCATAGGATGGAAGGCTTGGGAGTTAGGTCGTTTGGAGGATAGGTCGTGGGGTCTTGAGTCGGTAGGTCGTTAGTACGACCTAAGGAGGAAGGATGAGTCGTGAGTCGGCTATGATGATGAGACGTAAGCAGTTATGTCGGCTGCTTGTTAAGTCGTGTGGGCCGTGTCTTTTGTTAAGTCGCAGAACGACTTATGTGTTAGGTCGGCAGGAGTTAGGTCGCGTAAGTACTGTTAAGACTTAGGTCGTAAACGACCTAAGTTAGGTCGGAGATATTAGGTCGGCACTAGGCTTAGCCATGTGGCATGTTAAGGCGTTAGGTTGATGAGTCGTGTCTCGTGTGACCCTGGGGTTGTTAGGTCGTTGAAGGGTTAGATCGGCAGTGGTTTTAGGTCGTGGGTCGTAGGGATCTGATGAGTCGTGGACGACTCATGGCTTAGGTCGTGGGCGACCTAAGGGGCGACGACTCATGGGAATTTTAGCCTATAAATAGAGGGGTTTGGCTCACTTTTTGGCACCGGTTTTTGAAGCGACGAAGTGCTGCCATTTTGAGAGATCGACTACAACATTTCTTCATCTTCTTTTCTCCATTCCAATCAAGTGCTAACATCCATCCAAGATCGAAGATCGAGATCGAAGATCCAAGAGCCAAAGTTGAAGATCTTCATCCGTTCGAGCTAGATTTCATCGATTGAAGCGAGATCTTGCCGGATCAAGCCTTGTTCTTCGCTGTCCAGATCTGAAGTGTTTAGTTTTTGAGGTGTTTGGGTGATTTGGTGAGTGGTGGTTATCTCTCACGCGGACCCAAAGGAGTATATTGGATCGGTGGCTTGTTTATGTGTTTAAGATAGTGATTTCTCGCATTTTCCTTAAGTCTGCATGTAGATCCATGGTTTTTGAAGATGTTTACTTGTGCAAATTCATTTAACAAGTATTAGAGACAAAACCCATATTTTATATTTGATAGATCTATGCTAAAAACCTATGAATCATGCATGTTGGACTTATGCTCATTTATTTACGAAATTGCCATTATAGTTGATATTACTTATTAGATCTTGTTTGAATGCTTGAATGTTTGGTTGTATGATTGATTTGATTGTTTCAAGTTAGCTTGTAGTTGATTTGGAACAAGATGGTTGAAGATGATTCAAAAGCTAAGTGGAAAGGCTCTTGAATGGTGAAAGCTGCCTGTAGCATATGAAGCGGATGTGGAAGCTCATATGGATGGATTCGAGGACGTGGGATCTTGCCATGGTGTGAGAAGGCAAAGCATGATGTTGAGATGGGACTTTGCAATGGTGTGATGAGGCAAGGCATATGTTGAAATGGGACGGGTCATGATGACGTTCCAAGATGAGAGACTTTGCTATGATATGATGAGGCAAGACATATGTTGAGATGGGACGGGTCACGATGACGTTCCAAGCACGGGTCATGACGACGTGCGAAGTTATAACTCGGTGATGCGGTCCGGGTTGGTGTGGATAATGGTTAGCTTGAGAGGCGCTTGAGCTAGTATGGAAATAGTCGTCAAGGAGGATGACTAGGAGGCTAAGATCTCATCGTTGTTGAAGGTTCTAGCATACTAAAAGCAAGGGTACGTTGGAACGGGTCACGATGACGTTCCAAGCACGGGTCACGATGACGTGCTAGTACTCTGGGCTGATGCGTTCGGCTTAGGCACGGGTCACGATGACGTGCGGAGTTATGTCTAAAACCGGGGTTACCATTAGCCCTTGACAGGTGGTCATTCAACTAACGGTGATATCAAGGCAATGATAACAGTGATAGCCAGAGTCATGGATGTTTGGTTGTATCATCATTCGGTCTCAAGAGCGGTGTTTTCTGGGTGCTTATCTGATCTTGGTTTAGGCCTTGGGGGTTTGTATTTGGAAAACATCGTCCTTGACTCGAGTGATTATTGTTTTACTTTAATTACCTGCTATGTTATGCTTGCTTCTCCTTAGTGTGTGTCTGGGGGCTATCACTGTAGAAAGAGGTGGAGTGGGATGGTTTGGTTCCTATTCCTTTTATCCCTTATGCTCTTTTGGTATGTTTGATAGTTAATTTACTGCTCACTAAGACTTTGTCTGACTCAAGGTTTTATGTCTCCTCTTATTACCTTGGGCTGTTCATCCATGTTTGGGATGGGCAGACTAGGTAGCAGGTGACAGGTGCTGTGCTTGGAGTTCTACGCTGATGATGGCGAAGACGAGCAGGAGGCTTTGCATATTAGTTTTCTTACTATATGTACTGGGTATCCGCTGCTGTATTTGATTTGAGTGTCTTGTAGTGAGGCTTTGATGTATGAATGATTCATTTTCATGTATAAACTTCTGTGATGCTTATATGATGATGTTCTGTTCTATGGAGCTTCACTATATTTTATTTCTCTATTGTATTTTATCCATGCGCTGTGAGTTGTACGGTAGATTCTCCGCTGTTTTAATTTACCCTGACTATCGTCCATGGCTGCCTGACACACCTTTCAGCGCACTTTTCTCTTGTTTTGGTGCGGGAGACATGGGCGGTCGTCACATCTCTTTTCTTGTACATAAATACGTAACTATAGCTTGTTCGTACACTAACATTGCAAAACATGAAATTATATTTCAAGCAAAAACTTAACATCAAACACAACTAAAATCACAGGCATATACTTAGTTATACTTCTCACGCAGCACATCAAGATGACAACAACATTCAAACATAACAAAATTAGCTTATACTATAAAATCACACGAAGTTATTCTTTGCAAATAATATTATTACAGTCGCATCAATGACTAACGTAGACAGTGATAAAAAGAAATAAAAAGGTGGCAGCTGCGTCCACACTTCGCTCTCGTCCTTCCGGCTTCCCAAGTCTACTTGGCCGCAGGATCAGAGCCCCCAGCGTGTTGATCAGAAGTTCCACCTGTCCAATTCAGAAGAGGAATTCATTAAACGAACGATGAACGATCAAGTTGTGGAAACACAGAAAGAAAAGAAAAAGAGAAGAATAACTCACCAGCGCCCGCCGCTTGATCCTCATCCTCCAACTGCACGCCCGCTTCCTCTGCAGCAAGCAGCCGCATCCCCTCCTTCACCGCCGCTTGCTCCTCCTTCGAGAACTGAGTAGTGACCGCATCCAAATTGAAAGCCTCTCCACCTTCCTTACCCGCATTAACCCTGGCCTCCTCTAAAGCCTGAAGATATACCTTGGCCATGACCCGAGGGTAGTCGTCCATCCAAGACAAGCCGCCCTCCTTCCAAGTGTGGAAGTACATGTCCTGCAGCATCTCATCCATCATCCCCTCATTCTCCTCAAACTCCCTCACCCGGGCCTCGGAAGCCTGCAACTTGGCGACAGCAACATCCCTCTCTGATCGGTATCTCAAGCAATCAGCCTGGAGTGACCTCCTCATTTCCTCCTCCTTTAACTTGAGAGACCTCCTCATTTCCTCCATCTCTTCCTTTAACTTGACTTGAGCCATCTCCGCGGCCTCAAGCCTCCCAGACAACTCCTCTACCCGCTCGAGATCCGCATTTCGAACCTCATCCACTGTTGCAATGGCCATGTTAATCCGCTCCTTGCAGGCGGCCTCCATCTTCCGTAGTTCCGCCCTACTAGCCTTCTCCATAGTCTCTTTCAGCCGCCTGGAGGCTTCCTCGTGCTGAGAAATCTGGATGGCTTGATCGGCAAGCTGCTTGGCCTGATCGGCAACCTTTAGCCTCAACCGAATATTAGCACTCCCAATCTCTTCCCCAGCCTTGACCAATTGAGCATGATGCTCCATTAACTTCTTGGTCTCTTCGGCCACCCGATCGATATTAGCCTTGGCCTCGTCCCCCATGGTAACTACCCGAGTAGTAAGCAAATCAAGATCTAGAGACTTGGCCTCGTCCAGCACTCGTACCATGGGGTTGCGGGGAAGGAGGTGCTCACCTGTGGCCTCATCAAATGAGATATCCTGAAAGCTTGGATCTAAATCAGGATGACCGGCAAAGGGGTCACGAGGCACGGGGCGAGGCACGTCAGGACGCCTTATGCGGATAACAGTTGGACTCTTGAAAGGAGGATGAGGGGGGCCAGACTCCGTGCTCTCCTCCGTAGTATCACAAGGAGGCTGAGGAGGAAGCTGCAAACCAGGGGAAGACTCAAATAAGGAACGACTCCGCTTCTTTTTCTGAATGCTCTCTTCAATGGCCCCTAGAAGAGGACGGTAACTGACTACGTCCCCAGTACGACCAGTAGGGGACTTCACAGAAGCTCTCCTCGACTTGAATTGTTCAAGGCGGTGTCGAACATCTGACGTTTTAACCACCTGGCCTACCCCTGGAATAAAGAACAAGTGTTACGAGCATACAATGATCCACAATTCAAAAAACGTGTTAAGTTAAAAAGAAAGAAAAAGTGAGAAGGCACGTCTATTATACAAACCCTGCGGAGGATTGGGATACTGTAATAAGTCCTGAATCTCATTCCAGGACGGGAGTGGACCATAAAATATTCCTAAGTCCCTATCGTAAATGGAATCGGCAGAATTCAAAAGTTCACCTTGCACCGCCGGAATCACCCTAGCTGAGGAACCCTTAGGGGATGGGTCAGTGCCAGCCACAGCCTTGCCGGTTTCCTTTGCCTTCTCCGTTTCCGACTCTCCCTCCGACTCCCCGAAGGCCTGACGGAGAGCCTCATCCAGTTCAAGGTCTTGCCCAGAGGTTAAGGCACCAACGCCACTATCACCCTGACCGTCGCCATCTCCTCCATCCTCTGACCCTTCTCCAACTTCGCCTCCTTCCCCCTCTTCCACACCTTCCTCCTCCGGGACAGTCGGGCAAGTACTTGGAGAAGGGCCATCAGACTTCTTCAGTTTCTTCCCCCCAACAACGGGACGCTCTGCAAAAGGCTCCCTCTTGCCGCTCTTCACCGCAGCCCCCTCCTTAGCTTTAGCGGCCTTCTCCTTAGCCGTGTCCCTCTGCTTAACCACGGACTGGTGCGGTAGGATCAAATCGTACTCCAGGAGGGTTGCGTTCCTGATCAAGAAGGAAGCCGACCGGTCCCGTGCCGGAATGGCCTTTATTTCAGCAGCCATTCGCGCCAAGGAATCGTCCTCCACGACTGCAATACCACCTGTCGCTAGCAAGAAATAGAAGCATGTCAGAAAAAGCACTACAATCAGAACATGGAAAATACAAATAAAATTCATCTTACAGCCGAAAGTGAAAAGGCGGAAAGAAACAGAATCGTCCTTGATAAAAAACCATTCTTTCTTGAACATGGTAAACTTTGAATATAAGTCCAGGACTGGTTTGAAGGGCACGGCCGCTTCTAGACTAATATACGGAGACCCCTTCTTGTAGCCTCTTAGGTTATACAAATACCGAATTTCCCGGTTAGAAGGAGGGCGCCCGTACCTCCTCTGGAAGATAACGAAAAGGCTCACCAGAATGGCATAAGAGTTCGGCTGAAGCTGGAATGGAGCCACTTTCAAATATGTGGTAAAGCTGACTATCCAGGCATTGATAGGAGGGATAGCACCACACATGCAATGATATCTGCTGTAAGCAAAGTAACCTTCGGGGGGATTATACGGCATCACTCCATCTCCCGGCAGCAGCATAAGAGCCCTGTCTATCCCGAATGAACGAGATATGACATCAAGTTGCTCCTCCTTTAGGGAGCTAGGAAAACAATCGGGAGGAGAGACCAGAAGTTCCTGGGGTCCATATCCGTCCACTAACGACCTCGGGGCAGGCCCACGTGGCGCCGATCCCGATTGGGCTGGGGGCACGGAAGAAGACTCTCCTCCATCCCTCGACTTCCGTCTATCTGATCGTGTTTCCGCCTTGCGAGACATTTATCTGCATACACAAAAGTGAAAAGACAGGTTGTTAGAACAGAGAATACAAAGATGTAAGCAAAAAAGAATGCATAAGTCCGGAATTCCACTAAAATATCAAGTTCATTCGGCAGTGCAAGTAAGTTCATTCGGCAGGGAGATAATAAGTTCATTCGGCACTAAGAGTTCATCCGGTATACGTGTCATTCGGCACTAAGGCCTAAAGCACATTTGGCAAACAAAGACTTTCGTGTGTATTCGGCAGTCAGATTCATTCGGCAATTAAGGTCATTCGGCAAAAGATATATACCTGATTCGGTATAAGCTTGGTTCGGTAGACAAGTTTGTTCGGCTAAGAATTGGTTCGGCTTTCGTTGATTCGGTAAGGAAAAACCAAGGGGGTGTAGCCCCTATATATAGATGAGCGCAACACTACCGGACCAACCCATTCGGCAGACCGGACCAACTAAGACCGAATGGAGCTATCTCTACCAGCTAAAAACCGAATGAAGCTATCTCTATCAACTAAAAACCGAATGAAACTGTCTCTACCAGCAGAAACCAGAAACAGGGGGCACGCAAAGCACCTCACTCAGATAAGTACCGAACTCTAGGACCTACTAATAAAGTAGAGAATATGATAACAATGAATGAGTCGTAAATCTCTCACCAACGTGGGTTAATCATTTACACGTGTACGCGACCACGAACGGTCCATAGGCACGCTCTGAATGGCTATTAACCCTATCGTCGTGAGAATTTGCACTTTGACATCCTTTTTTAAGCTCATCGGTTAAATGGATATTTGATTCTGATAATTATGAAATGGCTAAGCTACTTACACATGTACGGGGTCGCGAACGATCCCTAGGCATGCTCTGAGTTCGCGATAAACCACCTTGACAAACGATCCAGGGACCCACTCTGACGTGAACCTGGCATCGATAATGCTAAGCCCCCTCGGGGCACACCTCTCGCCCCGAACGGCGCTATTCACTTCATCTCAAATGCTTCGATCCTGAACGGTCGTTATCTGAAGTCACACTAAAACTGTAAATTCCTTTGCAGGACATCAACAGGATATGAACATCCAGCCCATGGCATTACAAAACAAGCCTTCCTACCATAGGGAAACAAAGCGCGACACATGCAAGCACGTGCCCCACTTTGGGGGGCAAATGTTGGGCGAATTCTCACCCAGAAGATCTCGAGACCAAGAAGTCACAGTTTTACCCGGGCTCGCAACCCCCCGCTTCATTCGGAAAACACAAGGCTCGGTACAAGCATGGAAGACCATCCGGCATTCTCATTCGGCATAAGACCAACCTTCTCCAAGCTCCATTCGGCCTCTCCCATGCGTGCCGAACCAAGGTCACCACCGGACCAAGGCCATCACCGAACCAACATGCCTTAGCCCTCTACAACCGAACCAAGGTCACCACCGGACCAAGGCCATCACCGAACCAACATGCCTTAGCCCTCTACAACCGAACCAAGGTCACCACCGGACCAAGGCCGCTACCGGATCCACTCCACTACCGGACCAACCACCCACCTCAATGCCGAATGGACCTCCATCCCACTCCATCACCGGTCCAACACCGCCCATTCAAAACCGAATGAAGCCTCGCCGAACCAAACAATTGCCAGTCCAGATTGCTTCAGCCCGGGCCCACCAGCAGCTATATACATCCAAGACCCCTGCCCCCTACCTCACTCTATAACTAGAGGGGCAGGGGTACAACAATGGCAGACAAGTTTGAGAGCTCAAGCAAGGAAGGAACTTTCAAACTACTTTCATATACCTATATACAAAGGATTGTACTTGTAATCCGAAAGAAAGAAGATAATAACATATAAAGTGGACGTAGGCACATTCTGGCCGAACCACTATAAATCCGTGTGTCTTTTACATTTCAGCCCTTGCTTTTTTCATATTTATATAACTCACCCAAACCATTGAAAATCACATATAATCAACTAAATAATACGACTTGGAGGTGTTTGTCCATTTTTTGCGCAAACAGTATGAAACTAACCAGCGACGGCTGAAAGCCGTCATAGCTGTAGAACTCACAGATATCTTCGTTTTGACTGGTTGTGGCTCCCGTAACTCTAAACGAGCCAAGAGTTATGGCCCTCCGAAGAATCGATATCCATAGGGTGCAACATCTACGGTGTAAGGTGCAACATCCGTCCAAAATGACGAAACAGTGCCGTACGACCTTTAGAAATGAGTGCATGGATTTGAAACATTGAAGTGCCATGGTGCACCACTCTCCAGCGATGGTAAATCATAGACCAGCCACGGGGATCCCGTTTTACAGAAAAAATCCACGTGACGAAAAAACAAAAGGTAAAAAACTTCCATGACACGATTGAGGCTCGGATAGGATTTTTTGGGTATGAAACTAACCAGTGATGGCTCAAAGCTGTCATAGCTGTAGAACTCACAGATACCTTCGTTTTGACTGGTTATGGCTCCCGTAACTCTAAACAAGCCTAGAGTTATGGCCCTCCGAATAATCGATATCCATAGGGTGCAACATCTACGGTGCAAGGTGCAACATCCGTCCAAAATGACGAAACCGTGCCGTACGACCTTTAGAAATGGGTGCATGGATTTGAAACGGTGCAGTACCATGGTGCACCACTCTCCAGCGATGGTAAATCATTGACCAGCCACGGGGTTCCCGTTTTACAGAAAAAATCCACGTGACGAAAAAACGAAGGGTAAAAAACTTCCATGACCCGATTGAGGCTCGGATAGGATTTTTTGGGTACGAAACTAACCAGTGACGGCTGAAAGCCATCACAGCTGTAGAACTCACATATACCTTCGTTTTGACTGGTTATGGCTCCCGTAACTCTAAACGAGCCAAGAGTTATGGCCCTCCGAATAATCGATAACCACAGGGTGCAACATCTACGGTGCAAGGTGCAACATCCGTCCAAAATGACGAAACCGAGCCGTACGACCTTTAGAAATGGGTGCATGGATTTGAAACGGTGCAGTACCATGGTGCACCACTCTCCAGCGATGGTAAATCATTGACCAACCACGGGGATCCCGTTTTACAGAAAAAATCCACGTGACGAAAAAACAAAAGGTAAAAAACTTCCATGACCCGATTGAGGTTCGGATAGGATTTTTTGGGTATGAAACTAACCAGTGACGGCTGAAAGCCGTCATAGCTGTAGAACTCACAGATACCTTCGTTTTGACTGGTTATGGCTCCCGTAACTCTGAACGAGCCAAGAGTTATGGCCCTCCGAATAATCGATATCCATAGGGTGCAACATCTACGGTGCAAGGTGCAACATCCGTCCAAAATGACGAAACCGTGCCGTACGACCTTTAGAAATGGGTGCACGGATTTGAAACGGTGCAGCACCATGGTGCACCACTCTCCAGAGATGGTAAATCATTGACCAGCCATGGGGATCCCGTTTTACAGAAAAAATCCACGTGACGAAAAAACGAAGGGTAAAAAACTTCCATGACCCGATTGAGTTTCGGATAGGATTTTTTGGGTATGAAACTAACCAGTGATGGCTAAAAGCCGTCACAGCTGTAGAACTCATAGATACCTTCGTTTTGACTAGTTATGGCTCCCGTAACTCTAAACGAGCCAAGAGTTATGGCCCTCCGAATAATCGATATCCATAGGGTGCAACATATACGGTGCAAGGTGCAACATCCGTCCAAAATGACGAAACCGTGCCGTACGACCTTTAGAAATGGATGCATGGATTTGAAACGGTGTAGTACCATGGTGCACCACTCTCCGGCGATGGTAAATCATTGACCAGCCACGGGGATCCCGTTTTACAGAAAAAATCCACGTGACGAAAAAACGAAGGGTAAAAAACTTCCATGACCCGATTGAGTTTCGGATAGGATTTTTTGGGTATGAAACTAACCAGTGATAGCTAAAAGCCGTCATAGCTGTAGAACTCAAAGATACCTTCGTTTTGACTGGTTATGGCTCCTGTAACTCTAACGAGCCAAGAGTTATGGCCCTCCGAATAATCGATATCCATAGGGTGCAACATCTACGGTGCAAGGTGCAACATCCGTCCAAAATGACGAAACCGTGTCGTACGACCTTTAGAAATGGGTGAAGGGATATGAAACGGTGCAGTACCATGGTGCACCACTCTCCAGCGATGGTAAATCATTGACCAGCCATGGGGATCCCGTTTTACAGAAAAAATCCACGTGACTAAAAAACGAAGGGTAAAAAACTTCCATGACCCGATTGAGGTTCGGATAGGATTTTTTGGGTATGAAACTAACAAGTGATGGCTGAAAGCCATCATAGCTGTAGAACTCACAGATACCTTCGTTTTGACAGGTTATGGGTCCCGTAACTCTAAACGAGCCAAGAGTTATGGCCCTCCGAATAATCGATATCCAAAGGGTGCAACATCTGCGGTGCAAGGTGCAACATCCGTCCAAAATGACGAAACCGTGTCGTACGACCTTTAGAAATGGGTGAAGGGATTTGAAACGGTGCAGTACCATGGTGCACCACTCTCCAGCGATGGTAAATCATTGACCAGCCACGGGGATCTCGTTTTACAGAAAAAATCCACGTGACTAAAAAACGAAGGGTAAAAAACTTCCATGACCCGATTGAGGTTCGGATAGGATTTTTTGGGTATGAAACTAACCAGTGATGGCTAAAAGCCGTCATAGCTGTAGAACTCACAGATACCTTCGTTTTGACTGGTTATGGCTCCCGTAACTCTAAACGAGCCAAGAGTTATGGCCCTCCGAATAATCGATATCCAAAGGGTGCAACATATACGGTGCAAGGTGCAACATCCGTCCAAAATGACGAAACCGTGCCGTATGACCTTTAGAAATGGAAGCATGGATTTGAAACGGTGCAGTACCATGGTGCACCACTCTCCAGCGATGTTAAATCATTGACCAGCCACGGGGATCCCGTTTTACAGAAAAAATCCACGTGACGAAAAAACGAAGGGTAAAAAACTTCCATGACCCGATTGAGGTTCGGATAGGATTTTTTGGGTATGAAACTAACCAGTGACGGCCGAAAGCCGTCATAGCTGTAGAACTCACAGATACCTTCGTTTTGACTGGTTATGGCTCCCGTAACTCTAAATGAGCCAAGAGTTATGGCCCTCCGAATAATCGATATCCATAGGGTGCAACATCTACGGTGCAAGGTGCAACATCCGTCCAAAATGACGAAACCGTGCCGTACGACCTTTAGAAATGGTTGCACGGATTTGAAACGGTGCAGCACCATGGTGCACCACTCTCCAGCGATGGTAAATCATTGACCAGCCATGGGGATCCCGTTTTACAGAAAAAATCCACGTGACGAAAAAACGAAGGGCAAAAAACTTCCATGACCCGATTGAGTTTCGGATAGGATTTTTTGGGTATGAAACTAACCAGTGATGGCTAAAAGCCGTCATTGCTGTAGAACTCAAAGATACCTTCGTTTTGACTGGTTATGCCTCCCGTAACTCTAAACGAGCCAAGAGTTATGGCCCTCCGAATAATCGATATACATAGGGTGCAACATCTACGGTGCAAGGTGCAACATCCGTCCAAAATGACGAAACCGTGTCGTACGACCTTTAGAAATGGGTGAAGGGATATGAAACGGTGCAGTACCATGGTGCACCACTCTCCAGCGATGGTAAATCATTGACCAGCCACGGGGATCCCGTTTTACAGAAAAAATCCACGTGACTAAAAAACGAAGGGTAAAAAACTTCCATGACCCGATTGAGGTTCGGATAGGATTTTTTGGGTATGAAACTAACCAGTGATGGCTGAAAGCCGTCATAGCTGTAGAACTCACAGATACCTTCGTTTTGACAGGTTATGGGTCCCGTAACTCTAAACGAGCCAAGAGTTATGGCCCTCCGAATAATCGATATCCAAAGGGTGCAACATCTGCGGTGCAAGGTGCAACATCCGTCCAAAATGACGAAACCGTGTCGTACGACCTTTAGAAATGGGTGAAGGGATATGAAACGGTGCAGTACCATGGTGCACCACTCTCCAGCGATGGTAAATCATTGACGAGCCACGGGGATCCCGTTTTACAGAAAAAATCCACGTGACTAAAAAACGAAGGGTAAAAAACTTCCATGACCCGATTGAGGTTCGGATAGGATTTTTTGGGTATGAAACTAACAAGTGATGGCTGAAAGCCGTCATAGCTGTAGAACTCACAGATACCTTCGTTTTGACAGGTTATGGGTCCCGTAACTCTAAACGAGCCAAGAGTTATGGCCCTCCGAATAATCGATATCCAAAGGGTGCAACATCTGCGGTGCAAGGTGCAACATCCGTCCAAAATGACGAAACCGTGTCGTACGACCTTTAGAAATGGGTTAAGGGATTTGAAACGGTGCAGTACCATGGTGCACCACTCTCCAGCGATGGTAAATCATTGACCAGCCACGGGGATCTCGTTTTACAGAAAAAATCCACGTGACTAAAAAACGAAGGGTAAAAAACTTCCATGACCCGATTGAGGTTCGGATAGGATTTTTTGGGTATGAAACTAACCAGTGATGGCTAAAAGCCGTCATAGCTGTAGAACTCACAGATACCTTCGTTTTGACTGGTTATGGCTCCCGTAACTCTAAACGAGCCAAGAGTTATGGCCCTCCGAATAATCGATATCCAAAGGGTGCAACATATACGGTGCAAGGTGCAACATCCGTCCAAAATGACGAAACCGTGCCGTATGACCTTTAGAAATGGAAGCATGGATTTGAAACGGTGCAGTACCATGGTGCACCACTCTCCAGCGATGGTAAATCATTGACCAGCCACGGGGATCCCGTTTTACAGAAAAAATCCACGTGACGAAAAAACGAAGGGTAAAAAACTTCCATGACCCGATTGAGGTTCGGATAGGATTTTTTGGGTATGAAACTAACCAGTGACGGCCGAAAGCCGTCATAGCTGTAGAACTCACAGATACCTTCGTTTTGACTGGTTATGGCTCCCGTAACTCTAAATGAGCCAAGAGTTATGGCCCTCCGAATAATCGATATCCATAGGGTGCAACATCTACGGTGCAAGGTGCAACATCCGTCCAAAATGACGAAACCGTGCCGTACGACCTTTAGAAATGGGTGCACGGATTTGAAACGGTGCAGCACCATGGTGCACCACTCTCCAGCGATGGTAAATCATTGACCAGCCATGGGGATCCCGTTTTACAGAAAAAATCCACGTGACGAAAAAACGAAGGGCAAAAAACTTCCATGACCCGATTGAGTTTCGGATAGGATTTTTTGGGTATGAAACTAACCAGTGATGGCTAAAAGCCGTCATTGCTGTAGAACTCAAGGATACCTTCGTTTTGACTGGTTATGGCTCCCGTAACTCTAAACGAGCCAAGAGTTATGGCCCTCCGAATAATCGATATCCATAGGGTGCAACATCTACGGTGCAAGGTGCAACATCCGTCCAAAATGACGAAACCGTGTCGTACGACCTTTAGAAATGGGTGAAGGGATATGAAACGGTGCAGTACCATGGTGCACCACTCTCCAGCGATGGTAAATCATTGACCAGCCACGGGGATCCCGTTTTACAGAAAAAATCCACGTGACTAAAAAACGAAGGGTAAAAAACTTCCATGACCCGATTGAGGTTCGGATAGGATTTTTTGGGTATGAAACTAACCAGTGATGGCTGAAAGCCGTCATAGCTGTAGAACTCACAGATACCTTCGTTTTGACAGGTTATGGGTCCCGTAACTCTAAACGAGCCAAGAGTTATGGCCCTCCGAATAATCGATATCCAAAGGGTGCAACATCTGCGGTGCAAGGTGCAACATCCGTCCAAAATGACGAAACCGTGTCGTACGACCTTTAGAAATGGGTGAAGGGATTTGAAACGGTGCAGTACCATGGTGCACCACTCTCCAGCGATGGTAAATCATTGACCAGCCACGGGGATCTCGTTTTACAGAAAAAATCCACGTGACTAAAAAACGAAGGGTAAAAAACTTCCATGACCCGATTGAGGTTCGGATAGGATTTTTGGGTATGAAACTAACCAGTGATGGCTAAAAGCCGTCATAGCTGTAGAACTCACAGATACCTTCGTTTTGACAGGTTATGGGTCCCGTAACTCTAAACGAGCCAAGAGTCAACATCTACGGTGCAAGGTGCAACATCCGTCCAAAATGACGAAACCGTGTCGTACGACCTTTAGAAATGGGTGAAGGGATATGAAACGGTGCAGTACCATGGTGCACCACTCTCCAGCGATGGTAAATCATTGACCAGCCACGGGGATCCCGTTTTACAGAAAAAATCCACGTGACTAAAAAACGAAGGGTAAAAAACTTCCATGACCCGATTGAGGTTCGGATAGGATTTTTTGGCTATGAAACTAACCAGTGATGGCTGAAAGCCGTCATAGCTGTAGAACTCACAGATACCTTCGTTTTGACAGGTTATGGGTCCCGTAACTCTAAACGAGCCAAGAGTTATGGCCCTCCGAATAATCGATATCCAAAGGGTGCAACATCTGCGGTGCAAGGTGCAACATCCGTCCAAAATGACGAAACCGTGTCGTACGACCTTTAGAAATGGGTGAAGGGATTTGAAACGGTGCAGTACCATGGTGCACCACTCTCCAGCGATGGTAAATCATTGACCAGCCACGGGGATCCCGTTTTACAGAAAAAATCCACGTGACGAAAAAACGAAGGGTAAAAAACTTCCATGACCCGATTGAGGTTCGGATAGGATTTTTTGGGTATGAAACTAACCAGTGACGGCCGAAAGCCGTCATAGCTGTAGAACTCACAGATACCTTCGTTTTGACTGGTTATGGCTCCCGTAACTCTAAATGAGCCAAGAGTTATGGCCCTCCGAATAATCGATATCCATAGGGTGCAACATCTACGGTGCAAGGTGCAACATCCGTCCAAAATGACGAAACCGTGCCGTACGACCTTTAGAAATGGGTGCACGGATTTGAAACGGTGCAGCACCATGGTGCACCACTCTCCAGCGATGGTAAATCATTGACCAGCCACGGGGATCTCGTTTTACAGAAAAAATCCACGTGACTAAAAAACGAAGGGTAAAAAACTTCCATGACCCGATTGAGGTTCGGATAGGATTTTTGGGTATGAAACTAACCAGTGATGGCTAAAAGCCGTCATAGCTGTAGAACTCACAGATACCTTCGTTTTGACTGGTTATGTCTCCCGTAACTCTAAACGAGCCAAGAGTTATGGCCCTCCGAATAATCGATATCCATAGGGTGCAACATCTGCGGTGCAAGGTGCAACATCCGTCCAAAATGACGAAACCGTGTCGTACGACCTTTAGAAATGGGTGAAGGGATTTGAAACGGTGCAGTACCATGGTGCACCACTCTCCAGCGATGGTAAATCATTGACCAGCCACGGGGATCTCGTTTTACAGAAAAAATCCACGTGACTAAAAAACGAAGGGTAAAAAACTTCCATGACCCGATTGAGGTTCGGATAGGATTTTTGGGTATGAAACTAACCAGTGATGGCTAAAAGCCGTCATAGCTGTAGAACTCACAGATACCTTCGTTTTGACAGGTTATGGGTCCCGTAACTCTAAACGAGCCAAGAGTCAACATCTACGGTGCAAGGGCAACATCCGTCCAAAATGACGAAACCGTGTCGTACGACCTTTAGAAATGGGTGAAGGGATATGAAACGGTGCAGTACCATGGTGCACCACTCTCCAGCGATGGTAAATCATTGACCAGCCACGGGGATCCCGTTTTACAGAAAAAATCCACGTGACTAAAAAACGAAGGGTAAAAAACTTCCATGACCCGATTGAGGTTCGGATAGGATTTTTTGGCTATGAAACTAACCAGTGATGGCTGAAAGCCGTCATAGCTGTAGAACTCACAGATACCTTCGTTTTGACAGGTTATGGGTCCCGTAACTCTAAACGAGCCAAGAGTTATGGCCCTCCGAATAATCGATATCCAAAGGGTGCAACATCTGCGGTGCAAGGTGCAACATCCGTCCAAAATGACGAAACCGTGTCGTACGACCTTTAGAAATGGGTGAAGGGATTTGAAACGGTGCAGTACCATGGTGCACCACTCTCCAGCGATGGTAAATCATTGACCAGCCACGGGGATCCCGTTTTACAGAAAAAATCCACGTGACGAAAAAACGAAGGGTAAAAAACTTCCATGACCCGATTGAGGTTCGGATAGGATTTTTTGGGTATGAAACTAACCAGTGACGGCCGAAAGCCGTCATAGCTGTAGAACTCACAGATACCTTCGTTTTGACTGGTTATGGCTCCCGTAACTCTAAATGAGCCAAGAGTTATGGCCCTCCGAATAATCGATATCCATAGGGTGCAACATCTACGGTGCAAGGTGCAACATCCGTCCAAAATGACGAAACCGTGCCGTACGACCTTTAGAAATGGGTGCACGGATTTGAAACGGTGCAGCACCATGGTGCACCACTCTCCAGCGATGGTAAATCATTGACCAGCCACGGGGATCTCGTTTTACAGAAAAAATCCACGTGACTAAAAAACGAAGGGTAAAAAACTTCCATGACCCGATTGAGGTTCGGATAGGATTTTTGGGTATGAAACTAACCAGTGATGGCTAAAAGCCGTCATAGCTGTAGAACTCACAGATACCTTCGTTTTGACTGGTTATGTCTCCCGTAACTCTAAACGAGCCAAGAGTTATGGCCCTCCGAATAATCGATATCCATAGGGTGCAACATATACGGTGCAAGGTGCAACATCCGTCCAAAATGAAAAACCGTGCCGTACGACCTTTAGAAATGGATGCATGGATTTGAAACGGTGCAGTACCATGGTGCACCACTCTCCAGCGATGGTAAATCATTGACCAGCCACGGGGATCCCGTTTTACAGAAAAAATCCACGTGACGAAAAAACGAAGGGTAAAAAACTTCCATGACCCGATTGAGGTTCGGATAGGATTTTTTGGGTATGAAACTAACCAGTGACGGCCGAAAGCCGTCATAGCTGTAGAACTCACAGATACCTTCGTTTTGACAGGTTATGGCTCCCGTAACTCTAAATGAGCCAAGAGTTATGGCCCTCCGAATAATCGATATCCATAGGGTGCAACATCTACGGTGCAAGGTGCAACATCCGTCCAAAATGACGAAACCGTGCCGTACGACCTTTAGAAATGGATGCATGGATTTGAAACGGTGCAGTACCATGGTGCACCACTCTCCAGCGATGGTAAATCATTGACCAGCCACGGGGATCCCGTTTTACAGAAAAAATCCACGTGACGAAAAAACAAAAGGTAAAAAACTTCCATGACCCGATTGAGGCTCGGATAGGATTTTTTGGGTATGAAACTAACCAGTGACGGCTGAAAGCCGTCATAGCCGTAGAACTCAAAGATACCTTCGTTTTGACTGGTTATGGCTCCCGTAACTCTAAACGAGCCAAGAGTCATGGCCCTCCGAAGAATCGATTTCCACAGGGTGCAACATCTGCGGTGCAAGGTGCAACATCCGTCCAAAATGACGAAACCGTGCCGTACGACCTTTAGAAATGGGTGCATGGATTTGAAACGGTGAAGTACCATGGTGCACCACTCTCCAGCGATGGTAAATCATTGACCAGCCACGGGGTTCCCGTTTTACAGAAAAAATCCACGCGACGAAAAAACGAAGGGTAAAAAACTTCCATGACCCGATTGAGGCTCGGATAGGATTTTTTGGGTACGAATCTAACCAGTGACGGTTGAAAGCCATCATAGCTGTAGAACTCACATATACCTTCGTTTTGACTGGTTATGGCTCCCGTAACTCTAAACGAGCCAAGAGTTATGGCCCTCCGAATAATCGATATCCACAGGGTGCAACATCTACGGTGCAAGGTGCAACATCCGTCCAAAATGACGAAACCGTGCCGTACGACCTTTAGAAATGGGTGCATGGATTTGAAACGGTGCAGTACCATGGTGCACCACTCTCCAGCGATGGTAAATCATTGACCAGCCACGGGGTTCCCGTTTTACAGAAAAAATCCACGTGACGAAAAAACGAAGGGTAAAAAACTTCCATGACCCGATTGAGGTTCGGAAAGGATTTTTTGGGTATGAAACTAACCAGTGACGGCTGAAAGCCGTCATAGCCGTAGAACTCAAAGATACCTTCGTTTTGACTGGTTATGGCTCCCGTAACTCTAAACGAGCCAAGAGTCATGGCCCTCCGAAGAATCGATTTCCACAGGGTGCAACATCTGCGGTGCAAGGTGCAACATCCGTCCAAAATGACGAAACCGTGCCGTACGACCTTTAGAAATGGGTGCATGGATTTGAAACGGTGAAGTACCATGGTGCACCACTCTCCAGCGATGGTAAATCATTGACCAGCCACGGGGTTCCCGTTTTACAGAAAAAATCCACGCGACGAAAAAACGAAGGGTAAAAAACTTCCATGACCCGATTGAGGCTCGGATAGGATTTTTTGGGTACGAATCTAACCAGTGACGGTTGAAAGCCATCATAGCTGTAGAACTCACAGATACGTTCGTTTTGACTGGTTATGGCTCCCGTAACTCTAAACGAGCCAAGAGTTATGGCCCTCCGAATAATCGATATCCACAGGGTGCAACATCTACGGTGCAAGGTGCAACATCCGTCCAAAATGACGAAACCGTGCCGTACGACCTTTAGAAATGGGTGCATGGATTTGAAACGGTGCAGTACCATGGTTCACCACTCTCCAGCGATTGTAAATCATAGACCAGCCACGGGGATCCCGTTTTACAGAAAAAATCCACGTGACGAAAAAACGAAGGCTAAAAAACTTCCTTGACCCGATTGAGGTTCGGATAGGATTTTTTGGGTATGAATCTAACCAGTGACGGCTGAAAGCTGCCACTGCTGTAGAACTCACAGATACCTTCATTTTGACTGGTTATGGCTCCCGTAACTCTAAACGAGCCAAGAGTTATGGCCCTCCGAAGAATCGATTTCCACAGGGTGCAACATCTGCGGTGCAAGGTGCAACATCCGTCCAAAATGACGAAACCGTGTCGTACGACCTTTAGAAATGGGTGCATGGATTTGAAACGGTGCAGTACCATGGTGCACCACTCTCCAGCGATGGTAAATCATTGACCAGCCACAGGTATCCCGTTTTACAGAAAAAATCCACGTGACGAAAAAACGAAGGGTAAAAAACTTCCATGACCCGATTGAGGTTCGGATAGGATTTTTTGGGTATGAAACTAACCAGTGACGGCTGAAAGCCGTCATAGCTGTAGAACTCACAGATACCTTCGTTTTGACTGGTTATGGCTCCCGTAACTCTAAACGAGCCAAGAGTTATGGCCCTCCGAAGAATCGATTTCCACAGGGTGCAACATCTGCGGTGCAAGGTGCAACATCCGTCCAAAATGACGAAACCGTGTCGTACGACCTTTAGAAATGGGTGCATGGATTTGAAACGGTGCAGTACCATGGTGCACCACTCTCCAGCGATGGTAAATCATTGACCAGCCACAGGTATCCCGTTTTACAGAAAAAATCCACGTGACGAAAAAACGAAGGGTAAAAAACTTCCATGACCCGATTGAGGTTCGGATAGGATTTTTTGGGTATGAAACTAACCAGTGACGGCTGAAAGCCGTCATAGCTGTAGAACTCACAGATACCTTCGTTTTGACTGGTTATGGCTCCCGTAACTCTAAACGAGCCAAGAGTTATGGCCCTCCGAAGAATCGATTTCCACAGGGTGCAACATCTGCGGTGCAAGGTGCAACATCCGTCCAAAATGACGAAACCATGCCGTACGACCTTTAGAAATGGGTGCATGGATTTGAAACTGTGCAATACCATGGTGCACCACTCTCCAGCGATGGTAAATCATTGACCAGCCACGGGGATCCCGTTTTACAGAAAAAATCCACATGACGAAAAAACGAAGGGTAAAAAACTACCATGACCCGATTGAGGTTCGGATAGGATTTTTTGGATATGAAACTAACCAGTGACGGCTGAAAGCAATCAAAGCTGTAGAACTCACAGATACCTTCGTTTTGACTGGTTATGGCTCCCGTAACTCTAAACGAGCCAAGAGTTATGGCCCTCCGAATAATCGATATCCATAGGGTGCAACATCTACGGTGCAAGGTGCAACATCCGTCCAAAATGACGAAACCGTGCCGTACGACCTTTAGAAATGGGTGCATGGTTTTGAAACGGTGCAGTACCATGGTGCACCACTCTCCAGCGATGGTAAATCATTGACCACCCTGGGGGATCCCGTTTTTACAGAAAAAATCCACGTGACGAAAAAACGAAGGGTAAAAAACTTCGATGACCCGATTGAGGTTCGGATAGGATTTTTTGGGTATGAAACTAACCAGTGACGGCCGAAAGCAGTCATAGCTGTAGAACTCACAGATACCTTCGTTTTGACTGTTTTTGGCTCCCGTAACTCTAAACGAGCCAAGAGTTATGACCCTCCGAAGAATCGATATCCACAGGGTGCAACATCTACCGTGTAAGGTGCAACATCCGTCCAAAATGACGAAACAGTGTCGTACGACCTTTAGAAATGAGTGCATGGATTTGAAACATTGCAGTTCCATGGTGCACCACTCTCCAGCGATGGTAAATCATAGACCAGCCACGGGGATCCCGTTTTACAGAAAAAATCCACGTGACGAAAAAACGAAGGCTAAAAAACTTCCTTGACCCGATTGAGGTTCGGATAGGATTTTTTGGGCATGAATCTAACCATGACGGCTGAAAGCTGCCATAGATGTAGAACTCACAGATACCTTCGTTTTGACTGGTTATGGCTCCCATAACTCTAAACGAGCAAAGAGTTATGGCCCTCTGAAGAATCGATATCCACAGGGTGCAACATCTACGATGCAAGGTGCAACATCCGTCCAAAATGACGAAACAGTGCCGTACGACCTTTAGAAATGTGCGCATGGATTTGAAACATTGCAGTACCATGGTGCACCACTCTCCAGCGATGGTAAATCATAGACCAGCCACGGGGATCCCGTTTTACAGAAAAAATCCACGTGACGAAAAAACGAAGGGTAAAAAACTTCCATGACCCGATTGAGGTTCGGATAGGATTTTTTGGGTATGAAACTAACCAGTGACGGCCGAAAGCCGTCATAGCTGTAGAACTCACAGATACCTTCGTTTTGACTGGTTATGGCTCCCGTAACTCTAAATGAGCCAAGAGTTATGGCCCTCCGAATAATCGATATCCATAGGGTGCAACATCTACGGTGCAAGGTGCAACATCCGTCCAAAATGACGAAACCGTGCCGTACGACCTTTAGAAATGGGTGCACGGATTTGAAACGGTGCAGCACCATGGTGCACCACACTCCAGCGATGGTAAATCATTGACCAGCCATGGGGATCCCGTTTTACAGAAAAAATCCACGTGACGAAAAAACGAAGGGCAAAAAACTTCCATGACCCGATTGAGTTTCCGATAGGATTTTTTGGGTATGAAACTAACCAGTGATGGCTAAAAGCCGTCATTGCTGTAGAACTCAAGGATACCTTCGTTTTGACTGGTTATGGCTCCCGTAACTCTAAACGAGCCAAGAGTTATGGCCCTCCGAATAATCGATATCCATAGGGTGCAACATCTACGGTGCAAGGTGCAACATCCGTCCAAAATGACGAAACCGTGTCGTACGACCTTTAGAAATGGGTGAAGGGATATGAAACGGTGCAGTACCATGGTGCACCACTCTCCAGCGATGGTAAATCATTGACCAGCCACGGGGATCCCGTTTTACAGAAAAAATCCACGTGACTAAAAAACGAAGGGTAAAAAACTTCCATGACCCGATTGAGGTTCGGATAGGATTTTTTGGGTATGAAACTAACCAGTGATGGCTGAAAGCCGTCATACTTGTAGAACTCACAGATACCTTCGTTTTGACAGGTTATGGGTCCCGTAACTCTAAACGAGCCAAGAGTTATGGCCCTCCGAATAATCGATATCCAAAGGGTGCAACATCTGCGGTGCAAGGTGCAACATCCGTCCAAAATGACGAAACCGTGTCGTACGACCTTTAGAAATGGGAGAAGGGATTTGAAACGGTGCAGTACCATGGTGCACCACTCTCCAGCGATGGTAAATCATTGACCAGCCACGGGGATCTCGTTTTACAGAAAAAATCCACGTGACTAAAAAACGAAGGGTAAAAAACTTCCATGACCCGATTGAGGTTCGGATAGGATTTTTGGGTATGAAACTAACCAGTGATGGCTAAAAGCCGTCATAGCTGTAGAACTCACAGATACCTTCGTTTTGACTGGTTATGTCTCCCGTAACTCTAAACGAGCCAAGAGTTATGGCCCTCCGAATAATCGATATCCATAGGGTGCAACATATACGGTGCAAGGTGCAACATCCGTCCAAAATGAAAAACCGTGCCGTACGACCTTTAGAAATGGATGCATGGATTTGAAACGGTGCAGTACCATGGTGCACCACTCTCCAGCGATGGTAAATCATTGACCAGCCACGGGGATCCCGTTTTACAGAAAAAATCCACGTGACGAAAAAACGAAGGGTAAAAAACTTCCATGACCCGATTGAGGTTCGGATAGGATTTTTGGGTATGAAACTAACCAGTGATGGCCGAAAGCCGTCATAGCTGTAGAACTCACAGATACCTTCGTTTTGACTGGTTATGTCTCCCGTAACTCTAAACGAGCCAAGAGTTATGGCCCTCCGAATAATCGATATCCATAGGGTGCAACATCTACGGTGCAAGGTGCAACATCCGTCCAAAATGACGAAACCGTGCCGTACGACCTTTAGAAATGGATGCATGGATTTGAAACGGTGCAGTACCATGGTGCACCACTCTCCAGCGATGGTAAATCATTGACCAGCCACGGGGATCCCGTTTTACAGAAAAAATCCACGTGACGAAAAAACAAAAGGTAAAAAACTTCCATGACCCGATTGAGGCTCGGATAGGATTTTTTGGGTATGAAACTAACCAGTGACGGCTGAAAGCCGTCATAGCCGTAGAACTCAAAGATACCTTCGTTTTGACTGGTTATGGCTCCCGTAACTCTAAACGAGCCAAGAGTCATGGCCCTCCGAAGAATCGATTTCCACAGGGTGCAACATCTGCGGTGCAAGGTGCAACATCCGTCCAAAATGACGAAACCGTGCCGTACGACCTTTAGAAATGGGTGCATGGATTTGAAACGGTGAAGTACCATGGTGCACCACTCTCCAGCGATGGTAAATCATTGACCAGCCACGGGGTTCCCGTTTTACAGAAAAAATCCACGCGACGAAAAAACGAAGGGTAAAAAACTTCCATGACCCGATTGAGGTTCAGAAAGGATTTTTTGGGTATGAAACTAACCAGTGACGGCTGAAAGCCGTCATAGCTGTAGAACTCACAAATACCTTCGTTTTGACTGGTTATGGCTCCCGTAACTCTAAACGAGCCAAGAGTTATGGCCCTCCGAAGAATCGATTTCCACAGGGTGCAACATCTGCGGTGCAAGGTGCAACATCCGTCCAAAATGACGAAACCGAGCCGTACGACCTTTAGAAATGGGTGCATGGATTTGAAACGGTGCAGTACCATGGTGCACCACTCTCCAGCGATGGTAAATCATTGACCAGCCACGGGGATCCCGTTTTACAGAAAAAATCCACGTGACGAAAAAACGAAGGGTAAAAAACTTCCATGACCCGATTGAGGCTCGGATAGGATTTTTTGGGTACGAATCTAACCAGTGACGGCTGAAAGCCATCATAGCTGTAGAACTCACAGATACCTTTGTTTTGACTGGTTATGGCTCCCGTAACTCTAAACGAGCCAAGAGTTATGGCCCTCCGAATAATCGATATCCACAGGGTGCAACATCTACGGTGCAAGGTGCAACATCCGTCCAAAATGACGAAACCGTGCCGTACGACCTTTAGAAATGGGTGCATGGATTTGAAACGGTGCAGTACCATGGTTCACCACTCTCCAGCGATTGTAAATCATAGACCAGCCACGGGGATCCCGTTTTACAGAAAAAATCCACGTGACGAAAAAACGAAGGCTAAAAAACTTCCTTGACCCGATTGAGGTTCGGATAGGATTTTTTGGGTATGAATCTAACCAGTGACGGCTGAAAGCTGCCACTGCTGTAGAACTCACAGATACCTTCATTTTGACTGGTTATGGCTCCCGTAACTCTAAACGAGCCAAGAGTTATGGCCCTCCGAAGAATCGATTTCCACAGGGTGCAACATCTGCGGTGCAAGGTGCAACATCCGTCCAAAACGACGAAACCGTGTCGTACGACCTTTAGAAATGGGTGCATGGATTTGAAACGGTGCAATACCATGGTGCACCACTCTCCAGCGATGGTAAATCATTGACCAGCCACAGGTATCCCGTTTTACAGAAAAAATCCACGTGACGAAAAAACGAAGGGTAAAAAACTTCCATGACCCGATTGAGGTTCGGATAGGATTTTTTGGGTATGAAACTAACCAGTGACGGCTGAAAGCCGTCATAGCTGTAGAACTCACAGATACTTTCGTTTTGACTGGTTATGGCTCCCGTAACTCTAAACGAGCCAAGAGTTATGGCCCTCCGAAGAATCGATTTCCACAGGGTGCAACATCTGCGGTGCAAGGTGCAACATCCGTCCAAAATGACGAAACCATGCCGTACGACCTTTAGAAATGGGTGCATGGATTTGAAACTGTGCAATACCATGGTGCACCACTCTCCAGCGATGGTAAATCATTGACCAGCCACGGGGATCCCGTTTTACAGAAAAAATCCACATGACGAAAAAACGAAGGGTAAAAAACTACCATGACCCGATTGAGGTTCGGATAGGATTTTTTGGATATGAAACTAACCAGTGACGGCTGAAAGCAATCAAAGCTGTAGAACTCACAGATACCTTCGTTTTGACTGGTTATGGCTCCCGTAACTCTAAACGAGCCAAGAGTTATGGCCCTCCGAATAATCGATATCCATAGGGTGCAACATCTACGGTGCAAGGTGCAACATCCGTCCAAAATGACGAAACCGTGCCGTACGACCTTTAGAAATGGGTGCATGGTTTTGAAACGGTGCAGTACCATGGTGCACCACTCTCCAGCGATGGTAAATCATTGACCACCCTGGGGGATCCCGTTTTTACAGAAAAAATCCACGTGACGAAAAAACGAAGGGTAAAAAACTTCGATGACCCGATTGAGGTTCGGATAGGATTTTTTGGGTATGAAACTAACCAGTGACGGCCGAAAGCAGTCATAGCTGTAGAACTCACAGATACCTTCGTTTTGACTGTTTTTGGCTCCCGTAACTCTAAACGAGCCAAGAGTTATGGCCCTCCGAAGAATCGATATCCACAGGGTGCAACATCTACCGTGTAAGGTGCAACATCCGTCCAAAATGACGAAACAGTGTCGTACGACCTTTAGAAATGAGTGCATGGATTTGAAACATTGCAGTTCCATGGTGCACCACTCTCCAGCGATGGTAAATCATAGACCAGCCACGGGGATCCCGTTTTACAGAAAAAATCCACGTGACGAAAAAACGAAGGCAAAAAAACTTCCTTGACCCGATTGAGGTTCGGATAGGATTTTTTGGGCATGAATCTAACCATGACGGCTGAAAGCTGCCATAGCTGTAGAACTCACAGATACCTTCGTTTTGACTGGTTATGGCTCCCATAACTCTAAACGAGCAAAGAGTTATGGCCCTCTGAAGAATCGATATCCACAGGGTGCAACATCTACGATGCAAGGTGCAACATCCGTCCAAAATGACGAAACAGTGCCGTACGACCTTTAGAAATGTGCGCATGGATTTGAAACATTGCAGTACCATGGTGCACCACTCTCCAGCGATGGTAAATCATAGACCAGCCACGGGGATCCCGTTTTACAGAAAAAATCCACGTGACGAAAAAACGAAGGGTAAAAAACTTCCTTGACCCGATTGAGGTTCGGATAGGATTTTTGGGTATGAAACTAACCAGTGACGGCAGAAAGCTGTCAAAGCTGTAAAACTCACAGATACCTTCGTTTTGACTGGTTATGGCTCCCGCAACTCTAAACGAGCCAAGAGTTATGGCCCTTCGAATAATAGATATCCATAGGGTGCAACATCTACGGCGCAAGGTGCAACATCCGTCCAAAATGACGAAACCGTGCCATACGACCTTTAGAAATGGGTGCATGGAATTGAAACGGTGCAGTACCATGGTGCACCCTCCAGCGATGGTAAATCATTGACCAGCCACGGGGATCCCGTTTTACAGAAAAGATCCACGTGATGAAAAAACGAAGGGTAAAAAACTTTCATGACCCGATTGAGGTTCGGATAGGATTTTTTGGGTATGAAACTAACCAGTGATGGCTGAAAGCCATCATAGCTGTAGAACTCACAGATACCTTCGTTTTGACAGGTTATGGGTCCCGTAACTCTAAACGAGCCAAGAGTTATGGCCCTCCGAATAATCAATATCCAAAAGGTGCAACATCTGCGGTGCAAGGTGCAACATCCGCGGTGCAAGGTGCAACATCCGTCCAAAATGACGAAACCGTGTCGTACGACCTTTAGAAATGGGTGAAGGGATTTGAAACGGTGCAGTACCATGGTGCACCACTCTCCAGCGATGGTAAATCATTGACCAGCCACGGGGATCCCGTTTTACAGAAAAAATCCACGTGACTAAAAAACGAAGGGTAAAAAACTTCCATGACCCGATTGAGGTTCGGATAAGATTTTTTGGGTATGAAACAAACCAGTGATGGCTAAAAGCCGTCATAGCTGTAGAACTCACAGATACCTTCGTTTTGACTGGTTATGGCTCCCGTAACTCTAAACGAGCCAAGAGTTATGGCCCTCCGAATAATCGATATCCATAGGGTGCAACATCTACGGTGCAAGGTGCAACATCCGTCCAAAATGACGAAACCGTGCCGTACGATCTTTAGAAATGGGTGCATGGATTTGAAACGGTGCAGTACCATGGTGCACCACTCTCCAGCGATGGTAAATCATTGACCAGCCACGGGGATCCCGTTTTACAGAAAAAATCCACGTGACGAAAAAACGAAGGGTAAAAAACTTCCATGACCCGATTGAGGTTCGGATAGGATTTCTTGGGTATAAAACTAACCAGTGACGGCTGAAAGCTGTAATAGCTGTAGAACTCACAGATACCTTCGTTTTGACTGGTTATGGCTCCCGTAACTCTAAACGAGCCATGAGTTATGGCCCTCCGAAGAATCGATATCCATAGGGTGCAACATCTACGGTGCAAGGTGCAACATCCGTCCAAAATGACGAACCGTGTCGTACGACCTTTAGAAATGGGTGCAGGGATTTGAAACGGTGCAGTACCATGGTGCACCACTCTCCAGCGATGGTAAATCATTGACCAGCCACGGGGATCCCGTTTTACAGAAAAAATCCACGTGACGAAAAAAGGAAGGGTAAAAAACTTCCATTACCCGATTGAGGTTCGGATAGGATTTTTTGGGTATGAAACTAACCAGTGACGGCTGAAAGCTGTCATAGCTGTAGAACTCACAGATACCTTCGTTTTGACTAGTTGTGGCTCCTGTAACTCTAAATGAGCCAAGAGTTATGGCCCTCCGAAGAATCGATATCCATAGGGTGCAACATCTACGGTGCAAGGTGCAACATCCGTCCAAAATGACGAAACCGTGTCGTACGACCTTTAGAAATGGGTGCAGAGATTCGAAACGGTGCAATACCACGGTGCACCACTATCCAGCGATGGTAAATCATTGACCAGCCACGGGGATCCCGTTTTACAGAAAAAATCCACGTGACGAAAAAACGAAGGGTAAAAAACTTCCATGACCCGATTGAGGTTCGGATAGGATTTTTTGGGTACGAAACTAACCAGTGACGGCTGAAAGCCATCATAGCTGTAGAACTCACAGATACCTTCGTTTTGACTTGTTATGGCTCCCGTTACTCTAAACGAGCCAAGAGTTATGACCCTCCGAATAATCGATATCCACAAGGTGCAACATCTACGGTGCAAGGTGCAACATCCGTCCAAAATGACGAAACCGTGCCGTACGACCTTTAGAAATGGGTGCATGGATTTGAAACGGTGCAGTACCATGGTGCACCACTCTCCAGCGATGGTAAATCATAGACCGGCCACGGGGATCCCGTTTTACAGAAAAAATCCACGTGACGAAAAAACGAAGGCTAAAAAACTTCCTTGACCCGATTGAGGTTCGGATAGGATTTTTTGGGTATGAATCTAAACAGTGACGGCTGAAAGCTGCCATAGCTGTAGAACTCACATATACCTTCGTTTTGACTGGTTATGGCTCCCGTAACTCTAAACGAGCCAAGAGTTATGGCCCTCCGGATAATCGATTTCCACAGGGTGCAACATCTGCGGTGCAAGGTGCAACATCCGTCCAAAATGACGAAACCGTGTCGTACGACCTTTAGAAATGGGTGCATGGATTTGAAACGGTGCAGTACCATGGTGCACCACTCTCCAGCGATGGTAAATCATTGACCAGCCACGGGGATCCCGTTTTACAGAAAAAATCCACGTGACGAAAAAACGAAGGGTAAAAAACTTCCATGACCCGATTGAGGTTCGGATAGGATTTCTTGGGTATAAAACTAACCAGTGACGGCTGAAAGCTGTAATAGCTGTAGAACTCACAGATACCTTCGTTTTGACTGGTTATGGCTCCCGTAACTCTAAACGAGCCATGAGTTATGGCCCTCCGAAGAATCGATATCCATAGGGTGCAACATCTACGGTGCAAGGTGCAACATCCGTCCAAAATGACGAACCGTGTCGTACGACCTTTAGAAATGGGTGCAGGGATTTGAAACGGTGCAGTACCATGGTGCACCACTCTCCAGCGATGGTAAATCATTGACCAGCCACGGGGATCCCGTTTTACAGAAAAAATCCACGTGACGTAAAAAGGAAGGGTAAAAAACTTCCATTACCCGATTGAGGTTCGGATAGGATTTTTTGGGTATGAAACTAACCAGTGACGGCTGAAAGCTGTCATAGCTGTAGAACTCACAGATACCTTCGTTTTGACTAGTTGTGGCTCCTGTAACTCTAAATGAGCCAAGAGTTATGGCCCTCCGAAGAATCGATATCCATAGGGTGCAACATCTACGGTGCAAGGTGCAACATCCGTCCAAAATGACGAACCCGTGTCGTACGACCTTTAGAAATGGGTGCAGAGATTCGAAACGGTGCAATACCACGGTGCACCACTATCCAGCGATGGTAAATCATTGACCAGCCACGGGGATCCCGTTTTACAGAAAAAATCCACGTGACGAAAAAACGAAGGGTAAAAAACTTCCATGACCCGATTGAGGTTCGGATAGGATTTTTTGGGTATGAAACTAACCAGTGATGGCTGAAAGCCGTCATAGCTGTAGAACTCACAGATACCTTCGTTTTGACAGGTTATGGGTCCCGTAACTCTAAACGAGCCAAGAGTTATGGCCCTCCGAATAATCGATATCCTTAGGGTGCAACATGTACGGTGCAAGGTGCAACATCCGTCCAAAATGACGAAACCGTGTCGTACGACCTTTAGAAATGGGTGCATGGATTTGAAACGGTGCAGTACCATGGTGCACCACTCTCCAGCGATGGTAAATCATTGACCAGCCACGGGGATCCCGTTTTACAGAAAAAATCCACGTGACGAAAAAACGAAGGGTAAAAAACTTCCATGACCCGATTGAGGTTCGGATAGGATTTTTGTGAAGACCGCCCATGACTCCCGCACCAAAACAAGAGAATAGAGCGCTGAAAGGTGTGCCAGGCAGCCATGGACGATAGTCAGGGTAAAATAAAATCGCAGAATCTCTATCGTAACTCACAGCGCATGGATAAAATACAATAGAGAAATATATAGTGAAGTCTCATAACAGAAAATCATCATATAAGCATCACAGAGGTTTTATACAATCATCTCAACAAATCCATACATCAAGACCTCACTACAAGCACTCATCAAATACAGCAGCGGATACCCAGTACATATAAGAAAATAATATGCATAGCCTCCTGCTCGTCTTCGCCATCATCAACGGAAAACTCTACTCTAAGCACAGCACCTGCCACCTGCTACCTAGTCTGCCCATCCCAAACATGGATGAACAGCCCAAGGTAATAAGAGGAGACATAAAACCTTGAGTCAGACAAAGTCTTAGTGAGCAGTAAATCAACTATCAAACATACCAAAGAGCATAAGGGATAAAAGGAATAGGAACCAAACCATCCCACTCCACCTCTTTCTACAGTGATAGCCCCCAGACACACACTAAAGAGAAGCAAGCATAACATAGCAGATAAGTAAGGTAAAGCAACAATCACTCGAGTCAAGGACGATGTTTTCCAAATACAAACCCCCAAGGCCTAAACCAAGATCAGATAAGCACCCAGAAAACACCGCTCTTGAAGCCGAATGATGATACAACCAAACAACCAAACATCCATGACTCTGGCTATCACTGTTATCATTGCCTTGATTTCACCGTTAGTTGAATGACCGCCTGTCAAGGGCTAATGGTAACCCCGGTTTAGCCATAACTCCGCACGTCATCGTGACCCGTGCCTAAGCCGAACGCATCAGCCCAGAGTACTAGCACGTCATCATGACCCGTGCCTGGAACGTCATCGTGACCCGTTCCAACGTACCCTTGCTTTGAGTATGCTAGAACCTTCAACAACGATGAGATCTTAGCCTCCTAGTCATCCTCCTCGACGACTACTTCCATACTAGCTCAAGCGCCTCTCAAGCTAACCATTATCCACCCCAACCCGGACCGCATCACCGAGTTATAAGTTTGCACGTCGTCATGACCCGTGCTTGGAACGTCTTCGTGACCCGTCCCATCACAACATATGTCTTGCCTCATCACATCATAGCAAAGTCTCTCAACTTGGAACGTCATCATGACCCGTCCCATCTCAACACAAGCCTTGCCTCATCATATCATCGCAAAGTCCCAACTCAACCATGCTTTGCCTTCTCGCATCATGGCAAGATCCCACATCCTCGAATCCATCCATATGAGCTTCCACATCCGCTTCATATGCCATTGGCAGCTTTCACCATTCAAGAGCCTTTCCACTTAGCTTTTGAATCATCTTCAACCATCTTGTTCCAAATCAACTACAAGCTAACTTGGAGCAATCAAATCTAACATACATTCAAACATTCAACCATTCAAACAAGATCTATTAAGCAATATCAATTATAATGGCAATTTCGTAATTAAGTGAGCAAAAGTCCAACATACGTGAAATCATGGTTTTTAGCATAGATCTATCAAATCTAAAACATGGGTTTTGTCTCTAATACTTGATAAATAACTTTCATAGATAAACATCTTCAAATATGATGGATCTACATGCAGACTTAAGGAAAATGCGAGAAAACGCTAACTTTAACACATAAACATATCACCAATCCACTACACTCCTTTGGGTCCGTGTGAGAGATAACTACCACTCACCAAATCACCCAAACACCTCAAAAACCACACACTTCAGATCTGGACAGCGAAGAACAAGGCTTGATCCGGCAAGATCTCGCTTAAATCGATGAAATCTAGCCCGAACGGATGAAGATCTTCAACTTGGACACTTGAATCTTCGATCCCGATCTTCGATCTTGGATGGATGCTAACACTTGATTGGAATGGAGAAAAGAAGATGAAGAAATGTTGTAGTCTAGTCTTCAAAATGGCAGCACTTCGTCGCTTCAAAAATCGGTGCCAAAAAGTGAGCCAAAGTCGTCTATTTATAGGCTGAATCCCCCCTTAGGTCGTAACTCGTAGCTCGGTATTAGGTCGTGGCCGACCTAAGAATCTCCGACCTATCTTAGGTCGTTGCCGACCTATATACCCAACGACCTATCTGCCTAACCAATCCCAAAGCCATACGACCTAAAACAAGCCCGCCTCCACGACCTATCCAAACCCAGGTCGCACGACTCAACACACTGCCGCATTTCCTAAGTCCTAGGTCGCCTGACGACTTAACTAGCATGCCGACCTACGACCTAAGACCCTGCCGACCTAAGTCCTAAACAGTACTCACGCGACCTAACTACTCCCACGACCCAAAACTTACACGACCTAACAGCTTACACCTTCTAAGTTAAGTCGTTTACTACTATAGGTCGGACACCTCTAGGTCGATCTACACTAGATCGGTCGCCACTAGCATCATCCTATCTGCTAGGTCGTCCACGACCTAACTTCCTTAGGTCGCTCCAAAACCCTTCCGACCTAACAACCATACGACTCATCGCCTTAACTCGTATACGACTTATCCCCTTAAGTCGTTAACTCGGCAACCTCCCTAACTCGGAAGCCCTCTATTTCATGAGTCGGTCAACTTTCTTAGGTCGGTCACTCTCTTAGGTCGCTCCAGCGACCAAAACTACCTCACGACCTAAGCTAACACGGCAACATGCTAACCCGAGCACCCTCCTAAGTCGTAACTCGTACACGACCTAACTATGAGTCGGTCCCGACTCATCACTTAACACACGAGTTATCTCCCAATACGACTCAGGCTAGGAACACAACAAACAACACTAACGACCTGTAAATTCTACGATCCATCGACACGTAAAATACGGGTCGTTACATTCTCTCCCCCTTAGGAATTTCGCCCCCGAAATTCCAAGCAAACAATCAGAAATCAAAGATATTCCGCATGCCTACCATCCAAAGCAATCAACAAACCATGCAACCAATTCTAGCCTAGCATGCAGAATTCTAAGACTCAGAACAAGCTACAAATTCATGAGATGTCACGACACTTTAGGGCCATACCTCGAAGAGTCCGGGATGAGCTGCCTTCATCCTCTCTTCCTCCTCCCATGTACAGTCGTTAACATCATCACTCCATTGTACCTTGAGCAACGTAATCGTCTTCCTCCTAAGCTGTTTCGTATCGGTTTCAACAATACGAAGCGGCTTACGAGGTCTCGAAACAACTGGATAAACCTCCAAGTCTTCACAGCTATCAGCAGAAACCACAGTAGTTGGGTCGTGCACATACTTCCGTAGATAAGATACATGAAAAACATTGTGCACACCCGCCATCTTTTCCGGTAACTCCAATCTATAAGCGAGCTTTCCAATTCGCTCGATAATCGGGAATGGTCCAACAAATCTCGGAGTTAACTTTCCTTTCTTTCCGAATCTTATAACATTCTTCAATGGAGAAATCTTGACAAAAACCATATCACCTACGTCGAATTCCAAATCCTTACGACGATTATCGGCATAACTTTTCTGACGATCTTGGGCTGCCTTCATTCGTTGCCGAATGATCTCTATACAATCTGAAGTCTGTCGAATCATCTCTGGCCCAAGTATCAGCTTTTCTCCAGTTTCCAACCAACATGTCGGAGAGTTACACGGTCTTCCATATAATGCCTCATATGGTGCCATACCGATACTCGACTGATAACTGTTATTATAAGCAAACTCCACCAAATGAAGGTGATCTTCCCATGATCCTCCGAAGTCCAAAACACATGCTCTAAGAAGATCTTCCAAAACTCGGTTGACTCTCTCAGTCTGACCATCTGTTTGAGGGTGATAAGCTGTACTCAAACACAACTCAGTTCCCAAAACTTCCTGGAAGCTCTTCCAAAATCTACTAGTGAACAATGGATCTCGATCGCTCACTATACTCTTCGGAACACCATGGAAACGAACTATCCACTTCACATATAATTCAGCCAACTTCGATGCAGTCCTAGTCGATCGAACAGGAATGAATCTTGCACTTTTAGTCAAACGATCTACAATGACCCAAATCCCTTCATTTCCCGCTCTTGTCCTAGGTAGACCATCGATAAAATCCATCGACACTTGCTCCCACTTCCATGTAGGAACCTCTAATGGCTGAAGCAATCCACTGGGCTTCTTCTGCTCAGCTTTTACCAACTGGCAGTTCATACACTTGGAAATAAAATTTCCAACATCCTTCTTCATACCTTCCCAGTAGTAAACTCTCTTCATATCCCGATACATCTTATTCCCACCTGGATGAATTGTCAACTTCGAGTGATGACTCTCCCTCAGAACTTCATCTCTCAATCCATCTATATCGGGAACAACTAGTCGCCCTTGCTTTCGAAGCCAACCCTCTCGATCGACCTCGAATCCCTTATCCTTCTCCGGGTCCAATCCAGATTCCAAATCACAGATAATCTTGACAAGCTTATCATCTCCCCTTTGCCTCTCACCAATTCTTTCCACAAGAGTAGGCCTTATCGATAAGTTTGCCAACATCTCAGGTTCCAATTCACATCTAGGCCTGAAATCAAATCCAGCCAAATACTCAAGACTCTTCCATTCCGAAAACATGGCTCCCAATCCTGCATGTCTTCGACTTAACGCATCAGCCACTGCGTTACCTTTCCCTGGAGTATAGGCTATACCAAAATCATACGATGCTAAGAACTCTAGCCACCGTTGCTGTCGAAGATTCAAATCCTTTTGGGAAAACAGATACTTCAACGACTTATGATCTGTAAACAGCTCGAATCTAACTCCCAATAGATAGTGTCTCCACATCTTCAAAGCAAACACAATCGCCGCTAACTCCAAATCATGAGTCGGATAATTCCTTTCATGCGGCTTTAGTTGTCGACTAGCATACGCAACAACTTTATCCTTCTGCATTAGTACCGCTCCTAGTCCAGTGCCACATGCATCGGTGTAAACCACCATCTCATCATTCCCACTCGGAATAGTCAAAACAGGAGCACTTGTCAGTCGTTCTTTCAGGATTACGAAAGCTTGCTCACACTTATCATCCCATTTGAACACTTGGTTCTTTTTCGTCAATCCTGTCAACGGTGCAGCTATCTTGGAAAAGTCTTTGATAAACCGACGATAATATCCTGCTAATCCAAGAAAACTTCTCACATCAGATGCATTCTTAGGTCTAACCCAATCCTGGATCGCTGCCACCTTAGCGGGATCAACCGCTATTCCATTTCCAGAAATAACATGACCTAAGAACCTCACTTCATTCTTCCAGAAGTGACACTTCGAAAACTTAGCCTTCAGCTGATGTTTCCGTAAGATTCCCAAAACAATCCTTAAGTGCGTCTTGTGCTCTTCCTCGGTTCTGGAGTAAACCAAAATATCATCCACGAACACAAGCACGAACTTATTCAACTGATCTCTGAACACTCTATTCATAAGATCCACAAAATATGCTGGCGCGTTAGTCAATCCAAACGGCATTACCAGCCACTCATAAAACCCGGATGGTGTCCTGAAAGCAGTCTTCGGCACACTATCCTTTGCCACTCTCAACTGGTGAAATCCCGTTGCCAAATCCATCTGAGAAAACACCTTAGCCTCGTGAAGCTGATCAAACAAGTCATCTATTCTCGGCAATGGATACTTGTTCTTCTTAGTCACCTTATTCAGCTCACGATAATCCACACACAACCTCAACGATCCATCCGCTTTGGTTGCGAACACAACTGGCGCACCCCATTCGGACACACTTCTCCGAATGAATCCTTTCTGCAAAAGGTCATCAACTTGCACCTTCAGCTCTTGCTGCTCCCTCGGTGCCATCCGCCTAAGAGGCATCACAACAGGTCTGGCTCCCTCAACTAGATCGATACGAAACTCGATCTCCCTATGCGGCGGCAACCCTTTGACCTCGTCAAAGACATCCTCAAATCCATTCACAATAGGCACCGATGACAGTCCATCCCGTGGAACAACCAGCGAATACATGAAGCTCATGAAGACGCCTTCCTCATGCTTACATCGTATCACAACCTTTCGCCCTTCCACATTCCCGACTGTCACCTCCAGCCTCTCACAATCAATCCTTGCCGCATACTTCCTAAGCCAGTCCATACCCAAAATAATTCCGAACCCCGCAAAGTTCAGAACAAAGCAATCACAAACAAACGAGCAATCATGACTCGAAACAACTAGACCACGGCATATCATACACAAACATGACGAACCCCCAACTGGATTAGTCACAACCAATGGCCTATCAACAATGTCCGGTTTCAACCCTAACCGGCCTACCAAATCATCACAAACAAAAGAATGCGACGCTCCAGTATCAAACAACACTCTAACTGGAACACCACAAATGGAAAGAGTACCTTGAACCACCACACTCTTCCCCTTCTCCTCAGCAGTAGGAACTCTTGAAGACGACGGCACAGCTTCCAAAGCATAGGCTTGCACAACCTGCCTATCTTTCCTCGGCTCTGGACAGTCCTTCTTAATGTGTCCCAGCTTATCACAGTTGTAACACTTCAACTGCACCTTCGGATTCTTGCAATCCCGAGAAAGATGACCCTTCTGACGGCAGTTATAACAAGTCACTTCGCCCTTAGGCTTCTTCTGGCCATCCTTTCCCTTCTGTTGCTGCTGCTTCCTCTTCTTGTTGCCATTCTGCTGTGGTTTAGATCCTTCCCTGGTTACAGCAACAACAGAACTTTCCCTAGGAAACAAGCTCTCATGCCTCAAAGCTTTCTCCACAAGCTTTTCAAATGGATCGTCCAAGTGATCCACCAACTGCCTTCCCAGATAAGCATCCAGACCAGTCACAAACTTTTCATTCTTCTGGTAGGGAGAATCAATATATGATCTGGCATACTTAGACAAAGCTTCGAACTCAGAAATGTACTCCAGAACAGGCCTCCCGCCTTGTTTGAGCTCTACAAACCTCTTAAACAAAACAGATCTCTGAGCAGTAGAGATGAACTTGGCTTCAAATCTAACTTGGAACTGCTCCCAAGTAATATCCTCTTCTGGTGTATCTATGGTGATAGAATTCCACCAATCTGCAGCTCTTCCCTGAAGCTGTCTCGATGCAAGCTTCCTCTTGGTTGCATCCTCAATCCCTAAATCACCAAAAATCCTTCGGCAAGCATCAATCCATCTCTGCACCTCAATAGTAGATTCCGTCCCCAAGAAAGCTTTTCCTCCAAGAGAAGTATAATCCTTGCAAAGCTTGGCAAAATCCACTGGTCTCGGAGCCTGGACTTGAACCCCCACATCCACAGATGATCCAGAAGCTGGTACCCTCCTCATGATCGAAGTCATCATTGCTTCGAACATCGCAGCATAGTCAACAGCTTCCCTAGCAGCACGGCTATCTCTCGCAGTTTGTCTCTCACTTCTGCTCATCCTTAATATCTGTAATAAGAATGATTAGAACACCTTAAGAAACAACTGCATAAGGAGTTCAAATCCTTCTAGGCTACTATATTATATATAGTAATCATCCATCAAAATACAATTACGTCTCTCATACGTAGTTACGTCAGCGAGCGTTGGCTGAAATCGATTAACCAAAGCTCTGATACCAAATGTGAAGACCGCCCATGACTCCCGCACCAAAACAAGAGAATAGAGCGCTGAAAGGTGTGCCAGGCAGCCATGGACGATAGTCAGGGTAAAATAAAATCGCAGAATCTCTATCGTAACTCACAGCGCATGGATAAAATACAATAGAGAAATATATAGTGAAGTCTCATAACAGAAAATCATCATATAAGCATCACAGAGGTTTTATACAATCATCTCAACAAATCCATACATCAAGACCTCACTACAAGCACTCATCAAATACAGCAGCGGATACCCAGTACATATAAGAAAATAATATGCATAGCCTCCTGCTCGTCTTCGCCATCATCAACGGAAAACTCTACTCTAAGCACAGCACCTGCCACCTGCTACCTAGTCTGCCCATCCCAAACATGGATGAACAGCCCAAGGTAATAAGAGGAGACATAAAACCTTGAGTCAGACAAAGTCTTAGTGAGCAGTAAATCAACTATCAAACATACCAAAGAGCATAAGGGATAAAAGGAATAGGAACCAAACCATCCCACTCCACCTCTTTCTACAGTGATAGCCCCCAGACACACACTAAAGAGAAGCAAGCATAACATAGCAGATAAGTAAGGTAAAGCAACAATCACTCGAGTCAAGGACGATGTTTTCCAAATACAAACCCCCAAGGCCTAAACCAAGATCAGATAAGCACCCAGAAAACACCGCTCTTGAAGCCGAATGATGATACAACCAAACAACCAAACATCCATGACTCTGGCTATCACTGTTATCATTGCCTTGATTTCACCGTTAGTTGAATGACCGCCTGTCAAGGGCTAATGGTAACCCCGGTTTAGCCATAACTCCGCACGTCATCGTGACCCGTGCCTAAGCCGAACGCATCAGCCCAGAGTACTAGCACGTCATCATGACCCGTGCCTGGAACGTCATCGTGACCCGTTCCAACGTACCCTTGCTTTGAGTATGCTAGAACCTTCAACAACGATGAGATCTTAGCCTCCTAGTCATCCTCCTCGACGACTACTTCCATACTAGCTCAAGCGCCTCTCAAGCTAACCATTATCCACCCCAACCCGGACCGCATCACCGAGTTATAAGTTTGCACGTCGTCATGACCCGTGCTTGGAACGTCTTCGTGACCCGTCCCATCACAACATATGTCTTGCCTCATCACATCATAGCAAAGTCTCTCAACTTGGAACGTCATCATGACCCGTCCCATCTCAACACAAGCCTTGCCTCATCATATCATCGCAAAGTCCCAACTCAACCATGCTTTGCCTTCTCGCATCATGGCAAGATCCCACATCCTCGAATCCATCCATATGAGCTTCCACATCCGCTTCATATGCCATTGGCAGCTTTCACCATTCAAGAGCCTTTCCACTTAGCTTTTGAATCATCTTCAACCATCTTGTTCCAAATCAACTACAAGCTAACTTGGAGCAATCAAATCTAACATACATTCAAACATTCAACCATTCAAACAAGATCTATTAAGCAATATCAATTATAATGGCAATTTCGTAATTAAGTGAGCAAAAGTCCAACATACGTGAAATCATGGTTTTTAGCATAGATCTATCAAATCTAAAACATGGGTTTTGTCTCTAATACTTGATAAATAACTTTCATAGATAAACATCTTCAAATATGATGGATCTACATGCAGACTTAAGGAAAATGCGAGAAAACGCTAACTTTAACACATAAACATATCACCAATCCACTACACTCCTTTGGGTCCGTGTGAGAGATAACTACCACTCACCAAATCACCCAAACACCTCAAAAACCACACACTTCAGATCTGGACAGCGAAGAACAAGGCTTGATCCGGCAAGATCTCGCTTAAATCGATGAAATCTAGCCCGAACGGATGAAGATCTTCAACTTGGACACTTGAATCTTCGATCCCGATCTTCGATCTTGGATGGATGCTAACACTTGATTGGAATGGAGAAAAGAAGATGAAGAAATGTTGTAGTCTAGTCTTCAAAATGGCAGCACTTCGTCGCTTCAAAAATCGGTGCCAAAAAGTGAGCCAAAGTCGTCTATTTATAGGCTGAATCCCCCCTTAGGTCGTAACTCGTAGCTCGGTATTAGGTCGTGGCCGACCTAAGAATCTCCGACCTATCTTAGGTCGTTGCCGACCTATATACCCAACGACCTATCTGCCTAACCAATCCCAAAGCCATACGACCTAAAACAAGCCCGCCTCCACGACCTATCCAAACCCAGGTCGCACGACTCAACACACTGCCGCATTTCCTAAGTCCTAGGTCGCCTGACGACTTAACTAGCATGCCGACCTACGACCTAAGACCCTGCCGACCTAAGTCCTAAACAGTACTCACGCGACCTAACTACTCCCACGACCCAAAACTTACACGACCTAACAGCTTACACCTTCTAAGTTAAGTCGTTTACTACTATAGGTCGGACACCTCTAGGTCGATCTACACTAGATCGGTCGCCACTAGCATCATCCTATCTGCTAGGTCGTCCACGACCTAACTTCCTTAGGTCGCTCCAAAACCCTTCCGACCTAACAACCATACGACTCATCGCCTTAACTCGTATACGACTTATCCCCTTAAGTCGTTAACTCGGCAACCTCCCTAACTCGGAAGCCCTCTATTTCATGAGTCGGTCAACTTTCTTAGGTCGGTCACTCTCTTAGGTCGCTCCAGCGACCAAAACTACCTCACGACCTAAGCTAACACGGCAACATGCTAACCCGAGCACCCTCCTAAGTCGTAACTCGTACACGACCTAACTATGAGTCGGTCCCGACTCATCACTTAACACACGAGTTATCTCCCAATACGACTCAGGCTAGGAACACAACAAACAACACTAACGACCTGTAAATTCTACGATCCATCGACACGTAAAATACGGGTCGTTACAATTTTTTGGGTATGAAACTAACCAGTGACAGCTGAAAGCTGTCATAGCTGTAGAACTCACAGATACCTTCGTTTTGACTGGTTATGGCTCCCGTAACTCTAAACGAGCCAAGATTTATGGCCCTCCGAATAATCGATATCCATAGGGTGCAACATCTACGGTGCAAGGTGCAACATCCGTCCAAAATGATGAAACCGTGCCGTACGACCTTTAGAAATGGGTGCATGGATTTGAAACGGTGCAGTATCATGGTGCACCACTCTCCAGCGATGGTAAATCACAGACCAGCCACGGGGATCCCGTTTTACAGAAAAAATCCACGTGACGAAAAAACGAAGGGTAAAAAACTTCCATGACCCGATTGAGGTTCGGATAGGATTTTTTGGGTATGAAACTTACCGGTGATGGCATAAAGTTATCATAGCTGTAGAACTCACAGATACCTTCGTTTTGACTGGTTATGGCTCCCGTAACTCTAAACGGGCCAAGAGTTATGGCCCTCCGAATAATAGATATCCATAGGGTGCAACATCTACGGCGCAAGGTGCAACATCCGTCCAAAATGACGAAACCGTGCCGTACGACCTTTAGAAATGGGTGCATGGATTTGAAACGGTGCAGTACCATGGTGCACCACTCTCCAGCGATGGAAAATCATTGACCAGCCACGGGGATCCCGTTTTACAGAAAAAATCCACGTGACGAAAAAACGAAGGGTAAAAAGCTTCCATGACCCGATTGAGGTTCGGATAGGATTTTTTGGGTATGAAACTAACCAGTGATGGCTGAAAGCCGTCATAGCTGTAGAACTCACAGATACCTTCGTTTTGACTGGTTATGGCTCCCGTAACTCTAAACGAGCCAAGAGTTATGGCCCTTCGAATAATCGATATCCAAAGGGTGCAACATCTGCGGTGCAAGGTGCAACATCCGTCCAAAATGACGAAACCGTGCCGTACGACCTTTAGAAATAGGTGCATGGATTTGAAACGGTGCAGTACCATGGTGCACCACTCTCCAGCGATAATAAATCATTGACCAGCCAAGGGGATCCCGTTTTACAGAAAAAATCTACGTGACGAAAAAACGAAGGGTAAAAAACTTCCATGACCCGATTGAGGTTCGGATAGGTTTTTCTGGGTATGAAACTAACCAGTGACGGCTGAAAGCGGTCATAGCTGTAGAACTCACAGATACCTTCGTTTCGACTGGTTATGGCTCCCGTAACTCTAAACGAGCCAAGAGTTATGGCCCTCCGAATAATAGATATCCATAGAGTGCAACATCTACGGCGCAAGGTGCAACATCCGTCCAAAATGACGAAACCGTGCCGTACGACCTTTAGAAATGGGTGCATGGATTTGAAACGGTGCAGTACCATGGTGCACCACTCTCCAGCGATGGAAAATCGTTGACCAGCCACGGGGATCCCGTTTTACAGAAAAAATCCACGTGACGAAAAAACGAAGGGTAAAAAACTTCCATGACCCGATCAAGGTTCAGATAGGATTTTTTGGGTATGAAACTAACCAGTAACGGCTGAAAGCCGTCATAGCTGTGGAACTCACAGATACCTTCGTTTTGACTGGTTATGGCTCCCGTAACTCTAAACGAGCCAAGAGTTATGGCCCTCCGAATAATCGATATCCATAGGGTGCAACATCTACGGTGCAAGGTGCAACATCCGTCCAAAATGATGAAACCGTGCCGTACGACCTTTAGAAATGGGTGCATGGATTTGAAACGGTGCAGTACCATGGTGCACCACTCTCCAGCGATGGTAAATCATAGACCAGCCACGGGGATCCCTTTTTACAGAAAAAATCCACGTGACGAAAAAACGAAGGGTAAAAAACTTCCATGACCCGATTGAGGTTCGGATAGGATTTTTTGGGTATGAAACTAACCAGTGACAGCTGAAAGCTGTCATAGCTGTAGAACTCACAGATACCTTCGTTTTGACTGGTCATGGCTCCCGTAACTCTAAACGAGCCAAGAGTTATGGCCCTCCGAATGATCGATATCCTTAGGGTGCAACAACTACGGTGCAAGGTGCAACATCCGTCCAAAATGACGAAACCGTGCCGTACGACCTTTAGAAATGGGTGCATGGATTTGAAACGGTGCAGTACCATGGTGCACCACTCTCCAGCGATGGTAAATCATTGACCAGCCACGGGGATCCCGTTTTACAGAAAAAATCCACGTGACGAAAAAACGAAGGGTAAAAAACTTCCATGACCCGATTGAGGTTCGGATAGGATTTTTTGGGTATGAAACTAACCAGTGACAGCTGAAAGCTGTCATAGCTGTAGAACTCACAGATACCTTCGTTTTGACTGGTTATGGCTCCCGTAACTCTAAACGAGCCAAGAGTTATGGCCCTCCGAATAATCGATATCCATAGGGTGCAACATCTACGGTGCAAGGTGCAACATCCGTCCAAAATGATGAACCCGTGCCGTACGACCTTTAGAAATGGGTGCATGGATTTGAAACGGTGCAGTACCATGGTGCACCACTCTCCAGCGATGGTAAATCATAGACCAGCCACGGGGATCCCGTTTTACAGAAAAAAATCCACGTGACGAAAAAACGAAGGGTAAAAAACTTCCATGACCCGATTGAGGTTCGGATAGGATTTTTTGGGTATGAAACTAACCAGTGACAGCTGAAAGCTGTCATAGCTGTAGAACTCACAGATACCTTCGTTTTGACTGGTTATGGCTCCCGTAACTCTAAACGAGCCAAGAGTTATGGCCCTCCGAATAATCGATATCCATAGGGTGCAACATCTACGGTGCAAGGTGCAACATCCGTCCAAAATGATGAAACCGTGACGTACGACCTTTAGAAATGGGTGCATGGATTTGAAACGGTGCAGTACCATGGTGCACCACTCTCCAGCGATGGTAAATCATAGACCAGCCACGGGGATCCCGTTTTACAGAAAAAATCCACGTGACGAAAAAACGAAGGGTAAAAAACTTCCATGACCCGATTGAGGTTCGGATAGGATTTTTTGGGTATGAAACTAACCAGTGACAGCTGAAAGCTGTCATAGCTGTAGAACTCACAGATACCTTCGTTTTGACTGGTCATGGCTCCCGTAACTCTAAACGAGCCAAGAGTTATGGCCCTCCGAATGATCGATATCCTTAGGGTGCAACATCTACGGTGCAAGGTGCAACATCCGTCCAAAATGACGAAACCGTGCCGTACGACCTTTAGAAATGGGTGCATGGATTTGAAACGGTGCAGTACCATGGTGCACCACTCTCCAGCGATGGTAAATCATTGACCAGCCACGGGGATCCCGTTTTACAGAAAAAATCCACGTGACGAAAAAACGAAGGGTAAAAAACTTCCATGACCCGATTGAGGTTCGGATAGGATTTTTTGGGTATGAAACTAACCAGTGACAGCTGAAAGCTGTCATAGCTGTAGAACTCACAAATACCTTCGTTTTGA
Organism: Allium cepa; assembly: GCA_030765085.1. NCBI lineage: Eukaryota > Viridiplantae > Streptophyta > Magnoliopsida > Asparagales > Amaryllidaceae > Allium > Allium cepa. The sequence continues at coordinate 1,120,236 of CM060941.1, forward strand.
CTGGTTATGGCTCCCGTAACTCTAAACGAGCCAAGAGTTATGGCCCTCCGAATAATCGATATCCATAGGGTGCAACATCTACGGTGCAAGGTGCAACATCCGTCCAAAATGATGAAACCGTGCCGTACGACCTTTAGAAATGGGTGCATGGATTTGAAACAGTGCAGTACCATGGTGCACCACTCTCCAGCGATGGTAAATCATAGACCGGCCACGGGGATCCCGTTTTACAGAAAAAATCCACGTGACGAAAAAATGAAGGGTAAAAAACTTCCATGACCCGATTGAGGTTCGGATAGGATTTTTTGGGTATGAAAGTAACCAGTGACGGCTGAAAGCCGTCATAGCTGTAGAACTCACAGATACCTTCGTTTCGACTGGTTATGGCTCCCGTAACTCTAAACGAGCCAAGAGTTATGGCCCTCCGAATAATAGATATCCATAGGGTGCAACATCTACGGCGCAAGGTGCAACATCCGTCCAAAATGACGAAACCGTGCCGTACGAACTTTAGAAATGGGTGCATGGATTTGAAACGGTGCAGTACCATGGTGCACCACTCTCCAGCAATGGAAAATCGTTGACCAGCCACGGGGATCCCGTTTTACAGAAAAAATCCACGTGACGAAAAAACGAAGGGTAAAAAACTTCCATGACCCGATCGAGGTTCGGATAGGATTTTTTGGGTATGAAACAAACCAGTGACGGCTGAAAGCCGTCATAGCTGTCGAACTCACAGATACCTTCGTTTTGACAGGTTATGGCTCCCGTAACTCTAAACGAGCCAAGAGTTATGGCCCTTTGAATAATCGATTTCCATAGGGTGCAACATCTGCGGTGCAAGGTGCAACATCCGTCCAAAATGACGAAACCGTGCCGTACGACCTTTAGAAATAGGTGCATGGATTTGAAACGGTGCAGTACCATGGTGCACCACTCTCCAGCGATGGTAAATCATTGACCAGCCACGGGGATCCCGTTTTACAGAAATATTCCACGTGACGAAAAAACGAAGGGTAAAAACTTCCTTGACCCGATTGAGGTTCGGATAGGATTTTTGGGTATGAAACTGACCAGTGATGGCTGAAAGCTGTCATAGCTGTAGAACTCACAGATACCTTCGTTTTGACTGGTTATGGCTCCCGTAACTCTAAACGAGCCAAGAGTTATGGCCCTCCGAATAATCGATATCCTTAGGGTGCAACATGTACGGTGCAAGGTGCAACATCCGTCCAAAATGACGAAACCGTGTCGTACGACCTTTAGAAATGGGTGCATGGATTTGAAACGGTGCAGTACCATGGTGCACCACTCTCCAGCGATGGTAAATCATTGACCAGCCACGGGGATCCCATTTTACAGAAAAAATCCACGTGACGAAAAAACGAAGGGTAAAAAACTTCCATGACCCGATTGAGGTTCGGATAGGATTTTTTGGGTATGAAACTAACCAGTGACAGCTGAAAGCGGTCATAGCTGTAAAACTCACAGATACCTTCGTTTTGACTGGTTATGGCTCCCGTAACTCTAAACGAGCCAAGAGTTATGGCCCTCCGAATAATCGATATCCATAGGGTGCAACATCTACGGTGCAAGGTGCAACATCCGTCCAAAATGACGAAACCGTGCCATACGACCTTTAGAAATGGGTGCATGGATTTGAAACGGTGCAGTACCATGGTGCACCACTCTCCAGCTATGGTAAATCATTGACCAGCCACGGGGATCCCGTTTTACAGAAAAAAATCCACGTGACGAAAAAACGAAGGGTAAAAAACTTCCATGACCCGATTGAGGTTTGGATAGGATTTTTTGGGTATGAAACTAACCAGTGACGGCTGAAAGCCATCATAGCTGTAGAACTTACAAATACCTTCGTTTCGACAGGTTATGGGTCCCGTAACTCTAAACGAGCCAAGAGTTATGGCCCTCCGAATAATCGATATCCAAAGGGTGCAACATCTGCGGTGCAGGGTGCAACATCCGTCCAAAATGACGAAATCGTGCCGTACGACCTTTAGAAATGGGTGCAGGGATTTGAAACGGTGCAGTACCATGGTGCACCACTCTCCAGCGATGGTAAATCATTGACCAGCCACGGGGATCCCGTTTTACAGAAAAAATCCACGTGACGAAAAAACGAAGGGTAAAAAACTTCCATGACCCGATTGAGGTTCGGATAGGATTTTTTGGGTATGAAACTAACCAGTGACGGCTGAAAGCCGTCATAGCTGTAGAACTCACAGATACCTTCGTTTTGACTGGTTATGGCTCCCGTAACTCTAAACGAGCCAAGAGTTATGGTCCTCCGAAGAATCGATATCCATAGGGTGCAACATCTACGGTGCAAGGTGCAACATCCGTCCAAAATGACGAAACCGTGCCTCACGACCTTTAGAAATGGATGCATGGATTTGAAACGGTGCAGTACCATGGTGCACCACTCTCCAGCGATGGTAAATCATTGACCAGCCACGGGGATCCCGTTTTACAGAAAAAATCCACGTGACGAAAAAACGAAGGGTAAAAAACTTCCATGACCCGAATGAGTTTCGGATAGGATTTTTTGGATATGAAACTAACCAGTGACGGCTGAAAGCCGTCACAGCTGTAGAATTCACAGATACCGTCGTTTTGACTGGTTATGGCTCCAGTAACTCTAAACGAGCCAAGAGTTATGGCCCTCCGAAGAATCGATTTCCACAGGGTGCAACATCTGCGGTGCAAGGTGCAACATCCGTCCAAAATGACGAAACCGTGCCGTACGACCTTTAGAAATGGGTGCATGGATTTGAAACGGTGCAGTACCATGGTGCACCACTCTCCAGCGATGGTAAATCATAGACCAGCCACGGGAATTCCCTTATACAGAAAAAATCCACGTGACGAAAAAACGAAGGGTAAAAAACTTCCTTGACCCGATTGAGGTTCGGATAGGATTTTTTGGGTATGATACTAACCTATGACCGCAGAAAGTTGTCATAGTTGTAGAACTCACAGATACCTTCGTTTTGACTGGTTATGGGTCCCGTAACTCTAAACGAGCCAAGAGTTATGGCCCTCCGAATAATCGATATCCAAAGGGTGCAACATCTGCGGTGCAAGGTGCAACATCCGTCCAAAATGACGAAATCGTGCCGTACGACCTTTAGAAATGGGTGCAGGGATTTGAAACGGTGCAGTACCATGGTGCACCACTCTCCAGCGATGGTAAATCATTGACCAGCCACGGGGATCCCGTTTTACAGAAAAAATCCACGTGACGAAAAAACGAAGGGTAAAAAACTTCGATGACCCGATTGAGGTTCGGATAGGATTTTTTGGGTATGAAACTAACCAGTGACGGCTGAAAGCCGTCATAGCTGTAGAACTCACAGATACCTTCGTTTTGACTGGTTATGGCTCCCGTAACTCTAAACGAGCCAAGAGTTATGGCCCTCCGAAGAATCGATATCCATAGGGTGCAACATCTACGGTGCAAAGTGCAACATCCGTCCAAAATGACGAAACCGTGCCGTACGACCTTTAGAAATGGATGCATGGATTTGAAACGGTGCAGTACCATGGTGCACCACTCTCCAGCGATGGTAAATCATTGACCAGCCACGGGGATCCCGTTTTACAGAAAAAGTCCACGTGACGAAAAAACAAAGGGTAAAAAACTTCCTTGACCCGATTGAGGTTCGGATAGGATTTTTTGGGTATGAAACTAACCAGTGACGGCTGAAAGCCATCATAGCTGTAGAACTCACAGATACCTTCGTTTTGACTGGTTATGGCTCCCGTAACTCTAAACGAGCCAAGAGTTATGGCCCTCCGAAGAATCGATATCCATAGGGTGCAACATCTACGGTGCAAGGTGCAACATCCGTCCAAAATGACGAAACCGTGCCGTACGACCTTTAGAAATGGATGCATGGATTTGAAACGGTGCAGTACCATGGTGCACCACTCTCCAGCGATGGTAAATCATTGACCAGCCACGGGGATCCCGTTTTACAGAAAAAATCCACGTGACGAAAAAACGAAGGGTAAAAAACTTCCTTGACCCGATTGAGGTTCGGATAGGATTTTTTGGGTATGAAACTAACCGGTGACGGCAAAAAGATGTCATAGCTGTAGAACTCACAGATACCTTCGTTTTGACTGTTTATGTCTCCCGTAACTCTAAACGAGCCAAGAGTTATGGCCCTCCGAAGAATCGATATCCATAGGGTGCAACATCTACGGTGCAAGGTGCAACATCCGTCCAAAATGACGAAACCGTGCCGTACGACCTTTAGAAATGGATGCATGGATTTGAAACGGTGCAGTACCATGGTGCACCACTCTCCAGCGATGGTAAATCATTGACCAGCCACGGGGATCCCGTTTTACAGAAAAAATGCACGTGACGAAAAAACGAAGGGTAAAAAACTTCCTTGACCCGATTGAGGTTCGGATAGGATTTTTTGGGTATGAAACTAACCGGTGACGGCAAAAAGATGTCATAGCTGTAGAACTCACAGATACCTTCGTTTTGACTGGTTATGGGTCCCGTAACTCTAAACGAGCCAAGAGTTATGGCCCTCCGAATAATCGATATCCAAAGGGTGCAACATCTGCGGTGCAAGGTGCGACATCCGTCCAAAATAACGAAATCGTGCCGTACGACCTTTAGAAATGGGTGCATGGATTTGAAACGGTGTAGTACCATGGTGCACCATTCTCCAGTGATGGTAAATCATAGACCAGCCACCGGGATCCCGTTTTACAGAAAAAATCCACGTGACGAAAAAACGAAGGGTAAAAAACTTCCTTGACCCGATTGAGGTTCGGATAGGATTTTTTGGGTATGAAACTAACCGGTGACGGCAGAAAGATGTCATAGTTGTAGAACTCACAGATACCTTCGTTTTGACTGGTTATGGGTCCCGTAACTCTAAACGAGCCAAGAGTTATGGCCCTCCGAATAATCGATATCCAAAGGGTGCAACATCTGCGGTGCAAGGTGCGACATCCGTCCAAAATAACGAAATCGTGCCGTACGACCTTTAGAAATGGGTGCATGGATTTGAAACGGTGCAGTACCATGGTGCACCATTCTCCAGTGATGGTAAATCATAGACCAGCCACCGGGATCCCGTTTTACAGAAAAAATCCACGTGACGAAAAAACGAAGGGTAAAAAACTTCCTTGACCCGATTGAGGTTCGGATAGGATTTTTTGGGTATGAAACTAACCGGTGACGGCAGAAAGATGTCATAGTTGTAGAACTCACAGATACCTTCGTTTTGACTGGTTATGGGTCCCGTAACTCTAAACGAGCCAAGAGTTATGGCCCTCCGAATAATCGATATCCAAAGGGTGCAACATCTGCGGTGCAAGGTGCATCATCCGTCCAAAATGACGAAATCGTGCCGTACGACCTTTAGAAATGGGTGCAGGGATTTGAAACGGTGCAGTACCATGGTGCACCACTCTCCAGCGATGGTAAATCATTGACCAGCCACGGGGATCCCGTTTTACAGAAAAAATCCACGTGACGAAAAAACGAAGGGTAAAAAACTTCGATGACCCGATTGAGGTTCGGATAGGATTTTTTGGGTATGAAACTAACCAGTGATGGCTGAAAGCTGTCATAGCTGTAGAACTCACAGATACCTTCGTTTTGACTGGTTATGGCTCCTGTAACTCTAAACGAGCCAAGAGTTATGGCCCTCCGAAGAATCGATATCCATAGGGTGCAACATCTACGGTGCAAGGTGCAACATCCGTCCAAAATGACGAAACCGTGCCGTACGACCTTTAGAAATGGGTGCATGGATTTGAAACGGTGCAGTACCATGGTGCACCACTCTCCAGCGATGGTAAATCATAGACCAGCCACGGGGATCCCGTTTTACAGAAAAAATACACGTGATGAAAAAATGAAGGGTAAAAACTTCCTTGACCCGATTGAGGTTCGGATATGATTTTTTGGGTATGAAACTAACCGGTGACGGCAGAAAGATGTCATAGCTGTAGAACTCAAAGATACCTTCATTTTGACTGGTTATGGGTCCCGTAACTCTAAACGAGCCAAAAGTTATGGCCCTCCGAATAATCGATATCCAAAGGGTGCAACATCTATGGTGCAAGGTGCAACATCCGTCCAAAATGACGAAATCGTGCCGTACGACCTTTAGAAATGGGTGCAGGGATTTGAAACGGTGCAGTACCATGGTGCACCACTCTGCAGCGATGGTAAATCATTGACCAGCCATGGGGATCCCGTTTTACAGAAAAAATCCACGTGACGAAAAAACGAAGGGTAAAAAACTTCGATGACCCGATTGAGGTTCGGATAGGATTTTTTGGGTATAAAACTAACCAGTGACGGCTGAAAGCTATCATAGCTGTAGAACTCACATATACCTTCGTTTTGACTGGTTATGGCTCCCGTAACTCTAAACGAGCCAAGAGTCATAGCCCTCCGAAGAATCGATATCCATAGGGTGAAACATCTACGGTGCAAGGTGCAACATCCGTCCAAAATGAAGAAACCGTGCCATACGACCTTTAGAAATGGATGCATGGATTTGAAACGGTGCAGTACCATGGTGCACCACTCTCCAGCGATGGTAAATCATTGACCAGCCACGTGGATCCCGTTTTACAGAAAAAATCCACGTGACGAAAAAACGAAGGGTAAAAAACTTCCTTGACCCGATTGAGGTTCGGATAGGATTTTTTGGGTATGAAACTAACCGGTGACGGCAAAAAGATGTCATAGCTGTAGAACTCACAGATACCTTCTTTTTGACTGGTTATGGGTCCCGTAACTCTAAACGAGCCAAGAGTTATGGCCCTCCGAATAATCGATATCCAAAGGGTGCAACATCTGCGGTGCAAGGTGCAACATCCGTCCAAAATAACGAAATCGTGCGGTACGACCTTTAGAAATGGGTGCATGGATTTGAAACGGTGCAGTACCATGGTGCACCACTCTCCAGTGATGGTAAATCATAGACCAGCCACGGGGATCCCGTTTTACAGAAAAAATCCACGTGACGAAAAAACGAAGGGTAAAAAACTTCCTTGACCCGATTGAGGTTCGGATAGGATTTTTTGGGTATGAAACTAACCGGTGACGGCAGAAAGTTGTCATAGTTGTAGAACTCACAGATACCTTCGTTTTGACTGGTTATGGGTCCCGTAACTCTAAACGAGCCAAGAGTTATGGCCCTCCGAATAATCGATATCCAAAGGGTGCAACATCTGCGGTGCAAGGTGCAACATCCGTCCAAAATGACGAAATCGTGCCGTACGACCTTTAGAAATGGGTGCAAGGATTTGAAACGGTGCAGTACCATGGTGCACCACTCTCCAGCGATGGTAAATCATTGACCAGCCACGGGGATCCCGTTTTACAGAAAAAATCCACGTGACGAAAAAACGAAGGGTAAAAAACTTCGATGACCCGATTGAGGTTCGGATAGGATTTTTTGGGTATGAAACTAACCAGTGACGGCTGAAAGCTGTCATAGCTGTAGAACTCACAGATACCTTCGTTTTGACTGGTTATGGCTCCCGTAACTCTAAACGAGCCAAGAGTTATGGCCCTCCGAAGAATCGATATCCATAGGGTGCAACATCTACGGTGCAAGGTGCAACATCCGTCCAAAATGACGAAACCGTGCCTTACGACCTTTAGAAATGGATGCATGGATTTGAAACGGTGCAGTACCATGGTGCACCACTCTCCAGCGATGGTAAATCATTGACCAGCCACGGGGATCCCGTTTTACAGAAAAAATCCACGTGACGAAAAAACGAAGGGTAAAAAACTTCGATGACCCGATTGAGGTTCGGATAGGATTTTTTGGGTATGAAACTAACCAGTGACGGCTGAAAGCCATCATAGCTGTAGAACTCACAGATACCTTCGTTTCGACAGGTTATGGGTCCCGTAACTCTAAACGAGCCAAGAGTTATGGCCCTCCGAAGAATCGATTTCCACAGGGTGCAACATCTGCGGGGAAAGGTGCAACATCCGTCCAAAACGACGAAACCGTGCCGTACGACCTTTAGAAATGGGTGCATGGATTTGAAACGGTGCAGTACCATGGTGCACCACTCTCCAGCGATGGTAAATCATAGACCAGCCACGGGGATCCCGTTTTACAGAAAAAATCCACGTGACGAAAAAACGAAGGGTAAAAAACTTCCTTGACCCGATTGAGGTTCGGATAGGATATTTTGGGTATGAAACTAACCGTTGACGGTAGAAAGATGTCATAGCTGTAGAACTCACAGATACCTTCGTTTTGACTGGTTATGGCTCCCGTAACTCTAAACGAGCCAAGAGTTATGGCCCTCCGAATAATAGATATCCATAGGGTGCAACATCTACGGCGCAAGGTGCAACATCCGTCCAAAATGAAGAAACCGTGCCGTACGACCTTTAGAAATGGGTGCGTGGATTTGAAACGGTGCAGTACCATGGTGCACCACTTTCGAGCGATGGAAAATCGTTGACCAGCCACGGGGATCCCGTTTTACAGAAAAAATCCACGTGACGAAAAAACGAAGGGTAAAAAACTTCCATGACCCGATCGAGGTTCGGATAGGATTTTTTGGGTATGAAACTAACCAGTGACGGCTAAAAGCCATCATAGCTGTAGAACTCACAGATACCTTCGTTTTGACTGGTTATGGCTCCCGTAACTCTAAACGAGCCAAGTGTTATGGCCCTCCGAATAATCGACATCCATAGGGTGCAACATCTACGGTGCAAGGTGCAACATCCGTCCAAAATGACGAAACCGTGCCGTACGACCTTTAGAAATGGGTGCATGGATTTGAAATGGTGCAGTACCATGGTGCACCACTCTCCAGCGATGGTAAATCGTTGACCAGCCACGGGGATCCCGTTTTACAGAAAAAGTCCACGTGACGAAAAAACGAAGGGTAAAAAACTTCCATGACCCGATTGAGGTTCGGATAGGACTTTTTGGGTATGAAACTAACCAGTCACGGGTGAAAGCCATCATTGCTGTAGAACTCACAGATACCTTCGTTTCGACAGGTTATGGGTCCCGTAACTCTAAACGAGCCAAGAGTTATGGCCCTCCGAATAATCGATATCCAAAGGGTGCAAAATCTGCGGTGCAAGGTGCAACATCCGTCCAAAATGACGAAATCGTGCCGTACGACCTATAGAAATGGGTGCAGGGATTTGAAATGGTGCAGTGCACCACTCTCCAGCGATGGTAAATCATTGACCAGCCACGAGGATCCCGTTTTACAGAAAAAATCCACGTGACGAAAAAACAAGGGTAAAAAACTTCCATGACCCGATTGAGGTTCGGATAGGATTTTGTTGGGTATGAAACTAACCAGTGACGGCTGAAAGCTGTCATAGCTGTAGAACTCACAGATACCTTCGTTTTGACTGGTTATGGCTCCCGTAACTCTAAACGAGCCAAGAGTTATGGCCCTCCGAAGAATCGATATCCATAGGGTGCCAAAATGACGAAACCGTGCCGTACGACCTTTAGAAATGGATGCATGGATTTGAAACGGTGCAGTACCATGGTGCACCACTTTCCAGCGATGGTAAATCATTGACCAGCCACGGGGATCCCGTTTTACAGAAAAAATCCACGTGACGAAAAAACGAAGGGTAAAAAACTTCGATGACCCGATTGAGGTTCGGATAGGATTTTTTGGGTATGAAACTAACCAGTGACGGCTGAAAGCCATCATAGCTGTTGAACTCACAGATACCTTCGTTTTGACTGGTTATGGCTCCCGTAACTCTAAACGAGCCAAGAGTTATGGCCCTCCGAAGAATCGATTTCCACAGGGTGCAACATCTGTGGTGCAAGGTGCAACATCCGTCCAAAATGACGAAACCGTGCCGTAAGACCTTTAGAAATGGGTGCATGGATTAGAAACGGTGCAGTACCATGGTGCACCACTCTCCAGCGATGGTAAATCATAGACCAGCCACGGGGATCCCGTTTTACAGAAAAAATCCACGTGACGAAAAAACGAAGGGTAAAAAACTTCCTTGACCCGATTGAGGTTCGGATAGGATTTTTTGGGTATGAAACTAACCGGTGACGGCAGAAAGACGTCATAGCTGTAGAACTCACAGATACCTTCGTTTTGACTGGTTATGGCTCCCGTAACTCTAAACGAGCCAAGAGTTATGGCCCTCCGAATAATAGATATCCATAGGGTGCAACATCTACGGCGCAAGGTGCAACATCCGTCCAAAATGACGAAACCGTGCCGTACGACCTTTAGAAATGGGTGCATGGATTTGAAACGGTGCAGTACCATGGTGCACCACTCTCCAGCGATGGAAAATCGTTGACCAGCCACGGGGATCCCGTTTTACAGAAAAAATCCACGTGACGAAAAAACGAAGGGTAAAAAACTTCCATGACCCGATTGAGGTTCGGATAGGATTTTTTGGGTATGAAACTAACCACTGACGGCTGAAAGCCGTCATAGCGGTAGAACTCACAGATTCCTTCGTTTTGACTTGTTATGGCTCTCGTAACTCTAAACGAGCGAAGAGTTATGGCCGTCCGAAGAATCGATTTCCACAGGGTGCAACATCTACGGTGCATGGTGCAACATCCGTCCAAAATGACGAAACCGTGCTGTACGACCTTTAGAAATGGGTGCATGGATTTGAAACGGTGCAGTACCATGGTGCACCACTCTCCAGCGATGGTAAATCATTGACCAGCCACGGGGATCCCGTTTTACAGAAAAAGCCACGTGACGAAAAAACGTAGGGTAAAAAACTTCCTTGACCCGATTGAGGTTCGGATAGGATTTTTTGGGTATGAAACTAACCAGTGATGGCTGAAAGCGGTCATAGCTGTAGAACTCCCAGATACCTTCGTTTTGACTGGTTATGGCTCCCGTAACTCTAAACCAGCCAAGAGTTATGGCCCTCCGAATAATCGATATCCACAGGATGCAACATCTACGGTGCAAGGTGCCACATCCGTCCAAAATGACGAAACCGTGCCGTACGACCTTTAGAAATGGGTGCATGGATTTGAAACGGTGCAGTACCATGGTGCACCACTCTCCAGCGATGGTAAATCATTGACCAGCCACGGGGATCCCGTTTTACAGAAAAAATCCACGTGACGAAAAAACGAAGGGTAAAAAACTTCCATGACCTGATTGAGGTTCGGATAGGATTTTTTGGGTATGAAACTAACCAGTGACGGCTGAAAGCTGTCATTGCTGTAGAACTCACAGATACCTTCGTTTTGACTGGTTATGGCTCCCTTAACTCTAAACGAGCCAAGAGTTATGGCCCTCCGAATAATCGATATCCATAGGGTGCAACATCTACGGTGCAAGGTGCAACATCCGTCCAAAATGACGAAACAGTGCCGTACGACCTTTAGAAATGGGTGCATGGATTTGAAACGGTGCAGTACCATGGTGCACCACCCTCCAGCGATGGTAACTCATAGAGGGGATCCCATTTTACAGAAAAAATCCACGTGACGAAAAAATGAAGGGTAAAAAACTTCCTTAACCCGATTGAGGTTCGGATAGGATTTTTTGGGTATGAAACTAACCGGTGATGGTAGAAAGATGTCATAGCTGTAGAACTCACAGATACCTTCGTTTTGACTTGTTATGGCTCCCGTAACTCTAAACGAGCCAAGAGTTATGGCCCTCCGAACAATCGATATCCATAGGGTGCAACATCTACGGTGCAAGGTGCAACATCCGTCCAAAATGACGAAACAATGCCGTACGTCCTTTAGAAATGGTTGCACGGATTTGAAACTGTGCAGTACCATGGTGCACCACTCTCCAGCGATGGTAAATCATAGACCAGCCATGGGATCCCGTTTTACAGAAAAAATCCACGTGATGAAAAAACAAAGGGTAAAAATCTTCCTTGACCCGATTGAGGTTCAGATAGGATTTTTTGGGTATGAAACTAACCAGTGACGGCTTAAAGCTGTCATAGCTGTAGAACACATAGATACCTTCGTTTGACTGGTAATGGCTACCGTAACTCTAAACGAGCCAAGATTTATGGCCCTCCGAATAATCGATATCCACAGGGTGCAACATCTACGGTGCAAGGTGCAACATCCGTCCAAAATGACGAAACCGTGTTGTACGACCTTTAGAAATGGGTGCATGGATTTGAAACAGTGCAGTACCATGGTGCACCACTCTCCAGCGATGGTAAATCATTGACCAGCCACGGGGATCCCGTTTTACATAAAAAATCCACGTGACGAAAAAACGAAGGGTAAAAAACTTCCATGACTCGATCGAGGTTCGGATAGGATTTTTTGGGTATGAAACTAACCAGTGATGGCTGAAAGCTGTCATAGCTGTAGAACTCACAGATACCTTCATTTTGACTGGTTATGGCTCCCGTAACTCTGAACGAGCCAAGAGTTATGGCCCTCCGAAGAATCTATTTCCACAGGGTGCAACATCTGCGGTGCAAGGTGCAACATCCGTCCAAAATGACGAAACCGTGTCGTACGACCTTTAGAAATGGGTGCATGGATTTGAAACGGTGCAGTACAATGGTGCACCACTCTCCAGCGATGGTAAATCGTTGACCAGCCACGGGGATCCCGTTTTTACAGAAAAAATCCACGTGACGAAAAAACGAAGGGTAAAAAACTTTCATGACCCGATTGAGGTTCGGATAGGATTTTTTCGGTATGAAACTAACCAGTGACGGCTGAAAGCGGTCATAACTGTAGAACTCGAAGATAGCTTCGTTTTGACTGGTTATGGCTCCCGTAAATCTAAACGAGCCAAGAGTTATGGCCCTCCGAAGAATCGATATCCACAGGGTGCAACATCTACGGTGCGAGGTGCAACATCTGTCCAAAATGACGAAACAGTGCCGTACGACCTTTAGAAATGAGTGCATGGATTTGAAACATTGCAGTACCATGGTACACCACTCTCCAGCGATGGTAAATCATAGACCAGCCACGGGGATCTCGTTTTACAGAAAAAATCCATGTGACGAAAAAACGAAGGGTAAAAAACTTCCTTGACCCGATTGAGGTTCGGATAGGATTTTTTGGGTATGAAACTAAGCAGTGACGGCTGAAAGCTGCCATAGATGTAGAACTCACAGATACCTTCATTCTGACTGGTTATGGCTCCCGTAACTCTAAACGAGCAAAGAGCTATAGCCCTCCGAAGAATCGATATCCACAGGGTGCAACATCTACGGTGCAAGGTGCAACATCCGTCCAAAATGACGAAACAGTGTCGTACGACCTTTAGAAATGAGTGCATGGATTTGACTAATTGCAGTACCATGGTGCACCACTCTCCAGCGATGGTAAATCAAAGACAAGCCACGGGGATACCGTTTTACAGAAAAAATCCACGTGACGAAAAAACGAAGGGTAAAAAACTTCCTTGACCCGATTAAGGTTCGGATAGGATTTTTTGGGTATGAATCTAACCAGTGACGGCGGAAAGCTGTCATAGCTTTAGAACTCACAGATACATTCGTTTTAACTGGTTATGGCTCCTGTAACTTTAAACGAGCCAAGAGTTATGGCCCCCGAATAATAGATATCCATAGGGTGCACCATCTACGCCGCAAGGTGCAACATCCGTCCAAAATGACGAAACCGTGCCGTACGACCTTTAGAAATGGGTGCAAGGATTTTAAACGGTGCCGTACCATGGTGCACCACTCTCCAGCGATGGTAAATCATTGACCAGCCACGGGGATCCCGTTTTACAGAAAAAATCCACGTGACGAAAAAACGAAGGGTAAAAAACTTCCATGACCCGATTGAGGTTCGGATAGGATTTTTTGGGTATGAAACTAACCAGTGACGGCTAAAAGCCGTCTCAGCTGTAGAACTCACAGATACCTTCGTTTTGACTGGTTATGGCTCCCGTAACTCTAAACGAGCCAAGAGTTATGGCCCTCCGAAGAATCGATTTCCACAGGGTGCAACATTTGCGGTGCAAGGTACAACATCCGTCCAAAATGACGTAACAGTGCCGTACGACCTTTAGAAATGGGTGCATGGATTTGAAATAATGCAGTACCATGGTGCACCACTCTCCAGCGATGGTAAATCATAGACCAGCCACGGTGATCCCGTTTTACAGAAAAATCCACGTGACGAAAAAACGAAGGGTAAAAAACTTCCTTGACCCGATTGAGGTTCGGATAGGAATTTATGGGTATGAAACTAACCAGTGACGGCTGAAAGCTGCCATAGCTGTAGAACTCACAGATACCTTCGTTTTGACTGGTTATGGCTCCCATAACTCTAAACGAGCCAAGAGTTATGGCCCTCCGAAGAATCGATATCCACAGAGTGCAACATCTACGGTGCAAGGGGCAACATCCGTCAAAAATGACGAAACATTGCCGTACGACCTTTGGAAATGAGTGCATGGATTTGAAACATTGTAGTACCATGGTGCACCACTCTCAGCGATGGTAAATCATAGACCAGCCACGGGGATCCCGTTTTACAGAAAAAATCCACGTGACGAAAAAACGAAGGGTAAAAATCTTCCTTGACCCGATTGAGGTTCGGATAGGATTTTTTGGGTATGAAGCTAACCAGTGACGGCTTAAAGCTGTCATAGCTGTAGAACACTCAGATACCTTTGTTTGACTGGTAATGGCTCCCGTAACTCTAAACGAGCCAAGAGTTATGGCCCTCCGAATAAACGATATCCACAGGGTGCAATATCTACGGTGCAAGGTGCAACATCCGTCCAAAATGACGAAACTGTGCCGTACGACCTTTAGAAATGGGTGCATGGATTTGAAATGGTGCAGTACCATGGTGCACCACTCTCCAGCGATGGTAAATCATTGACCATCCACGAAGATCCCGTTTTACAGAAAAAATCCACGTGATGAAAAAACGAAGGGTAAAAAACTTCCATGACCTAATTGAGGTTCGGATAGGATTTTTTGGGTATGAAACTAACTAGTGACAGCTGAAAGCTTTCATAGCTGTAGAACTCACAGATACCTTCGTTTGGACTGGTTATGGCTCCCGTAACTCTAAACGAGCCAATAGTTATGGCCCTCCGAAGAATCGATTTCCACAGGGTGCAACATCTACGGTGCAAGGTGCAACATCCGTCCAAAATGACGAAACCGTGTCGTACGACCTTTAGAAATGGGTGCATGGATTTGAAACGGTGCAGTACCATAGTGCACCACTCTCTAGCGATGGTAAATCATTGACCAGCCACGGAGATCCCGTTTTTACAGAAAAAATCCACGTGACGAAAAAACGAAGGGTAAAAAGCTTCCATGACCCGATTGAGGTTCGGATAGGATTTTTTGGGTATGAAACTAACCAGTGACGGCTGAAAGCTGCCAAAGCTGTAGAACTCACAGATACAATCATTTTGACTGGTTATGGCTCCCGTAACTCTAAACAAGCCAAGAGTTATGGCCCTCCGAAGAATCGATATCCACACAGTGCAACATCTACGGTGCAGGGTGCAACATCCGTCCAAAATGACGAAACAGTGCCGTACGACCTTTAGAAATGAGTGCATGGATTTGAAACATTGCAGTACCATGGCGTACCACTCTCCAGCGATGGTAAATCATAGACCAGCCACGGGGATCCCATTTTACAGAAAAAATCCACGTGACGAAAAAACGAAGGGTAAAAAACTTCCTTGACCCGATTGAGGTTCGGATAGGATTTTTTGGGTATGAAACTAACCAGTGACGGCTGAAAGCCGTCATCGTTGTAGAACTCACAGATACCTTCGTTTTGACTGGTTATGGCTCCCGTAACTCTAAACGAGCCAAGAGTTATGGCCCTCCGAAAAATCGATATCCATAGGGTGCAACATCTACGGCGCAAGGTGCAACATCCGTCCAAAATGACGAAACCGTGCCGTACGTCCTTTAGAAATGGATGCATGGATTTGAAACGGTGCAGTACCATGGTGCACCACTCTCCAGCGATGGTAAATCATTGACCAGCCACGGGGATCCCGTTTTACAGAAAAAATCCACGTGACGAAAAAATCCCGTATGATCAACCTCTGAGGCGAACTGTCCCTCGTTTTCGATCGATCTTTTGGTATTGCGGCTTTGCCGAAAAGCGGGATAACATTTTACCCCCCAAAGTACGTCTTGTGGGAACATGACGTGCTTTGAATAGCTGCCGTTTCTCTTTGAACGATCATTGCTCTCTTTTTTGTTGAAACTCGTATGCTGTATTGCTGTAACCTTGTGTTGATATGATTGATTGCTGTATAATAGCGTTTAGCCGTTGGCTGTCGCATTTGTAACCGGATGAGTGTTTGATCCCTATAAATATTCAAAATCGAATGTTAGTCTGACATGTATGCACATATGTTAATTTGACCCTTGTTAACGTCGTGCGTCCACGAGTCTTTGCCAGCTTGGTTGGCTATTGAATTTCGTATTGATTCTCTCCTGAACCGATTTTGAAATTTGAATTGAGACAACGCTTGATGATTGTTGTGGAAGGTTCCTTCGTGTCGATCCTCTCCTGAACCGATGTAGAAGGTTGAAGGAATTGAATTTGTATTGCGCGAGTGTAAGGTTTCGAACCGATGTGTTAGAGTATAGATGGGTTCGAAATCCATACTCGTATGGATGAAGTATACTTGTTTCGTGATAGGTTCGAAACTAACATTCGAACCGATGTGAAAGGTTGGTTTCGAAATAGTTGTTTGAGTCGATTCGAATTGGAAGCGGATGGATACTAAGTCATCTGTCGTATCGATAGGCCATGGATGGATTCGAAGTGGTTGATGTGAACAAGGTCTTCGAATCGATGTGCCCACAGTTCATTTCGCACCGATGCAGCCTGTCACTCTTTTGTGCGTTTCGTACCAATGAAACATGAGGTAACTTCGAATCGATAGGGCTTTAGGCAGATGGGTTCGAAAGCCAACTTCGAACCGATCTGGTACTTGACCGGTTGTGACCGGTTGGGTTGACTGGGAGAGCAATCGTCTCGGTTGCTTCCAACGCCTCATATAAATAGCAGTGGGTTTCACATTTTTTACTTTTTACTTTTTTACTGCACTCTTCATCGCTTCGAAGCTTCAAAGGAGAAAAAACACTGTGTTGCGTATTCGAATCATTAAAGATCTGAATCTCTAATTCCTCGAATCCATCATTCAAATTAGGTAATTAGCCTCGAATCCAAGCGGCAAAGTAATTTCGAACTCATTTCTTCTTCATCGATTGCGTAGCCTCGAGATTGGAAAACCAGATCTTGGTTTGGGAGGGCTTCGAACCGATGCGTAGGCTCGAGTTCGAATCGTTGATGGTGGCGTCATTTTCTTGGATTTCGTATCGATCCTTGGAATGTCCTTATAGGGTGCGCAATTCGCATCAATTTAGGGATTCGATGGGTTCATTCGAATTGATGGATTCGAAACCATCGGCTGTGGTTTCAAAGTTCACAATTCCGCATCGATACGGAGGGTATCGATTCGAACGTGGATGATGCGGAGTTGAGGTTTCCTTATCGGTTCGAACTTGTCAAGCAATGATCGATTCGAAGTCATCCCTTATCGATCGATCCGAACTTGCCACCTGGTGATCGATTCGAATTTGACACATGGTCATCGATTCGAAGCGCGTCTAACTGCATGGGTTCGAAACGACGTCAGGATGGGTTCGAATGAAGAGATGTTCGGTTGGGTTGGAACGAAGTCCTTGTGATGGTTTCGAACGCTATATGATGGATACCAAAATTTGAAATTTTTCAAGCATAACTCCGACGAGCTTCATTCTTGCATATTTGGACTTGAATACTACACTGCACACTTGACCGCCTTTCGAAGCTAGTCGATGGAACTATAACAACTTCTATCCGGACCAACTTCCATCATATTAACGGTTTAGTGATGACGGTCAGCGATGACGGTCATTATAACCGGACTCCGTAGCTTTGTTGCTTGCATATTTACTTTAACTCTGCGATATTTATTCAAGTAATGCATGGCACGGAACAACATACACTCATACACGTTACACTGGGGAACGCACGGGTTCTTTGTCGTCTAACGATGGTTTCTCATGAGTTAGCTAGTTATGGAACCTTCAAGTTCACAGCAGCAGGAGATTCACGGTACAGTCTCTCCGAGATTAGAGGTTCCGGATATTGATCCCGAGGTCATTGGTCCAGCCCCGGACGAACTTCCCGATGCGTCGTTCATTGCCAATCCATCAGATTCCGTTCCATCGAATATCTCTGAAGACATGTTGGGGAGAATATGTTTGAGGCACGGCCTGTCATTGGATGATGTGTTACTGCCGGGGCCGAATGATAGACCGCACAATCCGCCGGAAGGATATACAGCATTTAACCGCCACGCGTGTGCGGCCGGGACACTTCCTCCTTTCAACGAATATATAAGGGAAGTATTGTCGTTTTTGAGGATCACCCCATCTTAGCTGCACCCGAACGGATATGTGTCGATCAATAGCTTGTTCATTGCATTTATGGAATGTCTCCATCGACCGCCACTCCCAATCGAAATAAGATACTTGTTCAATTTCAAAACTCGGGGTGATTATCCCTCTTTCACATTTCTTGAAGCGGTGAGAAATTGCCAAGTGGTCACTGGATCCTGGACAAGGTTGAGTTACTACAGGACAGAATGGTTTTATGTCAGGTGTCCTCCAGGATTTGCCCGACGATGGTTATTCAGACGTGAGTATAGTTGAGTTTTTAAATAATTACTACGGCAATTGCAGCCGAAGTGGAACTTATATATATTTTTCTTTTTACAGCAACGATCCAGCGACCCGAAGGCGAACAGTTTAAGGAGATGGTGCGAGTACTTCGAGAAGTCCCGAGTGGAGATAGGGATATTGGTTGCACCAAAATTGGTCACAAACACCCAAAGTCGTGAAAGCACCCGTTTACGTACTTAAATTAATGATAATCAACACAGAACTCAGCAACAATCAATATAGAATTCAGATCTAAGCACAAATCACAGTAATTCACAGACAACAATCACAAACACAGGATTTATAGTGGTTCGGCGTTCGCGCCTACGTCCACTTTGAAGGTTTTCTCTTTATTGCTTTGCTTGATTAAATAGATTACAACGGATTATAGCTGACAATTGCTTTGGAATCTGAATACAACAGCGATTCTGATAGTTAAACTTGAATCCGGCAGAGTCTTGGCGTTCAATGGCGGAAAGGTCCCTTTTTCTGAAGGCTTCAGGGTGCTATTTATAGGCGTTGGAGGCCCAGATCTTACTGAAACTTCGTGAGACTCCTTCTGGCACGTGAGTGGGCCCACGCGACCGACCCCACCAAGTTTCGTCTCGATCTGACATCGGTTCGAAGTGATTTCGAACCCATCAAGAAATGGTCCAATCGAGGTGAAACTTGGCAGGAACAATCTTTACCTCATATGGAAGCTACTGTGAAAATTTGGTTGCATTTGGATTTGTGGTTAAGGAGATATGCTCGGTTCGAAATTGGCATTTTCGGTTTGGCTGTGTCGTTCGAACCCATGAGTTCGAACCCATGATTTCGAATCCATCAGTGCACGTGGGCTTGCAGTGACGTGGCGCGCATTTCTCGAATCGATCCTAACTTATCTCCGAATGGACCGCTTCGACTCCGTGGACTACGGCGAACACGTCATCCAAACCAATTGACTCGGTGGATTCGAAATAGGAAGTATTCCTGGTTTCGAACGTGTGTGATTCGAATCCAGGAATCCTTATGGGTTCGAACGTGGCTTGGGTTCGAACTGGGTTGCTCGATGGATTCGAAGCAAGGGTGCGAAGCTGAGTGGTGCCATGGATTCGAAGGTAGGCCACTGTGGTGGGTTCGAAGGTAATGTAGTCGAAGGCGATGGAGTCGAGGCAGGCACTAGCTGATGGGTTCGAACGTCGCCTGGGTTCGAAGGAAGGCTTTAGGACGGTCTCGAAACAGATGGGTTCGAAGCGGATGGTTTCGAGGCTGGGTACTAGCTGATGGGTTCGAACACCATGGGTTCGAAGGCAGGGGCATGGATGGTTTCGAACAGGATGGGTTCGAGATGGCTGGGTTCGAACTTCATGGTTTCGAACCAGACAATGACTATTTCTCTTCACACTGGATCCATCATATCTTGAGCATACGAACTCGGATTGACTTGAAACTTGAAATGATGGCTCCTACAACCTTTCTTGCCGTGTCCTATCAATCGTGGCCTGATACGGACTCGGGAAAAATTCATCGATATCCATAGCTAAGTGATGTATAACCAATCTCTAAGACGGACTGTTTCCCGTTTTCGACCAATCTTTTGATATCACGGCTTTGCCAAAAAGCGGGATAACACTTTGCCCCCCAAAACATGCCTTGCTGTAGGAAGGTGTGTTTTGTAATGCCTTGAGTTGGATGTTCGTATCCGATTATCAACCTGCAAAGAACTCAATAGTTTCATATGGCCTCAAATGACGATCGTTCGAGATCGAGCTATTTGGGATGAAGCGCGGCCGTTCGTGGTCAAGCGCTCATTTTCAAATGACGATCGTTCGCGATCGAGTCATTCGAGGTGAAGTGCGACCGTGCGCGGTCGAGCGTATAAATCCATGCTTCGATCGTTCGGGATCGTATGCTGCTTGAGGTGAATCGGGACCGTTCGCGGTCCGTGCTGTTCGCGGCATAAGATGGAATAGGACCGTTCGCGGTCGATGCCGTTCGCGGCAAATAATGAGATGGGACCGTTCGCGGTCGACTGCCGTTCGTGGCAAATGATGATCGTTCGCGACCAAGTGCCATTCAAGGCGAATGGTGACCGTTCGAGGTCGGATTTCATAATCAGTGAGCCATGACCGTTCGCGATCGATGGCGTTCGAGGCAGGAAGTGACCGTTCGCGATCGTGTGCCGTTCGTGGCGAATCTGTGACCGTTCGCGGTCGGTGCCGTTCAAGGCAGAAAGTGATCGTTCGCGATCGTGTGCCGTTCGAGGCGAATTCGCGACCGTTCGCGGTCGGGTGTCGGACCTCAAGTGACGAT
Organism: Allium cepa; assembly: GCA_030765085.1. NCBI lineage: Eukaryota > Viridiplantae > Streptophyta > Magnoliopsida > Asparagales > Amaryllidaceae > Allium > Allium cepa. Next base: position 1,141,261 of record CM060941.1, read on the forward strand.
CGTTCGCGATCGAGCCATTTGAGGTGAGGCGAGTTGTGACTGTTCGAAGTCGGGTGCCTGTTCAAGGCGGATTGTGACCGTTCGAGGTCGGATGCCGTTCGAGGCGAATTGTGCGTGTGCCCGGGAGGGCTTGGTGTTATCGATGCCAGGGTCACGTTCGGGTGAGTTCCTGGATCGTTTGTATGTGCGGTTCATCGCCGTCTCAGAGCATACCTAAGGACCGTTCGCGACCATGTACATGTGCAAGTAGCCTAGCCATTTCAAAGTTATCAGAATCAAATATCTATTAAACGAATGAGTTTCAAAAACAATTGTCCAAACAAACAAAGTTCAAATGTTCAAATCAAAACGAAATGAAAGTAAAGCCTGGATGTCAAAGTGTAAGTTCCTACTACGAAACGGTCGATGATCACTCAGAGCATGCCTGGAGATCGTTCGGGATCTCGCACATGTGTAAATGATTTAATTGCGGTAGTGGAAGCTTACAACTTGTTCATCGTTATTTCATTCAGTTGATAACCAAACGGTGCCTTGGTTCAGGATCGCCTCTAGCTGATGTGGATGGTGGCCGCTCTGATTCCGCCACAGGAGCTCGCCTCCTTACATATTGAAGGAGCATACCGTTCCTGATATGCCCTTCCACCTCATCCTTCAGGTGCCTACAATCGTTAGTGTTATGACCATTTAATTCATGGAATATACAGAACTTATCTGATTTCCTTTCGTCTGAGGTAGGATCCCTTCGCATTGGCCTACGATACGGAATCTGTTCTTTGGTATCCTGGTAAATTCGCTCCAGGCTCTCGTTCAAATCAGCGTAGGTGGTGAATCGCGGCTCCCTCCGTTGCCGCTTTGATCTGTCTCTGTCATTCTCAATCTTTCTCTTACCTTTATCCGAATCTATTTTAAGAGGCTTTTCGTCTTTAAATGCAAAAATTTCTATCCCATCTCCTTGTTCTCTTTCGGCATTCGCATCTTCTAATCGTAAAAACTTTTCTGCTTCGTGATAGAATTCCTCCAGATCTATGGGTGGATCTTTAGTCAATGAATTCTTGAACTCTGTGCCGTCAGCTATTCCGGACACAGCTGCCATTACTACCATGGATGGATCTGCTCTATCCACTGAAGCTGCTGCTGCATTAAATCGTGCTAGATAACTTCTCAAGGTCTCTCCGGCCTTTTGCTTTAGGGTTGCCAAAGTCATCACGTTCTTGGGTCTGGTAATATGAACCCTGAATTGCCTCATAAATCTCTCCACTAAACCATTCCATGTTCCGATGGATCCATTCTCCAACTGTCTAAACCATAGTGCAGCGATATCTGTTAAGTACAATGGAAAGCACCGGGTCATAACCTCCTCCGATGCCCCCAGCACTTCCATATGTCTCATATATTTTGTCAAATGGACCGTGGGGTCCGTTCTCCCGTCATACATATCCAACGATGGTAGTTTGAAATCAGGTGGGTTCCTAGCTTGCCTGATTGCTGAAGTAAAAGGACTTCTATTGACATCTTCCAAATCTTTGTTCACCATACCGCCTCTCAAGGCTCTTCTAACTATTTCTGCTAATCGGTCATTGTCTCCGAGATGTAATCCTTGTTCAATACTTCCAACCTGCCCCCTGAGTTCACGAGGTAACTCCGGGATCTGCCCCCTTGACTGAGCGTTCGCATCTCTACTACTACCGGGTTGCGCAGATGCTCCTCTCTCTCTTTCCAAGATTGGGTCAACATTCTCCATATGTGTGCCTCCTAGCTCTGGTGCTACGCCGGACGGTCCTGCTCCATTCTGGACTCCATTGGCTTCCCTATTTTGTGCTCCAAGCTGTCCTATCTGTTGGAGTAAATTCTGGATCATTTCCTCTTGCCTCTTCATCATGGTTTCCATCTCGTCCCTAGTGATGTATATCGATGGTTGATTTGCTCCTGAGGAAGCCTCTTGGCTTCCTTGTGGTTCGCTTCTCTCTGTCCTTGGCCTCCTACTCGATTGTCTTGCCATAATTTCTCAAACTTGAACTTTCAAACTCTCTCTAAATTTGCTATCAATTGGTAGAACTCCTGAATTAGCCTTCTCAGTGAAAGCACCAAAATGTTTGCACCAAAATTGGTCACAAACACCCAAAGTCGTGAAAGCACCCGTTTACGTACTTAAATTAATGATAATCAACACAGAACTCAGCAACAATCAATATAGAATTCAGATCTAAGCACAAATCACAGTAATTCACAGACAACAATCACAAACACAGGATTTATAGTGGTTCGGCGTTCGCGCCTACGTCCACTTTGAAGGTTTTCTCTTTATTGCTTTGCATGATTAAATAGATTACAACGGATTACAGCTGACAATTGCTTTGGAATCTGAATACAACAGCGATTCTGATAGTTAAACTTGAATCCGGCAGAGTCTTGGCGTTCAATGGCGGAAAGGTCCCTTTTTCTGAAGGCTTCAGGGTGCTATTTATAGGCGTTGGAGGCCCAGATCTTACTGAAACTTCGTGAGACTCCTTCTGGCACGTGAGTGGGCCCACGCGACCGACCCCACCAAGTTTCGTCTCGATCTGACATCGGTTCGAAGTGATTTCGAACCCATCAAGAAATGGTCCAATCGAGGTGAAACTTGGCAGGAACAATCTTTACCTCATATGGAAGCTACTGTGAAAATTTGGTTGCATTTGGATTTGTGGTTAAGGAGATATGCTCGGTTCGAAATTGGCATTTTCGGTTTGGCTGTGTCGTTCGAACCCATGAGTTCGAACCCATGATTTCGAATCCATCAGTGCACGTGGGCTTGCAGTGACGTGGCGCGCATTTCTCGAATCGATCCTAACTTATCTCCGAATGGACCGCTTCGACACCGTGGACTACGGCGAACACGTCATCCAAACCAATTGACTCGGTGGATTCGAAATAGGAAGTATTCCTGGTTTCGAACGTGTGTGATTCGAATCCAGGAATCCTTATGGGTTCGAACGTGGCTTGGGTTCGAACTGGGTCGCTCGATGGATTCGAAGCAAGGGTGCGAAGCTGAGTGGTGCCATGGATTCGAAGGTAGGCCACTGTGGTGGGTTCGAAGGTAATGTAGTCGAAGGCGATGGAGTCGAGGCAGGCACTAGCCGATGGGTTCGAACGTCGCCTGGGTTCGAAGGAAGGCTTTAGGACGGTCTCGAAACAGATGGGTTCGAAGCGGATGGTTTCGAGGCTGGGTACTAGCTGATGGGTTCGAACACCATGGGTTCGAAGGCAGGGGCATGGATGGTTTCGAACAGGATGGGTTCGAAATGGCTGGGTTCGAACTTCATGGTTTCGAACCAGACAATGACTATTTCTCTTCACACTGGATCCATCATATCTTGAGCATACGAACTCGGATTGACTTGAAACTTGAAATGATGGCTCCTACAACCTTTCTTGCCGTGTCCTATCAATCGTGGCCTGATCCGGACTCGGGCAAAATTCATCGATATCCATAGCTAAGTGATGTATAACCAATCTCTAAGACGGACTGTTTCCCGTTTTCGACCAATCTTTTGATATCACGGCTTTGCCAAAAAGCGGGATAACAGATATCGAGTCGCTTTTAACCGATAGGTATCTCCGGACTTACGGGTTGATCGAACAAGGGCAGAGCATAAATTTTGAGGTGGCACAAAGGATCGTCTCGAAGAAACGAGTCAAGCACAAGAAGCCTAAAGTTATTGTAGCTGAGGAAGCTGACTCCGAAAGAACTCACACCGATGAGGAGCCGCTGACCGAGCCTACGGACGTAGTTCTGGATGTCGCGGAGCAGAGAAAAGGCAAGGCTACCATGGTTAAGTCAACTAAGCAGGGGAGACGGAAATCGGTTGTCACGGCCCGGTCCTCCCCCGGAGTTAGAATTTCTGAGATGTCTCCTCCGCGAACTGAAAGTCTCTACGAAGGGCTTGCCGATCTTCCAATCCCGGATGATGTGTCTTTTCAACATGACGCCGGGTTGGAAGAGTTCCATCGTACTCTAGAACTGAGCGGGCCTCTTATTACTAGCGAGGTCGACATTTCTGGTTGGTCGGTGGGAATGCATATTCATACACATCTCATGACACTGCATAACCTTTGATTGTAAACTACCTATTTCGAAAGGTGATTAATTCTATCTTATTTTGCTTTGCAGATACTATGACAAAACGAGGTTCAATGCTAGGAAGCCTTTGACATGCACGTAGATCTTCCTCATGTTATGAGTCGCAACGGAGGGAAGGAGATAGAGATTATGATCGCAGGCACTCCGGATATTCTAGCCAAGTGCGATATGAAAGAGATAGGGAGTACAGACGTCGGTCTCGATCTCGTACTCCTCTTCCAAGAGTCCCTTTACAGCCTCCCGTCCATGTTTATCGCCCTTCTGATTCTTCTCGATATGTGTCGGTTCCTCAAGCTTCTAGATCCGAGGCGATGGCGCCGATGGTTGCGGAGGAACCTCCTACTGAATTCTCGGGGGAAGGAGCAATTAGGATTGCGCAACTGAAGAGGGAGTTCCCGAATATTTGCTTCGATAATTACGTCTTTCCCCCGAACCTATAAAGAATCCCGCCGGAGGGCGAGCGGTTGGCGCTCGACTACGTGCATGACTTTTACGCCCAATACAAGGCGTGGTATAGGGCGGCCTACAAAGCATCGGCGCTGGCCTTCGAACGAGCGGCCACCATTGAAAAGCTTCAAACTGAGCTAGCACAAAAAGATTGCATTATACAAATGTTGAATACTGAAGCTGAATCATCCCGTAAATCTGAAATGGAGGCCACCAAAAGAGCCGATGAAGCCCAGGCAACCATGGATAGGATGAAACGCGAGCACTACGCCACGGTTGAGGATATGGGCCATCGAAACACCTTGGTCACTGCTGAGAGGGACGCTGCCCTGAAGGAGCTAAATGAGCTTAAGTCCAAATTCGCCGAAATCGCCAAGGATAGGGATGATGCGAATAATGCAGCCCAGGAGGCGTGTGAGCAAGCCGTAATACTCCGGACTGAACGGGACGCAGCAGTGGCTAAGACCCAGGCGGTCGAAGCAGAGGTGGAGGAGAAGGTTCATCAAGCGGAGGCCAGCCTAGAGGCCGATATCGAAGATTTTCTCATAACATACAACGCCAATGTGTTGAAACACAGAAACTTGGCCTGGCTTCAGGATTATCCGGTTCACCTTCGTAGCGCTTGGGACCGATTAGTTGAGGAAGAATAGGAAGCGCATCCAGGTGAAGCGGTCGACCGATTCGAGCTCGAGAACCGGCTGTTGACTGAGGATGAGAAGAAGGTCCTTCATGATGCTATCATTGCTCAGGAGAAGGAGATTATGGGTGGCCGATCCCTGGAGGTTGGAGAGGGATCAGGCGTTGAGCATCATGCGGCTGTCACTGAAGTCACCACACCGCCTTCGTCAGTGCCTATATCAGGGTTAGTTTGCAACCTGTTCCCGCTTATGACCCGGAACAACCGCGCTTATCTCCTATTCATGAGCGTACTTCCGAGGCCGTTCAGCCGTCTGCGAGCCAAACTGGGGAAGGTATTCCGAAGTTATCCTAAGCGTTTTCTAAATAGAGAGTTTGTTTTCAAGAAGTTACTAATAACTTATTATTTTTGCCTAGTGACGGGAGTTGCGCCGACTGTCGTGGCTCAAGAATCAAGCCAAAGAGATAAGGCCATCGCCACCGAGACTACTGTTGTAACCGCGGTATCAACCGAGGCGGCACAGGGGAGTGGGTTATCTCTCGAGGAACAAATGGTGAGCGAGCTGCTCGGTGAGCAAGGCGGTTTCTCCACGGACTTACCATTTATCATCGTTAGTGATCTCCCGTCGACCTCAAGTTCTTCGATGAAGACTGCGGATGCCCCCAGCCAGGCCCAAGCGACTCGAGATGAGGAAATCTTGGCTGAAATCAACGCTGAAATAGAGGCTGCGGGGCAAGGCGGTAACGTTAGTGGCAGCACGGTGGCGCAGAGTTCAGCACTTGTTGGGGTAGTGTCATCAGGTGGCACTCTCCCAACATTCGTCACGGATCCAGTCCCCCTACTCCTCCGACGGGAAGCCTCCATGCAGATTCAAGCTCCGAGGAGGATATTGACATCATGCCTCCAGCCGAAGAGCCACCGCCGGAGAGGAGACACTCAAAACGAAGAATTTCTGTCCCTAGTGATTCTGATGATGAACCACTAGTAAGAAGGACGAAGAAGAAGAAATAAATCGGCTTTTCAAGTAGGCGTTTTGGTAGATAGGCACTTGTTTTTGTTTTTATTAGTAAGCCGTGTATAGATGCAGGTTCGGCCCCTGCTAGTAGGAATTCTTTTTGGAAGACTTATTAGCACGTAAGTCTGTGTCTTCAGTTAGTTGAAATAAAATTCAATTTTTTTGTTTAAACTTTTGTTTTATTTGTGCTTAAGTACTTGCAGTGTCTTGTTTTCGGTCCGGTGTACTTGTGGTGTTTGTACCATTTAAGTAGAGTTCGTTTCATTTGCCAAGCCTGAAAATCTTGGTCACAAGCTGTGATTGATGAATGAGTTGAACTTCGGACGTTGTATCACTTCGGTTAGTGATTGACACTTAGCTTTCGTGCCCCCCAGTTTTGGGGTACAGCACTTGTATTTTTGGTGGTTGATCGCACTTGTTGCAAATCTTAAGCACACGTCCGCGTTCTGGGGACTTAGAATACTTTGAGATCGATAATCTGCTTTGCACTCCAGGAATTTGAGAGTTATCGATGTTTGTAATGTGGTTCGCACTCCGGGAACCTGGAATTACTGTTTATACTCCACTTCACGCTTTGGGAACTTGGAGTTGACGTTGATACTTCGGTTCGCACTCCGGGAACTTTGAATTGTTGTTTGTACTCCAATTCTCGCTTTAAGAACTTGGAGTTGATTTCGATACTTCGGTTCGCACTACGGGAACTTTGAATTGTTGTTTGTACTCCGACTCACGCTCTGGGAATCTGGAGTTAGCATAGATGCTTCGGTTCGCGCTCCGGGAACCAGGAATAGATGTTTATACTCCAATTCACACTCTGGGAAGTTGGAGTTAGCCGATAGATGGTCAGTCACACCTATTTGGGCTTTTTAGGAATTCGTTCGCACTCTGGGAACGATGGATTTGATGTTTTATACTCCAATTCAAACTCTAGGAAGTTGGAGTCAGCCGATAGATGGTCAGTCACACCTATTTGGGCTTTTTAGGAGTTCGTTCGCACTCTGGGAATGATGGGTTTGATGTTTATACTCCAATTCACACTCTGGGAAGCTGGAGTCAGCCGATAGATGGTCAATCACACCTATTTGGGCTTTTTAGGAGTTCGTTCGCACTTTGGGAACGATGGATTTGATGTTTATACTCCAGTTCGCGCTCTGGGAAGTTGGAGTCCGTTTGCGCGGAGGGAACGAGTTATGGAATGTTTATACTCCAATTCGCGCTGTGGGAAGTTGGAGTCCGTTCGCGCGGAGGGAACGAGTTATGGAATGTTTATACTCCAATTCGCGCTGTGGGAAGTTGGAGTCCGTTCGCACTCTGGGAACGAATTATGGAATGTTTATACTCCAATTCACGCTGTGGGAAGTTGGAGTCCGTTCGCGCGGAGGGAACGAGTTATGGAATGTTTATACTCCAATTCGCGCTGTGGGAAGTTGGAGTCCGTTCGCACACTGGGAACGAATTATGGAATGTTTATACTCCAATTCGCGCTGTGGGAAGTTGGAGTCCGTTCGCACTCTGGGAACGAATTATGGAATGTTTATACTCCAATTCACGCTGTGGGAAGTTGGAGTTCGTTCGCACTCTGGGAACGAATTATGGAATGTTTATACTCCAATTCACGCTATGGGAAGTTGGAGTCCGTTCGCACTCTGGGAACGAATTGTGGAATGTTTATACTCCAATTCACGCTATGGGAAGTTGGAGTCCGTTCGCACTCTGGGAACGAATTGTTGAATGTTTATACTCCAATTCGCGCTGTGGGAAGTTGGAGTCCGTTCGCACTCTGGGAACGAATTGTTGAATGTTTATACTCCAATTCGCGCTGTAGGAAGTTGGAGTTAGTTGTAGGACTGTCGTGTGTTGGTCCAGTTCAGCCTTTGATGTGTTGGCTTGCCCTCGAGCTGGGGTTTCACTTAGTGAGTGGCCGGTTGTATCGCAGTCACTCGCTATTTGAATAAATTCCATTGTTTGATGGAATTTTGCTCTTCGTGTGTCGTGATTGTTGAACGTTGCATTCGGTGAATCACAGCTCTAGCTTGAAGAGATAATGTTTTATTGCTGAAATAAGAAAATACGGCAAAGTCAGTGCCTTATTACAAATTCAAATTTCAGAATTTAAAGGAAAATGCAAAGTAATCATAGATAGAATGAGCCTGTCATGTGTGACAGTGACGAAGATCTTCGTCGTTCCAGGCTCCTGAGAAAGTTGGTCCGCCACTGATGGCGTTTATCACCAATCTCCCACGGGGACCATTGGAGTCCTTATATCTTGGTCGATCGGGTCCATTGTTTGGATTTGATGGGCCCGCTTCTCTGGGCTGCGGTGTCCGCACAAACTGTTCGAGCTTCCTTTCTTTGACCAGTTTTTCAACGAGATCTTGTAGGTGACGACACTCGTTCGTATTGTGCCCGTAACTTTCATGGAACCTGCAAAACTTTCCTGTTTGGATTTGTCTCTCTGACGACGGTCTTGGAACTGGTTTTTCATGCTGAATTGTATGACGGGTTTGCAAATACAAGTCCTCCAGTGAAGTATTCAAAGTAGTATAGGTGTCGAACATCGGATTTTTGCGTTGCGGGCCACGAGTTTGATCTTGTTTTTTAGTTTGATTCACGCTCTCTCTTCGCCGAGCTTGTTTTTTTTTGACGTTCAACTGAACTTTTCCGGAGCTCTCGCCGGATTTTTTGATTGCAACGTTGCTTTGGATCCCTTCCGTACTTGGTTTTGCATCGGTTTGCTTCCTAGACTGTTTCACGTCTTCCCGTCTCAGGAATTGAGCCGCCTTGGCGTGGAAACGGTCCAACGATGCAGGTGGTTTTCCGGCTAACCAATTACCGAACTCAGAATCGAGGTCGATCCCCTTAGTTAGCGCCATGAGGATGGAGTTATCGTTTGGATTGCTGATCTCCGCACATGCAGTATGGAATCTCTCAAAGTAGTGTCTGAGTGTCTCTCCAGGAGCTTGAGTGATGCTAGACAGCGTGTTGACATCTTTGGGTCTTATGACGTGCATGCGGAGTTGCTCAACGAATTTTGTGGCTAACTAGTCAAATGAAGAGACAGATCGAGATGGCAATCGAGTGAACCACATGGTAGCGATGCGCCCCAAGGATATGGGGAAACTATGACACTTTACTGCATCGTCGTCACGGGCAGCAGTCATTGACCATTCATATTTTAGAATATGTTGGTTGGGGTCGGAGTTTCCTTTGTACATGGGTAGAGTTGGCATCCGGAATAGCCGTGGGGTTTCGGCAGTAAGGATATCGTCCGTAAAAGGAGTGTGACTTCGGTTAACCCCCCAATCGTCATTTGTGAATCCCTGGCTCTCACGGATCATTTGACGTATCATAGTGGAGAGATCCGGCATTTGCGCGTTCTGTGCGGCTTGTGTCGGAGTATGATTACGTTCTATGCTTTTGGGTTGGACCGGATGTTGTCGACGGTCCAAGTTTTGCCTTCTTGGCTCATAGTCCTCTGGGACGTATGGTTCAGGAGTACGTCCGTCATAGCGACGGTCCAGGTCCGACTGATCTTGAACGTCGACCCCTGGTTCAGCAGCAACGTCAGTAGTACGGTACTCTGTAGCGTGGTGAGGGATGGCACCTCCCCGGGAGGAGGGTCCGGTTTGGAAACTGGCCGACGGACCAACTCTCAATTGTCCAACGGTCAGTGTTGGTTGATCTCCAGCAGTTGGCATACGACGGACCAACTCTCAATTGTCCAACGGTCAGTGTTGGTTGATCCCCATCTAGCCGGGGTCGTGGAGACCGATTATGATAATCGGAAGATGAAGAACTCTCGCTGGAGGAGCGAGTCACGTGGTATCTCTTGGATCTCTTTCGCTTCTGACGATCCAGCTTGTTGATCAGCTCGGCGTTAGCGCGTAGCTGTTCTTCTAGTTGTCGCCGACTCTGGGTCAGCTCTTGGAGAAGCGACTGCAACTCTTGTCGGGTAACCGGAGCTGGGGGTTTCGAGTGCGCAGTAGCATCTTGATTAGATGGAGGTAGAGGTGCAGGATTCTGTCGATCCTGTTCTTCTTGATTGATAGCGTTAGAGGTGGTTCTTGTGCTAACCATCCTGAAGGTCGGATTCCTTTCCTTAGACTTTTGCAAATCTGAATAGAATGGAAGGAATTTGAATTCAAAGATATGGATCTCTCTCTTAGATTTATTCAATCCGGTATCGATGACAGATCCAACGAGCAGGAGAAAAGCTGGGTTTTCTCAGTGAAAGCACCAAAGTGTTTGCACCAAAATTGGTCACAAAAGTGTTTGCACCAAAATTGGTCACAACACTCTTCGGGAGTCGTTGAAGAGATAACAATCAAGAGCATGAACTGAATATGAATATTATCTAACAAAAACTCCAATCAACAGTAAAGAAAATGCGTAGACAAGCGATTTATAGTGGTTCGGCGTGTCGCCTACGTCCACTGTGAAGTTTTTTGATATTTTATTGATTCTCTTTCATTGTTTACAAGTTGTTACAGCGATCAACAGCAAGTTACAACTGGAAATTCGAAATCAGTAGTCAAATTATGATGGAAATGTCGATCCGGCAGAGTCTGGGCGCTTGAGAGTAGGAAGATCCCGAAGGTCCTTTTTCTGTTGGCCCTGGGCTCTATTTATAGGCATAGGCTGCTGATATCTTGCTGAAAACTCGGGAGACCTCTTCTGGCACATGAGGGGGCCCACACGCACGGTCTCAGGAAGTTTGGGCCCACTTTGGCATCGGTTCGAACTCCATTCGAACCGATCAAGAATTCGTCCAATCGACGTGAAATTTGGCGTGGACATTCTTCAACATGTATGCAAGCATCTGTGAAAATTTCATGGCATTTGGATCAGTAGATTAGGAGATATGATGGATTCGAAATTGGGTTTATGGCATAGCTGTTTGGTTCGAACCCATGTATTCGAACCGATGGTTTCGAATTCATCATGACACGCGTCTTCGTGGTGACGTGGAGCGCAAACTTCGAATCGAACCGGACTTCACTCCGAGTTGACCGTCTCGACTCCATATATCTCAGCGCATTCGAACCGATGGAAGACACGTCACCATGGTTGGTTGATCCATTGGTTTCGAATGAAGCTACATAGTTGGGTTCGAACAAGGACTCGGTGATGGGTTCGAACAAGGACTCGTGATGGGTTCGAACAAGAAGATGGAGTCGAACGACCGATGCTTGATGGATTCGAACCAGCTACTCTCCGATGGATTCGAGGCCCATTGTTATGAACTTGGTAGGTGCGGACTTGATGGGTTCGTACCCGAGGCATCCCGAGGGGTTCAAAGGTGATGGGTTCAAATCTGATGGGTTCGAAGTGATGGTTTCGAAGCCGAGGCGCCTTGATGGTTTCGAGTTCGATCGATTCGAAGGTGATGGTTTTGAAATACTGTTTAGTGATGGTTTCGAAACCTGGTCTTTCCCTTCAAATTGAATAGATCATAACTCGAGCATATGAACTCGGATTGACTTGAAATTTGAAATGCTGACTCCTGTGGTCTTTCTTGCCGTGTCCCATCAATTGTAGCTCAATCAGGACTCGGATAAAATTCAGCGATATCCATCGCGAAACGAAGTATGATCAACCTCTGAGGTGAACTGTCCCTTGTTTTCGATCGATCTTTTGGTATCGCGGCTTTGCCGAAAAGCGGGATAACACCAGTGATGGCTGAAAGCTGCCATAGCTGTAGAACTCACAGATACCTCCGTTTTGACTGGTTATGGCTCCCGTAACTCTAAACGAGCCAAGAGTTATGGCCCTCCGAAGAATCGATATCCATAGGGTGCAACATCTACGGTGCAAGGTGCAACATCCGTCCAAAATGACGAAACCGTGTCGTACGACCTTTAGAAATGGGTGCATGGATTTGAAACGGTGCAGTACCATGGTGCACCACTCTCCAGCGATGGTAAACCTTTGACCAGCCACGGGGATCCCGTTTTACAGAAAAATCCACGTGACGAAAAAACGAAGGGTAAAAAACTTCCATGACCCGATTGAGGTTCGGATAGGATTTTTTGGGTATGAAACTAACCAGTGACGGCTGGAAGCCGTCATAGCGGTAGAACTCACAGATACCTTCGTTTTGACTGGTTATGGCTCCCGTAACTCTAAACGAGCCAAGAGTTATGGCCCTCCGAAGAATCGATTTCCACAGGGTGCAACATCTGCGGTGCAAGGTGCAACATCCGTTCAAAATGACGAAACTGTGTCGTACGACCTTTAGAAATGGGTGCATGGATTTGAAACGGTGCAGTACCATGGTGCACCACTCTCCAGCGATGGTAAATCTTTGACCAGCCATGGGGATCCCGTTTTACAGAAAAAACCCACGTGACGAAAAAACGAAGGGTAAAAAACTTCCTTGACCCGATTGAGGTTCGGATAGGATTTTTTGGGTATGAAACTAACCAGTGACGGCTAAAAGCTGTCGTAGCTGTAGAACTCATAGATACCTTCGTTTTGACTAGTTATGGCTCCCGTAACTCTAAACGAGCCAAGAGTTATGGCCCTCCGAATAATCGATATCCACAGGGTGCAACATCTACGGTGCAAGGTGCAACATCCGTCCAAAATGACGAAACTGTGCCGTACGACCTTTAGAAATGGGTGCATGGATTTGAAATGGTGAAGTACCATGGTGCACCACTCTCCAGCGATGGTAAAACATTGACCAGCCACGGGGATCCCGTTTTACAGAAAAAATCCACGTGACGAAAAAACGAAGGGTAAAAAACTTCCATGACCTGATTGAGGTTCGGATAGGATTTTTTTGGTATGAAACTAACCAGTGACGGCTAAAAGCTGTCATAGCTGTAGAACTCACAGATACCTTCGTTTTGATTAGTTATGGCTCCCTTAACTCTAAACGAGCCAAGAGTTATGGCCCTCCGAATAATCGATATCCATAGGGTGCAACATCCACGGTGCAAGGTGCAACATCCGTCCAAAATGACGAAACCGTGCCGTACGACCTTTAGAAATGGGTGCATGGATTTGAAACGGTGCAGTACCATGGTGCACCACTCTCCAGCGATGGTAAATCATTGACCAGTGATATGCACGTAATTGTGCATATATTTACATCCATATTTTATCTCTTTTTATTTAAATAATCATCATATTTGGGCATTTTAACATGTTTAAAACCAAAATTCAATTATTTCCAACCATCATATTTTCATCTTCATTCAGGGGCAAAACGGTCATTTTGTGCATGTGTCAATATAAGAATTTTTACTTGGACATTTTTTTGATAATTTTTATAGGAATTTGAATGCATATGGAAGAGGATTATATGAAGATATATGCATGCACAAATGAATACAAAGGAAAGAAGAGGGAAATAATTCAAGCCATGAACATGGAGGACCCCACCCACTTACCTAAATGTACAATTTGGAGCTAATGGACAACTAAGTGGATGTTAAAGCTTCATGCAAAACAAATGATGGATTAATTAATGGATAATGGTTACTTGGTGGCCACACTTCCTAAAGGGCAATTTAGGAAGCTCCCTAAAAATAGAATTAGGGTTTTATGCATGTATAAATAGCCCCCTTATGTACATGAAAAGATCATCTTCTATTCTTTCATTTTACTTAGGAAATTAAGAAATCAAGTGTAAGCACAATGTTCTATGAAATAAAAATGGCTTCCAAGCCTCTTTCTTCTCTCTTTTCTACATGTTTTTCTTTGTTTTATTATTAATGCTTATTTCTATGCTCTCTTTTCCTTTATGTTCACAACTTAGATTTACATTTATGCAAGTAGTTAGTAGCTAATCTCTTTTTCCTTCTTTACTTGTTTTCTATTTTTCTTTTCTTTTTAATGTTGAAACTTACATGTGTTGCTTCAATGCCACAAATGAGTAGCTAAACCCCTTCAATTTAGGGGTGATGAAGCTCTCTAACTTTATGTAATTTCAACATTTTTATGATTTATGATCTCTTTGTTTATGCTTCATGAATGTGAATTTTGATGTAAGTTTATACAAGTGGGTTTGATAGCTTATATTGCTTATGCAAATGAGCTATTCTTATTCAACATAAACACAATTTACATCATCATTTGCTAACTAATTTTTGATTATGAAATGAAAGTAAAAATGAAATTTGATGATCTATGTTACTAGTTACAATAGTAAATAGATCATGCTTAGAATAGTTTTTGCTTTGGCTTCTTTTTCATGAGAATTGTAAGTGGTATAATTGTTGTATTATAGTTTGATGGTTTGAGTTATGTTAACTAATAACATAAACAAACCATACTTATGATAAATGCAATGATTATTTCACTTAACATCAAAGTTAGAGATCATAAATTATGTGTTTGTTGATTTACAAAAATTTGAGAGTGGATTTGCCTCTAAATTGTTCTTTAGTCTAATAATTTTTGAATCACATTTTCTAGTGTTAGCCTCATAATTTCTAGTTAACAAATCCTCTTCGACTTTGGTATAATTTGATTGAATAGAATTTTAATATCAACAATTCCCTACGGATCGACCCGTATTCGCTGCGTGCTACATTCGTACACCGTGCGCTTGCGGTTATATTTTTATCTCTAAATTCGTTCGACGGTTTTCTAAACCGATAGAATTTCCGTCGACGAACAAGTTTTTTGCGCCGTTGCCGGGGAGTTGCTTCGATTTTAATATTCTATTCTTCGAATTATTTTCATTTGATTTTTGTGTGTGTGTGCAATTAAAAAAAAATGTTGTGTGTTGTTTGAATTTTTTTTGTAATTTTTGTTTGTGTGTTGTTATTGTTTTCTATTTGTTTCTTCATTTGCATTTCATATAAAATAGAAGAAAAAGAAAACGGGGGGAATATACACAATTTGAAAAAAAAAATATTGCAAATTAGATTCCATTTACAATTTTCATTGTTGCTACTTTTACTGTTACTGTTACATTGCTGTTGCACTCTTATTACTATTACATTGCTAATCTGATACTCTGCTGTGCACATTATTTCTGTTCTCTGTTCCTCCCCATAACTCCTTACTGCTCCTCCCCTTTGCAAATAATTGCTTACAGCAATCAAACTGTTCCCCCCTTCCATGCCATCAAAGCACTTCCACTAACACAACTGATCCATTCATCTCTGCCCCTATACACCACAGCATACCTGAACTTCCGACAAAACCACATAGAAGTTGCAACCATCTCAGTGCAGTTTCACTTCATTCAACATCCAACTGCATTGCTGTGACCAAATACCACAACATTCCATCCTCAACCAAAAACACTTCATCACAGCCTCATTTCATACATCTTTTCTTCCACAAACTCCACAGTTCCACTCAAACAAGCTTCATACTTCAACTCCCCTGCCTACTGCAACAATTCACCAGTCTTCAACTCCACAAATAACCATTCATTTCACAACATACATCACTGCTTGACTGCCACATTCCCCCCAGTATAACTTCCGCCACCACTGCCTGTCAACGGCCAATACATCTCACCATCTCTCATCTACACACAACAACTTCAATCCTCCACCCTTTCAATCATCAAACCATCATTCAACTGCCTTCAAGTTCATCCACAAAGACACCCAGTGCCGCGACTAGCAAACTCAGCCCATAACCCTTCTTCCCAATTCACATCACCATCCCCAAAGTCGCACTCCAGACCAAGCACCTCAAACCCGAGATTGAAATCATCTGCAACAGCAGCAAAACCATCTTCACCTACACCATAAAAATCTTCACCCAATCATCTCCATCGACTTAACAACTGCTCCTTGACCCATCCTTATACCTCTGTTGCAACCTCCTCACCAATCACTGAAGTCAACCATTCAATCGAACCACCTCTACTCCTACTAACCTTCAAATCGATTTCCTGCTCATCAACTACAACTTCAACAAACAAACCACTCACTCTGCTCAACATACTGCACACAACCCCTTCCATTGCTTCCTCACTAACCTGCAGTAGCCACTCATCATTCAACCTGCACACCCGCCAAATAAAATCACCTGCTTCAAGCTTCACCAAACTACAGTCACTATTTGTCACCCCTCTTCATCACCTCAAAACCATCTTTCAGTTCTTTAGCCATTCACCACCATCAGCTGATTACAAGAAACTGCCTTCACTAACTCCCCTCAAATCACAATATCATCAGCTGCCTCATCAACCACATCATCATCGACAGGAACAACCGCACCCCAATCGAACTCACACGAACTCCATCATCCAAATCCATCACGGCAGTAAACACCATCATCACCATCTTCCAATCGCGAAATCAAATAACCACTTGACTTCACTACCATCTATTCCGGAATCACAACCAAAAACCCAATCTCGAAATCGCTACTTTGCTCGTTCAATTCGCCCAATTTAATTCCACCAATCGACACCAGAACTCCTTACGCAACCTTCAACGACTCATAGCAGTCTTCTTCATCTGTCCACCCCTTTGAACGATAATCACCGTGACTTCAATCCTCCCCTCAGACTGATTCTAATTAAAAAAAAGGGATTTTGATTTTCGAAACTGAACATAACTGGTTGCGAGATAATGGAAGTTGAAATTTGAGTGTTCTGTGCTAATTCGTTTTCTTTAATAAAAAAAGGTAGACAAATTTTTTGTGGGCCGGGTAGAAACTTATTTCAATTTGTTTGTTTTCGTTTGCTTTGTTTACACTTGTTGTTTTCATTTGCAAAAAGCTAAATAAAAAAAAACAGTTTGCTTTGTTTGTTTTGTTTAATTTGTGTTTAGTTAGTTTTGTTTTATCTTAAAAAAAAATTAGTTGTAAATTTGTTTTGTCTCGTTTCAAGTTGCTTTTAAATTAGTTGTAAAACCCTACTTTTAAGTTTCCTTTCAAAAAAAAAAAAAAACCAAAAAAAAAAAAAAAAAAAATTTGTTTGAAAATCCTTTGTCTTGTTTCCCTTGATTTCAAACAGTTGTGTTATTTTCCTTTGTTTTATTTCGTTCGATATATAAAAAAAATTCGTAAATATATCTTGTTCTTCATTTCAGGTTGCCAAAGCAGAAATTCAAAAGGGAAAATTGTTTGCCAACAAATAAACTGCTTTGCTTTGCTAAGAAAAATCGCCGCTAAAAAAAAAAAAATATTGCTAAAAAATCTGCACGCTCTGGTATTGTGCTTCCATCTTTATTCGCATTGTTGGTTGCTTGCATTTGCATTAAAAAAAAATTCAAAATCCAAAAAAACCAAAAACAAACTTCATTTTAGTTGCATTGTTAATACACGTTTAATTTCTTGTTTTGCATTCATCTCATCTTATTTTCTTTTCTAAGGGCAATACCCCAATTCACATAAGGTGAGGGATTTCATCACCCTTTCCTTAGCCCACAAACGCATTTCATCGTAGAATTTGACTAATAATAAAGGTTAGACGTTGGACCTAAGGGTGTCACGAGCTCACTTAGGGCTTAATTGTATCTTCACAATTGTTATATTTGAACGATTTTATTTCTTGGTGTCTAGGCTACGGCAGAGTAATAACCAGTTATAAAAATTACGGTGATACGTAAATATTATACTGGTTGTTCCTCTGAAGGTACTTAAACCTTCGGCTGCATTGCTATGGTGATTCGTGGTGCACCGATAACTCCTGTCCGTTACCTGGCTGAGAAATATTTTTGTTGATTTAAGACAAAGTGTGATTATACAATTTTGGGTTAGGAGCTACTAAGGACAGAAAATTGTAATTAAGTCCTTTGCATTCATTTAGTTGCATTAGTTCATGCATATTTAAAAAAAAATATTAAAAAATCCAAAATCCAAAAAAAAAAATGTAAATTTTAACTTGATTTTTCATTCAAAAAAAAAATCCTTTTCTTTCTTTCCTTTGAAAATATTCAAAAATCCAAAAAAATTATATAATCTTTTCAAAAAAAAGAAAAAAAAAATTTGAAAAACAAAAATCAGTTTCCATTTTCTTCAAAAAAAATTCTTTTTGGTAAATATTTGAAAATTCAAAAAACAAAAAAAAATACAAAACCAAAAACATATAAAAAAAATTTGAAAAACCAAAAACAAAATAAAAATTAAACTTCTCTTTTGAAAATAAATCTCACTAGTTAAATAGTTTTCTCCCTTGTAAAAAAAAATAATTCAAAAAAAAAAAACACGTTTTCAAATCTTCTTTCACTCCCTAAACTCAGTTCTAGCTCCTTTCTCTTCTCGACTTTCACTTGTGCATGAGTACTTGGACTCGTGACACAACAACGAATCGTTGGACTCGCGACCCTTCTACAAACCGTTTAACTCGAACAGACGATCCTCCTAAAATGGCGAACGAAAACGCCCCTCGAACTCTTATGGATAGAATCTTTCCCGATAGAGTTTCTATTCCATCTTGCATCACGTTACCCGCCCCTACGAGTAACCATTTCGAAATCCATTTGAACCATATTGCCACGCTTCCAAAATTTAGCAATTTTGAGCACGATGATCCATACATCTTTTTGACTAAATTCGAACAAGTTTGTGCAACCATTAAACTCCAACAACTTTCTGATGACGGAATCAAACTTCGATTAATCCCATTTGCTCTTACGGATTACGCTGAAAAATGGTTGTACAGCTTACCTTCGAACTCAATTAAAATGTGGGAAGAATTTGTAAAAGCTTTCTTAAAAAAGATCTACCCCTTGGAAAAAACAAGTAGAATTCGAAACGAAATTGTAAATTTTCATCAATTCAAGGGTGAACCATTTGGAAAATATTTTGAAAGATTCAAAGAGCTTTTGATAAAATGTCCACACCATAACTTTGAAAAATGGACGATTTGCCAAATCTTATACGATGGACTCGAAAACAGCTCACGAACCATGCTCGAATCAATGTGCCAAGGCAATTTTCTTGCCCAACATCATGACGATGCTTGGCAATTTCTTGAAAACCTTGCTGAAAAGTCGTCCCAATGGGAACGCTCGAACGAAAAACCAATATACTCACGATCGAGTGCACACTCGATAGGATCTTCAGTTGCTTTGGAAGCTAAGATCGATGCAATGATTAAAAAATTTGATAACGTTTTCTCATCGAATCAAACGAACCAAGCTTCCCAACCAATGTGCTATAAATGCAACGATCCTAATCATATAGCCGATCAGTGTCCTAATTCCGTCGAACAAATCAATGCTTTCAATAAAACCAAAAACGACCCGTTTTCTCCAACGTACAACCCTGGTTGGAGAAATCATCTGAATTTTGCGTGGAGCCAAAACAATCCCAACACGAATACGATTCGTCCCAATTTTCAAGCATTTCCGAATAATGCTTCGAATCCTCCCTTTCAGCCCAACAATTTTCAACCAAACTTTACGGGCCCGTCCCATAATCAACAGCAACAATCAAATTTTCAACCAAATTCTGCTCATCCTCCACAAGACGATAAACGTTTAACGTCGCTTGAGAAAACTCTTGAAACGTTGGCTAAGGCAACTACTCAAAGCCTTCAATCAAACAGCAATTTGCAAAATTTATTGACTTCATATATGCAAAACACAAACCAATCGATTGCAAAACTCGAAATGCAAATGAGTCAATTAGCCACGTCTGTAAGTGAACGTGAACGTGGAACATTCCCAAGCCAGCCCCATCCAAATCCCAGAAATCAAAACGAAAATTAAAATCAAGCCCATGTTGTTCAAGATAGCAATGTCACCCAGTTGAATGCTATCACAACTCTCCGTTCTGGTAAACAAATCAATAATCAAGTCATTAATCCAAATGATTCACCGAAAACTTCTCTCGACACTTCTAAAACAACAAACGACTCAGAACAGAACGTGGAGCCAAACGTCGAATCGAACGACAATCAAAATTCTTCTTCTTCTACTCGAGTAGACCCGCCTATCGAGTATCGTGTTCCATTTCCACATCGTCTTCGACCAAAGAAACACTCGGACCAAATGGAAAAGATGTTGGAAATTTTTAAACAAGTAAAAGTGAACATCCCCCTTCTTGACATCGTTCAGCAAGTCCCCACTTACGCGAAATTTCTTAAGGACTTGTGCACCCAAAAGCGACACACTCAAGTACCCAAAAAAGTCTTCTTAGCCGCCAGTTTGAGTGAAGTCTTGTCCCAATCCATGCCTGTTAAATACAAAGATCCTGGCTGCCCTACAATTTCGTGTACAATTGGAGACAAGACGATTAACAAATGTTTGATAGACTTAGGCGCGAGTGTCAACTTGATTCCATACTCCGTGTACGAACAATTAGTCTTAGGTGAGCTCAAACCCACGAAAGTTACGCTTCAATTTGCCGATCGTTCCATTAAGAAACCCGTGGGAGAAATCGAAGACGTGCTCATTCGAGTACGGCAATTTATATTCCCCGTTGACTTTATCGTTCTCGAAACACAGCCCGTGACGAATCCCTCGATTCAAATTACATTGATTTTAGGCCGACCATTCTTAGCCACCTCAAATGCCTTAATCAATTGTCGTAACGGATCAATGAAAATCTCTTTTGGAAACATGACTTTGGATCTTAATATTTTCAATCTTGAAAGCCAATCGAATGAACCTTGTGACCAAACGTTGGAAGTTAGTGCCATTCACGAAAATGTTGAAAACGAAACACTTGATCTTAACGATGAACATGAGGCCGAGTATGAAAAATTGTTTCACAAAATTCCCAACGATATTGAATACACTCTTCCTTTTGATCCGCTTCCAGTTAAGTCCGAATCTCAACCCAATTCTTCGATCGAAAAAATTCAAAAGTTGGACCTCAAACCGCTTCCCGACCACCTTAAGTATGCATACTTAGGTGAAAATGAAACCTGTCCTGACATCATTTCTAACAATCTTTCTCTTGACCAAGAAGTTTCTCTTCTCTCTATCCTTTCGAAAAATAAGGAAGCAATGGGATGGTCGATTTCCGATATAAAAGGAATTAGTCCCGCTCTAGTTCAACATCGCATCCATTTAATCGATGATGCCAAGCCTGTTCGTGACGCGCAACGAAGGCTTAATCCAAAAATGAAAGATGCGGTACGTGATGAAATTCTTAAACTTCTGGACAACCGAATCATTTACCCAATTTCCGATAGTTCATGGGTTAGCCCAATTCACGTTGTACCGAAAAAGTCTGGGCTAACCGTAGTCAAGAACGATTCAAACGAGCTTATTCCAACTCGTACTCAAACGGGTTGGCGTGTTTGCATTGACTACCGAAAACTAAATGCCGCAACACGTAAAGATCACTTTCCTCTTCCTTTCATTGACCAAATGCTCGAACGTTTAGCCGGCCATGAATTTTACTGTTTCCTTGATGGTTATTCTGGCCATAACCAAATTCCAATCGCTCCCGAAGATCAAGAGAAAACAACTTTCACATGTCCATTCGGTACCTTCGCTTATCGACGTATGCCATTCGGACTATGTAACGCTCCTGCGACTTTCCAACGATGCATGGTTGGAATCTTTTCCGACATGATAGAACGCTTTCTAGAAGTTTTCATGGACGATTTCTCAATCTTTGGCGATTCTTTTTCCCAATGTTTACATCATCTCGAGTTGGTTCTAAATCGATGTAGAGAAAAACATTTGACTTTGAATTGGGAAAAATGCCACTTTATGGTCAAACAAGGCATAGTCCTTGGACATATCATCTCAAATAAAGGCATTGAAGTAGACAAAGCAAAAATCGATGTCATTGCAAATCTACCCATTCCCAAATCCGTTAAGGACATTCGATCATTTCTAGGACATGCTGGCTTTTACCGTCGCTTTGTGAAAGACTTTAGCAAAATCGCCCGTCCTTTGACGACCCTTCTTGGAAAAGACGTTCCTTTCGATTTTAACTCTAATTGTATCTCTTCTTTTGAACGTCTTAAGAGCGAACTCATTTCTGCCCCAATCATTTGCGCACCCAATTGGGATCTTCCTTTCGAAATAATGTGCGACGCTTCAAACTTTGCTATTGGTGCTGTCTTGGGACAACGCATCAACAAGATCCTTCATGTCATTTACTACGCGAGTATGACCTTGAACGACGCTCAACTCAACTACACAACAACTGAAAAAGAGCTTCTAGCTGTCATTTTTGTGCTTGAAAAGTTTCGACCTTACTTGATAGGTTCACACATTACGGTCTACACTGACCATTCTGCGCTTCGATATCTCTTCGCTAAAAAGGATGCTAAATCCCGTTTGATTCGTTGGATCCTTTTACTTCAAGAATTTGACCTTACAATCAAAGACAAAAAAGGATCCGATAATGTCATAGTCGATCACTTATCTCGTCTTTCGAACGCACCATCTCCTTTTCCAATCAATGAAAACTTCCCCGATGAACAACTTCTTTCAATTTCGATCGATCCATGGTACGCTGATATAGTGAACTACTTAGTCACTAAACAAACTCCCTCATCTTGGTCCAAACAGGACAAATGCAAATTTATGTCCCAGGTGAAATACTTCTATTGGGACGATCCATACTTGTTCAAATATTGTCCTGACTAAATCATCCGACGTTGCATTCCGGATAATGAAATAAGGAGTGTTCTTTCGTTTTGCCACGATCAAGCGTGCGGTGGACATTTCGGTGCTCGAAAAACTGCGAAAAAAGTGCTTCAGTGTGGTTTCTATTGGCCTTCTCTTTTCAAAGACTCGTTTGAATTTTGTAAAACTTGTGATCGATGTCAAATGCTTGGACGAATTTCTCGACGAGATATGATGCCTTTAAACCCCATTCTTACGATCGAAATCTTTGATGTATTGGGTATTGACTTTATGGGACCTTTTCCCAATTCTTTTGGAAACTTGTATATCCTTCTCGCTGTCGATTACGTTTCAAAATGGGTCGAAGCTGTTCCTTGCAAAACCAATGACCACAGAATTGTTGTGAAATTTCTCAAAGAAAATATCTTTTCGAGGTTCGGCACATCTCGCACAATAATCAGTGATAACGAAACCCATTTTTGCAACCGTTCTTTTGAAACTTTAATGAAAAAATACTCGATAACCCACAAGTTATCCACTCCGTATCATCCTCAGACTTGTGGCCAAGTTGAAGTTTCAAATCGACAAATAAAACAAATCTTGGAGAAAATTGTCAATAAAAATCGAAAAGATTGGTCTCAGAAATTGACCGACGCGCTTTGGGCTTACCGTACTGCTTTTAAAACTAACCTTGGGATGTCCCCATTTCGTTTAGTTTACGGTAAAGATTGCCATTTACCCGTTGAAATTGAACACAAAGCGTTGTGGGCAATAAAAAACTTAAACTTTGATCTTGAAAAAGTTGGCGAAAATCGAAAACTACAACTCAACGAACTCGAAGAACTTAGGAACGACGCGTATGAAAACGAGAAAATTTACAAAGAAAGAACCAAAGTTTTTCATGACAAGTCAATCCTAAGGAAAACGTTTTCGCCTAACCAGAAAGTTCTTTTATATGACTCGAGACTTCATTTATTCCCTGGGAAACTTAAATCAAGGTGGACCGGACCATTTGTGGTACGAACTGTTTTTCCACATGGTGCCATAGAAATAGAAAACCCAAAGGATGGATCAATTTTCAAAGTCAATGGTCATCGTTTAAAACCCTTCTTGGAATTGCCCGGTAACCAAGAGGAGGAGCTCATGATCCTTCATGAGCCAAGCTACGTCTAGTAAGAATGTTAACCCTCTTTTGTAAATATGTACATATTTTTCCCCGTTACACTCATTATTTCATGCATCGACTGTGGGGACACGGTCAAAATTAAGTGTGGGGGGAGTCTCATTTTCATTTTTTAGTTTTTCATGGCATTTTTGAATTTTCATTTTCTTCAAAAAAAAAATCTCAAAACTCCAAAAAAATAAAAAAAAATAAAAAAAATCATTTTCTTTCTACCATTTTGATTTATTTTTGAAGAAACACTATGGGATAAGTATAAGTTTTGGTTAATAAATTGAAATTTTTGAAAATTTATTTGTCTTAACAAAAAATAAAAATAAAGTTTGATTACAAATAACAATGGTTTTACTAGTATATAGGAAGGTTCATCTATGTTAATTATGAAGTATGTTCTAATTGAAAATCTTTGTTTAAAAAGTGGTAAATTTAAAGTAAGGATATAACATTTTTGTCTTCTAAGTTAAATGGTGCTAAGATGGTTTTGCAAAACTCTCTCTCTCTCTCTCATAAAAAATATATATAAAAAAAATATACAAAATAATAACATCTAAAGTATTCACTCTCATTTAAAAGTCCTCACGGTTTTGCATGGGTGAATTACTTGAAATCTTTGATTATGTGCTTTCATACTCATTTAAAAGTCCTCACGGTTATGTATGTATGGAACACATACAAAAAAAAACAACAGACTTAATAAAAACCACCTACGGTCGATAGGTGTATGCACGAAAGTGTGTGCACTCGCCATGCTCTGTACTCCCCTCACATAAGCCGTAAAGGCAGTGCATGGGTGGTATATCTGGCCTCAGTTTACCTGAGCTAGGTGTGTAATTTTTCTTGCAAATAATGAGAGAGCAAGCAATTGAAATCCTAGCACTATTTTAACTTGTTTGATTTAACTTGTTGTTGAAAAGAAATGAAAATACCACTTTAATAAACATTGATAATCAACTAAGGATCCATTTCATAATTACATTGTGTTATCAACCGAAACAACTAGCCAAACTATGGTCTATCTGTTATGACAACTTGATTTTCATTGGAAATTTTGACGAGTAAAATTTTCAAGACAATGACCAAAACTTGTATTTAACTTATTCGTGTCAATTTAAAAATAAATCCTTCATTTGTAAATATTTTCAAAAACTCGCATTCATCTCTTTGTAAATAAATCTTGTATTTTTAAAAAAAAAATTCATCTTGCATTTGGTTTTTGTGGGTAGTATCCGCTGAAAACCCTCACGAGACAACACTCGTCCTACTGGGGACACCCAGAGGTTTAATGGCTTGTTGCATACGCTCAATGCAATCGTGCTCCCTACGAAAACGGATTTATCTTAGTTTTCCTTTATTCGAGGACTAAGAAAAAGATAAGTGTGGGGGTATTTGATATGCACGTAATTGTGCATATATTTACATCCATATTTTATCTCTTTTTATTTAAATAATCATCATATTTGGGCATTTTAACATGTTTAAAACCAAAATTCAATTATTTCCAACCATCATATTTTCATCTTCATTCAGGGGCAAAACGGTCATTTTGTGCATGTGTCAATATAAGAATTTTTACTTGAACATTTTTTTGATAATTTTTATAGGAATTTGAATGCATATGGAAGAGGATTATATGAAGATATATGCATGCACAAATGAATACAAAGGAAAGAAGAGGGAAATAATTCAAGCCATGAACATGGAGGACCCCACCCACTTACCTAAATGTACGATTTGGAGCTAATGGACAACTAAGTGGATGTTAAAGCTTCATGCAAAACAAATGATGGATTAATTAATGGATAATGGTTACTTGGTGGTCACACTTCCTAAAGGGCAATTTAGGAAGCTCCCTAAAAATAGAATTAGGGTTTTATGCATGTATAAATAGCCCCCTTATGTACATGAAAAGATCATCTTCTACTCTTTCATTTTACTTAGGAAATTAAGAAATCAAGTGTAAGCACAATGTTCTATGAAATAAAAATGGCTTCCAAGCCTCTTTCTTCTCTCTTTTCTACATGATTTTCTTTGTTTTATTATTAATGCTTATTTCTATGCTCTCTTTTCCTTTATGTTCATAACTTAGATTTACATTTATGCAAGTAGTTAGTAGCTAATCTCTTTTGCCTTCTTTACTTATTTTCTATTTTTCTTTTCTTTTTAATGTTGAAACTTACATATGTTGCTTCAATGCCACAAATGAGTAGCTAACCCCCTTCAATTTAGGGGTGATGAAGCTCTCTAACTTTATGTAATTTCAACATTTTTATGATTTATGATCTCTTTGTTTATGCTTCATGAATGTGAATTTTGATGTAAGTTTATACAAGTGGGTTTGATAGCTTATATTGCTTATGCAAATGAGCTATTCTTATTCAACATAAACACAATTTACATCATCATTTGCTAACTAATTTTTGATTATGAAATGAAAGTAAAAATGAAATTTGATGATCTATGTTACTAGTTACAATAGTAAATAGATCATGCTTAGAATAGTTTTTGCTTTGGCTTCTTTTTCATGAGAATTGTAAGTGGTATAATTGTTGTATTATAGTTTGATGGTTTGAGTTATGTTAACTAATAACATAAACAAACCATACTTATGATAAATGCAATGATTATTTCACTTAACATCAAAGTTAGAGATCATAAATTATGTGTTTGTTGATTTACAAAAATTTGAGAGTGGATTTGCCTCTAAATTGTTCTTTAGTCTAATAATTTTTGAATCACATTTTATAGTGTTAGCCTCATAATTTCTAGTTAACAAATCCTCTTCCACTTTGGTATAATTTGATTGAATAGAATTTTAATATCAACAATTCCCTGCGGATCGACCCGTATTCGCTGCGTGCTACATTCGTACACCGTGCGCTTGCGGTTATATTTTTATCTCTAAATTCGTTCGACGGTTTTCTAAACCGATAGAATTTCCGTCGACGATCAACCAGCCACGGGGATCCCATTTTACAGAAAAAATCCACGTGACGAAAAAATGAAGGGTAAAAACTTCCATGACCCGATTGAGGTTCGGATAGGATTTTTTGCGCATGAAACTAACCAGTGACGGATGAAAGCTGTCATAGCTGTAGAACTCACAGATACCTTCGTTTTGACTTGTTATGGCTCCCGTAACTCTAAACGAGCCAAGAGTTATGGCCCTCCGAACAATCGATATCCCTAGGGTGCAACATCTACGGTGCAAGGTGAAACATCCGTCCAAAATGACGAAACAGTGTCGTACGACCTTTAGAAATGGTTGCACGGATTTGAAACGGTGCAGTACCATGGTGCACCACTCTCCCGCGATGGTAAATCATAGACCAGCCACGGGATCCCGTTTTACAGAAAAAATCCACGTGAAGAAAAAACGAAGGGTAAAAATCTTCCTTGACCCGATTGAGGTTCGGATAGGATTTTTTGGGTATGAAACTAACCATTGACGGCTTAAAGCTGTCATAGCTGCAGAACACACAGATACCTTCGTTTGACTGGTAATGGCTATCGTAACTCTAAACGAGCCATGAGTTATGGCCCTCCGAATAATCGATATCCACAGGGTGCAACAACTAAGGTGCAAGGTGCAACATCCGTCCAAAATGACGAAACCATGCCGTACGACCTTTAGAAATGGGTAAATGGATTTGAAACGGTGCAGTACCATGGTGCACCACTCTCCAGCGATGGTAAATCATTGACCAGCCACGGGGTGCCCGTTTTACAGAAAAAATCAACGTGACGAAAAAACGAAGGGTAAAAAACTTCCATGACCCGATTGAGGTTCGGATAGGATTTTTTGGGTATAAAACTAACCAGTAATGGCTTAAAGCTGTCATAGCCGTAGAACTCACAGATACCTTCGTTTTGACTGGTTATGGCTCCCGTAACTCTAAACGAGCCAAGAGTTATGGCCCTCCGAAGAATCGATTTTCATAGGGTGGAACATCTGCGGTGCTAGGTGCAACATCCGTCCAAAATGACGAAACCGTGTCGTACGACCTTTAGAAATGGGTGCATGGATTTGAAACGGTGCTGTACCATGGTGCACCACTCTCCAACGATGGTAAATCATTGACTAGCCACGGGGATCCCGTTTTTACAGAAAAACCACGTGACGAAAAAACGAAGGGTAAAAAACTTCCATGACCCGATTGAGGTTCGGATAGGATTTTTTCGGTATGAAACTAACCAGTGACGGCTGAAACCGGTCGTAGCTGTAGAACTCACAGATAGCTTTGTTTTGACTGGTTATGGCTCCTGTAACTCTAAACGAGCCAAGAGTTATGGCCCTCCGAAGAATCGATATCCACAGGGTGCAACATCTACGGTGCAAGGTGCAACATCCGTCCAAAATGAGGAAACAGTGCCGTACGACCTTTAGAAATGAGTGCATGGATTTGAAACATTGCAGTACCATGGTGCGCCACTCTCCAGCGATGGTAAATCATAGACCAGCCACGGGGATCTCGTTTTACAGAAAAAATCCACGTGACGAAAAAACGAAGGGTAAAAAACTTCCTTGACCCGATTGAGGTTCGGATAGGATTTTTTGGGTATGAAACTAACCAGTGACGCCTGAAACCTGTCACAGCTGTAGAACTCACAGATACCTTCGTTTTGACTGGTTATGGCTCCCGTAACTCTAAACGAGCCAAGAGTTATGGCCCTCCGAAGAATCGATATCCACAGGGTGCAACATCTACGGTGCAAGGTGCAACTCCGTCCAAAATGACGAAACAGTGCCGTAGGACCTTTAGAAATGAGTGCATGGATTTGAAACATTGCAGTACCGTGGTGCACCACTCTCTAGCGATGGTAAATCATAGACCAGCCACGGGGATCCCGTTTTACAGAAAAAATCCACGTGACGAAAAAACGAAGGGTAAAAAACTTCCTTGACCCGATTGAGGTTCGGATAGGATTTTTTGGGTATGAAACTAACCAGTGACGGCTGAAAGCTGCCATAGCTGTAGAACTCACAGATACCTTCGTTTTGACTGGTAATGGCTCCCGTAACTCTAAACGAGCCAAGAGTTATGGCCCTCCGAATAATCGATATCCACAGGGTGCAACATCTACGGTGCAAGGTGCAACATCCGTCCAAAATGACGAAACCGTGCCGTACGACCTTTAGAAATGGGTGCATGGATTTGAAATGGTGCAGTACCATGGTGCACCACTCTCCTGCGATGGTAAATCATTGACCAGCCACGGGGATCCCGTTTTACAGAAAAAATCCACGTGACGAAAAAACGAAGGGTAAAAAACTTTCATGACCCGATTGAGGTTCGAATAGGATGTTTTGGGTATGAAACTAACCAGTGACGGCCGAAAGTTGCCATAGCTGTAGAACTCACAGATACCTTCGTTTGACTGGTTATGGCTCCCGTAACTCTAAACGAGCCAAGAGTTATGGCCCTCCGAAGAATCGATTTCCACAGGGTGCAACATCTGCGGGGCAAGGTGCAACATCCGTCCAAAATGACGTAACAGTGTCGTACGACCTTTAGAAATGGGTGCATGG
This sequence comes from Allium cepa, assembly GCA_030765085.1. NCBI lineage: Eukaryota > Viridiplantae > Streptophyta > Magnoliopsida > Asparagales > Amaryllidaceae > Allium > Allium cepa. The sequence goes on from CM060941.1 coordinate 1,170,647, forward strand.
ATTTGAAACGATGTAGTACCATGGTGCACCATTCTCCAGCGATGGTAAATCAGCGACCAGCCACGGGGATCCCGTTTTACAGAAAAAATCCACGTGACGAAAAAACGAAGGGTAAAAAACTTCCTTGACCCGATAGAGGTTCGGAGAGGATTTTTTGGGTATGAAACTAACCAGTGACGGCTGAAAGCTGCCATAGCTGTAGAACTCACAGATACCTTCGTTTTGACTCGTAATGGCTCCCGTAACTCTAAACGAGCCAAGAGTTATGGCCCTCCGAATAATCGATATCCACATGGTGCAACATCTACGGTGCAAGGTGCAACATCCGTCCAAAATGACGAAACAGTGCCGTGCGACCATTAGAAATGGGTGCATGGATTTGAAACGGTGCAGTACCATGGTGCACCACTCTCCAGCGATGGTAAATCATAGGCCAGCCACGGGGATCCTTACAGAAAAATCCACGTGACGAAAAAACGAAGGGTAAAAAACTTTCATGACCCGATTGAGGTTCGGAGAGGATTTTTTGGGTATGAAACTAACCAGTGACGGCTGAAAGCCGTCATAGCTGTAGAACTCACAGATACCTTCGTTTTAACTGGTTATGGCTCCCGTAACACTAAACGAGCCAAGAGTTATGGCCCTCCGAATAATCGATATCCAAAGGGTGCAACATCTACGGTGCAAGGTGCAACATCCGTCCAAAATGACGAAACAGTGTCGTACCACCTTTAGAAATGGTTGCACGGATTTGAAACGGTGCAGTACCATGGTGCACCACTCTCCAGCGATGGTAAATCATAGACCAGCCACGGGATCCCGTTTTACAGAAAAAATCCACGTGACGAAAAAACGAAGGGTAAAAAAATTCCATGACCCGATTGAGGTTCGGATAGGATTTTTTGCGTATGAAACTAACCAGTGACGGCTGAAAGCTGTCATAGTTGTAGAACTCACAGATACCTTCGTTTTGACTTGTTATGGCTCCCGTAACTCTAAACGAGCTAAGAGTTATGGCCCTCCGAACAATCGATATCCATAGGGTGCAACATCTACGGTGCATGGTGGAACATCCGTCCCAAATGATGAAACAGTGCCGTACAACCTTTAGAAATGGTTGCACAGATTTAAAACGGTGCAGTACCATGGTGCAACACTCTCCAACGATGGTAAATCATAGACCAGCCACGGGATCACGTTTTACAAAAAAAATCCACGTGACGAAAAAACGAAGGGTAAAAATCTTCCTTGACCCAATTGAGGTTCGGATAGGATTTTTTGGGTATGAAACTAACCAGTGACGGCTGAAAGCTGTCATAGCTGTAGAGAACACAGATACCTTCATTTTGACTGGTTATGGCTCCTGTAACTCTAAACGAGCCAAGTGTTATGGCCCTCCGAATAATCGATATCCACAATGTGCAACATCTACGGTGCAAGGTGCAACATCCGTCCAAAATGACGAAATAGTGTCGTACGACCTTTAGAAATGGGTGCATGGATTTGAAACGGTGCAGTACCATGGTGCACCACTCTCCAGCGATGGTAACTCATAGACCAGCCACGGGGATCCCGTTTTACAGAAAAATTCCACGTGACGAAAAAACGAAGGGTAAAAAACTTTCTTGACCCGATTGAGGTTCGGATAAGATTTTTTGGGTATGAAACTAACCCGTGACGGCTGAAAGCCATCATAGCTGTAGAACTCACAGATACCTTCGTTTTGACTGGTTATGGCTCCCGTAACTCTAAACTAGCCAAGAGTTATGGCCCTCCGAATAATCGATATCCACAGGGTGCAACATCTACGGTGCAAGGTGCAACATCCGTACAAAATGACGAAACAGTGCCGTACGACCTTTAGAAATGGGTGCATGGATTTGAAACGGTGCAGTACCATGGTGCACCACCCTCCAGCGATGGTAACTCATAGAACAGCCACGGGGATCCCGTTTTACAGAAAAAATCCACGTGACGAAAAAACGAAGGGTAAAAAACTTCGATGACCCGATTGACGTTCGGATAGGATTTTTTGGGTATGAAACTAACCAGTGACGGCTGAAAGCGTCATAGCTGTAGAACTCACAGATACCTTCGTTTTGACTGGTTATGGCTCCCGTAACTCTAAACGAGCCAAGAGTTATGGCCCTCCGAAGAATCGATATCCATAGGGTGCAACATCTACGGTGCAAGGTGCAACATCCGTCCAAAATGACGAAACCGTGCCGTACGACCTTTAGAAATGGATGCATTGATTTGAAACGGTGCAGTACCATGGTGCACCACTCTCCAGCGATGGTAAATCATTGACCAGCCACGGGGATCCCGTTTTACAGAAAAAATCCACGTGACGAAAAAACGAAGGGTAAAAAACTTCGATGACCCGATTGAGGTTCGGATAGGATTTTTTGGGTATGAAACTAACCAGTGACGGCTGAAAGCCATCATAGCTGTAGAACTCACAGATACCTTCGTTTCGACAGGTTATGGGTCCCGTAACTCTAAACGAGCCAAGAGTTATGGCACTCCGAAGAATCAATTTCCACAGGGTGCAACATCTGCGGTGAAAGGTGCAACATCCGTCCAAAATGACGAAACCGTGCCGTACGACCTTTAGAAATGGGTGCATGGATTTGAAACGGTGCAGTACCATGGTGCACCACTCTCCAGCGATGGTAAATCATAGACCAGCCACGGGGATCCCGTTTTACAGAAAAAATCCACGTGACGAAAAAACGAAGGGTAAAAAACTTCCTTGACCCGATTGAGGTTCGGATAGGATTTTTTGGGTATGAAACTAACCGGTGACGGTAGAAAGATGTCATAGCTTTAGAACTCACAGATACCTTCGTTTTGACTGGTTATGGCTCCCGTAACTCTAAACGAGCCAAGAGTTATGGCCCTCCGAATAATAGATATCCATAGGTGCAACATCTACGGCGCAAGGTGCAACTTCCGTCCAAAATGAAGAAACCGTGCCATACGACCTTTAGAAATGGGTGCGTGGATTTGAAATGGTGCAGTACCATGGTGCACCACTCTCCAGCGATGGAAAATCGTTGACCAGCCACGGGGACCCCGTTTTACAGAAAAAATCCACGTGACGAAAAAACGAAGGGTAAAAAACTTCCATGACCCGATCGAGGTTCGGATAGGATTTTTTGGGTATGAAACTAACCAGTGACGCCTGAAACCTGTCACAGCTGTAGAACTCACAGATACCTTCGTTTTGACTGGTTATGGCTCCCGTAACTCTAAACGAGCCAAGAGTTATGGCCCTCCGAAGAATCGATATCCACAGGGTGCAACATCTACGGTGCAAGGTGCAACTCCGTCCAAAATGACGAAACAGTGCCGTAGGACCTTTAGAAATGAGTGCATGGATTTGAAACATTGCAGTACCATGGTGCACCACTCTCTAGCGATGGTAAATCATAGACCAGCCACGGGGATCCCGTTTTACAGAAAAAATCCACGTGACGAAAAAACGAAGGGTAAAAAACTTCCTTGACCCGATTGAGGTTCGGATAGGATTTTTTGGGTATGAAACTAACCAGTGACGGCTGAAAGCTGCCATAGTTGTAGAACTCACAGATACCTTCGTTTTGACTGGTAATGGCTCCCGTAACTCTAAACGAGCCAAGAGTTATGGCCCTCCGAATAATCGATATCCACAGGGTGCAACATCTACGGTGCAAGGTGCAACATCCGTCCAAAATGACGAAACCGTGCCGTACGACCTTTAGAAATGGGTGCATGGATTTGAAACGGTGCAGTACCATGGTGCACCACTCTCCTGCGATGGTAAATCATTGACCAGCCACGGGGATCCCGTTTTACAGAAAAAATCCACGTGACGAAAAAACGAAGGGTAAAAAACTTTCATGACCCGATTGAGGTTCGAATAGGATGTTTTGGGTATGAAACTAACCAGTGACGGCCGAAAGTTGCCATAGCTGTAGAACTCACAGATACCTTCGTTTGACTGGTTATGGCTCCCGTAACTCTAAACGAGCCAAGAGTTATGGCCCTCCGAAGAATCGATTTCCACAGGGTGCAACATCTGCGGGGCAAGGTGCAACATCCGTCCAAAATGACGTAACAGTGTCGTACGACCTTTAGAAATGGGTGCATGGATTTGAAACGATGTAGTACCATGGTGCACCATTCTCCAGCGATGGTAAATCAGCGACCAGCCACGGGGATCCCGTTTTACAGAAAAAATCCACGTGACGAAAAAACGAAGGGTAAAAAACTTCCTTGACCCGATAGAGGTTCGGAGAGGATTTTTTGGGTATGAAACTAACCAGTGACGGCTGAAAGCTGCCATAGCTGTAGAACTCACAGATACCTTCGTTTTGACTCGTAATGGCTCCCGTAACTCTAAACGAGCCAAGAGTTATGGCCCTCCGAATAATCGATATCCACATGGTGCAACATCTACGGTGCAAGGTGCAACATCCGTCCAAAATGACGAAACAGTGCCGTGCGACCATTAGAAATGGGTGCATGGATTTGAAACGGTGCAGTACCATGGTGCACCACTCTCCAGCGATGGTAAATCATAGGCCAGCCACGGGGATCCTTACAGAAAAATCCACGTGACGAAAAAACGAAGGGTAAAAAACTTTCATGACCCGATTGAGGTTCGGAGAGGATTTTTTGGGTATGAAACTAACCAGTGACGGCTGAAAGCCGTCATAGCTGTAGAACTCACAGATACCTTCGTTTTAACTGGTTATGGCTCCCGTAACACTAAACGAGCCAAGAGTTATGGCCCTCCGAATAATCGATATCCAAAGGGTGCAACATCTACGGTGCAAGGTGCAACATCCGTCCAAAATGACGAAACAGTGTCGTACCACCTTTAGAAATGGTTGCACGGATTTGAAACGGTGCAGTACCATGGTGCACCACTCTCCAGCGATGGTAAATCATAGACCAGCCACCGGATCCCGTTTTACAGAAAAAATCCACGTGACGAAAAAACGAAGGGTAAAAAAATTCCATGACCCGATTGAGGTTCGGATAGGATTTTTTGCGTATGAAACTAACCAGTGACGGCTGAAAGCTGTCATAGTTGTAGAACTCACAGATACCTTCGTTTTGACTTGTTATGGCTCCCGTAACTCTAAACGAGCTAAGAGTTATGGCCCTCCGAACAATCGATATCCATAGGGTGCAACATCTACGGTGCATGGTGGAACATCCGTCCCAAATGATGAAACAGTGCCGTACAACCTTTAGAAATGGTTGCACAGATTTGAAACGGTGCAGTACCATGGTGCAACACTCTCCAACGATGGTAAATCATAGACCAGCCACGGGATCACGTTTTACAAAAAAAATCCACGTGACGAAAAAACGAAGGGTAAAAATCTTCCTTGACCCGATTGAGGTTCGGATAGGATTTTTTGGGTATGAAACTAACCAGTGACGGCTGAAAGCTGTCATAGCTGTAGAGAACACAGATACCTTCATTTTGACTGGTTATGGCTCCTTTAACTCTAAACGAGCCAAGTGTTATGGCCCTCCGAATAATCGATATCCACAATGTGCAACATCTACGGTGCAAGGTGCAACATCCGTCCAAAATGACGAAATAGTGTCGTACGACCTTTAGAAATGGGTGCATGGATTTGAAATGGTGCAGTACCATGGTGCACCACTCTCCAGCGATGGTAACTCATAGACCAGCCACGGGGATCCCGTTTTACAGAAAAATTCCACGTGACGAAAAAACGAAGGGTAAAAAACTTTCTTGACCCGATTGAGGTTCGGATAAGATTTTTTGGGTATGAAACTAACCCGTGACGGCTGAAAGCCATCATAGCTGTAGAACTCACAGATACCTTCGTTTTGACTGGTTATGGCTCCCGTAACTCTAAACTAGCCAAGAGTTATGGCCCTCCGAATAATCGATATCCACAGGGTGCAACATCTACGGTGCAAGGTGCAACATCCGTACAAAATGACGAAACAGTGCCGTACGACCTTTAGAAATGGGTGCATGGATTTGAAACGGTGCAGTACCATGGTGCACCACCCTCCAGCGATGGTAACTCATAGAACAGCCACGGGGATCCCGTTTTACAGAAAAAATCCACGTGACGAAAAAACGAAGGGTAAAAAACTTCGATGACCCGATTGACGTTCGGATAGGATTTTTTGGGTATGAAACTAACCAGTGACGGCTGAAAGCGTCATAGCTGTAGAACTCACAGATACCTTCGTTTTGACTGGTTATGGCTCCCGTAACTCTAAACGAGCCAAGAGTTATGGCCCTCCGAAGAATCGATATCCATAGGGTGCAACATCTACGGTGCAAGGTGCAACATCCGTCCAAAATGACGAAACCGTGCCGTACGACCTTTAGAAATGGATGCATGGATTTGAAACGGTGCAGTACCATGGTGCACCACTCTCCAGCGATGGTAAATCATTGACCAGCCACGGGGATCCCGTTTTACAGAAAAAATCCACGTGACGAAAAAACGAAGGGTAAAAAACTTCGATGACCCGATTGAGGTTCGGATAGGATTTTTTGGGTATGAAACTAACCAGTGACGGCTGAAAGCCATCATAGCTGTAGAACTCACAGATACCTTCGTTTCGACAGGTTATGGGTCCCGTAACTCTAAACGAGCCAAGAGTTATGGCCCTCCGAAGAATCAATTTCCACAGGGTGCAACATCTGCGGTGAAAGGTGCAACATCCGTCCAAAATGACGAAACCGTGCCGTACGACCTTTAGAAATGGGTGCATGGATTTGAAACGGTGCAGTACCATGGTGCACCACTCTCCAGCGATGGTAAATCATAGACCAGCCACGGGGATCCCGTTTTACAGAAAAAATCCACGTGACGAAAAAACGAAGGGTAAAAAACTTCCTTGACCCGATTGAGGTTCGGATAGGATTTTTTGGGTATGAAACTAACCGGTGACGGTAGAAAGATGTCATAGCTTTAGAACTCACAGATACCTTCGTTTTGACTGGTTATGGCTCCCGTAACTCTAAACGAGCCAAGAGTTATGGCCCTCCGAATAATAGATATCCATAGGTGCAACATCTACGGCGCAAGGTGCAACTTCCGTCCAAAATGAAGAAACCGTGCCATACGACCTTTAGAAATGGGTGCGTGGATTTGAAATGGTGCAGTACCATGGTGCACCACTCTCCAGCGATGGAAAATCGTTGACCAGCCACGGGGACCCCGTTTTACAGAAAAAATCCACGTGACGAAAAAACGAAGGGTAAAAAACTTCCATGACCCGATCGAGGTTCGGATAGGATTTTTTGGGTATGAAACTAACCAATGACGGCTAAAAGCCGTCATAGCTGTAGAACTCACAGATACCTTCGTTTTGACTGGTTATGGCTCCCGTAACTCTAAACGAGCCAAGAGTTATGGCCCTCCGAATAATCGATATCCATAGGGTGCAACATCTACGGTGCAAGGTGCAACATCCGTCCAAAAAGACGAAACCGTGCCGTACGACCTTTAGAAACGGGTGCATGGATTTGAAACGGTGCAGTACCATGGTGCACCACTCTCCAGCGATGGTAAATCGTTGACCAGCCACGGGGATCCCGTTTTACAGAAAAAATCCACGTGACGAAAAAACGAAGGGTAAAAAACTTCCATGACCCGATTGAGGTTCGGATAGGACTTTTTGGGTATGAAACTAACCAGTGACGAGTGAAAGCCATCATAGCTGTAGAACTCACAGATACCTTCGTTTCGACAGGTTATGGGTCCCGTAACTCTAAACGAGCCAAGAGTTATGGCCCTCCGAATAATCGATATCCAAAGGGTGCAACATCTGCGGTGCAAGGTGCAACATCTGTCCAAAATGACGAAATCGTGTCGTACGACCTTTAGAAATGGGTGCAGGGATTTGAAATGGTGCAGTACCATGGTGCACCACTCTCCAGCGATGGTAAATCATTGACCAGCCACGGGGATCCCGTTTTACAGAAAAAATCCACGTGACGAAAAAACGAAGAGTAAAAAACTTCCATGACCCGATTGAGGTTCTGATAGGATTTGTTGGGTATGAAACTAACCAGTGACGGCTGAAAGCTGTCATAGCTATAGAACTCACAGATACCTTCGTTTTGACTGGTTGTGGCTCCCGTAACTCTAAACGAGCCAAGAGTTATGGCCCTCCGAAGAATCGATATCCATAGGGTGCCAAAATGACGAAACCGTGCCGTACGACCTTTAGAAATGGATGCATGGATTTGAAACGGTGCAGTACCATGGTGCACCACTCTCCAGCGATGGTAAATCATTGACCAGCCACGGGGATCCCGTTTTACAGAAAAAATCCACGTGACGAAAAAACGAAGGGTAAAAAACTTCGATGACCCCATTGAGGTTCGGATAGGATTTTTTGGGTATGAAACTAACCAGTGACGGCTGAAAGCCATCATAGCTGTAGAACTCACAGATACCTTCGTTTTGACTGGTTATGGCTCCCGTAACTCTAAACGAGCCAAGAGTTATGGCCCTCCGAAGAATCGATTTCCACAGGGTGCAACATCTGTGGTGCAAGGTGCAACATCCGTCCAAAATGACGAAACCGTGCCGTACGACCTTTAGAAATGGGTGCATGGATTAGAAACGGTGCAGTACCATGGTGCACCACTCTCCAGCGATGGTAAATCATAGACCAGCCACGGGGATCCCGTTTTACAGAAAAAATCCACGTGACGAAAAAACGAAGGGTAAAAAACTTTCTTGACCCAATTGAGGTTCGGATAGGATTTTTTGGGTATGAAACTAACCGGTGACGGCAGAAAGACGTCATAGCTGTAGAACTCACAGATACCTTCGTTTTGACTGGTTATGGCTCCCGTAACTCTAAACGAGCCAAGAGTTATGGCCCTCCGAATAATAGATATCCATAGGGTGCAACATCTACGGCGCAAGGTGCAACATCCGTCCAAAATGACGAAACCGTGCCGTACGACCTTTAGAAATGGGTGCATGGATTTGAAACGGTGCAGTACCATGGTGCACCACTCTCCAATGATGGAAAATCGTTGAGCAGCCACGGGGATCCCGTTTTACAGAAAAAATCCACGTGACGAAAAAACGAAGGGTAAAAAACTTCCATGACCCGATCGAGGTTCGGATTGGATTTTTTGGGTATTAAACTAACCAGTGACGGCTAAAAGCCATCATAGCTGTAGAACTCACAGATACCTTCGTTTTGACTGGTTATGGCTTCCGTAACTCTAAACGAGCCAAGAGTTATGGCCCTCCGAATAATCGATATCCATAGGGTGCAACTTCTACGGTGCAAGGTGCAACATCCGTCCAAAATGACGAAACCATGCCATACGACCTTTAGAAATGGGTGCATGGAATTGAAACGGTGCAGTACCATGGTGCACCACTCTCCAGCGATGGTAAATCGTAGACCAGCCACGGGGATCCCGTTTTACAGAAAAAATCCATGTGACGAAAAAACGAAGTGTAAAAAACTTCCATGACCCGATTGAGGTTCAGATAGGATTTTTTGGGTATGAAGCCAGCCAGTGACGGCTGAAAGCCGTCATAGCTGTAGAACTCACAGATACCTTCGTTTCGACAGGTTATGGGTCCCGTAACTCTAAACGTGCCAAGTGTTATGGCCCTCCGAATAATCGATATCCAAAGGGTGCAACATCTGCGGTGCAAGGTGCAACATCCGTCCAAAATGACGAAATCGTGCCGTACGACCTTTAGAAATGGGTGCAGGGATTTGAAACGGTGCAGTACCATGGTGCACCACTCTCCAGCGATGGTAAATCATTGACCAGCCACGGGGATCCCGTTTTACAGAAAAAATCCACGTGACGAAAAAACGAAGGGTAAAAAACTTCCATGACCCGATTGAGGTTCGGATAGGATTTTTTGGGTATGAAACTAACCAGTGACGGCAGAAAGCTGTCATAGCTGTAGAACTCACAGATACCTTCGTTTCGACTGGTTATGGCTCCCGTAACTCTAAACGAGCCAAGAGTTATGGCCCTCCGAATAATCAATATCCACAGGATGCAACATCTACGGTGCAAGGTGCAACATCCGTCCAAAATGACAAAACCGTGCCGTACGACCTTTAGAAATGGGTGCATGGATTTGAAATGGTGCAGTACCATGGTGCACCACTCTCCAGCGATGGTAAATCATTGACCAGCCACGGGGATCCCATTTTACAGAAAAAATCCACGTGACGAAAAAACGAAGGGTAAAAAACTTCCATGACCCGATTGAGGTTCGGATAGGATTTTTTGGGTATGAAACTAACCAGTGACGGCTGAAAGCCGTCATAGCTGTAGAACTCACAGATACCTTCGTTTTGACTGGTTATGGCTCCCGTAACTCTAAACGAGCCAAGAGTTATGTCCCTCCGAAGAATCGATTTCCACAGGGTGCAACATCCGCGGTGCAAGATGCAACATCCGTCCAAAATGACGAAACCGTGCCGTACGACCTTTAGAAATGGGTGCATGAATTTGAAACGGTGCAGTACCATGGTGCACCACTCTCCAGCGATGGTAAATCATAGACCAGCCACGGGGATCCCGTTTTACAGAAAAAATCCTCGTGACAAAAAAACGAAGGGTAAAAAACTTTCTTGACCCGATTGAGGTTCGGATATGATTTTTTTGGTATGATACTAACCAGTGACGGCAGAAAGATGTCATAGCTGTAGAACTCACAGATACCTTCGTTTTGACTGGTTATGACTCCCGTAACTCTAAACGAGCCAAGAGTTTTGGCCCACCGAATAATAGATATCCATAGGGTGCAACATCTACGGCGCAAGGTGCTACATCCGTCCAAAATGACGAAACCATGCCGTACGACCTTTAGAAATGGGTGCATGGATTTGAAATGGTGCAGTACCATGGTGCAGCACTCTCCAGCGATGGAAAATCGTTGACCAGCCACGGGGATCCCGTTTTACAGAAAAAATCCACGTGACGAAAAAACGAAGGGTAAAAAACTTCCATGACCCGATCGCGGTTCGGATAGGATTTTTTGGGTACGAAACTAACCAGTGACGGCTGAAAGCCATCATAGGTGTAGAACTCACAGTTACCTTCGTTTTGACTGGTTATGGCTCCCGTAACTCTAAACGAGCCAAGAGTTATGGCCCTCCGAATAATCGATATCCATAGGGTGCAACATCTACGGTGCAAGGTGCAACATCCGTCCAAAATGACAAAACCGTGCCGTACGACCTTTAGAAATGGGTGCATGGATTTGAAACGGTGCAGTACCATGGTGCACCACTCTCCAGCGATGGTAAATCGTTGACCAGCCACGGGGATCCCGTTTTACAGAAAAAATCCACGTGACGAAAAAACGAAGGGTAAAAAACTTCCATGACCCGATTGAGGTTCGGATAGGATTTTTTGGGTATGAAACTAACCAGTGACGGCTGAAAGCCTTCATAGAGGTAGAAATCACAGATACCTTCGTTTGGACAGGTTATGGGTCCCGTAACTCTAAACGAGCCAAGAGTTATGGCCCTCCGAATAATCGATATCCAAAGGGTGCAACATCTGCGGTGCAAGGTGCAACATCCGTCCATAATGACGAAATCGCACCGTACGACCTTTAGAAATGGGTGCGGGGATTTGAAACGGTGCAGTACCATGGTGCACCACTCTCCAGCGATGGTAAATCATTGACCAGCCACGGGGATCCCGTTTTACAGAAAAAATCCACGTGACGAAAAAACGAAGGGTAAAAAACTTCCATGACCCGATTGAGGTTCGGATAGGATTTTTTGGGTATGAAACTAACCAGTGACGGCAGAAAGCTATCATAGCTGTAGAACTCACAGATACCTTTGTTTTGACTGGTTATGGCTCCCGTAACTCTAAACGAGCCAAGAGTTATGGCCCTCCGAATAATCGATATCCACAGGGTGCAACATCTACGGTGCAAGGTGCAACATCCGTCCAAAATGACGAAACCGTGCCGTACGACCTTTAGAAATGGGTGCATGGATTTGAAACGGTGCAGTACCATGGTGCACCACTATCCAGTGATGGTAAATCATTGACCAGCCACGGGGATCCCGTTTTACAGAAAAAATCCACATGACGAAAAAACGAAGGGTAAAAAACTTCCATGACCCGATTGAGGGTCGGATAGGATTTTTTGGGTATGAAACTAACCAGTGACGGCTGAAAGCCGTCACAGCTGTAGAACTCACAGATACCTTCGTTTTTACTGGTTATGGCTCCCGTAACTCTAAACGAGCCAAGAGTTATGGCCCTCCGAAGAATCGATATCCATAGGGTGCCATACGACCTTTAGAAATGGGTGCATGGAATTGAAACGGTGCAGTACCATGGTGCACCACTCTCCAGCGATGGTAAATCGTAGACCAGCCACGGGGATCCCGTTTTACAGAAAAAATCCATGTGACGAAAAAACGAAGTGTAAAAAACTTCCATGACCCGATTGAGGTTCAGATAGGATTTTTTGGGTATGAAGCCAGCCAGTGACGGCTGAAAGCCGTCATAGCTGTAGAACTCACAGATACCTTCGTTTCGACAGGTTATGGGTCCCGTAACTCTAAACGTGCCAAGTGTTATGGCCCTCCGAATAATCGATATCCAAAGGGTGCAACATCTGCGGTGCAAGGTGCAACATCCGTCCAAAATGACGAAATCGTGCCGTACGACCTTTAGAAATGGGTGCAGGGATTTGAAACGGTGCAGTACCATGGTGCACCACTCTCCAGCGATGGTAAATCATTGACCAGCCACGGGGATCCCGTTTTACAGAAAAAATCCACGTGACGAAAAAACGAAGGGTAAAAAACTTCCATGACCCGATTGAGGTTCGGATAGGATTTTTTGGGTATGAAACTAACCAGTGACGGCAGAAAGCTGTCATAGCTGTAGAACTCACAGATACCTTCGTTTCGACTGGTTATGGCTCCCGTAACTCTAAACGAGCCAAGAGTTATGGCCCTCCGAATAATCAATATCCACAGGATGCAACATCTACGGTGCAAGGTGCAACATCCGTCCAAAATGACAAAACCGTGCCGTACGACCTTTAGAAATGGGTGCATGGATTTGAAATGGTGCAGTACCATGGTGCACCACTCTCCAGCGATGGTAAATCATTGACCAGCCACGGGGATCCCATTTTACAGAAAAAATCCACGTGACGAAAAAACGAAGGGTAAAAAACTTCCATGACCCGATTGAGGTTCGGATAGGATTTTTTGGGTATGAAACTAACCAGTGACGGCTGAAAGCCGTCATAGCTGTAGAACTCACAGATACCTTCGTTTTGACTGGTTATGGCTCCCGTAACTCTAAACGAGCCAAGAGTTATGTCCCTCCGAAGAATCGATTTCCACAGGGTGCAACATCCGCGGTGCAAGATGCAACATCCGTCCAAAATGACGAAACCGTGCCGTACGACCTTTAGAAATGGGTGCATGAATTTGAAACGGTGCAGTACCATGGTGCACCACTCTCCAGCGATGGTAAATCATAGACCAGCCACGGGGATCCCGTTTTACAGAAAAAATCCTCGTGACAAAAAAACGAAGGGTAAAAAACTTTCTTGACCCGATTGAGGTTCGGATATGATTTTTTTGGTATGATACTAACCAGTGACGGCAGAAAGATGTCATAGCTGTAGAACTCACAGATACCTTCGTTTTGACTGGTTATGGCTCCCGTAACTCTAAACGAGCCAAGAGTTTTGGCCCACCGAATAATAGATATCCATAGGGTGCAACATCTACGGCGCAAGGTGCTACATCCGTCCAAAATGACGAAACCATGCCGTACGACCTTTAGAAATGGGTGCATGGATTTGAAATGGTGCAGTACCATGGTGCAGCACTCTCCAGCGATGGAAAATCGTTGACCAGCCACGGGGATCCCGTTTTACAGAAAAAATCCACGTGACGAAAAAACGAAGGGTAAAAAACTTCCATGACCCGATCGCGGTTCGGATAGGATTTTTTGGGTACGAAACTAACCAGTGACGGCTGAAAGCCATCATAGGTGTAGAACTCACAGTTACCTTCGTTTTGACTGGTTATGGCTCCCGTAACTCTAAACGAGCCAAGAGTTATGGCCCTCCGAATAATCGATATCCATAGGGTGCAACATCTACGGTGCAAGGTGCAACATCCGTCCAAAATGACAAAACCGTGCCGTACGACCTTTAGAAATGGGTGCATGGATTTGAAACGGTGCAGTACCATGGTGCACCACTCTCCAGCGATGGTAAATCGTTGACCAGCCACGGGGATCCCGTTTTACAGAAAAAATCCACGTGACGAAAAAACGAAGGGTAAAAAACTTCCATGACCCGATTGAGGTTCGGATAGGATTTTTTGGGTATGAAACTAACCAGTGACGGCTGAAAGCCTTCATAGAGGTAGAAATCACAGATACCTTCGTTTGGACAGGTTATGGGTCCCGTAACTCTAAACGAGCCAAGAGTTATGGCCCTCCGAATAATCGATATCCAAAGGGTGCAACATCTGCGGTGCAAGGTGCAACATCCGTCCATAATGACGAAATCGCACCGTACGACCTTTAGAAATGGGTGCGGGGATTTGAAACGGTGCAGTACCATGGTGCACCACTCTCCAGCGATGGTAAATCATTGACCAGCCACGGGGATCCCGTTTTACAGAAAAAATCCACGTGACGAAAAAACGAAGGGTAAAAAACTTCCATGACCCGATTGAGGTTCGGATAGGATTTTTTGGGTATGAAACTAACCAGTGACGGCAGAAAGCTATCATAGCTGTAGAACTCACAGATACCTTTGTTTTGACTGGTTATGGCTCCCGTAACTCTAAACGAGCCAAGAGTTATGGCCCTCCGAATAATCGATATCCACAGGGTGCAACATCTACGGTGCAAGGTGCAACATCCGTCCAAAATGACGAAACCGTGCCGTACGACCTTTAGAAATGGGTGCATGGATTTGAAACGGTGCAGTACCATGGTGCACCACTATCCAGTGATGGTAAATCATTGACCAGCCACGGGGATCCCGTTTTACAGAAAAAATCCACATGACGAAAAAACGAAGGGTAAAAAACTTCCATGACCCGATTGAGGGTCGGATAGGATTTTTTGGGTATGAAACTAACCAGTGACGGCTGAAAGCCGTCACAGCTGTAGAACTCACAGATACCTTCGTTTTTACTGGTTATGGCTCCCGTAACTCTAAACGAGCCAAGAGTTATGGCCCTCCGAAGAATCTATTTCCACAGGGTGCAACATCTGCGGTGCAAGGTGCAACATCCGTCCAAAATGACGAAACCGTACCGCACGACCTTTAGAAATGGGTGCATGGATTTGAAACGGTGCAGTACCATTGTGCACCACTCTCCAGCGATGGTAAATCATAGACCAGCCACGGGGATCCCGTTTTACAGAAAAAATCCACGTGACAAAAAAACGAAGGGTAAAAAACTTCCTTGACCCGATTGAGGTTCAGATATGATTTTTTGGGTATGATACTAACCGGTGACGGCAGAAAGATGTCATAGCTATAGAACTCACAGATATCTTCATTTTGACTGGTTATGGCTCCCGTAACTCTAAACGAGCCAAGAGTTTTGGCCCTCCGAATAATAGATATCCATAGGGTGCAACATCTACGGCGCAAGGTGCAACATCCGTCCAAAATGACGAAACCGTGCCGTACGACCTTCAGAAATGGGTGCATGGATTTGAAACGGTGCAGTACCATGGTGCACCACTCTCCAGCGATGGAAAATCGTTGACCAGCCACGGGGATCCCGTTTTACAGAAAAAATCCACGTGACGAAAAAACGAAGGATAAAAAACTTCCATGACCCGATCGAGGTTCGGATAGGATTTTTTGGGTATGAAACTAACCAGTGACGGTTGAAAGCCGTCATAGCTGTAGAACTCACAGTTACCTTCGTTTTGACTGGTTATGGCTCCCGTAACTCTAAATGAGCCAAGAGTTATGGCCCTCCGAATAATCGATATCCATAGGGTGCAACATCTACAGTGCAAGGTGCAACATCCGTCCAAAATGACGTAACCGTGCCGTACGTCCTTTAGAAATGGGTGCATGGATTTGAAACGGTGCAGTACCATGGTGCACCACTCTCCAGCGATGGTAAATCGTTGACCAGCCACGGGGATCCCGTTTTACAGAAAAAATCCACGTGACGAAAAAACGAAGTGTAAAAAACTTCCATGACCCGATTGAGGTTCGGATAGGATTTTTTGGGTATGAAACTAACCGGTGACGGCTGAAAGCCGTCATAGCTGTCGAACTCACAGATACCTTCGTTTTGACTGGTTATGGCTCCCGTAACTCTAAACGAGCCAAGAGTTATGGCCCTCCGAAGAATCGATTTCCACAGGGTGCAACATCTGCGGTGCAAGGTGCAACATCCGTCCAAAATGACGAAACCGTGCCGTACGATCTTTAGAAATGGGTGCATGGATTTGAAACGGTGCAGTACCATGGTGCACCACTCTCCAGCGATGGTAAATAATAGACCAGCCACGGGGATCCCGTTTTACAGAAAAAATCCACGTGACGAAAAAACGAAGGGTAAAAAACTTCCTTGACCCGATTGAGGTTCGGATAGGATTTTTTGGGTATGAAACTAACCGGTGATGGCAGAAAGATGTCATAGCTGTAGAACTCACAGATACCTTCGTTTTGACTGGTTATGGCTCCCGTAACTCTAAACGAGCCAAGAGTTATGGCCCTCCGAATAATAGATATCCATAGGGTGCAACATCTACGGCGCAAGGTGCAACATCCGTCCAAAATGACGAAACCGTGCCGTACGACCTTTAGAAATGGGTGCATGGATTTGAAACGGTGCATTACCATGATGCTCCACTCTCCAGCGATGGAAAATCGTTGACCTGCCACGGGGATCCCGTTTTACAGAAAAAATCCACGTGACGAAAAAACGAAGGGTAAAAAACTTCCATGACCCGATCGAGGTTCGGATAGGATTTTTTGGGTATGAAACTAACCAATGACGGCTGAAAGCCGTCATAGCTGTAGAACTCACAGATACCTTCGTTTTGACTGGTTATGGCTCCCGTAGCTCTAAACGAGCCAAGAGTTATGGCCCTCCGAATAATCGATATCCATAGGGTGCAACATCTACGGTGCAAGGTGCGACATCCGTCCAAAATGACGAAACCGTGCCGTACGACCTTTAGACTTGGGTGCATGGATTTGAAATGGTGCAGTAGCATGGTGCACCACTCTCCATCGATGGTAAATCATAGACCAGCCACGGGGATCCCGTTTTACAGAAAAAATCCACGTGACGAAAAAATGAAGGGTAAAAAACTTCCTTGACCCGATTGAGGTTCGGATAGGATTTTTTGGGTATGAAACTAACCGGTGACGGCAGAAAGATGTCATAGCTGTAGAACTCACAGATACCTTCGTTTTGGCTGGTTATGGCTCCCGTAACACTAAACGAGCCAAGAGTTATGGCCCACCGAATAATAGATATCCATAGGGTGCAACATCTACGGCGCAAGGTGCAACATCCGTCCAAAATGACGAAACCGTGCCGTACGACCTTTAGAAATGGGTGCATGGATTTGAAATGGTGCAGTACCATGGTGCACCACTCTCCAGCGATGGAAAATCGTTGACCAGCCACGGGGATCCCGTTTTACAGAAAAAATCCAAGTGACGAAAATACGAAGGGTAAAAAACTTCCATGACCCGATTGAGGTTCGGATAGGATTTTTTGGGTATGAAACTAACCAGTGACGGCTGAAAGCCATCATAGCTATAGAACTCACAGATACCTTCGTTTTGACTGGTTATGGCTCCCGTAAATCTAAAAAAGCCAAGTGTTATGGCCCTTCGAATAATCGATATCCAAAGGGTGCAACATCTGCGGTGCAAGGTGCAACATCCGTCCAAAATGACGAAACCGTGCCGTACGACCTTTAGAAATGGGTGCATGGATTTGAAACGGTGCAGTACCATGGTGCACCACTCTCCAGCGCTGGTAAATCGTTGACCAGCCACGGGGATCCCGTTTTACAGAAAAAATCCACGTGACGAAAAAACGAAGGGTAAAAAACTTCCATGACCCGATTGAGGTTCGGATAGGATTTTTTGGGTATGAAACTAACCAGTGACGGCTGAAAGCCTTCATAGAGGTAGAAATCACAGATACCTTCGTTTGGACAGGTTATGGGTCCCGTAACTCTAAACGAGCCAAGAGTTATGGCCCTCCGAATAATCGATATCCAAAGGGTGCAACATCTGCGGTGCAAGGTGCAACATCCGTCCAAAATGACGAAATCGCACCGTACGACCTTTAGAAATGGGTGCGGGGATTTGAAACGGTGCAGTACCATGGTGCACCACTCTCCAGCGATGGTAAATCATTGACAAGCCACGGGGATCCCGTTTTACAGAAAAAATCCACGTGACGAAAAAACGAAGGGTAAAAAACTTCCATGACCCGATTGAGGTTCGGATAGGATTTTTTGGGTATGAAACTAACCAGTGACGGCAGAAAGCTATCATAGCTGTAGAACTCACAGATACCTTTGTTTTGACTGGTTATGGCTCCCGTAACTCTAAACGAGCCAAGAGTTATGGCCCTCCGAATAATCGATATCCACAGGGTGCAACATCTACGGTGCAAGGTGCAACATCCGTCCAAAATGACGAAACCGTGCCGTACGACCTTTAGAAATGGGTGCATGGATTTGAAACGGTGCAGTACCATGGTGCACCACTATCCAGCGATGGTAAATCATTGACCAGCCACGGGGATCCCGTTTTACAGAAAAAATCCACATGACGAAAAAACGAAGGGTAAAAAACTTCCATGACCCGATTGAGGGTCGGATAGGATTTTTTGGGTATGAAACTAACCAGTGACGGCTGAAAGCCGTCATAGCTGTAGAACTCACAGATACCTTCGTTTTTACTGGTTATGGCTCCCGTAACTCTAAACGAGCCAAGAGTTATGGCCCTCCGAAGAATCTATTTCCACAGGGTGCAACATCTGCGGTGCAAGGTGCAACATCCGTCCAAAATGACGAAACCGTACCGTACGACCTTTAGAAATGGGTGCATGGATTTGAAACGGTGCAGTACCATTGTGCACCACTCTCCAGCGATGGTAAATCATAGACCAGCCACGGGGATCCCGTTTTACAGAAAAAATCCACGTGACAAAAAAACGAAGGGTAAAAAACTTCCTTGACCCGATTGAGGTTCAGATATGATTTTTTGGGTATGATACTAACCGGTGACGGCAGAAAGATGTCATAGCTATAGAACTCACAGATACCTTCGTTTTGACTGGTTATGGCTCCCGTAACTCTAAACGAGCCCAGAGTTTTGGCCCTCCGAATAATAGATATCCATAGGGTGCAACATCTACGGCGCAAGGTGCAACATCCGTCCAAAATGACGAAACCGTGCCGTACGACCTTTAGAAATGGGTGCATGGATTTGAAACGGTGCAGTACCATGGTGCACCACTCTCCAGCGATGGAAAATCGTTGACCAGCCACGGGGATCCCGTTTTACAGAAAAAATCCACGTGACGAAAAAACGAAGGGTAAAAAACTTCCATGACCCGATCGAGGTTCGGATAGGATTTTTTGGGTATGAAACTAACCAGTGACGGCTGAAAGCCGTCATAGCTGTAGAACTCACAGTTACCTTCGTTTTGACTGGTTATGGCTCCCGTAACTCTAAATGAGGCAAGAGTTATGGCCCTCCGAATAATCGATATCCATAGGGTGCAACATCTACAGTGCAAGGTGCAACATCCGTCCAAAATGACGTAACCGTGCCGTACGTCCTTTAGAAATGGGTGCATGGATTTGAAACGGTGCAGTACCATGGTGCACCACTCTCCAGCGATGGTAAATCGTTGACCAGCCACGGGGATCCCGTTTTACAGAAAAAATCCACGTGACGAAAAAACGAAGTGTAAAAAACTTCCATGACCCGATTGAGGTTCGGATAGGATTTTTTGGGTATGAAACTAACCGGTGACGGCTGAAAGCCGTCATAGCTGTCGAACTCACAGATACCTTCGTTTTGACTGGTTATGGCTCCCGTAACTCTAAACGAGCCAAGAGTTATGGCCCTCCGAAGAATCGATTTCCACAGGGTGCAACATCTGCGGTGCAAGGTGCAACATCCGTCCAAAATGACGAAACCGTGCCGTACGATCTTTAGAAATGGGTGCATAGATTTGAAACGGTGCAGTACCATGGTGCACCACTCTCCAGCGATGGTAAATCATAGACCAGCCACGGGGATCCCGTTTTACAGAAAAAATCCACGTGACGAAAAAACGAAGGGTAAAAAACTTCCTTGACCCGATTGAGGTTCGGATAGGATTTTTTGGGTATGAAACTAACCGGTGATGGCAGAAAGATGTCATAGCTGTAGAACTCACAGATACCTTCGTTTTGACTGGTTATGGCTCCCGTAACTCTAAACGAGCCAAGAGTTATGGCCCTCCGAATAATAGATATCCATAGGGTGCAACATCTACGGCGCAAGGTGCAACATCCGTCCAAAATGACGAAACCGTGCCGTACGACCTTTAGAAATGGGTGCATGGATTTGAAACGGTGAAGTACCATGATGCACCACTCTCCAGCGATGGAAAATCGTTGACCTGCCACAGGAATCCCGTTTTACAGAAAAAATCCACGTGACGAAAAAACGAAGGGTAAAAAACTTCCATGACCCGATCGAGGTTCGGATAGGATTTTTTGGGTATCAAAACTAACCAATGATGGCTGAAAGCCGTCATAGCTATAGAACTCACAGATACCTTCGTTTTGACTGGTTATGGCTCCCGTAGCTCTAAACGAGCCAAGAGTTATGGCCCTCCGAATAATCGATATCCATAGGGTGCAACATCTACGGTGCAAGGTGCGACATCCGTCCAAAATGACGAAACCGTGCCGTACGACCTTTAGACTTGGGTGCATGGATTTGAAATGGTGCAGTAGCATGGTGCACCACTCTCCAGCGATGGTAAATCATAGACCAGTCACGGGGATCCCGTTTTACAGAAAAAATCCACGTGACGAAAAAATGAAGGGTAAAAAACGTCCTTGACCCGATTGAGGTTCGGATAGGATTTTTTGGGTATGAAACTAACCGGTGACGGCAGAAAGATGTCATAGCTGTAGAACTCACAGATACCTTCGTTTTGGCTGGTTATGGCTCCCGTAAGACTAAACGAGCCAAGAGTTATGGCCCACCGAATAATAGATATCCATAGGGTGCAACATCTACGGCGCAAGGTGCAACATCCGTCCAAAATGACGAAACCGTGTCGTACGACCTTTAGAAATGGGTGCATGGATTTGAAACGGTGCAGTACCATGGTGCACCACTCTCCAGCGATGGAAAATCGTTGACCAGCCACGGGGATCCCGTTTTACAGAAAAAATCCACGTGACGAAAATACGAAGGGTAAAAAACTTCCATGACCCGATTGAGGTTCGGATAAGATTTTTTGGGTATGATACTAACCAGTGACGGCTGAAAGCCATCATAGCTATAGAACTCACAGATACCTTCGTTTTGACTGGTTATGGCTCCCGTAAATCTAAAAAAGCCAAGTGTTATGGCCCTTCAAATAATCGATATCCAAAGGGTGCAACATCTGCGGTGCAAGGTGCAACATCCGTCCAAAATGACGAAACCGTGCCGTACGACCTTTAGAAATGGGTGCATGGATTTGAAACGGTGCAGTACCATGGTGCACCACTCTCCAGCGGTGGTAAATCATTGACCAGCCAAGGGGATCCCGTTTTACAGAAAAAATCCACGTGACGAAAAAACGAAGGGTAAAAAACTTCCATGACCCGATTGAGGTTCGGATAGGATTTTTTGGGTATGAAACTAACCAGTGACGGCTAAAAGCCTTCATAGCTGTAGAACTCACAGATACCTTCGTTTTGACTGGTTATGGCTCCTGTAACTCTAAACGAGCCAAGAGTTATGGCCCTCCGAAGAATCGATATCCATAGGGTGCAATATCTAAGGTGCAAGGTGCAACATCCGTCCAAAATGACGAAACCGTGCCGTACGACCTTTAGAAATGGGTGCATGGATTTGAAACGGTGCAGTACCATGGTGCACCACTCTCCAGCGATGGTAAATCATTGACCAGCCACGGGGATCCCGTTTTACAGAAAAAATCCACGTGACGAAAAAACGAAGGGTAAAAAACTTCCATGACCCGATTGAGGTTCGGATAGGATTTTTTGGGTATGAAACTAACCACTGACGGCTGAAAGCCATCATAGCAGTAGAACTCACAGATTCCTTCGTTTTGACTGGTTATGGCTCTCGTAACTCTAAACGAGCGAAGAGTTATGGCCGTCCGAAGAATCGATTTCCACAGGGTGCAACATCTGCGGTGCATGGTGCAACATCCGTCCAAAATGACGAAACCGTGCTGTACGACCTTTAGAAATGGGTGCATGGATTTGAAACGGTGCAGTACCATGGTGCACCACTCTCCAGCGATGGTAAATCATTGACCAGCCACGGGGATCCCGTTTTACAGAAAAAAGCCACGTGACGAAAAAACGTAGGGTAAAAAACTTCCTTGACCCGATTGAGGTTCGGATAGGATTTTTTGGGTATGAAACTAACCAGTGACGGCTGAAAGCGGTCATAGCAATAGAACTCACAGATACCTTCGTTTTGACTGGTTATGGCTCCCGTAACTCTAAACCAGCCAAGAGTTATGGCCCTCCGAATAATCGATATCCACAGGATGCAACATCTACGGTGCAAGGTGCAAGATCCGTCAAAAATGACGAAACCGTGCCGTACGACCTTTAGAAATGGGTGCATGGATTTGAAACGGTGCAGTACCATGGTGCACCACTCTCCAGCGATGGTAAATCATTGACCAGCCACGGGGATCCCGTTTTACAGAAAAAATCGACGTGACGAAAAAACGAAGGGTAAAAAACTTCCATGACCTGATTGAGGTTCGGATAGGATTTTTTGGGTATGAAACTAACCAGTGACGGCTGAAAGCTGTCATAGCTGTAGAACTCACAGATACCTTCGTTTTGACTGGTTATGGCTCCCTTAACTCTAAACGAGCCAAGAGTTATGGCCCTCCGAATAATCGATATCTATAGGGTGCAACATCTACGGTGCAAGGTGCAACATCCGTCCAAAATGACGAAACCGTGCCGTACGACCTTTAGAAATGGGTGCATGGATTTCAAACGGTGCAGTACCATGATGCACCACTCTCCAGCGATGGTAAATCATTGACCAGCCACGGGGATCCCGTTTTACAGAAAAAATCCACGTGACGAAAAAACGAAGGGTAAAAAACTTCCATGACCCGATCGAGGTTCGGATAGGATTTTTTGCATATGAAACTAACCGGTGACGGCTGAAAGCTGTCATAGCTGTAGAACTCACAGATACCTTCGTTTTGACTGGTTATGGCTCCCGTAACTCTGAACGAGCCAAGAGTTATGGCCCTCCGAATAATCGATATCCATAGGGTGCAACATCTACGGTGCAAGGTGCAACATCCGTCCAAAATGACGAAACCGTGCCGTACGACCTTTAGAAATGGGTGCATGGATTTGAAATGGTGCGGTACCATGGTGCACCACTCTCTAGCGATGGTAAATCATAAAGGGGATCCCGTTTTACAGAAAAAATCCACGTGACGAAAAAATGAAGGGTAAAAAACTTCCTTAACCCGATTGAGGTTCGGATAGGATTTTTTGGGTATGAAACTAACCGGTGATGGCAGAAAGATGTCATAGCTGTAGAACTCAGAGATACCTTCGTTTTGACTTGTTATGGCTCCCGTAACTCTAAACGAGCCAAGAGTTATGGCCCTCCGAACAATCGATATCCATAGGGTGCAACATCTACGGTGCAAGGTGCAACATCCGTCCAAAATGACGAAACAATGCCGTACGACCTTTAGAAATGGTTGCACGGATTTGAAACTGTGCAGTACCATGGTGCACCACTCTCCAGCGATGGTAAATCATAGACCAGCCACGGGATCCCGTTTTACAGAAAAAATCCACGTGATGAAAAAACGAAGGGTAAAAATCTTCCTTGACCCGATTGAGGTTCAGATAGGATTTTTTGGGTATGAAACTAACCAGTGACGGCTTAAAGCTGTCATAGCTGTAGAATACATAAATACCTTCGTTTGACTGGTAATGGCTACCGTAACTCTAAACGAGCCAAGAGTTATGGCCCTCCGAATAATCGATATCCACAGGGTGCAACATCTACGGTGCAAGGTGCAACATCCGTCCAAAATGACGAAACCGTGCTGTACGACCTTTAGAAATGGGTGCATGGATTTGGAACGGTGCAGTACCATGGTGCACCACTCTCCAGCGATGGTAAATCTTTGACCAGCCACGGGGATCCCGTTTTACATAAAAAATCCACGTGACGAAAAAACGAAGGGTAAAAAACTTCCATGACTCGATCGAGGTTCGGATAGGATTTTTTGGGTATGAAACTAACCAGTGATGGCTGAAAGCTGTCATAGCTGTAGAACTCACAGATACCTTCGTTTTGACTGGTTATGGCTCCCGTAACTCTGAACGAGCCAAGAGTTATGGCCCTCCGAAGAATCTATTTCCACAGGGTGCAACATCTGCGGTGCAAGGTGCAACATCCGTCCAAAATGACGAAACCGTGTCGTACGACCTTTAGAAATGGGTGCATGGATTTGAAACGGTGCAGTACAATGGTGCACCAATCTCCAGCGATGGTAAATCATTGACCAGCCACGGGGATCCCGTTTTTACAGAAAAAATCCACGTGACGAAAAAACGAAGGGTAAAAAACTTCCATGACCCGATTGAGCTTCGGATAGGATTTTTTCGGTATGAAACTAACTAGTGACGGCTGAAAGCAGTCATAGCTGTAGAACTCGAAGATAGCTTCGTTTTGACTGGTTATGGCTCCCGTAAATCTAAACGAGCCAAGAGTTATGGCCCTCCGAAGAATCGATATCCACAGGGTGCAACATCTACGGTGCGAGGTGCAACATCTGTCCAAAATGACGAAACAGTGCCGTACGACCTTTAGAAATGAGTGCATGGATTTGAAACATTGCAGTACCATGGTACACCACTCTCCAGCGATGGTAAATCATAGACCAGCCACGGGGATCTCGTTTTACAGAAAAAATCCATGTGACGAAAAAACGAAGGGTAAAAAACTTCCTTGACCCGATTGAGGTTCGGATTGGATTTTTTGGGTATGAAACTAACCAGTGACGGCTGAAAGCTGCCATAGCTGTAGAACTCACAGAGACCTTCATTCTGACTGGTTATGGCTCCCGTAACTCTAAACGAGCAAAGAGCTATAGCCCTCCGAAGAATCGATATCCACAGGGTGCAACATCTACGGTGCAAGGTGCAACATCCGTCCAAAATGACGAAACAGTGTCGTACGACCTTTAGAAATGAGTGCATGGATTTGACTAATTGCAGTACCATGGTGCACCACTCTCCAGCGATGGTAAATCAAAGACAAGCCACGGGGATACCGTTTTACAGAAAAAATCCACGTGACGAAAAAACGAAGGGTAAAAAACTTCCTTGACCCGATTAAGGTTCGGATAGGATTTTTTGGGTATGAATCTAACCAGTGACGGCGGAAAGCTGTCATAGCTTTAGAACTCACAGATACCTTCGTTTTAACTGGTTATGGCTCCCGTAACTCTAAACGAGCCAAGAGTTATGGCCTCCGAATAATAGATATCCATAGGGTGCAACATCTACGCCGCAAGGTGCAACATCCGTCCAAAATGACGAAACCGTGCCGTACGACCTTTAGAAATGGGTGCAAGGATTTGAAACGGTGCCGTACCATGGTGCACCACTCTCCAGCGATGGTAAATCATTGACCAGCCACGGGGATCCCGTTTTACAGAAAAATCCACGTGACGAAAAAACGAAGGGTAAAAAACTTCCATGACCCGATTGAGGTTCGGATAGGATTTTTTGGGTATGAAACTAACCAGTGACGGCTGAAAGCCGTCTTAGCTGTAGAACTCACAGATACCTTCGTTTTGACTGGTTATGGCTCCCGTAACTCTAAACGAGCCAAGAGTTATGGCCCTCCGAAGAATCGATTTCCACAGGGTGCAACATTTGCGGTGCAAGGTACAACATCCGTCAAAAATGACGTAACAGTGCCGTACGACCTTTAAAAATGGGTGCATGGATTTGAAATAATGCAGTACCATGGTGCACCACTCTCCAGCGATGGTAAATCATAGACCAGCCACGGTGATCCCGTTTTACAGAAAAATCCACGTGACGAAAAAACGAAGGGTAAAAAACTTCATTGACCCGATTGAGGTTCAGATAGGAATTTATGGGTATGAAACTAACCAGTGACGGCTGAAAGCTGCCATAGCTGTAGAACTCACAGATACCTTCGTTTTGACTGGTTATGGCTCCCATAACTCTAAACGAGCCAAGAGTTATGGCCCTCCGAAGAATCGATATCCACAGAGTGTAACATCTATGGTGCAAGGGGCAACATCCGTCAAAAATGACGAAACATTGCCGTACGACCTTTGGAAATGAGTGCATGGATTTGAAACATTGTAGTACCATGGTGCACCACTCTCAGCGATGGTAAATCATAGACCAGCCACGGGGATCCCGTTTTACAGAAAAAATCCACGTGACGAAAAAACGAAGGGTAAAAATCTTCCTTGACCCGATTGAGGTTCGGATAGGATTTTTTGGGTATGAAACTAACCAGTGACGGCTTAAAGCTGTCATAGCTGTAGAACACTCAGATACCTTTGTTTGACTGGTAATGGCTCCCGTAACTCTAAACGAGCCAAGAGTTATGGCCCTCCGAATAAACGATATCCACAGGGTGCAATATCTACGGTGCAAGGTGCAACATCCGTCCAAAATGACAAAACTGTGTCGTACGACCTTTAGAATTGGGTGCATGGATTTGACATGGTGCAGTACCATGGTGCACCACTCTCCAGCGATGGTAAATCATTGACCAGCCACGAAGATCCCGTTTTACAGAAAAAATCCACGTGATGAAAAAACGAAGGGTAAAAAACTTCCATGACCTAATTGAGGTTCGGATAGGATTTTTTGGGTATGAAACTAACTAGTGACGGCTGAAAGCTTTCATAGCTGTAGAACTCACAGATACCTTCGTTTGGACTGGTTATGGCTCCCGTAACTCTAAACGAGCCAATAGTTATGGCCCTCCGAAGAATCGATTTCCACAGGGTGCAACATCTACGGTGCAAGGTGCAACATCCGTCCAAAATGACGAAACCGTGTCGTACGACCTTTAGAAATGGGTGCATGGATTTGAAACGGTGCAGTACCATAGTGCACCACTCTCTAGCGATGGTAAATCATTGACCAGCCACGGAGATCCCGTTTTTACAGAAAAAATCCACGTGACGAAAGAACGAAGGGTAAAAAACTTCCATGACCCGATTGAGGTTCGGATAGGATTTTTTGGGTATGAAACTAACCAGTGACGGCTGAAAGCTACCAAAGCTGTAGAACTCACAGATACAATCATTTTGACTGGTTATGGCTCCCGTAACTCTAAACAAGCCAAGAGTTATGGCCCTCCGAAGAATCGATATCCACAGGGTGCAACATCTACGGTGCAGGGTGCAACATCCGTCCAAAATGACGAAACAGTGCCGTACGACCTTTAGAAATGAGTGCATGGATTTGAAACATTGCAGTACCATGGCGTACCACTCTCCAGCGATGGTAAATCATAGACCAGCCACGGGGATCCCATTTTACAGAAAAAATCCACGTGACGAAAAAACGAAGGGTAAAAAACTTCCTTGACCCGATTGAGGTTCGGATAGGATTTTTTGGGTATGAAACTAACCAGTGACGGCTGAAAGCCGTCATCGCTGTAGAACTCACAGATACCTTCGTTTTGACTGGTTATGGCTCCGGTAACTCTAAACGAGCCAAGAGTTATGGCCCTCCGAAAAATCGATATCCATAGGGTGCAACATCTACGGCGCAAGGTGCAACATCCGTCCAAAATGACGAAACCGTGCCGTACGTCCTTCAGAAATGGATGCATGGATTTGAAACGGTGCAGTACCATGGTGCACCACTCTCCAGCGATGGTAAATCATTGACCAGCCACGGGGATCCCGTTTTACAGAAAAAATCCACGTGACGAAAAAATCCCGTATGATCAACCTCTGAGGCGAACTGTCCCTCGTTTTCGATCGATCTTTTGGTATCGCGGCTTTGCCGAAAAGCGGGATAACATTTTACCCCCCAAAGTACGTCTTGTGGGAACATGACGTGCTTTGAATAGCTGTCGTTTCTCTTTGAACGATCATTGCTCTCTTTTTTGTTGAAACTCGTATGCTTTATTGCTGTAACCTTGTGTTGATATGATTGATTGTTGTATAATAGCGTTTAGCCGTTGGCTGTCGCATTTGTAACCGGATGAGTGTTTGATCCCTATAAATATTCAAAATCGAATGTTAGTCTGACATGTATGCACATATGTTAATTTGACCCTTGTTAACGTCGTGCGTCCACGAGTCTTTGCCAGCTTGGTTGGCTATTGAATTTCGTATTGATTCTCTCCTGAACCGATTTTGAAATTTGAATTGAGACAACGCTTGATGGTTGTTGTGGAAGGTTCCTTCGTGTCGATCCTCTCCTGAACCGATGTAGAATGTTGAAGGAATTGAATTTGTATTGCGCGAGTGTAAGGTTTCGAACCGATGTGTTAGAGTATAGATGGGTTCGAAATCCATATTCGTATGGATGAAGTATACTTGTTTCGTGATGGGTTCGAAACTAACATTCGAACCGATGTGAAAGGTTGGTTTCGAAATAGTTGTTTGAGTCGATTCGAATTGGAAGCGGATGGATACTAAGTCATCTGTCGTATCGATAGGCCATGGATGGATTCGAAGTGGTTGATGTGAACAAGGTCTTCGAATCGATGTGCCCACAGTTCATTTCGCACCGATGCAGCCTGTCACTCTTTTGTGCGTTTCGTACCGATGAAACATGAGGTAACTTCGAATCGATAGGGCTTTAGGCAGATGGGTTCGAAAGTCAACTTCGAACCGATCTGGTACTTGACCGGTTGTGACCGGTTGGGTTGACTGGGAGAGCAATCGTCTCGGTTGCTTCCAACGCCTCATATAAATAGCAGTGGGTTTCACATTTTTTACTTTTTACTTTTTTACTGCACTCTTCATCGCTTCGAAGCTTCAAAGGAGAAAAAACACTATGTTGCGTATTCGAATCATTAAAGATCTGAATCTTTAATTCCTCGAATCCATCATTCAAATTAGGTAATTAGCCTCGAATCCAAGCGGCAAAGTAATTTCGAACTCATTTCTTCTTCATCGATTGCGTAGCCTCGAGATTGGAAAACCAGATCTTGGTTTGGGAGGGCTTCGAACCGATGCGTAGGCTCGAGTTCGAATCGTTGATGGTGGTGTCATTTTCTTGGATTTCGTATCGATCCTTGGAATGTCCTTATAGGGTGCGCAATTCGCATCGATTTAGGGATTCGATGGGTTCATTCGAATTGATGGATTCGAAACCATCGGCTGTGGTTTCAAAGTTCACAATTCCGCATCGATACGGAGGGTATCGATTCGAACGTGGATGATGCGGAGTTGAGGTTTCCTTATCGGTTCGAACTTGTCAAGCAATGATCGATTCGAAGTCATCCCTTATCGATCGATCCGAACTTGCCACATGGTGATCGATTCGAATTTGACACATGGTCATCGATTCGAAGCGCGTCTAACTGCATGGGTTCGAAACGACGTCAGGATGGGTTCGAATGAAGAGATGTTCGGTTGGGTTCGAACGAAGTCCTTGTGATGGTTTCGAACCCTATATGATGGATACCAAAATTTGAAATTTTTCAAGCATAACTCCGACGAGCTTCATTCTTGCATATTTGGACTTGAATACTACACTGCACACTTGACCGCCTTTCGAAGCTAGTCGATGGAACTATAACAACTTCTATCCGGACCAACTTCCATCATATTAACGGTTTAGTGATGACGGTCAGCGATGACGGTCATTATAACCGGACTCCGTAGCTTTGTCGCTTGCATATTTACTTTAACTCTGCGATATTTATTCAAGTAATGCATGGCACGGAACAACATACACTCATACACGTTACACTGGGGAACGCACGGGTTCTTTGTCGTCTAACGATGGTTTCTCATGAGTTAGCTAGTTATGGAACCTTCAAGTTCACAGCAGCAGGAGATTCACGGTACAGTCTCTCCGAGATTAGAGGTTCCGGATATTGATCCCGAGGTCATTGGTCCAGCCCCGGACGAACTTCCCGATGCGTCGTTCATTGCCAATCCATCAGATTCCGTTCCATCGAATATCTCTGAAGACATGTTGGGGAGAATATGTTTGAGGCACGGCCTGTCATTGGATGATGTGTTACTGCCGGGGCCGAATGATAGACCGCACAATCCGCCGGAAGGATATACAGCATTTAACCGCCACGCGTGTGCGGCCGGGACACTTCCTCCTTTCAACGAATATATAAGGAAAGTATTGTCGTTTTTGAGGATCACCCCATCTTAGCTGCACCCGAACGGATATGTGTCGATCAATAGCTTGTTCATTGCATTTATGGAATGTCTCCATCGACCGCCACTCCCAATCGAAATCAGATACTTGTTCAATTTCAAAACTCGGGGTGATTATCCCTCTTTCACATTTCTGGAAGCGGTGAGAAATTGCCAAGTGGTCACTGGATCCTGGACAAGGTTGAGTTACTACAGGACAGAATGGTTTTATGTCAGGTGTCCTCCAGGATTTGCCCGACGATGGTTATTCAGACGTGAGTATAGTTGAGTTTTTAAATAATTACTACGGCAATTGCAGCCGAAGTGGAACTTATATATATTTTTCTTTTTACAGCAACGATCCAGCGACCCGAAGGCGAACAGTTTAAGGAGATGGTGCGAGTACTTCGAGAAGTCCCGAGTGGAGATAGGGATATCGAGTCGCTTTTAACCGACATGTATCTCCGGACTTACGGGTTGATCGAACAAGGGCAGAGCATAAATTCTGAGGTGGCACAAAGGATCGTCTCGAAGAAACGAGTCAAGCACAAGAAGCCTAAAGTTATTGTAGCTGAGGAAGCTGACTCCGAAAGAACTCACACCGATGAGGAGCCGCTGACCGAGCCTACGGACGTAGTTCCGGATGTCGCGGAGCAGAGAAAAAGCAAGGCTGCCATGGTTAAGTCAACTAAGCAGGGGAGACGGAAATCGGTTGTCACGGCCCGGTCCTCCCCCGGAGTTAGAATTTCTGAGATGTCTCCTCCGCGAACTGAAAGTCTCTACGAAGGGCTTGCCGATCTTCCAATCCCGGATGATGTGTCTTTTCAACATGACGCCGGGTTGGAAGAGTTCCATCGTACTCTAGAACTGAGCGGGCCTCTTATTACTAGCGAGGTCGACATTTCTGGTTGGTCGGGGGGAATGCATATTCATACACATCTCATGACACTGCATAACCTTTGATTGTAAACTACCTATTTCGAAAGGTGATTAATTCTATCTTATTTTGCTTTGCAGATACTATGACAAAACGAGGTTCAATGCTAGGAAGCCTTTGACATGCACGTAGATCTTCCTCATGTTATGAGTCGCAACGGAGGGAAGGAGATAGAGATTATGATCGCAGGCACTCCGGATATTCTAGCCAAGTGCGATATGAAAGAGATAGGGAGTATAGACGTCGGTCTCGATCTCGTACTCCTCCTCCAAGAGTCCCTTTACAGCCTCCCGTCCATGTTTATCGCCCTTCCGATTCTTCTCGATATGTGTCGGTTCCTCAAGCTTCTAGATCCGAGGCGATGGCGCCGATGGTTGCGGAGGAACCTCCTACTGAATTCTCGGGGGAAGGAGCAATTAGGATTGCGCAACTGAAGAGGGAGTTCCCGAATATTTGCTTCGATAATTACGTCTTTCCCCCGAACCTAAAAAGAATCCCGCCGGAGGCCGAGCGGTTGGCGCTCGACTACGTGCATGACTTTTACGCCCAATACAAGGCGTGGTATAGGGCGGCCTACAAAGCATCGGCGCTGGCCTTCGAACGAGCGGCCACCATTGAAAAGCTTCAAACTGAGCTAGCACAAAAAGATTGCATTATACAAATGTTGAATACTGAAGCTGAATCATCCCGTAAATCTGAAATGGAGGCCACCAAAAGAGCCGATGAAGCCCAGGCAACCATGGATAGGATGAAACGCGAGCACTACGCCACGGTTGAGGATATGGGCCATCGAAACACTTTGGTCACTGCTGAGAGGGACGCTGCCCTGAAGGAGCTAAATGAGCTTAAGTCCAAATTCGCCGAAATTGCCAAGGATAGGGATGATGCGAATAATGCAGCCCAGGAGGCGTGTGAGCAAGCCGTAATACTCCGGACTGAACGGGACGCAGCAGTGGCTAAGACCCAGGCGGTCGAAGCAGAGGTGGAGGAGAAGGTTCATCAAGCGGAGGCCAGCCTAGAGGCCGATATCGAAGATTTTCTCATAACATACAACGCCAATGTGTTGAAACACAGAAACTTGGCCTGGCTTCAGGATTATCCGGTTCACCTTCGTAGCGCTTGGGACCGATTAGTTGAGGAAGAATAGGAAGCGCATCCAGGTGAAGCGGTCGACCGATTCGAGCTCGAGAACCGGCTGTTGACTGAGGATGAGAAGAAGGTCCTTCATGATGCTATCATTGCTCAGGAGAAGGAGATTATGGGTGGCCGTTGCCTGGAGGTTGGAGAGGGATCAGGCGTTGAGCATCATGCGGTTGTCACTGAAGTCACCACACCGCCTTCGTCAGTGCCTATATCAGGGTTAGTTTGCAACCTGTTCCCGCTTATGACCCGGAACAACCGCGCTTATCTCCTATTCATGAGCGTACTTCCGAGGCCGTTCAGCCGTCTGCGAGCCAAACTGGGGAAGGTATTCCGAAGTTATCCTAAGCGTTTTCTAAATAGAGAGTTTGTTTTCAAGAAGTTACTAATAACTTATTATTTTTGCCTAGTGACGGGAGTTGCGCCGACTGTCGTGGCTCAAGAATCAAGCCAAAGAGATAAGGCCATCGCCACCGAGACTACGGTTGTAACCGCGGTATCAACCGAGGCGGCACAGGGGAGTGGGTTATCTCTCGAGGAACAAATGGTGAGCGAGCTGCTCGGTGAGCAAGGCGGTTTCTCCACGGACTTACCGTTTATCATCGTTAGTGATTTCACGCCGACCTCAAGTTCTTCGATGAAGACTGCGGATGCCCCCAGCCAGGCCCAAGCGACTCGAGATGAGGAAATCTTGGCTGAAATCAACGCTGAAATAAAGGCTGCGGGGCAAGGCGGTAACGTTAGTGGCAGCACGGTGGCGCATAGTTCAGCACTTGTTGGGGTAGTGTCATCAGGTGGCACTCTCCCAACATTCGTC
The DNA here is from genome assembly GCA_030765085.1 of Allium cepa. Taxonomy (NCBI): domain Eukaryota; kingdom Viridiplantae; phylum Streptophyta; class Magnoliopsida; order Asparagales; family Amaryllidaceae; genus Allium; species Allium cepa. The sequence continues at coordinate 1,204,204 of CM060941.1, forward strand.
ACGGATCCAGTCCCCCCTACTCCTCCGACGGGAAGCCTCCATGCAGATTCAAGCTCCGAGGAGGATATTGACATCATGCCTCCAGCCGAAGAGCCACCGCCGGAGAGGAGACACTCAAAACGAAGAATTTCTGTCCCTAGTGATTCTGATGATGAACCACTAGTAAGAAGGACGAAGAAGAAGAAATAAATCGGCTTTTTAAGTAGGCGTTTTGGTAGATAGGCACTTGTTTTTGTTTTTATTATTAGCCGTGTATAGATGCAGGTTCGGCCCCTGCTAGTAGGAATTCTTTTTGGAAGACTTATTAGCACGTAAGTCTGTGTCTTCAGTTAGTTGAAATAAAATTCAATTTTTTTGTTTAAACTTTTGTTTTATTTGTGCTTAAGTACTTGCAGTGTCTTGTTTTCGGTCCGGTGTACTTGTGGTGTTTGTACCGTTTAAGTAGAGTTCGTTTCATTTGCCAAGCCTGAAAATCTTGGTCACAAGCTGTGATTGATGAATGAGTTGAACTTCGGACGTTGTATCACTTCGGTTAGTGATTGACACTTAGCTTTCGTGCCCCCAGTTTTGGGGTACAGCACTTGTATTTTTGGTGGTTGATCGCACTTGTTGCAAATCTTAAGCACACGTCCGCATTCTGGGGACTTAGGATACTTTGAGAACGATAATCTGCTTTGCACTCCAGGAATTTGAGAGTTATCGATGTTTGTAATGTGGTTCGCACTCCGGGAACCTGGAATTACTGTTTATACTCCACTTCACGCTTTGGGAACTTGGAGTTGACGCTGATACTTCGGTTCGCACTCCGGGAACTTTGAATTGTTGTTTGTACTCCAATTCTCGCTTTAAGAACTTGGAGTTGATTTCGATACTTCGGTTCGCACTACGGGAACTTTGAATTGTTGTTTGTACTCCGACTCACGCTCTGGGAATCTGGAGTTAGCATAGATGCTTCGGTTCGCGCTCCGGGAACCTGGAATAGATGTTTATACTCCAATTCACACTCTGGGAAGTTGAAGTTAGCCGATAGATGGTCAGTCACACCTATTTGGGCTTTTTAGGAATTCGTTCGCACTCTGGGAACGATGGATTTGATGTTTTATACTCCAATTAAAACTCTAGGAAGTTGGAGTCAGCCGATAGATGGTCAGTCACACCTATTTGGGCTTTTTAGGAGTTCGTTCGCACTCTGGGAACGATGGGTTTGATGTTTATACTCCAATTCACACTTTGGGAAGCTGGAGTCAGCCGATAGATGGTCAGTCACACCTATTTGGGCTTTTTAGGAGTTCGTTCGCACTTTGGGAACGATGGATTTGATGTTTATACTCCAGTTCGCGCTCTGGGAAGTTGGAGTCCGTTTGCGCGGAGGGAACGAGTTATGGAATGTTTATACTCCAATTCGCGCTGTGGGAAGTTGGAGTCCGTTCGCGCGGAGGGAACGAGTTATGGAATGTTTATACTCCAATTCGCGCTGTGGGAAGTTGGAGTCCGTTCGCACTCTGGGAACGAATTGTGGAATGTTTATACTCCAATTCACGCTGTGGGAAGTTGGAGTCCGTTCGCACTCTGGGAACGAATTATGGAATGTTTATACTCGAATTCACACTGTGGGAAGTTGGAGTCCGTTCGCACACTGGGAACGAATTATGGAATGTTTATACTCCAATTCGCGCTGTGGGAAGTTGGAGTCCGTTCGCACTCTGGGAACGAATTATGGAATGTTTATACTCCAATTCACGCCGTGGGAAGTTGGAGCTCGTTCGCACTCTGGGAACGAATTATGGAATGTTTATACTCCAATTCACGCTATGGGAAGTTGGAGTCCGTTCGCACTCTGGGAACGAATTGTGGAATGTTTATACTCCAATTAACGCTATGGGAAGTTGGACTCCGTTCGCACTCTGGGAACAAATTGTTGAATGTTTATACTCCAATTCGCGCTGTGGGAAGTTGGAGTCCGTTCGCACTCTGGGAACGAATTGTTGAATGTTTATACTCCAATTCGCGCTGTAGGAAGTTGGAGTTAGTTGTATGACTGTCGTGTGTTGGTCCAGTTCAGCCTTTGATGTGTTGGCTTGCCCCCGAGCTGGGGTTTCACTTAGTGAGTGGCCGGTTGTATCGCAGTCACTCGCTATTTGAATAAATTCCATTGTTTGATGGAATTTTGCTCTTCGTGTGTCGTGATTGTTGAACGTTGCATTCGGTGAATCACAGCTCTAGCTTGAAGAGATAATGTTTTATTGCTGAAATAAGAAAATACGGCAAAGTCAGTGCCTTATTACAAATTCAAATTTCAGAATTTAAAGGAAAATGCAAAGTAATCATAGATAGAATGAGCCTGTCATGTGTGACAGTGACGAAGATCTTCGTCGTTCCAGGCTCCTGAGAAAGTTGGTCCGCCACTGATGGCGTTTATCACCAATCTCCCACGGGGACCATTGGAGTCCTCATATCTTGGTCGATCGGGTCCATTGTTTGGATTTGATGGGCCCGCTTCTCTGGGCTGCGGTGTCCGCACAAACTGTTCGAGCTTCCTTTCTTTGACCAGTTTTTCAACGAGATCTTGTAGGTGACGACACTCGTTCGTATTGTGCCCGTAACTTTCATGGAACCTGCAAAACTTTCCTGTTTGGATTTGTCTCTCTGACGACGGTCTTGGAACAGGTTTTTCATGTTGAATTGTATGACGGGTTTGTAAATACAAGTCCTCCAGTGAAGTATTCAAAGGAGTATAGGTGTCGAACATCGGATTTTTGCGTTGCGGGCCACGAGTTTGATCTTGTTTTTTAGTTTGATTCACGCTCTCTCTTCGCCGAGCTTGTTTTTTTTGACGTTCAACTGAACTTTTCCGGAGCTCTCGCCGGATTTTTTGATTGCAACGTTGCTTTGGATCCCTTCCGTACTTGGTTTTGCATCGGTTTGCTTCCTAGACTGTTTCACGTCTTCCCGTCTCAGGAATTGAGCCGCCTTGGCGTGGAAACGGTCCAACGATGCAGGTGGTTTTCCGGCTAACCAATTACCGAACTCAGAATCGAGGTCGATCCCCTTAGTTAGCGCCATGAGGATGGAGTTATCGTTTGGATTGCCGATCTCCGCACATGCAGTATGGAATCTCTCAAAGTAGTGTCTGAGTGTCTCTCCAGGAGCTTGAGTGACGCTAGACAGCGTGTTGACATCTTTGGGTCTTATGACGTGCATGCGGAATTGCTCAACGAATTTTGTGGCTAACTAGTCAAATGAAGAGACAAATCGAGGTGGCAATCGAGTGAACCACATGGTAGCGATGCCCCCCAAGGATATGGGGAAACTATGACACTTTACTGCATCGTCGTCACGGGCAGCAGTCATTGACCATTCATATTTTAGAATATGTTGGTTGGGGTCGGAGTTTCCTTTGTACATGGGTAGAGTTGGCATCCGGAATCGCCATGGGGGTTCGGCAGTAAGGATATCGTCCGTAAAAGGAGTGTGACTTCGGTTAACCCCCCAATCGTCATTTGTGAATCCCTGGCTCTCACGGATCATTTGACGTATCATAGTGGAGAGATCCGGCATTTGCGCGTTCTGTGCGGCTTGTGCCGGAGTATGATTACGTTCTATGCTTTTGGGTTGGACCGGATATTGTCGACGGTCCAAGTTTTGCCTTCTTGGCTCAAAGTCCTCTGGGACGTATGGTTCAGGAGTACGTCTGTCATAGCGACGGTCCAGGTCCGACTGATCTTGAACGTCGACCCCTGGTTCAGCAGCAACGTCAGTAGTACGGTACTCTGTAGCGTGGTGAGGGATGGCACCTCCTCGGGAGGAGGGTCCGGTTTGGAAACTGGCCGACGGACCAACTCTCAATTGTCCAACGGTCAGTGTTGGTTGATCTCCAGCAGTTGGCATACGACGGACCAACTCTCAATTGTCCAACGGTCAGTGTTGGTTGATCCCCATCTAGCCGGGGTCGTGGAGACCGATTATGATAATCGGAAGATGAAGAACTCTCGCTGGAGGAGCGAGTCACGTGGTATCTCTTGGATCTCTTTCGCTTTTGACGATCCAGCTTGTTGATCAGCTCGGCGTTAGCGCGTAGCTGTTCTTCTAGTTGTCGCCGACTCTGGGTCAGCTCTTGGAGAAGCGACTGCAACTCTTGTCGGGTAACCGGAGCTGGGGGTTTCGAGTGCGCAGTAGCACCTTGATTAGATGGAGGTAGAGGTGCAGGATTCTGTCGATCCTGTTCTTCTTGATTGATAGCGTTAGAGGTGGTTCTTGTGCTAACCATCCTGAAGGTCGGATTCCTTTCCTTAGACTTTTGCAAATCTGAATAGAATGGAAGGAATTTGAATTCAAAGATATGGATCTCTCTCTTAGATTTATTCAATCCGGTATCGATGACAGATCCAACGAGCAGGAGAAAAGCTGGGTTTTCTCAGTGAAAGCACCAAAGTGTTTGCACCAAAATTGGTCACAAAAGTGTTTGCACCAAAATTGGTCACAACACTCTTCGGGAGTCGTTGAAGAGATAACAATCAAGAGCATGAACTGAATATGAATATTATCTAACAAAAACTCCAATCAACAGTAAAGAAAATGCGTAGACAAGCGATTTATAGTGGTTCGGCGTGTCGCCTACGTCCACTGTGAAGTTTTTTGATATTTTATTGATTCTCTTTCATTGTTTACAAGTTGTTACAGCGATCAACAGCAAGTTACAACTGGAAATTCGAAATCAGTAGTCAAATTATGATGGAGATGTCGATCCGGCAGAGTCTGGGCGCTTGAGAGTAGGAAGATCCCGAAGGTCCTTTTTCTGTTGGCCCTGGGCTCTATTTATAGGCGTAGGCTGCTGATATCTTGCTGAAAACTCGGGAGACCTCTTCTGGCACATGAGGGGGCCCACACGCACGGTCTCAGGAAGTTTGGGCCCACTTTGGCATCGGTTCGAACTCCATTCGAACCGATCAAGAATTCGTCCAATCGACGTGAAATTTGGCGTGGACATTCTTCAACATGTATGCAAGCATCTGTGAAAATTTCATGGCATTTGGATCAGTAGATTAGGAGATATGATGGATTCGAAATTGGGTTTATGGCATAGCTGTTTGGTTCGAACCCATGTATTCGAACCGATGGTTTCGAATCCATCATGACACGCGTCTTCGTGGTGACGTGGAGCGCAAACTTCGAATCGATCCGGACTTCACTCCGAGTTGACCGTCTCGACTCCATATATCTCGGCGCATTCGAACCGATGGAAGACACGTCACCATGGTTGGTTGATCCAGTGGTTTCGAATGAAGCTACACAGTTGGGTTCGAACAAGGACTCCGTGATGGGTTCGAACAAGGACTCATGATGGGTTCGAACAAGAAGATGGAGTCGAATGACCGATGCTCGATGGATTCGAACCAGCTACTCTCCGATGGATTCGAGGCCCATTGTTATGAACTTGGTAGGTGCGGACTTGATGGGTTCGTACCCGAGGCATCCCGAGGGGTTCAAAGGTGATGGGTTCAAATCTGATGGGTTCGAAGTGATGGTTTCGAACCCGAGGCGCCTTGATGGTTTCGAGTTCGATCGATTCGAAGGTGATGGTTTTGAAATACTTTTTAGTGATGGTTTCGAAACCTGGTCTTTCCCTTCAAATTGAATAGATCATAACTCGAGCATATGAACTCGGATTGACTTGAAATTTGAAATGCTGACTCCTATGGTCTTTCTTGCCGTGTCCCATCAATTGTAGCTCAATCAGGACTCGGATAAAATTCAGTGATATCCATGGCGAAACGAAGTATGATCAACCTCTGAGGTGAAATGTCCCTTGTTTTCGATCGATCTTTTGGTATCGCGGCTTTGCCGAAAAGCGGGATAACACCAGTGATGGCTGAAAGCTGCCATAGCTGTAGAACTCACAGATACCTCCGTTTTGACTGGTTATGGCTCCCGTAACTCTAAACGAGCCAAGAGTTATGGCCCTCCGAAGAATCGATATCCATAGGGTGCAACATCTACGGTGCAAGGTGCAACATCCGTCCAAAATGACGAAACCGTGTCGTACGACCATTAGAAATGGGTGCATGGATTTGAAACGGTGCAGTACCATGGTGCACCACTCTCCAGCGATGGTAAATCATTGACCAGCCACGGGGATCCCGTTTTACAGAAAAATCCACGTGACGAAAAAACGAAGGGTAAAAAACTTCCATGACCCGATTGAGGTTCGGATAGGATTTTTTGGGTATGAAACTAACCAGTGATGGCTGGAAGCCGTCATAGCGGTAGAACTCACAGATACCTTCGTTTTGACTGGTTATGGCTCCCGTAACTCTAAACGAGCCAAGAGTTATGGCCCTCCGAAGAATCGATTTCCACAGGGTGCAACATCTGCGGTGCAAGGTGCAACATCCGTTCAAAATGACGAAACCGTGTCGTACGACCTTTAGAAATGGTTGCATGGATTTGAAACGGTGCAGTACCATGGTGCACCACTCTCCAGCGATGGTAAATCTTTGACCAGCCATGGGGATCCCGTTTTACAGAAAAAACCCACGTGATGAAAAAACGAAGGTTAAAAAACTTCCTTGACCCGATTGAGGTTCGGATAGGATTTTTTGGGTATGAAACTAACCAGTGACGGCTAAAAGCTGTCGTAGCTGTAGAACTCACAGATACCTTCGTTTTGACTAGTTATGGCTCCCGTAACTCTAAACGAGCCAAGAGTTATGGCCCTCCGAATAATCGATATCCACAGGGTGCAACATCTACGGTGCAAGGTGCAACATCCGTCCAAAATGACGAAACTGTGCCGTACGACCTTTAGAAATTGGTGCATGGATTTGAAATGGTGTAGTACCATGGTGCACTACTCTCCAGCGATGGTAAAACATTGACCAGCCACGGGGATCCCGTTTTACAGAAAAAATCCACGTGACGAAAAAACGAAGGGTAAAAAACTTCCATGACCTGATTGAGGTTCGGATAGGATTTTTTGGGTATGAAACTAACCAGTGACGGCTAAAAGCTGTCATAGCTGTAGAACTCACAGATACCTTCGTTTTGACTAGTTATGGCTCCCTTAACTCTAAACGAGCCAAGAGTTATGGCCCTCCGAATAATCGATATCCATAGGGTGCAACATCCATGGTGCAAGGTGCAACATCCGTCCAAAATGACGAAACCGTGCCGTACGACCTTTAAAAATGGGTGCATGGATTTGGAACGGTGCAGTACCATGGTGCACCACTCTCCAGCAATGGTAAATCATTGACCAGTGATATGCACGTAATTGTGCATATATTTACATCCATATTTTATCTCTTTTTATTTAAATAATCATCATATTTGGGCATTTTAACATGTTTAAAACTAAAATTCAATTATTTCCAACCATCATATTTTCATCTTCATTCAGGGGCAAAACGGTCATTTTGTGCATGTGTCAATATAAGAATTTTTACTTGGACATTTTTTTGATAATTTTTATACGAATTTGAATGCATATGGAAGAGGATTATATGAAGATATATGCATGCACAAATGAATACAAAGGAAAGAAGAGGGAAATAATTCAAGCCATGAACATGGAGGACCCCACCCACTTACCTAAATGTACAATTTGGAGCTAATGGACAACTAAGTGGATGTTAAAGCTTCATGCAAAACAAATGATGGATTAATTAATGGATAATGGTTACTTTGTGGCCACACTTCCTAAAGGGCAATTTAGGAAGCTCCCTAAAAATAGAATTAGGGTTTTATGCATGTATAAATAGCCCCCTTATGTACATGAAAAGATCATCTTCTATTCTTTCATTTTACTTAGGAAATTAAGAAATCAAGTGTAAGCACAATGTTCTATGAAATAAAAATGGCTTCCAAGCCTCTTTCTTCTCTCTTTTCTACATGATTTTCTTTGTTTTATTATTAATGCTTATTTCTATGCTCTTTTTTCCTTTATGTTCATAACTTAGATTTACATTTATGCAAGTAGTTAGTAGCTAATCTCTTTTTCCTTCTTTACTTATTTTCTATTTTTCTTTTCTTTTTAATGTTGAAACTTACATGTGTTTCAACATTTTTATGTAATTTCAACATTTTTATGATTTATGATCTCTTTGTTTATGCTTCATGAATGTGAATTTTGATGTAAGTTTATACAAGTGGGTTTGATAGCTTATATTGCTTATGCAAATGAGCTATTCTTATTCAACATAAACACAATTTACATCATCATTTGCTAACTAATTTTTGATTATGAAATGAAAGTAAAAATGAAATTTGATGATCTATGTTACTAGTTACAATAGTAAATAGATCATGCTTAGAATAGTTTTTGCTTTGGCTTCTTTTTCATGAGAATTGTAAGTGGTATAATTGTTGTATTATAGTTTGATGGTTTGAGTTATGTTAACTAATAACATAAACAAACCATACTTATGATAAATGCAATGATTATTTCACTTAACATCAAAGTTAGAGATCATAAATTATGTGTTTGTTGATTTACAAAAATTTGAGAGTGGATTTGCCTCTAAATTGTTCTTTAGTCTAATAATTTTTGAATCACATTTTCTAGTGTTAGCCTCATAATTTCTAGTTAACAAATCCTCTTCGACTTTGGTATAATTTGATTGAATAGAATTTTAATATCAACAATTCCCTACGGATCGACCCGTATTCGCTGCGTGCTACATTCGTACACCGTGCGCTTGCGGTTATATTTTTATCTCTAAATTCGTTCGACGGTTTTCTAAACCGATAGAATTTCCGTCGACGAACAAGTTTTTTGCGCCGTTGCCGGGGAGTTGCTTCGATTTTAATATTCTATTCTTCGAATTATTTTCATTTGATTTTTGTGTGTGTGTGCAATTAAAAAAAAAATGTTGTGTGTTGTTTGAATTTTTTTTGTAATTTTTGTTTGTGTGTTGTTATTGTTTTCTAGTTGTTTCTTCATTTGCATTTCATATAAAAAAGAAGAAAAAGAAAAGGGGGGAATATACACAATTTGAAAAAAAAAATTATTGCAAATTAGATTCCATTTACAATTTTCATTGTTGCTACTGTTACTGTTACTGTTACATTGCTGTTGCACTCTTATTACTGTTACATTGCTAATCTGATACTCTGCTGTGCACATTATTTCTGTTCTCTGTTCCTCCCCATAACTCCTTACTGCTCCTCCCCTTTGCAAATAATTGCTTACAGCAATCAAACTGTTCCCCCCTTCCATGCCATCAAAGCACTTCCACTAACACAACTGATCCATTCATCTCTGCCCCTATACACCACAGCATACCTGAACTTTCGACAAAACCACATAGCAGTTGCAACCATCTCAGTGCAGTTTCACTTCATTCAACATCCAACTGCATTGCTGTGACCAAATACCACAACATTCCATCCTCAACCAAAAACACTTCATCACAGCCTCATTTCACACATCTTTTCTTCCACAAACTCCATAGTTCCACTCAAACAAGCTTCATACTTCAACTCCACTGCCTACTGCAACAATTCACCCGTCTTCAACTCCACAAATAACCATTCATTTCACAACATACATCACTGCTTGACTGCCACATTCCCCCCAGTATAACTTCCGCCACCACTGCCTGTCAACGGCCAATACATCTCACCATCTCTCATCTACACACAACAACTTCAATCCTCCACCCTTTCAATCATCAAACCATCATTCAACTGCCTTCAAGTTCATCCACAAAGACACCCAGTGCCGCGACTAGCAAACTCAGCCCATAACCCTTCTTCCCAATTCACATCACCATCCCCAAAGTCGCACTCCAGACCAAGCACCTCAAACCCGAGATTGAAATCATCTGCAACAGCAGCAAAACCATCTTCACCTACACCATAAAAATCTTCACCCAATCATCTCCATCGACTTAACAACTGCTCCTTGACCCATCCTTATACCTCTGTTGCAACCTCCTCACCAATCACTGAAGTCAACCATTCAATCGAACCACCTCTACTCCTACTAACCTTCAAATCGATTTCCTGCTCATCAACTACAACTTCAACAAACAAACCACTCACTCTGCTCAACATACTGCACACAACCCCTTCCATTGCTTCCTCACTAACCTGCAGTAGCCACTCATCATTCAACCTGCACACCCGCCAAATAAAATCACCTGCTTCAAGCTTCACCAAACTACAGTCACTATTTGTCACCCCTCTTCATCACCTCAAAACCATCTTTCAGTTCTTTAGCCATTCACCACCATCAGCTGATTACAAGAAACTACCTTCACTAACTCCCCTCAAATCACAATATCATCAACTGCCTCATCAACCACATCATCATCGACAGGAACAACCGCACCCCAATCGAACTCACACGAACTCCATCATCCAAATCCATCACGGCAGTAAACACCATCTTCCAATCGCGAAATCAAATAACCACTTGACTTCACTACCATCTATTCCGAAATCACAACCAAAAACCCAATCTCGAAATCGCTACTTTGCTCGTTCAATTCGCCCAATTTAATTCCACCAATCGACACCAGAACTCCTTACGCAACCTTCAGCGACTCATCGCAGTCTTCTTCATCTGTCCACCCCTTTGAACGATAATCACCGTGACTTCAATCCTCCCCTCAGACCGATTCTAATTAAAAAAAGGGGATTTTGATTTTCGAAACTGAACATAACTTGTTGCGAGATAATGGAAGTTGAAATTTGAGTGTTCTGTGCTAATTCGTTTTCTTTAATAAAAAAAGGTAGACAAATTTTTTGTGGGCCGGGTAGAAACTTATTTCAATTTGTTTGTTTTCATTTGCTTTGTTTACACTTGTTGTTTTCATTTGCAAAAAGCTAAATAAAAAAAAACAGTTTGCTTTGTTTGTTTTGTTTAATTTGTGTTTAGTTAGTTTTGTTTAATCTTAAAAAAAAATTAGTTGTAAATTTGTTTTGTCTCGTTTCAAGTTGCTTTTAAATTAGTTGTAAAACCCTACTTTTAAGTTTCCTTTAAAAAAAAAAAAACCAAAAAAAAAAAAAAAAATTTGTTTGAAAATCCTTTGTCTTGTTTCCCTTGATTTCAAACAGTTGTGTTATTTTCCTTTGTTTTATTTCGTTCGATATATAAAAAAAATTTGTAAATATATCTTGTTCTTCATTTCAGGTTGCCAAAGCAGAAATTCAAAAGGGAAAATTGTTTGCCAACAAATAAACTGCTTTGCTTTGCTAAGAAAAATCGCCGCTAAAAAAAAAAAAAACATTGCTAAAAAATCTGCACGCTCTGGTATTGTGCTTCCATCTTTATTCGCATTGTTGGTTGCTTGCATTTGCATTAAAAAAAAAAATTCAAAATCCAAAAAAACCAAAAACAAACTTCATTTTAGTTGCATTGTTAATACACGTTTAATTTCTTGTTTTGCATTCATCTCATCTTATTTTCTTTTCTAAGGGCAATACCCCAATTCACATAAGGTGAGGGATTTCATCACCCTTTCCTTAGCCCACAAACGCATTTCATCGTAGAATTTGACTAATAATAAAGGTTAGACGTTGGACCTAAGGGTGTCACGAGCTCACTTAGGGCTTAACTGTATCTTCACAATTGTTATATTTGAACGATTTTATTTCTTGGTGTCTAGGCTACGGCAGAGTAATAACCAGTTATAAAAATTACGGTGATACGTAAATATTATACTGGTTGTTCCTCTGAAGGTACTTAAACCTTCGGCTGCATTGCTATGGTGATTCGTGGTGCACCGATAACTCCTGTCCGTTACCTGGCTGAGAAATATTTTTGTTGATTTAAGACAAAGTGTGATTATACAATTTTGGGTTAGGAGCTACTAAGAACAGAAAATTGTAATTAAGTCCTTTGCATTCATTTAGTTGCATTAGTTCATGCATATTTAAAAAAAAATATTAAAAAATCCAAAATCCAAAAAAAAAATTGTAAATTTTAACTTGATTTTTCATTCAAAAAAAAATCCTTTTCTTTCTTTCCTTTGATAATATTCAAAAATCCAAAAAAAATATATAATCTTTTCAAAAAAAAGAAAAAAAAAATTTGAAAAACAAAAATCAGTTTCCATTTTCTTCAAAAAAAATTCTTTTTGGTAAATATTTGAAAATTCAAAAAACAAAAAAAAATACAAAACCAAAAACATATAAAAAAAATTTGAAAAACCAAAAACAAAATAAAAATTAAACTTTTCTTTTGAAAATAAATCTCACTAGTTAAATAGTTTTCTCCCTTGTAAAAAAAATAATTCAAAAAAAAAACACGTTTTCAAATCTTCTTTCACTCCCTAAACTCAGTTCTAACTCCTTTCTCTTCTCGACTTTCACTTGTGCATGAGTACTTGGACTCGTGACACAACAACGAATCGTTGGACTCGCGACCCTTCTACAAACCGTTTAACTCGAACAGACGATCCTCCTGAAATGGCGAACGAAAACGCCCCTCGAACTCTTATGGATAGAATCTTTCCCGATAGAGTTTCTATTCCATCTTGCATCACGTTACCCGCCCCTACGAGTAACCATTTCGAAATCCATTTGAACCATATTGCCACGCTTCCAAAATTTAGCAATTTTGAGCACGATGATCCATACATCTTTTTGACTAAATTCGAACAAGTTTGTGCAACCATTAAACTCCAACAACTTTCTGATGACGGAATCAAACTTCGATTAATCCCATTTGTTCTTACGGATTACGCTGAAAAATGGTTGTACAGCTTACCTTCGAACTCAATTAAAATGTGGGAAGAATTTGTAAAAGCTTTCTTAAAAAAGTTCTACCCCTTGGAAAAAACAAGTAGAATTCGAAACGAAATTGTAAATTTTCATCAATTCAAGGGTGAACCATTTGGAAAATATTTTGAAAGATTCAAAGAGCTTTTGATAAAATGTCCACACCATAACTTTGAAAAATGGACGATTTGCCAAATCTTATACGATGGACTCGAAAACAGCTCACGAACCATGCTCGAATCAATGTGCCAAGGCAATTTTCTTGCCCAACATCATGACGATGCTTGGCAATTTCTTGAAAACCTTGCTGAAAAGTCGTCCCAATGGGAACGCTCGAACGAAAAACCAATATACTCACGATCGAGTGCACACTCGATAGGATCTTCAGTTGCTTTGGAAGCTAAGATCGATGCAATGATTAAAAAATTTGATAACGTTTTCTCATCGAATCAAACGAACCAAGCTTCCCAACCAATGTGCTATAAATGCAACGATCCTAATCATATAGCCGATCAGTGTCCTAATTCCGTCGAACAAATCAATGCTTTCAATAAAACCAAAAACGACCCGTTTTCTCCAACGTACAACCCTGGTTGGAGAAATCATCTGAATTTTGCGTGGAGCCAAAACAATCCCAACACGAATACGATTCGTCCCAATTTTCAAGCATTTGCGAATAATGCTTCGAATCCTCCCTTTCAGCCCAACATTTTTCAACCAAACTTTACGGGCCCGTCCCATAATCAACAGCAACAATCAAATTTTCAACCAAATTCTGCTCATCCTCCACAAGACGGTAAACGTTTAACGTCGCTTGAGAAAACTCTTGAAACGTTGGCTAAGGCAACTACTCAAAGCCTTCAATCAAACAGCAATTTGCAAAATTTATTGACTTCATATATGCAAAACACAAACCAATCGATTGCAAAACTCGAAATGCAAATGAGTCAATTAGCCACGTCTGTAAGTGAACGTGAACGTGGAACATTCCCAAGCCAGCCCCATCCAAATCCCAGAAATCAAAACGAAAATTCAAATCAAGCCCATGTTGTTCAAGATAGCAATGTCACCCAGTTGAATGCTATCACAACTCTCCGTTCTGGTAAACAAATCAATAATCAAGTCATTAATCCAAATGATTCACCGGAAACTTCTCTCGACACTTCTAAAACAAAAAACGACTCAAAACAGAACGTGGAGCCAAACGTCGAATCGAACGACAATCAAAATTCTTCTTCTTCTACTCGAGTAGACCCGCCTATCGAGTATCGTGTTCCATTTCCACATCGTCTTCGACCAAAGAAACACTCGGACCAAATGGAAAAGATGTTGGAAATTTTTAAACAAGTAAAAGTGAACATCCCCCTTCTTGACATCGTTCAGCAAGTCCCCACTTACGCGAAATTTCTTAAGGACTTGTGCACCCAAAAGCGACACACTCAAGTACCCAAAAAAGTCTTCTTAGCCGCCAGTTTGAGTGAAGTCTTGTCCAAATCCATGCCTGTTAAATACAAAGATCCTGGCTGCCCTACAATTTCGTGTACAATTGGAGACAAGACGATTAACAAATGTTTGATAGACTTAGGCGCGAGTGTCAACTTGATTCCATACTCCGTGTACGAACAATTAGTCTTAGGTGAGCTCAAACCCACGAAAGTTACGCTTCAATTTGCCGATCGTTCCATTAAGAAACCCGTGGGAGAAATCGAAGACGTGCTCATTCGAGTAGGGCAATTTATATTCCCCGTTGACTTTATCGTTCTCGAAACACAGCCCGTGACGAATCCCTCGATTCAAATTCCGTTGATTTTAGGCCGACCATTCTTAGCCACCTCAAATGCCTTAATCAATTGTCGTAACGGATCAATGAAAATCTCTTTTGGAAACATGACTTTGGATCTTAATATTTTCAATCTTGAAAGCCAATCGAATGAACCTTGTGACCAAACGTTGGAAGTTAGTGCCATTCACGAAAATGCTGAAAACGAAACACTTGATCTTAACGATGAACATGAGGCCGAGTATGAAAAATTGTTTCACAAAATTCCCAATGATATTGAATACACTCTTCCTTTTGATCCGCTTCCAGTTGAGTCCGAATCTCAACCCAATTCTTCGATCGAAAAAATTCAAAAGTTGGACCTCAAACCGCTTCCCGACCACCTTAAGTATGCATACTTAGGTGAAAATGAAACCTGTCCTGTCATCATTTCTAACAATCTTTCTCTTGACCAAGAAGTTTCTCTTCTCTCTATCCTTTCGAAAAATAAGGAAGCAATGGGATGGTCGATTTCCGATATAAAAGGAATTAGTCCCTCTCTAGTTCAACATCGCATCCATTTAATCGATGATGCCAAGCCTGTTCGTGATGCGCAACGAAGGCTTAATCCAAAAATGAAAGATGCGGTACGTGATGAAATTCTTAAACTTCTCGACAACCGAATCATTTACCCAATTTCCGATAGTTCATGGGTTAGCCCAATTCACGTTGTACCGAAAAAGTCTGGGCTAACCGTAGTCAAGAACGATTCAAACGAGCTTATTCCAACTCGTACTCAAACGGGTTGGCGTGTTTGCATTGACTACCGAAAACTAAATGCCGCAACACGTAAAGATCACTTTCCTCTTCCTTTCATTGACCAAATGCTCGAACGTTTAGCCGGCCATGAATTTTACTGTTTCCTTGATGGTTATTCTGGCCATAACCAAATTCCAATCGCTCCCGAAGATCAAGAGAAAACAACTTTCACATGTCCATTCGGTACCTTCGCTTATCGACGTATGCCATTCGGACTATGTAACGCTCCTGCGACTTTCCAACGATGCATGGTTGGAATCTTTTCCGACTTGATAGAACGCTTTCTAGAAGTTTTCATGGACGATTTCTCAATCTTTGGCGATTCTTTTTCCCAATGTTTACATCATTTCGAGTTGGTTCTAAATCGATGTAGAGAAAAAAATTTGACTTTGAATTGGGAAAAATGCCACTTTATGGTCAAACAAGGCATAGTCCTTGGACATATCATCTCAAATAAAGGCATTGAAGTAGACAAAGCAAAAATCGATGTCATTGCAAATCTACCCATTCCCAAATCCGTTAAGGACATTCGATCATTTCTAGGACATGCTGGCTTTTACCGTCGCTTTGTGAAAGACTTTAGCAAAATCGCCCGTCCTTTGACGACCCTTCTTGGAAAAGACGTTCCTTTCGATTTTAACTCTAATTGTATCTCTTCTTTTGAACGTCTTAAGAGCGAACTCATTTCTGCCCCAATCATTTGCGCACCCAATTGGGATCTTCCTTTCGAAATAATGTGCGACGCTTCAAACTTTGCTGTTGGTGCTGTCTTGGGACAACGCATCAACAAGATCCTTCATGTCATTTACTACGCGAGTATGACCTTGAACGACGCTCAACTCAACTACACAACAACTGAAAAAGAGCTTCTAGCTGTCGTTTTTGTGCTTGAAAAGTTTCGACCTTACTTGATAGGTTCACACATTACGGTCTACACTGACCATTCTGCGCTTCGATATCTCTTCGCTAAAAAGGATGCTAAATCCCGTTTGATTCGTTGGATCCTTTTACTTCAAGAATTTGACCTTACAATCAAAGACAAAAAAGGATTCGATAATGTCATAGCCGATCACTTATCTCGTCTTTCGAACGCACCATCTCCTTTTCCAATCAATGAAAACTTCCCCGATGAACAACTTCTTTCAATTTCGATCGATCCATGGTACGCTGATATAGTGAACTACTTAGTCACTAAACAAACTCCCTCATCTTGGTCCAAACAGGACAAATGCAAATTTATGTCCCAGGTGAAATACTTCTATTGGGACGATCCATACTTGTTCAAATATTGTCCTGACCAAATCATCCGACGTTGCATTCCGGATAATGAAATAAGGAGTGTTCTTTCGTTTTGCCACGATCAAGCGTGCGGTGGACATTTCGGTGCTCGAAAAACTGCGAAAAAAGTGCTTCAGTGTGGTTTCTATTGGCCTTCTCTTTTCAAAGACTCGTTTGAATTTTGTAAAACTTGTGATCGATGTCAAATGCTTGGACGAATTTCTCGACGAGATATGATGCCTTTAAACCCCATTCTTACGATCGAAATCTTTGATGTATGGGGTATTGACTTTATGGGACCTTTTCCCAATTCTTTTGGAAACTTGTATATCCTTCTCGCTGTCGATTACGTTTCAAAATGGGTCGAAGCTGTTCCTTGCAAAACCAATGACCACAGAATTGTTGTGAAATTTCTCAAAGAAAATATCTTTTCGAGGTTCGGCACACCTCGCACAATAATCAGTGATAACGAAACCCATTTTTGCAACCGTTCTTTTGAAACTTTAATGAAAAAATACTCGATAACCCACAAGTTATCCACTCCGTATCATCCTCAGACTTGTGTCCAAGTTGAAGTTTCAAATCGACAAATAAAACAAATCTTGGAGAAAATTGTCAATAAAAATCGAAAAGATTAGTCTCAGAAATTGACCGACGCGCTTTGGGCTTACCGTACTGCTTTTAAAACTAACCTTGGGATGTCCCCATTTCGTTTAGTTTACGGTAAAGATTGCCATTTACCCGTTGAAATTGAACACAAAGCGTTGTGGGCAATAAAAAACTTTAACTTTGATCTTGAAAAAGTTGGCGAAAATCGAAAACTACAACTCAACGAACTCGAAGAACTTAGGAACGACGCGTATGAAAACGAGAAAATTTACAAAGAAAGAACCAAAGTTTTTCATGACAAGTCAATCCTAAGGAAAACGTTTTCGCCTAACCAGAAAGTTCTTTTATATGAATCGAGACTTCATTTATTCCCTGGGAAACTTAAATCAAGGTGGACCGGACCATTTGTGGTACGAACTGTTTTTCCACATGGTGCCATAGAAATAGAAAACCCAAAGGATGGATCGATTTTCAAAGTCAATGGTCATCGTTTAAAACCCTTCTTGGAATTGCCCGGTAACCAAGAGGAGGAGCTCATGATCCTTCATGAGCCAAGCTACGTCTAGTAAGAATGTTAACCCTCTTTTGTAAATATGTACATATTTTTCCCCGTTACACTCATTATTTCATGCATCGACTGTGGGGACACGGTCAAAATTAGGTGTGGGGGGAGTCTCATTTTCATTTTTTAGTTTTTCATGGCATTTTTGAATTTTCATTTTCTTCAAAAAAAAAAATCTCAAAACTCCGAAAAAATAAAAAAAAATAAAAAAAAATCATTTTCTTTCTACCATTTTGATTTATTTTTGAAGAAACACTATGGGATAAGTATAAGTTTTGGTTAATAAATTGAAATTTTTGAAAATTTATTTGTCTTAAAAAAAAATAAAAATAAAGTTTGATTACAAATAACAATGGTTTTACTAGTATATAGGAAGGTTCATCTATGTTAATTATGAAGTATGTTCTAATTGAAAATCTTTGTTTAAAAAGTGGTAAATTTAAAGTAAGGATATAACATTTTTGTCTTCTAAGTTAAATGGTGCTAAGATGGTTTTGCAAAACTCTCTCTCTCTCTCATAAAAAATATATATAAAAAAAATATACAAAATAATAACATCTAAAGTATTCACTCTCATTTAAAAGTCCTCACGGTTTTGCATGGGTGAATTACTTGAAATCTTTGATTATGTGCTTTCATACTCATTTAAAAGTCCTCACGGTTATGTATGTATGGAACACATACAAAAAAAAAAACAACAGACTTAATAAAAACCACCTACGGTCGATAGGTGTATGCACGAAAGTGTGTGCACTCGCCATGCTCTGTACTCCCCTCACATAAGCCGTAAAGGCAGTGCATGGGTGGTATATCTGGCCTCAGTTTACCTGAGCTAGGTGTGTAATTTTTCTTGCAAATAATGAGAGAGCAAGCAATTGAAATCCTAGCACTATTTTAACTTGTTTGATTTAACTTGTTGTTGAAAAGAAATGAAAATACCACTTTAATAAACATTGATAATCAACTAAGGATCCATTTCATAATTACATTGTGTTATCAACCGAAACAACTAGCCAAACTATGGTCTATCTGTTATGACAACTTGATTTTCATTGGAAATTTTGACGAGTAAAATTTTCAAGACAATGACCAAAACTTGTATTTAACTTATTCGTGTCAATTTAAAAATAAATCCTTCATTTGTAAATATTTTCAAAAACTCGCATTCATCTCTTTGTAAATAAATCTTGCATTTTTTAAAAAAAAATTCATCCTGCATTTGGTTTTTGTGGGTAGTATCCGCTGAAAACCCTCACGAGACAACACTCGTCCTACTGGGGACACCCAGAGGTTTAATGGCTTGTTGCATACGCTCAATGCAATCGTGCTCCCTACGAAAACGGATTTATCTTAGTTTTCCTTTATTCGAGGACGAAGAAAAATATAAGTGTGGGGGTATTTGATATGCACGTAATTGTGCATATATTTACATCCATATTTTATCTCTTTTTATTTAAATAATCATCATATTTGGGCATTTTAACATGTTTAAAACCAAAATTCAATTATTTCCAACCATCATATTTTCATCTTCATTTAGGGGCAAAACGGTCATTTTGTGCATGTGTCAATATAAGAATTTTTACTTGAACATTTTTTTGATAATTTTTATAGGAATTTGAATGCATATGGAAGAGGATTATATGAAGATATATGCATGCACAAATGAATACAAAGGAAAGAAGAGGGAAATAATTCAAGCCATGAACATGGAGGACCCCACCCACTTACCTAAATGTACGATTTGGAGCTAATGGACAACTAAGTGGATGTTAAAGCTTCATGCAAAACAAATGATGGATTAATTAATGGATAATGGTTACTTGGTGGTCACACTTCCTAAAGGGCAATTTAGGAAGCTCCCTAAAAATAGAATTAGGGTTTTATGCATGTATAAATAGCCCCCTTATGTACATGAAAAGATCATCTTCTACTCTTTCATTTTACTTAGGAAATTAAGAAATCAAGTGTAAGCACAATGTTCTATGAAATAAAAATGGCTTCCAAGCCTCTTTCTTCTCTCTTTTCTACATGATTTTCTTTGTTTTATTATTAATGCTTATTTCTATGCTCTCTTTTCCTTTATGTTCATAACTTAGATTTACATTTATGCAAGTAGTTAGTAGCTAATCTCTTTTGCCTTCTTTACTTATTTTCTATTTTTCCTTTCTTTTTAATGTTGAAACTTACATATGTTGCTTCAATGCCACAAATGAGTAGCTAAACCCCTTCAATTTAGGGGTGATGAAGCTCTCTAACTTTATGTAATTTCAACATTTTTATGATTTATGATCTCTTTGTTTATGCTTCATGAATGTGAATTTTGATGTAAGTTTATACAAGTGGGTTTGATAGCTTATATTGCTTATGCAAATGAGCTATTCTTATTCAACATAAACACAATTTACATCATCATTTGCTAACTAATTTTTGATTATGAAATGAAAGTAAAAATGAAATTTGATGATCTATGTTACTAGTTACAATAGTAAATAGATCATGCTAAGAATAGTTTTTGCTTTGCCTTCTTTTTCATGAGAATTGTAAGTGGTATAATTGTTGTATTATAGTTTGATGGTTTGAGTTATGTTAACTAATAACATAAACAAACCATACTTATGATAAATGCAATGATTATTTCACTTAACATAAAAGTTAGAGATCATAAATTATGTGTTTGTTGATTTACAAAAATTTGAGAGTGGATTTGCCTCTAAATTGTTCTTTAGTCTAATAATTTTTGAATCACATTTTCTAGTGTTAGCCTCATAATTTCTAGTTAACAAATCCTCTTCGACTTTGGTATAATTTGATTGAATAGAATTTTAATATCAACAATTCCCTGCGGATCGACCCGTATTCGCTGCGTGCTACATTCGTACACCGTGCGCTTGCGGTTATATTTTTATCTCTAAATTCGTTCGACGGTTTTCTAAACCGATAGAATTTCCGTCGACGAACAACCAGCCACGGGGATCCCGTTTTACAGAAAAAATCCACGTGACGAAAAAATGAAGGGTAAAAACTTCCATGACCCGATTGAGGTTCGGATAGGATTTTTTGCGTATGAAACTAACCAGTGACGGATGAAAGCTGTCATAGCTGTAGAACTCACAGATACCTTCGTTTTGACTTGTTATGGCTCCCGTAACTCTAAACGAGCCAAGAGTTATGGCCCTCCGAACAATCGATATCCCTAGGGTGCAACATCTACGGTGCAAGGTGAAACATCCGTCCAAAATGACGAAACAGTGCCGTACGACCTTCAGAAATGGTTGCACGGATTTGAAACGGTGCAGTACCATGGTGCACCACTCTCCCGCGATGGTAAATCATAGACCAGCCACGGGATCCCGTTTTACAGAAAAAATCGACGTGAAGAAAAAACGAGGGGTAAAAATCTTCCTTGACCCGATTGAGGTTCGGATAGGATTTTTTGGGTATGAAACTAACCATTGACGGCTTAAAGCTGTCATAGCTGCAGAACACACAGATACCTTCGTTTGACTGGTAATGGCTATCGTAACTCTAAACGAGCCATGAGTTATGGCCCTCCGAATAATCGATATCCACAGGGTGCAACAACTAAGGTGCAAGGTGCAACATCCATCCAAAATGACGAAACCATGCCGTACGACCTTTAGAAATGGGTAAATGGATTTGAAACGGTGCAGTACCATGGTGCACCACTCTCCAGCAATGGTAAATCATTGACCAGCCATGGGGATCCCGTTTTACAGAAAAAATCAACGTGACGAAAAAACGAAGGGTAAAAAACTTCCATGACCCGATTGAGGTTCGGATAGGATTTTTTGGGTATAAAACTAACCAGTAATGGCTTAAAGCTGTCACAGCTGTAGAACTCACAGATACCTTCGTTTTGACTGGTTATGGCTCCCGTAACTCTAAACGAGCCAAGAGTTATGGCCCTCCGAAGAATCGATTTTCACAGGGTGCAACATCTGCGGTGCAAGGTGCAACATCCGTCCAAAATGACGAAACGTGTCGTACGACCTTTAGAAATGGGTGCATGGATTTGAAACGGTGCTGTACCATGGTGCACCACTCTCCAGCGATGGTAAATCATTGACTAGCCACGGGGATCCCATTTTTACAGAAAAATCCACGTGACGAAAAAACGAAGGGTAAAAAACTTCCATGACCCGATTGAGGTTCGGATAGGATTTTTTCGGTATGAAACTAACCAGCGACGGCTGAAACCGGTCGTAGCTGTAGAACTCACAGATAGCTTTGTTTTGACTGGTTATGGCTCCTGTAACTCTAAACGAGCCAAGAGTTATGGCCCTCCGAAGAATCGATATCCACAGGGTGCAACATCTACGGTGCAAGGTGCAACATCCGTCCAAAATGAGGAAACAGTGCCGTACGACCTTTAGAAATTAGTGCATGGATTTGAAACATTGCAGTACCATGGTGCACCACTCTCCAGCGATGGTAAATCATAGACCAGCCACGGGGATCTCGTTTTACAGAAAAAATCCACGTGACGAAAAAACGAAGGGTAAAAAACTTCCTTGACCCAATTGAGGTTCGGATAGGATTTTTTGGGTATGAAACTAACCAGTGACAGCTGAAAGCTACCATAGCTGTAGAACTCACAGATACCTTCGTTTTGACTGGTTATGGCTCCCGTAACTCTAAACGAGCCAAGAGTTATGGCCCTCCGAAGAATCGATATCCATAGGGTGCAACATCTACGGTGCAAGGTGCAACATCCGTCCAAAATGACGAAACAGTGCCGTACGACCTTTAGAAATGAGTGCATGGATTTGAAACATTACAGTACCATGGTGCACCACTCTCCAGCGATGGTAATTCATAGACCAACCACGGGGATCCCGTTTTACAGAAAAAATCCACGTGACGAAAAAACGAAGGGTAAAAAACTTCCTTGACCCGATTGAGGTTCGGATAGGATTTTTTGGGTATGAAACTAACCAGTGACGGCTGAAAGCTGCCATAGCTGTAGAACTCATAGATACCTTCGTTTTGACTGGTAATGGCTCCCGTAACTCTAAACGAGCCAAGAGTTATGGCCCTCCGAATAATCGATATCCACAGGGTGCAACATCTACGGTGCAAGGTGCAACATCCGTCCAAAATGACGAACCGTGCCGTACGACCTTTAGAAATGGGTGCATGGATTTGAAACGGTGCAGTACCATGGTGCACCACTCTCCTGCGATGGTAAATCGTTGACCAGCCACGGGGATCCCGTTTTACAGAAAAAATCCACGTGACGAAAAAACGAAGGGTAAAAAACTTTCATGACCCGATTGAGGTTCGAATAGGATGTTTTGGGTATGGAACTAACCAGTGACGGCTGAAAGATGCCATAGCTGTAGAACTCACAGATACCTTCGTTTGACTGGTTATGGCTCCCGTAACTCTAAACGAGCCAAGAGTTATGGCCCTCCGAAGAATCGATTTCCACAGGGTGCAACATCTGCGGGGCAAGGTGCAACATCCGTCCAAAATGACGTAACAGTGCCGTACAACCTTTAGAAATGGGTGCATGGATTTGAAACAATGTAGTACCATGGTGCACCATTCTCCAGCGATGGTAAATCAGCGACCAGCCACGGGGATCCCGTTTTACAGAAAAAATCCACGTGACGAAAAAACGAAGGGTAAAAAACTTCCTTGACCCGATA
Organism: Allium cepa; assembly: GCA_030765085.1. Classification (NCBI taxonomy): domain Eukaryota; kingdom Viridiplantae; phylum Streptophyta; class Magnoliopsida; order Asparagales; family Amaryllidaceae; genus Allium; species Allium cepa. Next base: position 1,227,629 of record CM060941.1, read on the forward strand.
GAGGTTCGGAGAGGATTTTTTGGGTATGAAACTAACCAGTGACGGCTAAAAGCTGCCATAGCTGTAGAACTCACAGATACCTTCGTTTTGACTCGTAATGGCTCCCGTAACTCTAAACGAGCCAAGAGTTATGGCCCTCCGAATAATCGATATCCACATGGTGCAACATCTACGGTGCAAGGTGCAACATCCGTCCAAAATGACGAAACAGTGCCGTACGACCATTAGAAATGGGTGCATGGATTTGAAACGGTGCAGTACCATGGTGCACCACTCTCCAGCGATGGTAAATCATAGGCCAGCCACGGGGATCCTTACAGAAAAATCCACGTGACGAAAAAACGAAGGGTAAAAAACTTTCATGACCCGATTGAGGTTCGGAGAGGATTTTTTGGGTATGAAACTAACCAGTGACGGCTGAAAGCCGTCATAGCTGTAGAACTCACAGATACCTTCGTTTTAACTAGTTATGGCTCCCGTAACACTAAGCGAGCCAAGAGTTATGGCCCTCCGAATAATCGATATCCAAAGGGTGCAACATCTACGGTGCAAGGTGCAACATCCGTCCAAAATGACGAAACAGTGTCATACCACCTTTAGAAATGGTTGCACGGATTTGAAACGGTGCAGTACCATGGTGCACCACTCTCCAGCGATGGTAAATCATAGACCAGCCACGGGATCCCGTTTTACAGAAAAAATCCACGTGACGAAAAAATGAAGGGTAAAAAAATTCCATGACCCGATTGAGGTTCGGATAGGATTTTTTGCGTATGAAACTAACCAGTGACGGCTGAAAGCTGTCATAGTTGTAGAACTCACAGATACCTTCGTTTTGACTTGTTATGGCTCCCGTAACTCTAAACGAGCTAAGAGTTATGGCCCTCCGAACAATCGATATCCATAGGGTGCAACATCTACGGTGCAAGGTGGAACATCCGTCCCAAATGATGAAACAGTGCCGTACAACCTTTAGAAATGGTTGCACGGATTTGAAACGGTGCAGTACCATGGTGCACCACTCTCCAACGATGGTAAATCATAGACCAGCCATGGGATCCCGTTTTACAAAAAAAAATCCATGTGACGAAAAAACGAAGGGTAAAAATCTTCCTTGACCCGATTGAGGTTCGGATAGGATTTTTTGGGTATGAAACTAACCAGTGACGGCTGAAAGCTGTCATAGCTGTAGAGCACACAGATACCTTCATTTTGACTGGTTATGGCTCTTGTAACTCTAAACGAGCCAAGTGTTATGGCCCTCCGAATAATCGATATCCACAGGGTGCAACATCTACGGTGGAAGGTGCAACATCCGTCCAAAATGACGAAACAGTGTCGTACGACCTTTAGAAATGGGTGCATGGATTTGAAACGGTGCAGTACCATGGTGCACCACTCTCCAGCGATGGTAACTCATAGACCAGCCACGGGGATCCCGTTTTACAGAAAAATTCCACGTGACGAAAAAACGAAGGGTAAAAAACTTTCTTGACCCGATTGAGGTTCGGATAAGATTTTTTGGGTATGAAACTAACCCGTGACGGCTGAAAGCCATCATAGCTATAGAACTCACAGATACCATCGTTTTGACTGGTTATGGCTCCCGTAACTCTAAACTAGCCAAGAGTTATGGCCCTCCGAATAATCGATATCCATAGGGTGCAACATCTACGGTGCAAGGTGCAACATCCGTACAAAATGACGAAACAGTGCCGTACGACCTTTAGAAATGGGTGCATGGATTTGAAACGGTGCAGTACCATGGTGCACCACCCTCCAGCGATGGTAACTCATAGACCAGCCACGGGGATCCCGTTTTACAGAAAAATTCCACGTGACGAAAAAACGAAGGGTAAAAAACTTCCATTACCCGATTGAGGTTCGGATAGGATTTTTTGGGTATGAAACTAACCAGTGACGGCTGAAAGCAGTCATAGCTGTAAAACACACAGATACCTTTGTTTTGACTGGTTATGGCTCCCGTAACTCTAAACGAGCCAAGAGTTGTGGCCCTCCGAAGAATCGATATCTCCAGGGTGCAACATCTACGGTGCAAGGTGCAACATCCGTCCAAAATGACGAAACAGTGCCGTACGACCTTTAGAAATGAGTGCATGGATTTGAAACGGTGCAGTACCATGGTGCACCACTCTCCAGCGATAGTAAATCATGGACCAGCCACGGGGATCCCGTTTTACAGAAAAAATCCACGTGACGAAAAAACGAAGGGTAAAAAACTTCCTTGACCCGATTGAGGTTCGGATAGGATTTTTTGGGTATCAAACTAACCAGTGACGGCTAAAAGCGGTCATAGCTGTAGAACTCACAGATACCTTCGTTTTGACTGGTTATGGCTCCCGTAACTCTAAAGGAGCCAAGAGTTATGGCCCTCCGAAGAATCGATTTCCACATGGGGCAACATCTACGGTGCAAGGTGCAACATCCGTCCAAAATGACGAAACAGTGCCGTACGACCTTTAGAAATGAGTGTATGGATTTGAAACATAGCAGTACCATGGTGCACCGCTCTCCAGCGATGGTAAATCATAGACCAGCCACGGGGATCCCGTTTTACAGAAAAAATCCACGTGACGAAAAAACGAAGGGCAAAAAACTTCCATGACCCGATTGAGGTTCGGATAGGATTTTTTGGGGTATGAAACTAACCAGTGACGGCTGAAAGCTGTCATAGCTGTATAACTCACAGATACCTTCGTTTTGACTTGTTATGGCCCCCGTAACTCTAAACGATCCAAGAGTTATGGCCCTCCAAACAATCGATATCCATAGGGTGCAATATCCGTCCAAAATGACAAAACTGTGCCGTACGACCTTTAGAAATGGTTGCACGGATTTGAAAAGGTGCAGCACCATGGTGCACCACTCTCAAGCGATGGTAAATCATAGACCACCACGGGATCCCGTTTTACAGAAAAAATCCACGTGACGAAAAAACGAAGGGTAAAAATCTTCCTTGACCCGATTGAGGTTCGGATAGGATTTTTTGGGTATGAAACTAACCAGTGACGGCTGAAAGCTGTCATAGCTGTAGAACTCACAGATACCTTCGTTTGACTGGTAATGGCTCCCGTAACTCCAAACGAGCCAAGAGTTATGGCTCTCCGAATAATCGATATCCACAGGGTGCAACATCTACGGTGCAAGGTGCAACATCCGTCCAAAATGACGAAACAGTGCCACGACCATTAGAAATGGGTGCATGGATTTGAAACGGTGCAGTACCATGGTGCACCACTCTCCAGCGATGGTAAATCATAGACCAGCCACGGGGATCCCGTTTTACAGAAAAATCCACGTGACGAAAAAACGAAGGGTAAAAAACTTCCTTGACCCGATTGAGGTTCGAATAGGATTTTTTGGGTATGAATCTAACCAGTGACGGCTGAAAGCCGTCATAGCTGTAGAACTCACAGATACCTTCGTTTTGACTTGTTATGGCTCCCGTAACACTAAACGAGCCAAGAGTTATGGCCCTCCGAATAATCGATATCCAAAGGTTGCAACATCTACGGTGCAAGGTGCAACATCCGTCCAAAATGACGAAACAGTGCCGTACCACCTTTAGAAATGGTTGCACGGATTTGAAACGGTGCAGTACCATGGTGCACCACTCTCCAGCGATGGTAAATCATAGACCAGCCACGGGATCCCGTTTTACAGAAAAAATCCACGTGACGAAAAAACGAAGGGTAAAAAAATTCCATGACCCGATTGAGGTTCGGATAGGATTTTTTACGTATGAAACTAACCTGTGACGGCTGAAAGCTATCATAGCTGTAGAACTCACAGATACCTTCGTTTTGACTTGTTATGGCTCCCGTAACTCTAAACGAGCTAAGAGTTATGGCCCTCCGAACAATCGATATCCATAGGGTGCAACATCTACGGTGCAAGGTGCAACATCCGTCCAAAATGATGAAACAGTGCCGTACGACCTATAGAAATGGTTGCACGGATTTGAAACGGTGTAGTACCATGGTGCACCACTCTCCAGCGATGGTAAATCATAGACCAGCCACGGGATCCCGTTTTACAGAAAAAATCCACGTGACGAAAAAAAGAAGGGTAAAAATCTTCCTTGACCCGATTGAGGTTCGGATAAGATTTTTTGGGTATGAAACTAACGAGTGACGGCTGAAAGCTGTCATAGCTGTAGAACACACATATACCTTCATTTTGACTAGTTATGGCTCCCGTAACTCTAAACGAGCCAAGTGTTATGGCCCTCCGAATAATCGATATCCACAGGGTGCAACATCTACGGTGCAAGGTGCAACATCCGTCCAAAATGACGAAACAGTGTCGTACGACCTTTAGAAATGGGTGCATGGATTTGAAACGGTGCAGTACCATGGTGTACCACTCTTCAGCGATGATAACTCATAGACTAGCCACGGGGATCCCGTATTACAGAAAAATTCCACGTGACGAAAAAACGAAGGGTAAAAAACTTCCTTGACCCGATTGAGGTTTGGAAAGGATTTTTTGGGTATGAAACTAACCTGTGACAGCTGAAAGCCATCATAGCTGTAGAACTCACAGATACCTTCGTTTTGACCGGTTATGACTCCCGTAACTCTAAACGAGCCAAGAGTTATGGCCCTCCGAATAATCGATATCCACAGGGTGCAACATCTACGGTGCAAGGTGCAACATCCGTCTAAAATGACGAAACAATGTCGTACGACCTTTAGAAATGGGTGCATGGATTTGAAACGGTGCAGTACCATGGTGCACCACCCTCCAGCGATGGTAACTCATAGACCAGCCACGGGGATCCCGTTTTACAGAAAAATTCCACGTGACGAAAAAACGAAGGGTTAAAAACTTCCATTACCCGATTGAGGTTCGGATAGGATTTTTTGGGTATGAAACTTACCAGTGACGGCAGAAAGCCGTCATAGCTGTAGAACTAAAAGACACCTTCGTTTTGACTGGTTATGGCTCCCGTATCTCTAAACGAGCCAAGATTTTTGGCCCTCCGAAGAATCAATATCCACAGGGTGCAACATCTGCGGTGCAAGGTGCAACATCCGTCCAAAATGACGAAACAGTGTCGTACGACCTTTAGAAATAGTTGAATGGATTTGAAACGATGCAGTGCCATGGTGCACTACTCTCAAGCGATGGTAAATCATAGACCAGCCACGGGGATCCCGTTTTACAGAAAAAATCCACGTGACGAAAAAACGAAGGGTAAAAAACTTCCTTGACCCGATTGAGGTTCGGATAGGAATTTTTGGGTATGAAACTAACTAGTGATGGCTGAAAGCTGCCATAGCTGTAGAACTCACAGATACCTTCGTTTTGACTGGTTATGGCTCCCGTAACTCTAAACGAGCCAAGAGTTATGGCCCTCCGAAGAATCGATATCCACAGGGTGCAACATCTACGGTGCAAGGTGCAACATCCGTCCAAAATGACGAAACAGTGCAGTACGACCTTTAGAAATGAGTGCGTGGATTTGAAACATTGCAGTACCATGGTGCACCACTCTCCAGCGATGGTAAATCATAGACCAGCCACGGGGATCCCGTTTTACAGAAAAAATCCACGTGACGAAAAAACGAAGGGTAAAAAACTTCCTTGACCCGATTGAGGTTCGGATAGGATTTTTTGGGTATGAAACAAACCAGTGACGGCTGAAAGACATCATAGCTGTATAACTCACAGATACCTTCGTTTTGACTGGTTATGGCTCCCGTAAATCTAAACGAGCCAAGAGTTATGGCCCTCCGAATAATCGATATCCATAGGGTGCAACATCTACGGTGCAAGGTGCAACATCCGTCCAAAATGATGAAACCGTGCCGTACGACCTTTAGAAATGGGTGCATGGATTTGAAACGGTGCAGTACCATAGTGCACCACTCTCCAGCGATGATAAATCATTGACCAGCCACGGGGATCCCGTTTTACAGAAAAAATCCACCTGACGAAAAAACGAAGGGTAAAAAATTTCCATGACACAATTGAGGTTCGGATAGGATTTTTTGCGTATGAAACTAACCAGTGACGGCTGAAAGCAGTCACAGATGTAGAACTCACAGATACCTTCGTTTTGACTGGTTGTGGCTCCCGTAACTCTAAACGAGCCAAGAGTTATGGCCCTCCGAATAATCGATGTCCACAGGGTGCAACATCTACGGTGCAAGGTGCAACATCCGTCCAAAATGACGAAACAGTGCCGTACGACCATTAGAAATGGGTGCATGGATTTGAAACGGTGCAGTACCATGGTGCACCACTCTCCAGCGATGGTAAATCATAGACCAGCAACGGGGATCCCGTTTTACAGAAAAATCCACGTGACGAAAAAACGAAGGGTAAAAAACTTCCTTGACCCGATTGAGGTTCGGATAGGATTTTTTGGGTATGAAACTAACCAGTGACGGCTGAAAGCCGTCAAAGCTGTAGAACTCACAAATACCTTCGTTTTGACTGGTTATGGCTCCCGTAACACTAAACGAGCCAAGAGTTATGGCCCTCCGAATAATCGATATCCAAAGGGTGCAACATCTACGGTGCAAGGTGCAACATCCGTCCAAAATGACGAAACAGTGCCGTACCACCTTTAGAAATGGTTGCACGGATTTGAAACGGTTGAGTACGATGGTGCACCACTCTCCAATGATGGTAAATCATAAACCAGCCACGGGATCCCGTTTTACAGAAAAATTCCACGTGACAAAAAAACGAAGGGTAAAAAAATTCCATGACCCGATTGAGGTTCGGATAGGATTTTTGCCTATGAAACTAACCAGTGATGGCTGAAAGCTGTAGAACTCACAGATACCTTCGTTTTGACATGTTATGGCTCCCGTAACTCTAAACGAGCTAAGAGTTATGGCCCTCCGAACAATCGATATCCATAGGGTGCAACATCTACGGTGCAAGGTGCAACATCCGTCCAAAATGATGAAACAGTGTCGTACGACCTTTAGAAATGGTTGCATGGATTTGAAACGGTGCAGTACCATGGTGCACCACTCTCCAGCGATGGTAAATCATTGACCAGCCACGGGGATCCCGTTTTACAGAAAAAATCCACGTGACGAAAAAACGAAGGGTAAAAAACTTCCATGACCCGATTGAGGTTCAGATAGGATTTTTTGGGTATGAAACTAACCAGTGACGGCTGAAAGTTGTCATAGCTGTAGAACTCATAGATACCTTCGTTTTGACTTGTTATGGCCCCCAAAACTCTAAATGATCCAAGAGTTATGGCCCTCCGAACAATCGATATCCATAGGGTGCAATATCCGTCCAAAATGACGAAACAGTGCCGTACGACCTTGAGAAATGGGTGCGTGGATTTGAAATGGTGCAGTACCATGGTGCACCACTCTCCAGCGATGGTAAATCATAGACCAGCCATGGGGATCCCGTTTTACAGAAAAATCCACGTGACGAAAAAACGAAGGGTAAAAAACTTCCTTGACCCGATTGAGGTTCAGATAGGATTTTTTGGGTATCAAACTAACCAGTGACGGCTGAAAGCCGTCATAGCTGTAGAACTCACAGATACCTTCGTTTTGACTGGTTATGGCTCCCGTAACTCTAAACGAGCCAACAGATATGGCCCTCCGAATAATCGATATCCAAAGGGTGCAATATCTACGGTGCAAGGTGCAACATCCGTCCAAAATGACGAAACAGTGCCGTACGACCTTTAGAAATGGTTGCACGGATTTGAAACGGTGCAGTACCATGGTGAACCACTCTCCAGCGATGGTATATCATAGACCAGCCACGGGGATCCCGTTTTACAGAAAAAATCCACGTGACGAAAAATGAAGGGTAAAAAACTTCCTTAACCCGATTGAGGTTCGGATAGGATTTTTTGGGTATGAAACTAACCAGTGACGGCTGAAAGCGGTCATAGCTGTAAAACTCGCAGATACCTTCGTTTTGACTGGTTATGGCTCCCGTAACTCTAAACGAGCCAAGAGTTATGGCCCTCCGAAGAATCGATATCCACAGTGTGCAACATCTACGGTGCAAGGTACAACTTCCGTCCAAAATGACGAAACAGTGCCGTACGACCTTTAGAAATGGTTGCACGGATTTGAAACGGTGCAGTACCATGGTGCACCACTCTCCAGCGATGGTAAATCATAGACCAGCCACGGGATCCCGTTTTACAGAAAAAATCCACGTGACGAAAAAACGAAGGGTAAAAAACTTCCATGACCCGATTGAGGTTCGGATAGGATTTTTTGCGTATGAAACTAACCAGTGACGGCTGAAAGCTGTCATAGCTGTATAACTCACAGATACCTTCGTTTCGACTTGTTATGGCTCCCGTAACTCTAAACGAGCCAAGATTTATGGCCCTCCGAACAATCGATATCCATAGGGTGCAACATCTACTGTGCAAGGTGCAACATCCGTCCAAAATGATGAAACAGTGCCTTACGACCTTTAGATATGGTTGCACGGATTTGAAACGGCGCAGTACCATGGTGCACCACTCTCCAGCGACGGTAAATCATAGACCAGCCACGGGATCCCGTTTTACAGAAAAAATCCACGTGACGAAAAAACGAAGGGTAAAAATCTTCCTTGACCCGATTGTGGTTCGGATAGGATTTTTTGGGTATGAAACTAACCAGTGACGGTTGAAAGCTGTCATAGCTGTAGAACACACAGATACCTTCGTTTGACTGGTAATGGCTCCCGTAACTCTAAACGAGCCAAGAGTTATGGCCCTCCGAATAATCGATATCCACAGGGTGCAACATCTACGATGCAAGGTGCAACATCCGTCCAAAATGACGAAACAGTGCCGTACGACCTTTAGAAATGGGTGCATGGATTTGAAACGGTGCAGTACCATGGTGCACCACCCTCCAGCGATGGTAACTCATAGACCAGCCAAGGGGATCCCGTTTTACCGAAAAATTCCACGTGGCGAAAAAACGAAGGGTAAAAAACTTCCATTACCCGATTGAGGTTCGGATAGGATTTTTTGGGTATGAAACTAACCAGTGACGGCTGAAAGCCATCATAGCTGTAGAACTCACAGATACCTTCCTTTTGACTGGTTATGGCTCCCGTAACTCTAAACGAGCCAAGAGTTATGGCCCTTCGAAGAATCGATTTCCACAGGGTGCAACATCTGCGGTGCAAGGTGCAACATCCGTCCAAAATGACGAAACAGTGTCGTACGACCTTTAGAAATGAGTGCATGGATTTGAAACATTGCAGTACCATGGTGCACCACTCTCGAGCGATGGTAAATCATAGACCAGCCACGGGGATCCCGTTTTACAGAAAAAATCCACGTGACGAAAAATGAAGGGTAAAAAACTTCCTTAACCCGATTGAGGTTCGGATAGGATTTTTTGGGTATGAAACTAACCAGTGACGGCTGAAAGCGGTCATAGCTGTAGAACCCGCAGATACCTTCGTTTTGACTGGTTATGGCTCCCGTAACTCTAAACGAGCCAAGAGTTATGGCCCTCCGAAGAATCGATATCCACAGTGTGCAACATCTACGGTGCAAGGTGCAACTTCCGTCCAAAATGACGAAACAGCGCCGTACGACCTTAAGAAATGAGTGCATGGATTTGAAACATTGCAGTACCATGGTGCACCACTCTCCAGCGATGGTAAATCATAGACCAGCCACGGGGATCCCGTTTTACAGAAAAAATCCACGTGACGAAAAAACGAAGGGTTAAAAACATCCTTGACCCGATTGAGGTTCGGATAGGATTTTTTGGGTATGAAACTAACCACTGACGGCTGAAAGCCGTCATAGCTGTAGAACTCACAGATACCTTCGTTTTGACTGGTTATGGCTCCCGTAAATCTAAACGAGCCAAGAGTTATGGTCCTCCGAATAATCGATATCCATAGGGTGCAACATCTACGGTGCAAGGTGCAACATCCGTCCAAAATGACGAAACCGTGCCGTACGACCTTTAGAAATGGGTGCATGGATTTGAAACGGTTCGGTACCATGGGGCACCACTCTCCAGCGGTGGTAAATCATTGACCAGCCACGGGGATCCCGTTTTTACAGAAAAATCCACGTGACGAAAAAACGAAGGGTAAAAAACTTCCATGACCCGATTGAGGTTCGGATAGGATTTTTTGGGTATAAAACTAACCAGTGACGGCTGAAAGCGATCATAGCTGTAGAACTCACAGATACCTTCGTTTTGACAGGTTATGGCTCCCGTAACTCTAAACGAGCCAAGAGTTATGGCCCTCCGAAGAATCGATATCCACAGGGTGCAACATCTACGGTGCAAGGTGCAACATCCGTCCAAAATGACGAAACAGTGCCGTATGACCTTTAGAAATGAGTGTATGGATTTGAAACATTGCAGTACCTTGGTGCACCACTCTCCAGCGATGGTAAATCATAGACCAGCCACGGGGATCCCGTGTTACAGAAAAAATCCACGTGACGAAAAAACGAAAGGTAAAAACTTCCTTGACCCGATTGATATTCGGATAGGATTTTTTGGGTATGAAACTAACCAGTGACGGCTGAAAGCCGTCATAGCTGTAGAACTCACAGATACCTTCGTTTTGACTGGTTATGGCTCCCGTAACTCTAAACGAGCCAAGAGTTATGGCCCTCCAAATAATCGATATCCAAAGGGTGCAATATCTACGGTGCAAGGTGCAACATCCATCCAAAATGACGTAACAGTGCCGTACGACCTTTAGAAATGGTTGCACGGATTTGAAACGGTGCAGTACCATGGTGAACCACTCTCCAGCTATGGTAAATCATAGACCAGCCACGGGATCCCGTTTTACAGAAAAATCCACGTGACGAAAAAACGAAGGGTAAAAAACTTCCATGACCCGATTGAGGTTCGGATAGGATTTTTTGCGTATGAAACTAACCAGTGACGGCTGAAAGCTGTCATAGCTGTATAACTCACAGATACCTTCGTTTTGACTTGTTATGGCTCCCGTAACTCTAAACGAGCCAAGATTTATGGCCCTCCGAACAATCGATATCCATAGGGTGCAACATCTACGGTGCAAGGTGCAACATCCGTCCAAAATGATGAAACAGTGCCTTACGACCTTTAGAAATGGTTGCACGGATTTGAAACGGCGCAGTACCACGGTGCACCACTCTCCAGCGATGGTAAATCATAGACCAGACACGGGATCCCGTTTTACAGAAAAAATCCACGTGATGTAAAAACGAAGGGTAAAAATCTTCCTTGACCCGATTGAGGTTCGGATAGGATTTTTTGGGTATGAAACTAACCTGTGACGGTTGAAAGCTGTCATAGCTGTAGAACACACAGATACCTTCGTTTGACTGGTAATGGCTCCCGTAACTCTAAACGAGCCAAGAGTTATGGCCCTCCGAATAATCGATATCCACAGAGTGCAACATCTACGATGCAAGGTGCAACATCCGTCCAAAATGACGAAACAGTGCCGTACGACCTTTAGAAATGGGTGCATGGATTTGAAACGGTGCAGTACCATGGTGCACCACCCTCCAGCGATGGTAACTCATAGACCAGCCACGGGGATCCCGTTTTACAGAAAAATTCCACGTGACGAAAAAACGAAGGGTAAAAAACTTCCATTACCCGATTGAGGTTCGGATAGGATTTTTGGGTATGAAACTAGCCAGCGACGGCTGGAAGCCATCATAGCTGTAGAACTCACAGATACCTTCCTTTTGACTGGTTATGGCTCCCGTAACTCTAAACGAGCCAAGAGTTATGGCCCTCCGAAGAATCGATTTCCACAGGGTGCAACATCTGCGGTGCAAGGTGCAACATCCGTCCAAAATGACGAAACAGTGCCGTACGACCTTTAGAAATGAGTGCATGGATTTGAAACATTGCACTAACATGGTGCACCACTCTCCAGCGATGGTAAATCATAGACCAGCCACAGGGATCCCGTTTTACAGAAAAAATCCACGTGACGAAAAATGAAGGGTAAAAAACTTCCTTAACCCGATTGAGGTTCTGAAAGGATTTTTTGGGTATGAAACTAACCAGTGACGGCTGAAAGCGGTCATAGCTGTAGAATTCGCAGATACCTTCGTTTTGACTGGTTATGGCTCCCGTAACTCTAAAAGAGCCAAGAGTTATGGCCCTCCGAAGAATAGATATCCACAGGGTGCAACATCTACGGTGCAAGGTGCAACATCCGTCCAAAATGACGAAACAGTGCCGTACGACCTTTAGAAATGAGTGCATGGATTTGAAACATTGCAGTACGATGGTGCACCACTCTCCAGCGATGGTAAATCATAGACAAGCCACGGAGATCCCGTTTTACAGAAAAAATCCACGTGACGAAAAAACGAAGGGTAAAAAACATCCTTGACCCGATTGAGGTTCGGATAGGATTTTTTGGGTATGAAACTAACCAGTGACGGCTGAAAGCCGTCATAGCTGTAGAACTCACAGATACCTTCGTTTTGACTGGTTATGGCTCCCGTAAATCTAAACGAGCCAAGAGTTATGGCCCTCCGAATAATCGATATCCACAGGGTGCAACATCTACGGCGCAAGGTGCAACATCCGTCCAAAATGACGAAACAGTGCCGTATGACCTTTAGAAATGAGTGTATGGATTTGAAACATTGCAGTACCTTGGTGCACCACTCTCCAGCGATGGTAAATCATAGACCAGCCACGGGGATCCCGTGTTACAGAAAAAATCCACGTGACGAAAAAACGAAGGGTAAAAACTTCCTTGACCCGATTGAGTTTCGGATAGGATTTTTTGGGTATGAAACTAACCAGTGACGGCTGAAAGCCGTCATAGCTGTAGAACTCACATATACCTTCGTTTTGACTGGTTATGGCTCCCGTAACTCTAAACGAGCCAAGAGTTATGGCCCTCCAAATAATCGATATCCAAAGGGTGCAATATCTACGGTGCAAGGTGCAACATCCGTCCAAAATGACGAAACAGTGCCGTACGACCTTTAGAAATGGTTGCACGGATTTGAAACGGTGCAGTACCATGGTGAACCACTCTCCAGCTATGGTAAATCATAGACCAGCCACGGGATCCCGTTTTACAGAAAAATCCACGTGACGAAAAAACGAAGGGTAAAAAACTTCCATGACCCGATTGAGGTTCGGATAGGATTTTTTGCGTATGAAACTAACCAGTGACGGCTGAAAGCTGTCATAGCTGTATAACTCACAGATACCTTCGTTTTGACTTGTTATGGCTCCCGTAACTCTAAACGAGCCAAGATTTATGGCCCTCCGAACAATCGATATCCATAGGGTGCAACATCTACGGTGCAAGGTGCAACATCCGTCCAAAATGATGAAACAGTGCCTTACGACCTTTAGAAATGGTTGCACGGATTTGAAACGGCGCAGTACCATGGTGCACCACTCTCCAGCGATGGTAAATCATAGACCAGACACGGGATCCCGTTTTACAGAAAAAATCCACGTGATGTAAAAACGAAGGGTAAAAATCTTCCTTGACCCGATTGAGGTTCGGATAGGATTTTTTGGGTATGAAACTAACCTGTGACGGTTGAAAGCTGTCATAGCTGTAGAACACACAGATACCTTCGTTTGACTGGTAATGGCTCCCGTAACTCTAAACGAGCCAAGAGTTATGGCCCTCCGAATAATCGATATCCACAGAGTGCAACATCTACGATGCAAGGTGCAACATCCGTCCAAAATGACGAAACAGTGCCGTACGACCTTTAGAAATGGGTGCATGGATTTGAAACGGTGCAGTACCATGGTGCACCACCCTCCAGCGATGGTAACTCATAGACCAGCCACGGGGATCCCGTTTTACAGAAAAATTCCACGTGAGGAAAAAACGAAGGGTAAAAAACTTCCATTACCCGATTGAGGTTCGGATAGGATTTTTGGGTATGAAACTAGCCAGCGACGGCTGGAAGCCATCATAGCTGTAGAACTCACAGATACCTTCCTTTTGACTGGTTATGGCTCCCGTAACTCTAAACGAGCCAAGAGTTATGGCCCTCCGAAGAATCGATTTCCACAGGGTGCAACATCTGCGGTGCAAGGTGCAACATCCGTCCAAAATGACGAAACAGTGCCGTACGACCTTTAGAAATGAGTGCATGGATTTGAAACATTGCACTACCATGGTGCACCACTCTCCAGCGATGGTAAATCATAGACCAGCCACAGGGATCCCGTTTTACAGAAAAAATCCACGTGACGAAAAATGAAGGGTAAAAAACTTCCTTAACCCGATTGAGGTTCTGAAAGGATTTTTTGGGTATGAAACTAACCAGTGACGGCTGAAAGCGGTCATAGCTGTAGAATTCGCAGATACCTTCGTTTTGACTGGTTATGGCTCCCGTAACTCTAAAAGAGCCAAGAGTTATGGCCCTCCGAAGAATAGATATCCACAGGGTGCAACATCTACGGTGCAAGGTGCAACATCCGTCCAAAATGACGAAACAGTGCCGTACGACCTTTAGAAATGAGTGCATGGATTTGAAACATTGCAGTACGATGGTGCACCACTCTCCAGCGATGGTAAATCATAGACAAGCCACGGAGATCCCGTTTTACAGAAAAAATCCACGTGACGAAAAAACGAAGGGTAAAAAACATCCTTGACCCGATTGAGGTTCGGATAGGATTTTTTGGGTATGAAACTAACCAGTGACGGGTAAAAGCCGTCATAGCTGTAGAACTCACAGATACCTTCGTTTTGACTGGTTATGGCTCCCGTAAATCTAAACGAGCCAAGAGTTATGGCCCTCCGAATAATCGATATCCATAGGGTGCAATATCTACGGCGCAAGGTGCAACATCCGTCCAAAATGACGAAACCGTGCCGTACGACCTTTAGAAATGGGTGCATGGATTTGAAACGGTGCAGTACCATGGTGCACCACTCTCCAGCGATGGTAAATCATTAACCAGCCACGGGGATCCTGTTTTTACAGAAAAATCCACGTGACGAAAAAACGAAGGGTAAAAAACTTCCATGACCCGATTGAGGTTCGGATAGGATTTTTTGGGTATGAAACTAACCAGTGACGGCTGAAAGCGGTCATAGCTGTAGAACTCACAGATACCTTCGTTTTGACAGGTTATGGCTCCCGTAACTCTAAACGAGCCAAGAGTTATGGCCCTCCGAAGAATCGATATCCACAGGGTGCAACATCTACGGTGCAAGGTGCAACATCCGTCCAAAATGACGAAACAGTGCCGTATGACCTTTAGAAATGAGTGTATGGATTTGAAACATTGCAGTACCTTGGTGCACCACTCTCCAGCGATGGTAAATCATAGACCAGCCACGGGGATCCCGTGTTACAGAAAAAATCCACGTGACGAAAAAACGAAGGGTAAAAACTTCCTTGACCCGATTGAGATTCGGATAGGATTTTTTGGGTATGAAACTAACCAGTGACGGCTGAAAGCCGTCATAGCTGTAGAACTCACAGATACCTTCGTTTTGACTGGTTATGGCTCCCGTAACTCTAAACGAGCCAAGAGTTATGGCCCTCCGAATAATCCATATCAAAGGGTGCAACATCTACGGCGCAAGGTGCAACATCCGTCCAAAATGACGAAACCGTGTCGTACGACCTATAGAAATGGGTGCATGGATTTGAAACGGTGCAGTACCATGGTGCACCACTCTCCAGCGATGGTGAATCATTGACCAGCCACGGGGATCCCGTTTTTACAGAAAAAATCCACGTGACGAAAAAACGAAGGGTTAAAAACTTCCATGACCCGATTGAGGTTCGGATAGAATTTTTCGGGTATGAAACTAACCAGTGACGGCTGAAAGCCATCATAGCTGTAGAACTCACAGATACCTTCGTTTTGACTGGTTATGGCTCCCGTAACTCTAAACGAGCCAAGAGTTTGGCCCTCCGAAGAATCGATATCCACAGGGTGCAACATCTACGGTGCAAGGTGCAACATCCGTCCAAAATGACGAAACAGTGTCGTACGACCTTTAGAAATGAGTGCATGGATTTGAAACATTGCAATACCATGGTGCACCACTCTCCAGCAATGGTAAATCATAGACCAGCCACGGGGATCCCGTTCTACAGAAAAAATCCACGTGACGAAAAAACGAAGGGTAAAAAACTTCCTTGACCCGATTGAGGTTCGGATAGGATTTTTTGGGTATGAAACTAACCAGTGATGGCTGAAAGCGGTCATGGCTGTAGAACTCACAGATGCCTTCGTTTTTACTGGTTATGGCTCCCGTAACTCTAAACGAGCCAAGAGTTATGGCCCTCCGAAGAATCGATATCCACAGGGTGCAACATCTACGGTGCAAGGTGCAACATCCGTCCAAAATGACGAAACAGTGTCGTACGACCTTTAGAAATGAGTGCATGGATTTGAAACATTGTAGTACCATGGTGCACCACTCTCCAGCGATGGTAAATCATAGACCAGCCATGGGGATCCCGTTTTACAGAAAAAATCCACGTGACGAAAAAACGAAGGGCAAAAACTTCCTTGACCCGATTGAGGTTCGGATAGGATTTTTTGGGTATGAAACTAACCAGTGACGGCTGAAAGCCGTCAAAGCTG
This sequence comes from Allium cepa, assembly GCA_030765085.1. Lineage (NCBI taxonomy): Eukaryota > Viridiplantae > Streptophyta > Magnoliopsida > Asparagales > Amaryllidaceae > Allium > Allium cepa. The sequence continues at coordinate 1,244,191 of CM060941.1, forward strand.
TAGAACTCATAGATACCTTCGTTTTTACTGGTTATGGCTCCCGTAACTCTAAACGAGCCAAGAGTTATGGCCCTCCGAATAATCGATATCCAAAGGGTGCAACATCTACGGCGCAAGGTGCAACATCCGTCCAAAATGACGAAACCGTGCCGTACGACCTTTAGAAATGGGTGCATGGATTTGAAATGGTGCAGTACCATGGTGCACCACTCTCCATCGATGGTAAATCATAGACCAGCCACGGGGATCCCGTTTTATAGAAAAAATCCACGTGACGAAAAAACGAACGGTAAAAAACTTCCTTGACCCGATTGAGGTTCGGATAGGAATTTTTGGGTATGAAACTAACCAGTTGCAACGACCCGTATTTTACGTGTCGTCATATCGTAAAATAGTTGCATTAAGTCGTTAGTATTGCTTTAAGTCGTTGATGTTGTTAAGTCGTTTAGAGTATGAGTCGAACAAAGTTTAAGTCGTTCAGAGTTGAGTCGTATGGAGGCATGAGTCGTGACCGACTTAGTGGTGTTGAGCGACTCATGGTAGTGGCCGACTTAAGATAGATAGCGACTTAAGGAAGGTGGCCGAGTTAAGGAAGCTAGTGGTAGTAGTTACGGCTTATAGGATTTGGAGCGACTTAAGGTGTTGTCGAGTTAAGGTGTGGCCGACTTAAGGTGGTAGGCGAGTTAGTGGGTTGGACCGACTCATAGGGTGACCAACCTAAGTAGGCTACGACTTACGGGTTAGCGAGTTAAAGAAGGTAGCGACCTAGTGGCTATGCCGTGTTATAGTTAGGTTGTGTGCTTAGTTAAGTCGTAACCGACTTATAAGGGGGGGCATACGAGATAAGACTTAGGTCGGTTGGTAGTTGAGTCGGTTGGTAGTTGAGTCGTCCAGATGACTTAGTGTTGAGTCGTTGGGTCGGTTTAGTGTTAGGTCGGCAGGGGACTGGGTCGTGTGACCCTGTGTAGTGTTAGGTCGCGTGCATGTTTTGGGTCGCGTATTGGCTTAGGTCGTTAAGTCGTGAGTCGGCAACTTAGTTAAGTCGCTAGGCCGTATTAGTTAGGTAGTTGAGTCGGCAGGGGCTTGAGTCGTGGGTCTTAGGTCGTGGACGACCTAGGGGATAGGTCGGCGGCGACTCAAGGGGCGGCGACTCATGGGTTTTTCAGCCTATAAATAGAGGGGTTTGGCTCACTTTTTGGCACCGGATTTTGAAGCAACGAAGTGCTGCCGTTTTGAGAGCTCGACTACAACACTTCTTCATCTTCTTTTCTCCTCTCTAATCTAGTGATTCCTTCCATCTAGATTGAAGATCAAATCGAAGATCCAAGAGCCAAAGTTGAAGATCTTCATCCAACAAAGAGAGATTTCATCGTTTGAAGCGAGATTTTGCCGGATCAAGCTTTGTTCTTCGCTGTCCAGATCTGGAGATAGTTGATTTTGAGGTGTTTAGGTGATTTAGTGAGTGGTAGTTATCTCTCACACGGACCCAAAGGATTATATTGGATCGGTGGCTTGTTTATGTGTTAATGAGAGTGATTTCGTGCATTTTTCTTAAGTCTACATGTAGATCTATTGTTCATGATGATTTGACACCTATTTTACTACATGATCACTTATGCAAGTTTATTCATCAAGTTGTAGAGATATCGTTCATGATTCATGCTTGTTAGATTGCATGTTAGATTTGGACTCTTTATTTACGAAATTGCCATTATTGTTGTAATTGCTTGTTTAGATCTTGTTTGAATAATTGATTACTTGGATTAATGTTTGATTTGATTGATTAGTTGATTGATAACTTGATTCGGTCAAGTTGGATGATGATGATTCAAAAGCTAAGTGGAAAGGCTCTTGAATGGTGAAAGCTGCTTGTGGCATATGAAGCGGATGTTGAAGCTCTAGATTTGATGATGATGTTGAGATGGGACTTTGCTATGATGCGATGAAGCAAAGCATGATGTGAGAAAGCCTTGGTTTAATCCAGACGGGATCATCCCAAGCATGTTGATGACTCAATGATGCGATGCGAGTTGGTTGATAATGGTGGGCTCGAGAGGCGCTTGGGCTAGTATGAGAATAGTCATCGAGGAGGATGACTAGGAGGCTTGGGTTTCATCGTTATTGAAGGTTCTAGCATGCTCAAAGCAAGAGTACGTTGGAATGGGCTGCGACGACGTTCCAAGCACGGGCTGCGACGACGTGCTAGTACTCTGGGTAGTTGCGAAAATTCCTAGGCACGGGCTGCGATGACGTGCGGAGTTATGTCTAGAACCGGGGTTACCATTAGCCCTTGACGGATGAATAAAAGAATGAGATAGTCATTCAGTTAACGGTGAAATCGAGGCAATGTTAACAGTGATAGCCAGAGTCATGGATGTTTGATTGTACCATCATTCGGCCTCAAGAGCGGTGTTTTCTGGGTGCTTATCTGATCTTGGTTTTGGCCTTGGGGGTTTGTATTTGGAAAACATCGACCTTGACTCGAGTGATAACTACTTTACTTAAGTTGTCTGCTTTGCTATGCTTGTTTATGCTTAGTGGGTCTGGGGGCTATCACTGTAGAAAGAGGTGGAGTGGGATGGTTGGGTTCCTATTCCTTTTACCCTTTATACTCTTTTGGTATGTTTGATAGTTAATTTACTGCTCACTAAGACTGTTGTCTGATTCAAGGTTTTATGTTCAACTCTTATTACCTTGGGCTGTTCACCCATGTTGGGATGGGCAGACTAGGTAGCAGGTGACAGGTGCTGTTCTTTAGGATCTACGAAGTTGATGACGAAGACGAGCTGGAGGCTAGCATATTAGATTTCCTACTATATGTACTGGATGTTCCGCTGTTTGTTTGATACTCTGAGTGTTATGTAGTGAGGCTTGATGTATTGACTATTCAGATGATTGTATAAAACTATTTTGAGTTCATATGATTCTGTTCTATGGAGCTTCACTATGTATATTTTCTATTGTATTTTGTCCATGCGCTGTGAGTAATGCGATAGATTCCGCTGTTTTATTTTACCCTGACTATCGTCCATGGCTGCGTGGCACGCCTTTCAGCGCACTATTTCCTTGTTTTGGTGCAGGAGTCATGGGTGGTCGTCACATTTGGTATCAGAGCTTTGGTTAATCGATTTTAGCCAACGCTCGCTGACGTAACTACGTATGAGAGACGTAATTGTATTTTGATGGATGATTACTATATATAAAATATAGTAGTTTAGAGGGATTTGAACTCCTTATGCAGTTGTTTCTCAAGGTGTTCTAAATCATTCCTTTTTGTAGATATTAAGGATGAGTCGAAGTGAGAGACAAGCTGCTAGGGAAAGCCGTGCTGCTGGGAGAGCTACTGACTATACTGCAATGTTCGAAGCTATGATGACTTCGATCATGAGAAGGATACCAGCCTCGGGGCCATCAGTAGATGTTGGAGTTCAAGTTCAAGCTCCAAGACCAGTGGATTTTGCTAAGCTTTGCAAGGACTATACTTCTCTTGGAGGAAAGGTTTTCTTGGGAATGGAATCAACCATTGAAGTGCAAAGATGGATTGATGCTTGTAGAAGGATCTTTGGTGACTTGGGAATTGAGGATGCAACTAAGAGGAAGCTTGCATCAAGACAGCTTCAAGGGAGAGCTTCGGATTGGTGGAATTCTATCACCATTGATACTCCAGAGGAAGAGATTACTTGGGAGAAATTCCAAGATAGATTTGAAGCTAAGTTCATTTCTACGGCTCAGAAATCTGTCCTGTTTAAGAAGTTTGTGGAGCTCAAGCAAAGTGGGAGACCAGTTCTTGAGTATGTTTCTGAGTTTGAAGCCTTGTCCAAGTATGCCAGATCGTATATTGATTCTCCCTATCAGAAGAATGAGAAGTTTGTGACAGGCTTGGACACTTATCTTGGGAGGCAGTTGGTGGATCATTTGGACGATTCATTTGAGAAGCTTGTGGAGAAAGCTCTCAAGCATGAGAGTCTGTTTCCCAAGGAAGGATCTGTTGTTGCTATGACCAAGGAGCAAAGTGGAAACAAGAAGAGGAAGCAGCAGCAGCAGAAGGGTAAGGATGGCCAGAAGAAACCGAAGGGCGAAGTAATCTGCTACAATTGTTAGCAGAAGGTTCATCTCTCCAGAGATTGCAAGAAACCCAGAGTGTCGGCAAGGTGTCACAACTGTGACAAACCGGGGCATTTCAAGAGGGATTGTCCGGAACTGAGGAAGGACAAGCAGATTGTGCAAGCTTATGCTTTGGGGGCTATTCCGTCGTCTTCGAAAGCTCCTACTGCTGAAGAGAAGGGGAAGAGTGTGGTGGTTCAAGGTACTCTTTCCATTTGTGGTATTCCAGTTAGAGTGTTGTTTGATACTGGAGCATCGCATTCTTTTGTTTGTAGTGAACTTGTAGGCCGGTTGGGTTTGGAACCGGATATTGTTGAGAGACCATTGGTTGTGACTAATCCAGTTGGGGGTTCGTCTTGTTTGTGTATGATATGCCGTGGTCTAGTTGTGTCGAGTCATGATTGCTCTTTTGTTTGTGATTGCTTTGTTCTGAACTTTGCGGGGTTCGAAATTATTTTGGGTATGGACTGGCTTAGGAAGTGTGCGGCAAGGATTGATTGTGAGAGGCTGGAGGTGACAGTCGGGAATGTGGAAGGGCGAAAGGTTGTGATACGATGTAAGCATGAGGAAGGCGTCTTCATGAGCTTCATGTATTCGCTGGTTGTTCCACGGGATGGATTGTCATCGGTGCCTATTGTGAATGGATTTGAGGATGTCTTTGACGAGGTCAAAGGGTTACCGCCGCATAGGGAGATCGAGTTTCATATCGATCTAGTTGAGGGAGCCAGACCTGCTGTGATGCCTCTTAGGCGGATGGCGCCTAGGGAACAGCTTGAGTTGAAGGTGCAAGTTGATGACCTTTTACGGAAAGGATTCATTCGACGTAGTGTGTCCGAATGGGGTGCACCAGTTGTGTTCGCAACCAAAGCGGATGGATCGTTGAGGTTGTGTGTGGATTATCGTGAGCTGAATAAAGTGACTAGGAAGAACAAGTATCCATTGCCGAGAATAGATGACTTGTTTGATCAGCTTCAAGATGCTATGGTGTTTTCTCAGATGGATTTGGCAACGGGATTTCACCAGTTGAGAGTGGCAAAGGATTGTGTGCCGAAGACTGCTTTTAAGACACCATCCGGATTTTATGAGCGGCTGGTAATGCCGTTTGGATTGACCAATGCACCAACATATTTTGTGGATCTTATGAATAGAGTATTCAGAGATCAGTTGAACAAGTTTGTACTTGTGTTCATGGATGATATTTTGGTTTATTCCAGGACTGAAGAAGAGCACAAGACACACTTGAGGATTGTTTTGGAAAGCTTGCGGAAACATCAGCTGAGGGCTAAGTTTTCGAAGTGCCACTTCTGGAAGAGTGAAGTGAGATTCTGAGGCCATGTTATCTCTGGAAATGGGATAGCGGTTGATCCCGCTAAGGTGGCAGCGATCAAGGATTGGGTTAGACCTAAGAATGCATCTGATGTGAGAAGTTTTCTTGGATTAGCTGGATATTATCGACGGTTTATCAAAGATTTTTCCAAGATAGCTGCACCATTAACAGGATTGACGAAAAAGAACCAATTGTTCAGATGGGATGATGAGTGTGAGCAAGCTTTCGTAATCCTGAAAGAGCGACTGACAAGTGCTCCTGTTTTGACTATTCCAAGTGGGAATGATGAGATGGTGGTTTACACCGATGCATGTGGTACTGGACTTGGAGCAGTGCTAATGCAGAAGGATAAAGTTGTTGCATATGCAAGTCGACAACTGAAGCCGCATGAAAGGAATTATCCGACTCATGATTTGGAGTTCGCGGCGATCGTATTTGCTCTGAAGATGTGGAGACATTATCTATTGGGAGTTCGATTCGAATTGTTTACGGATCATAAGTCGTTGAAGTGTCTGTTCTCCCGAAAGGATTTGAATCTTCGGCAGCAACGATGGCTAGAGTTTTTAGCATCATATGATTTTGGTATAGCCTATACTCCGGGGAAAGGTAACGCAGTGGCAGATGCGTTAAGTCGAAGACATGCAGGATTGGGAGCCATGTTTTCGGAATGGAAGAGTCTCGAGTATTTGGCTGGATTTGATTTCAGGCCTAGATGTGAATTGGAACCTGAGATGTTGGCAAACTTATCGATAAGACCTACTCTGATGGAAAGAATTGGCGAGAGCCAAAAACGAGACGATAAGCTTGTCAAGATTATCCGTGAGTTGGAATCTGGATTGGACCCAGAAAAGATTAAAGGATTCGAGGTCGATCGAGAGGGTTGGCTTCGGAAGCAAGGACGATTAGTTGTTCCTGATATGGATGGATTGAGAGATGAAGTTCTTAGGGAAAGTCATCACTCGAAGTTGACGATTCATCCAGGTGGAAATAAGATGTATCGGGATATGAAGAGAACCTATTACTGGGAAGGTATGAAGAAGGATGTTGGAAATTTTATTTCCAAATGCATGAACTGCCAGTTGGTGAAAGCCGAGCAGAAGAAGTCCAGTGGATTGCTTCAGCCATTAGAGGTTCCTACATGGAAGTGGGAGCAGATATCGATGGATTTTATCGATGGACTACCTAGAACCAGGGCGGGGAATGAAGGGATTTGGGTCATTGTAGATCGTTTGACCAAGCAAGATTAATTCCTGTTCGATCAACTAGGACTGCATCGAAGTTGGCTGAGCTTTATGTTAAGTGGATAGTTCGATTCCATGGTATTCCGAAGAGTATAGTGAGCGATTGAGACCCATTGTTCACTAGTGGATTTTGGAAGAGCTTCCAGGAAGTTTTGGGAACCGAGTTGTGTTTGAGTACAGCTTATCACCCTCAAACTGATGGTCAGACCGAGAGAGTCAACCGAGTTTTTGAAGATCTCCTGAGAGCATGTGTTTTGGACTTCGGAGGATCCTGGGAAGATCACCATCATTTGGTGGAATTTGCGTATAATAACAGTTACCAGACAAGTATTGGTATGGCACCGTATGAAGCATTGTATGGAAGACCGTGTAACTCTCTGACATGTTGGTTAGAAACTGGAGAAAAGCTGATGCTTGGGCCAGAGATGATTCGACAGACTACGGATTGTATAGAGATCATTCGGCGACGAATGAAGGCAGCCCAAGATCGTCAGAAAAGTTATGCAGATAAACGTCGTAAGGATTTGGAATTTGACGTAGGTTATATGGTCTTTGTGAAGATTTCTCCTCTGAAGAATGTTATTCGATTCGGGAAGAAAGGAAAGTTGACTCTAAGATTTGTTGGACCATTCTCGATCATCGAGCGAATTGGAAAGCTCGCTTATAGATTGGAGTTACCGAAAAAGATGGCGGGTGTGCACAATGTTTTTCATGTATCTTATCTATGGAAGTATGTGCACGACTCGAATACGGTGGTTTCTGCTGATAGCTGGGAAGATTTAGAGGTTGATCCAGTTGTTACGAGACCTCGTAAGCCGCTTCGTGTTGTTGGAACCGACACGAAACAGCTTAGGAGGAAGATGATTACGTTGCTCAAGGTACAATGGAGTGATGATGTTAACGACTGTACATGGGAGGAGGAAGAGAGGATGAAGGCAGCTCATCCTGAACTCTTCGAGGTATGGCCCTAAGGTGTCGTGACATCTCATGAATTTGTAGCTTGTTCTAGTCTTAGAATTCTGCATGCTAGGCTAGTAATTGGATGCATGGTTTGTTGATTGCTATGGATGGTAGGCATGCGGAATAACTTTGATTACTCTTGTTTGTTTGGAATTTCGGGGGCGAAATTCCTAAGGGGGAGAGAATGTAACGACCCGTATTTTACGTGTCGTCATATCGTAAAATAGTTGCATTAAGTCGTCAGTATTGCTTTAAGTCGTTGATGTTGTTAAGTCGTTTAGAGTATGAGTCGACCAAAGTTTAAGTCGTTCAGAGTTGAGTCATATGGAGGCATGAGTCGTGACCGACTTAGTGGCGTTGAGCGACTCATAGTAGTGGCCGACTTAAGATAGATAGCGACTTAAGGAAGGTGGCCGAGTTAAGGAAGCTAGTGGTAGTAGTTACGGCTTATAGGATTTGGAGCGACATAAGGTGTTGCCGAGTTAAGGTGTGGCCGACTTAAGGTGGTAGGCGAGTTAGTGGGTTGGACCGACCTAAGGAGACTACGACTTACGGGTTAGCGAGTTAGAGAAGGTAGCGACCTAGTGGCTATGCCGTGTTATAGTTAGGCTGTGTGCTTAGTTAAGTCATAACCGACTTATAAGTGGGGGCATACGAGATAAGACTTAGGTCGGTTGGTAGTTGAGTCGGTTGGTAGTTGAATCGTCCAGATGACTTAGTGTTGAGTCGTTGGGTCGGTTTAGAGTTAGGTCGGCAGGGGACTAGGTCGTGTGACCCTGTGTAGTGTTAGGTCGCGTGCATGTTTTGGGTCGCGTATTGGCTTAGGTCATTTAGTCGTGAGTCGGCAACTTAGTTAAGTCGCTAGGCCGTATTAGTTAGGTCGTTGAGTCGGCAGGGGCTTGAGTCGTGGGTCTTAGGTCGTGGACGACTTAGGGGATAGGTCGGCGGCGACTCAAGGGGCGGCGACTCATGGGTTTTTCAGCCTATAAATAGAGGGGTTTGGCTCACTTTTTGGCATCGGATTTTGAAGCAACGAAGTGCTTCCATTTTGAGAGCTCGACTACAACACTTCTTCATCTTCTTTTCTCCTCTCTAATCTAGTGATTTCTTCCATCTAGATTGAAGATCAAATCGAAGATCCAAGAGCCAAAGTTGAAGATCTTCATCCAACAAAGAGAGATTTCATCGTTTGAAGCGAGATTTTGCCGGATCAAGCTTTGTTCTTTGCTGTCCAGATCTGGAGATAGTTGATTTTGAGGTGTTTAGGTGGTTTGGTGAGTGGTAGTTATCTCTCACACGGGCCCAAAGGAGTATATTGGATCGGTGGCTTGTTTATGTGTTAATGAGAGTGATTTCGTGCAATTTTCTTAAGTCTACATGAAGATCTATTGTTCATGATGATTTGACACCTATTTTACTACATGATCACTTATGCAAGTTTATTCATCAAGTTGTAGAGATATTGTTCATGATTCATGCTTGTTAGATTGCATGTTAGATTTGGACTCTTTATTTACGAAATTGCCATTATTGTTGTAATTGCTTGTTTAGATCTTGTTTGAATAATTGATTACTTGGATTAATGTTTGATTTGATTGATTAGTTGATTAATAACTTGATTCGGTCAAGTTGGATGATGATGATTCAAAAGCTAAGTGGAAAGGCTCTTGAATGGTGAAAGCTGCTTGTGGCATATGAAGCGGATGTTGAAGCTCATATGGATAGATTTGATGATGATGTTGAGATGGGACTTTACTATGATGCGATGAAGCAAAGCATGATGTGAGAAAGCCTTGGTTTAATCCAGACGGGATCATCCCAAGCATGTTGATGACTCGATGATGCGATGCGAGTTGGTTGATAATGGTGGGCTCGAGAGGCGCTTGGTCTAGTATGAGAATAGTCGTCGAGGAGGATGACTAGGAGGCTTGGGTTTCATCGTTATTGAAGGTTCTAGCATGCTCAAAGCAAGAGTACGTTGGAACGGGCTGCGACGACGTTCCAAGCACGGGCTGCGACGACGTGCTAGTACTCGGGGTAGTTGCGAAAATTCCTAGGCACGGGCTGCGACGACGTGCGGAGTTATGTCTAGAACCGGGGTTACCATTAGCCCTTGACGGATGAATAAAAGAATGAGATAGTCATTCAGTTAACGGTGAAATCGAGGCAATGTTAACAGTGATAGCCAGAGTCATGGATGTTTGATTGTACCATCATTCGGCCTCAAGAGCAGTGTTTTCTGGGTGCTTATCTGATCTTGGTTTAGGCCTTGGGGGTTTGTATTTAGAAAACATCGACCTTGACTCGAGTGATAACTACTTTACTTAAGTTGTCTTCTTTGCTATGCTTGTTTATGCTTAGTGGGTCTGGGGGCTATCACTGTAGAAAGAGGTGTAGTGGGATGGTTGGGTTCCTATTCCTTTTACCTTTTATACTCTTTTGGTATGTTGATAGTTAATTTACTGCTCACTAAGATTGTTGTCTGACTCAAAGTTTTATGTTCAACTCTTATTTCCTTGGGCTGTTCATCCATGTTGGGATGGGCAGATTAGGTAGCAGGTGACAGGTGCTGTTCTTAAGGATCTACGAAGTTGATGACGAAGACGAGCTGGAGGCTAGCATATTAGATTTCCTACTATATGTACTGGATGTTCCGTTGTTTGTTTGATACTCTGAGTGTTATGTAGTAAGGCTTGATGTATTGGCTATTCAGATAATTGTATAAAACTATTTTGAGTTTATATGATTCTGTTCTATGGAGCTTCACTATGTATATTTTCTATTGTATTTTGTCCATGCGCTGTGAGTAATTCGATAGATTCCGCTGTTTTATTTTACCCTGACGATCGTCCCTGCCTGGCACGCCTTTCAGCGCACTATTTCCTTGTTTTGGTGCAGGAGTCATGGGTGGTCGTCACACCAGTGACGGCTCAAAGCGGTCATAGCTGTAGAACTCAATGATACCTTCGTTTTGACTGGTTATGGTTCCCGTAACTCTAAACGAGCCAAGAGTTATGGCCCTCCGAAGAATCGATATCCACAGGGTGCAACATCTACGGTGCAAGGTGCAACGTCCGTCCAAAATGACGAAACAGTGCCATACGACCTTTAGAAATGAGTGCATGGATTTGAAACATTGCAGTACCATGGTGCACCACTCTCCAGCGATGGTAAATCATAGACCAGCCACAGGGATCCCGTTTTACAGAAAAAATCCACGTGACGAAAAAACAAAGGGTAAAAAACTTCCTTGACCCGATTGAAGTTCGGATAGGATTTATTGGGTATGACACTAACCAGTGACGGCTAAAAGCCGTCATAGCTGTAGAACTCACACATACCTTCGTTTTGACTGGTTATGGCTACCGTAACTCTAAACGACCCAAGAGTTATGGCCCTCCGAATAATCGATATCCATAGGATGCAACATCTACGGTGCAAGGTGCAACATCCGTCCAAAATGACGAAACCGTCCCGTACGACCTTTAGAAATAGGTGCATGGATTTGAAACGGTGTAGTACCATGGTGCACCACTCTCCAGCGATGGTAAATCATTGACCAGCCACGGGGATCCCGTATTACAGAAAAAGTCCACGTGACGAAAAAACGAAGGGTAAAAAACTTCCATGACCCGATTGAGGTTCGGATAGGAATTTTTGGGTATGAAACTAACCAGTGACGGCTGAAAGCCGTCATAGCTGTAGAACTCACAGATACCTTCGTTTTGACTAGTTATGGCTCCCGTAACTCTAAACGAGCCAAGAGTTATGGCCCTCCAAATAATCAATATCCACAGGGTGCAACATCTACGGTGCAAGGTGCAACATCCGTCCAAAATGACGAAACCGTGCCGTACGACCTTTAGAAATGGGTGCATGGATTTGAAATGGTGTAGTACAATGGTGCACCACTCTCCAGCGATGGTAACTCATAGACCAGCCACGGGGATCCCGTTTTGCAGAAAAATTCCACGTGACGAAAAAACGAAGGGTAAAAAACTTCCATGACCCGATTGAGATTCAGATAGGATTTTTTGGGTATGAAACTAACCAGTGACGGCTGAAAGCGGTCACAGCTGTAGAACTCACAGATACCTTCGTTTTGACTGGTTATGGCTCCTGTAACTCTAAACGAGCTAAGAGTTATGGGCCTTCGAAGAATCGATATCCACAGGGTGCAACATCTACGGTGCAAGCTGCAACATCCGTCCAAAATGACGAAACAGTGCCGTACGACCTTTAGAAATGAGCGCATGGATTTGAAACATTGCAGTAACATGGTGCACCACTCTCCAGCGATGGTAAATCATAGACCAGCCACGGGGATCCCGTTTTACAGAAAAAATCCATGTGACGAAAAAACGAAGGGTAAAAACTTCCATGACCCGATTGAGGTTCGGATACGATTTTTTGGGTATGAAACTAACCAGTGACGGCTGAAAGCCGTCATAGGTGTAGAACTCACAGATACCTTCGTTTTGACTGGTTATGGCTCCCGTAACTCTAAACGAGCCAAGAGTTATGGCCCTCCGAATAATCGATATCCATAGGATGCAACATCTACGGTGCAAGGTGCAACATCCGTCCAAAATGACGAAACCGTGCCGTACGACCTTTAGAAACGAGTGCATGGATTTGAAACGGTGCAGTACCATGGTGCACCACTCTCCAGCGATGGTAAATCGTTGACCAGCCACGGGGATCCCGTTTTTACAGAAAAAATCCACGTGACGAAAAAACGAAGGGTAAAAAACTTCCATGACCCGATAGAGGTTCGGATAGGATTTTTTGGGTATGAAACTAACCAGTGACGGCTGAAAGCCTTCATAGCTGTAGAACTCACAGCACCATCGTTTTGACTGGTTATGGCTCCCGTAACTCTAAACGAGCCAAGAGTTATGGCCCTCCGAAGAATCGATATCCACAGGGTGCAACATCTACGGTGCAAGGTGCAACATCCGTCCAAAATGACGAAACAGTGCCGTACGACCTTTAGAAATGAGTGCATGGATTTGAAACATTGCAGTACCATGGTGCACCACTCTCCAGCGATGGTAAATCATAGACCAGCCACGGGGATCCCGTTTTACAGAAAAAATCCACGTGACGAAAAAACGAAGGGTAAAAAACTTCCTTGACCCGATTGAGGTTCGGATAGGATTTTTTGGGTATGAAACTAAACAGTGAAGGCTGAAAGCCGTCATAGCTGTAGAACTCACAGATACCTTCGTTTTGACTGGTTATGGCTCCCGTAACTCTAAACGAGCCAAGAGTTATGGCCCTCCGAATAATCGATATCCACAGGGTGCAACATCTACGGTGCAAGGTGCAACATCCGTCCAAAATGACGAACAGTGCCGTATGGCCTTTAGAAATGGGTGCATGGATTTGAAACGGTGCAGTACCATGGTGCACCACTCTCCAGCGATGGTAACTCATAGACCAGCCATGGGGATCCCGTTTTACAGAAAAATTCCACGTGACGAAAAAACGAAGGGTAAAAAACTTCCTTGACCCGATTGAGGTTCGGATAGGATTTTTTGGATATGTAACTAACCAGTGACGGCTGAAAGCTGTCATAGCTGTAGAACTCACATATACCTTCGTTTTGACTGGTTATGGCTCCCGTAGCTCTAAACGAGGCAAGAGTTATGGCCTCCGAAGAATCGATATCCACAGGGTGCAACATCTACGGTGCAAGGTGCAACATCCGTCCAAAATGACGAAACAGTGCCGTACGACCTTTAGAAATGGGTGCATCAACTTGAAACGGTGCAGTACCATGGTCCACCACTCTCCAGCGATGGTAAATCATTGACCAGCCACGGGGATCCCGTTTTACAGAAAAAATCCACGTGACGAAAAAACGAAGGGTAAAAAACTTCCATGACCCGATTGAGGTACGGATAGGATTTTTTGGGTATGAAACTAACCAGTGAGTGTAGAAAGCCATCATAGCTTTAGAACTCACAGATACCTTCGTTTTGACTGGTTATGGCTCCCGTAACTCCAAAAGAGCCAAGAGTTATGGACCTCCGAAAAATCGATATCCACAGGGAGCAACATCTACGGTGCAAGGTGCAACATCCGTCCAAAATGATGAAACAGTGCCGTACGACCTTTAGAAATGGGTGCATGGATTTGAAACGGTGCAGTATCATGGTGAACCACTCTCCAGCGATGGTAACTCATAGACCAGCCACGGGGATCCCGTTTCACAGAAAAAATCCACGTGACGAAAAAACGAAGGGTAAAAAACTTCCTTGACCCGATTGAGGTTCGGATAGGATTTTTTGGGTATGAAACTAACCAGTGACGGCTGAAAGAGGTCATAGCTATAGAACTCACAGATACCTTCGTTTTGACTGGTTATGGCTCCCGTAACTCTAATCGAGCCAAGAGTTATGGCCCTCCGAAGAATCGATATCCACAGGGTGCATCATCTACGGTGCAAGCTGCAACATCCGTCCAAAATGACGAAACAGTGCCGTACGACCTTTAGAAATGAGTGCATGGATTTGAAATATTGCAGTACCATGGTGCACCACTCTCCAGCGATGGTAAATCATAGACCAGCCACGGGGATCCCGTTTTACAGAAAAAATCCACGTGACGAAAAAACGAAGGGTAAAAACTTCCTTGGCCCGATTGAGGTTCGGATACGATTTTTTGGGTATGAAACTAACCACTGACGGCTGAAAGCCGTCATAGGTGTAGAACTCACAGATACCTTCGTTTTGACTGGTTATGGCTCCCGTAACTCTAAACGAGCCAAGAGTTATGGCCCTCCGAATAATCGATATCCATAGGGTGCAACATCTACGGTGCAAGGTGCAACATCCGTCCAAAATGACGAAACCGTGCCGTACGACCTTTAGAAATAGGTGCATGGATTTGAAACGGTGCAGTATCATGGTGCACCACTCTCCAGCGATGGTAAATCGTTGACCAGCCACGGGGATCCCGTTTTTACAGAAAAATCCACGTGACGAAAAAACGAAGGGTAAAAAACTTCCATGACCCGATTGAGGTTCGGATAGGATTTTTTGGGTATGAAACTAACCAGTGACGGCTATAAGCCTTCATAGCTGTAGAACTCACAGATACCTTCGTTTTGACTGGTTATGGCTCCCGTAACTCTAAACGAGCCAAGAGTTATGGCCCTCCGAATAATCGATATCCATTGGGTGCAACATCTACGGTGCAAGGTGCAACATCCGTCCAAAATGACAAAACGGTGCCGTACGACCTTTAGAAACGAGTGCATGGATTTGAATCGGTGCAGTACCATGGTGCACCACTCTCCAGCGATGGTAAATCATTGACCAGCCACGGGGATCCCGTTTTTACAGAAAAATCCACGTGACGAAAAAACGAATGGTAAAAAACTTGCATGACCCGATTGAGGTTCGGAAAGGATTTTTGGGTATGAAACTAACCAGTGACGGCTGAAAGCTGTCATAGGTGTAGAACTCACAGATACCTTCGTTTTGACTGGTTATGGCTCCCTTAACTCCAAACGAGCCAAGAGTTATGGCCCTCCGAAGAATCGATATCCACAGGGTGCAACATCTACGGTGCAAGGTGCAACATCCGTCCAAAATGACGAAACAGTGCCGTACGACCTTTAGAAACGAGTGCATGGATTTGAAACGGTGCAGTACCATGGTGCACCACTCTCCAGCGATGGTAAATCATTGACCAGCCACGGGGATTCCGTTTTTACAGAAAAAATCCACGTGACGAAAAAACGAAGGGTAAAAAACTTGCATGACCCGATTGAGGTTCGGAAAGGATTTTTTGGTATGAAACTAACCAGTGACGGCTGAAAGGATGTCATAGGTGTAGAACTCACAGATACCTTCGTTTTGACTGGTTATGGCTCCCGTAACTCTAAACGAGCCAAGTGTTATGGCCCTCCGAAGAATCGATATCCACAGGGTGCAACATCTACGGTGCAAGGTGCAACATCCGTCCAAAATGACGAAACAGTGCTGTACGACCTTTAGAAATTAGTGCATGGATTTGAAACATTGCAGTCCCATCGTGCACCACTCTCCAGCGATGGTAAATCATAGACCAGCCACGGGTATCCCGTTTTACAGAAAAAATCCACGTGACGAAAAAACGAAGGGTAAAAAACTTCCTTGACCCGATTGAGGTTCGGATAGGATTTTTTGGGTATGGAACTAACCGGTGATGGCTGAAAGCTGTCATGGCTGAAGAACTCACAGATACCTTCGTTTTGACTGGTAATGGCTCCCGTAACTCTAAACGAGCCAAGAGTTATGGCCCTCCGAATAATCGATATCCATAGGGTGCAACATCTACGGTGCAAGGTGCAACATCCGTCCAAAATGACGAAACCGTGCCGTACGACCTTTAGAAATGGGTGCATGGATTTGAAAAGGTGCAGTACCATGGTGCACCACTCTCCAGCGATGGTAAATCGTTGACCAGCCACGGGGATCCCGTTTTTATAGAAAAAATCCACGTGACGAAAAACTGAAGGGTAAAAAACTTCCATGACCCGATTGAGGTTCGGATAGGATTTTTTGGGTATGAAACTAACCAGTGAGCGTAGAAAGCCGTCATAGCTTTAGAACTCACAAATACCTTCGTTTTGACTGGTTATGGCTCCCGTAACTCTAAAAGAGCCAAGAGTTACGGACCTCCGAAAAATCGATATCCACAGGGAGCAACATCTACGGTGCAAGGTGCAACATCCGTCCAAAATGACGAAACAGTGCCGTACGACCTTTAGAAATGGGTGCATGGATTTGAAACGGTGCAGTATCATGGTGAACCACTCTCCAGCGATGGTAACTCATAGACCAGCCATGGGGATCCCGTTTTACAGAAAAAATCCACGTGACGAAAAAACGAAGGGTAAAAAACTTCCTTGACCCGATTGAGGTTCGGATAGGATTTTTTGGGTATGAAACTAACCAGTGATGGCTGAAAGCGGTCATAGCTGTAGAACTCACAGATACCTTTATTTTGACTGGTTATGGCTCCCGTAACTCTAAACGAGCCAAGAGTTATAGCCCTCCGAAGAATCGATATCCACAGGGTGCAACATCTACGGTGCAAGCTGCAACATCCGTCCAAAATGACGAAACAGTGCCGTACGACCTTTAGAAATGAGCGCATGGATTTGAAACATTGCAGTAACATGGTGCACCACTCTCAAGCGATGGTAAATCATAGACCAGCCACGGGGATCCCGTTTTACAGAAAAAATCCACGTGACGAAAAAACGAAGGGTAAAAACTTCCATGACCCGATTGAGGTTCGGATACGATTTTTTGGGTATGAAACTAACCAGTGACGGCTGAAAGCCATCATAGGTGTAGAACTCACAGATACCTTCGTTTTGACTGGTTATGGCTCCCGTAACTCTAAACGAGCCAAGAGTTATGGCCCTCCGAATAATCGATATCCATAGGATGCAACATCTACGGTGCAAGGTGCAACATCCGTCCAAAATGACGAAACCGTGCCGTACGACCTTTAGAAACGAGTGCATGGATTTGAAACGGTGCAGTACCATGATGCACCACTCTCCAGCGATGGTAAATCGTTGACCAGCCACGGGGATCCCGTTTTTACAGAAAAAATCCACGTGACGAAAAAACGAAGGGTAAAAAACTTCCATGACCCGATAGAGGTTCGGATAGGATTTTTTGGGTATGAAACTAACCAGTGACGGCTGAAAGCCTTCATAGCTGTAGAACTCACAGCACCATCATTTTGACTGGTTATGGCTCCCGTAACTCTAAACGAGCCAAGAGTTATGGCCCTCCGAAGAATCGATATCCACAGGGTGCAACATCTACGGTGCAAGGTGCGACATCCGTCCAAAATGACGAAACAGTGCCGTACGACCTTTAGAAATGAGTGCATGGATTTAAAACGGTGCAGTACCATGGTGCACCACTCTCCAGCGATGGTAAATCATTGACCAGCCACGGGGATCCCCTTTTACAGAAAAAATCCACGTAACGAAAAAACGAAGGGTAAAAAACTTCCATGACCCGATTGAGGTTCGGATAGGATTTTTTGGGTATGAAACTAACCAGTGACGGCTGAAAGCCGTCATAGCTGTAGAACTCACAAATACCTTCGTTTTGACTGTTTAGGGCTCCCGTAACTCTAAACGAGCCAAGAGTTATGGCCCTCCGAAGAATCGATATCCACAGGGTGCAACATCTACGGTGCAAGGTGCAACATCCGTCCAAAATGACGAAACAGTGTCGTACGACCTTTAGAAATGGGTGTATGGATTTGAAACGGTGCAGTACCGTGGTGAACCACTCTCCAGCGATGGTAACTCATAGACCAGCCACGGGGATCGCGTTTTACAGAAAAAATCCACGTGACGAAAAAACGAAGGGTAAAAAACTTCCTTGACCCGATTGAGGTTCGGAAAGGATTTTTTGGATATGAAACTAACCAGTGACGGCTAAAAGCCATCATAGCTGTAGAACTCACAGATACATTCGTTTTTACTGGTTATGGCTCCCGTAAATCTAAACCAGTCAAGAGTTATGGCCATCCGAATAATCGATATCCATAGGGTGCAACATCTACGGTGCAAGGTGCAACATCCGTCCAAAATGACGAAACCGTGCCGTACGACCTTTAGAAATGGGTGCATGGATTTGAAACGGTGCTGTACCATGGTGCACCACTCTCCAGCGATGCTAAATCATTGACCAGCCACGGGGATCCCGTTTTTACAGAAAAAATCCACGTGACGAAAAAACAAAGGGTAAAAAACTTCCATGACCCGATTGAGGTTCGGATAGGATTTTTTTGGTATGAATCTAACCAGTGACGGTTGAAAGTGGTCATAGCCGTAGAACTCACAGATACCTTCGTTTTGACTGGTTATGGCTCCCGTAACTCTAAACGAGCCAAGAGTTATGGCCCTCCGAATTATCGATATCCATAGGGTGCAACATCTACGGTGCAAGGTGCAACATCCGTCCAAAATGACGAAACAGTGCCGTACGACCTTTAGAAATGAGTGCACGGATTTGAAACGGTGCAGCACCATGGTGCACCACTCTCTAGAGATGGTAACTCATAGACCAGCCACGGGGATCCCGTTTTACAGAAAAATTCCACGTGACGAAAAAACGAAGGGTAAAAAACTTCCATGTCCCGATTGAGGTTCGGATAGGATTTTTTGGGTATGAAACTAACCAGTGACGGCTGAAAGCCGTCATAGCTGTAGAACACACAGATACCTTCGTTTTAACTGGTTATGGCTCCCGTAACTCTAAACGAGCCAAGAGTTATGGCCCTCCGAATAATCGATATCCACAGGGTGCAACATCTACGGTGCAAGGTGCAACATCCGTCCAAAATGACGAAACAGTGTCGTACGACCTTTAGAAATGGGTGCATGGATTTGAAAAGGTGCAGTACCATGGTGCACCACTCTCCAGCGATGGTAACTCATAGACCATCCACGGGGATCCCGTTTTACAGAAAAAATCCACGTAACGAAAAAACGAAGGGTAAAAAACTTCCTTGACCCGATAGAGGTTCGGATAGGATTTTTTGGCTATGAAACTAACCAGTGATAGCTGAAAGCTGTCATAGCTGTAGAACTCACAGATACCTTCGTTTTGACTGGTTATGGCTCCCGTAACTCTAAACGAGCCAAGAGTTATGGCCCTCCGAAGAATCGATATCCACAGGGTGCAACATCTACGGTGCAAGGTGCAACATCCGTCCAAAATGACGAAACAGTGTCGTACGACCTTTAGAAATGGGTGCATGGATTTGAAACGGTGCAGTACCATGGTGCACCACTCTCCAGCGATGGTAAATCATTGACCAGCCACGGGGATCCCGTTTTACAGAAAAAATCCACGTGACGAAAAAACGAAGGGTAAAAAGCTTGCATGACCCGATTGAGGTTCGGATAGGATTTTTTGGGTATGAAACTAACCAGTGACAGTTGAAAGCCATCATAGCTGTAGAACTCCCAGATACCTTCGTTTTGACTGGTTATGGCTCCCGTAACTCTAAAAGAGCCAAGAGTTATGGCCCTCCGAAAAATCGATATCCACAGGGTGCAACATCTACGGTGCAAGGTGCAACATCCGTCCAAAATGACGAAACAGTGTCGTGCGACCTTTAGAAATGGGTGCATGGATTTGAAACGGTGCAGTACCATGGTGAACCACTCTCCAGCGATGGTAACTCATAGACCTGCCACGGGGATCCCGTTTTACAGAAAAAATCATCGTGACGAAAAAGCGAAGGGTAAAATACTTCCTTGACCCGGTTGAGGTTCGGATAGGATTTTATGGGTACGAAACTAACCAGTGACGGCTGAAAGCGGTCACAGCTGTAGAACTCACAGATACCTTCGTTTTGACTGGTTACGGCTCCCGTAACTCTAAACGAGCTAAGAGTTATGGCCCTCCGAAGAATCGATATCCACAGGGTGCAACATCTACGGTGCAAGGTGCAACATCCGTCCAAAATGACGAAACAGTGCCGTACGACCTTTAGAAATGAGTTCATGGATTTGAAACATTGCAGTACTGTGGTGCACCACTCTCCAGCGATGGTAAATCATAGACCAGCCACGGGGATCCCATTTTACAGAAAAAATCCACGTGACGAAAAAACGAAGGGTAAAAAACTTCCTTGACCAGATTGAGGTTCGGATAGGATTTTTTGGGTTTGAAACTAACCATTGACGGCTGAAAGCCGTCATAGCTGTAGAACTCACAGATACCTTCGTTTTGACTGGTTATGGCTCCCGTAACTATAAACGAGCCAAGAGTTATGGCCCTCCGAAGAATTGATATCCACAGGGTGCAACATCTACGGTGCAAGGTGCAACATCCGTCCAAAATGACGAAACAGTGTCGTTGTTTGCGCCAAAATTGGTCACAAACACCCAAGGTCGTGAAAGCACCCGTTTACGTGTTTAATTCGATAATATTCAGCACAGAACTCAGCAACAATCAATATAGAATTCAGCTCTAAGTAACAAATCACAGTAATTCACAAGCAACAATCACAAACACAGGATTTATAGTGGTTCGGCGTTCGTGCCTACGTCCACTTTGAAGGGTTTCTCTTTATTGCTTTGCTCGATTCAATCGATTACAATGGATTACAGCTGACAATTGCTTTGAAATCTGAATACAACAGCGATTCTAATAGTTAAACTTGGATCCGGCAGAGTCTTGGCGTTCAATGGCGGAAAGATCCCCTTTTCTGAAGGCTTCAGGGTGCTATTTATAGGCGTTGGAGGCCCAGATCTTGCTGAAACTTCGTGAGACTCCTTCTGGCACGTGAGTGGGCCCACGCGACCGACCCCACCAAGTTTCGTCTCGATCTGACATCGGTTCGAAGTGATTTCGAACCCATCAATAAATGGTCCAATCGACCTGAAACTTGGCAGGAACAATCTTTACCTCACATGGAAGATACTGTGAAAATTTGGTTGCATTTGGATCTATGGTTAAGGAGATATGCTCGGTTCGAAATCGACATCTTCGGTTGGCTGAGGCGTTCGAACCCATTATTTCGAACCCTTCGTTTCGAATCCATCAGTGCACGTGAGCTTGCAGTGACGTGGCGCGCAATATTCGAATCGATCCTAACTTATCTCCGAATGGACCGCTTCGACTCCGTGAACTACGGCGAACACGTCATCCAAACCAATTGACTCGGTGGATTCGAAATAGGAAGCATTCTTGGTTTCGAACGTGACATTCGAATCCAGGAATTCTTATGGGTTCGAAATCGATCGGTTCGAACTGGGTTATTCGATGGGTTCGAAGTGAGGATGTGGGGCCGAGTGAAGTCGTGGATTCGAAGGTAGGTCACTGTGGTGGATTCGAAGGTAATGGAGTCGAAGGCGATGGAGTCGAGGCTGGGCACTAGCTGATGGGTTCGAACATCATGGGTTCGAAGGCAAGGACGTGGATGGTTTCGAACAGCATGGGTTCGAAGGAGAGGGCGTGGATGGTTTCGAACAGGATGGGTTCGAACCAGACAATGACTATTTCTCTTCACACTGAATCCATCATATCTTGAGCATACGAACTCGGATTGACTTGAAACTTGAAATGATGGCTCCTACAACCTTTCTTGTCGTGTCCTATCAATTGTGGCCTGATCCGGACTCGGGCAAAATTCATCGATATCCATAGCTAAGTGATGTATAACCAATCTCTAAGACGGACTGTTTCCCGTTTTCGACCAATCTTTTGATATCACGGCTTTGCCAAAAAGCGGGATAACATTTTGCCCCCCAAAACATGCCTTGCGGTAGGAAGGTGTGTTTTGTAATGCTTCGAGTTGGATGTTCGTATCCGATTATCAACCTACAAAGAACCCAATAGTTTCATATGTCCTCAAATGACGATCGTTCGGGATCGAGCCATTTGGGATGAAGTGCGGCCGTTCATGGTCAAGCGCTCAACTTCAAATGACGATCGTTCGTGATCGAGTCATTCGAGGGGAAGTGCGACCGTGCGCGGTCGAGCGTACAAATGCATGCTTCGATCGTTCGGGATCGCATGCTGCTTGAAGTGAATCGGGACCGTTCGCGGTCCGTGCCGTTCGTGGCATAAGATGGAATAGGACCGTTCGCGGTCGATGCCGTTCGCGGCGAATGATGAGATGGGACCGTTCGCGGTCGACAGCCGTTCGTGGCAAATGATGATCGTTCGCGACCAAGTGCCGTTCAAGGCGAGTGGTGACCGTTCGAGGTCGGATTTCATAATCAGTGAGCCATGACCGTTCGCGATCGATGGCGTTCGAGGCAGGAAGTGATCGTTCGCGATCGTGTGCCGTTCGAGGCAAATCTGTGACCGTTCGCGGTCTGTGCCGTTCAAGGCAGAAAGTGATCGTTCGCGATCGTGTGCCGTTCGAGGCGAATTCGTGACCGTTCGTGGTCGGATGTCGGACCTCAAGTGACGACCGTTCGCGATCAAGCCATTGAGGTAAGGTGAGTTATGACTGTTCGAAGTCGGGTGCCGTTCGAGGCGGATTGTGTGTGTGCCCGGGAGGGCTTGGTGTTATCGATGCCAGGGTCACGTTCGGGTGAGATCCTGGATCGTTTGTCAGGGCGGTTCATCGCCGTCTCAGAGCATACCTAAGGATCGTTCGCGATCCCGTACATGTGTAAGTAGCTTAACCATTCCAGAGTTATCAGAATCAAATATCTATTACACGGATGAGCTTCAAAAACAATTGTCCACACAAACAGAGTCTAAATGTTCAAATTAAAGCGAAATGAAAGTAAAGCATGGATGTCAAAGTGTAAGTTCCCACTACAAAACGTTCAACGATCATTCAGAGCATGTCTGGAGATCGTTCGCGATCTCGCACATGTGTAAATGATTTAATTGCGTTAGTGGAAGCTTACAACTTGTTCATCGTTATCTTACTCAATTGATAACCATACGGTGCCTTGGTTCGGGGTCGCCCCTAGCTGATGTGGACGGTGGTCGTTCTGGTTCCGCCACAGGAGCTCGTCTCCTTACATATTGAAGGAGCATACCGTTCCTGATATGCCCTTCCACCTCGTCCTTCAGGTGCCTACAATCATTAGTGTTATGACCATTTAATTCATGGAATACACAGAACTTATCTGATTTCCTTTCGTCAGAGGTAGGGTCCCTTCGCATCGGCCTACGGTACGGAACCTGTTCTTTGGTATCCTGATAAATTCGTTCCAGGCTCTCGTTTAACTCAGTGTAGGTGGTGAATCGCGGCTCCCTTCGTTGCCGCTTCGATCTGTCTCTGTCATTCTCAATCTTTCTTTTACCTCTATCCTTGTCTGAATCCTTTTTAAGAGGCTTTTCGTCTCTAAATGCAAAAATTTCTATCCCATCTCTTTCTTCTCTCTCGGCATTCGCATCTTCTAATCGTAAAAACTTTTCTGCTTCATGATAGAATTCCTCCAGATCTGTGGGTGGATCTTTAGTCAATGAATTCTTGAACTCTGTGCCGTCAGCTATTCCGGACACAGCTGCCATTACCACCATGGATGGATCCGCTCTATCCACTGAAGCTGCTGCTGCATTAAATCGTGTTAGATAACTTCTCAAGGTCTCTCCGGCCTTCTGCTTTAGGGTTGCCAGAGTCATCACGTTCTTGGGTCTTGTAATATGAACCCTGAATTGCCTCATAAATCTCTCTACTAAACCATTCCAAGTTCCGATGGATCCGTTCTCCAACTGTCTAAACCATAGTGCAGCGATATCTGTCAAGTATAATGGAAAACACCGGGCCATAACCTCCTCCGATGCCCCCAGTACTTCCATATGCCTCATATATTTTGTCAGGTGGACCGTGGGGTCCGTTCTCCCGTCATACATATCCAACGATGGTAGTTTGAAATCAGGCGGGTTCCTAGCTTGCCTGATTGCTGAACTAAAAGGGCTTCTATTAACATCTTCCAAATCTTTGTTCACCATACCGCCTCTCAAAGCTCTCCTAACTATCTCTGCTAATCGGTCATTGTCTCCGAGATGTAACCCTTGTTCACTACTTCCAACCTGCCCCCCGAGTTCACGAGGTAACTCCGGGATCTGCCCCCTTGACTGAGCGTTTGCATCTCTACTACTACCGGGTTGCGCAGATGCTCCCCTTTCTCCCTCCGAAACCTCCAAGGGTGTGCCCCCTAATCCAGGTGCTACTCCGGATGGTCCTGCTCCGTTCTGGACTCCATTGGCTTTCCTATTCTGTGCTCCGAGCTGTCCTATCTGATGGAGTAAACTCTGAATCATTTCCTCTTGCCTCTTCATCATAGTTTCCATCTCGTCCCTAGTAATGTATATTGATGGTTGATTTGCTCCTGACGAAGCCTCTTGGCTTCCCTGTGGTTCGCTTCTCTCAGTCCTTGGTCTCCTACTCGATTGCCTTGCCATAATTCCTAAATCTGAACTTCTGAACTTTCAAATCCAACTTCTTCCTGAGTTCAATTCTCAGTGAAAGCACCAAAATGTTTGCGCCAAAATTGGTCACAAACACCCAAGGTCGTGAAAGCACCCGTTTACGTGTTTAATTCGATAATATTCAGCACAGAACTCAGCAACAATCAATATAGAATTCAGCTCTAAGTAACAAATCACAGTAATTCACAAGCAACAATCACAAACACAGGATTTATAGTGGTTCGGCGTTCGTGCCTACGTCCACTTTGAAGGGTTTCTCTTTATTGCTTTGCTCGATTCAATCGATTACAATGGATTACAGCTGACAATTGCTTTGAAATCTGAATACAACAGCGATTCTAATAGTTAAACTTGGATCCGGCAGAGTCTTGGCGTTCAATGGCGGAAAGATCCCCTTTTCTGAAGGCTTCAGGGTGCTATTTATAGGCGTTGGAGGCCCAGATCTTGCTGAAACTTCGTGAGACTCCTTCTGGCACGTGAGTGGGCCCACGCGACCGACCCCACCAAGTTTCGTCTCGATCTGACATCGGTTCGAAGTGATTTCGAACCCATCAATAAATGGTCCAATCGACCTGAAACTTGGCAGGAACAATCTTTACCTCACATGGAAGATACTGTGAAAATTTGGTTGCATTTGGATCTATGGTTAAGGAGATATGCTCGGTTCGAAATCGACATCTTCGGTTGGCTGAGGCGTTCGAACCCATTATTTCGAACCCTTCGTTTCGAATCCATCAGTGCACGTGAGCTTGCAGTGACGTGGCGCGCAATATTCGAATCGATCCTAACTTATCTCCGAATGGACCGCTTCGACTCCGTGAACTACGGCGAACACGTCATCCAAACCAATTGACTCGGTGGATTCGAAATAGGAAGCATTCTTGGTTTCGAACGTGACATTCGAATCCAGGAATTCTTATGGGTTCGAAATCGATCGGTTCGAACTGGGTTATTCGATGGGTTCGAAGTGAGGATGTGGGGCCGAGTGAAGTCGTGGATTCGAAGGTAGGTCACTGTGGTGGATTCGAAGGTAATGGAGTCGAAGGCGATGGAGTCGAGGCTGGGCACTAGCTGATGGGTTCGAACATCATGGGTTCGAAGGCAAGGACGTGGATGGTTTCGAACAGCATGGGTTCGAAGGAGAGGGCGTGGATGGTTTCGAACAGGATGGGTTCGAACCAGACAATGACTATTTCTCTTCACACTGAATCCATCATATCTTGAGCATACGAACTCGGATTGACTTGAAACTTGAAATGATGGCTCCTACAACCTTTCTTGTCGTGTCCTATCAATTGTGGCATGATCCGGACTCGGGCAAAATTCATCGATATCCATAGCTAAGTGATGTATAACCAATCTCTAAGACGGACTGTTTCCCGTTTTCGACCAATCTTTTGATATCACGGCTTTGCCAAAAAGCGGGATAACAGTCGTACGACCTTTAGAAATAAGTGCATGGATTTGAAACATTGCAGTACCATGGTGCACCAGTCTCCAGCGATGGTAAATCATAGACCAGCCACGGGGATCCCGTTTTACAGAAAAAATCCATGTGACGAAAAAACGAAGGGTAAAAAACTTCCTTGACCAGATTGAGGTTCGGATAGGATTTTTTGGGTATGAAACTAACCAGTGACGGCTAAAAGCCATCATAGCTGTAGAACTCACAGATACCTTCGTTTTGACTGGTTATGGCTCCCGTAACTCTAAACGAGCCAAGAGTTATGGCCCTCCGATTAATCGATATCCATAGGTTGCAACATCTACGGTGCAAGGTGCAACATCCGTCCAAAATGACGAAACCGTGCCGTACGACCTTTAGAAATAGGTGCATGGATTTGAAACGGTGCAGTACCATGGTGCACCACTCTCCAGCGATGGTAAATCATTGACCAGCCACGGGGATCCCGTTTTACAGAAAAATTCCACGTGACGAAAAAACGAAGGGTAAAAAACTTCCTTGACCCGATTGAGGTTCAGATTGGATTTTTTGGGTATGAAACTAACCAGCGACGGCTGAAAGCCGTCATAGCTGTAGAACTCACAGATACCTTCGTTTTAACTGGTTATGGCTCCCGTAACTCTAAACTATCCAAGAGTTATGGCCCTCCGAATAATCGATATCCATAGGGTGCAACATCTACGGCGCAAGGTGCAACATCCGTCCAAAATGACGAAACCGTGCCGTACGACCTTTAGAAATGGGTGCATGGATTTGAAACGGTGCAGTACCATGGTGCACCACTCTCCAGCAATGGTAAATCATTGACCTGCCACGGGGATCCCATTTTACAGAAAAAATCCACGTGACCAAAAAACGAAGGGTAAAAAACTTCCATGACCCGATTGAGGTTCGGATAGGATTTTTTGGGTATGAAACTAACCAATGACGGCTAAAGGCCGTCATAGCTGTAAAACTCACAGATACCTTCGTTTTGACTGGTTATGGCTCCCGTAACTCCAAACGAGCCAAGAGTTATGGCCCTCCGATTAATCGATATCCATAGGGTGCAATATCTACGGTGCAAGGTGCAACATCCGTCCAAAATGACGAAACTGTGCCGTACGACCTTTAGAAATGGGTGCATGGATTTGAAATGGTGCAGTACCATGGTGCACCACTCTCCAGCGATGGTAACTCATAGACCAGCCACGGGGATCCCGTTTTACAGAAAAATTCCACGTGACGAAAAAACGAAGGGTAAAAAAATTCCTTGACCCGATTGAGGTTCGGTTAGGATTTTTTGGGTATGAAACTAACCAATGACGGTTGAAAGCTGTCATAGTAGTAGAACTCACAGATACCTTCGTTTTGACTGGTTATGGCTCCCGTAACTCTAAACGAGCCAAGAGTTATGGCCCTCCGAAGAATCGATATCCACAGGGTGCAACATCTACGGTGCAAGGTGCAACATCCGTCCAAAATGACGAAACAGTGCCGTACGGCCTTCAAAAATGAGTTCATGGATTTGAAAACCATGGTGCACCACTCTCCAGCGATGGTAAATCATAGACCAGCCATGGGGATCCCGTTTTACAGAAAAAATCCATGTGACGAAAAAACAAAGGGTAAAAAACTTCCTTGGCCCGATTGAGGTTCGGATAGGATTTTTTGGGTATGATACTAATCAGTGATGGCTGAAAGCTGTCATAGCTATAGAACTCACAGATACCTTCGTTTTGACTGGTTATGGCTCCCGTAACTCTAAACGAGCCAAGAGTTATGGCCCTCCGAAGAATCGATATCCACAGGGTGCAACATCTACGGTGCAAGGTGCAACATCCGTCCAAAATGACGAAACAGTGCCGTACGACCTTTAGAAATGAGTTCATGGATTTGAAACATTGCAGTACCATGGTGCACCACTCTCGAGCGATGGTAAATCATAGACCAGCCATGGGGATCCCGTTTTACAGAAAAAATCCACGTGACGAAAAAACGAAGGGTAAAAAGCTTCCATGACCCGATTGAGGTTCGGATAGGATTTTTTGGGTATGAAACTAACCAGTGACGCTTGTAAGCCGTCATAGTTGTAGAACTCCCAGATACCTTCGTTTTGACTGGTTATGGCTCCGGTAAATCTAAAAGAGCCAACAGTTATGGCCCTCCGAAAAATCGATATCCACAGGGTGCAACATCTACGGTGCAAGGTGCAACATCCGTCCAAAATGACGAAACAGTGTTGTACGACCTTTAGAAATGGGTGCACGGATTTGAAACGGTGCAGTACCATGGTGAACCACTCTCCAGCGATGGTAACTCATAGACCTGCCACGGGGATCCCGTTTTACAGAAAAAATCCACGTGACGATAAAACGAAGGGTAAAAAACTTCCTTGACCCGATTGAGGTACGGATAGGATTTTTTGAGTACGAAACTAACCAGTGACGGCTGAAAGCGGTCATAGCTGTAGAACTCACAGATACCTTCGTTTTGACTGGTTATGTCTCCAGTAACTCTAAACGAGCCAAGAGTTATGGCCCTCCGAAGAATCGATATCCATAGGGTGCAACATCTACGGTGCAAGGTGCAACATCAGTCCAAAATGACGAAACAGTGTCGTACGACCTTTAGAAATGAGTGCATGGATTTGAAACATTGCAGTACTATGGTGCACCACTCTCCAGCGATGGTAAATCATAGACCAGCCACGGGGATGCCGTTTTACAGAAAAAATCCACGTGACGAAAAAACGAAGGGTAAAAAACTTCCTTGACCAGATTGAGGTTCGGATAGGATTTTTTGGGTATGAAACTAACCAGTGACGGCTGAAAGCCGTCATAGCTGTAGAACTCACGGATACCTTCGTTTTGACTGGTTATGGCTCCCGTAACTATAAACGAGCCAAGAGTTATGGCCCTCTGAAGAATCGATATCCACAGGGTGCAACATCTACGGTGCATGGTGCAACATCCGTCCAAAATGACGAAACAGTGTCGTACGACCTTTAGAAATGAGTGCATGAATTTGAAACATTGCAGTACCATGGTGCACCACTCTCCAGCGATGGTAAATCATAGATCAGCCACGGGGATCCCGTTTTACAGAAAAAATCCACGTGACGAAAAAACGAAGGGTAAAAAACTTCCTTGACCCGATTGAGGTTCGGATAGGATTTTTTGGGTATGAAACTAACCAGTGATAGCTGAAAGCTGTCATAGCTGTAGAACTCACAGATACCTTCGTTTTGACTGGTTATGGCTCCCGTAACTCTAAACGAGCCAAGAGTTATGGCCCTCTGATTAGTCGATATCCATAGGGTGCAACATCTACGGTGCAAGGTGCAACATCCGTCCAAAATGACGAAACCGTGTCGTACGACCTTTAGAAATGGGTGCATGGATTTGAAACGGTGCAGTGCCATGGTGCACCACTCTCCAGCGATGGTAACTCATAGACCAGCCACGGGGATCCCGTTTTACAGAAAAATTCCACGTGACGAAAAAACGAAGGGTAAAAAACTTCCTTGACCCGATTGAGGTTCGGTTAGGATTTTTTGGGTATGAAACTAACCCGTGACGGCTAAAAGCCGTCATAGCTGTAGAACACACAGATACCTTCGTTTTGACTGGTTATGGCTCCCGTAACTCTAAACGAGCCAAGAGTTATGGCCCTCCGAATAATCGATATCCACAGGGTGCAACATCTACGGTGCAAGGTGCAACATCAGTCCAAAATGATGAAACCGTGCCGTACGACCTTTAGAAATAGGTGCATGGATTTGAAACAGTGCAGTACCTTGGTGCACCACTCTCCAGCGATGGTAAATCATTGACCAGCCATGGGGATCCCGTTTTTACAGAAAAAATCCACGTGACGAAAAAACAAAGGGTAAAAAACTTCCTTGACCCGATTGAGGTTCGGATAGGATTTTTTGTGTATGAAATTAACCAGTGACGGTTGAAAGCCATCGTAGCTGTAGAACTCATAGATACCTTCGTTTTGACTGGTTATGGCTCCCGTAACTCTAAACGAGCCAAGAGTTTTGGCCCTCCGAAGAATCGATATCCACAGGGTGCAACATCTACGGTGCAAGGTGCAACATCCGTCCAAAATGACGAAACAGTGCCGTACGACCTTTAGAAATGAGTTCATGGATTTGAAACATTGCAGTACCATGGTGCACCACTCTCCAGCGATGGTAAATCATAGACCAGCCATGGGGATCCCGTTTTACAGAAAAAATCCACGTGACGAAAAAACGAAGGGTAAAAATCTTCCTTGACCCGATTGAGGTTCGGATAGGATTTTTTGGGTTTGAAACTAACCAGTGACGGCTTAAAGCTGTCATAGCTGTAGAACACACAGATACCTTCATTTGACTGGTTATGGCTCCCGTAACTCTAAACGAGCCAAGAGTTATAGCCCTCCGAAGAATCGATATCCACAGGGTGCAACATCTACGGTGCAAGGTGCAACATCCGTCCAAAATGACGAAACAGTGCCGTACGACCTTTAGAAATGAGTTCATGGATTTGAAACATTGCAGTACCATGGTGCACCACTCTCCAGCGATGGTAAATCATAGACCAGCCATGGGGATCCCGTTTTACAGAAAAAATCCACGTGACGAAAAAACGAAGGGTAAAAATCTTCCTTGACCCGATTGAGGTTCGGATAGGATTTTTTGGGTATGAAACTAACCAGTGACGGCTTAAAGCTGTCATAGCTGTAGAACACACAGATACCTTCGTTTGACTGGTAATGGCTCCCGTAACTCTAAACGAGCCAAGAGTTATGGCCCTCCGAATAATCGATATCCACAGGGTGCAACATCTACGGTGCAAGGTGCAACATCCGTCCAAAATGACGAAACAGTGTCGTACGACCTTTAGAAATGGGTGCATGGATTGGAAACGGTGCAGTACCATGGTGCACCACTCTCCAGCGATGGTAACTCATAGACCAGCCACGGGGATCCCGTTTAACAGAAAAATTCCACGTGACGAAAAAACGATGGGTAAAAAACTTCCTTGACCCGATTGAGGTTCGGATAGGATTTTTTGGGTATGAAACTAACCAGTGACGGCTGAAAGTCATTAGAGCTGTAGAACTCACAGATACCTTCGTTTTGACTGGTTATGGCTCCCGTAACTCTAAACGAGCCAAGAGTTATGGCCCTCCGAATAAACGATATCCATAGGGTGCAACATCTACGGTGCAAGGTGCAACATCCGTCCAAAATGACGAAACCGTGTCGTACGACCTTTATAAATGGGTGCATGGATTTGAAACGGTGTAGTACCTTGGTGCATCACTCTCCAGCGATGGTAAATCATTGACCAGCCACGGGGATCCCGTTTTTACAGAAAAAATCCACGTGACGAAAAAACGAAGGGTAAAAAACTTCCACGACCCGATTGAGGTTCGGATAGGATTTTTTGTGTATGAAACTAACCAGTGACGGCTGAAAGCCATCATAGCTGTAGAACTCACAGATACGTTCGTGTTGACTGGTTATGGCTCTTGTAACTCTAAACGAGCCAAGAGTTATGGCCCTCCGAAGAATCGATATCCACAGGGTGCAACATCTACGGTGCAAGGTGCAACATCCGTCCAAAATGACGAAACAGTGCCGTACGACATTTAGAAATGAGTGCATGGATTTGAAACATTACAGTACCATGGTGCACCACTCTCCAACGATGGTAAATCATAGACCAGCCACAGGGATCCCGTTTTACAGAAAAAATCCACGTGACGAAAAAACGAAGGGTAAAAAACTTCCTTGACCCGATTGAGGTTCGGATAGGATTTTTTGGGTATGAAACTAACCATTGACGGCTAAAAGCCGTCATAGCTGTAGAACTCACAGATACCTTCGTTTTGACTGGTTATGGCTCCCGTAATTCTAAACGAGCCAAGAGTTATGGCCCTCCGAATAATCGATATCCATAGGGTGCAACATCTACGATGCAAGGTGCAACATCCATCCAAAATGACGAAACCGTGTCGTACGACCTTTAGAAATGGGTGCATTGATTTGAAACGGTGCAGTACCATGGTGCACCACTCTCCAGCGATGGTAAATCATTGACCAGCCACGGGGATCCGGTTTTACAGAAAAAATCCACGTGACGAAAAAACGAAGGGTAAAAAACTTCCATGACCCGATTGAGGTTCGGATAGGATTTTTTGGGTATGAAACTAACCAGTGATGGCTGAAAGCTGTCATAGCTGTAGAACTCACATATACCTTCGTTTTGACTAGTTATGGCTCTCGTAACTCTAAACGAGCCAAGAGTTATGGCCCTCCGAATAATCGACATCCACAGGGTGCAACATCTACGGTGCAAGGTGCAACATCCTTCCAAAATGACGAAACAGTGTCGTACGACCTTTAGAAATGGGTGCATGGATTTGAAACGGTGCAGTACCATGGTGCACCACTCTCCAGCGATGGTAACTCATAGACCAGCCACGGGGATCCCGTTTTACAGAAAAATTCCACGTGACGAAAAAACGAAGGGTAAAAAACTTCCTTGACCCGATTGAGGTTCGGTTAGGATTTTTTGGGTATGAAACTAACCCGTGACGGCTAAAATCCGTCATAGCTGTAGAAATCACAGATACCTTCGTTTTGACTAGTTATGGCTCCGTAACTCTAAACGAGCCAAGAGTTATGGCCCTCCGAATAATCGATATCCACAGGGTGCAACATCTACGGTGCAAGGTGCAACATCCGTCCAAAATGACGAAACAGTGCCGTACGACCTTTAGAAATGGGTGCATGGATTTGAAACGGTGCAGTACCATTGTGAACCACTCTCCAGCGATGGTAACTCATAGACCAGCCACGGGGATCCCGTTTTACAGAAAAATTCCACGTGACGAAAAAACGAAGGGTAAAAAACTTCCTTGACCCGATTGAGGTTCGGATAGGATTTTTTGGTTATGAAACTAACCAGTGACGGCTGGAAGCCGTCATAGCTGTAGAACTCACAGATACCTTCGTTTTGACTGTTATGGCTCCCGTAACTCTAAACGAGCCAAGAGTTATGGCCCTTCGAAGAATCGATATGCACAGGGTGCAACATCTACGGTGCAAGGTGCAACATCCATCCAAAATGACGAAACAGTGCCGTACGACCTTTAGAAATGAGTGCATGGATTTGAAACATTGCAGTACCATGGTGCACCACTCTCCAGCGATGGTAAATCATTGACCAGCCATGGGGATCCCGTTTTACAGAAAAAATCCACGTGACGAAAAAACGAAGGGTGAAAAATTTCCTTGACCCGATTGTGGTTCGGATAGGATTTTTTGGGTATGAAACTAACCAGTGATGGCTGAAAACTGTCATAAGTGTAGAACTCAAAGATACCTTCGTTTTTACTGGTTATGGCTCCCGTAACTCTAAACGAGCCAAGAGTTATGGCCCTTCGAATAATCGATATCCACAGGGTGCAACATCTACGGTGCAAGGTGCAACATCCGTCCAAAATGTCGAAACAGTGCCGTACGACCTTTAGAAATGGGTGCACGGATTTGAAACGGTGCAGTACCATGGTGCACCACTCTCCAGCGATGGTAACTCATAGACCAGCAAAGGGGATCCCGTTTTACAGAAAAATTCCACGTGACGAAAAAACGAAGGGTAAAAAACTTCCTTGACCCGATTGAGGTTCGGATAGGATTTTTTGGGTATAAAACTAACCATTGACGGCTGAAAGCCGTCATAGCTGTAGAACTCACAGATACCTTCGTTTTGACTGGTTATGGCTCCCGTAACTCTAAACGAGCCAAGAGTTATGGCCCTCCGAATAATCGATATCCATAGGGTGCAACATCTACGGTGCAAGGTGCAACATCCGTCCAAAATGACGAAACCGTGCCGTACGACCTTTAGAAATGGATGCATGGATTTGAAAAGGTGCAGTACCATGGTGCACCACTCTCCAGCAATGGTAAATCATTGACCAGCCATGGGGATCCCGTTTTACAGAAAAAATCCACGTGACGAAAAAACGAAGGGTAAAAAACTTCCTTGACCAGATTGAGGTTCGGATAGGATTTTTTGGGTATGAAACTAACCAGTGACGGCTAAAAGCCGTCGTAGCTGTAGAACTCACAGATACCTTCGTTTTGACTTGTTATGGCTCCCATAACTCTAAACGAGCCAAGACTTATGGCCCTCCGATTAATCGATATCCATAGGGTGCAACATCTACGGTGCAAGGTGCAACATCCGTCCAAAATGACGAAACCGTGCCGTACGACCTTTAGAAATGGGTGCATCGATTTGAAATGGTGCTGTACCATGGTGCACCACTCTCCAGCGATGGTAAATCATTGACCAGCCACGGGGATCACGTTTTACAGAAAAAATCCACGTGACGAAAAAACGAAGGGTAAAAAACTTCCTTGACCCGATTGAGGTTCAGATAGGATTTTTTGGGTATGAAACTAACCAGTGATGGCTGAAAGCCGTCATAGCTGTAGAACTCACAGATACCTTCGTTTTAACTGGTTATGGCTCCCGTAACTCTAAACGATCCAAGAGTTATGGCCCTCCGAATAATCGATATCCATAGGGTGCAACATCTACGGTGCAAGGTGCAACATCCGTCCAAAATGACGAAACCGTGCCGTACGACCTTTAGAAATGGTTGCATGGATTTGAAACGGTGCAGTACCATGGTGCACCACTCTCCAGCGATGGTAAATCATTGACCTGCCACGGGGATCCCATGTTACAGAAAAAATCCACGTGACGAAAAAACGAAGGGTAAAAAACTTCCATGACCCGATTGAGGTTCGGATAGGAATTTTTGGGTATGAAACTAACCAGTGACGGCTAAATGCCGTTATAGCTGTAGAACTCACAGATACCTTCGTTTTGACTGGTTATGGCTCCCGTAACTCTAAACGAGCCAAGAGTTATGGCCCTCCGAATAATCGATATCCACAGGGTGCGACATCTACGGTGCAAGGTGCAACA
Organism: Allium cepa; assembly: GCA_030765085.1. Classification (NCBI taxonomy): domain Eukaryota; kingdom Viridiplantae; phylum Streptophyta; class Magnoliopsida; order Asparagales; family Amaryllidaceae; genus Allium; species Allium cepa. Next base: position 1,279,215 of record CM060941.1, read on the forward strand.
TCAGTCCAAAATGATGAAACCGTGCCGTACGACCTTTAGAAATAGGTGCATGGATTTCAAACGGTGTAGTACCTTGGTGCACCACTCTCCAGCGATGGTAAATCATTGACCAGCCATGGGGATCCCGTTTTTACAGAAAAAATCCACGTGACGAAAAAACAAAGGGTAAAAAATTTCCTTGACCCGATTGAGGTTCGGATTGGATTTTTTGTGTATGAAATTAACCAGTGACGGTTGAAAGCCATCATAGCTGTAGAACTCATAGATACCTTCGTTTTGACTGGTTATGGCTCCCGTAACTCTAAACGAGCCAAGAGTTATGGCCCTCCGAAGAATCGATATCCACAGGGTGCAACATCTACGGTGCAAGGTGCAACATCCGTCCAAAATGACGAAACAGTGTCGTACGACCTTTAGAAATGAGTTCATGGATTTGAAACATTGCAGTACCATGGTGCACCACTCTCCAGCGATGGTAAATCATAGACCAGCCATGGGGATCCCGTTTTACAGAAAAAATCCACGTGACGAAAAAACGAAGGGTAAAAATCTTTCTTGACCCGATTGAGGTTCGGATAGGATTTTTTGGGTTTGAAACTAACCAGTGACGGCTTAAAGCTGTCATAGCTGTAGAACACACAGATACCTTCGTTTGACTGGTAATGGCTCCCGTAACTCTAAACGAGCCAAGAGTTATGGCCCTTCGAAGAATCGATATCCACAGGGTGCAACATCTACGGTGCAAGGTGAAACATCCGTCCAAAATGACGAAACAGTGCCGTACGACCTTTAGAAATGAGTTCATGGATTTGAAACATTGCAGTACCATGGTGCACCACTCTCCAGCGATGGTAAATCATAGACCAGCCATGGGGATCCCGTTTTACAGAAAAAATCCACGTGACGAAAAAACGAAGGGTAAAAATCTTCCTTGACCCGATTGAGGTTCGGATAGGATTTTTTGGGTATGAAACTAACCCGTGACGGCTAAAAGCCGTCATAGCTGTAGAACTCACAGATATCTTCGTTTTGACTGGTTATGGCTCCCGTAAGTCTAAACGAGCCAAGAGTTTTGGCCCTCCGAATAATCGATATCCATAGGGTGCAACATCTACGGTGCAAGGTGCAACATCCGTCCAAAATGACGAAACCGTGCCGTACGACCTTTAGAAATGGATGCATGGATTTGAAAAGGTGCAGTACCATGGTGCACCACTCTCCAGCGATGGTAAATCATAGACCAGCCACAGGGATCCCGTTTTACAGAAAAAATCCACGTGACGAAAAAACGAAGGGTAAAAAGCTTCCATGACCCGATTGAGGTTCGGATAGGATTTTTTGTGTATGAAACTAACCAGTGATGGCTGAAAGCCATCATAGCTGTAGAACTCACAGATACGTTCGTTTTGACTGGTTATGGCTCCCGTAACTCTAAACGAGCCAAGAGTTATGGCCCTCCGAAGAATCGATATCCACAGGGTGCAACATCTACGGTGCAAGGTGCAACATCCGTCCAAAATGACGAAACAGTGTCGTACGACCTTTAGAAATGAGTGCATGGATTTGAAACATTGCAGTACCATGGTGCACCACTCTCCAGCGATGGTAAATCATAGACCAGCCACAGGGATCCCGTTTTACAGAAAAAATCCACGTGACGAAAAAACGAAGGGTAAAAAACTTCCTTGACCCGATTGAGGTTCGGATAGGATTTTTTGGGTATGAAACTAACCAGTGACGGCTGAAAGCCATCATAGATGTATAACTCACAGATACCTTCGTTTTGACTGGTTATGGCTCCCGTAACTCTAAACGAGCCAAGAGTTATCGACCTCCGAATAATCGATATCCATAGGGTGCAACATCTATGGTGCAAGGTGCAACACCCGTCCAAAATGACGAAACCGTGCCGTACGACCTTTAGAAATGGGTGCATGGATTTGAAACGGTGCAGTACCATGGTGCACCACTCTCCAGCGATGGTAAATCATTGACCAGCCACGGGGATCCCGTTTTACAGAAAAAATCCACGTGACGAAAAAACGAAGGGTAAAAAACTTTCATGACCCGATTGAGGTTCGGATAGGATTTTTTGGGTATGAAACTAACCAGTGACGGCTGAAAGCCATCATAGATGTATAACTCACAGATACCTTCGTTTTGACTGGTTATGGCTCCCGTAACTCTAAACGAGCCAAGAGTTATGGCCCTCCGAATAATCGATATCCATAGGCTGCAACATCTACGGTGCAAGGTGCAACATCCGTCCAAAATGACGAAACCGTGCCGTACGACCTTTAGAAATGGGTGCATGGATTCGAAACGGTGCAATACCATGGTCCACCACTCTCCAGCGATGGTAAATCATTGACCAGCCACGGGGATCCCGTTTTACAGAAAAAATCCACGTGACGAAAAAACGAAGGGTAAAAAACTTCCATGACCCGATTGAGGTTCGGATAGGATTTTTTGGGTATGAAACTAACCAGTGATGGACGAAAGCTGTCATAGCTGTAGAACTCACATATACCTTCGTTTTGACTGGTTATGGCTCCCGTAACTCTAAACGAGATAAGAGTTATGGCCCTCCGAAGAATCGATATCCACAGGGTGCAACATCTACGGTGCAAGGTGCAATATCCGTCCAAAATGACGAAACAGTGTCGTACGACCTTTAGAAATGAGTGCATGGATTTGAAACATCGCAGTACCATGGTGCACCACCCTCCATCGATGGTAAATCATAGACCAGCCACAGGGATACCGTTTTACAGAAAAAATCCACGTGACGAAAAAACGAAGGGTAAAAAACTTCCCTGACCCGATTGAGGTTCGGATAGGAAATTTTGGGTATGAAACTAACCAGTGACGGCTGAAAGCCGTCATAGCTGTAGAACTCACAGATACCTTCGTTTTGACTGGTTATGGCTCCCGTAACTCCAAACGAGCCAAGAGTTATGGCCCTCCGAATAATCGATATCCACAGGGTGCAACATCTACGGTGCAAGGTGCAACATCCGTTCAAAATGACGAAACAGTGCCGTACGACCTTTAGAAATGGGTGCATGGATTTGAAACAATGTAGTGCCATGGTGCACCACACTCCAGCGATGGTAACTCATAGACCAGCCACGGGGATCCCGTTTTACAGAAAAATTCCACGTGACGAAAAAACGAAGGGTAAAAAACTTCCTTGACCCGATTGAGGTTCGGTTAGGATTTTTTGGGTATAAAACTAACCAGTGACGGCTGAAAGCCGTCATAGCTGTAGAACTCACAGATACCTTCGTTTTGACTGGTTATGGCTCCCGTAACTCTAAACGAGCCAAGAGTTATGGCCCTCCGAATAATCGATATCCATAGGGTGCAACATCTACGGTGCAAGGTGCAACATCCGTCCAAAATGACGAAACCGTGCCGTACGATCTTTAGAAATGGGTGCATGGATTTGAAATGGTGCAGTACCATAGTGCACCACTCTCTAGCGATGGTAAATCATTGACCAGCCACGGGGATCCCGTTTTTACAGAAAAAATCCACGTGACGAAAAAACGAAAGGTAAGAAACTTCCTTGACCCGATTAAGGTTCGCATAGGATTTTTTGGGTATGAAACTAACCAGTGATGGCTGAAAGCTGTCATAGCTGTAGAACTCACAGATACCTTCGTTTTGACTGGTTATGGCTTCCTTAACTCTAAACGAGCCAAGAGTTATGGCCCTCCGAATAATCGATATCCACAGGGTGCAACATCTACGGTGCAAGGTGCAACATCCGTCCAAAATGAAGAAACAGTGCCGTACGACCTTTAGAAATGAGTGCATGGATTTGAAACGGTGCAGTACCATGGTGCACCACTCTCCAGCGATGGTAACTCATAGACCAGCCACGGGGATCCCGTTTTACAGAAAAATTCCACGTGACGAAAAAACGAAGGGTAAAAAACTTCCTTGACCCGATTGAGGTTCGGATAGGATTTTTTGGGTATAAAACTAACCAGTGACGGCTGAAAGCCGTCATAGCTGTAGAACTCACAGATACCTTCGTTTTGACTGGTTATGGCTCCCGTAACTGTAAACGAGCCAAGAGTTATGGCCCTCCGAATAATCGATATCCATAGGGTGCAACATCTACGGTGCAAGGTGCAACATCCGTCCAAAATGACGAAACCGTGCCGTACGATCTTTAGAAATGGGTGCATGGATTTGAAATGGTGCAGTACCATAGTGCACCACTCTCTAGCGATGGTAAATCATTGACCAGCCACGGGGATCCCGTTTTTACAGAAAAAATCCACGTGACGAAAAAACGAAGGGTAAAAAACTTCCATGACCCGATTGAGGTTCAGATAGGATTTTTTGTGTATGAAACTAACCAGTGACAGCTGAAAGCCATCGTAGCTGTAGAACTCACAGATACCTTCGTTTTGACTGGTTATGGCTCCCGTAACTCTAAACGAGCCAAGAGTTATGGCCCTCCGAAGAATCGATATCCACAGGGTGCAACATCTACGGTGCAAGGTGCAACATCCGTCCAAAATGACGAAACAGTACCGTACGACCTTTAGAAATGAGTGCATAGATTTGAAACATTGCAGTACCATGGTGCACCACTCTCCAGCGATGGTAAATCATAGACCAGCCACAGGGATCCCGTTTTACAGAAAAAATCCACCAGACGAAAAAACGAAGGGTAAAAAACTTCCTTGACCCGATTGAGGTTCGGATAGGATTTTTTGGGTGTGAAACTAACCAGTGACGGCTGAAAGCCGTCATAGCTGTAGAACTCACAGATACCTTCGTTTTGACTGGTTATGGCACCCGTAACTCTAAACGAGCCAAGAGTTATGGCCCTCCGAATAATCGATATCCATAGGGTGCAACATCTACGGTGGAAGGTGCAACATCTGTCCAAAATGACGAAACCGTGTCGTACGACCTTTAGAAATGGGTGCATGGATTTGAAACGATGCAGTACCATGGTGCACCACTCTCCAGCGATGGTAAATGATTGACCAGCCACGGGGATCCCGTTTTACAGAAAAAATCCACGTGACGAAAAAACGAAGGGTAAAAAACTTCCATGACCCGATTGAGGTTCGGATAGGATTTTTTGGGTATGAAACTAACCAGTGATGGCTGAAAGCTGTCATTGCTGTAGAACTCACATTACCTTCGTTTTGACTGGTTATGGCTCCCGTAACTCTAAACGAGCCAAGAGTTATGGCCCTCCAAAGAATCGATATCCACAGGGTGCAACATCTACGGTGCAAGGTGCAACATCCGTCCAAAATGAAGAAACAGTGCCGTACGACCTTTAGAAATGAGTGCATGGATTTGAAACATTGCAGTACCATGGTGCACCACTCTCCAGCGATGGTAAATCATAGACCAGCCACAGGGATGCCGTTTTACAGAAAAAATCCACGTGACGAAAAAACGAAGGGTAAAAAACTTCCTTGACCCGATTGAGGTTCGGATAGGATTTTTTGGGTATGAAACTAACCAGTGACGGCTGAAAGCCGTCAGAGCTGTAGAACTCACATATACCTTCGTTCTGACTGGTTGTGGCTCCCGTAACTCTAGACGAGCCAAGAGTTATGGCCCTCCGAATAATCGATATCCATAGGGTGCAACATCTACGGTGCAAGGTGCAACATCCGTCCAAAATGACGAAACTGTGTCGTACGACCTTTAGAAATGGGTGCATGGATTTGAAACGGTGCAGTACCATGGTGCACAACTCTCCAGCGATGGTAAATCATTGACCAGCCACGGGGATCCCGTTTTACAGAAAAAATCCACGTGATTAAAAAACGAAGTGTAAAAAACTTCCATGACCCGATTGAGGTTCAGATAGGATTTTTTGGGTATGAAACTAACCAGTGACGGCTGAAAGCTGTCGTAGCTGTAGAACTCACAGATACGTTCATTTTAACAGGTTATGGCTCCCGTAAGTCTAAACGAGCCAAGAGTTATGGCCCTCCGAATAATCGATATCCACAGGGTGCAACATCTACGGTGCAAGGTGCAACATCCGTCCAAAATGACGAAACAGTGTCGTACGACCTTTAGAAATGGGTGCATGGAATTGAAACGATGCAGTACCATGGTGCACCACTCTCCAGCGATGGTAACTCATAGACCAGCCACGGGGATCCTGTTTTACAGAAAAATTCCACGTGACGAAAAAACGAAGGGTAAAAAATTTCCTTGACCCGATTGAGGTTCGGATAGGATTTTTTGGGTATGAAACTAACCAGTGACGGCTGAGAGCCGTCATAGCTGTAGAACTCACATATACCTTCGTTTTGACTGGTTATGGCTCCCGTAACTCTAAACGAGCCAAGAGTTATGGCCCTCCGAATAATCGATATCCACAGGGTGCAACATCTACGGTGCAAGGTGCAATATCCGTCCAAAATGACGAAACAGTGTCGTACGACCTTTAGAAATGAGTGCATGGATTTGAAACATTGCAGTACCATGGTGCACCACCCTCCATCGATGGTAAATCATAGACCAGCCACAGGGATACCGTTTTACAGAAAAAATCCACGTGACGAAAAAACGAAGGGTAAAAAACTTCCCTGACCCGATTGAGGTTCGGATAGGATTTTTTGGGTATGAAACTAACCAGTGACGGCTGAAATCCGTCATAGCTGTAGAACTCACAGATACCTTCGTTTTGACTGGTTATGGCTACCGTAACTCCAAACGAGCCAAGAGTTATGGCCCTCCGAATAATCGATATCCACAGGGTGCAACATCTACGGTGCAAGGTGCAACATCCGTTCAAAATGACGAAACAGTGCCGTACGACCTTTAGAAATGGGTGCATGGATTTGAAACGATGTAGTACCATGGTGCACCACACTCCAGCGATGGTAACTCATAGACCAGCCACGGGGATCCCGTTTTACAGAAAAATTCCACGTGACGAAAAAACGAAGGGTAAAAAACTTCCTTGACCCGATTGAGGTTCGGATAGGATTTTTTGGGTATGAAACTAACCAGTGACGGCTGAAAGCCGTCATAGCTGTAGAACTCACAGATACCTTCGTTTTGACTGGTTATGGCTCCCATAACTCTAAACGAGCCAAGAGTTATGGCCCTCCGAATAATCGATATCCACAGGGTGCAACATCTACGGTGCAAGGTGCAACATCCGTCCAAAATGACGAAACAGTGCCGTACGACCTTTTGAAATGTGTTCATGGATTCGAAACATTGCAGTACCATGGTGCACCACTCTCCAGCGATGGTAAATCATAGACCAGCCATGGGGATCCCGTTTTACAGAAAAAATCCACGTGACGAAAAAACGAAAGGTAAGAAACTTCCTTGACCCGATTAAGGTTCGCATAGGATTTTTTGGGTATGAAACTAACCAGTGATGGCTGAAAGCTGTCATAGCTGTAGAACTCACAGATACCTTCGTTTTGACTGGTTATGGCTTCCTTAACTCTAAACGAGCCAAGAGTTATGGCCCTCCGAATAATCGATATCCACAGGGTGCAACATCTACGGTGCAAGGTGCAACATCCGTCCAAAATGAAGAAACAGTGCCGTACGACCTTTAGAAATGAGTGCATGGATTTGAAACGGTGCAGTACCATGGTGCACCACTCTCCAGCGATGGTAACTCATAGACCAGCCACGGGGATCCCGTTTTACAGAAAAATTCCACGTGACGAAAAAACGAAGGGTAAAAAACTTCCTGACCCGATTGAGGTTCGGTTAGGATTTTTTGGGTATAAAACTAACCAGTGACGGCTGAAAGCCGTCATAGCTGTAGAACTCACAGATACCTTCGTTTTGACTGGTTATGGCTCCCGTAACTCTAAACGAGCCAAGAGTTATGGCGCTCCGAATAATCGATATCCATAGGGTGCAACATCTACGGTGCAAGGTGCAACATCCGTCCAAAATGACAAAACCGTGCCGTACGACCTTTAGAAATGGGTGCATGGATTTGAAACGGTGCAGTACCATAGTGCACCACTCTCTAGCGATGGTAAATCATTGATCAGCCACGGGGATCCCGTTTTTACAGAAAAAATCCACGTGACGAAAAAACGAAGGGTAAAAAACTTCCATGACCCGATTGAGGTTCGGATAGGATTTTTTGTGTATGAAACTAACCAGTGACAGCTGAAAGCCATCATAGCTGTAGAACTCACAGATACCTTCGTTTTGACTGGTTATGGCTCCCGTAACTCTAAACGAGCCAAGAGTTATGGCCCTCCGAAGAATCGATATCCACAGGGGGCAACATCTACGGTGCAAGGTGCAACATCCGTCCAAAATGACGAAACAGTGCCGTACGACCTTTAGAAATGAGTGCATGGATTTGAAACATTGCAGTACCATGGTGCACCACTCTCCAGCGATGGTAAATCATAGACCAGCCACAGGGATCCCGTTTTACAGAAAAAATCCACCAGACGAAAAAACGAAGGGTAAAAAACTTCCTTGACCCGATTGAGGTTCGGATAGGATTTTTTGGGTGTGAAACTAACCAATGACGGCTGAAAGCCATCATAGCTGTAGAACTCACAGATACCTTCGTTTTGACTGGTTATGGCACCCGTAACTCTAAACGAGCCAAGAGTTATGGCCCTCCGAATAATCGATATCCATAGGGTGCAACATCTACGGTGGAAGGTGCAACATCTGTCCAAAATGACGAAACCGTGTCGTACGACCTTTAGAAATGGGTGCATGGATTTGAAACGGTGCAGTACCATGGTGCACCACTCTCCAGCGATGGTAAATGATTGACCAGCCACGGGGATCCCGTTTTACAGAAAAAATCCACGTGACGAAAAAACGAAGGGTAAAAAACTTCCATGACCCGATTGAGGTTCGGATAGGATTTTTTAGGGATGAAACTCACCAGTGATGGCTGAAAGCTGTCATTGCTGTAGAACTCACATTACCTTCGTTTTGACTGGTTATGACTCCCGTATCTCTAAACGAGCCAAGAGTTATGGCCCTCCGAAGAATCGATATCCACAGGGTGCAACATCTACGGTGCAAGGTGCAACATCCGTCCAAAATGACGAAACAGTGCCGTACGACCTTTAGAAATGAGTGCATGGATTTGAAACATTGCAGTACCATGGTGCAACACTCTCCAGCGATGGTAAATCATAGACCAGCCACAGGGATACCGTTTTACAGAAAAAATCCACGTGACGAAAAAACGAAGGGTAAAAAACTTCCTTGACCCGATTGAGGTTCGGATAGGATTTTTTGGGTACGAAACTAACCAGTGACGGCAGAAAGCCGTCATAGCTTTAGAACTCATAGATACCTTCGTTTTGACTGGTTATGGCTCCCGTAACTCTAGACGAGCCAAGAGTTATGGCCCTCCGAATAATCGATATCCATAGGGTGCAACATCTACGGTGCAAGGTGCAACATCCGTCCAAAATGACGAAACTGTGTCGTACGACCTTTAGAAATGGGTGCATGGATTTGAAACGGTGCAGTACCATGGTGCACAACTCTCCAGCGATGGTAAATCATTGACCAGCCACGGGGATCCCGTTTTACAGAAAAAATCCACGTGATGAAAAAACGAAGTGTAAAAAACTTCCATGACCCGATTGAGGTTCAGATAGGATTTTTTGGGTATTAAACTAACCAGTGATGGCTGAAAGCTGTCCTAGCTGTAGAACTCACAGATACCTTCATTTTGACAGGTTATGGCTCCCGTAACTCTAAACGAGCCAAGAGTTATGGCCCTCCGAATAATCGATATCCACAGGGTGCAACATCTACGGTGCAAGGTGCAACATCCGTCCAAAATGACGAAACAGTGTCGTACGACCTTTAGAAATGGGTGCATGGAATTGAAACGATGCAGTACCTTGGTGCACCACTCTCCAGCGATGGTAACTCATAGACCAGCCACGGGGATCCTGTTTTACAGAAAAATTCCACGTGACGAAAAAACGAAGGGTAAAAAATTTCCTTGACCCGATTGAGGTTCGGATAGGATTTTTTGGGTATGAAACTGTTATCCCGCTTTTTGGCAAAGCCGCGATACCAAAAGATTGATCGAAAAACGAAGGACAGTTCGCCTCAGAGCTTGATCGTACTTCCTTTAGCCATGGATATCACTGAATTTTATCTGAGTCCAGAATGAGCTACAATTGATAGGACACGGCAAGAAAGACTACAAGAGCCAGCATTTCAAATTTCAAGTCAATACGAGTTCGTATGCTCAAGTTATGATCGGTTCAACTTGGAGGGGACACCCTAGTTTCGAACCCACCATGATGGGTGTCTTCGAACCCATCAACATGCGCCGTTCGAAACCATCACCTCGAAACCATCGACTTCGAGACCTTCGAACCCCCATGGTTTCGACTCCATCACCTTCGAACCGAAGGACATCGAAACCATCGATCTCGAAACCATCATCTTCGAAACCCTCGCGATGCCTCGGTTTCGAAACCATCAGGTCCATACCTACCAAGTCCATAACAATGGACTTCGAATCCATCAGAGAGTAGCTGTTTCGAATCCATATTCCACGACCTAACTTCGAATCCACCAGACAAGCATGCTTCGAACCCATCGATATGCTTCGTTCGAACCCATCCCTGGAATCATGTTCGAACCCATCACAGTGCCATCTTCGAACCCATCACAGAAGCCCTGTTCGAACCCATCACAGAGCTGTCTTCGAACCCATCACAGAGCCGTGTTCGAACCCATCCTGTGTTGCCTTATTCGAAACCACTGGGTCAATCCACGTGTCTTCCATCGGTTCGAAATCACCAAGATACACGGAGTCGAAGCGGTCAACACGGAGAGAAGTCCGGATCGATTCGAAACTTGCGCTCCACGTCACCACGAATTCGCGTGCCACACTGGGTTCGAAACCATCGTTTCGAGTAACAGGGGTTCGAACCAAACAGCCTCGCCGTGAAGCCTATTTCGAACCCAACGTATCTCCTAATCTACTGATCCAAATGCAATGAAACTTTCACAGATGCTTGCATACATGTTGAAGAATGTCCACGCCAAATTTCACCTCGATTGGATGAATTCTTGATCGGTTCGAATGGACTTCGAACCGATGCCAAAGTGGGCCCAAACTTCCCGAGACCGTGCGTGTGGGCCCCCTCACGTGCCAGAAGTGGTCTCCCGAGTTTTCACCAAGATACCAGCAGCCTACGCCTATAAATAGAGCTCCAGGGCCAACAGAAAAGGGACTTCGGGATTTTCTTACTCTAAAGCGCCCAGACTCTGCCGGATTGACATCTCCATCATAATTTCACTACTGATTTCGAATTTCCAGTTGTAACTTGCTGTTGATCGCTGTAACAACTTGTAAACATTGAAAGAGAATCAATAAAATATCAAAAAACTTCACAGTGGACGTAGGCGACACGCCGAACCACTATAAATCGCTTTTCTACGCATTTTCTTTACTGTTGATTGGAGTTTTTGTTAGATAATATTCATATTCAGTTCATACTATTGATTGTTATCTCTTCAACGACTCCCGAAGAGTGTTGTGACCAATTTTGGTGCAAACACTTTGGTGCTTTCACCGAGAAAACCCAGCTTTTCTCCTGCTCGTTGGATCTGTCATCGATACCGGATTGAATAAATCTAAGAGAGAGATCGAGATGTTAGAATTCAAATTCCTTCCATTCTATTCAGATTTGCAAAAGTCTAAGGAAAGGAATCCAACGTTCGAGATGGTTAGCACAAGAACCACCTCAAACGCCGTCAATCAAGAAGAACAGGATCGACAGAATCCTGTAACTCTACCCCCACCTAATCAAGATGCTACTGCACACTCGGAACCCTCAGCGCCGGTTACCCGACAAGAGTTGCAGTCGCTAATCCAAGAGCCGACCCAGAGTCAGCAGCAACTGGAGGCTCGACTATGCGATAACGCAGAACTAATTAACAAGCTGGATCGTAAGAAACGAAAGAGATCTAAGAGAGACCACGTGTCTCGTTCCTCCAACGAGAGTCCTTCGTCTTCTGATTATCTCAATCGATCTCCGCGACCCCGACAAGATGGGAATCGTATGCCAATTGCTGGAGATCAACCAACACTGACAGTTGGACAACTGAGAGTTGGTCCATCAGCCATTTTCCAAACCAGACCCTCCTTCCGAGGAGGTGCTACCCCTCATCCAGCAACGCGAGGCTGGGATGAGATGAAGTTGTATGCCAGTCCCACTAGGCATGCGGATTTTGCATGCTGTAGAGATTTGAAAGATGGAGTTCCGGTTAAACGACGAACAGGAATGACTGATGACATTGTATTCCAGTGTGGTAATGATGACAGGATCGTAGTCCCGACTACCGAACCACTAGTCATATCAGCTCAGATAGGCCACGTATGGATGAAAAGGATTCTGATCGACAGCGGAAGCTCCGTGAATATAATATTTAAGCGAGCCTACGACCAAATGAATCTAAAGGCCAAATACTTGAAACCATATCGGTCCAGAATCCGTGGCATCAACGGGAACGCAGTCATACCCATCGGAGAACTAGAAATACCAACAGAGTTGGGAGCAGGACAGCGCCACATAATCCGGACGTTGCGATTCGCGGTGATGGACGTAGATTCACCGTACAATGCTTTCTTAGGCCGACCAGCCCTTGCTGAATTCAGGGCTGTTATCGCCCCATGGTGCCTAACCTTAAAATTCCCCACCGAAAAAGGAGTTGGTGTTGTCATGGGAGACCAGGCCGACTTAAGGACCATCATACTCCGAAAGCGAGTTTTCCGGTCACACGATGTCAATGGTCAACCCCAAACCTTCGAAATTGGTGATTTAGTCCACGGAAGAGTACACTCAACGCCACCGCACGCGAAACCAACGTGGAAAGGGCCCTATGTAATTGAGCAGAAATTTGGGGACGACTTATTCTTGTTGTCAACATTGGGCGGTCCTATTTTGCCAAGAGTCTGGAAAAACAAGGACCTTCGCCATTGCCACACATGACAGGCTCATTCTGTCTATGAATAATTTGCAATTTCATTTACATTCTGAAATTTGATTTTGTAATAAGGCACTGACTTTGCCATATTTTCTTATTTCAGCAATAAGACATTATCTCTTCAAGCTAGAGCTGTGATTCATCGAATACAACATTCAACAATCACGACACACGAAGAGCTAAATTCCATCAAAACAATGGAGTTTATTCAAATAGCGAGTGACTGCGATACAACCGGCCACTCACTAAGTGAAACCCCAGCTCGGGGGCAAGCCAACACACTAAAGGCTGAACTGGACCGACACACGACAGTCCTACAACTAACTCCAACTTCCTAGAACGCGAATTGGAGTATAAACATTCGACAATTCGTTCCCAGAGCGCGAACGGACTCCAACTTCCTAGAACGCGAATTGGAGTATAAACATTCAACAATTCGTTCCCACTGCGCGAACGGACTCCAACTTCCCACAGCGCGAATTGGAGTATAAACATTCCATAATTCGTTCCCAGAGTGCGAACGGACTCCAACTTCCCACAGCGTGAATTGGAGTATAAACATTCAATAATTCGTTCCCAGAGTGCGAACGGACTCCAACTTCCCACAGCGTGAATTGGAGTATAAACATTCAATAATTCGTTCCCAGAGTGCGAACGGACTCCAACTTCCCACAGCGTGAATTGGAGTATAAACATTCAATAATTCGTTCCCAGAGTGCGAACGGACTCCAACTTCCCACGGCTCGAATTGGAGTATAAACATTCCATAATTCGTTCCCAGAGTGCGAACGGACTCCAACTTCCCACAGCGTGAATTGGAGTATAAACATTCAATAATTCGTTCCCAGAGTGCGAACGAACTCCAACTTCCCACAGCGTGAATTGGAGTATAAACATTCCATAATTCGTTCCCAGAGCGCGAACGGACTCCAACTTCCCACAGCGTGAATTGGAGTATAAACATTCCATAATTCGTTCCCACCGCGCGAACGGACTCCAACTTCCCACAGCGTGAATTGGAGTATAAACATCCCATAATTCGTTCCCACTGCGCGAACGGACTCCAACTTCCTAGAACGCGAATTGGAGTATAAACATTCCATAATTCGTTCCCAGAGCGCGAGCGGACTCCAACTTCCCACAGCATGAATTGGAGTATAAACATCAAATCCATCGTTCCCGGAGTGCGAACGAATTCCTAAAAAAGCTCAAGTAGATGTGACTGACCATCTATCGGCTGATTCCGACTTCCCGGAGTGTGAATCGGAGTATAAACATTTATTCCAGGTTCCCGGAGTGCGAACCAACCCATCAATGCGAACTCCGACTTCTCAAAGCATACATTGAAGTGTAGACACAACTTACAGGTTCCCGGAGTGCGGACCGAAGCATCCGTGCTAACTCCAGATTCCAAAAGCGTGAGTCGGAGTACAAACAACAATTCGAAGTTCCCGAAGTACAAACTGAGATGTCAACATCAACTCCCAGTCCCCAGAGCGTGAAGCGGAGTGTAAACATCAATTCCAGGTTCCCGGAGCGCGAACCACAATACAAACATCGATAACTCTCAAACTCCTGGAGTGCAACGCAGATTATCGATCTCAAATTATCCTAAGTCCCCAGAATGCGGACGTGTGCTAAAGATTTGCAACAAGTGCGATCAACTGCCAAAAATACAACTGTTGTCCCCCGAAACTGGGGGGCACGAAAGCTAAGTGACAATCACTAACCGAAGTGATACAACGTCCGAAGTTCGACTCATTCATCAATCACAATTTGTGACCAAGATTTTCAGACTTGGCGAATAAAAATGAACTCCACTTAAACGGTATAAACACCACAAGTACTTCGGACCGAAAACAAGACACTGCAAGTACTTAAGCACAAATAAAACAAGAGTTGAAATAAAGAAACTGAAGTTTATTTCAACTAACTAAAATAAGGACTTACGTACAAAAAAGTTCTTCCAAAAAACAAACCCTACTAGCAGGGGCCGAACCTGCATCTATACATGGCTTAAAAACAAAAAACAAGTACTTATTTTCCAAAACATCTACTTGTAAAAGCCCGACTACTTCTTCTTCTTTTTTGACTTTCTTATTAGTGGTTCCTCATCGGAATCACTAGCGACGGAAATCCTTTTCGAGTGCCTCCTCTTCGGCGGTGACTCTTCGGCTAGGGACATGATATCGATGTCCTCGGAGCTCGAATCTGCAGGAAGGCTTCCCGCCGGAGGAGTAGGGGGGACTGGATCCATGACGGAAGAAGGGATAGTGCCACCCGACGACACTACCCTAGCAGATGCTGAACTTTGCGCCGTCGTGCTGCCACCGGCGCTACCATTGTGCCCCGCAGCTTCTATTTCAGCACTGATTTCAGCCAAAATCTCCTCTTCTCGAGTCATTTGGGCTTGGCTGGGGGCATCCGTAGTCTGCATCGAAGAACTTGAGGTCGGCGGGGGATCACTGACGAGGATAAACGGTAAGTCCGTGGAGAAACCGCCCGGCTCACCGAGCAGTTCGCTCACCATTTGTTCCTCAACCGACAATCCACTCCCCTATGCCGCCTCGGTCGATATCGCAGTAGTCTCGGTGGCGATGGCCTTATCTTTTTGACTTGATTCTTGAGCCGCGACACTTGGCGCAACTCCAGTCACTAAACAAAAAATAACAAGTTATTAATAACTTCTTCAAAATAAACTCTTTATTTAGAAAACACTTGAGATAATTTTAGAATACCTTCCCCAGTCTGACTCGCAGACGGCAGAACGGCCTCGGAAGTGTGCTCATAGATAGGAGATAAGCGCGGCTGCTCCGGGTCGTAAGCGAGAGCAGGTGGCAAGCTGACCACAGACACAGGCACTGACGAAGGCGATGCGGTGACTTCAGTAACAGCCACGCGATGCTCAACGCCTGATCCCTCTCCAACTTCCAGGGAATGACCACCCATCATCGCCTTCTCATAAGTAATGATAGCATCGTGGAGAACTTTCTTCTCATCCTCGGTTAGCAGCCGGTTCTCGAGCTCGAATCGATCAACCGATTCACCCGGATGCGCTTCTTCCTCTTCCTCAACCAATCGTTCCCAAGCGCTGCGAAGGTGAACGGGATAATCTTGAAGCCATGCCAAGTTTCTATGCTTTAGCACGTTTGCATTGTAAGTTATAAGCAAATCTTCTATATCGGCCTCTAGCCTGGCCTCCGCGCGTTGAACTTTCTCCTCCACCTCTGCTTCAACCGCTTGAACTTTCCCCACTGCCGCATCTCTTTCGGTGCGAAGCACTACGGCCTGTTCGCACGCCTCTTGCGCCGCCTTATTCGCGTCATCCCTTTCCTTGGCGATTTCGGCAAGTTTAGCTTTGAGCTTATTGAGTTCTTTTAACGCCGCATCCCTCTCGGCGGTGACAACAGTGTTCCGGTGGCCCATGTCTTCCACCGTGACATAATGTTCCCTTTTCATTCTTTCCATGGCCGCTTGAGCTTCATCGGCCTTTGTAAGAGCCTCCGTCTCTGATTTACGGGATGATTCAGCTTCAGAATTCAGCGCTTGTATAATACGATCTTTCTGTGCTAACTCAGCTTGCAGCTTTTCAATGTTGGCCGCTCTTTCGAAAGCCAGGGCTGATGCTTTCTCGGCCGCTCTAGACCACACTTTGTACTGTGTGTAGAAATCGTGCACATAATCAAGCGCTCAATGCTCGGCCTCCTGTGGAATTCTCTTCAAGTTCGGGGGGAAGACGTAGTTGTCAAAGCATATGTTCGGGAACTCCCTTTTCAATTGCGCGAGCCTGATTGCTCCTTCCCCCATGATTTCAGTAGGAGGTTCCTCCGCAGCCATCGGTGCCGTCACCTCAGATCTAGAAGCTTGAGAGACCGACGCATGTCGAGAAAAATCGCGAGGAGCATGAACGGGAGGTTGTACGGGATCTCTGGAAGGAGGAGGGGTACGCGATCGAGATCGACGCTTATGGCCCCTGTCCGAGTCATGTCTCTCATGACTAGAATAACCTGAGCGTCCCTGATCATAATACCCAGAACGGCCTTGATCATAATCTCTATCCCCCTCTCGCCTACGCGAATCATAATAAGAAGACTTGCGGGCATGTCGAAGACTCCCAAGCATTGAACCCCGCTTTGACATAGTATCTGCAAAGCAAAATAAAATCGAATTAATCACCTTTCGAGACAGGTAATATAAAGTCAAAGTTTATGCAGTGTCGTGGAATGTGTATGAATATGCATTTCCCCCGACCAACCAGAAGTGTCGACCTCGCTAGTAATGAGAGGCTCGCTCAATTCTAGACTACGATGAAACTCCTCCAACCCGACATCATGTTGAAAAGACACATCTTCCGGGATTGGAAGGTCGGCAAGCCCTTCGAAAAGACTTTCGGTTCGTGGAGGAGACGTCTGAGAAATTCTAACTCCGGGAGAGGATCGGACTGTGACAACCGATTTCCGTCTCCCCTGTCTAGTTGACTCAACCATGGCAGCCTTGCCTTTTCTCTGCCCCGCGACTTCCGGAGCTACATCCGTAGGCTCAATCAGCGGCTCATCGTCAGTATGAGTCCGTTCAGAATCAGCCTCCTCGGTTATGACAACTTCGGGCTTCTTGTGCTTGACTCGTTTTTTAGAAACGGTCCTTAGCGCTACCTCAAATCTTATGCTCTGCCCTCGTTCAATCAACCCATATGTCCGTAGATTCCTATCGGTCAAAAGCAACTCGATGTGCCTATCTTCACTCGGGACTTCCTGAAGTACTCGCACCATCTCCTTGAACTGCTCACCTTCGGGTCGCGAGATCGTTGCTGTAAAGAGAAAAAATTTAATATAAGTTCCACTTCGACTGCAATTGTCGTAATAACTATTTGAGAACTCGGTTATACTCACGTCTGAATAACCATCGTCGAGCAAATCCTGGAGGACACCTGACGTAGAACCATTCTGTCCTATAGTAACTCAGCCTTGTCCAGGATCCGGTGACCACTTGACAATTCCTCACTGCTTCCATAAATGTGAAAGAGGGATAATCACCCCGAGTTTTGAAGTTAAACAAGTATCGGATTTCGATTGGAAGTGGCGGTCGATGGAGACATTCCATAAATGCAATGAACAAGCTATTGATCGACGCATATCCGTTCGGGTGTAGCTGAGATGGGGCGATCCTCAGAAACGACAACACTTCTCTTATATACTCGTTGAAAGGGGGAAGTGTCCCGGCCGCACACGCGTGGCGGTTAAACGCTGTATACCCTTCCGGCGGACTATGTGGTCTATCATACGGCCCCGGCAGTAACACATCGTCCAATGACAAGCCGTGCCTCAAACATATTCTCCCCAACATGCCTTCAGTAATATTCGATGGAACGGAATCCGATGGATTGACAATGAACGACGCATCGGGAAGTTCGTCCGGAGCCGGACCGATAATCTCAAGATCTATATCCGGAACCTCTAGTCTCGGGGAGATTGCACCTTGCATCTCTTGCTGCTGCGAACTTGAAGGTTCCATAACTAGCTAACTCATGAGAAACCATCGTTAGACGATAAAGAACCCGTGTGTTCCCCAGTGTAAAGTGTATGAATGTGTGTGGTGCCGTGCCATGCATTACTTGAACAAATATTGCAGAATTAAAGTGAATATTCAAACGACAAAGCTACGAAGTCCAGCTATAATGACCGTCATCGCTGACCGTCATCACTAAATCGTTTATATGATGGAAGTCAGTTGAAATAAAAGTTGTTATAGTTCCATCGACGAGCTTCAAAGGGCAGTCAAGTATGCAGTTCGATATTCAAGTCCAAATATGCAGGAATGAAGCTCATCGGAGTTATACTTAGAAAAATTTCAAATTTTGGAATCCATCATATAGGGTTCGAAACCATCACAGAGGCTTCGTTCGAAACCAACCGGACACCTCTTCCTTCGAACCCATCCAAATTTCGTTCGAACCCACGAGTTCGAAACCATCATGACATTGCTTCGAACCCATGCGTTCGAAGCCGTCCAAACTTCTTTCGAACCCACGCGTTCGAAACCATCACGACATTGCTTCAAACCCATGCGTTCGAACCCATTGTGACATCGTTTCGAAACCACAGCCTATGAGTTCGAAACCATCGTTTCAAACCAACCCATCGAAACCCTCAATCGATGCGAACTACGCATCCCAACAAGGGCATTCCAAGGATCGATTCGAAATCTAATGAAGAGGCACCACAGTCTTCGATTCGAAGTCAAGCCCACACATCGGTTCGAATCCTCCCTAAACCAGATCTGGTTTAGACAAACTCTAGCTTACGCAATCAATGAACAGAAGTGGATTCGAAATAACATCGTCGCTTGAATCCGAGACTAATTACCTAGTTCAATCAGTGGATTCGAGAGAATTAAGTCTTAGATCTTGATGGATTCGAAAACGCGACGAAGTATTTTCTCTTTAGAAGCTTCGAAGCGATGAAGAGCAAACGAGAGTAAAAGTAAAAAGTGAAAATGGGGGAGGTCCACTGCTATTTATATGGGTGGTTGGAGATGACTGGGACGATTCGAATTCCGGTAAAAATTGACCGTTTACAGCAGGTCAAAAGGCAGAATCGTTTCGAAACCAACTTTCGAACCCAAACGCCTGAGGCTCCATCGTGTGAAGCACACGGACAACTGCCGTGAAACATAGTCTCGTACCCATCCAAATCATCAATTCGAAGATCATTTTCGAAACCACCGAAACGAACTGCTGGTTCGAAGCCATCCTCTCACATCCGTTCGAAAGCTAGTTTCGAACCCATCACAGCACAAAGAATACTCCATCTTCTAACATCGGTTCGAAAGTCAACTTCGAACCCACCATGACACGAGTGTACTCCGTTGGGTCGAATGTCAATTTCGAATCCATCCATGCTCCAACGCATCGATTCGAAATCTCATATTCACACGAACCATCATTGCACGGACATATTGCATCCAAACAAATTCGAATTTCGAACCCATCAATGCTCAAGTGCATCGGTTCGAAACATTACACTTGCGCAATGCAAATTCAATTTTTTCAACCTTCAATATCGGTTCAGGAGAGGATCGATACGAGGGAACTATTCAAAACAACCATCAAGCGTTGTTTCAAATTCAAATTTCAAAATCGATTCAGGAGAGAATCGATACGAAATTCTATAGCAAACCAAACCGACAACGACTCGCGGACGCACAACGTTAACAAGGATCATATTAACATATGTGCATACGTATCGGACTAATATTCGATTTTGAATGTTCACAGGGATCAAACACTCATCCTGTTACAACTGCGACAGCCAACGGCTAAGCACTATTATACAGCAATCAATCATATCAACGCAAGGTTACAGCAGTACTGCATACGAGTTTCAACAAAAAAGAGAACAATGATTGTTCAGAGAGAAATGGCAGCTATTCAAAGCACGTCATGTTCCCACAAGACGTACTTTGGGGGGCAAAATGTTATCCCGCTTTTTGGCAAAGCCGCGATACCAAAAGATTGATCGAAAAACGAAGGACAGTTCGCCTCAGAGCTTGATCGTACTTCCTTTAGCCATGGATATCACTGAATTTTATCTGAGTCCAGAATGAGCTACAATTGATAGGACACGGCAAGAAAGACTACAAGAGCCAGCATTTCAAATTTCAAGTCAATACGAGTTCGTATGCTCAAGTTATGATCGGTTCAACTTGGAGGGGACACCCTAGTTTCGAACCCACCATGATGGGTGTCTTCGAACCCATCAACATGCGCCGTTCGAAACCATCACCTCGAAACCATCGACTTCGAGACCTTCGAACCCCATGGTTTCGACTCCATCACCTTCGAACCGAAGGACATCGAAACCATCGATCTCGAAACCATCATCTTCGAAACCCTCGCGATGCCTCGGTTTCGAAACCATCAGGTCCATACCTACCAAGTCCATAACAATGGACTTCGAATCCATCAGAGAGTAGCTGGTTCGAATCCATATTCCACGACCTAACTTCGAATCCACCAGACAAGCATGCTTCGAACCCATCGATATGCTTCGTTCGAACCCATCCCTGGAATCATGTTCGAACCCATCACAGTGCCATCTTCGAACCCATCACAGAAGCCCTGTTCGAACCCATCACAGAGCTGTCTTCGAACCCATCACAGAGCCGTGTTCGAACCCATCTTGTGTTGCCTTATTCGAAACCACTGGGTCAATCCACGTGTCTTCCATCGGTTCGAAATCACCAAGATACACGGAGTCGAAGCTGTCAACACGGAGAGAAGTCCGGATCGATTCGAAACTTGCGCTCCACGTCACCACGAAGTCGCGTGCCACACTGGGTTCGAAACCATCGTTTCGAGTAACAGGGGTTCGAACCAAACAGCCTCGCCGTGAAGCCTATTTCGAACCCAACGTATCTCCTAATCTACTGATCCAAATGCAATGAAACTTTCACAGATGCTTGCATACATGTTGAAGAATGTCCACGCCAAATTTCACCTCGATTGGATGAATTCTTGATCGGTTCGAATGGACTTCGAACCGATGCCAAAGTGGGCCCAAACTTCCCGAGACCGTACGTGTGGGCCCCCTCACGTGCCAGAAGTGGTCTCCCGAGTTTTCACCAAGATACCAGCAGCCTACGCCTATAAATAGAGCTCCAGGGCCAACAGAAAAGGGACTTCGGGATTTTCTTACTCTAAAGCGCCCAGACTCTGCCGGATTGACATCTCCATCATAATTTCACTACTGATTTCGAATTTCCAGTTGTAACTTGCTGTTGATCGCTATAACAACTTGTAAACATTGAAAGAGAATCAATAAAATATCAAAAAACTTCACAGTGGACGTAGGCGACACGCCGAACCACTATAAATCGCTTGTCTACGCATTTTCTTTACTGTTGATTGGAGTTTTTGTTAGATAATATTCATATTCAGTTCATACTATTGATTGTTATCTCTTCAACGACTCCCGAAGAGTGTTGTGACCAATTTTGGTGCAAACAGAAACTAACCAGTGACGGCTGAAAGCCGTCATAGCTGTAAAACTCACAGATACCTTCGTTTTGACTGGTTATGGCTCCCGTAACTCTAAACGAGCCAAGAGTTATGGCCCTCCGAATAATCGATATCCATAGGGTGCAACATCTACGGTGCAAGGTGCAACATCCGTCCAAAATGACGAAACCGTGTCGTACGACCTTTAGAAATGGGTGCATGGATTTGAAACGGTGCAGTACCATGGTGCACCACTCTCCAGCGATGGTAAACCATTGACCAGCCACGGGGATCCCGTTTTTACAGAAAAAATCCACGTGACGAAAAAACGAAGGGTAAAAAACTTCCATGACCCGATTGATGTTCGGATAGGATTTTTTGGGTATGAAACTAACCAGTGACGGCTGAAAGCGGTCATAGCTGTAGAACTCACAGATACCTTCGTTTTGACTGGTTATGGCTCCCGTAACTCTAAACAAGCCAGGAGTTATGGCCCTCCGAAGAATCGATATCCACAGGGTGCAACATCTACGGTGCAAGGTGCAACATCCGTCCAAAATGACGAAACAGTGCCGTACGACCTTTAGAAATGAGTGCATGGATTTGAAACATTGCAGTACCATGGTGCACCACTCTCCAGTGATGGTAAATCATAGACCAGCCACAGGGATACCGTTTTACAGAAAAAATCCACGTGATGAAAAAACGAAGGGTAAAAAACTTCCTTGACCCGATTGAGGTTCGGATAGGATTTTTTGGGTATGAAACTAACCAGTGACGGCAGAAAGCCGTCATAGCTGTAGAACTCATAGATACCTTCGTTTTGACTGGTTATGGCTCCCGTAACTCTAGACGAGCCAAGAGTTATGGCCCTTCGAATAATCGATATCCATAGGGTGCAACATCTACGGTGCAAGGTGCAACATCCGTCCAAAATGACGAAACCGTGCCGTACGAACTTTAGAAATGGGTGCATGGATTTGAAACGGTGCAGTACCATGGTGCACCACTCTCCAGCGATGGTAAATCATTGACCATCCACGGGGATCCCGTTTTACAGAAAAAATCCTCGTGACGAAAAAACGAAGGGTAAAAAACTTCCATGACCCGATTGAGGTTCAGATAGCATTTTTGGGTATGAAACTAACCAGTTGTTTGCACCAAAATTGGTCACAACACTCTTCGAGAGTCGTTGAAGAGGTAACAATCAAGAGTATGCACTAAATATGAATATTATCTAACAAAAGCTCCAATCAACAGTAAAGAAAATGCGTAGACAAGCGATTTATAGTGGTTCGGCGTGTCGCCTACGTCCACGGTGAAGTTTTTTGATATTTTATTGATTCTCTTTCAATGTTTACAAGTTGTTACAGCGAATAACAGCAAGTTACAACTGGAAATTCAAAATCAGTAGTCAAATTATGATGGAGATGTCGATCCGGTAGAGTCTGGGCGCTTGAGAGTCAGAAGATCCCGAAGGTCCTTTTTCTGTTGGCCCTGGGGCTCTATTTATAGGCGTAGGCTGTTAATATCTTGCTGAAAACTCGGGAGACCTCTTCTGGCACGTGAGGGGGCCCACACGCACGGTCTCAGGAAGTTTGGGCCCACTTTGGCATCGGTTCGAACTCCATTCGAACCGATCAAGAATTCGTCCAATCGAGGTGAAATTTGGCGTGGACATTCTTCAACATGTATGCAATCATCTGTGAAAATTTCATGGCATTTGGATCTGTAGATTGGGAGATATGATGGATTCGAAATTGGGTTTATGGCATAGCTGTTTGTTTCGAACCCATGTATTCGAACCGATGGTTTCGAATCCATCATGACACGCGTCTTCGTGGTGACGTGGAGCGCAAACTTCGAATAGATTCGGATTTCACTCCGAGTTGACCGTCTCGACTCCATATATCTCAGCGCATTCGAACCGATGGAAGACACGTCACCATGGTTGGTTGACCCAGTGGTTTCGAATGAAGCTACACAGTTGGGTTCGAACAAGGACTCCGTGATGGGTTCGAACAAGGACTCCGTGATGGGTTCGAACAAGAAGATGGAGTCGAGCGACCGATGCTTGATGGATTCGAACCAGCTACTCTCCGATGGATTCGAAGCCCATTGTTATGAACTTGGTAGGTGCGGACTTGATGGGTTCGAACCCGAGGCATCCCGAGGGGTTCGAAGGTGATGGGTTCCAATCTGATGGGTTCGAAGTGATGGTTTCGAAGCCGAGGCGCCCTGATGGTTTCGAGTTCGATCGATTCGAAGGTAATGGTTTCAAAATACTGTTTAGTGATGGTTTCGAAACCTGGTCTTTCCCTTCAAATTGAATCGATCATAACTCGAGCATATGAACTCGGATTGACTTGAAATTTGAAATGCTGACTCCTGTGGTCTTTTTTACCGTGTCCTATCAATTGTAGCTCAATCAGGACTCGGATGAAATTCAGTGATATCCATGGCGAAACGAAGTATGATCAACCTCTGGGGCGAAATGTCCCTCGTTTTCGATCGATCTTTTGGTATCGTGGCTTTGCCGAAAAGCGGGATAACATTTTGCCCCCAAAGTACGTCTTCTGGGAACATGACGTGCTTTGAATAGCTGTCGTTTCTCTCTGAACAATCATTGCTCTCTTTTTTGTTGAAACTCGTATGCTGTATTGCTGTAACCTTGTGTTGATATGATTGACTGCTGTATAATAGCGTTTAGCCGTTGGCTGTCGCATTTGTAACAGGATGAGTGTTTGATCCCTATAAATATTCAAAATCGAATGTTAGTCCGACATGTATGCACATATGTTAATTTGACCCTTGTTAACGTCGTGCGTCCATGAGTCGTTGCCAGCTTGGTTAGCTATTGAATTTCGTATCGATTCTCTCCTGAACCGATTTTGAAATTTGAATTGAGACAACGCTTGATGGTTATTGTGGAAGGTTCCTTCGTGTCGATCCTCTCCTGAACCGATGTAGAAGGTTGAAGGAATTGAATTTGTATTGCGCGAGTGTAACGTTTCGAACCGATGTGTTAGAGTATAGATGGGTTCGAAATCCATATTCGTATGGATGAAGTATACTTGTTTCGTGATGGGTTCGAAACTGACATTCGAACCGATGTGAAAGGATGGTTTCGAACTAGTTGTTCGAGTCGATTCGAATTGGAAGCGGATGGATACGTAGTCATCTGTTGTATCGATAGGCCGTGGATGGATTCGAAGTGGCTGATGTGAACAAGGTCTTCGAATCGATGTGCCCACAGTTCATTTCGCATCGATGCAGCCTGTCACTCTGTAGTGCGTTTCGTACCGATGAAACATGAGGTAACTTCGAATCGATAGGGCTTTAGGCAGATGGGTTCGAAAGCCAACTTCAAACCGATCTGGTACTTGACCGGTTGTGACCGGTTGGTTTGACCGGGAGAGCAATCGTCTCGGTTGCTTTCAACGCCTCATATAAATAGCAGTGGGCTTCAAATTTTTTACTTTTTTACTGCACTCTTCATCACTTCGAAGCTTTAAAGGAGAAAAAACACTGTGTTGCGTATTCGAATCATTCAAGATCTGAATCTTTAATTCCTCGAATCCATCATTCAAACTAGGTAATTAGCCTCGAATCCAAGCGGCAAAGTAATTTCGAACTCATTTCTTCTTCATCGATTGCGTAGCCTCGAGATTGGCAAAACCAGATCTTGGCTTGGGAGGGCTTCGAACCGATGCGTAGGCTCGAGTTCGAATCGTTGATGGTGGCGCCATTTTCTTTGATTTTGTATCGATCCTTGGAATGTCTTTATGGCGTGCGCAGTTCGCATCGATTTAGGGATTCGGTGGGTTCATTCGAATCGATGGATTCGAACCCATCGGCTGTGGTTTCGAAGTTCACAATTCCGCATCAATACGGAGGGTATCGATTCGAACGTGGATGATGCGGAGTTGAGGTTTCCTTATCGGTTCGAACTTGTCAAGCAATGATCGATTCGAAGTCATCCCTTATCGATCGGTTCGAACTTGCCATCTGGTGATCGATTCGAATCTGACACATGGTCATCAATGCGAAGCGCGTCTAACTGCATGGGTTCGAAACAACGTCAGGATGGGTTCGAAAGAAGAGATGTTCGGTTGGGTTCGAACGAAGTCCTTGTGATGGTTTCGAACCCTATATGATGGATACAAAAATTTGAAATTCTTCAAGCATAACTCCGACGAGCTTCATTCTTGCATATTTGGACTTTAATACTAAACTGCATACTTGACCGCCTTTTGAAGCTCGTCGATGGAACTATAACAACTTCTATCCGAACCAACTTCCATCATATAAACGGTTTAGTGATGACGTCAGCGATGACGGTCATTATAACTGGACTCCGTAGCTTTTTCGCTTGCATATTTACTTTAACTCTGCGATATTTATTCAAGTAATGCATGGCACGGCACAACATACACTCATACACGTTACACTGGGGAACGCACGGGTTCTTTGTCGTCTAACGATGGTTTCTCATGAGTTAGCTAGTTATGGAACCTTCAAGTTCACAGCAGCAGGAGATTCACGGTACAGTCTCTCCGAGATTAGAGGTTCCGGATATTGATCCCGAGATCATTGGTCCAGCCCGGACGAACTTCCCGATGCGTCGTTCATTGCCAATCCATCGGATTCCGTTCCATCGAATATCTCTGAAGACATGTTGGGGAGAATATGTTTGAGGCACGGCTTGTCATTGGATGATGTGTTACTGCCGGGGCCGAATGATAGACCACACAATCCGCCGGAAGGATATACAGCATTTAACCGCCATGCGTACGCGGCAGGGACACTTCCTCCTTTCAACGAATATATAAGGGAAGTATTGTCGTTTTTGAGGATCGCCCCATCTCAGCTGCACCCGAACGGATATGCGTCGATCAATAGCTTGTTCATTGCATTTATGGAATATCTCTATCGACCGCCACTTCCGATTGAAATTAGATACTTGTTTAATTTCAAAACTCGAGGTGATTATCCCTCTTTCACGTTCCTGGAAGCGGTGAGAAATTGTCAAGTGGTCACTGGATCCTGGACTAGGTTGAGTTACTATAGGACAGAATGGTTTTATGTCAGATGTCCTCCAGGATTTGCCCGACGATGGTTATTCAGACATGAGTATAGTTGAGTTTTTAAATAATTACTACGGCAATTGCAGCCGAAGTGGAACTTATATATATTTTTCTTTTTACAGTAACGATCCAGCGACCCGAAGGCGAACAGTTTAAGGAGATGGTGCGAGTACTTCGAGAAGTCCCGAGTGAAGATAGGGATATCGAGTCGCTTTTAACCGACAGGAATCTCCGGACTTACGGGTTGATCGAACAAGGGCAGTGCATACATTTTGAGGTGGCACTAAGGGTCGTCTCGAAAAAACGAGTCAAGCACAAGAAGCCTAAAGTTGCTGTAGCCGAGGAAGCCGACTCTGAAAGAACTCACATCGATGAGGAGCCGTTGACCGAGCCTACGGACGTAGTTCCGGATGTCGCGGAGCAGAGAAAAGGCAAGGCTGCCATGGTTAAGTCAACTAAGCAGGGGAGACGGAAATCGGTTGTCACGGCCCGGTCCTCTCCCGGAGTTAGAATTTCTGAGATGTCTCCTCCGTGAACTGAAAGTCTCTACGAAGGGCTTGCCGATCTTCCAATCCCGGATGATGTGTCTTTTCAACATGACGCCGGGTTGGAAGAGTTCCATCGTACTCTAGAACTGAGCGAGCCTCTTATTACTAGCGAGGTCGACATTTCTGGTTGGTCGGGGGGAATGCATATTCATACACATCTCACGACACTGCATAACTTTTGACTGTAAACTACCTGTTTCAAAAGGTGATTAATTCTATCTTATTTTGCTTTGCAGATACTATGACAAAGCGAGGTTCAATGCTTGGAAGTCTTCGACATGTCCGCAAGTCCTCATATTACGATTCGCGCAGACGAGGGGGGGATAGAGATTATGACAAGGAACGCTCTGGGTACTATGACCAAGGACGCTCTGGGTATCATAGTCATGAGAGATATGACTCGGACAGAGGCTACAAGCGTCGATCGCGGTCGCATACCCCTCCTCCTTCCAGAGATCCCATACATCCTCCCGTTCATGTCTCTCGTCCTTCCGATTCTTCTCGATATGTGTCGGTTTCTCAAGCTTCTAGGTCTGAGGCGGTGGTGCCGATGGTTGCGGAGGAACCTCCTACCGAAATCCCGAGGGAAGGAGCAATTAGGCTTGCGCAACTGAAGAGGGAGTTCTCGAATATTTGCTTCGATAACTACGTCTTTCCCCCGAACTTGAAAAGAATCCCGCCGGAGGCCGAGCGGTTGGCGCTCGACTATGTGCATGATTTTTACGCCCAATACAAGGTGTGGTATAAGGCGGCCGAAAAAGCATCGGCCTTGGCCTTCGAACGGGCGGCCACCATTGAAAAGCTTCAAAACGAGCTAGCACAAAAAGATCGGATCATACAAGTGATGAATACTGAAGCGGAATCATCTCGTAAATCTGAAATGGAGGCCACCAAAAGAGCCGATGAAGCCCAGCTTACGATGGATAGAATGAAGCTTGAGCATTATGTCACGGTAGAAGACATGGGCCATCGGAATACTCTGGTCACTGCCGAAAGGGATGCGGCGCTAAAGCAGCTAAATGAGCTCAAATCCAAATTCGCCGAAATCGTCAAGGATAGGGACGATGCAAACAATGCAGCCCAGGAGGCATGTGAACAAGCTGTGATACTCCGGACTGAACGGGATGAGGCAGTGGCCAAAGTTCAAGTGGCCGAGGCGGAGGTTGAGGAGAAAGTTCAACGGGCGGAGGCCAGGCTAGAGGCCGATATCGAAGATTTGCTTATAACTTACAACGCCATTGTGTTAAGACACAGAAACTTGGCCTGGCTTCAGGATTATCCGGTTCACCTTCGTAGCGCTTGGGACCGATTGGTTGAAGAGGAAGAGGAAGCGCATCCGGGTGAAGCGGTCGACCGATTCGAGCTCGACAACCGACTGTTGACTGAGGATGAGAGGAAGGTCCTTCATGACGCTATCATTGCTCATGAGAAGGAGATGATGGGTGGCCGATCCCTGGAGGTTGGAGAGGGATCAGGTGTTGAGCACCATTCGGCTGTCACTGAAGTCACCACACCACCTTCGTCGGTGCCTGCAACTGCGGTCGGTTTGCAACCTGTTCCTGCTTACGACCCGGAACAGCCGCGCTTATCTCCTATTCATGAGCATACTTCCGAGGCCGTTCAGCCGTCTGCGAGTCAAACTGGGGAAGGTATTCCGAAGTTATCTCAAGCGTTTTCTAAATAGAGAGTTTGTTTTCAAGAAGTTACTAATAACTTATTATTTTGCCTAGTGACGGGAATTGCGCCGACTGTCGTGGCTCAAGATTCAAGCCAAAGGGATAAGGCCATCGCCACCGAGACTACTGTTGTAACCGCGGTATCAACCGAGGCGGCACATGGGAGTGGGTTATCTCTTGAGGAACAAATGGTGAGCGAGCTGCTAGGTGAGCAGGGCGGTTTCTCCACGGACTTGTCGTTTATCATCGTTAGTGATCTCCCGCTGACCTCAAGTTCTTCGATGCAGACTGCAGATGCCCCCAGCCAGGCCCAAGCAACTCGAGATGAGGAAATTTTGGCCGAAATTAGCGCTGAAATAGAGGCTGCGGGGCAAGGCGGTAGTGTTTGTGGTAGTATGGTAGCGCAGAGTCCAGCACCTGCTAGGGTAGTGTCATTGGGTGGCACTATCCCATCTTCCTTCACGGATCCAGTCCCCCCTACTCCTCCGGCGGGAAGCCTCAATGTAGATTCAAGCTCCGAGGAGGATATTGACATCATGCCTCCAGCCGAAGAGCCACCGCCGGAGAGGAGGCACTCAAAACGAAGAATTTCTGTCCCTAGTGATTCTGATGATAAACCACTAGTAAGAAGGACGAAAAAGAAGAAGTAAATTGGCTTCTCAAGTAGATGTTTTGGTAGATAGGTACTTGTTTTTTGTTTTTATTAGTAAGCCGTGTATAGATGCAGGTTCGGCCCCTGCTAGTAGGGATTATTTTTTGGAAGACACATTAGTATGTAAGTCCGTGTCTTCAGTTAGTTGAAATAAAATTAAGTTTCTTTGTTTCAACTCTTATTTTATTTGTGCTTAAGTACTTGCAGTGTCCTGTTTTCGGTCCGGTGTACTTGTGGTGTTTGTACCGTTTAAGTAGGGTTCGTTTCATTTGCCAAACCCGAAGATTTTGGTCACAAGTTGTGATTGATGAATGAGTTGAACTTCGGACGTTGTATCACTTCGGTAAGTGGTTAACACTTAGCTTTCGTGCCCCCCAGTTTTAGGGTACAACACTTATATTTTTTGTGGTTGATCGCACTTGTTGCAAATCTTAAGCACATGTCCGCATTCTGGGGAGTTAGGATACTTCGAGATCGATAATCTGCTTTGCACTCCAGGAATTTGAGAGTTATCGATGTTTGTAATGTGGTTCGCACTCCGGGATCTTGGAATTACTGTTTATACTCCACTTCACGCTTTGGGAACTTGGAGTTGACGCTGATACTTCGGTTCGCACTCCGGGAACTTTGAACTGTTGTTTGTACTCCGACTCACGCTCTGGGAATCTGGAGTTAGCATAGATGCTTCGGTTCGCGCTCTGGGAACCTGTAATTTGTGTTTATACTCTAATGCATGCTTTGAGAACTGGGAGTTCGCATTGATGGGTTGGTTCCCACTCCGGGAACCTGGAATAGATGTTTATACTCCAATTCACACTCTGAGAAGTTGGAGTTAGCCGATAGATGGTCAGTCACACCTATTTGGACTTTTTAGGAATTCGTTCGCACTCTGGGAACGATGGATTTGATGTTCTATACTCCAATTCACACTCTGGGAAGTTGGAGTCAGCCGATAGATGGTCAGTCACACCTATTCGGGCTTTTTAGGAGTTCGTTCGCACTCTGGGAACGATGGATTTGATGTTTATACTCCAATTCGCGCTCTGGGAAGTTGGAGTCCGTTCGCGCAGAGGGAACGAGTTATGGAATGTTTATACTCCAATTCGCGCTGTGGGAAGTTGGAGTCCGTTCGCGCAGTGGGAACGAATTATGGAATGTTTATACTCCAATTCGCGCTGTGGGAAGTTGGAGTCCGTTCGCGTAGTGGGAACGAATTATGGAATGTTTATACTCCAATTCGCGCTGTGGGAAGTTGGAGTCCGTTCGCACTCTGGGAAAGAATTATGGAATGTTTATACTCCAATTCACGCTGTGGGAAGTTGGAGTCCGTTCGCACTCTGGGAACGAATTATGGAATGTTTATACTCCAATTCGCGCTGTGGGAAGTTGGAGTTCGTTCGCACTCTGGGAACGAATTATGGAATGTTTATACTCCAATTCGCGCAGTGGGAAGTTGGAGTCCGTTCGTGCAGTGGGAACGAATTATGGAATGTTTATACTCCAATTCGCGCTGTGCGAAGTTGGAGTCCGTTCGCACTTTGGGAACGAATTATGGAATGTTTATATTCCAATTCGCGCTGTGGGAAGTTGGAGTTCGTTCGCACTCTGGGAACGAATTATGGAATGTTTATACTCCAATTCGCGCTGTAGGAAGTTGGAGTCCGTTCACACAGTGGGAACGAATTATGGAATGTTTATACTCCAATTCGCGCTGTGGGAAGTTGGAGTCCGTTCGCACTCTGGGAACGAATTATGGAATGTTTATACTCCAATTCACGCTGTGGGAATTTGGAGTTAGTTGTAGGACTGTCGTGTGTTGGTCCAGTTCAGCCTTTGATGTGTTGACTTGCCCCCGAGCTGGGGTTTCACTTAGTGAGTGGCCGGTTGTATCGCAGTCACTCGCTATTTGAATAAATTCCATTGTTTGATGGAATTTAGCTCTTCGTGTGTCGTGATTGTTGAACGTTGCATTCGGTGAATCACAGCTCTAGCTTGAAGAGATAATGTTTTATTGCTGAAATAAGAAAATACGGCAAAGTCAGTGCCTTATTACAAATTCAAATTTCAGAGTTTAAGCAAATTGCAAAATCATAGATAGAATGAGCCTGTCATGTGTGACAGTGAC
The DNA here is from genome assembly GCA_030765085.1 of Allium cepa. Taxonomy (NCBI): domain Eukaryota; kingdom Viridiplantae; phylum Streptophyta; class Magnoliopsida; order Asparagales; family Amaryllidaceae; genus Allium; species Allium cepa. The sequence continues at coordinate 1,311,282 of CM060941.1, forward strand.
GAAGATCTTCGTCGTTCCAGGCTCCTGAGAAAGTTGGTCCGCCACTGATGGCGTTTATCACCAGTCTCCCACGGGGACCATTGGAGTCCTCATATCTTGGTCGATCGGGTTCATTGTTTGGATTTGATGGGCCCGCTTCTCTGGGCTGCGGTGTCCGTACAAACTGTTCAAGCTTCCTTTCTCTGACCAGTTTTTCAACGAGATCTTGTAGGTGACGACACTCGTTCGTATTGTGCCCGTAATTTTCATGGAACCTGCAAAACTTTCCTGTTTGGATTTGTCTCTCTGACGACGGTCTTGGAACAAGTTTTTCATATTGAATTGTATGACGGGTTTGTAGAAACAAGTCCTCCAGTGAAGTATTCAAAGGAGTATAGCTGTCGAACATCGGATTTTTGCGTTGCGGGCCACGAGTTTGATCTTGTTTTTTAGTTTGATTCACGCTCTCTCTTCGCCGAGCTTATTTGTTTTTGACGTTCAACTGAACTTTTCCGAAGCTCTCGCCGGATTGTTTGATTGCAACGTTGCTTTGGATCCCTTCCGTACTTGGTTTTGCATCGGTTTGCTTCCTAGACTGTTTCGCGTCTTCCCGTCTCAGGAATTGAGCCGCCTTGGCGTGGAAACGGTCCAACGATGCAGGTGGTTTTCCGGCTAACCAATTGCCGAACTCAGAATCGGGGTCGATCCCCTTGGTTAGCGCCATAAGGATGGAGTTATCGTTCGGATTGCTGATCTCCGCGCATGCAGTATGGAATCCCTCTAATTAGTGTCTGAGCGTTTCTCCAGGAGCTTGAGTAACACTAGACAGAGTGTTGACGTCTTTGGGTCTTGCGACGTGCATGCGGAATCGCTCAACGAATTTTGTGGCTAACTGGTCGAACGAAGAGATAGATCGAGGTGGCAGTCGAGTGAACCACATGGTAGCGATGCCCCCCAAGGATATGGGCAAACTACGACACTTCACTGCATCGTCGGCACGGGCAGCAGTCATCGACCATTCATATTTTAGAATATGTTGGTTGGGGTCGGAGTTTCCTTCGTACATGGGTAGAGTTGGCATCCGGAATCGCCGTGGGGGTTCAGCAGTAAGAATATCGTCCGTAAAAGGAGTGTGACTTCGGGTAACCCCCCAATCGTCATTTGTAAATCCCTGGCTCTCACGGATCATTTGACGTATCATAGTGGAGAGATCCGGCATTTGCGCGCTCTGTGCGGCTTGTGCCAGGGTATGATTACGTTCTATGCTTTGGGGTTGGACCGGATATTGTTGACGGTCCAAGTTTTGCCATCTTGGCTCATAGTCCTCTGGGACGTATGGTTCAGGAGTACGTCCGTCATGACGACGATTCAGGTCCGACTGATCTTGAACGTCGACCCCTGGTTCAGCCGCAACGTCAGTAGTATGGTACTCTGTAGCGTGGTGAGGGATGGCACCTCCTCGGGAGGAGGGTCCGGTTTGGAAACTGGCCGACGGACCAACTCTCAGTTTTCCAACGGTCAGTGTTGGTTGATCTCCAGCAGTTGGCATACGATCCCCATCTAGTCGGGGTCGTGGAGACCGATTATGATAATCGGAAGATGAAGAACTCTCACTGGAGGAGCGAGTCACGTGGTATCTCTTGGATCTCTTTCGCTTCTGACGATCCAGCTTGTTGATCAGCTCGGCGTTAGCGCGTAGCTGTTCTTCTAGTTGTCGCCGACTCTGGGTCAGCTCTTGGAGAAGCGACTGCAACTCTTGTCGGGTAACCGGAGCTGGGGGTTCCGAGTGCGCAGTAGCATCTTGATTAGATGGAGGTAGAGGCGCAGGATTCTGTCGATCCTGTTCTTCTTGATTGATAGCGTTAGAGGTGGTTCTTGTGCTAACCATCCTGAAGGTCGGATTCCTTTCCTTAGACTTTTGCAAATCTGAATAGAATGGAAGGAATTTCAATTCAAAGATCTGGATCTCTCTCTTAGATTTATTCAATCCGGTATCGATGACAGATCCAACGAGCAGGAGAAAAGCTGGGTTTTCTCAGTGAAAGCACCAAAGTGTTTGCACCAAAACTGGTCACAACACTCTTCGGGAGTCGTTGAAGAGATAACAATCAAGAGTATTGTTTGCGCCAAAATTGGTCACAAACACCCAATAACGCGAAAGCACCCGTTTACGTACTCAAATCGATAATAATCAACACAGAACTCAGCCACGATCAATATAGAATTCAGATCTAAGTAACAATTTACGATAATTCACAGAAAACAATCACAAACACAGGATTTATAGTGGTTCGGCGTTCGTGCCTACGTCCACTTTGATGGTTTTCTCTTTATTGCTTTGCTTGATTAGATCGATTACAACGGATTACAGTTGATAATAGCTTTGAAATTTGAATACAACAGTGATTCTGATGAATAGAATTGAATCCGGCAGAGTCTTGGTGTTCAATGGTAGAAGTTCCTGGCAGATCCTCTTTTCTGAAGGCTTCAAGGTATTATTTATAGGCGTTGGAGGCCCAGATCTCGCTCAAACTTCGGGAGACTTCTTCTGGCACGTGAGTGGGCCCACGCGACCGACCCCACCAAGTTTCGTTCCGATCTGACACCGATTCGAAGTGATTTCGAACCCATCAAGAAATGGTCCAATCGAGCTGAAACTTGGCAGGAACAATCTTTATCTTGTATGGAAGCTACTGTGAAAATTTCGTTGCATTTGGATCAGTGGGTTAGGAGATATGATCGGTTCGAAATGAAGATTCTCGGTTGGCTGTGTGGTTCGAACCGATAGTTTCGAACCCTTGAGTTCGAATCCATGAGTGCACGTGGGTCTGGAGTGACGTGGCGCGTACTCCTCGCATCGATCCTGATTTATCTCCGAGTGGACCGCTTCGACTCCGTGAACTGTGCCGACTTCGTATCGATCGAGCAACACGTTATTCAAACTAGTTGACTCGGTGGATACGAAACAACGAGCATCCCTAGCTTCGAACGTGACCGATTCGAAACGAGGGGTCCCTATGGGTTCGAACTCGATCGATTCGAGCAGGGTCGTTTCGAAGTGACATGGACTCAAAGCTAGAGGGTTTCTATGGACTCGAACATTCTTTTGAGGATGGGTTCGAAGCAAGGGCTTGCATGTTGGGGTCGAAGCAAGGTTAAGTTCATGGCTTCGAACCGATGCATGGGTTCGATGTAAGGTTTCGGGAGGATGGATTCTAAGGTAAGAATGCAGGGTGGATACGAAGCTAGGCGAAGTCATGGGTTCGAAGGCAGGCCATTGTGGTGGATTCGAGGGAGATGGAGTCGAAGCGGGCACTAGCTGATGGATTCGAACATGGCAAGCAGCGATGGATTCGAATGAAGGATATTGGATGGCTTCGAACTCCATGGTTTCGAAGTAGATGGGTTCGAAGGTGATGGTTTCGAAGCACTGCAACGTGATGGGTTCGAACCAGATAATGACTTCCTTTCTCAAATTGAATCCATCATATCTTGAGCATACGAATTCGGATTGGCTTGAAACTTGAAACACTGGCTTTCATGGCTTTGCTCATCATGTCTTGTCGATTCTGGCACAATCTGGACTCGGACAAAATTCATCGAAATCCACAGCGAAGTGAAGTGCAACCAATCTCTGAGACGAATTGTCTTTCGTTTTTGATCGATCCTTTGATATCACGGCTTTGCTTAAAAGCGGGATAACATTTTCCCCCCAAAACATACCTTGCGGTAGGAAGGTGTGTTTTGTAATGCCTTGAGTTGGATGTTCGTATCCTATTATCAACCTGCAAAGAACTTGATAGTTTCATATAGCCTCAAATGACGATCATTCGGGATCGAGCTATTTGGGATGAAGCGCGGCCGTTCGTGGTCAAGCACTTAACTTCAAATGACGATCGTTCGTCATCGAGTCATTCGAGTTGAAGTGCGACCGTGCGCGGTCGAGTGTATAAATCCATGCGTCGATCGTTCGGGATCGTATGCTGCTTAAGGTGAATCGGGACCGTTCGCGGTCTGCGCCGTTCGTGGCAAATGGTGAGATGGGACCGTTCGCGGTCAACAGCCGTTCGTGGCATAGGATGGAATAGGACCGTTCGCGGTCGATGCCGTTCGCGGCAAATGATGAGATGGGACCGTTCGCGGTGGACTGCCGTTCGTGGCAAATGACGATCGTTCGCGACCAAGTGCCGTTCAAGGCGAATGGTGACCGTTCGAGGTCGGATTTCATAGTTAGTGAATCATGACCGTTCGCGGTCGGTGCCGTTCAAAGTAGAGAGTGATCGTTCGCGATCCTGTGCCGTTCAAGGCGAATTTGTGACCGTTCGCGGTCGGGTGTTGGACCTCAAGTGACGACCGTTCGCGACCAAGCCATTTGAGGTGAGGTGAGTTGTGACCGTTCGAGGTCGAATTGTGACCGTTCGAGGTCGGATGCCGTTCGAGGCGATAAAGTGTGCCCGGGAGGGCTTGCTGTTATCGATGCCAGGGTCACGTTCGGGTGAGTTCCTGGATCGTTTGTCAGGGCGGTTCATCGCAATCTCAGAGCATGCCTAAGGATCGTTCGCGACCCCATACATGTGTAAGTAGCTTAGTGTTCCAGATTTATCAGAATCAAATATCTATTAAACTAATGAGTTTCAAAATAGAAATGTCCAAACAAACAAAGTCTAAATGTTCAAATCAAAACGAAACGAAAGCAAAGCATGGATGTCAAAGTGTAAGTTCCCACTACGAAACGGTCAATGATCACTCAGAGCATGCCTGGAGATCGTTCGCGATCTCGCACATGTGTAAATGATTTAATTGCGTTAGTGGAAGCTTACAACTTGTTCATCGTTATTTCACTCAATTGATAACCAAACGGTGCCTTGATTCAGGGTCGCCTCTAGCTGATGTGGATGGTAGTCGCTCTGGTTCCGCCGCAGGAGCTCGCCTCCTTACATATTAAAGGAGCATACCGTTCCTGATATGCCCTTCCACCTCGTCCTTCAGGTGCCTACAATCATTAGTGTTATGACCGTTTAATTCATGGAATACACAAAACTTATCTGATTTCCTTTCGTCGGAGGTTGGATCCCTTCGCATTGGCCTACGATACAGAATATGCTCTTTGGTATCCTGATAAATTCGTTCCAGGCTCTCATTCAACTCAGTGTAGGTGGTGAATCGTGGCTCCCTCCGTTGCCGCTTTGATCTGTCTCCGTCATTCTCAGTCTTTCTTTTACCTTTATCCTTGTCCGAGTCCCTTTTAGGAGGCTTTTCGTCTTTAAGTGCATAAACTTCTATCCTATCTCCTTCTTCTCTTTCTGCATTCGCATCCTCTAATCGTAAAAACTTTTCTGCCTCATGATAGAATTCTCCCAGATCCACAGGTGGATCCTTAGTTAATGAATTTTTGAACTCCGTTCCATCAGCTATTCCGGACACAGCCGCCATCATAACCAAGGATGGATTCGGTCGATCCACCGAAGCTGCTGCCGCATTAAACCGCGTCAGGAAACTCCTCAACGACTCTCTAGCCTTCTATTTTAAGGTTGCCAACGTCATCACATTCTTGGGTCTAGTAATGTGAACCCTGAATTGCCTCATAAATCTCTCAGTTAAATCATTCCATGTTCCGATGGATCCACTCTCATGTTGCCTGAACCATAACGCCGCAATATCCGCCAAGTATAATGGGAAGCACCGGGCCATAACCTCCTCTGATGCCCCCAGCACTTCCATATGCCTCATATATTTTGTCAGATGGACCGTAGGGTCCGTTCTTCCGTCATACATATCCAATGATGGTAATTTGAAATCCGGTGGGTTCCTAGCTTGCCTGATTGCTGAAGTAAAAGGACTCCTATTAACATCCTCTAAATCTTTGTTAACCAAACCGCCACTCAAAGCTCGCCTAACCATCTCTGCCAACCTGTCGTTGTCTCCAAGATGTAATCCTCGTTCGCTACTTTCAACCTGCCCCCCGAGTTCACGAGGGAACTCCGGGATCTGCCCCCTTGATTGTGCGTTCGCTCCTCTACTATTATCGGGTTGCGCAGATGCTCCTCTTTCTCTCTCCGAAACTGGATCAATGTTCTCCATAGGTGTGCCCCCTAATCCAGGTGCTACGCCGGATGGTCCTGCTCTGTTCTGGACTCCATTGGCATCCCTGTTCTGTGCTCCAAGCTGTCCTATCTGTTGAAATAAACTCTGGATCAACTCCTCTTGCCTCTTCATCATAGTCTCCATCTCGTCCCTAGTGATGAAGATCGATGGTTGATTTGCTCCTGAGGAAGCCTCTTGACTCCCTTGTTATTCACTTCTTTCTGGCCTTGGCCTTCGGCTTGATTGACTCGTCATAATTTCTCAAACCTGAACTTCTAAACTCTCTCTGAATCTGCTATCAATTGGTGGAACTCCTAAATTAGCCTTCTTAGTGAAAGCACCAAAATTTTTGCGCCAAAATTGGTCACAAACACCCAATACCGCGAAAGCACCCGTTTACGTACTCAAATCGATAATAATCAACACAGAACTCAGCCAAGATCAATACAGAATTCAGATCTAAGTAACAATTTATGATAATTCACAGACATCAATCACAAACACAGGATTTATAGTGGTTCGGCGTTCGTGCCTACGTCCACTTTGAAGGTTTTCTCTTTATTGCTTTGCTTGATTAGATCGATTACAACGGATTACAGTTGATAATAGCTTTGAAATCTGAATACAACAGTGATTCTGATGAATAGAATTGAATCTGGCAGCGTCTTGGTGTTCAATGGCAGAAGTTCCTAGCAGATCCCCTTTTCTGAAGGCTTCAGGGTGCTATTTATAGGCGTTGGAGGCCCAGATCTCACTCAAACTACGGGAGACTTCTTCTGGCACGTGAGTGGGCCCACGCGACCGACCCCACCAAGTTTCGTCCCGATCTGACACCGATTCCAAGTGATTTCGAACCCATCAAGAAATGGTCCAATCGAGCTGAAACTTGGCAGGAACAATCTTTATCTTGTATGGAAGCTACTGTGAAAATTTCGTTGCATTTGGATCAGTGGATTAGGAGATATGATCGGTTGGAAATGAAGATTCTCGGTTGGTTGTGTGGTTCGAACCCATAGTTTCGAACCCTTGAGTTCGAATCCATGAGTGCACGTGGGTCTGCAGTGACGTGGCGCGTACTCCTCGCATCGATCCTGATTTATCTCCGAGTGGACCGCTTCGACTCCGTGAATTATGCCGACTTCGTATCGATTGAGCAACACGTTATTAAAACTAGTTGACTCGGTGGATACGAAACAACGAGCATCCCTGGCTTCGAACGTGACCGATTCGAACCGAGGGGTCCCTATGGGTTCGAACTCGATCGATTCGAGCAGGGTCGTTTCGAAGTGACATGGACTCAAAGCTATAGGGTTTCTATGGACTCGAACATTCTTGTGAGGATGGGTTCGAAGCAAGGGCTTGCATGTTGGGGTCGAAGCAAGGTTAAGTTCATGGCTTCGAACCGATGCATGGGTTCGATGTAAGGTTTCGGGAGGATGGATTCGAAGGTAAGAATGCAGGGTGGATACGAAGCTAGGCGAAGTCATGGGTTCGAAGGCAGGCCATTGTGGTGGATTCGAGGGAGATGGAGTCGAAGCGGGAACTAGCTGATGGATTCGAACATGGCAAGCAGCGATGGATTCGAAGGAAGGATATTGGATTGCTTCGAACTCCATGGTTTCGAAGTAGATGGGTTCGAAGGTGATGGTTTCGAAGCACTGCAACGTGATGGGTTCGAACCAGACAATGACTTTCTTTCTCAAATTGAATCCATCATATCTTGAGCATACGAATTCGGATTGGCTTGAAACTTGAAACACTGGCTTTCATGGCTTTGCTTATCATGTCTTGTCGATTCTGGCACAATCTGGACTCGGACAAAATTCATCAAAATCCACAGCGAAGTGAAGTGCAACCAATCTCTGAGATGAATTGTCTTTTGTTTTTGATCGATCCTTTGATATCACGGCTTTGCTAAAAAGCAGGATAACAAGTATGAACTTAATATGAATATTATCTAACAAAAACTCCAATCAACAGTAAAGAAAATGCGTAGACAAGCGATTTATAGTGGTTCGGCGTGTCGCCTACGTCCACTGTGAAGTTTTTTGATATGTTATTGATTCTCTTTCAATGTTTACAAGTTGTTACAGCGATCAACAGCAAATTACAACTGGAAATTCGAAATCAGTAGTCAAATTATGATGGATATGTCGATCCGGCAGAGTCTGGGCGCTTGAGAGTCAGAAGATCCCGAAGGTCCTTTTTCTGTTGGCCCTGGGGCTCTATTTATAGGCGTAGGCTGCTGATATCTTGCTGAAAACTCGGGAGACCTCTTCTGGCACATGAGGGGACCCACACGCACGGTCTCAGGAAGTTTGGGCCCACTTTGGCATCAGTTCGAACTCCATTCGAACCGATCAAGAATTCGTCCAATCCAGGTGAAATTTGGCGTGGACATTCTTCAACATGTATGCAAGCATCTGTGAAAATTTCCTGGCATTTGGATCTGTCGATTGGCAGATATGATGGATTCGAAATTGGGTTTATGGCATAGCTGTTTGTTTCGAACCCATGTATTCGAACCGATGGTTTCGAATCCACCATGACACGCGTCTTCGTGGTGACGTGGAGCGCAAACTTCTAATCGATCCGGACTTCACTCCGAGTTGACCGTAACGACTCCATATATCTCGGCGCATTCGAACCGATGGAAGACACGTCACCATGGTTGGTTGACCCAGTGGTTTCGAATGAAGCTACACAGTTGGGTTCGAACAAGGACTCCGTGATGGGTTCGAACAAGGACTCCGTGATGGGTTCGAACAAGAAGATGGAGTCGAACGACCGATGCTTGATGGATTCGGACCAGCTACTCTCCAATGGATTCGAAGCCCATTGTTATGAACTTGGTAGGTGCGGACTTGATGGGTTCGAACCCGAGGCATCCCGAGGGGTTCGAAGGTGATGGGTTCGAATCTGATGGGTTCGAAGTGATGGTTTCGAAGCCGAGGCGCCTTGATTGTTTCGAGTTCGATCGATTCGAAGGTGATGGTTTCGAAATACTGTTTAGTGATGGTTTCGAAACCTGGTCTTTCCCTTCAAATTGAATCGATCATAACTCGAGCATATGAACTCGGATTGACTTGAAATTTGAAATGCTGACTCATGTGGTCTTTTTTGCCGTGTCCTATCAATTGTAGCTCAATCAGGACTCGGATAAAATTCAGTGACATCCATGGCGAAACAAAGTATGATCAACCTCTGGGGCGAACTGTCCCTCGTTTTCGATCGATCTTTTGGTATCGCGGCGTTGCCGAAAAGCGGGATAACACCAGTGACGGCTGAAAGCTGTCATAGCGGTAGAACTCACAGATACCTTCGTTTTGACTGGTTATGACTCCCGTAACTCTAAACGAGCCAAGAGTTATGGCCCTCCGAATAATCGATATCCACAGGGTGCAACATCTACGGTGCAAGGTGCAACATCCGTCCAAAATGACGAAACAGTGCCGTACGACCTTTAGAAATGGGTGCATGGATTTGAAACGGTGCAGTACCATGGTGCACCAGTCTCCAGCGATGGTAACTCATAGACCAGCCACAGGGATCCCGTTTTACAGAAAAATTCCACGTGACGAAAAAACGAAGGGTAAAAAACTTCCTTGACCCGATCGAGGTTCGGATAGGATTTTTTGGGTATGAAACTAACCAGTAACGGCTGAAAGCCGTCATAGCTGCAGAACTCACAGATACCTTCGTTTTGACTGGTTATGGCTCCCGTAATACTAAACGAGCCAAGATTTATGGCCCTCCGAATAATCGATATCCATAGGGTGCAACATCTACGGTGTAAGGTGCAACATCCGTCCAAAATGACAAAACCGTGCCGTACGACCTTTAGAAATGGGTGCATGGATTTGAAACGGTGCAGTACCATGGTGCACCACTCTCCAGCGATGGTAAATCATTGACCAGCCACGGGGATCCCGTTTTTAAAGAAAAAATCCACGTGACGAAAAAACGAAGGGTAAAAAACATCCATGACCCGATTGAGGTTCGGATAGGATTTTTTGGGTATGAAACTAACCAGCGACGACTGAAAGCCATCATAGCTGTAGAACTCATAGATACCTTCGTTTTGACTGGTGATGGCTCCCGTAACTCTAAACGAGCCAAGAGTTATGGCCCTCCGAAGAATCGATATCCACAGGGGGCAACATCTACGGTGCAAGGTGCAACATCCGTCCAAAATGACGAAACAGTGTCGTACGACATTTAGAGATGAGTGCATGAATTTGAAACATTGCAGCACCATGGTGCACCACTCTCCAGCGATGGTAAATCATAGACTCGCCACAGGGATCCCGTTTTACAGAAAAAATCCACGTGACGAAAAAACGAAGGGTAAAAAACTTCCTTGACCCAATTGAGGTTCGGATAGGATTTTTTGGGTATGAAACTAACCAGTGACGGCTGAAAGCCATCATAGCTGTAGAACTCACAGATACCTTCGTTTTGACTGGTTATGGCTCCCGTAATTCTAAACAAGCCAAGAGTTATGGCCCTCCGAATAATCGATATCCATAGGGTGCAACATCTACGGTGCAAGGTGCAACATCCGTCCAAAATGACGAAACCGTGCCGTACGATCTTTAGAAATGGATGCATGGATTTGAAACAGTGTAGTACCATGTTGCACCACTCTCCAGCGATGGTAAATCATTGACCAGCCATGGGGATCCCGTTTTACAGAAAAAATCCACGTGACGAAAAAATGAAGGGTAAAAAACTTCCATGACCCGATTGAGGTTCGGATAGGATTTTTTGGGTATGAAACTAACTAGTGATGGCTGAAAGCCGTCATAGCTGTAGAACTCACATATACCTTCGTTTTGACTGGTTATGGCTCCCGTAACTCTAAACGAGCCAAGAGTTATGGCCCTCCGAATAATCAATATCCATAGGGTGCAACATCTACGGTGCAAGGTGCAACATCCGTCCAAAATGACGAAACAGTGCCGTACGACCTTTAGAAATAGGTGCATGGATTTGAAATGGTGCAGTACTATGGTGATCCACTCTCCAGCGATGGTAACTCATAAACCAGCCACGGGGATCCCGTTTTACAGAAAAATTCCACGTGACGAAAAAACGAAGGGTAAAAACCTTCCTTGACCCGATTGAGGTTCGGATAGGATTTTTTGGGTAAGAAACTAACCAGTGACGGCTAAAAGCCGTCATAGCTGTAGTATTCACAGATACCTTCATTTTGACTGGTTATGGCTCCCGTAACTCTAAACGAGCCAAGAGTTATGGCCCTCCGAATAATCGATATCCATAGGGTGCAACATCTACGGTGCAAGGTGCAACATCCGTCCAAAATGACGAAACCGTGCCGTACGACCTTTAGAAATGGGTGCATGGATTTGAAACGGTGCAGTACCATGGTGCACCACTCTACAGCGATGGTAAATCATTGACCAGCCACGGGGATCCCCTTTTACAGAAAAAATCCACGTGACGAAAAAACGAAGAGTAAAAAACTTCCATGACCCGATTGAGGTTCGGATAGGATTTTTTGGGTATGAAACTAACCAGTGACGGCTGAAAGCCGTCATAGCTATAGAACTCACAGATACCTTCGTTTTGACTGGTTATGGCTCCCGTAACTCTAAACGAGCCAAGAGTTATGGCCCTCCGAATAATCGATGTCCTTAGGGTGCAACATCTACGGTGCAAGGTGCAACATCCGCCCAAAATTATGAAACCGTGCCGTACGACCTTTAGAAATGGGTGCATGGATTTGAAACGGTGCAGTACCATGGTGCACCACTCTTCAGCGATGGTAAATCATTGACCAGCCACGGGGATCCCGTTTTACAGAAAAATCCACGTGACGAAAAAATGAAGGGTAAAAAACTTCCTTGACCCGATTGAGGTTCGGATAGGATTTTTTGGGTATGAAACTAACCGGTGGCGGCAGAAAGATGTCATAGCTGTAGAACTCACAGATACCTTCGTTTTGACTTGTTATGGCTCCCGTAACTCTAAACGAGCCAAGAGTTATGGCCCTCCGAATAATCGATATCCATAGGGTGCAACATCTACGGTGCAAGGTGCAACATCCGTCCAAAATGACGAAACCGTGCCTTACGACCTTTAGAAATGGGTGCATGGATTTGAAACGGTGTAGTACCATGGTGCACCACTCTCCAGCGATGGTAAATCATAGGCCAGCCACGGGGATCCCGTTTTACATAAAAAATCCACGTGACGAAAAAACGAAGGGTAAAAAACTTCCTTGACCCGATTGAGGTTCGGATAGGATTTTTTGGGTATGAAACTAACCGGTGACGGCAAAAAGATGTCATAGCTGTAGAACTCACAGATACCTTCGTTTTGACTGGTTATGGCTCCCGTAACTCTAAACGAGACAAGAGTTATGGCCCTCCGAATAATCGATATCCAAAGGGTGCAACATCTACGGTGCAAGGTGCAACATCCGTCCAAAATGACGAAACCGTGCCGTACGACCTTTAGAAATGGGTGCATGGATTTGAAATGGTGCAGTACTATGGTGCACCACTCTCCAGCGATGGTAAATCATTGACCAGCCATGGGGATCCCGTTTTACAGAAAAAATCCACGTGACGAAAAAACGAAGGGTAAAAAACTTCCATGACCCGATTGAGGTTCGGATAGGATTTTTTGGGTATGAAACTAACCAGTGGCGTCTAAAAGCCGTCATAGCTGTAGAACTCACAGATACCTTCATTTTGACTGGTTATGGCTCCCGTAACTCTAAACGAGCCAAGAGTTATGGCCCTTCGAATAATCGATATCCAAAGGGTGCAACATCTGCGGTGCAAGGTGCAACATACGTCCAAAATGACGAAACCGTGCCGTACGATCTTTAGAAATGGGTGCATGGATTTGAAACGGTGCAGTACCATGGTGCACGACTCTCCAGCGATGGTAAATCATTGACCAGCCACGGGGATCTCGTTTTACAGAAAAAATCCACGTGACGAAAAAACGAAGGGTAAAAAACTTCCATGACCCGATTGAGGTTCGGATAGGATTTTTTGGGTATGAAACTAACCAGTGACGGCTCAAAGCCGTCATAGCTGTAGAACTCACAGATACCTTCGTTTTGACTGGTTTTGTCTCCCGTAACTCTAAACGAGCCAAGAGTTATGGCCCTTCGAATAATCGATATCCAAAGGGTGCAACATCTGCGGTGCAAGGTGCAACATCCGTCCAAAATGACGAAACTGTGCCGTACGACCTTTAGAAATGGGTGCATGGATTTGAAACGGTGCAGTACCATGGTGCACCACTCTCCAGCGAAGGTAAATCATTGACCAGCCACGGGGATCCCGTTTTACAGAAAAAATCCACGTGACGAAAAAACGAAGAGTAAAAAACTTCCATGACCCGATTGAGGTTCGGATAGGATTTTTTGGGTATGAAACTAACCAGTGACGGCTGAAAGCCGTCATAGCTGTAGAACTCACAGATACCTTCGTTTTGACTGGTTATGGCTCCCGTAACTCTAAACGAGCCAAGAGTTATGGCCCTCCGAATAATCGATGTCCTTAGGGTGCAACATCTACGGTGCAAGGTGCAACATCCGCCCAAAATTATGAAACCGTGCCGTACGACCTTTAGAAATGGGTGCATGGATTTGAAACGGTGCAGTACCATGGTGCACCACTCTTCAGCGATGGTAAATCATTGACCAGCCACGGGGATCCCGCTTTACAGAAAAAATCCACGTGACGAAAAAACGAAGGGTAAAAAACTTCCATGACCCGATTGAGGTTCGGATAGAATTTTTTGGGTATGAAACTAACCAGTGACGGCTGAAAGCCGTCATAGCTGTAGAATTCACAGATACCTTCGTTATGACTGGTTATGGCTCCCGTAACTCTAAACGAGCCAAGAGTTATGGCCCTCCGAAGAATCGATGTCCTTAGGGTGCAACATCTACGGTGCAAGGTGCAACATCCGCCCAAAATTATGAAACCGTGCCGTACGACCTTTAGAAATGGGTGCATGGATTTGAAACGGTACAGTACCATGGTGCACCACTCTACAGCGATGGTAAATCATTGACCAGCCACGGGGATCCCCTTTTACAGAAAAAATCCACGTGACGAAAAAAACGAAGAGTGAAAAACTTCCTTGACCCGATTGAGGTTCGGATAGGATTTTTTGGGTATGAAACTAACCAGTGACGGCCGAAAGCCGTCATAGCTGTAGAACTCACAGATACCTTCGTTTTGAATGGTTATGGCTCCCGTAACTCTAAACGAGCCAAGAGTTATGGCCCTCCGAATAATCGATGTCCTTAGGGTGCAACATCTACGGTGCAAGGTGCAACATCCGCCCAAAATTATGAAACCGTGCCGTACGACCTTTAGAAATGGGTGCATGGATTTGAAACGGTACAGTACCATGGTGCACCACTCTTCAGCGATGGTAATTCATTGACTAGCCACGGGGATCCCGTTTTACCGAAAAAATCCACGTGACGAAAAAATGAAGGGTAAAAAACTTCCATGACCCGATTGAGGTTCGGATAGGATTTTTTGGGTATGAAACTAACCAGTGATGGCTGAAAGCTGTCATAGCTGTAGAACTCACAGATACCTTCGTTTTAACTTGTTATGGCTCCCGTAACTCTAAACGAGCCAAGAGTTATGGCCCTCCGAATAATCGATATCCATAGGGTGCAACATCTACGGTGCAAGGTGCAACATCCGTCCAAAATGACGAAACCGTGCCGTACGACCTTTAGAAATGGGTGCATGGATTTGAAACGGTGCAGTACCATGGTGCACCACTCTACAGCGATGGTAAATCATTGACCAGCCACGGGGATCCCCTTTTATAGAAAAAATCCACGTGACGAAAAAAACGAAGAGTGAAAAACTTCCTTGACCCGATTGAGGTTCGGATAGGATTTTTTGGGTATGAAACTAACCAGTGACGGCCGAAAGCCGTCATAGCTGTAGAACTCACAGATACCTTCGTTTTGACTGGTTATGGCTCCCGTAACTCTAAACGAGCCAAGAGTTATGGCCCTCCGAATAATCGATGTCCTTAGGGTGCAACATCTACGGTGCAAGGTGCAACATCCGCCCAAAATTATGAAACCGTGCCGTACGACCTTTAGAAATGGGTGCATGGATTTGAAACGGTACAGTACCATGGTGCACCACTCTTCAGCGATGGTAATTCATTGACTAGCCACGGGGATCCCGTTTTACCGAAAAAATCCACGTGACGAAAAAATGAAGGGTAAAAAACTTCCATGACCCGATTGAGGTTCGGATAGGATTTTTTGGGTATGAAACTAACCAGTGATGGCTGAAAGCTGTCATAGCTGTAGAACTCACAGATACCTTCGTTTTAACTTGTTATGGCTCCCGTAACTCTAAACGAGCCAAGAGTTATGGCCCTCCGAATAATCGATATCCATAGGGTGCAACATCTACGGTGCAAGGTGCAACATCCGTCCAAAATGACGAAACCGTGCCGTACGACCTTTAGAAATGGGTGCATGGATTTGAAACGGTGCAGTACCATGGTGCACCACTCTCCAGTGATGGTAAATCATAGGCCAGCCACGGGGATCCCGTTTTACAGAAAAAATCCACGTGACGAAAAAACGAAGGGTAAAAAACTTCCTTGACCCGATTGAGGTTCGGATAGGATTTTTTGGGTATGAAACTAACCGGTGACGGCAAAAAGATGTCATAGCTGTAGAACTCACAGATACCTTCGTTTTGACTGGTTATGGCTCCCGTAACTCTAAACGAGCCAAGAGTTATGGCCCTCCGAATAATCGATATCCAAAGGGTGCAACATCTGCGGTGCAAGGTGCAACATCCGTCCAAAATGACGAAACCGTGCCGTACGACCTTTAGAAATGGGTGCATGGATTTGAAATGGTGCAGTACCATGGTGCACCACTCTCCAGCGATGGTAAATCATTGACCAGCCACGGGGATCCCGTTTTACAGAAAAAATCCACGTGACGAAAAAACGAAGGGTAAAAAACTTCCGTGACCCGATTGAGGTTCGGATAGGATTTTTTGGGTATAAAAGTAACGAGTGACGGCTAAAAGACGTCATAGCTGTAGAACTCACAGATACCTTCATTTTGACTGGTTATGGCTCCCGTAACTCTAAACGAGCCAAGAGTTATGGCCCTTCGAATAATCGATATCCAAAGGGTGCAACATCTGCGGTGCAAGGTGCAACATCCGTCCAAAATGACGAAACCGTGCCGTACGACCTTTAGAAATGGGTGCATGGATTTGAAACAGTGCAGTACCATGGTGCACCACTCTCCAGCGATGGTAAATCATAGACCAGCCACGGGGATCCCGTTTTACAGAAAAAATCCACGTGACGAAAAAACGAAGGGTAAAAAACTTCCTTGACCTGATTGAGGTTCGGATAGGATTTTTTGGGTATGAAATTAACCGGTGACGGCAGAAAGATGTCATAGCTGTAGAACTCACAGATACCTTTGTTTTGACTCGTTATGGCTCCCGTAACTCTAAACGAGCCAAGAGTTATGGCCCTCCTAATAATAGGTATCCATAGGGTGCAACATCTACGGCGCAAGGTGCAACATCCGTCCAAAATGACGAAACCGAGCCGTACGACCTTTAGAAATGGGTGCATGGATTTGAAACCGTGTAGTACCACTCTCCAGTGATGGAAAATCGTTGACAAGCCACGGGGATCCCGTTTTACAGAAAAAATACACGAGACGAAAAAACGAAGGGTAAAAAACTTCCATGACCCGATTGAGGTTCAGATAGGATATTTTCGGTATGAAACTAACCAGTGACGGCTGAAAGCCGTCATAACTGTAGAACTCACAGATACCTTCATTTTGACAGGTTATGGGTCCCTTAACTCTAAACGAGCCAAGAGTTATGGCCCTCCGAATAATCGATATCCAAAGGGTGCAACATCCGCGGTGCAAGGTGCAACATCCGTCCAAAATGACGAAACCGTGCCGTACGACCTTTAGAAATGGGTGCATGGATTTGAAACGGTGCAGTACCATGGTGCACAACTCTCCAGCGATGGTAAATCATTGACCAGCCACGGGGATCCCGTTTTACAGAAAAAATCCACGTGACGAAAAAACGAAGGGTAAAAAACTTCCATGACCCGATTGAGGTACGGATAGGATTTTTTGGGTATGAAACTAACCAGTGACGGCTAAAAGATGTCATAGCTGTAGAACTCACAAATACCTTCGTTTTGACTGGTTATGGCTCCCGTAACTCTAAACGAGCCATGAGTTATGGCCCTCCGAAGAATCGATATCCATAGGGTGCAACATCTACGGTGCAAGGTGCAACATCCGTCCAAAATGACGAAACCATGCCGTACGACCTTTAGAAATGGATGCATGGATTTGAAACGGTGCAGTACCATGGTGCACCACTCTCCAGCGATGGTAAATCATTGACCAGCCACGGGGATCCCGTTTTACAGAAAAAATCCACGTGACGAAAAAACGAAGGGTAAAAAACTTCCATGACCCGATTTAGGTTCGGATAGGATTTTTTGGGTATGAAACTAACCAGTGACGGCTAAAAGCCGTCATAGCTGTAGAACTCACAGATACCTTCGTTTTGACTGGTTATGGCTCCCGTAACTCTAAACGAGCCAAGAGTTATGGCCCTCCGAAGAATCGATTTCCACAGAGTGCAACATCTGCGGTGCATGGTGCAACATCCGTCCAAAATGACGAAACTGTGCCGTACGATCTTTAGAAATGGGTGCATGGATTTGAAAAGGTGCAGTACCATGGTGCACCAATCTCCAGCAATGGTAAATCATTGACCAGCCACGGGGATCCCGTTTTACAGAAAAATTCCACGTGACGAAAAAACGAAAGGTAAAAACTTCCTTGACCCGATTGAGGTTCGGATAGGATTTTTTGGGTATAAAACTAACCAGTGATGGCTGAAAGCTGTCATAGCTGTAGAACACACAGATACCTTCGTTTTGACTGGTTATGGCTCCCGTAACTCTAAACGAGCCAAGAGTTATGGCCCTCCGAATAATCGATATCCTTAGGGTGCAACATCTACGGTGCAAGGTGCAACATCCGTTCAAAATGACGAAACTGTGCCGTACGAACGTTAGAAATGGGTGCACGGATTTGAAACGGTGCAGTACCATGGTGCACCACTCTCCAGCGATGGTAAATCATTGACCAGCCATGGGGATCCCGTTTTACAGAAAAAATCCACGTGACGAAAAAACGAAGTGTAAAAAACTTCCTTGACCCGATTGAGGTTCGGATAGGAATTTTTGGGTATGAAACTAACCGGTGACGGCAGAAAGATGTCATAGCTGTAGAACTCACAGATACCTTCGTTTTGACTGGTTATGGCTCCCGTAACTCTAAACGAGCCAAGAGTTATGGCCCTCCGAATAATAGATATCCATAGGGTGCAACATCTATGGCGCAAGGTGCAACATCCGTCCAAAATGACGAAACCGTGCCGTACGGCCTTTAGAAATGGGTGCATGGATTTGAAACGGTGCAGTACCATGGTGCACTACTCTCCAGCAATGGAAAATCGTTGACCAGCCACGGGGATCCCGTTTTACAGAAAAAATCCACGTGACGAAAAAACGAAGGGTAAAAAACTTCCATGACCCGATCGAGGTTCGGATAAGATTTTTTGGGTATGAAATTAACCAGTGACGGCTGAAAGCCGTCATAGCTGTAGAACTCACAGATACCTTCGTTTTGACTGGTTATGGCTCCCGTAACTCTAAACGAGCCAAGAGTTATGGCCCTTCGAATAATCGATATAGAAAGGGTGCAACATCTGCGGTGCAAAGTGCAACATCCGTCCAAAATGACGAAACCGTGCCGTACGACCTTTAGAAATAGGTGCATGGATTTGAAACGGTGTAGTACCATGGTGCACCACTCTCCAGCGATGGTAAATCATTGACCAGCCACGAGGATCCCGTTTTTACAGAAAAAATCCATGTGACGAAAAAACGAAGGGTAAAAAACTTCCATGACCCGATTGAGGTTCGGATAGAATTTTTTGGGTATGAAACTAACCAGTGACGGCTAAAAGCCGTCATAGCTGTAGAACTCACAGATACCTTCGTTGCGACAGGTTATGGGTCCCGTAACTCTAAACGAGCCAAGAGTTATGGCCCTCCGAATTATCGATATCCAAAGGGTGCAACATCTGCGGTGCAAGGTGCAACATCCGTCCAAAATGATGAAATCGTGCCGTACGACCTTTAGAAATGGGTGCAGGGATTTGAAACAGTGCAGTGCCATGGTGCACCACTCTCCAGCGATGGTAAATATTGACCAGCCACGGGGATCCCTTTTTACAGAAAAAATCCACGTGACGAAAAAACGAAGGGTAAAAAACTTCCATGACCCGATTGAGGTTCGGATAGGATTTTTTGGGTATGAAACTAACCAGTGACGGCTGAAAGCCATCATAGCCGTAGAACTCACAGATACCTTCGTTTTGATAGGTTATAGGTCCCGTAACTCTAAACGAGCCAAGAGTTATGGCCCTCCGAATAATCGATATCCAAAGGGTGCAACATCTGCGGTGCAAGGTGCAACATCCGTCCAAAATGACGAAACCGTGCCGTACAACCTTTAGAAATGGGTGCATGGATTTGAAACGGTGTAGTACCATGGTGCACCACTCTCCAGCGATGGTAAATCATAGATCAGCCACGGGGATGCTGTTTTACAGAAAAAATCCACGTGACGAAAAAACGAAGGGTAAAAAACTTCCTTGACCCGATTGAGGTTCGGATAGGATTTTTTGGGTATGAAACTAACCGGTGACGGCAAAAAGATGTCATAGCTGTAGAACTCACAGATACCTTCGTTTTGACTGGTTATGGCTCCCGTAACTCTAAACGAGCCAAGAGTTATGGCCCTCCGAACAATCGATATCCAAAGGGTGCAACATCTACGGTGCAAGGTGCAACATCCGTCCAAAATGATGAAACCGTGTCGTACGACCTTTAGAAATGGGTGCATGGATTTGAAACGGTGCAGTACCATGGTGCACCACTCTCCAGCGATGGTAAATCATTGACCAGCCACGGGGATCCCGTTTTACAGAAAAAATCCACGTGACGAAAAAACGAAGGGTAAAAAACTTCCATGACCCGATTGAGGTTCGGATAGGATTTTTTGGGTATCAAACTAACCAGTGATGGCTCAAAGCCGTCATAGCTGTAGAACTCACAGATACCTTCGTTTTGACTGGTTTTGTCTCCCGTAACTCTAAACGAGCCAAGAGTTATGGCCCTTCGAATAATCGATATCCAAAGGGTGCAACATCTGCGGTGCAAGGTGCAACATCCGTCCAAAATGACGAAACTGTGCCGTACGACCTTTAGAAATGGGTGCATGGATTTGAAACGGTGCAGTACCATGGTGCACCACTCTCCAGCGATGGTAAATCATTGACCAGCCACGGGGATCCCGTTTTACAGAAAAAATCCACGTGACGAAAAAACGAAGGGTAAAAAACTTCCATGACCCGATTGAGGTTCGGATAGGATTTTTTGGGTATGAAACTAACCAGTGACGGCTGAAAGCCGTCATAGCTGTAGAACTCACAGATACCTTCGTTTTAACAGGTTATGGGTCCCGTAACTCAAAACGAGCCAAGAGTTATGGCCCTCCGAATAATCGATATCCAAAGGGTGCAACATCTGCGGTGCAAGGTGCAACATCCGTCCAAAATGACGAAACCGTGCCGTACGACCTTTAGAAATGGGTGCATGGATTTGAAACGGTGCAGTACCATGGTGCACCACTCTCCAACGATGGTAAATCATTGACCAGCCACGGGGATCCCGCTTTACAGAAAAAATCCACGTGACGAAAAAACGAAGGGTAAAAAACTTCCATGACCCGATTGAGGTTCGGATAGGATTTTTTGGGTATGAAACTAACCAGTGACGGCTGAAAGCCGTCATAGCTGTAGAACTCACAGATACCTTCGTTTTGACTGGTTATGGCTCCCGTAACTCTAAAAGAGCCATGAGTTATGGCCCTCCGAAGAATCGATATCCATAGGGTGCAACATCTAAGGTGCAAGGTGCAACATCCGTCCAAAATGACGAAACCGTGTCGTACGACCTTTAGAAATGGATGCATGGATTTGAAACGGTGCAGTACCATGGTGCACCACTCTCCAGCGATGGTAAATCATTGACCAGCCACGAGGATCTTGTTTTACAGAAAAAATCCACGTGACGAAAAAACGAAGGGTAAAAAACTTCCATGACCCGATTGAGGTTCGGATAGGATTTTTTGGGTATGAAACTAACCAGTGACGGCTGAAAGCCGTCATAGCTGTAGAACTCACAGATACCTTCGTTTCGACAGGTTATGGGTCCCGTAACTCTAAACGAGCCAAGAGTTATGGCCCTCCGAATAATCGATATCCAAAGGGTGCAACATCTGCGGTGCAAGGTGCAACATCCGTCCAAAATGATGAAATCGTGTCGTACGACCTTTAGAAATGGGTGCAGGGATTTGAAACGGTGCAGTACCATGGTGCACCACTCTCCAGCGATGGTAAATCATTGACCAGCCACGGGGATCCCGTTTTACAGAAAAAATCCACGTGACGAAAAAACGAAGGGTAAAAAACTTCCATGACCCGATTGAGGTTCGGATAGAATTTTTCGGGTATGAAACTAACCAGTGACGGCTGAAAGCTGTCATAGCTGTAGAACTCACAAATACCTTCGTTTTGACTGGTTATGGCTCCCGTAACTCTAAACGAGCCATGAGTTACGGCCCTCCGAATAATCGATATCCAAAGGGTGTAACATCTAAGGTGCAAGGTGCAACATCCGTCCAAAATGACGAAACCGTACCGTACGACCTTTAGAAATGGATGCATGGATTTGAAACGGTGCAGTACCATGGTGCACCACTCTCCAGCGATTGTAAATCATTGACCAGCCACGGGGATCCCGTTTTACAGAAAAAATCCACGTGACGAAAAAACGAAGTGTAAAAAACTTCCTTGACCCGATTGTGGTTCGGATAGGATTTTTTGGGTATGAAACTAACCGGTGACGGCACAAAGATGTTATAGCTGTAGAACTCACAGATACCTTCGTTTTGACTGGTTATGGCTCCCGTAACTCTAAACGAGCCAAGAGTTACGGCCCTCCGAATAATCGATATCCAAAGGGTGCAACATCTAAGGTGCAAGGTGCAACATCCGTCCAAAATGACGAAACCGTGCCGTACGACCTTTAGAAATGGGTGCACGGATCTGAAACGGTGCAGTACCATGGTGCACCACTCTCCAGCGATGGTAAATCATTGACCAGCCACGGGGATCCCGTTTTACAGAAAAAATCCACGTGACGAAAAAACGAAGGGTAAAAAACTTCCATGACCCGATTGAGGTTCGGATAGGATTTTTTGGGTATGAAACTAACTAGTGACGGCTGAAAGCCGTCATAGCTGTAGAACTCACAGATACCTTCGTTTTGACTGGTTTTGGCTCCCGTAACTCTAAACGAGCCAAGAGTTATGGCCTTCGAATAATCGATATCCAAAGGGTGCAACATCTGCGGTGCAAGGTGCAACATCCGTCCAAAATGACGAAACTGTGCCGTACGACCTTTAGAAATGGGTGCATGGATTTGAAACAGTGCAGTACCATGGTGCACCACTCTCCGGCGATGGTAAATCATTGACCAGCCACGGGGATCCCGTTTTACAGAAAAAATCCACGTGACGAAAAAACGAAGGGTAAAAAACTTCCATGACCCGATTGAGGTTCGGATAGGATTTTTTGGGTATGAAACTAACTAGTGATGGCTGAAAGCCGTCATAGCTGTAGAACTCATAGATACCTTCGTTTTGACAGGTTATGGGTCCCGTAACTCTAAACGAGCCAAGAGTTATGGCCCTCCGAATAATCGATATCCAAAGGGTGCAACATCTGCGGTGCAAGGTGCAACATCCGTCCAAAATGACGAAACCGTGCCGTACGACCTTTAGAAATGGGTGCATGGATTTGAAACGGTGCAGTACCATGGTGCACCACTCTCCAGCGATGGTAAATCGTAGACCAGCCATGGGGATCCCGTTTTACAGAAAAAATCCACGTGACGAAAAAACGAAGGGTAAAAAAACTTCCTTGACCCGATTGAGATTCAGATAGGATTTTTTGGGTATGAAACTAACCGCTGACGGCAAAAAGATGTCATAGCTGTAGAACTCACAGATACCTTCGTTTTGACTGGTTATGGCTCCCGTAACACTAAACGAGCCAAGAGTTATGGCCCTCCGAATAGTCGATATCCAAAGGGTGCAACATCTGCGGTGCAAGGTGCAACATCCGTCCAAAATGATGAAACCGTGACGTACGACCTTTAGAAATGGGTGCATGGATTTGAAACGGTGCAGTACCATGGTGCACCACTCTCCAGCGATGGTAAATCATTGACCAGCCACGGGGATCCCGTTTTACAGAAAAAATCCACGTGACGAAAAAACGAAGGGTAAAAAACTTCCATGACCCGATTGAGGTTCGGATAGAATTTTTTGGGTATGAAACTGACCAGTGACGGCTGAAAGCCGTCATAGCTGTAGAACTCACAGATACCTTCGTTTTGACTGGTTATGGCTCCCGTAACTCTAAACGAGCCATGAGTTATGGCCCTTCGAAGAATCGATATCCATAGGGTGCATCATCTACGGTGCAATGTGCAACATCCGTCCAAAATGACGAAACCGTGCCGTACGACCTTTAGAAATGGATGCATGGATTTGAAACGGTGCAGTACCATGGTGCACCACTCTCCAGCGATGGTAAATCATTGACCAGCCACGGGGATCCCGTTTTACAGAAAAAATCCACGTGACGAAAAAACGAAGGATAAAAAACTTCCTTGACCCGATTGAGGTTCGGATAGGATTTTTTGGGTATGAAACAAACCGGTGATGGCAAAAAGATGTCATAGCTGTAGAACTCACAGATACCTTCGTTTTGACTGGTTATGGCTCCAGTAACACTAAACAAGCCGAGAGTTATGGCCCTCCGAATAATCGATATCCGAAGGGTGCAACATCTGCGGTGCAAGGTGCAACATCCGTCCAAAATGACGAAACCGTGCCGTACGACCTTCAGAAATGGGTGCATGCATTTGAAACGGTGCAGTACCATGGTGCACCACTCTCCAGCGATGGTAAATCATTGACCAGCCACGGGGATCCGTTTTACAGAAAAAATCCACGTGACGAAAAAACTTCCATGACCCGATTGAGGTTCGGATAGGATTTTTTGGGTATGAAACTAACCAGTGACGGCTGAAAGCCGTCATAGCTGTAGAACTCACAGATACCTTCGTTTCGACAGGTTATGGGTCCCGTAACTCTAAACGAGCCAAGAGTTATGGCCCTCCGAATAATCGATATCCATAGGGTGCAACATCTACGGTGCAATGTGCAACATCCGTCCAAAATGACGAAACCGTACCGTACGACCTTTAGAAATGGATGCATGGATTTGAAACGGTGCAGTACCATGGTGCACCACTCTCCAGCGATGGTAAATCATTGACCAGCCACGGGGATCCCGTTTTACAGAAAATATCCACGTGACGAAAAAACGAAGGGTAAAAAACTTCCATGACCCGACTGAGGTTCGGATAGGATTTTTTGGGTATGAAACTAACCAGTGACGGCTGAAAGCCGTCATAGCTGTAGAACTCACAGATACCTTCGTTTTGACAGGTTATGGGTCCCGTAACTCTAAACGAGCCAAGAGTTATGGCCCTCTGAATAATCGATATCCAAAGGGTGCAACATCTGCGGCGCAATGTTCAACATCCGTCCAAAATGACGAAACCGTGTCGTACGACCTTTAGAAATGGGTGCATGGATATGAAACGGTGCAGTACCATGGTGCACCACTCTCCAGCGATGGTAAATCATAGACCAGCCACGGGGATCCCATTTTATAGAAAAAATCCACGTGACGAAAAAACGAAGTGTAAAAAACTTCCTTGACCCGATTGAGGTTCGGATAGGATTTTTTGGGTATGAAACAAACCGGTGACGGCAAAAATATGTTATAGCTGTAGAACTCACAGATACCTTCGTTTTGACTGGTTATGACTCCCGTAACACTAAACGAGCCAAGAGTTATGGCCCTCCGAATAATCGATATCCAAAGGGTCCAACATCTGCGGTGCAAGGTGCAACATCCGTCGAAAATGACGAAACCGTGCCGTACGACCTTTAGAAATGGGTGCATGGATTTGAAACGGTGCAGTACCATGGTGCACCACTCTCCAGCGATGGTAAATCATAGACCAGCCACGGGGATCCCGTTTTACAGAAAAAATCCACGTGACGAAAAAACGAAGTGTCAAAAACTTCCATGACCCGATTGAGGTTCGGATAGAATTTTTTGGGTATGGAACTAACCAGTGACGGCTGAAAGCCATCATAGCTGTAGAACTCACAGATACCTTCGTTTTGACAGGTTATGCGTCCCGTAACTCTAAACGAGCCAAGAGTTATGGCCCTCTGAATAATCGATATCCAAAGGGTGCAACATCTGCGGCGCAAGGTGCAACATCCGTCCAAAATGACGAAACCTTGCCGTACGACCTTTAGAAATGGGTGCATGGATTTGAAACGGTGCAGTACCATGGTGCCCCACTCTCCAGCGATGGTAAATCATAGACCAGCCACGGGGATCCCGTTTTACAGAAAAAATCCACATGACGAAAAAACGAAGGGTAAAAAACTTCCTTGACCCGATTGAGGTTCAGATAGGATTTTTTGGGTATGAAACAAACCGGTGACGGCAAAAAGATGTCATAACTGTAGAACTCACAGATACCTTCGTTTTGACTGGTTATGGCTCCCGTAACTCTAAACGAGCCAAGAGTTATGGCCCTCCGAATAATCGATATCCAAAGGGTGCAACATCTGCGGTGCAAGCTGCAACATCCGTCCAAAATGACGAAACCGTGTCGTACGACCTTTAGAAATGGGTGCATGGATTTGAAACGGTGCAGTACCATGGTGCACCACTCTCCAGCGATGGTAAATCATAGACCAGCCACGGGGGTCCCATTTTACAGAAAAAATCCACGTGACGAAAAAACGAAGGGTAAAAAAATTCCTTGACCCGATTGAGGTTCGGATAGGATTTTTTGGGTATGAAACTAACCGGTGACGGCAAAAAGATGTCATAGCTGTAGAACTCACAGATACCTTCGTTTTGACTGGTTATGTCTCCCGTAACTCTAAACGAGCCAAGAGTTATGGCCCTCCGAATAATCGATATCCAAAGGGTGCAACATCTGCGGTGCAAGCTGCAACATCCGTCCAAAATGACGAAACCGTGTCGTACGACCTTTAGAAATGGGTGCATGGATTTGAAACGGTGCAGTACCATGGTGCACCACTCTCCAGCGATGGTAAATCATTGACCGGCCACGGGGATCCCGTTTTACAGAAAAAATCCACGTGACGAAAAAACTTTCATGACCCAATTGAGGTTCGGATAGAATTTTTTGGGTATGAAACTAACCAGTGACGGCTGAAAGCGGTCATAGCTGTAGAACTCACAGATACCTTCGTTTTGACTGGTTATGGCTCCCGTAACTCTAAACGAGCCATGAGTTATGGCCCTCCGAAGAATCGATATCCATAGGGTGCAACATCTACGGTGCAATGTGCAACATCCGTCCAAAATGACGAAACCGTGCCATACGACCTTTAGAAATGGATGCATGGATTGGAAACGGTGCAGTACCATGGTGCACCACTCTCCAGTGATGGTAAATCATTTACCAGCCACGGGGATCCCGTTTTACAGAAAAAATCCACGTGACGAAAAAACGAAGGGTAAAAAACTTCCTTGACCCGATTGAGGTTCGGATAGGATTTTTTGGGTATGAAACTAACCGGTGACGGCAAAAAGATGTCATAGCTGTAGAACTCACAGATACCTTCGTTTTGACTGGTTATGGCTCCCGTAACTCTAAACGAGCCATGAGTTATGGCCCTCCGAAGAATCGATATCCATAGGGTGCAACATCTAAGGTGCAAGGTGCAACATCCGTCCAAAATGACGAAACCGTGCCGTACGACCTTTAGAAATGGATGCATGGATTTGAAACGGTGCAGTACCATGGTGCACCACTCTCCAGCGATTGTAAATCATTGACCAGCCACGGGGATCCCGTTTTACAGAAAAAATCCACGTGACGAAAAAACGAAGGGTAAAAAACATCCATGACCCGATTGAGGTTCGGATAGGATTTTTTGGGTATGAAACTAACCAGTGACGGCTGGAAGCCGTCATAGCTATAGAACTCACAGATATCTTCGTTTCGACATGTTATGGGTCCCGTAACTCTAAACGAGCCAAGAGTTATGGCCCTCCGAATAATCGATATCCAAAGGGTGCAACATCTGCGGTGAAAGGTGCAACATCCGTCCAAAATGACGAAATCGTGTCGTACGACCTTTAGAAATGGGTGCAGGGATTTGAAACGGTGCAGTACCATGGTGCACCACTGTCCA
Organism: Allium cepa; assembly: GCA_030765085.1. Classification (NCBI taxonomy): domain Eukaryota; kingdom Viridiplantae; phylum Streptophyta; class Magnoliopsida; order Asparagales; family Amaryllidaceae; genus Allium; species Allium cepa. The sequence continues at coordinate 1,338,922 of CM060941.1, forward strand.
GCGATGGTAAATCATTGACCAGCCACGGGGATCCCGTTTAACAGAAAAAATCCACGTGACGAAAAAACGAAGGGTAAAAAACTTCCTTGACCCGATAGAGGTTCGGATAGGATTTTTGGGTATGAAACTAACCGGTGACGGCAAAAAGATGTCATAGCTGTAGAACTCACAGATACCTTCGTTTTGACTGGTTATGGCTCCCGTAACTCTAAACGAGCCATGAGTTATGGTCCTCCGAAGAATCGATATCCATAGGGTGCAACATCTGTTGGGCGAATTTTCACCCAGAAGATCTCGAGACCAAGAAGCCACAGTTTCACTCGGGTTCGCATTCTCCACTTCATTCAGCACGACCAATCACCTTCCCATTCGGCCTCCTCCTCATTCGGCCTCCACCTCATTCGGCCTCCACCTCATTCGGCCTCCACCTCATTCGGCCTCCTTCCCATTCGGCCTCCCTCCCATTCGGCCATACATGCCCGGACACACCCCCTCTGCACAGCCGGTCCAGACAAGCACCGGACCAAGGCCCAATCTCCATCACCGAATCAACCTACGACCGGACCAAGGTTATCACCGAACCAACCCTCTCTTTTCCACAAGCCGGTCCAAACAACCACCGGATGCACGCCTAACACCGGACCACACCACCACTGGTCCATGCTCCATGCCGAATGAGACCTCGCCGAACCAGACAACTGCCAGTCCAGATTGCTTCAGCCCGGGCCCACTAGCAGCTATATACATCCAAGACCCCTGCCCCTACCTCATTCTATAAATAGAGGGGCAGGGGTACAACAATGGCAGACAAGTTTGAGAGCTCAAGCAAGGAAGGAACTTTCAAACTACTTTCATATACTTGTATACGAAGCATTGTACTTGTAATCTGAAAGAAAGAAGATAATAATATATAAAGTGGACGTAGGCACATTCAAGCCGAACCACTATAAAATCTGTGTGTCTTTTACATTTCAGCCCCTACTTTTTCATATTTACATCACTCATGCAAACCATTTAAAATCACTTATAATCAACTAAATAATACGACTTGGAGGTGTTTGTCCATTTTTTGTGCAAACATTTTTGGCGCTTTCACTGAGAACCTTGGAACTCGAGGCTTCAGCTTCCCTCATTCAACCTTCTTTCCCAATAGCACCCTTCACTGCCTAGGAAACATGACTTCCAGACCAAGAAAAGACGCCAACAAGGGAAAGAACGCTGCAACCAGCAGTGCTCCGAATCCAGTGGTTCCAGATCAAGAGAACCATCCCACTACAGTAGCAGTGCCACATGAAGATCAAGCAATTCCAACAGCCCCTGCCGCGGAACAACCGGCAGCAATCACTAGGGCAGATCTAGACAGAGTTGTGATGGAAGTGACTAACCGCTTCGCATCCCAACAAGAAGCTTTGGTGAACCAACTCATGTCACGCTTGAGAGATGTCGAAGAATCCAACCGCAGCACTGAATCATGGGGTGAATCTCAATCTGGAGGATCTCGGAGGCAACAAAGGTCTTCCCTCTTCGAAGAAGCTATCAACAGAAACAACAATGATAGGGGCCGTGCCCGGACTCAGCCCGAATTCCGGCTCGAGGAAGCCCTTGGAACCGAACCCAGCGGGGGAGGCACCAGGCGAGGGTCGGATGTAGCTGAGCCAGTCATGCCACCTAATCATAGAAATCCCGCTGAACGGAGCTGAGCCAGGACCCAGCCCGAAGTTGACCCCATGGATATGCTCGAAACAGAGCCCCACAGGGGAAGATCAAGGCAGGGGGCAACTGTAGCTGGTCCTAGCATGCATCCGAGCAGCCAGAGACAACCATTGGATAATGCTAGAAGTGATAGACTGTACCATCCCTACAGGTCATCTGGACGAGATAGATCCCGCAGGGAAGAGCCAAGCTCATTTTTGTCCGCTCCAAATTCTGACGAACGAATGGCACGATTATTCAGAGAATGTGTCCAACGGGAACAAAGGGACCGAGGAATAGGCGCTAGGGTCACCAGCCCCTTTACCCGAAATATCGAAACTGCGATCACTCCCCGGGAATGGAAAATGCCAACCATGGAACCTTACAAAGGAACTTCCGACCCCATCGTACACTTACAGAGATACACCCAGCATATGCTCATGAGTGGAGCAACAGAAGGGGTATTGTGTAAATGCTTTCCGCTATTCCTAGCAGACCTAGCTACCTCCTGGTTCTGCCATCTACCCCAAGGATCCATCAGCTCATGGGAAATGTTGAAGGAAAGGTTTATTAACCAGTTCCGCATCCATGTGGAACAACCCAAGGATGCTTATTCTCTATCCAATGTCAAACAGAAATCCGGAGAAACACTACAACAATATCTAACCCGGTTCAACGCCGCAGCGGCCGCAGTTCAAGACGCCGATGAAAAGCTCACCCTAATGGCCCTCTGTAGTGGTGTACACCCAGATACCAAGTTTGCCAGAAGATTAACTAAGGAAAAACCAGCTACCTTGCCTGATTTCTTCCATGAAGCAGGAAAGTATATGAGACTTGAAGACGCCGCCACTGAGAGGCAGTCAGGACGACAAGGTAAGACAGTTCAGGACAAGGTTCCCACTGCGGCTAAGGACGCTCGAAGAAATGAATCTAGAGACAATGCTGGGGGTAGGAAGGTTGAAAAGCGCCAATATCGACCAGGACCAAGATTTGACTCCTACACTCCTTTGAATGAAACAATCGAAAACATCTTCCTAGCCACTCAGGGCGAACTCGGATACAAGCGCCCCCCGCACAAGGAAGAATCAGATAACGCACTCAAGTCTGGAAAGTTCTGTCACTTCCACGAATCCCACGGACATGACACCAATGAATGCCACCATCTTCGGGACTTGATCGAAGAACACATTAGAAGAAGAAGACTGGAACGCTATGTGAAGGGTCAGAACAGGACTCCAACTCCTGTCAATGAGAACTCAAAGCAACCCCTCCCAGAAGTAGGCGGAGGGAACCGCAACAATTACAACACCAGTGGCTCTAGTCAAGAGAAGATAGTGGTCCTTACCATCTCGGGAGGACCTCACATCGCCGACAGAAGTTGGGCAGAAATGGAAAGGTACGGCAAGTCACTTAGAAATGCTGAAGGCTATGTTAACTCCATTACGGAAGAACGCCACCCGAAACGAAAAGAGAACGATGACATCATATTCAGTAGGCGTGATTTGGAAGGAAGACAGTACCCACATATGGATCCTATGGTCATCTCTGCCTGGTTCGGTCCAGCTAAAGTTTTTCGGATTCTAATAGACACAGGAAGCTCCGTAAATATCCTATTCAAGCATGCTTTCGACAAAATGAAGTTATCAATGAAGGATGTGTCCCCCTGTGACAAACCACTGCACGGTTTCACTTGAGATGCAAAAATGCCCCTCGGGCAACTTGACCTCTTCGTCGAAATAGGAAGTCATCCCCGCTCCGTTGTGCGAAAACAAACGTTCGTACTAATAGAAAACCACTCGGCTTACAACGCCTTCTTGGGAAGACCAGCCTTGTCTGACTTCCAAATTGTCTTAGCCCCCTGGTGCCTAAAGATGAAATTTCCAACAGACAACGGAGTAGGAGAAATAGAAGGAGATCAAGACGCTGCCCGAGACTGCTACGTAACTGAACTTCGCAATAACCGCAAAAAGAATAAAGGAAAAGATGCAGAGACTACTCTCTGCATGAAAAGCTTGGAGGCATAGCAACTAAAGAAAGCCCCTCCTCTTCGATACACAAGCGATCCCTTCAATGAACTAGACCCCAGGGATAAAGAGGAGGAGGCTACCGCCGAGCCTGCAGAGGCTATGGAATTCGTATCTGTAGATAAGCACGATTCAAGTAGACTATTAAAAATCGGATCTCAGCTAAAAACGGAATTGAAAGATCAACTCATTGACTTTCTCCGCCACAACTTAGATGTATTTGCGTGGACCCATGCCGATATGACAGGAATCTCCCCAGACATAGCATGCCACATGCTGAACATCGATCCCACCAAGGTACCAGTAAAGCAGAAAAAGAGGAGCATAGGGGCAGAGCGATCAGCAGCCCTTGATGAGGAAGTAAAGAATCTACTTGCTAATGGCTTCATACGGGAAGCCATCTACCCAGAATGGATCGCTAACCCAGTGCTAGTAAAAAAGGCCAATGGAAAGTGGCGAACATGTATTGACTTCTCCAATCTGAATGACGCTTGCCCAAAAGATTGCTTCCCACTTCCCCGAATTGACCAACTTGTAGACAGCACAGCCGGGCATGAACTCCTATCTTTTATGGATGCATACTCCGGATATAACCAGATTCCCATGCATGCTCCCGATCAAGACCACACTAGCTTCATCACTGACCGCGGATTATATTGTTACAAAGTCATGCCTTTTGGACTCAAAAATGCTGGAGCTACCTATCAGCGTCTCGTCAACAAGATGTTCGCGGAACTAATAGGACGAACTATGGAAGTGTATGTGGATGACATGTTGGTAAAGTCCAGGAAAGCCGACGACCATGTAAGCCATCTGGGCGAGATGTTTCAGGTACTTCGCCAATATGGAATGAAGCTGAATCCTCTAAAGTGCTCCTTCGGAGTATCATCGGGAAAATTCTTAGGATTTATCGTCCACGCCAGAGGAATCGAAGCAAACCCTGAACAAATCCGGGCTCTAAAAGAAATAAGGATACCTTCCACTCGAAAAGAAATGCAGAGCCTAAACGGAAAGGTGGCCGCCCTAAGCAGATTCATTTCCAAGGCAACTGACAAGTGTGTCCCTTTCTTCGAAGCTCTCAAGAAAGACAAAGGGAGGTTCGAGTGGACCGATGAATGCTTAAAAGCCTTCCTCAACCTAATCGAACACCTTCAGAGACCACCAGTACTCTCAACTCCAAATGAAGGTGAAGTGTTATACCTATACCTTGCTGTATCATCTCATGCTCTAAGCGCCGCCTTGGTAAGAGAAGAAGACCGCACACAACGCCCGGTTTACTTTGTAAGTAAGAGATTTACAGGGGCAGAGGCCAGATATCCTAAACTTGAGAAATTAGCATATTGTTTATTGATCGCATCACGAAAACTGCGACACTACTTCCAGTCTCACTCCATCAGGGTTCTAACCGATCAACCGCTAAGACAAGTGCTCCATCGTCCTGACACTTCTGGGCGACTCCTCAAATGGTGCATCGAACTAAGTCAGTATGATATCACCTACCATCCTCGCACCGCTATCAAAGGACAAGCCATGGCCGATTTCATTGCCGAATTCACTACCAACGAAGGCAAGGAACAATCCGAAGTAGCAAAAAACATCAAGTGGAACCTCTTTGTAGATGGAGCATCGAACGAACAAGGCTCGGGGGCAGGTATTGTGATCATCACCCCCAGGGGAAGAAAGTTGTACTATGCATTAAGGTTGGAGTTCACGGCCACTAACAACGATGCTGAATATGAAGCAGTAATAGCGGGATTGGAACTTGCCCTAGAAATTGGAATCAATTCCTTATGTCTTCATAGTGATTCTCAGCTTATCGTAAACCAGGTACTAGGAGAATTCCAGACTCGAGGAGAACGACTCACAGCATACCTAAAAAAAACCAAACTGCTGCTCGATCAATTGGACTACTATCTAATCAAACACATTCCTCGAGAAGAAAACCAAGAGGAAGATGAACTTGCAAAGCAAGCTAGTATGAAGAATAGCACCATTTCCGGAGCACTAGCCATCTCAAGGCAGCTAGCCCCAAGTTTCGAACAAGTGAATCTGATAACTGCAATCGAAGAAGGAACCTGGATGACTCCTATCCGGAAATATTTGCAAGATGGCACACTACTCGACAGGCGTGACGAAGCCAAGTGGATCTTGAGGAAAGTTCCCCACTACACAATACAAGAAGGCATCCTCTATCGGCGTGGCTTCTCTAGCCCCTTATTGAGATGCGTCGCTGGAAGGGAAGCCAAGGAGATCTTATCAAACATCCATCAGGGAGGATGCGGAGATCACACTGGAGGGCAGACATTGGCAAGAAAGATACTCCGATATGGATATTACTGGCCCACACTAAACAAAGATGGCCTAGACTTCGTCAAGAAATACGACAGATGTCAGAAATTTGCCAAGATTCCTCGATTGCCCACAAATGAGATTACTCAAATAACCAGCCCTTGGCCCTTTACTGTATGGGGAATTGACTTAATTGGCGAACTGCCGACGGGCCGAGGCGGAGCCAAATATGCTATAGTGGCAGTCGATTATTTCACCAAATGGGTGGAAGCGGAACCTCTAAATAAAATATCTTCAGCAAAAGTTATCAACTTCTTGATCAAAAATATTCTGTGCAGGTATGGAGTCCCACTCAAGATCGTATCAGACAACGGACTCCAATTTGACAGCGAAGAATTTGCCGACTGGTGCCAAGAGCATGGAATTCGTAAAAGCTTCTCATCAGTAGCTTATCCTCAGGCAAACGGACAAGTCGAAGCTGTCAACAAAATTCTCAAAACCCTAATCAAGAAGAAACTTGAAAAGTCAAAAGGCGCTTGGGTGGACGAACTTCCTACGGCACTATGGGCATACCGCACGTCTTTCAGAACATCAACGGGACATACTCCTTTCTCTTTGGCATATGGATCGGAGGCAATGCTCCCAGTTGAGACTATTGTGCCTTCCCACCGTAGGATCCACTACAACCCAGAAGAAAACGAAGAACTCCTCCTCATGTCTTTGGATCTGATTGAGGAAAGGAGAAACGATGCAGCACCCAAAGTAGCAGCTCACAAACAAAAAGTGGCAGCACTATACAATTCCAAAGTCAAGCATCGCAGCTTGCAAGAAGGAGATCTTGTCCTCAGGAGAATCTTTCCGCGCCCCGGGGCACTGGACCCCATCTGGGACGGACCATATGTAATTCATAAAGATCTCCACAACGGAGCTTATATTTTGTCAACAGTGGACGGAGAGGTGTTCCAGAGGGCATGGAACATCCGACACCTCCGTCGATACTTTTCTTAACTTGTACTGCCCATATGAAGTGAATTAACAAAGAGAATCAGTGGACGTAGGTATTTTCGTGCCGAACCACTTTAAAAAATCTTATCTCTTTTTAACTTGTTCCTTTATGTCTTGGCTACTTGTTAAGTTTTATCCCTTTCTGTTGAACAAAATCCTATGGCATCTCCACTCAAGACGCACCGCGGCCTCATCTGGACTAGGCCTAACAGGTACGCTATGATTCATGCACTCGCCAATGAGACACTTTTGCTCCAGCATCCCTCTACTGCGGGTTAACTCATTGCGCGCCTGCCCTCAAAGCCAACTGTAATGAGCCGATTATAAGTCATCATAAAGGCCGACTATAGCCGATGGCAGCTCATTACGGCGTTCGGCTCGCCGGCAACTGTGAACCTACTTTAAGCCCCAACATAAGGTGTGGCCAGCCAGGGGTAGTTCACGGCCAACGACACCCACGCTAGCCGGCCACGGTAAATCGAATAATACCCACGATTACGGACCATAATGGTTCGGGTAGTTACCGTGCGCAATCTCGGCTCCGATGTGTCTTAAGTGCGGCTGTGGTAAAAAAGAAAACTCCCCGCGGAGGCGTAAGATGGGTGACAAATGTCTCCAAGACCCACAGCTAGGGAAAGTGACTACAAAACCCGTTTGCCACGAACTTAAGCACATCGACGGCCTTCCGTGACTGGAAGTTTTACTTTTACTATATTTCCATTTCATTTAAATACTTTTCTCCTATCCCGTATAACGAACTCTAAAGTACAGGAAACCAAATAGGAAGCATTCACTCATGAGAATCTAAGCCTGCATACTGGGTGGCAGGGTACTCAGCTATATCCGTGAACAGTTATACAAGACACTCAAAGCTACCGCCTGCGAATAAAACATGAAGGGCGGTACTCTCTTTTCTTGTACATAAATACGTAACTATAGCTTGTTCGTACAATAACATTGCAAAACATGAAATTATATTTCAAGCAAAAACTTAACATCAAACACAACTAGAATCACAGGCATATACATAATTATACTTCTCACGCAGCACATCAAAACTAGAATCACAGGCATATACATAATTATACTTCTCACGCAGCACATCAAAACTAGAATCACAGGCATATACATAATTATACTTCTCACGCAGCACATCAAAACTAGAATCACAGGCATATACATAGTTATACTTCTCACGCAGCACATCGAGATGACACAACATTCAAACATAACAAAATCAACTTATATTATAAAATCACACGAAGTTATTCTTTGCAAATAATATTATTACAGTCGCATATCAATGACTAACGTAAATAGTGATAGAAAGAAATAAAAAGGTGGCAGCTGCGTCCACACTCCATCTCCCGGCAGCAGCATAAGAGCCCTGTCTATCCCGAAGGAACGGGATATGACGTCAAGTTGCTCCTCCTTTAGGGAGATAGGAAAGCAATCAGGGGGGAGATCAGAAGTTCCTGTGGACCATATCCATCCACTAACGACCTCGGAACAGGTCGATGTTGCCCGGATCCTGGTTGGGCTGGGGGCACAGAAGAAGACTCTCCTCCATCCTTGGATTTCCGTCAGTCTGATCGTGTTTCTGCCTTGCGAGTCATTTATCTGCATGCACAAAAGTGAAAAACATGACGTTAGAACGGAAGTATAAGCAAGCAAGCATACATAAGCCCGGAGTTCCACCCAAAGTCCGAATACAAAATTCATTCGGCACTAGGGTCTTAAGTTCATTCGGCAATAGGGTCTTAAGTCCATTCGGCAATAGGGTCTTAAGTCCATCCGGCATACAGTCTCATTCGGTAAAACAAAACCCTTCGTGTGCATTCGGCAATCAAGCTCATTCGGTAGTAGAAATCATTCGGCAGAAGAACATATACCTGGTTCGGCACGAAGTGATTCGGTATAGGCTTGGCAGAAGATTGGATCGGCTATGAATTGGATCGGCTCTCTCTCTGGTTCGGTAAGAAGAAACTCAGGGGGGTGTAGCCTCTATATATAGGCGAACTCAGGACTGCCGAACCAACTGGTTCGGTCCACCGGACCAGAATACCGGACCAACCAGAAGCCGAATGAAGACATACCGAAAGCCGAACGAAACTTCGTCAACCAACAAGAACCAGGAACAGGGGGCACGCAAGGCGCCCCGCTCAGGACATCAGCAGGATACGAACATCCAGCCCATGGCGTTACAAAACAAGCCTTTCTACCACAGGGAAACAAAGCACGACACATACAAAGCGCGACACATGCAAGCACGTGCCCCACTTTGGGGGGCAAATGTTGGGCGAATTTTCACCCAGAAGATCTCGAGACCAAGAAGCCACAGTTTCACTCGGGTTAGCAATCTCCACTTCATTCAGCACGACCAATCACCTTCCCATTCGGCCTCCTCCTCATTCGGCCTCCACCTCATTCGGCCTCCACCTCATTCGGCCTCCACCTCATTCGGCCTCCTTCCCATTCGGCCTCCCTCCCATTCGGCCATACATGCCCGGACACAGCCCCTCTGCACAGCCGGTCCAGACAAGCACCGGACCAAGGCCCAATCTCCATCACCGAATCAACCTACGACCGGACCAAGGTTATCACCGAACCAACCCTCTCTTTTCCACAAGCCGGTCCAAACAACCACCGGATGCACGCCTAACACCGGACCACACCACCACCGGTCCATGCTCCATGCCGAATGAGACCTCGCCGAACCAGACAACTGCCAGTCCAGATTGCTTCAGCCAGGGCCCACTAGCAGCTATATACATCCAAGACCCCTGCCCCCTACCTCATTCTATAAATAGAGGGGCAGGGGTACAACAATGGCAGACAAGTTTGAGAGCTCAAGCAAGGAAGGAACTTTCAAACTACTTTCATATACTTGTATACGAAGCATTGTACTTGTAATCTGAAAGAAAGAAGATAATAACATATAAAGTGGACGTAGGCACATTCAGGCCGAACCACTATAAAATCTGTGTGTCTTTTACATTTCAGCCCCTACTTTTTCATATTTACATCACTCATCCAAACCATTTAAAATCACTTATAATCAACTAAATAATACGACTTGGAGGTGTTTGTCCATTTTTTGTGCAAACAACATCTACGGCGCAAGGTTCAACATCCGTCCAAAATGACGAAACCGTGCCGTACGACCTTTAGAAATGGATGCATGGATTTGAAACGGTGCAGTACCATGGTGCACCACTCTCCAGCGATGGTAAATCGTTGACCAGCCACGGGGATCCCGTTTTACAGAAAAAATCCACGTGACGAAAAAACGAAGGGTAAAAAACTTCCTTGACCCGATTGAGGTTCGGATAGGATTTTTAGGGTATGAAACAAACCGGTGACGGCAAAAAGATGTCATAACTGTAGAACTCACAGATACCTTCGTTTTGAATGGTTATGGCTCCCGTAACACTAAACGAGCCAAGAGTTATGGACCTCCGAATAATCGATATCCAAAGGGTGCAACATCTGCGGTGCAAGGTGCAACATCTGTCCAAAATGACGAAACCGTGCCGTACGACCTTTAGAAATGGGTGCATGGATTTGAAACGGTGCAGTACCATGGTGCACCACTCTCAAGCGATGGTAAATCATTGACCAGCCACGGGGATCCCGTTTTACAGAAAAAATCCACGTGACGAAAAAACGAAGGGTAAAAAACTTCCATGACCCGATTGAGGTTCGGATAGGATTTTTTGGGTATGAAACTAATCAGTGACGGCTGAAAGCCGTCATAGCTATAGAACTCATAGATACTTTCGTTTCGACAGGTTATGGGTCCCGTAACTCTAAACGAGCCAAGAGTTATCGCCCTCCGAATAATCGATATCCAAACGGTGCAACATCTGCGGTGAAAGGTGCAACATCCGTCTAAAATGACGAAATCGTGCCGTACGACCTTTAGAAGTGGGTGCAGGGATTTGAAACGGTGCAGTACCATGGTGCACCACTGTCCAGTGATGGTAAATCATTGACCAGCCACGGGGATCCCGTTTTACAGAAAAAATCCACGTGACGAAAAAACAAAGGGTAAAAAACTTCCTTGACCCGATTGAGGTTCGGATAGGATTTTTTGGGTATGAAACAAACCGGTGACGGCAAAAAGATGTCATAACTTTAGAACTCACAGATACCTTCGTTTTGATTGGTTATGGCTCCCGTAACACTAAACGAGCCAAGAGTTATGGCCCTCCGAATAATCGATATCCAAAGGGTGCAACATCTGCGGTGCAAGGTGCAACATCCGTCCAAAATGACGAAACCGTGCCGTACGACCTTTAGAAATGGGTGCATGAATTTGAAACGGTGCAGTACCATGGTGCACCACTCTCCAGCGATGGTAAATCATTGACCAGCCACGGGGATCCCGTTTTACAGAAAAAATCCACGTGACGAAAAAACGAAGTGTAAAAAACTTCCATGACCCGATTGAGGTTCGGATAGAATTTTTTGGATATGAAACTAACCAGTGACGGCTGAAAGCCGTCATAGCTGTAGAACTCACAGATACCTTCGTTTTGACAGGTTATGGGTCCCGTAACTCTAAATGAGCTATGAGTTATGGCCCTCTGAATAATCGATATCCAAAGGGTGCAACATCTGCGGCGCAAGATGCAACATCCGTCCAAAATGACGAAACCGGTCCGTACGACCTTTAGAAATGGGTGCATTGATTTGAAACGGTGCAGTACCATGGTGCACCACTCTCCAGCGATGGTAAATCATAGACCAGCCACGGGGATCCCGTTTTACAGAAAAAATCCACATGACGAAAAAACGAAGGGTAAAAAACTTCCTTGACCCGATTGAGGTTCGGATAGGATTTTTTGGGTATGAAACAAACCGGTGACGGCAAAAAGATGTCATAACTGTAGAACTCACAGATACCTTCGTTTTGACTGGTTATGGCTCCCGTAACACTAAACGAGCCAAGAGTTATGACCCTCCGAATAATTGATATCCAAATGGTGCAACATCTGCGGTGCAAGGTGCAACATCCGTCCAAAATGACGAAACCGTGCCGTACGACCTTTAGAAATGGGTGCATGGATTTGAAACGGTGCAGTACCATGGTGCACCACTCTCCAGCGATGGTAAATCATAGACCAGCCACGGGGGTCCCGTTTTACAGAAAAAATCCACGTGATGAAAAAACGAAGGGTAAAAAACTTCCTTGACCCGATTGAGGTTCGGATAGGATTTTTTGGGTATGAAACCAACCGGTGACGACAAAAAGATGTCATAGCTGTAGAACTCACAGATACCTTCGTTTTGACTGGTTATGTCTCCCGTAACTCTAAACGAGCCAAGAGTTATGGCCCTCCGAATAATCGATATCCAAAGGGTGCAACATCTGCGGTGCAAGGTGCAACATCCGTCCAAAATGACGAAACCGTGCCGTACGACCTTTAGAAATGGGTGCATGGATTTGAAACGGTGCAGTACCATGGTGCACCACTCTCCAGCGATGGTGAATCATTGACCAGCCACGGGGATCCCGTTTTACAGAAAAAATCCACGTGACGAAAAAACGAAGGGTAAAAAACTTCCATGACCCGATTGAGGTTCGGATAGGATTTTTTGGGTATGAAACTAACCAGTGACGGCTCAAAGCCGTCATAGCTGTAGAACTCACAGATACCTTCGTTTTGACTGGTTTTGGCTCCCGTAACTCTAAACGAGCCAAGAGTTATGGCCCTTCGAATAATGGATATCCAAAGGGTGCAACATCTGCGGTGCAAGGTGCAACATCCGTCCAAAATGACGAAACTGTGTTGTACGACCTTTAGAAATGGGTGCATGGATTTGAAACGGTGCAGTACCATGGTGCACCACTCTCCAGCGATGGTAAATCATTGACCAGCCACGGGGATCCCGTTTTACAGAAAAAATCCACGTGACGAAAAAACGAAGGGTAAAAAACTTCCATGACGCGATTGAGGTTCGGATAGGATTTTTTGGGTATGAAACTAACCAGTGACGGCTGAAAGCCGTCATAGCTGTAGAACTCACAGATACCTTCGTTTTGACAGGTTATGGGTCCCGTAACTCTAAACGAGCCAAGAGTTATGGCCCTCTGAATAATCGATATCCAAAGGGTGCAACATCTGCGACGCAAGGTGCAACATCCGTCCAAAATGACGAAACTGTGCCGTACGACCTTTAGAAATGGGTGCATGGATTTGAAACGGTGCAGTACCATGGTGCACCACTCTCCAGCGATGGTAAATCATAGACCAGCCACGGGGATCCCGTTTTACAGAAAAAATCCACGTGACGAAAAAACGAAGGGTAAAAAGCTTCCTTGACGCGATTGAGGTTCGGATAGGATTTTTTGGGTATGAAACAAACCGGTGACGGCAAAAAGATGTCATAGCTGTAGAACTCACAGATACCTTCGTTTTGACTGGTTATGGCTCCCGTAACACTAAACGAGCCAAGAGTTATGGCCCTCCGAATAATCGATATCCAAAGGGTGCAACATCTACGGTGCAAGGTGCAACATCCGTCCAAAATGACGAAACCGTGCCGTACGACCTTTAGAAATGGGTGCATGGATTTGAAACGGTGCAGTACCATGGTGCACCACTCTCCAGCGATGGTAAATCATTGACCAGCCACGGGGATCCCGTTTTACAGAAAAAATCCACGTGACGAAAAAACGAAGTGTAAAAAACTTCCATGACCCGATTGAGGTTCGGATAGAATTTTTTGGGTATGAAACTAACCAGTGACGGCTGAAAGCTGTCGTAGCTGTAGAACTCACAGATACCTTCGTTTTGACTGGTTATGGCTCCCGTAACTCTAAACGAGCCATGAGTTATGGCCCTCCGAAGAATCGATATACATAGGGTGCAACATCTACGTGCAAGGTGCAACATCCGTCCAAAATGACGAAACCGTGCCGTACGACCTTTAGAAATGGATGCATGGATTTGAAACGGTGTAGTACCATGGTGCACCACTCTCCAGTGATGGTAAATCATTGACCAGCCACGGGGATCCCGTTTTACAGAAAAAATCCACGTGACGAAAAAACGAAGTGTAAAAAACTTCCATGACCCGATTGAGGTTCGGATAGAATTTTTGGGGTATGAAACTAACCAGTGACGGCTGAAAGCTGTCGTAGCTGTAGAACTCACAGATACCTTCGTTTTGACTGGTTATGGCTCCCGTAACTCTAAACGAGCCATGAGTTATGGCCCTCCGAAGAATCGATATACATAGGGTGCAACATCTACGTGCAAGGTGCAACATCCGTCCAAAATGACGAAACCGTGCCGTACGACCTTTAGAAATGGGTGCATGGATTTGAAACGGTGCAGTACCATGGTGCACCACTCTCCAGCGATGGTGAATCATTGACCAGCCACGGGGATCCCGTTTTACAGAAAAAATCCACGTGACGAAAAAACGAAGGGTAAAAAACTTCCATGACCCGATTGAGGTTCGGATAGGACTTTTTGGGTATGAAACTAACTAGTGACGGCTGAAAGCCGTCATAGCTGTAGAACTCACAGATACCTTCGTTTTGACTGGTTATGGCTCCCGTAACTCTAAACGAGCCATGAGTTATGGCCCTCCGAAGAATCGATATCCATAGGGTGCAACATCTAAGGTGCAAGGTGCAACATCCGTCCAAAATGACGAAACCGTGCCGTACGACCTTTAGAAATGGATGCATGGATTTGAAACGGTGCAGTACCATGGTGCACCACTCTCCAGCGATTGTAAATCATTGACCAGCCACGGGGATCCCGTTTTACAGAAAAAATCCACGTGACGAAAAAACGAAGGGTAAAAAACTTCCATGACCCGATTGAGGTTCGGATAGGATTTTTTGGGTATGAAACTAACCAGTGACGGCTGGAAGCCGTCAAAGCTGTAGAACTCACAAATACCTTCGTTTCGACAGGTTATGGGTCCCGTAACTCTAGACGAGCCAAGAGTTATGGCCCTCCGAATAATCGATATCCAAAGGGTGCAACATCTGCGGTGAAAGGTGCAACATCCGACCAAAATGACGAAATCGTGCCGTACGACCTTTAGAAATGGGTGCAGGGATTTGAAATGGTGCAGTACCATGGTGCACCACTGTCCAGCGATGGTAAATCATTGACCAGCCACGGGGATCCCATTTTACAGAAAAAATCCACGTGACGAAAAAACGAAGGGTAAAAAACTTCCTTGACCCGATTGAGGTTCGGATAGGATTTTTTGGGTATGAAACTAACCGGTGACGGCAAAAAGATGTCATAGCTGTAGAACTCACAGATACCTTCGTTTTGACTGGTTATGGGTCCCGTAACTCTAAACGAGCCATGAGTTATGGCCCTCCGAAGAATCGATATCCATAGGGTGCAACATCTACGGTGCAATGTGCAACATCCGTCCAAAATGACGAAACCGTGCCGTACGACCTTTAGAAATGGATGCATGGATTTGAAACGGTGCAGTACCATGGTGCACCACTCTCCAGCGATGGTAAATCATTGACCAGCCACGGGGATCCCGTTTTACAGAAAAAATCCACGTGACGAAAAAACGAAGGGTAAAAAACTTCCTTGACCCGATTGATGTTCGGATAGGATTTTTTGGGTATGAAACAAACCGGTGACGGCAAAAAGATGTCATAACTGTAGAACTCACAGATACCTTCGTTTTGAATGGTTATGGCTCCCGTAACACTAAACGAGCCAAGAGTTATGGCCCTCCGAATAATCGATATCCAAAGGGTGCAACATCTGCGGTGCAAGGTGCAACATCTGTCCAAAATGACGAAACCGTGCCGTACGACCTTTAGAAATGGGTGCATGAATTTGAAACGGTGCAGTACCATGGTGCACCACTCTCCAGCGATGGTAAATCATTGACCAGCCACGGGGATCCCGTTTTGCAGAAAAAATCCACGTGACGAAAAAACTTCCATGACCCGATTGAGGTTCGGATAGGATTTTTTGGATATGAAACTAACCAGTGACGGCTGAAAGCCATCATAGCTGTAGAACTCACAGATACCTTCGTTTTGACTGGTTATGGCTCCCGTAACTCTAAACGAGCCATGAGTTATGGCCCTCCGAAGAATCGATATCCATAGGGTGCAACATCTAAGGTGCAAGGTGTAACATCCGTCCAAAATAACGAAACCGTGCCGTACGACCTTTAGAAATGGATGCATGGATTTGAAACGGTGCAGTACCATGGTGCACCACTCTCCAGCGATTGTAAATCATTGACCAGCCACGGGGATCCCGTTTTACAGAAAAAATCCACGTGACGAAAAAACGAAGGGTAAAAAACTTCCATGACCCGATTGAGGTTCGGATAGGATTTTTTGGGTATGAAACTAACCAGTGACGGCTGGAAGCCGTCATAGCTGTAGAACTCACAGATACCTTCGTTTCGACAGGTTATGGGTCCCCTAACTCTAAACGAGCCAAGAGTTATGGCCCTCCGAATAATCGATATACAAAGGGTGCAACATCTGCGGTGAAAGGTGCAACATCCGTCCAAAATGACGAAATCGTGCCGTACGACCTTTAGAATGGGTGCAGGGATTTGAAACGGTGCAGTACCATGGTGCACCACTGTCCAGCGATGGTAAATCATTGACCAGCCACGGGGATCCCATTTTACAGAAAAAATCCACGTGACGAAAAAACGAAGGGTAAAAAACTTCCTTGACCCGATTGAGGTTCGGATAGGATTTTTTGGGTATGAAACTAACCGGTGACGGCAAAAAGATGTCATAGCTGTAGAACTCACAGATACCTTCGTTTTGACTGGTTATGGCTCCCGTAACTCTAAACGAGCCATGAGTTATGGCCCTCCGAAGAATCAATATCCATAGGGTGCAACATCTACGGTGCAATGTGCAACATCCGTCCAAAATGACGAAACCGTGCCGTACGACCTTTAGAAATGGATGCATGGATTTGAAACGGTGCAGTACCATGGTGCACCACTCTCCAGCGATGGTAAATCATTGACCAGCCACGGGGATCCCGTTTTACAGAAAAAATCCACGTGACGAAAAAACGAAGGGTAAAAAACTTCCTTGACCCGATTGAGGTTCGGATAGGATTTTTTGGGTATGAAACAAACCGGTGGCGGCAAAAAGATGTCATAACTGTAGAACTCACAGATACCTTCGTTTTGACTGGTTATGGCTCCCGTAACACTAAACGAGCCAAGAGTTATGGCCCTCCGAATAATCGATATCCAAAGGGTGCAACATCTGCGGTGCAAGGTGCAACATCTGTCCAAAATGACGAAACCGTGCCGTACGACCTTTAGAAATGGGTGCATGGATTTGAAACGGTGCAGTACCATGGTGCACCACTCTCCAGCGATGGTAAATCATTGACCAGCCACGGGGATCCCGTTTTACAGAAAAAATCCACGTGACGAAAAAACTTCCATGACCCGATTGAGGTTCGGATAGAATTTTTTGGATATGAAACTAACCAGTGACGGCTGAAAGCCGTCATAGCTGTAGAACTCACAGATACCTTCGTTTTGACAGGTTATGGGTCCCGTAACTCTAAACGAGCTATGAGTTATGGCCCTCTGAATAATCGATATCCAAAGGGTGCAACATCTGCGGCGCAAGATGCAACATCCGTCCAAAATGACGAAACCGGTCCGTACGACCTTTAGAAATGGGTGCATGGATTTGAAACGGTGCAGTACCATGGTGCACCACTCTCCAGCGATGGTAAATCATAGACCAGCCACGGGGATCCCGTTTTACAGAAAAAATCCACATGACGAAAAAACGAAGGGTAAAAAACTTCCTTGACCCGATTGAGGTTCGGATAGGATTTTTTGGGTATGAAACAAACCGGTGACGGCAAAAAGATGTCATAACTGTAGAACTCACAGATACCTTCGTTTTGACTGGTTATGGCTCCCGTAACACTAAACGAGCCAAGAGTTATGACCCTCCGAATAATTGATATCCAAATGGTGCAACATCTGCGTGCAAGGTGCAACATCCGTCCAAAATGACGAAACCGTGCCGTACGACCTTTAGAAATGGGTGCATGGATTTGAAACGGTGCAGTACCATGGTGCACCACTCTCCAGCGATGGTAAATCATAGACCAGCCATGGGGGTCCCGTTTTACAGAAAAAATCCACGTGATGAAAAAACGAAGGGTAAAAAACTTCCTTGACCCGATTGAGGTTCGGATAGGATTTTTTGGGTATGAAACCAACCGGTGACGACAAAAAGATGTCATAGCTGTAGAACTCACAGATACCTTCGTTTTGACTGGTTATGTCTCACGTAACTCTAAACGAGCCAAGAGTTATGGCCCTCCGAATAATCGATATCCAAAGGGTGCAACATCTGCGGTGCAAGGTGCAACATCCGTCCAAAATGACGAAACCGTGCCGTACGACCTTTAGAAATGGGTGCATGGATTTGAAACGGTGCAGTACCATGGTGCACCACTCTCCAGCGATGGTGAATCATTGACCAGCCACGGGGATCCCGTTTTACAGAAAAAATCCACGTGACGAAAAAACGAAGGGTAAAAAACTTCCATGACCCGATTGAGGTTCGGATAGGATTTTTTGGGTATGAAACTAACCAGTGACGGCTCAAAGCCGTCATAGCTGTAGAACTCACAGATACCTTCGTTTTGACTGGTTTTGGCTCCCGTAACTCTAAACGAGCCAAGAGTTATGGCCCTTCGAATAATGGATATCCAAAGGGTGCAACATCTGCGGTGCAAGGTGCAACATCCGTCCAAAATGACGAAACTGTGTTGTACGACCTTTAGAAATGGGTGCATGGATTTGAAACGGTGCAGTACCATGGTGCACCACTCTCCAGCGATGGTAAATCATTGACCAGCCACGGGGATCCCGTTTTACAGAAAAAATCCACGTGACGAAAAAACGAAGGGTAAAAAACTTCCATGACGCGATTGAGGTTCGGATAGGATTTTTTGGGTATGAAACTAACCAGTGACGGCTGAAAGCCGTCATAGCTGTAGAAATCACAGATACCTTCGTTTTGACAGGTTATGGGTCCCGTAACTCTAAACGAGCCAAGAGTTATGGCCCTCTGAATAATCGATATCCAAAGGGTGCAACATCTGCGACGCAAGGTGCAACATCCGTCCAAAATGACGAAACCGTGCCGTACGACCTTTAGAAATGGGTGCATGGATTTGAAACGGTGCAGTACCATGGTGCACCACTCTCCAGCGATGGTAAATCATAGACCAGCCACGGGGATCCCGTTTTACAGAAAAAATCCACGTGACGAAAAAACGAAGGGTAAAAAGCTTCCTTGACGCGATTGAGGTTCGGATAGGATTTTTTGGGTATGAAACAAACCGGTGACGGCAAAAAGATGTCATAGCTGTAGAACTCACAGATACCTTCGTTTTGACTGGTTATGGCTCCCGTAACACTAAACGAGCCAAGAGTTATGGCCCTCCGAATAATCGATATCCAAAGGGTGCAACATCTACGGTGCAAGGTGCAACATCCGTCCAAAATGACGAAACCGTGCCGTACGACCTTTAGAAATGGGTGCATGGATTTGAAACGGTGCAGTACCATGGTGCACCACTCTCCAGCGATGGTAAATCATTGACCAGCCACGGGGATCCCGTTTTACAGAAAAAATCCACGTGACGAAAAAACGAAGTGTAAAAAACTTCCATGACCCGATTGAGGTTCGGATAGAATTTTTTGGGTATGAAACTAACCAGTGACGGCTGAAAGCTGTCGTAGCTGTAGAACTCACAGATACCTTCGTTTTGACTGGTTATGGCTCCCGTAACTCTAAACGAGCCATGAGTTATGGCCATCCGAAGAATCGATATACATAGGGTGCAACATCTACGTGCAAGGTGCAACATCCGTCCAAAATGACGAAACCGTGCCGTACGACCTTTAGAAATGGATGCATGGATTTGAAACGGTGTAGTACCATGGTGCACCACTCTCCAGTGATGGTAAATCATTGACCAGCCACGGGGATCCCGTTTTACAGAAAAAATCCACGTGACGAAAAAACGAAGGGTAAAAAACTTCCATGACCCGATTGAGGTTCGGATAGGACTTTTTGGGTATGAAACTAACTAGTGACGGCTGAAAGCTGTCATAGCTGTAGAACTCACAGATACCTTCGTTTTGACTGGTTATGGCTCCCGTAACTCTAAACGAGCCATGAGTTATGGCCCTCCGAAGAATCGATATCCATAGGGTGCAACATCTAAGGTGCAAGGTGCAACATCCGTCCAAAATGACGAAACCGTGCCGTACGACCTTTAGAAATGGATGCATGGATTTGAAACGGTGCAGTACCATGGTGCACCACTCTCCAGCGATTGTAAATCATTGACCAGCCACGGGGATCCCGTTTTACAGAAAAAATCCACGTGACGAAAAAACGAAGGGTAAAAAACTTCCATGACCCGATTGAGGTTCGGATAGGATTTTTTGGGTATGAAACTAACCAGTGACGGCTGGAAGCCGTCAAAGCTGTAGAACTCACAAATACCTTCGTTTCGACAGGTTATGGGTCCCGTAACTCTAAACGAGCCAAGAGTTATGGCCCTCCGAATAATCGATATCCAAAGGGTGCAACATCTGCGGTGAAAGGTGCAACATCCGACCAAAATGACGAAATCGTGCCGTACGACCTTTAGAAATGGGTGCAGGGATTTGAAATGGTGCAGTACCATGGTGCACCACTGTCCAGCGATGGTAAATCATTGACCAGCCACGGGGATCCCATTTTACAGAAAAAATCCACGTGACGAAAAAACGAAGGGTAAAAAACTTCCTTGACCCGATTGAGGTTCGGATAGGATTTTTTGGGTATGAAACTAACCGGTGACGACAAAAAGATGTCATAGCTGTAGAACTCACAGATACCTTCGTTTTGACTGGTTATGGGTCCCGTAACTCTAAACGAGCCATGAGTTATGGCCCTCCGAAGAATCGATATCCATAGGGTGCAACATCTACGGTGCAATGTGCAACATCCGTCCAAAATGACGAAACCGTGCCGTACGACCTTTAGAAATGGATGCATGGATTTGAAACGGTGTAGTACCATGGTGCACCACTCTCCAGCGATGGTAAATCATTGACCAGCCACGGGGATCCCGTTTTACAGAAAAAATCCACGTGACGAAAAAACGAAGGGTAAAAAACTTCCTTGACCCGATTGAGGTTCGGATAGGATTTTTTGGGTATGAAACAAACCGGTGACGGCAAAAAGATGTCATAACTGTAGAACTCACAGATACCTTCGTTTTGAATGGTTATGGCTCCCGTAACACTAAACGAGCCAAGAGTTATGGCCCTCCGAATAATCGATATCCAAAGGGTGCAACATCTGCGGTGCAAGGTGCAACATCTGTCCAAAATGACGAAACCGTGCCGTACGACCTTTAGAAATGGGTGCATGAATTTGAAACGGTGCAGTACCATGGTGCACCACTCTCCAGCGATGGTAAATCATTGACCAGCCACGGGGATCCCGTTTTGCAGAAAAAATCCACGTGACGAAAAAACTTCCATGACCCGATTGAGGTTCGGATAGGATTTTTTGGATATGAAACTAACCAGTGACGGCTGAAAGCCGTCATAGCTGTAGAACTCACAGATACCTTCGTTTTGACTGGTTATGGCTCCCGTAACTCTAAACGAGCCATGAGTTATGGCCCTCCGAAGAATCGATATCCATAGGGTGCAACATCTAAGGTGCAAGGTGTAACATCCGTCCAAAATAACGAAACCGTGCCGTACGACCTTTAGAAATGGATGCATGGATTTGAAACGGTGCAGTACCATGGTGCACCACTCTCCAGCGATTGTAAATCATTGACCAGCCACGGGGATCCCGTTTTACAGAAAAAATCCACGTGACGAAAAAACGAAGGGTAAAAAACTTCCATGACCCGATTGAGGTTCGGATAGGATTTTTTGGGTATGAAACTAACCAGTGACGGCTGGAAGCCGTCATAGCTGTAGAACTCACAGATACCTTCGTTTCGACAGGTTATGGGTCCCCTAACTCTAAACGAGCCAAGAGTTATGGCCCTCCGAATAATCGATATACAAAGGGTGCAACATCTGCGGTGAAAGGTGCAACATCCGTCCAAAATGACGAAATCGTGCCGTACGACCTTTAGAATGGGTGCAGGGATTTGAAACGGTGCAGTACCATGGTGCACCACTGTCCAGCGATGGTAAATCATTGACCAGCCACGGGGATCCCATTTTACAGAAAAAATCCACGTGACGAAAAAACGAAGGGTAAAAAACTTCCTTGACCCGATTGAGGTTCGGATAGGATTTTTTGGGTATGAAACTAACCGGTGACGGCAAAAAGATGTCATAGTTGTAGAACTCACAGATACCTTCGTTTTGACTGGTTATGGCTCCCGTAACTCTAAACGAGCCATGAGTTATGGCCCTCCGAAGAATCAATATCCATAGGGTGCAACATCTACGGTGCAATGTGCAACATCCGTCCAAAATGACGAAACCGTGCCGTACGACCTTTAGAAATGGATGCATGGATTTGAAACGGTGCAGTACCATGGTGCACCACTCTCCAGCGATGGTAAATCATTGACCAGCCACGGGGATCCCGTTTTACAGAAAAAATCCACGTGACGAAAAAACGAAGGGTAAAAAACTTCCTTGACCCGATTGAGGTTCGGATAGGATTTTTTGGGTATGAAACAAACCGGTGACGGCAAAAAGATGTCATAACTGTAGAACTCACAGATACCTTCGTTTTGACTGGTTATGGCTCCCATAACACTAAACGAGCCAAGAGTTATGGCCCTCCGAATAATCGATATCCAAAGGGTGCAACATCTGCGGTGCAAGGTGCAACATCTGTCCAAAATGACGAAACCGTGTCGTACGACCTTTAGAAATGGGTGCATGGATTTGAAACGGTGCAGTACCATGGTGCACCACTCTCCAGCGATGGTAAATCATTGACCAGCCACGGGGATACAGAAAAAATCCACGTGACGAAAAAACTTCCATGACCCGATTGAGGTTCGGATAGAATTTTTTGGGTATGAAACTAACCAGTGACGGCTGAAAGCTGTCATAGCTGTAGAACTCACAGATACCTTCGTTTTGACAGGTTATGGCTCCCATAACTCTAAACGAGCCTTGAGTTATGGCCCTCCGAAGAATCGATATCCATAGGGTGCAACATCTACGGTGCAATGTGCAACATCCGTCCAAAATGACGAAACCGTGCCGTACGACCTTTAGAAATGGATGCATGGATTTGAAACGGTGCAGTACCATGGTGCACCACTCTCCAGCGATGGTAAATCATTGACCAGCCACGGGGATCCCGTTTTACAGAAAAAATCCACGTGACGAAAAAACGAAGGGTAAAAAACTTCCATGACCCGTTTGAGGTTCGGATAGGATTTTTTGGGTATGAAACTAACCAGTGACGGCTGAAAGCGGTCATAGCTGTAGAACTCACAGATACCTTCGTTTTTACTGGTTATGGCTCCCGTAACTCTAAACGAGCCATGAGTTATGGCCCTCTGAAGAATCGATATCCATAGGGTGCAACATCTAAGGTGCAAGGTGCAACATCCGTCCAAAATGACGAAACCGTGCCGTACGACCTTTAGAAATGGATGCATGGATTTGAAACGGTGCAGTACCATGGTGCATCACTCTCCAGCGATGGTAAATCATTGACCAGCCACGGGGATCCCGTTTTACAGCAAAAATCCATGTGACGAATAAACGAAGGGTAAAAAACTTCCATGACCCGATTGAGGTTCGGATAGGATTTTTTGGGTATGAAACTAACCAGTGACGGCTGAAAGCCGTCATAGCTGTAGAACTCACAGATACCTTCGTTTCGACAGGTTATGGGTCCCGTAACTCTAAACGAGCCAAGAGTTATGGCCCTCCGAATAATCGATATCCAAAGGGTGCAACATCTGCGGTGAAAGGTGCAATATCCGTCCAAAATGACGAAATCGTGCCGTACGACCTTTAGAAATGGGTGCAGGGATTTGAAACGGTGCAGTACCATGGTGCACCACTGTCCAGCAATGGTAAATCATTGACCAGCCACGGGGATCCCGTTTTACAGAAAAAATCCAAGTGACGAAAAAACGAAGGGTAAAAAACTTCCTTGACCCGATTGAGGTTCGGATAGGATTTTTTGGGTATGAAACTAACCGGTGACGGCAAAAAGATGTCATAGCTGTAGAACTCATAGATACCTTCATTTTGACTGGTTATGGCTCCCGTAACTCTAAACGAGCCATGAGTTATGGCCCTCCGAAGAATCGATATCCATAGGGTGCAACATCTACGGTGCAATGTGCAACATCCGTCCAAAATGACGAAACCGTGCCGTACGACCTTTAGAAATGGATGCATGGATTCGAAACGGTGCAGTACCATGGTGCACCACTCTCCAGCGATGGTAAATCATTGACCAGCCACGGGGATCCCGTTTTACAGAAAAAATCCACGTGACGAAAAAACGAAGGGTAAAAAACTTCCTTGACCCGATTGAGGTTCTGATAGGATTTTTTGGGTATGAAACAAACCGGTGACGGCAAAAAGATGTCATAACTGTAGAACTCACAGATACCTTCGTTTTGACTGGTTATGGCTCCCGTAACACTAAACGAGCCAAGAGTTATGGCCCTCCGAATAATCGATATCCAAAGGGTGCAACATCTGCGGTGCAAGGGGCAACATCCGTCCAAAATGACGAATCCGTGCCGTAAGACCTTTAGAAATGGGTGCATGGATTTGAAACGGTGCAGTACCATGGTGCACCACTCTCCAGCGATGGTAAATCATTGACCAGCCACGGGGATCCCGTTTTACAGAAAAAATCCACGTGACGAAAAAACTTCCATGACCCGATTGAGGTTCGGATAGAATTTTTTGGGTATGAAACTAACCAGTGACGGTTGAAAGCTGTCATAGCTGTAGTACTCACAGATACCTTCGTTTTGACTGGTTATGGCTCCCGTAACTCTAAACGAGCCATGAGTTATGGCCCTCCGAAGAATCGATATCCATAGGGTGCAACATCTACGGTGCAATGTGCAACATCCGTCCAAAATGACGAAACCGTGCCGTACGACCTTTAGAAATGGATGCATGGATTTGAAACGGTGCAGTACCATGGTGCACCACTCTCCAGCGATGGTAAATCATTGACCAGCCACGGGGATCCCGTTTTAAAGAAAAAATCCACGTGACGAAAAAACGAAGGGTAAAAAACTTCCATGACCCGATTGAGGTTCGGATAGGATTTTTTGGGTATGAAACTAACCAGTGACGGCTGAAAGCGGTCATAGCTGTAGAACTCACAGATAACTTCGTTTTGACTGGTTATGGCTCCCGTAACTTTAAACGAGCCATGAGTTATGGCCCTCCGAAGAATCGATATCCATAGGGTGCAACATCTAAGGTGCAAGGTGCAACATCCGTCCAAAATGACGAAACCGTGCCGTACGACCTTTAGAAATGGATGCATGGATTTGAAACGGTGCAGTACCATGGTGCACCACTCTCCAGCGATGGTAAATCATTGACCAGCCACGGGGATCCCGTTTTACAGAAAAAATCCACGTGACGAAAAAACGAAGGGTAAAAAACTTCCATGACCCGATTGAGGTTCGGATAGGATTTTTTGGGTATGAAACTAACCAGTGACGGCTGAAAGCCATCATAGCTGTAGAACTCACAGATACCTTCGTTTCGACAGGTTATGGGTCCCGTAACTCTAAACGAGCCAAGAGTTATGGCCCTCCGAATAATCGATATCCAAAGGGTGCAACATCTGCGGTGCAAGGTGCAACATCCGTCCAAAATGACGAAACCGTGTCGTACGACCTTTAGAAATGGGTGCATGGATTTGAAACGGTGCAGTACCATGGTGCACCACTCTCCAGCGATGGTAAATCATAGACCAGCCATGGGGGTCCCGTTTTACAGAAAAAATCCACGTGACGAAAAAACGAAGGGTAAAAAACTTCCTTGACCCGATTGAGGTTCGGATAGGATTTTTTGGGTATGAAACTAACCGGTGACGGCAAAAAGATGTCATAGCTGTAGAACTCACAGATACCTTCATTTTGACTGGTTATGTCTCCCGTAACTCTAAACGAGCCAAGAGTTATGGCCCTCCGAATAATCGATATCCAAAGGGTGCAACATCTGCGGTGCAAGGTGCAACATCCGTCCAAAATGACGAAACCGTGCCGTACGACCTTTAGAAATGGGTGCATGGATTTGAAACGGTGCAGTACCATGGTGCACCACTCTCCAGCGATGGTAAATCGTTGACCAGCCACGGGGATCCCGTTTTACAGAAAAAATCCACGTGACGAAAAAACGAAGGTTAAAAAACTTCCATGACCCGATTGAGGTTCAGATAGGATTTTTTGGGTATGAAACTAACCAGTGACGGCTCAAAGCCGTCATAGTTGTAGAACTCACAGATACCTTCGTTTTGACTGGTTTTGGCTCCCGTAACTCTAAACGAGCCAAGAGTTATGGCCCTTCGAATAATGGATATCCATAGGGTGCAACATCTGCGGTGCAAGGTGCCACATCCGTCCAAAATGACGAAACTGTGCCGTACGACCTTTAGAAATGGGTCCATGGATTTGACACGGTGCAGTACCATGGCGCACCACTCTCCAGCGATGGTAAATCATTGACCAGTCACGGGGATCCCGTTTTACAGAAAAAATCCACGTGACGAAAAAACGAAGGGTAAAAAACTTCCATGACCCGATTGAGGTTCGGATAGGATTTTTTGGGTATGAAACTAACCAGTGACGGCTGAAAGCCATCATAGCTATAGAACTCACAGATACCTTCGTTTTGACAGGTTATGGGTCCCGTAAGTCTAAACGAGCCAATAGTTATGGCCCTCCGAATAATCGATATCCAAAGGGTGCAACATCTGCGGTGCAAGGTGCAACATCCGTCCAAAATGACGAAACCGTGCCGTACGACCTTTAGAAATGGATGCATGGATTTGAAACGATGCAGTACCATGGTGCAAAACTCTCTAGCAATGGTAAATCATAGACCAGCCACGGGGATCCCGTTTTACAGAAAAAATCCACGTGACGAAAAAACGAAGGGTAAAAAACTTCCTTGACCCCATTGAGGTTCGGATAGGATTTTTTGGGTATGAAACTAACCGGTGACGGCAAAAAGATGTCATAGCTGTAGAACTCACAGATTCCTTTGTTTTGACTGGTTATGGCTCCCGTAACTCTAAACGAGCCAAAAATTATGGCCCTCCGAATAATCGATATCCAAAGGGTGGAACATCTGCAGTGCAAGGTGCAACATCCGTCCAAAATGATGAAACCGTGTCGTACGACCTTTAGAAATGGGTGCATGGATTTGAAACGGTGCAGTACGATGGTGCACCACTCTCCAGCGATGGTAAATCATTGACCAGCCACGGGGATTCCGTTTTACAGAAAAAATCCACGTGACGAAAAAACGAAGGGTAAAAAACTTCCATGACCCGATTGAGGTTCGGATAGGATTTTTTGGGTATGAAACTAACCAGTGACGGCTAAAAGCCGTCATAGCCGTAGAACTCACAGATACCTTCATTTTGACTGGTTTTGGCTCCCGTAACTCTAAACGAACCAAGAGTTATGGCCCTTCGAATAATCGATATCCAAAGGGTGCAACATCTGCGGTGCAAGGTGCAACATCCATCCAAAATGACGAAACTGTGCCGTACGACCTTTAGAAATGGGTGCATGGATTTGAAACGGTGCAGTACCATGGTGCACCACTCTCCAGCAATGGTAAATCATTGACCAGCCACGGGGATCCCATTTTACAGAAAAAATCCACGTGACGAAAAAACGAAGGGTAAAAACTTCCATGACCCGATTGAGGTTCAGATAGGATTTTTTGGGTATGAAACTAACCAGTGACGGCTGAAAGCCATCATAGCTGTAGAACTCACAGATACTTTCGTTTTGACAGGTTATGGGTCCCGTAACTCTAAACGAGCCAAGAGTTATGGTCCTCTGAATAATCGATATCCAAAGGGTGCAACATCTGCGGTGCAAGGTGCAACATCCGTCCAAAATGACGAAACCGTGCCGTACGACCTTTAGAAATGGGTGCATGGATTTGAAACAGTGCAGTACCATGGTGCACCACTCTCCAGCGATGGTAAATCATAGACCAGCCACAGGGATCCCGTTTTACAGAAAAAATCCACGTGACGAAAAAACGAAGGGTAAAAAACTTCCTTGACCCGATTGAGGTTCGGATAGGATTTTTTGGGTATGAAACTAACCGGTGACGGCAAAAAGATGTCATAGCTGTAGAACTCACAGATACCTTCGTTTTGACTGGTTATGGCTCCCGTAACACTAAACGAGCCAAGAGTTATGGCCCTCCGAATAATCGATATCCAAAGGGTGCAACATCAGCGGTGCAAGGTGCAACATCCGTCCAAAATGACGAAACCGTGCCGTACGACCTTTAGAAATGGGTGCATGGATTTGAAACGGTGCAGTACCATGGTGCACCACTCTCCAGCGATGGTAAATCATTGACCAGCCACGGGAATCCCGTTTTACAGAAAAAATCCACGTGACGAAAAAACGAAGGGTAAAAAACTTCCATGACCCGATTGAGGTTCAGATAGAATTTTTTGGGTATGAAACTAACCAGTGTTGGGCGGATTTTCACCCAGAAGATCTCAAGACCAAGAAGCCGCAGTTTCACCCGGGCTCGCAAGCAACCTCTACTTTGTTATCCCGTTTTTTGGTCAAAACTGGAATATCAATGTCGAGCGCGTCTCCACCACGATCAAGCTAAGAAGAAGCAACCAGCAAGCGTATGTAAGCCCAGAGTTCCACTCAAGATCCGAATACAAAGCCCTTTCAACAATACAAGCATAAGTCCACTCGGCAAAGCAATGCAAGGAAGCATTCAGCCAGCAACCAACCTAACACACACAAGCTCATTCGGCATGGCAAGCATTGGGTTTCATTCGGCTTTCCAGTTCATTCGGCTTTCCAAACCTCTGTTCATTCGGCACTCCAAACTCAAGCCCATCCGGCATTCCCCCACTGATGAACCAGCCAAGACCGAACCAACCTTCCACTGCCGGATGAGAACCAACACCGGTCCAAACTCCATCTCCATGCTACCACCGGACCACTTCCACGACCGAACCAACACACCATCACCGGTCCAAAACACACCATCACCGGTCCAAAACCCACTACCACCGAACCAACCATGACCGGACCAAACTCCAACTTCTCCAAACACGGCCGGACCAAGCTCCGCCGAACCAGAATGCTACCAGGCCAGATTGCTTCAGCCCGGGCCCACCAGCATCTATATACTTCCAAGACCCCTGCCCCCTACCTCACTCTATAAATAGAGGGGCAGGGGTACAACAATGGCAGACAAGTTTGAGAGCTCAAGCAAGGAAGGAACTTTCAAACTACTTTCATACACTTGTATACAAAGCATTGTACTTGTAATCTGGAAGAAGAAAGATAATAACATATAAAGTGGACGTAGGCACATTCTGGCCGAACCACTATAAATCTGTGTGTCTTTTACATTTCAGCCCCTACTTTTCTCATATTTACATACTCATCTAAAATCATTGAAAATTACATATAATCAACTAAATAATACGACTTGGAGGTGTTTGTCCATTTTTTGTGCAAACATTTTTGGTGCTTTCACTGAGAACTGAACTCAAACTTCATCTTCTCCCACTCAACCTTTTTCCTAACGACATCACTCGTTGCTTAGAAATCATGCCTTCCAAACAGAGAAGGGATGTTAACAAAGGAAAGAACATCGCAACTAGCAGTCTTCCGGATCCAGTAGCCCCAGATCAAGAGGATCATCCAATTTCAACAGCAGCACCAGATGGATACCAGGCAAATCTGATAGCTCCTGCCACCGAACAACCAATAACTAGGGCAGATCTAGACAGAGTTGTGGCTGAAGTAACCAACCGCTTCACATCCCAACAAGAAGCTTTAGTGGACCAACTTATGTCACGCTTAAGGGATGCTGAAGAATCCAACCGCAACACTGAATCATGGGATGAGTCTCAATCTGGAGGATCTCGGAGACAGCAAAGGTATTCCTTCTTCGAAGAAACTATCGACAGGAATCATAGAAACCCCGCTGAACGGAGCCAAGCTGGAACCCAGCCCGAAGTTGGCCCCATGGAAATGCTCGAAGCAGAACCCCACCGGGTAAGATCAAGGCAGGGGGCAACTGTAGCTGGTCCTAGCATGCATCCGAGCAGCCAGAGACAACCACTGGATAATGCAAGAAGTGATAGATTGTACCATCCCTACAGGTCATCTGGACGAGATAGATCCCGCAGGGAAGAACTAAGCTCATTTTTGTCCGCTCCAAGTTCTGACGAACGAATGGCACGATTATTCAGAGAGTGTGTCCAACGAGAGCAAAGGGTCCGGGGGATAGGCGCTAGGGTCACCAGCCCCTTTACCCGAAATATCGAAACTACCATCGCCCCCCGGGAATGGAAAATGCCAACCATGGAACCTTACAAAGGAACTTCCGACCCCATCGTACACTTACAGAGATACACCCAGCATATGCTCATGAGTGGAGCAACAGAAGGAGTATTATGTAAATGCTTTCCGCTATTCCTAGCAGATCTAGCTACCTCCTGGTTCTGCCATCTACCCCGAGGATCCATCAGCTCATGGGAGATGTTGAAAGAAAGGTTTATTAGCCAGTTCCTCATCCATGTGGAACAACCCAAGGATGCTTATTCTCTATCCAATATCAAACAGAAATCCGGAGAGACGCTGCAACAATATCTAACACGGTTCAACGCCACAGCAGCAACAGTTCAAGATGCCAATGAGAAACTTATCCTAACGGCCCTTTGTAGTGGCGTGCATCCGGATACCAAGTTTGCTAGGAGGTTAACAAAAGATAAACCAGCTACGTTACCTGACTTCTTCCATGAAGCTGAGAAGTATATGAGGCTTGAAAACGCTACCGCTAAAAGACAGTCAGGACAACAGGCTAAGACTACCCATGGCGACACTCCCGCTGCAACAAAGGACGTTTGAAGAAATGACTCTAGAGATAACGCTGGGGGCAAGAAGGGAGGAAAGCGTTTATATCAACCAGGACAGAGATTTGACTCTTGCCCCCCTCCCTTGCTTTAAACTTTGTCCTGGATGGCTAGAAGGATGTTTTTAATCATTTCACCAAATGGGTGGAAGCGGACCCTTTAAAATAAAATATCTTTGGCATAAATTATCAACTTCTTACATAAATTATCAACTTCTTGATCAAAAAATATTCTATGCAGGTACGGAGTCCCACTCAAGATCATATCAAACAACGGACTCCAGTTTGACAACAAAGAGTTTACCAACCGATGCCAAGAGCACATAATTCACAAAAGCTTCTCATCTGTAGCTTATCCTCAGGCAAACGGACAAGTCAAAGCTGTCAACAGAATTCTCAAAACCCTAACCAAGAAGAAGCTTGAAAAGTCAAAAGGCGCTTGGGTGGACGAACTTCCTACGGCACCCTGGGCCTGCCGCACCTCTCATAGAACATCAACGGGGCATACTCCTTTCTCTTTGGCATACAGATTGGAGGCCATGCCCCCAGTTGAAACTGTAGCGCCATCTCACCATGGGACCCACTGCAACCCAGAAGAAAACGAAGAACTCCTCCTCATGTCTTTGGATCTGATTGAGGAGAGGAGAGACGATGCAACACTTAAAAGCAGAAGCCCACAAGCAAAAAGTGGCAGCACAATGCAACTCCAAAATCAAGCATCGCAGCTTACAAGAGGGAGATCTTATCCTCATGCGGATCCTCCCGCAACACCGAATCATGGACCGAGTCCCAATCTGGAGGATCTGTGAGACAACAATGACCTTTCTTCTTCGAAGAGGTTAATAAAGAAATGGTCATGGTAGGAGCCGAGCCCGGACTCAGCCCGAATTCCGACCTGAGGAAACACTTGGAACCAAACCCAACGGGGGAGGTGCCAGGCAGGGGTCGGATATAGCTGAGCCTGTCATGCTACCTAACCATGAAAGCACCAGTAGACGGACCATATGAAATTCATCAAGATCTTCACAACAACGGAGCTTATATTTTGTCAACAGTGGACGGAGTGGTGTTCCAGAGGGCTTGGAACATCCGACACCTCCGTCGATACTTTGCTTAACACGTACCGCCCATATGAAGCGTATTAACACGGTGGACGTAGGCATTATCGTGCCGAACCACTTTAAAAATCTTATCTCTTGTTACCTTGTGCCTTCATATCTTGGCTGCTTGTTAAGCTTTATCCCTTTCTGTTGAACAAAATCCTATGGCATCTCCACTCAAGATGCACCGCGGCCTCATCTGGACTAGGCCTAACAGGTACGCTACGATTCTATGCACTCGCCAATGAGACACTTTTGCTCCAGCATCCCTCTGCTGCGGGTTAACTCATTGTGCGCCTGCCCTCAAAGCCAACTGTAATGGGCCGATTATAAGTCATCATAAAGGCCGACTATAGCCGATGGCAGCTCATTACGGCGTTCGGCTCGCCGGTAACTGTGAACCTACTTTAAGCCCCAACATAAGGTGTGGCCAGCCAGGGGTAGTTCACGGCCAACGGCACCCACGCTAGCCGGCCACGGTAAATCGAATAATACCCACGATTACGGACCATAATGGTTCGGGTAGTTACCGTGCGCGATCTCGGCTCCGATGTGTCTTAAGTGCGGCTGTGGTAAAAAAGAAAACTCCCCGCGGAGGCGTAAGATGGGTGACAAATGTCTCCAAGACCCACAGCTAGGGAAAGTGACTACAAAACCCGTTTGCCACGAACTTAAGCACATCGACGGCCTTCCGTGACTGGAAGTTTTACTTTTACTATATTTCCATTTCATTTAAATATTTTTCTCCTATCCTGTATAACAAACTCTAAAGTACAGGAAACCAAATAGGAAGCATTCACTCATGAGGCTCTAAGCCTGCATGCTGGGTAGCAGGGCGCTCTGCTATACCCGTGAACAGTTACACAAGACACTCAAAGCTACCGCCTGCGAATAAAACATAAAGGGCGGTACTCTCTTCTCTTGTACATAAATGCGTAACTATAACTTATTCATACACTGACATTGCAAAACGTGAAATTATATTTCAAGCAAAAACTTAACATCAAACACAAGTGGAATCACAGGCATATACATAATTATACTTCTCACACAGCACATAAAGATAGCAACAACATTTGAACATGACAAAATCAGCTTATATTATAAGATCACACGAAGTTATTCTTTGCAAATAATTTTATTACAGTTGCATATCAAAGACTAACATGAACAGTGATAAAAAAGAAACAAAAAGATGGCAGATGCATCCACACTCCATCACCAACTCCCCCAGCCTACTTAGCCGCAGGATCGGAGCCACCAGCATGTGGATCTGAAGTCCCACCTGTCCAGATCAGAAGAGGAATTCATTAAACGAACGATCAAGTTATGAAAACACGAAAAGAAAAGAAAGGGAAAAGAATAACTCACCAGCATCCGCCGCTTGATCCTCATCATCCAACTGCACGCCCGCTTCCTCTGCAGCGAGTAGCCGCATCCCCTCCTTCACCGCCGCTTGCTCCTCCTTTGAGAACTGAGCAGTAACCGCACTCAAGTTGAAAGCCTCTCCGCCTTCCTTACCCGCATTCACCCTGGCCTCCTCTAAAGCCTGGAGATACACCTTGGCCATGACCCGAGGGTAATCGTCCATCCAAGACAAGCCGCCCTCCTTCCAAGTGTGGAAGTACATATCCTGCAACATCTCATCCATCATCCCCTCGTTTTCCTCAAACTCCCTCACCCGGGCCTCGGAAGCTTGCAACTTGGTGATGGCGACGTCCCTCTCTGATTGGTATCTCAAGCAGTCAGCCTGGAGTGACCTCCTCATTTCCTCTTCCTTCAACTTGAGGGACCTCCTCATCTCCTCCATCTCCTCCTTCAACTCGGCCTGAGCCATCTCCGCAGCCTCGAGCCTCCCTGACAACTCCTCTACCCGCTCGAGATCCGCATTTCGAACCTCATCCACCGTTGCGATAGCTATGTTAATCCGTTCCCTGCAAGCGACCTCCATCTTCCGTAATTCCGCCCTACTGGCCTTCTCCATGGTCTCTTTCAGACGCTTGGAGGCTTCCTCATGCTGGGAAATCTGGATGGCTTGGTCGGCGAGTTGCTTGGCCTGATCGGCAACCTTTAACCTCAACCGAATGTTAGCACTCCCGATCTCTTCCCCGGCCTTGACCAACTTAGCATGATGCTCCATTAACTTCTTGGTCTCTGCGGCCACCCGGTCGATATTAGCCTTGGCCTCATCCCCCATGGTGACTACCCGTGTAGTAAGTAAATCAAGATCTAAAGATTTGGCCTCGTCCAGCACTCTTACCATGGGGTTGCGGGGAAGTAGGTGCTCGCCCGTGGTCTCATCGAATGAAATGTCCCGAAAACTTGGGTCTAAATCAGGATGGCCGGCAAAAGGGTCACGAGGCACGGGGCGAGGCACATCGGGACGCCTTATATGAATGACAGTAGAACTCTTGGAAGGAGGAGGAGGGGGGCAGGGCTCCGTGCTCTCCTCCGTAGTATCACGAGGAGGCTGAGTAGGGGGAGACAGAGTAGGAAGCTGCGAAGCATAAGAAGACTCAAATAAGGAACGGCTCCGCTTCCTTTTCTGAATGCCCTCTTCGATGACCCCAAGAAGAGGGCGGTACTTGACTACGTCCCCAGTGCGATCAGTAGAAGGTTTCGCGGAAGCTCTCCTCGACTTAAATTGTTCAAGGCGGTGTCGAACATCCGACGTTTTACCCGCCTGGCCTGCCCCTGGAATAAAGAACAAGTGTTACGAACATACAATAATCCGCAATTCAAAAAATGTGCTAAGTTAAAAAGAAAGAAAAGTGAGGAGACACATCTGTTATACAAACCCGGCGGAGGAGTGGGATACTGCAATAAGTCCTGGATCTCATTCCAGGACGGAAGTGAACCGTAAAAAATTTCTAAGTCCTTATCGAAAATAGAATCGGCAGGAGACAAAAGTTCACCTTGCATCGCCGGAATCACCCTAGCTGAGGAACCCTTAGAGGATGGGTCAGTGCCAGCCACAGCTTTGCCGGTTTCCTTTGCCTTCTCCGTTCCCTTCTCCGTTTCCGACTCTCCCTCCGACTCCCCGAAGGCCCGACGGAGAGCCTCATCCAGTTCGAGGTCTTGTTCAGAGGTTAGACCAGCAACACCACTACCACCTTGACCTTCGCCATCTCCTCCACCCTCCGACCCTTCTCCAACTTCGCCTCCTTCCTCCTCTTCTACACCTTCCTCCTCCGGGACAATCGGGCAAGTACTTGGAGAAGGGCCATCGGACTTCCTCAGTTTCTTCCCCCCGACCACGGGACGCTCTGCGAAAGGCTCCCTCTTACCGCTCTTTACCTTATCCCCCTCCTTAGCTTTAGCAGCCTTCTCCTCAGCCGTGTCTCTTTGCTTAACCACGGACTGGTGCGGTAAGATCAAATTATACTCCAAGAGGGTTGCGTTCCTGATCAAGAAGGAGGCCGACCGGTCCCGTGCCGGAATAGCCTTTAGTTCAGCAGCCATTCGCACCAAGGAATCATCCTCCACAACTGCAATACCACCTGTCGCTAGCCAGAAATAGAAGCATGTCAGAAGAAACACTACAGTTAAAACACATGAAAAATATAAATGAAATCAATCTTACAGCCGGAAGTGAAAAGGCGGAAAGAAACAGCATCGTCCTTGACGAAGAACCACTCTTTCTTGAACATGGTGAACTTGGAATACAAGTCCAGAACTGGTTTGAAGGGCACGGCCGCCTCCAGACTAATATACGGAGACCCCTTCTTATAGCCTCTCAGGTTGTACAAGTATCGGATTTCCCGGTTAGAAGGAGGACGCCCGTACCTCCTCTGGAAGATAACAAAGAGGCTCACCAGGATGGCATATGAGTTAGGCTGGAGCTGGAAAGGAGCCACCTTCAAATAAGTGGTGAAGCTTACTATCCAAGCGTTGATAGGGGGGATAGCGCCGCACATGCAATGGTATCTACTAAAAGCGAAGTAGCCCTCGGGAGGATTATATGGCATCACCCCATCTCCTGGCAGCAGCATAAGAGCCCTATCTATCCCAAAGGAACGGGATATGACGTCAAGTTGCTCCTCCTTTAAGGAGCTAGGAAAGCAATCAGGAGGAGAGACGAGAAGCTCCTGGGGACCATACCCATCGACTAGTGACCTCGGAGCGGGTCCGTGCTGTGCTGGATCTGGCTGAGCTGGGGGCACGGCAGAAGTTTCTCCGCTATCCCTGGATTTCTTCTTGCCCGATCGAGTTTCAACTTTGCGAGACATTTATCTGCATACACAAAAGTAAAAAGCATGATGTTAGAACGACAGTATAAACAAACAAGCATACATAAGTCCGGAGTTCCACTCAAAGTCCAGACACAAAGTTCGTTCGGCACTGGAGGTTCAAGACCATTCGGCACTAGGGTCTTATACGTTCATTCGGCAGTACAAGTTCATGTTCATTCGGCAATAGGATCTGGCTTCCATTCGGCAATGGAATCTGTGGTTCATTCGGCAAAACAAAGCTTTCGTGCCCATTCGGCATAAGCCCATTCGGTTATCGAGTTCATTCGGTAAGAGGGTATATACCTGATTCGGCGAATATTTGATTCGGCAAAGATTTGGTTCGGTGGATTTATGATTCGGCTTCCTCTTGTTCGGTAAAGAAAAACTAAGGGGGGTGTAGCCTCTATATATAGGCGAGCTCTGGAATACCGGACGAGAACCTACTGCCGGACCAACCCCATGCCGAACGAGGACCAACAACAACCGGACCAACAACAACCAGACCAACAACAACCGGACCAACTATGTACCGAATGAAACCTTCCATACCAAACCAACCCCCAAACGAATAAGAATATATGCCTACTCGAAACCGAATGTAACTGTCTCTACCAGCAGAAACCAGAAACAGGGGGCATGCAGGGCGCTTCACTCAGATAAGTCCCGAACTCCAGAACTAACTAATAAAATAAGATTATGATAACGATGAATAAGTCGTAAAATCCTCACCAACGTGGATTAAATCGTTTACACGTGCACGCGACCTCGAATGGTCCATAGGCACGCTCTGAATGGTTATCAACCCTGCCATCGTGGGAATTTACACTTTGACACGCATTTTTAAGCCCATCGGTCAAATGGATATTTGATAATTGTGAAATGGCTAAGCTACTTACACATGTACGGTGTCGCGAACGATCACTAGGCATGCTCTGAGCTGGCGATAAACCACCTTGGCAAACGACCCAGGGACCCACTCTAACGTGAACCTGGCATCGATAATGCTAAGCCCCTTCGGGGCACGCTTGCTCGTCCCGAGCGACACAGTCCACTCCATCTCAAATATTCCGACCACGAACGGTCGTTATTTGAAACCACACTAAAACTATAAATCTCTTTGCAGGACATCCACAAGATATAAACATCCAGCCCATGACATTACAAGACGAGTCTTCCCACCAACGAGAAACAAAGCGCGACACGTGCAAGCACGTGCCCCACTTTGGGGGGCAAATGTTGGGCGGATTTTCACCCAGAAGATCTCAAGACCAAGAAGCCGCAGTTTCACCCGGGCTCGCAAGCAACCTCTACTTTGTTATCCCGTTTTTTGGTCAAAACTGGAATATCAATGTCGAGCGCGTCTCCACCACGATCAAGCTAAGAAGAAGCAACCAGCAAGCGTATGTAAGCCCAGAGTTCCACTCAAGATCCGAATACAAAGCCCTTTCAACAATACAAGCATAAGTCCACTCGGCAAAGCAATGCAAGGAAGCATTCAGCCAGCAACCAACCTAACACACACAAGCTCATTCGGCATGGCAAGCATTGGGTTTCATTCGGCTTTCCAGTTCATTCGGCTTTCCAAACCTCTGTTCATTCGGCACTCCAAACTCAAGCCCATCCGGCATTCCCCCACTGATGAACCAGCCAAGACCGAACCAACCTTCCACTGCCGGATGAGAACCAACACCGGTCCAAACTCCATCTCCATGCTACCACCGGACCACTTCCACGACCGAACCAACACACCATCACCGGTCCAAAACACACCATCACCGGTCCAAAACCCACTACCACCGAACCAACCATGACCGGACCAAACTCCAACTTCTCCAAACACGGCCGGACCAAGCTCCGCCGAACCAGAATGCTACCAGGCCAGATTGCTTCAGCCCGGGCCCACCAGCATCTATATACTTCCAAGACCCCTGCCCCCTACCTCACTCTATAAATAGAGGGGCAGGGGTACAACAATGGCAGACAAGTTTGAGAGCTCAAGCAAGGAAGGAACTTTCAAACTACTTTCATACACTTGTATACAAAGCATTGTACTTGTAATCTGGAAGAAGAAAGATAATAACATATAAAGTGGACGTAGGCACATTCTGGCCGAACCACTATAAATCTGTGTGTCTTTTACATTTCAGCCCCTACTTTTCTCATATTTACATACTCATCTAAAATCATTGAAAATTACATATAATCAACTAAATAATACGACTTGGAGGTGTTTGTCCATTTTTTGTGCAAACAACCAGTGATGGCTGAAATCTGTCATAGCTGTAGAACTCACAGATACCTTCATTTGGACTGGTTATGGCTCCCGTAACTCTAAACGAGCCATGAGTTATGGCCCTCCGAAGAATCGATATCCATAATGTGCAACATCTACGGTGCAAGGTGCAACATCCGTCCAAAATGACGAAACCGTGCCGTACGACCTTTAGAAATGGATGCATGGATTTGAAATGGTGCAGTACCATGGTGCACCACTCTCCAGCGATGCTAAATCATTGACTAGCCACGGGGATCCCGTTTTACAGAAAAAATCCACGTGACGAAAAAACGAAGGGTAAAAAACTTCCATGACCCGATTGAGGTTCGGATAGAATTTTTTGGGTATGAAACTAACCAGTGACGGCTAAAAGCCATCATAGCTGTAGAACCCACAGATACCTTCGTTTCGACAGGTTATGGGTCTCGTAACTCTAAACGAGCCAAGAGTTATGGCCCTCCGAATAATCGATATCCAAAGGGTGCAACATCTGCGGTGCAAGGTGCAACATCCGTCCAAAATGACGAAACGTGCCGTACGACCTTTAGAAATGGGTGTAGGGATTTGAAACGGTGCAGTACCATGGTGCACCACTCTCCAGCGATGGTAAATCGTTGACCAGCCACGTGGATCCCGTTTTACAGAAAAAATTCACGTGACGAAAAAACGAAGGGTAAAAAACTTCCATGACCCGATTGAGGTTCGGATAGGATTTTTTGGGTATGAAACTAAATAGTGACGGCTAAAAGCCGTCATAGCTGTAGAACTCACAGATACCTTCGTTTTGACAGGTTATGGGTCCCGTAACTCTAAACGAGCCAAGAGTTATGGCCCTCCGAATAATCGATATCCAAAGGGTGCAACATCTGCGGTGCAAGGTGCAACATCCGTCCAAAATGACGAAACCGTGCCGTACGACCTTTAGAAATGGGTGCATGGATTTGAAACAGTGCAGTACCATGGTGCACCACTCTCCAGCGATGGTAAATCATAGACCAGCCACGGGGATCCCGTTTTACAGAAAAAATCCACGTGACGAAAAAACGAAGGGTAAAAAACTTCCTTGACCCGATTGAGGTTCGGATAGGATTTTTTGGGTATGAAACTAACCAATGACGGCAAAAAGATGTCATAGCTGTAGAACTCACAGATACCTTCGTTTTGACTGGTTATGGCTCCCGTAACTCTAAACGAGCCAAGAGTTACGGCCCTTCGAATAATCGATATCCAAAGGGTGCAACATCTGCGGTGCAAGGTGCAACATCCGTCCAAAATGACGAAACCGTGCCGTACGACCTTTAGAAATGGGTGCATGGATTTGAATCGGTGCAGTACCATGGTGCACCACTCTCCAGCGATGGTAAATCATTGACCAGCCACGGCGATCCCGTTTTACAGAAAAAATCCACGTGACGAAAAAACGAAGGGTAAAAAACTTCCATGACCCGATTGAGGTTCGGATAGGATTTTTTGGGTATGAAACTAACCAGTGACGGCTCAAAGCCGTCATAGCTGTAGAACTCACAGATACCTTCGTTTTGACTGGTTTTGGCTCCCGTAACTCTAAAAGAGCCAAGAGTTATGGCCCTTCGAATAATCGATATCCAAAGGGTGCAACATCTGCGGTGCAAGGTGCAACATCCGTCCAAAATGACGAAACTGTGCCGTACGACCTTTAGAAATGGGTGCATGGATTTGAAACGGTGCAGTACCATGGTGCAACACTCTCCAGCGATGGTAAATCATTGACCAGCCAAGGGGATCCCGTTTTACAGAAAAAATCCACGTGACGAAAAAACGAAGGGTAAAAAACTTCCATGACCCGATTGAGGTTCGGATAGGATTTTTTGGGTATTGTTATCCCAACTTTTGGCAAAGTTGAGATATCCAAAATTTACTAAAAATCAATGATTACTATTCATGAATATTGACCATGCATTGCAGGATAACCATGGATATCGATGAATTTTGCACTAGTCCGGAACGGGCCACAATTGATAGGACACGACAAGAAAGATCATAGGAGTCTGCATTTCAAATTTCAAGTCAATCCGAGGTCGTATGCTCAAGTTATGATGGATTCGAGTTAAGAGGAATAGGCACTACTCAGTTCGAACCCATCACCTTGTCTATGTTCGAACCCATCATGTTCGAACCCAACTAGTTCGAATCCATACGAAGAGGTGGCGTTCGAATCCATTAGCTAACATCATCCTTCGACTCCATCGGCCTCGACTCCACTTCGAATCCATCAAGCCAATGCCCACTTTGACTCCATCATGATGTCCTCTCTTCGAATCCCTCCAGGTTATAGAGTTCGTATCCATGGAGTTGCCATTGCTTCGAATCCATAAGATATGACCTTGCTTCGACTCCATCCAAGTCTCCTCGCCCCATGCCATCTTCGAATCGAACGTGTTAGAGACGACTTCGAATCGGTCCGAAGTGATGCAGTTGGATCGATTCGAAGGAACACCACCCCATCGATTCGAAGACGAACTTCGAATCCAACCACGAAGCCATCCGGAGAACACGGCAAAGAACTCGGGCTCGACTCGTTCAACTCGGCGAAAAGCTCGGATCGAATCGAAGAAGGCGCGCCACATCATCCCTTGAATCGATTCGAAGCACTCGATTCGAATTCATCGATTCGAACAAGACCGCAGCATCGATTCGAACCAAACAGAAAAGCCGAAGACACCCATTTCGAACCGATCATAACTCCCAATCCACTGATCCAAATCTCATGAAATTTTTACAGTAGTTCACCTACATGTTGAAGAATGTCCACGCCAAATTTCATCACGATTGGACGATTTCTTGATCGATTCGAACCTGCGGTCGAATCGATCCCTATGTGGGCCCGGATCTCCAGAACTCGGCCATGTGGGCCCCCTCACGTGCTGGAAGTGGTCTACCTGATTTTTAGGAGAAATATCAGCCTCCTACGCCTATAAATAGACCCCCAGGTCATTCAGAAAAGGGACCGGATTCTCTTTGGCAAGATCAAGACTCTGAAGCATCAAGACTCCACCAAGGCTCTACTTGGCACTCAATGTTATCCCGCTTTTTGGCAAAGCCGTGATACCAAAAGATTGGTCGAAAACGGAAGACAGTTCGTCTCAGAGATTGGTTATACTACACTTTGCTATGGATATCGATGAATTTTCCCCGAGTCCGGATCAGGCCACAATTGATAGGACACGACAAGAAAGGTTGTAGGAGCCATCATTTCAAGTTTCAAGTTAATCCGAGTTCGTATGCTCAAGATATGATGGATTCAATTTGAGAGAGGTAGTCATTGTCTGTTTCGAAACCATCATCTTCGAACCCATAGAATACCCCTACCTCGAAACCATCACACTGGAGTACTTCGAACCCATCACCTTCGAAACCATTTCCTTCGAACCCACCTTAGTTCGAACCCATCCACGCCCTTGCCTTCGAAACCATGGAGTTCGAACCCAAGCCACGTTCGAACCCATCAGTTAGTACCTGCTTCGACTCCATCGCCTTCAACTCCATCACCTTCGAATCCACCACAATGGCCTACCTTTGAATCCATGGCGCCACTCAGCTTCGCATCCTTACTTCGAATCCATGCAACCCCTTAATTCGAGACCATCGAGCGACCCAGTTCGAACCGATCAAGTTCGAACCCATAGGGATTCCTTGATTCGAATCGGTCACGTTCGAACCCAGGAATACTCCTTAGTTCGAATCCACCGAGTGAATTGGTTTGGATGACGTGTTCGCCGTAGTTCACGGAGTCGAAGCGGTCAACTCGGAGATAAAGTAGCATCGATTCGAGAGATGCGCGCCACGTCACTGCAAACCCACGTGCACTCAGGGATTCGAAATGAAGGGTTCGAAGTCATGGGTTCGAACGACACAGCCAACCGAGAATGCTCATTTCGAACCGAGCATATCTCCTTAACCACAAATCCAAATGCAACCAAATTTTCACAGTAGCTTTCATATGAGGTAAAGATTGTTCCTGCCAAATTTCAGCTCGATTGGACCATTTCTTGATGGGTTCGAAATCACTTCGGACCGATGTCAGATCGAGACGAAACTTGGTGGGGTCGGTCGCGTGGGCCCACTCACGTGCCAGAAGAAGTCTCACGAAGTTTCAGCAAGATCTGGGCCTCCAACGCCTATAAATAGCACCCTGAAGCCTTCAGAAAGGGGGATCTTGGGAGAACTTCTGCCATTGAACGCCAAGACTCTTCCGGATTCAAGCCT
The DNA here is from genome assembly GCA_030765085.1 of Allium cepa. NCBI lineage: Eukaryota > Viridiplantae > Streptophyta > Magnoliopsida > Asparagales > Amaryllidaceae > Allium > Allium cepa. The sequence goes on from CM060941.1 coordinate 1,381,949, forward strand.
ATCTATCATAATCACTGTTGTATTCAGATTTCAAAGCAATTGTCAGCTGTAATCCGTTGTAATCGATTTAATCAAGCAAAGCAATAAAGAGAAAACCTTCAAAGTGGACGTAGGCACGAACGCCGAACCACTATAAATCCTGTGTTTGTGATTGTTGTTCGTGAATTACTGTGATTTGTTAATTAGAGCTGAATTATATATTGATTGTTGCTGAGTTCTGTGTTAATTATTATCGAGTTGAGTACGTAAACGGGTGCTTTCACGACTTTGGGTGTTTGTGACCAATTTTGGCGCAAACATTTTGGTGCTTTCACTGAGAATTGAACTCAGGAGTTCTACCAATTGATAATTAATTCGAAGAGGAGTTTGAAAGTTCAGATTTGAGAAATTATGACGAGACAATCGAGTAGGAGGCCAAGGCCGGAGAGAAGTGAACAACAAGGAAGTCAGGAGGCTTCCTCAGGAGCGAATCAACCATCGATCTACATCACTAGGGACGAGATGGAGACGATGATGAAGAAGCAAGAGGAGTTGATCCAGAGTTTATTCCAACAGATAGGACAGCTTGGAGCACAGAATAGGGAAGCCAATGGAGTCTAGAACGGAGCCAGACCGTCCGGCATAGCACCAGAGCTAGGGGGCACGCATATGGAAAACGTTGACCCAATCTTGGAAAGAGAGAGAGAAGGATCTGCGCAACCTAGGAGTAGTAGAGGAGTGAACACTCAGTCTAGGGGGAAGATTCCAGAGTTCCCTCACGAACTCGGGGGCAGGCTGAAAGTAACGAACGAAGGTTACATCTTGGAGACAACGACAAGTTGGCAGAAATGGTTAGGCGAGCTATGAGAGGTGGTTTGGTGAACAAAGACCTAGAGGATGTTAATAGGAGTCCTTTCACTCCGGCGATCAGACGAGCTAGAAACCCACCGGATTTCAAGTTACCTTCACTGGACATGTATGACGGGAGAACAGACCCTACGGTCCATCTGACAAAATATATGAGACATATGGAAGTGCTGGGGGCATCGGAGGAGGTTATGGCCCGGTGCTTTCCATTGTACTTGACAGATATCGCTGCACTGTGGTTTAGACAGTTGGAGAACGGATCCATCGGAACATGGAATGGTTTAGTGGAGAGATTTATGAGGCAGTTCAGGGTTCATATTACAAGACCCAAGAATGTGATGACTTTGGCAACCCTAAAGCAAAAAGCCGGAGAAACCTTGAGGAGTTATCTAGCACGATTCAATGCAGAAGCAGCTTCAGTGGATCGAGCGGATCCGTCCATGGTGGTAATGGCAGCAGTGTCGGGAGTAGCTGACGGTACGGAGTTCAAGAATTCATTGACTAAAGATCCACCCATAAATCTAGAGGAATTCTATCATGAGGCAGAAAAGTTTTTGCGATTAGAAGATGAGAATGCTGAAAGAGAAGAAGGTGAGGGAATAGAAGTTTATGTGATTAAGGACAAAAAGCCTCTCGAAAAGGATTCAGACAAGGATAGAGGAAACCGAAGGGCTGAGGATTATGACGACAGGTCAAAACGGCAGCGGAGGGAGCCGCGATTCACTACTTACACCGAGCTGACTGAGAGTTTGGAACGCATTTACCAGGATACCAAGGAGCAGGTCCCATATCGTAAACCAATGCGAAGGGATCCAACCTCTAGCGAGAGAAATTCAGATAAGTTTTGTGTATTTCATGAATTAAACGGTCATAACACTAATGATTGTAGGCATCTAAAGGACGAGGTGGAAGGACATATCAGGAACGGTATGCTCCTTCAGTATGTGAGAAGGCGAGCTTTAGTGGTGGAGCCGGAGCGGCCACCATCTACATCAACCAGGGGCAACCCTGATCCAGGGCATCGTTTGGTTATCAATTAATTAAAATAACGATGAACAAGTCGCAAGCTTCCACTACCGCAATTAAATCATTTACACATGTGCGAGATCGCGAATGATCTCCAGGCATGCTCTGAGTGATCATTGACCGTTTCGTAGTGGGAACTTACACTTTGACATCCGTGCTTTACTTTCATTTCGTTTTGATTTGAACATTTGGACTTTGTTTGTTTGGACATTGTTTTTGGAACTCATCCGTTTAATAGATATTTGATTCTAATAACTCTGAAATGGCTGGGCTACTTGCACATGTACGGGGTCGCGAACGGTCCTTAGGCATGCTCTGAGATAGTGATATACCTAAACAAATGATCTAGGGACCCACGCGAACGTGAACCTGGTATCAACAGTATCAAGCCCCTCCCGGGCACACAGATTCGCCTTCAATAGGCACACAAACAATCCAGGAACTCACTCGAACGTGACCCTGGCATCCAAAACATCAAGCCCTCCCGGGCACGCTTTCTCGCCTCGAACGGCACCCGACCGCGAACGGTCACAAATCGCCTCGAACGGCAACCGACTTCGAACAGTCACAAACTCGCCTCGAACGGCACACGATCGCGAACGGTCACAACTCGCCTCGAACGGCACAACTCGCCTTACCTCAAATGACTCGATCGCGAACGGTCGTCATTTGAGGTCCGCCACCTGATCGCTGACTCCTACACCTTACCTCAAATGGCTCGATCGCGAACGATCGTCATTTGAGGTCCGCCATTTGACCGCGCACTGTCGCACTTTACCTCGAATGACTCGATCCAGAACGGTCGTCGTTTGAAGTTGAGCGCTTGACCTTGAACGGTCGCATTTCACCACAGATTACTCGATCCCGAACGATCGACACATCGATTTAAGCATCTGACCGGGCATTGTCGCACCTTACCTCAAATGACTCGATCGCGATCGGTCGTCATTCGAAATTAGGCGCTTGACCTTGAACGGTCACATTTCACCACAGATGACTCGATCCCGAACAATCGACGCATGGATTTACGCGCTTGACCGTGCAGGGTCGCACTTTCCCTCGAATGACTCGATCATGAACGATCGTCATTTGAAGGTAGGCGCTTGACCATGAACGGCCGCGCTTTATCCCAAATAGCTCAATCCCGAACGATCGTCATTTGAGGCCATATGAAACTATCGAGTTCTTTGCAGGTTGATAATCGGATACGGACATCCAACTCAAGGCATTACAAAACACACCTTCCTGTAGCAAGGCATGTTTTGGGGGGAAAAATGTTATCCCGCTTTTTGGCAAAGCCGTGATACAAAAAGATTGGTCGAAAACAGAAGACAGTTCGTCTCAGAGATTGGTTATACTACACTTTGCTATGGATATCGATGAATTTTCCCCGAGTCCGGATCAGGCCACAATTGATAGGACACGACAAGAAAGGTTGTAGGAGCCATCATTTTAAGTTTCAAGTCAATCCGAGTTCGTATGCTCAAGATATGATGGATTCAATTTGAGAGAGGTAGTCATTGTCTGTTTCGAAACCATCATCTTCGAATCCATAGAATACCCCTACCTCGAAACCATCACACTGGAGTACTTCGAACCCATCACCTTCGAAACCATTTCCTTCGAACCCACCTTAGTTCGAACCCATCCACGCCCTTGCCTTTGAAACCATGGAGTTCGAACCCAAGCCACGTTCGAACCCATCAGTTAGTACCTGCTTCGACTCCATCGCCTTCGACTCCATCACCTTCGAATCCACCACAATGGCCTGCCTTCGAATCCATGGCGCCACTCAGCTTCGCATCCTTACTTCGAATCCATGCAACCCCTTAATTCGAAACCATCGAGCGACCCAGTTCGAACCGATCAAGTTCGAACCCATAGGGATTCCTTGATTCGAATCGGTCACGTTCGAACCCAGGAATACTCCTTAGTTCGAATCCACCGAGTCAATTGGTTTGGATGACGTGTTCGCCGTAGTTCACGGAGTCGAAGCGGTCAACTCGGAGATAAAGTAGCATCGATTCGAGAGATGCGCGCCACGTCACTGCAAACCCACGTGCACTCAGGGATTCGAAATGAAGGGTTCGAAGTCATGGGTCCGAACGACACAGCTAACCGAGAATGCTCATTTCGAACCGAGCATATCTCCTTAACCACAAATCCAAATGCAACCAAATTTTCACAGTAGCTTTCATATGAGGTAAAGATTGTTCCTGCCAAATTTCAGCTCGATTGGACCATTTCTTGATGGGTTCGAAATCACTTCGAACTGATGTCAGATCGAGACGAAACTTGGTGGGGTCGGTCGCGTGGGCCCACTCACGTGCCAGAAGAAGTCTCACGAAGTTTCAGCAAGATCTGGGCCTCCAACGCCTATAAATAGCACCCTGAAGCCTTCAGAAAGGGGGATCTTGGGAGAACTTCTGCCATTGAACGCCAAGACTCTGCCGGATTCAAGTCTATCTATCATAATCACTGTTGTATTCAGATTTCAAAGCAATTGTCAGCTGTAATCCGTTGTATTCGATTTAATCAAGCAAAGCAATAAAGAGAAAACCTTCAAAGTGGACGTAGGCACGAACGCCGAACCACTATAAATCCTGTGTTTGTGATTGTTGTTCGTGAATTACTGTGATTTGTTAATTAGAGCTGAATTATATATTGATTGTTGCTGAGTTCTGTGTTAATTATTATCGAGTTGAGTACGTAAACGGGTGCTTTCACGACTTTGGGTGTTTGTGACCAATTTTGGCGCAAACACTCAACAACCACCGTTGTACTTGAATTTCAGAACTACAATTCAATGTAATCCGCTGTAATCGATTGTAATCAGCGAAGAACATCAATAAAAGGAAAAACCTTTGAAGTGGACGTAGGCCGGAGATAGCCGAACCACTATAAATCGTGTGTTCTTGTTTACATTTATTATTTTGCTACTTAGATCTGTGATTTGTGTTTGGATATTGCTGATTTATATTCCAACACTGGTGCTTTCACATTCATCGGGGTTTGTGACCAATTTTGGCGCAAACACTTTGGTGCTCTCACTGAGAAGGAACCAGCACCCGCTACATCAGATTCAGAATTCAGATTCGAAAGTTTGAAGAAACTCCAATCCGAAAACAATGACTCGACAAACTAGACAAAGAATTGATAGGAGCAAACAATGAGGAAGCCAAGAAGCATCCTCAGGATCAGGAGAAGGACAAGCTTCCGTCTACATCACCAGAGACGAGATGGAGGCTATGGCCAATTCCTTACGCGAAAGCATAATGAAGAGTCAACAGGAGATGCTGTAGAATTTCCTCGAGCAGATGAGGGCGGCGAATATGCAAAACCTTGGACCAACTACAACGACTACGAGTACGGGACAAGGAATCAGGATTGCATAAGCAAATGAAGGACAGGCTAAAGGCCAGAATACAGGAGTTGAAGGTGGTCAACATGGCCTTGGGGGCAGACCCTCAGGGTCCGATACTGGAAGACCAACAGACGGAGCTCAACAGACTGGAGCCAATGCTTACACTAACGAGCCACCAGAAGAATACGTACCAGAATTCCCTTCAAGGCTCGGGGAGCAGGACAGGAATCTGACGAGGGGCCAACCCCTAGACGGAGACGAGAGAATGATAGGCCTAATGCGAAGAATCATGAGAGGAGGATTGCCTAGCGGAGGCCTAGAAGAAGTTAGTCGGAGTCCATTCACTCCAAACATCCGAAATGCAAGGAACCCTCCGAAGTTCAAACTACCGACGCTAGAACCTTATGACAGGAGATCAGACCCGACCATGCATATCACAAGATATATCAGGCACATGGAAGTGCTGGGGGCATCCGAGGAAGTGATGGCATGATGCTTCCCTCTATATTTGACAGATTTAGCTTCACTATGGTTCAGACAACTAGAGACTGGATCAATCGGAACATGGAGCGAGCTTGTTGACTGCTTCATGAGACAGTTTAGGGTCCACGTGACGCGACCCAAGAGTGTGATGACCTTAGCATCAATCAAGTAGAGGACCGGAGAGTCCATAAAAGATTTTCTACTAAGATTCAACGTAACAGTGACTTCTGTGGATCGCCCGGAACCATCAATGATTTTAATGGCGGCGGTGGCAGGAGTCGCGGAAGGCACCAAGTTTAAAGATTCTCTAACTAAAGATCCACCTCAGGATCTTGGATAATTCTTCCATAAAGCTGAAAAATTCATCCGATTAGAAGAATCACAAGTCGAGAGTCGTGAGATAAATGCCACGAAAAGCGTAGGGACCTCTAGAGAGCAGTCCGAAGCGGACAAGGGAAAAAGGAAACAGGATGACAGACATGATGGTCCTGATAAACGGAAGAAGTTCCGAGAACCAAGATTCAGACAGTACACAGATCTAAATGCAAGCCTAGAAAGAATTTACATTGAAACTCGGGGGCAAATCCCCTATCGAAAGCCACCTATATGGGATCCCACTGAGCGGGAGCGCAGGACTGGAAAATATTGCCTGTTCCATGAGCTGGATGGGCACACCACAGATGAATGCCGTCACCTGAAGGATGAGGTTGAAGGGCATGCCAGAGGTGGTAGATTGCCGCAATTTGTCAGAGAACGGACAGCAGCGACAAGGCATGAACAACTACCGCCTCCACCTAGCAGGAATGATCCTGGATCGGGATAACGACTCGTCATCAACTGATTAGAGATGGCAAGGGCCATGTCCAGGATTTGGACTTTGGTCGAATAATTTTATTTAAATTTATTTTCAGAATAAACGGTTACTCCACTTACACATGTACGGGAACCGGAGAAATCCTTAGGCATGCTCTGAGATGGAGATAAACCGCTACGCCCGGAGAGGCAATCCTTAGTTTTTTCTTGATGTTTGAGATTGAACATCTGGAACTTGAATTTTAATAAATAAATTAGAACTTCTTGCAATAAACCTTTTGACCGGAGAGTCAAAGGATGAACATTAAATACCAATATAAACATGATCGCTTTATGACCCTATCCGGAGAAACGGGGTCCGGAGTGCAAGAAGTGAGTTGCTTCGCTGGAGAGCGACGGGATCGACTCACTTAAGCGCTGTTTCCCCTTCACCGGAGAGTGACAGGATGGGATCCAGCAAGAGCCCGGAGAGGCTATGATCGGTCTCGAACGACCATGACATCGCTTAATGTTCAGATACACTGAACCGGAGTGCAAGAAGTGAGTTGCTTCGCCGGAGGGCGACACGATCGACTCACTTAAGCGTTGTTTCCCCTTCACCGGAGAGTGACAGGATGGGATCCAGCGAGAGCCCGGAGAGGCTATGATCGGTCCCGAACGACCATGATATCACTATACGTCCTAACTGGGACCAGAGTGCAAGGGATAGAAGGCAACGCCAGAGAGCAATAGGATCTTTCTATTCAATCACTAAGTCTAGAATGGGCTTAGTAAGGGTTCAGAGCAACCAAAAATAGTCCAGAGAGACTACGAAACTTCATTCTCAACTTCTACGGAAAGAACGAATATTGATTTGGCTTCGAACAGCCACAAACATGATTGATAATACCACAGCTATGAATGAAACATGAATTCATTACACTTGATATAAGATCATTCAAAACATACCTTTTACAAAAAGGCATGTTTTGGGGGGCAAAATGTTATCCCAACTTTTGGCAAAGTTGAGATATCCAAAATTTACTAAAAATCAATGATTACTATTCATGAATATTGACCATGCATTGCAAGATAACCATGGATATCGATGAATTTTGCACTAGTCCGGAACGGGCCACAATTGATAGGACACGACAAGAAAGATCATAGGAGTCTGCATTTCAAATTTCAAGTCAATCCGAGGTCGTATGCTCAAGTTATGATGGATTCGAGTTAAGAGGAATAGGCACTGCTCAGTTCGAACCCATCACCTTATCTATGTTCGAACCCATCATGTTCGAACCCAACTAGTTCGAATCCATACGAAGAGGTGGCGTTCGAATCCATCAGCTAACATCATCCTTCGACTCCATCGGCCTCGACTCCACTTCGAATCCATCAAGCCAATGCCCACTTCGACTCCATCATGATCTCCTCTCTTCGAATCCCTCCAGGTTATAGAGTTCGTATCCATGGAGTTGCCATTGCTTCGAATCCATAAGATATGACCTTGCTTCGACTCCATCTAAGTCTCCTCGCCCCACGCCATCTTCGAATCGAACGTGTTAGAGACGACTTCGAATCGGTCCGAAGTGATGCAGTTGGATCGATTCGAAGGAACACCACCCCATCGATTCGAAGACGAACTTCGAATCCAACCACGAAGCCATCCGGTGAACACGGCACAGAACTCGGGCTCGACTCGTTCAACTCGACGAAAAGCTCGGATCGAATCGAAGAAGGCGCGCCACGTCAACCCTTGAATCGATTCGAAGCACTCGATTCGAATTCATCGATTCGAACAAGACCGCAGCATCGATTCGAACCAAACAGAAAAGCCGAAGACACCCATTTCGAACCGATCATAACTCCCAATCCACTGATCCAAATCTCATGAAAATTTTACATTAGTTCACCTACATGTTGAAGAATGTCCACGCCAAATTTCATCACGATTGGACGATTTCTTGATCGATTCGAACCTACGGTCGAATCGATCCCTATGTGGGCCCGGATCTCCAGAACTCGGCCATGTGGGCCCCCTCACGTGCTGGAAGTGGTCTACCTGATTTTTAGGAGAAATATCAGCCTCCTACGCCTATAAATAGACCCCCAGGTCATTCAGAAAAGGGACCGGATTTTCTTTGGCAAGATCAAGACTCTGAAGCATCAAGACTCCACCAAGGCTCTACTTGGCACTCAACAACCACCGTTGTACTTGAATTTCATAACTACAATTAATTGTAATCCGCTGTAATCAATTGCAATCAGCGAAGAACATCAATAAAAGGAAAAACCTTTGAAGTGGACGCAGGCCGGAGATAGCCGAACCACTATAAATCGTGTGTTCTTGTTTACATTTATTATTTTGCTACTTAGATCTGTGATTTTTGTTTGGATATTGCTGATTTATATTCCAACACTGGTGCTTTCACATTCATCGGGGTTTGTGACCAATTTTGGCGCAAACAGGTATGAAACTAACCAGTGACGGCTGAAAGCCATCATAGCTGTAGAACTCACAGATACCTTCGTTTTGACAGGTTATGGGTCCCGTAACTCTAAACGAGCCAAGAGTTATGGCCCTCTGAATAATCGATATCCAAAGGGTGCAACATCTGCGGTGCAAGGTGCAACATCCGTCCAAAATAACAAAACCGTGCCGTACGACCTTTAGAAATGGGTGCATGGATTTGAAACGGTGCAGTACCATGGTGCACCACTCTCCAGCGATGGTAAATCATAGACCAGCCACGGGGATCCCGCTTTACAGAAAAAATCCACGTGACGAAAAAACGAAGGGTAAAAAACTTCCATGACCCGATTGAGGTTCGGATAGGATTTTTTGGGTATGAAACTAACCGGTGACGGCAAAAAGATGTCATAGCTGTAGAACTCACAGATACCTTCATTTTGACTGGTTATGGCTCCCGTAAAACTAAACGAGCCAAGAGTTATGGCCCTCCGAATAATCGATATCCAAAGGGTGCAACATCTGCGGTGCGAGGTGCAACATCCGTCCAAAATGACGAAACCGTGCCGTACCACCTTTAGAAATGGGTGCATGGATTTGAAACGGTGCAGTATCATGGTGCACCACTCTCCAGCGATGGTAAATCATTGACCAGCCACGGGGATCCCGTTTTACAGAAAAAATCCACGTGACGAAAAAACGAAGGGTAAAAAACTTCCATGACCCGATTGAGGTTCGGATAGAATTTTTTGGGTATGAAACTAAGCAGTGACGGCTGAAAGCCGTCATAGCTGTAGAACTCACAGATACCTTCGTTTTGACAAGTTATGGGTCCCGTAACTCTAAACGAGCCAATAGTTATGGCCCTCCGAATAATCGATATCCGAAGAGTGCAACATATGCGGTGCAAGGTGCAACATCTGTCCAAAATGACGAAACCGTGCCGTACGACCTTTAGAAATGGGTGCATGGATTTGAAACGGTGCAGTACCATGGTGCACCACTCTCCAACGATGGTAAATCATTGACCAGCCACGGGGATCCCGCTTTACAGAAAAAATCCACGTGACGAAAAAACGAAGGGTAAAAAACTTCCTTGACCCGATTGAGGTTCGGATAGGATTTTTTGGGTATGAAACTAACCGGTGACAGCAAAAAGATGTCATAGCTGTAGAACTCACAGATACCTTCGTTTTGACTGGTTATGCCTCCCGTAACTCTTAACGAGCCAAGAGTTATGGCCCTCCGAATAATCGATATCCAAAGGGTGCAACATCTGCGGTGCAAGGTGCAACATCCGTCCAAAATGATGAAACCGTGCCGTACGACCTTTAGAAATGGGTGCATGGATTTGAAACGGTGCAGTACGATGGTGCACCACTCTCCAGCGATGGTAAATCATTGACCTGCCACGGGGATCCCGTTTTACAGAAAAAATCCACGTGACGAAAAAACGAAGGATAAAAAACTTCCATGACCCGATTGAGGTTCGGATAGGATTTTTTGGGTATGAAACTAACCGGTGACGGCTCAAAGCCGTCATAGCTGTAGAACTCACAGATACCTTCATTTTGACTGGTTTTGGCTCCCGTAACTCTAAACGAGCCAAGAGTTATGGCCCTTCGAATAATCGATATCCAAAGGGTGCAACATGTGCGGTGCAAGGTGCAACATCCGTCCAAAATGACGAAACTGTGCTGTACGACCTTTAGAAATGGGTGCATGGATTTGAAACGGTGCAGTACCATGGTGCACCACTCTCCAGCGATGGTAAATCATTGACCACCCACGGGGATCCCGTTTTGCAGAAAAAATCCACGTGACGAAAAAACGAAGGGTAAAAAACTTCCATGACCCGATTGAGGTTCGGATAGGATTTTTTGGGTATGAAACTAACCAGTGACGGCTGAAAGCCGTTATAGCTGTAGAACTCACAGATACCTTCGTTTTGACTGGTTATGGCTCCCGTAACTCTAAACGAGCCATGAGTTATGGCCCTCCGAAGAATCGATATCCATAGGGTGCAACATCTAAGGTGCAAGGTGCTACATCCGTCCAAAATGACGAAACCGTGCCGTACGACCTTTAGAAATAGATGCATGGATTTGAAACGGTGCAGTACCATGGTGCACCACTCTCCAGCGATGGTAAATCATTGACCAGCCACGGGGATCCCGTTTTACAGAAAAAATCTACGTGACGAAAAAACGAAGGGTAAAAAACTTCCATGACCCGTTTGAGGTTCGGATAGGATTTTTTGGGTTTGAAACTAACCAGTGACGGCTGAAAGCCGTCATAGCTGAAGAACTCACAGATACCTTTGTTTCGACAGGTTATGGGTCCCGTAACTCTAAACGAGCCAAGAGTTATGGCCCTCCGAATAATCGATATCCAAAGGGTGCAACATCTGCGGTGCAAGGTGCAACATCCGTCCAAAATGACGAAATCGTGCTGTACGACCTTTAGAAATGGGTGCAGGGATTTGAAACGGTGCAGTACCATGGTGCACCACTCTCCAGCGATGGTAAATCATTGACCAGCCACGGGGATCCCGTTTTACAGAAAAAATCCACATGACGAAAAAACGAAGGGTAAAAAACTTCCATGACCCGATTGAGGTTCAGATAGGATTTTTTGGGTATGAAACTAAGCAGTGACGGCTGAAAGCCGTCATAGCTGTAGAACTCACAGATACCTTCGTTTTGACAAGTTATGGGTCCCGTAACTCTAAACGAGCCAATAGTTATGGCCCTCCGAATAATCGATATCCGAAGAGTGCAACATCTGCGGTGCAAGGTGCAACATCTGTCCAAAATGACGAAACCGTGTCGTACGACCTTTAGAAATGGGTGCATGGATTTGAAACGGTGCAGTACCATGGTGCACCACTCTCCAGCGATGGTAAATCATAGACCAGCCACAGGAATCCCGTTTTACAGAAAAAATCCACGTGACGAAAAAACGAAGGGTAAAAAACTTCCTTGACCCGATTGAGGTTCGGATAGGATTTTTTGGGTATGAAACTAACCGGTGACAGCAAAAAGATGTCATAGCTATAGAACTCACAGATACCTTCGTTTTGACTGGTTATGCCTCCCGTAACTCTTAACGAGCCAAGAGTTATGGCCCTCCGAATAATCGATATCCAAAGGGTGCAACATCTGCGGTGCAAGGTGCAACATCCGTCCAAAATGATGAAACCGTGTCGTACGACCTTTAGAAATGGGTGCATGGATTTGAAACGGTGCAGTACGATGGTGCACCACTCTCCAGCGATGGTAAATCATTGACCAGCCACGGGGATCCCGTTTTACAGAAAAAATCCACGTGACGAAAAAACGAAGGATAAAAAACTTCCATGACCCGATTGAGGTTCGGATAGGATTTTTTGGGTATGAAACTAACCGGTGACGGCTCAAAGCCGTCACAGCTGTAGAACTCACAGATACCTTCGTTTTGACTGGTTTTGGCTCCCGTAACTCTAAACGAGCCAAGAGTTATGGCCCTTCGAATAATCGATATCCAAAGGGTGCAACATCTGCGGTGCAAGGTGCAACATCCGTCCAAAATGACGAAACTGTGCTGTACGACCTTTAGAAATGGGTGCATGGATTTGAAACGGTGCAGTACCATGGTGCACCACTCTCCAGCGATGGTAAATCATTGACCAGCCACGGGGATCCCTTTTTGCAGAAAAAATCCACGTGACGAAAAAACGAAGGGTAAAAAACTTCCATGACCCGATTGAGGTTCGGATAGGATTTTTTGGGTATGAAACTAACCAGTGACGGCTGAAAGCCGTCATAGCTGTAGAACTCACAGATACCTTCGTTTTGACAGGTTATGGGTCCCGTAACTCTAAATGAACCAAGAGTTATGTCCCTCTGAATAATCGATATCCAAATTGTGCAACATCTGCGGTGCAAGGTGCAACATCCGTCCAAAATGACGAAACCGTGCCGTACGACCTTTAAAAATGGGTGCATGGATTTGAAACGGTGCAGTACCATGGTGCACCACTCTCCAGCGATGGTAAATCATAGACCAGCCACGGGGATCCCGTTTTATAGACAAAATCCACGTGACGAAAAAACGAAGGGTAAAAAACTTCCTTGACCCGATTGAGGTTCGGATATGATTTTTTGGGTATGAAACTAACCGGTGACGGCAAAAAGATGTCATAGCTGTAGAACTCACAGATACCTTCGTTTTGACTGGTTATGGCTCCCGTAACACTAAACGAGCCAAGAGTTATGGCCCTCCGAATAATCGATATACAAGGGGTGCAACATCTGCGGTGCAAGGTGCAACATCCGTCCAAAATGACGAAACCGTGTCGTACGACCTTTAGAAATGGGTGCATGGATTTGAAACGGTGCAGTACCACGGTGCACCACTCTCCAGCGATGGTAAATCATTGACCAGCCACGGGGATCCCGTTTTATAGAAAAAATTCACGTGACGAAAAAACGAAGGGTAAAAAATTCCATGACCCGATTGAGGTTCGGATAGAATTTTTTGGGTATGAAACTAACCAGTGACGGCTGAAAGCTGTCATAGCTGTAGAACTCACAGATACCTTCGTTTGGACTGGTTATGGCTCCCGTAACTCTAAACGAGCCATGAGTTATGGCCCTCCGAAGAATCGATATCGATAGGGTGCAACATCTACGGTGCAAGGTGCAACATCCGTCCAAAATGACGAAACCGTGCCGTAGGACCTTTAGAAATGGATGCATGGATTTGAAACGGTGCAGTACCATGGTACACCACTCTCCAGCGATGCTAAATCATTGATCAGCCACGGGGATCCCGTTTTACGGAAAAAAATCCACGTGACGAAAAACCGAAGGGTAAAAAACTTCCATGACCCGATTGAGGTTCGGATAGGATTTTTTGGGTATGAAACTAACCAGTGACGGCTGAAAGCCGTCATAGCTGTAGAACTCATAGATACCTTCATTTCGACATGTTATGGGTCCCTTCACTCTAAACAAGCCAAGAGTTATGGCCCTCCGAATAATCGATATCCAAAGTGTGCAACATCTGCGGTGCAAGGTGCAACATCCGTCCAAAATGACGAAATCGTGCCGTACGACCTTTAGAAATGGGTGCAGGTATTTGAAACGGTGCAGTACCATGGTGCACCACTCTCCAGCGATGGTAAATCATTGACCAGCCACGGGGATCCCGTTTTACAGAAAAAATTCACGTGACGAAAAAACGAAGGGTAAAAAACTTCCATGACCCGATTGAGGTTCGGATAGGATTTTTTGGGTATGAAACTAACCAGTGACGGCTGAAAGCCGTCATAGCTGTAGAACTCACAGATACCTTCGTTTTGACAGGTTATGGGTCCCGTAACTCTAAACGAGCCAAGAGTTATGGCCCTCCGAATAATCGATATCCAAAGGGTGCAACATCTGTGGTGCAAGGTGCAACATCCGTCCAAAATGACGAAACCGTGCCGTACGACCTTTAGAAATGGGTGCATGGATTTGAAACGGTGCGGTACCATGGTGCACCACTCTCCAGCGATGGTAAATCATAGACCAGCCACGGGGATCCCGTTTTACAGAAAAAATCCACGTGACGAAAAAACGAAGGGTAAAAAACTTCCTTGACCCGATTGAGGTTCGGATAGGATTTTTTGGGTATGAAACTAACCGGTGACGGCAAAAAGTTGTCATAGCTGTAGAACTCACAGATACCTACGTTTTGACTGGTTATGGCTCCCGTAACTCTAAACGAGCCAAGAGTTGTGGCCCTCCGAATAATAGATATCCATAGGGTGCAACATCTACGGCGCAAGGTGCAACATCCATCCAAAATGACGAAACCGTGTCGTACGACCTTTAGAAATGGGTGCATGGATTTGAAACGGTGCAGTACCATGGTGCACCACTCTCTAGCGATGGAAAATAGTTGACCAGCCACGGGGATCCCGTTTTACAGAAAAAATCCACGTGACGAAAAAACGAAGGGTAAAAAACTTCCATGACCCGATTGAGGTTCGGATAGGATTTTTTGGGTATGAAACTAACCAGTGATGGCTGAAAGCCGTCATAGCTGTAGAACTCACAGACACCTTCGTTTTGACTGGTTATGGCTCCCGTAACTCTAAACGAGCCATGAGTTATGGCCCTCCGAAGAATCGATATTCATAGGGTGCAACATCTAAGGTGCAAGGTGCAACATCCGTCCAAAATGACGAAGCCGTGCCGTACGACCTTTAGAAATGGATGCATGGATTTGAAACGGTGCAGTACCATGGTGCACCACTCTCCAGCGATGGTAAATCATTGACCAGCCACGGGGATCCCGTTTTACAGAAAAAGTCCACGTGACGAAAAAACGAAGGGTAAAAAACTTCCATGACCCGATTGAGGTTCGGATAGGATTTTTTTGGTATGAAACTAACCGGTGACGGCTGAAAGCCGTCATAGCTGTAGAACTCACAGATACCTTCGTTTCGACAGGTTATGGGTCCCGTAAGTCTAAACGAGCCAAGAGTTAAGGCCCTCCGAATAATCGATGTCCAAAGGGTGCAACATCTGCGGTGCAAGGTGCACCATCCGTCCAAAATGACGAAATCGTGCCGTACGACCTTTAGAAATGGGTGCAGGGATTTGAAACGGTGCAGTACCATGGTGCACCACTCTCCAGCGATGGTAAATCATTGACCAGCCATGGGGATCCCGTTTTACAGAAAAAATCCACATGACGAAAAAACGAAGGGTAAAAAACTTCCATCACCCGATTGAGGTTCGTATAGGATTTTTTGGGTATGAAACTAACCAGTGACGGCTGAAAGCAGTCATAGCTGTAGAACTCACAAATACCTTCGTTTTGACTGGTTATGGCTCCCGTAACTCTAAACGAGCCATGAGTTATGGCCCTCCGAAGAATCGATATCCATAGGGTGCAACATCTACGGTGCAAGGTGCAACATCCGTCCAAAATGACGTAACCGTGCCGTACGACCTGTAGAAATGGGTGCATGGATTTGAAATGGTGCAGTACCATGGTGCACCACTCTCCAGCTATGGTAAATCATAGACCAGCCACGGGGATCCCGTTTTACAGAAAAAATCCACGTGACGAAAAAATGAAGGGTAAAAAACATCCTTGACCCGATTGAGGTTCGGATAGGATTTTTTGGGTATGAAACTAACCGGTGACGGCAGAAAGATGTCATAGCTGTAGAACTCACAGATACCTTCGTTTTGACTGGTTATGGCTCCCGTAACTCTAAACGAGCCAAGAGTTATGGCCCTCCGAATAATAGATATCCATAGGGTGCAACATCTACGGCGCAAGGTGCAACATCCGTCCAAAATGACGAAAACGTGCCGTACGACCTTTAGAAATGGGTGCATGGATTTGAAACGGTGCAGTACCATGGTGCACCACTCTCCAGCGATGGAAAATCGTTGACCAGCCACGGGGATCCCGTTTTACAGAAAAAATCCACGTGACGAAAAAACGAAGGGTAAAAAACTTCCATGACCCGATCGAGGTTCGGATAGGATTTTTTGGGTATGAAACTAACCAGTGACGGCTGAAAGCAATCATAGCTGTAGAACTCACAGATACCTTCGTTTTGACTAGTTATGGCTCCCGTAACTCTAAACGAGCCAAGAGTTATGGCCCTTCGAATAATCGATATCCAAAGGGTGCAACATCTGCGGTGCAAGGTGCAACATCCGTCCAAAATGACGAAACCGTGCCGTACGACCTTTAGAAATGGGTGCATGGATTTGAAATGGTGCAGTACCATGGTGCACCACTCTCCAGCGATGGTAAATCATTGACCAGCTACGGGGATCCCGTTTTAAAGAAAAAATCCACGTGACGAAAAAACGAAGGGTAAAAAACTTCCATGACCCGATTGAGGTTCGGATAGGATTTTTTGGGTATGAAACTAACCATTGACGACTGAAAGCCGTCATAGCTGTAGAACTAACAGATACCTTCGTTTCGACAGGTTATGGGTCCCGTAACTCTAAACGAGCCAAGAGTTATGGCCCTCCGAATAATCGATATCCAAAGGGTGCAACATCTGCGGTGCAAGGTGCAACATCCGTCCAAAATGACGAAATCGTGCCGTACGACCTTTAGAAATGGGTGCAGGGATTTGAAACGGTGCAGTTCCATGGTGCACCACTCTCCAGCGATGGTAAATCATTGACCAGCCACGGGGATCCCGTTTTACAGAAAAAATCCACGTGACGAAAAAACGAAGGGTAAAAAACTTCCATGACCCGATTGAGGTTTGGATAGGATTTTTTGGGTATGAAACTAACCAGTGACGGCTGAAAGCTGTCATAGCTGTAGAACTCACAGATACCTTCGTTTTGACTGGTTATGGCTCCCGTAAATCTAAACGAGCCATGAGTTATGGCCCTCCGAAGAATCGATATCCATAGGGTGCAACATCTACAGTGCAAGGTGCGACATCCGTCCAAAATGACGAAGCCGTGCCGTACGACCTTTAGAAATGGGTGCATGGATTTGAAACGGTGCAGTACCATGGTGCACCACTCTCCAGCGATGGTAAATCATTGACCAGCCACGGGGATCCCGTTTTACAGAAAAAATCCACGTGACGAAAAAACGAAGGGTAAAAAACTTCCATGACCCGATTGAGGTTCGGATAGGATTTTTTGGGTATGAAACTAACCAGTGACGGCTAAAAGCCGTCATATCTGTAGAACTCACAGATACCTTCGTTTCGACAGGTTATGGGTCCCGTAACTCTAAACGAGCCAAGAGTTATGGCCCTCCGAATAATCGATATCCAAAGGGTGCAACATCTGCGGTGCAAGGTGCAACATCCGTCCAAAATGATGAAATCGTGCCCTACGACCTTTAGAAATGGGTGCAGGGATTTGAAACGGTGCAGTACCATGGCGCACCACTCTCCAGTCATGGTAAATCATTGACCAGCCACGGGGATCCCGTTTTACAGAAAAAATCCACGTGACGAAAAAACGAAGGGTAAAAAACTTCCATGACCCGATTGAGGTTCGGATAGGATTTTTTGGGTATGCAACTAACCAGTGACGGCTGAAAGCGGTCATAGCTGTAGAACTCACAGATACCTTCGTTTTGACTAGTTATGGCTGCCGTAACTCTAAACGAGCCATGAGTTATGGCCCTCCGAAGAATCGATATCCATAGGGTGCAACATCTTCGGTGCAAGGTGCAACATCCGTCCAAAATGACGAAACCGTGCCGTACGACCTTTAGAAATGGGTGCCGGGATTTGAAACGGTGCAGTACCATGATGCACCACTCTCCAGCTATGGTAAATCATTGACCAGCCACGGGGATCCCGTTTTACAGAAAAAATCCACGTGACGAAAAAACGAAGGGTAAAAAACTTCCATGACCCGATTGGGGTTCGGATAGGATTTTTTGGGTATGAAACTAACCAGTGATGGCTGAAAGCCGTCATAGCTGTAGAACTCACAGATACCTTCGTTTCGACAGGTTATGGGTCCTGTAACTCTAAACGAGCCAAGAGTTATGGCCCTCCGAATAATCGATATCCATAGGGTGCAACATCTACGGTGCAAGGTGCAACATCCGTCCAAAATGACGAAACCGTGCCGTACGACCTTTAGAAATGGGTGCATGGATTTGAAACGGTGCAGTACCATTGTGCACCACTCTCCAGCGATGGTAAATCATAGACCAGCCACGGGGATCCCGTTTTACAGAAAAAATCCACGTGACGAAAAAACGAAGGGTAAAAAACTTCCTTGACCCGATTGAGGTTCGGATAGGATTTTTTGGGTACGAAACTAACCGGTGGCGGCAGAAAGATGTCATAGCTGTAGAACTCACAGATACCTACGTTTTGACTGGTTATGGCTCCCGTAACTCTAAACGAGCCAAGAGTTATGGCCCTCCGAATAATAGATATCCATAGGGTGCAACATCTACGGCGCAAGGTGCAACATCCGTCCAAAATGACGAAACCGTGCCGTACGACCTTTAGAAATGGGTGCATGGATTTGAAACGGTGCAGTACCATGGTGCACCACTCTCCAGCGATGCAAAATCGTTGACCAGCCACGGGGATCCCGTTTTACAGAAAAAATCCACGTGACGAAAAAACGAAGGGTAAAAAACTTCCATGACCCGATCGAGGTTCGGATAGGATTTTTTGTGTATGAAACTAACCAGTGACGGCTGAAAGCCGTCATAGTTGTAGAACTCACAGATACCTTCGCTTTGACTTGTTATGGCTCCCGTAATTCTGAACGAGCCAAGAGTTATGGCCCTTCGAATAATCGATATCCAAAGGGTGCAACATCTGCGGTGCAAGGTGCAACATCCGTCCAAAATGACGAAACCGTGCCGTACGACCTTTAGAAATGGGTGCATGGATTTGAAACGGTGCAGTACCATGGTGCACCACTCTCCAGCGATGGTAAATCATTGACCAGCCACGGGGATCCCGTTTTACAGAAAAAATCCACGTGACGAAAAAACGAAGGGTAAAAAACTACCATGACCCGATTGAGGTTCGGATAGGATTTTTTAGGTATGAAGCTAACCAGTGACGGCTGAAAGCCGTCATAGCTGTAGAACTCACAGATACCTTCGTTTCGACAGGTTATGTGTCCAGTAAATCTAAACAAGCCAAGAGTTATGGCCCTCCGAATAATCGATATCCAAAGGGTGCAACATCTGCGGTGCAAGGTGCAACATCCGTCCAAAATGACGAAATCGTGCCGTACGACCTTTAGAAATGGGTGCAGGGATTTGAAACGGTGCAGTACCATGGTGCACCACTCTCCAGCGATGGTGAATCATTGACCAGCCACGGGGATCCCGTTTTACAAAAAAAATCCACGTGACGAAAAAACGAAGGGTAAAAAACTTCCATGACCCGATTGATGTTCGGATAGGATTTTTTGGGTATGAAACTAACCAGTGACGGCTGAAAGCCGTCATTGCTGTAGAACTCACAGATACCTTCGTTTTGAATGGTTATGGCTCCCGTAACTATAAACGAGCCAAGAGTTATGGCCCTCCGAAGAATCGATTTCCACAGGGTGCAACATCTACGGTGCAAGGTGCAACATCCGTGCAAAATGACGAAACCGTGCGGTACGACCTTTAGAAATGGGTGCATGGATTTGAAACGGTGCTGTACCATGGTGCACCGCTCTCCAGCGATGGTAAATCATTGACCAGCCACGGGGATCCCGTTTTACAGAAAAATTCCACGTGACGAAAAAACGAAGGGTAAAAACTTCCTTGACCCGATTGAGGTTCGGATAGGATTTTTTGGGTATGAAACTAACCGGTGACAGCAGAAAGATGTCATAGCTGTAGAACTCACAGATACCTTCGTTTTGACTGGTTATGGCTCCCGTAACTCTAAACGAGCCAAGAGTTATGGCCCTCCGAATAATCGATATCCTTAGGGTGCAACATCTACGGTGCAAGGTGCGACATCCGTCCAAAATGACGAAACTGTGTCGTACGACCTTTAGAAATGGGTGCATGGATTTGAAACGGTGCAGTACCATGGTGCACCACTCTCTAGCGATGGTAAATCATTGACCAGCCACGGGGATCCCGTTTTACAGAAAAAATCCACGTGATGAAAAAACGAAGGGTAAAAAACATCCTTGACCCGATTGAGGTTCGGATAGGATTTTTTGGGTATGAAACTAACCGGTGATGGCAGAAAGATGTCATAGCTGTAGAACTCACAGATACCTTCGTTTTGACTGGTTATGGCTGTCGTAACTCTAAACGAGCCAAGAGTTATGGCCCTCCGAATAATCGATATCCATAGGGTGCAACATCTACGGTGCAAGGTGCAACATCCGTCCAAAATGACGAAACCGTGTCGTACGACCTTTAGAAATGGGTGCATGGATTTGAAACGGTGCAGTACCATGGTGCACCACTCTCCAGCGATGGTAAATCATAGACCAGCCACGGGGATCCCGTTTTACAGAAAAAATCCACGTGACGAAAAAACGAAGAGTAAAAAACTTCCTTGACCCGATTGAGGTTCGGATAGGATTTTTTGGGTATGAAACTAACCGGTGACGGCAGAAAGATGTCATAGCTGTAGAACTCACAGATACCTTCGTTTTGACTGGTTTTGGCTCCCGTAACTCTAAACGAGCAAAGAGTTATGGCCCTCCGAATAATAGATATCCATAGGGTGCAACATCTACGGCGCAAGGTGCAACATCCATCCAAAATGACGAAACCGTGCCGTACGACCTTTAGAAATGGGTGCATGGATTTGAAACGGTGCAGTACCATGGTGCACCACTCTCCAGCGATGGAAAATCGTTGACCAGCCACGGGGATCCCGTTTTACAGAAAAAATCCACGTGACGAAAAAACGAAGGGTAAAAAACTTCCATGACCCGATCGAGGTTCGGATAGGATTTTTTGGGTATGAAACTAACCAGTGACGGCTGAAAGCTGTCATAGCTGTAGAACTCACAGATACCTTCGCTTTGACTGGTTATGGCTCCCGTAACTCTAAACGAGCCAAGAGTTATGGCCCTTCGAATAATCGATAACCAAAGTGTGCAACATCTGCGGTGCAAGGTGCAACATCCGTCCAAAATGACAAAACCGTGCCGTACGACCTTTAGAAATGGGTGCATGGATTTGAAACGGTGCAGCACCATGGTGCACCACTCTCCAGCGATGGTAAATCATTGACCAGCCATGGGGATCCCGTTTTACAGAAAAAATCCACGTGACGAAAAAACGAAGGGTAAAAAACTTCCATGACCCGATTGAGGTTCGGATAGGATTTTTTGGGTATGAAACTAACCAGTGACGGCAGAAAGCCGTCACAGCTGTAGAACTCACAGATACCTTCGTTTTGACTGGTTATGGCTCCCGTAACTCTAAACGAGCCAAGAGTTATGGCCCTCCGAATAATCGATATCCATAGGGTGCAACATCTACGGTGCAAGGTGCAACATCCGTCCAAAATGACGAAACCGTGCCGTACGACCTTTAGAAATGGGTGAATGGATTTGAAACGGTGCGGTACCATGGTGCACCACTCTCCAGCGATGGTAAATCATAGACCAGCCACGGGGATCCCGTTTTACAGAAAAAATCCACGTGACGAAAAAACGAAGGGTAAAAAACTTCCTTGACCCGATTGAGGTTCGGATAGGATTTTTTGGGTATGAAACTAACCGGTGACGGCAGAAAGATGTTATAGCTGTAGAACTCACAGATACCTTCGTTTTGACTGGTTATGGCTCCCGTAACTCTAAACGAGCCAAGAGTTATGGCCCTTCGAATAATAGATATCCAGAGGGTGCAACATCTACGGCGCAAGGTGCAACATCCGTCCAAAATGACGAAACCGTGCCGTACGACCTTTAGAAATGGGTGCATGGATTTGAAACGGTGCAGTACCATGGTGCACCACTCTCCAGCGATGGAAAATCGTTGACCAGCCACGGGATCCCGTTTTACAGAAAAAATCCACGTGACGAAAAAACGAAGGGTAAAAAACTTCCATGACCCGATCGAGGTTCGGATAGGATTTTTTGTGTATGAAACTAACCAGTGACGGCTGAAAGCCGTCATAGCTGTATAACTCACAGATACCTTTGCTTGGACTGGTTATGGCTCCCGTAACTCTAAACGAGCCAAGAGTTATGGCCCTTCGAATAATCGATATCCAAAGGGTGCAACATCTGCGGTGCAAGGTGCAAAATCCGTCCAAAATGACGAAACCCTGCCGTACGACCTTTAGAAATGGGTGCATGGATTTGAAACGGTGCAGTACCATGGTGCACCACTCTCCAGCGATGGTAAATCATTGACCAGCCACGGGGATCCCGTTTTACAGAAAAAATCCACGTGACGAAAAAACGAAGGGTAAAAAACTACCATGACCCGATTGAGGTTCGGATAGGATTTTTTGGGTATGAAACTAACCAGTGACGGCTGAAAGCCGTCATAGCTTTGGAACTCACAGATACCTTCGTTTCGACAGGTTATGTGTCCCGTAAATCTAAACAAGCCAAGAGTTATGGCCCTCCGAATAATCGATATCCAAAGGGTGCAACATCTGCGGTGCAAGGTGCAACATCCGTCCAAAATGACGAAACCGTGCCGTACGACCTTTAGAAATGGATGCATGGATTTGAAATGGTGCAGTACCATGGTGAACCACTCTCCAGCGATGGTAAATCATTGACCAGCCACGGGGATCCCGTTTTACAGAAAAAATCCACGTGACGAAAAAACGAAGGGTAAAAAACTTCCATGACCCGATTGATGTTCGGATAGGATTTTTTGGGTATGAAACTAACTGGTGACGGCTGAAAGCCATCATAGCTATAGAACTCACAGATACCTTCGTTTTGACTGGTTATGGCTCCCGTAACTCTAAACGAGCCAAGAGTTATGGCCCTCCGAATAATCGATATCCATAGGGTGCAACATCTACGGTGCAAGGTGCAACATCCGTCCAAAATGACGAAACCGTGCCGTACGACCTTTAGAAATGGGTGCGTGGATTTGAAACGGTGCAGTACCATGGTGCACCACTCTCCAGCGATGGTAAATCGTTGACCAGCCACGGGGATCCCGTTTTACAGAAAAAATCCACGTGACGAAAAAACGAAGGGTAAAAAACTTCCATGACCCGATCGAGGTTCGGATAGGATTTTTTGTGTATGAAACTAACCAGTGACGGCTGAAAGCCATCATAGCTGTAGAACTCACAGATACCTTCGCTTTGACTTGTTATGGCTCCCGTAATTCTGAACGAGCCAAGAGTTATGGCCCTTCGAATAATCGATATCCAAAGGGTGCAACATCTGCGGTGCAAGGTGCAACATCCGTCCAAAATGATGAAACCGTGCCGTACGACCTTTAGAAATGGGTGCATGGATTTGAAATGGTGCAGTACCATGGTGCACCACTCTCCAGCGATGGTAAATCATTGACCAGCCACGGGGATCCCGTTTTACAGAAAAAATCCACGTGACGAAAAAACGAAGGGTAAAAAACTACCATGACCCGATTGAGGTTCGGATAAGATTTTTTGGGTATGAAACTAACCAGTGACGGCTGAAAGCCGTCATAGCTGTAGAACTCACAGATACCTTCGTTTCGACAGGTTATGTGTCCCGTAAATCTAAACAAGCCAAGAGTTATGGCCCTCCGAATAATCGATATCCAAAGGGTGCAACATCTGCGGTGCAAGGTGCAACATCCGTCCAAAATGACGAAATCGTGCCGTACGACCTTTAGAAATGGGTGCAGGGATTTGAAACGGTGCAGTACCATGGTGCACCACTCTCCAGCGATGGTAAATCATTGACCAGCCACGGGGATCCCGTTTTACAGAAAAAATCCACGTGACGAAAAAACGAAGGGTAAAAAACTTCCATGACCCGATTGATGTTCGGATAGGATTTTTTGGGTATGAAACTAACCAGTGACGGCTGAAAGCCATCATTGCTGTAGAACTCACAGATACCTTCGTTTTGAATGGTTATGGCTCCCGTAACTCTAAACGAGCCAAGATTTATGGCCCTCCGAAGAATCGATTTCCACAGGGTGCAACATCTGCGGTGCAAGGTGCAACATCCGTCCAAAATGACGAAACCGTGCCGTACGACCTTTAGAAATGGGTGCATGGATTTGAAACGATGCAGTACCATGGTGCACCACTCTCCAGCGATGGTAAATCATTGACCAGCCACGGGGATCCCGTTTTACAGAAAAATTCCACGTGACGAAAAAACGAAGGGTAAAAACTTCCTTGACCCGATTGAGGTTCGGATAGGATTTTTTGGGTATGAAACAAACCGGTGACGGCAGAAAGATGTCATAGCTGTAGAACTCACAGATACCTTCGTTTTGACTGGTTATGGCTCCCGTAACTCTAAACGAGCCAAGAGTTATGGCCCTCCGAATAATCGATATCCTTAGGGTGCAACATCTACGGTGCAAGGTGCAACATCCGTCCAAAATGACGAAACTGTGCCGTACGACCTTTAGAAATGGGTGCATGGATTTGAAACGGTGCAGTACCATGGTGCACCACTCTCCAGCGATGGTAAATCATTGACCAGCCACGGGGATCCCGTTTTACAGAAAAAATCCACGTGATGAAAAAACGAAGGGTAAAAAACATCCTTGACCCGATTGAGGTTCGGATAGGATTTTTTGGGTATGAAACTAACCGGTGACGGCAGAAAGATGTCATAGCTGTAGAAGTCACAGATACCTTCCTTTTGACTTGTTATGGCTCCCGTAACTCTAAACGAGCCAAGAGTTATGGCCCTCCGAATAATCGATATCCATAGGGTGCAACATCTACGGTGCAAGGTGCAACATCCGTCCAAAATGACGAAACCGTGTCGTACGACCTTTACAAATGGGTGCATGGATTTGAAACGGTGCAGTACCATGGTGCACCACTCTCCAGCGATGGTAAATCATAGACCAGCCACGGGGATCCCGTTTTACAGAAAAAATCCACGTGACGAAAAAACGAAGGGTAAAAAACTTCCTTGACCCGATTGAGGTTCGGATAGGATTTTTTGGGTATGAAACTAACCGGTGACGGCAGAAAGATGTCATAGCTGTAGAACTCACAGATACCTTCGTTTTAACTGGTTATGGCTCCCGTAACTCTAAACGAGCCAAGAGTAATGGCCCTCCGAATAATAGATATCCATAGGGTGCAACATCTACGGCGCAAGGTGCAACATCCGTCCAAAATGACGAAACCGTGCCGTACGACCTTTAGAAATGGGTGCATGGATTTGAAACGGTGCAGTACCATGGTGCACCACTCTCCAGCGATGGAAAATCGTTGACCAGCCACGGGGATCCCGTTTTATAGAAAAAATCCACGTGACGAAAAAACGAAGGGTAAAAAACTTCCATGACCCGATCGAGGTTCGGATAGGATTTTTTGGGTATGAAACTAACCAGTGACGGCTGAAAGCTGTCATAGCTGTAGAACTCACAGATACCTTCGCTTTGACTGGTTATGGCTCCCGTAACTCTAAACGAGCCAAGAGTTATGGCCCTTCGAATAATCGATATCCAAAGTGTGCAACATCTGCGAATCAAGGTGCAACATCCGTCCAAAATGACGAAACCGTGCCGTACGACCTTTAGAAATGGATGCATGGATTTGAAACGGCGCAGTACCGTGGTGCACCACTCTCCAGCGATGGTAAATCATTGACCAGCCATGGGGATCCCGTTTTACAGAAAAAATCCACGTGACGAAAAAACGAAGGGTAAAAAACTTCCATGACCCGATTGAGGTTCGGATAGGATTTTTTGGGTATGAAACTAACCAGTGACGGCTGAAAGCCATCATAGCTGTAGAACTTACAGATACCTTCGTTTTGACTGGTTATGGCTCCCGTAACTCTAAACGAGCCAAGAGTTATGGCCC
This sequence comes from Allium cepa, assembly GCA_030765085.1. NCBI lineage: Eukaryota > Viridiplantae > Streptophyta > Magnoliopsida > Asparagales > Amaryllidaceae > Allium > Allium cepa. Next base: position 1,408,385 of record CM060941.1, read on the forward strand.
TCCGAATAATCGATATCCATAGGGTGCAACATCTTCGGTGCAAGGTGCAACATCCGTCCAAAATGACGAAACCGTGCCGTACGACCTTTAGAAATGGGTGAATGGATTTGAAACGGTGCAGTACCATGGTGCACCACTCTCCAGTGATGGTAAATCATAGACCAACCATGGGGATCCCGGTTTACAGAAAAAATCCACGTGACGAAAAAACGAAGGGTAAAAAACTTCCTTGACCCGATTGAGGTTCGGATAGGATTTTTTGGGTATGAAACTAACCGGTGACGGCAGAAAGATGTCATAGCTGTAGAACTCACAGATACCTTCGTTTTGACTGGTTATGGCTCCCGTAACTCTAAACGAGCCAAGAGTTATGGCCCTTCGAATAATAGATATCCAGAGGGTGCAACATCTACGGCGCAAGGTGCAACATCCGTCCAAAATGACGAAACCGTGCCGTACGACCTTTATAAATGGGTGCATGGATTTGAAACGGTGCAGTACCATGGTGCACCAGTCTCCAGCGATGGAAAATCGTTGACCAGCCACGGGGATCCCGTTTTACAGAAAAAATCCACGTGACGAAAAAACGAAGGGTAAAAAACTTCCATGACCCGATCGAGGTTCGGATAGGATTTTTTGTGTATGAAATTAACCAGTGACGGCTGAACGGCGTCATAGCTGTAGAACTCACAGATACCTTCGCTTTGACTGGTTATGGCTCCCGTAACTCTAAACGAGCCAAGAGTTATGGCCCTTCGAATAATCGATATCCAAAGGGTGCAACATCTGCGGTGCAAGGTGCAACATCCGTCCAAAATGACGAAACCGTGCCGTACGACCTTTAGAAATGGGTGCATGGATTTGAAACGGTGCAGTACCATGGTGCACCACTCTCCAGCGATGGTAAATCATTGACCAGCCACGGGGATCCCGTTTTACAGAAAAAATCCATGTGACGAAAAAACGAAGGGTAAAAAACTACCATGACCCGATTGAGGTTCGGATAGAATTTTTTGGGTTTGAAACTAACCAGTGACGGCTGAAAGCCATCATAGCTGTAGAAATCACAGATACCTTCGTTTCGACAGGTTATGTGTCCCGTAACCCTAAACGAGCCAAGAGTTATGGCCCTCCGAATATTCGATATCCAAAGGGTGCAACATCTGCGGTGCAAGGTGCAACATCCGTCCAAAATGACGAAATCGTGCCGTACGACCTTTAGAAATGGGTGCAGGGATTTGAAACGGTGCAGTACCATGGTGCACCACTCTCCAGCGATGGTAAATCATTGACCAGCCACGGGCATCCCGTTTACAGAAAAAATCCACGTGACGAAAAAACGAAGGGTAAAAAACTTCCATGACCCGATTGAGGTTCGGATAGGATTTTTTGGGTATGAAACTAACCAGTGACGGCTGAAAACCGTCATAGCTATAGAACTCACAGATACCTTCGTTTTGAATGGTTATGGCTCCCGTAACTCTAAACGAGCCAAGAGTTATGGCCCTCCGAAGAATCGATTTCCATAGGGTGCAACATCTACGGTGCAGGGTGCAACATCCGTCCAAAATGACGAAACCGTGCCGTACAACTTTAGAAATGGGTGCATGGATTTGAAACGGTGCAGTACCATGGTGCACCACTCTCCAGCGATGGTAAATCATTGACCAGCCACGGGGATCCCGTTTTACAGAAAAATTCCACGTGACGAAAAAACGAAGGGTAAAAACTTCCTTGACCCGATTGAGGTTCGGATAGGATTTTTTGGGTATGAAACTAACCGGTGACGGCAGAAAGATGTCATAGCTGTAGAACTCACAGATACCTTCGTTTTGACTGGTTATGGCTCCCGTAACTCTAAACGAGCCAAGAGTTATGGCCCTCCGAATAATCGATATCCTTAGGGTGCAACATCTACGGTGCAAGGTGCAACATCCGTCCATAATGACGAAACTGTGTCGTACGACCTTTAGAAATGGGTGCATGGATTTGAAACGGTGCAGTACCATGGTGCACCACTCTCCAGCGATGGTAAATCATTGACCAGCCACGGGGATCCCGTTTTACAGAAAAAATCCACGTGATGAAAAAACGAAGGGTAAAAAACAACCTTGACCCGATTGAGGTTCGGATAGGATTTTTTGCGTATGAAACTAACCGGTGACGGCAGAAAGATGTCATAGCTGTAGAACTCACAGATACCTTCGTTTTGACAGGTTATGGCTCCCGTAACTCTAAACGAGCCAAGAGTTATGGCCCTCCGAATAATCGATATCCATAGGGTGCAACATCTACGGTGCAAGGTGCAACAGCCGTCCAAAATGACGAAACCGTGCCGTACGACCTTTAGAAATGGGTGCATGGATTTGAAACGGTGCAGTACCATGGTGCACCACTCTCCAGCGATGGTAAATCATAGACCAGCCACGGGGATACCGTTTTACAGAAAAAATCCACGTGACGAAAAAACGAAGGGTAAAAAACTGCCATGACCCGATTGAGGTTCGGATAGGATTTTTTGGGTATGAAACAAACCAGTTACGGCTGAAAGCAGTCATAGCTGTAGAACTCACAGATACCTTCGTTTTGACTGATTATGTCTCCCGTAACTCTAAACGAGCCAAGAGTTATGGCCCTCCGAATAATAGATATCCATAGGGTGCAACATCTACGGCGCAAGGTGCAACATCCGTCCAAAATGACGAAACCTTGCCGTACGACCTTTAGAAATGGGTGCATGGATTTGAAACGGTGCAGTACCATGGTGCACCACTCTCCAGCGATGGAAAATCGTTGACCAGCCACGGGGATCCCGTTTTACAGAAAAAATCCACGTGACGAAAAAACGAAGGGTAAAAAATTTCCATGACCCGATCGAGGTTCGGATAGGATTTTTTGGGTATGAAACTAACCGGTGACGGCTGAAAGCCGTTGTTTGCACCAAAATTGGTCACAACACTCTTCGGGAGTCGTTGAAGAGATAACAATCAAGAGTATGAACTGAATATGAATATTATCTAACAAAAACTCCAATCAACAGTAAAGAAAATGCGTAGACAAGCGATTTATAGTGGTTCGGCGTGTCGCCTACGTCCACTGTGAAGTTTTTTGATATTTTATTGATTCTCTTTCAATGTTTACAAGTTGTTACAGCGATCAATAGCAAGTTACAACTGAAAATTCGAAATCAGTAGTGAAACTATGATGGAGATGTCAATCCGGCAGAGTTTGGGCGCTTGAGAGTCAGAAGATCCCCAAGTCCCTTTTCTGTTGGCCCTGGAGCTCTATTTATAGGCGTAGGCTGCTGGTATCTCGCTGAAAACTCGGGAGACCACTTCTGGCACGTGAGGGGGCCCACACGTACGGTTTCGGGAAGTTCGGGCCCACTTTGGCATCGGTTCGAACTCCATTCGAACCGATCAAGAATTCATCCAATCGAGGTGAAATTTGGCGTGGACATTCTTCAAAATGTATGCAAGCATCTGTGAAAGTTTCATTGCATTTGGATCAGTAGATTGGGAGATATGTTGGGTTTGAAATAGGCTTCACGGCAAGGCTGTTTGGTTCGAACCTCTGTATTCGAAACGATGGTTTCGAATCCATCATGGCACGCGACTTCGTGGTGACGTGGAGCGCAAGCTTCGAATCGATCCGGACATCACTCCGTGTTGACCGCTTCGATTCCGTATATCTCGGTGATTTCGAACCGATGGAAGACACGTTGGTTGACCCAGTGGGTTCGAATAAGGCAACACAGGATGGGTTCGAACATGGCATCAGGGATGGGTTCGAACATGACTCTGTGATGGGTTTGAAGATGGCTCTGTGATGGGTTCGAACTTGACTTCAGGGATGGGTTCGAACGAAGCTTATGGATGGGTTCGAAGCATGCATGTCCGGTGGATTCGAAATGAGGCAGCCGAGTATGGATGGATCCGATGGGTTCGAAAGTGATGGAGTCGAACCTGTGGGGATTCGAAGGGTTCGAAGGAGATGGTTTCGAACTGGGGTGTGACGATGGATTCGAAGACACCATCATGATGGGTTCGAAACCAGTGTGTTCCCTCCAAGTTGACTCGATCATAACTTGAGCATACGAACTCGGATCGACTTGAAATTTGAGATGCTAACTCCTGTGGTCTTCCTTGCCGTGTCTTATCAATTGTAGCTCAATCGGGACTCGGACAAAATTCAGTGATATCCATGGCGAAAGGAAGTACGATCAACCTCTGAGGTGATATGTCCTTCGTTTTTTGATCAATCTTTTGGTATCGCGGCTTTGCCAAAAAGCGGGATAACATTTTGCCCCCCAAAGTACGTCTTGTGGGAACATGACGTGCTTTGAATAGCCGCCATTTCTCTCTGAACAACCATTGCTCTCTTTTTTGTTGAAACTCGTATGCTGTAATGCTGTAACCTTGCGTTGATATGATTGATTGCTGTATAGTAGTGCTTAGCCGTTGGCTGTCGCATTTGTAACAGGATGAGTGTTTGATCCCTGTGAATATTCAAAATCGAATGTTAGTCCGACATGTATGCACATATGTTAGTTTAAACCTTGTTAACGTCGTGCATCCGCGAGTCGTTGTCAGTTTTGTTTGCTATAGAATTTCGTATCGATTCTCTCCTGAACCGATTTTGAAATTTGAATTGAGACAACGCTTGGTGGTTGTTATGGAAAGTTCCTTCGTATCGATCCTCTCCTGAACCGATATTGAAGGTTGAAGGAAACGACTCTGTTTTGCGTGATTGTAATATTTCGAACCGATGCGTTCGAGCATTGATGGGTTCGAAATCCAAGCTTGTATGGATACAATATGCCCGTGCAATGATGGGTTGTGTGAATATGAGACTTCGAATCGATGCGTTGGAGCATCGATGGATTCGAAATCTACATTCGAATCGACGTAGTATACTCGTGCTATGATGGATTCGAAGTTGGTATTCGAACCGATCTGAAAGGATGGAGTATATTTGTGTTGTGATGGGTTCGAAACTAGCATTCGAACCGATGGGAAAGGATGGTTTTGAACTAGTAGTTCGTTTCTGTGGTTTTGAAAATGATCTTCGAATCGATGATTTGGATGGGTACAAAACTTTGGTTCACGGCAGTTGTCCGTGTGCTTCACACGATGGAACATCGAGCGTATGGGTTCGAAAGTAGATTTCGAACCGTTTCTGCATTCTGACCTGTTGCAATCGGTCAAGTCTACCGGAACGCGAATCGACCCGGTCATCTTCAACCCCCCATATAAATAGCAAGGACCTCGGCATCTTTTCACTTTTCACCTTTACCCTCGCTTGCTTTCTACTGTGCAGTGCATCGTTTCGAAGCTTCGAAAGAGAAAAACACTGCGTCGCGTTTTCGAATCAATCAAGATTTAAGACTTCAACCTCTCGAATCCATTGCTTAAACAAGGTAATTAGCCTCGGATTCAAGCGACGAAGCTATTTCGAACCCATTTCTGTTTATCGATTGCATGGCCTCGAGGTTGACAAAACCAGATCTGGTTTGGGAAGGATTCGAGCCGATGCGTGGGCTTGAGTTCGAATCGATGACGGTGGCATCTTTTCATTGCATTTCGAATCGATCCTTGGAATGTCTTTATTTGGATGCGCAGTTCGCACCGATTGAGGGATTTTAGGGGTCCATTCGAATCGATGGATTCGAACCCATAGGCTACCGTTTCGAAGTCCACAACTTCATATCGATTCGAAGTGGATCGATACGAACGTGGATGATGTGGAGTTGGAGTTTTCGTATCGGTTCGAACTTGTCAAGCAATAATCGATTCGAACTTGTCATCTGGCTATCGGTTCGAAGCGCGTCTAACTGCATGGTTTCGAAACGATGTCAGGATGGGTTCGAACGCATGGGTTCGAAGCAATGTCATGATGGTTTCGAACACGTGGGTTCGAACGAAGTTTGGATGGGTTCGAAGGAAGAGGTGTTCGGTTGGGTTCGAACGAAGTCTCTGTGATGGTTTTGAACCCTATATGATGGATTCCAAAATTTGAAAATTTTCAAGCATAACTCCGACGAGCTTCATTCCTGCATACTTGGACTTGAATATTGAACTGCATACTTGACTGCCTTTTGAAGCTCGTCGATGGAACTATAACAACTTCTATTCGAACCGACTTCCATCATATAAACGATTTAGTGATGACGGTCAGCGATGACGGTCATTATAGCTGGACTCCGTAGCTTTGTCGTTTGCATATTTCTTTAACTCTGTAACATTTATTCAAGTAATGCATGGCACGGTACCACACACATTCATACACTTTACACTGGGGAACGCACGGGTTCTTTGTCGTCTAACGATGGTTTCTCATGAGTTAGCTAGTTATGGAACTTTCAAGTTCACAGCAGCAGGAGATTCAAGGTACAGTCTCCCCGAGACTAGAGGTTCCGGACATAGATCCTGAGATCATCGGTCCAGCCCCGGACGAACTTCCCGATGTGTCGTTCATTGCCAATCCATCAGACTCCGTTCCATCGAATATCTCTGAAGACATGTTGGGGAGAATATTTTTGAGGCACGGCTTGTCACTGGACGATGTGTTACTGCCGGGGCCGAATGATAGACCACATAGTCCGCCGGAAGGGTATACAGCATTTAACCGCCACGCGTGTGCGGCCGGGACACTTCCCCCATTCAACGAGCATATAAGAGAAGTGTTGTCGTTTTTGAGGATCGCCCCATCTCAGCTGCACCCGAACGGATATGCGTCGATCAATAGCTTGTTCATTGCATTTATGGAATGTCTCCATCGACCGCCACTCCCAATCGAAATCAGATACTTGTTTAACTTCAAAACTCGGGGTGATTATCCCTCTTTCACATTTATGGAAGCAGTGAGGAATTGTCAAGTGGTCACCGGATCCTGGACAAGGCTGAGTTACTATAGGACAGAATGGTTTTATGTCAGATGTCCTGCAGGATTTGCTCGACGATGGTTATTCAGACGTGAGTATAACCGGGTTCTTAAATGGTTACTACGACAATTGCAGCCAAAGTGGAACTTATATTAATTTTTTCTCTTTACAGCAACGATCCCGCGACCCGAAGGCGAACAGTTTAAGGAGATGGTGCGAGTACTTCGAGAAGTCCCGAGTGAAGATAGGGACATCGAGTTGCTTTTGACCGATAGGAATCTCCGGACATATGGGCTGATTGAACGAGGGCAGAGTATAAGGTTTGAGGTGGCACTAAGGATCGTTTCTAAAAAACGAGTCAAACATAAGAAGCCCGAAGTTGTCATAGCCGAGGAGGCTGATTCTGAAAGAACTCATACTGACGATGAGCCGCTGATCGAGCCTACGGATGTAGCTCCGGAAGCCGCGGGGCAGAGAAAAGGCAAGGCTGCCATAGTTAAGTCAAGTAAACATGGGAGACGGAAATCGGTTGTCACGGTCCAACCCTCTCCCGGAGTTAGAATTTCTGAGATGTCTCCTCCACGAACTGAAAGTCTTTTCGAAGGGCTTGCCGACCTTCCAATCCCGGAAGATGTGTCTTTTCAACATGATGTCGGGTTGGAGGAGTTCCATCGTAATCTAGAATTGAGCGAGCCTCTTATTACTAGCGAGGTCGACACTTCTGGTTGGTCGGGGGGAAATGCATATTCATACACATTTCACGACACTGCATAATCTTTGACTGTAAATTACCTGTTTCGAAGGGTGATTGATTCGATTTTATTTTGCTTTGCAGATACTATGTCTAAACGAGGTTCAATGCTTGGGAGCCTTCGACATGCCCGCAAGTCTTCGTATTATGATTCGCGCAGGCGAGAGGGAGATAGAGATTACGATCAGGGATGCCCTGGGTATTATGACCAGGGACGTTCAGGTTATTCTAGTCATGAGAGATATGACTCGGACAGGGGCCATAGGCGTCGATCGCGATCGCGTACCCCTCCTCCTTCCAGAGATCCCGTACAACCTCCCATTCATGTCCCTCGTGATTCTTCTCGACATGTGTCGGTTTCTCAAGCTTCTAGATCTGAGGTGATGGCGCCGATGGTTGCGGAGGAAACTCCTACTGAAATCTCGGGGGAAGGAGCGATCAGGCTTGCGCAACTGAAGAGGGAGTTCCCGAATATTCGCTTCGACAATTATGTCTTTCCCCCGAACTTGAAAAGAATCCCACCGGAGGCCGAGCGGTGGGCGCTTGACTATGTGCATGATTTTTACGCACAATACAAGGTGTGGTATAAAGCGGCCGAAAAAGCATCGGCCTTGGCCTTCGAACGAGCGGCCACTATCGAAAAGCTTCAAGCTAGCACAAAAAGATCGTATTATACAAGTGCTGAATTCAGAAGCCGAGTCATCTCGAAAATCTGAAATGGAAGCTACCAAGAGAGCCGATGAAGCCCAGGCAATCATGGATAGAATGAAACGTGAGCATTACGCCACGGTCGAGGATATGGGCCATCGAAACACCTTGGTCACTGCTGAGAGGGATGCAGCCCTAAAGGAGTTGAACGAGCTTAAGTCAAAACTTGCCGAAATCTCCAAGGAAAGGGATGATGCGAATAGCGCAGCCCAGGAGGCGTGCGAACAGGCCGTAGTGCTTCGCACCGAAAGAGATGCGGCAGTGGCTAAAGTTCAAGTGGTCGAGGCAGAGGTGGAGGAGAAAGTTCAACGGGCGGAGGCCAGGCTAGAGGCCGATATTGAAGATTTACTTATAACCTACAACGCCAACGTGTTGAAACATAGAAACTTGGCCTGGCTTCAGGATTATCCGGTTCATCTCCGCAGCGCTTGGAAACGATTGGTCGAGGAAGAGGAGGAAGCGCATCCGGGCGAATCGGTTGATCGATTCGAGCTCGAGAATCGGCTGTTGACCGAGGATGAGAAGAAGGTCCTCCATGATGCTATCATTGCTCATGAGAAGGAGATGATGGGTGGTCATTCCCTGGAAGTTGGAGAGGGATCAGGTGTTGAGCATCGTGCGGCTGTTACTGAAGTCACCACACCGCCTTCGTCAGTGCCTGTATCTGCGGTCGGTTTGCAACCTGTTCCTGCGTATGACCCGGAGCAACCGCGCTTATCTGCTATTCATGAGCATACTTCCGAGGCCGTTCAGCCGTCTGCGAGCCAAACTGGGGAAGGTATTCCGAAGTTATCTCAAGCGTTTTTCTAAATAGAGAGTTTGTTTTCAAGAAGTTACTAATAACTTATTATTTTTGCTTAGTGACTGGAGTTGCGCCGATTGTCGCGGCTCAAGAATCAAGTCAAAGGGATAAGGCCATCGCCACCGAGACTACGGCTGTAACTGCGGTATCGACCGAGGCGGCACAGGGGAGCGGGTTATCTTTCGAGGAACAATGGTGAGCGAGCTGCTCGGTGAGCCGGGCGGTTTCTCCACGGACTTACCGTTTATCATCGTTAGGGATCCCCCGCCGACCTCAAGTTCTTCGATGCAGACCGCGGATGCCCCCAGCCAAGCCCAAGCGACTCGAGACGAGGAAATTTTGGCTGAAATCAACGCTGAAATAGAAGCTGCGGGGCACAGTGGTAGCGCCGGTGGCAGCACAGCGGCGCAGAGTCCAGCGCCTGCTAGGATAGTGTCGTCGGGTGGCACTGTCCCATCTTCCGTCACAGATCCAGTCCCCCCTACTCCTCCGGCGGGAAGCCTCCCTGCAGATTCGAGCTCTGAGGAGGACATCGATATCATGCCCCCAACCGAAGAGTCACCGTCGAAGAGGAGGCACTCAAAAAGAATTTCTGTCGCTAGTGATTCTGATGAAGAACCACTAATAAGGAAGACGCAAAAGAAGAAGAAGTAGTCTGGCTTTTCAAGTAGACGTTTTGGTAGATAAGTACTTGTTTTTTTTTTTTTGTTAGTAAGCCGTGTATAGATGCAGGTTCGTCCCCTGCTAGTAGGGCTTGTTTTTTGGAAGAACTCATTTGTACGTAAGTCCTTATTTTTAGTTAGTTGAAATAAACTTCAGTTTCTTTGTTTCAACTCTTGTTTTACTTGTGCTTAAGTACTTGCAGTGTCTTGCTTTCGGTCCGGTGTACTTGTGGTGCCTCTACCGTTTAAGTGGAGTTCGTTTTTATTCGCCAAGTCTGAAAATCTTGGTCACAAGTTGTGATTGATGAATGAGTTGAACTTCGGACGTTGTATCACTTCGGTTAGTAATTGACACTTAGCTTTCGTGCCCCCCAGTTTCGGGGAACAACACTTGTATTTTTGGCAGTTGATCGCACTTGTTGCAAATCTTAAGCACACGTCCGCATTCTGGGGACTTAGGATAATTTGAGATCGATAATCTGCTTTGCACTCCAAGAGTTTGAGAGTTATCGATGTTTGTATTGTGGTTCGCGCTCCGGGAACCTGGAATTGATGTTTACACTCCGCTTCACGCTCTGGGAACTGGGAGTTGATGTTGACATCTCAGTTTGCACTTCGGGAACTTCGAATTGTTGTTTGTACTCCGACTCACGCTTTGGGAATCTGGAGTTAGCACGGATGCTTCGGTTCGCGCTCCGGGAACCTGCAATTTGTGTTTATACTTCAATGCATGCTTTGAGAACTTGGAGTTCGCATTGATGGGTTGGTTCGCACTCCGGGAACCTGGAATAGATGTTTATACTCCGATCCACACTCTGGAAAGTTGGAGTTAGCCGATAGATGGTCAGTCACACCTATTTGAGCCTTTTAGGAATTCGTTCGCACTCCGGGAACGATGGATTTGATGTTTATACTCCAATTCGCGCTTTTGGAAGTCGGAGTCCGTTCGCACTCTGGGAACGATTTATTGGATGTTTATACTCCAATTCACACTCTGGGAAGTTGGAGTCCGTTCACACTCTGGGAACGAATTATGGAATGTTTATACTCCAATTCACGCTGTGGGAAGTTGGAGTCCGTTCGCACTCTGGGAACGAATTATGGAATGTTTATACTCCAATTCACGCTGTGGGAAGTTGGAGTCCGTTCGCACTCTGGGAACGAATTATGGAATGTTTATACTCCAATTCACGCTGTGGGAAGTTGGAGTCCGTTCGCACTTTGGGAACGAATTATGGAATGTTTATACTCCAATTCACGCTGTGGGAAGTTGGAGTCCGTTCGCGCAGTGGGAACGAATTATGGAATGTTTATACTCCAATTCACGCTGTGGGAAGTTGGAGTCCGTTCGCGCGGTGGGAACGAATTATTGAATGTTTATACTCCAATTCGCGTTCTAGGAAATTGGAGTCCGTTCGCGCAGTGGGAACGAATTATGGAATGTTTATACTCCAATTCACGCTGTGGGAAGTTGGAGTCCGTTCGCGCAGTGGGAACGAATTATGGAATGTTTATACTCCAATTCGCTCTGTGGGAAGTTAGAGTTAGTTGTAGGACTGTCGTGTGTCGGTCCAGTTCAGCCTTTGATGTGTTGGCTTGCCCCCGAGCTGGGGTTTCACTTAGTGAGTGGCCGGTTGTATCGCAGTCACTCGCTATTTGAATAAACTCTATTGTTTGATGGAATTTAGCTCTTCGTGTGTCGTGATTGTTGAACGTTGTATTCGATGAATCACAGCTCTAGCTTGAAGAGATAATGTTTTATTGCCGAAATAAGAAAATATGGCAAAGTCAGTGCCTTATTACAAAATCAAATTTCAGAATGTAAAGGAAATTGCAAAGTATTCATAGATTGAATGAGCCTGTCACGTGTGACAGTGACGAAGATCCTCGTCGTTCCAGGCTCCTGAGAAAGTCGGTCCGCCACTGATGGCGTTTATCTCCAATCTCCTGCGAGGACCATTGGAGTCCTCTTGTCTCGGTCGATCGGGTTCGTTATTTTGATTTGATGGACCTGCTTCCCTGGGTTGCGGTGTCCGCACAAATCGATCAAGCTTCCTTTCTCTGACCAGTTTTTCAACGAGGTCTTGTAAGTGACGACACTCGTTCGTATCGTGCCCGTAGCTTTCATGGAACCTGCAAAACTTTCCTGTTTGGATTTGTCTCTCGGATGATGGTCTTGGAGCAGGTTTTTCATATTGAATTGTATTACGGGTTTGTAAGTACAAGTCCTCCAGTGAAGTATTCAAAGGAGTATAGTTGTCGAACATCGGATGTTTGCGTGGCGGGCCACGATTTTGATCTTGTTTTTTAATTTGATTCACGCTCTCTCTTCGCCGAGCTTGCTTATTTTTGACGTTCAACTGAACTTTTCCGGAGCTCTCACCGGATTGTTTAATGGCAACATTGCTTTGGATCCCTTCCGTACTTGGTTTTGCATCGGTTTTCTTCCTAGACTGTTTCGCGTCTTCTCGTCTCAGGAACTGAGCCGCCTTGGCGTGGAAACGGTCCAACGATGCAGGTGGTTTTCCGGCTAACCAATTGCCGAACTCAGAATCGGGGTCGATCCCCTTAGTCAGCGCCATAAGGATGGAATTGTCGTTCGGATTGCTGATCTCCGCGCATGCAGTATGGAATCTTTCTAAGTAGTGTCTGAGTGTCTCTCCGGGAGCCTGAGTGACACTAGACAGAGTGTTAACATCTTTGGGTCTTGTGACATGCATGCGGAATTGCTCAACGAATTTTGTAGCTAACTGGTCGAATGAAGAGATGGATCGAGGTGGCAATCGAGTGAACCACATGGTGGCGATGCCCCCCAGGGATATGGGGAAACGTCGACACTTTACCGCGTCGTCAGCATGGGCAGCAGTCATCGACCATTCATATTTTAGAATATGTTGGTTGGGGTCAGAGTTTCCTTCGTACATGGGTAGTGTTGGCATTCTGAATCGCCGTGGGGGTTCAGCAGTAAGGATATCGTTCGTAAAAGGAGTGTGACTTAGGGAAACTCCCCAGTCGTCATTCGTGAATCCCTGACTCTCACGGATCATTTGACGTAACATAGTGGAAAGATCCGGCATTTGCGCGTTCCGTGCGGCTTGTGCCGGAGTACGATTACGTTCCATGCTTTGGGGTTGGACCGGATATTGTCGACGGTCCAAGCTTTGCCTTCTTGGCATATAGTCTTCTGGGACGTATGGTTCAGGAGTGCGTTTGTCATGACGACGGTTCAGGTCCGACTGATCTTGAACGTCGACTCCTGGTTCAGCCGCAACGTCAGTAGTGCGGTATTCTGTAGCGTGGTGAGGGATGGCACCTCCTCGGGAGGAGGGTCCCGTTTGGAAACTAGCCGATGGACCGACTCTCAGTTGTCCAACGGTCAGTGTTGGTTGATCTCCAGCAGTTGGCATGCGATTCCCATCTAGCCGGGGTCGTGGAGGTCGATTGTGATAATCAGAAGATGAAGAAATCTCGCTGGAGGAACGAGACACGTGGTCTCTCTTGGATCTCTTTCGCTTCTGGCGATCCAATTTGTTGATTAGTTCAGTGTTAGCGCGTAGCTGTTCTTCTAGTTGTTGCCGACTCTGGGTCAGCTCTTGGATAAGCGACTGCAACTCTTGTCGGTTAACCGGAGCTGAGGGTTCCGAGTGTGCAGTAGCATCCTGATTAGGTGGAGGCAGAGATACAGGATTCTGTCGATCCTGTTCTTCTTGATTGACGGCGTTAGAAGTGGTTCTTGTGCTAACCATCTCAAATGTTGGATTCCTTTCCTTAGATTTTTGCAAATCTGAATAGAATGGAAGGAATTTGAATTCAAAGATCTGGATCTCTCTCTTAGATTGATTCAATCCGGTATCGATGACAGATCCAACGAGCAGGAGAAAAGCTGGGTTTTCTCGGTGAAAGCACCAAAGTGTTTGCACCAAAATTGGTCACAACACTCTTCGGGAGTCGTTGAAGAGATAACAATCAAGAGTATGAACTGAATATGAATATTATCTAACAAAAACTCCAATCAACAGTAAAGAAAATGCGTAGACAAGCGATTTATAGTGGTTCGGCGTGTCGCCTACGTCCACTGTGAAGTTTTTTGATATTTTATTGATTCTCTTTCAATGTTTACAAGTTGTTACAGCGATCAACAGCAAGTTACAACTAAAAATTCGAAATCAGTAGTGAAACTATGATGGAGATGTCAATCCGGCAGAGTCTGGGCGCTTGAGAGTCAGAAGATCCCCAAGTCCCTTTTCTGTTGGCCCTGGAGCTCTATTTATAGGCGTAGGCTGCTGGTATCTCGCTGAAAACTCGGGAGACCACTTCTGGCACGTGAGGGGGCCCACACGTACGGTTTCGGGAAGTTTGGGCCCACTTTGGCATCGGTTCGAACTCCATTCGAACCGATCAAGAATTCATCCAATCGAGGTGAAATTTGGCGTGGACATTCTTCAAAATGTATGCAAGCATCTGTGAAAGTTTCATTGCATTTGGATCAGTAGATTGGGAGATATGTTGGGTTCGAAATAGGCTTCACGGCAAGGCTGTTTTGTTCGAACCCCTGTATTCGAAACGATGGTTTCGAATCCATCATGGCACGCGACTTCGTGGTGACGTGGAGCGCAAGCTTCGAATCGATCCGGACTTCACTCCGTGTTGACCGCTTCGATTCCGTATATCTCGGTGATTTCGAACCGATGGAAGACACGTTGGTTGACCCAGTGGGTTCGAATAAGGCAACACAGGATAGGTTCGAACATGGCATCAGGGATGGGTTCGAACATGACTCTGTGATGGGTTCGAAGATGGCTCTGTGATTGGTTCGAACTTGACTTCAGGGATGGGTTCGAACGAAGCTTATGGATGGGTTCGAAGCATGCATGTCCGGTGGATTCGAAATGAGGCAGCCGAGTATGGATGGATTCGATGGGTTCGAAAGTGATGGAGTCGAACCTGTGGGGGATTCGAAGGGTTCGAAGGAGATGGTTTCGAACTGGGGCGTGACGATGGATTCGAAGACAACCATCATGATGGGTTCGAAACCAGTGTGTTCCCTCCAAGTTGACTCGATCATAACTTGAGCATACGAACTCGGATCGACTTGAAATTTGAGATGCTAACTCCTGTGGTCTTCCTTGCCGTGTCTTATCAATTGTAGCTCAATCGGGACTCGGACAAAATTCAGTGATATCCATGGCGAAAGGAAGTACGATCAACCTCTCAGGTGAACTGTCCTTCATTTTTTGATCAATCTTTTGGTATCGCGGCTTTGCCAAAAAGCGGGATAACAACCGTCATAGCTGTAGAACTCACAGATACCTTCGCTTTGACTGGTTATGGCTCCCGTAACTCTAAACGAGCCAAGAGTTATGGCCCTTCGAATAATCGATATCCAAAGGGTGCAACATCTGCAGTGCAAGGTGCAACATCCGTCCAAAATGACGAAACCGTGTCGTACGACCTTTAGAAATGGGTGCATGGATTTGAAACGGTGCAGTACCATGGTGCACCACTCTCCAGCGATGGAAAACCGTTGACCAGCCACGGGGATCCCGTTTTACAGAAAAAATCCACGTGACGAAAAAACGAAGGGTAAAAAACTTCCATGACCCGATCGAGGTTCGGATAGGATTTTTTGGGTATGAAACTAACCAGTGACGGCTGAAAGCTGTCATAGCAGTAGAACTCACAGATACCTTCGTTTTGACTGGTTATGGTTCCCGTAACTCTAAACGAGCCAAGAGTTATGGCCCTTCGAAAAATCGATATCCAAAGGGTGCAACATCTGCGGTGCAAGGTGCAACATCCGTCCAAAATGATGAAATCGTGCCGTACGACCTTTAGTAATGGGTGCAGGGCTTTGAAACGGTGCAGTACCATGGTGCACCACTCTCCAGCGATGGTAAATCATTGACTAGCCACGGGGATCCCATTTTACAGAAAAAATCCACGTGACGAAAAAACGAAGGGTAAAAAACTTCCATGACCCGATTGAGGTTCGGATAGGATTTTTTGGGTATGAAACTAACCAGTGACGGCAGAAAGCCGTCATAGCTGTAGAACTCACAGATACCTTCGTTTTGACTAGTTATGGCACCCGTAACTCTAAATGAGCCAAGAGTTATGGCCCTCCGAAGAATCGATTTCCACAGGGTGCAACATCTGCGATGCAAGGTGCAACATCCGTCCAAAATGACGAAACCGTGCCGTACGACCTTTAGAAATGGGTGCATGGATTTGAAACGGTGCAGTACCATGGTGCCCCACTCTCTAGCGATGGTAAATCATTGACCAGCCACGGGGATCCCGTTTTACAGAAAAATTCCACGTGACGAAAAAACGAAGGGTAAAAACTTCCTTGACCCGATTGAGGTTCGGAAAGGATTTTTTGGGTATGAAACTAACCAGTGATGGCTGAAAGCTGTCATAGCTGTAGAACTCACAGATACCTTCGTTTTGACTGGTTATGGCTCCCGTAACTCTAAACGAGCCAAGAGTTATGGCCCTCCGAATAATCGATATCCTTAGTGTGCAACATCTACGGTGCAAGGTGCAACATCCGTCCAAAATGACGAAACCGTGCCGTACGACCTTTAGAAATGGGTGCATGGATTTGAAACGGTGTAGTACCATGGTGCACCACTCTCCAGCGATGGTAAATCATTGACCAGCCACGGGGATCCCGTTTTACAGAAAAAATCCACGTGACGAAAAAACGAAGGGTAAAAAACTTCCATGACCCGATTGAGGTTCGGATAGGATTTTTTTGGTATGAAACTAACCAGTGACGGCTGAAAGCCGTCATAGCTGTAGAACTCACAGATACCTTTGTTTTGACTGGTTATGGCTCCCGTAACTCTAAACGAGCCAAGAGTTATGGCCCTCCGAATAATCGATATCCATAGGGTGCAACATCTACGGTGCAAGGTGCAACATCCGTCCAAAATGACGAAACCGTGCCGTACGACCTTTAGAAATGGGTGCATGGATTTGAAACGGTGCAGTACCATGGTGCACCACTCTCCAGCGATGGTAAATCATAGACCAGCCACGGGGATCCCGTTTTACAGAAAAAATCCACGTGACGAAAAAACGAAGGGTAAAAAACTTCCTTGACCCGATTGAGGTTCGGATAGGATTTTTTGGTATGAAACTAACCGGTGACGGCAGAAAGATGTCATAGCTGTAGAACTCACAGATACCTTCGTTTTGACTGGTTATGGCTCCCGTAACTCTAAACGAGCCAAGAGTTATGGCCCTCCGAATAATACATATCCATAGGGTGCAACATCTACGGCGCAAGGTGCAACATCTGTCCAAAATGACGAAACCGTGTCGTACGACCTTTAGAAATGGTTGCATGGATTTGAAACGGTGCAGTACCGTGGTGCACCACTCTCCAGCGATGGAAAATCGTTGACCAGCCACGGGGATCCCGTTTTACAGAAAAAATCCACGTGACGAAAAAACGAAGGGTAAAAAACATCCATGACCCGATCGAGGTTCGGATAGGATTTTTTGGGTATGAAACTAACTAGTGACGGCTAAAAGCCATCATAGCAGTAGAACTCACAGATACCTTCGTTTTGACTGGTTATGGCTGCCGTAACTCTAAACGAGCCAAGAGTTATGGCCCTTCGAATAATCGATATCCAAAGGGTGCAACATCTGCAGTGCAAGGTGCAACATCCGTCCAAAATGACGAAACCGTGCCGTACGACCTTTAGAAATGGGTGCATGGATTTGAAACGGTGCAGTACCATGGTGCACCACTCTCCAGCGATGGTAAATCATAGACCAGCCATGGGGATCCCGTTTTACAGAAAAAATCCACGTGACGAAAAAACGAAGGGTAAAAAACTTCCTTGACCCGATTGAGGTTCGGATAGGATTTTTTGGTATGAAACTAACCGGTGACGGCAGAAAGATGTCATAGCTGTAGAACTCACAGATACCTTCGTTTTGACTGGTTATGGCTCCCGTAACTCTAAACGAGCCAAGAGTTATGGCCCTCCGAATAATACATATCCATAGGGTGCAACATCTACGGCGCAAGGTGCAACATCTGTCCAAAATGACGAAACCGTGTCGTACGACCTTTAGAAATGGTTGCATGGATTTGAAACGGTGCAGTACCATGGTGCACCACTCTCCAGCGATGGAAAATCGTTGACCAGCCACGGGGATCCCGTTTTACAGAAAAAATCCACGTGACGAAAAAACGAAGGGTAAAAAACATCCATGACCCGATCGAGGTTCGGATAGGATTTTTTGGGTATGAAACTAACCAGTGACGGCTAAAAGCCGTCATAGCAGTAGAACTCACAGATACCTTCGTTTTGACTGGTTATGGCTGCCGTAACTCTAAACGAGCCAAGAGTTATGGCCCTTCGAATAATCGATATCCAAAGGGTGCAACATCTGCAGTGCAAGGTGCAACATCCGTCCAAAATGACGAAACCGTGCCGTACGACCTTTAGAAATGGGTGCATGGATTTGAAACGGTGCAGTACCATGGCGCACCACTCTCGAGCGATGGTAAATCATTGACTAGCCATGGGGATCCCGTTTTACAGAAAAAATCCACGTGACGAAAAAACGAAGGGTAAAAAACTTCCATGACCCGATTGAGGTTCGGATAGGATTTTTTGGGTATGAAACTAACCAGTGACGGCTGAAAGCCATCATAGCTGTAGAACTCACAGATACCTTTGTTTCGACAGGTTATGGGTCCCGTAACTCTAAACGAGCCAAGAGTTATGGCCCTCCGAATAATCGATATCCAAAGGGTGCAACATCTGCGGTGCAAGGTGCAACATCCGTCCAAAATGACGAAACCGTGCCGTACGACCTTTAGAAATGGGTGCAGGGATTTGAAACGGTGCAGTACCATGGTGCACCACTCTCCAGCGATGGTAAATCATTGACCAGCCACGGGGATCCCGTTTTACAGAAAAAATCCACGTGACGAAAAAACGAAGGGTAAAAAACTTCCATGACCCGATTGAGGTTCGGATAGGATTTTTTGGGTATGAAACTAACCAGTGACGGCTGAAAGCCGTCATAGCTGTAGAACTCACAGATACCTTCGTTTTGACTAGTTATGGCTCCCGTAACTCTAAACGAGCCAAGATTTATGGCCCTTCGAAGAATCGATTTCCACAGTGTGCAACATCTGCGGTGCAAGGTGCAACATCCGTCCAAAATGACGAAACCATGCCGTACGACCTTTAGAAATGGGTGCATGGATTTGAAACGGTGCAGTACCATGGTGCACCACTCTCCAGCGATGGTAAATCATTGACCAGCCACGGGGATCCCGTTTTACAGAAAAATTCCACGTGACAAAAAAACGAAGGGTAAAAACTTCTTTGACCCGATTGAGGTTCGGATAGGATTTTTTGGGTATGAAACTAACCAGTGATGGCTGAAAGCTGTCATAGCTGTAGAACTCACAGATACCTTCGTTTTGACTGGTTATGGCTCCCGTAACTCTAAACGAGCCAAGAGTTATGGCCCTCCGAATAATCGATATCCTTAGGGTGCAACATCTACGGTGCAAGGTGCAACATCCGTCCAAAATGACGAAACCGTGTCGTACGACCTTTAGAAATGGGTGCATGGATTTGAAACAGTGCAGTACCATGGTGCACCACTCTCCAGCGATGGTAAATCATAGACCAGCCACGGGGATCCCGTTTTTACAGAAAAAATCCACGTGACGAAAAAACGAAGGGTAAAAAACTTCCTTGAACCGATTGAGGTTCAGATAGGATTTTTTGGGTATGAAACTAACCAGTGACGGCTGAAAGCCGTCATAGCTGTAGAACTCACAGATACCTTCGTTTCGACAGGTTATGGGTCCCGTAACTCTAGACGAGCCAAGAGTTATGGCCCTCCGAATAATCGATATCCAAAGGGTGCAACATCTGCGGTGCAAGGTGCAACATCCGTCCAAAATGACGAAATCGTGCCGTACGACCTTTAGAAATGGGTGCAGGGATTTGAAACGGTGCGGTACCATGGTGCACCACTCTCCAGCGATTGTAAATCATTGACCAGCCACGGGGATCCCGTTTTACAGAAAAAATCCACGTGACGAAAAAACGAAGGGTAAAAAACTTCCATGACCCGATTGAGGTTCAGATAGGATTTTTTGGGTATGAAACTAACCAGTGACGGCTGAAAGTGGTCATAGCTGTAGAACTCACAAATACCTTCGTTTTGACTGGTTATGGCTCCCGTAACTCTAAACGAGCCATGAGTTATGGCCCTCCAAAGAATCGATATCCATAGGGTGCAACATCTACGGTGCAAGGTGCAACATCCGTCCAAAATGACGAAACCGTGCCGTACGACCTTTAGAAATGGATGCATGGATTTGAAACGGTGCAGTACCATGGTGCACCACTCTCCAGCGATGGTAAATCATTAACCAGCCACGGGATCCCGTTTTACAGAAAAATCCACGTGACGAAAAAACGAAGGGTAAAAAACTTCCATGACCCGATTGAGGTTCGAATAGGATTTTTTGGGTATGAAACTAACCAGTGACGGATGAAAGCCGTCATAGCTGTAGAACTCACAGATACCTTCGTTTTGACTGGTTATGGCTCCTGTAACTCTAAACGAGCCAAGAGTTATGGCCCTCCGAAGAATCGATTTCCACAGGGTGCAACATCTGCGGTGCAAGGTGCAACATCCGTCCAAAATGACGAAACCGTGCCGTACGACCTTTAGAAATGGGTGCATGGATTTGAAACGGTGCAGTACTTTGGTGCACCACTCTCCAGTGATGGTAAATCATTGACCAGCCACGGGGATCCCGTTTTACAGAAAAATTCCACGTGACGAAAAAACGAAGGGTAAAAACTTCCTTGACCTGATTGAGGTTCGGATAGGATTTTTTGGGTATGAAACTAACCAGTGATGGCTGAAAGCTTTCATAGCTGTAGAACTCACAGATACCTTCGTTTTGACTGGTTATGGCTCCCGTAACTCTAAACGAGCGAAGAGTTATGGCCCTCCGAATAATCGATATCCTTAGGGTGCAACATCTACGGTGCAAGGTGCAACATCCGTCCAAAATGACGAAACCGTGTCGTACGACCTTTAGAAATGGGTGCATGGATTTGAAACGGTACAGTACCATGGTGCACCACTCTCCAGCGATGGTAAATCATAGACCGGCCAAGGGGATCCCCTTTTTACAGAAAAAATCCTCGTGACGAAAAAACGAAGGGTAAAAAACTTCCTTGACCCGATTGAGGTTCGGATAGGATTTTTTGGGTATGAAACTAACCGGTGACGGCAGAAAGATGTCATAGCTGTAGAACTCACAGATACCTTCGTTTTGACTGGTTATGGCTCCCGTAACTCTAAACGAGCCAAGAGTTATGGCCCTCCGAATAATAGATATCCATAGGGTGCAACATCTACGGCGCAAGGTGCAACATCCGTCCAAAATGACGAAACCATGCCGTACGACCTTTAGAAATGGGTGCATGCATTTGAAACGGTGCAGTACCATGGTGCACCACTCTCCAGCGATGGAAAATCGTTGACCAGCCACGGGGATCCCGTTTTACAGAAAAAATCCACGTGACGAAAAAACGAAGGGTAAAAAACTTCCATGACCCGATCGAGGTTCGGATAGGATTTTTTGGGTATGAAACTAATCAGTGACGGCTGAAAGCCGTCAAAGCTGTAGAACTCACTGATACCTTCGCTTTGACTGGTTATGGCTCCCGTAACTCTAAACGAGCCAAGAGTTATGGCTCTTCGAATAATCGATATCCAAAGGGTGCAACATCTGCGGTGCAAGGTGCAACATCCGTCCAAAATGACGAAACCGTGCCGTACGACCTTTAGAAATGGGTGCATGTATTTGAAACGGTGCAGTACCATGGTGAACCACTCTCCAGCGATGGTAAATCATTGACCAGCCACGGGGATCGCGTTTTACAGAAAAAATCCACGTGACGAAAAAACGAAGGGTAAAAAACTTCCATGACCAGATTGAGGTTCGGATAGGATTTTTGGGTATGAAACTAACCAGTGATGGCTGAAAGCCGTCATAGCTGTAGAACTCACAGATACCTTCGTTTCGACAGGTTATTGGTCCCGTAACTCTAAATGAGCCAAGAGTTATGGCCCTCCGAATAATCGATATCCAAAGGGTGCAACATCTGCGGTGCAAGGTGCGACATCCGTCCAAAATGACGAAATCGTGCCATACGACCTTTAGAAACGGGTGCAGGGATTTGAAACTGTGCAGTACCATGGTGCACCACTCTCCAGCGATGGTAAATCATTGACCAGCCACGGGGATCCCGTTTTACAGAAAAAAATCCACGTGACGAAAAAACGAAGGGTAAAAAACTTCCATGACCCGATTGAGGTTCGGATAGGATTTTTTGGTTATGAAACTAACCAGTGACGGCTGAAAGCCGTCATAGCTGTAGAACTCACAGATACCTTCGTTTTGACTGGTTATGGCTCCCGTAACTCTAAACGAGCCAAGAGTTATGGCCCTCCGAAGAATCGATTTCCACAGGGTGCAACATCTGCGGTGCAAGGTGCAACATCCGTCCAAAATGACGAAACCGTGCCGTACGACCTTTAGAAATGGGTGCATGGATTTGAAACGGTGTAGTACCATGGTGCACCACTCTCCAGCGATGGTAAATCACTGACCAACCACGGGGATCCCGTTTTACAGAAAAATTCCACGTGACGAAAAAACGAAGGGTAAAAACTTTTTGACCCGATTGAGGTTCGGATAGGATTTTTTAGGTATGAAACTAACCAGTGATGGCTGAAAGCTGTCATAGCTGTAGAACTCACAGATACCTTCGTTTTGACTGGTTATGGCTCTCGTAACTCTAAACGAGCCAAGAGTTATGGCCCTCCGAAGAATCGATTTCCACAGGGTGCAACATCTGCGGTGCAAGGTGCAACATCCGTCCGAAATGACGAAACCGTGCCGTACGACCTTTAGAAATGGGTGCATGGATTTGAAACGGTGCAGTACCAAGGTGCACCACTCTCCAGCGATGGTAAATCATTGACCAGCCACGGGGATCCCGTTTTACAGAAAAAATCCACGTGACGAAAAAACGAAGGGTAAAAAACTTCCATGACCCGATTGAGGTTCGGATAGGATTTTTTGTTTATGAAACTAACCGGTGACGTTTGAAAGCCGTCATAGCTGTAGAACTCACAGATACCTTCGTTTTGACTGGTCATGGCTCCCGTAACTCTAAACGAGCCAAGAGTTATGGCCCTCCGAATAATCGATATCCATAGGGTGCAACATCTACGGTGCAAGGTGCAACATCCGTCCAAAATGACGAAACCGTGCCGTACGACCTTTAGAAATGGGTGCATGGATTTGAAACGGTGCAGTACCATGGTGCACCACTCTCCAGCGATGGTAAATCATAGACCGGCCAAGGGGATCCCGTTTTTACAGAAAAAATCTACGTGACGAAAAAACGAAGGGTAAAAAACTTCCTTGACCCGATTGAGGTTCGGATAGGATTTTTTGGGTATGAAACTAACCGGTGACGGCAGAAAGATGTCATAGCTGTAGAACTCACAGATACCTTCGTTTTGACTGGTTATGGCTCCCGTAACTCTAAACGAGCCAAGAGTTATGGGCCTCCGAATAATACATATCCATAGGGTGCAACATCTACGGCGCAAGGTGCAACATCCGTCCAGAATGACGAAACCGTGCCGTACGACCTTTAGAAATGGGTGCATCGATTTGAAACGGTGTAGTACCATGGTGCACCACTCTCCAGCGATGGAAAATCGTTCACCAGCCACGGGGATCCCATTTTACAGAAAAAATCCACGTGACGAAAAAACGAAGGGTAAAAAACTTCCATGACCCGATCGAGGTTCGGATAGGATTTTTTGGGTATGAAACTAACCAGTGACGGCTGAAAGCCGTCACGGCTGTAGAACTCACAGATACCTTCGTTTTGGCTGGTTATGGCTCCCGTAACTCTAAACGAGCCAAGAGTTATGGACCTTCGAATAATCGATATCCAAAGGGTGCAACATCTGCGGTGCATGGTGCAACATCCGTCCAAAATGACGAAACCGTGCCGTACGACCTTTAGAAATGGGTGCATGGATTTGAAACGGTGTAGTACCATGGTGCACCACTCTCCAGCGATGGTAAATCATTGACCAGCCACGGGGATCCCGTTTTACAGAAAACATCCACGTGACGAAAAAACGAAGGGTAAAAAATTTCCATGACCCGATTGAGGTTCGGATAGGATTTTTTGGGTATGAAACTAACCAGTGATGGCTGAAAGCCGTCATTGCTGTAGAACTCACAGATACCTTCGTTTCAACAGGTTATGGGTCCCGTAACTCTAAACGAGCCAAGAGTTATGGCCCTCCGAATAATCGATATCCAAAGGGTGCAACATCTGCGGTGCAAGGTGCAACATCCGTCCAAAATGACGAAATCGTGCCGTACGACCTTTAGAAATGGGTGCAGGGATTTGAAACGGTGCAGTACCATGGTGCACCACTCTCCAGCGGTGGTAAATCATTGACCAGCCATGGGGATCCCGTTTTACAGAAAAAATCCACGTGACGAAAAAACGAAGGGTAAAAAACTTCCATGACCCGATTGAGGTTCGGATAGGATTTTTTGGGTATGAAACTAACCAGTGACGGCTGAAAGCTGTCATAGCTGTAGAACTCACAGATACCTTCGTTTTGACTGGTTATGGCTCCCGTAACTCTAAACGAGCCATGAGTTATGGCCCTCCGAAGAATCGATATCCATAGGGTGCAACATCTACGGTGCAAGGTGCAACATCCGTCCAAAATGACGAAACCGTGCCGTACGACCTTTAGAAATGGATGCATGGATTTGAAACATTGCAGCACCATGGTGCACCACTCTCCAGCGATGGTAAATCATTGACCAGCCACGGGGATCCCGTTTTACAGAAAAAATCCACGTGACGAAAAAACGAAGAGTAAAAAACTTCCATGACCCGATTGAGGTTCGGATAGGATTTTTTGGGTATGAAACTAACCAGTGACGGCTGAAAGCCGTCATAGCTGTAGAAGTCAAAGATACCTTCGTTTTGACTGGTTATGGCTCCCGTAACTCTAAACGAGCCAAGAGTTATGGCCCTCCGAAGAATCGATTTCCACAGGGTGCAACATTTGCGGTGCAAGGTGCAACATCCGTCCAAAATGACGAAACCGTGTCGTACGACCTTTAGAAATGGGTGGATGGATTTGAAACGGTGCAGTACCATGGTGCACCACTCTCCAGCGATGGTAAATCATTGACCAGCCACGGGGATCCCGTTTTACAGAAAAATTCCACGTGACGAAAAAACGAAGGGTAAAAACTTCCTTGACCCGATTGAGGTTCGGATAGGATTTTTTGGGTATGAAACTAACTAGTGATGGCTGAAAGCTGTCATAGCTGTAGAACTCACAGATACCTTCGTTTTGACTGGTTATGGCTCCCGTAACTCTAAACGAGCCAAGAGTTATGGCCCTCCGAATAATCGATATCCTTAGGGTGCAACATCTACGGTGCAAGGTGCAACATCCGTCCAAAATGACGAAACCGTGTCGTACGACCTTTAGAAAAGGGTGCATGGATTTGAAACGGTGCAGTACCATGGTGCACCACTCTCCAGCGATGGTAAATCATAGACCGGCCACGGGGATCCCATTTTTACAGAAAAAATCCACGTGATGAAAAAACGAAGGGTAAAAAACTTCCTTGACCCGATTGAGGTTCGGATAGGATTTTTTTTGTATGAAACTAACCGGTGATGGCAGAAAGATGTCATAGCTGTAGAACTCACAGATACCTTCGTTTTGACTGGTTATGGCTCCCGTAACTCTAAACGAGCCAAGAGTTATGGGCCTCCGAATAATACATATCCATAGGGTGCAACATCTACGGCGCAAGGTGCAACATCCGTCCAAAGTGACGAAACCGTGCCGTACGACCTTTAGAAATGGGTGCATGGATTTGAAACAGTGCAGTACCATGGTGCACCACTCTCCAGCGATGGAAAATCGTTCACCAGCCACGGCGATCCCGTTTTACAGAAAAAATCCACGTGACGAAAAAACGAAGGGTAAAAAACTTCCATGACCCGATCGAGGTTCGGATAGGATTTTTTAGGTATGAAACTAACCAGTGACGGCTGAAAGCCGTCATAGCTGTAGAACTCACAGATACCTTCGTTTTGACTGGTTATGGCTCCCGTAACTCTAAACGAGCCAAGAGTTATGGACCTTCTAATAATCGATATCCAAAGGGTGCAACATCTGCGGTGCAAGGTGCAACATCCGTCCAAAATGACGAAATCGTGCAGTGCGACCTTTAGAAATGGGTTCATGCATTTGAAACGGTGCAGTACAATGGTGCACCACTCTCCAGCGATGGTAAATCATTGACCAGCCACGGGGATCCCGTTTTACAGAAAAAATCCACGTGACGAAAAAACGAAGGGTAAAAAACTTCCATAACCCGATTGAGGTTCGGATAGGATTTTTTGGGTATGAAACTAACCGGTGATGGCTGAAAGCCGTCATAGCTGTAGAACTCACAGATACCTTCGTTTCGACTGGTTATGGCTCCCGTAACTCTAAACGAGCCAAGTGTTATGGCCCTCCGAATAATCGATATCCAAAGGGTGCAACATCTGCGGTGCAAGGTGCAACATCCGTCCAAAATGACGAAATCGTGCCGTACGACCTTTAGAAATGGGTGCAGGGATTTGAAACGGTGCAGTACCATGGTGCACCACTCTCCAGCGATGGTAAATCATTGACCAGCCATGGGGATCCCGTTTTACAGAAAAAATCCACGTGATGAAAAAACGAAGGGTAAAAAACTTCCATGACCCGATTGAGGTTCGGATAGGATTTTTTGGGTATGAAACTGACCAGTGACGGCTGAAAGCCGTCATAGCTGTAGAACTCACAGATACCTTCGTTTTGACTGGTTATGGCTCCCGTAACTCTAAACGAGCCATGAGTTATGGCCCTCCGAAGAATCGATATCCATAGGGTGCAACATCTACGGTGCAAGGTGCAACATCCGTCCAAAATGACAAAACCGTGCCGTACGACCTTTAGAAATGGATGCATGGATTTGAAACGGTGCTGTACCATGGTGCACCACTCTCCAGCGATGGTAAATCATTGACCAGCCACGGGGATCCCGTTTTACAGAAAATATCCACGTGACGAAAAAACGAAGGGTAAAAAACTTCCATGACCCGATTGAGGTTCGGATAGGATTTTTTGGGTATGAAACTAACCAGTGACGGCAGAAAGCCGTCATAGCTGTAGAACTCACAGATACCTTCGTTTCGACTGGTTATGGCTCCCGTAACTCTAAACGATCCATGAGTTATGGCCCTCCGAAGAATCGATTTCATCTGCGGTGCAAGGTGCAACATCCGTCCAAAATGACGAAACCGTGCCGTACGACCTTTAGAAATGGGTGGATGGATTTGAAACGGTGCAGTACCATGGTGCACCACTCTCCAGCGATGGTAAATCATTGACCAGCCACGGGGATCCCGTTTTACAGAAAAAATCCACGTGACGAAAAAACGAAGGGTAAAAACTTCCTTGACCCGATTGAGGTTCGGATAGGATTTTTTGGGTATGAAACTAACTAGTGATGGCTGAAAGCTGTCATAGCTGTAGAACTCACAGATACCTTCGTTTTGACTGGTTATGGCTCCCGTAACTCTAAACGAGCCAAGAGTTATGGCCCTCCGAATAATCGATATCCTTAGGGTGCAACATCTACGGTGCAAGGTGCAACATCCGTCCAAAATGACGAAACCGTGTCGTACGACCTTTAGAAAAGGGTGCATGGATTTGAAATGGTGCAGTACCATGGTACACCACTCTCCAGCGATGGCAAATCATAGACCGGCCACGGGGATCCCGTTTTTACAGAAAAAATCCACGTGATGAAAAAACGAAGGGTAAAAAACTTCCTTGACCCGATTGAGGTTCGGATAGGATTTTTTTGGTATGAAACTAACCGGTGATGGCAGAAAGATGTCATAGCTGTAGAACTCACAGATACCTTCGTTTTGACTGGTTATGGCTCCCGTAACTCTAAACGAGCCAAGAGTTATGGGCCTCCGAATAATACATATCCATAGGGTGCAACATCTACGGCGCAAGGTGCAACATCCGTCCAAAGTGACGAAACCGTGCCGTACGACCTTTAGAAATGGGTGCATGGATTTGAAACGATGCAGTACCATGGTGCACCACTCTCCAGCGATGGAAAATCGTTCACCAGCCACGGCGATCCCGTTTTACAGAAAAAATCCACGTGACGAAAAAACGAAGGGTAAAAAACTTCCATGACCCGATCGAGGTTCGGATAGGATTTTTTGGGTATGAAACTAACCAGTGACGGCTGAAAGCAGTCATAGCTGTAGAACTCACAGATACCTTCGTTTTGACTGGTTATGGCTCCCGTAACTCTAAACGAGCCAAGAGTTATGGACCTTCGAATAATCGATATCCAAAGGGTGCAACATCTGCGGTGCAAGGTGCAACATCCGTCCAAAATGACGAAATCGTGCCGTACGACCTTTAGAAATGGGTGCATGGATTTGAAACGGTGCAGTACAATGGTGCACCACTCTCCAGCGATGGTAAATCATTGACCAGCCACGGGGATCCCGTTTTACAGAAAAAATCCACGTGACGAAAAAACGAAGGGTAAAAAACTTCCATAACCCGATTGAGGTTCGGATAGGATTTTTTGGGTATGAAACTAACCGGTGATGGCTGAAAGCCATCATAGCTGTAGAACTCACAAATACCTTCGTTTCGACAGGTTATGGGTCCCGTAACTCTAAACGAGCCAAGAGTTATGGCCCTCCGAATAATCGATATCCAAAGGGTGCAACATCTGCGGTGCAAGGTGCAACATCCGTCCAAAATGACGAAATCGTGCCGTACGACCTTTAGAAATGGGTGCAGGGATTTGAAACGGTGCAGTACCATGGTGCACCACTCTCCAGCGATGGTAAATCATTGACCAGCCATGGGGATCCCGTTTTACAGAAAAAATCCACGTGACGAAAAAACGAAGGGTAAAAAACTTCCATGACCCGATTGAGGTTCGGATAGGATTTTTTGGGTATGAAACTAACCAGTGACGGCTGAAAGCTGTCATAGCTGTAGAACTCACAGATACCTTCGTTTTAACTGGTTATGGCTCACGTAACTCTAAACGAGCCATGAGTTATGGCCCTCCGAAGAATCGATATCCATAGGGTGCAACATCTACGGTGCAAGGTGCAACATCCGTCCAAAATGACGAAACCGTGCCATACGACCTTTAGAAATGGGTGCATGGATTTGAAACGGTGCAGTACCATGGTGCAACACTCTCCAGCGATGGTAAATCATTGACCAGCCACGGGGATCCCGTTTTACAGAAAAAATCCACGTGACGAAAAAACGAAGGGTAAAAAACTTCCATGACCCGATTGAGGTTCGGATAGGATTTTTTGGGTATGAAACTAACCAGTGACGGAAGAAAGCCGTCATAGCTGTAGAACTCACAGATACCTTCGTTTCGACTGGTTATGGCTCCCGTAACTCTAAACGAGCCATGAGTTATGGCCCTCCGAAGAATCGATTTCATCTGCGGTGCAAGGTGCAACATCCGTCCAAAATGACGAAACCGTGCCGTACGACCTTTAGAAATGGGTGGATGGATTTGAAACGGTGCAGTACCATGGTGCACCACTCTCCAGCGATGGTAAATCATTGACCAGCCACGGGGATCCCGTTTTACAGAAAAATTCCACGTGACGAAAAAACGAAGGGTAAAAACTTCCTTGACCCGATTGAGGTTCGGATAGGATTTTTTGGGTATGAAACTAACTAGTGATGGCTGAAAGCTGTCATAGCTGTAGAACTCACAGATACCTTCGTTTTGACTGGTTATGGCTCCCGTAACTCTAAACGAGCCAAGAGTTATGGCCCTCCGAATAATCGATATCCTTAGGGTTCAACATCTACGGTGCAAGGTGCAACATCCGTCCAAAATGACGAAACCGTGTCGTACGACCTTTAGAAAAGGGTGCATGGATATGAAACGGTGCAGTACCATGGTGCACCACTCTCCAGCGATGGCAAATCATAGACCGGCCACGGGGATCCCGTTTTTACAGAAAAAATCCACGTGATGAAAAAACGAAGGGTAAAAAACTTCCTTGACCCGATTGAGGTTCGGATAGGATTTTTTTGGTATGAAACTAACCGGTGATGGCAGAAAGATGTCATAGCTGTAGAACTCACAGATACCTTCGTTTTGACTGGTTATGGCTCCCGTAACTCTAAACGAGCCAAGAGTTATGGGCCTCCGAATAATACATATCCATAGGGTGCAACATCTACGGCGCAAGGTGCAACATCCGTCCAAAGTGACGAAACCGTGCCGTACGACCTTTAGAAATGGGTGCATGGATTTGAAACGGTGCAGTACCATGGTGCACCACTCTCCAGCGATGGAAAATCGTTCACCAGCCATGGCGATCCCGTTTTACAGAAAAATTCCACGTGACGAAAAAACGAAGGGTAAAAAACTTCCATGACCCGATCGAGGTTCGGATAGGATTTTTTGGGTATGAAACTAACCAGTGACGGCTAAAAGCCGTCATAGCTGTAGAACTCACAGATACCTTCGTTTTGACTGGTTATGGCTCCCGTAACTCTAAACGAGCCAAGAGTTATGGACCTTCGAATAATCGATATCCAAAGGGTGCAACATCTGCGGTGCAAGGTGCAACATCCGTCCAAAATGACGAAATCGTGCCGTACGACCTTTAGAAATGGGTGCATGGATTTGAAACGGTGCAGTACAATGGTGCACCACTCTCCAGCGATGGTAAATCATTGACCAGCCACGGGGATCCCGTTTTACAGAAAAAATCCACGTGACGAAAAAACGAAGGGTAAAAAACTTCCATAACCCGATTGAGGTTCGGATAGGATTTTTTGGGTATGAAACTAACCGGTGATGGCTGAAAGCCATCATAGCTGTAGAACTCACAAATACCTTCGTTTCGACAGGTTATGGGTCCCGTAACTCTAAACGAGCCAAGAGTTATGCCCTCCGAATAATCGATATCCAAAGGGTGCAACATCTGCGGTGCAAGGTGCAACATCCGTCCAAAATGACGAAATCGTGCCGTACGACCTTTAGAAATGGGTGCAGGGATTTGAAACGGTGCAGTACCATGGTGCACCACTCTCCAGCGATGGTAAATCATTGACCAGCCATGGGGATCCCGTTTTACAGAAAAAATCCACGTGACGAAAAAACGAAGGGTAAAAAACTTCCATGACCCGATTGAGGTTCGGATAGGATTTTTTGGGTATGAAACTAACCAGTGACGGCTGAAAGCTGTCATAGCTGTAGAACTCACAGATACCTTCGTTTTAACTGGTTATGGCTCACGTAACTCTAAACGAGCCATGAGTTATGGCCCTCCGAAGAATCGATATCCATAGGGTGCAACATCTACGGTGCAAGGTGCAACATCCGTCCAAAATGACGAAACCGTGCCATACGACCTTTAGAAATGGGTGCATGGATTTGAAACGGTGCAGTACCATGGTGCAACACTCTCCAGCGATGGTAAATCATTGACCAGCCACGGGGATCCCGTTTTACAGAAAAAATCCACGTGACGAAAAAACGAAGGGTAAAAAACTTCCATGACCCGATTGAGGTTCGGATAGGATTTTTTGGGTATGAAACTAACCAGTGACGGCAGAAAGCCGTCGTAGCTGTAGAACTCACAGATACCTTCGTTTCGACTGGTTATGGCTCCCGTAACTCTAAACGAGCCATGAGTTATGGCCCTCCGAAGAATCGATTTCATCTGCGGTGCAAGGTGCAACATCCGTCCAAAATGACGAAACCGTGCCGTACGACCTTTAGAAATGGGTGGATGGATTTGAAACGGTGCAGTACCATGGTGCACCACTCTCCAGCGATGGTAAATCATTGACCAGCCACGGGGATCCCGTTTTACAGAAAAATTCCACGTGACGAAAAAACGAAGGGTAAAAACTTCCTTAACCCGATTGAGGTTCGGATAGGATTTTTTGGGTATGAAACTAACTAGTGATGGCTGAAAGCTGTCATAGCTGTAGAACTCACAGATACCTTCGTTTTGACTGGTTATGGCCCCCGTAACTCTAAACGAGCCAAGAGTTATGGCCCTCCGAATAATCGATATCCTTAGGGTTCAACATCTACGGTGCAAGGTGCAACATCCGTCCAAAATGACGAAACCGTGTCGTACGACCTTTAGAAAAGGGTGCATGGATATGAAACGGTGCAGTACCATGGTGCACCACTCTCCAGCGATGGCAAATCATAGACCGGCCACGGGGATCCCGTTTTTACAGAAAAAATCCACGTGATGAAAAAACGAAGGGTAAAAAACTTCCTTGACCCGATTGAGGTTCGGATAGGATTTTTTTGGTATGAAACTAACCGGTGATGGCAGAAAGATGTCATAGCTGTAGAACTCACAGATACCTTCGTTTTGACTGGTTATGGCTCCCGTAACTCTAAACGAGCCAAGAGTTATGGGCCTCCGAATAATACATATCCATAGGGTGCAACATCTACGGCGCAAGGTGCAACATCCGTCCAAAGTGACGAAACCGTGCCGTACGACCTTTAGAAATGGGTGCATGGATTTGAAACGGTGCAGTACCATGGTGCACCACTCTCCAGCGATGGAAAATCGTTCACCAGCCACGGCGATCCCGTTTTACAGAAAAAATCCACGTGACGAAAAAACGAAGGGTAAAAAACTTCCATGACCCGATCGAGGTTCAGATAGGATTTTTTGGGTATGAAACTAACCAGTGACGGCTGAAAGCCGTCATAGCTGTAGAACTCACAGATACCTTCGTTTTGACTGGTTATGGCTCCCGTAACTCTAAACGAGCCAAGAGTTATGGACCTTCGAATAATCGATATCCAAAGGGTGCAACATCTGCGGTGCAAGGTGCAACATCCGTCCAAAATGACGAAATCGTGCCGTACGACCTTTAGAAATGGGTGCATGGATTTGAAACGGTGCAGTACAATGGTGCACCACTCTCCAGCGATGGTAAATCATTGACCAGCCACGGGGATCCCGTTTTACAGAAAAAATCCACGTGACGAAAAAACGAAGGGTAAAAAACTTTCATAACCCGATTGAGGTTCGGATAGGATTTTTTGGGTATGAAACTAACCGGTGATGGCTAAAAGCCATCATAGCTGTAGAACTCACAAATACCTTCGTTTCGACAGGTTATGGGTCCCGTAACTCTAAACGAGCCAAGAGTTATGGCCCTCCGAATAATCGATATCCAAAGGGTGCAACATCTGCGGTGCAAGGTGCAACATCCGTCCAAAATGACGAAATCGTGCCGTACGACCTTTAGAAATGGGTGCAGGGATTTGAAACGGTGCAGTACCATGGTGCACCACTCTCCAGCGATGGTAAATCATTGACCAGCCATGGGGATCCCGTTTTACAGAAAAAATCCACGTGACGAAAAAACGAAGGGTAAAAAACTTCCATGACCCGATTGAGGTTCGGATAGGATTTTTTGGGTATGAAACTAACCAGTGACGGCTGAAAGCTGTCATAGCTGTAGAACTCACAGATACCTTCGTTTTAACTGGTTATGGCTCACGTAACTCTAAACGAGCCATGAGTTATGGCCCTCCGAAGAATCGATATCCATAGGGTGCAACATCTACGGTGCAAGGTGCAACATCCGTCCAAAATGACGAAACCGTGCCATACGACCTTTAGAAATGGGTGCATGGATTTGAAACGGTGCAGTACCATGGTGCAACACTCTCCAGCGATGGTAAATCATTGACCAGCCACGGGGATCCCGTTTTACAGAAAAAATCCACGTGACGAAAAAACGAAGGGTAAAAAACTTCCATGACCCGATTGAGGTTCGGATAGGATTTTTTGGGTATGAAACTAACCAGTGACGGCAGAAAGCCGTCATAGCTGTAGAACTCACAGATACCTTCGTTTCGACTGGTTATGGCTCCCGTAACTCTAAACGAGCCATGAGTTATGGCCCTCCGAAGAATCGATTTCATCTGCGGTGCAAGGTGCAACATCCGTCCAAAATGACGAAACCGTGCCGTACGACCTTTAGAAATGGGTGCATGGATTTGAAACGGTGCAGTACCATGGTGCACCAATCTCCAGCGATGGTAAATCATTGACCAGCCACGGGGATCCCGTTTTACAGAATAATTCCACGTGACGAAAAAACGAAGGGTAAAAACTTCCTTGACCCGATTGAGGTTCGGATAGGATTTTTTGGGTATGAAACTAACCAGTGATGGCTGAAAGCTGTCATAGCTGTAGAAATCAAAAATACCTTCGTTTTGACTAGTTATGGCTCCCGTAACTCTAAACGAGCCAAGAGTTATGGCCCTCCGAATAATCGATATCCTTAGGGTGCAACATCTACGGTGCAAGGTGCAACATCCGTCCAAAATGACGAAACCGTGTCGTACGACCTTTAGAAAAGGGTGCATGGATTTGAAACGGTGCAGTACCATGGTGCACCACTCTCCAGCGATGGCAAATCATAGACCGGCCACGGGGATCCCGTTTTTACAGAAAAAATCCACGTGATGAAAAAACGAAGGGTAAAAAACTTCCTTGACCCGATTGAGGTTCGGATAGGATTTTTTTGGTATGAAACTAACCGGTGATGGCAGAAAGATGTCATAGCTGTAGAACTCACAGATACCTTCGTTTTGACTGGTTATGGCTCCCGTAACTCTAAACGAGCCAAGAGTTATGGGCCTCCGAATAATACATATCCATAGGGTGCAACATCTACGGCGCAAGGTGCAACATCCGTCCAAAGTGACGAAACCGTGCCGTACGACCTTTAGAAATGGGTGCATGGATTTGAAACGGTGCAGTACCATGGTGCACCACTCTCCAGCGATGGAAAATCGTTCTCCAGCCACGGCGATCCCGTTTTACAGAAAAAATCCACGTGACGAAAAAACGAAGGGTAAAAAACTTCCATGACCCGATCGAGGTTCGGATAGGATTTTTTGGGTATGAAACTAACCAGTGACGGCTGAAAGCCGTCATAGCTGTAGAACTCACAGATACCTTCGTTTTGACTGGTTATGGCTCCCGTAACTCTAAACGAGCCAAGAGTTATGGACCTTCGAATAATCGATATCCAAAGGGTGCAACATCTGCGGTGCAAGGTGCAACATCCGTCCAAAATGACGAAATCGTGCCGTACGACCTTTAGAAATGGGTGCATGGATTTGAAACGGTGCAGTACAATGGTGCATCACTCTCCAGCGATGGTAAATCATTGACCAGCCACGGGGATCCCGTTTTACAGAAAAAATCCACGTGACGAAAAAACGAAGGGTAAAAAACTTCCATGACCCGATTGAGGTTCGGATAGGATTTTTTGGGTATGAAACTAACCAGTGACGGCTGAAAGCTGTCATAGCTGTAGAACTCACAGATACCTTCGTTTTAACTGGTTATGGTTCACGTAACTCTAAACGAGCCATGAGTTATGGCCCTCCGAAGAATCGATATCCATAGGGTGCAACATCTACGGTGCAAGGTGCAACATCCGTCCAAAATGACGAAACCGTGCCATACGACCTTTAGAAATGGGTGCACGGATTTGAAACGGTGCAGTACCATGGTGCAACACTCTCCAGCGATGGTAAATCATTGACCAGCCACGGGGATCCCGTTTTACAGAAAAAATCCACGTGACGAAAAAACGAAGGGTAAAAAACTTCCATGACCCGATTGAGGTTCGGATAGGATTTTTTGGGTATGAAACTAACCAGTGATGGCAGAAAGCCATCATAGCTGTAGAACTCACAGATACCTTCGTT
The DNA here is from genome assembly GCA_030765085.1 of Allium cepa. Lineage (NCBI taxonomy): Eukaryota > Viridiplantae > Streptophyta > Magnoliopsida > Asparagales > Amaryllidaceae > Allium > Allium cepa. The sequence continues at coordinate 1,444,184 of CM060941.1, forward strand.
TCGACTGGTTATGGCTCCCGTAACTCTAAACGAGCCATGAGTTATGGCCCTCCGAAGAATCGATTTCATCTGCGGTGCAAGGTGCAACATCCGTCCAAAATGACGAAACCGTGCCGTACGACCTTTAGAAATGGGTGCATGGATTTGAAACGGTGCAGTACCATGGTGCACCACTCTCCAGCGATGGTAAATCATTGACCAGCCACGGGGATCCCGTTTTACAGAAAAATTCCACGTGACGAAAAAACGAAGGGTAAAAACTTCCTTGACCCGATTGAGGTTCGGATAGGATTTTTTGGGTATGAAACTAACCAGTGATGGCTGAAAGCTGTCATAGCTGTAGAAATCACAGATACCTTCGTTTTGACTAGTTATGGCTCCCGTAACTCTAAACGAGCCAAGAGTTATGGCCCTCCGAATAATCGATATCCTTAGGGTGCAACATCTACGGTGCAAGGTGCAACATCCGTCCAAAATGACGAAACCGTGTCGTACGACCTTTAGAAATGGGTTCATGAATTTGAAACGGTGCAGTACCATGGTGCACCACTCTCCAGCGATGGTAAATCATAGACCGGCCACGGGGATCCCGTTTTTACAGAAAAAATCCACGTGACGAAAAAACGAAGGGTAAAAAACTTCCTTGACCCGATTGAGGTTCGGATAGGATTTTTTGGTTATGAAACTAACCGGTGACGGCAGAAAGATGTCATTGTTGTAGAACTCACAGATACCATCGTTTTGACTGGTTATGGCTCCCGTAACTCTAAACGAGCCAAGAGTTATGGGCCTCCTAATAATACATATACATAGGGTGCAACATCTACGGCGCAAGGTGCAACATCCGTCCAAAATGACGAAACCGTGCCGTACGACCTTTAGAAATGGGTGCATGGATTTGAAACGGTGCAGTACCATGGTGCACCACTCTCCAACGATGGAAAATCGTTCACCAGCCACGGGGATCCCATTTTACAGAAAAAATCCACGTGACGAAAAAACGAAGGGTAAAAAACTTCCATGACCCGATCGAGGTTCGGATAGGTTGTTTTGGGTATGAAACTAACCAGTGACGGCTGAAAGCCATCATAGCTGTAGAACTCAAAGATACCTTCGTTTTGACTGGTTATGGCTCCCGTAACTCTAAACGAGCCATGAGTTATGGCCCTCCGAAGAATCGATATCCATAGGGTGCAACATCTACGGTGCAATGTGCAACATCCGTCCAAAATGACGAAACCGTGCCGTACGACCTTTAGAAATGGATGCATGGATTGGAAACGGTGCAGTACCATGGTGCACCACTCTCCAGCGATGGTAAATCATTGACCAGCCATGGGGATCCCGTTTTACAGAAAAAATCCACGTGACGAAAAAACGAAGGGTAAAAAACTTCCATGACCCGATTGAGGTTCGGATAGGATTTTTTGGGTATGAAACTAACCGGTGATGGCTGAAAGCCGTCATAGCTGTAGAACTCACAAATACCTTCGTTTCGACAGGTTATGGGTCCCGTAACTCTAAACGAGCCAAGAGTTATGGCCCTCCGAATAATCGATATCCAAAGGGTGCAACATCTGCGGTGCAAGGTGCAACATCCGTCCAAAATGACGAAATCGTGCCGTACGACCTTTAGAAATGGGTGCAGGGATTTGAAACGGTGCAGTACCATGGTGCACCACTCTCCAGCGATGGTAAATCATTGACCAGCCATGGGGATCCCGTTTTACAGAAAAAATCCACGTGACGAAAAAACGAAGGGTAAAAAACTTCCATGACCCGATTGAGGTTCGGATAGGATTTTTTGGGTATGAAACTAACCAGTGACGGCTGAAAGCTGTCATAGCTGTAGAACTCATAGATACCTTCGTTTTGACTGGTTATGGCTCCCGTAACTCTAAACGAGCCATGAGTTATGGCCCTCCGAAGAATCGATATCCATAGGGTGCAACATCTACGGTGCACGGTGCAACATCCGTCCAAAATGACGAAACCATGCCGTACGACCTTTAGAAATGGATGCATGGATTTGAAACGGTGCAGTACCATGGTGCACCACTCTCCAGCGATGGTAAATCATTGACCAGCCACGGTGATCCCGTTTTACAGAAAAAATCCAAGTGACGAAAAAACGAAGGGTAAAAAACTTCCATGACCCGATTGAAATTCGGATAGGATTTTTTGATTATGAAACTAACCAGTGACGGCTGAAAGCCGTCATAGCTGTAGAACTCATAGATACCTTCGTTTTGACTGGTTATGGCTCCCGTAACTCTAAACGAGCCAAGAGTTATGGCCCTCCGAAGAATCGATTTCCACAGGGTGCAACATCTGCGGTGCAAGGTGCAACATCCGTCCAAAATGACGAAACCGTGCCGTACGACCTTTAGAAATGGGTGCATGTATTTGAAACGGTGCAGTACCATGGTGCACCACTCTCCAGCAATGGTAAATCATTGACCAGCCACGGGGATCCCGTTTTACAGAAAAAATCCAAGTGACGAAAAAACGAAGGGTAAAAAACTTCCATGACCCGATTGAAATTCGGATAGGATTTTTTGATTATGAAACTAACCAGTGACGGCTGAAAGCTGTCATAGCTGTAGAACTCACAGATACCTTCGTTTTGACTGGTTATGGCTCCCGTAACTCTAAATGAGCCAAGAGTTATGGCCCTCCGAAGAATCGATATCCATAGGGTGCAACATCTACGGTGCAAGGTGCAACACCGTCCAAAATGACGAAACCGTGCCGTACGACCTTTAGAAATGGGTGCATGGATTTGAAATGGTGCAGTACCATGGTGCACCACTCTCCAGCGATGGTAAATCATTGACCAGCCACAGGGATCCCGTTTTACAGAAAAATTCCACGTGACGAAAAAGCGAAGGGTAAAAAACTTCCTTGACCCGATTAAGGTTCGGATAGGGTTTTTTGGGTATGAAACTAACCAGTGACGGCAGAAAGCTGTCGTAGCTGTAGAACTCACAAATACCTTCGTTTTGACTGGTTATGGCTCCCGTAACTCTAAACGAGCCAAGAGTTATGGCCCTCCGAAGAATCGATATCCATAGGGTGCAACATCTACGGTGCAAGGTGCAACATCCGTCCAAAATGACGAAACCATGCCGTACGACCTTTAGAAATGGGTGCATGGATTTGAAACGGTGCAGTACCATGGTGCACCACTCTCCAGCGATGGTAAATCATTGACCAGCCACGGGGATCCCGTTTTACAGAAAAATTCCACGTGACAAAAAAACGAAGGGTAAAAACTTCTTTGACCCGATTGAGGTTCGGATAGGATTTTTTGGGTATGAAACTAACCAGTGATGGCTGAAAGCTGTCATAGCTGTAGAACTCACAGATACCTTCGTTTTGACTGGTTATGGCTCCCGTAACTCTAAACGAGCCAAGAGTTATGGCCCTCCGAATAATCGATATCCTTAGGGTGCAACATCTACGGTGCAAGGTGCAACATCCGTCCAAAATGACGAAACCGTGTCGTACGACCTTTAGAAATGGGTGCATGGATTTGAAACAGTGCAGTACCATGGTGCACCACTCTCCAGCGATGGTAAATCATAGACCAGCCACGGGGATCCCGTTTTTACAGAAAAAATCCACGTGACGAAAAAACGAAGGGTAAAAAACTTCCTTGAACCGATTGAGGTACGGATAGGATTTTTTGGGTATGAAACTAACCGGTGACGGCTGAAAGCAGTCATAGCTGTAGAACTCACAGATACCTTCGTTTTCACTGGTTATGGCTCCCGTAGCTCTAAACGAGCCAAGAGTTATGGCCCTCCGAAGAATCGATATCCATAGGGTGCAACATCTACGGTGCAAGGTGCAACATCCGTCCAAAATGACGAAACCGTGCCGTACGACCTTTAGAAATGGGTGCATGGATTTGAAACGGTGCAGTACCATGGTGCACCACTCTCCAGCGATGGTAAATCATTGACTAGCCACGGGTATCCCGTTTTACAGAAAAATTCCACGTGATGAAAAAACGAAGGGTAAAAACTTCCTTGACCCGATTGAGGTTCGGATAGGATTTTTTGGGTATGAAACTAACCAGTGATGGCTGAAAGTTGTCATAGCTGTAGAACTCACAAATACCTTCGTTTTGACTAGTTATGGCTCCCGTAACTCTAAACAAGCCAAGAGTTATGGCCCTCCGAATAATCGATATCCTTAGGGTGCAACATCTACGGTGCAAGGTGCAACATCCGTCCAAAATGACGAAACCGTGCCGTACGACCTTTAGAAATGGGTGCATGGATTTGAAACGGGGCAGTACCATGGTGCACCACTCTCCAGCGATGGTAAATCATTGACCATCCACGGGGATCCCGTTTTACAGAAAAAATCCACGTGACGAAAAAACGAAGGGTAAAAAACTTCCATGACCCGATTGAGGTTCGGATAGGATTTTTTGGGTATGAAACTAACCAGTGATGGCTGAAAGCCATCATAGCTGTAGAACTCACAGATACCTTCGTTTCGACGGGTTATGGGTCTCGTAACTCTAAACGAGCCAAGAGTTATGGCCCTCCGAATAATCGATATCCAAAGGGTGCAACATCTGCGGTGCAAGGTGCAACATCCGTCCAAAATGACGAAATCGTGCCGTACGACCTTTAGAAATGGGTGCAGTGATTTGAAACGGTGCAGTACCATGGTGCACCACTCTCCAGCGATGGTAAATCATTGACCAGCCATGGGGATCCCGTTTTACAGAAAAAATCCACGTGACGAAAAAACAAAGGGTAAAAAACTTCCATGACCCGATTGAGGTTCGGATAGGATTTTTAGGGTATGAAACTAACCAGTGACGGCTGAAAGCCGTCATAGCTGTAGAACTCACAGATACCTTCGTTTTGACTGGTTATGGCTCCCGTAGCTTTAAACGAGCCAAGAGTTATGGCCCTTCGAATAATCGATATCCAAAGGGTGCAACACCTGCGGTGCAAGGGGCAACATCCGTTCAAAATGACGAAACCGTGCCGTACGACCTTTAGAAATGGGTGCATGGATTTGAAACGGTGCAGTACCATGGTGCACCACTCTCCAGCGATGGTAAATCATTGACCAGCCACGGGGATCCCGTTTTACAGAAAAAATCCACGTGACGAAAAAACTAAGGGTAAAAAACTTCCATGACCCGATTGAGGTTCGGATAGGATTTTTTGGGTATGAATCTAACCGGTGACGGCTGAAAGCGGTCATAGATGTAGAACTCATAGATATCTTCGTTTTGACTGGTTAGGGCTCCCGTAACTCTAAACGAGCCAAGAGTTATGGCCCTCTGAAGAATCGATATCCATAGGGTGCAACATCTAAGGTGCAAGGTGCAACATCCGTCCAAAATGACGAAACCGTGCCGTACGACCTTTAGAAATGGGTGCATGGATTTGAAATGGTGCAGTACCATGGTGCACCACTCTCCAGCGATGGTAAATCATTGACCAGCCACGGGGATCCCGTTTTACAGAAAAAATCCACGTAACGAAAAAACGAAGGGTAAAAAACTTCCATGACCCGATTGAGGTTCGGATAGGATTTTTTGGGTATGAAACTAACCAGTGACGGCTGAAAGCGGTCATAGCGGTAGAACTCACAAATACCTTCGTTTTGACTGGTTATGGCTCCCGTAACTCTAAACGAGCCAAGAGTTATGGCCCTCCGAATAATCGATATCCACAGGGTGCAACATCTACGGTGCAAGGTGCAACATCCATCCAAAATGACGAAACCGTGCCGTACGACCTTTAGAAATGGGTGCATGGATTTGAAACGGTGCAGTACCATGGTGCACCACTCTCTAGCGATGGTAAATCATTAACCAGCCACGGGGATCCCCTTTTACAGAAAAAATCCACGTGACGAAAAAACGAAGGGTGAAAAACTTCCATGACCCGATTGAGATTCGGATAGGATTTTTTGGGTATGAAACTAACCAGTGACGGCTGAAAGCCATCATAACTGTAGAACTCACAGATACCTTCGTTTCGACAGGTTATGGGTCCCGTAACTCTAAACGAGCCAAGAGTTATGGCCCTCCGAATAATCGATATCCAAAGGGTGCAACATCTGCAGTGCAAGGTGCAACATCCATCCAAAATGATGAAATCGTGCCGTACAACCTTTAGAAATGGGTCCAGGGATTTGAAACGGTGCAGTACCATGGTGCACCACTCTCCAGCGATGGTAAATCATTGACCAGCCACGGGGATCCCGTTTTACAGAAAAAATCCACGTGACGAAAAAACGAAGGGTAAAAAACTTTCATGACCCGATTGAGGTTCGGATAGGATTTTTTGGGTATGAAACTAACCAGTGACGGCTGAAAGCTGTCATAGATGTAGAACTCACAGATACCTTCGTTTTGACTGGTTATGGCTCCCGTATCTCTAAACGAGCCATGAGTTATGGCCCTCCAAAGGATCGATATCCATAGGGTGCAACATCTACGGTGCAAGGTGCAACATCCGTCCAAAATGATGAAACCGTGCCGTACGACCTTCAGAAATGGATGCATGGATTTGAAACGGTGCAGTACCATGGTGCACCACTCTCCAGCGATGGTAAATCATTGACCAGCCACGGGGATCCCGTTTTACAGAAAAAATCCACGTGACGAAAAAACGAAGGGTAAAAAACTTTCATGACCCGATTGAAGTTCGGATAGGATTTTTTGGGTATGAAACTAACCAGTGACGGCTGAAAGCCGTCATAGCTGTATAACTCACAGATACCTTCATTTTGACTGGTTATGGCTCCCGTAACTCTAAACGAGCCAAGAGTTATGGCCCTCCGAAGAATCGATTTCCACAGGGTGCAACATTTGCGGTGCAAGGTGCAACATCCGTCCAAAATGACGAAACCGTGCCGTACGACCTTTAGAAATGGGTGCGTGGATTTGAAACGGTGCAGTACCATGGTGCACCACTCTCCAGCGATGGTAAATCATTGACCAGCCATGGGGATCCCGTTTTACAGAAAAATTCCACGTGACGAAAAAACGAAGGGTAAAAACTTTCTTGACCCGATTGAGGTTCGGATAGGATTTTTTGGGTATGAAACTAATCAGTGATGGCTGAAAGCTGTCATAGCTGTAGAACTCACAGATACCTTCGTTTTGACTAGTTATGGCTCCCGTAACTCTAAACGAGCCAAGAGTTATGACCCTCCGAATAATCGATATCCTTAGGGTGCAACATCTACGGTGCAAGGTGCAACATCCGTCCAAAATGACGAAACCGTGTCGTACGACCTTTAGAAATGGGTGCATGGATTTGAAACGGTGCAGTACCATGGTGCACCACTCTCCAGCGATGGTAAATCATTGACCAGCCACGGGTATCCCGTTTTACAGAAAAAATCCACGTGACGAAAAAACGAAGGGTAAAAAACTTCCATGACCCGATTGAGGTTCGGATAGGATTTTTTGGGTATGAAACTAACCAGTGACGGCTGAAAGCCGTCATAGCTGTAGAACTCACAGATACCTTCGTATTGACTGGTTATGGCTCCCGTAACTCTAAACGAGCCAAGAGTTATGGCCCTCCGAATAATCGATATCCATAGGGTGCAACATCTACGGTGCAAGGTGCAACATCCGTCCAAAATGACGAAACCGTGTCGTACGACCTTTAGAAATGGGTGCATGGATTTGAAACGGTGCAGTACCATGGTGCACCACTCTCCAGCGATGGTAAATCATTGACCAGCCGCGGGGATCCCGTTTTACAGAAAAAATCCACGTGACGAAAAAACTAAGGGTAAAAAACTTCCATGACCCGATTGAGGTTCAGATAGGATTTTTTGGGTATGAAACTAACCAGTGATGGCAGAAAGCCATCATAGCTGTAGAACTCACAGATACCTTCGTTTCGACAGGTTATGGGTCCCGTAACTCTAAACGAGCCAAGAGTTATGGCCCTCCGAATAATCGATATCCAAAGGGTGCAACATCTGCGGTGCAAGGTGCAGCATCCGTCCAAAATGACGAAATCGTGCCGTACGACCTTTAGAAATGGGTGCAGGGATTTGAAACGGTGCAGTACCATGGTGCGCCACTCTCCAGCGATGGTAAATCGTTGACCAGCCACGGGGATCCCGTTTTACAGAAAAAACCCACATGACGAAAAAACGAAGGGTAAAAAACTTCCTTAACCCGATTGAGGTTCGGATAGGATTTTTTGGGTATGAAACTAACCAGTGACGGCTGAAAGCGGTCATAGCGGTAGAACTCACAGATACCTTCGTTTTGACTGGTTATGGCTCCCGTAACTCTAAACGAGCCAAGAGTTATGGCCCTCCGAATAATCGATATCCACAGGGTGCAACATCTACGGTGCAAGGTGCAACATCCGTCCAAAATGACGAAACCGTGCCGTACGACCTTTAGAAATGGGTGCATGGATTTGAAACGGTGCAGTGCCATGGTGCACCACTCTCCAACGATGGTAAATCATTGACCAGCCACGGGGATCCCGTTCTACAGAAAAAAATCCACTTGACGAAAAAACGAAGGGTAAAAAACTTCCATGACCCGATTGAGGTTCGGATAGGATTTTTTGGGTATGAAACTAACCAGTGACGGCTGAAAGCCGTCATAGCTGTAGAACTCACAGATACCTTCTTTTCGACAGGTTATGGGTCCTGTAACTCTAAACGAGCCAAGAGTTATGGCCCTTCGAATAATCGATATCCAAAGGGTGCAACATCTGCGGTGCAAGGTGCAACATCCGTCCAAAATGACGAAATTGTGCCGTACGACCTTTAGAAATGGGTGCAGGGATTTGAAACGGTGCAGTACCATGGTTCACCACTCTCCAGCGATGGTAAATCATTGACCAGCCACGGGGATCCCGTTTTACAGAAAAAATCCACGTGACGAAAAAACGAAGGGTAAAAAACATTCATGACCCGATTGAGGTTCGGATAGGATTTTTTGGGTATGAAACTAACCAGTGACGGCTGAAAGCTGTCATAGCTGTAGAACTCACATATACCTTCGTTTTGACTGGTTATGGCTCCCGTAACTGTAAACGAGCCATGAGTTATGGCCCTCCAAAGAATCGATATCCATACGGTGCAACATCTACGGTGCAAGGTGCAACATCCGTCCAAAATGACGAAACCGTGCCGTACGACCTTTAGAAATGGGTGCAGGGATTTGAAACGGTGCAGTACCATGGTTCACCACTCTCCAGCGATGGTAAATCATTGACCAGCCACGGGGATCCCGTTTTACAGAAAAAATCCACTTGACGAAAAAACGAAGGGTAAAAAACTTTCATGACCCTATTGAAGTTCGGATAGGATTTTTTGGGTATGAAACTAACCAGTGACGGCTGAAAGCCGTCATAGCTGTAGAACTCACAGATACCTTCGTTTTGACTGGTTATGGCTCCCGTAACTCTAAACTAGCCAAGAGTTATGGCCCTCCGAAGAATCGATTTCCACAGGGTGCAACATCTGCGGTGCAAGGTGCAACATCCGTCCAAAATGACGAAACCGTGCCGTACGACCTTTAGAAATGGGTGCATGGATTTGAAACGGTGCAGTACCATGGTGCACCACTCTCCAGCGATGGTAAATCATTGACCAGCCACGGGGATCCCGTTTTACAGAAAAATTCGACGTGACGAAAAAACGAAGGGTAAAAACTTTCTTGACCCGATTGAGGTTCGGATAGGATTTTTTGGGTATGAAACTAACCAGTGATGGCTAAAAGCTGTCATAGCTGTAGAACTCACAGATACCTTCGTTTTGAGTAGTTATGGCTCCCGTAACTCTAAACGAGCCAAGAGTTATGGCCCTCCAAATAATCGATATCCACAGGGTGCAACATCTGCGGTGCATGGTGCAACATCCGTCCAAAATGACGAAACCGTGCCGTACGACCTTTAGAAATGGGTGCATGGATTTGAAATGGTGCAGTACCATGGTGCACCACTCTCCAGCGATGGTAAATCATTGACCAGCCACGGGGATCCCATTTTACAGAAAAAACCCACGTGACGAAAAAACGAAGGGTAAAAAACTTTCTTAACCCGATTGAGGTTCAGATAGGATTTTTTGGGTATGAAACTAACCAGTGACGGCTGAAAGCGGTCATAGCGGTAGAACTCACAGATACCTTCGTTTTGACTGGTTATGGCTCCCGTAACTCTAAACGAGCCAAGAGTTATGGCCCTCCGAATAATCGATATCCACAGGGTGCAACATCTACGGTGCAAGGTGCAACATCCGTCCAAAATGACGAAACCGTGCCTTACGACCTTTAGAAATGGGTGCATAGATTTGAAACAGTGCAGTACCATGGTGCACCACTCTCCAGCGATGGTAAATCATTGACCAGCCACGGGGATCCCGTTCTACAGAAAAAAATCCACTTGACGAAAAAACGAAGGGTAAAAAACATCCATGACCCGATTGAGGTTCGGATAGGATTTTTTGGGTATGAAACTAACTAGTGACGGCTGAAAGCCGTCATAGCTGTAGAACTCACAGATACCTTCGTTTCGACAGGTTATGGGTCCCGTAACTCTAAACGAGCCAAGAGTTATGGCCCTTCGAATAATCGATATCCAAAGGGTGCAACATCTGCGGTGCAAGGTGCAACATCCGTCCAAAATGACGAAATCGTGCCGTACGACCTTTAGAAATGGGTGCAGGGATTTGAAATGTTGCAGTACCATGGTGCACCACTCTCCAGCGATGGTAAATCATTGACCAGCCACGGGGATCCCGTTTTACAGAAAAAATCCACGTGACGAAAAAACGAAGGGTAAAAAACATTCATGACCCGATTGAGGTTCGGATAGGATTTTTTGGGTATGAAACTAACCAGTGACGGCTGAAAGCGGTCATAGCTGTAGAACTCACATATACCTTCGTTTTGACTGGTTATGGCTCCCGTAACTCTAAACGAGCCAAGAGTTATGGCCCTCCGAATAATCGATATCCACAGGGTGCAACATCTACGGTGCAAGGTGCAACATCCGTCCAAAATGATGAAACCGTGCCGTACGACCTTTAGAAATGGGTGCATAGATTTGAAACAGTGCAGTACCATGGTGCACCACTCTCCAGCGATGGTAAATCATTGACCAGCCACGGGGATCCCGTTTTAAAGAAAAAATCCACGTGATGAAAAAACGAAGGGTAAAAAACTTTCATGACCCGATTGAAGTTCGGATAGGATTTTTTGGGTATGAAACTAACCAGTGACGGCTGAAAGCCGTCATAGATGTAGAACTCACAGATACCTTCGTTTTGACTGGTTATGGCTCCCGTAACTCTAAACTAGCCAAGAGTTATGGCCCTCCGAAGAATTGATTTCCACAGGGTGCAACATCTGCGGTGCAAGGTGCAACATCCGTCCAAAATGACGAAACCGTGCCGTACGACCTTTAGAAATGGGTGCATGGATTTGAAACGGTGCAGTACCATGGTGCACCACTCTCCAGCGATGGTAAATCATTGACCAGCCACGGGGATCCCGTTTTACAGAAAAATTCGACGTGACGAAAAAACGAAGGGTAAAAACTTTCTTGACCCGATTGAGGTTCGGATAGGATTTTTTCGGTATGAAACTAACCAGTGATGGCTGAAAGCTGTCATAGCTGTAGAACTCACAAATACCTTCGTTTTGAGTAGTTATGGCTCCCGTAACTCTAAACGAGCCAAGAGTTATGGCCCTCCGAATAATCGATATCCTTAGGGTGCAACATCTACGGTGCAAGGTGCAACATCCGTCCAAAATGACGAAACCGTGTCGTACGACCTTTAGAAATGGGTGCATGGATTTGAAACGGTGCAGTACCATGGTGCAACACTCTCCAGCGATGGCAAATCATTGACCAGCCACGGGGATCCCGTTTTACAGAAAAAATCCACGTGACGAAAAAACGAAGGGTAAAAAACTTCCATGACCCGATTGAGGTTCGGATAGGATTTTTTGGGTATGAAACTAACCAGTGACGGCTGAAAGCCGTCATAGCTGTAGAACTCACAGATACCTTCGTTTTGACTGGTTATGGCTCCCGTAACTCTAAACGAGTCAAGAGTTATGGCCCTCCGAATAATCGATATCCACAGGGTGCAACATCTACGGTGCAAGGTGCAACATCCGTCCAAAATGACAAAACCGTGCCGTACGACCTTTAGAAATGGGTGCATGGATTTGAAACGGTGCAGTATCATGGTGCACCACTCTCCAGCGATGGTAAATCATTGACCAGCCACGGGGATCCCGTTCTACAGAAAAAAATCCACGTGACCAAAAAACGAAGGGTAAAAAACTTCCATGACCCGATTGAGGTTCGGATAGGATTTTTTGGGTATGAAACTAACCAGTGACGGCTGAAAGCCGTCATAGCTGTAGAACTCACAGATACCTTCGTTTCGACAAGTTATGGGTCCCGTAACTCTAACGAGCCAAGAGTTATGGCACTTCGAATAATCGATATCCAATGGGTGCAACATCTGCGGTGCAAGGTGCAACATCCGTCTAAAATGACGAAACCGTGCCGTACGACCTTTAGAAATGGATGCATGGATTTGAAACGGTGCAGTACCATGGTGCACCACTCTCCAGCGATGGTAAATCATTGACCAGCCACGGGGATCACGTTTTATAGAAAAAATCCACGTGATGAAAAAACGAAGGGTAAAAAACTTTCATGACCCGATTGAAGTTCGGATAGGATTTTTTGGGTATGAAACTAACCAGTGACGGCTGAAAGCCGTCATAGATGTAGAACTCACAGATACCTTCGTTTTGGCTGGTTATGGCTCCCGTAACTCTAAACTAGCCAAGAGTTATGGCCCTCCGAAGAATCGATTTCCACAGGGTGCAACATCTGCGGTGCAAGGTGCAACATCCGTCCAGAATGACGAAACCGTGCCGTACGACCTTTAGAAATGGGTGCATGGATCTGAAACGGTGCAGTACCATGGTGCACCACTCTCCAGCGATGGTAAATCATTGACCAGCCACGGGGATCCCGTTTTACAGAAAAATTCGACGTGACGAAAAAACGAAGGGTAAAAACTTTCTTGACCCGATTGAGGTTCGGATGGGATTTTTTGGGTATGAAACTAACCAGTGACGGCTGAAAGCTGTCATAGCTGTAGAACTCACAGATACCTTCGTTTTGAGTAGTTATGGCTCCCGTAACTCTAAACGAGCCAAGAGTTATGGCCCTTTGAATAATCGATATCCACAGGGTGCAACATCTACGGTGCAAGGTGCAACATCCGTCCAAAATGACGAAACCGTGCCGTACGACCTTTAGAAATGGATGCATGGATTTGAAACGGTGCAGTACCATGGTGCACCATTCTCCAGCGATGGTAAATCATTGACCAGCCACGGGGATCCCGTTTTATAGAAAAAATCCACGTGATGAAAAAACGAAGGGTAAAAAACTTTCATGACCCGATTGAAGTTCGGATAGGATTTTTTGGGTATGAAACTAACCAGTGACGGCTGAAAGCCGTCATAGCTGTAGAACTCACAGATACCTTCGTTTTGACTGGTTATGGCTCCCGTAACTCTAAACTAGCCAAGATTTATGGCCCTCCGAAGAATCGATTTCCACAGGGTGCAACATCTGCGGTGCAAGGTGCAACATCCGTCCAAAATGACGAAACTGTGTCGTACGACCTTTAGAAATGGGTGCATGGATTTGAAACGGTGCAGTACCATGGTGCACCACTCTTCAGCGATGGTAAATCATTGACCAGCCACGGGGATCCCGTTTTACAGAAAAATTCGACGTGACGAAAAAACGAAGGGTAAAAACTTTCTTGACCCGATTGAGGTTCGGATAGGATTTTTTGGGTATGAAACTAACCAGTGATGGCTAAAAGCTGTCATAGCTGTAGAACTCACAGATACCTTCGTTTTGAGTAGTTATGGCTCCCGTAACTCTAAACGAGCCAAGAGTTATGGCCCTCCAAATAATCGATATCCAAAGGGTGCAACATCTGCGGTGCATGGTGCAACATCCGTCCAAAATGACGAAACCGTGCCGTACGACCTTTAGAAATGGGTGCATGGATTTGAAATGGTGCAGTACCATGGTGCACCACTCTCCAGCGATGGTAAATCATTGACCAGCCACGGGGATCCCATTTTACAGAAAAAACCCACGTGACGAAAAAAAGAAGGGTAAAAAACTTCCTTAACCCGATTGAGGTTCGGATAGGATTTTTTGGGTATGAAACTAACCAGTGACGGCTGAAAGCGGTCATAGCGGTAGAACTCACAGATACCTTCGTTTTGACTGGTTATGGCTCCCGTAACTCTAAACGAGCCAAGAGTTATGGCCCTCCGAATAATCGATATCCACAGGGTGCAACATCTACGGTGCAAGGTGCAACATCCGTCCAAAATGACGAAACCGTGCCATACGACCTTTAGAAATGGGTGCATAGATTTGAAACAGTGCAGTACCATGGTGCACCACTCTCCAGCGATGGTAAATCATTGACCATCCACGGGGATCCCGTTCTACAGAAAAAAATCCACTTGACGAAAAAACGAAGGGTAAAAAACTTCCATGACCCGATTGAGGTTCGGATAGGATTTTTTGGGTATGAAACTAACCAGTGACGGCTGAAAGCCGTCATAGCTGTAGAACTCACAGATACCTTCGTTTCGACAGGTTATGGGTCCCGTAACTCTAAACGAGCCAAGAGTTATGGGCCTTCGAATAATCGATATCCAAAGGGTGCAACATCTGCGGTGCAAAGTGCAACATCCGTCCAAAATGACGAAATCGTGCCGTACGACCTTTAGAAATGGGTGCAGGGATTTGAAACGGTGCAGTACCATGGTGCACCACTCTCCAGCGATGGTAAATCATTGACCAGCAACGGGGATCCCGTTTTACAGAAAAAATCCACGTGACGAAAAAACGAAGGGTAAAAGCTTTCTTGACCCGATTGAGGTTCGGATAGGATTTTTTGGGTATGAAACTAACCAGTGATGGCTGAAAGCTGTCATAGCTGTAGAACTCACATATACCTTCGTTTTGACTGGTTATGGCTCCCGTAACTCTAATCGAGCCAAGAGTTATGGCCCTCCGAATAATCGATATCCACAGGGTGCAACATCTACGGTGCAAGGTGCAACATCCGTCCAAAATGATGAAACCGTGCCGTACAACCTTTAGAAATGGGTGCATAGATTTGAAACAGTGCAGTACCATGGTGCACCACTCTCCAGCGATGGTAAATCATTGACCAGCCACGGGGATCCCGTTTTATAGAAAAAAATCCACGTGATGAAAAAACGAAGGGTAAAAAACTTTCATGACCCGATTGAAGTTCGGATAGGATTTTTTGGCTATGAAACTAACCACTGACGGCTGAAAGCCATCATAGCTGTAGAACTCACAGATACCTTCGTTTTGACTAGTTATGGCTCCCGTAACTCTAAACTAGCCAAGAGTTATGGCCCTCCGAATAATCGATATCCACAGGGTGCAACATCTACGGTGCAAGGTGCAACATCCGTCCAAAATGACGAAACCGTGCCGTACGACCTTTAGAAATGGGTGCATGGAATTTAAACGGTGCAGTACCATGGTGCACCACTCTCCAGCGATGGTAAATCATTGACCAGCCACGGGGATCCCGTTTTACAGAAAAATTCGACGTGACGAAAAAACGAAGGGTAAAAACTTTCTTGACCCGATTGAGGTTCGGATAGGATTTTTTCGGTATGAAACTAACCAGTGACGGCTGAAAGCCGTCATAGCTGTAGAACTCACAGATACCTTCGTTTTGACTGGTTAAGGCTACCGTAACTCTAAACTAGCCAAGAGTTATGGCCCTCCGAAGAATTGATTTCCACAGGGTGCAACATCTGCGGTGCAAGGTGCAACATCCGTCCAAAATGACGAAACCGTGCCGTACGACCTTTAGAAATGGGTGCATGGATTTGAAACGGTGCAGTACCATGGTGCACCACTCTCCAGCGATGGTAAATCATTGACCAGCCACGGGGATCCCGTTTTACAGAAAAATTCGACGTGACGAAAAAACGAAGGGTAAAAACTTTCTTGACCCGATTGAGGTTCGGGTAGGATTTTTTCGGTATGAAACTAACCAGTGACGGCTGAAAGCTGTCATAGCTGTAGAACTCACAGATACCTTCGTTTTGAGTAGTTATGGCTCCCGTAACTCTAAACGTGCCAAGAGTTATGGCCCTCCGAATAATCGATATCCTTAGGGTGCAACATCTACGGTGCAAGGTGCAACATCCGTCCAAAATGACGAAACCGTGTCGTACGACCTTTAGAAATGGGTGCATCGATTTGAAACGGTGCAGTACCATGGTGCAACACTCTCCAGCGATGGTAAATCATTGACCAGCCACGGGGATCCCGTTTTACAGAAAAAATCCATGTGACGAAAAAACGAAGGATAAAAAACTTACATGACCCGATTGAGGTTCGGATAGGATTTTTTGGGTATGAAACTAACCAGTGACGGCTGAAAGCTTTCATAGCTGTAGAACTCACAGATACCTTCGTTTTGACTGGTTATGGCTCCCGTAACTCTAAACGAGCCAAGAGTTATGGCCCTCCGAATAGTCGATATCCACAGGGTGCAACATCTACGGTGCAAGGTGCAACATCCGTCCAAAATGACGAAACCGTGCCGTACGACCTTTAGAAATGGGTGCATGGATTTGAAACGGTGCAGTATCATGGTGCACCACTCTCCAGCGATGGTAAATCATTGACCAGCCACGGGGATCCCGTTCTACAGAAAAAAATCCACGTGACCAAAAAACGAAGTGTAAAAAACTTCCATGACCCGATTGAGGTTCGGATAGGATTTTTTGGGTATGAAACTAACCAGTGACGGCTGAAAGCCGTCATAGCTGTAGAACTCACAGATACCTTCGTTTCGACAAGTTATGGGTCCCGTAACTCTAAACGAGCCAAGAGTTATGGCCCTTCGAATAATCGATATCCAAAGGGTGCAACATCTGCGGTGCAAGGTGCAACATCCGTCAAAAATGACGAAACCGTGCCGTACGACCTTTAGAAATGGATGCATGGATTTGAAATGGTGCAGTACCATGGTGCACCACTCTCCAGCGATGGTAAATCGTTGACCAGCCACGGGGATCCCGTTTTATAGAAAAAAATCCACGTGATGAAAAAACGAAGGGTAAAAAACTTTCATGACCCGATTGAAGTTCGGATAGGATTTTTTGGGTATGAAACTAACCAGTGACGGTTGAAAGCCGTCATAGCTGTAGAACTCACAGATACCTTCGTTTTGACTGGTTATGGCTCCCGTAACTCTAAACTAGCCAAGAGTTATGGCCCTCCGAAGAATCGATTTCCACAGGGTGCAACATCTGCGGTGCAAGGTGCAACATCCGTCCAAAATGACGAAACCGTGCCGTACGACCTTTAGAAATGGGTGCATGGATTTGAAACGGTGCAGTACCATGGTGCACCACTCTCCAGCGATGGTAAATCATTGACCAGCTACGGGGATCTCGTTTTACAGAAAAATTCGACGTGACGAAAAAACGAAGGGTAAAAACTTTCTTGACCCGATTGAGGTTCGGATAGGATTTTTTCGGTATGAAACTAACCAGTGACGGCTGAAAGCTGTCATAGCTGTAGAACTCACAGATACCTTCGTTTTGAGTAGTTATGGCTCCCGTAACTCTAAACGTGCCAAGAGTTATGGCCCTCCGAATAATCGATATCCTTAGGGTGCAACATCTACGGTGCAAGGTGCAACATCCGTCCAAAATGACGAAACCGTGTCGTACGACCTTTAGAAATGGGTGCATGGATTTGAAACGGTGCAGTACCATGGTGCAACACTCTCCAGCGATGGTAAATCATTGACCAGCCACGGGGATCCCGTTTTACAGAAAAAATCCACGTGACGAAAAAACGAAGGGTAAAAAACTTCCATGACCCGATTGAGGTTCGGATAGGATTTTTTGGGTATGAAACTAACCACTGACGGCTGAAAGCTTTCATAGCTGTAGAACTCACAGATACCTTCGTTTTGACTGGTTATGGCTCCCGTAACTCTAAACGAGCCAAGAGTTATGGCCCTCCGAATAATCGATATCCACAGGGTGCAACATCTACGGTGCAAGGTGCAACATCCGTCCAAAATGACGAAACCGTGTCGTACGACCTTTAGAAATGGGTGCATGGATTTGAAACGGTGCAGTATCATGGTGCACCACTCTCCAGCGATGGTAAATCATTGACCAGCCACGGGGATCCCGTTTTATAGAAAAAAATCCACGTGATGAAAAAATGAAGGGTAAAAAACTTTCATGACCCGATTGAAGTTCGGATAGGATTTTTTGGGTATGAAACTAACCAGTGACGGCTGAAAGCCGTCATAGCTGTAGAACTCACAGATACCTTCGTTTTGACTGGTTATGGCTCCCGTAACTCTAAACTAGCCAAGAGTTATGGCCCTCCGAAGAATCGATTTCCACAGGGTGCAACATCTGCGGTGCAAGGTGCAACATCCGTCCAAAATGACGAAACCGTGCCGTACGACCTTTAGAAATGGGTGCATGGATTTGAAACGGTGCAGTACCATGGTGCACCACTCTCCAGCGATGGTAAATCATTGACCAGCCACGGGGATCCCGTTTTACAGAAAAATTCGACGTGACGAAAAAACGAAGGGTAAAAACTTTCTTGACCCGATTGAGGTTCGTATAGGATTTTTTGGGTATGAAACTAACCAGTGATGGCTGAAAGCTGTCATAGCTGTAGAACTCACAGATACCTTCGTTTTGAGTAGTTATGTCTCCCGTAACTCTAAGCGAGCCAAGAGTTATGGCCCTCCGAATAATCGATATCCACAGGGTGCAACATCTACGGTGCAAGGTGCAACATCCGTCCAAAATGACGAAACCGTGCCGTACAACCTTTAGAAATGGGTGCATGGATTTGAAACGGTGCAGTACCATGGTGCACCACTCTCCGGCGATGGTAAATCATTGACCAGCCACGGGGATCCCGTTCTACAGAAAAAAGCCACTTGACGAAAAAACGAAGGGTAAAAAACTTCCATGACCCGATTGAGGTTCGGATAGGATTTTTTGGGTATGAAACTAACCAGTGACGGCTGAAAGCGGTCATAGCGGTAGAACTCACAGATACCTTCGTTTTGACTGGTTATGGCTCCCGTAACTCTAAACGAGCCAAGAGTTATGGCCCTCCGAATAATCGATATCCACAGGGTGCAACATCTACGGTGCAAGGTGCAACATCCGTCCAAAATGACGAAACAGTGCCGTACGACCTTTAGAAACGAGTGCATGGATTTGAAACATTGCAGTGCCATGGTGCACCACTCTCCAGCGATGGTAAATCATTGACCAGCCACGGGGATCCCGTTCTACAGAAAAAAATCCACTTGACGAAAAAACGAAGGGTAAAAAACTTCCATGACCCGATTGAGGTTCGGATAGGATTTTTTGGGTATGAAACTAACCAGTGACGGCTGAAAGCCGTCATAGCTGTAGAACTCACAGATACCTTCGTTTCGACAGGTTATGGGTCCCGTAACTCCAAACGAGCCAAGAGTTATGGCTATTCGAATAATCGATATCCAAAGGGTGCAACATCTGCGGTGCAAGGTGCAACATCCGTCCAAAATGACGAAATCGTGCCGTACGACCTTTAGAAATGGGTGCAGGGATTTGAAACGGTGCAGTACCATGGTGCACCACTCTCCAGCGATGGTAAATCATTGACCAGCCACGGGGATCCCGTTTTACAGAAAAAATCCACGTGACGAAAAAACGAAGGGTAAAAAACATTCATGACCCGATTGAGGTTCGGATAGGATTTTTTCGGTATGAAACTAACCAGTGACGGCTGAAAGCTGTCATAGCTGTAGAACTCACAGATACCTTCGTTTTGAGTAGTTATGGCTCCCGTAACTCTAAACGAGCGAAGAGTTATGGCCCTCCGAAGAATCGATTTCCACAGGGTGCAACATCTGCGGTGCATGGTGCAACATCCGTCCAAAAAGACGAAACCGTGCCGTACGACCTTTAGAAATGGGTGCATAGATTTGAAACAGTGCAGTACCATGGTGCACCACTCTCCAGCGATGGTAAATCATTGACCAGCCACGGGGATCCCGTTCTACAGAAAAAAATCCACTTGACGAAAAAACGAAGGGTAAAAAACTTCCATGACCCGATTGAGGTTCGGATAGGATTTTTTGGGTATGAAACTAACCAGTGACGGCTGAAAGCCGTCATAGCTGTAGAACTCACAGATACCTTCGTTTCGACAGGTTATGGGTCCCGTAACTCCAAACGAGCCAAGAGTTATGGCTATTCGAATAATCGATATCCAAAGGGTGCAACATCTGCGGTGCAAGGTGCAACATCCGTCCAAAATGACGAAATCGTGCCGTACGACCTTTAGAAATGGGTGCAGGGATTTGAAACGGTGCAGTACCATGGTGCACCACTCTCCAGCGATGGTAAATCATTGACCAGCCACGGGGATCCCGTTTTACAGAAAAAATCCACGTGACGAAAAAACGAAGGGTAAAAAACATTCATGACCCGATTGAGGTTCGGCTAGGATTTTTTGGGTATGAAACTAACCAGTGACGGCTGAAAGCTGTCATAGCTGTAGAACTCACATATAACTTCGTTTTGACTGGTTATGGCTCCCGTAACTCTAAACGAGCCAAGAGTTATGGCCCTCCGAATAATCGATATCCACAGGGTGCAACATCTACGGTGCAAGGTGCAACATCCGTCCAAAATGACGAAACCGTGCCGTACGACCTTTAGAAATGGGTGCATAGATTTGAAACATGCAGTACCATGGTGCACCACTCTCCAGCGATGGTAAATCATTGACCAGCCACGGGGATCCCGTTTTATAGAAAAAATCCACGTGATGAAAAAACGAAGGGTAAAAAACTTTCATGAGCCGATTGAAGTTCGGATAGGATTTTTTGGGTATGAAACTAACCAATGACGGCTGAATGCTGTCATAGCTGTAGAACTCACAGATACCTTCGTTTTGACTGGTTATGGCTCCCGTAACTCTAAACTAGCCAAGAGTTATGGCCCTCCGAAAAATCGATTTCCACAGGGTGCAACATCTGCGGTGCAAGGTGCAACATCCGTCCAAAATGACGAAACCGTGCCGTACGACCTTTAGAAATGGGTGCATGGATTTGAAACGGTGCAGTACCATGGTGCACCACTCTCCAGCGATGGTAAATCATTGACCAGCCACGGGGATCCCGTTTTACAGAAAAATTCGACGTGACGAAAAAACGAAGGGTAAAAGCTTTCTTGACCCGATTGAGGTTCGGATAGGATTTTTTGGGTATGAAACTAACCAGTGATGGCTGAAAGCTGTCATAGCTGTAGAACTCACAGATACCTTCGTTTTGAGTAGTTATGGCTCCCGTAACTCTAAACGAGCCAAGAGTTATGGCCCTCCGAATAATCGATATCCTTAGGGTGCAACATCTACGGTGCAAGGTGCAACATCCGTCCAAAATGACGAAACCGTGTCGTACGACCTTTAGAAATGGGTGCATGGATTTGAAACGGTGCAGTACCATGGTGCAACACTCTCCAGCGATGGTAAATCATTGACCAGCCACGGGGATCCCATTTTACAGAAAAAATCCACGTGACGAAAAAACGAAGGGTAAAAAACTTCCATGACCCGATTGAGGTTCGGATAGGATTTTTTGGGTATGAAACTAACCAGTGACGGCTAAAAGCTATCATAGCTGTAGAACTCACAGATACCTTCGTTTTGACGGGTTATGGCTCCCGTAACTCTAAACGAGCCAAGAGTTATGGCCCTCCGAATAATCGATATCCGTAGGGTGCAACATCTACGGTGCAAGGTGCAACATCCGTCCAAAATGACGAAACCGTGCCGTACGACCTTTAGAAATGGGTGCATGGATTTGAAACGGTGCAGTACCATGGTGCACCACTCTCCAGCGATGGTAAATCATAGACCAGCCACGGGGATCCCGTTTTACAGAAAAAATCCACGTGACGAAAAAACGAAGGGTAAAAATCTTCCTTAACCCGATTGAGGTTCGGATAGGATTTTTTGGGTATGAAACTAACCGGTAATGGTAGAAAGATGTCATAGCTGTAAAACTCACAGATACCTTCGTTTTGACTGGTTATGGCTCCCGTAACTCTAAACGAGCCAAGAGTTATGGCCCTCCGAATAATAGATATCCATAGGGTGCAACATCTACGGCGCAAGGTGCAACATCCGTCCAAAATGACGAAACCGTGCCGTACGACCTTTCGAAATGGGTGCATGGATTTGAAACGGTGCAGTACCATTGTGCACCACTCTCCAGCGATGGTAAATCATAGACCAGCCTCGGGGATCCCGTTTTACAGAAAAATCCACGTGACGAAAAAACGAAGGGTAAAAAACTTCCTTGACCCGATTGAGGTTCGGATAGGATTTTTTGGGTATGAAACTAACCGGTGATGGTAGAAAGATGTCATAGCTGTAGAACTCACAGATACCTTCGTTTTGACTGGTTATGGCTCCCGTAACTCTAAACGAGCCAAGAGTTATGGCCCTCCGAATAATAGATATCCATAGGGTGCAACATCTATGGCGCAAGGTGCAACATCCGTCCAAAATGACGAAACCGTGCCGTACGACCTTTAGAAATGGGTGCATGGATTTGAAACGGTGCAGTACCATGGTGCACCACTCTCCAGCTATGGAAAATCGTTGACCAGCCACGGGGATCCCGTTTTACAGAAAAAATCCACGTGACGAAAAAACGAAGGGTAAAAAACTTCCATGACCCGATTGAGGTTCGGATAGGATTTTTTGGGTATGAAACTAACCAGTGACGGCTGAAAGCCGTCATAGCTGTAGAACTCACAGATACCTTCGTTTTGACTGGTTATGGCTCCCGTAACTCTAAACGAACCAAGAGTTATGGCCCTTCGAATAATCGATATCCAAAGGGTGCAACATCTGCGGTGCAAGGTGCAACATCCGTCCAAAATGACGAAACCGTGCCGTACGACCTTTAGAAATGGGTGCATGGATTTGAAACGGTGCAGTACCATGGTGCACCACTCTCCAGCGATGGTAAATCATTGACCAGCCATGGGGATCCCGTTTTACAGAAAAAATCCACGTGACGAAAAAACGAAGGTTAAAAAACTTCCGTGACCCGATTGAGGTTCGGATAGGATTTTTTGGGTATGAAACTAACCAGTGACGGCTGAAAGCTATCATAGCAGTAGAACTCACAGATACCTTCATTTTGACTGGTTGTGGCTCTCGTAACTCTAAACGAGCCAAGAGTTATGGCCCTCCGAATAATCGATATCCATAGGGTGCAACATCTACGGTGCAAGGTGCAACATCCGTCCAAAATGACGAAACCGTGCCGTACGACCTTTAGAAATGGGTGCATGGATTTGAAACGGTGCAGTACCATGGTGCACCACTCTCCAGAGATGGTAAATCATAGACCAGCCACGGGGATCCCGTTTTACAGAAAAACCCACGTGATGAAAAAACGAAGGGTAAAAATCTTCCTTGACCCGATTGATGTTCGGATAGGATTTTTTGGGTATGAAACTAACCGGTGACGGTAGAAAGATGTCATAGCTGTAGAACTCACAGATACCTTCGTTTTGACTGGTTATGGCTCCCGTAACTCTAAACGAGCCAAGAGTTATGGCCCTCCGAATAATAGATATCCATAGGGTGCAACATCTACGGCGCAAGGTGCAACATCCGTCCAAAATGACGAAACCGTGCCGTACGACCTTTAGAAATGGGTGCATGGATTTGAAACGGTGCAGTACCATGGTGCACCACTCTCCAGCGATGGAAAATCGTTGACCAGCCACGGGGATCTCGTTCTACAGAAAAAATCCACGTGACGAAAAAACGAAGGGTAAAAAACTTCCATGACCCGATTGAGGTTCGGATAGGATTTTTTGGGTATGAAACTAACCAGTGACGGCTGAAAGCCATCATAGCTGTAGAACTCACAGATACCTTCGTTTTGACTGGTTATGGCTCCCGCTACTCTAAACGAACCAAGCGTTATGGCCCTTCGAATAATCGATATCCAAAGGGTGCAACATCTGCGGTGCAAGGTACAACATCCGTCCAAAATGACGAAACCGTGCCGTACGACCTTTAGAAATAGGTGCATGGATTTGAAACGGTGCAGTACCATGGTGCACCACTCTCCAGCGATGGTAAATCATTGACCAGCCATGGGGATCCCGTTTTACAGAAAAAATCCACGTGACGAAAAAACGAAGGGTAAAAAACTTCCATGACCCGATTGATGTTCGGATAGGATTTTTTGCGTATGAAACTAACCAGTGACGGCTGAAAGCTATCATAGCTGTAGAACTCACAGATACCTTCATTTTGACTGGTTATGGCTCTCGTAACTCTAAACAAGCCAAGAGTTATGGCCCTCCGAATAATCGATATCCACAGGGTGCAACATCTACGGTGCAAGGTGCAACATCCGTCCAAAATGACGAAACCGTGCCGTACGACCTTTAGAAATGGGTGCATGGATTTGATACGGTGCAGTACCATGGTGCACCACTCTCCAGCGATGGTAAATCATTGACCAGCCACGGGGATCCCGTTTTACAGAAAAAACCCACGTGACGAAAAAACGAAGGGTAAAAAACTTCCTTGACCCGATTGAGGTTCGGATAGGATTATTTGGGTATGAAACTAACCAGTGATGGCTGAAAGCGGTCATAGCGGTAGAACTCACAGATACCTTTGTTTTGACTGGTTATGGCTCCCGTAACTCTAAACGAGCCAAGAGTTATGGCCCTCCGAATAATCGATATCCACAGGGTGCAACATCTACGGTGCAAGGTGCAACATCCGTCCAAAATGACGAAACCGTGCCGTACGACCTTTAGAAATGGGTGCATGGATTTGAAACGGTGCAGTACCATGGTGCACCACTCTCCAGCGATGGTAAATCATTGACCAGCCATGGGGATCCCGTTTTACAGAAAAAATCCACATGACGAAAAAAACGAAGAGTAAAAAACTTCCATGACCTGATTGAGGTTCGGATAGGATTTTTTGGGTATGAAACTAACCAGTGACGGCTGAAAGCGGTCATAGCTGTAGAACTCACAGATACCTTCTTTTTGACGGGTTATGGCTCCCTTAACTCTAAACGAGCCAAGAGTTATGGCCCTCCGAATAATCGATATCCATAGGGTGCAACATCTACGGTGCAAGGTGCAACATCCGTCCAAAATGACGAAACCGTGCCGTACGACCTTTAGAAATGGGTGCATTGATTTGAAACGGTGCAGTACCATGATGCACCACTCTCCAGCGATGGTAAATCATTGACCAGCCACGGGGATCCCGTTTTACAGAAAAAATCGACGTGACGAAAAAACGAAGGGTAAAAAACTTCCATGACCAGATTGAGGTTCGGATAGGATTTTTTGCGTATGAAACTAACCGGTGACGGCTGAAAGCTGTCATAGCTGTAGAACTCATAGATACCTTCGTTTTGACTGTTTATGGCTCCCGTAACTCTAAACGAGCCAAGAGTTATGGCCCTCCGAATAATCGATATCCATAGGGTGCAACATCTACGGTGCAAGGTGCAACATCCGTCCAAAATGACGAAACCGTGCCGTATTCTCTTTAGAAATGGGTGCATGGATTTGAAACGGTGCAGTACCATGGTGCACCACTCTCCAGCGATGGTAAATCATAGACCAGCCACGGGGATCCCGTTTTACAGAAAAAATCCACGTGACGAAAAAATGAAGGGTAAAAAACTTCCTTGACCCGATTGAGGTTCGGATAGGATTTTTTGGGTATGAAACTAACCAGTGACGGCAAAAAGATGTCATAGCTATAGAACTCACAAATACCTTCGTTTTGACTTGTTATGGCTCCCGTAAATCTAAACGAGCCAAGAGTTATGGCCCTCCGAACAATCGATATCCATAGTGTGCAACATCTACGGTGCAAGGTGCAACATCCGTCCAAAATGACGAAACAATGTCGTACGACCTTTAGAAATGGTTGCACGGATTTGAAACGGTGCAGTACCATGGTGCACCACTCTCCAGCGATGGTAAATCATAGACCAGCCACGGGATCCCGTTTTACAGAAAAAATCCACGTGACGAAAAAACGAAGGGTAAAAATCTTCCTTGACCCGATTGAGGTTCGGATAGGATTTTTTGGGTATGAAACTAACCGGTGACGGTAGAAAGATGTCATAGCTGTAGAACTCACAGATACCTTCGTTTTGACTGGTTATGGCTCCCGTAACTCTAAACGAGCCAAGAGTTATGGCCCTCCGAATAATAGATATCCATAGGGTGCAACATCTACGGCGCAAGGTGCAACATCCGTCCAAAATGACGAAACCGTGCCGTACGACCTTTAGAAATGGGTGCATGGATTTGAAACGGTGCAGTACCATGGTGCACCACTCTCCAGCGATGGAAAATCGTTGACCAGCCACGGGGATCCCGTTCTACAGAAAAAATCCACGTGACGAAAAAACGAAGGGTAAAAAACTTCCATGACCCGATTGAGGTTCGGATAGGATTTTTTGGGTATGAAACTAACCAGTGACGGCTGAAAGCCATCATAGCTGTAGAACTCGCAGATACCTTCGTTTTGACTGGTTATGGCTCCCGCTACTCTAAACGAACCAAGCGTTATGGCCCTTCGAATAATCGATATCCAAAGGGTGCAACATCTGCGGTGCAAGGTACAACATCCGTCCAAAATGACGAAACCGTGCCGTACGACCTTTAGAAATGGGTGCATGGATTTGAAACGGTGCATTACCATGGTGCACCACTCTCCAGCGATGGTAAATCATTGACCAGCCATGGGGATCCCGTTTTACAGAAAAAATCCACGTGACGAAAAAACGAAGGGTAAAAAACTTCCATGACCCGATTGAGGTTCGGATAGGATTTTTTGGGTATGAAACTAACCAGTGACGGCTGAAAGCTATCATAGCTGTAGAACTCACAGATACCTTCATTTTGACTGGTTATGGCTCTCGTAACTCTAAACGAGCCAAGAGTTATGGCCCTCCGAATAATCGATATCCACAGGGTGCAACATCTACGGTGCAAGGTGCAACATCCGTCCAAAATGACGAAACCGTGCCGTACGACCTTTAGAAATGGGTGCATGGATTTGATACGCTGCAGTACCATGGTGCACCACTCTCCAGCGATGGTAAATCATTGACCAGCCACGGGGATCCCGTTTTACAGAAAAAACCCACGTGACGAAAAAACGAAGGGTAAAAAACTTCCTTGACCCGATTGAGGTTCGGATAGGATTATTTGGGTATGAAACTAACCAGTGACGGCTGAAAGCGGTCATAGCGGTAGAACTCACAGATACCTTTGTTTTGACTGGTTATGGCTCCCGTAACTCTAAACGAGCCAAGAGTTATGGCCCTCCGAATAATCGATATCCACAGGGTGCAACATATACGGTGCAAGGTGCAACATCCGTCCAAAATGACGAAACCGTGCCGTACGACCTTTAGAAATGAGTGCATGGATTTGAAACGGTGCAGTACCATGGTGCACCACTCTCCAGCGATGGTAAATCATTGACCAGCCATGGGGATCCCGTTTTACAGAAAAAATCCACATGACGAAAAAACGAAGGGTAAAAAACTTCCATGACCTGATTGAGGTTCGGATAGGATTTTTTGGGTATGAAACTAACCAGTGACGGCAGAAAGCTGTCATAGCTGTAGAACTCACAAATACCTTCTTTTTGACGGGTTATGGCTCCCTTAACTCTAAACGAGCCAAGAGTTATGGCCCTCCGAATAATCGATATCCATAGGGTGCAACATCTACGGTGCAAGGTGCAACATCCGTCCAAAATGACGAAACCGTGCCGTACGACCTTTAGAAATGTGTGCATTGATTTGAAACGGTGCAGTACCATGATGCACCACTCTCCAGCGATGGTAAATCATTGACCAGCAACGGGGATCCCGTTTTACAGAAAAAATCGACGTGACGAAAAAACGAAGGGTAAAAAACTTCCATGACCAGATTGAGGTTCGGATAGGATTTTTTGCGTATGAAACTAACCGGTGACGACTGAAAGTTGTCATAGCTGTAGAACTCACAGATACCTTCGTTTTGACTGTTTATGGCTCCCGTAACTCTAAACGAGCCAAGAGTTATGACCCTCCGAATAATCGATATCCATAGGGTGCAACATCTACGGTGCAAGGTGCAACATCCGTCCAAAATGACGAAACCGTGCCGTATGACCTTTAGAAATGGGTGCATGGATTTGAAACGGTGCAGTACCATGGTGCACCACTCTCCAGCGATGGTAAATCATAGACCAGCCACGGGTATCCTATTTTACAGAAAAAATCCACGTGACGAAAAAATGAAGGGTAAAAAACTTCCTTGACCCGATTGAGGTTCGGATAGGATTTTTTGGGTATGAAACTAACCAGTGACGGCAAAAAGATGTCATAGCTATAGAACTCACAAATACCTTCGTTTTGACTTGTTATGGCTCCCGTAAATCTAAACGAGCCAAGAGTTATGGCCCTCCGAACAATCGATATCCATAGTGTGCAACATCTACGGTGCAAGGTGCAACATCCGTCCAAAATGACGAAACAATGTCGTACGACCTTTAGAAATGGTTGCACGGATTTGAAACGGTGCAGTACCATGGTGCACCACTCTCCAGCGATGGTAAATCATAGACCAGCCACGGGATCCCGTTTTACAGAAAAAATCCACGTGACGAAAAAACGAAGGGTAAAAATCTTCCTTGACCCGATTGAGGTTCGGATAGGATTTTTTGGGTATGAAACTAACCAGTGACGGCTGAAAGCTGTCATAGCTGTAGAACTCACAGATACCTTCGTTTTGACTGGTTATGGCTCCCGTAACTCTAAACGAGCCAAGAGTTATGGCCCTCCGAATAATCGATATCCACAGGGTGCAACATCTACGGTGCAAGGTGCAACATCCGTCCAAAATGACGAAACCGTACCGTACGACCTTTAGAAATGGGTGCATGGATTTGAAACGGTGCAGTACCATGGTGCACCACCCTCCAGCGATGGTAAATCATTGACCAGCCACGGGGATCCCGTTTTACAGAAAAATCCACGTGACGAAAAAACGAAGGGTAAAAACCTTCCATGACCCGATTGATGTTCGGATAGGATTTTTTGGGTATGAAACTAACCAGTGATGGCTGAAAGCTGTCATAGCTGTAGAACACACAGATACCTTCGTTTTGACTAGTTATGGCTCCCGTAACTCTGAACGAGCCAAGAGTTATGGCCCTCCGAAGAATCGATTTCCACAGGGTGCAACATCTGCGGTGCAAGGTGCAACATCCGTCCAAAATGACAAAACCGTGTCGTACGACCTTTAGAAATGGGTGCATGGATTTGAAACGGTGCAGTACCATGGTGCACCACTCTCCAGCGATGGTAAATCATTGACCAGCCACGGGGATCCCGTTTTTACAGAATAAATCCACGTGACGAAAAAACGAAGGGTAAAAAACTTCCATGACCCGATTGAGGTTCGGATAGGATTTTTCGGTATGAAACTAACTAGTGACGGCTGAAAGCAGTCATAGCTGTAGAACTCGCAGATAGCTTCGTTTTGACTGGTTATGGCTCCCGTAACTCTAAACGAGCCAAGAGTTATGGCCCTCCGAAGAATTGATATCCACAGGGTGCAACATCTACGGTGCATGGTGCAACATCTGTCCAAAATGACGAAACAGTGCCGTACGACCTTTAGAAATGAGTGCATGGATTTGAAACATTGCAGTACCATGGTGCACCACTCTCCAGCGATGGTAAATCATTGACCAGCCACGGGGATATCGTTTTACAGAAAAAATCCATGTGACAAAAAAACGAAGGGTAAAAAACTTCCTTGACCCAATTGAGGTTCGGATAGGATTTTTTTGGTATGAAACTAACCAGTGCCGGCTGAAAGCTGCCATAGCTGTAAAACTTACAGATACCTTCGTTTTGACTGGTTATGGCTCCCGTAACTCTAAACGAGCCAAGAGTTATAGCCCTCCGAAGAATCGATATCCACAAGGTGCAACATCTACGGTGCAAGGTGCAACATCCGTCCAAAATGACGAAACAGTGCCGTACGAACTTCAGAAATGAGTGCATGGATTTGAAACATTGCAATACCATGGTGCACCACTCTCCAGCGATGGTAAATCATAGACAAGCCACGGGGATACCGTTTTACAGAAAAAATCCACGTGACGAAAAAACGAAGGGTAAAAACTTCCTTGACCCGATTGAGGTTCGGATAGGATTTTTTGGGTATGAATCTAACCAGTGACGGCGGAAAGCTGTCATAGCTGTAGAACTCACAGATACCTTCGTTTTGACTGGTTATGGCTCCCGTAACTCTAAACGAGCCAAGAGTTATGGCCCCCGAATAATAGATATCCATAGGGTGCAACATCTACGGCGCAAGGTGCAACATCCGTCCAAAATGACGAAATCGTGCCGTACGACCTTTAGAAATGGGTGCAGGGATTTGAAACGGTGCAGTACCATGGTGCACTACTCTCCAGCGATGGTAAATCATTGACCAGCCACGGGGATCCCGTTTTACAGAAAAAATCCACGTGACGAAAAAACGAAGGGTAAAATACTTCCTTGACCCGATTGAGGTTCGGATAGGATTTTTTAGGTATGAAACTAACCGGTGACGGCTGAAAGCCATCATAACTGTAGAACTCACAGATACCTTCGTTTTGACTGGTTTTGGCTCCCGTAACTCTAAACGAGCCAAGAGTTATGGCCCTCCGAATAATCGATATCCACAGGGTGCAACATCTACGGAGCAAGGTGCAACATCCGTCCAAAATGACGAAACCGTGCCGTACGACCTTTAGAAATGGGTGCATGGATTTGAAACGGTGCAGTATCATGGTGCACCACTCTCCAGCGATGGTAAATCATTGACCAGCCACGGGGATCCCGTTCTACAGAAAAAAATCCACGTGACCAAAAAACGAAGGGTAAAAAACTTCCATGACCCGATTGAGGTTCGGATAGGATTTTTTGGGTATGAAACTAACCAGTGACGGCTGAAAGCCGTCATATCTGTAGAACTCACAGATACCTTCGTTTCGACAGGTTATGGGTCCCGTAACTCTAAACGAGCCAAGAGTTATGGCCCTTCGAATAATCGATATCCAAAGTGTGCAACATCTGCGGTGCAAGGTGCAACATCCGTCCAAAATGACGAAATCGTGCCGTACGACCTTTAGAAATGGGTGCAGGGATTTGAACGGTGCAGTACCATGGTGCACCACTCTCCAGCGATGGTAAATCATTGACCAGCCACGGGGATCCCGTTTTACAGAAAAAATCCACGTGACGAAAAAACGAAGGATAAAAAACATTCATAACCCGATTGAGGTTCGGATAGGATTTTTTGGGTATGAAACTAACCAGTGACGGCTGAAAGACGTCATAGCTGTAGAACTCACAGATACCTTCGTTTTGACTGGTTATGGCTCCCGTAACTCTAAACTAGCCAAGAGTTATGGCCCTCCGAAGAATCGATTTCCACAGGGTGCAACATCTGCGGTGCAAGGTGCAACATCCGTCCAAAATGACGAAACCGTGCCGTACGACCTTTAGAAATGGGTGCATGGATTTGAAACGGTGCAGTACCATGGTGCACCACTCTCCAGCGATGGTAAATCATTGACCAGCCACGGGGATCCCGCTTTACAGAAAAATTCGACGTGACGAAAAAACGAAGGGTAACAACTTTCTTGACCCGATTGAGGTTCGGATAGGATTTTTTGGGTATGAAACTAACCAGTGATGGCTGAAAGCTGTCATAGCTGTAGAACTCACAGATACCTTCGTTTTTAGTAGTTATGGCTCCCGTAACTCTAAACGAGCCAAGAGTTATGGCCCTCCGAATAATCGATATCCTTAGGGTGCAACATCTACGGTGCAAGGTGCAACATCCGTCCAAAATGACGAAACCGTGTCGTACGACCTTTAGAAATGGGTGCATGGATTTGAAACGGTGCAGTACCATGGTGCAACACTCTCCAGCGATGGTAAATCATTGACCAGCCACGGGGATCCCGTTTTACAGAAAAAATCCACGTGACGAAAAAACGAAGGGTAAAAAACTTCCATGACCCGATTGAGGTTCGGATAGGATTTTTTGGGTATGAAACTAACCAGTGACGGCTGAAAGCTGTCATAGCTGTAGAACTCACAGATACCTTCGTTTTGACTGGTTATGGCTCCCGTAACTCTAAACGAGCCAAGAGTTATGGCCCTCCGAATAATCGATATCCGTAGGGTGCAACATCTACGGTGCAAGGTGCAACATCCGTCCAAAATGACGAAACCGTGCCGTACGACCTTTAGAAATGGGTGCATGGATTTGAAACGGTGCAGTACCATGGTGCACCACTCTCCAGCGATGGTAAATCATAGACCAGCCACGGGGATCCCGTTTTACAGAAAAAATCCACGTGACGAAAAAACGAAGGGTAAAAATCTTCCTTAACCCGATTGAGGTTCGGATAGGATTTTTTGGGTATGAAACTAACCGGTAATGGTAGAAAGATGTCATAGCTGTAAAACTCACAGATACCTTCGTTTTGACTGGTTATGGCTCCCGTAACTCTAAATGAGCCAAGAGTTATGGCCCTCCGAATAATAGATATCCATAGGCTGCAACATCTACGGCGTAAGGTGCAACATCCGTCCAAAATGACGAAACCGTGCCGTACGACCTTTAGAAATGGGTGCATGGATTTGAAACGGTGCAGTACCATGGTGCACCACTCTCCAGCGATGGTAAATCATAGACCAGCCACGGGGATCCCGTTTTACAGAAAAATCCACGTGACGAAAAAACGAAGGGTAAAAATCTTCCTTGACCCGATTGAGGTTCGGATAGGATTTTTTGGGTATGAAACTAACCGGTGATGGTAGAAAGATGTCATAGCTGTAGAACTCACAGATACCTTCGTTTTGACTGGTTATGGCTCCCGTAACTCTAAACGAGCCAAGAGTTATGGCCCTCCGAATAATAGATATCCATAGGGTGCAACATCTATGGCGCAAGGTGCAACATCCGTCCAAAATGACGAAACCGTGCCGTACGACCTTTAGAAATGGGTGCATGGATTTGAAACGGTGCAGTGCCATGGTGCACCACTCTCCAACGATGGTAAATCATTGACCAGCCACGGGGATCCCGTTTTACAGAAAAAATCCACGTGATGAAAAAACGAAGGGTAAAAATCTTCCTTGACCCGATTGAGGTTCGGATAGGATTTTTTGGGTATGAAACTAACCGGTGACGGTAGAAAGATGTCATAGCTGTAGAACTCACAGATACCTTCGTTTTGACTGGTTATGGCTCCCGTAACTCTAAACGAACCAAGAGTTATGGCCCTTCGAATAATCGATATCCAAAGGGTGCAACATCTGCGGTGCAAGGTGCAACATTCGTCCAAAATGATGAAACCGTGCCGTACGACCCTTAGAAATGGGTGCATCGATTTGAAACGGTGCAGTACCATGGTGCACCACTCTCCAGCGATGGTAAATCATTGACCAGCCATGGGGATCCCGTTTTACAGAAAAAATCCACGTGACGAAAAAACGAAGGGTAAAAAACTTCCATGACCCGATTGAGGTTCGGATAGGATTTTTTGGGTATGAAACTAACCAGTGACGGCTGGAAGCTATCATAGCTGTAGAACTCACAGATACCTTCATTTTGACTGGTTATGGCTCTCGTAACTCTAAACGAGCCAAGAGTTATGGCCCTCCGAATAATCGATATCCATAGGGTGCAACATCTACGGTGCAAGGTGCAACATCCGTCCAAAATGACGAAACCGTGCCGTACGACCTTTAGAAATGGGTGCATGGATTTGAAACGGTGCAGTACCATGGTGCACCACTCTCCAGAGATGGTAAATCATAGACCAGCCACGGGGATCCCGTTTTACAGAAAAAATCCACGTGATGAAAAAACGAAGGGTAAAAATCTTCCTTGACCCGATTGAGGTTCGGATAGGATTTTTTGGGTATGAAACTAACCGGTGACGGTAGAAAGATGTCATAGCTGTAGAACTCACAGATACCTTCGTTTTGACTGGTTATGGCTCCCGTAACTCTAAACAAGCCAAGAGTTATGGCCCTCCGAATAATAGATATCCATATGGTGCAACATCTACGGCGCAAGGTGCAACATCCGTCCAAAATGACGAAACCGTGCCGTACGACCTTTAGAAATGGGTGCATGGATTTGAAACGGTGCAGTACCATGGTGCACCACTCTCCAGCGATGGAAAATCGTTGACCAGCCACGGGGATCCCGTTTTACAGAAAAAATCCACGTGACGAAAAAACGAAGGGTAAAAAACTTCCATGACCCGATTGAGGTTCGGATAGGATTTTTTGGGTATGAAACTAACCAGTGACGGCTGAAAGCCGTCATAGCTGTAGAACTCACAGATACCTTCGTTTTGACTGGTTATGGCTCCCGTTACTCTAAACGAACCAAGCGTTATGGCCCGAATAATCGATATCCAAAGGGTGCAACATCTGCGGTGCAAGGTGCAACATCCGTCCAAAATGACGAAACCGTGCCGTACGACCTTTAGAAATGGGTGCATGGATTTGAAACGGTGCAGTAC
This sequence comes from Allium cepa, assembly GCA_030765085.1. Lineage (NCBI taxonomy): Eukaryota > Viridiplantae > Streptophyta > Magnoliopsida > Asparagales > Amaryllidaceae > Allium > Allium cepa. Next base: position 1,479,013 of record CM060941.1, read on the forward strand.
CATGGTGCACCACTCTCCAGCGATGGTAAATCATTGACCAGCCATGGGGATCCCGTTTTACAGAAAAAATTCACGTGACGAAAAAACGAAGGGTAAAAAACTTCCATGACCCGATTGAGGTTCGGATATGATTTTTTGGGTATGAAACTAACCAGTGACGGCTGAAAGCTATCATAGCTGTAGAACTCACAGATACCTTCATTTTGACTGGTTATGGCTCTCGTAACTCTAAACGAGCCAAGAGTTATGGCCCTCCGAATAATCGATATCCACAGGGTGCAACATCTACGGTGCAAGGTGCAACATCCGTCCAAAATGACGAAACCGTGCCGTACGACCTTTAGAAATGGGTGCATGGATTTGATACGGTGCAGTACCATGGTGCACCACTCTCCAGCGATGGTAAATCATTGACCAGCCACGGGGATCCCGTTTTACAGAAAAAACCCACGTGACGAAAAAACGAAGGGTAAAAAACTTCCTTGACCCGATTGAGGTTCGGATAGGATTTTTTGGGTATGAAACTAACCAGTGACGGCTGAAAGCGGTCATAGCGGTAGAACTCACAGATAGCTTCGTTTTGACTGGTTATGGCTCCCGTAACTCTAAACGAGCCAAGAGTTATGGCCCTCCGAATAATCGATATCCACAGGGTGCAACATCTACGGTGCAAGGTGCAACATCCGTCCAAAATGACGAAACCGTGCCGTACGACCTTTAGAAATGGGTGCATGGATTTGAAACGGTGCAGTACCATGGTGCACCACTCTCCAGTGATGGTAAATCATTGACCAGCCATGGGGATCCCGTTTTACAGAAAAAATCCACATGAAGAAAAAACGAAGGGTAAAAAACTTCCATGACCTGATTGAGGTTCGGATAGGATTTTTTGGGTATGAAACTAACCAGTGACGGCTGAAAGCCGTCATAGCTGTAGAACTCACAGATACCTTCGTTTTGACTGGTTATGGCTCCCGTTACTCTAAACGAACCAAGCGTTATGGCCCTTCGAATAATCGATATCCAAAGGGTGCAACATCTGCGGTGCAAGGTGCAACATCCGTCCAAAATGACGAAACCGTGCCGTACGACCTTTAGAAATGGGTGCATGGATTTGAAATGGTGCAGTACCATGGTGCACCACTCTCCAGCGATGGTAAATCATTGACCAGCCATGGGGATCCCGTTTTACAGAAAAAATCGACGTGACGAAAAAACGAAGGGTAAAAAACTTCCATGACCAGATTGAGGTTCGGATAGGATTTTTTGCGTAAGAAACTAACCGGTGACGGCTGAAAGCTGTCATAGCTGTAGAACTCACAGATACCTTCGTTTTGACTGTTTATGGCTCCCGTAAATCTAAACGAGCCAAGAGTTATGGCCCTCCGAACAATCGATATCCATAGTGTGCAACATCTACGGTGTAAGGTGCAACATCCGTCCAAAATGACGAAACATTGTCGTACGACCTTTAGAAATGGTTGCACGGTTTTGAAACGGTGCAGTACCATGGTGCACCACTCTCCAGCGATGGTAAATCATAGACCAGCCACGGGATCCCGTTTTACAGAAAAAATCCACGTGACGAAAAAACGAAGGGTAAAAATCTTCCTTGACCCGATTGAGGTTCGGATAGGATTTTTTGGGTATGAAACTAACCAGTGACGGCTGAAAGCTGTCATAGCTGTAGAACTCACAGATACCTTCGTTTTGACAGGTTATGGCTCTCGTAACTCTAAACGAGCCAAGAGTTATGGCCCTCCGAATAATCGATAACCACAGGGTGCAACATCTACGGTGCAAGGTGCAACATCCGTCCAAAATGACGAAACCGTGCCGTACGACCTTTAGAAATGGGTGCATGGATTTGAAACGGTGCAGTACCATTGTGCACCACCCTCCAGCGATGGTAAATCATTGACCAGCCACGGGGATCCCGTTTTACAGAAAAATCCACGTGACGAAAAAACGAAGGGTAAAAACCTTCCATGACCCGATTGATGTTCGGATAGGATTTTTTGGGTATGAAACTAACCAGTGATGGCTGAAAGCTGTCATAGCTGTAGAACACACAGATACCTTCGTTTTGACTAGTTATGGCTCCCGTAACTCTGAACGAGCCAAGAGTTATGGCCCTCCGAAGAATCGATTTCCACAGGGTGCAACATCTGCGGTGCAAGGTGCAACATCCGTCCAAAATGACAAAACCGTGTCGTACGACCTTTAGAAATGGGTGCATGGATTTGAAACGGTGCAGTACCATGGTGCACCACTCTGCAGCGATGGTAAATCATTGACCAGCCACGGGGATCCCGTTTTTACAGAATAAATCCACGTGACGAAAAAACGAAGGGTAAAAAACTTCCATGACCCGATTGAGGTTCGGATAGGATTTTTCGGTATGAAACTAACTAGTGACGGCTGAAAGCAGTCATAGCTGTAGAACTCGCAGATAGCTTCGTTTTGACTGGTTATGGCTCCCGTAACTCTAAACGAGCCAAGAGTTATGGCCCTCCGAAGAATTGATATCCACAGGGTGCAACATCTACGGTGCAAGGTGCAACATCTGTCCAAAATGACGAAACAGTGCCGTACGACCTTTAGAAATGAGTGCATGGATTTGAAACATTGCAGTACCATGGTGCACCACTCTCCAGCGATGGTTAATCATTGACCAGCCACGGGGATATCGTTTTACAGAAAAAATCCATGTGACAAAAAAACGAAGGGTAAAAAACTTCCTTGACCCAATTGAGGTTCGGATAGGATTGTTTTGGTATGAAACTAACCAGTGACGGCTGAAAGCTGCCATAGCTGTAAAACTTACAGATACCTTCGTTTTGACCGGTTATGGCTCCCGTAACTCTAAACGAGCCAAGAGTTATAGCCCTCCGAAGAATCGATATCCGCAAGGTGCAACATCTACGGTGCAAGGTGCAACATCCGTCCAAAATGACGAAACAGTGCCGTACGAACTTCAGAAATGAGTGCATGGATTTGAAACATTGCAATACCATGGTGCACCACTCTCCAGCGATGGTAAATCATAGACAAGCCACGGGGATACCGTTTTACAGAAAAAATCCACGTGACGAAAAAACGAAGGGTAAAAACTTCCTTGACCCGATTGAGGTTCGGATAGGATTTTTTGGGTATGAATCTAACCAGTGACGGCGGAAAGCTGTCATAGCTGTAGAACTCACAGATACCTTCGTTTTGACAGGTTATGGCTCCCGTAACTCTAAACGAGCCAAGAGTTATGGCCCTCCGAATAATCGATAACCACAGGGTGCAACATCTACGGTGCAAGGTGCAACATCCGTCCAAAATGACGAAACCGTGCCGTACGACCTTTAGAAATGGGTGCATGGTTTTGAAACGGTGCAGTACCATGGTGCACCACTCTCCAGCGATGGTAAATCATTGACCAGCCACGGGGATCCCGTTTTACAGAAAAATCCACGTGACGAAAAAACGAAGGGTAAAAACCTTCCATGACCCGATTGATGTTCGGATAGGATTTTTTGGGTATGAAACTAACCAGTGATGGCTGAAAGCTGTCATAGCTGTAGAACACACAGATACCTTCGTTTTGACTAGTTATGGCTCCCGTAACTCTGAACGAGCCAAGAGTTATGGCCCTCCGAAGAATCGATTTCCACAGGGTGCAACATCTGCGGTGCAAGGTGCAACATCCGTCCAAAATGACAAAATCGTGTCGTACGATCTTTAGAAATGGGTGCATGGATTTGAAACGGTGCAGTACCATGGTGCACCACTCTGCAGCGATGGTAAATCATTGACCAGCCATGGGGATCCCGTTTTTACAGAATAAATCCACGTGACGAAAAAACGAAGGGTAAAAAACTTCCATGACCCGATTGAGGTTCGGATAGGATTTTTCGGTATGAAACTAACTAGTGACGGCTGAAAGCAGTCATAGCTGTAGAACTCGCAGATAGCTTCGTTTTGACTGGTTATGGCTCCCGTAACTCTAAACGAGCCAAGAGTTATGGCCCTCCGAAGAATTGATATCCACAGGGTGCAACATCTACGGTGCAAGGTGCAACATCTGTCCAAAATGACGAAACAGTGCCATACGACCTTTAGAAATGAGTGCATGGATTTGAAACATTGCAGTACCATGGTGCACCACTCTCCAGCGATGGTAAATCATTGACCAGCCACGGGGATATCGTTTTACAGAAAAAATCCATGTGACAAAAAAACGAAGGGTAAAAAACTTCCTTGACCCAATTGAGGTTCGGATAGGATTGTTTTGGTATGAAACTAACCAGTGAAGGCTGAAAGCTGCCATAGCTGTAAAACTTACAGATACCTTCGTTTTGACCGGTTATGGCTCCCGTAACTCTAAACGAGCCAAGAGTTATAGCCCTCCGAAGAATCGATATCCGCAAGGTGCAACATCTACGGTGCAAGGTGCAACATCCGTCCAAAATGACGAAACAGTGCCGTACGAACTTCAGAAATGAGTGCATGGATTTGAAACATTGCAATACCATGGTGCACCACTCTCCAGCGATGGTAAATCATAGACAAGCCACGGGGATACCGTTTTACAGAAAAAATCCACGTGACGAAAAAACGAAGGGTAAAAACTTCCTTGACCCGATTGAGGTTCGGATAGGATTTTTTGGGTATGAATCTAACCAGTGACGGCGGAAAGCTGTCATAGCTGTAGAACTCACAGATACCTTCGTTTTGACTGGTTATGGCTCCCGTAACTCTAAACGAGCCAAGAGTTATGGCCCCCGAATAATAGATATCCATAGGGTGCAACATCTACGGCGCAAGGTGCAACATCCGTCCAAAATGACGAAATCGTGCCGTACGACCTTTAGAAATGGGTGCAGGGATTTGAAACGGTGTAGTTCCATGGTGCACCACTCTCCAGCGATGGTAAATCATTGACCAGCCACGGGGATCCCGTTTTACAGAAAAAATCCACGTGACGAAAAAACGAAGGTTAAAATACTTCCTTGACCCGATTGAGGTTCGGATAGGATTTTTTGGGTATGAAACTAACCGGTGACGGCTGAAAGACATCATAACTGTAGAACTCACAGATACCTTCGTTTTGACTGGTTATGGCTCCCGTAACTCTAAACGAGCCAAGAGTTATGGCCCTCCGAAGAATCGATTTCCACAGGGTGTAACATCTGCGGTGCAAGGTGCAACATCCGTCCAAAATGACGTAACAGTGCCGTACGACCTTTAGAAATGGTTGCAGGGATTTGAAATGATGCAGTACCATGGTGTACCACTCTCCAGCGATGGTAAATCATAGACCAGCCACGGTGATCCCGTTTTACAGAAAAATCCACGTGACGAAAAAACGAAGGGTAAAAAACTTCCTTGACCCGATTGAGGTTCAGATAGGAATTTTTGGGTATGAAACTAACCAGTGACGGCTGAAAGCTGCCATAGCTGTAGAACTCACAGATACCTTCATTTTGACTGGTTATGGCTCCCGTAACTCTAAACGAGCCAAGAGTTATGGCCCTCCGAAGAATCGATATCCACAGGGTGCAACATCTACGGTGCAAGGTGCAACATCCGTCCAAAATGACGAAACATTGCCGTACGACCTTTGGAAATGAGTGCATGGATTTGAAAGATTGCAGTACCATGGTGCACCACTCTCAGCGATGGTAAATCATAGACCAGCCACGGGGATCCCGTTTTACAGAAAAAATCCACGTGACGAAAAAACGAAGGGTAAAAATCTTCCTTGACCCGATTGAGGTTCGGATAGGATTTTTTGGGTATGAAACTAACCAGTGACGGCTTAAAGCTGTCATAGCTGTAGAACACACAGATACCTTCGTTTGACTGGTAATGGCTCCCGTAACTCTAAACGAGCCAAGAGTTATGGCCCTCCGAATAAACGATATCCACAGGGTGCAACATCTACGGTGCAAGGTGCAACATCCGTCCAAAATGACGAAACCGTGCCGTACGACCTTTAGAAATAGGTGCATGGATTTGAAATGGTGCAGTACCATGGTGCACCACTCTCCAGTGATGGTAAATCATTGACCAGCCACGAGGATCCCGTTTTACAGAAAAAATCCACGTGATGAAAAAACGAAGGGTAAAAAACTTCCATGACCTAATTGAGGTTCGGATAGGATTTTTTGGGTATGAATCTAACTAGTGACGGCTGAAAGCTTTCATAGCAGTAGAACTCACAGATACCTTCGTTTTGACTGGTTATGGCTCCCGTGACTCTAAACGAGCCAATAGTTATGGCCCTCCGAAGAATCGATTTCCACAGGGTGCAACATCTACGGTGCAAGGTGCAACATCCGTCAAAAATGACGAAACCGTGTCGTACGACCTTTAGAAATGGGTGCACAGATTTGAAATGGTGCAGTACCATAGTGCACCACTCTCCAGCGATGGTAAATCATTGACCAGCCACGGAGATCCCGTTATTACAGCAAAAATCCACGTGACGAAAAAACGAAGGGTAAAAAACTTCCATGACCCGATTGAGGTTCGGATAGGACTTTTTGGGTATGAAACTAACCAGTGACGGCTGAAAGCTGCCATAGCTATAGAACTCACATATACCATCATTTTGACTGGTTATGGCTCCCGTAACTCTAAACGAGCCAAGATTTATGGCCCTCCGAAGAATCGATATCCACAGGGTGCAACATCTACGGTGCAAGGTGCAACATCCGTCCAAAATGACGAAACAGTGTCGTACGACCTTTAGAAATGAGTGCATGGATTTGAAACAATGCAGTACCATGGTGTACCACTCTCCAGCGATGGTAAATCATAGACCTGCCACGGGGATCCCGTTTTACAGAAAAAATCCACGTGACGAAAAAACGAAGGGTAAAAAACTTCCTTGACCCGATTGAGGTTCGGATAGGATTTTCTGGGTATGAAACTAACCAGTGACGGTTGAAAGCCGTCATCGCTGTAGAACTCACAGATACCTTCGTTTTGACTGGTTATGGCTCCCGTAACTCCAAACGAGCCAAGAGTTATGGCCCTCCGAAGAATCGATATCCATAGGGTGCAACATCTACGGTGCAAGGTGCAACATCCGTCCAAAATGACGAAACCGTGCCGTACGACCTTTAGAAATGGATGCATGGATTTGAAACGGTGCAGTACCATGGTGCACCACTCTCCAGCGATGGTAAATCATTGACCAGCCACGGGGATCCCGTTTTACAGAAAAAATCCACGTGACGAAAAAATCCCGTATGATCAACCTCTGAGGCGAACTCTCCCTCGTTTTCGATCGATCTTTTGGTATCGCGGCTTTGCCGAAAAGCGGGATAACATTTTTCCCCCCAAAGTACGTCTTGTGGGAACATGACGTGCTTTAAATAGCTGTCGTTTCTCTCTGAACAATCATTGCTCTCTTTTTTGTTGAAACTCGTATGCTGTATTGCTGTAACCTTGTGTTGATATGATTGATTGCTGTATAATAGCGTTTAGCCGTTGGATGTCGCATTTGTAACCGGATGAGTGTTTGATCCCTGTAAATATTCAAAATCGAATGTTAGTCCGACATGTATGCACATATGTTAATTTGACCCTTGTTAACGTCGTGCGTCCACGAGTCTTTGCCAGCTTGGTTGGCTATTGAATTTCATATTGATTCTCTCCTGAACCGATTTTGAAATTTGAATTGAGACAACGCTTGATGGTTGTTGTGGAAGTTTCCTTCGTGTCGATCCTCTCCTGAACCGATGTAGAAGGTTGAAGGAATTGAATTTGTATTGCGCGAGTGTAAGGTTTCGAACCGATGTGTTAGAGTATAGATGGGTCCGAAATCCATATTCGTATGGATGAAGTATACTTGTTTCGTGATGGGTTCGAAACTGACATTCGAACCGATGTGAAAGGTTGGTTTCGAAATAGTTGTTCGAGTCGATTCGAATTGGAAGCGGATGGATACGAAGTCATCTGTCGTATCGATAGGCCATGGATGGATTCGAAGTGGTTGATGTGAACAAGGTCTTCGAATCGATGTGCCCACAGTTCATTTCGCACCGATGCAGCCTGTCACTCTTTTGTGCGTTTCGTACCGATGAAACATGAGGTAACTTCGAATCGATAGGGCTTTAGGCAGATGGGTTCGAAAACCAACTTCGAACTGATCTGGTACTTGACCGGTTGTGACCGGTTGGGTTGACTGGGAGAGCAATCGTCTCGATTGCTTCCAACGCCTCATATAAATAGCAGTGGGCTTCACATTTTTTACTTTTTACTTTTTTACTGCACTCTTCATCGCTTCGAAGCTTCAAAGGAGAAAAAACACTGTGTTGCGTATTCAAATCATTCAAGATCTGAATCTTTAATTCCTCGAATCCATCATTCAAACTAGGTAATTAGCCTCGAATCCAAGCGAAAAAGTAATTTCGAACTCATTTCTTCTTCATCGATTGCGTAGCCTCGAGATTGGAAAACCAGATCTTGGTTTGGGAGGGCTTCGAACCGATGCGTAGGCTCGAGTTCGAATCGTTGATGGTGGCGTCATTTTCTTGGATTTCGTATCGATCCTTGGAATGTCCTTATGGGGTGCGCAGTTCGCATCGATTTAGGGATTCGATGGGTTCATTCGAATTGATGGATTCGAAACCATCGGCTGTGGTTTCAAAGTTCACAATTCCGCATCGATACGGAGGGTATCGATTCGAACGTGGATGATGCGGAGTCAAGGTTTCCTTATCGGTTCGAACTTGTCAAGCAATGATCGATTCGAAGTCATCCCTTATCGATCGATCCGAACTTGCCACCTGGTGATCGATTCGAATTTGACACATGGTCATCGATTCGAAGCGCGTCTAACTGCATGGGTTCGAAACGATGTCAGGATGGGTTCGAATGAAGAGATGTTCGGTTGGGTTCGAACGAAGTCCTTGTGATGGTTTCGAACCCTATATGATGGATACCAAAATTTGAAATTTTTCAAGCATAACTCCGACGAGCTTCATTCTTGCATATTTGGACTTGAATACTACACTGCACACTTGACCGCCTTTCGAAGCTCGTCGATGGAACTGTAACAACTTCTATCCGGACCAACTTCCATCATATTAACGGTTTGGTGATGACGGTCAGCGATGACGGTCATTATAACCGGACTCCGTAGCTTTGTCGCTTGCATATTTACTTTAACTCTGCGATATTTATTCAAGTAATGCATGGCACGGAACAACATACACTCATACACGTTACACTGGGGAACGCACGGGTTCTTTGTCGTCTAACGATGGTTTCTCATGAGTTAGCTAGTTATGGAACCTTCAAGTTCACAGCAGCAGGAGATTCACGGTACAGTCTCTCCGAGATTAGAGGTTCCGGATATTGATCCCGAGGTCATTGGTCCAGCCCCGGACGAACTTCCCGATGCATCGTTCATTGCCAATCCATCAGATTTCGTTCCATCGAATATCTCTGAAGACATGTTGGGGAGAATATGTTTGAGGCACAGCCTGTCATTGGATGATGTGTTACTGCCGGGGCTGAATGATAGACCGCACAATCCGCCGGAAGGATATACAGCATTTAACCGCCACGCGTGTGCGGCCGGGACACTTCCTCCGTTCAACGAATATATAAGGGAAGTATTGTCGTTTTTGAGGATCGCCCCATCTTAGCTGCACCCGAACGGATATGCGTCGATCAATAGCTTGTTCATTGCTTTTATGGAATGTCTCCATTGACCGCCACTCCCAATCAAAATCAGATACTTGTTCAATTTCAAAACTCGGGGTGATTATCCCTCTTTCACATTTCTGGAAGCGGTGAGAAATTGCCAAGTGGTCACTGGATCCTGGACAAGGTTGAGTTACTACAGGACAGAATGGTTTTATGTCAGATGTCCTCCAGGATTTGCCCGACGATGGTTATTCAGACATGAGTATAGTTGAGTTTTTAAATAATTACTACGGCAATTGCAGCCGAAGTGGAACTTTTATATATTTTTCTTTTTACAGCAACGATCCAGCGACCCGAAGGCGAACAGTTTAAGGAGATGGTGCGAGTACTTCGAGAAGTCCCGAGTGGAGATAGGGATATCGAGTCGCTTTTAACCGACAGGAATCTCCGGACTTACGGGTTGATCGAACAAGGACAGAGCATAAATTTTGAGGTGGCACAAAGGATCGTCTCGAAGAAATGAGTCAAGCACAAGAAGCCTAAATTTATTGTAGCTGAGGAAGCTGACTCTGAAAGAACTCACACCGATGAGGAGCCGCTGACCGAGCCTACGGACGTAGTTCCAGATGTCGCGGAGCAGAGAAAAGGCAAGGCTGCCATGGTTAAGTCAACAAAGCAGGGGAGAAGGAAATCGGTTGTCACGGCCCAGTCCTCTCCCGGAGTTAGAATTTCTTAGATGTCTCCTCCGCGAACTGAATGTCTCTACGAAGGGCTTGCCGTTCTTCCAATCCCGTATGATGTGTCTTTTCAACATGACGCCGGTTGGAAGAGTTCCATCGTACTCTATAACTGAGCGAGCCTCTTATTACTAGCGAGGTCGACATTTCTGGTTGGTCGGGGGGAATGCATATTCATACACATCTCACGACACTGCATAACCTTTGACTGTAAACTACCTGTTTCGAAAGGTGATTAATTCTATCTTATTTTGCTTTGCAGATACTATGACAAAACGAGGTTCAATGCTAGGAAGCCTTCGACATGCACGTAGATCTTCCTCATATTATGAGTCGCAACGGAGGGAAGGAGATAGAGATTATGATCGCAGGCACTCCGGATATTCTAGCCAAGAGCGATATGAAAGAGATAGGGAGTACAGACGTCGGTCTCGATCTCGTACTCCTCCTCCAAGAGTCCCTTTACAGCCTCCCGTCCATGTTTCTCGCCCTTCCGATTCTTCTCGATATGTGTCGGTTCCTCAAGCTTCTAGATCCGAAGCGATGGCGCCGATGGTTGCGGAGGAACCTCCTACTGAAATCTCGGGTGAAGGAGCAATTAGGCTTGCGCAACTGAAGAGGGAGTTCCCGAATATTTGCTTCGATAATTACGTCTTTCCCCCGAACCTAAAAAGAATCCCGCCGGAGGCCGAGCGGTTGGCGCTCGACTACGTGCATGACTTTTACGCCCAATACAAGGCATGGTATAGGGCGGCCGACAAAGCATCGGCGCTGGCCTTCGAACGAGCGGCCACCATTGAAAAGCTTCAAACTGAGCTAGCACAAAAAGATCGCATTATACAAATGTTGAATACTGAAGCTGAATAATCCCGTAAATCTGAAATGGAGGCCACCAAAAGAGCCGATGAAGCCCAGGCAACCATGGATAGGATGAAACGCGAGCACTACGCCACGGTTGAGGATATGGGCTATCGAAACACCTTGGTCACTGCTGAGAGGGACGCTGCCCTGAAGGAGCTAAACGAGCTTAAGTCCAAATTCGCCGAAATCGCCAAGGATAGGGATGATGCGAATAATGCAGCCCAGGAGGCATGTGAGCAAGCCGTAATACTCCGAACTGAACGGGACGCAGCAGTGGCTAAGACCCAGGCGGTCGAAGCAGAGGTGGAGGAGAAGGTTCATCAAGCGGAGGCCAGGCTAGAGGCCTATATCGAAGATTTGCTCATAACATACAACGCCAATGTGTTGAAACACAGAAACTTGGCCTGGCTTCAGGATTATCCGGTTCACCTTCGTAGCGCTTGGGACCGATTAGTTGAGGAAGAAGAGGAAGCGCATCCGGGTGAAGTGGTCGACCGATTCGAGCTCGAGAACCGGCTGTTGACTGAGGATGAGAAGAAGGTCCTTCATGACGCTATCATTGCTCATGAGAAGGAGATTATGGGTGGCCAATCCCTGGAGGTTGGAGAGGGATCAGGGGTTGAGCATCATGCGGCTGTCACTGAAGTCACCACACCGCCTTCGTCAGTGCCTATATTAGCGGTTAGTTTGCAACCTGTTCCCGCTTATGACCCGGAACAACCGCGCTTATCTCCTATTCATGAGCGTACTTCCGAGGCCGTTCAGCCGTCTGCGAGCCAAACTGGGGAAGGTATTCCGAAGTTATCCCAAGCGTTTTCTAAATAGAGAGTTTGTTTTCAAGAAGTTACTAATAACTTATTATTTTTGCCTAGTGACGGGAGTTGCGCCGACTGTCGCGGCTCAAGAATCAAGCCAAAGGGATAAGGCCATCGCCACCGAGACAACTGTTGTAACCGCGGTATCAACCGAGGCGGCACAGGGGAGTGGGTTATCTTTCGAGGAACAAATGGTGAGCGAGCTGCTCGGTGAGCAAGGCGGTTTCTCCACGGACTTACCGTTTATCATCGTTAGTGATCTCCCGCCGACCTCAAGTTCTTCGATGAAGACCGCGGATGCCCCCAACCAGGCCCAAGCGACTCGAGATGAGGAAATCTTGGCTGAAATCAACGCTGAAATAGAGGCTGCGGGGCAAGGAGGTAACGTTAGTGGCAGCACGGTGGCGCAGAGTTCAGCACTTGTTGGGGTAGTGTCATCAGGTGGAACTCTCCATACATTCGTCACGGATCCAGTCCCCCCTACTCCTCCAGCGGAAAGCCTCCATGCAGATTCAAGCTCCGAGGAGGATATTGACATCATGCCTCCCGCCGAAGAGCCACCGCAGGAGAGGAGACACTCAAAACGAAGAATTTCTGTCCCTAGTGATTCTGATGATGAACCACTAGTAAGAAGGACGAAGAAGAAGAAATAAATCGGCTTTTCAAGTAGGCGTTTTGGTAGATAGGCACTTTTTTTTGTTTTTGTTAGTAAGCCGTGTATAGATGCAGGTTCGGCCCCTACTAGTAGGAATTCTTTTTGGAAGACTTATTAGCACATAAGTCTGTGTCTTCAGTTAGTTGAAATAAAATTCAATTTTTTTTGTTTCAACTTTTGTTTTATTTGTGCTTAAGTACTTGCAGTGTCTTGTTTTCGGTCCGGTGTACTTGTGGTGTTTGTACCGTTTAAGTAGAGTTCGTTTCATTTTCCAAGCCTGAAAATCTTGGTCACAAGTTGTGATTGATGAATGAGTTGAACTTCGGACGTTGTATCACTTCGGTTAGTGATTGACACTTAGCTTTCGTGCCCCCCAGTTTTGGGGTACAGCACTTGTATTTTTGGTGGTTGATCGCACTTGTTGCAAATCTTAAGCACACGTCCGCATTCTGGGGACTTAGGATACTTTGAGATCGATAATCTGCTTTGCACTCCAGGAATTTGAGAGTTATCAATGTTTGTAATGTGGTTCGCACTCCGGGAACCTGGAATTACTGTTTATACTCCACTTCACGCTTTGGGAACTTGGAGTTGACGCTGATACTTCGGTTCGCACTCCGAGAACTTTGAATTGTTGTTTGTACTCCAATTCACTCTTTAAGAACTTGGAGTTGATGTCGATACTTCGGTTCGCACTCCGGGAACTTTGAACTGTTGTTTGTACTCCGACTCACGCTCTGGGAATCTGGAGTTAGCATAGATGCTTCGGTTCGCGCTCCGGGAACCTGGAATAGATGTTTATACTCCAATTCACACTCTGGAAAGTTGGAGTTAGCCGATAGATGGTCAGTCACACCTATTTGGGCTTTTTAGGAATTCGTTCGCACTCTGGGAACGATGGATTTGATGTTTTATACTCCAATTCAAACTCTAGGAAGTTGAAGTCAGCCGATAGATGGTCAGTCACACCTATTTGGGCTTTTTAGGAGTTCGTTCGCACTCTGGGAACGATGGGTTTGATGTTTATACTCCAATTCACACTCTGGGAAGCTGGAGTCAGCCGATAGATGGTCAGTCACACCTATTTGGGCTTTTTAGGAGTTCGTTCGCACTCTGGGAACGATGGATTTGATGTTTATACTCCAGTTCGCGCTCTGGGAAGTTGGAGGCCGTTCGCGCGGAGGGAACGAGTTATGGAATGTTTACACTCCAATTCGCGTTGTGGGAAGTTGGAGTCCGTTCGCGCGGAGGGAACGAGTTATGGAATGTTTATACTCCAATTCGCGCTGTGGGAAGTTGGAGTCCGTTCGCACTCTGGGAACGAATTATGGAATGTTTATACTCCAATTCACGCTGTGGGAAGTTGGAGTCCGTTCGCACTCTAGGAACGAATTATGGAATGTTTATACTCCAATTCACGCTGTGGGAAGTTGGAGTCCGTTCGCACTCTGGGAACGAATTATGGAATGTTTATACTCCAATTCACGCTGTGGGAAGTTGGAGTCCGTTCGCACTCTGGGAACGAATTATGGAATGTTTATACTCCAATTCACGCTATGGGAAGTTGGAGTTCGTTCGCACTCTGGGAACGAATTGTGGAATGTTTATACTCCAATTCACGCTTTGGGAAGTTGGAGTCCGTTCGCACTCTGGGAACGAATTGTGGAATGTTTATACTCCAATTCGCGCTGTGGGAATTTGGAGTCCGTTCGCACTCTGGGAACGAATTGTTGAATGTTTATACTCCAATTCGCGCTGTGGGAAGTTGGAGTTAGTTGTAGGACTGTCGTGTGTTGGTCCAGTTCAGCCTTTGATGTGTTGGCTTGCCCCCGAGCTGGGGTTTCACTTAGTGAGTGGCCGGTTGTATCGCAGTCACTCGCTATTTGAATAAATTCCATTGTTTGATGGAATTTTGCTCTTTGTGTGTCGTGATTGTTGAACGTTGCATTCGGTGAATCACAGCTCTAGCTTGAAGAGATAATGTTTTATTGCTGAAATAAGAAAATACGGCAAAGTCAGTGCCTTATTAAAAATTCAAATTTCAGAATTTAAAGGAAAATGCAAAGTAATCATAGATAGAATGAGCCTGTCATGTGTGACAGTGACGAAGATCTTCGTCGTTCCAGGCTCCTGAGAAAGTTGGTCCGCCACTGATGGCGTTTATCACCAATCTCCCACGGGGACCATTGGAGTCCTCATATCTTGGTCGATCGGGTCCATTGTTTGGATTTGATGGGCCTGCTTCTCTGGGCTGCGATGTCCGCACAAACTGTTCGAGCTTCCTTTCTTTGACCAGTTTTTCAACGAGATCTTGTAGGTGACGACACTCGTTCGTATTGTGCCCGTAACTTTCATGGAACCTGCAAAACTTTCCTGTTTGGATTTGTCTCTCTGACGACGGTCTTGGAACAGGTTTTTCATATTGAATCGTATGACGGGTTTGTAAATACAAGTCCTCCAGTGAAGTATTCAAAGGAGTATAGATGTCGAACATCGGATTTTTGCGTTGCGGGCTACGAGTTTGATCTTGTTTTTTAGTTTGATTCACGCTCTCTCTTCGCCGAGCTTGTTTGTTTTTGACGTTCAACTGAACTTTTCCGGAGCTCTCGCCGGATTTTTTGATTGCAACGTTGCTTTGGATCCCTTCCGTACTTGGTTTTGCATCGGTTTGCTTCCTAGACTGTTTCGCGTCTTCCCAGCTCAGGAATTGAGCTGCCTTGGCGTGGAAACGGTCCAACGATGCAGGTGGTTTTCCGGCTAACCAATTACCGAACTCAGAATCGGGGTCGATCCCCTTAGTTAGCGCAATGACGATGGAGTTATCGTTCGGATTGCTGATCTCCGCACATGCAGTATGGAATCTCTCTAAGTAGTGCCTGAGTGTCTCTCCAGGAGCTTGAGTGACGCTAGACAGAGTGTTGACATCTTTGGGTCTTATGACGTGCATGCGGAATTGCTCAACGAATTTTGTGGCTAACTGGTCAAATGAAGAGACAGATCGAGGTGGCAATCGAGTGAACCACATGGTAGCGATGCCCCCCAAGGATATGCAGAAACTATGATACTTTACTGCATCGTCGGCACGGGCAGCAGTCATTGACCATTCATATTTTAGAATATGTTGGTTGGGGTCGGAGTTTCCTTTGTAAATGGGTAGAGTTGGCATCCGGAATCGCCGTGGGGGTTCGGCAGTAAGGATATCGTCCGTAAAAGGAGTGTGACTTCGAGTAACCCCCCAATCGTCATTTGTGAATCCCTGGCTCTCACGGATCATTTGACGTATCATAGTGGAGAGATCCGGCATTTGCGCGTTCTGTGCGGCTTGTGCTGGAGTATGATTACGTTCTATGCTTTGGGGTTGGACCGGATATTGTCTACGGTCCAAGTTTTGCCTTCTTGGCTCGTAGTCCTCTGGGACGTATGGTTCAGGAGTACGTCCGTCATAGCGACGGTCCAGGTCCGACTGATCTTGAACGTCGACCCCTGGTTCAGCCGCAACGTCAGTAGTACGGTACTCTGTAGCGTGGTGAGGGATGGCACCTCCTCGGGAGGAGGGTCCGGTTTGGAAACTGGCCGATGGACCAACTCTCAATTGCCCAACGGTCAGTGTTGGTTGATCTCCAGCAGTTGGCATACGATCCCCATCTAGCCGGGGTCGCGGAGACCGATTATGATAATTGGAAGATGAAGAACTCTCGCTGGAGGAGTGAGTCACGTGGTATCTCTTGGATCTCTTTTGCTTCTGATGATCCAGCTTGTTGATCAGCTCGGCGTTAGCGCGTAGCTGTTCTTCTAGTTGTCGCCGACTCTGGGTCAGCTCTTGGAGAAGCGACGGCAACTCTTGTCGGGTAACCGGAGCTGGGGGTTCCGAGTGCGCAGTAGCATCTTGATTAGATGGAGGTAGAGGTGCAGGATTCTGTCGATCCTGTTCTTCTTGATTGATAGCGTTAGAGGTGGTTCTTGTGCTAACCATCCTGAAGGTCGGATTCCTTTCCTTAGACTTTTGCAAATCTGAATAGAATGGAAGGAATTTGAATTCAAAGATATGGATCTCTCTCTTAGATTTATTCAATCCGGTATCGATGACAGATCCAACGAGCAGGAGAAAAGCTGGGTTTTCTCAGTGAAAGCACCAAAGTGTTTGCACCAAAATTGGTCACAAAAGTGTTTGCACCAAAATTGGTCACAACGCTCTTTGGGAGTCGTTGAAGAGATAACAATCAAGAGCATGAACTGAATATGAATATTATCTAACAAAAACTCCAATCAACAGTAAAGAAAATGCGTAGACAAGCGATTTATAGTGGTTTGGCGTGTCGCCTACGTCCACTGTGAAGTTTTTTGATATTTTATTGATTCTCTTTCAATGTTTACAAGTTGTTACAGCGATCAACAGCAAGTTACAACTGGAAATTCGAAATCAGTAGTCAAATTATGATGGAGATGTCGATCCGGCAGAGTCTGGGCGCTTGAGAATCAGAAGATCCCGAAGGTCCTTTTTCTGTTGGCCCTGGGGCTCTATTTTTAGGCGTAGGCTGCTGATATCTTGCTGAAAACTCGGGAGACCTCTTCTGGCGCGTGAGGGGGCCCACACGCACGGTCTCAGGAAGTTTGGGCCCACTTTGGCATCGGTTCGAACTCCATTCGAACCGATCAAGAATTCGCCCAATCGAGGTGAAATTTTGCGTGGACATTCTTCAACATGTATGCAAGCATCTGTGAAAATTTCATGGCATTTGGATCAGTAGATTAGGAGATACGATGGATTCAAAATTAGGTTTATGGCATAGCTGTTTGGTTCGAACCTATGTATTTGAACCGATGGTTTCGAATCCATCATGACACGCGTCTTCGTGGTGACGTGGAGCGCAAACTTCGAATCGATCCGGACTTCACTCCGAGTTGACCGTCTCGACTTCAGATATCTCGACGCATTCGAACCGATGGAAGACACATCACCATGGTTGGTTGATCCAGTGGTTTCGAATGAAGCTACACAGTTGGGTTCGAACAAGGACTCCGTGATGGGTTCGAACAAGGACTCGTGATGGGTTCGAACAAGAAGATGGAGTTGAACGACCGATGCTTGATGGATTCGAACTAGCTACTCTCCGATGTATTCGAGGCCCATTGTTATGAACTTGGTAGGTGCGGACTTGATGGGTTCGTACCCGAGGCATCCCGAGGGGTTCGAAGGTGATGGGTTCGAATCTGATGGGTACGAAGTGATGGTTTCGAAGCCGAGGCGCCTTGATGGTTTCGAGTTCGATCGATTCGAAGGTGATGGTTTTGAAAAACTGTTTAGTGATGGTTTCGAAACCTGATCTTTCCCTTCAAATTGAATAGATCATAACTCGAGCATATGAACTCGAATCGACTTGAAATTTGAAATGCTGACTCCTGTGGTCTTTCTTGCCGTGTCCTATCAATTGTAGCTCAATCTGGACTCGGATAAAATTCAGTGATATCCATGGCGAAACGAAGTATGATCAACCTCTGAGGAGAACTGTCCCTCGTTTTCGATCGATCTTTTGGTATCGCGGCTTTGCCGAAAAGCGGGATAACACCAGTGACGGCTGAAAGCTGCCATAGCTGTATAACTCACAAATACCTCCGTTTTGACTGGTTATGGCTCCCGTAACTCTAAACGAGCCAAGAGTTATGGCCCTCCGATGAATCGATATCCATAGGGTGCAACATCTACGGTGCAACGTGCAACATCCGTCCAAAATGACGAAACTGCGTCGTACGACCTTTAGAAATGGGTGCATGGATTTGAAACGGTGCAGTATAATGGTGCACCACTCTCCAGCGATGGTAAATCATTGACCAGCCACGGGGATCCCGTTTTACAGAAAAAATCCACGTGACGAAAAAAGGAAGGGTAAAAAACTTCCATGACCCGATTGAGGTTCGGATAGGATTTTTTGGGTATGAAACTAACCAGTGACGGCTGAAAGCCGTCATAGCGGTAGAACTCACAGATACCTTCGTTTTGACTGGTTATGGCTCCCGTAGCTCTTAACGAGCCTAGAATTATGGCCCTCCGAAGAATCGATTTCCACAGGGTGCAACATCTACGGTGCAAGGTGCAACATCCGTCCAAAATGACGAAACCGTGCCGTACGACCTTTAGAAATGGGTGCATGGATTTGAAACGATGCAGTACCATGGTGCACCACTCTCCAGCGATGGTAAATCATTGACCAGCCACAGGGATCCCGTTTTACAGAAAAAACACACGTGACGAAAAAACAAAGTGTAAAAAACTTCCTTGACCCGATTGAGGTTCGGATAGGATTTTTTGGGTA
Source organism: Allium cepa (assembly GCA_030765085.1). NCBI lineage: Eukaryota > Viridiplantae > Streptophyta > Magnoliopsida > Asparagales > Amaryllidaceae > Allium > Allium cepa. The sequence continues at coordinate 1,498,046 of CM060941.1, forward strand.
TGAAACTAACTAGTGACGGCTGAAAGCTGTCATAGCTGTAGAACTCACAGATACCTTCGTTTTGACTAGTTATGGCTCCCGTAACTCTAAACGAGCCAAGAGTTATGGCCCTCCGAATAATCGATATCCACAGGGTGCAACATCTACGGTGCAAGGTGCAACATCGGTCCAAAATGACGAAACCGTGCCGTACGACCTTTAGAAATGGGTGCATGGATTTGAAATGGTGCAGTACCATGGTGCACCACTCTCCAGCGATGGTACATCATTGACCAGCCACGGGGATCCCGTTTTACAGAAAAAATCCACGTGACGAAAAAACGAAGGGTAAAAAACTTCCATGACCTGATTGAGGTTCGGATAGTATTTTTTGGGTATGAAACTAACCAGTGACGGCTGAAAGCCGTCATAGCTATAGAACTCACAGATACCTTCGTTTTGACAAGTTATGGCTCCCTTAACTCTAAACGAGCCAAGAGTTATGGCCCTCCGAATAATCGATATCCATAGGGTGCAACACCCACGGTGCAAGGTGCAACATCCGTCCAAAATGACGAAACCGTGCCGTACGACCATTAGAAATGGGTGCATGGATTTGAAACGGTGCAGTACCATGGTGCACCACTCTCCAGCGATGGTAAATCATTGACCAGCCACGGGGATCCCGTTTTACAGAAAAAATCCACGTGACGAAAAAATGAAGGGTAAAAAACTTCCATGACCCGATTGAGGTTCGGATAGGTTTTTTTGCGTATGAAACTAACCAGTGACGGCTGAAAGCTGTCATAGCTGTAGAACTCACAGATATCTTCGTTTTGACTTGTTATGTCTCCCGTAACACTAAACGATCCAAGAGTTATGGCCCTCCGAACAATCGATATCCCTAGGGTGCAACATCTACGGTGCAAGGTGCAACATCCGTCCAAAATGACGAAACAGTGCCGTACGACCTTTAGAAATGGTTGCACGAATTTGAAACGGTGCAGTACCATGGTGCACCACTCTCCAGCGATGGCAAATCATAGACCAGCCACGGGATCCCGTTTTACAGAAAAAATCCACACGAAGAAAAAACGAAGGGTAAAAATCTTCCTTGACCCGATTGAGGTTCGGATAGGATTTTTTGGGTATGAAACTAACCATTGACGGCTTAAAGCTGTCATAGCTGTAGAACACACAGATACCTTCGTTTGACTGGTAATGGCTACCGGAACTCTAAACGAGCCAAGAGTTATGGCCCTCCAAATAATCGATATCCACAGGGTGCAACATCTAAGGTGCAAGGTGCAACATCCGTCCAAAATGACGAAACCGTGCCGTACGACCTTTAGAAATGGGTGCATGGATTTGAAACGGTGCAGTACCATGGTGCACCACTCTCCAGCGATGGTAAATCATTGACTGGCCACGGGGATCCCGTTTTACAGAAAAAATCCACGTGACGAAAAAACGAAGGGTAAAAAACTTCCATGACCCGATTGAGGTTCGGATAGGATTTTTTGGGTATGAAACTAACCAGTGATGGCTGAAAGCTGTCACAGCTGTAGAACTCACAGATACCTTCGTTTTGACTGGTTATGGCTCCTGTAACTCTAAACGAGCCAAGAGTTATGGCCCTCCGAAGAATCGATTTCCACAGGGTGCAACATCTGCGGTGCAAAGTGCAACATCCGTCCAAAATGACGAAACCGTGTCGTGCGACCTTTAGAAATGGGTGCATGGATTTGAAACGGTGCAGTACCATGGTGCACCACTCTCCAGCGATGGTAAATCATTGACCAGCCACGGGGATCCCGTTTTTACAGAAAAAATCCACGTGACGAAAAAACGAAGGGTAAAAAACTTCCATGACCCGATTGAGGTTCGGATAGGATTTTTCGGTATGAAACTAACCAGTGACGGCTGAAAGCAGTCATAGCTGTAGAACTCACAGATAGCTTTGTTTTGACTGGTTATGGCTCCTGTTACTCTAAACGAGCCAAGAGTTATGGCCCTCCGAAGAATCGATATCCACAGGGTGCAACATCTACGGTGCAAGGTGCAACATCCGTCCAAAATGACGAAACAGTGCCGTACGACCTTTAGAAATGAGTGCATGGATTTGAAACATTGCAGTACCATGGTGCACCACTCTCCAGCGATGGTAAATCATAGACCAGCCACGTGGATCTCGTTTTACAGAAAAAATCCACGTGACGAAAAAACGAAGGGTAAAAAACTTCCTTGACCCGATTGAGGTTCGGATAGGATTTTTTTGGGTATGAAACTAACCAATGATAGCTGAAAGCTACCATAGTTGTAGAACTCACAGATACCTTCATTTTGACTGGTTATGGCTCCCGTAACTCTAAACGAGCCAAGAGTTATGGCCCTCCGAAGAATCGATATCCACAGGGTGCAACATCTACGGTGCAAGGTGCAACATCCGTCCAAAATGACGAAACAGTGCCGTACGACCTTTAGAAATGAGTGCATGGATTTAAAACATTGCAGTACCATGGTGCACCACTCTCCAGCGATGGTAAATCATAGACCAGCCACGGGGATACCGTTTTACAGAAAAAATCCACGTGACGAAAAAACAAAGGGTAAAAAATTTCCTTGACCCGATTGAGGTTCGGATAGGATTTTTTGGGTATGAAACTAACCAGTGATGGCGGAAAGCAATCATAGCTGTAGAACTCATAGATACCTTCGTTTTGACTGGTTATGGCTCCCGTAACTCTAAACGAGCCAAGAGTTATGGCCCTCCGAATAATAGATATCCATAGGGTGCAACATCTACGGCGCAAGGTGCAACATCCGTCCAAAATGAAGAAACCGTGCCGTACGACCTTTAGAAATGGGTGCAAGGAATTGAAACGGTGCAGTACCATGGTGTACCACTCTCCAGCGATGGTAAATCATTGACCAGCCACGGGGATCCCGTTTTACAGAAAAATCCACGTGATGAAAAAACGAAGGGTAAAAAACTACCATGACCCAATTGAGGTTCGGATAGGATTTTTTGGGTATGAAACTAACCAGTGACGGCTGAAAGCCGTCATAGCTGTAGAACTCACAGATACCTTCGTTTTGATTGGTTATGGCTCCCGTAACTCTAAACAAGCCAAGAGTTATGGCCCTCCGAAGAATCGATTTCCACAGGGTGCAACATCTGCGGTGCAAGGTGCAACATCCGTCCAAAATGACGTAACAGTGCCATACGACCTTTAGAAATGGGTGCATGGATTTGAAATGATGCAGTACCATGGTGCACCACTCTCCAGCGATGGTAAATCATAGACCAGCCACGGTGATCCCGTTTTATAGAAAAAATCGACGTGACGAAAAAACGAAGGGTAAAAAACTTCCTTGACCCGATTGAGGTTCGGATAGGAATTTTTGGGTATAAAACTAACCAGTGATGGCTGAAAGCTGCCATAGCTGTAGAACTCACAGATACCTTCGTTTTGACTGGTTATGGCTTCCGTAACACTAAACGAGCCAAGAGTTATGGCCCTCCGAAGAATCGATATCCACAGGGTGCAACATCTACGGTGCAAGGTGCAACATCCGTCCAAAATGACGAAACAGTGCCTTACGACCTTTAGAAATGAGTGCATGGATTTGAAACATTGCAGTACCATGGTGCACCACTCTCCAGCGATGGTAAATCATAGACCAGCCACGAGGATCCCGTTTTACAGAAAAATCCAAGTGACGAAAAAACGAAGGGTAAAAAACTTCCTTGACCCGATTGAGGTTCGGATAGGATTTTTTGTGTATGAAACTAACCAATGACGGCTTAAAGCTGTCATAGCTGTAGAACACACAGATACCTTCGTTTGACTGGTAATGGCTCCCGTAACTATAAACGAGCCAAGAGTTATGGTCCTCCGAATAATCGATATCCACAGGGTGCAACATCTACGGTGCAAGGTGCAACATCCGTCCAAAATGACGAAACCGTGCCGTACGACCTTTAGAAATGGGTGCATGGATTTGAAATGGTGCAGTACCATGGTGCACCACTCTCCAGCGATGGTAAATCATTGACCAGCCACGGGAATCCCGTTTTACCGAAAAAATCCACGTGAAAAAAAAAAGGGTAAAAAAATTCCATGACCCGATTGAGGTTCGGATAGGATTTTTTGCATATGAAACTAACCAGTGACGGTTGAAAGCTGTCATATCTGTAGAACTCACAGATACCTTCGTTTCGACTTGTTATGGCTCCCGTAACTCTAAACGAGCCAAGAGTTATGGCCCTCCAAACAATCGATATCCATAGGGTGCAACGTCTACGGTGCAAGGTGCAACATCCGTCCAAAATGACGAAACAGTGCCGTACGACCTTTAGAAATGGTTGCACGGATTTGAAACGGTGCAGTACCATAGGGCATCACTCTCCAGCGATGGTAAACTATAGACCAGCCACGGGATCCCGTTTTACAGAAAAAATCCACGTGACGAAAAAACGAAGGGTAAAAAACTTCCATGACCCGATTGAGGTTCGGATAGGATTTTTTGGGTATGAAACTAACCAGTGAGGGCTGAAAGCTGTTGTTATCCCAACTTTTGGGAAAGTTGAGATACCCATAATTTACTAGAAATCAATGATTACTATTCATGAATATCAACCATGCATTACAGGATAACCATGGATATCGATGAATTTTGTCCGAGTCCAAAACGGGCCACAGTTGATAGGACACGACAAGAAAGATCATAGGAATCTGCATTCCAAATTTCAAGACAATCCGAGGTCGTATGCTCAAGTTATGATGGAATCAAGATAAGAGGAATTGACATTGCTCGGTTCGAATCCATAGTGTTCGAACCCATCATATTCGAAACCATCACCCTACTTATGTTCGAACCCATCTGGTTCGAACCCACGAAATAAGTCTGCGCCTCGAATCCATAAGCATTTGCCCCAGTTCGAAACGATGGAGTTCGTAGCCATCGGTTCGAAACCATCTATTTCGAACCCACCTGCGTTCGAACCGATAGCACTGCCATACCAATCTCGAACCCATCGGGTTCGAGTCCATCTAGTTAGCCTTGACTCCACTTCGAACCCATCACAAAACCTAGCTTCGAACCCATCACAAAACCTAGCTTCGAACCCATCACAGAGCCACACTTCGAACCCATCACGAGGCCATACTTCGAACCCATCCTGAGTAGCTTCATTCGAACCGACTGAGTCAACCAATCACGATGACGTGTCTTCCATCGGTTCGAATGCGCCGAGATATATGGAGTCGAAGCGGTCAACACGGAGAGAAGTCCGGATCGATTCGAAGCTTGCGCTCCACGTCACCACGAAGTCGCGTGCCGCACTGGTTTCGAAACCATCGTTTCGAGTAACAGGGGTTCGAAATTAACAGCCTGGCTATGAAGTCAATTTCGAACCCAACATATCTCCTAACCTACTGATCCAAATGCCATGAAATTTTCACAGATGCTTGCATACATGATGAAGAATGTCCACGCCAAATTTCACCTCGATTGGATGAATTCTTGATCGGTTCGAATGGAGTTCGAACCGATGCCAAAGTGGGCCCAAACTTCCCGGGACCGTACGTGTGGGCCCCCTCACGTGCCAGAAGAGGTCTCCCAAGTTTTCAGCGAGATAGCAGCAGCCTACGCCTATAAATAGACCTCCAGGTCATTCAGAAAAGGGATCTTTCCGCCATTAAACGCCAAGACTCTGCCGGATTCAAGTTTAACTATCAGAACCACCGTTGTACCTGAATTTCCGAACTACAATTCATTGTAATCCGCTGTAATCGATTGTAATCAGCGAAGAATATCAATAAAAGGAAAAACCTTTGAAGTGGACGTAGGCCGGAGATAGCCGAACCACTATAAAATCGTGTGTTCTTGTTTACATTTACTATTTTGCTACTTAGATCTGCGATTTGTGTTTGGATATTGCTGATTTATATTCCAACACTGGTGCTTTCACATTCATCGGGGTTTGTGACCAATTTTGGCGCAAACACTTTGGTGCTTTCACTGAGAAGAACCAGCACCCGCTACATCAGATTCAGAATTCAGATTCAAAAGTTTGAAGAAACTCCAATCCGGAAACAATGACTCGACATACGAGACAAAGAGTTGATAGGAGCCAACAAGGAGGAAGCCAAGAGGCATCCTCCAGATCAGGAGAAGGACAAGCTTCCGTCTACATCACCAGAGACGAGATGGAGGCCATGGCTAATTCATTGCGCGAAAGCATAATGAAGAGTCAACAGGAGATGCTGCAGAATTTCCTCGAGCAGATGAGGGCGGCAAATATGCAAAACCTTGGACCAGCTACAACAGCTACGAGTACGGGACAAGGAATAAGGATTGCAGATGTAAATGAAGGACAGGCTCAAGGCCAGAATACAGGGATTGAAGGTGGTCAACAAGGCCTTGGGGGCAGACCCTCAGGGTCCGATACTGGAAGGCCAACAGACGGAGCCCAACAGACAGGAGCCAATGCATACGCCAACGAGCTACCAGAAGAGTACGTACCGGAATTCCCTTCAAGGCTCGGGGGGCAGGACAGAAACTTGACAAGGGGGCAACCCCTAGACGGAGATGAGAGAATGATAGGCCTAATGCGACGAATCATGAGAGGAGGATTGCCTAGCGGAGGCCTAGAAGAAGTCAGTCGGAGTCCATTCACCCCGAACATCCGAAATGCAAGGAACCCTCCAAAGTTCAAATTACCAGCGCTAGATCCCTATGACGGAAGATCAGACCCAACCGTACACATCACAAGATATATCAGGCACATGGAAGTACTGGGGGCATCCGAGGAAGTGATGGCACGATGCTTCCCTCTATATTTATCAGATTTAGCTTCACTATGGTTCAGACAACTAGAGACTGGATCAATTGGAGCATGGAGCGAGCTCGTTGATTGCTTCATGAGACAGTTTAGGGTCCACGTGACGCGACCCAAGAGTGTGATGACTTTAGCAACAATCAAGCAGAGGACCGGGGAGTCCATAAAAGATTTTCTACTCAGATTCAACGTGACAGTGACTTCTGTGGATCGCCCGGATCCATCAATGATTTTGATGGCGGCGGTGGCAGGAGTCGCGGAAGGCACCAAATTTAAGGATTCTCTAACTAAGGATCCATCGCAAGATCTTGGAGAATTCTTCCATAAAGCTGAAAAATTCATTCGATTAGAAGAATCACGAGTCGAGAGTCGTGAAATAAATGCCACGAAAAGCATAGGAACCTCTGGAGAGCAGTCCGGAGCGGACAAGGGAAAAAGGAAACAGGATGACAGACATGATGGTCCTGATAAACGGAAGAAATTCCGAGAACCAAGATTCAGGCAGTACACAGATCTGAATGCAAGCCTAGAAAGAGTCTTCACTGAAACCAGGGGGCAACTTCACTATCGAAAGCCACCTGTAAGGGATCCCACCGAGCGGGAGCGCAGGACTGGAAAATATTGCCTATTCCATGAGCTGGATGGGCACACCACAGATGAATGCCGTCACTTGAAGGATGAGGTGGAAGAACACGCTAGGGGTGGTAGATTACCGCAGTATGTCAGAGAACGGACAACAGCGACAAGGCATGAACAACTACCGCCTCCACCTTGCAGGAACGATCCTGGATCGGGATCACGACTCGTCATCAACTGATCAAAGATGGCAAGGGCCAAGTCCACGATCTGGACTTCGGTCGAATGATCTTATTTAGATTTATTTTCAGAATAAAACGGTTACTCCACTTACACATGTACGGGAACCGGAGAGATCCCTAGGCATGCTCTGAGATGGAGATGAACCGCTACGCCCGGAGAGGCAATCCTTAGTTTTTTCTGATGTTTGAGATTGAACATCTAGAACTTGAATTTTAATAAATAAATTTGAACTTCTTGCAATAAACCTTTTGACCGGAGAGTCAAAGGATGAACATTGAACACCAGTATAAGCATGATCGCTTTATAACCCCATCCGGAGAGACGGGGTCCGAAGGCAAGAAGTGAGTTGCTTCGCCGGAGAGCGACGGGATCGACTCCCTTATACAAGAAAGATCGCCTTCACCCGGAGAGGTGAATCCAGAAGGCAAGAAGTGAGTTGCTTCGCCGGAGAGCGACAGGATCGACTCACTTATCGTCGTTTCCCCTTCACCAGAGAGTGACAGGATGGGATCCGACAAGAGTCCGGAGAGACTATGATCGGCCGATGATTCAGGTCATGACATCGCTTAATGTTCAACTGCTTTGAACCGGAGTGCAAGAAGTGGGTTGCTTCGCCGGAGAGCGACAGGATCAACTCACTTAAGCGCTGTTTCCCCTTCACCGGAGAATGACAGGATGGGATCCAGCAAGAGCCCGGAGAGGCTATGATCGGTCCCGAACGACCATGATATCGCTATATGTCCTAACCGGGACCGGAGTGCAAGGGATAGAAGGCAACGTCAGAGAGCAATAGGATCTTTCTATTCAATCACTAAGTCTAGAATGGACTTAGTAAGGGTTCAGAGCAGCCAGTAGTGGTCCGGAGAGACCATGAAACTTCATTCTCAACTCCTACGGGAAGAACGAACATTGATTTGGCTTCGAACAGCCACATACTTGATCGATAATGCCACAGCTATCAACGAAACATGAATTTATTACACTTGATATAAGACCGTTCAAAACATACCTTTTACAAAAAGGCATGTTTTGGGGGGCAAAGTGTTATCCCAACTTTTGGAAAAGTTGAGATACCCATAATTTACTAGAAATCAATGATTACTATTCATGAATATCAACCATGCATTACAGGATAACCATGGATATCGATGAATTTTGTCCGAGTCCAAAACGGGCCACAGTTGATAGGACACGACAAGAAAGATCATAGGAATCTGCATTCCAAATTTCAAGACAATCCGAGGTCGTATGCTCAAGTTATGATGGAATCAAGATAAGAGGAATTGACATTGCTCGGTTCGAATCCATAGTGTTCGAACCCATCATATTCGAAACCATCACCCTACTTATGTTCGAACCCATCTGGTTCGAACCCACGAAATAAGTCTGCGCCTCGAATCCATAAGCATTTGCCCCAGTTTGAAACGATGGAGTTCGTAGCCATCGGTTCGAAACCATCTATTTCGAACCCACCTGCGTTCGAACCGATAGCACTGCCATACCAATCTCGAACCCATCGGGTTCGAGTCCATCTAGTTAGCCTTGACTCCACTTCGAACCCATCACAAAACCTAGCTTCGAACCCATCACAAAACCTAGCTTCGAACCCATCACAGAGCCACACTTCGAACCCATCACGAGGCCATACTTCGAACCCATCCTGAGTAGCTTCATTCGAACCGACTGAGTCAACCAATCACGATGACGTGTCTTCCATCGGTTCGAATGCGCCGAGATATATGGAGTCGAAGCGGTCAACACGGAGAGAAGTCCGGATCGATTCAAAGCTTGCGCTCCACGTCACCACGAAGTCGCGTGCCGCACTGGTTTCGAAACCATCGTTTCGAGTAACAGGGGTTCGAAATTAACAGCCTGGCTATGAAGTCAATTTCGAACCCAACATATCTCCTAACCTACTGATCCAAATGCCATGAAATTTTCACAGATGCTTGCATACATGATGAAGAATGTCCACGCCAAATTTCACCTCGATTGGATGAATTCTTGATCGGTTCGAATGGAGTTCGAACCGATGCCAAAGTGGGCCCAAACTTCCCGGGACCGTACGTGTGGGCCCCCTCACGTGCCAGAAGAGGTCTCCCAAGTTTTCAGCGAGATAGCAGCAGCCTACGCCTATAAATAGACCTCCAGGTCATTCAGAAAAGGGATCTTTCCGCCATTAAACGCCAAGACTCTGCCGGATTCAAGTTTAACTATCAGAACCACCGTTGTACCTGAATTTCCGAACTACAATTCATTGTAATCCGCTGTAATCGATTGTAATCAGCGAAGAATATCAATAAAAGGAAAAACCTTTGAAGTGGACGTAGGCCGGAGATAGCCGAACCACTATAAAATCGTGTGTTCTTGTTTACATTTACTATTTTGCTACTTAGATCTGCGATTTGTGTTTGGATATTGCTGATTTATATTCCAACACTGGTGCTTTCACATTCATCGGGGTTTGTGACCAATTTTGGCGCAAACAGCTGTCATAGCTGTAGAACTCACAGATACCTTCGTTTTGACTGGTTATGGCTCCCGTAACTCTAAACGAGCCAAGAGTTATGGCCCTCCGAAGAATCGATTTCCACAGGGTGCAACATCTGCGGTGCAAGGTGCAACATCCGTCCAAAATGACGAAACCGTGTCGTACGACCTTTAGAAATGGGTGCATGGATTTGAAACGGTGCAGTACCATGGTGCACCACTCTCCAGCGATGGTAAATCATTGACCAGCCACGGGGATCCCGTTTTTACAGAAAAAATCCACGTGACGAAAAAACAAAGGGTAAAAAACTTCCATGACCCGATTGAGGTTCGGATAGGATTTTTTCGGTATGAAACTATCCAGTGACGGCTGAAAGCAGTCATAGTTGTAGAACTCACAGATAGCTTTGTTTTGACTGGTTATGGCTCCTGTAATTCTAAATGAGCCAAGAGTTATGGCCCTCCGAAGAATCGATATCCACAGGGTGCAACATCTACGGTGCAAGGTGCAACATCCGTCCAAAATGACGAAACAGTGCCGTACGACCTTTAGAGATGAGTGCATGGATTTGAAACATTGCAGTACCATGGTGCACCACTCTCCAGCGATGGTAAATCATAGACCAGCCACGGGGATCTCGTTTTACAGAAAAAATCCACGTGACGAAAAAACGAAGGGTAAAAAACTTCCTTGACCCGATTGTGGTTCGGATAGGATTTTTTGGGTATGAAACTAACCAGTGACAGCTGAAATCTACCGTAGTTGTAGAACTCACAGATACCTTTATTTTGACTGGTTATGGCTCCCGTAACTCTAAACGAGCCAAGAGTTATGGCCCTCCGAAGAATCGATATCCACAGGGTGCAACATCTACGGTGCAAGATGCAACATCCGTCCAAAATGACGAAACAGTGTCGTATGACCTTTAGAAATGAGTGCATGGATTTGAAACATTGCAGTACCATGGTGCACCACTCTCTAGCGATGGTAAATCATAGACCAGCCACGGGGATACCGTTTTAAAGAAAAAATCCACATGACGAAAAAACGAAGGGTAAAAAACGTCCTTGACCCGATTGAGGTTCGGATAGGATTTTTTTGGTATGAAACTAACCAGTGACGGCGGAAAGCAATCATAGCTGTAGAACTCACAGATACCTTCGTTTTGACTGGTTATGGCTCCCGTAACTCTAAACGAGCCAAGAGTTAGTGCCCTCCGAATAATTGATATCCATAGGGTGCAACATCTACGGCGCAAGGTGCAACATCCGTCCAAAATGAAGAAACCGTGCCGTACGACCTTTAGAAATGGGTGCAAGGATTTGAAATGGTGCAGTACCATGGTGTACCACTCTCCAGCGATGGTAAATCATTGACCAGCCACGGGGATCCCGTTTTACAGAAAAAATCCACGTGACGAAAAAACGAAGGGTAAAAAACTTCCATGACCCAATTGAGGTTCGGACAGGATTTTTTGTGTATGAAACTAACCAGTGACGGCTGAAAGCTGTCATAGCTGTAGAACTCACAGATACCTTCGTTTTGACTAGTTACGGCTCCCGTAACTCTAAACAAGCCAAGAGTTATGGCCCTCCGTAGAATCGATTTCCACAGGGTGCAACATCTGCGGTGCAAGGTGCAACATCCGTCCAAAATGACGTAACAGTGCCGTACGACCTTTAGAAATGGGTGCATGGATTTGAAATGATGCAGTACCATGGTGCACCACTCTCCAGCGATGGTAAATCATAGACCAGCCACGGTGATCCCGTTTTATAGAAAAAATCGACGTGACGAAAAAACAAAGGGTAAAAAACTTCCTTGACCCGATTGAGGTTCGGATATGAATTTTTGGGTATAAAACTAACCAGTGACGGCTGAAAGCTGCCATAGCTGTAGAACTCACAGATACCTTCGTTTTGACTGGTTATGGCTCCTGTAACTCTGAACGAGCCAAGAGTTATGGCCATCCGAAGAATCGATATCCACAGGGTGCAACATCTACGGTGCAAGGTGCAACATCCGTCCAAAATGATGAAACAGTGCCGTACGACCTTTAGAAATGAGTGCATGGATTTTAAACATTGTAGTACCATGGTGCACCACTCTCCAGCGATGGTAAATCATAGACCAGCCACGAGGATCCCGTTTTACAGAAAAAATCCAAGTGACGAAAAAACGAAGGGTAAAAAACTTCCTTGACCCGATTGAGGTTCGGATAGGATTTTTTGGGTATGAAACTAACCAGTGACGGCTTAAAGCTGTCATAGCTGTAGAACACACAGATACCTTCGTTTGACTGGTAATGGCTCCCGTAACTCTAAACGAGCCAAGAGTTATGGCCCTCCGAATAATCGATATCCACAGGGTGCAACATCTACGGTGCAAGGTGCAACATCCGTCCAAAATGACGAAACCGTGCCGTACGACCTTTAGAAATGGGTGCATGGATTTGAAACGGTGCAGTACCATGGTGCACCACTCTCAAGCGATGGTAAATCATTGACCAGCCATGGGAATCCCGTTTTACCGAAAAAATCCACGTGACGAAAAAATGAAGGGTAAAAAAATTCCATGACCCGATTGAGGTTCGGATAGGATTTTTTGCGTATGAAACTAACCAGTGACGGCTGAAAGCTGTCATAGCTATAGAACTCACGGATACCTTCGTTTTGACTTGTTATGGCTCCCGTAACTCTAAACGAGCCAAGAGTTATGGCCCTCCAAACAATCGATATCCATAGGGTGCAACGTCTACGGTGCAAGGTGCAACATCCGTCCAAAATGACGAAACAGTGCCGTACGACCTTTAGAAATGGTTGCACGGATTTGAAACGGTGCAGTACCATGGGGCATCACTCTCCAGTGATGGTAAATTATAGACCAGCCACGGGATCCCGTTTTACAGAAAAAATCCACGTGACGAAAAAACGAAGGGTAAAAATCTTCCTTGACCCGATTGAGGTTCGGATAGGATTTTTTGGGTATGAAACTAACCAGTGACGGCTTAAAGCTGTCATAGCTGTAGAACACACAGATATCTTCGTTTGACTGGTAATGGCTCCCGTAATTCTAAACGAGCCAAGAGTTATGGCCCTCGGAATAAACAATATCCACAGGGTGCAACATCTACGATGCAAGGTGCAACATCCGTCCAAAATGACGAAACCGTGCCGTACGACCTTTAGAAATGGGTGCATGGATTTGAAACGGCGCAGTACCATGGTGCAACACTCTCCAGTGATGGTAAATCATTGACCAGCCACGGGGATCCCGTTTTACAGAAAAAATCCACGTGACGAAAAAACGAAGGGTAAAAAACATCCATGACCCGATTGAGGTTCGGAAAGGATTTTTTGCGTATGAAACTAACCAGTGATGGCTGAAAGCTGTCGTAGTTGTAGAACTCACAGATACCTTCATTTTGACTGGTTATGGCTCCCGTAACTCTAAACGAGCCAAGAGTTATGGCCCTCCGAAGAATCGATTTCCACAGGGTGCAACATCTACGGTGCAAGGTGCAACATCCGTCCAAAATGACGAAACAGTGCCGTACGACCTTTAGAAATGGGTTCCTGGATTTGAAACGGTGCAGTACCATGGTGCACCACTCTCCAGCGATGGTAAATCATAAACCAGCCGCGGGGATCCCGTTTTACAGAAAAAATCCACGTGACGAAAAAACAAAGGGTAAAAAACTTCCTTGACCCGATTGAGGTTCGGATAGGATTTTTTGGGTATGAAACTAACCAGTGACGGCTGTAAGCCGTCATAGCTGTAGAACTCACAGATACCTTCGTTTTGACTAGTTATGGCTCCCGTAACTCTAGACGAGCCAAGAGTTATGGCCCTCCGAAGAATCGATTTCCACAGGGTGAACATCTACGGTGCAAGGTGCAACATCCGTCCAAAATGACGAAACCGTGTCGTACGACCTTTAGAAATGGGTGCATGGATTTGAAACGGTGCAGTACCATGGCGCACCACTCTCAAGCGATGGTAAATCACTGACCAGCCACGGAGATCCCGTTTTTACAGAAAAAATCCACGTGACGAAAAAACGAAGGGTAAAAAACTTCCATGACCCGATTGAGGTTCGGATAGGATTTTTTGGGTATTAAACTAACCAGTGATGGCTGAAAGCTGCCATAGCTGTAGAACTCACAGATGCCATCGTTTTGACTGGTTATGGCTGCCGTAACTCTAAACAAGCCAAGAGTTATGGCCCTCCGAAGAATCGATATCCACAGGGTGCAACATCTACGGTGCAAGGTGCAACATCCGTCCAAAATGACGAAACAGTGCCGTACGACCTTTAGAAATGAGTGCATGGATTTGAAACATTGCAGTACCATGGTGCACCACTCTCCAGCGATGGTAAATCATAGACCAGCCACGGGGATCCCGTTTTACAGAAAAAATCCACGTGACGAAAAAACGAAGGGTAAAAAACTTCCTTGACCCGATTGAGGTTCGGATAGGATTTTTTGGGTATGAAACTAACCAGTGACGGCTGAAAGCTGCCATAGCTGTAGAACTCACAGATACCTTCGTTTTGACTGGTAATGGCTCCCGTAACTCTAAACGAGCTAAGAGTTATGGCCCTCCGAATAATCGATATCCACAGGGTGCAACATCTACGGTGCAAGGTGCAACATCCGTCCAAAATGATGAAACCGTGCCGTACGACCTTTAGAAATGGGTCCATGGATTTGAAACGGTGCAGTACCATGGTGCACCACTCTCCAGCGATGTTAAATCATTGACCAGCCACGGGGATCCCGTTTTATAGAAAAAATCCACGTGACCAAAAAACGAAGGGTAAAAAACTTTCATGACCCGATTGAGGTTCAGATAGGATTTTTTGGGTATGAAACTAACCAGTGACGGCTGAAAGCTGCCATAGCTGTAGAACTCACAGATACCTTCGTTTGACTGGTTATGGCTCCCGTAACTCTAAACGAGCCAAGAGTTATGGCCCTCCGAAGAATCGATTTCCACAGGGTGCAACATCTGCGGTGCAAGGTGCAACATCCGTCCAAAATGACGTAACAGTGCCGTACGACCTTTAGAAATGGGTGCATGGATTTGAAACGATGCAGTACCATGGTGAACCATTCTCCAGCGATGGTAAATCATAGACCAGCCACGGGGATCCCGTTTTACAGCAAAAATCCACGTGACAAAAAAACGAAGGGTAAAAAACTTCCTTGACCCGATAGAGGTTCGGATAGGATTTTTTGGGTATGAAACTAACCAGTGACGGCTGAAAGCCGTCACAGATGTAGAACTCACAGACACCTTCGTTTTGACTGGTTATGGCTCCCGTAACTCTAAAGAAGCCAAGAGTTATGGCCCTCCGAAGAATCGATATCCACAGGGTGCAACATCTACGGTGCAAGGTGCAACATCCGTCCAAAATGACGAAACCGTGTCGTACGACCTTTAGAAATGGGTGCATGGATTTGAAACGGTGCAGTACCATGGTGCACCACTCTCAAGCGATGGTAAATCACTGACCAGCCTCGGAGATCCCGTTTTTACAGAAAAAATCCACGTGACGAAAAAACGAAGGGTAAAAAACTTCCATGACCCGATTGAGGTTCGGATAGGATTTTTTGGGTATGAAACTAACCAGTGACAGCTGAAAGCTTCCATAGCTGTAGAACTCACAGATACCATCGTTTTGACTGGTGATGGCTGCCGTAACTCTAAACGAGCCAAGAGTTATGGCCCTCCGAAGAATTGATATCCACAGGGTGCAACATCTACGGTGCAAGGGGCAGCATCCGTCCAAAATGACGAAACAGTGTCGTACGACCTTTAGAAATGAGTGCATGGATTTGAAACATTGCAGTACCATGGTGCACCACACTCCAGCGACGGTAAATCATAGACCAGCCACGGGGATACCGTTTTACAGAAAAAATCCACGTGACGAAAAAACGAAGGGTAAAAAACTTCCTTGACCCGATTGAGGTTCGGATAGGATTTTTTGGGTATGAAACTAACCAGTGACGGCTGAAAGCTTCCATGGCTGTAGAACTCACAGATACCTTCGTTTTGACTGGTAATGGCTCCCGTAACTCTAAACGAGCTAAGAGTTATGGCCCTCCGAATAATCGATATCCACAGGGTGCAACATCTACGGTGCAAGGTGCAACATCCGTCCAAAATGACGAAAACGTGCCGTACGACCTTTAGAAATGGGTGCATGGATTTGAAACGGTGCAGTACCATGGTGCACCACTCTCCAGCGATGTTAAATCATTGACCAGCCACGGGGATCCCATTTTACAGAAAAATCCACGTGACCAAAAAACGAAGGGTAAAAAACTTTCATGACCCGATTGAGGTTCGGATAGGATTTTTTGGGTATGAAACTAACCAGTAACGGCAGAAAGCTGCCATAGCTGTAGAACTTACAGATACCTTCGTTTGACTGGTTATGGCTCTCGTAACTCTAAACGAGCCAAGAGTTATGGCCCTCCGAAGAATCGATTTCCACAGGGTGCAACATCTGCGGTGCAAGGTGCAACATCCGTCCAAAATGACGTAACAGTGCCGTACGACCTTTAGAAATGGGTGCATGGATTTTAAACGATGCAGTATCATGGTGAACCATTCTCCAGCGATGGTAAATCATAGACCAGCCACGGGGATCCCGTTTTACAGAAAAAATCCACGTGACGAAAAAACGAAGGGTAAAAAACATCCTTGACCCGATAGAAGTTCGGATAGGATTTTTTGGGTATGAAACTAACCAGTGACGGCTGAAAGCTGTCACAGATGTAGAACTCACAGACACCTTCGTTTTGACTGGTTATGGCTCCCGTAACTCTAAAGAAGCCAAGAGTTATGGCCCTCCGAAGAATCGATATCCACAGGGTGCAACATCTACGGTGCAAGGTGCAACATCCGTCCAAAATGACGAAACCGTGTCGTATGACCTTTAGAAATGGGTGCATGGATTTGAAACGGTGCAGTACCATGGTGCACCACTCTCAAGCGATGGTAAATCACTGACCAGCCACGGAGATCCCGTTTTTACAGAAAAAATCCACGTGACGAAAAAACGAAGGGTAAAAAACTTCCATGACCCGATTGAGGTTCGGATAGGATTTTTTGGGTATGAAACTAACCAGTGACGGCTGAAAGCTGCCATAGCTGTAGAACTCACAGATACCATCGTTGTGACTGGTTATGGCTGCCGTAATTCTAAATGAGCCAAGAGTTATGGCCCTCCGAAGAATCGATATCCATAGGGTGCAACTTCTACGGTGCAAGGTGCAACATCCGTCCAAAATGACGAAACAGTGCCGTACGGCCTTTAGAAATGAGTGCATGGATTTGAAATATTGCAGTACCATGGTGCACCACTCTCCAGCGATGGTAAATCATAGACCAGCCACGGGGATCCCGTTTTACAGAAAAAATCCACGTGACGAAAAAACGAAGGGTAAAAAACTTCCTTGACCCGATTGAGGTTCGGATAGGATTTTTTGGGTATGAAACTAACCAGTGATGGCTGAAAGCTGCCATAGCTGTAGAACTCACAGATACCTTCGTTTTGACTGTTAATGGCTCCCGTAACTCTAAACGAGCTAAGAGTTATGGCCCTCCGAATAATCGATATCCACGGGGTGCAACATCTACGGTGCAAGGTGCAACATCCGTCAAAAATGACGAAACCGTGCCGTACGACCTTTAGAAATCGGTGCATGGATTTGAAACGGTGCAGTACCATGGTGCACCACTCTCCAGCGATGGTAAATCATAGACCAGCCATGGGGATCCCGTTTTACAGAAAAAATCCACGTGACGAAAAAATGAAGGGTAAAAAACTTCCTTGACCCGATTGAGGTTCGGATAGGATTTTTTTGGTATGAAACTAACCAGTGACGGCTGAAAGCTGCGATCGCTGTAGAACTCATAGATACCTTCGTTTGACTGGTTATGGCTCCCGTAACTCTAAACGAGCCAAGAGTTATGGCCCTCCGAAGAATCGATTTCCACAGGGTGCAACATCTGCGGTGCAAGGTGCAACATCCGTCCAAAATGACGTAACAGTGCTGTACGACCTTTAGAAATGGGTGCATGGATTTGAAACGATGCAGTACCATGGTGAACCATTCTCCAGCGATGTTAAATCATAGACCAGCCACGGGGATCCTGTTTTACAGAAAAAATCCACGTGACAAAAAAACGAAGGGTAAAAAACTTCCTTGACCCGATAGAGGTTCGGATAGGATTTTTGGGTATGAAACTAACCAGTGACGGCTGAAAGCTGTCACAGATGTAGAACTCACAGACACCTTCGTTTTGACTGGTTATGGCTCCCGTAACTCTAAAGAAGCCAAGAGTTATGGCCCTCCGAAGAATCGATATCCACAGGGTGCAACATCTACGGTGCAAGGTGCAACATCCGTCCAAAATGACGAAACCGTGTCGTACGACCTTTAGAAATGGGTGCATGGATTTGAAATGGTGCAGTACCATGGTGCACCACTCTCAAGCGATGGTAAATCGCTGACCAGCCACGGAGATCCCGTTTTTACAGAAAAAATCCACGTGACGAAAAAACGAAGGGTAAAAAACTTCCATGACCCGATTGAGGTTCGGATAGGATTTTTTGGGTATGAAACTAACCAGTGACGGCTGAAAGCTACCATAGCAGTAGAACTCACAGATACCATCGTTTTGACTGGTTATGGCTGCCGTAACTCTAAACGAGCCAAGAGTTATGGCCCTCCGAAGAATCGATATCCACAGGGTGCAACATCTACGGTGCAAGGTGCAACATCCGTCCAAAATGACGAAACAGTGTCGTACGACCTTTAGAAATGAGTGCATGGATTTGAAACATTGCAGTACCATGGTGCACCACTCTCCAGCGATGGTAAATCATAGACCAGCCACGGGGATCCCGTTTTACAGAAAAAATCCACGTGACGAAAAAACGAAGGGTAAAAAACTTCTTTGACCCGATTGAGGTTCGGATAGGATTTTTTGGGTATGAAACTAACCAGTGACGGCTGAAAGCTGCCATAGCTGTAGAACTCACAGATACCTTCGTTTTGACTGGTAATGGCTCCCTTTACTCTAAACGAGCTAAGAGTTATGGCCCTCTGAATAATCGATATCCACAGTGTGCAACATCTACGGTGCAAGGTGCAACATCCGTCCAAAATGACGAAACCGTGTCGTACGACCTTTAGAAATGGGTGCATGGATTTGAAACGGTGCAGTACCGTGGTGCACCACTCTCCAGCGATGTTAAATCGTTGACCAGCCACGGGGATCCCGTTTTACAGAAAAAATCCACGTGACGAAAAAACGAAGGGTAAAAAACTTTCATGACCCGATTGAGGTTCGGATAGGATTTTTTGGGTATGAAACTAACCAGTGACGGCTGAAAGCTGCCATAGCTGTAGAACTCACAGATACCTTTGTTTGGCTGGTTATGGCTCCCGTAACTCTAAACGAGCCAAGAGTTATGGCCCTCCGAAGAATCGATTTCCACAGGGTGCAACATCTGCGGTGCAAGTTGCAACATCCGTCCAAAATGACGTAACAGTGCCGTACGACCTTTAGAAATGGGTGCATGGATTTGAAATGATGCAGTACCATGGTGAACCATTCTCCAGCGATGGTAAATCATAGACCAGCCACGGGGATCCCGTTTTACAGAAAAAATCCACGTGACAAAAAAACGAAGGGTAAAAAACTTCCTTGACCCGATAGAGGTTCGGATAGGATTTTTTGGGTATGAAACTAACCAGTGACGGCTGAAAGCTGTCATAGCTGTAGAACTCACAGATACCTTCGTTTTGACTGGTTATGGCTCCCGTAACTCTAAACGAGCCAAGAGTTATGGCCCTCCGAAGAATCGATTTCCACAGGGTGCAACATCTACACCGCAAGGTGCCACATCCGTCCAAAATGATGAAACCGTGTCGTACGACCTTTAGAAATGGGTGCATGGATTTGAAATGGTGCAGTACCATGGTGCACCACTCTCCAGCGATGGTAAATCATTGACCAACCACGGGGATCCCGTTTTTACAGAAAAAATCCACGTGACGAAAAAACGAAGGGTAAAAAACTTCCATGACCCGATTGAGGTTCGGATAGGATTTTTTGGGTATGAAACTAACCAGTGACGGCTGATAGCTGCAATAGCTGTAGAACTCACCGATACCATCGTTTTGACTGTTTATGGCTCCCATAACTCTAAATGAGCCAAGAGTTATGGCCCTCTGAAGAATCGATATCCACAGGGTGCAACATCTACGTTGCAAGGTGCAACATCCGTCCAAAATGACGAAACAGTGCCGTACGACCTTTAGAAATGAGTGCATGGATTTGAGACATTGCAGTACCATGGTGCACCACTCTTCAGCGATGGTAAATCATAGACCAGCCACGGGGATCCCGTTTTACAGAAAAAATCCACGTGACGAAAAAACGAAGGGTAGAAAACCTCCTTGACCCGATTGGGTTCGGATAGGATTTTTTGGGTATGAAACTAACCAGTGACGGCTGAAAGCTGCCATAGCTGTAGAACTCACAGATACCTTCGTTTTGACTGGTAATGGCTCCCGTAACTCTAAACGAGCTAAGAGTTATGGCCCTCCGAATAATCGATATCCACAGGGTGCAACATCTACGGTGCAAGGTGCAACATCCGTCCAAAATGACGAAACCGTGCCGTACGACCTTTAGAAATGGGTGCATGGATTTGAAACGGTGAAGTACCATGGTGCACCACCATGGTGCACCACTCTCCAGCGATGTTAAATCATTGACCAGCCACGGGGATCCCGTTTTACAGAAAAAATCCACGTGACAAAAAAACGAAGGGTAAAAAACTTCCTTGACTCGATAGAGGTTCGGATAGGATTTTTTGGGTATGAAACTAACCAGTGACGGCTGAAAGCCATCACAGATGTAGAACTCACAGACACCTTCGTTTTGACTGGTTATGGCTCCCGTAACTCTAAAGAAGCCAAGAGTTATGGCCCTCCGAAGAATCGATATCCACAGGGTGCAACATCTACGGTGCAAGGTGCAACATCCGTCCAAAATGACGAAATCGTGTCGTACCACCTTTAGAAATGGGTGCATGGATTTGAAACGGTGCAGTACCATGGTGCACCACTCTCAAGCGATGGTAAATCACTGACCAGCCACGGAGATCCCGTTTTTACAGAAAAAATCCACGTGACGAAAAAACGAAGGGTAAAAAACTTCCATGACCCGATTGACGTTCGGATAGGATTTTTTGGGTATGAAACAAACCAGTGACGGCTGAAAGCTTCCATAGCTGTAGAACTCACAGATACCATCGTTTTGACTGGTTATGGCTGCCGTAACTCTAAACGAGCCAAGAGTTATGGCCCTCCGAAGAATCGATATCCACAGGGTGCAACATCTACGGTGCAAGGTGCAACATTCGTCCAAAATGACGAAACAGTGCCGTACGACCTTTAGAAATGAGTGCATGGATTTGAAACATTGCAGTACCATGGTGCACCACTCTCCAGTGATGGTAAATCATAGACCAGCCACGGGGATCCCGTTTTACAGAAAAAATCCACGTGACGAAAAAACGAAGGGTAAAAAACTTCCTTGACCCGATTGAGGTTCGGATAGGATTTTTTGGGTATGAAACTAACCAGTGATGGCTGAAAGCTGCCATAGCTGTAGAAATCACAGATACCTTCGTTTTGACTGGTAATGGCTCCCGTAACTCTAAACGAGCTAAGAGTTATGGCCCTCCGAATAATCGATATCCACAGGGTGCAACATCTACGGTGCAAGGTGCAACATCCGTCCAAAATGACGAAACCGTGCCGTACGACCTTTAGAAATGGGTGCATGGATTTGAAACGGTGCAGTACCATGGTGCACCACTCTCCAGCGATGTTAAATCATTGACCAGCCACGGGGATCCCATTTTACAGAAAAATCCACGTGACCAAAAAACGAAGGGTAAAAAACTTTCATGACCCGATTGAGGTTCGGATAGGATTTTTTGGGTATGAAACTAACCAGTAACGGCTGAAAGCTGCCATAGCTGTGGAACTCACAGATACCTTCGTTTGACTGGTTATGGCTCCCGTAACTCTAAACGAGCCAAGAGTTATGGCCCTCCGAAGAATCGATTTCCACAGGGTGCAACATCTGCGGTGCAAGGTGCAACATCCGTCCAAAATGACGTAACAGTGCCGTACGACCTTTAGAAATGGGTGCATAGATTTGAAACGATGCAGTATCATGGTGAACCATTCTCCAGCGATGGTAAATCATAGACCAGCCACGGGGATCACGTTTTACAGAAAAAATCCACGTGACAAAAAAACGATGGGTAAAAAACATTCTTGACCCGATAGAGGTTCGGATAGGATTTTTTGGGTATGAAACTAACCAGTGACGGCTGAAAGCGGTCACAAATGTAGAACTCACAGACACCTTCGTTTTGACTGGTTATGGCTCCCGTAACTCTAAAGAAGCCAAGAGTTATGGCCCTTCGAAGAATCGATATCCACAGGGTGCAACATCTACGGTGCAAGGTGCAACATCCGTCCAAAATGACGAAACCGTGTCGTACGACCTTTAGAAATGGGTGCATGGATTTGAAACGGTGCAGTACCATGGTGCACCACTCTCAAGCGATGGTAAATCACTGACCAGCCACGGAGATCCCGTTTTTACAGAAAAAATCCACGTGACGAAAAAACGAAGGGTAAAAAACTTCCATGACCCGATTGAGGTTCGGATAAGATTTTTTGGGTATGAAACTAACCAGTGACGGCTGAAAGCTGCCATAGCTGTAGAACTCACAGATACCATCGTTGTGACTGGTTATGGCTGCCGTAACTCTAAACGAGCCAAGAGTTATGGCCCTCCGAAGAATCGATATCCACAGGGTGCAACTTCTACGGTGCAAGGTGCAACATCCGTCCAAAATGACGAAACAGTGCCGTACGACCTTTAGAAATGAGTGCATGGATTTGAAACATTGCAGTACCATGGTGCACCACTCTCCAGCGATGGTAAATCATAGACCAGCCACGGGGATCCCGTTTTACAGAAAAAATCCACGTGACGAAAAAACGAAGGGTAAAAAACTTCCTTGACCCGATTGAGGTTCGGATAGGATTTTTTGGGTATGAAACTAACCAGTGACGGCTGAAAGCTGCCATAGCTGTAGAACTCACAGATACCTTCGTTTTGACTGGTAATGGCTCCCGTAACTCTAAACGAGCTAAGAGTTATGGCCCTCCGAATAATCGATATCCACGGGGTGCAACATCTACGGTGCAAGGTGCAACATCCGTCCAAAATGACGAAACCGTGTCGTACGACCTTTAGAAATGGGTGCATGGATTTGAAATGGTGCAGTACCATGGTGCACCACTCTCCAGCGATGGTAAATCATAGACCAGCCACGGGGATCCCGTTTTACGGAAAAAATCCACGTGACGAAAAAATGAAGGGTAAAAAACTTCCTTGACCCGATTGAGGTTCGGATAGGATTTTTTTGGTATGAAACTAACCAGTGACGGCTGAAAGCCGCGATCACTATAGAATTCATAGATACCTTCGTTTGACTGGTTATGGCTCCCGTAACTCTAAACGAGCCAAGAGTTATGGCCCTCCGAAGAATCGATTTCCACAGGGTGCAACATCTGCGGTGCAAGGTGCAACATCCGTCCAAAATGACGTAACAGTGCCGTACGACCTTTAGAAATGGGTGCATGGATTTGAAACGATGCAGTACCATGGTGAACCATTCTCCAGCGATGTTAAATCATAGACCAGCCACGGGGATCCCGTTTTACAGAAAAAATCAACGTGACAAAAAAACGAAGGGTAAAAAACTTCCTTGACCCGATAGAGGTTCGGATAGGATTTTTTGGGTATGAAACTAACCAGTGACGGCTGAAAGCAATCACAGATGTAGAACTCACAGACACCTTCGTTTTGACTGGTTATGGCTCCCGTAACTCTAAAGAAGCCAAGAGTTATGGCCCTCCGAAGAATCGATATCCACAGGGTGCAACATCTACGGTGCAAGGTGCAACATCCGTCCAAAATGACGAAACCGTGTCGTACGACCTTTAGAAATGGGTGCATGGATTTGAAACGGTGCAGTACCATGGTGCACCACTCTCAAGCGATGGTAAATCACTGACCAGCCACGGCGATCTCGTTTTTACAGAAAAAATCCATGTGATGAAAAAACGAAGGGTAAAAAACTTCCATGACCCGATTGAGGTTCGGATAGGATTTTTTGGGTATGAAACTAACCAGTGACGGCTGAAAGCTGCCATAGCAGTAGAACTCACAGATACCATCGTTTTGACTGGTTATGGCTGCCGTAACTCTAAACGAGCCAAGAGTTATGGCCCTCCGAAGAATCGATATCCACAGGGTGCAACATCTACGGTGCAAGGTGCAACATCCGTCCAAAATGACGAAACAGTGCCGTACGACCTTTAGAAATGAGTGCATGGATTTGAAACATTGCAGTACCATGGTGCACCACTCTCCAGCGATGGTAAATCATAAACCAGCCACGGGGATCCCGTTTTACAGAAAAAATCCACGTGACGAAAAAACGAAGTTCCTTGACCCGATTGAGGTTCGGATAGGATTTTTTGGGTATGAAACTAACCCGTGATGGCTGAAAGCTGCCATAGCTGTAGAACTCACAGATACCTTCGTTTTGACTGGTAGTGGCTCCCGTAACTCTAAACGAGCTAAGAGTTATGGCCCTCCGAATAATCGATATCCACAGGGTGCAACATCTACGGTGCAAGGTGCAACATCCATCCAAAATGACGAAACCGTGTCGTACGACCTTTAGAAATGGGTGCATGGATTTGAAACGGTGCAGTACCATGGTGCACCACTCTCCAGCGATGTTAAATTATTGACCAGCCACGGGGATCCCGTTTTACAGAAAAAATCCACGTGACGAAAAAACGAAGGGTAAAAAACTTTCATGACCCGATTGAGGTTCGGATAGGATTTTTTGGGTATGAAACTAACTAGTGACGGCTGAAAGCTGCCATAGCTGTAGAAATCACAGATACCTTTGTTTGGCTGGTTATGGCTCCCGTAACTCTAAACGAGCCAAGAGTTATGGCTCTCCGAAGAATCGATTTCCACAGGGTGCAACATCTGCGGTGCAAGTTGCAACATCCGTCCAAAATGATGTAACAGTGCCGTACGACCTTTAGAAATGGGTGCATGGATTTGAAACGATGCAGTACCATGGTGAACCATTCTCCAGCGATGGTAAATCATAGACCAGCCACGGGGATCCCGTTTTACAGAAAAAATCCACGTGACAAAAAAACGAAGGGTAAAAAACTTCCTTGACCCGATAGAGGTTCGGATAGGATTTTTTGGGTTTGAAACTAACCAGTGACGGCTGAAAGCTGTCATAGCTGTAGAACTCACAGATACCTTCGTTTTGACTGGTTATGGCTCCCGTAACTCTAAACGAGCCAAGAGTTATGGCCCTCCGAAGAATCGATTTCCACAGGGTGCAACATCTATAGCGCAAGGTGCCACATCCGTCCAAAATGACGAAACCGTGTCGTACGACCTTTAGAAATGGGTGCATGGATTTGAAATGGTGCAGTACCATGGTGCACCACTCTCCAGCGATGGTAAATCATTGACCAGCCATGGGGATCCCGTTTTTACAGAAAAAATCCACGTGACGAAAAAACGAAGGGTAAAAAACTTCCATGACCCGATTGAGGTTCGGATAGGATTTTTTGGGTATGAAACTAACCAGTGACGGCTGAAAGCTGCAATAGCTGTAGAACTCACAGATACCATCGTTTTGACTGTTTATGGCTCCCATAACTCTAAACGAGCCAAGAGTTATGGCCCTCCGAAGAATCGATATCCACAGGGTGCAACATCTACGTTGCAAGGTGCAACATCCGTCCAAAATGACGAAACAGTGCCGTACGACCTTTAGAAATGAGTGCATGGATTTGAGACATTGCAGTACCATGGTGCACCACTCTTCAGCGATGGTAAATCATAGACCAGCCACGGGGATCCCGTTTTACAGAAAAATCCACGTGACGAAAAAACGAAGGGTAAAAAACCTCCTTGACCTGATTGGGTTCGGATAGGATTTTTTGGGTATGAAACTAACCAGTGACGGCTGAAAGCTGCCACAGCTGTAGAACTCACAGATACCTTCGTTTTGACTGGTAATGGCTCCCGTAACTCTAAACGAGCCAAGAGTTATGGCCCTCCGAATAATCGATATCCACAGGGTGCAACATCTACGGTGCAAGGTGCAACATCTATCCAAAATGACGAAACCGTGCCGTACGACCTTTAGAAATGGGTCATGGATTTGAAACGGTGCAGTACCATTTTGCACCACTCTCCAGCGATGGTAAATCATTGACCAGCCACGGGGATCCCGTTTTACAGAAAAATCCACGTGATGAAAAAACGAAGGGTAAAAAACTTTCATGACCCGATTGAGGTTCGGATAGGATTTTTTGGGTATGAAACTAACCAGTGGCGGCTGAAAGCTGTCATAGCTGTAGAACTCACAGATACCTTCGTTTGACTGGTTATGGCTCCCGTAACTCTAAACGAGCCAAGAGTTATGGCCCTCCGAAGAATCGATTTCCACAGGGTGCAACATCTGCGGTGCAAGGTGTAACATCCGTCCAAAATGACGTAGCAGTGCCGTACGACCTTTAGAAATGGGTGCATGGATTTGTAATGATGCAGTACCATGGTGCACCATTCTCCAGCGATGGTAAATCATAGACCAGCCACGGGGATCCCGTTTTACAGAAAAAATCCACGTGACAAAAAAACGATGGGTAAAAAACATTCTTGACCCGATAGAGGTTCGGATAGGATTTTTTGGGTATGAAACTAAACAGTGACGGCTGAAAGCTTCCATAGCTGTAGAACTCACAGATACCTTCGTTTGACTGGTTATGGCTCCCGTAACTCTAAACGAGCCAAGAGTTATGGCCCTCCGAAGAATCGATTTCCACAGGGTGCAACATCTGCGGTGCAAGGTGCAACATCCGTCCAAAATGACGTAACAGTGTCGTACGACCTTTAGAAATGGGTGCATGGATTTGAAACTATGCAGTACCATGGTGCACCATTCTCCAGTGATGATAAATCATAGACTAGCCACAGGGATCCCGTTTTACAGAAAAAATCCACGTGACGAAAAAACGAAGGGTAAAAAACTTCCTTGACCCGATAGAGGTTCGGATAGGATTTTTTGGGTGTGAAACTAACCAGTGACGGCTGAAAGCTGCCATAGCTGTAGAACTCACAGATTCCTTCGTTTGACTGGTTATGGCTCCCGTAACTCTAAACGAGCCAAGAGTTATGGCCCTCCGAAGAATCGATTTCCACAGGGTGCAACATCTGCGGTGCAAGGTGTAACATCCGTCCAAAATGACGTAGCAGTGCCGTACGACCTTTAGAAATGGGTGCATGGATTTGTAATGATGCAGTACCATGGTGCACCATTCTCCAGCGATGGTAAATCATAGACCAGCCACGGGGATCCCGTTTTACAGAAAAAATCCACGTGACGAAAAAACGAAGGGTAAAAAACTTCCTTGACCCAATTGAGGTTCGGATAGGATTTTTTAGGTATGAAACTAACCAGTGACGGCTGTAAGCCGTCATAGCTGTAGAAATCACAGATACCTTCGTTTTGACTGGTTATGGCTCCCGTAACTCTAAACGAGCCAAGAGTTATGGCCCTCCGAAGAATCGATTTCCACAGGGTGCAACATCTACGGTGCAAGGTGCAACATCCGTCCAAAATGACGAAACCATGCCGTGCTACCTTTAGAAATGGGTGCATGGATTTGAAATGGTGAAGTACCATGGTGCACCACTCTCCAGCGATGGTAAATCACTGACCAGCCACGGAGATCCCGTTTTTACAGAAAAAATCCACGTGACGAAAAAACGAAGGGTAAAAAACTTCCATGACCCAATTGAGGTTCGGATAGGATTTTTTGGGTATGAAACTAACCAGTGACGGTTGAAAGCTGCCATAGCTGTAGAACTCACAGATACCATCGTTTTGACTAGTTATGGCTCCCGTAACTCTAAACGAGCCAAGAGTTATGGCCCTCCGAAGAATAGATATCCACAGGGTGCAACGTCTACGGTGCAAGGTGCAACATCCGTCCAAAATGACGAAACAGTGCCGTACGACCTTTAGAAACGAGTGCATGGATTTGAAACATTGCAGTGCCATGGTACACCACTCTCCAGCGATGGTAAATCATAGACCATCCACGGGGATCCTGTTTTACAGAAAAAATCCACGTGACGAAAAAACGAAGGGTAAAAAACTTCCTTGACCCGATTGAGGTTCGGATAGGATTTTTTGGGTATGAAACTAACCAGTGACGGCTGAAAGCTGCCATAGCTGTAGAACTCACAGATACCTTCGTTTTGACTGGTAATGGCTCCCGTAACTCTAAACGAGCCAAGAGTTATGGCCCTCCGAATAATCGATATCCATAGGGTGCAACATCTACGGTGCAAGGTGCAACATCCGTCCAAAATGACGAAACCGTGCCGTACGACCTTTAGAAATGGGTGCATGGATTTGAAACGGTGCAGTACCATGGTGCACCACTCTCCAGCGATGGTAAATCATTGACTAGCCACGGGGATCCCGTTTTACAGAAAAAATCCACGTGACGAAAAAACTAAGGGTAAAAAACTTCCATGACCCGTTTGAGGTTCGGATAGGATTTTTTGGGTATGAAACTAACCGGTGACGGTTGTATGCCGTCATAGCTGTAGAACTCACAGATACCTTCGTTTTGACTGGTTATGGCTCCCGTAACTCTAAACGAGCCAAGAGTTATGGCCCTCCGAAGAATCGATTTCCACAGGGTGCAACATCTACAGTGCAAGGTGCAACATCCGTCCAAAATGACGAAACCGTGCCGTGCGACCTTTAGAAATGGGTGCATGGATTTGAAATGGTGAAGTACCATGGTGCACCACTCTCCAGTGATGGTAAAACACTGACCAGCCACGGAGATCCCGTTTTTACAGAAAAAATCCACGTGACGAAAAAACGAAGGGTAAAAAACTTCCATGACCCAATTGAGGTTCGGATAGGATTTTTTGGGTATGAAACTGACCAGTGACGGTTGAAAGCTGCCATAGCTGTAGAACTCACAGATACCATCGTTTTGACTGGTTATGGCTCCCGTAACTCTAAACGAGCCAAGAGTTATGGCCCTCCGAAGAATCGATATCCACAGGGTGCAACATCTACGGTGCAAGGTGCAACATCCGTCCAAAATGACGAAACAGTGCCGTACGACCTTTAGAAACGAGTGCATGGATTTGAAACATTGCAGTGCCATGGTGCACCACTCTCCAGCGATGGTAAATCATAGACCATCCACGGGGATCCCGTTTTACAGAAAAAATCCACGTGACGAAAAAACGAAGGGTAAAAAACTTCCTTGACCCGATTGAGGTTCGGATAGGATTGTTTGGGTATGAAACTAACCAGTGACGGCTGAAAGCTGCCATAGCTATAGAACTCACAGATACCTTCGTTTTGACTGGTAATGGCTCCCGTAACTCTAAACGAGCCAAGAGTTATGGCCCTCCGAATAATCGATATCCATAGGGTGCAACATCTACGGTGCAAGGTGCAACATCCGTCCAAAATGACGAAACCGTGCCGTACGACCTTTAGAAATGAGTGCATGGATTTGAAACGGTGCAGTACCATGGTGCACCACTCTCCAGCGATGGTAAATCATTGACCAGCCACGGGGATCCCGTTTTACAGAAAAAATCCACGTGACGAAAAAACTAAGGGTAAAAAACTTCCATGACCCGATTGAGGTTCGGATAGGATTTTTTGGGTATGAAACTAACCGGTGATGGTTGTAGGCCTTCATAGCTGTAGAACTCACAGATACCTTCGTTTTGAATGGTTATGGCTCCCGTAACTCTAAACGAGCCAAGAGTTATGGCCCTCCGAAGAATCGATTTCCACAGGGTGCAACATCTACGGTGCAAGGTGCAACATCCGTCCAAAATGACGAAACCGTGCCGTACGACCTTTAGAAATTGGTGCATGGATTTGAAACGGTGAAGTACCATGGTGCACCATTCTCCAGCGATGGTAAATCACTGACCAGCCACGGAGATCCCGTTTTTACAGAAAAAATCCACGTGACGAAAAAACGAAGGGTAAAAAACTTCCATGACCCAATTGAGGTTCGGATAGGATTTTTTGGGTATGAAACTAACCAGTGACGGCTGAAAGCTGCCATAGCTGTAGAACTCACAGATACCATCGTTTTGACTGGTTATGGCTCCCGTAACTCTAAACGTGCCAAGAGTTATGGCCCTCCGAAGAATCGATATCCACAGGGTGCAACATCTACGGTGCAAGGTGCAACATCCGTCCAAAATGACGAAACAGTGCCATACGACCTTTAGAAACGAGTGCATGGATTTAAAACATTGCAGTGCCGTGGTGCACCACTCTCCAGCGATGGTAAATCATAGACCATCCACGGGGATCCCGTTTTACAGAAAAAATCCACGTGACGAAAAAACGAAGGGTAAAAAACTTCCTTGACCCGATTGAGGTTCGGATAGGATTTTTTGGGTATGAAACTAACCAGTGACGGCTGAAAGCTGCCATAGCTGTAGAACTCACAGATACCTTCGTTTTGACTGGTAATGGCTCCCGTAACTCTAAACGAGCCAAGAGTTATGGCCCTCCGAATAATCGATATCCACAGGGTGCAACATCTACGGTGCAAGGTGCAACATCCGTCCAAAATGACGAAACTGTGCCGTACGACCTTTAGAAATGGGTGCATGGATTTGAAACGGTGCAGTACCATGGTGCACCACTCTCCAGCGATGTTAAATCATTGACCAGCCACGGGGATCCCGTTTTACAGAAAAAATCCACGTGACGAAAAAACGAAGGGTAAAAAACTTTCATGACCCGATTGAGGTTCGGATAGGATTTTTTGGGTATGAAACTAACCAGTGACGGCTGAAAGCTGCCATAGCTGTAGAACTCACAGATACCTTCGTTTGACTGGTTATGGCTCCCGTAACTCTAAACGAGCCAAGAGTTATGGCCCTCCGAAGAATCGATTTCCACAGGGTGCAACATCTGCGGTGCAAGGTGCAACATCCGTCCAAAATGACGTAACAGTGCCGTACGACCTTTAGAAATGGGTACATGGATTTGAAACGATGCAGTACCATGGTGCACCATTCTCCAGCGATGGTAAATCATAGACCAGCCACGGGGATCCCGTTTTACAGAAAAAATCCACGTGACGAAAAAACGAAGGGTAAAAAACTTCCTTGACCCGATAGAGGTTCGGATAGGATTTTTTGGGTATGAAACTAACCAGTGACGGCTGAAAGCTGCCATAACTGTAGAACTCACAGATACCATCGTTTTGACTGGTTATGGCTCCTGTAACTCTAAACGAGCCAAGAGTTATGGCCCTCCGAATAATCGATATCCACAGGGTGCAACATCTACGGTGCAAGGTGCAACATCCGTCCAAAATGACGAAACAGTGTCGTACGACCTTTAGAAACGAGTGCATGGATTTGAAACATTGCAGTGCCATGGTGCACCACTCTCCAGCGATGGTAAATCATAGACCATCCACGGGGATCCCGTTTTACAGAAAAAATCCACGTGACGAAAAAACGAAGGGTAAAAACTTCCTTGACCCGATTGAGGTTCGGATAGGATTTTTTGGGTATGAAACTAACCAGTGATGGCTGAAAGCTGCCATAGCTGTAGAACTCACAAATACCTTCGTTTGACTGGTAATGGCTCCCGTAACTCTAAACGAGCCAAGAGTTATGGCCCTCCGAAGAATCAATATCCACAGGATGCAACATCTACGGTGCAAGGTGCAACATCCGTCCAAAATGACGAAACAGTGCCGTACGACCTTTAGAAACGAGTGCATGGATTTGAAACATTGCAGTGCCATGGTGCACCACTCTCCAGCGATGGTAAATCATAGACCATCCACGGGGATCCCGTTTTACAGAAAAAATCCACGTGACGAAAAAACGAAGGGTAAAAACTTCCTTGACCCGATTGAGGTTCGGATAGGATTTTTTGGGTATGAAACTAACCAGTGACGGCTGAAAGCTGCCATAGCTGTAGAACTCACAGATACCTTCATTTTGACTGGTAATGGCTCCCGTAACTCTAAACGAGCCAAGAGTTATGGCCCTCCGAATAATCGATATCCACAGGGTGCAACATCTACGGTGCAAGGTGCAACATCCGTCCAAAATGACGAAACAGTGTCGTACGACCTTTAGAAACGAGTGCATGGATTTGAAACATTGCAGTGCCATGGTGCACCACTCTCCAGCGATGGTAAATCATAGACCATCCACGGGGATCCCGTTTTACAGAAAAAATCCACGTGACGAAAAAACGAAGGGTAAAAACTTCCTTGACCCGATTGAGGTTCGGATAGGATTTTTTGGGTATGAAACTAACCAGTGACGGCTGAAAGCTGCCATAGCTGTAGAACTCACAGATACCTTCGTTTTGACTGGTAATGGCTCCCGTAACTCTAAACGAGCCAAGAGTTATGGCCCTCCGAATAATCGATATCCACAGGGTGCAACATCTACGGTGCAAGGTGCAACATCCGTCCAAAATGACGAAACAGTGCCGTACGACCTTTAGAAACGAGTGCATGGATTTGAAACATTGCAGTGCCATGGTGCACCACTCTCCAGCGATGGTAAATCATAGACCATCCACGGGGATCCCGTTTTACAGAAAAAATCCACGTGACGAAAAAACGAAGGGTAAAAAACTTCCTTGACCCGATAGAGGTTCGGATAGGATTTTTTGGGTGTGAAACTAACCAGTGACGGCTGAAAGCTGCCATAGCTGTAGAACTCACAGATACCTTCGTTTGACTGGTTATGGCTCCCGTAACTCTAAACGAGCCAAGAGTTATGGCCCTCCGAAGAATCGATATCCACAGGGTGCAACATCTACGGTGCAAGGTGCAACATCCGTCCAAAATGACGAAACAGTGCCGTACGACCTTTAGAAACGAGTGCATGGATTTGAAACATTGCAGTGCCATGGTGCACCACTCTCCAGCGATGGTAAATCATAGACCATCCACGGGGATCCCGTTTTACAGAAAAAATCCACGTGACGAAAAAACGAAGGGTAAAAAACTTCCTTGACCCGATTGAGGTTCGGATAGGAATTGTTGGTTATGAAACTAACCAGTGTCGGCTGAAAGCTGCCATAGCTGTAGAACTCATAGATACCTTCGTTTTGACTAGTTATGGCTCCCGTAACTCTAAACGAGCCAAGAGTTATGGCCCTCCGAAGAATCGATATCCACAGGGTGCAACATCTACGGTGCAAGGTGCAACATCCGTCCAAAATGACGAAACAGTGCCATACGACCTTTAGAAACGAGTGCATGGATTTGAAACATTGCAGTGCCATGGTGCACCACTCTCCAACGATGGTAAATCATAGACCATCCACGGGGATCCCGTTTTACAGAAAAAATCCACGTGACGAAAAAACGAAGGGTAAAAAACTTCCTTGACCCGATTGAGGTTCGGATTGGATTTTTTGGGTATGAAACTAACCAGTGACGGCTGAAAGCTGCCATAGCTGTAGAACTCACAGATACCTTCGTTTTGACTGGTAATGGCTCCCGAAACTCTAAACGAGCCAAGAGTTATGGCCTCCGAATAATTGATATCCACAGGGTGCAACATCTACGGTGCAAGGTGCAACATCCGTCCAAAATGACGAAACCGTGCCGTACGAACTTTAGAAATGGGTGCATGGATTTGAAACGGTGCAATACCATGGTGCACCACTCTCCAGCGATGTTAAATCATTGACCAGCCACGGGGATCCCGTTTTAAAGAAAAAATCCACGTGACGAAAAAACGAAGGGTAAAAAACTTTCATGACCCGATTGAGGTTCGGATAGGATTTTTTGGGTATGAAACTAACCAGTGACGGCTGAAAGCTGCCATAGCTGTAGAACTCACAGATACCTTCGTTTGACTGGTTATGACTCCCGTAACTCTAAACGAGCCAAGAGTTATGGCCCTCCGAAGAATCGATTTCCACAGGGTGCAACATCTGCGGTGCAAGGTGCAACATCCGTCCAAAATGACGTAACAGTGCCGTACGACCTTTAGAAATGGGTGCATGGATTTGAAACGATGCAGTACCATGGTGCACCATTCTCCAGCGATGCTAAATCATAGACCAGCCACGGGGATCCCATTTTACAGAAAAAATCTACGTGACGAAAAAACGAAGGGTAAAAAACTTCCTTGACCCGATAGAGGTTCGGATAGGATTTTTTGGGTATGAAACTAACCAGTGACGGCTGAAAGCTGTCATAGCTGTAGAACTCACAGATACCTTCGTTTTGACTGGTTATGGCTCCCGTAACTCTAAACGAGCCAAGAGTTATGGCCCTCCGAAGAATCGATTTCCACAGGGTGCAACATCTACGGCGCAAGGTGCAACATCCGTCCAAAATGACATAAGAGTGCCGTACGAGCTTTAGAAATGGGTGCATGGATTTGAAACGATGCAGTACCATGGTCCACCACTCTCCAGTGATGGTATATCATAGACCAGCCACGGGGATCCCGTTTTACAGAAAAAATCCACGTGACAAAAAATGAAGGGTAAAAAACTTCCTTGACCCGACTGAGGTTCGGATAGGAATTTTTTGGTATGAAACTAACCAGTGACGGCTGAAAGCTGCCATAGCTATAGAACTCACAGATACCTTCATTTTGACTAGTTGTGGCTCCCGTAACTCTAAACGAGCCAAGAGTTATGGCCCTCCGAATAATCGATATCCATAGGGTGCAACATCTACGGCGCAAGGTGCAACATCCGTCCAAAATGACGAAACCGTGCCGTATGACCTTTAGAAATGGGTGCATGGATTTGAAACAGTGCTGTACCATGGTGCACCACTCTCCAGCGTTGGTAAATCATTGACCAGCCACGGGGATCCCGTTTTACAGAAAAAATCCACGTGACGAAAAAACGAAGGGTAAAAAACTTCCATGACCCGATTGAGGTTCGGATAGGATTTTTTGGGTATGAAACTAACCAGTGACGGCTGAAAGCCATCGTAGCTGTAGAACTCACAGATACCTTTATTTTGACTGGTTGTGGCTCCCGTAACTCTAAACGAGCCAAGAGTTATGGCCCTCCGAAGAATCGATTTCCACAGGGTGCAACATCTGCGGTGCAAGGTGCAACATCCGTCCAAAATGACGTAACAGTGTCGTACGACCTTTAGAAATGGGTGCATGGATTTGAAACAATGCAGTACCATGGTGCACCACTCTCTAGAAATGGTAAATAATAGACCAGCTACGGTGATCCCGTTTTACAGAAAAAATCCACGTGACGAAAAAACGAAGGGTAAATAACTTCCTTGACCCGATTGAGGTTCGGATAGGAATTTTTGGATATGAAACTAACCAGTGACGGTTGAAAGCTGCCATAGCTGTAGAACTCACAGATACCTTCGTTTTGACTGGTTATGGCTCCCGTAACTCTAAACGAGCCAAGAGTTATGGCCCTCCGAAGAATCGATATCCACAGGGTGAAACATCTACGGTGCAAGGTGCAACATCCGTCCAAAATGACGAAACGGTGCCGTACGACCTTTAGAAATGAATGCATGGATTTGAAACATTGCAGTACCATGGTGCACCACTCTTCAGCGATGGTAAATCATAGACCAGCCATGGGGATCACGTTTTACAGAAAAAATCCACTTGATGTAAAAACGAAGGGTAAACAACTTCCTTGACCCGATTGAGATTCGGATATGATTTTTTGGGTATGCAACTAACCAGTGACGACTTAAAGCTGTCATAGCTGTAGAACACACAGATACCTTCGTTTGACTGGTAATGGCTCCCGTAACTCTAAACGAGCCAAGAGTTATGGCCCTTCGAATTATCGATATCCACAGGGTGCAACATCTACGGTGCAAGGTACGACATCCGTCCAAAATGACGAAACCGTGCCGTACGACCTCTAGAAATGGGTGCATGGATTTGAAGCGGTGCCGTACCATGATGCACCACTCTCCAGCGATGGTAAATCATTGACCAGCCACGGGGATCCCGTTTTACAGAAAAAATCCACGTGACGAAAAAACGAAGGGTAAAAAACTTCCATGACCCGATTGAGGTTCGGATAGGATTTTTTGGGTATGAAACTAACCAATGACGGCTTAAAGCTGTCATAGCTGTATAACACACAAATACCTTCGTTTGACTGCTAATGGCTCCCGTAACTCTAAACGAGCCAAGAGTTATGGCCCTCCGAATAATCGATATCCACAGGGTGCAACATCTACGGTGCAAGGTGCGACATCCGTCCAAAATGACGTAACAGTGCCGTACGACCTTTAGAAATGGGTGCATGGATTTGAAACGATGCAGTACCATGGTGCACCACTCTCTAGCGATGGTAAATCATAGACCAGCCACGGTGATCCCGTTTTACAGAAAAAATCCACGTGACGAAAAAACGAAGGTTAAAAAACTTCCTTGACCCGATTGAGGTTCGGACAGGAATTTTTGGGTATGAAACTAACCAGTGACGGCTTAAAGCTGTCATAGCTGTAGAACACACAGATACCTTTGTTTGACTGGTAATGGCTCCCGTAACTCTAAACGAGCCAAGAGTTATGGCCCTCCGAATAATCGATATCCACAGGGTGCAACATCTTCGGTGCAAGGTGCGACATCCGTCCGAAATGAAGAAACCGTGCCGTACGACCTTTAGAAATGGGTGCATGGATTTGAAACGGTGCAGTACCATGGTGCACCACTCTCCAGCGATGGTAAATCATTGACCAGCCACGGGGATCCCGTTTTACAGAAAAAATCCACGTGACGAAAAAACGAAGGGTAAAAAACTTCCATGACGCGATTGAGGTTCAGATAGGATTTTTTGCGTATGAAACTAACCATTGACGGCCGAAAGCTGTCATAGCTGTAGAACTCACAGATACCTTCGTTTTGACTTGTTATGGCTCCCGTAACTCTAAACGAGCCAAGAGTTATGGCCCTTCGAACAATCGATATCCACAGGGTGCAACATCTACGGTGCAAGGTTCGACATCCGTCCAAAATGACGAAACCGTGCCGTACGACCTTTAGAAATGGTTGCACGGATTTGAAATGGTGCTGTACCATGGGGCACCACTCTCCAGTGATGGTAAATCATAGACCAGCCACGGGATCCCGTTTTACAGAAAAAATCCACGTGACGAAAAAACGAAGGGTAAAAATCTTCTTTGACCCGATTGAGGTTCGGATAGGATTTTTTGGGTATGAAACCAACCAGTGACGACTTAAAGCAGTCATAGCTGTAGAACACACAGATACCTTCGTTTGACTGGTAATGGCTCCCGTAACTCTAAATGAGCCAAGAGTTATGGCCCTCCGTAGAATCGATTTCCACAGGGTGCAACATCTGCGGTGCAAGGTGCAACATCCGTCCAAAATGACGTAATAGTGCTGTACGACCTTTAGAAATGGGTGCATGGATTTGAAACGATGCAGTACCATGGTGCACCACTCTCCAGCGATGGTAAATCATAGACCGGCCACGGGGATCCCGTTTTACAGAAAAAATCCACGTGACGAAAAAACGAAGGGTAAAAAACTTCCTTGACCCGATTGAGGTTCGGATAGGAATTTTTGGGTATGAAACTAACCAGTGACGGCTGAAAGCTATCATCGCTGTAGAACTCACAAATACCTTCATTTTGACTGGTAATTGCTCCTGTAACTCTAAACGAGCCAAGAGTTATGGCCCTCCGAATAATCGATATCCACAGGGTGCAACGTCTACGGTGCAAGGTGCAACATCCATCCAAAATGATGAAACCGTGCCGTACGACCTTTAGAAATGGGTCATGGATTTGAAACGGTGCAGTACCATGGTGCACCACTCTCCAGCGATGGTAAATCATTGACCAGCCACGGGGATCCTGTTTTACAGAAAAAATCCACGTGACGAAAAAACGAAGGGTAAAAAACTTTCATGACCCGATTGAGGTTCGGATAGGATTTTTTGGGTATGAAACTAACCAGTGACGGATGAAAGCTGTCATAGCTGTAGAACTTACAGATACCTTCGTTTGACTGGTTATGGCTCCCGTAACTCTAAACGAGCCAAGAGTTATGGCCCTCCGTAGAATCGATTTCCACAGGGTGCAACATCTGCGGCGCAAGGTGCAACATCCGTCCAAAATGACGTAACAGTGCCGTACGACCTTTAGAAATGGGTGCATGGATTTGAAACAATGCAGTACCATGGTGCACCACTCTCCAGCGATGGTAAATCATAGACCAGCCACGGGGATCCCGTTTTACAGAAAAAATCCACGTGATGAAAAACCGAAGGGTAAAAAACTTCCTTGACCCGATCGAGGTTCGGATAGGAATTTTTGGGTATGAAACTAACCAGTGACGGCTAAAAGCTGCCATAGCTGTAGAACTCACAGATACCTTCGTTTTGATTGGTTATGGCTCCCGTAACTCTAAACGAGCCAAGAGTTATGGCCCTCCGAATAATCGATATCCATAGGGTGCAACATCTACGGCGCAAGGTGCAACATCCGTCCAAAATGACGAAACCGTGCCGTACGACCTTTAGAAATGGGTGCATGGATTTGAAACAGTGCTGTATCATGGCACCAGTCTCCAGCGACGGTAAATCATTGACCAGGCACGGGGATCCCGTTTTACAGAAAAAATCCACGTGACGAAAAAATGAAGGGTAAAAAACTTTCATGACCCGATTGATGTTTGGATAGGATTTTTTGGGTATGAAACTAACCAGTGATGGCTGAAAGCCATCATAGCTGTAGAACTCACAGATACCTTCGTTTTGACTGGTTATGGCTCCCGTAATTCTAAACGAGCCAAGAGTTATGGCCCTCCGAAGAATCGATTTCCACAGGGTGCAACATCTGCGGTGCAAGGTGCAACATCCGTCCAAAATGACGTAACAGTGCCGTACGACCTTTAGAAATGGGTGCATGGATTTGAAACGATGCAGTACCATGGTGCACCACTCTCTAGCGATGGTAAATCATAGACCAGCCACGGTGATCCCGTTTTACAGAAAAAATCCACGTGACGAAAAAACGAAGGGTAAAAAACTTCCTTGACCCGATTGAGGTTCGGATAGGAATTTTTGGATATGAAACTAACTAGTGACGGTTGAAAGCTGCCATAGCTGTAGAACTCACAGATACCTTCGTTTTGACTGGTTATGGCTCCCGTAACTCTAAACGAGCCAAGAATTATGGCCCTCCGAAGAATCGATATCCACAGGGTGCAACATCTACGGTGCAAGGTCAAACATCCGTCCAAAATGACGAAACCGTGCCGTACGACCTTTAGAAATGGGTGCATGGATTTGAAACGGTGCAGTACCATGGTGCACCACTCTCCAGCGATGGTAAATCATTGACCAGCCACGGGGATCCCGTTTTACAGAAAAAATCCACGTGACGAAAAAACGAAGGGTAAAAAACTTCCATGACCCGATTGAGGTTCGGATAGGATTTTTTGGGTATGAAACTATCCAGTGACGGCTGAAATCAGTCATAGCTGTAGAAATCACAGATACCTTCCTTTTGACTGGTTATGGCTCCCGTAACTCTAAACGAGCCAAGAGTTATGGCCCTCCGAAGAATCGATTTCCACAGGGTGCAACATCTCCGGTGCAAGGTGCAACATCCGTCCAAAATGACGAAACCGTGTCGTACGACCTTTAGAAATGGGTGCATGGATTTGAAACGGTGCAGTACCATGGTGCACCACTCTCCAGCGATGGTAAATCATTGACCAGCCACGGGGATCCCGTTTTTACAGAAAAAATCCACGTGACGAAAAAACGAAGGGTAAAAAACTTCCATGACCCGATTGAGGTTCGGATAGGATTTTTTGGGTATGAAACTAACCAGCGAAGGCCGAAAGCTGCAATAGCTGCAGAACACACAGATACCATCGTT
This sequence comes from Allium cepa, assembly GCA_030765085.1. NCBI lineage: Eukaryota > Viridiplantae > Streptophyta > Magnoliopsida > Asparagales > Amaryllidaceae > Allium > Allium cepa. The sequence continues at coordinate 1,538,352 of CM060941.1, forward strand.
TTGACTGGTTATGGCTCCCGTAACTCTAAACGAGCCAAGAGTTATGGCCCTCCGAAGAATCGATGTCCACAGGGTGCAACATCTGCGGTGCAAGGTGCAACATCCGTCCAAAATGACGAAACAGTGCCGTACGACCTTTAGAAATGAGTGCATGGATTTGAAACATTGCAGTACCATGGTGCACCACTCTCCAGCGATGGTAAATCATAGACCAGCCACGGGGATCCCGTTTTTCAGAAAAAATCCACGTGACGAAAAAACGAAGGGTAAAAAACTTCCTTGACCCAATTGAGGTTCGGATAGGATTTTTTGGGTATGAAACTAACCAGTGACGGCTGAAAGCTTCCATAGCTGTAGAACTCACAGATACCTTCGTTTTGACTGGTAATGGCTCCCGTAACTCAAAACGAGCCAAGAGTTATGGCCCTCCGAATAATCGATATCCACAGGGTGCAACATCTACGGTGCAAGGTGCAACATCCGTCCAAAATGATGAAACCGTGCCGTACGACCTTTAGAAATGGGTGCATGGATTTGAAACGGTGCAGTACCATGGTGCACCACTCTCCAGCGATGGTAAATCATTGGCCAGCCACGGGGATCCCGTTTTACGAAAAAATCCACGTGACGAAAAAACGAAGGGTAAAAAATTTCATGACCCGATTGAGGTTCGGATAGGATTTTTTGGGTATGAAACTAACCAGTGACGGCTAAAAGCTGTCATAGCTGTAGAACTCACAGATACCTTCGTTTGACTAGTTGTGGCTCCCGTAACTCTAAACGTGCCAAGAGTTATGGCCCTCCGAAGAATCGATTTCCATAGGGTGCAACATCTGCGGTGCAAGGTGCAACATCCGTCCAAAATGACGTAACAGTGCCGTACGACCTTTAGAAATGGGTGCATGTATTTGAAACGATGCAGTACCATGGTGCACCACTCTCCAGCGATGGTAAATCATAGACCAGCCACGGGGATCCCGTTTTACAGAAAAAATCCACGTGACGAAAAAACGAAGGGTAAAAAACTTCCTTGACCCGATTGAGGTTCGGATAGGAATTTTTGGTTATGAAACTAACCAGTGTCGGCTGAAAGCGGCCATAGCTGTAGAACTCACAGATACCTTCGTTTTGACTAGTTATGGCTCCCGTAACTCTAAACGAGCCAAGAGTTATGGCCCTCCGAAGAATCGATATCCACAGGGTGCAACATCTACGGTGCAAGGTGCAACATCCATCCAAAATGATGAAACATTGTCGTACGACCTTTAGAAATGAGTGCATGGATTTGAAACAGTGCAGTACCATGGTGCACCACTCTCCAACGATGGTAAATCATTGACCAGCCACGGGGATCCCGTTTTTACAGAAAAAATCCACGTGACGAAAAAACGAAGGGTAAAAAACTTCCATGACCCGATTGAGGTTCGGATAGGATTTTTTGGGTATGAGACTATCCAGTGACGGCTGAAAGCTTCCATAGCTGTAGAACTCACAGATACCATCGTTTTGACTGGTTATGGCTCCCGTAACTCTAAACGAGCCAAGAGTTATAGCCCTCCGAAGAATCGATATCCACAGGGTGCAACATCTACGGTGCAAGGTGCAACATCCGTCCAAAATGACGAAACAGTGTCGTACGACCTTTAGAAATGAGTGCATGGATTTGAAACATTGCAGTACCATGGTGCACCACTCTCCAGCGATGGTAAATCATAGACCAGCCACGGGGATCCCATTTTACAAAAAAAATCCACGTGACGAAAAAATGAAGGGTAAAAAACTTCCTTGACCCGATTGAGGTTCGGATAGGATTTTTTGGATATGAAACTAACCAGTGACGGCTGAAAGCTGCCATAGCTGAAGAACTCACAGATACCTTCGTTTTGACTAGTAATGGCTCCCGTAACTCTAAACGAGCCAAGAGTTATGGCCCTCCGAATAATCGATATCCACAGTGTGCAAAATCTACGGTGCAAGGTGCAACATCCGTCCAAAATGACGAAACCGTGCCGTACGACCTTTAGAAATGGGTGCATGGATTTGAAACGCTGCAGTACCATGGTGCACCACTCTCCAGCGATGGTAAATCATTGACCAGCCACGGGGATTCTGTTTTACAGAAAAAATCCACGTGACGAAAAAACGAAGGGTAAAAAACTTCCTTGACCCGATTGAGGTTCAGATAGGATTTTTTGGGTATGAAACTAACCAGTGACGGCTAAAAGCTGTCATAGCTGTAGAACTCACAGATACCTTCATTTTGACTTGTTATGGCTCCCGTAACTCTAAACGAGCCAAGAGTTATGGCCCTTCAAACAATCGATATCCATAGGGTGCAACATCTACGGTGAAAGGTGCAACATCCGTCCAAAATGATGAAACAGTGCCGTACGACCTTTAGAAATGGTTGCACGGATTTGAAACGGTGCAGTACCATGGGGCACCACTCTCCAGCGATGGTAAATCATAGACCAGCCACGGGATCCCGTTGTACAGAAAAAATCCACGTGACGAAAAAACGATGGGTAAAAATCTTCCTTGAGCAGATTGAGGTTCGGATTGGATTTTTTGGGTATGAAACTAACCAGTGATGGCTTAAAGCTGTCATAGTTGTAGAACAGACAGATACCTTCGTTTGACTGGTAATGGCTCCCGTAATTCTAAACGAGCCAAGAGTTATGGCCCTCCGAATAATCGATATCCACAGGGTGCAACATCTACGGTGCAAGGTGCAACATCCATCCAAAATGTCGAAACCGTGCCGTACGACCTTAAGAAATGGGTGCATGGATTTGAAACGGTGCACTACCATGGTGCACCACTCTCCAGCGATGGTAAATCATTGACCAGCCACGGGGATCCCGTTTTACAGAAAAAATCCTCGTGACGAAAAAAAGAAGGGTAAAAAACTTTCATGACCCGATTGAGGTTCGGATAGGATTTTTTGGGTATGAAACTAACCAGTGACGGCTGAAAGCTGTCGTAACTGTAGAACTCACAGATACCTTCGTTTTGACTTGTTATGGCTCCCGTAACTCTAAACGAGCCAAGAGTTATGGCCCTCCAAAGAATCGATTTCCACAACGTGCAACATCTGCGGTGCAAGGTGCAACATCCATCCAAAATGACGAGACCGTGTCGTACGACCTTTAGAAATGGGTGCATGGATTTGAAACGGTGCAGTACCATGGTGCACCACTCTCCAGCGATGCTAAATCATTGACCAGCCACGGGGATCCCGTTTTTACAGAAAAAATCCACGTGACGAAAAAGGGAAGGGTCAAAAACTTCCATGACCCGATTGAGGTTCGGATAGGATTTTTTGGGTATGAATCTAACCAGTGACGGCTGAAAGCTGCCATAGCTGTAGAACTCACAGATACCATCGTTTTGACTGGTTATGGCTCCCGTAACTCTAAACGAGCCAAGAGTTATGGCCCTTAGAAGAATCGATATCCACAGGGTGCAACATCTACGGTGCAAGGTGCAACATCCGTCCAAAATGACGAAACAGTGCCGTACGACCTTTAGAAATGAGTGCATGGATTTGAAACATCCATGGTGCACCACTCTCCAGCGATGGTAAATCATAGACCAGCCACGGGGATCCCGTTTTACAGAAAAAATCCACGTGACGAAAAAACGAAGGGTAAAAAACTTCCTTGACCATATTGAGGTTCGGATAGGATTTTTGGGGTATGAAACTAACCAGTGACGGCTGAAAGCTGCCACTGCTGTAGAACTCACAGATACCTTCGTTTTGACTGGTTATGGCTCCCGTAACTCTAAACGAGCCAAGAGTTATGGCCCTCCGAAGAATCGATATCCACAGGGCGCAACATCTACGTTGCAAGGTGCAACACCCGTCCAAAATGACGAAACAGTGCCGTACGACCTTTAGAAATGAATGCATGGATTTGAAACATTGCAGTACCATGGTGCACCACTCTCCAGCGATGGTAAATCATAGACCAGCCACGGGGATCCCGTTTTACAGAAAAAATCCACGTGACGAAAAAACGAAGGGTAAAAAACTTCCTTGACCCGATTGAGGTTCGGATAGGATATTTTGGGTATGAAACTAACCAATGACTTCATAAAGCTGTCATAGCTGTAGAACACACAGATACCTTCGTTTGACTGGTAATGGCTCCCGTAACTCTAAACGAGCCAAGAGTTATGGCCCTCCGAAGAATCGATATCCACAGGGTGCAACATCAACGGTGCAAGGTGCAACACCCGTCCAAAATGACGAAACAGTGCCGTACGACCTTTAGAAATGAATGCATGGATTTGAAACATTGCAGTACCATGGTGCACCACTCTCCAGCGATGGTAAATCATAGACCAGCCACGGGGATCCCGTTTTTTAGAAAAAATCCACGTGACGAAAAAACGAAGGGTAAAAAACTTCCTTGACCCGATTGAGGTTCGGATAGGATATTTTGGGTATGAAACTAACCAATGACGGCATAAAGCTGTCATAGCTATAGAACACACAGATACCTTCGTTTGACTGGTAATGGCTCCCTTAACTCTAAACGAGCCAAGAGTTATGGCCCTCCGAATAATCGATATCCACAGGGTGCAACATCTGCGGTGCAAGGTGCAACATCCGTCCAAAATGACGAAACCGTGCCGTCGACCTTTAGAAATGGGTGCATGGATTTGAAACGGTGCAGTACCATGGTGCACCACTCTCCAGCGATGGTAAATCATTGACCAGCCACGGGGATCCCGTTTTACAGAAAAAATCCACGTGACGTAAAAACGAAGGGTAAAAAACTTCCATGACCCGATTGAGGTTCGGATAGGATTTTTTGCGTATCAAACTAACCAGTGACGGCTGAAAGCGGTCATAGCTGTAGAACTCATAGATACCTTCGTTTTGACTGGTTATTGCTGCCGTAACTCTAAACGAGCCAAGAGTTATGGCCCTCCGAATAATCGATATCCAAAGGATGCAACATCTACGGTGCAAGGTGCAACATCCGTCCAAAATGACGAAACCGTGCCGTACGACCTTTAGAAATGGGTGCATGGATTTGAAACGGTGCAGTACCATGGTGCACCACTCTCCAGCGATGGTAAATCATGGACCAGCCACGGGGATCCCATTTTACAGAAGAAATCCACGTGACAAAAAAACGAAGGGTAAAAAACTTCCATGACCCGATTGAGGTTCGGATAGGATTTTTTGGGTATGAAACTAACCAGTGACGGCTGAAAGCTGTCATAGCTGTGGAACTCACAGATACCTTCGTTTTGACTTGTTATGGCCCCCGTAACTCTAAACGATCCAAGAGTTATGGCCCTTCGAACAATCGATATCCATAGGGTGCAACATCCGTCCAAAATGACGAAACTGTGCCGTACGACCTTTAGAAATGGTTGCACGAATTTGAAACGATGCAGTACCAAGGTGCACCACTCTCCAGCGATGGTAAATCATAAACCACCATGGGATCCCGTTTTACAGAAAAAATCCACGTGACGAAAAAACGAAGGGTAAAAATCTTCCTTGACCCGATTGAGGTTCGGATAGAATTTTTTGGGTATGAAACTAACCAGTGACGGCTGAAAGCTGTCATAGCTGTAGAACTCACAGATACCTTCATTTGACTGGAAATGGCTCCCGTAACTCTAAACGAGCCAAGAGTTATTGCCCTCCGAATAATCGATATCCACAGGGTGCAACATCTACGGTGCAAGGTGCAACATCCGTCCAAAATGACGAAACAGTATCGTACGATCACTAGAAATGGGTACACGGATTTGAAACGGTGCAGTACCATGGTGCACCACACTCCAGCTATGGTAAATCATAGACCAGCCACGGGGATCCCGTTTTACGGAAAAATGCACGTGACGAAAAAACGAAGGGTAAAAAACTTCCTTGACCCGATTGAGGTTCGGATAGGATTTATTGGGTATGAAACTAACCAGTGACGGCTGAAAGCCGTCATAGCTGTAGAACTCACAAATACCTTCGTTTTGACTGGTTGGCTTCTGTAACACTAAACGAGCCAAGAGTTATGGCCCTTCGAATAATCGATATCCAAAGGGTGCAACATCTACGGTGCAAGGTGCAACATCCGTCCAAAATGACGAAACCGTGCCGTACGACCTTTAGAAATGGGTGCATGGATTTGAAACGGTGCAGAACCATGGTGCACCACTCTCCAGCGATGGTAAGTCGTGGACCAGCCACGGGGATCCCATTTTACAGAAAAAATCCACGTGACAAAAAAACAAAGGGTAAAAAACTTCCATGACCCGATTGAGGTTCGGATAGGATTTTTTGGGTATGAAACTAACCAGTGACGGCTGAAAGCGGTCATAGCTGTAGAACTCACAGATACCTTCGTTTTGACTTGTTATGGCCCCCGTAACTCTAAACGATCCAAGAGTTATGGCCCTACGAACAATCGATATCCATAGGGTGCAACATCCGTCCAAAATGACGAAACTGTGTCGTACGACCTTTAGAAATGGTTGCACGAATTTGAAACGATGCAGTACCAAGGTGCACCACTCTCCAGCGATGGTAAATCATAGACCACCACGGGATCCCGTTTTACAGAAAAAATCCACGTGACGAAAAAACGAAGGGTAAAAATCTTCCTTGACCCGATTGAGGTTCGGATAGAATTTTTTGGGTATGAAACTAACCATTGACGGCTGAAAGCTGTCATAGCTGTAGAACTCACAGATACCTTCGTTTGACTGGTAATGGCTCCCGTAACTCTAAACGAGCCAAGAGTTATGGCCATCCGAATAATCGATATCCACAGGGTGCAACATCTATGGTGCAAGGTGCAACATCCGTCCAAAATAACGAAACAATGCCGTACGATCACTAGAAATGGGTGCACGGATTTGAAATGGTGCAGTGCCATGGTGCACCACACTCCAACTATGGTAAATCATAGACCAGCCACGGGGATCCCGTTTTACAGAAAAATCCACGTGACGAAAAAACGAAGGGTAAAAAACTTCCTTGACCCGATTGAGGTTCGGATAGGATTTATTGGGTATGAAACTAACCAGTGACGGCTGAAAGCCGTCATAGCTGTAGAACTCACAGATACCTTCATTTTGACTGGTTATGGCTTCCGTAACACTAAACGAGCCAAGAGTTATGGCCCTTCGAATAATCGATATCCAAAGGGTGCAACATCTACGGTGCAAGGTGCAACATCCGTCCAAAATGACGAAACCGTGCCGTACGACCTTCAGAAATGGTTGCACGGATTTGAAACGGTGTAGTACCATGGTGCACCACTCTCCAGCGATGGTAAATCATAGACCAGCCACGGGGATCCCGTTTTACAGAAAAAATCCAAGTGATGAAAAAACGAAGGGTAAAAAACTTCCATGACCCGATTGAGGTTCAGATAGGATTTTTTGCGTATGAAACTAACCAGTGACGGCTGAAAGCGGTCACAGCTGTAGAACTCACAAATACCTTCGTTTTGACTGGTTGTGGCTCCCGTAACTCTAAACGAGCCAAGAGTTATGGCCCTCCGAACAATCGACATCCATAGGGTGCAACATCTACGGTGCAAGGTACAACATCCGTCCAAAATGATGAAATAGTGCCGTACGACCTTTAGAAATGGTTGCACGGATTTGAAATGGTGCAGTACCATGGTGCACCACTCTCCAGCGATGGTAAACCATAGACCAGCCACGGGATTCCGTTTTACAGAAAAAATCCACGTGACGAAAAAACGAAGCGTAAAAATCTTCCTTGACCTGATTGAGGTTCGGATAGGATTTTTTGGGTATGAAACTAACCAGTGACGGCTGAAAGCTGTCATAGCTGTAGAACACACAGATACCTTCGTTTGACTGGTAATGGCTTCCGTAACTCTAAACGAGCCAAGAGTTATGGCCCTCCGAATAATCGATATCCATAGGGTGCAACATCTACGGTGCAAGGTGCAACATCCGTCAAAAATGACGAAACAGTGCCGTACGACCTTTAGAAATGGGTGCATGGATTTGAAACGGTGCAGTACCATGGTGCACCACCCTCCAGCGATGGTAACTCATAGACCAGCCACGGGGATCCCGTTTTACAGAAAAATTCCACATGACGAAAAAACGAAGGGTAAAAAACTTCCATTACCCGATTGAGGTTCGGATAGGATTTTTTGGGTATGAAACTAACCAGTGACGGCTGAAAGCCGTCATAGCTGTAGGACTCACAGATACCTTCGTTTTGACTGGTTATGGCTCCCGTAACTCTAAACGAGCCAAGAGTTATGGCCCTCCGAAGAATCGATTTCCACAGGGTGCAACATCTGCGGTGCAAGGTTCAACATCCGTCCAAAATGACGAAACAGTGTCGTACGACCTTTAGAAATAGGTGAATGGATTTGAAACGATGCAGTACCATGGTGCACCACTCTCCAGCGATGGTAAATCATAGACCAGCCACGGGGATCCCGTTTTACAGAAAAAATCCACGTGACGAAAAAACGAAGGGTAAAAAACTACCATGACCTGATTGAGGTTCGGATAGGATTTTGGGTATGAAACTAACCAGTGACGGCTGAAAGATGTCATAGCTGTAAAACTCACAGATACCTTCGTTTTGACTGGTTATGGCTCCTGTAACTCTAAACGAGCCAAGAGTTATGGCCCTCCGAAGAATCAATTTCCACAGGGTGCAACATCTGCGGTGCAAGGTGCAACATCCGTCCAAAATGACGAAACAGTGTCGTACTACCTTTAGAAATAGGTGAATGGATTTGAAACGATGCAGTGCCATGGTGCACCACTCTCAAGCGATGGTAAATCATAGACCAGCCACGGGGTTCCCGTTTTACAGAAAAAATCCACGTGATGAAAAAACGAAGGGTAAAAAACTTCCTTGACCCGATTGAGGTTCGGATAGGAATTTTTGGGTATGAAACTAACCAGTGACGGCTGAAAGCTGCCATAGCTGTAGAACTCACAGATACCTTCGTTTTGACTGGTTATGGCTCCCGTAACTCTAAACGAGCCAAGAGTTATGGCCCTCCGAAGAATCGATATCCACAGGGCGCAACATCTACGGTGCAAGGTGCAACATCCGTCCAAAATGACGAAACAGTGCCGTACGACCTTTAGAAATGAGTGCATGGATTTGAAACATTGCAGTACCATGGTGCACCACTCTCCAGCGATGGTAAATCATAGACCAGCCACGGGGATCCCGTTTTACAGAAAAAATCCACGTGACGAAAAAACGAAGGGTAAAAAACTTCCTTGACCCGATTGAGGTTCGGATAGGATTTTTTGGGTATGAAACTAACCAGTTACGGCTGAAAGACGTCATAGCTGTAGAACTCACAGATACCTTCGTTTTGACTGGTTATGGCTCCCGTAAATCTAAACGAGCCAAGAGTTATGGCCCTCCGAATAATCGATATCCATAGGGTGCAACATCTACGGTGCAAGGTGCAACATCCGTCCAAAATGACGAAACCGTGCCGTACGACCTTTAGAAATGGGTGCATGGATTTGAAACGGTGCAGTACCATGGTGCACCACTCTCCAGCGATGATAAATCATTGACCATCCACGGGGATCCCGTTTTACAGAAAAAATCCACGTGATGAAAAAACGAAGGGTAAAAAACTTCTATGACCCGGTTGTGGTTCGGATAGGATTTTTGGGGTACGAAACTAACCAGTGACGGCTTAAAGATGTCATAGCTGTAGAACTCACAGATACCTTCGTTTTGACTTGTTATGGCCCCCGTAACTCTAAACGATCCAAGAGTTATGGCCTTCCGAACAATCGATATCCATAGGATGCAATATCCGTCCAAAATGACGAAACAATGCCGTACGACCTTTAGAAATGGGTGCTGTTATCCCATTTTTTGGACAAAACTGGAATATCAATGTTGAGCGCATCTCCACCACGATCGAGATAAGAGGAAGCAAGCAAGCGTATATAAGTCTGGGATTTCACTCATGATTCAAGTATAAAAGTCCATTCGATATCAAAGGTTTAAAGATTCATTCGGTAATATATCACATATCTCATTCGGCAAAGCCTCATTCGGCACTCAGAGCACACAGTTTCATCCGGCGTTCCCAGTACAAGAAGTCATTCGGCATTTAAAGCACAGGCTCATTCGGCATTCGGCATCTCCCTGCCGAACCAAGTACACCCCTTCACTTCCAAACTCCCACCGAACCAGACTTCTTCGCCAATCGCCGAACCAACCTCCGCCGAACCGACATGCCTCCAAGCATAGCCGAACCATGCTACCACCGGACCATGCTACCACCGGACCATGCTACCACCGAACCAACTCCAACCTCACCATACTACTGCCGGTCCAACCTACCACCGGTCCAAACAACATACCACTCACCGCCGAACCAAAGCCTCGCCGAACCAGAAAATTGCCAGTCCAGATTACTTCAGCCCAAGCCCACCAGCAGCTATAAACATCCAAGACCCCTGCCCCCATCCTCACTCTAAAAATAGAGGGGCAGGGGTACAACAATGGCAGACAAGTTTGAGAGCTCAAGCCTGCAAGGAACTCTCAAACAACTTTAGATACTTGTAATCAAAGCTTTGTACTTGTAATCTGAAGGAAAAAGGAGAATAACATATAAAGTGGACGTAGGCACGTTCTTGCCGAACCACTATAAATCTGTGTGTCTTTTACAATTTAGCCCCTGTTTTTCATATATTTGCATAAATCATCCAAATCACTAAATATAACATAAAATCAATCAACTCATACGACTTTGGGTGTTTGTGGCCATTTTTCACGCAAACATTTTGGTGCTTTCACTGAGAAGGAACCATCTTCCGCTACACGGATAGAAGTTGAATTTGAAAACCTAAGAGTTCAGATCTAAGAGCTATGACGAGACAAACAAGTAGAAGGCAAAGGCCAGAGAGAAGTGAACGCCAAGGAAGTCAAGAGGCTTCCTCAGGAGGGAATCAAGCGTCGACCTTCATCACCAGGGATGAGATGGAGGCTATGATGAGAAGACAAGAAGAGATGATCCAGAACTTACTTCAACAAATTGGGCAAATTGGAGCACAAATCCAAGGAGCGACTGGAGTTCAGAACGGAGCAGGACCATCTGGCGCAGCACCAGAGCTAGGAGGCACTCACGCAGAGCATGTTGATCCGACCCCGGGAAGTGAGATGGGGGCATCCGAGCCACCTGGTAGCAATAGAGGAATGAACGTTCAGCCAGGGAGGCATACACATGAAAACTCCCGCGGACTTGGGGGGCAGATCGAAGACAGTGAACGAGAACTACAGCTTGGAGACAATGACATATTAGCAGAGATGGTTAGAAGAGCTATGAGAGGCGGTTTAGTAAACAGAGACTTGGAAGATGTAAACAGGAGTCCTTTTTCTTCTACGATTAGGATGGCTAGGAACCCACCAGAATTCAAGCTACCATCATTGGACATGTACAATGGGAAAACGGACCCCACGGTCCATCTAACAAAGTATATGAGACATATGGAAGTGCTGGGGGCATCAGATGAGGTTATGGCCCGGTGCTTTCCACTGTATTTGACGGACATTGCAGCATTATGGTTTAGGCAACTGGAGAGCGGCTCCATAGGAACGTGGGCAGATTTAACTGAGAGATTCATGAGGCAATTCAGGGTTCATATTGTGAGACCCAAGAATGTGATGACTTTGGCAACCTTGAAACAGAAAACTGGAGAGACTTTGAGGAGCTTTCTAACGCGATTTAATGCGGCGGCAGCATCAGTGGATCGACCAGATCCATCTATGGTCATGATGGCGGCTGTATCTGGAATAGCTGGTAATACGGAGTTCAAGAATTCATTAACTAAGGACCCGCCTATGAATCTGGGAGAGTTCTATCATGAGGCTGAAAAGTTTCTGCGTTTGGAAGATGCTAGTGCAGAAAGAGAGGAAGAAGATGACGTTTACACAATCAAGAGCGGAAACCCACCTGGAAAGAGTGCGGAGACTAGCAAAGGAAAAAGAAAGGCTGAGGATAATGATGACAGGAAAAAGTGGCTACGAAGAGGGCCACGATTCACCAACTATTCAGAGCTGAATGAGAGTTTGGAACGGATTTATCAGGATACCAAGGGGCAGGTTCCGTATCGTAGACCAATGCGAAGGGATCCGACCTCTGACGAAAGAAAATCAGATAAGTTTTGTGTATTTCATGAATTGAATGGTCATAACACTAATGATTGTAGGCATTTGAAGGACGAGGTGGAAGGGCATATCAGGGACGGTATGCTCCTTCAGTATGTGAGGAGGCGAACTCCAGCAGTGGAGCCAGAGCGACCACCGTCTACCTCGGCTAGAGGTGACCCTAGATCGGGGCACCATTTGATTATCCATTGATTGCTCGATTAAAATAACGATGAACAAGTCGTAAGCTTCCACTAACGCAATTAGATCATTTACACATGTACGAGACCGCGAACGATCTCCAGGCATGCTCTGAATGATCATTGACTGCTTCAGAGTGGGAACTTACACTTTGACATCCTTGCTTTGCTTTTGTTTCGATTTGAACATTTGAATTCTTCCTGTTTGGACATTTCTGCTGTAAGGTACTATTGCTTTAACATTTACAATTCTATGAAAAAATTATTTACTTGTATGCCCGTTGGATCGCGAACGGTCCACGAGCACCTATTGCATGGCAACGAACTGCCGAAGTCTTTGATTCGAAAACTCCCCCAAACAATAACTCCAACACTGATAATATTAAGTCCCCCCCGGGCACACTCATTCGCCTCGAACGGCACCCGACTTCGAACAGTCACAATTCGCCTCGAACGGCACCCGACTTCGAACAGTCACAACTCGCCTCGAACGGCACCCGATCGCGAACGGTCACAACTCGCCTCGAACGGCACAACTCGCCTCGAACGGCACAACTTGCCTCGAACGGCACAACTCACCTTACCTCAAATGGCTCGATCGCGAACGGTCATCATTTGAGGTTCGCCACCTGATCACTGACTGTTACACCTTACCTCGAATGGCTTGATCACGAACGGTCGCCATTTGAGGACCGCCACTTGACCGCACACTGTCGCACCTTACCTCGAATGACTTGATCACGAACGATCGTCATTTGAAGTTGGGCGCTTGACCTTGAACGGTCACATTTCATCACAAATAGCTCGGTCTCGAACGATCGACGAGTGGACTTACAGACTCGACCGCGCACTGTCGCACTTTACCTCGAATGACTCGATCACGAACGATCGTCATTTGAAGTTAAGCGCTTGACCTTGAACGGTCCCCACTCGACCGCGCACTGTCGCACTTTACCTCGAATGACTCGATCACGAACGATCGTTATTTGAAGTTAAGCGCTTGACCTTGAACGGTCCCCACTCGACCGCGCACTGTCGCACTTTACCTCGAATGACTCGACCCCGAACGGTCGTCATTTGAAGTAAAGCCCTTGACCTTGAACGGTCACATTTCACTGCAGATGACTCGATCCCGAACGATCGACGCATGGATTTACGCGCTTGACCGCGCAGGGTCGCACTTCACCTCGAATGACTCGATCGCGAACGGTCGTCATTTGAAGTTTGGCGCTTGACCATGAACGGCCGCGCTTCATCCCGAATAGCTCGATCCCGAACGGTCGTCATTTGGGGCCATATAAATTATCAAATTCTTTACAGGTTGATGATAGGATATGAACATCCAGCTCATGGCATTACAAAACACGCCTTCCTACCGCAAGGCATATTTTGGGGGGAAAAGTGTTATCCCATTTTTTGGACAAAACTGGAATATTAATGTTGAGCGCATCTCCACCACGATCGAGCTAAGAGGAAGCAAGCAAGCGTATATAAGTCTGGGATTTCACTCATGATTCAAGTATAAAAGTCCATTCGGTATCAAAGGTTTAAAGATTCATTCGGTAATATATCACATATCTCATTCGACAAAGCCTCATTCGGCACTCAGAGCACACAGTTTCATCCGGCGTTCCCAGTACAAGAAGTCATTCGGCATTTAAAGCACAGGCTCATTCGGCATTCGGCATCTCCCTGCCGAACCAAGTACACTCCTTCACTTCCAAACTCCCACCGAACCAGACTTCTTCGCCAATCGCCGAACCAACCTCCGCCGAACCAACATGCCTCCAAGCATAGCCGAACCATGCTACCACCGGACCATGCTACCACCGGACCATGCTACCACCAAACCAACTCCAACCTCACCATACTACTGCCGGTCCAACCTACCACCGGTCCAAACAACATACCACTCACCGCCGAACCAAAGCCTCGCCGAACCAGAAAGTTGCCAGTCCAGATTACTTCAGCCCAAGCCCACCAGCAGCTATAAACATCCAAGACCCCTGCCCCCAGCCTCACTCTATAAATAGAGGGGCAGGGGTACAACAATGGCAGACAAGTTTGAGAGCTCAAGCTTGGAAGGAACTCTCAAACAACTTTAGATACTTGTAATCAAAGCTTTGTACTTGTAATCTGAAGGAAAAAAGGAGAATAACATATAAAGTGGACGTAGGCACGTTCTTGCCGAACCACTATAAATCTGTGTGTCTTTTACAATTTAGCCCCTGTTTTTCATATATTTGCATAAATCATCCAAATCACTAAATATAACATAAAATCAATCAACTCATACGACTTTGGGTGTTTGCGGCCATTTTTCACGCAAACAGGTGCATGGATTTGAAACGGTGCAGTACCATGGTGCACCACTCTCCAGCGATGGTAAATCATAGACCAGCCACGGGGATCCCGTTTTACAGAAAAATCCACGTGACGAAAAAACGAAGGGTAAAAAACTTCCTTGACCCGATTGAGGTTCGGATAGGATTTTTTGGGTATGAAACTAACCAGTGACGGCTGAAAGCCGTCATAGCTGTAGAACTCACAGATACCTTCGTTTTGACTGGTTATGGCTCCCGTAACTCTAAACGAGCCAAGAGTTATGGCCCTCCGAATAATCGATATCCAAAGGGTGCAATATCTACGGTGCAAGGTGCAACATCCGTCCAAAATGACGAAACAGTGCCGTACGACCTTTAGAAATGGTTGCACGGATTTGAAACGGTGCAGTACCATGGTGAACCACTCTCCAGCGATGGTAAATCATAGACCACCACGGGATGCCGTTTTTACAGAAAAAATCCACGTGACGAAAAAACGAAGGGTAAAAATCTTCCTTGACCCGATTGAGGTTCGGATAGAATTTTTTGGGTATGAAACTAACCAGTGACGGCTGAAAGCTGTCATAGCTGTAGAACTCACAGATACCATCGTTTGACTGGTAATGGCTCCCGTAACTCTAAACGAGCCAAGAGTTATGGCCCTCCGAATAATCGATATCCACAGGGTGCAAAATCTACGGTGCAAGGTGCAACATCCGTCCAAAATGACGAAACAGTGCCGTACGATCACTAGAAATGGGTGCACGGATTTGAAACGGTGCAGTACCATGGTGCACCACTCTCCAGCTATGGTAAATCATAGACCAGCCACGGGGATCCCGTTTTACAGAAAAATCCACGTGACGAAAAAACGAAGGGTAAAAAACTTCCTTGACCCGATTGAGGTTCGGATAGGATTTATTGGGTATGAAACTAACCAGTGACGGCTGAAAGCCGTCATAGCTGTAGAACTCGCAGATACCTTCGTTTTGACTGGTTATGGCTCCCGTAACTCTAAACGAGCCAAGAGTCATGGTCCTCCGAATAATCGATATCCAAAGGGTGCAACATCTACGGTGCAAGGTGCAACATCCGTCCAAAATGACGAAACCGTGTCGTACGACCATTAGAAATGGGTGCATGGATTTGAAACGGTGCAGTACCATGGTGCACCACTCTCCAGCGATGGTAAATCATGGACCAGCCACGGGGATCCCATTTTACAGAAAAAATCCACGTGACAAAAAAACGAAGGGTAAAAAACTTCCATGACCCGATTGAGGTTCGGTTAGGATTTTTTGGCTATGAAACTAACCAGTGACGGCTGAAAGCTTTCATAGCTGTAGAACTCACGGATACCTTCGTTTTGACTTGTTATGGCCCCCGTAACTCTAAACGATCCAAGAGTTATGGCCCTCCGAACAATCGATATCCATGGGGTGCAACATCCGTCCAAATGACGAAACTGTGCCGTACGACCTTTAGAAATGGTTGCACGAATTTGAAACGATGCAGTACCAAGGTGCACCACTCTCCAGCGATGGTAAATCATAGACCACCACAGGATCCCGTTTTACAGAAAAAATCCACGTGACGAAAAAACGAAGGGTAAAAATCTTCCTTGACCCGATTGAGGTTCGGATAGAATTTTTTGGGTATGAAACTAACCAGTGACGGATGAAAGCTGTCACAGCTGTAGAACTCACAGATACCTTCGTTTGACTGGTAATGGATCCCGTAACTCTAAACGAGCCAAGAGTTATGGCCCTCCGAATAATCGATATCCACAGGGTGCAACATCTACGGTGCAAGGTGCAACATCCGTCCAAAATGACGAAACTGTGCCGTACGACCTTTAGAAATGGGTGCATGGATTTGAAACGGTGTAGTACCATGGTGCACCACTCTCCAGCGATGGTAAATCATAGACCAGCCATGGGGATTCCGTTTTACAGAAAAATCCACGTGACGAAAAAACGAAGGGTAAAAAACTTCCTTGACCCGATTGAGGTTCGGATAGGATTTTTTGGGTATGAAACTAACCAGTGACGGCTGAAAGCCGTCATAGCTGTAGAACTCACAGATACCTTCATTTTGACTGGTTATGGCTCCCGTAACTCTAAACGAGCAAAGAGTTATGGCCCTCCGAATAATCGATATCCAAAGGGTGCAATATCTATGGTGCAAGGTGCAACATCCGTCCAAAATGACGAAACAGTGCCGTACGACCTTTAGAAATGGTTGCACGGATTTGAAACGGTGCAGTACCATGGTGAACCACTCTCCAGCGATGGTAAATCATAGACCAGCCACGGGATCCCGTTTTACAGAAAAAATCCACGTGACGAAAAAACGAAGGGTAAAAAACTTCCATGACCCGATTGAGGTTCGGATAGGATTTTTTGCATATGAAACAAACCAGTGACGGCTGAAAGCTGTCATAGCTGTATAACTCACAGATACCTTCGTTTTGACTAGTTTTGGCTCCCGTTAATCTAAACGAGCCAAGAGTTATGGCCCTCCGAATAATCGATATCCATAGGGTGCAACATCTACGGTGCAAGGTGCAACATCCGTCCAAAATGATGAAATAGTGTCGTACGACCTTTAGAAATGGGTACATGGATTTGAAACGGTGCAGTACCATGGTGCACCACCCTCCAGCGATGGTAACTCATAGACAAGCCACGGGGATCCCGTTTTACAGAAAAATTCCACGTGACGAAAAAACGAAGGGTAAAAAACTTTCATTACCCGATTGAGGTTCGGATAGGATTTTTTGGGTATGAAACTAACCAGTGACGGCTGAAAGCTGTCATAGCTGTAGAACTCACAGATACCTTCGTTTTGACTGGTTATGGCTCCCGTAACTCTAAACGAGCCAAGAGTTATGGCCCTCCGAAGAATCGATATCCACAGGGTGCAACATCTACAGTGCAAGGTGCAACATACGTCCAAAATGACGAAACAGTGCCGTACGACCTTTAGAAATGAGTGCATGGATTTGAAACATTGCAGTACCATGGTGCACCACCCTCCAGTGATGGTAAATCATAGACCAGCCACGGGGATCCCGTTTTACAGAAAAAATCCACGTGACGAAAAAACGAAGGGTAAAAAACTTCCTTGACCCGATTGAGGTTCGGATAGGATTTTTTGGGTATGAAACTAACCAGTGATGGCTGAAAGACGTCATAGCTGTAGAACTCACAGATATCTTCATTTTGACTAGTTTTGGCTCCCGTTAATCTAAACGAGCCAAGAGTTATGGCCCTCCGAATAATCGATATCCATAGGGTGCAACCTCTACGGTGCAAGGTGCAACATCCGTCCAAAATAACGAAACCGTGCCGTACGACCTTTAGAAAAGGGTGCATGGATTTGAAACGGTGCAGTACCATGGTCCACCATTCTCCAGCGATGATAAATCATTGACCATCCACGGGGATCCCGTTTTACAGAAAAAATCCACGTGATGAAAAAACGAAGGGTAAAAAACTTCCATGACCCGATTGTGGTTCGGATAGGATTTTTGGGGTATGAAACTAACCAGTGACGGCTGAAAGATGTCATAGCTGTAGAACTCACAAATACCTTCGTTTCGACTTGTTATGGCCCCCGTAACTCTAAACGATCCTAGAGTTATGGCCCTCCGAACAATCCATATCCATAGGGTGCAATATCCGTCCAAAATGACGAAACAGTGCCGTACGACCTTTAGAAATGGGTGCATGGATTTGAAACGGTGCAGTACCATGGTGCACCACTCTCCAGCGATGGTAAATCATAGACCAGCCACGGGGATCCCGTTTTAAAGAAAAATCCACGTGACGAAAAAACGAAGGGTAAAAAACTTCCTTGACCCGATTGAGGTTCGGATAGGATTTTTTGGGTACGAAACTAACCAGTGACGGCTGAAAGCCGTCATAGCTGTAGAACTCACAGACACCTTCGTTTTGACTGGTTATGGCTCCCGTAACTCTAAACGAGCCAAGAGTTATGGCCCTCCGAATAATCGATATCCAAAAGGGTGCAATATCTACGGTGCAACATCCGTCCAAAATGACGAAACAGTGCCGTACGACCTTTAGAAATGGTTGCACGGATTTGAAACGGTGCAGTACCATGGTGAACCACTCTCCAGCGATGGTAAATCATAGACCAGCCACGGGATCCCGTTTTACAGAAAAAATCCACGTGACGAAAAAACGAAGGGTAAAAAACTTCCATGACCCGATTGAGGTTCGGACAGGATTTTTTGCGTATGAAACTAACCAGTGACGGCTGAAAGCTGTCATAGCTGTATAACTCACAGATACCTTCGTTTTGACTTGTTATGGCTCCCGTAACTCTAAACGAGCCAAGAGTTATGGCCCTCCGAACAATCGATATCAATAGGGTGCAACATCTACGGTGCAAGGTGCAACATCCGTCCAAAATGATGAAACAGTGTCGTACGACCTTTAGAAATGGTTGCACGGATTTGAAACGGTGCAGTACCATGGTGCACCACTCTCCAGCGATGGTAAATCATAGACCAGCCACGGGATCCCGTTTTACAGAAAAAATCCACGTGACGAAAAAACGAAGGGTAAAAATCTTCCTTGACCCGATTGAGGTTCGGATAGGATTTTTTGGGTATGAAACTAACCAGTGACGGTTGAAAGCTGTCATAGCTGTAGAACACACAGATACCTTCGTTTGACTGGTAAAAGCTCCCGTAACTCTAAACGAGCCAAGAGTTATGGACCTTCGAATAATCGATATCCACAGGGTGCAACATCTACGGTGCAAGGTGCAACATCCGTCCAAAATGACGAAACAGTGCCGTACGACCTTTAGAAATGGGTGCATGGGTTTGAAACGGTGCAGTACCATGGTGCACCACCCTCCAGCGATGGTAACTCATAGACCAGCCACGAGGATTCCATTTTACAGAAAAATTCCACGTGACGAAAAGACAAAGGGTAAAAAACTTCCATTACCCGATTGAGGTTCGGATAGGATTTTTTGGTTATGAAACTAACCAGTGACGGCTGAAAGCCGTCATAGCTGTAGAACTCACAGATACCTTCATTTTGACTAGTTATGGCTCCCGTAACTCTAAACGAGCCAAGAGTTATGGCCCTCCGAAGAATCGATTTCCACAGGGTGCAACATCTGCGGTGCAAGGTGCAACATCCGTCCAAAATGACGAAACAGTGCCGTACGACCTTTAGAAATGAGTGCATGGATTTGAAACATTGCAGTACCATGGTGCACCACTCTCCAGCGATGGTAAATCATAGAACAGCCACAGGGATCCCGTTTTACAGAAAAAATCCACGTGACGAAAAAATGAAGGGCAAAAAACTTCCTTAACCCGATTGAGGTTCGGATAGGATTTTTTGGGTATGAAACTAACCAGTGACGGCTGAAAGCGGTCGTAGCTGTAGAACTCACAGATACCTTCATTTTGACTGGTTATGGCTCCCGTAACTCTAAACGAGCCAAGAGTTATGGCCCTCCGAAGAATCGATATCCACAGGGTGCAACATCTACGGTGCAAGGTGCAACATCCGTCCAAAATGACGAAACAGTGCCGTATGACCTTTAGAAATGAGTGCATGGATTTGAAAAATTGCAGTACCATGGTGCACCACTCTCCAGCGATGGTAAATCATAGACCAGCCACGGGGATCCCGTTTTACAGAAAAAATCCACGTGACGAAAAAACGAAGGGTAAAAAACTTCCTTGACCCGATTGAGGTTCGGATAGGATTTTTTGGGTATGAAACTAACCAGTGACGGCTGAAAGCAGTCATAGCTGTAGAACTCACAGATACCTTCGTTTTGACTGGTTATGGCTCCCGTAACTCTAAACGAGCCAAGAGTTATGGCCCTCCGAATAATAGATATCCATAGGGTGCAACATCTACGGCGCAAGGTGCAACATCCGTCCAAAATGACGAGACCGTGCCGTACGACCTTTAGAAACGGGTGCATGGATTTGAAACGGTGCAGTACCATGGTGCACCACTCTCCAGCGATGGAAAATCGTTGACCAGCCACGGGGATCCCGTTTTTACAGAAAAAATCCACGTGACGAAAAAACGAAGGGTTAAAAACTTCCATGACCCGATTGAGGTTCGGATAGGATTTTTCGGGTATGAAACTAACCAGTGACGGCTGAAAGCCGTCATAGCTGTAGAACTCACAGATACCTTCATTTTGACTGGTTATGGCTCCCGTAACTCTAAACGAGCCAAGAGTTTGGCCCTCCGAAGAATCGATATCCACAGGGTGCAACATGTTTGCGCCAAAATTGGTCACAAACACCCAATACCGTGAAAGCACCAGCGTATGAATATAAATTAATGATATTTAAACGCAAATAACAAATCTCAACAAGAAATAGACAGCAATCCAAAAGTAAGGGACAGAGACACAAGTTTTATAGTGGTTCGGCTATCTCCGGCCAAAATGTTTGCGCCAAAATTGGTCACAAACACCCAGTACCGTGAAAGCACCAGCGTATGAATATAAATTAGTGATATTTAAACGCAAATAACAAATCTCAACAAGAAATAGACAGCAATCCAAAAGTAAGGGACAGAGACACAAGTTTTATAGTGGTTCGGCTATCTCCGGCCTACGTCCACTCCAATTTTTTTTATCCTTTTATTGATTATCCTTGAAGATTACAAGTGATTACAACGGTTGTAGTTACCAAATCTGAAGATAATAGCAGTAATGATGCTATGGAATGATCCTAGCAGCGTCCAGGCATGCTTTTCCTTTCCCAACTCTCCTCCCCCATTTGTGAATGACCAGGGGCTCTATTTATAGGCGTGGAAGGCTGAAATCCCGCCTAAAACCTGGGGAGGCCGCTTGGCACGTGAGGGGGGCCCACATGCCCGTGTTCTCGGAATCCGTGCCCAGTTTGGGATCGATTCGAAGTAACGTTCGAATCGATCAAGAATCCATCCAATTGAGCTGAAATTTGGTGTGAACATTCTTCAACATGTATGTAAGCTCCTGTAAAAATTTCATTGCATTTGGATCAACGGTTTGGGAGATATGATCGATCCAAGTTCAAGAATTCGTGCGTCCTGAATGGTTCGAACCCATGCTTCGAAACCGTCCATTTCGAATCCATCCCCTTCGAATCCACATTCTTCGAACCCGCCTTCTTCGAATCCACTTCCTTCGACTCCATTGCCTCGAATCCACTTCCTTCGAATCCATCTCCTTGGAAACCACCATCTTCGAATCCATGTCATCTTCGAACCCATGTTCTTCTTCGAATCCATGTCTACTTCGAATCCATCTTCTTCTTCGAGTCCATGTCCCCTTCGAATCCATTTCCAATCCATGATCTTCGAATCCATTACCTTCTTCGAATCCGTCTTCTTCTTCGAATCCATGTATACTTCGAATCCATTACCTTCTTCGAGTCCATCTTCTTCTTCGAATCCATGTATACTTCGAATCCATTACCTTCTTCCAGTCCATCTTTATCTTCGAATCCATGTATACTTCGAATCTATTACCTTCTTCGAGTCCATCTTCATTGCTTCGTATCCATCATCTTCGAATCCATATCTATCGTTCGAATCCACCATCTTCGAGTCCATCTTCATCGTTCGAATCCATGTCCATTGCATTGAAGCTACTCCTTTCGAATCCATCTAGTTCCCATCGATTCGAAGCGTCATCGATGCGAACCTCATAGGTTCGAATCCTGATGGGTTCGAACCTGATGGGTTCGAACCGAGCGTCACTTTATCCCTTTTTTGATGGATTCGAACTACGTACTATTCCTACCTTGAATCCATCATATTTCCTTCATACGAACTCCGATTAACTTGAAATTTGAAACATAGCCTTTTCTAGTCCTAATCATCGTCTCCAATCAATTTCGTCCCGATCAGAGTTTATCAAGATTTTGACGGCATCGATCGTAGCCTTGATTCCAATCGATCCCCAATCCTGATATCCATAATTCCTTGCCAATTTGTTGATATTCCAGTTTTGACCAAAAAATGGGATAACATTTTGCCCCCCAATACATTCCTTGGGATAACAAGGCGTGTTTTGAATAATTCCGAATCCAATATCCGAAGTCCAAAGCCATATTGCCAGAGTATATCGTCCTTGACTGCTTCGAGTCGATGTCCAATTCCAGATCCAATAACCAAAGCCTTAGACAATTTCGTATCCATTCGAACTCGACAACCGAGTTCCAATCCATCCTTATCCAATAGCCAATAACCGAATCCAGGACCTCTCCGGGTCGATATCCAAATCCATAGCCTCTCTTGGTTCCTGCCAAGCGTGATCCACATCCGGCGACCGTGGTCCAGTGTCCCTGGACTTTGAGTTAACCTCTCCGGGTTCTTTCCAAGCGTAATCCATACTTGATGTCTTTGGTCCAGTGTCCCTGGACTTTGAGCCAACCTCTCTGGGTTCTTTCCAAGCGCAATCCATACTTGAGACCTTGGTCCAGTGTCCCTGGACGTTGTAAAATGCCGTGGCTTAAGTCCTAAGCCGAATCCTGATCTCTCCGGACCCTTGCCGAGTATAGTCCATACTCGACGACCTGAAAATAATAAATGATAATAGAGGGCCTAAGTCCTAGGCCAAATCCTGGTCACTCCGGACCCTTGCCGAGCATAGTTCATACTCGACGACCAGAAAATAATAAATGATAATAGAGGGCCTAAGTCCTAGGCCGAATCCTGATCACTCCGGACCCTTGCCGAGCATAGTCCATACTCGACGACCTGAATGAGTCAATTCACCTTGTTTGGGTAAAGTGACTCACCCCTTGCCAGGCATAGTCCATACCCGACGACCATTTATCAAAAACCAGATAAAAGTCCAACCAAAATCTATTCCAAAATCCAAAACCCAAATCCGAAATTCAAATCCGAAATCCAAATCCAAAATCCAAATCCAAATCCAGAATTCAAATCCAAAACCAGAAAACCAGAAATCCAAACCAGCATCCAAAACCAAAAACAATCATCCAAAGGAAAATCCAAATAAAAAAAAGCAAGAAAAACCAGGAGCTCAATCCAAGCTCCAAAACCAAATTCAAAAAGAAAAATAATGTCCAATCTAAAAGCAAGAAATAAATTTCACAAACCATAGCATCCCGGTGTATCATCATTCAGAGCATGCCTAGGGGCTATCTCCGTCCCCATACATGTGTAAATGACTTTACCGTTTGCTAGTAGCTTGCTACTTATTCCATATTATCATGGTCAATGGATGATCAATCGACGATCATCCCTGGGCCTCCCATCATCACGGCGTGAGGTGGTCGGTGGTTGCTCCTGCTCTACCGCTGCATCTCGAGTTCCAACGTATTGCTGTAACTGTCCATTCCTTACATGCTCCTCGATTATATCCTTTAGGTGCCTACAGCTATTTGTGTCGTGTCCATCCAGATCATGGAAGAGACAGTGCCTTCCTCATGTCCTTTCCCGCTCTGTTGGTTCCCTCCTAGCCGGCCTTCGGTAGGGAAGGCGATTCCGAGTTTCCAAGTATATCCGCTCCAGCGTCTCATTCAATCCGGTGTACGTGGAAAACTTTGGATCCTTCCATCGTTTTCTAGCGCTTCCAGAGTCGTCATCTAACTTCCTTTTTCCTTTATCTTTATCTGAACCGTTTTTGGATACCGCTCCAACCTCGATTGCACTAACCTTTTTCAGCTTTAAATCCGTACTTGCATCTTCTTGCCGAAGGAACCTTTCTGCCTCATGAAAGAATTCGTCGAGATTTTGCGGAGGATCTCGTATCAGAGATACCTTGAAATCCGAATTCTCCTTGACTCCTGATACTGCTGCCATTAAAACCATTGATGGATCAGGCCGATCCACCGAAGCGACTGCCGCACTGAATCGAGTTAGAAAAGCTCTAAGCGATTCGTCTATCCTTTGCTTTACCGATGTTAAAGTCATCACGTTCTTCGGCCTCTTGACGTGAACCCGAAACTGTCCCAGAAATTTTTCCACTAATTCCTTCCAAGTCCTGATAGATCCTTCTCCCAGTTGTCTAAACCACATTGCAGCTAAGTCCTTCAAATACAAAGGGAAACATCGGGCCATCACTTCCTCCGATGCCCCCAGCACCTCCATGTGACTGGTGTACCTCATTAAGTGATCTGTTGGATCCGTCTTACCATCATATACCTCCACGCTAGGTAGCTTGAACTTAGGTGGATTCTGAGCCATCCTTATCTCTCGAGCGAACGGACTTCTATTCACTCCTTCCAAATCTCCGTTTGTCAAACCACCTCGCACAGTCTTCCTGATCATTTCTACTAATCCTGTATTGTCTGGTAGGGGTTGCCCCCCATGCCCCCGAGGGAACTCTAGTACATATTCTTCGTGTGGCTCACTAGCAGCAACGTTAGCTCTAGCTTGTTGAATTCCTTCCAAAGGTTCTCCTGCATTGAATCTTGTGGGCCTGCCCCCAAGCCCATGTTGATTGCCTTCTGGCTCCGTATCCTGTCCTTCATTGGGTTCCACAACCCTAGCTCCTTGTCCTGCATCCGCTGCTGCTGTAGCTGTTCCTAAGTTCTGCATCCCTGCAGCTCTCATTTGTTCCAAGAAAGTTTGCATCATTTCCTGTTGACTTTTCAACAATCTCTCCTGCAAAGAATTGGCCATAGCTTCCATTTCATCCCGAGTTATGTAGACCGAAGCCTGTCCTTCCTCACCTCTGGAGGATGCTTGTTGACTTCCTCCTTGTTGGCTTCTCTCAGCCCTTAGCCTTCTGCTATTCTGCCTAGTCTTTGTCTTCCAAATCCATATTCCTCAAACTCTTCAAATCCGATGTAGCGGGTGCTAGTTGTTCTCAGTGAAAGCACCAAAATGTTTGCGCCAAAATTGGTCACAAACACCCAATACCGTGAAAGCACCAGCATATGAATATAAATTAGTGATATTTAAACGCAAATAACAAATCTCAACAAGAAATAGACAGCAATCCAAAAGTAAGGGACAGAGACACAAGTTTTATAGTGGTTCGGCTATCTCCGGCCAAAATGTTTGCGCCAAAATTGGTCACAAACACCCAATACCGTGAAAGCACTAGCGTATGAATATAAATTAGTGATATTTAAACGCAAATAACAAATCTCAACAAGAAATAGACAGCAATCCAAAAGTAAGGGACAGAGACACAAGTTTTATAGTGGTTCGGCTATCTCCGGCCTACGTCCACTCCAATTTTTTTTATCCTTTTATTGATTATCCTTGAAGATTACAAGTGATTACAACAGTTGTAGTGACCAAATCTGAAGAAAATAGCAGTAATGATGCTATGGAATGATCCTAGCAGCGTCCAGGCATGATTTTCCTTTCCCAACTCTCCTCCCCCATTTCTGAATGACCAGGGGCTCTATTTATAGGCGTGGAAGGCTGAAATCCCGCCTAAAACCTGGGGAGGCCGCTTGGCACGTGAGGGGGGCCCACAGGCCCGTGTTCTCGGAATCCGTGCCCAGTTTGGGATCGATTCGAAGTGACGTTCGAATCGATCAAGAATCCATCCAATTGAGCTGAAATTTGGTGTGAACATTCTTCAACATGTATGTAAGCTCCTGTAAAAATTTCATTGCATTTGGATCAACGGTTTGCGAGATATGATCGATCCAAGTTCAAGAATCCGTGCGTCCTGAATGGTTCGAACCCATGCTTCGAAACCGTCCATTTCGAATCCATCCCCTTCGAATCCACATTCTTCGAACCCGCCTTCTTCGAATCCACTTCCTTCGACTCCATTGCCTCGAATCCACTTCCTTCGAATCCATCTCCTTGGAAACCACCATCTTCGAATCCATGTCATCTTCGAACCCATGTTCTTCTTCGAATCCATGTCTACTTCGAATCCATCTTCTTCTTCGAGTCCATGTCCACTTCGAATCCATTTCCAATCCATGATCTTCGAATCCATTACCTTCTTTGAATCCGTCTTCTTCTTCGAATCCATGTATACATCGAATCCATTACCTTCTTCGAGTCCATCTTCTTCTTCGAATCCATGTATACTTCGAATCCATTACCTTCTTCCAGTCCATCTTTATCTTCGAATCCATGTATACTTCGAATCCATTACCTTCTTCGAGTCCATCTTCATTGCTTCGTATCCATCATCTTCGAATCCATATCTATCGTTCGAATCCACCATCTTCGAGTCCATCTTCATCGTTCAAATCCATGTCCATTGCATTGAAGCTACTCCTTTCGAATCCATCTAGTTCCCATCGATTCGAAGCGTCATCGATGCGAACCTCATGGGTTCGAATCCTGATGGGTTCGAACCGAGCGTCACTTTATCCCTTTTTTGATGGATTCGAACTACGTACTATTCCTACCTTGAATCCATCATATTTCCTTCATACGAACTCCGATTAACTTGAAATTCGAAACATAGCCTTTTCTAGTCCTAATCATCGTCTCCAATCAATTTCGTCCCGATCAGAGTTTATCAAGATTTTGACGGCATCGATCGCAGCCTTGATTCCAATCGATCCCCAATACTGATATCCATAATTCCTTGCCAATTTGTTGATATTCCAGTTTTGACCAAAAAATGGGATAACACAACATCTATGGTGCAAGGTGCAACATCCGTCCAAAATGACGAAACAGTGTCGTACGACCTTTAGAAATGAGTGCATGGATTTAAAACATTACAGTACCATGGTGCACCACTCTCCAGCGATGGTAAATCATAGACCAGCCACGGGGATCCCGTTCTACAGAAAAAATCCACGTGACGAAAAAACGAAGGGTAAAAAACTTCCTTGACCCGATTGAGGTTCGGATAGGATTTTTTGGGTATGAAACTAACCAGTGACGGCTGAAAGCGGTCATTGCTGTAGAACTCACAGATGCCTTTGTTTTGACTGGTTACGGCTCCCGTAACTCTAAACGAGCCAAGAGTTATGGCCCTCCGAAGAATCGATATCCACAGGGTGCGACATCTACGGTGCAAGGTGCAACATCCGTCCAAAATGACGAAACAGTGTTGTACGACCTTTAGAAATGAGTGCATGGATTTGAAACATTGCAGTACCATTGTGCACCACTCTCCAGCGATGGTAAATCATAGTCCAGCCACGGGGATCCCGTTTTACAGAAAAAATCCACGTGACGAAAAAACGAAGGGCAAAAACTTCCTTGACACGATTGAGGTTCGGATAGGATTTTTTGGGTATGAAACTAACCAGTGACGGCTGAAAGCCGTCAAAGCTGTAGAACTCATAGATACATTCATTTTTACTAGTTATGGCTCCCGTAACTCTAAACGAGCCAAGAGTTATGGCCCTCCGAACAATCGATATCCAAATGGTGCAACATCTACGGCGCAAGGTGCAACATCCGTCCAAAATGACGAAACCGTGTCGTACGACCTTTAGAAATGGGTGCATGGATTTGAAACGGTGCAGTACCATGGTGCACCACTCTCCAGCGATGGTACATCATAGACCAGCCGCGAGGATCCCGTTTTACAGAAAAAATCCACGTGACGAAAAAACGAAGGGTAAAAAATTCCTTGACCCGATTGAGGTTCAGATAGGAATTTTTGGGTATGAAACTAACCAGTTGTAACGACCCGTATTTTACGTGTCGTCATATCGTAAAATAGTTGCATTAATTCGTTACTATTGCTTTAAGTCGTTGATGTTGTTAAGTCGTTTAGAGTATGAGTCGACCAAAGTTTAAGTCGTTCAGAGTTGAGTCGTATGGAGGCATGAGTCTTGACCGACTTAATGGTGTTGAGCGACTCATGGTAGTGGCCGACTTAAGATAGATAGCGACTTAAGGAAGGTGGCCGAGTTAAGGAAGCTAGTGGTAGTTGTTACGGCTTATAGGATTTGTAGCGACTTAAGGTGTTGCCGAGTTAAGGTGTGGCCGACTTAAGGTGGTAGGCGAGTTAGTGGGTTGGACCGACTCATAGGGTGACCGACCTAAGGAGGCTACGACTTACGGGTTAGCGAGTTAGAGAAGGTAGCGACCTAGTGGCTATGCCGTGTTATAGTTAGGCTGTGTGCTTAGTTAAGTCGTAACCGACTTATAAGGGGGGGCATACGAGATAAGACTTAGGTCGGTTGGTAGTGGAGTCGGTTGGTAGTTGAGTCGTCCAGATGACTTAGTGTTGAGTCGTTGGGTCGGTTTAGTGTTAGGTCGGCAGGGGACTAGGTCGTGTGACCCTGTGTAGTGTTAGGTCGCGTGCATGTTTTGGGTCGCGTATTGGCTTAGGTCGTTAAGTCGTGAGTCGGCAACTTAGTTAAGTCGCTAGGCCGTATTAGTTAGGTCGTTGAGTCGGCAGGGGCTTGAGTCGTGGGTTGTAGGTCGTGGACGACTTAGGGGATTGGTCGGCGGCGACTCAAGGGGCGGCGACTCATGGGTTTTTCAGCCTATAAATAGAGGGGTTTGGCTCACTTTTTGGCACCGGATTTTGAAGCAACGAAGTGCTGCCATTTTGAGAGCTCGACTACAACACTTCTTCATCTTCTTTTCTCCTCTATAATCTGTGATTCCTTCCATCTAGATGGAAGATCAAATCGAAGATCCAAGAGCCAAAGTTGAAGATCTTCATCCAACAAAGAGAGATTTCATCGTTTGAAGCGAGATTTTGCCGGATCAAGCTTTGTTCTTCGCTGTCCAGATCTGGAGATAGTTGATTTTGAGGTGTTTAGGTGATTTAGTGAGTGGTAGTTATCTCTCACACGGACCCAAAGCAGTATATTGGATCGGTGGCTTGTTTATGTGTTAATGGGAGTGATTTCGTGCATTTTTCTTAAGTCTATATGTAGATCTATTGTTCATGATGATTTGACACCTATTTTACTACATGATCACTTATGCAAGTTTATTCATCAAGTTGTAGAGATATTGTTCATGATTCATGCTTGTTAGATTGCATGTTAGATTTGGACTCTTTATTTACGAAATTGCCATTATTGTTGTAATTGCTTGTTTAGATCTTGTTTGAATAATTGATTACTTGGATTAATGTTTGATTTGATTGATTAGTTGATTGATAACTTGATTCGGTCAAGTTGGATGATGATGATTCAAAAGCTAAGTGGAAAGGCTCTTGAATGGTGAAAGCTGCTTGTGGCATATGAAGCGGATGTTGAAGCTCATATGGATAGATTTGATGATGATGTTGAGATGGGACTTTTCTATGATGCGATGAAGCAAAGCATGATGTGAGAAAGCCTTGGTTTAATCCAGACGGGATCATCCCAAGCATGTTGATGACTCGATGATGCGATGCGAGTTGGTTGATAATGGTGGGCTCGAGAGGCGCTTGGGCTAGTATGAGAATAGTCGTCGAGGAGGATGACTAGGAGGCTTGGGTTTCGTCGTTATTGAAGGTTCTAGGATGCTCAAAGAAAGAGTACATTGGAACGGGCTGCGACGACGTTCCAAGCACGGGCTGCGACGACGTGCTAGTACTCTGGGTAGTTGCAAAAATTCCTAGGCACGGGCTGCGATGACGTGCGGAGTTATGTCTAGAACCGGGGTTACTAGTAGCCCTTGACGGATGAATAAAAGAATGAGATAGTCATTCAGTTAACGGTGAAATCGAGGCAATGTTAACAGTGATAGCCAGAGTCATGGATGTTTGATTGTACCATCATTCGGCCTCAAGAGCGGTGTTTTCTGGTATGTTTGGTATGTTTGATAGTTAATTTACTGCTCACTAATATTGTTGTCTGACTCAAGGTTTTATGTTCAACTCTTATTACCTTGGGCTGTTCACCCATGTTGGGATGGGCAGACTAGGTAGAAGGTGACAGGTGCTGTTCTTTAGGATCTACGAAGTTGATGACGAAGACGAGCTGGAGGCTAGCATATTAGATTTCCTACTATATGTACTGGATGTTCCGCTGTTTGTTTGATACTCTGAGTGTTATGTAGTTAGGCTTGATGTATTGACTATTCAGATGATTGTATAAAACTATTTTCAGTTTATATGATTCTGTTCTATGGAGCTTCACTATGTATATTTTCTATTGTATTTTGACCATGCGCTGTGAGTAATGCGATAGATTCCGCTGTTTTATTTTACCCTGACTATCGTCCATGGCTGCCTGGCACGCCTTTCAGCGCACTATTTCCTTGTTTTGGTGCAGGAGTCATGGGTGGTCGTCACATTTGGTATCAGAGCTTTGGTTAATCGATTTTAGCCAACGCTCGCTGACGTAACTACGTATGAGAGACGTAATTGTATTTTGATGGATGATTACTATATATAAAATATAGTAGTTTAGAGGGATTTGAAATCCTTATGCAGTTGTTTCTCAAGGTGTTCTAAATCATTCCTTTTTGTAGATATTAAGGATGAGTCGAAGTGAGAGACAAGCTGCTAGGGAAAGCCGTGCTGCTGGGAGAGCTACTGACTATACTGCAATGTTAGAAGCTATGATGACTTCGATCATGAGAAGGATACCAGCCTCGGGGCCATCAGTAGATGTTGGAGTTCAAGTTCAAGCTCCAAGACCAGTGGATTTTGCTAAGCTTTGCAAGGACTATACTTCTCTTGGAGGAAAGGTTTTCTTGGGAACGGAATCAACCATTGAAGTGCAAAGATGGATTGATGCTTGTAGAAGGATCTTTGGTGACTTGGGAATTGAGGATGCAACTAAGAGGAAGCTTGCATCAAGACTGCTTCAAGGGAGAGCTTCGGATTGGTGGAATTCTATCACCATTGATACTCCAGAGGAAGAGATTACTTGGGAGAAATTCCAAGATAGATTTGAAGCTAAGTTCATTTCTACGGCTCAGAAATCTGTCTTGTTTAAGAAGTTTGTGGAGCTCAAGCAAGGTGGGAGACCAGTTCTTGAGTATGTTTCTGAGTTTGAAGCCTTGTCCAAGTATGCCAGATCGTATATTGATTCTCCCTATCAGAAGAATGAGAAGTTTGTGACAGGCTTGGACACTTATC
The DNA here is from genome assembly GCA_030765085.1 of Allium cepa. Taxonomy (NCBI): domain Eukaryota; kingdom Viridiplantae; phylum Streptophyta; class Magnoliopsida; order Asparagales; family Amaryllidaceae; genus Allium; species Allium cepa. The sequence continues at coordinate 1,569,986 of CM060941.1, forward strand.
TTGGGAGGCAGTTGGTGGATCATTTGGACGATTCATTTGAGAAGCTTGTAGAGAAAGCTCTCAGGCATGAGAGTCTGTTTCCCAAGGAAGGATCTGTTGTTGCTATGACCAAGGAGCAAAGTGGAAACAAGAAGAGGAAGCAGCAGCAGCAGAAGGGCAAGGATGGCCAGAAGAAACCGAAGGGCGAAGTAATCTGCTACAATTGTCAGCAGAAGGGTCATCTCTCCAGGGATTGCAAGAAACCCAAAGTGCCGGCAAAGTGTCACAACTGTGACAAACTGGGGCATTTCAAGAGGGATTGTCCGGAACCGAGGAAGGACAAGCAGATTGTGCAAGCTTATGCTTTGGGGGCTATTCTGTCGTCTTCGAAAGCTCCTACTATTGAAGAGAAAGGGAAAAGTGTGGTGGTTCAAGGTACTCTTTCCATTTGTGGTATTCCAGTTGGAGTGTTGTTTGATACTGGAGCATCGCATTCTTTTGTTTGTAGTGAACTTGTAGGCCGGTTGGGTTTGGAACCGGATATTGTTGAGAGACCATTGGTTGTGACTAATCCAGTTGGGGGTTCGTCTTGTTTGTGTATGATATGCCGTGGTCTAGTTGTGTCGAGTCATGATTGCTCTTTTGTTTGTGATTGCTTTGTTCTGAACTTTGCGGGGTTCGAAATTATTTTGGGTATGGACTGGCTTAGGAAGTGTGCGGCAAGGATTGATTGTGAGAGGCTGGAGGTGACAGTCGGGAATGTGGAAGGGCGAAAGGTTGTGATACGATGTAAGCATGAGGAAGGCGTCTTCATGAGCTTCATGTATTCGCTGGTTGTTCCACGGGATGGATTGTCATCGGTGCCTATTGTGAATGGATTTGAGGATGTCTTTGACGAAGTCAAAGGGTTACCGCCGCATAGGGAGATCGAGTTTCGTATCGATCTAGTTAAGGGAGCCAGACCTGTTGTGATGCCTCTTAGGCGGATGGCGCCTAGGGAACAGCTTGAGTTGAAGGTGCAAGTTGATGACCTTTTACGGAAAGGATTCATTTGACGTAGTGTGTCCGAATGGGGTGCACCAGTTGTGTTCGCAACCAAACCGGATGGATCGTTGAGGTTGTGTATGGATTATCGTGAGCTGAATAAAGTTACTAGGAAGAACAAGTATCCATTGCCGAGAATAGATGACTTGTTTGATCAGCTTCACGATGCTAAAGTGTTTTCTCAGATGGATTTGGCAACGAGATTTCACCAGTTGAGAGTGGCAAAGGATATGTGCCGAAGACTGCTTTTAGGACACCATCCGGATTTTATGAGTGGCTGGTAATGCCATTTGGATTGACCAATGCACCAGCATATTTTGTGGATCTTATGAATAGAGTATTCAGAGATCAGTTGAATAAGTTTGTACTTGTGTTCGTGGATGATATTTTGGTTTATTCCAGGACTGAAGAAGAGCACAAGACACACTTGAGGATTGTTTTGGAAATCTTGTGGAAACATCAGCTGAGGGCTAAGTTTTCGAAGTGCCACTTCTGGAAGAGTGAAGTGAGATTCTTAGGCCATGTTATCTCTAGAAATGGGATAGCGGTTGATCCCGCTAAGGTGGCAGCGATACAGGATTGGGTTAGACCTAAGAATGCAGCTGATGCGAGAAGTTTTCTTGGATTAGCTGGATATTATCGACGGTTTATCAAAGATTTTTCCAAGATAGCTGCACCATTAACAGGATTGACGAAAAAGAACCAAGTGTTCAGATGGGATGATGAGTGTGAGCAAGCTTTCGTAATCCTGAAAGAGCGACTGACAGGTGCTCCTGTTTTGACTATTCCAAGTGGGAATGATGAGATGGTGGTTTACACCGTTGCATGTGGTACTGGACTTGGAGCAGTGCTAATGCAGAAGGATAAAGTTGTTGCATATGCAAGTCGACAACTGAAGCCGCATGAAAGGAATTATCCGACTCATGATTTGGAGTTCGCGGCGATCGTATTTGCTCTGAAGATGTGGAGACATTATCTATTGGGAGTTCGATTCGAATTGTTTACGGATCATAAGTCGTTGAAGTATCTGTTCTCCCAAAAGGATTTGAATCTTCGGCAGCAACGATGGCTAGAGTTTTTAGCATCATATGATTTTGGTATAGCCTATACTCCGGGGAAAGGTAACGCAGTGGCAGATGCGTTAAGTCGAAGACATGCAGGATTGGGAGCCATGTTTTCGGAATGGAAGAGTCTCGAGTATTTGCCTGGATTTGATTTCAGGCCTAGATGTGAATTGGAACCTGAGATGTTGGCAAACTTATCGATAAGACCTACTCCGATGGAAAGAATTGGCGAGAGCCAAAAACGAGACGATAAGCTTGTCAAGATTATCCGTGAGTTGGAATCTGGATTGGACCCAGAGAAGGATAAAGGATTCGAGGTCGATCGAGAGGGTTGGCTTCGGAAGCAAGGACGATTAGTTGTTCCTGATATGGATGGATTGAGAGATGAAGTTCTTAGGGAAAGTCATCACTCGAAGTTGACGATTCATCCAGGTGGAAATAAGATGTATCGGGATATGAAGAGAACCTATTACTGGGAAGGTATGAAGAAGGATGTTGGAAATTTTATTTCCAAATGCATGAACTGCCAGTTGGTGAAAGCCGAGCAGAAGAAGCCCAGTGGATTGCTTCAGCCATTAGAGGTTCCTACATGGAAGTGGGAGCAGATATCGATGGATTTTATCGATGGACTACCTAGAACCAAGGCAGGGAATGAAGGGATTTGGGTCATTGTAGATCGTTTGACCAAGAGTGCAAGATTCATTCCTGTTCGATCAACTAGGACTGCATCGAAGTTGGCTGAGCTTTATGTTAAGTGGATAGTTCGATTCCATGGTATTCCGAAGAGTATAGTGAGCGATCGAGACCCATTGTTCACTAGTGGATTTTGGAAGAGCTTCCAGGAAGTTTTGGGAACCGAGTTGTGTTTGAGTACAGCTTATCACCCTCAAACAGATGGTCAGACCGAGAGATTCAACCGAGTTTTGGAAGATCTCCTGAGAGCATGTGTTTTGGACTTCGGAGGATCCTGGGAAGATCACCTTCATTTAGTGGAATTTGCGTATAATAACAGTTACCAGACAAGTATTGGTATGGCACCGTATGAAGCATTGTATGGAAGACCGTGTAACTATCTGACATGTTGGTTAGAAACTGGAGAAAAGCTGATGCTTGGGCCAGAGATGATTCGACATACTACGGATTGTATAGAGATCATTCGGCGACGAATGAAGGCAGCCCAAGATCGTCAGAAAAGTTATGCAGATAAACGTCGTAAGGATTTGGAATTTGACGTAGGTGATATGGTCTTTGTGAAGATTTCTCCTCTGAAGAATGTTATTCGATTCGGGAAGAAAGGAAAGTTGACTCCAAGATTTGTTGGACCATTCCCGATCATCGAGCGAATTGGAAAGCTCGCTTATAGATTGGAGTTACCGGAAAAGATGGCGGGTGTGCACAATGTTTTTCATGTATCTTATCTACGGAAGTATGTGCACGACTCGAATACGGTGGTTTCGGCTGATAGATGAGAAGATTTAGAGGTTGATCCAGTTGTTACGAGACCTCGTAAGCCGCTTCGTGTTGTTGGAACCGACACGAAACAGCTTAGGAGGAAGATGATTACGTTGCTCAAGGTACAATGGAGTGATGATGTTAACGAATGTACATGGGAGGAGGAAGTGAGGATGAAGGCAGCTCATCCTGAACTCTTCGAGGTATGGCCCTAAGGTGTCATGACATCTCATGAATTTGTAGCTTGTTCTAGTCTTAGAATTCTGCATGCTAGGCTAGTAATTGGATGCATGGTTTGTTGATTGTTATGGATGGTAGGCATGCGGAATAACTTTGATTACTCTTGTTTGTTTGGAATTTCGGGGGCGAAATTCCTAAGGGGGAGAGAATGTAACGACCCGTATTTTACGTGTCGTCATATCGTAAAATAGTTGCATTAAGTCGTTAGTATTTCTTTAAGTTGTTGATGTTGTTAAGTCATTTAGAGTATGAGTCGACCAAAGTTTAAGTCGTTCAGAGTTGATTCGTATGGAGGCATGAGTCGTGACCGACTTAGTGGTGTTGAGCGACTCATGGTAGTGGCCGACTTAAGATAGATAGTGTTATCCCGCTTTTTGGCAAAGCCGTGATACCAAAAGATTGGTCGAAAACGGAAGACAGTTCCTCTCAGAGATTGGTTATATTTCACTTTGCTATGGATATCGATGAATTTTGTCCGAGTCCGGATCAGGCCACAATTGATAGTACATGACAAGAAAGATCATAGAAGTCGGCATTTCAAATTTCAAGTCAATCCGAGTTCGTATGCTCAAGATATGATGGATTCAATGTGAAGAGAAGTAGTCACTGTCTGGTTCGAAACCATCCATTTCGAACCCATCCACCGCCTCTGTTTCGAAACCATGCTGTTCGAAACCATCCACGCCCTCTCCTTCGAACCCACCTAGTTCGAACCCATCTGCGCCCTTGCCTTCGAAACCATGAGGTTCGAACCCATGCCACATTCGAACCCATCAGCTAGTGCCTGCCTCGACTCCATCGCCTTCGACTCCATCGCCTTCGAACCCAACACAATGGCCTACCTTCGAATCCATGGCACCACTCAGCTTCGCACCCTTGCTTCGAATCCATCGAGCAACCCAGTCCGAACCCAAGCCACGTTCGAACCCATAAGGATTCCTGGATTCGAATCACACACGTTCGAAACCAGGAATACTTCCTATTTCGAATCCACCGAGTCAATTGGTTTGGATGACGTGTTCGCCGTAGTCCACAGAGTCGAAGCGGTCCATTCGGAGATAAGTTAGGATCGATTCGAGAAATGCGCGCCACGTCACTGCAAGCCCACGTGCACTGATGGATTCGAAATCATGGGTTCGAACTCATGGGTTCGAACAACACAGCCAAACCGAAAATGCCAATTTCGAACCGAGCATATCTCCTTAACCACAAATCCAAATGCAACCAAATTTTGACAGTAGCTTCCATACAAGGTAAAGATTGTTCCTACCAAGTTTCACCTTGATTGGACCATTTCTTGATGGGTTCGAAATCACTTCGAACCGATGTCAGATCGAGACGAAACTTGGTGGGGTCGGTCGCGTGGGCCCACTCACGTGCTAGAAGGAGTCTCACGAAGTTTCAGCAAGATCTGGGCCTCCAACGCCTATAAATAGCACCCTGAAGCCTTCGGAAAAGGGGGATCTTTCCGCCATTGAACGCCAAGACTCTGCCGGATTCAAGTTTAACTATCAGAATCGCTGTTGTATTCAGATTTCAAAGCAATTGTTAGCTGTAATCCATTGTAATCGATTTAATCAAGCAAAGCAATAAAGAGAAAACCTTCAAAGTGGACGTAGGCGTGAACGCCGAACCACTATAAATCCTGTGTTTGTGATTGTTGTTCGTGAATCACTGTGATTTGTTACTTAGAACTGAATTCTATATTGATTGTTGCTGAGATCTGTGTTGATTATTATTGATTTGAGTACGTAAACGGGTGCTTTCACGACTTTGGGTGTTTGTGACCAATTTTGGCGCAAACAGATAGCGACTTAAGGAAGGTGGCCGAGTTAAGGAAGCTAGTGGTAGTAGTTACGGCTTATAGGATTTGGAGCGACTTAAGGTGTTGCCGAGTTAAGGTGTGGCCGACTTAAGGTGGTAGGCGAGTTAGTGGGTTGGACCGACTCATCGGGTGACCGACCTAAGGAGGCTACGACTTACGGGTTAGCGAGTTAGAGAAGGTAGCGACCTAGTGGCTATGCCGTGTTATAGTTAGGCCGTGTGCTTAGTTAAGTCGTAACCGACTTATAAGGGGGGCATACGAGATAAGACTTAGGTCGGTTGGTAGTTGAGTCGGTTGGTAGTTGAATCGTCCAGATGACTTAGTGTTGAGTCGTTGGGTCGGTTTAGAGTTAGGTCGGCAGGGGACTAGGTCATGTGACCCTGTGTAGTGTTAGGTCGCGTGCATGTTTTGTGTCGCGTATTGGCTTAGGTCGTTAAGTCGTGAGTCGGCAACTTAGTTAAATCGCTAGGCCGTATTAGTTAGGTCGTTGAGTCGGCAGGGGCTTGAGTCGTGGGTCTTAGGTCGTGGACGACTTAGGGGATAGGTCAGCGGCGACTCATGGGGCGGCGACTCATGGGTTTTTCAGCATATAAATAGAGGGGTTTGGCTCACTTTTTGGCACCGGATTTTGAAGCAACGAAGTGCTGCCATTTTGAGAGCTCGACTACAACACTTCTTCATCTTCTTTTCTCCTCTCTATTCTAGTGATTTCTTCCATCAAGATTGAAGATCAAATCGAAGATCCAAGAGCCAAAGTTGAAGATCTTCATCCAACAAAGAGAGATTTCATCGTTTGAAGCGAGATTTTGCCGGATCAAGCTTTGTTCTTTGTTGTCCAGATCTGGAGATAGTTGATTTTGAGGTGTTTAGGTGGTTTAGTGAGTGGTAGTTATCTCTCACACGGGCCCAAAGGAGTATATTGGATCGGTGGCTTGTTTATGTGTTAATGAGAGTGATTTCGTGCATTTTTCTTAAGTCTACATGTAGATCTATTGTTCATGATGATTTGACACCTATTTTACTACATGATCACTTATGCAAGTTTATTCATCAAGTTGTAGAGATATTGTTCATGATTCATGCTTGTTAGATTGCATGTTAGATTTGGACTCTTTATTTACGAAATTGCCATTATTGTTGTAATTGCTTGTTTAGATCTTGTTTGAATAATTGATTACTTGGATTAATGTTTGATTTGATTGATTAGTTGATTGATAACTTGATTCGGTCAAGTTGGATGATGATGATTCAAAAGCTAAGTGGAAAGGCTCTTGAATGGTGAAAGCTGCTTGTGGCATATGAAGCGGATGTTGAAGCTCATATGGATAGATTTGATGATGATGTTGAGATGGGACTTTACTATGATGCGATGAAGCAAAGCATGATGTGAGAAAGCCTTGGTTTAATCCAGACGGGATCATCCCAAGCATGTTGATGACTCGATGATGCGATGCGAGTTGGTTGATAATGGTGGGCTCGAGAGGCACTTGGGCTAGTATGAGAATAGTCGTCGAGGAGGATGACTAGGAGGCTTGGGTTTCATCGTTATTGAAGGTTCTAGCATACGTTGGACGGGCTGCGACGACGTTCCAAGCACGGGCTGCGACGACGTGCTAGTACTCTGGGTAGTTGCGAAAATTCCTAGGCATGGGCTGCGACGACGTGCGGAGTTATGTCTAGAACCGGAGTTACCATTAGCCCTTGACGGATGAATAAAAGAATGAGATAGTCATTCAGTTAACGGTGAAATCGAGGCAATGTTAACAGTGATAGCCAGAGTCATGGATGTTTGATTGTACCATCATTCGGCCTCAAGAGCGGTGTTTTCTGGGTGCTTATCTGATCTTGGTTTAGGCCTTGGGGGTTTGTATTTGGAAAACATCGACCTTGACTCGAGTGATAACTACTTTACTTAAGTTGTCTTCTTTGCTATGCTTGTTTATGCTTAGTGGGTCTGCTGGCTATCACTGTAGAAAGAGGTGGAGTGGGATGGTTGGGTTCCTATTCCTTTTACCCTTTATACTCTTTTGGTATGTTTGATAGTTAATTTACTGCTCACTAAGACTGTTGTCTGACTCAAAGTTTTATGTTCAACTCTTATTACCTTAGGCTGTTCATCCATGTTGGGATGGGCAGCCTAGGTAGCAGGTGACAGGTGCTGTTCTTTAGGATCTACGAAGTTGATGACGAAGACGAGATGGAGGCTAGCATATTAGATTTCCTACTATATGTACTGGATGTTCCGTTGTTTGTTTGATACTCTGAGTGTTATGTAGTGGGGCTTGATGTATTGACTATTCAGATAATTGTATAAAACTATTTTGAGTTTATATGATTCTGTTCTATGGAGCTTCACTATGTATATTTTCTATTGTATTTTGTCCATGCGCTGTGAGTAATGCGATAGATTCCGCTGTTTTATTTTACCCCGACTATCGTCCATGGCTGCCTGGCACGCCTTTCAGCGCACTATTTCCTTGTTTTGGTGCAGGAGTCATGGGTGGTCGTCACACCAGTGACGGCTGAAAGCGGTCACAGCTGTAGAACTCACAGATACCTTCGTTTTGACTGGTTATGGCTCTCGTAACTCTAAACGAGCCAAGAGTTATGGCCCTCCGAAGAATCGATATCCACAGGGTGCAACATCCGTCCAAAATGACGAAACAGTGCCATACGACCTTTAGAAATGAGTTCATGGATTTGAAACATTGCAGTACCATGGTGCACCACTCTCCAGCAATGGTAAATCATAGACCAGCCACGGGGATCCCGTTTTACAGAAAAAATCCACGTGACGAAAAAACGAAGGGTAAAAAGCTTCCTTGACCCGATTGAGGTTCGGATAGGATTTTTTGGGTATGAAACTAACCAGTGACGGCTAAAAGCCATCATAGCTGTAGAACTCACAGATACCTTCGTTTTGACTGGTTATGGCTCCCGTAAATCTAAACGAGCCAAGAGTTATGGCCCTCCGAATAATTGATATCCATAGGGTGCAACATCTACGGTGCAAGGTGCAACATCCGTTCAAAATGACGAAACCGTGCCGTACGACCTTTAGAAATGGGTGCATGGATTTGAAACGGTGCAGTACCATGGTGCACCACGCTCCAGCGTTGGTAAATCATTGACCAGCCACGGGGATCCCGTTTTACAGTGAAAGTCCACGTGCCGAAAAAATGAAGGGTAAAAAACTTCCATGACCCGATTGAGGTTCGGATAGGATTTTTTGTGTATGAAACTAACCAGTGACGGCTGAAAGCCATCATAGCTGTAGAACTCGCAGATACCTTCGTTTTGACTGGTTATGGCTCCCGTAACTCTAAACGAGCCAAGAGTTATGGCCCTCCGAATAATCGATATCCACAGGGTGCAACATCTACGGTGCAAGGTGCAACATCCGTCCAAAATGACGAAACCGTGCCGTACGACCTTTAGAAATGTGTGCATGGATTTGAAATGGTGCAGTACCATGGTGCACCACACTCCAGCGATGGTAACTCATAGACCAGCCACGGGCATCCCGTTTTACAGAAAAATTCCACGTGACGAAAAAACGAAGGGTAAAAAACTTCCATGACCAGATTGAGGTTCGGATAGGATTTTATGGGTATGAAACTAACCAGTGACGGCTGAAAGCGGTCACGGCTGTAGAACTCACAGATACCTTCGTTTTGACTGGTCATGGCTCCCGTAACTCTAAACGAGCCAAGAGTTATGGCCCTCCGAATAATCGATATCCACAGGGTGCAACATCTACGGTGCAAGGTGCAACATCCGTCCAAAATGACGAAACCGTGCCGTACGACCTTTAGAAATGGATTCATGGATTTGAAACGGTGCAGTACCATGGTGCACCACTCTCCAGCGATGGTAAATCATTGACCAGCCACGGGGATCCCGTTTTACAGAAAAAATCCACGTGACGAAAAAACGAAGGGTAAAAAACTTCCATGACCCGATTGAGGTTCGGATACGCTTTTTGGGGTATGAAAGTAACCAGTGACTGCTGAAAGCTGTCATAGCTGTAGAACTCAAAGATACCTTCGTTTTGACTAGTTATGGCTCCCGTAATTCTAAAGGAGCCAAGAGTTATGGCCCTCCGAAGAATCGATATCCACAGGGTGCAACATCTACGGTGCAAGGTGCAACATCCGTCCAAAATGACGAAACAGTGACGTACGACCTTTAGAAATGAGTGCATGGATTTGAAACATTGCAGTCCCATGGTGCACCACTCTCCAGCGATGGTAAATCATAGACCAGCCACGGGGATCCCGTTTTACAGAAAAAATCCACGTGACGAAAAAACGAAGGGTAAAAAACCTCCTTGACCCGATTGAGGTTCAGATAGGATTTTTTGGGTATGGAACTAACCAGCGACGGCTGAAAGCGGTCGTAGCTATAGAACTCACAGATACCTTGGTTTTGACTTGTTATGGCTCCCGTAACTCTAAACGAGCCAAGAGTTATGGCCCTCCGAATAATCGATATCCATAGGGTGCAACATCTACGGTGCAAGGTGCAACATCCGTCCAAAATGACAAAACCGTGTCGTACGACCTTTATAAATGGATGCATGGATTTGAAATGGTGCAGTACCATGGTGCACCACTCTATAGCGATGGTAAATCATTGACCAGCCACGGGGATCCCGTTTTACAGAAAAAATCCACGTGACGAAAAAACGAAGGGTAAAAAACTTCCTTGACCCGATTGAGGTTCGGACAGGATTTTTTGGGTATGGAACTAACCAGTGACGGCTGAAAGCGGTCAAGGCTGTAGAACTCACAGATACCTTCGTTTCGACTGGTTATGGCTCCCGTAACTCTAAACGAGCCAAGAGTTATGGCCCTCCGAATAATCGATATCCATAGGGTGCAACATCTACGGTGCAAGGAGCAACATCCGTCCAAAATGACGAAACCGTGCCGTATGACCTTTAGAAATGGATGCATGGATTTGAAACGGTGCAGTACCATGGTGCACCACTCTCCAGCGATGGTAAATCATTGACCAGCCACGGGGATCCCGTTTTTACAGAAAAAATCCACGTGACGAAAAAATGAAGGGTAAAAAACTTCCATGACCCGATTGAGGTTTCGGATAGGCTTTTTTGGGTATGAAAGTAACCAGTGACTGCTGAAAGCTGTCATAGCTGTAGAACTCACAGATAAATTCCTTTTGACTGGTTATGGCTCTCGTAACTCTAAAGGAGCCAAGAGTTATGGCCCTCCGAAGAATCGATATCCATAGGGTGCAACATCTACGGTGCAAGGTGCAACATCCGTCCAAAATGACGAAACAGTGCCGTACGACCTTTAGAAATGAGTGCATGGATTTGAAACATTGCAGTACCACGGTGCACCACTCTCCAGCGATGGTAAATCATAGACCAGCCACGGGGATCCCGTTTTACAGAAAAAATCCACGTGACGAAAAAACGAAGGGTAAAAAACTTCCATGACCCGATTGAGGTTCGGATAGGATTTTTTGGGTATGAAAGTAACCAGTGACTGCTGAAAGCTGTCATAGCTGTAGAACTCACAGATAAATTCCTTTTGACTGGTTATGGCTCTCGTAACTCTAAAGGAGCCAAGAGTTATGGCCCTCCGAAGAATCGATATCCACAGGGTGCAACATCTACGGTGCAAGGTGCAACATCCGTCCAAAATGACGAAACAGTGCCGTACGACCTTTAGAAATGAGTGCATGGATTTGAAACATTGCAGTACCACGGTGCACCACTCTCCAGCGATGGTAAATCATAGACCAGCCACGGGGATCCCGTTTTACAGAAAAAATCCACGTGACGAAAAAACGAAGGGTAAAAAACTTCCTTGACCCGATTGAGGTTCGGATAGGATTTTTTGGGTATGAAACTAACCAGTGACGGCTAAAAGCTGTCATAGCTGTAGAACTCACAGATACCTTCGTTTTGACTGGTTATGGCTCCCGTAACTCTAAAGGAGCCAAGAGTTATGGCCCTCCGAAGAATCTATATCCACAGGGTGCAACATCTACGGTGCAAGGTGCAACATCCGTCCAAAATGACGAAACAGTGCCGTACGACCTTTAGAAATGAGTGCATGGATTTGAAACATTGCAGTCCCATGGTGCACCACTCTCCAGCGATGGTAAATCATAGACCAGCCACGGGGATCCCGTTTTACAGAACAAATCCACGTGACGAAAAAACGAAGGGTAAAAAACTTCCATGACCCGATTGAGGTTCGGATAGGCTTTTTTGGGTATGAAAGTAACCAGTGACTGCTGAAAGCTGTCATAACTGTAGAACTCGCAGGTATCTTCGTTTTGACTGGTTATGGCTCCCGTAACTCTAAAGGAGCCAAGAGTTATGGCCCTCCGAAGAATCGATATCCACAGGGTGCAACATCTACGGTGCAAGGTGCAACATCCGTCCAAAATGACGAAACAGTGTCGTACGACATTTTGAAATGAGTGCATGGATTTGAAACATTGCAGTCCCATGGGGCACCACTCTCCAGCGATTGTAAATCATAGACCAGCCACGGGGATCCCGTTTTACAGAAAAAAATCCACGTGACGAAAAAACGAAGGGTAAAAAACTTCCATGACCCGATTGAGGTTCGGATAGGCTTTTTTGGGTATGAAAGTAACCAGTGACTGCTGAAAGCTATCATAGCTGTAGAACTCACAGATACCTTCGTTTTGACTGGTTATTGCTCCCGTAACTCTAAAGGAGCCAAGAGTTATGGCCCTCCGAAGAATCGATATCCACAGGGTGCAACATCTACGGTGCAAGGTGCAACATCCGTCCAAAATGCCGAAACAGTGCCTTACGACCTTTAGAAATGAGTGCATGAATTTGAAACATTGCAGTCCCATGATGCACCACTCTCCAGTGATGGTAAATCATAGACCAGCCACGGGGATCCCGTTTTACAGAAAAAATCCACGTGACGAAAAAACGAAGGGTAAAAAACTTCGATGACCCGATTGAGGTTCGGATAGGCTTTTTTGGGTATGAAAGTAACCAGTGACTGCTGAAAGCTGTCATAGCTATAGAACTCACATATAAATTCGTTTTGACTGGTTATGGCTCCCGTAACTCTAAAGGAGCCAAGAGTTATGGCCCTCCGAAGAATCGATATCCACAGGGTGCAACATCTACGGTGCAAGGTGTAACATCCGTCCAAAATGACGAAACAGGGCCGTACGACCTTTAGAAATGAGTGCATGAATTTGAAACATTGCAGTACCATGGTGCACTACTCTCCAGCGATGGTAAATCATAGACCAGCCACGGGGATCCCGTTTTACAGAAAAAATCCACGTGACGAAAAAACGAATGGTAAAAAACTTCCTTGACCCGATTGAGGTTCGGATAGGATTTTTTGGGTATGAAACTAACCAGTGACGGCTAAAAGCTGTCATAGCTGTAGAACTCACAGATACCTTCGTTTTGACTGGTTATGGCTCCCGTAACTCAAAAGGAGCCAAGAGTTATGGCCCTCCGAAGAATCGACATCCACAGGGTGCAACATCTACGGTGCAAGGTGCAACATCCGTCCAAAATGACGAAACAGTGCTGTACGACCTTTAGAAATGAGTGCATGGATTTGAATCATTGCAGTCCCATGGTGCGCCACTCTCCAGCGATGGTAAATCATAGACCAGCCACGGGGATCCCGTTTTACAGAAAAATCCACGTGACGAAAAAACGAAGGGTAAAAACTTCCATGACCCGATTGAGGTTCGGATTGGCTTTTTTGGGTATGAAAGTAACCAGTGACTGCTGAAAGCTGTCATAGCTGTAGAACTCACAGATACCTTCCTTTTGACTGGTTATGGCTCCCGTAACTCTAAAAGAGCCAAGAGTTATGGCCCTCCGAAGAATCGATATCCACAGGGTGCAACATCTACGGTGCAAGGTGCAACATCCGTCCAAAATGACGAAACCGTGCCGTACGACCTTTAGAAATGGATGCATGGATTTGAAACGGTGCAGCACCACGGTGCACCACTCTCCAGCGATGGTAAATCATTGACCAGCCACGGGGATCCCGTTTTACAGAAAAAATCCACGTGACGAAAAAACGAGGGGTAAAAAACTACCATGACCCGATTGAGGTTCGGATAGGCTTTTTTGGGTATGAAAGTAACCAGTGACTACTGAAAGCTATCATAGCTGTAGAACTCATAGATACCTTCGTTTTGAGTGGTTATTGCTCCCGTAACTCTAAAGGAGCCAAGAGTTATGGCCCTCCGAAGAATCGATATCCACAGGTTGCAACATCTACGGTGCAAGGTGCAACATCCGTCCAAAATGACGAAACAGTGCCGTACGACCTTTAGACATGAGTGCATGGATTTGAAATATTGCAGTCCCATGGTGCACCACACTCCAGCGATGGTAAATCATAGACCAGCCATGGGGATCCCGTTTTACAGAAAAAATCCACGTGACGAAAAAACGAAGGGTAAAAAACTTCCTTGACCCGATTGAGTTTCGGATAGGATTTTTTGGGTATGGAACTAACCAGTGACGGCTGAAAGCAATCATGGCTGTAGAACTCACAGATACCTTCGTTTTGACTGGTTATGGCTCCCGTAACTCTGAACGAGACAAGAGTTATGTCCCTCCGAATAATCGATATCCACAGGGTGCAACATCTACGGTGCAAGGTGCAACATCCGTCCAAAATAATGAAACCGTGCAGTACGACCTTTAGAAATGGATGCATGGATTTGAAACGGTGCAGTACCATGGTGCACCACTCTCCAGCGATGGTCAATCATTGACCAGCCACGGGGATCCCGTTTTACAGAAAAAATCCACGTGACGAAAAAACGAAGGGTAAAAAACTTCCATGACCCGATTGAGGTTCGGATAGGCTTTTTTGGGTATGAAAGTAACCAGTGACAGCTGAAAGCTGTCATAGCTATAAAACTCACAGATACCTTCGTTTTGACTGGTTATGGCTCCCGTAACTCTAAAGGAGCCAAGAGTTATGGCCCTCCGAAGAATCGATATCCACAGGGTGCAACATCTACGGTGCAAGGTGCAACATCCGTCCAAAATGACGAAACAGTGCCGTACGACCTTTAGAAATGAGTGCATGGATTTGAAACATTGCAGTCCCATGGTGCACCACTCTCCAGCGATGGTAAATCATAGACCAGCCACGGGGATCCCGTTTTACAGAAAAAATCCACGTGACGAAAAAACGAAGGGTAAAAAACTTTCTTGACCCGATTGAGGTTCGGATAGGATTTTTTGGGTATGGATCTTACCAGTGACGGCTGAAAGCTGTCATGGCTGTAGAACTCACAGATACCTTCGTTTTGACTAGTTATGGCTCCCGTAACTCTAAACGAGCCAAGAGTTATGGACCTCCGAATAATCGATATCCACAGGGTGCAACATCTACGGTGCAAGGCGCAACATCCGTCCAAAATGACGAAACCGTGCCGTACGACCTTTAGAAATGGATGTATGGATTTGAAACGGTGCAGTACCATGGTGCACCACTCTCCAGCGATGGTAAATCATTGACCAGCCACGGGGATCCCGTTTTACAGAAAAAATCCACGTGACGAAAAAACGAAGGGTAAAAAACTTCCATGACCCGATTGAGGTTCGGATAGGCTTTTTTGGGTATGAAGTTAACCAGTGACTGATGAAAGCTATCATAGCTGTAGAACTCACAGATACCTTCGTTTTGACTGGTTATGGCTCCCGTAACTCTAAAGGAGCCAAGAGTTATGGCCCTCCGAAGAATCGATATCCACAGGGTGCAACATCTACGGTGCAAGGTGCAACATCCGTCCAAAATGACAAAACAGTGCCGTACGACCTTTAGAAATGAGTGCATGGATTTGAAACATTGCAGTCCCATGGTTCACCACTCTCCAGCGATGGTAAATCATAGACCAACCACGGGGATCCCGTTTTACAGAAAAAATCCACGTGACGAAAAAACGAAGGGTAAAAAACTTCCATGACCTGATTGAGGTTCGGATAGGCTTTTTTGGGTATGAAAGTAAACAGCGGCTGCTGAAAGCTATCGTAGCTGTAGAACTCACAGATACCTTCGTTTTGACTGGTTATGGCTCCCGTAACTATAAAGGAGTCAAGAGTTATGGCCCTCCGAAGAATCGATATCCACAGGGTGCAACATCTACGGTGCAAGGTGCAACATCCGTCCAAAATGACGAAACAGTGCCGTACGACCATTAGAAATGAGTGCATGGATTTGAAACATTGCAGTCCCATGGTGCACCACTCTCCAGCGATGGTAAATCATAGATCAGCCACGGGGATCCCGTTTTACAGAAAAAATCCACGTGACGAAAAAACGAAGGGTAAAAAACTTCCTTAACCCGATTGAGGTTCGGATAGGATTTTTTGGGTAAGGAACTAACCGGTGACGGCTAAAAGCGGTCATAGCTGTAGAACTCACAGATACCTTCGTTTTGAATGGTTATGGCTCCCGTAACTCTAAACGATCCAAGAGTTATGGCCCTCCGAATAATCGATATCCACAGGGTGCAACATCTACGGTGCAACGTGCAACATCCGTCCAAAATAAGGAAACAGTGCCGTACGACCTTTAGAAATGAGTGCATGGATTTGAAACATTGCAGTCCCATGATGCACCACTCTCCAACGATGGTAAATCATAGACCAGCCACGGGGATCCCGTTTTACAGAAAAAATCCACGTGACGAAAAAACGAAGGGTAAAAAACTTCCTTGACCCGATTGAGGTTCGGATAGGATTTTTTGGGTATGGAACTAACCAGTGACGGCTGAAAGAGGTCATAGCTGTAGAACTCACAGATACCTTTGTTTTAACTGGTTATGGCTACCGTAACTCTAAAGGAGCCAAGAGTTATGGCCCTCCGAAGAATCGATATCCACAGGGTGCAACATCTACGGTGCAAGGTGCAACATCCGTCCAAAATGACGAAACAGTGCCGTACGACCTTTTGAAATGACTGCATGGATTTGAAACATTGCAGTCCCATGGTGCACCACTCTCCAGCGATGGTAAATCATAGACCAGCCACGGGGATCCCGTTTTACAGAAAAAATCCACGTGACGAAAAAACGAAGGGTAAAAAACTTCCATGACCCGATTGAGGTTCGGATAGGATTTTTTGGGTATGAAAGTAACCAGCGACTGCTGAAAGCTATCATAGCTGTAGAACTCACAGATACCTTCGTTTTGACTGGTTATGGCTCCCGTAACTCTAAAGGGGCCAAGAGTTATGGCCCTCCGAAGAATCGATATCCACAGGGTGCAACATCTACGGTGCAAGGTGCAACATCCGTCCAAAATGACGAAAGAGTGCCGTACGACCTTTAGAAATGAGTGCATGGATTTGAAACATTGCAGTCCCATGGTGCACCACTCTCCAGCGATGGTAAATCATAGACCAGCCACGGGGATCCCGTTTTACAGAAAAAATCCACGTGACGAAAAAACGAAGGGTAAAAAACTTCCATGACCCGATTGAGGTTCGGATAGGCTTTTTTGGGTATGAAAGTAACCAGCGACTGCTGAAAGCTGTCATAGCTGTAGAACTCACAGATACCCTCGTTTTGACTGGTTATGGCTCCCGTAACTCTAAAGGGGCCAAGAGTTATGGCCCTCCAAAGAATCGATATCCACAGGGTGCAACATCTACGGTGCAAGGTGCAACATCCGTCCGAAATGACGAAACAGTGCCGTACGACCTTTAGAAATGAGTGCATGGATTTGAAACATTGCAGTGCCATGATGCACCACTCTCCAGCGATGGTAAATCATAGACCAGCCACGGGGATCCCGTTTTACAGAAAAAATCCACGTGACGAAAAAACGAAGGGTAAAAAACTTCCTTGACCCGATTGAGGTTCGGATAGGATTTTTTGGGTATGGAACTAACTAGTGACGGCTGAAAGCGGTCATAGCTGTAGAACTCACAGATACCTTTGTTTTAACTTGTTATGGCTCCCGTAAATCTAAAGGAGCCAAGAGTTATGGCCCTCCGAAGAATCGATATCCACAGGGTGCAACATCTACGGTGCAAGGTGCAACATCCGTCCAAAATGACGAAACAGTGCCGTACGACCTTTTGAAATGACTGCATGGATTTGAAACATTGCAGTCCCATGGTGCACCACTCTCCAGCGATGGTAAATCATAGACCTGCCACGGGGATCCCGTTTTACAGAAAAAATCCACGTGACAAAAAAACGAAGGGTAAAAAACTTCCATGACCCGATTGAGGTTCGGATAGGCTTTTTTGGGTATGAAAGTAACTAGTGACTGCTGAAAGCTGTCATAGCTGTAGAACTCACAGATACCTTCCTTTTAACTGGTTATGGCTCCCGTAACTCTAAAGGAGCCAAGAGTTATGGCCCTCCGAAGAATCGATATCCACAGGGTGCAACATCTACGGTGCAAGGTGCAACATCCGTCCAAAATGACGAAAGAGTGCCGTACGACCTTTAGAAATGAGTGCATGGATTTGAAACATTGCAGTCCCATGGTGCACCACTCTCCAGCGATGGTAAATCATAGACCAGCCACGGGGATCCCGTTTTACAGAAAAAATCCACGTGACGAAAAAACGAAGGATAAAAAACTTCCTTGACCCGATTGAGGTTCGGATAGGCTTTTTTGGGTATGAAAGTAACCAGCGACTGCTGAAAGCTGTCATAGCTGTAGAACTCACAGATACCTTCGTTTTGACTGGTTATGGCTCCCGTAACTCTAAAGGGGCCAAGAGTTATGGCCCTCCGAAGAATCGATATCCACAGGGTGCAACATCTACGGTGCAAGGTGCAACATCCGTCTAAAATGACGAAACAGTGCCGTACGACCTTTAGAAATGAGTGCATGGATTTGAAACATTGCAGTCCCATGGTGCACCACTATCCAGCGATGGTAAATCATAGACCAGCCACGGGGTTCCCGTTTTACAGAAAAAATCCACGTAACGAAAAAACGAAGGGTAAAAAACTTCCATGACCCGATTGAGGTTCGGATAGGATTTTTTGGGTATGAAAGTAACCAGTGACTGCTGAAAGCTGTCATAGCTGTAGAACTCACAGATACCTTTGTTTTGACTGGTTATTGCTCCCGTAACTCTAAAGGAGCCAAGATTTATGGCCCTCCGAAGAATCGATATCCACAGGGTGCAACATCTACGGTGCAAGGTGCAACATCCGTCCAAAATGACGAAACAGTGCCGTACGACCTTTAAAAATGAGTGCATGGATTTGAAACATTGCAGTCCCATGGTGCACCACTCTCCAGCGATGGTAAATCATAGACCAGCCACGGGGATCCCGTTTTACAGAAAAAATCCACGTGACGAAAAAACGAAGGGTAAAAAACTTCCTTGACCCGATTGAGGTTCGGATAGGATTTTTTAGGTATGGAACTTACCAGACGGATGAAAGCTGTCATGGCTGTAGAACTCACAGATACCTTCGGTTTGACTGGTTATGGCTCCCGTAACTCTAAACGAGCCAAGAGTTATGGCCCTCCGAATAATCGATATCCATAGGGTGCAACATCCGTCCAAAATGACGAAACCGTGCCGTACGACCTTTAGAAATGGATGCATGGATTTGAAACGGTGCAGTACCATGGTGCACCACTCTCCAGCGATGGTAAATCATTGACCATCCACGGGGATCCCGTTTTTACAGAAAAAATCCACGTGACGAAAAAACGAAGGGTAAAAAACTTCCATGACCCGATTGAGGTTCGGATAGGCTTTTTTGGATATGAAAATAACCAGTGACTGCTAAAAGCTGTCATAGCTGTAGAACTCACAGATATATTCGTTTTGACTGGTTATGGCACCCATAACTCTAAAGGAGCCAAGAGTTATGGCCCTCCGAAGAATCGACATCCACAGGGTGCAACATCTTCGGTGCAAGGTGCAACATCCGTCCAAAATGACGACACAGTGCCGTACGACCTTTAGAAATGAGTGCATGGATTTGAAACATTGCAGCACCATGGTGCACCACTCTCCAGGGATGGTAAATCATAGACCAACCACGGGGATCCCGTTTTACAGAAAAAATCCACGTGACGAAAAAACGAAGGGTAAAAAACTTCCTTGACCCAATTGAGGTTTGGATAGGCTTTTTTGGGTATGAAAGTAACCAGTTACTGCTGAAAGCTTTCATAGCTGTAGAACTCACAGATAAATTCGTTTTGACTGGTTATGGCTCCCGTAACTCTAAAGGAGCCAAGAGTTATGGCCCTCCGAAGAATCGATATCCACAGGGTGCAACATCTACGGTGCAAGGTGCAACATCCGTCCAAAATGACGAAACAGTGCCGTACGACCTTTAGAAGTGAGTGCATGGATTTGAAACATTGCAGTCCCATGGTGCACCACTCTCCAGCGATGGTAAATCATAGACCAGCCACGGGGATCCCGTTTTACAGAAAAAATCCACGTGACGAAAAAACGAAGGGTAAAAAACTTCCATGACCCGAATTAGGTTCGGATAGGCTTTTTTGGGTATGAAAGTAACCAGTGACTGCTGAAAGCTGTCATAGCTGTAGAACTCACAGATAAATTCGTTTTGACTGGTTATGGCTCCCGTAACTCTAAAGGATCCAAGAGTTATGGCCCTCCGAAGAATCGATATCCACATGGTGCAACATCTACGGTGCAAGGTGCAACATCCGTCCAAAATGACGAAACAGTGCCGTCCTACCTTTAGAAATGAGTGCATGGATTTGAAACATTGCAGTCCCATGGTGCACCACTCTCCAGCGATGGTAAATCATAGACCAGCCACGGGGTTCCCGTTTTACAGAAAAAATCCACGTGACGAAAAAACGAAGGGTAAAAAACTTCCATGACCCGATTGAGGTTCGGATAGGCTTTTTTGGGTATGAAAGTAACCAGTGACTGCTGAAAGCTATCATAGCTGTAGAACTCACAGATACCTTCGTTTTGACTAGTTATGGCTCCCGTAAGTCTAAAGGAGCCAAGAGTTATGACCCTCCGAAGAATCGATATCCACAGGGTGCAACATCTACGGTGCAAGGTGCAACATCCGTCCAAAATGACGACACAGTGCCGTACGACCTTTAGAAATGAGTGCATGGATTTGAAACATTGCAGTACCATGGTGCACCACTCTCCAGCGATGGTAAATCATAGACCAACCACGGGGATCCCGTTTTACGGAAAAAATCCACGTGACGAAAAAACGTATGGTAAAAAACTTCCTTGTCCCGATTGAGGTTCGGATAGGCTTTTTTGGGTATGAAAGTAACCAGTGACTGCTGAAAGCTGTCATAGCAGTAGAACTCACAGATAAATTCGTTTTGACTGGTTATGGCTCCCGTAACTCTAAAGGAGCCAAGAGTTATGGCCCTCCGAAGAATCGATATCCACAGGGTGCAACATCTACGGTGCAAGGTGCAACATCCGTCCAAAATGACGAAGCAGTGCCGTACGACCTTTAGAAATGAGTGCATGGATTTGAAACATTGCATTCCCATGGTGCACCACTCTCCAGCGATGGTAAATCATAGACCAGCCACAGGGATCCCGTTTACAGAAAAAATCCACGTGACAAAAAAACGAAGGGTAAAAAACTTTCATGACCCGATTGAGGTTCGGATAGGCTTTTTTGGGTATGAAAGTAACCAGTGACTGCTAAAAGCTGTCATAGCTGTAGAACTCACAGATACCTTCGTTTTAACTGGTTATGGCTCCCGTAACTATAAAGGAGCCAAGAGTTATGGCCCTCCGAAGAATCGATATCCACAGGGTGCAACATCTACGGTGCAAGGTGCAACATCCGTCCAAAATGACGAAACAGTGCCGTACGACCTTTAGAAATGAGTGCATTGATTTGAAACATTGCAGTCCCATGGTGCACCACTCTCCAGGGATGGTAAATCATAGACCAGCCACGGGGATCCCGTTTTACCGAAAAAATCCACGTGACGAAAAAACGAAGGGTAAAAAACTTCCATGACCCGATTGAGGTTCGGATAGGCTTTTTTTGGTATGAAAGTAACCAGTGACTGCTGAAAGCTGTCATAGCTGTAGAACTCACAGATTAATTCGTTTTGACAGGTTATGGCCCCGTAACTCTAAAGGAGCCAAGAGTTATGGCCCTCCGAAGAATCGATATCCACAGGGTGCAACATCTACGGTGCAAGGTGCAACATCCGTCCAAAATGACGAAGCAGTGCCGTACGACCTTTAGAAATGAGTGCATGGATTTGAAACATTGCAGTCCCATGGTGCACAACTCTCCAGCGATGGTAAATCATAGACCAGCCATGGGGATCCCGTTTACAGAAAAAATCCACGTGACGAAAAAACGAAGGGTAAAAAACTTCCATGACCCGATTGAGGTTCGGATAGGCTTTTTTGGGTATGAAAGTAACCAGTGACTGCTGAAAGCTGTCATAGCTGTAGAACTCACATATACCTTCATTTTGACTGGTTATGGCTTCCGTAACTCTAAAGGAGCCAAGAGTTATGGCCCTCCGAAGAATCGATATCCACAGGGTGCAACATCTACGGCGCAAGGTGCAACATCCGTCCAAAATGACGAAACAGTGCCGTACGACCTTTAGAAATGAGTGCATGGATTTGAAACATTGCAGTCCCATGGTGCACCACTCTCCAGCGATGGTAAGTCATAGACCAGCCACGGGGATCCCGTTTTACAGAAAAAATCCACGTGACGAAAAAAAAGAAGGGTAAAAAACATCCTTGACCCGATTGAGGTTCGGACAGGATTTTTTGGGTATGGAACTAACTAGTGACGGCTGAAAGCTGTCATGGCTGTAGAACTCACAGATACCTTCATTTTGACTGGTTATGGCTCCCGTAACTCTAATCAAGCCAAGAGTTATGGCCCTCCGAATAATCGATATCCATAGGGTGCAACATCTACGGTGCAAGGTGCAACATCCGTCCAAAATGACGAAACCGTGCCGTACGACCTTTAGAAATGGGTGCATGGATTTGAAACGGTGCAATACCATGGTGCACCACTCTCCAGCGATGGTAAATCGTTGACCAGCTACAGGGATCCCGTTTTTACAGAAAAAATCCACGTGACGAAAAAACGAAGGGTAAAAAACTTTCATGACCTGATTGAGGTTCGGGTAGGCTTTTTTGGGTATGAAAATAACCAGTGACTGCTGAAAGCTGTCATAGCTGTAGAACTCACGATACCTTCGTTTTGACTGGTTATGGCTCCCGTGACTATAAAGGAGCCAAGAGTTATGGCCCTCCGAAGAATCGATATCCACAGGGTGCAACATCTACGGTGCAAGGTGCAACATCCGTCCAAAATGACGAAACAGTGCCGTACGACCTTTAGAAATGAGTGCATGGATTTGAAACATTGCAGTCCCATGGTGCACCACTCTCCAGTGATGGTAAATCATAGACCAGCCACGGGGATCCCGTTTTACAGAAAAAATCCACGTGATGAAAAAACGAAGGGTAAAAAACTTCCATGACCCGATTGAGGTTCGAATAGGCTTTTTTGGGTATTAAAATAACCAGTGACTGCTAAAAGCTGTCATAGCTGTAGAACTCACAGATAAATTCGTTTTGACTGGTTATGGCTCCCGTAACTCTAAAGGAGCCAAGAGTTATGGCCCTCCGAAGAATCGATATCCACAGGGTGCAACATCTACGGTGTAAGGTGCAACATCCGTCCAAAATGACGACACAGTGCCGTACGACCTTTAGAAATGAGTGCATGGATTTGAAACATTGCAGTACCATGGTGCACCACTCTCCAGCGATGGTAAATCATAGACCAACCACGGGGAACCCATTTTATAGAAAAAATCCACGTGACGAAAAAACGAAGGGTAAAAAACTTCCTTGACCCGATTGAGGTTCGGATAGGCTTTTTTGGGTATGAAAGTAACCAGTGACTGCTGAAAGCTGTCATAGCTGTAGAACTCACAGATATATTCGTTTTGACTGGTTATGGCTCCCGTAACTCTAAAGGAGCCAAGAGTTATGGCCCTCCGAAGAATCGATATCCACAGGGTGCAACATTTACGGTGCAAGGTGCAACATCCGTCCAAAACGACGAAACAGTGCCGTACGACCTTTAGAAATGAGTGCATGGATTTGAAACATTGCAGTCCCATGGTGCACCACTCTCCAGCGATGGTAAATCATAGACCAGCCACGGGGATCCCGTTTACAGAAAAAATCCACGTGACGAAAAAACGAAGGGTAAAAAACTTCCATGACCCGAATGAGGTTCGGATAGGCTTTTTTGGGTATGAAAGTAACCAGTGACTGCTGAAAGCTGTCATAGCTGTAGAACTCACAGATACCTTCATTTTGACTGGTTATGGCTTCCGTAACTCTAAAGGAGCCAAGAGTTATGGCCCTCCGAAGAATCGATATCCACAGGGTGCAACATCTACGGTGCAAGGTGCAACATCCGTCCAAAATGACGAAACAGTGCCGTACGACCTTTAGAAATGAGTGCATGGATTTGAAACATTGCAGTCCCAGGTGCACCACTTTCCAGCGATGGTAAATCATAAACCAGCCACGGGGATCCCGTTTTACAGAAAAAATCCACGTGACGAAAAAACGAAGGGTAAAAAACTTCCTTGACCCGATTGAGGTTCGGATAGGATTTTTTGGGTATGAAACTAACCAGTGACGGCTAAAAGCTGTCATAGCTGTAGAACTCACAGATACCTTCGTTTTGACTGGTTATGGCTCCCGTAACTCTAAAGGAGCCAAGAGTTATGGCCCTCCGAAGAATCGATATCCACAGGGTGCAACATCTACGGTGCAAGGTGCAACATCCGTCCAAAATGACGAAAAAGTGCCGAACGGCCTTTAGAAATGAGTGCATGGATTTGAAACATTGCAGTCCCATGGTGCACCACTCTCCAGCGATGGTAAATCATAGACCAGCCACGGGGTTCCCGTTTTACAGAAAAAATCCACGTGACGAAAAAACGAAGGGTAAAAAACTTCCATGACCCGATTGAGGTTCGGATAGGCTTTTTTGGGTATGAAAGTAACCAGTGACTGCTGAAAGCTGTAATAGCTGTAGAACTCACAGATACCTTCATTTTAACTGGTTATGGCTCCCGTAACTCTAAAGGAGCCAAGAGTTATGGCCCTCCGAAGAATCGATATCCACAGGGTGCAACATCTACGGTGCAAGGTGCAACATCCGTCCAAAATGACGAAACAGTGCCGTACGACCTTTAGAAATGAGTGCATGGATTTGAAACATTGCAGTCCCATGGTGCACCACTCTCCAGCGATGGTAAATCATAGACCAGCCACGGGGATCCCGTTTTACAGAAAAAATCCACGTGACGAAAAAACGAAGGGTAAAAAACTTCCTTGACCCGATTGAGGTTCGGACAGGCTTTTTTGGGTATGGAACTAACCAGTGACGGCTGAAAGCTGTCATGGCTGTAGAACTCACAGATAAATTCGTTTTGACTGGTTATGGCTCCCGTAACTCTAAAGGATCCAAGAGTTATGGCCCTCCGAAGAATCGATATCCACATGGTGCAACATCTACGGTGCAAGGTGCAACATCCGTCCAAAATGACGAAACAGTGCCGTCCTACCTTTAGAAATGAGTGCATGGATTTGAAACATTGCAGTCCCATGGTGCACCACTCTCCAGCGATGGTAAATCATAGACCAGCCACGGGGTTCCCGTTTTACAGAAAAAATCCACGTGACGAAAAAACGAAGGGTAAAAAACTTCCATGACCCGATTGAGGTTCGGATAGGCTTTTTTGGGTATGAAAGTAACCAGTGACTGCTGAAAGCTATCATAGCTGTAGAACTCACAGATACCTTCGTTTTGACTAGTTATGGCTCCCGTAAGTCTAAAGGAGCCAAGAGTTATGACCCTCCGAAGAATCGATATCCACAGGGTGCAACATCTACGGTGCAAGGTGCAACATCCGTCCAAAATGACGACACAGTGCCGTACGACCTTTAGAAATGAGTGCATGGATTTGAAACATTGCAGTACCATGGTGCACCACTCTCCAGCGATGGTAAATCATAGACCAACCACGGGGATCCCGTTTTACGGAAAAAATCCACGTGACGAAAAAACGAAGGGTAAAAAACTTCCTTGTCCCGATTGAGGTTCGGATAGGCTTTTTTGGGTATGAAAGTAACCAGTGACTGCTGAAAGCTGTCATAGTAGTAGAACTCACAGATAAATTCGTTTTGACTGGTTATGGCTCCCGTAACTCTAAAGGAGCCAAGAGTTATGGCCCTCCGAAGAATCGATATCCACAGGGTGCAACATCTACGGTGCAAGGTGCAACATCCGTCCAAAATGACGAAGCAGTGCCGTACGACCTTTAGAAATGAGTGCATGGATTTGAAACATTGCATTCCCATGGTGCACCACTCTCCAGCGATGGTAAATCATAGACCAGCCACAGGGATCCCGTTTACAGAAAAAATCCACGTGACAAAAAAACGAAGGGTAAAAAACTTTCATGACCCGATTGAGGTTCGGATAGGCTTTTTTGGGTATGAAAGTAACCAGTGACTGCTAAAAGCTGTCATAGCTGTAGAACTCACAGATACCTTCGTTTTAACTGGTTATGGCTCCCGTAACTATAAAGGAGCCAAGAGTTATGGCCCTCCGAAGAATCGATATCCACAGGGTGCAACATCTACGGTGCAAGGTGCAACATCCGTCCAAAATGACGAAACAGTGCCATACGACCTTTAGAAATGAGTGCATTGATTTGAAACATTGCAGTCCCATGGTGCACCACTCTCCAGGGATGGTAAATCATAGACCAGCCACGGGGATCCCGTTTTACCGAAAAAATCCACGTGACGAAAAAACGAAGGGTAAAAAACTTCCATGACCCGATTGAGGTTCGGATAGGCTTTTTTTGGTATGAAAGTAACCAGTGACTGCTGAAAGCTGTCATAGCTGTAGAACTCACAGATTAATTCGTTTTGACAGGTTATGGCCCCGTAACTCTAAAGGAGCCAAGAGTTATGGCCCTCCGAAGAATCGATATCCACAGGGTGCAACATCTACGGTGCAAGGTGCAACATCCGTCCAAAATGACGAAGCAGTGCCGTACGACCTTTAGAAATGAGTGCATGGATTTGAAACATTGCAGTCCCATGGTGCACAACTCTCCAGCGATGGTAAATCATAGACCAGCCATGGGGATCCCGTTTACAGAAAAAATCCACGTGACGAAAAAACGAAGGGTAAAAAACTTCCATGACCCGATTGAGGTTCGGATAGGCTTTTTTGGGTATGAAAGTAACCAGTGACTGCTGAAAGCTGTCATAGCTGTAGAACTCACATATACCTTCATTTTGACTGGTTATGGCTTCCGTAACTCTAAAGGAGCCAAGAGTTATGGCCCTCCGAAGAATCGATATCCACAGGGTGCAACATCTACGGCGCAAGGTGCAACATCCGTCCAAAATGACGAAACAGTGCCGTACGACCTTTAGAAATGAGTGCATGGATTTGAAACATTGCAGTCCCATGGTGCACCACTCTCCAGCGATGGTAAGTCATAGACCAGCCACGGGGATCCCGTTTTACAGAAAAAATCCACGTGACGAAAAAAAAGAAGGGTAAAAAACATCCTTGACCCGATTGAGGTTCGGACAGGATTTTTTGGGTATGGAACTAACTAGTGACGGCTGAAAGCTGTCATGGCTGTAGAACTCACAGATACCTTCATTTTGACTGGTTATGGCTCCCGTAACTCTAATCAAGCCAAGAGTTATGGCCCTCCGAATAATCGATATCCATAGGGTGCAACATCTACGGTGCAAGGTGCAACATCCGTCCAAAATGACGAAACCGTGCCGTACGACCTTTAGAAATGGGTGCATGGATTTGAAACGGTGCAATACCATGGTGCACCACTCTCCAGCGATGGTAAATCGTTGACCAGCTACAGGGATCCCGTTTTTACAGAAAAAATCCACGTGACGAAAAAACGAAGGGTAAAAAACTTTCATGACCTGATTGAGGTTCGGGTAGGCTTTTTTGGGTATGAAAATAACCAGTGACTGCTGAAAGCTGTCATAGCTGTAGAACTCACGATACCTTCGTTTTGACTGGTTATGGCTCCCGTGACTATAAAGGAGCCAAGAGTTATGGCCCTCCGAAGAATCGATATCCACAGGGTGCAACATCTACGGTGCAAGGTGCAACATCCGTCCAAAATGACGAAACAGTGCCGTACGACCTTTAGAAATGAGTGCATGGATTTGAAACATTGCAGTCCCATGGTGCACCACTCTCCAGTGATGGTAAATCATAGACCAGCCACGGGGATCCCGTTTTACAGAAAAAATCCACGTGATGAAAAAACGAAGGGTAAAAAACTTCCATGACCCGATTGAGGTTCGAATAGGCTTTTTTGGGTATTAAAATAACCAGTGACTGCTAAAAGCTGTCATAGCTGTAGAACTCACAGATAAATTCGTTTTGACTGGTTATGGCTCCCGTAACTCTAAAGGAGCCAAGAGTTATGGCCCTCCGAAGAATCGATATCCACAGGGTGCAACATCTACGGTGTAAGGTGCAACATCCGTCCAAAATGACGACACAGTGCCGTACGACCTTTAGAAATGAGTGCATGGATTTGAAACATTGCAGTACCATGGTGCACCACTCTCCAGCGATGGTAAATCATAGACCAACCACGGGGAACCCATTTTATAGAAAAAATCCACGTGACGAAAAAACGAAGGGTAAAAAACTTCCTTGACCCGATTGAGGTTCGGATAGGCTTTTTTGGGTATGAAAGTAACCAGTGACTGCTGAAAGCTGTCATAGCTGTAGAACTCACAGATATATTCGTTTTGACTGGTTATGGCTCCCGTAACTCTAAAGGAGCCAAGAGTTATGGCCCTCCGAAGAATCGATATCCACAGGGTGCAACATTTACGGTGCAAGGTGCAACATCCGTCCAAAACGACGAAACAGTGCCGTACGACCTTTAGAAATGAGTGCATGGATTTGAAACATTGCAGTCCCATGGTGCACCACTCTCCAGCGATGGTAAATCATAGACCAGCCACGGGGATCCCGTTTACAGAAAAAATCCACGTGACGAAAAAACGAAGGGTAAAAAACTTCCATGACCCGAATGAGGTTCGGATAGGCTTTTTTGGGTATGAAAGTAACCAGTGACTGCTGAAAGCTGTCATAGCTGTAGAACTCACAGATACCTTCATTTTGACTGGTTATGGCTTCCGTAACTCTAAAGGAGCCAAGAGTTATGGCCCTCCGAAGAATCGATATCCACAGGGTGCAACATCTACGGTGCAAGGTGCAACATCCGTCCAAAATGACGAAACAGTGCCGTACGACCTTTAGAAATGAGTGCATGGATTTGAAACATTGCAGTCCCAGGTGCACCACTTTCCAGCGATGGTAAATCATAAACCAGCCACGGGGATCCCGTTTTACAGAAAAAATCCACGTGACGAAAAAACGAAGGGTAAAAAACTTCCTTGACCCGATTGAGGTTCGGACAGGATTTTTTGGGTATGGAACTAACCAGTGACGGCTGAAAGCGGTCATGGCTGTAGAACTCACAGATACCTACGTTTTGACTGGTTATGGCTCACGTAACTCTAAACGAGCCAAGAGTTATGGCCCTCCGAATAATCGATATCCACAGGGTGCAACATCTACGGTGCAAGGTGCAACATCCGTCCAAAATGACGAAACAGTGCCGTACGACCTTTAGAAATGAGTGCATGGATTTGAAACATTGCAGTCCCATGGTGCACCACTCTCCAGCGATGGTAAATCGTAGACCAGCCACGGGTATCCCGTTTTACAGAAAAAATCCACGTGACGAAAAAACGAAGGGTAAAAAACTTCCTTAACCCGATTGAGGTTCGGACAGGATTTTTTGGGTATGGAACTAACCAGTGACTATGGAAAGCTGTCATGGCTGTAGAACTCATAGATACCTTCGTTTTGACTGGTTATGGCTCCCGTAACTCTAAACGAGACAAGAGTTATGGCCCTCCGAATAATCGATATCCACAGGGTGCAACATCTACGGTGCAAGGTGCAACATCCGTCCAAAATGACGAAACAGTGTCGTACGACCTTTAGAAATGAGTGCATGGATTTGAAACATTGCAGTCCCATGGTGCACCACTCTCCAGCGATGGTAAATCGTAGACCAGCCACGGGGATCCCGTTTTACAGAAAAAATCCACGTGACGAAAAAACGAAGGGTAAAAAACTTCCATGACCCAATTGAGGTTCGGGAAGGCTTTTTTGGGTATGAAAGTAACCAGTGACTACTGAAAGCTGTCATAGCTGTAGAACTCACAGATACCTTCGTTTTGACTGGTTATGGCTCCCGTAACTATAAAGGAGCCAAGAGTTATGGCCCTCCGAAGAATCGATATCCACGGGGTGCAACATCTACGGTGCAAGGTGCAACATCCGTCCAAAATGACGAAAAAGTGCCGAACGGCCTTTAGAAATGAGTGCATGGATTTGAAACATTGCAGTCCCATGGTGCACCACTCTCCAGCGATGGTAAATCATAGACCAGCCACGGGGTTCCCGTTTTACAGAAAAAATCCACGTGACGAAAAAACGAAGGGTAAAAAACTTCCATGACCCGATTGAGGTTCGGATAGGCTTTTTTGGGTATGAAAGTAACCAGTGACTGCTGAAAGCTGTAATAGCTGTAGAACTCACAGATACCTTCATTTTAACTGGTTATGGCTCCCGTAACTCTAAAGGAGCCAAGAGTTATGGCCCTCCGAAGAATCGATATCCACAGGGTGCAACATCTACGGTGCAAGGTGCAACATCCGTCCAAAATGACGAAACAGTGCCGTACGACCTTTAGAAATGAGTGCATGGATTTGAAACATTGCAGTCCCATGGTGCACCACTCTCCAGCGATGGTAAATCATAGACCAGCCACGGGGATTCCGTTTTAAAGAAAAAATCCACGTGACGAAAAAACGAAGGGTAAAAAACTTCCATGACCCGATTGAGGTTCGGATAGGCTTTTTTGGGTATGAAAGTAACCAGTGACTGCTGAAAGCTGTCATAGCTATAGAACTCACAGATAAATTCGTTTTGACTGGTTATGGCTCCCGTAACTCTAAAGGAGCCAAGAGTTATGGCCCTCCGAAGAATCGATATCCATAGGGTGCAACATCTACGGTGCAAGGTGCAACATCCGTCCAAAATGACGACACAGTGCCGTACGACCTTTAGAAATGAGTGCGTGGATTTGAAACATTGCAGTACCATGGTGCACCACTCTCCAGCGATGGTAAATCATAGAACAGCCACGGGGATCCCGTTTTACAGAAAAAATCCACATGACGAAAAAACGAAGGGTAAAAAACTTCCTTGACCCGATTGAGGTTCGGATAGGATTTTTTGGGTATTAAACTAACCAGTGACGGCTAAAAGCTGTCATAGCTGTAGAACTCACAGATACCTTCGTTTTGACTGGTTATGGCTCCCGTAACTCTAAAGTAGCCAAGAGTTATGGCCCTCCGAAGAATCGATATCCACAGGGTGCAACATCTACGGTGTAAGGTGCAACATCCGTCCAAAATGACGAAACGGTGCCGTACGACCTTTAGAAATGAGTTCATGGATTTGAAACATTGCAGTCCCTTGGTGCACCACTCTCCAGCGATGGTAAATCATAGACCAGCCACGGGGATCCCGTTTTACAGAAAAAATCCACGTGACGAAAAAACGAAGGGTAAAAAACTTCCATGACCCGATTGAGGTTCGGATAGGCTTTTTTGGGTATGAAAGTAACCAGTGACTGCTGAAAGCTGTCATAGCTGTAGAACTCATAGATAAATTCGTTTTGACTGGTTATGGCTCCCGTAACTCTAAAGGAGCCAAGAGTTATGGCCCACCGAAGAATCGATATCCACAGGGTGCAACATCTACGGTGCGAGGTGCAACATCCGTCCAAAATGACGAAACAGTGCCGTACGACCTTTAGAAATGAGTGCATGGATTTGAAACATTGCAGTCCCAGGTGCACCACTTTCCAGCGATGGTAAATCATAGACCAGCCACGGGGATCCCGTTTTACAGAAAAAATCCACGTGACGAAAAAACGAAGGGTAAAAAACTTCCTTGACCCGATTGAGGTTCGGACAGGATTTTTTGGGTATGGAACTAACCAGTGACGGCTGAAAGCGGTCATGGATGTAGAACTCACAGATACCTACGTTTTGACTGGTTATGGCTCCCGTAACTCTAAACGAGCCAAGAGTTATGGCCCTCCGAATAATCGATATCCACAGGGTGCAACATCTACGGTGCAAGGTGCAACATCCGTCCAAAATGACG
Source organism: Allium cepa (assembly GCA_030765085.1). Lineage (NCBI taxonomy): Eukaryota > Viridiplantae > Streptophyta > Magnoliopsida > Asparagales > Amaryllidaceae > Allium > Allium cepa. The sequence goes on from CM060941.1 coordinate 1,601,972, forward strand.
AAACAGTGCCGTACGACCTTTAGAAATGAGTGCATGGATTTGAAACATTGCAGTCCCATGGTGCACGACTCTCCAGCGATGGTAAATCGTAGACCAGCCACGGGGATCCCGTTTTACAGAAAAAATCCACGTGACGAAAAAACGAAGGGTAAAAAACTTCCTTGACCCGATTGAGGTTCGGACAGGATTTTTTGGGTATGGAACTAACCAGTGACTATGGAAAGCTGACATGGCTGTAGAACTCACAGATACCTTCGTTTTGACTGGTTATGGCTCCCGTAACTCTAAACGACACAAGAGTTATGGCCCTCCGAATAATCGATATCCACAGGGTGCAACATCTACGGTGCAAGGTGCAACATCCGTCCAAAATGACGAAACAGTGTCGTACGACCTTTAGAAATGAGTGCATGGATTTGAAACATTGCAGTCCCATGGTGCACCACTCTCCAGCGATGGTAAATCATAGACCAGCCACGGGGATCCCGTTTTACAGAAAAAATCCACGTGACGAAAAAACGAAGGGTAAAAAACTTCCATGACCCAATTGAGGTTCGGGAAGGCTTTTTTGGGTATGAAAGTAACCAGTGACTACTGAAAGCTGTCATAGCTGTTGAACTCATAGATACCTTCGTTTTGACTGGTTATGGCTCCCGTAACTATAAAGGAGCCAAGAGTTATGGCCCTCTGAAGAATCGATATCCACAGGGTGCAACATCTACGGCGCAAGGTGCAACATCCGTCCAAAATGACGAAAAAGTGCCGAACGACCTGTAGAAATGAGTGCATGGATTTGAAACATTGCAGTCCCATGGTGCACCACTCTCCAGCGATGGTAAATCATAGACCAGCCACGGGGTTCCCGTTTTACAGAAAAAATCCACGTGACGAAAAAACGAAGGGTAAAAAACTTCCATGACCCGATTGAGGTTCGGATAGGCTTTTTTGGGTATGAAAGTAACCAGTGACTGCTGAAAGCTGTAATAGCTATAGAACTCACAGATACCTTCATTTTAACTGGTTATGGCTCCCGTAACTCTAAAGGAGCCAAGAGTTATGGCCCTCCGAAGAATCGATATCCACAGGGTGCAACATCTACGGTGCAAGGTGCAACATCCGTCCAAAATGACGAAACAGTGCCGTACGACCTTTACAAATGAGTGCATGGATTTGAAACATTGCAGTCCCATGGTGCACCACTCTCCAGCGATGGTAAATCATAGACCAGCCACGGGGATTCCGTTTTACAGAAAAAATCCACGTGACGAAAAAACGAAGGGTAAAAAACTTCCATGACCCGATTGAGGTTCGGATAGGCTTTTTTGGGTATGAAAGTAACCAGTGACTGCTGAAAGCTGTCATAGCTATAGAACTCACAGATAAATTCGTTTTGACTGGTTATGGCTCCCGTACCTCTAAAGGAGCCAAGAGTTATGGCCCTCCGAAAAATCGATATCCATAGGGTGCAACATCTACGGTGCAAGGTGCAACATCCGTCCAAAATGACGACACAGTGCCGTACGACCTTTAGAAATGAGTGCATGGATTTGAAACATTGCAGTACCATGGTGCACCACTTTCCAGCGATGGTAAATCATAGACCAGCCACGGGGATCCCGTTTTACAGAAAAAATCCACATGACGAAAAAACGAAGGGTAAAAAACTTCCTTGACCCGATTGAGGTTCGGATAGGATTTTTTGGGTATGAAACTAACCAGTGACGGCTAAAAGCTGTCATAGCTGTAGAACTCACAGATACCTTCGTTTTGACTGGTTATGGCTCCCGTAACTCTAAAGGAGCCAAGAGTTATGGCCCTCCGAAGAATCGATATCCACAGGGTGCAACATCTACGGTGTAAGGTGCAACATCCGTCCAAAATGACGAAACGGTGCCGTACGACCTTTAGAAATGAGTTCATGGATTTGAAACATTGCAGTCCCATGGTGCACCACTCTCCAGCGATGGTAAATCATAGACCAGCCACGGGGATCCCGTTTTACAGAAAAAATCCACGTGACGAAAAAACGAAGGGTAAAAAACTTCCATGACCCGATTGAGGTTCGGATAGGCTTTTTTGGGTATGAAAGTAACCAGTGACTGCTGAAAGCTGTCATAGCTGTAGAACTCACAGATAAATTCGTTTTGACTGGTTATGGCTCCCGTAACTCTAAAGGAGCCAAGAGTTATGGCCCACCGAAGAATCGATATCCACAGGGTGCAACATCTACGGTGCGAGGTGCGACATCCGTCCAAAATGACGAAACAGTGCCGTACGACCTTTAGAAATGAGTGCATGGATTTGAAACATTGCAGTCCCAGGTGAACCACTTTCCAGCGATGGTAAATCATAGATCAGCCACGGGGATCCCGTTTTACAGAAAAAATCCACGTGACGAAAAAACGAAGGGTAAAAAACTTCCTTGACCCGATTGAGGTTCGGACAGGATTTTTTGGGTATGGAACTAACCAGTGACGGCTGAAAGCTGTCATGGCTGTAGAACTCACAGATACCTACGTTTTGACTGGTTATGGCTCCCGTAACTCTAAACGAGCCAAGAGTTATGGCCCTCCGAATAATCGATATCCACAGGGTGCAACATCTACGGTGCAAGGTGCAACATCCGTCCAAAATGACGAAACAGTGCCGTACGACCTTTAGAAATGAGTGCATGGATTTGAAACATTGCAGTCCCATGGTGCACCACTCTCCAGCGATGGTAAATCATAGACCAGCCACGGGGATCCCGTTTTATAGAAAAAATCCACGTGACGAAAAAACGAAGGGTAAAAAACTTCCTTGACCCGATTGAGGTTCGGACAGGATTTTTTGGGTATGGAACTAACCAGTGACTATTGAAAGCTGTCATGGCTGTAGAACTCACAGATACCTTCGTTTTGACTGGTTATGGCTCCCGTAACTCTAAACGAGACAAGAGTTATGGCCCTCCGAATAATCGATATCCACAGGGTGCAACATCTACGGTGCAAGGTGCAACATCCGTCCAAAATGACGAAACAGTGTCGTACGACCTTTAGAAATGAGTGCATGGATTTGAAACATTGCAGTCCCATGGTGCACCACTCTCCAGCGATGGTAAATCGTAGACCAGCCACGGGGATCCCGTTTTACAGAAAAAATCCACGTGACGAAAAAACGAAGGGTAAAAAACTTCCATGACCCAATTGAGGTTCGGGAAGGCGTTTTTGGGTATGAAAGTAACCAGTGACTACTGAAAGCTATCATAGCTGTAGAACTCACAGATACCTTCGTTTTGACTGGTTATGGCTCCCATAACTATAAAGGAGCCAAGAGTTATGGCCCTCCGAAGAATCGATATCCACATGGTGCAACATCTACGGTGCAAGGTGCAACATCCGTCCAAAATGACGAAACAGTGCCGTACGACCTTTAGAAATGAGTGCATGGATTTGAAACATTGCAGTCCCATGGTGCACCACTCTCCAGCGATGGTAAATCATAGACCAGCCACGGGGATCCCGTTTTACAGAAAAAATCCACGTGACGAAAAAACGAAGGGTAAAAAACTTCCATGACCCAATTGAGGTTCGGATAGGCTTTTTTGGGTATGAAAGTAACCAGTGACTGCTGAAAGCTGTAATAGCTGTAGAACTCACAGATACCTTCATTTTAACTGGTTATGGCTCCCGTAACTCTAAAGGAGCCAAGAGTTATGGCCCTCCGAAGAATCGATATCCACAGGGTGCAACATCTACGGTGCAAGGTGCAACATCCGTCCAAAATGACGAAACAGTGCCGTACGACCTTTAGAAATGAGTGCATGGATTTGAAACATTGCAGTCCCATGGTGCAACACTCTCCAGCGATGGTAAATCATAGACCAGCCACGGGGATCCCGTTTTACAGAAAAAATCCACGTGACGAAAAAACGAAGGGTAAAAAACATCCTTGACCCGATTGAGGTTCGGACAGGATTTTTTGGGTATGGAACTAACTAGTGACGGCTGAAAGCGGTCATGGCTGTAGAACTCACAGATACCTTCGTTTTGACTGGTTATGGCTCCCGTAACTCTAATCGAGCCAAGAGTTATGGCCCTCCGAATAATCGATATCCATAGGGTGCAACATCTACGGTGCAAGGTGCAACATCCGTCCAAAATGACGAAACCGTGCCGTACGACCTTTAGAAATGGGTGCATGGATTTGAAACGGTGCAATACCATGGTGCACCACTCTCCAGCGATGGTAAATCATTGACCAGCCACAGGGATCCCGTTTTTACAGAAAAAATCCACGTGACGAAAAAAGGAAGGGTAAAAAACATCCATGACCCGATTGAGGTTCGGGTAGGCTTTTTTGGGTATGAAAGTAACCAGTGACTGATGAAAGCTGTCATAGCTGTAGATCTCACGATACCTTCGTTTTGACTGGTTATGGCTCCCGTAACTATAAAGGAGCCAAGAGTTATGGCCCTCCGAAGAATCGATATCCACAGGGTGCAACATCTACGGTGCAAGGTGCAACATCCGTCCGAAATGACGAAACAGTGCCGTACGACCTTTAGAAATGAGTGCATGGATTTGAAACATTGCAGTCCCATGGTGCACCACTCTCCAGTGATGGTAAATCATAGACCAGCCACGGGGATCCCGTTTTACAGAAAAAATCCACGTGACGAAAAAACGAAGGGTAAAAAACTTCCTTGACCCGATAGAGGTTCGGATAGGCTTTTTTGGGTATGAAAGTAACCAGTGACTGCTAAAAGCTGTCATAGCTGTAGAACTCACAGATAAATTCGTTTTGACTGGTTATGGCTCCCGTAACTCTAAAGGAGCCAAGAGTTATGGCCCTCCGAAGAATCGATATCCACGGGGTGCAACATCTACGGTGCAAGGTGCAACATCCGTCCAAAATGACGACACAGTGCCGTACGACCTTTAGAAATGAGTGCATGGATTTGAAACATTGCAGTACCATGGTGCACCACTCTCCAGCGATGGTAAATCATAGACCAACCACGGGGATCCCGTTTTACAGAAAAAATCCACGTGACGAAAAAACGAAGGGTTAAAAACTTCCTTGCCCGATTGAGGTTCGGATAGGCTTTTTTGGGTATGAAAGTAACCAGTGACTGCTGAAAGCTGTCATAGCTGTAGAACTCACAGATAAATTCATTTTGACTGGTTATGGCTCCCGTAACTCTAAAGGAGCCAAGAGTTATGGCCCTCCGAAGAATCGATATCCACAGGGTGCAACATCTATGGTGCAAGGTGCAACATCCGTCCAAAATGACGAAACAGTGCCGTACGACCTTTAGAAATGAGTGCATGGATTTGAAACATTGCAGTCCCATGGTGCACCACTCTCGAGCGATGGTAAATCATAGACCAGCCACGGAGATCCCGTTTACAGAAAAAATCCACGTGACGAAAAAACGAATGGTAAAAAACTTCCATGACCCTATTGAGGTTCGGATAGGCTTTTTTGGGTATGAAAGTAACCAGTGACTACTGAAAGCTGTCATAGCTGTAGAACTCACAGATAAATTCGTTTTGACTGGTTATGGCTCCCGTAACTCTAAAGGAGCCAAGAGTTATGGCCCTCCGAAGAATCGATATCCACAGGGTGCAACATCTACGGTGCAAGGTGCAACATCCGTCCAAAATGACGAAACAGTGCCATACGACCTTTAGAAATGAGTGCATGGATTTGAAACATTGCAGTCCCATGGTGCACCACTCTCCAGCGATGGTAAATCGTAGACCAGCCACGGGGATCCCGTTTTACAGAAAAAATCCACGGGACGAAAAAACGAAGGGTAAAAAACTTCCTTGACCCGATTGAGGTTCGGGTAGGCTTTTTTGGGTATGAAAGTAACCAGTGACTGCTGAAAGCTGTCATAGATGTAGAACTCACAGATACCTTCGTTTTGACTGGTTATGGCTCCCGTAACTATAAAGGAGCCTAGAGTTATGGCCCTCCGAAGAATCGATATCCACAGGGTGCAACATCTACGGTGCAAGGTGCAACATCCGTCCAAAATGACGAAACAGTGCCGTACGACCTTTAGAAATGAGTGCATGGATTTGAAACATTGCAGTACCATGGTGCACCACTCTTCAGCGATGGTAAATCATAGACCAGCCACGGGGATCCCGTTTTACAGAAAAAATCCACGTGACGAAAAAACGAAGGGTAAAAAACTTCCTTGACCCGATTGAGGTTTGGATAGGATTTTTTGGGTATGAAACTAACCAGTGACGGCTGAAAGCTGTCATAGCTGTAGAAATCACAGATACCTTCGTTTTGACTGGTTATGGCTCCCGTAACTCTAAACGAGCCAAGAGTTATGGCCCTCCGAATAATCGATATCCATAGGGTGCAACATCTACGGTGCAAGGTGCAACATCCGTCCAAAATGACGAAACCGTGCCGTACGACCTTTAGAAATGGATGCATGGATTTGAAACGGTGCAGTACCATGGTGCACCACTCTCCAGCGATGGTAAATCATTAACCAGGCACAGGGATCCCGTTTTTACAGAAAAAATCCACGTGACGAAAAAACGAAGGGTAAAAAACTTCCATGACCCGATTGAGGTTCGGGTAGGCTTTTTTGGGTATGAAAGTAACCAGTGACGGCTGAAAGCCGTCATAGCTGTAGAACTCATAGATACCTTCGTTTTGACTGGTTATGGCTCCCGTAACTATAAAGGAGCCAAGAGTTATGGCCCTCTGAAGAATCGATATCCACAGGGTGCAACATCAACGGTGCAAGGTGCAACATCCGTCCAAAATGACGAAACAGTGCCGTACGACCTTTAGAAATGAGTGCATGGATTTGAAACATTGCAGTCCTATGGTGCACCACTCACCAGCGATGGTAAATCATAGACCAGCTACGGGGATCCCGTTTTACAGAAAAAATCCATGTGACGAAAAAACGAAGGGTAAAAAACTTCCAATACCCGATTGAGGTTCGGATAGGCTTTTTTGGGTATGAAAGTAACCAGTGACTGCTAAAAGCTGTCATAGCTGTAGAACTCACAGATAAATTCGTTTTGACTGGTTATGGCTCCCGTAACTCTAAAGGAGCCAAGAGTTATGGCCCTCCGAAGAATCGATATCCACAGGGTGCAACATCTACGGTGCAAGGTGCAACATCCGTCCAAAATGACGACACAGTGCCGTACGACCTTTAGAAATGAGTGCATGGATTTGAAACATTGCAGTACCATGGTGCACCACTCTCCAGCGATGGTAAACCATAGACCAAACACGGGGATCCCGTTTTACAGAAAAAATCCACGTGACGAAAAAACGAAGGGTAAAAAACTTCCTTGACCCGATTGTGGTTCGGATAGGATTTTTTGGGTATGAAACTAACCAGTGACAGCTAAAAGCTGTCATAGCTGTAGAACTCACAGATACCTTCGTTTTGACTGGTTATGGCTCCCGTAACTCTAAAGGAGCCAAGAGTTATGGCCCTCCGAAGAATGGATATCCACAGGGTGCAACATCTACGGTGCAAGGTGCAACATCCGTCCAAAATGACGAAATAGTGCCGTACGACCTTTAGAAATGAGTGCATGGATTTGAAACATTGCAGTCCCATGGTGCACAACTCTCCAGCGATGGTAAATCATAGACCAGCCACGGGGATCCCGTTTTACAGAAAAAATCCACGTGACGAAAAAACGAAGGGTAAAAAACTTCCATGACCCGATTGAGGTTCGGATAGTATTTTTTGGGTATGAAAGTAACCAGTGACTGCTGAAAGCTGTCGTAGCTGTAGAACTCATAGATAAATTCGTTTTGACTGGTTATGGCTCGCGTAACTCTAAAGGAGCCAAGAGTTATGGCCCTCCGAAGAATCGATATCCACAGGGTGCAACATCTATGGTGCAAGGTGCAACATCCGTCCAAAATGACGAAACAGTGCCGTACGACCTTTAGAAATGAGTGCATGGATTTGAAACATTGCAGTACCATGGTGCACCACTCTCCAGCGATGGTAAATCATAGACCAGCCACGGGGATCCCGTTTTACAGAAAAAATCCACGTGACGAAAAAACGAAGGGTAAAAAACTTCCTTGACCCGATTGAGGTTCGGATAGGATTTTTTGGGTATGGAACTAACCAGTGACGGATGAAAGCTGTCACGGCTGTAGAACTCACAGATACCTACGTTTTGACTGGTTATGGGTTCCGTAACTCTAAACGAGCCAAGAGTTATGGCCCTCCGAACAATCGATATCCACAGGGTGCAACATCGACGGTGCAAGGTGCAACATCCGTCCAAAATGACGAAACAGTGCCGTACGACCTTTAGAAATAAGTTAATGGATTTGAAACATTGCAGTCCCATGGTGCACCACTCTCCAGCGATGGTAAATCATAGACCAGCCACGGAGATCCCGTTTTACAGAAAAAATTCACGTGATGAAAAAAAGAAGGGTAAAAAACTTTCATGACCCGATTGAGGTTCGGATAGGCTTTTTTGGGTATGAAAGTAACCAGTGACCGTTGAAAGCTGTCATACCTGTAGAACTCACAGATAAATTCGTTTTGACAGGTTATGGCTCCCGTAAGTCTAAAGGAGCCAAGAGTTATGGCCCTCCGAAGAATCGATATCCACAGGGTGCAACATCTACGGTGCAGGTGCAACATCCGTCCAAAATGACGAAACAGTGCCGTACGACCTTTAGAAATGAGTGCATGGATTTGAAACATTGCAGTCCCATGGTGCACCACTCTCCAGCGATGGTAAATCATAGACCAGCCACGGGGATCCCGTTTTACAGAAAAAATCCACGTGACGAAAAAACGAAGGGTAAAAAACTTCCATGACCCGATTGAGGTTCGGATAGGCTTTTTTGGGTATGAAAGTAACCAGTGACTACTGAAAGCTGTCATAGCTGTAGAACTCACAGATACCTTCGTTTTGACTGGTTATGGCTCCCGCAACTCTAAAGGAGCCAAGAGTTATGGCCCTCCGAAGAATCGATATCCACAAGGTGCAACATCTACGGTGCAAGGTGCAACATCCGTCCAAAATGACGAAACAGTGCCGTACGACCTTTAGAAATGAGTGCATGGATTTGAAACATTGCAGTCCCAAGGTGCACCACTCTCCAGCGATGGTAAATCGTAGACCAGCCACGGGGATCCCGTTTTACTGAAAAAATCCACGTGACGAAAAAACGAAGGGTAAAAAACTTCCTTGACCCGATTGAGGTTCGGATAGGATTTTTTGGGTATGGAACTAACCAGTGACGGCTGAAAGCTGTCATGGCTGTAGAACTCATAGATACCTACGTTTTGACTGGTTATGGCTTCCGTAACTTTAAACGAGCCACGAGTTATGGCCCTCCGAATAATCGATATCCATAGGGTGCAACATCTACGGTGCAAGGTGCAACATCCATCCAAAATGACGAAATCGTGCCGTACGACCTTTAGAAATGGTTGCATGGATTTGAAACGGTGCAGTACCATGGTGCACCACTATCCAGCTATGGTAAATCATTGACCAGCCACGGGGATCTCGTTTTACAGAAAAAATCCACGTGACGAAAAAACGAAGGGTAAAAAACTTCCATGACTCGATTGAGGTTCGGATAGGCTTTTTTTGGTACGAAAGTAACTAGTGACTGCTGAAAGCTGTCATAGCTGTAGAACTCACAGATACCTTCATTTTGACTGGTTATGGCTCCCGTAAGTCTAAAGGAGCCAATAGTTATGGCCCTCCGAAAAATCGATATCCACAGGGTGCAACATCTACGGTGCAAGGTGCAACATCCGTCCAAAATGACGAAACAGTGCCGTACGACCTTTAGAAATGAATGCATGGATTTGAAACAATGCAGTCCCATGGTGCACCACTCTCCAGCGATGGTGAATCATAGACCAGCCACGGGGATCCCGTTTTACAGAAAAAATCCACGTGACGAAAAAACGATGGGTAAAAAACTTCCATGACCCGATTGAGGTTTGGATAGGCTTTTTTGGGTATGAAAGTAACCAGTGACTGCTGAAAGCTGTCATAGCTGTAGAACTCACAGATACCTTCGTTTTGACTGGTTATGGCTCCCGTAACTCTAAAGGAGCCAAGAGTTATGGCCCTCCGAAGAATCGATATCCACAGGGTGCAACATCTACGGTGCAAGGTGCAACATCCGTCCAAAATGACGAAACAGTGCCGTACGACCTTTAGAAATGAGTGCATGGATTTGAAACATTGCATTCCCATGGTGCCCCACTCTCCAGCGATGGTAAATCATAGACCAGCCACGGGGATCCCGTTTTACAGAAAAAATCCACGTGACGAAAAAACGAAGGGTAAAAAACTTCCTTGACCCGATTGAGGTTCGGATAGGATTTTTTGGGTATGGAACTAACCAGTGACGGCTGAAAGCCGTCACGGCTGTAGAACTCACAAATACCTACGTTTTGACTGGTTATGGCTTCCGTAACTCTAAACGAGCCAAGAGTTATGGCCCTCCGAATAATCGATATCCACAGGGTGCAACATCTACGGTGCAAGGTGCAACATCCGTCCAAAATTACGAAACAGTGCCGTACGACCTTTAGAAATGAGTGCATGGATTTGAAACATTGCAGTCCCATGGTGCACCACTCTCTAGCGATGGTAAATCATAGACCAGCCACGGGGATCCCGTTTTACAGAAAAAATCCACGTGATGAAAAAACGAAGGGTAAAAAACTTCCATGACCCGATTGAGGTTCGGATAGGCTTTTTTGGGTATGAAAGTAACCAGTGACTGCTGAAAGCTGTCATACCTGTAGAACTCACAGATAAATTCGTTTTGACTGGTTATGGCTCCCGTAAGTCTAAAGGAGCCAAGAGTTATGGCCCTCCGAAGAATCGATATCCACAGGGTGCAACATCTACGGTGCAAGGTGCAACATCCGTCCAAAATGACGAAACAGTGCCGTACGACCTTTAGAAATGAGTGCATGGATTTGAAACATTGCAGTCCCATGTGTTATCCCAACTTTTGGCAAAGTTGAGATATCCAAAATTTACTGGAAATCAATGATTGCTATTCATGAATATCAACCATACATTGCAGGATAACCATGGATATCGATGAATTTTGTCCGAGTCCGAAACGGGCCACAATTGATAGGACACGACAAGAAAGATCATAGAAGTCTGCATTCCAAATTTCAAGTCAATCCGAGGTCGTATGCTCAAGTTATGATGGATTCAAGTTGAGAAAGATGGACATTGCTCTGTTTGAAACCATCACCCTACCTATGTTCGAACCCATCTGGTTCGAACCCAAGAAGTGAGGCCGCGCTTCGAATCCATACCCGTGTACCAAATTTCGAATCAATGGAGTTCGCATCCATCGGTTCGACTCCACTTCGAACCCATCACGAAGTCCAGTTCGAACCCATCACAGAGGTCCAGTTCGAACCCATCACGAGGTCCAGTTCGAACCCATCACGAGGTCCAGTTCGAACCCATCACAGAGGTCCAGTTCGAACCCATCACGAGGTCCAGTTCGAACCCATCACTACGTCCAGTTCGAACCCATCGCAGAGGTCCAGTTCGAACCCATCACGAAGTCCAGTTCGAACCCATCACGAGGTCCAGTTCGAACCCATCACGAAGTCCAGTTCGAACCCATCACGAAGTCCAGTTCGAACCCGTCAAGAAGTCCAGTTCGAACCCATCACGAAGTCCAGTTCGAACCCATCACAGAGGTCCAGTTCGAACCCATCACGAAGTCCAGTTCGAACCCATCACAGAGGTCCAGTTCGAACCCATCACGAAGTCCAGTTCGAACCCATCACAGAGGTCCAGTTCGAACCCATCACGAAGTCCAGTTCGAACCCATCACGAGGTCAAGTTCGAACCCATCACAGAGGTCCAGTTCGAACCCATCACGAGGTCTAGTTCGAACCCATCACGAAGTCCAGTTCGAACCCATTGGGTCAACCAACCATGATGACGTGTCTTCCATCGGTTCGAATTTGCCGAGATATATGGAGTCGAAGCATTCAACTCGGAGCGAAAACCGGATCGAAGCGAAGTTTGCGCTCCACGTCGACACGAAGACACGTGCCACCATGGATTCGAAACCATCGGTTCGAAAGCATGGGTTCGAACCAAACAGCTATCCCATAAACCCAAATTCGAATCCATCATATCTCCCAACCTACTGATCCAAATGCCATGAAATTTTCACAGATGCTTACATACATGTTGAAGAATGTCCACGCCAAATTTCACCTCGATTGGATGAATTCTTGATCGGTTCGAATGGAGTTCGAACCGATGCCAAAGTGGGCCCAAACTTCCCGAGACCGTACGTGTGGGCCCCCTCACGTGCCAGAAGAGGTCTCCCGAGTTTTCAGCAAGAGAGCAGCAGCCTACGCCTATAAATAGACTCCCAGATCATTCAGAAAGGGGACGGGAATTCTCTTTGGCAAGATCAAGACTCTGAAGCATCAAGACTCCACCAAGGCTCTACTTTGCACTCAACAACCACCGTTGTACTTGAATTTCAGAACTATAACTCATTGTAATCCGCTGTAATCAAGAGTAATCAGCGAAGAACATCAATAAAAGTTAAAACCTTTGAAGTGGACGTAGGCCAGAGATAGCCGAACCGCTATAAATCGTGTGTTCTTGTTTACATTTATTACTTTTCTACTTAGATCTGTGATTTGTGTTTGGATATTGCTGATTTATATTCCAACACTGGTGCTTTCACATTCATCGGGGTTTGTGACCAATTTTGGTGCAAACACTTTGGTGCTTTCACTGAGAAGAACTAGCACCCGCTACACCAGATTCGACATTCAGATTCAATAGTTTGAAAGTTCCAATTCAGAGACAATGACTCGACAAACAAGACAGAGGATTGATAGGAGCCAACAAGGAGGAAGCCAAGAAGCATCCTCCGGATCAGGAGAAGGACAAGCTTCCATCTACATCACTAGAGTCGAGATGGAGGCTATGGCTAATTCATTGCGCGAAAGCATAATGAAGAGTCAACAGGAGATGCTGCAAAATTTCCTCGAGCAAATGAGGACAGCAAACATGCAAAACCTTGGACCAACTACAATAGCTACGAGTACGGGACAAGGAATCAGGATTGCAGAAGCAAATGAAGGTCAGGTTCAAGACCAGAATACAGGAGTTGAAGGTGGTCAACAAGGCCTTGGGGGCAGACCCTCAGGGTCCGATACTGGAAGACCAACAGACGGAGCTCAACAAGCTGGAGCCAATGCATATGTTAACGAGCCACCCGAAGAATACATACCAAAATTCCCTTCAAGGCTCAGGGGGCAGGATAGGAACTTGACAATGGGCCAACCTCTAGACGGAGACGAGAGAATGATTGGCCTAATGCGAAGAATCATGAGAGGGGGATTGCCTAGCGGAGGCCTAGAAGAAGTTAGTCGGAGTCCATTCACTCCAAACATCCGAAACGCAAGGAACCCTCCGAAGTTCAAATTACCAGCGCTAGATCCCTATGACGGGAGATCAGACCCGACCATGCACATCATAAGATATATCAGGCACATGGAAGTGCTGGGGGCATCCGAGGAAGTGATGGCACGATGCTTCCCTCTATATTTGACAGATTTAGCTTCACTATGGTTCAGGCAACTAGAGACTGGATCAATCGGAACATGGAGCGAGCTCGTTGATTGCTTCATGAGACAGTTCAGGGTCCACGTGACGCGACCCAAGAGTGTGATGACTTTAGCAACAGTCAAGCAAAGGACCGAAGAGTCCATAAAAGATTTTCTACTCAGATTCAACGTGACAGTGACTTCTGTGGATCCCCCGGATCCATCAATGATTTTAATGGCGGCGGTGGCAGGAGTCGCGGAAGGCACCAAGTTCAAAGATTCTCTAACTAAAGATCCACCACAAGATCTTGGGGAATTCTTTCATAAAGCTGAAAAATTCATCCGATTAGAAGAATCACGAGTCGAGAGTCGTGAAATAAATGCCACGAAAAGCGTAGGGACCTCTAGAGAGCAGTCCGAAGCGGACAAGGGAAAGAGGAAACAGGATGACAGACATGATGGTCCTGATAAACGGAAGAAATTCCGAGAACCAAGATTCAAGCAGTAAACAGATCTGAATGCAAGCCTAGAAAGAGTCTTCACTGAAACTAGGGGGCAACTTCACTATCGAAAGCCACATGTAAGGGATCCCACCGAGCGGGAGCGCAGGACTGGAAAATATTGCCTGTTCCATGAGCTGGATGGTCACACCACAGATGAATGCCGTCACCTAAAGGATGAGGTGGAAGAACACGCTAGGGGTGGTAGATTGCCACAATATGTCAGAGAACGGACAGCAGCAACGAGACATGAACAACTACCGCCTCCACCTAGCAGGAACGATCCTGGATCGGGATCACGACTTGTCATCGACTGATCGAAGATGGCAAGGGCCAAGTCTAGGATTTGGACTTCGGTCGAATAATTTTATTTAAATTTATTCTCAGAATAAACGGTCACTCCACTTACACATGTACGGGAACCGGAGAAATCCCTAGGCATGCTCTGAGATGGAGATAAACCGCTACGCCCAGAGAGGCAATCTTTAGTTTTTCTCTGATGTTTGAGATTGAACATCTGGAACTTGAATTTTAATAAATAAATTAGAACTTCTTGCAATAAACCTTTTGACCGGAGAGTCAAAGGATGAACATTGAACACCGATATAAACATGATCGCTTTATGACCCTACCCAGAGAGACGGGGTCCGGAGTGCAAGAAGTGAGTCGCTTCGCCGGAGAGCGACAGGATCGACTCACTTAAGCGCTGTTTCCCCTTCACCGGAGAGTGACAGGATGGGATCCAGCAAGAGCCCGGAGAGGCTATAATCGGTCTCAAACGACCATGACATTGCTTAATGTTCAGATACACTGAACCGGAGTGTAAGAAGTAAGTTGCTTCGCCGGAGAGCGACAGGATCAACTCACTTAAGCGCTGTTTCCCCTTCACCGAAGAGTGACAGGATGGGATCCAGCAAGAGCCCGGAGAGGCTATGATCGGTCTCGAACGACCATGATATCGCTATACGTCCTAACTGGGACCAGAGTGCAAGGGATAGAAGGCAACGCCGGAGAGCAATAGGATCTTTCTATTCAATCACTAAGTCTGGAATGGACTTAGTAAGGGTTCAGAGCAGCCAATAATAGTCCAGAGAGACTACGAAACTTCATTCTCAACTCCTACGGGAAGAACGAACATTGATTTGGCTTCGAACAGCCACAAACTTGATTGATAATGCCACAGCTATGAGTGGAACATGAATTTATTGCACTTGATTTAAGACCGTTCAAAACATACCTTTTACAAAAAGGCATGTTTTGGGGGGCAAAATGTTATCCCAACTTTTGGCAAAGTTGAGATATCCAAAATTTACTGGAAATCAATGATTGCTATTCATGAATATCAACCATACATTGCAGGATAACCATGGATATCGATGAATTTTGTCCGAGTCCGAAATGGGCCACAATTGATAGGACACGACAAGAAAGATCATAGAAGTTTGCATTCCAAATTTCAAGTCAATCCAAGGTCATATGCTCAAGTTATGATGGATTCAAGTTGAGAAAGATGGACATTGCTCTGTTCGAAACCATCACCCTACCTATGTTCGAACCCATCTGGTTCGAACCCAAGAAGTGAGGCCGCGCCTCGAATCCATACCCGTGTACCAAAGTTCGAATCAATGGAGTTCGCATCCATCGGTTCGACTCCACTTCGAACCCATCACGAAGTCCAGTTCGAACCCATCACAGAGGTCCAGTTCGAACCCATCACGAAGTCCAGTTCGAACCCATCACGAGGTCCAGTTCGAACCCATCACGAGGTCCAGTTCGAACCCATCACGAGGTCCAGTTCGAACCCATCACAGAGGTCCAGTTCGAACCCATCACGAAGTCCAGTTCGAACCCATTGGGTCAACCAACCATGATGACGTGTCTTCCATCGGTTCGAATTTGCCGAGATATATGGAGTCGAAGCATTCAACTCGGAGCGAAAACCGGATCGAAGCGAAGTGTGCGCTCCACGTCGACACGAAGACACGTGCCACCATGGATTCGAAACCATCGGTTCGAAAGCATGGGTTCGAACCAAACAGCTATCCCATAAACCCAAATTCGAATCTATCATATCTCCCAAACTGCTGATCCAAATGCCATGAAATTTTCACAGATGCTTGCATACATGTCGAAGAATGTCCACGCCAAATTTCACCTCGATTGGATGAATTCTTGATCGGTTCGAATGGAGTTCGAACCGATGCCAAAGTGGGCCCAAACTTCCCGAGACCGTACGTGTGGGCCCCCTCACGTGCCTGAAGAGGTCTCCCGAGTTTTCAGCAAGAGAGCAGCAGCCTACGCCTATAAATAGACTCCCAGATCATTCAGAAAGCGGACGGGGATTCTCTTTGGCAAGATCAAGACTCTGAAGCATCAAGACTCCACCAAGGCTCTACTTTGCACTCAACAACCACCGTTGTACTTGAATTTCAGAACTATAACTCATTGTAATCCGCTGTAATCAAGAGTAATCAGCGAAGAACATCAATAAAAGTCAAAACCTTTGAAGTGGACGTAGGCCAGAGATAGCCGAACCACTATAAATCGTGTGTTCTTGTTTACATTTATTACTTTGCTACTTAGATCTGTGATTTGTGTTTGGATATTGCTGATTTATATTCCAACACTGGTGCTTTCACATTCATCGGGGTTTGTGACCAATTTTGGTGCAAACACCATGGTGCACCACTCTCCAGCGATGGTAAATCATAGACCAGCAACGGGGATCCCGTTTTACAGAAAAAATCCACGTGACGAAAAAACGAAGGGTAAAAAACTTCCATGACCCGATTGAGGTTCGGATAGGCTTTTTTGGGTATGAAAGTAACCAGTGACTGCTGAAAGCTATCATAGCTGTAGAACTCACAGATACCTTCGTTTTGACTGGTTATGGCTCCCGTAACTCTAAAGGAGCCAAGAGTTATGGCCCTCCGAAGAATCGATATCCACAGGGTGCAACATCTACGGTGCAAGGTGCAACATCCGTCCAAAATGACGAAACAGTGCTGTACGACCTTTAGAAATGAGTGCATGAATTTGAAACATTGCAGTCCCATGGTGCACCACTCTCCAGCGATGGTAAATCATAGACCAGCCACGGGGATCCCGTTTTACAGAAAAAATCCACGTGACGAAAAAACGAAGGGTAAAAAACTTCCTTGACCCGATTGAGGTTCGGATAGGATTTTTTAGGTATGGAACTAACCAGTGACGGATGAAAGCTGTCATGGCTGTAGAACTCATAGATACCTACGTTTTGACTGGTTATGGCTTCCGTAACTCTAAACGAGCCAAGAGTTAAGGCCCTCCAAATAATCGATATCCACAGGGTGCAACATCTACGGTGCAAGATGCAACATCCGTCCAAAATGACGAAATCGTGCCGTACGACCTTTAGAAATGGATGCATGGATTTGAAACGGTGCAGTACCATGGTGCACCACTCTCCAGCTATGGTAAATCATTGACCAGCCATGGGGATCTCGTTTTACAGAAAAAATCCACGTGACGAAAAAACGAATGGTAAAAAACTTCCATGACCCGATTGAGATCCGGATAGGCTTTTTTTGGTATGAAAGTAACCAGTGACTGTTGAAAGCTGTCATAGCTGTAGAACTCACAGATACCTTCGTTTTGACTAGTTATGGCTCCCGTAAGTCTAAAGGAGCCAAGAGTTATGACCCTCCGAAGAATCGATATCCACAGGGTGCAACATCTACGGTGCAAGGTGCAACATCCGTCCAAAATGACGAAACAGTGCCGTACGACCTTTAGAAATGAATGCACGGATTTGAAACAATGCAGTCCCATGGTGGACCACTCTCCAGCGATGGTAAATCATAGACCAGCCACGGGGATCCCGTTTTACAGAAAAAATCCACGTGACGAAAAAACGAAGGGTAAAAAACTTCCATGACCCGATTGAGGTTCGGATAGGCTTTTTTGGGTATGAAAGGAACCAGTGACTGCTGAAAGCTGTCATAGCTGTAGAACTCACAGATACCTTCGTTTTGACTGGTTATTGCTCCCGTAACTCTAAAGGAGCCAAGAGTTATGGCCCTCCGAAGAATCGATATCCACAGGGTGCAACATCTATGGTGCAAGGTGCAACATCCATCCAAAATGACGAAACAGTGCCGTACGACCTTTAGAAATGAGTGCATGGATTTGAAACATTGCAGTCCCATGGTGCACCACTCTCCAGCGATGGTAAATCATAGACCAGCCACGGGGATCCCGTTTTACAGAAAAAATCCACGTGACGAAAAAACGAAGGGTAAAAAACTTCCTTGACCCGATTGAGGTTCGGATAGGATTTTTTGGGTATGGAACTAACCAGTGACGGATGAAAGCGGTCATAGCTGTAGAACTCACAGATACCTTCGTTTTGACTGGTTATGGCTCCCGTAACTCTAAACGAGCCAAGAGTTATGGCCCTCCGAATAATCGATATCCACAGGGTGCAACATCTACGGTGCAAGATGCAACATCCGTCCAAAATGGCGAAACCGTGCCGTACGACCTTTAGAAATGGATGCATGGATTTGAAACGGTGTAGTACCATGGTGCACCACTCTCCAGCGATGGAAAATCATTGACCAGCAACGGGTATCCCGTTTTACAGAAAAAATCCACGTGACGAAAAAACGAAGGGTAAAAAACTTCCTTGACCCAATTGAGGTTCGGATAGGATTTTTTTGGTATGGAACTAACCAGTGATGGCTGAAAGCTGTCATGACTGTAGAACTCGCAGATACCTTCGTTTTGACTGGTTATGGCTCCCGTAACTCTAAATGAGCCAAGAGTTATGGCCCTCCGAATAATCGATATTCACAGGGTGCAACATCTACGGTGCAAGGTGCAACATCCGTCCAAAATGACGAAACCGTGCCGTACGACCTTTACAAATGGATGCATGGATTTGAAACGGTGCAGTACCATGGTGCACCACTCTCCAGCGATGGTAAATCATTGACCAGCCACGGGGTTCCCGTTTTACAGAAAAAATCCACATGACGAAAAAACGAAGGGTAAAAAACTTCCATGACCCGATTGAGGTTCGGATAGGCTTTTTTGGGTATGAAAGTAACCAGTGACTGCTGAAAGCTGTCATAGCTGTAGAACTCACAGATACCTTCGTTTTGACTGGTTATGGCTCCTATAACTCTAAAGGAGCCAAGAGTTATGACCCTCCGAAGAATCGATATCCACAGGGTGCAACATCTACGGTGCAAGGTGCAACATCCGTCCAAAATGACGAAACAGTGCCGTACGACCTTTAGGAATGAGTGCATGGATTTGAAACATTGCAGTCCCATGGTGCACCACTCTCCAGCAATGGTAAATCATAGACCAGCCACAGGGATCCCGTTTTACAGAAAAAAATCCACGTGACGAAAAAACGAAGGGTAAAAAACTTCCTTGACCCGATTGAGGTTCGGATAGGATTTTTTGTGTATGGAACAAACCAGTGACGGCTGAAAGCAGTCATAGCTGTAGAACTCAAAGATACCTTCGTTTTGACTGGTTATAGCTCCCGCAACTCTAAACGAGCCAAGAGTTATGGCCATCCGAATAATCGATATCCACAGGGTGCAACATCTACGGTGCAAGATGCAACATCCGTCCAAAATGACGAAACCGTGCCGTACGACCTTTAGAAATGGATGCATGGATTTGAAACGATGCAGTACCATGGTTCACCACTCTCCAGCGATGGTAAATCATTGACCAGCCACGGGGATCCCGTTTTACAGAAAAAATCCACGTGACGAAAAAACGAAGGGTAAAAAACTTCCTTGACCCGATTGAGGTTCGGACAGGATTTTTTGGGTATGGAACTAACCAGTGACGGCTGAAAGCTGTCATGGCTGTAGACTCACAGATACCTTCGTTTTGACTAGTTATGGCTCCCGTAACTCTAAACGAGCCAAGAGTTATGGCCCTCCGAATAATCGATATCCACAGGGTGCAACATCTACGGTGCAAGGTGCAACATCCGTCCAAAATGACGAAACAGTGCCGTACGACCTTTAGAAATGAGTGCATGGATTTGAAACGTTGCAGTCCCATGGTGCACCACTCTCCAGCGATGGTAAATCATAGACCAGCCACGGGGATCCCGTTTTACAGAAAAAATCCGCGTAACGAATAAACGAAGGGTAAAAAACTTCCTTGACCCGATTGAGGTTCGGATAGGATTTTTTGGGTATGGAACTAACCAGTGACGGCTGAAAGCGGTCATCGCTGTAGAACTCACAGATACCTTCGTTTTGACTGGTTATGGCTCCCGTAACTCTAAACGAGCCAAGATATATGGCCCTCCGAATAATCGATATCCACAGGGTGCAACATCTACGGTGCAAGGTGCAACATCCGTCCAAAATGTCGAAATCGTGCCGTACGACCTTTAGAAATGGATGCATGGATTTGAAACGGTGCAGTACCATGGTGCACCACTCTCCAGCTATGGTAAATCATTGACCAGCCATGGGGATCTCGTTTTACAGAAAAAATAAACGTGACGAAAAAACGAATGGTAAAAAACTTCCATGACCCGATTGAGATTCGGATAGGCTTTTTTTGGTATGAAAGTAACCAGTGACTGCTGAAAGCTGTCATAGCTGTAGAACTCACAGATACCTTCGTTTTGACTAGTTATGGCTCCCGTAAGTCTAAAGGAGCCAAGAGTTATGACCCTCCGAAGAATCGATATCCACAGGGTGCAACATCTACGGTGCAAGGTGCAACATTCGTCCAAAATGACGAAACAGTGCCGTACGACCTTTAGAAATGAATGCACGGATTTGAAACAATGCAGTCCCATGGTGGACCACTCTCCAGCGATGGTAAATCATAGACCAGCCACGGGGATCCCGTTTTACAGAAAAAATCCACGTGACGAAAAAACGAAGGGTAAAAAACTTCCATGACCCGATTGAGGTTCGGATTGGCTTTTTTGGGTATGAAAGCAACCAGTGACTGCTGAAAGCTGTCATAGCTGTAGAACTCACAGATACCTTCGTTTTGACTGGTTATTGCTCCCGTAACTCTAAAGGAGCCAAGAGTTATGGCCCTCCGAAGAATCGATATCCACAGGGTGCAACATCTACGGTGCAAGGTGCAACATCCATCCAAAATGACGAAACAGTGCCGTACGACCTTTAGAAATGAGTGCATGGATTTGAAACATTGCAGTCCCATGGTGCACCACTCTCCAGCGATGGTAAATCATAGACCAGCCACGGGGATCCCGTTTTACAGAAAAAATCCACGTGACGAAAAAACGAAGGGTAAAAAACTTCCTTGACCCAATTGAGGTTCGGATAGGATTTTTTGGGTATGGAACTAACCGGTGACGGATGAAAGCGGTCATAGCTGTAGAACTCACAGATACCTTCGTTTTGACTGGTTATGGCTCCCGTAACACTAAACGAGCCAAGAGTTATGGCCCTCCGAATAATCGATATCCACAGGGTGCAACATCTACGGTGCAAGATGCAACATCCGTCCAAAGTGGCGAAACCGTGCCGTACGACCTTTAGAAATGGATGCATGGATTTGAAACGGTGCAGTACCATGGTGCACCACTCTCCAGCGATGGAAAATCATTGACCAGCAACGGGTATCCCGTTTTACAGAAAAAATCCACGTGACGAAAAAACGAAGGGTAAAAAACTTCCTTGACCCAATTGAGGTTCGGACAGGATTTTTTGGGTATGGAACTAACCAGTGACGGCTGAAAGCTGTCATGACTGTAGAACTCACAGATACCTTAGTTTTGACTGATTATGGCTCCCGTAACTCTAAACGAGCCAAGAGTTATGGCCCTCCGAATAATCGATATCCACAGGGTGCAACATCTACGGTGCAAGGTGCAACATCCGTCCAAAATGACGAAACCGTGCCGTACGACCTTTAGAAATGGATGCATGGATTTGAAACGATGCAGTACCATGGTGCACCACTATCCAGCGATGGTAAATCATTGACCAGCCACGGGGATCCCGTTTTACAGAAAAAATCCACGTGACGAAAAAACGAAGGGTAAAAAACTTCCATGACCCGATTGAGGTTCGGATAGGGTTTTTTGGGTATGAAAGTAACCAGTGACTGCTGAAAGCTGTCATAGATGTAGAACTCACAGATACCTTCGTTTTGACTGGTTATGGCTCCTATAACTCTAAAGGAGCCAAGAGTTATGACCCTCCGAAAAATCGATATCCACAGGGTGCAACATCTACGGTGCAAGGTGCAACATCCGTCCAAAATGACGAAACAGTGCCGTACGACCTTTAGGAATGAGTGCATGGATTTGAAACATTGCAGTCCCATGGTGCACCACTCTCCAGCAATGGTAAATCATAGACCAGCCACAGGGATCCCGTTTTACAGAAAAAAATCCACGTGACGAAAAAACGAAGGGTAAAAAACTTCCTTGACCCGATTGAGGTTCGGATAGGATTTTTTGTGTATGGAACTAACCCTTGACGGCTGAAAGCGGTCATAGCTGTAGAACTCAAAGATACCTTCGTTCTGACTGGTTATAGCTCCCGTAACTCTAAACGAGCCAAGAGTTATGGCCCTCCGAATAATCGATATCCACAGGGTGCAACATCTACGGTGCAAGATGCAACATCCGTCCAAAATGACGAAACCGTGCCGTACGACCTTTAGAAATGGATGCATGGATTTGAAACTATGCAGTACCATGGTGCACCACTCTCCAGCGATGGTAAATCATTGACCAGCCACGGGGATCCCGTTTTACAGAAAAAATCCACGTGACGAAAAAACGAAGGGTAAAAAACTTCCTTGACCCGATTGAGGTTCGGACAGGATTTTTTGGGTATGGAACTAACCAGTGACGGCTGAAAGCTGTCATGGCTGTAGACTCACAGATACCTTCGTTTTGACTAGTTATGGCTCCCGTAACTCTAAACGAGCCAAGAGTTATGGCCCTCCGAATAATCGATATCCACAGGGTGCAACATCTACGGTGCAAGGTGCAACATCCGTCCAAAATGACGAAACAGTGCCGTACAACCTTTAGAAATGAGTGCGTGGATTTGAAACGTTGCAGTCCCATGGTGCACCACTCTCCAGCGATGGTAAATCATAGACCAGCCACGGGGATCCCGTTTTACAGAAAAAATCCACGTAACGAATAAACGAAGGGTAAAAAACTTCCTTGACCCGATTGAGGTTCGGATAGGATTTTTTGGGTATGGAACTAACCAGTGACGGCTGAAAGCGGTCATCGCTGTAGAACTCACAGATACCTTCGTTTTGACTGGTTATGGCTCCCGTAACTCTAAACGAGCCAAGATATATGGCCCTCTGAATAATCGATATCCACAGGGTGCAACATCTACGGTGCAAGGTGCAACATCCGTCCAAAATGTCGAAACCATGCCGTACGACCTTTAGAAATGGATGCATGGATTTGAAACGGTGCAGTACCATAGTGCACCACTCTCCAGCGATGGTAAATCATTGACCAGCGACGGGGATCCCGTTTTACAGAAAAAATCCACGTGACGAAAAAACGAAGGGTAAAAAACTTCCTTGACCCGATTGAGGTTCGGACAGGATTTTTTGGGTATGGAACTAACCAGTGATGGCTGAAAGCTGTCATGACCGTAGAACTCACTGATACCTTCATTTTGATTGGTTATGGCTCCCGTAACTCTAAACGAGCCAAGAGTTATGGCCCTCAGAATAATCGATATCCACAGGGTGCAACATCTACGGTGCAAGGTGCAACATCCGTCCAAAATGACGAAACCGTGACGTACGACCTTTAGAAATGGATGCATGGATTTAAAACGGGGCAGTACCATGGTGCACCACTCTCCAGCGATGGTAAATCATTGACCAGCCACGGCGATCCCGTTTTACAGTAAAAATCCACGTGACGAAAAAACGAAGGGTAAAAAACTTCCATGACCCGATTGAGGTTCGGATAGGCTTTTTTGGGTATTAAAATAACCAGTGACTGCTGAAAGCTGTCATAGCTGTAGAACTCACAGATACCTTCGTTTTGACTGGTTATGGCTCCCGTAACTCTAAAGGAGCCAAGAGTTATGGCCCTCCGAAGAATCGATATCCACAGGGTGCAACATCTACGGTGCAAGGTGCAACATCCGTCCAAAATGACGAAACAGTGCCGTACGACCTTTAGAAATGAGTGCATGGATTTGAAACATTGCAGTCCCATGGTGCACCACTCTCCAGCGATGGTAAATCATAGACCAGCCACGGGGATCCCGTTTTACAGAAAAAATCCACGTGACGAAAAAACGAAGGGTAAAAAACTTCCTTGACCCGATTGAGGTTCGGATAGGATTTTTTGGGTATGGAACTAACCAGTGACGGCTGAAAGCGGTCATAGCTGTAGAACTCACAGATACCTTCGTTTTGACTGGTTATGGCTCCCGTAACTCTAAACGAGCCAAGAGTTATGGCCCTCCGAATAATCGATATCCATAGGGTGCAACATCCGTCCAAAATGACGAAACCGTGCCGTACGACCATTTGAAATGGATGCATGGATTTGAAACGGTGCAGTACCATGGTGCACCACTCTCCAGCGATGGTAAATCATTGACCAGCCATGGGGATCCCGTTTTACAGAAAAAATCCACGTGACGAAAAAACGAAGGGTAAAAAACTTCCTTGACCCGATTGAGGTTCAGACAGGATTTTTTGGGTATGGAACTAACCAGTGACGGCTAAAAGCTGTCATGGCTGTAGAACTCACAGATACCTTCGTTTTGACTGGTTACGGCTCCCGTAACTCTAAATGAGCCAAGAGTTATGGCCCTCCGATTAATCGATATCCACAGGGTGCAACATCTACGGTGCAAGGTGCAACATCCGTCCAAAATGACGAAACAGTGTCGTACGACCTTTAGAAATGAGTGCGTGGATTTGAAACGTTGCAGTCCCATGGTGCACCAATCTCCAGCGATGGTACATCATAGACCAGCCACGGGGATCCCGTTTTACAGAAAAAATCCACGTGACGACTAAACGAAGGGTAAAAAACTTCCTTGACCCGATTGAGGTTCGGATAGGATTTTTTGGGTATGGAACTAACTAGTGACGGCTAAAAGCGGTCATGGCTGTAGAACTCACAGATACCTTCGTTTTGACTGGCTATGGCTCCCGTAACTCTAAACGAGCCAAGAGTTATGGCCCTACGAAGAATCGATATCCACAGGATGCAACATCTACGGTGCAAGGTGCAACATCCGTCCAAAATGACGAAACCGTGTCGTACGACCTTTAGAAATGGATGCATGGATTTGAAACGGTGCAGTACCATGGTGCACCACTCTCCAGCGATGGTAAATCATTGACCAGCCACGGGGATCCCGTTTTACAGAAAAAATCCACGTGACGAAAAAACGAAGGGTAAAAAACTTCCATGACCCGATTGAGGTTCGGATAGGCTTTTTTGGGTATGAAACTAACCAGTGACTGCTGAAAGCTGTCATTGCTGTAGAACTCACAGATACCTTCGTTTTGACTGGTTATGGCTCCCGTAATCTAAACGAGCCAAGAGTTATGGCCCGTCGAAGAATCGATATCCACAGGGTGCAACATCTACGGTGCAAGGTGCAACATCCGTCCGAAATGACGAAACAGTTCCGTACGACCTTTAGAAATGAGTGCATGGATTTGAAACATTGCAGTCCCATGGTGCACCACTCTCCATCGATGGTAAATCATAGACCAGCCACGGGGATCACGTTTAACTGAAAAAATCCACGTGACGAAAAAACGAAGGGTAAAAAACTTCCATGACCCGATTGAGGTTCGGATAGGCTTTTTTGGGTATGAAAGTAACCAGTGACTGCTGAAAGCTTTTATCGCTGTAGAACTCACGGATACCTTCGTTTTGACTGGTTATGGCTCCCGTAACTCTAAAGGAGCCAAGAGTTATGGCCCTCCGAATAATCGATATCCACAGGGTGCAACATCTACGGTGCAAGGTGCAACATCCGTCCAAAATGACGAAACCGTGCCGTACTACCTTTAGAAATGGATGCATGGATTTGAAACGGTGCAGTACCATGGTGCACCACTCTCCAGCGATGGTAAATCATTGACCAGCCACGGGGATCCCGTTTTACAGAAAAAATCCACGTGATGAAAAAACGAAGGGTAAAAAACTTCCATGACCCGATTGAGGTTCGAATAGGCTTTTTTGGGTATGAAATTAACCAGTGACTGCTGAAAGCTTTCATAGCTGTAGAACTCACAGATATCTTCGTTTTGACTAGTTATGGCTCCCGTAACTCTAAACGAGCCAAGAGTTATGGCCCTCCGAATAATCGATATCCACAGGGTGCAACATCTACGGTGCAAGGTGCAACATCCGTCCAAAATGACGAAACCGTGCCGTACGACCTTTAGAAATGGATGCATGGATTTGAAACGGTGCAGTACCATGGTGCACCACTCTCCAGCGATGGTAAATCATTGACCAGCCACGGCAATCCCGTTTTACCGAAAAAATCCACGTGACGAAAAAACGAAGGGTAAAAAACTTCCATGACCCGATTGTGGTTCGGATAGGATTTTTTGGGTATGAAAGTAACCAGTGACTGTTGAAAGCTGTCATAGCTGTAGAACTCACAGATACCTTCGTTTTGACTGGTTATGGCTCCCGTAACTCTAAAGGATCCAAGAGTTATGGCCCTCCGAAGAATCGATATCCACAGGGTGCAACATCTACGATGCAAGGTGCAACATCCGTCCAAAATGACGAAACAGTGCCTTACGACCTTTAGAAATGAGTGCATGGATTTGAAACATTGCAGTCCCATGGTGCACCACTCTCCAGCAATGGTAAATCATAGACCAGCCACGGGGATCCCGTTTTACAGAAAAAATCCATGTGACGAAAAAACGAAGGGTAAAAAACTTCCTTGACCCGATTGAGGTTCGGATAGGGTTTTTTGGGTATGGAACTAACCAGTGACGGCTGAAAGCGGTCATAGCTGTAGAACTCACAGATACCTTCGTTTTGACTGGTTATGGCTCCCGTAACTCTAAACGAGCCAAGAGTTATGGCCCTCCGAATAATCGATATCCACAGGGTGCAACATCTACGTGCAAGGTGCAACATCCGTCCAAAATGACGAAACCGTGCCGTACGACCTTTAGAAATGGATGCATGGATTTGAAACGGTGCAGTACCATGGTGCACCACTCTCCAGCGATGGTAAATCATTGACCAGCCACGGGGATCCCGTTTTACAGAAAAAATCCACGTGACGAAAAAACGAAGGGTAAAAAACTTTCTTGACCCGATTGAGGTTCAGACAGGATTTTTTGGGTATGGAACTAACCAGTGACGGCTGAAAGCTGTCATGGCTGTAGAACTCATAGATACCTTCATTTTGACTGGTTATGGCGCCCGTAACTCTAAACAAGCCAAGAGTTATGGCCCTCCGAATAATCGATATCCACAGGGTGCAACATCTACGGTGCAAGGTGCAACATCCATCCAAAATGACGAAACAGTGTCGTACGACCTTTAGAAATGAGTGCATGGATTTGAAACGTTGCAGTCCCATGGTGCACCAATCTCCAGCGATGGTACATCATAGACCAGCCATGGGGATCCCGTTTCACAGAAAAAATCCACGTGACGAATAAACGAAGGGTAAAAAACTTCCTTGACCCGATTGAGGTTCGGATAGGATTTTATGGGTATGGAACTAACCAGTGACGGCTGAAAGCGGTCATGGCTGTAGAACTCACAGATAACTTCGTTTTGACTGGTTATGGCTCCCGTAACTCTAAACGAGCCAAGAGTTATGGCCCTCCGAATAATCGATATCCACAGGGTGCAACATCTACGTGCAAGGTGCAACATCCGTCCAAAATGACGAAACCGTGCCGTACGACCTTTAGAAATGGATGCATGGATTTGAAACGGTGCAGTACCATGGTGCACCACTCTCCAGCGATGGTAAATCATTGACCAGCCACGGGGATCCCGTTTTATAGAAAAAATCCACGTGACGAAAAAACGAAGGGTAAAAAACTACCTTGACCCGATTGAGGTTCGGATAGGATTTTTTGGGTATGGAACTAACCAGTGACGGCTGAAAGCGGTCATAGCTGTAGAACTCACAGATACCTTCGTTTTGACTGGTTATGGCTCCCGTTACTCTAAACGAGCCAAGAGTTATGGCCCTCCGAATAATCGATATCCACAGGGTGCAACATCTACGTGCAAGGTGCAACATCCGTCCAAAATGACGAAACCGTGCCGTACGACCTTTAGAAATGGATGCATGGATTTGAAACAGTGCAGTACCATGGTGCACCACTCTCCAGCGATGGTAAATCATTGACAAGCCACGGGGATCCCGTTTTACAGAAAAAATCCACGTGACGAAAAAACGAAGGATAAAAAACTTCCTTGACCCGATTGAGGTTCAGACAGGATTTTTTGGGTATGGAACTAACCAGTGACGGCTGAAAGCTGTCATGGCTGTAGAACTCACAGATACCTTCATTTTGACTGGTTATGGCGCCCGTAACTCTAAACAAGCCAAGAGTTATGGCCCTCCGAATAATCGATATCCACAGGGTGCAACATCTACGGTGCAAGGTGCAACATCCGTCCAAAATGACGAAACAGTGTCGTACGACCTTTAGAAATGAGTGCATGGATTTGAAACGTTGCAGTCCCATGGTGCACCAATCTCCAGCGATGGTACATCATAGACCAGCCATGGGGATCCCGTTTTACAGAAAAAATCCACGTGACGAATAAACGAAGGGTAAAAAACTTCCTTGACCCGATTGAGGTTCAGATAGGATTTTATGGGTATGGAACTAACCAGTGACGGCTGAAAGCGGTCATGGCTGTAGAACTCACAGATAACTTCGTTTTGACTGGTTATGGCTCCCGTAACTCTAAACGAGCCAAGAGTTATGGCCCTCCGAAGAAACGATATCCACAGGGTGCAACATCTACGGTGCAAGGTGCAACATCCGTCCAAAATGACGAAACCGTGCCGTACGACCTTTAGAAATGGATGCATGGATTTGAAACGGTGCAGTACCATGGTGCACCACTCTCCAGCAATGGTAAATCATTGACCAGCCACGGGGATCCCGTTTACAGAAAAAATCCACGTGACGAAAAAACGAAGGGTAAAAAACTTACATGACCCGATTGAGGTTCGGATAGGCTTTTTTGGGTATGAAAGTAACCAGTGACTGCTGAAAGCTGTCATAGCTGTAGAACTCACAGATACCTTCGTTTTGACTGGTTATGGCTCCCGTAATCTAAGCGAGCAAGAGTTATGGCCCTTCGAAGAATCGATATCCACAGGGTGCAACATCTACGGTGCAAGGTGCAACATCCGTCCGAAATGACGAAACAGTGCCGTACGACCTTTAGAAATGAGTGCCTGGATTTGAAACATTGCATTCTCATGGTGCACCACTCTCCATCGATGGTAAATCATAGACCAGCCACGGGGATCACGTTTAACTGAAAAAATCCACGTGACGAAAAAACGAAGGGTAAAAACTTCCATGACCCGATTGAGGTTCGGATAGGCTTTTTTGGGTATGAAAGTAACCAGTGACTGCTGAAAGCTTTCTTCGCTGTAGAACTCACGGATACCTTCGTTTTGACTGGTTATGGCTCCCGTAACTCTAAAGGATCCAAGAGTTATGGCCCTCCGAAGAATCGATATCCACAGGGTGCAACATCTACGTTGCATGGTGCAACATCCGTCCAAAATGACGAAACATTGCCGTATGACCTTTAGAAATGATTGCATGGATTTGAAACAATGCAATCCCATGGTGCACCACTCTCCAGCGATGGTAAATTATAGACCAGCCACGGGGATCCCGTTTTACAGAAAAAATCCACGTGACGAAAAAACGAAGGGTAAAAAACTTCCATGACCCGATTGAGGTTCGGATAGGCTTTTTTGGGTATGAAAGTAACCAGTGACTGCTGAAAGCTGTCATGCTATAGAACTCACAGTTACCTTCATTTTGACTGGTTATGGCTCCCGTAACTCTAAAGGAGCCAAGAGTTATGGCCCTCCGAATAATTGATATCCACAGGGTGCAACATCTACGGTGCAAGGTGCAACATCCGTCCAAAATGACGAAACCGTGCCGTACGACCTTTAGAAATGGATGCATGGATTTGAAACGGTGCAGTACCATGGTGCACCACTCTCCAGCGATGGTAAATCATTGACCAGCCACGGGGATCCCGTTTTACAGAAAAAATCCACGTGATGAAAAAACGAAGGGTAAAAAACTTCCATGACCCGATTGAGGTTCGGATAGGCTTTTTTGGGTATGAAATTAACCAGTGACTGCTGAAATCTGTCATAGCTGTAGAACTCACAGATACCTTCGTTTTGACTGGTTATGGCTCCCGTAACTCTAAACGAGCCAAGAGTTATGGCCCTCCGAAAAATCGATATCCACAGGGTGCAACATCTACGGTGCAAGGTGCAACATCCGTCCAAAATGACGAAACCGTGCGGTACGACCTTTAGAAATGGATGCATGGATTTGAAACGGTGCAGTACCATGGTGCACCACTCTCCAGCGATGGTAAATCATTGACCAGCCACGGCAATCCCGTTTTACAGAAAAAATCCACGTGACGAAAAAACGAAGGGTAAAAAACTTCCATGACCCGATTGAGGTTCGGATAGGCTTTTTTGGGTATGAAAGTAACCAGTGACTGCTGAAAGCTGTCATAGCTGTAGAACTCACAGATACCTTCGTTTTGACTGGTTATGGCTCCCGTAACTCTAAAGGATCCAAGAGTTATGGCCCTCCGAAGAATCGATATCCACAGGGTGCAACATCTACGATGCAAGGTGCAACATCCGTCCAAAAGGACGAAACAGTGCCGTACGACCTTTAGAAATGAGTGCATGGATTTGAAACATTGCAGTCCCATGGTGCACCACTCTCTAGCAATGGTAAATCATAGACCAGCCACGGGGTTCCCGTTTTACAGAAAAAATCCACGTGACGAAAAAACGAAGGGTAAAAAACTTTCTTGACCTGATTGAGGTTCGGATAGGATTTTTTGGGTATGGAACTAACCAGTGACGGCTGAAAGCGGTCATAGCTGTAGAACTCACAGATACCTTCGTTTTGACTGGTTATGGCTCCCGTAACTCTAAACGAGCCAAGAGTTATGGCCCTCCGAATAATCGATATCCACAGGGTGCAACATCTACGTGCAAGGTGCAACATCCGTCTAAAATGACGAAACCGTGCCGTACGACCTTTAGAAATGGATGCATGGATTGGAAACGGTGCAGTACCATGGTGCACCACTCTCCAGCGATGGTAAATCATTGACCAGCCACGGGGATCCCGTTTTACAGAAAAAATCCACGTGACGAAAAAACGAAGGGTAAAAAACTTCCTTGACCTGATTGAGGTTCAGACAGGATTTTTTGGGTATGGAACTAACCAGTGACGGGTGAAAGCGGTCATGGCTGTAGAACTCACAGATACCTTCGTTTTGACTGGTTATGGCGCCCGTAACTCTAAACGAGCCAAGAGTTATGGCCCTCCGAATAATCCATATCCACAGGGTGCAACATCTACGGTGCAAGGTGCAACATCCGTCCAAAATGACGAAACAGTGTCGTACGACCTTTAGAAATGAGTGCATGGATTTGAAACGTTGCAGTCCCATGGTGCACCAATCTCCAGCGATGGTACATCATAGACCAGCCACGGGGATCCCGTTTTACAGAAAAAATCCACGTGACGAATAAACGAAGGGTAAAACTCTTCTTTGACCCGATTGAGGTTCGGATAGGATTTTTTGGGTATGGAACTAACCAGTGACGGCTGAAAGCGGTCATGGCTGTAGAACTCACAGATACCTTCGTTTTGACTGGTTATGGCTCCCGTAACTCTAAATGACCCAAGAGTTATGGCCCTCCGAAGAATCGATATCCACAGGGTGCAACATCTACGGTGCAAGGTGCAACATCCGTCCAAAATGACGAAACCGTGTCGTACAACCTTTAGAAATGGATGCATGGATTTGAAATGGTGCAATACCATGGTGCACCACTCTCCAGCGATGGTAAATCATTGACCAGCCATGGGGATTCCGTTTTACAGAAAAAATCCACGAGACGAAAAAACGAAGGGTAAAAAACTTCCATGACCCGATTGAGGTTCGGATAGGCTTTTTTGGGTATGAAAGTAACCAGTGACTGCTGAAAGATGTCATAGCTGTAGAACTCACAGATACCTTCGTTTTGACTGGTTATGGCTCCCGTAATCTAAACGAGCCAAGAGTTATGGCCCTCCGAAGAATCGATATCCACAGGGTGCAACATCTACGGTGCAAGGTGCAACATCCGTCCGAAATGACGAAACAGTGCCGTACGACCTTTAGAAATGAGTGCATGGATTTGAAACATTGCAGTCCCATGGTGCACCACTCTCCATCGATGGTAAATCATAGACCAGCCACGGGGATCACGTTTAACTGAAAAAATCCACGTGACGAAAAAACGAAGGGTAAAAAACTTCCATGACCCGATTGAGGTTCGGATAGGCTTTTTTGGGTATGAAAGTAACCAGTGACTGCTGAAAGCTTTCATCGCTGTAGAACTCACGGATACCTTCGTTTTGACTGGTTATGGCTCCCTAACTCTAAAGGATCCAAGAGTTATGGCCCTCCGAAGAATCGATATCCACAGGGTGCAACATCTACGGTGCATGGTGCAACATCCGTCCAAACTGACGAAACAGTGTCGTACGACCTTTAGAAATGAGTGCATGGATTTGAAACAATGCAGTCCCATGGTGCACCACTCTCCAGCGATGGTTAATTATAGACCAGCCACGGGGATCCCGTTTTACAGAAAAAATCCACGTGACGAAAAAACAAAGGGTAAAAAACTTCCATGACCCGATTGTGGTTCGGATAGGCTTTTTTTGGTATGAAAGTTACCAGTGACTGTTGAAAGCTGTCATGGTATAGAACTCACAGATACCTTCATTTTGACTGGTTATGGCTCCCGTAACTCTAAAGGAGCCAAGAGTTATGGCCCTCCGAATAATCGATATCCACAGGGTGCAACATCTACGGTGCAAGGTGCAACATCCGTCCAAAATGACGAAACCGTGCCGTACGACCTTTAGAAATGGATGCATGGATTTGAAATGGTGCAGTACCATGGTGCACCACTCTCCAGCGATGGTAAATCATTGACCAGCCATGGGGATCCCGTTTTACAGAAAAAATCCACGTGATGAAAAAACGAAGGGTAAAAAACTTCCATGACCCGATTGAAGTTCGGATAGGCTTTTTTGGGTATGAAAGTAACCAGTGACTGCTGAAAGCTGTCATAGCTTTAGAACTCACAGATACCTTCGTTTTGACTGGTTATGGCTCCCGTAACTCTAAACGAGCCAAGAGTTATGGCCCTCCGAATAATCGATATACACAGGGTGCAACATATACGGTGCAAGGTGCAACATCCGTCCAAAATGACGAAACCGTGCCGTACGACCTTTAGAAATGGATGCATGGATTTGAAACGGTGCAGTACCATGGTGCACCACTCTCCAGCGATGGTAAATCATTGACCAGCCACAGGGATCCCATTTTACAGAAAAAATCCACGTGATGAAAAAACGAAGGGCAAAAAACTTCCATGACCCGATTGAGGTTCGGATAGGCTTTTTTGGGTATGAAAGTAACCAGTGACTGCTGAAAGCTGTCATAGCTATAGAACTCACAGATACCTTCATTTTGACTGGTTATTGCTGCCGTAACTCTAAAGGAGCCAAGAGTTATGGCCCTCCGAAGAATCGATATCCACAGGGTGCAACATCTACGGTGCAAGGTGCAACATCCGTCAAAAATGACGAAACAGTGCCGTACGACCTTTAGAAATGAGTGCATGGATTTGAAACATTGCAGTCCCATGGTACACCACTCTCCAGCGATGGTAAATCATAGACCAGCCACGGGGATCCCGTTTTACAGAAAAAATCCACGTGACGAAAAAACGAAGGGTAAAAAACTTCCTTGACCCGATTGAGGTTCGGATAGGATTTTTTGGGTATGGAACTAACCAGTGACGGCTGAAAGCGGTAATAGCTGTAGAACTCACAGATACCTTCGTTTTGACTGGTGATGGCTCCCGTAACTCTAAACGAGCCAAGAGTTATGGCCCTCCGAATAATCGATATCCATAGGGTGCAACATCTACGGTGCAAGGTGCAACATCCATCCAAAATGAAGAAACCGTGTCGTACGACCTTTAGAAATGGATGCATGGATTTGAAACGGTGCAGTGCCATGGTGCACCACTCTCCAGCGATGGTAAATCATTGACCAGCCACGGGGATCCCGTTTTACAGTAAAAATCCACGTGACGAAAAAAGGAAGGGTAAAAAACTTCCATGACCCGATTGAGGTTCGGATAGGCTTTTTTGGGTATGAAAGTAACCAGTGACTGCTAAAAGCTGTCATAGCTGTAGAACTCACAGATACCTTTGTTTTGACTGGTTATGGCTCCCGTAATCTAAACGAGCCAAGAGTTATGGCCCTCCGAATAATCGATATCCACAGGGTGCAACATCTACGGCGCAAGGTGCAACATCCGTCCAAAATGACAAAACCGTGCCGTACGACCTTTAGAAATGGATGCATGGATTTGAAACGGTGCAGTACCATGGTGCACCACTCTCCAGCGATGGTAAATCATAGACCAGCCACAGGGATCCCGTTTTACAGAAAAAATCCACGTGATGAAAAAACGAAGGGTAAAAAACTTCCATGACCCGATTGAGGTTCGGATAGGCTTTTTTGGGTATGAAAGTAACCAGTGACTGCTGAAAGCTGTCATAGCTGTAGAACTCACAGATACCTTCATTTTGACTGGTTATTGCTGCCGTAACTCTAAAGGAGCCAAGAGTTATGGCCCTCCGTAGAATCGATATCCACAGGGTGCAACATCTACGGTGCAAGGTGCAACATCCGTCCAAAATGACGAAACTGTGCCGTACGACCTTTAGAAATGAGTGCATGGATTTGAAACATTGCAGTCCCATGATACACCACTCTCCAGCGATGGTAAATCATAGACCAGCCACGGGGATCCCGTTTTACAGAAAAAATCCACGTGACGAAAAAACGAAGGGTAAAAAACTTCCTTGACCCGATTGAGGTTCGGATAGGATTTTTTGGGTATGGAACTAACCAGTGACGGCTGAAAGCGGTCATAGCTGTAGAACTCACAGATACCTTCGTTTTGACTGGTTATGGCTCCCGTAACTCTAAACGAGCCAAGAGTTATGGCCCTCCGAATAATCGATATCCATAGGGTGCAACATCTACGGTGCAAGGTGCAACATCCGTCCAAAATGGCGAACCGTGCCGTACGACCTTTAGAAATGGATGCATGGATTTGAAACGGTGCAGTACCATGGTGCACCACTCTCCAGCGATGGTAAATCATTGACCAGCCACGGGGATCCCGTTTTACAGAAAAAATCCACGTGACGAAAAAACGAAGGGTAAAAAACTTCCTTGACCCGATTGAGGTTCAGACAGGATTTTTTGGGTATGGAACTAACCAGTGACGGCTGGAAGCGGTCATGGCTGTAGAACTCACAGATACCTTCGTTTTGACTGGTTATGGCGCCCGTAACTCTAAACGAGCCAAGAGTTATGGCCCTCCGAATAATCCATATCCACAGGGTGCAACATCTACGGTGCAAGGTGCAACATCCGTCCAAAATGACGAAACAATGCCGTACGACCTTTAGAAATAAGTGCATGGATTTGAAACGTTGCAGTCCCATGGTGCACCACTCTCCAGCGATGGTAAATCATAGACCAGCCACGGGGATCCCGTTTTACAGAAAAAATCCACGTGACGAATAAACGAAGGGTAAAAAACTTCCTTGACCCGATTGAGTTTCGGATAGGATTTTTTGGGTATGGAACTAACCAGTGACGGCTGAAAGCGGTCATGGCTGTAGAACTCACAGATACCTTCGTTTTGACTGGTTATGGCTCCCGTAACTCTAAACGAGCCAAGAGTTATGGCCCTCCGAAGAATCGATATCCACAGGGTGCAACATCTACGGTGCAAGGTGCAACATCCGTCCAAAATGACGAAACCGTGTCGTACGACCTTTAGAAATGGATGCATGGATTTGAAACGGTGCAGTACCATGGTGCACCACTCTCCAGCGTTGGTAAATCATTGACCAGCCACGGGGATCCCGTTTTACAGAAAAATCCACGTGACGAAAAAACGAAGGGTAAAAAACTTCCATGACCCGATTGAGGTTCGGATAGGCTTTTTTGGGTATGAAAGTAACCAGTGACTGCTGAAAGATTTCATAGCTGTAGAACTCACAGATACCTTCGTTTTGACTGGTTATGGCTCCCGTAATCTAAACGAGCCAAGAGTTATGGCCCTCCGAAGAATCGATATCCACAGGGTGCAACATCTACGGTGCAAGGTGCAACATCCGTCCGAAATGACGAAACAGTGCCGTACGACCTTTAGAAATGAGTGCATGGATTTGAAACATTGCAGTCCCATGGTGCACCACTCTTCATCGATGGTAAATCATAGACCAGCCACGGGGAACCCGTTTTACAGAAAAAATCCACGTGGCGAAAAAACGGAGGGTAAAAAACTTCCATGACCCGATTGAGGTTCGGATAGGCTTTTTTGGGTATGAAAGTAACCAGTGACTGCTGAAAGCATTCATCGCTGTAGAACTCACAGATACCTTCGTTTTGACTGGTTATGCCTCGCATAACTCTAAAGGAGCCAAGAGTTATGGCCCTCCGAAGAATCGATATCCATAGGGTGCAACATCTACGGTGCAAGGTGCAACATCCGTCCAAAATGACGAAACAGTGCCGTACGACCTTTAGAAATGAGTGCATGGATTTGAAACATTGCAGTACCATGGTGCACCACTCTCCAGCAATGGTAAATCATAGACCAGCCACGGGGATCCCGTTTTACAGAAAAAATCCACGTGACGAAAAAACGAGGGGTAAAAAACTTCCATGACCGAATTGAGGTTCGGATAGGCTTTTTTGAGTATGAAAGTAACCAGTGACTGCTGAAAGCTGTCATAGCTATAGAACTCATTGATACCTTCGTTTTGACTGGTTATGGCTCCCGTAACTCTCAAGGAGCCAAGAGTTATGGCCCTCCGAATAATCGATATCCACAGGGTGCAACATCTACGGTGCATGGTGCAACATCCGTCCAAAATGACGAAATCGTGCCGTACGACCTTTAGAAATGGATGCATGGATTTGAAACGGTGCAGTACCGTGTGCACCACTCTCCAGCGATGGTAAATCATTGACCAGCCACGGGGATCCCGTTTTACAGAAAATATCCACGTGATGAAAAAACGAAGGGTAAAAAACTTCCATGACCCGATTGAGGTTCGGATAGGCTTTTTTGGGTATGAAAGTAACCAGTGACTGCTGAAAGCTGTCATAATTGTAGAACTCACAGATACCTTCGTTTTGACTGGTTATGGCTCCCGTAACTCTAAAGGAGCCAAGAGTTATGGCCCTCCGAAAAATCGATATCCACAGGGTGCAACATCTACGGTGCAAGGTGCAACATCCGTCCAAAATGACGAAACAGTGCCGTACGACCTTTAGAAATGAGTGCATGGATTTGAAACATTGCAGTCCCATGGTGCACCACTCTCCAGCGATGGTAAATCATAGACCAGCCACGGGGATCCCGTTTTACAGAAAAAATCCACGTGACGAAAAAACGAAGGGTAAAAAACATCCATGACCCGATTGAGGTTCGGATATGATTTTTTGGGTATGGAACTTACCAGTGACGGCTGAAAGCTGTCATGACTGTAGAACTCACAGATACCTTCGTTTTGAATTGTTATGGCTCCCGTAACTCTAAACGAGCCAAGAGTTATGGCCCTCCGTATAATCGATATCCACAAGGTGCAACATCTACGGTGTAAGGTGCAACATCCGTCCAAAATGACGAAACCGTGCCGTACGACCTTTAGAAATGGTTGCATGGATTTGAAACGGTGCAGTACCATGGTGCACCCCTCTCCAGCGATGGTAAATCATTGACCAGCCACGGGGATCTCGTTTTATAGAAAAAATCCACGTGACGAAAAAACGAAGGGTAAAAAACTTCCATGACCCGATTGAGGTTCGGATAGGCTTTTTTGGGTGTGAAAGTAACCAGTGACTGCTGGAAGCTGTCATAGCTGTAGAACTCACAGATACCTTCGTTTTGACTGGTTATGGATCCCGTAACTCTAAAGGAGCCAAGAGTTATGGCCCTCCGAAGAATCGATATCCACAGGGTGCAACATCTACGGTGCAAGGTGCAACATCCGTCCAAAATGACGAAACAGTGCCGTACGACCTTTAGAAATGAGTGCATGGATTTGAAACATTGCAGTCCCATGGTGCACCACTCTCCAGCGATGGAAAATCATAGACCAGCCACGGGGATCCCGTTTTACCGAAAAAATCCACGTGACGAAAAAACAAAGGGTAAAAAACTTCGTTGACCCGATTGAGGTTCGGATAGGATTTTTTTGGTATGGAACTAACCAGTGATGGCTGAAAGCGGTCATTGCTGTAGAACTCACAAATACCTTCGTTTTGACTGGTTATGGCTCCCGTAACTCTAAACGAGCCAACAGTTATGGCCCTCCGAAGAATCGATATCCACAGGGTGCAACATCTACGGTGCAAGGTGCAACATCCGTCCAAAATGACGAAACCGTGTCGTACGACCTTTAGAAATGGATGCATGGATTTGAAACGGTGCAGTACCATGGTACACCACTCTCTAGCGATGGTAAATCATTGACCAGCCACGGGGATCCCGTTTTACAGTAAAAATCCACGTGACGAAAAAACGAAGGGTAAAAAACTTACATGACCCGATTGAGGTTCGGATAGGCTTTTTTGGGTATGAAAGTAACCAGTGACCGTTGAAAGCTGTCATAGCTGTAGAACTCACAGATACCTTCATTTTGACTGGTTATGGCTCCCGTAATCTAAACGAGCCAAGAGTTATGGCCCTCCGAAGAATCAATGTCCACAGGGTGCAACATCCGTCCGAAATGATGAAACCGTGCCGTACGACCTTTAGAAATGAGTGCATGGATTTGAAACATTACAGTCCCATGGTGCACCACTCTCCATCGATGGTAAATCATAGACCAGCCACGGGGATCCCGTTTTACAGAAAAAATCCACGTGACGAAAAAACGAAGGGTAAAAAACTTCCTTGACCCGATTGAGGTTCGGATAGGCTTTTTTGGGTATGAAAGTAACCAGTGACTGCTGAAAGCTTTCATCGCTATAGAACTCACAGATACCTTCGTTTTGACTGGTTATGGCTCCCGTAACTCTGAAGGAGCCAAGAGTTATGGCTCTTCGAAGAATCGATATCCACAGGGTGCAACATCTACGGTGCAAGGTGCAACATCCGTCCAAAATGACGAAACCGTGCCGTACGACCTTTAGAAATGGACGCATGGATTTGAAACAGTGCAGTACCATGCTACACCACTCTCCAGCGATGGTAAATCATTGACCAGCCACGGGGATCCCGTTCTACAGAAAAAATCCACGTGATGAAAAAACGAAGGGTAAAAAACTTCCTTGACCCGATTGAGGTTCGGATAGGATTTTTTGGGTATGGAACTAACCAGTGACGACTGAAAGTAGTCATGGCTGTAGAACTCACAAATACCTTCGTTTTGACTGGTTATGGCTCCCGTAACTCTAAACGAGCCAAGAGTTATGGCCCTCCGAATAATCGATATCCACAGGGTGCAACATCTACGGTGCAAGGTGCAACATCCGTCCAAAATGACGAAACCGTGCCGTACGACCTTTACAAATGGATGCATGGATTTGAAACGGTGCAGTACCATGGTGCACCACTCTCCAGCGATGGTAAATCATTGACCAGCCACGGGGATCCCGTTTTAAAGAAAAAATCCACGTGACGAAAAAACGAAGGGTAAAAAACTTCCATGACCCGATTGAGGTTCGGATAGGCGTTTTTGGGTGTGAAAGTAACCAGTGACTGCTGGAAGCTGTCATAGCTGTAGAACTCACAGATACCTTCGTTTTGACTGGTTATGGCTCCCGTAACTCTAAAGGAGCCAGGAGTTATGGCCCTCCGAAGAATCGATATCCACAGGGCGCAACATCTACGGTGCAAGGTGCAACATCCGTCCAAAATGACGAAACTGTGCCGTACGACCTTTAGAAATGGATGCATGGATTTGAAACGGTGCAGTACCATGGTGCACCACTCTCCAGCGATGGTAAATCATAGACCAGCCACGGGAATCCCGTTTTAAATAAAAAATCCACGTGACGAAAAAACGAAGGGTAAAAAACTTCCTTGACCCGATTGAGGTTCGGATAGGATTTTTTGGGTGTGGAACTAACCTGTGACTGCTGAAAGCTGTCATAGCTGTAGAACTCACAGATACCTTCGTTTTGACTGGTTATGGCTCCCGTAATCTAAACGAGCCAAGACTTATGGCCCTCCGAAGAATCGATATCCACAGGGTGCAACATCTACGGTGCAAGGTGCAACATCCGTCCGAAATGACGAAACAGTGCCGTACGACCTTTAGAAATGAGTGCATGGATTTGAAACATTGCAGTCCCATGGTGCACCACTCTTCATCGATGGTAAATCATAGACCAGCCATGGGGAACCCGTTTTACAGAAAAAATCCACGTGGCGAAAAAACGGAGGGTAAAAAACTTCCATGACCCGATTGAGGTTCGGATAGGCTTTTTTGGGTATGAAAGTAACCAGTGACTGCTGAAAGCATTCATCGCTGTAGAACTCACAGATACCTTCGTTTTGACTGGTTATGCCTCACGTAACTCTAAAGGAGCCAAGAGTTATGGCCCTCCGAAGAATCGATATCCATAGGGTGCAACATCTACGGTGCAAGGTGTAACATCCGTCCAAAATGACGAAACAGTGCCGTACGACCTTTAGAAATGAGTGCATGGATTTGAAACATTGCAGTACCATGGTGCACCACTCTCCAGCAATGGTAAATCATAGACCAGCCACGGGGATGCCGTTTTACAGAAAAAATCCACGTGACGAAAAAACGAGGGGTAAAAAACTTCCATGACCGAATTGAGGTTCGGATAGGCTTTTTTGGGTATGAAAGTAACCAGTGACTGCTGAAAGCTGTCATAGCTATAGAACTCATTGATACCTTCGTTTTGACTGGTTATGGCTCCCGTAACTCTAAAGGAGCCAAGAGTTATGGCCCTCCGAATAATCGATATCCACAGGGTGCAACATCTACGGTGCATGGTGCAACATCCGTCCAAAATGACGAAATCGTGCCGTACGACCTTTAGAAATGGATGCATGGATTTGAAACTGTGCAGTACCGTGGTGCACCACTCACCAGCGATGGTAAATCATTGACCAGCCACGGGGATCCCGTTTTACAGAAAAAATCCACGTGATGAAAAAACGAAGGGTAAAAAACTTCCATGACCCGATTGAGGTTCGGATAGGCTTTTTTGGGTATGAAAGTAACCAGTGACTGCTGAAAGCTGTCATAATTGTAGAACTGACAGATACCTTCGTTTTGACTGGTTATGGCTCCCGTAACTCTAAAGGAGCCAAGAGTTAGGGCCCTCCGAAAAATCGATATCCACAGGGTGCAACATCTACGGTGCAAGGTGCAACATCCGTCCAAAATGACGAAACAGTGCCGTACGACCTTTAGAAATGATTGCATGGATTTGAAACATTGCAGTCCCATGGTGCACCACTCTCCAGCGATGGTAAATCATAGACCAGCCACGGGGATCCCGTTTTACAGAAAAAATCCACGTGACGAAAAAACGAAGGGTAAAAAACTTCCATGACCCGATTGAGGTTCGGATATGATTTTTTGGGTATGGAACTTACCAGT
Organism: Allium cepa; assembly: GCA_030765085.1. Taxonomy (NCBI): domain Eukaryota; kingdom Viridiplantae; phylum Streptophyta; class Magnoliopsida; order Asparagales; family Amaryllidaceae; genus Allium; species Allium cepa. The sequence continues at coordinate 1,644,101 of CM060941.1, forward strand.
GACGGCTGAAAGCTGTCATGACTGTAGAACTCACAGATACCTTCGTTTTGAATTGTTATGGCTCCCGTAACTCTAAACGAGCCAAGAGTTATGGCCCTCCGTATAATCGATATCCACAAGGTGCAACATCTACGGTGTAAGGTGCAACATCCGTCCAAAATGACGAAACCGTGCCGTACGACCTTTAGAAATGGATGCATGGATTTGAAACGGTGCAGTACCATGGTGCACCACTCTCCAGCGATGGTAAATCATTGACCAGCCACGGGGATCTCGTTTTATAGAAAAAATCCACGTGACGAAAAAACGAAGGGTAAAAAACTTCCATGACCCGATTGAGGTTCGGATAGGCTTTTTTGGGTGTGAAAGTAACCAGTGACTGCTGGAAGCTGTCATAGCTGTAGAACTCACAGATACCTTCGTTTTGACTGGTTATGGATCCCGTAACTTTAAAGGAGCCAAGAGTTATGGCCGTCCGAAGAATCGATATCCACAGGGTGCAACATCTACGGTGCAAGGTGCAACATCCGTCCAAAATGACGAAACAGTGCCGTACGACCTTTAGAAATGAGTGCATGGATTTGAAACATTGCAGTCCCATGGTGCACCACTCTCCAGCGATGGTAAATCATAGACCAGCCACGGGGATCCCGTTTTACCGAAAAAATCCACGTGACGAAAAAACAAAGGGTAAAAAACTTCGTTGACCCGATTGAGGTTCGGATAGGATTTTTTTGGTATGGAACTAACCAGTGATGGCTGAAAGCGGTCATTCCTGTAGAACTCACAAATACCTTCGTTTTGACTAGTTATGGCTCCCGTAACTCTAAACGAGCCAACAGTTATGGCCCTCCGAAGAATCGATATCCACAGGGTGCAACATCTACGTTGCAAGGTGCAACATCCGTCCAAAATGACGAAACCGTGTCGTACGACCTTTAGAAATGGATGCATGGATTTGAAACGGTGCAGTACCATGGTACACCACTCTCTAGCGATGGTAAATCATTGACCAGCCACGGGGTCCCGTTTTACAGTAAAAATCCACGTGACGAAAAAACGAAGGGTAAAAAACTTACATGACCCGATTGAGGTTCGGATAGGCTTTTTTGGGTATGAAATTAACCAGTGACCGTTGAAAGCTGTCATAGCTGTAGAACTCACACATACCTTCATTTTGACTGGTTATGGCTCCCGTAATCTAAACGAGCCAAGAGTTATGGCCCTCCGAAGAATCGATATCCACAGGGTGCAACATCTACGGTGCAAGGTGCAACATCCGTCCGAAATGATGAAACAGTGCCGTACGACCTTTAGAAATGAGTGCATGGATTTGAAACATTACAGTCCCATGGTGCACCACTCTCCATCGATGGTAAATCATAGACCAGCCACGGGGATCCCGTTTTACAGAAAAAATCCACGTGACGAAAAAACGAAGGGTAAAAAACTTCCTTGACCCGATTGAGGTTCGGATAGGCTTTTTCGGGTATGAAAGTAACCAGTGACTGCTGAAAGCTTTCATCGCTGTAGAACTCACAGATACCTTCGTTTTGACTGGTTATGGCTCCCGTAACTCTGAAGGAGCCAAGAGATATGGCCCTTCGAAGAATCGATATCCACAGGGTGCAACATCTACGGTGCAAGGTGCAACATCCGTCCAAAATGACGAAACCGTGTCGTACGACCTTTAGAAATGGACGCATGGATTTGAAACAGTGCAGTACCATGCTACACCACTCTCCAGCGATGGTAAATCATTGACCAGCCACGGGGATCCCGTTCTACAGAAAAAATCCACGTGATGAAAAAACGAAGGGTAAAAAACTTCCTTGACCCGATTGAGGTTCGGATAGGATTTTTTGGGTATGGAACTAACCAGTGACGGCTGAAAGTAGTCATGGCTGTAGAACTCACAAATACCTTCGTTTTGACTGGTTATGGCTCCCGTAACTCTAAACGAGCCAAGAGTTATGGCCCTCCGAATAATCGATATCCACAGGGTGCAACATCTACGGTACAAGGTGCAACATCCGTCCAAAATGACGAAACCGTGCCGTACGACCTTTACAAATGGATGCATGGATTTGAAACGGTGCAGTATCATGGTGCACCACTCTCCAGCGATGGTAAATCATTGACCAGCCACGGGGATCCCGTTTTAAAGAAAAAATCCACGTGACGAAAAAACGAAGGGTAAAAAACTTCCATGACCCGATTGAGGTTCGGATAGGCGTTTTTGGGTGTGAAAGTAACCAGTGACTGCTGGAAGCTGTCATAGCTGTAGAACTCACAGATACCTTCGTTTTGACTGGTTATGGCTCCCGTAACTCTAAAGGAGCCAGGAGTTATGGCCCTCCGAAGAATCGATATCCACAGGGCGCAACATCTACGGTGCAAGGTGCAACATCCGTCCAAAATGACGAAACCGTGCCCTACGACCTTTAGAAATGGATGCATGGATTTGAAACGGTGCAGTACAATGGTGCACCACTCTCCAGCGATGGTAAATCATAGACCAGCCACGGGAATCCCGTTTTAAATAAAAAATCCACGTGACGAAAAAACGAAGGGTAAAAAACTTCCTTGAAACGATTGAGGTTCGGATAGGATTTTTTGGGTGTGGAACTAACCTGTGACTGCTGAAAGCTGTCATAGCTGTAGAACTCACAGATACCTTCGTTTTGACTGGTTATGGCTCCCGTAATCTAAACGAGCCAAGAGTTATGGCCCTCCGAAGAATCGATATCCACAGGGTGCAACATCTACGGTGCAAGGTGCAACATCCGTCCGAAATGACGAAACAGTGACGTACGACCTTTAGAAATGAGTGCATGGATTTGAAACATTGCAGTCCCATGGTGCACCACTCTCCATCGATGGTAAATCATAGACCAGCCACGGGGATCCCGTTTTACAGAAAAAATCCACGTGACGAAAAAACGAAGGGTAAAAAACTTCCATGACCCGATTGAGGTTCGGATAGGATTTTTGGGTATGAAAGTAACCAGTGACTGCTGAAAGCTTTCATCGCTGTGGAACTCACAGACACCTTCGTTTTGATTGGTTATGGCTCCCGTAACTCTGAAGGAGCCAAGAGTTATGGCCCTCCGAAGAATCGATATCCATAGGGTGCAACATCTACGGTGCAAGGTGCAACATCCGTCCAAAATGACGAAACAGTGTCGTACGACCTTTAGAAATGAGTGCATGGATTTGAAACATTGCAGTACCATGGTGCACCACTCTCCAGCGATGGTAAATCATAGACCAGCCACGGGGATCTCGTTTTACAGAAAAAATCCACATGACGAAAAAACGAAGGGTAAAAAACTTCCATGACCCGATTGAGGTTCGGATACGCTTTTTTGGGTATGAAAGTAAGCAGTGACTGCTGAAAGCTGTCATAGCTATAGAACTCACAGATACCTTCGTTTTGACTGGTTATGGCTCCCGTAACTCTAAAGGAGCCAAGAGTTATGGCCCTCCGAAGAATCGATATCCACAGGGTGCAACATCTATGGTGCAAGGTGCAACATCCGTCCAAAATGACGAAACTGTGCCGTACGACCTTTAGAAATGGATGCATGGATTTGAAACGGTGCAGTACCATGGTGCGCCACTCTCCAGCGATGGTAAATCATTGACCAGCCACGGGGATCCCGTTTTACAGAAAAAATCCACGTGACGAAAAAACGAAGGGTAAAAAACTTCCATGACCCGATTGAGGTTCGGATAGGATTTTTTGGGTATGGAACTAACCAGTTACGGCTGAAAGCAGTCATGGCTGTAGAACTAACAGATACCTTCGTTTTGAATGGTTATGGCTCCCGTAACTCTAAAGGAGCCAAGAGTTATGGCCCTCCGAAGAATCGATATCCACAGGGTGCAACATCTACGGTGCAAGGTGCAACATCCGTCCAAAATGACGAAACAGTGCCGTACGACCTTTAGAAATGAGTGCATGGATTTGAAACATTGCAGTCCCATGGTGCACCACTCTCCAGCGATGGTAAATCATAGACCAGCCACGGGGATCCCGTTTTACAGAAAAAATCCACGTGACGAAAAAACGAAGGGTAAAAAACTTCCTTGACCCGATTGAGGTTCGGATAGGATTTTTTGGGTATGGTACTAACCAGTGACGGCTGAAAGCTGTCATGGCTATAGAACTCACAGATACCTTCGTTTTGACTGGTCATGGCTCCCGTAACTCTAAACGAGCCAAGAGTTATGGCCCTCCGAATAATCGATATCCACAGGGTGCAACATCTACGGTGCAAGGTGCAACATCCGTCCAAAATGACGAAACCGTGCCGTACGACCTTTAGGAATGGATGCACGGATTTGAAACGGTGCAGTACCATGGTGCACCACTCTCCAGCGATGGTAAATCATTGACCAACCACGGGGATCCCGTTTTACAGAAAAAGTCCACGTGACGAAAAAACGAAGGGTAAAAAACTTCCATGACCCGATTGAGGTTCGGATAGGCTTTTTTGGGTGTGAAAGTAACCAGTGACTGCTAGAAGCTGTCATAGCTGTAGAACTCACAGATACCTTCGTTTTGACTGGTTATGGCTCCCGTAACTCTAAAGGAGCCAAGAGTTATGGACCTCCGAAGAATCGATATCCATAGGGTGAAACATCTACGGTGCAAGGTGCAACATCCGTCCAAAATGACGAAACAGTGCCGTACGAACTTTAGAAATGAGTGCATGGATTTGAAACATTGCAGTCCCATGGTGCACCACTCTCCAGCGATGGTAAATCATAGACCTGCCACGGGGATCCCATTTTACAGAAAAAATCCACGTGACGAAAAAACGAAGGGTAAAAAACTTCCTTGACCCGATTGAGGTTCAGATAGGATTTTTTGGGTACGGAACTAACCAGTGACGGCTGAAAGCGGTCATGGCTGTAGAACTCACAGATACCTTCGTTTCGACTGGTTATGGCTCCCGTAACTCTAAACGAGCCAAGAGTTATGGCCCTCCGAAGAATCGATATCCACAGGGTGCAACATCTACGGTGCAAGGTGCAACATCCGTCCAAAATGACGAAACCGTGTCGTACGACCTTTAGAAATGGATGCATGGATTAGAAACGGTGCAGTACTGTGGTGCACCACTCTCCAGCGATGGTAAATCATTGACCAGCCACGGGGATCCCGTTTTACAGAAAAAATCCACGTGACGAAAAAACGAAGGGTAAAAAACTTCCATGACCCGATTGAGGTTCGGATAGGCTTTTTTGGGTATGAAAGTAACCAGTGACTGCTGAAAGCTGTCATAGCTGTAGAACTCACAGATACCTTCGTTTTGACTGGTTATGGCTCCCGTAGCACTAATGGAGCCAAGAGTTATGGCCCTCCGAAGAATAGATATCCACAGGGTGCAACATCTACGGTGCAAGGTGCAACATCCGTTCAAAATGATGAAGCAGTGCCGTACGACCTTTAGAAATGAGTGCATGGATTTGAAACATTGCAGTCCCATGGTGCACCACTCTCCAGCAATGGTAAATCATAGACCAGCCACGGGGATCCCGTTTTACAGAAAAAATCCTCGTGACGAAAAAACGAAGGGTAAAAAACTTCCTTGACCCGATTGAGGTTCGGGTAGGATTTTTTGGGTATGGAACTAACCAGTGATCGGTGAAAGCAGTCATGGATGTAGAACTCACAGATACCTTCGTTTTGACTGGTTATGGCTCCCGTAACTCTAAACGAGCCAAGAGTTATGGCCCTCCGAATAATCGATATCCACATGGTGCAACATCTACGGTGCAAGGTGCAACATCCGTCCGAAATGACGAAACCGTGCCGTACGACCTTTACAAATGGATGCATGGATTTGAAACGGTGCAGTACCATGGTGCACCACTCTCCAGCGATGGTAAATCATTGACCAGCCACGGGGATCCCGTTTTACAGAAAAAATCCACGTGACGAAAAAACGAAGGGTAAAAAACTTCCATGACCCGATTAAGGTTCGGATAGGCTTTTTTGGGTGTGAAAGTAACCAGTGACTGCTGAAAGCTGTCATAGCTGTAGAACTCACAGATACCTTCGTTTTGACTGGTTATGGCTTCCGTAACTCTAAAGGAGCCAAGAGTTATGGCCCTCCGAAGAATCGATATCCACAGGGTGCAACATCTACGGTGCAAGGTGCAACATCCGTCCAAAATGACGAAACAGTGCCGTACGACCTTTAGAAATGAGTGCATAGATTTGAAACATTGCAGTCCCATGGTGCACCACTCTCCAGCGATGGTAAATCATAGACCGGCCATGGGGATCCCGTTTTACAGAAAAAATCCACGTTACGAAAAAACAAAGGGTAAAAAACTTCCTTGATCCGATTGAGGTTCAGATAGGATTTTTTGGGTATGGAACTAACCAGTGACGGCTGAAAGCCGTCATGGCTGTAGAACTCACAGATACCTTCGTTTTGACTGGTTATGGCTCCCGTAACTCTAAACGAGCCAAGAGTTATGGCCCTCTGAATAATCGATATCCACAGGGTGCAACATCTACGGTGCAAGGTGCAACATCCGTCCAAAATGGCGAAACCGTGCCGTACGACCTTTAGAAATGGATGCATGGATTTGAAATGGTGCAGTACCATGGTGCACCACTCTCCAACGATGGTAAATCATTGACCATCCACGGGGATCCCGTTTTACAGAAAAAATCCACGTGACGAAAAAACGAAGGGTAAAAAACTTCCTTGACCCGATTGAGGTTCGGATAGGATTTTTTGGGTATGGAACTAACCAGTTGTTGGGTGAATTCTCACCCAGAGGATCTCGAGACCGAGAAGTCACAGTTTCACCCGGGCTCGCAACCTCCACTCCGTTCGACAGCCAAGAAGCTCAATACTAACCCAGAAGTCCATCCAACATTCTCCATGAAGAAGCTCATTCGGCCCCAAGCCTCCATTCGGCTCCTTCCATTCGGCCCCAAGCTTCCATCACCAAACCAACATTCGGTCATCTCCATTCGGCTTCCCTCGTATTCGGCCACTGAACCAAACCCTTCCCCATCTTGGCCGAACCAGTCACACAACCAACCAGGGGTAATCACCGAACCAACCTACACGCCTATACCGGACCGACCATGCTCCTACTACCGGTCCACCACAGCTCCACGACCGGACCACCAACACCGAATCATTAATGGCCGGACCAACACCATCGAGCCAAACACATACCTCACCACCGAATAGAGCTCCGCCGAACCAGATGATTGCCAGTCCAGATCGCTTCAGCCCGGGCCCACCAGCAGCTATATACTTCCAAGACCCCTACACCCTACTTCATTCTACAAATAGAGGGGAAGGGTACAACAATGGCCGACAAGTTTGAGAGCTCAAGCACGGAAGGAACTTTCAAACTACTTTCATATACTTGTATACAAAGCCTTGTACTTGTAATCTGAAAGAAAAAGGACAATAACATATAAAGTGGACGTAGGCACGTTCTGGCCGAACCACTATAAATCTGTGTGTCTTTTACATTTCTGCCCCTGCTTCTCTCATATTTACATAACTCATCTAAATCATTAAGAATCACCTAAAATCAACTAAATCACACGACTTGGAGGTGTTTGCCCATTTTTTGCGCAAACATTTTTGGTGCTTTCACTGAGAGCTTCGAACTCGAAGCTTCAGCTTCCCTCATTCAACCTTCTTTCCCGATGGCACCCTTCATTGCCTAGGAAACATGACTTCCAGGCCAAGAAAAGACGCCAACAAGGAAAAGAACGTTGCAACCAACAGCGCTCCAAATCCAGTGGATCCAGATCAAGAGAACCGTCCCACTACCACAGCAGTGCCACATGTAGATCAGGCAATTCCAACAGCCCCTGCCGCGGAACAATCGGCAGTAATCACTAGAGCAGATCTAGAAAGAGTTGTGGTGGAAGTGACTAACCGCTTCGCATCCCAACAAGAAGCTTTGGTGAACCAACTCATGTCACTCTTGAGGGATGTCGAAGAATCCAACCGCAACACTGAATCATGGGGTGAATCTCAATCTGGAGGATCTCGGAGACAACAAAGGTCTTCCCTCTTCGAAGAAGCCATCAACAAGAACAACAATGATAGGGGCCGCGCCCGGACTCAGCCCGAACTCCGACTCGAGGAAGCGCTTGGAACCGAACCCAGTGGGGGAGGCGCCAGGCGAGGGTCGGATGTAGCTGAGCCAGTCATGCCACCTAATCATAGAAACCCCGCTGAACGGAGCCGAGCTAGAACCCAGCCCGAAGTTGACCCCATGGAAATGCTCGAAACAGAGCCCCACAGGGGAAGATTAAGGCAGGGGCCAACTGTAGCTGGACCTAGCATGCATCCGAGCAGCCAGAGACAGCCACTGGATAACGTCAGAAGTGATAGACTGTACCATCCCTACAGGTCATCTGGACGAGATAGATCCCGCAGGGAAGAGCCAAGCTCATTTTTGTCCGCTCCAAATTCTGATGAACGAATGGCACGATTATTCAGAGAGTGCGTCCAACGGGAGCAAAGGGACCGAGGAATAGGCGCTAGGGTCACCAGCCCCTTTACCCGTAATATCGAAACTGCTATCACCCCCCGGGAATGGAAGATGCCAACCATGGAACCTTACAAGGGAACTTCCGACCCCATCGTACACTTACAGAGATACACCCAGCATATGCTCATGAGCGGAGCAACAGAAGGGGTATTGTGTAAATGCTTTCCGCTGTTCTTAGCAGATCTAGCTACCTCCTGGTTCTGCCATTTACCCCAAGGATCTATCAGCTCATGGGAGATGTTGAAAGAAAAGTTCATTAGCCTGTTCCGCATCCATGTGGAACAACCCAAGGATGCTTATTCTCTATCCAATGTCAAACAGAAATCCGGAGAAACACTGCAACAATATCTAACCCGGTTCAACGCCGCAGCGGCCGCAGTTCAAGACGCCGATGAAAAGCTCACCCTAATGGCCCTCTGTAGTGGTGTACACCCAGATACCAAGTTTGCCAGAAGACTGACTAAGGAAAAACCAGCTACTTTACCTGATTTCTTCCATGAAGATGGAAAGTATATGAGGCTTGAAGACGCCGCCACTGAGATGCAGTCAGGGCAACAAGCTAAGACAGTTCAGGACAAGGTTCCCACTGCAGCTAAGGATGCTCGAAGAAGTGAATCTAGAGACAATGCTGGGGGCAGGAAGGTTGAAAAACGCCAATATCGACCAGGACCAAGATTTGACTCCTACACCCCTTTGAATGAAACGATCGAAAACAACTTCCTAGCCACTCAGGGCGAACTCGAATACAAGCGCCCCCCGCACAAGAAAGAATCAGATAACGCACTCAAGTCTGGAAAGTTCTGTCGCTTCCATGAATCCCACGGACATGACACCAATGAATGCCACCATCTTCGAGACTTAATCGAAGAACACATTAGAAGAAGAAGACTGGAACGCTATGTGAAGGGTCAGAACAGGACTCCAACTCCTTCCAATGAGAACTCAAAGCGACCCCTCCCAGAAGTAGGCGGAGGGAATCGCAACACCAGTGGCTCTAGTCAAGAGAAGATAGTAGTCCATACAATCTCGGGAGGACCACACATCGCCGACAGAAGCTGGGCAGAGATGGAAAGATACGGCAAGTCACTTAGAAATGCTGAAGGCTATGTAAACTCCATTATGGAAGAACGCCACCCAAAACGGAAAGAAAGTGACGACATCATATTCAGTAGGCGTGATTTAGAAGGAAGACAGTATCCACATATGGATCCGATGGTCATCTCTGCCTGGTTCGGTCCAGCTAAAGTTTTTCGAATTCTAATAGACACAGGAAGCTCCGTAAATATCCTATTCAAGCATGCTTTCGACAAAATAAGGCTGTCAATGAAGGATGTATCTCCCTGCGACAAACCACTGCATGGTTTCACTGGAGATGCAAAAATGCCCCTCGGGCAACTTGATCTCTTCGTCGAAATAGGAAGTCATCCCCGCTCTGTTGTACGAAAACAAACATTCGTACTAATAGAGAACCACTCAGCCTACAACGCCTTCCTGGGAAGACCTGCCTTATCTGTCTTCCAAATTGTCCTAGCCCCGTGGTGCCTGAAGATGAAATTCCCAACAGATAACGGAATAGGAGAAGTTGAAGGGGATCAAGACGCTGCCCGAGATTGTTATGTAACTGAACTTCGCAATAACCGCAGAAAGAATAAAGGGAAAGATGCAGAGACTACTCTCTGCATGAAGAGCTTGGAAGCATAGCAACTAAAGAAATCCCCTCCTCTTCGATATACCAGCGATCCCTTCAATGAACTAGACCCCAGGGATAAAGAGGAGGAGGCTACCGCTGAGCCTGCAGAGGCCATGGAATTCGTATCTGTAGACAAACATGATTCGAGTAGACTATTAAAAATAGGATCTCAGCTAAAAACAGAATTGAAGGATCAACGCATCGACTTTCTCCGCCACAACTTAGATGTATTTGCATGGACACATGCCGATATGACAGGAATCTCCCCAGACATAGCATGCCACATGCAGAACATCGATCCCACCAAGGTACCAATAAAGCAGAAAAAGAGAAGCATGGGGGCAGAACGATCAGTAGCCCTCGATGAGGAAGTAAAGAACCTACTTGCTAATGACTTCATACGAGAAGCCGTCTACCCAGAATGGATCGCTAACCCGGTGCTAGTAAGGAAAGCTAATGGGAAGTGGCGAACATGTATCGACTTCTCCAACCTGAATGACGCTTGCCCAAAAGATTGCTTCCCGCTTCCCCGAATCGACCAACTTGTAGACAGCACAGCCAGGCACGAACTCCTATCTTTTATGGATGCATACTCCGGATATAACCTGATTCCCATGCACACTCCCGATCAAGACCACACTAGCTTCATCACTGACCGAGGATTATATTGTTACAAAGTCATGCCTTTTGGACTCAAAAATGCCGGAGCTACCTATCAGCGCCTCGTCAACAAGATGTTCGCGGAACTAATAGGACGAACTATGGAAGTGTATGTGGATGACATGTTGGTAAAGTCCAGGAAAGCCGACGACCATGTAAGCCACCTGGGCGAGATGTTTCAGGTACTTCGCCGATATGGGATGAAGCTGAATCCTCTAAAGTGCTCCTTCGGAGTATCATAGGGAAAATTCTTAGGATTCATCGTCCATGCCAGAGGAATTGAAGCAAACCCTGAACAAATCCAGGCTCTAAAAGAAATAAGGATACCTTCCACTCGCAAAGAAATGCAGAGCCTAAACGGAAAGGTGGCCGACCTAAGCAGATTCATTTCCAAAGCAACTGACAAGTGCGTCCCTTTCTTCGAAGCTCTCAAGAAAGACAAAGGAAAATTCGAGTGGACCGATGAATGCTTAAAAGCCTTCCTTAACCTGATCGAACACCTTCAGAGACCACCAGTACTCTCAACTCCAAACGAAGGCGAAGAGCTATACCTATACCTCGCTGTATCATCTCATGCTCTAAGCGCCGCCTTGGTAAGAGAAGAAGACCGCACGCAACACCCAGTATACTTTGTGAGTAAGAGATTCACAGGGGCAGAAGCCAGATATCCTAAACTTGAGAAATTAGCATATTGTTTATTGATCGCGTCACGAAAACTGCGACACTACTTCCAATCTCACTCCATCAGAGTTCTAACCGATCAACCGCTAAGACAAGTGCTCCATCGTCCTGACACTTCTGGGCGACTCCTCAAATGGTGCATTGAACTAAGTCAGTATGATATCACCTACCATCCTCGCACCGCTATCAAAGGACAAGCCATGGCCGATTTCATTGCCGAATTCACTACCAACGACAAGGAACAATCCGAAATAGCAAAAAACATCAAGTGGAACCTCTTTGTAGATGGAGCATCGAACGAACAAGGCTCGGGGGCAGGTATCGTGATCGTCACCCCCAGGAGAAGAAAGTTGTACTATGCATTAAGGTTGGAATTCACGGCCACTAACAACGATGCGGAGTATGAGGCAGTAATAGCAGGATTGGAACTTGCCCTAGAAATTGGAGTCAATTCTTTATGTCTTCATAGTGATTCTCAGCTTATCGTAAACCAGGTACTAGGAGAGTTCCAGACTCGAGGAGAACGACTCACAGCATACCTAAAGAAAACCAAACTGCTACTCGATCAATTGGACCATTACCTAATCAAACACATTCCTCGAGAAGAGAACCAAGAGGCCGATGAACTGGCAAAGCAAGCTAGTATGAAGAATAGCACCATTTCCGGAGCACTAGCCATCTCAAGGCAGCTAGCCCCAAGTTTCGAACAAGTGAATCTAATAACTGCAATCGAAGAAGGAACCTGGATGACCCCTATCCGGAAATATTTGCAAGATGGCACACTACCCGATAGGCGTGACGAAGCCAAGAGAATCTTGAGGATAGTTCCCCACTACACAATACAAGAAGGCATCCTCTATCGGCGTGGCTTCTCTAGCCCCTTATTAAGATGCGTCGCCGGAAGGGAAGCCAAGGAAATTTTATCAAACATCCATCAGGGAGGTTGTGGAGATCACACTGGAGGGCAGACTCTGGCAAAAAAGATACTCCGATATGGATATTACTGGCCCACACTAAACAAAGACGCCTTAGACTTCGTCAAGAAATGCGACAGATGTCAGAAATTTGCCAAGATTCCTCGATTGCCCACAAATGAGATTACTCAAATGACCAGCCCTTGGCCCTTTGCTGTATGGGGAATTGACTTAATTGGCGAACTGCCAACGGGCCGAGGCGGAGCCAAATATGCTATAGTGGCAGTCGATTATTTCACCAAATGGGTGGAAGCGGAACCCCTAAATAAAATATCTTCAGCAAAAGTTATCAACTTCTTGATCAAAAATATTCTATGCAGGTACGGAGTCCCACTCAGGATCGTATCAGACAACGGACCCCAATTTGACAGCGAAGAATTCGCCGACTGGTGCCAAGAGCATGGAATTCATAAAAGCTTCTCATCAGTAGCTTATCCTCAGGCAAACGGACAAGTCGAAGCTGTCAACAAAATTCTCAAAACTCTAATCAAGAAGAAACTTGAAAAGTCAAAAGGCGCTTGGGTAGACGAACTTCCTACGGCACTTTGGGCCTACCGCACATCTTTCAGAACATCAACGGGACATACTCCCTTCTCTTTGGCATATGGATCGGAGGCAATGCTCCCAGTTGAGACTATTGTGCCTTCCCACCGTAGGATCCACTACAACCCAGAGGAAAACGAAGAACTCCTCCTCATGTCTTTGGATCTGATTGAGTAAAGGAGAAACGACGCAGCACTCAAAGTAGCAGCTCACAAACAAAAAGTGGCAGCACTATACTATTCCAAAGTCAAGCATCGCAGCTTACAAGAAGGAGATCTTGTCCTCAGGAGAATCTTTCCGCGCCCCGGGGCACTGGACCCCATATGGGACGGACCATATGTAATTCATAAAGATCTCCACAACGGAGCTTATATTTTGTCAACAGTGGACGGAAAGGTGTTCTAGAGGGCATGGAAAATCCGACACCTCCGTCGATACTTTTCTTAACTTGTACTGCCCATATGAAGTGAATTAACAAAGAGAATCAGTGGACGTAGGCATTTTCGTGCCGAACCACTTTAAAAAATCTTGTCTCTTTTTAACTTGTTCCTTTATATCTTGGCCGCTTGTTAAGTTTTATCCCTTTCTGTTGAACAAAATCCTATGGCATCTCCACTCAAGACGCACCGCGGCCTCATCTTGACTAGGCCTAACAGGTACGCTACGATTCTATGCACTCGCCAACGAGACACTTTTGCTCCAGCATCCCTCTGCTGCGGGTTAACTCATTGCTCGCGCCTGCCCTCAAAGCCAACTGTAATGAGCCGATTATAAGTCATCTTAAAGGCCGACTATAGCCGATGGCAGCTCATTACGGCGTTCGGCTCGCCGGCAACTGTGAACCTACTTTAAGCCCCAACATAAGGTGTGGCCAGCCAGGGGTAGTTCACGGCCAACGGCACCCACGCTAGCCGGCCACGGTAAATCGAATAATACCAACGATTACAGACCATAATGGTTCGGGTAGTTACCGTGCGCGATCTCGGCTCCGATGTGTCTTAAGTGCGGCTGTGGTAAAAAAGAAAACTCCCCGCGGAGGCGTAAGATGGGTGACAAATGTCTCCAAGACCCATAGCTAGGGAAAGTGACTGCAAAACCCGTTTGCCACGAACTTAAGCACATCGACGGCCTTCCGTGACTGGAAGTTTTACCTTTTCTATATTTCCATTTCATTTAAATACTTTTCTCCTATCCTGTATAACAAACTCTAAAGTACAGGAAACCAAATAGGGAGCATTCACTCATGAGGATCTAAGCCTGCATACTTGGTGGCAGGGTACTCAGCTATATCCGTGATCAGTTACACAAGACACTCAAAGCTACCGCCTGCAAATAAAACATGAAGGGCGGTACTCTCTTTTCTTGTACATAAATATGCAACTATAACTTATTCATACGTCACACTAACATTGCAAAACATGAAATTATTTTTCAAGCAAAAGCTTAACATCAAACACAACTAAAACCACAGGCATATACATAGTTATACTTCTCACACAGCACATCAAGATGACAACAACATTCAAACATAAAAAATTAGCTTATATTATAAAATCACACGAAGTTATTCTTTGCAAATAATATTACTACAGTCGCATCAATGACTAACGTAAACAGTGGTAAAAAGAAATAAAAAGGTGGCAGCTGCGTCCACACTCCGCTCTCGTCCTTCCGGCTTCCCAAGTCTACTTGGCCGCAGGATCAGAGCCCCCAGCGTGTTGATCAGAAGTCCCACCTGTCCAATTCAGAAGAGGAATTCATTAAACGAACGATGAACGATCAAGTAGTGGAAACACAAAAAGAAAAGAAAAAGAAGAATAACTCATCAGTGCCCGCCGCTTGATCCTCATCCTCCAACTGCACGCCCGCTTCCTCTGCAGCAAGCAGCCGCATCCCCTCCTTCACCGCCGCTTGCTCCTCCTTCGAGAACTGAGCAGTGACCGCATCCAAATTGAAAGCCGCTCCGCCTTCCTTACCCGCGTTCACCCTGGCCTCCTCTAAAGCCTGAAGATATGCCTTGGCCATGACCCGAGGGTAGTCGTCCATCCAAGACAATCCACCCTCCTTCCAAGTGTGGAAGTACATGTCCTGCAGCATCTCATCCATCATCCCCTCATTCTCCTCAAACTCCCTCACCCGGGCCTCGGAAGCCTGCAACTTGGCGACTGCAACATCCCTCTCTGATCGGTATCTCAAGCAGTCAGCCTGGAGTGACCTCCTCATTTCCTCCTCCTTTAACTTGAGAGACTTCCTCATTTCCTCCATCTCTTCCTTTAACTTGACTTGAGCCATCTCCACGGCCTCAAGCCTCCCAGACAACTCCTCTACCCGCTCGAGATCCGCATTCCGAACCTCATCCACCGTCGTAATGGCCATGTTAATCCACTCCTTGCAGGCGGCCTCCATTTTCCGTAATTCCGCCCTACTAGCCTTTTCCATAGTTTCTTTCAGCCGCCTGGAGGCTTCCTCGTGCTGAGAAATCTGGACGGCTTGATCGGCGAGCTGCTTGGCCTGATCGGCAACCTTTAGCCTCAACCGAATATTAGCACTCCCAATCTCTTCCCCGGCCTTGACCAATTGAGCATGATGCTCCATTAACTTCTTGGTCTCTGCGGCCACCCGATCGATATTAGCCTTGGCCTCGTCCCCCATGGTAACTACCCGAGTAGTAAGCTAATCAAGATCTAGAGACTTGGCCTCGTCCAGCACTCGTACCATGGGGTTGCGGGGAAGGAGGTGCTCACCCGTGGCCTCATCAAATGAGATATCCTGAAAGCTTGGATCTAAATCAGGATGACCGGCGAAGGGGTCACGAGGCACGGGGCGAGGCACATCAGGACGCCTTATGTGGATAACAGTTGGACTCTTGAAAGGAGGATGAGGAGGGCCAGACTCCATGCTCTCCTCCGTAGTATCACGAGGAGGCTGAGTAGGAAGCTGCGAACCAGGGGAAGACTCAAATAAGGAACGACTCCGCTTCTTTTTCCGAATGCTCTCTTCGATGACCCCAAGAAGAGGACGGTAACTGACTACGTCCCCAGTATGACCAGTGGAGGGCTTCGCAGAAGCTCTCCTCGACTTGAATTGTTCGAGGCGGTGTCGAACATCTGACGTTTTAACCACCTAGCCTGCCCCTGGAATAAAGAACAAGTGTTACGAACATACAATGATCCACAATTCAAAAAACGTGTTAAGTTAAAAAGAAAGAAAAAGTGAGAAGACACATCTATTATACAAACCCTGCGGAGGAGTGGGATACTGCAATAAGTCCTGAATCTCATTCCAGGACGGGAGTGGACCATAAAATATTCCTAAGTCCCTATCGTAAATGGAATCGGCAGAATTCAAAAGTTCACCTTGCACCGCCGGAATCACCCTAGCTGAGGAACCCTTAGGGGATGGGTCAGTGCCAGCGACAGCTTTGCCGGTTTCCTTTGCCTTCTCCGTTTTCGACTCTCCCTCCGACTCCCCGAAGGCCTGACGGAGAGCCTCATCCAGTTCAAGGTCTTGCCTAGAGGTTAAGGCACCAACGCCGCTACCACCCTGACCGTCGCCATCTCCTCCATCCTCTGACCCTTCTCCAACTTCGCCTCCTTCCCCCTCTTCCACATCTTCCTCCTCCGGGACAGTCGGGCAAGTACTTGGAGAAGGGCCATCAGACTTCTCCAGTTTCTTCCCCCCAACAACGGGACGCTCTGCAAAAGGCTCCCTCTTGCCACTCTTCACCGTGGCCCCCTCCTTAGCTTTAGCGGCCTTCTCCTCAGCCGTGTCCCTCTGCTTAACCACAGACTGGTGCGGTAGGATCAAATTGTACTCCAGGAGAGTTGCATTCCTGATCAAGAAGGAAGCCGACCGGTCCCGTGCCGGAATGGTCTTTATTTCAGCAGCCATTCGCGCCAAGGAATCGTCCTCCACGACTGCAATACCACCTGTCGCTAGCAAGAAATAGAAGCATGTCAGAAAAAACACTACAGTCAGAACATGGAAAATATAAATGAAATCCATCTTACAGCCGGAAGTGAAAAGGCGGAAAGAAACAGAATCGTCCTTGATAAAAAACCATTCTTTCTTGAACATGGTAAACTTCGAATATAAATCCAAGACCGGTTTGAAGGGCACGGCCTCTTCCAGACTAATATACGGAGATCCCTTCTTGTAGCCTCTCAGGTTATACAAATATCGAATTTCCCGATTAGAAGGAGGACGCCCGTACCTCCTCTGGAAGATAATAAAAAGGCTCACCAGAATGGCATAAGAGTTGGGCTGGAGCTGGAAAGGAGCCACCTTCAAATATGTGGTAAAGCTAACTATCCAAGCATTGATAGGAGGGATAGCACCACACATGCAATGATATCTGCTATAGGCAAAGTAGCCTTTGGGGGGATTATACGGCATCACTCCATCTCCCGGCAACAGCATGCAAGCCCTGTCTATCCCGAAGGAACGGGATATAACATCAAGTTGCTCCTCCTTTAGGGAGCTAGGAAAGCAATCGGGAGGGGAGACTAGAAGTTCCTGGGGACCATATCCGTCCACTAACGATCTCAGGACAGGTCGATGTTGCGCCGGTCCTAGCTGGACTGGGGGCACGGAGGAAGAAGACTCTCCTGTACCTTTAGACTTCTTTCTATCCGATCGTGTTTCCGCTTTGCGAGACATTTTCTGCAGCACAAGAAAAACTTGATATTAGAACAAGAAGTATAGAAACATAAACAAGCAAGTATCTAAAGCAAGCGTGTAAAAAGTCTAAGATTCCGTTCAAGGTTCAAGTATGAAGTCTCATTCGGCAGTGCAAGACATGGTCATTCGGCATCGAAAGCATATGGCCATTCGGCACTAAAATCCCATGCTCATTCGGCATTAAAATTTGATTCGGCATACATATCATTCGGCCCCAAGGCCCGAGTCTCATTCGGCATATAATACATTCGGTAGTAGAAAAAACTTCGAATGTATTCGGTAAATTAGGTCCATTCGGTAGCAAGGGTCATTCGGCAAAGAGCGTATACCTGGTTACGAGATGGTTCGGCGAAAGTTTGATTCGGCAAAAGTTTGATTCGGCTAAAGATTGATTCGGTATAATATTGGTTCGGCGCCTGTTGATTCGGTGAAGAAAAACTAAGGGGGGGTAGCCCCTATATATAGACTGGAGGAACACCACCGGACCAGATGGTTCGGCATACCGGACCAACCTCCAACTGAATGAAAACCTATACCTACTCGAAGCCGAATGAAACTGTCTCTACCAGCAGAAACCAGAAACATGGGGCATGCGGAGCGCCTCACTCAGATAAGTATCGAACTCCAGAACTAACTAATAAAATAAGGATTATGACAACGATGAATAAGTCGTAAATCTCTCACTAACATGGATTAATAATTTACACGTGTACACGACCACGAACGGTCCATAGGCACGCTCTGAATGGCCATTAACCCTATCATCGTGAGAATCTACACTTTGACATCCATTTTTAAGCTCATCGGTTAAACGGATATTTGATTCTGATAACTAGGAAATGGCTAAGCCACTTACACATGTACGGGGTCGCTAACGATCCCTAGGCATGCTTTGAGCTGGCAATAAACCACCTTGACAAACGTTCCAGGGACCCACTCTAACGTGAACCTGCAATCGATAATGCTAAACCCCCTCGGGGCACACTCTCTCGCCTCGAACGGCACGATTCACTTCATCTCGAATATTTCAATCCCGAACGGTCGTTATTTGAAATCACACTAAAGCTATCAATTCCCTTGCAGGACATCAACAGGATATGAACATCCAGCCCATGGCGTTACAAAACAAGCCTTCTCGCCACACGGAAAACAAAGTGCGACACATGCAAGCACGTGCCCCACTTTTGGGGGCAAATGTTAGGCGAATTCTCACCCAGAGGATCTCGAGACCGAGAAGTCACAGTTTCACCCGGGCTCGCAACCTCCACTCCGTTCGACAGCCAAGAAGCTCAATACTAACCCAGAAGTCCATCCAACATTCTCCATGAAGAAGCTCATTCGGCCCCAAGCCTCCATTCGGCTCCTTCCATTCGGCCCCAAGCTTCCATCACCAAACCAACATTCGGTCATCTCCATTCGGCTTCCCTCGTATTCGGCCACCGAACCAAACCCTTCCCCATCTTGGCCGAACCAGTCACACAACCAACCAGGGGTAATCACCGAACCAACCTACATGCCCATACCGGACCAGACCATGCTCCTACTACCGGTCCACCGCAGCTCCACGACCGGACCACCAACACCGAATCATTAATGGCCGGACCAACGCCATCGAGCCAAACACATACCTCACCACCGAATGGAGCTCCGCCGAACCAAATGATTGCCAGTCCAGATCGCTTCAGCCCGGGCCCACCAGCAGCTATATACTTCCAAGACCCCTACACCCTACCTCATTCTATAAATAGAGGGGCAGGGGTACAACAATGGCACACAAGTTTGAGAGCTCAAGCACGGAAGGAACTTTCAAACTACTTTCATATACTTGTATACAAATACAAAGCCTTGTACTTGTAATCTGAAAGAAAAAGGACAATAACATATAAAGTGGACGTAGGCACGTTCTGGCCGAACCACTATAAATCTGTGTGTCTTTTACATTTCAGCCCCTGCTTTTCTCATATTTACATAACTCATCTAAATCATTAAGAATCACCTAAAATCAACTAAATCACACGACTTGGAGGTGTTTGCCCATTTTTTGCGCAAACACCAGTGACGGCTGAAAGCAGTCATGGCTGTAGAACTCACAGATACCTTCGTTTTGACTAGTTATGGCTCCCGTAACTCTAAACGAGCCAAGAGTTATGGCCCTCCGAATAATCGATATCCACAGGGAGCAACATCTACGGTGCAAGGTGCAACATCCGTCCAAAATGACGAAACCGTGCCGTACGACCTTTAGAAATGGATGCATGGATTTGAAACGGTGCAGTACCTTGGTGCACCACTCTCCAGCGATGGTAAATCATTGACCAGCCACGGGGATCCCGTTTTACAGAAAAAATCCACGTGACGAAAAAACGAAGGGTAAAAAACTTCCATGACCCGATTGAGGTTCAGACAGGCTTTTTTGGGTGTGAAAGTAACCGGTGACTGCTGGAAGCTGTCATAGCTGTAGAACTCACAGATACCTTCGTTTTGACTGGTTATGGCTCCCGTAACTCTAAAGGAGCCAAGAGTTATGGCCCTCCGAAGAATCGATATCCACAGGGTGCAACATCTACGGTGCAAGGTGCAACATCCGTCCAAAATGACGAAACTGTGTCATACGACCTTTAGAAATGGATGCATGGATTTGAAACGGTGCGGTACCATGGTGCACCACTCTCCAGCGATGGTAAGTCATTGACCAGCCACGGGGATCCCGTTTTACAGAAAAAATCCACGTGACGAAAAAACGAAGGGTAAAAAACTTCCATGACCCGATTGAGGTTCGGATAGGATTTTTTGGGTATGGAACTAACCAGTGACGGCTGAAAGCAGTCATGGCTGTAGAACTTACAGATACCTTCGTTTTGACTGGTTATGGCTCCAGTAACTCTAAAGGAGCCAAGAGTTATGGCCCTCCGAAGAATCGATATCCACAGGGTGCAACATCTACGGCGCAAGGTGCAACATCCGTCCAAAATGACGAAACAGTGCCGTACGACCTTTAGAAATGAGTGCATGGATTTGAAACATTGCAGTCCCATGGTGCACCACTCTCCAGCGATGGTAAATCATAGACCAGCCACGGGGATCCCGTTTTACAGAAAAAATCCACGTGACGAAAAAACGAAGGGTAAAAAACTTCCTTGACCCGATTGAGGTTCGGATAGGATTTTTTGGGTATGGAACTAACCAGTGACGGCTGAAAGTAGTCATGGCTGTAGAACTCACAGATACCTTCGTTTTGACTGGTTATGGCTCCCGTAACTCTTAACGAGCCAAGAGTTATGGCCCTCCGAATAATCGATATCCACAGGGTGCAACATCTACGGTGCAAGGTGCAACATCCGTCCAAAATGACGAAACCGTGCCGTACGACCTTTAGAAATGGATGCATGGATTTGAAACGGTGCAGTACCATGGTGTACCACTCTCCAGCGATGGTAAATCATTGACCAACCACGGGGATCCCGCTTTACAGAAAAAATCCACGTGACGAAAAAACGAAGGGTAAAAAACTTCCATGACCCGATTGAGGTTCGGATAGGCTTTTTTGGGTGTGAAAGTAACCAGTGACTGCTAGAAGCTGTCATAGCTGTAGAACTCACAGATACCTTCGTTTTGACTGGTTATGGCTCCCGTAACTCTAAAGGAGCCAAGAGTTATGGCCCTCCGAAGAATCGATATCCACAGGGTGCAACATCTACGGTGCAAGGTGCAACATCCGTCCAAAATGACGAAACAGTGCCGTACGAACTTTAGAAATGAGTGCATGGATTTGAAACATTGCAGTCCCATGGTGCACCACTCTCCAGCGATGGTAAATCATAGACCAGCCACGGGGATCCCATTTTACAGAAAAAATCCACGTGACGAAAAAACGAAGGGTAAAAAACTTCCTTGACCCGATTGAGGTTCGGATAGGATTTTTTGGGTATGGAACTAACCAGTGACGGGTGAAAGCGGTCATGGCTGTAGAACTCACAGATACCTTTGTTTTAATTGGTTATGGCTCCCGTAACTCTAAACAAGCCAAGAGTTATGGCCCTCCGAAGAATCGATATCCACAGGGTGCAACATCTACGGTGCATGGTGCAACATCCGTCCAAAATGACGAAACCGTGTCGTACGACCTTTAGAAATGGATGCATGGATTTGAAACGGTGCAGTACTGTTATCCCGCTTTTTAGCAAAGCCGCGATACCAAAAGATCGATCAGAAACGGAGAATAGTTCGTCTCGGAGACTGGTCATACTCCGTCTCGCTATGGATATCACTAAATTTTGTCCGAATCCGGATAGGGCTACAATTGATAGGACACGGCAAGAAAGACCACAAGAGTCAGCATTTCAAATTTTAAGTCAATCCGAGTTCATATGCTCGAGTTATGATCGATTCAATTTGAAAGGGAAGGCCTGGGTTTCGAACCCGTCAATTGTTAATACTTCGAAACGATCACTTTCGAAACCATCGGTTTCGAAACCATCACAGCGCCTCTTCTTCGACTCCATCGCCTTCGACTCCATCGTGTTCGAATCCATGTGCCTCGTATCAATGGTGGGGTTGCAGAGCTCATATGCGTCCAAGGAACACAAGTCCGAATCCATACTCGGCTGCCTTATTTCGAATCCACCGGACATGCATGCTTCGAACCCTTCCATAAGCTTCGTTCGAACCCTAAGACCTATGAAAATGGGTGCATGGATTGCAAACGGTACAGTACCATGGTGCACCACTCTCCAGCGTTGGTAAATCATAGACCAGCCACGGGGATCCCGTTTTACAGAAAAAATCCACGTGACGAAAAAACGAAGGGTAAAAAACTTCCATGACCCGATTGAGGTTCGGATAGGATTTTTTGGGTATGAAACTAACCAGTGACGGCTGAAAGCCGTCATAGCGGTAGAACTCACAGATACCTTCGTTTTGACTGGTTGTTGCTCCCGTAACTCTAAATGTGCCAAGAGTTATGGCCCTCCGAAGAATCGATATCCATAGGATGCAACATCTACGGTGCAAGGTGCAACATCGGTCCAAAATGACGAAACAGTGTCGTACGACATTTAGAAATGGGTGCATGGATTTGAAACAGTGCAGTACCATGGTGCACCACTCTCCAGCGATGGTAAATCATAGACCAGCCGCGGGAATTCCCTTTTACAGAAAAAATCCACGTGACGAAAAAACGAAGGGCAAAAAACTTCCATGACCCGATTGAGGTTCGGATAGGATTATTTGGGTATGAAACTAACCAGTGACGGGTGAAAGCGGTCACAGCTGTAGAACTCACAAATACCTTCGTTTTGACTGGTTGTGGCTCCCGTAACTCTAAACGAGCCAAGAGTTATGGCCCTCCGAAGAATCGATATCCATAGGGTGCAACATCTACGGTGCAAGGTGCAACATCCGTCCAAAATAACGAAACAGTGCCGTACGAACTTTAGAAACGGGTGCATGGATTGGAAACGGTGCAGTACCATGGTGCACCACTCTCCAGCGATGGTAAATCATAGACCAGCCACGGGAATTCCCTTTTACAGAAAAAATCCACGTGACGAAAAAACGAAGGGTAAAAAACTTCCATGACCCGATTGAGGTTCGGATAGGATTTTTTGGGTATAAACTAACCAGTGACGGCTGAAAGCCGTCATAGCTGTAGAACTCACAAATACCTTCGTTTTGACTGGTTGTGGCTCCCGTAACTCTAAACGAGCCAAGAGTTACGGCCCTCCGAAGAATCGATATCCATAGGGTGCAACATCTATGGTGCAAGGTGCAACATCCGTTCAAAATGACGAAACAGTGCCGTACGAGCTTTAGAAATGGGTGCATAGATTGGAAACGGTGCAGTACCATGGTGCACCACTCTCTAGCGATGGTAAATCATAGACCAGCCCCAGGAATTCCCTTTTACAGAAAAAATCCACGTGACGAAAAAACGAAGGGTAAAAAACTTCCATGACCCGATTGAGGTTCGGATAGGATTTTTTGGGTATGAAACTAACCAGTGACGGTTGATAGCTGTCATAGCTGTAGAACTCACGGATACCTTTGTTTTGACTGGTTATGGCTCCCGTAACTCTAAACGAGCCAAGAGTTATGGCCCTCCGAAGAATCGATATCCATAGGGTGCAACATCTACGGTGCAAGGTGCAACATCCGTCCAAAATGACGAAACAGTGCCGTACGACCTTTGAAAATGGGTGCATGGATTGCAAACGGTGCAGTACCATGGTGCACCACTCTCCAGCTGTGGTAAATCATAGACTAGCCATGGGAATTCCCTTTTACAGAAAAAATCCACGTGACGAAAAAACGAAGGGTAAAAAACTTCCATGACCCGATTGAGGTTCGGATAGGATTTTTTGGGTATGAAACTAACCAGTGACGGCTGAAAGCTGTCATAGCTGTAGAACTCGCAAATACCTTCGTTTTGACTGGTTGTTGCTCCCGTAACTCTAAACGTGCCAAGAGTTATGGCCCTCCGAAGAATCGATATCCATAGGGTGCAACATCTACGGTGCAAGGTGCAACATCGGTCCAAAATGACGAAACAGTGTCGTACGACATTTAGAAATGGGTGCATGGATTTGAAACAGTGCAGTACCATGGTGCACCACTCTCCAGCGATGGTAAATCATAGACCAGCCGCGGGAATTCCCTTTTACAGAAAAAATCCACGTGACAAAAAAACGGAGGGTAAAAAACTTCCATGACCCGATTGAGGTTCGGATAGGATTTTTTGGGTATGAAACTAACCAGTGACGGCTGAAAGCGGTCACAGCTGTAGAACTCACAAATACCTTCGTTTTGACTGGTTGTGGCTCCCGTAACTCTAAACGAGCCAAGAGTTATGGCCCTCCGAAGAATCGATATCCATAGGGTGCAACATCTACGGTGCTAGGTGCAACATCCGTCCAAAATAACGAAACAGTGCCGTACGAACTATAGAAACGGGTGCATGGATTGGAAACGGTGCAGTACCATGGTGCACCACTCTCCAGCGATGGTAAATCATAGACCAGCCATGGGAATTCCCTTTTACAGAAAAAATCCATGTGACAAAAAAACGAAGGGTAAAAAACTTCCATGACCCGATTAAGGTTCGGATAGGATTTTTTGTGTATGAAACTAACCAGTGACGGCTGAAAGCCGTCATAGCTGTAGAACTCACAAATACCTTCGTTTTGACTGGTTGTGGCTCCCGTAACTCTAAACGTGCCAAGAGTTACGGCCCTCCGAAGAGTCGATATCCATAGGGTGCAACATCTATGGTGCAAGGTGCAACATCCGTTCAAAATGACGAAACAGTGCCGTACGAGCTTTAGAAATGGGTGCATAGATTGGAAACGGTGCAGTACCATGGTGCACCACTCTCCAGCGATGGTAAATCATAGACCAGCCATGGGAATTCCCTTTTACAGAAAAAATCCACGTGGCGAAAAAACGAAGGGTAAAAAACTTCCATGACCCGATTGAGGTTCGGATAGGATTTTTTGGGTATGAAACTAACCAGTGACGGCTGAAAGCCATCATAGCTGTAGAACTCACAAATACCTTCGTTTTGACTGGTTGTGGCTACCGTAACTCTAAACGAGCCAAGAGTTACGGCCCTCCGAAGAATCGATATCCATAGAGTGTAACATCTACGGTGCATGGTGCAACATCCGTTCAAAATGACGAAACAGTACCGTACGAGCTTTAGAAATGGGTGCATGGATTGGAAACGGTGCAGTACCATGGTGCACCACTCTCCAGCGATGGTAAATCATAGACCAGCCATAGGAATTCCCTTTTACAGAAAAAATCCACATGACGAAAAAACGAAGGGTAAAAAACTTCCATGCAACATCCGTCCAAAATGACGAAACTGTGTCGTACGACCTTTAGAAATGGGTGCATGGATTTGAAACGGTGCAGTACCATGGTGCACCACTCTCCAGCGATGGTAAATCATTGACCAGCCACGGGGATCCCGTTTTACAGAAAAATCCACGTGACGAAAAAACGAAGGGTAAAAAACTTCCATGACCCGATTGAGGTTCGGATAGGATTTTTTGGGTATGAAACTAACCAGTGACGGCTGAAAGCGGTCATAGATGTAGAACTCACAGATACCTTCGTTTTGACAAGTTATGGCTCCCGTAACTCTAAACGAGCCAAGAGTTATGGACCTCCGAAGAATCGATATCCATAGGGTGCAACATCTACGGTGCAAGGTGCAACATCCGTCCAAAATGACGAAACCGTGCCGTACGACCTTTAGAAATGGGTGCATGGATTTGAAACGGTGCAGTACCATGGTGCACCACTCTCCAGCGATGGTAAATCATTGACGAACCATGGGGATCTCGTTTTACAGAAAAAATCCACGTGACGAAAAAACGAAGGGTAAAAAACTTCCATGACCCGATTGAGGTTCGAATAGGATTTTTTGGGTATGAAACTAACCAGTGACGGCTTAAAGCCGTCATAGCTGTAGAACTCACAGATACCTTCGTTTTGACAGGTTATGGCTCCCGTAACTCTAAACGAGCCAAGAGTTATGGCCCTCCGAATAATCGATATCCAAAGGGTGCAACATCCGTCCAAAATGACGAAACCGTGCCGTACGACCTTTACAAATGGGTGCATGGAATTGAAACGGTGCAGTACCATGGTGCACCACTCTCCAGTGATGGTAAATCATTGACCAGCCACGGGGATCCCGTTTTACAGAAAAAATCCACGTGACGAAAAAACGAAGGGTAAAAAACTTCCTTGACCCGATTGAGGTTCGGATAGGATTTTTTGGGTATGAATCTAACCAGTGACGGCTGAAAGCCGCTATAGCTGTAGAACTCACAGATACCTTCGTTTTGACTGGTTATGGCTCCCGTAACTCTAAACGAGCCAAGAGTTATGGCCCTTCGAAGAATCGATATCCATAGGGTGCAACATCTACGGTGCAAGGTGCAAGGTGCAACATCCGTCCAAAATGACGAAACAGTGCCGTACGACATTTAGAAATGGGTTCATGGATTTGAAACAGTGCAGTACCATGGTGCACCACTCTCCAGCGATGGTAAATCATAGACCAGCCGCGGGAATTCCCTTTTACAGAAAAAATCCACGTGACGAAAAAACGAAGGGTAAAAAACTTCCATGACCCGATTGAGGTTCGGATAGGATTTTTTGGGTATGAAACTAACCAGTGACGGCTGAAAGCGGTCACAGCTGTAGAACTCACAAATACCTTCGTTTTGACTGGTTGTGGCTCCCGTAACTCTAAACGAGCCAAGAATTATGGCCCTCCGAAGAATCGATATCCATAGGGTGCAACATCTACGGTGCAAGGTGCAACATCCGTCCAAAATAACGAAACAGTGACGTACGAACTTTAGAAACGGGTGCATGGATTGGAAACGGTGCAGTACCATGGTGCACCACTCTCCAGCGATGGTAAATCATAGACCAGCCACGGGAATTCCCTTTTACGGAAAAAATCCACGTGACGAAAAAACGAAGGGTAAAAAACTTCCATGACCCGATTGAGGTTCGGATAGGATTTTTTGGTATGAAACTAACCAGTAACGGCTAAAAGCCGTCATAGCTGTAGAACTCACAAATACCTTCGTTTTGACTGGTTGTGGCTCCCGTAACTCTAAACGAGCCAAAAGTTACGGCCCTCCGAAGAATCGATATCCATAGGGTGCAACATCTACGGTGCAAGGTGCAACATCCGTTCAAAATCACGAAACAGTGTCGTACGAGCTTTAGAAATGGGTGCATAGATTGGAAACGGTGCAGTACCATGGTGCACCACTCTCCAGCGATGGTAAATCATAGACCAGCCATGGGAATTCCCTTTTACAGAAAAAATCCACGTGGCGAAAAAACGAAGGGTAAAAAACTTCCATGACCCGATTGAGGTTCGGATAGGATTTTTTGGGTATGAAACTAACCAGTGACGGCTGAAAGCTGTCATAGTTGTAGAACTCACAAATACCTTCGTTTTGACTGGTTGTGGCTCCCGTAACTCTAAACGAGCCAAAAGTTACGGCCCTCCGAAGAATCGATATCCATAGGGTGCAACATCTACGGTGCAAGGTGCAACATCCGTTCAAAATGACGAAACAGTGTCGTTCGAGCTTTAGAAATGGGTGCATGGATTGGAAACGGTGTAGTACCATGGTGCACCACTCTCTAGCGATGGTAAATCATAGACCATCCATAGGAATTCCTTTTTACAGAAAAAATCCACGTGACGAAAAAACGAAGGGTAAAAAACTTCCATGCAACATCCGTCCAAAATGACGAAACCATGTCGTACGACCTTTAGAAATGGGTGCATGGATTTGAAACGGTGCAGTACCAAGGTGCACCACTCTCCGGCGATGGTAAATCATTGACCAGCCACGGGGATCCCGTTTTACAGAAAAATCCACGTGACGAAAAAACGAAGGGTAAAAAACTTTCATGACCCGATTGAGGTTCGGATAGGATTTTTTGGGTATGACACTAACCAGTGACGGCTGA
Source organism: Allium cepa (assembly GCA_030765085.1). Lineage (NCBI taxonomy): Eukaryota > Viridiplantae > Streptophyta > Magnoliopsida > Asparagales > Amaryllidaceae > Allium > Allium cepa. The sequence continues at coordinate 1,672,394 of CM060941.1, forward strand.
AAGCTGTCATAGAAGTAGAACTCACAGATACCTTCGTTTTGACTCGTTATGGCTCCCGTAACTCTAAACGAGCCAAGAGTTATGGACCTCCGAAGAATCGATATCCATAGGGTGCAACATCTACGGTGCAAGGTGCAACATCCGTCCAAAATGACGAAACCGTGCCGTACGACCTTTAGAAATGGGTGCATGGATTTGAAACGGTGCAGTACCATGGTGCACCACTCTCCAGCGATGGTAAATCATTGACGAACCATGGGGATCTCGTTTTACAGAAAAAATCCACGTGACGAAAAAACGAAGGGTAAAAAACTTCCATGACCCGATTGAGGTTCGAATAGGATTTTTTGGGTATGAAACTAACCAGTGACGGCTTAAAGCCGTCATAGCTGTATAACTCACAGATACCTTCGTTTTGACAGGTTATGGCTCCCGTAACTCTAAACGAGCCAAGAGTTATGGCCCTCCGAATAATCGATATCCAAAGGGTGCAACATCCGTCCAAAATGACGAAACCGTGCCGTACGACCTTTACAAATGGGTGCATGGAATTGAAACGGTGCAGTACCATGGTGCACCACTCTCCAGCGATGGTAAATCATTGACCAGCCACGGGGATCCCGTTTTACAGAAAAAATCCACGTGACGAAAAAACGAAGGGTAAAAAACTTCCTTGACCCGATTGAGGTTCGGATAGGATTTTTTGGGTATGAATCTAACCAGTGATGGCTGAAAGCCGCCATAGCTGTAGAACTCACAGATACCTTCGTTTTGACTGGTTATGGCTCCCGTAACTCTAAACGAGCCAAGAGTTATGGCCCTTCGAAGAATCGATATCCATAGGGTGCAACATCTACGGTGCAAGGTGCAAGGTGCAACATCCGTCCAAAATGACGAAACAGTGCCGTACGACATTTAGAAATGGGTGCATGGATTTGAAACAGTGCAGTACCATGGTGCACCACTCTCCAGCGATGGTAAATCATAGACCAGCCGCGGGAATTCCCTTTTACAGAAAAAATCCACGTGACGAAAAAACGAAGGGTAAAAAACTTCCATGACCCGATTGAGGTTCGGATAGGATTTTTTGGGTATGAAACTAACCAGTGGCGGCTGAAAGCGGTCACAGCTGTAGAACTCACAAATACCTTCGTTTTGACTGGTTGTGGCTCCCGTAACTCTAAACGAGCCAAGAATTATGGCCCTCCGAAGAATCGATATCCATAGGGTGCAACATCTACGGTGCAAGGTGCAACATCCGTCCAAAATAACGAAACAGTGACGTACGAACTTTAGAAACGGGTGCATGGATTGGAAACGGTGCAGTACCATGGTGCACCACTCTCCAGCGATGGTAAATCATAGACCAGCCACGGGAATTCCCTTTTACGGAAAAAATCCACGTGACGAAAAAACGAAGGGTAAAAAACTTCCATGACCCGATTGAGGTTCGGATAGGATTTTTTGGTATGAAACTAACCAGTAACGGCTGAAAGCCGTCATAGCTATAGAACTCACAAATACCTTCGTTTTGACTGGTTGTGGCTCCGTAACTCTAAACGAGCCAAAAGTTACGGCCCTCCGAAGAATCGATATCCATAGGGTGCAACATCTACGGTGCAAGGTGCAACATCCGTTCAAAATCACGAAACAGTGTCGTACGAGCTTTAGAAATGGGTGCATAGATTGGAAACGGTGCAGTACCATGGTGCACCACTCTCCAGCGATGGTAAATCATAGACCAGCCATGGGAATTCCCTTTTACAGAAAAAATCCACGTGGCGAAAAAACGAAGGGTAAAAAACTTCCATGACCCGATTGAGGTTCGGATAGGATTTTTTGGGTATGAAACTAACCAGTGACGGCTGAAAGCTATCATAGTTGTAGAACTCACAAATACCTTCGTTTTGACTGGTTGTGGCTCCCGTAACTCTAAACGAGCCAAAAGTTACGGCCCTCCGAAGAATCGATATCCATAGGGTGCAACATCTACGGTGCAAGGTGCAACATCCGTTCAAAATGACGAAACAGTGCCGTTCGAGCTGTAGAAATGGGTGCATGGATTGGAAACGGTGTAGTACCATGGTGCACCACTCTCTAGCGATGGTAAATCATAGACCAGCCATAGGAATTCCTTTTTACAGAAAAAATCCACGTGACGAAAAAACGAAGGGTAAAAAAGTTCCATGCAACATCCGTCCAAAATGACGAAACCATGTCGTACGACCTTTAGAAATGGGTGCATGGATTTGAAACGGTGCAGTACCATGGTGCACCACTCTCCGGCGATGGTAAATCATTGACCAGCCACGGGGATCCCGTTTTACAGAAAAATCCATGTGACGAAAAAACGAAGGGTAAAAAACTTTCATGACCCGATTGAGGTTCGGATAGGATTTTTTGGGTATGAAACTAACCAGTGACGGCTGAAAGCTGTCATAGAAGTAGAACTCACAGATACCTTCGTTTTGACTCGTTATGGCTCCCGTAACTCTAAACGAGCCAAGAGTTATGGACCTCCGAAGAATCGATATCCATAGGGTGCAACATCTAAGGTGCAAGGTGCAACATCCGTCCAAAATGACGAAACCGTGCCGTACGACCTTTAGAAATGGGTGCATGGATTTGAAACGGTGCAGTACCATGGTGCACCACTCTCCAGCGATGGTAAATCATTGACCAACCATGGGGATCTCGTTTTACAGAAAAAATCCACGTGACGAAAAAACGTAGGGTAAAAAACTTCCATGACCCGATTGAGGTTCGGATAGGATTTTTTGGGTATGAAACTAACCAGTGACGGCTCAAAGCCGTCATAGCTGTAGAACTCACAGATACCTTCGTTTTGACAGGTTATGGCTCCCGTAACTCTAAACGAGCCAAGAGTTATGGCCCTCCGAATAATCGATATCCAAAGGGTGCAACATCCGTCCAAAATGACGAAACCGTGCCGTACGACCTTTACAAATGGGTGCATGGAATTGAAACGGTGCAGTACCATGGTGCACCACTCTCCAGCGATGGTAAATCATTGACCAGCCACGGGGATCCCGTTTTACAGAAAAAATCCACGTGACGAAAAAACGAAGGGTAAAAAACTTCCTTGACCCGATTGAGGTTCGGATAGGATTTTTTGGGTATGAATCTAACCAGTGACGGCTGAAAGCCGCCATAGCTGTAGAACTCACAGATACCTTCGTTTTGACTGGTTATGGCTCCCGTAACTCTAAACGAGCCAAGAGTTATGGCCCTCTGAAGAATCGATATCCATAGGGTGCAACATCTACGGTGCAAGGTGCAACATCCGTCCAAAATGACGAAACAGTGCCGTACGACCTTTAGAAATGAGTGCATGGATTTGAAACATTACAGTACCATGGTGCACCACTCTCCAGCGATGGTAAATCATAGACCAGCCACGGGGATCCCATTTTACAGAAAAAATCCACGTGACGAAAAAACGAAGGGTAAACAACTTCCTTTACCCGATTGAGGTTCGGAAAGGAATTTTTGGGTATGAAACTAACCAGTGACGGCAGAAAGCTGTCATAGCTGTAGAACTCACAGATACCTTTGTTTTGACTGGTTATGGCTCCCGTAACTCTAAACGAGCCAAGAGTTATGGCCCTCCGAAGAATCGATATCCATAGGGTGCAACGTCTACGGCGCAAGGTGCAACATCCGTCCAAAATGACGAAACCGTGCCGTTCGACCTTTAGAAATGGGTGCATGGAATTGAAACGGTGCAGTACCATGGTGCACCACTCTCCAGCGATGGTAAATCATTGACCAGCCACGGGGATCCCGTTTTACAGAAAAAATCCACGTGACGAAAAAACGAAGGGTAAAAATCTTCCATGACCCGATTGTGGTTCGGATAGGATTTTTTGGGTGTGAAACTAACCAGTGACGGCTGAAAGCCGTCATAGCTGTAGAACTCACAGATACCTTCGTTTTAACTGGTTATGGGTCCCGTAACTCTAAACGAGCCAAGAGTTATGGCCCTCCGAATAATCGATATCCAAAGGGGGCAACATCTGCGATGCAAGGTGCAACATCCGTCCAAAATGACGAAACCGTGCGTACGACCTTTAGAAATGGGTGCAGGGATTTGAAACGGTGCAGTACCATAGTGCACCACTCTCCAGCGATGGTAAATCATTGACCAGCCACGGGGATCACGTTTTACAGAAAAAATCCACGTGACGAAAAAACGAAGGGTAAAAAACTTCCACGACCCGATTTAGGTTCGGATAGGATTTTTTGGGTATGAAACTAACCAGTGATGGCTGAAAGCGGTCATAGCTGTAGAACTCACAGATACCTTCGTTTTGATTGGTTATGGCTACCGTAACTCTAAACGAGCCAAGAGTTATGGCCCTCCGAATAATCGATATCCATAGGGTGCAACAACTACGGTGCAAGGTGCAACATCCGTCCAAAATGACAAAACCGTGCCGTACGACCTTTAGAAATGGATGCATGGATTTGAAACGGTGCAGTACCATGGTGCACCACTCTCCAGCGATGGTAAATCATTGCCCAGCCACAGGGATCCCGTTTTACAGAAAAAATCCACGTGACGAAAAAACGAAGAGTAAAAAACTTCCATGACCCGATTAAGGTTCGGATAGGATTTTTTGGGTATGAAACTAACCAGTGACGGCTGAAAGCCGTCATAGCTGTAGAACTCACAGATACCTTCGTTTTGACTGGTTATGGCTCTCATAACTCTAAACGAGCCAAGAGTTATGGCCCTCGGAAGAATCGATTTCCACTGGGTGCAACATCTGCGGTGCAAGGTGCAACATCCGTCCAAAATGACGAAACCGTGTCGTACGAACTTTAGAAATGGGTGCATGGATTTGAAACGGAGCAGTACCATGGTGCACCACTCTCCAGCGATGGTAAATCATTGACCAGCCACGGGGATCCCGTTTTACAGAAAAAATCCACGTGACGAAAAAACGAAGGGTAAAAACTTCCTTGACCCGATCGAGGTTCGGATAGGATTTTTTGGGTATGAAACTAACCAGTGACGGCTGAAAGCCGTCATAGCTATAGAACTCATAGATACCTTCGTTTTGACTGGTTATGGCTCCCGTAACTCCAAACGAGCCCAGAGTTATGGCCCTCCGAAGAATCGATTTCCACAGGGTGAAACATCTGCGGTGCAAGGTGCAACATCCGTCCAAAATGACGAAACCGTGCCGTACGACCTTTAGAATTGGGTTCATGGATTTGAAACGGTGCAGTACCATGGTGCACCACTCTCCAGCGATGGTAAATCATTGACCAGCCACGGGGATCACCTTTTTACAGAAAAAATCCACGTGAGGAAAAAACGAAGGGTAAAAAACTTCCATGACCCGATTGAGGTTCGGATAGGATTTTTTTGGTATGAAACTAAACAGTGACGGCTGAAAGCCGTCATAGCTGTAGAACTCACAGATACCTTCGTTTTGACTGGTTATGGCTCCCGTAACTCTAAACGAGCCAAGAGTTATGGCCCTCCGAAGAATCGATTTCCACAGGGTGCAACATCAGAGTGCAAGGTGCAACATCCGTCCAAAATGACGAAACCGTGCCGTACGACCTTTAGAATTGGGTGCATGGATTTGAAACGGTGCAGTACCATGGTGCATCACTCTCCAGCGATGGTAAATCATTGACCAGCCACGGGGATCCCGTTTTACAGAAAAAATCCACGTGACGAAAAAACGAAGGGTAAAAACTTCCTTGACCCGATCGAGGTTCGGATAGGATTTTTTGGGTATGAAACTAACCAGTGACGGCTGAAAGCCGTCATAGCTGTAGAACTCACAGATACCTTCGTTTTGACTGGTTATGGCTCCCGTAACTCCAAACGAGCCAAGAGTTTTGGCCCTCCGAATAATCGATATCCATAGGGTGCAACATCTACGGTGCAAGGTGCAACATCCGTCCAAAATGACGAAACCGTGCCGTACGACCTTTAGAAATGGGTGCATGGATTTGAAACGGTGCAGTACCATGGTGCACCACTCTCCAATGATGGTAAATCATTGACCAGCCACGGGGATCCCGTTTTTACAGAAAAAATCCACGTGACGAAAAAACGAAGGGTAAAAAACTTCCTTGACCCGATTGAGGTTCGGATAGGATTTTTTGGGTATGAATCTAACCAGTGACGGCTGAAAGCTGCCATAGCTGTATAACTCACAAATACCTTCGTTTTGACTGGTTATGGCTCCCGTAACTCTAAACGAGCCAAGAGTTATGGCCCTCCGAAGAATCCATATCCACAGGGTGCAACATCTACGGTGCAAGGTGCAACATCCGTCCAAAATGACGAAACGGTGCCGTACGACCTTTAGAAATGAGTGCATGGATTTGAAACATTGCAGTACCATGGTGCACCACTCTCCCGCGATGGTAAATCATAGACCAGCCACGGGGATCCTGTTTTACAGAAAAAATACACGTGACGAAAAAACGAGGGGTAAAAAACTTCCTTGACCCGATTGAGGTTCGGATAAGATTTTTTGGGTATGAAACTAACGAGTGATGGCAGAAAGCTGTCATAGCTGTAGAACTCACAGATACCTTCGTTTTGACTGGTTATGGCTCCCGTAACTCTAAACGAGCCAAGAGTTATGGCCCTTCGAATAATAGATATCCACAGGGTGCAACATCTCCGGCGCAAGGTGCAACATCCGTCCAAAATGACGAAACCGTGCCGTACGACCTTTACAAATGGGTGCATGAAATTGAAACGGTGCAGTACCATGGTGCACCACTCTCCAGCGATGGTAAATCATTGACCAGCCACGGGGATCCCGTTTTACAGAAAAAATCCACGTGACGAAAAAACGAAGGGTAAAAAACTTCCTTGACCCAATTGAGGTTCGGATAGGATTTTTTGGGTATGAATCTAACCAGTTGTTATCCCATTTTTTGGTCAAAACTGGAATAACAACAAATTAGCAAGGAATTATGGATATCAGGATTGGAGGTAAGGCTACGATCGATAACGTCCAAATTTTGATGAACTCCAATCGGGACGAAATTGATTGGAGATGATGAAAAGGTCTGGGAAAGGCTATGTTTCAAATTTCAGGATAATCGGAGTTCGTATGGAGGAAATATGATGGATTCAAGGTAGCGAATGCATGTTGTTCGAATCCATCAAAAGGGGCAAAATGGTGCTCGGTTCGAATCGATCAGATTCGAACCCATCAGGATGGATTCGAACCCATCAAGTTCGCATCGGTCAAGAGTAAGGCACCGATGGTGGTTCGAATCCATGGGAACTCTATGGATTCGAAAGAGAAGGATTCGAAGGAGGGGAGTCAACTTCGTGGATTCGGAAGTGATGGATTCAAAGCAATGGATGTGGATTCGAAGATGATGGATACGAAGCAATGAAGATGGACTCAAAGAAGATAATGGATTCGAAGTATACATGGATTCGAAGTGGACATGGATTCGAAGAAGGAGATGGATTCGAAGTGGACATGGATTCGAAGAAGGAGATGGATTCGAAGGACGTGGATTCGAAAGGGATGGATTCGAAAAGAGTGGACTCGTAGGATATGGACTCGAAGGAGGCGGCATCAGAAATCATGGATTCGAAAAGCATGGATTCGAAGGAGTCGGCCTTATGGATTTGAAGGAGATGGTTTCGAAGTAGTTGGTTTCGAAGAAGGCGGGTTCGAAGAAGGCGGGTTCGAAGTATGGGTTCGAACCAGGCAGAATGCACGGAGCTTTGATCTTGAATCGATCATATCTTCCAAACCGCTGATCCAAATGCAATGAAATTTTTACAGGAGCTCACATACATGTTGAAGAATGTTCACGCCAATTTTCAGCTCAATTGGATGGATTCTTGATCGATTCGAACGTCACTTCGAATCGATCCCAAACTGAGCACGGATTCCGAGAACACGGGCCTGTGGGCCCCCCTCACGTGCCAAGCAGCCTCCCTAGGTTTTAGGCGGGATTTCAGCCTTCCACGCCTATAAATAGAGCCCCTGGTCATTCGGAAAAGGGGTCGGAAAATTTGGAGAGAAAAGGCAAGCCCAGACGCTGCTAGAATCATTGCATAGCATCATTACTGCTATTTTCTTCAGATTTGGTCACTACAACTGTTGTAATCACTTGTAATCTTCAAGGATAATCAATAAAAAGAAAAAAAATTGGAGTGGACGTAGGCCGGAGATAGCCGAACCACTATAAAACTTGTGTCTCTGTTCTTTACTTTTGGGTTGCTGTCTATTATTGGTTGAGATTTGGTATTTGCGTTTGAATATCACTAATTTATATTCATACACTGTTGCTTTCACGGTATTGGGTGTTTGTGACCAATTTTGGCGCAAACATTTTGGTGCTTTCACTGAGAACAACTAGCACCCGTTACATCGGATTTGGAGAGTTTGAGGAATTTGGATTTGGAAGACAATGACTATGCAGAATAGCAGAAGGCTAAGGGCTGAGAGAAGCCAACAAGGAGGAAGTCAACAAGCATCCTCCGGAGGTGAGGAAGGACAGGCTTCGGTCTACATAACTCGGGATGAAATGGAAGCTATGGCCAATTCTTTGCAGGAGAGATTGTTGAAAAGTCAACAGGAAATGATGCAAACTTTCTTGGAACAAATAAGAGCTGCAGGGATGCAGAACATAGGAACAGCTACAGCAGCTGCGGATGCAGGACAAGGAGCTAGGGTTGTGGAACCCAATGAAGGATAGGATACGGAGCCAGAAGGCAATCAACAAGGGCTTGGGGGAAGGCCCACATGACTCAATGCAGGAGAACCTTTGGAAGGAATTCAACAAGCTAGAGCTAACGTTGCTGCTAGTGAGCCACACGAGGAATATGTACCAGAGTTCCCTCGGGGGCATGGGGGGCAACCCCTACCAAACAATACAGGATTAGTAGAAATGATCAGGAAGACTGTGCGAGGTGGATTGACAAACGGAGATTTGGAAGGAGTGAATAGAAGTCCATTCGCTCGGGAGATAAGGATGGCTCAGAATCCACCTAAGTTCAAGCTACCTAGCATGGAGATATATGATGGTAAGACGGATCCAACAGATCACTTAATGAGGTACACCAGACACATGGAGGTGCTGGGGGCATCGGAGGAAGTGATGGCCCGACGTTTCCCTTTGTATTTGAAGGACTTAGCTGCAATGTGGTTTAGGCAGCTGGGAGAAGGATCTATCAGGACTTGGAAGGAATTAGTGGAAAAGTTTCTGGGACAGTTTCGGGTTCACGTCAAGAGGCCGAAGAACGTGATGACTTTAACATCGGTAAAGCAAAGGATGGACGAATCACTTAGAGCTTTTCTAACTCGATTCAGTGCGGCGGTCGCTTCGGTGGATCGGCCTGATCCATTGATGGTTTTAATGGCAGCAGTATCAGGAGTCAAGGAGAATTCGGATTTCAAGGTATCTCTGATACGAGATCCCCCGCAAAATCTTGACGAATTCTTTCATGAGGCAGAAAGGTTCCTTCGGCAGGAAGATGCAAGTACGGATTTAAAGTTGAAGATGGTTAATGCAATCGAGGTTGGAGCGGTATCCGAAAATGGTTTGGATAAGGATAAAGGAAAAAGGAAGTTAGATGACGACTCTGGAAACGCTAGGAAGCGATGGAAGGATCCAAAGTTTTCCACATACACAGGATTGAACGAGACGCTCGAGCGGATATACCTGGATACTCGGAATCGCCTTCCCTACCGAAGGCCGGCTAGGAGGGAACCAACAGAGCGGGAAAGGACATCAGGAAGGCACTGTCTCTTCCATGATCTGGATGGACACGATACCAACAGCTGCAGGCACCTAAAGGATATAATCGAGGAGCATGTAAGGAATGGACAGTTACAGCAATACGTTGGAACTCGAGATGCAACGGTGGAGCAGGAGCAACCACCGACCACCTCACGCCGTGATGATGGGAGGCCCAGGGATGATCGTCGATTGATCATCCATTGACCAGGATAATATGGAATAAGTAGCAAGCTACTAGCAAACGGTAAAGTCATTTACACATGTATGGGGACGGAGATAGCCCCTAGGCATGCTCTGAATGATGATAAACCGGGATGCTATGGTTTGTGAAATTTATTTCTTGCTTTTAGATTGGACATTGTTTTTCTTTTTGAATTTGGTTTTGGATCTTGGATTGAGCTCCTGGTTTTTCTTGCTTTTTTATTTGGATTTTCCTTTGGATGACTGTTTTTGGTTTTGGATGCTGGTTTGGATTTCTGGTTTTCTGGTTTGGATTTGAATTTTGGATTTGGATTTGGATTTTGGATTTGGATTTCGGATTTGAATTTCGGATTTGGATTTTGGAATAGATTTTGGTTGTACTTTTGTCTGGTTTTTGATAAATGGTCGTCAGGTACGGATTATGCCTGGCAAGGGGTGAGTCACTTTACCCAAACAAGGTGAATTGACTCATTCAGGTCGTCAAGTATGGACTATGCTTGGCAAGGGTCCGGAGTGACCAGGATTCGGCCTAGGACTTAGGCCCTCTATTATCATTTATTATTTTCAGGTCGTCGAGTATGGACTATGCTCGGCAAGGGTCCGGAGAGATCAGGATTCGGCTTAGGACTTAAGCCATGGCATTTTACAGTGCCCAGGGACACTGGGCCAAGGTCGTTAAGTATGGATTGCGCTTGGCAAGAACCCGGAGAGGTTGGCTCAACGTCCAGGGACACTGGACCAAGGTCGTCAAGTATGGATTGCGCTTGGCAAGAACCCGGAGAGGTTGGCTCAACGTCCAGGGACACTGGACCAAGAACATCAAGTATGGATTGCGCTTGGAAAGAACCCGGAGAGGTTAACTTAACGTCCAGGGACACTGGACCACGGTCGTCGTATGTGGATCACGCTTGGCAGGAACCCAGAGAGGTTATGGATTTGGATATCGACCCGGAGAGGTCCTGGCTTCGGTTATTGGCTATTGGATAAGGATGGATTGGAACTTGGTTTTCGAGTTCGAATGGATACGGAATTGGCTAAGGCTTTGGTTATTGGATATGGAATTGGACATCGACTCGAAGCAATCAAGGATGATATTCTCTGGCAATATGGCTTTGGGCTTCGGATATCGGATTCGGAACTATTCAAAACACGTCTTGTTGTCACAAGGCATGTTTTGGGGGGCAAAGTGTTATCCCATTTTTTGGTCAAAACTGGAATAACAACAAATTGGCAAGGAATTATGGATATCAGGATTGGAGATAAGGCTACGATTGATATCGTCCAAATTTTGATGAACTCCAATCGGGACGAAATTGATTGCAGATGATGAAAAGGACTGGGAAAGGCTATGTTTCAAATTTCAAGATAATCGGAGTTCGTATGGAGGAAATATGATGGATTCAAGGTAGGGAATGCATGTTGTTCGAATCCATCAAAAGGGGCAAAATGGTGCTCGGTTCGAATCGATCAGATTCGAACCCATCAGGATGGATTCGAACCCATCAAGTTCGCATCGGTCAAGAGTAAGGCACCGATGGTGGTTCGAATCCATGGGAACTCTATGGATTCGAAAGAGAAGGATTCGAAGGAGGGGAGTCAACTTCATGGATTCGGAAGTGATGGATTCAAAGCAATGGATATGGATTCGAAGATGATGGATACGAAGCAATGAAGATGGACTCGAAGAAGATAATGGATTCGAAGTATACATGGATTCGAAGTGGACATGGATTCGAAGAAGGAGATGGATTCGAAGTGGACATGGATTCGAAGAAGGAGATGGATTCGAAGGACGTGGATTCGAAAGGGATGGATTCGAAAAGAGTGGACTCGTAGGATATGGACTCGAAGGAGGCGGCATCAGAAAGCATGGATTCGAAAAGCATGGATTCGAAGGAGTTGGCCTTATGGATTCGAAGGAGATGGTTTCGAAGTAGTTGGTTTCGAAGAAGGCGGGTTCGAAGAAGGCGGGTTCGAAGTATGGGTTCGAACCAGGCAGAACGCACGGAGCTTTGATCTTGAATCGATCATATCTTCCAAACCGCTGATCCAAATGCAATGAAATTTTTACAGGAGCTCACATACATGTTGAAGAATGTTCACGCCAATTTTCAGCTCAATTGGATGGATTCTTGATCGATTCGAACGTCACTTCGAATCGATCCCAAACTGGGCACGGATTCCGAAAACACGGGCCTATGGGCCCCCCTCACGTGCCAAGCAGCCTCCCCAGGTTTTAGGCGGGATTTCAGCCTTCCACGCCTATAAATAGAGCCCCTGGTCATTCAGAAAAAGGGTTGGAAAATTTGGAGAGAAAAGGCAAGCCCAGACGCTGCTAGAATCATTGCATAGCATCATTACTGCTATTTTCTTCAGATTTGGTCACTACAACTGTTGTAATCACTTGTAATCTTCAAGGATAATCAATAAAAAGAAAAAAAATTGGAGTGGACGTAGGCCGGAGATAGCCGAACCACTATAAAACTTGTGTCTCTGTTCTTTAATTTTGGGTTGCTGTCTATTATTGGTTGAGATTTGGTATTTGCGTTTGAATATCAGTAATTTATATTCATACACTGGTGTTTTCACGGTATTGGGTGTTTGTGACCAATTTTGGCGCAAACACCAGTGACGGCTGAAAGCCGCCATAGCTGTAGAACTCACAGATACCTGGGCGAGATGTTTCAGGTACTTCGCCGATATGGGATGAAGCTGAATCCTCTAAAGTGCTCCTTCGGAGTATCATAGGGAAAATTCTTAGGATTCATCGTCCATGCCAGAGGAATTGAAGCAAACCCTGAACAAATCCAGGCTCTAAAAGAAATAAGGATACCTTCCACTCGCAAAGAAATGCAAAGCCTAAACGGAAAGGTGGCCGACCTAAGCAGATTCATTTCCAAAGCAACTGACAAGTGCGTCCCTTTCTTCGAAGCTCTTAAGAAAGACAAAGGAAAATTCGAGTGGACCGATGAATGCTTAAAAGCCTTCCTTAACCTGATCGAACACCTTCAGAGACCACCAGTACTCTCAACTCCAAACGAAGGCGAAGAGCTATACCTATACCTCGCTGTATCATCTCATGCTCTAAGCGCCGCCTTGGTAAGAGAAGAAGACCGCACGCAACACCCAGTATACTTTGTGAGTAAGAGATTCACAGGGGCAGAAGCCAGATATCCTAAACTTGAGAAATTAGCATATTGTTTATTGATCGCGTCACGAAAACTGCGACACTACTTCCAATCTCACTCCATCAGAGTTCTAACCGATCAACCGCTAAGACAAGTGCTCCATCGTCCTGACACTTCTGGGCGACTCCTCAAATGGTGCATTGAACTAAGTCAGTATGATATCACCTACCATCCTCGCACCGCTATCAAAGGACAAGCCATGGCCGATTTCATTGCCGAATTCACTACCAACGACAAGGAACAATCCGAAATAGCAAAAAACATCAAGTGGAACCTCTTTGTAGATGGAGCATCGAACGAACAAGGCTCGGGGGCAGGTATCGTGATCGTCACCCCCAGGAGAAGAAAGTTGTACTATGCATTAAGGTTGGAATTCACGGCCACTAACAACGATGCGGAGTATGAGGCAGTAATAGCAGGATTGGAACTTGCCCTAGAAATTGGAGTCAATTCTTTATGTCTTCATAGTGATTCTCAGCTTATCGTAAACCAGGTACTAGGAGAGTTCCAGACTCGAGGAGAACGACTCACAGCATACCTAAAGAAAACCAAACTGCTACTCGATCAATTGGACCATTACCTAATCAAACACATTCCTCGAGAAGAGAACCAAGAGGCCGATGAACTGGCAAAGCAAGCTAGTATGAAGAATAGCACCATTTCCGGAGCACTAGCCATCTCAAGGCAGCTAGCCCCAAGTTTCGAACAAGTGAATCTAATAACTGCAATCGAAGAAGGAACCTGGATGACCCCTATCCGGAAATATTTGCAAGATGGCACACTACCCGATAGGCGTGACGAAGCCAAGAGAATCTTGAGGATAGTTCCCCACTACACAATACAAGAAGGCATCCTCTATCGGCGTGGCTTCTCTAGCCCCTTATTAAGATGCGTCGCCGGAAGGGAAGCCAAGGAAATTTTATCAAACATCCATCAGGGAGGTTGTGGAGATCACACTGGAGGGCAGACTCTGGCAAAAAAGATACTCCGATATGGATATTACTGGCCCACACTAAACAAAGACGCCTTAGACTTCGTCAAGAAATGCGACAGATGTCAGAAATTTGCCAAGATTCCTCGATTGCCCACAAATGAGATTACTCAAATGACCAGCCCTTGGCCCTTTGCTGTATGGGGAATTGACTTAATTGGCGAACTGCCAACGGGCCGAGGCGGAGCCAAATATGCTATAGTGGCAGTCGATTATTTCACCAAATGGGTGGAAGCGGAACCCCTAAATAAAATATCTTCAGCAAAAGTTATCAACTTCTTGATCAAAAATATTCTATGCAGGTACGGAGTCCCACTCAGGATCGTATCAGACAACGGACCCCAATTTGACAGCGAAGAATTCGCCGACTGGTGCCAAGAGCATGGAATTCATAAAAGCTTCTCATCAGTAGCTTATCCTCAGGCAAAAGGACAAGTCGAAGCTGTCAACAAAATTCTCAAAACTCTAATCAAGAAGAAACTTGAAAAGTCAAAAGGCGCTTGGGTAGACGAACTTCCTACGGCACTTTGGGCCTACCGCACATCTTTCAGAACATCAACGGGACATACTCCCTTCTCTTTGGCATATGGATCGGAGGCAATGCTCCCAGTTGAGACTATTGTGCCTTCCCACCGTAGGATCCACTACAACCCAGAGGAAAACGAAGAACTCCTCCTCATGTCTTTGGATCTGATTGAGTAAAGGAGAAACGACGCAGCACTCAAAGTAGCAGCTCACAAACAAAAAGTGGCAGCACTATACTATTCCAAAGTCAAGCATCGCAGCTTACAAGAAGGAGATCTTGTCCTCAGGAGAATCTTTCCGCGCCCCGGGGCACTGGACCCCATATGGGACGGACCATATGTAATTCATAAAGATCTCCACAACGGAGCTTATATTTTGTCAACAGTGGACGGAGAGGTGTTCTAGAGGGCATGGAAAATCCGACACCTCCGTCGATACTTTTCTTAACTTGTACTGCCCATATGAAGTGAATTAACAAAGAGAATCAGTGGACGTAGGCATTTTCGTGCCGAACCACTTTAAAAAATCTTGTCTCTTTTTAACTTGTTCCTTTATATCTTGGACGCTTGTTAAGTTTTATCCCTTTCTGTTGAACAAAATCCTATGGCATCTCCACTCAAGACGCACCGCGGCCTCATCTTGACTAGGCCTAACAGGTACGCTACGATTCTATGCACTCGCCAACGAGACACTTTTGCTCCAGCATCCCTCTGCTGCGGGTTAACTCATTGCTCGCGCCTGCCCTCAAAGCCAACTGTAATGAGCCGATTATAAGTCATCTTAAAGGCCGACTATAGCCGATGGCAGCTCATTACGGCGTTCGGCTCGCCGGCAACTGTGAACCTACTTTAAGCCCCAACATAAGGTGTGGCCAGCCAGGGGTAGTTCACGGCCAACGGCACCCACGCTAGCCGGCCACGGTAAATCGAATAATACCAACGATTACAGACCATAATGGTTCGGGTAGTTACCGTGCGCGATCTCGGCTCCGATGTGTCTTAAGTGCGGCTGTGGTAAAAAAGAAAACTCCCCGCGGAGGCGTAAGATGGGTGACAAATGTCTCCAAGACCCATAGCTAGGGAAAGTGACTGCAAAACCCGTTTGCCACGAACTTAAGCACATCGACGGCCTTCCGTGACTGGAAGTTTTACCTTTTCTATATTTCCATTTCATTTAAATACTTTTCTCCTATCCTGTATAACAAACTCTAAAGTACAGGAAACCAAATAGGGAGCATTCACTCATGAGGATCTAAGCCTGCATACTTGGTGGCAGGGTACTCAGCTATATCCGTGATCAGTTACACAAGACACTCAAAGCTACCGCCTGCAAATAAAACATGAAGGGCGGTACTCTCTTTTCTTGTACATAAATATGCAACTATAACTTATTCATACGTCACACTAACATTGCAAAACATGAAATTATTTTTCAAGCAAAAGCTTAACATCAAACACAACTAAAACCACAGGCATATACATAGTTATACTTCTCACACAGCACATCAAGATGACAACAACATTCAAACATAAAAAATTAGCTTATATTATAAAATCACACGAAGTTATTCTTTGCAAATAATATTACTACAGTCGCATCAATGACTAACGTAAACAGTGGTAAAAAGAAATAAAAAGGTGGCAGCTGCGTCCACACTCCGCTCTCGTCCTTCCGGCTTCCCAAGTCTACTTGGCCGCAGGATCAGAGCCCCCAGCGTGTTGATCAGAAGTCCCACCTGTCCAATTCAGAAGAGGAATTCATTAAACGAACGATGAACGATCAAGTAGTGGAAACACAAAAAGAAAAGAAAAAGAAGAATAACTCACCAGTGCCCGCCGCTTGATCCTCATCCTCCAACTGCACGCCCGCTTCCTCTGCAGCAAGCAGCCGCATCCCCTCCTTCACCGCCGCTTGCTCCTCCTTCGAGAACTGAGCAGTGACCGCATCCAAATTGAAAGCCGCTCCGCCTTCCTTACCCGCGTTCACCCTGGCCTCCTCTAAAGCCTGAAGATATGCCTTGGCCATGACCCGAGGGTAGTCGTCCATCCAAGACAATCCACCCTCCTTCCAAGTGTGGAAGTACATGTCCTGCAGCATCTCATCCATCATCCCCTCATTCTCCTCAAACTCCCTCACCCGGGCCTCGGAAGCCTGCAACTTGGCGACTGCAACATCCCTCTCTGATCGGTATCTCAAGCAGTCAGCCTGGAGTGACCTCCTCATTTCCTCCTCCTTTAACTTGAGAGACTTCCTCATTTCCTCCATCTCTTCCTTTAACTTGACTTGAGCCATCTCCACGGCCTCAAGCCTCCCAGACAACTCCTCTACCCGCTCGAGATCCGCATTCCGAACCTCATCCACCGTCGTAATGGCCATGTTAATCCACTCCTTGCAGGCGGCCTCCATTTTCCGTAATTCCGCCCTACTAGCCTTTTCCATAGTTTCTTTCAGCCGCCTGGAGGCTTCCTCGTGCTGAGAAATCTGGACGGCTTGATCGGCGAGCTGCTTGGCCTGATCGGCAACCTTTAGCCTCAACCGAATATTAGCACTCCCAATCTCTTCCCCGGCCTTGACCAATTGAGCATGATGCTCCATTAACTTCTTGGTCTCTGCGGCCACCCGATCGATATTAGCCTTGGCCTCGTCCCCCATGGTAACTACCCGAGTAGTAAGCTAATCAAGATCTAGAGACTTGGCCTCGTCCAGCACTCGTACCATGGGGTTGCGGGGAAGGAGGTGCTCACCCGTGGCCTCATCAAATGAGATATCCTGAAAGCTTGGATCTAAATCAGGATGACCGGCGAAGGGGTCACGAGGCACGGGGCGAGGCACATCAGGACGCCTTATGTGGATAACAGTTGGACTCTTGAAAGGAGGATGAGGAGGGCCAGACTCCATGCTCTCCTCCGTAGTATCACGAGGAGGCTGAGTAGGAAGCTGCGAACCAGGGGAAGACTCAAATAAGGAACGACTCCGCTTCTTTTTCCGAATGCTCTCTTCGATGACCCCAAGAAGAGGACGGTAACTGACTACGTCCCCAGTATGACCAGTGGAGGGCTTCGCAGAAGCTCTCCTCGACTTGAATTGTTCGAGGCGGTGTCGAACATCTGACGTTTTAACCACCTAGCCTGCCCCTGGAATAAAGAACAAGTGTTACGAACATACAATGATCCACAATTCAAAAAACGTGTTAAGTTAAAAAGAAAGAAAAAGTGAGAAGACACATCTATTATACAAACCCTGCGGAGGAGTGGGATACTGCAATAAGTCCTGAATCTCATTCCAGGACGGGAGTGGACCATAAAATATTCCTAAGTCCCTATCGTAAATGGAATCGGCAGAATTCAAAAGTTCACCTTGCACCGCCGGAATCACCCTAGCTGAGGAACCCTTAGGGGATGGGTCAGTGCCAGCGACAGCTTTGCCGGTTTCCTTTGCCTTCTCCGTTTTCGACTCTCCCTCCGACTCCCCGAAGGCCTGACGGAGAGCCTCATCCAGTTCAAGGTCTTGCCTAGAGGTTAAGGCACCAACGCCGCTACCACCCTGACCGTCGCCATCTCCTCCATCCTCTGACCCTTCTCCAACTTCGCCTCCTTCCCCCTCTTCCACATCTTCCTCCTCCGGGACAGTCGGGCAAGTACTTGGAGAAGGGCCATCAGACTTCTCCAGTTTCTTCCCCCCAACAACGGGACGCTCTGCAAAAGGCTCCCTCTTGCCACTCTTCACCGTGGCCCCCTCCTTAGCTTTAGCGGCCTTCTCCTCAGCCGTGTCCCTCTGCTTAACCACAGACTGGTGCGGTAGGATCAAATTGTACTCCGGGAGAGTTGCATTCCTGATCAAGAAGGAAGCCGACCGGTCCCGTGCCGGAATGGCCTTTATTTCAGCAGCCATTCGCGCCAAGGAATCGTCCTCCACGACTGCAATACCACCTGTCGCTAGCAAGAAATAGAAGCATGTCAGAAAAAACACTACAGTCAGAACATGGAAAATATAAATGAAATCCATCTTACAGCCGGAAGTGAAAAGGCGGAAAGAAACAGAATCGTCCTTGATAAAAAACCATTCTTTCTTGAACATGGTAAACTTCGAATATAAATCCAAGACCGGTTTGAAGGGCACGGCCTCTTCCAGACTAATATACGGAGATCCCTTCTTGTAGCCTCTCAGGTTATACAAATATCGAATTTCCCGATTAGAAGGAGGACGCCCGTACCTCCTCTGGAAGATAATAAAAAGGCTCACCAGAATGGCATAAGAGTTGGGCTGGAGCTGGAAAGGAGCCACCTTCAAATATGTGGTAAAGCTAACTATCCAAGCATTGATAGGAGGGATAGCACCACACATGCAATGATATCTGCTATAGGCAAAGTAGCCTTTGGGGGGATTATACGGCATCACTCCATCTCCCGGCAACAGCATGCAAGCCCTGTCTATCCCGAAGGAACGGGATATAACATCAAGTTGCTCCTCCTTTAGGGAGCTAGGAAAGCAATCGGGAGGGGAGACTAGAAGTTCCTGGGGACCATATCCGTCCACTAACGATCTCAGGACAGGTCGATGTTGCGCCGGTCCTAGCTGGACTGGGGGCACGGAGGAAGAAGACTCTCCTGTACCTTTAGACTTCTTTCTATCCGATCGTGTTTCCGCTTTGCGAGACATTTTCTGCAGCACAAGAAAAACTTGATATTAGAACAAGAAGTATAGAAACATAAACAAGCAAGTATCTAAAGCAAGCGTGTAAAAAGTCTAAGATTCCGTTCAAGGTTCAAGTATGAAGTCTCATTCGGCAGTGCAAGACATGGTCATTCGGCATCGAAAGCATATGGCCATTCGGCACTAAAATCCCATGCTCATTCGGCATTAAAATTTGATTCGGCATACATATCATTCGGCCCCAAGGCCCGAGTCTCATTCGGCATATAATACATTCGGTAGTAGAAAAAACTTCGAATGTATTCGGTAAATTAGGTCCATTCGGTAGCAAGGGTCATTCGGCAAAGAGCGTATACCTGGTTACGAGATGGTTCGGCGAAAGTTTGATTCGGCAAAAGTTTGATTCGGCTAAAGATTGATTCGGTATAATATTGGTTCGGCGCCTGTTGATTCGGTGAAGAAAAACTAAGGGGGGGTAGCCCCTATATATAGACTGGAGGAACACCACCGGACCAGATGGTTCGGCATACCGGACCAACCTCCAACTGAATGAAAACCTATACCTACTCGAAGCCGAATGAAACTGTCTCTACCAGCAGAAACCAGAAACATGGGGCATGCGGAGCGCCTCACTCAGATAAGTATCGAACTCCAGAACTAACTAATAAAATAAGGATTATGACAACGATGAATAAGTCGTAAATCTCTCACTAACATGGATTAATAATTTACACGTGTACACGACCACGAACGGTCCATAGGCACGCTCTGAATGGCCATTAACCCTATCATCGTGAGAATCTACACTTTGACATCCATTTTTAAGCTCATCGGTTAAACGGATATTTGATTCTGATAACTAGGAAATGGCTAAGCCACTTACACATGTACGGGGTCGCTAACGATCCCTAGGCATGCTTTGAGCTGGCAATAAACCACCTTGACAAACGTTCCAGGGACCCACTCTAACGTGAACCTGCAATCGATAATGCTAAACCCCCTCGGGGCACACTCTCTCGCCTCGAACGGCACGATTCACTTCATCTCGAATATTTCAATCCCGAACGGTCGTTATTTGAAATCACACTAAAGCTATCAATTCCCTTGCAGGACATCAACAGGATATGAACATCCAGCCCATGGCGTTACAAAACAAGCCTTCTCGCCACAGGGAAAACAAAGTGCGACACATGCAAGCACGTGCCCCACTTTTGGGGGCAAATGTTAGGCGAATTCTCACCCAGAGGATCTCGAGACCGAGAAGTCATAGTTTCACCCGGGCTCGCAACCTCCACTCCGTTCGACAGCCAAGAAGCTCAATACTAACCCAGAAGTCCATCCAACATTCTCCATGAAGAAGCTCATTCGGCCCCAAGCCTCCATTCGGCTCCTTCCATTCGGCCCCAAGCTTCCATCACCAAACCAACATTCGGTCATCTCCATTCGGCTTCCCTCGTATTCGGCCACCGAACCAAACCCTTCCCCATCTTGGCCGAACCAGTCACACAACCAACCAGGGGTAATCACCGAACCAACCTACATGCCCATACCGGACCAGACCATGCTCCTACTACCGGTCCACCGCAGCTCCACGACCGGACCACCAACACCGAATCATTAATGGCCGGACCAACGCCATCGAGCCAAACACATACCTCACCACCGAATGGAGCTCCGCCGAACCAAATGATTGCCAGTCCAGATCGCTTCAGCCCGGGCCCACCAGCAGCTATATACTTCCAAGACCCCTACACCCTACCTCATTCTATAAATAGAGGGGCAGGGGTACAACAATGGCACACAAGTTTGAGAGCTCAAGCACGGAAGGAACTTTCAAACTACTTTCATATACTTGTATACAAATACAAAGCCTTGTACTTGTAATCTGAAAGAAAAAGGACAATAACATATAAAGTGGACGTAGGCACGTTCTGGCCGAACCACTATAAATCTGTGTGTCTTTTACATTTCAGCCCCTGCTTTTCTCATATTTACATAACTCATCTAAATCATTAAGAATCACCTAAAATCAACTAAATCACACGACTTGGAGGTGTTTGCCCATTTTTTGCGCAAACACCAGTGACGGCTGAAAGCAGTCATGGCTGTAGAACTCACAGATACCTTCGTTTTGACTAGTTATGGCTCCCGTAACTCTAAACGAGCCAAGAGTTATGGCCCTCCGAATAATCGATATCCACAGGGAGCAACATCTACGGTGCAAGGTGCAACATCCGTCCAAAATGACGAAACCGTGCCGTACGACCTTTAGAAATGGATGCATGGATTTGAAACGGTGCAGTACCTTGGTGCACCACTCTCCAGCGATGGTAAATCATTGACCAGCCACGGGGATCCCGTTTTACAGAAAAAATCCACGTGACGAAAAAACGAAGGGTAAAAAACTTCCATGACCCGATTGAGGTTCAGACAGGCTTTTTTGGGTGTGAAAGTAACCGGTGACTGCTGGAAGCTGTCATAGCTGTAGAACTCACAGATACCTTCGTTTTGACTGGTTATGGCTCCCGTAACTCTAAAGGAGCCAAGAGTTATGGCCCTCCGAAGAATCGATATCCACAGGGTGCAACATCTACGGTGCAAGGTGCAACATCCGTCCAAAATGACGAAACTGTGTCATACGACCTTTAGAAATGGATGCATGGATTTGAAACGGTGCGGTACCATGGTGCACCACTCTCCAGCGATGGTAAGTCATTGACCAGCCACGGGGATCCCGTTTTACAGAAAAAATCCACGTGACGAAAAAACGAAGGGTAAAAAACTTCCATGACCCGATTGAGGTTCGGATAGGATTTTTTGGGTATGGAACTAACCAGTGACGGCTGAAAGCAGTCATGGCTGTAGAACTTACAGATACCTTCGTTTTGACTGGTTATGGCTCCAGTAACTCTAAAGGAGCCAAGAGTTATGGCCCTCCGAAGAATCGATATCCACAGGGTGCAACATCTACGGCGCAAGGTGCAACATCCGTCCAAAATGACGAAACAGTGCCGTACGACCTTTAGAAATGAGTGCATGGATTTGAAACATTGCAGTCCCATGGTGCACCACTCTCCAGCGATGGTAAATCATAGACCAGCCACGGGGATCCCGTTTTACAGAAAAAATCCACGTGACGAAAAAACGAAGGGTAAAAAACTTCCTTGACCCGATTGAGGTTCGGATAGGATTTTTTGGGTATGGAACTATCCAGTGACGGCTGAAAGTAGTCATGGCTGTAGAACTCACAGATACCTTCGTTTTGACTGGTTATGGCTCCCGTAACTCTTAACGAGCCAAGAGTTATGGCCCTCCGAATAATCGATATCCACAGGGTGCAACATCTACGGTGCAAGGTGCAACATCCGTCCAAAATGACGAAACCGTGCCGTACGACCTTTAGAAATGGATGCATGGATTTGAAACGGTGCAGTACCATGGTGTACCACTCTCCAGCGATGGTAAATCATTGACCAACCACGGGGATCCCGTTTTACAGAAAAAATCCACGTGACGAAAAAACGAAGGGTAAAAAACTTCCATGACCCGATTGAGGTTCGGATAGGCTTTTTTGGGTGTGAAAGTAACCAGTGACTGCTAGAAGCTGTCATAGCTGTAGAACTCACAGATACCTTCGTTTTGACTGGTTATGGCTCCCGTAACTCTAAAGGAGCCAAGAGTTATGGCCCTCCGAAGAATCGATATCCACAGGGTGCAACATCTACGGTGCAAGGTGCAACATCCGTCCAAAATGACGAAACAGTGCCGTACGAACTTTAGAAATGAGTGCATGGATTTGAAACATTGCAGTCCCATGGTGCACCACTCTCCAGCGATGGTAAATCATAGACCAGCCACGGGGATCCCATTTTACAGAAAAAATCCACGTGACGAAAAAACGAAGGGTAAAAAACTTCCTTGACCCGATTGAGGTTCGGATAGGATTTTTTGGGTATGGAACTAACCAGTGACGGGTGAAAGCGGTCATGGCTGTAGAACTCACAGATACCTTTGTTTTAATTGGTTATGGCTCCCGTAACTCTAAACAAGCCAAGAGTTATGGCCCTCCGAAGAATCGATATCCACAGGGTGCAACATCTACGGTGCATGGTGCAACATCCGTCCAAAATGACGAAACCGTGTCGTACGACCTTTAGAAATGGATGCATGGATTTGAAACGGTGCAGTACTGTTATCCCGCTTTTTAGCAAAGCCGCGATACCAAAAGATCGATCAGAAACGGAGAATAGTTCGTCTCGGAGACTGGTCATACTCCGTCTCGCTATGGATATCACTAAATTTTGTCCGAATCCGGATAGGGCTACAATTGATAGGACACGGCAAGAAAGACCACAAGAGTCAGCATTTCAAATTTTAAGTCAATCCGAGTTCATATGCTCGAGTTATGATCGATTCAATTTGAAAGGGAAGGCCTGGGTTTCGAACCCGTCAATTGTTAATACTTCGAAACGATCACTTTCGAAACCATCGGTTTCGAAACCATCACAGCGCCTCTTCTTCGACTCCATCGCCTTCGACTCCATCGTGTTCGAATCCATGTGCCTCGTATCAATGGTGGGGTTGCAGAGCTCATATGCGTCCAAGGAACACAAGTCCGAATCCATACTCGGCTGCCTTATTTCGAATCCACCGGACATGCATGCTTCGAACCCTTCCATAAGCTTCGTTCGAACCCTAAGACCTTTGAAAATGGGTGCATGGATTGCAAACGGTACAGTACCATGGTGCACCACTCTCCAGCGTTGGTAAATCATAGACCAGCCACGGGGATCCCGTTTTACAGAAAAAATCCACGTGACGAAAAAACGAAGGGTAAAAAACTTCCATGACCCGATTGAGGTTCGGATAGGATTTTTTGGGTATGAAACTAACCAGTGACGGCTGAAAGCTGTCATAGCTGTAGAACTCACAAATACCTTCGTTTTGACTGGTTGTTGCTCCCGTAACTCTAAATGTGCCAAGAGTTATGGCCCTCCGAAGAATCGATATCCATAGGATGCAACATCTACGGTGCAAGGTGCAACATCGGTCCAAAATGATGAAACAGTGTCGTACGACATTTAGAAATGGGTGCATGGATTTGAAACAGTGCAGTACCATGGTGCACCACTCTCCAGCGATGGTAAATCATAGACCAGCCGCTGGAATTCCCTTTTACAGAAAAAATCCACGTGACGAAAAAACGAAGGGCAAAAAACTTCCATGACCCGATTGAGGTTCGGATAGGATTTTTTGGGTATGAAACTAACCAGTGACGGGTGAAAGCGGTCACAGCTGTAGAACTCACAAATACCTTCGTTTTGACTGGTTGTGGCTCCCGTAACTCTAAACGAGCCAAGAGTTATGGCCCTCCGAAGAATCGATATCCATAGGGTGCAACATCTACGGTGCAAGGTGCAACATCCGTCCAAAATAACGAAACAGTGCCGTACGAACTTTAGAAACGGGTGCATGGATTGGAAACGGTGCAGTACCATGGTGCACCACTCTCCAGCGATGGTAAATCATAGACCAGCCACGGGAATTCCCTTTTACAGAAAAAATCCACGTGACGAAAAAACGAAGGGTAAAAAACTTCCATGACCCGATTGAGGTTCGGATAGGATTTTTTGGGTATAAACTAACCAGTGACGGCTGAAAGCCGTCATAGCTGTAGAACTCACAAATACCTTCGTTTTGACTGGTTGTGGCTCCCGTAACTCTAAACGAGCCAAGAGTTACGGCCCTCCGAAGAATCGATATCCATAGGGTGCAACATCTATGGTGCAAGGTGCAACATCCGTTCAAAATGACGAAACAGTGCCGTACGAGCTTTAGAAATGGGTGCATAGATTGGAAACGGTGCAGTACCATGGTGCACCACTCTCTAGCGATGGTAAATCATAGACCAGCCCCAGGAATTCCCTTTTACAGAAAAAATCCACGTGACGAAAAAACGAAGGGTAAAAAACTTCCATGACCCGATTGAGGTTCGGATAGGATTTTTTGGGTATGAAACTAACCAGTGACGGTTGATAGCTGTCATAGCTGTAGAACTCACGGATACCTTTGTTTTGACTGGTTATGGCTCCCGTAACTCTAAACGAGCCAAGAGTTATGGCCCTCCGAAGAATCGATATCCATAGGGTGCAACATCTACGGTGCAAGGTGCAACATCCGTCCAAAATGACGAAACAGTGCCGTACGACCTTTGAAAATGGGTGCATGGATTGCAAACGGTGCAGTACCATGGTGCACCACTCTCCAGCTGTGGTAAATCATAGACTAGCCATGGGAATTCCCTTTTACAGAAAAAATCCACGTGACGAAAAAACGAAGGGTAAAAAACTTCCATGACCCGATTGAGGTTCGGATAGGATTTTTTGGGTATGAAACTAACCAGTGACGGCTGAAAGCTGTCATAGCTGTAGAACTCACAAATACCTTCGTTTTGACTGGTTGTTGCTCCCGTAACTCTAAACGTGCCAAGAGTTATGGCCCTCCGAAGAATCGATATCCATAGGGTGCAACATCTACGGTGCAAGGTGCAACATCGGTCCAAAATGACGAAACAGTGTCGTACGACATTTAGAAATGGGTGCATGGATTTGAAACAGTGCAGTACCATGGTGCACCACTCTCCAGCGATGGTAAATCATAGACCAGCCGCGGGAATTCCCTTTTACAGAAAAAATCCACGTGACAAAAAAACGGAGGGTAAAAAACTTCCATGACCCGATTGAGGTTCGGATAGGATTTTTTGGGTATGAAACTAACCAGTGACGGCTGAAAGCGGTCACAGCTGTAGAACTCACAAATACCTTCGTTTTGACTGGTTGTGGCTCCCGTAACTCTAAACGAGCCAAGAGTTATGGCCCTCCGAAGAATCGATATCCATAGGGTGCAACATCTACGGTGCAAGGTGCAACATCCGTCCAAAATAACGAAACAGTGCCGTACGAACTATAGAAACGGGTGCATGGATTGGAAACGGTGCAGTACCATGGTGCACCACTCTCCAGCGATGGTAAATCATAGACCAGCCATGGGAATTCCCTTTTACAGAAAAAATCCACGTGACAAAAAAACGAAGGGTAAAAAACTTCCATGACCCGATTAAGGTTCGGATAGGATTTTTTGTGTATGAAACTAACCAGTGACGGCTGAAAGCCGTCATAGCTGTAGAACTCACAAATACCTTCGTTTTGACTGGTTGTGGCTCCCGTAACTCTAAACGTGCCAAGAGTTACGGCCCTCCGAAGAGTCGATATCCATAGGGTGCAACATCCGTTCAAAATGACGAAACAGTGCCGTACGAGCTTTAGAAATGGGTGCATAGATTGGAAACGGTGCAGTACCATGGTGCACCACTCTCCAGCGATGGTAAATCATAGACCAGCCATGGGAATTCCCTTTTACAGAAAAAATCCACGTGGCGAAAAAACGAAGGGTAAAAAACTTCCATGACCCGATTGAGGTTCGGATAGGATTTTTTGGGTATGAAACTAACCAGTGACGGATGAAAGCCATCATAGCTGTAGAACTCACAAATACCTTCGTTTTGACTGGTTGTGGCTACCGTAACTCTAAACGAGCCAAGAGTTACGGCCCTCCGAAGAATCGATATCCATAGAGTGTAACATCTACGGTGCATGGTGCAACATCCGTTCAAAATGACGAAACAGTACCGTACGAGCTTTAGAAATGGGTGCATGGATTGGAAACGGTGCAGTACCATGGTGCACCACTCTCCAGCGATGGTAAATCATAGACCAGCCATAGGAATTCCCTTTTACAGAAAAAATCCACATGACGAAAAAACGAAGGGTAAAAAACTTCCATGCAACATCCGTCCAAAATGACGAAACTGTGTCGTACGACCTTTAGAAATGGGTGCATGGATTTGAAACGGTGCAGTACCATGGTGCACCACTCTCCAGCGATGGTAAATCATTGACCAGCCACGGGGATCCCGTTTTACAGAAAAATCCACGTGACGAAAAAACGAAGGGTAAAAAACTTCCATGACCCGATTGAGGTTCGGATAGGATTTTTTGGGTATGAAACTAACCAGTGACGGCTGAAAGCGGTCATAGATGTAGAACTCACAGATACCTTCGTTTTGACAAGTTATGGCTCCCGTAACTCTAAACGAGCCAAGAGTTATGGACCTCCGAAGAATCGATATCCATAGGGTGCAACATCTACGGTGCAAGGTGCAACATCCGTCCAAAATGACGAAACCGTGCCGTACGACCTTTAGAAATGGGTGCATGGATTTGAAACGGTGCAGTACCATGGTGCACCACTCTCCAGCGATGGTAAATCATTGACGAACCATGGGGATCTCGTTTTACAGAAAAAATCCACGTGACGAAAAAACGAAGGGTAAAAAACTTCCATGACCCGATTGAGGTTCGAATAGGATTTTTTGGGTATGAAACTAACCAGTGACGGCTTAAAGCCGTCATAGCTGTAGAACTCACAGATACCTTCGTTTTGACAGGTTATGGCTCCCGTAACTCTAAACGAGCCAAGAGTTATGGCCCTCCGAATAATCGATATCCAAAGGGTGCAACATCCGTCCAAAATGACGAAACCGTGCCGTACGACCTTTACAAATGGGTGCATGGAATTGAAACGGTGCAGTACCATGGTGCACCACTCTCCAGTGATGGTAAATCATTGACCAGCCACGGGGATCCCGTTTTACAGAAAAAATCCACGTGACGAAAAAACGAAGGGTAAAAAACTTCCTTGACCCGATTGAGGTTCGGATAGGATTTTTTGGGTATGAATCTAACCAGTGACGGCTGAAAGCCGCCATAGCTGTAGAACTCACAGATACCTTCGTTTTGACTGGTTATGGCTCCCGTAACTCTAAACGAGCCAAGAGTTATGGCCCTTCGAAGAATCGATATCCATAGGGTGCAACATCTACGGTGCAAGGTGCAAGGTGCAACATCCGTCCAAAATGACGAAACAGTGTCGTACGACATTTAGAAATGGGTGCATGGATTTGAAACAGTGCAGTACCATGGTGCACCACTCTCCAGCGATGGTAAATCATAGACCAGCCGCGGGAATTCCCTTTTACAGAAAAAATCCACGTGACGAAAAAACGAAGGGTAAAAAACTTCCATGACCCGATTGAGGTTCGGATAGGATTTTTTGGGTATGAAACTAACCAGTGACGGCTGAAAGCGGTCACAGCTGTAGAACTCACAAATACCTTCGTTTTGACTGGTTGTGGCTCCCGTAACTCTAAACGAGCCAAGAATTATGGCCCTCCGAAGAATCGATATCCATAGGGTGCAACATCTACGGTGCAAGGTGCAACATCCGTCCAAAATAACGAAACAGTGACGTACGAACTTTAGAAACGGGTGCATGGATTGGAAACGGTGCAGTACCATGGTGCACCACTCTCCAGCGATGGTAAATCATAGACCAGCCACGGGAATTCCCTTTTACGGAAAAAATCCACGTGACGAAAAAACGAAGGGTAAAAAACTTCCATGACCCGATTGAGGTTCGGATAGGATTTTTTGGTATGAAACTAACCAGTAACGGCTAAAAGCCGTCATAGCTGTAGAACTCACAAATACCTTCGTTTTGACTGGTTGTGGCTCCCGTAACTCTAAACGAGCCAAAAGTTACGGCCCTCCGAAGAATCGATATCCATAGGGTGCAACATCTACGGTGCAAGGTGCAACATCCGTTCAAAATCACGAAACAGTGTCGTACGAGCTTTAGAAATGGGTGCATAGATTGGAAACGGTGCAGTACCATGGTGCACCACTCTCCAGCGATGGTAAATCATAGACCAGCCATGGGAATTCCCTTTTACAGAAAAAATCCACGTGGCGAAAAAACGAAGGGTAAAAAACTTCCATGACCCGATTGAGGTTCGGATAGGATTTTTTGGGTATGAAACTAACCAGTGACGGCTGAAAGCTGTCATAGTTGTAGAACTCACAAATACCTTCGTTTTGACTGGTTGTGGCTCCCGTAACTCTAAACGAGCCAAAAGTTACGGCCCTCCGAAGAATCGATATCCATAGGGTGCAACATCTACGGTGCAAGGTGCAACATCCGTTCAAAATGACGAAACAGTGTCGTTCGAGCTTTAGAAATGGGTGCATGGATTGTAAACGGTGTAGTACCATGGTGCACCACTCTCTAGCGATGGTAAATCATAGACCAGCCATAGGAATTCCTTTTTACAGAAAAAATCCACGTGACGAAAAAACGAAGGGTAAAAAACTTCCATGCAACATCCGTCCAAAATGACGAAACCATGTCGTACGACCTTTAGAAATGGGTGCATGGATTTGAAACGGTGCAGTACCAAGGTGCACCACTCTCCGGCGATGGTAAATCATTGACCAGCCACGGGGATCCCGTTTTACAGAAAAATCCACGTGACGAAAAAACGAAGGGTAAAAAACTTTCATGACCCGATTGAGGTTCGGATAGGATTTTTTGGGTATGACACTAACCAGTGACGGTTGAAAGCTGTCATAGAAGTAGAACTCACAGATACCTTCGTTTTGACTCGTTATGGCTCCCGTAACTCTAAACGAGCCAAGAGTTATGGACCTCCGAAGAATCGATATCCATAGGGTGCAACATCTACGGTGCAAGGTGCAACATCCGTCCAAAATGACGAAACCGTGCCGTACGACCTTTAGAAATGGGTGCATGGATTTGAAACGGTGCAGTACCATGGTGCACCACTCTCCAGCGATGGTAAATCATTGACGAACCATGGGGAACTCGTTTTACAGAAAAAATCCACGTGACGAAAAAACGAAGGGTAAAAAACTTCCATGACCCGATTGAGGTTCGAATAGGATTTTTTGGGTATGAAACTAACCAGTGACGGCTTAAAGCCGTCATAGCTGTAGAACTCACAGATACCTTCGTTTTGACAGGTTATGGCTCCCGTAACTCTAAACGAGCCAAGAGTTATGGCCCTCCGAATAATCGATATCCAAAGGGTGCAACATCCGTCCAAAATGACGAAACCGTGCCGTACGACCTTTACAAATGGGTGCATGGAATTGAAACGGTGCAGTACCATGGTGCACCACTCTCCAGCGATGGTAAATCATTGACCAGCCACGGGGATCCCGTTTTACAGAAAAAATCCACGTGACGAAAAAACGAAGGGTAAAAAACTTCCTTGACCCGATTGAGGTTCGGATAGGATTTTTTGGGTATGAATCTAACCAGTGATGGCTGAAAGCCGCCATAGCTGTAGAACTCACAGATACCTTCGTTTTGACTGGTTATGGCTCCCGTAACTCTAAACGAGCCAAGAGTTATGGCCCTTCGAAGAATCGATATCCATAGGGTGCAACATCTACGGTGCAAGGTGCAAGGTGCAACATCCGTCCAAAATGACGAAACAGTGCCGTACGACATTTAGAAATGGGTGCATGGATTTGAAACAGTGCAGTACCATGGTGCACCACTCTCCAGCGATGGTAAATCATAGACCAGCCGCGGGAATTCCCTTTTACAGAAAAAATCCACGTGACGAAAAAACGAAGGGTAAAAAACTTCCATGACCCGATTGAGGTTCGGATAGGATTTTTTGGGTATGAAACTAACCAGTGGCGGCTGAAAGCGGTCACAGCTGTAGAACTCACAAATACCTTCGTTTTGACTGGTTGTGGCTCCCGTAACTCTAAACGAGCCAAGAATTATGGCCCTCCGAAGAATCGATATCCAGAGGGTGCAACATCTACGGTGCAAGGTGCAACATCCGTCCAAAATAACGAAACAGTGACGTACGAACTTTAGAAACGGGTGCATGGATTGGAAACGGTGCAGTACCATGGTGCACCACTCTCCAGCGATGGTAAATCATAGACCAGCCACGGGAATTCCCTTTTACGGAAAAAATCCACGTGACGAAAAAACGAAGGGTAAAAAACTTCCATGACCCGATTGAGGTTCGGATAGGATTTTTTGGTATGAAACTAACCAGTAACGGCTGAAAGCCGTCATAGCTATAGAACTCACAAATACCTTCGTTTTGACTGGTTGTGGCTCCGTAACTCTAAACGAGCCAAAAGTTACGGCCCTCCGAAGAATCGATATCCATAGGGTGCAACATCTACGGTGCAAGGTGCAACATCCGTTCAAAATCACGAAACAGTGTCGTACGAGCTTTAGAAATGGGTGCATAGATTGGAAACGGTGCAGTACCATGGTGCACCACTCTCCAGCGATGGTAAATCATAGACCAGCCATGGGAATTCCCTTTTACAGAAAAAATCCACGTGGCGAAAAAACGAAGGGTAAAAAACTTCCATGACCCGATTGAGGTTCGGATAGGATTTTTTGGGTATGAAACTAACCAGTGACGGCTGAAAGCTATCATAGTTGTAGAACTCACAAATACCTTCGTTTTGACTGGTTGTGGCTCCCGTAACTCTAAACGAGCCAAAAGTTACGGCCCTCCGAAGAATCGATATCCATAGGGTGCAACATCTACGGTGCAAGGTGCAACATCCGTTCAAAATGACGAAACAGTGCCGTTCGAGCTGTAGAAATGGGTGCATGGATTGGAAACGGTGTAGTACCATGGTGCACCACTCTCTAGCGATGGTAAATCATAGACCAGCCATAGGAATTCCTTTTTACAGAAAAAATCCACGTGACGAAAAAACGAAGGGTAAAAAAGTTCCATGCAACATCCGTCCAAAATGACGAAACCATGTCGTACGACCTTTAGAAATGGGTGCATGGATTTGAAACGGTGCAGTACCATGGTGCACCACTCTCCGGCGATGGTAAATCATTGACCAGCCACGGGGATCCCGTTTTACAGAAAAATCCACGTGACGAAAAAACGAAGGGTAAAAAACTTTCATGACCCGATTGAGGTTCGGATAGGATTTTTTGGGTATGAAACTAACCAGTGACGGCTGAAAGCTGTCATAGAAGTAGAACTCACAGATACCTTCGTTTTGACTCGTTATGGCTCCCGTAACTCTAAACGAGCCAAGAGTTATGGACCTCCGAAGAATCGATATCCATAGGGTGCAACATCTAAGGTGCAAGGTGCAACATCCGTCCAAAATGACGAAACCGTGCCGTACGACCTTTAGAAATGGGTGCATGGATTTGAAACGGTGCAGTACCATGGTGCACCACTCTCCAGCGATGGTAAATCATTGACCAACCATGGGGATCTCGTTTTACAGAAAAAATCCACGTGACGAAAAAACGTAGGGTAAAAAACTTCCATGACCCGATTGAGGTTCGGATAGGATTTTTTGGGTATGAAACTAACCAGTGACGGCTCAAAGCCGTCATAGCTGTAGAACTCACAGATACCTTCGTTTTGACAGGTTATGGCTCCCGTAACTCTAAACGAGCCAAGAGTTATGGCCCTCCGAATAATCGATATCCAAAGGGTGCAACATCCGTCCAAAATGACGAAACCGTGCCGTACGACCTTTACAAATGGGTGCATGGAATTGAAACGGTGCAGTACCATGGTGCACCACTCTCCAGCGATGGTAAATCATTGACCAGCCACGGGGATCCCGTTTTACAGAAAAAATCCACGTGACGAAAAAACGAAGGGTAAAAAACTTCCTTGACCCGATTGAGGTTCGGATAGGATTTTTTGGGTATGAATCTAACCAGTGACGGCTGAAAGCCGCCATAGCTGTAGAACTCACAGATACCTTCGTTTTGACTGGTTATGGCTCCCGTAACTCTAAACGAGCCAAGAGTTATGGCCCTCTGAAGAATCGATATCCACAGGGTGCAACATCTACGGTGCAAGGTGCAACATCCGTCCAAAATGACGAAACAGTGCCGTACGACCTTTAGAAATGAGTGCATGGATTTGAAACATTACAGTACCATGGTGCACCGCTCTCCAGCGATGGTAAATCATAGACCAGCCACGGGGATCCCATTTTACAGAAAAAATCCACGTGACGAAAAAACGAAGGGTAAACAACTTCCTTTACCCGATTGAGGTTCGGAAAGGAATTTTTGGGTATGAAACTAACCAGTGACGGCAGAAAGCTGTCATAGCTGTAGAACTCACAGATACCTTTGTTTTGACTGGTTATGGCTCCCGTAACTCTAAACGAGCCAAGAGTTATGGCCCTCCGAAGAATCGATATCCACAGGGTGCAACATCTACGGTGCAAGGTACAACATCCGTCCAAAATGACGAAACAGTGCCGTACGACCTTTAGAAATGAGTGCATGGATTTGAAACATTGCAGTACCATGGTGCACCACTCTCCAGCGATGGTAAATCATAGACCAGCCACGGGGATCCCGTTTTACAGAAAAAATCCACGTGACGAAAAAACGAAGGGTAAAAAACTTCCATGACCCGATTGAGGTTCGGATAGGATTTTTGGGTATGAAACTAACCAGTGACGGCAGAAAGCTGTCATGGCTGTAGAACTCACAGATACCTTCGTTTTGACAGGTTATGGCTCCCGTAACTCTAAACGAGCCAAGAGTTATGGCCCTCCGAATAATCGATATCCAAAGGGTGCAACATCCGTCCAAAATGACGAAACCGTGCCGTTCGACCTTTAGAAATGGGTGCATGGAATTGAAACGGTGCAGTACCATGGTGCACCACTCTCCAGCGATGGTAAATCATTGACCAGCCACGGGGATCCCGTTTTACAGAAAAAATCCACGTGACGAAAAAACGAAGGGTAAAAATCTTCCATGACCCGATTGTGGTTCGGATAGGATTTTTTGGGTGTGAAACTAACCAGTGACGGCTGAAAGCCGTCATAGCTGTAGAACTCACAGATACCTTCGTTTTAACTGGTTATGGGTCCCGTAACTCTAAACGAGCCAAGAGTTATGGCCCTCCGAATAATCGATATCCAAAGGGGGCAACATCTGCGATGCAAGGTGCAACATCCGTCCAAAATGACGAAACCGTGCGTACGACCTTTAGAAATGGGTGCAGGGATTTGAAACGGTGCAGTACCATAGTGCACCACTCTCCAGCGATGGTAAATCATTGACCAGCCACGGGGATCACGTTTTACAGAAAAAATCCACGTGACGAAAAAACGAAGGGTAAAAAACTTCCACGACCCGATTTAGGTTCGGATAGGATTTTTTGGGTATGAAACTAACCAGTGATGGCTGAAAGCGGTCATAGCTGTAGAACTCACAGATACCTTCGTTTTGATTGGTTATGGCTACCGTAACTCTAAACGAGCCAAGAGTTATGGCCCTCCGAATAATCGATATCCATAGGGTGCAACAACTACGGTGCAAGGTGCAACATCCGTCCAAAATGACAAAACCGTGCCGTACGACCTTTAGAAATGGATGCATGGATTTGAAACGGTGCAGTACCATGGTGCACCACTCTCCAGCGATGGTAAATCATTGCCCAGCCACAGGGATCCCGTTTTACAGAAAAAATCCACGTGACGAAAAAACGAAGAGTAAAAAACTTCCATGACCCGATTAAGGTTCGGATAGGATTTTTTGGGTATGAAACTAACCAGTGACGGCTGAAAGCCGTCATAGCTGTAGAACTCACAGATACCTTCGTTTTGACTGGTTATGGCTCTCATAACTCTAAATGAGCCAAGAGTTATGGCCCTCGGAAGAATCGATTTCCACTGGGTGCAACATCTGCGGTGCAAGGTGCAACATCCGTCCAAAATGACGAAACCGTGTCGTACGAACTTTAGAAATGGGTGCATGGATTTGAAACGGAGCAGTACCATGGTGCACCACTCTCCAGCGATGGTAAATCATTGACCAGCCACGGGGATCCCGTTTTACAGAAAAAATCCACGTGACGAAAAAACGAAGGGTAAAAACTTCCTTGACCCGATCGAGGTTCGGATAGGATTTTTTGGGTATGAAACTAACCAGTGACGGCTGAAAGCCGTCATAGCTATAGAACTCATAGATACCTTCGTTTTGACTGGTTATGGCTCCCGTAACTCCAAACGAGCCCAGAGTTATGGCCCTCCGAAGAATCGATTTCCACAGGGTGAAACATCTGCGGTGCAAGGTGCAACATCCGTCCAAAATGACGAAACCGTGCCGTACGACCTTTAGAATTGGGTTCATGGATTTGAAACGGTGCAGTACCATGGTGCACCACTCTCCAGCGATGGTAAATCATTGACCAGCCACGGGGATCACCTTTTTACAGAAAAAATCCACGTGAGGAAAAAACGAAGGGTAAAAAACTTCCATGACCCGATTGAGGTTCGGATAGGATTTTTTTGGTATGAAACTAAACAGTGACGGCTGAAAGCCGTCATAGCTGTAGAACTCACAGATACCTTCGTTTTGACTGGTTATGGCTCCCGTAACTCTAAACGAGCCAAGAGTTATGGCCCTCCGAAGAATCGATTTCCACAGGGTGCAACATCAGAGTGCAAGGTGCAACATCCGTCCAAAATGACGAAACCGTGCCGTACGACCTTTAGAATTGGGTGCATGGATTTGAAACGGTGCAGTACCATGGTGCATCACTCTCCAGCGATGGTAAATCATTGACCAGCCACGGGGATCCCGTTTTACAGAAAAAATCCACGTGACGAAAAAACGAAGGGTAAAAACTTCCTTGACCCGATCGAGGTTCGGATAGGATTTTTTGGGTATGAAACTAACCAGTGACGGCTGAAAGCCGTCATAGCTGTAGAACTCACAGATACCTTCGTTTTGACTGGTTATGGCTCCCGTAACTCCAAACGAGCCAAGAGTTTTGGCCCTCCGAATAATCGATATCCATAGGGTGCAACATCTACGGTGCAAGGTGCAACATCCGTCCAAAATGACGAAACCGTGCCGTACGACCTTTAGAAATGGGTGCATGGATTTGAAACGGTGCAGTACCATGGTGCACCACTCTCCAATGATGGTAAATCATTGACCAGCCACGGGGATCCCGTTTTTACAGAAAAAATCCACGTGACGAAAAAACGAAGGGTAAAAAACTTCCTTGACCCGATTGAGGTTCGGATAGGATTTTTTGGGTATGAATCTAACCAGTGACGGCTGAAAGCTGCCATAGCTGTATAACTCACAAATACCTTCGTTTTGACTGGTTATGGCTCCCGTAACTCTAAACGAGCCAAGAGTTATGGCCCTCCGAAGAATCCATATCCACAGGGTGCAACATCTACGGTGCAAGGTGCAACATCCGTCCAAAATGACGAAACGGTGTCGTACGACCTTTAGAAATGAGTGCATGGATTTGAAACATTGCAGTACCATGGTGCACCACTCTCCCGCGATGGTAAATCATAGACCAGCCACGGGGATCCTGTTTTACAGAAAAAATACACGTGACGAAAAAACGAGGGGTAAAAAACTTCCTTGACCCGATTGAGGTTCGGATAAGATTTTTTGGGTATGAAACTAACGAGTGATGGCAGAAAGCTGTCATAGCTGTAGAACTCACAGATACCTTCGTTTTGACTGGTTATGGCTCCCGTAACTCTAAACGAGCCAAGAGTTATGGCCCTTCGAATAATAGATATCCACAGGGTGCAACATCTCCGGCGCAAGGTGCAACATCCGTCCAAAATGACGAAACCGTGCCGTACGACCTTTACAAATGGGTGCATGAAATTGAAACGGTGCAGTACCATGGTGCACCACTCTCCAGCGATGGTAAATCATTGACCAGCCACGGGGATCCCGTTTTACAGAAAAAATCCACGTGACGAAAAAACGAAGGGTAAAAAACTTCCTTGACCCAATTGAGGTTCGGATAGGATTTTTTGGGTATGAATCTAACCAGTTGTTATCCCATTTTTTGGTCAAAACTGGAATAACAACAAATTAGCAAGGAATTATGGATATCAGGATTGGAGGTAAGGCTACGATCGATAACGTCCAAATTTTGATGAACTCCAATCGGGACGAAATTGATTGGAGATGATGAAAAGGTCTGGGAAAGGCTATGTTTCAAATTTCAGGATAATCGGAGTTCGTATGGAGGAAATATGATGGATTCAAGGTAGCGAATGCATGTTGTTCGAATCCATCAAAAGGGGCAAAATGGAGCTCGGTTCGAATCGATCAGATTCGAACCCATCAGGATGGATTCGAACCCATAAAGTTCGCATCGGTCAAGAGTAAGGCACCGATGGTGGTTCGAATCCATGGGAACTCTATGGATTCGAAAGAGAAGGATTCGAAGGAGGGGAGTCAACTTCGTGGATTCGGAAGTGATGGATTCAAAGCAATGGATGTGGATTCGAAGATGATGGATACGAAGCAATGAAGATGGACTCAAAGAAGATAATGGATTCGAAGTATACATGGATTCGAAGTGCACATGGATTCGAAGAAGGAGATGGATTCGAAGTGGACATGGATTCGAAGAAGGAGATGGATTCGAAGGACGTGGATTCGAAAGGGATGGATTCGAAAAGAGTGGACTCGTAGGATATGGACTCGAAGGAGGCGGCATCAGAAATCATGGATTCGAAAAGCATGGATTCGAAGGAGTCGGCCTTATGGATTTGAATGAGATGGTTTCGAAGTAGTTGGTTTCGAAGAAGGCGGGTTCGAAGAAGGCGGGTTCGAAGTATGGGTTCGAACCAGGCAGAATGCACGGAGCTTTGATCTTGAATCGATCATATCTTCCAAACCGCTGATCCAAATGCAATGAAATTTTTACAGGAGCTCACATACATGTTGAAGAATGTTCACGCCAATTTTCAGCTCAATTGGATGGATTCTTGATCGATTCGAACGTCACTTCGAATCGATCCCAAACTGAGCACGGATTCCGAGAACACGGGCCTGTGGGCCCCCCTCACGTGCCAAGCAGCCTCCCTAGGTTTTAGGCGGGATTTCAGCCTTCCACGCCTATAAATAGAGCCCCTGGTCATTCGGAAAAGGGGTCGGAAAATTTGGAGAGAAAAGGCAAGCCCAGACGCTGCTAGAATCATTGCATAGCATCATTACTGCTATTTTCTTCAGATTTGGTCACTACAACTGTTGTAATCACTTGTAATCTTCAAGGATAATCAATAAAAAGAAAAAAAATTGGAGTGGACGTAGGCCGGAGATAGCCGAACCACTATAAAACTTGTGTCTCTGTTCTTTACTTTTGGGTTGCTGTCTATTATTGGTTGAGATTTGGTATTTGCGTTTGAATATCACTAATTTATATTCATACACTGTTGCTTTCACGGTATTGGGTGTTTGTGACCAATTTTGGCGCAAACATTTTGGTGCTTTCACTGAGAACAACTAGCACCCGTTACATCGGATTTGGAGAGTTTGAGGAATTTGGATTTGGAAGACAATGACTATGCAGAATAGCAGAAGGCTAAGGGCTGAGAGAAGCCAACAAGGAGGAAGTCAACAAGCATCCTCCGGAGGTGAGGAAGGACAGGCTTCGGTCTACATAACTCGGGATGAAATGGAAGCTATGGCCAATTCTTTGCAGGAGAGATTGTTGAAAAGTCAACAGGAAATGATGCAAACTTTCTTGGAACAAATAAGAGCTGCAGGGATGCAGAACATAGGAACAGCTACAGCAGCTGCGGATGCAGGACAAGGAGCTAGGGTTGTGGAACCCAATGAAGGATAGGATACGGAGCCAGAAGGCAATCAACAAGGGCTTGGGGGAAGGCCCACATGACTCAATGCAGGAGAACCTTTGGAAGGAATTCAACAAGCTAGAGCTAACGTTGCTGCTAGTGAGCCACACGAGGAATATGTACCAGAGTTCCCTCGGGGGCATGGGGGGCAACCCCTACCAAACAATACAGGATTAGTAGAAATGATCAGGAAGACTGTGCGAGGTGGATTGACAAACGGAGATTTGGAAGGAGTGAATAGAAGTCCATTCGCTCGGGAGATAAGGATGGCTCAGAATCCACCTAAGTTCAAGCTACCTAGCATGGAGATATATGATGGTAAGACGGATCCAACAGATCACTTAATGAGGTACACCAGACACATGGAGGTGCTGGGGGCATCGGAGGAAGTGATGGCCCGACGTTTCCCTTTGTATTTGAAGGACTTAGCTGCAATGTGGTTTAGGCAGCTGGGAGAAGGATCTATCAGGACTTGGAAGGAATTAGTGGAAAAGTTTCTGGGACAGTTTCGGGTTCACGTCAAGAGGCCGAAGAACGTGATGACTTTAACATCGGTAAAGCAAAGGATGGACGAATCACTTAGAGCTTTTCTAACTCGATTCAGTGCGGCGGTCGCTTCGGTGGATCGGCCTGATCCATTGATGGTTTTAATGGCAGCAGTATCAGGAGTCAAGGAGAATTCGGATTTCAAGGTATCTCTGATACGAGATCCCCCGCAAAATCTTGACGAATTCTTTCATGAGGCAGAAAGGTTCCTTCGGCAGGAAGATGCAAGTACGGATTTAAAGTTGAAGATGGTTAATGCAATCGAGGTTGGAGCGGTATCCGAAAATGGTTTGGATAAGGATAAAGGAAAAAGGAAGTTAGATGACGACTCTGGAAACGCTAGGAAGCGATGGAAGGATCCAAAGTTTTCCACATACACAGGATTGAACGAGACGCTCGAGCGGATATACCTGGATACTCGGAATCGCCTTCCCTACCGAAGGCCGGCTAGGAGGGAACCAACAGAGCAGGAAAGGACATCAGGAAGGCACTGTCTCTTCCATGATCTGGATGGACACGATACCAACAGCTGCAGGCACCTAAAGGATATAATCGAGGAGCATGTAAGGAATGGACAGTTACAGCAATACGTTGGAACTCGGGATGCAACGGTGGAGCAGGAGCAACCACCGACCACCTCACGCCGTGATGATGGGAGGCCCAGGGATGATCGTCGATTGATCATCCATTGACCAGGATAATATGGAATAAGTAGCAAGCTACTAGCAAACGGTAAAGTCATTTACACATGTATGGGGACGGAGATAGCCCCTAGGCATGCTCTGAATGATGATAAACCGGGATGCTATGGTTTGTGAAATTTATTTCTTGCTTTTAGATTGGACATTGTTTTTCTTTTTGAATTTGGTTTTGGAGCTTGGATTGAGCTCCTGGTTTTTCTTGCTTTTTTATTTGGATTTTCCTTTGGATGACTGTTTTTGGTTTTGGATGCTGGTTTGGATTTCTGGTTTTCTGGTTTGGATTTGAATTTTGGATTTGGATTTGGATTTTGGATTTGGATTTCGGATTTGAATTTCGGATTTGGATTTTGGAATAGATTTTGGTTGTACTTTTGTCTGGTTTTTGATAAATGGTCGTCAGGTACGGATTATGCCTGGCAAGGGGTGAGTCACTTTACCCAAACAAGGTGAATTGACTCATTCAGGTCGTCAAGTATGGACTATGCTTGGCAAGGGTCCGGAGTGACCAGGATTCGGCCTAGGACTTAGGCCCTCTATTATCATTTATTATTTTCAGGTCGTCGAGTATGGACTATGCTCGGCAAGGGTCCGGAGAGATCAGGATTCGGCTTAGGACTTAAGCCATGGCATTTTACAGCGCCCAGGGACACTGGGCCAAGGTCGTTAAGTATGGATTGCGCTTGGCAAGAACCCGGAGAGGTTGGCTCAACGTCCAGGGACACTGGACCAAGGTCGTCAAGTATGGATTGCGCTTGGCAAGAACCCGGAGAGGTTGGCTCAACGTCCAGGGACACTGGACCAAGAACATCAAGTATGGATTGCGCTTGGAAAGAACCCGGAGAGGTTAACTTAACGTCCAGGGACACTGGACCACGGTCGTCGGATGTGGATCACGCTTGGCAGGAACCCAGAGAGGTTATGGATTTGGATATCGACCCGGAGAGGTCCTGGCTTCGGTTATTGGCTATTGGATAAGGATGGATTGGAACTTGGTTTTCGAGTTCGAA
The DNA here is from genome assembly GCA_030765085.1 of Allium cepa. NCBI lineage: Eukaryota > Viridiplantae > Streptophyta > Magnoliopsida > Asparagales > Amaryllidaceae > Allium > Allium cepa. The sequence goes on from CM060941.1 coordinate 1,713,584, forward strand.
TGGATACGGAATTGGCTAAGGCTTTGGTTATTGGATATGGAATTGGACATCGACTCGAAGCAATCAAGGATGATATTCTCTGGCAATATGGCTTTGGGCTTCGGATATCGGATTCGGAACTATTCAAAACACGTCTTGTTGTCACAAGGCATGTTTTGGGGGGCAAAGTGTTATCCCATTTTTTGGTCAAAACTGGAATAACAACAAATTGGCAAGGAATTATGGATATCAGGATTGGAGATAAGGCTACGATTGATATCGTCCAAATTTTGATGAACTCCAATCGGGACGAAATTGATTGCAGATGATGAAAAGGACTGGGAAAGGCTATGTTTCAAATTTCAAGATAATCGGAGTTCGTATGGAGGAAATATGATGGATTCAAGGTAGGGAATGCATGTTGTTCGAATCCATCAAAAGGGGCAAAATGGTGCTCGGTTCGAATCGATCAGATTCGAACCCATCAGGATGGATTCGAACCCATCAAGTTCGCATCGGTCAAGAGTAAGGCACCGATGGTGGTTCGAATCCATGGGAACTCTATGGATTCGAAAGAGAAGGATTCGAAGGAGGGGAGTCAACTTCATGGATTCGGAAGTGATGGATTCAAAGCAATGGATATGGATTCGAAGATGATGGATACGAAGCAATGAAGATGGACTCGAAGAAGATAATGGATTCGAAGTATACATGGATTCGAAGTGGACATGGATTCGAAGAAGGAGATGGATTCGAAGTGGACATGGATTCGAAGAAGGAGATGGATTCGAAGGACGTGGATTCGAAAGGGATGGATTCGAAAAGAGTGGACTCGTAGGATATGGACTCGAAGGAGGCGGCATCAGAAAGCATGGATTCGAAAAGCATGGATTCGAAGGAGTTGGCCTTATGGATTCGAAGGAGATGGTTTCGAAGTAGTTGGTTTCGAAGAAGGCGGGTTCGAAGAAGGCGGGTTCGAAGTATGGGTTCGAACCAGGCAGAACGCACGGAGCTTTGATCTTGAATCGATCATATCTTCCAAACCGCTGATCCAAATGCAATGAAATTTTTACAGGAGCTCACATACATGTTGAAGAATGTTCACGCCAATTTTCAGCTCAATTGGATGGATTCTTGATCGATTCGAACGTCACTTCGAATCGATCCCAAACTGGGCACGGATTCCGAAAACACGGGCCTATGGGCCCCCCTCACGTGCCAAGCAGCCTCCCCAGGTTTTAGGCGGGATTTCAGCCTTCCACGCCTATAAATAGAGCCCCTGGTCATTCAGAAAAAGGGTTGGAAAATTTGGAGAGAAAAGGCAAGCCCAGACGCTGCTAGAATCATTGCATAGCATCATTACTGCTATTTTCTTCAGATTTGGTCACTACAACTGTTGTAATCACTTGTAATCTTCAAGGATAATCAATAAAAAGAAAAAAAATTGGAGTGGACGTAGGCCGGAGATAGCCGAACCACTATAAAACTTGTGTCTCTGTTCTTTAATTTTGGGTTGCTGTCTATTATTGGTTGAGATTTGGTATTTGCGTTTGAATATCAGTAATTTATATTCATACACTGGTGTTTTCACGGTATTGGGTGTTTGTGACCAATTTTGGCGCAAACACCAGTGACGGCTGAAAGCCGCCATAGCTGTAGAACTCACAGATACCTTCGTTTTGACTGGTTATGGCTCCCGTAACTCTAAACGAGCCAAGAGTTATGGCCCTCCGAAGAATCGATATCCATAGGGTGCAACATCTACGGCGCAAGGTGCAACATCCGTCCAAAATGACGAAACAGTGCCGTACGATGGTGCACCACTCTCCAGCGATGGTAAATCATTGACCAGCCACGGGGATCCCGTTTTACAGAAAAAATCCACGTGACGAAAAAACGAAGGGTAAAAAACTTCCTTGACCCGATTGAGGTTCGGATAGGATTTTTTGGGTATGAATCTAACCAGTGACGGCAGAAAGCTATCATAGCTGTAGAACTCACAGATACCTTCGTTTTGACTGGTTATGGCTCCCGTAACTCTAAACGTGCCAAGAGTTATGGCCCTCCGAAAAATCGATATCCACAAGGTGCAACATCTGCGGTGCAAGGTGCAACATCCGTCCAAAATGACGAAACAGTGCCGTACGACCTTTAGAAATGAGTGCATGGATTTGAAACATTGCAATACCATGGTGCACCACTCTCCAGCGATGGTAAATCATAGACCAGCCACGGGGATCCCGTTTTACAGAAAAAATCCACGTGACGAAAAAACGAAGGGTAAACAACTTCCTTTACCCGATTGAGGTTCGGAAAGGATTTTTTGGGTATGAAACTAAACAGTGACGGCAGAAAGCTGTCATAGCTGTAGAACTCACAGATACCTTCGTTTTGACTGGTTATGGCTCCCGTAACTCAAAACGAGCCAAGAGTTATGGCCCTTCGAATAAAAGATATCCATAGGGTGCAACATCTACGGCGCAAGGTGCAACATCCGTCCAAAATGACGAAACCGTGCCGTACGACCTTTAGAAATGGGTGCATGGAATTGAAACGGTGCAGTACCATGGTGCACCACTCTCCAGCGATGGTAAATCATTGACCAGCCACGGGGATCCCGTTTTACAGAAAAAATCCACGTGACGAAAAAACGAAGGGTAAAAAACTTCCATGACCCGATTGAGGTTCGGATAGGATATTTTGGGTATGAAACTAACCAGTGACGGCTGAAAGCCGTCATAGCTGTAGAACTCACAGATAACTTCGTTTTGACTGGTTATGGGTCCCGTAACTCTAAAAGAGCCAAGAGTTATGACCCTCCGAATAATCGATATCCAAAGGGTGCAACATCTGCGGTGCAAGGTGCAACATCCGTCCAAAATGACGAAACCGTGCCGTACGACCTTTAGAAATGGGTGCAGGGATTTGAAACGGTGCAGTACCATGGTGCACCACTCTCCAGCGATGGTAAATCATTGACCAGCCACGGGGATCCCGTTTTACAGAAAAAATCCACGTGACGAAAAAACGAAGGGTAAAAAATTTCCATGACCCGATTGAGGTTCGGATAGGATTTTTTGGGTATGAAACTAACCAGTGACGGCTGAAAGCCGTCATAGCTATAGAACTCACAGATACCTTCGTTTTGACTGGTTATGGCTCCCGTAACTCTAAACGAGCCAAGAGTTATGGCCCTCCGAAGAATCGATTTCCACAGGGTGGAACATCTGCGGTGCAAGGTGCAACATCCGTCCAAAATGACGAAACCGTGCCGTACGACCTTTAGAAATGGGTGCAGGGATTTGAAACGGTGCAGTACCATGGTGCACCACTCTCCAGCGATGGTAAATCATTGACCAGCCACGGGGATCCCCTTTTTACAGAAAAAATCCACGTGAGGAAAAAACGAAGGGTAAAAAATTTCCATGACCCGATTGAGGTTCGGATAGGATTTTTTGGGTATGAAACTAACCAGTGATGGCTGAAAGCCATCATAGCTGTAGAACTCACAGATACCTTCGTTTTGACTGGTTATGGCTCCCGTAACTCTAAACGAGCCAAGAGTTATGGCCCTCCGAAGAATCGATTTCCACAGGGTGCAACATCTGCGGTGCAAGGTGCAACATCCGTCCAAAATGACGAAACCGTGCCGTACGACCTTTAGAATTGGGTGCACGGATTTGAAACGGTGCAGTACCATGGTGCACCACTCTCCAGCGATGGTAAATCATTGACCAGCCACGGGGATCCCGTTTTACAGAAAAAATCCACGTGACGAAAAAACGAAGGGTAAAAACTTCCTTGACCCGATCGAGGTTCGGATTGGATTTTTTGGGTATGATACTAACCAGTGACGGCTGAAAGCGGTCATAGCTATAGAACTCACAGATACCTTCGTTTTGACTGGTTATGGCTCCGTAACTCCAAACGAGCCAAGAGTTATGTCCCTCCGAATAATAGATATCCATAGGGCGCAACGTCTACGGTGCAAGGTGCAACATCCGTCCAAAATGACGAAACAGTGCCGTACGACCTTTAGAAATGGTTGCACAGATTTGAAACGGTGCAGTACCATGGTGCACCACTCTCTAGCGATGGTAAATCATAGACCAGCCGTGGGATCCCGTTGTACAGAAAAAATCCACGTGACGAAAAAACGAAGGGTAAAAATCTACCTTGACCCGATTGTGGTTCGGATAGGATTTTTTGGGTATGAAACTAACCAGTGACGGCTTAAAGCGGTCATAGCTGTAGAACACACGGATACCTTCGTTTGACAGGTAATGGATCCCGGAACTCTAAACGAGCCAAGAGTTATGGCCCTCCGAATAATCGATATCCACAGGGTGCAACATCTACGGTGCAAGGTGCAACATCCGTCCAAAATGACGAAACCGTGTCGTACGACCTTAAGAAATGGGTGCATGGATTTGAAACGGTGCAGAACCATGGTGCACCACTTTCCAGCAATGGTAAATCATTGACCAGCCACGGGGATCCCGTTTTATAGAAAAAATCCACGTGACGAAAAAACGAAGGGTAAAAAACTTTCATGACCCGATTGAGGTTCGGATAGGAATTTTGGGCATGAAACTAACCAGTGACGGCTGAAAGCTGTTATAGCTGTAGAACTCACAGATACCTTCATTTTGACTAGTTATGGCTCCCGTAACTCTAAACGAGCCAAGAGTTATGGCCCTCCGAAGAATCGATATCCACAGGGTGGAACATCTACGGCGCAAGGTGCATCCGTCCAAAATGACGAAACGGTGTCGTACGACCTTTAGAAATGGGTGCATGGATTTGAAACATTGCAGTACCATGGTGCACCACTCTCCAGCGATGGTAAATCATTGACCAGCCACGGGGATCCCGTTTTTACAGAAAAAATCCACGTGAGGAAAAAACGAAGGGTAAAAAACTTCCATGACTAGATTGAGGTTCAGATAGGATTTTTTGGGTATGAAACTAACCAGTGACGGCAGAAAGCGGTCATAGCTGTAGAACTCACATATACCTTCGTTTTGACTTGTTATGCCTCCCGTAACTCTAAACGAGCCAAGAGTTATGGCCCTCCGAAGAATCGATATCCACAGGGTGCAACATCTACGGCGCAAGGTGCAACATCCGTCCAAAATGACGAAACCGTGCCGTACGACCTTTAGAAATGAGTGCATGGATTTGAAACATTACAGTGCCATGGTGCACCACTCTCCAGCGATGGTAAATCATAGACCAACCACGGGGATCCCGTTTTACAGAAAAAATCCACGTAACGAAAAAACGAAGGGTAAACAACTTCCTTTACCCGATTGAGGTTCGGAAAGGATTTTTTGGGTATGAAACTAACCAGTGACGGCAGAAAGCTGTCATAGCTGTAGAACTCATAGATACCTTCGTTTTGACTGGTTATGGCTCCCGTAACTCAAAACGAGCCAAGAGTTATGGCCCTTCGAATAATAGATATCCATAGGGTGCAACATCTACGGCGCAAGGTGCAACATCCGTCCAAAATGACGAAACCGTGCCGTACGACCTTTAGAAATGGTGAATGGAATTGAAACGGTGCAGTACCATGGTGCACCACTCTCCAGCGATGGTAAATCATTGACCAGCCACGGGGATCCCGTTTTACAGAAAAAATCCACGTGGCGAAAAAACGAAGGGTAAAAAACTTCCATGACCCGACTGAGGTTCGGATAGGATTTTATGGGTATGAAACTAACCAGTGACGGCTGAAAGGCGTCATAGCTGTAGAACTCACAGATACCTTCGTTTTGACAGGTTTTGGATCCCGTAACTCTAAACGAGCCAAGAGTTATGGCCCTCCGAATAATCGATATCCAAAGGTGCAACATCTGCGGTGCAAGGTGCAACATCCGTCCAAAATGACGAAACCGTGCCGTACGACCTTTAGAAATAGGTGCAGGGATTTGAAACGGTGCAGTACTATGGTGCACCACTCTCTAGCGATGGTAAATCATTGACCAGCCACAGGGATCCCGTTTTACAGAAAAAATCCACGTGACGAAAAAACGAAGGGTAAAAAACTTCCATGACCCGATTGAGGTTCGGATAGGATTTTTTGGGTATGAAACTAACCAGTGACGGCTGAAAGCGGTCATAGCTGTAGAACTCACATATACCTTCGTTTTGACTGGTTATGGCTCCCGTAACTCTAAACGAGCCAAGAGTTATGGCCCTCCGAAGAATCGATATCCATAGGGTGCAACATCTACGGTGCAAGGTGCAACATCCGTCCAAAATGACGAAACCGTACCGTACGACCTTTAAAAATGGATGCATGGAGTTGAAATGGTGCAGTACCATGGTGCACCACTCTCCAGCGATGGTAAATCATTGACCAGCCACGGGGATCCCGTTTTACAGAAAAAATCCACGTGACGAAAAAACGAAGGGTAAAAAACTTCCATGACCCAATTGAGGTTCGGATAGGATTTTTTGGGTATGAAACCAACCAGTGACGGCTGAAAGCCGTCATAGCTGTAGAACTCACAGATACCTTCGTTTTGACTGGTTATGGCTCCCGTAACTCTAAACGAGCCAAGAGTTATGGCCCTCGGAAGAATCGATTTTCATAGGGTGCAACATCTGCGGTGCAAGGTGCAACATCCGTCCAAAATGATGAAACCGTGCGTACGACCTTTAGAAATGGGTGCATGGATTTGAAACGGTGCAGTACCATGGTGCACCACTCTCCAGCGATGGTAAATCATTGACCAGCCACGGGGATCCCGTTTTACAGAAAAAATCCACATGATGAAAAAACGAAGGGTAAAAACTTCCTTGACCCGATCGAGGTTCGGATAGGATTTTTTGGGTATGAAACTAACCAGTGACGGCTGAAAGCCATCATAGCTGTAGAACTCACAGATACCTTCGTTTTGACTGGTTATGGCTCCCGTAAATCCAAACGAGCCAAGAGTTATGGCCCTCCGAATAATCGATATCCATAGGGTGCAACATCTACGGTGCAAGGTGCAACATCCGTCCAAAATGACGAAACCGTGCCGTACGACCATTAGAAATGGGTGCATGGATTTGAAACGGTGCAGTACCATGGTGCACCACTCTCCAGCGATGGTAAATCATTGACCATCCACGGGGATCCCGTTTTTACAGAAAAAATCCACGTGAGGAAAAAACAAAGGGTAAAAAACTTCCATGACCCGATTGAGGTTCGGATAGGATTTTCTAGGTATAAAACTAACCAGTGACGGCTGAAAGCGGTCATAGCTGTAGAACTCACAGATACCTTCGTTTTGACTGGTTATGGCTCCCGTAACTCTAAACGAGCCAAGAGTTATGGCCCTCCGAAGAATCAATATCCACAGGGTGCAACATCTACGGTGTAAGGTGCAACATCCGTCCAAAATGACGAAACAGTGCCGTACGACCTTTAGAAATAAGTGCATGGATTTGAAACATTGCAGTGCCATGGTGCACCACTCTCCAGCGATGGTAAATCATAGACCAGCCACGGGGATCCCGTTTTACAGAAAAAATCCACGTGACGAAAAAACGAAGGGTAAAAAACTTCCTTGACCCGATAGAGGTTCGGATAGGATTTTTTGGGTTTGAATCTAACCAGTGACGGCTGAAAGCTGCCATAGCTGTAGAACTCACAGATACCTTCGTTTTGATTGGTTATGGCTCCCGTAACTCTAAACGAGCCAAGTGTTATGGCCCTCCGAAGAATCGATATCCACAGGGTGCGACATCTACGATGCAAGGTGCAACATCCGTCCAAAATGACGATACAGTGCCGTATGACCTTTAGAAATGAGTGCATGGATTTGAAACATTGCAGTACCATGATGCACCACTCTCCGGCAATGGTAAATCATAGACCAGCCACGGGGATCCCGTTTTACAGAAAAAATGCACGTGACGAAAAAATGAGGGGTAAAAAACTTCCTTGACCCGATTGAGGTTCGGATAAGATTTTTTGGGTATGAAACTAACGAGTGACGGCAGAATCTGTCATAGCTGTTGAACTCACAGATACCTTCGTTTTGACTGGTTATGGCTCCCGTAACTCTAAACGAGCCAAGAGTTATGGCCCTTCGAATAATAGATATCCATAGGGTGCAACATCTACGGCGCAAGGTGCAACATCCGTCCAAAATGACGAAACCGTGCCGTACGACCTTTACAAATGGGTGCATAGAATTGAAACGGTGCAGTACCATGGTGCACCACTCTCCAGCGATGGTAAATCATTGACCAGCCACGGGGATCCCGTTTTACAAAAAAAATCCACGTGACGAAAAAATGAAGGGTAAAAAACTTCCTTGACCCGATTGAGGTTCGGATAGGATTTTTGGGGTATGAATCTAACCAGTGACGGCTGAAAGCCGCCATCGCTGTAGAACTCACACATACGTTCGTTTTGACTGGTTATGGCTTCCGTAACTCTAAATGAGCCAAGAGTTATGGCCCTCCGAAGAATCGATATCCACAGGGTGCAACATCTACGGTGCAAGGTGCAACATCCGTCCAAAATGACGAAACAGTGCCGTACGACCTTTAGAAATGAGTGCATGGATTTGAAACATTGCAGCACCGTGGTGCACCACTCTGCACCGATGGTAAATCATATACCAGCCACGGGGATCCCGTTTTACAGAAAAAATCAACGTGACGAAAAAACGAAGGGTAAACAACTTCCTTTACCCGATTGAGATTCGGAAAGGATTTTTTGGGTATGAAACTAACCAGTGACGGCAGAAAGCTGTCATAGCTGTAGAACTCATAGATACCTTCGTTTTGACTGGTTATGGCTCCCGTAACTCAAAACGAGCCAAGAGTTATGGCCCTTCGAATAATAGATATCCATAGGGTGCAACATCTACGGCGCAAGGTGCAACATCCGTCCAAAATGACGAAACCGTGCCGTACGACCTTTAGAAATGGGTGCATGGAATTGAAACGGTGCAGTACCATGGTGCACCACTCTCCAGCGATGGTAACTCATTGACCAGCCACGGGGATCCCGTTTTACAGAAAAAATCCACGTGACGAAAAAACGTAGGGTAAAAAACTTCCATGACCCGACTGAGGTTCGGATAGGATTTTTTGGGTATGAAACTAACCAGGGACGGCTGAAAGCCGTCATAGCTGTAGAACTCACAGATACCTTCGCTTTGATAGGTAATGGGTCCCGTAACTCTAAACGAGCCAAGAGTTATGGCCCTCCGAATAATCGATATCCAAAGGGTGCAACATCTGCGGTGCAAGGTGCAACATCCGTCCAAAATGACGAAACCGTGTCGTACGACCTTTAGAAATGGGTGCCGGGATTTGAAACGGTGCAGTACCATGGTGCACCACTCTCTAGCGATGGTAAATCATTGACCAGCCATGGGGATCCCGTTTTACAGAAAAAATCCACGTGACGAAAAAACGAAGGGTAAATTACTTCCATGACCCGATTGAGGTTCGGATAGGATTTTTTGGGTATGAAACTAACCAGTGACGGCTGAAAGCGGTCATAGCTGTAGAACTCACAGATACCTTCGTTTTGACTGGTTATGGCTCCCGTAACTCTAAACGAACCAAGAGTTATGGCCCTCCGAAGAATCGATATCCATAGGGTGCAACATCTACGGTGCAAGGTGCAACATCCGTCCAAAATGACGAAACCGTGCCGTACGACCTTTAGAAATGGATGCATGGATTTGAAACGGTGCAGTACCATGGTGCACCACTCTCCAGCGATGGTAAATCATTGACCAGCCACGGGAATCCCGTTTTACAGAAAAAATCCACGTGACGAAAAAACGAAGGGTAAAAAACTTCCATGACCCGATTGAGGTTCGTATAGGATTTTTTGGGTATGAAACCAACCAGTGACGGCTGAAAGCCGTCATAGCTGTAGAACTCACAGATACATTCGTTTTGACTGGTTATGGCTCCCGTAACTCTTAACGAGCCAAGAGTTATGGCCCTCGGAAGAATCGATTTCCACAGGGTACAACATCTGCGGTGCAAGGTGCAACATCCGTCCAAAATGAAGAAACCGTGCCGTACGACCTTTAGAAATGGGTGCATGGATTTGAAACGGTGCAGTACCATGGTGCACCACTCTCCAGCGATGGTAAATCATTGACCAGCTACGGGGATCCCGTTTTACAGAAAAAATCGACATGACGAAAAAACGAAGGGTAAAAACTTCCTTGACCCGATCGAGGTTCGGATAGGATTTTTTGGGTATGAAACTAACCAGTGACGGCTGAAAGCCGTCATAGCTGTAGAACTCACAGATACCTTCGTTTTGACTGGTTATGGCTCCTGTAACTCCAAAGGAGCCAAGAGTAATGGCCCTCCGAATAATCGATATCCATAGGGTGCAACATCTACGGTGCAAGGTGCAACATCCGTCCAAAATGACGAAACCGTGCCGTACGACCATTAGAAATGGGTGCATGGATTTGAAACGGTGTAGTACCATGGTGCACCACTCTCCAGCGATGGTAAATAATTGACCATCCACGGGGATCCCGTTTTTACAGAAAAAATCCACGTGAGGAAAAAACAAAGGGTAAAAAACTTCCATGACCCGATTGATGTTTGGATAGGATTTTTTGGGTACGAAACTAACCAGTGACGGCTGAAAGTGGTCCTGGCTGTAGAACTCACAGATACCTTCGTTTTGACTGGTTATGGCTCCCGTAACTCTAAACGAGCCAAGAGTTATGGCCCTCCGAAGAATCAATATCCACAGGGTGCAACATCTACGGTGTAAGGTGCAACATCCGTCCAAAATGACGAAACTGTGCCGTACGACCTTTAGAAATGAGTGCATGGATTTGAAACATTGCAGTGCCATGGTGCACCACTCTCCAACGATGGTAAATCATAGACCAGCCACGGGGATCCCGTTTTACAGAAAAAATCCACGTGACGAAAAAACGAAGGGTAAAAACTTCCTTGACCCGATCGAGGTTCGGATAGGATTTTTTGGGTATGAAACTAACTAGTGACGGCTCAAAGCCGTCATAGCTGTAGAACTCACAGATACCTTCGTATTTACTGGTTATGGCTCCCGTAACTCCAAACGAGCCAAGAGTTATGGCCCTCCGAAGAATCGATATCCATAGGGTGCAACATCTACGGTGCAAGGTGCAACATCCGTCCAAAATGACGAAACCGTGCCGTACGACCATTAGAAATGGGTGCATGGATTTGAAACGGTGCAGTACCATGGTGCACCACTCTCCAGCGATGGTAAATCATTGACCAGCCACGGGGATCCCCTTTTTACAGAAAAAATCCACGTGAGGAAAAAACGAAGGATAAAAAACTTTCATGACCCGATTGAGGTTCGGATAAGATTTTTTGGGTATGAAACTAACCAGTGACGGCTGAAAGCCGTCATAGTTGTAGAACTCACAGATACCTTCGTTTTGACTGGTTATGGCTCCCGTAACTCTAAACGAGCTAAGAGTTATGGCCCTCGGAAGAATCGATTTCCACAGGGTGCAACATCTGCGGTGCAAGGTGCAACATCCGTCCACAATGACGAAACCTTGTCATACGACCTTTAGAAATGGGTGCATGGATTTTAATCGGTGCAGTACCATGGTGCACCACTCTCCAACGATGGTAAATCATTGACCAGCCACGGGGATCCCGTTTTACAGAAAAAATCCACGTGACGAAAAAACGAAGGGTACAAACTTCCTTGACCCGATCGAGGTTCGGATAGGATTTTTTGGGTATGAAACTAACCAGTGATGGCTGAAAGCCGTCATAGCTGTAGAACTCACAGATACCTTCGTTTTGACTGGTTATGGCTCCCGTAACTCCAAACGAGCCAAGAGTTATGGCCCTCGGAAGAATCGATATCCACAGGGTGCAACATCTACGGTGTAAGGTGCAACATCCGTCCAAAATGACGAAACAGTGCCGTACGACCTTTAGAAATGAGTGCATGGATTTGAAACATTGCAGTGCCATGGTGCACCACTCTCCAGCGATGGTAAATTATAGACCAGCCACGGGGATCCCGTTTTACAGAAAAAATCCACGTGACGAAAAAACAAAGGGTAAAAAACATCCTTGACCCGATTGAGGTTCGGATAGGATTTTTTGGGTATGAATCTAACCAGTGACGGCTGAAAGCTACCATAGCTGTAGAACTCACAGATACCTTCGTTTTGACTGGTTATGGCTCCCGTAACTCTAAACGGGGCAAGAGTTATGGCCCTCCGAAGAATCGATTTCCACAGGGTGCAACATCTGCGGTGCAAGGTGCAACATCCGTCCAAAATGACGAAACCGTGCCGTACGACCTTTAGAAATGTGTGCATGGATTTGAAATGGTGCAGTACCATGGTGCACCACTCTCCAGCGATGGTAAATCATTGACCAGCCACGGGGATCCCGTTTTACAGAAAAAATCCACGTGACGAAAAAACAAAGGGTAAAAAACATCCTTGACCCGATTGAGGTTCGGGTAGGATTTTTTGGGTATGAATCTAACCAGTGACGGCTGAAAGCTGCCATAGCTGTAGAACTCACAGATACCTTCGTTTTGACTGGTTATGGCTCCCGTAACTTTAAACGAGGCAAGAGTTATGGCCCTCCGAAGAATCGATTTCCACAGGGTGCAACATCTACGGTGCAAGGTGCAACATCCGTCCAAAATGACGAAACCGTGCCGTACGACCTTTAGAAATGGATGCATGGATTTCAAACGGTGCAGTACCATGGTGCACCACTCTCCAGCGATGGTAAATCAATGACCAGCAACGGGGATCCCGTTTTACAGAAAAAATCCACGTGACGAAAAAACGAAGGGTAAAAAACTTCCATGACCCGATTAAGGTTCGGATAGGATTTTTTGGGTATGAAACTAACCAGTGACGGGTGAAAGCGGTCATAGCTGTTGAACTCATAGATACCTTCGTTTTGACTGGTTCTGGATCCCGTAACTCTAAACGAGCCAAGAGTTATGGACCTCCGAAGAATCGATATCCATAGGGTGCAACATCTACGGTGCAAGGTGCAACATCCGTCCAAAATGACGAAACCTTGCCGTACGACCTTTAGAAATGGGTGCATGGATTTTAAACGGTGCAGTACCATGGTGCACCACTCTCGGTATGGAACTAACCAGTTACGGCTGAAAGCAGTCATGGCTGTAGAACTCACAGATACCTTCGTTTTGACTGGTTATGGCTCTCGTAACTCTAAAGGATCCAAGAGTTATGGCCCTCCAAAGAATCGATATCCACAGGGTGCAACATCTACGGTGTAAGGTGCAACATCCGTCCAAAATGACGAAACAGTGCCGTACGACCTTTAGAAATGAGTGCATGCATTTGAAACATTGCAGTGCCATGGTGCACCACTCTCCAGCGATGGTAAATCATAGACCAGCCACGGGGATCCCGTTTTACAGAAAAAATCCACGTGACGAAAAAACAAAGGGTAAAAAACATCCTTGACCCGATTGAGGTTCGGATAGGATTTTTTGGGTATGAATCTAACCAGTGACGGCTGAAAGCTGCCATAGCTGTAGAACTCACAGATACCTTCGTTTTGACTGGTTATGGCTCCCGTAATTCTAAACGAGGCAAGAGTTATGGCCCTCCGAAGAATCGATTTCCACAGGGTGCAACATCTGCGGTGCAAGGTGCAACATCCGTCCAAAATGACGAAACCGTGCCGTACGACCTTTAGAAATGGGTGCATGGATTTGAAACGGTGCAGTACCATGGTGCACCACTCTCCAGCGATGGTAAATCATCGACCAGCAACGGGGATCCCGTTTTACAGAAAAAATCCACGTGACGAAAAAACGAAGGGTAAAAAACTTCCATGACCCGATTAAGGTTCGGATAGGATTTTTTGGGTATGAAACTAACCAGTGACGGGTGAAAGCGGTCATAGCTGTTGAACTCATAGATACCTTCGTTTTGACTGGTTCTGGATCCCGTAACTCTAAACGAGCCAAGAGTTATGGACCTCCGAAGAATCGATATCCATAGGGTGCAACATCTACGGTGCAAGGTGCAACATCCGTCCAAAATGACGAAACCTTGCCGTACGACCTTTAGAAATGGGTGCATGGATTTTAAACGGTGCAGTACCATGGTGCACCACTCTCCAACGATGGTAAATCATTGACCAGCCACGGGGATCCCGTTTTACAGAAAAAATCCACGTGACGAAAAAACGAAGGGTAAAAACTTCCTTGACCCGATCGAGGTTCGGATAGGATTTTTTGGGTATGATACTAACCAGTGACGGCTGAAAGCCATCATAGCTGTAGAACTCACAGATACCTTCGTTTTGACTGGTTATGGCTCCCGTAACTCCAAACGAGCCAAGAGTTATGTCCCTCCGAAGAATCGATATCCACAGGGTGCAACATCTACGGTGTAAGGTGCAACATCCGTCCAAAATGACGAAACAGTGTCGTACGACCTTTAGAAATGAGTGCATGGATTTGAAACATTGCAGTGCAATGGTGCACCACTCTCCAGCGACGGTAAATCATAGACCAGCCACGGGGATCCCGTTTTACAGAAAAAATCCACGTGACGAAAAAACGAAGGGTAAAAAACTTCCTTGACCCGATTGAGGTTCGGATAGAATTTTATGGGTATGAATCTAACCAGTGACGGCTGAAAGCTGCCATAGCTGTAGAACTCACAGATACCTTCGTTTTGACTGGTTATGGCTCCCATAACTCTAAATGAGGCAAGAGTTATGGCTCTCCGAAGAATCGATTTCCACAGGGTGCAACATCCGTCCAAAATGACGAAACCGTGCCGTACGACCTTTTGAAATGGGTGCATGGATTTGAAACGGTGCAGTACCATGGTGCACCACTCTCCAGCGATGGTAAATCATTGACCAGCCACGGGGATCCCGTTTTACAGAAAAAATCCACGTGACGAAAAAACGAAGGGTAAAAACTTCCTTGACCCGATCGAGGTTTGGATAGGATTTTCTGGGTATGAAACTAACCAGTGACGGCTGAAACCCGTCGTAGCAGTAGTACTCACAGATACCTTCGTTTTGACTGGTTATGGCTCCCGTAACTCCAAACGAGCCAAGAGTTATGGCCCTCCGAATAATCGATATCCATCGGGTGCAACATCTACGGTGCAAGGGGAACATCCGTCCAAAATGACGGAACCGTGCCGTACGACCTTTAGAAATGGGTGCATGGATTTGAAACGGTGCAGTACCATGGTGCACCACTCTCCAGCGATGGTATATCATTGACCAGCCACGGGGATCCCGTTTTTACAGAAAAAATCCACGTGACGAAAAAACGAAGGGTAAAAACTTCCTTGACCCGATCGAGGTTTGGATAGGATTTTCTGGGTATGAAACTAACCAGTGACGGCTGAAAGCCGTCATAGCTGTAGAACTCACAGATACCTTCGTTTTGACTGGTTATGGCTCCCGTAACTCTAAACGAGCCAAGCGTTATGGCCCTCCGAAGAATCGATATCCACAGGGTGCAACATCTACGGTGAAAGATGCAACATCCGTCCAAAATGACGGAACAGTACCGTACGACCTTTAGAAATGAGTGCATGGATTTGAAACATTGCAGTGCCATGGTGCACCACTCTCCAGCGATGGTAAATCATAGACCAGCCACGGGGATCCCGTTTTACAGAAAAAATCCACGTGACGAAAAAACGAAGGGTAAAAAATTTCCTTGACCCGATTGAGGTTCGGATAGGATTTTTTGGGTATGAAACTAACCAGTGACGGCTAAAAGCGGTCATAGCTGTAGAACTCACAGATACCTTCGTTTTGACTGGTTATGGCTTCCGTAACTCTAAACGAGCCAAGAGTTATGGCCCTCCGAAGAATCGATATCCACAGGGTGCAACATCTACGGTGCAAGGTGCAACATCCGTCCAAAATGACGAAACAGTGCCGTACGACCTTTAGAAATGAGTGCATGGATTTGAAACATTGCAGTACCATGGTGCACCACTCTCCAGCGATGGTAAATCATAGACCAGCCACGGGGATCCCGTTTTACAGAAAAAATCCACGTGACGAAAAAACGAAGGGTAAAAAACTTCCATGACCCGTTTGAGGTTCGGATAGGATTTTTTGGTATGAATCTAACCAGTCACGGCTAAAAGCTGTCATAGCTGTAGAACTCACAGATACCTTCGTTTTGATTGGTTATGGCTCCCGTAACTCCAAATGAGCCAAGAGTTATGGCCCTCCGAATAATCGATATCCATAGGGTGCAACATCTACGGTGCAAGGTGCAACATCCGTCCAAAATGACGAAACCGTGCCGTATGACCTTTAGAAATGGGTGCATAGATTTGAAACGGTGCAGTACCATGGTGCACCACTCTCCAGCGATCGTAAATCATTGACCAGCCACGGGGATCCCGTTTTTACAGAAAAAATCCACGTGAGGAAAAAACAAAGGGTAAAAAACTTCCATGACCCGATTGTGGTTCGGATAGGATTTTTTGGGTATGAAACTAACCAGTGACGGCTGAAAGTGGTCATAGCTGTAGAACTCACAGATACCTTCGTTTTGACTGGTTATGGCTCCCGTAACTCTAAACGAGCCAAGAGTTATGGCCCTCCGAAGAATCGATATCCACAGGGTGCAACATCTACGGTGAAAGGTGCAACATCCGTCCAAAATGACGAAACAGTGCCGTACGACCTTTAGAAATGAGTGCATGGATTTGAAACTTTGCAGTACCATGGTGCACCACTCTCCAGCGATGGTAAATCATAGACCAGCCACGGGGATCCCGTTTTACAGAAAAAATCCACGTGACGAAAAAACGAAGGGTAAAAAATTTCCTTGACCCGATTGAGGTTCGAATAGGATTTTTTGGGTATGAAACTAACCAGTGACGGCTAAAAGCGGTCATAGTTGTAGAACTCACAGATACCTTCGTTTTGACTGGTTATGGCTTCCGTAACTCTAAACGAGCCAAGAGTTATGGCCCTCCGAAGAATCGATATCCACAGGGTGCAACATCTACGGTGCAAGGTGCAACATCCGTCCAAAATGACGAAACAGTGTCGTACGACCTTTAGAAATGAGTGCATGGATTTGAAACATTGCAGTACCATGGTGCACCACTCTCCAGCGATGGTAAATCATAGACCAGCCACGGGGATCCCGTTTTACAGAAAAAATCCACGTGACGAAAAAACGAAGGGTAAAAAACTTCCTTGACCCGATTGAGGTTCGGATAGGACTTTTTGGGTATGAAACTAACCAGTGACGGCTGAAAGCGGTCATAGCTGTAGAACTCACAGATACCTTCGTTTTGACTGGTTATGGCTTCCGTAACTCTAAACGAGCCAAGAGTTATGGCCCTCCGAAGAATCGATATCCATAGGGTGCAACATCTACGGTGCAAGGTGCAACATCCGTCCAAAATGACGAAACAGTGCCGTACGACCTTTAGAAATGAGTGCATGGATTTGAAACATTGCAGTACCATAGTGCACCACTCTCTAGCGATGGTAAATCATAGACCAGCCACGGGGATCCCGTTTTAGAGAAAAAATCCACGTGACGAAAAAACGAAGGGTAAAAGACATCCATGACCCGATTGAGGTTCGGATAGGATTTTTGGGTATGAAACTAACCAGTGACGGATGAAAGCTTTCATAGCTGTAGAACTCATAGATACCTTCGTTTTGACTGGTTATGGCTCCCGTAACTCTAAACGAGCCAAGAGTTATGGCCCTCCGAAGAATCGATATCCACAGGGTGCAACATCTACGGTGTAAGGTGCAACATCCGTCCAAAATGACGAAACAGTGCCGTACGACCTTTGGAAATGAGTGCATGGAATTGAAACGGTGCAGTGCCATGGTGCACCACTCTCCAGCGATGGTAAATCATTGACCAGCCACGGGGATCCCGTTTTACAGAAAAAATCCACGTGACGAAAAAACGAAGGGTAAAAAACTTCCATGACCCGATCGAGGTTCGGATAGGATTTTTTGGGTATGAATCTAACCAGTGACGGCAGAAAGCTGTCATAGCTGTAGAACTCACAGATACCTTCGTTTTGACTGGTTATGGCTCCCGTAACTCTAAACGAGCCAAGAGTTATGGCCCTTCGAATAATAGATATCCATAGGGTGCAACATCTACGGCGCAAGGTGCAACATCCGTCCAAAATGACGAATACGTGCCGTACGACCTTTAGAAATGGGTGCATGGAATTGAAACGGTGTAGTACCAAGGTGCAGCACTCTCCAGCGATGGTAAATCATTGACCAGCCACGGGGATCCCGTTTTACAGAAAAAATCCACGTGACGAAAAAACGAAGGGTAAAAAACTTCCATGACCCGATTGAGGTTCGGATAGGATTTTTTGGGTATGAAACTAACCTGTGACGGCTAAAAGTCGTCATAGCTGTAGAACTCACAGATACCTTCGTTTTGACAGGTTATGGGTCCCGTAACTCTAAATGAGCCAAGAGTTATGGTCCTCCGAATAATCGATATCCAAAGGGTGCAACATCTGCGGTGCAAGGTGCAACATCCGTCCAAAATGACGAAACCGTGACGTACGACCTTTAGAAATGGGTGCAGGTATTTGAAACGGTGCAGTACCATGGTGCACCACTCTTCAGCGATGGTAAATCATTGACCAGCCACGGGGATCCCGTTTTACAGAAAAAATCCACGTGACGAAAAAACGAAGGGTAAAAAACTTCCATGACCCGATTGAGGTTCGGATAGGATTTTTGGGTATGAATCTAACCAGTGACGGCTGAAAGCTGTCATAGCTGTAGAACTCACAGATACCTTCGTTTTGACTGGTTATGGCTCCTGTAACTCCAAATGAGCCAAGAGTTATGGCCCGCAGAATAATCGATATCCATAGGGTGCAACATCTACGGTGCAAGGTGCAACATCCGTCCAAAATGACGAAACCGTGCCGTACGACCTTTAGAAATGAGTGCATGGATTTGAAACATTGCAGTACCATGGTGCACCACTCTCCAGCGATGGTAAATCATTGACCAGCCACGGGGATCCCGTTTTACAGAAAAAATCCACGTGACAAAAAAATGAAGGGTAAAAAACTTCCTTGACCCGATTGAGGTTCGGATAGGATTTTTTGGGTATGACACTAACCAGTGATGGCTGAAAGCCATCATAGCTGTAGAACTCACAGATACCTTCGTTTTGACTGGTTATGGCTCTCGTAACTGTAAACGAGCCAAAAGTTATGGCCCTCCGAAGAATCGATATCCACAGGGTGCAACATCTACGGTGAAAGGTGCAACATCCGTCCAAACTGACGAAACAGTGCCGTACGACCTTTAGACATGAGTGCATTGATTTGAAACATTGCAGTACCATGGTGCACCACTCTCCAGCGATGGTAAATCATAGACCAGCCACGGGGATCCCGTTTTACAGAAAAAATCCACGTGACGAAAAACCGAAGGGTAAAAAATTTCCTTGACCCGATTGAGGTTCGGATAGGATTTTTTGGGTATGAAACTAACCAGTGACGGCTGAAAGCGGTCATAGCTGTAGAACTCACAGATACCTTCGTTTTGACTGGTTATGGCTTCCGTAACTCTAAACGAGCCAAGATTTATGGCCCTCCGAAGAATCGATACCCACAGGGTGCAACATCTACGGTGCAAGGTGCAGCATCCGTCCAAAATGACGAAACAGTGCCGTACGACCTTTAGAAATGAGTGCATGGATTTGAAACATTGCAGTACAATGGTGCACCACTCTCCAGCGATGGTAAATCATAGACCATCCACGGGGATCCCGTTTTACAGAAAAAATCCACGTGACGAAAAAACGAAGGGTAAAAAACTTCCTTGACCCGATTGAGGTTCGGATAGGATTTTTTGGGTATGAAACTAACCAGTGACAGCTGAAAGCGGTCATAGATGTAGAACTCACAGATACCTTCGTTTTGACTAGTTATAGCTTCCGTAACTCTAAACGAGCCAAGAGTTATGGCCCTCCAAAGAATCGATATCCGCAGGGTGCAACATCTACGGTGCAAGGTGCAACATCCGTCCAAAATGACGAAACAGTGCCGTACGACCTTGAGAAATGAGTGCATGGATTTGAAACATTGCAGTACCATAGTGCACCACTCTCTAGCGATGGTAAATCATAGACCAGCCACGGGGATCCCGTTTTACAGAAAAAATCCACGTGACGAAAAAACGAAGGGTAAAAAACATCCATGACCCGATTGAGGTTTGGATAGGATTTTTGGGTATGAAACTAAATAGTGATGGCAGAAAGCTGTCATAGCTGTAGAACTCACATATACCTTCGTTTTGACTGGTTTTGGCTCCCGTAACTCTAAACGAGCCAAGAGTTATGGCCCTCCGAAGAATCGATATCCACAGGGTGCAACATCTGCGGTCCAAGGTGCAACATCCGTCCAAAATGACGAAACCGTGACGTACGACCTTTAGAAATTGGTGCACGTATTTGAAACGGTGCAGTACCATGGTGCACCACTCTCCAGCGATGGTAAATCATTGACCAGCCACGGGGATCCCGTTTTACAGAAAAAATCCACGTGACGAAAAAACGAAGGGTAAAAAACTTCCATGACCCGATTGAGGTTCGGATAGGATTTTTGGGTATGAATCTAACCAGTGACCGCTGAAAGCTGTCATAGCTGTAGAACTCACAGATACCTTCGTTTTGACTGGTTATGGCTCCTGTAAATCCAAATGAGCCAAGAGTTATGGCCCTCCGAAGAATCGATATCCACAGGGTGCAACATCTACGGTGCAAGGTGCAACATCAGTCCAAAATGACGAAACAGTGCCGTACGACCTTTAGAAATGAGTGCATGGATTTGAAACATTACAGTACCTTGGTGCACCACTCTCCAGCGATGGTAAATCATAGACCAGCGACGGGGATCCCGTTTTACAGAAAAAATCCACGTGACGAAAAAACGAAGGGTAAAAAACTTCCATGACCCGATTGAGGTTCGGATAGGATTTTTGGGTATCAAACTAACCAGTGACGGCTGAAAGCTGTCATAGCTGTAGAACTCACAGATACCTTCGTTTTGACTGGTTATGGCTCCCGTAACTCTAAACGAGCCAAGAGTTATGGCCCTCCGAAGAATCGATATCCACAGGGTGCAACATCTACGGTGCAAGGTGCAACATCCGTCCAAAATGACGAAACAGTGCCGTA
Source organism: Allium cepa (assembly GCA_030765085.1). Lineage (NCBI taxonomy): Eukaryota > Viridiplantae > Streptophyta > Magnoliopsida > Asparagales > Amaryllidaceae > Allium > Allium cepa. The sequence goes on from CM060941.1 coordinate 1,734,774, forward strand.
CGACCTTTAGAAATGAGTGCATGGATTTGAAACATTACAGTACCTTGGTGCACCACTCTCCAGCGATGGTAAATCATTGACCAGCGACGGGGATCCCGTTTTACAGAAAAAATCCACGTGACGAAAAAACGAAGGGTAAAAAACTTCCATGACCCGATTGAGGTTCGGATAGGATTTTTGGGTATGAAACTAACCAGTGACGGCTGAAAGCTGTCATAGCTGTAGAACTCACAAATACCTTCTTTTGACTGGTTATGGCTCCCGTAACTCTAAACGAGCCAAGAGTTATGGCCCTCCGAAGAATCGATATCCACAGGGTGCAACATCTATGGTGCAAGGTGCAACATCCGTCCAAAATGACGAAACAGTGCCGTACGACCTTTAGAAATGAGTGCATGGATTTGAAACATTACAGTACCATGGTACACCACTCTCCAGCGATGGTAAATCATAGACCAGCGACGGGGATCCCGTTTTACAGAAAAAATCCACGTGACGAAAAAACGAAGGGTAAAAAACTTCCATGACCCGATTAAGGTTCGGATAGGATTTTTGGGTATGAAACTAACCAGTGACGGCTGGAAGCTGTCATAGCTATAGAACTCACAGATACCTTCGTTTTGACTGGTTATGGCTCCCGTAACTCTAAACGAGCCAAGAGTTACGGCCCTCCGAAGAATCGATATCCACAGGGTGCAACATCTACGGTGCAAGGTGCAACATCCGTCCAAAATGACGAAACAGTGCCGTACGACCTTTAGAAATGAGTGCATGGATTTGAAACATTGCAGTACCATGGTGCACCACTCTGCAGCGATGGTAAATCATAGACCAGCCACGGGGATCCCGTTTTACAGAAAAAATCCACGTGACGAAAAAACGAAGGGTAAAAAATTTCCTTGACCCGATTGAGGTTCGGATAGGATTTTTTGGGTATGAAACTAACCAGTGACGGCTGAAAGCGGTCATAGCTGTAGAACTCACAGATACCTTCGTTTTGACTGGTTACGGCTTCCGTAACTCTAAACGGGCCAAGAGTTATGGCCCTCCGAAGAATCGATATCCACATGGTGCAACATCTACGGTGCAAGGTGCAACATCCGTCCAAAATGAAGAAACAGTGCCGTACGACCTTTAGAAATGAGTGCATGGATTTGAAACATTGCAGTACCATGGTGCACCACTCTCCAGCGATGGTAAATCATAGACCTGCCACGGGGATCCCGTTTTACAGAAAAAATCCACGTGACGAAAAAACGAAGGGTAAAAAACTTCCTTGACACGATTGAGGTCGGATAGGATTTTTTGGGTATGAAACTAACCAGTGACGGCTGAAAGCGATCATAGCTGTAGAACTCAAAGATACCTTCGTTTTGACTGGTTGTGGCTTCCGTTACTCTAAACGAGCCAAGAGTTTTGGCCCTCCGAAGAATCGATATCCACAGGGTGCAACATCTACGGTGCAAGGTGCAACATCCGTCCAAAATGACGAAACAGTGTCGTATGACATTTAGAAATGAGTGCATGGATTTGAAACATTGCAGTACCATAGTGCACCACTCTCTAGCGATGGTAAATCATAGACCAGCCACGGGGATCCCGTTTTACAGAAAAAATCCACGTGACGAAAAAACGAAGGGTAAAAAACATCCATGACCCGATTGAGGTTCGGATAGGATTTTTGGGTATGAAAATAACCAGTGACGGCTGAAAGCTGTCATAGCTGTAGAACTCACAGATACCTTCGTTTTGACAGGTTTTGGCTCCCGTAAATCTAAACGAGCCAAGAGTTATGGCTCTCCGAAGAATCGATATCCACAGGGTGCAACATCTACGGTGCAAGGTGCAACATCCGTCCAAAATGACGAAACAGTGCCTTACGCCCTTTAGAAATGAGTGCATGGATTTGAAACATTGCAGTACCATGGTGCACCACTCTCCAGCGATGGTAAATCATAGACCAGCCACGGGGATCCCGTTTTACAGAAAAAATCCACGTGACGAAAAAACGAAGTGTAAAAAACTTCCTTGACCCGATTGAGGTTCGGATAGGATTTTATGGTATGACACTAACCAGTGCCGGCTGAAAGCCGTCATAGCTGTAGAACTCACAGATACCTTCGTTTTGACTGGTTATGGCTCCCGTAACTCTAAACGAGCCAAAAGTTATGGCCCTCCGAAGAATCGATATCCACAGGGTGCAACATCTACGGTGCAAGGTGCAACATCCGTCCAAAATGACGAAACATTGCCGTACGACCTTTAGAAATGAGTGCATGCATTTGAAACATTGCAGTACCATGGTGCACCACTCTCCAGCGATGGTAAATCATAGACCAGCCACGGGGATCCCGTTTTACCGAAAAAATCCACGTGACGAAAAAACGAAGGGTAAAAAACTTCCATGACCCGATTGAGGTTCGGATAGGATTTTTGGTTATCAAACTAACCAGTGATGGCTGAAAGCTGTCATAGCTGTAGACCTCACAGATACCTTCGTTTTGACTGGTTATGGCTCCCGTAACTCTAAACGAGCCAAGAGTTATGGCCCTCCGAAGAATCGATATCCACAGGGTGCAACATCTACGGTGCAAGGTGCAACATCCATCCAAAATGACGAAACACTGCCGTACGACCTTTAGAAATGAGTGCATGGATTTGAAACATTACAGTACCTTGGTGCACCACTCTCCAGCGATGGTAAATCATAGACCAGCGACGGGGATCCCGTTTTACAGAAAAAATCCTATGACGAAAAAACGAAGGGTAAAAAACTTCCACGACCCGATTGAGGTTCGGATAGGATTTTTGGGTATGAAACTAACCAGTGACGGCTAAAAGCTGTCATGGCTGTAGAACTCACAGATACCTTCGTTTTGACTGGTTATGGCTCCCGTAACTCTAAACGAGCCAAGAGTTATGGCCCTCCGAAGAATCGATATCCACAGGGTGCAACATCTACGGTGCAAGGTGCAACATCCGTCCAAAATGACGAAACAGTGCCGTACGACCTTTAGAAATGAGTGCATGGATTTGAAACATTGCAGTACCATGGTGCACCACTCTCCAGCGATGGTAAATCATAGACCAACCACGGGGATCCCGTTTTACAGAAAAAATCCACGTGACGAAAAAACGAAGGGTAAAAAAATTTCCTTGACCCGATTGAGGTTCGGATAGGATTTTTTTGGGTATGAAACTAACCAGTGACGGCTGAAAGCGGTCATAGCTGTAGAACTCACAGATACCTTCGTTTTGACTGGTTATGGCTTCCGCAACTCTAAACGGGCCAAGAGTTATGGCCCTTCGAAGAATCGACATCCACATGGTGCAACATCTACGGTGCAAGGTGCAACATTCGTCCAAAATGACGAAACTGTGCCGTACGACCTTTAGAAATGAGTGCATGGATTTGAAACATTGCAGTACCATGGTGCACCACTCTCCAGCGATGGTAAATCATAGACCAGCCACGGGGATCCCGTTTTACAGAAAAAATCCACGTGACGAAAAAACGAAGGGTAAAAAACTTCCTTGACCCGATTGAGGTTCGGATAGGATTTTTTGGGTATGAAACTAACCAGTGACGGCTGAAAGCGGTCATAGTTGTAGAACTCACAGATACCTTCGTTTTGACTGATTATGGCTTCCGTAACTCTAAACGAGCCAAGAGTTATGGCCCTCCGAAGAATCGATATCCACAGGGTGCAACATCTACGATGCAAGGTGCAACATCCGTCCAAAATGACGAAACAGTGTCGTACGACCTTTAGAAATGAGTGCATGGATTTGAAACATTGCAGTACCATGGTGCATCACTCTCCAGCGATGGTAAATCATAGACCAGCCACGGGGATCCCGTTTTACAGAAAAAATCCACGTGACGAAAAAACGAAGGGTAAAAAACATCCATGACCCGATTGAGGTTCGGATAGGATTTTTGGGTATGAAACTAACCAGTGATGGTTGAAAGCTGTCATAGCTGTAGAACTCACAGATACCTTCGTTTTGACTGGTTTTGGCTCCCGTAACTCTAAACGAGCCAAGAGTTATGGCCCTCTGAAGAATCGATATCCACAGGGTGCAACATCTACGGTGCAAGGTGCAACATCCGTCCAAAATGACGAAACAGTGCCTTACGACCTTTAGAAATGAGTGCATGGATTTGAAACATTGCAGTACCATGGTGCACCACTCTCCAGCGATGGTAAATCATAGACCAGCCACGGGGATCCCGTTTTACAGAAAAAATCCACGTGACGAAAAAACGAAGGGTAAAAAACTTCCTTGACCCGATTGAGGTTCGGATAGGATTTTTTGGGTATGACACTAACCAGTGACAGCTGAAAGCCATCATAGCTGTACAACTCACAGATACCTTCGTTTTGACTGGTTATCTCCCGTAACTCTAAACGAGCCAAAAGTTAAGGCCCTCCGAAGAATCGATATCCACAGGGTGCAACATCTACGGTGCAAGGTGCAACATCCGTCCAAAAATGACGAAACAGTGCCGTACGACCTTTAGAAATGAGTGCATGGATTTGAAACATTGCAGTACCATGGTGCACCACTCTCCAGCGATGGTAAATCATAGACCAGCCACGGGGATCCCGTTTTAAAGAAAAAATCCACGTGACGAAAAAACGAAGGGTAAAAAACTTCCTTGACCCGATTGAGGTTCGGATAGGATTTTTTGGGTATGAAACTAACCAGTGACGGCTGAAAGCCATCATAGCTGTAGAACTCACAGATACCTTCGTTTTGACTGGTTATGGCTCCCGCAACTCTAAACGAGCCAAGAGTTATGGCCCTCCGAAGAATCGATATCCACAGGGTGCAACATCTACGGTGCAAGGTGCAACATCCGTCCAAAATGACGAAACAGTGCCGTACGACCTTTAGAAATGAGTGCATGGATTTGAAACATTACAGTACCTTGGTGCACCACTCTCCAGCGATGGTAAATCATAGACCAGCGACGGGGATCCCGTTTTACAGAAAAAATCCTATGACGAAAAAACGAAGGGTAAAAAACTTCCACGACCCGATTGAGGTTCGGATAGGATTTTTGGGTATGAAACTAACCAGTGACGGCTAAAAGCTGTCATGGCTGTAGAACTCACAAATACCTTCGTTTTGACTGGTTATGGCTCCCGTAACTCTAAAGAGCCAAGAGTTATGGCCCTCCGAAGAATCGATATCCACGGGGTGCGACATCTACGGTGCAAGGTGCAACATCTGTCCAAAATGACGAAACAGTGCCGTACGACCTTTAGAAATGAGTGCATGCATTTGAAACATTGCAGTACCATGGTGCACCACTCTCCAGCGATGGTAAAACATAAACCAGCCACGGGGATCCCGTTTTACAGAAAAAATCCACGTGACGAAAAAACGAAGGGTAAAAAACTTCCTTGACCCGATTGAGGTTCGGATAGGATTTTTTGGGTATGAAACTAACCAGTGACGGCTGAAAGCCGTCATAGCTGTAGAACTCACAGATACCTTCGTTTTGACTGGTTATGGCTCCCGCAACTCTAAACGAGCCAAGAGTTATGGCCCTCCGAAGAATCGATATCCACAGGGTGCAACTTCTACGGTGCATGGTGCAACATCCGTCCAAAATGACGAAACAGTGTCGTACGACCTTTAGAAATGAGTGCATGGATTTGAAACATTGCAGTACCATGGTGCACCACTCTCCCGCAATGGTAAATCATAGACCAGCCACGGGGATCCCGTTTTACAGAAAAAATCCACGTGACGAAAAAACGAAGGGTAAAAAACTTCCTTGACCCGTTTGAGGTTCGGATAGGATTTTTTGGGTATGAAACTAACCATTTGTTTGCACAAAAAATGGACAAACACCCCCAAGTCGTGTTATTTAGTTGATTATATGTGATTTTCAATGATTTTAGATGAGTATGTAAATATAAAAGAAGTAGGGGCTGAAATGTAAAAGACACGCGGATTTATAGTGGTTCGGCCAGAATGTGCCTACGTCCACTTTATATGTTATTATCTTCTTCCTTTCAGATTACAAGTACAATGCTTCGTATATAAGTATATGAAAGTAGTTTGAAAGTTCCTTCCTTGCTTGAGCTCTCAAACTTGTCCCCCATTGTTGTATCCTTGCCCCTCTATTTATAGAGTGAGGTAGGGGGCAGGGGTCTTGGAAGTATATAGCTGCTGGTGGGCCCGGGCTGAAGCAATCTGGACTGGCAGTTGTTTGGTTCAGGGAGGTCTCATTCGGCATGGAGCTTGGACCAGTGGTAGGTGTTGTCCGGTGGTAGCGGTGTGGATGTGGACCGGCAGTGAGTGTGGACCGGTGATAGGTGTGGACCGGCGGTGAGGTAGTTCGATGCTTCTTGGACCGGTTGTGGGGAAGAGGTTTGGTTCGGTGGTGCCCCTGGTTCATTATGCCGAATGGGGATGGAGGAATGTTGGCTCTGTGGCCGAATGGGGCTGACCGAATGAATTCTGGTCCGGTATGACATGGAGAGGCCGGATGGGAAGGAGGCCGAATGAGGAGGAGGCCGAATGGGAAGGTGACTGGTCGTGCTGAATGAAGTGGAGATTGCGAACCCGCGTGAAACTGTGGCTTCTTGGTCTCGAAATCTTCTGGGTGAAAATTCGCCCAACATTTGCCCCCCAAAGTGGGGCACGTGCTTGCATGTGTCGCGCTTTGTTTCCCTGTGGTAGGAAGGTTTGTTTTGTAGTGCCACGGGCTGGATGTTCATATCCTGTTGGTGTCCTGCAAAGGAATTTACAGTTTTAGTGTTACTTCAAATAGCGACCGTTCGTGATTGAAATATTCGAGATGAAGTGAACTGTGTCGTTCGGGACGAGAGAGTGAGCCCCGAGGGGGCTTAGCATCATCGATGCCAGGTTCATGTCAGAGTGGATCCTTGGATCGTTTGTCAAGATGGTTTATCGCCAGCTCAGAGCATGCCTAGGGATCGTTCGCGACCCCATACATGTGTAAGTAGCTTAGCCATTTCATAATTATCAGAATCAAATGTCCGTTTAACCTACGAGTTTAAAAAGGATGTCAAAGTGCAAATTCTCACGACGATCGGGTTAATAGCCACTCTGAGCGTGCCCATGGACCGTTCGTGGTCGTGTACACGTGTAAATGATTAACCCACATTGGTGAGAGATTTACGACTCATCCATCGTTATCATATTCTTTACTTTGTTAGTAGGTTCTAGAGTTCGGTACTTATCTGAGTGAGGAGCCTGCGTGCCCCCTGTTCCTGGTTTTCGCTGGTGGAGATAGCTTCATTCGGTCCTTTGGTTGGTCCGGCATGGATGGGTCCATTCGGTATTCGTTTGGTTCGGTATGTTTGGTATTGGTCCGGTGTTTCTATCCGGTGGGCCGAACCAGCTGGTTCGGCGGTCCTGAGCTCGCCTATATATAGAGGCTACACCCCCCTTTAGTTTTTCCTTACCGAACCAAGTCTTCTGCCGAATCAATCTTCTGCCGAACCAATCTTCTACCGAATCAATCTCCTACCGAATCAGGTATGTACCCTATTGCCGAATGGTCCTGTTTGCCGAATGTATACGGTGTGTATTGGATAGCCGAATGAGACTTAGGACCGAATGATATGTATGCCGAATGAGACTTAGGACCGAATTGTATGTATGCCGAATGAGCATGGGATTTTAGCGCCGAATGAACATGGACATGTACCACCGAATGAACTTAACTTGTACTACCGAATGGACTTAGGACCCCAGTGCCGAATGAACCTCGTATTCTGGACTTATGTATGCTTGCTTGCTTGTACTTTCGTTTTAACGTTATGTTTTTCACTTTTGTGCATGCAGATAAATGACTCGTAAGGCAGAAACACGATCAGACAGACGGAAATCCAAGGATGGGGGAGAGCCTTCTTCTGTGCCCCCAGCCCAACCAGGATCCGGGCAACATCGACCTGTTCCGAGGTCATTAGTGGATGGATATGGTCCACAGGAACTTCTGATCTCCCCCCCTGATTGCTTTCCTAGCTCCCTAAAGGAGGAGCAACTTGACGTCATATCCCGTTCCTTCGGGATAGACAGGGCTCTTATGCTGCTGCCGGGAGATGGAGTGATGCCATATAACCCTCCCGAAGGCTATTTTGCTTATAGCAGATACCATTGTATGTGCGGTGCTATCCCTCCTATCAACGCTTGGATAGTAAGTTTCACCACATATTTGAAGGTGGCTCCTTTCCAACTTCAGCCTAACTCTTATGCCATCCTGGTGAGCCTCTTTGTTATCTTCCAGAGGAGGTACGGGCGTCCTCCTTCTAACCGGGAAATTCGATACTTGTACAACCTGAGAGGCTATAAGAAGGGGTCTCCGTATATCAGTCTGGAAGCGGCCGTGCCCTTCAAACCAGTCCTGGACTTATATTCCAAGTTTACCATGTTCAAGAAAGAGTGGTTCTTTATCAAGGACGATGCTGTTTCTTTCCTCCTTTTCACTTCCGGCTGTAAGATGGATTTCATTTATATTTTTCATGTTTTGACTGTAGTGTTTTTTCTAACATGCTTCTATTTCTGGCTAGCGACAGGTGGTATTGCAGTCGTGGAGGATGATTCCTTGGTGCGAATGGCTGCTGAACTAAAGGCTATTCCGGCACGGGACCGGTCGGCCTCCTTCTTGATCAGGAATGCAACCCTCTTGGAGTATAATTTGATCTTACCGCACCAGTCCGTGGTTAAGCAAAGAGACACGGCTGAGGAGAAGGCTGCCAAAGCTAAGGAGGGGGCTATGGTGAAGAGCGGTAAGAGGGAGCCTTTTACAGAGCGTCCCGTTATCGGGGGGAAGAAACTGAAGAAGTCTGATGGCCCTTCTCCAAGTACTTTTCCGACTGTCCCGGAGGAGGAACGTGTAGAAGAGGAGGAAGGAGGCGAGGTTGGAGAAGGGTCAGAGGGTGGAGGTGATGGCGACGGTCAAGGTGGTAGTGGCGTCGGTGCCCTAACCTCTGAGCAAGACCTTGAACTGGATGAGGCTCTCCGTCGGGCCTTCGGGGAGTCGGAGGGAGAGTCGGAAACGGAGAAGGCAAAGGAAACCGGCAAAGCTGTGGCTGGTACTGACCCATCCTCTAAGGGTTCCTCAGCTAAGGCGACTCCGGCGATGCAAGGTGAACTTTTGTCCTCTGCCGATTCCATTTCGATAGGGACTTAGAAATTTTTTACGGTTCACTTCCGTCCTGGAATGAGATCCAGGACTTATTGCAGTATCCCACTCCTCCGCCGGGTTTGTATAATAGATGTGTCTTCTCACTTTTCTTTCCTTTTAACTTAACACATTTTCCGAACTGTGGATTATTGTATGTTCGTAACACTTGTTCTTTATTCCAGGGGCAGGCCAGGTGGTTAAAACGTCGGACGTTCAACACCGCCTTGAGCAGTTTAAGTCGAGGAGAGCTTCTGCGAAACCCTCTACTGGTCGCACTGGGGATGTAGTCAGTTATCGCCCTCTTCTTGGGGTCATTGAAGAGGGCATTCGGAAAAAGAAGCGGAGCCGTTCCTTATTTGAGTCTTCCCCTGGTTCGCAGCTTCCTACTCAGCCTCCTCGTGATACTACGGAGGAGAGCACGGAATCTGGCCCCCCTCATCCTCCTTTCAAGAGCCCAACTGTTATTCGTATAAGGCGTCCTGATGTGCCTCGCCCCGTGCCTCGTGACCCTTTTGCCGGTCATCCTGATTTAGATCCGAGCTTTCAGGATATCTCATTTGATGAGGCCACGGGCGAGCACCTCCTTCCCCGCAACCCCATGGTAAGAGTGCTGGACGAGGCCAAGTCTTTAGATCTTGATTTACTTACTACACGGGTAGTCACCATGGGGAACGAAGCCAAGGCTAACATCGATCGGGTGGCCGCAGAGACTAAGAAGTTAATGGAGCATTATGCTAGATTGGCCAAGGCCGGGGAAGAGATCGGGAGTGCTAATATTCGGTTGAGGTTAAAAGTTGCCGATCAGGCCAAGCAGCTCGCCGATCAAGCCATCCAGATTTCTCAGCATGAGGAAGCCTCCAAGCGGCTGAAAGAGACGATGGAGAAGGCCAGTAGGGCGGAATTACGGAAGATGGAGGTCGCCTGCAGGGAACGGATTAACATGGCCATTACGACGGTGGACGAGGTTCGAAATGCGGATCTTGAGCGGGTAGAGGAGTTGTCTGGGAGGCTCGAGGCTGCGGAGACGGCTCAGGCCGAGTTGAAGGAGGAGATGAGGAGGTCCCTCAAGTTAAAGGAGGAGGAAATGAGGAGGTCTCTTCAGGCGGACTGCTTGAGATACCAATCAGAGAGGGACATTGCCGTCGCCAAGTTGCAAGCTTCCGAGGCCCGGGTGAGGGAGTTTGAGGAGAATGAGGGGATGATGGATGAGATGCTGCAGGACATGTACTTCCACACTTGGAAGGAGGGCGGCTTGTCTTGGATGGACGATTACCCTCGGGTGATGGCCAAGGTGTATCTCCAGGCTTTAGAGGAGGCCAGGGTGAACGCGGGTAAGGAAGGCGGAGAGGCCTTCAATTTGGATGCGGTTACTGCCCAGTTCTCGAAGGAGGAGCAAGCGGTGGTGAAGGAGGGGATGCGGCTGCTTGCTGCAGAGGAAGCGGGCGTGCAGTTGGATGATGAGGATCGAGCGGCGGATGCTGGTGAGTAATTCTTTTCCCTTTCCTTCCTTTCCGTGTTTTCATAACTTGATTGTTCGTTTAATGAATTCCTCTTCTGAACTGGACAGGTGGGACTCCTGATCCACATGCTGGGGGCTCTGATCCTGCGGCTAAATAGACTGGGGAAGTTGGCGATGGAGTGTGGACGCGGCTGCCACCTTTTTATTTCTTTTTATCACTGTTTACGTTAGTCATTGACATGTAACTATAATAATATTATTTGCAAAGAATAACTTCGTGTGATTTTATAATATAAGCTGATGTTGTTATGTTTAAATGTTGTTGTCATCTTGATGTGCTGCGTGAGAAATATAACTATGTATATGCCTGTGATTCTAGTTGTGTTTGATGCTAAGTTTTTTGCTAGAAATATAATTTCATGTGTTGCAATGTTATTGTACGAACAAGCTATAGTTACGTATTTATGTACAAGAAAAGAGAGTACCGCCCTTTATGTTTCATTCGCAGGCGGTAGCTTAGAGTGTCTTATGTAACTGTTCACGGATATAGCTGAGTACCCTGCCACCCAGTATGCAGACTTAGTTTCTCATGAGCGAATGCTTCCTATTTGGTTTCCTGTACTTTAGAGTTTGTTATACAGGATAGGAGAAAAGTATTTAAATGAAATGGAAATATAGTAAAAGTAAAACTTCCAGTCACGGAAGGCCGTCGATGTGCTTAAGTTCGTGGCAAACGGGTTTTGTAGTCACTTTCCCTAGCTGTGGGTCTTGGAGACATTTGTCACCCATCTTACGCCTCCGCGGGGAGTTTTCTTTTTTTACCACAGCCGCACTTAAGACACATCGGAGCCGAGATCGCGCACGGTAACTACCCGAACCATTATGGTCCGTAATCGTGGGTATTATTCGATTTACCGTGGCCGGCTAGCGTGGGTGCCGTTGGCCGTGAACTACCCCTGGCTGGCCACACCTTATGTTGGGGCTTAAAGTAGGTTCACAGTTGCCGGCGAGCCGAACGCCGTAATGAGCTGCCATCGGCTATAGTCGGCCTTTATGATGACTTATGATCGGCTCATTAAAATTGGCTTTGAGGGCAGACGCGCAATGAGTTAACCCGCAGCAGAGGGATGCTGGAGCAAAAGTGTCTCATTGGCGAGTGCATAGAATCGTAGCGTACCTGTTAGGCCTAGTCCAGATGAGGCCGCGGTGCGTCTTGAGTGGAGATGCCATAGAATTTTGTTCAACAAAAAGGGATAAAACTTAACAAGTAGCCAAGACATAAAGGAACAAGTTAAAAAGAGACAAGATTTTTTAAAGTGGTTCGGCACGAAAATGCCTACGTCCACTGATTCTCTTTGTTAATTCACTTCATATGGGCAGTACAAGTTAAGAAAAGTATCGACGGAGGTGTCGGATGTTCCATGCCCTCTGGAACACCTCTCCGTCCACTGTTGACAAAATATAAGCTCCGTTGTGGAGATCTTTATGAATTACATACGGTCCTTCCCAGATGGGGTCTAGTGCCCCGGGGCGCGGAAAGATTCGCCTGAGGACAAGATCTCCTTCTTGTAAGCTGCGATGCTTGACTTTGGAATTGTATAGCGCTGCCACCTTTTGTTTGTGAGCTGCTGCTTTAAGTGCTGCATCGTTTCTCCTTTCCTCAATCAGATCCAAAGACATGAGGAGGAGTTCTTCGTTTTCTTCTGGGTTGTAGTGGATCCTACGGTGGGAAGGCACAATAGTCTCAACTGGGAGCATTGCCTCCGATCCATATGCCAAGGAGAAAGGAGTATGTCCCGTTGATGTTCTGAAAGACGTGCGGTATGCCTATAGTGCCGTAGGAAGTTCGTCCACCCAAGCGCCTTTTGACTTTTCAAGTTTCTTCTTGATTAGGGTTTTGAGAATTTTGTTGACAGCTTCAACTTGTCCGTTTGCCTGAGGATAAGCCACTGATGAGAAGCTTTTATGAATTCCATGCTCTTGGCACCAGTCGGCAAATTCTTCGCTGTCAAACTGGAGTCCGTTGTCTGATATGATCTTGAGTGGGACTCCGTACCTGCACAGAATATTTTTGATCAAGAAGTTTATAACTTTTGTTGAAGATATTTTATTTAGAGGTTCTGCTTCCACCCATTTGGTGAAATAATCGACTGCCACTACAGCATATTTGGCTCCGCCTCGGCCCGTTGGCAGTTCGCCAATTAAGTCAATTCCCCATACAGCAAAGGGCCAAGGGCTGGTCATTTGAGTAATTTCATTTGTGGGCAGTCGAGGAATCTTGGCAAATTTCTGACATCTGTCGCATTTCTTGACGAAGTCTAGAGCGTCTTTGTTTAGCGTGGGCCAGTAATATCCATATCGGAGTATCTTCCTTGCCAAAGTCTGCCCCCCAGTGTGATCTCCGCATCCTCCCTGATGGATGTTTGATAAGATCTCCTTGGCTTCCCTTCCAGCGACGCATCTCAATAAGGGGCCAGAGAAGCCACGCCGATAGAGGATGCCTTCTTGTATCGTGTAGTGGGGAACTTTCCTCAAGATCCTCTTGGCTTCCTCACGCCTGTCGGGCAGTGTGCCATCTTGCAAATATTTTCGGATGGGAGTCATCCAGGTTCCTTCTTCGATTGCAGTTACCAGATTTACTGGTTTGAAACTTGGGGCTAGCTGCCTTGAGATGGCTAGTGTTCCGAAAATGGTGCTATTCTTCATACTAGCTTGCTTTGCAAGTTCATCTGCCTCTTGGTTCTCTTCTCGAGGAATATGTTTGATTAGATAGTGGTCCAATTGATCGAGCAGCAGTTTGGTTTTCTTTAGGTATGCTGTGAGTCGTTCTCCTCGAGTCTGGAATTCTCCTAGTACCTGGTTTACGATAAGCTGAGAATCACTATGAAGACATAAGGAATTGATTCCAATTTCCAGGGCAAGCTCCAATCCCGCTATTACTGCTTCATATTCAGCATCGTTGTTAGTGGCCGTGAACTCCAACCTTAATGCATAGTACAACTTTCTTCCCCTGGGGGTGATGATCACAATTCCTGCCCCCGAGCCTTGTTCGTTCGCTGCTCCATCTACAAAGAGGTTCCACTTGATGTTTTTTGCTACTTCGGATTGTTCCTTGCCTTCGTTGGTAGTGAATTCGGCAACGAAATCGGCCATGGCTTGTCCTTTGATAGCGGTGCGAGGATGGTAGGTGATATCGTACTGACTTAGTTCGATGCACCATTTGAGGAGTCGCCCAGAAGTGTCAGGACGATGGAGCACTTGTCTTAGCGGTTGATCGGTTAGAACCCTGATGGAGTGAGACTGGAAGTAGTGTCGCAGTTTTCGTGACGCGATCAATAAACAATATGCTAATTTCTCTAGTTTAGGATATCTGGCCTCTGCCCCTGTAAATCTCTTACTTACAAAGTAAATCGGGCGTTGTGTGCGGTCTTCTTCTCTTACCAAGGCGGCGCTTAGAGCATGAGATGATACAGCGAGGTATAGGTATAACACTTCACCTTCATTTGGAGTTGAGAGTACCGGTGGTCTCTGAAGGTGTTCAATTAGGTTGAGGAAGGCTTTTAAGCATTCATCGGTCCACTCGAATCTCCCTTTGTCTTTCTTGAGAGCTTCGAAGAAAGGGATACACTTGTCAGTTGCCTTGGAAATGAATCTGCTTAAGGCGGCCACCTTTCCGTTTAGTCCTTGCATTTCTTTTTGAGTGGAGGGTATCCTTATTTCTTTTAGATCCCGGATTTGTTCAGGGTTTGCTTCGATTCCTCTGGCGTGGACGATAAATCCTAAGAATTTTCCCGAAGATACTCCGAAGGAGCACTTTAGAGGATTCAGCTTCATTCCATATCGGCGAAGTACTTGAAACATCTCGCCCAGGTGGCTTACATGGTCGTCAGCTTTCCTGGACTTTACCAACATGTCATCCACATACACTTCCATAGTTCGTCCTATTAGTTCCGCGAACATCTTGTTGACGAGGCGCTGATAGGTAGCTCCAGCATTTTTGAGTCCAAAAGGCATGACTTTGTAACAATATAGTCCGCGGTCGGTGATGAAGCTAGTGTGGTCTTGATCAGGAGCGTGCATGGGAATTTGGTTATATCCGGAGTATGCATCCATAAAAGATAGGAGTTCGTGTCCGGCTGTGCTGCCCACAAGTTGGTCAATTCGGGGAAGTGGGAAGCAATCTTTTGGGCAAGCGTCATTCAGATTGGAGAAGTCAATACATGTTCGCCACTTTCCATTGGCCTTTTTTACTAGCATTGGGTTAGCGATCCATTCTGGGTAGATGGCTTCCCGTATGAAGCCATTAGCAAGTAGATTCTTTACTTCCTCATCAAGGGCTGCTGATCGCTCTGCCCCCATGCTCGTCTTTTTCTGTTTTACTGGCACCTTGGTGGGATCGATGTTCAGCATGTGGCACGCTATGTCGGGGGAGATTCCTGTCATATCGGCATGGGTCCACGCAAATACATCTAAGTTGTGGCGGAGAAAGTCAATGAGTTGATCTTTCAACTCCGTTTTTAGCTGAGATCCGATTTTTAATAGTTTACTTGAATCGTGCTTATCTACAGATACGAATTCCATAGCCTCTGCAGGCTCGGCGGTAGCCTCCTCCTCTTTATCCCTGGGGTCCAGTTCATTGAAGGGATCACTTGTGTATCGAAGAGGAGGGGCTCTCTTTAGTTGCTATGCCTCCAAGCTTTTCATGCAGAGAGTAGTCTCTGCATCTTTTCCTTTATTCTTTCTGCGGTTATTGCGAAGTTCAGTTACGTAGCAGCCTCGGGCAGCATCTTGATCTCCTTCTACTTCTCCTACTCCGTTGTCTGTTGGAAATTTCATTTTCAGGCACCAGGGGGCTAATACAATCTGGAAGTCAGACAAGGCTGGTCTTCCCAAGAATGCGTTGTAAGCCGAGTGGTTTTCTATTAGTACGAACGTTTGTTTTCGCACAACGGAGCGGGGATGACTTCCTATTTCGACGAAGAGGTCAAGTTGCCCGAGGGGCATTTTTGCATCTCCAGTGAAACCGTGCAGTGGTTTGTCACAGGGGGATACATCCTTCATTGATAACTTCATTTTGTCGAAAGCATGTTTGAATAGGATATTTATGGAGCTTCCTGTGTCTATTAGAATCCGAAAAACTTTAGCTGGACCGAACCAGGCAGAGATGACCATAGGATCCATATGTGGATACTGTCTTCCTTCCAAATTACGCCTACTGAATATGATGTCGTCGTTCTCTTTTCGTTTCGGGTGGCGTTCTTCCGTGATGGAGTTAACATAGCCTTCTGCATTTTTAAGCGACTTGCCGTACCTTTCCATCTCTGCCCAACTTCTATCGGCGATGTGTGGTCCTCCTGAGATGGTAAGGACCACTATCTTCTCTTGACTAGAGCCACTGGTGTTGTGATTGTTGCGATTCCCTCCGCCTACCTCTGGGAGGGGTTGCTTTGAGTTCTCATTGGCTGGAGTTGGAGTCCTGTTCTGACCCTTCACATAGCGTTCCAGTCTTCTTCTTCTAATGTGTTCTTCGATCAAGTCCCGAAGATGGTGGCATTCATTGGTGTCATGTCCGTGGGATTCGTGGAAGCGACAGAACTTTCCGGACTTGAGTGCGTTATCTGATTCTTTCTTATGCGGTGGGCGCTTGTATCCTAGTTCTCCCTGAGTGGCTAGGAAGATATTTTCGATTGTGTCGTTCAAAGGAGTGTAGGAGTCAAATCTCGGTCCTGGTCGATATTGGCGCTTTTCGACCATTCTGCCCCCAGCATTGTCTCTAGATTCATTTCTTCGAGCATCCTTAGCTGCAGTGGGAACCTTGTCCCGAACTGTCTTACCTTGTTGTCCTGATTGCCTCTCTGTAGCAGCGTCTTCAAGTCTCATATACTTTCCAGCTTCATGGAAGAAATCAGGCAAGGTAGCTGGTTTTTCCTTAGTTAATCTTCTGGCAAACTTGGTGTCTGGATGTACACCACTACAGAGGGCCATTAGAGTGAGTTTTTCATCGGCATCTTGAACTGCTGCCGCTGCGGCGTTGAACCGCGTTAGATATTGTTGCAGCGTCTCTCCGGTATTCTGTTTGACATTGGATAGAGAATAAGCATCCTTGGGTTGTTCCACATGGATGCGGAACTGGCTAATAAACCTTTCTTTCAACATCTCCCATGAGTTGATGGATCCTTGGGGTAGATGGCAGAACCAGGAGGTAGCTAGATCGGCTAGGAATAGCGGAAAGCATTTACATAACACTCCTTCTGTTGCTCCACTCATGAGCACATGCTGGGTGTATCTCTGCAAGTGTACGATGGGGTCGGAAGTTCCTTTGTAAGGTTCCATGGTTGGCATTTTCCATTCCCGGGGAGTGATGGCAGTTTCGATATTTCGGGTAAAGGGACTGGTGACCCTAGCGCCTATTCCCCGGTCCCTTTGCTCCCGTTGGACACATTCTCTGAATAATCGTGCCATTCGTTCGTCAGAACTTGGAGCGGACAAAAATGAGCTTGGTTCTTCCCTGCGGGATCTATCTCGTCCAGATGACCTGTAGCGATGGTACAGTCTATCACTTCTAGCATTATCCAGTGGTTGTCTTTGGCTGCTCGGATGCACGCTAGGACCAGCTACAGTTGCCCCCTGCCTTGATCTTCCCCTGTGGGGTTCTGTTTCGAGCACATCCATGGGGTCAACCTCGGGCTGGGTTCTAGCTCGGCTCCGTTCAGCGGGGTTTCTATGATTAGGTGGCATGACTGGCTCAGCTACATCCGACCCTCGCCTGGTGCCTCCCCCGCTGGGTTCGGTTCCAAGGGCTTCCTCGAGTCGGAATTCGGGCTGAGTTCGGGCGCGGCCCCTATCATTGTTGTTCCTGTTGATAGCTTCTTCGAGGAGGGAAGACCTTTGTTGCCTCCGAGATCCTCCGGATTGGGACTCACCCCATGATTCAGTGTTGTGGTTGGACTCTTCAGCATCCCTTAAGCGTGACATGAGTTGGTCCACCAAAGCTTCTTGTTGGGATGTGAAGCGGTTAGTTACTTCAGCCACAACCCTATCCAGATCTGCCCTAGTGATTGGTTGTTCCGTTGCGGGACCAGTTGGATTTTCCTGATTTTCATCTGGTACTGCTGTTGAAGTGGGCTGATCTGCGATTGCTGGATCTGGAAGGCTGCTAGTTGCGATGTTCTTTCCTTTGTTAAAATCCTTTCTCTGTTTGGAAGGCATGACTTCTAAGTAACGAGCGATGTTGTTAAGAAGAAGGTTGAGTGGGAGAAGCTGAAGCTTGAGTTCAACTCTCAATGAAAGCACCAAAAATGTTTGCACAAAAAATGGACAAACACCTCCAAGTCGTGTTATTTAGTTGATTATATGTGATTTTCAATGATTTTAGATGAGTATGTAAATATAAAAGAAGTAGGGGCTGAAATGTAAAAGACACGCGGATTTATAGTGGTTCGGCCAGAATGTGCCTACGTCCACTTTATATGTTATTATCTTCTTTCTTTCAGATTACAAGTACAATGCTTCGTATATAAGTATATGAAAGTAGTTTGAAAGTTCCTTCCTTGCTTGAGCTCTCAAACTTGTCCCCCATTGTTGTACCCTTGCCCCTCTATTTATAGAGTGAGGTAGGGGGCAGGGGTCTTGGATGTATATAGCTGCTGGTGGGCCCGGGCTGAAGCAATCTGGACTGGCAGTTGTTTGGTTCAGGGAGGTCTCATTCGGCATGGAGCTTGGACCGGTGGTAGGTGTTGTCCGGTGGTAGCGGTGTGGATGTGGACCGGCAGTGAGTGTGGACCGGTGATAGGTGTGGACCGGTGGTGAGGTAGTTCGATGCTTCTTGGACCGGTTGTGGGGAAGAGGTTTGGTTCGGTGGTGCCCCTGGTTCGGTATGCCGAATGGGGATGGAGGAATGTTGGCTCTGTGGCCGAATGGGGCTGACCGAATGAATTCTGGTCCGGTATGACATGGAGAGGCCGGATGGGAAGGAGGCCGAATGAGGAGGAGGCCGAATGGGAAGGTGACTGGTCGTGCTGAATGAAGTGGAGATTGCGAACCCGCGTGTAACTGTGGCTTCTTGGTCTCGAAATCTTCTGGGTGAAAATTCGCCCAACATTTGCCCCCCAAAGTGGGGCACGTGCTTGCATGTGTCGCGCTTTGTTTCCCTGTGGTAGGAAGGTTTGTTTTGTAGTGCCACGGGCTGGATGTTCATATCCTGTTGGTGTCCTGCAACTCTAAACGACCCGATTAAGGTTCGGATAGGATTTTTGGGTATGAAACTAACCAGTGACGGCTGAAAGCTGTCATAGTAGTAGAACTCACAGCTACCTTCGTTTTGACTGGTTATGGCTCCCGTAACTCTAAACGAGCCAAGAGTTATGGCCCTCCGAAAAATCGATATCCACAGGGTGCAACATCTACGGTGCAAGGTGCAACATCCGTCCAAAATGACGAAACAGTGCCGTACGACCTTTAGAAATGAGTGCATGCATTTGAAACATTGCAGTACCATGGTGCACCACTCTCCAGCGGTGGTAAATCATAGACCAGCCACGGGGATCCCGTTGTACAGAAAAAATCCACGTGACGAAAAAACGAAGGGTAAAAAACTTCCATGACCCGATTGAGGTTCGGATAGGATTTTTGGGTATGAAACTAACCAGTGACGGCTAAAATATGTCATGGCTGTAGAAATCACAGACACCTTCGTTTTGACTGGTTATGGCTCCCGTAACTCTAAACGAGCCAAGAGTTATGGCCCTCCGAAGAATCGATATCCACAGGGTGCCACATCTACGGTGCAAGGTGCAACATCCGTCCAAAATGACGAAACAGTGTCGTACGACCTTTAGAAATGAGTGCATGGATCCATGGTGCACCACTCTGCAGCGATGGTAAATCATAGACCAGCCACGGGGATCCCGTTTTACAGAAAAAATCCACGTGACGAAAAAAGGAAGGGTAAAAAATTCCTTGACCCGATTGAGGTTCGGATAGGATTTTTTGGGTATGAAACTAACCAGTGACGGCTGAAAGCGGTCATAGCTGTAGAACTCACAGATACCTTCGTTTTGACTGGTTATGGCTTCCGTAACTCTAAACGGGCCAAGAGTTATGGGCCTCCGAAGAATCGATATCCACAGGGTGCAACATCTACGGTGCAAGGTGCAACATCCGTCCAAAATGACGAAACAGTGCCGTACGACCTTTAGAAATGAGTGCATGGATTTGAAACATTGCAGTACCATGGTGCATCACTCTCCAACGATGGTAAATCATGACCAGCCACGGGGATCCCGTTTTACAGAAAAAATCCACGTGACGAAAAAACGAAGGGTAAAAAACATCCATGACCCGATTGAGGTTCGGATAGGATTTTTGGGTATGAAACTAACCAGTGACGGCTGAAAGCTGTCATAGCTGTAGAACTCACATATACCTTCGTTTTGACTGGTTTTGGCTCCCGTAACTCTAAACGAGCCAAAAGTTAAGGCCCGCCGAAGAATCGATATCCACAGGGTGCAACATCTACGGTGCAAGGTGCAACATCCGTCCAAAATGACGAAACAGTGCCGTACGACCTTTAGAAATGAGTGCATGGATTGGAAACGGTGCAGTACCATGGTGCACCACTCTCCAGCGATGGTAAATCATAGACCAGCCACGGGGATCCCGTTTTACAGAAAAAATCCACGTGACGAAAAAACGAAGGGTAAAAAACTTCCATGACCCGATAGATGTTCGGATAGGATTTTTGGGTATGAAACTAACCAGTGACGGCTGAAAGCTGTCATAGCTGTAGAACTCGTAGATACCTTCGTTTTGACTGGTTATGGCTCCCGTAACTCTAAACGAGCCAAGAGTTATGGCCCTCCGAAGAATCGATATCCACAGGGTGCAACATCTTCGGTGCAAGGTGCAACATCCGTCCAAAATGACGAAACAGTGCCGTACGACCTTTAGAAATGAGTGCATGGATTTGAAACATTGCAGTACCATGGTGCACCACTCTCCAGCGATGGTAAATCATAGACCAGCTACGGGGATCCCGTTTTACAGAACAAATCCACGTGACGAAAAAACGTAGGGTAAAAAACTTCCATGACCCGATTGAGGTTCGGATAGGATTTTTGGGTATGAAACTAACCAGTGACGGCTGAAAGCTATCATAGCAGTAGAACTCACAGATGCCTTCGTTTTGACTGGTTATGGCTCCCGTAACTCTAAACGAGCCAAGAGTTATGGCCCTCCGAAGAATCGATATCCACAGGGTGCAACATCTACGGTGCAAGGTGCAACATCCGTCCAAAATGACGAAACAATGCCGTACGACCTTTAGAAATGAGTGCATGGATTTGAAACATTGCAGTACCATGGTGCACCACTCTCCAGCGATGGTAAATCATAGACCAGCCACGGGGATCCCGTTTTACAGAAAAAATCCACGTGACGAAAAAACGAAGGGTAAAAAACTTCCATGACCCGATTGAGGTTCGGATAGGATTTTTTGGGTATGAAACTAACCAGTGACGGCTGAAAGCGGTCATAGCTGTAGAACTCACAGATACCTTCGTTTTGACTGATTATGGCTTCCGTAACTCTAAACGAGCCAAGAGTTATGGCCCTCCGAAGAATCGATATCCACAGGGTGCAACATCTACGGTGCAAGGTGCAACATCCGTCCAAAATGACGAAACAGTGCCGTACGACCTTTAGAAATGAGTGCACGGATTTGAAACATTGCAGTACCATGGTGCACCACTCTCCAGCGATGGTAAATCATAGACCAGCCATGGGGATTCCGTTTTACAGAAAAAATCCACGTGACGAAAAAACGAAGGGTAAAAAACTTCCTTGACCCGATTGAGGTTCGGATAGGAATTTTTGGGTATGAAACTAACCAGTGACGGCTGAAAGCTGCCATAGCTGTAGAACTCACAGAAACCTTCGTTTTGACTGGTTATGGCTCCCGTAACTCTAAAGGAGCCAAGAGTTATGGCCCTCCGAAGAATCAATATCCACAGGGTGCAACATCTACGGTGCAAGGTGCAACATCCGTCCAAAATGACGAAACAGTGCCGTACGACCTTTAGAAATGAGTGCATGGATTTGAAACATTGCAGTACCATGGTGCACCACTCTCCAGCGATGGCAAATCATAGACTAGCCACGGGGATCCCGTTTTAAAGAAAAAATCAACGTGACGAAAAAACGAAGGGTAAAAAACTTCCTTGACCCGATTGAGGTTCGGATAGGATTTTTTGGGTATGAAACTAACCAGTACGGCTGAAAGCCATCATAGCCGTAGAAATCACAGATACCTTCGTTTTGACTGGTTATGGCTCCCGTAGCTCTAAACGAGCCAAGAGTTATGGCCCTCCGAATAATCGATATCCATAGGGTGCAACATCTACGGTGCAAGGTGCAACATCCGTCCAAAATAACGAAACCGTGCCATACGACCTTTAGAAATGGTTGCGTGGATTTGAAACGGTGCAGTACCATGGTGCACCACTCTTCAGCGATGGTAAATCATAGACCAGCCACGGGGATCCCGTTTTACAGAAAAAATCCACGTGACGAAAAAACGAAGGGTAAAAAACATCCATGACCCGATTGAGGTTTGGATAGGATTTTTGGGTATGAAACTAACCAGTGACGGCTGAAAGCTGTCATAGCTGTAGAACTCACAAATACCTTTGTTTTGACTGGTTTTGGCTCCCGTAACTCTAAACGAGCCAAGAGTTATGGCCCTCTGAAGAATCGATATCCACAGGGTGCAACATCTACGGTGCAAGGTGCAACATCCGTCCAAAATGACGAAGCAGTGCCTTACGACCTTTAGAAATGAGTGCATGGATTTGAAACATTGCAGTACCATGGTGCACCACTCTCCAGCGATGGTAAATCATAGACCAGCCACGGGGATCCCGTTTTACAGAAAAAATCCACGTGACGAAAAAACGAAGGGTAAAAAACTTCCTTGACCCGATTGAGGTTCGGATAGGATTTTTTGGGTATGACACTAACCAGTGACGGCTGAAAGCCATCATAGCGGTAGAACTCACAGATACCTTCGTTTTGACTGGTTATGGCTCCCGTAACTCTAAACGAGCCAAAAGTTAAGGCCCTCCGAAGAATCGATATCCACAGGGTGCAACATCTACGGTGCAAGGTGCAACATCCGTCCAAAATGACGAAACAGTGCCGTACGACCTTTAGAAATGAGTGCATGCATTTGAAACATTGCAGTACCATGGTGCACCACTCTCCAGCGATGGTAAATCATAGACCAGCCACGGGGATCCCGTTTTACAGAAAAAATCCACGTGACGAAAAAACGAAGGGTAAAAAACTTCCATGACCCGATAGAGGTTCGGATAGGATTTTTGGGTATGAAACTAACCAGTGACGGCTGAAAGCTATCATAGCTGTAGAACTCGTAGATACCTTCGTTTTGACTGGTTATGGCTCCCGTAACTCTAAACGAGCCAAGAGTTATGGCCCTCCGAAAAATCGATATCCACAAGGTGCAACATCTACGGTGCAAGGTGCAACATCCGTCCAAAATGACGAAACAGTGCCGTACGACCTTTAGAAATTAGTGCATGGATTTGAAACATTGCAGTACCATGGTGCACCACTCTCCAGCGATGGTAAATCATAGACCAGCTACGGGGATCCCGTTTTACAGAACAAATCCACGTGACGAAAAAACGTAGGGTAAAAAACTTCCATGACCCGATTGAGGTTCAGATAGGATTTTTGGGTATGAAGCTAACCAGTGACGGCTGAAAGCTGTCATAGCAGTAGAACTCACAGATACCTTCGTTTTGACTGGTTATGGCTCCCGTAACTCTAAACGAGCCAAGAGTTATGGCCCTCCGAAGAATCGATATCCACAGGGTGCAACATCTACGGTGCAAGGTGCAACATCCGTCCAAAATGACGAAACAATGCCGTACGACCTTTAGAAATGAGTGCATGGATTTGAAACATTGCAGTACCATGGTGCACCACTCTCCAGCGATGGTAAATCATAGACCTGCCACGGGGATCCCGTTTTACAGAAAAAATCCACGTGACGAAAAAACGAAGGGTAAAAAACTTCCTTGACCCGATTGAGGTTCGGATAGGATTTTTTGGGTATGAAACTAACCAGTGACGGCTGAAAGCCGTCATAGCTGTAGAACTCACAGATACCTTCGTTTTGACTTTTTATGGCTCTCGCAACTCTAAACGAGCCAAGAGTTATGGCCCTCCGAAGAATCGATATCCACAGGGTGCAACATCTACGGTGCAAGGTGCAACATCCGTCCAAAATGACGAAACAGTGTCGTACGACCTTTAGAAATGAGTGCATGGATTTGAAACATTGCAGTACCATGGTGCACCACTCTCCCGCGATGGTAAATCATAGGCCAGCCACGGGGATCCCGTTTTACAGAAAAAATCCACGTGACGAAAAAACGAAGGGTAAAAAACTTTCTTGACCCGATTGAGGTTCGGATAGGATTTTTTGGGTATGAAACTAACAAGTGACGACTGAAAGTTGTCATAGCTGTGGAACTCACAGATGCCTTCGTTTTGACTGGTTATGGCTCCCGTAACTCTAAACGAGCCAAGAGTTATGGCCCTCCGAAGAATCGATATCCACAGGGTGCGACATCTACGGTGCATGGTGCAACATCTGTCCAAAATGACGAAACAGTGCCGTACGACCTTTAGAAATGAGTGCATGCATTTGAAACATTGCATTACCATGGTGCACCACTCTCCAGCGATGGTAAATCATAGACCAGCCACGGGGATCCCGTTTTACAGAAAAAATCCACGTGACGAAAAAACGAAGGGTAAAAAACTTCCTTGACCCGATTGAGGTTCGGATAGGATTTTTTGGGTATGAATCTAACCAGTGACGGCTGAAAGCTGCCATAGCTGTAGAACTCACAGATACCTTCGTTTTGACTGGTTATGGCTCCCGTAACTCTAAACGAGCCAAGTGTTATGGCCCTCCGAAGAATCGATATCCACAGGGTGCAACATCCACGGTGCAAGGTGCAACATCCGTCCAAAATGACGAAACAGTGTCGTACGACCTTTAGAAATGAGTGCATGGATTTGAAACATTACAGTACCTTGGTGCATCACTCTCCAGCGATGGTAAATCATAGACCAGCGATGGGGATCCCGTTTTACAGAAAAAATCCACGTGACGAAAAAACGAAGGGTAAAAAACTTCCATGACCTGATTGAGGTTCGGATAGGATTTTTGGGTATGAATCTAACTAGTGACGGCTGAAAGCTGTCATAGCTGTAGAACTCACAGATACCTTCGTTTTGACTGGTTATGGCTCCCGTAAATCTAAACGAGCCAAGAGTTATGGCCCTCCGAAGAATCGATATCCACAGGGTGCAACATCTACGGTGCAAGGTGCAACATCCGTCCAAAATGACGAAACAGTGCCGTACGACCTTTAGAAATGAGTGCATGGATTTGAAACATTACAGTACCATGGTGCACCACTCTCCAGCGATGGTAAATCATAGACCAGCGACGGGGATCCCGTTTTACAGAAAAAATCCACGTGACGAAAAAACGAAGGGTAAAAAACTTCCATGACCCGATTAAGGTTCGGATAGATTTTTGGGTATGAAACTAACCAGTGACGGCTGAAAGCTGTCCTATCTGTAGAACTCACAGATTCCTTCGCTTTGACTGGTTATGGCTCCCATAACTCTAAACGAGCCAAGAGTTATGGCCCTCCGAAAAATCGATATCCACAGGGTGCAACATCTACGGTGCAAGGTGCAACATCCGTCCAAAATGACGAAACAGTGCCGTACGACCTTTAGAAATGAGTGCATGCATTTGAAACATTGCAGTACTATGGTGCACCACTCTCCAGCAATGGTAAATCATAGACCAGCCACGGGGATCCCGTTTTACAGAAAAAATCCACGTGACGAAAAAACGAAGGGTAAAAATCTTCCATGACCCGATTGAGGTTCGGATAGGATTTTTGGGTATGAAACTAACCAGTGACGGCTAAAAGATGTCATCGCTGTAGAACTCACAGATACCTTCGTTTTGACTGGTTATGGCTCCCGTAAATCTAAACGAGCCGAGAGTTATGGCCCTCCGAAGAATCGATATCCACAGGGTGCAACATCTACGGTGCAAGGTGCAACATCCGTCCAAAATGACGAAACAGTGCCGTACGACCTTTAGAAATGAGTGCATGGATTTGAAACATTGCAGTACCGTGGTGCACCACTCTGCAGCGATGGTAAATCATAGGCCAGCCACGGGGATCCCGTTTTACAGAAAAAATCCACGTGACGAAAAAATGAAGGGTAAAAAATTTCCTTGACCCGATTGAGGTTCGGATAGGATTTTTTGGGTATGAAACTAACCAGTGACGGCTGAAAGCGATCATAGCTGTAGAACTCACAGATACCTTCGTTTTGACTGGTTATGGCTTCCGTAACTCTAAACGGGCCAAGAGTTATGGCCCTCCGAAGAATCGATATCCACATGGTGCAACATCTACGGTGCAAGGTGCAACATCCGTCCAAAATGACGAAAAAGTGCCGTACGACCTTTAGAAATGAGTGCATGGATTTGAAACATTGCAGTACCATGGTGCACCACTCTCCTGCGATGGTAAATCATAGACCAGCCACGGGGATCCCGTTTTACAGAAAAAATCCACGTGACGAAAAAACGAAGGGTAAAAAACTTCCATGACCCGATTGAGGTTCGGATAGGATTTTTGGGTATGAAACTAACCAGTGACGGCTGAAAGCGGTCATAGCTGTAGAACTCACAGATACCTTCGTTTTTGACTGGTTATGGCTTCCGTAACTCTAAACGAGCCAAGAGTTATGGCCCTCCGAAGAATCGATATCCACTGGGTGCAACATCTACGGTGCAAGGTGCAACATCCGTCCAAAATGACGAAACAGTGCCGTACGACCTTTAGAAATGAGTGCATGGATTTGAAACATTGCAGTACCATGGTGCACCACTCTCCAGCGATGGTAAATCATAGACCAGCTACGGGGATCCCGTTTTACAGAACAAAACCACGTGACGAAAAAACGTAGGGTAAAAAACTTCCATGACCAGATTGAGGTTCGGATAGGATTTTTGGGTATGAATCTAACCAGTGACGGCTGAAAGCTGTCATAGCTGTAGAACTCACAGATACCTTCGTTTTGACTGGTTATGGCTCCCGTAACTCTAAACAAGCCAAGAGTTATGGCCCTACGAAGAATCGATATCCACAGGGTGCGACATCTACGGTGCAAGGTGCAACATCCGTCCAAAATGACGAAACAGTGCCGTACGACCTTTAGAAATGAGTGCATGGATTTGAAACATTGCAGTACCATGGTGCACCACTCTCCAGCGATGGTAAATCATAGACCAGCCACGGGGATCCCGTTTTACAGAAAAAATCCACGTGACGAAAAAACGAAGGGTAAAAAATTTCCTTGACCCTATTGAGGTTCGGATAGGATTTTTTGGGTATGAAACTAACCAGTGACGGCTGAAAGCGGTCATAGCTGTAGAACTCACAGATACCTTCGTTTTGACTGGTTATGGCTTCCGTAACTCTAAACGAGCCAAGAGTTATGGCCCTCCGAAGAATCGATATCCACAGGATGCAACATCTACGGTGCAAGGTGCAACATCCGTCCAAAATGACGAAACAGTGCCGTACGACCTTTAGAAATGAGTGCATGGATTTGAAACATTGCAGTACCATGGTGCACCACTCTCCAGCGATGGTAAATCATAGACCAGCCACGGGGATCCCGTTTTACAGAAAAAATCCACGTGACGAAAAAACGAAGGGTAAAAAACTTCCTTGACCCGATTGAGTTTCGGATAGAATTTTTTGGGTATGACACTATCCAGTGACGGCTCAAAGCCGTCATAGCTATAGAACTCACAGATACCTTCGGTTTGACTGGTTATGGCTCCCGTAACTCTAAACGAGCCAAAAGTTATGGCCCTCCGAAGAATCGATATCCACAGGGTGCAACATCTACGGTGCAAGGTGCAACATCCGTCCAAAATGACGAAACAGTGCCGTAAGACCTTTAGAAATGAGTGCATGCATTTGAAACATTGCAGTACCATGGTGCACCACTCTCCTGCGATGGTAAATCATAGACCAGCCACGGGGATCCCGTTTTACAGAAAAAATCCACGTGACGAAAAAACGAAGGGTAAAAAACTTCCATGACCCGATTGAGGTTCGGATAGGATTTTTGGGTATGAAACTAACCAGTGACGGCTGAAAGCGGTCATAGCTGTAGAACTCACAGATACCTTCGTTTTGACTGGTTATGGCTCCCGTAACTCTAAACGAGCCAAGAGTTATGGCCCTACGAAGAATCGATATCCACAGGGTGCAACATCTACGGTGCAAGGTGCAACATCCGTCCAAAATGACGAAACAGTGCCGTACGACCTTTAGAAATGAGTGCATGGATTTGAAACATTGCAGTACCATGGTGCACCACTCTCCAGCGATGGTAAATCATAGACAAGCGACGGGGATCCCGTTTTACAAAAAAAATCCACGTGACGAAAAAACGAAGGGTAAAAAACTTCCATGACCCGATTGAGGTTCGGATAGGCTTTTTTGGTTATGAAAGTAACCAGTGACTGCTGAAAGCTGTCATAGCTGTAGAACTCACAGATACCTTCGTTTTGACTGGTTATTGCTCCCGTAACTCTAAACGAGCCAAGAGTTATGGCCCTCCGAAGAATCGATGTCCACAGGGTGCAACATCTACGGTTCAAGGTGCAACATCTACGGTTCAAGGTGCAACATCCGTCCAAAATGACGAAACAGTGCCGTACGACCTTTAGAAATGAGTGCATGCATTTGAAACATTGCAGTACCATGGTGCACCACTCTCCAGCGATGGTAAATCATAGACCAGCCACGGGGATCCCGTTTTACAGAAAAAATCCACGTGACGAAGAAACGAAGGGTAAAAAACTTCCATGACCCGATTGAGGTTCGGATAGGATTTTTGGGTATGAAACTAACCAGTGACGGCTGAAAGCCGTCACAGCTGTAGAACTCACAGATACCTTCGTTTAGACTGGTTGTGGCTCCCGTAACTCTAAACGAGCCAAGAGTTATGGCCCTCCGAAGAATCGATATCCACAGGGTGCAACATCTACGGTGCAAGGTGCAACATCCGTCCAAAATGACGAAACAGTGCCGTACGACCTTTAGAAATGGGTGCATGGATTGGAAACGGTGCAGTACCATGGTGCACCACTCTCCAGCGACGGTAAATCATAGACCCGCCGCGGGAATTCCCTTTTACAGAAAAAATCCAAGTGACGAAAAAACGAAGGGTAAAAAACTTCCATGACCCGATTGTGGTTCGGATAGGATTTTTTGGGTATGAGACTAACCAGAGACGGCTGAAAGGAGTCACAGATGTAGAACTAACAAATACCTTCGTTTTGACTGGTTGTTGCTCCCGTAACTCTAAACGAGCCAAGAGTTATGGCCCTTCGAAGAATCGATATCCACTGGGTGCAACATCTACGGTGCAAGGTGCAACAACCGTCCAAAATGACGAAACAGTGCCGTACGACCTTTAGAAATGGGTGCATGGATTAGAAACGGTGCAGTACCATGGTGCACCACTCTCCAGCGTTGTAAATCATAGACCAGCCATGGGGATCCCGTTTTACAGAAAAAATCCACGTGACGAAAAAACGAAGGGTAAAAAACTTCCATGACCCGATTGAGGTTCGGATAGGCTTTTTTGGGTATGAAAGTAACCAGTGACTGCTGAAAGCTGTCATAGCTGTAGAACTCACAGATTCCTTCGTTTTGACTGGTTATGGCTCCCGTAACTCTAAAGGAGCCAAGAGTTATGGCCCTCCGAAGAATCGATATCCACTGGGTGCAACATCTACGGTGCAGGGTGCAACATCCGTCCATAATGACGAAACTGTGCCGTACGACCTTTAGAAATGAGTGCATTGATTTGAAACATTGCAGTACCATGGTGCACCACTATCCAGCGATGGTAAATCATACACCAGCCACGGGGATCCCGTTTTACAGAAAAAATCCATGTGACGAAAAAACGAAGGGTAAAAAACTTCCATGACCCGATTGAGGTTCGGATAGGATTTTTTGGGTATGAAACTAACCAGTGACGGCTGAAAGCTGTCACAGCTGTAGAACTCATAGATACCTTCGTTTTGACTGGTTGTGGCTCCCGTAATTCTAAACGAGCCAAGAGTTATGGCCCGCCGAAGAATCGATATCCACAGGGTGCAACATCTACGGTGCAAGGTGCAACATCCGTCCAAAATGACGAAACAGTGTCGTACGACCTTTAGAAATGGGTGCATGGATTGGAAACGGTGCAGTACCATGGTGCACCACTCTCCACCGATGGTAAATCATAGACCAGCCACGAGAATTCCCTTTTACAGAAAAAATCCACGTGACGAAAAAACGAAGGGTAAAAAACTTCCACGACCTGATTGAGATTCGGATAGGATTTTTTGGGTATGAAACTAACCAGTGACGGCTGAAAGCCGTCACAGAAGTAGAACCCACAGATACCTTCGTTTTGACTGGTTGTTGCTCCCGTAACTCTAAAGGAGCCAAGAGTTATGGCCCTCCGAAGAATCGATATCCACAGGGTGCAACATCTACGGTGCAAGGTGCAACATCCGTCCAAAATGACGAAACAGTGCCGTACGACCTTTAGAAACGGATGCATGGATTGGAAACGGTGCAGTACCATGGTGCACCACTCTCCAGCGATGGTAAATCATAGACCAGCCGCGGGAATTCCCTTTTACAGAAAAAATCCACGTGACGAAAAAACGAAGGGTAAAAAACATCCATGACCCGATTAAGGTTCGGATAGGCTTTTTTGGGTATGAAAGTAACCAATGACTGCTGAAAACTGTCATAGCTGTAGAACTCACAGATTCCTTCGTTTTGACTGGTTATGGCTCCCGTAACTCTAAAGGAGCCAAGAGTTATGGCCCTCCGAAGAATCGATATCCACTGGGTGCAACATCTACGGTGCAGGGTGCAACATCTGTCCAAAATGACGAAACAGTGCCGTACGACCTTTAGAAATGAGTGCATTGATTTGAAACATTGCAGTACCATGGTGCACCACTATCCAGCGATGGTAAATCATAGACCAGCCACGGGGATCCCGTTTTACAGAAAAAATCCACGTGACGAAAAAACGAAGGGTAAAAAACTTCCTTGACCCGATTGAGGTTCGGATAGGATTTTTTGGGTATGAAACTAACCAGTAACGGCTAAAAGCTGTCACTGCTGTAGAAATCACAGATACATTCGTTGTGACTGGTTATGGCTCCCGTAACTCTAAAGGAGCCAAGAGTTATGGCCCTCCGAATAATCGATATCCACAGGGTGCAACATCTACGGTGCAAGGTGCAACATCCGTCCAAAATGACGAAACAGTGCCGTACGACCTTTAGAAATGAGTGCATGGATTTGAAACATTGCAGTACCATGGTGCACCACTCTCCAGCGATGGTAAATCATAGACCAGCTACGGGGATCCCGTTTTACAGAACAAAACCACGTGACGAAAAAACGTAGGGTAAAAAACTTCCATGACCCGATTGAGGTTCGGATAGGATTTTTGGGTATGAATCTAACCAGTGACGGCTGAAAGCTGTCATAGCTGTAGAACTCACAGATACCTTCGTTTTGACTGGTTATGGCTCCCGTAACTCTAAACAAGCCAAGAGTTATGGCCCTACGAAGAATCGATATCCACAGGGTGCGACATCTACGGTGCAGGGTGCAACATCCATCCAAAATGACGAAACAGTGCCGTACGACCTTTAGAAATGAGTGAATGGATTTGAAACATTGCAGTACCATGGTGCACCACTATCCAGCGATGGTAAATCATACACCAGCCACGGGGATCCCGTTTTACAGAAAAAATCCACGTGACGAAAAAACGAAGGGTAAAAAACTTCCATGACCCGATTGAGGTCCGGATAGGATTTTTTGGGTACGAAACTAACCAGTGACGGCTGAAAGCTGTCACAGCTGTAGAACTCACAGATACATTCGTTGTGACTGGTTATGGCTTCCGTAACTCTGAAGGAGCCAAGAGTTATGGCCCTCCGAATAATCGATATCCATAGGGTGCAACATCTACGGTGCAAGGTGCAACATCCGTCCAAAAAGACGAAACAGTGCCGTACGACCTTTAGAAATGAGTGCATGGATTTGAAACATTGCAGTACCATGGTAAACCACTCTCCAGCGATGGTAAATCATAGACCAGCCACGGGGATCCCGTTTTACCGAAAAAATCCACGTGACGAAAAACGAAGGGTAAAAAACTTCCATGACCCGATTGAGGTTCGGATAGGATTTTTTGGGTATGAAACTAACCAGTTACGGCTGAAAGCTGTCACAGCTGTAGAACTCACAGATACCTTCGTTTTGACTGGTTGTGGCTCCCGTAACTCTAAACGAGCCAAGAGTTATGGCCCTCCGAAGAATCGATATCCACAGGGTGCAACATCTACGGTGCAAGGTGCAACATCCGTCCAAAATGACGAAACAGTGCCGTACGACCTTTACAAATGGGTGCATGGATTGGAAACGGTGCAGTACCATGGTGCACCACTCTCCAGCGATGGTAAATCATAGAGCAGCCACGGGAATTCCCTTTTACAGAAAAAATCCACGTGGCGAAAAAACGAAGGGTAAAAAACTTCCATGACCCGATTGAGGTTCGGATAGGATTTTTTGGGTATGAAACTAACCAGTGACAGCTGAAAGCAGTCACAGATGTAGAACTCACAAAAACCTTCGTTTTGACTGGTTGTTGCTCCCGTAACTCTAAACGAGCCAAGAGTTATGGCCCTCCGAAGAATCGATATCCATAGGGTGCAACATCTACGGTGCAAGGTGCAACATCCGTCCAAAATGACGAAACAGTGCCGTGCGACCTTTAGAAACGGGTGCATGGATTTGAAACGGTGAAGTACCATGGTGCACCACTCTCCAGCGATGGTAAATCATAGACCAGCCGCGGGAATTCCCTTTTACAGAAAAAATCCACGTGACGAAAAAACGAAGGGTAAAAAACATCCATGACCCGATTAAGGTTCGGATAGGCTTTTTTGGGTATGAAAGTAATCAGTGATGGCTGAAAGCTGTCATAGCTGTAGAACTCACAGATACCTTCATTTGGACTGGTTGTGGCTTCCGTAACTCTAAACGAGCCAAGAGTTATGGCCCTCCGTAGAATCGATATCCACAGGGTGCAACATCTACGGTGCAAGGTGCAACATCCGTCCAAAATGACGAAACAGCGCCGTACGACCTTTAGAAATGGGTGCATGGATTGGAAACGGTGCAGTACCATGGTGCACCACTCTCCAGCGTTGGTAAATCATAGACCAGCCATGGGGATCCCGTTTTACAGAAAAAATCCACGTGACGAAAATACAAAGGGTAAAAAACTTCCATGACACGATTGAGGTTCGGATAGGCTTTTTTGGGTATGAAAGTAACCAGTGACTGCTGAAAACTGTCATAGCTGTAGAACTCACAGATTCCTTCGTTTTGACTGGTTATCCCTCCCGTAACTCTAAAGGAGCCAAGAGTTATGGCCCTCCGAAGAATCGTTATCCACTGGGTGCAACATCTACGGTGCAGGGTGCAACATCCGTCCAAAATGACGAAACAGTGCCGTACGACCTTTAGAAATGAGTGCATGGATTTGAAACATTGCAGTACCATGGTGCACCACTATCCAGCGATGGTAAATCAAAGACCAGCCACGGGGATCCCGTTTTACAGAAAAAATCCACGTGACGAAAAAACGAAGGGTAAAAAACTTCCTTGACCCGATTGAGGTTCGGATAGGATTTTTTGGGTATGAAACTAACCAGTAACGGCTAAAAGCTGTCACTGCTGTAGAAATCACAGATACATTCGTTGTGACTGGTTATGGCTCCCGTAACTCTAAAGGAGCCAAGAGTTATGGCCCTCCGAATAATCGATATCCACAGGGTGCAACATCTACGGTGCAAGGTGCAACATCCGTCCAAAATGACGAAACAGTGCCGTACGACCTTTAGAAATGAGTGCATGGATTTGAAACATTGCAGTACCATGGTGCACCACTCTCCAGCGATGGTAAATCATAGACCAGCTACGGGGATCCCGTTTTACAGAACAAAACCACGTGACGAAAAAACGTAGGGTAAAAAACTTCCATGACCCGATTGAGGTTCGGATAGGATTTTTGGGTATGAATCTAACCAGTGACGGCTGAAAGCTGTCATAGCTGTAGAACTCACAGATACCTTCGTTTTGACTGGTTATGGCTCCCGTAACTCTAAACAAGCCAAGAGTTATGGCCCTACGAAGAATCGATATCCACAGGGTGCGACATCTACGGTGCAGGGTGCAACATCCATCCAAAATGACGAAACAGTGCCGTACGACCTTTAGAAATGAGTGAATGGATTTGAAACATTGCAGTACCATGGTGCACCACTATCCAGCGATGGTAAATCATACACCAGCCACGGGGATCCCGTTTTACAGAAAAAATCCACGTGACGAAAAAACGAAGGGTAAAAAACTTCCATGACCCGATTGAGGTCCGGATAGGATTTTTTGGGTACGAAACTAACCAGTGACGGCTGAAAGCTGTCACAGCTGTAGAACTCACAGATACATTCGTTGTGACTGGTTATGGCTTCCGTAACTCTGAAGGAGCCAAGAGTTATGGCCCTCCGAATAATCGATATCCATAGGGTGCAACATCTACGGTGCAAGGTGCAACATCCGTCCAAAAAGACGAAACAGTGCCGTACGACCTTTAGAAATGAGTGCATGGATTTGAAACATTGCAGTACCATGGTAAACCACTCTCCAGCGATGGTAAATCATAGACCAGCCACGGGGATCCCGTTTTACCGAAAAAATCCACGTGACGAAAAACGAAGGGTAAAAAACTTCCATGACCCGATTGAGGTTCGGATAGGATTTTTTGGGTATGAAACTAACCAGTTACGGCTGAAAGCTGTCACAGCTGTAGAACTCACAGATACCTTCGTTTTGACTGGTTGTGGCTCCCGTAACTCTAAACGAGCCAAGAGTTATGGCCCTCCGAAGAATCGATATCCACAGGGTGCAACATCTACGGTGCAAGGTGCAACATCCGTCCAAAATGACGAAACAGTGCCGTACGACCTTTACAAATGGGTGCATGGATTGGAAACGGTGCAGTACCATGGTGCACCACTCTCCAGCGATGGTAAATCATAGAGCAGCCACGGGAATTCCCTTTTACAGAAAAAATCCACGTGGCGAAAAAACGAAGGGTAAAAAACTTCCATGACCCGATTGAGGTTCGGATAGGATTTTTTGGGTATGAAACTAACCAGTGACAGCTGAAAGCAGTCACAGATGTAGAACTCACAAAAACCTTCGTTTTGACTGGTTGTTGCTCCCGTAACTCTAAACGAGCCAAGAGTTATGGCCCTCCGAAGAATCGATATCCATAGGGTGCAACATCTACGGTGCAAGGTGCAACATCCGTCCAAAATGACGAAACAGTGCCGTGCGACCTTTAGAAACGGGTGCATGGATTTGAAACGGTGAAGTACCATGGTGCACCACTCTCCAGCGATGGTAAATCATAGACCAGCCGCGGGAATTCCCTTTTACAGAAAAAATCCACGTGACGAAAAAACGAAGGGTAAAAAACATCCATGACCCGATTAAGGTTCGGATAGGCTTTTTTGGGTATGAAAGTAATCAGTGATGGCTGAAAGCTGTCATAGCTGTAGAACTCACAGATACCTTCATTTGGACTGGTTGTGGCTTCCGTAACTCTAAACGAGCCAAGAGTTATGGCCCTCCGTAGAATCGATATCCACAGGGTGCAACATCTACGGTGCAAGGTGCAACATCCGTCCAAAATGACGAAACAGCGCCGTACGACCTTTAGAAATGGGTGCATGGATTGGAAACGGTGCAGTACCATGGTGCACCACTCTCCAGCGTTGGTAAATCATAGACCAGCCATGGGGATCCCGTTTTACAGAAAAAATCCACGTGACGAAAATACAAAGGGTAAAAAACTTCCATGACACGATTGAGGTTCGGATAGGCTTTTTTGGGTATGAAAGTAACCAGTGACTGCTGAAAACTGTCATAGCTGTAGAACTCACAGATTCCTTCGTTTTGACTGGTTATCCCTCCCGTAACTCTAAAGGAGCCAAGAGTTATGGCCCTCCGAAGAATCGTTATCCACTGGGTGCAACATCTACGGTGCAGGGTGCAACATCCGTCCAAAATGACGAAACAGTGCCGTACGACCTTTAGAAATGAGTGCATGGATTTGAAACATTGCAGTACCATGGTGCACCACTATCCAGCGATGGTAAATCAAAGACCAGCCACGGGGATCCCGTTTTACAGAAAAAATCCACGTGACGAAAAAACGAAGGGTAAAAAACTTCCTTGACCCGATTGAGGTTCGGATAGGATTTTTTGGGTATGAAACTAACCAGTAACGGCTAAAAGCTGTCATTGCTGTAGAAATCACAGATACATTCGTTGTGACTAGTTATGGCTCCCGTAACTCTAAAGGAGCCAAGAGTTATGGCCCTCCGAATAATCGATATCCACAGGGTGCAACATCTACGGTGCAAGGTGCAACATCCGTCCAAAATGACGAAACAGTGCCGTACGACCTTTAGAAATGAGTGCATGGATTTGAAACATTGTAGTACCATGGTACACCACACTCCAGCGATGGTAAATCATAGACCAGCCACGGGGATCCCGTTTTACCGAAAAAATCCACGTGAAGAAAAACGAAGGGTAAAAAACTTCCATGACCCGATTGAGGTTCGGATAGGATTTTTTGGGTATGAAACTAACTAGTGACGGCTGAAAGGTGTCACAGATGTAGAACTCACAAATTCCTTCGTTTTGACTGGTTGTGGCTCCCGTAACTCTAAACGAGCCAAGAGTTATGGCCCTCCGAAGAATCGATATCCACAGGGTGCAACATCTACGGTGCAAGGTGCAACATCCGTCCAAAATGACGAAACAGTGCCGTACGACCTTTAGAAATGGGTGCATGGATTGAAAACGGTACAGTACCATGGTGCACCACTCTCCAACGTTGGTAAATCATAGACCGGCCACGGGGATCCCGTTTTACAGAAAAAATCCACGTGACGAAAAAACGAAGGGTAAAAAACTTCCATGACCCGATTGACGTTCGGATAGGCTTTCTTGGGTATGAAAGTAACCAGTGACTGCTGAAAGCTGTCATAGCTGTAGAATCGATATCCACTGGGTGCAACATCTAGCTGTCAAAGCTGTCATAGCTGTAGAACTCTAAAGGAGCCAAGAGTTATGGCCCTCCGAAGAATCGATATCCACTGGGTGCAACATCTACGGTGCAGGGTGCAACATCCGTCCAAAATGACGAAACAGTGCCGTACGACCTTTAGAAATGAGTGCATGGATTTGAAACATTGCAGTACCATGGTGCACCACTATCCAGCGATGGTAAATCATAGACCAGCCATGGGGATCCCGTTTTACAGAAAAAATCCACGTGACGAAAAAACGAAGGGTAAAAAACTTCCTCGACCCGATTGAGGTTCGGATAGGATTTTTTGGGTATGAAACTAACCAGTAATGGCTAAAAGCTGTCATTGCTGTAGAAATTACAGATACATTCGTTGTGACTGGTTATGGCTCCCGTAACTCTAAAGGAGCCAAGAGTTATGGCCCTCCGAATAATCGATATCCACAGGGTGCAACATCTACGGTGCAAGGTGCAACATCCGTCCAAAATGACGAAACAGTGCCGTACGACCTTTAGAAATGAGTGCATGGATTGGAAACGGTGCAGTACTTTGGTGCACCACTCTCCAGCGACGGTAAATCATAGACCAGCCGCGGGAATTCCCTTTTACAGAAAAAATCCACGTGACGAAAAAACGAAGGGTAAAAAACTTCCATGACCCGATTGAGGTTCGGATAGGATTTTTTGGGTATGAGACTAACCAGAGACGGCTGAAAGCAGTCACGAATGTAGAACTAACAAATACCTTCGTTTTGACTGGTTGTTGCTCCCATAACTCTAAACGAGCCTAGAGTTATGGCCCTCCGAAGAATCGATATCCACTGGGTGCAACATCTACGGTGCAAGGTGCAACATCCGTCCAAAATGACGAAACAGTGCCGTACGACCTTTAGAAATGGGTGCATGGATTGGAAACGGTGCAGTACCATGGTGCATCACTCTCCAGCGATGGTAAATCATAGACCAGCCGCGGGAATTGCCTTTTACAGAAAAAATCCATGTGACGAAAATCGAAGGGTAAAAAACTTCCATGACCCGATTGAGGTTCGGATAGGATTTTTTGGGTATGAATCTAACCAGTGACGGCTAAAAGCTGTCATAGCTGTAGAACTCACAGATACCTTCGTTGTGACTGGTTATGGCTCCCGTAACTCTAAAGGAACCAAGAGTTATGGTCCTCCGAAGAATCGATATCCACAGGGTACAACATCTACGGTGCAAGGTGCAACATCCGTCCAAAATGACGAAACAGTGCCGTACGACCTTTAGAAATGGGTGCATGGATTAGAAACGGTGCAGTACGATAGTGCACCACTCTCCAGCGTTGGTAAATCATAGACCAGCCATGGGGATCCCGTTTTACAGAAAAAATCCACGTGACGAAAAAACGAAGGGTAAAAAACTTCCATGACCCGATTGAGGTTCGAATAGGCTTTTTTGGGTATGAAAGTAACCAGTGACTGCTGAAAGCTGTCATAGCTGTAGAACTCACAGATTCCTTCGTTTTGACTGGTTATAGCTCCCGTAACTATAAAGGAGCCAAGAGTTATGGCCCTCCGAAGAATCGATATCCACTGGGTGCAACATCTACGGTGCAGGTTGCAACATCCGTCCAAAATGACGAAACAGTGCCGTACGACCTTTAGAAATGAGTGCATGGATTTGAAACATTGCAGTACCATGGTGCACCACTATCCAGCGATGGTAAATCATACAGCAGCCACGGGGATCCCGTTTTACAGAAAAAATCCATGTGACGAAAAAACGTAGGGTAAAAAACTTCCTTGACCCGATTGAGGTTCGGATAGGATTTTTTGGGTATGAAACTAACCAGTAACGGCTAAAAACTGTCATTGCTGTAGAACTCACAGATACATTCGTTGTGACTGGTTATGGCTCCCGTAACTCTAAAGGAGCCAAGAGTTATGGCCCTCCGAATAATCGATATCCACAGGGTGCAACATCTACGGTGCAAGGTGCAACATCCGTCCAAAATGACGAAACAGTGCCGTACGACCTTTAGAAATGAGTGCATGGATTTGAAACATTGCAGTACCATGGTACACCACTCTCCAGCGATGGTAAATCATAGACCAGCCACGGGGATCCCGTTTTACCGAAAAAATCCTCGTGACGAAAAACGAAGGGTAAAAAACTTCCATGACCCGATTGAGGTTCGGATAGG
Source organism: Allium cepa (assembly GCA_030765085.1). Classification (NCBI taxonomy): domain Eukaryota; kingdom Viridiplantae; phylum Streptophyta; class Magnoliopsida; order Asparagales; family Amaryllidaceae; genus Allium; species Allium cepa. The sequence goes on from CM060941.1 coordinate 1,774,005, forward strand.
ATTTTTTGGGTATGAAACTAACCAGTGACGGCTGAAAGGTGTCACAGATGTAGAACTCACAAATACCTTCGTTTTGACTGGTTGTTGCTCCCGTAACTCTAAACGAGCCAAGAGTTATGGCCCTCCGAAGAATCGATATCCATAGGGTGCAACATCTACGGTGCAAGGTGCAACATCCGTCCAAAATGACGAAACAGTGCTGTGCGACCTTTAGAAACGGGTGCATGGATTCGAAACGGTGAAGTACCATGGTGCACCACTCTCCAGCGATGGTAAATCATAGACCAGCCGCGGGAATTCCCTTTTACAGAAAAAATCCACGTGACGAAAAAACGAAGGGTAAAAAACATCCATGACCCGATTAAGGTTCGGATAGGCTTTTTTGGGTATGAAAGTAATCAGTGATGGCTGAAAGCTGTCATAGCTGTAGAACTCACAGATACCTTCGTTTTGACAGGTTATGGCTCCCGTAACTCTAAACGAGCCAAGAGTTATGGCCCTCCGAAGAATCGATATCCACAGGGTGCAACATCTACGATGCAAGGTGCAACATCCGTCCAAAGTGACGAAACAGTGCCGTACGACCTTTAGAAACGGGTGCATGGATTCGAAACGGTGCAGTACCATGGTGCACCACTCTCCAGCGATGGTAAATCATAGACCAGCCGCGGGAATTCCCTTTTACAGAAAAAATCCACGTGACGAAAAAACGAAGGGTAAAAAACATCCATGACCCGATTGAGGTTCGGATAGGCTTTTTTGGGTATGAAAGTAATCAGTGACGGCTGAAAGCTGTCATAGCTGTAGAACTCACAGATACCTTCATTTTGACTGGTTCTGGCTTCCGTAACTCTAAACGAGCCAAGAGTTATGGCCCTCCGAAGAATCGATATCCACAGGGTGCAACATCTACGGTGCAAGGTGCAACATCCGTCCAAAATGACGAAACAGTGCCGTACGACCTTTAGAAACGGGTGCATGGATTGGAAACGGTGCAGTACCATGGTGCACCACTCTCCAGCGTTGGTAAATCATAGACCAGCCACGGGGATCCCGTTTTACAGAAAAAATCCACGTGACGAAAAAACGAAGGGTAAAAAACTTCCATGACCCGATTGAGGTTCGGATACACTTTTTTGGGTATGAAAGTAACCAGTGACTGCTGAAAACTATCATAGCTGTAGAACTCACAGATTCCTTCGTTTTGACTGGTTATGGCTCCCGTAACTCTAAAGGAGCCAAGAGTTATGGCCCTCCGAAGAATCGATATCCACTGGGTGCAACATCTACGGTGCAGGGTGCAACATCTACGGTGCAGGGTGCAACATCCGTCCAAAATGACGAAACAGTGCCGTACGACCTTTAGAAATGAGTGCATGGATTTGAAACATTGCAGTACCATGGTGCACCACTATCCAGCGATGGTAAATCATAGACCAGCCACGGGGATCCCGTTTTACAGAAAAAATCTACGTGACGAAAAAACGAAGGGTAAAAAACTTCCTTGACCCGATTGAGGTTCGGATAGGATTTTTTGGGTATGAAACTAACCAGTAACGGCTAAAAGCTATCATTGCTGTAGAAATCACAGATACATTCGTTGTGACTGGTTATGGCTCCCGTAACTCTAAAGGAGCCAAGAGTTATGGCCCTCCGAATAATCGATATCCACAGGGTGCAACATCTACGGTGCAAGGTGCAACATCCGTACAAAATGACGAAACAGTGCCGTACGACCTTTAAAAATGAGTGCATGGATTTGAAACATTGCAGTACCATGGTACACCACTCTCCATCGATGGTAAATCATAGACCAGCCACGGGGATCCCGTTTTACCGAAAAAATCCACGTGACGAAAAACGAAGGGTAAAAAACTTCCATGACCCGATTGAGGTTCGGATAGGATTTTTTGGGTATGAAACTAACCAGTGACGGCTGAAAGGTGTCACAGATGTAGAACTCACAAATACCTTCGTTTTGACTGGTTGTGGCTCCCGTAACTCCAAACGAGCCAAGAGTTATGGCCCTCCGAAGAATCGATATCCACAGGGTGCAACATCTACGGTGCAAGGTGCAACATCCGTCCAAAATGACGAAACAGTGCCGTACGACCTTTAGAAATGGGTGCATGGATTGGAAACGGTACAGTACCATGGTGCACCACTCTCCAGCGTTGGTAAATCATAGACCAGCCACGGGGATCCCGTTTTACAGAAAAAATCCACGTGACGAAAAAACGAAGGGTAAAAAACTTCCATGACCCGATTGAGGTTCGGATAGGCTTTCTTGGGTATGAAAGTAACCAGTGACTGCTGAAAGCTGTCATAGCTGTAGAACTCATAGATTCCTTCGTTTTGACTGGTTATGGCTCGCGTAACTCTAAAGGAGCCAAGAGTTATGGCCCTCCGAAGAATCGATATCCACTGGGTGCAACATCTACGGTGCAAGGTGCAACATCCGTCCAAAATGACGAAACAGTGCCGTACGAACTTTAGAAATGAGTGCATGGATTTGAAACATTGCAGTACCATGGTGCACCACTCTCCAGCGATGGTAAATCATAGACCAGCCACGGGGATCCCGTTTTACAGAAAAAATCCACGTGACGAAAAAACGAAGGGTAAAAAACTTCCATGACCCGATTGAGGTTCGGATAGGATTTTTTGGGTATGAAACTAACCAGTGACGGCTGAAAGCCGTCACAGCTGTAGGACTCACAGATACCTTCGTTTTGACTGGTTGTGGCTCCCGTAACTCTAAACGAGCCAAGAGTTATAGCCCTCCGAAGAATCGATATCCATAGGGTGCAACATCTACGGTGCAAGGTGCAATATCCGTCCAAAATGACGAAACAGTGCCGTACGACCTTTTGAAATGGGTGCATGGATTGGAAACGGTACAGTACCATGGTGCACCACTCTCCAGCGTTGGTAAATCATAGACCAGCCACGGGGATCCCGTTTTACAGAAAAAATCCACGTGACGAAAAAACGAAGGGTAAAAAACTTCCATGACCCGATTGAGGTTCGGATAGGCTTTTTTGGGTATGAAAGTAACCAGTGACTGCTGAAAGCTGTGATAGCTGTAGAACTCACAGATACCTTCGTTTTGACTGGTTATGGCTCCCGTAACTCTAAAGGAGCCAAGAGTTGTGGCCCTCCGAAGAATCGATATCCACAGGGTGCAACATCTACGGTGCAAGGTGCAACATCCGTATAAAATGACGAAACAGTGCCGTACGACCTTTAGAAATGAGTGCATGGATTTGAAACATTGCAGTACCATGGTGCACCACTATCCAGCGATGGTAAATCATAGACCAGCCACGGGGATCCCGTTTTACAGAAAAAATCCACGTGACGAAAAAACAAAGGGCAAAAAACTTCCATGACCCGATTGAGGTTCGGATAGGCTTTTTTGGGTATGAAATTAACCAGTGACTGCTGAAAGCTATCATAGCTGTAGAACTCACAGATTCCTTCGTTTTGACTGGTTGTGGCTCCCGTAACTCTAATGGAGCCAAGAGTTATGGCCCTCCGAAGAATCGATATCCACTGGGTGCAACATCTACGGTGCAAGGTGCAACATCCGTCCAAAATGACGGAACAGTGCCGTACGACCTTTAGAAATGAGTGCATGGATTTGAAACATTGCAGTACCATGGTGCACCACTATCCAGCGATGGTAAATCATAGACCAGCCACGGGGATCCCGTTTAACAGAAAAAATCCACGTGACGAAAAAACGAAGGTTAAAAAACTTCCTTGACCCGATTGAGGTTCGGATAGGATTTTTTGGGTAGAAACTAACCAGTAACGGCTTAAAGCTGTCATTGCTGTAGAACTCACAGATACATTCGTTGTGACTGGTTATGGCTCCCGTAACTCTAAAGGAGCCAAGAGTTATGGCCTTCCGAATAATCGATATCCACAGGGTGCAACATCTACGGTGCAAGGTGCAACATCCGTCCAAAATGACGAAACAGTGCCGTACGACCTTTAGAAAGGAGTGCATGGATTTGAAACATTGCAGTACCATGGTGCACCACTCTCCAGCGAGGGTAAATCATAGACCAGCCACGGGGATCCCGTTTTACAGAAAAAATCCACGTGACGAAAAACGAAGGGTAAAAAACTTCCATGACCCTATTGAGGTTCGGATTGGATTTTTTGGGTATGAAACTAACCAGTGATGGCTGAAAGCAGTCACAGATGTAGAACTCACAAATACTTTCGTTTTGACTGGTTGTGGCTCCCGTAAATCTAAACGAGCCAAGAGTTATGGCCCTCCGAAGAATCGATATCCACAGGGTGCAACATCTACGGTGCAAGGTGCAACATCCGTCCAAAATGACGAAACAGTGCCGTACGACCTTTAGAAATGGGTGCATGGATTGGAAACGGTACAGTACCATGGTGCACCACTCTCCAGCGTTGGTAAATCATAGACCAGCCACGGGGATCCCGTTTTACAGAAAAAATCCACGTGACGAAAAAACGAAGGGTAAAAAACTTCCATGACCCGATTGAGGTTCGGATAGGCTTTTTTGGTTATGAAAGTAACCAGTGACTGCTGAAAGCTGTCATAGCTGTAGAACTCACAGATACCTTCGTTTTGACTGGTTATGGCTCCCGTAACTCTAAACGAGCCAAGAGTTATGGCCCTCCGAAGAATCGATGTCCACAGGGTGCAACATCTACGGTTCAAGGTGCAACATCCGTCCAAAATGACGAAACAGTGCCGTACGACCTTTAGAAATGAGTGCATGCATTTGAAACATTGCAGTACCATGGTGCACCACTCTCCAGCGATGGTAAATCATAGACCAGCCACGGGGATCCCGTTTTACAGAAAAAATCCACGTGACGAAAAAACGAAGGGTAAAAAACTTCCATGACCCGATTGAGGTTCGGATAGGATTTTTGGGTATGAAACTAACCAGTGACGGCTGAAAGCCGTCACAGCTGTAGAACTCACAGATACCTTCGTTTAGACTGGTTGTGGCTCCCGTAACTCTAAACGAGCCAAGAGTTATGGCCCTCCGAAGAATCGATATCCACAGGGTGCAACATCTACGGTGCAAGGTGCAACATCCGTCCAAAATGACGAAACAGTGCCGTACGACCTTTAGAAATGGGTGCATGGATTGGAAACGGTGTAGTACCATGGTGCACCACTCTCCAGCGTTGGTAAATCATAGACCGGCCACGGGGATCCCGTTTTACAGAAAAAATCCACGTGACGAAAAAACGAAGGGTAAAAAACTTCCATGACCCGATTGACGTTCGGATAGGCTTTCTTGGGTATGAAAGTAACCAGTGACTGCTGAAAGCTGTCATAGCTGTAGAATCGATATCCACTGGGTGCAACATCTAGCTGTCAAAGCTGTCATAGCTGTAGAACTCTAAAGGAGCCAAGAGTTATGGCCCTCCGAAGAATCGATATCCACTGGGTGCAACATCTACGGTGCAGGGTGCAACATCCGTCCAAAATGACGAAACAGTGCCGTACGACCTTTAGAAATGAGTGCATGGATTTGAAACATTGCAGTACCATGGTGCACCACTATCCAGCGATGGTAAATCATAGACCAGCCATGGGGATCCCGTTTTACAGAAAAAATCCACGTGACGAAAAAACGAAGGGTAAAAAACTTCCTCGACCCGATTGAGGTTCGGATAGGATTTTTTGGGTATGAAACTAACCAGTAATGGCTAAAAGCTGTCATTGCTGTAGAAATTACAGATACATTCGTTGTGACTGGTTATGGCTCCCGTAACTCTAAAGGAGCCAAGAGTTATGGCCCTCCGAATAATCGATATCCACAGGGTGCAACATCTACGGTGCAAGGTGCAACATCCGTCCAAAATGACGAAACAGTGCCGTACGACCTTTAGAAATGAGTGCATGGATTGGAAACGGTGCAGTACTTTGGTGCACCACTCTCCAGCGACGGTAAATCATAGACCAGCCGCGGGAATTCCCTTTTACAGAAAAAATCCACGTGACGAAAAAACGAAGGGTAAAAACTTCCATGACCCGATTGAGGTTCGGATAGGATTTTTTGGGTATGAGACTAACCAGAGACGGCTGAAAGAAGTCACGAATGTAGAACTAACAAATACCTTCGTTTTGACTGGTTGTTGCTCCCATAACTCTAAACGAGCCTAGAGTTATGGCCCTCCGAAGAATCGATATCCACTGGGTGCAACATCTACGGTGCAAGGTGCAACATCCGTCCAAAATGACGAAACAGTGCCGTACGACCTTTAGAAACGGGTGCATGGATTGGAAACGGTGCAGTACCATGGTGCATCACTCTCCAGCGATGGTAAATCATAGACCAGCCGCGGGAATTGCCTTTTACAGAAAAAATCCATGTGACGAAAATCGAAGGGTAAAAAACTTCCATGACCCGATTGAGGTTCGGATAGGATTTTTTGGGTATGAATCTAACCAGTGACGGCTAAAAGCTGTCATAGCTGTAGAACTCACAGATACCTTCGTTGTGACTGGTTATGGCTCCCGTAACTCTAAAGGAACCAAGAGTTATGGTCCTCCGAAGAATCGATATCCACAGGGTGCAACATCTACGGTGCAAGGTGCAACATCCGTCCAAAATGACGAAACAGTGCCGTACGACCTTTAGAAATGGGTGCATGGATTAGAAACGGTGCAGTACGATAGTGCACCACTCTCCAGCGTTGGTAAATCATAGACCAGCCATGGGGATCCCGTTTTACAGAAAAAATCCACGTGACGAAAAAACGAAGGGTAAAAAACTTCCATGACCCGATTGAGGTTCGAATAGGCTTTTTTGGGTATGAAAGTAACCAGTGACTGCTGAAAGCTGTCATAGCTGTAGAACTCACAGATTCCTTCGTTTTGACTGGTTATAGCTCCCGTAACTATAAAGGAGCCAAGAGTTATGGCCCTCCGAAGAATCGATATCCACTGGGTGCAACATCTACGGTGCAGGTTGCAACATCCGTCCAAAATGACGAAACAGTGCCGTACGACCTTTAGAAATGAGTGCATGGATTTGAAACATTGCAGTACCATGGTGCACCACTATCCAGCGATGGTAAATCATACAGCAGCCACGGGGATCCCGTTTTACAGAAAAAATCCACGTGACGAAAAAACGTAGGGTAAAAAACTTCCTTGACCCGATTGAGGTTCGGATAGGATTTTTTGGGTATGAAACTAACCAGTAACGGCTAAAAACTGTCATTGCTGTAGAACTCACAGATACATTCGTTGTGACTGGTTATGCCTCCCGTAACTCTAAAGGAGCCAAGAGTTATGGCCCTCCGAATAATCGATATCCACAGGGTGCAACATCTACGGTGCAAGGTGCAACATCCGTCCAAAATGACGAAACAGTGCCGTACGACCTTTAGAAATGAGTGCATGGATTTGAAACATTGCAGTACCATGGTACACCACTCTCCAGCGATGGTAAATCATAGACCAGCCACGGGGATCCCGTTTTACCGAAAAAATCCTCGTGACGAAAAACGAAGGGTAAAAAACTTCCATGACCCGATTGAGGTTCGGATAGGATTTTTTGGGTATGAAACTAACCAGTGACGGCTGAAAGGTGTCACAGATGTAGAACTCACAAATACCTTCGTTTTGACTGGTTGTTGCTCCCGTAACTCTAAACGAGCCAAGAGTTATGGCCCTCCGAAGAATCGATATCCATAGGGTGCAACATCTACGGTGCAAGGTGCAACATCCGTCCAAAATGACGAAACAGTGCCGTGCGACCTTTAGAAACGGGTGCATGGATTCGAAACGGTGAAGTACCATGGTGCACCACTCTCCAGCGATGGTAAATCATAGACCAGCCGCGGGAATTCCCTTTTACAGAAAAAATCCACGTGACGAAAAAACGAAGGGTAAAAAACATCCATGACCCGATTAAGGTTCGGATAGGCTTTTTTGGGTATGAAAGTAATCAGTGATGGCTGAAAGCTGTCATAGCTGTAGAACTCACAGATACCTTCGTTTTGACAGGTTATGGCTCCCGTAACTCTAAACGAGCCAAGAGTTATGGCCCTCCGAAGAATCGATATCCACAGGGTGCAACATCTACGATGCAAGGTGCAACATCCGTCCAAAGTGACGAAACAGTGCCGTACGACCTTTAGAAACGGGTGCATGGATTCGAAACGGTGCAGTACCATGGTGCACCACTCTCCAGCGATGGTAAATCATAGACCAGCCGCGGGAATTCCCTTTTACAGAAAAAATCCACGTGACGAAAAAACGAAGGGTAAAAAACATCCATGACCCGATTGAGGTTCGGATAGGCTTTTTTGGGTATGAAAGTAATCAGTGACGGCTGAAAGCTGTCATAGCTGTAGAACTCACAGATACCTTCATTTTGACTGGTTCTGGCTTCCGTAACTCTAAACGAGCCAAGAGTTATGGCCCTCCGAAGAATCGATATCCACAGGGTGCAACATCTACGGTGCAAGGTGCAACATCCGTCCAAAATGACGAAACAGTGCCGTACGACCTTTAGAAACGGGTGCATGGATTGGAAACGGTGCAGTACCATGGTGCACCACTCACCAGCGTTGGTAAATCATAGACCAGCCACGGGGATCCCGTTTTACAGAAAAAATCCACGTGACGAAAAAACGAAGGGTAAAAAACTTCCATGACCCGATTGAGGTTCGGATACACTTTTTTGGGTATGAAAGTAACCAGTGACTGCTGAAAACTATCATAGCTGTAGAACTCACAGATTCCTTCGTTTTGACTGGTTATGGTTCCGTAACTCTAAAGGAGCCAAGAGTTATGGCCCTCCGAAGAATCGATATCCACTGGGTGCAACATCTACGGTGCAGGGTGCAACATCTACGGTGCAGGGTGCAACATCCGTCCAAAATGACGAAACAGTGTCGTACGACCTTTAGAAATGAGTGCATGGATTTGAAACATTGCAGTACCATGGTGCACCACTATCCAGCGATGGTAAATCATAGACCAGCCACGGGGATCCCGTTTTACAGAAAAAATCCACGTGACGAAAAAACGAAGGGTAAAAAACTTCCTTGACCCGATTGAGGTTCGGATAGGATTTTTTGGGTATGAAACTAACCAGTAACGGCTAAAAGCTATCATTGCTGTAGAAATCACAGATACATTCGTTGTGACTGGTTATGGCTCCCGTAACTCTAAAGGAGCCAAGAGTTATGGCCCTCCGAATAATCGATATCCACAGGGTGCAACATCTACGGTGCAAGGTGCAACATCCGTACAAAATGACGAAACAGTGCCGTACGACCTTTAGAAATGAGTGCATGGATTTGAAACATTGCAGTACCATGGTACACCACTCTCCATCGATGGTAAATCATAGACCAGCCACGGGGATCCCGTTTTACCGAAAAAATCCACGTGACGAAAAACGAAGGGTAAAAAACTTCCATGACCCGATTGAGGTTCGGATAGGATTTTTTGGGTATGAAACTAACCAGTGACGGCTGAAAGGTGTCACAGATGTAGAACTCACAAATACCTTCGTTTTGACTGGTTGTGGCTCCCGTAACTCCAAACGAGCCAAGAGTTATGGCCCTCCGAAGAATCGATATCCACAGGGTGCAACATCTACGGTGCAAGGTGCAACATCCGTCCAAAATGACGAAACAGTGCCGTACGACCTTTAGAAATGGGTGCATGGATTGGAAACGGTACAGTACCATGGTGCACCACTCTCCAGCGTTGGTAAATCATAGACCAGCCACGGGGATCCCGTTTTACAGAAAAAATCCACGTGACGAAAAAACGAAGGGTAAAAAACTTCCATGACCCGATTGAGGTTCGGATAGGCTTTCTTGGGTATGAAAGTAACCAGTGACTGCTGAAAGCTGTCATAGCTGTAGAACTCATAGATTCCTTCGTTTTGACTGGTTATGGCTCGCGTAACTCTAAAGGAGCCAAGAGTTATGGCCCTCCGAAGAATCGATATCCACTGGGTGCAACATCTACGGTGCAAGGTGCAACATCCGTCCAAAATGACGAAACAGTGCCGTACGAACTTTAGAAATGAGTGCATGGATTTGAAACATTGCAGTACCATGGTGCACCACTCTCCAGCGATGGTAAATCATAGACCAGCCACGGGGATCCCGTTTTACAGAAAAAATCCACGTGACGAAAAAACGAAGGGTAAAAAACTTCCATGACCCGATTGAGGTTCGGATAGGATTTTTTGGGTATGAAACTAACCAGTGACGGCTGAAAGCCGTCACAGCTGTAGGACTCACAGATACCTTCGTTTTGACTGGTTGTGGCTCCCGTAACTCTAAACGAGCCAAGAGTTATAGCCCTCCGAAGAATCGATATCCATAGGGTGCAACATCTACGGTGCAAGGTGCAATATCCGTCCAAAATGACGAAACAGTGCCGTACGACCTTTTGAAATGGGTGCATGGATTGGAAACGGTACAGTACCATGGTGCACCACTCTCCAGCGTTGGTAAATCATAGACCAGCCACGGGGATCCCGTTTTACAGAAAAAATCCACGTGACGAAAAAACGAAGGGTAAAAAACTTCCATGACCCGATTGAGGTTCGGATAGGCTTTTTTGGGTATGAAAGTAACCAGTGACTGCTGAAAGCTGTGATAGCTGTAGAACTCACAGATACCTTCGTTTTGACTGGTTATGGCTCCCGTAACTCTAAAGGAGCCAAGAGTTGTGGCCCTCCGAAGAATCGATATCCACAGGGTGCAACATCTACGGTGCAAGGTGCAACATCCGTCCAAAATGACGAAACAGTGCCGTACGACCTTTAGAAATGAGTGCATGGATTTGAAACATTGCAGTACCATGGTGCACCACTATCCAGCGATGGTAAATCATAGACCAGCCACGGGGATCCCGTTTTACAGAAAAAGTCCACGTGACGAAAAAACAAAGGGCAAAAAACTTCCATGACCCGATTGAGGTTCGGATAGGCTTTTTTGGGTATGAAATTAACCAGTGACTGCTGAAAGCTATCATAGCTGTAGAACTCACAGATTCCTTCGTTTTGACTGGTTGTGGCTCCCGTAACTCTAAAGGAGCCAAGAGTTATGGCCCTCCGAAGAATCGATATCCACTGGGTGCAACATCTACGGTGCAAGGTGCAACATCCGTCCAAAATGACGGAACAGTGCCGTACGACCTTTAGAAATGAGTGCATGGATTTGAAACATTGCAGTACCATGGTGCACCACTATCCAGCGATGGTAAATCATAGACCAGCCACGGGGATCCCGTTTTACAGAAAAAATCCACGTGACGAAAAAACGAAGGTTAAAAAACTTCCTTGACCCGATTGAGGTTCGGATAGGATTTTTTGGGTAGAAACTAACCAGTAATGGCTTAAAGCTGTCATTGCTGTAGAACTCACAGATACATTCGTTGTGACTGGTTATGGCTCCCGTAACTCTAAAGGAGCCAAGAGTTATGGCCTTCCGAATAATCGATATCCACAGGGTGCAACATCTACGGTGCAAGGTGCAACATCCGTCCAAAATGACGAAACAGTGCCGTACGACCTTTAGAAAGGAGTGCATGGATTTGAAACATTGCAGTACCATGGTGCACCACTCTCCAGCGAGGGTAAATCATAGACCAGCCACGGGGATCCCGTTTTACAGAAAAAATCCACGTGACGAAAAACGAAGGGTAAAAAACTTCCATGACCCTATTGAGGTTCGGATAGGATTTTTTGGGTATGAAACTAACCAGTGATGGCTGAAAGCAGTCACAGATGTAGAACTCACAAATACTTTCGTTTTGACTGGTTGTGGTTCCCGTAAATCTAAACGAGCCAAGAGTTATGGCCCTCCGAAGAATCGATATCCACAGGGTGCAACATCTACGGTGCAAGGTGCAACATCCGTCCAAAATGACGAAACAGTGCCGTACGACCTTTAGAAATGGGTGCATGGATTGGAAACGGCACAGTACCATGGTGCACCACTCTCCAGCGTTGGTAAATCATAGACCAGCCACGGGGATCCCGTTTTACAGAAAAAATCCACGTGACGAAAAAACGAAGGGTAAAAAACTTCCATGACCCGATTGAGGTTCGGATAGGATTTTTCGGGTATGAAAGTAACCAGTGACTGCTGAAAGCTGTCATAGCTGTAGAACTCATAGATTCCTTCGTTTTGACTGGTTATGGCTCCCGTAACTCTAAAGGAGCCAAGAGTTATGGCCCTCCGAAGAATCGATATCCACTGGGTTCAACATCTACGGTGCAAGGTGCATCATCCTTCCAAAATGACGAAACAGTGCCGTACGACCTTTAGAAATGAGTGCATGGATTTGAAACATTGCAGTACCATGGTGCACCACTCTCCAGCGATGGTAAATCATAGAACAGCCACGGGGATCCCGTTTTACAGAAAAAATCCACGTGACGAAAAAATGAAGGGTAAAAAACTTCCTTGATCCGATTGAGGTTCGAATTGGATTTTTTGGGTATTAAACTAACCAGTGACGGCTAAAAGCTGCCATAGCTGTAGAACTCACAGATACCTTCGTTTTGACTGGTTATGGCTCCCGTAACTCTAAAGGAGCCAAGAGTTATGGCCCTCCGAAGAATCGATATCCACAGGGTGCAACATCTACGGTGCAAGGTGCAACATCCGTCCAAAATGACGAAACAGTGCCGTACTACCTTTAGAAATGAGTGCATGGATTTGAAACATTGAAGTACCATGGTGCACCACTATCCAGCGATGGTAAATCATAGACCAGCCACGGGGATCCCGTTTTACAGAAAAAATCCACGTGACGAAAAAACGAAGGGTAAAAAACTTCCATGACCCGATTGAGGTTCGGATAGGCTTTTTTGGGTATGAAAGTAACCAGTGACTGCTGAAAGCTGTCATAGCTATAGAACTCACAGATTCCTTCGTTTTGACTGGTTGTGCCTCCCGTAACTCTAAAGGAGCCAAGAGTTATGGCCCTCCGAAGAATCGATATCCACTGGGTGCAACATCTACGGTGCAAGGTGCAACATCCGTCCAAAATGACGAAACAGTGCCGTACGACCTTTAGAAATGAGTGCATGGATTCGAAACATTGTAGTACCATAGTGCACCACTCTCCAGCGATGGTAAATCATAGACCAGCCACGGGGATCCCGTTTTACAGAAAAAATCCACGTGACGAAAAAACGAAGGGTAAAAAACTTCCTTGACCCGATTGAGGTTCGGATAGGATTTTTTGGGTATGAAACTAACCAGTAATGGCTAAAGGTGTCATTGCTGTAGAACTCACAGATACATTCGTTGTGACTGGTTATGGCTCCCGTAACTCTAAAGGAGCCAAGTGTTATGGCCCTCCGAATAATCGATATCCACAAGGTGCAACATCTACGGTGCAAGGTGCTACATCCGTCCAAAATGACGAAACAGTGCCGTACGACCTTTAGAAATGAGTGCATGGATTTGAAACATTGCAGTACCATGGTGCACCACTCTCCAGCGATGGTAAATCATAGACCAGCCACGGGGATCCCGTTTTACAGAAAAAATCCACGTGACGAAAAACGAAGGGTAAAAAACTTCCATGACCCGATTGAGGTTCGGATAGGATTTTTTGGGTATGAAACTAACCAGTGACGGCTAAAAGCTGTCATAGCTGTAGAACTCACAGATAACTTCGTTTTGACTGGTTATGGCTCTCGTAACTCTAAAGGATCCAAGAGTTATGGCCCTCCAAAGAATCGATATCCACAGGGTGCAACATCTACGGTGCAAGGTGCAACATCCGTCCAAAATGACGAAACAGTGTCGTACGACCTTTAGAAATGAGTGCATGGATTTGAAACATTGCAGTACCATGGTGCACCACTATCCAGCGATGGTAAATGATAGACCAGCCACGGGGATCTCGTTTTACAGAAAAAATCCACGTGGCGAAAAAACGAAGGGTAAAAAACTTCCATGACCCGATTGAGGTTCGGATAGTCTTTTTTGGGCATGAAAGTAACCAGTGACTGCTGAAAGCTGTCATAGCTGTAGAACTCACAGATTCCTTCGTTTTGACTGGTTGTGGCTCCCGTAACTCTAAAGGAGCCAAGAGTTATGGCGCTCCGAAGAATCGATATCCACTGGGTGCAACATCTACGGTGCAAGGTGCAACATCCGTCCAAAATGACGAAACAGTGCCGTACGACCTTTAGAAATGAGTGCATGGATTTGCAACATTGCAGTGCCATGGTGCACCACTATCCAGCATGGTAAATCATAGACCAGCCACGGGGATCTCATTTTACAGAAAAAATCCACGTGACGAAAAAACGAAGGGTAAAAAACTTCCTTGACCCGATTGAGGTTCGGATAGGATTTTTTGGGTATGAAACTAACCAGTAACGGCTAAAAGCTGCCATTGCTGTAGAACTCACAGATACATTCGTTGTGACTGGTTATGGCTCCCGTAACTCTAAAGGAGCCAAGAGTTATGGCCCTCCGAATAATCGATATCCACAGGGTGCAACATCTACGGTGCAAGGTGCAACATCCGTCCAAAATGACGAAACAGTGCCGTACGACCTTTGGAAATGAGTGCATGGATTTGAAACATTGCAGTACCATGGTGCACCACTCTCCAGCGATGGTAAATCATAGACCAGCCACGGGGATCCCATTTTACAGAAAAAATCCACGTGACGAAAAACGAAGGGTAAAAAACTTCCATGACCCGATTGAGGTTCGGATAGGATTTTTTGGGTATGAAACTAACCAGTGACGGCTGAAAGCCGTCATAGCTGTAGAACTCACAAATACCTTCGTTTTGACTGGTTATGGCTCCGTAAATCTAAACGAGCCAAGAGTTATGGCCCTCCGAAGAATCGATTTACACAGGGTGCAACATCTGCGGTGCAAGGTGCAACATCCGTCCAAAATGACGAAACCGTGCCGTACGACCTTTAGAAATGGGTGCATGTATTTGAAACGGTGCAGTACCATGGTGCACCACTCTCCAGCGTTGGTAAATCATAGACCAGCCACGGGGATCCCGTTTTACAGAAAAAATCCACGTGACGAAAAAACGAAGGGTAAAAAACTTCCATGACCCGATTGAGGTTCGGATAGGCTTTTTTGGGTATGAAAGTAACCAGTGACTGCTGAAAGCTGTCATAGCTGTAGAACTCACAAATTCCTTCGTTTTGACTGGTTATGGCTCCCGTAACTCTAAAGGAGCCAAGAGTTATGGCCCTCCGAAGAATCGATATCCATAGGGTGCAACATCTACGGTGCAAGGTGCAACATCCGTCCAAAATGACGAAACAGTGCCGTACGACCTTTAGAAATGAGTGCATGGATTTGAAACATTGCAGTACCATGGTGCACCACTATCCAGCGATGGTAAATCATAGACCAGCCACGGGGATCCCGTTTTACAGAAAAAATCCACGTGACAAAAAAACGAAGGGTAAAAAACTTCCTTGACCCGATTGAGGTTCGGATAGGATTTTTTGGGTATGAAACTAACCAGTAACGGCTAAAAGCTGTCATTGCTGTAGAACTCACAGATACATTCATTGTGACTGGTTATGGCTCCCGTAACTCTAAAGGAGCCATGAGTTATGGACCTCCGAATAATCGATATCCACAGGGTGCAACGTCTACGGTGCAAGGTGCAACATCCGTCCAAAATGACGAAACAATGCCGTACGACCTTTAGAAATGAGTGCATGGATTTGAAACATTGCAGTACCATGGTGCACCACTCTCCAGCGATGGTAAATCATAGACCAGCCGCGGGAATTCCCTTTTACAGCAAAATCCACGTGACGAAAAAACGAAGGGTAAAAAACTTCCATGACCCGATTGAGGTTCGGAAAGGCTTTTTTGGGTATGAAAGTAACTAGTGACGGCTGAAAGCTATCATAGCTGTAGAACTCACAGATACCTTCGTTTTGACTGGTTATGGCTCCCGTAACTCTAAACAAGCCAAGAGTTATGGCCCTCCGAAGAATCGATATCCACATGGTGCAACATCTACGGTGCAAGGTGCAACATCCGTCCAAAATGACGAAACAGTGCCGTACGACCTTTAGAAATGGGTGCATGGATTGGAAACGGTACAGTACCATGGCGCACCACTCTGCAGCGTTGGTAAATCATAGACCAGCCACGGGGATCCCGTTTTACAGAAAAAATCCACGTGACGAAAAACGAAGGGTAAAAAACTTCCATGACCCGATTGAGGTTCGGATAGACTTTTTTGGGTATGAAAGTAACCAGTGACTGCTGAAAGCTGTCATAGCTGTAGAACTCACAGATTCCTTCGTTTTGACTGGTTATGGCTCCCGTAACTCTAAAGGAGCCAAGAGTTATGGCCCTCCGAAGAATCGATATCCACTGGGTTCAACATCTACGGTGCAAGGTGCAACATCCGTCCAAAACGACGAAACAGTGCCGTACGACCTTTAGAAATGAGTGCATGGATTTGCAACATTGCAGTACCATGGTGCACCACTATCCAGCGATGGTAAATCATAGACCAGCCACGGGGATCTCGTTTTACAGAAAAAATCCACGTGACGAAAAAACGAAGGGTAAAAAACTTCCTTGACCCGATTGAGGTTCGGATAGGATTTTTTGGGTATGAAACTAACCAGTAACGGCTAAAAGCTGTCATTGCTGTAGAACTCACAGATACATTCGTTGTGACTGGTTATGGCTCCCGTAACTCTAAAGGAGCCAAGAGTTATGGCCCTCCGAATAATCGATATCCACAGGGTGCAAAATCTACGGTGCAAGGTGCAACATCCGTCCAAAATGACGAAACAGTGCCGTACGACCTTTAGAAATGAGTGCATGGATTTGAAAGATTGCAGTACCATGGTGCACCACTCTCCAGCGATGGTAAATCATAGACCAACCACGGGGATCCCGTTTTACAGAAAAAATCCACGTGACGAAAAACGAAGGGTAAAAAACTTCCATGACCCGATTGAGGTTCGGATAGGATTTTTTGGGTATGAAACTAACCAGTGACGGCTGAAAGCCGTCATAGCTGTAGAACTCACAGATACCTTCGTTTTGACTGGTTATGGCTCCGTAACTCTAAACGAGCCAAGAGTTATGGCCCTCCGAAGAATCGATTTCCACAGGGTGCAACATCTGCGGTGCAAGGTGCAACATCCGGCCAAAATGACGAAACCGTGCCGTACGACCTTTAAAAATGGGTGCATGTATTTGAAACGGTGCAGTACCATGGTGCACCACTCTCCAGCGTTGGTAAATCATAGACCAGCCACGGGGATCCCGTTTTACAGAAAAAATCCACGTGACGAAAAAACGAAGGATAAAAAACTTCCATGACCCGATTGAGGTTCGAATAGGCTTTTTTGGGTATGAAAGTAACCAGTGACTGCTGAAAGCTGTCATAGCTGTAGAACTCACAGATTCCTTCGTTTTGACTGGTTATGGCTCCCGTAACTCTAAAGGAGCCAAGAGTTATGGCCCTCCGAAGAATAGATATCCATAGGGCGCAACATCTACGGTGCAAGGTGCAACATCCGTCCAAAATGACGAAACAGTGCCGTACGACCTTTAGAAATGAGTGCATGGATTTGAAACATTGCAGTACCATGGTGCACTACTATCCAGCGATGGTAAATCATAGACCAGCCACGGGAATCCCGTTTTACAGAAAAAATCTACGTGACGAAAAAACGAAGGGTAAAAAACTTCCTTGACCCGATTGAGGTTCGGATAGGATTTTTTGGGTATGAAACTAACCAGTAACGGCTAAAAGCTGTCATTTCTGTAGAACTCACAGATACATTCGTTGTGACTGGTTATGGCTCCCGTAACTCAAAAAGAGCCAAGAGTTATGGCCCTCCGAATAATCGATATCCACAGGGTGCAACATCTACGGTGCAAGGTGCAACATCCGTCCAAAATGACGAAACAGTGCCGTACGACCTTTAGAAATGAGTGCATGGATTTGAAACATTGCAGTACCATGGTGCACCACTCTCCAGCGATGGTAAATCATAGACCAGCCGCGGGAATTCCCTTTTACAGAAAAAATCCACGTGACGAAAAAACGAAGGGTAAAAAACTTCCATGACCCGATTGAGGTTCGGATAGGCTTTTTTGGGTATGAAAGTAACCAGTGACGGCTGAAAGCTATCATAGCTGTAGAACTCACAGATACCTTCGTTTTGACTGGTTATGGCTCCCGTAACTCTAAACGAGCCAAGAGTTATGGCCCTCCGAAGAATCGATATCCAAAGGGTGCAACATCTACGGTGCAAGGTGCAACATCCGTCCAAAATGACGAAACAGTGCCGTACGACCTTTAGAAATGGGTGCATGGATTGGAAACGGTACAGTACCATGGTGCACCACTCTCCAGCGTTGGTAAATCATAGACCAGCCACGGGGATCCCGTTTTACAGAAAAAATCCACGTGACGAAAAAACGAAGGGTAAAAAACTTCCATGACCCGATTGAGGTTCGGATAGGCTTTTTTGGGTATGAAAGTAACCAGTGACTGCTGAAAGCTGTCATAGCTGTAGAACTCACAGATTCCTTCGTTTTGACTGGTTATGGCTCCCGTAACTCTAAAGGAGCCAAGAGTTATGGCCCTCCGAAGAATCGATATCCACTGGGTTCAACATCTACGGTGCAATGTGCAACATCCGTCCAAAATGACGAAACAGTGCCGTACGACCTTTAGAAATGAGTGCATGGATTTGAAACATTGCAGTACCATGGTGCACCACTCTCCAGCGGTGGTAAATCATAGACCAGCCACGAGGATCCTGTTTTACAGAAAAAATCCACGTGACGAAAAAACGAAGGGTAAAAAACTTCCTTGATCCGATTGAGGTTCGGATAGGATTTTTTGGGTATGAAACTAACCAGTGACGGCTAAAAGCTGTCATAGCAGTAGAACTCACAGACACCTTCGTTTTGACTAGTTATGGCTCCCGTAACTCAAAAGGAGCCAAGAGTTATGGCCCTCCGAAGAATCGATATCCACAGGGTGCAACATCTACGGTGCAAGGTGCAACATCCGTCCAAAATGATGAAACAATGTCGTACAACCTATAGAAATGAGTGCATGGATTTGAAACATTACAGTACCATGGTGCACCACTATCCAGCGATGGTAAATCATAGACCAGCCATGGGGATCCTGTTTTACAGAAAAAATCCACGTGACGAAAAAACGAAGGGTAAAAAACTTCCATGACCCGATAGAGGTTCGGATAGGCTTTTTTGGGTATGAAAGTAACCAGTGACTGCTGAAAGCTGTCATAGCTGTAGAACTCACAGATTCCTTTGTTTTGACTGGTTATGGCTCCCATAACTCTAAAGGAGCCGAGAGTTATGGCCCTCCGAAGAATCGATATCCATAGGGTGCAACATCTACGGTGCAAGGTGCAACATCCGTCCAAAATGACGAAACAGTGTCGTACGACCTTTAGAAATGAGTGCATGGGTTTGAAACATTGCAGTACCATGGTGCACCACTCTCCAGCGATGGTAAATCATAGACCAGCCACGGGGATCCCGTTTTACAGAAAAAATCCACGTGACGAAAAAACGAAGGGTAAAAAACTTCCATGACCCGATTGAGGTTGGGATAGGATTTTTTGGGTATGAAACTAACCAGCGACAGCTGAAAGCTGTCACTGATGTAGAACTCACAAATACCTTCGTTTTGACTGGTTGTGGCTCCCGTAACTCTAAACGAGCCAAGAGTTATGGCCCTCCGAAGAATCGATATCCAAAGGGTGCAACATCTACGGTGCAAGGTTCAACATCCGTCCAAAATGAGGAAACAGTGCCGTACGACCTTTAGAAACGGGTGCATGGATTGGAAACGGTGCAGTACCATGGTGCACCACTCTCCAGCGATGGTAAATCATAGACCAGCCGCGGGAATTCCCTTTTACAGAAAAAATCCACGTGACGAAAAAACGAAGGGTAAAAAACTTCCATGACCCGATTGAGGTTCGGATAGGCTTTTTTGGGTATGAAACTAACCAGCGACGGCTGAAAGCTGCTCACAGATCTTGTCATTTTGACTGGTTCCGGCTCCCGTAACTCTAAACGAGCCAAGAGTTATGGCCCTCCGAAGAATCGATATCCATAGCGTGCAACATCTACGGTGCAAGGTGCAACATCCGTCCAAAATGACGAAACATTGCCGTACGACCTTTAGAAATGGATGCATGGATAGGAAACGGTGCAGTACCTTGGTGCACCACTCTCCAGCGATGGTAAATCATAGACCAGCCACGGGAATTCCCTTTTACTGAAAAAATCCACGTGACGAAAAAACGAAGGGTAAAAAACGTCCAGGACCCGATTGAGGTTCGGATAGGCTTTTTTGGGTATGAAACTAACCAGTGACGGTTGAAAGCGGTCATAGCGGTAGAACTCACAGATACCTTCATTTTGACTGGTTGCGGCTCCCGTAACTCTAAACGAGCCAAGAGTTATGGCCCTCCGAAGAATCGATATCCATAGCGTGCAACATCTACGGTGCAAGGTGCAACATCCGTCCAAAATGACGAAACAGTGTCGTACGACCTTTAGAAATGGGTGCATGGATTGGAAACGGTGCAGTACCATGGTGCACCACTCTCCAACGTTGGTAAATCATAGACCAGCCACGGGGATCCCGTTTTACAGAAAAAATCCACGTGACGAAAAAACGAAGGGTAAAAAACTTCCATGACCCGATTGAGGTTCGGATAGGATTTTTTGGATATGAAACTAACCAGTGACGGCTGAAAGCGGTCATAGCTGTAGAACTCACAAATACCTTCGTTTTGACTGGTTATGGCTCCCGTAACTCTAAATGAGCCAAGAGTTATGGCCCTCCGAAGAATCGATATCCACAGGGTGCAACATATACGGTGCAAGGTGCAACATCCGTCCAAAATGACGAAATAGTGCCGTACGACCTTTAGAAATGGGTGCATGGATTGGAAACGGTGCAGTACCATGGTGCACCACTCTCCAGCGATGGTAAATCATAGACCAGCCACGGGAATTCCCTTTTACAGAAAAAATTCACGCGACGAAAAAACGAAGGATAAAAAACTTCCATGACCCGATTGAGGTTCGGATAGGATTTTTTGGGTGTGAAACTAACCAGTGACGGCTGAAAGCAGTCATAGATGTAGAACTCACAAATACCTTCATTTTGATTGGTTGTTGCTCCCGTAACTCTAAACGAGCCAAGAGTTATGGCCCTCCGAAGAATCGATATCCACAGGGTGCAACATCCGTCCAAAATGACGAAACAGTGCCGTACGACCTTTAGAAATGGGTGCATGAGAAATGGGTGCATGGATTGGAAACGGTGCAGTACCATGGTGCACCACTCTCCGGCGATGGTAAATCATAGACCAACCACGGGAATTCCCTTTTACAGAAAAAATCCGTGTGACGAAAAAACGAAAGGTAAAAAACTTCCGTGACCCGAACGAGGTTCGGATAGGATTTTTTGGGTATGAAACTAACCAGTGACGGCTGAAAGCGGTCACAGATGTAGAACTCACAAATACCTTCGTTTTGATTGGTTGTTGCTCCCGTAACTCTAAACGAGCCAAGAGTTATGGCCCTCCGAAGAATCGATATCCACAGGGTGCAACATCTACGGTGCAAGGTGCAACATCCGTCCAAAATGACGAAACAGTGCCGTACGACCTTTATAAACGGGTGCATTATTTCGAAACGGTGCAGTACCATGGTGCACCACTCTCCAGCGATGGTAAATCATAGACCAGCCGCGGGAATTCTCTTTTACAGAAAAAATCCACGTGACGAAAAAACGAAGGTTAAAAACTTCCATGACCCGATTTAGGTTCGGATAGGATTTTTTGGTTATGAAACTAACCAGTGACGGCTGAAAGCAGTCACAGATGTAGAACTCACAAGTACCTTCGTTTTGACTGGTTGTGGCTCCCGTAAATCTAAACGAGCCAAGAGTTATGGCCCTACGAAGAATCTATATCCATAGGGTGCAACATCTATGGTGCAAGGTGCAACATCCGTCCAAAATGACGAAACAGTGCCGTACGACCTTTAGAAATGGGTGCATGGATTGGAAACGGTGCAGTACCATGGTGCACCACTCTCCAGCGATGGTAAATCATACACCAGCCAAGGGAATTCCCTTTTACAGAAAAAATCCACGTGACGAAAAAACGAAGGGTAAAAAACTTCCATGACCCGATTGAGGTTCGGATCGGATTTTTGGGTATGAAACTAACCAGTGACGGCTGAAAGCAGTCACAGATGTAGAACTCACAAATACCTTCGTTTTGACTGGTTGTTGCTCCCGTAACTCTAAACGAGCCAAGAGTTATGGCCCTCCGAAGAATCGATATCCATAGGGTGCAACATCTACGGTGCATGGTGCAACATCCGTTCAAAAAGACGAAACAGTGCCGTACGACCTTTAGAAACGGGTGCATGGATTGGAAACGGTGCAGTACCATGGTGCACCACTCTCCAGCGTTGGTAAATCATAGACCAGCCGCGGGAATTCCCTTTTACAGAAAAAATCCACGTGACGAAAAAACGAAGGGTAAAAAACTTCCATGACCCGATTGAGGTTCGGATAGGCTTTTTTGGGTCTGAAAGTAACCAGTGACGGCTAAAACGGTCACAGCTGTAGAACTCACAGATACCTTCGTTTTGACTGGTTGTGGCTCCCGTAACTCTAAACGAGCCAAGAGTTATGGCCCTCCGAAGAATCGATATCCACAGGGTGCAACATCTACGGTGCAAGGTGCAACATCCGTCCAAAATGACGAAACAGTGCCGTACGACCTTTAGAAACGGGTGCATGGATTGGAAACGGTGCAGTACCATGGTGCACCACTCTCCAGCGTTGGTAAATCATAGACCAGCCACGGGGTTCCCGTTTTACAGAAAAAATCCACGTGACGAAAAAACAAAGGGTAAAAAACTTCCATGACCCGATTGAGCTTCGGATAGGCTTTTTTGGTTATGAAAGTAACCAGTGACTGCTGAAAGCTGTCATAGCTGTAGAACTCACAGATTCCTTCGTTTTGACTGGTTATGGCTGCCGTAACTCTAAAGGAGCCAAGAGTTATGGCCCTCCGAAGAATCGATATCCACTGGGTGCAACATCTACGGTGAAAGGTGCAACATCCGTCCAAAATGACAAAACAGTGTCGTACGACCTTTAGAAATGAGTGCATGGATATGAAACATTGCAGTACCATGGTGCACCACTCTCCAGCGATGGTAAATCATAGACCAGCCACGGGGATCCCGTTTTACAGAAAAAATCCACGTGACGAAAAAACGAAGGGTAAAAAACATCCATGACCCGATTGAGGTTCGGATAGGATTTTTCGGGTATGAAACTAACCAGTGACAGCTGAAAGCTGTCAGAGCTGTAGAACTCACAGATACCTTCGTTTTGACTGGTTGTGGCTCCCGTAACTCTAAACGAGCCAAGAGTTATGGCCCTCCGAAGAATCGATATCCATAGGGTGCAACATCTACGGTGCAAGGTGCAACATCCGTCCAAAATGACGAAACAGTGCCGTACGACCTTTAGAAACGGGTGCATGGATTGGAAATGGTGCAGTACCATGGTGCACCACTCTCCAGCGATGGTAAATCATAGACCAGCCGTGGGAATTCCCTTTTACAGAAAAAATCCACGTGACGAAAAAACAAAGGGTAAAAAACTTCCATGACCCGATTGAGGTTCGGATAGGATTTTTTGCGTATGAAACTAACCAACGACGGCTGAAAGCGGTCACAGATGTAGAACTCACAGATACCTTCGTTTTGAATGGTGGTGGCTCCCGTAACTCTAAACGAGCCAAGAGTTATATCCCTCCGAAGAATCGATATCCACAGTGTGCAACATCTACGGTGCAAGGTGCAACATCCGTCCAAAATGACGAAACAGTGCCGTACGACCTTTACAAACGGGTGCATGGATTGGAAACGGTGCAGTACCATGGTGCACCACTCTCCAGCGATGGTAAATCATAGACCAGCCGTGGGAATTCCCTTTTACAGAAAAAATCCACGTGACGAAAAAACAAAGGGTAAAAAACTTCCATGACCCGATTGAGGTTCGGATAGGATTTTTTGGGTATGAAACTAACCAAAGACGGCTGAAAGCGGTCACAGATGTAGAACTCACAGATACCTTCGTTTTGAATGGTTGTGGCTCCCGTAACTCTAAACGAGCCAAGAGTTATATCCCTCCGAAGAATCGATATCCACAGTGTGCAACATCCACGGTGCAAGGTGCAACATCCGTCCAAAATGACGAAACAGTGCCGTACGACCTTTAGAAACGGGTGCATGGATTGGAAACGGTGCAGTACCATGGTGCACCACTCTCCAGCGATGGTAAATCATAGACCAGCCGCGGGAATTCCGTTTTACAGAAAAAATCCACGTGACGAAAAAACGAAGGGTAAAAAACTTCCATGACCCGATTGAGGTTCGGATAGGCTTTTTTGGGTATGAAACTAACCAGCGACGGCTGAAAGCTGCTCACAGATACCTTCATTTTGACTGGTTGCGGCTCCCGTAACTCTAAACGAGCCAAGAGTTATGGCCCTCCGAAGAATCGATATCCATAGCGTGCAACATCTACGGTGCAAGGTGCAACATCCGTCCCAAATGACGAAACATTGCCGTACGACCTTTAGAAACGGATGCATGGATTGGAAACGGTGCAGTACCTTGGTGCACCACTCTCCAGCGATGGTAAATCATAGACCAGCCACGGGAATTCCCTTTTACAGAAAAAATCCACGTGACGAAAAAACGAAGGGTAAAAAACGTCCTTGACCCGATTGAGGTTCGGATAGGCTTTTTTGGGTATGAAACTAACCAGTGACGGTTGAAAGCGGTCATAGCGGTAGAACTCACAGATACCTTCATTTTGACTGGTTGCGGCTCCCGTAACTCTAAACGAGCCAAGAGTTATGGCCCTCCGAAGAATCGATATCCATAGCGTGCAACATTTACGGTGCAAGGTGCAACATCCGTCCAAAATGACGAAACAGTGTCGTACGACCTTTAGAAATGGGTGCATGGATTGGAAACGGTGCAGTACCATGGTGCACCACTCTCCAACGTTGGTAAATCATAGACCAGCCACGGAGATCCCGTTTTACAGAAAAAATCCACGTGACGAAAAAACGAAGGGTAAAAAACTTCCATGACCCGGTTGAGGTTCGGATAGGATTTTTTGGGTATGAAACTAACCGGTGACGGCTGAAAGCGGTCATAGCTGTAGAACTCACAAATACCTTCGTTTTGACTGGTTATGGCTCCCGTAACTCTAAACGAGCCAAGAGTTATGGCCCTCCGAAGAATCGATATCCACAGGGTGCAACATATACGGTGCAAGGTGCAACATCCGTCCAAAATGACGAAATAGTGCCATACGACCTTTAGAAATGGGTGCATGGATTGGAAACGGTGCAGTACCATGGTGCACCACTCTCCAGCGATGGTAAATCATAGACCAGCCACGGGAATTCCCTTTTACAGAAAAAATCCACGCGACGAAAAAACGAAGGATAAAAAACTTCCATGACCCGATTGAGGTTCGGATAGGATTTTTTGGGCGTGAAACTAACCAGTGACGGCTGAAAGCAGTCACAGATGTAGAACTCACAAATACCTTCGTTTTGATTGGTTGTTGTTCCCGTAACTCTAAACGAGCCAAGAGTTATGGCCCTCCGAAGAATCGATATCCACAGGGTGCAACATCCGTCCAAAATGACGAAACAGTGCCGTACGACCTTTAGAAATGGGTGCATGAGAAATGGGTGCATGGATTGGAAACGGTGCAGTACCATGGTGCACCACTCTCCGGCGATGGTAAATCATAGACCAACCACCGGAATTCCCTTTTACAGAAAAAATCCGCGTGACGAAAAAACGAAAGGTAAAAAACTTCCATGACCCGAACGAGGTTCGGATAGGATTTTTTGGGTATGAAACTAACCAGTGACGGCTGAAAGCAGTCACAGATGTAGAACTCACAAATACCTTCGTTTTGATTGGTTGTTGCTCCCGTAACTCTAAACGAGCCAAGAGTTATGGCCCTCCGAAGAATCGATATCCACAGGGTGCAACATCTACGGTGCAAGGTGCAACATCCGTCCAAAATGACGAAACAGTGCCGTACGACCTTTAGAAACGGGTGCATTATTTCGAAACGGTGCAGTACCATGGTGCACCACTCTCCAGCGATGGTAAATCATAGACCAGCCGCGGGAATTCTCTTTTACAGAAAAAATCCACGTGACGAAAAAACGAAGGTTAAAAACTTCCATGACCCGATTTAGGTTCGGATAGGATTTTTTGGTTATGAAACTAACCAGTGACGGCTGAAAGCAGTCACAGATGTAGAACTCACAAGTACCTTCGTTTTGACTGGTTGTGGCTCCCGTAAAT
Source organism: Allium cepa (assembly GCA_030765085.1). NCBI lineage: Eukaryota > Viridiplantae > Streptophyta > Magnoliopsida > Asparagales > Amaryllidaceae > Allium > Allium cepa. The sequence continues at coordinate 1,800,483 of CM060941.1, forward strand.
CTAAACGAGCCAAGAGTTATGGCCCTACGAAGAATCGATATCCATAGGGTGCAACATCTATGGTGCAAGGTGCAACATCCGTCCAAAATGACGAAACAGTGCCGTACGACCTTTAGAAATGGGTGCATGGATGGGAAACAGTGCAGTACCATGGTGCACCACTCTCCAACGATGGTAAATCATAGACCAGCCAAGGGAATTCCCTTTTACAGAAAAAATCCACGTGACGAAAAAACGAAGGGTAAAAAACTTCCATGACCCGATTGAGGTTCGGATCGGATTTTTGGGTATGAAACTAACCAGTGACGGCTGAAAGCAGTCACAGATGTAGAACTCACAAATACCTTCGTTTTGACTGGTTGTTGCTCCCGTAACTCTAAACGAGCCAAGAGTTATGGCCCTCCGAAGAATCGATATCCATAGGGTGCAACATCTACGGTGCATGGTGCAACATCCGTTCAAAAAGACGAAACAGTGCCGTACGACCTTTAGAAACGGGTGCATGGATTGGAAACAGTGCAGTACCATGGTGCACCACTCTCCAGCGATGGTCAATCATAGACCAGCCGCGGGAATTCCCTTTTACAGAAAAAATCCACGTGACGAAAAAACGAAGGGTAAAAAACTTCCATGACCCGATTGAGGTTCGGATAGGCTTTTTTGGGTCTGAAAGTAACCAGTGACGGCTAAAACGGTCACAGCTGTAGAACTCACAGATACCTTCGTTTTGACTGGTTGTGGCTCCCGTAACTCTAAACGAGCCAAGAGTTATGGCCCTCCGAAGAATCGATATCCACAGGGTGCAACATCTACGGTGCAAGGTGCAACATCCGTCCAAAATGACGAAACAGTGCCGTACGACCTTTAGAAATGGGTGCATGGATTGGAAACGGTGCAGTACCATGGTGCACCACTCTCCAGCGTTGGTAAATCATAGACCAGCCACGGGGTTCCCGTTTTACAGAAAAAATCCACGTGACGAAAAAACAAAGGGTAAAAAACTTCCATGACCCGATTGAGGTTCGGATAGGCTTTTTTGGGTATGAAAGTAACCAGTGACTGCTGAAAGCTGTCATAGCTGTAGAACTCACAGATTCCTTCGTTTTGACTGGTTATGGCTCCCGTAACTCTAAAGGAGCCAAGAGTTATGGCCCTCCGAAGAATCGATATCCACTGGGTGCAACATCTACGGTGAAAGGTGCAACATCCGTCCAAAATGACAAAACAGTGTCGTACGACCTTTAGAAATGAGTGCATGGATATGAAACATTGCAGTACCATGGTGCACCACTCTCCAGCGATGGTAAATCATAGACCAGCCACGGGGATCCCGTTTTACAGAAAAAATCCACGTGACAAAAAAACGAAGGGTAAAAAACATCCATGACCCGATTGAGGTTCGGATAGGATTTTTCGGGTATGAAACTAACCAGTGACGGCTGAAAGCTGTCAGAGCTGTAGAACTCACAGATACCTTCGTTTTGACTGGTTGTGGCTCCCGTAACTCTAAACGAGCCAAGAGTTATGGCCCTCCGAAGAATCGATATCCATAGGGTGCAACATCTACGGTGCAAGGTGCAACATCCGTCCAAAATGACGAAACAGTGCCGTACGACCTTTAGAAACGGGTGCATGGATTGGAAATGGTGCAAAACCATGGTGCACCACTCTGCAGCGATGGTAAATCATAGACCAGCCGTGGGAATTCCCTTTTACAGAAAAAATCCACGTGACGAAAAAACAAAGGGTAAAAAACTTCCATGACCCGATTGAGGTTCGGATAGGATTTTTTGGGTATGAAACTAACCAACGACGGCTGAAAGCGGTCACAGATGTAGAACTCACAGATACCTTCGTTTTGAATGGTGGTGGCTCCCGTAACTCTAAACGAGCCAAGAGTTATATCCCTCCGAAGAATCGATATCCACAGTGTGCAACATCTACGGTGCAAGGTGCAACATCCGTCCAAAATGACGAAACAGTGCCGTACGACCTTTAGAAACGGGTGCATGGATTGGAAACGGTGCAGTACCATGGTGCACCACTCTCCAGCGATGGTAAATCATAGACCAGCCGTGGGAATTCCCTTTTACAGAAAAAATCCACGTGACGAAAAAACAAAGGGTAAAAAACTTCCATGACCCGATTGAGGTTCGGATAGGATTTTTTGGGTATGAAACTAACCAACGACGGCTGAAAGCGGTCACAGATGTAGAACTCACAGATACCTTCGTTTTGAATGGTTGTGGCTCCCGTAACTCTAAACGAGCCAAGAGTTATATCCCTCCGAAGAATCGATATCCACAGTGTGCAACATCCACGGTGCAAGGTGCAACATCCGTCCAAAATGACGAAACAGTGCCGTACGACCTTTAGAAACGGGTGCATGGATTGGAAACGGTGCAGTACCATGGTGCACCACTCTCCAGCGATGGTAAATCATAGACCAGCCGCGGGAATTCCCTTTTACAGAAAAAATCCACGTGACGAAAAAACGAAGGGTAAAAAACTTCCATGACCCGATTGAGGTTCGGATAGGCTTTTTTGGGTATGAAACTAACCAGCGACGGCTGAAAGCTGCTCACAGATACCTTCATTTTGACTGGTTGCGGCTCCCGTAACTCTAAACGAGCCAAGAGTTATGGCCCTCCGAAGAATCGATATCCATAGCGTGCAACATCTACGGTGCAAGGTGCAACATCCGTCCAAAATGACGAAACATTGCCGTACGACCTTTAGAAACGGATGCATGGATTGGAAACGGTGCAGTACCTTGGTGCACCACTCTCCAGCGATGGTAAATCATAGACCAGCCACGGGAATTCCCTTTTACAGAAAAAATCCACGTGACGAAAAAACGAAGGGTAAAAAACGTCCTTGACCCGATTGAGGTTCGGATAGGCTTTTTTGGGTATGAAACTAACCAGTGACGGTTGAAAGCGGTCATAGCGGTAGAACTCACAGATACCTTCATTTTGACTGGTTGCGGCTCCCGTAACTCTAAACGAGCCAAGAGTTATGGCCCTCCGAAGAATCGATATCCATAGCGTGCAACATCTACGGTGCAAGGTGCAACATCCATCCAAAATGACGAAACAGTGTCGTACGACCTTTAGAAATGGGTGCATGGATTGGAAACGGTGCAGTATCATGGTGCACCACTCTCCAACGTTGGTAAATCATAGACCAGCCACGGAGATCCCGTTTTACAGAAAAAATCCACGTGACGAAAAAACGAAGGGTAAAAAACTTCCATGACCCGATTGAGGTTCGGATAGGATTTTTTGGGTATGAAACTAACCAGTGACGGCTGAAAGCGGTCATAGCTGTAGAACTCACAAATACCTTCGTTTTGACTGGTTATGGCTCCCGTAACTCTAAACGAGCCAAGAGTTATGGCCCTCCGAAGAATCGATATCCACAGGGTGCAACATATACGGTGCAAGGTGCAACATCCGTCCAAAATGACGAAATAGTGCCGTACGACCTTTAGAAATGGGTGCATGGATTGGAAACGGTGCAGTACCATGGTGCACCACTCTCCAGCGATGGTAAATCATAGACCAGCCACGGGAATTCCCTTTTACAGAAAAAATCCACGCGACGAAAAAACGAAGGATAAAAAACTTCCATGACCCGATTGAGGTTCGGATAGGATTTTTTGGGCGTGAAACTAACCAGTGACGGCTGAAAGCAGTCACAGATGTAGAACTCACAAATACCTTCGTTTTGATTGGTTGTTGTTCCCGTAACTCTAAACGAGCCAAGAGTTATGGCCCTCCGAAGAATCGATATCCACAGGGTGCAACATCCGTCCAAAATGACGAAACAGTGCCGTACGACCTTTAGAAATGGGTGCATGAGAAATGGGTGCATGGATTGGAAACGGTGCAGTACCATGGTGCACCACTCTCCGGCGATGGTAAATCATAGACCAACCACGGGAATTCCCTTTTACAGAAAAAATCCGCGTGACGAAAAAACGAAAGGTAAAAAACTTCCATGACCCGAACGAGGTTCGGATAGGATTTTTTGGGTATGAAACTAACCAGTGACGGCTGAAAGCAGTCACAGATGTAGAACTCACAAATACCTTCGTTTTGATTGGTTGTTGCTCCCGTAACTCTAAACGAGCCAAGAGTTATGGCCCTCCGAAGAATCGATATCCACAGGGTGCAACATCTACGGTGCAAGGTGCAACATCCGTCCAAAATGACGAAACAGTGCCGTACGACCTTTAGAAACGGGTGCATTATTTCGAAACGGTGCAGTACCATGGTGCACCACTCTCCAGCGATGGTAAATCATAGACCAGCCGCGGGAATTCTCTTTTACAGAAAAAATCCACGTGACGAAAAAACGAAGGTTAAAAACTTCCATGACCCGATTTAGGTTCGGATAGGATTTTTTGGTTATGAAACTAACCAGTGACGGCTGAAAGCAGTCACAGATGTAGAACTCACAAGTACCTTCGTTTTGACTGGTTGTGGCTCCCGTAAATCTAAACGAGCCAAGAGTTATGGCCCTACGAAGAATCGATATCCATAGGGTGCAACATCTATGGTGCAAGGTGCAACATCCGTCCAAAATGACGAAACAGTGCCGTACGACCTTTAGAAATGGGTGCATGGATGGGAAACGGTGCAGTACCATGGTGCACCACTCTCCAACGATGGTAAATCATAGACCAGCCAAGGGAATTCCCTTTTACAGAAAAAATCCACGTGACGAAAAAACGAAGGGTAAAAAACTTCCATGACCCGATTGAGGTTCGGATCGGATTTTTGGGTATGAAACTAACCAGTGACGGCTGAAAGCAGTCACAGATGTAGAACTCACAAATACCTTCGTTTTGACTGGTTGTTGCTCCCGTAACTCTAAACGAGCCAAGAGTTATGGCCCTCCGAAGAATCGATATCCATAGGGTGCAACATCTACGGTGCATGGTGCAACATCCGTTCAAAAAGACGAAACAGTGCCGTACGACCTTTAGAAACGGGTGCATGGATTGGAAACAGTGCAGTACCATGGTGCACCACTCTCCAGCGATGGTAAATCATAGACCAGCCGCGGGAATTCCCTTTTACAGAAAAAATCCACGTGACGAAAAAACGAAGGGTAAAAAACTTCCATGACCCGATTGAGGTTCGGATAGGCTTTTTTGGGTCTGAAAGTAACCAGTGACGGCTAAAACGGTCACAGCTGTAGAACTCACAGATACCTTCGTTTTGACTGGTTGTGGCTCCCGTAACTCTAAACGAGCCAAGAGTTATGGCCCTCCGAAGAATCGATATCCACAGGGTGCAACATCTACGGTGCAAGGTGCAACATCCGTCCAAAATGACGAAACAGTGTCGTACGACCTTTAGAAACGGGTGCATGGATTGGAAACGGTGCAGTACCATGGTGCACCACTCTCCAGCGTTGGTAAATCATAGACCAGCCACGGGGTTCCCGTTTTACAGAAAAAATCCATGTGACGAAAAAACAAAGGGTAAAAAACTTCCATGACCCGATTGAGGTTCGGATAGGCTTTTTTGGGTATGAAAGTAACCAGTGACTGCTGAAAGCTGTCATAGCTGTAGAACTCACAGATTCCTTCGTTTTGACTGGTTATGGCTCCCGTAACTCTAAAGGAGCCAAGAGTTATGGCCCTCCGAAGAATCGATATCCATAGCGTGCAACATCTACGGTGCAAGGTGCAACATCCGTCCAAAATGACAAAACAGTGTCGTACGACCTTTAGAAATGAGTGCATGGATATGAAACATTGCAGTACCATGGTGCACCACTCTCCAGCGATGGTAAATCATAGACCAGCCACGGGGATCCCGTTTTACAGAAAAAATCCACGTGACGAAAAAACGAAGGGTAAAAAACATCCATGACCCGATTGAGGTTCGGATAGGATTTTTCGGGTATGAAACTAACCAGTGACGGCTGAAAGCTGTCAGAGCTGTAGAACTCACGGATACCTTCGTTTTGACTGGTTGTGGCTCCCGTAACTCTAAACGAGCCAAGAGTTATGGCCCTCCGAAGAATCGATATCCATAGCGTGCAACATCTACGGTGCAAGGTGCAACATCCGTCCAAAATGACGAAACATTGCCGTACGACCTTTAGAAACGGATGCATGGATTGGAAACGGTGCAGTACCTTGGTGCACCACTCTCCAGCGATGGTAAATCATAGACCAGCCACGGGAATTCCCTTTTACAGAAAAAATCCACGTGACGAAAAAACGAAGGGTAAAAAACGTCCTTGACCCGATTGAGGTTCGGATAGGCTTTTTTGGGTATGAAACTAACCAGTGACGGTTGAAAGCGGTCATAGCGGTAGAACTCACAGATACCTTCATTTTGACTGGTTGCGGCTCCCGTAACTCTAAACGAGCCAAGAGTTATGGCCCTCCGAAGAATCGATATCCATAGCGTGCAACATCTACGGTGCAAGGTGCAACATCCATCCAAAATGACGAAACAGTGTCGTACGACCTTTAGAAATGGGTGCATGGATTGGAAACGGTGCAGTATCATGGTGCACCACTCTCCAACGTTGGTAAATCATAGACCAGCCACGGAGATCCCGTTTTACAGAAAAAATCCACGTGACGAAAAAACGAAGGGTAAAAAACTTCCATGACCCGATTGAGGTTCGGATAGGATTTTTTGGGTATGAAACTAACCAGTGACGGCTGAAAGCGGTCATAGCTGTAGAACTCACAAATACCTTCGTTTTGACTGGTTATGGCTCCCGTAACTCTAAACGAGCCAAGAGTTATGGCCCTCCGAAGAATCGATATCCACAGGGTGCAACATATACGGTGCAAGGTGCAACATCCGTCCAAAATGACGAAATAGTGCCGTACGACCTTTAGAAATGGGTGCATGGATTGGAAACGGTGCAGTACCATGGTGCACCACTCTCCAGCGATGGTAAATCATAGACCAGCCACGGGAATTCCCTTTTACAGAAAAAATCCACGCGACGAAAAAACGAAGGATAAAAAACTTCCATGACCCGATTGAGGTTCGGATAGGATTTTTTGGGCGTGAAACTAACCAGTGACGGCTGAAAGCAGTCACAGATGTAGAACTCACAAATACCTTCGTTTTGATTGGTTGTTGTTCCCGTAACTCTAAACGAGCCAAGAGTTATGGCCCTCCGAAGAATCGATATCCACAGGGTGCAACATCCGTCCAAAATGACGAAACAGTGCCGTACGACCTTTAGAAATGGGTGCATGATAAATGGGTGCATGGATTGGAAACGGTGCAGTACCATGGTGCACCACTCTCCGGCGATGGTAAATCATAGACCAACCACGGGAATTCCCTTTTACAGAAAAAATCCGCGTGACGAAAAAACGAAAGGTAAAAAACTTCCATGACCCGAACGAGGTTCGGATAGGATTTTTTGGGTATGAAACTAACCAGTGACGGCTGAAAGCAGTCACAGATGTAGAACTCACAAATACCTTCGTTTTGATTGGTTGTTGCTCCCGTAACTCTAAACGAGCCAAGAGTTATGGCCCTCCGAAGAATCGATATCCACAGGGTGCAACATCTACGGTGCAAGGTGCAACATCCGTCCAAAATGACGAAACAGTGCCGTACGACCTTTAGAAACGGGTGCATTATTTCGAAACGGTGCAGTACCATGGTGCACCACTCTCCAGCGATGGTAAATCATAGACCAGCCGCGGGAATTCTCTTTTACAGAAAAAATCCACGTGACGAAAAAACGAAGGTTAAAAACTTCCATGACCCGATTTAGGTTCGGATAGGATTTTTTGGTTATGAAACTAACCAGTGACGGCTGAAAGCAGTCACAGATGTAGAACTCACAAGTACCTTCGTTTTGACTGGTTGTGGCTCCCGTAAATCTAAACGAGCCAAGAGTTATGGCCCTACGAAGAATCGATATCCATAGGGTGCAACATCTATGGTGCAAGGTGCAACATCCGTCCAAAATGACGAAACAGTGCCGTACGACCTTTAGAAATGGGTGCATGGATGGGAAACGGTGCAGTACCATGGTGCACCACTCTCCAACGATGGTAAATCATAGACCAGCCAAGGGAATTCCCTTTTACAGAAAAAATCCACGTGACGAAAAAACGAAGGGTAAAAAACTTCCATGACCCGATTGAGGTTCGGATCGGATTTTTGGGTATGAAACTAACCAGTGACGGCTGAAAGCAGTCACAGATGTAGAACTCACAAATACCTTCGTTTTGACTGGTTGTTGCTCCCGTAACTCTAAACGAGCCAAGAGTTATGGCCCTCCGAAGAATCGATATCCATAGGGTGCAACATCTACGGTGCATGGTGCAACATCCGTTCAAAAAGACGAAACAGTGCCGTACGACCTTTAGAAACGGGTGCATGGATTGGAAACAGTGCAGTACCATGGTGCACCACTCTCCAGCGATGGTAAATCATAGACCAGCCGCGGGAATTCCCTTTTACAGAAAAAATCCACGTGACGAAAAAACGAAGGGTAAAAAACTTCCATGACCCGATTGAGGTTCGGATAGGCTTTTTTGGGTCTGAAAGTAACCAGTGACGGCTAAAACGGTCACAGCTGTAGAACTCACAGATACCTTCGTTTTGACTGGTTGTGGCTCCCGTAACTCTAAACGAGCCAAGAGTTATGGCCCTCCGAAGAATCGATATCCACAGGGTGCAACATCTACGGTGCAAGGTGCAACATCCGTCCAAAATGACGAAACAGTGTCGTACGACCTTTAGAAACGGGTGCATGGATTGGAAACGGTGCAGTACCATGGTGCACCACTCTCCAGCGTTGGTAAATCATAGACCAGCCACGGGGTTCCCGTTTTACAGAAAAAATCCACGTGACGAAAAAACAAAGGGTAAAAAACTTCCATGACCCGATTGAGGTTCGGATAGGCTTTTTTGGGTATGAAAGTAACCAGTGACTGCTGAAAGCTGTCATAGCTGTAGAACTCACAGATTCCTTCGTTTTGACTGGTTATGGCTCCCGTAACTCTAAAGGAGCCAAGAGTTATGGCCCTCCGAAGAATCGATATCCACTGGGTGCAACATCTACGGTGAAAGGTGCAACATCCGTCCAAAATGACAAAACAGTGTCGTACGACCTTTAGAAATGAGTGCATGGATATGAAACATTGCAGTACCATGGTGCACCACTCTCCAGCGATGGTAAATCATAGACCAGCCACGGGGATCCCGTTTTACAGAAAAAATCCACGTGACGAAAAAACGAAGGGTAAAAAACATCCATGACCCGATTGAGGTTCGGATAGGATTTTTCGGGTATGAAACTAACCAGTGACGGCTGAAAGCTGTCAGAGCTGTAGAACTCACAGATACCTTCGTTTTGACTGGTTGTGGCTCCCGTAACTCTAAACGAGCCAAGAGTTATGGCCCTCCGAAGAATCGATATCCATAGGGTGCAACATCTACGGTGCAAGGTGCAACATCCGTCCAAAATGACGAAACAGTGCCGTACGACCTTTAGAAACGGGTGCATGGATTGGAAACGGTGCAGTACCAGGGTGCACCACTCTCCGGCGATGGTAAATCATAGACCAGCCGCGGGAATTCCCTTTTACAGAAAAAATCCACGTGACGAAAAAACGAAGGGTAAAAAACTTCCATGACCCGATTGAGGTTCGGATAGGATTTTTTGGGTATGAAAGTAACCAGTGACGGCTGAAAGCGGTGAAAGCTGTAGAACTCACAGATACCTTCGTTTTGACTGGTTGTGGCTCCCGTAACTCTAAACGAGCCAAGAGTTATGGCCCTCCGAAGAATCGATACCCACAGGGTGCAACATCTACGGCGCAAGGTGCAACATCCGTCCAAAATGACGAAACAGTACCGTACGACCTTTAGAAATGGGTGCATGGATTGGAAACGGTGCAGTTCCATGGTGCACCACTCTCCAGCGATGGTAAATCATAGACCAGCCACGGGAATGCCCTTTTACAGAAAAAATCCACGTGACGAAAAAACGAAGGGTAAAAAACTTCCATGACCCGATTGAGGTTCGGATAGGATTTTTTGGGTATGAAACTAACCAGAGACGGCTGAAAGCAGTCACAGATGTAGAACTCACAAATACCTTCGTTTTGACTGGTTGTGGCTCCCGTAACTCTAAACGAGCCAAGAGTTATGGCCCTCCGAAGAAACGATATCCAAAGGGTGCAACATCTACGGTGCAAGGTGCAACATCCGTCGAAAATGACGAAACAGTGCCGTACGACCTTTAGAAACGGGTGCATGGATTGGAAATGGTGCAGTACCATGGTGCACCACTCTCCAGCGATGGTAAATCATAGACCAGCCGTGGGAATTCCCTTTTACAGAAAAAATCCACGTGACGAAAAAACGAAGGGTAAAAAACTTCCATGACCCGATTGAGGTTCGGATATGATTTTTTAGGTATGAAATTAACCAGTGACGGCTGAAAGCGATCATAGCTGTAGAACTCACAGATACCTTCGTTTTGACTGGTTGTGGCTCCCGTAACTCTAAACGAGCCAAGAGTTATGGCCCTCCGAAGAATCGATATCCACAGGGTGCAACATCTACGGTGCAAGGTGCAACATCCGTCCAAAATGAAGAAACAGTGCCGTACGACCTTTAGAAATGGGTGCATGGATTGGAAACGGTGCAGTACCATGGTGCACCACTCTCCAGCGATGGTAAATCATAGACCAGCCACGGGAATTCCCTTTTACAGAAACATCCACGTGACGAAAAAACGAAGGGTAAAAAACTTCTATGACCCGATTGAGGTTCGGATAGGATTTTTTGGGTGTGAAACTAACCAGTGACGGCTGAAAGCAGTCATAGATGTAGAACTCACAAATACCTTCATTTTGATTGGTTGTTGCTCCCGTAACTCTAAACGAGCCAAGAGTTATGGCCCTCCGAAGAATCGATATCCACAGGGTGCAACATCTACGGTGCAAGGTGCAACATCCGTCCAAAATGACGAAACAGTGCCATACGACCTTTAGAAATGGGTGCATGGATTGGAAACGGTGCAGTACCATGGTGCACCACTCTCCAGCGATGGTAAATCATAGACCAGCCACGGGAATTCCCTTTTACAGAAAAAATCCGCGTGACGAAAAAACGAAGGATAAAAAACTTCCATGACCCGATTGAGGTTCGGATAGGATTTTTTGGGTATGAAACTAACCAGTGACGGCTGAAAGCTATCACAGATGTAGAACTCACAAATACCTTCGTTTTGACTGGTTGTTCCTCCCGTAACTCTAAACGAGCCAAGAGTTATGGCCCTCCGAAGAATCGATATCCATAGGGTGCAACATCTACGGTGCAAGGTGCAACATCCGTCCAAAATAACGAAACAGTGCCGTACGACCTTTAGAAACGGGTGCATGGATTGGAAACGGTGCAGTACCATGGTGCACCACTCTCCAGCGATGGTAAATCATAAACCAGCCGCGGGAATTCCCTTTTACATCAAAAATCCACGTGACGAAAAAACGAAGGGTAAAAAACTTCCATGACCCGATTGAGGTTCGGATAGGATTTTTTGGGTATGAAACTAACCAGTGACGGCTGAAAGCAGTCACAGATGTAGAACTCACAAATACCTTCGTTTTGACTGGTAGTTGCTCCCGTAACTCTGAACGAGCCAAGAGTTATGGCCCTCCGAAGAATCGATATCCACAGGGTGCAACATCTACGGTGCAAGTCGCAACATCCGTCCAAAATGACGAAACAGTGCCGTACGACCTTTAGAAACGGGTGCATGGATTGGAAACGGTGCAGTACCATGGTGCACCACTCTCCAGCGATGGTAAATCATAAACCAGCCGCGGGAATTCCCTTTTACAGAAAAAATCCACGTGACGAAAAAACGAAGGATAAAAAACTTCCATGACCCGATTGAGGTTCGGATAGGATTTTTTGGGTATGAAACTAACCAATGACGGCTGAAAGCAGTCACAGATGTAGAACTCACAGATACCTTCGTTTTGAATGGTTGTGGCTCCCGTAACTCTAAACGAGCCAAGAGTTATATCCCTCCGAAGAATCGATATCCACAGTGTGCAACATCTACGGTGCAAGGTGCAACATCCGTCCAAAATGACGAAACAGTGCCGTACGACCTTTAGAAACGGGTGCATGGATTGGAAACGGTGCAGTACCAGGGTGCACCACTCTCCGGCGATGGTAAATCATAGACCAGCCGCGGGAATTCCCTTTTACAGAAAAAATCCACGTGACGAAAAAACGAAGGGTAAAAAACTTCCATGACCCGATTGAGGTTCGAATAGGATTTTTTGGGTATGAAAGTAACCAGTGACGGCTGAAAGCGGTGAAAGCTGTAGAACTCACAGATACCTTCGTTTTGACTGGTTGTGGCTCTCGTAACTCTAAACGAGCCAAGAGTTATGGCCCTCCGAAGAATCGATATCCACAGGGTGCAACATCTACGGTGCAAGGTGCAACATCCGTCCAAAATGACGAAACAGTGCCGTACGACCTTTAGAAACGGGTGCATGGATTGGAAACGGTGCAGTACTATGGTGCACCACTCTCCAGCGTTGGTAAATCATTGACCAGCCACGGGGTTCCCGTTTTACAGAAAAAATCCACGTGACGAAAAAACAAAGGGTAAAAAACTTCCATGACCCGATTGAGGTTCGGATAGGCTTTTTTGGGTATGAAAGTAACCAGTGACTGCTGAAAGCTGTCATAGCTGTAGAACTCACAGATTCCTTCGTTTTGACTGGTTATGGCTCCCGTAACTCTAAAGGAGCCAAGAGTTATGGCCCTCCGAAGAATCGATATCCACTGGGTGCAACATCTACGGTGAAAGGTGCAACATCCGTCCAAAATGACAAAACAGTGTCGTACGACCTTTAGAAATGAGTGCATGGATATGAAACATTGCAGTACCATGGTGCACCACTCTCCAGCGATGGTAAATCATAGACCAGCCACGGGGATCCCGTTTTACAGAAAAAATCCACGTGACGAAAAAACGAAGGGTAAAAAACATCCATGACCCGATTGAGGTTCGGATAGAATTTTTCGGGTATGAAACTAACCAGTGACGGCTGAAAGCTGTCAGAGCTGTAGAACTCACAGATACCTTCGTTTTGACTGGTTGTGGCTCCCGTAACTCTAAACGAGCCAAGAGTTATGGCCCTCCGAAGAATCAATATCCATAGGGTGCAACTTCTACGGTGCAAGGTGCAACATCCGTCCAAAATGACGAAACAGTGCCGTACGACCTTTAGAAACGGGTGCATGGATTGGAAACGGTGCAGTACCAGGGTGCACCACTCTCCGGCGATGGTAAATCATAGACCAGCCGCGGGAATTCCCTTTTACAGAAAAAATCCACGTGACGAAAAAACGAAGGGTAAAAAACTTCCATGACCCGATTGAGGTTCGGATAGGATTTTTTGGGTATGAAAGTAACCAGTGACGGCTGAAAGCGGTGAAAGCTGTAGAACTCACAGATACCTTCGTTTTGACTTGTTGTGGCTCCCGTAACTCTAAACGAGCCAAGAGGTATGGCCCTCCGAAGAATCGATACCCACAGGGTGCAACATCTACGGTGCAAGGTGCAACATCCGTCCAAAATGACGAAACAGTACCGTACGACCTTTAGAAATGGGTGCATGGAATGGAAACGGTGCAGTTCCATGGTGCACCACTCTCCAGCGATGGTAAATCATAGACCAGCCACGGGAATGCCCTTTTACAGAAAAAATCCACGTGACGAAAAAACGAAGGGTAAAAAACTTCCATGACCCGATTGAGGTTCGGATAGGATTTTTTGGGTATGAAACTAACCAGAGACGGCTGAAAGCAGTCATAGATGTAGAACTCACAAATACCTTCGTTTTGACTGGTTGTGGCTCCCGTAACTCTAAACGAGCCAAGAGTTATGGCCCTCCGAAGAAACGATATCCAAAGGGTGCAACATCTACGGTGCAAGGTGCAACATCCGTCGAAAATGATGAAACAGTGCCGTACGACCTTTAGAAACGGTGCATGGATTGGAAATGGTGCAGTACCATGGTGCACCACTCTCCAGCGATGGTAAATCATAGACCAGCCGTGGGAATTCCCTTTTACAGAAAAAATCCACGTGACGAAAAAACGAAGGGTAAAAAACTTCCATGACCCGATTGAGGTTCGGATATGATTTTTTAGGTATGAAAGTAACCAGTGACGGCTGAAAGCGATCATAGCTGTAGAACTCACAGATACCTTCGTTTTGACTGGTTGTGGCTCCCGTAACTCTAAACGAGCCAAGAGTTATGGCCCTCCGAAGAATCGATATCCACAGGGTGCAACATCTACGGTGCAAGGTGCAACATCCGTCCAAAATGAAGAAACAGTGCCGTACGACCTTTAGAAATGGGTGCATGGATTGGAAACGGTGCAGTACCATGGTGCACCACTCTCCAGCGATGGTAAATCATAGACCAGCCACGGGAATTCCCTTTTACAGAAACATCCACGTGACGAAAAAACGAAGGGTAAAAAACTTCCATGACCCGATTGAGGTTCGGATAGGATTTTTTGGGTGTGCAACTACCAGTGACGGCTGAAAGCAGTCATAGATGTAGAACTCACAAATACCTTCATTTTGATTGGTTGTTTCTCCCGCAACTCTAAACGAGCCAAGAGTTATGGCCCTCCGAAGAATCGATATCCACAGGGTGCAACATCTACGGTGCAAGGTGCAACATCCGTCCAAAATGACGAAACAGTGCCATACGACCTTTAGAAATGGGTGCATGGATTGGAAACGGTGCAGTACCATGGTGCACCACTCTCCAGCGATGGTAAATCATAGACCAGCCACGGGAATTCCCTTTTACAGAAAAAATCCGCGTGACGAAAAAACGAAGGATAAAAAACTTCCATGACCCGATTGAGGTTCGGATAGGATTTTTTGGGTATGAAACTAACCAGTGACGGCTGAAAGCAGTCACAGATGTAGAACTCACAAATACCTTCGTTTTGACTGGTTGTTCCTCCCGTAACTCTAAACGAGCCAAGAGTTATGGCCCTCCGAAGAATCGATATCCATAGGGTGCAACATCTACGGTGCAAGGTGCAACATCCGTCCAAAATAACGAAACAGTGTCGTACGACCTTTAGAAACGGGTGCATGGATTGGAAACGGTGCAGTACCATGGTGCACCACTCTCCAGCGATGGTAAATCATAAACCAGCCGCGGGAATTCCCTTTTACATAAAAAATCCACGTGACGAAAAAACGAAGGGTAAAAAACTTCCATGACCCGATTGAGGTTCGGATAGGATTTTTTGGGTATGAAACTAACCAGTGACGGCTGAAAGCAGTCACAGATGTAGAACTCACAAATACCTTCGTTTTGACTGGTTGTTGCTCCCGTAACTCTGAACGAGCCAAGAGTTATGGCCCTCCGAAGAATCGATATCCACAGGGTGCAACATCTACGGTGCAAGTCGCAACATCCGTCCAAAATGACGAAACAGTGCCGTACGACCTTTAGAAACGGGTGCATGGATTGGAAACGGTGCAGTACCATGGTGCACCACTCTCCAGCGATGGTAAATCATAAACCAGCCGCGGGAATTCCCTTTTACAGAAAAAATCAACGTGACGAAAAAACGAAGGATAAAAAACTTCCATGACCCGATTGAGGTTCGGATAGGATTTTTTGGGTATGAAACTAACCAGTGACGGCTGAAAGCAGTCACAGATGTAGAACTCACAGATACCTTCGTTTTGAATGGTTGTGGCTCCCGTAACTCTAAACGAGCCAAGAGTTATATCCCTCCGAAGAATCGATATCCACAGTGTGCAACATCTACGGTGCAAGGTGCAACATCCGTCCAAAATGACGAAACAGTGCCGTACGACCTTTAGAAACGGGTGCATGGATTGGAAACGGTGCAGTACCAGGGTGCACCACTCTCCGGCGATGGTAAATCATAGACCAGCCGCGGGAATTCCCTTTTACAGAAAAAATCCACGTGACGAAAAAACGAAGGGTAAAAAACTTCCATGACCCGATTGAGGTTCGGATAGGATTTTTTGGGTATGAAAGTAACCAGTGACGGCTGAAAGTGGTGAAAGCTGTAGAACTCACAGATACCTTCGTTTTGACCGGTTGTGGCTCCCGTAAATCTAAACGAGCCAAGAGTTATGGCCCTCCGAAGAATCGATACCCACAGGGTGCAACATCTACGGTGCAAGGTGCAACATCCGTCCAAAATGACGAAACAGTACCGTACGACCTTTAGAAATGGGTGCATGGATTGGAAACGGTGCAGTTCCATGGTGCACCACTCTCCAGCGATGGTAAATCATAGACCAGCCACGGGAATGCCCTTTTACAGAAAAAATCCACGTGACGAAAAAACGAAGGGTAAAAAACTTCCATGACCCGATTGAGGTTCGGATAGGATTTTTTGGGTATGAAACTAACCAGAGACGGTTGAAAGCAGTCACAGATGTAGAACTCACAAATACCTTCGTTTTGACTGGTTGTGGCTCCCGTAACTCTAAACGAGCCAAGAGTTATGGCCCTCCGAAGAAACGATATCCAAAGGGTGCAACATCTACGGTGCAAGGTGCAACATCCGTCGAAAATGACGAAACAGTGCCGTACGACATTTAGAAACGGGTGCATGGATTGGAAATGGTGCAGTACCATGGTGCACCACTCTCCAGCGATGGTAAATCATAGACCAGCCGCGGGAATTCCCTTTTACAGAAAAAATCCACGTGACGAAAAAACGAAGGGTAAAAAACTTCCATGACCCGATTGAGGTTCGGATATGATTTTTTAGGTATGAAAGTAACCAGTGACGGCTGAAAGCGATCATAGCTGTAGAACTCACAGATACCTTCGTTTTGACTGGTTGTGGCTCCCGTAACTCTAAACGAGCCAAGAGTTATGGCCCTCCGAAGAATCGATATCCACAGGGTGCAACATCTACGGTGCAAGGTGCAACATCCGTCCAAAATGAAGAAACAGTGCCGTACGACCTTTAGAAATGGGTGCATGGATTGGAAACGGTGCAGTACCATGGTGCACCACTCTCCAGCGATGGTAAATCATAGACCAGCCACGGGAATTCCTTTTACAGAAACATCCACGTGACGAAAAAACGAAGGGTAAAAAACTTCCATGACCCGATTGAGGTTCGGATAGGATTTTTTGGGTGTGAAACTAACCAGTGATGGCTGAAAGCAGTCATAGATGTAGAACTCACAAATACCTTCGTTTTGATTGGTTGTTGCTCCCGTAACTCTAAACGAGCCAAGAGTTATGGCCCTCCGAAGAATCGATATCCACAGGGTGCAACATCTACGGTGCAAGGTGCAACATCCGTCCAAAATGACGAAACAGTGCCATACGACCTTTAGAAATGGGTGCATGGATTGGAAACGGTGCAGTACCATGGTGCACCACTCTCCAGCGATGGTAAATCATAGACCAGCCACGGGAATTCCCTTTTACAGAAAAAATCCGCGTGACGAAAAAACGAAGGATAAAAAACTTCCATGACCCGATTGAGGTTCGGATAGGATTTTTTGGGTATGAAACTAAGCAGTGACGGCTGAAAGCAGTCACAGATGTAGAACTCACAAATACCATCGTTTTGACTGGTTGTTCCTCCCGTAACTCTAAACGAGCCAAGAGTTATGGCCCTCCGAAGAATCGATATCCATAGGGTGCAACATCTATGGTGCATGGTGCAACATCCGTCCAAAATAACGAAACAGTGCCGTACGACCTTTAGAAACGGGTGCATGGATTGGAAACGGTGCAGTACCATGGTGCACCACTCTCCAGCGATGGTAAATCACAAACCAGCCGCGGGGATTCCCTTTTACATAAAAAATCCACGTGACGAAAAAACGAAGGGTAAAAAACTTCCATGACCCGATTGAGGTTCGGATAGGATTTTTTGGGTATGAAACTAACCAGTGACGGCTGAAAGCAGTCACAGATGTAGAACTCACAAATACCTTCGTTTTGACTGGTTGTTGCTCCCGTAACTCTAAACGAGCCAAGAGTTATGGCCCTCCGAAGAATCGATATCCACAGGGTGCAACATCTACGGTGCAAGTTGCAACATCCGTCCAAAATGACGAAACAGTGCCGTACGACCTTTAGAAACGGGTGCATGGATTGGAAACGGTGCAGTACCATGGTGCACCACTCTCCAGCGATGGTAAATCATAAACCAGCCGCGGGAATTCCCTTTTACAGAAAAAATCCACGTGACGAAAAAACGAAGGATAAAAAACTTCCATGACCCGATTGAGGTTCGGATAGGATTTTTTGGGTATGAAACTAACCAGTGACGGCTGAAAGCTGTCACAGATGTAGAACTCACAAATACCTTCGTTTTGACTGGTTGTTGCTCCCGTAACTCTAAACGAGCCAAGAGTTATGGCCCTCCGAAAAATCGATATCCATAGGGTGCAACATCTACGGTGCATGGTGCAACATCCGTCCAAAATGACGAAACAGTGCGGTACGACCTTTAGAAACGGGTGCATGGATTGAAAACGGTGCAGTACCATGGTGCACCACTCTCCAGCGATGGTAAATCATAAACCAGCCGCGGGAATTCCCTTTTACAGAAAAAATCCACGTGATGAAAAAACGAAGGGTAAAAAACTTTCATGACCCGATTGAGGTTCGGATAGGATTTTTTGGGTATGAAACTAACCAGCGACGGCTGAAAGCAGTCACTGATGTAGAACTCACAAATACCTTCGTTTTGACTGGTTGTGGCTCCCGTAACTCTAAACGAGCCAAGAGTTATGGACCTCCGAAGAATCGATATCCATACGGTGCAACATCTACGGTGTAAGGTGCAACATCAGTCCAAAATGACGAAACAGTGCCGTACGACCTTTAGAAATGGGTGCATGGATTGGAAACGGTGCAGTACCATGGTGCACCACTCTCCAGCGATGGTAAATCATAGACCAGCCACGGGAATTCCCTTTTACAGAAAAAATCCACGTG
Source organism: Allium cepa (assembly GCA_030765085.1). Lineage (NCBI taxonomy): Eukaryota > Viridiplantae > Streptophyta > Magnoliopsida > Asparagales > Amaryllidaceae > Allium > Allium cepa. Next base: position 1,819,519 of record CM060941.1, read on the forward strand.
ACGAAAAAACGAAGGGTAAAAAACTTCAATGACCCGATTGAGGTTCGGATAGGATTTTTTGGGTGTGAAACTAATCAGTGACGGCTGAAAGCAGTCATAGATGTAGAACTCACAAATACCTTAGTTTTGATTGGTTGTTGCTCCCGTAACTCTAAACGAGCCAAGAGTTATGGCCCTCCAAAGAATCGATATCCACAGGGTGCAACATCTACGGTGCAAGGTGCAACATCCGTCCAAAATGATGAAACAGTGCCATACGACCTTTAGAAATTGGTGCATGGATTGGAAACGGTGCAGTACCATGGTGCACCACTCTCCAGCGATGGTAAATCATAGACCAGCCACGGGAATTCCCTTTTACAGAAAAAATTCGCGTGATGAAAAAACGAAGGATAAAAAACTTCCATGACCCGATTGAGGTTCGGATAGGATTTTTTGGGTATGAAACTAACCAATGACGGCTGAAAGCAGTCAAAAATGTAGAACTCACAAATACATTCGTTTTGACTGGTTGTGGCTCCCGTAAATCTAAACGAGCCAAGAGTTATGGCCCTCCGAAGAATCGATATCCATAGGGTGCAACATCTACGGTGCAAGGTGCAAGATCCGTCCAAAATGACGAAACAGTGCCGTACGACCTTTAGAAACGGGTGCATGGATTGGAAACGGTGCAGTACCATGGTGCACCACTCTCCAGCGATGGTAAATCATAAACCAGCCGCGGGAATTCCCTTTTACAGAAAAAATCCACGTGACGAAAAAACGAAGGGTAAAAAACTTCCATGACCCGATTGAGGTTCGGATAGGATTTTTTGGGTATGAAACTAACCAGTGACGGCTGAAAGGAGTCACAGATGTAGAACTCACAAATACCTTCGTTTTGACTGGTTGTTGCTCCCGTAACTCTAAACGAGCCAAGAGTTATGGCCCTCCGAAGAATCGATATCCATAGGGTGCAACATCTACGGTGCAAGGTGCAACATCCGTCCAAAATGACTAAACAGTGCCGTACGACCTTTAGAAACGGGTGCATGGATTGGAAACGGTGCAGTACCATGGTGCACCACTCTCCAGCGATGGTAAATCATTAACCAGCCGCGGGAATTCCCTTTTACAGAAAAAATCCACGTGACGAAAAAACGAAGGGTAAAAAACTTTCATGACCCGATTGAGGTTCGGATAGGATTTTTTGGGTATGAAACTAACCAGCGACAGCTGAAAGCGGTCACTGATGTAGAACTCACAAATACCTTCGTTTTGACTGGTTGTGGCTCCCGTAACTCTAAACGAGCCAAGAGTTATGGCCCTCCGAAGAATCGATATCCATAGGATTCAACATCTACGGTGCAAGGTGCAACATCCGTCCAAAATGACGAAACCGTGCCGTACGACCTTTAGAAATGAGTGCATGGATTTGAAACATTGCAGTCCCATGGTGCACCACTCTCCAGCGTTGGTAAATCATAGACCAGCCACGGGGATCCCGTTTTACAGAAAAAATCCACGTGACGAAAAAACGAAGGGTAAAAAACTTCCTTGACTCGATTGAGGTTCGGATAGGATTTTTTGGGTATGGAACTAACCAGTGACGGTTGAAAGCTGTCATGGCTGTAGAACTTACAGATACCTTCGTTTTGACTGGTTATGGCTCCCGTAACTCTAAACGAGCCAAGAGTTATGGCCCTCCGAATAATCGATATCCACAGGGTGCAACATCTACGGTGCAAGGTGCAACATCCGTCCAAAATGACAAAACCGTGCCGTACGACCTTTAGAAATGGATGCATAGATTTGAAACGGTGCAGTACCATGGTGCACCACTCTCCAGCGATGGTAAATCATTGACCAGCCACGGGGATCCCGTTTTACAGAAAAAATCCACGTGACGAAAAAACGAAGGGTAAAAAACTTCCATGACCCGATTGAGGTTCGGATAGGATTTTTTGGGTATGAAACTAACCAGTGACGGCTGAAAGCAGTCACAGATGTAGAACTCACAAATACCTTCATTTGAACTGGTTGTTGCTCCCGTAACTCTAAACGAGCCAAGAGTTATGGCCCTCCGAAGAATCGATATCCATAGGGTGCAACATCTACGGTGCAAGGTGCAACATCCGTCCAAAATGACGAAACAGTGACGTACGACCTTTAGAAATGGGTGCATGGATTGGAAACGGTGCAGTACCATGGTGCACCACTCTCCAGCGATGGTAAATCATAGACCAGCCACGGGAATTCCCTTTTACAGAAAAAATCCACGTGACGAAAAAACGAAGGGTAAAAAACTTCCATGACCCGATTGAGGTTCGGATAGGATTTTTTGGGTGTGAAACTAACCAGTGACGGCTGAAAGCAGTCATAGATGTAGAACTCACAAAAACCTTCGTTTTGATTGGTTGTCGCTCCCGTAACTCTAAACGAGCCAAGAGTTATGGCCTCCGAAGAATCGATATCCACAGGGTGCAACATCTACGGTGCAAGGTGCAACATCCGTCCAAAATGATGAAACAGTGCCGTACGACCTTTAGAAATGGGTGCATGGATTGGAAACGGTGCAGTACCATGGTGCACCACTCTCCAGCGATGGTAAATCATAGACCAGCCATGGGAATTCCCTTTTACAGAAAAAATCCGCGTGACGAAAAAACGAGGGATAAAAAACTTCCATGACCCGATTGAGGTTCGGATAGGATTTTTTGGGTATGAAACTAACCAGTGACGGCTGAAAGCACTCACAGATGTAGAACTCACAAATACATTCGTTTTGACTGGTTGTTGCTCCCGTAACTCTAAACGAGCCAAGAGTTATGGCCCTCCGAAGAATCGATATCCATAGGGTGCAACATCTACGGTGCAAGGTGCAACATCCGTCCAAAATGACGAAACAGTGCCGTACGACCTTTAGAAACGGGTGCATGGATTGGAAACGGTGCAGTACCATGGTGCACCACTCTCCAGCGATGCTAAATCATAAACCAGCCGCGGGAATTCCCTTTTACAGAAAAAATCCATGTGACGAAAAAACGAAGGGTAAAAAACTTCCATGACCCGATTGAGGTTCGGATAGGATTTTTTGGGTATGAAACTAACCAGTGACGGCTGAAAGGAGTCACAGATGTAGAACTCACAAATACCTTCGTTTTGACTGGTTGTTGCTCCCGTAACTCTAAACGAGCCAAGAGTTATGGCCCTCCGAAGAATCGATATCCAAAGGGTGCAACATCTACGGTGCAAGGTGCAACATCCGTCCAAAATGAAGAAACAGTGCCGTACGACCTTTAGAAACGGGTGCATGGATTGGAAACGGTGCAGTACCATGGTGCACCACTCTCCAGCGATGGTAAATCATAAACCAGCCGCGGGAATTCCCTTTTACAGAAAAAATCCACGTGACGAAAAAACGAAGGGTAAAAAACTTTCATGACCCGATTGAGGTTCGGATAGGATTTTTTGGGTATGAAACTAACCAGCGACGGCTGAAAGCGGTCACTGATGTAGAACTCACAAATACCTTCGTTTTGACTGGTTGTGGCTCCCGTAATTCTAAACGAGCCAAGAGTTATGGCCCTCCGAAGAATCGATATCCATAGGGTGCAACATCTACGGTGTAAGGTGCAACATCAGTCCAAAATGACGAAACAGTGCCGTACGACCTTTAGAAATGGGTGCATGGATTGGAAACGGTGCAGTACCATGGTGCACCACTCTCCAACGATGGTAAATCATAGACCAGCCACGGAAATTCCATTTTACAGAAAAAATCCACGTGACGAAAAAACGAAGGGTAAAAAACTTCCATGACCCGATTGAGGTTCGGATAGGATTTTTTGGGTATGAAACTAACCAGTGACGGCTGAAAGCAGTCACAGATGTAGAACTCACAAATACCTTCTTTTTAACTGGTTGTTGCTCCCGTAACTCTAAACGAGCCAAGAGTTATGGCCCTCCGAAGAATCGATATCCATAGGGTGCAACATCTACGGTGCAAGGTGCAACATCCGTCCAAAATGACGAAACAGTGCCGTACGACCTTTAGAAATGGGTGCATGGATTGGAAACGGTGCAGTACCATGGTGCGCCACTCTGCAGCGATGGTAAATCATAGAATAGCCGCGGGAATTCCCTTTTACAGAAAAAATCCACGTGACGAAAAAACGAAGGGTAAAAAACTTCCATGACCCGATTGAGGTTCGGATAGGATTTTTTGGGTATGAAACTAACCAGTGACGGCTGAAGCGGTCATAGATGCAGAACTCACAGATACCTTCGTTTTGACTGGTTGTGGCTCCCGTAACTCTAAACGAGCCAAGAGTTATGGCGCTCCGAAGAATCGATATCCACAGGGTGCAACATCTACGGTGCAGGGTGCAACATCCGTCCAAAATGACGAAACAGTGCCGTACGACCTTTAGAAATGGTTGCATGGATTGGAAACGGTGTAGTATCATGGCGCACCACTCTCCAGCGTTGGTAAATCATAGACCAGCCACGGGGATCCTGTTTTACAGAAAAAATCTACGTGATGAAAATACGGAGGGTAAAAAAACTTCCATGACCCGATTGAGGTTCGGATAGGATTGTTTGGGTATGAATCTAACCAGTGACGGCTGAAAGCTGTCATAGCTGTAGAACTCACAGATACCTTCGTTTTGACTGATTGTGGCTCCCGTAACTCTAAACGAGCCAAGAGTTATGGTCCTTCGAAGAATCGATATCCACAGGGTGCAACATCTACGGTGCAAGGTGCAACATCCGTCCAAAATGACGAAACAGTGCCGTACGACCTATAGAAACGGGTGCATGGATTGGAAACGGTGCAGTACCATGGTGCACCACTCTCCAGCGATGGTAAATCATAGACCAGCTGCGGGAATTCCCTTTTACAGAAAAAATCCACGTGACGAAAAAACGAAGGGTAAAAAACTTCCATGACCCGATTGAGGTTCGGATAGGATTTTTTGGGTATGAAACTAACCAGTGACGGCTGAAAGCGGTCACAGATGTAGAACTCACAGATACCTTTGTTTTGACTGGTTGTGGCTCCCGTAACTCTAAACGAGCCAAGAGTTATGGCCCTCCGAAGAATCGATATCCATAGGGTGCAACATCTACGGTGCAAGGTGCAACATCCGTCCAAAATGACGAAACAGTGTCGTACGACCTTTAGAAATGGGTGCATGGATTGGAAACGGTGCAGTACCATGGTGCACCACTCTCCAGCGATGGTAAATCATAGACCAGCCACGGGAATTCCGTTTTACAGAAAAAATCCACGTGACGAAAAAAACGAAGGGTAAAAAACTTCCATGACCCGATTGAGGTTCGGATAGGATTTTTTGGGTATGAAACTAACCAGAGATAGATGAAATCAGTCACAGATGTAGAACTCACAAATACCTTCGTTTTGACTGGTTGTTGCTCCCGTAACTCTAAACGAGCCAAGAGTTATGGCCCTCCGAAGAATCGATATCCACAGGGTGCAACATCTACGGTGCAAGGTGCAACTTCCGTCCAAAATGACGAAACAGTGCCGTACGACCTTTAGAAATGAGTGCATGGATTTGAAACATTGCATACCATGGTGCACCACTCTCCAGCGATGTTAATCATAGACCAGCCAAGTGGATCTCATTTTACAGAAAAAATCCATGTGACGAAAAAACGAAGGGTAAAAAACTTCCTTGACCCGATTGAGGTTCGGATAGGATTTTTTGGGTATGAAACTAACCAGTGACGGCTGAAAGCGGTCACAGATGTAGAACTCACAGATACCTTCGTTTTGACTGGTTATGGCTCCCGTAACTCTAAAGGAGCCAAGAGTTATGGCCCTCCGAAGAATCGATATCCATAGGGTGCAACATCTACGGTGCAAGGTGCAACATCCGTCCAAAATGACGAAACAGTGCCGTACGACCTTTAGAAACGGGTGCATGGATTGGAAACGGTGCAGTACCATGGTGCACCACTCTCCAGCGATGGTAAATCATAGACCAGCCGCGGGAATTCCCCTTTACAGAAAAAATCCACGTGACGAAAAAACGAAGGGTAAAAAACTTCCATGACCCGATTGAGGTTCAGATAGGCTTTTTTGGGTATGAAAGTAACCAGTGACCACAGCTGTAGAACTCACAGATACCTTCGTTTTGACAGGTTGTGGCTCCCGTAACTCTAAACGAGCCAAGAGTTATGGCCCTCCGAAGAATTGATATCCACAGGGTGCAACATCAACGGTGCAAGGTGCAACATTCGTCCAAAATGACGAAACAGTGTCGTACGACCTTTAGAAATGGGTGCATGGATTGGAAACGGTGCAGTACCATGGTGCACCACTCTCCAGCGTTGGTAAATCATAGACCAGCAACGGGGATCCCGTTTTACAGAAAAAATCCACGTGACAAAAAAACAAAGGGTAAAAAACTTCCATGACCCAATTGAGGTTCGGATAGGCTTTTTTGGGTATGAAAGTAACCAGTGACTGCTGAAAGCTATCATAGCTGTAGAACTCACAGATTCCTTCATTTTGACTGGTTATGGCTCCTGTAACTCTAAAGGAGCCAAGAGTTATGGCCCTCCGAAGAATCGATATCCACTAGGTGCAACATCTACGGTGAAAGGTGCAACATCCGTCCAAAATGACGAAACAGTGTCGTACGACCTTTAGAAATGAGTGCATGGATTTGAAACATTGCAGTACCATGGTGCATCACTCTCCAGCGATGGTAAATCATAGACCAGCCACGGGGATCCCGTTTTGCATAAAAAATCCACGTGACGAAAAAACGAAGGGTAAAAAACTTCCATGACCCGACTGAGGTTCGGATAAGATTTTTCGGGTATGAAACTAACCAGTGACGGATGAAAGCTGTCAAAGCTGTAGAACTCACAGATACCTTCGTTTTGACTGGTTGTGGCTCCCGTAACTCTAAACGAGCCAAGAGTTATGGCCCTCCGAAGAATCGATATCCACATGGTGCAACATCTACGGTGCAAGGTGCAACATCCGTCCAAAATGACGAAACAGTGCCGTACGTCCTTTAGAAACGGGTGCATGGATTGGAAACGGTGCAGTACCATGGTGCACCACTCTCCAGCGATGGTAAATCATAGACCAGCCGCGGGAATTCCCTTTTACAGAAAAAATCCACGTGACGAAAAAACGAAGGGTAAAAAACTTCCATGACCCGATTGAGGTTCGGATAGGATTTTTTGGGTATGAAACTAACCAGGGACGGCTAAAAGCGGTCACAGATGTAGAACTCATAGATACCTTCGTTTTGACTAGTTGTGGCTCCCGTAACTCTGAACGAGCCAAGAGTTATGGCCCTCCGAAGTATCGATATCCACAGGGTGCAACATCTACGGTGCAAGGTGCAACATCCGTCCAAAATGACGAAACAATGCCGTACGACCTTTAGAAACGGGTGCATGGATTGGAAACGGTGCAGTACCATGGTGCACCACTCTCCAGCGATGGTAAATCATAGACCAGCCGCGGGAATTCCCTTTTACAGAAAAAATCCACGTGACAAAAAAACAAAGGGTAAAAAACTTCCATGACCCGATTGAGGTTCGGATAGGATTTTTTGGGTATGAAACTAACCAGCGACGGATGAAAGCGGTCACAGATGTAGAACTCACAAATACCTTCGTTTTGACTGGTTGTGGCTCCCGTAACTCTAAACGAGCCAAGAGTTATGGCCCTCCGAAGAATCGATATCCATAGGGTGCAACATCTACGGTATAAGGTGCAACATCCGTCCAAAATGACGAAACAGTGCCGTACGACCTTTAGAAATGGGTGCATGGATTGGAAACGGTGCAGTACCATGGTGCACCACTCTCCAGCGATGGTAAATCATAGACCAGCCACAGGAATTCCCTTTTACAGAAAAAATCCACGTGACAAAAAAACGAAGGGTAAAAAACTTCCATGACCCGATTGAGGTTCGGATAGGATTTTTTGGGTATGAAACTAACCAGTGACGGCTGAAAGCAGTCACAAATGTAGAACTCACAAATACCTTCGTTTTGACTGGTTGTTGCTCCCGTAACTCTAAACGAGCCAAGAGTTATGGCCCTCCGAAGAATCGATATCCATAGGGTGCAACATCTACGGTGCAAGGTGCAACATCCGTCCAAAATGACGAAACAGTGCCATACGACCTTTAGAAACGGGTGCATGGATTGGAAACGGTGCAGTACCATGGTGCACCACTCTTCAGCGATGGTAAATCATAGACCAGCCGCGGGAATTCCCTTTTACAGAAAAAATCCACGTGACGAAAAAACGAAGGGTAAAAAACTTCAATGGCCCGATTGAGGTTCGGCTAGGATTTTTTGGGTATGAAACTAACCAGTGACGGCTGAAAGCGGTTACAGATGTAGAACTCACAGATACCTTCGTTTTGACTGGTTGTGGCTCCCGTAACTCTAAACGAGCCAAGAGTTATGGCCCTCCGAAGAATCGATATCCGCAGGGTGCAACATCTACGGTGCAAGGTGCAACATCCGTCCAAAATGACGAAACAGTGCCATACGACCTTTAGAAATGGGTGCGTGGATTGGAAACGGTGCAGTACCATGGTGCACCACTCTCCAGCGTTGGTAAATGATAGACCAGCCACGGGGATCCCGTTTTACAGAAAAAATCTACGTGACGAAAAAACGAAGGGTAAAAAAACTTCCATGACCCGATTGAGGTTCGGATAGGATTGTTTGGGTATGAAACTAACCAGTGACAGCTGAAAGCTGTCATAGCTGTAGAACTCACAGATACCTTTGTTTTGACTGATTGTGGCTCCCGTAACTCTAAACGAGCCATGAGTTATGGCCCTCCGAAGAATCGATATCCACAGGGTGCAACATCTACGGTGCAAGGTACAACATCCGTCCAAAATGACGAAACAGTGTCGTACGACCTTTAGAAACGGGTACATGGATTGGAAACGGTGCAGTATCATGGTGCACCACTCTCCAGCGATGGTAAATCATAGACCAACCGAGGGAATTCCCTTTTACAGAAAAAATCCACGTGACGAAAAAACGAAGGGTAAAAAACTTCCATGACCCGATTGAGGTTCGGATAGGATTTTTCGGTATCAAACTAACCAGTGACGGCTGAAAGCGGTCACAGATGTAGAACTCACAGATACCTTCGTTTTGACTGGTTGTGGCTCCCGTAACTCTAAACGATCCAAGAGTTATGGCCCTCCGAAGAATCGATATCCACAGGGTGCAACATCTACGGTGCAAGGTGCAACATCCGTCCAAAATGACGAAATAGTGCCGTACGACCTTTAGAAATGGGTGCATGGATTGGAAACGGTGCAGTACCATGGTGCACCACTCTCCAGCGTTGGTAAATCATAGACCAGCCACGGGGATCACGTTTTACAGAAAAAATCTACGTGACGAAAAAACGAAGGGTAAAAAACTTCCATGACCCGATTGAGGTTCGGATAGGATTGTTTGGGTATGAAACTAACCAGTGACGGCTGAAAGCGGTCATAGCTGTAGAACTCACAGATACCTTCGTTTTGACTGGTTGTGGCTCCCGTAACTCTAAACGAGCCAAGAGTTATGGCCCTCCGAAGAATCGATATCCACAGTGTGCAACATCTACGGTGCAAGGTGCAACATCCGTCCAAAATGACGAAACAGTGCCGTACGGCTTTAGAAATGAGTGCATGGATTGGAAACGGTGCAGTACCATGGTGCACCACTCTCCAGCGATGGTAAATAATAGACTAGCCACGGGGATCCCGTTTTACAGAAAAAATCCACTTGACGAAAAAACGAAGGGTAAAAAACTTCCATGACCCGATTGAGGTTCGGATAGGCTTTTTTGGGTATGAAAGTAACCAGTGACTGCTGAAGCTGTCATAGCTGTAGAACTCACAGATTCCTTCGGTTTGACTGGTTATGGCGCCCGTAACTCTAAAGGAGCCAAGAGTTATGGCCCTCCGAAGAATCGATATCCACTGGGTGCAACATCTACGGTGAAAGGTGCAACATCCGTCCAAAATGACGAAACAGTGCCGTACGACCTTTAAAAATGAGTGCATGGATTTGAAACATTGCAGTACCATGGTGCACAACTCTCCAGCGATGGTAAATCATAGACCATCCACGGGGATCCCGTTTTACAGAAAAAATCCACGTGACGAAAAAACGAAGGGTAAAAACTTCCATGACCCGATTGAGGTTCGGATAGGATTTTTTGGGTATGAAACTAACCAGTGACAGTTGAAAGCGGTCACAGATGTAGAACTCACAAATACCTTTGTTTTGACTGGTTGTGGCTCCCGTAACTCTAAACGAGCCAAGAGTTATGGCCCTCCGAAGAATCGATATCCATAGGGTGCAACATCTACGGTGCAAGGTGCAACATCCGTCCAAAATGACGAAACAGTGTCGTACGACCTTTAGAAATGGGTGCATGGATTGGAAACGGTGCAGTACCATGGTGCACCACTCTCCAGCGATGGTAAATCATAGACCAGCCACGGGAATTCCGTTTTACAGAAAAAATCCACGTGACGAAAAAAACGAAGGGTAAAAAACTTCCATGACCCGATTGAGGTTCGGATAGGATTTTTTGGGTATGAAACTAACCAGTGACGGCTGGAAGCAGTCACAGATGTAGAACTCACAAATACCTTCGCTTTGACTGGTTGTTGCTCCCGTAACTCTAAACGAGCCAAGAGTTATGGCCCTCCGAAGAATCGATATCCATAGGGTGCAACATCTACGGTGCAAGGTGCAACATCCGTCATGACGAAACAGTGCCGTACGACCTTTAGAAACGGGTGCATGGATTGGAAACGGTGCAGTACCATGGTGCACCACTCTCCAGCAATGGTAAATCATAGACCAGCCGCGGGAATTCCCTTTTACAGAAAAAATCCACGTGACGAAAAAACGAAGGGTAAAAAACTTCCATGACCCGATTGAGGTTCTGATAGGATTTTTTGGGTATGAAACTAACCAGTGACGGCTGAAAGCGGTCATAGATGTAGAACTCACAGATACCTTCGTTTTGACTGGTTGTGGCTCCCGTAACTCTAAACGAGCCAAGACTTATGGCCCTCCGAAGAATCGATATCCACAGGGTGCAACATCTACAGTGCAAGGTGCAACTTCCGTCCAAAATGACGAAACAGTGTCGTACGACCTTTAGAAACGGGTGCATGGATTGGAAACGGTGCAGTACCATGGTGCACCACTCTCCAGCGATGGTAAATCATAGACCAGCGGCGGGAATTCCCTTTTACAGAAAAAATCAACGTGACGAAAAAACGAAGGGTAAAAAACTTCCATGACCCGATTGAGGTTCGGATAGGATTTTTTGGGTATGAAAGTAACCAGTGACGGCTGAAAGCGGTCATAGCTGTAGAACTCACAGATACCTTCGTTTTGACTGGTTGTGGCTCCCGTAACTCTAAACGAGCCAAGAGTTATGGCCCTCCGAAGAATCGATATCCACTGGGTGCAACATCTACGGTGCAAGGTGCAACATCCATCCAAAATGACGAAACAGTGCCGTATGACCTTTAAAAATGAGTGCATGGATTTGAAACATTGCTGTACCATGGTGCACCACTCTCCAGCGATGGTAAATCACAGACCATCCATGGGGATGCCGTTTTACAGAAAAAATCCACGTGACGAAAAAACAAAGGGTAAAAAACTTCCATGACCCGATTGAGGTTCGGATAGGATTTTTTGGGCATGAAACTAACCAGTGACGGCTGAAAGCGGTCACAGATGTAGAACTCACAAATACCTTTGTTTTGACTGGTTGTGGCTCCCGTAACTCTAAACGAGCCAAGAGTTATGGCCCTCCGAAGAATCGATATCCATAGGGTGCAACATCTACGGTGCAAGGTGCAACATCCGTCCAAAATGACGAAACAGTGCCGTACGACCTTTAGAAATGGGTGCATGGATTGGAAACGGTGCAGTACCATGGTGCACCACTCTCCAGCGATGGTAAATCATAGACCAGCCACGGGAATTCCCTTTTACAGATAAAATCCACGTGACGAAAAAACGAAGGGTAAAAAACTTCCATGACCCGATTGAGGTTCGGATAGGATTTTTTGGGTATGAAACTAACCAGTGACGGCTGAAAGCAGTCACAGATGTAGAACCCACAAATACCTTCGCTTTGACTGGTTGTTGCTCCCGTAACTCTAAACGAGCCAAGAGTTATGGCCCTCCGAAGAATCAATATCCATAGGGTGCAACATCTACGGTGCAAGGTGCAACATCCGTCCAAAATGACGAAACAGTGTCGTACGACCTTTAGAAACGGGTGCATGGATTGGAAATGGTGCAGTACCTTGGTGCACCACTCTCCAGCGATGGTAAATCATAGACCAGCCGCGGGAATTCCCTTTTTCAGAAAAAATCCACCTGACGAAAAAACGAAGGGTAAAAAACTTCCATGACCCGATTGATGTTCGGATAGGATTTTTTGGGTATGAGACTAACCAGTGACGGCTGAAAGCGGTCACATATGTAGAACTCACAGATACCTTCGTTTTGACTGGTTGTGGCTCCCGTAACTCTAAACGAGCCAAGATTTATGGCCCTCCAAAGAATCGATATCCACAGGGTGCAACATCTACGGTGCAAGGTGCAACATCCGTCCAAAATGACGAAACAGTGCCGTACGACCTTTAGAAATGGGTGCATGGATTGGAAACAGTGCAGTACCATGGTGCACCACTCTCCAGCGTTGGTAAATCATAGACCAGCCACGGGGATCCCGTTTTACAGAAAAAATCTACGTGACGAATAAACGAAGGGTAAAAAACTTCCATGACCCGATTGAGGTTCGGATAGGATTGTTTGGGTATGAAACTAACCAGTGACGGCTTAAAGCTATCACAGCTGTAGAACTCACAGATACCTTCGTTTTGACAGGTTATGGCTCCCGTAACTCTAAACGAGCCAAGAGTTATGGCCCTCCGAAGAATCGATATCCACAGGGTGCAACATCTACGGTGCAAGGTGCAACATCCGTCCAAAATGACGAAACAGTGCCATACGATCTTTAGAAATGGGTGCATGGATTGGAAACGGTGCAGTACCATGGTACACCACTCTCCAGCGTTGGTAAATCATAGACCAGCCACGGGGATCCCGTTTTACAGAAAAAATCCACGTGACGAAAAAACGAAGGGTAAAAAACTGCCATGACCCGATTGAGGTTCGGATAGGATTTTTGGGTATGAAACTAACCAGTGACGGCTGAAAGCAGTCACAGATGTAGAACTCACAAATACCTTCGTTTTGACTGGTTGTGGCTCCCGTAAGTCTAAACGAGCCAAGAGTTATGGCCCTCCGAAGAATCGATATCCACAGGGTGCAACATCTACGGTGCAAGGTGCAACATCCGTCCAAAATGACGAAACAGTGTCGTACGACCTTTAGAAACGGGTGCATGGATTGGAAACGGTGCAGTACCATGGCGCACCACTCTCCAGCGATGGTAAATCATAGACCAGCCGCGGGAATTCCCTTTTACAGAAAAAATCCACGTGACGAAAAAACGAAGGGTAAAAAACTTCCATGACCCGATTGAGGTTCGGATAGGATTTTTTGGGTATGAAACTAACCAGTGACGGCTGAAAGCGGTCACAGATGTAGAACTCACAGATACCTTCGTTTTGACTGGTTGTGGCTCCCGTAACTCTAAACGAGCCAAGAGTTATGGCCCTCCGAAGAATCGATATCCACAGGGTGCAACATCTACGGTGCAATGTGCAACATCCGTCCAAAATGACGAAATAGTGCCGTACGACCTTTAGAAATGGGTGCATGGATTGGAAACGGTGCAATACCATGGTGCACCACTCTCCAGCGTTGGTAAATCATAGACCAGCCACGGGGATCCCGTTTTACAGAAAAAATCTGCGTGACGAAAAAACGAAGGGTAAAAAACTTCCATGACCCGATTGAGGTTCGGATAGGATTGTTTGGGTATGAAACTAACCAGTGACGGCTGAAAGCTGTCATAGCTGTAGAACTCACAGATACCTTCGTTTTGACTGGTTGTGGCTCCCGTAGCTCTAAACGAGCCAAGAGTTATGGCCCTCCGAAGAATCGATATCCACAGGGTGCAACATCTACGGTGCAAGGTGCAACATCCGTCCAAAATGACGAAACGGTGCCGTACGACCTTTAGAAGTGGGTGCATGGATTGAAAACGGTGCAGTACCATGGTGCACCACTCTCCAGCGTTGGTAAATCATAGACCAGCCAAAGGGATCCCGTTTTACAGAAAAAATCCACGTGACGAAAAAACGAAGGGTAAAAAACTTCCATGACCCGATTGAGGTTCGGAGAGGCTTTTTTGGGTATAAAAGTAACCAGTGACTGCTGAAAGCTGTCATAGCTGTAGAACTCACAGATTCCTTCGTTTTGACTGGTTATGGCTCCCGTAACTCTAAAGGAGCCAAGAGTTATGGCCCACCGAAGAATCGATATCCACTGGGTGCAACATCTACGGTGCAAGGTGCAACATCCGTCCAAAATGAGGAAACAGTGCCGTACGAGCTTTAGAAATGAGTACATGGATTTGAAACATTGCAGCACCATGGTGCACCACTCTCCAGCGATGGTAAATCATAGACCAGCCATGGGGATCCCGTTTTACAGAAAAAATCCACGTGACGAAAAAACGAAGGGTAAAAAACTTCCATGACCCGATTGAGGTTCGGATAGGATTTTTTGGGTATGAAACTAACCAGTGACGGCTGAAAGCGGTCACAGATGTAGAACTCACAAATACCTTTGTTTTGACTGGTTGTGGCTCCCGTAACTCTAAACGAGCCAAGAGTTATGGCCCTCCGAAGAATCGATATCCACAGGGTGCAACATCTACGGTGCAAGGTGCAACATCCATTCAAAATGACAAAACAGTGCCGTATGACCTTTAGAAATGGGTGTATGGATTGGAAACGGTGCAGTACCATGGTGCATCACTCTCCAGCGATGGTAAATCATAGACCAGCCACGGGAATTCCCTTTTACAGAAAAATCCACGTGACGAAAAAGCGAAGGGTAAAAAATTCCATGACCCGATTGAGGTTCGGATAGGATTTTTTGGGTATGAAACTATCCAGTGACGGCTGAGAGCAGTCGCAGATGTAGAACTCACAAATACCTTCGCTTTGACTGGTTGTTGCTCCCGTAACTCTAAACGAGCCAAGAGTTATGGCCCTCCGAAGAATCGATATCCACAGGGTGCAACATCTACGGTGCAAGGTGCAACATCCGTCCAAAATGACGAAACAGTGCCGTACGACCTTTACAAATGGGTGCATGGATTGGAAATGGTGCAGTACCATGGTGCACCACTCTCCAGCGTTGGTAAATCATAGACCAGCCGCGGGAATTCCCTTTTACAGAAAAAATCCACGTGACGAAAAAACGAAGGGTAAAAAACTTACGTGACCCGATTGAGGTTCGGATAGGATTTTTTGGGTATGAAACTAACCAGTGACGACTGAAAGCGGTCACAGATGTAGAACTCACAAATACCTTCGTTTTGACTTGTTGTGGCTCCCGTAACTCTAAACGAGCCAAGAGTTATGGCCCTCCGAAGAATCGATATCCACAGGGTGCAACATCTACGGTGCAAGGTGCAATGTCCGTCCAAAATGACGAAACAGTGCCGTACGACCTTTACAAATGGGTGCATGGATTGGAAACGGTGCAGTACCATGGTGCACCACTCTCCAGCGTTGGTAAATCATAGACCAGCCGCGGGAATTCCCTTTTACAGAAAAAATCCACGTGACGAAAAAACGAAGGGTAAAAAACTTACGTGACCCGATTGAGGTTCGGATAGGATTTTTTGGGTATGAAACTAACCAGTGACGGCTGAAAGCGGTCACAGATGTAGAACTCACAGATACCTTCGTTTTGACTGGTTGTGGCTCCCGTAACTCTAAACGAGCCAAGAGTTATGGCCCTCCGAAGAATCGATATCCATAGGGTGCAACATCTACGGTGCAAGGTGCAACATCCGTCCAAAATGACGAAACAGTGCCATACAACCTTTAGAAATGGGTGCATGGATTGGAAACGGTGCAGTACCATGATGCATCACTCTCCAGCGATGGTAAATCATAGACCAGCCACGGGAATTCCCTTTTACAGAAAAATCCACGTGACGAAAAAACGAAGGGTAAAAAACTTCCGTGACCCGATTGAGGTTCGGATAGGATTTTTTGGGTATGAAACTAACCAGTGACGGCTGAAAGCCGCCACAGCTATAGCACTCACAGATTCCTTCGTTTTGACAGGTTATGTCTCCCGTAACTCTAAACGAGCCAAGAGTTATGGCCCTCCGAAGAATCGATATCCACAGGGTGCAACATCTACGGTGCAAGGTGCAACATCCGTCCAAAATGACGAAACAGTGCCGTATGACCTTTAGAAATGGGTGCATGGTTTGGAAACGGTGCAGTACCATGGTGCATCACTCTCCAGCGATGGTAAATCATAGACCAGCCACGGGAATTCCCTTTTACAGAAAAATCCACGTAACGAAAAAACGAAGGGTAAAAAACTTCCGTGACCCGATTGAGGTTCGGATAGGATTTTTTGGGTATGAAACTAACCAGTGACGGCTGAAAGCCGTCATAGCTATAGAACTCACAGATACCTTCGTTTTGACAGGTTATGGCTCCCGTAACTCTAAACGAGCCAAGAGTTATGGCCCTCCGAAGAATCGATATCCACAGGGTGCAACATCTACGGTGCAAGGTGCAACATCCGTCCAAAATGACGAAACAGTGCCGTACGACCTTTAGAAATGGGTGCATGGATTGGAAACGGTGCAGTACGTTGGTGCACCACTCTCCAGCGTTGGTAAATCATAGACCAGCCGCGGGAATTCCCTTTTACAGAAAAAGTCCACGTGACGAAAAAACGAAGGGTAAAAAACTTCCATGACCCGATAGAGGTTCGGATAGGCTTTTTTGGGTATGAAGGTAACCAGTGACTGCTGAAAGCTGTCATAGCTGTAGAACTCACAGATACCTTCGTTTTGCTGGTTGTGGCTCCCGTAACTCTAAACGAGCCAAGAGTTATGGCCCTCCGAAGAATCGATATCCACAGGGTGCAACATTTACGATGCAAGGTGCAACATCCGTCCAAAATGACGAAACAGTGCCGTACGACCTTTAGAAATGGGTGCATGGATTGGAAACGGTGCAGTACCATGGTGCACCACTCTCCAGCGTTGGTAAATCATAGACCAGCCACGGGGATCCCGTTTTACAGAAAAAATCCACGTGACGAAAAAACAAAGGGTAAAAAACTTCCATGACCCGATTGAGGTTCGGATAGGATTGTTTGGATATGAAACTAACCAGTGACGGCTGAAAGCGGTCACAGCTGTAGAACTCACAGATACCTTCGTTTTGACAGGTTATGGCTCCCGTAACTCTAAACGAGCCAAGAGTTATGGCCCTCCGAAGAATCGATATCCACAGGGTGCAACATCTACGGTGCAAGGTGCCACATCCGTCCAAAATGACGAAACAGTGCCGTACGACCTTTAGAAATGGGTGCATGGATTGGAAACGGTGCAGTACCATGGTGCACCACTCTCCAACATTGGTAAATCATAGACCAGCCACGGGGATCCCGTTTTACAGAAAAAATCCACGTGACGAAAAAACGAAGGGTAAAAAACTTCCATGATCCTATTGAGGTTCGGATAGGATTTTTTGGGTATGAAACTAACCAGTGACGGCTAAAAGCCGTCATAGCTATAGAACTCACAGATACCTTCGTTTTGACTGGTTGTTGCTCCCGTAACTCTAAACGAGCCAAGAGTTATGGTCCTCCGAAGAATCGCTATCCATAGGGTGCAACATCTACGGTGCAAGGTGCAACATCCGTCCAAAATGACGAAATAGTGTCGTACAACCTTTAGAAATGGGTGCATGGATTGGAAACGGTGTAGTATCATGGTGCACCACTCTCCAGCGATGGTAAATCATTGACCAGCCGCGGGAATTCCCTTTTACAGAAAAAATCCACGTGACGAAAAAACGAAGGGTAAAAAACTTCCATGACCCGATTGAGGTTCGGATAGGATTTTTGGGTATGAAACTAACCAGTGACGGCTGAAAGCCGTCACAGTTGTAGAACTCACAGATACCTTCGTTTTGAAAAGTTATGGATCCCGTAACTTCAAACGAGCCAAGAGTTATGGCCCTCCGAAGAATCGATATCCACAGGGTGCAACATCTAAGGTGCAAGGTGCAACATCCGTCCAAAATGACGAAACAGTGCCGTACGACCTTTAGAAATGGGTGCATGGATTGGAAACGGTGTCGTACCATGGTGCACCACTCTCCAGCGATGGTAAATCATAGACCAGCCGCGGGAATTCCCTTTTACAGAAAAAGTCCACGTGACGAAAAAACGAAGGGTAAAAAACTTCCATGACCCGATAGAGGTTCGGATAGGCTTTTTTGGGTATGAAGGTAACCAGTGACTGCTGAAAGCTGTCATAGCTGTAGAACTCACAGATACCTTCGTTTTGCTGGTTGTGGCTCCCGTAACTCTAAACGAGCCAAGAGTTATGGCCCTCCGAAGAATCGATATCCACAGGGTGCAACATTTACGATGCAAGGTGCAACATCCGTCCAAAATGACGAAACAGTGCCGTACGACCTTTAGAAATGGGTGCATGGATTGGAAACGGTGCAGTACCATGGTGCACCACTCTCCAGCGTTGGTAAATCATAGACCAGCCACGGGGATCCCGTTTTACAGAAAAAATCCACGTGACGAAAAAACAAAGGGTAAAAAACTTCCATGACCCGATTGAGGTTCGGATAGGATTGTTTGGATATGAAACTAACCAGTGACGGCTGAAAGCGGTCACAGCTGTAGAACTCACAGATACCTTCGTTTTGACAGGTTATGGCTCCCGTAACTCTAAACGAGCCAAGAGTTATGGCCCTCCGAAGAATCGATATCCACAGGGTGCAACATCTACGGTGCAAGGTGCCACATCCGTCCAAAATGACGAAACAGTGCCGTACGACCTTTAGAAATGGGTGCATGGATTGGAAACGGTGCAGTACCATGGTGCACCACTCTCCAACATTGGTAAATCATAGACCAGCCACGGGGATCCCGTTTTACAGAAAAAATCCACGTGACGAAAAAACGAAGGGTAAAAAACTTCCATGATCCTATTGAGGTTCGGATAGGATTTTTTGGGTATGAAACTAACCAGTGACGGCTAAAAGCCGTCATAGCTATAGAACTCACAGATACCTTCGTTTTGACTGGTTGTTGCTCCCGTAACTCTAAACGAGCCAAGAGTTATGGTCCTCCGAAGAATCGCTATCCATAGGGTGCAACATCTACGGTGCAAGGTGCAACATCCGTCCAAAATGACGAAATAGTGTCGTACAACCTTTAGAAATGGGTGCATGGATTGGAAACGGTGTAGTATCATGGTGCACCACTCTCCAGCGATGGTAAATCATTGACCAGCCGCGGGAATTCCCTTTTACAGAAAAAATCCACGTGACGAAAAAACGAAGGGTAAAAAACTTCCATGACCCGATTGAGGTTCGGATAGGATTTTTGGGTATGAAACTAACCAGTGACGGCTGAAAGCCGTCACAGTTGTAGAACTCACAGATACCTTCGTTTTGAAAAGTTATGGATCCCGTAACTTCAAACGAGCCAAGAGTTATGGCCCTCCGAAGAATCGATATCCACAGGGTGCAACATCTAAGGTGCAAGGTGCAACATCCGTCCAAAATGACGAAACAGTGCCGTACGACCTTTAGAAATGGGTGCATGGATTGGAAACGGTGTCGTACCATGGTGCACCACTCTCCAGCGATGGTAAATCATAGACCAGCCGCGGGAATTCCCTTTTACAGAAAAAGTCCACGTGACGAAAAAACGAAGGGTAAAAAACTTCCATGACCCGATAGAGGTTCGGATAGGCTTTTTTGGGTATGAAGGTAACCAGTGACTGCTGAAAGCTGTCATAGCTGTAGAACTCACAGATACCTTCGTTTTGCTGGTTGTGGCTCCCGTAACTCTAAACGAGCCAAGAGTTATGGCCCTCCGAAGAATCGATATCCACAGGGTGCAACATTTACGATGCAAGGTGCAACATCCGTCCAAAATGACGAAACAGTGCCGTACGACCTTTAGAAATGGGTGCATGGATTGGAAACGGTGCAGTACCATGGTGCACCACTCTCCAGCGTTGGTAAATCATAGACCAGCCACGGGGATACCGTTTTACAGAAAAAATCCACGTGACGAAAAAACAAAGGGTAAAAAACTTCCATGACCCGATTGAGGTTCGGATAGGATTGTTTGGATATGAAACTAACCAGTGACGGCTGAAAGCGGTCACAGCTGTAGAACTCACAGATACCTTCGTTTTGACAGGTTATGGCTCCCGTAACTCTAAACGAGCCAAGAGTTATGGCCCTCCGAAGAATCGATATCCACAGGGTGCAACATCTACGGTGCAAGGTGCCACATCCGTCCAAAATGACGAAACAGTGCCGTACGACCTTTAGAAATGGGTGCATGGATTGGAAACGGTGCAGTACCATGGTGCACCACTCTCCAACATTGGTAAATCATAGACCAGCCACGGGGATCCCGTTTTACAGAAAAAATCCACGTGACGAAAAAACGAAGGGTAAAAAACTTCCATGATCCTATTGAGGTTCGGATAGGATTTTTTGGGTATGAAACTAACCAGTGACGGCTAAAAGCCGTCATAGCTATAGAACTCACAGATACCTTCGTTTTGACTGGTTGTTGCTCCCGTAACTCTAAACGAGCCAAGAGTTATGGCCCTCCGAAGAATCGCTATCCATAGGGTGCAACATCTACGGTGCAAGGTGCAACATCCGTCCAAAATGACGAAATAGTGTCGTACAACCTTTAGAAATGGGTGCATGGATTGGAAACGGTGTAGTATCATGGTGCACCACTCTCCAGCGATGGTAAATCATTGACCAGCCGCGGGAATTCCCTTTTACAGAAAAAATCCACGTGACGAAAAAACGAAGGGTAAAAAACTTCCATGACCCGATTGAGGTTCGGATAGGATTTTTGGGTATGAAACTAACCAGTGACGGCTGAAAGCCGTCACAGTTGTAGAACTCACAGATACCTTCGTTTTGAAAAGTTATGGATCCCGTAACTTCAAACGAGCCAAGAGTTATGGCCCTCCGAAGAATCGATATCCACAGGGTGCAACATCTAAGGTGCAAGGTGCAACATCCGTCCAAAATGACGAAACAGTGCCGTACGACCTTTAGAAATGGGTGCATGGATTGGAAACGGTGTCGTACCATGGTGCACCACTCTCCAGCGATGGTAAATCATAGACCAGCCGCGGGAATTCCCTTTTACAGAAAAAATCCACGTGACGAAAAAACGAAGGGTAAAAAACTTCCATGACCCGATTGAGGTTCGGATAGCATTTTTTGGGTATGAAACTAACCAGTGACGGCTGAAAGCCGTCACAGATGTAGAACTCACAAATACCTTCGTTTTGACTGGTAGTGGCTCCCGTAACTCTAAACGAGCCAAGAGTTATGGCCCTCCGAAGAATCGATATCCACAGGGTGCAACATCTATGGTGCAAGGTGCAACATCCGTCCAAAATGACGAAACAGTATCGTACGACCTTTAGAAATGGGTGCATGGATTGGAAACGGTGCAGTACCATGGTGCATCACTCTCCAGGGATGGTAAATCATAGACCAGCCGCGGGAATTCCCTTTTACAGAAAAAATCCACGTGACGAAAAAACGAAGGGTAAAAAACTTCAATGACCCGATTGAGGTTCGGATAGGATTTTTTGGGTATGAAACTAACCAGTGACGGCTGAAAGCCGTCATAGCTATAGAACTCACAGATACCTTCGTTTTGACTAGTTGTGTCTCCCGTAACTCTAAACGAGCCAAGAGTAATGGCCCTCCGAAGAATCGATATCCACAGGGTGCAACATCTACGGTGCAAGGTGCAACATCCGTCCAAAATGACGAAGCAGAGCCGTACGACCTTTAGAAATGGGTGCATGGATCGGAAACGGGGCAGTACCATGGTGCACCACTCTCCAGCGATGGTAAATCATAGACCAGCCGCGGGAATTCCCTTTTACAGAAAAAATCCACGTGACGAAAAAACGAAGGGTAAAAAACTTCCATGACCCGATTGAGGTTCGGATAGGCTTTTTTGGGTATGAAAGTAACCAGTGACGGCTGAAAGCGGCCATAGCTGTAGAACTCACAGATACCTTCGTTTTGACTGGTTGCTCCTGTAACTCTAAACGAGCCAAGAGTTATGGCCCTTCGAAGAATCGATATCCACAGGGTGCAACATCTACGGTGCAAAGGTGCAACATCCGTCCAAAATGACGAAACAGTGCCGTACGACCTTTAGAAATGGGTGCATGGATTGGAAACGGTGCAGTACCATGGTGCACCACTCTCCAGCGTTGGTAAATCATAGACCAGACACGGTGATCCCGTTTTACACAAAAAATCCACGTGACGAAAAAACGAAGGGTAAAAAACTTCCATGACCCTATTGAGGTTCGGATAGAATTGTTTGGGTATGAAACTAACCAGTGACGGCTGAAAGCTATCACAGCCGTAGAACTCACAGATACCTTCGTTTTGACAGGTTATGGCTCCCGTAACTCTAAACGAGCCAAGAGTTATGGCCCTCCGAAGAATCGATATCCACAGGGTGCAACATCTACGGTGCAAGATGCAACATCCGTCCAAAATGACGAAACAGTGCCGTACGACCTTTAGAAATGGGTGCATGGATTGGAAACGGTGCAGTACCATGGTGCCCCACTCTCCAGCATTGGTAAATCATAGACTACCCACGGGGACACCGTTTTACAGAAAAAATCCACGTAACGAAAAAACGAAGGGTAAAAAACTTCCATGACCCGATTGAGGTTCGGATAGGATTTTTTGGGTATGAAACTAACCAGTGACGGCTGAAAGCCGTCATAGCTATAGAACTCACAGATACCTTCGTTTTGACAGGTTGTGTCTCCCGTAACTCTAAACGAGCCAAGAGTTATGGCCCTCCGAAGAATCGATATCCACTGGGTGCAACATCTACGGTGCAAGGTGCAACATCCGTCCAAAATGACGAAGCAGTGCCGTACGACCTTTAGAAATGCGTGCATGGATCGGAAACGGGGCAGTACCATGGTGCACCACTCTCCAGCGATGGTAAATCATAGACCAGCCGCGGGAATTCCCTTTTACAGAAAAAATCCACGTGACGAAAAAACGAAGGGTAAAAAACTTCCATGACCCGATTGAGGTTCGGATAGGCTTTTTTGGGTATGAAAGTAACCAGTGACGGCTGAAAGCGGTCATAGCTGTAGAACTCACAGATACCTTCGTTTTGACTGGTCGTGGCTCCCGTAACTCTAAACGAGCCAAGAGTTATGGCCCTCCGAAGAATCGATATCCACAGGGTGCAACATCTACGGTGCAAAGGTGCAACATCCGTCCAAAATGACGAAACAGTGCCGTACGACCTTTAGAATTGGGTGTATGGATTGAAAACGGTGCAGTACCATGGTGCACCACTCTCCAGCGTTGGTAAATCATAGACCAGACACGGGGATCCCGTTTTACAAAAAAAATCCACGTGACGAAAAAACGAAGGGTAAAAAACTTCCTTGACCCGATTGAGGTTCGGATAGGATTGTATGGGTATGAAACTAACCCGTGACGGCTGAAAGCTATCACAGCTGTAGAACTCACAGATACCTTCGTTTTGACAGGTTATGGCTCCCGTAACTCTGAACGAGCCAAGAGTTATGGCCCTCTGAACAATCGATATCCACAGGGTGCAACATCTACGGTGCAAGGTGCAACATCCGTCCAAAATGACGAAACAGTGCCGTACGACCTTTAGAAATGGGTGCATGGATTGGAAACGGTGCAGTACCAAGGTGCACCACTCTCCAGCATTGGTAAATCATAGACCAGCCACGGGGATCCCGTTTTACAGAAAAAATCCACGTGACGAAAAAACGAAGGGTAAAAAACTTCCATGACCCAATTGAGGTTCGGATAGGATTTTTTGGGTATGAAACTATCCAGTGACGGCTGAAGCGGTCACAGATGTAGAAATCACAAATACCTTCGTTTTGACTGGTTGTGGCTCCCGTAACTCTAAATGAGCCAAGAGTTATGGCCCTCCGAAGAATCGATATCCACAGGGTGCAACATCTACGGTGCAAGGTGCAACATCCGTCCAAAATGACGAAACAGTGCCGTACGACCTTTAGAAATGGGTGCATGGATTGAAAATGGTGCAGTTCCATGGTGCACCACTCTCCAGCGTTGGTAAATCATAGACCAGCCGCGGGGATCCCGTTTTACAGAAAAAATCCACGTGACGAAAAACGAAGGGTAAAAAACTTCCATGACCCGATTGAGGTTCGGATAGGATTTTTTGGGTATGAACCTAACTAGTGACGGCTGAAAGCCGTCATAGCTATAGAACTCACAGATACCTTCGTTTTGACTGGTTGTTGCTTCCGTAACTCTAAACGAGCCAAGAGTTATGGCCCTCCGAAGAATCGCTATCCATAGGGTCCAACATCTACGGTGCAAGGTGCGACATCCGTCCAAAATGACGAAATAGTGCCGTACAACCTTTAGAAATGGGTGCATGGATTGGAAACGGTGCAGTACCATGGTGCACCACTCTCCAGCGATGGCAAATCATAGACCAGCCGCGGAAATTCCCTTTTACAGAAAAAATCCACGTGACGAAAAAACGAAGGGTAAAAAACTTCCATGACCCGATTGAGGTTCGGATAGGATTTTTTGGGTATGAAACTAACCATTGACGGCTGAAAGCCGTCACAGCTGTAGAACTCACAGATACCTTCGTTTTGAAAGGTTATGGCTCCCGTAACTCTAAACGAGCCAAGAGTTATGGCCCTCTGAAGAATCGATATCCACAGGGTGCAACATCTACGGTGCAAGGTGCAACATCCGTCCAAAATGACGAAACAGTGTCGTTCGACCTTTAGAAATGGGTGCATGGACTGGAAACGGTGCCGTACCATGGTGCACCACTCTCCAGCGATGGTAAATTATAGACCAGCCGCGGGAATTCCCTTTTACAGAAAAAATCCACGTGACGAAAAAACGAAGGGTAAAAAACTTCCATGACCCGATTGAGGTTCGGATAGGATTTTTTGGGTATGAAACTAACCAGTGACGGCTGAGAGCCATCACAAATGTAGAACTCACAAATACCTTCGTTTTGACTGGTTGTGGCTCCCGTAACTCTAAACGAGCCAAGAGTCATGGCCCTCCGAAGAATCGATATCCACAGGGTGCAACATCTACGGTGCAAGGTGCAACATCCGTCCAAAATGACGAAACAGTGCCGTACGACCTTTATAAATGGGTGCATGGATTGGAAATGGTGCAGTACCATGGTGCATCACTCTCCAGCGATGGTAAATCATAGACCAGCCGCGGGAATTCCCTTTTACAGAAAAAATCCACGTGACGAAAAAACGAAGGGTAAAAAACTTCCATGACCCGATTGAGGTTCGGATAGGATTTTTTGGGTACGAAACTAACCAGTGATGGCTGAAAGCCATCATAGCTATCGAACTCATAGATACCTTCGTTTTGACTGGTTGTGGCTCCCGTAACTCTAAACGAGCCAAGAGTTATGGCCCTCCGAAGAATCGATATCCACAGGGTGCAACATCTACGGTGCAAGGTGCAACATCCGTCCAAAATGACGAAACAGTGCCGTACGACCTTTTGAAATGGGTGCATGGATTGGAAACGGGGCAGTACCATGATGCACCACTCTCCAGCGATGGTAAATCATAGACCAGCCGCGGGAATTCCCTTTTATAGAAAAAATCCACGTGACAAAAAAACGAAGGGTAAAAAACTTCCATGACCCGATTGAGGTTCGGATAGGCTTTTTTGGGTATGAAAGTAACCAGTGACGGCTGAAAGCGGTCATAGTTGTAGAACTCATAGATACCTTCGTTTTGACTGGTTGTGGCTCCCGTAACTCTAAACGAGCCAAGAGTTATGGCCCTCCGAAGAATCGATATCCACAGGGTGCAACATCTATGGTGCAAGGTGCACCATCCGTCCAAAATGACGAAACAGTGTCGTACGACCTTTAGAAATGGGTGCATGGATGGGAAATGGTGCAGTACCATGGTTCATCACTCTCCAGCGATGGTAAATCATAGACCAGCCGCGGGAATTCCCTTTTACAGGAAAAATCCACGTGACGAAAAAACGAAGGGTAAAAAACTTCCATGACCCGATTGAGGTTCGGATAGGATTTTTTGGGTATGAAACTAACCAGTGACGGCTGAAAGCCGTCATAGCTATAGAACTCACAGATACCTTCGTTTTGACTGGTTGTGGCTCCCGTAACTCTAAACGAGCCAAGAGTTATGGCCCCCCGAAGAATCGATATCCACAGGGTGCAACATCTACGGTGCAAGGTGCAACATCCGTCCAAAATGACGAAACAGTGCCGTACGACCTTTAGAAATGGGTGCATGGATTGGAAACGGGGCAGTACCATGGTGCACCACTCTCCAGCGATGGTAAATCATAGACCAGCCGTGGGAATTCCCTTTTACAGAAAAAATCCACGTGACGAAAAAACGAAGGGTAAAAAACTTCCATGACCCGATTGAGGTTCGGATATGCTTTTTTGGGTATGAAAGTAACCAGTGACGGCTGAAAGCGGTCATAGCAGTAGAACTCACAGATACCTTCGTTTTGCCTGGTTGTGGCTCCCGTAACTCTAAACGAGCCAAGAGTTATGGCCCTCCAAAGAATCGATATCCACAGGGTGCAACATCTACGGTGCAAAGGTGCAACATCCGTCCAAAATGACGAAACAGTGTCGTACGACCTTTAGAAATGGGTGCATGGATTGGAAACGGTGCAGTACCATGGTGCACCACTCTCCAGCGTTGGTAAATCATAGACCAGACACGGGGATCCCGTTTTACAAAAAAAATCCACGTGACGAAAAAACGAAGGGTAAAAAACTTCCATGACCCGATTGAGGTTCGGATAGGATTGTTTGGGTATGAAACTAACCAGTGACGGCTGAAAGCTATCACAGCTGTAGAACTCACAGATACCTTCGTTTTGACAGGTTATGGCTCCCGTAACTCTAAACGAGCCAAGAGTTATGGCCCTCCGAAGAATCGATATCCACAGGGTGCAACATCTACGGTGCAAGGGGCAACATCCATCCAAAATGACGAAACAGTGCCGTACGACCTTTAGAAATGGGTGCATGGATTGGAAACGGTGCAGTACCATGGTGCACAACTCTCCAACATTGGTAAATCATAGACCAGCCACGGGGATCCCATTTACATAAAAAATCCACGTGACGAAAAAACGAAGGGTAAAAAACTTCCATGACCCGATTGAGGTTCGGATAGGATTTTTTGGGTATGAAACTAACCAGTGACAGCTGAAGCGGTCACAGATGTAGAACTCACAAATACCTTCGTTTTGACTGGTTGTGGCTCCCGTAACTCTAAACGAGCCAAGAGTTATGGCCCTCCGAAGAATCGATATCCACAGGGTGCAACATCTACGGTGCAAGGTGCAACATCCGTCCAAAATAACGAAACAGTGCCGTACGACCTTTAGAAATGGGTGCATGGATTGAAAACGGTGCAGTTTCATGGTGCACCACTCTCCAGCGTTGGTAAATCATAGAACAGCCACGGGGATCCCGTTTTACAGAAAAAATCCACGTGACGAAAAAACGAAGGGTAAAAAACTTCCATGACCCGATTGAGGTTCGGATAGGATTTTTTGGGTATGAAACTAACCAGTGACGGCTAAAAGCCGTCATTGCTATAGAACTCACAGATACCTTCGTTTTGACTGGTTGTTGCTCCCGTAACTCTAAACGAGCCAAGAGTTATGGCCCTCCGAAGAATCGCTATCCATAGGGTCCAACATCTACGGTGCAAGGTGCAACATCCGTCCAAAATGACGAAATAGTGTCGTACAACCTTTAGAAATGGGTGCATGGATTGGAAACGGTGCATTACCACGGTGCACCACTCTCCAGCGATGGTAAATCATAGACCAGCCGCGGGAATTCCCTTTTACAGAAAAAATCCACGTGACGAAAAAACGAAGGGTAAAAAACTTCCATAACCCGATTGAGGTTCGGATAGGATTTTTTGGGTATGAAACTAACCAGTGACGGCTGAAAGCCGTCACAGCTGTAGAACTCACAGATACCTACGTTTTGAAAAGTGATGGCTCCCGTAATTCTAAACGAGCCAAGAGTTATGGCCCTCCGAAGAATCGATATCCACAGGGTGCAACATCTACGGTGCAAGGTGCAACATCCGTCCAAAATGACAAAACAGTGCCGTACGACCTTTAGAAATGGGTGCATGGATTGGAAACGGTGCCGTACCATGGTGCACCACTTTCCAGCGATGGTAAATCATAGACCAGCCGCGGGAATTCCCTTTTACAGAAAAAATCCACGTGACGAAAAAACGAAGGGTAAAAAACTTCCATGACCCGATTGAGGTTCGGATAGGATTTTTTGGGTATGAAACTAACCAG
Organism: Allium cepa; assembly: GCA_030765085.1. NCBI lineage: Eukaryota > Viridiplantae > Streptophyta > Magnoliopsida > Asparagales > Amaryllidaceae > Allium > Allium cepa. The sequence continues at coordinate 1,848,213 of CM060941.1, forward strand.
TGACGGCTAAAAGCCGTCACAGATGTAGAACTCACAAATACCTTCGTTTTAACTGGTTGTGGCTCGCGTAACTCTAAACGAGCCAAGAGTTATGGCCCTCCGAAGAATCGATATCCACAGGGTGCAACATCTACGGTGCAAGGTGCAACATCCGTCCAAAACGACGAAACAGTGCCGTACGACCTTTAGAAATGGGTGCATGGATTGGAAATGGTGCAGTACCATGGTGCATCACTCTCAAGCGATGGTAAATCATAGACCAGCCGCGGGAATTCCCTTTTACAGAAAAAATCCACGTGATGAAAAAACGAAGGGTAAAATACTTCCATGACCCGATTGAGGTTCGGATAGGATTTTTTGGGTACGAAACTAACCAGTGACGGCTGAAAGCCATCATAGCTATAGAACTCACAGATACCTTCGTTTTGACTGGTTGTGGCTCCCGTAACTCTAAACGAGCCAAGAGTTATGGCCCTCCAAAGAATCGATATCCACAGGGTGCGACATTTACGGTGCAAGGTGCAACATCCGTCCAAAATGACGAAACAGTGCCGTACGACCTTTTGAAATGGGTGCATGGATTGGAAACGGGGCAGTACCATGGAGCACCACTCTCCAGCGATGGTAAATCATAGACCAGCCGCGGGAATTCCCTTTTAGAGAAAAAATCCACGTGACGAAAAAACGAAGGGTAAAAAACTTCCATGACCCGATTGAGGTTCGGATAGGCTTTTTTGGGTATGAAAGTAACCAGTGACGGCTGAAAGCGGTCACAGATGTAGAACTCACATATACCTTCGTTTTGACTGGTTGTGGCTCCCGTAACTCTAAACGAGCCAAGAGTTATGGCCCTCCGAAGAATCGATATCCACAGGGTGCAACATCTACGGTGCAAGGTGCAACATCCGTCCAAAATGACGAAACAGTGCCGTACGACCTTTAGAAATGGGTGCATGGATTCAAAACGGTGCAGTTCCATGGTGCACCACTCTCCAGCGTTGGTAAATCATAGACCAGCCACTGGGATACCGTTTACAGAAAAAATCCACGTGACGAAAAAACGAAGGGTAAAAAACTTCCATGACCCGATTGAGGTTCGGATAGGATTTTTTGGGTATGAAACTAACCAGTGACGGCTGAAAGCCGTCATAGCTATAGAACTCACAGATACCTTCGTTTTGACTGGTTGTTGCTCCCGTAAATCTAAACGAACCAAGAGTTATGGCCCTCCGAAGAATCGCTATCCATAGGGTGCAACATCTACGGTGCAAGGTGCAACATCCGTCCAAAATGACGAAACAGTGCCGTAGACCTTTAGAAATGGGTGCATGGATTGGAAACGGTGCCGTACCATGGTGCACCACTCTCCAGCGATGGTAAATCATAGACCAGCCGCTGGAATTCCCTTTTACAAAAAAAATCCACGTGACGAAAAAACGAAGGGTAAAAAACTTCCATGACCCGATTGAGGTTCGGATAGGATTTTTTGGGTATGAAACTAACCAGTGACGGCAGAAAGCCGTCACGGACACAAATACCTTCGTTTTGACTGGTTGTGGCTCCCGTAACCCTAAACGAGCCAAGAGTTATGGCCCTCCGAAGAATCAATATCCATAGGGTGCAACATCTACGGTGCAAGGTGCAACATCCGTCCAAAATGACGAAACAGTGCCGTACGACCTTTAGAAATGGGTGCGTGGATTGGAAACGGTGCAGTACCATGGTGCATCACTCTCCAGCGATGGTAAATCATAGACCAGCCGCGGGAATTCCCTTTTACAGAAAAAATCCACGTGACGAAAAAACGAAGGGTAAAAAACTTCCATGACCCGATTGAGGTTCGGATAGGATTTTTTGGGTATGAAACTAACCAGTGATGGAAGAAAGCCATCACGGATGTAGAACACACAAATACCTTCGTTTTGACTGGTTGTGGCTCCCGTAACTCTAAACGAGCCAAGAGTTATGGCCCTCCGAAGAATCGATATCCACAGGGTGCAACATCTACGGTGCAAGGTGCAGCATCCGTCCAAAATGACGAAACAGTGCCGTACGACCTTTAGAAATGGGTGCATGGATTGGAAACGGTGCAGTACCATGGTGCATCACTCTCCAGCGATGGTAAATCATAGACCAGCCGCGGGAATTCCCTTTTACAGAAAAAATCCACGTGACGAAAAAACGAAGGGTAAAAAACTTCCATGACCCGATTGAGGTTCGGATAGGAATTTTTGGGTATGAAACTAACCAGTGATGGCTGAAAGCCGTCATAGCTATAGAACTCACAGATACCTTCGTTTTGACTGGTTGTGGCTCCCGTAACTCTAAACGAGCCAAGAGTTATGGCCCTCCGAAGAATCGATATCCACAGGGTGCAACATCTACGGTGCAAGGTGCAACATCCGTCCAAAATGACGAAACAGTGCCGTACGACCTTTAGAAATGGGTGCATGGATTGTAAACGGGGCAGTACCATGGTGCACCACTCTCCAGCGATGGTAAATCATAGACCAGCCGTGGGAATTCCCTCTTACAGAAAAAATCCACGTGACGAAAAAACGAAGGGTAAAAAACTTCCATGACCCGATTGAGGTTCGGATAGGCTTTTTTGGGTATGAAAGTAAACAGTGACTGCTAAATGCTGTCATAGCTGTAGAACTCACAGATACCTTGGTTTTGACTGGTTGTGGCTCCCGTAACTCTAAACGAGCCAAGAGTTATGGCCCTCCAAAGAATCGATATCCACAGGGTGCAACATCTACGGTGCAAGGTGCAACATCCGTCCAAAATGACGAAACAGTGCCATACGACCTTTAGAAATGGGTGCATGGATTGGATACGGGGCAGTACCATGGTGCACCACTCTCCAGCGATGGTAAATCATAGACCAGCCGCGGGAATTCCCTTTTACAGAAAAAATCCACGTGACGAAAAAACGAAGGGTAAAAAACTTCCATGACCCGATTGAGGTTCGGATAGGATTTTTCGGGTATGAAACTAACCAGTGACGGCTGAATGCGGTCACAGATGTAGAACTCACAGATACCTTCGTTTTGACTGGTTGTGGCTCCCGTAACTCTAAACGAGCCAAGAGTTATGGCCCTCCGAAGAATCGATATCCACAGGGTGCAACATCTACGGTGAAAGGTGCAACATCCGTCCAAGAAGACGAAACAGTGCCGTACGACCTTTAGAAATTGGTGCATGGATTGGAAACGGTGTAGTACCATGGTGCACCACTCTCCAGCGTTGGTAAATCATAGACCAGCCACGGGGATCCCGTTTTACAGAAAAAATCCACGTGACGAAAAAACGAAAGGTAAAAAACTTCCATGACCCGATTGAGGTTCGGATAGGATTTTTTGGGTATGAAACTAACCAGTGACGGCTGAAAGAGGTCACAGCTGTAGAACTCGCAGATTCCTTCGTTTTGACTGGTTATGGCTCCCGTAACTCTAAAGGAGCCAAGAGTTATGGCCCTCCGAAGAATCGATATCCACTGGGTGCAACATCTACGGTGCAAGGTGCAACATCCGTCCAGAATGACGAAACAGTGCCGTACGACCTTTAGAAACGGGTGCATGGATTGGAAACGGTGCAGTACCATGGTGCACCACTCTCCAGCGATGGTAAATAATAGACCAGCCGCGGGAATTCCTTTTTACAGAAAAAGTCCACGTGACGAAAAAACGAAGGTTAAAAAACTTTCATGACCCGATTGAGGTTCGGATAGGATTTTTTGGGTATGAAACTAACCAGTAACGGCTGAAAGTGGTCACAGATGTAGAAATCACAGATACCTTCGTTTTGACGGGTTGTGGCTCCCGTAACTCTAAACGAGCCAAGGGTTATGGCCCTCCGAAGAATCGATATCCACAGGGTGCAACATCTACGGTGCAAGGTGCAACATCCGTCCAAAATGACGTAACAGTGCCGTACGACCTTTAGAAATGGGTGCATGGATTAGAAACGGTGCAGTACCATGGTGAACCACTCTCCAGCGTTGGTAAATCATAGACCAGCCACGGGGATCCCGTTTTACAGAAAAAATCCACGTGACGAAAAAACGAAGGGTAAAAAACTTCCTTGACCCGATTGAGGTTCGGATAGGATTTTTTGGGTATGAAACTAACCAGCAACGGCTGAAAGTAGTCACAGATGTAGAACTCACAAATACCTTCGTTTTTACTGGTTGTGGCTCCCGTAACTCTAAACGACCCAAGAGTTATGGCCCTCCGAAGAATCGATATCCACAGGGTGCAACATCTATGGTGAAAGGTGCAACATCCGTCCAAAAAGACGAAACAGTGCCGTACGACCTTTAGAAATGGGTGCATGGATTGGAAACGGTGCAGTACCATGGTGCACCCCTCTCCGGCGTTGGTAAATCATAGACCAGCCACGGGGATCCCGTTTTACAGAAAAAATCCACGTGAAGAAAAAACGAAGGGTAAAAAACTTCCATGACCCGATTGAGGTTCGGATAGGATTTTTTGGGTATGAAACTAACCAGTGATGGCTAAAAGCGGTCACAGATGTAGAAATCACAGATACCTTCGTTTTGACTGGTTGTGGCTCCCGTAACTCTAAACGAGCCAAGAGTTATGGCCCTCCGAAGAATCGATATCCACAGGGTGCAACATCTACGGTGCAAGGTGCAACATCCGTCCAAAATGAAGAAACAGTGCCGTACGACCTTTAGAAATGGGTGCATGGATTGGAAACGGTGCAATACCATGGTGCACCACTCTCCAGCGTTGGTAAATCATAGACCAGCCACGGGGATCCCGTTTTACAGAAAAAATCCACTTGACGAAAAAACGAAGGGTAAAAAACTTCCATGACCCGATTGAGGTTCGGACAGGATTTTTTGGGTATGAAACTAACCAGCGACGGCTGAAAGCAGTCACAGATGTAGAACTCACAAATACCTTCGTTTTGACTGGTTGTGGCTCCTGTAACTCTAAACGAGCCAAGAGTTGTGGCCCTCCGAAGAATCGATATCCATAGAGTGCAACATCTACGGTGCAAGGTGCAACATCCGTCCAAAATGACGAAACAGTGCCGTACGACCTTTAGAAATGGGTGCATGGATTGGAAACGGTGCAGTACCATGGTGCACCACTCTCCAGCGATGGTAAATCATAGACCAGCCACGGGAATTCCCTTTTACAGAAAAAATCCACGTGACGAAAAAACGAAGGGTAAAAAAACTTCCATGACCCGATTGAGGTTCGGATAGGATTTTTTGGGTATGAAACTAACCAGTGACGGCTGAAAGCAGTCACAGATGTATAACTCACAAATACCTTCGTTTTGACTGGTTGTTGCTCCCGTCACTCTAAACGAGCCAAGAGTTATGGCCCTCCGAAGAATCGATATCCACAGGGTGCAACATCTACGGTGCAAGGTGCAACATCCGTCCAAAATGACGAAACAGTGCCGTACGACCTTTAGAAATGGGTGCATGGATTGGAAACGGTGCAGTACCATGGTGCACCACTCTCCAGCGATGGTAAATCATAGACCAGCCACGGGAATTCCCTTTTACAGAAAAAATCCACGTGACGAAAAAACGAAGGGTAAAAAAACTTCCATGACCCGATTGAGGTTCGGATAGGATTTTTTGGGTATGAAACTAACCAGTGACGGCTGAAAGCAGTCACAGATGTATAACTCACAAATACCTTCGTTTTGACTGGTTGTTGCTCCCGTAACTCTAAACGAGCCAAGAGTTATGGCCCTCCGAAAAATCGATATCCATAGGGTGCAACATCTAAGGTGCAAGGTGCAACATCCGTCCAAAATGACGAAACAGTGCCGTACGACCTTTAGAAACGGGTGCATGGATTGGAAATGGTGCAGTACCATGGTGCACCACTCTCCATCGATGGTAAATCGTAGACCAGCCGCGGGAATTACCTTTTAAAGAAAAAAATCCACGTGTCGAAAAAACGAAGGGTAAAAAACTTCCATGACCCGATTGAGGTTCGGATAGGCTTTTTTGGGTATGAAAGTAACCAGTGACGGCTGAAAGCCGTCATAGCTGTAGAACTCATAGATACCTTCGTTTTGACTGGTTATGGCTCCCATTACTCTAAACGAGCCAAGAGTTATGGCCCTCCGAAGAATCGATATCCACAGGGTGCAACATCTACGGTGCAAGGTGCAACATCCGTCCAAAATGACGAAACAGTGCCATACGACCTTTAGAAACGGGTGCATGGATTGGAAACGGTGCAGTACCATGGTGCACCACTCTCCAACGATGGTAAATCATAGACCAGCCGCGGGAATTCCCTTTTACAGAAAAAATCCACGTGACGAAAAAACGAAGGGTAAAAAACTTCCATGACCCGATTGAGGTTCGGATAGGAATTTTTGGGTATGAAACTAACCAGTGATGGCTAAAAGCGGTCACAGATGTAGAAATCACAGATACCTTCGTTTTGACTGGTTGTGGCTCCCGTAACTCTAAACGAGCCAAGAGTTATGGCCCTCCGAAGAATCGATATCCACAGGGTGCAACATCTACGGTGCAAGGTGCAACATCCGTCCAAAATGAAGAAACAGTGCCGTACGACCTTTAGAAATGGGTGCATGGATTGGAAACGGTGCAATACCATGGTGCACCACTCTCCAGCGTTGGTAAATCATAGACCAGCCACGGGGATCCCGTTTTACAGAAAAAATCCACGTGACGAAAAAACGAAGGGTAAAAAACTTCCATGACCCGATTGAGGTTCGGACAGGATTTTTTGGGTATGAAACTAACCAGCGACGGCTGAAAGCAGTCACAGATGTAGAACTCACAAATACCTTCGTTTTGACTGGTTGTGGCTCCTGTAACTCTAAACGAGCCAAGAGTTGTGGCCCTCCGAAGAATCGATATCCATAGAGTGCAACATCTACGGTGCAAGGCGCAACATCCGTCCAAAATGACGAAACAGTGCCGTACGACCTTTAGAAATGGGTGCATGGATTGGAAACGGTGCAGTACCATGGTGCACCACTCTCCAGCGATGGTAAATCATAGACCAGCCACGGGAATTCCCTTTTACAGAAAAAATCCACGTGACGAAAAAACGAAGGGTAAAAAAACTTCCATGACCCGATTGAGGTTCGGATAGGATTTTTTGGGTATGAAACTAACCAGTGACGGCTGAAAGCAGTCACAGATGTATAACTCACAAATACCTTCGTTTTGACTGGTTGTTGCTCCAGTCACTCTAAACGAGCCAAGAGTTATGGCCCTCCGAAAAATCGATATCCACAGGGTGCAACATCTACGGTGCAAGGTGCAACATCCGTCCAAAATGACGAAATAGTGTCGTACGACCTTTTGAAATGGGTGCATGGATTGGAAACGGTGCAGTACCATGGTGCACCACTCTCCAGCGATGGTAAATCATAGACCAGCCACGGGAATTCCCTTTTACAGAAAAAATCCACGTGACGAAAAAACGAAGGGTAAAAAAACTTCCATGACCCGATTGAGGTTCGGATAGGATTTTTTGGGTATGAAACTAACCAGTGACGGCTGAAAGCAGTCACAGATGTATAACTCACAAATACCTTCGTTTTGACTGGTTGTTGCTCCCGTAACTCTAAACGAGCCAAGAGTTATGGCCCTCCGAAAAATCGATATCCATAGGGTGCAACATCTAAGGTGCAAGGTGCAACATCCGTCCAAAATGACGAAACAGTGCCGTACGACCTTTAGAAACGGGTGCATGGATTGGAAATGGTGCAGTACCATGGTGCACCACTCTCCATCGATGGTAAATCGTAGACCAGCCGCGGGAATTACCTTTTAAAGAAAAAAATCCACGTGTCGAAAAAACGAAGGGTAAAAAACATCCATGACCCGATTGAGGTTCGGATAGGCTTTTTTGGGTATGAAAGTAACCAGTGACGGCTGAAAGCCGTCATAGCTGTAGAACTCATAGATACCTTCGTTTTGATTGGTTATGGCTCCCGTTACTCTAAACGAGCCAAGAGTTATGGCCCTCCGAAGAATCGATATCCACAGGGTGCAACATCTACGGTGCAAGGTGCAACATCCGTCCAAAATGACGAAACAGTGCCATACGACCTTTAGAAACGGGTGCATGGATTGGAAACGGTGCAGTACCATGGTGCACCACTCTCCAACGATGGTAAATCATAGACCAGCCGCGGGAATTCCCTTTTACAGAAAAAATCCACGTGACAAAAAAACGAAGGGTAAAAAACTTCCATGACCCTTTTGAGGTTCGGATAGGATTATTCGGGTATGAAACTAACCAGTGACGGCTGAAAGCGGTCGCAGATGTAGAACTCACAGATACCTTCGTTTTCACTGTTTGTGGCTCCCGTTACTCTAAACGAGCCAAGAGTTATGGCCCTCCGAAGAATCGATATCCATAGGGTGCAACATCTATGGTGAAAGGTGCAACATCCGACCAAAAAGACGAAACAGTGTCGTACGACCTTTAGAAATGGGTGCATGGATTGGAAAAGGTGCAGTACCATGGTGCACCACTCTCCAGCGTTGGTAAATCATAGACCAGCCACGGGGATCCCGTTTTACAGAAAAAATCCATATGACGAAAAAAAGAAGGGTAAAAAACTTCCATGACCCGATTGAGGTTCGGATAGGATTTTTTGGGTATGAAACTAACCAGTGACGGCTGAAAGCAGTCAAAAATGTAGAACTCACAAATACCTTCGTTTAGACTGGTTGTGGCTCCCGTAACTCTAAAGGAGCCAAGAGTTATGCCCCTCCGAAGAATCGATATCCATAGGGTGCAACATCTACGGTGCAAGGTGCAACATCCGTCCAAAATGACGAAACAGTGCCGTACGACCTTTAGAAATGGGTGCATGGATTGGAAACGGTGCAGTACCATGGTGCACCACTCTCCAACGATGGTAAATCATAGACCAGCCACGGGAATTCCCTTTTACAGAAAAAATCCACGTGACTAAAAGACGAAGGGTAAAAAACTTCCATGACCCGACTGAGGTTCGGATAGGATTTTTTGGGTATGAAACTAACCAGTGACGGCTGAAAGCGGTCACAGATGTAGAACTCACAGATACCTTCGTTTTGACTGGTTGTGGCTCCCGTAACTCTAAACGAGCCAAGAGTTATGGCCCTCCGAAGAATCGATATCCACAGGGTGCAACATCTACGGTGCAAGGTGCAACATCCGTCCAAAAAGACGAAACAGTGTCGTACGACCTTTAGAAATGGGTGCATGGATTGGAAACGGTGCAGTACCATGGTGCACCACACTCCAGCGTTGGTAAATCATAGACCAGCCACGGGGATCCCGTTTTACAGAAAAAATCCACGTGACGAAAAAACGAAGGGTAAAAAACTTCCATGACCCGATTGAGGTTCGGATAGGATTTTTTGGGTATAAAACTAACCAGGGACGGCTGAAAGCAGTCACAGATGTAGAACTCACAAATACCTTCGTTTTGACTTGTTGTGGCTCCCGTAACTCTAAACGAGCCAAGAGTTATGGCCCTCCGAAGAATCGATATCCATAGGGTGCAACATCTACGGTGCAAGGTGCAACATCCGTCCAAAATGACGATATGGTGCCGTACGACCTTTAGAAATGGGTGCATGGATTTGAAACGGTGCAGTATCATGGTGCACCACTCCCCAGCGATGGTAAATCATAGACCAGCCACGGGAATTCCCTTTTACAGAAAAAATCCACGTGACGAAAAAACGTAGGGTAAAAAACTTTCATGACCCGATTGAGGTTCGGATAGGATTTTTTGGGTATGAAACTAACCAGTGACGGCTGAAAGCAGTCACAAATGTAGAACTCACAAATACCTTTATTTGACTGGTTGTTGCTCCCGTAACTCTAAACGAGCCAAGCGTTATGGCGCTCCGAAGAATCGATATCCATAGGGTGCAACATCTACGGTGCAAGGTGCAACATCCGTCCAAAATGACGAAACAGTGTCGTACGACCTTTAGAAATGGGTGCATGGATTGGAAACGGTGCAGTACCATGGTGCACCACTCTCCAGCGTTGGTAAATCATAGGCCAGCCTCGGGGATCCCGTTTTACAGAAAAAATCCACGTGACGAAAAAACGAAGGGTTAAAAACTTTCATGACCCGATTGAGGTTCGGATAGGCTTTTATGGGTATGAAAGTAACCAGTGACTGCAGAAAGCGGTCATATCTGTAGAACTCGCAGATTCCTTCGTTTTGACTGGTTATGGCTCCCGTAACTCTAAAGGAGCCAAGAGTTATGGCCCTCCGAAGAATCGATATCCACTGGGTGCAACATCTACGGTGCAAGGTGCAACATCCGTCCAAAATGACGAAACAGTGCCGTACGACCTTTAGAAATGAGTGCATGGATTTGAAAAATTGCAGTACCGTGGTGCACCACTCTCCAACGATGGTAAATCATAGACCAGCCACGGGGATCCCGTTTTACAGAAAAAATCCACGTGACGAAAAAACGAAGGGTAAAAAACTCTCATGACCCGATTGAGGTTCGGATAGGATTTTTGGGGTATGAAACTAACCAGTGACGGCTGAAAGCGGTCACAGCTGTAGAACTCACAGATACCTTCGTTTTGACTGGTTGTGGCTCCCGTAACTCTAAACGAGCCAAGAGTTATGGCCCTCCGAAGAATCGATATCCACAGGGTGCAACATCTACGGTGCAAGGTGCAACATCCGTCCAAAATGACGAAACAGTGCCGTACGACCTTTAGAAATGGGTGCATGGATTGGAAATGGTGCAGTACCATGGTGCACCACTCTCCAGCGTTGGTAAATCATAGACCAACCTCGGGGATCCCGTTTTACAGAAAAAATCCACGTGACGAAAAAACGAAGGGTAAAAAACTTCCATGACCCGATTGAGGTTCGGATAGGCTTTTATGGGTATGAAAGTAACCAGTGACTGCAGAAAGCGGTCATAGCTGTAGAACTCGCAGATTCCTTCGTTTTGACTGGTTATGGCTCCCGTAACTCTAAACGACCCAAGAGTTATGGCCCTCCGAAGAATCGATATCCACAGGGTGCAACATCTACGGTGCAAGGTGCAACATCCGTCCAAAATGACGAAACAGTGCCGTACGACCTTTAGAAATGGGTGCATGGATTGGAAACGGTGCAGTACCATGGTGCACCACTCTCCAGCGTTGGTAAATCATAGACCAGCCTCGGGGATCCCATTTTACAGAAAAAATCCACGTGACGACAAAACGAAGGGTAAAAAACTTCCATGACCCGATTGAGGTTCGGATAGGCTTTTATGGGTATGAAAGTAACCAGTGACTGCAGAAAGCGGTCATAGCTGTAGAACTCGCAGATTCCTTCGTTTTGACTGGTTATGGCTCCCGTAACTCTAAAGGAGCCAAGAGTTATGGCCCTCCGAAGAATCGATATCCACTGGGTGCAACATCTACGGTGCAAGGTGCAACATCCGTCCAAAATGACGAAACAGTGCCGTACGACCTTTAGAAATGAGTGCATGGATTTGAAAAATAGCAGTACCGTGGTGCACCACTCTCCAGCGATGGTAAATCATAGACCAGCCACGGGGATCCCGTTTTACAGAAAAAATCCACGTGACGAAAAAACAAAGGGTAAAAAACTCTCATGACCCGATTGAGGTTCGGATAGGATTTTTTGGGTATAAAACTAACCAGTGACGGCTGAAAGCGGTCACAGATGTAGAACTCACAAATACCTTTGTTTTGACTGGTTGTGGCTCCCGTAACTCTAAACGAGCCAAGAGTTATGGCCCTCCGAAGAATCGATATCCATAGGGTGCAACATCTACGGTGCAAGGTGCAACATCCGTCCAAAATGATGAAACAGTGCCGTACGACCTTTAGAAATGGGTGCATGGATTGGAAACGGTGCAGTACCATGGTCCACCACTCTCCAGCGATGGTAAATCATAGACCAGCCACGGGAATTCCCTTTTACAGAAAAAATCCACGTGACGAAAAAACGAAGGGTAAAAAACTTCCATGACCCGATTGAGGTTCGGATAGGATTTTTTGGGTATGAAACTAACCAGTGACGGCGGAAAGCAGTCACAAATGTAGAACTCACAAATACCTTTGTTTGACTGGTTGTTGCTCCCGTAACTCTAAACGAGCCAAGCGTTATGGCCCTCCGAAGAATCGATATCCATAGGGTGCAACATCTACGGTGCAAGGTGCAACATCCGTCCAAAATGACGAAACAGTGCCGTACGACCTTTAGAAATGGGTGCATGGATTGGAAATGGTGCAGTAACATGGTGCACCACTCTCCAGCGACGGTAAATCATAGACCAGCCGCGGGAATTCCCTTTTACAGAAAAAATCCACGTGACGAAAAAACGAAGGGTAAAAAACTTCATGACCCGATTGAGGTTCGGATAGGATTTTTTGGGTATGAAACTAACCAGTGACGGCTGAAAGCAGTCACAGATGTAGAACTCACAAATACCTTCGTTTTGACTGGTTGTGGCTCCCGTAACTCTAAACGAGCCAAGAGTTATGGCCCTCCGAAGAATCGATATCCACAGGGTGCAACATCTACGGTGCAAGGTGCAACATCCGTCCAAAATGAAGAAACAGTGCCGTACGACCTTTAGAAATGGGTGCATGGATTGGAAACGGTGCAGTACCATGGTGCACCACTCTCCAGCGTTGGTAAATAATAGACCAGCCACGGGGATCCCGTTTTACAGAAAAAATCTACGTGACGAAAAAACGAAGGGTAAAAAACTTCCATGACCCGATTGAGGTTCGGATAGGATTGTTTGGGTATGAAACTAACCAGTGACGGCTGAAAGCCGTCACAGCTGTAGAACTCACAGATACCTTCGTTGTGACAGGTTATAGATCCCGTAACTCTAAACGACCCAAGAGTTATGGCCCTCCAAAGAATCGATATCCACAGGGTGCAACATCTACGGTGCAAGGTGCAACATCCGTCCAAAATGACGAAACAGTGCCGTACGACCTTTAGAAATGGGTGCATGGATTGGAAACGGTGCAGTACCATGGTGCACCACTCTCCAGCGTTGGTAAATCATAGACCAACAACGGGGATCCCGTTTTACAGAAAAAATCCACGTGACGAAAAAACGAAGGGTAAAAAACTTCCATGACCCGATTGAGGTTCGGATAGGATTTTTTGGGTATGAAACTAACCAGGGACGACTGAAAGCAGTCACAGATGTAGAACTCACAAATACCTTCGTTTTGACTTGTTGTGGCTCCCGTAACTCTAAACGAGCCAAGAGTTATGGCCCTCCGAAGAATCGATATCCATAGGGTGCAACATCTACGGTGCAAGGTGCAACATCCGTCCAAAATGACGAAATGGTGCCGTACGACCTTTAGAAATGGGTGCATGGATTGGAAACGGTGCAGTATCATGGTGCACCACTCTCCAGCGATGGTAAATCATAGACCAGCCACGGGAATTCCCTTTTACAGAAAAAATCCACGTGACGAAAAAACGTAGGGTAAAAAACTTTCATGACCCGATTGAGGTTCGGATAGGATTTTTTGGGTATGAAACTAACCAGTGACGGCTGAAAGCAGTCACAAATGTAGAACTCACAAATACCTTTATTTGACTGGTTGTTGCTGCCGTAACTCTAAACGAGCCAAGCGTTATGGCGCTCCGAAGAATCGATATCCATAGGGTGCAACATCTACGGTGCAAGGTGCAACATCCGTCCAAAATGACGAAACAGTGCCGTACGACCTTTAGAAATGGGTGCATGGATTGGAAACGGTGCAGTACCATGGTGCACCACTCTCCAGCGTTGGTAAATCATAGACCAGCCTCGGGGATCCCGTTTTACAGAAAAAATCCACGTGACGAAAAAACGAAGGGTAAAAAACTTTCATGACCCGATTGAGGTTCGGATAGGCTTTTATGGGTATGAAAGTAACCAGTGACTGCAGAAAGCGGTCATATCTGTAGAACTCTCAGATTCCTTCGTTTTGACTGGTTATGGCTCCCGTAACTCTAAAGGAGCCAAGAGTTATGGCCCTCCGAAGAATCGATATCCACTGGGTGCAACATCTACGGTGCAAGGTGCAACATCCGTCCAAAATGACGAAACAGTGCCGTACGACCTTTAGAAATGAGTGCATGGATTTGAAAAATTGCAGTACCGTGGTGCACCACTCTCCAGCGATGGTAAATCATAGACCAGCCACGGGGATCCCGTTTTACAGAAAAAATCCACGTGACGAAAAAACGAAGGGTAAAAAACTCTCATGACCCGATTGAGGTTCGGATAGGATTTTTTGGGTATGAAACTTACCAGTGACGGCTGATAGCGGTCACAGCTGTAGAACTCACAGATACCTTCGTTTTGACTGGTTGTGGCTCCCGTAACTCTAAACGAGCCAAGAGTTATGGCCCTCCGAAGAATCGATATCCACAGGGTGCAACATCTACGGTGCAAGGAGCAACATCCGTCCAAAATGACGAAACAGTGCCGTACGACCTTTAGAAATGGGTGCATGGATTGGAAACGGTGCAGTACCATGGTGCACCACTCTCCAGCGTTGGTAAATCATAGACCAACCTCGGGGATCCCGTTTTACAGAAAAAATCCACGTGACGAAAAAATGAAGGGTAAAAAACTTCCATGACCCGATTGAGGTTCGGATAGGCTTTTATGGGTATGAAAGTAACCAGTGACTGCAGAAAGCGGTCATAGCTGTAGAACTCGCAGATTCCTTCGTTTTGACTGGTTATGGCTCCCGTAACTCTAAACGACCCAACAGTTATGGCCCTCCGAAGAATCGATATCCACAGGGTGCAACATCTACGGTGCAAGGTGCAACATCCGTCCAAAATGACGAAACAGTGCCGTACGACCTTTAGAAATGGGTGCATGGATTGGAAACGGTGCAGTACCATGGTGCACCACTCTCCAGCGTTGGTAAATCATAGACCAGCCTCGGGGATCCCGTTTTACAGAAAAAATCCACGTGACGAAAAAACGAAGGGTAAAAAACTTCCATGACCCGATTGAGGTTCGGATAGGCTTTTATGGGTATGAAAGTAACCAGTGACTGCAGAAAGCGGTCATAGCTGTAGAACTCGCAGATTCCTTCGTTTTGACTGGTTATGGCTCCCGTAACTCTAAAGGAGCCAAGAGTTATGGCCCTCCGAAGAATCGATATCCACTGGGTGCAACATCTACGGTGCAAGGTGCAACATCCGTCCAAAATGACGAAACAGTGCCGTACGACCTTTAGAAATGAGTGCATGGATTTGAAAAATTGCAGTACCGTGATGCACCACTCTCCAGCGATGGTAAATCATAGACCAGCCACGGGGATCCCGTTTTACAGAAAAAATCCACGTGACGAAAAAACGAAGGGTAAAAAACTCTCATGACCCGATTGAGGTTCGGATAGGATTTTTTGGGTATGAAACTAACCAGTGACGGCTGTAAGCGGTCACAGATGTAGAACTCACAAATACCTTTGTTTTGACTGGTTGTGGCTCCCGTAACTCTAACGAGCCAAGAGTTATGGCCCTCCGAAGAATCGATATCCATAGGGTGCAACATCTACGGTGCAAGGTGCAACATCCGTCCAAAATGATGAAACAGTGCCGTACGACCTTTAGAAATGGGTGCATGGATTGGAAACGGTGCAGTATCATGGTCCACCACTCTCCAGCGATGGTAAATCATAGACCAGCCACGGGAATTCCCTTTTACAGAAAAAATCCACGTGACGAAAAAACGAAGGGTAAAAAACTTCCATGACCCGATTGAGGTTCGGATAGGATTTTTTGGGTATGAAACTAACCAGTGACGGCTGAAAGCAGTCACAAATGTAGAACTCACAAATACCTTTGTTTGACTGGTTGTTGCTCCCGTAACTCTAAACGAGCCAAGCGTTATGGCCCTCCGAAGAATCGATATCCATAGGGTGCAACATCTACGGTGCAAGGTGCAACATCCGTCCAAAATGACGAAACAGTGCCGTACGACCTTTAGAAACGGGTGCATGGATTGGAAATGGTGCAGTAACATGGTGCACCACTCTCCAGCGACGGTAAATCATAGACCAGCCGCGGGAATTCCCTTTTACAGAAAAAATCCACGTGACGAAAAAACGAAGGGTAAAAAACTTCCATGACCCGATTGAGGTTCGGATAGGATTTTTTGGGTATGAAACTAACCAGTGACGGCTGAAAGCAGTCACAGATGTAGAACTCACAAATACCTTCGTTTTGACTGGTTGTGGCTCCCGTAACTCTAAACGAGCCAAGAGTTATGGCCCTCCGAAGAATCGATATCCACAGGGTGCAACATCTACGGTGCAAGGTGCAACATCCGTCCAAAATGAAGAAACAGTGCCGTACGACCTTTAGAAATGGGTGCATGGATTGGAAATGGTGCAGTACCATGGTGCACCACTCTCCAGCGTTGGTAAATCATAGACCAGCCACGGGGATCCCGTTTTACAGAAAAAATCTACGTGACGAAAAAACGAAGGGTAAAAAACTTCCATGACCCGATTGAGGTTCGGATAGGATTGTTTGGGTATGAAACTAACCAGTGACGGCTGAAAGCCGTCACAGCTGTAGAACTCACAAATACCTTCGTTTTGACAGGTTATGGATCCCGTAACTCTAAACGACCCAAGAGTTATGGCCCTTCGAAGAATCGATATCCACAGGGTGCAACATCTACGGTGCAAGGTGCAACATCCGTCCAAAATGACGAAACAGTGCCGTACGACCTTTAGAAATGGGTGCATGGATTGGAAACGGTGCAGTACCATGGTGCACCACTCTCCAGCGTTGGTAAATCATAGACCAACCACGGGGATCCCGTTTTACAGAAAAAATCCACGTGACGAAAAAACGAAGGGTAAAAAACTTACATGACCCGATTGAGGTTCGGATAGGATTTTTTGGGTATGAAACTAACCAGGGACGACTGAAAGCAGTCACAGATGTAGAACTCACAAATACCTTCGTTTTGACTTGTTGTGGCTCCCGTAACTCTAAACGAGCCAAGAGTTATGGCCCTCCGAAGAATCGATATCCATAGGGTGCAACATCTACGGTGCAAGGTGCAACATCCGTCCAAAATGACGAAATGGTGCCGTAGGACCTTTAGAAATGGGTGCGTGGATTGGAAACGGTGCAGTATCATGGTGCACCACTCTCCAGCGATGGTAAATCATAGACCAGCCACGGGAATTCCCTTTTACAGAAAAAATCCACGTGACGAAAAAACGTAGGGTAAAAAACTTTCATGACCCGATTGAGGTTCGGATAGGATTTTTTGGGTATGAAACTAACCAGTGACGGCTGAAAGCAGTCACAAATGTAGAACTCACAAATACCTTTATTTGACTGGTTGTTGCTCCCGTAACTCTAAACGAGCCAAGCGTTATGGCGCTCCGAAGAATCGATATCCATAGGGTGCAACATCTACGGTGCAAGGTGCAACATCCGTCCAAAATGACGAAACAGTGCCGTACGACCTTTAGAAATGGGTGCATGGATTGGAAACGGTGCAGTACCATGGTGCACCACTCTCCAGCGTTGGTAAATCATAGACCAGCCTCAGGGATCCCGTTTTACAGAAAAAATCCACGTGACGAAAAAACGAAGGGTAAAAAACTTCCATGACCCGATTGAGGTTCGGATAGGCTTTTATGGGTATGAAAGTAACCAGTGACTGCAGAAAGCGGTCATAGCTGTAGAACTCGCAGATTCCTTCGTTTTGACTGGTTATGGCTCCCGTAACTCTAAACGACCCAAGAGTTATGGCCCTCCGAAGAATCGATATCCACAGGGTGCAACATCTACAGTGCAAGGTGCAACATCCGTCCAAAATGACGAAACAGTGCCGTACGACCTTTAGAAATGGGTGCATGGATTGGAAACGGTGCAGTACCATGGTGCACCACTCTCCAGCGTTGGTAAATCATAGACGAACCTCGGGGATCCCGTTTTACAGAAAAAATCCACGTGACGAAAAAACGAAGGGTAAAAAACTTCCATGACCCGATTGAGGTTCGGATAGGCTTTTATGGGTATGAAAATAACCAGTGACTGCAGAAAGCGGTCATAGCTGTAGAACTCGCAGATTCCTTCGTTTTGACTGGTTATGGCTCCCGTAACTCTAAACGACCCAAGAGTTATGGCCCTCCGAAGAATCGATATCCACAGGGTGCAACATCTACGGTGCAAGGTGCAACATCCGTCCAAAATGACGAAACAGTGCCGTACGACCTTTAGAAATGGGTGCATGGATTGGAAACGGTGCAGTACCATGGTGCACCACTCTCCAGCGTTGGTAAATCATAGACCAGCCTCGGGGATCCCGTTTTACAGAAAAAATCCACGTGACGAAAAAACGAAGGGTAAAAAACTTCCATGACCCGATTGAGGTTCGGATAGGCTTTTATGGGTATGAAAGTAACCAGTGACTGTAGAAAGCGGTCATAGCTGTAGAACTCGCAGATTCCTTCGTTTTGACTGGTTATGGCTCCCGTAACTCTAAAGGAGCCAAGAGTTATGGCCCTCCGAAGAATCGATATCCATTGGGTGCAACATCTACGGTGCAAGGTGCAACATCCGTCCAAAATGACGAAACAGTGCCGTACGACCTTTAGAAATGAGTGCATGGATTTGAAAAATTGCAGTACCGTGGTGCACCACTCTCCAGCGATGGTAAATCATAGACCAGCCACGGGGATCCCGTTTTACAGAAAAAATCCACGTGACGAAAAAACGAAGGGTAAAAAACTCTCATGACCCGATTGAGGTTAGGATAGGATTTTTTGGGTATGAAACTAACCAGTGACGGCTGAAAGCGGTCACAGATGTAGAACTCACAAATACCTTTGTTTTGACTGGTTGTGGCTCCCGTAACTCTAAACGAGCCAAGAGTTATGGCCCTCCGAAGAATCGATATCCATAGGGTGCAACATCTACGGTGCAAGGTGCAACATCCGTCCAAAATGATGAAACAGTGCCGTACGACCTTTAGAAATGGGTGCATGGATTGGAAACGGTGCAGTACCATGGTCCACCACTCTCCAGCGATGGTAAATCATAGACCAGCCACGGGAATTCCCTTTTACAGAAAAAATCCACGTGACGAAAAAACGAAGGGTAAAAAACTTCCATGACCCGATTGAGGTTCGGATAGGCTTTTATGGGTATGAAAGTAACCAGTGACTGCAGAAAGCGGTCATATCTGTAGAACTCGCAGATTCCTTCGTTTTGACTGGTTATGGCTCCCGTAACTCTAAAGGAGCCAAGAGTTATGGCCCTCCGAAGAATCGATATCCACTGGGTGCAACATCTACGGTGCAAGGTGCAACATCCGTCCAAAATGACGAAACAGTGCCGTACGACCTTTAGAAATGAGTGCATGGATTTGAAAAATTGCAGTACCGTGGTGCACCACTCTCCAGCGATGGTAAATCATAGACCAGCCACGGGGATCCCGTTTTACAGAAAAAATCCACGTGACGAAAAAACGAAGGGTAAAAAACTCTCATGACCCGATTGAGGTTCGGATAGGATTTTTTGGGTATGAAACTAACCAGTGACTGCAGAAAGCGGTCATAGCTGTAGAACTCGCAGATTCCTTCGTTTTGACTGGTTATGGCTCCCGTAACTCTAAACGAGCCAAGAGTTATGGCCCTCCGAAGAATCGATATCCACAGGGTGCAACATCTACGGTGCAAGGTGCAACATCCGTCCAAAATGACGAAATAGTGCCGTACGACCTTTAGAAATGGGTGCATGGATTGGAAACGGTGCAGTACCATGGTGCACCACTCTCCAGCGTTGGTAAATCATAGACCAACCTCGGGGATCCCGTTTTACAGAAAAAATCCACGTGACGAAAAAACGAAGGGTAAAAAACTTCCATGACCCGATTGAGGTTCGGATAGGCTTTTATGGGTATGAAAGTAACCAGTGACTGCAGAAAGCGGTCATAGCTGTAGAACTCGCAGATTCCTTCGTTTTGACTGGTTATGGCTCCCGTAACTCTAAACGACCCAAGAGTTATGGCCCTCCGAAGAATCGATATCCACAGGGTGCAACATCTACAGTGCAAGGTGCAACATCCGTCCAAAGCGACGAAACAGTGCCGTACGACCTTTAGAAATGGGTGCATGGATTGGAAACGGTGCAGTACCATGGTGCACCACTCTCCAGCGTTGGTAAATCATAGACCAACCTCGGGGATCCCGTTTTACAGAAAAAATCCACGTGACGAAAAAACGAAGGGTAAAAAACTTCCATGACCCGATTGAGGTTCGGATAGGCTTTTATGGGTATGAAAATAACCAGTGACTGCAGAAAGCGGTCATAGCTGTAGAACTCGCAGATTCCTTCGTTTTGACTGGTTATGGCTCCCGTAACTCTAAACGACCCAAGAGTTATGGCCCTCCGAAGAATCGATATCCACAGGGTGCAACATCTACGGTGCAAGGTGCAACATCCGTCCAAAATGACGAAACAGTGCCGTACGACCTTTAGAAATGGGTGCATGGATTGGAAACGGTGCAGTACCATGGTGCACCACTCTCCAGCGTTGGTAAATCATAGACCAGCCTCGGGGATCCCGTTTTACAGAAAAAATCCACGTGACGAAAAAACGAAGGGTAAAAAACTTCCATGACCCGATTGAGGTTCGGATAGGCTTTTATGGGTATGAAAGTAACCAGTGACTGTAGAAAGCGGTCATAGCTGTAGAACTCGCAGATTCCTTCGTTTTGACTGGTTATGGCTCCCGTAACTCTAAAGGAGCCAAGAGTTATGGCCCTCCGAAGAATCGATATCCATTGGGTGCAACATCTACGGTGCAAGGTGCAACATCCGTCCAAAATGACGAAACAGTGCCGTACGACCTTTAGAAATGAGTGCATGGATTTGAAAAATTGCAGTACCGTGGTGCACCACTCTCCAGCGATGGTAAATCATAGACCAGCCACGGGGATCCCGTTTTACAGAAAAAATCCACGTGACGAAAAAACGAAGGGTAAAAAACTCTCATGACCCGATTGAGGTTAGGATAGGATTTTTTGGGTATGAAACTAACCAGTGACGGCTGAAAGCGGTCACAGATGTAGAACTCACAAATACCTTTGTTTTGACTGGTTGTGGCTCCCGTAACTCTAAAGGAGCCAAGAGTTATGGCCCTCCGAAGAATCGATATCCATAGGGTGCAACATCTACGGTGCAAGGTGCAACATCCGTCCAAAATGATGAAACAGTGCCGTACGACCTTTAGAAATGGGTGCATGGATTGGAAACGGTGCAGTACCATGGTCCACCACTCTCCAGCGATGGTAAATCATAGACCAGCCACGGGAATTCCCTTTTACAGAAAAAATCCACGTGACGAAAAAACGAAGGGTAAAAAACTTCCATGACCCGATTGAGGTTCGGATAGGATTTTTTGGGTATGAAACTAACCAGTGACGGCTGAAAGCAGTCACAAATGTAGAACTCACAAATACCTTTATTTGACTGGTTGTTGCTCCCGTAACTCTAAACGAGCCAAGCGTTATGGCGCTCCGAAGAATCGATATCCATAGGGTGCAACATCTACGGTGCAAGGTGCAACATCCGTCCAAAATGAAGAAACAGTGCCGTACGACCTTTAGAAATGGGTGCATGGATTGGAAACGGTGCAGTACCATGGTGCACCACTCTCCAGCGTTGGTAAATCATAGACCAACCTCGGGGATCCCGTTTTACAGAAAAAATCCACGTGACGAAAAAACGAAGGGTAAAAAACTTCCATGACCCGATTGAGGTTCGGATAGGCTTTTATGGGTATGAAAGTAACCAGTGACTGCAGAAAGCGGTCATAGCTGTAGAACTCGCAGATTCCTTCGTTTTGACTGGTTATGGCTCCCGTAACTCTAAACGACCCAAGAGTTATGGCCCTCCGAAGAATCGATATCCACAGGGTGCAACATCTACGGTGCAAGGTGCAACATCCGTCCAAAATGACGAAACAGTGCCGTACGACCTTTAGAAATGGGTGCATGGATTGGAAACGGTGCAGTACCATGGTGCACCACTCTCCAGCGTTGGTAAATCATAGACCAACCTCGGGGATCCCGTTTTACAGAAAAAATCCACGTGACGAAAAAACGAAGGGTAAAAAACTTCCATGACCCGATTGAGGTTCGGATAGGCTTTTATGGGTATGAAAGTAACCAGTGACTGCAGAAAGTGGTCATAGCTGTAGAACTCGCAGATTCCTTCGTTTTGACTGGTTATGGCTCCCGTAACTCTAAACGACCCAAGAGTTATGGCCCTCCGAAGAATCGATATCCACAGGGTGCAACATCTACGGTGCAAGGTGCAACATCCGTCCAAAATGACGAAACAGTGCCGTACGACCTTTAGAAATGGGTGCATGGATTGGAAACGGTGCAGTACCATGGTGCACCACTCTCCAGCGTTGGTAAATCATAGACCAGCCTCGGGGATCCCGTTTTACAGAAAAAATCCACGTGACGACAAAACGAAGGGTTAAAAACTTCCATGACCCGATTGAGGTTCGGATAGGCTTTTATGGGTATGAAAGTAACCAGTGACTGCAGAAAGTGGTCATAGCTGTAGATGTTTGCACCAAAATTGGTCACAACACTCTTCGGGAGTCGTTGAAGAGATAACAATCAATAGTATGAACTGAATATGAATATTATCTAACAAAAACTCCAATCAACAGTAGAGAAAATGCGTAGACAAGCGATTTATAGTGGTTCGGCGTGTCGCCTACGTCCAATGTGAAGTTTTTTGATGTTTTATTGATTCTCTTTCAATGATTACAAGTTGTTACAGCGGTCCACAGCAAGTTACAACTGGAAATTCGAAATCAACAATAGAATTATGATGTAGGATGCAGGATGATGGAGATCTTGATCCGGCAGAGTCTCGGCGTCTCAGAGTCAGAAGATCCTTTTTCTGTTGGCCCTGGGGCTCTATTTATAGGTGTAGGCTGCTGGTATCTCGCTGAAAACTCGGGAGACCACTTCTGGCACGTGAGGGGGCCCACGCGTACGGCCTCGGGAAGTTTGGGCCCACTTTGGCATCGGTTCGAACTCCATTCGAACCGATCAAGAATTCATCCAATCGAGGTGAAATTTGGCGTGGACATTCTTCAACATGTATGCAAACATCTGTGAAAGTTTCATTGCATTTGGATCAGTAGGCTAGGAGATATGTTGGGTTCGAAATAGACATCACGGCAGGGCTGTTTGATTCGAACCCATGGTCTCGAAACGATGGTTTCGAACCCAGTGTGGCACGCGACTTCGTGGTGACGTGGAGCGCAAGTTTCGAATCGATCCGGACTTCTCTCCGTGTTGACCGCTTCGACTCCATGTATCTCGGCTATTTCGAACCGATGGAAGACACGTGGGTTGACCCAGTGGGTTCGAACAAGGCAACGCAGGATGGGTTCGAACATGGCTCCGTGATGGTTTCGAACGTGGCTTCTGCGATGGATTCGAAGATGGCACTGTGATGGGTTCGAACGTAACATGTCGATGGGTTCGAAGCATGCTTGTCTGGTGGTTTCGAAGTTAGGTCGTGGAACATGGATTCGAAACAGCTACTCTCTGATAGATTCGAAGTCCATTGTTATGGACTTGGTAGGTATGGACCTGATGGTTTCGAAGCCGAGGCATCGCGGGGGTTTCGAAGATGATGGTTTCGAACAGGAGCGCTCCGATGGATTCGAAGTTGAGGGATTCGAAGGTGATGGTTTCGAAACGTTGACAAATGATGGGTTCGAAACCCGGGCTTTCCCCTTCAAATTGAATTGATCATAACTCGAGCGTATGAACTCGGATTGCCTTGAAATTTGAAATGCTGACTCCTGTAGTCTTTCTTGCCGTGTCCTATCAATTGTGGCTCATTCTGGACTCGGATAAAATTCAGTGATATCCATGGCTAAAGGAAGTACGATCAACCTCTGCGGCGAACTGTCCTTCGTTTTCGATCAATCTTTTGGTATCGCGGCTTTGCCAAAAAGCGGGATAACATTTTGCCCCCCAAAGTACGTCTTGTGGGAACATGACGTGCTTTGAATAGCTGCCATTTCTCTCTGAACAATCATTGTTCTCTTTTTTGTTGAAACTCGTATGCTGTACTGCTGTAACCCTGCGTTGATATGATTGACTGCTGTATAATAGTGCTTAGCCGTTGGCTGTCGCATTTGTAACAGGATGAGTGTTTGATCCCTGTGAATACTCAAAATCGAATGTTAGTCCGACATGTATGCACATATGTTAATTTGGACCTTGTTAACGTCGTGCGTCCACGAGTCGTTATCAGTTAGGTTTGCTGCGGAATTTCGTATCGATTCTCTCCTGAACCGATTTTGAAATTTGACTTTGAAACAACGCTTGATGGTTGTTTTGAAAAGTTTCTTCGTATCGATCCTCTCCTGAACCGATATTGAAGGTTGAAGAAAATGAATTTGTATTGCGCAAGCGTAATGTTTCGAACCGATGTACTTGAGCATCAATGGTTTCGAAATTCAAACTTGTATGGATGCAATATGTCCGTGTAAGGATGGGTCATGTGAAAATGAGATCTCGAGTCGATGCGTTGGAGCATGGATGGATTCGAAATTGATATTCGACCCAACGGAGAACACTCGTGTCATGATGGGTTCGAAGTTGACTTTCGAACCGATGTTAAAAGATGGAGTATGCTTTGTACTACGATGGGTTCGAAATTCTCATTCGAACTGATGTTAAAGGATGGTTTCGAACTAGCAGTTCGTTTCGATGGGTTCGAAAATGATCTTCGAACCGATGATTTGGATGGTTACGAAACTTCGGTTCTTGGCAGTTGTTCGCGTGCTTCACACGATGGAGTCTCAGGCATTTGGGTTCGAAGGTTGGTTTCGAAACGATTTTGCCTTTTGACCTAATGTACTCGGTCAATTCTCACCGGAACTCGAATCGTCCCGGTCACTTTCTACCCACCATATAAATAGCAGTGGTCCAGCCTCATTTTCACTTTTTACTTTTACTTGCTCTCTGCATCGTCTCGAAGCTTCAAAAGAGAAAAACACTGCGTCGTGTTTTTTGAATCCATCAAGATCTAAGACCTAAATCTTCTTGAATCCACTGATCGAACTAGGTAATTAGCCTTGGATTCAAGTGACGATGCTATTTCGAATCCACTTCTCTCATCATCGATTGCATAACCTAGAGTTTGGCAAAACCAGATCTGGTTTAGGAAGGATTCGAATCGATGTGTGGATTCGAGTTCGAACCGATGACGGTGGTGCGTTTTCATTGGATTTCGAATCGATCCTTGGAATGTCCTTGTTGAGATGCGCAGTTCGCACCGATTGGGGGATTCGAGGGATCCATTCGAATCGATGGATTCGAACCCATAGGTTATCGGTTCGAAGTCGACAACTTCGTATCGATACGAAGTGGATCGGTTCGAACGCGACCGATGCCAAGTTTAAGGAATTCTTGATCGGTTCGAACTTGTCATTAGGCTATCGGTTCGAAGCGCGTCTAACTGTATGGTTTCGAAGTGATGTCAGGATGGTTTCGAACGCGTGGGTTCGAAGCAATGACATGATGGTTTCGAACGCGTGGGTTCGAAAGGAGTTTGGACGGGTTCGAACGAAGAGGTGTTTGATTGGGTTCGAACGAAGCCTCTGTGATGGTTTCGAACCCTGTGTGATGGACTCCAAAATTTGAAAATTTTCAAGCATAACTCCGACGAGCTTCATCCCTGCATATCTGGACTTGAATATTGAACTGCATATTTGATTGCCTTTTGAAGCTCGTCGATGGAACTATAACAACTTCTATTTGAATTGACTTCCATCATATAAACGATTTAGTGATGACGGTCAGCGATGACGGTCATTATAGCTGAACTTTGTAGCTTTGTCGTTTGAATGTTCACTTTAATTCTGCAACATTCGTTCAAGTAATGCATGGCACGGTACCACACACATTCATACACTTTACACTGGGGAACACACGGGTTCTTTGTCGTCTAACGATGGTTTCTCATGAGTTAGTTAGTTATGGAATCTTCAAGTTCACAGCAGCAAGAGATTCAAGGTACAGCCCCTCCGAGGCTAGAAGTTCCGGATATAGATCCTGAGATCATCGGTCCGGCTCCGGACGAACTTCCTGATGCGTCGTTCATTGCCAATCCATCGGATTCCGTTCCATCGAATATCTCTGAAGACATGTTGGGAAGAATTTGTTTGAGGCACGGCTTGTCATTGGACGATGTGTTACTGCCGGGGCCGAATGATAGACCGCATAATCCGCCAGAAGGGTATACAGCATTTAATCGCCACGCGTGTGCGGCCGGGACACTTCCCCCGTTCAACGAGTATATAAGAGAAGTATTGTCATTTTTGAGGATCGCCCCATCTCAGTTGCATCCGAACGGATATGCGTCGATCAATAGCTTGTTCATTGCATTTATGGAATGTCTCCATCGACCGCCGCTTCCAATCGAAATTAGATACTTGTTCAACTTCAAAACTCGTGGTGATTATCCTTCTTTCACATTTCTGGAGGCGGTGAGAAATTGTCAAGTGGTCACCGGATCCTGGACAAGGCTGAGTTACTATAGGACAGAATGGTTCTATGCCAGATGTCCTCCAGGATTTGCTCGACGATGGTTATTCAGACGTGAGTATAACCGAGTTTTCAAATATTTACTACGACAATTGCAGCCGAAGTGAGACTTATATTAATTTTTTCTTTTTACAGCAACGATCCCGAGGCCCGAAGGTGAAGAGTTTAAGGAGATGGTGCGAATACTTCGAGAAGTCCCGAGCGAAGATAAGGACATCGAGTTGCTTTTGACCGATAGGAATCTCCGGACCTTTGGGCTGATTGAACGAGGACAGAGTATAAGGTTTGAGGTGGCACAAAGGATCGTTCCTAAGAAACGAGTCAAACATAAGAAGCCCGAAGTTGTCATAGCTGAGGAGGCTGACTCTGAAAGAACTAATACTGACGACGAGCCGCTGATCGAGCCTACGGATGTAGCTTCGGATGTCGCGGAGCGGAGAAAAGGCAAGGCTGCCATGGTTAAGTCAACTAAGCGGGGGAGACGGAAATCGGTTGTCATTGCCCGGCCCTCCTCCGGAGTTAGAATCTCTGAGATGTCTCCTCCGCGTACTGAAAGCCTCTACGAAGGGCTTGCCGACCTTCCAATCCCGGAAGATGTGTCTTTTCAACATGATGCCGGGTTGGAGGAATTCCATCGTAACCTAGAATTGAGCGAGCCTCTTATTACTAGCGAGGTCGACATTTCTGGTTGGTCGGGGGGAAATGCATATTCATACACATTTCACGACACTGCATAAACTTTGACTGTAAATTATCTGTTTCGAAGGGTGATTGATTCGATTTTATTTTGCCCTGCAGATACTATGTCTAAACGAGGCTCAATGCTTGGTAGTCTTCGACATGCTCGCAAGTCTTCTTATTATGATTCGCGCAGGCGAGAGGGAGATAGAGATTATGATCAGGGACGCCCTGGATACTATGACCAAGGACGTTCCGGATATTCTAGTCATGATAGATACGATTCGGACAAGGGCCACAGGCGTCGATCGCGATCGCGTACCCCTCCTCCTTCCAGAGGTCCCGTACAACATCCCGTTCATGTTCCTCGTGACTCTTCTCGACATGCGCCAGTTTCTCAAGCTTCTAGATCTGAGGTGACGGCACCGATGGCTGCGGAGGAACCTCCTACTGAAATCATGGGGGAAGGAGCAATCAGGCTCGCGCAATTGAAAAGGGAGTTCCCGAATATATGCTTCGACAACTACGTATTCCCCCCGAACTTGAAAAGAATCCCACAGGAGGCCGAGCAGTGGGCGCTTGATTATGTACACGATTTCTACGCACAGTACAAAGTGTGGTATAGAGCGGCCGAAAAAGCATCGGCCTTGGCCTTCGAAAGAGCAGCCACCATTGAAAGATTGCAAGCCGAGTTAGCACAAAAAGATCGCATCATTCAAGTGCTGAATACTGAGGCTGAATCATCCCGTAAATCTGAAATAGAGGCCACTAAAAAAGCCGATGAAGCCCAGGCAATCATGGATAGGATGAAACGCGAACACTACGCCACGGTTGAGGACATGGGTCATCGAAACACATTGGTTACTGCAGAGAGGGACGCTGCCCTGAAGGAGTTGAATGAGCTTAAGTTAAAATTTGCTGAAATTGCCAAGGAAAGGGATGATGCGAATAGCGCAGCTCAGGAGGCGTGCGAACAAGCTGTGATTCTTCGCACCGAAAGGGATGCTGCGGTGGCGAAAGTTCAAGCGGTCGAGATAGAGGTGGAGGAGAAAGTTCAACGAGCAGAGGCCAGGCTAGAGGCCGATATCGAAGATCTGCTTGTAACTTATAACGCCAACGTGTTAAAACACCGAAATTTGGCCTGGCTTCAAGATTATCCCGTTCACCTTCGCAGCACTTGGGAGCGATTGGTCGAGGAAGAGGGGGAAGCGCATCCGGGCGAATCGGTTGACCGATTTGAGCTTGAGAACCGGCTATTGACTGAGGATGAAAAGAAGGTCCTTCACGATGCTATCATTGCTCATGAGAAGGAGATGGTGGGTGGTCGTTCCCTGGAAGTTGGAGAGGGATCGGGCGTTGAGCACCATGCGGATGTCACTGAAGTCACCACATCGCCTTCGTCCGTGTCTGCGTCTGCGGTCAGCTTGCCACCTGTTCCTGCCTACGACCCGGAGCGGCCGCCTTTATCTCCGATCCATGAGCACACTTCCGAGGTCGTTCAACCGTCTGCGAGTCAAACTGGAGAAGGTATTTCGAAATTATCTCAAGTGTTCTCTAAATAAAGAGTTTGTTTTGAAGAAGTTACTAATAACTTATTGTTTTTCCTAGTGACGGAGGTTGCGCCGACAGTCACGGCTCAAGAATCAAGCCAAAAGGTTAAGGCCATCGCCACCGAGACCACTGCTGTAACTGCGGTATCGATCGAGGCGGCACAGGGGAGCGGGTTATCTCTCGAGGAACAGATGGTGAGCGAGCTGCTCGGTGAGCAGGGCGGTTTCTCTACGGACTTACAGTTTATCATCGTTAGTGATCCCCTGCCGACCTCAAGTTCTTCGACGCAAGCTGCGGATGCCCCCAGCCAAGCCCAAGCGACTCGAGAAGAGGAAATTTTGGCTGAAATCAGCGCTGAAATAGAAGCTACGGGGCACAGTGGTAGCGCCGGTGGCAGCGCGACGGCGCATAGCTCAACACCTGCTAGGATAGTACCATCGGGTGGCACTATCTCAATTTCCGTCACAGACCCAGTCCCCCCTACTCCTCCGGCGGGAAGCCTCCCTGTAGATTCGAGCTCTGAGGAGGACATCGATATCATGCCCCCAGCCGAAGCGTCACCGCCGAAGAGGAGGCACTCAAAAAGAATTTCTGTCGCTAGTGATTCTGATAACGATGAACCACTAATAAGGAAGACGAAGAAGAGGAAGAAGTAGAGTGGCTTTACAAGTAGATTTTTTGGTAGACAAGTACTTGTTTTTTATTTTCGTAAGCCGTGTATAGATGCAGGTTCGGCTCCTGCTAGTAGGGATTGTTTTTGGGAAAACTTTTTCATATGTAAGCCCTCATTTTTGGTTAGTTGAAATAAACTTTAGTTTCTTTGTTTCAACTCTTGTTTTATTTGTGCTTAATTACTTGCAATGCCTTGTTTTCGGTCCGGTGTACTTGTGGTGTTTTTACCGTTTAAGTAGAGCTCGTTTCATTTGCCACGCTTGAGAACCTTGGTCACAAGTTGCGATTGATGAATGAGTTGAACTTCGGACGTTGTATCACTTTGGTGAGTGATTGACACTTAGCTTTCGTGCCCCCCAGTCTTGGGGAACAACACTTGTATTTTTGGCAGCCGGTTGCACTTGTTGCAAATCTTAAGTACACGTCCGCCGTCCGGGGACTTAGAGTAATTTGAGATCGATAACCTGGTTTGCATTCCATGAGTTCAAGTGTTATTGATACTTGTAACATGGTTCACGCTCCGGGAACTTGGGGATGGTGTTCACATTCCAACTTGCACTCCACTAACTCGGAGTTAGTATTAACGATTTAGTTCGCACTATGGGAACTTTGACTTGGTGTTGGTGCTCCAACTCACGCGCCGGGAGCTTGGATAAAACATGTAAGTTTGGGTTCGTACTTCAGGAACCCGGAATTGACATTTATACCCCAACTCGCACTTCGGGAATATGGAGTTTGCACGGATGCTTCGGTTCGCGCTCCGGGAACCCGTAGCTTATGTTCATACCCCGATTCATGTTTTGGGGATTCGGAGTCCGCGTTGATGGGTTGGTTCACGCAGTGGGAACGAATTATTAAATGTTTATACTCCAATTCACGCTGCGGGAAGTTGGAGTCCGTTCGCACTCCAGGAACGAGTTGTTAAATGTTTATACTCCAATTCACGCAGTGGGAAGTTGGAGTCCGTTCGCACTCCGGGAACGAATTGTTAAATGTTTATACTCCAATTCACGCAGTGGGAAGTTGGAGTCCGTTCGCACTCCGGGAACGAATTGTTAAATGTTTATACTCCAATTCACGCAGTGGGAAGTTGGAGTCCGTTCGCACTCCGGGAACGAATTGTTAAATGTTTATACTCCAATTCACGCAGTGGGAAGTTGGAGTCCGTTCGCACTCCGGGAACGAATTGTTAAATGTTTATACTCCAATTCACGCAGTGGGAAGTTGGAGTCCGTTCGCACTCCGGGAACGAATTGTTAAATGTTTATACTCCAATTCACGCAGTGGGAAGTTGGAGTCCGTTCGCACTCCGGGAACGAATTGTTAAATGTTTATACTCCAATTCACGCAGTGGGAAGTTGGAGTCCGTTCGCACTCCGGGAACGAATTGTTAAATGTTTACACTCCAATTCACGCTGTGGGAAGTTGGAGTCCGCTCGCACTCCGGGAACGAATTATTAAATGTTTATACTCCAATTCACGCTGTGGGAAGCTGGAGTCCGTTCGCACTCCGGGAACGAATTGTTAAATGTTTATACTCCAATTCACGCAGTGGGAAGTTGGAGTCCGTTCGCACTCCGGGAACGAATAATTGAATGGACTGTCGTGTGTTGGTCCGGTTCAGCCTTCGATGTGTCGACTTGCCCCCGAGCTGGGGTTTCACTTAGTGAGTGGCCGGTTGTAACGCAGTCACTCGCTATTTGAATAAATTCCATTGTTCGATGGAACTTAGCTCTTCGTGTGTCGTGATTGTTGAATGTTGTATTCGATGAATCACAGCTTTAGCTTGAAGAGATAATGTTTTATTGCTGAAATGAGAAAATATGGCAAAGTCAGTGCCTTATTACAAAATCAAATTTCAGAATGTAAATGAAATTGCAAAATATTCATAGATTGAATGAGCCTGTCATGTGTGACAATGACGAAGATCCTCGTCGTTCCAGGCTCCTGAGAAAGTCGGTCCGCCACTGATGGCGTTTATCACCAATCTCCCGCGAGGACCATCGGAGTCCTCATGCCTCGGTTGATCGGGTTCATTAATTTGATTTGAGGGACCTGCTTCCCTGGGTTGTGGTGTCCGCACAAATCGATCGAGTCTCCTTTCCCTGATCAGTTTTTCAACAAGATCCTGTAGGTGACGACACTCGTTCGTATCGTGTCCGTAGCCTTCATGGAACCTGCAAAATTTTCCGGTTTGGATTTGTCTCTCTGACGACGGTCTCGGAGCAGGTTTTTCATATTGAATTGTACTACGGGTTTGTAAATACAAGTCCTCCAATGAAGTATTCAAAGGAGTATAACTGTCGAACTTCGGATTTTTGCGTTGCGGACCGCTATTTTGATCTTGTTTTTTAATTTGATTCACGCTCTCTCTTCGCCGAGCTTGTTTATTTTTAATGTTCAACTGAACTTTTCCGGAGCTCTCACCGGATTGTTTTATTGCAACATTGCTTTGGGTTCCTCCCACGTTTGATCCTGCGTCAGTTTGCTTCCTAGACTGTTTCGCGTCTTCCCGTCTCAGGAATTGAGCTGCTTTGGCATGGAAACGGTCCAATGACGCAGGTGGTTTTCCAGCTAGCCAATTGCCGAATTCAGAATCGGGGTCGATCCCCTTGGTTAACGCCATAAGGATGGAGTTATCATTTGGATTACTGATCTCCGCACATGCAGTATGGAATCTTTCTAAGTAGTGTCTGAGCGTCTCTCCGGGAGCTTGCGTGACACTGGATAGAGTGTTGACATCTTTCGGCCTTGCGACGTGCATGCGGAATTGCTCAACGAATTTTGTGGCCAGCTGGTCGAATGAGGAGACGGATCGAGGAGGCAATCGGGTGAACCACATGGTGGCGATGCCCCCCAGGGATATGGGGAAACTACGACATTTCACAGCGTCGTCGGCTCTGGCAGCCGTCATCGACCATTCATATTTTAGAATATGTTGATTGGGATCGGAGTTCCCCTCATACATGGGCAGAGTGGGCATTCGGAATCGCCGTGGGGGTTCAGCATTAAGAATGTCGTCCGTAAAGGGAGTGTGACTTCGGGAAACCCCCCAATCGTCGTTTGTGAATCCCTGACTCTCATGAATCATCTGTCGTATCATAGTCGATAGATCCGGCATTTGCACCGGAGTATGGTCACGTTCCATACTTTGGGTTTGAGCCGGATATCGTTGACGGTTCAAATCTCGCCTTCTCGGCTCATAGTCCTCTGGGACGTACGGTTCAGGAGTATGACCGCTTTGACGACGGTTCGGGTCCGACTGATCTCGAGTGTCGACCCCTGGTTCAGCCGCAACGCTAGCGGTGCGGTACTCAGCGGCGTGGTGAGGAATGGCACCCCCTCGGGAGGAGGGTCCGGTTTGGAAGCTGGCTGACGGACCAACTCTTATTTGTCCAACGGTCAATATCGGTTGGTTTCCAGCGGATGGTATACGACCCTCATCTAACCGGGGTCGTGGAGGTCGGTTATGATAATCGGAAGATGAAGAATTTTCGCTAGAAGAGCGATAAGCACGGTCTCTCGTGGATCGTTTTCGTCTCTGGCGATCCAGCTGGTTAATTAGCTCAGCGTTGGCGCGTAACTGTTCTTCTAGTTGTCGCCGACTCTGGGTCAGCTCTTGAAGTAACAACTGCAATTCTTGTCGGGTAACCGGACCCGACGGTTCTGAGTGCCCGGCGGCATCTTGATTAGGTGGAGGCAGAGGGGCAGGATTCTGTCTATCCTGTCCTTCTTGATTGACGGCGTTCGAGGTGGTTCTTGTGCTAACCATTTTTACAGTTGAGTTCCTTTCCTAGACTTTATGCAAATCTGAATAGAAGGGAAGGAAGTTGGATTTAACAATCTGGATCTCTCTCTTAGATTTATTCAATCCGGTATCGATGACAGATCCAACGAGCAGGAGAAAATCTGGGTTTTCTCAGTGAAAGCACCAAAGTGTTTGCACCAAAATTGGTCACAACACTCTTCGGGAGTCGTTGAAGAGATAACAATCAATAGTATGAACTGAATATGAATATTATCTAACAAAAACTCCAATCAACAGTAGAGAAAATGCGTAGACAAGCGATTTATAGTGGTTCGGCGTGTCGCCTACGTCCACTGTGAAGTTTTTTGATGTTTTATTGATTCTCTTTCAATGATTACAAGTTGTTACAGCGGTCCACAGCAAGTTACAACTGGAAATTCGAAATCAACAATAGAATTATGATGTAGGATGCAGGATGATGGAGATCTTGATCCGGCAGAGTCTCGGCGTCTCAGAGTCAGAAGATCCTTTTTCTGTTGGCCCTGGGGCTCTATTTATAGGTGTAGGCTGCTGGTATCTCGCTGAAAACTAGGGAGACCACTTCTGGCACGTGAGGGGGCCCACGCGTACGGCCTCGGGAAGTTTGGGCCCACTTTGGCATCGGTTCGAACTCCATTCGAACCGATCAAGAATTCATCCAATCGAGGTGAAATTTGGCGTGGACATTCTTCAACATGTATGCAAACATCTGTGAAAGTTTCATTGCATTTGGATCAGTAGGCTAGGAGATATGTTGGGTTCGAAATAGACATCACGGCAGGGCTGTTTGATTCGAACCCATGGTCTCGAAACGATGGTTTCGAACCCAGTGTGGCACGCGACTTCGTGGTGACGTGGAGCGCAAGTTTCGAATCGATCCGGACTTCTCTCCGTGTTGACCGCTTCGACTCCATGTATCTCGGCTATTTCGAACCGATGGAAGACACGTGGGTTGACCCAGTGGGTTCGAACAAGGCAACGCAGGATGGGTTCGAACATGGCTCCGTGATGGTTTCGAACGTGGCTTCTGCGATGGATTCGAAGATGGCACTGTGATGGGTTCGAACGTAACATGTCGATGGGTTCGAAGCATGCTTGTCTGGTGGTTTCGAAGTTAGGTCGTGGAACATGGATTCGAAACAGCTACTCTCTGATAGATTCGAAGTCCATTGTTATGGACTTGGTAGGTATGGACCTGATGGTTTCGAAGCCGAGGCATCGCGGGGGTTTCGAAGATGATGGTTTCGAACAGGAGCGCTCCGATGGATTCGAAGTTGAGGGATTCGAAGGTGATGGTTTCGAAACGTTGACAAATGATGGGTTCGAAACCCGGGTTTTCCCCTTCAAATTGAATTGATCATAACTCGAGCGTATGAACTCGGATTGCCTTGAAATTTGAAATGCTGACTCCTGTAGTCTTTCTTGCCGTGTCCTATCAATTGTGGCTCATTCTGGACTCGGATAAAATTCAGTGATATCCATGGCTAAAGGAAGTACGATCAACCTCTGCGGCGAACTGTCCTTCGTTTTCGATCAATCTTTTGGTATCGCGGCTTTGCCAAAAAGCGGGATAACAGTAGAACTCGCAGATTCCTTCGTTTTGACTAGTTATGGCTCCCGTAACTCTAAAGGAGCCAAGATTTATGGCCCTCCGAAGAATCGATATCCACTGGGTGCAACATCTACGGTGCAAGGTGCAACATCCGTCCAAAATGACGAAACAGTGCCGTACGACCTTTAGAAATGAGTGCATGGATTTGAAAAATTGCAGTACCGTGGTGCACCACTCTCCAGCGATGGTAAATCATAGACCAGCCACGGGGATCCCGTTTTACAGAAAAAATCCACGTGACGAAAAAACGAAGGGTAAAAAACTCTCATGACCCGATTGAGGTTCGGATAGGATTTTTTGGGTATAAAACTAACCAGTGACGGCTGAAAGCGGTCACAGATGTAGAACTCACAAATACCTTTGTTTTGACTGGTTGTGGCTCCCGTAACTCTAAACGAGCCAAGAGTTATGGCCCTCCGAAGAATCGATATCCATAGGGTGCAACATCTACGGTGCAAGGTGCAACATCCGTCCAAAATGATGAAACAGTGCCGTACGACCTTTAGAAATGGGTGCATGGATTGGAAACGGTGCAGTACCATGGTCCACCACTCTCCAGCGATGGTAAATCATAGACCAGCCACGGGAATTCCCTTTTACAGAAAAAATCCACGTGACGAAAAAACGAAGGGTAAAAAACTTCCATGACCCGATTGAGGTTCGGATAGGATTTTTTGGGTATGAAACTAACCAGTGACGGCTGAAAGCAGTCACAAATGTAGAACTCACAAATACCTTTGTTTGACTGGTTGTTGCTCCCGTAACTCTAAACGAGCCAAGCGTTATGGCCCTCCGAAGAATCGATATCCATAGGGTGCAACATCTATGGTGCAAGGTGCAACATCCGTCCAAAATGACGAAACAGTGCCGTACGACCTTTAGAAACGGGTGCATGGATTGGAAATGGTGCAGTAACATGGTGCACCACTCTCCAGCGACGGTAAATCATAGACCAGCCGCGGGAATTCCCTTTTACAGAAAAAATCCACGTGACGAAAAAACGAAGGGTAAAAAACTTCCATGACCCGATTGAGGTTCGGATAGGATTTTTTGGGTATGAAACTAACCAGTGACGGCTGAAAGCAGTCACAGATGTAGAACTCACAAATACCTTCGTTTTGACTGGTTGTGGCTCCCGTAACTCTAAACGAGCCAAGAGTTATGGCCCTCCGAAGAATCGATATCCACAGGGTGCAACATCTACGGTGCAAGGTGCAACATCCGTCCAAAATGAAGAAACAGTGCCGTACGACCTTTAGAAATGGGTGCATGGATTGGAAACGGTGCAGTACCATGGTGCACCACTCTCCAGCGTTGGTAAATAATAGACCAGCCACGGGGATCCCGTTTTACAGAAAAAATCTACGTGACGAAAAAACGAAGGGTAAAAAACTTCCATGACCCGATTGAGGTTCGGATAGGATTGTTTGGGTATGAAACTAACCAGTGACGGCTGAAAGCCGTCACAGCTGTAGAACTCACAGATACCTTCGTTTTGACAGGTTATGGATCCCGTAACTCTAAACGACCCAAGAGTTATGGCCCTCCAAAGAATCGATATCCACAGGGTGCAACATCTACGGTGCAAGGTGCAACATCCGTCCAAAATGACGAAACAGTGCCGTACGACCTTTAGAAATGGGTGCATGGATTGGAAACGGTGCAGTACCATGGTGCACCACTCTCCAGCGTTGGTAAATCATAGACCAACCACGGGGATCCCGTTTTACAGAAAAAATCCACGTGACGAAAAAACGAAGGGTAAAAAACTTCCATGACCCGATTGAGGTTCGGATAGGATTTTTTGGGTATGAAACTAACCAGGGACGACTGAAAGCAGTCACAGATGTAGAACTCACAAATACCTTCGTTTTGACTTGTTGTGGCTCCCGTAACTCTAAACGAGCCAAGAGTTATGGCCCTCCGAAGAATCGATATCCATAGGGTGCAACATCTACGGTGCAAGGTGCAACATCCGTCCAAAATGACGAAATGGTGCCGTACGACCTTTAGAAATGGGTGCATGGATTGGAAACGGTGCAGTATCATGGTGCACCACTCTCCAGCGATGGTAAATCATAGACCAGCCACGGGAATTCCCTTTTACAGAAAAAATCCACGTGACGAAAAAACGTAGGGTAAAAAACTTTCATGACCCGATTGAGGTTCGGATAGGATTTTTTGGGTATGAAACTAACCAGTGACGGCTGAAAGCAGTCACAAATGTAGAACTCACAAATACCTTTATTTGACTGGTTGTTGCTCCCGTAACTCTAAACGAGCCAAGCGTTATGGCGCTCCGAAGAATCGATATCCATAGGGTGCAACATCTACGGTGCAAGGTGCAACATCCGTCCAAAATGACGAAACAGTGCCGTACGACCTTTAGAAATGGGTGCATGGATTGGAAACGGTGCAGTACCATGGTGCACCACTCTCCAGCGTTGGTAAATCATAGACCAGCCTCGGGGATCCCGTTTTACAGAAAAAATCCACGTGACGAAAAAACGAAGGGTAAAAAAATTTCATGACCCGATTGAGGTTCGGATAGGCTTTTATGGGTATGAAAGTAACCAGTGACTGCAGAAAGCGGTCATATCTGTAGAACTCGCAGATTCCTTCGTTTTGACTGGTTATGGCTCCCGTAACTCTAAAGGAGCCAAGAGTTATGGCCCTCCGAAGAATCGATATCCACTGGGTGCAACATCTACGGTGCAAGGTGCAACATCCGTCCAAAATGACGAAACAGTGCCGTACGACCTTTAGAAATGAGTGCATGGATTTGAAAAATTGCAGTACCGTGGTGCACCACTCTCCAGCGATGGTAAATCATAGACCAGCCACGGGGATCCCGTTTTACAGAAAAAATCCACGTGACGAAAAAACGAAGGGTAAAAAACTCTCATGACCCGATTGAGGTTCGGATAGGATTTTTTGGGTATGAAACTAACCAGTGACGGCTGATAGCTGTCACAGCTGTAGAACTCACAGATACCTTCGTTTTTACTGGTTGTGGCTCCCGTAACTCTAAACGAGCCAAGAGTTATGGCCCTCCGAAGAATCGATATCCACAGGGTGCAACATCTACGGTGCAAGGTGCAACATCCGTCCAAAATGACGAAACAGTGCCGTACGACCTTTAGAAATGGGTGCATGGATTGGAAACGGTGCAGTACCATGGTGCACCACTCTCCAGCGTTGGTAAATCATAGACCAACCTCGGGGATCCCGTTTTACAGAAAAAATCCACGTGGCGAAAAAATGAAGGGTAAAAAACTTCCATGACCCGATTGAGGTTCGGATAGGCTTTTATGGGTATGAAAGTAACCAGTGACTGCAGAAAGCGGTCATAGCTGTAGAACTCGCAGATTCCTTCGTTTTGACTGGTTATGGCTCCCGTAACTCTAAACGACCCAAGAGTTATGGCCCTCCGAAGAATCGATATCCACAGGGTGCAACATCTACGGTGCAAGGTGCAACATCCGTCCAAAATGACGAAACAGTGCCGTACGACCTTTAGAAATGGGTGCATGGATTGGAAACGGTGCAGTACCATGGTGCACCACTCTCCAGCGTTGGTAAATCATAGACCAGCCTCGGGGATCCCGTTTTACAGAAAAAATCCACGTGACGAAAAAACGAAGGGTAAAAAACTTCCATGACCCGATTGAGGTTCGGATAGGCTTTTATGGGTATGAAAGTAACCAGTGACTGCAGAAAGCGGTCATAGCTGTAGAACTCGCAGATTCCTTTGTTTTGACTGGTTATGGCTCCCGTAACTCTAAAGGAGCCAAGAGTTATGGCCCTCCGAAGAATCGATATCCACTGGGTGCAACATCTACGGTGCAAGGTGCAACATCCGTCCAAAATGACGAAACAGTGCCGTACGACCTTTAGAAATGAGTGCATGGATTTGAAAAATTGCAGTACCGTGATGCACCACTCTCCAGCGATGGTAAATCATAGACCAGCCACGGGGATCCCGTTTTACAGAAAAAATCCACGTGACGAAAAAACGAAGGGTAAAAAACTCTCATGACCCGATTGAGGTTTGGATAGGATTTTTTGGGTATGAAACTAACCAGTGACGGCTGAAAGCGGTCACAGATGTAGAACTCACAAATACCTTTGTTTTGACTGGTTGTGGCTCCCGTAACTCTAACGAGCCAAGAGTTATGGCCCTCCGAAGAATCGATATCCATAGGGTGCAACATCTACGGTGCAAGGTGCAACATCCGTCCAAAATGATGAAACAGTGCCGTACGACCTTTAGAAATGGGTGCATGGATTGGAAACGGTGCAGTACCATGGTCCACCACTCTCCAGCGATGGTAAATCATAGACCAGCCACGGGAATTCCCTTTTACAGAAAAAATCCACGTGACGAAAAAACGAAGGGTAAAAAACTTCCATGACCCGATTGAGGTTCGGATAGGATTTTTTGGGTATGAAATTAACCAGTGACGGCTGAAAGCAGTCACAAATGTAGAACTCACAAATACCTTTGTTTGACTGGTTGTTGCTCCCGTAACTCTAAACGAGCCAAGCGTTATGGCCCTCCGAAGAATCGATATCCATAGGGTGCAACATCTACGGTGCAAGGTGCAACATCCGTCCAAAATGACGAAACAGTGCCGTACGACCTTTAGAAACGGGTGCATGGATTGGAAATGGTGCAGTAACATGGTGCACCACTCTCCAGCGACGGTAAATCATAGACCAGCCGCGGGAATTCCCTTTTACAGAAAAAATCCACGTGACGAAAAAACGAAGGGTAAAAAACTTCCATGACCCGATTGAGGTTCGGATAGGATTTTTTGGGTATGAAACTAACCAGTGACGGCTGAAAGCAGTCACAGATGTAGAACTCACAAATACCTTCGTTTTGACTGGTTGTGGCTCCCGTAACTCTAAACGAGCCAAGAGTTATGGCCCTCCGAAGAATCGATATCCACAGGGTGCAACATCTACGGTGCAAGGTGCAACATCCGTCCAAAATGAAGAAACAGTGCCGTACGACCTTTAGAAATGGGTGCATGGATTGGAAACGGTGCAGTACCATGGTGCACCACTCTCCAGCGTTGGTAAATCATAGACCAGCCTCGGGGATCCCGTTTTACAGAAAAAATCCACGTGACGAAAAAACGAAGGGTAAAAAACTTCCATGACCCGATTGAGGTTCGGATAGGCTTTTATGGGTATGAAAGTAACCAGTGACTGCAGAAAGCGGTCATAGCTGTAGAACTCGCAGATTCCTTCGTTTTGACTGGTTATGGCTCCCGTAACTCTAAAGGAGCCAAGAGTTATGGCCCTCCGAAGAATCGATATCCATTGGGTGCAACATCTACGGTGCAAGGTGCAACATCCGTCCAAAATGACGAAACAGTGCCGTACGACCTTTAGAAATGAGTGCATGGATTTGAAAAATTGCAGTACCGTGGTGCACCACTCTCCAGCGATGGTAAATCATAGACCAGCCACGGGGATCCCGTTTTACAGAAAAAATCCACGTGACGAAAAAACGAAGGGTAAAAAACTTCCATGACCCGATTGAGGTTCGGATAGGATTTTTTGGGTATGAAACTAACCAGGGACGACTGAAAGCAGTCACAGATGTAGAACTCACAAATACCTTCGTTTTGACTTGTTGTGGCTCCCGTAACTCTAAACGAGCCAAGAGTTATGGCCCTCCGAAGAATCGATATCCATAGGGTGCAACATCTACGGTGCAAGGTGCAACATCCGTCCAAAATGACGAAATGGTGCCGTACGACCTTTAGAAATGGGTGCGTGGATTGGAAACGGTGCAGTATCATGGTGCACCACTCTCCAGCGATGGTAAATCATAGACCAGCCACGGGAATTCCCTTTTACAGAAAAAATCCACGTGACGAAAAAACGTAGGGTAAAAAACTTTCATGACCCGATTGAGGTTCGGATAGGATTTTTTGGGTATGAAACTAACCAGTGACGGCTGAAAGCAGTCACAAATGTAGAACTCACAAATACCTTTATTTGACTGGTTGTTGCTCCCGTAACTCTAAACGAGCCAAGCGTTATGGCGCTCCGAAGAATCGATATCCATAGGGTGCAACATCTACGGTGCAAGGTGCAACATCCGTCCAAAATGACGAAACAGTGCCGTACGACCTTTAGAAATGGGTGCATGGATTGGAAACGGTGCAGTACCATGGTGCACCACTCTCCAGCGTTGGTAAATCATAGACCAGCCTCGGGGATCCCGTTTTACAGAAAAAATCCACGTGACGAAAAAACGAAGGGTAAAAAAATTTCATGACCCGATTGAGGTTCGGATAGGCTTTTATGGGTATGAAAGTAACCAGTGACTGCAGAAAGCGGTCATATCTGTAGAACTCGCAGATTCCTTCGTTTTGACTGGTTATGGCTCCCGTAACTCTAAAGGAGCCAAGAGTTATGGCCCTCCGAAGAATCGATATCCACTGGGTGCAACATCTACGGTGCAAGGTGCAACATCCGTCCAAAATGACGAAACAGTGCCGTACGACCTTTAGAAATGAGTGCATGGATTTGAAAAATTGCAGTACCGTGGTGCACCACTCTCCAGCGATGGTAAATCATAGACCAGCCACGGGGATCCCGTTTTACAGAAAAAATCCACGTGACGAAAAAACGAAGGGTAAAAAACTCTCATGACCCGATTGAGGTTCGGATAGGATTTTTTGGGTATGAAACTAACCAGTGACGGCTGATAGCTGTCACAGCTGTAGAACTCACAGATACCTTGGTTTTGACTGGTTGTGGCTCCCGTAACTCTAAACGAGCCAAGAGTTATGGCCCTCCGAAGAATCGATATCCACAGGGTGCAACATCTACGGTGCAAGGTGCAACATCCGTCCAAAATGACGAAACAGTGCCGTACGACCTTTAGAAATGGGTGCATGGATTGGAAACGGTGCAGTACCATGGTGCACCACTCTCCAGCGTTGGTAAATCATAGACCAACCTCGGGGATCCCGTTTTACAGAAAAAATCCACGTGACGAAAAAACGAAGGGTAAAAAACTTCCATGACCCGATTGAGGTTCGGATAGGCTTTTATGGGTATGAAAGTAACCAGTGACTGCAGAAAGCGGTCATAGCTGTAGAACTCGCAGATTCCTTCGTTTTGACTGGTTATGGCTCCCGTAACTCTAAACGACCCAAGATTTATGGCCCTCCGAAGAATCGATATCCACAGGGTGCAACATCTACGGTGCAAGGTGCAACATCCGTCCAAAATGACGAAACAGTGCCGTACGACCTTTAGAAATGGGTGCATGGATTGGAAACGGTGCAGTACCATGGTGCACCACTCTCCAGCATTGGTAAATCATAGACCAACCTCGGGGATCCCGTTTTACAGAAAAAATCCACGTGACGAAAAAACGAAGGGTAAAAAACTTCCATGACCCGATTGAGGTTCGGATAGGCTTTTATGGGTATGAAAGTAACCAGTGACTGCAGAAAGCGGTCATAGCTGTAGAACTCGCAGATTCCTTCGTTTTGACTGGTTATGGCTCCCGTAACTCTAAACGACCCAAGAGTTATGGCCCTCCGAAGAATCGATATCCACAGGGTGCAACATCTACGGTGCAAGGTGCAACATCCGTCCAAAATGACGAAACAGTGCCGTACGACCTTTAGAAATAGGTGCATGGATTGGAAACGGTGCAGTACCATGGTGCACCACTCTCCAGCGTTGGTAAATCATAGACCAGCCTCGGGGATCCCGTTTTACAGAAAAAATCCACGTGACGAAAAAACGAAGGGTAAAAAACTTCCATGACCCGATTGAGGTTCGGATAGGCTTTTATGGGTATGAAAGTAACCAGTGACTGCAGAAAGCGGTCATAGCTGTAGAACTCGCAGATTCCTTCGTTTTGACTGGTTATGGCTCCCGTAACTCTAAAGGAGCCAAGAGTTATGGCCCTCCGAAGAATCGATATCCATTGGGTGCAACATCTACGGTGCAAGGTGCAACATCCGTCCAAAATGACGAAACAGTGCCGTACGACCTTTAGAAATGAGTGCATGGATTTGAAAAATTGCAGTACCGTGGTGCACCACTCTCCAGCGATGGTAAATCATAGACCAGCCACGGGGATCCCGTTTTACAGAAAAAATCCACGTGACGAAAAAACGAAGGGTAAAAAACTCTCATGACCCGATTGAGGTTCGGATAGGATTTTTTGGGTATGAAACTAACCAGTGACGGCTGAAAGCGGTCACAGATGTAGAACTCACAAATGCCTTTGTTTTGACTGGTTCTGGCTCCCGTAACTCTAAACGAGCCAAGAGTTATGGCCCTCCGAAGAATCGATATCCATAGGGTGCAACATCTACGGTGCAAGGTGCAACATCCGTCCAAAATGATGAAACAGTGCCGTACGACCTTTAGAAATGGGTGCATGGATTGGAAACGGTGCAGTACCATGGTCCACCACTCTCCAGCGATGGTAAATCATAGACCAGCCACGGGAATTCCCTTTTACAGAAAAAATCCACGTGACGAAAAAACGAAGGGTAAAAAACTTCCATGACCCGATTGAGGTTCGGATAGGATTTTTTGGGTATGAAACTAACCAGTGACGGCTGAAAGCAGTCACAAATGTAGAACTCACAAATACCTTTGTTTGACTGGTTGTTGCTCCCGTAACTCTAAACGAGCCAAGCGTTATGGCC
Source organism: Allium cepa (assembly GCA_030765085.1). Classification (NCBI taxonomy): domain Eukaryota; kingdom Viridiplantae; phylum Streptophyta; class Magnoliopsida; order Asparagales; family Amaryllidaceae; genus Allium; species Allium cepa. Next base: position 1,891,866 of record CM060941.1, read on the forward strand.
CTCTGAAGAATCGATATCCATAGGGTGCAACATCTACGGTGCAAGGTGCAACATCCGTCCAAAATGACGAAACAGTGCCGTACGACCTTTAGAAATGGGTGCATGGATTGGAAATGGTGCAGTAACATGGTGCACCACTCTCCAGCGACGGTAAATCATAGACCAGCCGCGGGAATTCCCTTTTACAGAAAAAATCCACGTGACGAAAAAACGAAGGGTAAAAAACTTCCATGACCCGATTGAGGTTCGGATAGGATTTTTTTGGTATGAAACTAACCAGTGACGGCTGAAAGCAGTCACAGATGTAGAACTCACAAATACCTTCGTTTTGACTGGTTGTGGCTCCCGTAACTCTAAACGAGCCAAGAGTTATGGCCCTCCGAAGAATCGATATCCGCAGGGTGCAACATCTACGGTGCAAGGTGCAACATCCGTCCAAAATGAAGAAACAGTGCCGTACGACCTTTAGAAATGGGTGCATGGATTGGAAACGGTGCAGTACCATGGTGCACCACTCTCCAGCATTGGTAAATCATAGACCAGCCACGGGGATCCCGTTTTACAGAAAAAATCCACGTGACGAAAAAACGAAGGGTAAAAAACTTCCATGACCCGATTGAGGTTCGGATAGGATTTTTTGGGTATAAAACTAACCAGGGACGGCTGAAAGCAGTCACAGATGTAGAACTCACAAATACCTTCGTTTTGACTTGTTGTGGCTCCCGTAACTCTAAACGAGCCAAGAGTTATGGCCCTCCGAAGAATCGATATCCATAGGGTGCAACATCTACGGTGCAAGGTGCAACATCCGTCCAAAATGACGAAATGGTGCCGTACGACCTTTAGAAATGGGTGCATGGATTGGAAACGGTGCAGTATCATGGTGCACCACTCTCCAGCGATGGTAAATCATAGACCAGCCACGGGAATTCCCTTTTACAGAAAAAATCCACGTGACGAAAAAACGTAGGGTAAAAAACTTTCATGACCCGATTGAGGTTCGGATAGGATTTTTTGGGTATGAAACTAACCAGTGACTGCTGAAAGCAGTCACAAATGTAGAACTCACAAATACCTTTATTTGACTGGCTGTTGCTCCCGTAACTCTAATCGAGCCAAGCGTTATGGCGCTCCGAAGAATCGATATCCATAGGGTGCAACATCTACGGTGCAAGGTGCAACATCCGTCCAAAATGACGAAACAGTGCCGTACGACCTTTAGAAATGGGTGCATGGATTGGAAACGGTGCAGTACCATGGTGCACCACTCTCCAGCGTTGGTAAATCATAGACCAGCCTCGGGGATCCCGTTTTACAGAAAAAATCCACGTGACGAAAAAACGAAGGGTAAAAAACTTTCATGACCCGATTGAGGTTCGGATAGGCTTTTATGGGTATGAAAGTAACCAGTGACTGCAGAAAGCGGTCATATCTGTAGAACTCGCAGATTCCTTCGTTTTGACTGGTTATGGCTCCCGTAACTCTAAAGGAGCCAAGAGTTATGGCCCTCCGAAGAATCGATATCCACTGGGTGCAACATCTACGGTGCAAGGTGCAACATCCGTCCAAAATGACGAAACAGTGCCGTACGACCTTTAGAAATGAGTGTATGGATTTGAAAAATTGCAGTACCGTGGTGCACCACTCTCCAGCGATGGTAAATCATAGACCAGCCACGGGGATCCCGTTTTACAGAAAAAATCCACGTGACGAAAAAACGAAGGGTAAAAAACACTCATGACCCGATTGAGGTTCGGATAGGATTTTTTGGGTATGAAACTAACCAGTGACGGCTGAAAGCAGTCGCAGATGTAGAACTCACAAATACCTTTGTTTTGACTGGTTGTGGCTCCCGTAACTCTAAACGAGCCAAGAGTTATGGCCCTCCGAAGAATCGATATCCATAGGGTGCAACATCTACGGTGCAAGGTGCAACATCCGTCCAAAATGACGAAAGAGTGCCGTACGACCTTTAGAGATGGGTGCATGGATTGGAAACGGTGCAGTACCATGGTGCACCACTCTCCAGCGTTGGTAAATCATAGACCAACCTTGGGGATCCCGTTTTACAGAAAAAATCCACGTGACGAAAAAACGAAGGGTAAAAAACTTCCATGACCCGATTGAGGTTCGGATAGGCTTTTATGGGTATGAAAGTAACCAGTGACTGCAGAAAGCGGTCATAGCTGTAGAACTCGCAGATTCCTTCGTTTTGACTGGTTATGGCTCCCGTAACTCTAAACGACCCAAGAGTTATGGCCCTCCGAAGAATAGATATCCACAGGGTGCAACATCTACGGTGCAAGGTGCAACATCCGTCCAAAATGACGAAACAGTGCCGTACGACCTTTAGAAATGGGTGCATGGATTGGAAACGGTGCAGTACCATGGTGCACCACTCTCCAGCGTTGGTAAATCACAGACCAGCCTCGGGGATCCCGTTTTACAGAAAAAATCCACGTGACGAAAAAACGAAGGGTAAAAAACTTCCATGACCCGATTGAGGTTCGGATAGGCTTTTATGGGTATGAAAGTAACCAGTGACTGCAGAAAGCGGTCATAGCTGTAGAACTCGCAGATTCCTTCGTTTTGACTGGTTATGGCTCCCATAACTCTAAAGGAGCCAAGAGTTATGGCCCTCCGAAGAATCGATATCCACTGGGTGCAACATCTACGGTGCAAGGTGCAACATCCGTCCAAAATGACGAAACAGTGCCGTACGACCTTTAGAAATGAGTGCATGGATTTGAAAAATTGCAGTACCGTGGTGCACCACTCTCCAGCGATGGTAAATCATAGACCAGCCACGGGGATCCCGTTTTACAGAAAAAATCCACGTGACGAAAAAACGAAGGGTAAAAAACTCTCATGACCCGATTGAGGTTCGGATAGGATTTTTTGGGTATGAAACTAACCAGTGACGGCTGAAAGCGGTCACAGATGTAGAACTCACAAATACCTTTGTTTTGACTGGTTGTGGCTCCCGTAACTCTAAACGAGCCAAGAGTTATGGCCCTCCAAAGAATCGATATCCATAGGGTGCAACATCTACGGTGCAAGGTGCAACATCCGTCCAAAATGATGAAACAGTGCCGTACGACCTTTAGAAATGGGTGCATGGATTGGAAACGGTGCAGTACCGTGGTCCACCACTCTCCAGCGATGGTAAATCATAGACCAGCCACGGGAATTCCCTTTTACAGAAAAAATCCACGTGACTAAAAAACGAAGGGCAAAAAACTTCCATGACCCGATTGAGGTTCGGATAGGATTTTTTGGGTATGAAACTAACCAGTGACGGCTGAAAGCAGTCACAAATGTAGAACTCACAAATACCTTTGTTTGACTGGTTGTTGCTCCCGTAACCCTAAACGAGCCAAGCGTTATGGCCCTCCGAAGAATCGATATCCATAGGGTGCAACATCGACGGTGCAAGGTGCAACATCCGTCCAAAATGACGAAACAGTGCCGTACGACCTTTAGAAACGGGTGCATGGATTGGAAATGGTGCAGTAACATGGTGCACCACTCTCCAGCGATGGTAAATCATAGACCAGCCGCGGGAATTCCCTTTTACAGAAAAAATCCACGTGACGAAAAAACGAAGGGTAAAAAACTTCCATGACCCGATTGAGGTTCGGATAGGATTTTTTGGGTATGAAACTAACCAGTGACGGCTGAAAGCAGTCACAGATGTAGAACTCACAAATACCTTCGTTTTGACTGGTTGTGGCTCCCGTAACTCTAAACGAGCCAAGAGTTATGGCCCTCCGAAGAATCGATATCCACAGGGTGCAACATCTACGGTGCAAGGTGCAACATCCGTCCAAAATGAAGAAACAGTGCCGTACGACCTTTAGAAATGGGTGCATGAATTGGAAACGGTGCAGTACCATGGTGCACCACTCTCCAGCGTTGGTAAATCATAGACCAGCCACGGGGATCCCGTTTTACAGAAAAAATCTACGTGACGAAAAAACGAAGGGTAAAAAACTTCCATGACCCGATTGAGGTTCGGATAGGATTGTTTGGGTATGAAACTAACCAGTGACGGCTGAAAGCCGTCACAGCTACCTTCGTTTTGATAGGTTATGGATCCCGTAACTCTAAACGACCCAAGAGTTATGGCCCTCCGAAGAATCGATATCCACAGGGTGCAACATCTACGGTGCAAGGTGCAACATCCGTCCAAAATGACGAAACAGTGCCGTACGACCTTTAGAAATGGGTGCATGGATTGGAAACGGTGCAGTACCATGGTGCACCACTCTCCAGCGTTGGTAAATCATAGACCAACCACGGGGATCCCGTTTTACAGAAAAAATCCACGTGACGAAAAAACGAAGGGTAAAAAACTTCCATGACCCGATTGAGGTTCGGATAGGATTTTTTGGGTATGAAACTAACCAGGGACGACTGAAAGCGGTCACAGATGTAGAACTCACAAATACTTTCGTTTTGACTGGTTGTGGCTCCCGTAACTCTAAACGAGCCAAGAGTTATGGCCCTCCGAAGAATCGATATCCACAGGGTGCAACATCTACGGTGAAAGGTGCAACATCCGTCCAAAAAGACGAAACAGTGCCGTACGACCTTTAGAAATGGGTGCATGGATTGGAAACGGTGCAGTACCATGGTGCACCACTCTCCAGCGTTGGTAAATCATGGACCAGCCACGGGGATCCCGTTTTACAGAAAAAATCCACGTGACGAAAAAACGAAGGGTAAAAAACTTCCATGACCCGATTGAGGTTCGGATAGGATTTTTTGGGTATGAAACTAACCAGCGACGGCTGAAAGTAGTCACAGATGTAGAACTCACAAATACCTTCGTTTTGACTTGTTGTGGCTCCCGTAACTCTAAACGAGCCAAGAGTTATGGCCCTCCGAAGAATCGATATCCATAGGGTGCAACATCTACGGTGCAAGGTGCAACATCCATCCAAAATGACGAAATAGTGCCGTACGACCTTTAGAAATGGGTGCATGGATTGGAAACGGTGCAGTACCATGGTGCACCACTCTCCAGCGATGGTAAATCATAGACCAGCCACGGCAATTCCCTTTTATAGAAAAAATCCACGTGACGAAAAAACGTAGGGTAAAAAACTTTCATTACCCGATTGAGGTTCGGATAGGATTTTTTGGGTATGAAACTAACCAGTGACGGCTGAAAGCAGTCACAGATGTAGAACTCACAAATACCTTCGTTTTGACTGGTTGGTGCTCCCGTAACTCTAAACGAGCCAAGAGTTATGGCCCTCAGAAGAATCGATATCCATAGGGTGCAACATCTACGGTGCGAGGTGCAACATCCGTCCAAAATGACGAAACAGTGCCGTACGACCTTTAGAAATGGGTGCATGGATTGGAAACGGTGCAGTACCATGGTGCACCACTCTCCAGCGATGGTAAATCATAGACCAGCCGCGGGAATTCCCTTTTACAGAAAAAATCCACGTGACGAAAAAACGAAGGGTAAAAAACTTCCATGACCCGATTGAGGTTCGGATAGGCTTTTATGGGTATTAAAGTAACCAGTGACGGCTGAATGCTGTCATAGCTGTAGAACTCACAGATACCTTCGTTTTGACTGGTTGTGGCTCCCGTAACTCTAAACGAGCCAAGAGTTATGGCCCTCCGAAGAATCGATATCCACAGGGTGCAACATCTACGATGCAAGGTGCAACATCCGTCCAAAATGACGAAACAGTGCCGTACGACCTTTAGAAATGGGTGCGTGGATTGGAAACGGTGCAGTACCATGGTGCACCACTCTCCAGCGTTGATAAATCATATACCAGCCTCGGGGATCCCGTTTTACAGAAATAATCCACGTGACGAAAAAACGAAGGGTAAAAAACTTTCATGACCCGATTGAGGTTCGGATAGGCTTTTATGGGTATGAAAGTAACCAGTGACTGCAGAAAGCTGTCATAGCTGTAGAACTCACAGATTCCTTCGTTTTGACTGGATATGGCTCCCGTAACTCTAAAGGAGCCAAGAGTTATGGCCCTCCGAAGAATCGATATCCACTGGGTGCAACATCTACGGTGCAAGGTGCAACATCCGTCCAAAATGATGAAACAGTGTCGTACGACCTTTAGAAATGAGTGCATGGATTTGAAAAATTGCAGTACCGTGGTGCACCACTCTCCAGCGATGGTAAATCATAGACCAGCCACGGGGATCCCGTTTTACAGAAAAAATCCACGTGACGAAAAAACGAAGGGTAAAAAACTTCCATGACCCGATTGAGGTTCGGATAGGATTTTTTGGGTATGAAACTAACCAGTGACGGTTGAAAGCGGTCACAGATGTAGAACTCACAAATACCTTTGTTTTGACTGGTTGTGGCTCCCGTAACTCTAAACGACCCAAGAGTTATGGCCCTCCGAAGAATCGATATCCATAGGGTGCAACATCTACGGTGCAAGGTGCAACATCCGTCCAAAATGACGAAACAGCGCCGTACGACCTTTAGAAATGGGTGCATGGATTGGAAATGGTGCAGTACCATGGTGCACCACTCTCCAGCGATGGTAAATCATAGACCAGCCACGGGAATATCCTTTTACAGAAAAAATCCACGTGACGAAAAAACGAAGGGTAAAAAACTTCCATGACCCGATTGAGGTTCGGATAGGATTTTTTGGGTATGAAACTAACCAGTGACGGCTGAAAGCAGTCACAAATTTAGAACTCACATATACCTTTGTTTGACTGGTTGTTGCTCCCGTAACTCTAAACGAGCCAAGCGTTATGGCCCTCCGAAGAATCGATATCCATAGGGTGCAACATCTACGGTGCAAGGTGCAACATCCGTCCAAATTGACGAAACAGTGCCGTACGACCTTTAGAAACGGGTGCATGGATTGGAAATGGTGCAGTACCATGGTGCACCACTCTCCAGCGATGGTAAATCATAGACCAGCCGCGGGAATTCCCTTTTACAGAAAAAATCCACGTGACGAAAAAACAAAGGGTAAAAACCTTCCATGACCCGATTGAGGTTCGGATAGGATTTTTTGGGTATGAAACTAACCAGTGACGGCTGAAAAGCCGTCACAGCTGTAGAACTCACAGATACCTTCGTTTTGACTGGTTATGCCTCCCTTAACTCTAAACGAGCCAAGAGTTATGGCCCTCCGAAGAATCAATATCCACAGGGTGCAACATCTACGGTGCAAGGTGCAACATCCGTCCAAAATGATGAAACAGTGCCGTACGACCTTTAGAAATGTGTGCATGCATTTGAAACATTGCAGTACCATGGTGCACCACTCTCCAGCGATGGTAAATCATAGACCAGCCACGGGGATCCCGTTTTACAGAAAAAATCCACGTGACGAAAAAACGAAGGGTAAAAAACTTCCATGACCCGATTGAGGTTCGGATAGGATTGTTCGGGTATGAAACTAATCAGTGACGGCTGAAAGCTGTCACAGCTGTAGAACTCACAGATACCTTCGTTTTGACAGGTTATGGATCCCGTAACTCTAAACGAGCCAAGAGTTATGGCCCTCCGAAGAACCGATATCCACAGGGTGCAACATCTACGGTGCAGGGTGCAACATCCGTCCAAAATGACGAAACAGCGCCGTACGACCTTTAGAAATAGGTGCATGGATTGGAAACGGTGCAGTACCATGGTGCACCACTCTCCAGCGTTGGTAAATCATAGACCAGCCACGGGGATCCCGTTTTACAGAAAAAATCCACATGACGAAAAAACGAAGGGTAAAAAACTTCCATGACCCGGTTGAGGTTCGGATAGGATTTTTTGGGTATGAAACTAACCAGTGACGGCTGAAAGCGGTCACAGATGTAGAACTCACAAATACCTTCGTTTTGACTGGTTGTGGCTCCCGTAACTCTGAACGAGCCAAGAGTTATGGCCCTCCGAAGAATCGATATCCACAGGGTGCAACATCTACGGTGAGGGGTGCAACATCCGTCCAAAATGTCGAAACAGCGCCGTACGACCTTTAGAAATGGGTGCATGGATTGGAAACGGTGCAGTACCATGGTGCACCACTCTCCAGCGTTGGTAAATCATAGACCAGCCGCGGGGATCCCGTTTTACAGAAAAAATCCACGTGACGAAAAAACGAAGGGTAAAAAACTTCCATGACCCGATTGAGGTTCGGATAGGATTTTTTGGGTATGAAACTAACCAGTGACGGCTGAAAGCGGTCACAGATGTAGAACTCACAGATACCTTCGTTTTGACTGGTTGTGGCTCCCGTAACTCTAAACGAGCCAAGAGTTATGGCCCTCCGAAGAATCGATATCCACAGGGTGCAACATCTACGGTGCAAGGTGCAACATCCGTCCAAAATGACGAAACAGTGCCGTACGACCGTTAGAAATGGGTGCATGGATTGGAAACGGTGCAGTACCATGGTGCACCACTCTCCAGCGTTGGTAAATCATAGACCAGCCACGGGGATCCCGTTTTACAGAAAAAATCCACGTGACGAAAAAACGAAGGGTAAAAAACTTCCATGGCCCGATTGAGGTTCAGATAGGATTGTTTGGGTATGAAACTAACCAGTGACGGCTGAAAGCCGTCACAGCTGTAGAACTCACAGATACCTTCGTTTTGACAGGTTATGGATCCCGTAACTCTAAACGAGCCAAGAGTTATGGCCCTCCGAAGAATCGATATCCACAGGGTCCAACATCTACGGTGCAGGGTGCAACATCCGTCCAAAATGACGAAACAGTGCCGTACGACCTTTAGAAATGGGTGCATGGATTGGAAACGGTGCAGTACCATGGTGCACCACTCTCCAGCGTTGGTAAATCATAGACCAGCCACGGGGATCGCGTTTTACAGAAAAAATCCACGTGACGAAAAAACGAAGGGTAAAAAACTACCATGACCCGATTGAGGTTCGGATAGGATTTTCTGGGTATGAAACTAACCAGTGACGGCTGAAAGCCGTCACACATGTAGAACTCACAAATACCTTCGTTTTGACTGGTTGTGGCTCCCGTAGCTCTAAACGAGCCAAGAGTTATGGCCCTCCGAAGAATCGATATCCACATGGTGCAACATCTACGGTGCAAGGTGCAACATCCGTCCAAAATGACGAAACAGTGCCGTACGACCTTTAGAATTGGGTGCATGGATTGAAAACGGTGCAGTACCATGGTGCATCACTCTCCAGCGATGGTAAATCATAGACCAGCCGCGGGAATTCCCTTTTACAGAAAAATCCACGTGACGAAAAAACGAAGGGTAAAAAACTTCCATGACCCGATTGAGGTTCGGATAGGATTTTTTGGGTATGAAACTAACCAGTGACGGCTGAAAGCCGTCATAACTATAGAACTCACAGATACCTTCGTTTTGACTGGTTGTGGCTCCCGTAATTCTAAACGAGCCAAGAGTTATGGCCCTTCGAAGAATCGATATCCACGGGGTGCAACATCTACGGTGCAAGGTGCAACATCCGTCCAAAATGACGAAACAGTGTCGTACGAACTTTAGAAATGGGTGCATGGATTGGAAACGGTGCAGTACCATGGTGCACCACTCTCCAGCATTGGTAAATCATAGACCAGCCTCGGGGATCCCGTTTTACAGAAAAAATCCACGTGACGAAAAAACGAAGGGTAAAAAACTTCCATGACCCGATTGAGGTTCGGATAGGATTTGTTGGGTATGAAAGTAACCAGTGACTACAGAAAGCTGTCATAGCTGTAGAACTCACAGATTCCTTCGTTTTGACTGGTTGTGGCTCCCGTAACTCTAAAGGAGCCAAGAGTTATGGCCCTCCGAAGAATCGATATCCACTGGGTGCAACATCTACGGTGCAAGGTGCAACATCCGTCCAAAATGACGAAACAGTGCCGTACGACCTTTAGAAATGAGTGCATGGATTTGAAACATTGCAGTACCGTGGTGCACCACTCTCCAGCGATGGTAAATCATAGACCAGCCACGGGGATCCCGTTTTACAGAAAAAATCCACGTGACGAAAAAACGAAGGGTAAAAAACTTCCATGACCCGATTGAGGTTCGGATAGGATTTTTTGGGTATGAAACTAACCAGTGACGGCTGAAAGCGGTCACAGATGTAGAACTCACAAATACCTTTGTTTTGACTGGTTGTGGCTCCCGTAACTCTAAACGAGCCAAGAGTTATGGCCCTCCGAAGAATCGATATCCATAGGGTGCAACATCTACGGTGCAAGGTGCAACATCCGTCCAAAATGACGAAACAGTGCCTTACGACCTTTAGAAATGGGTGCATGGATATGAAACGGTGCAGTACCATGGTGCACCACTCTCCAGCAATGGTAAATCATAGACCAGCCACTGGAATTCCCTTTTACAGAAAAAATCCACGTGACGAAAAAACGAAGGGTAAAAAACTTCCATGACCCGATTGAGGTTCGGATAGGATTTTTTGGGCATGAAACTAACCAGTGACGGCTGAAAGCAGTCACAGATGTAGAACTCACAAATACCTTTGCTTTGAATGGTTGTTGCTCCCGTAACTCTAAACGAGCCAAGCGTTATGGCCCTACGAAGAATCGATATCCATAGGGTGCAACATCTACGGTGCAAGGTGCAACATCCGTCCAAAATGACGAAACAGTGCCGTACGACCTTTAGAAACGGGTGCATGGATTGGAAACGGTGCAGTACCATGGTGCACTACTCTCCAGCGATGGTAAATCATAGACCAGCCGCGGGAATTCCCTTTTACAGAAAAAATCCACGTGACGAAAAAACAAAGGGTAAAAAACTTCCATGACCCGATTGAGGTTCGGATAGGATTTTTTGGGTATGAAACTAACCAGTGACGGCTGAAAGCGGTCATAGATGTAGAACTCACAGATACCTTCGTTTTGACTGGTTGTGGCTCCCGTAACTCTAAACGAGCCAAGAGTTATGGCCCTCCGAAGAATCGATATCCACAGGGTGCAACATCTACGGTGCAAGGTGCAACATCCGTCCAAAATGACGAAACAGTGCCGTACGACCTTTAGAAACGGGTGCATGGATTGGAAACGGTGCAGTACCATGGTGCACTACTCTCCAGCGATGGTAAATCATAGACCAGCCGCGGGAATTCCCTTTTACAGAAAAAATCCACGTGACGAAAAAACGAAGGGTAAAAAACTTCCATGACCCGATTGAGGTTCGGATAGGATTTTTTGGGTATGAAACTAACCAGTGACGGCTGAAAGCGGTCACAGCTGTAGAACTCACAGATACCTTCGTTTTCACAGGTTATGGATCCCGTAACCCTAAACGAGCCAAGAGTTATGGCCCTCCGAAGAATCGATATCCACAGGGTGCAACATCTACGGTGCAAGGTGCAACATCCGTCCAAAATGACGAAACAGTGCCGTACGACCTTTAGAAATGGGTGCATGGATTGGAAACGGTGCAGTACCATGGTGCACCACTCTCCAGCGTTGGTAAATCATAGACCAGCCACGGGGATCCCGTTTTACAGAAAAAATCCACGTGACGAAAAAACGAAGGGTAAAAAACTTACATGACCCGATTGAGGTTCGGATAGGATTTTTTGGGTATGAAACTAACCAATGACGGCTGAAAGCCGTCACAGATGTAGAACTCACAAATACCTTCGTTTTGACTGGTTGTGGCTCCCGTAACTCTAAACGAGCCAAGAGTTATGGCCCTCCGAAGAATCGATATCCACAGGGTGCAACATCTACGGTGCAAGGTGCAACATCCGTCCAAAATGACGAAACAGTGCCGTACGACCTTTAGAAATGGGTGCATGGATTGGAAACGGTGCAGTACCATGGTGCATCACTCTCCAGCGATGGTAAATCATAGACCCGCCGCGGGAATTCCCTTTTACAGAAAAATCCACGTGACGAAAAAACGAAGGGTAAAAAACTTCCATGACCCGATTGAGGTTCGGATAGGATTTTTTGGGTATGAAACTAAGCAGTGACGGCTGAAAGCCGTCATAGCTATAGAACTCACAGATACCTTCGTTTTGACTGGTTGTGGCTCCCGTAACTCTAAACGAGCCAAGAGTTATGGCCCTCCGAAGAATCGATATCCACAGGGCGCAACATCTACGGTGCAAGGTGCAACATCCGTCCAAAATGACGAAACTGTGCCGTACGACCTTTAGAAATGGGTGCATGGATTGGAAACGGGGCAGCACCATGGTGCACCACTCTCTAGCGATGGTAAATCATAGACCAGCTGTAACGACCCAGAATTTTTATTAATTAAAATTTGAATATTTAATTAATTTTAAATATTAATAAGTGAAATTTATAAGTCGAATAAATTTTATTTCGAATTATTGGATTTAATTGGATAATTAAATCGATAATTTAATATGTTAAATTATGGAAATAATTGAAAATTGGGTTAAATATGATTGAAAATGATTTGTAAAATTTTATTTTATCATATTGAAGTTAGAACGATATTTTAGAACTTTTAAAATCGAATTAAAAGTTAATTTGTGAAAATTGAATATTTTAATATTTAATTATCGACTGTAAAATAGCCAATTTTTGAACAATCTCAGAATTGAACGAAACCAGTTCCATTGGATCCATAATAGTTAGTTATTACCGGATTTCAATTTTCGTGTCAATCGGAGTTATCGTTTGAGCGTGGCAGCTCGAAACGCATCGAATTGTTTTTAATATTAATTTGGCGAGTTAAAATAGCCATTTTTCAAACTATCTCGAATTTCAACGAAACTAGTTTCGTCGGATCCGTAATATGATATTATTGTATGGTTTCAAATTTCAAGTCAATTGGATTTACCGTTTGTCCGGTACAAATTAAAACGCCTAGAAAATCGTTTAAATCGGTTTAATTTAAATTGAACGTTTATAGCCATAACTTGCACAGATGTTCGAATTGGCTTCCGAAACCTGTTCCATTGTGTCCGGAATGCGGGATAAACCCTAGGAACGTCAGCTTCGGCGCGTAAATTGGAGTTCGGAATTTCCGGATGAATAGTGTTCGTTCAAATTCCTATAAATAGACCAACACCCCTCTCTCTCTAAATTAAAAAAAAAATAGAAAACTAACCCTAACCCTAGCCAGCCGCCACCTCCCTTATCAAAGGCCAGAAACTTCTCTCCTTCCTCCCTCGATTGCTCCAAATCCATCAACAATTAGACGAAGAAATCAACTAACAAAATGAAGAGCACGAAGAGCTCTATAATATCAACGGTCATGATCTGAAATGACTTCACGGATCAACGACAAAATGGAGATGAAGTCAACATGTTGCGTGCGCGTTTCCCAAGGAGGGAGGAGGCCGAGTTGGCCTGTGCTCCGGCCGAGCATGGTGGTGGGGTTGGGCTACAGGACGGCGCATCCTGATCGCCTTCAACTCGCGTGTGGTGGCTGCGTTTCTTAACCCTAATTATTAAGAATGGGTTCGGCCTCTTCATGTTACTGGAACGTGATAACGTGAGGGAGGGGAAGATGGAATGCACGGTGGTGATGCAAAGGACCAGGGGATCTACGGCTTGTAATAGTTTAGGTTAAAAATTTTATATTTATGTTGTAAAATTTATATAGTTAAAATCGTGTAACTTCAAAAATCAATATCTTTTTCATACGAGGTCGAAAACGCGTGAAACTAGTTGCGTTGGAATCGTATGGACGAGCACTACGCGATGAAATTGGATTGGAGTCGTTTGGAGTTAGTGAGAATTTTGGGTAAAATTAAACGTCCGTTTAATTTTATTCGAAATAAATCGCTAAAACGAAATTGAAATCAAGGTGAGAACTTCTCACTCAATCGAATTGGTTTCGATTTTATTTTAAATAGTTAGATTTAAAATATTTGAATGCATGTTTGAATGATGATCGTTATCTATTGATTGTTAAAATAGACATTATACGCCGTTAGTAAGCGGATGTTATTTATTAAAAACATATACCACGAATATTTCATAAACAGTGAAATTGGTATTATATATAATAGCAATATATATATATATATATATATATTGGCATATGTATATATTGCAGTTGTTGATTCCCCGCATTTTTTAGCGGATGAGACCCTATTGCGCCGTTATTAAGCGGATAATATTTGATAAAAACATATACCGCGATAATTTCGTACTGGAACGAAATTGGTATTGTGCTAATGTTTTTGGATGCAGGAAAACAGGTTGGAGGGATCCAACTGGATTCCTCAACAGTTTTTATTTGATTTCAGATATTTTGATATTTGATGGATTATCATATACGATATATGATGTCGTTGTAGTCGTGATTGACTATTTGGTGTGTAGCATCATTGGACCCAAATTTTGGGATTTTAAAATGATTTTTAAAGTGATTTTGAAAATATACTTTATTTTTGAAATTGATCCATTTTAAATAAATAACGATATAATTTTTAATGTTATAAAAATTATGGTTTTTGTGAAATATAGTTAAAAGCTGATTTTTGAGAAATATGAATTAATGATTTTATAAAATAGTTTAAATCGGGATTTTTGAATATATTATAAAAGTTTAAATATAGGTTTTATGAAGTTTGATTATTTTATAAGTCAAAAGGATGAAATTATAAAGGAATTTAAAGACGTTTTAAAGAATAATATAAATTTATTTATATTAAGAGATTTATAAATGGATATTTATAAATTGAAATATTGACATTATAAAACGAGTTTTTATAAGTGTTTGAATGAAGTGGAAATGAATTTTGTAAATGAAGGGAATTTATAAAATTAAAAATGGTGAAGTTATAAATGAAATTTATAAATAGTAAGATTTATAAATTTTATAAAGTTATCAAAAGAATGGTTTTGGATAAATCATTGAATCTTATAAGTTATAGGATTTATAATTATGAAGTTCAAAGGAACGATTTTTGTAAACGAATAAATTATAAGTATTTAACTTATAACATGAACTTTTAGTTTATAATTGAGTTATAAACTGGAATAGGTTAATAAAGGAATTTATAAAAGGAAGTTGTTATAAAATAAATGGAAATGGAATTTATAAACGTTGTTTTATAAAGTCGCAAACGACTTATTTTGATAAGTAAATTGTTATAATTTATTTATGGAGTTATATTCACGTTTTTAGACAGTGAATAATCCTTTAAAATGAAATGTATAAAAAGGATGAAATTTGTTAACAAAGTATATTCACGTTTTTGAATAGTGAATAATGTGTTAAAGAAATTGTTTTGGATTTGATGTTTTAAATAGAATTAAAACGATCTAACGATGGTTTTAAATGTGTTGAGATTCGAAACCATAGATTTCAACATTCATTGTTGAAGTAGACGTTTTCGAGGAATAAAAGGAAATGGTGGACTATAACACTGTTGTTATAGTAAATGATTTCCGAAAGGAAATGTTTTGTATAGTATTAGGATTTATATATCTATTTTAATTTTGAATCCCTATACTAGTGATTTTGGGTTGTCGTAACGATGTTTTACGTAACATTCGTTTGGCCCAAATAAATAAGTTAAGAAAATGATTTCCTTAAAGAATGAAATATATACTTAATCTCGATTTAAGTATATTGAATATTTTCCAAGTGTAGAAAATAAAACGTTTTGTGAATTACTTATGAATAAATAAGTATGGAAATGTTTTTCAATGTGAAATGAAATGTTTTGAGAATTTATCTTTTTGAAGATAAATTGAAATGAATAATTGAAATCATATGCATGGATATTTTGAAATATAAATTCATTATGGAATTTATATGAGAAAGTGGAATTTGTTTAGAAAAATAAATATTAATTTATTTTTGAGATATTGAAATAATATATCTTGTAAAGATATTTTGGAAAGTAAATAATTTGGAAAATTATTTGGAATCTGGTGATGTGTGCATATCCATTGATAGTTCAATAATCGACTATCAATATTTCCCTTTGAATGGGTATTTGATGTGATTTGTTTGAATTTGAATGCCACACTTATTTTTGAATAAGCGCTCACTATTTGGGTTAACCGAGAAAGGACCATGGGGTCGTATAACCCATTCCGAATATGTGATACGTCGTTGTGAATTGCATTTGAAGATCGGTGTTGAAGACCGGATATTTGCGAGAGCGATAGGATGACCTGTCGATTGACTCTGCACCGAGTTGCTCCGGTATAGAGTTCTCCATATGTGATGGGAAATCCGATCAGGATTGTGGATATCCGGATTGCAAGGACTTCTTTGTAAGTGCCTTCGGTTCTGTTCGAGCCCGGAACAGACTTGTATGGATTGTATGTCTGACATTACAAATTGAGATATAAAGCCGATTTCTTTCAAATATATTTCTGTTGGTGGCGGAGAATTTATTCTTTTAGCTTAGCACCCTTCTCTGAGACGTACGAGCTCAGAGGTTATGTAGTTGAAGGTTATCAGCGATATATTCTCAATTTGGTAATGTGACATGCTGAGTGTTGCTGTGAAATGATCATTGTGTTGATTATTTGTGATAGGATCATTTATTTGATCGTCTATCTTGGTGATCATTTCTATGATCATTTGTTGACCCAAAGCATGGCTTTTGTATAAAGTATGTTTTTGTGGACGAGACTTCGTCGAGCCTCACATCCCGGAAATGGTCAAAACAGGAAAGATGCGGCAAGGTTATGAGGGGTAGCACCCTTTAGGATATGTGCATTTCCTTCTGGAAAAGGGTGGTATCATGGTATAGAGCCCAGATGCTTAATCATGTTGAAAACACTTTATGATTGTGTGAATTGATTACGAGCGCTCGGTGATAAAGGTCCCAAAGGACCGGGGGATGGCATATTCGGTCAGTTGTTACTCAGTTAGGGGTAACCCGACCTTGTGTTGGTAGAGATCCGGTTTGGTTCTCGGGGATGTCCTTCCAGAGGCATTCTCATGTGGCAATGGGAAGTTCCTTGGCCTGACCATTTGTTGGAAATCCAAAGAAACAATACGAAACTTGTATGGTTTTAGTTGTATAACCTGCCATGGAATGTGGCGGTAACCTGCTATTGAACATGGTAGCTATAGTAGGCATAAGTGCGAAATGTCTATGCTGGCTAAGATTTATATCTTCATTTTCGAAATAAATTTTTACTACATTATGCACTAGTAATAATATCAAATGTTTCTTTTTAATGCGTATCAAGCATCTTTGACTATCATAAGGAGAAATCTCCTCCGATTCTGCGTTTGCATGTGTGTGTGTGCGGGAGGCCTTATGGTAGTCTCATTTTTAAAAGCATTGCGAATTGAATTTAAAAATATTCCTCTATTTTGATTTTAAAGTAAATAAACTGTTTTGAGTTCTCACACCAGTCATATGACTGACTCGGAGTTTATTGTTTTCCTTCCTAAACTCTGGGTGCCCACCAATTTCCACACGGGCAGTCAAGAGTTAGGTTTATCAGGATATTCTGGATATTCAGGAGTTGTTGGAGGCAAGCTGGATGGCATGGCGTATTACTAGTATATAGTATTTCTTTTCCGTTGTTTGTTGTTGTATGTTGTTGTACACTCTGATGATATGATGTAATGAAATGTGATGTAATGTAATAACTGATATAGTTCTTTGTTTAAAGATTATTCATTTATTATTATATGTTGTTCCGCTGCGAATTGTGAGATTCTGATGTTGTTCTGTTGTTTCCTTTCTGTCCCGTTCTATTTTCTATTTTTCTATTTTCTTTTCTCTCTATTTCCTACCTTTTTCTCTCTCCTTCTGCCTTTTTCTTCTTTTTCTTCTTTTTAAAACCCTAACTATTCGGTTTTTCGGCAACAAAAAATCGAGTATGTTTACATTTGGTATCAGAGCGTATGGTTAAGCGACAACCATGGTTCTGTTGGGTATAACTCATTAGAGATGGAGTCAGTAGTACTCTAGAATGAGTTTGAGTGTAATAATAGCTATGAGAGCGTATTTGTTAGTGAATATGAAATTGTTTTATATTGTGATGATTGGTTTATTGAGTGGCATATGAACCTTCGTCAGCACGGTCTGTCAAACTATGCCGAAGGGGTTTATAAACACTTGAATAGAACAATTCGGCATAATATTGTTTTTAAGTTGGGTAAATGAAATAATTTTACCTTGATTATATTTTTATATATAAAGGAATAATTTTTTTGGAATTATTAAAGTGTGTATAAGTTGATTGTTTGGTTGTTTGAATAATCTAAATAAAAGAATTATTGTATAAGCAAAAGAATTATAAGAATTTAATTATAATTTAAGTAATTTACAATTGTGAAATAAACTTATATATATAAGAAGTGAAACTATATGTATATATTTATGAATATGAGTTGTAAATAAAAATGAATTTAAAAGTTAAATGGAATATAACTTAAGAGATATGGAATGAAGTTGGTATTGATATCAAACTAAATTAATGAAGTTAAGTAATAAATGTGAACTTAAGTTATGTGAATGAAATTCAACTGTTGTAATTGAATTGAATGAATGGATTGAATGTAAATCAATTAAATGTAAATAAAGTTGATATGAAATAATGAATATAGGTGTTAATTCATTAAATTCTAATGTTATTGGAAGTTGAAAGATTGAATAAAAATCAATTTAATTAAACCAATTGAAAGTGACGGTGTTAAACCAAATTGAATGAATATAAGCAAAGGAATTTGGTTGTAATTAATATACTTTGGTTGTTATATGATTGTTAGTTGATTGTATATAATTCATTAAGAATTAATGAAATTGAAAGTTGAAGTAATTGAAATTCAATTGGAAGCTAAAGTAAATTGAATTCAAATTAGAAGTAAATAAATTTGAATAGAAGTGAATTTGATTTGGAAGTGAACCAACTTGAATATGAATTAGTGAATATAAACTAATTGAAAATGAATGTTAGTAAGAACATCCACTGTTAATGAATCAAATATGATTTAAAGTGAAAACCATTTCATTGAATATTAATGAGAATATGAATGAATATTTATTGGTTATGAATACTAGTTGGATGATAGTTGGTTGATGGTTGCATTTGTTGTTTTGTTGCATTTGCTTTGTTGGCATATATAGTTATTATGTTACTATATGTTGTATATCGATACTATTGTCTATATGCATTGTTCTCATGTTGTTTGTTGAGTGTTTAGTAGGTGCGGATCGCGTTTGCTTCACATTTGGAGCTCGCTTTCGCGCTATATTAGCCGTATATGCTTGCTAATAAAATATAAGGTACATATCTCAGATTAAATATCGTACTTTTACATTTTTTTTCCCTGCGGGATGCCTCATTACTTGATGAGATGTATATTTGTGATATATATACTATCATTTTTTTTCGGATCGAGCCGCGCAAAGGAGACTATGGCGAATTTTTCCGAGAATTTAAGGCGTTAGAAAAATTTGAGAAAATGGGAAAATTTGTGAAAACTTTAACTTTGATTTTGGAGTTGAAAGTTAAACAAAAGTAGTTGTTTTTGAAAAGATAACTAAGTATGATTTGAAAACTTAGTAAAGATTTATAAGAAGTTTAACTATAAATTTTTGGGAAAGTTAATAGATTTTGTAACTTTTCTTACTTTGTAATTTCGAGGACGAAATTCTTTTAAGGGGGGAAGATTGTAACGACCCAGAATTTTTATTAATTAAAATTTGAATATTTAATTAATTTTAAATATTAATAAGTGAAATTTATAAGTCGAATAAATTTTATTTCGAATTATTGGATTTAATTGGATAATTAAATCGATAATTTAATATGTTAAATTATGGAAATAATTGAAAATTGGGTTAAATATGATTGAAAATGATTTGTAAAATTTTATTTTATCATATTGAAGTTAGAACGATATTTTAGAACTTTTAAAATCGAATTAAAATTTAATTTGTGAAAATTGAATATTTTAATATTTAATTATCGAATGTAAAATAGCCAATTTTTGAACAATCTCAAAATTGAAAGAAACCAGTTCCATTGGATCCGTAATAGTTAGTTATTACCGGATTTCAATTTTCGTGTCAATCGGAGTTATCGTTTGAGCATGGCAGCTCGAAACGCATCGAATTGTTTTTAATATTAATTTGGCGTGTTAAAATAGCCATTTTTCAAACTATCTCGGATTTCGACGAAACCAGTTTCATCGGATCCGTAATATGATATTATTATATGGTTTTAAATTTCAAGTCAATTGGATTTACCGTTTGTCCGGTACAAATTAAAACGCGTAGAAAATCGTTTAAATCGGTTTAATTTAAATTGAACGTTTATAGCCATAAATCGCACAGATGTCCGAATTAGCTTTCAAAACCTGTTCCATTGTGTCCGAAACACGGGATACCCCTAGAAACGTCAGTTTTGGCGCGTAAATCGGAGTTTGGAATTTCCGGATGAATAGTGTTCGTTCAAATTCCTATAAATAGACCAACACCCCTCTCTCTCTAAATTAAAAAAATAAAAAATAAAACTAACCCTAACCCTAGCCAGCCGCCACCTCCCTTATCAAAGGCCAGAAACTTCTCTCCTTCCTCCCTCGATTACTCCAAATCCATCAACAATTAGACGAAGACATCAACTAACAAAATGAAGAGCACGAAGAGCTCTATAATATCAACGGTCATGATCTGAAAAGACTTCACGGATCAACGGCAAAATGGAGATGAAGTCAACATGTTGCATGCGCGTTTCCCAAGGAGGGAGGAGGCCGAGTTGGCCTGTGCTCCGGCCGAGCATGGTGGTGGGGTTGGGCTACACGACGGCGCATCCTGATCGCCTTCAACTCGCGTGTGGTGGCTGCGTTTCTTAACCCTAATTATTAAGAATGGGTTCGGCCTCTTCATGTTACTGGAACGTGATAACGTGAGGGAGGGGAAGATGGAATGCACGGGTGTGATGCAAAGGACCAGGGGATCTACGGCTTGTAATAGTTTAGGTTAAAAATTTTATATTTATGTTGTAAAATTTATATAGTTAAAATCGTGTAACTTCAAAAATCAATATCTTTTACATACGAGGTCGAAAACGCGCGAAACCAGTTGCGTTGGAATCGTATGTACGAGCACTACGCGATGAAATTGGATTGGAGTCGTTTGGAGTTAGTGAGAATTTTGGGTAAAATTAAACGTCCGTTTAATTTTATTCGAAATAAATCGCTAAAACGAAATTGAAATCAAGGTGAGAACTTCTCACTCAATCGAATCGGTTTCGATTTTATTTTAAATAGTTAGATTTAAAATATTTGAATGCATGTTTGAATGATGATTATTATCTATTGATTGTTAAAATAGACATTATACGCCGTTAGTAAGCGGATGTTATTTATTAAAAACATATACCGCGAATATTTCATAAACAGTGAAATTGGTATTATATATAATAACAATATATATATATTGGCATATGTATATATTGCAGTTGTTGATTCCCCGTATTTTTTAGCGGATGAGACCCTATTGCGCCGTTATTAAGCAGATAATATTTGATAAAAACATATACCGCGATAATTTCGTACTGGAATGAAATTGGTATTGTGCTAATGTTTTTGGATGCAGGAAAGCAGGTTGGAGGGAACCAACTGGATTCCTCAACAGTTTTTATTTGATTACAGATATTTTGATATTTGATGGATTATCATATACGATATATGATGTCGTTGTAGTCGTGATTGACTATTTGGTGTGTAGCATCATTGGACCCAGATTTTGGGATTTTAAAATGATTTTTAAAGTGATTTTGAAAATGTACTTTATTTTTGAAATTGATCCATTTTAAATAAATAACGATATAATTTTTAATGTTATAAAAATTATGGTTTTTGTGAAATATAGTTAAAAGCTGATTTTTGAGAAATATGAATTAATGATTTTATAAAATAGTTTAAATCGGGATTTTTGAATATATTATAAAAGTTTAAATATAGGTTTTATGAAGTTTGATTATTTTATAAGTCAAAAGGATGAAATTATAAAGGAATTTAAAGACGTTTTAAAGAATAATATAAATTGATTTATATTAAGAGATTTATAAATGGATATTTATAAATTGAAATATTGACATTATAAAACGAGTTTTTATAAGTGTTTGAATGAAGTGGAAATGAATTTTGTAAATGAAGGGAATTTATAAAATTAAAAATGGTGAAGTTATAAATGAAATTTATAAATAGTAAGATTTATAAATTTTATAAAGTTATTAAAAGAATGGTTTTGGATAAATCATTGAATCTTATAAGTTATAGGATTTATAATTATGAAGTTCAAAGGAACGATTTTTGTAAACGAATAAATTATAAGTATTTAACTTATAATATGAACTTTTAGTTTATAATTGAGTTATAAACTGGAATAGGTTAATAAAGGAATTTATAAAAGGAAGTTGTTATAAAATAAATGGAAATGGAATTTATAAACGTTGTTTTATAAAGTCGCAAACGACTTATTTTGATAAGTAAATTGTTATAATTTATTTATGGAGTTATATTCACGTTTTTAGACAGTGAATAATCCTTTAAAATGAAATGTATAAAAAGGATGAAATTTGTTAACAAAGTATATTCACGTTTTTGAATAGTGGATAATGTGTTAAAGAAATTGTTTTGGATTTGATGTTTTAAATAGAATTAAAACGATCTAACGATGTTTTTAAATGTGTTGAGATTCTAAACCATAGATTTCAACATTCATTGTTGAAATAGACGTTTTCGAGGAATAAAAGGAAATGGTGGACTATAACACTGTTGTTATAGTAAATGATTTCCGAAAGGAAATGTTTTGTATAGTATTAGGATTTATATATCTATTTTAATTTTGAATCCCTATACTAGTGATTTTGGGTTGTCGTAACGATGTTTTACGTAACATTCGTTTGGCCCAAATAAATATGTTAAGAAAATGATTTCCTTAAAGAATGAAATATATACTTAATCTCGATTTAAGTATATTGAATATTTTCCAAGTGTAGAAAATAAAAAGTTTTGTGAATTACTTATGAATAAATAAGTATGGAAATGTTTTTCAATGTGAAATGAAACGTTTTGAGAATTTATCTTTTTGAAGATAAATTGAAATGAATAATTGAAATCATATGCATGGATATTTTGAAATATAAATTCATTATGGAATTTATATGAGAAAGTGGAATTTGTTTAGAAAAATAAATATTAATTTATTTTTGAGATATTGAAATAATATATCTTGTAAAGATATTTTGGAAAGTAAATAATTTGGAAAATTATTTGGAATCTGGTGATGTGTGCATATCAATTGATAGTTCAATAATCGACTATCAATATTTCCCTTTGAATTGGTATTTGATGTGATTTGTTTGAATTTGAATGCCACACTTATTTTTGAATAAGCGCTCACTATTTGGGTTAACCGGGAAAGGACCATGGGGTCGTATAACCCATTCCGAATATGTGATACGTCGTTGTGAATTGCATTTGAAGATCGGTGTTGAAGACCGGATATTTGCGAGAGCGATAGGATGACCTGTCGATTGACTCTGCACCGAGTTGCTCCGGTATAGAGTTCTCCATATGTGATGGGAAATCCGATCAGGATTGTGGATATCCGGATTGCAAGGACTTCTTTGTAAGTGCCTTCGGTTCTGTTCGAGCCCGGAACAGACTTGTATGGATTGTATGTCTGACATTACAAATTGAGATATAAAGCCGATTTCTTTCAAATATATTTCTGTTGGTGGCGGAGAATTTATTCTTTTAGCTTAACACCCTTCTCTGAGACGTACGAGCTCAGAGGTTATGTAGTTGAAGGTTATCAGCGATATATTCACAATTTGGTAATGTGACATGCTGAGTGTTGCTGTGAAATGATCATTGTGTTGATTATTTGTGATAGGATCATTTATTTGATCGTCTATCTTGGTGATCATTTCTATGATCATTTGTTGACCCAAAGCATGGCTTTTGTATAAAGTATGTTTTTGTGGACGAGACTTCGTCGAGCCTCACATCCCGAAAATGGTCAAAACAGGAAAGATGCGGCAAGGTTATGAGGGGTAGCGCCCTTTAGGATATGTGCATTTCCTTCTGGAAAAGGGTGGTATCATGGTATAGAGCCCAGATGCTTACTCATGTTGAAAACACTTTATGATTGTGTGAATTGATTACGAGCGCTCGGTGATAAAGGTCCCAAAGGACCGGGGGATGGCATATTCGGTCAGTTGTTACTCAGTTAGGGGTAACCCGACCTTGTCTTGGTAGAGATCCGGTTTGGTTCTCGGGGATGTCCTTCCAGAGGCATTCTCATGTGGCAATGGGAAGTTCCTTGGCCTGACCATTTGTTGGAAATCCAAAGAAATAATACGAAACTTGTACGGTTTTAGTTGTATAACCTGCCATGGAATGTGGCGGTAACCTGCTATTGAACATGGTAGCTATAGTAGGCATAACTGGGAAATGTCTATGCTGGCTAAGATTTATATCTTTATTTTCGAAATAAATTTTTACTACACTATGCACTAGTAATAATATCAAATGTTTCTTTTTAATGCATATCAAGCATCTTTGACTATCATAAGGAGAAATCTCCTCCGATTTTGCGTTTGCATGTGTGTGTGTGTGGGAGGCCTTATGGTAGTCTCATTTTTAAAAGCATTGCGAATTGAATTTAAAAAATTTCCTCTATTTTGATTTTAAAGTAAATAAATTGTTTTGAGTTCTCACACCAGTCACATGACTGACTCGGAGTTTATTGTTTTCCTTCCTAAACTCTGGGTGCCCACCAATTTCCACACGGGCAGTCAAGAGTTAGGTTTATCAGGATATTCTGGATATTCAGGAGTTGCTGGAGGCAAGCTGGATGGCATGGCGTATTACTAGTATATAGTATTTCTTTTCCGCTGTTTGTTGTTGTATGTTGTTGTACACTCTGATGATATGATGTAATGAAATGTGATGTAATGTAATAACTGATATAGTTCTTTATTTAAAGATTATTCATTTATTATTATATGTTGTTCCGCTGCGAATTGTGAGATTCTGATGTTGTTCTATTGTTTCCTTTCTGTCCCGTTCTATTTTCTATTTTTCTGTTTTCTTTTCTCTCTATTTCCTACCTTTTTCTCTCTCCTTCTGCCTTTTTCTTCTTTTTCTTCTTTTTAAAACCCTAACTATTCGGTTTTTCGGCAACGAAAAATCGAGTATGTTACACCAGCCGCGGGAATTCCCTTTTACAGAAAAAATCCACGTGA
The DNA here is from genome assembly GCA_030765085.1 of Allium cepa. NCBI lineage: Eukaryota > Viridiplantae > Streptophyta > Magnoliopsida > Asparagales > Amaryllidaceae > Allium > Allium cepa. Next base: position 1,917,015 of record CM060941.1, read on the forward strand.
CGAAAAAACGAAGGGAAAAAAACTTCCATGACCCGATTGAGGTTCGGATAGGATTTTTTGGGTATGAAACTAACCAGTGACTGCTGAAAGCCGTCACAGCTGTAGAACTCATAGATACCTTCGTTTTGAAAAGTTATGGCTCCCGTAACTCTAAACGAGCCAAGAGTTATGGCCCTCCGAAGAATCGATATCCACAGGGTGCAACATCTACGGTGCAAGGTGCAACATCCGTCCAAAATGACGAAACAGTGCCGTACGACCTTTAGAAATGGGTACATGGATTGGAAACGGTGCCGTACCATGGTGCACCACTCTCCAGCGATGGTAAATCATAGACCAGCCGCGGGAATTCCCTTTTACAGAAAAAATCCACGTGACGAAAAAACGAAGGGTAAAAAACTTCCATGACCCGATTGAGTTTCGGATAGGATTTTTTGGGTATGAAACTAACCAGTGACGGCTGAAAGCCGTCATAGCTGTAGAACTCACAGATACCTTCGTTTTGACAGGTTATGGGTCCCGTAACTCTAAACGAGCCAAGAGTTATGGCCGTCCGAATAATCGATTTCCACAGGGTGCAACATCTGCGGTGCAAGGTGCAACATCCGTCCAAAATGACGAAACAGTGCCGTACGACCTTTAGAAACGGGTGCATGGATTGGAAACGGTGCAGTACCATGGTGCACCACTCTCCAGCGATGGTAAATCATAGACCAGCCGCGGGAATTCCCTTTTACAGAAAAATCCACGTGACGAAAAAACGAAGGGTAAAAAACTTCCATGACCCGATTGAGGTTCGGATAGGATATTTTGGGTATGAAACTAACCAGTGACGGCTGAAAGCGGTCACAGATGTAGAACTCACAGATACCTTCGTTTTGACTGGTTGTGGCTCCCGTAACTCTAAACGAGACAAGAGTTATGGCCCTCCGAAGAATCGATATCCACAGGGTGCAACATCTACGGTGCAAGGTGCAACATCCGTCCAAAATGACGAAACAGTGCCGTACGACCTTTAGAAATGGGTGCATGGATTGGAAACGGTGCAGTACCATGGTGCACCACTCTCCAGCGATGGTAAATCATAGACCAGCCACGGGAATTCCCTTTTACAGAAAAAATCCACGTGATGAAAAAACGAAGGGTAAAAAACTTCCATGACCCGATTGAGGTTCGGATAGGATTTTTTGGTTATGAAACTAACCAGTGACGGCTAAAAGCAGTCACAGATGTATAACTCACAAATACCTTTGCTTTGACTGGTTGTTGCTTCCATAACTCTAAACGAGCCAAGAGTTATGGCCCTCCGAAGAATCGATATCCACAGGGTGCAACATCTACGGTGCAAGGTGCAACATCCGTCGAAAATGACGAAACAGTGCCGTACGACCTTTAGAAATGGGTGCATGGATTGGAAACGGTGCAGTACCATGGTGCACCACTCTCCAGCGATGGTAAATCATAGACCAGCCACGGGAATTCCCTTTTACAGAAAAAATCCACATGACTAAAAAACGAAGGGTAAAAAACTTCCATGACCCGATTGAGGTTCGGATAGGATTTTTTGGTTATGAAACTAACCAGTGACGGCTAAAAGCAGTCACAGATGTAGAACTCACAAATACCTTTGCTTTGACTGGTTGTTGCTTCCATAACTCTAAACGAGCCAAGGTTTATGGCCCTCCGAAGAATCGATATCCACAGGGTGCAACATCTCCGGTGCAAGGTGCAACATCCGTCCAAAATGACGAAACAGTGCCGTTCGACCTTTAGAAATGGGTTCATGGATTGGAAACGGTGCAGTACCATGGTGCACCACTCTCCAGCGTTGGTAAATCATAGACCAGCCACGGGGATCTCGTTTTACAGAAAAAATCTACGTGACGAAAAAACGAAGGGTAAAAAACTTCCATGACCCGATTGAGGTTCGGATAGGATTGTTTGGGTATGAAACTAACCAGTGACGGCTGAAAGCTGTCATAGCTGTAGAACTCACAGATACCTTCGTTTTGACTGGTCGTGTCTCCCATAACTCTAAACGAGCCAAGATTTATGGCCCTCCGAAGAATCGATATCCACAGGGTGCAACATCCACGGTGCAAGGTGCAACATCCGTCCAAAATGACGAAACAGTGCCGTACGACCTTTAGAAATGGGTGCATGGATTGGAAATGGTGCAGTACTATGGTGCACCACTCTCCAGCGATGGTAAATCATAGACCAGCCGCGGGAATTCCCTTTTACAGAAAAATCCACGTGACGAAAAAACGAAGGGTAAAAAACTTCCATGACCCGATTGAGGTTCGGATAAGATTTTTTGGGTATGAAACTAACCAGTGACGGCTGAAAGCGGTCACAGATGTAGAACTCACAGATACCTTCGTTTTGACTGGTTGTGCCTCCCGTAACTCTAAACGAGCCAAGAGTTATGGCCCTCCGAAGAATCGATATCCACAGGGTGCAACATCTACGGTGCAAGGTGCAACATCCGTCCAAAATGACGAAACAGTGCCGTACGACCTTTAGAAACGGGTGCATGGATTGGAAACGGTGCAGTACCATGGTGCACCACTCTCCAGCGATGGTAAATCATAGACCAGCCATGGGAATTCCCTTTTACAGAAAAAATCCACGTGATGAAAAAACGAAGGGTAAAAAACTTCCATGACCCGATTGAGGTTCGAATAGGATTTTTTGGTTATGAAACTAACCAGTGACGGCTGAAAGCAGTCACAGATGTAGAACTCACAAATACCTTTGCTTTGACTGGTTGTTGCTCCCGTAACTCTAAACGAGCCAAGAGTTATGGCCCTCCGAAGAATCGATATCCATAGGGTGCAACATCTACGGTGCAAGGTGCAACATCCGTGCAAAATGACGAAACAGTGCCGTACGACCTTTAGAAACGGGTGCATGGATTGGAAACGGTGCAGTACCATGGTGCACCACTCTCCAGCGATGGTAAATCATAGACCAGCCGCGGGAATTCCCTTTTACAGAAAAAATCCACGTGACGAAAAAACGAAGGGTACAAAACTTCCATGACCCGATTGAGGTACGGATAGGATTTTTTGGGTATGAAACTAATCAGTGACGGCTGAAAGAGGTCACAGATGTAGAACTCACAAATACCTTCGTTTTGACAGGTTGTGGCTCCCGTAACTCTAAACGAGCCAAGAGTTATGGCCCTCCGAAGAATCGATATCCACAGGGTGCAACATCTACGGTGCAAGGTGCAACATTCGTCCAAAATGACGAAACAGTGCCGTACGACCTTTAGAAATGAGTGCATGGATTGGAAACGGTGCAGTACCATGGTGCACCACTCTCCAGCGTTGGTAAATCATAGACCAGCCACGGGGATCCCGTTTTACAGAAAAAATCCACGTGACGAAAAAACGAAGGGTAAAAAACTTCCATGACCCGATTGAGGTTCGGATAGGATTTTTTGGGTATGAAACTAACCAGTAACGGCTGAAAGCGGTCACAGCTGTGGAACTCACGGATACCTTTGTTTTGACTGGTTGTGGCTCCCGTAACTCTAAACGAGCCAAGAGTTATGGCCCTCCGAAGAATCGATATCCACAGGGTGCAACATCTACGGTGCATGGTGCAACATCCGTCCAAAATGACGAAACAGTGCCGTACGACCTTTAGAAATGGGTGCACGGATTGGAAACGGTGCAGTACCATAGTGCATCACTCTCCAGCAATGGTAAATCGTAGATCAGCCACGGGAATTCCCATTTACAGAAAAATCCACGTGACGAAAAAACGAAGGGTAAAAAACTTCCGTGACCCGATTGAGGTTCGGATAGGATTTTTAGGGTATGAAACTAACCAGTGACGGCTGAAAGCCGTCATAGCTATAGAAATCACAGATACCTTCGTTTTGACAGGTTATGGCTCTCGTAACTCTAAACGAGCCAAGAGTTATGGCCCTCCGAAGAATCGATATCCACAGGGTGCAACATCTACGGGGCATGGTGCATCATCCGTCCAAAATGACGAAACAGTGCCGTACGACCTTTAGAAATGGGTGCATGGATTGGAAACGGTGCAGTACCATGGTGCACCACTCTCCAGCGATGGTAAATCATAGACCAGCCATGGGAATTCCCTTTTATAGAAAAAATCCACGTGATGAAAAAACGAAGGGTAAAAAACTTCCATGACCCGATTGAGGTTCGGGTAGGATTTTTTGGTTATGAAACTAACCAGTGACGGCTAAAAGCAGTCACAGATGTAGAACTCACAAATACCTTTGCTTTGACTGGTTGTTGCTCCCGTAACTCTAAACGAGCCAAGAGTTATGGCCCTCCAAAGAATCGATATCCATTGGGTGCAACATCTACGGTGCAAGGTGCAACATCCGTCCAAAATGACGAAACAGTGCCGTACGACCTTTAGAAACGGGTGCATGGATTGGAAACGGTGCAGCACCATGGTGCACCACTCTCCAACGATGGTAAATCATAGACCAGCCGCGGGAATTCCCTTTTACAGAAAAAATCCACGTGACGAAAAAACGAAGGGTAAAAAACTTCCATGACCCGATTGAGGTTCGGATAGAATTTTTTGGGTATGAAACTAACCAGTGACGGCTGAAAGCGGTCACAGATGTAGAACTCACAGATACCTTCGTTTTGACTGGTTGTGGCTCCCGTAACTCTAAACGAGCCAAGAGTTATGGCCCTCCGAAGAATCGATATCCACAGGGTGCAACATCTACGGTGCAAGGTGCAACATCCGTCCAAAATGACGAAACAGTGCCGTACGACCTTTAGAAATGGGTGCATGGATTGGAAACGGTGCAGTACCATGGTGCACCACTCTCCAGCGTTGATAAATCATAGACCAGCCACGGGTATCCCTTTTACAGAAAAAATCCACGTGACGAAAAAACGAAGGGTAAAAAACTTCCATGACCTGATTGAGGTTCGGATAGGATTGTTTGGGTATGAAACTAACCAGTGACGGCTGAAAGCAGTCACAGCTGTAGAACTCACAGATACCTTCGTTTTGACAGGTTATGACTCCCGTAACTCTAAACGAGCCAAGAGTTATGGCCCTCCGAAGAATCGATATCCACAGGGTGCAACATCTACGGTGCAAGGTGCAACATCCGTCCAAAATGACGAAACAGTGCTGTACGACCTTTAGAAATGGGTGCATGGATTGGAAACGGTGCAGTACCATGGTGCACCACTCTCCAGCATTGGTAAATCATAGACCAGCCACGGGGATCCCGTTTTACAGAAAAAATCCACGTGACGAAAAAACGAAGGGTAAAAAACTTCCATGACCCGATTGAGGTTCGGATAGGATTTTTTGGGTATGAAACTAACCAGTGACGGCTGAAAGTAGTCAAAGCTGTGGAACTCACAGATACCTTCGTTTTGACTGGTTGTGGCTCCCGTAACTCTAAACGAGCCAAGAGTTATGGCCCTCCGAAGAATCGATATCCATAGGGTGCAACATCTACGGTGCAAGGTGCAACATCCGTCCAAAATGACGAAACAGTGCCGTACAACCTTTAGAAATGGGTGCATGGATTGGAAACGGTGCAGTACCATGTTGCATCACTCTCCAGCAATGGTAAATCATAGACCAGCCACGGGAATTCCCTTTTACAGAAAAATCCACGTGACGAAAAAACGAAGGGTAAAAAACTTCCATGACCCGATTGAGGTTCGGATAGGATTTTTTGGGTATGAAACTAACCAGTGACGACTGAAAGGTGTCACAGATGTAGAACTCACAGATACCTTCGTTTTGACTGGTTGTGTCTCCCGTAACTCTAAACGAGCCAAGAGTTATGGCCCTCCGAAGAATCGATATCCATAGGGTGCAACATCTACGGTGCAAGGTGCAACATCCGTCCAAAATGACGAAACAGTGCCGTACGACCTTTAGAAATGGGTGCATGGATTGGAAACGGTGCAGTACCATGGTGCATCACTCTCCAGCGATGGTAAATCATAGACCAGCCGCGGGAATTCCCTTTGATAGAAAAAATCCACGTGACCAAAAAACGAAGGGTAAAAAACTTACATGACCCAATTGAGGTTCGGATAGGATTTTTTGGGTATGAAACTAACCAGTGACGGCTGAAAGGTGTCACAGATGTAGAACTCACAAATACCTTCGTTTTGACTGGTTGTGTCTCCCGTAACTCTAAACGAGCCAAGAGTTATGGCCCTCCGAAGAATCGATATCCATAGGGTGCAACATCTACGGTGCAAGGTGCAACATCCGTCCAAAATGACGAAACAGTGCCGTACGACCTTTAAAAATGGGTGCATGGATTGGAAACGGTGCAGTACCATGGTGCATCACTCTCCAGCGATGGTAAATCATAGACCAGCCGCGGGAATTCCCTTTTATAGAAAAAATCCACGTGACCAAAAAACGAAGGGTAAAAAACTTCCATGACCCGATTGTGGTTCGCATAGGATTTTTTGGGTATGAAACTAACCAGTGACGGCTAAAAGCCATCATAGCTATAGAACTCACAGATACCTTCGTTTTGACAGGTTATGGCTCCCGTAACTCTAAACGAGCCAAGAGTTATGGCCCTCCGAAGAATCGATATCCACAGGGTGCAACATCTACGGTGCAAGGTGTAACATCCGTCCAAAATGATGAAACAGTGCCGTATGACCTTTAGAAATGGGTGCATGGATTGGAAACGGTGCAGTACCATGGTGCACCACTCTGCAGCGATGGTAAATCATAGAATAGCCGCGGGAATTCCCTTTTACAGAAAAAATCCACGTGACGAAAAAACGAAGGGTAAAAAACTTCCATGACCTGATTGAGGTTCGGATAGGATTGTTTGGGTATGAAACTCACCAGTGACGGCTGAAAGCCGTCACAGCTGTAGAACTCACAGATACCTTCGTTTTGACAGGTTATGGCTCCCGTAACTCTAAACGAGCCAAGAATTATGGCCCTCCGAAGAATCGATATCCACAGGGTGCAACATCTACGGTGCAAGGTGCAACATCCGTCCAAAATGACGAAACAGTGCCGTACGACCTTTAGAAATGGGTGCATGGATTGAAAACGGTGCAGTACCATGGTGCACCACTCTCCAGCGTTGGTAAATCATAGACCCGCCACGGGGATCCCGTTTTACAGAAAAAATCTACGTGACGAAAAAACGAAGGGTAAAAAACTTCCATGACCCGATTGAGGTTCGGATAGGATTGTTTGGGTATGAAACTAACCAGTGTCGGCTGAAAGCCGTCACAGCTGTAGAAATCACAGATACCTTCGTTTTGACAGGTTATGGCTCCCGTAACTCTAAACAAGCCAAGAGTTATGGCCCTCCGAAGAATCGATATCCACAGGGTGCAACATCTACGGTGCAAGGTGCAACATCCGTCCAAAATGATGAAACAGTGCCGTACGACCTTTAGAAATGGGTGCATGGATTGGAAACGGTGCATTACCATGGTGCACCACTCTCCAGCATTGGTAAATCATAGACCAGCCACGGGGATCCCGTTTTACAGAAAAAATCCACGTGACGAAAAAACGAAGGGTAAAAAACTTCCATGACCCGTTGAGGTTCGGATAGGATTTTTTGGGTATGATACTAACTAGTGACGGCTGAAAGCGGTCACAGATGTAGAACTCACAAATACCTTCATTTTGACTGGTTGTGGCTCCCGTAACTCTAAACGAGCCAAGAGTTATGGCCCTCCGAAGAATCGATATCCACAGGGTGCAACATCTATGGTGCAAGGTGCAACATCCGTCCAAAATGACGAAACAGTGCCGTACGACCTTTAGAAATGGGTGCATGGATTGAAAACGGTGCAATACCATGGTGCACTACTCTCCAGCGTTGGTAAATCATAGACCAGCCACGGGGATCCAGTTTTACAGAAAAAATCCACGTGACGAAAAAACGAAGGGTAAAAAACTTCCATGACCCGATTGTGGTTCGGATAGGATTTTTTGGTTATGAAACTAACCAGTGACGGCTGAAAGCCGTCATAGCTATAGAACTCACAGATACCTTCGTTTTGACTGGTTGTTGCTCCCGTAACTATAAACGAGCCAAGAGTTATGGCCCTCCGAAGAATCGCTATCCATAGGGTGCAACATCTACGGTGCAATGTGCAACATCCGTCCAAAATGACGAAATAGTGCCGTACAACCTTTAGAAATGGGTGCATGGATTGGAAACGGTGCAGTACCATGGTGCACCACTCTCCAGCGATGGTAAATCATAGACCAGCCGCGGGAATTCCCTTTTACAGAAAAAATCCACGTGACGAAAAAACGAAGGGTAAAAAACTTCCATGACCCGATTGAGGTTCGGATAGGATGTTTTGGGTATGAAACTAACCAGTGACGGCTGAAAGCCGTAACAGCTGTCGAACTCACAGATACCTTCGTTTTGAAAGGTTATGGCTCCCGTAACTCTAAACGAGCCAAGAGTTATGGCCCTCCGAAGAATCGATATCCATTGGGTGCAACATCTACGGTGCAAGGTGCAACATCCGTCCAAAATGACGAAACACTGCCGTACGACCTTTAGAAATGGGTGCACGGATTGGAAATGGTGCCGTAACGTGGTGCACCACTCTCCAGCGATGGTAAATCATAGACCAGCCGTGGGAATTCCCTTTTACAGAAAAAATCCACGTGACGAAAAAACATAGGGTAAAAAACTTCCATGACCCGATTGAGGTTCGGATAGGATTTTTTGGGTATGAAACTAACCAGTGACGGCTGAAAGGTGTCACAGATGTAGAACCCACAAATACCTTCGTTTTGACTGGTTGTGTCTCCCGTAACTCTAAACGAGCCTAGAGTTATGGCCCTCCGAAAAATCGATATCCATAGGGTGCAACATCTACGGTGCAAGGTGCAACATCCGTCCAAAATTACGAAACAGTGCCGTACTACCTTTAGAAATGGGTGCATGGATTGGAAACGGTGCAGTACCATGGTGCATCACTCTCCAGCGATGGTAAATCATAGACCAGCCGCGGGAATTCCCTTTTACAGAAAAAATCCACGTGACCAAAAAACGAAGGGTAAAAAACTTCCATGACCCGATTGAGGTTCGGATAGAATTTTTTGGGTATGAAACTAACCAGTGACGGCTAAAAGCCATCTTAGCTATAGAACTCACAGATACCTTCATTTTGACAGGTTATGGCTCCCGTAACTCTAAACAAACCAAGAGTTATGGCCCTCCGAAGAATCGATATCCACAGGGCGCAACATCTACGGTGCAAGGTGCAACATCCGTCCAAAATGACGAAACAGTGCAGTATGACCTTTAGAAACGGGTGCATGGATTGGAAACGGTGCAGTACCATGGTGCACCACTCTGCAGCGATGGTAAATCAAAGAATAGCCGCGGGAATTCCCTTTTACAGAAAAAATCCACGTGACGAAAAAACGAAGGGTAAAAAACTTCCATGATCTGATTGAGGTTCGGATAGGATTGTTTGGGTATGAAACTAACCAGTGACGGCTGAAAGCCGTCACAGCTGTAGAACTCACAGATACCTTCGTTTTGACAGGTTATGGCTCCCGTAACTCTAAACGAGCCAAGAGTTATGGCACTCCGAAGAATCGATATCCACAGGGTGCAACATCTACGGTGCAAGGTGCAACATCCGTCCAAAATGACGAAACAGTGCCGTACGACCATTAGAAATGGGTGCATGGATTGAAAACGGTGCAGTACCATGGTGCACCACTCTCCAGCGTTGGTAAATCATAGACCAGCCACGGGGATCCCGTTTTACAGAAAAAATCTACGTGACGAAAAAACGAAGGGAAAAAACTTCCATGACCCGATTGAGGTTCGGATAGGATTGTTTGGGTATGAAACTAACTAGTGTCGGCTGAAAGCCGTCACAGCTGTAGAAATCACAGATACCTTCGTTTTGACAGGTTATGCCTCCCGTAACTCTAAACGAGCCAAGAGTTATGGCCCTCCGAAGAATCAATATCCACAGGGTGCAACATCTACGGTGCAAGGTGCAACATCCGTCTAAAATGACGAAACAGTGCCGTATGACCTTTAGAAATGGGTGCATGGATTGGAAACGGTGCAGTACCATGGTGCACCACTCTCCAGCATTGGTAAATCATAGACCAGCCACGGGATCCCGTTTTACAGAAAAAATCCACGTGACGAAAAAACGAAGGGTAAAAAACTTCCATGACCCGATTGAGGTTCGGATAGGATTTTTTGGGTATGATACTAACCAGTGACGGCTGAAAGCGGTCACAGATGTAGAACTCACAAATACCTTCGTTTTGACTGGTTGTGGCTCCCGTAACTCTAAACGAGCCAAGAGTTATGGCCCTCCGAAGAATCGATATCCACAGGGTGCAACATCTACGGTGCAAGGTGCAACATCCGTCCAAAATGACGAAACAGTGCCGTACAACCTTTAGAAATGGGTGCATGGATTGAAAACGGTGCAGTACCATGGTGCACCACTCTCCAGCGTTGGTAAATCATAGACCCGCCACGGGGATCCCGTTTTACAGAAAAAATCTACGTGACGAAAAAACGAAGGGTAAAAAACTTCCATGACCCGATTGAGGTTCGGATAGGATTGTTTGGGTATGAAACTAACCAGTGACGGCTGAAAGCCGTCACAGCTGTAGAACTCACAGATACCTTCGTTTTGACAGGTTATGGCTCCCGTAACTCAAAACGAGCCAAGAATTATGGCCCTCCGAAGAATCGATATCCACAGGGTGCAACATCTACGGTGCAAGGTGCAACATCCATCCAAAATGACGAAACAGTGCCGTACGACCTTTAGAAATGGGTGCATGGATTGAAAACGGTGCAGTACCATGGTGCACCACTCTCCAGCGTTGGTAAATCATAGACCCGCCACGGGGATCCCGTTTTACAGAAAAAATCTACGTGACGAAAAAACGAAGGGTAAAAAACTTCCATGACCCGATTGAGGTTCGGATAGGATTGTTTGGGTATGAAACTAACCAGTGTCGGCTGAAAGCCGTCACAGCTGTAGAAATCATAGATACCTTCGTTTTGACAGGTTATGGCTCCCGTGACTCTAAACAAGCCAAGAGTTATGGCCCTCCGAAGAATCGATATCCACAGGGTGCAACATCTACGGTGCAAGGTGCAACATCCGTCCAAAATGACGAAACAGTGCCGTACGACCTTTAGAAATGGGTGCATGGATTGGAAACGGTGCATTACCATGGTGCACCACTCTCCCGCATTGGTAAATCATAGACCAGCCACGGGGATCCCGTTTTACAGAAAAAATCCACGTGACGAAAAAACGAAGGGTAAAAAACTTCCATGACCCGTTGAGGTTCGGATAGGATTTTTTGGGTATGATACTAACTATTGATGGCTGAAAGCGGTCACAGATGTAGAACTCACAAATACCTTCATTTTGACTGGTTGTGGCTCCCGTAACTCTAAACGAGCCAAGAGTTATGGCCCTCCGAAGAATCGATATCCACAGGGTGCAACATCTATGGTGCAAGGTGCAACATCCGTCCAAAATGACGAAACAGTGCCGTACGACCTTTAGAAATGGGTGCATGGATTGAAAACGGTGCAATACCATGGTGCACCACTCTCCAGCGTTGGTAAATCATAGACCAGCCACGGGGATCCAGTTTTACAGAAAAAATCCACGTGACGAAAAAACGAAGGGTAAAAAACTTGCATGACCCGATTGTGGTTCGGATAGGATTTTTTGGTTATGAAACTAACCAGTGACGGCTGAAAGCCGTCATAGCTATAGAACTCACAGATACCTTCGTTTTGACTGGTTGTTGCTCCCGTAACTATAAACGAGCCAAGAGTTATGGCCCTCCGAAGAATCGCTATCCATAGGGTGCAACATCTACGGTGCAATGTGCAACATCCGTCCAAAATGACGAAATAGTGCCGTACAACCTTTAGAAATGGGTGCATGGATTGGAAATGGTGCAGTACCATGGTGCACCACTCTCCAGCGATGGTAAATCATAGACCAGCCGCGGGAATTCCCTTTTACAGAAAAAATCCACGTGACGAAAAAACGAAGGGTAAAAAACTTCCATGACCCGATTGAGGTTCGGATAGGATGTTTTGGGTATGAAACTAACCAGTGATGGCTGAAAGCCGTCACAGCTGTCGAACTCACAGATACCTTCGTTTTGAAAGGTTATGGCTCCCGTAACTCTAAACGAGCCAAGAGTTATGGCCCTCCGAAGAATCGATATCCATTGGGTGCAACATCTACGGTGCAAGGTGCAACATCCGTCCAAAATGACGAAACACCGCCGTACGACCTTTAGAAATGGGTGCACGGATTGGAAATGGTGCCGTAACGTGGTGCACCACTCTCCAGCGATGGTAAATCATAGACCAGCCGTGGGAATTCCATTTTACAGAAAAAATCCACGTGACGAAAAAACGTAGGGTAAAAAACTTCCATGACCCGATTGAGGTTCGGATAGGATTTTTTGGGTATGAAACTAACCAGTGACGGCTGAAAGGTGTCACAGATGTAGAACCCACAAATACCTTCGTTTTGACTGGTTGTGTCTCCCGTAACTCTAAACGAGCCAAAAGTTATGGCCCTCCGAAAAATCGATATCCATAGGGTGCAACATCTACGGTGCAAGGTGCAACATCCGTCCAAAATTACGAAACAGTGCCGTACGACCTTTAGAAATGGGTGCATGGATTGGAAACAGTGCAGTACCATGGTGCATCACTCTCCAGCGATGGTAAATCATAGACCAGCCGCGGGAATTCCCTTTTACAGAAAAAATCCACGTGACCAAAAAACGAAGGGTAAAAAACTTCCATGACCCGATTGAGGTTCAGATAGAATTTTTTGGGTATGAAACTAACCAGTGACGGCTAAAAGCCGTCTTAGCTATAGAACTCACAGATACCTTCGTTTTGACAGGTTATGGCTCCCGTAACTCTAAACAAACCAAGAGTTATGGCCCTCCGAAGAATCGATATACACAGGGCGCAACATCTACGGTGCAAGGTGCAACATCCGTCCAAAATGACGAAACAGTGCAGTATGACCTTTAGAAACGGGTGCATGGATTGGAAACGGTGCAGTACCATGGTGCACCACTCTGCAGCGATGGTAAGTCAAAGAATAGCCGCGGGAATTCCCTTTTACAGAAAAAATCCACGTGACGAAAAAACGAAGGGTAAAAAACTTCCATGATCTGATTGAGGTTCGGATAGGATTGTTTGGGTATGAAACTAACCAGTGACGGCTGAAAGCCGTCACAGCTGTAGAACTCATAGATACCTTCGTTTTGACAGGTTATGGCTCCCGTAACTCTAAACGAGCCAAGAGTTATGGCACTCCGAAGGATCGATATCCACAGGGTGCAACATCTACGGTGCAAGGTGCAACATCCGTCCAAAATGACGAAACAGTGCCGTACGACCATTAGAAATGGGTGCATGGATTGAAAACGGTGCAGTACCATGGTGCACCACTCTCCAGCGTTGGTAAATCATAGACCAGCCACAGGGATCCCGTTTTACAGAAAAAATCTACGTGACGAAAAAACGAAGGGAAAAAACTTCCATGACCCGATTGGGGTTCGGATAGGATTGTTTGGGTATGAAACTAACTAGTGTCGGCTGAAAGCCGTCACAGCTGTAGAAATCACAGATACCTTCGTTTTGACAGGTTATGTCTCCCGTAACTCTAAACGAGCCAAGAGTTATGGCCCTCCGAAGAATCAATATCCACAGGGTGCAACATCTACGGTGCAAGGTGCAACATCCGTCTAAAATGACGAAACAGTGCCGTATGACCTTTAGAAATGGGTGCATCGATTGGAAACGGTGCAGTACCATGGTGCACCACTCTCCAGCATTGGTAAATCATAGACCAGCCACGGGGATCCCGTTTTACAGAAAAAATCCACGTGACGAAAAAACGAAGGGTAAAAAACTTCCATGACCCGATTGAGGTTCGGATAGGATTTTTTGGGTATGATACTAACCAGTGACGGCTGAAAGCGGTCACAGATGTAGAACTCACAAATACCTTCGTTTTGACTGGTTGTGGCTCCCGTAACTCTAAACGAGCCAAGAGTTATGGCCCTCCGAAGAATCGATATCCACAGGGTGCAACATCTACGGTGCAAGGTGCAACATCCATCCAAAATGACGAAACAGTGCCGTACAACCTTTAGAAATGGGTGCATGGATAGAAATGGTGCAGTACCATGGTGCACCACTCTCCAGCGTTGGTAAATCATAGACCAGCCACGGGGATTCCGTTTCACAGAAAAAATCCACATGACGAAAAATTGAAGGGTAAAAAACTTCCATGACCCGATTGTGGTTCGGATAGGATTTTTTGGGTATGAAACTAACCAGTGACGGCTGAAAGCCGTCATAGCCATAGAACTCACAGATACCTTCGTTTTGACTGGTTGTTGCTCCCGTAACTCTAAACGAGTCAAGAGTTATGGCCCTCCGAAGAATCGCTATCCATAGGGTGCAACATCTACGGTGCAAGGTGCAACATCCGTCCAAAATGACGAAATAGTGCCATACAACCTTTAGAAATGGGTGCATGGATTGGAAATGGTGCAGTGCCATGGTGCACCACTCTCCAGCAATGGTAAATCATAGACCAGCCGCGGGAATTCCCTTTTACAGAAAAAATCCACGTGACGAAAAAACGAAGGTTAAAAAATTTCCATGACCCGATTTAGGTTCGGATAGGATTTTTTGGGTATGAAACTAACCAGTGACGGCTGAAAGCCGTCACAGCTGTAGAACTCACATATACCTTCGTTTTGAAAGGTTATGGCTCCCGTAATTCTAAACGAGCCAAGAGTTATGGCCCTCCGAAGAATCGATATCCATTGGGTACAACATCTACGGTGCAAGGTGCAACATCCGTCCAAAATGACGAAACAGTGCCGTACGACGTTTAGAAATGGGTGCATGGATTGGAAACGGTGCCGTACCATGGTGCTCCACTCTCCAGCGATGGTTAATCATAGACCAGCCGCGGGAATTCCCTTTTACAGAAAAAATCCACGTGACGAAAAAACGAAGGGTAAAAAACTTCCATGACCCGATTGAGGTTCGGATAGGATTTTTTGGGTATGAAACTAACCAGTGACGGCTGAAAGGTGTCAAAGATGTAGAACTCAAAAATACCTTCGTTTTGACTGGTTGTGGCTTCCGTAACTCTAAACGAGCCAAGAGTTATGGCCCTACGAAGAATCGATATCCATAGGGTGCAACATCTACGGTGCAAGGTGCAACATCCGTCCAAAATGACGAAACAGTACCGTACGACCTTTAGAAATGGGTGCATGGATTGGAAACGGTGCAGTCCCATGGTGCATCACTCTCCAGCGATGGTAAATCATAGCCAGCCGCGGGAATTCCCTTTTACAGAAAAAATCCACGTGAGCAAAAAACGAAGGGTAAAAAACTTCATTGACCCGATTGAGGTTCGGATAGGATTTTGTGGGTATGAAACTAACCAGTGATGGCTAAAAGCCGTCATAGCTATAGAACTCACAGATACCTTCGTTTTGACAGGTTATGGCTCCCGTAACTCTAAACGAGCCAAGAGTTATGGCCCTTCGAAGAATCGATATCCACAGGGTGCAACATCTACGGTGCAAGGTGCGACATCCGTCCAAAATGACGAAACAGTGCCGTATGACCTTTAGAAATGGGTGCATGGATTGGAAACGGTGCAGTACCATGGTGCACCACTCTGCAGCGATGGTAAATCATAGAATAGCCGCGTGAATTCCCTTTTACAGAAAAAATCCACGTGACGAAAAAACGAAGGTTAAAAAACTTCCATGACCCGATTGAGGTTCGGATAGGATTTTTTGGGTATGAAACTAACCAGTGACGGCTGAAAGCTTTCACAGCTGTATAACTCACAGATACCTTCGTTTTGACTGGTTGTGGCTCTCGTAACTCTAAACGAGCCAAGAGTTATGGCCCTCCGAAGAATCGATATCCATAGGGTGCAACATCTACGGTGCAAGGTGCAACATCCATCCAAAATAACGAAACAGTGTCGTACGACCTTTAAAAATGGGTGCATGGATTGGAAACGGTGCAGTACCATGGTGCATCACTCTCCAGCAATGGTAAATCATAGACCAGCCGGTGGAATTCCCTTTTACAGAAAAAATCCACGTGACGAAAAAACGAAGGGTAAAAAACTTTCATGACCCGATTGAGGTTCGGATAGGATTTTTTGGGTATGAAACTAACCAGTGACGGCTGAAAGCCATCATAGCTATAGAACTCACAGATACCTTTGTTTTGACTGGTTCTGGCTCCCGTAACTCTAAACGAGCCAAGAGTTATGGCCCTCCGAAGAATCGATATCCACAGTGGGCAACATCTACGGTGCAAGGTGCAACATCCGTCCAAAATGACGAAACAGTGCCGTACGACCTTTAGAAATGGGTGCATGGATTGGAAACGGTGCAGTACCATGGTGCACCACTCTCCAGTGATGGTAAATCATACACCAGCCGCGGGAATTCCCTTTTACAGAAAAAATCCACGTGACGAAAAAACGAAGGGTAAAAAACTTCCATGACCCGATTGAGGTTCGGATAGGATTTTTTGGGTATGAAACTAACCAGTGACGGCTGAAAGCGGTCACAGATGTAGAACTCACAAATACCTTCGTTTCGACTGGTTGTGGCTCTCCTAACTCTAAACGAGCCAAGAGTTATGGCCCTCCGAAGAATCGATATCCATAGGGTGCAACATCTACGGTGCAAGGTGCAACATCCGTCCAAAATGATGAAACAGTGTCGTACGACCTTTAGAAATGGGTGCATGGATTGGAAACGGTGCAGTACCATGGTGCACCACTCTCCAGCGATGGTAAATCATAGACCAGCCGCGGGAATTCCCTTTTACAGAAAAAATCCACGTGACGAAAAAACGAAGGGTAAAAAACTTCCACGACCCGATTGAGGTTCGGATAGGATGTTTTGGGTATGAAACTAACCAGTGACGGCTGAAAGCCGTCACAGCTGTCGAACTCACAGATACCTTCTTTTTGAAAGGTTATGGCTCCCGTAACTCTAAACGAGCCAAGAGTTATGGCCCTCCGAAGAATCGATATCCATTGGGTGCAACATCTACGGTGCAAGGTGCAACATCTGTCCAAAATGACGAAACACTGCCGTACGACCTTTAGAAATGGGTGCACGGATTGGAAATGGTGCCGTAACGTGGTGCACCACTCTCCAGCGATGGTAAATCATAGACCAGCCGTGGGAATTCCCTTTTACAGAAAAAATCCACGTGACGAAAAAACGTAGGGTAAAAAACTTCCATGACCCGATTGAGGTTCGGATAGGATTTTTTGGGTATGAAACTAACCAGTGACGGCTGAAAGGTGTCACAGATGTAGAACCCACAAATACCTTCGTTTTGACTGGTTGTGTCTCCCATAACTCTAAACGATCCAAGAGTTATGGCCCTCCGAAAAATCGATATCCATAGGGTGCAACATCTACGGTGCAAGGTGCAACATCCGTCCAAAATTACGAAACAGTGCCGTACGACCTTTAGAAATGGGTGCATGGATTGGAAACGGTGCAGTACCATGGTGCATCACTCTCCAGCGATGGTAAATCATAGACCAGCCGCGGGAATTCCCTTTTACAGAAAAAATCCACGTGACCAAAAAACGAAGGGTAAAAAACTTCCATGACCCGATTGAGGTTCGGATAGAATTTTTTGGGTATGAAACTAACCAGTGACGGCTAAAAGCCGTCTTAGCAATAGAACTCACAGATACCTTCGTTTTGACAGGTTATGGCTCCCGTAACTCTAAACAAACCAAGAGTTATGGCCCTCCGAAGAATCGATATCCACAGGGCGCAACATCTACGGTGCAAGGTGCAACATCCGTCCAAAATGACGAAACAGTGCAGTATGACCTTTAGAAACGGGTGCATGGATTGGAAACGGTGCAGTACCATGGTGCACCACTCTGCAGCGATGGTAAATCAAAGAATAGCCGCGGGAATTCCCTTTTACAGAAAAAATCCACGTGACGAAAAAACGAAGGGTAAAAAACTTCCATGATCTGATTGAGGTTCGGATAGGATTGTTTGGGTATGAAACTAACCAGTGACGGCTGAAAGCCGTCACAGCTGTAGAACTCACAGATACCTTCGTTTTGACAGGTTATGGCTCCCGTAACTCTAAACGAGCCAAGAGTTATGGCACTCCGAAGAATCGATATCCACAGGGTGCAACATCTATGGTGCAAGGTGCAACATCCGTCCAAAATGACGAAACAGTGCCGTACGACCTTTAGAAAAGGGTGCATGGATTGGAAACGGTGCCGTACCATGGTGCACCACTCTCCAGCGTTGGTAAATCATAGACCAGCCACGGGGATCTCGTTTTATAGAAAAAATCGACGTGACGAAAAAACGAAGGGAAAAAACTTCCATGCCCCGATTGAGGTTCGGATAGGATTGTTTGGGTATGAAACTAACCAGTGATGGCTAAAAGCCGTCATAGCTGTAGAACTCACAGATACCTTCGTTTTGACAGGTTATGGCTCCCGTAACTCTAAACGAGCCAAGAGTTATGGCCCTCCGAAGAATCGATATCCACAGGGTGCAACATCTACGGTGCAAGGTGCAACATCCGTCCAAAATGACGAAACAGTGCCGTATGACCTTTAGAAATGGGTGCGTGCATTGGAAACGATGCAGTACCATGGTGCACCACTCTGCAGCGATGGTAAATCATAGACCAGCCGCGGGAATTCCCTTTTACAGAAAAAATCCACGTGACGAAAAAACGAAGGGTACAAAACTTCCATGACCCGATTGAGGTTCGGATATGATTTTTTGGGTATGAAACTAACCAGTGACGGCTGAAAGTAGTCACAGAGGTAGAACTCACAAATACCTTCGTTTTGAGTGGTTGTTGCTCCCGTAACTCAAAACTAGCAAAGAGTTATGGCCCTCCGAAGAATCGATATCCACAGGGTGCAACATCTACGGTGCAAGGTGCAACATCCTTCCAAAATGACGAAACAGTGCCGTACGACCTTTAGAAATGGGTGCATGGATTGGAAACGGTGCCGTACCATGGTGCACCACTCTCCAGCGATGGTAAATCATAGACCAGCCGCGGGAATTCTCTTTTACAGAAAAAATCCACGTGACGAAAACCGAAGGGTAAAAAACTTCCATGACCCGATTGAGGTTCGGATAGGATTTTTTGGGTATGAAACTAACCAGTGACGGCTGAAAGATGTCACAGATGTAGAACTCACAGATACCTTCGTTTTGACTGGTTGTGGCTCCCGTAACTCTAAACGAGCCAAGAGTTATGGCCCTCCGAAAAATAGATATCCATAGGGTGCAACATCTACGGTGCAAGGTGCAACATCCGTCCAAAATGACGAAACAGTGCCGTACGACCTTTAGAAATGGGTGCATGGATTGGAAACGGTGCAGTACCATGGTGCATCACTCTCCAGCGATGGTAAATCATAGACCAGCCGCGGGAATTCCCTTTTACAGAAAAAATCCACGTGACCAAAAAACAAAGGGTAAAAAACTTACATGACCCGATTGAGGTTCGGATTGGATGTTTTGGGTATTAAACTAACCAGTGACGGCTAAAAGCCGTCATAGCTATAGAACTCACAGATACCTTTGTTTTGACAGGTTATGGCTCCCGTAACTCTAAACGAGCCAAGAGTCATGGCCCTCCGAAGAATCGATATCCACAGGGTGCAACATCTACGGTGCAAGGTGCAACATCCGTCCAAAATGACGAAACAGTGCCGTATGACCTTTAGAAATGGGTGCATGGATTGGAAACGGTGCAGTACCATGGTGCACCACTCTGCAGTGATGGTAAATCATAGAATAGCCGCGGGAATTCCCTTTTACAGAAAAAATCCACGTGACAAAAAACGAAGGGTAAAAAACATCCATGACCCGATTGAGGTTCGGATAGGATTTTTTGGGTATGAAACTAACCAGTGACGGCTGAAAGCTGTCACAGCTGTAGATCCCACAGATACCTTCGTTTTGACTGGTTGTGGCTCCCGTAACTCTAAACTAGCAAAGAGTTATGGCCCTCCGAAGAATCGATATCCACAGGGTGCAACATCTACGGTGCAAGGTGCAACATCCGTCCAAAATGAAGAAACAGTGCCGTATGACCTTTAGAAATGGGTGCATGGATTGGAAACGGTGCAGTACCATGGTGCACCACTCTGCAGTGATGGTAAATCATAGACCAGGCACGGGGATCCCATTTTACAGAAAAAATCCACGTGACGAAAAAACGAAGGGTAAAAAACTTCCATGACCCGATTGAGGTTCGGATAGGATTTTTTGGGTATGAAACTAACCAGTGACGGCTGAAAGCTGTCACAGCTGTAGATCCCACAGATACCTTCATTTTGACTGGTTGTGGCTCCCGTAACTCTAAACTAGCAAAGAGTTATGGCCCTCCGAAGAATCGATATCCACAGGGTGCAACATCTACGGTGCAAGGTGCAACATCCGTCCAAAATGACGAAACAGCGCCGTATGACCTTTAGAAATGGGTGCATGGATTGGAAACGGTGCAGTACCATGGTGCACCACTCTGCAGTGATGGTAAATCATAGAATAGCCGCGGGAATTCCCTTTTACAGAAAAAATCCACGTGACGAAAAAACGAAGGGTAAAAAACTTCCATGACCCGATTGAGGTTCGGATAGGATTTTTTGGGTATGAAACTAACCAGTGACGGCTGAAAGCTGTCACAGCTGTAGATCCCACAGATACCTTCGTTTTGACTGGTTGTGGCTCCCGTAACTCTAAACTAGCAAAGAGTTATGGCCCTCCGAAGAATCGATATCCACAGGGTGCAACATCTACGGTGCAAGGTGCAACATCCGTCCAAAATGACGAAACAGTGCCGTACGACCTTTAGAAATGGGTGCATGGATTGGAAACGGTGCCGTACCATGGTGCACCACCCTCCAGCGATGGTAAATCATAGACCAGCCGCGGGAATTCCCTTTTACAGAAAAAATCCACGTGACGAAAAAACGAAGGGTAAAAAACTTCCATGACCCGATTGAGGTTCGGATAGGCTTTTTTGGGTATGAAACTAACCAGTGACGGCTGAAAGGTGTCACAGATGTAGAACTCACAGATACCTTCGTTTTGACTGGATGTGGCTCCCGTAACTCTAAACGAGCCAAGAGTTATGGCCCTCCGAAGAATCGATATCCACAGGGTGCAACATCTACGGTGCAAGGTGCAACATCCGTCCAAAATGACGAAACAGTGCCGTATGACCTTTAGAAATGGGTGCATGGATTGGAAACTGTGCAGTACCATGGTGCACCGCTCTGCAGTGATGGTAAATCATAGAATAGCCGCGGGAATTCCCTTTTACAGAAAAAATCAACGTGACGAAAAAACGAAGGGTAAAAAACTTCCATGACCCGATTGAGGTTCGGATAGGATTTTTTGGGTATGAAACTAACCAGTGACGGCTGAAAGCCGTCACAGCTGCAGAACCCACAGATACCTTCGCTTTGACTGGTTGTGGCTCCCGTAACTCTTAACTAGTAAAGAGTTATGGCCCTCCGAAGAATCGATATCCACAGGGTGCAACATCTACGGTGCAAGGTGCAACATCCATCCAAAATAGCGAAACAGTGCCGTACGACCTTTAGAAATGGGTGCATGGATTGGAAACGGTGCCATACCATGGTGCACCACTCTCCAGCGATGGTAAATCATAGACCAGCCGCGGGAATTCCCTTTTACAGAAAAAATCCACGTGACGAAAAAACGAAGGGTAAAAAACTTCCATGACCCGATTGAGGTTCGGATTGGATTTTTTGGGTATGAATCTAACCAGTGACGGCTGAAAGATGTCACAGATGTAGAACTCACAGATACCTTCGTTTTGACTGGTTGTGGCTCCCGTAACTCTAAACGAGCCAAGAGTTATGGCCCTCCGAAGAATCGATATCCATAGGGTGCAACATCTACGGTGCAAGGTGCAACATCCGTCCAAAATGACGAAACAGTGCCGTACGACCTTTAGAAATGGTTGCATGGATTGGAAACGGTGTAGTACCATGGTGCATCACTCTCCAGCGATGGTAAATCATAGACCAGCCACGGGAATTCCCTTTTACAGAAAAAATCCACGTGACGAAAAAACGAAGGGTAAAAAACTTCAACGACCCGATTGAGGTTCGGATAGGCTTTTTTGGGTATGAAACTAACCAGTGACGGCTGAAAGGTGTCACAGATGTAGAACTCACAGATACCTTCGTTTTGACTGGTTTGTGGCTCCCGTAACTCTAAACGAGCCAAGAGTTATGGCCCTCAGAAGAATCGATATCCACAAGGTGCAACATCTACGGTGCAAGGTGCAACATCCGTCCAAAATGACGAAACAGTGCCGTATGACCTTTAGAAATGGGTGCATGGATTGGAAACGGTGCAGTACCGTGGTGCACCACTCTGCAGTGATGGTAAATCATAGAATAGCCGCGGGAATTCCCTTTTACAGAAAAAATCCACGTGACGAAAAAACGAAGGGTAAAAAACTTCCATGACCCGATTAAGGTTCGGATAGGATTTTTTGGGTATGAAACTAACCAGTGACGGCTGAAAGCCATCACAGCTGTAGAACCCACAGATACCTTCGTTTTGACTGGCTGTGGCTCCCGTAAATCTAAACTAGCAAAGAGTTATGGCCCTCCGAAGAATCGATATCCACAGGGTGCAACATCTACGGTGCAAGGTGCCACATCCGTCCAAAATGACGAAACAGTGTCGTACGACCTTTAGAAATGGGTGCATGGATTGGAAATGGTGCCGTACCATGGTGCACCACTCTCCAGCGGTGGTAAATCATAGACCAGCCGCGGGAATTCCCTTTTACAGAAAAAATCCACGTGACGAAAAAACGAAGGGTATAAAACTTCCATGACCCGATTGAGGTTCGGATAGGATTTTTTGGGTATGAAACTAACCAGTGACGGCTGAAAGGTGTCACAGATGTAGAACTCATAGATACCTTCGTTTTGACTGGTTGTGGCTCCCGTAACTCTAAACGAGCCAAGAGTTAGGGCCCTCCGAAGAATCGATATCCATAGGGTGCAACATCTACGGTGCAAGGTGCAACATCCGTCCAAAATGACGAAACAGTGCCGTATGTTTGCACGAAAAATGGACAAACACCTCCAAGTCGTATTATTTTAGTTGAGTATGTGTGATTTTCAATGATTTTAGATGAGTATGTAAATATGAGAAAAGTAAGGGCTGAAATGTAAAAGACACGCAGATTTATAGTGGTTCGGCCAGAATGTGCCTACGTCCACTTTATATGTTATTATCTTTCTTCTTCCAGATTACAAGTACAATGCTTTGTATACAAGTGTATGAAAGTAGTTTGAAAGTTCCTTCCTTGCTTGAGCTCTCAAACTTGTCTGCCATTGTTGTACCCCTGCCCCTCTATTTATAGAATGAGGTAGGGGGCAGGGGTCTTGGAAGTATATAACTGCTGGTGGGCCCGGGCTGAAGTGATCTGGACTGGCAACTGTGTGGTTCGGCGAGGCTCATTCGGTGTTGCATGGATATGGAGGCTTGGACCGGTGTTGGGTAGTTCGGCATGTAAGTGTTGTGGTGGTTCGGTAGAGATGTGATGGGAAGGTGGTTCGGCAATAGTGTGGTCCGGTGGTGGTATTCGGCGGGACTTGGACCGGCTATGCCGAATGGGTGCGTGATTGCTTCGCCGAATGGGAAGGGGCTGGTCATGCCGGATGGACTTGGCTCGTACTGCCGAATGGAGCTTCATGCGTGAGTGCCGAGTGTTCCTTGGCCTTGGTGAATGAACTGGAGGTTATTCATGTCGAATGAGCTATGGCTTGCATTGTCGAATGGGAAAGAGGCCGGTCATGCTGAATGAAGTGGTGATTGCGAACCCGGGTGAAACAGACGCTTCGTTGTCTCAAGATCTTCTGGGTGAGAATTCGCCCAACATTTGCCCCCCAAAGTGGGGCACGTGCTTGCACGTGTCGCGCTTTGTTTTGCCCCGTGGTAGGAAGACTAGCTTTATAACGCCAGGGATTGGACGTTCGTATTCTGTTGATGTCCTGCAAAGGAATTTACAGTTTTAGTGTGATTCCAAATAGCGATCGTTCATGATCGAAATATTTGAGATGAAGTGAACTGTGTCGCTCGGGACGAGCAAGTGTGCCCCGAAGGGGCTTAGCATCGTCGATGCCAGGTTCACGTTAGAGTGGGTCCCTGGGTCGTTTGCCAAGGTGGTTTATCGCCAGCTCAGAGCATGCCTAGGGATCGTTCGCGACCGCGTACATGTGTAAGTGGCTTAGCCATTTCACAATTATCAAATATCCATTCGACCGATGGGCTTAAAAATACGTGTCAAAGTGTAAATTCCCACGATGGTAGGGTTAATAACCATTCAGAGCGTGCCTATGGACCATTCGAGGTCGCGTACACGTGTAAACGATTTAATCCACGTCGGTGAGGACTTTACGACTTATTCATCGTTATCATAATCTTATTTTATTAGTTAGTTCTGGAGTTCGGTACTTATCTGAGGGAGGCGCCTGCGTGCCCCCAGTTCCCGGTCTTGGACGGTAGAGAGAGGGTTCCATTCGGTTCTTGGTTGGTCCGGCTAATCTCATCCGGCTTCTGGTGGTCCGGTATTATTGGTCCGGTTGGGCAAAATGTTTGGTTCGGTGGTTGTGAATTCGCTTATATATAGAGGCCGCACCCCCTTGTTTTTCTTTACCGAACGAGTAGAGCCGAACCATATTGAGCACCGAACCAGTTAAGTACCGGATCAAACGAATACCGAATCAATCTAGCGCCGGACCAATCTAGTACCGAACCAGGTATGTTCCTCTTTGCCGAATACATACGAAAGTTTCCATTTTACCGAATGGGACTATGGCCTTGGGGCCGAACGAGATGGAAACCGAATGAGATGGTAACCGAATGAGATGGAAACCGAATGAACTGGAAACCGAATGAACTGGGAACCGAATGTATTGGGAACCGAATGAACTTGTGAACTTGAAAACTTTAGTTTGCGAATGAAATCCCACACTTGCACGCATTTGTTTGTTTACTTTTCTATGTTCCTTGTTCTAATGCCGTGCCTTCCTTGTGTTGCAGAAAATGTCTCGCAAAGCGGAAACACGATCGGACAGAAAGAAGTCTAGAGGCACAGGAGAGCCTTCCTCTTCCTTGCCCCCAGTCCAGCCAGGATCCGGGCAACATCGACCTATTCCGAGGTCTCTAGTGGACGGATATGGTCCACAGGAACTTTTGGTCTCTCCCCCGGATTGCTTTCCTAGCTCCCTAAAGGAGGAGCAACTTGACGTCATATCCCGTTCCTTCGGGATAGATAGGGCTCTTATGCTGCTGCCGGGAGATGGAGTGATGCCATATAATCCTCCCGAGGGCTACTTCGCTTTTAGCAGATACCATTGCATGTGCGGCGCTATCCCCCCTATCAACGCTTGGATAGTAAGCTTCACCACATATTTGAAGGTGGCTCCCTTCCAGCTTCAGCCTAACTCATATGCTATCCTGGTGAGCCTCTTTGTCATCTTCCAGAGGAGGTACGGGCGTCCTCCTTCTAACCGGGAGATCCGATACTTGTACAACCTGAGAGGCTATAAGAAGGGGTCTCCGTATATTAGTCTGGAGGCGGCCGTACCCTTCAAACCAGTTCTGGACTTATATTCCAAGTTTACCATGTTCAAGAAAGAGTGGTTCTTCATCAAGGACGATGCTGTTTCTTTCCGCCTTTTCACTTCTGGCTGTAAGATGGATTTCATTTATATTTTCCATGTTTTGACTGTAGTGTTTTTTCTGACATGCTTCTATTTCCGGCTAGCGACAGGTGGTATTGCAGTTGTGGAGGATGATTCCTTGGTGCGAATGGCTGCTGAACTAAAGGCTATTCCGGCACGGGACCGGTCGGCCTCCTTCTTGATCAGGAACGCAACCCTCTTGGAGTATAATTTGATCTTACCGCACCAGTCCGTGGTTAAGCAAAGAGACACGGCTGAGGAGAGAGCTGCTAAGGCTAAGGAGGGGGCTACAGTAAAGAGCGGTAAGAGGGAGCCTTTTGCAGAGCGTCCCGTTGTTGGAGGAAAGAAACTAAAGAAGTCCGATGGCCCTTCTCCAAGTACTTGCCCGATTGCCCCGGAGGAGGAAGGCGTAGAAGAGGAGGAAGGAGGCGAAGTTGTTGAAGGGTCGGAGGGTGGAGGAGATGGCGATGGTCAAGGTGGTAGTGGGGTTGCTGCTCTAACCTCTGAGCAAGACCTCGAACTGGATGAGGCTCTCCGTCGGGCCTTCGGGGAGTCGGAGGGAGAGTCGGAAACGGAGAAGGAAAAGGAGAAGGAAACGGAGAAGGCAAAGGAAACCGGCAAAGCTGTGGCTGGCACTGACCCATCTTCTAAGGGTTCCTCAGCTAGGGTTACTCCGGCGATGCAAGGTGAACTTTTGTCTTCTGCCGATTCCATTTTCGATAGGGACTTAGAAATTTTTTACGGTTCACTTCCGTCCTGGAATGAGATCCAGGACTTATTGCAGTATCCCACTCCTCCGCCGGGTTTGTATAATAGATGTGTCTTCTCACTTTTCTTTCATTTTAACTTAGCACATTTTTATGAACTGCGGATTATTGTATGTTTGTAACACTCGTTCTTTATTCCAGGGGCAGGCCAGGTGGCTAAAACTTCAGATGTTCGACACCGCCTCGAACAATTCAAGTCGAGGAGGGCTTCTGCGAAGCCTCCCACTGATCGCACTGGGGACGTGGTTAGTTACCGTCCTCTTCTCGGGGTCATCGAAGAGAGTATTCAGAAAAGGAAGCGGAGCCGTTCCCTATTTGAGTCTTCTTCTGCTTCGCAGCTTCCTATTCAGCCTCCTCCTACTCAGCCTCCTTGTGATACTACGGAGGAGAGCACGGAGTCCGGTCCCCCTCCTCCTCCTTTCAAGAGTCCTACTATTATCCGTATAAGGCGTCCTGACGCGCCTCGCCCTGTGCCTCGTGACCCTTTCGCTGGTCACCCTGATTTAGATCCAAGCTTTCAGGACATATCATTTGATGAGGCCACGGGCGAGCATCTCCTTCCCCGCAACCCCATGGTACGTGTGCTGGATGAGGCCAAGTCCCTAGATCTTGATCTGCTTACTACTCGGGTAGTTACTATGGGGGACGAGGCCAAGGCTAATATTGACCGGGTGGCCGAAGAGACTAAGAAGTTAATGGAGCATCATGCTCGATTGGTCAAGGCCGGGGAGGAGATTGGGAGTGCTAATATTCGGTTAAGGCTAAAGGTTGCCGATCAGGCCAAGCAGCTTGCCGACCAAGCCATCCAGATCTCCCAGCATGAGGAAGCCTCCCAGCGTCTGAAAGAGACCATGGAGAAGGCCAGTAGGGCGGAGTTACGGAAGATGGAGGTTACCTGCAGGGAGCGGATTAACATGGCCATTACAACGGTGGATGAGGTTCGAAATGCGGATCTCGAGCGGGTAGAGGAGTTGTCGGGGAGACTCGAGGCTGCGGAGATGGCTCAGGCTGAGTTGAAGGAGGAGATGGAGGAGATGAGGAGGTCCCTTAGGTTGAAGGAGGAGGAAATGAGGAAGAAGTTCCAGGCTGACTGCTTAAGGTACCAATCAGAGAGGGACGCCGCTGTTGCCAAGTTGCAAGCTTCTGAGGCCCGGGTGAGGGAGTTTGAGGAGAACGAGGGGATGATGGATGAGATGCTGCAGGACATGTACTTCCACACTTGGAAGGAGGGTGGCTTGTCTTGGATGGACGACTATCCTCGGGTCATGGCCAAGGTATATCTTCAAGCTTTGGAGGAGGCCAGGGTTAATGCGGGTAAGGAAGGTGGAGCAGCTTTCAGTCTTGATGCGGTCACTGCTCAGTTCTCGAAGGAGGAGCAAGCGGCGGTGAAGGAGGGGATGCGGCTGCTTGCTGCAGAGGAAGCGGGTGTACAGCTGGATGATGAGGATCAAGCGGCGGGTGCCGGTGAGTTATTTTTTTTTCCTTTCTTTTCTTTCCGTGTTTTCATAACTTGATCGTTCGTTCAATGAATTCCTCTTCTGATCTGGACAGGTGGGACTTCAGATCCACGTGCTGGGGGCCCTGATCCTGCGGCTAAGTAGGCTGGGGGAGTTGGTGACGGAGTGTGGATGCATCCGCCATCTTTTTGTTTCTTTTTTATCACTGTTTATGTTAGTCTAAAAAATTCATGTGTTGTAATAAGATTATCTGTGACGAATAATTTCATGTAATTATGTGTAGTTCGATAATATGCATTGATCTCTTTATGTTATCGTGTTATTACTATCTTGTTGTGCTGTGATTATCTTGATATGTTGTGTGAGAAGTATAGTTACGTATATGCCTGTGATTCTAGTTGTGTTTGATGTTAAGTTTTTGCTTGAAATATAACTTCACGTGTTGCAATGTCAGTGTATGAATGAGCTATAGTTGCACATTTATGTACAAGAGAAGAGAGTACCGCCCTTTATGTTTTATTCGCAGGCGGTAGCTTTGAGTGTCTTGTGTAACTGTTCACAGGCATAGCTGAGCACCCTGCCACCCAGTACGCAGGCTTAGAGCCTCATGAGTGAATGCTTCCTATTCGGTTTCCTGTACTTGAGAGTTTGTTATACAGGATAGAAGAAAAACATTTAAATGGAATGGAAATATGGTGAAAGTAAAACTTCCAGTCACGGAAGGCCGTCGATGTGCTTAAGTTCGTGGCAAACGGGTTTTGTAGTCACTTTCCCTAGCTGTGGGTCTTGGAGACATTTGTCACCCATCTTACGCCTCCGCGGGGAGTTTTCTTTTTTACCACAGCCGCACTTAAGACACATCGGAGCCGAGATCGCGCACGGTAACTACCCGAACCATTATGGTCCGTAATCGTGGGTATTATTCGATTTACCGTGGCCGGCTAGCGTGGGTGCCGTTGGCCGTGAACTACCCCTGGCTGGCCACACCTTATGTTGGGGCTTAAAGTAGGTTCACAGTTACCGGCGAGCCGAACGCCGTAATGAGCTGCCATCGGCTATAGTCGGCCTTTATGATGACTTATAATCGGCTCATTACAGTTGGCTTTGAGGGCAGGCGCACAATGAGTTAACCCGCAGCAGAGGGATGCTGGAGCAAAAGTGTCTCATTGGCGAGTGCATAGAATCGTAGCGTACCTGTTAGGCCTAGTCCAGATGAGGCCGTGGTGCATCTTGAGTGGAGATGCCATAGGATTTTGTTCAACAGAAAGGGATAAAGCTTAACAAGCAGCCAAGATATGAAGGCACAAGGTAACAAGAGATAAGATTTTTAAAGTGGTTCGGCACGATAATGCCTACGTCCACCGTGTTAATACGCTTCATATGGGCGGTACGTGTTAAGCAAAGTATCGACGGAGGTGTCGGATGTTCCAAGCCCTCTGGAACACCACTCCGTCCACTGTTGACAAAATATAAGCTCCGTTGTTGTGAAGATCTTGATGAATTTCATATGGTCCGTCTACTGGTGCTTTCATGGTTAGGTAGCATGACAGGCTCAGCTATATCCGACCCCTGCCTGGCACCTCCCCCGTTGGGTTTGGTTCCAAGTGTTTCCTCAGGTCGGAATTCGGGCTGAGTCCGGGCTCGGCTCCTACCATGACCATTTCTTTATTAACCTCTTCGAAGAAGAAAGGTCATTGTTGTCTCACAGATCCTCCAGATTGGGACTCGGTCCATGATTCGGTGTTGCGGGAGGATCCGCATGAGGATAAGATCTCCCTCTTGTAAGCTGCGATGCTTGATTTTGGAGTTGCATTGTGCTGCCACTTTTTGCTTGTGGGCTTCTGCTTTTAAGTGTTGCATCGTTTCTCCTCTCCTCAATCAGATCCAAAGACATGAGGAGGAGTTCTTCGTTTTCTTCTGGGTTGCAGTGGGTCCCATGGTGAGATGGCGCTACAGTTTCAACTGGGGGCATGGCCTCCAATCTGTATGCCAAAGAGAAAGGAGTATGCCCCGTTGATGTTCTATGAGAGGTGCGGCAGGCCCAGGGTGTCGTAGGAAGTTCGTCCACCCAAGCGCCTTTTGACTTTTCAAGCTTCTTCTTGGTTAGGGTTTTGAGAATTCTGTTGACAGCTTTGACTTGTCCGTTTGCCTGAGGATAAGCTACAGATGAGAAGCTTTTGTGAATTATGTGCTCTTGGCATCGGTTGGTAAACTCTTTGTTGTCAAACTGGAGTCCGTTGTTTGATATGATCTTGAGTGGGACTCCGTACCTGCATAGAATATTTTTTGATCAAGAAGTTGATAATTTATGTAAGAAGTTGATAATTTGTGCCAAAGATATTTTATTTTAAAGGGTCCGCTTCCACCCATTTGGTGAAATGATTAAAAACATCCTTCTAGCCATCCAGGACAAAGTTTAAAGCAAGGGAGGGGGGCAAGAGTCAAATCTCTGTCCTGGTTGATATAAACGCTTTCCTCCCTTCTTGCCCCCAGCGTTATCTCTAGAGTCATTTCTTCAAACGTCCTTTGTTGCAGCGGGAGTGTCGCCATGGGTAGTCTTAGCCTGTTGTCCTGACTGTCTTTTAGCGGTAGCGTTTTCAAGCCTCATATACTTCCCAGCTTCATGGAAGAAGTCAGGTAACGTAGCTGGTTTATCTTTTGTTAACCTCCTAGCAAACTTGGTATCCGGATGCACGCCACTACAAAGGGCCGTTAGGATAAGTTTCTCATTGGCATCTTGAACTGTTGCTGCTGTGGCGTTGAACCGTGTTAGATATTGTTGCAGCGTCTCTCCGGATTTCTGTTTGATATTGGATAGAGAATAAGCATCCTTGGGTTGTTCCACATGGATGAGGAACTGGCTAATAAACCTTTCTTTCAACATCTCCCATGAGCTGATGGATCCTCGGGGTAGATGGCAGAACCAGGAGGTAGCTAGATCTGCTAGGAATAGCGGAAAGCATTTACATAATACTCCTTCTGTTGCTCCACTCATGAGCATATGCTGGGTGTATCTCTGTAAGTGTACGATGGGGTCGGAAGTTCCTTTGTAAGGTTCCATGGTTGGCATTTTCCATTCCCGGGGGGCGATGGTAGTTTCGATATTTCGGGTAAAGGGGCTGGTGACCCTAGCGCCTATCCCCCGGTCCCTTTGCTCTCGTTGGACACACTCTCTGAATAATCGTGCCATTCGTTCGTCAGAACTTGGAGCGGACAAAAATGAGCTTAGTTCTTCCCTGCGGGATCTATCTCGTCCAGATGACCTGTAGGGATGGTACAATCTATCACTTCTTGCATTATCCAGTGGTTGTCTCTGGCTGCTCGGATGCATGCTAGGACCAGCTACAGTTGCCCCCTGCCTTGATCTTACCCGGTGGGGTTCTGCTTCGAGCATTTCCATGGGGCCAACTTCGGGCTGGGTTCCAGCTTGGCTCCGTTCAGCGGGGTTTCTATGATTCCTGTCGATAGTTTCTTCGAAGAAGGAATACCTTTGCTGTCTCCGAGATCCTCCAGATTGAGACTCATCCCATGATTCAGTGTTGCGGTTGGATTCCTCAGCATCCCTTAAGCGTGACATAAGTTGGTCCACTAAAGCTTCTTGTTGGGATGTGAAGCGGTTGGTTACTTCAGCCACAACTCTGTCTAGATCTGCCCTAGTTATTGGTTGTTCGGTGGCAGGAGCTATCAGATTTGCCTGGTATCCATCTGGTGCTGCTGTTGAAATTGGATGATCCTCTTGATCTGGGGCTACTGGATCCGGAAGACTGCTAGTTGCGATGTTCTTTCCTTTGTTAACATCCTTCCGTTGCTTGGAAGGCATGATTTCTAAGCGACGAACGTCGTTATGAGGAAGAAGGTTGAGTGGGAGAAGCTGAAGCTTCGAGTTCAACTCTCAATGAAAGCACCAAAAATGTTTGCACGAAAAATGGACAAACACCTCCAAGTCGTATTATTTTAGTTGAGTATGTGTGATTTTCAATGATTTTAGATGAGTATGTAAATATGAGAAAAGTAAGGGCTGAAATGTAAAAGACACGCAGATTTATAGTGGTTCGGCCAGAATGTGCCTACGTCCACTTTATATGTTATTATCTTTCTTCTTCCAGATTACAAGTACAATGCTTTGTATACAAGTGTATGAAAGTAGTTTGAAAGTTCCTTCCTTGCTTGAGCTCTCAAACTTGTCTGCCATTGTTGTACCCCTGCCCCTCTATTTATAGAATGAGGTAGGGGGCAGGGGTCTTGGAAGTATATAACTGCTGGTGGGCCCGGGCTGAAGTGATCTGGACTGGCAACTGTGTGGTTCGGCGAGGCTCATTCGGTGTTGCATGGATATGGAGGCTTGGACCGGTGTTGGGTAGTTCGGCATGTAAGTGTTGTGGTGGTTCGGTAGAGATGTGATGGGAAGGTGGTTCGGCAATAGTGTGGTCCGGTGGTGGTATTCGGCGGGACTTGGACCGGCTATGCCGAATGGGTGCGTGATTGCTTCGCCGAATGGGAAGGGGCTGGTCATGCCGGATGGACTTGGCTCGTACTGCCGAATGGAGCTTCATGCGTGAGTGCCGAGTGTTCCTTGGCCTTGGTGAATGAACTGGAGGTTATTCATGTCGAATGAGCTATGGCTTGCATTGTCGAATGGGAAAGAGGCCGGTCATGCTGAATGAAGTGGTGATTGCGAACCCGGGTGAAACAGACGCTTCGTTGTCTCAAGATCTTCTGGGTGAGAATTCGCCCAACACCGTACGACCTTTAGAAGTGGGTGCATGGATTGGAAACGGTGCAGTACCATGGTGCATCACTCTCCAGCGATGGTAAATCATAGACCAGCCGCGGGAATTCCCTTTTACCGAAAAAATCCACGTGACCAAAAAACAAAGGGTAAAAAACTTCCATGACCCGATTGAGGTTCGGATAGGATTTTTTGGGTATGAAACTAACCAGTGACGGCTAAAAGCCGTCATAGCTATAGAACTCACAGATACCTTCGTTTTGACAGGTTATGGCTCCCGTAACTCTAAACGAGCCATGAGTTATGGCCCTCCGAAGAATCGATATCCACAGGGTGCAACATCTACGGTGCAAGGTGCAACATCCGTCCAAAATGACGAAACAGTGCCGTATGACCTTTAGAAATGGGTGCATGGATTGGAAATGGTGCAGTACCATGGTGCACCACTCTGCAGTGATGGTAAATCATAGAATAGCCGCGGGAATTCCCTTTTACAGAAAAATCCACGTGACGAAAAAACGAAGGGTAAAAAACTTCCATGCCCCGATTGAGGTTCGGATAGGATTTTTTGGGTATGAAACTAACCAGTGACGGCTGAAAGCTGTCACAGCTGTAGAACCCACAGATACCTTCGTTTTGACTGGTTGTGGCTCCCGTAACTCTAAACTAGCAAAGAGTTATGGCCCTCCGAAGAATCGATATCCACAGGGTGCAACATCTACGGTGCAAGGTGGAACATCCGTCCAAAATGACGAAACAGTGCCGTACGAGCTTTAGAAATGGGTGCATGGATTGGAAACGGTGCCATACCATGGTGCACCACTCTCCAGCGATGGTAAATTATAGACCAGCCGCGGGAATTCCCTTTTACAGAAAAAATCCACGTGACGAAAAAACGAAGGGTAAAAAACTTCCATGACCCGATTGAGGTTCGGATAGGATTTTTTGGGTATGAAACTAACCAGTGACGGCTGAAAGATGTCACAGATGTAGAACTCGATTTTTTGGGTATGAAACTAACCAGTGACGGCTGAAAGATGTCACAGATGTAGAACTCACAGATACCTTCGTTTTGACTGGTTGTGGCTCCCGTAACTCTAAACGAGCCAAGAGTTATGGCCCTCCGAAGAATCGATATCCATAGGGTGCAACATCTACGGTGCAAGGTGCAACATCCGTCCAAAATGACGAAACAGTGCCGTACGACCTTTAGAAATGGTTGCATGGATTGGAAACGGTGCAGTACCATGGTGCATCACTCTCTAGCGATGGTAAATCATAGACCAGCCACGGGAATTCCCTTTTACAGAAAAAATCCACGTGACGAAAAAACGAAGGGTAAAAAACTTCCATGACCCGATTGAGGTTCGGATATGCTTTTTTGGGTATGAAACTAACCAGTGACGGCTGAAAGGTGTCACAGATGTAGAACTCACAGATACCTTCGTTTTGACTGGTTGTGGCTCCCGTAACTCTAAACGAGCCAAGAGTTATGGCCCTCCGAAGAATCGATATCCACAGGGTATAACATCTACGGTGCAAGGTGCAACATCCGTCCAAAATGACGAAACAGTGCCGTATGACCTTTAGAAATGGGTGCATGGATTGGAAACGGTGCAGTACCATGGTTCACCGCTCTGCAGTGATGGTAAATCATAGAATAGCCGCGGGAATTCCCTTTTACAGAAAAAATCCACGTGACGAAAAAACGAAGGGTAAAAAACTTCCATGACCCGATTGAGGTTCGGATAGGATTTTTTGGGTATGAAACTAACCAGTGACGGCTGAAAGCCGTCACAGCTGCAGAACCCACAGATACCTTCGCTTTGACTGGTTGTGGCTCCCGTAACTCTTAACTAGTAAAGAGTTATGGCCCTCCGAAGAATCGATATCCACAGGGTGCAACATCTACGGTGCAAGGTGCAACATCCATCCAAAATAGCGAAACAGTGCCGTACGACCTTTAGAAATGGGTGCATGGATTGGAAACGGTGCCATACCATGGTGCACCACTCTCCAGCGATGGTAAATCATAGACCAGCCGCGGGAATTCCCTTTTACAGAAAAAATCCACGTGACGAAAAAACGAAGGGTAAAAAACTTCCATGACCCGATTGAGGTTCGGATTGGATTTTTTGGGTATGAATCTAACCAGTGACGGCAGAAAGATGTCACAGATGTAGAACTCACAGATACCTTCGTTTTGACTGGTTGTGGCTCCCGTAACTCTAAACGAGCCAAGAGTTATGGCCCTCCGAAGAATCGATATCCATAGGGTGCAACATCTACGGTGCAAGGTGCAACATCCGTCCAAAATGACGAAACAGTGCCGTACGACCTTTAGAAATGGTTGCATGGATTGGAAACGGTGTAGTACCATGGTGCATCACTCTCCAGCGATGGTAAATCATAGACCAGCCACGGGAATTCCCTTTTACAGAAAAAATCCACGTGACGAAAAAACGAAGGGTAAAAAACTTCAACGACCCGATTGAGGTTCGGATAGGCTTTTTTGGGTATGAAACTAACCAGTGACGGCTGAAAGGTGTCACAGATGTAGAACTCACAGATACCTTCGTTTTGACTGGTTTGTGGCTCCCGTAACTCTAAACGAGCCAAGAGTTATGGCCCTCAGA
Source organism: Allium cepa (assembly GCA_030765085.1). Taxonomy (NCBI): domain Eukaryota; kingdom Viridiplantae; phylum Streptophyta; class Magnoliopsida; order Asparagales; family Amaryllidaceae; genus Allium; species Allium cepa. Next base: position 1,952,478 of record CM060941.1, read on the forward strand.
AGAATCGATATCCACAAGGTGCAACATCTACGGTGCAAGGTGCAACATCCGTCCAAAATGACGAAACAGTGCCGTATGACCTTTAGAAATGGGTGCATGGATTGGAAACGGTGCAGTACCGTGGTGCACCGCTCTGCAGTGATGGTAAATCATAGAATAGCCGCGGGAATTCCCTTTTACAGAAAAAATCCACGTGACGAAAAAACGAAGGGTAAAAAACTTCCATGACCCGATTAAGGTTCGGATAGGATTTTTTGGGTATGAAACTAACCAGTGACGGCTGAAAGCCATCACAGCTGTAGAACCCACAGATACCTTCGTTTTGACTGGCTGTGGCTCCCGTAAATCTAAACTAGCAAAGAGTTATGGCCCTCCGAAGAATCGATATCCACAGGGTGCAACATCTACGGTGCAAGGTGCCACATCCGTCCAAAATGACGAAACAGTGTCGTACGACCTTTAGAAATGGGTGCATGGATTGGAAATGGTGCCGTACCATGGTGCACCACTCTCCAGCGGTGGTAAATCATAGACCAGCCGCGGGAATTCCCTTTTACAGAAAAAATCCACGTGACGAAAAAACGAAGGGTATAAAACTTCCATGACCCGATTGAGGTTCGGATAGGATTTTTTGGGTATGAAACTAACCAGTGACGGCTGAAAGGTGTCACAGATGTAGAACTCAAAGATACCTTCGTTTTGACTGGTTGTGGCTCCCGTAACTCTAAACGAGCCAAGAGTTAGGGCCCTCCGAAGAATCGATATCCATAGGGTGCAACATCTACGGTGCAAGGTGCAACATCCGTCCAAAATGACGAAACAGTGCCGTACGACCTTTAGAAGTGGGTGCATGGATTGGAAACGGTGCAGTACCATGGTGCATCACTCTCCAGCGATGGTAAATCATAGACCAGCCGCGGGAATTCCCTTTTACCGAAAAAATCCACGTGACCAAAAAACAAAGGGTAAAAAACTTCCATGACCCGATTGAGGTTCGGATAGGATTTTTTGGGTATGAAACTAACCAGTGACGGCTAAAAGCCGTCATAGCTATAGAACTCACAGATACCTTCGTTTTGACAGGTTATGGCTCCCGTAACTCTAAACGAGCCATGAGTTATGGCCCTCCGAAGAATCGATATCCACAGGGTGCAACATCTACGGTGCAAGGTGCAACATCCGTCCAAAATGACGAAACAGTGCCGTATGACCTTTAGAAATGGGTGCATGGATTGGAAATGGTGCAGTACCATGGTGCACCACTCTGCAGTGATGGTAAATCATAGAATAGCCGCGGGAATTCCCTTTTACAGAAAAATCCACGTGACGAAAAAACGAAGGGTAAAAAACTTCCATGCCCCGATTGAGGTTCGGATAGGATTTTTTGGGTATGAAACTAACCAGTGACGGCTGAAAGCTGTCACAGCTGTAGAACCCACAGATACCTTCGTTTTGACTGGTTGTGGCTCCCGTAACTCTAAACTAGCAAAGAGTTATGGCCCTCCGAAGAATCGATATCCACAGGGTGCAACATCTACGGTGCAAGGTGGAACATCCGTCCAAAATGACGAAACAGTGCCGTACGACCTTTAGAAATGGGTGCATGGATTGGAAACGGTGCCATACCATGGTGCACCACTCTCCAGCGATGGTAAATTATAGACCAGCCGCGGGAATTCCCTTTTACAGAAAAAATCCACGTGACGAAAAAACGAAGGGTAAAAAACTTCCATGACCCGATTGAGGTTCGGATAGGATTTTTTGGGTATGAAACTAACCAGTGACGGCTGAAAGATGTCACAGATGTAGAACTCGATTTTTTGGGTATGAAACTAACCGGTGACGGCTGAAAGATGTCACAGATGTAGAACTCACAGATACCTTCGTTTTGACTGGTTGTGGCTCCCGTAACTCTAAACGAGCCAAGAGTTATGGCCCTCCGAAGAATCGATATCCATAGGGTGCAACATCTACGGTGCAAGGTGCAACATCCGTCCAAAATGACGAAACAGTGCCGTACGACCTTTAGAAATGGTTGCATGGATTGGAAACGGTGCAGTACCATGGTGCATCACTCTCTAGCGATGGTAAATCATAGACCAGCCACGGGAATTCCCTTTTACAGAAAAAATCCACGTGACGAAAAAACGAAGGGTAAAAAACTTCCATGACCCGATTGAGGTTCGGATATGCTTTTTTGGGTATGAAACTAACCAGTGACGGCTGAAAGGTGTCACAGATGTAGAACTCACAGATACCTTCGTTTTGACTGGTTGTGGCTCCCGTAACTCTAAACGAGCCAAGAGTTATGGCCCTCCGAAGAATCGATATCCACAGGGTATAACATCTACGGTGCAAGGTGCAACATCCGTCCAAAATGACGAAACAGTGTCGTATGACCTTTAGAAATGGGTGCATGGATTGGAAACGGTGCAGTACCATGGTTCACCGCTCTGCAGTGATGGTAAATCATAGAATAGCCGCGGGAATTCCCTTTTACAGAAAAAATCCACGTGACGAAAAAACGAAGGGTAAAAAACTTCCATGACCCGATTGAGGTTCGGATAGGATTTTTTGGGTATAAAACTAACCAGTGACGGCTGAAAGCGGTCACAGCTGTAGAACCCACAGATACCTTCGTTTTGACTGGTTGTGGCTCCCGTAACTCTAAACTAGCAAAGAGTTATGGCCCTCCGAAGAATCGATATCCACAGGGTGCAACATCTACGGTGCAAGGTGCAACATCCGTCCAAAATGACGAAACAGTGCCGTACGACCTTTAGAAATGGGTGCATGGATTGGAAACGGTGCCGTACCATGGTGCACCACTCTCCAGCGATGGTAAATCATAGACCAGCCGCGGGAATTCCCTTTTACAGAAAAAATTCACGTGACGAAAAAACGAAGGGTAAAAAACTTCCATGACCCGATTGAGGTTCGGATAGGATTTTTTGGGTATGAAACTAACCCGTGACGGCTGAAAGATGTCACAGATGTAGAACTCACAGATACCTTCATTTTGACTGGTTGTGGCTCCCGTAACTCTAAACGAGCCAAGAGTTATGGCCCCCCGAAGAATCGATATCCATAGGGTGCAACATCTACGGTGCAAGGTGCAACATCCGTCCAAAATGACGAAACAGTGCCATACGACCTTTAGAAATGGTTGCACGGATTGGAAACGGTGTCGTACCTTGGTGCACCACTCTCCAGCGATGGTAAATCATAGACCAACCGCGAGAATTCCCTTTTACAGAAAAAATCCACGTGACGAAAAAACGAAGGGTAAAAAACTTCCATGACCCGATTGAGGTTCGGATAGGATTTTTTGGGTATGAAACTAACCAGTGACGGCTGAAAGGGGTCACAAATGTAGAACTCATAGATACCTTCGTTTTGACTGGTTGTGGCTCCCGTAACTCTAAACGAGCCAAGAGTTATGGCCCTCCGAAGAATCGATATCCATAGGGTGCAACATCTACGGTGCAAGGTGCAACATCCGTCCAAAATGACGAAACAGTGCCGCATGACCTTTAGAAATGGGTGCATGGATTGGAAACGGTGCAGTACCATGGTGCAGCACTCTCCAGCGATGGTAAATCATAGACCAGCCACGGGAATTCCCTTTTACAGAAAAATCCACGTGACGAAAAAACGAAGGGTAAAATACTTCCGTGACCCGATTGAGGTTCGGATAGGATTTTTTGGGTATGAAACTAACCAGTGACGGCTGAAAGCCGTCACAGCTGTAGAACTCACAGATACATTCGTTTTGACTGGTTGTGGCTCCCGTAACTCTAAACGAGCCAAGAGTTATGGCCCTCCGAAGAATCAATATCCATAGGGTGCAACATCTACGGTGCAAGGTGCAACATCCGTCCAAAATGACGAAACAGTGCCGTACGACCTTTAGAAATGGGTGCATGGATTGGAAACGGTGCAGTACCATGGTGCATCACTCTCCAGCGATGGTAAATCATAGACCAGCCGCGGGAATTGTTTGCGCCAAAATTGGTCACAAACACGCAATACCGTGAAAGCACCAATGTATGAATATAAATTAGTGATATTCAAACGCAAATAACAAATCTCAACAGATAATAGACAGCAATCCAAAAGTAAAGAACAGAGACACAAGTTTTATAGTGGTTCGGCTATCTCCGGCCTACGTCCACTCCAATTTTTGCGTTTTTATTGATTATCCTTGAAGATTACAAGTGATTACAACAGTTGTAGTGACCAAATCTGAAGAAAGTAGCAGTAATGATGCTATGGAATGATTCTAGCAGCGTCTGGGCTTGCCTTCCCTTTCCAGATTTTTCGACCCCTTTTCTGAATGACCAGGGGCTCTATTTATAGGCGTGGAAGGCTGAAATCCCGCCTAAAACCTGGGGAGGCTGCTTGGCACGTGAGGGGGGCCCACAGGCCCGTGTTCTCGGAATCCGTGCCCAGTTTGGGATCGATTCGAAGTGACGTTCGAATCGATCAAGAATCCATCCAATTGAGCTGAAATTTGGTGTGAACATTCTTCAACATGTATGTAAGCTCCTGTAAAAATTTCATTGCATTTGGATCAACGGTTTGGGAGATATGATCGATCCAAGTTCAAGAATCCGTGCGTCCTGAATGGTTCGAACCCATGCTTCGAAACCGTCCATTTCGAATCCATCCCCTTCGAGTCCACATTCTTCGAACCCGCCTTCTTCGAATCCATGTCATCTTCGAACCCATTGCCTCGAATCCACTTCCTTCGAATCCATCTCCTTGGAAACCACCATCTTCGAATCCATGTCATCTTCGAACCCATGTTCTTCTTCGAATCCATGTCCACTTCGAATCCATCTCCTTCTTCGAGTCCATGTCCACTTCGAATCCATTTCCAATCCATGATCTTCGAATCCATTACCTTCTTCGAATCCGTCTTCTTCTTCGAATCCATGTATACTTCGAATCCATTACCTTCTTCGAATCCGTCTTCTTCTTCGAATCCATGTATACTTCGAATCCATTACCTCCTTCGAGTCCATCTCCATTGCTTCGTATCCATCATCTTCGAATCCATACCTATCGTTCGAATCCACCATCTTCGAGTCCATGTCCATCGTTCGAATCCATGTCCATTGCATTGAAGCTACTCCTTTCGAATCCATCTAGTTCCCATCGATTCGAAGCGTCATCGATGCGAACCTCATGGGTTCGAATCCTGATGGGTTCGAACCGAACGTCACTTTATCCGTTTTTTGATGGATTCGAACTACGTACTATTCCTACCTTGAATCCATCATATTTCCTTCATACGAACTCCGATTAACCTGAAATTTGAAACATAGCCTTTTCTAGTCTTAATCATCGTCTCCAATCAATTTTGTCCCGATCAGAGTTTATCAAGATTTTGACGACATCGATCGCAGCCTTGATTCCAATCGATCCCCAATCCTGATATCCATAATTCCTTGCCAATTTGTTGGTATTCCAGTTTTGACCAAAAAATGGGATAACATTTTGCCCCCCAAAACATGCCTTGTGACAACAAGGCGTGTTTTGAATAATTCCGAATCCAATATCCGAAGTCCAAAACCATATTGCCAGAGTATATCGCCCTTGACTGCTTCGAGTCGATGTCCAATTCCGGATCCAATAACCAAGGTCTTAGACAATTTTGTATCCATTCGAACTCGACAACCGAGTTACAATCCATCCTTATCCAATAACCGAATCCAGGACCTCTCCGGATCGATATCCAAATCCATAACCTCTCTGGGCTCCTGCCAAGCGTAATCCACATCTGACGACCGTGGTCCAGTGTCCCTGGACGTTGAGCTGATCTCTCCGGGTTTTTTCCAAGCGCGATCCATATTTGATGTCCTTGGTCCAGTGTACCTGGACGTTGAGCTAACCTCTTCGGGTTCTTGCCAAGCGTAATCCACACTTGACGACCTTGGTCCAGTGTCCCTGGACGCTGTAAAATGCCATGGCTTAAGTCCTAAGCCGAATCCTGGTCTCTCCGGACCCTTGCCGAGCATAGTCCATACTCGACGACTTGAAAATAATAAATGATAATAGAGGGCCTAAGTCCTAGGCCGAATCCCGGTCTCTCCGGACCCTTGCCAAGCATAGTCCATACTTGACGACCTGAATGAGTCAATTCACCTTGTTTGGGTAAAGTGACTCATCCCTTGCCAGGCATAATCCATACCCGACGACCGTTTATCAAAAACCAGATAAAAGTCCAACCAAAATCTATTCCAAAATTCAAAATCCAAATCCGAAATTCAAATCCGAAATCCAAACCCAAAATCCAAATCCAAATCCAAAATTCAAATCCGAAACCAGAAAACCAGAAATCCGAACCAGCATCCAAAACCCAAAACAATCATCCAAAGGGAAATCCAAATAAAAAAGCAAGAAAACCAGGAGCTCAATCCAAGCTCCAAAACCAAATTCAAAAAGAAAAACAATGTCCAATCTAAAAGCAAGAAATAAATTTCACAAACCATAGCATCCCGGTTTATCATCATTCAGGGCATGCCTAGGGGCTATCTCCGTCCCCGTACATGTGTAAATGACTTTACCGTTTGCTAGTAGCTTGCTACTTATTCCATATTATCCTGGTCAATGGATGATCAATCGACGATCATCCCTGGGCCTCCCATCGTCACGACGTGAGGTGGTCGGTGGTTGCTCTTGCTCCACCGTTGCATCCCGAGTTCCAACGTATTGCTGTAACTGTCCATTCCTTACATGCTCCTCTATTATATCCTTTAGGTGCCTGCAGCTGTTGGTATCGTGTCCATCCAGATCATGGAAGAGACAGTGCCTTCCTGATGTCCTTTCCCGCTCTGTTGGTTCCCTCCTAGCCGGCCTTCGGTAGGGAAGGCGATTCCGAGTTTCCAAGTATATCCGCTCCAGCGTCTCGTCCAATCCAGTGTATGTGGAAAACTTTGGATCCTTCCATCGTTTTCTAGCGTTTCCAGAGTCGTCATCTAACTTCCTTTTTCCTTTATCTTTATCCGAACCGTTTTTGGATACCGCTCCAACCTCGATTGCACTAACCTTTTTCAACTTTAAATCCGTACTTGCATCTTTTTGCCGAAGGAACCTTTCTGCCTCATGAAAGAATTCGTCGAGATTTTGCGGGGGATCTCGTATCAGAGATACCTTGAAATCCGAATTCTCCTTGACTCCTGATACTGCTGCCATTAAAACCATTGATGGATCAGGCCGATCCACCGAAGCGACTGCCGCACTGAATCGAGTTAGAAAAGCTCTAAGCGGTTCGTCCATCCTTTGCTTCACTGATGTTAAAGTCATCACGTTCTTCGGCCTCTTGACGTGAACCCGAAACTGTCCCAGAAACTTTTCCACTAATTCCTTCCAAGTCCTGATAGATCCTTTTCCCAGCTGCCTAAACCACATTGCAGCTAAGTCCTTCAAATACAAAGGGAAACATCGGGCCATCACTTCCTCCGATGCCCCCAGCACCTCCATGTGTCTAGTGTACCTCATTAAGTGATCTGTTGGATCCGTCTTACAATCATATACCTCCACGCTAGGTAGCTTGAACTTAGGTGGATTCCGAGCCATCCTTATCTCCCGAACGAATGGACTTCTATTCACTGCTTCCAAATCTCCGTTTCTCAAACCACCTCGCACAGTCTTCCTAATCATTTCTACTAATCCTGTATTGTCTGGTAGGGGTTGCCCCCCATGCCCCCGAGGGAACTCTGGTACATATTCCTCGTGTGGCTCACTAGCGGCAATGTTAGCTCTAGCTTGCTGAATTCCTTCCAAAGGTTCTCCTGCATTGAATCCTGTGGGCCTGCCCCCAAGCCCTTGTTGATTGCCTTCTGGCTCCGTATCCTGTCCTTCATTGGGTTCCACAACCCTAGCTCCTTGTCCTACATCCGCAGTTGTTGTAGCCGTTCCTAAGTTCTGCATCCCTGCAGCTCTCATTTGTTCCAAGAAAGTTTGCATCATTTCCTGTTGACTTTTCAACAATCTCTCCTGCAAAGAATTGGCCATAGCTTCCATTTCATCCCGAGTTATGTAGACCGAAGCCTGTCCTTCCTCACCTCCGGAGGATGCTCGTTGACTTCCTCCTTGTTGGCTTCTCTCAGCCCTTAGACTTCTACTATTCTGCCTAGTCATTGTCTTTCAAATCCAAACTCCTTAAACTCTTCAAAATCCAATGTAGCAGGTATTAGTCTTTCTCAGTGAAAGCACCAAAATGTTTGCGCCAAAATTGGTCACAAACACCCAATACCGTGAAAGCACTAGTGTATGAATATAAATTAGTGATATTCAAACGCAAATAACAAATCTCAACAGATAATAGACAGCGATCCAAAAGTAAAGAACAGAGACACAAGTTTTATAGTGGTTCGGCTATCTCCGGCCTACGTCCACTCCAATTTTTGCGTTTTTATTGATTATCCTTGAAGATTACAAGTGATTACAACAGTTGTAGTGACCAAATCTGAAGAAAGTAGCAGTAATGATGCTATGGAATGATTCTAGCAGCGTCTGGGCTTGCCTTCCCTTTCCAGATTTTTCGACCCCTTTTCTGAATGACCAGGGGCTCTATTTATAGGCGTGGAAGGCTGAAATCCCGCCTAAAACCTGGGGAGGCTGCTTGGCACGTGAGGGGGGCCCACAGGCCCGTGTTCTCGGAATCCGTGCCCAGTTTGGGATCGATTCGAAGTGACGTTCGAATCGATCAAGAATCCATCCAATTGAGCTGAAATTTGGTGTGAACATTCTTCAACATGTATGTAAGCTCCTGTAAAAATTTCATTGCATTTGGATCAACGGTTTGGGAGATATGATCGATCCAAGTTCAAGAATCCGTGTGTCTTGAATGGTTCGAACCCATGCTTGGAAACCGTCCATTTCGAATCCATCCCCTTCGAGTCCACATTCTTCGAACCCGCCTTCTTCGAATCCATGTCATCTTCGAACCCATTGCCTCGAATCCACTTCCTTCGAATCCATCTCCTTGGAAACCACCATCTTCGAATCCATGTCATCTTCGAACCCATGTTCTTCTTCGAATCCATGTCCACTTCGAATCCATCTCCTTCTTCGAGTCCATGTCCACTTCGAATCCATTTCCAATCCATGATCTTCGAATCCATTACCTTCTTCGAATCCGTCTTCTTCTTCGAATCCATGTATACTTCGAATCCATTACCTTCTTCGAATCCGTCTTCTTCTTCGAATCCATGTATACTTCGAATCCATTACCTCCTTCGAGTCCATCTCCATTGCTTCGTATCCATCATCTTCGAATCCATACCTATCGTTCGAATCCACCATCTTCGAGTCCATGTCCACCGTTGGAATCCATGTCCATTGCATTGAAGCTACTCCTTTCGAATCCATCTAGTTCCCATCGATTCGAAGCGTCATCGATGCGAACCTCATGGGTTCGAATCCTGATGGGTTCGAACCTGATGGGTTCGAACCGAACGTCACTTTATCCCTTTTTTGATGGATTTGAACTACGTACTATTCCTACCTTGAACACATCATATTTCCTTCATACGAACTCCGATTAACCTGAAATTTGAAACATAGCCTTTTCTAGTCTTAATCATCGTCTCCAATCAATTTCGTCCCGATCAGAGTTTATCAAGATTTTGACGACATCGATCGCAGCCTTGATTCCAATCGATCCCCAATCCTGATATCCATAATTCCTTGCCAATTTGTTGGTATTCCAGTTTTGACCAAAAAATGGGATAACAGGAATTCCCTTTTATAGAAAAAATCCACGTGACCAAAAAACGAAGGGTAAAAAACTTCCATGACCCGATTGAGGTTCGGATAGGATTTTTTGGGTATGAAACTAACCAGTGACGGCTAAAAGCCGTCATAGCTATAGAACTCACAGATACCTTCGTTTTGACAGGTTATGGCTCCCGTAACTCTAAACGAGCCAAGAGTTATGGCCCTCCGAAGAGTCAATATCCACAGGGTGCAACATCTACGGTGCAAGGTGCAACATCCGTCCAAAATGACGAAACAGTGCCGTATGACCTTTAGAAATGGGTGCATGGATTGGAAACGGTGCAGTACCATGGTGCGCCACTCTGCAGCGATGGTAAATCATAGAATAGCCGCGGGAATTCCCTTTTACAGAAAAAATCCACGTGACGAAAAAACGAAGGGTAAAAAACTTCCATGACCCGATTGAGGTTCGGATAGGATTTTTTGGGTATGAAACTAACCAGTGACGGCTGAAAGCTGTCACAGCTGTAGAACCCACAAATACCTTCGTTTTGACTGGTTGTGGCTCCCGTAACTCTAAACTAGCAAACAGTTATGGCCCTCCGAAGAATCGATATCCACAGGGTGCAACATCTACGGTGCAAGGTGCAACATCCGTCCGAAATGACGAAACAGTGTCGTACGACCTTTAGAAATAGGTGCATGGATTGGAAATGGTGCAGTACCATGGTGCATCACTCTCCAGCGATGGTAAATCATAGACCAGCCGTGGGAATTCCCTTTTACAGAAAAAATCCACGTGACGAAAAAACGAAGGGTAAAAAACTTTCATGACCCGATTGAGGTTCGGATAGGATTTTTTGGGTATGAAACTAACCAGTGACGGCTGAAAGTAGTCACAGATGTAGAACTCACAAATACCTTCGTTTTGAGTGGTTGTTGCTCCCGTAACTCAATACTAGCAAAGAGTTATGGCCCTCCGAAGAATCGATATCCATAGGGTGCAACATCTACGGTGCAAGGTGCAACATCCGTCCAAAATGACGAAACAGTGCCGTACGACCTTTAGAAATGGGTGCATGGATTGGAAACGGTGCCGTACCATGGTGCACCACTCTCCAGCGATGGTAAATCATAGAATAGCCGCGGGAATTCCCTTTTACAGAAAAAATCCACTTGATGAAAAAACGAAGGGTAAAAAACTTCCATGACCCGATTGAGGTTCGGATAGGATTTTTTGGGTATGAAACTAACCAGTGACGGCTGAAAGGTGTCACAGTTGTAGAACTCACAGATACCTTCGTTTTGACTGGTTGTGGCTCCCGTAACTCTAAACGAGCCAAGAGTTATGGCCCTCCGAAGAATCAATATCCATAGGGTGCAACATCTACGGTGCAAGGTGCAACATCCGTCCAAAATGACGAAACAGTGCCGTACGACCTTTAGAAATGGGTGCATGGATTGGAAACGGTGCAGTACTATGGTGCATCACTCTCCAGCGATGGTAAATCATAGACCAGCCGCGGGAATTCCCTTTTACAGAAAAAATACACGTGACCAAAAAACGAAGGGTAAAAAACTTCCATGACCCGATTGAGGTTCAGATAGGCTTTTTTGGGTATGAAAGTAACCAGTGACTGCTGAAAGCTGTCATAGCTGTAGAACTCACAGATACCTTCGTTTTGACAGGTTATGGCTCCCGTAACTCTAAACGAGCCAAGAGTTATGGCCCTCCGAAGAATCGATATCCACAGGGTGCAACATCTACGGTGCAAGGTGCGACATCCGTCCAAAATGACGAAACAGTGCCGTACAACCTTTAGAAATGGGTGCATGGATTGGAAACGGTGCAGTACCATGGTGCACCACTCTCCAGCGATGGTAAATCATAGACCAGCCGCGGGAATTCCCTTTTACAGAAAAAATCCACGTGACGAAAAAACGAAGGGTAAAAAACTTCCATGACCCGATTGAGGTTCGGATAGGATTTTTTGGGTATGAAACTAACCAGTGACGGCTGAAAGCTGTCACAAATGTAGAACTCACAAATACCTTCGTTTCGACTGGTTGTGGCTCTCGTAACTCTAAACGAGCCAAGAGTTATGGCCCTCCGAAGAATCGATATCCATAGGGTGCAACATCTACGGTGCAAGGTGCAACATCCGTCCAAAATGACGAAATAGTGCGTACATCCTTTAGAAACGGGTGCATGGATTTGAAACAGTACAGTACCATGGTGCACCACTCTCCAGCGATGGTAAATCATAGACCAGCCGTGGGAATTCCCTTTTACAGAAAAAATCCACGTGACGAAAAAACGAAGGGTGAAAAACTTCCATGACCCGATTGAGGTTCGGATAGGATTTTTTGGGTATGAAACTAACCAGTGACGGCTGAAAGCCGTCACAGATGTAGATCTCAAAAATACCGTCGTTTTGACTGGTTGTGGCTCCCGTAACTCTAAACGAGCCAAGAGTTATGGCCCTCCGAAGAATCGATATCCATAGGGTGCAACATCTACGGTGCAAGGTGCAACATCCGTCCAAAATGACGAAACAGTGCCGTACGACCTTTAGAAAAGGGTGCATGATTGGAAACGGTGCAGTACCATGGTGCACCACTCTCCAGCGATGGTAAATCATAGACCAGCCGTGGGAATTCCCTCTTACAGAAAAAATCCACGTGACGAAAAAACGAAGGGTAAAAAACTTCCATGACCCGATTGAGGTTCGGATAGGATTTTTTGGGTATGAAACTAACCAATGATGGCTAAAAGCCGTCATAGCTATAGAACTGACAGATACCTTCGTTTTGACAGGTTATGGCTCCCGTAACTCTAAACGAGCCAAGAGTTATGGCCCTCCGAAGAATCGATATCCACAGGGTGCAACATCTACGGTGCAAGGTGCAACATCCGTCCAAAATGACGAAACAGTGCCGTTTGACCTTTAGAAATGGATGCATGCATTGGAAACGGTGCAGTACCATGGTGCACCACTCTGCAGCGATGGTAAATCATAGACCAGCCGTGGGAATTCCCTTTTACAGAAAAAATCCACGTGACGAAAAAACGAAGGGTAAAAAACTTCCATGACCCGATTGAGGTTCGGATAGGATTTTTTGGGTATGAAACTAACCAGTGACGGCTAAAAGTAGTCACAGATGTAGAACTCACAAATACCTTCGTTTTGAGTGGTTGTTGCTCCCGTAACTCAAAACTAGCAAAGAGTTATGGCCCTCCGAAGAATCGATATCCACAGGGTGCAACATCTACGGTGCAAGGTGCAACATCCGTCCAAAATGACGAAACAGTGCCGTACGACCTTTAGAAATGGGTGCATGGATTGGAAACGGTGCCGTACCATGGTGCACCACTCTCCAGCGATGGTAAATCATAGACCAGCCGTGGGAATTCCCTTTTACAGAAAAAATCCACCTGACGAAAAAACGAAGGGTAAAAAACTTCCATGACCCGATTGAGGTTCGGATAGGATTTTTTGGGTATGAAACTAACCGGTGACGGCTGAAAGGTGTCACAGATGTAGAACTCACAGATACCTTCGTTTTGACTGGTTGTGGCTCTCGTAACTCTAAACGAGCCAAGAGTTATGGCCCTCCGAAGAATCAATATCCATAGGGTGCAACATCTACGGTGCAAGGTGCAACATCCATCCAAAATGACGAAACAGTGCCGTACGACCTTTAGAAATGGGTGCATGGATTGAAAACGGTGCAGTACCATGGTGCATCACTCTCCAGCGATGGTAAATCATAGACCAGCCGCGAGAATTCCCTTTTACAGAAAAAATCCACGTGACCAAAAAACGAAGGGTAAAAAACTTCCATGACCCGATTGAGGTTCGGATAGGAATTTTTGGGTATGAAACTAACCAGTGACGGCTAAAAGCCGTCATAGCTATAGAACTCACAGATACCTTCGTTTTGACAGGTTATGGCTCCCGTAACTCTAAACGAGCCAAGAGTTATGGCCCTCCAAAGAATCGATATCCACAAGGTGCAACATCTACGGTGCAAGGTGCAACATCCGTCGAAAATGACGAAACAATGTCGTATGACCTTTAGAAATGGGTGCATGGATTGGAAACGGTGCAGTACTATGGTGCACCACTCTGCAGCGATGGTAAATCATAGACCAGCCGCGGGAATTCCCTTTTACAGAAAAAATCCACGTGACGAAAAAACGAAGGGTAAAAAACTTCCATGACCCAATTGAGGTTCGGATAGGATTTTTTGGGTATGAAACTAACCAGTGACGGCTGAAAGCCGTCACAGCTGTAGAACCCACAGATACCTTCGTTTTGACTGGTTGTGGCTCCCGTAACTCTAAAGTAGCAAAGTGTTATGGCCCTCCGAAGAATCGATATCCACAGGGTGCAACATCTACGGTGCAAGGTGCAACATCCGTCCAAAATGACGAAACAGTGCCGCACGACCTTTAGAAATGGGTGCATGGATTGGAAACGGTGCCGTACCAATGTGCACCACTCTCCAGCGATGGTAAATCATAGACCAGCCGCGGGAATTCCCTTTTACAGAAAAAATCCACGTGACGAAAAAACGAAGGGTAAAAAACTTCCATGACCCGACTGAGGTTCGGATAGGATTTTTTGGGTATGAAACTAACCAGTGACTGCTGAAAGCTGTCATAGCTGTAGAACTCACAGATACCTTCGTTTTGACTGGTTATGGCTCCCGCAACTCTAAACGAGCCAAGAGTTATGGCCCTCACTAGAATCGATATCCACAGGGTGCAACATCTACGGTGCAAGGTGCAACATCCGTCCAAAATGACGAAACAGTGTCGTACGACCTTTAGAAATGGGTGCATGGATTGGAAACGGTGCAGTACCATGGTGCACCACTCTCCAGCGATGGTAAATCATAGACCAGCCGCGGGAATTCCCTTTTACAGAAAAAATCCACGTGACAAAAAACGAAGGGTAAAAAACTTCCATGACCCGATTGAGGTTCGGATAGGATTTTTTGGGTATGAAACTAACCAGTGACGGCTGAAAGCCGTCACAGCTGTAGAACCCACAGATACCTTCGTTTCGACTGGTTGTGCCTCTCGTAACTCTAAACGAGCCAAGAGTTATGGCCCTCCGAAGAATCGATATCCATAGGGTGCAACATCTATGGTGCAAGGTGCAACATCCGTCCAAAATGACGAAACAGTGCGTACGACCTTTAGAAACGGGTGCATGGATTTGAAACGGTGCAGTACCATGGTGCACCACTCTCCAGCGATGGTAAATCATAGACCAGCCGCGGGAATTCCCTTTTGCAGAAAAAATCCACGTGACGAAAAAACGAAGGGTGAAAAACTTCCATGACCCGATTGAGGTTCGGATAGGATTTTTTGGGTATGAAACTAACCAATGACAGCTGAAAGCCGTCACAGATGTAGAACTCAAAAATACCTTCGTTTTGACTGGTTGTGGCTCCCGTAACTCTAAACGAGCCAAGAGTTATGGCCCTCCGAAGAATCGATATCCATAGGGTGCAACATCTACGGTGCAAGGTGCAACATCCGTCCAAAATGACGAAACAGTGCCGTACGACCTTTAGAAAAGGGTGCATGGATTGGAAACGGTGCAGTACCATGGTGCACCACTCTCCAGCGATGGTAAATCATAGACCACCCGCGGGAATTCCCTTTTACAGAAAAAATCCGCGTGACAAAAAAATGAAGGGTGAAAAACTTCCATGACCCGATTGAGGTTCGGATAGGATTTTTTGGGTATGAAACTAACCAGTGACGGCTGAAAGCCGTCACAGATGTAGAACTCAAAAATACCTTCGTTTTGACAGGTTGTGGCTCCCGTAACTCTAAACGAGCCAAGAGTTATGGCCCTCCGAAGAATCGATATCCATAGGGTGCAACATCTACGGTGCAAGGTGCAACATCCGTCTAAAATGACGAAACAGTGCCGTACGACCTTTAGAAAAGGGTGCATGGATTGGAAACGGTGCTGTACCATGGTGCACCACTCTCTAGCGATGGTAAATCATAGACCAGCCGTGGGAATTTCCTTTTACAGAAAAAATCCACGTGACGAAAAAACGAAGGGTGAAAAACTTCCATGACCCGATTGAGGTTCGGATAGGATTTTTTGGGTATGAAACTAACCAGTGATGGCAAAAAGCCGTCATAGCTATAGAACTCACAGATACCTTCGTTTTGACAGGTTATGGCTCCCGTAACTCTAAACGAGCCAAGAGTTATGGCCTTCCGAAGAATCGATATCCACAGGGTGCAACATCTACGGTGCAAGGTGCAACATCCGTCCAAAAAGACGAAACAGTGCCGTATGACCTTTAGAAATGGGTGCATGCATTGGGAACGGTGCATCACCATGGTGCACCACTCTGCAGCGATGGTAAATCATAGACCAGCCGCTGGAATTCCCTTTTACAGAAAAAATCCACGTGACGTAAAAACGAAGGGTAAAAAACTTCCATGACCCGATTGAGGTTCGGATAGGATTTTTTGGGTATGAAACTAACTAGTGACGGCTGAAAGTAGTCACAGATGTAGAACTCACAAATACCTTCGTTTTGAGTGGTTGTTGCTCCCGTAACTCAAAATTGGCAAAGAGTTATGGCCCTCCGAAGAATCGATATCCATAGGGTGCAACATCTACGGTGCAAGGTGCAACATCCGTCCAAAATGACGAAACAGTGCCGTACGACCTTTAGAAATGGGTGCATGGATTTGAAACAGTGCAGTACCATGGTGCACCACTCTGCAGCGTTGGTAAATCATAGACCAGCCGCGGGAATTCCCTTTTACAGAAAAAATCCACGTGACGAAAAAACGAAGGGTAAAAAACTTCCATGACCCGATTGAGGTTCGGATAGGATTTTTTGGGTATGAAACTAACCAGTGACGGCTGAAAGTAGTCACAGATGTAGAACTCACAAATACCTTCGTTTTGAGTGGTTGTTGCTCGTGTAACTCAAAACTAGCAAAGAGTTATGGCCCTCCGAAGAATCGATATCCATAGGGTGCAACATCTACGGTGCAAGGTGCAACATCCGTCCAAAATGACGAAACAGTGCCGTACGACCTTTAGAAATGGGTGCATGGATTTGAAACAGTGCAGTACCATGGTGCACCACTCTCCAGCGATGGTAAATCATAGACCAGCCGCGGGAATTCCCTTTTGCAGAAAAAATCCACGTGACGAAAAAACGAAGGGTGAAAAACTTCCATGACCCGATTGAGGTTCAGATAGGCTTTTTTGGGTATGAAAGTAACCAGTGACTGCTGAAAGCTGTCATAGCTGTAGAACTCACAGATACCTTCGTTTTGACAGGTTATGGCTCCCGTAACTCTAAACGAGCCAAGAGTTATGGCCCTCCGAAGAATCGATATCCACAGGGTGCAACATCTACGGTGCAAGGTGCGACATCCGTCCAAAATGACGAAACAGTGCCGTACAACCTTTAGAAATGGGTGCATGGATTGGAAACGGTGCAGTACCATGGTGCACCACTCTCCAGCGATGGTAAATCATAGACCAGCCGCGGGAATTCCCTTTTACAGAAAAAATCCACGTGACGAAAAAACGAAGGGTAAAAAACTTCCATGACCCGATTGAGGTTCGGATAGGATTTTTTGGGTATGAAACTAACCAGTGACGGCTGAAAGCTGTCACAAATGTAGAACTCACAAATACCTTCGTTTCGACTGGTTGTGGCTCTCGTAACTCTAAACGAGCCAAGAGTTATGGCCCTCCGAAGAATCGATATCCATAGGGTGCAACATCTACGGTGCAAGGTGCAACATCCGTCCAAAATGACGAAATAGTGCGTACATCCTTTAGAAACGGGTGCATGGATTTGAAACAGTACAGTACCATGGTGCACCACTCTCCAGCGATGGTAAATCATAGACCAGCCGTGGGAATTCCCTTTTACAGAAAAAATCCACGTGACGAAAAAACGAAGGGTGAAAAACTTCCATGACCCGATTGAGGTTCGGATAGGATTTTTTGGGTATGAAACTAACCAGTGACGGCTGAAAGCCGTCACAGATGTAGATCTCAAAAATACCGTCGTTTTGACTGGTTGTGGCTCCCGTAACTCTAAACGAGCCAAGAGTTATGGCCCTCCGAAGAATCGATATCCATAGGGTGCAACATCTACGGTGCAAGGTGCAACATCCGTCCAAAATGACGAAACAGTGCCGTACGACCTTTAGAAAAGGGTGCATGATTGGAAACGGTGCAGTACCATGGTGCACCACTCTCCAGCGATGGTAAATCATAGACCAGCCGTGGGAATTCCCTCTTACAGAAAAAATCCACGTGACGAAAAAACGAAGGGTAAAAAACTTCCATGACCCGATTGAGGTTCGGATAGGATTTTTTGGGTATGAAACTAACCAATGATGGCTAAAAGCCGTCATAGCTATAGAACTGACAGATACCTTCGTTTTGACAGGTTATGGCTCCCGTAACTCTAAACGAGCCAAGAGTTATGGCCCTCCGAAGAATCGATATCCACAGGGTGCAACATCTACGGTGCAAGGTGCAACATCCGTCCAAAATGACGAAACAGTGCCGTTTGACCTTTAGAAATGGATGCATGCATTGGAAACGGTGCAGTACCATGGTGCACCACTCTGCAGCGATGGTAAATCATAGACCAGCCGTGGGAATTCCCTTTTACAGAAAAAATCCACGTGACGAAAAAACGAAGGGTAAAAAACTTCCATGACCCGATTGAGGTTCGGATAGGATTTTTTGGGTATGAAACTAACCAGTGACGGCTAAAAGTAGTCACAGATGTAGAACTCACAAATACCTTCGTTTTGAGTGGTTGTTGCTCCCGTAACTCAAAACTAGCAAAGAGTTATGGCCCTCCGAAGAATCGATATCCACAGGGTGCAACATCTACGGTGCAAGGTGCAACATCCGTCCAAAATGACGAAACAGTGCCGTACGACCTTTAGAAATGGGTGCATGGATTGGAAACGGTGCCGTACCATGGTGCACCACTCTCCAGCGATGGTAAATCATAGACCAGCCGTGGGAATTCCCTTTTACAGAAAAAATCCACCTGACGAAAAAACGAAGGGTAAAAAACTTCCATGACCCGATTGAGGTTCGGATAGGATTTTTTGGGTATGAAACTAACCGGTGACGGCTGAAAGGTGTCACAGATGTAGAACTCACAGATACCTTCGTTTTGACTGGTTGTGGCTCTCGTAACTCTAAACGAGCCAAGAGTTATGGCCCTCCGAAGAATCAATATCCATAGGGTGCAACATCTACGGTGCAAGGTGCAACATCCATCCAAAATGACGAAACAGTGCCGTACGACCTTTAGAAATGGGTGCATGGATTGAAAACGGTGCAGTACCATGGTGCATCACTCTCCAGCGATGGTAAATCATAGACCAGCCGCGAGAATTCCCTTTTACAGAAAAAATCCACGTGACCAAAAAACGAAGGGTAAAAAACTTCCATGACCCGATTGAGGTTCGGATAGGAATTTTTGGGTATGAAACTAACCAGTGACGGCTAAAAGCCGTCATAGCTATAGAACTCACAGATACCTTCGTTTTGACAGGTTATGGCTCCCGTAACTCTAAACGAGCCAAGAGTTATGGCCCTCCAAAGAATCGATATCCACAAGGTGCAACATCTACGGTGCAAGGTGCAACATCCGTCGAAAATGACGAAACAATGTCGTATGACCTTTAGAAATGGGTGCATGGATTGGAAACGGTGCAGTACTATGGTGCACCACTCTGCAGCGATGGTAAATCATAGACCAGCCGCGGGAATTCCCTTTTACAGAAAAAATCCACGTGACGAAAAAACGAAGGGTAAAAAACTTCCATGACCCAATTGAGGTTCGGATAGGATTTTTTGGGTATGAAACTAACCAGTGACGGCTGAAAGCCGTCACAGCTGTAGAACCCACAGATACCTTCGTTTTGACTGGTTGTGGCTCCCGTAACTCTAAAGTAGCAAAGTGTTATGGCCCTCCGAAGAATCGATATCCACAGGGTGCAACATCTACGGTGCAAGGTGCAACATCCGTCCAAAATGACGAAACAGTGCCGCACGACCTTTAGAAATGGGTGCATGGATTGGAAACGGTGCCGTACCAATGTGCACCACTCTCCAGCGATGGTAAATCATAGACCAGCCGCGGGAATTCCCTTTTACAGAAAAAATCCACGTGACGAAAAAACGAAGGGTAAAAAACTTCCATGACCCGACTGAGGTTCGGATAGGATTTTTTGGGTATGAAACTAACCAGTGACTGCTGAAAGCTGTCATAGCTGTAGAACTCACAGATACCTTCGTTTTGACTGGTTATGGCTCCCGCAACTCTAAACGAGCCAAGAGTTATGGCCCTCACTAGAATCGATATCCACAGGGTGCAACATCTACGGTGCAAGGTGCAACATCCGTCCAAAATGACGAAACAGTGTCGTACGACCTTTAGAAATGGGTGCATGGATTGGAAACGGTGCAGTACCATGGTGCACCACTCTCCAGCGATGGTAAATCATAGACCAGCCGCGGGAATTCCCTTTTACAGAAAAAATCCACGTGACAAAAAACGAAGGGTAAAAAACTTCCATGACCCGATTGAGGTTCGGATAGGATTTTTTGGGTATGAAACTAACCAGTGACGGCTGAAAGCCGTCACAGCTGTAGAACCCACAGATACCTTCGTTTCGACTGGTTGTGCCTCTCGTAACTCTAAACGAGCCAAGAGTTATGGCCCTCCGAAGAATCGATATCCATAGGGTGCAACATCTATGGTGCAAGGTGCAACATCCGTCCAAAATGACGAAACAGTGCGTACGACCTTTAGAAACGGGTGCATGGATTTGAAACGGTGCAGTACCATGGTGCACCACTCTCCAGCGATGGTAAATCATAGACCAGCCGCGGGAATTCCCTTTTGCAGAAAAAATCCACGTGACGAAAAAACGAAGGGTGAAAAACTTCCATGACCCGATTGAGGTTCGGATAGGATTTTTTGGGTATGAAACTAACCAATGACAGCTGAAAGCCGTCACAGATGTAGAACTCAAAAATACCTTCGTTTTGACTGGTTGTGGCTCCCGTAACTCTAAACGAGCCAAGAGTTATGGCCCTCCGAAGAATCGATATCCATAGGGTGCAACATCTACGGTGCAAGGTGCAACATCCGTCCAAAATGACGAAACAGTGCCGTACGACCTTTAGAAAAGGGTGCATGGATTGGAAACGGTGCAGTACCATGGTGCACCACTCTCCAGCGATGGTAAATCATAGACCACCCGCGGGAATTCCCTTTTACAGAAAAAATCCGCGTGACAAAAAAATGAAGGGTGAAAAACTTCCATGACCCGATTGAGGTTCGGATAGGATTTTTTGGGTATGAAACTAACCAGTGACGGCTGAAAGCCGTCACAGATGTAGAACTCAAAAATACCTTCGTTTTGACAGGTTGTGGCTCCCGTAACTCTAAACGAGCCAAGAGTTATGGCCCTCCGAAGAATCGATATCCATAGGGTGCAACATCTACGGTGCAAGGTGCAACATCCGTCTAAAATGACGAAACAGTGCCGTACGACCTTTAGAAAAGGGTGCATGGATTGGAAACGGTGCTGTACCATGGTGCACCACTCTCTAGCGATGGTAAATCATAGACCAGCCGTGGGAATTTCCTTTTACAGAAAAAATCCACGTGACGAAAAAACGAAGGGTGAAAAACTTCCATGACCCGATTGAGGTTCGGATAGGATTTTTTGGGTATGAAACTAACCAGTGATGGCAAAAAGCCGTCATAGCTATAGAACTCACAGATACCTTCGTTTTGACAGGTTATGGCTCCCGTAACTCTAAACGAGCCAAGAGTTATGGCCTTCCGAAGAATCGATATCCACAGGGTGCAACATCTACGGTGCAAGGTGCAACATCCGTCCAAAAAGACGAAACAGTGCCGTATGACCTTTAGAAATGGGTGCATGCATTGGGAACGGTGCATCACCATGGTGCACCACTCTGCAGCGATGGTAAATCATAGACCAGCCGCTGGAATTCCCTTTTACAGAAAAAATCCACGTGACGTAAAAACGAAGGGTAAAAAACTTCCATGACCCGATTGAGGTTCGGATAGGATTTTTTGGGTATGAAACTAACTAGTGACGGCTGAAAGTAGTCACAGATGTAGAACTCACAAATACCTTCGTTTTGAGTGGTTGTTGCTCCCGTAACTCAAAATTGGCAAAGAGTTATGGCCCTCCGAAGAATCGATATCCATAGGGTGCAACATCTACGGTGCAAGGTGCAACATCCGTCCAAAATGACGAAACAGTGCCGTACGACCTTTAGAAATGGGTGCATGGATTTGAAACAGTGCAGTACCATGGTGCACCACTCTGCAGCGTTGGTAAATCATAGACCAGCCGCGGGAATTCCCTTTTACAGAAAAAATCCACGTGACGAAAAAACGAAGGGTAAAAAACTTCCATGACCCGATTGAGGTTCGGATAGGATTTTTTGGGTATGAAACTAACCAGTGACGGCTGAAAGTAGTCACAGATGTAGAACTCACAAATACCTTCGTTTTGAGTGGTTGTTGCTCGTGTAACTCAAAACTAGCAAAGAGTTATGGCCCTCCGAAGAATCGATATCCATAGGGTGCAACATCTACGGTGCAAGGTGCAACATCCGTCCAAAATGACGAAACAGTGCCGTACGACCTTTAGAAATGGGTGCATGGATTTGAAACAGTGCAGTACCATGGTGCACCACTCTCCAGCGATGGTAAATCATAGACCAGCCGCGGGAATTCCCTTTTGCAGAAAAAATCCACGTGACGAAAAAACGAAGGGTGAAAAACTTCCATGACCCGATTGAGGTTCGGATAGGATTTTTTGGGAATGAAACTAACCAGTGACGGCTGAGAGCCGTCACAGATGTAGAACTCAAAAATACCTTCGTTTTGACTAGTTGTGGCTCCCGTAACTCAAAACGAGCCAAGAGTTATGGCCCTCCGAAGAATCGATATCCATAGGGTGCAACATCTACAGTGCAAGGTGCAACATCCGTCCAAAATGAAGAAACAGTGCCGTACGACCTTTAG
This sequence comes from Allium cepa, assembly GCA_030765085.1. NCBI lineage: Eukaryota > Viridiplantae > Streptophyta > Magnoliopsida > Asparagales > Amaryllidaceae > Allium > Allium cepa. Next base: position 1,975,332 of record CM060941.1, read on the forward strand.
AAAAGGGTGCATGGATTGGAAACGATGCAGTACCATGGTGCACCACTCTCCAGCGATGGTAAATCATAGACCAGCCGCGGGAATTCCCTTTTACATAAAAAATCCACGTGACGAAAAAACGAAGGGTGAAAAACTTCCATGACCCGATTGAGGTTCGGATAGGATTTTTTGGGTATGAAACTAACCAGTGACGGCTGAGAGCCGTCACAGATGTAGAACTCAAAAATACCTTCGTTTTGGCAGGTTGTGGCTCCCATAACTCTAAAGGAGCCAAGAGTTATGGCCCTCCGAATAATCGATATCCATAGGGTGCAACATCTACGGTGCAAGGTGCAACATCCGTCCAAAATGACGAAACAGTGCCGTACGACCTTTAGAGATGGGTGCATGGATTGGAAACGGTGCAGTACCATGGTGCATCACTCTCCAGCGATGGTAAATCATAGTCCAGCCGCGGGAATTCCCTTTTACAGAAAAAATCCACGTGACGAAAAAACGAAGGGTAAAAAACTTCCATGACCCGATTGAGGTTCGGATAGGATTTTTTGGGTATGAAACTAACCAGTGACGGCTAAAAGCCGTCATAGCTATAGAACTCACACATACCTTCGTTTTGACTGGTTATGGCTCCCGTAACTCTAAACGAGCCAAGAGTTATGGCCCTCCGAAGAATCGATATCCACAGGGTGCAACATCTACGGTGCAAGGTGCAACATTCGTCCAAAATGAGGAAACAGTGCCGTATGACCTTTAGAAATGGGTGCATGCATTGGAAACGGTGCAGTACCATGGTGCACCACTCTGCAGCGATGGTGAATCATAGACCAGCCGCGGGAATTCCCTTTTACAGAAAAAATCCACGTGACGAAAAAACGAAGGGTAAAAAACTTCCATGACCCGATTGAGGTTCGGATAGGATTTTTTGGGTATGAAACTAACCAGTGACGGCTGAAAGTAGTCACAGATGTAGAACTCACAAATACCTTCGTTTTGAGTGGTTGTTGCTCCCGTAACTCAAAACTAGCAAAGAGTTATGGCCCTCCGAAGAATCGATATCCATAGGGTGCAACATCTACGGTGCAAGGTGCAACATCCGTCCAAAATGATGAAACAGTGCCGTACGACCTTTAGAAACGGGTGCATGGATTTGAAACGGTGCAGTACCATGGTGCACCACTCTCCAGCGATGGTAAATCATAGACCAGCCGCGGGAATTCCCTTTTACAAAAAAATCCACGTGACGAAAAAACGAAGGGTGGAAAACTTCCATGACCCGATTGAGGTTCGGATAGGATTTTTTGGGTGTGAAACTAACCAGTGACGGCTGAAAGCCGTCACAGATGTAGAACTCAAAAATACCTTCGTTTTGACTGGTTGTGGCTCCCGTAAGTCTAAACGAGCCAACAGTTATGGCCCTCCGAAGAATCGATATCCATAGGGTGCAACATCTACGGTGCAAGGTGCAACATCCGTCTAAAATGACGAAACAGTGCCGTACGACCTTTAGAAATGGGTGCATGGATTGGAAACGGTGCAGTACCATGGTGCACCACTCTCCAGCGATGGTAAATCATAGACCAGCTGTGGGAATTCCCTTTTACAGAAAAAATCCACGTGACGAAAAAACGAAGGGTGAAAAACTTCCATGACCCGATTGAGGTTCGGATAGGATTTTTTGGGTATGAAACTAACCAGTGACGGATGAAAGCCGTCACAGACGTAGAACTCAAAAATACCTTCGTTTTGACTGGTTGTGGCTCCCGTAACTCTAAACGAGCCAAGAGTTATGGCCCTCCGAAGAATCGATATCCATAGGGTGCAACATCTACGGTACAAGGTGCAACATCCGTCCAAAATGACGAAACAGTGCCGTACGACCTTTAGAAAATGGTGCATGGATTGGAAACGGTGCAGTACCATGGTGCACCACTCCCCAGCAATGGTAAATCATAGACCAGCCGTGCGAATTCCCTTTTACAAAAAAAATCCACGTGACGAAAAAACGAAGGGTAAAAAACTTCCATGACCCGATCGAGTTTCAGATAGGACTTTTTGGGTATGAAACTAGCCAGTGATGGCTAAAAGCCGTCATAGCTATAGAACTCACAGATAACTTCGTTTTGACAGGTTATGGCTCCCGTAACTCTAAACGAGCCAAGAGTTATGGCCCTCCGAAGAATCGATATCCACAGGGTGCAACATCTACGGTGCAAGGTGCAACATCCGTCCAAAATGACGATACAGTGTCGTACGACCTTTACAAATGCGTGCATGGATTGGAAACTGTGCAGTACCATGGTGCACCACTCTCCAGCGATGGTAAATCATAGACCAGCTGCGGGAATTCCCTTTTACAGAAAAAATCCACGTGACGAAAAAACGAAGGGTGAAAAACTTCCATGACCCGATTGAGGTTCGGATAGGATTTTTTGGGTATGAAACTAACCAGTGACGGCTGAAAGTAGTCACAGATGTAGAACTCACAAATACCTTCGTTTTGAGTGGTTGTTGCTCCCGTAACTCAAAACTAGCAAAGAGTTATGGCCCTCCGAAGAATCGATATCCATAGGGTGCAACATCTACGGTGCAAGGTGCAACATCCGTCCAAAATGACGAAACAGTGCCGTACGACCTTTAGAATCGGGTGCATGGATTTGAAACGGTGCAGTACCATGGTGCACCACTCTCCAGCGATGGTAAATCATAGACCAGCCGCGGGAATTCCCTTTTACAGAAAAAATCCACGTGACGAAAAAACGAAGGGTGAAAAACTTCCATGACCCGATTGAGGTTCGGATAGGATTTTTTGGGTATGAAACTAACCAGTGACGGCTGAAAGCCGTCACAGATGTAGAACTCAAAAATACCTTCGTTTTGACTGGTTGTGGCTCCCGTAAGTCTAAACGAGCTAACAGTTATGGCCCTCCGAAGAATCGATATCCATAGGGTGCAACATCTACGGTGCAAGGTGCAACATCCGTCTAAAATGACGAAACAGTGCCGTACGACCTTTAGAATTGGGTGCATGGATTGGAAACGGTGCAGTACCATAGTGGACCACTCTCCAGCGATGGTAAATCATAGACCAGCTGTGGGAATTCCCTTTTACAGAAAAAATCCACGTGACGAAAAAACGAAGGGTGAAAAACTTCCATGACCCGATTGAGGTTCGGATAGGATTTTTTGGGTATGAAACTAACCAGTGACGGATGAAAGCTGTCACAGACGTAGAACTCAAAAATACCTTCGTTTTGACTGGTTGTGGCTCCCGTAACTCTAAACGAGCCAAGAGTTATGGCCCTCCGAAGAATCGATATCCATAGGGTGCAACATCTACGGTACAAGGTGCAACATCCGTCCAAAATGACGAAACAGTGCCGTACGACCTTTAGAAAAGGGTGCATTGATTGGAAACGGTGCAGTACCATGGTGCACCACTCTCCAGCAATGGTAAATCATAGACCAGCCGTGCGAATTCCCTTTTACAAAAAAAATCCACGTGACGAAAAAACGAAGGGTAAAAAACTTCCATGACCCGATCGAGTTTCAGATAGTACTTTTTGGGTATGAAACTAGCCAGTGATGGCTAAAAGCCGTCATAGCTATAGAACTCACAGATAACTTCGTTTTGACAGGTTATGGCTCCCGTAACTCTAAACGAGCGAAGAGTTATGGCCCTCCGAAGAATCGATATCCACAGGGTGCAACATCTACGGTGCAAGGTGCAACATCCGTCCAAAATGACGAAACAGTGCCGTATGACCTTTAGAAACGGTGCAGTACCATGGTGCACCACTCTGCAGCGATGGTAAATCATAGAATAGCCGCGGGAATTCCCTTTTACAGAAAAAATCCACGTGACGAAAAAATGAAGGGTAAAAATCTTCCATGACCCGATTGAGGTTCGGATAGGATTTTTTGGGTATGAAACTAACCAGTGACGGCTGAAAGGTGTCACAGATGTAGAACTCACAGATACCTTCGTTTTGACAGGTTATGGCTCCCGTAACTCTAAACGAGCCAAGAGTTATGGCCCTCCGAAGAATCGATATCCACAGGGTGCAACATCTACGGTGCAAGGTGCAACATCCGTCCAAAATGACGAAACAGTGTTGTATGACCATTAGAAATGGGTGCATGGATTGGAAACGGTGCAGTACCATGGTGCACCACTCTGCAGCGACGATAAATCATAGAATAGCCGCGGGAATTCCCTTTTACAGAAAAAATCCACATGAAGAAAAAACGAAGGGTAAAAAACTTCCATGACCCGATTGAGGTTCGGATAGGATTTTTTGGGTATGAAACTAACCAGTGATGGCTAAAAGCCGTCATAGCTATAGAACTCACAGATACCTTCGTTTTGACAGGTTATGGCTCCCGTAACTCTAAACGAGCCAAGAGTTATGGCCCTCCGAAGAATCGATATCCACAGGGTGCAACATCTACGGTGCAAGGTGCAACATCCGTCCAAAATGACGAAACAGTGACGTATGACCTTTAGAAATGGGTGCATGCATTGGAAACGGTGCAGTACCATGGTGCACCACTCTGCAGCGATGGTAAATCATAGACCAGCCGCGGGAATTCCCTTTTACAGAAAAAATCCACGTGACGAAAAAACGAAGGGTAAAAAACTTCCATGACCCGATTGAGGTTCGGATAGGATTTTTTGGGTATGAAACTAACCAGTGATGGCTAAAAGCCGTCATAGCTATGGAACTCACAGATACCTTCGTTTTGACAGGTTATGGCTCCCGTAACTCTAAACGAGCCAAGAGTTATGGCCCTCCGAAGAATCGATATCCACAGGGTGCAACATCTACGGTGCAAGGTGCAACATCCGTCTAAAATGACCGAACAGTGCCGTACGACCTTTAGAAAAGGGTGCATGGATTGGAAACGGTGCAGTACCATGGTGCACCACTCTGCAGCGATGGTGAATCATAGACCAGCCGCGGGAATTCCCTTTTACAGAAAAAATCCACGTGACGAAAAAACGAAGGGTAAAAAACTTCCATGACCCGATTGAGGTTCGGATAGGATTTTTTGGGTATGAAACTAACCAGTGACGGCTGAAAGTAGTCACAGATGTAGAACTCACAAATACCTTCGTTTTGAGTGGTTGTTGCTCCCGTAACTCAAAACTAGCAAAGAGTTATGGCCCTCCGAAGAATCGATATCCATAGGGTGCAACATCTACGGTGCAAGGTGCAACATCCGTCCAAAATGACGAAACAGTGCCGTACGACCTTTAGAAACGGGTGCATGGATTTGAAACGGTGCAGTACCATGGGGGACCACTCTCCAGCGATGGTAAATCATAGACCAGCCGCGGGAATTCCCTTTTACAGAATAAATCCACGTGACGAAAAAACGAAGGGTGAAAAACTTCCATGACCCGATTGAGGTTCGGATAGGATTTTTTGGGTATGAAACTAACCAGTGACGGCTGAAAGACGTCACAGATGTAGAACTCAAAAATACCTTCGTTTTGACTGGTTGTGGCTCCCGTAAGTCTAAACGAGCCAACAGTTATGGCCCTCCGAAGAATCGATATCCATAGGGTGCAACATCTACGGTGCAAGGTGCAACATCCGTCTAAAATGACGAAACAGTGTCGTACGACCTTTAGAAATGGGTGCATGGATTGGAAACTGTGCAGTACCATGGTGCACCACTCTCCAGCGATGGTAAATCATAGACCAGCTGTGGGAATTCCCTTTTACAGAAAAAATCCACGTGATGAAAAAACGAAGGGTGAAAAACTTCCATGACCCGATTGAGGTTCGGATAGGATTTTTTGGGTATGAAACTAACCAGTGACGGCTGAAAGCCGTCACAGACGTAGAACTCAAAAATACCTTCGTTTTGACTGGTTGTGGCTCCCGTAACTCTAAACGAGCCAAGACTTATGGCCCTCCGAAGAATCGATATCCATATGGTGCAACATCTACGGTACAAGGTGCAACATCCGTCCAAAATGACGAAACAGTGCCGTACGACCTTTAGAAAAGGGTGCATGGATTGGAAACGGTGCAGTACCATGGTGCACCACTCTCCAGCAATGGTAAATCATAGACCAGCCGTGCGAATTCCCTTTTACAAAAAAATCCACGTGACGAAAAAACGAAGGGTAAAAAACTTCCATGACCCGATCGAGTTTCAGATAGGACTTTTTGGGTATGAAACTAGCCAGTGATGGCTAAAAGCCGTCATAGCTATAGAACTCACAGATAACTTCGTTTTGACAGGTTATGACTCCCGTAACTCTAAACGAGCCAAGAGTTATGGCCCTCCGAAGAATCGATATCCACAGGGTACAACATCTACGGTGCAAGGTGCAACATCCGTCCAAAATGACGAAACAGTGCCGTATGACCTTTAGAAACGGTGCAGTACCATGGTGCACCACTCTGCAGCGATGGTAAATCATAGAATAGCCGCGGGAATTCCCTTTTACAGAAAAAATCCACGTGACGAAAAAACGAAGGGTAAAAAACTTCCATGACCCGATTGAGGTTCGGATAGGATTTTTTGGGTATGAAACTAACCAGTGATGGCTAAAAGCCGTCATAGCTATGGAACTCACAGATACCTTCGTTTTGACAGGTTATGGCTCCCGTAACTCTAAACGAGCCAAGAGTTATGGCCCTCCGAAGAATCGATATCCACAGGGTGCAACATCTACGGTGCAAGGTGCAACATCAGTCCAAAATGACGAAACAGTGTTGTATGACCATTAGAAATGGGTGCATGGATTGGAAACGGTGCAGTACCATGGTGCACCACTCTGCAGCGACGATAAATCATAGAATAGCCGCGGGAATTCCCTTTTACAGAAAAAATCCACATGATGAAAAAACGAAGGGTAAAAAACTTCCATGACCCGATTGAGGTTCGGATAGGATTTTTTGGGTATGAAACTAACCAGTGATGGCTAAAAGCCGTCATAGCTATAGAACTCACAGATACCTTCGTTTTGACAGGTTATGGCTCCCGTAACTCTAAACGAGCCAAGAGTTATGGCCCTCCAAAGAATCGATATCCACAGGGTGCAACATCTACGGTGCAAGGTGCAACATCCGTCCAAAATGACGAAACAGTGTTGTATGACCTTTAGAAATGGGTGCATGGATTGGAAACGGTGCAGTACCATGGTGCACCACTCTGCAGCGACGATAAATCATAGAATAGCCGCGGGAATTCCCTTTTACAGAAAAAATCCACATGACGAAAAAACGAAGGGTAAAAAACTTCCATGACCCGATTGAGGTTCGGATAGGATTTTTTGGGTATGAAACTAACCAGTGATGGCTAAAAGCCGTCATAGCTATAGAACTCAAAGATACCTTCGTTTTGACAGGTTATGGCTCCCGCAACTCTAAACGAGCCAAGAGTTATGGCCCTCCGAAGAATCGATATCCACAGGGTGCAACATCTACGGTGCAAGGTGCAACATCCGTCCAAAATGACGAAACAGTGCCGTATGACCTTTAGAAATGGGTGCATGGATTGGAAACGGTGCAGTACCATGGTGCACCACTCTCCAGCGTTGGTAAATCATAGACCAACCTCGGGGATCCCGTTTTACAGAAAAAATCCACGTGACGAAAAAACGAAGGGTAAAAAACTTCCATGACCCGATTGAGGTTCGGATAGGCTTTTATGGGTATGAAAGTAACCAGTGACTGCAGAAAGCGGTCATAGCTGTAGAACTCGCAGATTCCTTCGTTTTGACAGGTTATGGCTCCCGTAACTCTAAACGAGCCAAGAGTTATGGCCCTCCGAAGAATCGATATCCACAGGGTGCAACATCTACGGTGCAAGGTGCAACATCCGTCCAAAATGACGAAACAGCGCCGTACGACCTTTAGAAATGGGTGCATGGATTGGAAACGGTGCCGTACCATGGTGCACCACTCTCCAGCGATGGTAAATCATAGACCAGCCGCGGGAATTCCCTTTTACAGAAAAAGTCCACGTGACGAAAAAACGAAGGGTAAAAAACTTCCACGACCCGATTGAGGTTCGGATAGGATTTTTTGGGTATGAAACTAACCAGTGACGGCTGAAAGCCGTCACAGATGTAGAATTCAAAAATACCTTCGTTTTGACTGGTTGTGGCTCCCGTAACTCTAAACGAGCCAAGAGTTATGGCCCTCCGAAGAATCGATATCCATAGGGTGCAACATCTACGGTGCAAGGTGCAACATCCGTCTAAAATGACCGAACAGTGCCGTACGACCTTTAGAAAAGGGTGCATGGATTGGAAACGGTGCAGTACCATGGCGCACCACTCTCCAGCGATGGTAAATCATAGACCAGCCGTGGGAATTCCCTTTTACAGAAAAATCCACGTGACGAAAAAACGAAGGGTAAAAAACTTCCATGACCCGATTGAGGTTCGGATAGGATTTTTTTGGTATGAAACTAACCAGTGATGGCTAAAAGCCGTCATAGCTATAGAACTCACAGATACCTTCGTTTTGACAGGTTATGGCTCCCGTAACTCTAAACGAGCCAAGAGTTATGGCCCTCCGAAGAATCGATATCCACAGGGTGCAACATCTACGGTGAAAGGTGCAACATCCGTCCAAAATGACGAAACAGTGCCGTATGACCTTTAGAAATGGGTGCATGCATTGGAAACGGTGCAGTACCATGGTACACCACTCTGCAGCGATTGTAAATCATAGACCAGCCGCTGGAATTCCATTTTACAGAAAAAATCCACGTGACGAAAAAACGAAGGGTAAAAAACTTCCATGACCCGATTGAGGTTCGGATAGGATTTTTTGGGTATGAAACTAACCAGTGACGGCTGAAAGTAGTCACAGATGTAGAACTCACAAATACCTTCGTTTTGAGTGGTTGTTGCTCCCGTAACTCAAAACTAGCAAAGAGTTATGGCCCTCCGAAGAATCGATATCCATAGGGTGCAACATCTACGGTGCAAGGTGCAACATCCGTCCAAAATGACGAAACAGTGCCGTACGACCTTTAGAAATGGGTGCATGGATTTGAAACAGTGCAGTACCATGGTGCACCACTCTGCAGCGATGGTAAATCATAGACCAGCCGCGGGAATTCCCTTTTACAGAAAAAATCCACGTGACGAAAAAACGAAGGGTAAAAAACTTCCATGACCCGATTGAGGTTCGGATAGGATTTTTTGGGTATGAAACTAGCCAGTGACGGCTGAAAGTAGTCACAGATGTAGAACTCACAAATACCTTCGTTTTGAGTGGTTGTTGCTCCCGTAACTCAAAACTAGCAAAGAGTTATGGCCCTCCGAAGAACCGATATCCATAGGGTGCAACATCTACGGTGCAAGGTGCAACATCCGTCCAAAATGACGAAACAGTGCCGTACGACCTTTAGAAATGGGTGCATGGATTTGAAACAGTGCAGTGCCATGGTGCACCACTCTGCAGCGATGGTAAATCATAGACCAGCCGCGGGAATTCCGTTTTACAGAAAAAATCGACGTGACGAAAAAACGAAGGGTAAAAAACTTCCATGACCCGATTGAGGTTCGGATAGGATTTTTTGGGTATGAAACTAACCAGTGACGGTGAAAGTAGTCACAGATGTAGAACTCACAAATACCTTCGTTTTGAGTGGTTGTTGCTCCCGTAACTCAAAACTAGCAAAGAGTTATGGCCCTCCGAAGAATCGATATCCACAAGGTGCAACATCTACGGTGCAAGGTGCAACATCCGTCCAAAATGACGAAACAGTGCCGTACGACCTTTAGAAATGGGTGCATGGATTGGAAACGGTGCCGTACCATGGTGCACCACTCTCCAGCGATGGTAAATCATAGACCAGCCGCGGGAATTCCCTTTTACAGAAAAAATCCACGTGACGAAAAAACGAAGGGTAAAAAACTTCCATGACCCGATTGAGGTTCGGATAGGATTTTTTGGGTATGAAACTAACCAGTGACGGCTGAAAGGTGTCACAGATGTAGAACTCACAGATTCATTCGTTTTGACTGGTTGTGGCTCCCGTAACTCTAAACGAGCCAAGAGTTATGGCCCTCCGAAGAATCGATATCCATAGGGTGCAACATCTACAGTGCAAGGTGCAACATCCGTCCAAAATGACGAAACAGTGTCGTGCGACCTTTAGAAATGGGTGCACGGATGGGAAACGGTGCAGTACCATGGTGCATCACTCTCCAGCGATGGTAAATCATAGACCAGCCGCGGGAATTCCCTTTTACAGAAAAAATCCACGTGACCAAAAAACGAAGGGTAAAAAACTTCCATGACCCGATTGAGGTTCGGATAGGATTTTTTGGGTATGAAACTAACCGGTGACGGCTAAAAGCCGTCATAGCTATAGAACTCACAGATACCTTCGTTTTGACAGGTTATGACTCCCGTAACTCTAAACGAGCCAAGAGTTATGGCCCTCCGAAGAATCGATATCCACAGGGTGCAACATCTACGGTGCAAGTTGCAACATCCGTCCAAAATGACGAAACAGTGCCGTACGACCTTTAGAAATGGTTGAATGGATTGGAAACGGTGCAGTACCATGGTGCACCACTCTGCAGCGATGGTAAATCATAGAATAGCCGCGGGAATTCCCTTTTACAGAAAAAATCCACGTGACGAAAAAACGAAGGGTAAAAAACTTCCATTACCCGATTGAGGTTCGGATAGGATTTTTTGGGTATGAAACTAACCAGTGACGGCTGAAAGGTGTCACAGATGTAGAACTCACAGATACCTTCGTTTTGACTGGTTGTGGCTCCCGTAACTCTAAACGAGCCAAGAGTTATGGCCCTCCGAAGAATCGATATCCATAGGGTGCAACATCTACGGTGCAAGGTGCAACGTCCGTCCAAAATGACGAAATAGTGCCGTACGACCTTTAGAAATGGTTGAATGGATTGGAAACGGTGCAGTACCATGGTGCATCACTCTCCAGCGATGGTAAATCATAGACCAGCCGTGGGAATTCCCTTTTATAGAAAAAATCCACGTGACGAAAAAACGAAGGGTAAAAAACTTCCATAACCCGATTGAGGTTCGGATAGGCTTTCTTGGGTATGAAAGTAACCAGCGACTGCTGAAAGCTGTCATAGCTGTAAAACTCACAGATACCTTCGTTTTGACTGGTTGTGGCTCCCGTAACTCTAAACGAGCCAAGAGTTATGGCCCTCCGTAAAATCGATATCCACATGGTGCAACATCTACGGTGCAAGGTGCAACATCCGTCCAAAATGACGAAACAGTGCCGTACGACCTTTAGAAATGGGTGCATGGATTGGAAGCGGTGCCGTACCATGGTGCACCACTCTCCAGCGATGGTAAATCATAGACCAGCCGCGGGAATTCCCTTTTACAGAAAAAATCCACGTGACGAAAAAACGAAGGGTAAAAAACTTCCATGACCCGATTGAGGTTCGGATAGGATTTTTTGGGTATGAAACTAACCAGTGACGGCTGAAAGATGTCACAGATGTACAACTCACAGATACCTTCGTTTTGACTGGTTGTGGCTCCCGTAACTCTAAACAAGCCAAGAGTTATGGCCCTCCGAAGAATCGATATCCATAGGGTGCAACATCTACGGTGCAAGGAGCAACATCCGTCCAAAATGACGAAACAGTGCCGTACGACCTTTAGAAATGGTTGAATGGATTGGAAACGGTGCAGTACCATGGTGCATCACTCTCCAGCGATGGTAAATCATAGACCAGCCACGGGAATTCCCTTTTACAGAAAAATCCACGTGACGAAAAAACGAAGGGTAAAAAACTTCCGTGACCCGATTGAGGTTCGGATAGGATTTTTTGGGTATGAAACTAACCAGTGACGGCTGAAAGCCGTCATAGCTATAGAACTTACAGATACCTTCGTTTTGACAGGTTATGGCTCCCGTAACTCTAAACGAGCCAAGAGTTATGGCCCTCCGAAGAATCGATATCCACAGGGTGCAACATCTACGGTGCAAGGTGCAACATCCGTCCAAAATGACGAAACAGCGCCGTACGACCTTTAGAAATGGGTGCATGGATTGGAAACGGTGCCGTACCATGGTGCACCACTCTCCAGCGATGGTAAATCATAGACCAGCCGCGGGAATTCCCTTTTACAGAAAAAGTCCACGTGACGAAAAAACGAAGGGTAAAAAACTTCCACGACCCGATTGAGGTTCGGATAGGATTTTTTGGGTATGAAACTAACCAGTGACGGCTGAAAGGTGTCACAGATGTAGAACTCAAAGATACCTTCGTTTTGACTGGTTGTGGCTCCCGTAACTCTAAACGAGCCAAGAGTTATGGCCCTCCGAAGAATCGATATCCATAGGGTGCAACATCTACGGTGCAAGGTGCAACATCCGTCCAAAATGACGAAACAGTGCCGTAGGACCTTTAGAAATGGGTGCATGGATTGGAAACGGTGCAGTACCATGGTGCATCACTCTCCAGCGATGGTAAATCATAGACCAGCCGCGGGAATTCCCTTTTATAGAAAAAATCCACGTGACCAAAAAACGAAGGGTAAAAACCTTCCATGACCCGATTGAGGTTCGGATAGGATTTTTTGGGTATGAAACTAACCAGTGACGGCTAAAAGCAGTCATAGCTATAGAACTCACAGATACCTTCGTTGTGACAGGTTATGGCTCCCGTAATTCTAAACGAGCCAAGAGTTATGGCCCTCCGAAGAACCGATATCCACAGGGCGCAACATCTACGGTGCAAGGTGAAACATCCGTCCAAAATGACGAAACAGTGCCGTATGACCTTTAGAAATGGGTGCATGGATGGGAAACGGTGCAGTACCATGGTGCATCACTCTCCAGCGATGGTAAATCATAGACCAACCGCGGGAATTCCCTTTTACAGAAAAAATCCACGTGACGAAAAAACGAAGGGTAAAAAACTTCCATGACCCGATTGAGGTTCGGATAGGATTTTTTGGGTATGAAACTAACCAGTGACGGCTGAAAGCCGTCACTGCCGTAGAACCCACAGATACCTTCGTTTTGACTGGTTGTGGCTCCCGTAACTCTAAACTAGCAAAGAGTTATGGCCCTCCGAAGAATCGATATCCACAGGGTGCAACATCTACGGTGCAAGGTGCAACATCCGTCCAAAATGACGAAACAGTGCCGTACGACCTTTAGAAATGGGTGCATGGATTGGAAGCGGTGCCGTACCATGGTGCACCACTCTCCAGCGATGGTAAATCATAGACCAGCCACGGGAATTCCCTTTTACAGAAAAAATCCACGTGACGAAAAAACGAAGGGTAAAAAACTTCCATGACCCGATTGAGGTTCGGATAGGATTTTTTGGGTATGAAACTAACCAGTGACGGCTGAAAGGTGTCACAGATGTAGAACTCACAGATACCTTCGTTTTGACTGGTTGTGTCTCCCGTAACTCTAAACGAGCCAAGAGTTATGGCCCTCCGAAGAATCGATATCCATAGGGTGCAACATCTACGGTGCAAGGTGCAACATCCGTCCAAAATGACGAAACAGTGCCGTACGACCTTTAGAAATGGGTGGATGGATTGGAAACGGTGCAGTACCATGGTGCATCACTCTCCAGCGATGGTAAATCATAGACCAGCCACGGGAATTCCCTTTTACAGAAAAATCCACGTGACGAAAAAACGAAGGGTAAAAAACTTCCGTGACCCGATTGAGGTTCGGATAGGATTTTTTGGGTATGAAACTAACCAGTGACGGCTGAAAGCCGTCACAGATGTAGAACTCACAGATACCTTCGTTTTGACAGGTTATGGCTCCCGTAACTCTAAACGAGCCAAGAGTTATGGCCCTCCGAAGAATCGATATCCACAGGGTGCAACATCTACGGTGCAAGGTGCAACATCCGTCCAAAATGACGAAACAGTGCCGTACGACCTTTAGAAATGGGTGCATGGATTGGAAACGGTGCAGTACCATGGTGCACCACTCTCCAGCGATGGTAAATCATAGACCAGCCGCGGGAATTCCCTTTTACAGAAAAAATCCACGTAACGAAAAAACGAAGGGTAAAAAACTTCCATGACCCTATTGAGGTTCGGATATGATTTTTTGGGTATGAAAGTGACCAGTGACTGCTGAAAGCTGTCATAGCTGTAGAACTCACAGATACCTTCGTTTTGACTGGTTGTGGCTCCCGTAACTCTAAACTGGCAAAGAGTTATGGCCCTCCGAAGAATCGATATCCATAGGTTGCAACATCTAAGGTGCAAGGTGCAACATCCACGGTGCAAGGTGCAACATCCGTCCAAAATGACGTAACAGTGCCGTACGACCTCTAGAAATGGGTGCATGGATTTGAAACAGTGCAGTACCATGGTGCACCACTCTCTAGCGATGGTAAATCATAGACCAGCCGCGCGAATTCCCTTTTACAGAAAAATCCACGTGACGAAAAAACGAAGGGTAAAAAACTTCCATGACCCGATTGAGGTTCGGATAGGATTTTTTGGGTATGAAACTAACCAGTGACGGCTGAAAGCCGTCACAGATGTAGAACTCACAAATACCTTCGTTTTGACTGGTTGTGGCTCTCGTAACTCTAAACGAGCCAAGAGTTATGGCCCTCCGAAGAATCGATATCCACAGGGTGCAACATCTACGGTGCAAGGTGCAACATCCGTCCAAAATGACGAAACAGTGCCGTACGACCTTTAGAAATGGGTGCATGGATTTGAAACAGTGCAGTACCATGGTGGACCACTCTCCAGCGATGGTAAATCATAGACCAGCCGCGGGAATTCCCTTTTACAGAAAAAATCCACGTGACGAAAAAACAAAGGGTAAAAAACTTCCATGACCCGATTGAGGTTCGGATAGGATTTTTTGGGTATGCAACTAACCAGTGACGGCTGAAAGCCGTCACAGATGTAGAACTCACAAATACCTTCGTTTTGACTGGTTTTGGCTCCCGTAACTCTAAACGAGCCAAGAGTTATGGCCCTCCGAAGAATCGATATCCACAGGGTGCAACATCTACGGTGCAAGGTGCAACATCCGCCCAAAATGACGAAACAGTGTCGTACGACCTTTAGCAATGGATGCATGGATTGGAAACGGTGCAGTACCATGGTGCATCACTCTCCAGCGATGGTAAATCATAGACCAGCCACGGGAATTCCCTTTTACAGAAAAAATCCACGTGACGAAAAAACGAAGGGTGAAAAACTTCCATGACCCGATTGAGGTTCGGATAGGATTTTTTGGGTATGAAACTAACCAGAGACGGCTGAAAGCCGTCCCAGATGTAGAACTCAAAAATACCTTCGTTTTGACTGGTTGTGGCTCCCGTAACTCTAAACGAGCCAAGAGTTATGGCCCTCCGAAGAATCGATATCCATAGGGTGCAACATCTACGGTGCAAGGTGCAACATCCGTCCAAAATGACGAAACAGTGCCGTACGACCTTTAGAAAAGGGTGCATGGATTGGAAACGGTGCAGTACCATGGTGCACCACTCTCCAGCGATGGTAAATCATAGACCAGCCGTGGGAATTCCCTTTTACAGAAAAAATCCACGTGACGAAAAAACGAAGGGTAAAAAACTTCCATGACCCGATTGAGGTTCGGATAGGATTTTTTGGATATGAAACTAACCAGTGAGGGCTCAAAGCCGTCATAACTATAGAACTCACAGATACCTTCGTTTTGACAGGTTATGGCTACCGTAACTCTAAACGAGCCAAGAGTTATGGTCCTCCGAAGAATCGATATCCACAGGGTGCAACATCTACGGTGCAAGGTGCAACATCCGTCCAAAATGACGAAACAGTGCCATAGGACCTTTAGAAATGGGTGCATGCATTGGAAACGGTGCAGTACCATGGTGCACCACTCTGCAGCGATGGTAAATCATAGACCAGCCGCGGGAATTCCCTTTTACAGAAAAAATCCACATGACGAAAAAACGAAGGGTAAGAAACTTCCATGACCCGATTGAGGTTCGGATAGGATTTTTTGGGTATGAAACTAACCAGTGACGGCCGAAAGCAGTCACAGATGTAGAACTCACAAATACCTTCGTTTTGACGGGTTGTTGCTCCCGTAACTCTAAACGAGCCAAGAGTTATGGCCCTCCGAAGAATCGATATCCATAGGGTGCAACATCTACGGTGCAAGGTGCAACATCCGTCCAAAATGACGAAACAGTGCGTACGACCTTTAGAAACGGGTGCATGGATTTGAAACGGTGCAGTACCATGGTGCACCACTCTCCAGCGATGTTAAATCATAGACCAGCCGCGGGAATTCCCTTTTACAGAAAAAATCCACGTGACGAAAAAACGAAGGGTGAAAAACTTCCATGACCCGATTGAGGTTCGGATAGGATTTTTTGGGTATGAAACTAACCAGTGACGGCTGAAAGCCGTCACAGATGTAGAACTCACAAATACATTCGTTTCGACTGGTTATGGCTCCCGTAACTCTAAACGAGCCAAGAGTTATGGCCCTCCGAAGAATCGATATCCACAGGGTGCAACATCTACGGTGCAAGGTGCAACATCCGTCCAAAATGACGAAACAGTGCCGTACGACCTTTAGAAATGGGTGCATGGATTGGAAACGGTGCCGTACCATGGTCCACCACTCTCCAGCGATGGTAAATCATAGACCAGCCGCGGGAATTCCCTTTTACTGAAAAAATCCACGTGACGAAAAAACGAAGGGTAAAAAACTTCCATGACCCGATTGAGGTTCGGATAGGATTTTTTGGGTATGAAACTAACCAGTGACGGCTAAAAGCTGTCACAACTGTAGAACCCACAGATACCTTCGTTTTGACTGGTTGTGGCTCTCGTAAATCTAAACTAGCCAAGAGTTATGGCCCTTCGAAGAATCGATATCCATAGGGTGCAACACTATGGTGCAAGGTGCAACATCCGTCCAAAATGACGAAACAGTGCCGTACGACCTTTAGAAATGGTTGATTGGATTGGAAACGGTGCAGTACCATGGTACATCACTCTCCAGCGATGGTAAATCATAGACCAGCCATGGGAATTCCCTTTTACAGAAAAATCCACGTGACGAAAAAACGAAGGGTAAAAAACTTCCGTGACCCGATTGAGGTTCGGATAGGATTTTTTGGGTATGAAACTAACCAGTGACGGCTGAAAGCCGTCATAGCTATAGAACTTACAGATACCTTCGTTTTGACAGGTTATGGCTCCCGTAACTCTAAACGAGCCAAGAGTTATGGCCCTCCGAAGAATCGATATCCACAGGGTGCAACATCTACGGTGCAAGGTGCAACATCCGTCGAAAATGAGGAAACAGTGCCGTACGACCTTTAGAAATGGGTGCATGGATTGGAAACGGTGCAGTACCATGGTGCACCACTCTCCAGCGATGGTAAATCATAGACCAGCCGCGGGAATTCCCTTTTACAGAAAAAATCCACATGACGAAAAAACGAAGGGTAAGAAACTTCCATGACCCGATCGAGGTTCGGATAGGATTTTTTGGGTATGAAAATAACCAGTGATGGCTCAAAGCCGTCATAGCTATAGAACTCACAGATACCTTCGTTTTGACAGGTTATGGCTCCCGTAACTCTAAACGAGCCAAGAGTTATGGCCCTCCGAAGAATCGATATCCACAGGGTGCAACATCTACGGTGCAAGGTGCAACATCCGTCCAAAATGACGAAACAGTGCCGTATGACCTTTAGAAATGGGTGCATGGATTGGAAACGATGCAGTACCATGGTGCACCATTCTGCAGCGATGGTAAATCATAGAATAGCCGCGGGAATTCCCTTTTACAGAAAAAATCCACGTGACGAAAAAACGAAGGGTAAAAAACTTCCATGACCCGATTGAGGTTCGGATAGGATTTTTTGGGTATGAAACTAACCAGTGACGGCTGAAAGTAGTCACAGATGTAGAACTCACAAATACCTTCATTTTGAGTGGTTGCTGCTCCCGTAAGTCAAAACTAGCAAAGAGTTATGGCCCTCCGAAGAATCGATATCCATAGGGTGCAACATCTACGGTGCAAGGTGCAACATCCGTCCAAAATGACGAAACAGTGCCGTACGACCTTTAGAAATGGGTGCATGGATTTGAAACAGTGCAGTACCATGGTGCACCACTCTCCAGCGATGGTAAATCATAGACCAGCCGCGGGAATTCCCTTTTACAGAAAAAATCCACGTGACGAAAAAACGAAGGGTAAAAAGTTTCCATGACCCGATTGAGGTTCGGATAGTATTTTTTGGGTATGAAACTAACCAGTGACGGCTGAAAGGTGTCACAGATGTAGAACTCACAGATACCTTCGTTTTGACTGGTTGTGGCTCCCGTAACTCTAATCGTGCCAAGAGTTATGGCCCTCCGAAGAATCGATATCCATAGGGTGCAACATCTACGGTGCAAGGTGCAACATCCGTACAAAATGACGAAACAATGCCGTACGACCTTTGGAAATGGTTGAATGGATTGGAAACGGTGCAGTACCATGGTGCATCACTCTCCAGCGATGGTAAATCATAGACCAGCCACGGGATTTCCCTTTTACAGAAAAATCCACGTGACGAAAAAACGAAGGGTAAAAAACTTCCGTGACCCGATTGAGGTTCGGATAGGATTTTTTGGGTATGAAACTAACCAGTGACGGCTGAAAGCCGTCATAGATATAGAACTTACGGATACCTTCGTTTTGACAGGTTATGGCTCCCGTAACTCTAAACGAGCCAAGAGTTATGGCCCTCCGAAGAATCGATATCCACAGTGTGCAACATCTACGCTGCAAGGTGCAACATCCGTCCAAAATGACGAAACAGTGCCGTATGACCTTTAGAAATGGGTGCATGGATTGGAAACGGTGCAGTACCATGGTGCACCACTCTCCAGCAATGGTAAATCATAGACCAGCCGCGGGAATTCCCTTTTACAGAAAAAATCCACGTGACGAAAAAACGAAGGGTAAAAAACTTCCATGACCTGATTGAAGTTCGGATTGGCTTTTTTGGGTTTGAAAGTAACCAGTGACTGCTGAAAGCTGTCATAGCTGTAGAACTCACAGATACTTTCGTTTTGACTAGTTGTGGCTCCCGTAACTCTAAACGAGCCAAGAGTTATGGCCCTCCGAAGAATCGATATCCACAGGGTGCAACATCTACGGTGCAAGGTGCAACATCCGTCCAAAATGACGAAACAGTGCCGTACGACCTTTAGAAATGGGTGCATGGATTGGAAACGGTGCAGTACCATGGTGCACCACTCTCCAGCGATGGTAAATCATAGACCAGCCGCGGGAATTCCCTTTTACTGAAAAAATCCATGTGACGAAAAAACGAAGGTTAAAAAACTTCCATGACCCGACTGAGGTTCGGATAGGATTTTTTGGGTATGAAACTAACCAGTGACGGCTGAAAGTAGTCAAGATGTAGAACTCACAAATACCTTCGTTTTGAGTGGTTGTTGCTCCCGTAACTCAAAACTAGCAAAGAGTTATGGCCCTCCGAAGAATCGATATCCATAGGGTGCAACATCTACGGTGCAAGGTGCAACATCCGTCCAAAATGACGAAACAGTGCCGTACGACCTTTAGAAATGGGTGCATGGATTTGAAACAGTGAAGTACCATGGTGCACCACTCTGCAGCGATGGTAAATCATAGACCAGCCGCGGGAATTCCCTTTTACAGAAAAAATCCACGTGACGAAAAAACGAAGGGTAAAAAACTTCCATGACCCGATTGAGGTTCGGATAGGATTTTTTGGGTATGAAACTAACCAGTGACAGCTGAAAGTAGTCACATATGTAGAACTCACAAATACCTTCGTTTTGAGTGGTTGTTGCTCCCGTAACTCAAAACTAGAAAAGAGTTATGGCCCTCCGAAGAATCGATATCCATAGGGTGCAACATCTACGGTGCAAGGTGCAACATCCGTCCAAAATGACGAAACAGTGTCGTACGACCTTTAGAAATGGGTGCACGGATTTGAAACAGTGCAGTGCCATGGTACACCACTCTCCAGCGATGGTAAATCATAGACCAGCCGCGGGAATTCCCTTTTACAGAAAAAATCCACGTGACGAAAAAACGAAGGGTAAAAAACTTCCATGACCCGATTGAGCTTCGGATAGGATTTTTTGGGTATGAAACTAACCAGTGACGGCTGAAAGGTGTCACAGATGTAGAACTCACAGATACCTTCGTTTTGACTGGTTGTGGCTCCCGTAACTCTAAACTAGCCAAGAGTTATGGCCCTCCGAAGAATCGATATCCACAGGGTGCAACATCTACGGTGCAAGGTGCAACATCCGTCCAAAATGACGAAACAGTGCCGTGCGACCTTTAGAAATGGGTGCATGGATTGGAAACGGTGCAGTACCATGGTGCACCACTCTCCAGCGATGGTAAATCATAGACCAGCCGCGGGAATTCCCTTTTACTGAAAAAATCCATGTGACGAAAAAACGAAGGTTAAAAAACTTCCATGACCCGACTGAGGTTCGGATAGGATTTTTTGGGTATGAAACTAACCAGTGACGGCTGAAAGTAGTCAAGATGTAGAACTCACAAATACCTTCGTTTTGAGTGGTTGTTGCTCCCGTAACTCAAAACTAGCAAAGAGTTATGGCCCTCCGAAGAATCGATATCCATAGGGTGCAACATCTACGGTGCAAGGTGCAACATCCGTCCAAAATGACGAAACAGTGCCGTACGACCTTTAGAAATGGGTGCATGGATTTGAAACAGTGAAGTACCATGGTGCACCACTCTGCAGCGATGGTAAATCATAGACCAGCCGCGGGAATTTCCTTTTACAGAATAAATCCACGTGACGAAAAAACGAAGGGTAATAAACTTCCATGACCCGATTGAGGTTCGGATAGGATTTTTTGGGTATGAAACTAACCAGTGACAGCTGAAAGTAGTCACAGATGTAGAACTCACAAATACCTTCGTTTTGAGTGGTTGTTGCTCCCGTAACTCAAAACTAGCAAAGAGTTATGGCCCTCCGAAGAATCGATATCCATAGGGTGCAACATCTACGGTGCAAGGTGCAACATCCGTCCAAAATAACGAAACAGTGTCGTACGACCTTTAGAAATGGGTGCACGGATTTGAAACAGTGCAGTGCCATGGTACACCACTCTCCAGCGATGGTAAATCATAGACCAGCCGCGGGAATTCCCTTTTACAGAAAAAATCCACGTGACGAAAAAACGAAGGGTAAAAAAATTCCATGACCCGATTGAGCTTCGGATAGGATTTTTTGGGTATGAAACTAACCAGTGACGGCTGAAAGGTGCCACAGATGTAGAACTCACAAATACCTTCGTTTTGACTGGTTGTGGCTCCCGTAACTCTAAACGAGCCAAGAGTTATGGCCCTCCGAAGAATCGATATCCATAGGGTGCAACATCTACGGTGCAAGGTGCAACATCCGTCCAAAATGACGAAACAGTGCCGTACGACCTTTAGAAATGGTTGAATGGATTGGAAACGGTGCAGTACCATGGTGCATCACTCTCCAGCGATGGTAAATCATAGACCAGCCACGGGAATTCCCTTTTACAGAAAAATCCACGTGACGAAAAAACGAAGGGTAAAAAACTTCCGTGATCCGATTGAGGTTCGGATAGGATTTTTTGGGTATGAAACTAACCAGTGACGGTGAAAGCCGTCATAGCTATAGAACTTACAGATACCTTCGTTTTGACAGGTTATGGCTCCCGTAACTCTAAACGAGCCAAGAGTTATGGCCCTCCGAAGAATCGATATCCACAGGGTGCAACATCTACGGTGCAAAGTGCAACATCCGTCCAAAATGACGAAACAGTGCCGTACGACCTTTAGAAATGGGTGCATGGATTGGAAACGGTGCAGTACCATGGTGCACCACTCTCCAGCGATGGTAAATCATAGACCAGCCGCGGGAATTCCCTTTTGCAGAAAAAATCCACGTGACGAAAAAACGAAGGGTAAAAAACTTCCATGACCCGATTGAGGTTCGGATAGGCTTTTTTGGGTATGAAAGTAACCAGCGACTGCTGAAAGCTGTCATAGCTGTAGAACTCACAGATACCTTCGTTTTGACTGGTTGTGGCTCCCGTAACTCTAAACGAGCCAAGAGTTATGGCCCTCCGAAGAATCGATATCCACAGGGTGCAACATCTACGGTGCAAGGTGCAACATCCGTCCAAAATGACGAAACAGTGCCGTACGACCTTTAGAAATGGGTGCATGGATTGGAAACGGTGCAGTACCATGGTGCACCGCTCTCCAGCGATGGTAAATCATAGACCAGCCGTGGGAATTCCCTTTTACAGAAAAAATCCACGTGACGAAAAAGCGAAGGGTAAAAAACTTCCATGACCCGATTGAGGTTCGGACATGATTTTTTGGGTATGAAACTAACCAGTGATGGCTGAAAGCCGTCACAGATGTAGAACTCACAAATACCTTCGTTTCGACTGGTTGTGGCTCTCGTAACTCTAAACGAGCCTAGAGATATGGCCCTCCGAAGAATCGATATCCATAGGGTGCAACATCTACGGTGCAAGGTGCAACATCCGTCCAAAATGACGAAACAGTGCGTACGACCTTTAGAAACGGGTGCATAGATTTGAAACGGTGCAGTACCATGGTGCACCACTCTCCAGCGATGGTAAATCATAGACCAGCCGCGGGAATTCCCTTTTACAGAAAAAATCCATGTGACGAAAAAACGAAGGGTGAAAAACTTCCATGACCCGATTGAGGTTCGGATAGAATTTTTTGGGTATGAAACTAACCAGTGACGGCTGAAAGCCGACACAGATGTAGAACTCAAAAATACCTTCGTTTTGACTGGTTGTGGCTCCCGTAACTCTAAACGAGCCAAGAGTTATGGCCCTCCGAAGAATCGATATCCATAGGGTGCAACATCTACGGTGAAAGGTGCAACATCCGTCCAAAATGACGAAACAGTGCCGTACGACCTTTAGAAAAGGGTACATGGATTGGAAACGGTGCAGTACCATGGTGCACCACTCTCCAGCGATGGTAAATCATAGACCAACCGTGGGAATTCCCTTTTACAGAAAAAATCCACGTGACGAAAAAACGAAGGGTAAAAAACTTCCATGACCCGATTGAGGTTCAGATAGGATTTTTTGGGTATGAAACTAACCAGCGATGGCTAAAAGCCGTCATAGCTATAGAACTCACAGATACCTTCGTTTTGACAGGTTATGGCTCCCGTAACTCTAAACGAGCCAAGAGTTATGGCCCTCCGAAGAATCGATATCCACAGGGTGCAACATCTACAGTGCAAGGTGCAACATCCGTCCAAAATGACGAAACAGTGCCGTATGACCATTAGAAATGGGTGCATGCATTGGAAATGGTTCAGTACCATGGTGCACCACTCTGCAGCGATGGTAAATCATAGACTAGCCGCCGGAATTCCCTTTTACAGAAAAAATCCACGTGACGAAAAAATGAAGGGTAAAAAACTTCCATGACCCGATTGAGGTTCGGATAGGATTTTTTGGGTATGAAACTAACCAGTGACGGCTGAAAGTAGTCACAGATGTAGAACTCACAAATACCTTCGTTTTGAGTGGTTGTTGCTCCCGTAACTCAAAACCAGCAAAGAGTTATGGCCCTCCGAAGAATCGATATCCATAGGGTGCAACATCTACGGTGCAAGGTGCAACATCCGTCCAAAATGACGAAACAGTGCGTACGACCTTTAGAAATGGGTGCATGGATTTGAAACGGTGCAGTACCATGGTGCACCACTCTCCAGCGATGGTAAATCATAGACCAGCCGCGGGAATTCCCTTTTACAGAAAAAATCCACGTGACGAAAAAACGAAGGGTGAAAAACTTCCATGACTTGATTGAGGTTCGGATAGGATTTTTTGGGTATGAAACTAACTAGTGATGGCTGAAAGCCGTCACAGATGTAGAACTCAAAAATACCTTCGTTTTGACTGGTTGTGGCTCCCGTAACTCTAAACGAGCCAAGAGTTATGGCCCTCCGAAGAATCGATATCCATAGGGTGCAACATCTATGGTGCAAGGTGCGACATCCGTCCAAAATGACGAAACAGTGCCGTACGACCTTTAGAAAAGGGTGCATGGATTTGAAACGGTGCAGTACCATGGTGCACCACTCTCCAGCGATGGTAAATCATAGACCAGCCGTGGGAATTCTCTTTTACAGAAAAAATCCACGTGACGAAAAAACGAAGGGTAAAAAACTTCCATGACCCGATTGAGGTTCGGATAGGATTTTTTGGGTATGAAATTAACCAGTGATGGCTAAAAGCCGTCATAGCTATAGAACTCACAGATACCTTCGTTTTGACAGGTTATGGCTCCCGTAACTCTAAACGAGCCAAGAGTTATGGCCCTCCGAAGAATCGATATACACAGGGTGCAACATCTACGGTGCAAGGTGCAACATCCGTCCAAAATGACGAAACAGTGCCATATGACCTTTAGAAATGGGTGCATGCATTGGAAACGGTTCAGTACCATGGTGCAGCACTCTGCAGCGATGGTAAGTCATAGACCAGCCGCGGGAATTCCCTTTTACAGAAAAAATCCACGTGACGAAAAAACGAAGGGTAAAAAACTTCCATGACCCGATTGAGGTTCGGATAGGATTTTTTGGGTATGAAACTAACCAATGACGGCTGAAAGTAGTCACAGATGTAGAACTCACAAATACCTTCGTTTTGAGTGGTTGTTGCTCCCGTAACTCTAAACGAGCCAAGAGTTATGGCCCTCCGAAGAATCGATATCCACAGGGTGCAACATCTATGGTGCAAGGTGCAACATCCGTCCAAAATGACGAAACAGTGCCGTACGACGTTTAGAAAAGTGTGCATGGATTGGAAACGGTGCAGCACCATGGTGCACCACTCTCCAGCGATGGTAATCATAGACCAGCCGTGGGAATTCCCTTTTGTAGAAAAAATCCATGTGACGAAAAAACGAAGGGTTAAAAACTTCCATGACCCGATTGAGGTTCGGATAGGATTTTTTGGGTATGAAACTAACCAGTGACGGCTAAAAGCCGTCATAGCTATAGAACTCACAGATACCTTCGTTTTGACAGGTAATGGCTCCCGTAACTGTAAACGAGCCAAGAGTTATGGCCCTCCGAATAATCGATATCCATAGGGTGCAACATCTACGGTGCAAGGTGCAACATCCGCCCAAAATGACGAAACAGTGCGTACGACCTTTAGAAACGGGTGCATGGATTTGAAACGGTGCAGTACCATGGTGCACCACTCTCCAGCGATGGTAAATCATAGACCAGCCGCGGGAATTCCCTTTTACAGAAAAAATCCACGTGACGAAAAAACGAAGGGTGAAAAACTTCCATGACCCGATTGAGGTTCGGATAGGATTTTTTGGGTATGAAATTAACCAGTGATGGCTAAAAGCCATCATAGCTATAGAACTCACAGATACCTTCGTTTTGACAGGTTATGGCTCCCGTAACTCTAAACGAGCCAAGAGTTATGGCCCTCCGAAGAATCGATATACACAGGGTGCAACATCTACGGTGCAAGGTGCAACATCCGTCCAAAATGACGAAACAGTGCCATATGACCTTTAGAAATGGGTGCATGCATTGGAAACGGTTCAGTACCATGGTGCAGCACTCTGCAGCGATGGTAAGTCATAGACCAGCCGCGGGAATTCCCTTTTACAGAAAAAATCCACGTGACGAAAAAACGAAGGGTAAAAAACTTCCATGACCCGATTGAGGTTCGGATAGGATTTTTTGGGTATGAAACTAACCAATGACGGCTGAAAGTAGTCACAGATGTAGAACTCACAAATACCTTCGTTTTGAGTGGTTGTTGCTCCCGTAACTCTAAACGAGCCAAGAGTTATGGCCCTCCGAAGAATCGATATCCACAGGGTGCAACATCTATGGTGCAAGGTGCAACATCCGTCCAAAATGACGAAACAGTGCCGTACGACGTTTAGAAAAGTGTGCATGGATTGGAAACGGTGCAGCACCATGGTGCACCACTCTCCAGCGATGGTAATCATAGACCAGCCGTGGGAATTCCCTTTTGTAGAAAAAATCCATGTGACGAAAAAACGAAGGGTAAAAAACTTCCATGACCCGATTGAGGTTCGGATAGGATTTTTTGGGTATGAAACTAACCAGTGACGGCTAAAAGCCGTCATAGCTATAGAACTCACAGATACCTTCGTTTTGACAGGTAATGGCTCCCGTAACTGTAAACGAGCCAAGAGTTATGGCCCTCCGAATAATCGATATCCATAGGGTGCAACATCTACGGTGCAAGGTGCAACATCCGCCCAAAATGACGAAACAGTGCGTACGACCTTTAGAAACGGGTGCATGGATTTGAAACGGTGCAGTACCATGGTGCACCACTCTCCAGCGATGGTAAATCATAGACCAGCCGCGGGAATTCCCTTTTACAGAAAAAATCCACGTGACGAAAAAACGAAGGGTGAAAAACTTCCATGACCCGATTGAGGTTCAGATAGGATTTTTTGGGTATGAAACTAACCAGAGACGGCCGATAGCCGTCACAGATGTAGAACTCAAAAATACCTTCGTTTTGACTGGTTGTGGCTCCCGTAACTCTAAACGAGCAAAGAGTTATGGCCCTTCGAAGAATCGATATCCATAGGGTGCAACATCCGTCCAAAATGACGAAACAGTGTCGTACGACCTTTAGAAAAGTGTGCATGGATTGGAAACGGTGCAGTACCATGGTGCACCACTCTCCAGCGATGGTAAATCATAGACCAGCCGCGGGAATTCCCTTTTACAGAAAAAATCCACGTGACGAAAAAACGAAGGGTGAAAAACATCCATGACCCGATTGAGGTTCGGATAGGATTTTTTGGGTATGAAACTAACCAGAGACGGCTGAAAGCCGTCACAGATGTAGAACTCAAAAATACCTTCGTTTTGACTGGTTGTGGCTCCCGTAACTCTAAACGAGCCAAGAGTTATGGCCCTCCGAAGAATCGATATCCATCGGGTGCAACATCCGTCCAAAATGACGAAACAGTGTCGTACCACCTTTAGAAAAGGGTGCATGGATTGGAAACGGTGCAGTACCATGGTGCACCACTCTGCAGCGATGGAAAATCACAGACCAGCCACGGGAATTCCCTTTTACAGAAAAAATCCACGTGACGAAAAAACGAAGGGTGAAAAACTTCCATGACCCGATTAAGGTTCGGATAGGATTTTTTGGGTATGAAACTAACCAGAGACGGCTGAAAGCTGTCACAGATGTAGAACTCAAAAATACCTTCGTTTTGTCTGGTTGTGGCTCCCGTAACTCTAAACGAGCCAAGAGTTATGGCCCTCCGAAGAATCGATATCCATAAGGAGCAACATCTACGGTGCAAGGTGCAACATCCGTCCAAAATGACGAAACAGTGCCGTACGACCTTTAGAAAAGGGTGCATGGATTGGAAACGGTGCGGTACCATGGTGCACCACTCTCCAGCGATGGTAAATCATAGACCAGCAGCGGGAATTCCCTTTTACAGAAAAAATCCACGTGACGAAAAAACAAAGGGTAAAAAACTTCCATGACCCGATTGAGGTTCGGATAGGATTTTTTGGGTATGAAACTAACCAGTGACGGCTGAAAGCCGTCACAGTTGTAGAACTCACATATACCTTCGTTTTGACTGGTTGTGGCTCTCGTAACTCTAAACTAGCCAAGAGTTATGGCCCTCCGAAGAATCGATATCCATAGGGTGCAACATCTACGGTGCAAGGTGCAACATCCGTCCAAATGACGAAACAGTGCCGTACGACCTTTAGAAATGGATGCATGTATTGGAAACGATGCAGTACCATGGTGCACCACTCTCCCGCAATGGTAAATCATAGACCAGCCATGGGAATTCCCTTTTACAGAAAAAATCCACGTGACGAAAAAACGAAGGGTAAGAAACTTCCATGACCCGATTGAGGTTCGGATAGGATTTTTTGGTTATGAAACTAACCAGTGATGGCTGAAAGCCGTCACAAATGTAGAACTCAAAAATACCTTCGTTTTGACTGGTTGTGGCTCCCGTAACTCTAAACGAGCCAAGAGTTATGGCCCTCCGAAGAATCGATATCCATAGGGTGCAACATCTATGGTGCAAGGTGCAACATCCGTCCAAAATGACGAAACAGTGCCGTACGACCTTTAGAAAAGGGTGCATGGATTTGAAACGGTGCAGTACCATGGTGCACCACTCTCCAGCGATGGTAAATCATAGACCAGCCGTGGGAATTCCCTTTTACAGAAAAAATCCACGTGACGAAAAAACAAAGGGTAAAAAACTTCCATGACCCGATTGAGGTTCGGATAGGATTTTTTGGGTATGAAATTAACCAGTGATGGCTAAAAGCCGTCATAGCTATAGAACTCACAGATACCTTCGTTTTGACAGGTTATGGCTCCCGTAACTCTAAACGAGCCAAGAGTTATGGCCCTCCGAAGAATCGATATACACAGGGTGCAACATCTACGGTGCAAGGTGCAACATCCGTCCAAAATGACGAAACAGTGCCATATGACCTTTAGAAATGGGTGCATGCATTGGAAACGGTTCAGTACCATGGTGCAGCACTCTGCAGCGATGCCAAGTCATAGACCAGCCGGGGGAATTCCCTTTTACAGAAAAAATCCACGTGACGAAAAAACGAAGGGTAAAAAATTTCCATGACCCGATTGAGGTTCGGATAGGATTTTTTGGGTATGAAACTAACCAGTAACGGCTGAAAGTAGTCACAGATGTAGAACTCACAAATACCTTCGTTTTGAGTGGTTGTTGCTCCCGTAACTCAAAACTAGCAAAGAGTTATGGCCCTCCGAAGAATCAATATCCATAGGGTGCAACATCTACGGTGCAAGGTGCAACATCCGTCCAAAATAATGAAACAGTGCGTACGACCTTTAGAAATGGGAGCATGGATTTGAAACGGTGCAGTACCATGGTGCACCACTCTCCAACGATGGTAAATCATAGACCAGCCGCGGGAATTCCCTTTTACAGAAAAAATCCACGTGACGAAAAAACGAAGGGTGAAAAACTTCCATGACCCGATTGAGGTTCGGATAGGATTTTTTGGGTATGAAACTAACCAGTGACGGCTAAAAGCCGTCACAGATGTAGAACTCAAAAATACCTTCGTTTTGACTGGTTGTGGCTCCCGTAACTCTAAACGAGCCAAGAATTATGGCCCTCCGAAGAACCGATATCCATAGGGTGCAACATCTACGGTGCAAGGTGCAACATCCGTCCAAAATGACGAAACAGTGCCGTACGACCTTTAGAAAAGGGTGCATGGATTGGAAAAGGTGCAGTACCATGGTGCACCACTCTTCAGCGATGGGAAATCATAGACCAGCCGTAGGAATTCCCTATTACAGAAAAAATCCACGTGACGAAAAAACAAAGGGTAAAAAACTTCCATGACCCGATTGAGGTTCGGATAGGATTTTTTGGGTATGAAACTAACCAATGACAGCTGAAAGCCGTCCCAGATGTAGAACTCACATATACCTTCGTTTTGACTGGTTGTGGCTCCCGTAACTCTAAACGAGCCAAGAGTTATGGCCCTCCGAATAATCGATATCCGTAGGGTGCAACATCTATGGTGCAAGGTGCAACATCCGTCCAAAATGACGAAACAGTGCCGTACGACCTTTAGAAATGGGTGCATGGATTAGAAACGATGCAGTACCATGGTGCACCACTCTCCAGCAATGGTAAATCATAGACCAGCCACGGGAATTCCCTTTTACAGAAAAAATCCACATGACGAAAAAACGAAGGGTAAGAAACTTCCATGACCCGATTGAGGTTCGGATAGTATTTTTTTGGTATGAAACTAACCAGTGACGGCTGAAAGCAGTCACAGATGTAGAACTCACAAATACCTTCGTTTTGACTGGTTGTTGCTCCCGTAACTCTAAACGAGCCCAGAGTTATGGCCCTCCGAAGAATCGATATCCACAGGGTGCAACATCTACGGTGCAAGGTGCAACATCCGTCCAAAATGACGAAACAGTGCCGTACGACCTTTAGAAAAGTGTGCATGGATTGGAAACGGTGCAGTACCATGGTGCACCACTCTCCAGCGATGGTAATCATAGACCAGCCATGGGAATTCCCTTTTGTAGAAATAATCCACGTGACGAAAAAACGAAGGGTAAAAAACTTCCATGACCCGATTGAGGTTCGGATAGGATTTTTTGGGTATGAAACTAACCAGTGACGGCTAAAAGCCGTCATAGCTATAGAACTCACAGATACCTTCGTTTTGACAGGTAATGGCTCCCGTAACTGTAAACGAGCCAAGAGTTATGGCCCACCGAATAATCGATATCCATATGGTGCAACATCTACGGTGCAAGGTGCAACATCCGCCCAAAATGACGAAACAGTGCGTACGACCTTTAGAAACGGGTGCATGGATTTGAAACGGTGCAGTACCATGGTGCACCACTCTCCAGCGATGGTAAATCATAGACCAGCCGCGGGAATTCCCTTTTACAGAAAAAATCCACGTGACGAAAAAACGAAGGGTGAAAAACTTCCATGACCCGATTGAGGTTCGGAGAGGATTTTTTGGGTATGAAACTAACCAGAGACGGCCGAAAGCCGTCACAGATGTAGAACTCAAAAATACCTTCGTTTTGACTGGTTGTGGCTCCCGTAACTCTAAACGAGCAAAGAGTTATGGCCCTCCGAAGAATCGATATCCATAGGGTGCAACATCCGTCCAAAATGACGAAACAGTGTCGTACGACCTTTAGAAAAGGGTGCATGGATTAGAAACGGTGCAGTACCATGGTGCACCACTCTCCAGCGATGGTAAATCATAGACCAGCCGCGGGAATTCCCTTTTACAGAAAAGATCCACGTGACGAAAAAACGAAGGGTGAAAAACTTCCATGACCCGATTGAGGTTCGGATAGGATTTTTTGGGTATGAAACTAACCAGAGACGGCTGAAAGCCGTCACAGATGTAGAACTCAAAAATACCTTCGTTTTGACTGGTTGTGGCTCCCGTAACTCTAAACGAGCCAAGAGTTATGGCCCTCCGAAGAATCGATATCCATAGGGTGCAACATCCGTCCAAAATGACGAAACAGTGCCGTACGACCTTTAGAAAAGGGTGCATGGATTGGAAACGGTGCAGTACCATGGTGCACCACTCTCCAGCGATGGTAAATCATAGACCAGCCGCGGGAATTCCCTTTTACAGAAAAAATCCACGTGACGAAAAAACGATGGGTGAAAAACTTCCATGACCCGATTAAGGTTCGGATAGGATTTTTTGGGTATGAAACTAACCAGAGACGGCTGAAAGCCGTCACAGATGTAGAACTCAAAAATACCTTCGTTTTGACTGGTTGTGGCTCCCGTAACTCTAAACGAGCCAAGAGTTATGGCCCTCCGAAGAATCGATATCCATAAGGTGCAACATCTACGGTGCAAGGTGCAACATCCGTCCAAAATGACGAAACAGTGCCGTACGACCTTTAGAAAAGGGTGCATGGATTGGAAACGGTGCAGTACCATGGTGCACCACTCTCCAGCGATGGTAAATCATAGACCAGCAGCGGGAATTCCCTTTTACAGAAAAATCCACGTGACGAAAAAACAAAGGGTAAAAAACTTCCATGACCCGATTGAGGTTCGGATAGGATTTTTTGGGTATGAAACTAACTAGTGACGGCTGAAAGCCGTCACAGTTGTAGAACTCACATATACCTTCGTTTTGACTGGTTGTGGCTCTCGTAACTCTAAACTAGCCAAGAGTTATGGCCCTCCGAAGAATCGATATCCATAGGGTGCAACATCTACGGTGCAAGGTGCAACATCCGTCCAAAATGACGAAACAGTGCCGTACGACCTTTAGAAATGGATGCATGTATTGGAAACGATGCAGTACCATGGTGCACCACTCTCCAGCAATGGTAAATCATAGACCAGCCACGGGAATTCCCTTTTACAGAAAAAATCCACGTGACGAAAAAACGAAGGGTAAGAAACTTCCACGACTCGATTGAGGTTCGGATAGGATTTTTTGGGTACGAAACTAACCAGTGACGGCTGAAAGCTGTCGTAGATGTAGAACTCACAAATACCTTCGTTTTGACAGGTTGTTGCTCCCGTAACTCTAAACGACTCAAGAGTTATGGCCCTCCGAAGAATCGATATCCACAGGGTGCAACATCTACGGTGCAAGGTGCAACATCCGTCCAAAATGACGAAACAGTGCCGTACGACCTTTAGAAAAGTGTGCATGGATTAGAAACGGTGCAGTACCATGGTGCACCACTCTCCAGCGATGGTAATCATAGACCAGCCGTGGGAATTCCCTTTTGTAGAAAAAATCCACGTGACGAAAAAACGAAGGGTAAAAAACTTCCATGACCGATTGAGGTTCGGATAGGATTTTTTGGGTATGAAACTAACCAGTGACGGCTAAAAGCTGTCATAGCTATAGAACTCACAGATACCTTCGTTTTGACAGGTTATGGCTCCCGTAACTCTAAACGAGCCAAGAGTTATGGCCCTCCGAAGAATCGACATCCATAGGGTGCAACATCTACGGTACAAGGTGCAGCATCCGTCCAAAATGATGAAACAGTGCGTACGACCTTTAGAAACGGGTGCATGGATTTGAAACGGTGTAGTACCATTGTGCACCACTCTCCAGCGATGGTAAATCATAGACCAGCCGCGGGAATTCCCTTTTACAAAAAAAAATCCACGTGACGAAAAAACGAAGGGTGAAAAACTTCCATGACCCGATTGAGGTTCGGATAAGATTTTTTGGGTATGAAACTAACCAGAGATGGCAGAAAGCCGTCACAGATGTAGAACTCAAAAATACCTTCGTTTTGACTGGTTGTGGCTCCCGTAACTCTAAACGAGCCAAGAGTTATGGCCCTCCGAAGAATCGATATCCATAGGGTGCAACATCTACAGTGCAAGGTGCAACATCCGTCCAAAATGACGAAACAGTGCCGTACGACCTTTAGAAAAGAATGCATGGATTGGAAACGATGCAGTACCATGGTGCACCACTCTCCACGATGGTAAATCATAGACCAGCCGCCGAAATTCCCTTTCACAGAAAAAATCCACGTGACGAAAAAACGAAGGGTAAAAAACTTCCATGACCCGATTGAGGTTGGATAGGATTTTTTGGGTATGAAACTAACCAGTGACGGCTAAAAGCCGTCATAGCTATAGAACACACAGATACCTTCGTTTTGACAGGTAATGGCTCCCGTAGCTCTAAACGAGCCAAGAGTTATGGCCCTCCGAAGAATCGATATCCACAGGGTGCAACATCTGCGGTGCAAGGTGCAACATCCATCCAAAATGACGAAACAGTGCCGTACGACCTTTAGAAATGGGTGCATGGATTGGAAACGGTGCAGTACCATGGTGCACCACTCTCCAGCGATGGTAAATCATAGACCAGCCACGGGAATTCCCTTCTACAGAAAAAATCCACGTGACGAAAAAACGAAGGGTAAAAAACTTCCATGACCCGATTGAGGTTCGGATAGGGTGCAACATCTAAGGTTCGTTTTGACTGGTTGTGGCTCCCGTAACTCTAAACGAGCCAAGAGTTATGGCCCTCCGAAGAATCGATATCCATAGGGTGCAACATCTAAGGTGCAAGGTGCAACATCCGTCCAAAATGACGAAACAGTGCCGTACGACCTTTAGAAAAGGGTGCATGGATTGGAAACGGTGCAGTAGCATGGTGCACCACTCTCCAGCGATGGTAATCATAGACCAGCCGTGGGAATTCCCTTTTGCAGAAAAAATCCACGTGACGAAAAAACGAAGGGTAAAAACCTTCCATGACCCGATTGAGGTTCGGATATGATTTTTTGGGTATGAAACTAACCAGTGACGGCTAAAAGCCGTCATAGCTATACAACTCACAGATACCTTCGTTTTGACAGGTTATGGCTCCCGTAACTCTAAACGAGCCAAGAGTTATGGCCCTCCGAAGAATCGATATCCACAGGGTGCAACATCTACGGTGCAAGGTACAACATCCGTCCAAAATGACAAAACAGTGTCGTATGACCTTTAGAAATGGGTGCATAGATTGGAAACGGTGCAGTACCATGGTGCACCACTCTGCAGCGATGGCAAATCATAGACCAGCCGCGGGAATTCCCTTTTACAGAAAAAATCCACGTGGCGAAAAAACGAAGGGTAAAAAACTTCCATGACCCGATCGAGGTTCGGATAGGATTTTTTGGGTATGAAACTAACCAGTGACGGCTGAAATGAGTCACAGATGTAGAACTCACAAATACCTTCGTTTTGACTGGTTGTTTCTTCCGTAACTCTAAACTAGCAAAGAGTTATGGCCCTCCGAAGAATCGATATCCATAGGTTGCAACATCTAAGGTGCAAGGTGCAACATCCACGGTGCAAGGTGCAACATCCGTCCAAAATGACGAAACAGTGCCGTACGACCTTTAGAAATGGGTGCATGGATTTGAAACAGTGCAGTACCATGGTGCACCACTCTCCAGCGATGGTAAATCATAGACCAGCCGCGGGAATTCCCTTTTACAGAAAAAATCCACGTGACGAAAAAACGAAGGGTGAAAAACTTCCATGACCCGATTGAGGTTCGGATAGGATTTTTTGGGTATGAAACTAACCAGAGACGGATGAAAGCCGTCACAGATGTAGAACTCAAAAATACCTTCGTTTTGACTGGTTGTGGCTCCCGTAACTCAAAACGAGCCAAGAGTTATGGCCCTCCGAAGAATCGATATCCACAGGGTGCAACATCTACGGTGCAAGGTGCAACATCCGTCCAAAATGACGAAACAGTGCCGTACGACCTTTATAAATGGGTGCATGGATTGGAAACGGTACAGTACCAAGGTGCATCACTCTCCAGCGATGGTAAATCATAGACCAGCCGTGGGAATTCCCTTTTACAGAAAAAATCCACGTGACGAAAAAACGAAGGGTAAAAAACTTCCATGACCCGATTGAGGTTCGGATAGGATTTTTTGCGTATGAAACTAACCAGTGAGGGCTAAAAGCCGTCATAGCTATAGAACTCACAGATACCTTCGTTTTGACAGGTTATGGCTCCCGTAACTCTAAACGAGCCAAGAGTTATGGCCCTCCGAAGAATCGATATCCACAGGGTGCAACATCTGCGGTGCAACGTGCAACATCCGTCCAAAATGACGAAACAGTGCCGTAGGACCTTTAGAAATGGGTGCATGAATTGGAAACGGTGCAGTATCATGGTGCACCACTCTGCAACGATGGTAAATCATACACCAGCCGCGGGATTTCCCTTTTACAGAAAAAAACCACGTGACGAAAAAACGAAGGGTAAGAAACTTCCATGACCCGATTGAGGTTCGGATAGGATTTTTTGGGTATGAAACTAACAAGTGACGGCTGAAAGCAGTCACAGATGTAGAACTCACAAATACCTTCGTTTTGACTGGTTGTTGCTCCCGTAACTCTAAACGAGCCAAGAGTTATGGCCCTCCGAAGAATCGATATCCATAGGGTGCAACATCTAAGGTGCAAGGTGCAACATCCGTCCAAAATGACGAAACAGTGCCGTACGACCTTTAGAAAAGGGTGCATGGATTGGAAACGGTGCAGTAGCATGGTGCACCACTCTCCAGCGATGGTAATCATAGACCAGCCGTGGGAATTCCCTTTTGCAGAAAAAATCCACTTGATGAAAAAACGAAGGGTAAAAAACTTCCATGACCCGATTGAGGTTCGGATAGGATTTTTTGGGTATGAAACTAATCAGTGACGGCTAAAAGCCGTCATAGCTATAGAACTCACAGATACCTTCGTTTTGACAGGTTATGTCTCCCGTAACTCTAAACGAGCCAAGAGTTATGGCCCTCCGAAGAATCGATATCCAAAGGGTGCAACATCTACGGTGCAAGGTACAACATCCGACCAAAATGACAAAACAGTGTCGTATGACCTTTAGAAATGGGTACATGGATTGGAAACGGTGCAGTACCATGGTGCACCACTCTGCAGCGGTGGTAAATCATCGACCAGCCGCGGGAATTCCCTTTTACAGAAAAAATCCACGTGACGAAAAAACGAAGGGTAAAAAACTTCCATGACCCGATTGAGGTTCGGAAAGGATTTTTTGGGTATGAAACTAACCAGTGACGGCTGAAAGTAGTCACAGATGTAGAACTCACAAATACCTTCGTTTTGACTGGTTGTTTCTTCCGAAACTCTAAACTAGCAAAGAGTTATGGCCCTCCGAAGAACCGATATCCATAGGTTGCAACATCTAAGGTGCAAGGTGCAACATCCACGGTGCAAGGTGCAACATCCGTCCAAAGTGACGAAACAGTGCCGTACGACCTTTAGAAATGGGTGCATGGATTTGAAACAGTGCAGTACCATGGTGCACCACTCTCCAGCGATGGTAAATCATAGACCAGCCGCGGGAATTCCCTTTTACAGAAAAAATCCACGTGACGAAAAAACGAAGGGTAAAAAACTTCCATGACCCGATTGAGGTTCGGATAGGATTTTTTGGGTATGAAACTAACCAGTGACGGCTGAAAGCCGTCACGGATGTAGAACTCACAAATACCTTCGTTTTGACTGGTTGTGGCTCCCGTAACTCTAAACGAGCCAAGAGTTATGGCCCTCCGAAGAATCGATATCCATAGGGTGCAACATCTACGGTGCAAGGTGCAACATCCGTCCAAAATGACGAAACAGTGCCGTACGACCTTTATAAATGGGTGCATGGATTGGAAACGGTACAGTACCAAGGTGCATCACTCTCCAGCGATGGTAAATCATAAACCAGCCACGGGAATTCCCTTTTACAGACAAAATCCACGTGACGAAAAAACGAAGGGTAAGAAACTTCCATGACCCGATTGAGGTTCGGATAGGATTTTTTGGGTATGAAACTAACCACTAACGGCTGAAAGCAGTCACAGATGTAGAACTCACAAATACCTTCGTTTTGACTGGTTGTTGCTCCCGTAACTCTAAACGAGCCAAGAGTTATGGCCCTCCGAAGAATCGATATCCATAGGGTGCAACATCTACGGTGCAAGGTGCAACATCCGTCCAAAATGACGAAACAGTGCGTACGACCTTTAGAAACGGGTGCATGGATTTGAAACGGTGCAGTACCATGGTGCACCACTCTCCAGCGATGGTAAATCAGAGACCAGCCGCGGGAATTCCCTTTTACAGAAAAAATCCACGTGACGAAAAAACGAAGGGTGAAAAACTTCCATGACCCGATTGAGGTTCGGATAGGATTTTTTGGGTATGAAACTAACCAGAGACGGCTGAAAGCCGTCACAGATGTAGAACTCAAAAATGCCTTCGTTTTGACTGGTTGTGGCTCCCGTAACTCTAAACGAGCCAAGAGTTATGTCCCTCCGAAGAATCGATATCCATAGGGTGCAACATCTACGGTGCAAGGTGCAACATCCGTCCAAAATGACGAAACTGTGCCGTACGACCTTTAGAAAAGGGTGCATGGATTGGAAACGGTGCAGTACCATGGTGCACCACTCTCCAGCGATGGTAAATCATAGACCAGCCGTGGGAATTCCCTTTTACAGAAAAAATCCACGTGACGAAAAAACGAAGGGTAAAAAACTTCCATGACCCGATTGAGGTTCGGATAGAATTTTTTGGGTATGAAACTAACCAGTGACGGCTGAAAGCCATCATAGATGTAGAACTCACAAATACCTTCGTTTTGACTGGTTGTGGCTCCCGTAACTCTAAACGAGCCAAGAGTTATGGCCCTCCGAAGAATCGATATCCACA
This sequence comes from Allium cepa, assembly GCA_030765085.1. Classification (NCBI taxonomy): domain Eukaryota; kingdom Viridiplantae; phylum Streptophyta; class Magnoliopsida; order Asparagales; family Amaryllidaceae; genus Allium; species Allium cepa. The sequence goes on from CM060941.1 coordinate 2,013,195, forward strand.
GGGTGCAACATCTACGGTGCAAGGTGCAACATCCGTCCAAAATGACGAAACAGTGCCGTACGACCTTTATAAATGGGTGCATGGATTGGAAACGGTACAGTACCATGGTGCATCACTCTCCAGCGATGGTAAATCATAGACCAGCCACGGGAATTCCCTTTTACAGAAAAAATCCACGCGACGAAAAAACGAAGGGTAAGAAACTTCCATGACCCGATTGAGGTTCGGATAGGATTTTTTGGGTATGAAACTAACCAGTGACGGCTGAAAGCAGTCACAGATGTAGAACTCACAAATACCTTCGTTTTGACTGGTTGTTGCTCCTGTAACTCTAAACGAGCCAAGAGTTATGGCCCTCCGAAGAATCGATATCCATAGGGTGCAACATCTACGGTGCAAGGTGCAACATCCGTCCAAAATGACGAAACAGTGCGTACGACCTTTAGAAACGGGTGCATGGATTTGAAACGGTGCAGTACCATGGTGCACCACTCTCCAGCGATGGTAAATCAGAGACCAGCCGCGGGAATTCCCTTTTACAGAAAAAATCCACATGACGAAAAAACGAAGGGTGAAAAACTTCCATGACCCGATTGAGGTTCGGATAGGATTTTTTGGGTATGAAATTAACCAGAGACGGCTGAAAGCCGTCACAGATGTAGAACTCAAAAATACCTTCGTTTTGACTGGTTGTGGCTCCCGTAACTCTAAACGAGCCAAGAGTTATGTCCCTCCGAAGAATCGATATCCATAGGGTGCAACATCTACGGTGCAAGGTGCAACATCCGTCCAAAATGACGAAACAGTGCCGTACGACCTTTAGAAAAGAATGCATGGATTGGAAACGATGCAGTACCATGGTGCACCACTCTCCAGCGATGGTAAATCATAGACCAGCCGCCGAAATTCCCTTTTACAGAAAAAATCCACGTGACGAAAAAACGAAGGGTAAAAAACTTCCATGACCCGATTGAGGTTCGGATAGGATTTTTTGGGTATGAAACTAACCAGTGAGGACTAAAAGCCGTCATAGCTATAGAACTCACAGATACCTTCGTTTTGACAGGTTATGGCTCCCGTAACTCTAAACGAGCCAAGAGTTATGGCCCTCCGAAGAATCGATATCCACAAGGTGCAACATCTACGGTGCAAGGTGCAACATCCGTCCAAAATGACGAAACAGTGCCGTAGGACCTTTAGAAATGGGTGCATGCATTGGAAACGGTGCAGTACCATGGTGCACCACTCTGCAGCGATGGTAAATCATAGACCAGCTGCGGGAATTCCCTTTTACAGAAAAAATCCACGTGACGAAAAAACGAAGGGTAAGAAACTTCCATGACCCGATTGAGGTTCGGATAGGGTGCAACATCTAAGGTTCGTTTTGACTGGTTGTGGCTCCCGTAACTCTAAACGAGCCAAGAGTTATGGCCCTCCGAAGAATCGATATCCATAGGGTGCAACATCTAAGGTGCAAGGTGCAACATCCGTCCAAAATGACGAAACAGTGCCGTACGACCTTTAGAAAAGGGTGCATGGATTGGAAACGGTGCAGTAGCATGGTGCACCACTCTCCAGCGATGGTAATCATAGACCAGCCGTGGGAATTCCCTTTTGCAGAAAAAATCCACGTGACGAAAAAACGAAGGGTAAAAACCTTCCATGACCCGATTGAGGTTCGGATAGGATTTTTTGGGTATGAAACTAACCAGTGACGGCTAAAAGCCGTCATAGCTATACAACTCACAGATACCTTCGTTTTGACAGGTTATGGCTCCCGTAACTCTAAACGAGCCAAGAGTTATGGCCCTCCGAAGAATCGATATCCACAGGGTGCAACATCTACGGTGCAAGGTACAACATCCGTCCAAAATGACAAAACAGTGTCGTATGACCTTTAGAAATGGGTGCATAGATTGGAAACGGTGCAGTACCATGGTGCACCACTCTGCAGCGATGGCAAATCATAGACCAGCCGCGGGAATTCCCTTTTACAGAAAAAATCCACGTGGCGAAAAAACGAAGGGTAAAAAACTTCCATGACCCGATCGAGGTTCGGATAGGATTTTTTGGGTATGAAACTAACCAGTGACGGCTGAAATGAGTCACAGATGTAGAACTCACAAATACCTTCGTTTTGACTGGTTGTTTCTTCCGTAACTCTAAACTAGCAAAGAGTTATGGCCCTCCGAAGAATCGATATCCATAGGTTGCAACATCTAAGGTGCAAGGTGCAACATCCACGGTGCAAGGTGCAACATCCGTCCAAAATGACGAAACAGTGCCGTACGACCTTTAGAAATGGGTGCATGGATTTGAAACAGTGCAGTACCATGGTGCACCACTCTCCAGCGATGGTAAATCATAGACCAGCCGCGGGAATTCCCTTTTACAGAAAAAATCCACGTGACGAAAAAACGAAGGGTGAAAAACTTCCATGACCCGATTGAGGTTCGGATAGGATTTTTTGGGTATGAAACTAACCAGAGACGGATGAAAGCCGTCACAGATGTAGAACTCAAAAATACCTTCGTTTTGACTGGTTGTGGCTCCCGTAACTCAAAACGAGCCAAGAGTTATGGCCCTCCGAAGAATCGATATCCACAGGGTGCAACATCTACGGTGCAAGGTGCAACATCCGTCCAAAATGACGAAACAGTGCCGTACGACCTTTATAAATGGGTGCATGGATTGGAAACGGTACAGTACCAAGGTGCATCACTCTCCAGCGATGGTAAATCATAGACCAGCCGTGGGAATTCCCTTTTACAGAAAAAATCCACGTGACGAAAAAACGAAGGGTAAAAAACTTCCATGACCCGATTGAGGTTCGGATAGGATTTTTTGCGTATGAAACTAACCAGTGAGGGCTAAAAGCCGTCATAGCTATAGAACTCACAGATACCTTCGTTTTGACAGGTTATGGCTCCCGTAACTCTAAACGAGCCAAGAGTTATGGCCCTCCGAAGAATCGATATCCACAGGGTGCAACATCTGCGGTGCAAGGTGCAACATCCGTCCAAAATGACGAAACAGTGCCGTAGGACCTTTAGAAATGGGTGCATGAATTGGAAACGGTGCAGTATCATGGTGCACCACTCTGCAACGATGGTAAATCATACACCAGCCGCGGGATTTCCCTTTTACAGAAAAAAACCACGTGACGAAAAAACGAAGGGTAAGAAACTTCCATGACCCGATTGAGGTTCGGATAGGATTTTTTGGGTATGAAACTAACAAGTGACGGCTGAAAGCAGTCACAGATGTAGAACTCACAAATACCTTCGTTTTGACTGGTTGTTGCTCCCGTAACTCTAAACGAGCCAAGAGTTATGGCCCTCCGAAGAATCGATATCCATAGGGTGCAACATCTAAGGTGCAAGGTGCAACATCCGTCCAAAATGACGAAACAGTGCCGTACGACCTTTAGAAAAGGGTGCATGGATTGGAAACGGTGCAGTAGCATGGTGCACCACTCTCCAGCGATGGTAATCATAGACCAGCCGTGGGAATTCCCTTTTGCAGAAAAAATCCACTTGATGAAAAAACGAAGGGTAAAAAACTTCCATGACCCGATTGAGGTTCGGATAGGATTTTTTGGGTATGAAACTAATCAGTGACGGCTAAAAGCCGTCATAGCTATAGAACTCACAGATACCTTCGTTTTGACAGGTTATGTCTCCCGTAACTCTAAACGAGCCAAGAGTTATGGCCCTCCGAAGAATCGATATCCAAAGGGTGCAACATCTACGGTGCAAGGTACAACATCCGACCAAAATGACAAAACAGTGTCGTATGACCTTTAGAAATGGGTACATGGATTGGAAACGGTGCAGTACCATGGTGCACCACTCTGCAGCGGTGGTAAATCATCGACCAGCCGCGGGAATTCCCTTTTACAGAAAAAATCCACGTGACGAAAAAACGAAGGGTAAAAAACTTCCATGACCCGATTGAGGTTCGGAAAGGATTTTTTGGGTATGAAACTAACCAGTGACGGCTGAAAGTAGTCACAGATGTAGAACTCACAAATACCTTCGTTTTGACTGGTTGTTTCTTCCGAAACTCTAAACTAGCAAAGAGTTATGGCCCTCCGAAGAACCGATATCCATAGGTTGCAACATCTAAGGTGCAAGGTGCAACATCCACGGTGCAAGGTGCAACATCCGTCCAAAGTGACGAAACAGTGCCGTACGACCTTTAGAAATGGGTGCATGGATTTGAAACAGTGCAGTACCATGGTGCACCACTCTCCAGCGATGGTAAATCATAGACCAGCCGCGGGAATTCCCTTTTACAGAAAAAATCCACGTGACGAAAAAACGAAGGGTAAAAAACTTCCATGACCCGATTGAGGTTCGGATAGGATTTTTTGGGTATGAAACTAACCAGTGACGGCTGAAAGCCGTCACGGATGTAGAACTCACAAATACCTTCGTTTTGACTGGTTGTGGCTCCCGTAACTCTAAACGAGCCAAGAGTTATGGCCCTCCGAAGAATCGATATCCATAGGGTGCAACATCTACGGTGCAAGGTGCAACATCCGTCCAAAATGACGAAACAGTGCCGTACGACCTTTATAAATGGGTGCATGGATTGGAAACGGTACAGTACCAAGGTGCATCACTCTCCAGCGATGGTAAATCATAAACCAGCCACGGGAATTCCCTTTTACAGACAAAATCCACGTGACGAAAAAACGAAGGGTAAGAAACTTCCATGACCCGATTGAGGTTCGGATAGGATTTTTTGGGTATGAAACTAACCACTAACGGCTGAAAGCAGTCACAGATGTAGAACTCACAAATACCTTCGTTTTGACTGGTTGTTGCTCCCGTAACTCTAAACGAGCCAAGAGTTATGGCCCTCCGAAGAATCGATATCCATAGGGTGCAACATCTACGGTGCAAGGTGCAACATCCGTCCAAAATGACGAAACAGTGCGTACGACCTTTAGAAACGGGTGCATGGATTTGAAACGGTGCAGTACCATGGTGCACCACTCTCCAGCGATGGTAAATCAGAGACCAGCCGCGGGAATTCCCTTTTACAGAAAAAATCCACGTGACGAAAAAACGAAGGGTGAAAAACTTCCATGACCCGATTGAGGTTCGGATAGGATTTTTTGGGTATGAAACTAACCAGAGACGGCTGAAAGCCGTCACAGATGTAGAACTCAAAAATGCCTTCGTTTTGACTGGTTGTGGCTCCCGTAACTCTAAACGAGCCAAGAGTTATGTCCCTCCGAAGAATCGATATCCATAGGGTGCAACATCTACGGTGCAAGGTGCAACATCCGTCCAAAATGACGAAACTGTGCCGTACGACCTTTAGAAAAGGGTGCATGGATTGGAAACGGTGCAGTACCATGGTGCACCACTCTCCAGCGATGGTAAATCATAGACCAGCCGTGGGAATTCCCTTTTACAGAAAAAATCCACGTGACGAAAAAACGAAGGGTAAAAAACTTCCATGACCCGATTGAGGTTCGGATAGAATTTTTTGGGTATGAAACTAACCAGTGACGGCTGAAAGCCATCATAGATGTAGAACTCACAAATACCTTCGTTTTGACTGGTTGTGGCTCCCGTAACTCTAAACGAGCCAAGAGTTATGGCCCTCCGAAGAATCGATATCCACAGGGTGCAACATCTACGGTGCAAGGTGCAACATCCGTCCAAAATGACGAAACAGTGCCGTACGACCTTTATAAATGGGTGCATGGATTGGAAACGGTACAGTACCATGGTGCATCACTCTCCAGCGATGGTAAATCATAGACCAGCCACGGGAATTCCCTTTTACAGAAAAAATCCACGCGACGAAAAAACGAAGGGTAAGAAACTTCCATGACCCGATTGAGGTTCGGATAGGATTTTTTGGGTATGAAACTAACCAGTGACGGCTGAAAGCAGTCACAGATGTAGAACTCACAAATACCTTCGTTTTGACTGGTTGTTGCTCCTGTAACTCTAAACGAGCCAAGAGTTATGGCCCTCCGAAGAATCGATATCCATAGGGTGCAACATCTACGGTGCAAGGTGCAACATCCGTCCAAAATGACGAAACAGTGCGTACGACCTTTAGAAACGGGTGCATGGATTTGAAACGGTGCAGTACCATGGTGCACCACTCTCCAGCGATGGTAAATCAGAGACCAGCCGCGGGAATTCCCTTTTACAGAAAAAATCCACATGACGAAAAAACGAAGGGTGAAAAACTTCCATGACCCGATTGAGGTTCGGATAGGATTTTTTGGGTATGAAATTAACCAGAGACGGCTGAAAGCCGTCACAGATGTAGAACTCAAAAATACCTTCGTTTTGACTGGTTGTGGCTCCCGTAACTCTAAACGAGCCAAGAGTTATGTCCCTCCGAAGAATCGATATCCATAGGGTGCAACATCTACGGTGCAAGGTGCAACATCCGTCCAAAATGACGAAACTGTGTCGTACGACCTTTAGAAAAGGGTGCATGGATTGGAAACGGTGCAGTACCATGGTGCACCACTCTCCAGCGATGGTAAATCATAGACCAGCCGTGGGAATTCCCTTTTACAGAAAAAATCCACGTGACGAAAAAACGAAGGGTAAAAAACTTCCATGACCCGATTGAGGTTCGGATAGGATTTTTTGGGTATGAAACTAACCAGTGAGGACTAAAAGCCGTCATAGCTATAGAACTCACAGATACCTTCGTTTTGACAGGTTATGGCTCCCGTAACTCTAAACGAGCCAAGAGTTATGGCCCTCCGAAGAATCGATATCCACAAGGTGCAACATCTACGGTGCAAGGTGCAACATCCGTCCAAAATGACGAAACAGTGCCGTAGGACCTTTAGAAATGGGTGCATGCATTGGAAACGGTGCAGTACCATGGTGCACCACTCTGCAGCGATGGTAAATCATAGACCAGCTGCGGGAATTCCCTTTTACAGAAAAAATCCACGTGACGAAAAAACGAAGGGTAAGAAACTTCCATGACCCGATTGAGGTTCGGATAGGATTTTTTGGGTATGAAACTAACCAGTGACGGCTGAAAGCAGTCACAGATGTAGAACTCACAAATACCTTTGTTTTGACTGGTTGTTGCTCCCGTAACTCTAAACGAGCCAAGAGTTATGGCCCTCCGAAGAATCGATATCCATAGGGTGCAACATCTAAGGTGCAAGGTGCAACATCCGTCCAAAATGACGAAACAGTGCCGTACGACCTTTAGAAAAGGGTGCATGGATTGGAAACGGTGCAGTACCATGGTGCACCACTCCAGCGATGGTAATCATAGACCAGCCGTGGGAATTCCCTTTTGCAGAAAAAATCCACGTGACGAAAAAACGAAGGGTAAAAAACTTCCATGACCCGATTGAGGTTCGGATAGGATTTATTGGGTATGAAACTAACCAGTGACGGCTAAAAGCCGTCATAGCTATAGAACTCACAGATACCTTCGTTTTGACTGGTTTTGGCTCCCGTAACTCTAAATGAGCCAAGAGTTATGGCCCTCCGAAGAATCGATATCCACAAGGTGCAGCATCTACGGTGCAAGGTACAACATCCGTCCAAAATGACAAAACAGTGTCTTATGACCTTTAGAAATGGGTGCATGGATTGGAAACGGTGCAGTACCATGGTGCACCACTCTGCAGCGATGGTAAATCATAGACCAGCCGCGAGAATTCTCTTTTACAGAAAAAATCCACGTGACGAAAAAACGAAGGGTAAAAAACTTCCATGACCCGATTGAGGTTCGGATAGGATTTTTTAGGTATGAAACTAACCAGTGACGGCTGAAAGTAGTCACAGATGTAGAACTCACAAATACCTTCATTTTGACTGGTTGTTTCTTCCGTAACTCTAAACTAGCAAAGAGTTATGGCCCTACGAAGAATCGATATCCATAGGTTGCAACATCTAAGGTGCAAGGTGCAACATCCACGGTGCAAGGTGCAACATCCGTCCAAAATGACGAAACAGTGCCGTACGACCTTTAGAAATGGGTGCATGGATTTGAAACAGTGCAGTACCATGGTGCACCACTCTCCAGCGATGGTAAATCATAGACCAGCCGCGGGAATTCCCTTTTACAGAAAAAATCCACGTGACGAAAAAACGAAGGGTAAAAAACTTCCATGACCCGATTGAGGTTCGGATAGGATTTTTTGGGTATGAAACTAACCAGTGACGGCTGAAAGCCGTCACAGATGTAGAACTCACAAATACCTTCGTTTTGACTGGTTGTGGCTCTCGTAACTCTAAACAAGCCAAGAGTTATGGCCCTCCGAAGAATCGATATCCATAGGGTGCAACATCTACGGTGCAAGGTGCAACATCCATCCAAAATGACGAAACAGTGCCGTACGACCTTTAGAAATGGGTGCATGGATTGGAAACGGTGCAGTACCATGGTGCATCACTCTCCAGCGATGGTAAATCATAGACCAGCCACGGGAATTCCCTTTTACAGAAAAAATCCACGTGACGAAAAAACGAAGGGTGAGAAACTTCCATGACCCGATTGAGGTTCGGATAGGATTTTTTGGGTATGAAACTAACCAGTGGCGGCTGAAAGCAGTCATAGATGTAGAACTCACAAATACCTTCGTTTTGACGGGTTGTTGCTCCCGTAAATCTAAACGAGCCAAGAGTTATGGCCCTCCGAAGAATCGATATCCATAGGGTGCAACATCTACGGTGCAAGGTGCAACGTCCGTCCAAAATGACGAAACAGTGCCGTACGACCTTTAGAAAAGGGTGCATGGATTGGAAACGGTGCAGTACCATGGTGCACCACTCTCCAGCGATGGTAATCATAGACCAGCCGTGGGAATTCCCTTTTGCAGAAAAAATACAAGTGACGAAAAAACGAAGGGTAAAAAACTTCCATGACCCGATTGAGGTTCGGATAGGATTTTTTGGGTATGAAACTAACCAGTGACGGCTAAAAGCCGTCATAGCTATAGAACTCACAGATACCTTCGTTTTGACAGGTTATGGGTCCCGTAACTCTAAACGAGCCAAGAGTTATGGCCCTCCGAAGAATCGATATCCACAGGGTGCAACATCTACGGTGCAAGGTGCAACATCCGTCCAAAATGACGAAACAGTGCCGTAGGACCTTTAGAAATGGGTGCATGGATTGGAAACGGTGCAGTACCATGGTGCACCACTCTGCAGCGATGGTAAATCATAGACCAGCCGTGGGAATTCCCTTTTATAGAAAAAATCCACGTGACGAAAAAACGAAGGGTAAAAAACTTCCATGACCCGATTGAGGTTCGGATAGGATTTTTGGGATATGAAACTAACCAGTGACGGCTGAAAGTAGTCACAGATGTAGAACTCAGAAATACCTTCGTTTTGACTGGTTGTTGCTCCCGTAACTCTAAACTAGCAAAGAGTTATGGCCCTCCGAAGAATCGATATCCATAGGTTGCAACATCTAAGGTGCAAGGTGCAACATCCACGGTGCAATGTGCAACATCCGTCCAAAATGACGAAACAGTGCCGTACGACCTTTAGAAATGGGTGCATGGATTTGAAACAGTGCAGTACCATGGTGCACCACTCTCCAGCGATGGTAAATCATAGACCAGCCGCGGGAATTCCCTTTTACAGAAAAAATCCACGTGACGAAAAAACGAAGGGTAAAAAACTTCCATGACCCGATTGAGGTTCGGATAGGATTTTTTGGGTATGAAACTAACCAGTGACCGCTGAAAGCCGTCACAGATGTAGAACTCACAAATACCTTCGTTTTGACTGGTTGTGGCTCCCGTAACTCTAAACGAGCCAAGAGTTATGGCCCTCCGAAGAATCGATATCCACAGGGTGCAACATCTACGGTGCAAGGTGCAACATCCGTCCAAAACGACGAAACAGTGTCGTACGACCTTAAGAAATGGGTGCATGGATTGGAAACGGTGCAGTACCATGGTGCACCACTCTACAGCGATGGTAAATCATAGACCAGCCGCGGGAATTCCCTTTTACAGAAAAAATCCATGTGACGAAAAAACGAAGGGTAAAAAACTTCCATGACCCGATTGAGGTTCGGATATGATTTTTTGGGTATGAAACTAACCAGTGACGGCTGAAAGCAGTCACAGATGTAGAACTCACAAATACCTTCGTTTTGACTGGTTGTTGCTCCCGTAACTCTAAACTAGCAAAGAGTTATGGCGCTCCGAAGAATCGATATCCATAGGTTGCAACATCTAAGGTGCAAGGTGCAACATCCACGGTGCAAGGTGCAACATCCGTCCAAAATGACGAAACAGTGCCGTACGACCTTTAGAAATGGGTGCATGGATTTGAAATAGTGCAGTACCATGGTGCACCACTCTCCAGCGATGGTAAATCATAGACCAGCCGCGGGAATTCCCTTTTACAGAAAAAATCCACGTGACGAAAAAACGAAGGGTAAAAAACTTCCATGACCCGATTGAGGTTCGGATAGGATTTTTTGGTTATGAAACTAACCAGTGACGACTGAAAGCCATCACAGATGTAGAACTCACAAATACCTTCGTTTGGACTGGTTGTGGCTCTGGTAACTCTAAACGAGCCAAGAGTTATGGCCCTCCGAAGAATCGATATCCGCAGGGTGCAACATCTACGGTGCAAGGTGCAACATCCGTCCAAAATGACGAAACAGTGCCGTACGACCTTTAGAAATAGGTGCATGGATTTGAAACAGTGCAGTACCATGGTGCACCACTCTCCAGCGATGGTAAATCATAGACCAGCCGCGGGAATTCCCTTTTACAGAAAAAATCCACGTGACGAAAAAACAAAGGGTAAAAAACTTCCATGACCCGATTGAGGTTCGGATAGGATTTTTTGGGTATGCAACTAACCGGTGACGGCAGAAAGCCGTCACAGATGTAGAACTCACAAATACCTTCGTTTTGACTGGTTGTGGCTCCCGTAACTCTAAACGAGCCAAGAGTTATGGCCCTCCGAAGAATCGATATCCGCAGGGTGCAACATCTACGGTGCAAGGTGCAACATCCGTCCAAAATGACGAAACAGTGCCGTACGACCTTTAGAAATGGGTGCATGGATTGGAAATGGTGCAGTACCATGGTGCATCACTCTCCAGCGATGGTAAATTATAGACCAGCCACGGGAATTCCCTTTTACAGAAAAAATCCACGTGACGAAAAAACGAAGGGTGAAAAACTTCCATGACCCGATTGAGGTTCGGATAGGATTTTTTAGGTATGAAACTAACTAGAGACGGCTGAAAGCCGTCACAGATGTAGAACTCAAAAATACCTTCGTTTTGACTGGTTGTGGCTCCCGTAACTCTAAACGAGCCAAGAGTTATGGCCCTCCGAAGAATCGATATCCATAGGGTGCAACATCTACGGTGCAAGGTGCAACATTCGTCCAAAATGACGAAACAGTGTCGTACGACCTTTAGAAAAGGGTGCATGGATTGGAAACGGTGCAGTACCATGGTGCACCACTCTCCAGCGATGGTAAATCATAGACCAGCCGTGGGAATTCCCTTTTACTGAAAAATCCACGTGACGAAATAACGAAGGGTAAAAACTTCCATGACCCGATTGAGGTTCGGATAGGATTTTTTATGTATGAAACTAACCAGTGAGGGCTAAAAGCCGTCATAGCTATAGAACTCACAGATACCTTCATTTTGACAGGTTATGGCTCCCGTAACTCTAAACTAGCCAAGAGTTATGGCCCTCCGAAGAATCGATATCCACAGGGTGCAACATCTATGGTGCAAGGTGCAACATCCGTCCAAAATGACGAAACAGTGCCGTAGGACCTTTAGAAATGGGTGCATGCATTGGAAACGGTGCAGTACCTTGGTGCACCACTCTGCAGCGATGGTAAATCATAGACCAGCCGCGGGAATTCCCTTTTACAGAAAAAATCCACGTGACGAAAAAACGAAGGGTAAGAAACTTCCATGACCCGATTGAGGTTCGGATAGGATTTTTTGGGTATGAAACTAACCAGTGATGGCTGAAAGCAGTCACAGATGTAGAACTCACAAATACCTTCGTTTTGACTGGTTGTTGCTCCCGTAACTCTAAACGATCCAAGAGTTATGGCCCTCTGAAGAATCGATATCCATAGGGTGCAACACCTACGGTGCAAGGTGCAACATCCGTCCAAAATGACGAAACAGTGTCGTACGACCTTTAGAAATGGGTGCATGGATTGGAAACGGTGCAGTACCATGGTGCATCACTCTCCAGCGATGGTAAATCATAGACCAGCCGCGGGAATTCCCTTTTACTGAAAAATCCACGTGACGAAAAAACGAAGGGTAAAAAACTTCCGTGACCCGATTGAGGTTCGGATAGGATTTTTTGGGTATGAAACTAACCAGTGACGGCTGAAAGCCGTCACAGTTGTAGAACTTACAGATACCTTCGTTTTGACTGGTTGTGGCTCCCGTAACTCTAAACGAGCCAAGAGTTATGGCCCTCCGAAGAATCGATATCCATAAGGTGCAACATCTACGGTGCAAGGTGCAACATCCGTCCAAAATGACGAAACAGTGCCGTACGACCTTTAGAAATGGGTGCATGGATTGGAAACGGTGCAGTACCATGGTGCATCACTCTCCAGCGATGGTAAATCATAGACCAGCCGCGGGAATACCCTTTTACTGAAAAATCCACGTGACGAAAAAACGAAGGGTAAAAAACTTCCGTGACCCGATTGAGGTTCGGATAGGATTTTTTGGGTATGAAACTAACCAGTGACGGCTGAAAGCCGTCACAGATGTAGAACTCACAGATACCTTCGTTTTGACTAGTTGTGGCTCCCGTAACTCTAAACGAGCCAAGAGTTATGGCCCTCCGAAGAATCGATATCCATAGGGTGCAACATCTACGGTGCAAGGTGCAACATCCGTCCAAAATGACGAAACAGTGCCGTACGACCTTTAGAAATGGGTGCATGGATTGGAAACGGTGCAGTACCATGGTGCATCACTCTCCAGCGATGGTAAATCATAGACCAGCCGTGGGAATTCCCTTTTACTGAAAAATCCACGTGACGAAAAAACGAAGGGTAAAAAACTTCCGTGATCCGATTGAGGTTCGGATAGGATTTTTTGGGTATGCAACTAACCAGTGACGGCTGAAAGCCGTCACAGATGTAGAACTCACAAATACCTTCGTTTTGACTGGTTGTGGCTCTCGTAACTCTAAACGAGCCAAGAGTTATGGCCCTCCGAAGAATCGATATCCACAGGGTGCAACATCTACGGTGCAAGGTGCAACATCCGTCCAAAATGACGAAACAGTGCCGTACGACCTTTAGAAATGGGTGCATGGATTGGAAACGGTGCAGTACCATGGTGCATCACTCTCCAGCGATGGTAAATCATAGACCAGCCGCGGGAATACCCTTTTACTGAAAAATCCACGTGACGAAAAAACGAAGGGTAAAAAACTTCCGTGACCCGATTGAGGTTCGGATAGGATTTTTTGGGTATGAAACTAACCAGTGACGGCTGAAAGCCGTCACAGATGTAGAACTCACAGATACCTTCGTTTTGACTAGTTGTGGCTCCCGTAACTCTAAACGAGCCAAGAGTTATGGCCCTCCGAAGAATCGATATCCATAGGGTGCAACATCTACGGTGCAAGGTGCAACATCCGTCCAAAATGACGAAACAGTGCCGTACGACCTTTAGAAATGGGTGCATGGATTGGAAACGGTGCAGTACCATGGTGCATCACTCTCCAGCGATGGTAAATCATAGACCAGCCGTGGGAATTCCCTTTTACTGAAAAATCCACGTGACGAAAAAACGAAGGGTAAAAAACTTCCGTGATCCGATTGAGGTTCGGATAGGATTTTTTGGGTATGCAACTAACCAGTGACGGCTGAAAGCCGTCACAGATGTAGAACTCACAAATACCTTCGTTTTGACTGGTTGTGGCTCTCGTAACTCTAAACGAGCCAAGAGTTATGGCCCTCCGAAGAATCGATATCCACAGGGTGCAACATCTACGGCGCAAGGTGCAACATCCGTCCAAAATGACGAAACATTGCCGTACGACCTTTAGAAATGGGTGCATGGATTTGAAACAGTGCAGTACCATGGTGCACCACTCTCCAGCGATGGTAAATCATAGACCAGCCGCGGGAATTCCCTTTTACAGAAAAAATCCACGTGACGAAAAAACAAAGGGTAAAAAACTTCCATGACCCGATTGAGGTTCGGATAGGATTTTTTGGGTATGCAACTAACCAGTGACGGCTGAAAGCCGTCACAGATGTAGAACTCACAAATACCTTCGTTTTGACTGGTTTTGGCTCCCGTAACTCTAAACGAGCCAAGAGTTATGGCCCTCCGAAGAATCGATATCCACAGGGTGCAACATCTACGGTGCAAGGTGCAACATCCGTCCAAAATGACGAAACAGTGCCGTACGACCTTTAGAAATGGGTGCATGGATTGGAAACGGTGCAGTACCATGGTGCATCACTCTCCAGCGATGGTAAATCATAGACCAGCCACGGGAATTCCCTTTTACAGAAAAAATCCACGTGACGAAAAAACGAAGGGTGAAAAACTTCCATGACCCGATTGAGGTTCGGATAGGATTTTTTGGGTATGAAACTAACCAGAGACGGCTGAGAGCCGTCACAGATGTAGAACTCAAAAATACCTTTGTTTTGACTGGTTGTGGCTCCCGTAACTCTAAACGAGCCAAGAGTTATGGCCCTCCGAAGAATCGATATCCATAGGGTGCAACATCTACGGTGCAAGGTGCAACATCCGTCCAAAATGACGAAACAGTGCCGTACGACCTTTAGAAAAGGGTGCATAGATTGGAAACGGTGCAGTACCATGGTGCACCGCTCTCCAGCGATGGTAAATCATAGACCAGCCGCGGGAATTCCCTTTTACAGAAAAAATCCATGTGACGAAAAAACAAAGGGTAAAAAACTTCCATGACCCGATTGAGGTTCGGATAGGATTTTTTGGGTATGCAACTAACCAGTGACGGCTGAAAGCCGTCACAGATGTAGAACTCACAGATACCTTCGTTTTGACTGGTTGTGGCTCCCGTAACTCTAAACGAGCCAAGAGTTATGGCCCTCCGAAGAATCGATATCCATAGGGTGCAACATCTACGATGCAAGGTGCAACATCCGTCCAAAATGACGAAACAGTGCCGTACGACCTTTAGAAATGGGTGGATGGATTGGAAACGGTGCAGTACCATGGTGCATCACTCTCCAGCGATGGTAAATCATAGACCAGCCGCGGGAATTCCCTTTTACTGAAAAATCCACGTGACGAAAAAACGAAGGGTAAAAAACTTCCGTGATCCGATTGAGGTTCGGATAGGATTTTTTGGGTATGAAACTAACCAGTGACGGCTGAAAGCCGTCACAGATGTAGAACTCACAGATACCTTCGTTTTGAGTAGTTGTGGCACCCGTAACTCTAAACGAGCCAAGAGTTATGGCCCTCCGAAGAATCGATATCCATAGGGTGCAACATCTACGGTGCAAGGTGCAACATCCGTCCAAAATGACGAAACAGTGCCGTACGACCTTTAGAAAAGGGTGCATGGATTGGAAACGGTGCAGTACCATGGTGCACCACTCTGCAGCGATGGTAAATCATAGACCAGCCGCGGGAATTCCCTTTTACAGAAAAAATCCACGTGACGAAAAAACGAAGGGTAAAAAACTTCCATGACCCGATTGAGGTTCGGATATGATTTTTTGGGTATGAAACTAACCAGTGACGGCTGAAAGCTGTCACAGATGTAGAACTCACAAATACCTTCGTTTTGACTGGTTGTTGCTCCCGTAACTCTAAACTGGCAAAGAGTTATGGCCCTCCGAAGAATCGATATCCATAGGTTGCAACATCTAAGGTGCAAGGTGCAACATCCACGGTGCAAGGTGCAACATCCGTCCAAAATGACGTAACAGTGCCGTACGACCTCTAGAAATGGGTGCATGGATTTGAAACAGTGCAGTACCATGGTGCACCACTCTCTAGCGATGGTAAATCATAGACCAGCCGCGGGAATTCCCTTTTACAGAAAAAATCCACGTGACGAAAAAACGAAGGGTAAAAAACTTCCATGACCCGATTGAGGTTCGGATAGGATTTTTTGGGTATGAAACTAACCAGTGACGGCTGAAAGCCGTCACAGATGTATAACTCACAAATACCTTCGTTTTGACTGGTTGTGGCTCTCGTAACTCTAAACGAGCCAAGAGTTATGGCCCTCCGAAGAATCGATATCCACAGGGTGCAACATCTACGGTGCAAGGTGCAACATCCGTCCAAAATGACGAAACAGTGCCGTACGACCTTAAGAAATGGGTGCATGGATTTGAAACAGTGCAGTACCATGGTGGACCACTCTCCAGCGATGGTAAATCATAGACCAGCCGCGGGAATTCCCTTTTACAGAAAAAATGCACGTGACGAAAAAACAAAGGGTAAAAAACTTCCATGACCCGATTGAGGTTCGGATAGGATTTTTTGGGTATGCAACTAACCAGTGACGGCTGAAAGCCGTCACAGATGTAGAACTCACAAATACCTTCGTTTTGACTGGTTTTGGCTCCCGTAACTCTAAACGAGCCAAGAGTTATGGCCCTCCGAAGAATCGATATCCACAGGGTGCAACATCTACGGTGCAAGGTGCAACATCCGCCCAAAATGACGAAACAGTGCCGTACGACCTTTAGAAATGGATGCATGGATTGGAAACGGTGCAGTACCATGGTGCATCACTCTCCAGCGATGGTAAATCATAGACCAGCCGCGGGAATTCCCTTTTACAGAAAAAATCCACGTGACGAAAAAACGAAGGGTGAAAAACTTCCATGACCCGATTGAGGTTCGGATAGGATTTTTTGGGTATGAAACTAACCAGAGACGGCTGAAAGCCGTCACAGATGTAGAACTCAAAAATACCTTCGTTTTGACTGGTTGTGGCTCCCGTAACTCTAAACGAGCCAAGAGTTATGGCCCTCCGAAGAATCGATATCCATAGGGTGCAACATCTACGGTGCAAGGTGCAACATCCGTCCAAAATGACGAAACAGTGCCGTACGACCTTTAGAAAAGGGTGCATGGATTGGAAACGGTGCAGTACCATGGTGCACCACTCTCCAGCGATGGTAAATCATAGACCAGCCGTGGGAATTCCCTTTTACAGAAAAAATCCACGTGACGAAAAAACGAAGGGTAAAAAACTTCCATGACCCGATTGAGGTTCGGATAGGATTTTTTGGATATGAAACTAACCAGTGAGGGCTAAAAGCCGTCATAGCTATAGAACTCACAGATACCTTCGTTTTGACAGGTTATGGCTCCCGTAACTCTAAACGAGCCAAGAGTTATGGCCCTCCGAAGAATCGATATCCACAGGGTGCAACATCTACGGTGCAAGGTGCAACATCCGTCCAAAATGACGAAACAGTGCCGTAGGACCTTTAGAAATGGGTGCATGCATTGGAAACGGTGCAGTACCATGGTGCACCACTCTGCAGCGATGGTAAATCATAGACCAGCCGCGAGAATTCCCTTTTACAGAAAAAATCCACATGACGAAAAAACGAAGGGTAAGAAACTTCCATGACCCGATTGAGGTTCGGATAGGATTTTTTAGGTATGAAACTAACCAGTGACGGCCGAAAGCAGTCACAGATGTAGAACTCACAAATACCTTCGTTTTGACTGGTTGTTGCTCCCGTAACTCTAAACGAGCCAAGAGTTATGGCCCTCCGAAGAATCGATATCCATAGGGTGCAACATCTACGGTGCAAGGTGCAACATCCGTCCAAAATTACGAAACAGTGTCGTACGACCTTTAGAAAAGGGTGCATGGATTGGAAACGGTGCAGTACCATGGTGCACCACTCTCCAGCGATGGTAATCATAGACCAGCCGTGGGAATTCCCTTTTGCAGAAAAAATCCACGTGACGAAAAAACGAAGGGTAAAAAACTTCCATGACCCGATTGAGGTTCGGATAGGATTTTTTGGGTATGAAACTAACCAGTGATGGCTAAAAGCCGTCATAGCTATAGAACTCACAGATACCTTCGTTTTGACAGGTTATGGCTCCCGTAACTCTAAACGGGCCAAGAGTTGTGGCCCTCCGAAGAATCGATATCCACAGGGTGCAACATCTACGGTGCAAGGTGCAACATCCGTCCAAAATGACGAAACAGTGCCGTATGACCTTTATAAATGGGTGCATGGATTGGAAACGGTGCAGTATCTTGGTGCACCACTCTGCAGCGATGGTAAATCATAGACCAGCCACGGGAATTCCCTTTTACAGAAAAAATCCACGTGACGAAAAAACGAAGGGTAAAAAACTTCCATGACCCGATTGAGGTTCGGATAGGATTTTTTGGGTATGAAAATAACCAGTGACGGCTGAAAGTAGTCACAGATGTAGAACTCACAAATACCTTCGTTTTGACTGGTTGTTGCTCCCGTAACTCTAAACTAGCAAAGAGTTATGGCCCTCCGAAGAATCGATATCCATAGGTTGCAACATCTATGGTGCAAGGTGCAACATCCACGGCGCAAGGTGCAACATCCGTCCAAAATAACGAAACAGTGCCGTACGACCTTTAGAAATGGGTGCATTGATTTGAAACAGTGCAGTACCATTGTGCACCACTCTCCAGCGATGGTAAATCATAGACCAGCCGCGGGAATTCCCTTTAACAGAAAAAATCCACGTGACGAAAAAACGAAGTGTAAAAAACTTCCATGACCCGATTGAGGTTCGGATAGATGCAACTAACCAGTGACGGCTGAAAGCCGTCACAGACGTAGAACTCACAAATACCTTCGTTTTAACTGGTTTTGGCTCCCGTAACTCTAAACGAGCCAAGAGTTATGGCCCTCCGAAGAATCGATATCCACAGGGTGCAACATCTACGGTGCAAGGTGCAACATCCGTCCAAAATGACGAAACAGTGCCGTACGACCTTTAGAAATGGGTGCATGGATTGAAAACGGTGCAGTACCATGGTGCACCACTCTCCAGCAATGGTAAATCATAGACCAGCCGCGGGAATTCCCTTTTACAGAAAAAATCCACGTGACGAAAAAACAAAGGGTAAAAAACTTCCATGACCCGATTGAGGTTCGGATAGGATTTTTTGGGTATGCAATTAACCAGTGACGGCTAAAAGCCGTCACAGATGTAGATCTCACAAATACCTTCGTTTTGACTGGTTTTGGCTCCCGTAACTCTAAACGAGCCAAGAGTTATGGCCCTCCGAAGAATCGATATCCACAGGGTGCAACATCTACGGTGCAAGGTGCAACATCCGTCCAAAATGACGAAACAGTGCCGCACGACCTTTAGAAATGGGTGCATGGATTGAAAACGGTGCAGTACCATGGTGTATCACTCTCCAGCGATGGTAAATCATAGACCAGCCGCGGGAATTCCCTTTTACAGAAAAAATCCACGTGACGAAAAAACGAAGGGTAAAAAACTTCCATGACCCGATTGAGGTTCAGATAGGATTTTTTGGGTATGTAACTAACCAGTGACGGCTGAAAGCGGTCATAGCTGTAGAAATCACAGATACCTTCGTTTTGACTGGTTGTGGCTCCCGTAACTCTAAACGAGCCAAGAGTTATGGCCCTCCGAAGAATCGATATCCATAGGGTGCAACATCTACGGTGCAAGGTGCAACATCCATCCAAAATGACGAAACAGTGCCGTACGAGCTTTAGAAATGGGTGCATGGATTGGAAAGGGTGCAGTACCATGGTGCATCACTCTCCAGCGATGGTAAATCATAGACCAGCCATGGGAATTCCCTTTTACAGAAAAAATCCACGTGACGAAAAAACGAAGGGTAAGAAACTTCCATGACCCGATTGAGGTTCGGATAGGATTTTTTGGGTATGAAACTAACCAGTGACGGCTGAAATCCGTCACAGATGTAGAACTCACAAATACCTTCGTTTTGACTGGTTGTGGCTCTCGTAACTCTAAACGAGCCAAGAGTTATGGCCCTCCGAAGAATCGATATCCATAGGGTGCAACATCTACGGTGCAAGGTGCAACATCCGTCCAAAATGACGAAACAGTGCCGTATGACCTTTAGAAATGGGTGCATGGATTGGAAATGGTGCAGTACCATGGTGCACCACTCTCCAGCGATGGTAATCATAGACCAGCCGTGGAAATTCCCTTTTGCAGAAAAAATCCACGTGACGAAAAAACGAAGGGTAAAAAACTTCCATGACCCGATTGAGGTTCGGATAGGATTTTTTGGGTATGAAACTAACCAGTGACGGCTAAAAGCCGTCATAGCTATAGAACTCACAGATACCTTCGTTTTGACAGGTTATGGCTCCCGTAACTCTAAACGAGCCAAGAGTTATGGCCCTCCGAAGAATCGATATCCACAGGGCGCAACATCTACGGTGCAAGGTGCAACATCCGTCCAAAATGACGAAACAGTGCCGTATGACCTTTAGAAATGGGTGCGTGGATTGGAAACGGTGCAGTACCATGGTGCACCACTCTGCAGCGATGGTAAATCACAGACCGGCCGCGTGAATTCCCTTTTACAGAAAAAATCCACGTGATGAAAAAACGAAGGGTAAAAAACTTCCATGACCCGATTGAGGTTCGAATAGGATTTTTTGGGTATGAAACTAACCAGTGACGGCTGAAAGCTGTCACAGATGTAGAACTCACAAATACCTTCGTTTTGACTGGTTGTTGTTCCCGTAACTCTAAACTAGCAAAGAGTTATGGCCCTCCGAAGAATCGATATCCATAGGTTGCAACATCTAAGGTGCAAGGTGCAACATCCACGGTGCAAGGTGCAACATCCGTCCAAAATGACGAAACAGTGCCGTACGACCTTTAGAAATGGGTGCATGGATTTGAATAAGTGCAGTACCATGGTGCACCACTCTCCAGCGATGGTAAATCATAGACCAGCCGCGGGAATTCCCTTTTACAGAAAAAATCCACGTGACGAAAAAACGAAGGGTAAAAAACTTCCATGACCCGATTGAGGTTCAGATAGGATTTTTTGGGTATGAAACTAACCAGTGACGGCTGAAAGCCGTCACAGACGTAGAACTCACAAATACCTTCGTTTTGACTGGTTGTGGCTCTCGTAACTCTAAACGAGCCAAGAGTTATGGCCCTCCGAAGAATCGATATCCACAAGGTGCAACATCTACGGTGCAAGGTGCAACATCCGTCCAAAATGACGAAACAGTGCCGTACGACCTTTAGAAATGGATGCATGGATTTGAAACAGTGCAGTACCATGGTGCACCAATCTCCAGCGATGGTAAATCATAGACCAGCCGTGGGAATTCCCTTTTACAGTAAAAATCCACGTGACGAAAAAACAAATGGTAAAAAACTTCCATGACTTGATTGAGGTTCGGATAGGATTTTTTGGGTATACAACTAACCAGTGACGGCTGAAAGCCGTCACAGATGTAGAACTCACAAATACCTTCGTTTTGACTGGTTTTGACTCCCGTAACTCTAAACGAGCCAAGAGTGATGTCCCTCCGAAGAATCGATATCCACAGGGTGCAACATCTACGGTGCAAGGTGCAACATCCGTCCAAAATGACGAAACAGTGCCGTACGACCTTTAGAAATGGGTGCATGGATTGGAAACGGTGCAGTACCATGGTGCATCACTCTCTAGCGATGGTAAATCATAGACCAGCCACGGGAATTCCCTATTACAGAAAAAATCCACGTGACGAAAAAACGAAGGGTGAAAAACTTCCATGACCCGATTGAGGTTCGGATAGGATTTTTTGGGTATGAAACTAACCAGTGACGGCAGAAAGCCGTCACAGATGTAGAACTCACAAATAGCTTCATTTTGATAGGTTGTGGCTCTCGTAACTCTAAACGAGCCAAGAGTTATGGCCCTCCGAAGAATCGATATCCACAGGGTGCAACATCTACGGTGCAAGGTGCAACATCCGTCCAAAATGACGAAACAGTGCCGTACGACCTTTAGAAATGGGTGCATGGATTTGAAACAGTGCAGTACCATGGTGCACCACTCTCCAGCGATGGTAAATCATAGACCAGCCGCGGGAATTCCCTTTTACAGAAAAAATCCACGTGACGAAAAAACGAAGGGTAAAAAACTTCCATGACCCGATTGAGGTTCAGATAGGATTTTTTGGGTATGAAACTAACCAGTGACGGCTGAAAGCCGTCACAGATGTAGAACTCACAAATACCTTCGTTTTGACTGGTTGTGGCTCTCGTAACTCTAAACGAGCCAAGAGTTATGGCCCTCCGAAGAATCGATATCCACAGGGTGCAACATCTACGGTGCAAGGTGCAACATCCGTCCAAAATGACGAAACAGTGCCGTACGACCTTTAGAAATGGGTGCATGGATTTGAAACAGTGCAGTACCATGGTGCACCACTCTCCAGCGATGGTAAATCATAGACCAGCCGCGGGAATTCCCTTTTACAGTAAAAATCCACGTGACGAAAAAACAAATGGTAAAAAACTTCCATGACCCGATTGAGGTTCGGATAGGATTTTTTGGGTATGCAACTAACCAGTGACGGCTGAAAGCCGTCACAGATGTAGAACTCACAAATACCTTCGTTTTGACTGGTTTTGGCTCCCGTAACTCTAAACGAGCCAAGAGTTATGGCCCTCCGAAGAATCGATATCCACAGGGTGCAACATCTACGGTGCAAGGTGCAACATCCGTCCAAAATGACGAAATAGTGCCGTACGACCTTTAGAAATGGGTGCATGGATTGGAAACGGTGCAGTACCATGGTGCATCACTCTCTAGCGATGGTAAATCATAGACCAGCCACGGGAATTCCCTTTTACAGAAAAAATCCACGTGACGAAAAAACGAAGGGTGAAAAACTTCCATGACCCGATTGAGGTTCGGATAGGATTTTTTGGGTATGAAACTAACCAGTGACGGCAGAAAGCCGTCACAGATGTAGAACTCACAAATACCTTCATTTTGATAGGTTGTGGCTCTCGTAACTCTAAACGAGCCAAGAGTTATGGCCCTCCGAAGAATCGATATCCACAGGGTGCAACATCTACGGTGCAAGGTGCAACATCCGTCCAAAATGACGAAACAGTGCCGTACGACCTTTAGAAATGGGTGCATGGATTTGAAACAGTGCAGTACCATGGTGCACCACTCTCCAGCGATGGTAAATCATAGACCAGCCGCGGGAATTCCCTTTTACAGAAAAAATCCACATGACGAAAAAACAAAGGGTAAAAAACTTCCATGACCCGATTGAGGTTCGGATAGGATTTTTTGGGTATGCAACTAACCAGTGACGGCTGAAAGTCGTCAAAGATGTAGAACTCACAAATACCTTCGTTTTGACTGGTTGTGGCTCCTGTAACTCTAAACGAGCCAAGAGTTATGGCCCTCCGAAAAATCGATATCCACAGGGTGCAACATCTACGGTGCAAGGTGCAACATCCGTCCAAAATGACGAAACAGTGCCGTACGACCTTTAGAAATGGGTGCATGGATTGGAAACGGTGCAGTACCATGGTGCATCACTCTCCAGCGATGGTAAATCATAGACCAGCAACGGGAATTCCCTTTTACAGAAAAAATTCACGTGACGAAAAAACGAAGGGTAAAAAACTTCCATGACCCGATTGAGGTTCGGATAGGATTTTTTGGGTATGAAACTAACCAGTGACGGCTGAAAGCAGTCATAGCTGTAGAACTCACTGATACCTTCATTTTGACTGGTTGTGGCTCCTGTAACTCTAAACGAGCCAAGAGTTATGGCCCTCCGAAAAATCGATATCCATAGGGTGCAACATCTTCGGTGCAAGGTGCAACATCCGTCCAAAATGACGAAACAGTGCCGTACGACCTTTAGAAATGGGTGCATGGATTGGAAATGGTGCAGTACCATGGTGCATCACTCTCCAGCGATGGTAAATCATCGACCAGCCATGGGAATTCCCTTTTACAGAAAAAATCCCCGTGACGAAAAAACGAAGGGTAAGAAACTTCCATGACCCGATTGAGGTTCGGATAGGATTTTTTGGATATGAAACTAACCAGTGACGGCTGAAAGCAGTCGCAGATGTAGAACTCACAAATACCTTCGTTTTGACTGGTTGTTGCTCCCGTAACTCTAAACGAGCCAAGAGTTATGGCCCTCCGAAGAATCGATATCCATAGGGTGCAACATCTACGGTGCAAGGTGCAACATCCGTCCGAAATGACGAAACAGTGCCATATGACCTTTAGAAATGGGTGCATGGATTGGAAACGGTGCAGTACCATGGTGCATCACTCTCCAGCGATGGTAAATCATAGACCAGCCACGGGAATTCCCTTTTACAGAAAAATCCACGTGACGAAAAAACGAAGGGTAAGAAACTTCCATGACCCGATTGAGGTTCGGATAGGATTTTTGGGTATGAAACTAACCAGTGACGGCTGAAAGCGGTCATAGCTGTAGAACTCACAGATAGCTTCGTTTTGACTGGTTGTGGCTCCCGTAACTCTAAACGAGCCAAGAGTTATGGCCCTCCGAAGAATCGATATCCACAGGGTGCAACATCTACGGTGCAAGGTGCATCATCCGTCCAAAATAACGAAACAGTGCCGTACGACCTTTAGAAACGGGTGCATGGATTGGAAACGGTGCGGTACCATGGTGCACCACTTTCCAGCGTTGGTAAATCATAGACCAGCCGCGGGGATCGCGTTTTACAGAAAAAATCCACGTGACGAAAAAACGAAGGGTAAAAAACTTCCATGACCCGATTGAGGTTCGGATAGGATTTTTTGGGTATGAAACTAAATAGTGACGGCTGAAAGCAGTCAAAGATGTAGAACTCACAAATACCTTCGTTTTGACTGGTTGTTGCTCCCGTAACTCTAAACGAGCCAAGAGTTATGGCCCTCCGAAGAATCGATATCCATAGGGTGCAACATATACGTTGCAAGGTGCAACATCCGTCCAAAATGACGAAACAGTGGCGTACGACCTTTAGAAATGGGTGCATGGATTGGAAACGGTGCAGTACCATGGTGCATCACTCTCCAGCGATGGTAAATCACAGACCAGCCACGGGAATTCCCTTTTACAGAAAAATCCACGTGACGAAAAAACGAAGGGTAAAAAACTTCCGTGACCCGATTGAGGTTCAGATAGGATTTTTTGGGTATGAAACTGACCAGTGACGGCTGAAAGTGGTCATAGCTGTAGAACTCACAGATACCTTCGTTTTGACTGGTTGTGGCTCCCGTAACTCTAAACGAGCCAAGAGTTATGGCCCTCCGAAGAATCGATATCCATAGGGTGCAACATCTACGGTGCAAGGTGCAACATCCGTCCAAAATGACGAAACAGTGTCGTACGACCTTTAGAGACGGGTGCATGGATTGGAAACAGTGCAGTACCATGGTGCACCACTCTCCAGCGTTGGTAAATCATAGACCAGCCGCTGGGATCCCGTTTTACAGAAAAAATCCACGTGATGAAAAAACGAAGGGTAAAAAACTTCCATGACCCGATTGAGGTTCGGATAGGATTTTTTGGGTATGAAACTAACTAGTGACGGCTGAAAGCCGTCACAGATGTAGAACTCACAGATACCTTCGTTTTGACTGGTTGTAGCTCCCGTAACTCTAAACGAGCCAAGAGTTATGGCCCTCCGAAGAATCGATATCCACAGGGTGCAACATCTACGGTGCAAGGTGCAACATCCGTCCAAAATGACGAAAAAGTGTCGTACGACCTTAAGAAATGGGTGCATGGATTGGAAACGGTGCCGTACCATGGTGCACCACTCTCCAGCGTTGGTAAATCATAGACCAGCCGCGGGAATTCCCTTTTACAGAAAAAATCCACGTGACGAAAAAACGAAGGGTAAAAAACTTCCGTGACCCGATTGAGGTTCGGATAGGATTTTTTGGGTATGAAACTAACCAGTGACGGCTAAAAGCTGTCACAGCTGTAGAACTCACAGATACCTTCGTTTTGACTGGTTGTGGCTCCCGTAACTCTAAACGAGCCAAGAGTTATGGCCCTCCGAAGAATCGATATCCACAGGGTGCAACATCTACGGTGCAAGGTGCAACATCCGTCCAAAATGACGAAACAGTGTCGTACGACCTTTAGAAATGGGTGCATGGATTGGAAACGGTGCCGTACCATGGTGCACCACTCTCCAGCGATGGTAAATCATAGACCAGCCACGGGGATCCCGTTTTACAGAAAAAATCCACGTGACGAAAAAACGAAGGGTAAAAAACTTCCGTGACCCGATTGAGGTTCGGATAGGATTTTTTGGGTATGAAACTAACCAGTGACGGCTAAAAGCTGTCACAGCTGTAGAACTCACAGATACCTTCGTTTAGACTGGTTGTGGCTCCCGTAACTCTAAACGAGCCAAGAGTTATGGCCCTCCGAAGAATCGATATCCACAGGGTGCAACATCTACGGTGCAAGGTGCAACATCCGTCCAAAATGACGAAACAGTGTCGTACGACCTTTAGAAATGGGTGCATGGATTGGAAACGGTGCCGTACCATGGTGCACCACTCTCCAGCGATGGTAAATCATAGACCAGCCACGGGGATCCTGTTTTACAGAAAAAATCCACGTGATGAAAAAATGAAGGGTAAAAAACTTCCATGACCCGATTAAGGTTCGGATAGGATTTTTTGGGTATGAAACTAACCAGTGACGGCTGAAAGCAGTCATAGCTGTAGAACTCACAGATACCTTCGTTTTGACTGGTTGTTGCTCCCGTAACTCTAAACGAGCCAAGAGTTATGGCCCTCCGAAGAATCGATATCCATAGGGTGCAACATCTACGGTGCAAGGTGCAACATCCGTCCAAAATGGCGAAACAGTGCCGTACGACCTTTAGAAACGGGTGCATGGATTGGAAGCGGTGCAGTACCATGGTGCACCACTCTCCAACGTTGGTAAATCATAGACCAGCCGCTGGGATCCCGTTTTACAGAAAAAATCCACGTGACGAAAAAACAAAGGGTAAAAAACTTCCATGACCCGATTGAGGTTCGGATAGGATTTTTTGGGTATGAAACTAACCAGTGACGGCTGAAAGCGGTCACAGCTGTAGAACTCACAGATACCATCGTTTTGACTGGTTGTGGCTCCCGTAACTCTAAACGAGCCAAGAGTTATGGCCCTCCGAAGAATCGATATCCATAGGGTGCAACATCTACGGTGCAAGGTGCAACATCCGTCCAAAATGACGAAACAGTGCCGTACGACCTTTAGAAACGGGTGCATGGATTGGAAACGGTGCAGTACCATGGTGCATCACTCTCCAGCGATGGTAAATCATAGACCAGCCGCGGGAATTCCCTTTTACAGAAAAATCCACGTGACGAAAAAACGAAGGGCAAAAAACTTCCGTGACCCGACTGAGGTTCAGATAGGATTTTTTGGGTATGAAATTAACCAGTGACGGCTGAAAGCCGTCACAGATGTAGAACTCAAAGATACCTTCGTTTTGACTGGTTGTGGCTCCCGTAACTCTAAACGAGCCAAGAGTTATGGCCCTCCGAAGAATCGATATCCACAGGGTGCAACATCTACGGTGCAAGGTGCAACATCCGTCCAAAATGACGAAACAGTTCCGTACGACCTGAAGAAATGGGTGCATGGATTGGAAACGGTGCAGTACCATGGTGCACCACTCTCCAGCGATGATAAATCACAGACCAGCCGCGGGAATTCCCTTTTACAGAAAAAAATCCACGTGACGAAAAAACGAAGGGCAAAAAACTTCCATGTCCCGATTGAGGTTCGGATAGGATTTTTTGGGTATGAAACTAACCAGTGACGGCTGAAAGCCGTCAAAGATGTAGAACTCACAAGTACCTTCGTTTTGACTGGTTGTGGCTCCCGTAACTCTAAACGAGCCAAGAGTTATGGCCCTCCGAAGAATCGATATCCATAGGGTGCAACATCTACGGTGCAAGGTGCAACATCCGTCCAAAATGACGAAACAGTGCCGTACGACCTTTAGAAAGGGGTGCATGGATTGGAAACGGTGCAGTACCATGGTGCACCACTCTCCAGCGATGGTAAATCATAGACCAGCCACGGGAATTCCCTTTTACAGAAAAATCCACATGACGAAAAAACGAAGGGTAAAAAACTTCCGTGACCCGATTGTGGTTCGGATAGGATTTTTTGGGTATGAAACTAACCAGTGACGGCTGAAAGCGGTCATAGCTGTAGAACTCACAGATACCTTCGTTTTGACTGGTTGTGGCTCCCGTAACTCTAAACGAGCCAAGAGTTATGGCCCTCCAAAAAATCGATATCATAGGGTGCAACATCTACGGTGCAAGGTGCAACATCCGTCCAAAATGACGAAACAGTGTCGTACGACCTTTAGAAACGGGTGCATGGATTGGAAACGGTGCAGTACCATGGTGCACCACTCTCCAGCGTTGGTAAATCATAGACCAGCCGCTGGGATCCCGTTTTACAGAAAAAATCCACGTGATGAAAAAACGAAGGGTAAAAAACTTCCATGACCCGATTGAGGTTCGGATAGGATTTTTTGGGTATGAAACTAACCAGTTGTTATCCCGCTTTTTGGCAAAGCCGTGATACCAAAAGATTGGTCAAAAACAAGAGACAGTTCGTCTCAGAGATTGGTTATACTTCACTTTGCTATGGATATCGATGAATTTTGTCCGAGTCCGGATCAGGCCGCAATTGATAGGACGTGACAAGAAAGGTTGTAGGAGTCGTCATTTCAAATTTCAAGTCAATCCGAATTCGTATGCTCAAGATAGGATGG
This sequence comes from Allium cepa, assembly GCA_030765085.1. NCBI lineage: Eukaryota > Viridiplantae > Streptophyta > Magnoliopsida > Asparagales > Amaryllidaceae > Allium > Allium cepa. The sequence continues at coordinate 2,042,031 of CM060941.1, forward strand.
ATTCAAATTGAGAAAGGTGGTCATTGTCTGTTTCGAACCCATCACACTGGAGTGCTTCGAACCCATCCACTTCGAACCCATCCAATACCCACCGCTTCGAATCCATCACTACCTGCCATGTCCGAACCCATCGGCCACCGCTAACTTCGAACCGATCAGGCATGATATTGGTCACTTCGAATCGATCGGTTCGTGACCCTTCAGATGGATGTGTTCGAATCCATCATTCTCCATCTACTTCGAACCGATTGCCTTCGAATCCATCAGCGCCGTTTCGTATCCATTAATAGGTTGCGTCTTCGTATCCATGAGCGTTGTATCATCCACGCCAGTGCCTAGTTCGAATCGATGATCGTTCGAATCCATCGCGGAGCTTCATTTCGTATCCATCACATGTATCGATACGAGCTTGGCATCGATACGAAGGAAGCTCCCTCCCCTCGGTTCGAACTAGGCAGATGCAGTTGATCGATTCAAACTACGCAACGGTCATCGATACGAAGTCGGCAAAATCCCTGGGTTCGAAGCGGTCAACACGGAGAAAAAGTAGGATCGATGCAAGGAGTGCGCGACACGTCACTAGGTACCACGTGCTTCCATCGATTCGAATGCATGGGTTCGAAGTCATGGGTTCGAACGACAAAGCCAACTAAGAAAATACCATTTCGAACCGAGCATATCTCCTTAACCACACATCCAAATGCAACCATATTTTCACAGTAGCTTCCATACGAGGTAAAGATTGTTCCTGCCAAGTTTCAGCTCGATTGGACCATTTCTTGATGGGTTCGAAATCACTTCGAATCGATGACAGATCGAGACGAAACTTGGTGGGGTCGGTCGCGTGGGCCTACTCACGTGCCAGAAGAGGTCTCCCGAAGTTTCAGCAAGATCTGCGCCTCCAACGCCTATAAATAGCACCCTGAAGCCTTCAGAAAGGAGGATCTTCCGAGAACTTCTGCCATTGAACGCCAAGACTCTGCCGGATTCAAGTCTATCTATCAAAATCACTGTTGTATTCAGATTTCAAAGCAATTATCAACTGTAATCCGTTGTAATCGATTTAATCAAGCAAAGCAATAAAGAGAAAACCTTCAAAGTGGACGTAGGCGCGAACGCCGAACCACTATAAATCCTGTGTTTGTGATTGTTGTTTGTGAATTACTGTGATCTGTTACTTAGAGCTGAATTCTATATTGATTGTTGCTGAGTTCTGTGTTGATTATTATCGAGTTGAGTACGTAAACGGGTGCTTTCGTGATTGTTATCCCGCTTTTTGGGCAAAAGCCGTGATACCAAAAGATTGGTCAAAGACAAAAGACCGTTCGCCTCAGAGATTGATCGTACTTCACTCCGCTATGGATATCGATGAATTCTGTCCGAGTCCGGATCGGGCCACAATTGATAGGGCGTAACAAGAAAGACCATAGAAGCCACCAATTCAAATTTCAAGTCAATCCGAGGTCATATGCTCAAGTAATGATGGATTCAAGTTAAGAAGGTGCACATTGCTCGGTTCGAACCCATCATTTTCGAACCCATCACATTCGAAACCATCTGTTTCGAACCCATCATATTCGAACCCACAGGAAGAAGCGACGTTCGAATCCATCAGGGGCGTGCCTCCCTTCGAATCCATCACTGCTTAAATGCGCCTCGAATCAATCACAGCTTCGTGTCCACCTCAAGCTTCGAACCCATCACCAACTTCGAGTCCATCACAGCTTCGAATCCATGCTGTCTTCGAAACCTACACGTTAAAAACAACTTCGAATCGATCCAGAGCCATCGATTCGAAGCGTCGCCGCCCCCTCATGCAACAGGTTCGATTCGAACCTATGGGTTCGAACCATATGGATTCGAACCATATGGATTCGAACCTAAGGGTTCGAACCATATGGATTCGAAACATATGGGTTCGAACGACCCATAGGATCGATTCGAACTAACCAGCGTACCGAAATGCATCATCTTGAATCGATCATAACTCCCAATCTACTGATCCAAATCCCATGAAATTTTTACAGAAGTTTGTCTACATGACGAAGAACGTCCACACCAAGTTTCATCGCAATTGGACAATTTTTTGATCGATTTGAAGTTCACTTCGAATCGATCCCAAACTGGGCACGCATTTCAAGAACGCGGGCCTGTGGGCCCCCCGTCACGTGCCAAGCAGCCTCTCCAGGTTTTAGGCGGGATTTTGGCCTTCCACACCTATAAATAGAGCCCCTGGTCACTCAGAAAAGGGGTCGGAGAATTTGGAGAAGAAGAGTAAGCCTAAACGCTGCCGGAATCACTCCATACTACCTCCTTTGCTGTTAATTTCGAATTTAAGTCCATTTCCTGCTGTAGTTTGCTTAAAAAACACTTGTAATCTTCAAGTATTAAGAAATAAAGTGATAAAACTTCATAGTGGACGTAGGCGCATAGCCGAACCACTCTAAATCCTTGTCTTCTGTGCAATTTACTTTTCTGTGACTTGGAGTTTTTGCTAGATAGTCCCTATTTCCAATTCAAGTTCTTCATTTACTATCTCTTCAAAAACTTCCGAAGGGTGTTTGCCCAATTTTGGTGTAAACATTTTGGTGCTTTCACTGAGAACGAAAAACCAGTTCTTTCTCCTGCTCCGTGGATCTATCTTCGATACCGAATTGCATAAATCTAAGAGGGAGATCCAGACTTCAAATTCAGATTCCTTCCATTCTTTTCAGATTTGCTCAAAATCTAGGACAGGAATCCAACCTTCAGGATGGTTAGTACGAGAACAACTTCCAACGTTGGTAACCAAGAAGGTAGGGATAGGCAGAATCCCGCACAGCAACAGTCAGCCAATCAGGATGCCGCTGGACAAACGGATCAGTCGGGTCCGGTTACAAGACAGGAGTTCCAAACATTACTTCAGGAATTAACTCAAAGCCGGCAACAGCTAACTGAGCAGCTACGTGTCAATGCTGAATTGGCTAACCAACTAAACCGTCAAGGGCGAAGGAGATTACAGAGGGACCACGCTCCGCATTCTTCCATGGAAAGCTCTGCCTCATCCGACTATGACAGCAGATCTACACGCCCCAGGCTAGACGGGAGTTATGCGCATGCTTCTGGTCTCCGGCAAACATTAACTGTTGGGCAAATAAGAGTTGGCCCCTCTGCCAGTTTTCATACGGGGCCTTCCTCTCGAGGAGGCACTGTTCCACAGCATACTGCAGATAACCAAGCCACCGCAGTTGACACAGGAGTTGACACCAGAAATTACTCCAGTCCAAACTACCACCCACAGGAACGTGTCCCAGGACCAAATGTCCCAGAAGACGTTGAGTCAAGGAGGCGAGATTCGGATCGTCGACAGCGCCCGATCCCTCCTCGCACTGTGGAACCCGACCACACTTTGGCTCGACACCCTTCGAATATGGCAACGCCTGATCTCTCAGCTATGGTCCGCCAAATGGTTCGCGAAAGTCAAGGTTTAACAAATGACGATTGGGGAATCTCTCGAAGTCACACCCCGTTCACTGATGACATATTGTATGCTGAGCTTCCCCGGCGATTCAGGATGCCGGCTTTGCCCATGTATGAAGGAAACTCTGACCCTAGCCAGCATATCCTGAAATACGAATGGTCAATGACTGCTGCCAGAGCAGATGATGCAGTAAAGTGTCGTAGTTTTCCCATTTCCTTAGGGGGAATTGTGACAATGTGGTTTACACGATTACCACCACGGTCCATCTCCTCGTTTGACCAATTGGCTACCAAATTTATTGAGCAATTTCGTATGCACATTGCCAGGCCTAAAGACGTAAATACTTTATCTAGTGTCACTCAAGCCCCCGGGGAGACACTCAGGCGATACCTGGAAAGATTCAACGCCGCCTGTGCAGAAATCACTAACCCCAATGATAATTCAATCTTGATGGCTCTGACTAAGGGGATTGACCCCGACTCTGATTTTGGAAAGTGGCTAGCTGGAAAGCCTCCCGCGTCGTTGGATCGTTTCTATTCCAAAGCCGTCCAATTCTTGAGGCATGAGGATGCGAAACAATCTAGGAAGCAGGACGATGCGAAACCCAACAATGGAGGGATTCAGAGCAATGTGGCAGTTAAACAGTCAGAAGAAAGCTTAGGAAGAGTACAGTTGAATATTCAGAACAAGCAAGCCCAGCCAAGGAACGGCGATAATAAGAGTAAGAAGCAGGATCAGAATCGTGGCCCGCAACGTAGGGCGCAAATGTTTGAAAGCTATACACCACTGAATACGACATTGGAAAACGTATATCTACAAACCTGTAATGCGATGCAATATAAGAAGCCGACTCCGAAGCCATCATCGGAGAAACAGATTCAAACGGGGAAGTTTTGTAGATTTCATGAAAGCTATGGACACAACACCAATGACTGCAGGCATTTGCAGGACCTTATTGAAAAACTGATCAGAGAAAGGAAGCTGGACCAATTTGTGCGGGCACCGCAAGCCGGTGGTGTGGGCCCGTCAAACCAAAATCGTGCACAGAACCAAGAAAGACAGGAGGAGCCCGCTCGCACAAGCGGAAGGTTGGTCATAAATACAGTCAGTGGTGGCCCTCATCCAGCGGACCGAAGTTGGAGGGAAATGGAATCGTACGCCAATTCGATCAGGCACCTGAGTTTTGAAAGCTGCAGCACACTTGATGAAGGGGCTCCGGCTAAGCAACAGAAGACGATGACGGATGATATCGTATTTAGAAACCGAGACGCTGATAGGGTCGAAGCCCCGACTATAGACCCACTAGTCATATCCGCCCAGGTTGGTCCTGCTTGGGTGAAGAGGATCCTGGTAGATAGTGGAAGCTCAGTAAACATCTTGTTTAAAAGGGCATATGATCAGATGAAGATGGAAGCAAAAGATCTAAAGCCTTGTCAATGTAGAATCCACGGCTTCGACGGAAGTGCTAATATACCCACCGGGATGGTAGAATTGCCAGTAGAATTGGGGAACGGAGAACGCCGCAGAGTCCGAGTGTTACAGTTTGTTGTCCTGGATATCCATTCATCCTATAATGCCTTTTTGGGTCGGCCAGCCCTTGCCGAATTTAAGGCAGCAATTGCCCCGTGGTGTTTGACTCTAAAGTTCCCTACCGACCACGGAATTGGGTCATCCAAGGGGACCAGGCTGTCGGGAGAGCCTGTTATGTTGCTGAACTACGAGAAGCACAGAGAAGGGAGAAAGGAAAGGGCGTGGGGGAGTCTCTCTGCGCCCGCTTTGCCGATGATTGACAACTAGCGCCTCGGCCTCGGCCCGGGCACCACGGCCAATTCCAGAAGGATCTTGACCCTCGAGACACTGAAGATAATGATGAATTCAGAGAAAGTCAAGCTTCCCCAGCCGAGCTGACGATCGATGTTCCAATTGATGACAATGATGATTCGAAAATATTGAAAATTGGGTCTCAGCTAAACCTGCAAACACAACAGGAATTGGTCGAATTTCTCCAAGCGAATCTAGACGTATTCGCCTGGACGCACTCCGATATGTGTGGAATCTCGTCGGACATCGCGAGCCACACCTTAAATATTGACCCGCGGTACATCCCGGTCAAGCAAAAGAGACGCGGTATGGATCTAGAGAGATCTGCCGCCCTCAAAGAAGAAGTCGATAAGTTGAAGACGGATGGGTTTATCCGAGATGCTTTGTACCCAGAGTGGGTATCCAATCCTGTACTTGTCCGCAAACCGAATGGAAAATGGAGAACGTGCATCGACTACTCTGACTTAAAAAAGGCTTGTCCAAAAGACAGTTTTCCACTTCCTCGAATCGATCAACTTGTGGATTCAACGGCCGGACATGAATTATTATCTTTCATGGATGCTTACTCTTGGTACAATCAGATACCCATGCATGTGCCCGATCAAGAACATACAAGCTTCGTAACTGACCTAGGACTATACTGCTACATGGTCATGCCTTTTGGTTTAAAGAATGCCGGAGCAACTTATCAACGCTTAGTCAACCGAATGTTTGCCGACCAGATCGGGAAAACCATGGAGGTCTATATGGATGACATGTTGGTAAAATCACGATACTCCACTGATCATGTCAAGGACTTGGAGTCAATGTTCAATGTCCTCCGGAGATATGGGATGAAGCTAAATCCGTTAAAATGTCATTTTGGGGTTGCTTCCGGAAAGTTCCTTGGGTTCATCGTCAACGCCTGGGGAATAGAGGCCAACCCCGAGAAGATCTGGGCAATCAGGAATCTTCAAACCCCTAGGACCATAAAACAGGTTCAGAGTCTCAATGGGAAGGTTGCAGCGCTGAGCAGGTTCATCTCGAAATCAACGGATAAATGCATCCCCTTTTTCGATCTAATCCGAAAGGGGAAACGAATCTTCGAATGGACTACGGAATGCGAGGGCGCGTTTCAATCGCTAATCCAGCATCTTTCCACACCACCGATTCTTTCAAAACCTGTTGATCACGAACAATTATACCTTTATCTAGCTGTATCTGAAAACGCTATTAGTGCTGCATTGGTTCGAGAGGAAGACCGAACACAGAAACCAGTCTATTATGTCAGTAAACGATTAACTGGGGCCGAGAGAAATTATCCAAGGCTAGAAAAGTTGGCATACTGCCTAGTCATTGCCTCGAGGAAACTCCGTCCATATTTTCAGGCTCACCCTATCATTGTGTACACCGACCAACCGTTACGGCAGGTCCTCACACGACCTGAGATGTCTGGCAGGTTACTGAAGTGGAACATTGAGCTGAGTCAATTCGACATCGCATATGTTCCAAGGAGAGCCATACACGGTCAAGTCTTAGCAGATTTCATTGCCGAATTCACTTTTCCTGAAGACTTACCTGAAACTAGTAACTCCCCCGAATATATGTGGAAGCTATACACTGACGGCGCATCCAACGATCGGTGCTCGGGCGCAGGGATTGTGCTTGAGACTCCCGAGGGCCGATCCATCTGCTACGCCTTAAAGTTTGATTTCCGGGCAACCAACAACGAAGCTGAATACGAAGCCCTGCTCACCGGGTTGAAGTTGGCCCGAGACCTGAGAATTATCGCTGTGGAGATCTACTGCGATTCCCAGTTGGTGGTATGCCAAGTTCGGGGTGAATATCAGGCCAAGGATCGAAGACTAGCCGCTTATCTAGCCCGGGTCCGAGAAATACTGGATCGGTTTGATTATTATACCATTTTCTACATACCCCGAGAACACAACCAGAAAGCCGATTCATAGGCAAAGTTGGCAAGTACAGGTGAAGCTCAACACTTGGGACTCGTCCCCGTCGAGACATTATCCTCTCCGAGCATTGATCGAACGGAGAATGAATTCACATTTGAAGCTACCTCCGAGAAGGAATCATGGATGAATCCCTACCAAGATTACATTGGGCATGGCACGCTGCCTGAACGACGAAGTGAAAGAAGACAGATTCTTCGAAAGGTGTCACGATTTGTCATTCAAAACGGAGTTATGTATCGAAAGGGATACTCTGTTCCTCTTCTCCGGTGTATCGCACATGGCAAAATCAAGCGAGTGTTGCGTGAGGTGCACGAAGGAGAATGTGGCGATCACACTGGGGGGCAAGCGCTTGCCAAGAAAATACTCCGATACGGATATTATTGGCCTACCGTTAACCGCGATGCTATGGATTATGCCAAAAGATGTGATAAATGCCAGAGACACGCTCGGATTCCTAGAGCCCCGCCTTCTGAAATATCCCAAATGGTCAGCCCGTGGCCATTTGCAATGTGGGGGATGGATATAATCGGTGCATTGCCTTTAGCTAAAGGGGGTGCAAAGTACGCCATAGTTGCGGTTGATTACTTCACCAAGTGGGCTGAGGCCGAGCCTCTTGCAACGATTACAACAAAAAAGGTAATCAACTTCGTGGTACGCAACATCATATGCCGGTTTGGTCTCCCGCATACTATAATCACCGACAATGGAACCCAATTCGACAGTGCTGAATTCAGGGAATTCTGTCAGCAATTTCACATCCGTAAGAGATTCTCAGCAGTAGCGCACCCGCAAGCGAATGGTCAGGTCGAGGCCGTCAATAAGGTTATCAAGTCTATATTGAAGAAAAGACTGGAGAAAGCCGGGGGCAAGTGGGTTGATGAACTCCCAATGGCTCTGTGGGCGTACAGAACGACTCACAAAACTGCGACCGGACACACCCCTTTTTCTCTATCCTATGGCTCTGAAGCAGTTATTCCAGTCGAAATGGAAGTTCACTCTCACCGTGTGACATACTACGACCCGAAAACGAATGCTATATTACTTGTTGAATCCCTAGATCTGCTTGATGAGAAGCGTGAAGAACCGATGTGAGGGCAGCTGCATATCGAAGTCGAGTCGCTCGAATATACAACGCCAAGGTCCGCCCACGAACTTTTGAACCCGGCGACCTGGTACTCAAGAGAATTTACCCGGTCCCTTCACACATAAACCCAAATTGGGAAGGGCCGTATATGATTTCACAAAAGCTCAGAGATGGCACATTCAAATTATCAACCGTTGATGGTCTCACTTTACCAAGAGCCTGGAATAGCGGAAGCCTCCGTCGCTACTACATCTGACGGGCTTTATTTATCTATTTTTTATCAATTTCTTCCTTAGCATTTTGTTTTTGCATTTTGAAATTTGAACTTGTAATAAGGCAACTGGATTTGCCATGTTTCTTTCGTTTCAGCAATAAAATGCCATCTCTTCGAGCCGAAAGTCGTGATTCACTGAAAATAACACATAATATCACATTGCACGAAGAGCTAGATTCCATCACACGGTGAGATTTATTCAAATAGGGAGTAACTGTGATGCAACCAGTCACTCACTAAATGAAACCCGAGCTCGGGGACAAGACACAATACCAGCATACACAGGGATTGACACACGACAATCCTTTTGGCTAACTCCAACTTCCCAGAGTGTGAATTGGAGTATAAGCATTCCATAATTCGTTCCCAGAGTGCGAACGGACTCCAACTTCCTAGAGTGTGAATTGGAGTATAAACATTCCATAATTCGTTCCCGGAGTGCGAACGGACTCCAACTTCCCAGAGTGTGAATTGGAGTATAAACATTCCATAATTCGTTCCCGGAGTGCGAACGGACTCCAACTTCCCAGAAGTGTGAATTGGAGTATAAACATTCCATAATTCGTTCCCCGAGTGCGAACGGACTCCAACTTCCCAGAGTGTGAATTGGAGTATAAACATTCCATAATTCGTTCCCGGAGTGCGAACGGACTCCAACTTCCCAGAAGTGTGAATTGGAGTATAAACATTCCATAATTCGTTCCCGGAGTGCGAACGGACTCCAACTTCCCAGAGTGTGAATTGGAGTATAAACATTCCATAATTCGTTCCCGGAGTGCGAACGGACTCCAACTTCCCAGAGTGTGAATTGGAGTATAAACATTCCATAATTCGTTCTCGGAGTGCGAACGGACTCCAACTTCCCAGAGTGTGAATTGGAGTATAAACATTCCATAATTCGTTCCCGGAGTGCGAACAGACTCCAACTTCCCAGAAGTGTGAATTGGAGTATAAACATTCCATAATTCGTTCTCGGAGTGCGAACGGACTCCAACTTCCCAGAGTGTGAATTGGAGTATAAACATTCCATAATTCGTTCCCGGAGCGCGAATCGAAGTACAATCAACAATTCGAAGTTCCCGAAGTACGGGCCGAGATGTCAACATCAACTCCCAATTCCCATAGCGCGAAGTGGAGTGTGAATATCAATTCCGAGCTCCCGGAGCGCAAACCGTGTTCCAAACATCGATAACCCTCAGATTCCCGGAATGCAGGACAGATTATCGATCTCAAATTGTCATAAGTCCCCAGAAGGGGGGCATGTGCCCGAGGCTTGCAATAAACGCAATCAGCCGCCAGAATATGAATATTATTCCCTGCAACTAAGGGGCAAGAAGCTGGGTGTTAATCACTGGCTTAAGTGATAAAATACTCAGAATCCGACTCAACCATTAAACCACGAGACGAAGCTATATAAATACTGAGCGGATAGAAAACAAATACTGCAAGGCATTTAGGTAAGAAGAAAAGAATAATTTCCCATTTCATCAGCCAACAAAAACAGGTTTGATTACATGGCAAGTAAAGATGTTACGATTAAGTGGAGGCCGAATCCACACATACACATGGCCCAAGAAAGAACAAAAGGAAAGACAAAAGAATTGTTATCCGTAATCTCACGACAAAGCAAAGGACTCACTCTTTCTTCCTTCGGTGCTTCTTCCTCGGAGTCGAGCTGCTAGACCCACTGCCTGGCTTCCTACGAGACATTTTGCCTTTCTTGGGAACGTCCTCCGGGTCTGGCATAATATCGACGTCTTCCTCAGAACTGGAAGGGACAGAGATCCTTCTGTGGGAGTGAGCCGAGGGCATGGGAACGGTAACATGTACTTGGTCAGCAACACTCGAGACGGTTACCGTACCACGAGGTGAAATCATAATTAGAGAAGATAAGCTTGAGGGAGCAGCGTCGCAACCGGGACCAACCGTCACCGTCGTGGCCATCTCGGCACTTATCTCGGCTAAAATCTCTTCCTCTCGAGACAGTTGGGCCGCGCCAGATACACTGGTGGTCAACACGATCGAGCTAGAAACTGGAGCAGCTCCACTCGTCGTAAAAGAAAGATCAGGGATGGGGTCAAGAGGGTGACCAAATAGCTCTTCAAACATTTGAACATCGAATGACATTGAGCCTCCCTCTCCCATATCACCAACCATGGCAGTAGTTGAAATCGCCTCGGTGACAATAACTCCATGCGTAGGATATAAAGCCGAAGGAACAGGGAGCACGGGTGCGACACTCTCGGTCACTAAACAACAAAAATTAGAGCTATCAGGCCGAGAAATTCCCTCGAAAGTCAAGGTTTTAAGACGTAAAGAGAGTAATCAAAATACCTACTTTACCATGCCTCGGAGCTTGGACAAGCTCGGGGGCGAGAATCTTGCCCGAAGACAGTTCCGGTTGGTCCGGATTGTAGGCTGGAATAGCTTGTGGATCAACCACAGCAACAGCTTCGGATGAAGACGAAACGGGGACTTCAGTATTCTCGCTATGGTGCACAATACCCGAACCTTCGCCAACCTCCGTTTGATGAACACCAAGTCTCTCTTTTTCAACAGAAATGATTTCTTCATGAAGGGTTCTCCTCTCATCCTTGCTGAGCAGACGTGACTCAAGCTCAAACTCATCTAATACCGAATCCGGACAAGACATCCTCTTGTTTTCCACTAATTTCTTCCAAGCATTATAGAGAGGCATCGAGTAATCCCCTAGCCAGGAGAGGTTCCTATGCTCCAATACATTGGCATTATATGTGTCTAAGAGATCGTCGAATTCGGCCTCCATCTTGAACCTCTCTGCTTGGACTCTCTCCTCCACCTCCGATTCAACCTCCTTAACCCTTGCAATTGCCGCATCGCGCTCAGCTCGAAAAGATACAGCCTGCTCACACGCTTCTTGCGCAGCCACGTTCGCGTCGTCTTTTTCTTTATTCATGTCAACAAACCTGGCCATTAGCTCCTCTAGTTCCTTGACTGCCGCATCCCGCTCAGATTCAACATTCTTGTATCGATGGCCTAAGTCTTCAACTAAAGTACAATGTGCCTGTTGCATTTTCGCCATCTCAACTAATGTCTCATCAACCTTCTTTAACGCCTCAACCTCGGCCTTGCGGGAAGATTCCGCCTCAGATTGGAGTATGTCGACAATGCGACTCTTTTGAGCCAAGTCGGCCTCTAGCTTCTCGATGATTTGGGCCCGGTCGAAGGCAGCTTTGGAAGCCTTAACAGCCGCTTTGTACCATTCTTTGTACTGAGCAAAAAAGTCACGGGTGTAGCTGAGCGCCGTGGTCGCGGCATCGTCGGGAATTCTTTTAAGATTGGGAGGAAAAATACAAGCATCAAAGCAAATCTCTAGAAAATCTTTTCTCAGTTGAGCAAGCCTAATGGCCCCTTCGCCAGAAGACTCAATAAGGGTCTCCTCCGCAGACGCAGACGTTGCGACCTCAGTTCGAGGACGATGTGGCTCAAGCCTCGAAACCTGCGAAGATGACTGATGTCGCAGAGGCTCGGATACCTGGACATGATTTCGAGATGGCGGAGGAGATCGAGATGGGGAGCGATGTCTACGGTCTCTGTATGATCGTTCCTGGCTAGAGTAACCACGGTGATGATCCTTTGCATGATACTCCTGGCCATATTGCCTTCGGTCACGATCACGATCGGGGCCTCCACGCCGAGATTCATAATAGGTTGAGGGGTGATGCACTCTCCGGAGTTTGTCCAATGTAGTCTGACGGCCAGCCATATTACCTGGAAAAGAAATGCAGTTCAGTTAAGTACCAGGCAAAATCGATATGGCAAATGAAGCAGTCGTGTAGTGTCATGAAAGTGTATGCAAATGTGCAAAGCCCCCGACCAACTAGAAGTATCGACTGCACTAACGGGTAAAAGCTCGCTTATATCTAACGCATCCCGGAGCTCAACCAACCCGGACTTGTGATAAAGAGAAACGCATTCCGGGATGGGAACGTCATCCAGTCCTATGAAAATGTTTCCTGGTTGACAAAGAGCGGAGTCAGAAGAAATAATTCCAGGGATCAAGCGAGACACGACTACAGACTTCCGTCTCTTAAATTTAGAAACAACAGCCTTGCCTTTCCGCTTTTTTCCTGCTTGAGGAAGGTCAGCCGCTAGCCCGGTGTCAGTAGGCGTCCTCTCATCATCGCTCATTTCTCTTATCACTACACCGGTTTTCCTCTTTGCCTTCGGAGCCGATCTCGCCAATCCCTCAACGACCATACTCTGGTTTATCTCAATTAAACCCAACATCCTTAAGTTATCATCAGTTAAGACCAAGTCAATGTGCCGCAAATCACTCGGGATCTCTTGTAGACTTCAGATGACGTTTCTGTATCGACCACCGTCTGGCCTTGATATAATAGCTGCAAGAAAAACACCTGATGTCAGTTCGAGTGTTGACAATGACCATTAAAGAGGGCTTACACGATTTACGACACTCACGTCTGGACAGCTATCGCCTAGCAAATCCTGGGGGGCATCGGACAAAGAACCATTCATTCTTAAAGTAACTGAGTCTAGTCCAGGCTCCCGTCACAATCTGGCAGTTTCTAACTGCCTCCAGAAAGGTGAAAGATGGACTATCACCCCTGCTCTTGAAGTTGAATATATGTCTAATCTCGGCTGGCCTAGGCGGATGAAAAAGGCGGTCCATGAACAAGATGAAAACACTGTTCAGTAACGCGTGCCCGTTGGGGTGAAGTTGTGCGTGAGCGATTCCAATGAATGATAGCATCTCCCTGATATATTGGTTAAACGGAGGGAGAGTTCCAGCCGCACAAGCATGACGATAAAAAGCAGTATAGCCCTTGGGTGGAGTGTGAGGTCTATCATCAACTCCCGGTAGCAAAACGTCATCCAGGGATAAGTTATGTTTCGAACATATCCGACCCAATAATGCTCCAGAAATACTGGATCGGACGGAATCTATGGGATCTTCGATAAGCAAGGCATCCGGCAATTCGTCCGGAGCAGGATCTATTACTTCAGGAAGGATCTCTGGAATTTCTAGCACTGGGGGAGACAAGCTTTGTAACTCTTGTTGTTCAGAACCCGAAGACTCCATAATTAACTAACTCACAAGAAAGCAGCGTAAAAACAAAGAAAGCCCGTATATTCCCCGGTGTGAGGTATATGAATATGTTGTGCAGTGCAAATGCATAACTAAAGCAAATTTTGCAAGATTGGGACGCGGTGTCCAAACGACAAAACCTTGAAATCGGAAAACGAAAACGACCGTCATCGTTGACCGTCACTTTCACATCGCTCAGATACTACCGACCAATTATGAATTAGTTATATGCGTTTAAGTCCTGGTGCCATCGACGAGCTCCAAAAAGACAGGTCAGGACAGCTTTGATCATGCGAGGCCAAAGCTCGTCGGAATCAAGTATGCTAAAAATTTAGTAAGCTCGTCAGAGATCAATTTAAAGTTGGTTGTAGTTCAGATATTGGAACAAGTCGATGGGGTGGAAGTTCCAGAAGCAAGAACGTTCGAATCGATCGACTCGATTCGACACGAGTCAGATCGATGAACCTCGAGACAGCGCGCCCCAATGCCACGTAGTTCGACTCGATGAGACTTGGGAACGGAGGAGCAGTTCGAACCCATGGAGCCTCACCTGACTTCGAATCCATCGAAGTCGAGCTCCTTCGAATCCATCAAGAGCAGTTCGAACCCATGGAGCCCCACCTGACTTCGAATCCATCGAAGTCGAGCTCCTTCGAATTCATCAAGAGCGGTTCGAATCCACAGAGTCCCACCTAACTTCGGATCCATCGGAGTTGGACTCCTTCGAATCGATGAACGTATCATTGCTTCGAATCGATCAGTAGTGAGCTCCTTCGAATCGATCAGAATGTCACTGTTTCGAATCCATCACCACACGCCTTTTTTGTTGTTATTCTCCTGTAATCATCGATTCGAAGCTGCACATTCGAAATCAATTCGAAGCGCTCACCCCTGATCGATACGGCTCAAAAGTTTGCATTCCTCAGTTCCATGGAGTCGGCCTACTTCGTTCAAATCTCACCACTCTCCAAAAATTTCCAGAAGAAGGGATTGAACCAATGCCAAAAAAGGTTACAGTTTCTATCATTCTCAACTCGAATCGACCCCTTGGTTACCTGATTTGGTTTGATTACAAATGGAAGCTTGAAGGAATTTGATCGATTCGTGAAAAAGAACGTTTGACTTGGCTCTGGGAAATCGATTCAAAGAAGCAGCCAAAGCAATGGTAAAAGGTAAAAAGTGAAAATGCAGTCAGCCACGTGTATTTATATGGATTCCAAAAGGGATTAGTGTCACTTCGACTCCCATCGATTCGAACGACCACTTTCGAATCCATCACTGCTTCGAATCCATCTAAGTTTCGAATCCATCAGAGGCTTCGAGTCCATCAGAGTCTTCGAACCCATCACTGCTTCGAATCCATCACAGCTCCGAATCCCTTCTAAGCTTCGAATCCATTAAAGCGGCATCGATACGAGGCAATATCGATTCAAAGAAGCACATGGGCAAGGGATGGATCGAAGGTCCAATCGATTCGAAGCGCAAGGCCCATCGGGCCATCGATTTGAAAGCCATCAATTCATACAAACATAACTTCGAATCCATCAAAAACCACTGATAAACAACACTTTGACTTGAATCTAAAATCGATTTAGGAGAAAATCGGGACGGAATTCGGCAGCAAACAAAAACCGACATGACTCGTGGACGCACGACGTTAATAAGGGCGGAGCTAATATATGTGCACACATATCGAACTAACATTCGATTTTGAACATTTACAGGGGTCAAATATTCACCCTGTTGTAGCAACGACAGCCAACGATTAAGCACAATCACACAGCAATCAATCATATCAAGGCAAGGTTACCGCAATACGGCATATGAGTCTCAACGAAAAGGGAGCAATAATTTTCAGAATAAAATGGCGACTATTCAAAGCACGTCGTGTTCCCACAAGACGTACTTTGGGGGGCAAAATGTTATCCCGCTTTTTGGGCAAAAGCCGTGATACCAAAAGATTGGTCAAAGACAAAAGACAGTTCGCCTCAGAGATTGATCGTACTTCACTCCGCTATGGATATCGATGAATTCTGTCCGAGTCCGGATCGGGCCACAATTGATAGGGCGTAACAAGAAAGACCATAGAAGCCACCAATTCAAATTTCAAGTCAATCCGAGGTCAACTCAAGTAATGATGGATTCAAGTTAAGAAGGTGCACATTGCTCGGTTCGAACCCATCATGTTCGAACCCATCGTTTTCGAACCCATCACATTCGAAACCATCTGTTTCGAACCCATCATATTCGAACCCATAGGAAGAAGCGACGTTCGAATCCATCAGGGGCGTGCCTCCCTTCGAATCCATCACTGCTTAAATGCGCCTCGAATCAATCACAGCTTCGTGTCCACCTCAAGCTTCGAACCCATCACCAACTTCGAGTCCATCACAGCTTCGAATCCATGCTGTCTTCGAAACCTACACGTTAAAAACAACTTCGAATCGATCCGGAGCCATCGATTCGAAGCGTCGCCGCCCCCTCATGCAACAGGTTCGATTCGAACCTATGGGTTCGAACCATATGGATTCGAACCATATGGATTCGAACCTAAGGGTTCGAACCATATGGATTCGAAACATATGGGTTCGAACGACCCATAGGATTGATTCGAACTAACCAACGTACCGAAATGCATCATCTTGAATCGATCATAACTCCCAATCTACTGATCCAAATCCCATGAAATTTTTACAGAAGTTTGTCTACATGACGAAGAACGTCCACGCCAAGTTTCATCGCAATTGGACAAATTTTTGATCGATTCGAAGTTCACTTCGAATCGATCCCAAACTGGGCACGCATTTCAAGAACGCGGGCCTGTGGGCCCCCCGTCACGTGCCAAGCAGCCTCTCCAGGTTTTAGGCGGGATTTTGGCCTTCCACACCTATAAATAGAGCCCCTGGTCACTCAGAAAAGGGGTTGGAGAATTTGGAGAAGAAGAGTAAGCCTAAACGCTGCCGGAATCACTCCATACTACCTCCTTTGCTGTTAATTTCAAATTTAAGTCCATTTCCTGCTGTAATTTGCTTAAAAAACACTTGTAATCTTCAAGTATTAAGAAATAAAGTGATAAAACTTCATAGTGGACGTAGGCGCATAGCCGAACCACTCTAAATCCTTGTCTTCTGTGCAATTTACTTTTCTGTGACTTGGAGTTTTTGCTAGATAGTCCCTATTTCCAATTCAAGTTCTTCATTTACTATCTCTTCAAAAACTTCCAAAGGGTGTTTGCCCAATTTTGGTGCAAACAATGATATTAGGTGTTTGTGACCAATTTTGGTGCAAACATTTTGGTGCTTTCACTGAAAATTGAACTCAGGAGTTCTACCAATTGATAGCCGATTCAGAGAGAGTTTGAAAGTTCAGGTTTGAGAAATTATGACGAGACAATCGAGTAGGAGGCCAAGGCCAGAGAGAAGCGAACATCAAGGAAGTCAAGAGGCTTCCTCAGGAGCGAATCAACCATCGATCTTCATCACTAGGGACGAGATGGAGACTATGATGAAGAGGCAAGAGGAATTGATCCAGAGTTTATTCCAACAGATAGGACAACTTGGAGCACAGAATAGGGAAGCCAATGGAGTCCAGAACGGAGCAGGACCATCCGGCGTAGCACCTGGATTAGGGGGCACACCCATGGAGAACGTTGATCCAGTTTCGGAGAGAGAAAGAGGAGCATCTGCGCAACCCGGTAGTAGTAGAGGATTGAACGCTCAGTCAAGGGGGAAGATCCCAGAGTTCCCTCGTGAACTCGGGGGGCAGGTTGAAAGTAGTGAACAAGGATTACATCTTGGAGACAATGACAGATTAGCAGAGATGGTTAGAAGAGCTTTGAGAGGCGGTTTGGTGAACAAAGATTTGGAGGATGTTAATAGAAATCCTTTTACTTCAGCAATCAGGCAAGCTAGGAACCCACCGGATTTCAAACTACCATCGTTGGATATATATGACGGGAGAACGGACCCCACGGTCCATCTGACAAAATATATGAGACATATGGAAGTGTTGGGGGCATTAGAGGAGGTTATGGCCCGGTGCTTTCCATTATACTTGACAGATATCGCTGCACTGTGGTTTAGACAGTTGGATAACGGTTCCATCAGAACATGGAATGGTTTAGTTGAGAGATTTATGAGGCAATTTAGGGTTCATATTACAAGACCCAAGAATGTGATGACTTTGGCAACCCTAAAGCAAAAAGCCGGAGAGACCTTGAGGAGTTATCTAGCACGATTCAATGCAGCAGCAGCTTCAGTGGATCGAGCGGATCCGTCCGTGGTGGTAATGGCAGCTGTGTCCGGAATAGCTGACGGCACAGAGTTCAAGAATTCATTGACTAAAGATCCACCCATAGATCTAGAGGAATTCTATCATGAGGCAGAAAAGTTTTTACGATTAGAGGATGCGAATGCGGAAAGAGAAGAAGGAGATGGGATAGAAGTTTATGCATTCAAAGACGAAAAGCCCCTTAGAAGGGACTCGGACAAGGATAAAGGTAAGATAAGGATTGAGAATGACAGAGACAGATCAAAGCGGCAATGGAGGGAGCCGCGATTCACCACCTACACTGAGTTGAACGAGAGCCTGGAACGAATTTATCAGGATACCAAAGAACAGATTCCGTATCGTAGGCCAATGCGAAGGGATCCTACCTCTGACGAAAGGAAATCAGATAAGTTCTGTGTATTCCATGAATTAAATGGTCATAACACTAATGATTGTAGGCACCTGAAGGATGAGGTGGAAGGGCATATCAGGAACGGTATGCTCCTTCAATATGTAGGAGGCGAGCTCCTGTGGCGGAACCAGAACGGCCAACATCCACATCAGCTAGAGGCAACCCTGAATCAGGGCACCATTTGGTTATCAATTGAGTGAAATAACGATGGACAAGTTGTAAGCTTCCACTAACGCAATTAAATCATTTACACATGCGCGAGATCGCGAACGATCTCCAGGCATGCTCTGAGTGATCATTGACTGTTTTGTAGTGGGAACTTACACTTTGACATCCATGCTTTACTTTCATTTCGTTTTGATTTGGACATTTAGACTTTGTTTGTTTGGACATTGTTTTTGAAACCCATTCGTTTAATAGATATTCGTTTCTGATAACTCTGGAATGGCTAAGCTACTTACACATGTATGGGGTCGCGAACGATCCTTAGGCATGCTCCGAGATGGTAATGAACCGCCCTGACTAACGATCCAGGAACTCACCCGAACGTGACCCTGGCATCGATAACACCAAGCCCTCCCGGGCACACTTAATCGCCACGAACGGCATCCGACCTCGAACGGTCACCATCCGACCTCGAACGGACCTAACCCGACTTCGAACAGTCACAACTCACCTCACCTCAAATGGCTTGATCGCGAACGGTCGTCACTTGAGGTCCAACACCCGACCGCGAACGGTCACAAATTCGCCTCGAACGACACATGATCGCGAACAATCACCCTCTGCCTTGAACGGCACCGACCACGAACGGTCATGGTTCACTAATTATGAAATCCGACCTCGAACGGTCACCATTCGCCTTGAACGGCACTTGGTCGCGAACGATCATCATTTGCCACGAACGACGGTCAACCGCGAACGGTCCCATCTCATCATTTGCCGCGAACGGCATCGACCGCGAACGGTCCTATTCCATCCTATGCCACGAACGGCACGGACCGCGAACGGTCCCGATTCACCTCAAGCAGCATACGATCCCGAACGATCGATGCATAGATTTATACGCTCGACCGCGCACGGTCGCACTTCACCTCGAATGACTCGATCACGAACGATCGTCATTTGAAGTTAAGCGCTTGACCACGAACGGCCGCGCTTCATCCCAAATGGCTCGATCCCGAACGATCGTCATTTGAGGCCATATGAAACTATCAAGTTCTTTGCAGGTTGATAACAGGATACGAACATCCAACTCAAGGCATTACAAAACACACCTTCCTACCGCAAGGCATGTTTTGGGGGGCATAATGTTATCCCGCTTTTTGGCAAAGCCGTGATACCAAAAGATTGGTCGAAAACAAGAGACAGTTCGTCTCAGAGATTGGTTATACTTCACTTTGCTATGGATATCGATGAATTTTGTCCGAGTCCGGATCAGACCACAATTGATAGGACATGACAAGAAAGGTTGTAGGAGTCGTCATTTCAAATTTCAAGTCAATCCGAGTTCGTATGCTCAAGATAGGATGGATTCAAATTGAGAAAGGTGGTCACTGTCTGTTTCGAACCCATCACACTGGAGTGCTTCGAAGCCATCCACTTCGAACCCATCCAATACCCACCGCTTCGAATCCATCACTACCTGCCATGTCCGAACCCATCGGCCACCGCTAACTTCGAACCGATCGATTCGAACCGATCAGGCATGATATTGGTCACTTCGAATCGATCGGTTCGTGACCCTTCAGATGGATGTGTTCGAATCCATCATTCTCCATCTACTTCGAACCGATTGCCTTCGAATCCATCAGCGTCGTTTCGTATCCATTAATAGGTTGCGTCTTCGTATCCATGAGCGTTGTATCATCCACGCCAGTGCCTAGTTCGAATCGATGATCGTTCGAATCCATCGCGGAGCTTCATTTCGTATCCATCACATGTATCGATACGAGCTTGGCATCGATATGAAGGAAGCTCCCTCCCCTCGGTTCGAACTAGGCAGATGCAGTTGATCGATTCAAACTACGCAACGGTCATCGATACGAAGTCGGCAAAATCCCTGGGTTCGAAGCGGTCAACACGGAGAAAAAGTAGGATCGATCCGAGGAGTGCGCGACACGTCACTAGATACCACGTGCTTCCATCGATTCGAATGCATGGGTTCGAAGTCATGGGTTCGAACGACACAGCCAACTAAGAAAACGCCATTTCGAACCGAGCATATCTCCTCAACCACACATCCAAATGCAACCAAATTTTAACAGTAGCTTCCATACGAGGTAAAGATTGTTCCAGCCAAGTTTCAGCTCGATTGGACCATTTCTTGATGGGTTCGAAATCACTTCGAATCGATGTCAGATCGAGACGAAACGTGGTGGGGTCGGTCGCGTGGGCCCACTCACGTGCCAGAAGAGTTCTCCCGAAGTTTCAGCCAGATCTGGGCCTCCAACGCCTATAAATAGCACCCTGAAGCCTTTAGAAAGGAGGATCTTCCGAGAACTTCTGCCATTGGACGCCAAGACTCTGCCGGATTCAAGTCTATCTATCAGAATCACTGTTGTATTCAGATTTCAAAGCAATTATCAACTGTAATCCGTTGTAATCGATTTAATCAAGCAAAGCAATAAAGAGAAAACCTTCAAAGTGGACGTAGGCGCGAACGCCGAACCACTATAAATCCTGTGTTTGTGATTGTTGTTTGTGAATTACTGTGATCTGTTACTTAGAGTTGAATTCTATATTGATTGTTGTTGAGTTCTGTGTTGATTATTATCGAGTTGAGTACGTAAACGGGTGCTTTCGTGATATTGGGTGTTTGTGACCAATTTTGGTGCAAACACCAGTGACGGCTGAAAGCAGTCAAAGATGTAGAACTCACAAATACCTTCATTTTGACTGGTTGTTGCTCCCGTAACTCTAAACGAGCCAAGAGTTATGGCCCTCCGAAGAATCGATATCCATAGGGTGCAACATCTACGGTGCAAGGTGCAACATCCATCCAAAATGACGAAACAATGCGTACGACCTTTAGAAACAGGTGCATGGATTGGAAACGGTGCAGTACCATGGTGCACCACTCTCCAGCATTGGTAAATCATAGACCAGCCACGGGGATCACGTTTTACAGAAAAAATCCACGTGACGAAAAAACGAAGGGTAAAAAACTTCCATGACCCGATTGAGGTTCGGATAGGATTTTTTGGGTATGAAACTAACCAGTGACGTCTGAATGCTCACAGCTGTAGAACTCACAGATACCTTCGTTTTGACTGGTTGTGGCTCCCGTAACTCTAAACGAGCCAAGAGTTATGGCCCTCCGAAGAATCGTTATCCACAGGGTGCAACATCTACGGTGCAAGGTGCAACATCCGTCCAAAATGACGAAACAGTGCCGTACGTCCTTTAGAAACGGGTGCATGGATTGGAAACGGTGCAGTACCATGGTGCACCACTCTCCAGCATTGGTAAATCATAGACCAGCCACGGGGATCCAGTTTTACAGAAAAAATCCACGTGACGAAAAAACGAAGGGTAAAAAACTTCCATGACCCGATTGAGGTTCGGATAGGATTTTTTGGGTATGAAACTAACCAGTGACGGCTGAAAGCAGTCACAGATGTAGAACTCACAAATACCTTCGTTTTGACTGGTTGTTGCTCCCGTAACTCTAAACGAGCAAAGAGTTATGGCCCTCCGAAGAATCGATATCCATAGGGTGCAACATCTACGGTGCAAGGTGCAACATCCGTCCAAAATGATGAAACAGTGCGTACGACCTTTAGAAACGGGTGCATGGATTGGAAACGGTGCAGTACCATGGTGCACCACTCTCCAGCGTTGGTAAATCATAGACCAGCCGCTGGGATCCCGTTTTACAGAAAAAATCCACGTGACGAAAAAACAAAGGGTAAAAAACTTCCATGACCCGATTGAGGTTCGGATAGGATTTTTTGGGTATGAAACTAACCAGTGACGGCTGAAAGCGGTCACAGCTGTAGAACTCACAGATACCATCGTTTTGACTGGTTGTGGCTCCCGTAACTCTAAACGGGCCAAGAGTTATGGCCCTCCGAAGAATCGATATCCATAGGGTGCAACATCTACGGTGCAAGGTGCAACATCCGTCCAAAATGACGAAATAGTGCGTACGATCTTTAGAAACGGGTGCATGGATTGGAAACGGTGCAGTACCATGGTGCACCACTCTCCAGCGTTGGTAAATCATAGACCAGCCACGGGGAACCCGTTTTACAGAAAAAATCCACGTGACGAAAAAACGAAGGGTAAAAAACTTCCATGACCCGATTGAGGTTCGGATAGGATTTTTTGGGTATGAAACTATCCAGTGACGTCTGAATGCTGCCATAGCTGTAGAACTCACAGATACCTTCGTTTTGACAGGTTATGGCTCCCGTAACTCTAAACGAGCCAAGAGTTATGGCCCTCCGAAGAATTGTTATCCACAGGGTGCAACATCTACGGTGCAAGGTGCAACATCCGTCCAAAATGACGAAACAGTGCCATACGTCCTTTAGAAACGGGTGGATGGATTGGAAACGGTGCAGTACCATGGTGCACCACTCTCCAGCGTTGGTAAATCATATACCAGCCACGGGGATCCCGTTTTACAGAAAAAATCCACGTGACGAAAAAACGAAGGGTAAAAAACTTCCATGACCCGATTGAGGTTCGGATAGGATTTTTTGGGTATGAAACTAACCAGTGACGGCTGAAAGCAGTCACAGATGTAGAACTCACAAATACCTTCGTTTTGACTGGTTGTTGCTCCCGTAACTCTAAACGAGCAAAGAGTTATGGCCCTCCGAAGAATCGATATCCATAGGGTGCAACATCTACGGTGCAAGGTGCAACATCCGTCCAAAATGACGAAACAGTGCGTACGACCTTTAGAAACGGGTGCATGGATTGGAAACGGTGCAGTACCATGGTGCACCACTCTCCAGCGTTGGTAAATCATAGACCAGCCGCTGGGATCCCGTTTTACAGAAAAAATCCACGTGACGAAAAAACAAAGGGTAAAAAACTTCCATGACCCGATTGAGGTTCGGATAGGATTTTTTGGGTATGAAACTAACCAGTGACGGCTGAAAGCGGTCACAGCTGTAGAACTCACAGATACCATCGTTTTGACTGGTTGTGGCTCCCGTAACTCTAAACGAGCCAAGAGTTATGGCCCTCCGAAGAATCGATATCCATAGGGTGCAACATCTACGGTGCAAGGTGCAACATCCGTCCAAAATGACGAAATAGTGCGTACGACCTTTAGAAACGGGTGCATGGATTGGAAATGGTGCAGTACCATGGTGCACCACTCTCCAGCGTTGGTAAATCATAGACCAGCCGCTGGGATCCCGTTTTACAGAAAAAATCCACGTGACGAAAAAATAAAGGGTAAAAAACTTCCATGACCCGATTGAGGTTCGGATAGGATTTTTTGGGTATGAAACTAACCAGTGACGGCTGAAAGCAGTCACAGATGTAGAACTCACAAATACCTTCGTTTTGACTGGTTGTTGCTCCCGTAACTCTAAACGAGCAAAGAGTTATGGCCCTCCGAAGAATCGATATCCATAGGGTGCAACATCTACGGTGCAAGGTGCAACATCCGTCCAAAATGACGAAACAGTGCGTACGACCTTTAGAAACGGGTGCATGGATTGGAAACGGTGCAGTACCATGGTGCACCACTCTCCAGCGTTGGTAAATCATAGACCAGCCGCTGGGATCCCGTTTTACAGAAAAAATCCACGTGACGAAAAAACAAAGGGTAAAAAACTTCCATGACCCGATTGAGGTTCGGATAGGATTTTTTGGGTATGAAACTAACCAGTGACGGCTGAAAGCGGTCACAGCTGTAGAACTCACAGATACCATCGTTTTGACTGGTTGTGGCTCCCGTAACTCTAAACGAGCCAAGAGTTATGGCCCTCCGAAGAATCGATATCCATAGGGTGCAACATCTACGGTGCAAGGTGCAACATCCGTCCAAAATGACGAAATAGTGCGTACGATCTTTAGAAACGGGTGCATGGATTGGAAACGGTGCAGTACCATGGTGCACCACTCTCCAGCGTTGGTAAATCATAGACCAGCCACGGGGAACCCGTTTTACAGAAAAAATCCACGTGACGAAAAAACGAAGGGTAAAAAACTTCCATGACCCGATTGAGGTTCGGATAGGATTTTTTGGGTATGAAACTAACCAGTGACGTCTGAATGCTGTCAAAGCTGTAGAACTCACAGATACCTTCGTTTTGACAGGTTATGGCTCCCGTAACTCTAAACGAGCCAAGAGTTATGGCCCTCCGAAGAATCGTTATCCACAGGGTGCAACATCTACGGTGCAAGGTGCAACATCCGTCCAAAATGACGAAACAGTGCCGTACGTCCTTTAGAAACGGGTGGATGGATTGGAAACGGTGCAGTACCATGGTGCACCACTCTCCAGCGTTGGTAAATCATATACCAGCCACGGGGATCCCGTTTTACAGAAAAAATCCACGTGACGAAAAAACGAAGGGTAAAAAACTTCCATGACCCGATTGAGGTTCGGATAGGATTTTTTGGGTATGAAACTAACCAGTGACGGCTGAAAGCAGTCACAGATGTAGAACTCACAAATACCTTTGTTTTGACTGGTTGTTGCTCCCGTAACTCTAAACGAGCAAAGAGTTATGGCCCTCCGAAGAATCGATATCCATAGGGTGCAACATCCACGGTGCAAGGTGCAACATCCGTCCAAAATGACGAAACAGTGCGTACGACCTTTAGAAACGGGTGAATGGATTGGAAACGGTGCAGTACCATGGTGCACCACTCTCTAGCGTTGGTAAATCATAGACCAGCCACGGGGATCACGTTTTACAGAAAAAATCCACGTGACGAAAAAACGAAGGGTCAAAAACTTCCATGACCCGATTGAGGTTCGGATAGGATTTTTTGGGTATGAAACTAACCAGTGACGGCTGAAAGCCGTCACAGATGTAGAACTCACAAATACCTTCGTTTTGACTGGTTGTTGCTCCCGTAACTCTAAACGAGCAAAGAGTTATGGCCCTCCGAAGAATCGATATCCATAGGGTGCAACATCTACGGTGCAAGGTGCAACATCCGTCCAAAATGACGAAACAGTGCGTACGACCTTTAGAAATGGGTGCATGGATTGGAAACGGTACAGTACCATGGTGCACCACTCTCCAGCGTTGGTAAATCATAGACCAGCCGCTAGGATCCCGTTTTACAGAAAAAATCCACGTGACGAAAAAACGAAGGGTAAAAAACTACCATGACCCGATTGAGGTTCGGATAGGATTTTTTGGGTATGAAACTAACCAGTGACGGCTGAAAGCAGTAATAGATGTAGAACTCACAAATACCTTCGTTTTGACTGGTTGTTGCTCCCGTAACTCTAAACGAGCCAAGAGTTATGGCCCTTCGAAGAATCGATATCCATCGGGTGCAACATCTACGGTGCAAGGTGCAACATCCGTCCAAAATGACGAAACAGTGCCGTACGACCTTTAGAAATGGGTGCATGGATTGGAAACGGTGCAGTACCATGGTGCATCACTCTCCAGCGATGGTAAATCATAGACCAGCCGCGGGAATTCCCTTTTACTGAAAAATCCACGTGACGAAAAAACGAAGGGTAAAAAGCTTCCATGACCCGATTGAGGTTCGGATAGGATTTTTTGGGTATGAAACTAACCAGTGACGTCTGAATGCTGTCACAACTGTAGAACTCACAGATACCTTCGTTTTGACAGGTTATGGCTCCCGTAACTCTAAACGAGCGAAGAGTTATGGCCCTCCGAAGAATCGTTATCCACAGGGTGCAACATCTACGGTGCAAGGTGCAACATCCGTCCAAAATGACGAAACAGTGCCGTACGTCCTTTAGAAACGGGTGGATGGATTGGAAACGGTGCAGTTTCATGGTGCACCACTCTCCAGCGTTGGTAAATCATATACCAGCCACGGGGATCCCGTTTTACAGAAAAAATCCACGTGACGAAAAAACGAAGGGTAAAAAACTTCCATTACCCGATTGAGGTTCGGATAGGATTTTTTGGGTATGAAACTAACCAGTGACGGCTGAAAGCAGTCACAGATGTAGAACTCACAAATACCTTCGTTTTGACTGGTTGTTGCTCCCGTAACTCTAAACGAGCAAAGAGTTATGGCCCTCCGAAGAATCGATATCCATAGGGTGCAACATCTACGGTGCAAGGTGCAACATCCGTCCAAAATGATGAAACAGTGCGTACGACCTTTAGAAACGGGTGCATGGATTGGAAACGGTGCAGTACCATGGTGCACCACTCTCCAGCGTTGGTAAATCATAGACCAGCCGCTGGGATCCCGTTTTACAGAAAAAATCCACGTGACGAAAAAACAAAGGGTAAAAAACTTCCATGACCCGATTGAGGTTCGGATAGGATTTTTTGGGTATGAAACTAACCAGTGACGGCTGAAAGCGGTCACAGCTGTAGAACTCACAGATACCATCGTTTTGACTGGTTGTGGCTCCCGTAACTCTAAACGAGCCAAGAGTTATGGCCCTCCGAAGAATCGATATCCATAGGGTGCAACATCTACGGTGCAAGGTGCAACATCCGTCCCAAATGACGAAATAGTGCGTACGATCTTTAGAAACGGGTGCATGGATTGGAAACGGTGCAGTACCATGGTGCACCACTCTCCAGCGTTGGTAAATCATAGACCAGCCACGGGGAACCCGTTTTACAGAAAAAATCCACGTGACGAAAAAACGAAGGGTAAAAAACTTCCATGACCCGATTGAGGTTCGGATAGGATTTTTTGGGTATGAAACTAACCAGTGACGTCTGAATGCTGCCATAGCTGTAGAACTCACAGATACCTTCGTTTTGACAGGTTATGGCTCCCGTAACTCTAAACGAGCCAAGAGTTATGGCCCTCCGAAGAATTGTTATCCACAGGGTGCAACATCTACGGTGCAAGGTGCAACATCCGTCCAAAATGACGAAACAGTGCCATACGTCCTTTAGAAACGGGTGGATGGATTGGAAACGGTGCAGTACCATGGTGCACCACTCTCCAGCGTTGGTAAATCATATACCAGCCACGGGGATCCCGTTTTACAGAAAAAATCCACGTGACGAAAAAACGAAGGGTAAAAAACTTCCATGACCCGATTGAGGTTCGGATAGGATTTTTTGGGTATGAAACTAACCAGTGACGGCTGAAAGCAGTCACAGATGTAGAACTCACAAATACCTTCGTTTTGACTGGTTGTTGCTCCCGTAACTCTAAACGAGCAAAGAGTTATGGCCCTCCGAAGAATCGATATCCATAGGGTGCAACATCTACGGTGCAAGGTGCAACATCCGTCCAAAATGACGAAACAGTGCGTACGACCTTTAGAAACGGGTGCATGGATTGGAAACGGTGCAGTACCATGGTGCACCACTCTCCAGCGTTGGTAAATCATAGACCAGCCGCTGGGATCCCGTTTTACAGAAAAAATCCACGTGACGAAAAAACAAAGGGTAAAAAACTTCCATGACCCGATTGAGGTTCGGATAGGATTTTTTGGGTATGAAACTAACCAGTGACGGCTGAAAGCGGTCACAGCTGTAGAACTCACAGATACCATCGTTTTGACTGGTTGTGGCTCCCGTAACTCTAAACGAGCCAAGAGTTATGGCCCTCCGAAGAATCGATATCCATAGGGTGCAACATCTACGGTGCAAGGTGCAACATCCGTCCAAAATGACGAAATAGTGCGTACGACCTTTAGAAACGGGTGCATGGATTGGAAATGGTGCAGTACCATGGTGCACCACTCTCCAGCGTTGGTAAATCATAGACCAGCCGCTGGGATCCCGTTTTACAGAAAAAATCCACGTGACGAAAAAATAAAGGGTAAAAAACTTCCATGACCCGATTGAGGTTCGGATAGGATTTTTTGGGTATGAAACTAACCAGTGACGGCTGAAAGCAGTCACAGATGTAGAACTCACAAATACCTTCGTTTTGACTGGTTGTTGCTCCCGTAACTCTAAACGAGCAAAGAGTTATGGCCCTCCGAAGAATCGATATCCATAGGGTGCAACATCTACGGTGCAAGGTGCAACATCCGTCCAAAATGACGAAACAGTGCGTACGACCTTTAGAAACGGGTGCATGGATTGGAAACGGTGCAGTACCATGGTGCACCACTCTCCAGCGTTGGTAAATCATAGACCAGCCGCTGGGATCCCGTTTTACAGAAAAAATCCACGTGACGAAAAAACAAAGGGTAAAAAACTTCCATGACCCGATTGAGGTTCGGATAGGATTTTTTGGGTATGAAACTAACCAGTGACGGCTGAAAGCGGTCACAGCTGTAGAACTCACAGATACCATCGTTTTGACTGGTTGTGGCTCCCGTAACTCTAAACGAGCCAAGAGTTATGGCCCTCCGAAGAATCGATATCCATAGGGTGCAACATCTACGGTGCAAGGTGCAACATCCGTCCAAAATGACGAAATAGTGCGTACGATCTTTAGAAACGGGTGCATGGATTGGAAACGGTGCAGTACCATGGTGCACCACTCTCCAGCGTTGGTAAATCATAGACCAGCCACGGGGAACCCGTTTTACAGAAAAAATCCACGTGACGAAAAAACGAAGGGTAAAAAACTTCCATGACCCGATTGAGGTTCGGATAGGATTTTTTGGGTATGAAACTAACCAGTGACGTCTGAATGCTGTCAAAGCTGTAGAACTCACAGATACCTTCGTTTTGACAGGTTATGGCTCCCGTAACTCTAAACGAGCCAAGAGTTATGGCCCTCCGAAGAATCGTTATCCACAGGGTGCAACATCTACGGTGCAAGGTGCAACATCCGTCCAAAATGACGAAACAGTGCCGTACGTCCTTTAGAAACGGGTGGATGGATTGGAAACGGTGCAGTACCATGGTGCACCACTCTCCAGCGTTGGTAAATCATATACCAGCCACGGGGATCCCGTTTTACAGAAAAAATCCACGTGACGAAAAAACGAAGGGTAAAAAACTTCCATGACCCGATTGAGGTTCGGATAGGATTTTTTGGGTATGAAACTAACCAGTGACGGCTGAAAGCAGTCACAGATGTAGAACTCACAAATACCTTTGTTTTGACTGGTTGTTGCTCCCGTAACTCTAAACGAGCAAAGAGTTATGGCCCTCCGAAGAATCGATATCCATAGGGTGCAACATCCACGGTGCAAGGTGCAACATCCGTCCAAAATGACGAAACAGTGCGTACGACCTTTAGAAACGGGTGAATGGATTGGAAACGGTGCAGTACCATGGTGCACCACTCTCTAGCGTTGGTAAATCATAGACCAGCCACGGGGATCACGTTTTACAGAAAAAATCCACGTGACGAAAAAACGAAGGGTCAAAAACTTCCATGACCCGATTGAGGTTCGGATAGGATTTTTTGGGTATGAAACTAACCAGTGACGGCTGAAAGCCGTCACAGATGTAGAACTCACAAATACCTTCGTTTTGACTGGTTGTTGCTCCCGTAACTCTAAACGAGCAAAGAGTTATGGCCCTCCGAAGAATCGATATCCATAGGGTGCAACATCTACGGTGCAAGGTGCAACATCCGTCCAAAATGACGAAACAGTGCGTACGACCTTTAGAAATGGGTGCATGGATTGGAAACGGTACAGTACCATGGTGCACCACTCTCCAGCGTTGGTAAATCATAGACCAGCCGCTAGGATCCCGTTTTACAGAAAAAATCCACGTGACGAAAAAACGAAGGGTAAAAAACTACCATGACCCGATTGAGGTTCGGATAGGATTTTTTGGGTATGAAACTAACCAGTGACGGCTGAAAGCAGTAATAGATGTAGAACTCACAAATACCTTCGTTTTGACTGGTTGTTGCTCCCGTAACTCTAAACGAGCCAAGAGTTATGGCCCTTCGAAGAATCGATATCCATCGGGTGCAACATCTACGGTGCAAGGTGCAACATCCGTCCAAAATGACGAAACAGTGCCGTACGACCTTTAGAAATGGGTGCATGGATTGGAAACGGTGCAGTACCATGGTGCATCACTCTCCAGCGATGGTAAATCATAGACCAGCCGCGGGAATTCCCTTTTACTGAAAAATCCACGTGACGAAAAAACGAAGGGTAAAAAGCTTCCATGACCCGATTGAGGTTCGGATAGGATTTTTTGGGTATGAAACTAACCAGTGACGTCTGAATGCTGTCACAACTGTAGAACTCACAGATACCTTCGTTTTGACAGGTTATGGCTCCCGTAACTCTAAACGAGCGAAGAGTTATGGCCCTCCGAAGAATCGTTATCCACAGGGTGCAACATCTACGGTGCAAGGTGCAACATCCGTCCAAAATGACGAAACAGTGCCGTACGTCCTTTAGAAACGGGTGGATGGATTGGAAACGGTGCAGTTTCATGGTGCACCACTCTCCAGCGTTGGTAAATCATATACCAGCCACGGGGATCCCGTTTTACAGAAAAAATCCACGTGACGAAAAAACGAAGGGTAAAAAACTTCCATGACCCGATTGAGGTTCGGATAGGATTTTTTGGGTATGAAACTAACCAGTGACGGCTGAAAGCAGTCACAGATGTAGAACTCACAAATACCTTCGTTTTGACTGGTTGTTGCTCCCGTAACTCTAAACGAGCAAAGAGTTATGGCCCTCCGAAGAATCGATATCCATAGGGTGCAACATCTACGGTGCAAGGTGCAACATCCGTCCAAAATGACGAAACAGTGCGTACGACCTTTAGAAACGGGTGCATGGATTGGAAACGGTGCAGTACCATGGTGCACCACTCTCCAGCGTTGGTAAATCATAGACCAGCCGCTGGGATCCCGTTTTACAGAAAAAATCCACGTGACGAAAAAACAAAGGGTAAAAAACTTCCATGACCCGATTGAGGTTCGGATAGGATTTTTTGGGTATGAAACTAACCAGTGACGGCTGAAAGCGGTCACAGCTGTAGAACTCACAGATACCATCGTTTTGACTGGTTGTGGCTCCCGTAACTCTAAACGAGCCAAGAGTTATGGCCCTCCGAAGAATCGATATCCATAGGGTGCAACATCTACGGTGCAAGGTGCAACATCCGTCCAAAATGACGAAATAGTGCGTACGACCTTTAGAAACGGGTGCATGGATTGGAAATGGTGCAGTACCATGGTGCACCACTCTCCAGCGTTGGTAAATCATAGACCAGCCGCTGGGATCCCGTTTTACAGAAAAAATCCACGTGACGAAAAAACAAAGGGTAAAAAACTTCCATGACCCGATTGAGGTTCGGATAGGATTTTTTGGGTATGAAACTAACCAGTGACGGCTGAAAGCGGTCACAGCTGTAGAACTCACAGATACCATCGTTTTGACTGGTTGTAGAACTCACAGTACCATGGTGCATGGATTGGAAATGGTGCAGTACCATGGTGCACCACTCTCCAGCGTTGGTAAATCATAGACCAGCCGCTGGGATCCCGTTTTACAGAAAAAATCCACGTGACGAAAAAACAAAGGGTAAAAACTTCCATGACCCGATTGAGGTTCGGATAGGATTTTTTGGGTATGAAACTAACCAGTAACGGCTGAAAGCGGTCACAGCTGTAGAACTCACAGATACCTTCGTTTTGACTGGTTGCGGCTCCCGTAACTCTAAACGAGCCAAGAGTTATGGCCCTCCGAAGAATCGATATCCATAGGGTGCAACATCTACGGTGCAAGGTGCAACATCCGTCCAAAATGACGAAACAGTGCGTACGACCTTTAGAAACGGGTGCATGGATTGGAAACGGTGCAGTACCATGGTGCACCACTCTCCAGCGTTGGTAAATCATAGACCAGCCACGGGGATCCCGTTTTACAGAAAAAATCCACGTGACGAAAAAACGAAGGGTAAAAAACTTCCATGGCCCGATTGAGGTTCGGATAGGATTTTTTGGGTATGAAACTAACCAGTGACGTCTGAATGCTTTAGAAACGGGTGTAGAACTCACAGATACCTTCGTTTTGATAGGTTATGGCTCCCGTAACTCTAAACGAGCCAAGAGTTATGGCCCTCCGAAGAATCGTTATCCACAAGGTGCAACATCTACGGTGCAAGGTGCAACATCCGTCCAAAATGACGAAACAGTGCCGTACGTCCTTTAGAAACGGGTGCTTGGATTGGAAACGGTGCAGTACCATGGTACACCACTCTCCAGCGTTGGTAAATCATAGACCATCCACGGGGATCCCGTTTTACAGAAAAAATCCACGTGACGAAAAAACGAAGGGTAAAAAACTTCCATGACCCGATTGAGGTTCGGATAGGATTTTTTGGGTATCAAACTAACCAGTGACGGCTGAAAGCAGTCACAGATGTAGAACTCACAAATACCTTCGTTTTGACTGGTTGTTTCTCCCGTAAATCTAAACGAGCAAAGAGTTATGGCCCTCCGAAGAATCGATATCCATAGGGTGCAACATCTACGGAGCAAGGTGCAACATCCGTCCAAAATGACGAAACAGTGCGTACGACCTTTAGAAATGGGTGCATAGATTAGAAACGGTGCAGTACCATGGTGCACCACTCTCCCGCGTTGGTAAATCATAGACCAGCCGCTGGGATCCCGTTTTACAGTAAAAATCCACGTGACGAAAAAACGAAGGCTAAAAAACTTCCATGACCCAATTGAGGTTCGGATAGGATTTTTTGGGTATGAAACTAACCAGTGACGGCTGAAGGTAGTAACAGATGTAGAACTCACAAATACCTTCGTTTTGACTGGTTGTTGTTCCCGTAACTCTAAACGAGCCAAGAGTTATGGCCCTCCGAAGAATCGATATCCATAGGGTGCAACATCTACGGTGCAAGGTGCAACATCCGTCCAAAATGACGAAACAGTGCGTACGAACTTTAGAAACGGGTGCATGGATTGGAAACGGTGCAGTACCATGGTGCACCACTCTCCAGCGTTGGTAAATCATAGACCAGCCACGGGGATCCCGTTTTACAGAACAAATCCATGTGACGAAAAAACGAAGGGTAAAAAACTTCCATGACCCGATTGAGGTTCGGATAGGATTTTTTGGGTATGAAACTAACCAGTGACGGCTGAAAGCAGTAACAGATGTAGAACTCACAGATACCTTCGTTTTGACTGGTTGTTGCTCCCGTAACTCTAAACGAGCAAAGAGTTATGGCCCTCCGAAGAATCGATATCCATAGGGTGCAACATCTACGGTGCAAGGTGCAACATCCGTCCAAAATGACGAAACAGTGCGTACGACCTTTAGAAACGGGTGCATGGATTGGAAACGGTACAGTACCATGGTGCACCACTCTCCAGCGTTGGTAAATCATAGACCAGCCGCTGGGATCCCGTTTTACAGAAAAAATCCACGTGACGAAAAAACGAAGGGTAAAAAACTTCCATGACCCGTTTGAGGTTCGGATAGGATTTTTTGGGTATGAAACTGACCAGTGACGGCTGAAAGCAGTCATAGATGTAGAACTCACAAATACCTTCGTTTTGACTGGTTGTTTCTCCCGTAAATCTAAACGAGCAAAGAGTTATGGCCCTCCGAAGAATCGATATCCATAGGGTGCAACATCTACGGTGCAAGGTGCAACATCCGTCCAAAATGACGAAACAGTGCGTACGACCTTTAGAAATGGGTGCATAGATTAGAAACGGTGCAGTACCATGGTGCACCACTCTCCCGCGTTGGTAAATCATAGACCAGCCGCTGGGATCCCGTTTTACAGTAAAAATCCACGTGACGAAAAAACGAAGGCTAAAAAACTTCCATGACCCGATTGAGGTTCGGATAGGATTTTTTGGGTATGAAACTAACCAGTGACGGCTGAAAGTAGTAACAGATGTAGAACTCACAAATACCTTCGTTTTGACTGGTTGTTGTTCCCGTAACTCTAAACGAGCCAAGAGTTATGGCCCTCCGAAGAATCGATATCCATAGGGTGCAACATCTACGGTGCAAGGTGCAACATCCGTCCAAAATGACGAAACAGTGCGTACGAACTTTAGAAACGGGTGCATGGATTGGAAACGGTGCAGTACCATGGTGCACCACTCTCCAGCGTTGGTAAATCATAGACCAGCCACGGGGATCCCGTTTTACAGAACAAATCCATGTGACGAAAAAACGAAGGGTAAAAAACTTCCATGACCCGATTGAGGTTCGGATAGGATTTTTTGGGTATGAAACTAACTAGTGACGGCTGAAAGCAGTCAAAGATGTAGAACTCACAAATACCTTCGTTTTGACTGGTTGTTGCTCACGTAACTCTAAACGAGCCAAGAGTTATGGCCCTCCGAAGAATCGATATCCATAGGGTGCAACATCTACGGTGCAAGGTGCAACATCCGTCCAAAATGACGAAACAGTGTCGTACGACCTTTAGAAACGGGTGCATTGATTGGAAACGGTGCAGTACCACGATGCACCACTCTCAAGCGTTGGTAAATCATAGAACAGCCACGGGGATCACGTTTTACAGAAAAAATCCACGTGACGAAAAAACGAGGGGTAAAAAACTTCCGTGACCCGATTGAGGTTCGGATAGGATTTTTTGGGTATGAAACTAACAAGTGACGGCTGAAAGCTGTCACAGATGTAGAACTCACAGATACCTTCGTTTTGACTGGTTGTGGCTCCCGTAACTATAAACGAGCCAAGAGTTATGGCCCTCCGAAGAATCGATATCCATAGGGTGCAACATCTACGGTGCAAGGTGCAACATCCGTCCAAAATGACGAAACATTGTGTACGACCATTAGAAACGGGTGCATGGATTGGAAACGGTGCAGTACCATGGTGCACCACCCTCCAGCGTTGGTAAATCATAGACCAGCCACAGGGATCCCGTTTTACAGAAAAAATCCACGTGACGAAAAAACGAAGAGTAAAAAACTTCCATGACCCGATTGAGGTTCGGATAGGATTTTTTGGGTATGAAAGTAACCAGTGACGTCTGAATGCTGTCACAGCTGTAGAACTCACAGATACCTTCGTTTTGAAAGGTTATGGCTCCCGTAACTCTAAACGAGCCAAGAGTTATGGCCCTCCGAAGAATCGTTATCCACAGGGTGCAACATCTACGGTGCAAGGTGCAACATCCGTCCAAAATGACGAAACAGTGCCGTACGACCTTTAGAAACGGGTGCATGGATTGGAAACGGTGCAGTACCATGGTGCACCACTCTCCAGCGTTGGTAAATCATAGACCAGCCACGGGGATCCCGTTTTACAGAAAAAATTCACGTGACGAAAAAACGAAAGGTAAGAAACTTCCATGACCCGATTGAGGTTCGGATAGGATTTTTTGGGTATGAAACTAACCAGTGACGGCTGAAAGCGGTCACAGCTGTAGAACTCACAGATACCTTCGTTTTGACAGGTTATGGCTCCCGTAACTCTAAACGAGCCAAGAATTATGGCCCTCCGAAGAATCGATATCCACAGGGTGCAACATCTACGGTGCAATGTGCAACATCCGTCCAAAATGACGAAACAGTGCCGTACGACCTTTAGAAATGAGTGCATGGATTGGAAACGGTGCAGTACCATGGTGCACCACTCTCCAGCTTTGGTAAATCATAGACCAGCCACGGGGATCCCGTTTTACAGAAAAAATCCACGTGACGAAAAAACGAAGGGTAAAAAACTTCCATGACCCGATTGACGTTCAGATAGGATTTTTTGGGTATGAAACTAACCAGTGACGGCTGAAAGCAGTCAAAGATGTAGAACTCACAAATACCTTCGTTTTGACTGGTTGTTGCTCCCGTAACTCTAAACGAGCCAAGAGTTATGGCCCTCCGAAGAATCGATATCCATAGGGTGCAACATCTACGGTGCAAGGTGCAACATCCATCCAAAATGACGAAACAGTGCGTACGACCTTTAGAAACGGGTGCATGGATTGGAAACGGTGCAGTACCATGGTGCACCACTCTCCAGCGTTGGTAAATCATAGACCAGCCACGGGGATCACGTTTTACAGAAAAAATCCACGTGACGAAAAAACGAAGGGTAAAAAACTTCCATGACCCGGTTGAGGTTCGGATAGGATTTTTTGGGTATGAAACTAACCAGTGACGGCTGAAAGCGGTCACAGCTGTAGAACTCACAGATACCTTCGTTTTGACTGGTTGTGGCTCCCTTAACTCTAAACGAGCCAAGAGTTATGGCCCTCCGAAGAATCGATATCCATAGGGTGCAACATCTACGGTGTAAGGTGCAACATCCGTCCAAAATGACGAAACAGTGCGTACGACCTTTAGAAACGAGTGCATGGATTGGAAATGGTGCAGTACCATGGTGCACCACTCTCCAGCGTTGGTAAATCATAGACCAGCCACGGGGATCCCGTTTTACAGAAAAAATCCACGTGGCGAAAAAACGAAGGGTAAAAAACTTCCATGACCCAATTGAGGTTCGGATAGGATTATTTGGGTATGAAACTAACCAGTAACGTCTGAATGCTGTCACAGCTGTAGAACTCACAGATACCTTCGTTTTGACAGGTTATGGCTCCCGTAACTCTAAACGAGCCAAGAGTTATGGCCCTCCGAAGAATCGTTATCCACAGGGTGCAACATCTACGGTGCAAGGTGCAACATCCGTCCAAAATGACGAAACAGTGCCGTACGTCCTTTAGAAACGGGTGCATGGGTTGGAAACGGTGCAGTACCATGGTGCACCACTCTCCAGCGTTGGTAAATCATAGACCAGCCACGGGGATCCCGTTTTACACAAAAATCCACGTGACGAAAAAACGAAGGGTAAAAAACTTCCATGACCCGATTGAGGTTCGGATAGGATTTTTTGGGTATGAAACTAACCAGTGACGGCTGAAAGCCGTCACAGATGTAGAACTCACAAATACCTTCGTTTTGACTGGTTGTTGCTCCCGTAACTCTAAACGAGCAAAGAGTTATGGCCCTCCGAAGAATCGATATCCATAGGGTGCAACATCTACGGTGCAAGGTGCAACATCCGTCCAAAATGACGAAACAGTGCGTACGACCTTTAGAAACGGGTGCATGGATTGGAAACGGTGCAGTACCATGGTGCACCACTCTCTAGCGTTGGTAAATCATAGAACAGCCACGGGGATCACGTTTTACAGAAAAAATCCACGTGACGAAAAAACGAAGGGTAAAAAACTTCCATGACCCGATTGAGGTTCGGATAGGATTTTTTGGGTATGAAACTAACCAGTGACGGCTGAAAGTAGTCACAGATGTAGAACTCATAGATACCTTCGTTTTGACTGGTTTTTGCTCCCGTAACTCTAAACGAGCAAAGAGTTATGGCCCTCCGAAGAATCGATATCCATAGGGTGCAACATCTACGGTGCAAGGTGCGACATTCGTCCAAAATGACGAAATAGTGCGTACGACCTTTAGAAACGGGTGCATGGATTGGAAACGGTGCAGTACCATGGTGCACCACTCTCCAGCGTTGGTAAATCATAGACCAGCCGCTGGGATCCCGTTTTACAGAAAAAATCCACGTGACGAAAAAACGAAGGGTAAAAACTTCCATGACCCGATTGAGGTTCGGATAGGATTTTTTGGGAATGAAACTAACCAGTAACGGCAGAAAGCGGTCACAGCTGTAGAACTCACAGATACCTTCGTTTTGGCTGGTTGCGGCTCCCGTAACTCTAAACGAGCCAAGAGTTATGGCCCTCCGAAGAATCGATATCCATAGGGTGCAACATCTACGGTGCAAGGTGCAACATCCGTCCAAAATGACGAAACAGTGCGTACGACCTTTAGAAACGGGTGCATGGATTGGAAACGGTGCAGTACCATGGTGCACCACTCTCCAGCGTTGGTAAATCATAGACCAGCCACGGGGATCCCGTTTTACAGAAAAAATCCACGTGACGAAAAAACGAAGGGTAAAAAACTTCCATGGCCCGATTGAGGTTCGGATAGGATTTTTTGGGTATGCAACTAACCAGTGACGTCTGAATGCTGTCACAGCTGTAGAACTCACAGATACCTTCGTTTTGACAGGTTATGGCTCCCGTAACTCTAAACGAGCCAAGAGTTATGGCCCTCCGAAGAATCGTTATCCACAAGGTGCAACATCTACGGTGCAAGGTGCAACATCCGTCCAAAATGATGAAACAGTGCCGTACGTCCTTTAGAAACGGGTGCTTGGATTGGAAACGGTGCAGTACCATGGTGCACCACTCTCCAGCGTTGGTAAATCATAGACCATCCACGGGGATCCCGTTTTACAGAAAAAATCCACGTGACGAAAAAACGAAGGGTAAAAAACTTCCATGACCCGATTGAGGTTCGGATAGGATTTTTTGGGTATCAAACTAACCAGTGACGGCTGAAAGCAGTCACAGATGTAGAACTCACAAATACCTTCGTTTTGACTGGTTGTTGCTCCCGTAACTCTAAATGAGCAAAGAGTTATGGCCCTCCGAAGAATCGATATCCATAGGGTGCAACATCTACGGAGCAAGGTGCAACATCCGTCCAAAATGACGAAACAGTGCGTACGACCTTTAGAAACGGGTGCATGGATTGGAAACGGTGCAGTACCATGGTGCACCACTCTCTAGCGTTGGTAAATCATAGACCAGCCACGGGGATCACGTTTTACAGAAAAAATCCACGTGACGAAAAAGCGAAGGGTAAAAAACTTCCACGACCCGATTGAGGTTCGGATAGGATTTTTTGGGCATGAAACTAACCAGTGACGGCTGAAAGCAGTCACAGATGTAGAACTCACAAATACCTTCGTTTTAACTGGTTGTTGCTCCCGTAACTCTAAACGAGCAAAGAGTTATGGCCCTCCGAAGATTCGATATCCATAGGGTGCAACATCTACGGTGCAAGGTGCAACATCCGTCCAAAATGACGAAACAGTGCGTACGACCTTTAGAAACGGGTGCATGGATTGGAAACGGTGCTGTACCATGGTGCATCACTCTCCAGCGTTGGTAAATCATAGACCAGCCGCTGGGATCCCGTTTTACAGAAAAAATCCACGTGACGAAAAAACGAAGGGTAAAAAACTTCCATGACCCGATTGAGGTTCGGATAGGATTTTTTGGGTATGAAACTAACCAGTGACGGCTGAAAGCAGTAACAGATGTAGAACTCACAAATACCTTCGTTTTGACTGGTTGTTGCTCCCGTAACTCTAAACGAGCCAAGAGTTATGGCCCTCCGAAGAATCGATATCCATAGGGTGCAACATCTACGGTGCAAGGTGCAACATCCGTCCAAAATGACGAAACAGTGCCGTACGACCTTTAGAAATGGGTGCATGGATTGGAAACGGTGCAGTACCATGGTGCATCACTCTCCAGCGATGGTAAATCATAGACCAGCCGCGGGAATTCCCTTTTACTGAAAAATCCGCGTGACGGAAAAACGAAGGGTAAAAAACTTCCATGACCCGATTGAGGTTCGGATAGGATTTTTTGGGTATGAAACTAACCAGTGACGTCTGAATGCTGTCACAACTGTAGAACTCACAGATACCTTCGTTTTGACAGGTTATGGCTCCCGTAACTCTAAACGAGCCAAGAGTTATGGCCCTCCGAAGAATCGATATCCATAGGGTGCAACATCTACGGTGCAAGGTGCAACATCCGTCCAAAATGACGAAACAGTGTCGTACGACCTTTAGAAACGGGTGCATGGATTGGAAACGGTGCAGTACCATAGTGCACCACTCTCCAGCGTTGGTAAATCATAGACCAGCCACGGGGATCCCGTTTTACAGAAAAAATCCACGTGACGAAAAAACGAAGGGTAAAAAACTTTCATGACCCGATTGAGGTTCGGATCGGATTTTTCGGGTATGAAACTAACTAGTGACGGCTGAAAGCAGTCACAGATGTAGAACTCACAAATACCTTCATTTTGACTGGTTGTTGCTCCCGTAACTCTAAACGAGTAAAGAGTTATGGCCCTCCGAAGAATCGATATCCATAGGGTGCAACATCTACGGTGCAAGGTGCAACATCCGTCCAAAATGACGAAACAGTGCGTACGACCTTTAGAAACGGGTGCATGGATTGGAAACGGTGCAGTACCATGGTGCACCACTCTCCAGCGTTGGTAAATCATAGACCAGCCGTTGGGATCCCGTTTTACAGAAAAAATCCACGTGACGAAAAAACGAAGGGTAAAAACTTCCATGACCCGATTGAGGTTCGGATAGGATTTTTTGGGTATGAAACTAACCAGTAACGGCTGAAAGCGGTCACAGCTGTAGAACTCACAGATACCTTCGTTTTGACTGGTTGCGGCTCCCGTAACTCTAAACGAGCCAAGAGTTATGGCCCTCCGAAGAATCGATATCCATAGGGTGCAACATCTACGGTGCAAGGTGCAACATCCGTCCAAAATGACGAAACAGTGCGTACGACCTTTAGAAACGGGTGCATGGATTGGAAACGGTGCAGTACCATGGTGCACCACTCTCCAGCGTTGGTAAATCATAGACCAGCCACGGGGATCCCGTTTTACAGAAAAAATCCACGTGACGAAAAAACGAAGGGTAAAAAACTTCCATGGCCCGATTGAGGTTCGGATAGGATTTTTTGGGTATGAAACTAACCAGTGACGTCTGAATGCTGTCACAGCTGTAGAACTCACAGATACCTTCGTTTTGAAAGGTTATGGCTCCCGTAACTCTAAACGAGCCAAGAGTTATGGCCCTCCGAAGAATCGTCATCCACAAGGTGCAACATCTACGGTGCAAGGTGCAACATCCGTCCAAAATGACGAAACAGTGCCGTACG
The DNA here is from genome assembly GCA_030765085.1 of Allium cepa. Taxonomy (NCBI): domain Eukaryota; kingdom Viridiplantae; phylum Streptophyta; class Magnoliopsida; order Asparagales; family Amaryllidaceae; genus Allium; species Allium cepa. Next base: position 2,083,242 of record CM060941.1, read on the forward strand.
TCCTTTAGAAACGGGTGCTTGATTTGGAAACGGTGCAGTACCATGGTGCACCACTCTCCAGCGTTGGTAAATCATAGACCATCCACGGGGATCCCGTTTTACAGAAAAAATCCACGTGACGAAAAAACGAAGGGTAAAAAACTTCCATGACCCGATTGAGGTTCGGATAGGATTTTTTGGGTATCAAACTAACCAGTGACGGCTGAAAGCAGTCACAGATGTAGAACTCACAAATACCTTCGTTTTGACTGGTTGTTGCTCCCGTAACTCTAAATGAGCAAAGAGTTATGGCCCTCCGAAGAATCGATATCCATAGGGTGCAACATCTACGGAGCAAGGTGCAACATCCGTCCAAAATGACGAAACAGTGCGTACGACCTTTAGAAACGGGTGCATGGATTGGAAACGGTGCAGTACCATGGTGCACCACTCTCTAGCGTTGGTAAATCATAGACCAGCCACAGGGATCACGTTTTACAGAAAAAATCCACGTGACGAAAAAGCGAAGGGTAAAAAACTTCCACGACCCGATTGAGGTTCGGATAGGATTTTTTGGGCATTAAACTAACCAGTGACGGCTGAAAGCAGTCACAGATGTAGAACTCACAAATACCTTCGTTTTAACTGGTTGTTGCTCCCGTAACACTAAACGAGCAAAGAGTTATGGCCCTCCGAAGATTCGATATCCATAGGGTGCAACATCTACGGTGCAAGGTGCAACATCCGTCCAAAATGACGAAACAGTGCGTACGACCTTTAGAAACGGGTGCATGGATTGGAAACGGTGCTGTACCATGGTGCATCACTCTCCAGCGTTGGTAAATCATAGACCAGCCGCTGGGATCCCGTTTTACAGAAAAAATCCACGTGACGAAAAAACGAAGGGTAAAAAACTTCCATGACCCGATTGAGGTTCGGATAGGATTTTTTGGGTATGAAACTAACCAGTGACGGCTGAAAGCAGTAACAGATGTAGAACTCACAAATACCTTCGTTTTGACTGGTTGTTGCTCCCGTAACTCTAAACGAGCCAAGAGTTATGGCCCTCCGAAGAATCGATATCCATAGGGTGCAACATCTACGGTGCAAGGTGCAACATCCGTCCAAAATGACGAAACAGTGCCGTACGACCTTTAGAAATGGGTGCATGGATTGGAAACGGTGCAGTACCATGGTGCATCACTCTCCAGCGATGGTAAATCATAGTCCAGCCGCGGGAATTCCCTTTTACTGAAAAATCCGCGTGACGGAAAAACGAAGGGTAAAAAACTTCCATGACCCGATTGAGGTTCGGATAGGATTTTTTGGGTATGAAACTAACCAGTGACGTCTGAATGCTGTCACAACTGTAGAACTCACAGATACCTTCGTTTTGACAGGTTATGGCTCCCGTAACTCTAAACGAGCCAAGAGTTATGGCCCTCCGAAGAATCGTTATCCACAGGGTGCAACATCTACGGTGCAAGGTGCAACATCCGTCCAAAATGACGAAACAGTGCCGTACGTCCTTTAGAAACGGGTGGATGGATTGGAAACGGTGCAGTACCATGGTGCACCACTCTCCAGCGTTGGTAAATCATATACCAGCCACGGGGATCCCGTTTTACAGAAAAAATCCACGTGACGAAAAAACGAAGGGTAAAAAACTTCCATGACCCGATTGAGGTTCGGATAGGATTTTTTGGGTATGAAACTAACCAGTGATGGCTGAAAGCAGTCACAGATGTAGAACTCACAAATACCTTCGTTTTGACTGGTTGTTGCTCCCGTAACTCTAAACGAGCAAAGAGTTATGGCCCTCCGAAGAATCGATATCCATAGGGTGCAACATCCACGGTGCAAGGTGCAACATCCGTCCAAAATGACGAAACAGTGCGTACGACCTTTAGAAACGGGTGAATGGATTGGAAACGGTGCAGTACCATGGTGCACCACTCTCTAGCGTTGGTAAATCATAGACCAGCCACGGGGATCACGTTTCACAGAAAAAATCCACGTGACGAAAAAACGAAGGGTCAAAAACTTCCATGACCCGATTGAGGTTCGGATAGGATTTTTTGGGTATGAAACTAACCAGTGACGGCTGAAAGCAGTCACAGATGTAGAACTCACAGATACCTTCGTTTTGACTGGTTGTTGCTCCCGTAACTCTAAACGAGCAAAGAGTTATGGCCCTCCGAAGAATCGATATCCATAGGGTGCAACATCTACGGTGCAAGGTGCAACATCCGTCCAAAATGACGAAACAGTGCGTACGACCTTTAGAAACGGGTGCATGGATTGGAAACGGTACAGTACCATGGTGCACCACTCTCCAGCGTTGGTAAATCATAGACCAGCCGCTGGGATCCCGTTTTACAGAAAAAATCCACGTGACGAAAAAACGAAGGGTAAAAAACTTCCATGACCCGATTGAGGTTCGGATAGGATTTTTTGGGTATGAAACTGACCAGTGACGGCTGAAAGCAGTCATAGATGTAGAACTCACAAATACCTTCGTTTTGACTGGTTGTTTCTCCCGTAAATCTAAACGAGCAAAGAGTTATGGCCCTCCGAAGAATCGATATCCATAGGGTGCAACATCTACGGTGCAAGGTGCAACATCCGTCCAAAATGACGAAACAGTGCGTACGACCTTTAGAAATGGGTGCATAGATTAGAAACGGTGCAGTACCATGGTGCACCACTCTCCCGCGTTGGTAAATCATAGACCAGCCGCTGGGATCCCGTTTTACAGTAAAAATCCACGTGACGAAAAAACGAAGGCTAAAAAACTTCCATGACCCGATTGAGGTTCGGATAGGATTTTTTGGGTATGAAACTAACCAGTGACGGCTGAAAGTAGTAACAGATGTAGAACTCACAAATACCTTCGTTTTGACTGGTTGTTGTTCCCGTAACTCTAAACGAGCCAAGAGTTATGGCCCTCCGAAGAATCGATATCCATAGGGTGCAACATCTACGGTGCAAGGTGCAACATCCGTCCAAAATGACGAAACAGTGCGTACGAACTTTAGAAACGGGTGCATGGATTGGAAACGGTGCAGTACCATGGTGCACCACTCTCCAGCGTTGGTAAATCATAGACCAGCCACGGGGATCCCGTTTTACAGAACAAATCCATGTGACGAAAAAACGAAGGGTAAAAAACTTCCATGACCCGATTGAGGTTCGGATAGGATTTTTTGGGTATGAAACTAACTAGTGACGGCTGAAAGCAGTCAAAGATGTAGAACTCACAAATACCTTCGTTTTGACTGGTTGTTGCTCACGTAACTCTAAACGAGCCAAGAGTTATGGCCCTCCGAAGAATCGATATCCATAGGGTGCAACATCTACGGTGCAAGGTGCAACATCCGTCCAAAATGACGAAACAGTGTCGTACGACCTTTAGAAACGGGTGCATGGATTGGAAACGGTGCAGTACCACGATGCACCACTCTCTAGCGTTGGTAAATCATAGAACAGCCACGGGGATCACGTTTTACAGAAAAAATCCACGTGACGAAAAAACGAGGGGTAAAAAACTTCCGTGACCCGATTGAGGTTCGGATAGGATTTTTTGGGTATGAAACTAACAAGTGACGGCTGAAAGCCGTCACAGATGTAGAACTCACAGATACCTTCGTTTTGACTGGTTGTGGCTCCCGTAACTATAAACGAGCCAAGAGTTATGGCCCTCCGAAGAATCGATATCCATAGGGTGCAACATCTACGGTGCAAGGTGCAACATCCGTCCAAAATGACGAAACATTGTGTACGACCATTAGAAACGGGTGCATGGATTGGAAACGGTGCAGTACCATGGTGCACCACTCTCCAGCGTTGGTAAATCATAGACCAGCCACAGGGATCCCGTTTTACAGAAAAAATCCACGTGACGAAAAAACGAAGAGTAAAAAACTTCCATGACCCGATTGAGGTTCGGATAGGATTTTTTGGGTATGAAACTAACCAGTGACGTCTGAATGCTGTCACAGCTGTAGAACTCACAGATACCTTCGTTTTGAAAGGTTATGGCTCCCGTAACTCTAAACGAGCCAAGAGTTATGGCCCTCCGAAGAATCGTTATCCACAGGGTGCAACATCTACGGTGCAAGGTGCAACATCCGTCCAAAATGACGAAACAGTGCCGTACGACCTTTAGAAACGGGTGCATGGATTGGAAACGGTGCAGTACCATGGTGCACCACTCTCCAGCGTTGGTAAATCATAGACCAGCCACGGGGATCCCGTTTTACAGAAAAAATTCACGTGACGAAAAAACGAAGGGTAAGAAACTTCCATGACCCGATTGAGGTTCGGATAGGATTTTTTGGGTATGAAACTAACCAGTGACGGCTGAAAGCGGTCACAGCTGTAGAACTCACAGATACCTTCGTTTTGACAGGTTATGGCTCCCGTAACTCTAAACGAGCCAAGAATTATGGCCCTCCGAAGAATCGATATCCACAGGGTGCAACATCTACGGTGCATGGTGCAACATCCGTCCAAAATGACGAAACAGTGCCGTACGACCTTTAGAAATGCGTGCATGGATTGGAAACGGTGCAGTACCATGGTGCACCACTCTCCAGCTTTGGTAAATCATAGACCAGCCACGGGGATCCCGTTTTACAGAAAAAATCCACGTGACGAAAAAACGAAGGGTAAAAAACTTCCATGACCCGATTGACGTTCAGATAGGATTTTTTGGGTATGAAACTAACCAGTGACGGCTGAAAGCAGTCAAAGATGTAGAACTCACAAATACCTTCGTTTTGACTGGTTGTTGCTCCCGTAACTCTAAACGAGCCAAGAGTTATGGCCCTCCGAAGAATCGATATCCATAGGGTGCAACATCTACGGTGCAAGGTGCAACATCCATCCAAAATGACGAAACAGTGCGTACGACCTTTAGAAACGGGTGCATGGATTGGAAACGGTGCAGTACCATGGTGCACCACTCTCCAGCGTTGGTAAATCATAGACCAGCCACGGGGATCACGTTTTACAGAAAAAATCCACGTGACGAAAAAACGAAGGGTAAAAAACTTCCATGACCCGGTTGAGGTTCGGATAGGATTTTTTGGGTATGAAACTAACCAGTGACGGCTGAAAGCGGTCACAGCTGTAGAACTCACAGATACCTTCGTTTTGACTGGTTGTGGCTCCCTTAACTCTAAACGAGCCAAGAGTTATGGCCCTCCGAAGAATCGATATCCATAGGGTGCAACATCTACGGTGTAAGGTGCAACATCCGTCCAAAATGACGAAACAGTGCGTACGACCTTTAGAAACGAGTGCATGGATTGGAAATGGTGCAGTACCATGGTGCACCACTCTCCAGCGTTGGTAAATCATAGACCAGCCACGGGGATCCCGTTTTACAGAAAAAATCCACGTGACGATGAAACGAAGGGTAAAAAACTTCCATGACCCAATTGAGGTTCGGATAGGATTATTTGGGTATGAAACTAACCAGTAACGTCTGAATGCTGTCACAGCTGTAGAACTCACAGATACCTTCGTTTTGACAGGTTATGGCTCCCGTAACTCTAAACGAGCCAAGAGTTATGGCCCTCCGAAGAATCGTTATCCACAGGGTGCAACATCTACGGTGCAAGGTGCAACATCCGTCCAAAATGACGAAACAGTGCCGTACGTCCTTTAGAAACGGGTGCATGGATTGGAAACGGTGCAGTACCATGGTGCACCACTCTCCAGCGTTGGTAAATCATAGACCAGCCACGGGGATCCCGTTTTACACAAAAATCCACGTGACGAAAAAACGAAGGGTAAAAAACTTCCATGACCCGATTGAGGTTCGGATAGGATTTTTTGGGTATGAAACTAACCAGTGACGGCTGAAAGTAGTCACAGATGTAGAACTCACATATACCTTCGTTTTGACTGGTTTTTGCTCCCGTAACTCTAAACGAGCAAAGAGTTATGGCCCTCCGAAGAATCGATATCCATAGGGTGCAACATCTACGGTGCAAGGTGCGACATTCGTCCAAAATGACGAAATAGTGCGTACGACCTTTAGAAACGGGTGCATGGATTGGAAACGGTGCAGTACCATGGTGCACCACTCTCCAGCGTTGGTAAATCATAGACCAGCCGCTGGGATCCCGTTTTACAGAAAAAATCCACGTGACGAAAAAACGAAGGGTAAAAACTTCCATGACCCGATTGAGGTTCGGATAGGATTTTTTGGGTATGAAACTAACCAGTAACGGCTGAAAGCGGTCACAGCTGTAGAACTCACAGATACCTTCGTTTTGACTGGTTGCGGCTCCCGTAACTCTAAACGAGCCAAGAGTTATGGCCCTCCGAAGAATCGATATCCATAGGGTGCAACATCTACGGTGCAAGGTGCAACATCCGTCCAAAATGACGAAACAGTGCGTACGACCTTTAGAAACGGGTGCATGGATTGGAAACGGTGCAGTACCATGGTGCACCACTCTCCAGCGTTGGTAAATCATAGACCAGCCACGGGGATCCCGTTTTACAGAAAAAATCCACGTGACGAAAAAACGAAGGGTAAAAAACTTCCATGGCCCGATTGAGGTTCGGATAGGATTTTTTGGGTATGAAACTAACCAGTGACGTCTGAATGCTGTCACAGCTGTAGAACTCACAGATACCTTCGTTTTGACAGGTTATGGCTCCCGTAACTCTAAACGAGCCAAGAGTTATGGCCCTCCGAAGAATCGTTATCCACAATGTGCAACATCTACGGTGCAAGGTGCAACATCCGTCCAAAATGATGAAACAGTGCCGTACGTCCTTTAGAAACGGGTGCTTGGATTGGAAACGGTGCAGTACCATGGTGCACCACTCTCCAGCGTTGGTAAATCATAGACCATCCACGGGGATCCCGTTTTACAGAAAAAATCCACGTGACGAAAAAACGAAGGGTAAAAAACTTCCATGACCCGATTGAGGTTCGGATAGGATTTTTTGGGTATCAAACTAACCAGTGACGGCTGAAAGCAGTCACAGATGTAGAACTCACAAATACCTTCGTTTTGACTGGTTGTTGCTCCCGTAACTCTAAAGGAGCAAAGAGTTATGGCCCTCCGAAGAATCGATATCCATAGGGTGCAACATCTACGGAGCAAGGTGCAACATCCGTCCAAAATGACGAAACAGTGCGTACGACCTTTAGAAACGGGTGCATGGATTGGAAACGGTGCAGTACCATGGTGCACCACTCTCCAGCGTTGGTAAATCATATACCAGCCACGGGGATCCCGTTTTACAGAAAAAATCCACGTGACGAAAAAACGAAGGGTAAAAAACTTCCATGACCCAATTGAGGTTCGGATAGGATTATTTGGGTATGAAACTAACCAGTAACATCTGAATGCTGTCACAGCTGTAGAACTCACAAATACCTTCGTTTTGACTGGTTGTTGCTCCCGTAACTCTAAACGAGCAAAGAGTTATGGCCCTCCGAAGAATCGATATCCATAGGGTGCAACATCTACGGTGCAAGGTGCAACATCCGTCCAAAATGACGAAACAGTGCGTACGACCTTTAGAAACGGGTGCATGGATTGGAAACGGTGCAGTACCATGGTGCACCACTCTCCAGCGTTGGTAAATCATAGACCAGCCGCTGGGATCCCGTTTTACAGAAAAAATCCACGTGACGAAAAAACAAAGGGTAAAAAACTTCCATGACCCGATTGAGGTTCGGATAGGATTTTTTGGGTATGAAACTAACCAGTGACGGCTGAAAGCGGTCACAGCTGTAGAACTCACAGATACCATCGTTTTGACTGGTTGTGGCTCCCGTAACTCTAAACGAGCCAAGAGTTATGGCCCTCCGAAGAATCGATATCCACAGGGTGCAACATCTACGGTGCAAGGAGCAACATCCGTCCAAAATGACGAAACAGTGCCGTACGTCCTTTAGAAACGGGTGGATGGATTGGAAACGGTGCAGTACCATGGTGCACCACTCTCCAGCGTTGGTAAATCATATACCAGCCACGGGGATCCCGTTTTACAGAAAAAATCCACGTGACGAAAAAACGAAGGGTAAAAAACTTCCATGACCCGATTGAGGTTCGGATAGGATTTTTTGGGTATGAAACTAACCAGTGACGGCTGAATGCTGTCAAAGCTGTAGAACTCACAGATACCTTCGTTTTGACTGGTTGTTGCTCCCGTATCTCTAAACGAGCAAAGAGTTATGGCCCTCCGAAGAATCGTTATCCATAGGGTGCAACATCTACGGTGCAAGGTGCAACATCCGTCCAAAATGACGAAACAGTGCGTACGACCTTTAGAAACGGGTGCATGGATTGGAAACGGTGCAGTACCATGGTGCACCACTCTCCAGCGTTGGTAAATCATAGACCAGCCGCTGGGATCCCGTTTTACAGAAAAAATCCACGTGACGAAAAAACAAAGGGTAAAAAACTTCCATGACCCGATTGAGGTTCGGATAGGATTTTTTGGGTATGAAACTAACCAGTGACGGCTGAAAGCGGTCACAGCTGTAGAACTCACAGATACCATCGTTTTGACTGGTTGTGGCTCCCGTAACTCTAAACGAGCCAAGAGTTATGGCCCTCCGAAGAATCGATATCCATAGGGTGCAACATCTACGGTGCAAGGTGCAACATCCGTCCAAAATGACGAAATAGTGCGTACGATCTTTAGAAACGGGTGCATGGATTGGAAACGGTGCAGTACCATGGTGCACCACTCTCCAGCGTTGGTAAATCATAGACCAGCCACGGGGAACCCGTTTTACAGAAAAAATCCACGTGACGAAAAAACGAAGGGTAAAAAACTTCCATGACCCGATTGAGGTTCGGATAGGATTTTTTGGGTATGAAACTAACCAGTGACGTCTGAATGCTGTCAAAGCTGTAGAACTCACAGATACCTTCGTTTTGACAGGTTATGGCTCCCGTAACTCTAAACGAGCCAAGAGTTATGGCCCTCCGAAGAATCGTTATCCACAGGGTGCAACATCTACGGTGCAAGGTGCAACATCCGTCCAAAATGACGAAACAGTGCCGTACGTCCTTTAGAAACGGGTGGATGGATTGGAAACGGTGCAGTACCATGGTGCACCACTCTCCAGCGTTGGTAAATCATATACCAGCCACGGGGATCCCGTTTTACAGAAAAAATCCACGTGACGAAAAAACGAAGGGTAAAAAACTTCCATGACCCGATTGAGGTTCGGATAGGATTTTTTGGGTATGAAACTAACCAGTGACGGCTGAAAGCAGTCACAGATGTAGAACTCACAAATACCTTCGTTTTGACTGGTTGTTGCTCCCGTAACTCTAAACGAGCAAAGAGTTATGGCCCTCCGAAGAATCGATATCCATAGGGTGCAACATCTACGGTGCAAGGTGCAACATCCGTCCAAAATGACGAAACAGTGCGTACGACCTTTAGAAACGGGTGCATGGATTGGAAACGGTGCAGTACCATGGTGCACCACTCTCCAGCGTTGGTAAATCATAGACCAGCCGCTGGGATCCCGTTTTACAGAAAAAATCCACGTGACGAAAAAACAAAGGGTAAAAAACTTCCATGACCCGATTGAGGTTCGGATAGGATTTTTTGGGTATGAAACTAACCAGTGACGGCTGAAAGCGGTCACAGCTGTAGAACTCACAGATACCATCGTTTTGACTGGTTGTGGCTCCCGTAACTCTAAACGAGCCAAGAGTTATGGCCCTCCGAAGAATCGATATCCATAGGGTGCAACATCTACGGTGCAAGGTGCAACATCCGTCCAAAATGACGAAATAGTGCGTACGACCTTTAGAAACGGGTGCATGGATTGGAAATGGTGCAGTACCATGGTGCACCACTCTCCAGCGTTGGTAAATCATAGACCAGCCGCTGGGATCCCGTTTTACAGAAAAAATCCACGTGACGAAAAAATAAAGGGTAAAAAACTTCCATGACCCGATTGAGGTTCGGATAGGATTTTTTGGGTATGAAACTAACCAGTGACGGCTGAAAGCAGTCACAGATGTAGAACTCACAAATACCTTCGTTTTGACTGGTTGTTGCTCCCGTAACTCTAAACGAGCAAAGAGTTATGGCCCTCCGAAGAATCGATATCCATAGGGTGCAACATCTACGGTGCAAGGTGCAACATCCGTCCAAAATGACGAAACAGTGCGTACGACCTTTAGAAACGGGTGCATGGATTGGAAACGGTGCAGTACCATGGTGCACCACTCTCCAGCGTTGGTAAATCATAGACCAGCCGCTGGGATCCCGTTTTACAGAAAAAATCCACGTGACGAAAAAACAAAGGGTAAAAAACTTCCATGACCCGATTGAGGTTCGGATAGGATTTTTTGGGTATGAAACTAACCAGTGACGGCTGAAAGCGGTCACAGCTGTAGAACTCACAGATACCATCGTTTTGACTGGTTGTGGCTCCCGTAACTCTAAACGAGCCAAGAGTTATGGCCCTCCGAAGAATCGATATCCATAGGGTGCAACATCTACGGTGCAAGGTGCAACATCCGTCCAAAATGACGAAATAGTGCGTACGATCTTTAGAAACGGGTGCATGGATTGGAAACGGTGCAGTACCATGGTGCACCACTCTCCAGCGTTGGTAAATCATAGACCAGCCACGGGGAACCCGTTTTACAGAAAAAATCCACGTGACGAAAAAACGAAGGGTAAAAAACTTCCATGACCCGATTGAGGTTCGGATAGGATTTTTTGGGTATGAAACTAACCAGTGACGTCTGAATGCTGTCAAAGCTGTAGAACTCACAGATACCTTCGTTTTGACAGGTTATGGCTCCCGTAACTCTAAACGAGCCAAGAGTTATGGCCCTCCGAAGAATCGTTATCCACAGGGTGCAACATCTACGGTGCAAGGTGCAACATCCGTCCAAAATGACGAAACAGTGCCGTACGTCCTTTAGAAACGGGTGAATGGATTAGAAACGGTGCAGTACCATGGTGCACCACTCTCCAGCGTTGGTAAATCATATAACAGCCACGGGGATCCCGTTTTACAGAAAAAATCCACGTGACGAAAAAACGAAGGGTAAAAAACTTCCATGACCCGATTGAGGTTCGGATAGGATTTTTTGGGTATGAAACTAACCAGTGACGGCTGAAAGCAGTCACAGATGTAGAACTCACAAATACCTTTGTTTTGACTGGTTGTTGCTCCCGTAACTCTAAACGAGCAAAGAGTTATGGCCCTCCGAAGAATCGATATCCATAGGGTGCAACATCCACGGTGCAAGGTGCAACATCCGTCCAAAATGACGAAACAGTGCGTACGACCTTTAGAAACGGGTGAATGGATTGGAAACGGTGCAGTACCATGGTGCACCACTCTCTAGCGTTGGTAAATCATAGACCAGCCACGGGGATCACGTTTTACAGAAAAAATCCACGTGACGAAAAAACGAAGGGTCAAAAACTTCCATGACCCGATTGAGGTTCGGATAGGATTTTTTGGGTATGAAACTAACCAGTGACGGCTGAAAGCCGTCACAGATGTAGAACTCACAAATACCTTCGTTTTGACTGGTTGTTGCTCCCGTAACTCTAAACGAGCAAAGAGTTATGGCCCTCCGAAGAATCGATATCCATAGGGTGCAACATCTACGGTGCAAGGTGCAACATCCGTCCAAAATGACGAAACAGTGCGTACGACCTTTAGAAATGGGTGCATGGATTGGAAACGGTACAGTACCATGGTGCACCACTCTCCAGCGTTGGTAAATCATAGACCAGCCGCTGGGATCCCGTTTTACAGAAAAAATCCACGTGACGAAAAAACGAAGGGTAAAAAACTACCATGACCCGATTGAGGTTCGGATAGGATTTTTTGGGTATGAAACTAACCAGTGACGGCTGAAAGCAGTAATAGATGTAGAACTCACAAATACCTTCGTTTTGACTGGTTGTTGCTCCCGTAACTCTAAGCGAGCCAAGAGTTATGGCCCTTCGAAGAATCGATATCCATCGGGTGCAACATCTACGGTGCAAGGTGCAACATCCGTCCAAAATGACGAAACAGTGCCGTACGACCTTTAGAAATGGGTGCATGGATTGGAAACGGTGCAGTACCATGGTGCATCACTCTCCAGCGATGGTAAATCATAGACCAGCCGCGGGAATTCCCTTTTACTGAAAAATCCACGTGACGAAAAAACGAAGGGTAAAAAGCTTCCATGACCCGATTGAGGTTCGGATAGGATTTTTTGGGTATGAAACTAACCAGTGACGTCTGAATGCTGTCACAACTGTAGAACTCACAGATACCTTCGTTTTGACAGGTTATGGCTCCCGTAACTTTAAACGAGCCAAGAGTTATGGCCCTCCGAAGAATCGTTATCCACAGGGTGCAACATCTACGGTGCAAGGTGCATCATCCGTCCAAAATGACGAAACAGTGCCGTACGACCTTTAGAAACGGGTGCATGGATTGGAAACGGTGCAGTACCATGGTGCACCACTCTCCAGCGTTGGTAAATCATAGACCAGCCACGGGGAACCCGTTTTACAGAAAAAATCCACGTGACGAAAAAACGAAGGGTAAAAAACTTCCATGACCCGATTGAGGTTCGGATAGGATTTTTTGGGTATGAAACTAACCAGTGACGTCTGAATGCTGTCAAAGCTGTAGAACTCACAGATACCTTCGTTTTGACAGGTTATGGCTCCCGTAACTCTAAACGAGCGAAGAGTTATGGCCCTCCGAAGAATCGTTATCCACAGGGTGCAACATCTACGGTGCAAGGTGCAACATCCGTCCAAAATGACGAAACAGTGCCGTACGTCCTTTAGAAACGGGTGGATGGATTGGAAACGGTGCAGTTTCATGGTGCACCACTCTCCAGCGTTGGTAAATCATATACCAGCCACGGGGATCCCGTTTTACAGAAAAAATCCACGTGACGAAAAAACGAAGGGTAAAAAACTTCCATGACCCGATTGAGGTTCGGATAGGATTTTTTGGGTATGAAACTAACCAGTGACGGCTGAAAGCAGTCACAGATGTAGAACTCACAAATACCTTCGTTTTGACTGGTTGTTGCTCCCGTAACTCTAAACGAGCAAAGAGTTATGGCCCTCCGAAGAATCGATATCCATAGGGTGCAACATCTACGGTGCAAGGTGCAACATCCGTCCAAAATGACGAAACAGTGCGTACGACCTTTAGAAACGGGTGCATGGATTGGAAACGGTGCAGTACCATGGTGCACCACTCTCCATCGTTGGTAAATCATAGACCATCCGCTGGGATCCCGTTTTACAGAAAAAATCCACGTGACGAAAAAACAAAGGGTAAAAAACTTCCATGACCCGATTGAGGTTCGGATAGGATTTTTTTGGTATGAAACTAACCAGTGACGGCTGAAAGCGGTCACAGCTGTAGAACTCACAGATACCATCGTTTTGACTGGTTGTGGCTCCCGTAACTCTAAACGAGGCAAGAGTTATGGCCCTCCGAAGAATCGATATCCATTGGGTGCAACATCTACGGTGCAAGGTGCAACATCCGTCCAAAATGACGAAATAGTGCGTACAACCTTTAGAAACGGGTGCATGGATTGGAAACGGTGCAGTACCATGGTGCACCACTCTCCAGCGTTGGTAAATCATAGACCAGCCACGGGGAACCCGTTTTACAGAAAAAATCCACGTGACGAAAAAACGAAGGGTAAAAAACTTCCATGACCCGATTGAGGTTCGGATAGGATTTTTTGGGTATGAAACTAACCAGTGACGTCTGAATGCTGTCAAAGCTGTAGAACTCACAGATACCTTCGTTTTGACAGGTTATGGCTCCCGTAACTCTAAACGAGCCAAGAGTTATGGCCCTCCGAAGAATCGTTATCCACAGGGTGCAACATCTACGGTGCAAGGAGCAACATCCGTCCAAAATGACGAAACAGTGCCGTACGTCCTTTAGAAACGGGTGGATGGATTGGAAACGGTGCAGTACCATGGTGCACCACTCTCCAGCGTTGGTAAATCATATACCAGCCACGGGGATCCAGTTTTACAGAAAAAATCCACGTGACGAAAAAACGAAGGGTAAAAAACTTCCATGACCCGATTGAGGTTCGGATAGGATTTTTTGGGTATGAAACTAACCAGTGATGGCTGAAAGCAGTCACAGATGTAGAACTCACAAATACCTTCGTTTTGACTGGTTGTTGCTCCCGTAACTCTAAACGAGCAAAGAGTTATGGCCCTCCGAAGAATCGATATCCATAGGGTGCAACATCCACGGTGCAAGGTGCAACATCCGTCCAAAATGACGAAACAGTGCGTACGACCTTTAGAAACGGGTGAATGGATTGGAAACGGTGCAGTACCATGGTGCACCACTCTCTAGCGTTGGTAAATCATAGACCAGCCACGGGGATCACGTTTTACAGAAAAAATCCACGTGACGAAAAAACGAAGGGTCAAAAACTTCCATGACCCGATTGAGGTTCGGATAGGATTTTTTGGGTATGAAACTAACCAGTGACGGCTGAAAGCAGTCACAGATGTAGAACTCACAAATACCTTCGTTTTGACTGGTTGTTGCTCCCGTAACTCTAAACGAGCAAAGAGTTATGGCCCTCCGAAGAATCGATATCCATAGGGTGCAACATCTATGGTGCAAGGTGCAACATCCGTCCAAAATGACGAAACAGTGCGTACGACCTTTAGAAACAGGTGCATGGATTGGAAACGGTACAGTACCATGGTGCACCACTCTCCAGCGTTGGTAAATCATAGACCAGCCGCTGGGATCCCGTTTTACAGAAAAAATCCACGTGACGAAAAAACGAAGGGTAAAAAACTTCCATATCCCGATTGAGGTTCGGATAGGATTTTTTGGGTATGAAACTAACCAGTGACGGCTGAAAGCAGTAATAGATGTAGAACTCACAAATACCTTCGTTTTGACTGGTTGTTGCTCCCGTAACTCTAAACGAGCCAAGAGTTATGGCCCTTCGAAGAATCGATATCCACCGGGTGCAACATCTATGGTGCAAGGTGCAACATCCGTCCAAAATGACGAAACAGTGCCGTACGACCTTTAGAAATGGGTGCATGGATTGGAAACGGTGCAGTACCATGGTGCATCACTCTCCAGCGATGGTAAATCATAGACCAGCCGCGGGAATTCCCTTTTACTGAAAAATCCACGTGACGAAAAAACGAAGGGTAAAAAACTTCCATGACCCGATTGAGGTTCGGATAGGATTTTTTGGGTATGAAACTAACCAGTGACGTCTGAATGCTGTCACAGCTGTAGAACTCACAGATACCTTCGTTTTGACAGGTTATGGCTCCCGTAACTCTAAACGAGCCAAGAGTTATGGCCCTCCGAAGAATCGTTATCCACAGGGTGCAACATCTACGGTGCAAGGTGCAACATCCGTCCAAAATGACGAAACAGTGCCGTACGACCTTTAGAAATGGGTGCATGGATTGGAAACGGTGCAGTACCATGGTGCACCACTCTCCAGCGTTGGTAAATCATAGACCAGCCACGGGGATCCCGTTTTACAGAAAAAATCCACGTGACGAAAAAATGAAGGGTAAAAAACTTTCATGACCCGATTGAGGTTCGGATAGGATTTTTTGGGTATGAAACTAACCAGTGACGGCTGAAAGCAGTCACAGATGTAGAACTCACAAATACCTTCATTTTGACTGGTTGTTGCTCCCGTAACTCTAAACGAGGAAAGAGTTATGGCCCTCCGAAGAATCGATATCCATAGGGTGCAACATCTACGGTGCAAGGTGCAACATCCGTCCAAAATGACGAAACAGTGCGTACGACCCTTAGAAACGGGTGCATGGATTGGAAACGGTGCAGTACCATGGTGCACCACTCTCTAGCGTTGGTAAATCATAAACCAGCCACGGGGATCACGTTTTACAGAAAAAATCCACGTGACGAAAAAACGAAGGGTAAAAAACTTCCATGACCCGATTGAGGTTCGGATAGGATTTTTTGGGTATGAAACTAACCAGTGACGGCTGAAAGCAGTCACAGATGTAGAACTCACAAATACCTTCGTTTTGACTGGTTGTTGCTCCCGTAACTCTAAACGAGCAAAGAGTTATGGCCCTCCGAAGAATCGATATCCATAGGGTGCAACATCTACGGTGCAAGGTGCAACATCCGTCCAAAATGACGAAACAGTGCGTACGACCTTTAGAAACGGGTGCATGGATTGGAAACGGTGCAGTACCATGGTGCACCACTCTCCAGCGTTGGTAAATCATAGACCAGCCGCTGGGATCCCGTTTTACAGAAAAAATCCACGTGACGAAAAAACAAAGGGTAAAAAACTTCCATGACCCGATTGAGGTTCGGATAGGATTTTTTGGGTATGAAACTAACCAGTGACGGCTGAAAGCGGTCACAGCTGTAGAACTCACAGATACCATCGTTTTGACTGGTTGTGGCTCCCGTAACTCTAAACGAGGCAAGAGTTATGGCCCTCCGAAGAATCGATATCCATTGGGTGCAACATCTACGGTGCAAGGTGCAACATCCGTCCAAAATGACGAAATAGTGCGTACAACCTTTAGAAACGGGTGCATGGATTGGAAACGGTGCAGTACCATGGTGCACCACTCTCCAGCGTTGGTAAATCATAGACCAGCCACGGGGAACCCGTTTTACAGAAAAAATCCACGTGACGAAAAAACGAAGGGTAAAAAACTTCCATGACCCGATTGAGGTTCGGATAGGATTTTTTGGGTATGAAACTAACCAGTGACGTCTGAATGCTGTCAAAGCTGTAGAACTCACAGATACCTTCGTTTTGACAGGTTATGGCTCCAGTAACTCTAAACGAGCCAAGAGTTATGGCCCTCCGAAGAATCGTTATCCACAGGGTGCAACATCTACGGTGCAAGGAGCAACATCCGTCCAAAATGACGAAACAGTGCCGTACGTCCTTTAGAAACGGGTGGATGGATTGGAAACGGTGCAGTACCATGGTGCACCACTCTCCAGCGTTGGTAAATCATATACCAGCCACGGGGATCCAGTTTTACAGAAAAAATCCACGTGACGAAAAAACGAAGGGTAAAAAACTTCCATGACCCGATTGAGGTTCGGATAGGATTTTTTGGGTATGAAACTAACCAGTGATGGCTGAAAGCAGTCACAGATGTAGAACTCACAAATACCTTCGTTTTGACTGGTTGTTGCTCCCGTAACTCTAAACGAGCAAAGAGTTATGGCCCTCCGAAGAATCGATATCCATAGGGTGCAACATCCACGGTGCAAGGTGCAACATCCGTCCAAAATGACGAAACAGTGCGTACGACCTTTAGAAACGGGTGAATGGATTGGAAACGGTGCAGTACCATGGTGCACCACTCTCTAGCGTTGGTAAATCATAGACCAGCCACGGGGATCACGTTTTACAGAAAAAATCCACGTGACGAAAAAACGAAGGGTCAAAAACTTCCATGACCCGATTTTGGTTCGGATAGGATTTTTTGGGTATGAAACTAACCAGTGACGGCTGAAAGCAGTCACAGATGTAGAACTCACAAATACCTTCGTTTTGACTGGTTGTTGCTCCCGTAACTCTAAACGAGCAAAGAGTTATGGCCCTCCGAAGAATCGATATCCATAGGGTGCAACATCTATGGTGCAAGGTGCAACATCCGTCCAAAATGATGAAACAGTGCGTACGACCTTTAGAAACGGGTGCATGGATTGGAAACGGTATAGTACCATGGTGCACCACTCTCCAGCGTTGGTAAATCATAGACCAGCCGCTGGGATCCCGTTTTACAGAAAAAATCCACGTGACGAAAAAACGAAGGGTAAAAAACTTCCATATCCCGATTGAGGTTCGGATAGGATTTTTTGGGTATGAAACTAACCAGTGACGGCTGAAAGCAGTAATAGATGTAGAACTCACAAATACCTTCGTTTTGACTGGTTGTTGCTCCCGTAACTCTAAACGAGCCAAGAGTTATGGCCCTTCGAAGAATCGATATCCACCGGGTGCAACATCTACGGTGCAAGGTGCAACATCCGTCCAAAATGACGAAACAGTGCCGTACGACCTTTAGAAATGGGTGCATGGATTGGAAACGGTGCAGTACCATGGTGCATCACTCTCCAGCGATGGTAAATCATAGACCAGCCGCGGGAATTCCCTTTTACTGAAAAATCCACGTGACGAAAAAACGAAGGGTAAAAAACTTCCATGACCCGATTGAGGTTCGGATAGGATTTTTTGGGTATGAAACTAACCAGTGACGTCTGAATGCTGTCACAGCTGTAGAACTCACAGATACCTTCGTTTTGACAGGTTATGGCTCCCGTAACTCTAAACGAGCCAAGAGTTATGGCCCTCCGAAGAATCGTTATCCACAGGGTGCAACATCTACGGTGCAAGGTGCAACATCCGTCCAAAATGACGAAACAGTGCCGTACGACCTTTAGAAATGGGTGCATGGATTGGAAACGGTGCAGTACCATGGTGCACCACTCTCCAGCGTTGGTAAATCATAGACCAGCCACGGGGATCCCGTTTTACAGAAAAAATCCACGTGACGAAAAAATGAAGGGTAAAAAACTTTCATGACCCGATTGAGGTTCGGATAGGATTTTTTGGGTATGAAACTAACCAGTGACGGCTGAAAGTAGTCACAGATGTAGAACTCACAAATACCTTCATTTTGACTGGTTGTTGCTCCCGTAACTCTAAACGAGGAAAGAGTTATGGCCCTCCGAAGAATCGATATCCATAGGGTGCAACATCTACGGTGCAAGGTGCAACATCCGTCCAAAATGACGAAACAGTGCGTACGACCCTTAGAAACGGGTGCATGGATTGGAAACGGTGCAGTACCATGGTGCACCACTCTCTAGCGTTGGTAAATCATAAACCAGCCACGGGGATCACGTTTTACAGAAAAAATCCACGTGACGAAAAAACGAAGGGTAAAAAACTTCCATGACCCGATTGAGGTTCGGATAGGATTTTTTGGGTATGAAACTAACCAGTGACGGCTGAAAGCAGTCACAGATGTAGAACTCACAAATACCTTCGTTTTGACTGGTTGTTTCTCCCGTAAATCTAAACGAGCAAAGAGTTATGGCCCTCCGAAGAATCGATATCCATAGGGTGCAACATCTACGGTGCAAGGTGCAACATCCGTCCAAAATGACGAAACAGTGCGTACGACCTTTAGAAATGGGTGCATAGATTAGAAACGGTGCAGTACCATGGTGCACCACTCTCCCGCGTTGGTAAATCATAGACCAGCCGCTGGGATCCTGTTTTACAGTAAAAATCCACGTGACGAAAAAACGAAGGCTAAAAAACTTCCATGACCCAATTGAGGTTCGGATAGGATTTTTTGGGTATGAAACTAACCAGTGACGGCTGAAGGTAGTAACAGATGTAGAACTCACAAATACCTTCGTTTTGACTGGTTGTTGTTCCCGTAACTCTAAACGAGCCAAGAGTTATGGCCCTCCGAAGAATCGATATCCATAGGGTGCAACATCTACGGTGCAAGGTGCAACATCCGTCCAAAATGACGAAACAGTGCGTACGAACTTTAGAAACGGGTGCATGGATTGGAAACGGCGCAGTACCATGGTGCACCACTCTCCAGCGTTGGTAAATCATAGACCAGCCACGGGGATCCCGTTTTACAGAACAAATCCATGTGACGAAAAAACGAAGGGTAAAAAACTTCCATGACCCGATTGAGGTTCGGATAGGATTTTTTGGGTATGAAACTAACTAGTGACGGCTGAAAGCAGTCAAAGATGTAGAACTCACAAATACCTTCGTTTTGACTGGTTGTTGCTCACGTAACTCTAAACGAGCCAAGAGTTATGGCCCTCCGAAGAATCGATATCCATAGGGTGCAACATCTACGGTGCAAGGTGCAACATCCGTCCAAAATGACGAAACAGTGTCGTACGACCTTTAGAAACGGGTGCATGGATTGGAAACGGTGCAGTACCATGGTGCACCACTCTCTAGCGTTGGTAAATCATAGAACAGCCACGGGGATCACGTTTTACAGAAAAAATCCACGTGACGAAAAAACGAGGGGTAAAAAACTTCCGTGACCCGATTGAGGTTCGGATAGGATTTTTTGGGTATGAAACTAACAAGTGACGGCTGAAAGCCGTCACAGATGTAGAACTCACAGATACCTTCGTTTTGACTGGTTGTGGCTCCCGTAACTATAAACGAGCCAAGAGTTATAGCCCTCCGAAGAATCGATATCCATAGGGTGCAACATCTACGGTGCAAGGTGCAACATCCGTCCAAAATGACGAAACAGTGTGTACGACCTTTAGAAACGGGTGCATGGATTGGAAACGGTGCAGTACCATGGTGCACCACTCTCCAGCGTTGGTAAATCATAGACCAGCCACAGGGATCCCGTTTTACAGAAAAAATCCACGTGACGAAAAAACGAAGAGTAAAAAACTTCCATGACCCGATTGAGGTTCGGATAGGATTTTTTGGGTATGAAACTAACCAGTGACGTCTGAATGCTGTCACAGCTGTAGAACTCACAGATACCTTCGTTTTGAAAGGTTATGGCTCCCGTAACTCTAAACGAGCCAAGAGTTATGGCCCTCCGAAGAATCGTTATCCACAGGGTGCAACATCTACGGTGCAAGGTGCAACATCCGTCCAAAATGACGAAACAGTGCCGTACGACCTTTAGAAACGGGTGCATGGATTGGAAACGGTGCAGTACCATGGTGCACCACTCTCCAGCGTTGGTAAATCATAGACCAGCCACGGGGATCCCGTTTTACAGAAAAAATTCACGTGACGAAAAAACGAAGGGTAAGAAACTTCCATGACCCGATTGAGGTTCGGATAGGACTTTTTGGGTATGAAACTAACCAGTGACGGCTGAAAGCGGTCACAGCTGTAGAACTCACAGATACCTTCGTTTTGACAGGTTATGGCTCCCGTAACTCTAAACGAGCCAAGAATTATGGCCCTCCGAAGAATCGATATCCACAGGGTGCAACATCTACGGTGCAAGGTGCAACATCCGTCCAAAATGACGAAACAGTGCCGTACGACCTTTAGAAATGCGTGCATGGATTGGAAACGGTGCAGTACCATGGTGCACCACTCTCCAGCTTTGGTAAATCATAGACCAGCCACGGGGATCCCGTTTTACAGAAAAAATCCACGTGACGAAAAAACGAAGGGTAAAAAACTTCCATGACCCGATTGACGTTCAGATAGGATTTTTTGGGTATGAAACTAACCAGTGACGGCTGAAAGCAGTCAAAGATGTAGAACTCACAAATACCTTCGTTTTGACTGGTTGTTGCTCCCGTAACTCTAAACGAGCCAAGAGTTATGGCCCTCCGAAGAATCGATATCCATAGGGTGCAACATCTACGGTGCAAGGTGCAACATCCATCCAAAATGACGAAACAGTGCGTACGACCTTTAGAAACGGGTGCATGGATTGGAAACGGTGCAGTACCATGGTGCACCACTCTCCAGCGTTGGTAAATCATAGACCAGCCACGGGGATCACGTTTTACAGAAAAAATCCACGTGACGAAAAAACGAAGGGTAAAAAACTTCCATGACCCGGTTGAGGTTCGGATAGGATTTTTTGGGTATGAAACTAACCAGTGACGGCTGAAAGCGGTCACAGCTGTAGAACTCACAGATACCTTCGTTTTGACTGGTTGTGGCTCCCTTAACTCTAAACGAGCCAAGAGTTATGGCCCTCCGAAGAATCGATATCCATAGGGTGCAACATCTACGGTGTAAGGTGCAACATCCGTCCAAAATGACGAAACAGTGCGTACGACCTTTAGAAACGAGTGCATGGATTGGAAATGGTGCAGTACCATGGTGCACCACTCTCCAGCGTTGGTAAATCATAGACCAGCCACGGGGATCCCGTTTTACAGAAAAAATCCACGTGACGAAAAAACGAAGGGTAAAAAACTTCCATGACCCAATTGAGGTTCGGATAGGATTATTTGGGTATGAAACTAACCAGTAACGTCTGAATGCTGTCACAGCTGTAGAACTCACAGATACCTTCGTTTTGATAGGTTATGGCTCCCGTAACTCTAAACGAGCCAAGAGTTATGGCCCTCCGAAGAATCGTTATCCACAGGGTGCAACATCTACGGTGCAAGGTGCAACATCCGTCCAAAATGACGAAACAGTGCCGTACGTCCTTTAGAAACGGGTGCATGGATTGGAAACGGTGCAGTACCATGGTGCACCACTCTCCAGCGTTGGTAAATCATAGACCAGCCACGGGGATCCCGTTTTACACAAAAATCCACGTGACGAAAAAACGAAGGGTAAAAAACTTCCATGACCCGATTGAGGTTCGGATAGGATTTTTTGGGTATGAAACTAACCAGTGACGGCTGAAAGCCGTCACAGATGTAGAACTCACAAATACCTTCGTTTTGACTGGTTGTTGCTCCCGTAACTCTAAACGAGCAAAGAGTTATGGCCCTCCGAAGAATCGATATCCATAGGGTGCAACATCTACGGTGCAAGGTGCAACATCCGTCCAAAATGACGAAACAGTGCGTACGACCTTTAGAAACGGGTGCATGGATTGGAAACGGTGCAGTACCATGGTGCACCACTCTCTAGCGTTGGTAAATCATAGAACAGCCACGGGGATCACGTTTTACAGAAAAAATCCACGTGACGAAAAAACGAAGGGTAAAAAACTTCCATGACCCGATTGAGGTTCGGATAGGATTTTTTGGGTATGAAACTAACCAGTGACGGCTGAAAGTAGTCACAGATGTAGAACTCACAGATACCTTCGTTTTGACTGGTTGTTGCTCCCGTAACTCTAAACGAGCAAAGAGTTATGGCCCTCCGAAGAATCGATATCCATAGGGTGCAACATCTACGGTGCAAGGTGCGACATTCGTCCAAAATGACGAAATAGCGCGTACGACCTTTAGAAACGGGTGCATGGATTGGAAACGGTGCAGTACCATGGTGCACCACTCTCCAGCGTTGGTAAATCATAGACCAGCCGTTGGGATCCCGTTTTACAGAAAAAATCCACGTGACGAAAAAACGAAGGGTAAAAACTTCCATGACCCGATTGAGGTTCGGATAGGATTTTTTGGGTATGAAACTAACCAGTAACGGCTGAAAGCGGTCACAGCTGTAGAACTCACAGATACCTTCGTTTTGACTGGTTGCGGCTCCCGTAACTCTAAACGAGCCAAGAGTTATGGCCCTCCGAAGAATCGATATCCATAGGGTGCAACATCTACGGTGCAAGGTGCAACATCCGTCCAAAATGACGAAACAGTGCGTACGACCTTTAGAAACGGGTGCATGGATTGGAAACGGTGCAGTACCATGGTGCACCACTCTCCAGCGTTGGTAAATCATAGACCAGCCACGGGGATCCCGTTTTACAGAAAAAATCCACGTGACGAAAAAACGAAGGGTAAAAAACTTCCATGGCCCGATTGAGGTTCGGATAGGATTTTTTGGGTATGAAACTAACCAGTGACGTCTGAATGCTGTCACAGCTGTAGAACTCACAGATACCTTCGTTTTGACAGGTTATGGCTCCCGTAACTCTAAACGAGCCAAGAGTTATGGCCCTCCGAAGAATCGTTATCCACAAGGTGCAACATCTACGGTGCAAGGTGCAACATCCGTCCAAAATGACGAAACAGTGCCGTACGTCCTTTAGAAACGGGTGCTTGGATTGGAAACGGTGCAGTACCATGGTGCACCACTCTCCAGCGTTGGTAAATCATAGACCATCCACGGGGATCCCGTTTTACAGAAAAAATCCACGTGACGAAAAAACGAAGGGTAAAAAACTTCCATGACCCGATTGAGGTTCGGATAGGATTTTTTGGGTATCAAACTAACCAGTGACGGCTGAAAGCAGTCACAGATGTAGAACTCACAAATACCTTCGTTTTGACTGGTTGTTGCTCCCGTAACTCTAAATGAGCAAAGAGTTATGGCCCTCCGAAGAATCGATATCCATAGGGTGCAACATCTACGGAGCAAGGTGCAACATCCGTCCAAAATGACGAAACAGTGCGTACGACCTTTAGAAACGGGTGCATGGATTGGAAACGGTGCAGTACCATGGTGCACCACTCTCTAGCGTTGGTAAATCATAGACCAGCCACGGGGATCACGTTTTACAGAAAAAATCCACGTGACGAAAAAGCGAAGGGTAAAAAACTTCCACGACCCGATTGAGGTTCGGATAGGATTTTTTGGGCATGAAACTAACCAGTGACGGCTGAAAGCAGTCACAGATGTAGAACTCACAAATACCTTCGTTTTAACTGGTTGTTGCTCCCGTAACACTAAACGAGCAAAGAGTTATGGCCCTCCGAAGATTCGATATCCATAGGGTGCAACATCTACGGTGCAAGGTGCAACATCCGTCCAAAATGACGAAACAATGCGTACGACCTTTAGAAACGGGTGCATGGATTGGAAACGGTGCTGTACCATGGTGCATCACTCTCCAGCGTTGGTAAATCATAGACCAGCCGCTGGGATCCCGTTTTACAGAAAAAATCCACGTGACGAAAAAACGAAGGGTAAAAAACTTCCATGACCCGATTGAGGTTCGGATAGGATTTTTTGGGTATGAAACTAACCAGTGACGGCTGAAAGCAGTAACAGATGTAGAACTCACAAATACCTTCGTTTTGACTGGTTGTTGCTCCCGTAACTCTAAACGAGCCAAGAGTTATGGCCCTCCGAAGAATCGATATCCATAGGGTGCAACATCTACGGTGCAAGGTGCAACATCCGTCCAAAATGACGAAACAGTGCCGTACGACCTTTAGAAATGGGTGCATGGATTGGAAACGGTGCAGTACCATGGTGCATCACTCTCCAGCGATGGTAAATCATAGACCAGCCGCGGGAATTCCCTTTTACTGAAAAATCCGCGTGACGGAAAAACGAAGGGTAAAAAACTTCCATGACCCGATTGAGGTTCGGATAGGATTTTTTGGGTATGAAACTAACCAGTGACGTCTGAATGCTGTCACAACTGTAGAACTCACAGATACCTTCGTTTTGACAGGTTATGGCTCCCGTAACTCTAAACGAGCCAAGAGTTATGGCCCTCCGAAGAATCGTTATCCACAGGGTGCAACATCTACGGTGCAAGGTGCAACATCCGTCCAAAATGACGAAACAGTGCCGTACGTCCTTTAGAAACGGGTGGATGGATTGGAAACGGTGCAGTACCATGGTGCACCACTCTCCAGCGTTGGTAAATCATATACCAGCCACGGGGATCCCGTTTTACAGAAAAAATCCACGTGACGAAAAAACGAAGGGTAAAAAACTTCCATGACCCGATTGAGGTTCGGATAGGATTTTTTGGGTATGAAACTAACCAGTGATGGCTGAAAGCAGTCACAGATGTAGAACTCACAAATACCTTCGTTTTGACTGGTTGTTGCTCCCGTAAGTCTAAACGAGCAAAGAGTTATGGCCCTCCGAAGAATCGATATCCATAGGGTGCAACATCCACGGTGCAAGGTGCAACATCCGTCCAAAATGACGAAACAGTGCGTACGACCTTTAGAAACGGGTGAATGGATTGGAAACGGTGCAGTACCATGGTGCACCACTCTCTAGCGTTGGTAAATCATAGACCAGCCACGGGGATCACGTTTCACAGAAAAAATCCACGTGACGAAAAAACGAAGGGTCAAAAACTTCCATGACCCGATTGAGGTTCGGATAGGATTTTTTGGGTATGAAACTAACCAGTGACGGCTGAAAGCAGTCACAGATGTAGAACTCACAGATACCTTCGTTTTGACTGGTTGTTGCTCCCGTAACTCTAAACGAGCAAAGAGTTATGGCCCTCCGAAGAATCGATATCCATAGGGTGCAACATCTACGGTGCAAGGTGCAACATCCGTCCAAAATGACGAAACAGTGCGTACGACCTTTAGAAACGGGTGCATGGATTGGAAACGGTACAGTACCATGGTGCACCACTCTCCAGCGTTGGTAAATCATAGACCAGCCGCTGGGATCCCGTTTTACAGAAAAAATCCACGTGACGAAAAAACGAAGGGTAAAAAACTTCCATGACCCGTTTGAGGTTCGGATAGGATTTTTTGGGTATGAAACTGACCAGTGACGGCTGAAAGCAGTCATAGATGTAGAACTCACAAATACCTTCGTTTTGACTGGTTGTTTCTCCCGTAAATCTAAACGAGCAAAGAGTTATGGCCCTCCGAAGAATCGATATCCATAGGGTGCAACATCTACGGTGCAAGGTGCAACATCCGTCCAAAATGACGAAACAGTGCGTACGACCTTTAGAAATGGGTGCATAGATTAGAAACGGTGCAGTACCATGGTGCACCACTCTCCCGCGTTGGTAAATCATAGACCAGCCGCTGGGATCCCGTTTTACAGTAAAAATCCACGTGACGAAAAAACGAAGGCTAAAAAACTTCCATGACCCGATTGAGGTTCGGATAGGATTTTTTGGGTATGAAACTAACCAGTGACGGCTGAAAGTAGTAACAGATGTAGAACTCACAAATACCTTCGTTTTGACTGGTTGTTGTTCCCGTAACTCTAAACGAGCCAAGAGTTATGGCCCTCCGAAGAATCGATATCCATAGGGTGCAACATCTACGGTGCAAGGTGCAACATCCGTCCAAAATGACGAAACAGTGCGTACGAACTTTAGAAACGGGTGCATGGATTGGAAACGGTGCAGTACCATGGTGCACCACTCTCCAGCGTTGGTAAATCATAGACCAGCCACGGGGATCCCGTTTTACAGAACAAATCCATGTGACGAAAAAACGAAGGGTAAAAAACTTCCATGACCCGATTGAGGTTCGGATAGGATTTTTTGGGTATGAAACTAACTAGTGACGGCTGAAAGCAGTCAAAGATGTAGAACTCACAAATACCTTCGTTTTGACTGGTTGTTGCTCACGTAACTCTAAACGAGCCAAGAGTTATGGCCCTCCGAAGAATCGATATCCATAGGGTGCAACATCTACGGTGCAAGGTGCAACATCCGTCCAAAATGACGAAACAGTGTCGTACGACCTTTAGAAACGGGTGCATTGATTGGAAACGGTGTAGTACCACGATGCACCACTCTCAAGCGTTGGTAAATCATAGAACAGCCACGGGGATCACGTTTTACAGAAAAAATCCACGTGACGAAAAAACGAGGGGTAAAAAACTTCCGTGACCCGATTGAGGTTCGGATAGGATTTTTTGGGTATGAAACTAACAAGTGACGGCTGAAAGCCGTCACAGATGTAGAACTCACAGATACCTTCGTTTTGACTGGTTGTGGCTCCCGTAACTATAAACGAGCCAAGAGTTATGGCCCTCCGAAGAATCGATATCCATAGGGTGCAACATCTACGGTGCAAGGTGCAACATCCGTCCAAAATGACGAAACATTGTGTACGACCATTAGAAACGGGTGCATGGATTGGAAACGGTGCAGTACCATGGTGCACCACTCTCCAGCGTTGGTAAATCATAGACCAGCCACAGGGATCCCGTTTTACAGAAAAAATCCACGTGACGAAAAAACGAAGAGTAAAAAACTTCCATGACCCGATTGAGGTTCGGATAGGATTTTTTGGGTATGAAACTAACCAGTGACGTCTGAATGCTGTCACAGCTGTAGAACTCACAGATACCTTCGTTTTGAAAGGTTATGGCTCCCGTAACTCTAAACGAGCCAAGAGTTATGGCCCTCCGAAGAATCGTTATCCACAGGGTGCAACATCTACGGTGCAAGGTGCAACATCCGTCCAAAATGACGAAACAGTGCCGTACGACCTTTAGAAACGGGTGCATGGATTGGAAACGGTGCAGTACCATGGTGCACCACTCTCCAGCGTTGGTAAATCATAGACCAGCCACGGGGATCCCGTTTTACAGAAAAAATTCACGTGACGAAAAAACGAAGGGTAAGAAACTTCCATGACCCGATTGAGGTTCGGATAGGATTTTTTGGGTATGAAACTAACCAGTGACGGCTGAAAGCGGTCACAGCTGTAGAACTCACAGATACCTTCGTTTTGACAGGTTATGGCTCCCGTAACTCTAAACGAGCCAAGAATTATGGCCCTCCGAAGAATCGATATCCACAGGGTGCAACATCTACGGTGCAAGGTGCAACATCCGTCCAAAATGACGAAACAGTGCCGTACGACCTTTAGAAATGCGTGCATGGATTGGAAACGGTGCAGTACCATGGTGCACCACTCTCCAGCTTTGGTAAATCATAGACCAGCCACGGGGATCCCGTTTTACAGAAAAAATCCACGTGACGAAAAAACGAAGGGTAAAAAACTTCCATGACCCGATTGACGTTCAGATAGGATTTTTTGGGTATGAAACTAACCAGTGACGGCTGAAAGCAGTCAAAGATGTAGAACTCACAAATACCTTCGTTTTGACTGGTTGTTGCTCCCGTAACTCTAAACGAGCCAAGAGTTATGGCCCTCCGAAGAATCGATATCCATAGGGTGCAACATCTGCGGTGCAAGGTGCAACATCCATCCAAAATGACGAAACAGTGCGTACGACCTTTAGAAACGGGTGCATGGATTGGAAACGGTGCAGTACCATGGTGCACCACTCTCCAGCGTTGGTAAATCATAGACCAGCCACGGGGATCACGTTTTACAGAAAAAATCCACGTGACGAAAAAACGAAGGGTAAAAAACTTCCATGACCCGGTTGAGGTTCGGATAGGATTTTTTGGGTATGAAACTAACCAGTGACGGCTGAAAGCGGTCACAGCTGTAGAACTCACAGATACCTTCGTTTTGACTGGTTGTGGCTCCCTTAACTCTAAACGAGCCAAGAGTTATGGCCCTCCGAAGAATCGATATCCATAGGGTGCAACATCTACGGTGTAAGGTGCAACATCCGTCCAAAATGACGAAACAGTGCGTACGACCTTTAGAAACGAGTGCATGGATTGGAAATGGTGCAGTACCATGGTGCACCACTCTCCAGCGTTGGTAAATCATAGACCAGCCACGGGGATCCCGTTTTACAGAAAAAATCCACGTGGCGAAAAAACGAAGGGTAAAAAACTTCCATGACCCAATTGAGGTTCGGATAGGATTATTTGGGTATGAAACTAACCAGTAACGTCTGAATGCTGTCACAGCTGTAGAACTCACAGATACCTTCGTTTTGACAGGTTATGGCTCCCGTAACTCTAAACGAGCCAAGAGTTATGGCCCTCCGAAGAATCGTTATCCACAGGGTGCAACATCTACGGTGCAAGGTGCAACATCCGTCCAAAATGACGAAACAGTGCCGTACGTCCTTTAGAAACGGGTGCATGGATTGGAAACGGTGCAGTACCATGGTGCACCACTCTCCAGCGTTGGTAAATCATAGACCAGCCACGGGGATCCCGTTTTACACAAAAATCCACGTGACGAAAAAACGAAGGGTAAAAAACTTCCATGACCCGATTGAGGTTCGGATAGGATTTTTTGGGTATGAAACTAACCAGTGACGGCTGAAAGCCGTCACAGATGTAGAACTCACAAATACCTTCGTTTTGACTGGTTGTTGCTCCCGTAACTCTAAACGAGCAAAGAGTTATGGCCCTCCGAAGAATCGATATCCATAGGGTGCAACATCTACGGTGCAAGGTGCAACATCCGTCCAAAATGACGAAACAGTGCGTACGACCTTTAGAAACGGGTGCATGGATTGGAAACGGTGCAGTACCATGGTGCACCACTCTCTAGCGTTGGTAAATCATAGAACAGCCACGGGGATCACGTTTTACAGAAAAAATCCACGTGACGAAAAAACGAAGGGTAAAAAACTTCCATGACCCGATTGAGGTTCGGATAGGATTTTTTGGGTATGAAACTAACCAGTGACGGCTGAAAGTAGTCACAGATGTAGAACTCATAGATACCTTCGTTTTGACTGGTTTTTGCTCCCGTAACTCTAAACGAGCAAAGAGTTATGGCCCTCCGAAGAATCGATATCCATAGGGTGCAACATCTACGGTGCAAGGTGCGACATTCGTCCAAAATGACGAAATAGTGCGTACGACCTTTAGAAACGGGTGCATGGATTGGAAACGGTGCAGTACCATGGTGCACCACTCTCCAGCGTTGGTAAATCATAGACCAGCCGCTGGGATCCCGTTTTACAGAAAAAATCCACGTGACGAAAAAACGAAGGGTAAAAACTTCCATGACCCGATTGAGGTTCGGATAGGATTTTTTGGGAATGAAACTAACCAGTAACGGCTGAAAGCGGTCATAGCTGTAGAACTCACAGATACCTTCGTTTTGGCTGGTTGCGGCTCCCGTAACTCTAAACGAGCCAAGAGTTATGGCCCTCCGAAGAATCGATATCCATAGGGTGCAACATCTACGGTGCAAGGTGCAACATCCGTCCAAAATGACGAAACAGTGCGTACGACCTTTAGAAACGGGTGCATGGATTGGAAACGGTGCAGTACCATGGTGCACCACTCTCCAGCGTTGGTAAATCATAGACCAGCCACGAGGATCCCGTTTTACAGAAAAAATCCACGTGACGAAAAAACGAAGGGTAAAAAACTTCCATGGCCCGATTGAGGTTCGGATAGGATTTTTTGGGTATGAAACTAACCAGTGACGTCTGAATGCTGTCACAGCTGTAGAACTCACAGATACCTTCGTTTTGACAGGTTATGGCTCCCGTAACTCTAAACGAGCCAAGAGTTATGGCCCTCCGAAGAATCGTTATCCACAAGGTGCAACATCTACGGTGCAAGGTGCAACATCCGTCCAAAATGATGAAACAGTGCCGTACGTCCTTTAGAAACGGGTGCTTGGATTGGAAACGGTGCAGTACCATGGTGCACCACTCTCCAGCGTTGGTAAATCATAGACCATCCACGGGGATCCCGTTTTACAGAAAAAATCCACGTGACGAAAAAACGAAGGGTAAAAAACTTCCATGACCCGATTGAGGTTCGGATAGGATTTTTTGGGTATCAAACTAACCAGTGACGGCTGAAAGCAGTCACAGATGTAGAACTCACAAATACCTTCGTTTTAACTGGTTGTTGCTCCCGTAACTCTAAATGAGCAAAGAGTTATGGCCCTCCGAAGAATCGATATCCATAGGGTGCAACATCTACGGAGCAAGGTGCAACATCCGTCCAAAATGACGAAACAGTGCGTACGACCTTTAGAAACGGGTGCATGGATTGGAAACGGTGCAGTACCATGGTGCACCACTCTCTAGCGTTGGTAAATCATAGACCAGCCACGGGGATCACGTTTTACAGAAAAAATCCACGTGACGAAAAAGCGAAGGGTAAAAAACTTCCACGACCCGATTGAGGTTCGGATAGGATTTTTTGGGCATGAAACTAACCAGTGACGGCTGAAAGCAGTCACAGATGTAGAACTCACAAATACCTTCGTTTTAACTGGTTGTTGCTCCCGTAACTCTAAACGAGCAAAGAGTTATGGCCCTCCGAAGATTCGATATCCATAGGGTGCAACATCTACGGTGCAAGGTGCAACATCCGTCCAAAATGACGAAACAGTGCGTACGACCTTTAGAAACGGGTGCATGGATTGGAAACGGTGTAGTACCATGGTGCACCACTCTCCAGCGTTGGTAAATCATAGACCAGCCGTTGGGATCCCGTTTTACAGAAAAAATCCACGTGACGAAAAAACGAAGGGTAAAAACTTCCATGACCCGATTGAGGTTCGGATAGGATTTTTTGGGTATGAAACTAACCAGTAACGGCTGAAAGCGGTCACAGCTGTAGAACTCACAGATACCTTCGTTTTGACTGGTTGCGGCTCCCGTAACTCTAAACGAGCCAAGAGTTATGGCCCTCCGAAGAATCGATATCCATAGGGTGCAACATCTACGGTGCAAGGTGCAACATCCGTCCAAAATGACGAAACAGTGCGTACGACCTTTAGAAACGGGTGCATGGATTGGAAACGGTGCAGTACCATGGTGCACCACTCTCCAGCGTTGGTAAATCATAGACCAGCCGTTGGGATCCCGTTTTACAGAAAAAATCCACGTGACGAAAAAACGAAGGGTAAAAACATCCATGACCCGATTGAGGTTCGGATAGGATTTTTTGGGTATGAAACTAACCAGTAACGGCTGAAAGCGGTCACAGCTGTAGAACTCACAGATACCTTCGTTTTGACTGGTTGCGGCTCCCGTAACTCTAAACGAGCCAAGAGTTATGGCCCTCCGAAGAATCGATATCCATAGGGTGCAACATCTACGGTGCAAGGTGCAACATTCGTCCAAAATGACGAAACAGTGCGTACGACCTTTAGAAACGGGTGCATGGATTGGAAACGGTGCAGTACCATGGTGCACCACTCTCCAGCGTTGGTAAATTATAGACCAGCCACGGGGATCCCGTTTTACAGAAAAAATCCACGTGACGAAAAAACGAAGGGTAAAAAACTTCCATGGCCCGATTGAGGTTCGGATAGGATTTTTTGGGTATGAAACTAACCAGTGACGTCTGAATGCTGTCACAGCTGTAGAACTCACAGATACCTTCGTTTTGACAGGTTATGGCTCCCGTAACTCTAAACGAGCCAAGAGTTATGGCCCTCCGAAGAATCGTTATCCACAAGGTGCAACATCTACGGTGCAAGGTGCAACATCCGTCCAAAATGACGAAACAGTGCCGTACGTCCTTTAGAAACGGGTGCTTGGATTGGAAACGGTGCAGTACCATGGTGCACCACTCTCCAGCGTTGGTAAATCATAGACCATCCACGGGGATCCCGTTTTACAGAAAAAATCCACGTGACGAAAAAACGAAGGGTAAAAAACTTCCATGACCCGATTGAGGTTCGGATAGGATTTTTTGGGTATGAAACTAACCAGTGACGGCTGAAAGCAGTCACAGATGTAGAACTCACAAATACCTTCGTTTTGACTGGTTGTTGCTCCCGTAACTCTAAATGAGCAAAGAGTTATGGCCCTCCGAAGAATCGATATCCATAGGGTGCAACATCTACGGAGCAAGGTGCAACATCCGTCCAAAATGACGAAACAGTGCGTACGACCTTTAGAAACGGGTGCATGGATTGGAAACGGTGCAGTACCATGGTGCACCACTCTCTAGCGTTGGTAAATCATAGACCAGCCACAGGGATCACGTTTTACAGAAAAAATCCACGTGACGAAAAAGCGAAGGGTAAAAAACTTCCACGACCCGATTGAGGTTCGGATAGGATTTTTTGGGCATGAAACTAACCAGTGACGGCTGAAAGCAGTCACAGATGTAGAACTCACAAATACCTTCGTTTTAACTGGTTGTTGCTCCCGTAACACTAAACGAGCAAAGAGTTATGGCCCTCCGAAGATTCGATATCCATAGGGTGCAACATCTACGGTGCAAGGTGCAACATCCGTCCAAAATGACGAAACAGTGCGTACGACCTTTAGAAACGGGTGCATGGATTGGAAACGGTGCTGTACCATGGTGCATCACTCTCCAGCGTTGGTAAATCATAGACCAGCCGCTGGGATCCCGTTTTACAGAAAAAATCCACGTGACGAAAAAACGAAGGGTAAAAAACTTCCATGACCCGATTGAGGTTCGGATAGGATTTTTTGGGTATGAAACTAACCAGTGACGGCTGAAAGCAGTAACAGATGTAGAACTCACAAATACCTTCGTTTTGACTGGTTGTTGCTCCCGTAACTCTAAACGAGCCAAGAGTTATGGCCCTCCGAAGAATCGTTATCCACAGGGTGCAACATCTACGGTGCAAGGTGCAACATCCGTCCAAAATGACGAAACAGTGCCGTACGTCCTTTAGAAACGGGTGGATGGATTGGAAACGGTGCAGTACCATGGTGCACCACTCTCCAGCGTTGGTAAATCATATACCAGCCACGGGGATCCCGTTTTACAGAAAAAATCCACGTGACGAAAAAACGAAGGGTAAAAAACTTCCATGACCCGATTGAGGTTCGGATAGGATTTTTTGGGTATGAAACTAACCAGTGATGGCTGAAAGCAGTCACAGATGTAGAACTCACAAATACCTTCGTTTTGACTGGTTGTTGCTCCCGTAAGTCTAAACGAGCAAAGAGTTATGGCCCTCCGAAGAATCGATATCCATAGGGTGCAACATCCACGGTGCAAGGTGCAACATCCGTCCAAAATGACGAAACAGTGCGTACGACCTTTAGAAACGGGTGAATGGATTGGAAACGGTGCAGTACCATGGTGCACCACTCTCTAGCGTTGGTAAATCATAGACCAGCCACGGGGATCACGTTTCACAGAAAAAATCCACGTGACGAAAAAACGAAGGGTCAAAAACTTCCATGACCCGATTGAGGTTCGGATAGGATTTTTTGGGTATGAAACTAACCAGTGATGGCTGAAAGCAGTCACAGATGTAGAACTCACAAATACCTTCGTTTTGACTGGTTGTTGCTCCCGTAACTCTAAACGAGCAAAGAGTTATGGCCCTCCGAAGAATCTATATCCATAGGGTGCAACATCCACGGTGCAAGGTGCAACATCCGTCCAAAATGACGAAACAGTGCGTACGACCTTTAGAAACGGGTGAATGGATTGGAAACGGTGCAGTACCATGGTGCACCACTCTCTAGCGTTGGTAAATCATAGACCAGCCACGGGGATCACGTTTCACAGAAAAAATCCACGTGACGAAAAAACGAAGGGTCAAAAACTTCCATGACCCGATTGAGGTTCGGATAGGATTTTTTGGGTATGAAACTAACCAGTGACGGCTGAAAGCAGTCACAGATGTAGAACTCACAGATACCTTCGTTTTGACTGGTTGTTGCTCCCGTAACTCTAAACGAGCAAAGAGTTATGGCCCTCCGAAGAATCGATATCCATAGGGTGCAACATCTACGGTGCAAGGTGCAACATCCGTCCAAAATGACGAAACAGTGCGTACGACCTTTAGAAACGGGTGCATGGATTGGAAACGGTACAGTACCATGGTGCACCACTCTCCAGCGTTGGTAAATCATAGACCAGCCGCTGGGATCCCGTTTTACAGAAAAAATCCACGTGACGAAAAAACGAAGGGTAAAAAATTTCCATGACCCGATTGAGGTTCGGATAGGATTTTTTGGGTATGAAACTGACCAGTGACGGCTGAAAGCAGTCATAGATGTAGAACTCACAAATACCTTCGTTTTGACTGGTTGTTTCTCCCGTAAATCTAAACGAGCAAAGAGTTATGGCCCTCCGAAGAATCGATATCCATAGGGTGCAACATCTACGGTGCAAGGTGCAACATCCGTCCAAAATGACGAAACAGTGCGTACGACCTTTAGAAATGGGTGCATAGATTAGAAACGGTGCAGTACCATGGTGCACCACTCTCCCGCGTTGGTAAATCATAGACCAGCCGCTGGGATCCCGTTTTACAGCAAAAATCCACGTGACGAAAAAATGAAGGCTAAAAAACTTCCATGACCCGATTGAGGTTCGGATAGGATTTTTTGGGTATGAAACTAACCAGTGACGGC
This sequence comes from Allium cepa, assembly GCA_030765085.1. Classification (NCBI taxonomy): domain Eukaryota; kingdom Viridiplantae; phylum Streptophyta; class Magnoliopsida; order Asparagales; family Amaryllidaceae; genus Allium; species Allium cepa. The sequence continues at coordinate 2,118,809 of CM060941.1, forward strand.
TGAAAGTAGTAACAGATGTAGAACTCACAAATACCTTCGTTTTGACTGGTTGTTGTTCCCGTAACTCTAAACGAGCCAAGAGTTATGGCCCTCCGAAGAATCGATATCCATAGGGTGCAACATCTACGGTGCAAGGTGCAACATCCGTCCAAAATGACGAAACAGTGCGTACGAACTTTAGAAACAGGTGCATGGATTGGAAACGGTGCAGTACCATGGTGCACCACTCTCCAGCGTTGGTAAATCATAGACCAGCCACGGGGATCCCGTTTTACAGAACAAATCCATGTGACGAAAAAACGAAGGGTAAAAAACTTCCATGACCCGATTGAGGTTCGGATAGGATTTTTTGGGTATGAAACTAACTAGTGACGGCTGAAAGCAGTCAAAGATGTAGAACTCACAAATACCTTTGTTTTGACTGGTTGTTGCTCACGTAACTCTAAACGAGCCAAGAGTTATGGCCCTCCGAAGAATCGATATCCATAGGGTGCAACATCTACGGTGCAAGGTGCAACATCCGTCCAAAATGACGAAACAGTGTCGTACGACCTTTAGAAACGGGTGCATGGATTGGAAACGGTGCAGTACCACGATGCACCACTCTCTAGCGTTGGTAAATCATAGAACAGCCACGGGGATCACGTTTTACAGAAAAAATCCACGTGACGAAAAAACGAGGGGTAAAAAATTTCCGTGACCCGATTGAGGTTCGGATAGGATTTTTTGGGTATGAAACTAACAAGTGACGGCTGAAAGCCGTCACAGATGTAGAACTCACAGATACCTTCGTTTTGACTGGTTGTGGCTCCCGTAACTATAAACGAGCCAAGAGTTATGGCCCTCCGAAGAATCGATATCCATAGGGTGCAACATCTACGGTGCAAGGTGCAACATCCGTCCAAAATGACGAAACATTGTGTACGACCATTAGAAACGGGTGCATGGATTGGAAACGGTGCAGTACCATGGTGCACCACTCTCCAGCGTTGGTAAATCATAGACCAGCCACAGGGATCCCGTTTTACAGAAAAAATCCACGTGACGAAAAAACGAAGAGTAAAAAACTTCCATGACCCGATTGAGGTTCGGATAGGATTTTTTGGGTATGAAACTAACCAGTGACGTCTGAATGCTGTCACAGCTGTAGAACTCACAGATACCTTCGTTTTGAAAGGTTATGGCTCCCGTAACTCTAAACGAGCCAAGAGTTATGGCCCTCCGAAGAATCGTTATCCACAGGGTGCAACATCTACGGTGCAAGGTGCAACATCCGTCCAAAATGACGAAACAGTGCCGTACGACCTTTAGAAACGGGTGCATGGATTGGAAACGGTGCAGTACCATGGTGCACCACTCTCCAGCGTTGGTAAATCATAGACCGGCCACGGGGATCCCGTTTTACAGAAAAAATCCACGTGACGAAAAAACAAAGGGTAAAAAACTTCCATGACCCGATTGAGGTTCGGATAGGATTTTTTGGGTATGAAACTAACCAGTGACGGCTGAAAGCGGTCACAGCTGTAGAACTCACAGATACCTTCGTTTTGACAGGTTATGGCTCCCGTAACTCTAAACGAGCCAAGAATTATGGCCCTCCGAAGAATCGATATCCACAGGGTGCAACATCTACGGTGCAAGGTGCAACATCCGTCCAAAATGACGAAACAGTGCCGTACGACCTTTAGAAATGCGTGCATGGATTGGAAACGGTGCAGTACCATGGTGCACCGCTCTCCAGCTTTGGTAAATCATAGACCAGCCACGGGGATCCCGTTTTACAGAAAAAATCCACGTGACGAAAAAACGAAGGGTAAAAAACTTCCATGACCCGATTGACGTTCAGATAGGATTTTTTGGGTATGAAACTAACCAGTGACGGCTGAAAGCAGTCAAAGATGTAGAACTCACAAATACCTTCGTTTTGACTGGTTGTTGCTCCCGTAACTCTAAACGAGACAAGAGTTATGGCCCTCCGAAGAATCGATATCCATAGGGTGCAACATCTACGGTGCAAGGTGCAACATCCATCCAAAATGACGAAACAGTGCGTACGACCTTTAGAAACGGGTGCATGGATTGGAAACGGTGCAGTACCATGGTGCACCACTCTCCAGCGTTGGTAAATCATAGACCAGCCACGGGGATCACGTTTTACAGAAAAAATCCACGTGACGAAAAAACGAAGGGTAAAAAACTTCCATGACCCGGTTGAGGTTCGGATAGGATTTTTTGGGTATGAAACTAACCAGTGACGGCTGAAAGCGGTCACAGCTGTAGAACTCACAGATACCTTCGTTTTGACTGGTTGTGGCTCCCTTAACTCTAAACGAGCCAAGAGTTATGGCCCTCCGAAGAATCGATATCCATAGGGTGCAACATCTACGGTGTAAGGTGCAACATCCGTCCAAAATGACGAAACAGTGCGTACGACCTTTAGAAACGAGTGCATGGATTGGAAATGGTGCAGTACCATGGTGCACCACTCTCCAGCGTTGGTAAATCATAGACCAGCCACGGGGATCCCGTTTTACAGAAAAAATCCACGTGACGAAAAAACGAAGGGTAAAAAACTTCCATGACCCAATTGAGGTTCGGATAGGATTATTTGGGTATGAAACTAACCAGTAACGTCTGAATGCTGTCACAGCTGTAGAACTCACAGATACCTTCGTTTTGACAGGTTATGGCTCCCGTAACTCTAAACGAGCCAAGAGTTATGGCCCTCCGAAGAATCGCTATCCACAGGGTGCAACATCTACGGTGCAAGGTGCAACATCCGTCCAAAATGACGAAACAGTGCCGTACGTCCTTTAGAAACGGGTGCATGGATTGGAAACGGTGCAGTACCATGGTGCACCACTCTCCAGCGTTGGTAAATCATAGACCAGCCACGGGGATCCCGTTTTACACAAAAATCCACGTGACGAAAAAACGAAGGGTAAAAAGCTTCCATGACCCGATTGAGGTTCGGATAGGATTTTTTGGGTATGAAACTAACCAGTGACGGCTGAAAGCCGTCACAGATGTAGAACTCACAAATACCTTCGTTTTGACTGGTTGTTGCTCCCGTAACTCTAAACGAGCAAAGAGTTATGGCCCTCCGAAGAATCGATATCCATAGGGTGCAACATCTACGGTGCAAGGTGCAACATCCGTCCAAAATGACGAAACAGTGCGTACGACCTTTAGAAACGGGTGCATGGATTGGAAACGGTGCAGTACCATGGTGCACCACTCTCTAGCGTTGGTAAATCATAGAACAGCCACGGGGATCACGTTTTACAGAAAAAATCCACGTGACGAAAAAGCGAAGGGTAAAAAACTTCCACGACCCGATTGAGGTTCGGATAGGATTTTTTGGGCATGAAACTAACCAGTGACGGCGGAAAGCAGTCACAGATGTAGAACTCACAAATACCTTCGTTTTGACTGGTTTTTGCTCCCGTAACTCTAAACGAGCAAAGAGTTATGGCCCTCCGAAGAATCGATATCCATAGGGTGCAACATCTACGGTGCAAGGTGCGACATTCGTCCAAAATGACGAAATAGTGCGTACGACCTTTAGAAACGGGTGCATGGATTGCAAACGGTGCAGTACCATGGTGCACCACTCTCCAGCGTTGGTAAATCATAGACCAGCCGCTGGGATCCCGTTTTACAGAAAAAATCCACGTGACGAAAAAACGAAGGGTAAAAACTTCCATGACCCGATTGAGGTTCGGATAGGATTTTTTGGGTATGAAACTAACCAGTAACGGCTGAAAGCGGTCACAGCTGTAGAACTCACAGATACCTTCGTTTTGACTGGTTGCGGCTCCCGTAACTCTAAACGAGCCAAGAGTTATGGCCCTCCGAAGAATCGATATCCATAGGGTGCAACATCTACGGTGCAAGGTGCAACATCCGTCCAAAATGACGAAACAGTGCGTACGACCTTTAGAAACGGGTGCATGGATTGGAAACGGTGCAGTACCATGGTGCACCACTCTCCAGCGTTGGTAAATCATAGACCAGCCACGGGGATCCCGTTTTACAGAAAAAATCCACGTGACGAAAAAACGAAGGGTAAAAAACTTCCATGGCCCGATTGAGGTTCGGATAGGATTTTTTGGGTATGAAACTAACCAGTGACGTCTGAATGCTGTCACAGCTGTAGAACTCACAGATACCTTCGTTTTGACAGGTTATGGCTCCCGTAACTCTAAACGAGCCAAGAGTTATGGCCCTCCGAAGAATCGTTATCCACAAGGTGCAACATCTACGGTGCAAGGTGCAACATCCGTCCAAAATGATGAAACAGTGCCGTACGTCCTTTAGAAACGGGTGCTTGGATTGGAAACGGTGCAGTACCATGGTGCACCACTCTCCAGCGTTGGTAAATCATAGACCATCCACGGGGATCCCGTTTTACAGAAAAAATCCACGTGACGAAAAAACGAAGGGTAAAAAACTTCCATGACCCGATTGAGGTTCGGATAGGATTTTTTGGGTATCAAACTAACCAGTGACGGCTGAAAGCAGTCACAGATGTAGAACTCACAAATACCTTCGTTTTGACTGGTTGTTGCTCCCGTAACTCTAAATGAGCAAAGAGTTATGGCCCTCCGAAGAATCGATATCCATAGGGTGCAACATCTACGGAGCAAGGTGCAACATCCGTCCAAAATGACGAAACAGTGCGTACGACCTTTAGAAACGGGTGCATGGATTGGAAACGGTGCAGTACCATGGTGCACCACTCTCTAGCGTTGGTAAATCATAGACCAGCCACGGGGATCACGTTTTACAGAAAAAATCCACGTGACGAAAAAGCGAAGGGTAAAAAACTTCCACGACCCGATTGAGGTTCGGATAGGATTTTTTGGGCATGAAACTAACCAGTGACGGCTGAAAGCAGTCACAGATGTAGAACTCACAAATACCTTCGTTTTAACTGGTTGTTGCTCCCGTAACTCTAAACGAGCAAAGAGTTATGGCCCTCCGAAGATTCGATATCCATAGGGTGCAACATCTACGGTGCAAGGTGCAACATCCGTCCAAAATGACGAAACAGTGCGTACGACCTTTAGAAACGGGTGCATGGATTGGAAACGGTGCAGTACCATGGTGCACCACTCTCCAGCGTTGGTAAATCATAGACCAGCCACGGGGATCCCGTTTTACAGAAAAAATCCACGTGACGAAAAAACGAAGGGTAAAAAACTTCCATGGCCCGATTGAGGTTCGGATAGGATTTTTTGGGTATGAAACTAACCAGTGACGTCTGAATGCTGTCACAGCTGTAGAACTCACAGATACCTTCGTTTTGACAGGTTATGGCTCCCGTAACTCTAAACGAGCCAAGAGTTATGGCCCTCCGAAGAATCGTTATCCACAAGGTGCAACATCTACGGTGCAAGGTGCAACATCCGTCCAAAATGATGAAACAGTGCCGTACGTCCTTTAGAAACGGGTGCTTGGATTGGAAACGGTGCAGTACCATGGTGCACCACTCTCCAGCGTTGGTAAATCATAGACCATCCACGGGGATCCCGTTTTACAGAAAAAATCCACGTGACGAAAAAACGAAGGGTAAAAAACTTCCATGACCCGATTGAGGTTCGGATAGGATTTTTTGGGTATCAAACTAACCAGTGACGGCTGAAAGCAGTCACAGATGTAGAACTCACAAATACCTTCGTTTTGACTGGTTGTTGCTCCCGTAACTCTAAATGAGCAAAGAGTTATGGCCCTCCGAAGAATCGATATCCATAGGGTGCAACATCTACGGAGCAAGGTGCAACATCCGTCCAAAATGACGAAACAGTGCGTACGACCTTTAGAAACGGGTGCATGGATTGGAAACGGTGCAGTACCATGGTGCACCACTCTCTAGCGTTGGTAAATCATAGACCAGCCACGGGGATCACGTTTTACAGAAAAAATCCACGTGACGAAAAAGCGAAGGGTAAAAAACTTCCACGACCCGATTGAGGTTCGGATAGGATTTTTTGGGCATGAAACTAACCAGTGACGGCTGAAAGCAGTCACAGATGTAGAACTCACAAATACCTTCGTTTTAACTGGTTGTTGCTCCCGTAACTCTAAACGAGCAAAGAGTTATGGCCCTCCGAAGATTCGATATCCATAGGGTGCAACATCTACGGTGCAAGGTGCAACATCCGTCCAAAATGACGAAACAGTGCGTACGACCTTTAGAAACGGGTGCATGGATTGGAAACGGTGCTGTACCATGGTGCACCACTCTCCAGCGTTGGTAAATCATAGACCAGCCGCTGGGATCCCGTTTTACAGAAAAAATCCACGTGACGAAAAAACGAAGGGTAAAAAACTTCCATGACCCGATTGAGGTTCGGATAGGATTTTTTGGGTATGAAACTAACCAGTGACGGCTGAAAGCAGTAACAGATGTAGAACTCACAAATACCTTCGTTTTGACTGGTTGTTGCTCCCGTAACTCTAAACGAGCCAAGAGTTATGGCCCTCCGAAGAATCGATATCCATAGGGTGCAACATCTACGGTGCAAGGTGCAACATCCGTCCAAAATGACGAAACAGTGCCGTACGACCTTTAGAAATGGGTGCATGGATTGGAAACGGTGCAGTACCATGGTGCATCACTCTCCAGCGATGGTAAATCATAGACCAGCCGCGGGAATTCCCTTTTACTGAAAAATCCGCGTGACGGAAAAACGAAGGGTAAAAAACTTCCATGACCCGATTGAGGTTCGGATAGGATTTTTTGGGTATGAAACTAACCAGTGACGTCTGAATGCTGTCACAACAGTAGAACTCACAGATACCTTCGTTTTGACAGGTTATGGCTCCCGTAACTCTAAACGAGCCAAGAGTTATGGCCCTCCGAAGAATCGATATCCACAGGGTGCAACATCTACGGTGCAAGGTGCAACATCCGTCCAAAATGACGAAACAGTGTCGTACGACCTTTAGAAACGGGTGCATGGATTGGAAACGGTGCAGTACCATAGTGCACCACTCTCCAGCGTTGGTAAATCATAGACCAGCCACGGGGATCCCGTTTTACAGAAAAAATCCACGTGACGAAAAAACGAAGGGTAAAAAACTTTCATGACCCGATTGAGGTTCGGATAGGATTTTTCGGGTATGAAACTAACCAGTGACGGCTGAAAGCAGTCACAGATGTAGAACTCACAAATACCTTCATTTTGACTGGTTGTTGCTCCCGTAACTCTAAACGAGTAAAGAGTTATGGCCCTCCGACGAATCGATATCCATAGGGTGCAACATCTACGGTGCAAGGTGCAACATCCGTCCAAAATGACGAAACAGTGCGTACGACCTTTAGAAACGGGTGCATGGATTGGAAACGGTGCAGTACCATGGTGCACCACTCTCCAGCGTTGGTAAATCATAGACCAGCCACGGGGATCCCGTTTTACAGAAAAAATCCACGTGACGAAAAAACGAAGGGTAAAAAACTTTCATGACCCGATTGAGGTTCGGATAGGATTTTTTGGGTATGAAACTAACCAGTGACGTCTGAATGCTGTCACAGTTGTAGAACTCACAGATACCTTCGTTTTGACAGGTTATGGCTCCCGTAACTCTAAACGAGCCAAGAGTTATGGCCCTCCGAAGAATCGTTATCCACAGGGTGCAACATCTACGGTGCAAGGTGCAACATCCGTCCAAAATGACGAAACAGTGCCGTACGACCTTTAGAAACGGGTGCATGGATTGAAAACGGTGCAGTACCATAGTGCACCACTCTCCAGCGTTGGTAAATCATAGACCAGCCACGGGGATCCCGTTTTACAGAAAAAATCCACGTGACGAAAAAACGAAGGGTAAAAAACTTTCATGACCCGATTGAGGTTCGGATAGGATTTTTCGGGTATGAAACTAACCAGTGACGGCTGAAAGAAGTCACAGATGTAGAACTCACAAATACCTTCGTTTTGACTGGTTGTTGCTCCCGTAACTCTAAACGAGTAAAGAGTTATGGCCCTCCGAAGAATCGATATCCATAGGGTGCAACATCTACGGTGCAAGGTGCAACATCCGTCCAAAATGACGAAACAGTGCGTACGACCTTTAGAAACGGGTGCATGGATTGGAAACGGTGCAGTACCATGGTGCACCACTCTCCAGCGTTGGTAAATCATAGACCAGCCACGGGGATCCCGTTTTACAGAAAAAATCCACGTGACGAAAAAACGAAGGGTAAAAAACTTTCATGACCCGATTGAGGTTCGGATAGGATTTTTTGGGTATGAAACTAACCAGTGACGTCTGAATGCTGTCACAGTTGTAGAACTCACAGATACCTTCGTTTTGACAGGTTATCGCTCCCGTAACTCTAAATGAGCCAAGAGTTATGGCCCTCCGAAGAATCGTTATCCACAGGGTGCAACATCTACGGTGCAAGGTGCAACATCCGTCCAAAATGACGAAACAGTGTCGTCCGTCCTTTAGAAACGGGTGCATGGATTGGAAACGGTGCAGTACCATGGTGCACCACTCTCCAGCGTTGGTAAATCATAAACCAGCCGCTGGGATCCCGTTTTACATAAAAAATCCACGTGACGAAAAAACGAAGGGTAAAAACTTCCATGACCCGATTGAGGTTCGGATAGGATTTTTAGGGTATGAAACTAACCAGTGACGGCTGAAAGCGGTCACAGCTGTAGAACTCACAGATACCTTCGTTTTGACTGGTTGTGGCTCCCGTAACTCTAAACGAGCCAAGAGTTATGGCCCTCCGAAGAATCGATATCCATAGGGTGCAACATCTACGGTGCAAGGTGCAACATCCGTCCAAAATGACGAAACAGTGCCGTACGACCTTTAGAAAAGGGTACATGGATTGGAAACGGTGCAGTACCATAGTGCACCACTCTCCAGCGATGGTAAATCATAGACCAGCCACGGGGATCCCGTTTTACAGAAAAAATCCACGTGACGAAAAAACGAAGGGTAAAAAACTTCCATGACCCGATTGAGGTTCGGATAGGATTTTTTGGGTATGAAACTAACCAGTGATGGCTGAAAACTGTCATAGCTATAGAACTCACAGATACCTTCGTTTTGACTGGTTATGGCTCCCGTAACTCTAAACGAGCCATGAGTTATGGCCCTCCGAAGAATCGATATCCATAGGGTGCAACATCTACGGTGCAAGGTGCAACATCCGTCCAAAATGACGAAACCGTGCCGTACGACCTTTAGAAATGGGTGCATGGATTTGAAACGGTGCAGTACCATGGTGCACCACTCTCCAGCGATGGTAAATCATTGACCAGCCACGGGGATCCCGTTTTACAGAAAAATTCCACGTGACGAAAAAACGAAGGGTAAAAACCTCCTTGACCCGATTGAGGTTCGGATAGGATTTTTTGGGTATGAAACTAATCAGTGATGACTGAAAGCTGTCATAGCTGTAGAACTCACAGATACCTTCGTTTTGACTGGTTATGGCTCCCGTAACTCTAAACAAGCCAAGAGTTATGGCCCTCCGAATAATCGATATCCTTATGGTGCAACATCTACGGTGCAAGGTGCAACATCCGTCCAAAATGACGAAACCGTGCCGTACGACCTTTAGAAATGGGTGCATGGATTTGAAACGGTGCAGTACCATGGTGCACCACTCTCCAGCGATGGTAAATCATTGACCAGCCACGGGGATCCCGTTTTACAGAAAAAATCCACGTGACGAAAAAACGAAGGGTAAAAAACTTCCATGACCCGATTGAGGTTCGGATATGATTTTTTGGGTATGAAACTAACCAGTGATGGGTGAAAGCTGTCATAGCTGTAGAACTCACCGATACCTTCGTTTTGACTGGTTATGGCCCCCGTAACTCTAAACGAGCCAAGAGTTAAGGCCCTCCGAAGAATCGATATCCTTTGGGTGCAACATCTACGGCGCAAGGTGCAACATCCGTCCAAAATGACGAAACCGTGCCGTACGACCTTTAGAAATGGGAGCATGGATTTGAAACGGTGCAGTACCATGGTGCACCACTCTCCAGCGATGGTAAATCATTGACCAGCCACGGGGATCCCGTTTTACAGAAAAAATCCACGTGACGAAAAAACGAAGGGTAAAAAACTTCCATGACCCGATTGAGGTTCGGATAGGATTTTTTGGGTATGAAACTAACCAGTGACGGCTGAAAGCCGTCATACTGTAGAACTCATAGATACCTTCGTTTTGACTGGTTATGGATCCCGTTACTCTAAACGAGCCAAGAGTTATGGCCCTCCGAAGAATCGATTTCCACAAGGTGCAACATCTGCGGTGCAAGGTGCAACATCCGTCCAAAGTGACGAAACCGTGCCGTACGACCTTTAGAAATGGGTGCATGGATTTGAAACGGTGCAGTACCATGGTGCACCACTCTCCAGCGATGGTAAATCATTGACCAGCCACGGGGATCCCTTTTTTACAGAAAAAATCAACGTGACGAAAAAACGAAGGGTAAAAAACTTCCATGACCCGATTGAGGTTCGGATAGGATTTTTTGGGTATGAATCTATCCAGTGACGGCTGAAAGCAGTCATAGCTGTAGAACTCACAGATACCTTTGTTTCGACTGGTTATGGCTCCCGTAACTCTAAACGAGCCAAGAGTTATGGCCCTCCGAAAAATCGATTTCCACAGGGTGCAACATCAGCGGTGCAAGGTGCAACATCCGTCCAAAATGACGAAACCGTGCCGTACGACCTTTAGAAATGGGTGCATGGATTTGAAACGGTGCAGTACCATGGTGCACCACTCTCCAGCGATGGTAAATCATTGACCAGCCACGGGGATCCCGTTTTACAGAAAAATTCCACGTGACGAAAAAACGAAGGGTAAAAAACTTCCATGACCCGATTGAGGTTCGGATAGGATTTTTTGGGTATGAAACTAACCAGTGATGGGTGAAAGCTGTCATAGCTGTAGAACTCACAGATACCTTCGTTTTGACTGGTTATGGCCCCCGTAACTCTAAACGAGCCAAGAGTTAAGGCCCTCCGAAGAATCGATATCCTTTGGGTGCAACATCTACGGCGCAAGGTGCAACATCCGTCCAAAATGACGAAACCGTGCCGTACGACCTTTAGAAATGGGAGCATGGATTTGAAACGGTGCAGTACCATGGTGCACCACTCTCCAGCGAAGGTAAATCATTGACCAGCCACGGGGATCCCGTTTTACAGAAAAAATCCACGTGACGAAAAAACGAAGGGTAAAAAACTTCCATGACCCGATTGAGGTTCGGATAGGATTTTTTGGGTATGAAACTAACCAGTGACGGCTGAAAGCCGTCATAGCTGTAGAACTCATAGATACCTTCGTTTTGACTGGTTATGGCTCCCGTTACTCTAAACGAGCCAAGAGTTATGGCCCTCCGAAGAATCGATTTCCACAAGGTGCAACATCTGCGGTGCAAGGTGCAACATCCGTCCAAAATGACGAAACCGTGCCGTACGACCTTTAGAAATGGATGCATGGATTTGAAACGGTGCAGTACCATGGTGCACCATTATCCAGCGATGGTAAATCATTGACCAGCCACGGGGATCTCGTTTTACAGAAAAAATCCTCGTGACGAAAAAACGAAGGGTAAAAAACTTCCATGACCCGATTGAGGTTCGGATAGGATTTTTTGGGTATGAAACTAACCAGTGACAGCTGAAAGCGGCCATAGCTGTAGAACTCACAGATACCTTCGTTTTGACTGGTTATGGCTCCCGTAACTCTAAACGAGCCAAGAGTTATAGCCTTCCGAAGAATCGATATCCATAGGGTGCAACATCTACGGTGCAAGATGCAACATCCGTCCAAAATGACGAAACCGTGCCGTACGACCTTTAGAAATGGGTGCATGGATTTGAAACGGTGCATTACCATGGTGCACCACTCTCCAGTGATGGAAATCATTGACCAGCTACGGGGATCCCGTTTTACAGAAAAATTCCACGTGACAAAAAAACGAAGGGTAAAAACTTCCTTGACCCGCTTGAGGTTCGGATAGGATTTTTTGGGTATAAAACTAACCAATGATGGCTGAAAGCTGTCATAGCTGTAGAACTCACAGATACCTTCGTTTTGACTGGTTATGGCTCCCGTAACTCTGAACGAGCCAAGAGTTATGGCCCTCCGAATAATCGATATCCTTAGGGTGCAACATCTACGGTGCAAGGTGCAACATCCGTCCAAAATTACGAAACCGTGCCGTACGACCTTTAGAAATGGGTGCATGGATTTGAAACGGTGCAGTACCATGGTGCACCACTCTCCAGCGTTGGTAAATCATTGACCAACCACGGGGATCCCGTTTTACAGAAAAAATCCACGTGACGAAAAAACGAAGGGTAAAAAACTTCCATGACCCGATTGAGGTTCGGATAGGATTTTTTGGGTATGAAACTAACCAGTGACGGCTGAAAGCGGTCATAGCTGTAGAACTCACAGATACCTTCGTTTTGACTGGTTATGGCTCCCGTAACTCTAAACGAGCCAAGAGTTATAGCCCTCCGAATAATCGATATCCATAGGGTGCAACATCTACGGTGCAAGGTGCAACATCCGTCCAAAATGACGAAACCGTGCCGTACGGCCTTTAGAAATGGGTGCATGGATTTGAAACGGTGCAGTACCATGGTGCACCACTCTCCAGCGATGGTAAATCATTGACCTGCCAAGGGGATCTCGTTTTACAGAAAAAATCCTCGTGACGAAAAAACGAAGGGTAAAAAACTTCCATGACCCGATTGAGGTTCGGATAGGATTTTTTGGGTATGAAACTAACCAGTGACGGCTGAAAGCGGTCATAGCTGTAGAACTCACAGATACCTTCGTTTTGACTGGTTATGGCTCCCGTAACTCTAAACGAGCCAAGAGTTATAGCCCTCCGAAGAATCGATATCCATAGGGTGCAACATCTACGGTGCAAGGTGCAACATCCGTCCAAAATGACGAAACCGTGCCGTACGACCATTAGAAATGGGTGCATGGATTTGAAACGGTGCAGTACCATGGTGCACCACTCTCCAGCGATGGTAAATCATTGGCCAGCCACGGGGATCCCGTTTTACAGAAAAATTCCACGTGACGAAAAAACGAAGGGTAAAAACTTCCTTGACCCGATTGAGGTTCGGATAGGATTTTTTGGGTATGAAACTAACCAGTGATGGCTGAAAGCCGTCATAGCTGTAGAACTCACAGATACCTTCGTTTTGACTGGTTATGGCTCCCGTAACTCTAAACGAGCCAAGAGTTATGGCCCTCCGAAGAATCGATATCCATAGGGTGCAACATCTACGGTGCAAGGTGCAACATCCGTCCAAAATGACGAAACCGTGCCGTACGACCTTTACAAATGGGTGCATGGATTTGAAACGGTGCAGTACCATGGTGCACCACTCTCCAGCGATGGTAAATCATTGACCAGCCACGGGGATCCCGTTTTACAGAAAAAATCCACGTGACGAAAAAACGAAGGGTAAAAAACTTCCATGATCCGATTGAGGTTCGGATAGGATTTTTTGGGTATGAAACTAACCAGTGACGGCTGAAAGCCGTCATAGCTGTAGAACTCATAGATACCTTCGTTTTGACTGGTTATGGCTCCTGTAACTCTAAACGGGCCATGAGTTATGGCCTTCCGAAGAATCGATATCCATAGGGTGCAACATCTACGGTGCAAGGTGCAACATCCGTCCAAAATGATGAAACCGTGCCGTACGACCTTTAGAAATGGGTGCATGGATTTGAAAAGGTGCAGTACCATGGTGCACCACTCTCCAGCGATGGTAAATCATTGGCCAGCCACGGGGATCCCGTTTTACAGAAAAAATCCACGTGACGAAAAAACGAAGGGTAAAAAACTTCCATGACCCGATTGAGGTTCGGATAGGATTTTTTGGGTATGAAACTAACCAGTGATGGCTGAAAGCCGTCATAGCTGTAGAACTCACAAATACCTTCGTTTTGACTGGTTATGGCTCCCGTAACTCTAAACGAGCCAAGAGTTATGGCCCTCCGAAGAATCGATTTCCACAGGGTGCAACATCTACGGTGCAAGGTGCAACATCCGTCCAAAATGACGAAACCGTGCCGTACGACCTTTAGAAATGGGTGCATGGATTTGAAACGGTGCAGTACCATGGTGCACCACTCTCCAGCGATGGTAAATCATTGACCAGCCAAGGGGATCCCGTTTTACAGAAAAATTCCACGTGACGAAAAAACGAAGGGTAAAAACTTCCTTGACCCGATTGAGGTTCGGATAGGATTTTTTGGGTATGAAACTAATCAGTGATGACTGAAAGCTGTCATAGCTGTAGAACTCACAGATACCTTCGTTTTGACTGGTTATGGCTCCCGTAACTCTAAACGAGCCAAGAGTTATGGCCCTCCGAATAATCGATATCCTTAGGGTGCAACATCTACGGTGCAAGGTGCAACATCCGTCCAAAATGACGAAACCGTGCCGTACGACCTTTAGAAATGGGTGCATGGATTTGAAACGGTGCAGTACCATGGTGCACCACTCTCCAGCGATGGTAAATCATTGACCAGCCACGGGGATCCCGTTTTACAGAAAAAATCCACGTGACGAAAAAACGAAGGGTAAAAAACTTCCATGACCCGATTGAGGTTCGGGTAGGTTTTTTTGGGTATGAAACTAACCGGTGACGGCTGTTTGCACCAAAATTGGTCACAAACACCCAATATCACGAAAGCACCCGTTTACGTACTCAACTCGATAATATTCAACACAGAACTCAGCAACAATCAATATAGAATTCAGCTCTAAGTAACAAACCACAGTAATTCACAAACAACAATCACAAACACAGGATTTATAGTGGTTCGGCGTTCGTGCCTACGTCCACTTTGAAGGTTTTCTCTTTATTGCTTTGCTTGATTAAATCGATTACAACGAATTACAGTTGATAATAGCTTTGAAATCTGAATACAACAGTGATTCTGATAGATAGATTTGAATCCGGCAGAGTCTTGGCGTTCAATGGCAGAAGTTCTCGGAAGATCCCCCTTTTCTGAATGCTTCAGGGTGCTATTTATAGGCGTTGGAGGCCCAGATCTCGCTCAAACTTCGGGAGACTTCTTCTGGCCCGTGAGTGGGCCCACGCGACCGACCTCACCAAGTTTCGTCTCGATCTGACATCGATTCGAAGTGATTTAGAACCCATCAAGGAATGGTCCAATCGAGATGAAACTTGGCAGGAACAATCTTTACCTTGTATGGAAGCTACTGTGAAAATTTGGTTGCATTTGGATGTGTGGTTTAGGAGATATGATCGGTTCGAAATGAGTCTCGGTTGGCTATGTGGTTCGAACCGATAGTTTCGAACCCTTGATTTCGAATCCATGAGTGCACGTGGGTTTGCAGTGACGTGGCGCGTATCTCTCTAATCGATCCTAATTTATCTCCGAATGGACCGCTTCGACTCCGTGAACTACGGCGAACACGTCATTCAAACCAGCTGACTCGGTGGATTCGAACAAAGGAGTATCCCTGGTTTCGAACGTGACCGATTCGAATCAAGGAGTCCCTATGGGTTCGAACTCGATCGATTCGAACAGGGTCGTTTCGAAGTGACATGGACTCAAAGCTAGAGGGTTTTCTATGGACTCGAACATATTGGTGAGGATGGATTCGAAGTAAGGGCTTGCATGGATTTGAAGTAAGGATACGAAGGGGCTTTAGTTGGATGGATGCGAAGCTGGGTGACGCCATGGATTCGAAGGACCGGCGGGTACGAAGGAAGGCTTCGGGATGGTTTCGAACCAGATGGGTTCGAACTAGATGGGTTCGAAGCAGAGACAGTGGATGGGTTCGAACTGGATGGTTTCGAGGTAGGGGTATTGGATGGGTTCGAAGGTGATGGTTTCGAACCAGACAATGACTACCTCTCTCAAATTGAATCCATCATATCTTGAGCATACGAACTCGGATTGACTTGAAATTTGAAATGATGACTCCTACAACCTTTCTTGTCATGACCTATCAATTTTGGCCCGTTCCGGACTCGGACAAAATTCATCGATATCCATAGCAAAGTGAAGTATAACTAATCTCTGAGACGAACTGTCTTTCGTTTTCGACCAATCTTTTGGTATCACGGCTTTGCCAAAAAGCGGGATAACATC
The DNA here is from genome assembly GCA_030765085.1 of Allium cepa. NCBI lineage: Eukaryota > Viridiplantae > Streptophyta > Magnoliopsida > Asparagales > Amaryllidaceae > Allium > Allium cepa. The sequence goes on from CM060941.1 coordinate 2,134,965, forward strand.
TTGCCCCCCAAAACATGCCTTGCGGTAGGAAGGTGTGTTTTGTAATGCCTTGAGTTGGATGTTCGTATCCGATCATCAACCTGCGAAGAACTTGATAGTTTCATATGGCCTCAAATGACGATCGTTCGGGATCGAGCTATTTGGGATGAAGCACGGCCGTTCGTGGTCAAGTGCTCAATTCAAATGACGATCGTTCGTGATCGAGTCATTCGAGGTGAAGTGCGACCGTGCGCGGTCGAGCGTATAAATCCATGCGTCGATCGTTCGGGATCGTATGCTGTTTGAGGTGAATCGGGACCATTCGCGGTCCGCGCCGTTCGTGGCATAAGATGGAATAGGACCGTTCTCGGTCGATGCCGTTCGCGGCAAATGATGAAATGGGACCGTTCGCGGTTGACTGCCGTTCACGGCAAATGATGAGATGGGACCGTTCGTGGCAAATGATGATCGTTCGCGACCAAGTGATGAGATGGGACCGTTCGCGGTCGACTGGTGTTCGTGGCAAATGATGATCGTTCGCGACCAAGTGCCGTTCGGGGCGAATAATGACCGTTCGAGGTCGGATTTCATAATTACTGAACCATGACCGTTCGCGGTCGGTGCCGTTCAAGGCAGAGAGTGATCGTTCGTGATCGTGTGCCGTTCGAGGCGAATTGGTGACCGTTCGCGGTCGGGTGTCGGACCTCAAGTGACGACCGTTCGCGATCAAGCCATTTGAGGTGAGGTGAGTTGTGACTGTTCGAAGTTGGGTGCCGTTCGTGGCGAATTGTGACCGTTCGAGGTCGAGTGCCGTTCGAGGCGAATTGTGTGCCCGGGAGGGCTTGGTGTTATCGATGCCAGGGTCGCCTCTAGCTGATGTGGACGGTGGTTGCTCTGGTTCCGCCGCAGGAGCTCGCCTCCTTACATATTGAAGGAGCATACCGTTCCTGATATGCCCTTCCACCTCGTCCTTCAAGTGCCTACAATCATTAGTGTTATGACCATTTAATTCATGGAATACACAGAACTTATCTGATTTCCTTTCGTCAGAGGTTGGATCCCTTTGCATTGGCCTACGATACGGAATTTGTTCTTTGGTATCCTGATAAATTTGTTCCAGGCTCTCGTTCAGCTCAGTGTAGGTGGTGAATCGCGGCTCCCTCCGTTGCCGCTTTGATCTGTCTCCGTCATTCTCAATCCTTCTTTTACCTTTATCCTTGTCCGGGTCCCTTCTAGGGGGCTTTTCGTCTTTGAGTGCATAAACTTCTATCCCATCTCCCTCTTCTCTTTTTGCATTCGCATCCTCTAATCGTAAAAACTTTTCTGCCTCATGATAGAATTCTCCCAGATCTACGGGTGGGTCCTTAGTTAATGAATTTTTGAACTCCATTTCGTCTGCTATTGCGGACACAGCCGCCATCATAACCATGGACGGATCCGGTCGATCCACTGAAGCCGCTACCGCATTGAATCGTGTCAGGAAACTTCTCAATGTTTCTCCAGCCTTCTATTTTAAAGTTGCCAACGTCATCACATTCTTGGGTCTTGTAATGTGAACCCTGAACTGCCTCATAAATCTCTCAGTTAAATCGTTCCATGTTCCGATGGATCCACTATCTAGTTCCCTGAACCATAACGCCGCAATATCCGTCAAATACAATGGGAAGCACCGGGCCATAACCTCCTCTGATTCCCCCAGCACCTCCATATGTCTCATATATTTTGTCAGATGGACCGTGGGGTCCGTTCTCCCGTCATACATATCCAACGATGGTAATTTGAAATCCGATGGGTTTCTAGCTCCTCTGATTGCCGGAGTAAAAGGACTCCTATTAACATCCTCTAGGTCTTTGTTCACCAAACCGCCTCTCATTGCTCGCCTAACCATCTCTGCCAACTTGTCGGTGTCTCCAAGATGTAACCTTCGTTCGTTACTTCCAGCCTGCCCCCCGAGTTCGTGGGGGAACTCTGGAATCTGCCCCCTTGACTGAGCGTTCACTCCTCTACTACTCCTAGGTTGCACAGATCCTTCTCTCTCTCTTTCCAATATTGGGTCAACATTCTCCATATGCGTGCCCCCTAGCTCTGGTGCTATGCCGGATGGTCCTGCTCCGTTCTGGACTCCATTGGCCTCTCTATTCTGTGCTCCAAGCTGTCCTATCTGCTGAAATAAACTCTGGATCAACTCCTCTTGCTTCTTCATCATCGTCTCCATCTCGTCCCTAGTGATGTAGATCGATGGTTGATTCGCTCCCGAGGAAGCCTCCTGACTTCCTTGTTGTTCACTTCTCTCTGGCCTTGGCCTTCTACTCGATTGTCTCGTCATAATTCTTAGATCTGAACTCCTGGATTTTCAAATTCAACTTCTTCCTGAATCAGTTCTCAGTGAAAGCACCAAAATGTTTGCGCCAAAATTGGTCACAAACACCCAATATCACGAAAGCACCCGTTTACGTACTCAACTCGATAATATTCAACACAGAACTCAGCAACAATCAATATAGAATTCAGCTCTAAGTAACAAATCACAGTAATTCACAAACAACAATCACAAACACAGGATTTATAGTGGTTTGGCGTTCGTGCCTACGTCCACTTTGAAGGTTTTCTCTTTATTTCTTTGCTTGATTAAATCGATTACAATGGATTACAGTTGATAATAGCTTTGAAATCTGAATACAACAGTGATTCTGATAGATAGATTTGAATCCGGCAGAGTCTTGGCGTTCAATGGCAGAAGTTCTCGGAAGATCCCCCTTTTCTGAATGCTTCAGGGTGCTATTTATAGGCGTTGGAGGCCCAGATCTCGCTCAAACTTCGGGAGACTTCTTCTGGCACATGAGTGGGCCCACGCGACCGACCCCACCAAGTTTCGTCTCGATCTGACATCGATTCGAAGTGATTTCGAACCCATCAAGGAATGGTCCAATCGAGATGAAACTTGGCAGGAACAATCTTTACCTCGTATGGAAGCTACTGTGAAATTTTGGTTGCATTTGGATGTGTGGTTTAGGAGATATGATCGGTTCGAAATGAGCATTCTCGGTTGGCTGTGTGGTTCGAACCGATAGTTTCGAACCCTTGATTTCGAATCCATGAGTGCACGTGGGTTTGCAATGACGTGGCGCGTATCTCTCGAATCGATCCTAATTTATCTCCGAATGGACCGCTTCGACTCCGTGAACTACGGCGAACACGTCATTCAAACCAGCTGACTCGGTGGATTCGAACAAAGGAGTATCCCTGGCTTCGAACATGACCGATTCAAATCAAGGAGTCCCTATGGGTTCGAACTCGATCGATTCGAATAGGGTCGTTTCGAAGTGACATGTACTCAAAGCTAGAGGGTTTTCTATGGACTCGAACATACTGGTGAGGATGGATTCGAAGTAAGGGCTTGCATGGATTCGAAGTAAGGATACGAAGGGGCTTTAGTTGGATGGATGCGAAGCTGGGTGACGCCATGGATTCGAAGGACCGGCGGGTACGAAGGAAGGCTTTGGGATGGTTTCGAACCAGATGGGTTCGAACTAGATGGGTTCGAAGCAGAGACAGTGGATGGGTTCGAACTGGATGGTTTCGAGGTAGGGTTATTGGATGGGTTCGAAGGTGATGGTTTCGAACTAGACAATGACTACCTCTCTAAAATTGAATCCATCATATCTTGAGCATACGAACTCAGATTGACTTGAAATTTGAAATGATGACTCCTACAACCTTTCTTGTCATGTTCTATCAATTTTGGCCCGTTCCGGACTCGGAGAAAATTCATCGATATCCATAGCAAAGTGAAGTATAACCAATCTCTGAGACGAACTGTCTTTCGTTTTCGACCAATCTTTTGGTATCACGGCTTTGCCAAAAAGCGGGATAACAACGGCTGAAAGCGGTCATAGCTGTAGAACTCACAGATACCTTCGTTTTGACTGGTTATGGCTCCCGTAACTCTAAACAAGCCAAGAGTTATGGCCCTCCGAATAATCGATATCCATAGGGTGCAACATCTACGGTGCAAGGTGCAACATCCGTCCAAAATGACGAAACCGTGCCGTACGACCTTTAGAAATGGGTGCATGGATTTGAAACGGTGCAGTACCATGGTGCACCACTCTCCAGCGATGGTAAATCATAGACCAGCCACGGGGATCCCGTTTTACAGAAAAAATCCACGTGACGAAAAAACGAAGGGTAAAAAACTTACTTGACCCGATTGAGGTTCAGATAGGATTTTTTTGGTATGAAACTAACCGGTGATGGCAGAAAGATGTCATAGCTGTAGAACTCACAGATACCTTCGTTTTGACTGGTTATGGCTCCCGTAAATCTATACGAGCCAAGAGTTATGGACCTCCGAATAATAGATATCCATAGGGTGCAACATCTGCGGCGCAAGGTGCAACATTTGTCCAAAATGACGAAACCGTGACGTACGACCTTTAGAAATGGGTGCATGGATTTGAAACGGTGCAGTACCATGGTGCACCACTCTCCAGCGATGGAAAATCGTTGACCAGCCACGGGGATCCCGTTTTACAGAAAAAATCCACGTGACGAAAAAACGAAGGGTAAAAAACTTCCATGACCTGATTGAGGTTCAAATAGGATTTTTTGGGTATGAAACTAACCAGTGACGGCTGAAAGCCGTCATAGCTGTAAAACTCACAGATACCTTCGTTTTGACTGGTTATGGCTCCCATAACTCTAAACGAGCCAAGAGTTATGGCCCTTCGAATAATCGATATCCAAAGGGTGCAACATCTGCGGTGCAAGGTGCAACATCCGTCCAAAATGAGGAAACCGTGCCGTACGACCTTTAGAAATGGGTGCATGGATTTGAAACAGTGTAGTACCATGATGCACCACTCTCCAGCGATGGTAAATCATTGACCAGCCACGGGGATCCCGTTTTACAGAAAAATTCCACGTGACGAAAAAACGAAGGGTAAAAACTTCCTTGACCCGATTGTGGTTCGGATAGGATTTTTTGGGTATGAAACTAACCAGTGATGGCTGAAAGCTGTCATGGCTGTAGAACTCACAGATACCTTCGTTTTGACTGGTTATGGCTCCCGTAACTCTAAACGAGCCAAGAGTTATGGCCCTCAGAATAATCGATATCCTTAGGGTGCAACATCTACGGTGCAAGGTGCAACATCAATCCAAAATGACGAAACCGTGTCGTACGACCTTTAGAAATGGGTGCATGGATTTGAAACGGTGCAGTACCATGGTGCACCACTCTCCAGCGATGGTAAATCATTGACCAGCCACGGGGATCCCGTTTTACAGAAAAAATCCACCTGACGAAAAAACGAAGGGTAAAAAACTTCCATGACCCGATTGAGGTTCGGATAGGATTTTTTGGGTATGAAACTAACCAGTGACGGTTGAAAGCTGTCAAAGCTGTAGAACTCACAGATACCTTCGTTTTGACTGGTTATGGCTCCCGTAACTCTAAACGAGCCAAGAGTTATGGCCCTCCGAATAATCGATATCCATAGGGTGCAACATCTCCGGTGCAAGGTGCAACATCCGTCCAAAATGACGAAACCGTGCCGTACGACCTTTAGAAATGGGTGCATGGATTTGAAACGGTGCAGTACCATGGTGCACCACTCTCCAGCGATGGTAAATCATAGACCAGCCACGGGGATCCCGTTTTACAGAAAAAATCCACGTGACGAAAAAACGATGGGTAAAAAACTTCCATGACCCGATTGAGGTTCGGATAGGATTTTTTGGGTATGAAACTAACCAGTGACGGCTGAAAGCTGTCTAAGCTGTAGAACTCACAGATACCTTCGTTTTGACTGGTTATGGCTCTCGTAACTCTAAACGAGCCAAGAGTTATGGCCCTCCGAATAATCGATATCCATAGGGTGCAACATCTACGGTGCAAGGTGCAACATCCGTCCAAAATGACGAAACCGTGCCGTACGACCATTAGAAATGGGTGCATGGATTTGAAACGGTGCAGTACCATGGTGCACCACGCTCCAGTGATGGTAAATCATAGACCAGCCACGGGGATCCCGTTTTACAGAAAAAATCCACGTGACAAAAAAACGAAGGGTAAAAAATTCCATGACCCGATTGAGGTTCGGATAGGATTTTTTGGGTATGAAACTAACCAGTGACGGCTGAAAGCCGTCATAGCTGTAGAACTCACAGATACCATCGTTTTGACTGGTTATGGCTCCCGTAACTCTAAACGAGCCAAGAGTTATGGCCCTCCGAATAATAGATATTCATAGGGCGCAACATCTACGGCGCAAGGTGCAACTCCGTCCAAAATGACGAAACCGTGCCGTACGACCTTTAGAAATGGGTGCATGGATATGAAACGGTGACGTACCATGGTGCACCACTCTCCAGCGATGGAAAATCGTTGACCAGCCACGGGGATCCTGTTTTACAGAAAAAATCCACGTGACGAAAAAACGAAGGGTAAAAAACTTCCATGACCCGATTGAGGTTCGGATAGGATTTTTTGGGTATGAAACTAACCAGTGACGACAGAAAGCCGTCATAGTTGTAGAACTCACAGATACCTTCGTTTTGACTGGTTATGGCTCCCATAACGCTAAACGAGCCAAGAGTTATGGCCCTTCGAATAATCGATATCCAAAGGGTGCAACATCTGCGGTGCAAGGTGCAACATCCGTCCAAAATGACGAAACCGTGCCGTAGGACCTTTAGAAATGGGTGCATGGATTTGAAACGGTGCAGTACCATGGTGCACCACTCTCCAGCGATGGTAAATCATTGACCAGCCACGGGGATCCCGTTTTACAGAAAAAATCCACGTGACGAAAAAACGAAGGGTAAAAAACTTCCATGACCCGATTGAGGTTCGGATAGGATTTTTTGGGTATGAAACTAACCAGTGACGGCTGAAAGCTGTCATAGCTGTAGAACTCACAGATACCTTCGTTTTGACTGGTTATGGCTCCCGTAATTCTAAACGAGCCAAGGGTTATGGCCCTCCGAATAATAGATATCCATAGGGTGCAACATCTACGGCGCAAGGTGCAACTCCGTCCAAAATGACGAAACCGTGCCGTATGACCTTTAGAAATGGGTGCATGGATTTGAAACGGTGCAGTACCATGGTACACCACTCTCCAGCGATGGAAAATCGTTGACCAGCCACGGGGATCCCGTTTTACAGAAAAAATCCACGTGATGAAAAAAGGAAGGGTAAAAATTTCCATGACCCGATTGAGGTTCGGATAGGATTTTTTGGGTATGAAACTAACCAGTGACGGCTGAAAGCTGTCATGGCTGTAGAACTCACATATACCTTCGTTTTGACTGGTTATGGCTCCCGTAATTCTAAACGAGCCAAGAGTTATGGCCCTTCGAATAATCGATATCCAAAGGGTGCAACATCTACGGCACAAGGTGCAACTCCGTCCAAAATGACGAAACCGTGCCGTATGACCTTTAGAAATGGGTGCATGGATTTGAAACGGTGCAGTACCATGGTGCACCACTCTCCAGCGATGGAAAATCGTTGACCAGCCACGGGGATCCCGTTTTACAGAAAAAATCCACGTGATGAAAAAAGGAAGGGTAAAAATTTCCATGACCCGATTGAGGTTCGGATAGGATTTTTTGGGTATGAAACTAACCAGTGACGGCTGAAAGCTGTCATGGCTGTAGAACTCACAGATACCTTCGTTTTGACTGGTTATGGTTCCCGTAACGCTAAACGAGCCAAGAGTTATGGCCCTTCGAATAATCGATATCCAAAGGGTGCAACATCTGTGGTGCAAGGTGCAACATCCGTCCAAAATGACGAAACCGTGCCGTACGAACTTTAGAAATGCGTGCATGGATTTGAAACGGTGCAGTACCATGGTGCACCACTCTCCAGCGATGGTAAATCATTAACCAGCCACGGGGATCCCGTTTTACAGAAAGAATCCACGTGAGGAAAAAACGAATGGTAAAAAACTTTCATGACCCGATTGAGGTTCGGATAGGATTTTTTGGGTATGAAACTAACCAGTGACGGCTGAAAGCTGTCATAGCTGTAGAACTCACAGATACCTTCGTTTTGACTGGTTATGGCTCCCGTAACTCTAAACGAGCCATGAGTTATGGCCCTCCGAAGAATCGATATCCATAGGGTGCAACATCTACGGTGCAAGGTGCAACATCCGTCCAAAATGACGAAACCGTGCCGTACGACCTTTAGAAATGGATGCATGGATTTGAAACGGTGCAGTACCATGGTGCACCACTCTCCAGCGATGGTAAATCATTGACCAGCCACGGGGATCCCGTTTTACAGAAAAAATCCACGTGACGAAAAAACGAAGGGTAAAAAACTTCCATGACCCGATTGAGGTTCGGATAGGATTTTTTGGGTATGAAACTAACCAGTGACGGCTGAAAGCCGTCATAGCTGTAGAACTCACAGATACCTTCGTTTTGACTGGTTATGGCTCCCATAACGCTAAACGAGCCACGAGTTATGGCCCTCCGAAGAATCGATTTCCAAAGGGTGCAACATCTGCGGTGCAAGGTGCAACATCCGTCCAAAATGACGAAACCGTGCCGAACGACCTTTAGAAATGGGTGCATGGATTTGAAACGGTGCAGTACCATGGTGCACCACTCTCCAGCGATGGTAAATCATTGACCAGCCACGGGGAACCCGTTTTACAGAAAAAATCCACGTGACGAAAAAACGAAGGGTAAAAAACTTCCATGACCCGATTGAGGTTCGGATAGGATTTTTTGGGTATGAAACTAACCAGTGACGGCTGAAAGCCGTCATAGCTGTAGAACTCACAGATACCTTCGTTTTGACTGGTTATGGCTCCCGTAACCCTAAACGAGCCAAGAGTTATGGCCCTCCGAAGAATCGATATCCATAGGGTGCAACATCTACGGTGCACGGTGCAACATCCGTCCTAAATGACGAAACCGTGCCGTACGACCTTTAGAAATGGGTGCATAGATTTGAAACGGTGCAGTACCATGGTGCACCACTCTCCAGCGATGGAAAATCGTTGACCAGCCACGGGGATCCCGTTTTACAGAAAAAATCCACGTGATGAAAAAAGGAAGGGTAAAAATTTCCATGACCCGATTGAGGTTCGGATAGGATTTTTTGGGTATGAAACTAACCAGCGACGGCTGAAAGCTGTCATGGCTGTAGAACTCACAGATACCTTCGTTTTGACTGGTTATGGTTCCCGTAACGCTAAACGAGCCAAGAGTTATGGCCCTTCGAATAATCGATATCCAAAGGGTGCAACATCTGCGGTGCAAGGTGCAACATCCGTCCAAAATGACGAAACCGTGCCGTACGAACTTCAGAAATGGGTGCATGGATTTGAAATGGTGCAGTACCATGGTGCACCACTCTCCAGCGATGGTAAATCATTGACCAGCCACGGGGATCCCGTTTTACAGAAAAAATCCACGTGACGAAAAAACGAAGGGTAAAAAACTTCCATGACCCGATTGAGGTTCGGATAGGATTTTTTGGGTATGAAACTAACCAGTGATGGCTGAAAGCTGTCATAGCTATAGAACTCACAAATACCTTCGTTTTGACTGGTTATGGCTCCCGTAACTCTAAACGAGCCATGAGTTATGGCCCTCCGAAGAATCGATATCCATAGGGTGCAACATCTACGGTGCAAGGTGCAACATCCGTCCAAAATGACGAAACCGTGCCGTACGACCTTTAGAAATGGGTGCATGGATTTGAAACGGTGCAGTACCATGGTGCACCACTCTCCAGCGATGGTAAATCATTGACCAGCCACGGGGATCCCGTTTTACAGAAAAATTCCACGTGACGAAAAAACGAAGGGTAAAAACTTCCTTGACCCGATTGAGGTTCGGATAGGATTTTTTGGGTATGAAACTAACCGGTGACGGCAGAAAGATGTCATAGCTGTAGAACTCACAGATACCTTCGTTTTGACTGGTTATGGCTCCCGTAACTCTAAACGAGCCAAGAGTTATGGCCCTCCGAATAATAGATATCCATTGGGTGCAACATCTACGGCGCAAGGTGCAACATCCGTCCAAAATGACGAAACCGTGCCGTACGACCTTTAGAAATGGGTGCATGGATTTGAAACGGTGCAGTACCATGGTGCACCACTCTCCAGCGATGGAAAATCGTTGACCAGCCACGGGGATCCCGTTTTACAGAAAAAATCCACGTGACGAAAAAACGAAGGGTAAAAAACTTCCATGACCCGATTGAGGTTCGGATAGGATTTTTTGGGTATGAAACTAACCAGCGACGGCTGAAAGCCGTCAAAGCTGTAGAACTCACAGATACCTTCGTTTTGACTGGTTATGGCTCCCGTAACGCTAAACGAGCCAAGAGTTATGGCCCTTCGAATAATCGATATCCAAAGGGTGCAACATCTGCGGTGCAAGGTGCAACATCCGTCCAAAATGACGAAACCGTGCCGTACGACCTTTAGAAATGGGCGCATGGATTTGAAACGGTGCAGTACCATGGTGCACCACTCTCCAGCGATGGTAAATCATTGACCTGCCACGGGGATCCCGTTTTACAGAAAAAATCCACGTGACGAAAAAACGAAGGGTAAAAAACTTTCATGACCCGATTGATGTTCGGATAGAATTTTTTGGGTATGAAACTAACTAGTGACGGCTGAAAGCTGTCATAGCTGTAGAACTCACAGATACCTTCATTTTGACTGGTTATGGCTCCGGTAACTCTAAACGAGCCAAGAGTTATGGCCCTCCGAATAATCGATATCCATAGGGTGCAACATCTACGGTGCAAGGTGCAACATACGTCCAAAATGACGAAACCGTGCCGTACGACCTTTAGAAATGGATGCATAGATTTGAAACGGTGCAGTACCATGGTGCACCACTCTCCAGCGATGGTAAATCATTGACCGGCCACGGGGATCCCGTTTTTACAGAAAAAATCCACGTGAGGAAAAAACGAATGGTAAAAAACTTCCATGACCCGATTGAGGTTCGGATAGGATTTTTTGGGTATGAAACTAACCAGTGACGGCTGAAAGCTGTCATAGCTGTAGAACTCACAGATACCTTCGTTTTGACTGGTTATGGCTCCCGTAACTCTAAACGAGCCATGAGTTATGGCCCTCCGAAGAATCGATATCCATAGGGTGCAACATCTACGGTGCAAGGTGCAACATCCGTCCAAAATGACGAAACCGTGCCGTACGACCTTTAGAAATGGATGCATGGATTTGAAACGGTGCAGTACCATGGTGCACCACTCTGTAGTGATGGTAAATCTTTGACCAGCCATGGGGATCCCGTTTTACAGAAAAAATCCACGTGACGAAAAAACGAAGGGTAAAAAACTTCCATGACCCGATTGAGGTTCGGATAGGATTTTTTGGGTATGAAACTAACCAGTGACGGCTTAAAGCCATCATAGCTGTAGAACTCACAGATACCTTCGTTTTGACTGGTTATGGCTCCCGTAACTCTAAACGAGCCAAGAGTTATGGCCCTCCGAAGAATCGATTTACACAGGGTGCAACATCTGCGGTGCAAGGTGCAACATCCGTCCAAAATGACGAAACCGTGCCGTACGACCTTTAGAAATGGGTGCATGGATTTGAAACGGTGCTGTACCATGGTGCACCACTCTCCAGCGATGGTAAATCATTGACCAGCCACGGGGATTCCGTTTTACAGAAAAATTCCACGTGACGAAAAAACGAAGGGTAAAAACTTCCTTGACCCGATTGAGGTTCGGATAGGATTTTTTGGGTATGAAAATAACCAGTGATGGCTGAAAGCTGTCATAGCTGTTGAACTCACAGATACCTTCGTTTTGACTGGTTATGGCTCCCGTAACTCTAAACGAGCCAAGAGTTATGGCCCTCCGAATAATCGATATCCTTAGAGTGCAACATCTACGGTGCAAGGTGCAACATCCGTCCAAAATGACGAACCGTGCCGTACGAACTTTAGAAATGGGTGCATGGATTTGAAACGGTGCAGTACAATGTTGCACCACTCTCCAGCGATGGTAAATCATTGACCAGCCACGGGGATCCCGTTTTACAGAAAAAATCCACGTGACGAAAAAACGAAGGGTAAAAAACTTCCATGACCCGATTGAGGTTCGGATAGGATTTTTTGGGTATGAAACTAACCAGTGACGGCTGAAAGCCGTCATAGCTGTAGAACTCACAGATACCTTCGTTTTGACTGGTTATGGCTCCCGTAACTCTAAACGAGCCATGAGTTATGGCCCTCCGAAGAATCGATATCCATAGGGTGCAACATCTACGGTGCAAGGTGCAACATCCGTCCAAAATGACGAAACCGTGCCGTACGACCTTTAGAAATGGGTGCATGGATTTGAAACGGTGCAGTACCATAGTGCACCACTCTCCAGCGATGGTAAATCATAGACCAGTGTTCGTCGACGAAAATTCTATCGGTTTAGAAAACCGTCGAACGAATTTTGAAATGAAAATAACCGCAAGCGCACAGTGTACGAATGTATCACGTGGCGAATACAGGTCGATCCGCAGGGAATTGATGATTTTAAAATTCTATTCAATCAAATTATACCGAAGTCGAGAGTGTGATTAACTAAAAAAAAAGAGAAAAATTACAAAAGAAAATAGATAAAAATATGAGAGTTTGAGGACAATTTAGAGATAAATCCACTCTCTAGATCATATAAATCAACAAAATAAAGTTATGATCTCTCTTTTCTTTTCATTAGTGTAATTAGTTGATGTGCTTATCATAAGTATGATATATTTGTGCTATTTATTAGCACAATATAAACCATCAAACTATAACACAACTACTAATACACTTCTAAATATCATAAAATATGACAACAAAGTTGAAAGCAAAATCTATTTTAAGCATAGCCTATTTACTATTGTTTAGAAATATAGGCTATCAAATTTCAATTTCAACATTCACTTCTTTGCCATAATCATATTTAGATGAAGAGGCAATTTGTGTTATGTTTGTTTAAGCATAGTCTATTTGGTATGAACAACATATACTATAAAATTCAAAGCAAAACAACATCATTAAACCACTTCAATCATTCTCATTAAGCACAAAAAGAGAGCATAAACATCAAGTTAAGTTGATGCTACATGATTAGAGAGCTTCATTACCCCTAAATTGAAGGGGTTTAGCCTCTCATATTTGTTATCAAAACAACAAATGTTGCTTTCAACATGAAAGAATAAGAAAAGAAAAAGAGAGCAAAATTAAATGAAAAAACTATTCTACTTGCATGAAAGTAAATCTACACTACAACATGAAAGTAAAGAAGCATGAAAAGAAAAAGAACATGTATTGAAGTTGCATAAAAAAAAAATTACATAAAAGAGAAATGGCTAAGTAGCCATGGAAAAGAGAAGAGAGCTTTCTTTTATTTGATCTAAAACTAAACTAAAGAGAAGGAGGCCTAAAAGAGACTAAAGAGAAGAGCCCTTGTTACATGAAACATAAGGGGTATATATACAAGTTTAAAACCCTAATTCCTATTTTTGGGGAATGCCCAAAATGCCCATGAGAAAGTGTGGAGGCCAAGTTATCATTAGCATGTTTTAATCCCCACTTAAATGTACATGAAGCCATTAAATCCATAAGCATGTGCATTAGCCTTTAATTTGTACATTGAGGTACGTGGGTAGGTGGGGTCCTCTATGATCTTCACTTTGAATTATTTACATCTTCATTTCTTTGTATTGATTTTGTGCATGGATATCTTCATGAAACCACTTGTAAAAGTCACCAAATTTAGTACAAAAAACATAGAAAATTCTAAGTAAATTTTCATAATTTAATAAATGCACAAAAATGACCATTTCACCCTTGTATGAAGATGAATGTGTGACAATTTGGAATTAATGTGAATTTTGGTTAAAACAAGTTAAAATACCCAATATGATCATTTATTTAATTTAAATAGATTAAATATGGCGATAAAAATGTGCACATTTACGTGCACATCAAATACCCCCACACTTGTCTTTTTATTCGTCCTCGAATAAAGAAAAAACTAAGATAAATCCGTTTTCGTAGGGAGCACGATTGCATTGAGCGTATGCAACAAGCCGTTAAACCTCTGGGTAGGACGAGTGTTGTCTCGTGAGGGTTTTCAGCGGATACTACCCACAAAATCCAAACACAGGATGAAAATATTTACAAAATGCAAGATTTATTTACAAAGAGATGAATGCAAGTTTTTGAAAATATTTACAATGAAGGATTTACTTTTAAATCGACACAAATAAGTTAAATATAGGTTTTGGTTATTATCTTGAAATTTTTTAGTCATTTACTCGTCAAAATTTTCAATAAAAACAAAGTTATCATAACAAATAGACTATAGTTTAACTTGTTATTTTGGTTGATAACAAAGTGTAATTATGAAAAGGATTCTTAGTTGATTATCAAAGTTTATCAAAGTGGTATTTTTATTTCTTTTCAATAACAAATCAAATCAACTAAGTAAAAATAGTGCTAGGATTTCAATTGCTTGCTCTCTCATTATTTGCAAGAAAAATTACACACCTAGCTCAGGTAAACTGAGGCCAGATATACCACCCATGCATTGCCTTTCGGGCTTATGTGAGGGGAGTACAGAGCATGGCGAGTGCACACACTTTCGTGCATACACCTATCGACCGTAGGTGGTTTTTATTAAGTCTATTCTATATTTTTTTTACATGTGTTCCATACATGCATAACCGTGAGGACTTTTAAATGAGTATGAAAGCACATAATCAAAGATTTCAGGTAATTCACCCATGCATAACCGTGAGGACTTTTAAATGAGAGTGAATACTTGGATGTTATTATTTTTTATTTTTATATTTTTTTGAGTGGGAGTTTTGCAAAATCATCTTAGCACCATTTAACTTAGAAGACAAAAAAAATGTTATATCCTTTACTTTAAATCAACCACTTTTTAAAACAAAGATTTTCAATTAGGATGTACTTCATAATTAACACGTATGAATCTTCCTATATACTAGTTAAACCATTATTATTTGTAATCAAACTTCATTTTTATTTATGTAAGACCAATAAATTTTCAAAAATTTCAATTTAATAAACCAAAGCCATATATTTATCTTATAGTGTTTCTTTTAAAAATAAATCAAAAGAAAATTTGTTTTTGGGATTTTTTTTTAATTTTTTTTTTGTTTTTGTGATTTTAAAGCAAAAATAAACCATGAAAAAAAAAATTGAAGGTGAGTCTCCCCCCACACTTGATTTTGACTGTGTCCCCACAATCAACCCAAGCGGAAGGGAAAAGTAAAATAAAAATCCTATATTTACAAGAAAGATTATTATTTACAAGAGATGAGAAAGTATACAGTCAAAAAGTAAATGAAACGGTCTTCTAAAGACCGATTCATCTGTCTCGTCAAATGTGTGAGACACAGCTTAAGCACGAAAAACCAAATCGTAAAAGATTTCGAAGTTGATTGTCGATTTGGAAAAACGAATTTTGTTTTATTAAAAATTGAACGAGTTGTTCGTCGACGGAAATTCTATCGGTTTAGAAAACCGTCGAACGAATTTTGAAATAAAAATAACCGCAAGCGCACGGTGTACGAATGTATCACGTGGCGAATGCGGGTCGATCCGCAGGGAATTGATGATTTTAAAATTTTATTCAATCAAATTATACCGAAGTCGAGAGAGTGATTAACTAAAAAAAAAAGAGAAAAATTACAAAAGAAAATAGATAAAAATATGAGAGTTTGAGGACAATTTAGAGATAAATCCACTCTCTAGATCATATAAATCAACAAAATAAAGTTATGATCTCACTTTTCTTTTCATTAGTGTAATTAGTTGATGTGCTTATCATAAGTATGATATATTTGTGCTATTAATTAGCACAATATAAACCATCAAACTATAACACAACTACTAATACACTTCTAAATATCATAAAATATGACAACAAAGTTGAAAGCAAAATCTATTTTAAGCATAGCCTATTTACTATTGTTTAGAAATATAGGCTATCAAATTTCAATTTCAACATTCACTTCTTTGCCATAATCATATTTAGATGAAGAGGCAATTTGTGTTATGTTTGTTTAAGCATAGTCTATTTGGTATGAACAACATAGACTATCAAATTCAAAGCAAAATAACATCGTTAAACCACTTCAATCATTCTCATTAAGCACAAAAAGAGAGCATAAACATCAAGTTAAGTTGAAGCTACATGATTAGAGAGCTTCATTACCCCTAAATTGAAGGGGTTTAGCCTCTCATATTTGTTATCAAAACAACAAATGTAGCTTTCAACATGAAAGAATAAGAAAAGAAAAAGAGAGCAAAATTAAATGAAAAAACTATTCTACTTGCATGAAAGTAAATCTACACTACAACATGAAAGTAAAGAAGCATGAAAAGAAAAAGAACATGTATTGAAGTTGCATAAAAAAAATTACATAAAAGAGAAATGGCTAAGTAGCCATGGAAAAGAGAAGAGAGCTTTCTTTTATTTGATCTAAAACTAAACTAAAGAGAAGGAGGCCTAAAAGAGACTAAAGAGAAGAGCCCTTGTTACATGAAACATAAGGGGTATATATACAAGTTTAAAACCCTAATTCCTATTTTTGGGGAATGCCCAAAATGCCCATGAGAAAGTGTGGAGGCCAAGTTATCATTAGCATGTTTTAATCCCCACTTAAATGTACATGAAGCCATTAAATCCATAAGCATGTGCATTAGCCTTTAATTTGTACATTAAGGTAGGTGGGTAGGTGGGGTCCTCCATGATCTTCACTTTGAATTATTTACATCTTCATTCCTTTGTATTGATTTTGTGCATGCATATCTTCATGAAACCACTTGTAAAAGTCACCAAATTTACTACAAAAAACATAGAAAATTCTAAGTAAATTTTCATAATTTAATAAATGCACAAAAATGACCATTTCACCCTTGTATGAAGATGAATGTGTGACAATTTGGAATTAATGTGAATTTTGGTTAAAACAAGTTAAAATACCCAATATGATCATTTTTTAATTTAAATAGATTAAATATGGCGATAAAAATGTGCACATTTACGTGCACATCAACCATCCACGGGGATCCCGTCTTACAAAAAAACCACGTGACGAAAAAACGAAGGGTAAAAAACTTCCTTGACCCGATTGAGGTTCGGATAGGATTTTTTGGGCATGAAACTAACCGGTGACGGCAGAAAGATGTCATAGCCGTAGAACTCACAGATACCTTCGTTTTGACTGGTTATGGCTCCCGTAACTCTAGACGAGCCAAGAGTTATGGCCCTCCGATTAATAGATATCCATAGGGTGCAACATCTACGGCGTAAGGTGCAACATCCGTCCAAAATGACGAAACCGTGCCGTACGACCTTTAGAAATGGATGCATTTTTTTAAACGGTGCAGTACCATGGTGCACCACTCTCCAGTGATGGAAAATCGTTGACCGGCCACAGGGATCCCGCTTTACAGAAAAAATCCACGTGACGAAAAATCGAAGGGTAAAAAACTTCCATGACCCGATTGAGGTTCGGATAGGATTTTTTCGGTATGAAACTAACCAGTGACGGCTAAAAGCAGTTATAGCTGTAGAAATCGCAGATAGCTTCGTTTTGACTGGTTATGGCTCCCGTAACTCTAAACGAGCCAAAAGTTATGGCCCTCCGAAGAATCGATATCCACAGGGGGCAACATCTACGGTGCAAGGTGCAACATCCGTCCAAAATGACGAAACCGTGCCGTACGACCTTTAGAAATGGATGCATGGATTTGAAACGGTGCAGTACCATGGTGCACCATTCTCCAGCGATGGTAAATCATTGACCAGCCACGGGGATCCCGTTTAACAGAAAAAATCCACGTGACGAAAAAACGAAGGGTAAAAAACTTCCATGACCCGATTGAGGTTCAGATAGGATTTTTTGGGTATGACTAACCAGTGACGGCTGAAAGCCATCATAGCTGTAGAACTCACAGATACCTTCGTTTTGACAGGTTATGGGTCCCGTAACTCTAAACGTGCCAAGAGTTATGGCCCTCCGAATAATCGATATCCAAAGGGTGCAACATCTGCGGTGCAAGGTGCAACATCCGTCCAAAATGACGAAATCGTGTCGTACGACCTTTAGAAATGGGTGCAGGGATTTGAAACGGTGCAGTACCATGGTGCACCACTCTCCAGCGATGGTAAATCATTGACCAGCCACGGGGATCCCGTTTTACAGAAAAAATCCACGTGACGAAAAAACGAAGGGTAAAAAACTTCCATGACCCGATTGAGGTTCGGATAGGATTTTTTGGGTATGACTAACCAGTGACGGCTGAAAGCCATCATAGCTGTAGAACTCACAGATACCTTCGTTTTGACAGGTTATGGGTCCCGTAACTCTAAACGTGCCAAGAGTTATGGCCCTCCGAATAATCGATATCCAAAGGGTGCAACATCTGCGGTGCAAGGTGCAACATCCGTCCAAAATGACGAAATCGTGTCGTACGACCTTTAGAAATGGGTGCAGGGATTTGAAACGGTGCAGTACCATGGTGCACCACTCTCCAGCGATGGTAAATCATTGACCAGCCACGGGGATCCCGTTTTACAGAAAAAATCCACGTGACGAAAAAACGAAGGGTAAAAAACTTCCATGACCCGATTGAGGTTCGGATAGGATTTTTTGGGTATGAAACTATACAGTGACGGCTGAAAGCTCGTCATAGCTGTAGAACTCACAGATACCTTCGTTTTGACTGGTTATGGCTCACGTAACTCTAAACGAGCCATGAGTGATGGCCCTCCGAAGAATCGATATCCATAGGGTGCAACATCTACGGTGCAAGGTGCAACATCCGTCCAAAATGACGAAACCGTGCCGTACGACCTTTAGAAATGGATGCATGGATTTGAAACGGTGCAGTACCATGGTGCACCACTCTCCAGCGACGGTAAATCATTGACTAGCCACGGGGATCCCGTTTTACAGAAAAAATCCACGTGACGAAAAAACGAAGGGTAAAAAACTTTCATGACCCGATTGAGGTTCGGATAGGATTTTTTGGGTATGAAACTAACCAGTGACGGCTGAAAGCCGTCATAGCTGTAGAACTCACAGATACCTTCGTTTTGACTGTTTATGGCTCCCGTAACTCTAAACGAGCCAAGAGTTATGACCCTCCGAAGAATCGATTTCCACAGGGTGCAACATCTACGGTGCAAGGTGCAACATCCGTCCAAAATGACGAAACCGTGCCGTACGACCTGTAGAAATGGGTGCATGGATTTGAAACGGTGCAGTACCATGGTGCACCACTCTCCAGCGATGGTAAATCATTGACCAGCCACGGGGATCCCGTTTTACAAAAAAATTCCACATGACGAAAAAACGAAGGGTAAAAACTTCCTTGACCCGATTGAGGTTCGGATAGGATTTTTTGGGTATAAAACTAACCAGTGATGGCTGAAAGCTGTCATGGCTGTAGAACTCACAGATACCTTCGTTTTGACTGGTTATGGCTACCGTAACTCTAAACGAGCCAAGAGTTATGGCTCTCTGAATAATCGATATCCTTAGGGTGCAACATCTACGGTGCAAGGTGCAACATCCGTCCAAAATGACGAAACCGTGTCGTACGACCTTTAGAAATGGGTGCATGGATTTGAAACGGTGCAGTACCATGGTGCACCACTCTCCAGCGATGGTAAATCATTGACCAGTCACGGGGATCCCGTTTTACAGAAAAAATCCACGTGACGAAAAAACGAAGGGTAAAAAACTTCCATGACCCGATTGAGGTTCGGATAGGATTTTTTGGGTATGAAACTTACCAGTGACGGCTTAAAGCCATCATAGCTGTAGAACTCACAGATACCTTCGTTTTGACTGGTTATGGCTCCCGTAACTCTAAACGAGCCAAGAGTTATGGCCCTCCGAAGAATCGATTTCCACAGGGTGCAACATCTGCGGTGCAAGGTGCAACATCCGTCCAAAATGACGAAACCGTGCCGTACGACCTTTAGGAATGGGTGCATGGATTTGAAACGATGCAGTACCATGGTGCACCACTCTCCAGCGATGGTAAATCATAGACCAGCCACGGGGATCCGGTTTTACAGAAAAAATCCACGTGACGAAAAAATGAAGGGTAAAAAACTTCCTTGACCCGATTGAGGTTCGGATAGGATTTTTTGGGTATGAAACTAACCGGTGACGGCAGAAAGATGTCATAGCTGTAGAAATCATAGATACCTTCGTTTTGACTGGTTATGGCTCCCGTAACTCTAAACGAGCCAAGAGTTATGGCCCTCCGAATAATAGATATCCATAGGGTGCAACATCTACGGCGCAAGGTGCAACATCCGTCCAAAATGACGAAACCGTGCCGTACGACCTTTAGAAATGGGTGCATGGATGTGAAACGGTGCAGTACCATGGTGCACCACTCTCTAGCGATGGAAAATCGTTGACCAGCCACGGGGATCCCGTTTTACAGAAAAAATCCACGTGACGAAAAAACGAAGGGTAAAAAACTTCCATGTCCCGATTGAGGTTCGGATAGGATTTTTTGGGTATGAAACTTAACCAGTGACGGCTGAAAGCCGTCATACTTGTAGAACTCACAGATATCTTCGTTTTGACTGGTTATGGCTCCCGTAACTCTAAACGAGCCAAGAGTTATGGCCCTTCGAATAATCGATATCCAAAGGGTGCAACATCTGCGGTGCAAGGTGCAACAACCGTCCAAAATGATGAAACAATGTCGTACGACCTTTAGAAATGGTTGCACGGATTTGAAACGGTGCAGTACCATGGTGCACCACTCTCCAGCGATGATAAATCATAGACCAGCCACGGGATCCCGTTTTACAGAAAAAATCCACGTGACGAAAAAACGAAGGGTAAAAATCTTCCTTGACCCGATTGAGGTTCGGATAGGATTTTTTGGGTATGAAACTAACCAGTGACGGCTTAAAGATGTCATAGCTGTAGAACACATAGATACCTTCGTTTGACTGGTAATGGCTACTGTAACTCTAAACGAGCCAAGAGTTATGGCCCTCCGAAAAATCGATATCCACAGGGTGCAACATCTACGGTGCAAGGTGCAACATCCGTCCTAAAGGACGAAACCGTGCCGTACGACCTTTAGAAATGGGTGCGTGGATTTGAAACGGTGCAGTACCATGGTGCACCACTCTCCAGCGATGGTAAATCATTGACCAGCCACGGGGATCCCGTTTTACAGAAAAAATCCACGTGACGAAAAAACGAAGGGTAAAAAACTTCCATGACCCGATTGAGGTTCGGATTGGATTTTTTGGGTATGAAATAACCAGTGATGGCTGAAAGCTGTCATAGCTGTAGAACACACATATACCTTCCTTTTGACTTATTATGAGTCCCGTAACTCTGAACGAGCCAAGAGTTATGGCCCTCCGAAGAATCGATTTCCACAGGGTGCAACATCTGCGGTGCAAGGTGCAACATCCGTCCAAAATGACGAAACCGTGTCGTACGACCTTTAGAAATGGGTGCATGGATTTGAAACGGAGCAGTACCATGTTGCACCACTCTCCAGCGATGGTAAATCATTGACCAGCCACGGGGATCCCGTTTTTACAGAAAAAATCCACGTGACGAAAAAACGAAGGGTAAAAAACTTCCATGACCCGATTGAGGTTCGGATAGGATTTTTTCGGTATGAAACTAACTACTGACGGCTGAAAGCAGTCATAGCTGTAGAACTCGCAGATAGCTTTGTTTTGACTGGTTATGGCTCCCGTAACTCTAAACGAGCCAAGAGTTATGGCCCTCCGAAGAATCGATATCCACAGGGTGCAACATCTACGGTGCAAGGTGCAACATCCGTCCAAAATGACGAAACCGTGTCGTACGACCTTTAGAAATGGATGCATGGATTTGAAACGGTGCAGTACCATGGTGCACCACTCTCCAGCGATGGTAAATCATTGACCAGCCACGGGGATCCCGTTTTACAGAAAAAATCCACGTGACTAAAAAACGAAGGATAAAAAACTTCCATGACCCGATTGAGGTTCGGATAGGATTTTTTGGGTATGAAACTATCCAGTGACGGCTAAAAGCCGTCATAGCTGTAGAACTCACAGATACCTTCGTTTTGACTGGTTATGGCTTCCGTAACTCTAAGCGAGCCAAGAGTTATGGCCCTCCGAAGAATCGATTTCCACAGGGTGCAACATCTGCGGTGCAAGGTGCAACATCCGTCCAAAATGACGAAACCGTGCCGTACGACCTTTAGGAATGGGTGCATGGATTTGAAACGATGCAGTACCATGGTGCACCACTCTCCAGCGATGGTAAATCATAGACCAGCCACGGGGATCCGGTTTTACAGAAAAAATCCACGTGACGAAAAAACGAAGGGTAAAAAACTTCCATGACCCGATTGAGGTTCGGATAGGATTTTTTGGGTATGAAACTTAACCAGTGACGGCTGAAAGCCATCATAGTTGTAGAACTCACAGATATCTTCGTTTTGACTGGTTATGGATCCCGTAACTCTAAACGAGCCAAGAGTTATGGCCCTTCGAATAATCGATATCCAAAGGGTGCAACATCTGCGGTGCAAGGTGCAACAACCGTCCAAAATGATGAAACAATGTCGTACGACCTTTAGAAATGGTTGCACGGATTTGAAACGGTGCAGTACCATGGTGCACCACTCTCCAGCGATGATAAATCATAGACCAGCCACGGGATCCCGTTTTACAGAAAAAATCCACGTGACGAAAAAACGAAGGGTAAAAATCTTCCTTGACCCGATTGAGGTTCGGATTGGATTTTTTGGGTATGAAACTAACCAGTGACGGCTTAAAGATGTCATAGCTGTAGAACACATAGATACCTTCGTTTGACTGGTAATGGCTACTGTAACTCTAAACGAGCCAAGAGTTATGGCCCTCCGAAAAATCGATATCCACAGGGTGCAACATCTACGGTGCAAGGTGCAACATCCGTCCTAAATGACGAAACCGTGCCGTACGACCTTTAGAAATGGGTGCATGGATTTGAAACGGTGCAGTACCATGGTGCACCACTCTCCAGCGATGGTAAATCATTGACCAGCCACGGGGATCCCGTTTTACAGAAAAAATCCACGTGACGAAAAAACGAAGGGTAAAAAACTTCCATGACCCGATTGAGGTTCGGATTGGATTTTTTGGGTATGAAATAACCAGTGATGGCTGAAAGCTGTCATAGCTGTAGAACTCACATATACCTTCCTTTTGACTTATTATGAGTCCCGTAACTCTGAACGAGCCAAGAGTTATGGCCCTCCGAAGAATCGATTTCCACAGGGTGCAACATCTGCGGTGCAAGGTGCAACATCCGTCCAAAATGACGAAACCGTGTCGTACGACCTTTAGAAATGGGTGCATGGATTTGAAATGGAGCAGTACCATGTTGCACCACTCTCCAGCGATGGTAAATCATTGACCAGCCACGGGGATCCCGTTTTTACAGAAAAAATCCACGTGACGAAAAAACGAAGGGTAAAAAACTTCCATGACCCGATTGAGGTTCGGATAGGATTTTTTCGGTATGAAACTAACTACTGACGGCTAAAAGCAGTCATAGCTGTAGAACTCGCAGATAGCTTCGTTTTGACTGGTTATGGCTCCCGTAACTCTAAACGAGCCAAGAGTTATGGCCCTCCGAAGAATCGATATCCACAGGGTGCAACATCTACGGTGCAAGGTGCAACATCCGTCCAAAATGACGAAACCGTGTCGTACGACCTTTAGAAATGGATGCATGGATTTGAAACGGTGCAGTACCATGGTGCACCACTCTCCAGCGATGGTAAATCATTGACCAGCCACGGGGATCCCGTTTTACAGAAAAAATCCACGTGACTAAAAAACGAAGGGTAAAAAACTTCCATGACCCGATTGAGGTTCGGATAGGATTTTTTGGGTATGAAACTATCCAGTGACGGCTAAAAGCCGTCATAGCTGTAGAACTCACAGATACCTTCGTTTTGACTGGTTATGGCTTCCGTAACTCTAAGCGAGCCAAGAGTTATGGCCCTCCGAAGAATCGATTTCCACAGGGTGCAACATCTGCGGTGCAAGGTGCAACATCCGTCCAAAATGACGAAACCGTGTCGTACGACCTTTAGAAATGGGTGCATGGATTTGAAACGGTGCAACACCATGGTGCACCACTCTCCAGCGATGGTAAATCATTAACCAGCCACGGGGATCCCGTTTTACAGAAAAAATCCACGTGACGAAAAAACGAAGGGTAAAAACTTCCTTGACCCGATTGAGGTTCGGATAGGATTTTTTGGGTATGAAACTAACCAGTGATGGCTGAAAGCTGTCATAGCTGTAGAACTCACAGATACCTTCGTTTTGACTGGTTATGGCTCCCGTAACTCTAAACGAGCCAAGAGTTATGGCCCTCCGAATAATCGATATCCTTAGGGTGCAACATCTACGGTGCAAGGTGCAACATCCGTCCAAAATGACGAAACCGTGTCGTACGACCTTTAGAAATGGGTGCATGGATTTGAAACGGTGCAGTACCATGGTGCACCACTCTCCAGCGATGGTAAATCATTGACCAGTCACGGGGATCCCGTTTTATAGAAAAAATCCACGTGACGAAAAAACGAAGGGTAAAAAACTTCCATGACCCGATTGAGGTTCGGATAGGATTTTTTGGGTATGAAACTTACCAGTGACGGCTTAAAGCCATCATAGCTGTAGAACTCACAGATACCTTCGTTTTGACTGGTTATGGCTCCCGTAACTCTAAACGAGCCAAGAGTTATGGCCCTCCGAAGAATCGATTTCCACAGGGTGCAACATCTGCGGTGCAAGGTGCAACATCCGTCCAAAATGACGAAACCGTGCCGTACGACCTTTAGGAATGGGTGCATGGATTTGAAACGATGCAGTACCATGGTGCACCACTCTCCAGCGATGGTAAATCATAGACCAGCCACGGGGATCCGGTTTTACAGAAAAAATCCACGTGACGAAAAAATGAAGGGTAAAAAACTTTCTTGACCCGATTGAGGTTTGGATAGGATTTTTTGGGTATGAAACTAACCGGTGACGGCAGAAAGATGTCATAGCTGTAGAAATCATAGATACCTTCGTTTTGACTGGTTATGGCTCCCGTAACTCTAAACGAGCCAAGAGTTATGGCCCTCCGAATAATAGATATCCATAGGGTGCAACATCTACGGCGCAAGGTGCAACATCCGTCCAAAATGACGAAACCGTGCCGTACGACCTTTAGAAATGGGTGCATGGATGTGAAACGGTGCAGTACCATGGTGCACCACTCTCTAGCGATGGAAAATCGTTGACCAGCCACGGGGATCCCGTTTTACAGAAAAAATCCACGTGACGAAAAAACGAAGGGTAAAAAACTTCCATGACCCGATTGAGGTTCGGATAGGATTTTTTGGGTATGAAACTTAACCAGTGACGGCTGAAAGCCGTCATAGCTGTAGAACTCACAGATATCTTCGTTTTGACTGGTTATGGCTCCCGTAACTCTAAACGAGCCAAGAGTTATGGCCCTTCGAATAATCGATATCCAAAGGGTGCAACATCTGCGGTGCAAGGTGCAACAACCGTCCAAAATGATGAAACAATGTCGTACGACCTTTAGAAATGGTTGCACGGATTTGAAACGGTGCAGTACCATGGTGCACCACTCTCCAGCGATGATAAATCATAGACCAGCCACGGGATCCCGTTTTACAGAAAAAATCCACGTGACGAAAAAACGAAGGGTAAAAATCTTCCTTGACCCGATTGAGGTTCGGATAGGATTTTTTGGGTATGAAACTAACCAGTGACGGCTTAAAGATGTCATTGCTGTAGAACACATAGATACCTTCGTTTGACTGGTAATGGCTACTGTAACTCTAAACGAGCCAAGAGTTATGGCCCTCCGAAAAATCGATATCCACAGGGTGCAACATCTACGGTGCAAGGTGCAACATCCGTCCTAAATGACGAAACCGTGTCGTACGACCTTTAGAAATGGGTGCATGGATTTGAAACGGTGCAGTACCATGGTGCACCACTCTCCAGCGATGGTAAATCATTGACCAGCCACGGGGATCCCATTTTACAGAAAAAATCCACGTGACGAAAAAACGAAGGGTAAAAAACTTCCATGACCCGATTGAGGTTCGGATTGGATTTTTTGGGTATGAAATGACCAGTGATGGCTGAAAGCTGTCATAGCTGTAGAACTCACATATACCTTCCTTTTGACTTATTATGAGTCCCGTAACTCTGAACGAGCCAAGAGTTATGGCCCTCCGAAGAATCGATTTCCACAGGGTGCAACATCTGCGGTGCAAGGTGCAACATCCGTCCAAAATGACGAAACCGTGTCGTACGACCTTTAGAAATGGGTGCATGGATTTGAAACGGTGCAGTACCATGTTGCACCACTCTCCAGCGATGGTAAATCATTGACCAACCACGGGGATCCCGTTTTTACAGAAAAAATCCACGTGACGAAAAAACGAAGGGTAAAAAACATCCATGACCCGATTGAGGTTCGGATAGGATTTTTTCGGTATGAAACTAACTACTGACGGCTGAAAGCAGTCATAGTTGTAGAACTCGCAGATAGCTTCGTTTTGACTGGTTATGGCTCCCGTAACTCTAAACGAGCCAAGAGTTATGGCCCTCCGAAGAATCGATATCCACAGGGTGCAACATCTACGGTGCAAGGTGCAACATCCGTCCAAAATGACGAAACCGTGCCGTACGACCTTTAGAAATGGATGCATGGATTTGAAACGGTGCAGTACCATGGTGCACCACTCTCCAGCGATGGTAAATCATTGACCAGCCACGGGGATCCCGTTTTACAGAAAAAATCCACGTGACTAAAAAACGAAGGGTAAAAAACTTCCATGACCCGATTGAGGTTCGGATAGGATTTTTTGGGTATGAAACTAACCAGTGACGGCTAAAAGCCGTCATAGCTGTAGAACTCACAGATACCTTCGTTTTGACTGGTTATGGCTTCCGTAACTCTAAGCGAGCCAAGAGTTATGGCCCTCCGAAGAATCGATTTCCACAGGGTGCAACATCTGCGGTGCAAGGTGCAACATCCGTCCAAAATGACGAAACCGTGTCGTACGACCTTTAGAAATGGGTGCATGGATTTGAAACGGTGCAACACCATGGTGCACCACTCTCCAGCGATGGTAAATCATTAACCAGCCACGGGGATCCCGTTTTACAGAAAAATTCCACGTGACGAAAAAACGAAGGGTAAAAACTTCCTTGACCCGATTGAGGTTCGGATAGGATTTTTTGGGTATGAAACTAACCAGTGATGGCTGAAAGCTGTCATAGCTGTAGAACTCACAGATACCTTCGTTTTGACTGGTTATGGCTCCCGTAACTCTAAACGAGCCAAGAGTTATGGCCCTCCGAATAACCGATATCCTTAGGGTGCAACATCTACGGTGCAAGGTGCAACATCCGTCCAAAATGACGAAACCGTGTCGTACGACCTTTAGAAATGGGTGCATGGATTTGAAACGGTGCAGTACCATGGTGCACCACTCTCCAGCGATGGTAAATCATTGACCAGCCACGGGGATCCCGTTTTACAGAAAAAATCCACGTGACGAAAAAACGAAGGGTAAAAAACTTCCATGACCCGATTGAGGTTCAGATAGGATTTTTTGGGTATGAAACTAACTAGTGACGGCTGAAAGCTGTCATAGCTGTAGAACTCACAGATACCTTCGTTTTGACTGGTTATGGCTCCCGTAACTCTAAACGAGCCAAGAGTTATGGCCCTCCGAATAATCGATATCCATAGGGTGCAACATCTACGGTGCAAGGTGCAACATCCGTCCAAAATGACGAAACCGTGTTGTACGACCTTTAGAAATGGGTGCATGGATTTGAAACGGTGCAGTACCATGGTGCACCACTCTCCAGCGATGGTAAATCATTGACCAGCCACGGGGATCCCGTTTTACAGAAAAAATCCACGTGACGAAAAAACGAAGGGTAAAAAACTTCCATGACCTGATTGAGGTTCGGATAGGATTTTTTGGGTATGAAACTAACTAGTGACGGCTGAAAGCTGTCATAGCTGTAGAACTCACAGATACCTTCGTTTTGACTGGTTATGGCTCCCGTAACTCTAAACGAGCCAAGAGTTATGGCCCTCCGAATAATCAATATCCATAGGGTGCAATATCTACGGTGCAAGGTGCAACATCCGTCCAAAATGTCGAAACCGTGCCGTACGACCTTTAGGAATGGGTGCATGGATTTGAAACGGTGCAGTACCATGGTGCACCACTCTCCAGCGATGGTAAATCATAGACCAGCCACGGGGATCCCGTTTTACAGAAAAAATCCACGTGACGAAAAAAGAAGGGTAAAAAACTTCCTTGACCCGATTGAGGTTCGGAAAGGATTTTTTGGGTATGAAACTAACCGGTGACGGCAGAAAGATGTCATAGCTGTAGAACTCATAGATACCTTCGTTTTGACTGGTTATGGCTCCCGTAACTCTAAACGAGCCAAGAGTTATGGCCCTCCGAATAATAGATATCCATAGGGTGCAACATCTACGGCGCAAGGTGCAACATCCGTCCAAAATGACGAAACCGTGCCGTACGACCTTTAGAAATGGGTGCAAGGATTTGAAACGGTGCAGTACCATGGTGCACCACTCTCCAGCGATGGTAAATCGTTGACCAGCCACGGGGATCCCGTTTTACAGAAAAAATCCACGTGACGAAAAAACGAAGGGTAAAAAACTTCCATGACCCGATTGAGGTTCGGATAGGATTTTTTGGGTATGAAACTAACCAGTGACGGCTGAAAGCGGTCATAGCTGTAGAACTCATAGATACCTTCGTTTTGACTGGTTATGGCTCCCGTAACTCTAAACGAGCCAAGAGTTATGGCCCTTCGAAGAATCGATTTCCACAGGGTGCAACATCTGCGGTGCAAGGTACAACATCCGTCCAAAATGACGTAACAGTGCCGTACGACCTTTAGAAATGGGTGCATGGATTTGAAATGATGCAGTACCATGGTGCACCACTCTCCAGCGATGGTAAATCATAGACCAGCCACAGTGATCCCGTTTTACATAAAAATCCACGTGACGAAAAAAGAAGGGTAAAAAACTTCCTTGACCCGATTGAGGTTCGGATAGGAATTTTTGGGTATGAAACTAACCAGTGACGGCTGAAAGCTGCCAAAGCTGTAGAACTCACAGATACCTTCGTTTTGACTGGTTATGGCTCCCGTAAATCTAAACGAGCCAAGAGTTATGGCCCTCCGAAGAATCGATATCCACAGGGTGCAACATCTACGGTGCAAGGTGCAACATCCGTCCAAAATGACGAAACATTGCCGTACGACCTTTGGAAATGAGTGCATGGATTTGAAACATTGCAGTACCATGGTGCACCACTCTCAGCGATGGTAAATCATAGACCAGCCATGGGGATCCCGTTTTATAGAAAAAATCTACGTGACGAAAAAACGAAGGGTAAAAATCTTCCTTGACCCGATTGAGGTTCGGATAGGATTTTTTGGGCATGAAACTAACCAGTGACGGCTTAAAGCTATCATAGCTGTAGAACACACAGATACCTTCGTTTGACTGGTAATGGCTCCCGTAACTCTAAACGAGCCAAGAGTTATGGCCCTCCGAATAAACGATATCCATAGGGTGCAACATCTACGGTGCAAGGTGCAACATCCGTCCAAAATGACGAAACCGTGTCGTACGACCTTTAGAAATGGGTGCATGGATTTGAAATGGTGCAGTACCATGGTGCACCACTCTCCAGCGATGGTAAATCATTGACCAGCCACGAGGATCCCGTTTTACAGAAAAAATTCACGTGATGAAAAAACGAAGGGTAAAAAACTTCCATGACCTGATTGAGGTTCAGATAGGATTTTTTGGGTATGAAACTAACTAGTGACGGCTGAAAGCTTTCATAGATGTAGAACTCACAAATACATTCGTTTTGACTGGTTATGGCTCCCGTAACTCTAAACGAGCCAATAGTTATGGCCCTCCGAAGAATCGATTTCCACAGGGTGCAACATCTACGGTGCAAGGTGCAACATCCGTCCAAAATGAAGAAACCGTGTCGTACGACCTTTAGAAATGGGTGCATGGATTTGAAATGGTGCAGTACCATAGTGCACCACTCTCCAGCGATGGTAAATCATTGACCAGCCACGGAGATCCCGTTTTTATAGAAAAAATCCACGTGACGAAAAAACGAAGGGTAAAAAACTTCCATGACCCGATTGAGGTTCGGATAGGATTTTTTGGGTATGAAACTGACCAGTGACGGCTGAAAGCTGCCATAGCTGTAGAACTCAGAGATACCATCGTTTTGACTGGTTATGGCTCCCGTAACTCTAAACGAGCCAAGAGTTATGGCCCTCCGAAGAATCGATATCCACAGGGTGCAACATCTACGGTGCAAGGTGCAACATCCGTCCAAAATGACGAAACAGTGTCGTACGACCTTTAGAAATGAGTGCATGGATTTGAAACATTGCAGTACCATGGTGTACCACTCTCCAGAGATGGTAAATCATAGACCAGCCACGGGGATCCCGTTTTACAGAAAAAATCCATGTGACGAAAAAACGAAGGGTAAAAAACTTCCTTGACCCGATTGAGGTTCGGATAGGATTTTTTGGGTATGAAACCAACCAGTGACGGCTGAAAGCTTCCACTGCTGTAGAACTCACAGATACCTTCGTTTTGACTGGTTATGGCTCCCGTAACTCTAAACGAGCCAAGAGTTATGGCCCTCCGAAGAATCGATATCCACAGGGTGCAACATTTACGGTGCAAGGTGCAACATCCGTCCAAAATGGCGAAACAGTGTCGTACGACCTTTAGAAGTGAGTGCATGGATTTGAAACATTACCGTACCATGGTGCACCACTCTCCAGCGATGGTAAATCATAGACCAGCCACAGGGATCCCGTTTTACAGAAAAAATCCACGTGACGAAAAAACGAAGGGTAAAAAACTTTCTTGACCCGATTGAGGTTCGGATAGGATTTTTTGGGTATGAAACTAACCAATGACGGCAGAAAGCTGCCATAGCTGTAGAACTCACAGATACCTTCGTTTTGACTGGTTATGGCTCCCGTAACTCTAAACGAGCCAAGAGTTATGGCCCTGCGAATAATAGATATCCATAGGGTGCAACATCTACGGCGCAAGGTGCAACATCCGTCCAAAATGACGAAACCGTGTCGTACGACCTTTAGAAATGGATGCATGGAATTGAAACGGTGTAGTACCATGGTGCACCACTCTCCAACGATGGTAAATCATTGACCAGCCACGGGGATCACGTTTTACCGAAAAAATCCACGTGACGAAAAAACGAAGGGTAAAAAACTGCCATGACCCGATTGAGGTTCGGATAGGATTTTTTGGGTATGAAACAAACCAGTGACGGCTGAAAGCATTCATAGCTGTAGAACTCACACATACCTTCGTTTTGACTGGTTATGGCTCCCGTAGCTCCAAACGAGCCAAGAGTTATGGCCCTCCGAAGAATCGATATCCACAGGGTGCAACATCTACGGTGCAAGGTGCAACATCCGTCCAAAATGGCGAAACAGCGCCGTACGACCTTTAGAAATGAGTGCATGGATTTGAAACATTACAGTACCATGGTGCACCACTCTCCAGCGATGGTAAATCATAGACCAGCCACAGGGATCCCGTTTTACAGAAAAAATCCACATGACGAAAAAACGAACGGTAAAAAACTTTCTTGACCCGATTGAGGTTCGGATAGGATTTTTTGGGTATGAAACACACCAATGACGGCAGAAAGCTGCCATAGCTGTAGAACTCACAGATACCTTCGTTTTGACTGGTTATGGCTCCCGTAACTCTAAACGAGCCAAGAGTTATGGCCCTGCGAATAATAGATAACCATAGGGTGCAACATCTACGGCGCAAGGTGCAACATCCGTCCAAAATGACGAAACCGTGCCGTACGACCTTTAGAAATGGATGCATGGAATTGAAACGGTGTAGTACCATGGTGCACCACTCTCCAACGATGGTAAATCATTGACCAGCCACGGGGATCACGTTTTACAGAAAAAATCCACGTGACGAAAAAACGAAGGGTAAAAAACTGCCATGACCCGATTGAGGTTCGGATAGGATTTTTTGGGTATGAAACAAACCAGTTACGGCTGAAAGCAGTCATAGCTGTAGAACTCACAGATACTTTCGTTTTGACTGGTTATGGCTCCCATAACTCCAAACGAGCCAAGAGTTATGGCCCTCCGAATAATCGATATCCATAGGGTGCAACATCCACGGTGCAAGGTGCAACATCCGTCCAAAATGAAGAAACCGTGCCGTACGACCTTTAGAAATGGGTGCAAAGATTTGAAACGGTGCAGTACCATGGTGCACCACTCTCCAGCGATGGTAAATCATTGACCAGCCACGGGGATCCCGTTTTTACAGAAAAAATCCACTTGAGGAAAAAACGAAGGGTAAAAAACTTCCATGACCCGATTGAGGTTCGGATAGGATTTTTTGGGTATGAAACTAACTAATGACAGCTGAAAGCTGTCATAGCTTCACAGATACCTTCGTTTTGACTGTTTGTGGCTCCCCTAACTCTAAACGAGCCAAGATTTATGGCCCCCCGAAGAATCGATATCCACAGGGTGCAACATCTACGGTGTAAGGGGCAACATCTGTCCAAAATGACGAAACAGTGCCGTACGTCCTTTAGAAATTAGTGCATGGATTTGAAACATTGCAGTGCCATGGTGCACCACTCTCCAGCGATGGTAAATCATAGACCTGCCACGGGGATCCCATTTAACATAAAAAATCCACGTGACGAAAAAACGAAGGGTACAAAACTTCCTTGACCCGATTGAGGTTCGGATAGGATTTTTTGGGTATGAAACTAACCAGTGACTGCTTAAAGCGGTCATAGCTGTAGAACTCACAGATATCTTCGTTTTGACTGGTTATGGCTCCCGTAACTCTAAACGAGCCAAGAGTTATGGCCCTCCGAAGAATCGATATCCATAGGGTGCAACATCTACGGTGCAAGGTGCAACATCCGTCCAAAATGACGAAACCGTGCCGTACGACCTTTAGAAATGGATGCATGGATTTGAAATGATGCAGTACCATGGTGCACCACTCTCCAGCAATGGTAAATCATTGACCAGCCACGGGGATCCCGTTTTACAGAAAAAATCCACGTGACGAAAAAACGAAGGGTAAAAAACTTCCATGACCCGATTGAGGTTCGGATAGGATTTTTTGGGTATGAAATTAACCAGTGACGGCTGAAAGCAGTCATAGCTGTAGAACTCACAGATACCTTCGTTTTGACTGGTTATGGCTCCCGTAACACCAAACGAGCTAAGAGTTATGGTCCTCCGAAGAATCAATTTCCACAGGGTGCAACATCTGCGGTGCAAGGTGCAACATCCGTCCAAAATGACGAAACCGTGCCGTACGACCTTTAGAAATGGGTGCATGGATTGGAAACGATGCAGTACCATGGTGCACCACTCTCCAGTGATGGTAAATCATTGACCAGCCACGGGGATCCCGTTTTTACAGAAAAATCCACGTGAGGAAAAAACGAAGGGTAAAAAACTTCCATGACCCGATTGAGGTTCGGATAGCATTTTTTGGGTATGAAACTAACCAGTGAAGGCTGAAAGCTGTCACAGCTGTAGAACTCACAGATACCTTCTTTTTGACTGGTTATGGCTCCCGTAACTCTAAACGAGCCAAGATTTATGGCCCTCCGAAGAATCGATATCCACAGGGTGCAACATCTACGGTGTAAGGTGCAACATCCGTCCAAAATGACGAAACAGTGCCGTACGACCTTTAGAAATGAGTGCATGGATTTGAAACATTGCAGTGCCATGGTGCACCACTCTCCAGCGATGGTAAATCATAGACCAGCCATGGGGATCCCGTTTTACAGAAAAAATCCACGTGACGAAAAAACGAAGGGTAAAAAACTTCCATGACCCGATTGAGGTTCGGATAGGATTTTTTGGGTATGAAATTAACCAGTGACGGCTGAAAGTAGTCATAGCTGTAGAACTCACAGATACCTTCGTTTTGACTGGTTATGGCTCCCGTAACACCAAACGAGCTAAGAGTTATGGTCCTCCGAAGAATCAATTTCCACAGGGTGCAACATCTGCGGTGCAAGGTGCAACATCCGTCCAAAATGACGAAACCGTGCCGTACGACCTTTAGAAATGGGTGCATGGATTGGAAACGATGCAGTACCATGGTGCACCACTCTCCAGTGATGGTAAATCAATGACCAGCCACGGGGATCCCGTTTTTACAGAAAAATCCACGTGAGGAAAAAACGAAGGGTAAAAAACTTCCATGACCCGATTGAGGTTCGGATAGCATTTTTTGGGTATGAAACTAACCAGTGAAGGCTGAAAGCTGTCATAGCTGTAGAACTCACAGATACCTTCTTTTTGACTGGTTATGGCTCCCGTAACTCTAAACGAGCCAAGATTTATGGCCCTCCGAAGAATCGATATCCACAGGGTGCAACATCTACGGTGTAAGGTGCAACATCCGTCCAAAATGACGAAACAGTGCCGTACGACCTTTAGAAATGAGTGCATGGATTTGAAACATTGCAGTGCCATGGTGCACCACTCTCCAGCGATGGTAAATCATAGACCAGCCATGGGGATCCCGTTTTACAGAAAAAATCCACGTGACGAAAAAACGAAGGGTAAAAAACTTCCATGACCCGATTGAGGTTCGGATAGGTTTTTTTGGGTATGAAACTAACCAGTGACGGCTGAAAGCCGTCATAGATGTAGAACTCACAGATACCTTCGTTTTGACTGGTTATGGCTCCCGTAACTCTAAACGAGCCAAGAGTTATGGCCCTCCGAAGAATCGATATCCATAGGGTGCAACATCTACGGTGCAAGGTGCAACATCCGTCCAAAATGACGAAACCGTGCCGTACGACCTTTAGAAATGGATGCATGGATTTGAAACGGTGCAGTACCATGGTGCACCACTCTCCAGCAATGGTAAATCATTGACCAGCCACGGGGATCCCGTTTTACAGAAAAAATCAACGTGACGAAAAAACGAATGGTAAAAAACATCCATGACCCGATTGAGGTTCGGATAGGATTTTTTGGGTATGAAACTAACCAGTGACGGCTGAAAGCAGTCATAGCTGTAGAACTCACAGATACCTTCGTTTTGACTGGTTATGGCTCCCGTAACACCAAACGAGCTAAGAGTTATGGCCCTCCGAAGAATCGATTTCCACAGGGTGCAACATCTGCGGTGCAAGGTGCAACATCCGTCCAAAATGACGAAACTGTGCCGTACGACCTTTAGAAATGGGTGCACGGATTGGAAACGATGCAGTACCATGGTGCACCACTCTCCAGCGATGGTAAATCATTGACCAGCCACGGGGATCCCGTTTTTACAGAAAAATCCACGCGAGGAAAAAACGAAGGGTAAAAAAATTCCATGACCCGATTGAGGTTCGGATAGGATTTTTTGGGTATGAAACTAACCAATGAAGGCAGAAAGCTATAGAACTCACAGATACCTTCTTTTTGACTAGTTATGGCTCCCGTAACTCTAAACGAGCCAAGATTTATGGCCCTCCGAAGAATCGATATCCACAGGGTGCAACATCTACGGTGTAAGGTACAACATCCGTCCAAAATGACGAAACAGTGCCGTACGACCTTTAGAAATGAGTGCATGGATTTGAAACATTGCAGTGCCATGGTGCACCACTCTCCCGCGATGGTAAATCATAGACCAGCCACGGCGATCCCGTTTTACAGAAAAAATCCACGAGACGAAAAAACGAAGGGTAAAAAACTTCCTTGACCCGATTGAGGTTCGGATAGGATTTTTTGGGTATGAATCTAACCAGTGACGGCTGAAAGCTGCCATAGCTGTAGAACTCACAGATACCTTCGTTTTGACTGGTTATGGCTCCCGTAACTCTAAACGAGCCAAGAGTAATGGCCCTCCAAAGAATCGATATCCACAGGGTGCAACATCTACGGCGCAAGGTGCAACATCCGTCCAAAATGACGAAACCGTGCCGTGCGACCTTTAGAAATGGGTGCATGGAATTGAAACGGTGCAGTACCATGGTGCACCACTCTCCAGCGATGGTAAATCATTGACCAGCCACGGGGATCCCGTTTTACAGAAAAAATCCACGTGACGAAAAAACGAAGGGTAAAAAACTTCCATGACCCGATTGAGGTTCGGATAGGATTTTTTGGGTATGAAACTAACCAGTGACGGCTGAAAGCTGTCATAGCTGTAGAACTCACAGATACCTTCGTTTTGATAGATTATGGGTCCCGTAACTCTAAAGAGCCATGAGTTATGGCCCTCCGAATAATCGATATCCAAAGGGTGCAACATCTGCGGTGCAAGGTGCAACATCCGTCCAAAATGACGAAACTGTGCCGTACGACCTTTAGAAATGGGTGCAGGGATTTGAAATGGTGCAGTACCATGGTGCACCACTCTCCAGTGATGGTAAATCATTGACCAGCCACGGGAATCCCGTTTTACCGAAAAAATCCACGTGACGAAAAAATGAAGGGTAAAAAACTTCCATCACCCAATTGAGGTTCAGATAGGATTTTTTGGGTATGAATCTAACCAGTGACGGCTGAAAGCGGTCATAGCTGTAGAACTCACAGATACCTTCGTTTTGACTGGTTATGGCTCCCGTAACTCCAAACGACCCAAGAGTTATGGCCCTCCGAATAATCGATAGCCATAGGGTGCAACATCTACGGTGCAAGGTGCAACATCCGTCCAAAATGACGAAACTGTGCCGTACGACCTTTAGAAATGGGTGCATGGATTTTAAACGGTGCAGTACCATGGCGCACCACTCTCCAGCGATGGTAAATCATTGACCAGCCACGGGGATCCCCTTTTTACAGAAAAAATCCACGTGAGGAAAAAACGAAGGGTAAAAAACTTCCATGACCCGATTGAGGTTCGGATAGGATTTTTTGGGTATGAAACTAACCAGTGACGGCTGAAAGCTGTCATAGCTGTAGAACTCACAGATACCTTCGTTTTGACTAGTTGTGGCTCCTGTAACTCTAAACGAGCCAAGAGTTATGGCCCTCCGAAGAATCGATATCCACAGGGTGCAACATCTACGGTGTAAGGTGCAACATCCGTCCAAAATGATGAAACACTGCCGTACGACCTTTAGAAATGAGTGCATGGATTTGAATCATTGCAGTGTCATGGTGCACCACTCTCCAGCGATGGTAAATCATAGACCAGCCACGGGGATCCCGTTTAACATAAAAAATCCACGTGACGAAAAAACGAAGGGTAAAAAACTTCCTTGACCCGATTGAGGTTCGGATAGGATTTTTTGGGTATGAAACTAGCCAGTGATGGCTGAAAGCTGTCATTGCTGTAGAACTCACAGATACCTTCGTTTTGACTGGTTATAACTACCGTAACTCTAAACAAGCCAAGAGTTATGGCCCTCCGAAGAATCGTTATCCATAGGGTGCAACATCTACGGTACAAGGTGCAACATCCGTCCAAAATGACGAAACCGTGCCGTACGACCTTTAGAAATGGATGCATGGATTTGAAACAGTGCAGTACCATAGTGCACCACTCTCCAGCGATGGTAAATCATTGACTAGCCACGGGGATTCCGTTTTACAGAAAAAATCCACGTGACGAAAAAACGAAGGGTAAAAAACTTCCATGACCCGATTGAGGTTCAGATAGGATTTTTTGGGTATGAAACTAACCAGTGATGGCTAAAAGCCGTCATAGCTGTAGAACTCACAGATACCTTCGTTTTGACTAGTTATGGATCCCGTAACTCCAAACGAGCCAAGAGTTATGGCCTTCCGAAGAATCGATTTCCACAGGGTGCAACATCTGCGGTGCAAGGTGCAACATCCGTCCAAAATGACGAAACCGTGCCGTACGACTTTTAGAAATGGGTGCATGGATTTGAAACGGTGCAGTACCATTGTGCATCACTTTCCAGCGATGGTAAATCATTGACCAGCCACGGGGATCCCGTTTTTACAGAAAAAATCCACGTTAGGAAAAAACGAAGGGTAAAAAACTTCCATGACCCGATCGAGGTTCGGATAGGATTATTTGGGTATGAAACTAACCAGTGAAGGCTGAAAGCTGTCATAGCTGTAGAACTCACAGATACCTTCGTTTTGACTAGTTATGGCTGCCGTAACTCTAAACGAGCCAAGAGTTATGGCCCTTCGAAGAATCGATATCCACAGGGTGCAACATCTACGGTGTAAGGTGCAACATCCGTCCAAAATGACGAAACAGTGCCGTACGACCTTTAGAAATGAGTGCATGTATTTGAAACATTGCAGTGCCATGGTGCACCGCTCTCCAGCGATGGTAAATCATAGACCAGCCACGGGGATCCCGTTTTACAGAAAAAATCCACGTGACGAAAAAACGAAGGTTAAAAAACTTCCTTGACCCGATTGAGGTTCGGATAGGATTTTTTGGGTATGAATCTAACCAGTGATGGCTGAAAGCTGCCATAGCTGTAGAACTCACAGATACCTTCGTTTTGACTGGTTATGGCTCCCATAACTCTAAACGAGCCAAGAGTTATGGCCCTCCGAAGAATCGATATCCACAGGGTGCAACATCTACGGTGCAAGGTGCAACATCCGTCCAAAATGACGAAACAGTGCCGTACGACCTTTAGAAATGAGTGCATGGATTTGAAACATTGCAGTACCATGGTGCACCACTCTCCAGCGATGGTAAATCATAGACCAGCCACGGGGATCCCGTTTTACAGAAAAAATCCACGTGACGAAAAAACGAAGGGTAAAAAACTTCCTTGACCCGATTGAGGTTCGGATAGGATTTTTTTGGGTATGAAACTAACCAGTGGCGGCAGAAAGCTGTCATAGCTGTAGAACTCACAGATACCTTCGTTTTGATAGGTTATGGGTCCCGTAACTCTAAACGAGCCAAGAGTTATGGCCCTCCGAATAATCGATATCCAAAGGGTGCAACATCTGCGGTGCAAGGTGCAACATCCGTCCAAAATGACAAACCGTGCCGTATGACCTTTAGAAATGGGTGCAGGGATTTGAAACGGTGCAGTACCATGGTGCACCACTCTCCAGCGATGGTAAATCATTGACCAGCCACGGGGATCCCGTTTTACAGAAAAAATCCACATGACGAAAAAACGAAGGGTAAAAAACTTCCATGACCCGATTGAGGTTCGGATAGGATTTTTTGGGTATGAAACTAACCAGTGACGGCTGAAAGCGGTCATAGCTGTAGAACTCACAGATACCTTCGTTTTGACTGGTTGGCTCCCATAATTCCAAACGAGCCAATAGTTATGGCCCTTCGAATAATAGATATCCATAGGGTGCAACATCTACGGCGCAAGGTGCAACATCCATCCAAGATGACGAAACCGTGCCGTACGACCTTTAGAAATGGGTGCATGGAATTGAAACGGTGCAGTACCATGGTGCACCACTCTCCAGCGATGGTAAATCATTGACCAGCCACGGGGATCCCGTTTTACAGAAAAAATCTATGTGACGAAAAAACGAAGGGTAAAAAACTTCCATGACCCGATTGAAGTTCGGATAGGATTTTTTGGTTATGAAGCTAACCAGTGACGGCTGAAAGCCGTCATAGTTGTAGAACTCACAGATACCTTCGTTTTGATAGGTTATGGGTCCCGTAACTCTAAACGAGCCAAGAGTTATGGCCCTCCGAATAATCGATATCCAAAGGGTGCAACATCTGCGGTGCAAGGTGCAACATCCGTCCAAAATGACGAAACCGTGCCGTACGACCTTTAGAAATGGGTGCAGGGATTTGAAACGGTGCAGTACCATGGTGCACCACTCTCCAGCGATGGTAAATCATTGACCAGCCACGGGGATCCCGTTTTACAGAAAAAATCCACATGACGAAAAAACGAAGGGTAAAAAACTTCCATGACCCGATTGAGGTTCGGATAGGACTTTTTGGGTATGAAACTAACCAGTGACGGCTGAAAGCGGTCATAGCTGTAGAACTCACAGATACCTTCGTTTTGACTGGTTATGGCTCCTATAACTCCAAACGAGCCAAGAGTTATGGCCCTCCGAAACTGTGTCGTACGACCTTTAGAAATGGGTGCATAGATTTGAAACGGTGTAGTACCATGGTGCACCACTCTCCAGCGATGGTAAATCATTGACCAGCCACGGGGATCCCGTTTTTACAGAAAACATCCACGTGAGGAAAAAACGAAGGGTAAAAAACTTCCATGATCCGATTGAGGTTCAGATAGGATTTTTTGGGTATAAAACTAACCAGTGACGGCTGAAAGCTGTCATAGCTGTAGAACTCACAGATACCTTCGTTTTGACTGGTTGTGGCTCCCGTAACTCTAAGCGAGCCAAGAGTTATGGCCCTTCGAAGAATCGATTTCCACAAGGTGCAACATCTACGGTGTAAGGTGCAACATCCGTCCAAAATGACTAAACAGTGCCGTACGACCTTTAGAAATGAGTGCATGGATTTGAAACATTGCAGTGCCATGGTGCACAACTCTCCAGCGATGGTAAATCATAGACCAGCCACGGGGATCCCGTTTAACATAAAAAATCCACGTGACGAAAAAACGAAGGGTAAAAAACTTCTTTGACCCGATTGAGGTTCGGGTAGGATTTTTTGGGTATGAAACTAACCAGTGACGGATGAGAGCGGTCATAGCTGTAGAACTCATAGATACCTTCGTTTTGACTGGTTATGGCTCCCGTAACTCTAAACGAGCCAAGAGTTATGGCCCTCCGAAGAATCGATATCCATAGGGTGCAACATCTACGGTGCAAGGTGCAACATCCGTCCAAAATGACGAAACCGTGCCGTACGACCTTTAGAAATGGATGCATGGATTGGAAACGGTGCAGTACCGTGGTGCACCACTCTCCAGCAATGGTAAATCATTGACCAGTCACGGGGATCCCGTTTTACAGAAAAAATCCACATGACGAAAAAACGAAGGGTAAAAAACTTCCATGACCCGATTGAGGTTCGGATAGGATTTTTTGGGTATGAAACTAACCAGTGACGGCTAAAAGCCGTCATAGCTGTGGAACTCACAGATACCTTCGTTTTGACTGGTTATGGCTCCCGTAACTCCAAACGAGCCAAGAGTTATGGCCCTCCGAAGAATCGATTTCCACAGGGTGCAACATCTCCGGTGCAAGGTGCAACATCCGTCCAAAATGACGAAACCGTGCCGTACGACCTTTAGAAATGGGTGCATGGATTTGAAACGGTGCAGTACCATGGTGCACCACTCTCCAGTGATGGTAAATCATTGACCAGCCACGGGGATCCCGTTTTTACAGAAAAAATCCACGTGAGGAAAAAATGAAGGGTAAAAAACTTCCATGACCCGATTGAGGTTCGGATAGGATTTTTTGGGTATGAAACTAACCAGTGAAGGCTGAAAGCTGTCATAGCTGTAGAACTCACAGATACCTTCGTTTTGACTGGTTATGGCTCCCGTAACTCTAAACGAGCCAAGAGTTATGGCCCTCCGAAGAATCGATATCCATAGGGTGCAACATCTACGGTGTAAGGTGCAACATCCGTCCAAAATGACGAAACAGTGCCGTACGACCTTTAGAAATGAGTGCATGGATTTGAAACATTGCAGTGCCATGGTGCACCACTCTCCAGCGATGGTAAATCATAGACCAGCCACGGGGATCCTGTTTTACAGAAAAAATCCACGTGACGAAAAAACGAAGGGTAAAAAACTTCCTTGACCCGATTGAGGTTCGGATAGGATTTTTTGGGTATGAAACAAACCAGTTGTGACGATCGCCCATGACTCCCGCACCAAAACAAGGAAATAATGCGCTGAAAGGTGTGCCAGGAAGCCATGGACGATAGTCAGGGTAAAATAAAACATTAAACTCTATCGTACAACTCACAGCGCATGGATAAAATACAATAGAGAATTATAATATAGTGAAGCTCCATAGAACAGAACATCATCATATAAGCATCATAGTAGTTTTAAACAAACATATGAATCATCCATACATCAAAGCCACAC
Source organism: Allium cepa (assembly GCA_030765085.1). Taxonomy (NCBI): domain Eukaryota; kingdom Viridiplantae; phylum Streptophyta; class Magnoliopsida; order Asparagales; family Amaryllidaceae; genus Allium; species Allium cepa. The sequence continues at coordinate 2,177,193 of CM060941.1, forward strand.
TACATATCACTCAAACAAATACAGCAGCGGAACACCCTGTACATATAATATGAAAATAATATGCAAAAGCCTCCTGCTCGTCTTCGTCATCATCAGCGTAGATCTCCAAGAACAGCATCTGTCACCTGCTACCTAGTATGCCCATCCCAACATGGATGAACAGCCCAAGGTAATAAGAGGAGACATAAAACCTTGAGTCAGACAAAGTCTTAGTGAGCAGTAAATCAACTATCTAACATACCAAAAGAGCATAAGGGATAAAAGGAATAGGAACCAAACCATCCCACCCCACCTCTTTCTACAGTGATAGCCCCTAGACACACACTAAGGAGAAGCAAACATAACATAGCAGACAATTAACGTAAAGCAATAATCACTCGAGCCAAGGGCGATATTTTCCAAATACAAACCCCCAAGGCCTAAACCAAGATCAGATAAGCACTCAGAAAATACCGCTCTTGAGACCGAATGGTGATACAACCAAACATCCATGACTCTGGCTATCACTGTTATCCTTGCCTTGATTTCACCGTTAGTCGAATGACCACCCGTCAAGGGCTAATGGTAACCCCGGTTTTAGACATAACTCCGCACGTCATCGTGACCCGTGCCTAAGACGAACGCATCAGCCCAGAGTGCTAGCACGTCATCGTGACCCGTGCTTGGAACGTCATCGTGACCCGTTCCAACGTACCCTTGCTTTGAGTATGCTAGAACCTTCAACAACGATGAGATCTTAGCCTCCTAGTCATCCTCCTTGACGACTATTTCCATACTAGCTCAAGCACCTCTCAAGCTAACCATTATCCACCCCAACTAGGACCGCATCACCGAGTTATCAACATATCTTCGTACGTCGTCATGATCCATGCTTGGAACGTCATCATGACCCGTCCCATCTCAACATATGCCTTGCCTCATCACATCATAGCAAAGTCCCATCTCAATATCATGCTTTGCCTTCTCGCATCATGGCAAGGTCCCACATCCTCGAATCCATCCATATGAGCTTCCACATCCGCTTCATATGCCACAGGCAGCTTTCCTTATCCAAGAGCCTTTCCACTTGGCTTTTGAATCACCATCAACCATACTTGTCCAAGTCAAGTAATCGATCAACTAATCAATCAAATCAAACATTAATCCAAGCAATCAATCATTCAACAAGATCTAAATAGGCAATCAAGTAATCAAACATGATCTAAATAGGCATTTATAATTACAATGGTAATTTCGTAAATAAATGTGCATAGATCTAACATATATGAATCATGGGTTTTTAACATAGATCTAACAAATATAAATCATGGGTTTTGTCTCTACAACTAGATGAATGAACTTGCAAAGGTAAACATCTTCATAAGAATGGATCTACACTTGAATCTAAGGAAAAATGCATAAAAACACTCTCTACAACACTCCAACAAACCACCAATCCAATACACTCCTTTGGGTCCGCGTGAGAGAAAACTACCACTCACCAAATCAACCAAACACTTCAAAAACAAAACACTTCAGATCTGGACAGCGAAGATCCAAGCTTGATTCGTCGAAATCTCGCTTGAAACGATGAAATCTAGCTTCGTTGGATGAAGATCTTCAACTCTGGCCCTTGAATCTTTGATCTTGATCTTCGATCTTGGATGGATGTTAGAACTAGATTGAAATGGAGAAAAGAAGGTGAAGAAATGTTGTAGTCGAGTTCCCAAAATGGCAGCACTTCGTCGCTTCAAAAACCGGTGCCAAAAAGTGAGCCAAACCCCTCTATTTATAGGCTGAGTCTTAGGTCGTCCGCCTCTATAACTCGTGCCCGGTCTTAGGTCGTTGCCGACCTAACGTGTTACGACTCACGATCTTAGGTCGTTACCGACCTAACGTGTTACGATTCACGACCCAAAATCCCCACGACTCACGACCTAACGACTCAACGACTCACAATTCCTACGACCTAAAAAAAGAACGCAGATCCGCTAACTCGTAAATGAGTTACGACTTACGACACAGTGAGCTACCAAGTCGCTCACACGATCTAACGGTCCTAAAGCTGCGCGACTTAAAATGAATGCAGATCCATGATGCTGCGACTTAACTTCTAACGACCTTCCTACCCTAACGACCTAACACCTTAAGTCGCCAACGACTTAACTCGTAAGCCGCTGCTCCACCTAACTCGCTCACTCACTAACTCGCTAGCCCCTAAGTCGGCCAAAACCTTAAGTCGCTAGCCATTAACTCATCCCAAACCACTAAGTCGTAGCACACTAACTCGCTAACTCTTAGGTCGCTCACCAGTAGGTCGCTGCCCCTATAGGTCGCTCCACTCGACCTAACCACTATTCGACCTAGCACTTTTAGGTTACTTACGACCTATCTTAACTCGTAATCACTAGGTCGCCTAATCCCTTAAGTCTTAGGTCGCTGCTCCTATTGACACGTTCACATGCTAACTCGTGAGTTGCCAACAACCTTAGGTTGCCTACCGACCTAACTCCATCACAACCTAAACTAAGTCTTAACCCGTTAGCACTAACACGCTAACTCTCACATGACCTAAGCTCCCACCCGAGCTAACTCTGGTTGACTCAACGATGCAAACGACCTAAAGACAATTATCTTACGATTAATCGACACGTAAAATACGGGTCGTTACATTCTCTCCCCCTTAGGAATTTCGCCCCCGAAATCCCAAACAAATGAGAGCAACCAAAACTATCCTGCATGCCTACCATCCATAGCAATCAAAAATCCATGCATCCAATTCTAGCCTTGCATGCAGAATTCTAAGATTAGATCAAGATGCAAATTCATGAGATGTCACGACACCTTAGGGCCATACCTCGAAGAGTCCAGGATGAGCTGCCTTCATCCTCTCTTCCTCCTCCCATGTACAGTCGTTAACATCATCACTCCATTGTACCTTGAGCAACGTAATCGTCTTCCTCCTAAGCTGTTTCGTGTCGGTTCCAACAGCACGAAGTGGCTTACGAGGTCTCGAAACAACTGGATCAACTTCCAAGTCTTCACAGCTATCAGCAGAAACCACCGTAGTTGGGTCATGCACATACTTCCGTAGATAAGATACATGAAAAACATTGTGCACACCCGCCATCTTTTCCGGTAACTCCAATCTATAAGCGAGTTTTCCAATTCGCTTGATAATCGGGAATGGTCCAACAAATCTCAGAGTTAACTTTCCTTTCTTCCCGAATATAATAACACTCTTCAATGGAGAAATCTTCACAGAAACCGTATCACCTACGTCGAACTCCAAATCCTTACGACGATTATCGGCATAACTCTTCTGACGATCTTGGGCTGCCTTCATTCGTTGCCGAATGGTCTCTATACAATCCAAAGTCTGTCGAATCATCTATGGCCTAAGTATCAGCTTTTCTCTAGTTTCCAACCAACATGTCGGAGAGTTACACGGTCTTCCATATAATGCCTCATATGGTGCCATACCAATACTCGACTGATAACTGTTATTATATGCAAATTCCACCAAATGAAGGTGATCTTCCCATGATCCTCCGAAGTCCAAAACACTTGCTCTCAAGAGATCTTCCAAAACTCGGTTGACTCTCTCAGTCTGACCATCTGTTTGAGGGTGATAAGCTGTACTCATACACAACTCGATTCCCAAAACTTGCTGGAAGCTCTTCCAAAATCTACTAGTGAACAATGGGTCTCGATCGCTCACTATACTCTTCGGAACACCATGGAGTCAAACTATCCACTTAACATAAAGCCCAGCCAACTTCGATGCAGTCCTAGTCGATCGAACAGGAATGAACCTTGCACTCTTAGTCAACCGATCTACGATGACCCAAATCCCTTCATTCCCTGTCCTGGTTCTAGGTAGACCATCGATAAAATCCATCGACACTTGCTCCCACTTCCATGTAGGAACCTCTAATGGCTGAAGCAATCCACCGGGCTTCTTCTGCTCGGCTTTCACCAACTGGCAGTTCATACATTTGGAAATAAAATTTCCAACATCCTTCTTCATGCCTTCCCAGTAATAAGTTCTCTTCATATCCCGATACATCTTATTTCCACCTGGATGAATTGTCAACTTCGAGTGATGACTTTCCCTCAGAACTTCATCTCTCAATCCATCTATATCAGGAACAACTAATCGTCCTTGCTTTCGAAGCCAACCCTCTCGATCGACCTTGAATCCTTTATCCTTCTCTGGATTCAATCCAGCTTCCAAATCACGGATAATCCTGACAAGCTTATCGTCTTGCTTTTGGCTCTCCCCAATCCTTTCCACAAGAGTAGGTCTTATCGATAAGTTTGCCAACATCTCAGGTTCCAATTCACATCTAGGCCTGAAAACAAACCCAGCCAAATACTCGAGACTCTTCCATTCCGAAAACATGGCTCCCAATCTTGCATGTCTTCGACTTAACGCATCAGCCACTGCGTTTCCTTTTCCCGGAGTATAGGCTATACCAAAATCATACGATGCTAAAAACTCTAGCCACCGTTGCTATCGAAGATTCAAATCCTTTTAGGAGAAAAGATTCTTCAACGACTTATGATCCGTAAACAACTCGAATCGAACTCCCAACAGATAATGTCTCCACATCTTCAAAGCAAACACAATCGCCGCTAACTCCAAATCATGAGTCGGATAATTCCTTTCATGCGGCTTCAGTTGTCGACTTGCATACGCAACAACTTTATCCTTCTGCATTAGCACTGCTCCAAGTCCAGTACCACATGCATCGGTGTAAACACCATCTCATCATTCCCACTTGGAATAGTCAAAACAGGAGCACTCGTCAGTCGCTCTTTCAGGATTACGAAGGCTTGCTCACACTTATCATCCCATTCGAACACTTGGTTCTTCTTCGTCAATCCTGTCAACGGTGCAGCTATCTTGGAAAAGTCTTTGATAAACCGACGATAATATCCTGCTAGTCCAAGAAAACTTCTCACATCAGATGCATTCTTAGGTCTAACCCAATCCTGGATTGCTGCCACCTTAGCGGGATCAACCGCTATTCCATTTCCAGAGATAACATGGCCTAAGAACCTCACTTCACTCTTCCAGAAGTGACACTTCGAAAACTTAGCCTTCAGCTGATGTTTCCGCAAGATTTCCAAAACAATCCTCAAGTGTGTCTGGTGTTCCTCCTCAGTTCTGGAATAAATCAGAATATCATCCACGAACACAAGCACGAACTTATTCAACTGATCTCTGAACACTCTATTCATAAGATCCATAAAATATGCTGGTGCATTGGTCAATCCAAACGGCATTACCAACCACTCATAAAACCCGGATGGTGTCCTGAAAGCAGTCTTCGGCACACTATCCTTCGCCACTCTCAACTGGTGAAATCCCGTTGCCAAATCCATCTGAGAAAACACCTTAGCCTCGTGAAGCTGGTCAAACAAGTCATCTATTCTCGGCAATGGATACTTGTTCTTCTTAGTCACCTTATTCAGCTCACGATAATCCACACACAACCTCAACGATCCATCCGCTTTGGTTGCGAACACAACTGGTGCACCCCATTCGGACACACTACGCCGAATGAACCCTTTCTGCAAAAGTTCATCAACTTGCACCTTCAACTCTTGCTGTTCCCTAGGCGCCATCCGCCTAAGAGGCATCACCACAGGTCTGGCTCCCTCAACTAGATCGATACGAAACTCGATCTCCCTATGCGGCGGTAACCCTTTGACTTCGTCAAAGACATCCTCAAATCCATTCACAATAGGCACTGATGACAGTCCATCCCGTGGAACAACCAGCGAATACATGAAGCTCATGAAGACGCCTTCTTCATGCTTACATCGTATCACAACCTTTCGCCCTTCCACATTCCCGACTGTCACCTCCATCCTCTCACAATAAATCCTTGCCGCATACTTCCTAAGCCAGTCCATACCCAAAATTATTCCGAACCCCGCAAAGTTCAGAACAAAGCAATCACAAACAAACGAGCAATCATGACTCGACACAAATAGACCACGACATATCATACACAAACATGACGTACCCCCAATTGGATTTGTCACAACCAATGGCCTATCAACAATATCCGGTTTCAAACCTAACCGGCCTACCAAATCATCACAAACAAAAGAATGCGACGCTCCAGTATCAAACAACACTCTAACTGGAACACCACAAATGGAAAGAGTACCTTGAACCACCACACTCTTCCCCATCTCTTCGGTAGTAGGAGCCTTTGAAGACGACGGCACAGCTCCCAAAGCATAAGCTTGCACAATCTGCTTATCTTTCCTCGGCTCTGGACAGTCCTTCTTGATATGTCCCAGCTTATCACAGTTGTGGCACTTCAACTGCACCTTTGGATTCTTGCAATCCCGGGAGAGATGACCCTTCTGTCGGCAGTTGTAGCAGGTCACTTCACCTTTCGGCTTCTTCTGGCCATCCTTTCCCTTCTGCTGCTGCTGCTTCCTCTTCTTATTTCCACTATGGTCCTTGGTCACAGCAACAATAGAACTTTCCCTAGGAAACAAACTCTCATGCCTAAGAGCTTTCTCCACAAGCTTCTCAAACGGATCGTCCAAATGATACACCAACTGCCTCCCTAGATAAGCATCCAAGCCCGTCACAAACTTCTCGTTCTTCTGGTAGGGAGAATCGATATACGATCTGGCATATTTGGACAAAGCCTCAAACTCAGAAACATACTCAAGAACCGATCTCCCACCTTGCTTGAGTTCCACAAACTTCTTAAACAAGACAGATTTCTGAGCCGTAGAGATGAACTTAGCTTCAAATCTGACTTGGAATTGCTCCCAAGTAATCTCCTCTACCGAAGTATCGATGGTGATAGAATTCCACCAATCTGAAGCTCTTCCTTGAAGTTGCCTTGATGCAAGCTTCCTCTTAGTTGCATCCTCGATTCCCAAATCACCAAAAATCCTTCGACAAGCATCAATCCATCTCTGCACTTCAATAGTCGATTCCGTTCCCAAGAAAATTTTTCCTCCAAGAGAAGTATAGTCCTTGCAAATCTTAGCAAAATCCACCGGTCTTGGGGCTTGAACTTGAACTCCCACATCCACTGATGATCCGGAAGCTGGTATCCTCCTCATGATTGAAGTCATCATGGCCTCAAACATAGGAGCATAATCAACAGCTTCCCTAGCAGCACGGCTTTCCCTCGCAGCTTGTCTCTCACTTCGGCTCATCCTTAATATCTACAAAAAGGAACGATTTAGAACACCTTGAGAAACAACTGCATAAGGAGTTCAACTCCATCTAAAATACTATATTATATATAGTAATCATCCATCAAAATACAATTACGTCTCTCTCTTACGTAGTTACGTCAGCGAGCGTTGGCTAAAATCGATTAACCAAAGCTCTGATACCAAATGTGACGACCGCCCATGACTCCCGCACCAAAACAAGGAAATAATGCGCTGAAAGGTGTGCCAGGCAGCCATGGACGATAGTCAGGGTAAAATAAAACATTAAACTCTATCGTACAACTCACAGCGCATGGATAAAATACAATAGAGAATTATAATATAGTGAAGCTCCATAGAACAGAACATCATCATATAAGCATCATAGTAGTTTTAAACAAACATATGAATCATCCATACATCAAAGCCTCACTACATATCACTCAAACAAATACAGCAGCGAAACACCCAGTACATATAATATGAAAATAATATGCAAAAGTCTCCTGCTCGTCTTCGTCATCATCAGCGTAGATCTCCAAGAACAGCACCTGTCACCTGCTACCTAGTGTGCCCATCCCAACATGGATGAACAGCCCAAGGTAATAAGAGGAGACATAAAACCTTGAGTCAGACAAAGTCTTAGTGAGCAGTAAATCAACTATCTAACATACCAAAAGAGCATAAGGGATAAAAGGAATAGGAACCAAACCATCCCACCCCACCTCTTTCTACAGTGATAGCCCCCAGACACACACTAAGGAGAAGCAAACATAACATAGCAGACAATTAAGGTAAAGCAATAATCACTCGAGTCAAGGGCGATATTTTCCAAATACAAACCCCCAAGGCCTAAACCAAGATCAGATAAGCACTTAGAAAATACCGCTCTTGAGACCGAATGATGATACAACCAAACATCCATGACTCTGGCTATCACTATTATCCTTGCCTTGATTTCACCGTTAGTCGAATGACCACCTGTCAAGGGCTAATGGTAACCCCGGTTTTAGACATAACTCCGCACGTCATCGTGACCCGTGCCTAAGCCGAACGCATCAGCCCAGAGTACTAGCACGTCATCGTGACCCGTGCTTGGAACGTCATCGTGACCCGTTCCAACGTACCCTTGCTTTGAGTATGCTAGAACCTTCAACAACGATGAGATCTTAGCCTCCTAGTCATCCTCCTTGACGACTATTTCCATACTAGCTCAAGCACCTCTCAAGCTAACCATTATCCACCCCAACCCGGACCGCATCACCGAGTTATCAACATATCTTCGCACGTCGTCATGACCCGTGCTTGGAACGTCATCATGACCCGTCCCATCTCAACATATGCCTTGCCTCATCACATCATAGCAAAGTCCCATCTCAATATCATGCTTTGCCTTCTCGCATCATGGCAAGGTCCCACATCCTCGAATCCATCCATATGAGCTTCCACATCCGCTTCATATGCCACAGGCAGCTTTCCTTATCCAAGAGCCTTTCCACTTGGCTTTTGAATCACCATCAACCATACTTGTCCAAGTCAAGTAATCGATCAACTAATCAATCAAATCAAACATTAATCCAAGCAATCAATCATTCAACAAGATCTAAATAGGCAATCAAGTAATCAACCATGATCTAAATAGGCATTTATAATTACAATGGCAATTTCGTAAATAAATGTGCATAGATCTAACATATATGAATCATGGGTTTTTAACATAGATCTAACAAATATAATTCATGGATTTTGTCTCTACAACTAGATGAATGAACTTGCAAAGGTAAACATCTTCATAAGAATGGATCTACACTTGAATCTAAGGAAAAATGCATAAAAACACTCTCTACAACACTCCAACAAACCACCAATCCAATACACTCCTTTGGGTCCGCGTGAGAGATAACTTCAACTCACCAAATCAACCAAACACTTCAAAAACAAAATACTTCAGATCTGGACAGCGAAGATTCAAGCTTGATTCGTCGAAATCCCGCTTGAAACGATGAAATCTAGCTTCGTTGGATGAAGATCTTCAACTCTGGCCCTTGAATCTTTGATCTTGATCTTCGATCTTGGATGAATGTTAGAACTAGATTGAAATGGAGAAAAGAAGCTGAAGAAATGTTGTAGTCGAGTTCCCAAAATGGCAGCACTTCGTCGCTTCAAAAACCGGTGCCAAAAAGTGAGCCAAACCCCTCTATTTATAGGCTGAGTCTTAGGTCGTCCGCCTCTATAACTCATGCCCAGTTTTAGGTCGTTGCCGACCTAACGTGTTACGACTCACGATCTTAGGTCGTTACCGACCTAACGTGTTACGATTCACGACCCAAAATCCCCACGACTCACGACCTAACGACTCAACGGCTCACAATTCCTATGGCCTAAAAAAAAGAACGCAGATCCGCTAACTCGTAAATGAGTTACGACTTACGACACAGCGAGCTACGAAGTTGCTCACACGATCTAACGGTCCTAAAGCTGCGTGACTTAAAATGAATGCAGATCCATGATGCCGCGACTTAACTTCTTAACGACCTTCCTACCCTAACGACCTAACACCTTAAGTCGCCAACGACTTAACTCGTAAGCCGCTGCTCCACCTAACTCGCTCACTCACTAACTCGCTAGCCTCTAAGTCGGTCAAAACCTTAGGTCGCTAGCCCTTAACTCATCCCAAACCACTAAGTCGTAGCACACTAACTCGCTAACTCTTAGGTCGCTCACCAGTAGGTCGCTACCCCTATAGGTCGCTCCACTCGACCTAACCACTATTCGACCTAGCACTTTTAGGTTACTTACGACCTATCTTAACTCGTAATCACTAGGTCGCCTAATCCCTTAAGTCTTAGGTCGCTGCTCCTACTGACACGTTCACATGCTAACTCGTGAGTTGCCAACAACCTTAGGTCGCCTACCGACCTAACTCCATCACGACCTAAACTAAGTCTTAACCCGTTAGCACTAACACGCTAACTCTCACATCACCTAAGCTCCCACCCGAGCTAACTCTGGTTGACTCAACGATGCAAACGACCTAAAGACAATTATCTTACGATTAATCGACACGTAAAATACGGGTCGTTACACCAGTGACGGCTGAAAGCCGTCATAGCTGTAGAACTCACAGATACCTTCGTTTTGACTGGTTATGGCTCCCGTAACTCCAAACGAGCCAAGAGTTATGGCCCTCCGAAGAATCGATTTCCACAGGGTGCAACATCTGCGGTGCAAGGTGCAACATCCGTCCAAAATGACGAAACCGTGCCGTACGACCTTTAGAAACGGGTGCATGGATTTGAAACGGTGCAGTACCATGGTGCACCACTCTCCAGCGATGGTAAATCATTGACCAGCCACGGGGATCCCGTTTTTACAGAAAAAATCCACGTGAGGAAAAAACTTCCATGACCCGATTGAGGTTCGGATAGGATTTTTTGGGTATGAAACTAACCAGTGACGGCTGAAAGTAGTCACAGATGTAGAACTCACAAATACCTTCGTTTTGAGTGGTTGTTGCTCCCGTAACTCAAAACTAGCAAAGAGTTATGGCCCTCCGAAGAATCGATATCCACAGGGTGCAACATCTACGGTGCAAGGTGCAGCATCCGTCCAAAATGACGAAACAGTGCCGTACGACCTGTTGGGCGAATTCTCACCCAGAAGACCTCGAGACCAAGAGGCGCCAACCTCACTTGTATTCACATCCTACCCTTCACCAGCAAAGCCAAGGGACCATTTGGAAGCCCAACCTATAGGCCATTCGGCAATAGCCCATTCGGCATCCCCAGTGCACAAGCCCATTCGGCAGAGAAATGGAGCCTCGTTCGGCAATGCATGTCCCAAGCATAGAAGCACATTCGGCAGGAGTCCATTCGGCAGATCTTATGTCCCATTCGGCATATCCTAGTTCTCATTCGGCACGACCCATTCGGTAGCCAAGAGGAAGCTTCATCCGGCCAGACTCCTACCGGACCAACCCCATCTCCGGTCCACCATACCACTCCTACTACCGGACCAGGGTCCTACCGGTCCATGCGCCACTTCCCTACCAGTCCAACCTATGGCCGAACCAACTATTCTCCCACACATCACCTTATGCCGAACCAACAGCCAACCATGCTACCGAACCAGAGTGATGGGAAGCCATCACCGGACCAAACCTACCACCGAACCAATACATCACGCCAAACCAAAGCCTCTCCACTTCATCTCCATGCACGGCCGAATGAAGCTCCGCCGAACCAGATGACTACCAGGCCAGATTGCTTCAGCCCAGGCCCGCTGGCAGCTATATACATCCAAGACCCCTGCCCCCTACCTCACTCTATAAATAGAGGGGCAGGGGTACAACAATGGCAGACAAGTTTGAGAGCTCAAGCAAGGAAGGAACTTTCAAACTACTTTCATACACTTGTATACAAAGCATTGTACTTGTAATCTGGAAGAAGAAAGATAATAACATATAAAGTGGACGTAGGCACATTCTGGCCGAACCACTATAAATCTGCGTGTCTTTTACATTTCAGCCCTTACTTTTCTCATATTTACATACTCATCTAAAATCATTGAAAATCACACATACTCAACTAAAATAATACGACTTGGAGGTGTTTGTCCATTTTTTGTGCAAACATTTTTGGTGCTTTCATTGAGAGCTGAACTCAGGCTTCATCTTCTCCCACTCAACCTTCTTCCTAACAACATCACTCGTTGCTTAGAAATCATGCCTTCCAAACAGAGAAGGGATGTTAACAAAGGAAAGAACATCGCAACTAGCAGCCTTCCAGATCCAGCAATCACAGATCAGCCCACTTCAACAGCAGTACCAGATGAAAATCAGGAAAATCCAACTGGTCCCGCAGCGGAACAACCAATCACTAGGGCAGATCTGGACAGGGTTGTGGCTGAAGTAACTAACCGCTTCACATCCCAACAAGAAACTTTGGTGGACCAACTCATGACACGCTTAAGGGACGCTGAAGAGTCCAACCGCAACACTGAATCATGGGGTGAATCCCAATCCGGAGGATCCCGGAGGCAACAAAGGTCTTCACTCTTCGAACAAGCTATCAACAGGAAAAACGATGATAGGGGCCGCGCCCGGACTCAGCCCGAATTCCGACTCGAGGAAGCCCTTGGAACCGAACCTAGCGGGGGAGGCACCAGGCGAGGGTCGGATGTAGCTGAGCCAGTCATGCCACCTAATCATAGAAACCCCGCTGAACGGAGCCGAGCTAGAACCCAGCCCGAAGTTGACCCCATGGATGTGCTCGAAACAGAACCCCACAGGGGAAGATCAAGGCGGGGGGCAACTGTAGCTGGTCCTAGCGTGCATCCAAGCAGCCAAAGACAACCACTGGATAATGCTAGAGGTGATAGACTGTACCATCCCTACAGGTCATCTGGGCGAGATAGATCCCGCAGGGAAGAACCGAGCTCATTTTTGTCCGCTCCAAGTTCTGACGAGCGGATGGCACGATTATTCAAAGAATGTGTCCAACGGGAGCAAAGGGACCGGGGAATAGGCGCTAGGGTCACCAGTCCCTTTACCCGAAATATCGAAACTGCCATCACTCCCCGGGAATGGAAAATGCCAACCATGGAACCTTACAAAGGAACTTCCGACCCCATCGTACACCTGCAGAGATACACCCAGCATATGCTCATGAGTGGAGCAACAGAAGGAGTATTATGTAAATGCTTTCCGCTATTCCTATCAGATCTAGCTACCTCCTGGTTCTGCCATCTACCCCAAGGATCCATCAACTCATGGGAGATGTTAAAAGAAAGGTTTATTAGCCAGTTCCGCATCCATGTGGAACAACCCAGGGATGCTTATTCTCTATCCAATGTCAAACAGAAAACCGGAGAGACGCTACAACAATATCTAACACGGTTCAACGCCGCAGCGGCAGCAGTTCAAGATGCCGATGAAAAACTCACTCTAATGGCCCTCTGTAGTGGTGTGCATCCAGACACCAAGTTTGCCAGAAGATTAACTAAGGAAAAACCAGTTACCTTGCCTGATTTCTTCCATGAAGCTGGAAAGTATATGAGACTTGAAGACGCTGCTACGGAGAGGCAGCCAGGGCAACAAGGCAAGATAATTCAGGACAAGGTTCCCACTGCAGCTAAGGACGCTCGAAGAAATGAATCTAGAGACAATGCTGGGGGCAGAAAGGGTGAGAAGCGCCAATATCGACCAGGGCCAAGATTTGACTCCTACACTCCTTTGAATGAAACAATCGAAAACATCTACCTAGCCACTCAGGGCGAACTCGGATACAAGCGCCCCCCGCACAAGAAAGAATCAGATAACGCACTCAAGTCCGGAAAGTTCTGTCGCTTCCACGAATCCCACGGACATGACACCAATGAATGCCACCATCTTCGGGACTTGATCGAAGAACACATTAGAAGAAGAAGACTGGAACGTTATGTGAAAAGTCAGAACAGGACTCCAACTCCTGCCAATGAGAACTCAAAGCAACCCCTCCCAGAAGTAGGCGGAGGGAGTCGCAACAATCACAACACCAGTGGCTCTAGTCAAGAGAAGATAGTAGTCCTTACCATCTCAGGAGGACCACACATTGCCGACAGAAGTTGGGCAGAGATGGAAAGGTACGGCAAGTCGCTTAGAAATGCCGAAGGATACGTTAACTCCGTCACAGAAGAACGCCAACCGAAACGAAAAGAGAGCGACGACATCATATTCAGTAGACGCGATTTGGAAGGAAGACAGTACCCACATATGGATCCTATGGTCATCTCTGCCTGGTTCGGCCCTGCTAAAGTTTTTCGGATTCTAATAGACACGGGAAGCTCCGTAAACATCTTGTTCAAACATGCTTTCGACAAAATGAAGTTATCAATGAAGGATGTGTCTCCCTGCGACAAACCACTGCACGGTTTCACTGGAGATGCAAAAATGCCCCTCGGGCAACTTGACCTCTTCGTCGAAATAGGAAGTCATCCCCGCTCCGTGGTGCGAAAACAAACGTTCGTGCTAATAGAGAACCACTCGGCTTACAACGCCTTCTTGGGGAGACCAGCCTTGTCTGACTTCCAAATTGTCCTAGCCCCCTGGTGCCTGAAGATGAAATTCCCGACAGACAACGGAATAGGAGAAGTAGAAGGAGATCAAGACGCTGCCCGAGACTGCTATGTAACTGAGCTTCGCAACAACCGCAGAAAGAATAAAGGAAAAGATGCAGAGACTACTCTCTGCATGAAAAGCTTGGAGGCATAGCAACTAAAGAAAGCCCCTCCTCTTCGATACACAAGCGATCCCTTCAATGAACTAGACCCCCGGGATAAAGAGGAGGAGGCTACCGCCGAGCCTGCAGAGGCTATGGAATTCGTATCTGTAGATAAGCACGATTCAAGTAAACTATTAAAAATCGGATCTCAGCTGAAAACGGAATTAAAGGGTCGACTCATTGACTTTCTCCGCCACAACTTAGATGTATTTGCGTGGACCCACGCCGATATGACAGGAATCTCTCCAGACGTAGCGTGCCACATGTTGAACATCGATCCCACCAAGGTACCAGTAAAGCAGAAAAAGAGGAGCATGGGGGCAGAGCGATCAGCAGCCCTTGATGAGGAAGTAAAAAATCTACTTGCTAATGACTTCATACGGGAAGCCATCTACCCAGAATGGATCGCTAACCCAGTGCTAGTAAAAAAGGCCAATGGAAAGTGGCGAACATGTATTGACTTCTCCAATCTGAATGACGCTTGCCCGAAAGACTGCTTCCCACTTCCCCGAATTGACCAACTCGTGGACAGCACAGCTGGGCACGAACTCCTATCTTTTATGGATGCCTACTCCGGATATAACCAGATCCCCATGCACGCTCCCGATCAGGACCACACTAGCTTCATCACCGACCGCGGATTATATTGTTACAAAGTCATGCCTTTTGGACTCAAAAATGCTGGAGCTACCTATCAACGCCTCGTCAACAAAATGTTCGCAGAACTGATAGGACGTACTATGGAAGTATATGTGGATGACATGTTGGTGAAGTCCAGGAAAGCCAACGACCATGTAAGCCATCTGGACGATATGTTTCGGGTACTTCGCCGATATGGAATGAAGCTGAATCCTCTAAAATGCTCCTTCGGAGTATCATCGGGAAAATTCTTAGGATTCATCGTCCACGCCAGAGGAATCGAAGCAAACCCTGAACAAATCCGAGCTTTAAAAGAAATAAGGATACCTTCCACTCGGAAAGAAATGCAGAGCCTAAACGGAAAGGTGGCCGCCCTAAGCAGATTCATTTCCAAGGCAACTGACAAGTGTGTCCCTTTCTTCGAAGCACTCAAGAAAGACAAAGGGAGGTTCGAGTGGACCGACGAATGCTTAAAAGCCTTCCTCAACCTAATCGAACACCTTCAGAGACCACCAGTACTCTCAACTCCAAATGAAGGTGAAGTGTTATACCTATACCTCGCTGTATCATCTCATGCTCTAAGCGCCGCCTTGGTAAGAGAAGAAGACCGCACACAACGTCCGGTTTACTTTGTAAGCAAGAGATTTACGGGGGCAGAAGCCAGATATCCTAAACTTGAGAAGTTAGCATATTGTTTATTGATCGCGTCACGGAAACTGCGACACTACTTCCAGTCTCACTCCATCAGGGTTCTAACCGATCAACCACTAAGACAAGTGCTCCATCGTCCTGACACTTCTGGGCGACTCCTCAAATGGTGCATCGAACTAAGTCAGTATGATATCACCTACCATCCCCGCACCGCTATCAAAGGACAAGCCATGGCTGATTTCATTGCCGAATTCACTACCAACGAAGGCAAGGAACAATCCGAAGTAGCAAAAAACATCAAGTGGAACCTCTTTGTAGACGGAGCATCGAACGAACAAGGCTCGGGGGCAGGTATTGTGATCATCACCCCCAGGGGAAGAAAGTTGTACTATGCATTGAGATTGGAGTTCACGGCCACTAACAACGATGCTGAATATGAAGCAGTAATAGCGGGATTGGAACTGGCCCTAGAAATTGGAATCAATTCCTTATGTATTCATAGTGATTCTCAGCTTATCGTAAACCAGGTACTAGGAGAATTCCAGACTCGAGGAGAACGACTCACAGCATACCTAAAGAAAACCAAACTGCTGCTCGATCAATTGGACCATTATCTAATCAAACACATTCCTCGAGAAGAAAACCAAGAGGCAGATGAACTTGCAAAGCAAGCTAGCATGAAGGACAGCACCATTCCCGGAGCACCAGCAATCTCAAGGCAGCTAGCCCCAAGTTTCGAACAAGTAAATCTGATAACTGCAATCGAAGAAGGAACCTGGATGACTCCTATCCGGAAATATTTGCAAGATGGCATACTACCCGACAGGCGTGACGAAGCCAAGAAGATCTTGAGAAAAGTTCCCCACTACACAATACAAGAAGGCATCCTCTACCGGCGTGGCTTCTCTAGCCCCTTATTAAGATGCGTCGCCGGAAGGGAAGCCAAGGAGATATTAACAAACATCCATCAGGGAGGATGCGGAGATCACACTGGAGGACAGACTTTGGCAAGAAAGATACTCCGATATGGATATTACTGGCCCACACTAAACAAAGATACCCTAGACTTCGTTAAGAAATGCGACAGATGTCAGAAGTTCGCCAAGATCCCTCGACTGCCCACAAACGAAATTACTCAAATGACCAGCCCTTGGCCCTTTGCTGTATGGGGAATTGACTTAATTGGCGAACTGCCAACGGGCCGAGGCGGAGCCAAATATGCTATAGTGGCAGTCGATTATTTCACCAAATGGGTGGAAGCGGAACCTTTAAACAAAATATCTTCAGCAAAAATTATTAACTTCTTGATCAAAAACATTCTGTGCAGGTATGGAGTCCCCCTCAAGATCGTATCAGACAACGGACTCCAATTTGACAGCGAAGAATTTGCCGACTGGTGCCAAGAGCATGGAATTCATAAAAGCTTCTCATCAGTAGCTTACCCTCAGGCAAACGGACAAGTTGAAGCTGTCAACAAAATTCTCAAAACCCTAATCAAGAAGAAACTTGAAAAGTCAAAAGGCGCTTGGGTGGACGAACTTCCTACGGCACTATGGGCATACCGCACATCTTTCAGAACATCAACGGGACATACTCCTTTCTCTTTGGCATATGGATCGGAGGCAATGCTCCCAGTTGAGACTATTGTGCCTTCCCACCGTAGGATCCACTACAACCCAGAAGAAAACGAAGAACTCCTCCTCATGTCTTTGGATCTGATTGAGGAAAGGAGAAACGATGCAGCACTCAAAGCAGCAGCTCACAAACAAAAAGTGGCAGCACTATACAATTCCAAAGTCAAGCATCGCAGCTTACAAGAAGGAGATCTTGTCCTCAGGCGAATCTTTCCGCGCCCCGGGGCACTGGACCCCACCTGGGACGGACCATATGTAATTCACAAAGATCTCCACAACGGAGCTTACATTTTGTCAACAGTGGACGGAGAGGTGTTCCAGAGGGCATGGAACATCCGACACCTCCGTCGATACTTTTCTTAACTTGTACTGCCCATATGAAGTGAATTAACAAAGAGAACCAGTGGACGTAGGCATTTTCGTGCCGAACCACTTTAAAAAATCTTGTCTCTTTTTAACTTGTTCCTTTATGTCTTGGCTACTTGTTAAGTTTTATCCCTTTCTGTTGAACAAAATCCTATGGCATCTCCACTCAAGACGCACCGCGGCCTCATCTAGACTAGGCCTAACAGGTACGCCACGATTCTATGCACTCGCCAATGAGACTCTTTTGCTCCAGCATCCCTCTGCTGCGGGTTAACTCATTGCGCGCCTGCCCTCAAAGCCAACTGTAATGAGCCGATTATAAGTCATCATAAAGGCCGACTATAGCCGATGGCAGCTCATTACGGCGTTCGGCTCGTCGGTAACCGTGAACCTACTTTAAGCCCCAACATAAGGTGTGGCCAGCCAGGGGTAGTTCACGGCCAACGGCACCCACGCTAGCCGGCCACGGTAAATCGAATAATACCCACGATTACGGACCATAACGGTTCGGGTAGTTACCGTGCGCGATCTCGGCTCCGATGTGTCTTAAGTGCGGCTGTGGTAAAAAAGAAAACTCCCCGCGGAGGCGTAAGATGGGTGACAAATGTCTCCAAGACCCACAGCTAGGGAAAGTGACTACAAAACCCGTTTGCCACGAACTTAAGCACATCGACGGCCTTCCGTGACTGGAAGTTTTACTTTTACTATATTTCCATTTCATTTAAATATTTTTCTCCTATCCTGTATGACAAGCTCTAAAGTACAGGAAACCAAATAGGAAGCATTCACTCATGAGGCTCTAAGCCTGCATGCTGGGTAGCAGGGCGCTCTGCTATACCCGTGAACAGTTACACAAGACACTCAAAGCTACCGCCTGCGAATAAAACATAAAGGGCGGTACTCTCTTCTCTTGTACATAAATGCGTAACTATAACTTATTCATACACTGACATTGCAAAACGTGAAATTATATTTCAAGCAAAAACTTAACATCAAACACAAGTGGAATCACAGGCATATACATAATTATACTTCTCACACAGCACATAAAGATAGCAACAACATTTGAACATGACAAAATCAACTTATATTATAAGATCACACGAAGTTATTCTTTGCAAATAATTTTATTACAGTTGCATATCAAAGACTAACATGAACAGTGATAAAAAAGAAACAAAAAGATGGCAGATGCATCCACACTCCATCACCAACTCCCCCAGCCTACTTAGCCGCAGGATCGGAGCCCCCAGCATGTGGATCTGAAGTCCCACCTGTCCAGATCAGAAGAGGAATTCATTAAACGAACGATCAAGTTATGAAAACACGAAAAGAAAAGAAAGGGAAAAGAATAACTCACCAGCATCCGCCGCTTGATCCTCATCATCCAACTGCACGCCCGCTTCCTCTGCAGCGAGTAGCCGCATCCCCTCCTTCACCGCCGCTTGCTCCTCCTTTGAGAACTGAGCAGTAACCGCACTCAAGTTGAAAGCCTCTCCGCCTTCCTTACCCGCATTCACCCTGGCCTCCTCTAAAGCCTGGAGATACACCTTGGCCATGACCCGAGGGTAATCGTCCATCCAAGACAAGCCGCCCTCCTTCCAAGTGTGGAAGTACATATCCTGCAACATCTCATCCATCATCCCCTCGTTTTCCTCAAACTCCCTCACCCGGGCCTCGGAAGCTTGCAACTTGGTGATGGCGACGTCCCTCTCTGATTGGTATCTCAAGCAGTCAGCCTGGAGTGACCTTCTCATTTCCTCTTCCTTCAACTTGAGGGACCTCCTCATCTCCTCCATCTCCTCCTTCAACTCGGCCTGAGCCATCTCCGCAGCCTCGAGCCTCCCTGACAACTCCTCTACCCGCTCGAGATCCGCGTTTCGAACCTCATCCACCGTTGTAATAGCCATGTTAATCCGCTCCCTGCAGGTGACCTCCATTTTCCGTAACTCCGCCCTACTTGCCTTCTCCATGGTCTCTTTCAGACGCTGGGAAGCTTCCTCATGCTGGGAGATCTGGATGGCTTGGTCGGCAAGCTGCTTGGCCTGATCGGCAACCTTTAGCCTTAACCGAATGTTAGCACTCCCAATCTCCTCCCCGGCCTTGACCAATCGAGCATGATGCTCCATTAACTTCTTAGTCTCTTCGGCCACCCGATCAATATTAGCCTTGGCCTCGTCCCCCATGGTGACTACCCGTGTAGTAAGTAAATCAAGATCTAAAGATTTGGCCTCGTCCAGCACTCTTACCATGGGGTTGCGGGGAAGTAGGTGCTCGCCCGTGGTCTCATCGAATGAAATGTCCCGAAAACTTGGGTCTAAATCAGGATGGCCGGCAAAAGGGTCACGAGGCACGGGGCGAGGCACATCGGGACGCCTTATATGAATGACAGTAGAACTCTTGGAAGGAGGAGGAGGGGGGCAGGGCTCCGTGCTCTCCTCCGTAGTATCACAAGGAGGCTGAGTAGGGGGAGACAGAGTAGGAAGCTGCGAAGCAGAAGAAGACTCAAATAAGGAACGGCTCCGCTTCCTTTTCTGAATGCCCTCTTCGATGACCCCAAGAAGAGGGCGGTACTTGACTACGTCCCCAGTGCGATCAGTAGAAGGTTTCGCGGAAGCTCTCCTCGACTTAAATTGTTCAAGGCGGTGTCGAACATCCGACGTTTTACCCGCCTGGCCTGCCCCTGGAATAAAGAACAAATGTTACGAACATACAATAATCCGCATTCAAAAAATGTGCTAAGTTAAAAAGAAAGAAAAGTGAGGAGACACATCTGTTATACAAACCCGGCGGAGGAGTGGGATACTGCAATAAGTCCTGGATCTCATTCCAGGACGGAAGTGAACCGTAAAAAATTTCTAAGTCCTTATCGAAAATAGAATCGGCAGAAGACAAAAGTTCACCTTGCATCGCCGGAATCACCCTAGCTGAGGAACCCTTAGAGGATGGGTCAGTGCCAGCCACAGCTTTGCCGGTTTCCTTTGCCTTCTCCGTTCCCTTCTCCGTTTCCGACTCTCCCTCCGACTCCCCGAAGGCCCGACGGAGAGCCTCATCCAGTTCGAGGTCCTGCTCAGAGGTTAGAGCAGCAACACCGCTACCACCCTGACCATCGCCATCTCCTCCACCCTCCGACCCTTCTCCAACTTCACCTCCTTCCTCCTCTTCCACACCTTCCTCCTCCGGGACATCCGGGCAAGTACTTGGAGAAGGGCCATCGGACTCCTTGAGCTTCTTGCCTCCTACGACTGGACGTTGTGCAAAGGGCTTCCTCTTGCCACCCTTCGCTGTCACCCCACCTTTAGGCTGGGCAGCCTTCTCTTCTGCCGTGTCCCTCTGTTTGACTACGGACTGATGTGGGAGGATCAAATTATACGACAAGAGCCTGGCATTCCTAATCAGATAAGCAGCCGATCTGTCTCTCCCGGAAATAGCTTCAATTTCTGCTGCCATCCGAACCAAGCGATCATCTTCCACAACCGCAAAACCACCTGTCGCTAGCAAGAAATAAAAGCGCATAAGAGAGTGAATTACAGCCAAGACAGGAATTATGAGTAGAGTTTTTACTTACATCCGGAGGTAAATCGGCGAATAGAGACGGAGTCATCCCTGACAAAGAACCATTCCTTCTTGAACATGCTATACTTCGAGTATAAATCCAAAACAGGCTTGAAGGAAACGGCTGACTCCAAGCTAATATATGGGGACCCCTTCCTGTACCCCCTCAGATTGTACAGATATCGTATTTCCCGGTTGGAGGGGGCGCGCCCATATCTCTTCTGGAAGATAGCATATAAGCATACCAGAATGGCATAAGAGTTGGGCTGAAGCTGGAATGGAGCCACCTTCAGATAAGTGACGAAGCTTAGTATCCAGGCGTTGATTGGAGGAATAGCCCCGCACATGCAATGGTACCGGCTATAAGCGAAGTACCCCTCAGGGGGATCATATGGCATGACCCCCTCCCCCGGTAACAGCATAAGAGCCCTGTCTATCCCAAAGGAACGGGATATAACGTCAAGTTGCTCCTCCTTTAGGGAGCTAGGAAAGCAGTCGGGAGGGGAGACCAGAAGTTCCTGTGGACCATGTCCGTCCACCAACGACCTCGGAACAGGTCGATGTTGCCCAGATCCTGGTTGGGCTGGGGGCACAGAAGAAGACTCTCCTCCATCATTGGATTTCCGTCTGTCTGATCGTGTTTCCGCCTTGCGAGACATTTATCTGCATACACAAAAGTGAAAAACATGATGTTAGAACAAGAATACAAGCAAGCATACATAAGTCCAGAGTTCCACCCAAAGACCGAATACAAAGTTCATTCGGCACTAGGGTCTTATGCTCATTCGGCACTAGGGACTTAAGTTCATTCGGCAATGGGGTCATAAGTCCATTCGGCACTAAAAAACACATCCGGTATACATATCATTCGGTAAAACAAAACCCTTCGTGTGCATTCGGCAATCATATTCATTCGGTGATAAAAAACCATTCGGCAAAAGAATATATACCTAATTCGGTATAAGCTTGGTTCGGCAGAAGTTTGGTTCGGCTAAAAATTGATTCGGCTCTCTTTGGTTCGGTAAGGGAAAACTAAGGGGGGTAGCCTCTATATATAGGCAAACTCAGGATTGCCGAACCAGCTGGTTCGGCCTACCGGACCAACATACCGGACCAGCGTACCGGTCCAACCAACAACCGAATAAAACTGTCTCTACCAGCAGAAACCAGAAACAGGGGGCACGCAGGCGCTTCACTCAGATAAGTACCGAACGCTAGAACTAACTAATAAAATAAGATTATGATAACGGTGAATAAGTCGTAAAATCCTCACCGACGTGGATTAAATCGTTTACACGTGTACGCGACCTCGAATGGTCCATAGGCACGCTCTGAATGGTTGTTAACCCTACCATCGTGGGAATTTACACTTTGACACGTCTTTTTAAACTCATAGGTGAGACGGATAGTTGACTCTGATAATTACGAAATGGCTAAGCTACTTACACATGTACGGGATCGCGAACGATCCCTAGGCATGCTCTGAGCTGGCGATAAACCACCTTGACAAACGATCCAGGGACCCACTCTAACGTGAACCTGGCATCGATAATGCTAAGCCCCCTCGGGGCACACTAACTCGCCTCGAACGGCGCAATACACTTCATCCCAGACATTTCGATCACGAACGGCCATCGTTTGAAATCATACTAAAACTGTAAATTCCTTCGCAGGACATCAACAGGATACGAGCATCCAGCCCATGGCGTTACAAAACAAACCTTCCTACCTCGAGGAAACAAAGCGCGACACGTGCAAGCACGTGCCCCACTTTGGGGGGCAAATGTTGGGCGAATTCTCACCCAGAAGACCTCGAGACCAAGAGGCGCCAACCTCACTTGTATTCACATCCTACCCTTCACCAGCAAAGCCAAGGGACCATTTGGAAGCCCAACCTATAGGCCATTCGGCAATAGCCCATTCGGCATCCCCAGTGCACAAGCCCATTCGGCAGAGAAATGGAGCCTCGTTCGGCAATGCATGTCCCAAGCATAGAAGCACATTCGGCAGGAGTCCATTCGGCAGATCTTATGTCCCATTCGGCATATCCTAGTTCTCATTCGGCACGACCCATTCGGTAGCCAAGAGGAAGCTTCATCCGGCCAGACTCCTACCGGACCAACCCCATCTCCGGTCCACCATACCACTCCTACTACCGGACCAGGGTCCTACCGGTCCATGCGCCACTTCCCTACCAGTCCAACCTATGGCCGAACCAACTATTCTCCCACACATCACCTTATGCCGAACCAACAGCCAACCATGCTACCGAACCAGAGTGATGGGAAGCCATCACCGGACCAAACCTACCACCGAACCAATACATCACGCCAAACCAAAGCCTCTCCACTTCATCTCCATGCACGGCCGAATGAAGCTCCGCCGAACCAGATGACTACCAGGCCAGATTGCTTCAGCCCAGGCCCGCTGGCAGCTATATACATCCAAGACCCCTGCCCCCTACCTCACTCTATAAATAGAGGGGCAGGGGTACAACAATGGCAGACAAGTTTGAGAGCTCAAGCAAGGAAGGAACTTTCAAACTACTTTCATACACTTGTATACAAAGCATTGTACTTGTAATCTGGAAGAAGAAAGATAATAACATATAAAGTGGACGTAGGCACATTCTGGCCGAACCACTATAAATCTGCGTGTCTTTTACATTTCAGCCCTTACTTTTCTCATATTTACATACTCATCTAAAATCATTGAAAATCACACATACTCAACTAAAATAATACGACTTGGAGGTGTTTGTCCATTTTTTGTGCAAACACGACCTTTAGAAATGGGTGCATGGATTGGAAACGGTGCCGTACCATGGTGCACCACTCTCCAGCGATGGTAAATCATAGACCAGCCGCAGGAATTCCCTTTTACAGAAAAAATCCACGTGACGAAAAAACGAAGGGTAAAAAACTTCCATGACCCGATTGAGGTTCGGATAGGATTTTTTGGGTATGAAACTAACCAGTGACGGCTGAAAGGTGTCACAGATGTAGAACTCACAGATACATTCGTTTTGACTGGTTGTGGCTCCCGTAACTCTAAACGAGCCAAGAGTTATGGCCCTCCGAAGAATCGTTATCCATAGGGTGCAACATCTACGGTACAAGGTGCAACATCCGTCCAAAATGACGAAACCGTGCCGTACGACCTTTAGAAATGAGTGCATGGATTTAAAACATTGCAGTGCCATGGTGCACCACTCTCCAGCGATGGTAAATCATTGACCAGCCACGGGGATCCCGTTTTACAGAAAAAATCCACGTGACGAAAAAACGAAGGTAAAAAAAACTTCCATGACCCGATTGAGGTTCGGATAGGATTTTTTGGGTATGAAACTAACCAGTGACGGCTAAAAGCCGTCATAGCTGTAGAACTCACAGATACCTTCGTTTTGACAGGTTATGGGTCCCGTAACTCTAAACGAGCCAAGAGTTATGGCCCTCCGAATAATCGATATCCAAAGGGTGCAACATCTGCGGTGCAAGGTGCAACATCCGTCCAAAATGACGAAAACGTGCCGTACGACCTTTAGAAATGGGTGCAGGGATTTGAAACGGTGCATTACCATGGTGCACCACTCTCCAGCGATGGTAAATCATTGACCAGCCATGGGATCCCGTTTTACAGAAAAAATCCACGTGACGAAAAAACGAAGGGTAAAAAACTTCCATGACCCGATTGAGGTTCAGATAGGTTTTTTTGGGTATGAAACTAACCAGTGACGGATGAAAGCCGTCATAGATGTAGAACTCACAGAAACCTTCGTTTTGACTGGTTATGGCTCCCGTAACTCCAAACGAGCCAAGAGTTATGGCCCCCCGAAGAATCGATTTCCACAGGGTGCAACATCTGCGGTGCAAGGTGCAACATCCGTCCAAAATGACGAAACCGTGCCGTACGACCTTTAGAAATGGGTGAACGGATTTGAAACAGTGCAGTACCATGGTGCACCACTCTCCAACAATGGTAAATCATTGACCAGCCACGGGGATCCCGTTTTTACAGAAAAAAATCCACGTGAGGAAAAAACATCCATGACCCGATTGAGGTTCGGATAGGATTTTTTGGGTATGAAACTAACCAGTGAAGGCTGAAAGTTGTCATAGCTGTAGAACTCACAGATACCTTCGTTTTGACTGGTTATGGTTCCCGTAACTCTAAACGAGCCAAGAGTTATGGCCCTCCGAAGAATCGATATCCACAGGTTGCAACATCTACGGTGTAAGGTGCAACATCCGTCCAAAATGACGAAACAGTGTCGTACGACCTTTAGAAATGAGTGCATGGATTTGAAACATTGCAGTGCCATGGTGCACCACTCTCCAGCGATGGTAAATCATAGACTAGCCACGGGGATCCCGTTTTACAGAAAAAATCCACGTGACGAAAAAACGAAGGGTAAAAAACTTCCTTGACCCGATTGAGGTTCGGATAGGATTTTTTGGGTATGAATCTAACTAGTGACGGCTGAAAGCTGCCATAGCTGTAGAACTCACAGATACCTTCGTTTTGACTGGTTATGGCTCCCGTAACTCTAAACGAGCCAAGAGTTATGGCCCTCCGAAGAATCGATATCCACAGGGTGCAACATCTACGGTGCAAGGTGCAACATCCGTCCAAAATGATGAAACAGTGCCGTACGACCTTTAGAAATGAGTGCATGGATTTGAAACATTGCAGTACCATGGTGCACCACTCTCCAGCGATGGTAAATCGTAGACCAGCTACGGGGATTCCGTTTTACAGAAAAAATCCACGTGACGAAAAAACGAAGGGTAAAAAACTTCCTTGACCCGATTAAGGTTCGGATAGGATTTTTTGGGTATGAAACTAACCAGTGACGGCAGACAGCTATCACAGCTGTAGAACTCACAGATACCTTCGTTTTGACTGGTTATGGCTCCCGTAACTCTAAACGAGCCAAGGGTTATGGCCCTTCGAATAATAGATATCCATAGGGTGCAACATCTACGGCGCAAGGTGCAACATCCGTCCAAGATGACGAAACCGTGCCGTACGACCTTTAGAAATGGGTGCATGGAATTGAAACGGTGCAGTACCATGGTCCACCACTCTCCAGCGATGGTAAATCATTGACCAGCCACGGGGATCCCGTTTTACAGAAAAAAATCCATGTGACGAAAAAACGAAGGGTAAAAAACTTCCATGACCCGATTGAGGTTCGGATAGGATTTTTTGGGTATGAAACTAACCAGTGACGGCTGAAAGCCATCATAGCTGTAGAACTCACAGATACCTTCGTTTTGACAGGTTATGGGTCCCGTAACTCTAAACGAGCCAAGAGTTATGGCCCTCCGAATAATCAATATCCAAAGGGTGCAACATCCGTCCAAAATGACGAAACCGTGCCGTACGACCTTTACAAATGGGTGCATGGAATTGAAACGGTGCAGTACCATGGTGCACCACTCTCCAGCGATGGTAAATCATTGACCAGCCACGGGGATCCCGTTTTACAGAAAAAATCCACGTGACGAAAAAACGAAGGGTAAAAAACTTCCATGACCCGATTGAGGGTCGGACAGGATTTTTTGGGTATGAAACTAACCAGTGACGGCTGAAAGCTATCATAGCTGTAGAACTCACAGATACCTTCGTTTTGACTAGTTATGGCTCCCGTAGCTCCAAACGAGCCAAGAGTTATGGCCCTCCGAATAATCGATATCCATAGGGTGCAACATCTACGGTGCAAGGTGCAACATCCGTCCAAAATGACGAAACCGTGTCGTACGACCTTTAGAAATGGGTGCACGGATTTGAAACATTGCAGCGCCATGGTGCACCACTCTCCAGCGAGGGTAAATCATAGACCAGCCACGGGGATCCCGTTTTTCAGAAAAATCCACGTGACGAAAAAACGAAGGGTAAAAAACTTCCTTGACCCGATTGAGGTTCGGATAGGATTTTTTGGGTATGAATCTAATCAATGACGGCTGAAAGCTGCCATAGCTGTAGAACACACAAATACCTTCGTTTTGGCTGGTTGTGGCTCCCGTAACTCTAAACGAGCAAAGAGTTATGGCCCTCCGAAGAATCGATATCCACAGGGTGCAACATCTACGGTGCAAGGTGCAACATCCGTCCAAAATGACGAAACAGTGCCGTACGACCTTTAGAAATGAGTGCATGGATTTGAAACATTGCAGTACCATGGTGCACCACTTTCCAGCAATGCTAAATCATAGACCAGCCACGGGGATCCCGTTTTACAGAAAAAATCCACGTGACGAAAAAACGAAGGGTAAAAAACTTCCTAGACCCGATTGGGGTTCGGATAGGATTTTTTGGGTATGAAACTAACCAGTGACGGCAGAAAGCTGTCATAGCTGTAGAACTCACAGATACCTTCGTTTTGACTGGTTATGGCTCCCGTAACTCTGAACGAGCCAAGAGTTATGGCCCTTCGAATAATAGATATCCATAGGGTGCAACATCTACGGCGCAAGGTGCAACATCCGTCCAAAATGACGAAACCGTGTCGTACGACCTTTAGAAATGGGTGCATGGAATTGAAACGGTGCAGTACCATGGTGCACCACTCTCCAGCGATGGTAAATCATTGACCAGCCACGGGGATCCCGTTTTACAGAAAAAATCCACGTGATGAACAAACGAAGGGTAAAAAACTTCCATGACCCGATTGAGGTTCGGATAGCATTTTTTGGGTATGAAACTAACCAGTGACGGCTGAAAGTCGTCATAGCTGTAGGACTCACAGATACCTTCATTTTGATAGGTTATGGGTCCCGTAACTCTAAACGAGCCAAGAGTTATGGCCCTCCGAATAATCTATATCGAAAGGGTGCAACATCTGCGGTGCAAGGTGCAACATCCGTCCAAAATGACGAAACCGGGCCGTACGACCTTTAGAAATGGGTGCAGGGATTTGAAACGGTGTAGTACCATGGTGCACCACTCTCCAGCGATGGTAAATCATTGACCAGCCACGGGGATCCCGTTTTACAGAAAAAATCCACGTGACGAAAAAACGAAGGGTAAAAAACTTCCATGACCCGATTGAGGCTCGGAAAGGATTTTTTGGGTATGAAACTAACCAGTGACGGCTGAAAGCCGTCATAGCTGTAGAACTCATAGATACCTTCATTTTGACTGGTTGTGGCTCCCGTAACTCTAAACGAGCCAAGAGTTATGGCCCTCCGAAGAATCGTTATCCACAGGGTGCAACATCTACGGTACAAGGTGCAACATCCGTCCAAAATGACGAAACCGTGCCGTACGACCTTTAGAAATGGGTGCATGGATTTGAAACGGTGCAGTGACATGGTGGATCACTCTCCAGCGATGGTAAATCATTGACCAGCCACGGGGATCCCGTTTTACAGAAAAAATCCACGTGACGAAAAAACGAAGGGTAAAAAACTTCCATGACCCGATTGAGGTTCGGATAGGATTTTTTGTGTATGAAACTAACCAGTGACGGATGAAAGCCATCATAGCTGTAGAACTCACAGATACCTTCGTTTTGACTTGTTGTGGCTCCCGTAACTCTAAACGAGCCAAGAGTTATGGCCCTCCGAATAATCGATATCCACAGGGTGCAACATCTACGGTGCAAGGTGCAACATCCGTCCAAAATGACGAAACCGTGCCGTACGACCTTTAGAAATGGATGCATGGATTTGAAACGATGCAGTACCATGGTGCACCACTCTCCAGCGATGGTAAATCATTGACCAGCCACGGGGATCCCGTTTTACAGAAAAAATCCACGTGACGAAAAAACGAAGGGTAAAAAACTTCCATGACCCGATTGAGGTTCGGATAGGATTTTTTGGGTATGAAACTAACCAGTGACGGTTGAAAGCCATCATAGCTATATAACTCACAGATACCTTCGTTTTGACTGGTTATGGCTCCCGTAACTCTAAATGAGCCAAGAGTTATGGCCCTTTGAATTATAGATATCCATAGGGTGCAACATCTACGGCGCAAGGTGCAACATCCGTCCAAAATGACGAAACCGTGCCGTACGACCTTTAGAAATGGGTGCATGGAATTGAAACGGTGAATTACCATGGTGCACCACTCTCCAGCGATGGTAAATCATTGACCAGCCACGGGGATCCCGTTTTACAGAAAAAATCCACGTGACGAAAAAACGAAGGGTAAAAAACTTCCATGACCCAATTGAGGTTCGGATAGCATTTTTTGGGTATGAAACTAACCAGTGACGGCTGAAAGCCATCATATCTGTATAACTCACAGATACCTTCGTTTTGACTGGTTATGGCTCCCGTAACTTTAAACGAGCCAAGAGTTATGGCCCTTCGAATAATAGATATCCATAGGGTGCAACATCTACGGCGCAAGGTGCAACATCCGTCCAAAATGATGAAACCGTGCCGTACGACCTTTAGAAATGGGTGCAGGGAATTGAAACGGTGCAGTACCATGGTGCACCACCCTCCAGTGATGGTAAATCATTGACCAGCCACGGGGATCCCGTTTTACAGAAAAAATCCACGTGACGAAAAAACGAAGGGCAAAAAACTTCCATGACCCGATCGAGGTTCGGATAGGATTTTTTGGGTATGAAACTAACTGGTGACGGCAGAAAGCTGTCATAGCTGTAGAACTCACAGATACCTTCGTTTTGACTGGTTATGGCTCCCGTAACACTAAACGAGCCAAGAGTTATGGCCCTCCGAAGAATCGATATCCATAGGGTGCAACATCTACGGTGCAAGGTGCAACATCCGTCCAAAATGACGAAACCGTGCCGTACGACCTTTAGAAATGAATGCATGGATTTGAAACGGCGCAGTACCATGGTGCACCACTCTCCAGCGATGGTAAATCATAGACCAGCCACGGGGATCCCTTTTTACAGAAAAAATCCACGTGACGAAAAAACGAAGGGTAAAAAACTTCCATGACCCGATTGAGGCTCGGATAGGATTTTTTTGGTATGAAACTAACCAGCGACGGCTGAAAGCCATCATAGCTGTAGAACTCACAGATACCTTCGTTTTGACTGGTTATGGCTCCCGTAACTCTAAACGAGCCAAGAGTTATGGTCCTCCGAAGAATCGATTTCCACAAGGTGCAACATTTGCGGTGCAAGGTGCAACATCCGTCCAAGATGACGAAACCGTGCCGTACGACCTTTAGAAATGGGTGCATGGAATTGAAACGGTGCAGTACCATGGTGCACCACTCTCCAGCGATGGTAAATCATTGACCAGCCACGGGGATCCCGTTTTACAGAAAAAATCCATGTGACGAAAAAACGAAGGGTAAAAAACTTCCATGACCCGATTGAGATTCGGATAGGATTTTTTGGGTATGAAGCTAACCAGTGACGGCTGAAAGCCGTCATAGCTGTAGAACTCACCGATACCTTCGTTTCGACAGGTTATGGGTCCCGTAACTCTAAACGAGCCAAGAGTTATGGCCCTCCGAATAATCAATATCCAAAGGGTGCAACATCTACGGTGCAAGGTGCAACATCCGTCCAAAATGACGAAACCGTGCCGTACGACCTTTAGAAATGGGTGCAGGGATTTGAAACGGTGCAGTACCATGGTGCACCACTCTCCAGTGATGGTAAATCATTGACCCGCCACGGGGATCCCGTTTTACAGAAAAAATCCACGTGACGAAAAAACGAAGGGTAAAAAACTTCCATGACCCGATTGAGGTTCGGACAAGATTTTTTGGGTATGAAACTAACCAGTGATGGCTGAAAGCTGTCATAGCTGTAGAACTCACAGATACCTTCGTTTTGACTGGTTATGGCTCCCGTAGCTCCAAACGAGCCAAGAGTTATGGCCATCCGAATAATCGATATCCATAGGGTGCAACATCTACGGTGCAAGGTGCAACATCCGTCCAAAATGACGAAACCGTGTCGTACGACCTTTAGAAATGGGTGCATGGATTTGAAACATTGCAGTGCCATGGTGCACCACTCTCCAGCGAGGGTAAATCATAGACCAGCCACGGGGATCCCGTTTTTCAGAAAAATCCACGTGACGAAAAAACGAAGGGTAAAAAACTTCCTTGACCCGATTGAGGTTCGGATAGGATTTTTTGGGTATGAATCTAATCAATGATGGCTGAAAGCTGCCATAGCTGTAGAACTCACAAATACCTTCGTTTTGATTGGTTGTGGCTCCCGTAACTCTAAACGAGCAAAGAGTTATGGCCCTCCGAAGAATCGATATCCACAGGGTGCAACATCTACGGTGCAAGGTGCAACATCCGTCCAAAATGACGAAACAGTGCCGTACGGCCTTTAGAAATGAGTGCATGGATTTGAAACATTGCAGTACCATGGTGCACCACTTTCCAGCGATGGTAAATCATAGACCAGCCACGGGGATCCCGTTTTACAGAAAAAATCCACGTGACGAAAAAACGAAGGGTAAAAAACTTCCTAGACCCGATTGGGGTTCGGATAGAATTTTTTGGGTATGAAACTAACCAGTGACGGCAGAAAGCTGTCATAGCTGTAGAACTCACAGATACCTTCGTTTTGACTGGTTATGGCTCCGGTAACTCTAAACGAGCCAAGAGTTATGGCCCTTCGAATAATAGATATCCATAGGGTGCAACATCTACGACGCAAGGTGCAACATCCGTCCAAAATGACGAAACCGTGTCGTACGACCTTTAGAAATGGGTGCATGGAATTGAAACGGTGCAGTACCATGGTGCACCACTCTCCAGCGATGGTAAATCATTGACCAGCCACGGGGATCCCGTTTTACAGAAAAAATCCACGTGAGGAAAAAACGAAGGGTAAAAAACTTCCATGACCCAATTGAGGTTCGGATAGCATTTTTTGGGTATGAAACTAACCAGTGACGGCTGAAAGCCGTCATAGCTGTAGGACTCACAGATACCTTCATTTTGACAGGTTATGGGTCCCGTAAGTCTAAACGAGCTAAGAGTTATGGCCCTCCGAATAATCGATATCGAAAGGGTGCAACATCTGCGGTGCAAGGTGCAACATCCGTCCAAAATGACGAAACCGGGCCGTACGACCTTTAGAAATGGGTGCAGGGATTTGAAACGGTGTAGTACCATGGTGCACCACTCTCCAGCGATGGTAAATCATTGACCAGCCACGGGGATCCCGTTTTACAGAAAAAATCCACGTGACGAAAAAACGAAGGGTAAAAAACTTCCATGACCCGATTGAGGCTCGGATAGGATTTTTTTGGTATGAAACTAACCAGCGACGGCTCAAAGCCGTCATTGCTGTAGAACTCATAGATACCTTCGTTTTGACTGGTTGTGGCTCCCGTAATTCTAAACGAGCCAAGAGTTATGGCCCTCCGAAGAATCGTTATCCACAGGGTGCAACATCTACGGTACAAGGTGCAACATCCGTCCAAAATGACGAAACCGTGCCGTACGACCTTTAGAAATGGGTGCATGGATTTGAAACGGTGCAGTACCATGGTGCACCACTCTCCAGCGATGGTAAATCATTGACCAGCCACGGGGATCCCGTTTTACAGAAAAAATCCACGTGACGAAAAAACGAAGGGTAAAAAACTTCCATGACCCGATTGAGGTTCGGATAGGATTTTTTGTGTATGAAACTAATCAGTGATGGATGAAAGCCGTCATAGCTGTAGAACTCACAGATACCTTCGTTTTGACTGGTTGTGGCTCCCGTAACTCTAAACGAGCCAAGAGTTATGGCCCTCCGAAGAATCGATATCCACAGGGTGCAACATCTACGGTGCAGGGTGCAACATCCGTCCAAAATGACGAAACCGTGCCGTACGACCTTTAGAAATGGATGCATGGATTTGAAACGATGCAGTACCATGGTGCACCACTCTCCAGCGATGGTAAATCATTGACCAGCCACGGGGATCCCGTTTTACAGAAAAAATCCACGTGAGGAAAAAACGAAGGGTAAAAAACTTCCATGACCCAATTGAGGTTCGGATAGCATTTTTTGGGTATGAAACTAACCAGTGACGGCTGAAAGCCGTCATAGCTGTAGGACTCACAGATACCTTCATTTTGACAGGTTATGGGTCCCGTAACTCTAAACGAGCTAAGAGTTATGGCCCTCCGAATAATCGATATCGAAAGGGTGCAACATCTGCGGTGCAAGGTGCAACATCCGTCCAAAATGACGAAACCGGGCCGTACGACCTTTAGAAATGGGTGCAGGGATTTGAAACGGTGTAGTACCATGGTGCACCACTCTCCAGCGATGGTAAATCATTGACCAGCCACGGGGATCCCGTTTTACAGAAAAAATCCACGTGACGAAAAAACGAAGGGTAAAAAACTTCCATGACCCGATTGAGGCTCGGATAGGATTTTTTTGGTATGAAACTAACCAGCGACGGCTCAAAGCCGTCATTGCTGTAGAACTCATAGATACCTTCGTTTTGACTGGTTGTGGCTCCCGTAATTCTAAACGAGCCAAGAGTTATGGCCCTCCGAAGAATCGTTATCCACAGGGTGCAACATCTACGGTACAAGGTGCAACATCCGTCCAAAATGACGAAACCGTGCCGTACGACCTTTAGAAATGGGTGCATGGATTTGAAACGGTGCAGTACCATGGTGCACCACTCTCCAGCGATGGTAAATCATTGACCAGCCACGGGGATCCCGTTTTACAGAAAAAATCCACGTGACGAAAAAACGAAGGGTAAAAAACTTCCATGACCCGATTGAGGTTCGGATAGGATTTTTTGTGTATGAAACTAATCAGTGACGGATGAAAGCCGTCATAGCTGTAGAACTCACAGATACCTTCGTTTTGACTGGTTGTGGCTCCCGTAACTCTAAACGAGCCAAGAGTTATGGCCCTCCGAAGAATCGATATCCACAGGGTGCAACATCTACGGTGCAAGGTGCAACATCCGTCCAAAATGACGAAACCGTGCCGTACGACCTTTAGAAATGGATGCATGGATTTGAAACGATGCAGTACCATGGTGCACCACTCTCCAGCGATGGTAAATCATTGACCAGCCACGGGGATCCCGTTTTACAGAAAAAATCCACGTGACGAAAAAACGAAGGGTAAAAAACTTCCATGACCCGATTGAGGTTCGGATAGGATTTTTTGGGTATGAAACTAACCAGTGACGGCTGAAAGCCATCATAGCTGTATAACTCACAGATACCTTCGTTTTGACTGGTTATGGCTCCCGTAACTCTAAACGAGCCAAGAGTTATGGCCCTTTGAATTATAGATATCCATAGGGTGCAACATCTACGGCGCAAGGTGCAACATCCATCCAAAATGACGAAACCGTGCCGTACGACCTTTAGAAATGGGTGCATGGAATTGAAACGGTGAATTAACATGGTGCACCACGCTCCAGCGATGGTAAATCATTGACCAGCCACGGGGATCCCGTTTTACAGAAAAAATCCACGTGACGAAAAAACGAAGGGTAAAAAACTTCCACGACCCGATTGAGGTTCGGATAGGATTTTTTGGGTATGAAACTAACCAGTGACGGCTGAAAGCCATCATATCTGTATAACTCACAGATACCTTCGTTTTGACTGGTTATGGCTCCCGTAACTCTAAACGAGCCAAGAGTTATGGCCCTTCGAATAATAGATATCCATAGGGTGCAACATCTACGGCGCAAGGTGCAACATCCGTCCAAAATGACGAAACCGTGCCGTACGACCTTTAGAAATGGGTGCATGGAATTTAAACGGTGCAGTACCATGGTGCACCACTCTCCAGCGATGGTAAATCATTGACCAGCCACGGGGATCCCGTTTTACAGAAAAAATCCACGTGACGAAAAAACGAAGGGCAAAAAACTTCCATGACCCGATGGAGGTTCGGATAGGATTTTTTGGGTATGAAACTAACTGGTGACGGCAGAAAGCTGTCATAGCTGTAGAACTCACAGATACCTTCGTTTTGACTGGTTATGGCTCCCGTAACACTAAACGAGCCAAGAGTTATGGCCCTCCGAAGAATCGATATCCATAGGGTGCAACATCTACGGTGCAAGGTGCAACATCCGTCCAAAATGACGAAACCGTGCCGTACGACCTTTAGAAATGAATGCATGGATTTGAAACGGCGCAGTACCATGGTGCACCACTCTCCAGCGATGGTAAATCATAGACCAGCCACGGGGATCCCTTTTTACAGAAAAAATCCACGTGACGAAAAAACGAAGGGTAAAAACTTCCATGACCCGATTGAGGTTCGGATAGGATTTTTTGGGTATGAAACTAACCAGTGACGGCTGAAAGCCGTCATAGCTGTAGAACTCACAGATACCTTCGTTTTGACTGGTTATGGCTCCCATATCTCTAAACGAGCCAAGAGTTATGGCCCTCCGAAGAATCGATTTCCACAGGGTGCAACATCTTCGGTGCAAGGTGCAACATCCGTCCAAAATGACGAAACCGTGCCGTACGACCTTTAGAAATGGGTGCATGGATTTGAAACGATGCAGTACAATGGTGCACCACTCTCCAGCGATGGTAAATCATTGACCAGCCACGGGGATCCCGTTTTACAGAAAAAATCCACGTGACGAAAAAACGAAGGGTAAAAAACTTCCATGACCCGATTGAGGTTCGGAGAGGATTTTTTGGGTATGAAACTAACCTGTGACGGCTGAAAGCCGTCATAGCCGTAGAACTCACAGATATCTTCGTTTTGACTAGTTGTGGCTCCCGTAACTCTAAACGAGACAAGAGTTATGGCCCTCCGAAGAATCGATATCCACAGGGTGCAACATCTACGGTGTAAGGTGCAACATCCGTCCAAAATGACGAAACAGTGCCGTACGACCTTTAGAAATGAGTGCATGGATTTGAAGCATTGCAGTGCCATGGTGCACCACTCTCTAGCGATGGTAAATCATAGACCAGCCACATGGATCCCGTTTTACAGAAAAAATCCACGTGACGAAAAAACGAAGGGTAAAAAACTTCCTTGACCCGATTGAGGTTCGGATAGGATTTTTTGGGTATGAAACTAACCAGTGACGGCAGAAAGCTGTCATAGCTGTAGAACTCACAGATACCTTCGTTTTGACTGGTTTTGGCTCCCGTAACTCTAAACGAGCCAAGAGTTATGGCCCTTCGAATAATAGATATCCATAGGGTGCAACATCTATGGCGCAAGGTGCAACATCCGTCCAAAATGACGAAACCGTGTCGTACGACCTTTAGAAATGGGTGCATGGAATTGAAACGGTGCAGTACCATGGTGTACGACTCTCCAGCGATGGTAAATCATTGACCAGCCACGGGGATCCCTTTTTACAGAAAAAATCCACGTGGCGAAAAAACGAAGGGTAAAAAACTTCCATGACCCGATCGAGGTTCGGATAGGATTTTTTGGGTATGAAACTAACCAGTGATGGCAGAAAGCTGTCATAGATGTAGAACTCACAGATACCTTCGTTTTGACTAGTTTTGGCTCCCGTAACTCTAAACGAGCCAAGAGTTATGGCCCTCCGAAGAATCGATATCCAAAGGGTGCAACATCTACGGTGCAAGGTGCAACATCCGTCCAAAATGACGAAACCGTGCCGTACGACCTTTAGAAATGGATGCATGGATTTGAAACGGTGCAGTACCATGGTGTACGACTCTCCAGCGATGGTAAATCATTGACCAGCCACGGGGATCCCTTTTTACAGAAAAAATCCACGTGGCGAAAAAACGAAGGGTAAAAAACTTCCATGACCCGATTGAGGTTCGGATAGGATTTTTTGGGTATGAAACTAACCAGTGACGGCTAAAAGCCGTCAAAGCATGTAGAACTCACAGATACCTTCATTTTGACTGGTTATGGCTCTCGTAACTCTAAACAAGCCAAGAGTTCTGGCCCTCCGAATAATCGATTTCCACAGGGTGCAACATCTGCGGTGCAAGGTGCAACATCCGTCCAAAATGACGAAACCGTGCCGTACGACCGTTAGAAATGGGTGCATGGATTTGAAACGGTGCAGTACCATGGTGCACCACTCTCCAGCGATGGTAAATCATTGACCAGCCACGGGGATCCCGTTTTACAGAAAAAATCCACGTGACGAAAAAACGAAGGGTAAAAAACTTCCATGACCCGATTGAGGTTCGGATAGGATTTTTTGGGTATGAAACTAACCAGTGACGGCTCAAAACCGTCAAAGCTGTAGAACTCACAGATACCTTCGTTTGACTGGTTATGGCTCCCGTAACTCTAAACGAGCCAAGAGTTATGGCCCTCCGAAGAATCGATTTCCACAAGGTGCAACATCTGCGGTGCAAGGTGCAACATCCGTCCAAAATGACGAAACCGTGCCGTACGACCTTTAGAAATGGGTGCATGGATTTGAAACGGTGCAGTACCATTGTGCACCACTCTCTAGCGATGGTAAATCAATGACCAGCCACGGGGATCCCGTTTTTACAGAAAAAATCCACGTGACGAAAAAACGAAGGGTAAAAAACTTTCATGACCCGATTGAGGTTTGGATAGGATTTTTTGGGTATGAAACTAACCAGTGACGGCTGAAAGCCGTCATAGCTGTAGAACTCACAGATACCTTCGTTTTGACTGGTTATGGCTCCGTAACTCTAAACGAGCCAAGAGTTATGGCCCTCCGAAGAATCGATTTCCACAAGGTGCAACATCTGCGGTGCAAGGTGCAACATCCGTCCAAAATGACGAAACCGTGTCGTACGACCTTTAGAAATGGGTGCATGGATTTGAAACGGTGCAGTACCAGGGTGGACCACTTTCCAGCGATGGTAAATCATTGACCAGCCACGGGGATCCCGTTTTACAGAAAAAATCCACGTGACGAAAAAACGAAGGGTAAAAAACTTCCATGACCCGATTGAGGTTCGGATAGGATTTTTTGGGTATGAAACTAACCAGTGACGGCTGAAAGCCGTCATAGCTGTAGAACTCACAGATACCTTCGTTTTGACTGGTTATGGCTCCCGTAACTCAAAACGAGCCAAGAGTTATGGCCCTCCGAAGAATCGATTTCCACAAGGTGCAACATCTGCGGTGCAAGGTGCAACATCCGTCCAAAATGACGAAACCGTGCCGTACGACCTTTAGAAATGGGTGCATGGATTTGAAACGGTGCAGTACCATGGTGCATCACTTTCCAGCGATGGTAAATCATTGACCAGCCACGGGGATCCCGTTTTACAGAAAAAATCCACGTGACGAAAAAACGAAGGGTAAAAAACTTCCATGACCCGATTGAGGTTCGGATAGGATTTTTTGGGTATGAAACTAACCAGTGACGGCTAAAAGCTGTCAAAGCTGTAGAACTCACAGATACCTTCGTTTTGACTGGTTATGGCTCCCGTAACACTAAACGAGCCAAGAGTTATGACCCTCCGAAGAATCGATTTCCACAGGGTGCAACATCTGCGGTGCAAGGTGCAACATCCGTCCAAAATGACGAAACCGTGCCGTACGACCTTTAGAAATGGGTGCATGGATTTGAAACGGTGCAGTACCATGGTGCACCACTCTCCAGCGATGGTAAATCATTGACCAGCCACGGGGATCCCGTTTTACAGAAAAAATCCATGTGATGAAAAATCGAAGGGTAAAAAACTTCCATGACCCGACTGAGGTTCAGATAGGATTTTTTGGGTATGAAACTAACCAGTGACGGCTGAAAGCCGTCATAGCTGTAGAACTCACAGATACCTTCGTTTTGACTTGTTATGGCTCCTGTAACTCTAAACGAGCCAAGAGTTATGGTCCTCCGAAGAATCGATTTCCACAAGGTGCAACATCTGTCCAAAATGACGAAACCGTGCCGTACGACCTTTAGAAATGGGTGCATGGATTTGAAACGGTGCAGTACCATTGTGCACCACTCTCCAGCGATGGTAAATCATTGACCAGCAACGGGGATCCCGTTCTACAGAAAAAATCCACGTGACGAAAAATCGAAGGGTAAAAAACTTCCATGACCCGATTGAGGTTCGGATAGGATTTTTTGGGTATGAAACTAACCAGTGACGGCTGAAAGCCGTCTGTTTGTGTCAAAATTGGGCACAACACTCGTCGGAAGTTTTTGAAGAGATAATAAATGAAGAAAGTAAATTAAAATGCGGATTATCTAACAAAAACACCAAATAACAGGAAGTAAGTTGCACAAGAGACAGCGATTTAGAGTGGTTCGGCAATTTGCCTACGTCCACTATGAAGTTTTGTTACTTTATTGCTCGATATCTAAAGAATACAACTTTTTAATGTCAAAGTACAGCAAGTCGTAAGCCAAAATTCGAAATCAAAGTCAGCGGTGGTGCTCTGAAGTAATTCTGGCAGCTTCTGGACGTGCTTTTTCTCTCAAATTCTCCGATCCCCTTTCTGAATGACCAGGGGCTCTATTTATACGTGCTGGAGGCTGATATTTCTCCTAGAATTCGGGAAGACCGCTTCTGGCACGTGTGGGGGGCCCACATGGCCAAATTCTGGAGATCCGGGCCCACTTTTGGATCGATTCGACCCTTGGTTCGAATCGATCAAAAAAGTGTCCAATCGTGATGAAATTTGGTATGGACATTCTTCTATGTACGTGCAAGCTCCTGTGAAAATTTCATAGCATTTGGACTTGTCGATCTCAAGTTATGATCGATTCAAGATTGCATTTTTAGTTGATATGCGTGTTTCGAATCCATGCTATTCGAATCGATAGGGACAAAATTCTTGGTCTCAGCTGCTACAACTTGATGGATTCGATGTGTTGGATTCGAGTGTTATCTCCTTTCGAATCGATGATGTTGGAACTTGTTCGGATCGGTCGTTATTAGCTACTGCAGACCGATTCGAAGTTGCATCAGTATGTTGGATTCGAAGAACTCTCGCTTCTGATGGATTCGAAGACAGCAGCGCTCTGATGGATTCGAAGGCAGGAGCACCTTGATGGATTCGAAGACAATAGCGCTTGATGGTCTCGAAGACAGTAGCGCTTGGTGGATTCGAAGACAGCAGCGCTCTGATGGATTCGAAACAAGGCGTGCCCTCGATGGATTCGAACCTACGTTCTTTGGATGGAGTCGAACTGAGACATACATAGATGGATTCGAACGTAGATATGTGAGATGAGTTCGAGGCAAGGGTTCGCTCCTGGGTTCGAAGCTATGGTGCTTTGATGGATTCGATCTCTGCTAACTGAGACATTCTTTTTGCGATATCTTGAGTATACGAACTCGGAATTCACCGAAATTTGGAATGTTGGTTCCTACAGCTTTGCTTAACGTGTCTTATCAATCGTAGCTCGATCCGGACTCGGATAAAATTCGTTGATATCTGTAGTTGTCCAACGATCATTCAGAGTTAAAGATGTATAATCCTGTTTCTTTCTAGTTAGCTCCTTGGTATCTCGGCCTTGCCAAATGGCGGGATAACATTTGCCCCCCAAATTACGTCTTGTGTAAACATGACGTGCTTTGAAAGGCTACAATTTAATGCTAAACAATTGGAACATGCCCTGTTGAAAGCTGTATTCTTTATTGCTGTTTATCGACTGCCGTATGATTGTGATCGGTTGTTCGTCGTTGAAACCATGACAAGATGGATGTCTGATCCCTGTGAATGATAAAGATCAAATATTAGTTAAACATATGCGTATACGTGTATCTCCTTGACTTTGGTTAACGTTGCGTGATTGCAAGTTGTTGCCAGTTTGGTTTGTTACCGAATTCTGCATCGGCCCTCTCCTGAACCAATTTGAGATTAGGGTTAACGTATTGTTGTTATAGCCATCTATGATCATCCTTTTGCATCGATCCTCTCCTGAATCGGTGTAAAAGGTAGACCAGTTAATTTTTCATCATCGAAGTGTTGTATTTATTCTCATCGACGGTGCTAAATGGATTCGAAGCATGCTTGTTCGAAACGATAGGGTTTCGAATCGATGGAATCGCTGGTTATGGAATAGGTTGTTCGAATCGATAGGATTTTTCAACTCAACCCTCATTCAAGTGCTTCGAATCGATGCGGTCTTGATGGATTCGAAGTCATGTATTTTCGAATCGATGGTACCTCGCATCGATTAAACTGGGAAGGTAGTGAATTCGAAGTGGAGTATGGATACGACCATGTGATGGATTCGGAATCACGACTTTACTCTGTGATGGATTCGAGTGTAATGGGTTATCGAGCGTTTGTTCGAATCGATGGGATTTGGCTAGTGACCGACGGTAGGGAGTAAACGCAACCGGGAGTTGAAGGGCCACGCATTTTTTGTGGAACCCATATAAATATCCAAGGCTGTCTTCATTTTTAACTTCTTACTTTTCACTTTTTACTGTAGTTATATCTCCGGACCGATCCTCCAACGCCAGATACAACTACATTCTGCACGAATCGATCCAATTTTTCCAAGTTTTTACCTTTAGTCGAATCTAATCAGGTAAGTTAAGGGATCGATCCGAGTGTAGAACGATGAAAACTGAAAATTTAACATCGATTTCAATCTTTTCTTTCGAAAATCATGAGTGATAGTTAGATCTGAGATAGGTTGTCTCGATGGTTCTGAATCGAAACCATTCAAGTCGTATTGATTCTGAGTGTTATCAGGGAGAAGTATAGGCAATGTTGGATGTCGTCTTCCTTCCTTGCTTCGCATCGATTAGGGCATAAGTAGTTCGAACCGATCAAGGAGGCGAGACTTCGAATCGATGTAGGAATAGGTAGTTCGAATCGATCAAGGAGGCGAGACTTCGAATCGATGGACTCGGAAGACCGTGCCGATCGATTCGAGGTGATAATATCCTAATCGATTCGAAGGTGCTTATTGTGGATCGATTCGAAGTTATACACAGCTCTTGGATTCGAAGTATTTCTCCTCCCTAAAGCTGCATCGAGTCGACCTTCTTGGATTCGAGGTGCATGGATTCGAATGTCTTCGACTCGACTTGTATCGATTCGAACGTTCGAACATCTGAAACCTCCGATTCTACGATTGGCTCCAACTTTTGAGCTATGACCAATTTCAAGTTTGAACTTTTTGTCGAGCTTTATGAACTTTAGCATACTTGACCCTGACGAGCTTCGGCCTCGCATAATCGAATTTAACTTGTCCTCTCCATTGAAGCTCGTTGATGGCACCATTGACTTAAACTAAACATAACGAATTTATACTTGGATTGGTCAGTAGTATCTGAGTGGCGCGAAAGTGACGGTCAGCGATGACGGTCGTTTTCAGTCTCAAATTCCAAAGTTTTCATCGTTCGGACATCTCGTTTTATCTTGTAGGTCTTGCTTAAACTTCTGTATTAGCATTTGCACTGCACGACATACTCATATGCTTTGCACCGGGGGAATGCATGGGCTTTTTATGTATTTTTAACGCCGCTTTCTGGTGAGTTAGTTAATTATGGAATCTTCGAGTTCCCGTCAACAAGAAGCACAAATCTCGCCTCGTCCAGCGCTTGAGATTCCGGAAATCCCACCTGAAGTCGTAGACCCGGCCCCGGATGAATTGCCGGAGGCCATATTTATCGAAGATCCTGTTGATTCTGTTCAGTCCAATATTTCGGAGTGTCTGTTGGGTCGGATATGTTCGAAGCATAACATATCCCTGGATGATGTTTTATTACCTAGTGCTAGCGACAGACCCCACAACCCGCCTGAAGGATATACCACCTTCTACCGTCATGCCTGTGCGGCTGGATCTCTTCCCCCTTTTAACCAATATATTAGAGAGATGCTGTCGTATTTGGGAATCGCTCCTTCACAACTTCATCCCAACGGGCATGCACTATTAAATAGCATTTTTGTCATATTTATGGATTGCCTCTTTCGCCCGCCAAGACCTAACGAGATTAGGCACATATTCAATTTTAAGAGTAGGGGTGATAGCCCGTCTTTCACTTTTCTAGAGGCGGTCAGGAATTGTCAGGTTGTGACGGGGGCATGGACCAGGCTTAGTTACTTCAAGAACGAGTGGTTTTTTGTTCGATGCCCCCAGGATTTGCCAGGAGATGGTTACCCAGACGTAAGTATCATAATTTGTTTTTTTGAACGGTTACTTTTAATACTTTGCACTAATACTCTGCTATTCTTGCAGCCATCATTTCGAGACCTACTGGTGGGTATTATAGAGACGTCGTTCAAAGCTTACAACAGGTTCCACACGATTCAAGGCACAAAGATTTGCTGTTGACCGACGCTAACTTAAGAACATTGGGTTTGATTGAGATGGGGCAGAGTATTGTGATTGAAGGCTTGGCGAAACCGACCCTGAGGAGGAAGAGGGAAAAAAGAAAACCTGGTGTTGTGATTAGAGAAGTGAGCGACGATGAAAGAACGCCCACAGATACCGAGACAGCAGCCGACCTTTCTCGAATAGAAGAGGTCCAGACAGGCAAGGCTGCTGTTCCTAAATCTAAGAGATGGAAGTCTGTAGTCGTAACCCGTTCCCAACCTGGGGTTACTGTTTCCAGCGCCTCTCCTCACCAGTCCGGAGATCTTTTCTCAGGGTTGAACGACATTCCCATTCCGAACTACGTATCTCTCCACCACGGGTCCGGGTTAGAAGAGCTCCAGGGAGCGCTTGACATAAGCGAATATGTACCTGTTAGTGTAGTCGACACTTCTGGTTGGTCGGGGGGTTTGCGCATTTATACACTTTTCACAACACTTCACGACTTCCTCATGTATTACAGTGTTTTTTCTTGGTACTTAATCAAACTATTCCTTCTTTACAGGTGTTATGTCGAATCGTCCTTGTGACGACCGCCCATGACTCCCGCACCAAAACAAGAGAATAGTGCGCTGAAAGGTGTGCCAGGCAGCCATGGACGATAGTCAGGGTAAAATAAAAATCGAAAGAATCTCTATCGTACAACTCACAGCGCATGGATAAAATACAATAGAGAAATATAATATAGTGAAGCTCCATAGAACAGAACATCATCATATAAGCATCACAGTAGTTTTATACAATCATCTACTCAAATCCATACATGAAAGCCTCACTACAAATCACTCAACCAAATACTGCAGCGGATACCCAGTACATATAGTAAGAAAACTAATATGCAAAGCCTCCTGCTCGTCTTCGTCATCTTCATCGTAG
This sequence comes from Allium cepa, assembly GCA_030765085.1. NCBI lineage: Eukaryota > Viridiplantae > Streptophyta > Magnoliopsida > Asparagales > Amaryllidaceae > Allium > Allium cepa. The sequence goes on from CM060941.1 coordinate 2,221,551, forward strand.
AACTCCTAGCACAGCACCTGTCACCTGCTACCTAGTCTGCCCATCCCAACATGGATGAACAGCCCAAGGTAATAAGAGGAGACATAAAACCTTGAGTCAGACAAAGTCTTAGTGAGCAGTAAATTAACTATCAAACATACCAAAAGAGCATAAGGAATAAAAGGAATAGGAACTAAACCATCCCACTCCACCTCTTCTCACAGTGATAGCCCCCAGACACACACTAAGAAGAATCAAGCATAACATATAGACAAATAAGGTAAAGCAATAATCACTCGAGTCAAGGACGATGTTTTCCAAATACAAACCCCCAAGGCCTAAACCAAGATCAGATAAGCACCCAGAAAACACCGCACTTGAGACCGAATGATAGTACAACCAAACATCCATGACTCTGGCTATCACTGTATCATTGCCTTGATATCACCGTTAGTTGAATGACCACCTGTCAAGGGCTAATGGTAACCCCGGTTCTAGCCATAACTCCGCACGTCGTCGCAGCCCGTGCCTAGGAATTTTCGCAACTACCCAGAGTACTAGCACGTCGTCGCAGCCCGTGCCTGGAACGTCGTCGCAGCCCGTTCCAACGTACCCTTGCTTTGAGCATGCTAGAACCTTCAACAACGATAAGATCTCAGCCTCCTAGTCATCCTCCTCGACGACTATTTCCATACTAGCTCAAGCGCCTCTCAAGCTAACCATTATCACCAACTCGGATCGCATCACCGAGTAATCAACATAACTTTGCACGTCGTCGCAGCCCGTGCTTGGAACGTCTTCGTGACCCGTCCCATCACAACATATGTCTTGCCTCATCATATCATAGCAAAGTCCCAATTCACTCATGCTTTGCCTTCTCGCATCATGGCAAGATCCCACATCCTCGAATCCATCCATATGAGCTTCCACATCCGCTTCATATGCTACAGGCAGCTTCCACATTCAAGAGCTTTTCCACCTAGCTTTTGAATCATCTCGAACCATCTTGTTCCAAATCAACCACTAGCTAACTTGAAACAATCCAAATCATTCATCAATACAAACAATCAAGCATTCAAACAAGATTTAATAAGCAATATCAACAAAAATGGCAATATCATAAATAAATGAGCATAAGTCCAACATGCATGATTCATAGGTTTTTAGCATAGATCTATCAAATATAAAACATGGGTTTTGTCTCTAATACTTGTTAAACAAATATGCATAGGTAAACATCTTCAAAAATGATGGATCTACATGCAGACTTAAGGACAATGCGAGAAAATGCTATTTCAAACACATAAACTAGCTACCAATCCACTACACTCCTTTGGGTCCGCGTGAGAGATAACTACCACTCACCAAATCACCCAAACACCTCTAAATCACAACACTTCAGATCTGGACAGCGAAGATCACGACTTGATCCGGCGAAATCTCACTTGAAACGATGAATTCTAGCTCAAACGGATGAAGATCTTCAACTTGAACACTTGGATCTTCGATCTCGATCTTCGATCTTGGATGGATGTTAGAATTAGATTGGAAGTAGAGAAAGAAGATGAAGAAATGTTGTAGACAAGTCTTCAAAATGGCAGCACTTCGTCGCTTCAAAAACCGGTGCCAAAAAGTGAGCCAAACCCCTCTATTTATAGGCTGAATCAACCATAGCTCGGCTGTCCCTTAGGTCGTCGCCGACCCAACACTTGAGTCGCCCCCGACTTATCACAATGCCGACTTACCATGAGTCGTTCACGACTCATTGCCATGCCGACCTAACCTTGCAACCTAAGCCTCTACAGTACTCACGCGACCTAATTCCTGCCGACCTATCAACAACAGGGACCTCACGAGTTAACACACGGCCGACTTGCGACTCAACGTACTACCGACCCAACTGCCACACGACTCAACAAAGCAAGAAGGTCACACGACTTATTCCTATATGCGACCTAACGACTTAGCCTTGCGGCCGTCCTAACCCCTAGCCGACTCAACATAAGTCGGTAACGACTCAACCGCGGTGCCGACCTAACTCAAAACAAGGGTTCTGACTTAACCTTATAGCCGACCTAACGACACACACGACCCAACACCCTACCGACTCATCTACACAACCAACTCACCAGGCAGCCGACCCACACTAAGTCGTACTAAGGTCCTATTTGCCACACGACTCACGACCTACAGCCTCACCGACTCAGAGACCTAACGACTCAAAAGCCTAAGTCCCTAACGACTTATCCACTAAGTCGGCCCACCGACCTAAGCCTTAGCCGACTCAACATCTACCGACCCAACTCCCTAAGTCGGTCACTTCCTTAGGTCGGTCTAAACTACTGGATCCCTAACACTATGAGTCGGCAACGACTCATTTTGCTAACCCTTAACCCGCTGACTCGGCCTAGACCATGAGTCGTTCCTCTCTTGACTCGGTCACATACTAACTCGGCCACACCTACACTCGCTCCTTCTCTAAGTCGCTCTAACACTATAGGTCATTAACTCTCATGAGTCGGCCACCATGAGTCGGTAACGACTCAAGCCTTAACTCGGCTATGACTCATCACCTGACCCACTAACTCGTCCAAACGACTTACCTAACTTAAGTCGGTTGCTTCCTTATCTCGGCCAACACTCCAACCCGTAACCCCTCCTTGAGTCGGTCCCCTATGAGTCGGTCACGACTCATCCCTTAGCTCGGCAATGCTCATGAGTCGGTCACAACTCATACTCCACCCGGGTTAACTTCTAAACGACTCAAGCTAGAGGCAACACAAACAACACTATCGACCTGCAAATTCTACGATCTATCGACACGTAAAATACGGGTCGTTACATTCTCTCCCCCTTAGGAATTTCGCCCCCGAAATTCCAAGCAAACAACAGAAATCAAAGATATTCCGCATGCCTACCATCCATAGCAATCAACAAACCATGCATCCAATTCTAGCCTAGCATGCAGAATTCTAAGACTTAGAACAAGCTACAAATTCATGAGATGTCACGACACTTTAGGGCCATACCTCGAAGAGTCCGGGATGAGCTGCCTTCATCCTCTCTTCCTCCTCCCATGTACAGTCGTTAACATCGTCACTCCATTGTACCTTGAGCAACGTAATCGTCTTCCTCCTAAGCTGTTTCGTATCGGTTTCAACAATACGAAGCGGCTTACGAGGTCTCGTAACCACTGGATCAACCTCTAAGTCTTCACAGCTATCAGCAGAAACCACCGTAGTAGGGTCGTGCACATACTTCCGTAGACAAGATACATGAAAAACATTGTGCACACCCGCCATCTTTTCCGGTAACTCCAATCTATAAGCGAGCTTTCCAATTCGCTCGACAATCGGGAATGGTCCAACAAATCTTGGAGTTAACTTTCCTTTGTTCCCGAATCTAATAACATTCTTCAATGGAGAAATCTTCACAAAAACCATATCACCTACGTCGAATTCCAAATCCTTTCGACGATTATCTGCATAACTTTTCTGACGATCCTGGGCTGCCTTCATTCGTTGTCGAATGATCTCTATACAATCCGAAGTCTGTCGAATCATCTCTGGCCCAAGTATCAGCTTTTCTCCAGCTTCCAACCAACATGTCGGAGAGTTACACGGTCTTCCATATAATGCCTCATATGGTGCCATACCAATGCTCGACTGATAACTGTTATTATAAGCAAACTCCACCAAATGAAGGTGATCCTCCCATGATCCTCCGAAGTCCAAAACACAAGCTCTAAGGAGATCTTCCAAAACTCGGTTGACTCTCTCAGTCTGACCATCTGTTTGAGGGTGATAAGCTGTACTCAAACACAACTCAGTTCCCAAAACTTCCTGGAAGCTCTTCCAAAATCCACTAGTGAACAATGGATCTCGATCGCTCACTATACTCTTCGGAACACCATGGAATCGAACAATCCACTTCACATACAACTCAGCCAACTTCGATGCAGTCCTAGTCGATCGAACAGGAATGAACCTTGCACTTTTAGTCAAACGATCTACGATGACCCAAATCCCTTCATTTCCTGTCCTGGTCCTAGGTAGACCATCGATAAAATCCATCGATACTTGCTCCCACTTCCATGTAGGAACCTCTAATGGCTGAAGTAATCCACTGGGCTTCTTCTGCTCAGCTTTCACCAACTGGCAGTTCATACACTTGGAAATAAAATCTCCAACATCCTTCTTCATACCTTCCCAGTAGTAAGCTCTCTTCATATCCCGATACATCTTATTACCACCTGGATGAATTGTCAACTTCGAGTGATGACTTTCCCTTAGAACTTCATCTCTCAATCCATCCACATCGGGAACAACCAATCTTCCTTGCTTTCGAAGCCAACCCTCTCGATCGACCTCGAATCCCTTATCCTTCTCTGGAGTTAATCCAGCTTCCAAATCTCGGATAATCCTGACAAGCTTATCATCTCTCTTTTGGCTCTCACCAATCCTTTCCACCAGAGTAGGCCTTATCGATAAGTTTGCCAACATCTCAGGTTCCAACTCGCATCTAGGCCTGAAATCAAACTCAGCCAAATACTCGAGACTCTTCCATTCCGAAAACATGGCTCCCAATCCTGCATGTCTTCGACTTAACGCATCAGCCACTGCGTTACCTTTCCCTGGAGTATAGGCTATACCAAAATCATACGATGCTAAGAACTCTAGCCACCTTTGCTGTCGAAGATTCAAATCCTTTTGGGAAAACAGATACTTCAACGACTTATGATCTGTAAACAGCTCGAATCTAACTCCCAATAGATAGTGTCTCCACATCTTCAAAGCAAACACAATCGCCGCTAACTCCAAATCATGAGTCGGATAATTCCTTTCATGCGGCTTTAGTTGTCGACTAGCATACGCAACAACTTTATCCTTCTGCATTAGCACCGCTCCTAGTCCAGTGCCACATGCATCGGTGTAAACCACCATCTCATCATTCCCACTTGGAATAGTCAATACAGGAGCACTCGTCAGTCGCTCTTTCAGGATTACGAAAGCTTGCTCACACTTGTCATCCCATCTGAACACTTGGTTCTTCTTCGTCAATCCTGTCAATGGTGCAGCTATCTTGGAAAAGTCCTTGATAAACCGACGATAATATCCTGCTAATCCAAGAAAACTTCTCACATCAGATGCATTCCTAGGTCTAATCCAATCCTGGATCGCTGCCACCTTAGCGGGATCAACCGCTATTCCATTTCCAGAGATAACATGGCCTAAGAACCTCACTTCACTCTTCCAGAAGTGACACTTCGAAAACTTAGCCTTCAGCTGATGTTTCCGCAAGATTTCCAAAACAATCCTCAAGTGCGTCTTGTGCTCTTCCTCAGTTCTGGAATAAACCAAAATATCATCCACGAACACAAGCACGAACTTATTCAACTGATCTCTGAATACTCTATTCATAAGATCCACAAAATATGCTGGCGCGTTAGTCAACCCAAACGGCATCACCAGCCACTCATAAAATCCGGATGGTGTTCTGAAAGCAGTCTTCGGCACACTATCCTTCGCCACTCTCAACTGGTGAAATCCCGTTGCCAAATCCATCTGAGAAAACACCTTAGCCTCGTGAAGCTGATCAAACAAGTCATCTATTCTCGGCAATGGATACTTGTTCTTCTTAGTCACCTTATTCAGCTCACGATAATCAACACACAACCTCAACGATCCATCCGCTTTGGTTGCGAACACAACGGGCGCACCCCATTCGGACACACTTCTCCGAATGAATCCTTTCCGTAAAAGGTCATCAACTTGCACCTTCAGCTCTTGCTGCTCCCTCGGTGCCATCCGCCTAAGAGGCATCACAACAGGTCTGGCTCCCTCAACTAGATCGATACGAAACTCGATCTCCCTATGCGGCGGCAACCCTTTGACTTCCTCAAAGACATCACCAAACTCATTCACAATAGGCACTGATGACAGTCCATCCCGTGGAACAACTAGCGAATACATGAAGCTCATGAAGACGCCTTCTTCATGCTTACATCGTATCACAACCTTTCGCCCTTCCACATTCCCGATTGTCACCTCAAGCCTCTCACAATCAATCCTAGCCGCATACTTCCTAAGCCAGTCCATACCCAAAATAATTCCGAACCCCGCAAAGTTCAGAACAAAGCAATCACAAACAAACGAGCAATCATGACTCGACACAACTAGACCACGGCATAACATACACAAACATGACGAACCCCCTACCGGATTAGTCACAACCAATGGCCTATCAACAATATCCGGTTTCATACCTAACCGGCTTACCAAATCATCACAAACAAAAGAATGCGACGCTCCAGTATCAAACAACACTCTAACTGGAACACCACAAATAGAAAGAGTACCTTGAACCACCACACTCTTCCCCTTTTCTTCAGCAGTCGGAGCTTTTGAAGACGACGGCACAACTCCCAAAGCATAAGCTTGCACAACTTGCCTGTCCTTCCTCGGTTCTGGACAATCCTTCCTGAAATGCCCTGGCTTATCACAGTTGTGGCATTTCGCCGGCGCCTTTGGATTCCTACAATCCTTGGAAAGATGGCCCTTCTTCTGGCAATTATAGCAAGTCACTTCGCCCTTTGGCTTCTTCTGACCATCCTTTCCCTTCTGTTGCTGCTGCTTCCTCTTCTTGTTGCCACTCTGCTGTGGTTTAGATCCTTCCCTGGTTACAGCAACAACAGAACTTTCCCTAGGAAACCAGCTCTCATGCCTCAAAGCTTTCTCCACAAGCTTTTCAAATGGATCGTCCAAGTGATCCACCAACTGCCTTCCCAGATAAGCATCCAGACCAGTCACAAACTTCTCGTTCTTCTGGTAGGGAGAATCAATATATGATCTGGCATACTTAGACAAAGCTTCAAACTCAGAAATGTACTCAAGAACAGGCCTTCCCCCTTGCTTGAGCTCCACAAACCTCTTAAACAAGACAGATTTCTGGGAAGTAGAGATGAACTTAGCTTCAAATCTAACTTGGAATTGCTCCCAAGTAATCTCTTCTTCTGGAGTATCGATGGTGATAGAATTCCACCAATCAGCAGCTCTTCCCTGAAGCTGTCTCGATGCAAGCTTCCTCTTAGTTGCATCCTCAATCCCTAAGTCACCAAAGATTCTTTTGCAAGCATCAATCCATCTCTGCACCTCAATAGTCGACTCCGTCCCCAAGAAAACTTTCCCTCCAAGAGCAGTATAATCCTTACAAAGCTTGGCAAAATCCACCGGTCTCGGAGCTTGGACTTGAACTCCAACATCAACAGATGATCCTGAAGCTGGTATTCTCCTCATGATTGAAGTCATCATGGCCTCAAACATAGGAGCATAATCAACAGCTTCCCTAGGATCACGGCTACCCCTCGCAGCTTGTCTCTCACTTCGACTCATCCTTAATATCTGTAAATAAGAATGATTAGAACACCTTAAGAAACAACTGCATAAGGAGTTCAAACCCTTCTAAACTACTATATTATATATAGTAATCATCCATCAAAATACAATTACGTCTCTCATACGTAATTACGTCAGCGAGCGTTGGCTAAAATCGACTAACCAAAGCTCTGATACCAAATGTGACGACCGCCCATGACTCCCGCACCAAAACAAGAGAATAGTGCGCTGAAAGGTGTGCCAGGCAGCCATGGACGATAGTCAGGGTAAAATAAAAATCGAAAGAATCTCTATCGTACAACTCACAGCGCATGGATAAAATACAATAGAGAAATATAATATAGTGAAGCTCCATAGAACAGAACATCATCATATAAGCATCACAGTAGTTTTATACAATCATCTACTCAAATCCATACATGAAAGCCTCACTACAAATCACTCAACCAAATACTGCAGCGGATACCCAGTACATATAGTAAGAAAACTAATATGCAAAGCCTCCTGCTCGTCTTCGTCATCTTCATCGTAGAACTCCTAGCACAGCACCTGTCACCTGCTACCTAGTCTGCCCATCCCAACATGGATGAACAGCCCAAGGTAATAAGAGGAGACATAAAACCTTGAGTCAGACAAAGTCTTAGTGAGCAGTAAATTAACTATCAAACATACCAAAAGAGCATAAGGAATAAAAGGAATAGGAACTAAACCATCCCACTCCACCTCTTCTCACAGTGATAGCCCCCAGACACACACTAAGAAGAATCAAGCATAACATATAGACAAATAAGGTAAAGCAATAATCACTCGAGTCAAGGACGATGTTTTCCAAATACAAACCCCCAAGGCCTAAACCAAGATCAGATAAGCACCCAGAAAACACCGCACTTGAGACCGAATGATAGTACAACCAAACATCCATGACTCTGGCTATCACTGTATCATTGCCTTGATATCACCGTTAGTTGAATGACCACCTGTCAAGGGCTAATGGTAACCCCGGTTCTAGCCATAACTCCGCACGTCGTCGCAGCCCGTGCCTAGGAATTTTCGCAACTACCCAGAGTACTAGCACGTCGTCGCAGCCCGTGCCTGGAACGTCGTCGCAGCCCGTTCCAACGTACCCTTGCTTTGAGCATGCTAGAACCTTCAACAACGATAAGATCTCAGCCTCCTAGTCATCCTCCTCGACGACTATTTCCATACTAGCTCAAGCGCCTCTCAAGCTAACCATTATCACCAACTCGGATCGCATCACCGAGTAATCAACATAACTTTGCACGTCGTCGCAGCCCGTGCTTGGAACGTCTTCGTGACCCGTCCCATCACAACATATGTCTTGCCTCATCATATCATAGCAAAGTCCCAATTCACTCATGCTTTGCCTTCTCGCATCATGGCAAGATCCCACATCCTCGAATCCATCCATATGAGCTTCCACATCCGCTTCATATGCTACAGGCAGCTTCCACATTCAAGAGCTTTTCCACCTAGCTTTTGAATCATCTCGAACCATCTTGTTCCAAATCAACCACTAGCTAACTTGAAACAATCCAAATCATTCATCAATACAAACAATCAAGCATTCAAACAAGATTTAATAAGCAATATCAACAAAAATGGCAATATCATAAATAAATGAGCATAAGTCCAACATGCATGATTCATAGGTTTTTAGCATAGATCTATCAAATATAAAACATGGGTTTTGTCTCTAATACTTGTTAAACAAATATGCATAGGTAAACATCTTCAAAAATGATGGATCTACATGCAGACTTAAGGACAATGCGAGAAAATGCTATTTCAAACACATAAACTAGCTACCAATCCACTACACTCCTTTGGGTCCGCGTGAGAGATAACTACCACTCACCAAATCACCCAAACACCTCTAAATCACAACACTTCAGATCTGGACAGCGAAGATCACGACTTGATCCGGCGAAATCTCACTTGAAACGATGAATTCTAGCTCAAACGGATGAAGATCTTCAACTTGAACACTTGGATCTTCGATCTCGATCTTCGATCTTGGATGGATGTTAGAATTAGATTGGAAGTAGAGAAAGAAGATGAAGAAATGTTGTAGACAAGTCTTCAAAATGGCAGCACTTCGTCGCTTCAAAAACCGGTGCCAAAAAGTGAGCCAAACCCCTCTATTTATAGGCTGAATCAACCATAGCTCGGCTGTCCCTTAGGTCGTCGCCGACCCAACACTTGAGTCGCCCCCGACTTATCACAATGCCGACTTACCATGAGTCGTTCACGACTCATTGCCATGCCGACCTAACCTTGCAACCTAAGCCTCTACAGTACTCACGCGACCTAATTCCTGCCGACCTATCAACAACAGGGACCTCACGAGTTAACACACGGCCGACTTGCGACTCAACGTACTACCGACCCAACTGCCACACGACTCAACAAAGCAAGAAGGTCACACGACTTATTCCTATATGCGACCTAACGACTTAGCCTTGCGGCCGTCCTAACCCCTAGCCGACTCAACATAAGTCGGTAACGACTCAACCGCGGTGCCGACCTAACTCAAAACAAGGGTTCTGACTTAACCTTATAGCCGACCTAACGACACACACGACCCAACACCCTACCGACTCATCTACACAACCAACTCACCAGGCAGCCGACCCACACTAAGTCGTACTAAGGTCCTATTTGCCACACGACTCACGACCTACAGCCTCACCGACTCAGAGACCTAACGACTCAAAAGCCTAAGTCCCTAACGACTTATCCACTAAGTCGGCCCACCGACCTAAGCCTTAGCCGACTCAACATCTACCGACCCAACTCCCTAAGTCGGTCACTTCCTTAGGTCGGTCTAAACTACTGGATCCCTAACACTATGAGTCGGCAACGACTCATTTTGCTAACCCTTAACCCGCTGACTCGGCCTAGACCATGAGTCGTTCCTCTCTTGACTCGGTCACATACTAACTCGGCCACACCTACACTCGCTCCTTCTCTAAGTCGCTCTAACACTATAGGTCATTAACTCTCATGAGTCGGCCACCATGAGTCGGTAACGACTCAAGCCTTAACTCGGCTATGACTCATCACCTGACCCACTAACTCGTCCAAACGACTTACCTAACTTAAGTCGGTTGCTTCCTTATCTCGGCCAACACTCCAACCCGTAACCCCTCCTTGAGTCGGTCCCCTATGAGTCGGTCACGACTCATCCCTTAGCTCGGCAATGCTCATGAGTCGGTCACAACTCATACTCCACCCGGGTTAACTTCTAAACGACTCAAGCTAGAGGCAACACAAACAACACTATCGACCTGCAAATTCTACGATCTATCGACACGTAAAATACGGGTCGTTACAGTCCTTCTACACTTGACAAACTCTGGCGAGTGCATCATCCTTCATCCTATCATGAGTCTCGCCGTAGGGACTCTGACCGAGATCGCGAGCGGAGGTATTATGAGCATGAGCAGCGCGATAGGGACCACTCCCGATATTATTCTGGCCAAGAGCACTCTGATAGAGGCAGAAGGTACCGTTCACCTTCTCGTTCTCCTCCGCCACCTAGGGGCCAGGCACCTATAGTCGAACCTTCACGGCAACCGTCCTCTCAACAAATCTCTAAACCTGGTTCACATCGTCCAAGGACCGATACAGCTACGACCGTAACTGCGGAGGAGGCCCCTCTCGAATCGTCTGGCGAAGGAGCTATTAGAATTGCACAGTTGAAGAAAGATTTTCCAGAGATATGCTTTGACGCCTATATCTTTCCACCCAATCTTAAAAGAATTCCCGAAGAGGCCGTGTGCACCGCCCTCAGCTATACCCGGGATTTTTTTGCTCAGTATAAAGAATGGTATAGGGCGGCTATCAAAGCTTCAAAAGTGGCTTTCGAACGAGCCAAAGTTGTTGAGAAACTGGAAGCAGACTTGGCTCAGAAAAACCGTATTGTTGACATACTCCAATCTGAAACGGAATCTTCTCGTAAGGCCGAAATGGAGTCGCTGAAGAAGGTCGATGAAACACTAACTGAGATGGCGAAAATGCAGCAAGCGCATTGCACTTTAGTTGAAGATTTGGGCCATCGGTATAAAAGTGTTGAGGCCGAGCGAGATGCGGCGGTCAGTGAGCTTGAGGAATTGAAGGCTAAGTTTGCCGGCTTGGACAAGGAGAAAAATGACGCTAACAAGGCCGCACAAGAAGCGTGCGAGCAAGCCGTGTCTCTCCGAGTTGAGCGAGACGCGACAATTGCTAAGGCCCAGGCGGTGGAGGAAGAAGTGGAAGGGAGAGTTCAAGCAGAGATATTCATAGTAGAAGCCGAATTTGATGATCTCCTCGATACTTATAATGCTAATGTGCTCGAGCATAGGAATCTCTCATGGCTCGGGGATTATTCCACGCTTCTACTTAGTGCCTGGAAAAAATTGATGGCAAACAAGAAAGCATCGCTCCCTGAAGGTACAGTGGATGAATTTGAACTTGAGTCTCGCTTGCTGAGCGAGGAAGAAAGGAAGCTTCTCCATGATGCGATGATCTCCGCTGAGAGGGAAAGAATTGGTTTCCACCATGTGGAAACCGATGAAGGTTCAGGAGCTGCATATGGTAGTGAAGATGTTTCAGTTGATGCCCCGACCTCATCTGGAGTCACCACCTCCGTCGGTCCACATGTGGTCCCTGCTTATAACCCGGATCGACCGGAACTATCTCTCGGTACAACTACCGTTTCTGAACCTGTTTTATCACCGAGCCGAGTTAAAGAAGGTATTCTACATGTCGCTTAAGTGTTTCTAGAATGTTGAACTTGGGACTGATCATTTGCCTAATTATTCTTATTTCTTTTTAAGCAGTGACTGAAAGTGATGCGCCAGCACTCCCAATGTCTCAAACTTCGCAGTCAATACATGGAACCGTTGTTACCGAGGCTATCACAACTACTGCCATAACCGGTGCAATGGAAGGGGGGTGTTCAATATCGTTTGATGTTTGTTATCCTGCTTTTTGGCAAAGCCGTGATACCAAAAGATTGGTCGAAAACAAGAGACAGTTCATCTCAGAGAGTGGTTATACTTCACTTTGCTATGGATATCGATGAATTTTTTCCGAGTCCGGATCAGGCAACAATTGATAGGACATGACAAGAAAGGTCGTAGGAGTCGTCATTTCAAATTTCAAGTCAATCCGAGTTCGTATGCTCGAGATAGGATGGATTCAAATTGAGAAAGGTGGTCACTGTCTGTTTCGAACCCATCACACTGGAGTGCTTCGAACCCATCCACTTCGAACCCATCCGATACCCACTGCTTCGAACCCATCACTACCTGCCATGTCCGAAATCATCGGCCACCGCTAACTTCGAACCGATCGATTCGAACCGATCAGGCACGATATTGGTCACTTCGAATCGATCGGTTCGTGACCCTTCAGATGGATGTGTTCGAATCCATCATTCTCCATCTACTTCGAACCGATTGCCTTCGAATCCATCAGCACCGTTTCGTATCCATTAATAGGTTGCGTCTTCGTATCTATGAGCGTTGTATCATCCACGCCAGTGCCTAGTTCGAATCGATGATCGTTCGAATCCATCGCGGAGCTTCAGTTCGTATCCATCACATGTATCGATACGAGCTTGGCATCGATACGAAGGAAGCTCCCTCCCCTCGGTTCGAACTAGGCAGATGCAGTTGATCGATTCAAACTACGCAACGGTCATCGATACGAAGTCGGCAAAATCCCTGGGTTCGAAGCGGTCAACACGGAGAAAAAGTAGGATCGATGCGAGGAGTGCGCGACACGTCACTAGGTACCACGTGCTTCCATCGATACCAATGCATGGGTTCGAAGTCATGGGTTCGAACGACACAGCCAACCAAGAAAACACCATTTCGAACCGAGCATATCTCCTCAATCACACATCCAAATGCAACCAAATTTTCACAATAGCTTCCATACGAGGTAAAGATTGTTCCTGCCAAGTTTCAGCTCGATTGGACCATTTCTTGATGGGTTCGAAATCACTTCGAATCGATGTCAGATCGAGACGAAACTTGGTCGGGTCGGTTGCGTGGGCCCACTCACGTGCCAGAAGAGGTCTCCCGAAGTTTCAGCAAGATCTGGGCCTCCAACGCCTATAAATAGCACCCTGAAGCCTTCAGAAAGGGGGATCTTCGGAGAACTTCTGCCATTGAACGTCAAGACTCTGCCGGATTCAAGTCTATCTATCAGAATCATTGTTGTATTCAGATTTCAAAGCTATTATCGACTATAATCCGTTGTAATCGATTTAATCAAGCAAAGCAATAAAGAGAAAACCTTCAAAGTGGACGTAGGCGCGAACGCCGAACCACTATAAATCCTGTGTTTGTGATTGTTGTTTGTGAATTACTGTGATTTGTTACTTAGAGCTGAATTCTATATTGATTGTTGCTGAGTTCTATGTTGATTATTATCGAGTTGAGTACGTAAACGGGTGCTTTCGTGATATTGGGTGTTTGTGACCAATTTTGGCGCAAACATTTTGGTGCTTTCATTGAGAGTTGAACTCAAGAGTTCTACCAATTGATAGTAGATTCAGAGAGAGTTTGAAAGTTCAGATTTGAGAAATTATGACGAGACAATCGAGTAGGAGGCCAAGGCCAGAGAGAAGCGAACATCAAGGAAGTCAAGAGGCTTCCTCAGGAGCGAATCAACCATTGATCTTCATCACTAGGGACGATATGGAGACTATGATGAAGAGGCAAGAGGAATTGATCCAGAGTTTATTCCAACAGATAGGACAGCTTGGAGCACAGAATAGGGAAGCCAATGGAGTCCAGAACGGAGCAGGACCATCCGGCGTAGCACCTGGATTAGGGGGCACACCCATGGAGAACGTTGATCCAGTTTGGGAGAGAGAAAGAGGAGCATCTGCGCAACCCGGTAGTAGTAGAGGAGTGAACGCTCAGTCAAAGGGGCAGATCCCAGAGTTCCCTCGAGAACTCGGGGGGCAGGTTGAAAGTAGTGAACAAGGATTACATCTCGGAGACAATGACAGATTAGCAGAGATGGTTAGAAGAGCTTTGAGAGGTGGTTTGGTGAACAAAGATTTGGAGGATGTTAATAGTAGTCCTTTTACTTTAGCAATCAGGCAAGCTAGGAACCCACCGGATTTCAAACTACCATCGTTGGATATGTATGACGGGAGAACGGACCCCACGGTCCATCTGACAAAATATATGAGACATATGGAAGTGCTGGGGGCATCAGAGGAGGTTATGGCCCGGTGCTTTCCATTATACTTGACAGATATCGCCGCACTGTGGTTTAGACAATTGGAGAATGGATCCATCGGAACATGGAATGGTTTAGTTGAGGGATTTATTAGGCAATTCAGGGTTCATATTACAAGACCCAAGAATGTGATGACTTTGGCAACCCTAAAGCAAAAACCCGGAGAGACCTTGAGGAGTTATCTAGCACGATTCAATGCAGCAGCAGCTTCAGTGGATCGAGCAGATCCGTCCATGGTGGTAATGGCAGCTGTGTCCGGAATAGCTGACGGCACAGAGTTCAAGAATTCATTGACTAAAGATCCACCCATAGATCTAGAGGAATTCTATCATGAGGCAGAAAAGTTTTTACGATTAGAGGATGCAAATGCGGAAAGAGAAGAAGGAGATGGGATAGAAGTTTATGCACTCAAAGACGAAAAGCCCCCTAGAAGGGACTCGGACAAGGATAAAGGTAAGAGAAGGATTGAGAATGACAGAGACAGATCAAAGCGGCAACGGAGGGAGCCGCGATTGACCACCTACACTGAGTTGAACGAGAGCCTGGAACAAATTTATTAGGATACCAAAGAACAGATTCCGTATCGTAGGCCAATGCGAAGGGATCCTACCTCTGACGAAAGGAAATCAGATAAGTTCTGTGTATTCCATGAATTAAATGGTCATAACACTAATGATTGTAGGCACCTGAAGGATGAGGTGGAAGGGCATATCAGGAACGGTATGCTCCTTCAATATGTAAGGAGGCGAGCTCCTGTGGCGGAACCAGAACGGCCACCGTCCACATCAGCTAGAGGCGACCCTGAATCAAGGCACCGTTTGGTTATCAATTGAGTGAAATAACGATGGACAAGTTGTAAGCTTCCACTAACGCAATTAAATCATTTACACATGCGCGAGATCGCGAACGATCTCCAGGCATGCTCTGAGTGATCATTGACTGTTTCGTAGTGGGAACTTACACTTTGACATCCATGCTTTGCTTTCATTTCATTTTGATTTGAACATTTAGGCTTTGTTTTTTTGGACATTTCTGTTTTAAAACTCATCCTTTTAATAGATACTTGTTTCTGATAACTCTGGAATGGCTAATCTACTAACACATGTACGGGGTCGCGAACGATCCTTAGGCATGCTCTGAGATGACGATAAACCGCCCTGACAAACGATCCAGGAACTCACCCTGGCATCGATAACACCAAGCCCTCCCGGGCACAACTCGCCTCGAACGGCACCCGACCTCGAACGGTCACAATTCGCCTCGAACGGCACCCGACTTCGAACAGTCACAATTCACCTCACCTCAAATGGTTTGATCGCAAACGGTCGTCACTTGAGGCCCGACACCCGACCTCGAACGGTCACAAATTCGCCTCGAACGGCACACGATCGCGAACGATCACTTTCTGCCTTGAACAGCACCGACCGCGAACGGTCATGGTTCACCAATTATGAAATCCGACCTCGAACGGTCACCATTCGCCTTAAACGACACTTGGTCGCGAACGACCATCATTTGCCACAAACTGCAATCGACCGCGAACGGTCCCATCTCATCATTTGCCGCGAACGGTCCTATTCCATCCTATGCCACGAACGGCACGGACCACGAACGGTCCCGATTCACCTCAAACAACATACGATCCCGAACGATCGACGCGTGGATTTATACGCTCGACCGCGCACGGTCGCACTTCACCTCGAGTGACTCGATCGTGAACGATCGTCATTTGAAGTTGAGCGCTTGACCACGAACGGCCGCGCTTCATCCCAAATAGCTCGATCCCGAACGATCGTCATTTGAGGCCATATGAAACTATCGAGTTCTTTGCAGGTTGATAATAGGATACGAGCATCCAACTCAAGGCATTACAAAACAAACCTTCCTACCGCAAGGCATGTTTTGGGGGCAGAATGTTATCCCGCTTTTTGGCAAAGCCGTGATGCCAAAAGATTGGTCGAAAACAAGAGACAGTTCGTCTCAGAGATTGGTTATACTTCACTTTGCTATGGATATAGATGAATTTTGTCCGAGTCCTGATCAGGCCACAATTGATAGGACATGACAAGAAAGGTCGTAGGAGTCGTCATTTCAAATTTCAAGTCAATCCGAGTTCGTATGCTCGAGATAGGATGGATTCAAATTGAGAAAGGTGGTCACTGTCTGTTTCGAACCCATCACACTGGAGTGCTTCGAACCCATCCACTTCGAACCCATCCGATACCCACTGCTTCGAACCCATCACTACCTGCCATGTCCGAACCCATCGGCCACCGCTAACTTCGAACCGATCGATTCGAACCGATCAGGCACGATATTGGTCACTTCGAATCGATCGGTTCGTGACCCTTCAGATGGATGTGCTCGAATCCATCATTCTCCATCTACTTCAAACCGATTGCCTTCGAATCCATCAGCACCGTTTCGTATCCATTAATAGGTTGCATCTTCGTATCCATGAGCGTTGTATCATCCACGCCAGTGCCTAGTTCGAATCGATGATCGTTCGAATCCATCGCGGAGCTTCATTTCGTATCCATCACATGTATCGATACGAGCTTGGCATCGATACGAAGGAAGCTCCCACCCCTCGGTTCGAACTAGGCAGATGCAGTTGATCGATTCAAACTACGCAACGGTCATCGATACGAAGTCGGCAAAATCCCTGGGTTCGAAGCGGTCAACACGGAGAAAAAGTTAGATCGATGCGAGGAGTGCGCAACACGTCACTAGGTACCACGTGCTTCCATCGATTCCAATGCATGGGTTCGAATTCATGGGTTCGAACGACACAGCCAACCAAGAAAACACCATTTCGAACCGAGCATATCTCCTCAATCACACATCCAAATGCAACCAAATTTTCACAATAGCTTCCATACGAGGTAAAGATTGTTCCTGCCAAGTTTCAGCACGATTGGACCATTTCTTGATGGGTTCGAAATCACTTCGAATCGATGTCAGATCGAGACGAAACTTGGTGGGGTCGGTCGCGTGAGCCCATTCACGTACCATAAGAGGTCTCCCGAAGTTTCAGCAAGATCTGGGCCTCCAACGCCTATAAATAGCACCCTGAAGCCTTCAGAAAGGGGGATCTTCGGAGAACTTCTGCCATTGAACGTCAAGACTCTGCCGGATTCAAGTCTATCTATCAGAATCACTGTTGTATTCAGATTTCAAAGCTATTATCGACTGTAACCCGTTGTAATCGATATAATCAAGCAAAGCAATAAAGAGAAAACCTTCAAAATGGAAGTAGGCGCGAACGCCGAACCACTATAAATCCTGTGTTTGTGATTGTTGTTTGTGAATTACTGTGATTTGTTACTTAGAGCTGAATTCTATATTGATTGTTGCTGAGTTCTGTGTTGATTATTATCGAGTTGAGTACGTAAACGGGTGCTTTCGTGATATTGGGTGTCTGTGACCAATTTTGGCGCAAACAACGTTCGGATGATTGGGGAGCTTCTCGAGCAACCCTGTGATCCTTTTACCGATCCTCCCTTTTCAATAGGTGGAGTTCCCCCAACTTTTAGCTCGTTTATGCCGACCATCAATGTTTCCAGTGCTGTTGAATCTTCTCGAGAAGAAGAAATTCTCGCCGAGATAAGCGCTGAAATGGCTGCGGTGACAACGGCCGGCGGTTCTGGAGGTGATGCTACTCCACCGAGCTTAACTTCATCAGTGGTTACTTCTCATACTGGCACAGCTATAACTTCTAGTGCTGAAGTTCCACTACCTGCTACGGCTCCTCCGCCCCCGGATCGTCCTCACAAAAGGATCTCTGTTCCTTCCAGCTCTGAGGAAGACGTGGATATTATGCCTGATCCTGAGGAAGCCCCAAAGAAGGTCAAAAAATCTCGCAAGAAACCGGGGTAGTGGGTCTAGCGGCTCAACTCTGAAGAAGAGACACAAGAAGAAGAAGGAGTGATCCCCTTGTCTTATCATGTGGTTGCGAAATGGCAAATATTTTTTTTTTACGTCTTCTATTCTAGGCCGTGTATGAGTGTGGATTCGGCACCCACTTTATGAATTGTTTTTGATTTTATCATGTAATCGACTCCTTTTTGTTTGTTGATAAATGGAAAACAATTCCTTTCTTTTTGTTCAAGTATTGTATCGATTGACTCGTCCTTACATATATCATAAGCCTTGAATATATGTCCATGCTTCAGGGACTCGACATAATTTTCTAATTAACAGTTTTGGCCCATATTCTGGGAACTTGTTAATTATTAGGGTTTATAACCTAGTTCGCTCTCCGGGAACTTGCAAATGACGTTTATATTCCAATTCACACACTGGGAATTTGGAAATAGAGTTTTGTATCCGGGCTTGTACTTCGAGAACCGAGAGTTGAAGTTTATACCCCAATTCTCACTCTGGGAACTTGGAGTTGGCTCGCACTCTGGGAGCGGTGGACTTATACTCCGGTTCGCGCTCCGGGAACCGAGAGTTGAAGTTTATACTCCAATTCTCACTCTGGGAACTTGGAGTTGGCTCGCACTCTGGGAGCGGTGGATTTATACTCCGGTTCGCGCTCCGAGAACCGAGAGTTGAAGTTTATACTCCAATTCTCACTCTGGGAACTTGGAGTTGGCTCGCACTCTGGGAGCGGTGGACTTATACTCCGGTTCGCGCTTCGGGAGCCGAGAGTTGAATTTTATACTCCAATTCTCACTCTGGGAACTTGGAGTTGGCTCGCACTCTGGGAGCGGTGGATTTATACTCCGGTTCGCGCTCCGGGAACTGAGAGTTGAAGTTTATACTCCAATTCTCACTCTGGGAACGTGGAGTTGGCTCGCACTCTGGGAGCGGTGGATTTATACTCCGGTTCGCGCTCCGGGAACCGAGAGTTGAAGTTTATACTCCAATTCTCACTCTGGGAACCTGGAGTTGGCTCGCACTCTGGGAGCGGTGGACTTATACTCCGGTGCGCGCTCCGGGAGCCGAGAGTTGAAGTTTATACTCCAATTCTCACTCTGGGAACTTGGAGTTGGAGGAGGGATTGTCGTGCATCAATCCCTGTGAATGTTGATGTAGTGTTCTATCCCCGAGCTCGGGTTTCACTTAGCGAGTGACCGGTTATATCATAGTCACTCCCTATTTGAATAAATTCCACCGCGCGATGGAACTTAGCTCTCTGTGCATTGTGATATTGTATGTCATACTCAGTAAATCACAGCATTTGCTTGAAGAGACGGCATTTTATTGCTGAAACGAGAAAATATGGCAAAGTCAGTTGCCTTATTACAAATCTAAATCTCGAAATGCTAGAATAAAATGCAAAGGAATAAATTGACAGAAAATAAATGACTAAAGTTTTTCATATGTAGTAGTGACGAAGACTTTCGCTATTCCAAGCTCTCGGCAAGGTAACACCGTCAACCGTTGATAACTTGAACGTGCCATCTCCGAGCTTTTGTGAAATCGCATACGGTCCTTCCCAATTTGGCTTCATGTGTGAAGGGACCGGATAAACCCTTTTGAGTACGAGATCGCCGAGTTCGAAGGTTCGCGGACGGACCTTAGCATTATACAGTCGGGCGACTCGATTTCGATATGCGGCTGCCCTCAAATCATCCTCTTCGCGCTTTTCATCGAGTAAATCCAAAGATTCAGCAAGTAATATGGCATTTGTTTTTGGATCATAATATGTTACACGATGAGAGTGTACTTCCATTTCGACCGGAATAACGGCTTCAGAACCATAAGATAGGGAAAATGGGGTATGACCGGTTGCAGTTTTATGAGTCGTTCGATAGGCCCATAATGCCATAGGGAGTTCGTCAACCCATTTGCCCCCAGCTTTTTCCAGTCGTTTTTTAGAATGGACTTGATAACTTTATTAACAGCTTCAACCTGACCATTTGCTTGAGGATGCGCTACTGCAGAGAATTTCTTATGGATGCGGAATCGCTGACAGAAATTCTTGAATTCAGCACTCTCGAATTGAGTTCCGTTATCGGTGATGACGGTATGTGGGAGACCAAAACGGCAGATAATGTTACGTACTACAAAGTTGATCACTTTCTTTGTGGTAATTGTTGCAAGGGGCTCAGCTTCAGCCCATTTGGTGAAATAATCAACTGCGACGATGGCGTACTTCGCACCCCCTCTGGCCAGAGGTAATGTGCCGATGATATCTATTCCCCATACCGCGAATGGCCAAGGACTAATCATTTGGGTTATTTCGGTAGGAGGAGCTCTAGGAATTCAAGCGTGTTTCTGGCATTTGTCACACATCCTAGCGTAGTCTGCAGCATCGCGATTAACAGTAGGCCAATAATACCCATATCGAAGTATTCTCTTTGCGAGTGCTTGCCCCCCAGTGTGACCGCCACATTCTCCTTCGTGTACATCGTGTAACACCCGTCTGACTTCATCGTGCACGATACATCGGAGGAGAGGAAATGAGTATCCTCTCCGATACATGACTCCGTTCTGAATAACAAATCGTGAGGCCTTTCGCAGAACTTGTCTTTTTTCGCTTCGCTGCTCGGGCAATATACCACGTTCAATATAATCTCGATAAGGGGTCATCCACGACTCCTTAATGGAGGTAGCCTCATACGTAAAATCGGTCTCCCTTCGATCAATGCTTGGAGATGACAGGGTTTCAACTGGAACAACCCCCAACTGTTGAGCTTCACCCGTACTTGCTAACTTTGCCAATGAATCAGCTTTCTGATTATGCTCTTGGGGTATGTAGAAAATGGAAAAGTAATCAAATTGATTAAGTATCTCCAGAACTTGAGTAAGATAAGCGGCCAGTCTTCGATCTTTGGCCTGATATTCACCTCGAACTTGACATACTATCAATTGAGAGTCACAGTAGATCTCTACAGCGATGATTTTCAGATCACGAGCAAGCTTTAGTCCGGTAAGTAGAGCTTCGTACTCGGTTTCATTGTTGGTTGCACGGAACTCTAATTTTAAAGCATAACATATGGATTGTCCCTCGGGGGTCTCAAGCACTATCCCAGCTCCTGAGCACCGATCGTTTGATGCACCATCGGTGTACAACTTCCAGATTTATTCGGGAGATTTGCTGGTCTCGGGCAAGTCTTCAGGAATAGTGAATTCGGCTATAAAATCTGCTAGGACTTGGCCATGAATGGCTCTCCTTGGAGTATAAGTGATGTCGAATTGACTCAGTTCAATGTTCCACTTCAGTAACCTGCCAGACGTCTCAGGCCGCGTAAGGACCTGTGGTAACGGCTGATCGGTGTACACAGTAATAGGATGAGCCTGGAAATATGGCCGGAGTTTCCTCGAGGCAATGACTAGGCAATATGCCAACTTTTCAAGCTTTGGATAATTTCTCTCGGCTCCGGTCAACCGTTTACTCACGTAATAAACCGGCTTTTGCACTCGGTCTTCTTCCCGAATTAATGCAGCACTGATTGCGTTCTCCGATACTGCCAGGTAAAGATATAACTGTTCATGATCTACAGGCTTTGAGAGGATTGGTGGTATGGAAAGATGTTGAATTAGTGATCGAAATGCGCCCTCACATTCCGCGGTCCATTCGAAGTTTCGTTTCCCTTCCGAATTAAATCGAAAAATGGAATGCATTTGTCGGTCGATTTTGAGATAAACCTGCTTAGTGCCGCCACTTTTCCGTTAAGACTCTGAACTTGCTTTATGGTTTTCGAAGTTTGGATGTTTCTGATAGCCCAGATCTTTTCGGGGTTGGCCTCTATTCCCCTGGCATTGACAATGAACCCAAGGAATTTTCCGGATGCGACTCCGAAATGACACTTGAGTGGATTAAGCTTCATCCCGTATTTCCGAAGGATTTTGAACATTGACTCCAAGTCTTTGACATGATCATCAGATTATCGTGACTTTACCAACATATCATCTACATAAACCTCCATAGTTTTCCCAATCTGATTGGCAAACATTCGGTTGACTAAGCGCTGATAAGTTGCGCCAGCGTTCTTTAATCCAAAAGGCATGACCTTGTAACAATACAACCCCTAGTCGGTTACGAAGCTCGTGTGTTCTTGGTCTGGTACGTGCATGGGTATCTGGTTATAACCTGAGTAAGCATCCATGAAGGATAATAATTCATGTCCGACGGTTGAATCTACCAGTTGATCGACCCGGGGAAGTGGAAAGCTGTCTTTTGGGCAGGCTTTATTCAGGTCGGAGTAATCAATACACGTTCTCCATTTCCCGTTTGGTTTCCGGACAAGTGCGGGATTGGACACCCACTATGGGTATAAAGCGTCTCTAATGAACCCATTTGATTTTAACTTATCGACCTCCTCTTTCAGGGCGGCGGATCTCTCTGGATCCATACCACGTCTTTTCTGCTTGACCGGGATATACCGCGGGTCATTGTTCAAGGTGTGGCTCGCGATGTCAGGCGAGATTCCACACATATCAGAGTGCGTCCAGGCGAATACGTCAAGATTCGCCCGGAGAAAATCAACCAATTCCAGTTGTGCCTTTTGGTTAAGCTGAGACCCAATCTTCAACATTCTCGAGTCATCGTGGTCATCGTCAATCGGGACATCAATGGTTAGCTCGGCTGGAGAAGCCTGACTTTCCGTAGATTTTTCTTTATTTTCACTGTCCCTTGGATCAAGATCTTTTTGGAATTGGTGGTGGCGCCCAGGCCGAGGCCCAGGCGCTAATTGTGAATCAACGGTAAGACGGACGTAGAGAGATTCCTCTACGCCCTTTCCTTTCTCTCTTCGTTGCGCCTCTCGTAGCTCAGCAACATAACAGGCTCTCCCAGCAGCCTGATCTCCTTGTACAACTCCTATCCCATGGTCGGTAGGAAACTTCAGAGTTAAGCACCATGGGGCAATGGCAGCCCTAAATTCAGCAAGGGCCGGTCGGCCCAAAAAATCATTGTACGGGGAAGGAATATCCAAGACGACAAATTGTAACATCCGAACTCTTCGGCATTCTCCCATTCCCAACTCTATTGGCAATTCAACTATTCCAGTCGGTATCGTTGCACTCCCGTTGAAGCCGTGGACTCATGATTGACAAGGCTTTAAGTCCCTAGCTTCCATCTTCATTAAATCATATGCTCTTTTAAATAATATATTTACGGAACTTCCGCTGTCTACCAAGATCCTCTTCATCCAAGCAGGACCAACCTGAGCGGATATGACCAATGGATCAATTGTGGGAGCTTCGACCTTATTGGCATCTCGATTTCTAAACACGATTTCATCAACCATTGTCTTTTGTTGTTTAGCCGGTGTTCCGTCTTCTGAGTTACTACAGCATTCAAAGGTTACATGCCTGATTGAGCTAGCATATGACTCCATTTCTCTCCAACTTCTGTCTGCCGGATGAGGACCACCACTTATTGTATTGATAACCAATCTTCCACCTGTGCGAGCGGGTTCACCTTGTCTTTCCTGATTCTGCGTTCGATTTTGATTAGATGGGCCCGCTTCACCAGACTGTGGTGCCCAAACAAACTGATCCAACTTTCTCTCTCTGATTAGTTTTTCAATGAGGTCTTGCAAATGTCTACACTCATTGGTATTATGTCCATAACTTTCATGAAACCTACAGAACTTCTCTGTCTGAATTTTCTTCTCCGTCGAAGGCTTCGGAGCAGGCTTCTTGTATTGCATAGCATTACAAGTCTGTAAGTATACGTTTTCCAGTGACGTGTTAAGTGGTGTATAACTGTCAAACATCGCGGTCCTACGTCTCGGACCACGATTCTGATCTTGCTTCTTGCTTCGGTTATCACCGTTTCTCGATCGTTGGGCCTGTTTATTTTGGATATTCAATTCGACTTTTCCTGAACTTTCTCCGGATTGTTTAACAGCAACATTACTCTGAATCCCTTCATTGCTGGGCCTGGAATCATCCTGTTTCCTAGACTGTTTCGCATCCTCTCGTCTCAAGAACTGAGCGGCTTTGGAAAAGAAACGGTCCAACGATGCGGGAGGCTTTCCAGCCAACCAATTGCCAAACTCGGAATCAGGATCGATTCCTTTGGTCAAAGCCATTAAGATAGAATTATCATTGGGGTTGGTGATCTCTGTGCATGCAGCATTAAACCTCTCCAAATATCGTCTAAGCGTTTCTCCGGGAGCTTGAGTAACACTTGATAAGGTATTAACATCCTTAGGTCTGGCAATATGCATACGGAACTACTCAACAAATTTTGTAGCTAACTGATCAAAAGAAGAAATGGATCGCGGTGGTAATCGCGTAAACCACATTGTCGCAATTCCCCCTAAGGAAATGGGAAAACTGCGGCACTTTACTGCGTCATTAGCTCTTGCAGCAGTCATCGACCATTCATATTTCAAAATATGTTGATTTGGGTCGGAATTTCCTTCATACATGGGAAGGGTTGGCATTCTGAATCGCCGAGGAGGTTCGGCATATAATATGTCATCAGTAAATGGGGTATGAATGCGGGAGATTCCCCAATCGTCATTCGTTAGGCCTTGACTCTCACGAATCATTCGTCGTATCATGGCTGAGAAGTCTGGTGTTGGAAAATTCTGTGGATGGTGAGCCAAAGTATGGTCGGGTTCCATAGTGCGAGGTGGGATCGGGCGCTGTCGACGATCCGCATCTCGCCTCCTTGGCTCGATGTCTTCCGGGACGTATGGCTCTGGAGCCTGTCCCTGCTGATGATAATTTTGATTGGAGTGATCTCAAGCATCAACTCCTATGTCAACTGCAGCGGTTGTAGTAGCTCGATCATCTGCAGGATATTGTGGAATAGCGCCTCCTCGGGAGGAGGGTCCAGTATGGATGCTGGTAGATGGGCCAACCCTTATTTGCCCAACGGCTAACGCCTGTTGATAGTCAGCAGCTTGCGCATGGTTTCCGTCTAGCCTGGGACGGGTAGACCTGTTATTGTAGTCAGATGAAGCGGAGCTTTCGGTAGAAGAATGAGGAGCTTGATCCCTTCTGGATCTTCTTCGTTTTTGGCGATTTAGTTGACTTGTTAACTCTGCGTTAGCGCGCAACAGCTCAGTTAGCTGTTGTCTGCTTTGGGTTAATTCCTGGAGTAGTGCCTGGAACTCTTGCCTTGTGACCGGACCTGACTGATCCGTATGCCCAGCAGCATCTTGGCTAGGGGACTGTAGCTGTGTGGGATTTTGCCTATCCCGACCTTCCTGATCACCAATGTTAGAAGTGGTTCTTGTACTCACCATTTTGAAGCGTTGAATTCTTTCCTAGACTTTATGCAAATCTGAATAGAACGAAAGGAATCTGAAGATGAAATCTGGATCTCTCCCTTAGATTTATGCAATCCGGTATCGGTGACAGATCCAAGGAGCAGGAGAAGAAACTGGGTTTTTCTCAGTGAAAGCATCGTCATAGCTGTAGAACTCACAGATACTTTCGTTTTGACTGGTTAAGGCTCCCGTAACTCTAAACGAGCCAAGAGTTCTGGCCCTCCGAATAATCGATATCCAGAGGGTGCGGCATCTACGGTGCAAGGTGCAACATCCGTCCAAAATGAAGAAACCGTGTCGTACGACCTTTAGAAATGGGTGCATGGATTTGAAACGGTGCAGTACCATGTTGCACCACTCTCCAGCGATGGTAAATCATTGACCAGCCACGGGGATCCCGTTTTACAGAAAAAATCCACGTGACGAAAAAACGAAGGGTAAAAAACTACCATGACCTGATTGAGGTTCGGATAGGATTTTTTGGGTATGAAACTAACCAGTGACGCCTCAAAGCCGTCATAGCTGTAGAACTCACAGATACCTTCGTTTTGACTGGTTATGGCTCCCGTAACTCTAAACGAGCCAAGAGTTATGGCCCTCCGAATAATCGATATCCATAGGGCGCAACATCTTCGGTGCAAAGTGCAACATCCGTCCAAAATGACGAAACCGTGCCGTACGACCTTTAGAAATAGGTGCATGGATTTGAAACGGTGCAGTACCACGGTGCACCACTCTCCAGCGATGGTAAATCATTGACCAGCCACGGGGATCCCGTTTTTACAGAAAAAATCCACGTGACGAAAAATCGAAGGGTAAAAAACTTCCATGACCCGATTGAGGTTCGGATAGGATTTTTTGTGTATGAAACTAACCAGTGAAGGCTGAAAGCCGTCATAGCTGTAGAACTCACAGATACCTTCGTTTTGACTGGTTATGGCTCCGTAACTCTAAACGAGCCAAGAGTTATGGCCCTCCGAAGAATCGATTTCCACAGGGTGCAACATCTGCGGTGCAAGGTGCAACATCCGTCCAAAATGACGAAACCGTGCCGTACGAACTTTAGAAATGGGTGCATGGATTTGAAACGGTGTAGTACCATGGTGCACCACTCTCCAGCGATGGTAAATCATTGACCAGCCAGGGAATCCCGTTTTACAGAAAAAATCCACGTGACGAAAAAACGAAGGGTAAAAAACTTCCATGACCCGATTGAGGTTCGGATAGGATTTTTTGGGTATGAAACTAACCAGTGACGGCTGAAAGCCGTCATAGCTGTAGAACTCACAGATACCTTCATTTTGACTGGTTATGGCTCCCGTATATCTAAACGAGCCAAGAGTTATGGCCCTCCGAAGAATCGATTTCCACAAGGTGCAACATCTGCAGTGCAAGGTGCAACATCCGTCCAAAATGACGAAACCGTGCCGTACAACCTTTAGAAATGGGTGCATGGATTTGAAACGGTGCAGTACCATGGTGCACCACTCTCCAGCGATGGTAAATCATTGACCAGCCACGGGGATCCCGCTTTTACAGAAAAAATCCACGCGACGAAAAAACGAAGGGTAAAAAACTTCCATAACCCGATTGAGGTTCGGATAGGATTTTTTGGGTATGAAACTAACCAGTGACGGCTGAAAGCCGTCATAGCTGTAGAACTCACAGATACCTTCGTTTTGACTGGTTATGGCTCCGTAACTCTAAACGAGCCGAGAGTTATGGCCCTCCGAAGAATCGATTTCCACAGGGTGCAACATCTGCGGTGCAAGGTGCAACATCCGTCCAAAATGACGAAACTGTGCCGTACGACCTTTAGAAATGGGTGCATGGATTTGAAACGGTGCAGTACCATGGTGCACCACTCTCCAGCGATGGTAAATCATTGACCATCCATGGGGATCCCGTTTTACAGAAAAAATCCACGTGACGAAAAAACGAAGGGTAAAAACTTCCATGACCCGATTGAGCTTCGGATTGGATTTTTTGGGTATGAAACTAACCAGTGACGGCTGAAAGCCGTCATAGCTGTAGAACTCACAGATACCTTCGTTTTGACTGGTTATGGCTCCCGTAACTCTAAACGAGCCAAGAGTTTGGCCCTCCGAAGAATCGATTTCCACAAGGTGCAACATCTGCGGTGCAAGGTGCAACATCTGTGGTGCAAGGTGCAACATCCGTCCAAAATGACGAAACCGTGACGTACGACCTTTAGAAATGGGTGCATGGATTCTAAGTGGTGCAGTACCATGGTGCACCACTCTCCAGCGATGGTAAATCATTGACCAGCCACGGGGATGCCGTTTTTACAGAAAAAATCCACTTGACGAAAAAACGAAGGGTAAAAAACTTCCATGACCCGGTTGAGGTTCAGATAGGATTTTTTGGGTATGAAACTAACCAGTGACGGCTGAAAGCCGTCATAGCTGTAGAACTCACAGATACATTCGTTTTGACTGGTTATGGCTCCGTAACTCTAAACGAGCCAAGAGTTATGGCCCTTCGAAGAATCGATTTCCACAGGGTGCAACATCTGCGTTGCAAGGTGCAACATCCGTCCAAAATGAAGAAACCGTGCCGTACGACCTTTAGAAATGGGTGCATGGATTCGAAACGGTGCAGTACCATGGTGCACCACTCTCCAGCGAGGGTAAATCATTGACCAGCCACGGGGATCCCGTTTTTACAGAAAAAATCCACGTGACGAAAAAACGAAGGGTAAAAAACTTCCATGACACGATTGAGGTTCGGATAGGATTTTTTGGGTATGAAACTAACCAGTAACGGCTGAAAGCTGTCATAGCTGTAGAACTCACAGATACCTTCGTTTTGACTGGTTATGGCTCCGTAACTCTAAACGAGCCAAGAGTTATGGCCCTCCGAAGAATCGATTTCCACAGGGTGCAACATCTGCGGTGCAAGGTGCAACATCCGTCCAAAATGACGAAACCGTGCCGTACGACCTTTAGAAATGGGTGCATGGATTTGAAACTGTGCAGTACCATGGTGCACCACCCTCCAGCGATGGTAAATCATTGACCAGACACGGGGATCCCGTTTTACAGAAAAAATCCATGTGACGAAAAAACGAAGGGTAAAAAACTTCCATGACCCGATTGAGGTTCGGATAGGATTTTTTGGGTATGAAACTATCCTGTGACGGCTGAAAGCCATCATAGCTGTAGAACTCACAGATACCTTCGTTTTGACTGGTTGTGGCTCCCGTAACTCTAAACGAGCCAAGAGTTATGGCCCTCCGAAGAATCGATTTCCACAGGGTGCAACATCTGCGGTGCAAGGTGCAACATCCGTCCAAAATGACGAAACCGTGCCGTACGACCTTTAGAAATGGGTGCATGGATTTGAAACAGTGTAGTACCATGGTGCACCACTTTCTAGCGATGGTAAATCATTGACCAGCCACGGGGATCCCGTTTTACAGAAAAAATCCACGTAACGAAAAAACGAAGGGTAAAAAACTTCCATGACCCGATTGAGGTTCGGATAGGATTTTTTGGGTATGAAACTAACCAGTGACGGCTGAAAGCCGTCATAGCTGTAGAACTCACAGATACCTTCGTGTTGACTGGTTATGGCTCCCGTAACTCTAAACGAGCCAAGAGTTATGGCCCTCCGAAGAATCGATTTCTACAAGGTGCAACATCTGCGGTGCAAGGTGCAACATCTGCGGTGCAAGGTGCAACATCCGTCCAAAATGACGAAACCGTGCCGTACGACCTTTAGAAATGGGTGCATGGATTTGAAGCGGTGCAGTACCATGGTGCACCACTCTCCAGCGATGGTAAATCATTGACCAGCCACGGGGATCCCGTTTTTACAGAAAAAATCCACGTGACGAAAAAACGAAGGGTAAAAAACTTCCATGACCCGATTGAGGTTCGGATAGGATTTTTTGGGTATGAAACTAACCAGTGACGGCTGAAAGCCGTCATAGCTGTAGAACTCACAGATACCTTCGTTTTGACTGGTTATGGCTCCGTAACTCTAAACGAGCCAAGAGTTATGGCCCTCCGAAGAATCGATTTCCACAGGGTGCAACATCTGCGGTGCAAGGTGCAACATCCGTCCAAAATGACGAAACCGTGCCGTACGACCTTTAGAAATGGGTGCATGGATTTGAAACGGTGCAGTACCATGGTGCACCACTCTCCAGCGATGGTAAATCATTGACCAGCCACGGGGATCCCGTTTTACAGAAAAAATCCACGTGACGAAAAAACGAAGGGTAAAAAACTTCCATGACCCGATTGAGCTTCGGATAGGATTTTTTGGGTATGAAACTAACTAGTGACGGCTAAAAGCCGTCATAGCTGTAGAACTCACAGATACCTTCGTTTTGACTGGTTATGGCTCCCGTAACTCTGAACGAGCCAAGAGTTATGGCCCTCCGAAGAATCGATTTCCACAAGGTGCAACATCTACGGTGCAAGGTGCAACATCTGCGGTGCAAGGTGCAACATCCGTCCAAAATGACGAAACCGTGCCGTACGACCTTTAGAAATGGGTGCATGGATTTGAAACGGTGTAGTACCATGGTGCACCACTCTCCAGCGATGGTAAATCATTGACCAGCCACGGGGATCCCGTTTTTACAGAAAAAATCCACGCGACGAAAAAACGAAGGGTAAAAAACTTCCATAACCCGATTGAGGTTCGGATAGGATTTTTTGGGTATGAAACTAACCAGTGACGGCTGAAAGCCGTCATAGCTGTAGAACTCACAGATACCTTCGTTTTGACTGGTTATGGCTCCGTAACTCTAAACGAGCCGAGAGTTATGGCCCTCCGAAGAATCGATTTCCACAGGGTGCAACATCTGCGGTGCAAGGTGCAACATCCGTCCAAAATGACGAAACCGTGCCGTACGACCTTTAGAAATGGGTGCATGGATTTGAAACGGTGAGTACCATGGTGCACCACTCTCCAGCGATGGTAAATAATTTACCATCCACGGGGATCCCGTTTTACAGAAAAAATCCACGTGACGAAAAAACGAAGGGTAAAAACTTCCATGACCCGATTGAGCTTCGGATTGGATTTTTTGGGTATGAAACTAACCAGTGACGGCTGAAAGCCGTCATAGCTGTAGAACTCACAGATACCTTCGTTTTGACTGGTTATGGCTCCCGTAACTCTAAACGAGCCAAGAGTTTGGCCCTCCGAAGAATCGATTTCCACAAGGTGCAACATCTGCGGTGCAAGGTGCAACATCTGCGGTGCAAGGTGCAACATCCGTCCAAAATGACGAAACCGTGACGTACGACCTTTAGAAATGGGTGCATGGATTAGAAGTGGTGCAGTACCATGGTGCACCACTCTCCAGCGATGGTAAATCATTGACCAGCCACGGGGATGCCGTTTTTACAGAAAAAATCCACTTGACGAAAAAACGAATGGTAAAAAACTTCCATGACCCGGTTGAGGTTCAGATAGGATTTTTTGGGTATGAAACTAACCAGTGACGGCTGAAAGCCGTCATAGCTGTAGAACTCACAGATACATTCGTTTTGACTGGTTATGGCTCCGTAACTCTAAACGAGCCAAGAGTTATGGCCCTCCGAAGAATCGATTTCCACAGGGTGCAACATCTGCGGTGCAAGGTGCAACATCCGTCCAAAATGAAGAAACCGTGCCGTACGACCTTTAGAAATGGGTGCATGGATTCGAAACGGTGCAGTACCATGGTGCACCACTCTCCAGCGATGGTAAATCATTGACCAGCCACGGGGATCCCGTTTTTACAGAAAAAATCCACGTGACGAAAAAACGAAGGGTAAAAAACTTCCATGACACGATTGAGGTTCGGATAGGATTTTTTGGGTATGAAACTAACCAGTAACGGCAGAAAGCCGTCATAGCTGTAGAACTCACAGATACCTTCGTTTTGACTGGTTATGGCTCCGTAACTCTAAACGAGCCAAGAGTTATGGCCCTCCGAAGAATCGATTTCCACAGGGTGCAACATCTGCGGTGCAAGGTGCAACATCCGTCCAAAATGACGAAACCGTGCCGTACGACCTTTAGAAATGGGTGCATGGATTTGAAACGGTGCAGTACCATGGTGCACCACTCTCCAGCGATGGTAAATCATTGACCAGACACGGGGATCCCGTTTTACAGAAAAAATCCACGTGACGAAAAAACGAAGGGTAAAAAACTTCCATGACCCGATTGAGGTTCGGATAGGATTTTTTGGGTATGAAACTAACCAGTGACGGCTGAAAGCCATCATAGCTGTAGAACTCACAGATACCTTCGTTTTGACTGGTTATGGCTCCCGTAACTCTAAACGAGCCAAGAGTTATGGCCCTCCGAAGAATCGATTTCCACAGGGTGCAACATCTGCGGTGCAAGGTGCAACATCCGTCCAAAATGACGAAACCGTGCCGTACGACCTTTAGAAATGGGTGCATGGATTTGAAACAGTGGACTACCATGGTGCACCACTTTCTAGCGATGGTAAATCATTGACCAGCCACGGGGATCCCGTTTTACAGAAAAAATCCACGTAACGAAAAAACGAAGGGTAAAAAACTTCCATGACCCGATTGAGGTTCGGATAGGATTTTTTGGGTATGAAACTAACCAGTGACGGCTGAAAGCCGTCATAGCTGTAGAACTCACAGATACCTTCGTTTTGACTGGTTATGGCTCCCGTAACTCTAAACGAGCCAAGAGTTATGGCCCTCCGAAGAATCGATTTCCACAAGGTGCAACATCTGCGGTGCAAGGTGCAACATCCGTCCAAAATGACGAAACCGTGCCGTACGACCTTTAGAAATGGGTGCATGGATTTGAAGCGGTGCAGTACCATGGTGCACCACTCTCCAGCGATGGTAAATCATTGACCAGCCACGGGGATCCCGTTTTTACAGAAAAAATCCACGTGACGAAAAAACGAAGGGTAAAAAACTTCCATGACCCGATTGAGGTTCGGATAGGATTTTTTGGGTATTAAACTAACCAGTGACGGCTGAAAGCCGTCATAGCTATAGAACTCACAGATACCTTCGTTTTGACTGGTTATGGCTCCGTAACTCTAAACGAGCCAAGAGTTATGGCCCTCCGAAGAATCGATTTCCACAGGGTGCAACATCTGCGGTGCAAGGTGCAACATCCGTCCAAAATGACGAAACCGTGCCGTACGACCTTTAGAAATGGGTGCATGGATTTGAAACGGTGCAGTACCATGGTGCACCACTCTCCAGCGATGGTAAATCATTGACCAGCCACGGGGATCCCGTTTTACAGAAAAAATCCACGTGACGAAAAAACGAAGGGTAAAAAACTTCCATGACCCGATTGAGGTTCGGATAGGATTTTTTGGGTATGAAAACAACCAGTGACGGCTGAAAGCCATCATAGCTGTAGAACTCACAGATACCATCGTTTTGACTGGTTATGCCTCCGTAACTCTAAACGAGCCATGAGTTATGGCCCTCCGAAGAATCGATTTCCACAGGGTGCAACATCTGCGGTGCAAGGTGCAACATCCGTCCAAAATGACGAAACCGCGCCGTACGACCTTTAGAAATGGGTGCATGGATTTGAAACGGTGCAGTACCATGGTGCACCACTCTCCAGCGATGGTAAATCATTGACCAGCCACGGGGATCCCGTTTTTACCGAAAAAATCCACGTGACGAAAAAACGAAGGGTAAAAAACTTCCATGACCCGATTGAGGTTCGGATAGGATTTTTTGGGTATGAAACCAACCAGTGACGGCTGAAAGCCATCATAGCTGTAGAACTCACAGATACCTTCGTTTTGACTGGTTATGGCTCCCGTAACTCTAAACGAGCCAAGAGTTATGGCCCTCCGAAGAATCGATTTCCACAGGGTGCAACATCTGCGGTGCAAGGTGCAACATCCGTCCAAAATGACGAAACCGTGCCGTACGACCTTTAGAAATGGGTGCATGGATTTGAAACAGTGGACTACCATGGTGCACCACTTTCTAGCGATGGTAAATCATTGACCAGCCACGGGGATCCCGTTTTACAGAAAAAATCCACGTAACGAAAAAACGAAGGGTAAAAAACTTCCATGACCCGATTGAGGTTCGGATAGGATTTTTTGGGTATGAAACTAACCAGTGACGGCTGAAAGCCGTCATAGCTGTAGAACTCACAGATACCTTCGTTTTGACTGGTTATGGCTCCCGTAACTCTAAACGAGCCAAGAGTTATGGCCCTCCGAAGAATCGATTTCCACAAGGTGCAACATCTGCGGTGCAAGGTGCAACATCCGTCCAAAATGACGAAACCGTGCCGTACGACCTTTAGAAATGGGTGCATGGATTTGAAGCGGTGCAGTACCATGGTGCACCACTCTCCAGCGATGGTAAATCATTGACCAGCCACGGGGATCCCGTTTTTACAGAAAAAATCCACGTGACGAAAAAACGAAGGGTAAAAAACTTCCATGACCCGATTGAGGTTCGGATAGGATTTTTTGGGTATGAAACTAACCAGTGACGGCTGAAAGCCGTCATAGCTATAGAACTCACAGATACCTTCGTTTTGACTGGTTATGGCTCCGTAACTCTAAACGAGCCAAGAGTTATGGCCCTCCGAAGAATCGATTTCCACAGGGTGCAACATCTGCGGTGCAAGGTGCAACATCCGTCCAAAATGACGAAACCGTGCCGTACGACCTTTAGAAATGGGTGCATGGATTTGAAACGGTGCAGTACCATGGTGCACCACTCTCCAGCGATGGTAAATCATTGACCAGCCACGGGGATCCCGCTTTACAGAAAAAATCCACGTGACGAAAAAACGAAGGGTAAAAAACTTCCATGACCCGATTGAGCTTCGGATAGGATTTTTTGGGTATGAAACTAACTAGTGACGGCTAAAAGCCGTCATAGCTGTAGAACTCACAGATACCTTCGTTTTGACTGGTTATGGCTCCCGTAACTCTGAACGAGCCAAGAGTTATGGCCCTCCGAAGAATCGATTTCCACAAGGTGCAACATCTACGGTGCAAGGTGCAACATCTGCGGTGCAAGGTGCAATATCCGTCCAAAATGACGAAACCGAGCCGTACGACCTTTAGAAATGGGTGCATGGATTTGAAACGGTGCAGTACCATGGTGCACCACTCTCCAGCGATGGTAAATCATAGACCAGCCACGGGGATCCCGTTTTACAGAAAAAATCCACGTGACGAAAAAACGAAGGGTAAAAAACATCCATGACCCGACTGAGGTTCGGATAGGATTTTTTGGGTATGAAACTAACCAGTGACGGCTGAAAGCCGTCATAGCTGTAGAACTCACAGATACCTTCGTTTTGACTGGTTATGGCTCCATAACTCTAAACGAGCCGAGAGTTATGGCCCTCCGAAGAATCGATTTCCACAGGGTGCAACATCTGCGGTGCAAGGTGCAACATCCGTCCAAAATGACGAAACCGTGCCGTACGACCTTTAGAAATGGGTGCATGGATTTGAAACGGTGCAGTACCATGGTGCACCACTCTCCAGCGATGGTAAATCATTGACTAGCCACGGGGATCCCGTTTTACAGAAAAAATCCACGTGACGAAAAAACGAAGGGTAAAAAACTTCCATGACCCGATTGAGCTTCGGATTTTTTGGGTATGAAACTAACCAGTGACGGCTGAAAGCCGTCATAGCTGTAGAACTCACAGATACCTTCGTTTTGACAGGTTACGGCTCCCGTAACTCTAAACGAGCCAAGAGTTATGGCCCTTCGAAGAATCGATTTCCTCAAGGTGCAACATCTGCGGTGCAAGGTGCAACATCTGCGGTGCATGGTGCAACATCCGTCCAAAATGACGAAACCGCGCCGTACGACCTTTAGAAATGGGTGCATGGATTTGAAACGGTGCAGTACCATGGTGCACCACTCTCCAGCGATGGTAAATCATTGACCAGCCACGGGGATCCCCTTTTTACAGAAAAAATCCACGTGACGAAAAAACGAAGGGTAAAAAACTTCCATGACCCGATTGAGGTTCGGATAGGATTTTTTGGGTATGAAACCAACCAGTGACGGCTGAAAGCCGTCATAGCTGTAGAACTCACAGATACCTTCGTTTTGACTGGTTATGGCTCCGTAACTCTAAACGAGCCATGAGTTATGGCCCTCCGAAGAATCGATTTCCACAGGGTGCAACATCTGCGGTGCAAGGTGCAACATCCGTCCAAAATGACGAAACCGCGCCGTACGACCTTTAGAAATGGGTGCATGGATTTGAAACGGTGCAGTACCGTGGTGCACCACTCTCCAGCGATGGTAAATCATTGACAAGCCACGGGGATCCCGTTTTACAGAAAAAATCCACGTGACGAAAAAACGAAGGGTAAAAAACTTCCATGACCCGATTGAGGTTCGGATAGGATTTTTTGGGTATGAAAACAACCAGTGACGGCTGAAAGCCATCATAGCTGTAGAACTCACAGATACCATCGTTTTGACTGGTTATGACTCCGTAACTCTAAACGAGCCATGAGTTATGGCCCTCCGAAGAATCGATTTCCACAGGGTGCAACATCTGCGGTGCAAGGTGCAACATCCGTCCAAAATGACGAAACCGCGCCGTACGACCTTTAGAAATGGGTGCATGGATTTGAAACGGTGCAGTACCATGGTGCACCACTCTCCAGCGATGGTAAATCATTGACCAGCCACGGGGATCCCGTTTTTACCGAAAAAATCCACGTGACGAAAAAACGAAGGGTAAAAAACTTCCATGACCCGATTGAGGTTCGGATAGGATTTTTTGGGTATGAAACCAACCAGTGACGGCTGAAAGCCGTCATAGCTGTAGAACTCACAGATACTTTCGTTTTGACTGGTTATGCCTCCGTAACTCTAAACGAGCCATGAGTTATGGCCCTCCGAAGAATCGATTTCCACAGGGTGCAACATCTGCGGTGCAAGGTGCAACATCCGTCCAAAATGACGAAACCGCGCCGTACGACCTTTAGAAATGGGTGCATGGATTTGAAACGGTGCAGTACCATGGTGCACCACTCTCCAGCGATGGTAAATCATTGACCAGCCACGGGGATCCCGTTTTACAGAAAAAATCCACGTGACGAAAAAACGAAGGGTAAAAAACTTCCATGACCCGATTGAGGTTCGGATAGGATTTTTTGGGTATGAAAACAACCAGTGACGGCTGAAAGCCATCATAGCTGTAGAACTCACAGATACCTTCGTTTTGACTGGTTATGACTCCGTAACTCTAAACGAGCCATGAGTTATGGCCCTCCGAAGAATCGATTTGCACAGGGTGCAACATCTGCGGTGCAAGGTGCAACATCCATCCAAAATGACGAAACCGCGCCGTACGACCTTTAGAAATGGGTGCATGGATTTGAAACGGTGCAGTACCATGGTGCACCACTCTCCAGCGATGGTAAATCATTGACCAGCCACGGGGATCCCCTTTTTACAGAAAAAATCCACGTGACGAAAAAACGAAGGGTAAAAAACTTCCATGACCCGATTGAGGTTCGGATAGGATTTTTTGGGTATGAAACCAACCAGTGACGGCTGAAAGCCGTCATAGCTGTAGAACTCACAGATACTTTCGTTTTGACTGGTTATGACTTCGTAACTCTAAACGAGCCATGAGTTATGGCCCTCCGAAGAATCGATTTCCACAGGGTGCAACATCTGCGGTGCAAGGTGCAACATCCGTCCAAAATGACGAAACCGCGCCGTACGACCTTTAGAAATGGGTGCATGGATTTGAAACGGTGCAGTACCATGGTGCACCACTCTCCAGCGATGGTAAATCATTGACCAGCCACGGGGATCCCGTTTTTACCGAAAAAATCCACGTGACGAAAAAACGAAGGGTAAAAAACTTCCATGACCCGATTGAGGTTCGGATAAGATTTTTTGGGTATGAAACTAACCAGTGACGGCTGAAAGCTGTCATAGCTGTAGAACTCACAGATACCTTCGTTTTGACTGGTTATGACTCTGTAACTCTAAACGAGCCAAGAGTTATGGCCCTCCGAAGAATCGATTTCCACAGGGTGCAACTTCTGCGGTGCAAGGTGCAACATCCGTCCAAAATGACGAAACCGTGCCGTACGACCTTTAGAAATGGGTGCATGGATTTGAAACGGCGCAGTACCATGGTGCACCACTCTCCAGCGATGGTAAATAATTGACCAGCCACGGGGATCCCGTTTTACAGAAAAAATCCACGTGACGAAAAAACGAAGGGTAAAAAACTTCCATGACCCGATTGAGGTTCGGATATGATTTTTTGGGTATGAAACTAACCAGTGACGGCTGAAAGCCGTCACAGCTGTAGAACTCATAGATACCTTCGTTTTGACTGGTTATGGGTCCCGTAACTCTAAACGAGCCAAGAGTTATGGCCCTCTGAATAATCGATATCCAAAGGGTGCAACATCTGCGGTGCAAGGTGCAACATCCGTCCAAAATGACGAAACCGTGCCGTACGACCTTTAGAAATGGGTGCAGGGATTTGAAACGGTGCAGTACCATGGTGCACCACTCTCCAGCGATGGTAAATCATTGACCAGCCACGGGGATCCCGTTTTACAGAAAAAATCCACGTGACGAAAAAACGAAGGGTAAAAAACTTCCATGACCCGATCGAGGTTCGGATAGGATTTTTTGGGTACGAAACTAACCAGTGACGGCAGAAAGCTGTCATAGCTGTAGAACTCACAGATACCTTCGTTTTGACTGGTTATGGCTCCCGTAACTCTAAACGAGCCAAGAGTTATGGCCCTCCGAAGAATCGATATCCATAGGGTGCAACATCTACGGTGCAAGGTGCAACATCCGTCCAAAATGACGAAACCGTGCCGTACGACCTTTAGAAATGGATGCATGGATTTGAAACAGTGCAGTACCATGGTGCACCACTCTCCAGCGATGGTAAATCATTGACCAGCCACGGGGATCCCGTTTTACAGAAAAAATCCA
The DNA here is from genome assembly GCA_030765085.1 of Allium cepa. Classification (NCBI taxonomy): domain Eukaryota; kingdom Viridiplantae; phylum Streptophyta; class Magnoliopsida; order Asparagales; family Amaryllidaceae; genus Allium; species Allium cepa. Next base: position 2,260,344 of record CM060941.1, read on the forward strand.
CGTGACGAAAAAACGAAGGGTAAAAAACTTCCATGACCCGATTGAGGTTCGGATATGATTTTTTGGGTATGAAACTAACCAGTGACGGCTGAAAGCCGTCACAGCTGTAGAACTCATAGATACCTTCGTTTTGACTGGTTATGGGTCCCGTAACTCTAAACGAGCCAAGAGTTATGGCCCTCTGAATAATCGATATCCAAAGGGTGCAACATCTGCGGTGCAAGGTGCAACATCCGTCCAAAATGACGAAACCGTGCCGTACGACCTTTAGAAATGGGTGCAGGGATTTGAAACGGTGCAGTACCATGGTGCACCACTCTCCAGCGATGGTAAATCATTGACCAGCCACGGGGATCCCGTTTTACAGAAAAAATCCACGTGACGAAAAAACGAAGGGTAAAAAACTTCCTTGACCCGATTAAGGTTCGGATAGGATTTTTTGGGTATGAAACTAACCAGTGACGGCAGACAGCTATCACAGCTGTAGAACTCACAGATACCTTCGTTTTGACTGGTTATGGCTCCCGTAACTCTAAACGAGCCAAGGGTTATGGCCCTTCGAATAATAGATATCCATAGGGTGCAACATCTACGGCGCAAGGTGCAACATCCGTCCAAAATGATGAAACCGCGCCGTACGACCTTTAGAAATGGGTGCATGGATTTGAAACGGTGCAGTACCATGGTGCACCACTCATCAGCGATGGTAAATCATTGACCAGCCACGGGGATCCCGTTTTACAGAAAAAATCCACGTGACGAAAAAACGAAGGGTAAAAAACTTCCATGACCCGATTGAGGTTCGGATAGGATTTTTTGGGTATGAAACTAACCAGTGACGGCTGAAAGCAGTCATAGCTGTAGAACTCACAGATACCTTCGTTTTGACTGGTTATGGCTCCCGTAACTCTAAACGAGCCAAGAGTTATGGCCCTCCGAAGAATCGATATCCATAGGGTGCAACATCTACGGTGCACGGTGCAACATCCGTCCTAAATGACGAAACCGTGCCGTACGACCTTTAGAAATGGGTGCATGGATTTGAAACGGTGCAGTACCGTGGTGCACCACTCTCCAGCGATGGTAAATCATTGACAAGCCACGGGGATCCCGTTTTACAGAAAAAATCCGCGTGACGAAAAAACGAAGGGTAAAAAACTTCCATGACCCGATTGAGCTTCGGATTTTTTGGGTATGAAACTAACCAGTGACGGCTAAAAGCCGTCATAGCTGTAGAACTCACAGATACCTTCGTTTTGACAGGTTACGGCTCCCGTAACTCTAAACGAGCCAAGAGTTATGGCCCTTCGAAGAATCGATTTCCACAAGGTGCAACATCTGCGGTGCAAGGTGCAACATCTGCGGTGCAAGGTGCAACATCCGTCCAAAATGACGAAACCGTGCCGTACGACCTTTAGAAATGGGTGCATGGATTTGAAACGGTGCAGTACCATGGTGCACCACTCTCCAGCGATGGTAAATCATTGACCAGCCACGGGGATCCCCTTTTTACAGAAAAAATCCACGTGACGAAAAAACGAAGGGTAAAAAACTTCCATGACCCGATTGAGGTTCGGATAGGATTTTTTGGGTATGAAACCAACCAGTGACGGCTGAAAGCCGTCATAGCTGTAGAACTCACAGATACTTTCGTTTTGACTGGTTATGACTCCGTAACTCTAAACGAGCCATGAGTTATGGCCCTCCGAAGAATCGATTTCCACAGGGTGCAACATCTGCGGTGCAAGGTGCAACATCCGTCCAAAATGACGAAACCGCGCCGTACGACCTTTAGAAATGGGTGCATGGATTTGAAACGGTGTAGTACCATGGTGCACCACTCTCCAGCGATGGTAAATCATTGACCAGCCACGGGGATCCCGTTTTACAGAAAAAATCCACGTGACGAAAAAACGAAGGGTAAAAAACTTCCATGCCCCGATTGTGGTTCGGATAGGATTTTTTGGGTATGAGACTAACCAGTGACGGCTGAAAGCCGTCATAGCTGTAGAACTCACAGATACCTTCGTTTGGACTGGTTATGGCTCCCGTAAATCTAAACGAGCCAAGAGTTATGGCCCTCCGAAAAATCGATTTCCACAGGGTGCAACATCTGCGGTGCAAGGTGCAACATCCGTCCAAAATGACGAAACCGTGCCGTACGACCTTTAGAAATGGGTGCATGGATTTGAAACGGTGTAGTACCATGGTGCACCACTTTCTAGCGATGGTAAATCATTGACCAGCCACGGGGATCCCGTTTTACAGAAAAAATCCACGTGACGAAAAAACGAAGGGTAAAAAACTTCCATGACCCGATTGAGGTTCGGATAGGATTTTTTGGGTATAAAACTAACCAGTGACGGCTGAAAGCCGTCATAGCTGTAGAACTCACAGATACCTTCGTTTTGACTGGTTATGGCTCCCGTAACTCTAAACGAGCCAAGAGTTATGGCCCTCCGAAGAATAGATTTCCACAAGGTGCAACATCTGCGGTGCAAGGTGCAACATCTGCGGTGCAAGGTGCAACATCTGTCCAAAATGACGAAACCGTGCCGTACGACCTTTAGAAATGGATTCATGGATTTGAAACGGTGCAGTACCATGGTGCACCACTCTCCAGCGATGGTAAAACATTGACCAGCCACGGGGATCCCGTTTTACCAGAAAAAATCCACGTGACGAAAAAACGAAGGGTAAAAAACTTCCATGACCCGATTGAGGTTCGGATAGGATTTTTTGGGTATGAAACTATTCAATGACGGCTGAAAGCAGTCATAGCTGTAGAACTCACAGATACCTTTGTTTCGACTGGTTATGGCTCCCGTAACTCTAAACGAGCCAAGAGTTATGGCCTTCCGAAGAATCGATTTCCACAGGGTGCAACATCTGCGGTGCAAGGTGCAACATCCGTCCAAAATGACGAAACCGTGCCGTACGACCTTTAGAAATGGGTGCATGGATTTGAAATGGTGCAGTACCATGGTGCACCACTCTCCAGCGATGGTAAATCATTGACCAGCCACGGGGATCCCGTTTTACAGAAAAATTCCACGTGACGAAAAAACGAAGGGTAAAAAACTTCCATGACCTGATTGAGGTTCGGATAGGATTTTTTGGGTATGAAACTAACCAGTGATGGGTGAAAGCTGTCGTAGCTGTAGAACTCACAGATACCTTCGTTTTGACTGGTTATGGCCCCCGTAACTCTAAACGAGCCAAGAGTTAAGGCCCTCCGAAGAATCGATATCCTTTGGGTGCAACATCTACGGCGCAAGGTGCAACATCCGTCCAAAATGACGAAACCGTGCCGTACGACCTTTAGAAATGGGTGCATGGATTTGAAACGGTGCAGTACCATGGTTCACCACTCTCCAGCGATGGTAAAACATTGACCAGCCACGGGGATCCCGTTTTACAGAAAAAATCCACGTGACGAAAAAACGAAGGGTAAAAAACTTCCATGACCCGATTGAGGTTCGGATAGGATTTTTGGGTATGAAACTAACCAGTGACGGCTGAAAGCCGTCATAGCTGTAGAACTCACAGATACCTTCGTTTTGACTGGTTATGGCTCCCGTTACTCTAAACGAGCCAAGAGTTATGGCCCTCCGAAGAATCGATTTCTACAAGGTGCAACATCTGCGGTGCAAGGTGCAACATCCGTCCAAAATGATGAAACCGTGCCGTACGACCTTTAGAAATGGATGCATGGATTTGAAACGGTGCAGTACCATGGTGCACCATTCTCCAGCGATGGTAAATCATTGACCAGCCATGGGGATCTCGTTTTACAGAAAAAACCCTCGTGACGAAAAAACGAAGGGTAAAAAACTTCCATGACCTGATTGAGGTTCGGATAGGATTTTTTGGGTATGAAACTAACCAGTGATGGCTAAAAGCGGTCATAGCTGTAGAACTCACAGATACCTTCGTTTTGACTGGTTATGGCTCCCGTAACTCTAAACGAGCCAAGAGTTATAGCCCTCCGAAGAATCGATATCCATAGGGTGCAACATCTACGGTGCAAGGTGCAACATCCGTCCAAAATGACGAAACCGTGCCGTACGACCTTTAGAAATGGGTGCATGGATTTGAAACGGTGCAGTACCATGGTGCACCACTCTCCAGTGATGGTAAATCATTGACCAGCCACGGGGATCCCGTTTTACAGAAAAATTCCACGTGACGAAAAAACGAAGGGTAACAACTTCCTTGACCGGCTTGAGGTTCGGATAGGATTTTTTGGGTTTGAAACTAACCAGTGACGGCTGAAAGCGGTCATAGCTGTAGAACTCACAGATACCTTCGGTTTGACTGGTTATGGCTCCCGTAACTCAAAACGAGCCAAGAGTTATAGCCCTCCGAATAATCGATATCCATAGGGTGCAACATCTGCGGTGCAAGGTGCAACATCTGTCCAAAATGACGAAACCGTGCCGTACGACCTTTAGAAATGGATTCATGGATTTGAAACGGTGCAGTACCATGGTGCACCACTCTCCAGCGATGGTAAAACATTGACCAGCCACGGGGATCCCGTTTTACCAGAAAAAATCCACGTGACGAAAAAACGAAGGGTAAAAAACTTCCATGACCCGATTGAGGTTCGGATAGGATTTTTTGGGTATGAAACTATTCAATGACGGCTGAAAGCAGTCATAGCTGTAGAACTCACAGATACCTTTGTTTCGACTGGTTATGGCTCCCGTAACTCTAAACGAGCCAAGAGTTATGGCCTTCCGAAGAATCGATTTCCACAGGGTGCAACATCTGCGGTGCAAGGTGCAACATCCGTCCAAAATGACGAAACCGTGCCGTACGACCTTTAGAAATGGGTGCATGGATTTGAAATGGTGCAGTACCATGGTGCACCACTCTCCAGCGATGGTAAATCATTGACCAGCCACGGGGATCCCGTTTTACAGAAAAATTCCACGTGACGAAAAAACGAAGGGTAAAAAACTTCCATGACCTGATTGAGGTTCGGATAGGATTTTTTGGGTATGAAACTAACCAGTGATGGGTGAAAGCTGTCGTAGCTGTAGAACTCACAGATACCTTCGTTTTGACTGGTTATGGCCCCCGTAACTCTAAACGAGCCAAGAGTTAAGGCCCTCCGAAGAATCGATATCCTTTGGGTGCAACATCTACGGCGCAAGGTGCAACATCCGTCCAAAATGACGAAACCGTGCCGTACGACCTTTAGAAATGGGTGCATGGATTTGAAACGGTGCAGTACCATGGTGCACCACTCTCCAGCGATGGTAAAACATTGACCAGCCACGGGGATCCCGTTTTACAGAAAAAATCCACGTGACGAAAAAACGAAGGGTAAAAAACTTCCATGACCCGATTGAGGTTCGGATAGGATTTTTGGGTATGAAACTAACCAGTGACGGCTGAAAGCCGTCATAGCTGTAGAACTCACAGATACCTTCGTTTTGACTGGTTATGGCTCCCGTTACTCTAAACGAGCCAAGAGTTATGGCCCTCCGAAGAATCGATTTCTACAAGGTGCAACATCTGCGGTGCAAGGTGCAACATCCGTCCAAAATGATGAAACCGTGCCGTACGACCTTTAGAAATGGATGCATGGATTTGAAACGGTGCAGTACCATGGTGCACCATTCTCCAGCGATGGTAAATCATTGACCAGCCATGGGGATCTCGTTTTACAGAAAAAACCCTCGTGACGAAAAAACGAAGGGTAAAAAACTTCCATGACCTGATTGAGGTTCGGATAGGATTTTTTGGGTATGAAACTAACCAGTGATGGCTGAAAGCTGTCATAGCTGTAGAACTCACAGATACCTTCGTTTTGACTGGTTATTGCTCCCGTAACTCTGAACGAGCCAAGAGTTATGGCCCTCCGAATAATCGATATCCTTAGGGTGCAACATCTACGGTGCAAGGTGCAACATCCGTCCAAAATTACGAAACCGTGCCGTACGACCTTTAGAAATGGGTGCATGGATTTGAAACGGTGCAGTACCATGGTGCACCACTCTCCAGCGATGGTAAATCATTGACCAGCCATGGGGATCCCGTTTTACAGAAAAAATCCACGTGACGAAAAAACGAAGGGTAAAAAACTTCCATGACCCGATTGAGGTTCGGATAGGATTTTTTGGGTATGAAACTAACCAGTGACGGCTGAAAGCGGTCATAGCTGTAGAACTCACAGATACCTTCGGTTTGACTGGTTATGGCTCCCGTAACTCAAAACGAGCCAAGAGTTATAGCCCTCCGAATAATCGATATCCATAGGGTGCAACATCTACGGTGCAAGGTGCAACATCCGTCCAAAATGACGAAACCGTGCCGTACGACCTTTAGAAATGGGTGCATGGATTTGAAACGGTGCAGTACCATGGTGCACCACTCTCCAGCGATGGTAAATCATTGACCTGCCACGGGGATCTCGTTTTACAGAAAAAATCCTCGTGACGAAAAAACGAAGGGTAAAAAACTTCCATGACCCGATGGAGGTTCGGATAGGATTTTTTGGGTATGAAACTAACCAGTGACGGCTGAAAGCGGTCATAGCTGTAGAACTCACAGATACCTTCGTTTTGACTGGTTATGGCTCCCGTAACTCTAAACGAGCCAAGAGTTATCGCCCTCCGAAGAATCGATATCCATAGGGTGCAACATCTACGGTGCAAGGTGCAACATCCGTCCAAAATGACGAAACCGTGCCGTACGTCCTTTAGAAATGGGTGCATGGATTCGAAACGGTGCAGTACCATGGTGCACCACTCTCCAGCGATGGTAAATCATTGACCAGCCACGGGGATCCCGTTTTACAGAAAAATTCCACGTGACGAAAAAACGAAGGGTAAAAACTTCCTTGACCCGATTGAGGTTCGGATAGGATTTTTTGGGTATGAAACTAACCAGTGATGGCTGAAAGCCGTCATAGCTGTAGAACTCACAGATACCTTCGTTTTGACTGGTTATGGCTCCCGTAACTCTAAACGAGCCAAGAGTTATGGCCCTCCGAAGAATCGATATCCATAGGGTGCAACATCTACGGTGCAAGGTGCAACATCCGTCCAAAATGACGAAACTGTGCCGTCCGACCTTTAGAAATGGGTGCATGGATTTGAAACGGTGCAGTACCATGGTGCACCATTCTCCAGCGATGGTAAATCATTGACCAGCCACGGGGATCCCGTTTTACAGAAAAAATCCACGTGACGAAAAAACGAAGGGTAAAAAACTTCCATGATCCGATTGAGGTTCGGATAGGATTTTTTGGGTTTGAAACTAACCAGTGACGGCTAAAAGCCGTCATAGCTGTAGAACTCACAGATACCTTCGTTTTGACTGGTTATGGCTACCGTAACTCTAAACGAGCCATGAGTTATGGCCCTCCGAAGAATCGATATCCATAGGGTGCAACATCTACGGTGCAAGGTGCAACATCCGTCCAAAATGATGAAACCGTGTCGTACGACCTTTAGAAATGGGTGCATGGATTTGAAAAGGTGCAGTACCATGGTGCACCACTCTCCAGCGATGGTAAATCATTGGCCAGCCACGGGGATCCCGTTTTACCGAAAAAATCCACGTGACGAAAAAGCGAAGGGTAAAAAACTTCCATGACCCGATTGAGGTTCGGATAGGATTTTTTGGCTATGAAACTAACCATTGACGGCTAAAAGCCGTCATAGCCTTAGAACTCACAGATACCTTCGTTTTGACTGGTTATGGCTCCCGTAACTCTAAACGAGCCAAGAGTTATGGCCCTCCGAAGAATCGATTTCCACAGGGTGCAACATCTACGGTGCAAGGTGCAACATCCGTCCAAAATGACGAAACCGTGCCGTACGACCTTTAGAAATGGTTGCATGGATTTGAAACGGTGCAGTACCATGGTGCACCACTCTCCAGCGATGGTAAATCATTGACCAGCCAAGGGGATCCCGTTTTACAGAAAAATTCCACATGACGAAAAAACGAAGGGTAAAAACTTCCTTGACCCGATTGAGGTTCGGATAGGATTTTTTGGGTATGAAACTAATCAGTGATGACTGAAAGCTGTCATAGCTGTAGAACTCACAGATACCTTCGTTTTGACTGGTTATGGCTCCCGTAACTCTAAACGAGCCAAGAGTTATGGCCCTCCGAACAATCGATATCCTTAGGGTGCAACATCTACGGTGCAAGGTGCAACATCCGTCCAAAATGACGAAACCGTGCCGTACGACCTTTAGAAATGGGTGCATGGATTTGAAACGGTGCAGTACCATGGTGCACCACTCTCCAGCGATGGTAAATCATTGACCAGCCACGGGGATCCCGTTTACAGAAAAAATCCACGTGACGAAAAAACGAAGGGTAAAAAACTTCCATGACCCGATTGAGGTTCGGATAGGATTTTTTGGGTATGAAACTAACCAGTGACGGCTGTTTGCGCCAAAATTGGTCACAAACACCCAATATCACGAAAGCAACCGTTTACGTACTCAACTCGATAATATTCAACACAGAACTCAACAACAATCAATATAGAATTCAGCTCTAAGTAACAAATCACAGTAATTCACAAACAACAATCACAAACACAGGATTTATAGTGGTTCGGCGTTCGTGCCTACGTCCACTTTGAAGGTTTTCTCTTTATTCCTTTGCTTGATTAAATCGATTACAACGAATTACAGTTGATAATAGCTTTGAAATCTGAATACAACAGTGATTCTGATAGATAGATTTGAATCCGGCAGTGTCTTGGCGTTCAATGGCAGAAGTTCTCGGAAGATCCCCCTTTTCTGAATGCTTCAGGGTGCTATTTATAGGCGTTGGAGGCCCAGATCACGTGAGTGGGCCCACGCGACCGACCTCACCAAGTTTCGTCTCGATCTGACATCGATTCGAAGTGATTTCGAACCCATCAAGGAATGGTCCAATCGAGATGAAACTTGGCAGGAACAATCTTTACCTTGTATGGAAGCTACTGTGAAAATTTGGTTGCATTTGGATGTGTGGTTTAGGAGATATGATCGGTTCGAAATGAGTCTCGGTTGGCTGTGTGGTTCGAACCGATAGTTTCGAACCCTTGATTTCGAATCCATGAGTGCACGTGGGTTTGCAGTGGCGTGGCGCGTATCTCTCGAATCGATCGTAATTTATCTCCGAATGGACCGCTTCGACTCCGTGAACTACGGCGAACACGTCATTCAAACCAGCTGACTCGGTGGATTCGAACAAAGGAGTATCCCTGGTTTTGAACGTGACCGATTCGAATCAAGGAGTCCCTATGGGTTCGAACTCGATCGATTCGAACATGGTCGTTTCGAAGTGACATGGACTCAAAGCTAGAGGGTTTTCTATGGACTCGAACATATTGGTGAGGATGGATTCGAAGTAAGGGCTTGCATGGATTCGAAGTAAGGATACGAAGGGGCTTTAGTTGGATGGATGCGAAGCTGGGTGACGCCATGGATTCGAAGGACCGGCGGGTACGAAGGAAGGCTTCGGGATGGTTTCGAACCAGATGGGTTCGAACTAGATGGGTTCGAAGCAGAGACAGTGGATGGGTTCGAACTGGATGGTTTCGAGGTAGGGGTATTGGATGTGTTCGAAGGTGATGGTTTCGAACCAGACAATGACTACCTCTCTCAAATTGAATCCATCATATCTTGAGCATACGAACTCGGATTGACTTGAAATTTGAAATGATGACTCCTACAACCTTTCTTGTCATGACCTATCAATTTTGGCCCGTTCCGGACTCGGACAAAATTCATCGATATCCATAGCAAAGTGAAGTATAACCAATCTCTGAGACGAACTGTCTTTCGTTTTCGACCAATCTTTTGGTATCATGGCTTTGCCAAAAAGCGGGATAACATCTTGCCCCCCAAAACATGCCTTGCGGTAGGAAGGTGTGTTTTGTAATGCCTTGAGTTGGATGTTCGTATCCGATCATCAACCTGCGAAGAACTTGATAGTTTCATATGGCCTCAAATGACGATCGTTCGGGATCGAGCTATTTGGGATGAAGCACGGTCGTTCGTGGTCAAGTGCTCAATTCAAATGACGATCGTTCGTGATCGAGTCATTCGAGGTGAAGTGCGACCGTGCGCGGTCGAGCGTATAAATCCATGCGTCCATCGTTCGGGATCGTATGCTGTTTGAGGTGAATCGGGACCGTTCGCGGTCCGCGCCGTTCGTGGCATAAGATGGAATAGGACCGTTCGCGGTCGATGACGTTCGCGGCAAATGATGAAATGGGACCGTTCGCGGTTGACTGCCGTTCACGGCAAATGATGAGATGGGACCGTTCGTGGTCGACTGCCGTTCGTGGCAAATGATGATCGTTCGCGACCAAGTGATGAGATGGGACCGTTCGCGGTCGACTGCTGTTCGTGGCAAATGATGATCGTTCGCGACCAAGTGCCATTTGGGGCGAACGATGACCGTTCGAGGTCGGATTTCATAATTTGTGAACCATGACCGTTCGCGGTCGGTGCCGTTCAAGGCAGAGAGTGATCGTTCGCGATCGTGTGCCGTTCGAGGCGAATTGGTGACCGTTCGCGGTCGGGTGTCGGACCTCAAGTGACGACCGTTCGCGATCAAGCCATTTGAGGTGAGGTGAGTTGTGACTGTTCGAAGTTGGGTGCCGTTCGTGGCGAATTGTGACCGTTCGAGGTTGGGTGCCGTTCGAGGCGAATTGTGTGCCCGGGAGGGCTTGGTGTTATCGATGCCAGGGTCGCCTCTAGCTGATGTGGACGGTGGTTGCTCTGGTTCCGCCGCAGGAGCTCGCCTCCTTACATATTGAAGGAGCATACCGTTCCTGATATGCCCTTCCACCTCGTCCTTCAGGTGCCTACAATCATTAGTGTTATGACCATTTAAGTCATGGAATACACAGAACTTATCTGATTTCCTTTCGTCAGAGGTTGGATCCCTTTGCATTGGCCTACGATACGGAATTTGTTCTTTGGTATCCTGATAAATTCGTTCCAGGCTCTCGTTCAGCTCAGTGTAGGTGGTGAATCGCGGCTCCCTCCGTTGCCGCTTTGATCTGTCTCCGTCATTCTCAATCCTTCTTTTACCTTTATCCTTGTCCGGGTCCCTTTTAGGGGGCTTTTCGTCTTTGAGTGCATAAACTTCTATCCCATCTCCCTCTTCTCTTTCTGCATTCGCATCCTCTAATCGTAAAAACTTTTCTGCCTCATGATAGAATTCTCCCAGATCTACGGGTGGGTCCTTAGTTAATGAATTTTTGAACTCCGTTCCGTCTGCTATTGCGGACACAGCCGCCATCATAACCATGGACGGATCCGGTCGATCCACTGAAGCCGCAACCGCATTGAACCTTGTCAGGAAACTTCTCAATGTTTCTCCAGCCTTCTATTTTAAAGTTGCCAACGTCATCACATTCTTGGGTCTTGTAATGTGAACCCTGAACTGCCTCATAAATCTCTCAGTTAAATCGTTCCATGTTCCGATGGATCCACTATCTAGTTGCCTGAACCATAACGCTGCAATATCCGTCAAATACAATGGGAAGCACCGGGCCATAACCTCCTCTGATGCCCCCAGCACCTCCATATGTCTCATATATTTTGTCAGATGGACCGTGGGGTCCGTTCTCCCGTCATACATATCCAACGATGGTAATTTGAAATCCGGTGGGTTTCTAGCTCCTCTGATTGCCGGGGTAAAAGGACTCCTACTAACGTCCTCTAGGTCTTTGTTCACCAAACCGCCTCTCATTGCTCGCCTAACCATCTCTGCCAACTTGTCGGTGTCTCCAAGATGTAACCTTCGTTCGTTACTTCCAGCCTGCCCCCCGAGTTCGTGGGGGAACTCTGGAATCTGCCCCCTTGACTGAGCGTTCACTCCTCTACTACTCCTAGGTTGCGCAGATCCTTCTCTCTCTCTTTCCAATATTGGGTCAACATTCTCCATATGCGTGCCCCCTAGCTCTGGTGCTATGCCGGATGGTCCTGCTCCGTTCTGGACTCCATTGGCCTCTCTATTCTGTGCTCCAAGCTGTCCTATCTGCTGAAATAAACTCTGGATCAACTCCTCTTGCTTCTTCATCATCGTCTCCATCTCGTCCCTAGTGATGTAGATCGATGGTTGATTCGCTCCCGAGGAAGCCTCCTGACTTCCTTGTTGTTCACTTCTCTCTGGCCTTGGCCTTCTACTCGATAGTCTCGTCATAATTCTTAGATCTGAACTCCTGGATTTTCAAATTCAACTTCTTCCTGAATCAGTTCTCAGTGAAAGCACCAAAATGTTTGCGCCAAAATTGGTCACAAACACCCAATATCACGAAAGCACCCGTTTACGTACTCAACTCGATAATATTCAACACAGAACTCAGCAACAATCAATATAGAATTCAGCTCTAAGTAACAAATCACAGTAATTCACAAACAACAATCACAAACACAGGATTTATAGTGGTTTGGCGTTCGTGCCTACGTCCACTTTGAAGGTTTTCCCTTTATTTCATTGCTTGATTAAATCGATTACAATGGATTACAGTTGATAATAGCTTTGAAATCTGAATACAACAGTGATTCTGATAGATAGATTTGAATCCGGCAGAGTCTTGGCGTTCAATGGCAGAAGTTCTCGGAAGATCCCCCTTTTCTGAATGCTTCAGGGTGCTATTTATAGGCGTTGGAGGCCCAGATCTCGCTCAAACTTCGGGAGACTTCTTCTGGCACGTGAGTGGGCCCACGCGACCGACCCCACCAAGTTTCGTCTCGATCTGACATCGATTCGAAGTGATTTCAAACCCATCAAGGAATGGTCCAATCGAGCTGAAACTTGGCAGGAACAATCTTTACCTCGTATGAAGCTACTGTGAAAATTTGGTTGCATTTGGATGTGTGGTTTAGGAGATATGATCGGTTTGAAATGAGCATTCTCGGTTGGCTGTGTGGTTCGAACCGATAGTTTCGAACCCTTGATTTCGAATCCATGAGTGCACGTGGGTTTGTAGTGACGTGGCGCGTATCTCTCGAATCGATCCTGATTTATCTCCGAATGGACCGCTTCGACTCCGTGAACTACGGCGAACACGTCATTCAAACCAGCTGACTCGGTGGATTCGAACAAAGGAGTATCCCTGGCTTCGAACGTGACCGATTCGAATCAAGGAGTCCCTATGGGTTCGAACTCGATCGATTCGAACAGGGTCGTTTCGAAGTGACATGGACTCAAAGCTAGAGGGTTTTCTATGGACTCGAACATACTGGTGAGGATGGATTCAAAGTAAGGGCTTGCATGGATTCGAAGTAAGGATACGAAGGGGCTTTAGTTGGATGGATGCGAAGCTGGGTGACGCCATGGATTCGAAGGACCGGCGGGTACGAAGGAAGGCTTTGGGATGGTTTCGAACCAGATGGGTTCGAACTAGATGGGTTCGAAGCAGAGACAGTGGATGGGTTCGAACTGGATGGTTTCGAGGTAGGGGTATTGGATGTGTTCGAAGGTGATGGTTTCGAACCAGACAATGACTACCTCTCTCAAATTGAATCCATCATATCTTGAGCATACGAACTCGGATTGACTTGAAATTTGAAATAATGACTCCTACAACCTTTCTTGTCACGTCCTATCAATTTTGGCCCGTTCCGGACTCGGACAAAATTCATCGATATCCATAGCAAAGTGAAGTATAACCAATCTCTGAGACGAACTGTCTTTCGTTTTCGACCAATCTTTTGGTATCACGGCTTTGCCAAAAAGCGGGATAACAACGGCTGAAAGCGGCCATAGCTGTAGAACTCACAGATACCTTCGTTTTGACTGGTTATGGCTCCCGTAACTCTAAACGAGCCAAGAGTTATGGACCTCCGAACAATAGATATCCATAGGGTGCAACATCTACGGCGCAAGGTGCAACATCCGTCCAAAATGACGAAACCGTGCCGTACGACCTTTAGAAATGGGTGCATGGATTTGAAACGGTGCAGTACCATGGTGCACCACTCTCCAGCGATGGAAAATCGTTGACCAGCCACGGGGATCCCGTTTTACGGAAAAAATCCACGTGACGAAAAAACGAAGGGTAAAAAACTTCCATGACATGATTGAGGTTCAGATAGGATTTTTTTGGGTATGAAACTAACCAGTGACGGCTAAAAGCCGTCATAGCTGTAGAACTCACAGATACCTTCGTTTTGACTGGTTATGGCTCCCATAACTCTAAACGACCCAAGAGTTATGGCCCTTCGAATAATCGATATCCAAAGGGTGCAACGTCTACGGTGCAAGGTGCAACATCCGTCCAAAATGAGGAAACCGTGCCGTACGACCTTTAGAAATGGGTGCATGGATTTGAAACGCTGCAGTACCATGGTGCACCACTCTCCAGCGATGGTAAATCATTGACCAGCCACGGGGATCCCGTTTTACAGAAAAATTCCACGTGACGAAAAAACGAAGGGTAAAAACTTCCTTGACCCGATTGTGGTTCGGATAGGATTTTTTGGGTATGAAACTAACCAGTGATGGATGAAAGCTGTCATGGCTGTAGAACTCACAGATACCTTCGTTTTGACTGGTTATGGCTCCCGTAACTCTAAACGAGCCAAGAGTTATGGCCCTCCGAATAATCGATATCCTTAGGATGCAACATCTACGGCGCAAGGTGCAACATCAATCCAAAATGACGAAACCGTGTCGTACGACCTTTAGAAATGGGTGCATGGATTTGAAACGGTGCAGTACCATGGTGCACCACTCTCCAGCGATGGTAAATCATTGACCAGCCACGGGGATCCCGTTTTACAGAAAAAATCCACGTGACGAAAAAACGAAGGGTAAAAAACTTCCATGACCCGATTGAGGTTCGGATAGGATTTTTTGGGTATGAAACTAACCAGTGACGGTTGAAAGCTGTCAAAGCTGTAGAACTCACAGATACCTTCGTTTTGAATGGTTATGGCTCCCGTAACTCTAAACGAGCCAAGAGTTATGGCCCTCCGAATAATCGATATCCATAGGGTGCAACATCTCCGGTGCAAGGTGCAACATCCGTCCAAAATGACGAAACCGTGCCGTACGACCTTTAGAAATGGGTGCATGGATTTGAAACGGTGCAGTACCATGGTGCACCACTCTCCAGCGATGGTAAATCATAGACCAGCCACGGGGATCCCGTTTTACAGAAAAAATCAACGTGACGAAAAAACGAAGGGTAAAAAGCTTCCATGACCCGATTGAGGTTCGGATAGGATTTTTTTGGTATGAAACTAACTAGTGACGGCTGAAAGCTGTCAAAGCTGTAGAACTCACAGATACCTTCATTTTGACTGGTTATGGCTCTCGTAACTCTAAACGAGCCAAGAGTTATGGCCCTCCGAATAATCGATATCCATAGGGTGCAACATCTACGGTGCAAGGTGCAACATCCGTCCAAAATGACGAAACCGTGCCGTACGACCTTTAGAAATGGGTGCATGGATTTGAAACGGTGCAGTACCATGGTGCACCACTCTCCAGCGATGGTAAATCATAGACCAGCCACGGGGATCCCGTTTTACAGAAAAAATCCACGTGACGAAAAAACGAAGGGTAAAAAATTCCATGACCCGATTGAGGTTCGGATAGGATTTTTTGGGTATGAAACTAACCAGTGACGGCTGAAAGCCGTCATAGCTGTAGAACTCACAGATACCTTCGTTTTGACTGGTTATGGCTCCCGTAACTCTAAACGAGCCAAGAGTTATGGCCCTCCGAATAATAGATATTCATAGGCTGCAACATCTACGGCGCAAGGTGAAACTCCGTCCAAAATGACGAAACCGTGTCGTACGACCTTTAGAAATGGGTGCATGGATATGAAACGCTGACGTACCATGGTGCACCACTCTCCAGCGATGGAAAATCGTTGACCAGCCACGGGGATCCCGTTTTACAGAAAAAATCCACGTGACGAAAAAACGAAGGGTAAAAAACTTCCATGACCCGATTGAGGTTCGGATAGGATTTTTTGGGTATGAAACTAACCAGTGACGGCTAAGAGCCGTCATAGCTGTAGAACTCACAGATACCTTCGTTTTGACTGGTTATGGCTCCCATAACGCTAAACGAGCCAAGAGTTATGGCCCTTCGAATAATCGATATCCAAAGGGTGCAACATCTGCGGTGCAAGGTGCAACATCCGTCCAAATTGACGAAACCGTGCCGTAGGACCTTTAGAAATGGGTGCATGGATTTGAAACGGTGCAGTAACATGGTGCACCACTTTCCAGCGATGGTAAATCATTGACCAGCCACGGGGATCCCGTTTTACAGAAAAATCCACGTGACGAAAAAACGAAGGGTAAAAAACTTCCATGACCCGATTGAGGTTCGGATAGGATTTTTTGGGTATGAAACTAACCAATGACGGCTGAAAGCTGTCACAGCTGTAGAACTCACAGATACCTTCGTTTTGACTGGTTATGGCTCTCGTAACTCTAAACGAGCCAAGAGTTATGGCCCTCCGAATAATAGATATCCATAGGGTGCAACATCTACGGCGCAAGGTGCAACTCCGTCCAAAATGACGAAACCGTGCCGTACGACCTTTAGAAATGGGTGCATGGATTTGAAACGGTGCAGTACCATGGTGCACCACTCTCCAGCGATGGAAAATCGTTGACCAGCCACGGGGATCCCGTTTTACAGAAAAAATCCACGTGATGAAAAAAGGAAGGGTAAAAATTTCCATGACCCGATTGAGGTTCGGATTGGATTTTTTGGGTATGAAACTAACCAGTGACGGCTGAAAGCTGTCATGGCTGTAGAACTCACAGATACCTTCATTTTGACTGGTTATGGTTCCCGTAACGCTAAACGAGCCAAGAGTTATGGCTCTTCGAATAATCGATATCCAAAGGGTGCAACATCTGCGGTGCAAGGTGCAACATCCGTCCAAAATGACGAAACCGTGCCGTACGAACTTTAGAAATGGATGCATGGATTTGAAACGGTGCAGTACCATGGTGCACCACTCTCCAGCGATGGTAAATCATTGACCAGCCACGGGGATCCCGTTTAACAGAAAAAATCCACGTGACGAAAAAACGAAGGGTAAAAAACTTCCATGACCCGATTGAGGTTCGGATAGGATTTTTTGGGTATGATACAAACCAGTGATGGCTGAAAGCTGTCATAGCTATAGAACTCACAGATACCTTCGTTTTGACTGGTTATGGCTCCCGTAACTCTAAACGAGCCAAGAGTTATGGCCCTCCGAAAAATCGATATCCATAGGGTGCAACATCTACGGTGCAAGGTGCAACATCCGTCCAAAATGACGAAACCGTGTCGTACGACCTTTAGAAATGGGTGCATGGATTTGAAACGGTGTAGTACCATGGTGCACCACTCTCCAGCGATGGTAAATCATTGACCAGCCACGGGGATCCCGTTTTACAGAAAAAATCCACGTGACGAAAAAACGAAGGGTAAAAAACTTCCATGACCCGATTGAGGTTCGGATAGGATTTTTTGGGTATGATACAAACCAGTGATGGCTGAAAGCTGTCATAGCTATAGAACTCACAGATACCTTCGTTTTGACTGGTTATGGCTCCCGTAACTCTAAACGAGCCAAGAGTTATGGCCCTCCGAAGAATCGATTTCCACAGGGTGCAACATCTGCGGTGCAAGGTGCAACATCCGTCCAAAATGAAGAAACCGTGCCGTACGACCTTTAGAAATGGGTGCATGGATTTGAAATGGTGCAGTACCATGGTGCACCACTCTCCAGCGATGGTAAATCATTGACCAGCCACGGGGATCCCGTTTTACAGAAAAATTCCACGTGACGAAAAAACGAAGGGTAAAAACTTCCTTGACCCGATTGAGGTTCGGATAGGATTTTTTGGGTATGAAACTAACCGGTGACGGCATAAAGATGTCATAGCTGTAGAACTCACAGATACCTTCGTTTTGACTGGTTATGGCTCCCGTAACTCTAAACGAGCCAAGAGTTGTGGCCCTCCGAATAATAGATATCCATAGGTTGCAACATCTACGGCGCAAGGTGCAACATCCGTCCAAAATGACGAAACCGTGCCGTACGACCTTTAGAAATGGGTGCATGGATTTGAAACGGTGCAGTAGCATGGTGCACCACCCTCCAGCGATGGAAAATCGTTGACCAGCCACGGGGATCCCGTTTTACAGAAAAAATCCACGTGACGAAAAAACGAAGGGTAAAAAACTTCCATGACCCGATTGAGGTTCGGATAGGATTTTTTGGGTATGAAACTAACCAGCGACGGCTGAAAGCCGTCATAGCTGTAGAACTCACAAATACCTTCGTTTTGACTGGTTATGGCTCCCGTAACGCTAAACGAGCCAAGAGTTATGGCCCTTCGAATAATCGATATCCAAAGGGTGCAACATCTGCGGTGCAAGGTGCAACATCCGTCCAAAATGACGAAACCGTGCCGTACGACCTTTAGAAATGGGTGCATGGATTTGAAACGGTGCAGTACCATGGTGCACCACTCTCCAGCGATGGTAAATCATTGACCTGCCACGGGGATCCCGTTTTACAGAAAAAATCCACGTGACGAAAAAACGAAGGGTAAAAAATTCCATGACCCGATTGAGGTTCGGATAGGATTTTTTGGGTATGAAACTAACCAGTGACGGCTGAAAGCCGTCATAGCTGTAGAACTCACAGATACCTTCGTTTTGACTGGTTATGGCTCCCGTAACTCTAAACGAGCCAAGAGTTATGGCCCTCCGAATAATAGATATTCATAGGCTGCAACATCTACGGCGCAAGGTGAAACTCCGTCCAAAATGACGAAACCGTGTCGTACGACCTTTAGAAATGGGTGCATGGATATGAAACGCTGACGTACCATGGTGCACCACTCTCCAGCGATGGAAAATCGTTGACCAGCCACGGGGATCCCGTTTTACAGAAAAAATCCACGTGACGAAAAAACGAAGGGTAAAAAACTTCCATGACCCGATTGAGGTTCGGATAGGATTTTTTGGGTATGAAACTAACCAGTGACGGCTAAGAGCCGTCATAGCTGTAGAACTCACAGATACCTTCGTTTTGACTGGTTATGGCTCCCATAACGCTAAACGAGCCAAGAGTTATGGCCCTTCGAATAATCGATATCCAAAGGGTGCAACATCTGCGGTGCAAGGTGCAACATCCGTCCAAATTGACGAAACCGTGCCGTAGGACCTTTAGAAATGGGTGCATGGATTTGAAACGGTGCAGTAACATGGTGCACCACTTTCCAGCGATGGTAAATCATTGACCAGCCACGGGGATCCCGTTTTACAGAAAAATCCACGTGACGAAAAAACGAAGGGTAAAAAACTTCCATGACCCGATTGAGGTTCGGATAGGATTTTTTGGGTATGAAACTAACCAATGACGGCTGAAAGCTGTCACAGCTGTAGAACTCACAGATACCTTCGTTTTGACTGGTTATGGCTCTCGTAACTCTAAACGAGCCAAGAGTTATGGCCCTCCGAATAATAGATATCCATAGGGTGCAACATCTACGGCGCAAGGTGCAACTCCGTCCAAAATGACGAAACCGTGCCGTACGACCTTTAGAAATGGGTGCATGGATTTGAAACGGTGCAGTACCATGGTGCACCACTCTCCAGCGATGGAAAATCGTTGACCAGCCACGGGGATCCCGTTTTACAGAAAAAATCCACGTGATGAAAAAAGGAAGGGTAAAAATTTCCATGACCCGATTGAGGTTCGGATTGGATTTTTTGGGTATGAAACTAACCAGTGACGGTTGAAAGCTGTCATGGCTGTAGAACTCACAGATACCTTCATTTTGACTGGTTATGGTTCCCGTAACGCTAAACGAGCCAAGAGTTATGGCCCTTCGAATAATCGATATCCAAAGGGTGCAACATCTGCGGTGCAAGGTGCAACATCCGTCCAAAATGACGAAACCGTGCCGTACGAACTTTAGAAATGGATGCATGGATTTGAAACGGTGCAGTACCATGGTGCACCACTCTCCAGCGATGGTAAATCATTGACCAGCCACGGGGATCCCGTTTAACAGAAAAAATCCACGTGACGAAAAAACGAAGGGTAAAAAACTTCCATGACCCGATTGAGGTTCAGATAGGATTTTTTGGGTATGAAACTAACCAGTGATGGCTGAAAGCTGTCATAGCTATAGAACTCACAGATACCTTCGTTTTGACTGGTTATGGCTCCCGTAACTCTAAACGAGCCAAGAGTTATGGCCCTCCGAAAAATCGATATCCATAGGGTGCAACATCTACGGTGCAAGGTGCAACATCCGTCCAAAATGACGAAACCGTGTCGTACGACCTTTAGAAATGGGTGCATGGATTTGAAACGGTGCAGTACCATGGTGCACCACTCTCCAGCGATGGTAAATCATTGACCAGCCACGGGGATCCCGTTTTACAGAAAAAATCCACGTGACGAAAAAACGAAGGGTAAAAAACTTCCATGACCCGATTGAGGTTCGGATAGGATTTTTTGGGTATGATACAAACCAGTGATGGCTGAAAGCTGTCATAGCTATAGAACTCACAGATACCTTCGTTTTGACTGGTTATGGCTCCCGTAACTCTAAACGAGCCAAGAGTTATGGCCCTCCGAAGAATCGATTTCCACAGGGTGCAACATCTGCGGTGCAAGGTGCAACATCCGTCCAAAATGAAGAAACCGTGCCGTACGACCTTTAGAAATGGGTGCATGGATTTGAAATGGTGCAGTACCATGGTGCACCACTCTCCAGCGATGGTAAATCATTGACCAGCCACGGGGATCCCGTTTTACAGAAAAATTCCACGTGACGAAAAAACGAAGGGTAAAAACTTCCTTGACCCGATTGAGGTTCGGATAGGATTTTTTGGGTATGAAACTAACCGGTGACGGCATAAAGATGTCATAGCTGTAGAACTCACAGATACCTTCGTTTTGACTGGTTATGGCTCCCGTAACTCTAAACGAGCCAAGAGTTATGGCCCTCCGAATAATAGATATCCATAGGTTGCAACATCTACGGCGCAAGGTGCAACATCCGTCCAAAATGACGAAACCGTGCCGTACGACCTTTAGAAATGGGTGCATGGATTTGAAACGGTGCAGTAGCATGGTGCACCACCCTCCAGCGATGGAAAATCGTTGACCAGCCACGGGGATCCCGTTTTACAGAAAAAATCCACGTGACGAAAAAACGAAGGGTAAAAAACTTCCATGACCCGATTGAGGTTCGGATAGGATTTTTTGGGTATGAAACTAACCAGCGACGGCTGAAAGCCGTCATAGCTGTAGAACTCACAAATACCTTCGTTTTGACTGGTTATGGCTCCCGTAACGCTAAACGAGCCAAGAGTTATGGCCCTTCGAATAATCGATATCCAAAGGGTGCAACATCTGCGGTGCAAGGTGCAACATCCGTCCAAAATGACGAAACCGTGCCGTACGACCTTTAGAAATGGGTGCATGGATTTGAAACGGTGCAGTACCATGGTGCACCACTCTCCAGCGATGGTAAATCATAGACCAGCCACGGGGATCCCGTTTTACAGAAAAAATCCACGTGACGAAAAAACGAAGGGTAAAAAATTCCATGACCCGATTGAGGTTCGGATAGGATTTTTTGGGTATGAAACTAACCAGTGACGGCTGAAAGCCGTCATAGCTGTAGAACTCACAGATACCTTCGTTTTGACTGGTTATGGCTCCCGTAACTCTAAACGAGCCAAGAGTTATGGCCCTCCGAATAATAGATATTCATAGGCTGCAACATCTACGGCGCAAGGTGAAACTCCGTCCAAAATGACGAAACCGTGTCGTACGACCTTTAGAAATGGGTGCATGGATATGAAACGCTGACGTACCATGGTGCACCACTCTCCAGCGATGGAAAATCGTTGACCAGCCACGGGGATCCCGTTTTACAGAAAAAATCCACGTGACGAAAAAACGAAGGGTAAAAAACTTCCATGACCCGATTGAGGTTCGGATAGGATTTTTTGGGTATGAAACTAACCAGTGACGGCTAAGAGCCGTCATAGCTGTAGAACTCACAGATACCTTCGTTTTGACTGGTTATGGCTCCCATAACGCTAAACGAGCCAAGAGTTATGGCCCTTCGAATAATCGATATCCAAAGGGTGCAACATCTGCGGTGCAAGGTGCAACATCCGTCCAAATTGACGAAACCGTGCCGTAGGACCTTTAGAAATGGGTGCATGGATTTGAAACGGTGCAGTAACATGGTGCACCACTTTCCAGCGATGGTAAATCATTGACCAGCCACGGGGATCCCGTTTTACAGAAAAATCCACGTGACGAAAAAACGAAGGGTAAAAAACTTCCATGACCCGATTGAGGTTCGGATAGGATTTTTTGGGTATGAAACTAACCAATGACGGCTGAAAGCTGTCACAGCTGTAGAACTCACAGATACCTTCGTTTTGACTGGTTATGGCTCTCGTAACTCTAAACGAGCCAAGAGTTATGGCCCTCCGAATAATAGATATCCATAGGGTGCAACATCTACGGCGCAAGGTGCAACTCCGTCCAAAATGACGAAACCGTGCCGTACGACCTTTAGAAATGGGTGCATGGATTTGAAACGGTGCAGTACCATGGTGCACCACTCTCCAGCGATGGAAAATCGTTGACCAGCCACGGGGATCCCGTTTTACAGAAAAAATCCACGTGATGAAAAAAGGAAGGGTAAAAATTTCCATGACCCGATTGAGGTTCGGATTGGATTTTTTGGGTATGAAACTAACCAGTGACGGCTGAAAGCTGTCATGGCTGTAGAACTCACAGATACCTTCATTTTGACTGGTTATGGTTCCCGTAACGCTAAACGAGCCAAGAGTTATGGCCCTTCGAATAATCGATATCCAAAGGGTGCAACATCTGCGGTGCAAGGTGCAACATCCGTCCAAAATGACGAAACCGTGCCGTACGAACTTTAGAAATGGATGCATGGATTTGAAACGGTGCAGTACCATGGTGCACCACTCTCCAGCGATGGTAAATCATTGACCAGCCACGGGGATCCCGTTTAACAGAAAAAATCCACGTGACGAAAAAACGAAGGGTAAAAAACTTCCATGACCCGATTGAGGTTCAGATAGGATTTTTTGGGTATGAAACTAACCAGTGATGGCTGAAAGCTGTCATAGCTATAGAACTCACAGATACCTTCGTTTTGACTGGTTATGGCTCCCGTAACTCTAAACGAGCCAAGAGTTATGGCCCTCCGAAAAATCGATATCCATAGGGTGCAACATCTACGGTGCAAGGTGCAACATCCGTCCAAAATGACGAAACCGTGTCGTACGACCTTTAGAAATGGGTGCATGGATTTGAAACGGTGTAGTACCATGGTGCACCACTCTCCAGCGATGGTAAATCATTGACCAGCCACGGGGATCCCGTTTTACAGAAAAAATCCACGTGACGAAAAAACGAAGGGTAAAAAACTTCCATGACCCGATTGAGGTTCGGATAGGATTTTTTGGGTATGATACAAACCAGTGATGGCTGAAAGCTGTCATAGCTATAGAACTCACAGATACCTTCGTTTTGACTGGTTATGGCTCCCGTAACTCTAAACGAGCCAAGAGTTATGGCCCTCCGAAGAATCGATTTCCACAGGGTGCAACATCTGCGGTGCAAGGTGCAACATCCGTCCAAAATGAAGAAACCGTGCCGTACGACCTTTAGAAATGGGTGCATGGATTTGAAATGGTGCAGTACCATGGTGCACCACTCTCCAGCGATGGTAAATCATTGACCAGCCACGGGGATCCCGTTTTACAGAAAAATTCCACGTGACGAAAAAACGAAGGGTAAAAACTTCCTTGACCCGATTGAGGTTCGGATAGGATTTTTTGGGTATGAAACTAACCGGTGACGGCATAAAGATGTCATAGCTGTAGAACTCACAGATACCTTCGTTTTGACTGGTTATGGCTCCCGTAACTCTAAACGAGCCAAGAGTTATGGCCCTCCGAATAATAGATATCCATAGGTTGCAACATCTACGGCGCAAGGTGCAACATCCGTCCAAAATGACGAAACCGTGCCGTACGACCTTTAGAAATGGGTGCATGGATTTGAAACGGTGCAGTAGCATGGTGCACCACCCTCCAGCGATGGAAAATCGTTGACCAGCCACGGGGATCCCGTTTTACAGAAAAAATCCACGTGACGAAAAAACGAAGGGTAAAAAACTTCCATGACCCGATTGAGGTTCGGATAGGATTTTTTGGGTATGAAACTAACCAGCGACGGCTGAAAGCCGTCATAGCTGTAGAACTCACAAATACCTTCGTTTTGACTGGTTATGGCTCCCGTAACGCTAAACGAGCCAAGAGTTATGGCCCTTCGAATAATCGATATCCAAAGGGTGCAACATCTGCGGTGCAAGGTGCAACATCCGTCCAAAATGACGAAACCGTGCCGTACGACCTTTAGAAATGGGTGCATGGATTTGAAACGGTGCAGTACCATGGTGCACCACTCTCCAGCGATGGTAAATCATTGACCTGCCACGGGGATCCCGTTTTACAGAAAAAATCCACGTGACGAAAAAACGAAGGGTAAAAAACTTTCATGACCCGATTGATGTTCGGATAGGATTTTTTGGGTATGAAACTAACCAGTGACGGTTGAAAGCTGTCATAGCTGTAGAACTCACAGATACCTTCATTTTGACTGGTTATGGCTCCGGTAACTCTAAACGAGCCAAGATTTATGGCCCTCCGAATAATCGATATCCATAGGGTGCAACATCTACGGTGCAAGGTGCAACATCCGTCCAAAATGACGAAACAGTGCCGTACGTCCTTTAGAAATGGATGCATAGATTTGAAACGGTGCAGTACCATGGTGCACCACTCTCCAGCGATGGTAAATCATTGACCAGCCACGGGGATCCCGTTTTTACAGAAAAAATCCACGTGAGGAAAAAACGAATGGTAAAAAACTTCCATGACCCGATTGAGGTTCGGATAGGATTTTTTGGGTATGAAACTAACCAGTGACGGCTGAAAGCCATCATAGCTGTAGAACTCACAGATACCTTCGTTTTGACTGGTTATGGCTCCCGTAACTCTAAACGAGCCAAGAGTTATGGCCCTCCGAAGAATCGATTTCCACAGGGTGCAACATCTGCGGTGCAAGGTGCAACATCCGTCCAAAATGACGAAACCGTGCCGTACGACCTTTAGGAATGGGTGCATGGATTTGAAACGGTGCAGTACCATGGTGCACCACTCTCCAGCGATGGTAAATCATAGACCAGCCACGGGGATCCCGTTTTACAGAAAAAATCCACGTGACGAAAAAATGAAGGGTAAAAAACTTCCTTGACTCGATTGAGGTTCGGATAGGATTTTTTGGGTATGAAACTAACCGGTGACGGCAGAAAGATGTCATAGCTGTAGAACTCACAGATACCTTCGTTTTGACTGGTTATGGCTCCCGTAACTCTAAACGAGCCAAGAGTTATGGCCCTCCGAAGAATCGATTTACACAGGGTGCAACATCTGCGGTGCAAGGTGCAACATCCGTCCAAAATGACGAAACCGTGCCGTACGACCTTTAGAAATGGGTGCATGGATTTGAAACGGTGCTGTACCATGGTGCACCACTCTCCAGCGATGGTAAATCATTGACCACCCACGGGGATTCCGTTTTACAGAAAAATTCCACGTGACGAAAAAACGAAGGGTAAAAACTTCCTTGACCCGATTGAGGTTCGGATAGGATTTTTTGGGTATGAAACTAACCAGTGACGGCTGAAAGCGGTCATAGCTGTAGAACTCACAGATACCTTCGTTTTGACTGGTTATGGCTCCCGTAACTCTAAACGAGCCAAGAGTTATGGCCCTCCGAATAATCGATATCCTTAGAGTGCAACATCTACGGTGCAAGGTGCAACATCCGTCCAAAATGACGAAACCGTGCCGTACGACCTTTAGAAATGGGTGCATGGATTTGAAACGGTGCAGTACAATGGTGCACCACTCTCCAGCGATGGTAAATCATTGACCAGCCACGGGGATCCCGTTCTACAGAAAAAATCCACGTGACGAAAAAACGAAGGGTAAAAAACTTCCATGACCCGATTGAGTTTCGGATAGGATTTTTTGGGTATGAAACTAACCAGTGATGGCTGAAAGCCGTCATAGCTGTAGAACTCACAGATACCTTCGTTTTGACTGGTTATGGCTCCCGTAACTCTAAACGAGCCATGAGTTATGGCCCTCCGAAGAATCGATATCCATAGGGTGCAACATCTACGGTGCAAGGTGCAACATCCGTCCAAAATGACGAAACCGTGCCGTACGACCGTTAGAAATGGGTGCATGGATTTGAAACGGTGGAGTTCCATAGTGCACCACTCTCCAGCGATGGTAAATCATAGACCAGTGTTCGTCGACGGAAATTCTATCGGTTTAGAAAACCGTCGAACGAATTTTGAAATAAAAATAACCGCAAGTGCACGGTGTACGAATGTATCACGTGGCGAATACGGGTCGATCCGCAGGGAATTGATTATTTTAAAATTCTATTCAATCAAATTATACCGAAGTCGAGAGAGTGATTAACTAAAAAAAAAGAGAAAAATTACAAAAGAAAATAGATAAAAATATGAGAGTTTGAGGACAATTTAGAGATAAATCCACTCTCTAGATCATATAAATCAACAAAATAAAGTTATGATCTCTCTTTTCTTTTCATTAGTGTAATTAGTTGATGTGCTTATCATAAGTATGATATATTTGTGCTATTTATTAGCACAATATAAACCATCAAACTATAACACAACTACTAATACACTTCTAAATATCATAAAATATGACAACAAAGTTGAAAGCAAAATCTATTTTAAGCATAGCCTATTTACTATTGTTTAGAAATATAGGCTATCAAATTTCAATTTCAACATTCACTTCTTTGCCATAATCATATTTAGATGAAGAGGCAATTTGTGTTATGTTTGTTTAAGCATAGTCTATTTGGTATGAACAACATAGACTATAAAATTCAAAGCAAAACAACATCATTAAACCACTTCAATCATTCTCATTAAGCACAAAAAGAGAGCATAAACATCAAGTTAAGTTGATGCTACATGATTAGAGAGCTTCATTACCCCTAAATTGAAGGGATTTAGCCTCTCATATTTGTTATCAAAACAACAAATGTAGCTTTCAACATGAAAGAATAAGAAAAGAAAAAGAGAGCAAAATTAAATGAAAAAACTATTCTACTTGCATGAAAGTAAATCTACACTACAACATGAAAGTAAAGAAGCATGAAAAGAAAAAGAACATGTATTGAAGTTGCATAAAAAAAAATTACATAAAAGAGAAATGGCTAAGTAGCCATGGAAAAGAGAAGAGAGCTTTCTTTTATTTGATCTAAAACTAAACTAAAGAGAAGGAGGCCTAAAAGAGACTAAAGAGAAGAGCCCTTGTTACATGAAACATAAGGGGTATATATACAAGTTTAAAACCCTAATTCCTATTTTTGGGGAATGCCCAAAATGCCCATGAGAAAGTGTGGAGGCCAAGTTATCATTAGCATGTTTTAATCCCCACTTAAATGTACATGAAGCCATTAAATCCATAAGCATGTGCATTAGCCTTTAATTTGTACATTAAGGTAGGTGGGTAGGTGGGGTCCTCCATGATCTTCACTTTGAATTATTTACATCTTCATTTCTTTGTAATGATTTTGTGCATGGATATCTTGATGAAACAACTTGTAAAAGTCACCAAATTTAGTACAAAAAACATAGAAAATTCTAAGTAAATTTTCATAATTTAATAAATGCACAAAAATGACCATTTCACCCTTGTATGAAGATGAATGTGTGACAATTTGGAACTAATGTGAATTTTGGTTAAAACAAGTTAAAATACCCAATATGATCATTTATTTAATTTAAATAGATTAAATATGGCGATAAAAATGTGCACATTTACGTGCACATCAAATACCCCCACACTTATCTTTTTATTCGTCCTCGAATAAAGAAAAAACTAAGATAAATCCGTTTTCGTAGGGAGCACGATTGCATTGAGCGTATGCAACAAGCCGTAAAACCTCTGGGTGTCCCCAGTAGGACGAGTGTTGTCTCGTGAGGGTTTTCAGCGGATACTACCCACAAAATCCAAACGCAGGATGAAAATATTTACAAAATGCAAGATTTATTTACAAAGAGATGAATGCAAGTTTTTGAAAATATTTACAATGAAGGATTTACTTTTAAATCGACACAAATAAGTTAAATATAGGTTTTGGTTATTATCTTGAAATTTTTTAGTCATTTACTCGTCAAAATTTTCAATAAAAACAAAGTTATCATAACAAATAGACTATAGTTTAACTTGTTATTTTGGTTGATAACAAAGTGTAATTATGAAAAGGATTCTTAGTTGATTATCAAAGTTTATCAAAGTGGTATTTTTATTTCTTTTCAATAACAAATCAAATCAACTAAGTAAAAATAGTGCTAGGATTTCAATTGCTTGCTCTCTCATTATTTGCAAGAAAAATTACACACCTAGCTCAGGTAAACTGAGGCCAGATATACCACCCATGCATTGCCTTACGGGCTTATGTGAGGGGAGTACAGAGCATGGCGAGTGCACACACTTTCGTGCATACACCTATCAACCGTAGGTGGTTTTTATTAAGTCTATTCTATATTTTTTTTACATGTGTTCCATACATGCATAACCGTGAGGACTTTTAAATGAGTATGAAAGCACATAATCAAAGATTTCAAGTAATTCACCCATGCATAACCGTGAGGACTTTTAAATGAGAGTGAATACTTGGATGTTATTATTTTTTATTTTTATATTTTTTTGAGTGGGAGTTTTGCAAAATCATCTTAGCACCATTTAACTTAGAAGACAAAAAAAATGTTATATCCTTTACTTTAAATCAACCACTTTTTAAAACAAAGAATTTCAATTAGGATGTACTTCATAATTAACACGTATGAATCTTCCTATATACTAGTTAAACCATTATTATTTGTAATCAAACTTCATTTTTATTTTTGTTAAGACCAATAAATTTTCAAAAATTTCAATTTAATAAACCAAAGCCATATATTTATCTTAGAGTGTTTCTTTTAAAAATAAATCAAAAGAAAATTTGTTTTTGGGATTTTTTTTTAATTTTTTTTTTGTTTTTGTGATTTTAAAGCAAAAATAAACCATGAAAAAAAAAATTGAAGGTGAGTCTCCCCCCACACTTGTTTTTGACTGTGTCCCCACAGTCAACCCAAGTGGAAGGGAAAAGTAAAATAAAAATCCTATATTTACAAGAAAGATTATTATTTACAAGAGATGAGAAAGTATACAGTCAAAAAGTAAATGAAACGGTCTTCTAAAGACCGATTCATCTGTCTCGTCAAATGTGTGAGACACAGCTTAAGCACGAAAAACCAAATCGTAAAAGATTTCGAAGTTGATTGTCGATTTGGAAAAACGAATTTTGTTTTATTAAAAATCGAACGATTTGTTCGTCGACGGAAATTCTATCGGTTTAGAAAACCGTCGAACGAATTTTGAAATAAAAATAACCGCAAGCGCACGGTGTACGAATGTATCACGTGGCGAATACGGGTCGATCCGCAGGGAATTGATGATTTTAAAATTCTATTCAATCAAATTATACCGAAGTCGAGAGAGTGATTAACTAAAAAAAAAAGAGAAAAATTACAAAAGAAAATAGATAAAAATATGAGAGTTTGAGGACAATTTAGAGATAAATCCACTCTCTAGATCATATAAATCAACAAAATAAAGTTATGATCTCTCTTTTCTTTTCATTAGTGTAATTAGTTGATGTGCTTATCATAAGTATGATATATTTGTGCTATTAATTAGCACAATATAAACCATCAAACTATAACACAACTACTAATACACTTCTAAATATCATAAAATATGACAACAAAGTTGAAAGCAAAATCTATTTTAAGCATAGCCTATTTACTATTGTTTAGAAATATAGGCTATCAAATTTCAATTTCAACATTCACTTCTTTGCCATAATCATATTTAGATGAAGAGGCAATTTGTGTTATGTTTGTTTAAGCATAGTCTATTTGGTATGAACAACATAGACTATCAAATTCAAAGCAAAACAACATCATTAAACCACTTCAATCATTCTCATTAAGCACAAAAAGAGAGCATAAACATCAAGTTAAGTTGAAGCTACATGATTAGAGAGCTTCATTACCCCTAAATTGAAGGGGTTTAGCCTCTCATATTTGTTATCAAAACAACAAATGTAGCTTTCAACATGAAAGAATAAGAAAAGAAAATGAGAGCAAAATTAAATGAAAAAACTATTCTACTTGCATGAAAGTAAATCTACACTACAACATGAAAGTAAAGAAGCATGAAAAGAAAAAGAACATGTATTGAAGTTGCATAAAAAAAAATTACATAAAAGAGAAATGGCTAAGTAGCCATGGAAAAGAGAAGAGAGCTTTCTTTTATTTGATCTAAAACTAAACTAAAGAGAAGGAGGCCTAAAAGAGACTAAAGAGAAGAGCCCTTGTTACATGAAACATAAGGGGTATATATACAAGTTTAAAACCCTGATTCCTATTTTTGGGGAATGCCCAAAATGCCCATGAGAAAGTGTGGAGGCCAAGTTATCATTAGCATGTTTTAATCCCCACTTAAATGTACATGAAGCCATTAAATCCATAAGCATGTGCATTAGCCTTTAATTTGTACATTAAGGTAGGTGGGTAGGTGGGGTCCTCCATGATCTTCACTTTGAATTATTTACATCTTCATTCCTTTTTATTGATTTTGTGCATGCATATCTTCATGAAACCACTTGTAAAAGTCACCAAATTTACTACAAAAAACATAGATAATTCTAAGTAAATTTTCATAATTTAATAAATGCACAAAAATGACCATTTCACCCTTGTATGAAGATGAATGTGTGACAATTTGGAATTAATGTGAATTTTGGTTAAAACAAGTTAAAATACCCAATATGATCATTTTTTAATTTAAATAGATTAAATATGGCGATAAAAATGTGCACATTTACGTGCACATCAACCAGCCACGGGGATCCCGTTTTACAAAAAAAACCACGTGACGAAAAAACGAAGGGTAAAAAACTTCCTTGACCCGATTGAGGTTCGGATAGGATTTTTTGGGTATGAAACTAACCGGTGACGGCAGAAAGATGTCATAGCCGTAGAACTCACAAATACCTTCGTTTTGACTGGTTATGGCTCCCGTAACTCAAGACGAGCCAAGAGTTATGGCCCTCCGAATAATAGATATCCATAGGGTGCAACATCTACGGTGTAAGGTGCAACATCCGTCCAAAATGACGAAACCGTGCCGTACGACTTTAGAAATGGGTGCATTTTTTTTAAACGGTGCAGTACCATGGTGCACCACTCTCCAGCGATGGAAATTCGTTGACCAGCCACGGGGATCCCGTTTTACATAAAAAATCCACGTGACGAAAAATCGAAGGGTAAAAAACTTCCATGACCCGATCGAGGTTCGGATAGGATTTTTTGGGTATGAAACTAACCAGTGACGGCTGAAAGCCGTCATAGCTGTAGAACTCACAGATACCTTCGTTTTGACTGGTTATGGCTTCCGTAACTCTAAACGAGCCAAGAGTTATGGCCCTTCGAGTAATCGATATCCAAAGGGTGCAACATCTGCGGTGCAAGGTGCAACATCCGTCCAAAATTACGAAACCGTGTCGTACGACCTTTAGAAATGGGTGCATGGATTTGAAACGGTGCAGTACCATGGTGCACCCCTCTCCAGCGATGGTAAATCATTGACCAGCCACGGGGATCCCGTTTAACAGAAAAAATCCACGTGACGAAAAAACGAAGAGTAAAAAACTTCCGTGACCCGATTGAGGTTCGGATAGGATTTTTTGGGTATGACTAACCAGTGATGGCTGAAAGCCGTCATAGCTGTAGAACTCACAGATACCTTCGTTTTGACAGGTTATGGGTCCCGTTACTCTAAACGTGCCAAGAGTTATGGCCCTCCGAATAATCGATATCCAAAGGGTGCAACATCTGCGGTGCAAGGTGCAACATCCGTCCAAAATGACGAAATCGTGTCGTACGACCTTTAGAAATGGGTGCAGGGATTTGAAACGGTGCAGTGCCATGGTGCACCACTCTCCAGCGATGGCAAATCATTGACCAGCCACGGGGATCCCGTTTTACAGAAAAAATCCACGTGACGAAAAAACGAAGGGTAAAAAACTTCCATGACCCGATTGAGGTTCGGATAGGATTTTTTGGGTATGAAACTAACCAGTGACGGCTGAAAGCTCGTCATAGCTGTAGAACTCACAGATACCTTCGTTTTGACTGGTTATGGCTCACGTAACTGTAAACGAGCCATGAGTGATGGCCCTCCGAAGAATCGATATCCATAGGGTGCAACATCTACGGTGCAAGGTGCAACATCCGTCCAAAATGACGAAACCGTGCCGTACGACCTTTAGAAATGGATGCATGGATTTGAAACGGTGCAGTACCATGGTGCACCACTCTCAAGCGATGGTAAATCATTGACTAGCCACGGGGATCCCGTTTTACAGAAAAAATCCACGTGACGAAAAAACGAAGGGTAAAAAACTTTCATGACCCGATTGAGGTTCGGATAGGATTTTTTGGGTATGAAACTAACCAGTGACGGCTAAAAGCCGTCATAGCTGTAGAACTCACAGATACCTTCGTTTTGACTGGTTATGGCTCCCGTAACTCTAAACGAGCCAAGAGTTATGACCCTCCGAAGAATCGATTTCCAGAGGGTGCAACATCTACGGTGCAAGGTGCAACATCCGTCCAAAATGACGAAACCGTGCCGTACGACCTTTAGAAATGGGTGCATGGATTTGAAACGGTGCAGTACCATGGTGCACCACTCTCCAGCGATGGTAAATCATTGACCAGCCACGGGGATCCCGTTTTACAGAAAAATTCCACGTGACGAAAAAACGAAGGGTAAAAACTTCCTTGACCCGATTGAGGTTCGAATAGGATTTTTTGGGTATGAAACTAACCAGTGATGGCTGAAAGCTGTCATGGCTGTAGAATTCACAGATACCTTCGTTTTGACTGGTTATGGCTCCCGTAACTCTAAACGAGCCAAGAGTTATGGCTCTCCGAATAATCGATATCCTTAGGGTGCAACATCTACGGTGCAAGGTGCAACATCCGTCCAAAATGACGAAACCGTGTCGTACGACCTTTAGAAATGGGTGCATGGATTTGAAACGGTGCAGTACCATGGTGCACCACTCTCCAGCGATGGTAAATCATTGACCAGTCACGGGGATCCCGTTTTACAGAAAAAATCCACGTGACGAAAAAACGAAGGGTAAAAAACTTCCATGACCCGATTGAGGTTCGGATAGGATTTTTTGGGTATGAAACTAACCAGTGACGGCTTAAAGCCATCATAGCTGTAGAACTCACAGATACCTTCGTTTTGACTGGTTATGGCTCCCGTAACTCTAAACGAGCCAAGAGTTATGGCCCTCCGAAGAATCGATTTCCACAGGGTGCAACATCTGCGGTGCAAGGTGCAACATCCGTCCAAAATGACGAAACCGTGCCGTACGACCTTTAGGAATGGGTGCATGGATTTGAAACGGTGCAGTACCATGGTGCACCACTCTCCAGCGATGGTAAATCATAGACCAGCCACGGGGATCCCGTTTTACAGAAAAAATCCACGTGACGAAAAAATGAAGGGTAAAAAACTTCCTTGACCCGATTGAGGTTCGGATAGGATTTTTTGGGTATGAAACTAACCGGTGACGGCAGAAAGATGTCATAGCTGTAGAACTCATAGATACCTTCATTTTGACTGGTTATGGCTCCCGTAACTCTAAACGAGCCAAGAGTTATGGCCCTCCGAATAATAGATATCCATAGGTTGCAACATCTACGGCGCAAGGTGCAACATCCGTCCAAAATGACGAAACCGTGCCGTACGACTTTTAGAAATGGGTGCATGGATTTGAAACGGTGCAGTACCATGGTGCACCACTCTCTAGCGATGGAAAATCGTTGACCAGCCACGGGGATCCCGTTTTACAGAAAAAATCCACGTGACGAAAAAACGAAGGGTAAAAAACTTCCATGACCCGATTGAGGTTCGGATAGGATTTTTTGGGTATGAAACTTAACCAGTGACGGCTGAAAGCCGTCATAGCTGTAGAACTCACAGATATCTTCGTTTTGACTGGTTATGGCTCCCGTAACTCTAAACGAGCCAAGAGTTATGGCCCTTCGAATAATCGATATCCAAAGGGTGCAACATCTGCGGTGCAAGGTGCGACAACCGTCCAAAATGATGAAACAATGTCGTACGACCTTTAGAAATGGTTGCACAGATTTGAAATGGTGCAGTACCATGGTGCACCACTCTCCAGCGATGGTAAATCATAGACCATCCACGGGATCCCGTTTTACAGAAAAAATCCACGTGACGAAAAAACGAAGGGTAAAAATCTTCCTTGACCCGATTGAGGTTCGGATAGGATTTTTTGGATATGAAACTAACCAGTGACGGCTTAAAGATGTCATAGCTGTAGAACACATAGATACCTTCGTTTGACTGGTAATGGCTACCGTAACTCTAAACGAGCCAAGAGTTATGGCCCTCCGAAAAATCGATATCCACAGGGTGCAACATCTACGGTGCAAGGTGCAACATCCGTCCAAAATGACGAAACCGTGCCGTACGACCTTTAGAAATGGGTGCATGGATTTGAAACGGTGCAGTACCATGGTGCACCACTCTCCAGCAATGGTAAATTATTGACCAGCCACGGGGATCCCGTTTTACAGAAAAAATCCACGTGACGAAAAAACGAAGGGTAAAAAACTTCCATGACCCGATTGAGGTTCGGATTGGATTTTTTGGGTGTGAAACTAACCAGTGATGGCTGAAAGCTGTCATAGCTGTAGAACTCACAGATACCTTCCTTTTTACTTATTATGGCTCCCGTAACTCTGAACGAGCCAAGAGTTATGGCCCTCCGAAGAATCGATTTCCACAGGGTGCAACATCTGCGGTGCAAGGTGCAACATCCGTCCAAAATGACGAAACCGTGTCGTACGACCTTTAGAAATGGGTGCATGGATTTGAAACGGTGCAGTACCATGCTGCACCACTCTCCAGCGATGGTAAATCATTGACCAGCCACGGGGATCCAGTTTTTACAGAAAAAATCCACGTGACGAAAAAACGAAGGGTAAAAAACTTCCATGACCCGATTGAGGTTCGGATAGGATTTTTTCGGTATGAAACTAACCAGTGACGGCTGAAAGCAGTCATAGCTGTAGAACTCGTAGATAGCTTCGTTTTGACTGGTTATGGCTCCCGCAACTCTAAACGAGCCAAGAGTTATGGCCCTCCGAAGAATCGATATCCACAGGGTGCAACATCTACGGTGCAAGGTGCAACATCCGTCCAAAATGACGAAACCGTGCCGTACGACCTTTAGAAATGGATGCATGGATTTGAAACGGTGCAGTACCATGGTGCACCACTCTCCAGCGATGGTAAATCATTGACCAGCCACGGGGATCCCGTTTTATAGAAAAAATCCACGTGACGAAAAAACGAAGGGTAAAAAACTTCCATGACCCGATTGAGGTTCGGATAGGATTTTTTGGGTATGAAACTAACCAGTGATGGCTGAAAGTCGTCATAGCTGTAGAACTCACAGATTCCTTCGTTTTGACTGGTTATGGCTTCCATAACTCTAAGCGAGCCAAGAGTTATGGCCCTCCGAAGAATCGATTTCCACAGGGTGCAACATCTGCGGTGCAAGGTGCAACATCCGTCCAAAATGACGAAACCGTGTCGTACGACCTTTAGAAATAGGTGCATGGATTTGAAACGGTGCAACACCATGGTGCACCACTCTCCAGCGATGGTAAATCATTGACCAGCCACGGGGATCCCGTTTTACAGAAAAATTCCACATGACGAAAAAACGAAGGGTAAAAACTTCCTTGACCCGATTGAGGTTCGGATAGGATTTTTTGGGTATGAAACTAACCAGTGATGGCTGAAAGCTGTCATAGCTGTAGAACTCACAGATACCTTCGTTTTGACTGGTTGTGGCTCCCGTAACTCTAAACGAGCCAAGAGTTATGGCCCTCCGAATAATCGATATCCTTAGGGTGCAACATCTACGGTGCAAGGTGCAACATCCGTCCAAAATGACGAAACCGTGTCGTACGACCTTTAGAAATGGGTGCATGGATTTGAAACGGTGCAGTACCATGGTGCACCACTCTCCAGCGATGGTAAATCATTGACCAGCCACGGGGATCCCGTTTTACAGAAAAAATCCACGTGACGAAAAAACGAAGGGTAAAAAACTTCCATGACCCGATTGAGGTTAGGATAGGATTTTTTTGGTATGAAACTAACCAGTGACGGCTGAAGCTGTCATAGCTGTAGAACTCACAGATACCTTCGTTTTGACTGGTTATGGCTCCCGTGACTCTAAACGAGCCAAGAGTTATGGCCCTCCGAATAATCGATATCCATAGGGTGCAACATCTAAGGTGCAAGGTGCAACATCCGTCCAAAATGTCGAAACCGTGCCGTACGACCTTTAGGAATGGGTGCATGGATTTGAAACGGTGCAGTACCATGGTGCACCACTCTCCAGCGATGGTAAATCATAGACCAGCCACGGGGATCCCGTTTTACAGAAAAAATCCACGTGACGAAAAAAGAAGGGTAAAAAACTTCCTTGACCCGATTGAGGTTCGGATAGGATTTTTTGGGTATGAAACTAACCGGTGACGGCAGAAAGATGTCATAGTCGTAGAACTCATAGATACCTTCATTTTGACTGGTTATGGCTCCCGTAACTCTAAACGAGCCAAGAGTTATGGCCCTCCGAATAATAGATATCCATAGGTTGCAACATCTACGGCGCAAGGTGCAACATCCGTCCAAAATGACGAAACCATGCCGTACGACTTTTAGAAATGGGTGCATGGATTTGAAACGGTGCAGTACCATGGTGCACCACTCTCTAGCGATGGAAAATCGTTGACCAGCCACGGGGATCCCGTTTTACAGAAAAAATCCACGTGACGAAAAAACGAAGGGTACAAAACTTCCTTGACCCGATTGAGGTTCAGATAAGATTTTTTGGGTATGAAACTTAACCAGTGACGGCTGAAAGCCGTCATAGCTGTAGAACTCACAGATATCTTCGTTTTGACTGGTTATGGCTCCCGTAACTCTAAACGAGCCAAGAGTTATGGCCCTTCGAATAATCGATATCCAAAGGGTGCAACATCTGCGGTGCAAGGTGCAACAACTGTCCAAAATGATGAAACAATGTCGTACGACCTTTAGAAATGGTTGCACAGATTTGAAACGGTGCAGTACCATGGTGCACCACTCTCCAGCGATGGTAAATCATAGACCAGCCACGGGATCCCGTTTTACAGAAAAAATCCACGTGACGAAAAAACGAAGGGTAAAAATCTTCCTTGACCTGATTGAGGTTCGGATAGGATTTTTTGGATATGAAACTAACCAGTGACGGCTTAAAGATGTCATAGCTGTAGAACACATAGATAGCTTCGTTTGACTGGTAATGGCTACCGTAACTCTAAACGAGCCAAGAGTTATGGCCCTCCGAAAAATCGATATCCACAGGGTGCAACATCTACGGTGCAAGGTGCAACATCCGTCCAAAATGACGAAACCGTGCCGTACGACCTTTAGAAATGGGTGCATGGATTTGAAACGGTGCAGTACCATGGTGCACCACTCTCCAGCGATGGTAAATTATTGACCAGCCACGGGGATCCCGTTTTACAGAAAAAATCCACGTGACGAAAAAACGAAGGGCAAAAAACTTCCATGACCCGATTGAGGTTCGGATTGGATTTTTTGGGTATGAAACTAACCAGTGATGGCTGAAAGCTGTCATAGCTGTAGAACTCACAGATACCTTCCTTTTGACTTATTATGGCTCCCGTAACTCTGAACGAGCCAAGAGTTATGGCCCTCCGAAGAATCGATTTCCACAGGGTGCAACATCTGCGGTGCAAGGTGCAACATCCGTCCAAAATGACGAAACCGTGTCGTACGACCTTTAGAAATGGGTGCATGGATTTGAAACGGTGCAGTACCATGCTGCACCACTCTCCAGCGATGGTAAATCATTG
Organism: Allium cepa; assembly: GCA_030765085.1. NCBI lineage: Eukaryota > Viridiplantae > Streptophyta > Magnoliopsida > Asparagales > Amaryllidaceae > Allium > Allium cepa. The sequence continues at coordinate 2,298,599 of CM060941.1, forward strand.
ACCAGCCACGGGGATCCAGGTTTTACAGAAAAAATCCACGTGACAAAAAAACGAAGGGTAAAAAACTTCCATGACCCGATTGAGGTTCGGATAGGATTTTTTCGGTATGAAACTAACCAGTGACGGCTGAAAGCAGTCATAGCTGTAGAACTCACAGATAGCTTCGTTTTGACTGGTTATGGCTCCCGCAACTCTAAACGAGCCAAGAGTTATGGCCCTCCGAAGAATCGATATCCACAGGGTGCAACATCTACGGTGCAAGGTGCAACATCCGTCCAAAATGACGAAACCGTGCCGTACGACCTTTAGAAATGGATGCATGGATTTGAAACGGTGCAGTACCATGGTGCACCACTCTCCAGCGATGGTAAATCATTGACCAGCCACGGGGATCCCGTTTTACAGAAAAAATCCACGTGACGAAAAAACGAAGGGTAAAAAACTTCCATGACCCGATTGAGGTTCGGATAGGATTTTTTGGGTATGAAACTAACCAGTGATGGCTGAAAGTCGTCATAGCTGTAGAACTCACAGATACCTTCGTTTTGACTGGTTATGGCTTCCGTAACTCTAAGCGAGCCAAGAGTTATGGCCCTCCGAAGAATCGATTTCCACAGGGTGCAACATCTGCGGTGCAAGGTGCAACATCCGTCCAAAATGACGAAACCGTGTCGTACGACCTTTAGAAATGGGTGCATGGATTTGAAACGGTGCAACACCATGGTGCACCACTCTCCAGCGATGGTAAATCATTGACCAGCCACGGGGATCCCGTTTTACAGAAAAATTCCACGTGACGAAAAAACGAAGGGTAAAAACTTCCTTGACCCGATTGAGGTTCGGATAGGATTTTTTGGGTATGAAACTAACCAGTGATGGCTGAAAGCTGTCATAGCTGTAGAACTCACAGATACCTTCGTTTTGACTGGTTGTGGCTCCCGTAACTCTAAACGAGCCAAGAGTTATGGCCCTCCGAATAATCGATATCCTTAGGGTGCAACATCTACGGTGCAAGGTGCAACATCCGTCCAAAATGACGAAACCGTATCGTACGACCTTTAGAAATGGGTGCATGGATTTGAAACGGTGTAGTACCATGGTGCACCACTCTCCAGCGATGGTAAATCATTGACCAGCCACGGGGATCCCGTTTTACAGAAAAAATCCACGTGACGAAAAAACGAAGGGTAAAAAACTTCCATGACCCGATTGAGGTTAGGATAGGATTTTTTTGGTATGAAACTAACCAGTGACGGCTGAAAGCGGTCATAGCTGTAGAACTCACAGATACCTTCGTTTTGACTGGTTATGGCTCCCGTGACTCTAAACGAGCCAAGAGTTATGGCCCTCCGAATAATCGATATCCATAGGGTGCAACATCTACGGTGCAAGGTGCAACATCCGTCCAAAATGTCGAAACCGTGCCGTACGACCTTTAGGAATGGGTGCATGGATTTGAAACGGTGCAGTACCATGGTGCACCACTCTCCAGCGATGGTAAATCATAGACCAGCCACGGGGATCCCGTTTTACAGAAAAAATCCACGTGACGAAAAAAGAAGGGTAAAAAAATTCCTTGACCCGATTGAGGTTCGGATAGGATTTTTTGGGTATGAAACTAACCGGTGACGGCAGAAAGATGTCATAGCTGTAGAACTCACAGATACCTTCGTTTTGACTGGTTATGGCTCCCGTAACTCTAAACGAGCCAAGAGTTATGGCCCTCCGAATAATAGATATCCACAGGGTGCAACATCTACGGCGCAAGGTGCAACATCCATCCAAAATGACGAAACCGTGCCGTACGACCTTTAGAAATGGGTGCAAGGATTTGAAACGGTGCAGTACCATGGTGCACCACTCTCCAGCGATGGTAAATCATTGACCAGCCACGGGGATCCCGTTTTACAGAAAAAATCCACGTGACGAAAAAACGAAGGGTAAAAAACTTCCATGACCCGATTGAGGTTCGGATAGGATTTTTTGGGTATGAAACTAACCAGTGACGGCTGAAAGCGGTCATAGCTGTAGAACTCACAGATACCTTCGTTTTGACTGGTTATGGCTCCCGTAACTCTAAACGAGCCAAGAGTTATGGCCCTCCGAAGAATCGATTTCCACAGGGTGCAACATCTGCGGTGCAAGGTACAACATCCGTCCAAAATGACGAAACCGTGCCGTACGACCTTTAGAAATGGGTGCATGGATTTGAAATGATGCAGTGCCATGGTGCACCACTCTCCAGCGATGGTAAATCATAGACCAGCCACGGTGATCCCGTTTTACATAAAAATCCACGTGACGAAAAAAGAAGGGTAAAAAACTTCCTTGACCCGATTGAGGTTCGGATAGGAATTTTTGGGTATGAAACTAACCAGTGACGGCTGAAAGCTGCCAAAGCTGTAGAACTCACGGATACCTTCGTTTTGACTGGTTATGGATCCCGTAACTCTAAACGAGCCAAGAGTTATGGCCCTTCGAAGAATCGATATCCACAGGGTGCAACATCTACGGTTCAAGGTGTAACATCCGTCCAAAATGACGAAACATTGCCGTACGACCTTTGGAAATGAGTGCATGGATTTGAAACATTGCAGTACCATGGTGCACCACTCTCAGCGATGGTAAATCATAGACCAGCCACGGGGATCCCGTTTTACAGAAAAAATCTACGTGACGAAAAAACGAAGGGTAAAAATCTTCCTTGACCCGATTGAGGTTCGGATAGGATTTTTTGGGTATGAAACTAACCAGTGACGGCTTAAAGCTGTCATAGCTGTAGAACACACAGATACCTTCGTTTGACTGGTAATGGCTCCCGTAACTCTAAACGAGCCAAGAGTTATGGCCCTCCGAATAAATGATATCCACAGGGTGCAACATCTACGGTGCAAGGTGCAACATCCGTCCAAAATGACGAAACCGTGCCGTACGACCTTTAGAAATGGGTGCATGGATTTGAAATGGTGCAGTACCATGGTGCACCACTCTCCAGCGATGGTAAATCATTGACCAGCCACGAGGATCCCGTTTTACAGAAAAAATCCACGTGATGAAAAAAACGAAGGGTAAAAAACTTCCATGACCTGATTGAGGTTCAGATAGGATTTTATGGGTATGAAACTAACTAGTGACGGCTGAAAGCTTTCATAGCTGTAGAACTCACAAATACCTTCGTTTTGACTGGTTATGGCTCCCGTAACACTAAACGAGCCAATAGTTATGGCCCTCCGAAGAATCGATTTCCACGGGGTGCAACATCTACGGTGCAAGGTGCAACATCCGTCCAAAATGACGAAACCGTGTCGTACGACCTTTAGAAATGGGTGCATGGATTTGAAAGGGTGCAGTACCATAGTGCACCACTCTCCAGCGATGGTAAATCATTGACCAGCCACGGAGATCCCGTTTTTACAGAAAAAATCCACGTGACGAAAAAACGAAGGGTAAAAAACTTCCATGACCCGATTGAGGTTCGGATAGGATTTTTTGGGTATGAAACTAACCAGTGACGGCTGAAAGCTGCCATAGCTGTAGAACTCATAGATACCATCGTTTTGACTGGTTATGGCTCCCGTAACTCTAAACGAGCCAAGAGTTATGGCCCTCCGAAGAATCGATATCCACAGGGTGCAACATCTACGGTGCAAGGTGCAACATCCATCCAAAATGACGAAACAGTGTCGTACGACGTTTAGAAATGAGTGCATGGATTTGAAACATTGCAGTACCATGGTGTACCACTCTCCAGCGATGGTAAATCATAGACCAGCCACGGGGATCCCGTTTTACAGAAAAAATCCACGTGACGAAAAAACGAAGGGTAAAAAACTTCCTTGACCCGATTGAGGTTCGGATAGGATTTTTTGGGTATGAAACTAACCAGTGACGGCTGAAAGCCGTCATCGCTGTAGAACTCACAGATACCTTCGTTTTGACAGGTTATGGCTCCCGTAACTCTAAACGAGCCAAGAGTTATGGCCCTCCGAAGAATCGATATCCATAGGGTGCAACATCTACGGTGCAAGGTGCAACATCCGTCCAAAATGACGAAACCGTGTCGTACGACCTTTAGAAATGGATGCATGGATTTGAAACGGTGCAGTACCATGGTGCACCACTCTCCAGCGATGGTAAATCATTGACCAGCCACGGGGATCCCGTTTTACAGAAAAAATCCACGTGACGAAAAAATCCCGTATGATCAACCTCTGAGGCGAACTGTCCCTCGTTTTCGATCGATCTTTTGGTATCGCGGCTTTGCCGAAAAGCGGGATAACATTTTGCCCCCTAAAGTACGTCTTGTGGGAACATGACGTGCTTTGAATAGCTTTCGTTTCTCTTTGAACAATCATTGCTCTCTTTTTTGTTGAAACTCGTATGCTGTATTGCTGTAACCTTGTGTTGATATGATTGATTGCTGTATAATAGCGTTTAGCCGTTAGCTGTCGCATTTGTAACCGGATGAGTGTTTGATCCCTGTAAATATTCAAAATCGAATGTTAGTCCGACATGTATGCACATATGTTAATTTGACCCTTGTTAACGTCGTGCGTCCACGAGTCTTTGCCAGCTTGGTTGGCTATTGAATTTCGTATTGATTCTCTCCTGAACCGAATTTGAAATTTGAATTGAGACAACGCTTGATGGTTGTTGTGGAAGGCTCCTTCGTGTCGATCCTCTCCTGAACCGATGTAGATGGTTGAAGGAATTGAATTTGTATTGCGCGAGTGTAAGGTTTCGAACCGATGTGTTAGAGTATAGATGGGTTCGAAATCCATATTCGTATGGATGAAGTATACTTGTTTCGTGATGGGTTCGAAACTGACATTCGAACCGATGTGAAAGGTTGGTTTCGAAATAGTTGTTCGAGTCGATTCGAATTGGAAGCGGATGGATACGAAGTCATATGTCGTATCGATAGGCCATGGATGGATTCGAAGTGGTTGATGTGAACAAGGTCTTCGAATCGATGTGCCCACAGTTCATTTCGCACCGATGCATCCTGTCACTCTTTTGTGCGTTTCGTACCGATGAAACATGAGGTAACTTCGAATCGATAGGGCTTTAGGCAGATGGGTTCGAAAGCCAACTTCGAACCGATCTGGTACTTGACCGGTTGTGACCGGTTGGGTTGACTAGGAGAGCAATCATCTCGGTTGCTTCCAACGCCTCATATAAATAGCAGTGGGCTTCACATTTTTTACTTTTTACTTTTTTACTGCACTCTTCATAGCTTCGAAGCTTCAAAGGAGAAAAAACACTGTGTTGCGTATTCGAATCATTCAAGATCTGAATCTTTAATTCCTCGAATCCATCATTCAAACTAGGTAATTAGCCTCGAATCCAAGCGGCAAAGTAATTTCGAACTCATTTCTTCTTCATCGATTGCGTAGCCTTGAGATTGGAAAACCAGATCTTGGTTTGGGAGGGCTTCGAACCGATGCGTAGGCTCGAGTTCGAATCATTGATGGTGGCATCATTTTCTTGCATTTCGTATCGATCCTTGGAATGTCCTTGTGGGGTGCGCAGTTCACATCGATTTAGGGATTCGATGAGTTCATTCGAATTGATGGATTCGAAACCATCGGCTGTGGTTTCAAAGTTCACAATTCCGCATCGATACGGAGGGTGTCGATTCGAACGTGGATGATGCGGAGTTGAGGTTTCCTTATCGGTTCGAACTTGTCAAGAAATGATCGATTCGAAGTCATCCCTTATCGATCGATCCGAACTTGCCACCTGGTGATCGATTCGAATTTGACACATGGTCATTGATTTGAAGCGTGTCTAACTGCATGGGTTCGAAACGACGTCATTATGGGTTCGAATGAAGAGATGTTCGGTTGGGTTCGAACGAAGTCCTTGTGATGGTTTCGAACCCTATATGATGGATACCAAAATTTGAAATTTTTCAAGCATAACTCCGTCGAGCTTCATTCTTGCATATTTGGACTTGAATACTACACTGCACACTTGACCGCCTTTCGAAGCTCGTCGATGGAACTACAACAACTTCTATCCGGACCAACTTCCATCATATTAACGGTTTAGTGATGACGGTCAGCGATGACGGTCATTATAACCGGACTCCGTAGCTTTGTCGCTTGCATATTTACTTTAACTCTGCGATATTTATTCAAGTAATGCATGGCACGGAACAACATACACTCATACACGTTACACTGGGGAACGCATGGGTTCTTTGTCGTCTAACGATGGTTTCTCATGAGTTAGCTAGTTATGGAACCTTCAAGTTCACAGCAGCAGGAGATTCACGGTACAGTCTCTCCGAGATTAGAGGTTCCGGATATTGATCCCGAGGTCATTGGTCCAGCCCCAGACGAACTTCCCGATGCGTCGTTCATTGCCAATCCATCAGATTCCGTTCCATCGAATATCTCTGAAGACATGCTGGGGAGAATATGTTTGAGGCACGGCCTGTCATTGGATGATGTGTTACTGCCGGGGCCGAATGATAGACCGCACAATCCGCCGGAAGGATATACAACATTTAACCGCCACGCGTGTGCGGCCGGTGTTTGCACAAAAAATGGACAAACACCTCCAAGTCATATTATTTAGTTGATTATATGTGATTTTCAATGATTTTAGATGAGTATATAAATATAAAAGAAGTAGGGGCTGAAATGTAAATGACGCGCGGATTTATAGTGGTTCGGCCAGAATGTGCCTACGTCCACTTTATATGTTATTATCTTCTTTCCTTCAGATTACAAGTACAATGCTTCGTATATTAGTATATGAAAGTAGTTTGAAAGTTCCTTCCTTGCTTGAGCTCTCAAACTTGTCTGCCATTGTTGTACCCCTGCCCCTCTATTTATAGAATGAGGTAGGGGGCAGGGGTCTTGGCAGTATATAACTGCTGGTGGGCCCGGGCTGAAGCGATCTGGACTGGCAGTTGTCTGGTTCGGCGAGGTTCATTCGGTGGTGAGGTTGGACCGGTGGTAGCCTCGTTCGGTAGGGAGATGTTGGAGTTTGGACCGGTGGTGCCTGGTCCGGCTATGGTGGTCCGGTGATGGGTGGATATTGGAGAGGTTGGTCCGGTGGAGATGTGATGGGAAGGTGGTTCGGCAATAGCGTGGTCCGGTGGTGGTATTCGACGGGGCTTGGACCGGCTATACCGAATGGGTGAAGGAGCATGGGACTGCCGGATGGATCATGGCACATGGAGACGCCGAATGACTTGGGTACATGGAGGTGCCGAATGGGGCTGTGTCCACGGAGGTGCCGAATGGAGCTTGTGGGGTATCGCCGAACGAGGATGGAGACTGCGATCCAAGATGGAACTGACGCCTATTGGTCTTGGGTACACGCGAATAATCATCGAATCAATCAACATATTATCGGCACTTCGAAAGCCCAAAAGCATTCCCTTTCAGTCAGGAACTGATGGTCTCCTGGGTGAGAATTCGCCCAACATTTGCCCCCCAAAGTGGGGTACGTGCTTGCATGTGCCGCGCTTTGTTTTTCTGTGGTGGGAAGGCTCGTTTTGTAACGCCATGGGCTAGATGTTCGTATCTTGTTGATGTCCTGCAAAGGGACTTACAGTTTCAGTATGATTTCAAATAACGACCGTTCATGATCGAAATATTCGAGATGAAGTGAACTGTGCCGTTCAGGACGAGAGAGTGAGCCCCGAAGGGGCTTGGCATCGTCGATGCCCGGTTTATGTTTGTGAAGATGGTTTATTGCCAGCTCAGAGCATGCCTAGGGATCGTTCGCAACCCCGTACATGTGTAAGTAGCTTAGCCATTTCATAATTATCAAATATCCATATGACCGCTGGGCTTAAGAATGCGTGTCAAAGTGTAAATTCCCACGACGATAGGGTTAATAACTATTCAAAGCGTGCCTACGGACCATTCGTGGTCGCGTACACGTGTAAACGATTTAATCCATGTCGGTGAGAGTTTTACGACTTATTCATCGTTAGCATAATCTTATTTTATTAGTTAGTTCTAGAGTTCGGTACTTATCTGAGTGAAGCACCTGCGTGCCCCCTGTTTCTGGTTTCTGCTGGTAGAGGTAGCTTCGTTCGGGTTCGAGTTGGCACAGGTTTCATTCGGTTGGAGGCTGGTCTGGTATGGATAGTTCCATTCGGTTTTCATTCGGTCCGGTATGTCGAATGCCTTGGTCCGGTCCTGAGCTCGCCTATATATAGAGGCCGTACCCCCCTCGTTTTTCATTACCGAACGAGTAGAGCCGAACCATATTGTGCTGCCGAACCAAAGTCTTCGCCGAACCAGCTTATACCGAACCAGGTATGTATACTTTCTGCCGAATGAACCTTTGCCACCGGATGGCCCTGTTTGCCGAATGTGTACGGAGTGTATTGAATAGCCGAATGAGGTATGCCGAATGACATGCATGCCGAATGACATGTATGCCGAATGAGCATTGGAGTTTGGTGCCGAATGAACTCGTCTTGCACCGCCGAATGAGACTTCATACTTGAACCTTGAGCGGAATCTTATGCTTTTATATGCTTTCTTTAGATACTTGCTTGTTTATCTTTCTATACTTCTTGCTCTAACACCGTGTTTTTCTTGTGCTGCAGAAAATGTCTCGCAAAGCGGAAACACGATCAGACAGAAAGAAGTCTAGAGGCACAAGAGAGCCCTCTTCTTCCTTGCCCCCAGTCCAATCAGGATCCGAGCAACATCGACCCATTCCAAGGTCTCTAGTGGATGGATATGGTCCACAGGAACTTTTGATCTCCCCCCCTGATTGCTTTCCTAGCTCCTTAAAGGAGGAGCAACTTGACGTCATATCCCGTTCCTTTGGGATAGATAGGGCTCTTATGCTGCTGCCAGGAGATGGGGTGATGCCATATAATCCTCCCGAGGGCTACTTCGCTTTTAGCAGATACCATTGCATGTGCGGCGCTATCCCCCCTATCAACGCTTGGATAGTAAGCTTCACCACCTATTTGAAGGTGGCTTCTTTCCAGCTCCAGCCTAACTCATATGCCATCCTGGTGAGCCTCTTTGTTATCTTCCAGAGGAGGTACGGGCGTCCTCCTTCTAACCGGGAAATTCGATACTTGTACAACCTGAGAGGCTATAAGAAGGGGTCTCCGTATATTAGTCTGGAAGCGGCCGTGCCCTTCAAACCAGTCCTGGACCTATATTCCAAGTTTACCATGTTCAAGAAAGAGTGGTTCTTCATCAAGGACGATGCTGTTTCTTTCCGCCTTTTCACTTCCGGATGTAAGATGGATTTCATTTATATTTTCCATGTCTTGACTGTAGTGTTTTTTCTGACATGCTTCTATTTCTGGCTAGCGACAGGTGGTATTGCAGTTGTGGAGGATGATTCCTTGGTGCGAATGGCTGCTGAACTAAAGGCTATTCCGGCACGGGACCGGTCGGCCTCCTTCTTGATCAGGAACGCAACCCTCTTGGAGTATAATTTGATCTTACCGCACCAGTCCGTGGTTAAGCAAAGAGACACGGCTGAGGAGAAGGCTGCTAAAGCTAAGGAGGGGGATAAGGTAAAGAGCGGTAAGAGGGAGCCTTTCGCAGAGCGTCCCGTGGTCGGGGGGAAGAAACTGAAGAAGTCCGATGGCCCTTCTCCAAGTACTTGCCTGACTGTCCCGGAGGAGGAAGGTGTGGAAGAGGAGAAAGGAGGCGAAGTTGGAGAAGGGTCGGGGGGTGGAGGAGATGGCGACGGTCAAGGTGGTAGTGGTGTTGCCGCTTTAACCTCTGAGCAAGACCTCGAACTGGATGAGGCTCTCCGTCGGGCCTTCGGGGAGTCGGAGGGAGAGTCGGAAACGGAGAAGGAAAAGGAGAAAGAAACGGAGAAGGCAAAGGAAACCGACAAAGCTGTGGCTTCAGCTAGGGTGACTCCGGCGACGCAAGGTGAACTTTTGTCTTCTGCCGATTCCATTTTCGATAGGGACTTAGAAATTTTTTACGGTTCACTTCCGTCCTGGAATGAGATCCAGGACTTATTGCAGTTTCCCACTCCTCCGCCGGGTTTGTATAATAGATGTGTCTCCTCACTTTTCTTTCTTTTTAACTTAGCACTTTTTTTGAATTGCGGATTATTGTATGTTCGTAACACTTGTTCTTTTATTCCAGGGGCAGGCCAGGCAGTTAAAACGTCGGATGTTCGACATCGCCTTGAACAATTTAAGTCGAGGAGAGCTTCTGCGAAACCTTCTACTGATCGCACTGGGGACGTAGTCAAGTACCGCCCTCTTCTTGGGGTCATCGAAGAGGGCATTCAGAAAAGGAAGCGGAGCCGTTCCTTATTTGAGTCGTCCCCTGGTTCGCAGCCTCCTACCCAGCCTTCTCGTGATACTACGGAGGAGAGCACGGAGCCCGGCCCCCCTCCTCCTCCTTCCAAGAGTCCTACTGTCATTCATATAAGGCGTCCCGATGCGCCTCGCCCCGTGCCTCGTGACCCTTTTGCTGGCCATCCTGATTTAGACCCAAGCTTTCGGGACATTTCATTCGATGAGACCACGGGCGAACACCTCCTTCCCCGCAACCCCATGGTAAGGGTGCTGGACGAGGCCAAATCTTTAGATCTTGATTTACTTACTACACGGGTAGTCACCATGGGGGATGAGGCCAAGGCTAATATCGACCGGGTGGCCGCAGAGACCAAGAAGTTAATGGAGCATCATGCTAAGTTGGTCAAGGCCGGGGAAGAGATCGGGAGTGCTAACATTCGGTTGAGGTTAAAGGTTGCCGATCAGGCCAAGCAGCTCGCCGACCAAGCCATCCAGATTTCCCAGCATGAGGAAGCCTCCAAGCGTCTGAAAGAGACCATGGAGAAGGCCAGTAGGGCGGAATTACGGAAGATGGAGGTCGCTTGCAGGGAGCGGATTAACATAGCTATCGCAACGGTGGATGAGGTTCGAAATGCGGATCTCGAGCGGGTAGAGGAGTTGTCAGGGAGGCTCGAGGCTGCGGAGATGGCTCAGGCCGAGTTGAAGGAGGAGATGGAGGAGATGAGGAGGTCCCTCAGGTTGAAGGAAGAGGAAATGAGGAGGTCACTCCAGGCTGACTGCTTGAGATACCAGTCGGAGAGGGATGTCGCCGTCGCCAAGTTGCAAGCTTCCGAGGCCCGGGTGAGGGAGTTTGAGGAAAACGAGGGGATGATGGATGAGATGTTGCAGGATATGTACTTCCACACTTGGAAGGAGGGCGGCTTGTCTTGGATGGACGATTACCCTCGGGTCATGGCCAAGGTATATCTCCAGGCTTTAGAGGAGGCCAGGGTGAACGCGGGTAAGGAAGGCGGAGAGGCTTTCAACTTGAGTGCGGTTACTGCTCAGTTCTCAAAGGAGGAGCAAGCGGCGGTGAAAGAGGGGATGCGGCTGCTCGCTGCAGAGGAAGCAGGCGTGCAGTTGGATGATGAGGATCAAGCGGCGAATGCTGGTGAGTTATTCTTTTCCCTTTCTTTTCTTTCAGTGTTTTCATAACTTGATCGTTCGTTTAATGAATTCCTCTTCTGATCTGGACAGGTGGGACTTCAGATCCACATGCTGGGGGCTCTGTTCCTGCGGCTAAGTAGGCTGGGGGAGTTGGTGATGGAGTGTGGATGCATCTGCCATCTTTTTCTTTCTTTTTTTTTTTATCACTGTTTATGTTAGTCTTTGACATGCATCTGTAATAAAATTATTAGCAAAGAATAACTTCGTGTGATCTCGTAATATAAGCTGATTTTGTCATGTTTAAATGTTGTTGCTATCTTTATGTGCCGTGTGAGAAGTATAATTATGTATATGCCTGTGATTCTAGTTGTGTTTGATGTTAAGTTTTTGCTTGAAATATAACTTCACGTTTTGCAATGTCAGTGTATGAATAAGCTATAGTTACGCATTTATGTACAAGAGAAGAGAGTACCGCCCTTTATGTTTTATTCGTAGGCGGTAGCTTTGAGTGTCTTGTGTAACTGTTTACGGGTATAGCTGAGCGCCCTGCCACCCAGTACGCAGGCTTAGAGCCTCATGAGTGAATGCTTCCTATTTGGTTTCCTGTACTTTAGAGTTTGTTATACAGGATAGGAGAAAAATATTTAAATGAAATGGAAATATAGTAAAAGTAAAACTTCCAGTCACGGAAGGCCGTCGATGTGCTTAAGTTCGTGGCAAACGGATTTTGTAGTCACTTTCCCTAGCTGTGGGTCTTGGAGACATTTGTCACCCATCTTACGCCTCCGCGGGGAGTTTTCTTTTTTACCACAGCCGCACTTAAGACACATCGGAGCCGAGATCGCGCACGGTAACTACCCGAACCATTATGGTCCGTAATCGTGGGTATTATTCGATTTACCGTGGCCGGCTAGCGTGGGTGCCGTTGGCCGTGAACTACCCCTGGCTGGCCACACCTTATGTTGGGGCTTAAAGTAGGTTCACAGTTACCGACGAGCCAAACGCCGTAATGAGCTGCCATCGGCTATAGTCGGCCTTTATGATGACTTATAATCGGCTCATTACAGTTGGCTTTGAGGGCAGGCGCGCAATGAGTTAACCCGCAGCAGAGGGATGCTGGAGCAAAAGAGTCTCATTGGCGAGTGCATAGAATCGTGGCGTACCTGTTAGGCCTAGTCCAGATGAGGCCGCGGTGCGTCTTGAGTGGAGATGCCATAGGATTTTGTTCAACAGAAAGGGATAAAACTTAACAAGTAGCCAAGACATAAAGGAACAAGTTAAAAAGAGACAAGATTTTTTAAAGTGGTTCGGCACGAAAATGCCTACGTCCACTGATTCTCTTTGTTAATTCACTTCATATGGGCAGTACAAGTTAAGAAAAGTATCGACGGAGGTGTCGGATGTTCCATGCCCTCTGGAACACCTCTCCGTCCACTGTTGACAAAATGTAAGCTCCGTTGTGGAGATCTTTGTGAATTACATATGGTCCGTCCCAGATGGGGTCCAGTGCCCCGGGGCGCGGAAAGATTCGCCTGAGGACAAGATCTCCTTCTTGTAAGCCGCGATGCTTGACTTTGGAATTGTATAGTGCTGCCACTTTTTGTTTGTGAGCTGCTGCTTTGAGTGCTGCATCGTTTCTCCTTTCCTCAATCAGATCCAAAGACATGAGGAGGAGTTCTTCGTTTTCTTCTGGGTTGTAGTGGATCCTACGGTGGGAAGGCACAATAGTCTCAACTGGGAGCATTGCCTCCGATCCATATGCCAAAGAGAAAGGAGTATGTCCCGTTGATGTTCTGAAAGATGTGCGGTATGCCCATAGTGCCGTAGGAAGTTCGTCCACCCAAGCGCCTTTTGACTTTTCAAGTTTCTTCTTGATTAGGGTTTTGAGAATTTTGTTGACAGCTTCAACTTGCCCGTTTGCCTGAGGGTAAGCTACTGATGAGAAGCTTTTATGAATTCCATGCTCTTGGCACCAGTCGGCAAATTCTTCGCTGTCAAATTGGAGCCCGTTGTCTGATACGATCTTGAGGGGGACTCCATACCTGCACAGAATGTTTTTGATCAAGAAGTTGATAACTTTTGCTGTAGATATTTTATTTAAAGGTTCCGCTTCCACCCATTTGGTGAAATAATCGACTGCCACTATAGCATATTTGGCTCCGCCTCGGCCCGTTGGCAGTTCGCCAATTAAGTCAACTCCCCATACCGCAAAGGGCCAAGGGCTGGTTATTTGAGTAATTTCGTTTGTGGGTAGTCGAGGGATCTTGGCGAACTTCTGACATCTGTCGCATTTCTTAACGAAGTCTAGGGCATCTTTGTTTAGTGTGGGCCAGTAATATCCATATCGGAGTATCTTTCTTGCCAAAGTCTGTCCTCCAGTGTGATCTCCGCATCCTCCCTGATGGATGTTTGTTAATATCTCCTTGGCTTCCCTTCCGGCGACGCATCTTAATAGGGGGCTAGAGAAGCCACGCCGGTAGAGGATGCCTTCTTGTATTGTGTAGTGGGGAACTTTCCTCAAGATCTTCTTGGCTTCGTCACGCCTGTCGGGTAGTATGCCATCTTGCAAATATTTCCGGATAGGAGTCATCCAGGTTCCTTCTTCGATTGCAGTTATCAGATTCGCTTGTTCGAAACTCGGGGCTAGCTGCCTTGAGATTGCTAGTGCTCCGGGAATGGTGCTGTCCTTCATACTAGCTTGCTTTGCAAGTTCATCTGCCTCTTGGTTTTCTTCTCGAGGAATGTGTTTGATTAGATAATGGTCCAATCGATCGAGCAGCAGTCTGGTTTTCTTTAGGTATGTTGTGAGCCGTTCTCCTCGAGTCTGGAATTTTCCTAGTACCTGCCCCCGAGCCTTGTTCGTTTGATGCTCCGTCTACAAAGAGGTTCCATTTGATGTTTTTTGCTACTTCGGATTGTTCCTTGCCTTCGTTGGTAGTGAATTCGGCAATGAAATCAGCCATGGCTTGTCCTTTAATAGCGGTGCGGGGATGGTAGGTGACATCATACTGACTTAGTTCGATGCACCATTTGAGGAGTCGCCCAGAAGTGTCAGGACGATGGAGCACTTGTCTTAGTGGTTGATCGGTTAGAACCCTGATGGAGTGAGACTGGAAGTAGTGTCGCAGTTTTCGTGACGCGATCAATAAACAATATGCTAACTTCTCAAGTTTAGGATATCTGGCTTCTGCCCCTGTAAATCTCTTGCTTACAAAGTAAACCGGGCGTTGTGTGCGGTCTTCTTCTCTTACCAAGGCGGCGCTTAGAGCATGAGATGATACAGCGAGGTATAGGTACAACACTTCACCTTCATTTGGAGTTGAGAGTACTGGTGGTCTCTGAAGGTGTTTGATTAGGTTGAGGAAGGCTTTTAAGCATTCGTCGGTCCACTCGAACCTCCCTTTGTCTTTCTTGAGTGCTTCGAAGAAAGGGACACACTTGTCAGTTGCCTTGGAAATGAATCTGCTTAGGGCGGCCACCTTTCCGTTTAGGTTCTGCATTTCTTTTCGAGTGGAAGGTATCCTTATTTCTTTTAAAGCCCGGATTTGTTCAGGGTTTGCTTCGATTCCTCTGGCGTGGACGATGAATCCTAAGAATTTTCCCGATGATACTCCGAAGGAGCATTTTAGAGGATTCAGCTTCATTCCATACCGGCGAAGTACCTGAAACATATCGTCCAGATGGCTTACATGGTCGTTGGCTTTCCTGGACTTTACCAACATGTCATCCACATATACTTCCATAGTTCGTCCTATCAGTCCTGCGAACATTTTGTTGACGAGGCGTTGATAGGTAGCTCCAGCATTTTTGAGTCCAAAAGGCATGACTTTGTAACAATATAATCCGCGGTCGGTGATGAAGCTAGTGTGGTCCTGATCGGGAGCGTGCATGGGGATCTGGTTATATCCGGAGTATGCATCCATAAAAGATAGGAGTTCGTGCCCAGCTGTGCTGTCTACGAGTTGGTCAATTCGGGGAAGTGGGAAGCAGTCTTTCGGGCAAGCGTCATTCAGATTGGAGAAGTCAATACATGTTCGCCACTTTCCATTGGCCTTTTTTACTAGCACCGGGTTAGCGATCCATTCTGGGTAGATGGCTTCCCGTATGAAGCCATTAGCAAGTAGATTTTTTACTTCCTCATCAAGGGCTGCTGATCGCTCTGCCCCCATGCTCCTCTTTTTCTGCTTTACTGGTACCTTGGTGGGATCGATGTTCAACATGTGGCATGCTATGTCTGGGGAGATTCCTGTCATATCGGCATGGGTCCACGCAAATACATCTAAGTTGTGGCGGAGGAAGTCAATGAGTTGATCCTTCAATTCCGTTTTCAGCTGAGACCCGATTTTTAATAATCTACTTGAATCATGCTTATCTACTGATACTAATTCCATAGCCTCTGCAGGCTCGGCGGTAGCCTCCTCCTCTTTATCCCTGGGGTCTAGCTCATTGAAGGGATCGCTTGTGTATCGAAGAGGAGGGGCTTTCTTTAGTTGCTATGCCTCCAAGCTTTTCATGCAGAGAATAGTCTCTGCATCTTTTCCTTTATTCTTTCTGCGGTTATTGCGAAGTTCAGTTACGTAGCAGTCTCGGGCGGCATCTTGATCTCCTTCTACTTCTCCTACTCCGTTGTCTGTTGGAAATTTCATTTTCAGGCACCAAGGGGCTAATACAATCTGAAAGTCAGACAAGGCTGGTCTTCCCAAGAAAGCGTTGTAAGCCGAGTGGTTTTCTATTAGTACGAACGTTTGTTTTCGCACAACGGAGCGGGGATGACTTCCTATTTCGACGAAGAGGTCAAGTTGCCCGAGGGGCATTTTTGCATCTCCAGTGAAACCGTGCAGTGGTTTGTCACAGGGGGATACATCCTTCATTGATAATTTCATTTTGTCGAAAGCATGTTTGAACAGGATATTTACGGAGCTTCCCGTGTCTATTAGAATCCGAAAAACTTTAGCTGGACCAAACCAGGCAGAGATGACCATGGGATCCATATGTGGGTACTGTCTTCCTTCCAAATCATGCCTACTGAATACAATGTCGTTGTTTTCTTTTCGTTTCGGGTGGCGTTCCTCCGTAATGGAGTTAACATATCCTTCGGCATTTCTAAGCGACTTGCCGTACCTTTCCATCTCTGCCCAACTTCTGTCGGCAATGTGTGGTCCTCCTGAGATGGTAAGGACTACTATCTTCTCTTGACTAGAGCCACTGGTGTTGTGATTGTTGCGATTCCCTCCGCCTACTTCTGGGAGGGGTTGCTTTGAGTTCTCATTGGCAGGAGTTGGAGTCCTGTTCTGACTTTTCACATAACGTTCCAGTCTTCTTCTTCTAATGTGTTCTTCGATCAAGTCCCGAAGATGGTGGCATTCATTGGTGTCATGTCCGTGGGATTCGTGGAAGCGACAGAACTTTCCGGACTTGAGTGCGTTATCTGATTCTTTCTTGTGCGGGGGGCGCTTGTATCCGAGTTCGCCCTGAGTGGCTAGGTAGATGTTTTCGATTGTTTCATTCAAAGGAGTGTAGGAGTCAAATCTTGGCCCTGGTCGATATTGGCGCTTCTCAACCTTCCTGCCCCCAGCATTGTCTCTAGATTCATTTCTTCGAGCGTCCTTAGCTGCAGTGGGAACCTTGTCCTGAACTATCTTGCCTTGTTGCCCTGACTGCCACTCCGTAGCAGCGTCTTCAAGTCTCATATACTTTCCAGCTTCATGGAAGAAATCAGGCAAGGTAGCTGGTTTTTCCTTAGTTAATCTTCTGGCAAACTTGGTGTCTGGATGTACACCACTACAGAGGGCCATTAGAGTGAGTTTTTCATCGGCATCTTGAACTGCTGCCGCTGCGGCGTTGAACCGTGTTAGATATTGTTGTAGCGTCTCTCCGGATTTCTGTTTGACATGGGATAGAGAATAAGCATCCTTGGGTTGTTCCACATGGATGCGGAACTGGCTAATAAACCTTTCTTTTAACATCTCCCATGAGCTGATGGATCCTTGGGGTAGATGGCAGAACCAGGAGGTAGCTAGATCTGATAGGAATAGCGGAAAGCATTTACATAATACTCCTTCTGTTGCTCCACTCATGAGCATATGCTGGGTGTATCTCTGCAGGTGTACGATGGGGTCGGAAGTTCCTTTGTAAGGTTCCATGGTTGGCATTTTCCATTCCCGGGGAGTGATGGCAGTTTCGATATTTCGGGTAAAGGGACTGGTGACCCTAGCGCCTATTCCCCGGTCCCTTTGCTCCCGTTGGACACATTCTCTGAATAATCGTGCCATTCGTTCGTCAGAACTTGGAGCGGACAAAAATGAGCTTGGTTCTTCCCTGCGGGATCTATCTCGTCCAGATGTCCTGTAGGGATGGTACAGTCTATCACCTCTAGCATTATCCAGTGGTTGTCTTTGGCTGCTTGGAGGCACGCTAGGACCAGCTACAGTTGCCCCCTGCCTTGATCTTCCCCTGTGGGGTTCTGTTTCGAGCACATCCATGGGGTCAACTTCGGGCTGGGTTCTAGCTCGGCTCCGTTCAGCAGGGTTTCTATGATTAGGTGGCATGACTGGCTCAGCTACATCCGACCCTCGCCTGGTGCCTCCCCCGCTAGGTTCGGTTCCAAGGGCTTCCTCGAGTCGGAATTCGGGCTGAGTCCGGGCGCGGCCCCTATCATCGTTTTTCCTGTTGATAGCTTGTTCGAAGAGTAAAGACCTTTGTTGCCTCCGGGATCCTCCGGATTGGGATTCACCCCATGATTCAGTGTTGCGGTTGGACTCTTCAGCATCCCTTAAGCGAGTCATGAGTTGGTCCACCAAAGTTTCTTGTTGGGATGTGAAGCGGTTAGTTACTTCAGTCACAACCCTGTCCAGATCCGCCCTAGTGATTGGTTGTTCCGTTGCGGGACCAGTTGGGTTTTCCTGATTTTCATCTGGCACTGCTGTTGAAGTGGGCTGATCTGTGATTGCCGGATCTGGAAGGCTGCTAGTTGCGATGTTCTTTCCTTTGTTAACATCCCTTCTTTGTTTGGAAGGCATGATTTCTAAGCAACGAGTGATGTTGTTAGGAAGAAGGTTGAGTTCTGAAGATGAAGTCTGAGTTCAGTTCTCAGTGAAAGCACCAAAAATGTTTGCACAAAAAATGGACAAACACCTCCAAGTCGTATTATTTAGTTGATTATATGTGATTTTCAATGATTTTAGATGAGTATATAAATATAAAAGAAGTAGGGGCTGAAATGTAAATGACACGCGGATTTATAGTGGTTCGGCCAGAATGTGCCTACGTCCACTTTATATGTTATTATCTTCTTTCCTTCAGATTACAAGTACAATGCTTCGTATATTAGTATATGAAAGTAGTTTGAAAGTTCCTTCCTTGCTTGAGCTCTCAAACTTGTCTGCCATTGTTGTACCCCTGCCCCTCTATTTATAGAATGAGGTAGGGGGCAGGGGTCTTGGAAGTATATAACTGCTGGTGGGCCCGGGCTGAAGCGATCTGGACTGGCAGTTGTCTGGTTCGGCGAGGTTCATTCGGTGGTGAGGTTGGACCGGTGGTAGCCTCGTTCGGTAGGGAGATGTTGGAGTTTGGACCGGTGGTGCCTGGTCCGGCTATGGTGGTCCGGTGATGGGTGGATATTGGAGAGGTTGGTCCGGTGGAGATGTGATGGGAAGGTGGTTCGGCAATAGCGTGGTCCGGTGGTGGTATTCGGCGGGGCTTGGACCGGCTATACCGAATGGGTGAAGGAGCATGGGACTGCCGGATGGATCATGGCACATGGAGACGCCGAATGACTTGGGTACATGGAGGTGCCGAATGGGGCTGTGTCCACGGAGGTGCCGAATGGAGCTTGTGGGGTATCGCCGAACGAGGATGGAGACTGCGATCCAAGATGGAACTGACGCCTATTGGTCTTGGGTACACGCGAATAATCATCGAATCAATCAACATATTATCGGCACTTCGAAAGCCCAAAAGCATTCCCTTTCAGTCAGGAACTGATGGTCTCCTGGGTGAGAATTCGCCCAACAGCCGGGACACTTCCTCCGTTCAACGAATATATAAGGGAAGTATTGTCGTTTTTGAGGATCGCCCCATCTTAGCTGCACCCGAACGGATATGCGTCGATCAATAGCTTGTTCATTGCATTTATGGAATGTCTCCATCGAACGCCACTCCCAATCGAAACGGATACTTGTTCAATTTCAAAACTCAGGGTGATTATCCCTCTTTCACATTTTTGGAAGCGGTGAGAAATTGCCAAGTGGTCACTGGATCCTGGACAAGGTTGAGTTACTACAGGACAGAATGGTTTTATGTCAGATGTCCTCCAGGATTTGCCCGACGATGGTTATTCAGACGTGAGTATAGTTGAGTTTTTAAATAATTACTACGGCAATTGCAGCCGAAGTGGAACTTATATATATTTTTCTTTTTACAGCAACAATCCAACGACCCGAAGGCGAACAGTTTAAGGAGATGGTGCGAGTACTTCGAGAAGTCTGGAGTGGAGATAGGGATATCGAGTCGCTTTTAACCGACAGGAATCTTTGGACTTACGGGCTGATCGAACAAGGACAGAGCATAAATTTTGAGGTGGCACAAAGGATCGTCTCGAAGAAACGAGTCAAGCACAAGAAGCCTAAAGTTATTGTAGCTGAGGAAGCTGACTCTGAAAGAACTCACACCGATGAGGAGCTGCTGACCGAGCCTACGGACGTAGTTCCGGATGTCGCGGAGCAGAGAAAAGGCAAGGCTGCCATGGTTAAGTCAACTAAGCAGGGGAGACGGAAATCGGTTGTCACGGCCTGGTCCTCTCCCGGAGTTAGATTTTCTGAGATGTCTCCTCCACGAACTGAAAGTCTCTACGAAGGGCTTGCCGATCTTCCAATCCCGGATGATGTGTCTTTTCAGCATGACGCCGGGTTGGAAGAGTTCCATCGTACTCTAGAACTAAGCGAGCCTCTTATTACTAGCGAGGTCGACATTTCTGGTTGGTCGGGGGGAATGCATATTCATACACATCTCACGACACTGCATAACCTTTGACTGTAAACTACCTGTTTCGAAAGGTGATTAATTCTATCTTATTTTGCTTTGCAGATACTATGACAAAACGAGGTTCAATGCTAGGAAGCCTTCGACATGCACGTAGATCTTCCTCATATTATGAGTCGCAACGGAGGGAAGGAGATAGAGATTATGATCGCATGCACTCCGGATATTCTAGCCAAGAGCGATATGAAAGAGATAGGGAGTACAGACGTCGGTCTCGATCTCGTACTCCTCCTCCAAGAGTCCCTTTACAGCCTCCCGTCCATGTTTCTCGCCCTTCCGATTCTTCTCGATATGTGTCGGTTCCTCAAGCTTCTAGATCCGAGGCGATGGCGCCGATGGTTGCGGAGGAACCTCCTACTAAAATCTCGGGGGAAGGAGCAATTAGGCTTGCGCAACTGAAGAGGGAGTTCCCAAATATTTGCTTCGATAATTACGTCTTTCCCCCGAACCTAAAAAGAATCCCACCGGAGGCCGAGCGGTTGGCGCTCGACTACGTGCATGACTTTTACGCCCAATACAAGGCGTAGTATAGGGCGGCCGACAAAGCATCGGCGCTGGCCTTCGAACGAGCGGCCACCATTGAAAAGCTTCAAACTGAGCTAGCACAAAAAGATCGCATTATACAAATGTTGAATACTGAAGCTGAATCATCCCGTAAATCTGAAATGGAGGCCACCAAAAGAGCCGATGAAGCCCAGGCAACCATGGATAGGATGAAACGCGAGCACTACGCCACGGTTGAGGATATGGGCCATCGAAACACCTTGGTCACTGCTGAGAGGGACGCTGCCCTGAAGGAGCTAAACGAGCTTAAGTCCAAATTCGCCGAAATCGCCAAGGATAGGGATGATGCGAATAATGCAGCCCAGGAGGCGTGTGAGCAAGCCGTAATACTCCGGACTGAACGGGACGCAGTAGTGGCTAAGACCCAGGCGGTCGAAGCAGAGGTGGAGGAGAAGGTTCATCAAGGGAGGCCAGGCTAGAGGCCGATATCGAAGATTTGCTCATAACATACAACGCCAATATGTTGAAACACAGAAACTTGGCCTGTCTGCAGGATTATCCGGTTCACCTTCGTAGCGCTTGGGACCGATTAGTTGAGGAAGAAGAGGAAGCGCATCCGGGTGAAGCGGTCGACCGATTCGAGCTCGAGAACTGGCTGTTGACTGAGGATGAGAAGAAGGTCCTTCATGACGCTATCATTGCTCATGAGAAGGAGATTATGGGTGGCCGATCCCTGGAGGTTAGAGAGGGATCAGGCGTTGAGCATCATGCGGCTGTCACTGAAGTCACCACACCGCCTTCGTCAGTGCCTATATCAGCGGTTAGTTTGCAACCTGTTCCCACTTATGACCCGGAACAACTGCGCTTATCTCCTATTCATGAGCGTACTTCCGAGGCCGTTCAGCCGTCTGCGAGCCAAACTGGGGAAGGTATTCCGAAGTTATCCCAAGCGTTTTCTAAATAGAGAGTTTGTTTTCAAGAAGTTACTAATAACTTATTATTTTTGCCTAGTGACGGGAGTTGCGCCGACTGTCGCGACTCAAAAATCAAGCCAAAGGGATAAGGCCATCGCCACCGAGACTACTGTTGTAACCGCGGTATCAACCGAGGCGGCACAGGGGAGTGGGTTATCTCTCGAGGAACAAATGGTGAGCGAGCTGCTCGGTGAGCAAGGCGGTTTCTCCACGGACTTACCGTTTATCATCGTTAGTGATCTCCCGCCGACCTCAAGTTCTTCGATGCAGACTGTGGATGCCCCAGCCAGGCCCAAGCGACTCGAGATGAGGAAATCTTGGCTGAAATCAACGCTGAAATAGAGGCTGCGGGGCAAGGAGGTAACGTTAGTGGCAGCACGGTGGCGCAGAGTTCAGCACTTGTTGGGGTAGTGTCATCAGGTGGCACTCTCCCAACATTCGTCATGGATCCAGTCCCCCCTACTCCTCCGGCGGGAAGCCTCCATGCAGATTCAAGCTCCGAGGAGGATATTGACATCATGCCTCCAGCCGAAGAGCCACCGCCGGAGAGGAGACACTCAAAACGAAGAATTTCTGTCCCTAGTGATTCTGATGATGAACCACTAGTAAGAAGGACGAAGAAGAAGAAATAAATCGGCTTTTCAAGTAGGCGTTTTGGTAGATAGGCACTTGTTTTTGTTTTTGTTAGTAAGCCGTGTATAGATGCAGGTTCGGCCCCTGCCAGTAGGAATTCTTTTTGGAAGACTTATTAGCACGTAAGTCTGTGTCTTCAGTTAGTTGAAATAAAATTCAATTTTTTTTGTTTCAACTTTTGTTTTATTTGTGCTTAAGTACTTGCAGTGTCTTGTTTTCGGTCCGGTGTACTTGTGGTGTTTGTACCGTTTAAGTAGAGTTCGTTTCATTTGCCAAGCCAGAATATCTTGGTCACAAGTTGTGATTGATGAATGAGTTGAACTTCGGACGTTGTATCTGTTGGGCGAATTTTCACCCAGAAGATCTCAAGACCAAGAAGCGTCAGTTTCACCCGGGTTCGCAATCTCCATTCCATCCGGTTCCTAAGTCCGTTCGACGATTCAAAGGTTTAGAGCTCCATTCGGCAATGATGGGCAAAATCTCATCCGGTTCAATCTCATTCGGCATACCTCATCCGGTAGCAAGCCCCCACTGCCGAACCAACTCCAAATCCACCTCCTTTCCGAACCAAGTGGCTATCCCATCACCACCGGTCCAAGCTCCAACCTCTTCATCACCGGTCCAAGCCACAACCGAACCAACTGATACCGGACCATTCATAGCCGGACCAACACCACCGAATCAACCTCATACCTCACCACCGAATGAACCTCCAAACCACCTACCACCGGTCCACTCCATCACCGGTCCAAGCTCCATGCCGAATGAAGCTTCGCCGAACCAGAACGCTACCAGGCCAGATTGCTTCAGCCCGGGCCCACCAACAACTATATACATCCAAGACCCCTGCCCCCTACCTCACTCTATAAATAGAGGGGCAGGGGTACAACAATGGCGGACAAGTTTGAGAGCTCAAGCAAGGAAGGAACTTTCAAACTACTTTCGTATTCTTGTATACAAAGCATTGTACTTGTAATCTGAAAGAAAGAAGATAATAACATATAAAGTGGACGTAGGCACGTTCTGGCCGAACCACTATAAATATGTGTGTCTTTTACATTTCAGCCCCTGCTTTTTTCATATTTACATAACTCATCCAAACCATTGAAAATCACATATAATCAACTAAATAACACGACTTGGAGGTGTTTGCTCATTTTTTGCGCAAACATTTTTGGTGCTTTCACTGAGAACTTGGAACTCGAAGCTTCAGCTTCCCTCATTCAACCTTCTTTCCCAATAGCACCCTTCATTGTCTAGGAAACATGACTTCCAGGCCAAGAAAAGACGCCAACAAGGGGATGAACATTGCAACCAGCAGCGCTCCAAATCCAGTGGATCCAGATCAAGAGAACCATCCCACTACAGCAGCAGTGCCACATGTAGATCAGGCAATTCCAACAGCCCCTGCCGCGGAGCAACCGGCAGTAATCACTAGGGCAGACCTAGACAGAGTTGTGGTGGAAGTGACTAACCGCTTCGCATCCCAACAAGAAGCTTTGGTGAACAAACTCATGTCACGCTTGAGGGATGTCGAAGAATCCAACCGCAACACTGAATCATGGGGTGAATCTCAATCTGGAGGATCTCGAAGACAGCAAAGGTCTTCCCTCTTCGAAGAAGCTATCAACAGGAACAACAATGATAGGGGCCGCGCCCGGACTCAGCCCGAACTTCGACTCGAGGAAGCACTTGGAACCGAACCCAGTGGGGGAGGCGCCAGGCGAGGGTCGGATGTAGCTGAGCCAGTCATGCCACCTAATCATAGAAACCCCGCTGAACGGAGCCGAGCTAGAACCCAGCCTGAAGTTGACCCCATGGAAATGCTCGAAACAGAACCCCACAGGGGAAGATCAAGGCAGGGGGCAACTGTAGCTGGTCCTAGCATGCATCCGAGCAGCCAGAGACAGCCACTGGATAACGTCAGAAGTCATAGACTATACCATCCCTACAGGTCATCTGGACGAGATCGATCCCGCAGGGAAGAATCAAGTTCATTTCTATCCGCTCCAAATTCTGATGAAAGAATGGCACGACTATTCAGAGAATGCATCCAACGGGAGCAAAGGGATCGAGGGATAGGCGCTAGGGTAACCTGCCCCTTTACTCGCAATATCGAAACTGCCATCACCCCCCGGGAATGGAAAATGCCGACCATGGAACCTTACAAAGGAACTTCTGACCCCATCGTACACTTACAGAGATACACCCAGCATATGCTCATGAGCAGAGCAACAGAAGGGGTATTGTGTAAATGCTTTCCGCTATTCCTAGTAGATCTAGCTACCTCCTGGTTCTGCCATCTACCCCAAGGATCTATCAGCTCATGGGAGATGTTGAAAGAAAGGTTCATTAGCCAGTTCCGCATCCATGTGGAACAACCCAAGGATTCTTATTCTCTATCTAATGTCAAACAGAAATTCGGAGAGACACTGCAACAATATCTAACCCGGTTCAACGCCGCAGCGGCCGCAGTTCAAGATGCCGATGAGAAGCTCACCCTAATGGCCCTTTGTAGTGGTGTGCACCCATATACCAAGTTTGCCAGGAGACTAACTAAGGAAAAACCAGCTACTTTACCTGATTTCTTCCACGAAGCTGGAAAGTATATGAGACTTGAAGACGCCGCCACTGAGAGGCAGTCAGGACAACAAGGTAAGACAGCTCAGGACAAGGTTCCCGCTGCAGCTAAGGATGCTCGAAGAAATGAATCTAGAGACAATGCCGGGGGCAGGAAGGTTGAAAAGCGCCAATATCGACCCGAACCAAGATTTGACTCCTACACTCCTTTGAATGAAACAATCGAAAACATCTTTCTAGCCACTCAGGGCGAACTCGGATACAAGCGCCCCCCGCACAAGAAAGAATCAGATAACGCACTCAAGTCTGGAAAGTTTTGTCGCTTCCACGAATCCCACGGACATGACACCAATGAATGCCACCATCTCCGGGACTTGATCGAAGAACACATTAGAAGAAGAAGACTGGAACGCTATGTGAAAGGTCAGAAAAGGACTCCGACTCCTGCCAATGAGAACTCAAAGCGACCCGTCCCAGAAATAGGCGGAGGGAATCGCAACACCAGTGGCTCTAACCAAGTGAAGATAGTGGTCCATACCATCTCGGGAGGACCACACATCGCCGACAGAAGCTGGGCAGAGATGGAAAGGTACGACAAGTCGCTTAGAAATGCGGAAGGCTATGTTAACTCCATTATGGAAGAACGCCACCCGAAACGGAAAGAGAGTGACGACATCACATTCAGTAGGCGTGATCTAGAGGGAAGACAGTATTCACATATGGATCCCATGGTCATCTCTGCCTGGTTCGGTCCAGCTAAAGTTTTTCGGATGCTAATAGACACAGGAAGCTCCGTAAATATCCTATTCAAGCATGCTTTCGACAAAATGAAGCTGTCAATGAAGGATGTGTCTCCCTGCGACAAACCATTGCACGGTATCACTGGAGACGCGAAAATGCCCCTCGGGCAACTTGACCTCTTCGTCGAAATAGGAAGTCATCCCCGCTCCGTTGTGCAAAAACAAACGTTCGTACTAATAGAAAACCACTCGGCCTACAACGCCTTCTTGGGAAGACCAGCCTTGTCTGACTTCCAAATTGTCCTAGCCCCATGGTGCCTGAAGATGAAATTTCCAACAGACAACGGAATAGGGGAAGTAGAAGGAGATCAAGACGCTGCCCGAGATTGCTACGTAACTGAACTTCGCAATAACCGCCGAAAAAATAAAGGGAAAGATGCAGAGATTACTCTCTGCATGAAAAGCATGGAAGCATAGAAACTAAAGAAAGCCCCTCCTCTTTGATATACCAGCGATCCCTTCAATGAACTAGACCCCAGGGATAAAGAGGAGGAGGCTACCGCCGAGCCTGCAGAGGCTATGGAATTCGTATCTGTAGACAAGCATGATTCAAGTAGACTATTAAAAATCGGATCTCAGCTAAAAACGGAATTGAAAGATCAACTCATTGACTTTCTCCGCCACAACTTAGATGTATTTGCATGGACACATGCCGATATGACAGGAATCTCCCCAGACATAGCATGCCACATGTTGAACATCGATCCCACCAAGGTACCAGTAAAGCAGAAAAAGAGGAGTATGGGGGCAGAACGATCAGCAGCCCTTGATGAGGAAGTAAAGAACCTACTTGCTAATGGCTTCATACGGGAAGCCATCTACCCAGAATGGATCGCTAACCCAGTACTAGTAAAAAAGGCCAATGGAAAGTGGCGAACATGTATCGACTTCTCCAACCTGAATGACGCTTGCCCAAAAGATTGCTTCCCACTTCCCCGAATCGACCAACTTGTTGACAGCACAGCCGGGCACGAACTCCTATCTTTTATGGATGCATACTCCGGATATAACCAGATTCCCATGCACGCTCCCGATCAAGACCACACTAGCTTCATCACTGACCGCGGATTATATTGTCACAAAGTCATGCCTTTTGGACTCAAAAATGCCGGAGCTACCTATCAGCGCCTCGTCAACAAGATGTTCGCGGAACTAATAGGGCGAACTATGGAAGTATATGTGGATGACATATTGGTAAAGTCCAGGAGAGCCAACGATCATGTAAGCCATCTGGGCGAGATGTTTCAGGTACTTCGCCGATATGGAATGAAGCTGAATCCTCTAAAGTGCTCCTTCGGAGTGTCATCGGGAAAATTCTTAGGATTCATCGTCCATGCCAGAGGAATTGAAGCAAACCCTGAACAAATCCGGGCTCTAAAAGAAATAAGGATACCTTCCACTCGAAAAGTAATGCAGAGCCTAAACGGAAAGGTGGCCGCCCTAAGAAGATTCATTTCCAAAGCAACTGACAAGTGTGTCCCTTTCTACGAAGCTCTAAAGAAAGACAAAGGAAAATTCGAGTGGACCGATGAATGCTTAAAAGCCTTCCTTAACCTAATCGAACACCTTCAGAGACCACCAGCACTCTCAACTCCAAACGAAGGCGAAGAGCTATACCTATACCTCGCTGTATCATCTCATGCTCTAAGCGCTGCCTTGGTAAGAGAAGAAGACCGCACACAACGCCCAGTATACTTTGTAAGTAATAGATTTACAGGGGCAGAAGCTAGATATCCTAAACTTGAGAAATTAGCATATTGTTTATTGATCGCGTCATGAAAACTGCGACACTAATTCCAGTCTCACTCCATCATAGTTCTAACCGATCAACCGCTAAGACAGGTGCTCCATCGTCCCGACACTTCTGGGCGACTCCTCAAATGGTGCATTGAACTAAGTCAGTATGATATCACCTACCATCCTCGCACCGCTATCAAAGGACAAGCCATGGCCGATTTCATTGCCGAATTCACTACCAACGAAGGCAAGGAACAGTCCGAAATAGCAAAAAACATCAACTGGAACCTCTTTGTAGATGGAGCATCGAACGAACAAGTCTCGGGGGCAGGTATTGTGATAATCACCCCCAGGGGAAGAAAGCTGTACTATGCATTAAGGTTGGAATTCACGGCCACTAACAACGATGCGGAGTACGAGGCAGTAATAGCAGGATTGGAACTTGCCTTAGAAATTGGAGTCAATTCTTTATGTCTTCATAGTGATTCTCAACTTATCGTAAACCAAGTACTAGGAGAATTTCAGACTCGAGGAGAACGACTCACAGCATATCTAATGAAAACCAAACTGCTGCTCGATCAATTGGACCACTATCTAATCAAACACATTCCTCGAGAAGAGAACCAAGAGGCCGATGAACTAGCAAAGCAAGCTAGTATGAAGAATAGCACCATTTCCGGAGCACTAGCCATTTCGAGGCAGCTAGCCCCAAGTTTCGAACAAGTGAATCTGATAACTGCAATCGAAGAAGGAACTTGGATGACTCCTATCCGGAAATATTTGCAAGATGGCACACTACCAGACAAACGTGATGAAGTCAGGAAAATTTTGAGGAAAGCTCCCCACTACACAATACAAGAAGGCATCCTCTATCGGCGTGGCTTCTCTGGCCCCTTATTCAGATGCGTCGCTGGAAGAGAAGCCAAGGAAATCTTATTCAACATCCATCAAGGAAGTTGCGGAGATCACACTGGAGGGCAGACTCTGGCGAAAAAGATACTCCGATATGGATATTACTGGCCCACACTGAACAAAGACGCCTTAGACTTCGTCAGGAGATGCGACAGATGTAAGAAATTTGCCAAGATTACTCGACTACCCACAAATGAGATTACTCAAATGACCAGCCCTTGGCCCTTTGCTGTATGGGGAATTGACTTAATTGGCGAACTGCCAACGGGCCGAGGCGGAGCCAAATACGCTATAGTGGCAGTTGACTATTTCACCAAATGGGTGGAAGCGGAACCCCTAAATAAAATATCTTCAGCAAAAGTTATCAACTTCTTGATCAAAAATATTCTGTGCAGGTACGGAGTCCCACTCAAGATCATATCAGACAACGGACTCCAATTTGACAGCGAAGAATTCGCCGACTGGTGCCAAGAGCATGGAATTCATAAAAGCTTCTCATCAGTAGCTTATCCTCAGGAAAACGGACAAGTCGAAGCTGTCAACAAAATTCTCAAAACCCTAATCAAGAAGAAACTTGAAAAGTCAAAAGGCGCTTGGGTGGACGAACTTCCTACGGCACTTTGGGCCTACCGCACATCTTTCAGAACATCAACGGGACATACTCCTTTCTCTTTGGCATACGGATCGGAGGCAATGCTCCCAGTTGAGACTATTGTTCCTTCCCACCGTAGGATCCACTACAATCCAGAAGAAAACGAAGAACTCCTCCTCATGTCTTTGGATCTGATTGAGGAAAGGAGAAAGGATGCAGCACTCAAAGCAGTAGATCACAAACAAAAAGTGGCAGCATTATACAACTCCAAAGTCAAGCATCGCAGCTTACAAGAAGGAGATCTTGTCCTCAGGCGAATCTTTCCACGTCCCAGGGCACTGGACCC
The DNA here is from genome assembly GCA_030765085.1 of Allium cepa. NCBI lineage: Eukaryota > Viridiplantae > Streptophyta > Magnoliopsida > Asparagales > Amaryllidaceae > Allium > Allium cepa. The sequence goes on from CM060941.1 coordinate 2,328,126, forward strand.
CATCTGGGACGGACCATATGTAATTCATAAAGATCTCCACAACGGAGCTTATATTTTGTCAACAGTGGACGGAGAGGTGTTCCAGAGGGCATGGAACATCCGACACCTCCGTCGATACTTTTCTTAACTTGTACTGCCCATATGAAGTGAATTAACAAAGAGAATCAGTGGACGTAGGCATTTTTGTGCCGAACCACTTTAAAAAATCTTGTCTCTTTTTAACTTGTTCCTTTATATCTTGGCTGCTTGTTAAGCTTTATCCTTTTCTGTTGAACAAAATCCTATGGCATCTCCACTCAAGACGCACCACGACCTCATCTGGACAAGGCCTAACAGGTACGCTACGATTCTATGCACTCGCCAATGAGACACTTTTGCTCCAGCATCCCTCTGCTACGGGTTAACTCATTCCTCGCGACTGCCCTCAAAGCCAACTGTAATGAGCCGATTATAAGTCATCATAACGGCCAACTATTGCCGATGGAAGCTCATTACGGCGTTCGGCTCGCCGGCAACTGTGAACCTACTTTAAGCCCCAACATAAGGTGTGGCCAGCCAGGGGTAGTTCACGGCCAATGGCACCCACGCTAGCCGGCCACGGTAAATCGAATAATACCCACGATTACGGACCATAATGGTTCGGGTAGTTACCGTGCGCGATCTCGGCTCCGATGTGTCTTAAGTGCGGCTGTGGTAAAAAAGAAAACTCCCCGCGGAGGCGTAAGATGGGTGACAAATGTCTCCAAGACCCACAGCTAGGGAAAGTGACTACAAAACCCGTTTGCCACGAACTTAAGCACATCGACGGCCTTCCGTGACTGGAAGTTTTACTTTCTCTATATTTCCATTCCATTTAAATACTTTTCTCCTATCCTGTATAAAAAACTCTAAAGTACAGGGAACCAAATAGGGAGCATTCACTCATGAGAATCTAAGCCTGCGTACTGGGTGGCAAGGTACTCAGCCATATCCATGATCAGTTACACAAGACACTCAAAGCTACCGCCTGCAACTAAAACATAAAGGGCGGTACTCTCTTCTCTTGTACATAAATATGTAACTATAGTTTATTCATACGTCACACTAACATTGCAAAACATGAAATTATATTTCAAGCAACAGCTTAACATCAAACACAACTAAAATCACAGGCATATGCATACTTCTCACGCAGCACATCAAAATGACAACAACATTTAAACATAACAAAATCAGTTTATGTTATAAAGTCACACAAAGTTATTCTTTGCAAATAATATTATTACAGTCACATCAATGTTTTGGACTAACATAAACAGCGATAAAAGGAAATAAAAAGATGGCCGAATCCGGACAAGTAACCAGCTGCGTCCACACTTCGCTCTCATCCTACCAACTTCCCAAGCCTACTTGGCTGCAGGGCCAGAGCTCCCAGAATGTTGATCGGAAGTTCCACCTGTCCAATTCAGAAGAGGAATTCATTAAACGAACAATAAATGATCAAGTAATGGAAACCCAGAAAGAAAAGAAAAGGAGAGGAGTAACTCACCAGCGTCCGCCGCTTGATCCTCATCTTCAAGTTGCACACCCGCTTCCTCCGCAGCGAGCAGCCGCATCCCCTCCTTCACCGCCGCTTGCTCCTCCTTCGAAAACTGAGCAGTGACTACATCCAGACTAAAGGCCGCTCCACCTTCCTTACCCGCATCAACCCTGGCCTCCTCCAAAGCTCGAAGATATACCTTGGCCATGACCCGGGGATGTCATCCATCCAAGACAGGCTGCCCTCCTTCCAAGTGCGAAAGTACATGTCCTGCAGCATCTCGTCCATCATCCCCTCATTCTCCTCAAACTCCCTCACCCGGGCCTTGGAAACCTGCAACTTGGCGACAGCGACATCCCTCTCTGATCGGTATCTCAAGCAGTCAGCCTGGAGAGACCTCCTCGTCTCCTCCATCTCTTCCTTTAGCTTGACTTGAGCCATCTCTGCGGCCTCAAGCCTCCCAGACAATTCCTCCACCTGCTCGAGATCCGCATTCCGAACCTCATCCACTGTCGCGATGGCCATGTTAATCCGCTCCTTACAGGCGGCCTCGATCTTCCGTAATTCTGCCCTACTAGCCTTTTCCATAATCTCTTTTAGCCGCCTGGAGGCTTCCTCGTGCTGAGAAATCAGAATGGCTTGATCGGCAAGCTGTTTGGCCTGATCGGCAACCTTTAGCCGCAACCGAATATTAGCACTCCCAATCTCCTCCCCGACCTTGATCAATCGAGCATGATGCTCCATTAACCTCTTGGTCTCTTCAGCCACCCGATCAATATTAGCCTTGGCTTCATTCCCCATGGTAACTACCCGAGTAGTAAGCAGATCAAGATCTAGGGACTTGGCTTCATCAAGCACTCGTACCATGGGGTTGCGGGGAAGAAGGTGCTCACCCGTGGCCTCATCAAATGAAATATCCTGAGAGCTTGGATCTAAATCAGGATGACAGTCAAAGGGTCACGGGGCACGTCGGGACGACTTATACGAATAACAGTGGGATTCATGGAAGGAGGTGGAGGGGGGACAGACTCCGTGGTCTCTTCCGTGGTATCTCGGGGAGGCTGAGTAGGAGGTTGAGGACCGGGTGGAGAATCAAACAAGGAACGCTTCCTCTTCCTCTACCGGCTACCCTCCTCGATAACTTCAAGGAGAGGGCGGTAGATGACCACGTCCCCAGGACGACCAGTGGGAGGCTTCGCAGAAGCTCTCATCAACTTGAATTGTTCGAGGCGGTGTCGAACATCTGACGTTTTAACCACCTGGCCTGCCCCTGGAATAAAGGACAAGTGTTACGAGCACACAATGATCCACGATTCAAGAAACATGTTAAGTTAAAAAGAAAGAAAAAATGAGAAGGCACATCTATTATACAAACCCTGCGGAGGAGTGGGATACTGCAATAAATCCTGAATCTCATTCCAGGACGGAAGTGAACCATAAAATATTTCTAAGTCCCTATCGTAAATGGAATCGGCAGAGGACAAAAGTTCACCTTGCACCACCGGAGTCACCCTAGCTGAGGAGCCCTTAGGGGATGGATCGGCACCATCCCCGGCCTTGCCAGTCTCCTTCACCTTCTCTGCTTCCGATTCTCCCTCCGATTCCCCGAAGGCCTGACGGAGAGCCTCATCTAGTTCAGGGTCTGGCCCAGAGGTTAAGGCACCAGCACCACTACCACCCTGACCGTCGCCATCTCCTCCACCCTCTGACTCTTCTCCAACTTCGCCTTCTTCGTCCTTTTCCACACCTTCCTCCTCCGGAATAATCGGGCAAGTACTGGGAGAAGGGCCATCAGACTCCTTAAGCTTCTTGCCTCCTACGAATGGATGTTGTGCAAAGGGCTTCCTCTTGCCACCCTTCGCTGTGGCCCCTCCTTTAGGCTGGGCAGCCTTCTCTTCTGCGGTGTCCCTCTGCTTGACTACGGACTGATGTGGGAGAATCAAATTGTACATCAAGAGCCTGGCATTCCTAATCAAATAAGCAGCCGATCTGTCTCTCCCTGAAATAGCTTCAATTTCAGCTGCCATCTGAACTAGGCGATCATCTTCCACAACCGCAAAACCACCTGTCGCTAGCAAGAAATGAAAGCGCATAAGAAAGAGAATTACAGCCAAGACAAGAATTATGAGTAGAGTTTTGACTTACATCCGGAGGTAAACCGGCGAATAGAGACGGAGTCATCTCTGACAAAGAACCATTCCTTCTTGAACATACTATACTTCGAGTATAAATCCAAAACCGGCTTGAAGGAAACGGCTGACTCCAAGCTAATATATGGGGACCCCTTCCTGTATCCCCTCAGATTGTACAGATATCGTATTTCCCGGTTGGAAGGGGCGCGCCCATACCTCTTATGGAAGATAGCATACAAGCATACCAAAATGGCATAAGAGTTGGGCTGGAGTTGGAATGGAGCCACCTTCAGATAAGTGATGAAGCTTAATATCCAGGCGTTGATTGGCGGAATAGCCCCGCACATACAATGGTATCGGCTGTAAGCGAAGTATCCCTCAGGGGGATCATATGGCATGACCCCCTCCCCCGGCAACAGCATAAGAGCCCTGTCTATCCCAAATGAACGAGATATGACATCAAGTTGCTCCTCCTTTAGGGAGCTAGGAAAGCAATCGGGAGGGGAGACCAGAAGTTCCTGTGGACCATATCCGTCCACTAATGACCTCGGGACAGGTCGATGTTGCGCCGGTTCTGGTTGGGCTGGGGGCACGGAGGAAGAAGACTCTCCTGTACCTTTAGACTTCTTTCTATCCGATCGAGTTTCTGCTTTGCGAGACATTTATCTGCAGCACAAGAAAAACACGGTGTTAGAACAAGAAGTATAGAAACATAAACAAGCAAGTATCTAAAGCAAGCGTATAGAAGCCTAAGATTTCGCTTAAGATTCAAATTTCCGAGTCTCATTCGGTATATGCTTCATTCGGTAGTTCCATTCGGCATTGGAAGTTCATCCGGTATACGAGTCCATTCGGCTATGCAAGCACACATTTTCATTCGGCAGTAAAAAAGCCTTCGTGTTTATTCGGCATAAGATTCATTCGGCAGTAAAGTTCATTCGGCAAAGATATATACCTGATTCGTTAAAAGCTTGATTCGGTAGAGAGTTGGTTCGGCTAGAGATTGATTCGGCGCTCGTTGGTTCGGTAAGGAATAACTAAGGGGGGTGTAGCCCCTATATATAAACGAGGGCAGAGGCACCGGACCAACCGGTTCGGCATACCGGACCAAACCAAAACCGAATGAAGCTACCAAACCGGCGAAGACCAGAAGCAGGGGGCATGCAAAGCGCCTCACTCAGATAAGTACCGGACCCTAGGATCTACTGATAAAATAGAGATTATGATAACGATGAATAAGTAGTAAATCTCCCACTAACATGGGTTAATCATTTACACATGTACACGACCACGATGGTCCACAGGCATGCTCTGAATGGCTATTAACCCTATCACCGTGAGAATTTACACTTTGACAACCTTTTAAAACTCATCGGTTGGATGGATATTTAATTCTGAAATGGCTAAGCCACTTACACATGTACGGGTTCGCGAACGATCCTTTGGCATGCTCTGAGATGGCGATAAACCACCTTGACGAACGATCCAGGAACCCACTCGAACGTAAACCTGGCATCAATAATGCTAAGCCCCCTTGGGGCACACCTACTCGCCTCTAACGGCACCCGACCTCGGACGGTCACATCTCGCCCCGAACGGCACAATTCACTTCATTACAAATATTTCGATCCCAAACGGTCGTCATCTGAAATCACATTAAAACTGTAAATTCCTTCGCAGGAAACCACAGGATATGAACGTCCAGCCCATGGCGTTACAAAACAAGCCTTCCTACCATAGGGAAACAAAGCGCGACACATGCAAGCACGTGCCCCACTTTGGGGGGCAAATGTTGGGCGAATTTTCACCCAGAAGATCTCAAGACCAAGAAGCGTCAGTTTCACCCGGGTTCGCAATCTCCATTCCATCCGGTTCCTAAGTCCGTTCGACGATTCAAGGGTTTAGAGCTCCATTCGGCAATGATGGGCAAAATCTCATCCGGTTCAATCTCATTAGGCATACCTCATCCGGTAGCAAGCCTCCACTGCCGAACCAACTCCAAATCCACCTCCTTGCCGAACCAAGTGGCTATCCCATCACCACCGGTCCAAGCTCCAACCCCTTCATCACCGGTCCAAGCCACAACCGAACCAACTTATACCGGACCATTCATAGCCGGACCAACACCACCGAACCAACCTCATACCTCACCACCGAATGAACTTCCAAACCACCTACCACCGGTCCACTCCATCACCGGTCCAAGATCCATGCCGAATGAAGCTTCGTCGAACCAGAACGCTACCAGGCCAGATTGCTTCAGCCCGGGCCCACCAACAACTATATACATCCAAGACCCCTGCCCCTACCTCAATCTATAAATAGAGGGGCAGGGGTACAACAATGGCGGACAAGTTTGAGAGCTCAAGCAAGGAAGGAACTTTCAAACTACTTTCATATTCCTGTATACAAAGCATTGTACTTGTAATCTGAAAGAAAGAAGATAATAACATATAAAGTGGACGTAGGCACGTTCTGGCCGAACCACTATAAATCTGTGTGTCTTTTACAATTCAGCCCCTGCTTTTTTCATATTTACATAACACATCCAAACCATTGAAAATCACATATAATCAACTAAATAACACGACTTGGAGGTGTTTGCCCATTTTTGCGTAAACAGTATCACTTCGGTTAGTGATTGACACTTAGCTTTCGTGCCCCCCAGTTTTGGGGTATAGCACTTGTATTTTTGGTGGTTGATCGCACTTGTTGCAAATCTTAAGCACACGTCCGCATTCTGGGGACTTAGGATACTTTGAGATCGATAATCTGCTTTGCACTCTAGGAACTTGAGAGTTATCGATGTTTGTAATGTGGTTCGCACTCCGGGAACCTGGAATTACTGTTTATACTCCACTTCACGCTTTGGGAACTTGGAGTTGACGCTGATACTTCGGTTCGCACTCCGGGAACTTTGAATTGTTGTTTGTACTCCAATTCACGCTTTAAGAACTTGGAGTTGATGTCGATACTTCGGTTCGCACTCCAGAAACTTTGAATTGTTGTTTGTACTCCGACTCACGCTCTGGGAATCTGGAGTTAGCATAGATGCTTCGGTTCGCGCTCCGGGAACCTGGAATAGATGTTTATACTCCAATTCACACTCTCGAAAGTTGGAGTTAGCCGATAGATGGTCAGTCACACCTATTTGGGCTTTTTAGGAATTCGTTCGCACTCTGGGAACGATGGATTTGATGTTTTATACTCCAATTCAAACTCTAGGAAGTTGGAGTCAGCCGATAGATGGTCAGTCACACCTATTTGGGCTTTTTAGGAGTTCGTTCGCACTCTGGGAACGATGGGTTTGATGTTTATACTCCAATTCACACTCTGGAAAGCTGGAGTCAGCCGATAGATGGTCAGTCACACCTATTTTGGCTTTTTAGGAGTTCGTTCGCACTCTGGGAACGATGGATTTGATGTTTATACTCTAGTTCACGCTCTGGGAAGTTGGAGTCCGTTCGCGCGGAGGGAACGAGTTATGGAATGTTTATACTCCAATTCGCGTTGTGGGAAGTTGGAGTCCGTTCGCGCGGAGGGAACGAGTTATGGAATGTTTATACTCCAATTTACGCTGTGGGAAGTTGGAGTCCGTTCGCGCGGAGGGAACGAGTTGTGGAATGTTTATACTCCAATTCGCGCTGTGGGAAGTTGGAGTCCGTTCGCACTCTGGGAACGAATTATGGAATGTTTATACTCCAATTCACGCTGTGGGAAGTTGGAGTCCGTTCGCACTCTGGGAACGAATTATGGAATGTTTATACTCCAATTCGCGCTGTGGGAAGTTGGAGTCCGTTCGCACTCTGAGAACGAATTATGGAATGTTTATACTCCAATTCACGCTGTGGGAAGTTGGAGTTTGTTCGCGCTCTGGGAACGAATTAAGGAATGTTTATACTCCAATTCACGCTATGGGAAGTTGGATTCCGTTCGCACTCTGGGAACGAATTGTGGAATGTTTATCCTCCAATTCACGCTATGGGAAGTTGGAGTCCGTTCGCACTCTGAGAACGAATTATGGAATGTTTATACTCCAATTCACGCTGTGGGAAGTTGGAGTTTGTTCGCACTCTGGGAACGAATTATGGAATGTTTATACTCCAATTCACGCTATGGGAAGTTGGAGTCCGTTTGCACTCTGGGAACGAATTGTTGAATGTTTATACTCCAATTCACGCCGTGGGAAGTTGGAGTTAGTTGTAGGACTGTCGTGTGTTGGTCCAGTGCAGCCTTTGATGTGTTGGCTTGCCCACGAGCTGGGGTTTCACTTAGTGAGTGGCCGGTTGTATCGCAGTCACTCGCTATTTGATTAAATTCCATTGTTTGATGGAATTTTGCTCTTCGTGTGTCGTGATTGTTGAACGTTGCATTCAGTGAATCACAGCTCTAGCTTGAAGAGATAATGTTTTATTGCAGAAATAAGAAAATACGGCAAAGTCAGTGCCTTATTACAAATTCAAATTTCAGAATTTAAAGGAAAATGCAAAGTAATCATAGATAGAATGAGCCTGTCATGTGTGACAGTGACGAAGATCTTCGTCGTTCCAGGCTCCTGAGAAAGTTGGTCCGCCACTGATGGCGTTTATCACCAATCTCCCACGGGGACCATTGGAGTCCTCATATCTTGGTCGATCGGGTCCATTGTTTGGATTTGATGGGCCCGCTTCTCTGGGCTGCGGTGTCCGCACAAACTGTTCGAGCTTCCTTTCTTTGACCAGTTTTTCAACGAGATCTTGTAGGTGACGACACTCGTTCGTATTGTGCCCGTAACTTTCATGGAACCTGCAAAACTTTCATGTTTGGATTTGTCTCTCTGACGACGGTCTTGGAACAGGTTTTTCATATTGAATTGTATGACGGGTTTGTGAATACAAGTCCTCCAGTGAAGTATTCAAAGGAGTATAGGTGTCGAACATCGGATTTTTGCGTTGCGGGCCACGAGTTTGATCTTGTTTTTTAGTTTGATTCACGCTCTCTCTTCGCCGAGCTTGTTTGTTTTTGACGTTCAACTGAACTTTTCCAAAGCTCTCGCCGGATTTTTTGATTGCAACGTTTCTTTGGATCCCTTCCGTACTTGGTTTTGCAACGGTTTGCTTCCTAGACTGTTTCGCGTCTTCCCGTCTCAGGAATTGAGCCGCTTTGGCGTGGAAACGGTCCAACGATGCAGGTTGTTTTCCGGCTAACCAATTACCAAACTCAGAATCGGGGTCGATCCCCTTAGTTAGCGCCATGAGGATGGAGTTATCGTTCGGATTGCTGATCTCCGCACATGCAGTATGGAATCTCTCTAAGTAGTGTCTGAGTGTCTCTCCAGGAGCTTGAGTGACGCTAGACAGAGTGTTGACATCTTTGGGTCTTATGACGTGCATGCAGAATTGCTCAACGAATTTTGTGGCTAACTGGTCAAATGAAGAGACGGATCGAGGTGGCAATCGAGTGAACCACATGGTAGCGATGCCCCCCAAGGATATGGGGAAACTACGACACTTTACTGCATCGTCGGCACAGGCAGCAGTCATTGACCATTCATATTTTAGAATATGTTGGTTGGGGACGGAGTTTCCTTTGTACATGGGTAGAGTTGGCATCCAGAATCGCCATGGGGGTTCGGCGGTAAGGATATCGTCCGTAAAAGGAGTGTGACTTCGGGTAACCCTCCAATCGTCATTTGTGAATCCCTGGCTCTCACGGATCATTTAACGCATCATAGTGGAGAGATCCGGCATTTGCGCGTTCTGTGCGGCTTGTGCCGGAGTATGATTACGTTCTATGCTTTGGGGTTGGACCGGATATTGTCGACGGTCCAAGTTTTGCCCTCTTGGCTCATAGTCCTCTGGGACGTATGGTTCAGGAGTACGTCCGTCATAGCGATGGTCCAGGTCCGACTGATCTTGAACGTCGACCCCTGGTTCAGCCGCAACGTCGGTAGTACGGTACTCTGTAGCGTGGTGAGGGATGGCACCTCCTCGGGAGGAGGGTCCGGTTTGGAAACTGGTCGACGGACCAACTCTCAATTGTCCAACGGTCAGTGTTGGTTGATCTCCAGCAGTTGGCATACGATCCCCATCTAGCCGGGGTCGTGGAGACCGATTATGATAATCGGAAGATGAAGAACTCTCGCTGGAGGAGCGAGTCACGTGGTATCTCTTGGATCTCTTTCGCTTCTAACGATCTAGATTGTTGATCAGCTCGGCGTTAGCGCGTAGCTGTTCTTCTAGTTGTCGCCGACTCTGGGTCAGCTCTTGGAGAAGCGACTGCAACTCTTGTCGGGTAACCGGAGCTGGGGGTTCCGAGTGCGCAGTAGCATCTTGATTAGATGGAGGTAGAGGTGCAGGATTCTGTCGATCCTGTTCTTCTTGATTGATAGCGTTAGAGGTGGTTCTTGTGCTAACCATCCTGATGGTCGGATTCCTTTCCTTAGACTTTTGCAAATCTGAATAGAATGGAAGGAATTTGAATTCAAAGATATGGATCTCTCTCTTAGATTTATTCAATCCGGTATCGATAACAGATCCAACGAGCAGGAGAAAAGCTGGGTTTTCTCAGTGAAAGCACCAAAGTGTTTGCACCAAAATTGGTCACAAAAGTGTTTGCACCAAAATTGGTCACAACACTCTTCGGGAGTCGTTGAAGAGATAACAATCAAGAGTATGAACTGAATATGAATATTATCTAACAAAAACTCCAATCAACAGTAAAGAAAATGCGTAGACAAGCAATTTATAGTGGTTCGGCGTGTCGCCTACGTCCACTGTGAAGTTTTTTGATATTTTATTGATTCTCTTTCAATGTTTACAAGTTGTTACAGCGATCAACAGCAAGTTACAACTGGAAATTCGAAATCAGTAGTCAAATTATGATGGAGATGTCGATCCGGAAGAGTCTGGGCGCTTGAGAGTCAGAAGATCCCGAAGGTCCTTTTTCTATTGGCCCTGGGGCTCTATTTATAGGCGTAGGCTGCTGATATCTTGCTGAAAACTCGGGAGACCTCTTCTGGCACGTGAGGGGGCCCACACGCACGGTTTCAGGAAGTTTGGGCCCACTTTGGCATCGGTTCGAACTCCATTCGAACCGATCAAGAATTCGTCCAATCGAGGTGAAATTTGGCGTGGACATTCTTCAACATGTATGCAAGCGTCTGTGAAAATTTCATGGAATTTGGATCAGCAAATTAGGAGATATGATGGATTCGAAATTGGGTTTATGGCATAGCTGTTTGGTTCGAACCCATGTATTCGAACCGATGGTTTCGAATCCATCATTACACGCGTCTTCGTGGTGACGTGGAGCGCAAACTTCGAATTGATCCCGACTTCACTCCGAGTTGACCGTCCCGACTCCATATATCTCGGCGCATTCGAACCGATGGAAGACACGTCACTATGGTTGGTTGGTCCAGTGGTTTCGAATGAAGCTACACAGTTGGGTTCGAACAAGGACTCCGTGATGGGTTCGAACAAGGACTCCGTGATGGGTTCGAACAAGAAGATGGAGTCGAACGACCGATGCTTGATGGATTCGAACCAGCTACTCTCCGATGGATTCGAGGCCCATTGTTATGAACTTGGTAGGTGCGGACTTGATGGGTTCGAACCCGAGGCATCCCGAGGGGTTCGAAGGTGATGGGTTCGAATCTGATGGGTTCGAAGTGATGGTTTCGGAGCCGAGGCGCCTTGATGGTTTCGAGTTCGATCGATTCGAAGGTGATGGTTTTGAAATACTATTTAGTGATGGTTTCGAAACCTAGTCTTTCCCTTCAAATTGAATACATCATAACTCGAGCATATGAACTCGAATTGACTTGAAATTTGAAACGCTGACTCCTGTGGTCTTTCTTGCCGTGTCCTATCAATTGTAGCTCAATCTGGACTCCGATAAAATTCAGTGATATCCATGGTGAAACGAAGTATGATCAACCTCTGAGGCGAACTATCCCTCGTTTTCGATCGATCTTTTGGTATCGCGGCTTTGCCGAAAAGCGGGATAACACCAGTGACGGCTGAAAGCTGCCATAGCTGTAGAACTCACAGATACCTCCGTTTTGACTGGTTATGGCTCTCGTAACTCTAAACGAGCCAAGAGTTATGGCCCTCCGAAGAATCGATATCCATAGGGTGCAACATCTAGGTGCAAGGTGCAACATCCGTCCAAAATGACGAAACCGTGCCGTACGACCTTTAGAAATGGGTGCATGGATTTGAAACGGTGCAGTACCATGGTGCACCACTCTCCAGCGATGGTAAATCATTGACCAGCCACGGGGATCCCGTTTTACAGAAAAAATCCACGTGACGAAAAAACGAAGGGTAAAAAACTTCCATGAACTAATTGAGGTTCGGATAGGATTTTTTGGGTATGAAACTAACCAGTGACGGCTGAAAGCCGTCATATCGGTAGAACTCATAGATACCTTCGTTTTGACTAGTTACGGATCCCGTAACTTTAAACGAGCCAAGAGTTATGGCCCTCCGAAGAATCGATTTCCATAGGGTGCAACATCTACGGTGCAAGGTGCAACATCCGTCCAAAATGACGAAACCGTGCCTTACGACCTTTAGAAATGGGTGCATGGATTTGAAACGGTGCAGTACCATGGTGCACCACACTCCAGCGATGGTAAATCATTGACCAGCCACGGGGATCCCGTTTTACAGAAAAAACCCACGTGACGAAAAAACGAAGGGTAAAAAACTTCCTTGACCCGATTGAGGTTCGGATAGGATTTTTTGGGTATGAAACTAACCAGTGACGGCTGAAAGCTGTCATAGCTGTAGAACTCACAGATACCTTCGTTTTGACTAGTTATGGCTCCCGTAACTCTAAACGAGCCAAAAGTTATGGCCCTCCGAATAATCGATATCCACAGGGTGCAACATCTACGGTGCAAGGTGCAACATCCGTCCAAAATGACGAAACCGTGCCGTACGACCTTTAGAAATGGGTGCATGGATTTGAAATGGTGCAGTACCATGGTGCACCACTCTCCAGCGATGGTAAATCATCGACCAGCCACGGGGATCCCGTTTTACAGAAAAAATCCACGTGACGAAAAAACGAAGGGTAAAAAAACTTCCATGACCTGATTGAGGTTCGGATAGGATTTTTTGGGTATGAAACTAACCAGTGACGGCTGAAAGCTGTCATAGTTATAGAACTCACAGATACCTTCGTTTTGACTAGTTATGGCTCCCTTAACTCTAAACGAGCCAAGAGTTATGGCCCTCCGAATAATCGATATCCATAGGGTGCAACATCCACGGTGCAAGGTGCAACATCCGTCCAAAATGACGAAACCGTGCCGTACGACCTTTAGAAATGGGTGCATGGATTTGAAACGGTGCAGTACCATGGTGCACCACTCTCCAGCGATGGTAAATCATTGACCAGCCACGGGGATCCCGTTTTACAGAAAAAATCCACGTGACGAAAAAATGAAGGGTAAAAAACTTCCATGACCCGATTGAGGTTCAGATAGGATTTTTTGCGCATGAAACTAACCAGTGACGGCTGAAAGCTGTCATAGCTGTAGAACTCACAGATACCTTCGTTTTTACTTGTTATGGCTCCCGTAACTCTAAAAGAGCCAAGAGTTATGGCCCTCCGAACAATCGATATCCCTAGGGTGCAACATCTACGGTGCAAGGTGCAACATCCGTCCAAAATGACGAAACAGTGCTGTACGACCTTTAGAAATGGTTGCATGGATTTGAAACGGTGCAGTACCATGGTGCACCACTCTCCAGCGATGGTAAATCATAGACCAGCCACGGGATCCCGTTTTACAGAAAAAATCCACGTGAAGAAAAAACGAAGGGTAAAAATCTTCCTTGACCCGATTGAGGTTCGGATAGGATTTTTTGGGTATGAAACTAACCATTGACGGCTTAAAACTGTCATAGCTGTAGAAAACACAGATACCTTCGTTTGACTGGTAATGGCTACCGTAACTCTAAACGAGCCAAGAGTTATGGCCCTCCGAATAATCGATATCCACAAGGTGCAGCATCTAAGGTGCAAGGTGCAACATCCGTCAAAAATGACGAAACCGTGTCGTACGACCTTTAGAAATGGGTGCATGGATTTGAAACGGTGCAGTACCATGGTGCACCACTCTCCAGCGATGGTAAATCATTGACCAGCCACGGGGATCCCGTTTTACAGAAAAAATCCACGTGACGAAAAAACGAAGGGTAAAAAACTTCCATGACCCGATTGAGGTTCGGATAGGATTTTTTCGGTATGAAACTAACCAGTGACGGCTGAAAGCGGTCATCGCTGTAGAACTCACAGATAGCTTTGTTTTGACTGGTTATGGCTCCCGTAACTCTAAACGAGCCAAGAGTTATGGCCCTCCGAAGAATCGATATCCACAGGGTGCAACATCCACGGTGCAAGGTGCAACATCCGTCCAAAATGACGAAACAGTGTCGTACGGCATTTCTATGGTAAATCATAGACCAGCCACGGGGATCTCGTTTTACAGAAAAAATCCACGTGACGAAAAAACGAAGGGTAAAAAACTTGCTTGACCCGATTGAGGTTCGGATAGGATTTTTTGGGTATGAAACTAACCAGTGACAGCTGAAAGCTACCATCGCTGTAGAACTCACAAATACCTTCGTTTTGACTGGTTATGGCTCCCGTAACTCTAAACGAGCCAAGAGTTTTGGACCTCCGAAGAATCGATATCCACAGGGTGCAACATCTACGGTGCAAGGTGCAACATCCGTCCAAAACGACGAAACAGTGCTGTACGACCTTTAGAAATGAGTGCATGGATTTGAAACATTGCAGTACCATGGTGCACCACTCTCCAGCGATGGTAAATCATAGACCGGCCACAGGGATACCGTTTTACAGAAAAAATCCACGTGACGAGAAAACGAAGGGTAAAATTCTTCCATGACCCGATTGAGGTTCAGATAGGATTTTTTGCGTATGAAACTAACCAGTGACGGCTGAAAGCTGTCATAGATGTAGAACCCACAGATACCTTCGTTTTGACTGGTTATGGCTCCCGTAACTCTAAACGAGCCAAGAGTTATGGCCCTCCGAACAATCGATATCCACAGGGTGCAACATCTACGGTGCAAGGTGCAACATCCGTCCAAAATGACAAAACAGTGCCATACGACCTTTAGAAATGGTTGCACGGATTTGAAACGGTGCAGTACCATGGGGCACCACTCTCCAGCGATGGTAAATCATAGACCAGCCACGGGATCCCGTTTTACAGAAAAAATCCACGTGACGAAAAAACGAAGGGTAAAAATCTTCCTTGACCCGATTGAGGTTCGGATAGGATTTTTTGGGTATGAAACTAACCAGTGACGGCTTAAAGCTGTGATAGCTATAGAACACACAGATACCTTCGTTTGACTGGTAATGGCTCCCGTAACTCTAAACGAGCCAAGAGTTATGGCCCTCCGAATAAACGATAATCACAGGGTGCAACATCTACGGTGCAAGGTGCAACATCCGTCCAAAATGACGAAACCGTGCCGTACGACCTTTAGAAATGGGTGCATGAATTTGAAAGGTGCGGTACCATGGTGCACCACTCTCCAGCGATGGTAAATCATTGACCAGCCACGGGGATCCCGTTTTACAGAAAAAATCCACGTGACGAAAAAACGAAGGGTAAAAAACTTCCATGACCCGATTGAGGTTCGGATAGGATTTTTTTGCGTATGAAACTAACCAGTGACAGCTGAAAGCTGTCATAGCTGTATAACTCACAGATACCTTCGTTTTGACTGGTTATGGCTCCCGTAACTCTAAACGAGCCAAGCGTTATGGCCCTCCGAAGAATCGATTTCCACAGGGTGCAACATCTACGGTGCAAGGTGCAACATCCGTCCAAAATGACGAAACAGTGCCGTACAACCTTTAGAAATGGGTTCCTGGATTTGATACGGCGCAGTACCATGGTGCACCACTCTCCAGCGATGGTAAATCATAGACCAGCCACGGGGATCCCGTTTTACAGAAAAAATCCACGTGACGAAAAAACGAAGGGTAAAAAACTTCCTTGACCCGATTGAGGTTCGGATAGGATTTTTTCGGTATGAAACTAACCAGTGACGGCTGTAAGCCGTCATAGCTGTAGAACTCACAGATACCTTCGTTCTGACTGGTTATGGCTCCCGTAAATCTAAACGAGCCAAGAGTTATGGCCCTCCGAAGAATCGATTTCCACAGGGTGCAACATCTACGGTGCAAGGTGCAACATCCGTCCAAAATGACGAAACCGTGTCGTACTACCTTTAGAAATGGGTGCATGGATTTGAAACGGTGCAGTACCATGGTGCACCACTCTCCAGCGATGGTAAATCACTGACCAGCCACGGAGATCCCGTTTTTACAGAAAAAATCCACGTGACGAAAAAACGAAGGGTAAAAAACTTCCATGACCCAATTGAGGTTCGGATAGGATTTTTTGGTTATGAAACTAACCAGTGACGGCTGAAAGCTGCCATAGCTGTAGAACTCACAGATACCATCGTTTTGACTGGTTATGGCTCCCGTAACTCTAAACGAGCCAAGAGTTATGGCCCTCCGAAGAATCGATATCCACAGGGTGCAACATCTACGGTGCAAGGTGTAACATCCATCCAAAATGACGAAACAGTGTCGTACGACCTTTAGAAATGAGTGCATGGATTTGAAACATAGCAGTACCATGGTGCACCACTCTTCAGCGATGGTAAATCATAGACCAGCCACGGGGATCCCGTTTTACAGAAAAAATCCACGTGACGAAAAAACGAAGGGTAAAAAACTTCCTTGACCCGATTGAGGTTCGGATAGGATTTTTTGGGTATGAAACTAACCAGTGGTGGCTAAAAGCTGCCATTGCTATAGAACTCATAGATACCTTCGTTTTGACTGGTAATGGCTCCCGTAACTCTAAACGAGCTAAGAGTTATGGCCCTCCGAATAATCGATATCCACAGGGTGCAACATCTACGGTGCAAGGTGCAACATCCGTCCAAAATGACGAAACTGTGCCGTACGACCTTTAGAAATGGGTGCATGGATTTGAAACGGTGCAGTACCATGGTGCACCACTCTCCAGCGATGGTAAATCATTGACCAGCCACGGGGATCCCGTTTTACAGAAAAAATCCATGTGACGAAAAAACGAAGGGTAAAAAACTTTCATGACCCGATTGAGGTTCGGATAGGATTTTTTGGGTATGAAACTAACCAGTGACGGATGAAAGCTGCCATAGCTGTAGAACTCACAGATACCTTCGTTTGACTGGTTATGGCTCCCGTAACTCTAAACGAGCCAAGAGTTATGGCCCTCCGAAGAATCGATTTCCACAAGGTGCAACATCTGCGGTGCAAGGTGCAACATCCGTCAAAATGACGTAACAGTGCCGTACGACCTTTAGAAATGGGTGCATGGATTTGAAACAATGCAGTACCATGGTGCACCACTCTCCAGCGATGGTAAATCATAGACCAGCCACGGGGATCCCATTTTACAGAAAAAATCCACGTGACGAAAAAACGAAGGGTAAAAAACTTCCTTGACCCGATAGAGGTTCGGATAGGATTTTTTGGGTATGAAACTAACCTGTGATGGCTGAAACCTGCCATAGCTGTAGAACTCATAGATACCTTCGTTTTGACAGGTTATGGCTCCCGTAACTCTAAACGAGCCAAGAGTTATGGCCCTCCGAAGAATCGATATCCACAGGGTGCAACATCTACGGTGCAAGGTGCAACATCCGTCCAAAATGACGAAACAGTGCCGTACGACCTTTAGAAATGAGTGCATGGATTTGGAACATTGCAGTACCATGGTGCACCACTCTCCAGCGATGGTAAATCATAGACCAGCCACGGGGATCCCGTTTTACAGAAAAAATCCACGTGACGAAAAAACGAAGGGTAAAAAACTTCCTTGACCCGATTGAGGTTCGGATAGGATTTTTTGGGTATGAAACTAACCAGTGACGGAAGAAAGCTGTCATAACTATTGAACTCATAGATACTTTCGTTTTGACTGGTTATGGCTCCCGTAACTCCAAACGAGCCAAGAGTTATGGCCCTCCGAAGAATCGATATCCACAGGGTGCAACACTACGGTGCAAGGTGCAACATCCGTCCTAAATGACGAAACAGTGCCGTACGACCTTTAGAAATGAGTGCATGGATTTGAAACATTGCAGTACCATGGTGCACCACTCTCTAGCGATGGTAAATCATAGACCAGCCACGGGGATCCCGTTTTACAGAAAAAATCCACGTGACGAAAAAACGAAGGGTAAAAAACTTCCTTGACCTGATTGAGGTTCGGATAGGATTTTTTGGGTATGAAACTAACCAGTGACGGCTGAAAGCTGCCATTGCTATAGAACTCACACATACCTTCGTTTTGACTGGTAATGGCTCCCGTAACTCTAAACGAGCCAAGAGTTATGGCCCTCCGCATAATCGATATCCACAGGGTGCAACATCTACGGTGCAAGGTGCAACATCCGTCCAAAATGACAAAACCGTGCCGTACGACCTTTAGAAATGGGTGCATGGTTTTGAAACGGTGCAGTACCATGGTGCACCACTCTCCAGCGATGGTAAATCATTGACCAGCCACGGGGATCACGTTTTACAGAAAAAATCCACGTGACGAAAAAACGAAGGGTAAAAAACTTTCATGACCTGATTGAGGTTCGGATAGGATTTTTTGGGTATGAAACTAACCGGTGACGGCTGAAAGATGCCATAGCTGTAGAACTCACAGATACCTTCGTTTGACCGGTTATGGCTCCCGTAACTCTAAACGAGCCAAGAGTTATGGCCCTCCGAAGAATCGATTTCCACAGGGTGCAACATCTGCGGTGCAAGGTGCAACATCCGTCAAAATGACGTAACAGTGCCGTACGACCTTTAGAAATGGGTGCATGGATTTGAAACGATGCAGTACCATGGTGCACCACTCTCCAGCGATGGTAAATCATAGACCAGCCACGGGGATCCCATTTTACAGAAAAAATCCACGTGACGAAAAAACGAAGGGTAAAAAACTTCCTTTACCCGACAGAGGTTCGGATAGGATTTTTTGGGTATGAAACTAACCAGTGACGGCTGAAAGCTGCCATAGCTGTAGAACTCATAGATACCTTCGTTTTGAATGGTTATGACTCCCGTAACTCTAAACGAGCCAAGAGTTATGGCCCTCCGAAGAATTGATATCGACAGGGTGCAACATCTACGGTGCAAGGTGCAACATCCGTCCAAAATGACGAAATAGTGCCGTACATCCTTTAGAAATGAGTGCATGGATTTGAAACATTGCAGTACCATGGTGCACCACTCTCCAGCGATTGTAAATCATAGACCAGCCACAGGGATCCCGTTTTACAGAAAAAATCCACGTGACGAAAAAACGAAGGGTAAAAAACTTCCTTGACCCGATTGAGGTTCGGATAGGATTTTTTGGGTACGAAACTAACCAGTGACGGCTGAAAGCTGCCATAGCTGTAGAACTCACAGATACCTTCGTTTTGACTGGTAATGGCTCCCGTAACTCTAAACGAGCCAAGAGTTATGGCCCTCCGAATAATCGATATCCATAGGGTGCAACATCTACGGTGCAAGGTGCAACATCCGTCTAAAATGACTAAACCGTGCCGTACGACCTTTAGAAATGGGTGCATGGATTTGAAACGGTGCAGTACCATGGTGCACCAATCTCCAGCGATGGTAAATCATTGACCAGCCACGGGGATCCCGTTTTACCGAAAAAATCCACGTGACGAGAAAACGAAGGGTAAAATACTTCCATGACCCGATTGAGGTTCGGATAGGATTTTTTGCGTATGAAACTAATCAGTGATGGATGAAAGCTGTCATAGCTGTAGAACCCACAGATACCTTCGTTTTGACTTGTTATGGCTCCCGTAACTCTAAACGAGCCAAGAGTTATGGCCCTTCGAACAATCGATATCCATAGGGTGCAACGTCTACGGTGCAAGGTGCAACATCCGTCCAAAATGACGAAACAGTGCCGTACGACCTTTAGAAATGGTTGCACAGATTTGAAACTGTGCCGTACCATGGGGCACCACTCTCCAGCGATGGTAAATCATAGACCAGCCACGGGATCCCGTTTTACAGAAAAAATCCACGTGACGAAAAAACGAAGGGTAAAAAACTTCCCTGACCCGATAGAGGTTCGGATAGGATTTTTTGGGTATGAAACTAACCAGTGACGGCTGAAAGCCGTCATAGCTGTAGTACTCACAGATACCTTCGTTTTGACTGGTTATGGCTCCCGTAACTCTAAACGAGCCAAGAGTTATGGCCCTCCGAAGAATCGATTTCCACAGGGTGCAACATCTACGGCGCAAGGTGCAACATCCGTCCAAAATGACGAAACCGTGCTGTACGACCTGTAGAAATGGGTGCATGGATTTGAAACGATGCAGTACCATGGTGCACCACTCTCTGGCGATGGTAAATCATTGACCAGCCACGGGGATCCCGTTTTTACAGAAAAAATCCACGTGACGAAAAAACGAAGGGTAAAAAACTTCCATGACCCGATTGAGGTTCGGATAGGATTTTTTGGGTATGAAACTAACCAGTGACGGCTGAAATCACAGATAGCTGTAGAACTCACAGATACCATTGTTTTGACTGGTTATGGCTCCCGTAACTCTAAACGAGCCAAGAGTTATGGCCCTCCGAAGAATCGATATCCACAGGGTGCAACATCTACGGTGCAAGGTGCAACATCCGTCCAAAATGACGAAACAGTGCCGTACGACCTTTAGAAATGAGTGCATGGATTTGAAACATTGCAGTACCATGGTGCACCACTCTCCAGCGATGGTAAATCATAGACCAGCCACGGGGATCCCGTTTTACAGAAAAAATCCATGTGACGAAAAAACGAAGGGTAAAAAACTTCCTTGCCCCGATTGAGGTTCGGATAGGATTTTTTGGGTATGAAACTAACCAGTGACGGCTGAAAGCTACCATAACTGTAGAACTCACAGATACCTTCGTTTTGACTGGTAATGGCTCCTCTAACTCTAAACAAGCCAAGAGTTATGGCCCTCCGAATAATCGATATCCATAGGGTGCAACATCTACGGTGCAAGGTGCAACATCCATCCAAAATGACGAAACCGTGCCGTACGACCTTTAGAAATGGGTGCATGGATTTGAAACGGTGCAGTACCATGGTGCACCACTCTCCAGCGATGGTAAATCATTGACCAGCCACGGGGATCCCGTTTTACAGAAAAAATCCACGTGACGAAAAAACGAAGGGTAAAAAACTTTCATGACCCGATTGAGGTTCGGATAGGATTTTTTGGGTATGAAACTAACCAGTGACGGCCGAAAGCTGCCATAGCTGTAGAACTCACAAATACCTTCGTTTGACTGGTTATGGCTCCCGTAACTCTAAACGAGCCAAGAGTTATGGCCCTCCGAAGAATCGATTTCCACAGGGTGCAACATCTGCGGTGCAAGGTGCAACATCCGTCCAAAATGACGTAACAGTGCCGTACGACCTTTAGAAATGGGTGCATGGATTTGAAACGATGCAGTACCATGGTGCACCACTCTCCAGTGATGGTAAATCATAGACCAACCACGGGGATCCCATTTTACAGAAAAAATCCACGTGACGAAAAAACGAAGGGTAAAAAACTTCCTTGACCCGATAGAGGTTCGGATAGGATTTTTTGGGTATGAAACTAACCAGTGACGGCTGAAAGCGGTCATAGCTGTAGAACTCACAGATACCTTCGTTTTGACTGGTTATGGCTCCCGTAACTCTAAACGAGCCAAGAGTTATGGCCCTCCGAAGAATCGATTTCCACAGGGTGCAACATCTACGGCGCAAGGTGCAACATCCGTCCAAAATGACGAAACCGTGTCGTACGACCTTTAGAAGTGGGTGCATGGATTTGAAATGGTGCAGTACCATGGTGCACCACTCTCCAGCGATGGTAAATCATTGACCAGCCACAGGGATCCCGTTTTTACAGAAAAAATCCACGTGACGAAAAAATGAAGGGTAAAAAACTTCCATGACCCGATTGAGGTTCGGATAGGATTTTTTGGGTATGAAACTAACCAGTGACGGCTGAAAGCTGCCATAGCTGTAGAACTCACAGATACCATCGTTTTGACTGGTTATGGCTCCCATAACTCTAAACGAGCAAAGAGTTATGGCGCTCCGAAGAATCGATATCCATAGGGTGCAACATCTACGTTGCAAGGTGCAACATCCGTCCAAAATGACGAAACAGTGTCGTACGACCTTTAGAAATGAGTGCATGGATTTAAGACATTGCAGTACCATGGTGCACCACTCTCCAGTGATGGTAAATCATAGAGCAGCCACGGGGATCCCGTTTTACAGAAAAAATCCACGTGACGAAAAAACGAAGGGTAAAAAACTTCCTTGACCCGATTGGGTTCGGATAGGATTTTTTGGGTATGAAAATAACCAGTGACGGCTGAAAGCTGCCATGGCTGTAGAACTCACAGATACCTTCGTTTTGACTGGTAATGGCTCCCGTAACTCTAAACGAGCCAAGAGTTATGGCCCTCCGAATAATCGATATCCACAGGGTGCAACATCTACGGTGCAAGGTGCAACATCCGTCCAAAATGACGAAACCGTGCCGTACGACCTTTAGAAATGGGTCATGGATTTGAAATGGTGCAGTACCATGGTGCACCACTCTCCAGCGATGGTAAATCATTGACCAACCACGGGGATCCCGTTTTACAGAAAAAATCCACGTGGCGAAAAAACGAAGGGTAAAAAACTTTCATGACCCGATTGAGGTTCGGATAGTATTTTTTGGGTATGAAACTAACCAGTGACGGCTGAAAGCTGTCATAGCTGTAGAACTCACAAATACCTTCGTTTGACTGGTTATGGCTCCCGTAACTCTAAACGAGCCAAGAGTTACGGCCCTCCGTAGAATCGATTTCCACAGGGTGCAACATCTGCAGTGCAAGGTGCAACATCCGTCCAAAATGACGTAACAGTGCCGTACGACCTTTAGAAATGGGTGCATGGATTTGAAATGATGCAGTACCATGGTGCACCACTCTCCAGCGATGGTAAATCATAGACCAGCCACGGGGATCCCGTTTTACAGAAAAAATCCACGTGACGAAAAAACGACGGGTAAAAAACTTCCTTGACCCGATTGAGGTTCGGATAGGAATTTTTGGATATGAAACTAACCAGTGACGGCTGAAAGCTGCCATAGCTGTAGAACTCACAGATACCTTCGTTTTGACTAGTTATGGCTCCCGTAACTCTAAACGAGCCAAGAGTTATGGCCCTCCGAATAGTCGATATCCATAGGGTGCAACATCTACGGTGCAAGGTGCAACATCCGTCCAAAATGACGAAACAGTGCCGTACGACCTTTAGAAATGGGTGCATGGATTTGAAACAGTGCAGTACCATGGTGCACCACACTCTAGCGATGGTAAATCATAGACCAGCCGCGGGAATTCCCTTTTGCAGAAAAAATCCACGTGACGAAAAAACGAAGGGTGAAAAACTTCCATGACCCGATTGAGGTTCGGATAGGATTTTTTGGGTATGAAACTAACCAGTGACGGCCGAAAGCCGTCACAGATGTAGATATAAAAATACCTTCGTTTTGACTGGTTGTGGCTCCCGTAACTCAAAACGAGCAAAGAGTTATGGCCCTCCAAAGAATCGATATCCATAGGGTGCAACATCTACGGTGCAAGGTGCAACATCCGTCCAAAATGACGAAACAGTGCCGTACGACGTTTAGAAAAGGGTGCATGGTTTGGAAACGGTGCAGTTCCATGGTGCACCACTCTCCAGCGATGGTTAATCATAGACCAGCCGCGGGAATTCCCTTTTACAGAAAAAATCCACGTGACGAAAAAACGAAGGGTGAAAAACTTCCATGACCCAATTGAGGTTTGGATAGGATTTATTGGGTATGAAACTAACCAGTGACGGCTGAAAGCCGTCACAGATGTAGAACTCAAAAATACCTTCGTTTTGACAGGTTGTGGCTCCCGTGACTCTAAAGGAGCCAAGAGTTATGGCCCTCCGAATAATCGATATCCATAGGCTGCAACATCTACGGTGCAAGGTGCAACATCCGTCCAAAATGACGAAACAGTGTCGTACGACCTTTAGAAATGGGTGCATGGATTGGAAACGGTGCAGTACCATGGTGCATCACTCTCCAGCGAAGGTAAATCATAGACCAGCCGTGGGAATTCCCTTTTACAGAAAAAATCCACGTGACGAAAAAACGAAGGGTAAAAAACTTCCATGACCCGATTGAGGTTCGGATAGGATTTTTTGGGTATAAACTAACCAGTGATGGCTAAAAGCCGTCATAGCTATAGAACTTACAAATACCTTCGTTTTGACTGGTTATGGCTCCCGTAACTCTAAACGAGCCAAGAGTTATGGCCCTCCGAAGAATCGATATCCACAGGGTGCAACATCTACGGTGCAAGGTGCAACATTCGTCCAAAATGACGAAACAGTGTCGTATGACCTTTAGAAATGGGTGCATGCATTGGAAACGGTGCAGTACCATGGTGCACCACTCTGCGGCAATGGTAAATCATAGACCAGCCATGGGAATTCCCTTTTACAGAAAAAATCCACGTGACGAAAAAACGAAGGGTAAAAAACTACCATGACCCGATTGACGTTCGGATAGGATTTTTTGGGTATGAAACTAACCAGTGACGGCTGAAAGTAGTCACAGATGTAGAACTCACAAATACCTTCGTTTTGAGTGGTTGTTGCTCCCGTAACTCAAAACTAGCAAAGAGTTATGGCCCTCCGAAGAATCGATATCCATAAGGTGCAACATCTACGGTGCAAGGTGCAACATCCGTCCAAAATGACGAAACAGTGCCGTACGACCTTTAGAAACGGGTGCATGGATTTGAAACGGTGCAGTACCATGGTGCGCCACTCTCCAGCGATGGTAAATCATAGACCAGCCGCGGGAATTCCCTTTTACAGAAAAAATTCACGTGACGAAAAAACGAAGGGTGAAAAACTTCCATGACCCGATTGAGGTTCGGATAGGATTTTTTGGGTATGAAACAAACCAGTGACGGCTGAAAGCCGTCACAGATGTAGAACTCAAAAATACCTTCGTTTGGACTGGTTGTGGCTCCCGTAATTCTAAACGAGCCAACAGTTATGGCCCTCCGAAGAATCGATATCCATAGGGTGCAACATCTACGGTGCAAGGTGCAACATCCGTCTAAAATGACGAAACAGTGCCGTACGACCTTTAGAAAAGGGTGCATGGATTGGAAACGGTGCAGTACCATGGTGCACCACTCTCCAGCGATGGTAAATCATAGACCAGCTGTGGGAATTCCCTTTTACAGAAAAAATCCACGTGACGAAAAAACGAAGGGTGAAAAACTTCCATGACCCGATTGAGGTTCGGATAGGATTTTTTGGGTATGAAACTAACCAGTGACTGCTGAAAGCCGTCACAGATGTAGAACTCAAAAATACCTTCGTTTTGACTGGTTGTGTCTCCCGTAACTCTAAACGAGCCAAGAGTTATGGCCCTCCGCAGAATCGATATCCATAGGGTGCCACATCTATGGTACAAGGTGCAACATCCGTCCAAAATGACGAAACAGTGCCGTACGACCTTTAGAAAAGGGTGCATGGATTGGAAACGGTGCAGTACCATGGTGCACCACTCTCCAGCAATGGTAAATCATAGACCAGCCGTGGGAATTCCCTTTTACAGAAAAAATCCACGTGACGAAAAAACGAAGGGTAAAAAACTTCCATGACCCGATCGAGGTTCGGATAGGACTTTTTGGGTATGAAACTAACCAGTGATGGCTAAAAGCCGTCATAGCTATAGAAATCACAGATACCTTCGTTTTGACAAGTTATGGCTCCCGTAACTCTAAACGAGCCAAGAGTTATGGCCCTCCGAAGAATCGATATCCACAGGGTGCAACATCTACGGTGCAAGGTGCAACATCCGTCCAAAATGACGAAACAGTGCCATATGACCTTTAGAAATGGGTGCATGGATTGGAAACGGTGCAGTACCATGGTGCACCACTCTGCAGCGATGGTAAATCATAGAATAGCCGCGGGAATTCACTTTTACAGAAAAAATCCACGTGACGAAAAAACGAAGGGTAAAAAACTTCCGTGACCCGATCGAGGTTCGGATAGGATTTTTTGGGTATGAAACTAACCAGTGATGGCTAAAAGCCGTCATAGCTATAGAACTCACAGATACCTTCGTTTTGACAGGTTATGGCTCCCCTAACTCTAAACGAGCCACGAGTTATGGCCCTCCGAAGAATCGATATCCACAGGGTGCAACATCTACGGTGCAAGGTGCAACATCCGTCCAAAATGACGAAACAGTGTAGTATGACCTTTAGAAATGGGTGCATGGATTGGAAACGGTGCAGTACCATGGTGCACCACTCTGCAGCGACGATAAATCATAGAATAGCCGCGGGAATTCCCTTTTACAGAAAAAATCCACATGACGAAAAAACGAAGGGTAAAAAACTTCCATGACCCGATTGAGGTTCGGATAGGATTTTTTGGGTATGAAACTAACCAGTGATGGCTAAAAGCCGTCATAGCTATACAACTCACAGATACCTTCGTTTTGACAGGTTATGGCTCCTGTAACTCTAAACGAGCCAAGAGTTATGGCCCTCCGAAGAATCGATATCCACAGGGTGCAACATCTACGGTGCAAGGCGCAACATCCGTCCAAAATGACGAAACAGTGCCGTATGACCTTTAGAAATGGGTGCATGCATTGGAAACGGTGCAGTACCATGGTGCACCACTCTGCAGCGATGGTAAATCATAGACCAGCCACGGGAATTCCCTTTTACAGAAAAAATCCACGTGACGAAAAAACGAAGGGTAAAAAACTTCCATGACCCGATTGAGGTTCGGATAGGATTTTTTGGGTATGAAACTAACCAGTGACGGCTGAAAATAGTCACAGATGTAGAACTCACAAATACCTTCGTTTTGAGTGGTTGTTGTCCCGTAACTCGAAACTAGCAAAGAGTTATGGCCCTCCGAAGAATCGATATCCATAGGGTGCAACATCTACGGTGCAAGGTGCAACATCCGTCCAAAATGACGAAACAGTGCCGTACGACCTTTAGAAATGGGTGCATGGATTTGAAACGGTGCAGTACCATGGTGCACCACTCTCCAGCGATGGTAAATCATAGACCAGCCGCGGGAATTCCCTTTTACAGAAAAAATCCACGTGACGAAAAAACGAAGGGTGAAAAACTTCCATGACCCGATTGAGGTTCGCATAGGATTTTTTGGGTATGAAACTAACCAGTGACGGCTGAAAGCCGTCACAGATGTAGAACTCAAAAATACCTTCGTTTTGACTGGTTGTGGCTCCCGTAACTCTAAACGAGCCAAGAGTTATGGCCCTCCGAAGAATCGATATCCATAGGGTGCAACATCTACGGTGCAAGGTGCAACATCCGTCAAAAATGACGAAACAGTGCCATACGACCTTTAGAAAAGGGTGCATGGATTTGAAACGGTGCAGTACCATGGTGCACCACTCTCCAGCGATGGTAAATCATAGACCAGCCGTGGGAATTCCCTTTTACAGAAAAAATCCACGTGACGAAAAAACGAAGGGTAAAAAACTTCCATGACCCGATTGAGGTTCGGATAGGATTTTTTTGGTATGAAACTAACCAGTGATGGCTAAAAACCATCATAGTTATAGAACTCACAGATACCTTCTTTTTGACAGGTTATGGCTCCCGTAACTCTAAACGAGCCAAGAGTTATGGCCCTCCGAAGAATCGATATCCACAGGGTGCAACATCTACGGTGCAAGGTGCAACATCCGTCCAAAATGACGAAACAGTGCCGTATGACCTTTAGAAATGGGTGCATGCATTGGAAACGGTGCAGTACCATGGTGCACCACTCTGCAGCGATGGTAAATCATAGACCAGCCGCTGGAATTCCATTTTACAGAAAAAATCCACGTGACGAAAAAACGAAGGGTAAAAAACTTCCATGACCCGATTGAGGTTCGGATAGGATTTTTTGGGTATGAAACTAACCAGTGACGGCTGAAAGTAGTCACAGATGTAGAACTCACAAATACCTTCGTTTTGAGTGGTTGTTGCTCCCGTAACTCAAAACTAGCAAAGAGCTATGGCCCTCCGAAGAATCGATACCATAGGGTGCAACATGTACGGTGCAAGGTGCAACATCCGTCCAAAATGACGAAACAGTGTCGTACGACCTTTAGAAATGGGTGCATGGATTTG
Organism: Allium cepa; assembly: GCA_030765085.1. Taxonomy (NCBI): domain Eukaryota; kingdom Viridiplantae; phylum Streptophyta; class Magnoliopsida; order Asparagales; family Amaryllidaceae; genus Allium; species Allium cepa. Next base: position 2,356,122 of record CM060941.1, read on the forward strand.
AAACAGTGCAGTACCATGGTGCACCACTCTGCAGCGATGGTAAATCATAGACCAGCCGCGGGAATTCCCTTTCACAGAAAAAATCCACGTGACGAAAAAATGAAGGGTAAAAAACTTCCATGACCCGATTGAGGTTCGGATAGGATTTTTTGGGTATGAAACTAACCAGTGACGGCTGAAAGTAGTCACAGATGTAGAACTCACAAATACCTTCGTTTTGAGTGGTTGTTGCTCCCGTAACTCAAAACTAGCAAAGAGTTATGGCCCTCCGAAGAACCGATATCCATAGGGTGCAACATCTACGGTGCAAGGTGCAACATCCGTCCAAAATGACGAAACAGTGCCGTACGACCTTTAGAAATGGGTGCATGGATTTGAAACAGTACAGTACCATGGTGCAACACTCTGCAGCGATGGTAAATCATAGACCAGCCGCGGGAATTCCCTTTTACAGAAAAAATCCACGTGACGAAAAAACGAAGGGTAAAAAACTTCCATGACCCGATTGAGGTTCGGATAGGATTTTTTGGGTATGAAACTAACCAGTGACGGCTGAAAGTAGTCACAGATGTAGAACTCACAAATACCTTCGTTTTGAGTGGTTGTTGCTCCCGTAACTCAAAACTAGCAAAGAGTTATGGCCCTCCGAAGAATCGATATCCACAGGGTGCAACATCTACGGTGCAAGGTGCAACATCCGTCCAAAATGACGAAACAGTGCCGTACGACCTTTAGAAATGGGTGCATGGATTGGAAACGATGCCGTACCATGGTGCACCACTCTCCAGCGATGGTAAATCATAGACCAGCCGCAGGAATTCCCTTTTACCGAAAAAATCCACGTGACGAAAAAACGAAGGGTAAAAAACTTCCATGACCCGATTGAGGTTCGGATAGGATTTTTTGGGTATGAAACTAACCAGTGACGGCTGAAAGGTGTCACAGATGTAGAACTCACAGATACATTCGTTTTGACTGGTTGTGGCTCCCGTAACTCTAAACGAGCCAAGAGTTATGGCCCTCCGAAGAATCGATATCCATAGGGTGCAACATCTACGGTGCAAGGTGCAACATCCATCCAAAATGACGAAACAGTGTCGTACGACCTTTAGAAATGGGTGCATGGATTGGAAACGGTGCAGTACCATGGTGCATCACTCTCCAGCGATGGTAAATCATAGACCAGCCGCGGGAATTCCCTTTTACAGAAAAAATCCACGTGACCAAAAAACGAAGGGTAAAAAACTTCCATGACCCGATTGATGTTCGGATAGGATTTTTTGGGTATGAAACTAACCCGTGACGGCTAAAAGCCGTCATAGCTATAGAACTCACAGATACCTTCGTTTTGACAGGTTATGGCTCCCGTAACTCTAAACGAGCCAAGAGTTATGGCCCTCCGAAGAATCGATATCCACAGGGTGCAACATCTATAGTGCAAGGTGCAACATCCGTCCAAAATGACGAAACAGTGCCGTACGACCTTTAGAAATGGGTGCATGGATTGGAAACGGTGCAGTACCATGGTGCACCACTCTGCAGCGATGGTAAATCATAGAATAGCCGCGGGAATTCCCTTTTACAGAAAAAATCCACGTGACGAAAAAACGAAGGGTAAAAAACTACCATGACCAGATTGAGGTTCGGATAGGATTTTTTGGGTATGAAACTAACCAGTGACGGCTGAAAGCTGTCACAGCTGTAGAACCCACAGATACCTTCGTTTTGACTGGTTGTGGCTCCCGTAACTCTAAACTAGCAAAGAGTTATGGCCCTCCGAAGAATCAATATCTACAGGGTGCAACATCTACGGTGCAAGGTGCAACATCCGTCCAAAATGACGAAACAGTGCCGTACGACCATTAGAAATTGGTGCATGGATTGGAAACGGTGCCGTACCATGGTGCACCACTCTCTAGCGATGGTAAATCATAGACCAGCCGCGGGAATTCCCTTTTACAGAAAAAGTCCACGTGACGAAAAAACGAAGGGTAAAAAACTTCCATGACCCGATTGAGGTTCAGATAGGATTTTTTGGGTATGAAACTAAGCAGTGACGGCTGAAAGCCGTCACAGCTGTAGAAATCACAGATACCTTCGTTTTGACGAGTTGTGGCTCCCGTAACTCTAAACGAGCCAAGAGTTATGGCCCTCCGAATAATCGATATCCATAGGGTGCAACATCTACGGTGCAAGGTGCAACATCTGTCCAAAATGACGAAACAGTGCCGTACGACCTTTAGAAATGGGCGCATGGATTTGAAACAGTGCAGTACATGGTGCACCACTCTCCAGCGATGGTAAATCATAGACCAGCCACGGGAATTCCCTTTTACAGAAAAATCCACGTGACGAAAAAACGAAGGGTAAAAAACTTCCATGACCCGATTGAGGTTCGGATAGGATTTTTTGGGTATGAAACTAACCAGTGACGGCTGAAAGCTGTCATAGCTGTAGAACTTACGGATACCTTCGTTTTGACTGGTTATGGCTCCCGTAACTCTAAACGAGCCCAGAGTTACGGCCCTCCAAATAATCGATATCCATAGGGTGCAACATCTACGGTGCAAGGTGCAACATCCGTCCAAATTGACGAAACAGTGCCGTACGACCTTTAGAAATGGGCACATGGATTTGAAACTGTTTGTGCCAAAATTGGTCACAAACCCCAAATACCGTGAAAGCACCAGTGTATGAATACAAACCAACAATATTCAAACACAAATAACAGATCTCAGCAAATATTGAACAATAATCCCGAAGTAAAGAACAGAGACACAAGTTTTATAGTGGTCCGGCTATCTCCGGCCTACGTCCACTCCAAAGTTTTTATCCTTTTCTTGATTATCCTTGATGATTACAGATGATTACCGCAGTTACAATGTCCAAAACTTGAAATAAATAGCAACAATGTTGATATGGAATGATTCTGGCAGCATCCAAGCGTTCTTTTACTCTCTGGAACCTCCGACCTCTTTTCTGAATGACCAGGGGCTCTATTTATAAGCGTAGGAGGCTGATATTTCTCCTAAAATCCGGGAAGACCACTTCAAGCACGTGAGGGGGCCCACATGCCCGAAATCTGGAAGTCCGGGCCCACCTTGGGATCGATTCGAAGTAAGGTTCGAATCGATCAAGAGATCATCCAATTGAGCTGAAATTTGGTGAGAACATTCTTCAACATGTATGTAAGCTCCTGTAAAAATTTCATTGCATTTGGATCAACGGTTTGGAAGATATGATCGATCCAAGTTCAAGAATCCGTGCGTCCTGAATGGCTCGAACCCATGCTTCGAAACCATCCCCTTCGAACCCATAGGGCCGACTCCTTCGAATCCATACCCTTCGAACCCATGCTCTTCGAATCCATGCTTTCTGAAGCCGCCTCCTTCGAGTCCATATCCTACGAGTCCATCCTCTTCGAATCCATCCCTTTCGAATCCTCGTCCTTCGAATCCATGTCCCTTGCTTCGTATCCATCATCTTCGAATCCATGTCCTCTTCGAATCCATCTCCTTCTTCGAATCCATCTTCATCTTCGAATCCATGATCTTCGAATCCATACCTATCGTTCGAATCCACCATCTTCGAGTCCATGTCCACCGTTCGAATCCATGTCCATTGCATTGAAGCTACTCCTTTCGAACCCATCTAGTTCCCATCGATTCGAAGCGTCATCGATGCGAACCTTATGGGTTCGAATCCTGATGGGTTCGAACCTGATCGGTTCGAACCGAGCGTCACTTTATCCCCTTTTTGATGGATTCGAACTACGTACTATTCCTACCTTGAATCCATCATATTTCCTTCATACGATCTCTGATTAACCTGAAATTTGAAACATAGCCTTTCATAGTCCTTATCATCATTTTCAATCAATTTCGTCCCGATCGGAGTTCAACAAAATTTTGACGATATCCATCGTAGCCTTATCTCCAGTCCTGATATCCATAATTCCTTGCCAATTCGTTGATATTCCAGTGTTGACCAAAAAATGGGATAACATTTTGCCCCCCAGAACATGCCTTGTGATAAAAAGGCGTGTTTTGAATAATTACGAATCCAATATCCGAAGTCCAAAGCCATATTGCCAGAGTATATCGCCCTTGACTGCTTCGATTCGATGTCCAATTCCATATCCGATAGCCAAAGCCTTAGCCAATTCCGTATCCATTCGAACTCGACAACCAAGTTCAAATCCATCCTTATCCAATAGCCAATAACCGGAGCCAGGACCTCTCTGGGTCGATATCCAAATCCATAACCTCTCTGGGTTCCTGCCAAGCGAGATCCACATCCGATGACTGTGGTCCAGTGTCCCTGGACGTTGAGTTAACCTCTCCGGGCTCTTGCCAAGCGCATACTTGACGACCTTGGCCCAGTGTCCCTGGGTGATGTAAAATGCCATGGCTTAAGTCCTAAGCCGAATCCTGATCTCTCCGGACCCTTGCCGAGCATAGTCCATACTCGACGACCTGAAAATAATAAATGATAATAGAAGGCCTAAGTCCTAGGCCGAATCCTGGTCACTCCTGACCCTTGCCAAGCATTGTCCATACTTGACGACCTGAATGAGTCAATCTTCCTTGTTTGGGTAAAGTGACTCATCCCTTGCCAGGCATAATCCATACCCGACGACCATTTATCAAAAACCAGATAAAAGTCCAACCAAAATTTATTCCAAAATCCAAATCCGAAATTCAAATCCGAAATCCAAATCCAAAATCCAAATCCAAATCCAAAATTCAAATCCAAACCAGAAAACCAGAAATCCAAACCAGCATCCAAAACCAAAAACAATCATCCAAAGGAAAATCCAAATAAAAAAAAGCAAGACAAACCAGGAGCTCAATCCAAGCTCCAAAACCAAATCCAAAAAAGAAAAGCAATGTCCAATCTAAAAGCAAGAAATAAATTTCACAAACCATAGCATCCCGGTTTATCATCATTCAGAGCATGCCTAGGGGCTATCTCCGTCCCCGTACATGTGTAAATGACTTTACCGTTTGCTAGTAGCTTGCTACTTATTCCATATTATCCTGGTCAATGGATGATCAATCGACGATCATCCCTGGGCCTCCCGTCATCACGGCGTGAGGTGGTCGGTGGTTGCTCCTGCTCCACCGTTGCATCCCGAGTTCCAACGTATTGCTGTAACTGTCATTCCTTACATGCTCCTCGATTATATCCTTTAGGTGCCTGCAACTGTTGGTATCATGTCCATCTAGATCATGGAAGAGACAGTGCCTTCCTGATGTCCTTTCCCGCTCTGTTGGTTCCCTCCTAGCCGGCCTTCGGTAGGGAAGGCGATTCCGAGTTTCCAGATATATCCGCTCCAGCGTCTCGTTCAATCCTGTGTATGTGGAAAACTTTGGATCCTTCCATCGCTTCCTAGCGTTTCCAGAGTCGTCATCTAACTTCCTTTTTCCTTTATCCTTATCCAAACCATTTTTGGATACCGCTCCAACCTCGATTGCATTAGCCTTCTTCAACTTTAAATCCGTACTTGCATCTTCTTGCCGAAGGAACCTTTCTGCCTCATGAAAGAATTCGTCGAGATTTTGCGGGGGATCTCGTATCAGAGATACCTTGAAATCAGAGTTCTCCCTGACTCCTGATACTGCCGCCATTAAAACCATTGATGGATCGGGCCGATCCATCGAAGCGACTGCCGCACTGAATCGAGTTAGAAAAGCTCTAAGCGATTCATCCATTCTTTGCTTCACCGATGCTAGTGTCATCACATTCTTCGGCCTCTTGACGTGAACCCGAAACTGCCCCAAAAACCTTTCCACTAACTCCCTCCAAGTCCTGATAGATCCTTCTCCCAGCTGCCTAAACCACATCGCAGCTATGTCCGTCAAATACAAAGGGAAGCATCGGGCCATCACTTCCTCCGATGCCTCCAGCACCTCCATGTGTCTGGTGTACCTCATCAAGTGATCTGTTGGATCTGTCTTGCCATCATATATCTCCACGCTAGGCAACTTAAACTTAGGTGGGCTCTGAGCCATCCTTATTTCCTGAGCAAACGGACTCCTGTTCACTCCTTCCAAGTCTCCTTTGGCCAAACCACCTCGCACTGTTTTCCTAATCATCTCTACCAATCCAGCGTTGTCTGTCGGGGGTTGCCCCCGAGGGAACTCCGGCACATACTCTTCATGTGGCTCGTTAGTAGCAACGTTGGTTCTAGCCTGTTGAACTCCTTCCAGAGGTCCTCCTGTGTTGGATCCTGTGGGTCTGCCCCCAAGCCCTTGTTGATTGCTTTGTGGCTCCATATCTCGACCTCCATTGGGTTCCACAACCCTAGTCCCCTGTCCTGCATCCACAGCGGTTGTTGCTGTCCCTAGGTTCTGCATCCCTGCAGCTCTCATTTGCTCAAAGAAAGTCTGCATCATTTCTTGTTGGTTCTTTAACAATCTCTCCTGCAATGAGTTTGCCATAGCCTCCATCTCATCCCGGGTTATGTAGATTGAGGCCTGTCCTTCCTCGGCTCCGGAGGATGCTTGTTGACTTCCTTCCTGTTGGCTTCGCTCAGCCCTTTGCCTTCTACTATTTTGCCTAGTCATTGTCCTTGAATCCAAACTCTTTAAAATCTTCAAATCCAACTTTCAAATCCGATGTAGCGGGTGCTAGTCGTTCTCAGTGAAAGCACCAAAGTGTTTGTGCCAAAATTGGTCACAAACCCCAAATACCGTGAAAGCACCAGTGTATGAATACAAACCAACAATATTCAAACACAAATAACAGATCTCAGCAAATATTGAACAATAATCCCAAAGTAAAGAACAGAGACACAAGTTTTATAGTGGTTCGGCTATCTCCGGCCTACGTCCACTCCAAAGTTTTTATCCTTTTCTTGATTATCCTTGATGATTACAGATGATTACCGCAGTTACAATGTCCAAAACTTGAAATAAATAGCAACAATGTTGATATGGAATGATTCTGGCAGCATCCAAGCGTTCTTTTACTCTCTAGAACCTCCGACCTCTTTTCTGAATGACCAGGGGCTCTATTTATAAGCGTAGGAGGCTGATATTTCTCCTAAAATCCGGGAAGACCACTTCAGGCACGTGAGGGGGCCCACATGCCCGAAATCTGGAAGTCCGGGCCCACCTTGGGATCGATTCGAAGTAAGGTTCGAATCGATCAAGAGATCATCCAATTGAGCTGAAATTTGGTGAGAACATTCTTCAACATGTATGTAAGCTCCTGTAAAAATTTCATTGCATTTGGATCAACGGTTTGGAAGATATGATCGATCCAAGTTCAAGAATCCGTGCGTCCTGAATGGCTCGAACCCATGCTTCGAAACCATCTATTTCGAAACCATCCCCTTCGAACCCATAGGGCCGACTCCTTCGAATCCATACCCTTCGAACCCATGCTCTTCGAATCCATGCTTTCTGAAGCCGCCTCCTTCGAGTCCATATCCTACGAGTCCATCCTCTTCGAATCCATCCCTTTCGAATCCTCGTCCTTCGAATCCATGTCCCTTGCTTCGTATCCATCATCTTCGAATCCATGTCCTCTTCGAATCCATCTCCTTCTTCGAATCCATCTTCATCTTCGAATCCATGATCTTCGAATCCATACCTATCGTTCGAATCCACCATCTTCGAGTCCATGTCCACCGTTCGAATCCATGTCCATTGCATTGAAGCTACTCCTTTCGAACCCATCTAGTTCCCATCGATTCGAAGCGTCATCGATGCGAACCTTATGGGTTCGAATCCTGATGGGTTCGAACCTGATCGGTTCGAACCGAGCGTCACTTTATCCCCTTTTTGATGGATTCGAACTACGTACTATTCCTACCTTGAATCCATCATATTTCCTTCATACGATCTCTGATTAACCTGAAATTTGAAACATAGCCTTTCATAGTCCTTATCATCATTTCCAATCAATTTCGTCCCGATCGGAGTTCAACAAAATTTTGATGATATCCATCGTAGCCTTATCTCCAGTCCTGATATCCATAATTCCTTGCCAATTCGTTGATATTCCAGTTTTGACCAAAAAATGGGATAACAGAAACAGTGCAGTACCATGGTGCACCACTCTCCAGCGATGGTAAATCATAGACCAGCCATGGGAATTCCCTTTTACAGAAAAAATCCACGTGACGAAAAAACGAAGGGTAAAAAACTTCCATGACCCGATTGAGGTTCGGATAGGATTTTTTGGGTATGAAACTAACCAGTGACGGCTGAAAGTTGTCATAGCTGTAGAACTAACGGATACCTTCGTTTTGACTGGTTATGGCTCCCGTAACTCTAAACGAGCCAAGAGTTACGGCCCTCCGAAGAATCGATATCCATAGGGTGCAACATCTACGGTGCGAGGTGCAACATCCGTCCAAAATGACGAAACAGTGTCGTACGACCTTTATAAATGGGTGCATGGATTGGAAACGGTGCAGTACCATGGTGCACCACCCTCCAGCGATGGTAAATCATAGACCAGCCACGGGAATTCCCTTTTACAGAAAAAATCCACGTGACGAAAAAACAAAGGGTAAAAAACTTCCATGACCCGATCGAGGTTCGGATAGGATTTTATGGGTATGATACAAACCAGTGACGGCTGAAAGCTGTCACAGCACAGATACCTTCGTTTTGACTGGTTGTGGCTCCCGTAACTCTAAACGAGCCAAGAGTTATGGCCCTCCGAATAATCGATATCCATAGGGTGCAACATCTACGGTGCAAGGTGCAACATCCGTCCAAAATGACGAAACAGTGCCGTACGGCCTTTAGAAATGGGCACATGGATTTGAAACAGTGCAGTACCATGGTGCACCACTCTCCAGCGATGGTAAATCATAGACCAGCCACGGGAATTCCCTTTTACAGAAAAAATCCACGTGACGAAAAAACGAAGGGTAAAAAACTTCCATGACCCAATTGAGGTTCGGATAGGATTTTCTGGGTATGAAACTAACCAGTGACGGCTGAAAGCTGTCATAGCTGTAGAACTAACGGATACCTTCGTTTTGACTGGTTATGGCTCCCGTAACTCTAAAAGAGCCAAGAGTTACGGCCCTCCGAAGAATCGATATCCATAGGGTGCAACATCTACGGTGCAAGGTGCAACATCCGTCCAAAATGACGAAACAGTGCCGTACGACCTTTAGAAATGGGCACATGGATTTGAAACAGTGCAGTACCATGGTGCACCACTCTCCAGCGATGGTAAATCATAGACCAGCCACTGGAATTCCCTTTTACAGAAAAAATCCACGTGACGAAAAAACGAAGGGTAAAAAACTTCCATGACCCGACTGAGGTTCGGATAGGATTTTTTGGGTATGAAACTAACCAGTGACGGCTGAAAGTGGTCATAGATGTAGAACTAACGGATACCTTCGTTTTGACTGGTTATGGCTCCCGTAACTCTAAACGAGCCAAGAGTTACGGCCCTCCGAAGAATCGATATCCATATGGTGCAACATCTACGGTGCGAGGTGCAACATCCGTCCAAAATGACGAAACAGTGTCGTACGACCTTTAGAAATGGGTGCATGGATTGGAAACGGTGCAGTACCATGGTGCACCACTCTCCAGCGATGGTAAATCATAGACCGGCCACGGGAATTCCCTTTTACAGAAAAAATCCACGTGACGAAAAAACAAAGGGTAAAAAACTTCCATGACCCGATTGAGGTTCGGATAGGATTTTATGGGTATGACAATAACCAGTGACGGCTGAAAGCTGTCACAGCTGTAGAACTCACAGATACCTTCGTTTTGACGTGTTGTGGCTCCCGTAAATCTAAACGAGCCAAGAGTAATGGCCCTTCGAAGAATCGATATCCATAGGGTGCAACATCTACGGTGCAAGTAGCAACATCCGTCCAAAATGACGAAACAGTGCCGTACGAAGTTTAGAAATGGGTGCATGGATTGGAAACGGTGCAGTACCATGGTGCACCACTCTCCAGCGATGGTAAATCATAGACCAGCCACGGGAATTCCCTTTTACAGAAAAAATCCACGTGACGAAAAAACGAAGGGTAAAAAACTTCCATGACCCGATTGAGGTTCGGATAGGATTTTTTGGGTATGAAGCTAACCAGTGACGGCTGAAAGCGGTCACAGCTGTAGAACTCACAGATACCTTCATTTTGACTGGTTGTGGCTCCCGTAACTCTAAACGAGCCAAGAGTTATGGCCCTCCGAATAATCGATATCCATAGGGTGCAACATCTACGGTGCAATGTGCAACATCCGTCCAAAATGACGAAACAATGTCGTACGACCTTTAGAAATGGGCGCATGGATTTGAAATAGTGCAGTACCATGGTGCACCACTCTCCAGCGATGGTAAATCATAGACCAGCCACGGGAATTCCCTTTTACAGAAAAAATCCACGTGACGAAAAAACGAAGGGTAAAAAACTTCCATGACCCGGTTGAGGTTCGGATAGGATTTTTTGGGTATGAAACAAACCAGTGACGGCTGAAAGCTGTCATAGCTGTAGAACTAACGGATACCTTCGTTTTGACTGGTTATGGCTCCCGTAACTCTAAACGAGCCAAGAGTTACGGCCCTCCGAAGAATCGATATCCATAGGGTGCAACATCTACGGTGCAAGGTGCAACAACCGTCCAAAATGACGAAACAGTGCCGTACGACCTTTAGAAATGGGCGCATGGATTGGAAGTGGTGCAGTACCATGGTGCACCACTCTCCAGCGATGGTAAATCATAGACCAGCCACGGGAATTACCTTTTACAGAAAAAATCCACGTGACGAAAAACGAAGGGTAAAAAACTTCCATGACCCGATTGAGGTTCGGATAGGATTTTTTGGGTATGAAACTAACCAGTGACGGCTGAAAGCTGTCAAAGCTGTAGAACTAACGGATACCTTCGTTTTGACTGGTCATGGCTCCCGTAACTCTAAACGAGCCAAGAGTTACGGCACTCCGAAGAATCAATATCCATAGGGTGCAACATCTACGGTGCAAGGTGCAACATCCGTCCAAAATGACGAAACAGTGCCGTACGACCTTTAGAAATGGGCACATGGATTTGAAACAGTGCAGTACCATGTGTTATCCCATTTTTTGGTCAAAACTGGAATATCAACAAATTGACAAGGAATTATGGATATCAGGACTGGAGATAGCTACGATGGATATCGTCAAAATTTTGTTTAACTCCGATCGGGACGAAATTGATTGGAAATGATGATAAGGACTATGAAAGGCTATTTTTCAAATTTCAGGTTAATCGGAGTTCGTATGAAGGAAATATGATGGATTCAAGGTAGGAATAGTACGTATTTCGAATCCATCAAAAAGGGGATAAAGTGACGCTCGGTTCGAACCGATCAGGTTCGAACCCATCAGGATTCGAACCCATGAGGTTCGCATCGATGACGCTTCGAATCGATGGGAACTAGATGGGTTCGAAAGGAGTAGCTTCAATGCAATGGACATGGATTCGAACGGTGGACATGGACTCGAAGATGGTGGATTCGAACGATAGGTATGGATTCGAAGATCATGGATTCGAAGATGAAGATGGACTCGAAGAAGGTAATGGATTCGAAGTATATGGATTCGAAGATGAAGATGGACTCGAAGAAGGAGATGGATTCGAAGTGGACATGGATTCGAAGAAGGAGATGGAGTCGAATTGGACATGGATTCGAAGAAGGAGATTGAGTCGAAGTAGACATGGATTCGAAGAAGGAGATGGATTCGAAGTGGACATGGATTCGAAGAAGGAGATGGATTCGAAGAGGACTTGGATTCGAAGATGATGGATACGAAGCAAGGGACATGGATTCGAAGGACGAGGATTCGAAAGGGATGGATTCGAAGAGGATGGACTCGTAGGATATGGACTCGAAGGAGGCGGCTTCAGAAAGCATGGATTCGAAGAGCATGGGTTCGAAGGGTATGGATTCGAAGGAGTCGGCCCTATGGGTTCGAAGGGGATGGTTTCGAAGTAGATGGTTTCGAAGCATGGGTTCGAACCATTCAGGACGCACAGATTCTTGAACTTGGATCGATCATATCTTCCAAACCGTTGATCCAAACGCAATGAAATTTTTACAGGAGCTTACATACATGTTGAAGAATGTTCACACCAAATTTCAGCTCAATTGGATGGATTCTTGATCGATTCGAACGTCACTTCGAATCGATCCCAAACTGGGCACGGATTCCGAGAACATGGGCCCCCCTCACGTGCCAAGCAGCCTCCCCAGGTTTTAGGCGGGATTTCAGCCTTCCACGCCCATAAATAGAGCCTCTGGTCATTCAGAAAAGGGGTCGGAAGATTTGGAGAGAAGAGGCATGCCCGGATGCTGCTAGAATCATTCCATAGCTTCATTACTGCTATTTTCTTCAGATTTGGTCATTACTACTGTTGAAATCACTTGTAACCTTGAAGGATAATTAAGAAAAAGAAAAAAAAAATTGGAGTGGACGTAGGCCGGAGATAGCCGAACCACTATAAAACCTGTGTTTCTATTCTTTACTTTTGGATTGTTGTCTATTATTTGCTAAGATTTGTTATTTGTGTTTGAATATCACTAATTTATATTCATACACTGGTGCTTTCACGGTATTGGTTGTTTGTGACCAATTTTGACGCAAACATACTGGTGCTTTCACGGTATTGGGTGTTTGTGACCAATTTTGACGCAAACATTTTGGTGCTTTCATTGAGAGGGCAACTAACACCTGCTACATCGGATTTGAAGAGTTTGAGGAATTTGGATTTGGAAGACAATGACTAGGCAGAATAGCAGAAGGCTAAGGGCCGAGAGAAGCCAACAAGGAGGAAGTCAACAAGCATCCTCCGGAGGTGAGGAAGGACAAGCTTCGGTCTACATAACTCGGGATGAAATGGAAGCTATGGCCAATTCTTTGCAGGAGAGATTGTTGAAAAGTCAACAGGAAATGATGCAAACCTTCTTGGAACAAATGAGAGATGCAGGGATGCAGAACTTAGGAACAGCTACAGCAACTGCGGATGTAGGACAAGGAGCTAGGGTTGTGGAACCCAATGAAGGACAGGATACGGAGCCAGAAGGCAATCAACAAGGGCTTGCGGGCAGGCCCACAGAATTCAATGCAGGAGAACCTTTGGGAGGAATTCAACAAGCTAGAGCTAACGTTGCTGCTAGTGAGCCACACGAGGAATATGTACCAGAGTTCCCTCGGGGGCATGGGGGGCAACCCCTACCAGACAATATAGGATTAGTAGAAATGATCAGGAAGACTGTGCGAGGTGGTTTGACAAACGGAGATTTGGAAGGAGTGAATAGAAGTCCATTCGCTCGGGAGATAAGGATGGCTCAGAATCCACCTAAGTTCAAGCTACCTAGCGTGGAGGTATATGATGGTAAGACGGATCCAACAGATCACTTAATGAGGTACACCAGACACATGGAGGTGCTGGGGGCATCAGAGGAAGTGATGGCCCGATGTTTCCCTTTGTATTTGAAGGACTTAGCTGCAATGTGGTTTAGGCAGCTGGAAGAAGGATCTATCAGGACTTGGAAGGAATTAGTGGAAAAGTTTCTGGGACAGTTTCGGGTTCACGTCAAGAGGCCGAAGAACGTGATGACTTTAACATCGGTGAAGCAAAGGATGGACGAATCACTTAGAGCTTTTCTAACTCGATTCAGTGCGGCAGTCGCTTCGGTGGATCGGCCTGATCCATCAATGGTTTTGATGGCAGCAGTATCAGGAGTCAAGGAGAATTCGGATTTCAAGGTATCTCTGATACGAGATCCCCCGTAAAATCTCGACGAATTCTTTCATGAGGCAGAAAGGTTCCTTCGGCAAGAAGATGCAAGTACGGATTTAAAGTTGAAGAAGGCTAATGCAATCGAGGTTGGAGCGGTATCCAAAAATGGTTTGGATAAGGATAAAGGAAAAAGGAAGTTAGATGACGACTCTGGAAACGCTAGGAAGCGATGGAAGGATCCAAAGTTTTCCACATACACAGGATTGAACGAGACGCTAGAGCGGATATACCTGGAAACTCGGAATCGCCTTCCCTACCGAAGGCCGGCTAGGAGGGAACCAACAGAGCGGGAAAGGACATCAGGAAGGCACTGTCTCTTCCATGATCTGGATGGACATGATACCAACAGCTGCAGGCACCTAAAGGATATAATCGAGGAGCATGTAAGGAATGGACAGTTACAGCAATACGTTGGAACTCGGGATGCAACGGTGGAGCAGGAGCAACCATCGACCACCTCACGCCGTGATGATGGGAGGCCCAGGGAAGATCGTCGATTGATCATCCATTGACCAGGATAATATGGAATAAGTAGCAAGCTACTAGCAAACGGTAAAGTCATTTACACATGTACGGGGATGGAGATAGCCCCTAGGCATGCTCTGAATGATGATAAACCGGGATGCTATGGTTTGTGAAATTTATTTATTGCTTTTAGATTGGACATTGCTTTTCTTTTTTGGATTTGGTTTTGGAGCTTGGATTGAGCTCCTGGTTTTTCTTGCTTTTTTATTTGGATTTTCCTTTGGATGATTGTTTTTGGTTTTGGATGCTGGTTTGGATTTCTGGTTTTCTGGTTTGGATTTGAATTTTGGATTTGGATTTTGGATTTGGATTTCGGATTTGAATTTCGGATTTGGATTTTGGAATAAATTTTGGTTGGACTTTTATCTGGTTTTTGATACATGGTCGTCGGGTATGGATTATGCCTGGCAAGGGATGAGTCACTTTACCCAAATAAGGAAGATTGACTCATTCAGGTCGTCAAGTATGGACAATGCTTGACAAGGGTCAGGAGTGACCAGGATTCGGCCTAGGACTTAGGCCTTCTATTATCATTTATTATTTTCAGGTCGTCGAGTATGGACTATGCTCGGCAAGGGTCCGGAGAGATCAGGATTCGGCTTAGGACTTAAGCCATGGCATTTTACAGCACCCAGGGACACTGGGCCAAGGTCGTCAAGTATGGATTGCGCTTGGCAAGAACCCGGAGAGGTTGGCTCAACGTCCAGGGACACCGGACCAAGGTCGTCAAATATGGATTGTGCTTGGCAAGAACCCGGAGTGGTTGGCTCAACGTCCAGGGACACTGGACCGAGGACTTCAAGTATGGATTGCGCTTGGCAAGAGCCCGGAGAGGTTAACTCAACGTCCAGGGACACTGGACCACGGTCGTCGGATGTGGATCACGCTTGGCAGGAACCCAGAGAGGTTATGGATTTGGATATCGACCCGGAGAGGTCCTGGCTCCGGTTATTGGCTATTGGATAAGGATGGATTGGAACTTGGTTGTCGAGTTCGAATGGATACGGAATTGGCTAAGGCTTTGGCTATTGGATATGGAATTGGACATCGACTCGAAGCAGTCAATGACGATATACTCTGGCAATATGGCTTTGGACTTCGGATATTGGATTCGTAGTTATTCAAAACACGCCTTGTTATCACAAGGCATGTTTTGGGGGGCAAAATGTTATCCCATTTTTTGGTCAAAACTGGAATATCAACAAATTGGCAAGGAATTATGGATATCAGGACTGGAGATAGCTACGATGGATATCGTCAAAATTTTGTTGAACTCCGATCGGGACGAAATTGATTGGAAATGATGATAAGGACTATGAAAGGCTATGTTTCAAATTTCAGGTTAATCGGAGTTCGTATGAAGGAAATATGATGGATTCAAGGTAGGAATAGTACGTAGTTCGAATCCATCAAAAAGGGGATAAAGTGACGCTCGGTTCGAACCGATCAGGTTCGAACCCATCAGGATTCGAACCCATGAGGTTCGCATCGATGACGCTTCGAATCGATGGGAACTAGATGGGTTCGAAAGGAGTAGCTTCAATGCAATGGACATGGATTCGAAAGGTGGACATGGACTCGAAGATGGTGGATTCGAACGATAGGTATGGATTCGAAGATCATGGATTCGAAGATGAAGATGGACTCGAAGAAGGTAATGGATTCGAAGTATACATGGATTCGAAGATGAAGATGGACTCGAAGAAGGAGATGGATTCGAAGTGGACATGGATTCGAAGAAGGAGATGGAGTCGAATTGGACATGGATTCGAAGAAGGAGATGGAGTCGAAGTAGACATGGATTCGAAGAAGGAGATGGAGTCGAAGTAGACATGGATTCGAAGAAGGAGATGGATTCGAAGTGGACATGGATTCGAAGAAGGAGATGGATTCGAAGAGGACATGGATTCGAAGATGATGGATACGAAGCAAGGGACATGGATTCGAAGGACGAGGATTCGAAAGGGATGGATTCGAAGAGGATGGACTCGTAGGATATGGACTCGAAGGAGGCGGCTTCAGAAAGCATGGATTCGAAGAGCATGGGTTCGAAGGGTATGGATTTGAAGGAGTCGGCCCTATGGGTTCGAAGGGGATGGTTTCGAAGTAGATGGTTTCGAAGCATGGGTTCGAACCATTCAGGACGCACAGATTCTTGAACTTGGATCGATCATATCTTCCAAACCGTTGATCCAAACGCAATGAAATTTTTACAGGAGCTTACATACATGTTGAAGAATGTTCCACCAAATTTCAGCTCAATTGGATGGATTCTTGATCGATTCGAACGTCACTTCGAATCGATCCCAAACTGGGCACGGATTCCGAGAACATGGGCCTGTGGGCCCCCCTCACGTGCCAAGCAGCCTCCCCAGGTTTTAGGCGGGATTTCAGCCTTCCACGCCTATAAATAGATCCCCTGGTCATTCAGAAAAGGGGTCGGAAGATTTGGAGAGAAGAGGCATGCCCGGATGCTGCTAGAATCATTCCATAGCTTCATTACTGTTATTTTCTTCAGATTTGGTCATTACTACTGTTGAAATCACTTGTAACCTTGAAGGATAATTAAGAAAAAGAAAAAAAAAATTTGGAGTGGACGTAGGCCGGAGATAGCCGAACCACTATAAAACCTGTGTTTCTATTCTTTACTTTTGGATTGTTGTCTATTATTTGCTAAGATTTGTTATTTGTGTTTGAATATCACTAATTTATATTCATACACTGGTGCTTTCACGGTTTGGGTGTTTGTGACCAATTTTGACGCAAACATACTGGTGCTTTCACGGTATTGGGTGTTTGTGACCAATTTTGACGCAAACACCATGGTGCACCACTCTCCAGCGATGGTAAATCATAGACCAGCCACGGGAATTCCCTTTTACAGAAAAAATCCACGTGACGAAAAAACGAAGGGTAAAAAACTTCCATGACCCGATTGAGGTTCGGATAGGATTTTTTGGGTATGAAGCTAACCAGTGACGGCTGAAAGCTGTCGCAGCTGTAGAACTCACAGATACCTTCGTTTTGACTGGTTGTGGCTCCCGTAACTCTAAACGAGCCAAGAGTTACGGCCCTCCGAATAATCGATATCCATAGGGTGCAACATCTACGGTACAAGGTGCAACATCCGTCCAAAATGACGAAACAGTGCCGTATGACCTTTAGAAATGGGCGCATGGATTTGAAACAGCGCAGTACCATGGTGCACCACTCTCCAGCGATGGTAAATCATAGACCAGCCACGGGAATTCCCTTTTACAGAAAAAATCCACGTGACGAAAAAACAAAGGGTAAAAAACTTCCATGACCCGATTGAGGTTCGGATAGGATTTTATGGGTATGACACAAATTAGTGACGGCTGAAAGCTGTCACAGCTTTAGAACTCACAGATACCTTCGTTTTGACTGGTTGTGGCTCCCGTAACTCTAAACGAGGCAAGAGTTATGGCCCTCCGAATAATCAATATCCATAGGGTGCAACATCTATGGTGCAAGGTGCAACATCCGTCCAAAATGACGAAACAGTGTCGTACGACCTTTAGAAATGGGCACATGGATTTGAAACAGTGCAGTACCATGGTGCACCACTCTCCAGCGATGGTAAATCATAGACCAGCCACGGGAATTCCCTTTTACAGAAAAAATCCACGTGACGAAAAAACGAAGGGTAAAAAACTTCCATGTCCCGATTGAGGTTCGGATAGGATTTTTTGGGTATGAAACTAACCAGTGACGGCTGAAAGCCGTCATAGCTGTAGAACTCATAGATACCTTCGTTTGACTGGTTATGGCTCCCGTAACTCTAAACGAGCCAAGAGTTATGGCCCTCCGAAAAATCGATATCCACAGGGTACAACATCAACGGTGCAAGGTGCAACATCCGTCCAAAATGACGAAACAGTGTCGTACGACCTTTAGAAATGAGTGCATGGATTTGAAACATTGCAGTACCATGGTGCACCACTCTCCAGCGATGGTAAATCATAGACCAGCCACGGGGATCCCGTTTTACAGAAAAAATCCACGTGACGAAAAAACGAAGGGTAAAAAACTTCCTTGACCCGATTGAGGTTCGGATAGGATTTTTTGGGTATGACACTAACCAGTGACGGCTGAAAGCCGTCATAGCTGTAGAACTCACAGATACCTTCGTTTTGACTGGTTATGGCTCCCGTAACTCTAAACGAGCCAAGAGTTATGGCCCTCCGAAGAATCGATATCCACAGGGTACAACATCAACGGTGCAAGGTGCAACATCCGTCCAAAATGACGAAACAGTGCCGTACGACCTTTAGAAATGAGTGCATGGATTTAAAACATTGCAGTACCATGGTGCACCACTCTCCAGCGATGGCAAATCATAGACCAGCCACGGGGATCCCGTTTTACAGAAAAAATCCACGTGACGAAAAAACGAAGGGTAAAAAACTTCCTTGACCCGATTGAGGTTCGGATAGGATTTTTTGGGTATGAAACTAACCAGTGACGGCTGAAAGCCATCAAAGCTGTAGAACTCACAGATACCTTCGTCTTGACTAGTTATGGCTCCCGTAACTCTAAACGAGCCAAGAGTTATGACCCTCCGAAGAATCGATATCCACAGGGTGCAACATCTACGGTGCAAGGTGCAACATCCGTCCAAAATGACGAAACAGTGCCGTACGACCTTTAGAAATGAGTGCAAGGATTTGAAACATTGCAGTACCATGGTGCACCACTCTCCAGCGATGGTAAATCATAGACCAGCCACGGGGATCCCGTTTTACAGAAAAAATCCACGTGACGAATAAACGAAGGGTAAAAAAACTTCCTTGACCCGATTGAGGTTCGGATAGGATTTTTTGGGTATGAAACTAACCAGTGACGGCTGAAAACCGTCATAGCTGTAGAACTCACAGATACCTTCGTTTTGACTGGTTATGGCTCCCGTAACTCTAAATGAGCCAAGAGTTACGGCCCTCCGAAGAATCGATATCCACAGGGTGCAACACCTACGGTGCAAGGTGCAACATCCGTCCAAAATGACGAAACATGGCCGTACGACCTTCTGAAATGAGTGCATGGATTTGAAACATTGCAGTACCATGGTGCACCACTCTCCCGTGATGGTAAATCATAGACCAGCCACGAGGATCCCGTTTTACAGAAAAAATCCACGTGACGAAAAAACGAAGGGTAAAAAACTTCCTTGACCCGATTGAGGTTCGGATAGGATTTTTTGGGTATGAAACTAACCGGTGACGGCTGAAAGCCGTCATAGCCGTAGAACTCACAGATACCTTTGTTTTGACTGGTTATGGCTCCCGTAATTCTAAACGAGCCAAGAGTTATGGCCCTCCGAAGAATCGATATCCACAGGGTGCAACACCTACGGTGCAAGGTGCAACCTTCGTACAAAATGACGAAACAGTGCCGTACGACCTTTTGAAATGAGTGCATGGATTTGAAACATTGCAGTACCGTGGTGCACAACTCTCCAGCGATGGTAAATCATAGACCAGCCACGGGGATCCCGTTTTACAGAAAAAATGCACGTGACGGAAAAACGAAGGGTAAAAAAACTTCCTTGACCCGATTGAGGTTCGGATAGGATTTTTTGGGTATGAAACTAACCAGTGACGGCTGAAAGCCATCATAGCTGTAGAACTCACAGATACCTTCGTTTTGACTGGTTATGGCTCCCGTAACTATAAACGAGCCAAGAGTTATGGCCCTCCGACGAATCGATATCCACAGGGTGCAACATCTACGGTGCAAGGTGCAACATCCGTCCAAAACGACGAAACAGTGCCGTATGACCTTTAGAAAAGAGTGCATGGATTTGAAACATTGCAGTACCATGGTGCACCACTCTCCAGCGATGGTAAATCATAGACCAGCCACGGGGATCCCGTTTTACAGAAAAAATCCACGTGACGAAAAAACGAAGGGTAAAAAACTTCCTTGACCCGATTGAGGTTCGGATAGGATTTTTTGGGTATGAAACTAACCAGTGACGGCTGAAAGCCGTCATAGCTGTAGAACTCCCAGATACCTTCGTTTTGACTGGTTATGGCTCCCGTAACTCTAAATGAGCCAAGAGTTATGGCCCTCCGAAGAATCGATATCCATAGGGTGCAACATCTACGGTGCAAGGTGCAACATCCGTCCAAAATGACGAAGCAGTGCCGTACGACCTTTAGAAATGAGTGCATGGATTTGAAACATTGCAGTACCATGGTGCACCACTCTCCAGCGATGGTAAATCATAGACCAGCTACGGGGATCCCGTTTTACAGAAAAAATCCACGTGACGAAAAAACGAAGGGTAAAAAACTTCCTTGACCCGATTGAGGTTCGGATAGGATTTTTTGGGTATGAAACTAACCAGTGACGGCTGAAAGCCGTCATAGCTATAGAACTCACAGATACCTTCGTTTTGACTGGTCATGGCACCCGTAACTCTAAAAGAGCCAAGAGTTATGGTCCTCCGAAGAATCGATATCGACAGGGTGGAAAACCTACGGTGCAAGGTGCAACATCCGTCCAAAATGACGAAACAGTGCCGTACGACCTTTTGAAATGAGTGCATGGATTTGAAACATTGCAGTACCATGGTGCACCACTCTCTAGCGATGGTAAATCATAGTCCAGCCACGGGGATCCCGTTTTACAGAAAAAATCCACGTGGCGAAAAAACGAAGGGTAAAAAACTTCCTTGACCCGATTGAGGTTCGGATAGGATTTTTTGGGTATGAAACTAACCAGTGACGGCTGAAAGCGGTCATAGCTGTAGAACTCACAGATACCTTCGTTTTGACTGGTTATGGCTCCCGTAACATCCGTCCAAAATGACGAAACATGGCCGTACGACCTTCTGAAATGAGTGCATGGATTTGAAACATTGCAGTACCATGGTGCACCACTCTCCCGTGATGGTAAATCATAGACCAGCCACGAGGATCCCGTTTTACAGAAAAAATCCACGTGACGAAAAAACGAAGGGTAAAAAACTTCCTTGACCCGATTGAGGTTCGGATAGGATTTTTTGGGTATGAAACTAACCGGTGACGGCTGAAAGCCGTCATAGCCGTAGAAATCACAGATACCTTTGTTTTGACTGGTTATGGCTCCCGTAATTCTAAACGAGCCAAGAGTTATGGCCCTCCGAAGAATCGATATCCACAGGGTGCAACACCTACGGTGCAAGGTGCAACCTTCGTACAAAATGACGAAACAGTGCCGTACGACCTTTTGAAATGAGTGCATGGATTTGAAACATTGCAGTACCGTGGTGCACAACTCTCCAGCGATGGTAAATCATAGACCAGCCACGGGGATCCCGTTTTACAGAAAAAATGCACGTGACGGAAAAACGAAGGGTAAAAAAACTTCCTTGACCCGATTGAGGTTCGGATAGGATTTTTTGGGTATGAAACTAACCAGTGACGGCTGAAAGCCATCATAGCTGTAGAACTCACAGATACCTTCGTTTTGACTGGTTATGGCTCCCGTAACTATAAACGAGCCAAGAGTTATGGCCCTCCGACGAATCGATATCCACAGGGTGCAACATCTACGGTGCAAGGTGCAACATCCGTCCAAAACGACGAAACAGTGCCGTATGACCTTTAGAAAAGAGTGCATGGATTTGAAACATTGCAGTACCATGGTGCACCACTCTCCAGCGATGGTAAATCATAGACCAGCCACGGGGATCCCGTTTTACAGAAAAAATCCACGTGACGAAAAAACGAAGGGTAAAAAACTTCCTTGACCCGATTGAGGTTCGGATAGGATTTTTTGGGTATGAAACTAACCAGTGACGGCTGAAAGCCGTCATAGCTGTACAACTCCCAGATACCTTCGTTATGACTGGTTATGGCTCCCGTAACTCTAAATGAGCCAAGAGTTATGGCCCTCCGAAGAATCGATATCCACAGGGTGCAACATCTACGGTGCAAGGTGCAACATCCGTCCAAAATGACGAAGCAGTGCCGTACGACCTTTAGAAATGAGTGCATGGATTTGAAACATTGCAGTAACATGGTGCACCACTCTCCAGCGATGGTAAATCATAGACCAGCTACGGGGATCCCGTTTTACAGAAAAAATCCACGTGACGAAAAAACGAAGGGTAAAAAACTTCCTTGACCCGATTGAGGTTCGGATAGGATTTTTTGGGTATGAAACTAACCAGTGACGGCTGAAAGCCGTCATAGCTGTAGAACTCACAGATACCTTCGTTTTGACTGGTCATGGCACCCGTAACTCTAAAAGAGCCAAGAGTTATGGCCCTCCGTAGAATCGATATCGACAGGGTGGAAAACCTACGGTGCAAGGTGCAACATCCGTCCAAAATGATGAAACAGTGCCGTACGACCTTTTGAAATGAGTGCATGGATTTGAAACATTGCAGTACCATGGTGCACCACTCTCCAGCGATGGTAAATCATAGACCAGCCACGGGGATCCCGTTTTACAGAAAAAATCCACGTGACGAAAAAACGAAGGGTAAAAAACTTCCTTGACCCGATTGAGGTTCGGATAGGATTTTTTGGGTATGAAACTAACCAGTGACGGCTGAAAGCCGTCATAGCTGTAGAACTCCCAGATACCTTCGTTTTGACTGGTTATGGCTCCCGTAACTCTAAATGAGCCAAGAGTTATGGCCCTCCGAAGAATCGATATCCATAGGGTGCAACATCTACGGTGCAAGGTGCAACATCCGTCCAAAATGACGAAGCAGTGCCGTACGACCTTTAGAAATGAGTGCATGGATTTGAAACATTGCAGTACCATGGTGCACCACTCTCCAGCGATGGTAAATCATAGACCAGCTACGGGGATCCCGTTTTACAGAAAAAATCCACGTGACGAAAAAACGAAGGGTAAAAAACTTCCTTGACCCGATTGAGGTTCGGATAGGATTTTTTGGGTATGAAACTAACCAGTGACGGCTGAAAGCCGTCATAGCTATAGAACTCACAGATACCTTCGTTTTGACTGGTCATGGCACCCGTAACTCTAAAAGAGCCAAGAGTTATGGTCCTCCGAAGAATCGATATCGACAGGGTGGAAAACCTACGGTGCAAGGTGCAACATCCGTCCAAAATGACGAAACAGTGCCGTACGACCTTTTGAAATGAGTGCATGGATTTGAAACATTGCAGTACCATGGTGCACCACTCTCTAGCGATGGTAAATCATAGTCCAGCCACGGGGATCCCGTTTTACAGAAAAAATCCACGTGGCGAAAAAACGAAGGGTAAAAAACTTCCTTGACCCGATTGAGGTTCGGATAGGATTTTTTGGGTATGAAACTAACCAGTGACGGCTGAAAGCGGTCATAGCTGTAGAACTCACAGATACCTTCGTTTTGACTGGTTATGGCTCCCGTAACATCCGTCCAAAATGACGAAACATGGCCGTACGACCTTCTGAAATGAGTGCATGGATTTGAAACATTGCAGTACCATGGTGCACCACTCTCCCGTGATGGTAAATCATAGACCAGCCACGAGGATCCCGTTTTACAGAAAAAATCCACGTGACGAAAAAACGAAGGGTAAAAAACTTCCTTGACCCGATTGAGGTTCGGATAGGATTTTTTGGGTATGAAACTAACCGGTGACGGCTGAAAGCCGTCATAGCCGTAGAAATCACAGATACCTTTGTTTTGACTGGTTATGGCTCCCGTAATTCTAAACGAGCCAAGAGTTATGGCCCTCCGAAGAATCGATATCCACAGGGTGCAACACCTACGGTGCAAGGTGCAACCTTCGTACAAAATGACGAAACAGTGCCGTACGACCTTTTGAAATGAGTGCATGGATTTGAAACATTGCAGTACCGTGGTGCACAACTCTCCAGCGATGGTAAATCATAGACCAGCCACGGGGATCCCGTTTTACAGAAAAAATGCACGTGACGGAAAAACGAAGGGTAAAAAAACTTCCTTGACCCGATTGAGGTTCGGATAGGATTTTTTGGGTATGAAACTAACCAGTGACGGCTGAAAGCCATCATAGCTGTAGAACTCACAGATACCTTCGTTTTGACTGGTTATGGCTCCCGTAACTATAAACGAGCCAAGAGTTATGGCCCTCCGACGAATCGATATCCACAGGGTGCAACATCTACGGTGCAAGGTGCAACATCCGTCCAAAACGACGAAACAGTGCCGTATGACCTTTAGAAAAGAGTGCATGGATTTGAAACATTGCAGTACCATGGTGCACCACTCTCCAGCGATGGTAAATCATAGACCAGCCACGGGGATCCCGTTTTACAGAAAAAATCCACGTGACGAAAAAACGAAGGGTAAAAAACTTCCTTGACCCGATTGAGGTTCGGATAGGATTTTTTGGGTATGAAACTAACCAGTGACGGCTGAAAGCCGTCATAGCTGTACAACTCCCAGATACCTTCGTTATGACTGGTTATGGCTCCCGTAACTCTAAATGAGCCAAGAGTTATGGCCCTCCGAAGAATCGATATCCACAGGGTGCAACATCTACGGTGCAAGGTGCAACATCCGTCCAAAATGACGAAGCAGTGCCGTACGACCTTTAGAAATGAGTGCATGGATTTGAAACATTGCAGTAACATGGTGCACCACTCTCCAGCGATGGTAAATCATAGACCAGCTACGGGGATCCCGTTTTACAGAAAAAATCCACGTGACGAAAAAACGAAGGGTAAAAAACTTCCTTGACCCGATTGAGGTTCGGATAGGATTTTTTGGGTATGAAACTAACCAGTGACGGCTGAAAGCCGTCATAGCTGTAGAACTCACAGATACCTTCGTTTTGACTGGTCATGGCACCCGTAACTCTAAAAGAGCCAAGAGTTATGGCCCTCCGTAGAATCGATATCGACAGGGTGGAAAACCTACGGTGCAAGGTGCAACATCCGTCCAAAATGATGAAACAGTGCCGTACGACCTTTTGAAATGAGTGCATGGATTTGAAACATTGCAGTACCATGGTGCACCACTCTCCAGCGATGGTAAATCATAGACCAGCCACGGGGATCCCGTTTTACAGAAAAAATCCACGTGACGAAAAAACGAAGGGTAAAAAACTTCCTTGACCCGATTGAGGTTCGGATAGGATTTTTTGGGTATGAAACTAACCAGTGACGGCTGAAAGCCGTCATAGCTGTAGAACTCACAGATACCTTCGTTTTGACTGGTTATGGCTCTGGTAACTCTAAACGAGCCAAGAGTTATGGCCCTCCGAAGAATCGATATCCACAGGGTGCAACATCTACGGTGCAAGGTGCAATATCCGTCCAAAATGACGAAACAGTGCCGTACGACCTTTTGAAATGAGTGCATGGATTTGAAACATTGCAGTACCATGGTGCACCACTCTCTAGCGATGGTAAATCATAGTCCAGCCACGGGGATCCCGTTTTACAGAAAAAATCCACGTGGCGAAAAAACGAAGGGTAAAAAACTTCCTTGACCCGATTGAGGTTCGGATAGGATTTTTTGGGTATGAAACTAACCAGTGACGGCTGAAAGCGGTCATAGCTGTAGAACTCACAGATACCTTCGTTTTGACTGGTTATGGCTCCCGTAACATCCGTCCAAAATGACGAAACATGGCCGTACGACCTTCTGAAATGAGTGCATGGATTTGAAACATTGCAGTACCATGGTGCACCACTCTCCCGTGATGGTAAATCATAGACCAGCCACGAGGATCCCGTTTTACAGAAAAAATCCACGTGACGAAAAAACGAAGGGTAAAAAACTTCCTTGACCCGATTGAGGTTCGGATAGGATTTTTTGGGTATGAAACTAACCGGTGACGGCTGAAAGCCGTCATAGCCGTAGAAATCACAGATACCTTTGTTTTGACTGGTTATGGCTCCCGTAATTCTAAACGAGCCAAGAGTTATGGCCCTCCGAAGAATCGATATCCACAGGGTGCAACACCTACGGTGCAAGGTGCAACCTTCGTACAAAATGACGAAACAGTGCCGTACGACCTTTTGAAATGAGTGCATGGATTTGAAACATTGCAGTACCGTGGTGCACAACTCTCCAGCGATGGTAAATCATAGACCAGCCACGGTGATCCCGTTTTACAGAAAAAATGCACGTGACGGAAAAACGAAGGGTAAAAAAACTTCCTTGACCCGATTGAGGTTCGGATAGGATTTTTTGGGTATGAAACTAACCAGTGACGGCTGAAAGCCATCATAGCTGTAGAACTCACAGATACCTTCGTTTTGACTGGTTATGGCTCCCGTAACTATAAACGAGCCAAGAGTTATGGCCCTCCGACGAATCGATATCCACAGGGTGCAACATCTACGGTGCAAGGTGCAACATCCGTCCAAAACGACGAAACAGTGCCGTATGACCTTTAGAAAAGAGTGCATGGATTTGAAACATTGCAGTACCATGGTGCACCACTCTCCAGCGATGGTAAATCATAGACCAGCCACGGGGATCCCGTTTTACAGAAAAAATCCACGTGACGAAAAAACGAAGGGTAAAAAACTTCCTTGACCCGATTGAGGTTCGGATAGGATTTTTTGGGTATGAAACTAACCAGTGACGGCTGAAAGCCGTCATAGCTGTACAACTCCCAGATACCTTCGTTTTGACTGGTTATGGCTCCCGTAACTCTAAATGAGCCAAGAGTTATGGCCCTCCGAAGAATCGATATCCACAGGGTGCAACATCTACGGTGCAAGGTGCAACATCCGTCCAAAATGACGAAGCAGTGCCGTACGACCTTTAGAAATGAGTGCATGGATTTGAAACATTGCAGTAACATGGTGCACCACTCTCCAGCGATGGTAAATCATAGACCAGCTACGGGGATCCCGTTTTACAGAAAAAATCCACGTGACGAAAAAACGAAGGGTAAAAAACTTCCTTGACCCGATTGAGGTTCGGATAGGATTTTTTGGGTATGAAACTAACCAGTGACGGCTGAAAGCCGTCATAGCTGTAGAACTCACAGATACCTTCGTTTTGACTGGTCATGGCACCCGTAACTCTAAAAGAGCCAAGAGTTATGGCCCTCCGTAGAATCGATATCGACAGGGTGGAAAACCTACGGTGCAAGGTGCAACATCCGTCCAAAATGATGAAACAGTGCCGTACGACCTTTTGAAATGAGTGCATGGATTTGAAACATTGCAGTACCATGGTGCACCACTCTCCAGCGATGGTAAATCATAGACCAGCCACGGGGATCCCGTTTTACAGAAAAAATCCACGTGACGAAAAAACGAAGGGTAAAAAACTTCCTTGACCCGATTGAGGTTCGGATAGGATTTTTTGGGTATGAAACTAACCAGTGACGGCTGAAAGCCGTCATAGCTGTAGAACTCACAGATACCTTCGTTTTGACTGGTTATGGCTCCGGTAACTCTAAACGAGCCAAGAGTTATGGCCCTCCGAAGAATCGATATCCACAGGGTGCAACATCTACGGTGCAAGGTGCAATATCCGTCCAAAATGACGAAACAGTGCCGTACGACCTTTTGAAATGTGTGCATGGATTTGAAACATTGCAGTACCATGGTGCACCACTCTCTAGCGATGGTAAATCATAGACCAGCCACGGGGATCCCGTTTTACAGAAAAAATCCACGTGGCGAAAAAACGAAGGGTAAAAAACTTCCTTGACCCGATTGAGGTTCGGATAGGATTTTTTGGGTATGAAACTAACCAGTGACGGCTGAAAGCGGTCATTGCTGTAGAACACACAGATACCTTCGTTTTGACTGGTTATGGCTCCCGTAACTCTAAACGAGCCAAGAGTTATGGCCCTCCGAAGAATCGATATCCACAGGGTGCAACATCTACGGTGCAAGGTGCAACATCCGTCCAAAATGACGAAACAGTGCCGTACGACCTTTAGAAATGAGTGCATGGATTTGAAACATTGCAGTACCATGGTGCACCACTCTCCAGCGATGGTAAATCATAGACCAGCCACGGGGATCCCGTTTTACAGAAAAAATCCACGTGACGAAAAAACGAAGGGTAAAAAACTTCCATGACCCGATTGAGGTTCGGATAGGATTTTTGGGTATGAAACTAACCAGTGACGGCTGAAAGCTGTCATAGCTGTAGAACTCACAGATACCTTCGTTTTGACTGGTTATGGCTCCCGTAACTCTAAATGAGCCAAGAGTTATGGCCCTCCGAAGAATCGATATCCACAGGGTGCAACATCTACGGTGCAAGGTGCAACATCCGTCCAAAACGACGAAACAGTGCCGTACGACCTTTAGAAAAGAGTGCATGGATTTGAAACATTGCAGTACCATGGTGCACCACTCTTCAGCGATGGTAAATTATAGACCAGCCACCGGAATCCCATTTTACAGAAAAAATCCACGTGACGAAAAAACGAAGGGTAAAAAACTTCCATTACCCGATTGAGGTTCGGATAGGATTTTTGGGTACGAAACTAACTAGTGACGCCTGAAACCTGTCACAGCTGTAGAACTCACAGAAACCTTCGTTTTGACCGGTTATGGCTCCCGTAACTCTAAACGAGCCACGAGTTATGGCCCTCCGAAGAATCGTTATCCACAGGGTGCAACATCTACGGTGCAAGGTGCAACATCCGTCCAAAATGACCAAACAGTGCCGTACGACCTTTAGAAATGAGTGCATGGATTTGAAACATTGCAGTACCATTGTCCACCACTCTCTAGCGATGGTAAATCATAGACCAGCCACGGGGATCCCGTTTTACAGAAAAAATCCACGTGACGAAAAACGAAGGGTAAAAAACTTCCTTGACCCGATTGAGGTTCGGATAGGATTTTTTGGGTATGAAACTAACCAGTGACGGCTGAAAGCGTTCATAGCTGTAAAACTCACAGATACCTTCGTTTTGACTGGTTATGGCTCCCGTAACTCTAAACGAGCCAAGAGTTATGGCCCTCCGAAGAATCGATATCCACAGGGTGCAACATCTACGGTGCAAGGTGCAACATCCGTCCAAAATGACGAAACAGTGCCGTACGACCTTTAGAAATGAGTGCATGGATTTGAACCATTGCAGTACCATGGTGCACCACTCTCCAGCGATGGTAAATCATAGACCACCAATGGGGATCCCGTTTTACAGAAAAAATCCACGTGACGAAAAAACGAAGGGTAAAAAACTTCCTTGACCCGATTGAGGTTCGGATAGGATTTTTTGGGTATGAAACTAACCAGTGACGGCTGAAAGCCGTCATAGCTGTAGAACTCACAGATACCTTCGTTTTGACTGGTTATGGCACCCGTAACTCTAAAAGAGCCAAGAGTTATGGCCCTCCGTAGAATCGATATCGACAGGGTGCAATACCTACGGTGCAAGGTGCAACATCCGTCCAAAATGACGAAACAGTGCCGTACGACCTTTTGAAATGAGTGCATGGATTTGAAACATTGCAGTACCGTGGTGCACCACTCTCCAGCGATGGTAAATCATAGACCAGCCACTGGGATCCCGTTTTACAGAAAAAATCCACGTGACCAAAAAACGAAGGGTAAAAAACTTCCATGACCCGATTGAGGTTCGGATAGGATTTTTGGGTATGAAACTAACCAGTGACGGCTGAAAGCTGTCATAGCTGTAGAACTCACAGATACCTTCGTTTTGACTGGTTATGGCTCCCGTAACTCTAAACGAGCCAAGAGTTATGGCCCTCCGACGAATCGATATCCACGGGGTGCAACATCTACGGTGCAAGGTGCAACATCCGTCCAAAACGACGAAACAGTGCCGTACAACCTTTAGAAAAGAGTGCATGGATTTGAAACATTGCAGTACCATGGTGCACCACTCTCCAGCGATGGTAAATCATAGACCAGCCACGGGGATCCCGTTTTACAGAAAAAATCCACGTGACGAAAAAACGAAAGGTAAAAAACTTCCTTGACCCGATTGAGGTTCGGATAGGATTTTTTGGGTATGAAACTAACCAGTGACGGCTGAAAGCCGTCATAGCTGTAGAACTCACAGATACCTTCGTTTTGACTGGTTATGGCTCCCGTAACTCTAAACGAGCCAAGAGTTATGGCCCTCCGAAGAATCGATATCCACAGGGTGCAACATCTACGGTGCAAGGTGCAACATCCGTCCAAAATGACGAAACAGTGCCGTACGACCTTTTGAAATGAGTGCATGGATTTGAAACATTGCAGTACCATGGTGCACCACTCTCTAGCGATGGTAAATCATAGACCAGCCACGGGGATCCCGTTTTACAGAAAAAATCCACGTGGCGAAAAAACGAAGAGTAAAAAACTTCCTTGACCCGATTGAGGTTCGGATAGGATTTTTTGGGTATGAAACTAACCAGTGACGGCTGAAAGCGGTCATAGCTGTATAACTCACAGATACCTTCGTTTTGACTGGTTATGGCTCCCGTAACTCTAAACGAGCCAAGAGTTATGGCCCTCCGAAGAATCGATATCCACAGGGTGCAACATCTACGGTGCAAGGTGCAACATCCGTCCAAAATGACGAAACAGTGCCGTACGACCTTTAGAAATGAGTGCATGGATTTGAACCATTGCAGTACCATGGTGCACCACTCTCCAGCGATGGTAAATCATAGACCAGCCATGGGGATCCCGTTTTACAGAAAAAATCCACGTGACGAAAAAACGAAGGGTAAAAAACTTCCTTGACCCGATTGAGGTTCGGATAGGATTTTTTAGGTATGAAACTTACCAGGGATGGCTGAAAGCTATCATAGCTATAGAACTCACAGATACCTTCGTTTTGACTGGTTATGGCTCCCGTAACTCTAAACGAGCCAAGAGTTATGGCCCTCCGAAGAATCGATATCCACAGGGTGCAACATCTACGGTGCAAGGTGCAACATCCGTCCAAAACGACGAAACAGTGCCGTACAACCTTTAGAAAAGAGTGCATAGATTTGAAACATTGCAGTACCATGGTGCACCACTCTCCACCGATGCTAAATCATAGACCAGCCACGGGGATCCCGTTTTACAGAAAAAATCCACGTGACGAAAAAACGAAGGGTAAAAAACTTCCTTGACCCGATTGAGGTTCGGATAGGATTTTTTGGGTATGAATCTAACCAGTGACGGCTGAAAGCGGTCATAGCCGTAGAACTCACAGATACCTTCGTTTTGACTGGTTATGGCTCCCGTAACTCTAAACGAGCCAAGAGTTATGGCCCTTCGAAGAATCGATATCCACAGGGTGCAACATCTACGGTGCAAGGTGCAACATCCGTCCAAAATGACGAAACAGTGCCGTACGACCTTTAGAAATGAGTGCATGGATTTGAAACATTGCAGTACCATGGTGCACCACTCTCCAGAGATGGTAAATCATAGACCAGCCACGGGGATCCCGTTTTACTGAAAAAATCCACGTGACGAAAAAACGAAGGGTAAAAAACTTCCTTGACCCGATTGAGGTTCGGATAGGATTTTTGGGTACGAAACTAACCAGTGACGGCTGAAAGCTGTCATAGCTGTAGAACTCACCGATTCCTTCGTTTTGACTAGTTATGGCTTCCGTAACTCTAAACGAGCCAAGAGTTACGGCCCTCCGAAGAATCGATATCCACAGGGTGCAACATCTACGGTGCAAGGTGCAACATCCGTCCAAAATGACGAAACAGTGTCGTACGACCTTTAGAAATGAGTGCATGGATTTGAAACATTGCAGTACCATGGTGTACCACTCTCCAGAGATGGTAAATCATAGACCAGCCACGGGGATCCCGTTTTACAGAAAAAATCCACGTGACGAAAAAACGAAGGGTAAAAAACTTCCATGACCCGATTGAGGTTCGGATAGGATTTTTGGGTTTGAAACTAACCAGTGATGGCTGAAAGCCGTCATAGCTGTAGAACTCACAGATACCTTCGTTTTGACTGGTAATGGGTCCCGTAACTCTAAACGAGCCAAGAGTTATGGCCCTCCGAAGAATCGATATCCACAGGGTGCAACATCTACGGTGCAAGGTGCAACATCCGTTCGAAATGACGAAACAGTGCCGTACGACCTTTAGAAATGAGTGCATGGATGTGAAACATTGCAGTACCTTGGTGCACCACTCTCCAGCGATGGTAAATCATAGACCAGCCACGGGGATCCCGTTTTACAGAAAAATCCACGTGACGAAAAAACGAAGGGTAAAAAACTTCCTTGACCCGATTGAGGTTCGGATAGGATTTTTTGGGTATGAAACTAACCAGTGATGGCTGAAAGCTGTCATAGCTGTAGAACTCACAGATACCTTCATTTTGACTAGTTATGGCTCCCGTAACTCTAAACGAGCCAAGAGTTATGGCCCTCCGAAGAATCGATATCCACAGGGTGCAACATCTACGGTGCAAGGTGCAACATCCGTCCAAAATGACGAAACAGTGCCGTACGACCTTTAGAAATGAGTGCATGGATTTGAAACATTGCAGTACCATGGTGCACCACTCCCCAACGATGGTAAATCATAGACCAGCCACGGGGATCCCGTTTTACAGAAAAAATCCACGTGACGAAAAAACGAAGGGTAAAAAATTCCGTGACCCGATTGAGGTTCGGATAGGATTTTTGGGTATGAAACTAACCAGTGACGGCTAAAAGCGGTCATAGCTGTAGAACTCACAGATACCTTCGTTTTGACTGGTTATGGCTCCCGTAACTCTAAACGAGCCAAGAGTTATTGCCCTCCGAAGAATCGATATCCACAGGGTGCAACATCTACGGTGCAAGGTGCAACATCCGTCCAAAATGACGAAACAGTGCCGTATGTTATCCCGCTTTTTGGCAAAGCCGTGATACCAAAAGATTGGCCAAAAACAAAGGACAGTTCGTCTCAGAGATTGGTTGCACTTCTCTTCGCTATGGATATCGATGAATTTTGTCCGAGTCCAGATTGAGCTACAATTGATGGGAGATGACCAGAAAGATCTTAGAAGTCCGCGTTTCAAATTTCAAGTCAATCCGAGGTCGTATGCTCAAGTTATGATGGATTCAAGTTGAGAGAAACGAACCTTGCTCGGTTCGAATCCATCACCTCGAATCCATCCGGAACCTTCCCTAGTTCGAACCCAAGAAGCATAGCCGTGCTTCGAATCCATCCGAGCAGGCACCGTGTTCGAATCCATAGCGCAGTCACGCCATATTCGAACCCATCAGGTTCGACTCGATCTAGTTCGAAACCATCCTATGGTCTTCCTTCGTAGCCATCAAGAGAAAGTGCTTCGAATCGACCAATGTTCGAACCCAGCATTCCTACCTTCGAATCCATCCTCCCGGAGCCTTACCTCGAATCCATGCATTACTTCGAACCCATGAACTAAACTCGCTTCGACTCCATTGAGCAAGCCTTAGTTCGACTCCATCCAAGCCACCTTACTTCGAATCCATCAAGAGAATCTCAAGGTCGAATCCATGAGGTAAGAAACTCCTTCGAATCCATCTGGTTGCAGTGCATCGAATCCATCCTTAAACTTCACTTCGATTCCATCTCACGGCGTGCCTCGAAACCATTCAGTAGGAAAGCCACGAAGGCCATGGATTCGAAGCATGTATTTCTTTGAACCATATGGATTCGAACCTATGGATTCGAACCATATGGATTCGAACCATATGGATTCGAACGAATCCATAGGATCGAGTCGAAGCAAACAGGGTACACGAAGTCGCAATCTTGAATCGATCATATCTCTCAATCCAATGATCCAAATGCCATGAAATTTTCACAGAAGCTTGCATACATGTTGAAGAATGTCCACACCAAATTTCGCCTCGATTGGATGCATTTTTGATCGATTCGAACTTCACTTCGAATCGATCCCAAACTGGGCACAGATTCCGAGAACGCGGGCCTATGGGCCCCCCTCACGTGCCAAGCGGCCTCCCCAGGTTTTAGGCGGGATTTCAGCCTTCCACGCCTATAAATAGAGCCCCTGGTCAATCAGAAAAGGGGTCGGAGAATTTGGAGAGAAAGAGTACGCCTAAATGCTGCCAGAATCACTCCATACCACCACCTTGGCTGCTGATTTCGAATTTAAGTCTGTTGTCTGCTGTAATTTTCTTCAAAACACATGTAACCTTCAAGTATTAAGCAATAAAGTGATAAAACTTCATAGTGGACGTAGGCGCATCGCCGAACCACTCTAAATTCTTGTCTTCCGTGCAATTAACTTTTCTGTAACTTGGAGTTTTTGTTAGATAATCTTCATTTCCAATTTAAGTTCTTCATTTATTATCTCTTCAAAGACTTCCGAAGGGTGTTGCCCAATTTTGGTGCAAACACCGTACGACCTTTAGAAATGAGTGCATGGATTTGAAACATTGCAGTACCATGGTGCACCACTCCCCAGCGATGGTAAATCATAGACTAGCCACGGGGATCCCGTTTTACAGAAAAAATCCACGTGACGAAAAAACGAAGGGTAAAAAACTTCCATGACCCGATTGAGGTTCGGATAGGATTTTTGGGTATGAAACTAACCAGTGACGGTTGAAAGCTGTCATTGCTGTAGAACTCACAGATACCTTCATTTTGACTGGTTATGGCTCCCGTAACTCTAAACGAGCCAAGAGTTATGGCCCTCCGAAGAATCAAAATACACAGGGTGCAACATCTACGGTGCAAGGTGCAACACCCGTCCAAAATGACGAAACAGTGCCGTACGACCTTTAGAAATGAGTGCATGGATTTGAAACATTGCAGTACCATGGTGCACCACTCTCCAGCGGTGGTAAATCGTAGACCAGCCACGGGGATCCCGTTTTACAGAAAAAATCCACGTGACGAAAAAACGAAGGGTAAAAAACTTCCATGACCCGATTGAGGTTCGGAAAGGATTTTTGGGTACGAAACTAACCAGTGACGGCTGAAAGCTGTCATAGCTGTAGAAATCACAGATACCTTCGCTTTGACTGGTTATGGCTCCCGTAACTCTAAACGAGCCAAGAGTTATGGCCCTCGGAAGAATGGATATCCACAGGGTGCAACATCTACGGTGCAAGGTGCAACATCCATCCAAAATGACGAAACAGTGCCGTACGACCTTTAGAAATGAGTGCATGGATTTGAAACATTGCAGTACCATGGTACACCACTCTCCAGCGATGGTAAATCATATACCAGCCACGGGGATCCCGTTTTACAGAAAAAATCCACGTGACGAAAAAACGAAGGGTAAAAAACATCCTTGACCCGATTGAGGTTCGGATAGGATTTTTTGGGTATGAAACTAACCAGTGACGGCTGAAAGCTGTCATAGCTGTAGAACTCACCGATACCTTCGTTTTGACTAGTTATGGCTTCCGTAACTCCAAACGAGCCAAGAGTTACGGCCCTCCGAAGAATCGATATCCACAGGGTGCAACATCTACGGTGCAAGGTGCAACATCCGTCCAAAATGACGAAACAGTGTCGTACGACCTTTAGAAATGAGTGCATGGATTTGAAACATTGCAGTACCATGGTGCACCACTCTCCAGCAATGGTAAATCATAGACCAGCCACGGGGATCCCGTTTTACAGAAAAAATCCACGTGACGAAAAAACGATGGGTAAAAAACTTCCTTGACCCGATTGAGGTTCGGATAGGATTTTTTGGGTATGAAACTGACCAGTGACGGCTGAAAGCCGTCACAGCTGTAGAACTCACAGATACCTTCGTTTTGACTAGTTATGGCTCCCGTAACTCTAAACGAGCCAAGAGTTATGGCCCTCCGAAGAATCAATATCCACAGGGTGCAACATCTACGGTGCAAGGTGCAACATCCGTCCAAAATGACGAAACAGTGCCGTACGACCTTTAGAAATGAGTGCATGGATTTGAAACATTGCAGTACCATGGTGCACCACTCCCCAGCGATGGTAAATCATAGACCAGCCACGGGGATCCCGTTTTACAGAAAAAATCCACGTGACGAAAAAACGAAGGATAAAAAACTTCCGTGACCCGATGGAGGTTCGGATAGGATTTTTTGGGTATAAAACTAACCAGTGACGGCTGAAAGCCGTCATAGCTGTAGAACTCACAGATACCTTCGTTTTGACTGGTTATGGCTCCCGTAACTCTAAACGAGCCAAGAGTTATGGCCCTCCGAAGAATCGATATCCACAGGGTGCAACATCTATGGTGCAAGGTGCAACATCCGTCCAAAATGACGAAACAGTGCCGTACGACCTTTAGAAATGAGTGCATGGATTTGAAACATTGTAGTACCATGGTGCACCACTCTCCAGCGATGGTAAATCATAGACCAGCCACGGGGATCCCGTTTTACCGAAAAAATCCACGTGACGAAAAAACGAAGGGTAAAAAACTTCCTTGACCCGATTGAGGTTCGGACAGGATTTTTTGGGTATGAAACTAACCAGTGACGGCTGAAAGCTATCATAGCTGTAGAACTCACAAATACCTTCGTTTTGACAAGTTATGGATCCCGTAACTCTAAACGAGCCAAGAGTTATGGCCCTCCGAAGAATCGATATCCACAGGGTGCAACATCTACGGTGCAAGGTGCAACATCCGTCCAAAATGACGAAACAGTGCCGTACGGCCTTTAGAAATGAGTGCATGGATTTGAAACATTGCAGTACCATGGTGCACCACTCTCCAGCGATGGTAAATCATAGACCAGCCACGGGGATCCCGTTTTACAGAAAAAATCCACGTGACGAAAAAACGAAGGGTAAAAAACTTCCTTGACCCGATTGAGGTTCGGATAGGATTTTTTGGGTATGAAACTAACCAGTGATGGCTGAAAGCGATCATAGCTGTAGAACTCACAGATACCTTCGTTTTGACTGGTTATGGCTCCCGGAAATCTAAACGAGCCAAGAGTTATGGCCCTCCGAAGAATCGATATCCACAGGGTGCAACATCTACGGTGCAAGGTGCAACATCCGTCCAAAATGACGAAACAGTGCCGTACGACCTTTAGAAATGAGTGCATGGATTTGAAACATTGCAGTACCATGGTGCACCACTCTCCAGCGATGGTAAATCATAGACCAGCCACGGGAATCCCGTTTTACAGAAAAAATCCACGTGACGAAAAAACGAAGGGTAAAAAACTTCCATGACCCGATTGAGGTTCGGATAGGATTTTTGGGTACGAAACTAACCAGTGATGGCTGAAAGCTGTCATAGCAGTAGAACTCACAGTTACCTTTGTTTTGACTGATTATGGCTCCCGTAACTCTAAACGAGCCAAGAGTTATGGCCCTCCGAAGAATCGATATCCACAGGGTGCAACATCTACGGTGCAAGGTGCAACATCCGTCCAAAATGACGAAACAGTGCCGTACGACCTTTAGAAATGAGTGCATGGATTTGAAACATTGCAGTACCATCGTACACCACTCTCCAGCGATGGTAAATCATAGACCAGCCACGGGGATCCCGTTTTACAGAAAAAATCCACGTGACGAAAAAACGAAGGGTAAAAAACTTCCTTGACCCGATTGAGGTTCGGATAGGATTTTTTGAATATGAAACTAACCAGTGACGGCTGAAATCGGTCATAGCTGTAGATCTCACAGATACCTTCGTTTTGACTGGTTATGGCTCCCGTTACTCTAAACGAGCCAAGAGTTATGGCCCTCCGAAGAATCGATATCCACAGGGTGCAACATCTACGGTGCAAGGTGCAACATCCGTCCAAAATGACGAAACAGTGCCGTACGACCTTTAGAAATGAGTGCATGGATTTGAAACATTGCAGTACCGTGGTGTACCACTCTCCAGCGATGGTAAATCATAGAACAGCCACGGGGATCCCGTTTTACAGAAAAAATCCACGTGACGAAAAAACGAAGGGTAAAAAACTTCCATGACCCGATTGAGCTTCGAATAGGATTTTTGGGTTTGAAACTAACCAGTGACGGCGAAAAGCCGTCATAGCTGTAGAACTTACAGATACCTTCGTTTTGACTGGTTATGGCTCCCGTAACTCTAAGCGAGCCAAGAGTTATGGCCCTCCGAAGAATCGATATCGACAGGGTGCAACACCTACGGTGCAAGGTGCAACATCCGTCCAAAATGATGAAACAGTGCCGTACGACCTTTAGAAATGAGTGCATGGATTTGAAACATTGCAGTACCATGGTGCACCACTCCCCAGCGATGGTAAATCATAGACCAGCCACGGGGATCCCGTTTTACAGAAAAAATCCACGTGACGAAAAAACGAAGGGTAAAAAACTTCCTTGACCCGATTGAGGTTCGGATAGGATTTTTTGGGTATGAAACTAACCAGTGACGGCTGAAAGCGGTCATAGCTGTAAAACTCACAGATACCTTCGTTTTGACTGGTTATGGCTCCCGTAACTCTAAACGAGCCAAGAGTTATGGCCCTCCGAAGAATCGATATCCACAGGGTGCAACATCCACGGTGCAAGGTGCAACATCCGTCCAAAATGACGAAACAGTGTCGTACGACCTTTAGAAATGAGTGCATGGACTTGAAACATTGCAGTACCATGGTGCACCACTCCCCAGCGATGGTAAATCATAGACCAGCCACGGGGATCCCGTTTTACAGAAAAAATCCACGTGACGAAAAAACGAAGGGTAAAAAACTTCCATGACCCGATTGAGGTTCGGATAGGATTTTTGGGTATGAAACTAACCAGTGACGGCTGAAAGCTGTCATTGCTGTAGAACTTACAAATACCTTCGTTTGGACTGGTTATGGCTATCGTAACTCTAAACGATCCAAGAGTTATGGCCCTCCGAAGAATCGATATCCACAGGGTGCAACATCTACGGTGCAAGGTGCAACATCCGTCCAAAATGACGAAACAGTGCCGTACGACCTTTAGAAATGAGTGCATGGATTTGAAACATTGCAGTACCATGGTGCACCACTCCCCAGCGATGGTAAATCATAGACCGGCCATGGGGATCCCGTTTTACAGAAAAAATCCACGTGACGAAAAAACGAAGGGTAAAAAACTTCCATGACCCGATTGAGGTTCGGATAGGATTTTTGGGTATGAAACTAACCAGTGACGGCTGAAAGCCGTCATAGCTGTAGAACTCACAGATACCTTCGTTTTGACTGGTTATGGCTCCCGTAACTCTAAACGAGCCAAGAGTTATGACCCTCCGAAGAATCCATATCCACAGGGTGCAACATCTACGGTGCAAGGTGCAACATCCGTCCAAAATGACGAAACAGTGACGTACGACCTTTAGAAATGAGTGCATGGATTTGAAATATTGCTGTACCATGGTGCACCACTCTCCAGCGATGGTAAATCATAGACCAGCCACGGGGATCCCGTTTTACAGAAAAAATCCACGTGACGAACAAACGAAGGGTAAAAAACTTCCATGACCCGATTGAGGTTCGGATAGGATTTTTGGGTACGAAACTAACCAGTGACGGCTGAAAGAAGTCATACCTGTAGAACTAACAGATACCTTCGTTTTGACTGGTTATGGCTCCCGTAACTCTAAATGAGCCAAGAGTTATGGCCCTCCGAAGAATCGATATCCACAGGGTGCAACATCTACGGTGCAAGGTGCAACATCCGTCCAAAATGACGAAACAGTGTCGTACGACCTTTAGAAATGAGCGCATGGATTTGAAACATTGCAATACCATGGTGCACCACTCTCCAGCGATGGTAAATCATAGACCAGCCACGGGGATCCCGTTTTACAGAAAAAATCCACGTGACGAAAAAACGAAGGGTAAAAAGCTTCCATGACCCGATTGAGGTTCGGATAGGATTTTTGGGTATGAAACTAACCAGTGACGGCTGAAAGTTGTCATTGTTGTAGAACTCACAGATACATTCGTTTTGACTGGTTATGGCTCCCGTAACTCTAAACGAGCCAAGAGTTATGGCCCTCTGAATAATCCATATCCACAGGGTGCAACATCTACGGTGCAAGGTGCAACATCCGTCCAAAATGACGAAACAGTGCCGTACGACCTTTAGAAATGAGTGCATGGATTTGAAATATTGCAGTACCATGGTGCACCACTCTCAAGCGATGGTAAATCATAGACCAGCCACGGGGATCCCGTTTTACAGGGAAAATCCACGTGACGAAAAAACGAAGGGTAAAAAACTTCCATGACCCGATTGAGGTTCGGATAGGATTTTTGGGTACGAAACTAACCAGTGATGGCTGAAAGCGGTCATAGCTGTAGAACTCACAGATACCTTCGTTTTGACTGGTAATGGCTCCCGTAACTCTAAACGAGCCAAGAGTTATGGCCCTCCGAAGAATCGATATCCACAGGGTGCAACATCTACGGTGCAAGGTGCAACATCCGTCCAAAATGACGAAACAGTGTCGTACGACCTTTAGAAATGAGTGCATGGATTTGAAACATTGCAGTACCATGGTGCACCACTCTCCAGCGATGGTAAATCATAGACCAGCCACGGGGATCCCGTTTTACAGAAAAAATCCACGTGACGAAAAAACGAAGGGTAAAAAACTTCCTTGACCCGATTGAGGTTCGGATAGGATTTTTTGAATATGAAACTAACCAGTGACGGCTGAAATCGGTCAAAGCTGTAGATCTCACAGATACCTTCGTTTTGACTGGTTATGGCTCCCGTAACTCTAAACGAGCCAAGAGTTATGGCCCTCCGAAGAATCGATATCCACAGGGTGCAACATCTACGGTGCAAGGTGCAACATCCGTCCAAAATGACGAAACAGTGCCGTACGACCTTTAGAAATGAGTGCATGGATTTGAAACATTGCAGTACCTTGGTGCACCACTCTCCAGCGATGGTAAATCATAGACCAGCCACGGGGATCCCGTTTTACAGAAAAAATCCACGTGACGAGAAAACGAAGGGTAAAAAACATCCTTGACGCGATTGAGGTTCGGATAGGATTTTTTGGGTATGAAACTAACCAGTGACGGCTGAAAGCCGTCATAGCCGTAGAACTCACAGATACCTTCGTTTTGACTGGTTACGGCTCCCGTAACTCTAAACGAGCCAAGAGTTATGGCCCTCCGAAGAATCGATATCCACAGGGTGCAACATCTACGGTGCAAGGTGCAACATCCGTCCAAAATGGCGAAACAGTGCCGTACGACCTTTAGAAATGAGTGCACGGATTTGAAACATTGCAGTACCATGGTGCACCACTCCCCAGCGATGGTAAATCATAGACCAGCCACGGGGATCCCGTTTTACAGAAAAAATCCACGTGACGAAAAAACGAAGGGTAAAAAACTTCCGTGACTCGATTGAGGTTCGGATAGGATTTTTTGGGTATGAAACTAACCAGTGACGGCTGATAGCAGTCATAGCTGTAGAACTCACAAATACCTTCGTTTTGACTGGTTTTGGCTCCCGTAACTCTAAACGAGCCAAGAGTTATGGCCCTCCGAAGAATCGATATCCACAGGGTGCAACATCTACGGTGCAAGGTGCAACATCCGTCGAAAATGACGAAACAGTGCCGTACGACCTCTAGAAATGAGTGCATGGATTTGAAACATTGCAGTACCATGGTGCACCACTCTCCAGCGATGGTAAATCATAGACCAGCCACGGGGATCCCGTTTTACAGAAAAAATCCACGTGACGAAAAAGCGAAGGGTAAAAAACTTCCTTGACCCAATTGATGTTCGGATAGGATTGTTTGGGTATGAAACTAACCAGTGACGACTGAAAACGGTCATAGCTGTAGAACTCACAGATACCTTCGTTTTGACTGGTTATGGCTCC
Organism: Allium cepa; assembly: GCA_030765085.1. Classification (NCBI taxonomy): domain Eukaryota; kingdom Viridiplantae; phylum Streptophyta; class Magnoliopsida; order Asparagales; family Amaryllidaceae; genus Allium; species Allium cepa. The sequence continues at coordinate 2,398,112 of CM060941.1, forward strand.
CGTAACTCTAAACGAGCCAAGAGTTATGGCCCTCCGAAGAATCGATATCCATAGGGTGCAACATCTACGGTGCAAGGTGCAACATCCGTCCAAAATGACGAAACAGTGTCGTACGACCTTTAGAAATGAGTGCATGGATTTGAAACATTGCAGTACCATGGTGCACCACTCTCCAGCAATGGTAAATCATAGACCAGCCACGGGGATCCCGTTTTACAGAAAAAATCCACGTGACGAAAAAACGATGGGTAAAAAACTTCCTTGACCCGATTGAGGTTCGGATAGGATTTTTTGGGTATGAAACTGACCAGTGACGGCTGAAAGCCGTCACAGTTGTAGAACTCACAGATACCTTCGTTTTGACTAGTTATGGCTCCCGTAACTCTAAACGAGCCAAGAGTTATGGCCCTCCGAAGAATCGATATCCACAGGGTGCAACATCTACGGTGCAAGGTGCAACATCCGTCCAAAATGACGAAACAGTGCCATACGACCTTTAGAAATGAGTGCATGGATTTGAAACATTGCAGTACCATGGTGCACCACTCCCCAGCGATGGTAAATCATAGACCAGCCACGGGGATCCCGTTTTACAGAAAAAATCCACGTGACGAAAAAACGAAGGATAAAAAACTTCCGTGACCCGATGGAGGTTCGGATAGGATTTTTTGGGTATGAAACTAACTAGTGACGGCTGAAAGCCGTCATAGCTGTAGAACTCACAGATACCTTCGTTTTGACTGGTTATGGCTCCCGTAACTCTAAACGAGCCAAGAGTTATGGCCCTCCGAAGAATCGATATCCACAGGGTGCAACATCTATGGTGCAAGGTGCAACATCCGTCCAAAATGACGAAACAGTGCCGTACGACCTTTAGAAATGAGTGCATGGATTTGAAACATTGTAGTACCATGGTGCACCACTCTCCAGCGATGGTAAATCATAGACCAGCCACGGGGATCCCGTTTTACCGAAAAAATCCACGTGACGAAAAAACGAAGTGTAAAAAACTTCCTTGACCCGATTGAGGTTCGGACAGGATTTTTTGGGTATGAAACTAACCAGTGACGGCTGAAAGCTATCATAGCTGTAGAACTCACAAATACCTTCGTTTTGACAAGTTATGGATCCCGTAACTCTAAACGAGCCAAGAGTTATGGCCCTCCGAAGAATCGATATCCACAGGGTGCAACATCTACGGTGCAAGGTGCAACATCCGTCCAAAATGACGAAACAGTGCCGTACGACCTTTAGAAATGAGTGCATGGATTTGAAACATTGCAGTACCATGGTGCACCACTCTCCAGCGATGGTAAATCATAGACCAGCCACGGGGATCCCGTTTTACAGAAAAAATCCACGTGACGAAAAAACGAAGGGTAAAAAACTTCCTTGACCCGATTGAGGTTCGGATAGGATTTTTTGGGTATGAAACTAACCAGTGATGGCTGAAAGCGATCATAGCTGTAGAACTCACAGATACCTTCGTTTTGACTGGTTATGGCTCCCGTAAATCTAAACGAGCCAAGAGTTATGGCCCTCCGAAGAATCGATATCCACAGGGTGCAACATCTACGGTGCAAGGTGCAACATCCGTCCAAAATGACGAAACAGTGCCGTACGACCTTTAGAAATGAGTGCATGGATTTGAAACATTGCAGTACCATGGTGCACCACTCTCCAGCGATGGTAAATCATAGACCAGCCACGGGGATCCCGTTTTACAGAAAAAATCCACGTGACGAAAAAACGAAGGGTAAAAAACTTCCATGACCCGATTGAGGTTCGGATAGGATTTTTGGGTACGAAACTAACCAGTGATGGCTGAAAGCGGTCATAGCAGTAGAACTCACAGTTACCTTCGTTTTGACTGGTTATGGCTCCCGTAACTCTAAACGAGCCAAGAGTTATGGCCCTCCGAAGAATCGATATCCACAGGGTGCAACATCTACGGTGCAAGGTGCAACATCCGTCCAAAATGACGAAACAGTGCCGTACGACCTTTAGAAATGAGTGCATGGATTTGAAACATTGCAGTACCATCGTACACCACTCTCTAGCGATGGTAAATCATAGACCAGCCACGGGGATCCCGTTTTACAGAAAAAATCCACGTGACGAAAAAATGAAGGGTAAAAAACATCCTTGACCCGATTGAGGTTCGGATAGGATTTTTTGGGTATGAAACTAAGCTGTGACGGCTGAAAGCCGTCATAGCTGTAGAACTCACAGATACCTTCGTTTTGACTGGTTATGGCTCCCGTTAATCTAAACGAGCCAAGAGTTATGGCCCTCCGAAGAATCGATATCCACAGGGTGCAACATCTACGGTGCAAGGTGCAACATCCGTCCAAAATGACGAAACAGTGCCGTACGACCTTTAGAAATGAGTGCATGGATTGGAAACATTGCAGTACCATGGTGCACCACTCTCCAGCGATGGTAAATCATAGACCAGCCACGGGGATCCCGTTTTACAGAAAAAATCCACGTGACGAAAAAACGAAGGGTAAAAAACTTCCATGACCCGATTGAGGTTCGTATAGGATTTTTGGGTACGAAACTAACCAGTGACGGCTGAAAGCTGTCATAGCTATAGAATTCACAGTTACATTCGTTTTGACTGGTTATGGATCCCGTAACTCTAAACGAGCCAAGAGTTATGGCCCTGCGAAGAATCAATATCCACAGGGTGCAACATCTACGGCGCAAGGTGCAACATCCGTCCAAAATGACGAAACAGTGCCGTAAGACCTTTAGAAATGAGTGCATGGATTTGAAACATTGCAGTACCATTGTACACCACTCTCCAGCGATGGTAAATCATAGACAGCACGGGGATCCCGTTTTACAGAAAAAATCCACGTGACGAAAAAATGAAGGGTAAAAATCATCCTTGACCCGATTGAGGTTCGGATAGGATTTTTTGGGTATGAAACTAACCAGTGACGGCTGAAAGCCGTCATAGTTGTAGAACTCACAGATACCTTCGTTTTGACTGGTTATGGCTCCCGTAACTCTAAACGAGCCAAGAGTTATGGCCCTCCGAAGAATCGATATCCACAGGGTGCAACATCTACGGTGCAAGGTGCAACATCCGTCCAAAATGACGAAACAGTGCCGTACGACCTTTAGAAATGAGTGCATGGATTCGAAACATTGCAGTACCATGGTGCACCACTCTCCAGCGATGGTAAATCACAGACCAGCCACAGGGATCCCGTTTTACAGAAAAAATCCACGTGACAAAAAAACGAAGGGTAAAAAACTTCCTTGACCCGATTGAGGTTAGGATAGGATTTTTTGGGTATGAAACTAACCAGTGACGGCTGAAAGCGGTAATAGCTGTAGAACTCACAGATACCTTCGTTTTGACTGGTTATGGCTCCCGTAACTCTAAACGCGCCAAGAGTTATGGCACTCCGAAGAATCGATATCCACAGGGTGCAACATCTACGGAGGTGCAACATCCGTCCAAAATGACGAAACAGTGCCGTACGACCTTTAGAAATGAGTGCATGGATTTGAAACATTGCAGTACCTTGGTGCACCATTCTCCAGCGATCGTAAATCATAGACCAGCCACGGGTATCCCGTTTTACAGAAAAAATCCACGTGACGAAAAAACGAAGGGTAAAAAACTTCCTTGACCCGATTGAGGTTCGGATTGGATTTTTTGGGTATGAAACTAACCAGTGATGGCTGAAAGCCGTCATAGCTGTAGAACTCACAAATACCTTCGTTTTGACTGGTTATGGCTCCCGTAACTCTAAACGAGCCAAGAGTTATGGCACTCCGAAGAATCGATATACACACGGTGCAACATCTACGGTGCAAGGTGCAACATCCGTCCAAAATGACGAAACAGTGTCGTACGACCTTTAGAAATGAGTGCATGGATTTGAAACATTGCAGTACCATCGTACACCACTCTCCAGCGATGGTAAATCATAGACCAGCCACGGGGATCCCGTTTTACAGAAAAAATCCACGTGACGAAAAAATGAAGGGTAAAAAACATCCTTGACCCGATTGAGGTTCGGATAGGATTTTTTGGGTATGAAACTAACCAGTGACGGCTGAAAGCCGTCATAGCTGTAGAACTCACATATACCTTCGTTTTGACTGGTTATGGCTCCCGTAAATCTAAACGAGCCAAGAGTTATGGCCCTCCGAAGAATCGATTTCCACAGGGTGCAACATCAACGGTGCATGGTGCAACATCCGTCCAAAATGCCGAAACAGTGTCGTACGACCTTTAGAAATGAGTGCATGGATTTGAAACATTGCAGTACCATGGTGCACCACTCTCCAGCGATGGTAAATCATAGACCAGCCACGGGGGTCCCGTTTTACAGAAAAAATCCACGTGACGAAAAAACGAAGGGTAAAAAACTTCCATGACCCGATTGAGGTTCGGATAGGATTTTTGGGTACGAAACTAACCAGTGACGGCTGAAAGCTGTCATAGCTGTAGAACTCACAGTTACCTTCGTTTTGACTGGTTATGGATCCCGTAACTCTAAACGAGCCAAGAGTTATGGCCCTCCAAAGAATCGATATCCACAGGGTGCAACATCTACGGCGCAAGGTGCAACATCCGTCCAAAATGACGAAACAGTGCCGTACGACGTTTAGAAATGAGTGCATGGATTTGAAACATTGCAGTACCATTGTACACCACTCTCCAGCGATGGTAAATCATAGACCAGCCACGGGGATCCCGTTTTACAGAAAAAATCCACGTGACGAAAAAATGAAGGGTAAAAAACATCCTTGACCCGATTGAGGTTCGGATAGGATTTTTTGGGTATGAAACTAACCAGTGACGGCTGAAAGCCGTCATAGCTGTAGAACTCACAGATACCTTCGTTTTGACTGGTTATGGATCCCGTAACTCTAAACGAGCCAAGAGTTATGGCCCTCCGAAGAATCGATATCCACAGGGTGCAACATCTACGGCGCAAGGTGCAACATCCGTCCAAAATGACGAAACAGTGCCGTACGACCTTTAGAAATGAGTGCATGGATTCGAAACATTGCAGTACCATGGTGCACCACTCTCCAGCGATGGTAAATCATAGACCAGCCATAGGGATCCCGTTTTACAGAAAAAATCCACGTGACGAAAAAACGAAGGGTAAAAAACTTCCTTGACCCGATTGAGGTTCGGATAGGATTTTTTGGGTATGAAACTAACCAGTGACGGCTGAAAGCTGTCATATCTGTAGAACTCACAGATACCTTTGTTTTGACTGGTTATGGCTCCCGTAACTCTAAACGAGCCAAGAGTTATGGCCCTCCGAAGAATCGATATCCACAGGGTGCAACATCTACGGTGCAAGGTGCAACATCCGTCCAAAATGACGAAACAGTGTCGTACGACCTTTAGAAATGAGTGCATGGATTTGAAACATTGCAGTACCATGGTGTACCACTCTCCAGCGATGGTAAATCATAGACCAGCCACAGGGATCCCGTTTTACAGAAAAAATCCACGTGACGAAAAAACGAAGGGTAAAAAACTTCCATGACCCGATTGAGGTTCGGATAGGATTTTTTGGGTATGAAACTAACCAGTGACGGCTGAAAGCGGTCACCGCTGTAGAACTCACAGATACCTTCGTTTTGACTGGTTGTGGCTCCCGTAACTCTAAACGAGGCAAGAGTTATGGCCCTCCGAAGAATCGATATCCACAAGGTGCAACATCTACGGTGCAAGGTGCAACATCCGTCCAAATGACGAAACAGTGCCGTACGACCTTTAGAAATGGGTGCATGGATCGGAAACGGTGCAGTACCATGGTGCACCACTCTCTAGTGATGATAAATCATAGACCAGCCACGGGGATCCCGTTTTACAGAAAAAATCCACGTGACGAAAAAACGAAGGGTAAAAAACTTCCTTGACCCGATTGAGGTTCGGATAGGATTTTTGGGTATGAAACTAAGCAGTGACGGCTGAAAGCGGTAATAGCTGTAGAACTCACAGATACCTTCTTTTTGACTGGTTATGGCTCCCGTAACTCTATACGAGCCAAGAGTTATGGCCCTCCGAAGAATCGATATCCATAGGGTGCAACATCTACGGTGCAAGGTGCAACATCCGTCCAAAATGACGAAACAGTGCCGTACGACCTTTAGAAATGAGTGCATGGATTTGAAACATTGCAGTACCTTGGTGCACCATTCTCCAGCGATGGTAAATCATAGACCAGCCACGGGGATCCCGTTTTACAGAAAAAATCCACGTGACGAAAAAACGAAGGGTAAAAAACTTCCTTGACCTGATTGAGGTTCGGATTGGATTTTTTGGGTATGAAACTAACCAGTGATGGCTGAAAGCTGTCATAGCTGTAGAACTCACAGATACCTTCGTTTTGACTGGTTATGGCTCCCGTAACTCTAAACGAGCCAAGAGTTATGGCCCTCCGAAGAATCGATATCCACAGGGTGCAACATCTACGGTGCAAGGTGCAACATCCGTCCAAAATGACGAAAGAGTGCCGTACGACCTTTAGAAATGAGTGCATGGATTTGAAACATTGCAGTACCGTGGTGCACCACTCCCCAGCGATGGTAAATCATAGAGCAGCCACGGGGATCCCGTTTTACAGAAAAAATCCACCTGACGAAAAAACGAAGGGTAAAAAACTTCCGTGACCCGATTGAGGTTCGGATAGGATTTTTTGGGTATGAAACTAACCAGTGACGGCTGAAAGCTGTCATAGCTGTAGAACTCACAGATACCTTCGTTTTGACTGGTTATGGCTCCCGTAACTCTAAACGAGCCAAGAGTTATGGCCCTCCGAAGAATCGATATCCACAGGGTGCAACATTTACGGTGCACGGTGCAACATCCGTCCAAAATGACGAAACAGTGCCGTACGACCTTTAGAAATGAGTGCATGGATTTGAAACATTGCAGTACCATGGTGCACCACTCTCCAGCAATGGTAAATCATAGACAAGCCACGGGGATCCCGTTTTACAGAAAAAATCCACGTGACGAAAAAACGAAGGGTAAAAAACTTCCTTGACCCGATTGAGGTTCGGATAGGATTTTTGGGTACGAAACTAACCAGTGACGGCTGAAAGCTGTCATAGCTGTAGAACTCACAGATACCTTCGTTTTGATTGGTTATGGCTCCCGTAACTCTAAACGAGCCAAGAGTTTTGGCCCTCCGAAGAATCGATATCCACAGGGTGCAACATCTAAGGTGCAAGGTGCAACATCCGTCCAAAATGACGAAACAGTGTCGTACGACCTTTAGAAATGAGTGCATGGATTTGAAACATTGCAGTACCATGGTGTACCACTCTCCAGCGATGGTAAATCACAGACCAGCCACGGGGATCCCGTTTTACAGAAAAAATCCACGTGACGAAAAAACGAAGGGTAAAAAACTTCCATGACCCGATTGAGGTTCGGATAGGATTTTTTGGGTATGAAACTAACCAGTGACGACTAAAAGCGGTCACAGCTGTAGAACTCACAGATACCTTCGTTTTGACTGGTTGTGGCTCCCGTAACTCTAAACGAGCCAAGAGTTATGGCCCTCCGAAGAATCGATATCCACAGGGTGCAACATCTACGGTGCAAGCTGCAGCATCCGTCCAAATGACGAAACAGTGCCGTACGACCTTTAGAAATGGGTGCTGTTGGGCGAATTCTCACCCAGGGGATCTTGAGACCAAGAAGAGTCAGTTTCACCCGGGCTCGCAACCTCCAATTCATTCGGCAAGGTACGCTCGGCATTCACACATGAAGCTTCATTCGGCAGTGCAAGCCCAAGTCCATCCGGCATAGCCAACCTCCTTCCCTCCGCTCCACCGAACCAACGCCTCACCTATCCAATGCCGGTCCAAGTTCCTGCCGAACCAGCTTCAAAATCACAACCAAGCCATACCGGATCAACGCCCTCTCCAATACCACCGGTCCAACCCCTTTCCCACATGACCGGACCACATACGACCGAACCAACCTTCAAGCTCACCACCGAACCAACTCCACGACCGAACCAACGCCACCGAGCCAAACCATACCTCACCACCGAATGGACCTCTGCCGAACCAGATGATTGCCAGTCCAAATTGCTTCAGTCCGGGCCCACCAGCAGTTATATACTTCCAAGACCCCTGCCCCCTACCTCATTCTATAAATAGAGGGGCAGGGGTACAACAATGGCAGAAAAGTTTGAGAGCTCAAGCAAGGAAGGAACTTTCAAACTACTTTCATATACTTATATACGAAGCATTGTACTTGTAACCTGAAAGAAAGAAGATAATAACATATAAAGTGGACGTAGGCACATTCTGGCCGAACCACTATAAATCCGCGTGTCTTTTACATTTCAGCCCCTACTTCTTTTATATTTACATACTCATCTAAAATCATTGAAAATCACATATAATCAACTAAATAATACGACTTGGAGGTGTTTGTCCATTTTTTGTGCAAACATTTTTGGTGCTTTCACTGAGATTTCAACTCAGGCTTCATCTTCTCCCACTCAACCTTCTTCCTAACAACATCGCTCGTTGCTCAGAAATCATGCCTTCCAAACAGAGAAGGGATGTTAACAAAGGAAAGAACATCGCAACTAGCAGCCTTCCAGATCCAGCAATCGCAGATCAGCCCACTTCAACAGCAGTACCAGATGAAAATCAGGAAAATCCAACTGGTCCCGCAACGGAACAACCAATCACTAGGGCAGATCTGGACAGGGTTGTGGCTGAAGTAACTAACCGCTTCACATCCCAACAAGAATCTTTGGTGGACCAACTCATGTCACGCTTAAGGGATGCTGAAGAGTCCAACCACAACACTGAATCATGGGGTGAGTCCCAATCCGGAGGATCTCGGAGGCAACAAAGGTCTTCCCTCTTCGAAGAAGCTATCAACAGGAACAACAATGATAGGGGCCGCGCCCGGACTCAGCCCGAATTCCGACTCGAGGAAGCCCTTGGAACCGAACCCAGCGGGGGAGGCACCAGGCGAGGGTCGGATGTAGCTGAGCCAGTCATGCCACCTAATCATAGAAACCCCGCTGAACGGAGCCGAGCTAGAACCCAGCCCGAAGTTGACCCCATGGATGTGCTCGAAACAGAACCCCACAGGGGAAGATCAAGGCAGGGGGCAACTGCAGCTGGTCCTAGCGTGCATCCGAGCAGCCAAAGACAACCACTGGATAATGCTAGAAGTGATAGACTGTACCATCCCTACAGGTCATCTGGACGAGATAGATCCCGCAGGGAAGAACCAAGCTCATTTTTGTCCGCTCCAAGTTCTGACGAACGAATGGCAAGATTATTCAGAGAATGTGTCCAACGGGAGCAAAGGGACCGGGGAATAGGCGCTAGGGTCACCAGTCCCTTTACCCGAAATATCGAAACTGCCATCACTCCCCGGGAATGGAAAATGCCAACCATGGAACCTTACAAAGGAACTTCCGACCCCATCGTACACTTGCAGAGATACACCCAGCATATGCTCATGAGTGGAGCAACAGAAGGAGTGTTATGTAAAAGTTTTCCGCTATTCCAAGCTGATCTAGCTACCTCCTGGTTCTGCCATCTACCCCAAGGATCCATCAGCTCATGGGAGATGTTGAAAGAAAGGTTTATTAGCCAGTTCCGCATCCATGTGGAACAACCCAAGGATGCTTATTCTTTATCCAATGTCAAACAGAAAACCGGAGAGACGCTGCAACAATATCTAACGCGTTTCAACGCCGCAGCGGCAGCAGTTCAAGATGCCGATGAAAAACTCACTCTAATGGCCCTCTGTAGTGGTGTACATCCAGACACCAAGTTTTCCAGAAGATTAACTAAGGAAAAACCAGCTACCTTGCCTGATTTCTTCCATGAAGCTGGAAAGTATATGAGACTTGAAGACGCTGCTACAGAGAGGCAATCAGGACAACAAGGTAAGACAGTTCAGGACAAGGTTCCCGCTGCAGTTAAGGACGCTCGAAGAAATGAATCTAGAGACAATGCTGGGGGCAGAAAGGTCGAAAAGCGCCAATATCGACCAGGACCGAGATTTGACTCCTACACTCCTTTGAACGACACAATCGAAAATATCTTCCTAGCCACTCAGGGCGAACTAGGATACAAGCGCCCCCCGCACAAGAAAGAATCAGATAACGCACTCAAGTCCGGAAAGTTCTGTCGCTTCCACGAATCCCACGGACATGACACCAATGAATGCCACCATCTTCGGGACTTGATCGAAGAACACATTAGAAGAAGAAGACTAGAACGCTATGTGAAGGGTCAGAATAGGACTCCAACTCCAGCCAATTAGAACTCAAAGCAACCCCTCCCAGAGGTAGGCGGAGGGAATCGCAACAATCACAACACCAGTGGCTCTAGTCAAGAGAAGATAGTGGTCCTTACCATCTCAGGAGGACCACACATCGCCGACAGAAGTTGGGCAGAGATGGAAAGGTACGGCAAGTCGCTTAGAAATGCAGAAGGCTATGTTAACTCCATCACGGAAGAACGCCACCCGAAACGAAAAGAGAACGACGACATCATATTCAGTAGGCGTGATTTGGAAGGAAGACAGTACCCACATATGGATCCTATGGTCATCTCTGCCTGGTTCGGTCCAGCTAAAGTTTTTCGGATTCTAATAGACACAGGAAGCTCCGTAAATATCCTATTCAAACATGCTTTCGACAAAATGAAGTTATCAATGAAGGATGTATCCCCCTGTGACAAACCACTGCACGGTTTCACTGGAGATGCAAAAATGCCCCTCGGGCAACTTGACCTCTTCGTCGAAATAGGAAGTCATCCCCGCTCCGTTGTGCGAAAACAAACGTTCGCACTAATAGAAAACCACTCGGCTTACAACGTCTTCTTGGGAAGACCAGCCTTGTCTGACTTCCAGATTGTATTAGCTCCCTGGTGCCTGAAAATGAAATTTCCAACAGACAACGGAGTAGGAGAAGTAGAAGGAGACCAAGATGCTGCTCGAGACTGCTATGTAACTGAACTTCGCGATAACCGCAGAAAGAATAAAGGAAAAGGTGCAGAGACTACTCTCTGCATGAAAAGCTTGGAGGCATAGCAACTAAAGAAAGCCCCTCCTCTTCGATACACAAGCGATCCCTTCAATGAACTAGACCCCAGGGATAAAGAGGAGGAGGCTACCGCCGAGCCTGCAGAGGCTATGAAATTCGTATCTGTAGACAAGCACGATTCAAGTAAACTATTAAAAGTCGGATCTCGGCTAAAAACGGAGTTGAAAGATCAACTCATTGACTTTCTCCGCCACAACTTAGATGTATTTGCGTGGACCCATGCCGATATGACAAGAATCTCCCCCGACATAGCATGCCACATGCTGAACATCGATCCCACCAAGGTACCAGTAAAGCAGAAAAAGAGGAGCATGGGGGCAGAGCGATCGGCAGCCCTTGATGAGGAAGTAAAGAATCTACTTGCTAATGGCTTCATACGGGAAGCCATCTACCCAGAATGGATCGCTAACCCAGTGCTAGTAAAAAAGGCCAATGGAAAGTGGCGAACATGTATTGACTTCTCCAATCTGAATGACGCTTGCCCAAAAGATTGCTTCCCACTTCCCCGAATTGACCAACTTGTGGACAGCACAGCCGGACACGAACTCCTATCTTTTAAGGATGCATACTCCGGATATAACCAGATTCCCATGCACGCTCCTGATCAAGACCACACTAGCTTCATCACCGACCGCGGACTATATTGTTACAAAGTCATGCCTTTTGGACTCAAAAATGCTGGAGCTACCTATCAGCGCCTCGTCAACAAGATGTTCGCGGAACTAATAGGACGAACTATGGAAGTGTATGTGGATGACATGTTGGTAAAGTCCAGGAAAGCCGACGACCATGTAAGCCACCTGGGCGAGATGTTTCAAGTACTTCGCCGATATGGAATGAAGCTGAATCCTCTAAAGTGCTCCTTCGGAGTATCTTCGGGAAAATTCTTAGGATTTATCGTCCACGCCAGAGGAATCGAAGCAAACCCTGAACAAATCCGGGCTCTAAAAGAAATAAGGATACCCTCCACTCGAAAAGAAATGCAGAGCCTAAACGGAAAGGTGGCCGCCCTAAGCAGATTCATTTCCAAGGCAACTGACAAGTGTGTCCCTTTCTTCGAAGCTCTCAAGAAAGACAAAGGGAGATTCGAGTGGACCGATGAATGCTTAAAAGCCTTCCTCAACCTAATCGAACACCTTCAGAGACCACCAGTACTCTCAACTCCAAACGAAGGTGAAGTGTTATACCTATACCTCGCTGTAACATCTCATGCTCTAAGCGCCGCCTTGGTAAGAGAAGAAGACCGCACACAACGCCCGGTTTACTTTGTAAGCAAGAGATTTACAGGGGCAGAGGCCAGATATCCTAAACTAGAGAAATTAGCGTATTGTTTATTGATCGCGTCACGAAAACTGCGACACTACTTCCAGTCGCACTCCATCAGGGTTCTAACCGATCAACCGCTAAGACAAGTGCTCCATCGTCCTGACACTTCTGGGCGACTCCTCAAATGGTGCATCGAACTAAGTCAGTATGATATCACCTACCATCCTCGCACCGCTATCAAAGGACAAGCCATGGCCGATTTCATTGCCGAATTCACTACCAACGAAGGCAAGGAACAATCCGAAGTAGCAAAAAACATCAAGTGGAACCTCTTTGTAGATGGAGCATCGAACGAACAAGGCTCGGGGGCAGGAATTGTGATCATCACCCCCAGGGGAAGAAAGTTGTACTATGCATTAAGGTTGGAGTTCACGGCCACTAACAACGATGCTGAATATGAAGCAGTAATAGCAGGATTGGAGCTTGCGCTGGAAATTGGAATCAATTCCTTATGTCTTCATAGTGATTCTTAGCTTATCGTAAACCAGGTGCTAGGAGAATTCCAGACTCGAGGAGAACGACTCACAGCATACCTAAAGAAAACCAAACTGCTGCTCGATCAATTGGACCACTATCTAATCAAACATATTCCTCGAGAAGAGAACCAAGAGGCAGATGAACTTGCCAAGCAAGCTAGTATGAAGAATAGCACCATTTCCGGAGCATTAGCCATCTCAAGGCAGCTAGCCCCAAGTTTCGAACAAGTGAATCTGATAACTGCAATCGAAGAAGGAACCTGGATGACTCCTATCCGGAAATATTTGCAAGATGGCACACTACCCGACAGGCGTGACGAAGCCAAGAGGATCTTGAGAAAAGTTCCCCACTACACAATACAAGAAGGCATCCTCTATCGGCGTGGCTTCTCTAGCCCCTTATTGAGATGCATCGCCGGAAGGGAGGCCAAGGAGATCTTATCAAACATCCATCAGGGAGGATGCGGAGATCACACTGGAGGGCAGACTTTGGCAAGGAAGATACTCCGATATGGATATTACTGGCCCACACTAAACAAAGATGCCCTAGACTTCGTCAAGAAATGCGACAGATGTCAGAAGTTCGCCAAGATTCCTCGACTACCCACAAACGAAATTACTCAAATGACCAGCCCTTGGCCCTTTGCTGTATGGGGAATTGACTTAATTGGCGAACTGCCAACGGGCCGAGGCGGATCCAAATATGCTATAGTGGCAGTCGATTATTTCACCAAATGGTACGGAGTCCCACTCAAGATCATATCAGACAACGGACTCCAGTTTGACAGCGAAGAATTTGCCGACTGGTGCCAAGAGCATGGAATTCATAAAAGCTTCTCATCAGTAGCTTATCCTCAGGCAAACAGACAAGTTGAAGCCGTCAACAAAATTCTCAAAACCCTAATCAAGAAGAAACTTGAAAAGTCAAAAGGCGCTTGGGTGGACGAACTTCCTACGGCACTATGGGCGTACCGCACATCTTTCAGAACATCAACGGGACATACTCCTTTCTCTTTGGCATATGGATCGGAGGCAATGCTCCCAGTTGAGACTATTGTGCCTTCCCACCATAGGATCCACTACAACCCAGAGGAAAACGAAGAACTCCTCCTCATGTCTTTGGATCTGATTGAGGAAAGGAGAAACGATGCAGCACTCAAAGCAGCAGCTCACAAACAAAAAGTGGCAGCGCTATACAATTCCAAAGTCAAGCATCGCAGCTTACAAGAAGGAGATCTTGTCCTCAGGCGAATCTTTCCGCGCCCCGGGGCACTAGACCCCATCTGGGACGGACCGTATGTAATTCATAAAGATCTCCACAACGGAGCTTATATTTTGTCAACAGTGGACGGAGAGGTGTTCCAGAGGGCATGGAACATCCGACACCTCCGTCGATACTTTTCTTAACTTGTACTGCCCATATGAAGTGAATTAACAAAGAGAATCAGTGGACGTAGGCACTTTCGTGCCGAACCACTTTAAAAAATCTTGTCTCTTTTTAGCTTGTTCCTTTATGTCTTGGCTACTTGTTAAGTTTTATCCCTTTCTGTTGAAAAAAATCCTATGGCATCTCCACTCAAGATGCACCGCGGCCTCATCTGGACTAGGCCTAACAGGTACGCTACGATTCTATGCACTCGCCAATGAGACACTTTTGCTCCAGCATCCCTCTGCTGCGGGTTAACTCGTTGCGCGCCTGCCCTCAAAGCCAACTGTAATGAGCCGATTATAAGTCATCATAAAGGCCGACTATAGCCGATGACAGCTCATTACGGCGTTCGGCTCGCCGGCAACTGTGAACCTACTTTAAGCCCCAACATAAGGTGTGGCCAGCCAGGGGTAGTTCACGGCCAACGGCACCCACGCTAGCCGGCCACGGTAAATCGAATAATACCCACGATTACGGACCATAATGGTTCGGGTAGTTACCGTGCGCGATCTCGGCTCCGATATGTCTTAAGTGCGGCTGTGGTAAAAAAGAAAACTCCCCGCGGAGGCGTAAGATGGGTGACAAATGTCTCCAAGACCCACAGCTAGGGAAAGTGACTACAAAACCCGTTTGCCACGAACTTAAGCACATCGACGGCCTTCCGTGACTGGAAGTTTTACTTTTACTATATTTCCATTTCATTTAAATACTTTTCTCCTATCCTGTATAACAAACTCTAAAGTACAGGAAACCAAATAGGAAGCATTCACTCATGAGAAACTAAGTCTGCATACTGGGTGGCAGGGTACTCAGCTATATCCGTGAACAGTTACATAAGACGCTCTAAGCTACCGCCTGCGAATGAAACATAAAGGGCGGTACTCTCTTTTCTTGTACATAAATACGTAACTATAGCTTGTTCGTACAATAACATTGCAACACATGAAATTATATTTCTAGCGAAAAACTTAGCATTAAACACAACTAGAATCACAGGCATATACATAGTTATATTTCTCACACAGCACATCAAGATGACAACAACATTTAAACATAACAACATCTGCTTATATTATAAAATCACATGAAGTTATTCTCTGCAAATAATATTATTACAGTCGCATGTCAATGATTAACGTAAACAGTGATAAAAAGAAATAAAAAGGTGGCAGCTGCGTCCACACTCCATCACCAACTTCCCCGGTCTACTTAGCCGCAGGACCAGAGCCCCCAGCATGTGGATCAGAAGTCCCACCTGTCCAGTTCAGAAGAGGAATTCATTAAACGAACAATCAAGTTACGGAAACACAGAAAGAAAAGAAAAGGAAAAGAATAACTCACCAGCATCCGCCGCTTGATCCTCATCATCCAACTGCACGCCCGCTTCCTCTGCAGCAAGCAGCCGCATCCCCTCCTTCACCGCCGCTTTCTCCTCCTTCGAGAACTGGGCAGTAACCGCATCCAAATTGAAAGCCTCTCCGCCTTCCTTACCCGCGTTCACCCTGGCCTCCTCTAAAGCCTGGAGATACACCTTGGCCATCACCCGAGGGTAATCGTCCATCCAAGACAAGCCGCCCTCCTTCCAAGTGTGGAAGTACATGTCCTGCAGCATCTCATCCATCATCCCCTCATTCTCCTCAAACTCCCTCACCCGGGCCTCGGAGGCTTGCAACTTGGCGACGGCAATGTCCCTCTCTGATTGGTATCTCAAGCAGTCAGCCTGGAGAGACCTCCTCATTTCCTCCTCCTTTAACTTGAGGGACCTCCTCATCTCCTCCATCTCCTCCTTCAACTCGGGCTGAGCCATTTCCGCAGCCTCGAGCCTCCCAGACAACTCCTCTACCCGCTAAAGATCCGCATTTTGAAGCTCGTCCACCGTCGTAATGGCCATGTTAATCCGTTCCCTGCAGGCGACCTCCATCTTCCGTAATTCCGCCCTACTGGCCTTCTCCATCGTCTCTTTCAGCCGCTTGGAGGCTTCCTCATGCTGGGAAATCTGGATGGCTTGATCGGCGAGCTGCTTGGCCTGATCGGCAACTTTTAACCTCAACCGAACATTAGCACTCCCGATCTCTTCCCCGGCCTTGGCCAATTTAGCATGATGCTCCATTAACTTCTTGGTCTCTGCGGCCACCCGATCGATGTTAGCCTTGGCTTCGTCCCCCATGGTAACTACCCGTGTAGTAAGTAAATCAAGATCTAAAGACTTGGCCTCGTCCAGCACTCTTACCATGGGGTTGCGGGGAAGGAGGTGCTCGCCCGTGGCCTCGTCAAATGAGATATCCTGAAAGCTCGGATCTAAATCAGGATGACCGGCAAAAGGGTCACGAGGCACGGGGCGAGGCACATCAGGACGCCTTATACGAATAACAGTTGGGCTCTTGAAAGGAGGATGAGGGGGGCCGGATTCCGTGCTCTCCTCCGTAGTATCACGAGGAGGCTGAGTAGGAGGCTGCGAACCAGGGAAAGACTCAAATAAGGAATGGCTCCGCTTCTTTTTCCGAATGCCCTCTTCAATGACCCCGAGAAGAGGGCGATAACTGACTACATCCCCAGTGCGACCAGTAGGGGGTTTCGCAGAAGCTCTCCTCGAATTAAACTGCTCAAGGCGGTGTCGAACGTCCGACGTTTTAACCACCTGGCCTGCCCCTGGAATAAAGAACAAGTGTTACGAACATACAATAATTCACAGTTCGAAAAATGTGTTAAGTTAAAAGGAACGAAAAGTGAGAAGACACGTCTATTATACAAACCCGGCGGAGGAGTGGGATACTGCAATAAGTCCTGGATCTCATTCCAGGACGGAAGTGAACCGTAAAAAATTTCTAAGTCCCTATCGAAAATGGAATCGGCAGAAGACAAAAGTTCACCTTGCATCGCCAGAATCGCCCTAGCTGAGGAACCCTTAGAGGATGGGTCAGTGCCAGCCACAGCTTTGCCGGTTTCCTTTGCCTTCTCCGTTTCCGACTCTCCCTCCGACTCCCCGAAGGACCGACGGAGAGCCTCATCCAGTTCAAGGTCTTGCTCAGAGGTTAGGGCACCGACGCCATTACCACCTTGACCGTCGCCGTCTCCTCCACCCTCCGACCCTTCTCCAACCTCGCCTTCTTCCTCCTCATCTACGCCTTCCCCCTCCGGGATAGTCGGACAAGTGCTTGGAGAAGGGCGATCAGACTTCTTTAGCTTCTTCCCCCCGACAGCGGGACGCTCTGCAAAAGGCTCCCTCTTACCGCTCTTCACCGTAGCCCCCTCCTTAGCTTTAGCAGCCTTCTCCTCAGCCGTATCCCTTTGCTTAACCACGGACTGGTGCGGTAAGATCAAATTATACTCCAAGAGGGTTGCGTTCCTGATCAAGAAGGAGGCCGACCGGTCCCGTGCCGGAATAGCCTTTAGTTCAGCAGCCATTCGCACCAAGGAATCATCCTCCACGACTGCAATACCACCTGTCGCTAGCCAGAAATAGAAGCATGTCAGAAAAAACACTACAGTCAAAACATGGAAAGTATAAATGAAATCCATCTTACAGCCGGAAGTGAAAAGGCGGAAAGAAACAGCATCGTCCTTGATGAAGAACCACTCTTTCTTGAACATGGTAAACTTGGAATATAAGTCCAGGACTGGTTTGAAGGGCACGGCCGCTTCCAGACTGATATACGGAGACCCCTTCTTATAGCCTCTCAGGTTGTACAAATATCGAATTTCCCGGTTAGAAGGAGGACGCCCATACCTCCTATGGAAGATAACAAAGAGGCTCACCAGGATGGCATAAGAGTTAGGCTGAAGCTGGAAGGGAGCCACCTTCAAATATGTGGTGAAGCTTACTATCCAAGCGTTGATAGGAGGGATAGCACCGCACATGCAATGGTATCTGCTATAAGCAAAGTAGCCCTCGGGAGGATTATATGGCATCACTCCATCTCCCGGCAGCAGCATAAGATCCCTATCTATCCCGAAGGAACGGGATATGACGTCAAGTTGCTCCTCCTTTAGGGAGCTAGGAAAGCAATCAGGAGGGTAGATCAGAAGTTCCTATGGACCGTATCCATCCACTAGAGACCTCGGAATAGGTCGATGTTGCCCGGATCCTGGTTGGACTGGGGGCAAGGAAGAAGAAGACTCTCCTGTGCCTCTAGACTTCTTTCTGTCCGATCGTGTTTCCGCTTTGCGAGACATTTTCTGCAGCACAAGAAAAACTTGGTATTAGAATAAGAAGTACAGGAAAATAAACAAGCAAGTATCTAAAGCAAGCATATAAAAGCCTAAGATTTCGCTCAAGATTCAAATTCCGAGTCTCATTCGGTATATGCCTCATTCGGTAGTTCCATTCGGCATTAGAGGTTCATCCGGTATACGAATTCGTTCGGTAATACGGTGCAAGCAAATTCATTCGGCAATGGGGCATGAAGTTCATTCGGCACTAAGGCCTTAAACTCATTCGGCATACAGAAACATTCGGTAATAAAGGCATTCGGCAATGGAGTGTGTACCTGATTCGGTAGAGATTTGGTTCGGCAGACGATTTGGTCCGGCAAGTCAGTTGATTCGGCTCTTTGGTTCGGTAAGGGAGAACCAAGGGGGGTACGGCCTCTATATATAGGCGAGCTCAGGGCCGATGAACCAACTGGTTCGGCCCACCGGATAGGAACACCAGACCAATAACAACCAACTAGATACCGAATGAAACCACAGCCGGATGAGAATAACCGGACCAACAAAAAACCGAATGAACTATCTCTCCACCAACGACAACCAGGAACTAGGGGCATTCAGAGCGCCTCATACAGATAAGTACCGAACTCCAGAACTAACTAATAAAATGAGGGTTATGACAACGATGAATAAGTTGTAAATCTCTCACCAACATGGATTAATCGTTTACACGTGTACGCGACCACGAACGGTCCATAGGCACGCTCTGAATGGTTATTAACCCTATTGTCGTGGGAATTTACACTTTGACACGCCTTTTTAAACTCGTAGGTTAAACGGATATTTGACTCTGATAATTATGAAATGGCTAAGCTACTTACACATGTACGGGGTCGCGAACGATCCCTAGGCATGCTCTGAGCTAGCGATAAACCATCTTGACAAACGATCCAAGGATCCACTCTGACATGAACCTGGCATCAATGATGCTAAGACCCCTCGGGGCTTACTCTCTCGTCCCAAACAGCACAGTTCAATTCAACTCGAATATTTCGATCATGAACGGTTGTTGTTTGAAATCACTCTAAGACTGTAAATTCCTTTGCAGGACATCAACAGAATACAAACATCCAACCCATGGCGTTACAAAGCTAGACTTCCTACCACAAAGAAACAAAGCGCGACACATGCAAGCACGTGCCCCACTTTGGGGGGCAAATGTTGGGCGAATTCTCACCCAGGGGATCTTGAGACCAAGAAGCGTCAGTTTCACCCGGGCTCGCAACCTCCAATTCATTCGGCAAGGTACGCTCGGCATTCACACATGAAGCTTCATTCGACAGTGCAAGCCCAAGTCCATCCGGCATAGCCAGCCTCCTTCCCTCCGCTCCACCGAACCAACGCCTCACCTATCCAATGCCGGTCCAAGTTCCTGCCGAACCAGCTTCAAAATCACAACCAAGCTATACCGGATCAACGCCCTCTCCAATACCACCGGTCCAACCCCTTTCCCACATGACCGGACCACATAAGACCGAACCAACCTTCAAGCTCACCACCGAACCAACTCCACGACCGAACCAACGCCACCGAGCCAAACCATACCTCACCACCGAATGGACCTCCACCGAACCAGATGATTGCCAGTCCAAATTGCTTCAGTCCGGGCCCACCAGCAGTTATATACTTCCAAGACCCCTGCCCCCTACCTCATTCTATAAATAGAGGGGCAGGGGTACAACAATGGCAGAAAAGTTTGAGAGCTCAAGCAAGGAAGGAACTTTCAAACTACTTTCATATACTTATATACGAAGCATTGTACTTGTAACCTGAAAGAAAGAAGATAATAACATATAAAGTGGACGTAGGCACATTCTGGCCGAACCACTATAAATCCGCGTGTCTTTTACATTTCAGCCCCTACTTCTTTTATATTTACATACTCATCTAAAATCATTGAAAATCACATATAATCAACTAAATAATACGACTTGGAGGTGTTTGTCCATTTTTTGTGCAAACAGGTGCATGGATCGGAAACGGTGCAGTACCATGGTGCACCACTCTCTAGTGATGGTAAATCATAGACCACCCACGGGGATCCCGTTTTACAGAAAAAATCCACGTTACGAAAAAACGAAGGGTAAAAAACTTCCTTGACCCGATTGAGATTCGGATAGGATTTTTTGGGTATGAAACAAACCAGTGACGGCTGAAAGCGGTAATAGCTGTAGAACTCACAGATACCTTCGTTTTAACTGGTTATGGCTCCCGTAACTTTAAACGAGCCAAGAGTTATGGCCCTCCGAAGAATCGATATCCACAGGGTGCAACATCTACGGTGCAAGGTGCAACATCCGTCCAAAATGACGAAACAGTGCCGTACGACCTTTAGAAATGAGTGCATGGATTTGAAACATTGCAGTACCTTGGTGCATCATTCTCCAGCGATGGTAAATCATAGACCAGCCACGGGGATCCCGTTTTACAGAAAAAATCCATGTGACGAAAAAACGAAGGGTAAAAAACTTCCTTGACCTGATTGAGGTTCGGATTGGATTTTTTGGGTATGAAACTAACCAGTGATGGCTGAAAGCTGTCATAGCTGTAGAACTCACAAATACCTTCGTTTTGACTGGTTATGGCTCCCGTAACTCTAAACGAGCCAAGAGTTATGGCCCTCCGAAGAATCGATATCCACAGGGTGCAACATCTACGGTGCAAGGTGCAACATCCGTCCAAAATGACGAAACAGTGCCGTACGACCTTTAGAAATGAGTGCATGGATTTGAAACATTGCAGTACCATGGTGCACCACTCCCCAGCGATGGTAAATCATAGACCAGCCACGGGGATCCCGTTTTACAGAAAAAATCCACCTGACGAAAAAACGAAGGGTAAAAAACTTCCGTGACCCGATTGAGGTTCGGATAGGATTTTTTGGGTATGAAACTAACCAGTGACGGCTGAAAGCTGTCATAGCTATAGAACTCACAGATACCTTCGTTTTGACTGGTTATGGCTCCCGTAACTCTAAACGAGCCAAGAGTTATGGCCCTCCGAAGAATCGATATCCACAGGGTGCAACATCTACGGTGCAAGGTGCAGCATCCGTCCAAAATGACGAAACAGTGCCGTACGACCTTTAGAAATGAGTGCATGGATTTGAAACATTGCAGTACCATGGTGCACCACTCTCCAGCGATGGTAAATCATAGACAAGCCACGGGGATCCCGTTTTACAGAAAAAATCCACGTGACGAAAAAACGAAGGGTAAAAAACTTCCTTGTCCCGATTGAGGTTCGGACAGGATTTTTTGGGTATGAAACTAACCAGTGACGGCTAAAAGCCGTCATAGATGTAGAACTCACAGATACCTTCGTTTTGACTGGTTTTGGCTTCCGTAACTTTAAACGAGCCAAGAGTTATGGCCCTCCGAAGAATCGATATCCACTGGGTGCAACATCTACGGTGCAAGGTGCAACATCCGTCCAAAATGACGAAACAGTGCCGTACGACCTTTAGAAATGAGTGCATGGATTTGAAACATTGCAGTACCATGGTGCACCACTCTCCAGCGATGGTAAATCATAGACCAGCCACGGGGATCCCGTTTTACAGAAAAAATCCACATGACGAAAAAACGAAGGATAAAAAACTTCCTTGACCCGATTGAGGTTCGGATAGGATTTTTGGGTATGAAACAAACCAGTGACGGCTTAAAGCCGTCATAGCTGTAGAACTCACAGATACCTTCGTTTTGACTGGTTATGGCTCCCGTAACTCTAAACGAGCCAAGAGTTATGGCCCTCCGAAGAATCGATATCCACGGGGTGCAACATCTACGGTGCAAGGTGCAACATCCGTCCAAAATGATGAAACAGTGCCGTACGACCTTTAGAAATGAGTGCATGGATTTGAAACATTGCAGTACCATGGTGTACCACTCTCCAGCGATGGTAAATCGTAGACCAGCCACGGGGATCCCGTTTTACAGAAAAAATCCACGTGACGAAAAAACGAAGGGTAAAAAACTTCCATGACCCGATTGAGGTTCGGATTGGATTTTTGGGTTTGAAATTAATTAGTGACGGCTGAAATCTGTCATAGCTGTAGAACTCACAGATACCTTCGTTTTGACTGGTTATGGTTCCCGTAACTCTAAACGAGCCAAGAGTTATGGCCCTCCGAAGAATCGATATCCACAGGGTGCAACATCTACGGTGCAAGGTGCAACATCCGTCCAAAATGACGAAACAGTGTCGTACGACCTTTAGAAATGAGTGCATGGATATGAAACATTGCAGTACCATGGTGCACCACTCTCCAGCGATGGTAAATCATAGACCAGCCACGGGGATCCCGTTTTACAGAAAAAATCCACGTGACGAAAAAACGAAGGGTAAAAAACTTCCTTGACCCGATTGAGGTTCGGATAGGATTCTTTGGGTATGAAACTAACCAGTGACGGCTGAAAGCGGTAATAGATGTAGAACTCACAGATACCTTCGTTTTGACTGGTTATGGCTCCCGTAACTCTAAATGAGCCAAGAGTTATGGCCCTCCGAAGAATCGATATCCATAGGGTGCAACATCTACGGTGCAAGGTGCAACATCCGTCCAAAATGACGAAACAGTGCCGTACGACCTTTAGAAATGAGTGCATGGATTTGAAACATTGCAGTACCTTGGTGCACCATTCTCCAGCGATGGTAAATCATAGACCAGCCACGGGGATCCCGTTTTACAGAAAAAATCCACGTGACGAAAAAACGAAGGGTAAAAAACTTCCTTGACCTGATTGAGGTTCGGATTGGATTTTTTGGGTATGAAACTAACCAGTGATGGCTGAAAGCTGTCATAGCTGTAGAACTCACAGATACCTTCGTTTTGACTGGTTATGGCTCCCGTAACTCTAAACGAGCCAAGAGTTATGGCCCTCCGAAGAATCGATATCCACAGGGTGCAACATCTACGGTGCAAGGTGCAACATCCGTCCAAAATGACGAAACAGTGCCGTACGACCTTTAGAAATGGGTGCATGGATCGGAAACGGTGCAGTACCATGGTGCACCACTCTCCAGCGATGGTAAATCATAGACAAGCCACGGGGATCCCGTTTTACAGAAAAAATCCACGTGACGAAAAAACGAAGGGTAAAAAACTTCCTTGACCCGATTGAGGTTCGGATAGGATTTTTTGGGTATGAAACTAACCAGTGACGGCTGAAAGCGGTAATAGCTGTAGAACTCACAGATACCTTCGTTTTGACTGGTTATGGCTCCCGTAACTCTAAACGAGCCAAGAGTTATGGCCCTCCGAAGAATCGATATCCACAGGGTGCAACATCTACGGTGCAAGGTGCAACATCCGTCCAAAATGACGAAACAGTGCCGTACGACCTTTAGAAATGAGTGCATGGATTTGAAACATTGCAGTACCTTGGTGCACCATTCCCCAGCGATGGTAAATCATAGACCAGCCACGGGGATCCCGTTTTACAGAAAAAATCCACCTGACGAAAAAACGAAGGGTAAAAAACTTCCGTGACCCGATTGAGGTTCGGATAGGATTTTTTGGGTATGAAACTAACCAGTGACGGCTGAAAGCTGTCATAGCTATAGAACTCACAGATAACTTCGTTTTGACTGGTTATGGCTCCCGTAACTCTAAACGAGCCAAGAGTTATGGCCCTCCGAAGAATCGATATCCACAGGGTGCAACATCTACGGTGCAAGGTGCAACATCCGTCCAAAATGACGAAACAGTGCCGTACGACCTTTAGAAATGAGTGCATGGATTTGAAACATTGCAGTACCATGGTGCACCACTCCCCAGCGATGGTAAATCATAGACCAGCCACGGGGATCCCGTTTTACAGAAAAAATCCACCTGACGAAAAAACGAAGGGTAAAAAACTTCCGTGACCCGATTGAGGTTCGGATAGGATTTTTTGGGTATGAAACTAACCAGTGACGGCTGAAAGCTGTCATAGCTATAGAACTCACAGATAACTTCGTTTTGACTGGTTATGGCTCCCGTAACTCTAAACGAGCCAAGAGTTATGGCCCTCCGAAGAATCGATATCCACAGGGTGCAACATCTACGGTGCAAGGTGCAACATCCGTCCAAAATGACGAAACAGTGCCGTACGACCTTTAGAAATGAGTGCATGGATTTGAAACAGTGCAGTACCATGGTGCACCACTCTCCAGCGATGGTAAATCATAGACAAGCCACGGGGATCCCGTTTTACAGAAAAAATCCACGTGACGAAAAAACGAAGGGTAAAAAACTTCCTTGTCCCGATTGAGGTTCGGACAGGATTTTTTGGGTATGAAACTAACCAGTGACGGCTAAAAGCTGTCATAGATGTAGAACTCACAGATACCTTCGTTTTGACTGGTTTTGGCTTCCGTAACATTGAACGAGCCAAGAGTTATGACCCTCCGAAGAATCGATATCCACAGGGTGCAACATCTACGGTGCAAGGTGCAACATCCGTCCAAAATGACGAAACAGTGCCGTACGACCTTTAGAAATGAGTGCATGGATTTGAAACATTGCAGTACCATGGTGCACCACTCTCCAGCGATGGTAAATCATAGACCAGCCACGGGGATCCCGTTTTACAGAAAAAATCCACGTGACGAAAAAACGAAGGGTAAAAAACTTCCTTGACCCGATTGAGGTTCGGATAGGATTTTTGGGTATGAAACAAACCAGTGACGGCTTAAAGCCGTCATAGCTGTAGAACTCGCAGATACCTTCGTTTTGACTGGTTATGGCTCCCGTAACTCTAAACGAGCCAAGAGTTATGGCCCTCCGAAGAATCGATATCACGGGGTGCAACATCTACGGTGCAAGGTGCAACATCCGTCCAAAATGATGAAACAGTGCCGTACGACCTTTAGAAATGAGTGCATGGATTTGAAACATTGCAGTACCATGGTGTACCACTCTCCAGCGATGGTAAATTGTAGACCAGCCACGGGGATCCCGTTTTACAGAAAAAATCCACGTGACGAAAAAACGAAGGGTAAAAAACTTCCATGACCCGATTGAGGTTCGGATAGGATTTTTGGGTTTGAATGTAATCAGTGACGGCTGAAATCTGTCATAGCTGTAGAACTCACAAATAACTTCGTTTTGACTGGTTATGTCTCCCGTAACTCTAAACGAGCCAAGAGTTATGGCCCTCCGAAGAATCGATATCCACAGGGTGCAACATCTACGGTGCAAGGTGCAACATCCGTCCAAAATGACGAAACAGTGTCGTACGACCTTTAGAAATGAGTGCATGGATTTGAAACATTGCAGTACCATGGTGCACCACTCTCCAGCGATGGTAAATCGTAGACCAGCCACGGGGATCCCGTTTTACATAAAAAATCCACGCGACGAAAAAACGAAGGGTAAAAAACTTCCTTGACCCGATTGAGGTTCGGATAGGATTTTTGGGTACGAAACTAACCAGTGACGGCTGAAAGCTGTCATAGCTGTAGAACTCATAGTTACCTTCGTTTTGACTGGTTATGGCTCCCGTAACTCTAAACGAGCCAAGAGTTATGGCCCTCCGAAGAATCGATATCCACAGGGTGCAACATCTACGGTGCAAGGTGCAACATCCGTCCAAAACGACGAAACAGTGCCGTACGACCTTTAGAAAAGAGTGCATGGATTTGAAACATTGCAGTACCATGGTGCACCACTCTCCACCGATAGTAAATCATAGACCAGCCACGGGGATCCCCTTTTACATAAAAAATCCACGTGACGAAAAAACGAAGGGTAAAAAACTTCCTTGACCCGATTGAGGTTCGGATAGGATTTTTTGGGTATGAAACTAACCAATGATGGCTGAACGCTGTCATAGCTGTAGAACTCACAGATACCTTCGTTTTGACTAGTTATGCCTCCCGTAACTCTAAACGAGCCAAGAGTTATGGCCCTCCGAAGAATCGATATCCACTAGGTGCAACATCTACGGTGCAAGGTGCAACATCCGTCCAAAATGATGAAACAGTGTCGTACGACCTTTAGAAATGAATGTATGGATTTGAAACATTGCAGTCCCGTGGTGCACCACTCTCCAGCGATGGTAAATCATAGACCAGCCACGGGGATCCCGTTTTACAAAAAAAATCCACGTGACGAAAAAACGAAGGGTAAAAAACTTCCTTGACCCGATTGAGATTCGGATAGGATTTTTTGGGTATGATACTAACCAGTGACGGTAGAAAGCCGTCATAGCTGTAGAACTCGCAGATACCTTCGTTTTGACTGGTTATGGCTCCCGTAACTCTAAACGAGCCAAGAGTTATGGCCCTCCGAAGAATCGATATCCATAGGGTGCAACATCTACGGTGCAAGATGCAACATCCGTACAAAATGACGAAACAGTGTCGTACGACCTTTAGAAATGAGTGCATGGATTTGAAACATGGTAGTACTGTTATCCCGCTTTTTGGCAAAGCCGCGATACCAAAAGATTGATCGAAAACGAAGGACAGTTCGCCTCAGAGGTTGATCGTACTTCCTTTAGCCATGGATATCACTGAATTTTATCCGAGTCCAGAATGAGCCACAATTGATAGGACACGGCAAGAAAGACTACAGGAGTCAGCATTTCAAATTTCAAGGCAATCCGAGTTCATACGCTCGAGTTATGATCAATTCAATTTGAAGGGGAAAGCCCGGGTTTCGAACCCATCATTTGTCAACGGTTCGAAACCATCACCTTCGAATCCCTCGACTTCGAATCCATCGGAGCGCTCCTGTTCGAACCCATCATCTTCGAAACCCTCGCGATGCCTCGGTTTCGAAACCATCAGGTCCATACCTACCAAGTCCATAACAATGGACTTCGAATCTATCAGAGAGTAGCTGTTTCGAATCCATGTTCCACGACCTAACTTCGAAACCACCAGACAAGCATGCTTCGAACCCATCGACATGTTACGTTCGAACCCATCACAGTGCCATCTTCGAACCCATCGCAGAAGCCACGTTCGAAACCATCACGGAGCCATGTTCGAACCCATCATGCGTTGCCTTGTTCGAACCCACTGGGTCAACCCACGTGTCTTCCATCGGTTCGAAATAGCCGAGATACATGGAGTCGAAGCGGTCAACACGGAGAGAAGTCCGGATCGATTCGAAACTTGCGCTCCACGTCACCACGAAGTCGCATGCCACAATGGGTTCGAAACCATCGTTTCGAGATCATGGGTTCGAACCAAACAGCCTTGTCGTGATGTCCATTTCGAAACCAACATATCTCCTAACCTACTGATCCAAATGCAATGAAACTTTCACAGATGCTTGCATACATGTTGAAGAATGTCCACGCCAAATTTCACCTCGATTGGATGAATTCTTGATCGGTTCGAATGGAGTTCGAACCGATGCCAAAGTGGGCCCAAACTTCCCAAGACCGTACGTGTGGGCCCCCTCACGTGCCAGAAGTGGTCTCCCGAGTTTTCACCAAGATACTAGCAGCCTACGCCTATAAATAGAGCTCCAAGGCCAACAGAAAAGGGACTTCGGGATCTCCTTACTCTAAAGCGCCCAGACTCTGCCGGATTGACATCTCCATCATAATTTCACTGTTGATTTCGAATTTCCAGTTGTAACTTGCTGTTGATCGCTGTAACAACTTGTAAACATTAAAAGAGAATCAATAAAACATCAAAAAACTTCACAGTGGACGTAGGCGACACGCCGAACCACTATAAATCGCTTGTCTACGCATTTTCTCTACTGTTGATTGGAGTTTTTGTTAGATAATATTCATATTCAGTTCATACTATTGATTGTTATCTCTTCAACGACTCCCGAAGAGTGTTGTGACCAATTTTGGTGGAAACATGGCAGTACCATGGTGCACCACTCTCCAGCGATGGTAAATCATAGACCAGCCACGGGGATCCCGTTTTACATAAAAAATCCACGTGACGAAAAAACGAAGGGTAAAAAACTTCCTTGTCCCGATTGAGGTTCGGACAGGATTTTTTGGGTATGAAACTAACCAGTGACGGCTAAAAGCTGTCATAGCTGTATAACTCACAGATACCTTCGTTTTGACTGGTTTTGGCTTCCGTAACTTTAAACGAGCCAAGAGTTATGGACCTCCGAAGAATCGATATCCACAGGGTGCAACATCTACGGTGCAAGGTGCAACATCCGTCCAAAATGATGAAACAGTGCCGTACGACCTTTAGAAATGAGTGCATGGATTTGAAACATTGTAGTACCATGGTGCACCACTCTCCAGCGATGGTAAATCATAGACCAGCCACGGGGATCCCGTTTTACAGAAAAAATCCACGTGACGAAAAAACAAAGGGTAAAAAACTTCCTTGACCCGATTGAGGTTCGGATAGGATTTTTGGGTATGAAACAAACCAGTGACGGCTGAAAGCCGTCATAACTGTAGAACTCACAGATACCTTCGTTTTGACTGGTTATGGCTCCCGTAACTCTAAACGAGCCAAGAGTTATGACCCTCCGAAGAATCGATATCCACGGGGTGCAACATATACGGTGCAAGGTGCAACATCCGTCCAAAATGACGAAACAGTGCCGTACGACCTTTAGAAATGAGTGCATGGATTCGAAACATTGCAGTACCATGGTGCATCACTCTCCAGCGATGGTAAATCATAGACCAGCCACGGGGATCCCGTTTTACAGAAAAAATCCACGTGACGAAAAAACGAAGGGTAAAAAACTTCCTTGACCCGATTGAGGTTCGGATAGGATTTTTTGGGTATGAAACTAACCAGTGACGGCTGAAAGCTGTCATATCTGTAGAACTCATAGATACCTTTGTTTTGACTGGTTATGGATCCCGTAACTCTAAACGAGCCAAGAGTTATGGCCCTCCGAAGAATCGATATCCACAGGGTGCAACATCTACGGTGCAAGGTGCAACATCCGTCCCAAATGACGAAACAGTGCCGTACGACCTTTAGAAATGAGTGCATGGATTTGAAAAATTGTAGTACCATGGTGCACGACTCTCCAGCGATGGTAAATCATAGACCAGCCACGGGGATCCCGTTTTACAAAAAAAATCCACGTGACGAAAAAACGAAGGGTAAAAAACTTCCTTGACCCGATTGAGGTTCGGATAGGATTTTTGGGTACGAAACTAACCAATGACGGCTGAAAGCTGTCATAGCTGTAGAACTCACAGATACCTTCGTTTTGACTAGTTATGGCTCCCGTAACTCTAAACGAGCCAAGAGTTATGGCCCTCCGAAGAATCGATATCCACAGGGTGCAACATCTACGGTGCAAGGTGCAACATCCGTCCAAAATGACGAAACAGTGTCGTACGACCTTTAGAAATGAGTGCATGGATTTGAAACATTGCAGTACCATAGTGCACCACTCTCTAGCGATGGTAAATCATAGACCAGCCACGGGGATCCCGTTTTACAGAAAAAATCCACGTGACGAAAAAACGAAGGGTAAAAAACTTCCATGACCCGATTGAGGTTCGGATAGGATTTTTGGGTTTGAATGTAATCAGTGACGGCTGAAAGCTGTCATAGCTGTAGAACTCACAGATACCTTCGTTTTGACTGGTTATGGCTCCCGTATCTCTAAACGAGCCAAGAGTTATGGCCCTCCGAAGAATTGATATCCACAGGGTGCAACATCTACAGTGCAAGGTGCAACATCCGTCCAAAATGACGAAACAGTGCCGTACGACCTTTAGAAATGAGTGCATGGATTTGAAACATTGCAGTACCATAGTGCACCACTCTCTAGCGATGGTAAATCATAGACCAGCCACGGGGATCCCGTTTTACAGAAAAAATCCACGTGACGAAAAAACGAAGGGTAAAAAACTTCCTTGACCCGATTGAGGTTCGGATAGGATTTTTTGGGTATGAAACTAACCAGTGACGGCTGAAAGCGGTAATAGCTGTAGAACTCACAGATACCTTCGTTTTGACTGGTTATGGCTCCCGTAACTCTAAACGAGCCAAGAGTTATGGCCCTCCGAAGAATCGATATCCACAGGGTGCAACATCTACGGTGCAAGGTGCAACATCCGTCCAAAATATCGAAACAGTGCCGTACGACCTTTAGAAATGAGTGCATGGATTTGAAACATTGCAGTACCTTGGTGCACCATTCTCCAGCGATGGCAAATCATAGACCAGCCACGGGGATCCCGTTTTACAGAAAAAATCCACGTGACGAAAAAACGAAGGGTAAAAAACTTCCTTGACCTGATTGAGGTTCGGATTGGATTTTTTGGGTATGAAACTAACCAGTGATGGCTGAAAGCTGTCATAGCTGTAGAACTCACAGATACCTTCGTTTTGACTGGTTATGGCTCCCGTAACTCTAAACGAGCCAAGAGTTATGGCCCTCCGAAGAATCGATATCCACAGGGTGCAACATCTACGGTGCAAGGTGCAACATCCGTCCAAAATGACGAAACAGTGCCGTACGACCTTTAGAAATGAGTGCATGGATTTGAAACATTGCAGTACCATGGTGCACCACTCCCCAGCGATGGTAAATCATAGACCAGCCACGGGGATCCCGTTTTACAGAAAAAATCCACCTGACGAAAAAACGAAGGGTAAAAAACTTCCATGACCCGATTGAGGTTCGGATAGGATTTTTGGCTATGAAACTAACCAGTGACTGCTGAAAGCTTTCATAGCTGTAGAAATCACAGATACCTTCGTTTTGACTGGTTATGGCTCCCGTAACTCTAAACGAGCCAAGAGTTATGGCCCTCCGAAGAATCGATATCCACAGGGTGCAACATCTACGGTGCAAGGTGCAACATCCGTCCAAAATGACGAAACAGTGCCGTACGACCTTTAGAAATGAGTGCATGGATTTGAAACATTGCAGTACCATGGTGCACCACTCTCCAGCAATGGTAAATCATAGACAAGCCATGGGGATCCCGTTTTACAGAAAAAATCCACGTGACGAAAAAACGAAGGGTAAAAAACTTCCTTGTCCCGATTGAGGTTCGGACAGGATTTTTTGGGTATGAAACTAACCAGTGATGGCTAGAAGCCGTCATAGCTGTAGAACTCACAGATACCTTCGTTTTGACTGGTTATGGCTTCCGTAACTCTAAACGAGCCAAGAGTTATGGCCCTCCGAAGAATCGATATCCACAGGGTGCAACATCTACGGTGCAAGGTGCAACATCCGTCCAAAATGACGAAACAGTGCCGTACGACCTTTAGAAGTGAGTGCATGGATTTGAAACATTGCAGTACCATGGTGCACCACTCTCCAGCGATGGTAAATCATAGACCAGCCACGGGGATCCCGTTTTACAGAAAAAATCCACGTGACGAAAAAACAAAGGGTAAAAAACTTCCTTGACCCGATTGAGGTTCGGATAGGATTTTTGGGTATGAAACTAACCAGTGACGGCTGAAAGCCGTCATAGCTGTAGAACTCACAGATACCTTCGTTTTGACTGGTTATGGCTCCCGTAACTCTAAACGAGCCAAGAGTTATGGCCCTCCGAAGAATCGATATCCACGGGGTGCAACATCCACGGTGCAAGGTGCAACATCCGTCCAAAATGATGAAACAGTGTCGTACGATCTTTAGAAATGAGTGCATGGATTTGAAACATTGCAGTACCATGGTGCACCACTCTCCAGCGATGGTAAATCATAGACCAGCCACGGGGATCCCGTTTTACAGAAAAAATCCACGTGACGAAAAAACGAAGGGTAAAAAACTTCCTTGACCCGATTGAGGTTCGGATAGGATTTTTGGGTATGAAACTAACCGGTGACGGTTGAAAGCCGTCATAGCTGTAGAACTCACAGATACCTTCGTTTTGACTGGTTATGGCTCCCGTAACTCTAAACGAGCCAAGAGTTATGGCCCTCCGAAGAATCGATATCCACGGGGTGCAACATCTACGGTGCAAGGTGCAACATCCGTCTAAAATGATGAAACAGTGCCGTACGACCTTTAGAAATGAGTGCATGGATTTGAAACATTGCAGTACCATGGTGCACCACTCTCCAGCGATGGTAAATCATAGACCAGCCACGGGGATCCCGTTTTACAGAAAAAATCCACGTGACGAAAAAACGAAGGGTAAAAAACTTCCATGACCCGATTGAGGTTCGGATAGGATTTTTGGGTATGAAACTAACCAGTGACTGCTGAAAGCTTTCATAGCTGTAGAAATCACAGATACCTTCGTTTTGACTGGTTATGGCTCTCGTAACTCTAAACGAGCCAAGAGTTATGGCCCTCCGAAGAATCGATATCCACAGGGTGCAACATCTATGGTGCAAGGTGCAACATCCGTCCAAAATGATGAAACAGTGTCGTACGACCTTTAGAAATGAGTGCATGGATTTGAAACATTGCAGTACCATGGTGCATCACTCTCCAGCGATGGTAAATCATAGACCAGCCACGGGGATCCCGTTTTACAGAAAAAATTCACGTGACGAAAAAACGAAGGGTAAAAAACTTCCTTGACCCGATTGAGGTTCGGATAGGATTTTTTGGGTATGAAACTAACCAGTGACCGCTGAAAGCTGTCATAGATGTAGAACTCACATATACCTTCGTTTTGACTGGTTATGGCTCCCGTAACTCTAAACGAGCCAAGAGTTATGGCACTCCGAAGAATCGATATCCACAGGGTGCAACATCTACGGTGCAAGGTGCGACATCCGTCCAAAATGACGAAACAGTGCCGTACGACCTTTAGAAATGAGTGCATGGATTTGAAACATTGCAGCACCATGGTGCACCACTCTCCAGCGATGGTAAATCATAGACCAGCCACGGGGATCCCGTTTTACAGAAAAAATCTACGTGACGAAAAAACGAAGGGTAAAAAACTTCCATGACCCGATTGAGGTTCGGATAGGATTTTGGGGTATGAAACTAACCAGTGACGGCTGAAAGATGTCAAAGCTGTAGAACTCACAGATACCTTCGTTTTGACTGGTTATGGCTCCCGTAACTCTAAACGAGCCAAGAGTTATGGCCCTCCGAAGAATCGATATCCACAGGGTGCAACATCTACGGTGCAAGGTGCGACATCCGTCCAAAATGACGAAACAGTGCCGTACGACCTTTAGAAATGAGTGCATGGATTTGAAACATTGCAGTACCATGGTGCACCACTCTCCAGCGATGGTAAATCATAGACCAGCCACAGGGATCCCGTTTTACAGAAAAAATCCACGTGACGAAAAAACGAAGGGTAAAAAACTTTCATGACCCGATTAAGGTTCGGATAGGATTTTTGGGTATGAAACTAACCAGTGACGGCTGAAAGCTGTCATAGCTGTAGAACTCACAGATACCTTCGTTTTGACTGGTTGTGGCTCCCGTAACTCTAAACGAGCCAAGAGTTATGGCCCTCCGAAGAATCGATATCCACGGTGTGCAACATCTACGGTGCAAGGTGCAACATCCGTCCAAAATGACGAAACAGTGCTGTACGACCTTTAGAAATGAGTGCATGGATTTGAAACATTGCAGTACCATGGTGCACCACTCTCTAGCGATGGTAAATCATAGACCAGCCACGGGGATCCCGTTTTACAGAAAAAATCCACGTGACGAAAAAACGAAGGGTAAAAAACTTCCATGTCCCGATTGAGTGAATCGTCAACTTCGAGTGATGACTTTCCCTAAGAACTTCATCTCTCAATCCATCTAAATCGGGAACAACTAGTCGTCCATGCTTTCGAAGCCAACCCTCTTGATCGACTTCAAATCCTTTATCCTTTTCTGGATTCAATCCAGATTCCAAATCGCGGATGATCTTGACAAGCTTATCGTCTCGCTTTTGGCTCTCGCCAATTCACTCCATAAGAGTGGGTCTTATCGATAAGTTTGCCAACATCTCAGGTTCCAATTCACATCTAGGCCTGATGTCAAACCCAGCCAAATACTCGAGACTCTTCCATTCCGAAAACATGGCTCCCAATCCTGCATGTCTTCGACTTAACGCATCTGCCACTGCGTTACATTTTCCCGGAGTATAGGCTATATCAAAATCATATGATGCTAAAAACTCTAGCCACCTTTGCTGCCGAAGATTCAAATCCTTTTGGGAGAACAAATACTTCAACGACTTATGATCCGTAAACAGCTCGAATCGAACTCCCAATAGATAATGTCTCCACATCTTCAGAACAAAAACAATCGCCGCTAACTCCAAATCATGAGTCGGGTAATTCCTTTCATGCGGCTTCAGTTGTCGACTTGCATACGCAACAACTTTATCCTTTTGCATTAGCACTGCTCCAAGTCCAGTACCACATGCATCGGTGTAAACCACCATCTCATCAATCCCACTCGGAATAGTCAAAACAGGAGCACTCGTCAGTCGCTCTTTCAGGATTACGAAAGCTTGCTCACACTTATCATCCCATCTGAACACTTGGTTCTTTTTCGTCAATCCTGTTAACGGTGCAGCTATCTTGGAAAAGTCTTTGATAAACCGACGATAATATCCTGCTAATCCAAGAAAACTTCTCACATCAGATGCATTCTTAGGTCTAACCCAATCGTGGATTGCTGCCACCTTAGCCGGATCAACCGCTATTCCGTTTCCAGAAATAACATGGCCTAAGAACCTCACTTCACTCTTCCAGAAGTGACACTTCGAAAACTTAGCCTTCAGCTGATGTTTCCGCAAGATTTCCAAAACAATACGCAAGTGCGTCTTGTGCTCCTCCTCAGTTCTGGAATAAATCAGAATATCATCCACGAACACAAGCACGAACTTGTTCAACTGATCTCTGAACACTCTATTCATAAGATCCACAAAATATGCTGGTGCGTTAGTCAATCCAAACGGCATTACCAGCCACTCATAAAAGCCGGATGGTGTCCTAAAAGCAATCTTTGGCACACTATCCTTAGCCACTCTCAACTGGTGAAATCCCGTTGCCAAATCCATTTGAGAAAACACCTTAGGCTCGTGAAGCTGATCAAACAAGTCATCTATTCTTGGCAATGGATACTTGTTCTTCTTAGTCACCTTATTCAGCTCACGATAATCCACACACAACCTCAACGATCCATCCGCTTTGGTTGCGAACACAACTGGTGCACCCCATTCGGACTTACTACGCCGAATGAATCCTTTCGAAAAAGGTCATCAACCTGCACCTTCAACTCTTGTTGTTCTCTAGGCGCCATCCGTCTAAGAGGCATCACAACAGGTCTGGCTCCCTCAACTAGATCGATACGAAACTCGATCTCCCTATGCGGCGGTAACCCTTTGACTTCGTCAAAGACGTCCTCAAATCCATTCACAACCGGCATCGATGACAGTCCATTCCGTGGAACAACCAGCGAATACATGAAGCCCATGAAGACGCCTTCTTCATGCTTACATCGTATCACAACCTTTCGCCCTTCCACATTCCCAACTGTCACCTCCAGTTTCTCACAATCAACCTTTGCCGCATACTTCCTAAGCCAGTCCATTCCCAATATAATTCCGAACCCCGCAAAGTTCAGAACAAAGCAATCACAAACAAAAGAGCAATCATGACTCGATACAACTAGACCACGGCATACCATACACAAACATGACGAACCCCCTACTGGATTAGGCACAACCAATGGTCTGTCAACAATTTCCGGTTCCAAACCCAACCGGCCTACTAGATCATCACAAACAAACGAATGTGATGCCCCAGTATCAAACAACACTCTAACTGGAACACCACATATGGAAAGAGTACCTTGAACCACCACACTCTTCCCTTTCTCTTCCGCAGTAGGAGCTTTCGAAGATGATGGAACAGCCCCTAAAGCATAAGCTTGCACGATCTGCTTATCACAGTTGTAACACTTTCCCGGCACCTTGGGATTCCTATAATCTTTAGAGTGATGGCCCTTCTGCTGACAGTTGTAGCAAGTCACTTCGCCCTTCGGCTTCTTCTGGCCATCCTTAACCTTCTGTTGCTGCTGCTTCCTCTTCTTATTTCCACCCAGCTGTGGCCTAGACCCTTCCTTGGTTACAGCAACAACAGATCCTTCCTTAGGAAACAAACTCTCATGCCTGAGAGCTTTCTCCACAAGCTTCACAAACGGATCGTCCAAATGATCCACCAACCGTCTCCCAAGATAATAGTCCAAGCCTTTCACAAACTTCTCGTTCTTCTGGTAGGGAGATTCAATATACGACCGAGCATACTTGGACAAAGCTTCAAACTCAGAAACATACTCAAGAACTGGTCTCCCACCTTGCTTGAGCTCCACAAACTTCTTAAACAGAACAGATTTCTGAGCCGTAGAGATGAACTTAGCTTCAAATCTAACTTCGAATTGCTCCCAAGTAATCTCTTCCTCTGGAGTATCAATAGTGATAGAACCCCACCAATCGGCAGCTCTTCCCTGAAGCTGTCTCGATGCAAGCTTCCTCTTAGTTGCATCCTCGATTCCCAAGTCACCAAAAATCCTTCTACAAGCATCAATCCATCTCTGAACTTCTATGGTTGATTCTGTTCCCAAGAAAACCTTTCCTCCAAGAGCAGTATAGTCCTTACACAACTTAGCAAAATCCATTGGTCTTGGAGCTTGAACTTGAACTCCAACATCTACTGACGGTTCTGAAGTTGGTATCCTTCTCATGATCGAAGTCATCATAGCTTCGAACATTGCAGCATAGTCAGTAGCTCCCCTAGCAGCACGGCTTTCCCTAGCAGCTTGTCTCTCACTTCGACTCATCCTTAATATCTACAAAAAGGAATGATTTAGAACACCTTGAGAAACAACTAAATAAGGAATTCAAATTCTTCTAAACTACTATATTATATATATAGTAATCATCCATCAAAATACAATTACGTCTCTCATACGTAGTTACGTCAGCGAGCGTTGGCTAAAATCGATTAACCAAAGCTCTGATACCAAATGCGACGACCGCCCATGACTCCCGCACTAAAACAAGAGAATGGTGCTCTGAAAGGCGTGCCAGGCAGCCATGGACGATAGTCAGGGTAAGATAAAACAGAAACTCTATCGTACAACTCACAGCGCATGGACAAAAAATACAATAGAGAAATATATGTATATAGTGAAGCTCATAACAGAATATCATCATGTAGACTTCATAAAGGTTTGATACAAGCATCTGAACAATCAATACATCAAGCCTCACTACATAACACTCAAAACATATACAAGCAGCGGAACATCCAGTACATATAGTAAGAAAACTAATATGCTAGCCTCCAGCTCGTCTTCGTCATCAACTGCGTTGGTAGCCAAGAACAGCACCTGTCACCTGCTACCTAGTCTGCCCATCCCAACATGGATGAACAGCCCAAGGTAATAAGAGTTGAACATAAAACCTTGAGTCAAACAACAGTCTTAGTGAGCAGAAAATTAACTATCAAACATACCAAAAGAGCATAAAGGATAAAAGGAATAGGAACTCAACCATCCCACTCCACCTCATTCTACAGTGATAGCCCCCAGACCCACTAAGCATAAACAAGCATAGCTAAAGCAGACAATTTAAGTAAAGTAATTATCACTCGAGTCAAGGTCGATGTTTTCCAAATACAAACCCCCAAGGCCTAAACCAAGATCAGATAAGCACCCAGAAAACACCGCTCTTGAGACCGAATGATGATACAACCAAACATCCATGACTCTGGCTATCACTGTTATCATTGCCTCGATATCACCGTTAGTTGAATGACCGCCTGTCAAGGGCTAATGGTAACCCCGGTTCTAGATAAACTCTGCACGTCATCGTGACCCGTGCCTAGGACTTACCTACTCTGCCCAGAGTACTCGACCACCTGCCTGTAGTCTTTTGGGTGTCCCGACCACCTTTCTGTAGTCGTTTGGGCGCCCCACGTACTCTTGCTTTGAGTTTACTAGAACCTTCAACAACGATGAGATCCAAGCCTCCTAGTCATCCTCCTCGACGACTATTCTCATACTAGCCTAAGCTACCTCTCGAGCAATCCATTATCAACCAACTCGAACCATCCCTCGAGTTATCAACGTGCTTGGAATGATCCCTGCCTGGATTACGCCAAGACTACATCACATCATACTTCGCTTCATCGCATCATAGCAAAGTCCCATCTCAACATCATGGTTTGCCTCATCGCATCATGGCAAAGTCCATCATCATCAAATCTATTCATATGAGCTTCCACATCCGCTTCATATGCCACAAGCAGCTCCCACCATTCAAAAGCCTTTCCACTTAGCTTTGGAATCATCTTCGATCAACTTGTCCAAATCAACTACTAGCTAATTTGAAACAATCAAATCAATCATAAATCAATCATTAATCCAAGAAATCCAACATTCAACAAGATCTAATAAGCAATTACAACAATGATGACAATTTGGTAATTAAAGTGTCCAAATCTAACAAGTATGAATCATAGGCAAATGTCTCTATAACTTGATGAATGAACTTATACAAGTAATCATGTAGCAAAATAGGTGTCAAAACTTCATAGATGATAGATCTACATGCAGACTTTAGGAAAATGCAAGAAATCACTATCTTTAACGCATAAACAAGCCACCAATCCAATATACTCCCTTGCGTCCGTGTGAGAGATAACTACCACTCACCGAATCACCTAAACACCTCAAAATCAACTAACTTCAGATCTGGACAGCGAAGAACAAAGCTTGATCCGGCAAAATCTCGCTTCAATCGATGAAATCTCACTTCAATGGATGAAGATCTTCAACTTTGGCTCTTGGATCTTTGATTTGATCTTCAATCTTGGATGGATAGAATCACTAGATTAGAGTGGAGAAAAGAAGTGAAGAAGTGTTGTAGTCGAGTTCTTAAAATGGCAGCAATTCGTCGCTTCAAAATCCGGTGCCAAAAAGTGAGCCAAACCCTTCTATTTATAGGCTGAAATTCCCCTGAGTCGGCCGCCCCCATGAGTCGCCCACGACCTATCACATGAGTCGTCCACGACTCATCAGACCCTACAGCTTACGACTCATGCTTCATGTGACTCAACGGCTCACAACACACGACTCAACGCACACCACTTACGACCTAAGACACTGCCGCATCTCCTCCTAAGTCCTGAGTCGTATGGACGACACAACGACTCAACGCCTGACGACCTAACGACTCAAGCCCCTAACGACCCAAGCCTTCGAACGACTTATCACCTGTACGACCTAAAGACTTACACGACTTAGCTATACGCAGCCTAACGACATAGGCCCCCCTGCGACCTAACACCCAGCCTAAGTTCCAACGACTTACGACTCATACACGCCGACCTAACAACTTAAGTCGTAAACCTTACAACTTAGGTTCAAAACGACTCAAGCAATACTAATGACTTGATGGCAACTATTTTACGATATGTCGACACGTAAAATACGGGTCGTTACACCAGTGACGGCTGAAAGCTGCCGTAGCTGTAGAACTCAAAGATTCCTTCGTTTTGACTGGTTATGGCTCCCGTAACTCTAACGAGCCAAGAGTTATGGCCCTCCGAAGAATCGATATCCACAAGGTGCAACATCTACGGTGCAAGGTGCAACATCCGTCCAAAATGACGAAACAGTGTCGTACGACCATTAGAAATGAGTGCATGGATTTGAAACATTGCAGTACCATGGTGCACCACTCTCCAGCGATGGTAAATCATAGACCAACCACGGGGATCCCGTTTTACAGAAAAAATCCACGTGACGAAAAAACGAAGGGTAAAAAACTTCCTTGACCCGATTGAGGTTCGGATAGGATCTTTTGGGTATGAAACTAACCAGTGACGGCTGAAAGCTATCATAGATGTAGAACTCACAGATACCTTCGTTTTGACTGGTTATGGCTCCCGTAACTCTAAAAGAGCCAAGAGTTATGGCCCTCCGAAGAATCGATATCCACAGGGTGCAACATCTACGGTGCAAGGGGCAACATCCGTCAAAAATGACGAAACAGTGCCGTACGACCTTTAGAAATGAGTGCATGGATTTGAAACATTGCAGTACCATGGTGCACCACTCTCAAGTCATGCTAAATCATAGACCAGCCACGGGGATCCCGTTTTACAGAAAAAATCCACGTGACGAAAAAACGAAGGGTAAAAAACTTCCTTGACCCGATTGAGGTTCGGATAGGATTTTTTGGGTATGAAACTAACCAGTGACGGCTGAAAGCTGTCATAGCAGTAGAACTCACAGATACCTTCGTTTTGACTGGTTATGGCTCCCGTAACTCTAAACGAGCCAAGAGTTATGGCCCTCCGAAGAATCGATATCCACAGGGTGCAACATCTACGGTGCAAGTGGCAACATCCGTCCAAAATGACGAAACAGTGTGTACGACCTTTAGAAATGGGTGCATGGATTTGAAACGGTGCAGTACCATGGTGCACTACTCTCCAACGATGGTAAATCATTGACCAGCTACGGGGATCCCGTTTTACAGAAAAAATCCACGAGACGAAAAAACGAAGGTTAAAAAACTTCCATGACCCGATTGAGGTTCGGATAGGATTTTTTGGGTATGAAACTAACCAGTGACGGCTGAAAGCTGTCATAGCTGTAGAACCCACAGATACCTTCGTTTTGACTTTTTATGGCTCCCGTAACTCTAAACGAACCAAGAATTATGGCCCTCCGAACAATCGATATCCATAAGGTGCAACATCTACGGTGCAAGGTGCAACATCCTTCCAAAATGACGAAACAGTGTCGTACGACCTTTTGAAATGGTTGCACGGATTTGAAACGGTGCAGTACCATGGTGCACCACTCTCCAGCGATGGTAAATCATAGACCAGCCACGGAATCCCGTTTTACAGAAAAAATCCACGTGACGAAAAAACGAAGGGTAAAAATCTTCCTTGACCTGATTGAGGTTCGGATAGGATTTTTTGGGTATGAAACTAACCAGTGACGGCTGAAAGCTTTCATAGCTGTAGAACTCACAGATACCTTCGATTTGACTAGTTATGGCTCCCGTAACTCTAAACGAGCCAAGAGTTATGGCCCTCCGAAGAATCGATATCCACTGGGTGCAACATCTACAGCGCAAGGTGCAACATCCGTCCAAAATGACGAAACAGTGCCGTACGACCTTTAAAAATGAGTGTATGGATTTGAAACAGTGCAGTACCATGGTGCACCACTCTCCAGCGATGGAAAATCATAGACCAGCCACGGGGATCCCGTTTTACAGAAAAATTCCACGTGACGAAAAAACGAAGGGTAAAAAACTTCCTCGACCCGATTGAGGTTCGCATAGGATTTTTTGGGTATGAAACTAACCAGTGACGGAAGAAAGCCGTCATAGCTGTAGAAATCACAGATTCCTTCGTTTTGACTGGTTATGACTCCCGTAACTCTAAACGAGCCAAGAGGTATGGCCCTCGGAAGAACCGATTTCCACAGGGTGCAACATCTGCGGTGCAAGGTGCAACATCCGTCCAAAATGACAAAACAGTGT
Organism: Allium cepa; assembly: GCA_030765085.1. Lineage (NCBI taxonomy): Eukaryota > Viridiplantae > Streptophyta > Magnoliopsida > Asparagales > Amaryllidaceae > Allium > Allium cepa. Next base: position 2,440,047 of record CM060941.1, read on the forward strand.
CGTACGACCTTTAGAAATGAGTGCATGGATTTGAAACAATGCAGTACCATGGTACACCACTCTCCAGCGATCATAAATCATTGACCAGCCATGGGGATCCCGTATTTACAGAAAAAATCCACGTGACGAAAAAACGAAGGGTAAAAAACTTCCATGACCCGATTGAGGTTCGGATAGGATTTTTTGGGTATGAAACTAACCAGTGACGGCTGAAAGCTATCATAGCTGTAGAACACACAGATACCTTCGTTTGACTGGTAATGGCTCCCGTAACTCTAAACGAGCCAAGAGTTATGGCCCTACGAATAATCGATATCCACAGGGTGCAACATCTACGGTGCAAGGTGCAACATCCGTCCAAAATGACGAAACAGTGCCGTACGACCTTTAGAAATGAGTGCATGGATTCGAAACATTAGAGTACCATGGTGCACCACTCTCCAGAGATGGTAAATCATAGACCAGCCACGGGGATCCCGTTTTACAGAAAAAATCCACGTGACGAAAAAACGAAGGGTAAAAAACTTCCATGACCCGATTGAGGTTCGGATAGGATTTTTTGGGTATGAAACTAACCAGTGACGGCTGAAAGCTGTCATAGCAGTAGAACTCACAGATACCTTCGTTTTGACTAGTTATGGCTCCCGTAACTCTAAACGAGCCAAGAGTTATGGCCCTCCGAAGAATCGATATCCACAGGGTGCAACATCTACGGTGCAAGTGGCAACATCCGTCCAAAATGACGAAACAGTGTCGTACGACCTTTAGAAATGGGTGCATGGATTTGAAACGGTGCAGTACCATGGTGCACTACTCTCCAACGATGGTAAATCATTGACCAGCTACGGGGATCCCGTTTTACAGAAAAAATCTACGTGACGAAAAAACGAAGGTTAAAAAACTTCCATGACCCGATTGAGGTTCGGATAGGATTTTTTGGGTATGAAACTAACCAGTGACGGCTGAAAGCTGTCATAGCTGTAGAACCCACAGATACCTTCGTTTTGACTTTTTATGGCTCCCGTAACTCTAAACGAACCAAGAGTTATGGCCCTCCGAACAATTGATATCCATAAGGTGCAACATCTACGGTGCAAGGTGCAACATCCGTCCAAAATGACGAAACAGTGTCGTACGACCTTTTGAAATGGTTGCACGAATTTGAAACGGTGCAGTACCATGGTGCACCACTCTCCAGCGATGGTAAATCATAGACCAGCCACGGAATCCCGTTTTACAGAAAAAATCCACGTGACGAAAAAACGAAGGGTAAAAATCTTCCTTGACCCGATTGAGGTTCGGATAGGATTTTTTGGGTATGAAACTAACCAGTGACGGCTGAAAGCTTTCATAGCTGTAGAACTCACAGATACCTTCGTTTTGACTAGTTATGGCTCCCGTAACTCTAAACGAGCCAAGAGTTATGGCCCTCCGAAGAATCGATATCCACATGGTGCAACATCTACAGCGCAAGGTGCAACATCCGTCCAAAATGACGAAACAGTGCCATACGACCTTTAAAAATGAGTGTATGGATTTGAAACATTGCAGTACCATGGTGCACCACTCTCCAGCGATGGAAAATCATAGACCAGCGACGGGGATCCCGTTTTACAGAAAAATTCCACGTGACGAAAAAACGAAGGGTAAAAAACTTCCTCGACCCGATTGAGGTTCGCATAGGATTTTTTGGGTATGAAACTAACCAGTGACGGAAGAAAGCCGTCATAGCTGTAGAAATCACAGATTCCTTCGTTTTGACTGGTTATGACTCCCGTAACTCTAAACGAGCCAAGAGGTATGGCCCTCGGAAGAATCGATTTCCACAGGGTGCAACATCTGCGGTGCAAGGTGCAACATCCGTCCAAAATGACAAAACAGTGTCGTACGACCTTTAGAAATGAGTGCATGGATTTGAAACAATGCAGTACCATGGTACACCACTCTCCAGCGATCATAAATCATTGACCAGCCAAGGGGATCCCGTATTTACAGAAAAAATCCACGTGACGAAAAAACGAAGGGTAAAAAACTTCCATGACCCGATTGAGGTTCGGATAGGATTTTTTGGGTATGAAACTAACCAGTGACGGCTGAAAGCTATCATAGCTGTAGAACACACAGATACCTTCGTTTGACTGGTAATGGCTCCCGTAACTCTAAACGAGCCAAGAGTTATGGCCCTACGAATAATCGATATCCACAGGGTGCAACATCTACGGTGCAAGGTGCAACATCCGTCCAAAATGACGAAACAGTGCCGTACGACCTTTAGAAATGAGTGCATGGATTTGAAACATTGCAGTACAATGGTGCACCACTCTCCAGCGATGGTAAATCATAGACCAGCCACGGGGATCCCGTTTTACAGAAAAAATCCACGTGACGAAAAAACGAAGGGTAAAAAACTTCCATGACCCGATTGAGGTTCGGATAGGATTTTTCGGGTATGAAACTAACCAGTGACGGCTGAAAGCTGTCATAGCTGTAGAACTCACGGATACCTTCGTTTTGACTGGTTATGGCTCCCGTAACTCTAAACGAGACAAGATTATGGCCCTCGGAAGAATCGATTTCCACAGGGTGCAACATCCGTCCAAAATGACGAAACAGTGTCGTACGACCTTTAGAAATGGGTGCATGGATTTGAAACGATGGAGTACCATGGTGCACCACTCTCCAGCGATGGTAAATCATAGGCCAGCCAAGGGGATCCCGTTTTACAGAAAAAATCCACGTGACGAAAAAACGAAGGTTAAAAAACTTCCTTGACCCGATTGAGGTTCGGATAGGAATTTTTAGGTATGAAACTAACCAGTGACGGCTGAAAGCTGCCATAGCTGTAGAACTCAACGATACCTTCGTTTTGACTGGTTATGGCTCCCGTAACTCTAACGAGCCAAGAGTTATGGCCCTCCGAAGAATCGATATCCACAGGGTGCAACATCTACGGTGCAAGGTGCAACATCCTGTCTAAAATGACGAAACAGTGTCGTACGACCTTTAGAAATGAGTGCATGGATTTGAAACATTGCAGTACCATGGTGCACCATTCTCCAGCGATGGTAAATCATTGACCAGCCACGAGGATCCCGTTTTACAGAAAAAATCCACGTGACGAAAAAACGAAGGGTAAAAAACTTCCTTGACCCGATTGAGATTCGGATAGGATTTTTTGGGTATGAAACTAACCAGTGACGGCTGAAAGCTGTCATAGCTGTAGAACTCACAGATACGTTCGTTTTGACTAGTTATGGCTCCCGTAACTCTAACGAGCCAAGAGTTATGGCCCTTCGAAGAATCGATATCAACAGGGTGCAACATCTACGGTGCAAGGTGCAACATCCAGTCTAAAATGACGAAACAGTGCCATACGACCTTTAGAAATGAGTGTATGGATTTGAAACGGTGCAGTACCAGTGTTCACCACTCTCCAGCGATGGTAAATCATTGACCAGCCACGGGGATCCCGTTTTTACAGAAAAAATCCACGTGACGAAAAAACGAAGGGTAAAAAACTTCCATGACCCGATTGAGGTTCGGATAGGATTTTTTGGGTATGAAACTAAGCAGTGAGGGTTGAAAGCCGTCATAGCTGTAGAAATCCCAGATACCTTCGTTTTGACTGGTTATGGCTCCCGTAACTCTAAACGAGCCAAGAGTTATGGCCCTCGGAAGAATCGATTTCCACATGGTGCAACATCTGCGGTGCAAAGTGCAACATCCATCCAAAATGACGAAACAGTGTCGTACGACCTTTAGAATTGGGTGCATGGATTTGAAACGATGCAGTACCGTGGTGCACCACTTTCCAACGATGGTAAATCATAGACCAGCCACGGGGATCTCGTTTTACAGAAAAAATCCACGTGACGAAAAAACGAAGGGTAAAAAACTTCCTTGACCCGATTGATGTTCGGATAGGAAATTTTGGGTATGAAACTAACCAGTGACGGCTGAAAGCTGCCATAGCTGTAGAACTCAAAGATACCTTCGTTTTGACTGGTTATGGCTCCCGTAACTCTAACGAGCCAAGAGTTATGGCCCTCCGAAGAATCGATATCCACAGGGTGCAACATCTACGGTGCAAGGTGCAACATCCTATCTAAAATGATGAAACAGTGCCGTACGACCTTTAGAAATGAGTGCATGGATTTGAAACATTGCAGTACCATGGTGCACCACTCTCCAGCGATGGTAAATCATAGACCAGCCATGAGGATCCCGTTTTACAGAAAAAATCCACGTGACGAAAAAACGAAGGGTAAAAAACTTCCTTGACCCGATTGAGGTTCGGATAGGATTTTTTGGGTATGAAACTAACCAGTGACGGCTGAAAGCTTTCATAGCTGTAGAACTCACAGATACCTTCGTTTTGACTAGTTATGGCTCCCGTAACTCTAAACGAGCCAAGAGTTATGGCCCTCCGAAGAATCGATATCCACAGGGTGCAACATCTACGGTGCAAGGTGCAACATCCTGTCTAAAATGACGAAACATTGCCGTACGAGCTTTAGAAATTGGTGCATGGATTTGAAACGTTGCAGTACCATGGTGCACCACTCTCCAGCGATGGTAAATCATTGACCAGCCACGAGGATCCCGTTTTTACAGAAAAAATCCACGTGACGAAAAAACGAAGGGTAAAAAACTTCCATGACCCGATTGAGGTTCGGATAGAATTTTTTGGGTATGAAACTAAGCAGTGACGGCTGAAAGCCGTCATAGCTGTAGAAATCATAGATACTATCATTTTGACTGGTTATGGCTCCCGTAACTCTAAACGAGCCAAGAGTTATGGCCCTCGGAAGAATCGATTTCCACATCGTGCAACATCTGCGGTGCAAGGTGCAACATCCATCCAAAATGACGAAACAGTGTCGTACGACCTTTAGAAATGGGTGCATGGATCTGAAACGATGCAGTACCATGGTGCACCACTCTCCAGCGATGGTAAATCATAGACCAGCCATGGGGATCCCGTTTTAATGAAAAAATCCACGTGACGAAAAAACGAAGGGTAAAAAACTTCCTTGACCCGATTGAGGTTCGGATAGGAATTTTTGGGTATGAAACTAACCAGTGACGGCTAAAAGCTGCCATAGCTGTAGAACTCACAGATACCTTCGTTTTGACTGGTTATGGCTCCCGTAACTCTAAACGAGCCAAGAGTTATGGCCCTCCGAAGAATCGATATCCACAGGGTGCAACATCTACGGTGCAAGGTGCAACATCCGTCCAAAATGACGAAATAGTGCCGTACGACCTTTAGAAATGAGTGCATGGATTTGAAACATTGCAGTGCCATGGTGCACCACTCTCCAGCGATGGTAAATCATAGACCAGCAACGGGGATCCCGTTTTACAGAAAAAATCCAAGTGACGAAAAAACGAATGGTAAAAAACTTCCTTGACCCGATTGAGGTTCGGATAGGATTTTTTGGGTATTAAACTAACCAGTGACGGAAGAAAGCTGTCATAGCTGTAGAACTCACAGATACCTTCGTTTTGACTGGTTATGGCTCCCGTAACTCTAAACGAGCCAAGAGTTATGGCCCTCCGAATAATCGATATCAATAGGGTGCAACATCTACTGTGGAAGGTGCAACATCCGTCCAAAATGAGAAACCGTGCCGTACGACCTTTAGAAATGGGTGCGTGGATTTGAAACGGTGCAGTACCAAGGCGCACCACTCTCCAGCGATGGTAAATCATTGACCAGCCACGGGGATCCCATTTTTACAGAAAAAATCCACGTGACGAAAAAACGAAGGGTAAAAAACTTCCAAGACCCGATTGAGGTTCAGATAGGATTTTTTGGGTATGAAACTAACCAGTGATGGCTGAAAGCTTTCACAGCTGTAGAACTCACAGATACCTTCGTTTTGACTGGTTATGGCTCCCGTAACTCTAACGAGTTAAGAGTTATGGCCCTCCGAAGAATCGATATCCACAGGGTGCAACATCTACGGTGCAAGGTGCAACATCCTGTCTAAAATGACGAAACAGTGCCGTACGACCTTTAGAAATGAGTGCATGGATTTGAAACATTGCAGTACCATGGTGCACCACTCTCTAGCGATGGTAAATCATAGACCAGCCTCGGGGATCCCGTTTTACAGAAAAATTCCACGTGACAAAAAAACGAAGGGTAAAAAACTTCCTCGACCCGATTGAGGTTCGCATAGGATTTTTTGGGTATGAAACTGACCAGTGACGGAAGAAAGCCATCATAGCTGTAGAAATCACAGATTCCTTCGTTTTGACTGGTTATGACTCCCGTAACTCTAAACGAGCCAAGAGTTATGGCCCTCGGAAGAATCGATTTCCATAGGGTGCAACATCTGTGGTGCAAGGTGCAACATCCGTCCAAAATGACGAAACAGTGTCGTACAACCTTTAGAAATGAGTGCATGGATTTGAAACATTGCAGTACCATGGTGCACCACTCTCCAGCGATGGTAAATCATAGACCAGCCATGAGGATCCCGTTTTACAGAAAAAATCCACGTGACGAAAAAACGAAGGGTAAAAAACTTCCTTGACCCGATTGAGGTTCGGATAGGATTTTTTGGGTATGAAACTAACCAGTGACGGCTGAAAGCTTTCATAGCTGTAGAACTCACAGATACCTTCGTTTTGACTAGTTATGGCTCCCGTAACTCTAAACGAGCCAAGAGTTATAGCCCTCCGAAGAATCGATATCCACAGGGTGCAACATCTACGGTGCAAGGTGCAACATCTTGTCTAAAATGACGAAACAGTGCCGTACGAGCTTTAGAAATTGGTGCATGGATTTGAAACGTTGCAGTACCATGGCGCACCACTCTCCAGCGTTGGTAAATCATTGACCAGCCACGAGGATCCCGTTTTTACAGAAAAAATCCACGTGACGAAAAAACGAAGGGTAAAAAACTTCCATGACCCGATTGAGGTTCGGATAGAATTTTTTGGGTATGAAACTAAGCAGTGACGGCTGAAAGCCGTCATAGCTGTAGAAATCACAGATACTATCGTTTTGACTGGTTATGGCTCCCGTAACTCTAAATGGGCCAAGAGTTATGGCCCTCGGAAGAATCGATTTCCACATGGTGCAACATCTGCGGTGCAAGGTGCAACATCCATCCAAAATGACGAAACAGTGTCGTACGACCTTTAGAAATGGGTGCATGGATCTGAAACGATGCAGTACCATGGTGCACTACTCTCCAGCGATGGTAAATCATAGACCAGCCACGGGGATCCCGTTTTAATGAAAAAATCCACGTGACGAAAAAACGAAGGGTAAAAAACTTCCTTGACCCGATTGAGGTTCGGATAGGAATTTTTGGGTATGAAACTAACCAGTGACGGCTGAAAGCTGCCATAGCTGTAGAACTCACAGATACCTTCGTTTTGACTGGTTATGGCTCCCGTAACTCTAAACGAGCCAAGAGTTATGGCCCTCCGAAGAATCGATATCCACAGGGTGCAACATCTACGGTGCAAGGTGCAACATCCGTCCCAAATGACGAAACAGTGCCGTACGACCTTTAGAAATGAGTGCATGGATTTGAAACATTGCAGTGCCATGGTGCACCACTCTCCAGCGATGGTAAATCATAGACCAGCAACGGGGATCCCGTTTTACAGAAAAAATCCAAGTGACGAAAAAACGAATGGTAAAAAACTTCCTTGACCCGATTGAGGTTCGGATAGGATTTTTTGGGTATTAAACTAACCAGTGACGGAAGAAAGCTGTCATAGCTGTAGAACTCACAGATACCTTCGTTTTGACTGGTTATGGCTCCCGTAACTCTAAACGAGCCAAGAGTTATGGCCCTCCGAATAATCGATATCAATAGGGTGCAACATCTACTGTGCAAGGTGCAACATCCGTCCAAAATGAGAAACCGTGCCATACGACCTTTAGAAATGGGTGCGTGGATTTGAAACGGTGCAGTACCAAGGTGCACCACTCTCCAGCGATGGTAAATCATTGACCAGCCACGGGGATCCCATTTTTACAGAAAAAATCCACGTGACGAAAAAACGAAGGGTAAAAAACTTCCATGACCCGATTGAGGTTCGGATAGGATTTTTTGGGTATGAAACTAACCAGTAATGGCTGAAAGCTTTCATAGCTGTAGAACTCACAGATACCTTCGTTTTGACTGGTTATGGCTCCCGTAACTCTAACGAGTTAAGAGTTATGGCCCTCCGAAGAATCGATATCCACAGGGTGCAACATCTACGGTGCAAGGTGCAACATCCTGTCTAAAATGACGAAACAGTGCCGTACGACCTTTAGAAATGAGTGCATGGATTTGAAACATTGCAGTACCATGGTGCACCACTCTCCAGCGATGGTAAATCATAGACCAGCCACGGGGATCCCGTTTTACAGAAAAATTCCACGTGACGAAAAAACGAAGGGTAAAAAACTTCCTCGACCCGATTGAGGTTCGCATAGAATTTTTTGGGTATGAAACTAACCAGTGACGGAAGAAAGCCATCATAGCTGTAGAAATCACAGATTCCTTCGTTTTGACTGGTTATGACTCCCGTAACTCTAAACGAGCCAAGAGTTATGGCCCTCGGAAGAATCGATTTCCATAGGGTGCAACATCTGCGGTGCAAGGTGCAACATCCGTCCAAAATGACGAAACAGTGTCGTACAACCTTTAGAAATGAGTGCATGGATTTGAAACAATGCAGTACCATGGTACACCACTCTCCAGCGATGATAAATCATTGACCAGCCACGGGGATCCCGTTTTTACAGAAAAAATCCACGTGACGAAAAAACGAAGGGTAAAAAACTTCCATGACCCGATTGAGATTCGGAAAGGATTTTTTGGGTATGAAACTAACCAGTGACGGCTGAAAGCTATCATAGCTGTAGAACACACAGATACCTTCGTTTGACTGGTAATGGCTCTCGTAACTCTAAACGAGCAAAGAGTTATGGCCCTCCGAATAATCGATATCCATAGGGTGCAACATCTACGGTGCAAGGTGCAACATCCGTCCAAAATGACGAAACAGTGCCGTACGACCTTTAGAAATGAGTGCATGGATTTGAAACATTGCAGTACCATGGTGCACCACTCTCCAGCGATGAAAATCATAGACCAGCCACGGGGATCCCGTTTTACAAAAAAAAATCCACGTGACGAAAAAACGAAGGGTAAAAAACATCCATGACCCGATTGAGGTTCGGATAGGATTTTTGGGTATGAAACTAACCAGTGACGGCTGAAAGCTGTCATACCTGTAGAACTCACAGATACCTTCGTTTTGACTGGTTATGGCTCCCGTAACTCTAAACGAGCCAAGATTATGGCCCTCGGAAGAATCGATTTCCACAGGGCGCAACATCTGCGGTGGAAGGTGCAACATCCGTCCAAAATGACGAAACAGTGTCGTACGACCTTTAGAAATGGGTGCATGGATTTGAAACGATGCAGTACCATGGTGCACCACTCTCCAGCGATGGTAAATCATAGACCAGCCACGGGGATCCCGTTTTACAGAAAAAATCCACGTGACGAAAAAACGCAGGGTAAAAAACTTCCTTGACCCGATTGAGGTTCGGATAGGAATTTTTGGGTATGAAACTAACCAGTGACGGCTGAAAGCTGCCATAGCTGTAGAACTCAAAGATACCTTCGTTTTGACTGGTTATGGCTCCCGTAACTCTAACGAGTTAAGAGTTATGGCCCTCCGAAGAATCGATATCCACAGGGTGCAACATCTACGGTGCAAGGTGCAACATCCTGTCTAAAATGACGAAACAGTGCCGTACGACCTTTAGAAATGAGTGCATGGATTTGAAACATTGCAGTACCATGGTGCACCACTCTCCAGCGATGGTAAATCATAGACCAGCCACGAGGATCCCGTTTTACAGAAAAAATCCACGTGATGAAAAAACGAAGGGTAAAAAACTTCCTTGACCCGATTAAGGTTCGGATAGGATTTTTTGGGTTTGAAACTAACCAGTGACGGCTGAAAGCGGTCATAGCTGTTGAACTCACAGATAACTTCGTTTTGACTAGTCATGGCTCCCGTAACTCTAACGAGCCAAGAGTTATGGCCCTCCGAAGAATCGATATCCACAAGGTGCAACATCTACGGTGCAAGGTGCAACATCCTGTCTAAAATGACGAAACAGTGCCATACGACCTTTAGAAATGAGTGCATGGATTTTAAATGGATTTTTACAGAAAAAATCCACGTGACGAAAAAACGAAGGGTAAAAAACTTCCATGACCCGATTGAGGTTCGGATAGGATTTTTTGGGTATGAAACTAAGCAGTGACGGCTGAAAGCCGTCATAGCTGTAGAAATCACAGATACCTTCGTTTTGACTGGTTATGGCTCCTGTAACTCTAAACGAGCCAAGAGTTATGGCCCTCGGAAGAATCGATTTCCACATGGTGCAACATCTGCGGTGCAAGCTGCAACACCCATCCAAAATGACGAAACAGTGTCGTACGACCTTTAGAAATGGGTGCATGGATTTGAAACGATGCAGTACCGTGGTGCACCACTCTCCAGCGATGGTAAATCATAGACCAGCAACGGGGATCCCGTTTTACAGAAAAAATCCACGTGACGAAAAAACGAAGGGTAAAAAACTTCCTTGACCCGATTGAGGTTCGGATAGGAATTTTTGGGTATGAAACTAACCAGTGACGGCTAAAAGCTGCCATAGCTGTAGAACTCACAGATACCTTCGTTTTGACTGGTTATGGCTCCCGTAACTCTAAACGAGCAAAGAGTCATGGCCCTTCGAAGAATCGATATCCACAGGGTGCAACATCTACGGTGCAAGGTGCAACATCCGTCCAAAATGACGAAACAGTGCCGTACGACCTTTAGAAATGAGTGCATGAATTTGAAACATTGCAGTACCATGGTGCACCACTCTCTAGCGATGGTAAATCATAGACCAACCACGGGGATCCCGTTTTACAGAAAAGATCCACGTGACGAAAAAACGAAGGGTAAAAAACTTCCATGACCGGATTGAGGTTCGGATAGGATTTTTGGGTACGAAACTAACCAGTGACGACTGAAATCTGTCATAGCTGTAGAACTAACGGATACCTTTGTTTTGACTGGTTATGGCTCCCGTACCTCTAAACGAGCCAAGAGTTTCGGCCCTCCGAAGAATCGATATCCATATGGTGCAACATCTACGGTGCAAGGTGCAACATCCGTCCAAAATGACGAAACAGTGCCGTACGACCTTTAGAATTGGGTGCATGGATTTGAAACGATGCAGTACCATGGTGCACCACTCTCCAGCGATGGTAAATCATAGACCAGCCACGGGGATCCCGTTTTACAGAAAAAATCCACGTGACTAAAAAACGAAGGGTAAAAAACTTCCTTGACCCGATTGAGGTTCGGATAGTAATTTTTGGGTATGAAACTAACCAATGACGGCTGAAAGCCGTCATAGCTGTAGAAATCACACATACCTTCGTTTTGACTGGTTATGACTCCCGTAACTCTAAACGAGCCAAGAGTTATGGCCCTCGGAAGAATCGATTTCCACAGGGTGCAACATCTGCGGTGCAAGGTGCAACATCCGTCCAAAATGAAGAAACAGTGTCGAACGACCTTTAGAAATGGGTGCATGGATTTGAAACGATGCAGTACCGTGGTGCACCACTTTCCAGCGATGGTAAATCATAGACCAGCCACGGGGATCCCGTTTTACAGAAAAAATCCACGTGACGAAAAAACGAAGGGTAAAAAACTTCCTTGACCCGATTGAGGTTCGGATAGGAATTTTTGGGTATGAAACTAACCAGTGACGGCTGAAAGCTGCCATAGCTGTAGAACTCACAGATACCATCGTTTTGACTGGTTATGGCTCCCGTAACTCTAAACAAGCCAAGAGTTATGGCCCACCGAAGAATCGACATCCACAGCGTGCAACATCTACGGTGCAAGGTGCAACATCCGTCCAAAATGACGAAACAGTGCCGTACGACCTTTAGAAATGAGTGCATGGATTTGAAACATTGCAGTACCGTGGTACACCACTCTCCAGCGATTTTATATCATAGACCAGCCACGGGGATCCCGTTTTACAGAAAAAATCCACGTGACGAAAAAACGAAGAGTAAAAAACTTCCTTGACCCGATTGAGGTTCGGATAGGATTTTTTGGGTATGAAACTAACCAGTGACGGCTAAAAGTCGTCATAGCTGTAGAACTCACAGATACATTCATTTTGACTGGTTATGGCTCCCGTAACTCTAAACGAGCCAAGAGTTATAGCCCTCGGAAGAATCGATTTCCACAAGGTGCAACATCTGCGGTGCTAGGTGCAACATCCGTCCAAAATGATGAAACAGTGTCGTACGACCTTTAGAAATGAGTGCATGGATTTGAAACATTGCAGTACCATGGTACACCACTCTCCAATGATGGTAAATCATTGACCAACCATGGGGATCCCGTTTTTACAGAAAAATCCACGTGACGAAAAAACGAAGGGTAAAAAACTTCCATGACCCGATTGAGGTTCGGATAGGATTTTTTGGGTATGAAACTAATCAGTGACGGCTGAAAGCTGTCATAGCTGTAGAACACACAGATACCTTCGTTTGACTGGTAATGGCTCCCGTAACTCTAAACGAGCCAAGAGTTATGGCCCTCCGAATAATCGATATCCACAGGGTGCAACATCTACGGTGCAAGGTGCAACATCCGTCCAAAATGACGAAACAGTGCCGTACGATCTTTAGAAATGAGTGCATGGATTTGAAACATTGCAGTACCATGGTGCACCACTTTCCAACGATGGTGAATCATAGACCAGCCACGGGGATCCCGTTTTAAAGAAAAAATCCACGTGACGAAAAAACGAAGGGTAAAAAACTTCCATGACCCGATTGAGGTTCGGATAGGATTTTTTGGGCATGAAACTAACCAGTGACGGCTGAAAGCTGTCATAGCTGTAGAACTCACAGATATCTTTGTTTTGACTGGTTATGGCTCCCGTAACTCCAAATGAGCCAATTTTATGGCCCTCGGAAGAATCGATTTCCACAGGGTGCAACATCTGAGGTGCAAGGTGCAACATCCGTCCAAAATGACGAAACAGTGTCGTACGACCTTTAGAAATGGGTGCATGGATTTGAAACGATGCAGTACCATGGTGCACCACTCTCCAGCGAGGGTAAATCATAGACCAACCACGAGGATCCCGTTTTACAGAAAAAATCCACGTGACGAAAAAACGATGGGTAAAAAACTTCCTTGACCCGATTGAGGTTCGGATAGGAATATTTTGGGTATGAAACTAACCAGTGACTGCTGAAAGCTGCCATAGCTGTAGAACTCAAAGATACCTTCGTTTTGACTAGTTATGGCTCCCGTAACTCTAACGAGCCAAGAGTTATGGCCCTCCGAAGAACCGATATCCACAGGGTGCAACATCTACGGTGCAAGATGCAACATCCTGTCTAAAATGACGAAACAGTGCCATACGACCTTTAGAAACGAGTGCATGGATTTGAAACATTGCAGTACCATGGTGCACCACTCTCCAGCGATGGTAAATCATAGACCAGCCACGGGGATCCCGTTTTACAGAAAAAATCCACGTGACGAAAAAACGAAGGTAAAAAACTTCCTTGACCCGATTGAGGTTCGGATAGGATTTTTTGGGTATGAAATTAACTAGTGATGGATGAAAGCAGTCATAGCTGTAGAACTCACAGATACCTTCGTTTTGACTGGTTATGGCTCCCGTAACTCTAAACGAGCCAAGAGTTATGGCCCTCTGAATAATCGATATCCAAAGGGTGCAACATCTACGGTGCAAGGTGCAACATCCGTCCAAAATGACGAAACCATGCCGTACGATCTTTAGAAATGGGTGCATGGATTTGAAACGGTGCAGTACCATGGTGCACCACTCTCCAGCGATGGTAAATCATTGACCAGCCACGGGGATCCCGTTTTTCAGAAAAAATCCACGTGACGAAAAAACGAAGGGTAAAAAACTTCCATGACCCGATTGAGGTTCGGATAGGATTTTTTGGGTATGAAACTATCCAGTGACGGCTCAAAGCTATCATAGCTGTAGAACTCACAGATACCTTCGTTTTGACTGGTTATGGCTCCCGTAACTCTAAATGAGCCAAGAGTTATGGCCCTCCGAAGAATCGATATCCACAGGGTGCAACATCTACGGTGCAAGGTGCAACATCCGTCCAAAATGACGAAACAGTGCCGTACGACCTATAGAAATGAGTGCATGGATTTGAAACATTGCAGTACCATGGTGCACCACTCTCCAGCGATGGTAAATCATAGACCAGCCACGGGGATCCCGGTTTACAGAAAAAATCCACGTGACGAAAAAACGAATGGTAAAAAACTTCCTTGACACGATTGAGGTTCGGATAGGATTTTTTGGGTATGAAACTAACCAGTGATGGAATAAAGCTGTCATAGCTGTAGAACTCACAGATACCTTCGTTTTGACTGGTTATGGCTCCCGTAACTCTAAACGAGCCAAGAGTTATGGCCCTCCGAATAATCGATATCCATAGGGTGCAACATCCGTCCAAAATGACGAAACCGTGCCGTACGACCTTTAGAAATGGGTGCATGGATTTGAAACGGTGCAGTACCAAGGTGCACCACTCTCCAGCGATGGTAAATCATTGACCAGCAACGGGGATCCCGTTTTTACAGAAAAAATCCACGTGACGAAAAAACGAAGGGTAAAAAACTTCCATGACCCGATTGAGGTTCGGATAGGATTTTTTGGGTATGAAACTAACCAGTGACGGCTAAAAGCAGTCATAGCTGTAGAACTCACAGATACCTTCGTTTTGACTGGTTATGGCTCCCGTAACTCTAAACAAGCCAAGAGTTATGGCCATCCGAAGAATCGATATCCACAGGGTGCAACATCTACGGTGCAAGGTGCAACATCCGTCCAAAATGACAAAACAGTGCCGTACGACCTTTAGAAATGGGTGCATGGATTTGAAACGATGCAGTACCATGGTGCACCACTCTCCAGCGATGGTAAATCATAGACCAGCCACGGGGATCCCGTTTTACAGAAAAAATCCACGTGACGAAAAAACGAAGGGTAAAAAACTTCCTTGACCCGATTGAGGTTCGGATAGAAATTTTTGGGTATGAAACTAACCAGTGATGGCTGAAAGCTGCCATAGCCGTAGTACTCACATATACCTTCGTTTTGACTGGTTATGGCTCCTGTAACTCTAAACGAGCCAAGAGTTATGGCCCTTCGAAGAATCGATATCCACAGGGTGCAACATCTACGGTGCAAGGTGCAACATCCGTACAAAATGAAGAAACAGTGTCGTACGACCTTTAGAAATGAGTGCATGGATTTGAAACATTGCAGTACCATGGTGCACCACTCTCCAGCGATGGTAAATCATAGACCAGCCACGGGGATCCCGTTTTACAGAAAAAATCCACGTGACGAAAAAACGAAGGGTAAAAAACTTCGTTGACCCAACTGAGGTTCGGATAGAATTTTTTGGGTATGAAACTAACCATAGACGGCTGAAAGCTGTCATAGCTGTAGAACTCACAAATACCTTCATTTTGACTGGTTATGGCTCCCGTAAATCTAAACGAGCCAAGAGTTATGGCCCTCCGAATAATCGATATCCACAGGGTCCAACATCTACGGTGCAAGGTGCAACATCCGTCCAAAATGACGAAACCGTGCCTTACGACCTTTAGAAATGGGTGCATGTATTTGAAATGGTGCAGTACCATGGTGCACCACTCTCCAGCGATGGTAAATCATTGACCAGCCACGGGGATCCCGTTTTTACAGAAAAAATCCACGTGATGAAAAAACGAAGGGTAAAAACTTTCATGACCCGATTGAGGTTTGGATAGGATTTTTTGGGTATGAAACTAACCAGTGATGGCTGAAAGCCGTCATAACTGTAGAAATCACAGATACCTTTGTTTTGACTGGTTATGGCTCCCGTAACTCTAAACGAGCCAAGAGTTATGGCCCTCGGAAGAATCGATTTCCACAGGGTGCAACATCTGCGGTGCAAGGTGCAACATCCGTCCAAAATGACGAAACAGCGTCGTACGACCTTTAGAAATGGCTGCATGGATTTGAAACGATGTAGTACCATGGTGCACCACTCTCCAGGGATGGTAAATCATAAACCAGCCACGGGGATCCCGTTTTACAGAAAAAATCCACGTGACTAAAAAACGAAGGGTAAAAAACTTCCTTGACCCGATTGAGGTTCGGATAGGAATTTTTAGGTATGAAACTAACCAGTGACGGCTGAAAGCCGTCATAGCTGTAGAAATCACAGATACCTTCTTTTTGACTGGTTATGACTCCCGTAACTCTAAACGAGCCAAGAGTTATGGCCCTCGGAAGAATCGATTTCCACAGGGTGCAACATCTGCGGTGCAAGGTGCAACATCCGTCCAAAATGACGAAATAGTGTCGTACGACCTTTAGGAATAGGTGCATGGATTTGAAACAATGCAGTATCGTGGTGCACCGCTCTCCAGCGATGGTAAATCATAGACCAGCCACGGGGATCCCGTTTTACAGAAAAATCCACGTGACGAAAAAACGAAGGGTAAAAAACTTCCTTGACCCGATTGAGGTTCGGATAGGAATTTTTGGGTATGAAACTAACCAGTGACGGCTGAAAGCTGCCATAGCTGTAGAACTCACAGATACCTTCGTTTTGACTGGTTATGGCTCCCGTAACTCTAAACAAACCAAGAGTTATGGCCCTCCGAAGAATCGATATGCACAGGGTGCAACATCTACGGTGCAAGGTGCAGCATCCGTCCAAAATGACGAAATAGTGCCGTACGACCTTTAGAAATGAGTGCATGGATTTGAAGCATTGCAGTACCATGGTGCACCACTCTCCAGCGATTTTATATCATAGACCAGCCACGGGGATCCCGTTTTACAGAAAAATCCACGTGACGAAAAAACGAAGGGTAAAAAACTTCCTTGACCCGATTGAGGTTCGGATAGGATTTTTTGGGTATGAAACTAACCAGTGACTGCTAAAAGCCGCCATAGTTGTAGAACTCACAGATACCTTCGTTTTAACTGGTTATGGCTCCCATAACTCTAAACAAGCCAAGAGTTATGGCCCTCCGAATAATCGATATCCACAGGGTGCAACATCTGCGGTGCAAGGTGCAACATCCGTCCAAAATGACGGAACCGTGCCGTACGACCTTTAGAAATGGGTGCATGGATTTGAAACGGTGCAGTACCATGGTGCACCAATCTCCAGCGATGGTAAATCATTGACCGGCCACGAGATACCTTCGTTTTGACTGGTTATGACTCCCGTAACTCTAAACGAGCCAAGAGTTATGGCCCTCGGAAGAATCGATTTCCACAGGGTGCAACATCTGTGGTGCAAGGTGCAACATCCGTCCAAAATGACGAAACAGTGTCGTACGACCTTTGGAAATGGGTGCATGGATTTGAAACGATGCAGTACCGTGGTGCACCACTCTCCAGCGATGGTAAATCATAGACCAGCCTCGGGGATCCCGTTTTACAGAAAAAATCCACGTGACGAAAAAACGAAGGGTAAAAAACTTCCTTGGCCCAATTGAGGTTCGGATAGGAATTTTTGGGTATGAAACTAACCAGTGACGGCTGAAAGCTGGCATAGCTGTAGTACGCACAGATACCTTCGTTTTGACTGGTCATGGCTCCCGTAACTCTAAACGATCCAAGAGTTATGGCCCTCCGAAGAATCGATATCCACAGCGTGCAACATCTATGGTGCAAGGTGCAACATCCGTCCAAAATGACGAAACAGTGCCGTACGACCTTTAGAAATGAGTGCATGGATTTGAAACATTGCAGTACCATGGTGCACTACTCTCCAGCGATTTTATATCATAGACCAGCCACGGGGATCCCGTTTTACAGAAAAAATCCACGTGACCGAAAAACGAAGGGTAAAAAACTTCCTTGACCCGATTGTGGTTCGGATAGGATTTTTTGGGTATGAAACTAACCAGTGACGGCTAAAAGCCGTCATAGCTGTAGAACTCACAGATACCTTCATTTTGACTGGTTATGGCTCCCGTAACTCTAAACGAGCAAAGAGTTATGTCCCTCATAAGAATCGATTTCCACAGGGTGCAACATCTGCGGTGCAAGGTGCAACATCCGTCCAAAATGATGAAACAGTGTCGTACGACCTTTAGAAATGAGTGCATGGATTTGAAACATTGCAGTACCATGGTACACCACTCTCCAATGATGGTAAATCATTGACCAGCCATGGGGATCCCGTTTTTACAGAAAAAATCCACGTGACGAAAAAACGAAGGGTAAAAAACTTCCATGACCCGATTGAGGTTCGGATAGGATTTTTTGGGTATGAAACTTACCAGTGATGGCTGAAAGCTGTCATAGCTGTAGAACACACAGATACCTTCGTTTGACTGGTAATGGCTCCCGTAACTCTAAACGTGCCAAGAGTTATGGCCCTCCGAATAATCGATATCCACAGGGTGCAACATCTACGGTGCAAGGTGCAACATCCGTCCAAAATGACGAAACAGTGCCGTACGACCTTTAGAAATGAGTGCATGGATTTGAAACATTGCAGTACCATGGTGCACCACTCTCCAGCGATGGTAAATCATAGACCAGCCACGGGGATCCCGTTTTACAGAAAAAATCCACGTGACGAAAAAACGAAGGGTAAAAAACTTCCATGACCCGATTGATGTTCGGATAGGATTTTTTGGGTATGAAACTAACCAGTGACGGCTGAAAGCTGTCATAGCTGTAGAACTCACAGATACCTTCGTTTTGACTGGTTATGGCTCCCGTAACTCTAAACGAGCCAAGATTATGGCCCTCGGAAGAATCGATTTCCACAGGGTGCAACATCTGCGGTGCAAGGTGCAACATCCGTCCAAAATGACGAAACAGTGTCGTACGACCTTTAGAAATGGGTGCACGGATTTGAAACGATGCAGTACCATGGTGCACCACTCTCCAGCGAGGGTTAATCATAGACCAGCCACGGGGATCCCATTTTACAGAAAAAATCCACGTGACGAAAAAACGAAGGGTAAAAAACTTCCTTGACCCGATTGAGGTTCGGATAGGAATTTTTTGGTATGAAACTAACCAGTGATGGCTGAAAGCTGCCATAGCTGTAGAACTCAAAGATACCTTCGTTTTGACTAGTTATGGCTCCCGTAACTCTAACAAGCCAAGAGTTATGGCCCTCTGAAGAATCGATATCCACAGGGTGCAACATCTACGGTGCAAGGTGCAACATCCTGTCTAAAATGACGAAACAGTGTCATACGACCTTTAGAAATGAGTGCATGGATTTGAAACATTGCAGTACCATGGTGCACCACTCTCCAGCGATGGTAAATCATAGACCAGCCACGGGGATCCCATTTTACAGAAAAAATCCACGTGACGAAAAAACGAAGGGTAAAAAACTTCCTTGACCCGATTGAGGTTCGGATAGGATTTTTTGGGTATGAAACTAACCAGTGACGGCTGAAAGCCGTCATAGCTCTAGAAGTCAAAGATATCTTCGTTTTGACTGGTTATGACTCCCGTAACTCTAAACGAGCCAAGAGTTATGGCCCTCGGAAGAATCGATTTCCATAGGGTGCAACATCTGCGGTGCAAGGTGCAACATCCGTCCAAAATGACGAAACAATGTCGTACGACTTTAGAAATGGGTGCATGGATTTGAAACGATGCAGTAACATGGTGCACCACTCTCTAGAGATGGTAAATCATAGGCCAGCCACGGGGATCCCGTTTTACAGAAAAAATCCACGTGACGAAAAAACAAAGGGTAAAAAACTTCCTTTACCCGATTGAGGTTCGGATAGGAATTTTTTGGTATGAAACTAACCAGTGACGGCTGAAAGCTGCCATAGCTGTAGAACTCACAGATACCTTCGTTTTGACTGGTTATGGCTCCCGTAACTCTAAACGAGCCAAGAGTTATGGCCCTCCGAAGAATCGACATCCACAGGGTGCAACATCTACGGTGCAAGGTGCAACATCCGTCCAAAATGACGAAACAGTGCCGTACGACCTTTAGAAATGAGTGCATGGATTTGAAACATTGCAGTACCATGGTGCACCACTCTCCAGCGATTTTAAATCATAGACCAGCCAAGGGGATCCCGTTTTACCGAAAAAATCCACGTGACGAAAAAACGAAGGGTAAAAAACTTCCTTGACCCGATTGAGGTTCGGATAGGAATTTTTTGGTATGAAACTAACCAGTGACGGCTGAAAGCTGCCATAGCTGTAGAACACACAGATACCTTTGTTTTGACTGGTTATGGCTCCCGCAACTCTAAACGAGCCAAGAGTTATGGCCCTCCGAAGAATCAATATCCACAGGGTGCAACATCTACGGTGCAAGGTGCAACATCCGTCCAAAATGACGAAACAGTGCCGTACGACCTTTAGAAATGAGTGCATGGATTTGAAACATTGCATTACCATGGTGCACCACTCTCTAGCGATGGTAAATCATAGACCAGCCACGGGGATCTCGTTTTACAGAAAAAATCCACGTGACGAAAAAACGAAGGGTAAAAAACTTTCTTGACCCGATTGAGGTTCGGATAGGATTTTTGGGTATGAAACTAACCAGTGACGGAAGAAAGCTGTCATAGCTGTAGAACTCACAGATACCTTCGTTTTGACTGGTTATGGCTCCCGCAACTCTAAACGAGCCAAGAGTTATGGCCCACCAAATAATCGATATCCACAGGGTGCAACATCTACGGTGCAAGCTGCAACATCCGTCCAAAATGACGAAACCGTGCCGTACGACCTTTAGAAATGGGTGCATGGATTTGAAACGGTGCAGTACCATGGTGAACCAATCTGCAACGATGGTAAATCATTGACCAGCCACGGGGATCCCGTTTTTACAGAAAAAATCCACGTGACGAAAAAACGAAGGGTAAAAAACTTTCATGACCCGATTGACATTCGGATAGGATTTTTTGGGTATGAAACTAACCAGTGATGGCTGAAAGCCATCATAGCAGTAGAAATCACAGATACCTTCGTTTTGACTGGTTATGGCTCCCGTAACTCTAAACGAGCTAAGAGTTATGGCCCTCGGAAGAATCGATTTCCACAAGGTGCAACATCTGCGGTGCAAGGTGCAACATCCGTCCAAAATGACGAAACAGTGTGGTACGACCTTTAGAAATGGGCGCAGGGATTTGAAACGATGCAGTACCATGGTGCACCACTCTCCAGCGATGGTAAATCCTAGACCAGCCACGGGGATCCCGTTTTACAGAAAAAATCCACGTGACTAAAACACGAAGGTTAAAAACTTCCTTCACCCGATTGAGGTTCAGATAGGAATTTTTGGGTATGAAACTAACCAGTGACGGCGGAAGGCCATCATAGCTGTAGAAATCATAGATACCTTCGTTTTGATTGGTTATGACTCCGGTAACTCTAAACGAGCCAAGAGTTATGGCCCTCGGAAGTATCGATTTCCACAGGGTGCAACATCTGCGGTGCAAGGTGCAACATCCGTCACAAATGACGAAACAGTGTCGTACGACCTTTGGAAATGAGTGCATGGATTTGAAACGATGCAGTACCGTGGTGCACCACTCTCCAGCGATGGTAAATCATAGACCAGCCACGGGGATCCCGTTTTACAGAAAAAATCCACGTGACGAAAAAACGAAGGGTAAAAAACTTCCTTGACCCGATTGAGGTTCGGATAGGAATTTTTGGGTATGAAACTAACCAGTGACAGCTGAAAGCTGCCATAGCTGTAGAACTCACAGATACCTTCGTTTTGACTGGTTATGGCTCCCGTAACTCTAAACGAGCCAAGAGTTATGGCCCTCCGAAGAATCGATATCCACATCGTGCAACATCTACGGTGCAAGGTGCAACATCCGTCCAAAATGACGAAACAGTGTCGTACGACCTTTAGAAATGAGTGCATGGATTTGAAACGTTGCAGTACCATGGTGCACCACTCTCCATCAATTTTATATCATAGACCAGCCACGGGGATCCCGTTTTACAGAAAAAATCCACGTGACGAAAAAACGAAGGGTAAAAAACTTCCTTGACCCGATTGTAGTTCGGATAGGATTTTTTGGGTATGAAACTAACCAGTGACGGCTAAAAGCCGTCATAGATGTGTAACTCACAGATACCTTCATTTTGACTGGTTGTGGCTCCCGTAACTCTAAACTAGCCAAGAGTTATGGCCCTCGGAAGAATCGATTTCCACAGGGTGCAACATCTGCGGTGCAAGGTGCAACATCCGTCCAAAATGATGAAACAGTGTCGTACGACCTTTAGAAATGAGTGCATGGATTTGAAACATTGCAGTACCATGGTACACCACTCTCCATTGATGGTAAATCATTGACCAGCCATGGGGATCCCGTTTTTACAGAAAAAATCCACGTGACGAAAAAACGAAGGGTAAAAAACTTCCATGACCCGATTGAGGTTCAGATAGGATTTTTTGGGTATGAAACTAACCAGTGACGGCTGAAAGCTGTCATAGCTGTACAACACACAGATACCTTCGTTTGACTGGTAATGGCTCCCGTAACTTTAAACGAGCCAAGAGTTATGGCCCTCCGAAGAATCGATATCCACAGGGTGCAACATCTACGGTGCAAGGTGCAACATCCGTCCAAAATGACGAAACAGTGCCGTACGACCTTTAGAAATGAGTGCATGGATTTGAAACATTGCAGTACCATGGTGCACCACTCTCCAGCGATGGTAAATCATAGACCAGCCACGGGGATCCTGTTTTACAGAAAAAATCCAAGCGACGAAAAAACGAATGGTAAAAAACATCCTTGACCCGATTGAGGTTCGGATAGGATTTTTTGGGTATGAAACTAACCAGTGACGGAAGAAAGCTGTCATAGCTGTAGAACTCACAGATACCTTCGTTTTGACTGGTTATGGCTCCCGTAACTCTAAACGAGCCAAGAGTTATGACCCTCCGAATAATCGATATCCTTAGGGTGCAACATCTACTGTGCAAGGTGCAACATCCGTCCGAAATGACGAAACCGTGCCGTACGACCTTTAGAAATGGGTGCATGGATTTGAAACGGTGCAGTACCAAGGTGCACCACTCTCCAGCGATGGTAAATCATTGACCAGCCACGGGGATCCCATTTTTACAGAAAAAATCCACGTGACGAAAAAACGAAGGGTAAAAAACTTCCATGACCCGATTGAGGTTCGGATAGGATTTTTGGGTATGAAACTAAGCAGTGACGGCTGAAAGCCGTCATAGCTGTTGAAATCACAGATACCTTCGTTTTGACTGGTTATGGCTCCCGTAACTCTAAACGAGCCAAGAGTTATGGCCCTCGGAAGAATCGATTACCACATGGTGCAACATCTGCGGTGCAAGGTGCAACATCCATCCAAAATGACGAAACAGTGTCGTACGACCTTTAGAAATGGGTGCATGGATTTGAGACGATGCAGTACCGTGGTGCACCACTCTCCAGCGATGGTAAATCATAGACCAGCCACGGGGATCCCGTTTTACAGAAAAAATCCACGTGACGAAAAAACGAAGGGTAAAAAACTTCCTTGACCCGATTGAGGTTCGGATAGGAATTTTTGGGTATGAAACTAACCAGTGACGGCTGAAAGCTGCCATAGCTGTAGAACTCACAGATACCTTCGTTTTAACTAGTTATGGCTCCCGTAACTCTAAACGAGCCAAGAGTCATGGCCCTTCGAAGAATCGATATCCACAGGGTGCAACATCTACGGTGCAAGGTGCAACATCCGTCCAAAATGACGAAACAGTGCCGTACGACCTTTAGAAATGGGTGCATGAATTTGAAACATTGCAGTACCATGGTGCACCACTCTCCAGCGATGGTAAATCATAGACCAGCCACGGGGATCCCGTTTTACAGAAAAGATCCACGTGACGAAAAAACGAAGGGTAAAAAACTTCCATGACCCGATTGAGGTTCGGATAGGATTTTTGGGTACGAAACTAACCAGTGACGGCTGAAAGCTGTCATAGCTGTAGAACTCATAGATACCTTCGTTTTGACTTGTTATGGCTCCCGTAACTCTAAACGAGCCAAGAGTTATGGCCCTCCGAAGAATTGATATCCATAGGGTGCAACATCTGCGGTGCAAGGTGCAACATCCGTCCAAAATGACGAAACAGTGTCGTACGACCCTTAGAAATGGGTGCATGGATTTGAGACGATGCAGTACCATGGTGCACCACTCTCCAGCGATGGTAAATCATAGACCAGCCATGGGGATCCCGTTTTACAGCAAAAATCCACGTGACTAAAAAACGAAGGGTAAAAAACTTCCATGACCCGATTGAGGTTCGGATAGGATTTTTGGGTACGAAACTAACGAGTGATGGCTGAAAGCTGTCATAGCTGTAGAAATCACAAATACCTTCGTTTTGACTGGTTATGGCTCCCGTAACTCTAAACGAGCCAAGAGTTATGGCCCTCGGAAGAATCGATTTCCACAGGGTGCAACATCTGCGGTGCAAGGTGCAACATCCATCCAAAATGACGAAACAGTGTCGTACGACCTTTAGAAATGGGTGCATGGATTTGAAACGATGCAGTACCATGGTGCACCATTCTCCAGCGATGGTAAATCATAGACCAGCCACGGGGATCCCTTTTTACAGAAAAAATCCACGTGACTAAAAAATGAAGGGTAAAAAACTTCCTTGACCCGATTGAGGTTTGGATAGGAATTTTTGGGTATGAAACTAACCAGTGACGGCTGAAAGCCGTCATAGCTGTAGAAATCGCACATACCTTCGTTTTGACTGGTTATGACTCCGGTAACTCTAAACGAGCCAAGAGTTATGGCCCTCGGAAGAATCGATTTCCACAGGGTGCAACATCTGCGGTGCAAGGTGCAACATCCGTCCAAAATGACGAAACAGTGTCGTACGACCTTTAGAAATGGGTGCATGGATTTGAAATGATGCAGTACCATGGTGCACCACTTTCCAGCGATGGTAAATCATAGACCAGCCACGGGGATCCCGTTTTACAGAAAAAATCCACGTGACGAAAAAACGAAGGGTAAAAAACTTCCTTGACCCGATTGAGGTTCGGATAGGAATTTTTGGGTATGAAACTAACCAGTGACGGCTGAAAGCTACCATAGCTGTAGAACTCACAGATACCATCGTTTTGACTGGTTATGGCTCCCGTAACTCTAAAAAAGCCAAGAGTTATGGCCCACCGAAGAATCGATATCCACAGCGTGCAACATCTACGGTGCAAGGTGCAACATCCGTCCAAAATGACGAAACAGTGCCGTACGACCTTTAGAAATGAGTGCATGGATTTGAAACATTGCAGTACCATGGTGCACCACTCTCCAGCGATTTTATATCATTGACCAGCCACGGGGATCCCGTTTTACAGAAAAAATCCACGTGACGAAAAAACGAAGGGTAAAAAACTTCCTTGACCCGATTGAGGTTCGGATAGGATTTTTTGGGTATGAAACTAACCAGTGACGGCTAAAAGTCGTCATAGCTGTAGAACTCACAGATACATTCATTTTGACTGGTTATGGCTCCCGTAACTCTAAACGAGCCAAGAGTTATGGCCCTCGGAAGAATCGATTTCCATAGGGTGCAACATCTACGGTGCTAGGTGCAACATCCGTCCAAAATGATGAAACAGTGTCGTACGACCTTTAGAAATGAGTGCATGGATTTGAAACATTGCAGTACCATGGTACACCACTCTCCAATGATGGTAAATCATTGACCAGCCATGGGGATCCCGTTTTTACAGAAAAAATCCATGTGACGAAAAAACAAAGGGTAAAAAACTTCCATGACCCGATTGAGGTTCGGATAGGATTTTTTGGGTATGAAACTAACCAGTGACGGCTGAAAGCTGTCATAGCTGTAGAACACACAGATACCTTCGTTTTACGGGTAATGGCTCCCATAACTCTAAACGAGCCAAGAGTTACGGCCCTCCGAATAATCGATATCCACAGGGTGCAACATCTACGGTGCAAGGTGCAACATCCGTCCAAAATGACGAAACAGTGTCGTACGACCTTTAGAAATGAGTGCATGGATTTGAAACATTGCAGTACCATGGTGCACCACTTTCCAACGATGGTGAATCATAGACCAGCCGCGGGGATCCCGTTTTACAGAAAAAATCCACGTGACGAAAAAACGAGGGGTAAAAAACTTCCATGACCCGATTGAGGTTCGGATAGGATTTTTTGGGTATTAAACTAAACAGTGACGGCTGAAAGCTGTCATAGCTGTAGAACTCACAGATACCTTCGTTTTGAGTGGTTATGGCTCCCGTAACTCTAAACGAGCCAAGATTATGGCCCTCGGAAGAATCGATTTCCACAGGGTGCAACATCTGCGGTCAAGGTGCAACATCCGTCCAAAATGACGAAACAGTGTCGTACGACCTTTAGAAATGGGTGCATGGATTTGAAACGATGCAGTATCATGGTGCACCACTCTCCAGCAAGGGTAAATCATAGACCAACCACGAGGATCCCGTTTTACAGAAAAAATCCACATGACGAAAAAACGATGGGTAAAAAACTTCCTTGACCCGATTGAGGTTCGGATAGGAATATTTTAGGTATGAAACTAACCAGTGACGGCTGAAAGCTTCCATAGCTGTAGAACTCAAAGATACCTTCGTTTTGACTAGTTATGGCTCCCGTAACTCTAACGAGCCAAGAGTTATGGCCCTCCGAAGAATCGATATCCACAGGGTGCAACATCTACGGTGCAAGGTGCAACATCCGTCCAAAATGACGAAACAGTGCCGTACGACCTTTAGAAATGAGTGCATGGATTTGAAACATTGCAGTACCATGGTGCACCACTCTCCAGCGAAACCGTGCCGTACGACCTTTAGAAATGGGTGCATGGATTTGAAACGGTGCAGTACCATGGTGCACCACTCTCCAGCGATGGTAAATCATTGACCAGCCACGGGGATCCCGTTTTTACAGAAAAAATCCACGTGACGAAAAAACGAAGGGTAAAAAACTTCCATGACCCGATTGAGGTTCGGATAGGATTTTTTGGGTATGAAACTAACCAGTGACGGCTGAAAGCTATCATAGCTGTAGAACTCACAGATACCTTCGTTTTGACTGGTTATGGCTCCCGTAACTCTAAATGAGCCAAGAGTTATGGCCCTCCGAAGAATCGATATCCACAGGGTGCAACATCTACGGTGCAAGGTGCAACATCCGTCCAAAATGACGAAACAGTGTCGTACGACCTTTAGAAATGAGTGCATGGATTTGAAACATTGCAGTACCATGGTGCACCACTCTCCAGCGATGGTAAATCATAGACCAGCCACGGGGATCCCGTTTTACAGAAAAAATCCACGTGACGAAAAAACGAATGGTAAAAAACTTCCTTGACCCGATTGAGGTTCGGATAGGATTTTTTGGGTATGAAACTAACCAGTGGCGGTTGAAAGCTGTCATAGCTGTAGAACTCACAGATACCTTCGTTTTAACTGGTTATGGCTCCCGTAACTCTAGACGAGCCAAGAGTTATGGCCCTCCGAATAATCGATATCCATAGGGTGCAACATCCGTCCAAAATGACGAAACCGTGCCGTACGACCTTTAGAAATGGGTGCATGGATTTGAAACGGTGCAGTACCAGGGTGCACCACTCTCCAGCGATGGTAAATCATTGACCAGCAACGGGGATCCCGTTTTTACAGAAAAAATCCACGTGACGAAAAAACGAAGGGTAAAAAACTTCCATGACCCTATTGAGGTTCGGATAGGATTTTTTGGGTATGAAACTAACCAGTGGCGGTTGAAAGCTGTCATAGCTGTAGAACTCACAGATACCTTCGTTTTAACTGGTTATGGCTCCCGTAACTCTAAACAAGCCAAGAGTTATGGCCCTCCGAAGAATCGATATCCACAGGGTGCAACATCTACGGTGCAAGGTGCAACATCCGTCCAAAATGACGAAACAGTGCCGTACGACCTTTAGAAATAGGTGCATGGATTTGAAACGATGCAGTACCGTGGTGCACCACTCTCCAGCGATGGTAAATCATAGACCAGCCACGGGGATCCCCTTTTACAGAAAAAATCCACGTGACGAAAAAATGAAGGGTAAAAAACTTCCTTGACCCGATTGAGGTTCGGATAGGAATTTTTGGGTATGAAACTAACCAGTGATGGCTGAAAGCTGCCATAGCTGTAGAACTCACATATACCTTCGTTTTGACTGGTTATGGCTCCTGTAACTCTAAACGAGCCAAGAGTTATGGCCCTTCGAAGAATCAATATCCACAGGGTGCAACATCTACGGTGCAAGGTGCAACATCCGTCCAAAATGACGAAACAGTGTCGTACGACCTTTAGAAATGAGTGCATGGATTTGAAACATTGCAGTACCATGGTGCACCACTCTCCAGGGATGGTAAATCATAGACCAGCCACGGGGATCCCGTTTTACAGAAAAAATCCACGTGACTAAAAAACGAAGGGTAAAAAACTTCCTTGACCCGATTGAGGTTCGGATAGGAATTTTTAGGTATGAAACTAACCAGTGACGGCTGAAAGCCGTCATAGCTATAGAACTAACAGATACCTTCGTTTTGACTGGTTATGACTCCCGTAACTCTAAACGAGCCAAGAGTTATGGCCCTCGGAAGAATCGATTTCCACAGGGTGCAACATCTGCGGTGCAAGGTGCAACATCCGTCCAAAATGACGAAACAGTGTCTTACGACCTTTAGAAATGGGTGCATGGATTTGAAACGATGCAGTACCGTGGTGCACCACTCTCCAGCGATGGTAAATCATAGACCAGCCACGGGGATCCCGTTTTACAGAAAAAATCCACGTGACGAAAAAACGAAGGGTAAAAAACTTCCTTGACCCGATTGAGGTTCGGATAGGAATTTTTGCGTATGAAACTAACCAGTGACGGCTGAAAGCTGCCATAGCTGTAGAACTCACAGATACCTTCGTTTTGACTGGTTATGGCTCCCGTAACTCTAAACGAGCCAAGAGTTACGGCCCTCCGAAGAATCGATATGCACAGGGTGCAACATCTACGGTGCAAGGTGCAGCATCCGTCCAAAATGACGAAATAGTGCCGTACGACCTTTAGAAATGAGTGCATGGATTTGAAACATTGCAGTACCATGGTGCACCACTCTCCAGCGATTTTATATCATAGACCAGCCACGGGGATCCCGTTTTACAGAAAAGATCCACGTGACGAAAAAACGAAGGGTAAAAAACTTCCTTGACCCGATTGAGGTTCGGATACGATTTTTTGGGTATGAAACTAACCAGTGACTGCTAAAAGCCGTCATTGTTGTAGAACTCACAGATACCTTCGTTTTAACTGGTAATGGCTCCCATAACTCTAAACGAGCCAAGAGTTATGGCCCTCCGAATAATCGATATCCACAGGGTGCGACATCTGCGGTGCAAGGTGCAACATCCGTCCAAAATGAGGGAACCGTGCCGTACGACCTTTAGAAATGGGTGCATGGATTTGAAACGGTGCAGTACCATGGTGCACCACTCTCCAGCGATGGTAAATCATTGACCAGCCACGAGAATCCCGTTTTTACAGAAAAAATCCACGTGACGAAAAAACGAAGGGTAAAAAACTTCCATGACCCGATTGTGGTTCGGATAGGATTTTTTGGGTATGAAACTAACCAGTGACGGCTGAAAGCAATCATAGCTGTAGAAATCACAGATACCTTCGTTTTGACTGGTTATGCATCCCGTAACCCTAAACGAGCCAAGAGTTATGGCCCTCGGAAGAATCGATTTCCACAGGGTGCGACATCTGCGGTGAGCGGTGCAACATCCGTCCAAAATGACGAAACAGTGTCGTACGACCTTTAGAAATGGGTGCATGGATTTGAAACGATGCAGTACCATGGTGCACCACTCTCCAGCGATGGTAAATCATAGACCAGCTACGGGGATCCCGTTTTACAGAAAAAATCCACGTGACGAAAAAACGAAGGGTAAAAAACTTCCTTGACCCGATTGAGGTTCGGATAGGAATTTTTGGGTATGAAACTAACCAGTGATGGCTGAAAGCCATCATAGCTGTAGAAATCACAGATACCTTCGTTTTGACTGGTTATGGCTCCCGTAACTCTAAACGAGCCAAGAGTTATGGCCCTCGGAAGAATCGATTTCCACAGGGTGCAACATCTGCGGTGCAAGGTGCAACATCCGTCCAAAATGACGAAACAGTGTCGTACGACTTTAGAAATGGATGAATGGATTTGAAACAATGCAGTACCATGGTTCACCACTCTCCAGAGATGGTAAATCATAGGCCAGCCACGGGGATCCCGATTTACAGAAAAAATCCACGTGACGAAAAAACGAAGGGTAAAAAACTTCCTTGACCCGATTGAGGTTCGGATAGGAATTTTTGGGTATGAAACTAACCAGTGATGGCTGAAAGCTGCCATAGCTGTAGAAATCACAGATACCTTCGTTTTGACTGGTTATGGCTCCCGTAACTCTAAACGAGCCAAGAGTTATGGCCCTCCGAAGAATCGATATCCACAGGGTGCAACATCTACGGTGCAAGGTGCAACATCCGTCCTAAATGACGAAACAGTGCCGTACGACCTTTAGAAATGAGTACATGGATTTGAAACATTGCAGTAGCATGGTGCTCCACTCTCCAGCGATTTTAAATCATAGACCAGTCAAGGGGATCCCGTTTTACCGAAAAAATCCACGTGACGAAAAAACGAAGGGTAAAAAACTTCCTTGACCCGATTGAGGTTCGGATAGGAATTTTTGGGTATGAAACTAACCAATGACGGCTGAAAGCTGCCATAGCTATAGAACTCACAGATACCTTTGTTTTGACTGGTTATGGCTCCCGTAACTCTAAACGAGGCAAGAGTTATGGCCCTCCGAAGAATCGATATCCACAGGGTGCAACATCTACGGTGCAAGGTGCAACATCCGTCCAAAATGACGAAACAGTGTCGTACGACCTTTAGAAATGAGTGCATGGATTTGAAACATTGCAGTACCATGGTGCACCACTCTCCAGCGATGGTAAATCATAGACCAGCCACGGGGATCTCGTTTTACAGAAAAAATCCACGTGACGAAAAAACGAAGGGTAAAAAACTTTCTTGACCCGATTGAGGTTCGGATAGGATTTTTTGGGTATGAAATTAACCAGTGACGGAAGAAAGCTGTCATAGCTGTAGAACTCACAGATTCCTTCGTTTTGACTGGTTATGGCTCCCGCAACTCTAAACGAGCCAAGAGTTATGGCCCACCGAATAATCGATATCCACAGGGTGCAACATCTACGGTGCAAGGTGCATCATCCGTCCAAAATGACGAAACAGTGTCGTACGACCTTTAGAAATGGGTGCATGGATTTGAAACGGTGCAGTACCATGGTGCACCACTCTCCAGCGATGGTAAATCATAGACCAGCCACGGGGATCCCGTTTTACAGAAAAAATCCACGTGACTAAAAAACGAAGGGTAAAAAACTTCCTTGACCCGATTGAGGTTCAGATAGAAATTTTTGGGTATGAAAGTAACCAGTGACGGCGGAAGGCCGTCATAGCTGTAGAAATCACAGATACCTTCGTTTTGACTGGTTATGACTCCCGTAACTCTAAACGAGCCAAGAGTTATGGCCCTCGGAAGAATCGATTTCCACAGGGTGCAACATCTGTGGTGCAAGGTGCAACATCCGTCCAAAATGACGAAACAATGTCGTACGACCTTTGGAAATGGGTGCATGGATTTGAAACGATGCAGTACCGTGGTGCACCACTCTCCAGCGATGGTAAATCATAGACCAGCCTCGGGGATCCCGTTTTACAGAAAAAATCCACGTGACGAAAAAACGAAGGGTAAAAAACTTCCTTGACCCGATTGAGGTTCGGATAGGAATTTTTGGGTATGAAACAAACCAGTGACGGCTGAAAGCTGGCATAGCTGTAGAACGCACAGATACCTTCGTTTTGACTGGTTATGGCTCCCGTAACTCTAAACGATCCAAGAGTAATGGCCCTCCGAAGAATCGATATCCACAGCGTGCAACATCTACGGTGCAAGGTGCAACATCCGTCCAAAATGACGAAACAGTGCCGTACGACCTTTAGAAATAAGTGCATAGATTTGAAACATTGCGGTACCATGGTGCACCACTCTCCAGCGATTTTATATCATAGACCAGCCACGGGGATCCCGTTTTACAGAAAAAATCCACGTGACGAAAAAACGAAGGGTAAAAAACTTCCTTGACCCGATTGTGGTTCGGATAGGATTTTTTGGGTATGAAACTAACCAGTGACGGCTAAAAGCCGTCATAGCTGTAGAACTCACAAATACCTTCATTTTGACTGGTTATGGCTCCCGTAACTCTAAACGAGCCAAGAGTTATGGCCCTCGGAAGAATCGATTTCCACAGGGTGCAACATCTACGGTGCAAGGTGCAACATCCGTCCAAAATGATGAAACAGTGTCGTACGACCTTTAGAAATGAGTGCATGGATTCGGAACATTGCAGTACCATGGTACACCACTCTCCATTGATGGTAAATCATTGACCAGCCATGGGGATCCCGTTTTTACAGAAAAAATCCACGTGACGAAAAAACGAAGGGTAAAAAACTTCCATGACCCGATTGAGGTTCGGATAGGATTTTTTGGGTATGAAACTAACCAGTGACGGCTGAAAGCTGTCATAGCTGTAGAACACACAGATACCTTCGTTTGACTGGTAATGGCTCCCGTAACTCTAAACGTGCCAAGAGTTATGGCCCTCCGAATAATCGATATCCACAGGGTGCAACATCTACGGTGCAAGGTGCAACATCCGTCCAAAATGACGAAACAGTGCCGTACGACCTTTAGAAATGAGTGCATGGATTTGAAACATTGCAGTACCATGGTGCACCACTCTCCAGCGATGGTAAATCATAGACCAGCCACGGGTATCCCGTTTTACAGAAAAAATCCACGTGACGAAAAAACGAAGGGTAAAAAACTTCCATGACCCGATTGAGGTTCGGATAGGATTTTTTGGGTATGAAACAAACCAGTGACGGCTGAAAGCTGTCATAGCTGTAGAACTCACAGATACCTTCGTTTTGACTGGTTATGGCTCCCGTAACTCTAAACGAGCCAAGATTATGGCCCTCGGAAGAATCGATTTCCACAGGGTGCAACATCTGCGGTGCAAGGTGCAACATCCGTCCAAAATGACGAAACAGTGTCGTACGACCTTTAGAAATGGGTGCACGGATTTGAAACGATGCAGTACCATGGTGCACCACTCTCCAGCGAGGGTTAATCATAGACCAGCCACGGGGATCCCATTTTACAGAAAAAATCCACGTGACGAAAAAAGGAAGGGTAAAAAACTTCCATGACCCGATTGAGGTTCGGATAGGATTTTTTGGGTATGAAACAAACCAGTGACGGCTGAAAGCTGTCATAGCTGTAGAACACACAGATACCTTCGTTTGACTGGTAATGGCTCCCGTAACTCTAAACGTGCCAAGAGTTATGGCCCTCTGAATAATCGATATCCACAGGGTGCAACATCTACGGTGCAAGGTGCAACATCCGTCCAAAATGACGAAACAGTATCGTACGACCTTTAGAAATGGGTGCATGGATTTGAAACGATGCAGTACCATGGTGCACCACTCTCCAGCGATGGTAAATCATAGACCAGCTACGGGGATCCCGTTTTACAGAAAAAATCCACGTGACGAAAAAACGAAGGGTAAAAAACTTCCTTGACCCGATTGAGGTTCGGATAGGAATTTTTGGGTATGAAACTAACTAGTGATGGCTGAAAGCTGTCATAGCTGTAGAAATCACAGATACCTTCGTTTTGACTGGTTATGGTTCCCGTAACTCTAAACGAGCCAAGAGTTATGGCCCTCGGAAGAATCGATTTCCACAGGGTGCAACATCTGCGGTGCAAGGTGCAACATCCGTCCAAAATGACGAAACAGTGTCGTACGACCTTTAGAAATGGGTGCACGGATTTGAAACGATGCAGTACCATGGTGCACCACTCTCCAGTGAGGGTTAATCATAGACCAGCCACGGGGATCCCATTTTACAGAAAAAATCCACGTGACGAAAAAACGAAGGGTAAAAAACTTCCATGACCCGATTGAGGTTCGGATAGGAATTTTTTGGTATGAAACTAACCAGTGATGGCTGAAAGCTGCCATAGCTGTAGAACTCAAAGATACCTTCGTTTTGACTAGTTATGGCTCCGTAATTCTAACGAGCCAAGAGTTATGGCCCTCTGAAGCATCGATATCCACAGGGTGCAACATCTACGGTGCAAGGTGCAACATCCTGTCTAAAATGACGAAACAGTGTCATACGACCTTTAGAAATGAGTGCATTGATTTGAAACATTGCAGTACCATGGTGCACCACTCTCCAGCGATGGTAAATCATAGACCAGCCACGGGGATCCCGTTTTACGGAAAAAATCCACGTGACGAAAAAAAGAAGGGTAAAAAACTTCCTTGACCCGATTGAGGTTCGGATAGGATTTTTTGGGTATGAAACTAACCAGTGACGGCTGAAAGCCGTCATAGCTGTAGAACTCACAGATACCTTCGTTTTGACTGGTTATGACTCCCGTAACTCTAAACGAGCCAAGAGTTATGGCCCTCGGAAGAATCGATTTCCACAGGGTGCAACATCTACGGTGCAAGGTGCAACATCCGTCCAAAATGACGAAACAAAGTCGTACGACTTTAGAAATGGGTGCATGGATTTGAAACGATGCAGTACCATGGTGCACCACTCTCCAGAGATGGTAAATCATAGGCCAGCCACGGGGATCCCGTTTTACAGAAAAAATCCACGTGACGAAAAAACAAAGGGTAAAAAACTTCCTTGACCCGATTGAGGTTCGGATAGGAATTTTTGGGTATGAAACTAACCAGTGACGGCTGAAAGCTGCCATAGCTGCCATAGCTGTAGAACTCACAGATACCTTCGTTTTGACTGGTTATGGCTCCCGTAACTCTAAACGAGCCAAGAGTTATGGCCCTCCGAAGAATCGATATCCACAGGTTGCAACATCTACGGTGCAAGGTGCAACATCCGTCCAAAATGACAAAACAGTGCCGTACGACCTTTAGAAATGAGTGCATGGATTTTAAATATTGCAGTACCATGGTGCACCACTCTCCAGCGATTTTAAATCATAGACCAGCCAAGGGGATCCCGTTTTACCGAAAAAATTCACGTGACGAAAAAACGAAGGGTAAAAAACTTCCTTGACCCGATTGAGGTTTGGATAGGAATTTTTGGGTATGAAACTAACCAGTGACGGCTGAAAGCTGCCATAGCTGTAGAACACACAGATACCTTTGTTTTGACTGGTTATGGCTCCCGTAACTCTAAACGAGCCAAGAGTTATGGCCCTCCGAAGAATCGATATCCACAGGGTGCAACTTCTACGGTGCAAGGTGCAACATCCGTCCAAAATGACGAAACAGTGCAGTACGACCTTTAGAAATGAGTGCATGGATTAGAAACATTGCAGTACCATGGTGCACCACTCTCCAGCGATGGTAAATCATAGACCAGCCACGGGGATCTCGTTGTACAGAAAAATCCAAGTGACGAAAAAACGAATGGTAAAAAACTTCCTTGACCCGATTGAGGTTCGGATAGGATTTTTGGGTATGAAACTAACCAGTGACGGAAGAAAGCTGTCATAGTACCACTCTCCAGCGATGGTAAATCATAGACCAGCCACGGGGATCTCGTTTTACAGAAAAAATCCACGTGACGAAAAAACGATGGGTAAAAAACTTTCTTGACCCGATTGAGGTTCGAATAGGATTTTTTGGGTATGAAACTAACCAGTGACGGAAGAAAGCTGTCATAGATGTAGAACTCACAGATACCTTCGTTTTGACTGGTTATGGCTCCCGCAACTCTAAACGAGCCAAGAGTTAGGGCCCACCGAATAATCGATATCCACAGGGTGCAACATCTACGGTGCAAGTTGCAACATCCGTCCAAAATGACGAAACCGTGCCGTACGACCTTTAGAAATGGGCGCATGGATTTGAAACGGTGCAGTACCATGGTGAACCAATCTCCAGCGATGGTAAATCATTGACCAGCCATGGGGATCCCATTTTTACATAAAAAATCCACGTGACGAAAAAACGAAGGGTAAAAAACTTTCATGACCCGATTGACATTCGGATAGGATTTTTTGGGTATGAAACTAACCAGTGATGGCTGAAAGCCATCATAGCAGTAGAAATCACAGATACCTTCGTTTTGACTGATTATGGCTCCCGTAACTCTAAACGAGCCAAGAGTTATGGCCCTCGGAAGAATCGATTTCCACAAGGTGCAACATCTGCGGTGCAAGGTGCAACATCCGTCCAAAATGACGAAACAGTGTGGTACGACCTTTAGAAATGGGTGCATGGATTTGAAACGATGCAGTACCATGGTGCACCACTCTCCAGCGATGGTAAATCATAGACCAGCCACGGGGATCCCGTTTTACAGAAAAAATCCACGTGACTAAAAAACGAAGGGAAAAAAACTTCCTTGACCCGATTGAGGTTCAGATAGGAATTTTTGGGTATGAAACTAACCAGTGATGGCGGAAGGCCGTCATAGCTGTAGAAATCATAGATACCATCGTTTTGACTGGTTATGACTCCCGTAACTCTAAACGAGCCAAGAGTTATGGCCCTCGGAAGAATCGATTTCCACAGGGTGCAACATCTGCGGTGCAAGGTGCAACATCCGTCCAAAATGACGAAACAGTGCCGTACGACCTTTGGAAATGAGTCCATGGATTTGAAACATTGCAGTACCATAGTGCACCATTCTCCAGCGATGGTAAATCATAGACCAGCCACGGGGATCCCGTTTTACAGAAAAAATCCACGTGACGAAAAAACGAAGGGTAAAAAACTTCCTTGACCAGATTGAGGTTCGGATAGGAATTTTTGGGTATGAAACTAACCAGTGACGGCTGAAAGCTGCCATAGCTGTAGAACTCACAGATACCTTCGTTTTGACTGGTTATGGCTCCCGTAACTCTAAACGAGCCAAGAGTTATGGCCCTTCGAAGAATCGATATCCACATCGTGCAACATCTACGGTGCAAGGTGCAACATCCGTCCAAAATGACGAAACAGTGCCGTACGACCTTTAGAAATGAGTGCATGGATTTGAAACATTGCAGTACCATGGTGCACCACTCTCCAGCAATTTTATATCATAGACCAGCCACGGGGATCCCGTTTTACAGAAAAAAATCCACGTGACGAAAAAACGAAGGGTAAAAAACTTCCTTGACCCGATTGAGGTTCGGATAGGAATTTTTGGGTATGAAACTAACCAGTGACGGCTGAAAGCTGCCATAGCTGTAGAACTCACAGATACCTTCGTTTTGACTGGTTATGGCTCCCGTAACTCTAAACGAGCCAAGAGTTATGGCCCTTCGAAGAATCGATATCCACATCGTGCAACATCTACGGTGCAAGGTGCAACATCCGTCCAAAATGACGAAACAGTGCCGTACGACCTTTAGAAATGAGTGCATGGATTTGAAACATTGCAGTACCATGGTGCACCACTCTCCAGCAATTTTATATCATAGACCAGCCACGGGGATCCCGTTTTACAGAAAAAAATCCACGTGACGAAAAAACGAAGGGTAAAAAACTTCCTTGACCCGATTGTGGTTCGGATAGGATTTTTTGGGTATGAAACTAACCAGTGACGGCTAAAAGCCGTCATAGCTGTAGAACTCACAGATACCTTCATTTTGACCGGTTATGGCTCCCGTAACTCAAAACGAGCCAAGAGTTATGGCCCTCGGAAGAATCGATTTCCACAGGGTGCAACATCTGCGGTGCAAGGTGCAACATCCGTCCAAAATGAAGAAATAGTGTCGTACGACCTTTAGAAATGAGTGCATGAATTTGAAACATTGCAGTACCATGGTACACCACTCTCTATTGATGGTAAATCATTGACCAGCCATGGGGATCCCGTTTTTACAGAAAAAATCCACGTGACGAAAAAACGAAGGGTAAAAAACTTCCATGACCCGATTGAGGTTCGGATAGGATTTTTTGGGTATGAAACTAACCAGTGACGGCTGAAAGCTGTCATAGCTGTAGAACACACAGATACCTTCGTTTGACTGGTAATGGCTCCCGTAACTCTAAACGAGCCAAGAGTTATGGAATCGATATCCACAGGGTGCAACATTTACGGTGCAATGTGCAACATCCGTCCAAAATGACGAAACAGTGCCGTACGACCTTTAGAAATGAGTGCATGGATTTGAAACATTGCAGTACCATGGTGCACCACTCTCCAGCGATGGTGAATCATAGACCAGCCACGGGGATCCCGTTTTACAGAAAAAATCCACGAGACGAAAAAACGAAGGGTAAAAAACTTCCATGACCCGATTGTGGTTCGGATAGGATTTTTTGGGTATGAAACTAACCAGTGACGGCTGAAAGCTGTCATAGCTGTAGAACTCACAGATACCTTCGTTTTGATTGGTTATGGATCCCGTAATTCTAAACGAGCCAAGATTATGGCCCTCGGAAGAATCGATTTCCACAGGGTGCAACATCTGCGGTGCAAGGTGCAACATCCGTCCAAAATGACGAAACAGTGTCGTACGACCTTTAGAAATGGGTGCACGGATTTGAAACGATGCAGTACCATGGTGCACCACTCTCCAGCGAGGGTAAATCATAGACCAGCCACGGGGATCCCGTTTTACAGAAAAAATCCATGTGACGAAAAAACGAAGGGTAAAAAACTTCCTTGACCCGGTTGAGGTTCGGATAGGAATTTTTGCGTATGAAACTAACCAGTGACGGCTGAAAGCTGCCATAGCTGTAGAACTCAAAGATACCTTCGTTTTGACTAGTTATGGCTCCCGTAACTCTAACGAGCCAAGAGTTATGGCCCTCTGAAGAATCGATATCCACAGGGTGCAACATCTACGGTGCAAGGTGCAACATCCTATCTAAAATGACGAAACAGTGTCATACGAACTTTAGAAATGAGTGCATGGATTTGAAACATTGCAGTACCATGGTGCACCACTCTCCGGCGATGGCAAATCATAGACCAGCCACGGGGATCCCGTTTTACAGAAAAAATCCACGTGACGAAAAAACGAAGGGTAAAATACTTCCTTGACCTGATTGAGGTTCGGATAGGATTTTTGGGTATGAAACTAATCAGTGACGGCTGAAAGCTGTCATAGCTGTAGAACTCACAGATACCTTCGTTTTGACTGGTTATGGCTCCCGTAACTCTAAACGAGCCAAGAGTTATGGCCCTCCAAAGAATCGATATCCACAGGGTGCAACATCTACGGTGCAAGGTGCAACATCCGTCCAAAATGACGAAACAGTGCCGTACGACCTTTAGAAATGAGTGCATGGATTTGAAACATTGCAGTACCATGGTGCACCACTCTCCAACGATGGTAAATCATAGACCAGCCACGGGGATCCCGTTTTACAGAAAAAATCCACGTGACGAAAAAACGAAGGGTAAAAAATTTCCATGACCCGATTGAGGTTCGGATAGGATTTTTGGGTATGAAACTAACCAGTGACGGCTGAAAGCTGTCATAGCTGTAGAACTCACAGATACCTTCGTTTTGACTGGTTATGGCTCCCGTAACTCTAAACGAGCCAAGAGTTATGGCCCTCCGAAGAATCGATACCCACAGGGTGCAACAACTACGGTGCAAGGTGCAACATCCGTCCAAAATGACGAAACAGTGTCGTACGACCTTTAGAAATGAGTGCATGGATTTGAAACATTGCAGTACCATGGTGCACCACTCTCCAGCGATGGTAAATCATAGACCAGCCACGGGGATCCCGTTTTACAGAAAAAATCCACGTGACGAAAAACGAAGGGTACAAGAATCCCATGACCCGATTGAGGTTCGGATAGGATTTTTTGGGTATGAAACTAACCAGTGAAGGCTAAACGCTGTCATAGCAGTAGAACTCACAGATACCTTCGTTTTGACTGGTTATGGCTCCCGTAACTCTAAACGAGCCAAGAGATATGGCCCTCCAAAGAATCGATATCCACAGGGTGCAACATCTACGGTGCAAGGTGCAACATCCGTCCAAAATGACGAAACAGTGCCGTACGACCTTTAGAAATGAGTGCATGGATTTGAAACATTGCAGTACCATGGTGCACCACTCTCCAGCGATGGTAAATCATAGGCCATCCACGGGGATCCCGTTTTACAGAAAAAATCCCCGTGAAGAAAAAACGAAGGGTAAAATACTTCCATGACCCGATTGAGGTTCGGATAGGATTTTTTGGGTATGAAACTAACCAGTGATGGCTGAAAGCTGTCATAGCTGTAGAACACACAGATACCTTCTTTTTGACTGGTTATGGCTCCCGTAACTCTAAACGAGCCAAGAGTTATGGCCCTCCGAAGAATCGATATCCACAGGGTGCAACATCTACGGTGCAAGGTGCAACATCCGTCCAAAATGACGAAACAGTGCCGTACGACCTTTAGAAATGAGTGCATGGATTTGAAACATTGCGGTACCATGGTGCACCACTCTCCAGCGATGGTAAATCATAGACCAGTCACGGGGATCCCGTTTTACAGAAAAAATCCACGTGACGAAAAAACGAAGGGTAAAAAATATCCATGACCCGATTGAGGTTCGGATAGGATTTTTGGGTATGAAACTAACCAGTGACGGCTGAATGCTGTCATAGCTGTAGAACTCACAGATACCTTCGTTTTGACTGGTTATGGCTCCCGTAACTCTAAACGAGCCAAGAGTTATGGCCCTCCGAAGAATCGATATCCATAGGGTGCAACATCTACGGTGCAAGGTGCAACATCCGTCCAAAATGACGAAACAGTGCCGTACGACCTTTAGAAATGAGTGCATAGATTTGAAACATTGCAGTACCATGGTGCACCACTCTCCAGCGATGGTAAATCATAGGCCAGCCACGGGGATCCCGTTTTACAGAAAAAATCCACGTGACGAAAAAACGAAGGGTAAAAAACTTCCATGACCCGATTGAGGTTCGGATAGGATTTTTGTGTATGAAACTAACCAGTAACGGCTGAAAGCTGTCATAGCTGTAGAACTCACAGATACTTTCGTTTTGACTGGTTATGGCTCCCATAACTCTAAACGAGCCAAGAGTTATGGCCCTCCAAAGAATCGATATCCACAGGGTGCAACATCTACGGTGCAAGGTGCAACATCCGTCCAAAATGACGAAACAGTGCCGTACGACCTTTAGAAATGAGTGCATGGATTTGAAACATTGCAGTACCAAGGTGCACCACTCTCCAGCGATGGTAAATCATAGGCCATCCACGGGGATCCCGTTTTACAGAAAAAATCCACGTGACGAAAAAACGAAGGGTAAAATACTTCCTTGACCCGATTGAGGTTCAGATAGGACTTTTTGGGTATGAAACTAACCAGCGACGGCTGAAAGCGGTCATAGCTGTAGAACTCATAGATACCTTCGTTTTGACTGGTTAAGGCTCCCGTAACTCTAAACGAGCCAAGAGTTATGGCCCTCCGAAGAATCGATATCCACAGGGTGCAACATCTATGGTGCAAGGTGCAACATCCGTCCAAAATGACGAAACAGTGCCGTACGACCTTTAGAAATGAGTGCATGTATTTGAAACATTGCAGTACCAAGGTGCCCCACTCTCCAGCGATGGTAAATCATAGGCCATCCACGGGGATCCCGTTTTACAGAAAAAATCCACGTGACGAAAAAACGAAGGGTAAAATACTTCCTTGACCCGATTGAGGTTCAGATATGACTTTTTGGGTATGAAACTAACCAGCGACGGCTGAAAGCGGTCATAGCTGTAGAACTCATAGATACCTTCGTTTTGACTGGTTAAGGCTCCCGTAACTCTAAACGAGCCAAGAGTTATGGCCCTCCGAAGAATCGATATCCATAGGGTGCAACATCTACGGTGCAAGGTGCAACATCCGTCCAAAATGACGAAACAGTGCCGTATGACCTTTAGAAATGAGTGCATGTATTTGAAACATTGCAGTATCATGGTGCACCACTCTCCAGCGATGGTAAATCATAGGCCAGCCACGGGGATCCCGTTTTACAGAAAAAATCCACGTGACGAAAAAACGAAGGGTAAAATACTACCTTGACCCGATTGAGGTTCGGATAGGATTTTTTGGGTATGAAATTAACCAGTGACGGCTGAAAGCTGTCATAGCTGTAGAACTCACAGATACCTTCGTTTTGACTGGTTATGGCTTCCGTAACTCTAAACGAGCCAAGAGTTATGGCCCTCCGAAGAATCGATATCCACAGGGTGCAACATCTACGGTGCAAGGTGCAACATCCGTCCAAAATGACGAAACAGTGCCGTACGACCTTTAGAAATGAGTGCATGGATTTGAAACATTGCAGTACCATGGTGCGCCACTCTCCAGCGATGGTAAATCATAGGCCAGCCACGGGGATCCCGTTTTACAGAAAAAATCCACGTGATGAAAAAACGAAGGGTAAAATACTACCTTGACCCGATTGAGGTTCGAATAGGATTTTTTGGGTATGAAACTAACCAGTG
Organism: Allium cepa; assembly: GCA_030765085.1. Taxonomy (NCBI): domain Eukaryota; kingdom Viridiplantae; phylum Streptophyta; class Magnoliopsida; order Asparagales; family Amaryllidaceae; genus Allium; species Allium cepa. The sequence goes on from CM060941.1 coordinate 2,482,814, forward strand.
ACGGCTGAAAGCGGTCATAGATGTAGAACTCACAGATACCTTCGTTTTGACTGGTTATGGCTCCCGTAACTCTAAACGAGCCAAGAGTTATGGCCCTTCGAATAATCGATATCCACAGGGTTCAACATCTACGGTGCAAGGTGCAACATCCGTCCAAAATGACGAAACAGTGCCGTACGACATTTAGAAATGAGTGCATGTATTTGAAACATTGCAGTACCATGGTGCACCACTCTCCAGCGATGGTAAATCATAGGCCAGCCACGGGGATCCCGTTTTACAGAAAAAATCCACGTGACGAAAAAACGAAGGGTAAAATACTTCCTTGACCCGATTGAGGTTCGGATAGGATTTTTTGGGTATGAAACTAACCAGTGGCGGCTGAAAGCAGTCATAGCTGTAGAACTCACAGATACCTTCGTTTTGACTGGTTATGGCTCCCGTAACTCTAAACGAGGCAAGAGTTATGGCCCTCCGAAGAATCGATATCCATAGGGTGCAACATCTACGGTGCAAGGTGCAACATCCTTCCAAAATGACGAAACAGTGCCGTACGACCTTTAGAAATGAGTGCATGGATTTGAAACATTGCGGTACCATGGTGCACCACTCTCCAGCGATGGTAAATCATAGGCCAGCCACGGAGATCCCGTTTTACAGGAAAAATCCACGTGACGAAAAAACGAAGGGTAAAATACTTCCTTGACCCGATTGAGGTTCGGATAGGATTTTTTGGGTATGAAACTAACCAGTGATGGCTGAAAGCTGTCATAGCTGTAGAACTCAAAGATACCTTCGTTTTGACTGGTTATGGCTCCCGTAACTCTAAACGAGCCAAGAGTTATGGCCCTCCGAAGAATCGATATCCACAGGGTGCAACATCTACGGTGCAAGGTGCAACATCCGTCCAAAATGACGAAACAGTGCCGTACGACCTTTAGAAATGAGTGCATGTATTTGAAACATTGCAGTACCAAGGTGCACCACTCTCCGGCGATGGTAAATCATAGGCCAGCCACGGGGATCCCGTTTTACAGAAAAAATCCACGTGACGAAAAAACGAAGGGTAAAATACTTCCTTGACCCGATTGAGGTTCGGATAGGACTTTTTGGGTATGAAACTAACCAGCGACGGCTGAAAGAGGTCATAGCTGTAGAACTCACAGATACCTTCGTTTTGACTGGTTATGGCTCCCGTAACTCTAAACGAGCCAAGAGTTATGGCCCTCCGAAGAATCGATATCCACAAGGTGCAACATCTACGGTGCAAGGTGCAACATCCGTCCAAAATGACGAAACAGTGCCGTATGACCTTTAGAAATCAGTGCATGTATTTGAAACATTGCAGTATCATGGTGCACCACTCTCCAGCGATGGTAAATCATAGGCCAGCCACGGGGATCCCGTTTTACAGAAAAAATCCACGTGACGAAAAAACGAAGGGTAAAATACTACCTTGACCCGATTGAGGTTCGGATAGGATTTTTTGGGTATGAAATTAACCAGTGACGGCTGAAAGCTGTCATAGCTGTAGAACTCACAGATACCTTCGTTTTGACTGGTTATGGCTTCCGTAACTCTAAACGAGCCAAGAGTTATGGCCCTCCGAAGAATCGATATCCACAGGGTGCAACATCTACGGTGCAAGGTGCAACATCCGTCCAAAATGACGAAACAGTGCCGTACGACCTTTAGAAATGAGTGCATGGATTTGAAACACTGCAGTACCATGGTGCACCACTCTCCAGCGATGGTAAATCATAGGCCAGCCACGGGGATCCCGTTTTACAGAAAAAATCCACGTGATGAAAAAACGGAGGGTAAAATACTACCTTGACCCGATTGAGGTTCGAATAGGATTTTTTGGGTATGAAACTAACCAGTGACGGCTGAAAGCGGTCATAGCTGTAGAACTCACAGATACCTTCGTTTTGACTGGTTATGGCTCCCGTAACTCTAAACGAGCCAAGAGTTATGGCCCTCCGAAGAATCGATATCCACAGGGTTCAACATCTACGGTGCAAGGTGCAACATCCGTCCAAAATGACGAAACAGTGCCGTACGACCTTTAGAAATGAGTGCATGTATTTGAAACATTGCAGTACCATGGTGCACCACTCTCCAGCGATGGTAAATCAAAGGCCAGCCACGGGGATCCCGTTTTACAGAAAAAATCCACGTGACGAAAAAACGAAGGGTAAAATACTTCCTTGACCCGATTGAGGTTCGGATAGGATTTTTTGGGTATGAAACTAAACAGTGACGGCTGAAAGCAGTCATAGCTGTAGAACTCACAGATAGCTTCGTTTTGACTGGTTATGGCTCCCGTAACTCTAAACGAGCCAAGAGTTATGGCCCTCCGAAGAATCGATATCACGGGGTGCAACATCTACGGTGCAAGGTGCAACATCCGTCCAAAATGACGAAACAGTGCCGTACGACCTTTAGAAATGAGTGCATGGATTTGAAACATTGCGGTACCATGGTGCACCACTCTCCAGCGATGGTAAATCATACACCAGCCACGGAGATCCCGTTTTACAGAAAAAATCCACGTGACGAAAAAACGAAGGGTAAAATACTTCCTTGACCCGATTGAGGTTCGGATAGGATTTTTTGGGTATGAAACTAACCAGTGACGGCTGAAAGCTGTCATAGCTGTAGAACTCACAGATACCTTCGTTTTGACTGGTTATGGCTCCCGTAACTATAAACGAGCCAAGAGTTATGGCCCTCCGAAGAATCGATATCCACAGGGTGCAACATCTACGGTGCAAGGTGCAACATCCGTCCAAAATGACGAAACAGTGCCGTACGACCTTTAGAAATGAGTGCATGTATTTGAAACATTGCAGTACCATGGTGCACCACTCTCCAGCGATGGTAAATCATAGGCCAGCCACGGGGATCCCGTTTTACAGAAAAAATCCACGTGACGAAAAAACGAAGGGTAAAATACTACCTTGACCCGATTGAGGTTCGGATAGAATTTTTTGGGTATGAAACTAACCAGTGACGGCTGAAAGCGGTCATAGCTGTAGAACTCACAGATACCTTCGTTTTGACTGGTTATGGCTCCCGTAACTCTAAACGAGCCAAGAGTTATGACCCTCCGAAGAATCGATATCCACAGGGTGCAACATCTACGGTGCAAGGTGCAACATCCGTCCAAAATGATGAAACAGTGCCGTACGACCTTTAGAAATGTGTGCATGGATTTGAAACATTGCAGTACCATGGTGCACCACTCTCCAGCGATGGTAAATCATAGGCCAGCCACGGGGATCCCGTTTTACAGAAAAAATCCACGTGACGAAAAAACGAAGGGTAAAATACTTCCTTGACCCGATTGAGGTTCGGATAGGATTTTTTGGGTTTGAAACTAACCAGTGACGACTGAAAGCAGTCATAGCTGTAGAAATCACAGATACCTTCATTTTGACTGGTTATGGCTCCCGTAACTCTAAACGAGCCAAGAGTTATGGCCCTCCGAAGAATCGATATCCACAGGGTGCAACATCTACGGTGCAAGGTGCAACATCCGTCCAAAATGACGAAACAGTGCCGTACGACCTTTAGAAATGAGTGCATGGATTTGAAACATTACAGTACCATGGTGCACCACTCTCCAGCGATGGTAAATCATAGGCCTGCCACGGGGATCCCGTTTTACAGAAAAAATCCACGTGACGAAAAAACGAAGGGTAAAATACTTCCTTGACCCGATTGAGGTTCGGATAGGATTTTTTGGGTATGAAACTAACCAGTGACGGCTGAAAGCTATCATAGCTGTAGAACTCACAGATACCTTCGTTTTGACTGGTTATGGCACCCGTAACTCTAAACGAGCCAAGAGTTATGGCCCTCCGAAGAATCGATATCCACAGGGTGCAACATCTACGGTGCAAGGTGCAACATCCGTCCAAAATGACGAAACAGTGTCGTACGGCCTTTAGAAATGAGTGCATGGATTTGAAACATTGCAGTACCATGGTGCACCACTCTGCAGCGATGGTAAATCATATACCATGGTCAAAATTGGGCACAACACTCTTCGGGAGTAGTTGAAGAGATAATAGTCAAGAATGCAAGTTCAAAATAGATATTATCTAACAAAAACTCCAATCAACAGTAAAGTAAATGCGTAGACGAGCGATTTATAGTGGTTCGGCGTGTTGCCTACGTCCACTGTGAAGTTTTTTGATGTTTTATTGATTCTCTTTCAATGATTACAAGTTGTTACAGCGATCCACAGCAAGTTACAACTGGAAATTCGAAATCAACAATAGAATTATGATGTAGGATGATGGAGATCTTGATCCGGCAGAGTCTCGGCGTCTCAGAGTCAGAAGATCCCTTTTCTGTTGGCCCTGGGGCTCTATTTATAGGTGTAGGCTGCTGGTATCTCGCTGAAAACTCGGGAGACCACTTCCGGCACGTGAGGGGGCCCACACGTACGGTCTCGGGAAGTTTGGGCCCACTTTGGCATCGGTTCGAACTTCATTCGAACCGATCAAGAATTCATCCAATCGAGGTGAAATTTGGCGTGCACATTCTTCAACATGTATGCAAGCATCTGTGAAAGTTTCATTGCATTTGGATCAGTAGGTTAGGAGATATGATGGGTTCGAAATAGGATTCACGGTACGGCTGTTTGGTTCGAACCCATGGTTTCGAAACGATGGTTTCGAATCCATCATGGCACGCGGCTTCGTGGTGACGTGGAGCGCAAGTTTCGAATCGATCCGGACTTCTCTCCGTGTTGACCGCTTCGACTCCGTGTATCTTGGTGATTTCGAACCGATGGAAGACACGTGGATTGACCCAGTGGGTTCGAATAAGGCAACACAGGATGGGTTCGAAAAAGGCTCTGTGATGGGTTCGAACATGGCTCTGTGATGGGTTCGAAGATAGCTCTGTGATGGGTTCGAACAGGGCTTCTGTGATGGGTTCGAACCAACGTCCCTTGGATGCATATGAGCTCTGCAACCCCTTCATGGATACGAGGCACATGGATTCGAAAACAATGGAGTCGAAGGTGATGGAGTCGAACCCATGGGGGTTCGAAGGGTTCGAAGTCGATGGGTTCGAAAGTCGTCCCTTCTTATCGGTTCGAACGTGGTGGGTTCGAACTAGTTGGGTTCGAAGTAGTGTCGAACCGATGGGTGCGAACTCATTGATTCGAACTTTGGCATATGTGCATGGGTTCGAGGCGCTGCCTCACACCTTGGGTTCGAACCAGATGGGTTCGAACATAGGTGGGGTCATGGTTTCGAACAGAGCAACGTCCATCTTTCTCAACTTGAATCCATCATAACTTGAGCATACGACCTCGGATTGACCTGAAATTTGAAATGCTGACTCTTGTAGCCTTTCTTGCCGTGTCCTATCAATTGTGGCTCATTCTGGACTAGGATGAAATTCAGTGATATCCATGGCTAAAGGAAGTACGATCAACCTCTGAGGCGAACTGTCCTTCGTTTTCGATCAATCTTTTGGTATCGCGGCTTTGCCAAAAAGTGGGATAACATTTTGCCCCCCAAAGTACGTCTTGTGGGAACATGACGTGCTTTGAATAGCTGCCATTTCTCTCTGAACAATCATTGTTCTCTTTTTTGTTGAAACTCGTATGTTGTACTGCTGTAACCTTGCGTTGATATGATTGACTGCTGTATAATATTGCTTAGCCGTTGGCTGTCGCATTTGTAACAGGATGAGTGTTTGATCCCTGTGAATACTCAAAATCGAATGTTAGTCCGACATGTATGCACATATGTTAATTTGGACCTTGTTAACGTCGTGCGTCCACGAGTCGTTGTCAGTTAGGTTTGCTGCAGAATTTCGTATCGATTCTCTCCTGAACCGATTTTGAAATTTGAATTGAGACAACGCTTGATGGTTGTTTTGAAAAGTTCCTTCGTATCGATCCTCTCCTAAACCGATATTGAAGGTTGAAGAATTTGAATTTGTATTGCGCAAGTGTAATGTTTCGAACCGATGCACTTGAGCATTGATGGGTTCGAAATTCAAATTTGTATGGATGCAATATGCCCGTGCAATGATGGGTTGTGTGAATATGAGATTTCGAGTCGATGCGTTGGAGCATGGATGGATTCGAAATTGACATTCGACCCAACGGAGTACACTCGTGTCATGGTGGGTTCGAAGTTGACTTTCGAACCGATGTTAAAAGATGGAGTATACTTTGTACTGTGATGGGTTCGAAATTGTCATTCGAAATGATGTGAAAGGATGGTTTCGAATCAGCAGTTCGTTTCGATGGTTTCGAAAATGATCTTCGAATCGATGATTTGGATGGGTACGAAACTTTGGTTCACGGCAATTGTCTGTGTGCTTCACGCGATGGAGCCTCAAGCATTTGGATTCGAAAGTCGGTTTCGAAACCATTCTGCCTTCTGACCTGTTGTACTCGGTCAATTTTTACCGGAATTCGAAACGTCCCGGTCATCTTCAACCCCCCATATAAATAGCGGTGGACCTGCTGTTTGCACAAAAAATGGACAAACACCTCCAAGTCGTATTATTTAGTTGATTATATGTGATTTTCAATGATTTTAGATGAGTATGTAAATATAAAAGAAGTAGGGGCTGAAATGTAAAAGACACGCAGATTTATAGTGGTTCGGCTGGAATATGCCTAAGTCCACTTTATATGTTATTATCTTCTTTCTTTCGGATTACAAGTACAATGCTTCGTATACAAGTATATGAAAGTAGTTTGAAAGTTCCTTCCTTGCTTGAGCTCTCAAACTTGTCTGCCATTGTTGTACCCCTGCCCCTCTATTTATAGAACGAGGTAGGGGGCAGGGGCCTTGGAGGTATATAGCTGCTGGTGGGCCCGGGCTGAAGAAATTTGGACTGGCAATCATCTGGTTCGGCGAAGCTCTGGTTCGGTCTTGGTTGGTTTGGCAGTTGGTCCGTTGGCGTTTGGACCGGTACCGTCTTGGTTCGGCAGGAGTGTGGGAGTGGTTATAGGAGATGTTCTGGAGCGGCGTCTTGGTGACTCGGTAGTAAAGTTGGTCTGGTAGTGGAGCTGGTCCGGCATTGGAGTGTGAAGGCTGAGTGGACCGGTAGGGGAGTTGGTCCGGTGGAAAGGTTGTGGATAGCTGGTTCGGCGGTGGAAAGGAGGCTGGCTATGCCGAATGGACTGGCTATGCCGAATGGACTCGGGCTTGTGTTGCCGAATGGGAAGGAGCCGAATGGAGGCTTGGGGCCGAATGAGCTTCTTCATGGAGAATGTTGGATGGACTTCTAGGTTAGTATTGAGCTTCTTGGCTGTCGAACGAAGTGGAGGTTGCGAGCCCGGGTGAAACTGTGACTTTTCGGTCTCGAGATCTTCTGGGTGAGAATTCGCCCAACATTTGCCCCCCAAAGTGGGGCACGTGCTTGCATGTGTCGCGCTTTGTTTTCCCTGTGGCGGGAAGGCTTGTTTTGTAATGCCATGGGCAGGATGTTCATATCCTGTTGATGTCCTGCAAAGGAATTTATAGCTTTAGTGTGATTTCAAATAACGACCGTAGGGGATCGAAATATTCGAGATGAAGTGAATCGTGCCGTTCGAGGCGAGAGAGTGCGCCCCGAGGGGGTTTAGCATTATCGATTGCAGGTTCACGTTAGAGTGGGTCCCTGGATCGTTTGTCAAGGTGGTTTATTGCCAGCTCAGAGCATGCCTAGGGATCGTTTGCGACCCCGTACATGTGTAAGTGGCTTAGCCATTTCCTAGTTATCAGAATCAAATATCCATTTAACCGATGAGCTTAAAAAGGGATGTCAAAGTGTAGATTCTCACGATGATAGGGTTAATGGCCATTCAGAGCGTGCCTATGGACCGTTCGTGGTCGCGTACACGTGTAAATTATTAATCCATGTTAGTGAGAGATTTACGACTTATTCATCGTTGTTATAATCCTTATTTTATTAGTTAGGTTCCAGAGTTCGGTACTTATCTGAGTGAGGCGCTCCGCATGCCCCTAGTTCCTGGTTGTCGTTGGTAGAGAGATAGTTCATTCGGTTTTGTGTTGGTCCGGTCGTGCTCATCCGGTTTTGGTTTCATTCGGTATCTTGTTGGTTCGGTATGTTTGTTATTGGTCCGGTGTTCCTATCCGGTGGGCCGAACCAGTTGGTTCGGCGGCCCTGAGCTCGCCTATATATAGAGGCTACACCCCCTTGGTTTCTTCTTACCGAACCAGAGAGCCGAACCAATTCTTGACCGAACCATCCTTCTGCCGAACCAGTTTATACCGAATCAGGTATATATATTTTTTGCCGAATGATCTCTTATCACCGGATGGACCTGTCTGCCGAACGTATACGAAGTGTATTGGATTGCCGAATGAGACTCAGGCCTTAGGGCCGAATGATATGTATGCCGAATGAACTTGCCTTGCACCGCCGAATGAGACTTCATACTTGAACCTTAAGCGGAATCTTAGACTTTTTTACACGCTTGCCTTATATACTTGCTTGTTTATGTTTCTATACTTCTTATTCTAATATCAAGTTTTTCTTGTGCTGTAGAAAATGTCTCGCAAAGCGGAAACACGATCGGATAGAAAGAAGTCTAAAGGTACAGGAGAGTCTTCTTCTGTGCCCCCAGCCCAACCAGGATCCGGGCAACATAGACCTGTTCCGAGGTCGTTAGTGGACGGATATGGTCCACAGGAACTTCTAGTCTCCCCTCCCGATTGCTTTCCTAGCTCCCTAAAGGTGGAGCAACTTGACGTCATATCCCGTTCCTTCGGGATAGACAGGGCTCTTATGCTGCTGCCGGGAGATGGAGTGATGCCATATAATCCTCCCGAAGGCTATTTTGCTTATAGCAGATACCATTGTATGTGCGGTGCTATCCCTCCTATCAACGCTTGGATAGTAAGTTTCACCACATATTTGAAGGTGGCTCCTTTCCAACTTCAGCCTAACTCTTATGCCATCCTGGTGAGCCTCTTTGTTATCTTTCAGAGGAGGTACGGGCGTCCTCCTTCTAACCGGGAAATTCGATACTTGTACAACCTGAGAGGCTATAAGAAGGGGTCTCCGTATATCAGTCTGGAAGCGGCCGTGCCCTTCAAACCAGTCCTGGACTTATATTCCAAGTTTACCATGTTCAAGAAAGAGTGGTTCTTCATCAAGGACGATGTTGTTTCTTTCCGCCTTTTCACTTCCGGCTGTAAGATGGATTTCATTTATATTTTCCATGTTTTGACTGTAGTGTTTTTTCTGACATGCTTCTATTTCTGGCTAGCGACAGGTGGTATTGCAGTCGTGGAGGATGATTCCTTGGTGCGAATGGCTGCTGAACTAAAGGTTATTCCGGCACGGGACCGGTCGGCCTCCTTCTTGATCAGGAATGCAACCCTCTTGGAGTATAATTTGATCTTACCGCACCAGTCCGTGGTTAAGCAAAGAGACACGGCTGAGGAGAAGGCTGCCAAAGCTAAGGAGGGGGCTATGGTGAAGAGCGGTAAGAGGGAGCCTTTTACAGAGCGCCCCGTTGTCGGGGGGAAGAAATTGAAGAAGTCTGATGGCCCTTCTCCAAGTACTCTTCCGACTGTCCCGGAGGAGGAAGGTGTAGAAGAGGAGGAAGGAGGCGAGGTTGGAGAAGGGTCGGAGGGTGGAGGAGATGGCGACGGTCAAGGTGGTAGTGGCGTCGGTGCCCTAACCTCTGAGCAAGACCTTGAACTGGATGAGGATCTCCGTCGGGCCTTCGGGGAGTCGGAGGGAGAGTCGGAAACGGAGAAGGCAAAGGAAACCGGCAAAGCTGTGGCTGACACTGACCCATCCTCTAAGGGTTCCTCAGCTAAGGCGACTCCGGCGATGCAAGGTGAACTTTTGTCCTCTGCCGATTCCATTTTCGATAGGGACTTAGAAATTTTTTACGGTTCACTTCCGTCCTGGAATGAGATCCAGGACTTATTGCAGTATCCCACTCCTCCGCCGGGTTTGTATAATAGATGTGTCTTCTCACTTTTCTTTCCTTTTAACTTAACACATTTTTCGAACTGTGGATTATTGTATGTTCGTAACACTTGTTCTATATTCCAGGGGCAGGCCAGGTGGTTAAAACGTCGGACGTTCGACACCGCCTTGAGCAGTTTAAGTCGAGGAGAGCTTCTGCGAAACCCTCCACTGGTCGCACTGGGGATGTAGTCCGTTATCGCCCTCTTCTTGGGGTCATTGAAGAGGACATTTGGAAAAAGAAGCGGAGCCGTTCCTTATTTGAGTCTTCCCCTGGTCCGCAGCTTCCTACTCAGCCTCCTCGTGATATACGGAGGACAGCACGGAATCTGGCCCCCCTCATCCTCCTTTCAAGAGCCCAACTGTTATTCGTATAAGGCGTCCTGATGTGCCTCGCCCCGTGCCTCGTGACCCTTTTGCCGGTCATCCTGATTTAGATCCGAGCTTTCAGGATGTCTCATTTGATGAGGCCACGGGCGAGCACCTCCTTCCCCGCAACCCCATGGTAAGAGTGCTGGACGAGGCCAAGTCTTTAGATCTTGATTTACTTACTACACGGGTAGTCACCATGGGGGACGAAGCCAAGGCTAACATCGATCGGGTGGCCGCAGAGACTAAGAAGTTAATGGAGCATCATGCTAGATTGGCCAGGGCCGGGGAAGAGATCGGGAGTGCTAATATTCGGTTGAGGTTAAAAGTTGCCGATCAGGCCAAGCAGCTCGCCGATCAAGCCATCCAGATTTCTCAGCATGAGGAAGCCTCCAAGCGGCTGAAAGAGACGATGGAGAAGGCCAGTAGGGCGGAATTACGGAAGATGGAGGTCGCCTGCAGGGAACGGATTAACATGGCCATTACGACGGTGGACGAGGTTCGAAATGCGGATCTTGAGCGGGTAGAGGAGTTGTCTGGGAGGCTCGAGGCTGCGGAGATGGCTCAGGCCGAGTTGAAGGAGGAGATGGAGGAGATGAGGAGGTCCCTCAAGTTAAAGGAGGAGGAAATGCGGAGGTCTCTTCAGGCGGACTGCTTGAGATACCAATCAGAGAGGGACATTGCCGTCGCCAAGTTGCAATCTTCCGAGGCCCGGGTGAGGGAGTTTGAGGAGAATGAGGGGATGATGGATGAGATGCTGCAGGACATGTACTTCCACACTTGGAAGGAGGGTGGCTTGTCTTGGATGGACGATTATCCTCGGGTGATGGCCAAGGTGTATCTCCAGGCTTTAGAGGAGGCCAGGGTGAACGTGGGTAAGGAAGGCGGAGAGGCTTTCAATTTGGATGCGGTTACTGCCCAGTTCTCGAAGGAGGAGCAAGCGGCGGTGAAGGAGGGGATGCGGCTGCTTGCTGCAGAGGAAGCGGGCGTGCAGTTGGATGATGAGGATCGAGCGGCGGATGCTGGTGAGTTATTCTTTTCCCTTTCTTTCCTTTCCGTGTTTTCATAACTTGATTGTTCATTTAATGAATTCCTCTTCTGAACTGGACAGGTGGGACTCCTGATCCACATGCTGGGGGCTCTGATCCTGCGGCTAAGTAGACTGGGGAAGTTGGTGATGGAGTGTGGACGCGGCTGCCACCTTTTTATTTCTTTTTATCACTGTTTACGTTAATCATTGACATGTAACTATAATAATATTATTTGCAAAGAATAACTTCGTGTGATTTTATAATATAAGCTGATGTTGTTATGTTTAAATGTTGTTGTCATCTTGATGTGCTGCGTGAGAAATATAACTATGTATATGCCTGTGATTCTAGTTGTGTTTGATGCTAAGTTTTTTGCTAGAAATATAATTTCATGTGTTGCAATGTTATTGTACGAACAAGCTATAGTTACGTATTTATGTACAAGAAAAGAGAGTACCGCCCTTTATGTTTCATTCGCAGGAGGTAGCTTAGAGTGTCTTATGTAACTGTTCACGGATATAGCTGAGTACCCTGCCACCCAGTATGCAGACTTAGTTTCTTATGAGCGAATGCTTCCTATTTGGTTTCCTGTACTTTAGAGTTTGTTATACAGGATAGGAGAAAAGTATTTAAATGAAATGGAAATATAGTAAAAGTAAAACTTCCAGTCACGGAAGGCCGTCGATGTGCTTAAGTTCGTGGCAAACGGGTTTTGTAGTCACTTTCCCTAGCTGTGGGTCTTGGAGACATTTGTCACCCATCTTACGCCTCCGCGGGGAGTTTTCTTTTTTACCACAGCCGCACTTAAGACACATCGGAGCCGAGATCGCGCACGGTAACTACCCGAACCATTATGGTCCGTAATCGTGGGTATTATTCGATTTACCGTGGCCGGCTAGCGTGGGTGCCGTTGGCCGTGAACTACCCCTGGCTGGCCACACCTTATGTTGGGGCTTAAAGTAGGTTCACAGTTGCCGGCGAGCCGAACGCCGTAATGAGCTGCCATCGGCTATAGTCGGCCTTTATGATGACTTATAATCGGCTCATTACAGTTGGCTTTGAGGGCAGGCGCGCAATGAGTTAACCCGCAGCAGAGGGATGCTGGAGCAAAAGTGTCTCATTGGCGAGTGCATAGAATCGTAGCGTACCTGTTAGGCCTAGTCCAGATGAGGCCGCGGTGCGTCTTGAGTGGAGATGCCATAGGATTTTGTTCAACAGAAAGGGATAAAACTTAACAAGTAGCCAAGACATAAAGGAACAAGCTAAAAAGAGACAAGGTTTTTTAAAGTGGTTCGGCACGAAAGTGCCTACGTGCACTGATTCTCTTTGTTAATTCACTTCATATGGGCAGTACAAGTTAAGAAAAGTATCGACGGAGGTGTCGGATGTTCCATGCCCTCTGGAACACCTCTCCGTCCACTGTTGACAAAATATAAGCTCCGTTGTGGAGATCTTTATGAATTACATACGGTCCGTCCCAGATGGGGTCTAGTGCCCCGGGGCGCGGAAAGATTCGCCTGAGGACAAGATCTCCTTCTTGTAAGCTGCGATGCTTGACTTTGGAATTGTATAGCGCTGTCACTTTTTGTTTGTGAGCTGCTGCTTTGAGCGCTGCATCCTTTCTCCTTTCCTCAATCAGATCCAAAGACATGAGGAGGAGTTCTTCGTTTTCCTCTGGGTTGTAGTGGATCCTACGGTGGGAAGGCACAATAGTCTCAACTGGGAGCATTGCCTCCGATCCATATGCCAAAGAGAAAGGAGTATGTCCCATTGATGTTCTGAAAGATGTGCGGTACGCCCATAGCGCCGTAGGAAGTTCGTCCACCCAAGCGCCTTTTGACTTTTCAAGTTTCTTCTTGATTAGGGTTTTGAGAATTTTGTTGACGGCTTCAACTTGTCCGTTTGCCTGAGGATAAGCTACTGATGAGAAGCTTTTATGAATTCCATGCTCTTGGCACCAGTCGGCAAATTCTTCGCTGTCAAACTGGAGTCCGTTGTCTGATATGATCTTGAGTGGGACTCCGTACCTGCACAGAATATTTTTGATCAAGAAGTTTATAACTTTTGCTGAAGATATTTTATTTAGAGATTCTGCTTCCACCCATTTGGTGAAATAATCGACTGCCACTATAGCATATTTGGATCTGCCTCGGCCCGTTGGCAGTTCGCCAATTAAGTCAATTCCCCATACAGCAAAGGGCTAAGGGCTGGTCATTTGAGTAATTTCGTTTGTGGGTAGTCGAGGAATCTTGGCGAACTTCTGACATCTGTCGCATTTCTTGACGAAGTCTAGGGCATCTTTGTTTAGTGTGGGCTAGTAATATCCATATCGGAGTATCTTCCTTGCCAAAGTCTTCCCTCCAGTGTGATCTCCGCATCCTCCCTGATGGATGTTTGATAAGATCTCCTTGGCTTCCCTTCCGGCGAAGCATCTCAATAAGGGGCTAGAGAAGCCACGCCGATAGAGGATGCCTTCTTGTATTGTGTAGTGGGGAACTTTTCTCAAGATCCTCTTGGCTTCGTCACGCCTGTCGGGTAGTGTGCCATCTTGCAAATATTTTCGGATAGGAGTCATCCAGGTTCCTTCTTCGATTGCAGTTATCAGATTCACTTGTTCGAAACTTGGGGCTAACTGCCTTGAGATGGCTAATGCTCCGGAAATGGTGCTATTCTTCATACTAGCTTGCTTTGCAAGTTCATCTGCCTCTTGGTTCTCTTCTCGAGTAATGTGTTTGATTAGATAGTGGTCCAATTGATCGAGCAGCAGTTTGGTTTTCTTTAGGTATGCTGTGAGTCGTTCTCCTCGAGTCTGGAATTCTCCTAGTACCTGGTTTACGATAAGCTGAGAATCACTATGAAGACATAAGGAATTGATTCCAATTTCTAGGGCAAGCTCCAATCCCGCTATTACTGCCTCATATTCAGCATCGTTGTTGGTGGCCGTGAACTCCAACCTTAATGCGTAGTACAACTTTCTTCCCCTGGGGTTGATGATCACAATACCTGCCCCCGAGCCTTGTTCGTTCGATGCTCCGTCTACAAAGAGGTTCCACTTGATGTTTTTTTTTCTACTTCGGATTGTTCCTTGCCTTCGTTGGTAGTGAATTCGGCAATGAAATCGGCCATAGCTTGTCCTTTGATAGCGGTGCGAGGATGGTAGGTGATATCATACTGACTTAGTTCGATGCACCATTTGAGGAGTCGCCCAGAAGTGTCAGGACGATGGAGCACTTGTCTTAGCGGTTGATCGGTTAGAACCCTGATGGAGTGAGACTGGAAGTAGTGTCGCAGTTTTCGTGACGCGATCAATAAACAATATGCTAATTTCTCTAGTTTAGGATATCTGGCCTCTGCCCCTGTAAATCTCTTACTTACAAAGTAAACCGGGCGTTGTGTGCGGTCTTCTTCTCTTACCAAGGCTGGGCTTAGAGCATGAGATGATACAGCGAGGTATAGGTATAACACTTCACCTTCATTTGGAGTTAAGAGTACTGGTGGTCTCTGAAGGTGTTCGATTAGGTTGAGGAAGGCTTTTAAGCATTCATCGGTCCACTCGAATCTCCCTTTGTCTTTCTTGAGAGCTTCGAAGAAAGGGACACACTTGTCAGTTGCCTTGGAAATGAATCTGCTTAGGGCGGCCACCTTTCCGTTTAGGCTCTGCATTTCTTTTCGAGTGGAGGGTATCCTTATTTCTTTTAGAGCCCGGATTTGTTTAGGGTTTGCTTCGATTCCTCTGGCGTGGACGATAAATCCTAAGAATTTTCCCGAAGATACTCCGAAGGAGCACTTCAGAGGATTCAGCTTCATTCCATATCGGCGAAGTACTTGAAACATCTCGCCCTGGTGGCTTACATGGTCGTCGGCTTTTCTGGACTTTACCAACATGTCATCCACATACACTTCCATAGTTCGTCCTATTAGTTCCGCGAACATCTTGTTGACGAGGCGCTGATAGGTAGCTCCAGCATTTTTGAGTCCAAAAGGCATGACTTTGTAACAATATAGTCCGCGGTCGGTGATGAAGCTAGTGTGGTCTTGATCAGGAGCGTGCATGGGAATTTGGTTATATCCGGAGTATGCATCCATAAAAGATAGGAGTTCGTGTCCGGCTGTGCTATCCACAAGTTGGTCAATTCGGGGAAGTGGGAAGCAATCTTTTGGGCAAGCGTCATTCAGATTGGAGAAGTCAATACATGTTCGCCACTTTCCATTGGCCTTTTTTACTAGCACTGGGTTAGCGATCCATTCTGGGTAGATGGCTTCCCGTATGAAGCCATTAGCAAGTAGATTCTTTACTTCCTCATCAAGGGCTGCCGATCGCTCTGCCCCCATGCTCCTCTTTTTCTGCTTTACTGGTACCTTGGTGGGATCGATGTTCAGCATGTGGCATGCTATGTCGGGGGAGATTCCTGTCATATTGGCATGGGTCCACGCAAATACATCTAAGTTGTGGCGGAGAAAGTCAATGAGTTGATCTTTCAACTCCGTTTTTAGCTGAGATCCGACTTTTAATAGTTTACTTGAATCGTGCTTGTCTACATATACGAATTCCATAGCCTCTGCAGGCTCGGCGGTAGCCTCCTCCTCTTTATCCCTGGGGTCTAGTTCATTGAAGGGATCGCTTGTGTATCGAAGAGGAGGGGCTTTCTTTAGTTGCTATGCCTCCAAGCTTTTCATGCAGAGAGTAGTCTCTGCATCTTTTCCTTTATTCTTTCTGCGGTTATTGCGAAGTTCAGTTACGTAGCAGTCTCGGGCAGCATCTTGATCCCCTTCTACTTCTCCTACTCCGTTGTCTGTTGGAAGTTTCATTTTCAGGCACCAGGGGGCTAATACAATCTGGAAGTCAGACAAGGCTGGTCTTCCCAAGAAGGCGTTGTAAGCCGAGTGGTTTTCTATTAGTACGAACGTTTGTTTTCGCACAACGGAGCGGGGATGACTTCCTATTTCGACGAAGAGGTCAAGTTGCCCGAGGGGCATTTTTGCATCTCCAGTGAAACCGTGCAGTGGTTTGTCACAGGGGGATACATCCTTCATTGATAACTTCATTTTGTCGAAAGCATGTTTGAATAGGATATTTACGGAGCTTCCTGTGTCTATTAGAATCCGAAAAACTTTAGCTGGACCGAACCAGGCAGAGATGACCATAGGATCCATATGTGGGTACTGTCTTCCTTCCAAATCACGCCTACTGAATATGATGTCGTCGTTCTCTTTTCGTTTCGGGTGGCGTTCTTCCGTGATGGAGTTAACATAGCCTTCTGCATTTCTAAGCGACTTGCCGTACCTTTCCATCTCTGCCCAACTTCTGTCGGCGATGTGTGGTCCTCCTGAGATGGTAAGGACCACTATCTTCTCTTGATTAGAGCCACTGGTGTTGTGATTGTTGCGATTCCCTCCGCCTACCTCTGGGAGGGGTTGCTTTGAGTTCTCATTGGCTGGAGTTGGAGTCCTGTTCTGACCCTTCACATAGCGTTCCAGTCTTCTTCTTCTAATGTGTTCTTCGATCAAGTCCCGAAGATGGTGGCATTCATTGGTGTCATGTCCGTGGGATTCGTGGAAGCAACAGAACTTTCCGGACTTGAGTGCGTTATCTGATTCTTTCTTGTGCGGGGGGCGCTTGTATCCTAGTTCGCCCTGAGTGGCTAGGAAGATATTTTCGATTGTGTCGTTCAAAGGAGTGTAGGAGTCAAATCTCGGTCCTAGTCGATATTGGCGCTTTTCGACCTTTCTGCCCCCAGCATTGTCTCTAGATTCATTTCTTAGAGCATCCTTAGCTGCAGTGGGAACCTTGTCCTGAACTATCTTGCCTTGTTGCCCTGACTGCCTCTCCGTAGCAGCGTCTTCAAGTCTCATATACTTTCCAGCTTCATGGAAGAAATCAGGCAAGGTAGCTGGTTTTTCCTTAGTTAATCTTCTGGCAAACTTGGTGTCTGGATGTACACCACTACAGAGGGCCATTAGAGTGAGTTTTTCATCGGCATCTTGAACTGCTGCCGCTGCGGCGTTGAACCGTGTTAGATATTGTTGCAGCGTCTCTCCGGATTTCTGTTTGACATTGGATAGAGAATAAGCATCCTTGGGTTGTTCCACATGGATGCGGAACTGGCTAATAAACCTTTCTTTCAACATCTCCCATGAGCTGATGGATCCTTGGGGTAGATGGCAGAACCAGGAGGTAGCTAGATCTGCTAGGAATAGCGGAAAGCATTTACATAATACTCCTTCTGTTGCTCCACTCATGAGCATATGCTGGGTGTATCTCTGCAAGTGTACGATGGGGTCGGAAGTTCCTTTGTAAGGTTCCATGGTTGGCATTTTCCATTCCCGGGGAGTGATGGCAGTTTCGATATTTCGGGTAAAGGGACTGGTGACCCTAGCGCCTATTCCCCGGTCCCTTTGCTCCCGTTGGACACATTCTCTGAATAATCGTGCCATTCGTTCGTCAGAACTTGGAGCGGACAAAAATGAGCTTGGTTCTTCCCTGCGGGATCTATCTCGTCCAGATGACCTGTAGGGATGGTACAGTCTATCACTTCTAGCATTATCCAGTGGTTGTCTTTGGCTGCTCGGATGCACGCTAGGACCAGCTACAGTTGCCCCCTGCCTTGATCTTCCCCTGTGGGGTTCTGTTTCGAGCACATCCATGGGGTCAACTTCGGGCTGGGTTCTAGCTCGGCTCCGTTCAGCGGGGTTTCTATGATTAGGTGGCATGACTGGCTCAGCTACATCCGACCCTCGCCTGGTGCCTCCCCCGCTGGGTTCGGTTCCAAGGGCTTCCTCGAGTCGGAATTCGGGCTGAGTCCGGGCGCGGCCCCTATCATTGTTGTTCCTGTTGATAGCTTCTTTGAAGAGGGAAGACCTTTGTTGCCTCCGAGATCCTCCGGATTGGGGCTCACCCCATGATTCAGTGTTGTGGTTGGACTCTTCAGCATCCCTTAAGCGTGACATGAGTTGGTCCACCAAAGCTTCTTGTTGGGATGTGAAGCGGTTAGTTACTTCAGTCACAACCCTGTCCAGATCTGCCCTAGTGATTGGTTGTTCTGTTGCGGGACTAGTTGCATTTTCCTGATTTTCATCTGGTACTGCTGTTGAAGTGGGCTGATCTGCGATTGCTGGATCTGGAAGGCTGCTAGTTGCGATGTTCTTTCCTTTGTTAACATCCCTTCTCTGTTTGGAAGGCATGATTTCTAAGCAACGAGCGATGTTGTTAGGAAGAAGGTTGAGTGGGAGAAGATGAAGCTTGAGTTCTATTCTCAGTGAAAGCACCAAAAATGTTTGCACAAAAAATGGACAAACACCTCCAAGTCGTATTATTTAGTTGATTATATGTGATTTTCAATGATTTTAGATGAGTATGTAAATATAAAAGAAGTAGGGGCTGAAATGTAAAAGACACGCAGATTTATAGTGGTTCGGCCGGAATATGCCTACGTCCACTTTATATGTTATTATCTTCTTTCTTTCGGATTACAAGTACAATGCTTCGTATACAAGTATATGAAAGTAGTTTGAAAGTTCCTTCCTTGCTTGAGCTCTCAAACTTGTCTGCCATTGTTGTACCCCTGCCCCTCTATTTATAGAATGAGGTAGGGGGCAGGGGCCTTGGAGGTATATAGCTGCTGGTGGGCCCGGGCTGAAGAAATTTGGACTGGCAATCATCTGGTTCGGCGAAGCTCTGGTTCGGTCTTGGTTGGTTTGGCAGTTGGTCCGGTGGCGTTTGGACCGGTACCGTCTTGGTTCGGCAGGAGTGTGGGAGTGGTTGTAGGAGATGTTCTGGAGCGGCGTCTTGGTGACTCGGTAGTAAAGTTGGTCTGGTAGTGGAGCTGGTCCGGTATTGGAGTGTGAAGGCTGAGTGGACCGGTAGGGGAGTTGGTCCGGTGGAAAGGTTGTGGATAGCTGGTTCGGCGGTGGAAAGGAGGCTGGCTATGCCGAATGGACTGGCTATGCCGAATGGACTCGGGCTTGTGTTGCCGAATGGGAAGGAGCCGAATGGAGGCTTGGGGCGGAATGAGCTTCTTCATGGAGAATGTTGGATGGACTTCTAGGTTAGTATTGAGCTTCTTGGCTGTCGAACGAAGTGGAGGTTGCGAGCCCGGGTGAAACTGTGACTTTTCGGTCTCGAGATCTTCTGGGTGAGAATTCGCCCAACACCTGCCACATTTTCACTTTTTACTTTTACTTTCGCTTGCTCTCTGCCTCGTCTCGAAGCCTCAAAAGAGAAAAACTGCGACGCGTTTTCGAACCCATCAAGATTTAGGACTTAAATTTCTCGAATCCATTGTTCAAACTAGGTAATTAGCCTCGGATTAAAACGACGAAGCTATTTCGAACCTATTTATGTTTATCGATTGCATGGCTTCGAGATTGGCAAAACCAGATCTGGTTTGAGAGGGTTTCGAACTGATGTGTGGATTCGAGTTCGAACCGATGACGGTGGTGTGTTTTCATTGGATTTCGAATCGATCCTTGGAATGTCCTTGTTGGGATGCGCAGTTCGCACCGATTGGGGGATTCGAGGGATCCATTCGAATCGATGGATTCGAACCCATAGGTTATCGGTTCGAAGTCGACAACTTCGTATCGATACGAAGTGGATCGGTTCGAACGCGACCGATGTCAAGTTTAAGGAATTCGGTATCGGTTCGAACTTGTCATTTGGCTATCGGTTCGAAGCGCGTCTAACTGTATGGTTTCGAAGTGATGTCAGGATGGGTTCGAACGCATGGGTTCGAAGCAATGACATGATGATTTCGAACGCGTGGGTTCGAAAGAAGTTTGGACGGGTTCGAACGCATGGGTTCGAAGCAACGTCATGATGGTTTCGAACGCGTGGGTTCGAAAGAAGTTTGGATGGGTTCGAAGGAAGAGGTGTTCGGTTGGGTTCGAACGAAGCCTCTGTGATGGTTTCGAACCCTGTATGATGGACTCCAAAATTTGAAATTTTTCAAGCATAACTCCGACGAGCTTCATTCCTGCATATCTGGACTTGAATATTGAACTGCATATTTGATTGCCTTTTGAAGCTCGTCGATGGAACTATAACAACTTCCATTCGAACCGACTTCCATCATATAAACGATTTAGTGATGACGGTCAGCGATGACGGTCATTATAGCTGGACTTCGTAGCTTTGTCGTTTGAATGTTCACTTTAACTCTGCAACATTTGTTCAAGTAATGCATGGCACGGTACCACACACATTCATACACTTTACACTGGGGAACACACGGGTTCTTTGTCGTCTAACAATGGTTTCTCCTGAGTTAGCTAGTTATGGAACCTTCAAGTTCACAGCAACAGGAGATTCAAGGTACAGCCCCTCCGAGGCTAGAAGTTCCGGATATAGATCCTGAGATCATCGGTCCGGCTCCGGACGAACTTCCTGATGCGTCGTTCATTGCCAATCCATCAGATTCCGTTCCATCGAATATCTCTGAAGACATGTAGGGAAGAATTTGTTTGAGGCACGGCTTGTCATTGGACGATGTGTTACTGCCGGGGCCGAATGATAGACCACATAATCCGCCAGAAGGGTATACAGCATTTAATCGCCACGCGTGTGCGGCCGGGACATTTCCCCCGTTCAACGAGTATATAAGAGAAGTATTGTCGTTTTTGAGGATCGCCCCATCTCAGTTGCATCCGAACGGATATGCGTCGATCAATAGCTTGTTCATTGCATTTATGGAATGTCTCCATCGACCGCCGCTTCCAATCGAAATTAGATACTTGTTCAACTTCAAAACTCGTGGTGATTATCCTTCTTTCACATTTCTGGAGGCGGTGAGAAATTGTCAAGTGGTCACCGGATCCTGGACAAGGCTGAGTTACTATAGGACAGAATGGTTTTATGTCAGATGTCCTCCAGGATTTGCCCGACGATGGTTATTCAGACGTGAGTATAACCGAGTTTTTAAATAGTTACTACGACAGTTGCTGCCGAAGTGGAACTTATATTAATTTTTTCTTTTTACAGCAACGATCTCGAGACCCGAAGGTGAAGAGTTTAAGGAGATGGTGCGAGTACTTCGAGAAGTCCCGAGCGAGGATAGGGACATCGAGTTGCTTTTGACCGATAGGAATCTCCGGACCTTTGGGCTGATTGAACGAGGACAGAGTATAAGGTTTGAGGTGGCACAAAGGATCGTTCCTAAGAAACGAGTCAAACATAAGAAGCCCGAAGTTGTCATAGCCGAGGAGGCTGACTCTGAAAGAACTCATACTGACGACGAGCCGCTGATCGAGCCTACGGATGTAGCTTCGGATGTCGCGGAGCAGAGAAAAGGCAAGGCTGCCATGGTTAAGTCAACTAAGCGGGGGAGACGGAAATCGGTTGTCATTGCCCGGCCTTCTTCCGGAGTTAGAATCTCTGAGATGTCTCCTCCGCGTACTGAAAGCCTCTACGAAGGGCTTGCCGACCTTCCAATCCCGGAAGATGTGTCTTTTCAACATGATGCCGGGTTGGAGGAGTTCCATCGTAATCTAGAATTGAGCGAGCCTCTTACTACTAGCGAGGTCGACATTTCTGGTTGGTCGGGGGGAAATGCATATTCATACACATTTCACGACACTGCATAAACTTTGACTGTAAAATATCTGTTTCGAAGGGTGATTGATTCGATTTTATTTTGCTTTGCAGATACTATGTCAAAGCGGGGTTCAATGCTTGGGAGTCTTCGACATGCCCGCAAGTCTTCTTATTATGATTCGCGCAGGCGAGAGGGAGATAGAGATTATGATCAGGGACGCCCTGGATACTATGATCAAGGACGTTCCGGATATTCTAGTCATGAGAGATACGATTCGGACAAGGGCCATAGGCGTCGATCGCGATCGCGTACCCCTCCTCCTTCCAGAGGTCCCGTACAACATCCCGTTCATGTTCCTCGTGACTCTTCTCGACATGCGCCAGTTTCTCAAGCTTCTAGATCTGAGGTGACGGCACCGATGGCTGCGGAGGAACCTCCTACTGAAATCATGGGGGAAGGAGCAATCAGGCTCGCGCAATTGAAAAGGGAGTTCCCGAATATATGCTTCGACAACTACGTATTCCCCCCGAACTTGAAAAGAATCCCACAGGAGGCCGAGCAGTGGGCGCTTGATTATGTGCACGATTTCTACGTACAGTACAAAGTGTGGTATAGAGCGGCCGAAAAAGCATCGGCCTTGGCCTTCGAAAGAGCAGCCACCATTGAAAAATTGCAAGCCGAGTTAGCACAAAAAGATCGCATCATTCAAGTGCTGAATACTGAGGCTGAATCATCCCGTAAATCTGAAATAGAGGCCACTAAAAAAGCCGATGAAGCCCAGGCAATCATGGATAGGATGAAACGCGAACACTACGCCACGGTTGAGGACATGGGTCATCGAAACACATTGGTTACTGCAGAGAGGGACGCTGCCCTGAAGGAGTTGAATGAGCTTAAGTCAAAATTTGCTGAAATTGCCAAGGAAAGGGATGATGCGAATAGCGCAGCTCAGGAGGCGTGCGAACAAGCTGTGATTCTTCGCACCGAAAGGGATGCTGCGGTGGCGAAAGTTCAAGCGGTCGAGACAGAGGTGGAGGAGAAAGTTCAACAGGCAGAGGCCAGGCTAGAGGCCGATATCGAAGATCTGCTTATAACTTATAACGCCAACGTGTTAAAACACCGAAATTTAGCCTGGCTTCAAGATTATCCCGTTCACCTTCGCAGCGCTTGGGAGCGATTGGTCGAGGAAGAGGGGGAAGCGCATCCTGGCGAATCGGTTGACCGATTCGAGCTTGAGAACCGGCTATTAACTGAGGATGAAAAGAAGGTCCTTCACGATGCTATCATTGCTCATGAGAAGGAGATGGTGGGTGGTCGTTCCCTGGAAGTTGGAGAGGGATCGGGCGTTGAGCACCATGCGGATGTCACTGAAGTCACCACATCGCCTTTGTCCGTGCCTGCGTCTGCGGTCAGCTTGCCGCCTGTTCCTGCTTATGACCCGGAGCGGCCGCACTTATCTCCTATCCATGAGCACACTTCCGAGGTCGTTCAGCCGTCTGCGAGTCAAACTGGAGAAGGTATTTCGAAATTATCTCAAGTGTTTTCTAAATAAAGAGTTTGTTTTAAAGGAGTTACTAATAACTTATTGTTTTTGCCTAGTGACGGAGGTTGCGCCGACAGTCACGGCTCAAGAATCAAGCCAAAAGGTTAAGGCCGTCGCCACCGAGACCACTGTTGTAACTGCGGTATCGATCGAGGCGGCACAGGGGAGTGGGTTATCTCTCGAGGTACAGATGGTGAGCGAGCTGCTCGGTGAGCAGGGCGGTTACTCTACGGACTTACAGTTTATCATCGTTAGTGATCCCCTGCCGACCTCAAGCTCTTCGATGCAAGTTGCGGATGCCCCCAGCCAAGCCCAAGCGACTCGAGAAGAGGAAATTTTGGCTGAAATCAGCGCTGAAATAGAAGCTGCGGGGCACAGTGGTAGCGCCGGTGGCAGCGCGACTGCGCATAGCTCAACACCCGCTAGGATAGTACCATCGGGTGGCACTATCTCAATTTCCGTCACAGATCCAGTCCCCCCTACTCCTCCGGCGGGAAGCCTCCCTGTAGATTCGAGCTCTGAGGAGGACATCGATATCATGCCCCCAGCCGAAGAGTCACCGCCGAAGAGGAGGCAATCAAAAAGAATTTCTGTCGCTAGTGATTCTGATAATGATGAACCACTAATAAGGAAGACGAAAAAAAGGAAGAAGTAGATCGGCTTTACAAGTAGATGTTTTGGTGGATAAGTACTTGTTTTTGTTTTTTATTAGTAAGCCGTGTATAGATGCAGGTTCGGCTCCTGCTAGTAGGGATTGTTTTTGGGAAAACTTTTTCATATGTAAGCCCTCATTTTTGGTTAGTTGAAATAAACTTTAGTTTCTTTGTTTCAACTCTTGTTTTATTTGTGCTTAAGTACTTGCAATGCCTTGTTTTCGGTCCGGTGTACTTGTGGTGTTTTTACCGTTTAAGTAGAGCTCGTTTCATTTGCCACGCTTGAGAACCTTGGTCACAAGTTGTGATTGATGAATGAGTTGAACTTCGGACGTTGTATCACTTCGGTGAGTGATTGACACTTAGCTTTCGTGCCCCCCAGTCTTGGGGAACAACACTTGTATTTTTGGCAGTCGATTGCACTTGTTGCAAATCTTAAGTACACGTCCGCCTTCCGGAGACTTAGAGTAATTTGAGATCGATAACCTGGTTTGCATTCCAGGAGTTCAAGTGTTATTGATACTTGTAACATGGTTCACGCTCCGGGAACTTGGGGATGGTGTTCACATTCCAACTTGCACTCTACTAACTCGGAGTTAGTATTAACGCTTTAGTTCGCACTACGGGAACTTTGACTTGGTGTTGGTGCTCCAATTCACACGCCGGGAGCTTGTATAAAACATGTAAGTTTGGGTTCGTACTTCAGGAACCCGGAATTGACATTTATACCCCAACTCGCACTTCG
The DNA here is from genome assembly GCA_030765085.1 of Allium cepa. Classification (NCBI taxonomy): domain Eukaryota; kingdom Viridiplantae; phylum Streptophyta; class Magnoliopsida; order Asparagales; family Amaryllidaceae; genus Allium; species Allium cepa. The sequence goes on from CM060941.1 coordinate 2,507,659, forward strand.
GGAATATGGAGTTTGCACGGATGCTTCGGTTCGCGCTCCGGGAACCCGTAGCTTATGTTCATACCCCAATTCATGTTTTGGGGATTCGGAGTCCGCATTGATGGGTTGGTTCACGCAGTGGGAACGAATTATTAAATGTTTATACTCCAATTCACGCTGCGGGAAGTTGGAGTCCGTTCGCACTCCGGGAACGAGTTGTTAAATGTTTATACTCCAATTCACGCTGCGGGAAGTTGGAGTCCGTTCGCACTCCGGGAACGAGTTGTTAAATGTTTATACTCCAATTCACGCAGTGGGAAGTTGGAGTCCGTTCGCATTCCGGGAACGAATTGTTAAATGTTTATACTCCAATTCACGCAGTGGGAAGTTGGAGTCCGTTCGCACTCCGGGAACGAATTGTTAAATGTTTATACTCCAATTCGCGCAGTGGGAAGTTGGAGTCCGTTCGCACTCCGGGAACGAATTGTTAAATGTTTATACTCCAATTCACGCAGTGGGAAGTTGGAGTCCGTTCGCACTCCGGGAACGAATTGTTAAATGTTTATACTCCAATTCACGCAGTGGGAAGTTGGAGTCCGTTCGCACTCCGGGAACGAATTGTTAAATGTTTATACTCCAATTCGCGCAGTGGGAAGTTGGAGTCCGTTCGCACTCCGGGAACGAATTGTTAAATGGACTGTCGTGTGTTGGTCCGGTTCAGCCTTCGATGTGTTGACTTGCCCCCGAGCTGGGGTTTCACTTAGTGAGTGGCCGGTTGTAACGCAATCACTCGCTATTTGAATAAATTCCATTGTTCGATGGAACTTAGCTCTTCGTGTGTCGTGATTGTTGAATGTTGTATTCGATGAATCACAGCTTTAGCTTGAAGAGATAATGTTTTATTGCTGAAATGAGAAAATATGGCAAAGTCAGTGCCTTATTACAAAATCAAATTTCAGAATGTAAATGAAATTGCAAAATATTCATAGATTGAATGAGCCTGTCATGTGTGACAATGACGAAGATCCTCGTCGTTCCAGGCTCCTGAGAAAGTCGGTCCGCCACTGATGGCGTTTATCACCAATCTCCCGCGAGGACCATCGGAGTCCTCATGCCTCGGTTGATCGGGTTCATTGATTTGATTTGATGGACCTGCTTCCCTGGGTTGCGGTGTCCGCACAAATCGATCGAGTCTCCTTTCCCTGATCAGTTTTTCAACAAGATCCTGTAGGTGACGACACTCGTTCGTATCGTGTCCGTAGCCTTCACGGAACCTGCAAAATTTTCCTGTTTGGATTTGTCTCTCTGACGACGGTCTCGGAGCAGGTTTTTCATATTGAATTGTACTACGGGTTTGTAAATACAAGTCCTCCAATGAAGTATTCAAAGGAGTATAACTGTCGAACTTCGGATTTTTGCGTTGCGGGCCGCTATTTTGATCTCGTTTTTTAATTTGATTCACGCTCTCTCTTCGCCGAGCTTGTTTATTTTTAATGTTCAACTGAACTTTTCCGGAGCTCTCACCGGATTGTTTTATTGCAACATTGCTTTGGGTTCCTCCCACGTTTGATCCTGCGTCAGTTTGCTTCCTAGACTGTTTCACGTCTTCCCGTCTCAGGAATTGAGCTGCTTTGGCATGGAAACGGTCCAATGACGCAGGTGGTTTTCCAGCTAGCCAATTGCCGAATTCAGAATCGGGGTCGATCCCCTTGGTTAACGCCATAAGGATGGAGTTATCATTTGGATTACTAATCTCCGCACATGCAGTATGGAATCTTTCTAAGTAGTGTCTGAGCGTCTCTCCGGGAGCTTGCGTGACACTGGATAGAGTGTTGACATCTTTCGGCCTTGCGACGTGCATGCAGAATTGCTCAACGAATTTTGTGGCCAGCTGGTCGAATGAGGAGACGGATCGAGGAGGCAATCGGGTGAACCACATGGTGGCGATGCCCCCCAGGGATATGGGGAAACTACGACATTTCACAGCGTCGTCGGCTCTGGCAGCCGTCATCGACCATTCATATTTTAGAATATGTTGATTTGGATCGGAGTTTCCCTCATACATGGGCAGAGTGGGCATTCGGAATCGCCGTGGGGGTTCAGCATTAAGAATGTCGTCCGTAAAGGGAGTGTGACTTCGGGAAACCCCCCAATCGTCGTTTGTGAACCCCTGACTCTCACGAATCATCTGTCGTATCATAGTTGATAGATCCGGCATTTGCACCGGAGTATGGTCACGTCCCATACTTTGGGTTTGAGCCGGATATCGTTGACGGTTCAAATCTCGCCTTCTCGGCTCATAGTCCTCTGGGACGTACGGTTCAGGAGTATGACCGCTTTGACGACGGTCCGGGTCCGACTGATCTCGAGCGTCGACCGCTGGTTCAGCCGCAACGCTAGCGGTGCGGTACTCAGCGGCGTGGTGAGGAATGGCACCCCCTCGGGAGGAGGGTCCGGTTTGGAAGCTGGCTGACGGACCAACTCTTATTTGTCCAACGGTTAATATCGGTTGGTTTCCAGCGGATGGTATACGACCCTCATCTAACCGGGGTCGTGGCGGTCGGTTATGATAATCAGAAGATGAAGAACTTTCGCTAGAAGAGCGATAAGCACGATCTCTCGTGGATCGTTTTCGTTTCTGGCGATCCAGCTGGTTGATTAGCTCAGCGTTGGCGCGTAACTGTTCTTCTAGTTGTCGCCGACTCTGGGTCAGCTCTTGAAGTAACAACTGCAATTCTTGTCGGGTAACCGGACCCGACGGTTCTGAGTGCCCAGCGGCACCTTGATTAGGTGGAGGCAGAAGGGCAGGATTCTGTCTATCCTGTCCTTCTTGATTGACGGCGTTCGAGGTGGTTCTTGTGCTAACCATTTTTACAGTTGAGTTCCTTTCCTAGACTTTTTGCAAATCTGAATAGAAGGGAAGGAAGTTGGATTTAACAATCTGGATCTCTCTCTTAGATTTGTTCAATCCGGTATCGATGACAGATCCAACGAGCACGAGAAAATCTGGGTTTTCTCAGTGAAAGCACCAAAGTGTTTGTGTCAAAATTGGGCACAACACTCTTCGGGAGTAGTTGAAGAGATAATAGTCAAGAATGCAAGTTCAAAACAGATATTATCTAACAAAAACTCCAATCAGCAGTAAAGTAAATGCGTAGACGAGCGATTTATAGTGGTTGTTTGCACAAAAAAAATGGACAAACACCTCCAAGTCGTATTATTTTAGTTGAGTATGTGTGATTTTCAATGATTTTAGATGAGTATGTAAATATGAGAAAAGTAAGGGCTGAAATGTAAAAGACACGCAGATTTATAGTGGTTCGGCCAGAATGTGCCTACGTCCACTTTATATGTTATTATCTTTCTTCTTCCAGATTACAAGTACAATGCTTTGTATACAAGTGTATGAAAGTAGTTTGAAAGTTCCTTCCTTGCTTGAGCTCTCAAACTTGTCTGCCATTGTTGTACCCCTGCCCCTCTATTTATAGAATGAGGTAGGGGGCAGGGGTCTTGGAAGTATATAACTGCTGGTGGGCCCGGGCTGAAGTGATCTGGACTGGCAACTGTGTGGTTCGGCGAGGCTCATTCGGTGTTGCATGGATATGGAGGCTTGGACCGGTGTTGGGTAGTTCGGCATGTAAGTGTTGTGGTGGTTCGGTAGAGATGTGATGGGAAGGTGGTTCGGCAATAGTGTGGTCCGGTGGTGGTATTCGGCGGGACTTGGACCGGCTATGCCGAATGGGTGCGTGATTGCTTCGCCGAATGGGAAGGGGCTGGTCATGCCGGATGGACTTGGCTCGTACTGCCGAATGGAGCTTCCATGCCGAATGGACTTGTGCTCGTACTGCCGAATGAAGCTTCCATGCCGAATGGACTTGGGCTCGTACTGCCGAATGAAGCTTCATGCGTGAGTGCCGAGTGTTCCTTGGCCTTGGTGAATGAACTGGAGGTTATTCATGTCGAATGAGCTATGGCTTGCATTGTCGAATGGGAAAGAGGCCGGTCATGCTGAATGAAGTGGTGATTGCGAACCCGGGTGAAACAGACGCTTCGTTGTCTCAAGATCTTCTGGGTGAGAATTCGCCCAACATTTGCCCCCCAAAGTGGGGCACGTGCTTGCACGTGTCGCGCTTTGTTTTGCCCCGTGGTAGGAAGACTAGCTTTATAACGCCAGGGATTGGACGTTCGTATTCTGTTGATGTCCTGCAAAGGAATTTACAGTTTTAGTGTGATTCCAAATAGCGATCGTTCATGATCGAAATATTTGAGATGAAGTGAACTGTGTCGCTCGGGACGAGCAAGTGTGCCCCGAAGGGGCTTAGCATCGTCGATGCCAGGTTCACGTTAGAGTGGGTCCCTGGGTCGTTTGCCAAGGTGGTTTATCGCCAGCTCAGAGCATGCCTAGGGATCGTTCGCGACCGCGTACATGTGTAAGTGGCTTAGCCATTTCACAATTATCAAATATCCATTCGACCGATGGGCTTAAAAATACGTGTCAAAGTGTAAATTCCCACGATGGTAGGGTTAATAACCATTCAGAGCGTGCCTATGGACCATTCGAGGTCGCGTACACGTGTAAACGATTTAATCCACGTCGGTGAGGACTTTACGACTTATTCATCGTTATCATAATCTTATTTTATTAGTTAGTTCTGGAGTTCGGTACTTATCTGAGGGAGGCGCCTGCGTGCCCCCAGTTCCCGGTCTTGGACGGTAGAGAGAGGGTTCCATTCGGTTCTTGGTTGGTCCGGCTAATCTCATCCGGCTTCTGGTGGTCCGGTATTATTGGTCCGGTTGGGCAAAATGTTTGGTTCGGTGGTTGTGAATTCGCCTATATATAGAGGCCGCACCCCCTTGTTTTTCTTTACCGAACGAGTAGAGCCGAACCATATTGAGCACCGAACCAGTTAAGTGCCGGATCAAACGAATACCGAATCAATCTAGCGCCGGACCAATCTAGTACCGAACCAGGTATGTTCCTCTTTGCCGAATACATACGAAAGTTTCCATTTTACCGAATGGGACTATGGCCTTGGGGCCGAACGAGATGGAAACCGAATGAGATGGTAACCGAATGAGATGGAAACCGAATGAACTGGAAACCGAATGAACTGGGAACCGAATGTATTGGGAACCGAATGAACTTGTGAACTTGAAAACTTTAGTTTGCGAATGAAATCCCACACTTGCACGCATTTGTTTGTTTACTTTTCTATGTTCCTTGTTCTAATGCCGTGCCTTCCTTGTGTTGCAGAAAATGTCTCGCAAAGCGGAAACACGATCGGACAGAAAGAAGTCTAGAGGCACAGGAGAGCCTTCCTCTTCCTTGCCCCCAGTCCAGCCAGGATCCGGGCAACATCGACCTATTCCGAGGTCTCTAGTGGACGGATATGGTCCACAGGAACTTTTGGTCTCTCCCCCGGATTGCTTTCCTAGCTCCCTAAAGGAGGAGCAACTTGACGTCATATCCCGTTCCTTCGGGATAGATAGGGCTCTTATGCTGCTGCCGGGAGATGGAGTGATGCCATATAATCCTCCCGAGGGCTACTTCGCTTTTAGCAGATACCATTGCATGTGCGGCGCTATCCCCCCTATCAACGCTTGGATAGTAAGCTTCACCACATATTTGAAGGTGGCTCCCTTCCAGCTTCAGCCTAACTCATATGCTATCCTGGTGAGCCTCTTTGTCATCTTCCAGAGGAGGTACGGGCGCGCCCCCTCCAACCGGGAAATACGATATCTGTACAATCTGAGGGGGTACAGGAAGGGGTCCCCATATATTAGCTTGGAGTCAGCCGTTTCCTTCAAGCCTGTTTTGGATTTATACTCGAAGTATAGCATGTTCAAGAAGGAATGGTTCTTTGTCAGGGATGACTCCGTCTCTATTCGCCGATTTACCTCCGGATGTAAGTAAAAACTCTACTCATAATTCCTGTCTTGGCTGTAATTCACTCTCTTATGCGCTTTTATTTCTTGCTAGCGACAGGTGGTTTTGCGGTTGTGGAAGATGATCGCTTGGTTCGGATGGCAGCAGAAATTGAAGCTATTTCCGGGAGAGACAGATCAGCTGCTTATCTGATTAGGAATGCCAGGCTCTTGTCGTATAATTTGATCCTCCCACATCAGTCCGTAGTCAAACAGAGGGACACGGCAGAAGAGAAGGCTGCCCAGCCTAAAGGTGGGGTGACAGCGAAGGGTGGCAAGAGGAAGCCCTTTGCACAACGTCCAGTCGTAGGAGGCAAGAAGCTCAAGGAGTCCGATGGCCCTTCTCCAAGTACTTGCCCGGATGTCCCGGAGGAGGAAGGTGTAGAAGAGGAGGAAGGAGGTGAAGTTGGAGAAGGGTCGGAGGGTGGAGGAGATGGCGATGGTCAGGGTGGTAGCGGTGTTGCTGCTCTAACCTCTGAGCAGGACCTCGAACTGGATGAGGCTCTCCGTCGGGCCTTCGGGGAGTCAGAGGGGGAGTCGGAAACAGAGAAGGAAACGGAGAAGGCAGAGGAAACCGGCAAAGCTGTGGTTAGCACTGACCCATCCTCTAAGGGTTCCTCAGCTAGGGTGACCCCGGCGATGCAAGGTGAACTTTTGTCTTCTGCCGATTCCATTTTCGATAGGGACTTAGAAATTTTTTACGGTTCACTTCCGTCCTGGAATGAGATCCAGGACTTATTGCAGTATCCCACTCCTCCGCCGGGTTTGTATAATAGATGTGTCTCCTCACTTTTCTTTCTTTTTAACTTAGCACATTTTTTGAATTGCGGATTATTGTATGTTCGTAACACTTGTTCTTTATTCCAGGGGTAGGCCAGGCAGTTAAAACGTCGGATGTTCGACATCGTCTTGAACAATTTAAGTCGCGGAGAGCTTCCGCGAAACCTTCTACTGATCGCACTGGGGACGTAGTCAAGTACCGCCCTCTTCTTGGGGTCATCGAAGAGGGCATTCAGAAAAGGAAGCGGAGCCGTTCCTTATTTGAGTCTTCTTCTGCTTCGCAGCTTCCTACTCTGCCTCCCCCTACTCAGCCTCCTCGTGATACTACGGAGGAGAGCACGGAGCCCTGCCCCCCTCCTCCTCCTTCCAAGAGATCTACTGTCATTCATATAAGGCGTCCCGATGTGCCTCGCCCCGTGCCTCGTGACCCTTTTGCCGGTCATCCTGATTTAGACCCAAGTTTTCGGGACATTTCATTTGATGAGACCACGGGCGAGCACCTACTTCCCCGCAACCCCATGGTACGTGTGCTGGATGAGGCCAAGTCCCTAGATCTTGATCTGCTTACTACTCGGGTAGTTACTATGGGGGACGAGGCCAAGGCTAATATTGACCGGGTGGCCGAAGAGACTAAGAAGTTAATGGAGCATCATGCTCGATTGGTCAAGGCCGGGGAGGAGATTGGGAGTGCTAATATTCGGTTAAGGCTAAAGGTTGCCGATCAGGCCAAGCAGCTTGCCGACCAAGCCATCCAGATCTCCCAGCATGAGGAAGCCTCCCAGCGTCTGAAAGAGACCATGGAGAAGGCCAGTAGGGCGGAGTTACGGAAGATGGAGGTTACCTGCAGGGAGCGGATTAACATGGCCATTACAACGGTGGATGAGGTTCGAAATGCGGATCTCGAGCGGGTAGAGGAGTTGTCGGGGAGACTCGAGGCTGCGGAGATGGCTCAGGCTGAGTTGAAGGAGGAGATGGAGGAGATGAGGAGGTCCCTTAGGTTGAAGGAGGAGGAAATGAGGAGGTCACTCCAGGCTGACTGCTTGAGATACCAATCAGAGAGGGACGTCGCCGTCGCTAAGTTGCAAGCTTCCGAGGCTCGGGTGAAGGAGTTTGAGGAAAATGAGGGGATGATGGATGAGATGCTTCAGGATATGTACTTCCATACTTGGAAAGAGGGCGGCTTGTCTTGGATGGACGATTACCCTCGGGTCATGGCCAAGGTGTATCTCCAGGCTTTAGAGGAGGCCAGGGTGAATGCGGGTAAGGAAGGCGGAGAGGCTTTCAACTTGAGTGCGGTTACTGCTCAGTTCTCAAAGGAGGAGCAAGCGGCGGTGAAGGAGGGGATGCGGCTACTCGCTGCAGAGGAAGCGGGCGTGCAGTTGGATGATGAGGATCAAGCGGCGGATGCTGGTGAGTTATTCTTTTCCCTTTCTTTTCTTTTCGTGTTTTCATAACTTGATCGTTCGTTTAATGAATTCCTCTTCTGATCTGGACAGGTGGGACTTCAGATCCACATGCTGGGGGCTCCGATCCTGCGGCTAAGTAGGCTGGGGGAGTTGGTGATGGAGTGTGGATGCATCTGCCATCTTTTTGTTTCTTTTTTATCACTGTTCATGTTAGTCTTTGATATGCAACTGTAATAAAATTATTTGCAAAGAATAACTTCGTGTGATCTTATAATATAAGCTGATTTTGTCATGTTCAAATGTTGTTGCTATCTTTATGTGCTGTGTGAGAAGTATAATTATGTATATGCCTGTGATTCCACTTGTGTTTGATGTTAAGTTTTTGCTTGAAATATAATTTCACGTTTTGCAATGTCAGTGTATGAATAAGTTATAGTTACGCATTTATGTACAAGAGAAGAGAGTACCGCCCTTTATGTTTTATTCGCAGGCGGTAGCTTTGAGTGTCTTGTGTAACTGTTCACGGGTATAGCAGAGCGCCCTGCTACCCAGCATGCAGGCTTAGAGCCTCATGAGTGAATGCTTCCTATTTGGTTTCCTGTACTTTAGAGTTTGTTATACAGGATAGGAGAAAAATATTTAAATGAAATGGAAATATAGTAAAAGTAAAACTTCCAGTCACGGAAGGCCGTCGATGTGCTTAAGTTCGTGGCAAACGGGTTTTGTAGTCACTTTCCCTAGCTGTGGGTCTTGGAGACATTTGTCACCCATCTTACGCCTCCGCGGGGAGTTTTCTTTTTTACCACAGCCGCACTTAAGACACATCGGAGCCGAGATCGCGCACGGTAACTACCCGAACCATTATGGTCCGTAATCGTGGGTATTATTCGATTTACCGTGGCCGGCTAGCGTGGGTGCCGTTGGCCGTGAACTACCCCTGGCTGGCCACACCTTATGTTGGGGCTTAAAGTAGGTTCACAGTTACCGGCGAGCCGAACGCCGTAATGAGCTGCCATCGGCTATAGTCGGCCTTTATGATGACTTATAATCGGCTCATTACAGTTGGCTTTGAGGGCAGGCGCACAATGAGTTAACTCGCAGCAGAGGGATGCTGGAGCAAAAGTGTCTCATTGGCGAGTGCATAGAATCGTAGCGTACCTGTTAGGCCTAGTCCAGATGAGGCCGCGGTGCATCTTGAGTGGAGATGCCATAGGATTTTGTTCAACAGAAAGGGATAAAGCTTAACAAGCAGCCAAGATATGAAGGCACAAGGTAACAAGAGATAAGATTTTTAAAGTGGTTCGGCACGATAATGCCTACGTCCACCGTGTTAATACGCTTCATATGGGCGGTACGTGTTAAGCAAAGTATCGACGGAGGTGTCGGATGTTCCAAGCCCTCTGGAACACCACTCCGTCCACTGTTGACAAAATATAAGCTCCGTTGTTGTGAAGATCTTGATGAATTTCATATGGTCCGTCTACTGGTGCTTTCATGGTTAGGTAGCATGACAGGCTCAGCTATATCCGACCCCTGCCTGGCACCTCCCCCGTTGGGTTTGGTTCCAAGTGTTTCCTCAGGTCGGAATTCGGGCTGAGTCCGGGCTCGGCTCCTACCATGACCATTTCTTTATTAACCTCTTCGAAGAAGAAAGGTCATTGTTGTCTCACAGATCCTCCAGATTGGGACTCGGTCCATGATTCGGTGTTGCGGGAGGATCCGCATGAGGATAAGATCTCCCTCTTGTAAGCTGCGATGCTTGATTTTGGAGTTGCATTGTGCTGCCACTTTTTGCTTGTGGGCTTCTGCTTTTAAGTGTTGCATCGTTTCTCCTCTCCTCAATCAGATCCAAAGACATGAGGAGGAGTTCTTCGTTTTCTTCTGGGTTGCAGTGGGTCCCATGGTGAGATGGCGCTACAGTTTCAACTGGGGGCATGGCCTCCAATCTGTATGCCAAAGAGAAAGGAGTATGCCCCGTTGATGTTCTATGAGAGGTGCGGCAGGCCCAGGGTGCCGTAGGAAGTTCGTCCACCCAAGCGCCTTTTGACTTTTCAAGCTTCTTCTTGGTTAGGGTTTTGAGAATTCTGTTGACAGCTTTGACTTGTCCGTTTGCCTGAGGATAAGCTACAGATGAGAAGCTTTTGTGAATTATGTGCTCTTGGCATCGGTTGGTAAACTCTTTGTTGTCAAACTGGAGTCCGTTGTTTGATATGATCTTGAGTGGGACTCCGTACCTGCATAGAATATTTTTTGATCAAGAAGTTGATAATTTATGTAAGAAGTTGATAATTTATGCCAAAGATATTTTATTTTAAAGGGTCCGCTTCCACCCATTTGGTGAAATGATTAAAAACATCCTTCTAGCCATCCAGGACAAAGTTTAAAGCAAGGGAGGGGGGCAAGAGTCAAATCTCTGTCCTGGTTGATATAAACGCTTTCCTCCCTTCTTGCCCCCAGCGTTATCTCTAGAGTCATTTCTTCAAACGTCCTTTGTTGCAGCGGGAGTGTCGCCATGGGTAGTCTTAGCCTGTTGTCCTGACTGTCTTTTAGCGGTAGCGTTTTCAAGCCTCATATACTTCCCAGCTTCATGGAAGAAGTCAGGTAACGTAGCTGGTTTATCTTTTGTTAACCTCCTAGCAAACTTGGTATCCGGATGCACGCCACTACAAAGGGCCGTTAGGATAAGTTTCTCATTGGCATCTTGAACTGTTGCTGCTGTGGCGTTGAACCGTGTTAGATATTGTTGCAGCGTCTCTCCGGATTTCTGTTTGATATTGGATAGAGAATAAGCATCCTTGGGTTGTTCCACATGGATGAGGAACTGGCTAATAAACCTTTCTTTCAACATCTCCCATGAGCTGATGGATCCTCGGGGTAGATGGCAGAACCAGGAGGTAGCTAGATCTGCTAGGAATAGCGGAAAGCATTTACATAATACTCCTTCTGTTGCTCCACTCATGAGCATATGCTGGGTGTATCTCTGTAAGTGTACGATGGGGTCGGAAGTTCCTTTGTAAGGTTCCATGGTTGGCATTTTCCATTCCCGGGGGGCGATGGTAGTTTCGATATTTCGGGTAAAGGGGCTGGTGACCCTAGCGCCTATCCCCCGGTCCCTTTGCTCTCGTTGGACACACTCTCTGAATAATCGTGCCATTCGTTCGTCAGAACTTGGAGCGGACAAAAATGAGCTTAGTTCTTCCCTGCGGGATCTATCTCGTCCAGATGACCTGTAGGGATGGTACAATCTATCACTTCTTGCATTATCCAGTGGTTGTCTCTGGCTGCTCGGATGCATGCTAGGACCAGCTACAGTTGCCCCCTGCCTTGATCTTACCCGGTGGGGTTCTGCTTCGAGCATTTCCATGGGGCCAACTTCGGGCTGGGTTCCAGCTTGGCTCCGTTCAGCGGGGTTTCTATGATTCCTGTCGATAGTTTCTTCGAAGAAGGAATACCTTTGCTGTCTCCGAGATCCTCCAGATTGAGACTCATCCCATGATTCAGTGTTGCGGTTGGATTCTTCAGCATCCCTTAAGCGTGACATAAGTTGGTCCACTAAAGCTTCTTGTTGGGATGTGAAGCGGTTGGTTACTTCAGCCACAACTCTGTCTAGATCTGCCCTAGTTATTGGTTGTTCGGTGGCAGGAGCTATCAGATTTGCCTGGTATCCATCTGGTGCTGCTGTTGAAATTGGATGATCCTCTTGATCTGGGGCTACTGGATCCGGAAGACTGCTAGTTGCGATGTTCTTTCCTTTGTTAACATCCTTCCGTTGCTTGGAAGGCATGATTTCTAAGCGACGAACGTCGTTATGAGGAAGAAGGTTGAGTGGGAGAAGCTGAAGCTTCGAGTTCAATTCTCAATGAAAGCACCAAAAATGTTTGCACAAAAAAAATGGACAAACACCTCCAAGTCGTATTATTTTAGTTGAGTATGTGTGATTTTCAATGATTTTAGATGAGTATGTAAATATGAGAAAAGTAAGGGCTGAAATGTAAAAGACACGCAGATTTATAGTGGTTCGGCCAGAATGTGCCTACGTCCACTTTATATGTTATTATCTTTCTTCTTCCAGATTACAAGTACAATGCTTTGTATACAAGTGTATGAAAGTAGTTTGAAAGTTCCTTCCTTGCTTGAGCTCTCAAACTTGTCTGCCATTGTTGTACCCCTGCCCCTCTATTTATAGAATGAGGTAGGGGGCAGGGGTCTTGGAAGTATATAACTGCTGGTGGGCCCGGGCTGAAGTGATCTGGACTGGCAACTGTGTGGTTCGGCGAGGCTCATTCGGTGTTGCATGGATATGGAGGCTTGGACCGGTGTTGGGTAGTTCGGCATGTAAGTGTTGTGGTGGTTCGGTAGAGATGTGATGGGAAGGTGGTTCGGCAATAGTGTGGTCCGGTGGTGGTATTCGGCGGGACTTGGACCGGCTATGCCGAATGGGTGCGTGATTGCTTCGCCGAATGGGAAGGGGCTGGTCATGCCGGATGGACTTGGCTCGTACTGCCGAATGGAGCTTCCATGCCGAATGGACTTGTGCTCGTACTGCCGAATGAAGCTTCCATGCCGAATGGACTTGGGCTCGTACTGCCGAATGAAGCTTCATGCGTGAGTGCCGAGTGTTCCTTGGCCTTGGTGAATGAACTGGAGGTTATTCATGTCGAATGAGCTATGGCTTGCATTGTCGAATGGGAAAGAGGCCGGTCATGCTGAATGAAGTGGTGATTGCGAACCCGGGTGAAACAGACGCTTCGTTGTCTCAAGATCTTCTGGGTGAGAATTCGCCCAACAGTGGTTCGGCGTGTTGCCTACATCCACTGTGAAGTTTTTTGATGTTTTATTGATTCTCTTTCAATGATTACAAGTTGTTACAGCGATCCACAGCAAGTTACAACTGGAAATTCGAAATCAACAATAGAATTATGATGTAGGATGATGGAGATCTTGATCCGGCAGAGTCTCGGCGTCTCAGAGTCAGAAGATCCCTTTTCTGTTGGCCCTGGGGCTCTATTTATAGGTGTAGGCTGCTGGTATCTCGCTGAAAACTCGGGAGACCACTTCCGGCACGTGAGGGGGCCCACACGTACGGCCTCGGGAAGTTTGGGCCCACTTTGGCATCGGTTCGAACTTCATTCGAACCGATCAAGAATTCATCCAATCGAGGTGAAATTTGGCGTGCACATTCTTCAACATGTATGCAAGCATCTGTGAAAGTTTCATTGCATTTGGATCAGTAGGTTAGGAGATATGATGGGTTCGAAATAGGATTCACGGTACGGCTGTTTGGTTCGAACCCATGGTTTCGAAACGATGGTTTCGAATCCATCATGGCACGCGGCTTCGTGGTGACGTGGAGCGCAAGTTTCGAACCGATCCGGACTTAGTTCCGTGTTGACCGCTTTGACTCCGTGTATCTCGGTGATTTCGAACCGATGGAAGACACGTGGGTTGACCCAGTGGGTTCGAACAAGGCAACACAGGATGGGTTCGAAGAAGGCCTTTGTGATGGTTTCGAAGCATGGCTCTATGATGGGTTCGAACACGACTTCAGGGATGGGTTCGAACGAAGCTTATGTATGGGTTCGAAGCATGCATGTCCGATGGTTTCGAACTGAGGCAGCCGAGTATGGGTTCGAACCAGCTACTCTCTGATGGGTTCGAAGTGATGGTTTCGAACTGGGGCGTGACGATGGATTCGAAGACAACCATCATCATGGGTTCGAAATCAGTGTGTCCCCTCCAAGTTGCCTCGATCATAACTTGAGCATACGAACTCGCATCGACTTGAAATTTGAAATGCTGACTCCTGTGGCCTTTCTTGCAGTGTCCCATCAATTGTAGCTCATTCTGGACTCGGATAAAATTCATTGATATCCATGGTGAAGGAAAATACGATCAACCTCTGAGGCGAACCATCCTTCCTTTTCAATCGCTCTTTTGGTATCGCTGCTTTGCCAAAAAGCGGGATAACATTTTGCCCCCCAAAGTACGTCTTGTGGGAACATGACGTGCTTTGAATAGGTGCCATTTCTATCTGAACAATCATTGCTCTCTTTTTTGTTGAAACTCGTATGCTGTACTGCCGTAACCTTGCGTTGATATGATTGACTGCTGTATAATAGTGCTTAGCCGTTGGCTGTCGCATTTGTAACGGGAATAGTGTTTGATCCCTGTGAATATTCAAAATCGAATGTTAGTCCGACATGTATGCAATATGTCAATTTGGACCTTGTTAATGTCGTGCGTCCACGAGTCGTTGTCAGTTTGGTTTGCTGCAGAATTTCGTATCGATTCTCTCCTGAATCGATTTTGAAATTTGAATTGAGACAACGCTTGGCGGTTGTTTTGAAAAGTTCCTTCGTATCGATCCTCTCCTGAACCGATATTGAAGGTTGAAGAATTTGAATTTGTATTGTGCAAGTGTAATGTTTCGAACCGATGCACTTGAGCATTGATGGGTTCGAAATTCAAATTTGTATGGATGCAATATGCCCGTGCAATGATGGGTTGTGTGAATATGAGATTTCGAGTCGATGCGTTGGAGCATGGATGGATTCGAAATTGACATTCGACCCAACGGAGTACACTCGTGTCGTGGTGGGTTCGAAGTTGACTTTCGAACCGATGTTAAAAGATGGAGTATACTTTGTACTGTGATGGGTTCGAAATTGTCATTCGAAATGATGTGAAAGGATGGTTTCGAATCAGCAGTTCGTTTCGATGGTTTCGAAAATGATCTTCGAATCGATGATTTGGATGGGTACGAAACTTTGGTTCACGGCAATTGTCTGTGTGCTTCACACGATGGAGCCTCAAGCATTTGGATTCGAAAGTTGGTTTCGAAACCATTCTGCCTTCTGACCTGTTGTACTCGGTCAATTTTTACCGGAATTCGAAACGTCCCGGTCATCTTCAACCCCCCATATAAATAGCGGTGGACCTGCCACATTTTCACTTTTTACTTTTACTTTCGCTTGCTCTCTGCATCGTCTCGAAGCCTCAAAAGAGAAAAACTGCGACGCGTTTTCGAACCCATCAAGATTTAAGACTTAAATTTCTCGAATCCATTGTTCAAACTAGGTAATTAGCCTCGGATTCAAACGATGAAGCTATTTCGAACCTATTTCTGTTTATCGATTGCATGGCTTCGAGATTGGCAAAACCAGATCTGGTTTGAGAGGGTTTCGAACTGATGTGTGGATTCGAGTTCGAACCGATGACGGTGGTGTGTTTTCATTGGATTTCGAATCGATCCTTGGAATGTCCTTGTTGGGATGCGCAGTTCGCACCGATTGGGGGATTCGAGGGATCCATTCGAATCGATGGATTCGAACCCATAGGTTATCGGTTCGAAGTCGACAACTTCGTATCGATACGAAGTGGATCGGTTCGAACGCGACCGATGTCAAGTTTAAGGAATTCGGTATCGGTTCGAACTTGTCATTTGGCTATCGGTTCGAAGCGCGTCTAACTGTATGGTTTCGAAGTGATGTCAGGATGGGTTCGAACGCATGGGTTCGAAGCAATGACATGATGATTTCGAACGCGTGGGTTCGAAAGAAGTTTGGACGGGTTCGAACGCATGGGTTCGAAGCAACGTCATGATGGTTTCGAACGCGTGGGTTCGAAAGAAGTTTGGATGGGTTCGAAGGAAGAGGTGTTCGGTTGGGTTCGAACGAAGCCTCTGTGATGGTTTCGAACCCTGTATGATGGACTCCAAAATTTGAAATTTTTCAAGCACAACTCCGACGAGCTTCATTCCTGCATATTTGGACTTGGATATTGAACTGCATATTTGATTGCCTTTTGAAGCTCGTCGATGGAACTATAACAACTTATATTCGAACTGACTTCCATCATATAAACGATTTAGTGATGACGGTCAGCGATGACGGTCATTATTGCTGAACTTCGTAGCTTTGTCGTTTGAATGTTCACTTTAACTCTGCAACATTTGTTCAAGTAATGCATGGCACAGTACCACACACATTCATACACTTTACACTGGGGAACACACGGGTTCTTTGTCGTCTAACGATGGTTTCTCCTGAGTTAGCTAGTTATGGAACCTTCAAGTTCACAGCAGCAGGAGATTCAAGGTACAGCCCCTCCGAGGCTAGAAGTTCCGGATATAGATCCTGAGATCATCGGTCCGGCTCCGGACGAACTTCCTGATGCGTCGTTCATTGCCAATCCATCAGATTCCGTTCCATTGAATATCTCTGAAGACATGTTGGGAAGAATTTGTTTGAGGCACGGCTTGTCACTGGACGATGTGTTACTGCCGGGGCCGAATGATAGACCACATAATCCGCCAGAAGGGTATACAGCATTTAATCGCCACGCGTGTGCGGCGGGGACACTTCCCCCATTCAACGAGTATATAAGAGAAGTATTGTCGTTTTTGAGGATCGCCCCATCTCAGCTGCATCCGAACGGATATGCGTCGATCAATAGCTTGTTCATTGCATTTATGGAATGTCTCCATCGACCGCCGCTTCCAATCGAAATTAGATACTTGTTCAACTTCAAAACTCGTGGTGATTATCCTTCTTTCACATTTCTGGAGGCGGTGAGAAATTGTCAAGTGGTCACCGGATCCTGGACAAGGCTGAGTTACTATAGAACAGAATGGTTTTATGTCAGATGTCTTCCAGGATTTGCCCGACGATGGTTATTCAGACGTGAGTATAACCGAGTTCTTAAATAGTTACTACGACAATTGCTGCCGAAGTGGAACTTATATTAATTTTTTCTTTTTACAGCAACGATCCCGCGACCCGAAGGTGAAGAGTTTAAGGAGATGGTGCGAGTACTTCGAGAAGTCCCGAGCGAAGATAGGGACATCGAGTTGCTTTTGACCGATAGGAATCTCCGGACCTTTGGGCTGATTGAACGAGGACAGAGTATAAGGTTTGAGGTGGCACAAAGGATCGTTCCTAAGAAACGAGTCAAACATAAGAAGCCCGAAGTTGTCATAGCCGAGGAGGCTGACTCTGAAAGAACTCATACTGACGATGAGCCGCTGATCGAGCCTACGGATGTAGCTTCGGATGTCACGGAGCAGAGAAAAGGCAAGGCTGCCATGGTTAAGTCAACTAAGTGGGGGAGACGGAAATCGGTTGTCACTGCCCGGTCCTCTTCCGGAGTTAGAATCTCTGAGATGTCTCCTCCGCGTACTGAAAGTCTCTATGAAGGGCTTGCCGACCTTCCAATCCCGGAAGATGTGTCTTTTCAACATGATGCCGGGTTGGAGGAGTTCCATCGTAATCTAGAATTGAGCGAGCCTCTTATTACTAGCGAGGTCGACATTTCTGGTTGGTCGGGGGGAATGCATATTCATACACATTTCACGACACTGCATAAACTTTGACTGTAAATTATCTGTTTCGAAGGGTGATTGATTCGATTTTATTTTGCTTTGCAGATACTATGTCAAAGCGGGGTTCAATGCTTGGGAGTCTTCGACATGCCCGCAAGTCTTCTTATTATGATTCGCGCAGGCGAGAGGGAGATAGAGATTATGATCAGGGACGCCCTGGATACTATGACCAAGGACGTTCCGGATATTCTAGTCATGAGAGATACGATTCGGACAAGGGCCATAGGCGTCGATCGCGATCGCGTACCCCTCCTCCTTCCAGAGGTCCCGTACAACATCCCGTTCATGTTCCTCGTGACTCTTCTCGACATGCGCCAGTTTCTCAAGCTTATAGATCTGAGGTGACGGCACCGATGGCTGCGGAGGAACCTCCTACTGAAATCATGGGGGAAGGAGCAATCAGGCTCGCGCAACTGAAGAGAGAATTCCCGAATATCTGCTTCGACAATTATGACTTTCCCCCGAACTTGAAAAGAATCCCACCGGAGGCCGAGCGGTGGGCGCTTGATTATGTGCACGACTTCTACGCACAGTATAAGGTGTGGTATAAGGCAGCTGAAAAAGCATCGGCGCTGGCCTTCGAACGGGCGGCCACCATTGAAAAATTGCAAGCCGAGTTAGCACAAAAAGATCGCATCATTCAAGTGCTGAATACTGAGGCTGAATCGTCCCGTAAATCTGAAATAGAGGCCACTAAAAAAGCCGATGAAGCCCAGGCAATCATGGATAGGATGAAATGCGAACACTACGCCACGGTTGAGGACATGGGTCATCGAAACACATTGGTTACTGCAGAGAGGGACGCTGCCCTGAAGGAGTTGAACGAGCTTAAGTCAAAATTTGCTGAAATCGCCAAGGAAAGGGATGATACGAATAGCGCAGCTCAGGAGGCGTGTGAACAAGCTGTGATTCTTCGCACCGAAAGGGATGCTGCGGTGGCGAAAGTTCAAGCGGTCGAGACAGAGGTGGAGGAGAAAGTTCAACAAGCAGAGGCCAGGCTAGAGGCCGATATCGAAGATCTGCTTATAACTTATAACGCCAACGTGTTAAAACACCGAAATTTAGCCTGGCTTCAAGATTATCCCGTTCACCTTCGCAGCGCTTGGGAACGATTGGTCGAGGAAGAGGGGGAAGCGCATCCGGGCGAATCGGTTGACCGATTCGAGCTTGAGAACCGGCTATTAACTGAGGATGAAAAGAAGGTCCTTCACGATGCTATCATTGCTCATGAGAAGGAGATGGTGGGTGGTCGTTCCCTGGAAGTTGGAGAGGGAACGGGCGTTGAGCACCATGCGAATGTCACTGAAGTCACCACATCGCCTTTATCCGTGCCTGCGTCTGCGGTCAGCTTGCCACCTGTTCCTGCTTATGACCCGGAGCGGCCGCACTTATCTCCTATCCATGAGCACACTTCCGAGGTCGTTCAGCCGTCTGCGAGTCAAACTGGAGAAGGTATTTCGAAATTATCTCAAGTGTTTTCTAAATAAAGAGTTTGTTTTGAAGGAGTTACTAATAACTTATTGTTTTTGCCTAGTGACGGAGGTTGCGCCGACAGTCACGGCTCAAGAATCAAGCCAAAAGGTTAAGGCCATCGCCACCGAGACCACTGTTGTAACTGCGGTATCGATCGAGGCGGCACAGGGGAGTGGGTTATCTCTCGAGGAACAGATGGTGAGCGAGCTGCTCGGTGAGCAGGGCGGTTACTCTACGGACTTACAGTTTATCATCGTTAGTGATCCCCTGCCGACCTCAAGCTCTTCGATGCAAGTTGCGGATGCCCCCAGCCAAGCCCAAGCGACTCGAGAAGAGGAAATTTTGGCTGAAATCAGCGCTGAAATAGAAGCTGCGGGGCACAGTGGTAGCGCCGGTGGCAGCGCGACGGCGCATAGCTCAACACCCGCTAGGATAGTACCATCGGGTGGCACTATCTCAATTTCCGTCACAGATCCAGTCCCCCCTACTCCTCCGGCGGGAAGCCTCCCTGTGGATTCGAGCTCTGAGGAGGACATCGATATCATGCCCCCAGCCGAAGAGTCACCGCCGAAGAGGAGGCACTCAAAAAGAATTTCTGTCGCTAGTGATTCTGATAATGATGAACCACTAATAAGGAAGACGAAAAAAAGGAAGAAGTAGATCGGCTTTACAAGTAGATGTTTTGGTGGATAAGTACTTGTTTTTGTTTTTTATTAGTAAGCCGTGTATAGATGCAGGTTCGGCTCCTGCTAGTAGGGATTGTTTTTGGGAAAACTTTTTCATATGTAAGCCCTCATTTTTGGTTAGTTGAAATAAACTTTAGTTTCTTTGTTTCAACTCTTGTTTTATTTGTGCTTAAGTACTTGCAATGCCTTGTTTTCGGTCCGGTGTACTTGTGGTGTTTTTACCGTTTAAGTAGAGCTCGTTTCATTTGCCACGCTTGAGAACCTTGGTCACAAGTTGTGATTGATGAATGAGTTGAACTTCGGACGTTGTATCACTTCGGTGAGTGATTGACACTTAGCTTTCGTGCCCCCCAGTCTTGGGGAACAACACTTGTATTTTTGGCAGTCGATTGCACTTGTTGCAAATCTTAAGTACACGTCCGCCTTCCGGGGACTTAGAGTAATTTGAGATCGATAACCTGGTTTGCATTCCAGGAGTTCAAGTGTTATTGATACTTGTAACATGGTTCACGCTTCGGGAACTTGGGGATGGTGTTCACATTCCAACTTGCACTCTACTAACTCGGAGTTAGTATTAACGCTTTAGTTCGCACTACGGGAACTTTGACTTGGTGTTGGTGCTCCAATTCACACGCCGGGAGCTTGGATAAAACATGTAAGTTTGGGTTCGTACTTCAGGAACCCGGAATTGACATTTATACCCCAACTCGCACTTCGGGAATATGGAGTTTGCACGGATGCTTCGGTTCGCGCTCCGGGAACCCGTAGCTTATGTTCATACCCCAATTCATGTTTTGGGGATTCGGAGTCCGCATTGATGGGTTGGTTCACGCAGTGGGAACGAATTATTAAATGTTTATACTCCAATTCACGCTGCGGGAAGTTGGAGTCCGTTCGCACTCCGGGAACGAGTTGTTAAATGTTTATACTCCAATTCACGCTGCGGGAAGTTGGAGTCCGTTCGCACTCCGGGAACGAGTTGTTAAATGTTTATACTCCAATTCATGCAGTGGGAAGTTGGAGTCCGTTCGCATTCCGGGAACGACTTGTTAAATGTTTATACTCCAATTCACGCAGTGGGAAGTTGGAGTCCGTTCGCACTCCGGGAACGAATTGTTAAATGTTTATACTCCAATTCACGCAGTGGGAAGTTGGAGTCCGTTCGCACTCCGGGAACGAATTGTTAAATGTTTATACTCCAATTCGCGCAGTGGGAAGTTGGAGTCCGTTCGCACTCCGGGAACGAATTGTTAAATGTTTATACTCCAATTCACGCAGTGGGAAGTTGGAGTCCGTTCGCACTCCGGGAACGAATTGTTAAATGTTTATACTCCAATTCACGCAGTGGGAAGTTGGAGTCCGTTCGCACTCCGGGAACGAATTGTTAAATGTTTATACTCCAATTCGCGCAGTGGGAAGTGGGAGTCCGTTCGCACTCCGGGAACGAATTGTTAAATGGACTGTCGTGTGTTGGTCCGGTTCAGCCTTCGATGTGTTGACTTGCCCCCGAGCTGGGGTTTCACTTAGTGAGTGGCCGGTTGTAACGCAATCACTCGCTATTTGAATAAATTCCATTGTTCGATGGAACTTAGCTCTTCGTGTGTCGTGATTGTTGAATGTTGTATTCGATGAATCACAGCTTTAGCTTGAAGAGATAATGTTTTATTGCTGAAATGAGAAAATATGGCAAAGTCAGTGCCTTATTACAAAATCAAATTTCAGAATGTAAATGAAATTGCAAAATATTCATAGATTGAATGAGCCTGTCATGTGTGACAATGACGAAGATCCTCGTCGTTCCAGGCTCCTGAGAAAGTCGGTCCGCCACTGATGGCGTTTATCACCAATCTCCCGCGAGGACCATCGGAGTCCTCATGCCTCGGTTGATCGGGTTCATTGATTTGATTTGATGGACCTGCTTCCCTGGGTTGCGGTGTCCGCACAAATCGATCGAGTCTCCTTTCCCTGATCAGTTTTTCAACAAGATCCTGTAGGTGACGACACTCGTTCGTATCGTGTCCGTAGCCTTCACGGAACCTGCAAAATTTTCCTGTTTGGATTTGTCTCTCTGACGACGGTCTCGGAGCAGGTTTTTCATATTGAATTGTACTACGGGTTTGTAAATACAAGTCCTCCAATGAAGTATTCAAAGGAGTATAACTGTCGAACTTCGGATTTTTGCGTTGCGGGCCGCTATTTTGATCTCGTTTTTTAATTTGATTCACGCTCTCTCTTCGCCGAGCTTGTTTATTTTTAATGTTCAACTGAACTTTTCCGGAGCTCTCACCGGATTGTTTTATTGCAACATTGCTTTGGGTTCCTCCCACGTTTGATCCTGCGTCAGTTTGCTTCCTAGACTGTTTCGCGTCTTCCCGTCTCAGGAATTGAGCTGCTTTGGCATGGAAACGGTCCAATGACGCAGGTGGTTTTCCAGCTAGCCAATTGCCGAATTCAGAATCGGGGTCGATCCCCTTGGTTAACGCCATAAGGATGGAGTTATCATTTGGATTACTAATCTCCGCACATGCAGTATGGAATCTTTCTAAGTAGTGTCTGAGCGTCTCTCCGGGAGCTTGCGTGACACTGGATAGAGTGTTGACATCTTTCGGCCTTGCGACGTGCATGCGGAATTGCTCAACGAATTTTGTGGCCAGCTGGTCGAATGAGGAGACGGATCGAGGAGGCAATCGGGTGAACCACATGGTGGCGATGCCCCCCAGGGATATGGGGAAACTACGACATTTCACAGCGTCGTCGGCTCTGGCAGCCGTCATCGACCATTCATATTTTAGAATATGTTGATTTGGATCGGAGTTTCCCTCATACATGGGCAGAGTGGGCATTCGGAATCGCCGTGGGGGTTCAGCATTAAGAATGTCGTCCGTAAAGGGAGTGTGACTTCGGGAAACCCCCCAATCGTCGTTTGTGAACCCCTGACTCTCACGAATCATCTGTCGTATCATAGTTGATAGATCCGGCATTTGCACCGGAGTATGGTCACGTTCCATACTTTGGGTTTGAGCCGGATATCGTTGACGGTTCAAATCTCGCCTTCTCGGCTCATAGTCCTCTGGGACGTACGGTTCAGGAGTATGACCGCTTTGACGACGGTCCGGGTCCGACTGATCTCGAGCGTCGACCCCTGGTTCAGCCGCAACGCTAGCGGTGCGGTACTCAGCGGCGTGGTGAGGAATGGCACCCCCTCGGGAGGAGGGTCCGGTTTGGAAGCTGGCTGACGGACCAACTCTTATTTGTCCAACGGTCAATATCGGTTGGTTTCCAGCGGATGGTATACGACCCTCATCTAACCGAGGTCGTGGAGGTCGGTTATGATAATCAGAAGATGAAGAACTTTCGCTAGAAGAGCAATAAGCACGATCTCTCGTGGATCGTTTTCGTTTCTGGCGATCCAGCTGGTTGATTAGCTCAGCGTTGGCGCGTAACTGTTCTTCTAGTTGTCGCCGACTCTGGGTCAGCTCTTGAAGTAACAACTGCAATTCTTGTCGGGTAACCGGACCCGACGGTTCTGAGTGCCCAGCGGCACCTTGATTAGGTGGAGGCAGAGGGGCAGGATTCTGTCTATCCTGTCCTTCTTGATTGACGGCGTTCGAGGTGGTTCTTGTGCTAACCATTTTTACAGTTGAGTTCCTTTCCTAGACTTTTTGCAAATCTGAATAGAAGGGAAGGAAGTTGGATTTAACAATCTGGATCTCTCTCTTAGATTTGTTCAATCCGGTATCGATGACAGATCCAACGAGCACGAGAAAATCTGGGTTTTCTCAGTGAAAGCACCAAAGTGTTTGTGTCAAAATTGGGCACAACACTCTTCGGGAGTCGTTGAAGAGATAATAGTCAAGAATGCAAGTTCAAAACAGATATTATCTAACAAAAACTCCAATCAGCAGTAAAGTAAATGCGTAGACAAGTGATTTATAGTGGTTCGGCGTGTTGCCTACGTCCACTGTGAAGTTTTTTGATGTTTTATTGATTCTCTTTCAATGATTACAAGTTGTTACAGCGATCCACAGCAAGTTACAACTGGGAATTCGAAATCAACAATAGGATTATGATGTAGGATGATGGAGATCTTGATCCGGCAGAGTCTCGGCGTCTCAGAGTCAGAAGATCCTCCCTTTTCTGTTGGCCCTGGGGCTCTATTTATAGGTGTAGGCTGCTGGTATCTCGTTGAAAACTCGGGAGACCACTTCTGGCACGTGAGGGGGCCCACACGTACGGTCTCGGGAAGTTTGGGCCCACTTTGGCATCGGTTCGAACTCCATTCGAACCGATCAAGAATTCATCCAATCGAGGTGAAATTTGGCGAGGACATTCTTCAACATGTATGCTAGCATCTGTGAAAATTTCATGACATTTGGATCAGTAGAATGGGAGATATGATGGGTTCGAAATAGGATTCACGGCACGGCTGTTTGGTTCGAACCCATGGTTTCGAAACGATGGTTTCGAATCCATCATGGCACGCGACTTCATGGTGACGTGGAGCGCAAGTTTCGAACCGATCCGGACTTAGTTCCGTGTTGACCGCTTCGACTCCGTGTATCTCGGTGATTTCGAACCGATGGAAGACACGTGGGTTGACCTAGTGGGTTCGAACAAGGCAACACAGGATGGGTTCGAAGAAGGCCTTTGTGATGGTTTCGAAGCATGGCTCTATGATGGGTTCGAACACGACTTCAGGGATGGGTTCGAACGAAGCTTATGTATGGGTTCGAAGCATGCATGTCCGATGGTTTCGAACTGAGGCAGCCGAGTATGGGTTCGAACCAGCTACTCTCTGATGGGTTCGAAGTGATGGTTTCGAACTGGGGCGTGACGATGGATTCGAAGACAACCATCATCATGGGTTCGAAATCAGTGTGTCCCCTCCAAGTTGCCTCGATCATAACTTGAGCATACGAACTCGGATCGACTTGAAATTTGAAATGCTGACTCCTGTGGCCTTTCTTGCAGTGTCCCATCAATTGTAGCTCATTCTGGACTCGGATAAAATTCAGTGATATCCATGGCGAAGGAAAATACGATCAACCTCTGAGGCGAACCGTCCTTCCTTTTCAATCGCTCTTTTGGTATCGCGGCTTTGCCAAAAAGCGGGATAACATCGTACGGCCTTTAGAAATGAGTGCATGGATTTGAAACATTGCAGTACCATGGTGCACCACTCTGCAGCGATGGTAAATCATAGACCAGCCACGGGGATCCCGTTTTACAGAAAAAATCCACGTGACGAAAAAACGAAGGGTAAAATACTTCCTTGACCCGATTGAGGTTCGGATAGGATTTTTTGGGTATGAAACTAACCAGTGACGGCTGAAAGCGGTCATAGCTGTAGAACTCACAGATACCTTCGTTTTGACTGGTTATGGCTCCCGTAACTCTAAACGAGCCAAGAGTTATGGCCCTCCGAAGAATCGATATTCACAGGGTGCAACATCTACGGTGCAAGGTGCAACATCCGTCCAAAATGACGAAACAGTGCCGTACGACCTTTAGAAATGAGTGCATGTATTTGAAACATTGCAGTCCCATGGTGCACCACTCTCCAGCGATGGTAAATCATAGGCCAGCCACGGGGATCCCGTTTTACAGAAAAAATCCACGTGACGAAAAAACGAAGGGTAAAATACTACCTTGACCCGATTGAGGTTCGGATAGGATTTTTTGGGTATGAAACTAACCAGTGACGGCTGAAAGCTGTCATAGCTGTAGAACTCACAGATACCTTCGTTTTGACTGGTTATGGCTCCCGTAACTCTAAACGAGCCAAGAGTTATGGCCCTCCGAAGAATCGATATCCACAGGGTGCAACATCTACGGTGCAAGGTGCAACATCCGTCCAAAATGACGAAACAGTGACGTACGACCTTTAGAAATGAATGCATGGATTTGAAACGTTGCAGTACCATGGTGCACAACTCTCCAGCGATGGTAAATCATAGGCCAGCCACGGGGATCCCGTTTTACAGAAAAAATCCACGTGACGAAAAAACGAAAGGTAAAATACTTCCTTGACCCGATTGAGGTTCGGATAGGATTTTTTGGGTATGAAATTAACCAGTGACGGCTGAAAGCTGTCATAGCTATAGAACTCACAGATACCTTCGTTTTGACTGGTTATGGCTTCCGTAACTCTAAACGAGCCAAGAGTTATGGCCCTCCGAAGAATCGATATCCACAGGGTGCAACATCTACGGTGCAAGGTGCACCATCCGTCCAAAATGACGAAACAGTGCCGTACGACCTTTAGAAATGAGTGCATGGATTTGAAACATTGCGGTACCATGGTGCACCACTCTCCAGCGATGGTAAATCATAGACCAGCCACGGGGATCCCGTTTTACAGAAAAAATCCACGTGACGAAAAACGAAGGGTACAAGAATCCCATGACCCGATTGAGGTTCGGATAGGATTTTTTGGGTATGAAACTAACCAGTGAAGGCTAAACGCTGTCATAGCTGTAGAACTCACAGATACCTTCGTTTTGACTGGTTATGGCTCCCGTAACTCTAAACGAGACAAGAGTTATGGCCCTCCGAAGAATCGATATCCACAGGGTGCAACATCTACGGTGCAAGGTGCAACATCCGTCCAAAATGACGAAACAGTGCCGTACGACCTTTAGAAATGAGTGCATGGATTTGAAACATTGCAGTACCATGGTGCACCACTCTCCAGCGATGGTAAATCATAGGCCAGCCACGGGGCTGCGAAGAATCGATATCCACAGGGTGCAACATCTACGGTGCAAGGTGCAACATCCGTCCAAAATGACGAAACAGTGCCGTACGACCTTTAGAAATGAGTGCATGTATTTGAAACAATGCAGTACCATGGTGCACCACTCTCCAGCGATGGTAAATCATAGATCAGCCACGGGGATCCCGTTTTACAGAAAAAAATCCACGTGACGAAAAAACGAAGGATAAAAAACTTCCACGACCCGATTGAGGTTCGGATAGGATTTTTTGGGTATGAAACTAACCAGTGATGGCTGAAAGCGGTCATAGCTGTAGAACCCACAGATACCTTCGTTTTGACTGGTTATGGCTCCCGTAACTCTAAACGAACCAAGAGTTATGGCCCTGCGAAGAATCGATATCCACAGGGTGCAACATCTACGGTGCAAGGTGCAACATCCGTCCAAAATGACGAAACAGTGCCGTACGACATTTAGAAATGAGTGCATGGATTTGAAACATTGCAGTACCATGGTGCACCACTCTCCAGCGATGATAAATCATAGACCTGCCACGGGGATCCCGTTTTACAGAAAAAATCCACGTGACGAAAAAACGAAGGGTAAAAAACTTCCTTGACCCGATTGAGGTTCGGATAGGATTTTTTGGGTATGAAACTAACCAGTGATGGCTGAAAGTGGTCATAGCTGTAGAACCCACAGATACCTTCGTTTTGACTAGTTATGCCTCCCGTAACGCTAAACGAGCCAAGAGTTATGGCCCTGCGAAGAATCGATATCCACAGGGTGCAACATCTACGGTGCAAGGTGCAACATCCGTCCAAAATGACGAAACAGTGCCGTACGACCTTTAGAAATGAGTGCATGGATTTGAAACATTGCAGTACCATGGTGCACCACTCTCGAGCGATGGTAAATCATAGACCAGCCACGGGGATTCCGTTTTACAGAAAAAATCCACGCGACGAAAAAACGAAGGGTAAAAAACTTCCTTGACCCGATTGAGGTTCGGATAGGATTTTTTGGGTATGAAACTAACCAGTGACGGCTGAAAGCGGTCATAGCTGTAGAACCCACAGATACCTTCGTTTTGACTGGTTATGGCTCCCTTAACTCTAAACGAGCCAAGAGTTATGGCCCTGCGAAGAATCGATATCCACAGGGTGCAACATCTACGGTGCAAGGTGCAACATCCGTCCAAAATGACGAAACAGTGCCGTACGACCTTTAGAAATGAGTGCATGGATTTGAAATATTGCAGTACCATGGTGCACCACTCTCCAGCGATGGTAAATCATAGACCAGCCACGGGGATCCCGTTTTACAGAAAAAATCCACGTGACGAAAAAACGAACGGTAAAAAACTTCCTTGACTCGATTGAGGTTCGGATAGGATTTTTGGGTATGAAACTAACCAGTGATGGCTGAAAGCTGTCACAGCTGTAGAACTCACAGATACCTTCGTTTTGACTGGTTATGGCTCCCGTAACTCTAAACGAGCCAAGAGTTATGGCCCTCCGAAGAATCGATATCCACAGGGTGCAACATCTACGGTGCAAGGTGCAACATCCGTCCAAAATGACGAAACAGTGCCGTACGACCTTTAGAAATGAGTGCATGGATTTGAAACATTGCAGTACCATGGTGCACCACTCTCCAGCGATGGTAAATCATAGACCAGCCACGGGGATCCCGTTTTACTGAAAAAATCCACGTGACGAAAAAACGAAGGGCAAAATACTTCCTTGACCCGATTGAGGTTCGGATAGGATTTTTTGGGTATGAAACTAACCAGTGATGGCTGAAAGCTGTCATAGCGGTAGAACTCACAGATACCTTCTTTTTAACTGGTTATGGCTCCCGTAACTCTAAACGAGCCAAGAGTTATGGCCCTCCGAAGAATCGATATCCACAGGGTGCAACATCTACGGTGCAAGGTGCAACATCCGTCCAAAATGACGAAACAGTGCCGTACGACCTTTAGAAATGAGTGCATGGATTTGAAACATTGCAGTACCATGGTGCACCACTCTCCCGCGATGGTAAATCATAGACCAGCCACGGGGATCCCGTTTTACAGAAAAAATCCACGTGACGAAAAAACGAAGGGTAAAAAACTTCCTTGACTCGATTGAGGTTCGGATAGGATTTTTGGGTATGAAACTAACCAGTGACGGCTGAAATATGTCATAGCTGTAGAACTCACAGATACCTTCGTTTTGACTGGTTATGGCTCCCGTAACTCTAAACGAGCCAAGAGTTATGGCCCTCCGAAGAATCGATATCCACAGGGTGCAACATCTACGGTGCAAGGTGCAACATCCGTCCAAAATGACGAAACAGTGCCGTACGACCTTTAGAAATGAGTGCATGGATTTGAAACATTGCAGTACCATGGTGCACCACTCTCCCGCGATGGTAAATCATAGACCAGCCACGGGGATCCCGTTTTACAGAAAAAATCCACGTGACGAAAAAACGAAGGGTAAAAAACTTCCTTGACTCGATTGAGGTTCGGATAGGATTTTTGGGTATGAAACTAACCAGTGACGGCTGAAAGATGTCATAGCTGTAGAACTCACAGATACCTTCGTTTTGACTGGTTATGGCTCCCGTAACTCTAAACGAGCCAAGAGTTATGGCCCTCCGAAGAATCGATATCCACAGGGTGCAGCATCTACGGTGCAAGGTGCAACATCCGTCCAAAATGACGAAACAGTGCCGTACGACCTTTGGAAATGAGTGCATGGATTTGTAACATTGCAGTACCATGGTGCACTACTCTCCAGCGATGGTAAATTATAGACCAGCCACGGGGATCCCGTTTTACAGAAAAAATCCACGTGACGAAAAAACGAAGGGTAAAAAACTTCCATGACTCGATTGAGGCTCGGATAGGATTTTTGGGTATGAAACTAACCAGTGACGGCTAAAAGCTGTCATAGCTGTAGAACTCAGAGATACCATCGTTTTGACTGGTTATGGCTCCCGTAACTCTAAACGAGCCAAGAGTTATGGCCCTCCGAAAAATCGATATCCACAGGGTGCAACATCTACGGTGCAAGGTGCAACATCCGTCCAAAATGACGAAACAGTGTCGTACGACCTTTAGAAATGAGTGCATGGATTTGAAACATTGCAGTACCATGGTGCACCACTCTCCAGCGATGGTAAATCATAGACCAGCCACGGGGATCCCGTTTTACAGAAAAAATCCACGTGACGAAAAAACGAAGGGTAAAATACTTCCTTGACCCGATTGAGGTTCGGATAGGATTTTTTGGGTATGAAACTAACCAGTGACGGCTGAAAGCTGTCATAGCTGTAGAACTCACAGATACCTTCACTTTGACTGGTTATGGCTCCCGTAACTCTAAACGAGCCAAGAGTTATGGCCCTCCGAAGAATCGATATCCATAGGGTGCAACATCTACGGTGCAAGGCGCAACATCCGTCCAAAATGACGAAACAGTGCCGTACGACCTTTAGAAATGAGTGCATGGATTTGAAACATTGCAGTACCATGGTGCAACACTCTCCAGCGATGGTAAATCATAGACCAGCCACGGGGATCCCGTTTTACAGAAAAAATCCACGTGACGAAAAAACGAAGGGTAAAATACTTCCTTGACCCGATTGAGGTTCGGATAGGATTTTTTGGGTATGAAACTAACCAGTGACGGCTGCAAGCTGTCATAGCTGTAGAACTCACAGATACCTTCGTTTTGACTGGTTATGGCTCCCGTAACTCTAAACGAGCCAAGAGTTATGGCCCTCCGAAGAATCGATATCCACAGGGTGCAACATCTACGGTGCAAGGTGCAACATTCGTCCAAAATGACGAAACAGTGCCGTACGACCTTTAGAAATGAGTGCATGGATTTGAAACATTGCAGTACCATGGTGCACCACTCTCCAGCGATGGTAAATCATAGACCAGCCACGGGGATCCCGTTTTACAGAAAAAATCCACGTGACGAGAAAACGAAGGGTAAAATACTTCCTTGACCCGATTGAGGTTCGGATAGGATTTTTTGGGTATGAAACTAACCAGTGACGGCTGAAAGCCGTCATAGCTGTAGAACTCAGAGATACCTTCGTTTTGACTGGTTATGGCTCCCGTTACTCTAAACGAGCCAAGAGTTATGGCCCTCCGAAGAATCGATATCCATAGGGTGCAACATCTACGGTGCAAGGTGCAACATCCGTCCAAAATGACGAAACAGTGCCGTACGACCTTTAGAAATGAGTGCATGGATTTGAAACATTGCAGTACCATGGTGCACCACTCTCCAGCGATGGTAAATCATAGACCAGCCACGGGGATCCCGTTTTACTGAAAAAATCCACGTGACGAAAAAACGAAGGGTAAAATACTTCCTTGACCCGATTGAGGTTCGGATAGGATTTTTTGGGTATGAAACTAACCAGTGACAGCTGAAAGCTGTCATAGCGGTAGAACTCACAGATACCTTCATTTTAACTGGTTATGGCTCCCGTAACTCTAAACGAGCCAAGAGTTATGGCCCTCCGAAGAATCGATATCCACAGGGTGCAACATCTACGGTGCAAGGTGCAACATCCGTCCAAAATGACGAAACAGTGCCGTATGACCTTTCGAAATGAGTGCATGGATTTGAAACATTGCAGTACCATGGTGCACCACTCTTTAGCGATGGTAAATCATAGACCAGCCACGGGGATCCCGTTTTACAGAAAAAATCCACGTGACGTAAAAACGAAGGGTAAAATACTTCCTTGACTCGATTGAGGTTCGGATAGGATTTTTTGGGTATGAAACTAACCAGTGACGGCTGAAAGCCGTCATAGCTGTAGAACTCACAGATACCTTCGTTTTGACTGGTTATGGCTCCCGTAACTCTAAACGAGCCAAGAGTTATGGCCCTCCGAAGAATCGATATCCATAGGGTGCAACATCTACGGTGCAAGGCGCAACATCCGTCCAAAATGACGAAACAGTGCCGTACGACCTTTAGAAATGAGTGCATGGATTTGAAACATTGCAGTACCATGGTGCACCACTCTCCAGCGATGGTAAATCATAGACCAGCCACGGGGATCCCGTTTTACAGAAAAAATCCACGTGACGAAAAAACGAAGGGTAAAATACTTCCTTGACCCGATTGAGGTTCGGATAGGATTTTTTGGGTATGAAACTAACCAGTGACGGCTGAAAGCTGTCATAGCTGTAGAACTCACAGATACCTTCGTTTTGACTGGTTATGGCTCTCGTAACTCTAAACGAGCCAAGAGTTATGGCCCTCTGAAAAATCGATATCCACAGGGTGCAACATCTAAGGTGCAAGGTGCAACATCCGTCCAAAATGACGAAACAGTGCCGTACGACCTTTAGAAATGAGTGCATGGATTTGAAACATTGCAGTACCATGGTGCACCACTCTCCAGCGATGGTAAATCATAGACCAGCCACGGGATCCCGTTTTACAGAAAAAATCCACGTGACGAAAAAACGAAGGGTAAAATACTTCCTTGACCCGATTGAGGTTCGGATAGGATTTTTGGGTATGAAACTAACCAGTGACGGCTGAAAGCTGTCATAGCTGTAGAACTCACAGATACCTTCGTTTTGACTGGTTGTTGCTCCCGTAACTCTAAACGAGCCATGAGTTATGGTCCTCCGAAGAATCGATATCCATAGGGTGCAACATCTACGGTGCAAGGTGCAACATCCGTCCAAAATGACGAAACAGTGCCGTACGACCTTTAGAAATGAGTGCATGGATTTGAAACATTGCAGTACCATGGTGCACCACTCTTTAGCGATGGTAAATCATAGACCAGCCACGGGGATCCCGTTTTACAGAAAAAATCCACGTGACGAAAAAACGAAGGGTAAAATACTCCCTTGACTCGATTGAGGTTCGGATAGGATTTTTTGGGTATGAAACTAACCAGTGACGGCTGAAAGCTCTCATAGCTGTAGAACTCACAGATACCTTCGTTTTGACTGGTTATGGCTCCCGTAACTCTAAACGAGCCAAGAGTTATGGCCCTCCGAAGAATCGATATCCATAGGCTGCAACATCTACGGTGCAAGGCGCAACATCCGTCCAAAATGACGAAACAGTGCCGTACGACCTTTAGAAATGAGTGCATGGATTTGAAACATTGCAGTACCATGGTGCACCACTCTCCAGCGATGGTAAATCATAGACCAGCCACGGGGATCCCGTTTTACAGAAAAAATCCACGTGACGAAAAAACGAAGGGTAAAATACTTCCTTGACCCGATTGAGGTTCGGATAGGATTTTTTGGGTATGAAACTAACCAGTGACGGCTGAAAGCTGTCATAGCTGTAGAACTCACAGATACCTTCGTTTTGACTGGTTATGGCTCTCGTAACTCTAAACGAGCCAAGAGTTATGGCCCTCCGAAGAATCGATATCCACAGGGTGCAACATCTAAGGTGCAAGGTGCAACATCCGTCCAAAATGACGAAACAGTGCCGTACGACCTTTAGAAATGAGTGCATGGATTTGAAACATTGCAGTACCATGGTGCACCACTCTCCAGCGATGGTAAATCATAGACCAGCCACGGGGATCCCGTTTTACAGAAAAAATCCACGTGACGAAAAAACGAAGGGTAAAATACTTCCTTGACCCGATTGAGGTTCGGATAGGATTTTTTGGGTATGAAACTAACCAGTGACGGCTGAAAGCTGTCATAGCTGTAGAACTTAGAGATACCTTCGTTTTTACTGGTTATGGCTCCCGTTACTCTAAACGAGCCAAGAGTTATGGCCCTCCGAAGAATCGATATCCATAGGGTGCAACATCTACGGTGCAAGGTGCAACATCCGTCCAAAATGACGAAACAGTGCCGTACGACCTTTAGAAATGAGTGCTTGGATTTGAAACATTGCAGTACCATGGTGCACCACTCTCCAGCGATGGTAAATCATAGACCAGCCACGGGGATCCCGTTTTACTGAAAAAATCCACGTGACGAAAAAACGAAGGGTAAAATACTTCCTTGACCCGATTGAGGTTCGGATAGGATTTTTTGGGTATGAAACTAACCAGTGATGGCTGAAAGCTGTCATAGCGGTAGAACTCACAGATACCTTGATTTTGACTGGTTATGGCTCCCGTAACTCTAAACGAGCCAAGAGTTATGGCCCTCCGAAGAATCGATATCCACAGGGTGCAACATCTACGGTGCAAGGTGCAACATCCGTCCAAAATGACGAAACAGTGCCGTACGACCTTTAGAAATGAGTGCATGGATTTGGAACATTGCAGTACCATGGTGCACCACTCTTTAGCGATGGTAAATCATAGACCAGCCACGGGGATCCCGTTTTACAGAAAAAATCCACGTGACGAAAAAACGAAGGGTAAAAAACTTCCACTACCCGATTGAGGTTCGGATAGGATTTTTGGGTATGAAACTAACCAGTGACGGCTGAAAGCTGTCATAGCTATAGAACTCAGAGATACCTTCATTTTGACTGGTTATGGCTCCCGTAATTCTAAACGAGCCAAGAGTTTTGGCCCTCCGAAGAATCGATATCCACAGGGTGCAACATCTACGGTGCAAGGTGCAACATCCGTCCAAAATGACGAAACAGTGTCGTACGACCTTTAGAAATGAGTGCATGGATTTGAAACATTGCAGTACCATGGTGCACCACTCTCCAGCGATGGTAAATCATAGACCAGCCACGGGGATCCCGTTTTACAGAAAAAATCCACGTGACGAAAAAACGAAGGGTAAAATACTTCCTTGACCCGATTGAGGTTCGGATAGGATTTTTTGGGTATGAAACTAACCAGTGACGGCTGAAAGCTGTCATAGCTGTAGAACTCACAAATACCTTCATTTTGACTGGTTATGGCTCCCGTAACTCTAAACGAGCCAAGAGTTATGGCCCTCCGAAGAATCGATATCCACAGGGTGCAACATCTACGGTGCAAGGTGCAACATCCGTCCAAAATGACGAAACAGTGTCGTACGACCTTTAGAAATGAATGCATGGATTTGAAACATTGCAGTACCATGGTGCACCACTCTCCAGCGATGGTAAATCATAGACCAGCCACGGGGATCCCGTTTTACTGAAAAAATCCACGTGACGAAAAAACGAAGGGCAAAATACTTCCTTGACCCGATTGAGGTTCGGATAGGATTTTTTGGGTATGAAACTAACCAGTGATGGCTGAAAGCTGTCATAGCGGTAGAACTCACAGATACCTTCTTTTTAACTGGTTATGGCTCCCGTAACTCTAAACGAGCCAAGAGTTATGGCCCTCCGAAGAATAGATATCCACAGGGTGCAACATCTACGGTGCAAGGTGCAACATCCGTCCAAAATGACGAAACAGTGCCGTACGACCTTTAGAAATGAGTGCATGGATTTGAAACATTGCAGTACCATGGTGCACCACTCTTTAGCGATGGTAAATCATAGACCAGCCACGGGGATCCCGTTTTACAGAAAATATCCACGTGACGAAAAAACGAAGGGTAAAAAAACTTCCACGACCCGATTGAGGTTCGGATAGGATTTTTGAGTATGAAACTAACCAGTGACGGCTGAAAGCTGTCATAGCTGTAGAACTCACAGATACCTTCGTTTTGACTGGTTATGGCTCCCGTAACTCTAAACGAGCCAAGAGTTATGGCCCTCCGAAGAATCGATATCCACAGGGTGCAACATCTAAGGTGCAAGGTGCAACATCCGTCCAAAATGACGAAACAGTGCCGTACGACCTTTAGAAATGAGTGCATGGATTTGAAACATTGCAGTACCATGGTGCACCACTCTCCAGCGATGGTAAATCATAGACCAGCCACGGGGATCCCGTTTTACAGAAAAAATCCACGTGACGAAAAAACGAAGGGTAAAATACTTCCTTGACCCGATTGAGGTTCGGATAGGATTTTTGAGTATGAAACTAACCAGTGACGGCTGAAAGCTGTCATAGCTGTAGAACTCACAGATACCTTCGTTTTGACTGGTTATGGCTCCCGTAACTCTAAACGAGCCAAGAGTTATGGCCCTCCGAAGAATCGATATCCACAGGGTGCAACATCTACGGTGCAAGGTGCAACATCCGTCCAAAATGACGAAACAGTGCCGTACGACCTTTTGAAATGAATGCATGGATTTGAAATATTGCAGTACCATGGTGCACCACTCTCCAGCGATGGTAAATCATAGACCAGCCACGGCGATCCCGTTTTACAGAAAAAATCCACGTGACGAAAAAACGAAGGGTAAAATAATTCCTTGACCCGATTGAGGTTCGGATAGGATTTTTTAGGTATGAAACTAACCAGTGACGGCTGAAAGAAGTCATAGCTGTAGAACTCACAGATACCTTTGTTTTGACTGGTTATGGCTCCCGTAACTCTAAACGAGCCAAGAGTTATGGCCCTCCGAAGAATCAATAACCACAGGGTGCAACATCTACGGTGCAAGGTGCAACATCCGTCCAAAATGACGAAACAGTGCCGTACAACCTTTGGAAATGAGTGCATGGATTTGAAACATTGCAGTACCATAGTGCACCATTCTCCAGCGATGGTAAATCATAGACCAGCCACGGGGATCCCGTTTTACAGAAAAAATCCACGTGACGAAAAAACGAAGGGTAAAATACTTCCTTGACCCGATTGAGGTTCGGATAGGATTTTTTGGGTATGAAACTAACCAGTGATGGCTGAAAGCTGTCATAGCTGTAGAACTCAGAGATACCTTCGTTTTGACTGGTTATGGCTCCCGTTACTCTAAACGAGCCAAGAGTTATGGCCCTCCGAAGAATCGATATCCATAGGGTGCAACATCTACGGTGCAAGGTACAACATCCGTCCAAAATGACGAAACAGTGCCGTACGACCTTTAGAAATGAGTGCATGGATTTGAAACATTGCAGTACCATGGTGCACCACTCTCCAGCGATGGTAAATCATAGACCAGCCACGGGGATCCCGTTTTACTGAAAAAATCCACGTGACGAAAAAACGAAGGGTAAAATACTTCCTTGACCCGATTGAGGTTCGGATAGGATTTTTTGGGTATGAAACTAACCAGTGATGGCTGAAAGCTGTCATAGCGGTAGAACTCACAGATACCTTCATTTTGACTGGTAATGGCTCCCGTAACTCTAAACGAGCCAAGAGTTATGGCCCTCCGAAGAATCGATATCCACAGGGTGCAACATCCGTCCAAAATGACGAAACAGTGCCGTACGACCTTTAGAAATGAGTGCATGGATTTGAAACATTGCAGTACCATGGTGCACCACTCTTTAGCGATGGTAAATCATAGACCAGCCACGGGGATCCCGTTTTACAGAAAAAATCCACGTGACGAAAAAACGAAGGGTAAAAAACTTCCACTACCCGATTGAGGTTCGTATAGGATTTTTGGGTATGAAACTAACCAGTGACGGCTGAAAGCTGTCATAGCTATAGAACTCAGAGATACCTTCATTTTGATTGGTTATGGCTCCCGTAACTCTAAACGAGCCAAGAGTTTTGGCCCTCCGAAGAATCGATATCCACAGGGTGCAACATCTACGGTGCAAGGTGCAACATCCGTCCAAAATGACGAAACAGTGCCTTACGACCTTTAGAAATGAGTGCATGGATTTGAAACATTGCAGTACCATGGTGCACCACTCTCCAGCGATGGGAAATCATAGACCAGCCACGGGGATCCCGTTTTACAGAAAAAATCCACGTGACGAAAAAACGAAGGGTAAAATACTTCCTTGACCCGATTGAGGTTCGGATAGGATTTTTTGGGTATGAAACTAACCAGTGACGGCTGAAAGTTGTCATAGCTGTAGAACTCACATATACCTTCATTTTGACTGGTTATGGCTCCCGTAACTCTAAACGAGCCAAGAGTTATGGCCCTCCGAAGAATCGATATCCACAGGGTGCAACATCTACGGTGCAAGGTGCAACATCCGTCCAAAATGACGAAACAGTGCCGTACGACCTTTAGAAATGAATGCATGGATTTGAAACATTGCAGTACCATGGTGCACCACTCTCCAGCGATGGTAAATCATAGACCAGCCACGGGGATCCCGTTTTACAGAAAAAATCCACGTGACGAAAAAACGAAGGGTAAAATACTTCCTTGACCCGATTGAGGTTCGGATAGGATTTTTTGGGTATGAAACTAACCAGTGACGGCTGAAAGAAGTCATAGCTGTAGAACTCACAGATACCTTTGTTTTGACTGGTTATGGCTCCCGTAACTCTAAACGAGCCAAGAGTTATGGCCCTCCGAAGAATCAATATCCACAGGGTGCAACATCTACGGTGCAAGGTGCAACATCCGTCCAAAATGACGAAACAGTGCCGTACGACCTTTGGAAATGAGTGCATGGATTTGAAACATTGCAGTACCATAGTGCACCATTCTCCAGCGATGGTAAATCATAGACCAGCCACGGGGATCCCGTTTTACAGAAAAAATCCACGTGACGAAAAAACGAAGGGTAAAAAACTTCCACGACCCGATTGAGGTTCGGATAGGATTTTTGTGTATGAAACTAACCAGTGACGGCTGAAAGCTGTCATAGCTGTAGAACTCACAGATACCTTCGTTTTGACTGGTTATGGCTCCCGTAACTCTAAACGAGCCAAGAGTTATGGCCCTCCGAAGAATCGATATCCACAGGGTGCAACATCTACGGTGCAAGGTGCAACATCCGTCCAAAATGATGAAACACTGCCGTACGACCTTTAGAAATGAGTGCATGGATTTGAAACATTGCAGTACCATGGTGCACCACTCTCCAGCGATGGTTTATCATATACCAGCCACGGGGATCCCGTTTTACAGAAAAAATCCAAGTGACGAAAAACGAAGGGTACAAGAATTCCATGACCCGATTGAGGTTCGGATAGGATTTTTTGGGTATGAAACTAACCAATGAATGCTAAAAGCTATCATAACTGTAGAACTCACAGATACCTTCGTTTTGACTGGTTATGGCTCCCGTAACTCTAAATGAGCCAAGAGTTATGGCCCTCCGAAGAATCCATATCCACAGGGTGCAACATCTACGGTGCAAGGTGCAACATCCGTCCAAAATGACGAAACAGTGCCGTACGACCTTTAGAAATGAGTGCATGGATTTGAAACATTGCAGTACCATGGTGCACCACTCTCCAGCGATGGTAAATCATAGACCAGCCACGGGGATTCCGTTTTACAGAAAAAACCCACGTGACGAAAAAACGAATGGTAAAATACTTCCATGACCCAATTGAGGTTCGGATAGGATTTTTGGGTATGAAACTAACCAGTGACGGCTGAAAGCTGTCATAGCTGTAGAACTCACAGATACCTTCGTTTTGACTGGTTATGGCTCCCGTAACTCTAAACGAGCCAAGAGTTATGGCCCTCCGAAGAATCGATATCCACAGGGTGCAACATCTACGGTGCAAGGTGCAACATCCGTCCAAAATGACGAAACAGTGCCGTACGACCTTTAGAAATGAGTGCATGTATTTGAAACATTGCAGTACCATGGTGCACCACTCTCCAGCGATGGAAAATCATAGGCCAGCCACGGGGATCCCGTTTTACAGAAAAAATCGACGTAACGAAAAAACGAAGGGTAAAATACTTCCTTGACCCGATTGAGGTACGTATAGGATTTTTTGGGTATGAAACTAACTAGCGACGGCTGAAAGCGGTCATAGCTGTAGAACCCACAGATACCTTCGTTTTGACTGGTTATGGCTCCCGTAACTCTAAACGAGCCAAGAGTTATGGCCCTGCGAAGAATCGATATCCACAGGGTGCAACATCTACGGTGCAAGGTGCAACATCCGTCCAAAATGACGAAACAGTGCCGTACGACCTTTAGAAATGAGTGCATGGATTTGAAACATTGCAGTACCATGGTGCACCACTCTCCAGCGATGGTAAATCATAGACCAGCCACGGGGATCCCGTTTTACAGAAAAAATCCATGTGACGAAAAAACGAATGGTAAAAAACTTCCGTGACCCAATTGAGGTTCGGATAGAATTTTTTGAGTATGAATCTAACCAGTGACGGCTGAAAGCGGTCATAGCTGTAGAACCCACAGATACCTTCGTTTTGACTGGTTATGCCTCCCGTAACTCTAAACGAGCCAAGAGTTATGGCCTTGCGAAGAATCGATATCCACAGGGTGCAACATCTACGGTGCAAGGTGCAACATCCGTCCAAAATGACGAAACAGTGTCGTGCGACCTTTAGAAATGAGTGCATAGATTTGAAACATTGCAGTACCATGGTGCACCACTTTCCAGCGATGGTAAATCATAGACCAGCCACGGGGATCCCGTTTTACAGAAAAAATCCACGTGACGAAAAAACGAAGGGTAAAATACTTCCTTGACCCGATTGAGGTTCGGATAGGATTTTTTGGGTATGAAACTAACCAGTGACGGCTGAAAGCTATCATAGCTGTAGAACTTACAGATACCTTCACTTTGACTGGTTATGGCTCCCGTAACTCTAAACGAGCCAAGAGTTATGGCCCTCCGAAGAATCGATATCCATAGGGTGCAACATCTACGGTGCAAGGCGCAACATCCGTCCAAAATGACGAAACAGTGCCGTACGACCTTTAGAAATGAGTGCATGGATTTGAAACATTGCAGTATCATGGTGCAACACTCTCCAGCGATGGTAAATCATAGACCAGCCACGGGGATCCCGTTTTACAGAAAAAATCCACGTA
This sequence comes from Allium cepa, assembly GCA_030765085.1. Lineage (NCBI taxonomy): Eukaryota > Viridiplantae > Streptophyta > Magnoliopsida > Asparagales > Amaryllidaceae > Allium > Allium cepa. The sequence continues at coordinate 2,547,752 of CM060941.1, forward strand.
ACGAAAAAACGAAGGGTAAAATACTTCCTTGACCCGATTGAGGTTCGGATAGGATTTTTTGGGTATGAAACTAACCAGTGACGGCTGTAAGCTGTCATAGCTGTAGAACTCACAGATACCTTCGTTTTGACTGGTTATGGCTCCCGTAACTCTAAACGAGCCAAGAGTTATGGCCCTCCGAAGAATCGATATCCACAGGGTGCAACATCTACGGTGCAAGGTGCAACATCCGTCCAAAATGACGAAACAGTGCCGTACGACCTTTAGAAATGAGTGCATGGATTTGAAACATTGCAGTACCATGGTGCACCTCTCTCCAGCGATGGTAAATCATAGACCAGCCACGGGGATCCCGTTTTACAGAAAAAATCCACGTGACGAAAAAACGAAGGGTAAAATACTTCCTTGACCCGATTGAGGTTCGGATAGGATTTTTTGGGTATGAAACTAACCAGTGACGGCTGAAAGCTGTCATAGCTGTAGAACTCAGAGATACCTTCGTTTTGACTGGTTATGGCTCCCGTTACTCTAAACGAGCCAAGAGTTATGGCCCTCCGAAGAATCGATATCCATAGGGTGCAACATCTACGGTGCAAGGTGCAACATCCGTCCAAAATGACGAAACAGTGCCGTACGACCTTTAAAAATGAGTGCATGGATTTGAAACATTGCAGTACCATGGTGCACCACTCTCCAGCGATGGTAAATCATAGACAAGCCACGGGGATCCCGTTTTACTGAAAAAATCCACGTGACGAAAAAACGAAGGGTAAAATACTTCCTTGACCATATTGAGGTTCGGATAGGATTTTTTGGGTATGAAACTAACCAGTGACAGCTGAAAGCTGTCATAGCGGTAGAACTCACAGATACCTTCATTTTGACTGGTTATGGCTCCCGTAACTCTAAACGAGCCAAGAGTTATGGCCCTCCGAAGAATCGATATCCACAGGGTGCAACATCTACGGTGCAAGGTGCAACATCCGTCCAAAATGACGAAACAGTGCCGTACGACCTTTAGAAATGAGTGCATGGATTTGAAACATTGCAGTACCATGGTGCACCACTCTTTAGCGATGGTAAATCATAGACCAGCCACGGGGATCCCGTTTTACAGAAAAAATCCACGCGACGTAAAAACGAAGGGTAAAATACTTCCTTGACTCGATTGAGGTTCGGATAGGATTTTTTGGGTATGAAACTAACCAGTGATGGCTGAAAGCCGTCATAGCTGTAGAACTCACAGATACCTTCATTTTGACTGGTTATGGCTCCCGTAACTCTAAACGAGCCAAGAGTTATGGCCCTCCGAAGAATCGATATCCATAGGGTGCAACATCTACGGTGCAAGGCGCAACATCCGTCCTAAATGACGAAACAGTGCCGTACGACCTTTAGAAATGAGTGCATGGATTTGAAACATTGCAGTACCATGGTGCACCACTCTCCAGCGATGGTAAATCATAGACCAGCCACGGGGATCCCGTTTTACAGAAAAAATCCACGTGACGAAAAAACGAAGGGTAAAATACTTCCTTGACCCGATTGAGGTTCGGATAGGATTTTTTGGCTATGAAACTAACCAGTGACGGCTGAAAGCTGTCATAGCTGTAGAACTCACAGATACCTTCGTTTTGACTGGTTATGGCTCCCGTAACTCTAAACGAGCCAAGAGTTATGGCCCTCCGAAAAATCGATATCCACAGGGTGCAACATCTAAGATGCAAGGTGCAACATCCGTCCAAAATGACGAAACAGTGCCGTACGACCTTTAGAAATGAGTGCATGGATTTGAAACATTGCAGTACCATGGTGCACCACTCTCCAGCGATGGTAAATCATAGACCAGCCACGGGGATCCCGTTTTACAGAAAAAATCCACGTGACGAAAAAACGAAGGGTAAAATACTTCCTTGACCCGATTGAGGTTCGGATAGGATTTTTGGGTATGAAACTAACCAGTGACGGCTGAAAGCTGTCATAGCTGTAGAATTCACAGATACCTTCGTTTTGACTGGTTATGGCTCCCGTAACTCTAAACGAGCCAAGAGTTATGGCCCTCCGAAGAATCGATATCCACAGGGTGCAACATCTAAGGTGCAAGGTGCAACATCCGTCCAAAATGACGAAACAGTGCCGTACGACCTTTGGAAATGAGTGCATGGATTTGAAACATTGCAGTACCATGGTGCACCACTCTCCAGCGATGGTAAATCATAGACCAGCCACGGGGATCCCGTTTTAAAGAAAAAATCCACGTGACGAAAAAACGAAGGGTAAAATACTTCCTTGACTCGATTGAGGTTCGGATAGGATTTTTTGGGTATGAAACTAACCAGTGACGGCTGAAAGCTGTCATAGCTGTAGAACTTAGAGATACCTTCGTTTTGACTGGTTATGGCTCCCGTTACTCTAAACGAGCCAAGAGTTATGGCCCTCCGAAGAATCGATATCCACAGGGTGCAACATCTACGGTGCAAGGTGCAACATCCGTCCAAAATGATGAAACACTGCCGTACGACCTTTAGAAATGAGTGCATGGATTTGAAACATTGCAGTACCATGGTGCACCACTCTCCAGCGATGGTTTATCATATACCAGCCACGGGGATCCCGTTTTACAGAAAAAATCCACGTGACGAAAAAACGAAGGGTAAAAAACTTCCACGACCCGATTGAGGTTCGGATAGGATTTTTGAGTATGAAACTAACCAGTGACGGCTGAAAGCTGTCATAGCTGTAGAACTCACAGATACCTTCGTTTTGACTGGTTATGGCTCCCGTAACTCTAAACGAGCCAAGAGTTATGGCCCTCCGAAGAATCGATATCCACAGGGTGCAACATCTACGGTGCAAGGTGCAACATCCGTCCAAAATGATGAAACACTGCCGTACGACCTTTAGAAATGAGTGCATGGATTTGAAACATTGCAGTACCATGGTGCACCACTCTCCAGCGATGGTTTATCATATACCAGCCACGGGGATCCCGTTTTACAGAAAAAATCCAAGTGACGAAAAACGAAGGGTACAAGAATTCCATGACCCGATTGAGGTTCGGATAGGATTTTTTGGGTATGAAACTAACCAATGAATGCTAAAAGCTATCATAACTGTAGAACTCACAGATACCTTCGTTTTGACTGGTTATGGCTCCCGTAACTCTAAATGAGCCAAGAGTTATGGCCCTCCGAAGAATCCATATCCACAGGGTGCAACATCTACGGTGCAAGATGCAACATCCGTCCAAAATGACGAAACAGTGCCGTACGACCTTTAGAAATGAGTGCATGGATTTGAAACATTGCAGTACCATGGTGCACCACTCTCCAGCGATGGTAAATCATAGACCAGCCACGGGGATTCCGTTTTACAGAAAAAACCCAAGTGACGAAAAAACGAATGGTAAAATACTTCCATGACCCAATTGAGGTTCGGATAGGATTTTTGGGTATGAAACTAACCAGTGACGGCTGAAAGCTATCATAGCTGTAGAACTCACAGATACCTTCGTTTTGACTGGTTATGGCTCCCGTAACTCTAAACGAGCCAAGAGTTATGGCCCTCCGAAGAATCGATATCCACAGGGTGCAACATCTACGGTGCAAGGTGCAACATTCGTCCAAAATGACGAAACAGTGCCGTACGACCTTTAGAAATGAGTGCATGTATTTGAAACATTGCAGTACCATGGTGCACCACTCTCCAGCGATGGAAAATCATAGGCCAGCCACGAGGATCCCGTTTTACAGAAAAAATCCACGTAACGAAAAAACGAAGGGTAAAATACTTCCTTGACCCGATTGAGGTTCGTATAGGATTTTTTGGGTATGAAACTAACTAGCGACGGCTGAAAGCGGTCATAGCTGTAGAACCCACAGATACCTTCGTTTTGACTGGTTATGGCTCCCGTAACTCTAAACGAGCCAAGAGTTATGGCCCTGCGAAGAATCGATATCCACAGGGTGCAACATCTACGGTGCAAGGTGCAACATCCGTCCAAAATGACGAAACAGTGCCGTACGACCTTTAGAAATGAGTGCATGGATTTGAAACATTGCAGTACCATGGTGCACCACTCTCCAGCGATGGTAAATCATAGACCAGCCACGGGGATCCCGTTTTACAGAAAAAATCCATGTGACAAAAAACGAAGGGTAAAAAACTTCCGTGACCCAATTGAGGTTCGGATAGAATTTTTTGAGTATGAATCTGACCAGTGACGGCTGAAAGCGGTCATAGCTGTAGAACCCACAGATACCTTCGTTTTGACTGGTTATGCCTCCCGTAACTCTAAACGAGCCAAGAGTTATGGCCTTGCGAAGAATCGATATCCACAGGGTGCAACATCTACGGTGCAAGGTGCAACATCCGTCCAAAATGACGAAACAGTGTCGTACGACCTTTAGAAATGAGTGCATGGATTTGAAACATTGCAGTACCATGGTGCACCACTCTCCAGCGATGGTAAATCATAGACCAGCCACGGGGATCCCGTTTTACAGAAAAAATCCACGTGACGAAAAAACGAAGGGTAAAATACTTCCTTGACCCGATTGAGGTTCGGATAGGATTTTTTGGGTATGAAACTAACCAGTGACGGCTGAAAGCTATCATAGCTGTAGAACTCACAGATACCTTCACTTTGACTGGTTATGGCTCCCGTAACTCTAAACGATCCAAGAGTTATGGCCCTCCGAAGAATCGATATCCATAGGGTGCAACATCTACGGTGCAAGGCGCAACATCCGTCCAAAATGACGAAACAGTGCCGTACGACCTTTAGAAATGAGTGCATGGATTTGAAACATTGCAGTACCATGGTGCAACACTCTCCAGCGATGGTAAATCATAGACCAGCCAAGGGGATCCCGTTTTACAGAAAAAATCCACGTAACGAAAAAACGAAGGCTAAAATACTTCCTTGACCCGATTGAGGTTCGGATAGGATTTTTTGGGTATGAAACTAACCAGTGACGGCTGCAAGCTGTCATAGCTGTAGAACTCACAGATACCTTCGTTTTGACTGGTTATGGCTCCCGCAACTCTAAACGAGCCAAGAGTTATGGCCCTCCGAAGAATCGATATCCACAGGGTGCAACATCTACGGTGCAAGGTGCAACATCCGTCCAAAATGACGAAACAGTGCCGTACGACCTTTAGAAATGAGTGCATGGATTTGAAACATTGCAGTACCATGGTGCACCACTCTCCAGCGATGGTAAATCATAGACCAGCCACGGGGATCCCGTTTTACAGAAAAAATCCACGTGACGAAAAAACGAAGGGTAAAATACTTCCTTGACCCGATTGAGGTTCGGATAGGATTTTTTGGGTATGAAACTAACCAGTGACGGCTGAAAGCTGTCATAGCTGTAGAACTCAGAGATACCTTCGTTTTGACTGGTTATGGCTCCCGTTACTCTAAACGAGCCAAGAGTTATGGCCCTCCGAAGAATCGATATCCATAGGGTGCAACATCTACGGTGCAAGGTGCAACATCCGTCCAAAATGACGAAACAGTGCCGTACGACCTTTAGAAATGAGTGCATGGATTTGAAACATTGCAGTACCATGGTGCACCACTCTCCAGCGATGGTAAATCATAGACCAGCCACGGGGATCCCGTTTTACTGAAAAAATCCACGTGACGAAAAAACGAAGGGTAAAATACTTCCTTGACCCGATTGAGGTTCGGATAGGATTTTTTGGGTATGAAACTAACCAGTGACAGCTGAAAGCTGTCATAGCGGTAGAACTCACAAATACCTTCATTTTGACTGGTTATGGCTCCCGTAACTCTAAACGAGCCAAGAGTTATGGCCCTCCGAAGAATCGATATCCACAGGGTGCAACATCTACGGTGCAAGGTGCAACATCCGTCCAAAATGACGAAACAGTGCCGTACGACCTTTAGAAATGAGTGCATGGATTTGAAACATTGCAGTACCATGGTGCACCACTCTTTAGCGGTGGTAAATCATAGACCAGCCACGGGGATCCCGTTTTATAGAAAAAATCCACGTGACGTAAAAACGAAGGGTAAAATACTTCCTTGACTCGATTGAGGTTCGGATAGGATTTTTTGGGTATGAAACTAACCAGTGACGGCTGAAAGCCGTCATAGCTGTAGAACTCACAGATACCTTCGTTTTGACTGGTTATGGCTCCCGTAACTCTAAACGAGCCAAGAGTTATGGCCCTCCGAAGAATCGATATCCATAGGGTGCAACATCTACGGTGCAAGGCGCAACATCCGTCCAAAATGACGAAACAGTGCCGTACGACCTTTAGAAATGAGTGCATGGATTTGAAACATTACAGTACCATGGTGCACCACTCTCCAGCGATGGTAAATCATAGACCAGCCACGGGGATCCCGTTTTACAGAAAAAATCCACGTGACGAAAAAACGAAGGGTAAAATACTTCCTTGACCCGATTGAGGTTCGGATAGGATTTTTTGGGTATGAAACTAACCAGTGACGGCTGAAAGCAGTCATAGCTGTAGAACTCACAGATACCTTCGTTTTGACTGGTTATGGCTCCCGTAACTCTAAACGAGCCAAGAGTTATGGCCCTCCGAAAAATCGATATCCACAGGGTGCAACATCTAAGGTGCAAGGTGCAACATCCGTCCAAAATGACGAAACAGTGCCGTACGACCTTTAGAAATGAGTGCATGGATTTGAAACATTGCAGTACCATGGTGCACCACTCTCCAGCGATGGTAAATCATAGACCAGCCACGGGGATCCCGTTTTACAGAAAAAATCCACGTGACGAAAAAACGAAGGGTAAAATACTTCCTTGACCCGATTGAGGTTCGGATAGGATTTTTGGGTATGAAACTAACCAGTGACGGCTGAAAGCTGTCATAGTTGTAGAACTCACAGATACCTTCGTTTTGACTGGTTATGGCTCCCGTAACTCTAAACGAGCCAAGAGTTATGGCCCTCCGAAGAATCGATATCCACAGGGTGCAACATCTAAGGTGCAAGGTGCAACATCCGTCCAAAATGACGAAACAGTGCCGTACGACCTTTGGAAATGAGTGCATGGATTTGAAACATTGCAGTACCATGGTGCACCACTCTCCAGCGATGGTAAATCATAGACCAGCCACGGGGATCCCGTTTTACAGAAAAAATCCACGTGACGAAAAAACGAAGGGTAAAATACTTCCTTGACTCGATTGAGGTTCGGATAGGATTTTTTGGGTATGAAACTAACCAGTGACGGCTGAAAGCTGTCATAGCTGTAGAACTCACAGATACCTTCGTTTTGACTGGTTATGGCTCCCGTAACTCTAAACGAGCCAAGAGTTATGGCCCTCCGAAGAATCGATATCCACAGGGTGCAACATCTACGGTGCAAGGTGCAACATCCGTCCAAAATGACGAAACAGTGCCGTACGACCTTTAGAAATGAGTGCATGGATTTGAAACATTGCAGTACCATGGTGCACCACTCTTTAGCGATGGTAAATCATAGACCAGCCACGGGGATCCCGTTTTACAGAAAAAATCCACGTGACGAAAAAACGAAGGGTAAAATACTTCCTTGACTCGATTGAGGTTCGGATAGGATTTTTTGGGTATGAAACTAACCAGTGACGGCTGAAAGCTCTCATAGCTGTAGAACTCACAGATACCTTCGTTTTGACTGGTTATGGCTCCCGTAACTCTAAACGAGCCAAGAGTTATGGCCCTCCGAAGAATCGATATCCATAGGCTGCAACATCTACGGTGCAAGGCGCAACATCCGTCCAAAATGACGAAACAGTGCCGTACGACCTTTAGGAATGAGTGCATGGATTTGAAACATTGCAGTACCATGGTGCACCACTCTCCAGCGATGGTAAATCATAGACCAGCCACGGGGATCCCGTTTTACAGAAAAAATCCACGTGACGAAAAAACGAAGGGTAAAATACTTCCTTGACCCGATTGAGGTTCGGATAGGATTTTTTGGGTATGAAACTAACCAGTGACGGCTGAAAGCTGTCATAGCTGTAGAACTCACAGATACCTTCATTTTGACTTGTTATGGCTCCCGTAACTCTAAACGAGCCAAGAGTTATGGCCCTCCGAAGAATCGATATCCACAGGGTGCAACATCTAAGGTGCAAGGTGCAACATCCGTCCAAAATGACGAAACAGTGCCGTACGACCTTTAGAAATGAGTGCATGGATTTGAAACATTGCAGTACCATGGTGCACCACTCTCCAGCGATGGTAAATCATAGACCAGCCACGGGGATCCCGTTTTACAGAAAAAATCCACGTGACGAAAAAACGAAGGGTAAAATACTTCCTTGACCCGATTGAGGTTCGGATAGGATTTTTTGGGTATGAAACTAACCAGTGACGGCTGAAAGCTGACATAGCTGTAGAACTTAGAGATACCTTCGTTTTGACTGGTTATGGCTCCCGTTACTCTAAACAAGCCAAGAGTTATGGCCCTCCGAAGAATCGATATCCATAGGGTGCAACATCTACGGTGCAAGGTGCAACATCCGTCCAAAATGACGAAACAGTGCCGTACGACCTTTAGAAATGAGTGCTTGGATTTGAAACATTGCAGTACCATGGTGCACCACTCTCCAGCGACGGTAAATCATAGACCAGCCACGGGGATCCCGTTTTACTGAAAAAATCCACGTGACGAAAAAACGAAGGGTAAAATACTTCCTTGACCCGATTGAGGTTCGGATAGGATTTTTTGGGTATGAAACTAACCAGTGATGGCTGAAAGCTGTCATAGCGGTAGAACTCACAGATACCTTCATTTTGACTGGTTATGGCTCCCGTAACTCTAAACGAGCCAAGAGTTATGGCCCTCCGAAGAATCGATATCCACAGGGTGCAACATCTACGGTGCAAGGTGCAACATCCGTCCAAAATGACGAAACAGTGCCGTACGACCTTTAGAAATGAGTGCATGGATTTGAAACATTGCAGTACCATGGTGCACCACTCTTTAGCGATGGTAAATCATAGACCAGCCACGGGGATCCCGTTTTACAGAAAAAATCCACGTGACGAAAAAACGAAGGGTAAAAAACTTCCACTACCCGATTGAGGTTCGGATAGGATTTTTGGGTATGAAACTAACCAGTGACGGCTGAAAGCTGTCATAGCTATAGAACTCAGAGATACCTTCATTTTGACTGGTTATGGCTCCCGTAACTCTAAACGAGCCAAGAGTTTTGGCCCTCCGAAGAATCGATATCCACAGGGTGCAACATCTACGGTGCAAGGTGCAACATCCGTCCAAAATGACGAAACAGTGTCGTACGACCTTTAGAAATGAGTGCATGGATTTGAAACATTGCAGTACCATGGTGCACCACTCTCCAGCGATGGTAAATCATAGACCAGCCACGGGGATCCCGTTTTACAGAAAAAATCCACGTGACGAAAAAACGAAGGGTAAAATACTTCCTTGACCCGATTGAGGTTCGGATAGGATTTTTTGGGTATGAACTAACCAGTGACGGCTGAAAGCTGTCATAGCTGTAGAACTCACATATACCTTCATTTTGACTGGTTATGGCTCCCGTAACTCTAAACGAGCCAAGAGTTATGGCCCTCCGAAGAATCGATATCCACAGGGTGCAACATCTACGGTGCAAGGTGCAACATCCGTCCAAAATGACGAAACAGTGTCGTACGACCTTTAGAAATGAATGCATGGATTTGAAACATTGCAGTACCATGGTGCACCACTCTCCAGCGATGGTAAATCATAGACCAGCCACGGGGATCCCGTTTTACTGAAAAAATCCACGTGACGAAAAAACGAAGGGTAAAATACTTCCTTGACCCGATTGAGGTTCGGATAGGATTTTTTGGGTATGAAACTAACCAGTGATGGCTGAAAGCTGTCATAGCGGTAGAAATCACAGATACCTTCTTTTTAACTGGTTATGGCTCCCGTAACTCTAAACGAGCCAAGAGTTATGGCCCTCCGAAGAATAGATATCCACAGGGTGCAACATCTACGGTGCAAGGTGCAACATCCGTCCAAAATGACGAAACAGTGCCGTACGACCTTTAGAAATGAGTGCATGGATTTGAAACATTGCAGTACCATGGTGCACCACTCTTTAGCGATGGTAAATCATAGACCAGCCACGGGGATCCCGTTTTACAGAAAAAATCCACGTGACGAAAAAACGAAGGGTAAAAAAACTTCCACGACCCGATTGAGGTTCGGATAGGATTTTTGAGTATGAAACTAACCAGTGACGGCTGAAAGCTGTCATAGCTGTAGAACTCACAGATACCTTCGTTTTGACTGGTTATGGCTCCCGTAACTCTAAACGAGCCAAGAGTTATGGCCCTCCGAAGAATCGATATCCACAGGGTGCAACATCTAAGGTGCAAGGTGCAACATCCGTCCAAAATGACGAAACAGTGCCGTACGACCTTTAGAAATGAGTGCATGGATTTGAAACATTGCAGTACCATGGTGCACCACACTCCAGCGATGGTAAATCATAGACCAGCCACGGGGATCCCGTTTTACAGAAAAAATCCACGTGACGAAAAAACGAAGGGTAAAATACTTCCTTGACCCGATTTAGGTTCGGATAGGATTTTTGAGTATGAAACTAACCAGTGACGGCTGAAAGCTGTCATAGCTGTAGAACTCACAGATACCTTCGTTTTGACTGGTTATGGCTCCCGTAACTCTAAACGAGCCAAGAGTTATGGCCCTCCGAAGAATCGATATCCACAGGGTGCAACATCTACGGTGCAAGGTGCAACATCCGTCCAAAATGACGAAACAGTGCCGTACGACCTTTAGAAATGAATGCATGGATTTGAAATATTGCAGTACCATGGTGCACCACTCTCCAGCGATGGTAAATCATAGACCAGCCACGGGGATCCCGTTTTACAGAAAAAATCCACGTGACGAAAAAACGAAGGGTAAAATACTTCCTTGACCCGATTGAGGTTCGGATAGGATTTTTAAGGTATGAAACTAAGCAGTGACGGCTGAAAGAAGTCATAGCTGTAGAACTCACAGATACCTTTGTTTTGACTGGTTATGGCTCCCGTAACTCTAAACGAGCCAAGAGTTATGGCCCTCCGAAGAATCAATAACCACAGGGTGCAACATCTACGGTGCAAGGTGCAACATCCGTCCAAAATGACGAAACAGTGCCGTACGACCTTTGGAAATGAGTGCATGGATTTGAAACATTGCAGTACCATAGTGCACCATTCTCCAGCGATGGTAAATCATAGACCAGCCAAGGGGATCCCGTTTTACAGAAAAAATCCACGTGACGAAAAAACGAAGGGTAAAATACTTCCTTGACCCGATTGAGGTTCGGATAGGATTTTTTGGGTATGAAACTAACCAGTGACGGCTGAAAGCTGTCATAGCTGTAGAACTCAGAGATACCTTCGTTTTGACTGGTTATGGCTCCCGTTACTCTAAACGAGCCAAGAGTTATGGCCCTCCAAAGAATCGATATCCATAGGGTGCAACATCTACGGTGCAAGGTGCAACATCCGTCCAAAATGACGAAACAGTGCCGTACGACCTTTAGAAATGAGTGCATGGATTTGAAACATTGCAGTACCATGGTGCACCACTCTCCAGCGATGGTAAATCATAGACCAGCCACGGGGATCCCGTTTTACTGAAAAAATCCACGTGACGAAAAAACGAAGGGTAAAATACTTCCTTGACCCGATTGAGGTTCGGATAGGATTTTTTGGGTATGAAACTAACCAGTGATGGCTGAAAGCTGTCATAGTGGTAGAACTCACAGATACCTTCATTTTGACTGGTAATGGCTCCCGTAACTCTAAACGAGCCAAGAGTTATGGCCCTCCGAAGAATCGATATCCACAGGGTGCAACATCCGTCCAAAATGACGAAACAGTGCCGTACGACCTTTAGAAATGAGTGCATGGATTTGAAACATTGCAGTACCATGGTGCACCACTCTTTAGCGATGGTAAATCATAGACCAGCCACGGGGATCCCGTTTTACAGAAAAAATCCACGTGACGAAAAAACGAAGGGTAAAAAACTTCCACTACCCGATTGAGGTTCGTATAGGATTTTTGGGTATGAAACTAACCAGTGACGGCTGAAAGCTGTCATAGCTATAGAACTCGGAGATACCTTCATTTTGACTGGTTATGGCTCCCGTAACTCTAAACGAGCCAAGAGTTTTGGCCCTCCGAAGAATCGATATCCACAGGGTGCAACATCTACGGTGCAAGGTGCAACATCCGTCCAAAATGACGAAACAGTGCCGTACGACCTTTAGAAATGAGTGCATGGATTTGAAACATTGCAGTACCATGGTGCACCACTCTCCAGCGATGGGAAATCATAGACCAGCCACGGGGATCCCGTTTTACAGAAAAAATCCACGTGACGAAAAAACGAAGGGTAAAATACTTCCTTGACCCGATTGAGGTTCGGATAGGATTTTTTGGGTATGAAACTAACCAGTGACGGCTGAAAGTTGTCATAGCTGTAGAACTCACATATACCTTCATTTTGACTGGTTATGGCTCCCGTAACTCTAAACGAGCCAAGAGTTATGGCCCTCCGAAGAATCGATATCCACAGGGTGCAACATCTACGGTGCAAGGTGCAACATCCGTCCAAAATGACGAAACAGTGCCGTACGACCTTTAGAAATGAGTGCATGGATTTGAAACATTGCAGTACCATGGTGCACCACACTCCAGCGATGGTAAATCATAGACCAGCCACGGGGATCCCGTTTTACAGAAAAATCCACGTGACGAAAAAACGAAGGGTAAAATACTTCCTTGACCCGATTTAGGTTCGGATAGGATTTTTGAGTATGAAACTAACCAGTGACGGCTGAAAGCTGTCATAGCTGTAGAACTCACAGATACCTTCGTTTTGACTGGTTATGGCTCCCGTAACTCTAAACGAGCCAAGAGTTATGGCCCTCCGAAGAATCGATATCCACAGGGTGCAACATCTACGGTGCAAGGTGCAACATCCGTCCAAAATGACGAAACAGTGCCGTACGACCTTTAGAAATGAGTGCATGGATTTGAAACATTGCAGTACCATGGTGCACCACTCTCCAGCGATGGTAAATCATAGACCAGCCACGGGGATCCCGTTTTACTGAAAAAATCCACGTGACGAAAAAACGAAGGGTAAAATACTTCCTTGACCCGATTGAGGTTCGAATAGGATTTTTTGGGTATGAAACTAACCAGTGATGGCTGAAAGCTGTCATAGTGGTAGAACTCACAGATACCTTCATTTTGACTGGTAATGGCTCCCGTAACTCTAAACGAGCCAAGAGTTATGGCCCTCCGAAGAATCGATATCCACAGGGTGCAACATCCGTCCAAAATGACGAAACAGTGCCGTACGACCTTTAGAAATGAGTGCATGGATTTGAAACATTGCAGTACCATGGTGCACCACTCTTTAGCGATGGTAAATCATAGACCAGCCACGGGGATCCCGTTTTACAGAAAAAATCCACGTGACGAAAAAACGAAGGGTAAAAAACTTCCACTACCCGATTGAGGTTCGTATAGGATTTTTGGGTATGAAACTAACCAGTGACGGCTGAAAGCTGTCATAGCTATAGAACTCGGAGATACCTTCATTTTGACTGGTTATGGCTCCCGTAACTCTAAACGAGCCAAGAGTTTTGGCCCTCCGAAGAATCGATATCCACAGGGTGCAACATCTACGGTGCAAGGTGCAACATCCGTCCAAAATGACGAAACAGTGCCGTACGACCTTTAGAAATGAGTGCATGGATTTGAAACATTGCAGTACCATGGTGCACCACTCTCCAGCGATGGGAAATCATAGACCAGCCACGGGGATCCCGTTTTACAAAAAAAATCCACGTGACGAAAAAACGAAGGGCAAAATACTTCCTTGACCCGATTGAGGTTCGGATAGGATTTTTTGGGTATGAAACTAACCAGTGACGGCTGAAAGTTGTCATAGCTGTAGAACTCACATATACCTTCATTTTGACTGGTTATGGCTCCCGTAACTCTAAACGAGCCAAGAGTTATGGCCCTCCGAAGAATCGATATCCACAGGGTGCAACATCTACGGTGCAAGGTGCAACATCCGTCCAAAATGACGAAACAGTGTCGTACGACCTTTAGAAATGAATGCATGGATTTGAAACATTGCAGTACCATGGTGCACCACTCTCCAGCGATGGTAAATCATAGACCAGCCACGGGGATCCCGTTTTACAGAAAAAATCCACGTGACGAAAAAACGAAGGGTAAAATACTTCCTTGACCCGATTGAGGTTCGGATAGGATTTTTAAGGTATGAAACTAAGCAGTGACGGCTGAAAGAAGTCATAGCTGTAGAACTCACAGATACCTTTGTTTTGACTGGTTATGGCTCCCGTAACTCTAAACGAGCCAAGAGTTATGGCCCTCCGAAGAATCAATAACCATAGGGTGCAACATCTACGGTGCAAGGTGCAACATCCGTCCAAAATGACGAAACAGTGCCGTACGACCTTTGGAAATGAGTGCATGGATTTGAAACATTGCAGTACCATAGTGCACCATTCTCCAGCGATGGTAAATCATAGACCAGCCAAGGGGATCCCGTTTTACAGAAAAAATCCACGTGACGAAAAAACGAAGGGTAAAATACTTCCTTGACCCGATTGAGGTTCGGATAGGATTTTTTGGGTATGAAACTAACCAGTGACGGCTGAAAGCTGTCATAGCTGTAGAACTCAGAGATACCTTCGTTTTGACTGGTTATGGCTCCCGTTACTCTAAACGAGCCAAGAGTTATGGCCCTCCGAAGAATCGATATCCATAGGGTGCAACATCTACGGTGCAAGGTGCAACATCCGTCCAAAATGACGAAACAGTGCCGTACGACCTTTAGAAATGAGTGCATGGATTTGAAACATTGCAGTACCATGGTGCACCACTCTCCAGCGATGGTAAATCATAGACCAGCCACGGGGATCCCGTTTTACTGAAAAAATCCACGTGACGAAAAAACGAAGGGTAAAATACTTCCTTGACCCGATTGAGGTTCGGATAGGATTTTTTGGGTATGAAACTAACCAGTGATGGCTGAAAGCTGTCATAGTGGTAGAACTCACAGATACCTTCATTTTGACTGGTAATGGCTCCCGTAACTCTAAACGAGCCAAGAGTTATGGCCCTCCGAAGAATCGATATCCACAGGGTGCAACATCCGTCCAAAATGACGAAACAGTGCCGTACGACCTTTAGAAATGAGTGCATGGATTTGAAACATTGCAGTACCATGGTGCACCACTCTTTAGCGATGGTAAATCATAGACCAGCCACGGGGATCCCGTTTTACAGAAAAAATCCACGTGACGAAAAAACGAAGGGTAAAAAACTTCCACTACCCGATTGAGGTTCGTATAGGATTTTTGGGTATGAAACTAACCAGTGACGGCTGAAAGCTGTCATAGCTATAGAACTCGGAGATACCTTCATTTTGACTGGTTATGGCTCCCGTAACTCTAAACGAGCCAAGAGTTTTGGCCCTCCGAAGAATCGATATCCACAGGGTGCAACATCTACGGTGCAAGGTGCAACATCCGTCCAAAATGACGAAACAGTGCCGTACGACCTTTAGAAATGAGTGCATGGATTTGAAACATTGCAGTACCATGGTGCACCACTCTCCAGCGATGGGAAATCATAGACCAGCCACGGGGATCCCGTTTTACAGAAAAAATCCACGTGACGAAAAAACGAAGGGTAAAATACTTCCTTGACCCGATTGAGGTTCGGATAGGATTTTTTGGGTATGAAACTAACCAGTGACGGCTGAAAGTTGTCATAGCTGTAGAACTCACATATACCTTCATTTTGACTGGTTATGGCTCCCGTAACTCTAAACGAGCCAAGAGTTATGGCCCTCCGAAGAATCGATATCCACAGGGTGCAACATCTACGGTGCAAGGTGCAACATCCGTCCAAAATGACGAAACAATGTCGTACGACCTTTAGAAATGAATGCATGGATTTGAAACATTGCAGTACCATGGTGCACCACTCTCCAGCGATGGTAAATCATAGACCAGCCACGGGGATCCCGTTTTACAGAAAAAATCCACGTGACGAAAAAACGAAGGGTAAAATACTTCCTTGACCCGATTGAGGTTCGGATAGGATTTTTTGGGTATGAAACTAACCAGTGACGGCTGAAAGAAGTCATAGCTGTAGAACTCACAGATACCTTTGTTTTGACTGGTTATGGCTCCCGTAACTCTAAACGAGCCAAGAGTTATGGCCCTCCGAAGAATCAATATCCACAGGGTGCAACATCTACGGTGCAAGGTGCAACATCCGTCCAAAATGACGAAACAGTGCCGTACGACCTTTGGAAATGAGTGCATGGATTTGAAACATTGCAGTACCATAGTGCACCATTCTCCAGCGATGGTAAATCATAGACCAGCCACGGGGATCCCGTTTTACAGAAAAAATCCACGTGACGAAAAAACGAAGGGTAAAAAACTTCCACGACCCGATTGAGGTTCGGATAGGATTTTTGAGTATGAAACTAACCAGTGACGGCTGAAAGCTGTCATAGCTGTAGAACTCACAGATACCTTCGTTTTGACTGGTTATGGCTCCCGTAACTCTAAACGAGCCAAGAGTTATGGCCCTCCGAAGAATCCATATCCACAGGGTGCAACATCTACGGTGCAAGGTGCAACATCCGTCCAAAATGATGAAACACTGCCGTACGACCTTTAGAAATGAGTGCATGGATTTGAAACATTGCAGTACCATGGTGCACCACTCTCCAGCGATGGTTTATCATATACCAGCCACGGGGATCCCGTTTTACAGAAAAAATCCAAGTGACCAAAAACGAAGGGTACAAGAATTCCATGACCCGATTGAGGTTCGGATAGGATTTTTTGGGTATGAAACTAACCAATGAATGCTAAAAGCTATCATAACTGTAGAACTCACAGATACCTTCGTTTTGACTGGTTATGGCTCCCGTAACTCTAAATGAGCCAAGAGTTATGGCCCTCCGAAGAATCCATATCCACAGGGTGCAACATCTACGGTGCAAGGTGCAACATCCGTCCAAAATGACGAAACAGTGCCGTACGACCTTTAGAAATGAGTGCATGGATTTGAAACATTGCAGTACCATGGTGCACCACTCTCCAGCGATGGTAAATCATAGACCAGCCACGGGGATTCCGTTTTACAGAAAAAACCCACGTGACGAAAAAACAAATGGTAAAATACTTCCATGACCCAATTGAGGTTCGGATAGGATTTTTGGGTATGAAACTAACCAGTGACGGTTGAAAGCTGTCATAGCTGTAGAACTCACAGATACCTTCGTTTTGACTGGTTATGGCTCCCGTAACTCTAAACGAGCCAAGAGTTATGGCCCTCCGAAGAATCGATATCCACAGGGTGCAACATCTACGGTACAAGGTGCAACATCCGTCCAAAATGACGAAACAGTGCCGTACGACCTTTAGAAATGAGTGCATGTATTTGAAACATTGCAGTACCATGGTGCACCACTCTCCAGCGATGGAAAATCATAGGCCAGCCACGGGGATCCCGTTTTACAGAAAAAATCCACGTAACGAAAAAACGAAGGGTAAAATACTTCCTTGACCCGATTGAGGTTCGTATAGGATTTTTTGGGTATGAAACTAACTAGCGACGGCTGAAAGCGGTCATAGCTGTAGAACCCACAGATACCTTCGTTTTGACTGGTTATGGCTCCTGTAACTCTAAACGAGCCAAGAGTTATGGCCCTGCGAAGAATCGATATCCACAGGGTGCAACATCTACGGTGCAAGGTGCAACATCCGTCCAAAATGACGAAACAGTGCCGTACGACCTTTAGAAATGAGTGCATGGATTTGAAACATAGCAGTACCTTGGTGCACCACTCTCCAGCGATGGTAAATCATAGACCAGCCACGGGGATCCCGTTTTACAGAAAAAATCCATGTGACGAAAAAACGAAGGGTAAAAAACTTCCGTGACCCAATTGTGGTTCGGATAGAATTTTTTGAGTATGAATCTAACCAGTGACGGCTGAAAGCGGTCATAGCAGTAGAACCCACAGATACCTTCGTTTTGACTGGTTATGCCTCCCGTAACTCTAAACGAGCCAAGAGTTATGGCCTTGCGAAGAATCGATATCCACAGGGTGCAACATCTACGGTGCAAGGTGCAACATCCGTCCAAAATGACGAAACAGTGCCGTACGACCTTTAGAAATGAGTGCATGGATTTGAAACATTGCAGTACCATGGTGCACCACTCTCCAGCGATGGTAAATCATAGACCAGCCACGGGGATCCCGTTTTACAGAAAAAATCCACGTGACGAAAAAACAAAGGGTAAAAAACTTCCTTGACCCGATTGAGGTTCGGATAGGATTTTTTGGGTATGAAACTAACCAGTGACGGCTGAAAGCGGTCATAGCTGTAGAACCCACAGATACCTTCGTTTTGACTGGTAATGGCTCCCGTAACTCTAAACGAGCCAAGAGTTATGGCCCTGCGAAGAATCGATATGCACAGGGTGCAACATCTACGGTGCAAGGTGCAACATCCGTCCAAAATGACGAAACAGTGCCGTACGACCTTTAGAAATGAGTGCATGGATTTGAAACATTGCAGTACCATGGTGCACCACTCTCCAGCGATGGTAAATCATAGACCAGCCACGGGGATCCCGTTTTACAGAAAAAATCCACGTGACGAAAAAACGAAGGGTAAAAAACTTCCGTGACCCAATTGAGGTTCGGATAGGATTTTTGGGTATGAAACTAACCAGTGACGGCTGAAAGCTGTCATAGCTGTAGAACTCACAGATACCTTCGTTTTGACTGGTTATGGCTCCCGTAACTCTAAACGAGCCAAGAGTTTTGGCCCTCCGAAGAATCGATATCCACAGGGTGCAACATCTACGGTGCAAGGGGCAACATCCGTCCAAAATGACGAAACAGTGCAGTACGACCTTTAGAAATGAGTGCATGGATTTGAAACATTGCGGTACCATGGTGCACCACTCTCCAGCGATGGTAAATCATAGACCAGCCACGGGGATCCCGTTTTACAGAAAAAATCCACGTGACGAAAATACGAAGGGTAAAAAACTTCCTTGACCAGATTGAGGTTCCGATAGGATTTTTTGGGTATGAAACTAACTAGCGACGGCTGAAAGCGGTCATAGCTGTAGAACTCACAGATACCTTCGTTTTGACTGGTTATGGCTCCCGTAACTCTAAACGAGCCAAGAGTTATGGCCCTCCGAAGAATCGATATCCACAGGGTGCAACATCTACGGTGCAAGGTGCAACATCCGTCCAAAATGACGAAACAGTGCCGTACGACCTTTAGAAATGAGTGCATGGATTTGAAACACTGCAGTACCATGGTGCACCACTCTCCAGCGATGGTAAATCATAGACCAGCCACGGGGATCCCGTTTTACAGAAAAAATCCACGTGACGAAAAAACGAAGGGTAAAAAACTTCCGTGACCCGATTGAGGTTCGGATAGGATTTTTTGGGTATGAAACTAACCAGTGACGGCTGAAAGCTGTCATAGCTGTAGAACTCAGAGATACCTTCGTTTTGACTGGTTATGGCTCCCGTTACTCTAAACAAGCCAAGAGTTATGGCCCTCCGAAGAATCGATATCCATAGGGTGCAACATCTACGGTGCAAGGTGCAACATCCGTCCAAAATGACGAAACAGTGCCGTACGACCTTTAGAAATGAGTGCATGGATTTGAAACATTGCAGTACCATGGTGCACCACTCTTTAGCGATGGTAAATCATAGACCAGCCACGGGGATCCCGTTTTACAGAAAAAATCCACGTGACGAAAAAACGAAGGGTAAAATACTTCCTTGACCCGATTGAGGTTCGGATAGGATTTTTTGGGTATGAAACTAACCAGTGACGGCTGAAAGCTGTCATAGCGGTAGAACTCACAGATACCTTCATTTTGACTGGTTATGGCTCCCGTAACTCTAAACGAGCCAAGAGTTATGGCCCTCCGAAGAATCGATATCCACAGGGTGCAACATCTACGGTGCAAGGTGCAACATCCGTCCAAAATGACGAAACAGTGCCGTACGACCTTTAGAAATGAGTGCATGGATTTGAAACGTTGCAGTACCATGGTGCACCACTCTTTAGCGATGGTAAATCATAGACCAGCCACGGGGATCCCGTTTTACAGAAAAAATCCACGTGACGAAAAAACGAAGGGTAAAAAACTTCCACGACCCGATTGAGGTTCGGATAGGATTTTTGGGTATGAAACTAACCAGTGACGGCTGAAAGCTGTCATAGCTGTAGAACTCAGAGATACCTTCGTTTTGACTAGTTATGGCTCCCGTAACTCTAAACGAGCCAAGAGTTATGGCCCTCCGAAGAATCGATATCCACAGGGTGCAACATCTACGGTGCAAGGTGCAACATCCGTCCAAAATGACGAAACAGTGCCGTACTACCTTTAGAAATGAGTGCATGGATTTGAAACATTGCTGTACCATGGTGCACCACTCTCTAGCGATGGTAAATACTAGACCAGCCACGGGGATCCCGTTTTACAGAAAAAATCCACGTGACGAAAAAACGAAGGGTAAAATACTTCCTTGACCCGATTGAGGTTCGGATAGGATTTTTTGGGTATGAAACTAACCAGTGACGGCTGAAAGCAGTCATAGCTTTAGAACTCACAGATACCTTTGTTTTGACTGGTTATGGCTCCCGTAACTCTAAACGAGCCAAGAGTTATGGCCCTCCTAAGAATCGATATCCACAGGGTGCAACATCTACGGTGCAAGGTGCAACATCCGTCCAAAATGACGAAACAGTGCCGTACGACCTTTAGAAATGAGTGCATGGATTTGAAACATTGCAGTACCATAGTGCACCATTCTCCAGCGATGGTAAATCATAGACCAGCCACGGGGATCCCGTTTTACAGAAAAAATCCATGTGACGAAAAAACGAAGGGTAAAAAACTTCCACGACCCGATAGAGGTTCGGATAGGATTTTTGGGTATGAAACTAACCAGTGACGGCTGAAAGCTGTCATAGCTGTAGAACTCACAGATACCTTCGTTTTGACTGGTTATGGCTCCCGTAACTCTAAACGAGCCAAGAGTTATGGCCCTCCGAAGAATCGATATCCACAGGGTGCAACATCTACGGTGCAAGGTGCAACATCCGTCTAAAATGACGAAACAGTGCCGTACGACCTTTAGAAATGAGTGCATGGATTTGAAACATTGCAGTACCATGGTGCACCACTCTCCAGCGATGGTTTATCATATACCAGCCACGGGGATCCCGTTTTACAGAAAAAATCCACGTGACGAAAAACGAAGGGTACAAGAATTCCATGACCGATTGAGGTTCGGATAGGATTTTTTGGGTATGACACTAACCAATGAATGCTAAAAGCTGTCATAACTGTAGAACTCACAGATACTTTCGTTTTGACTGGTTGTGGCTCCCGTAACTCTAAATGAGCCAAGAGTTATGGCCCTCCGAAGAATCCATATCCACAGGGTGCAACATCTACGGTGCAAGGTGCAACATCCGTCCAAAATGACGAAACAGTGCCGTACGACTTTTAGAAATGAGTGCATGGATTTGAAACATTGCAGTACCATGGTACACCACTCTCCAGCGTTGGTAAATCATAGGCCAGCCACGGGGATACCATTTTACAGAAAAAATCCACGTGACGAAAAAACGAAGGGTAAAAAACTACCATGACCCGATTGAGGTTCGGATAGGATTTTTTGGGTATGAAACTAACCAGTGACGGCTAAAAGCTGTCATAGCTGTAGAACTCAGAGATACCTTCGTTTTGACTGGTTATGGCTCCCGTAACTCTAAATGAGCCAAGAGTTATGGCCCTCCGAAGAATCGATAACCACAGGGTGCAACATCTACGGTGCAAGGTGCAACATCCGTCCAAAATGACGAAACAGTGCCGTACGACCTTTAGAAATGAGTGCATGGATTTGAAACATTGCAGTACCATGGTGCACCACTCTCCAGCGTTGTAAATCATAGACCAGCCACGGGGATCCCGTTTTACAGAAAAAATCCACGTGACGAAAAAACGAAGGGTAAAAAACTTCCTTGACCCGATTGAGGTTCGGATAGGATTTTTTGGGTATGAAACTAACTAGCGACGGCTGAAAGCGGTCATAGCTGTAGAACTCACAGATACCTTCGTTTTGACTGGTTATGGCTCCCGTAACTCTAAACGAGGCAAGAGTTATGGCCCTCCGAAGAATCGATATCCACAGGGTGCAACATCTACGGTGCAAGGTGCAACATTCGTCCAAAATGACGAAACAGTGCCGTACGACCTTTAGAAATGGGTGCATGGGTTGGAAACGGTGCAGTACCATGGTGCACCACTCTCCAGCGTTGGGAAATCATAGGCCAGACACGGGGATCCCATTTTACAGAAAAAATATACGTGACGAAAAAACGAAGGGTAAAAAACTTCCATGACCCGATTGAGGTTCGGATAGGATTTTTTGGGTATGAAACTAACCAGTGACGGCTAAAAGCCGTCACAGATGTTGATCTCACAAATACCTTCGTTTTGACTGGTTGTGGCTCCCGTAACTCTAAACGAGCCAAGAGTTATGGCCTTCCGAAGAATCGATATCCATAGGGTGCAACATCTACGGTGCAAGGTGCAACAACCGTCCAAAATGACGAAACAGTGCGTACGACCTTTAGAAACGGGTGCATGGATTGGAAACGGTGCAGTACCACGGTGCACCACTCTCCAGCGTTGGTAAATCATAGGCCAGACACGGGGATCCCATTTTACAGAAAAATCCACGTGACGAAAAAACGAAGGGTAAAAAACTTCCATGACCCGATTGAGGTTCGGATAGGATTTTTTGGGTATGAAACTAATCAGTGATGGCTGAAAGCCGTCAGAGATGTAGAACTCACAGATACCTTCGTTTTGACAAGTTGTGGCTCCCGTAACTCTAAACGAGCCAAGAGTTATGGCCCTCCGAAGAATCGATATCCATAGGGTGCAACATCTACGGTGCAAGGTGCAACATCCGTCCAAATTGACGAACAGTGCGTACGACCTTTAGAAACGGGTGCATGGATTGGAAACGGTGTAGTACCATGGTGCACCACTCTCCAGCGTTGGTAAATCATAGACCAGCCACGGGGATCCCGTTTTACAGAAAAAATCCACGTGACGAAAAAACGAAGGGTAAAAAACTTCCATGACCCGATTGAGGTTCGGATAGGTTTTTTTGGGTATGAAACTAACCAGTGACGGCTGAAAGCGGTCACAGCTGTAGAACTCACAGATACCTTCGTTTTGACAGGTTGTGCCTCCCGTAACTCTAAACGAGCCAATTGAGGTTCGGATAGGGGTGCATGGATTGAAAACGGTGCAGTACCATGGTGCGCCACTCTCTAGCATTGGTAAATCATAGACCAGCCACGAGGATTCCCTTTCACAGAAAAAATCCACGTGACGAAAAAACGAAGGGTAAAAAACTTCCATGACCCGATTGAGGTTCAGATAGGATTTTTTTGGTATGAAACTAACCAGTGACGGCTGAAAGCTGTCACAGATGTAGAACTCACATATACCTTCGTTTTGATTGGTTGTGGCTCCCGTAACTCTAAACGAGCCAAGAGTTATGGCCCTCCGAAGAATCGATATCCATAGGGTGCAACATCTACGGTGCAAGGTGCAACATCCGTCCAAAATGAAGAAACAGTGTCGTACGACCTTTAGAAATGGGTGCATGGATTGGAAACGGTGCAGTACCATGGTGCACCACTCTCCAGCGTTGGTAAATCGTAGACCAGCCACGGGGATCCCGTTTTACAGAAAAAATCCACGTGACGAAAAAACGAAGGGTAAAAAACTTCCATGACCCGATTGAGGTTCGGATAGGATTTTTTGGGTATGAAACTAACCAGTGATGGCTAAAAGTCGTCACAGCTGTAGAACTCACAGATACCTTCGTTTTGACTGGTTGTGGCTCCCGTAACTCTAAACGAGCCAAGAGTTATGGCCCTCCGAAGAATCGATATCTACAGGGTGCAACATCTACGGTGCAAGGTGCAACATCCGTCCAAAATGACGAAACAGTGTCGTACGACCTTTAGAAATGGGTGCATGGATTGGAAACGGTGCAGTACCATGGTGCAGCACTCTCCAGCGTTGGTAAATCATAGACCAGCCACGGGGATCCCGTTTTACAGAAAAAATCCACGTGACGAAAAAACGAAGGGTAAAAAACTTCCATGACTCGATTGATGTTCGGATAGGATTTTTTCGGTATGAAACTAACCAGTGACGGCTGAATGCCATCACAGATGTAGAACTCATATATACCTTCGTTTTGACTGGTTGTGGCTCCCGTAACTCTAAACGAGCCAAGAGTTATGGCCCTCCGAAGAATCGATATCCACAGGGTGCAACATCTACGGTGCAAGGTGCAACATCCGTCCAAAATGACGAAACAGTGCCGTACGACCTTTAGAAATGGGTGCATGGATTGGAAACGGTGCAGTACCATGGTGCACCACTCTCCAGCGTTGGGAAATCATAGACCAGACACGGGGATCCCGTTTTACAGAAAAAATCCACGTGACGAAAAAACGAAGGGTAAAAAACTTCCGCGACCCGATTGAGGTTCGGATCGGATTTTTTGGGTATGAAACTAACCAGTGACGGCTGAAATCCGTCACAGATGTAGATCTCACAGATACCTTCGTTTAGACTGGTTGTGGCTCCCGTAACTCTAAACGAGCCAAGAGTTATGGCCCTCCGAAGAATCGATATCCACAGGGTGCAACATCTACGGTGCAAGGTGCAACATCCGTCCAAAATGACGAAACAGTGCCGTACGACCTTTAGAAATGGGTGCATGGATTGGAAATGGTGCAGTACCATGGTGCACCACTCTCTAGCGATGGTAAATCATAGACCAGCCGCGCGAATTCACTTTTACAGAAAAAATCCACGTGACGAAAAAACGAATGGTAAAAAACATCCATGACCCGATTGAGGTTCGGATAGGATTTTTTAGGTATGAAACTAACCATTGACGGCTGAAAACCGTCACAGATGTAGAACTCACAGATACCTTGATTTTGACTGGTTGTGGCTCCCGTAACTCTAAACGAGCCAAGAGTTATGGCCCTCCGAAGAATCGATATCCATAGGGTGCAACATCTACGGTGCAAGGTGCAACATCCGTCCAAAATGACGAAACTGTGCCGTACGACCTTTAGAAATGGGTGCATGGATTGGAAACGGTGCAGTACCGTGGTGCATCACTCTCCAGCGATGGTAAATCATAGACCACCCATGGGAATTCCCTTTTACAGAAAAATCCACGTGACGAAAAAACGAAGGGTAAAAAACTTCCATGACCCGATTGAGGTTCGGATAGGATTTTTTGGGTATGAAACTAACCAGTGATGGCTAAAAGCCGTCACAGCTGTAGAACTCACAGATACCTTCGTTTTGACAGGTTATGGCTCCCGTAACTCTAAACGAGCCAAGAGTTATGGCCCTCCGAAGAATCGATATCCACAGGGTGCAACATCTACAGAGCAAGGTGCAACATCCGTCCAAAATGACGAAACAGTGCCGTACGACCTTTAGAAATGGGTGCATGGATTGGAAACGGTGCAGTACCATGGTGCACCACTCTCCAGCGTTGGTGAATCATAGACCAGCCAAGGGGATCCCGTTTTACAGAAAAAATCCACGTGACGAAAAAACGAAGGGTAAAAAACTTCCATGACCCGATTGAGGTTCGGATAGGATTTTTTGGGTATGAAACTAACCAGTGATGGCTAAAAGCCGTCACAGCTGTGGAACTCACAGATACCTTCGTTTTGACTGGTTGTGGCTCCCGTAACTCTAAACGAGCCAAGAGTTATGGCCCTCCGAAGAATCGATATCCACAGGGTGCAACATTTACGGTGCAAGGTGCAACATCCGTCCAAAATGACGAAACAGTGTCGTACGACCTTTAGAAATGGGTGCATGGATTGGAAACGGTGCAGTACCATGGTGCCCCACTCTCCAGCGTTGGTAAATCATAGACCAGCCACGGGGATCCCGTTTTACAGAAAAAATCCACGTGACGAAAAAACGAAGGGTAAAAAACTTCCATGACCCGATTGAGGTTCGGATAGGATTTTTTCGGTATGAAACTAACCAGTGACGGCTGAAAGCCTTCACAGATGTAGAACTCACAGATGCCTTCGTTTTGACTGGTTGTGGCTCCCGTAACTCTAAACGAGCCAAGAGTTATGGCCCTCCGAAGAATCGATATCCACAGGGTGCAACATCTACGGTGCAAGGTGCAACATCCGTCCAAAATGACGAAACAGTGCCGTACGACCTTTAGAAATGGGTGCATGGATTGGAAACGGTGCAGTACCATGGTGCACCACTCTCCAACGTTGGTAAATCATAGACGAGACACGGGGATCCCGTTTTACAGAAAAAATCCACGTGACGAAAAAACGAAGGGTAAAAAACTTCCATGACCCGATTGAGGTTCGGATAGGATTTTTTGGGTATGAAACTAACCAGTGACGGCTGAAATCCGTCACAGATGTAGATCTCACAGATACCTTCGTTTTGACTGGTTGTGGCTCCCGTAACTCTAAACGAGCCAAGAGTTATGGCCCTCCGAAGAATCGATATACACAGGGTGCAACATCTACGGTGCAAGGTGCAACATCCGTCCAAAATGACGAAACAGTGCCGTACAACCTTTTGAAATGGGTGCATGGATTGGAAACGGTGCAGTACCATGGTGCACCACTCTCCAGCGATGGTAAATCATAGACCAGCCGCGCGAATTCCCTTTTACAGAAAAAATCCACGTGACGAAAAAACGAAGGGTAAAAAACTTCCATGACCCGATTGAGGTTCGGATAGGATTTTTTAGGTATGAAACTAACCATTGACGGCTGAAAGCCGTCACAGATGTAGAACTCACAGATACCTTCATTTTGACTGGTTGTAGCTCCCGTAACTCTAAACGAGCCAAGAGTTATGGCCCTCCGAAGAATCGATATCCATAGGGTGCAACATCTAGGGTGCAAGGTGCAACATCCGTCCAAAATGACGAAACAGTGCCGTACGACCTTTAGAAATAGGTGCATGGATTCGAAACGGTGCAGTACCATGGTGCATCACTCTCAAGCGATCGTAAATCATAGACCAGCCACGGGAATTCCCTTTTACAGAAAAATCCACGTGACGAAAAAACGAAGGGTAAAAAACTTCCATGACCCGATTGAGGTTCGGATAGGATTTTTTAGGTACGAAACTAACCAGTGATGGCTAAAAGCCGTCACAGCTGTAGAACTCACAGATAACTTCGTTTTGACAGGTTATGGCTCCCGTAACTCTAAACGAGCCAAGTGTTATGGCCCTCCGAAGAATCGATATCAACAGGGTGCAACATCTACAGAGCAAGGTGCAACATCCGTCCAAAATGACGAAATAGTGCCGTACGACCTTTAGAAATGGGTGCATGGATTGGAAACGGTGCAGTACCATGGTGCACCACTCTCCAGCGTTGGTAAATCATAGACCAGCCACGGGGATCCCGTTTTACAGAAAAAATCCACGTGACGAAAAAACGAAGGGTAAAAAACTTCCATGACCCGATTGAGGTTCGGATAGGATTTTTTCGGTATGAAACTAACCAGTGACGGCTGAAAGCCGTCACAGATGTAGAACTCACAGATGCCTTCGTTTTGACTGATTGTGGCTCCCGTAACTCTAAACGAGCCAAGAGTTATGGCCCTCCGAAGAATCGATATCCACAGGGTGCAACATCTACGGTGCAAGGTGCAACATCCGTCCAAAATGACGAAACAGTGCCGTACGACCTTTAGAAATGGGTGCATGGATTGGAAACGGTGCAGTACCATGGTGCACCACTCTCCAGCGTTGGTAAATCATAGACGAGACACGGGGATCCCGTTTTACAGAAAAAATCCACGTGACGAAAAAACGAAGGGTAAAAAACTTCCATGACCCGATTGAGGTTCGGATAGGATTTTTTGGGTATGAAACTAACCATTGACAGCTGAAAGCAGTCACATCTGTAGAACTCACAGATACCTTCGTTTTGACTGGTTGTGGCTCCCGTAACTCTAAACGAGCCAAGAGTTATGGCCCTCCGAAGAATCGATATCCATAGGGTGCAACATCTACGGTGCAAGGTACAACATCCGTACAAAATGATGAAACAGTGAGGTACGACCTTTAGAAATGGGTGCATGGATTGGAAACGGTGCAGTACCATGGTGCATCACTCTCCAGCGATGGTAAATCATAGACCAGCCACGGGAATTCCCTTTTGCAGAAAAATCCACGTGACGAAAAAACGAAGGGTAAAAAACTTCCGTCACCCGATTGAGGTTCGGATAGGATTTTTTAGGTATGAAACTAACCAGTGACGGCTGTATGCCATCACAGATGTAGAACTCACAGATACCTTCGTTTTGACTGGTTGTGGCTCCCGTAACTCTAAACGAGCCAAGAGTTATGGCCCTCCGAAGAATCGATATCCACAGGGTGCAACATCTACGGTGCAAGGTGCAACATCCGTCCAAAATGACGAAACAGTGTCGTACGACCTTTAGAAATGAGTGCATGCATTTGAAACATTGCAGTACCATGGTGCACCACTCTCCAGCGATGGTAAATCATAGACCAGCCACGGGGATCCCGTTTTACAGAAAAAATCCACGTGACGAAAAAACGAAGGGTAAAAAACTTCCATGACCCGATTGAGGTTCGGATAGGATTTTTTCGGTATGAAACTAACCAGTGACGGCTGAAAGCCGTCACAGATGTAGAACTCACAGATGCCTTCGTTTTGACTGATTGTGGCTCCCGTAACTCTAAACGAGCCAAGAGTTATGGCCCTCCGAAGAATCGATATCCATAGGGTGCAACATCTACGGTGCAAGGTGCAACATCCGTACAAAATGATGAAACAGTGAGGTACGACCTTTAGAAATGGGTGCATGGATTGGAAACGGTGCAGTACCATGGTGCATCACTCTCCAGCGATGGTAAATCATAGACCAGCCACGGGAATTCCCTTTTGCAGAAAAATCCACGTGACGAAAAAACGAAGGGTAAAAAACTTCCGTCACCCGATTGAGGTTCGGATAGGATTTTTTAGGTATGAAACTAACCAGTGACGGCTGTATGCCATCACAGATGTAGAACTCACAGATACCTTCGTTTTGACTGGTTGTGGCTCCCGTAACTCTAAACGAGCCAAGAGTTATGGCCCTCCGAAGAATCGATATCCACAGGGTGCAACATCTACGGTGCAAGGTGCAACATCCGTCCAAAATGACGAAACAGTGTCGTACGACCTTTAGAAATGAGTGCATGCATTTGAAACATTGCAGTACCATGGTGCACCACTCTCCAGCGATGGTAAATCATAGACCAGCCACGGGGATCCCGTTTTACAGAAAAAATCCACGTGACGAAAAAACGAAGGGTAAAAAACTTCCATGACCCGATTGAGGTTCGGATAGGATTTTTTGGGTATGAAACTAACCAGTGATGGCTGATAGCTGTCATAGCTGTAGAACTCACAGATACCTTCGTTTTGACTGGTTGTGGTTCCCGTAACTCTAAACGAGCCAAGAGTTATGGCCCTCCGAAGAATCGATATCCATAGGGTGCAACATCTACGGTGCAAGGTGCAACATCCGTACAAAATGATGAAACAGTGAGGTACGACCTTTAGAAATGGGTGCATGGATTGGAAACGGTGCAGTACCATGGTGCATCACTCTCCAGCGATGGTAAATCATAGACCAGCCACGGAAATTCCCTTTTGCAGAAAAATCCACGTGACGAAAAAACGAAGGGTAAAAAACTTCCGTCACCCGATTGAGGTTCGGATAGGATTTTTTAGGTATGAAACTAACCAGTGACGGCTGTATGCCATCACAGATGTAGAACTCACAGATACCTTCGTATTGACTGGTTGTGGCTCCCGTAACTCTAAACGAGCCAAGAGTTATGGCCCTCCGAAGAATCGATATCCATAGGGTGCAACATCTACGGTGCAAGGTGCAACATCCTTCCAAAATGGCGAAACAGTGCGTACGACCATTAGAAACGGGTGCATGGATTGAAAACGGTGCAGTACCATGGTGCACCACTCTCCAGCATTGGTAAATCATAGACCAGCCACGGGGATCCCGTTTTACAGAAAATATCCACGTGACGAAAAAACGAAGGGTAAAAAACTTCCATGACAAGATTGAGGTTCGGATAGGATTTTTTAGGTATGAAACTAACCAGTGACGGCTGAAAGCAGTCACAGATGTAGAACTCACAGATACCTTCGTTTTGACTAGTTGTGGCTCCCGTAACTCTAAACGAGCCAAGAGTTATGGCCCTCCGAAGAATTGATATCCATAGGGTGCAACATCTACGGTGCAAGGTGCAACATCCGTCCAAAATGAAGAAACAGTGCCGTACGACCTTTAGAAATGGGTGCATGGATTGGAAATGGTGCGGTACCATGGTGCACCACTCTCCAGCGATGGTAAATCATAGACCAGCCACGAGAATTCCCTTTTACAGAAAAATGCACGTGACGAAAAAACGAAGGGTAAAAAACTTCCGTGACCCGATTGAGGTTCGGATAGGATTTTTTGGGTATGAAACTAACCAGCGACGGCTGAAAGCCGTCATAGCTATAAAACTCACGGATACCTTCGTTTTGACAGGTTATGGCTCCAGTAACTCTAAACGAGCCAAGAGTTATGGCCCTCCGGAGAATCGATATCCACAGGGTGCAACATCTACGGTGCAAGGTGCAACATCCGTCCGAAATGATGAAACAGTGCCATGGTGCACCACTCTCCAGCGTTGGTAAATCATAGACCAGCCGCGGGGATCCCGTTTTACAGAAAAAATCCACGTGACGAAAAAACGAAGGGTAAAAAACTTCCATGACCCGATTGAGGTCCGGATAGGATATTTTGGGTATGAAACTAACCAGTGACGGCTCAAAGCAGTAACAAATGTAGAACTCACAAATACCTTCGTTTTGACTGGTTGTGGCACCCGTAACTCTAAACGAGCCAAGAGTTACGGCCCTCCGAAGAATCGATATCCATAGGGTGCAACATCTACGGTGCAAGGTGCAACATCCGTTCAAAATGACGAAACAGTGCCGTACGAGCTTTAGAAATGGGTGCATGGATTGGAAACGGTGCAGTACCATGGTGCACCACTCTCCAGCGATGGTAAATCATAGACCAGCCATGGGAATTCCCTTTTACAGAAAAAATCCACGTGACGAAAAAACGAAGGGTAAAAAACTTCCATGACCCGATTGAGGTTCGGATAGGATTTTTTGGGTATGAAACTAACCAGTGACGGCTGAAAGCTGTCATAGCTGTAGAACTAACGGATACCTTTGTTTTGACTGGTTATGGCTCCCGTAACTCTAAACGAGCCAAGAGTTACGGCCCTCCGAAGAATCGATATCCATAGGATGCAACATCTACGGTGCAAGGTGCAACATCCGTCCAAAATGACGAAACAGTGCCGTACGACCTTTAGAAATGGGTGCATGGATTGGAAACGGTGCAGTACCATGATGCACCACTCTCCAGCGATGGTAAATCATAGACCAGCCATGGGAATTCCCTTATACAGAAAAAATCCACGTGACGAAAAAACGAAGGGTAAAAAACTTCCATAACCCGATTGAGGTTCGGATAAGATTTTTTGGGTATGAAACTAACCAGTGACGGCTGATGGCTGTCATAGCTGTAGAACTCACAGATACCTTCGTTTTGATTGGTTATGGCTCCCGTAACTCTAAACGAGCCAAGAGTTATGGCCCTCCGAAGAATCGATATCCATAGGGTGCAACATCTACGGTGCAAGGTGCAACATCCGTCTAAAATGACGAAACAGTGCCGTACGACCTTTAGAAATGGGTGCATGTGTACCGCTCTCCAGCTGCGGTAAATCATAGACTAGCCATGGGAATTCGCTTTTACAGAAAAAATCCACGTGACGAAAAAACGAAGGGTAAAAAACTTCCATGACCCAATTGAGGTTCGGATAGGATTTTTGGGTATGAAACTAACCAGTGACGGCTGAAAGCGGTCATAGGTATAGAACTCACAAATACCTTCGTTTTGACTGGTTGTTGCTCCCGTAACTCTAAACGAGCCAAGAGTTATGGCCCTCCGAAGAATCAATATCCATAGGGTGCAACATCTACGGTGCAAGGTGCAACATCCGTCCAAAATGACGAAACAGTGCGTACGACCTTTAGAAACGGGTACATGGATTGAAAACGGTGCAGTACCATGGTGCACCACTCTCCAGCATTGGTAAATCATAGACCAGCCACGGGGATCCTGTTTTACAGAAAAAATCCACGTGACGAAAAAATGAAGGGTAAAAAACTTCCATGACCCGATTGAGGTTCGGATAGGATTTTTTGGGTATGAAACTAACCAGTGACGGCAGAAAGCCGTCACAGCTGTAGAAATCACAGATACCTTCGTTTTGACTGGTTGTGGCTCCTGTAACTCTAAACGAGCCAAGAGTTATGGCCCTCCGAAGAATTGATATCCATAGGGTGCAACATCTACGGTGCAAGGTGCAACATCCGTCCAAAATGACGAAACAGTGCCGTACGACCTTTAGAAATGGGTGCATGGATTGGAAACGGTGCAGTACCATGGTGCACCACTCTCAAGCGTTGGTAAATCATAGACCAGCCACGGGGATCCCGTTTTACAGAAAAAATCCACGTGACGAAAAAACGAAGGGTAAAAAACTTCCATGACCCGATTGAGGTTCGGATAGGATTTTTTCGGTATGAAACTAACCAGTGACGGCTGAAAGCCGTCACAGATGTAGAACTCACAGATGCCTTCGTTTTGACTGGTTGTGGCTCCCGTAACTCTAAACGAGCCAAGAGTTATGGCCCTCCGAAGAATCGATATCCACAGGGTGCAACATCTACGGTGCAAGGTGCAACATCCGTCCAAAATGACGAAACAGTGCCGTACGACCTTTAGAAATGGGTGCATGGATTGGAAACGGTGCAGTACCATGGTGCACCACTCTCCAGCGTTGGTAAATCATAGACGAGACACGGGGGTCCCGTTTTATAGAAAAAATCCACGTGACGAAAAAACGAAGGGTAAAAAACTTCCATGACCCGATTGAGGTTCGGATAGGATTTTTTGGGTATGAGCCTAACCAGTGACGGCTGAAATCCGTCACAGATGTAGATCTCACAGATACCTTCGTTTTGACTGGTTGTGGCTCCCGTAACTCTAAACGAGCCAAGAGTTATGGCCCTCCGAAGAATCGATATCCACAGGGTGCAACATCTACGGTGCAAGGTGCAACATCCGTCCAAAATGACGAAATAGTGCCGTACAACCTTTTGAAATGGGTGCATGGATTGGAAACGGTGCAGTACCATGGTGCACCACTCTCCAGCGATGGTAAATCATAGACCAGCCGCGCGAATTCCCTTTTACAGAAAAAATCCACGTGACGAAAAAACGAAGGGTAAAAAACTTCCATGACCCGATTGAGGTTCGGATAGGATTTTTTAGGTATGAAACTAACCATTGACGGCTGAAAGCCGTCACAGATGTAGAACTCACAGATACCTTCATTTTGACTGGTTGTAGCTCCCGTAACTCTAAACGAGCCAAGAGTTATGGCCCTCCGAAGAATCGATATCCATAGGGTGCAACATCTACGGTGCAAGGTGCAACATCCGTCCAAAATGATGAAACAGTGCCGTACGACCTTTAGAAATAGGTGCATGGATTCGAAACGGTGTAGTACCATGGTGCATCACTCTCAAGCGATGGTAAATCATAGACCAGCCACGGGAATTCCCTTTTACAGAAAAATCCACGTGACGAAAAAACGAAGGGTAAAAAACTTCAATGACCCGATTGAGGTTCGGATAGGATTTTTTGGGTATGAAACTAACCAGTGATGGCTAAAAGCCGTCACAGCTGTAGAACTCACAGATACCTTCGTTTTGACAGGTTATGGCTCCCGTAACTCTAAACGAGCCAAGAGTTATGGCCCTCCGAAGAATCGATATCAACAGGGTGCAACATCTACAGAGCAAGGTGCAACATCCGTCCAAAATGACGAAACAGTGCCGTACGACCTTTAGAAACGGGTGCATGGATTGGAAACGGTGCAGTACCATGGTGCACCACTCTCCAGCGTTGGTAAATCATAGACCAGCCACGGGGATCCCGTTTTACAGAAAAAATCCACGTGACGAAAAAACGAAGGGTAAAAAACTTCCATGACCCGATTGAGGTTCAGATAGGATTTTTTCGGTATGAAACTAACCAGTGACGGCTGAAAGCCGTCACAGATGTAGAACTCACAGATGCCTTCGTTTTGACTGATTGTGGCTCCCGTAACTCTAAACGAGCCAAGAGTTATGGCCCTCCAAAGAATCGATATCCACAGGGTGCAACATCTACGGTGCAAGGTGCAACATCCGTCCAAAATGACGAAACAGTGCCGTACGACCTTTAGAAATGGGTGCATGGATTGGAAACGGTGCAGTGCCATGGTGCACCACTCTCCAGCGTTGGTAAATCATAGACGAGACACGGGGATCCCGTTTTACAGAAAAAATCCACGTGACGAAAAAACGAAGGGTAAAAAACTTCCATGACCCGATTGAGGTTCGGATAGGATTTTTTGGGTATGAAACTAACCATTGACGGCTGAAAGCAGTCACAGCTGTAGAACTCACAGATACCTTCGTTTTGACTGGTTGTGGCTCCCGTAACTCTAAACGAGCCAAGAGTTATGGCCCTCCGAAGAATCGATATCCATAGGGTGCAACATCTACGGTGCAAGGTGCAACATCCGTACAAAATGATGAAACAGTGAGGTACGACCTTTAGAAATGGGTGCATGGATTGGAAATGGTGCAGTACCATGGTGCATCAATCTCCAGCGATGGTAAATCATAGACCAGCCACGAGAATTCCCTTTTGCAGAAAAATCCACGTGACGAAAAAACGAAGGGTAAAAAACTTCCGTCACCCGATTGAGGTTCGGATAGGATTTTTTAGGTATGAAACTAACCAGTGACGGCTGTATGCCATCACAGATGTAGAACTCACAGATACCTTCGTTTTGACTAGTTGTGGCTCCCGTAACTCTAAACGAGCCAAGAGTTATGGCCCTCCGAAGAATCGATATCCACAGGGTGCAACATCTACGGTGCAAGGTGCAACATCCGTCCAAAATGACGAAACAGTGTCGTACGACCTTTAGAAATGAGTGCATGCATTTGAAACATTGCAGTACCATGGTGCACCACTCTCCAGCGATGGTAAATCATAGACCAGCCACGGGGATCCCGTTTTACAGAAAAAATCCACGTGACGAAAAAACGAAGGGTAAAAAACTTCCATGACCCGATTGAGGTTCGGATAGGATTTTTTAGGTATGAAACTAACCAGTGACGGCTGAAAGCAGTCACAGATGTAGAACTCACAGATACCTTCGTTTTGACTAGTTGTGGATCCCGTAACTCTAAACGAGCCAAGAGTTATGGCCCTCCGAAGAATTGATATCCATAGGGTGCAACATCTACGGTGCAAGGTGCAACATCCGTCCAAAATGAAGAAACAGTGCCGTACGACCTTTAGAAATGGGTGCATGGATTGGAAACGGTGCGGTACCATGGTGCACCACTCTCCAGCGATGGTAAATCATAGACCAGCCACGAGAATTCCCTTTTACAGAAAAATGCACGTGACGAAAAAACGAAGGGTAAAAAACTTCCGTGACCCGATTGAGGTTCGGATAGGATTTTTTGGGTATGAAACTAACCAGCGACAGCTGAAAGCTGTCATAGCTATAAAACTCACAGATACCTTCGTTTTGACAGGTTATGGCTCCAGTAACTCTAAACGAGCCAAGAGTTATGGCCCTCCGGAGAATCGATATCCACAGGGTGCAACATCTACGGTGCAAGGTGCAACATCCGTCCGAAATGAAGAAACAGTGCCGTACGACCTTTAGAAACGGGTGCATGGATTGGAATCGGTGCAGTACCATGGTGCCCCACTCTCCAGCGTTGGTAAATCATAGACCAGCCGCGGGGATCCCGTTTTACAGAAAAAATCCACGTGACGAAAAAACGAAGGGTAAAAAACTTCCATGACCCGATTGAGGTCCGGATAGGATTTTTTGGGTATGAAACTAACCAGTGACGGCTCAAAGCAGTAACAGATGTAGAACTCACAAATACCTTCGTTTTGACTGGTTGTGGCACCCGTAACTCTAAACGAGCCAAGAGTTACGGCCCTCCGAAGAATCGATATCCATAGGGTGCAACATCTACGGTGCAAGGTGCAACATCCGTCCAAAATGACGAAACAGTGCCGTACGACCTTTAGAAATGGGTGCATGGATTGGAAACGGTGCAGTACCATGGTGCACCACTCTCCAGCGATGGTAAATCATAGACCAGCCATGGGAATTCCCTTATACAGAAAAAATCCACGTGACGAAAAAACGAAGGGTAAAAAACTTCCATGACCCGATTGAGGTTCGGATAGGATTTTTTGGGTATGAAACTAACCAGTGACGGCTGATGGCTGTCATAGCTGTAGAACTCACAGATACCTTCGTTTTGACTGGTTATGGCTCCCGTAACTCTAAACGAGCCAAGAGTTATGGCCCTCCGAAGAATCGATATCCATAGGGTGCAACATCTACGGTGCAAGGTGCAACATCCGTCTAAAATGACGAAACAGTGCCGTACGACCTTTAGAAATGGGTGCATGATTGCAAATGGTGCAGTACCATGGTGTACCACTCTCCAGCTGCGGTAAATCATAGACTAGCCATGGGAATTCCCTTTTACAGAAAAAATCCACGTGACGAAAAAACGAAGGGTAAAAAACTTCCATGACCCAATTGAGGTTCGGATAGGATTTTTGGGTATGAAACTGACCAGTGACGGCTGAAAGCGGTCATAGGTATAGAACTCACAAATACCTTCGTTTTGACTGGTTGTTGCTCCCGTAACTCTAAACGAGCCAAGAGTTATGGCCCTCCGAAGAATCAATATCCATAGGGTGCAACATCTACGGTGCAAGGTGCAATATCCGTCCAAAATGACGAAACAGTGCGTACGACCTTTAGAAACGGGTGCATGGATTGAAAACGGTGCAGTACCATGGTGCACCACTCTCCAGCATTGGTAAATCATAGACCAGCCACGGGGATCCCGTTTTACAGAAAAAATCCACGTGACGAAAAAATGAAGGGTAAAAAACTTCCATGACCCGATTGAGGTTCGGATAGGATTTTTTGGGTATGAAACTAACCAGTGACGGCTGAAAGCCGTCACAGCTGTAGAAATCACAGATACCTTCGTTTTGACTGGTTGTGGCTCCCGTAACTCTAAACGAGCCAAGAGTTATGGCCCTCCGAAGAATCGATATCCACAGGGTGCAACATCTACGGTGCAAGGTGCAACATCCGTCCAAAATGACGAAACAGTGCCGTACGACATTTAGAAATGGGTGCATGGATTTGAAACAACCATGGTGCACCACTCTCCAGCGATGGTAAATCATAGACCAGCCGCGAGAATTCCCTTTTACAGAAAAAATCCACGTGACGAAAAAACGAAGGGTAAAAAACTTCCATGACCCGATTGAGGTTCGGATAGGATTTTTTAGGTATGAATCTAACCAGTCACGGCTAAAAGCCGTCACAGATGTAGAACTCACAGATACCTTCGTTTTGACTGGTTGTGGCTCCCGTAACTCTAAACGATCCAAGAGTTATGGCCCTCCGAAGAATCGATATCCATAGGGTGCAACATCTACGTTGCAAGGTGCAACATCCGTCCAAAATGACGAAACAGTGTTGTACGAACTTTAGAAATGGGTGAATGGATTGGAAACGGTGCAGTACCATGGTGCATCACTCTCCAGCGATGGTAAATCATAGACCAGCCACTGGAATTCCCTTTTACAGAAAAATCCACGTGACGAAAAAAGGAAGGGTAAAAAACTTCCATGACCCGATTGAGGTTCGGATAGGATTTTTTGGGTATGAAACTAACCAGTGATGGCTAAAAGCCATCACAGCTGTAGAACTCACAGATACCTTCGTTTTGACATGTTATGTCTCCCGTAACTCTAAACGAGCCAAGAGTTTTGGCCCTCCGAAGAATCGATATCCACAGGGTGCAACATCTGCGGTGCAAGGTGCAACATCCGTCC
Source organism: Allium cepa (assembly GCA_030765085.1). Classification (NCBI taxonomy): domain Eukaryota; kingdom Viridiplantae; phylum Streptophyta; class Magnoliopsida; order Asparagales; family Amaryllidaceae; genus Allium; species Allium cepa. The sequence continues at coordinate 2,586,164 of CM060941.1, forward strand.
AAAATGACGAAACAGTGCCGTACGACCTTTAGAAATGGGTGCATGGATTGGAAACGGTGCAGTACCATGGTGCACCACTCTCCAGCGTTGGTAAATCATAGACCAGCCACGGGGATCCCGTTTTACAGAAAAAATCCACGTGACGAAAAAAGGAAGGGTAAAAAACTTCCATGACCCGATTGAGGTTCGGATAGGATTTTTTGGGTATGAAACTAACCAGTGATGGCTAAAAGCCGTCACAGCTGTAGAACTCACAGATACCTTCGTTTTGACATGTTATGGCTCCCGTAACTCTAAACGAGCCAAGAGTTATGGCCCTCCGAAGAATCGATATCCACAGGGTGCAACATCTACGGTGCAAGGTGCAACATCCTTCCAAAATGACGAAACAGTGCGTACGACATTTAGAAACGGGTGCATGGATTGGAAACGGTGCAGTACAATGGTGCACCACTCTCCAGCGTTGGTAAATCATAGACCAGCCGCGGGGATCCCGTTTTACAGAAAAAATCCACGTGACGAAAAAACGAAGGGTAAAAAACTTCCATGACCCGATTGAGGTTCCGATAGGATTTTTTGGGTATGAAACTAACCGGTGACGGCTCAAAGCGGTAGCAGATGTAGAACTCACATTTACCTTCGTTTTGACTGGTTGTGGCTCCCGTAACTCTAAGCGAGCCAAGAGTTATGGCCCTCCGAAGAATTGATATCCATAGGGTGCAACATCTACGGTGCAAGGTGCAACATCCGTCCAAAATGAAGAAACAGTGCCGTACGAGCTTTAGAAATGGGTGCATGGATTGGAAACGGTGCAGTACCATGGTGCACCACTCTCCAGCGAGGGTAAATCATAGACTAGCCATGGGAATTCCCTTTTACAGAAAAAATCCACGTGACGAAAAAACGAAGGGTAAAAAACTTCCATGACCCGATTGAGGTTCGGATAGGATTTGTTGGGTATGAAACTAACCAGCGACGGCTGAAAGCCGTCATAGCTGTAGAACTAACGGATACCTTCGTTTTGACAGGTTATGGCTCCCGTAACTCTAAACGAGCGAAGAGTTATGGCCCTCCGAAGAATCGATATCCACAGGGTGCAACATTTACGGTGCTAGGTGCAACATCCGTCCGCAATGACGAAACAGTGCCGTACGACCTTTAGAAACGGGTGCATGGATTGGAAACGGTGCAGTACCATGGTGCACCACTCTCCAGCGTTGGTACATCATAGACCAGCCGCGGGGATCCCGTTCTACAGAAAAAATCCACGTGACGAAAAAACGAAGGGTAAAAAACTTCCATGACCCGATTGAGGTTCGGATAGGATTTTTTGGGTATGAAACTAACCAGTGACGGCTCAAAGCAGTAACAGATGTAGAACTCACAAATACCTTCATTTTGACTGGTTGTGGCTCCCGTAACTCTAAACGAGCCAAGAGTTATGACCCTCCGAAGAATCGATATCCATAGGGTGCAACATCTACGGTGCAAGGTGCAACATCCGTTCAAAATGACGAAACAGTGCCGTACGAGCTTTAGAAATGGGTGCATGGATTGGAAACGGTGCAGTACCATGATGCACCACTCTCCAGCGATGGTAAATCATAGACCAGCCATGGGAATTCCCTTTTACAGAAAAAATCCACGTGACGAAAAAACGAAGGGTAAAAAACTTCCATGACCCGATTGAGGTTCGGATAGGATTTTTTGGGTATGAAACTAACCAGTGACGGCTGAAAGCTGTCATAGCTGTACAACTAACGGATACCTTTGTTTTGACTGGTTATGGCTCCCGTAACTCTAAACGAGCCAAGAGTTACGGCCCTCCGAAGAATCGATATCCATAGGGTGCAACATTTACGGTGCAAGGTGCAACATCCGTCCAAAATGACGAAACAGTGTCGTACGACCTTTAGAAATGGGTGCGTGGATTGGAAACGGTGCAGTACCATGGTGCACCACTCTCCAGCGATGGTAAATCATAGACCAGCCATGGGAATTCCCTTATACAGAAAAAATCCACGTGACGAAAAAACGAAGGGTAAAAAACATCCATGACCCGATTGAGGTTCGGATAGGATTTTTTGGGTATGAAACTAACCAGTGACGGCTCATGGCTGTCATAGCTGTAGAACTCACAGATACCTTCGTTTTGACTGGTTATGGCTCCCGTAACTCTAAACGAGCCAAGAGTTATGGCCCTCCGAAGAATCGATATCCATAGGGTGCAGCATCTACGGTGCAAGGTGCAACATCCGTCCAAAATGACGAAACAGTGTCGTACGACCTTTAGAAATGGGTGCATGGATTGCAAACGGTGCAGTACCATGGTGTACCACTCTCCAGCTGTGGTAAATCATAGACTAGCCATGGGAATTCCCTTTTACAGAAAAAATCCACGTGACGAAAATCGAAGGGTAAAAAACTTCCATGGCCCGATTTAGATTCGGATAGGATTTTTTGGGTATGAAACTAACCAGTGACGGCTGAAAGCCGTCATAGCTGTAGAACTCACAAATACCTTCGTTTTGACAGGTTGTGGCTCCTGTAACTCTAAACGAGCCAAGAGTTACGGCCCTCCGAAGAATCGATATCCATAGGGTGCAACATCTACGGTGCAAGGTGCAACATCCGTTCGAAATGACGAAACAGTGCCGTACGAGCTTTAGAAATGGGTGCATGGATTGGAAACGGTGCAGTACCATGGTGCACCACTCTCCAGCGATGGTAAATCATAGACCAGCCGTGGGAATTCCCTTTTACAGAAAAAATCCACGTGACGAAAAAACGAAGGGTAAAAAACTTCCATGACCCGATTGAGGTTCGGATAGGATTTTTTGGGTATGAAACTAACCAGTGACGGCTGAAAGCCGTCACAGCTGTAGAACTCACAGAGACCTTCTTTTTGACTGGTTGTGGCTCCCGTAAATCTAAACGAGCCAAGAGTTATGGCCCTCCGAAGAATTGATATCCATAGGGTGCAACATCTACGGTGCAAGGTGCAACATCCGTCCAAAATGAAGAAACAGTGCCGTACGACCTTTAGAAATGGGTGCATGGATTGGAAACGGTGCAGTACCATGGTGCACCACTCTCCAGCGATGGTAAATCATAGACCAGCCACGGGAATTCCCTTTTACAGAAAAATCCATGTGACGAAAAAACGAAGGGTAAAAACTTCCGTGACCCGATTGAGGTTCTGATAGGATTTTTTGGGTATGAAACTAACCAGCGACAGCTGAAAGCCATCATAGCTATAGAACTCACAGATACCTTCGTTTTGACAGGTTATGGCTCCCGTAACTCTAAACGAGCCAAGAGTTATGGCCCTCCGAAGAATCGATATCCATAGGGTGCAACATCTACGGTGCAAGGTGCAACATCCGTCCAAAATGACGAAACAGTGTCGTACGACCTTTAGAAACGGGTGCATGGATTGGAAACGGTGCAGTACCATGGTGCACCACTCTCCAGCGTTGGTAAATCATAGACCATCCACGGGGATCCCGTTTACAGAAAAATTCCACGTGACGAAAAAACGAAGGGTAAAAAACTTCAATGACCCGATTGAGGTTCGGATAGGATTTTTTGGGTATGAAACTAACCAGTGACGGCTCAAAGCCGTCATATCTGTAGAACTCACAGAAACCTTCGTTTTGACTGGTTGTGGCTCCCGTAACTCTAACCGAGCCAAGAGTTACGGCCCTCCGAAGAATCGATATCCATAGGGTGCAACATCTACGGTGCAATGTTCAACATACGTCCAAAATGACAAAACAGTGCCGTACGAACTTTAGAAATGGGTGCATGGATTGGAAACGGTGCATTACCATGGTGCACCACTCTCCAGCGATGGTAAATCATAGACCAGCCATGGGAATTCCCTTTTACAGAAAAAAATCCACGTGATGAAAAAACGAAGGGTAAAAAACTTCCATGACCCGATTGAGGTTCGGATAGTATTTTTTGGGTATGAAACTAACCAGTGACGGCTGAAAGCAGTCATAGCTGTAGAACTCACAGATACCTTCGTTTTGACTGGTTATGGCTCCCATAACTCTAAACGAGCCAAGAGTTACGGCCCTCCGAAGAATCGATATCCATAGGGGCAACATCTGCGGTGCAAGGTGCAACATCCGTCCAAAATGACGAAACAGTGCGGTACGAGCTTTAGAAATGGGTGCATGGATTGGAAACGGTGCAGTACTATGGTGCACCACTCTCCAGCGATGGTAAATCATAGACCAGCCCCGGGAATTCCCTTTTACAGAAAAAATCCACGTGACGAAAAAACGAAGGGTAAAAAACTTCCATGACCCGATTGAGGTTCGGATAGGATTTTTTGGGTATGAAACTAACCAGTGATGACTGAAAGCTGTCATAGCTGTAGAACTCACAAATACCTTCGTTTTGACTGGTTGTGGCTCCCGTAACTCTAAACGAGCCAAGAGTTACGGCCCTCCGAAGAATCGATATCCATAGGGTGCAACATCTACGGTGCAAGGTGCAACATCCGTTCAAAATGACGAAACAGGGTCGTACGAGCTTTAGAAATGGGTGCATGGATTGGAAACGGTGCAGTACCATGGTGCACCACTCTCCAGCGATGGTAAATCATAGACCAGCCATGGGAATTACCTTATACAGAAAAAATCCACGTGACGAAAAAACGAAGGGTAAAAAACTTCCATGACCCGATTGAGGTTCGGATAGGATTTTTTGGGTATGAAACTAACCAGTGACGGCTGATAGCTGTCATAGCTGTAGAACTCACGGATACCTTTGTTTTGACTGGTTATGGCTCCTGTAACTCTAAACGAACCAAGAGTTATGGCCCTCCGAAGAATCGATATCCATAGGGTGCAACATCTACAGTGCAAGGTGCAACATCCGTCCAAAATGAAGAAACAGTGTCGTACGACCTTTAGAAATGGGTGCATGGATTGGAAACGGTGCAGTACCATGGTGCACCACTCTCCAGCGTTGGTAAATCATAGACCAGCCACGGGGATCCCGTTTTACAGAAAAAATCCACGTGACGAAAAAACGAAGGGTAAAAAACTTCCATGACCCGATTGAGGTTCAGATAGGATTTTTTTGGGTATGAAACTAACCAGTGATGGCTAAAAGCCATCATAGCTGTAGAACTCACAGATACCTTCGTTTTGACTGGTTGTGGCTCCCGTAAGTCTAAACGAGCCAAGAGTTATGGCCCTTCGAAGAATCGATATCTACAGGGTGCAACATCTACGGTGCAAGGTGCAACATCCGTCCAAAATGACGAAACAGTGTCGTACGACCTTTAGAAATGGGTGCATGGATTGGAAACGGTGCAATACCATGGTGCAGCACTCTCCAGCGTTGGTAAATCATAGACCAGCCACGGGGTTCCCGTTTTACAGAAAAAATCCACGTGACGAAAAAACGAAGGGTAAAAAACTTCCATGACTCGATTGATGTTCGGATAGGATTTTTTCGGTATGAAACTAACCAGTGACGGCTGAATGCCGTCACAGATGTAGAACTCATAGATACCTTCGTTTTGACTGGTTGTGGCTCCCGTAACTCTAAACGAGCCAAGAGTTATGGCCCTCCGAAGAATCGATATCCACAGGGTGCAACATCTACGGTGCAAGGTGCAACATCCGTCCAAAATGACGAAACAGTGCCGTACGACCTTTAGAAATGGGTGCACGGATTGGAAACGGTGCAGTTCCATGGTGCACCACTCTCCAGCATTGGTAAATCATACACCAGACATGGGGATCCCGTTTTACAGAAAAAATCCACGTGACGAAAAAACGAAGGGTAAAAAACTTCCATGACCCGATTGAGGTTCAGATACGATTTTTTGGGTATCAAACTAACAAGTGACGGCTGAAATCCGTCACAGATGTAGATCTCACAAATACCTTCGTTTTGACTGGTTATGGCTCCCATAACTCTAAACGAGCCAAGAGTTATGGCCCTCCGAAGAATCGATATCTACAGGGTGCAACATCTATGGTGCAAGGTGCAACATCCGTCCAAAATGACGAAACAATGCCGTACGACCTTTAGAAATGGGTGCATGGATTGGAAACGGTGTAGTACCATGGTGCACCACTCTCCAGCGATGGTAAATCATAGACCAGCCGCGCGAATTCCCTTTTACAGAAAAAATCCACGTGACGAAAAAACGAAGGGTAAAAAACTTACATGACCCGATTGAGGTTCGGATAGGATTTTTTAGGTATGAAACTAACCATTGACGGCTGAAAGCCGTCACATATGTAGAACTCACAGATACCATCATTTTGACTGGTTGTGGCTCCCGTAACTCTAAACGAGCCAAGAGTTATGGCCCTCCGAAGAATCGATATCCATAGGGTGCAACATCTACGGTGCAAGGTGCAACATCCGTCCAAAATGACGAAACAGTGCCGTACGACCTTTAGAAATGGGTGCATGGATTGGAAACGGTGCAGTACCATGGTGCATCACTCTCCAGCGATGGTAAATCATAGACCACCCACGGGAATTCCCTTTTACAGAAAAATCCACGTGACGAAAAAACGAAGGGTAAAAAACTTCCATGACCCGATTGAGGTTCGGATAGGATTTTTTGGGTATGAAACTAACCAGTGATGGCTAAAAGCCATCACAGCTGTAGAACTCACAGATACCTTCGTTTTGACAGGTTATGGCTCCCGTAACTCTAAACGAGCCAAGAGTTATGGCCCTCCGAAGAATCGATATCCACAGGGTGCAACATCCACAGAGCAAGGTGCAACATCCGTCCAAAATGACGAAACAGTGCCGTACGACCTTTAGAAATGGGTGCATGGATTGGAAACGGTGCAGTACCATGGTGCACCACTCTCCAGCGTTGGTAAATCATAGACCAGCCACGGGGATCCCGTTTTACCGAAAAAATCCACGTGACGAAAAAACGAAGGGTAAAAAACTTCCATGACCCGATTGAGGTTCGGATAGGATTTTTTGGGTATGAAACTAACCAGTGATGGCTAAAAGCCGTCACAGCTGTAGAAATCACAGATACCTTCGTTTTGACTGGTTGTGGCTCCCGTAACTCTAAACGAGCCAAGAGTTATGGCCCTCCGAAGAATCGATATCCACAGGGTGCAACATCTACGGTGCAAGGTGCAACATCCGTCCAAAATGACGAAACAGTGTCGTACGACCTTTAGAAATGGGTGCATGGATTGGAAACGGTGCAGTACCATGGTGCATCACTCTCCAGCGTTGGTAAATCATAGACCAGCCACGGGGATCCCGTTTTACAGAAAAAATCCACGTGACGAAAAAACGAAGGGTAAAAAACTTCCATGACTCGATTGATGTTCGGATAGGATTTTTTCGGTATGAAACTAACCAGTGACGGCTGAAAGCCGTCACAGATGTGGAACCCACAGATACCTTCGTTTTGACTAGTTGTGGCTCCCGTAAATCTAAACGAGCCAAGAGTTATGGCCCTCCGAAGAATCGATATCCATAGGGTGCAACATCTACGGTGCAAGGTGCAACATCCGTCCAAAATGACGAAACAGTGCCGTACGACCTTTAGAAATGGGTGCATGGATTCGAAACGGTGCAGTACCATGGTGCATCACTCTCAAGCGATGGTAAATCATAGACCAGCCACGGGAATTCCCTTTTACAGAAAAATCCACGTGACGAAAAAACGAAGGGTAAAAAACTTCCATGACCCGATTGAGGTTCGGATAGGATTTTTTGGGTATGAAACTAACCAGTGACGGCTGAAATCCGTCACAGATGTAGATCTCACAGATACCTTCGTTTTGACTGGTTGTGGCTCCCGTAACTCTAAACGAGCCAAGAGTTATGGCCCTCCGAAGAATCGATATCCACAGGGTGCAACATCTACGGTGCAAGGTGCAACATCCGTCCAAAATGACGAAACAGTGTCGTACGACCTTTTGAAATGGGTGCATGGATTGGAAACGGTGCAGTACCATGGTGCACCACTCTCCAGCGATTGTAAATCATAGACCAGCCGCGCGAATTCCCTTTTACAGAAAAAATCCACGTGACGAAAAAACGAAGGGTAAAAAACTTCCATGACCCGATTGAGGTTCGGATTGGATTTTTTAGGTATGAAACTAACCATTGACGGCTGAAAGCCGTCACAGATGTAGAACTCACAGATACCTTCATTTAGACTGGTTGTGGCTCCCGTAACTCTGAACGAGCCAAGAGTTATGGCCCTCCGAAGAATCGATATCTACGGTGCAGGGTGCAACATCTACGGTGCAAGGTGCAACATCCGTCCAAAATGACGAAACAGTGCCGTACGACCTTTAGAAATGGGTGCATGGATTCGAAACGGTGCAGTACCATGGTGCATCACTCTAAAGCGATGGTAAATCATAGACCAGCCACGGGAATTCCCTTTTACAGAAAAATCCACGTGACGAAAAAACGAAGGGTAAAAAACTTCCATGACCCGATTGAGGTTCGGATAGGATTTTTTGGGTATGAAACTAACCTGTGATGGCTAAAAGCCGTCACAGCTGTAGAACTCACAGATACCTTCGTTTTGACTGGTTGTGGCTCCCGTAACTCTAAACGAGCCAAGAGTTACGGCCCTCCGAAGAATCGATATCCATAGGGGCAACATCTACGGTGCAAGGTGCAACATCCGTCCAAAATGACGAAACAGTGCGGTACGAGCTTTAGAAATGGGTGCATGGATTGGAAACGGTGCAGTACTATGGTGCACCACTCTCCAGCGATGGTAAATCATAGACCAGCCCCGGGAATTCCCTTTTACAGAAAAAATCCACGTGACGAAAAAACGAAGGGTAAAAAACTTCCATGACCCGATTGAGGTTCGGATAGGATTTTTTGGGTATGAAACTAACCAGTGATGACTGAAAGCCGTCATAGCTGTAGAACTCACAAATACCTTCGTTTTGACTGGTTGTGGCTCCCGTAACTCTAAACGAGCCAAGAGTTACGGCCCTCCGAAGAATCGATATCCATAGGGTGCAACATCTACGGTGCAAGGTGCAACATCCGTTCAAAATGACGAAACAGGGTCGTACGAGCTTTAGAAATGGGTGCATGGATTGGAAACGGTGCAGTACCATGGTGCACCACTCTCCAGCGATGGTAAATCATAGACCAGCCATGGGAATTACCTTATACAGAAAAAATCCACGTGACGAAAAAACGAAGGGTAAAAAACTTCCATGACCCGATTGAGGTTCGGATAGGATTTTTTGGGTATGAAACTAACCAGTGACGGCTGATAGCTGTCATAGCTATAGAACTCACGGATACCTTTGTTTTGACTGGTTATGGCTCCCATAACTCTAAACGAGCCAAGAGTTATGGCCCTCCGAAGAATCGATATCCATAGGGTGCAACATCTACGGTGCAAGGTGCAACATCCGTCCAAAATGACGAAACAGTGTCGTGCGACCTTTGGAAATGGGTGCATGGATTGCAAACAGTGCAGTACCATGGTGCACCACTCTCCAGCTGTGGTAAATCATAGACTAGCCATGGGAATTCCCTTTTACAGAAAAAATCCACGTGACGAAAAAACGAAGGGTAAAAAACTTCCATGACCCGATTGAGGTTCGGATAGGATTTTTTGGGTATGAAACTAACCAGTGATGGCTGAAAGCCATCATAGCTGTAGAACTCACAGATACCTTCGTTTTGACTGGTTATGGCTCCCGTAGCTCTAAACGAGCCAAGAGTTATGGCCCTCCGAAGAATCGATTTCCACAGGGTGCAACATGTGCGGTGCAAGGTGCAACATCCGTCCAAAATGACGAAACTGTGCCGTACGACATTTAGAAATGGGTGCATGGATTTGAAACAATGCAGTACCAGGTGCACCACTCTCCAGCGATGGTAAATCATAGACCAGCCGCGGGAATTCCCTTTTACAGAAAAAATCCACGTGACGAAAAAACGAAGGGTAAAAAACTTCCATGACCCGATTGAGGTTCGGATAGGATTTTTTGGGTATGAAACTAACTAGTGACGGCTGAAAGCGGTCACAGCTGTAGAACTCACAAATACCTTCGTTTTGACTGGTTGTGGCTCCCGTAACTCTAAACGAGCCAAGAGTTATGGCCCTCCGAAGAATCGATATCCATAGGGTGCAACATCTACGGTGCAAGGTGCAACATCCGTCCAAAATAACGAAACAGTGCCGTACGAACTTTAGAAACGGGTGCATGGATTGGAAACGGTGCAGTACCATGGTGCACCACTCTCTAGCGATGGCAAATCATAGACCAGCCGCGGGAATTCCCTTTTACAGAAAAAATCCACGTGACGAAAAAACGAAGGGTAAAAAACTTCCACGACCCGATTGAGGTTCGGATAGGATTTTTGTGTATGAAACTAACCAGTGACGGCTGAAAGCTGTCATAGCTGTAGAACTCACAGATACCTTCGTTTTGACTGGTTATGGCTCCCGTAACTCTAAACGAGCCAAGAGTTACGGCCCTCCGAAGAATCGATATCCATAGAGTGCAACATCTACGGTGCAAGGTGCAACATCCGTTCAAAATGACGAAACAGCGCCGTACGAGCTTTAGAAATGGGTGCATGGATTGGAAACGGTGTAGTACCATGGTGCACCACTCTCCAGCGATGGTAAATCGTAGACCAGCCATAGGAATTCCCTTTTACAGAAAAAATCCACGTGACGAAAAAACGAAGGGTAAAAAACTTCCATGCAACATCCGTCCAAAATGACGAAACCGTGTCGTACGACCTTTAGAAATGGGTGCATGGATTTGAAACGGTGCAGTACAACGGTGCACCACTCTCCGGCGATGGTAAATCATTGACCAGCCACGGGGATCCCGTTTTACAGAAAAATCCACGTGACGAAAAAACGAAGGGTAAAAAACTTTCATGACCCGATTGAGGTTCGGATAGGATTTTTTGGGTATGAAACTAACCAGTGACGGCTGAAAGCTTTCATAGATGTAGAACTCACAGATACCTTCGTTTTGACTAGTTATGGCTCCCGTAACTCTAAACGAGCCAAGAGTTATGGACCTCCGAAGAATCGATATCCATAGGGTGCAACATCTACGGTGCAAGGTGCAACATCCGTCCAAAATGACGAAACCGTGCCGTACGACCTTTAGAAATGGGTGAATGGATTTGAAACGGTGCAGTACCATTATGCACCACTCTCCAGCGATGGTAAATCATTGACCAACCATGGGGATCTCGTTTTACAGAAAAAATCCACGTGACGAAAAAACGAAGGGTAAAAAACTTCCATGACCCGATTGAGGTTCGGATAGGATTTTTTGGGTATGAAACTAACCAGTGACGGCTTAAAGCCGTCATAGCTGTAGAACTCACAGATACCTTCGTTTTGACAGGTTATGGCTCCCATAACTCTAAACGAGCCAAGAGTTATGGCCCTCCGAATAATCGATATCCAAAGGGTGCAACATCCGTCCAAAATGACGAAACCGTGTCGTACGACCTTTACAAATGGGTGCATGGAATTGAAACGGTGCAGTACCATGGTGCACCACTCTCCAGCGATGGTAAATCATTGACCAGCCACGGGGATCCCGTTTTACAGAAAAAATCCACATGACGAAAAAACGAAGGGTAAAAAACTTCCTTGACCCGATTGAGGTTCGGATAGGATTTTTTGGGTATGAATCTAACCAGTGACGGCTGAAAGCCGCCAGAGCTGTAGAACTCACAGATACCTTCGTTTTGACTGGTTATGGCTCCCGTAACTCTAAACGAGCCAAGAGTTATGGCCCTCCGAAGAATCGATATCCACAGGGTGCAACATCTACGGTGCAAGGTGCAACATCCGTCCAAAATGACGAAACAGTGCCGTACGACCTTTAGAAATGAGTGCATGGATTTGAAACATTGCAGTACCATGGTGCACCACTCTCCAGCGATGGTAAATCATAGACCAGCCACGGGGATCCCGTTTTACAGAAAAAATCAACGTGACGAAAAAACGAAGGGTAAACAACTTCCTTTACCCGATTGAGGTTCGGAAAGGATTTTTTGGGTATGAAACTAACCAGTGACGGCAGAAAACTGTCATAGCTGTAGAACTCACGGATACCTTCGTTTTGACGGGTTATGGCTCCCGTATCTCTAAACGAGCCAAGAGTTATGACCCTTCGAAGAATCGATATCCATAGGGTGCAACGTCTACGGCGCAAGGTGCAACATCCGTCCAAAATGACGAAACCGTGCCGTACGACCTTTAGAAATGGGTGCATGGAATTGAAACGGTGCAGTACCATGGTGCACCACTCTCCAGCGATGGTAAATCATTGACCAGCCACGGGGATCCCGTTTTACAGAAAAAATCCATGTGACGAAAAAACGAAGGGTAAAAAACTTCCATGACCCGATTATGGTTCGGATAGGATTTTTTGGGTATGAAACTAACCAGTGACGGCTGAAAGCCGTCATAGCTGTAGAACTCACAGATACCTTCGTTTTGACTGGTTATGGGTCCCGTAACTCTAAACGAGCCAAGAGTAATGGCCCTCCGAATAATCGATATCCAAAGGGTGCAACATCTACGGTGCAAGGTGCAACATCCGTCCAAAATGACGAAACCGTGCCGTACGACCTTCAGAAATGGGTGCAGGGATTTGAAACGGTGCAGTACCATGGTGCACCACTCTCCAGCGATGGTAAATCATTGACCAGCCACGGGGATCCCGTTTTACAGAAAAAAATCCACGTGACGAAAAAACGAAGGGTAAAAAACTTCCACGACCCGATTGAGGTTCGGATAGGATTTTTTGGGTATGAAACTAACCAGTGACGGCTGAAAGCGGTCATAGCTGTAGAACTCACAGATACCTTCGTTTTGATTGGTTATGGCTCCCGTAACTCTAAACGAGCCAAGAGTTATGGCCCTCCGAATAATCGATATCCATAGGGTGCAACATCTACGGTGCAAGGTGCAACATCCGTCCAAAATGACGAAACCGTCCCGTACGACCTTTAGAAACGGATGCATGGATTTGAAACGGTGCAGTACCATGGTGCACCACTCTCCAGCGATGGTAAATCATTGACCAGCCACGGGAATCCCGTTTTACAGAAAAAATACAGGTGACGAAAAAACGAAGGGTAAAAAACTTCCATGACCCGATTAAGGTTCGGATAGGAGTTTTTGGGTATGAAACTAACCAGTGACGGCTGAAAGCCGTCAGAGCTGTAGAACTCACAGATACCTTCGTTTTGACTGGTTATGGCTCCCGTAACTCTAAACGAGCCAAGAGTTATGGCCCTCGGAAGAATCGATTTCCACAGGGTGCAACATCTGCGGTGCAAGGTGCAACATCCGTCCAAAATGACGAAACCGTGTCGTACGACCTTTAGAAATGGGTGCATGGATTTGAAACGGTGGAGTACCATGGTGCACCACTCTCCAGCGATGGTAAATCATTGACCAGCCATGGGGATCCCGTTTTACAGAAAAAATCCACGTGACGAAAAAACGAAGGGTAAAAACTTCATTGACCCGATCGAGGTTCGGATAGGATTTTTTGGGTATGAAACTAAGCAGTGACGGCTGAAACCCGTCAAAGCTATAGAACTAACAGATACCTTCGTTTTGACTGGTTATGGCTCCCGTAACTCCAAACGAGCCAAGAGTTATGGCCCTCCGAAGAATCGATTTCCACAGGGTGCAACATCTGCGGTGCAAGGTGCAACATCCGTCCAAAATGACGAAACCGTGCCATACGACCTTTAGAATTGGGTTCATGGATTTGAAACGGTGCAGTACCATGGTGCACCACTCTCCAGCGATGGTAAATCATTGACCAGCCACGGGGATCACCTTTTTACAGAAAAAATCCACGTGAGGAAAAAACGAAGGGTAAAAAACTTCCATGACCCGATTGAGGTTCGGATAGGATTTTTTGGGTATGAAACTAACCAGTGACGGCTGAAAGCCGTCATAGGTGTAGAACTCACAGATACCTTCGTTTTGACTGGTTATGGCTCCCGTAACTCTAAACGAGCCAAGAGTTATGGCCCTCCGAAGAATCGATTTCCACAGGGTGCAACATCTGCGGTGCAAGGTGCAACATCCGTCCAAAATGACGAAACCGTGACGTACGACCTTTAGAATTGGGTGCATGGATTTGAAACGGTGCAGTACCATGGTGCATCACTCTCCAGCGATGGTAAATCATTGACCAGCCACGGGGATCTCGTTTTACAGAAAAAATCCACGTGACGAAAAAACGAAGGTTAAAAACTTCCTTGACCCGATCGAGGTTCGGATAGGATTTTTTGGGTATGAAACTAACCAGTGACGGCTGAAAGCCGTCATTACTGTAGAAATCACAGATACCTTCGTTTTGACTGGTTATGGCTCCCGTAACTTCAAACGAGCCAAGAGTTATGGCCCTCCGAATAATCGATATCCATAGGGTGCAACATCTACGGTGCGAGGTGCAACATCCGTCCAAAATGACGAAACCGTGCCGTACGACCTTTAGAAATGGGTGCATGGATTTGAAACGGTGCAGTACCATGTTGCACCACTCTCCAACGATGGTAAATCATTGACCAGCCACGGGGATCCCGTTTTTACAGAAAAAATCCACGTGACGAAAAAACGAAGGGTAAATAACTTCCTTGACCCGATTGAGGTTCGGATAGGATTTTTTGGGTATGAATCTAACCAGTGACGGCTGAAAGCTGCCATAGCTGTAGAACTCACAGATACCTTCATTTTGACTGGTTATGGCTCCTGTAACTCTAAACGAACCAAGAGTTATGGCCCTCCGAAGAATCGATATCCACAGGGTGCAACATCTACGGTGCAAGGTGCAACATCCGTCCAAAATGATGAAACAGTGCCGTACGACCTTTAGAAATGAGTGCATGGATTTGAAACATTGAAGTACCATGGTGCACCACTCTCCAGCGATGGTAAATCATAGACCAGCCACGGGGATCCCGTTTTACAGAAAAAATGCACGTGACGAAAAAACGAGGGGTAAAAAACTTCCTTGACCCGATTGAGGTTCGGATAAGATTTTTTGGGTATGAAACTAATGAGTGATGGCAGAAAGCTGTCATAGCTGTAGAACTCACAGATACCTTCGTTTTGACTGGTTATGGCTCCCGTAACTCTAAACGAGCCAAGAGTTATGGCCCTTCGAATAATAGATATCCACAGGGTGCAACATCTACGGCGCAAGGTGCAACATCCGTCCAAAATGACGAAACCGTGCCGTACGTCCTTTACAAATGGGTGCATGGAATTGAAACGGTGCAGTACCATGGTGCACCACTCTCCAGCGATGGTAAATCATTGACCAGCCACGGGGATCCCATTTTACAGAAAAAATCCACGTGACGAAAAAACGAAGGGTAAAAAACTTCCTTGACCCGATTGAGGTTCGGATAGGATTTTTTGGGTATGAATCTAACCAGTTGTTATCCCATTTTTTGGTCAAAACTGGAATAACAACAAATTGGAAAGGAATTATGGATATCAGGATTGGAGATAAGGCTACGATCGATATCGTCCAAATTTTGATGAACTCCAATCGGGACGAAATTGATTGGAGATGATGAAAAGGACTGGGAAAGGCTATGTTTCAAATTTCAGGATAATCGGAGTTCGTATGGAGGAAATATGATGGATTCAAGGTAGGGAATGCATGTTGTTCGAATCCATCAAAAGGGGCAAAATGGTGCTCGGTTCGAATCGATCAGATTCGAACCCATCAGGATGGATTCGAACCCATCAAGTTCGCATCGGTCAAGAGTAAGGCACCGATGGTGGTTCGAGTCCATGGGAACTCTATGGATTCGAAAGAGAAGGATTCGAAGGAGGGGAGTCAACTTCGTGGATTCGGAAGTGATGGATTCAAAGCAATGGATATGGATTCGAAGATGATGGATACGAAGCAATGAAGATGGACTCGAAGAAGATAATGGATTCGAAGTATACATGGATTCGAAGTGGACATGGATTCGAAGAAGGAGATGGATTCGAAGTGGACATGGATTCGAAGAAGGAGATGGATTCGAAGGACTTGGATTCGAAAGGGATGGATTCGAAAAGAGTGGACTCGAGGATATGGACTCGAAGGAGGCGGCATCAGAAAGCATGGATTCGAAAAGCATGGATTCGAAGGAGTCGGCCTTATGGATTCGAAGGAGATGGTTTCGAAGTAGTTGGTTTCGAAGAAGGCGGGTTCGAAGAAGGCGGGTTCGAAGTATGGGTTCGAACCAGGCAGAACGCACGGATCTTTGATCTTCAATCGATCATATCTTCCAAACCGCTGGTCCAAATGCAATGAAATTTTTACAGAAGCTCACATACATGTTGAAGAATGTTCACGCCAATTTTCAGCTCAATTGGATGGATTCTTGATCGATTCGAACGTCACTTCGAATCTATCCCAAACTGGGCACGGATTCCGAGAACACGGGCCTGTGGGCCCCCCTCACGTGCCAAGCAGCCTCCCCAGGTTTTAGGCGGGATTTCAGCCTTCCACGCCTATAAATAGAGCCCCTGGTCATTCAGAAAAGGGGTCAGAAAATTTGGAGAGAAAAGGCAAGCCCAGACGCTGCTAGAATCATTCCATAGTATCATTACTGCTATTTTCTTCAGATTTGGTCACTACAACTGTTGTAATCACTTTTAATCTTCAAGGATAATCAATAAAAAGAAAAAAAATTGGAGTGGACGTAGGCCGGAGATAGCCGAACCACTATAAAACTTGTGTCTCTGTTCTTTACTTTTGGGTTGCTGTCTATTATTGGTTGAGATTTGGTATTTGCGTTTGAATATCACTAATTTATATTCATACACTGGTGCTTTCACGGTATTGGGTGTTTGTGACCAATTTTGGCGCAAACATTTTGGTGCTTTCACTGAGAACAACTAGCACCCGCTACATCGGATTTGAAGAGTTTGAGGAATTTGGATTTGGAAGACAATGACTAGGCAGAATAGCAGAAGGCTAAGGGCTGAGAGAAGCCAACAAGGAGGAAGTCAACAAGCATCCTCCGGAGGTGAGGAAGGACAGGCTTCGGTCTACATAACTCGGGATGAAATGGAAGCTATGGCCAATTCTTTGCAGGAGAGATTGTTGAAAAGTCAACAGGAAATGATGCAAACTTTCTTGGAACAAATAAGAGCTGCAGGGATGCAGAACTTAGGAACAGCTACAGCAGCTGCGGATGCAGGACAAGGAGCTAGGGTTGTGGAACCCAATGAAGGACAGGATACGGAGCCAGAAGGCAATCAACAAGGGCTTGGGGGCAGGCCCACAGGATTCAATGCAGGAGAACCTTTGGAAGGAATTCAACAAGCTAGAGCTAACATTGCTGCTAGTGAGCCACACGAGGAATATGTACCAGAGTTCCCTCGGGGGCATGGGGGGCAACCCCTACCAAACAATACAGGATTAGTAGAAATGATCAGGAAGACTGTGCGAGGTGGACTGACAAACTGAGATTTGGAAGGAGTGAATAGAAGTCCATTCGCTCCGGAGATAAGGATGGCTCAGAATCCACCTAAGTTCAAGCTACCTAGCATGGAGATATATGATGGTAAGACGGATCCAACAGATCACTTAATGAGGTACACCAGACACATGGAGGTGCTGGGGGCATCGGAGGAAGTGATGGCCCGATGTTTCCCTTTGTATTTGAAGGACTTAGCTGCAATGTGGTTTAGGCAGCTGGGAGAAGGATCTATCAGGACTTGGAAGGAATTAGTGGAAAAGTTTCTGGGACAGTTTCGGGTTCACGTCAAGAGGCCGAAGAACGTGATGACTTTAACATCGGTAAAGCAAAGGATGGACGAATCACTTAGAGCTTTTCTAACTCGATTCAGTGCGGCGGTCGCTTCGGTGGATCAGCCTGATCCATCGATGGTTTTAATGGCAGCAGTATCAGGAGTCAAGGAGAATTCGGATTTCAAGGTATCTCTGATACGAGATCCCCCGCAAAATCTTGACGAATTATTTCACGAGGCAGAAAGGTTCCTTCGGCAGGAAGATGCAAGTACGGATTTAAAGTTGAAGAAGGTTAATGCAATCGAGGTTGGAGCGGTATCCAAAAATGGTTTGGATAAGGATAAAGGAAAAAGGAAGTTATATGACGACTTTGGAAACGCTAGGAAGCGATGGAAGGATCCAAAGTTTTCCACATACACAGGATTAAACGAGACACTGGAGCAGATATACCTGGATACTCGGAATCGCCTTCCCTACCGAAGGCCGGCTTGGAGGGAACCAACAGAGCGGGAAAGGACACCAGGAAGGCACTGTCTCTTCCATGATCTGGATGGACACGATACCAACAGCTGCAGGCACCTAAAGGATATAATCGAGGAGCATGTAAGGAATGGACAGTTACAGCAATACGTTGGAACTCGGGATGCAACGGTGGAGCAGGAGCAACCACCGACCACCTCACGCCGTGATGATGGGAGGCCCAGGGATGATCGTCGATTGATCATCCATTGACCAGGATAATATGGAATAAGTAGCAAGCTACTAGCAAACGGTAAAGTCATTTACACATGTACGGGGACGGAGATAGCCCCTAGGCATGCTCTGAATGATGATAAACCGGGATGCTATGGTTTGTGAAATTTATTTCTTGCTTTTAGATTGGACATTGTTTTTCTTTTTGAATTTGGTTTTGGAGCTTGGATTGAGCTCCTGGTTTTTCTTGCTTTTTTATTTGGATTTTCCTTTGGATAACTGTTTTTGGTTTTGGATGCTGGTTTGGATTTCTGGTTTTCTGGTTTGGATTTGAATTTTGGATTTGGATTAGGATTTTGGATTTGGATTTCGGATTTGAATTTCGGATTGGATTTTGGAATAGATTTTGGTTGGACTTTTGTCTGGTTTTTGATAAATGGTCGTCAGGTATGGATTATGCCTGGCAAGGGGTGAGTCACTTTACCCAAACAAGGTGAATTGACTCATTCAGGTCGTCAAGTATGGACTATGCTTGGCAAGGGTCCGGAGTGACCAGGATTCGGCCTAGGACTTAGGCCCTCTATTATCATTTATTATTTTCAGATCGTCGAGTATGGACTATGCTCGGCAAGGGTCCGGAGAGATCAGGATTCGGCTTAGGACTTAAGCCATGGCATTTTACAGCGCCCAGGGACACTGGGCCAAGGTCGTCAAGTATGGATTGCGCTTGGCAAGAACCCGAAGAGGTTGGCTCAACGTCCAGGGACATTGGACCAAGGTCGTCAAGTATGGATTGCGCTTGGCAAGAACCCGGAGAGGTTGGCTCAACGTCCAGGGACACTGGACCAAGAACATCAAGTATGGATTGCGCTTGGAAAGAACCCGGAGAGGTTAACTTAACGTCCAGGGACACTGGACCAAGGTCGTCGGATGTGCATCACGTTTGGCAGGAACCCAGAGAGGTTATGGATTTGGATATCGACCCGGAGAGGTCCTGGCTTCGGTTATTGGCTATTGGATAAGGATGGATTGGAACTTGGTTGTCGAGTTCGAATGGATACGGAGTTGGCTAAGGCTTTGGTTATTGGATATGGAATTGGACATCGACTCGAAGCAATCAAGGATGATATTCTCTGGCAAAATGGCTTTGGGCTTCGGATATCGGATTCGGAACTATTCAAAACACGTCTTGTTGTCACAAGGCATGTTTTGGGGGGCAAAGTGTTATCCCATTTTTTGGTCAAAACTGGAATAACAACAAATTGGCAAGGAATTATGGATATCAGGATTGGAGATAAGGCTACGATTGATATCGTCCAAATTTTGATGAACTCCAATCGGGACGAAATTGATTAGAGATGATGAAAAGGACTGGGAAAGGCTATGTTTCAAATTTCAGGATAATCGGAGTTCGTATGGAGGAAATATGATGGATTCAAGGTAGGGAATGCATGTTGTTCGAATCCATCAAAAGGGGCAAAATGGTGCTCGGTTCGAATCGATCAGATTCGAACCCATCAGGATGGATTCGAACCCATCAAGTTCGCATCGGTCAAGAGTAAGGCACCGATGGTGGTTCGAATCCATGGGAACTCTATGGATTCGAAAGAGAAGGATTCGAAGGAGGGGAGTCAACTTCGTGGATTCAGATGTGATGGATTCAAAGCAATAGATATGGATTCGAAGATGATGGATACGAAGCAATGAAGATGGACTCAAAGAAGATAATGGATTCGAAGTGTACATGGATTCGAAGTGGACATGGATTTGAAGAAGGAGATGGATTCGAAGTGGACATGGATTCGAAGAAGGAGATGGATTCGAAGGACGTGGATTCGAAAGGGATGGATTCGAAAAGAGTGGACTCGTAGGATATGGACTCGAAGGAGGCGGCATCAGAAAGCATGGATTCGAAAAGCATGGATTCGAAGGAGTCGGCCTTATGGATTCGAAGGAGATGGTTTCGAAGTAGTTGGTTTCGAAGAAGGCGGGTTCGAAGAAGGCGGGTTCGAAGTATGTGTTCGAACCAGGTAGAACGCACGGAGCTTAGATCTTGAATCGATCATATCTTCCAAACCGCTGATCCAAATGCAATGAAATTTTTACAGGAGCTCAAATACATGTTGAAGAATGTTCACGCCAATTTTCAGCTCAATTGGATGGATTCTTGATCGATTCGAACGTCACTTCGAATCGATCCCAAACTGGGCACGGATTCCGAGAACACGGGCCTGTGGGCCCCCCTCACGTGCCAAGCAGCCTCCCCAGGTTTTAGGCGGGATTTCAGCCTTCCACGCCTATAAATAGAGCCCCTGGTCATTCAGAGAAGGGGTCGGAAAATTTGGAGAGAAAAGGCAAGCCCAGACGCTGCTAGAATCATTCCATAGTATCATTACTACTATTTTCTTCAGATTTGGTCACTACAACTGTTGTAATCACTTGTAATCTTCAAGGATAATCGATAAAAAGAAAAAAAATTGGAGTGGACGTAGGCCGGAGATAGCCGAACCACTATAAAACTTGTGTCTCTGTTCTTTACTTTTGGGTTGCTGTCTATTATTGGTTGAGATTTGGTATTTGCGTTTGAATATCACTAATTTATATTCATACACTGGTGCTTTCCGGTATTGGGTGTTTGTGACCAATTTTGGCGCAAACACCAGTGACGGCTGAAAGCCGCCATAGCTGTAGAACTCACAGATACCTTCGTTTTGACTGGTTATGGCTCCCGTAACTCTAAACGAGCCAAGAGTTATGGCCCTCCGAAGAATCGATATCCACAGGGTGCAACATCTACGGTGCAAGGTGCAACATCCGTCCAAAATGACGAAACAGTGCCGTACGATGGTGCACCACTCTCCAGCGATGGTAAATCATTGACCAGCCACGGGGATCCCGTTTTACAGAAAAAATCCACGTGACGAAAAAACGAAGGGTAAAAAACTTCCTTGACCCGATTGAGGTTCGGATAGGATTTTTTGGGTATGAATCTAACCAGTGACGGCAGAAAGCTATCATAGCTGTAGAACTCACAGATACCTTCGTTTTGACTGGTTATGGCTCCCGTAACTCTAAAAGAGCCAAGAGTTATGGCCCTCCGAAGAATCGATATCCACAGGGTGCAACATCTACGGTGCAAGGTGCAACATCCGTCCAAAATGACGAAACCGTGCCGTACGACCTTTAGAAATGGGTCATGGAATTGAAACGGTGCAGTACCATGGTGCACCACTCTCCAGCGATGGTAAATCATTGACCAGCCACGGGGATCCCGTTTTACAGAAAAAATCCACGTGACGAAAAAACGAAGGGTAAAAAACTTCCGTGACCCGATTGAGGTTCGGATAGGATTTTTTGGGTATGAAACGAACCAGTGACGGCTGAAAGCCGTCATAGCTGTAGAACTCACAGATACCTTCATTTTGACTGGTTATGGGTCCCGTAACTCTAAACGAGCCAAGAGTTATGGCCCTCCGAATAATCGATATCCAAAGGGTGCAACATCTGCGGTGCAAGGTGCAACATCCGTCCAAAATGACGGAACTGTGCTGTACGACCTTTAGAAATGGGTGCAGGGATTTGAAACGGTGCAGTACCATGGTGCACCACTCTCCAGCGATGGTAAATCATTGACCAGCCTCGGGGATCCCGTTTTACAGAAAAAATCCACGTGACGAAAAAACGAAGGGTAAAAAACTTCCATGACCCGATTGAGGGTCGGATAGGATTTTTTGGGTATGAAACAAACCAGTGACGGCTGAAAGCAATCACAGCTGTAGAACTCACAGATACCTTCGTTTTGACTGGTTATGGCTCCCGTAACTCTAAACGAGCCAAGAGTTATGGCCCTCCGAAGAATCGATTTCCACAGGGTGCAACATCTGCGGTGCAAGGTGCAACATCCGTCCAAAATGACGAAACCGTGCCGTACAACCTTTAGAATTGGGTTCATGGATTTGAAACGGTGCAGTACCATGGTGCACCACTCTCCAGCGATGGTAAATCATTGACCAGCCACGGGGATCCCCTTTTTACAGAAAAAATCCACGTGAGGAAAAAACGAAGGGTAAAAAACTTCCATGACCCGATTGAGGTTCGGATAGGATTTTTTGGGTATGAAACTAACCAGTAACGGCTAAAAGCCGTCATAGCTGTAGAACTCACAGATACCTTCGTTTTGACTGGTTATGGCTCCCGTAACTCTAAACGAGCCAAGAGTTATGGCCCTCCGAAGAATCGATTTCCACAGGGTGCAACATCTGCGGTGCAAGGTGCAACATCCGTCCAAAATGACGAAACCGTGCCGTACGACCTTTAGAATTGGACGCATGGATTTGAAACAGTGCAGTACCATGGTGCACCACTCTCCAGCGATGGTAAATCATTGACCAACCACGGGGATCCCGTTTTACAGAAAAAATCCACATGACGAAAAAACGAAGGGTAAAAACTTCCTTGACCCGATCGAGGTTCGGATAGGATTTTTTGGGTATGAAACTAACCAGTGACGGCTGAAAGCTGTCATAGCTGTAGAACTCACAGATACATTCGTTTTGACTGGTTATGGCTCCCGTAACTCCAAACGAGCCAAGAGTTATGGCCCTCCGAATAGTAGATATCCATAGGGTGCAACGTCTACAGTGCAAGGTGCAACATCCGTCCAAAATGACGAAACAGTGCCGTACGACCTTTAGAAATGGTTGCACGGATTTGAAACGGTGCAGTACCATGGTGCACCACTCTCCAGCGATGGTAAATCATAGACCAGCCACAGGATCCCGTTTTACAGAAAAAATCCACGTGACGAAAAAACAAAGGGTAAAAATCTACCTTGACCCGATTGAGGTTCGGATAGGATTTTTTGGGTATGAAACTAACCAGTGACGGCTTAAAGCGGTCATAGCTGTAGAACACACAGATACCTTCGTTTGACAGGTAATGGATCCCGGAACTCCAAACGAGCCAAGAGTCATGGCCCTCCGAATAATCGATATCCACAGGGTGCAACATCTACGGTGCAAGGTGCAAAATCCGTCCAAAATGACGAAACCGTGTCGTACGACCTTTAGAAATGGGTGCATGGATTTGAAATGGTGCAGTACCATGGTGCACCACTCTCCAGCGATGGTAAATCATTGACCAGCCACGGGGATCCCGTTTTATAGAAAAATCCACGTGACGAAAAAACGAAGGGTAAAAAACTTTCATGACCCGATTGAGGTTCGGATAGGATTTTTTGGGCATGAAACTAACCAGTGATGGCTGAAAGTTGTCATAGCTGTAGAACTCACAGATACCTACGTTTTGACTAGATATGGCTCCCGTAACTCTAAACGAGCCAAGAGTTATGGCCCTCCGAAGAATCGATATCCACAGGGTGCAACATCTACGGCGCAAGGTGCATCTGTCCAAAATGACGAAACCGTGTCGTACGACCTTTAGAAATGGGTGCATGGATTTGAAACATTGCAGTACCATGGTGCACCACTCTCCAGCGATGGTAAATCATTGACCAGCCACGGGGATCCCGTTTTTACAGAAAAAATCCACGTGAGGAAAAAACGAAGGGTAAAAAACTTCCATGACCCGATTGAGGTTCGGATAGGATTTTTTGGGTATGAAACTAACCAGTGACGGCAGAAAGCGGTCATAGCTGTAGAACTCACAGATACCTTCGTTTTGACTGGTTATGGCTCCCGTAACTCTAAACGAGCCAAGAGTTATGGCCCTCCGAAGAATCGATATCCACAGGGTGCAACATCTACGGTGCAAGGTGCAACATCCGTCCAAAATGACGAAACAGTGCCGTACGATGGTGCACCACTTTCCAGCGATGGTAAATCATTGACCAGCCACGGGGATCCCGTTTTACAGAAAAAATCCACGTGACGAAAAAACAAAGGGTAAAAAACTTCCTTGACCCGATTGAGGTTTGGATAGGATTTTTTGGGTATGAATCTAACCAGTGACGGCAGAAAGCTATCATAGCTGTAGAACTCACAGATACCTTCGTTTTGACTGGTTATGGCTCCCGTAACTCTAAACGAGCCAAGAGTTATGGCCCTCCGAAGAATCGATATCCACAGGGTGCAACATCTACGGTGCAAGGTGCAACATCCGTCCAAAATGACGAAACAGTGCCGTACGACCTTTAGAAATGAGTGCATGGATTTTAAACATTGCAGTACCATGGTGCACCACTCTCCAGCGATGGTAAATCATAGACCAGCCACGGGGATCCCGTTTTACAGAAAAAATCCACGTGACGAAAAAACGAAGGGTAAACAACTTCCTTTACCCGATTGAGGTTCAGAAAGGATTTTTTGGGTATGAAACTAACCAGTGATGGCAGAAAGCTGTCATAGCTGTAGAACTCACAGATACCTTCGTTTTGACTGGTTATGGCTCCCGTAACTCAAAACGAGCCAAGAGTTATGGCCCTTCGAATAATAGATATCCATAGGGTGCAACATCTACGGCGCAAGGTGCAACATCCGTCCAAAATGACGAAACCGTGCCGTACGACCTTTAGAAATGGGTGCATGGAATTGAAACGGTGCAGTACCATGGTGCACCACTCTCCAGCGATGGTAAATCATTGACCAGCCACGGGGATCCCGTTTTACAGAAAAAATCCACGTGACGAAAAAACGAAGGGTAAAAAACTTCCATGACCCGATTGAGGTTCGGATAGGATTTTTTGGGTATGAAACGAACCAGTGACGGCTGAAAGCCGTCATAGCTGTAGAACTCACAGATACCTTCATTTTGACTGGTTATGGGTCCCGTAACTCTAAACGAGCCAAGAGTTATGGCCCTCCGAATAATCGATATCCAAAGGGTGCAACATCTGCGGTGCAAGGTGCAACATCCGTCCAAAATGACGAAACTGTGCCGTACGACCTTTAGAAATGGGTGCGGGGATTTCAAACGGTGCAGTACCATGGTGCACCACTCTCCAGCGATGGTAAATCATTGACAAGCCTCGGGGATCCCGTTTTACAGAAAAAATCCACGTGACGAAAAAACGAAGGGTAAAAAACTTCCATGACCCGATTGAGGTTCGGATAGGATTTTTTGGGTATGAAACAAACCAGTGACGGCTGAAAGCGATCACAGCTGTAGAACTCACAGATACCTTCGTTTTGACTGGTTATGGCTCCCGTAACTCTAAACGAGCCAAGAGTTATGGCCCTCCGAAGAATCGATTTCCACAGGGTGCAACATCTGCGGTGCAAGGTGCAACATCCGTCCAAAATGACGAAACCGTGCCGTACGACCTTTAGAATTGGGCGCATGGATTTGAAACGGTGCAGTACCATGGTGCACCACTCTCCAGCGATGGTAAATCATTGACCAACCGCGGGGATCCCGTTTTATAGAAAAAATCCACGTGACGAAAAAACGAAGGGTAAAAACTTCCTTGACCCGGTCGAGGTTCGGATAGGATTTTTTGGGTATGAAACTAACCAGTGACGGTTGAAAGCTGTCATAGCTATAGAACTCACAGATACCTTCGTTTTGACTGGTTATGGCTCCCGTAACTCCAAACGAGCCAAGAGTTATGGCCCTCCGAATAGTAGATATCCATAGGGTGCAACGTCTACGGTGCAAGGTGCAACATCCGTCCAAAATGACGAAACAGTGCCGTACGACCTTTAGAAATGGTTGCATGGATTTGAAACGGTGCAGTACCATGGTGCACCACTCTCCAGCGATGGTAAATCATAGACCATCCACAGGATCCCGTTTTACAGAAAAAATCCACGTTACGAAAAAACGAAGGGTAAAAATCTACCTTGACCCGATTGAGGTTCGGATAGGATTTTTTGGGTATGAAACTAACCAGTGACGGCTTAAAGCAGTCATAGCTGTAGAGCACATAGATACCTTCGTTTGACAGGTAATGGATCCCGGAACTCTAAACGAGCCAAGAGTTATGGCCCTCCGAATAATCGATATCCACAGGGTGCAACATCTACGGTGCAAGGTGCAACATCCGTCCAAAATGACGAAACCGTGTCGTACGACCTTTAGAAATGGGTGCATGGATTTGAAATGGTGCAGTACCATGGTGCACCTGTCTCCAGCGATGGTAAATCATTGACCAGCCACGGGGATCCCGTTTTATAGAAAAATCCACGTGACGAAAAAACGAAGGGTAAAAACTTCCATGACCCGATTGAGGTTCGGATAGGATTTTTTGGGCATGAAACTAACCAGTGACGGCTGAAAGCTGTCATAGCTGTAGAACTTACAGATACCTACGTTTTGACTAGATATGGCTCCCGTAACTCTAAACGAGCCAAGAGTTATGGCCCTCCGAAGAATCGATATCCACAGGGTGCAATATCTACGGCGCAAGGTGCATCTGTCCAAAATGACGAAACCGTGTCGTACGACCTTTAGAAATGGGTGCATGGATTTGAAACATTGCAGTACCATGGTGCACCACTCTCCAGCGATGGTAAATCATTGACCAGCCACGGGGATCCCGTTTTTACAGAAAAAATCCACGTGAGGAAAAAACGAAGGGTAAAAAACTTCCATGACCCGATTGAGGTTCGGATAGGATTTTTTGGGTATGAAACTAACCAGTGACGGCAGAAAGCGGTCATAGCTGTAGAACTCACATATACCTTCGTTTTGACTGGTTATGGCTCCCGTAACTCTAAACGAGCCAAGAGTTATGGCCCTTCGAAGAATCGATATCCACAGGGTGCAACATCTACGGCGCAAGGTGCAACATCCGTCCAAAATGACGAAACCGTGGCGTATGACTTTAAGAAATGAGTGCATGGATTTGAAACATTGCAGTGCCATGGTGCACCACTCTCCAGCGATGGTAAATCATAGACCAGCCACGGGGATCCCGTTTTACAGAAAAGATCCACGTGACGAAAAAACGAAGGGTAAAAAACTTCCATGACCCGACTGAGGTTCGGTTAGGATTTCTTGGGTATGAAACTAACCAGTGACGGCTGAAAGCCGTCATAGCTGTAGAACTCACAGATACCTTCGTTTTGACAGGTTATGGGTCCCGTAACTCTAAACGAGCCAAGAGTTATGGCCCTCCGAATAATCGATATCCAAAGGGTGCAACATCTGCGGTGCAAGGTGTAACATCCGTCCAAAATGACGAAACCGTGCCGTACGACCTTTAGAAATGGGTGCAGGGATTTGAAACGTTGTAGTACCATGGTGCACCACTCTCCAGCGATGGTAAATCATTGACCAGCCACGGGGATCCCGTTTTACAAAAAAAATCCACGTGAAGAAAAAACGAAGGGTAAAATACTTCCTTGACCCGATTGATGTTCGGATAGGATTTTTTCGGTATGAAACTAACCAGTGACGGCTGAAAGCGGTCATAGATGTAGAACTCACAGATACCTTCGTTTTGACTGGTTATGGCTCCCATAACTCTAAACGAGCCAAGAGTTATGGCCCTCCGAAGAATCGATATCCATATGGTGCAACATCTACGGTGCGAGGTGCAACATCCTTCCAAAATGACGAAATAGTGTCGTACGACCTTTAGAAATGGATGCATGGATTTGAAACGGTGCAGTACCATGGTGCACCACTCTCCAGCAATGGTAAATCATTGACCAGCCACGGGGATCCCGTTTTACAGAAAAAATCCACGTGACGAAAAAACGAAGGGTAAAAACTTCCATGACCCGATTGAGGTTCGGATAGGATTTTTTGGGTATGAAACCAAACAGTGACGGCTGAAAGCCGTCATAGCTGTAGAACTCACAGATACCTTCGTTTTGACTGGTTATGGCTCCCGTAACTCTAAAGGAGCCAAGAGTTATGGCCCTCGGAAGAATCGATTTCCACAGGGTGCAACATCTGCGGTGCAAGGTGCAACATCCGTCCAAAATGACGAAACCGTGCCGTACGACCTTTAGAAATGGGTGCATGGATTTGAAACGGTGCAGTACCGTGGTGCACCACTCTCCAGCGATGGTAAATCATTGACCAGCCACGGGGATCCCGTTTTACAGAAAAAATCCACGTGACGAAAAAACGAAGGGTAAAAACTTCCTTGACCCGATCGAGGTTCGGATAGGATTTTTTGGGTATGAAACTAACCAGTGACGGCAGAAAGCCGTCATAGCCGTAGAACTCACAGATACCTTCGTTTTGACTGGTTATGGCTCCTGTAACTCCAAACGAGCCAAGAGTTATGGCCCTCCGAATAATCGATATCCATAGGGTGCAACATCTACGGTGCAAGGTGCAACATCCGTCCAAAATGACGAAACCGTGTCGTACGACCATTAGAAATGGGTGCATGGATTTGAAACGATGCAGTACCATGGTGCACCACTCTCCAGCGATGGTAAATCATTGACCATCCACGGGGATCCCGTTTTTACAGAAATAATCCACGTGACGAAAAAACGAAGGGTAAAAAACTTCCATGACCCGATTGAGGTTCGGATAGGATTTTTTGGGTATGAAACTAACCAGTGACGGCTGAAAGCGGTCATAGCTGTAGAACTCATAGATACCTTCGTTTTGACTGGTTATGGCTCCCGTAACTCTAAACGAGCCAAGAGTTATGGCCCTCCGAAGAATCGATATCCATAGGGTGCAACATCTACGGTGTAAGGTGCAACATCCGACCAAAATGTCGAAACAGTGCCATACGACCTTTAGAAATGAGTGCATGAATTTGAAACATTGTAGTGCCATGGTGCACCACTCTCCAGCGATGGTAAATCATAGACCAGCCACGGGGATCCCGTTTTACAGAAAAAATCCACGTGACGAAAAAACGAAGGGTAAAAAACTTCCTTGACCCGATTGAGATTCGGATAGGATTTTTTGGGTATGAATCTAACCAGTGACGGCCGAAAGCTGCCATAGCTGTAGAACTCACAGATACCTTCGTTTTGACTGGTTATGGCTCCCGTAACTCTAAACGAGCCAAGAGTTATGGCCCTCCGAAGAATCGATATCCACAGGGTGCAACATCTATGGTGCAAGGTGCAACATCCGTCCAAAATGACGAAACAGTGCCGTACGACCTTTAGAAATGAGTGCATGGATTTGAAACATTGCAGTACCATGGTGCACCACTCTCCAGCGATGGTAAATCATAGACCAGCCTCGGGGATCCCGTTTTACAGAAAAAATGCACGTGACGAAAAAACGAGGGGTAAAAAACTTCCTTGACCCGATTGAGGTTCGGATAAGATTTTTTGGGTATGAAACTAACGAGTGACGGCAAAAAGCTGTCATAGCTGTAGAACTCACAGATACCTTCGTTTTGACTGGTTATGGCTCCCGTAACTCTAAACGAGTCAAGAGTTATGGCCCTTCGAATAATAGATATCCATAGGGTGCAACATCTACGGCGCAAGGTGTAACATCCGTCCAAAATGACGAAACCGTGCCGTACGACCATTAGAAATGGGTGCATGGAATTGAAACGGTGCAGTACCATGGTGCCCCACTCTCCAGCGATGGTAAATCATTGACCAGCCACGGGGATCCCGTTTTACAGAAAAAATCCACGTGACGAAAAAACGAAGGGTAAAAAACTTCCATGACCCGATTGAGGTTCGGATAGGATTTTTTGGGTATGAAACGAACCAGTGACGGATGAAAGCCGTCATAGCTGTAGAACTCACAGATACCTTCATTTTGACTGGTTATGGGTCCCGTAACTCTAAACGAGCCAAGAGTTATGGCCCTCCGAATAATCGATATCCAAAGGGTGCAACATCTGCGGTGCAAGGTGCAACATCCGTCCAAAATGACGAAACAGTGCCGTACGACCTTTAGAAATGAGTGCATGGATTTGAAACATTGCAGTGCCATGGTGCACCACTCTCCAGCGATGGTAAATCATAGACCAG
The DNA here is from genome assembly GCA_030765085.1 of Allium cepa. Taxonomy (NCBI): domain Eukaryota; kingdom Viridiplantae; phylum Streptophyta; class Magnoliopsida; order Asparagales; family Amaryllidaceae; genus Allium; species Allium cepa. The sequence continues at coordinate 2,616,513 of CM060941.1, forward strand.
CAATGGGGATCCCTTTTTACAGAAAAAATCCTCGTGACGAAAAAACGAAGGGTAAAAAACTTCCTTGACCCGATTGAGGTTCGGATAGGATTTTTTGGGTATGAATCTAACCAGTGACGGCTGAAAGCTGCCATAGCTGTAGAACTCATAGATACCTTTGTTTTGACTGGTTATGGCTCCCGTAACTCTAACGAGCCAAGAGTTATGGCCTTTCGAAGAATCGATATCCACAGGGTGCAACATCTACGGTGCAAGGTGCAACATCCGTCCAAAATGACGAAACCGTGTCGTACGACCTTTAGAAATGATTGCATGGATTTGAAACATTGCAGTACCATGGTGCACCACTCTCCAGCGATGGTAAATCATAAACCAGCCACGGGGATCCCGTTTTACAGAAAAGATGCACGTGACGAAAAAACGAGGGGTAAAAAACTTCCTTGACCCGATTGAGGTTCGGATAAGATTTTTTGGGTATGAAACTAACGAGTGACGGCAAAAAGCTGTCATAGCTGTAGAACTCACAGATACCTTCGTTTTGACTGGTTATGGCTCCCGTAACTCTAAACGAGCCAAGAGTTATGGCCCTTCTAATAATAGATATCCAGAGGGTGCAACATCTACGGCGCAAGGTGCAACATCCGTCCAAAATGACGAAACCGTGCCGTACGACCTTTACAAATGGGTGCATAGAATTGAAACGGTGCAGTACCAAGGTGCACCACTCTCCAGCGATGGTAAATCATTCACCATCCACGGGGATCCCGTTTTTACAGAAAAAATCCACGTGAGGAAAAAACAAAGGGTAAAAAACTTCCATGACCCGATTGAGGTTCGGATAGGATTTTTTGGGTATGAAACTAACGAGTGACGGCTGAAAGCGGTCATAGCTGTAGAACTCACAGATACCTTCGTTTTGACTGGTTATGGCTCCCGTAACTCTAAACGAGCCAAGAGTTATGGCCCTCCGAAGAATCGATATCCACAGGGTGCAACATCTACGGTGCAAGGTGCAACATCCGTCCAAAATGACGAAACCGTGCCGTACGACCTTTAGAAATGGGTGCATGGAATTGAAACGGTGCAGTACCATGGTGCACCACTCTCCAGCGATGGTAAATCATTGACCAACCACGGGGATCCCGTTTTACAGAAAAAATCCACGTGACGAAAAAACGAAGGGTAAAAAACTTCCATGACCCGATTGAGGTTCGGATAGGATTTTTTGGGTATGAAACGAACCAGTGACGGATGAAAGCCGTCATAGCTGTAGAACTCACAGATACCTTCATTTTGACTGGTTATGGGTCCCGTAACTCTAAACGAGCCAAGAGTTATGGCCCTCCGAATAATCGATATCCAAAGGGTGCAACATCTGCGGTGCAAGGTGCAACATCCGTCCAAAATGACGAAACAGTGCCGTACGACCTTTAGAAATGAGTGCATGGATTTGAAACATTGCAGTGCCATGGTGCACCACTCTCCAGCGATGGTAAATCATAGACCAGCAATGGGGATCCCTTTTTACAGAAAAAATCCTCGTGACGAAAAAACGAAGGGTAAAAAACTTCCTTGACCCGATTGAGGTTCGGATAGGATTTTTTGGGTATGAATCTAACCAGTGACGGCTGAAAGCTGCCATAGCTGTAGAACTCATAGATACCTTTGTTTTGACTGGTTATGGCTCCCGTAACTCTAACGAGCCAAGAGTTATGGCCTTTCGAAGAATCGATATCCACAGGGTGCAACATCTACGGTGCAAGGTGCAACATCCGTCCAAAATGACGAAACCGTGTCGTACGACCTTTAGAAATGATTGCATGGATTTGAAACATTGCAGTACCATGGTGCACCACTCTCCAGCGATGGTAAATCATAAACCAGCCACGGGGATCCCGTTTTACAGAAAAAATGCACGTGACGAAAAAACGAGGGGTAAAAAACTTCCTTGACCCGATTGAGGTTCGGATAAGATTTTTTGGGTATGAAACTAACGAGTGACGGCAAAAAGCTGTCATAGCTGTAGAACTCACAGATACCTTCGTTTTGACTGGTTATGGCTCCCGTAACTCTAAACGAGCCAAGAGTTATGGCCCTTCGAATAATAGATATCCATAGGGTGCAACATCTACGGCGCAAGGTGCAACATCCGTCCAAAATGACGAAACCGTGCCGTACGACCTTTACAAATGGGTGCATAGAATTGAAACGGTGCAGTACCAAGGTGCACCACTCTCCAGCGATGGTAAATCATTGACCATCCACGGGGATCCCGTTTTTACAGAAAAAATCCACGTGAGGAAAAAACAAAGGGTAAAAAACTTCCATGACCCGATTGAGGTTCGGATAGGATTTTTTGGGTATGAAACTAACCAGTGACGGCTGAAAGCGGTCATAGCTGTAGAACTCACAGATACCTTCGTTTTGACTGGTTATGGCTCCCGTAACTCTAAACGAGCCAAGAGTTATGGCCCTCCGAAGAATCGATATCCACAGGGTGCAACATCTACGGTGTAAGGTGCAACATCCGTCCAAAATGACGAAACAGTGCCGTACGACCTTTAGAAATGAGTGCATGGATTTGAAACATTGCAGTGCCATGGTGCACCACTCTCCAGCGATGGTAAATCATAGACCAGCAATGGGGATCCTTTTTTACAGAAAAAATCCTCGTGACGAAAAAACGAAGGGTAAAAAACTTCCTTGACCCGATTGAGGTTCGGATAGGATTTTTTGGGTATGAATCTAACCAGTGACGGCTGAAAGCTGCCATAGATGTAGAACTCATAGATACCTTTGTTTTGACTGGTTATGGCTCCCGTAACTCTAACGAGCCAAGAGTTATGGCCTTTCGAAGAATCGATATCCACAGGGTGCAACATCTACGGTGCAAGGTGCATCATCCGTCCAAAATGACGAAACAGTGTCGTACGACCTTTAGAAATGAGTGCATGGATTTGAAACATTGCAGTACCATGGTGCACCACTCTCCAGCGATGGTAAATCATAAACCAGCCACGGGGATCCCGTTTTACAGAAAAAATGCACGTGACGAAAAAACGAGGGGTAAAAAACTTCCTTGACCCGATTGAGGTTCGGATAAGATTTTTTGGGTATGAAACTAACGAGTGATGGCAAAAAGCTGTCATAGCTGTAGAACTCACAGATACCTTCGTTTTGACTGGTTATGGCTCCCGTAACTCTAAACGAGCCAAGAGTTATGGCCCTCCGAAGAATCGATATCCATAGGGTGCAACATCTACGGTGCAAGGTGCAATATCCGTCCAAAATGACGAAACCGTGCCGTACGACCTTTAGAAATGGATGCATGGATTTGAAACGGTGCAGTACCATGGTGCACCACTCTCCAGCGATGGTAAATCATTGACCAGCCACGGGGATCCCGTTTTACAGAAAGAATCCACGTGACGAAAAAACGAAGGGTAAAAAACTTCCATGACCCGATTGAGGTTCGGATAGGATTTTTTGGATATGAAACTAACCAGTGACGGCTGAAAGTCTTCATAGCCGTAGAACTCACACATACCTTTGTTTTGACTGGTTATGGCTCCCGTAACTCTAAACGAGCCAAGAGTTATGGCCCTCGGAAGAATCGATTTCCACGGGGTGCAACATCTACGGTGCAAGGTGCAATATCCGTCCAAAATGACGAAACCGTGCCGTACGACCTTTAGAAATGGATGCATGGATTTGAAACGGTGCAGTACCATGGTGCACCATTCTCCAACGATGGTAAATCATTGACCAGCCACGGGGATCCCGTTTTACAGAAAAAATCCACGTGACGAAAAAACGAAGGGTAAAAACTTCCTCGACCCGATCGAGGTTCGGATAGGAATTTTTGGGTATGAAACTAACTAGTGACGGCTAAAAGCCATCATAGCTGTAGAAATCACAGATACCTTCGTTTTGACTTGTTATGGCTCCCGTAACTCCAAACGAGCCAAGAGTTATGGCCCTCCGAATAATCGATATCCATAGGGTGCAACATCTACGGTGCAAGGTGCAACATCCGTCCAAAATGACGAAACCATGCCGTACGACCGTTAGAAATGGGTGCATGGATTTGAAACGGTGCAGTACCATGGTGCACCACTCTCCAGCGATGGTAAATCATTGACCAGCCACGGGGATCCCCTTTTTACAGAAAAATCCACGTGAGGAAAAAACGAAGGGTAAAAAACTTTCATGACCCGATTGAGGTTCGGATAAGATTTTTTGGGTATGAAACTAACCAGTGACGGCTGAAAGCCGTCAAAGCTGTAGAACTCACAGATACCTTCGTTTTGACTGGTTATGGCTCCCGTAACTCTAAACGAGCTAAGAGTTATGGCCCTCGGAAGAATCGATTTCCACAGGGTGCAACATCTGCGGTGCAAGGGGCAACATCCGTCCAAAATGACGAAACCTTGCCGTACGACCTTTAGAAATGGGTGCATGGATTTTAAACGGTACAGTACCATGGTGCACCACTCTCCAACGATGGTAAATCATTGACCAGCCACGGGGATCCCGTTTTACAGAAAAAATCCACGTGACGAAAAAACGAAGGGTAAAAACTTCCTTGACCCGATCGAGGTTCGGATAGGATTTTTTGGGTATGAAACTAACTAGTGACGGCTGAAAGCCGTCATAGCTGTAGAACTCACAGATACCTTCGTTTTGACTGGTTATGGCTCCCGTAACTCCAAACGAGCCAAGAGTTATGGCCCTCCGAAGAATCGATATCCACAGGGTGTAACATCTACGGTGTAAGGTGCAACATCCGTCCAAAATGATGAAACAGTGCCGTACGACCTTTAGAAATGAGTGCATGGATTTGAAACATTGCAGTGCCATGGTGCACCACTCTCCAGCGAAGGTAAATCATAGACCAGCCACGGGGATCCCGTTTTACAGAAAAAATCCACGTGCCGAAAAAACGAAGGGTAAAAAACTTACTTGACCCGATTGAGGTTTGGATAGGATTTTTTAGGTATGAATCTAACCAGTGACGGCTGAAAGCTGCCATAGCTGTAGAACTCACAGATACCTTCGTTTTGACTAGTTATGGCTCCCGTAACTCTGAACGAGGCAAGAGTTATGGCCCTCCGAAGGATCGATTTCCACAGGGTGCAACATCTGCGGTGCAAGGTGCAACATCCGTCCAAAATGACGAAACCGTGCCGTACGACCTTTAGAAATGGGTGCATGGATTTGAAACGGTGCAGTACCATGGTGCACCACTCTCCAGCGATGGTAAATCATTGACCAGCCACGGGGATCCCGTTTTACAGAAAAAGTCCACTTGACGAAAAAACGAAGGGTAAAAAACTTCCATGACCCGATTAAGGTTCGGATAGGATTTTTTGGGTATGAAACTAACCAGTGACGGCTGAAAGCGGTCATAGCTGTAGAACTCACAGATACCTTCGTTTTGACTGGTTCTGGCTCCCGTAACTCTAAACGAGCCAAGAGTTATGGCCCTCCGAAGAATCGATATCCATAGGGTGCAACATCTACGGTGCAAGGTGCAACATCCGTCCAAAATGACGAAACCGTGTCGTACGACCTTTAGAAATGGATGCATGGATTTGAAACGGTGCATTACCATGGTGCCCCACTCTCCAGCGATGGTAAATCATTGACCAGCCACGGGGATCCCTTTTTACAGAAAAAATCCACGTGACGAAAAAACGAAGGGTAAAAAACTTCCATGACCCGATTGAGGTTCGGATAGGATTTTTTGGGTATGAAACTAACCAGTGATGGCTGAAAGCCATCATAGCTGTAGAACTCACAGATACCTTTGTTTTGACTGGTTATGGCTCCCGTAACTCTAAACGAGCCAAGAGTTATGGCCCTCGTAAGAATCGATTTCCACAGGGTGCAACATCTGCGGTGCAAGGTGCAACATCCGTCCAAAATGACGAAACCATGTCGTACGACCTTTAAAAATGGGTGCATGGATTTGAATCGGTGCAGTACATTGGTGCACCAGTCTCCAGCGATGGTAAATCATTGACCAGCCACGGGGATCCCGTTTTACAGAAAAAATCCACGTGACGAAAAAACGAAGGGTAAAAACTTCCTTGACCCGATCGAGGTTCGGATAGGATTTTCTGGGTATGAAACTAACTAGTGACGGCTGAAAGCCGTCATAGCTGTAGAACTCACAGATACCTTCGTTTTGACTGGTTATGGCTCCCGTAACTCCAAACGAGCCAAGAGTTATGTCCCTCCGAATAATCGATATCCATAGGGTGCAACATCTACGGTGCAAGGTGCAACATCCGTCCAAAATGACGAAACCGTGCCGTACGACCTTTAGAAATGGGTTCATGGATTTGAAACGGTGCAATACCATGGTGGACCACTCTCCAGCGATGGTATATCATTGACCAGCCACGGGGATCCCCTTTTTACAGAAAAAATCCACGTGAGGAAAAAACGAAGGGTAAAAAACTTCCATGACCCGATTGAGGTTCGGATAAGATTTTTTGGGTATGAAACTAACCAGTGACGGCTAAAAGCCATTACAGCTGTAGAACTCACAGATACCTTCGTTTTGACTGGTTATGGCTCCCGTAACTCTAAACGAGCCAAGAGTTATGGCCCTCGGAAGAATCGATTTCCACAGGGTGCAACATCTGCGGTGCATGGTGCAACATCCGTCCAAAATGACGAAACCTTGTCGTACGACCTTTAGAAATGGGTGCATGGATTTTAAACGGTGCAGTACCATGGTGCACCACTCTCCAACGATGGTAAATCATTGACCAGCCATGGGGATCCCGTTTTACAGAAAAAATCCACGTGACGAAAAAACGAAGGGTAAAAACTTCCTTGACCCGATCGAGGTTCGGATAGGATTTTTTGGGTATGAAACTAACCAGTGACGGCAAAAAGCCATCATAGCTGTAGAACTCACAGATACCTTTGTTTTGACTGGTTATGGCTCCCGTAACTCCTAACGAGCCAAGAGTTATGGCCCTCCGAAGAATTGATATCCACAGGGTGCAACATCTACGGTGTAAGGTGCAACATCCGTCCAAAATGATGAAACAGTGCCGTACGACCTTTAGAAATGAGTGCATGGATTTGAAACATTGCAGTGCAATGGTGCACCACTCTCCAGCGATGGTAAATCATAGACCCGCCACGGGGATCCCGTTTTACAGAAAAAAAATCCACGTGACGAAAAAAAGAAGGGTAAAAAACTTACTTGACCCGATTGAGGTTCGGATAGGATTTTTTGGGTATGAATCTGACCAGTGACGGCTGAAAGCTGCCATAGCTGTAGAACTCACAGATACCTTCGTTTTGACTGGTTATGGCTCCCATTACTCTAAACGAGGCAAGAGTTATGGCCCTCCGAAGAATCGATTTCCATAGGGTGCAACATCTGCGGTGCAAGGTGCAACATCCGTCCAAAATGACGAAACCATGCCGTACGACCTTTAGAAATGCGTGCATGGATTTGAAACGGTGCAGTACCATGGTGCACCACTCTCCAGCGATGGTAAATCATTGACCAGCCACGGGGATCCCGTTTTACAGAAAAAATCCACGTGACGAAAAAACGAAGGGTAAAAACTTCTTTGACCCGATAGAGGTTCGGATAGGATTTTTTGGGTATGAAACTAACCAGTGACGGCTGAAAGCCGTCGTAGCTGTAGAACTCACAGATACCTTCGTTTTGACTGGTTATGGCTCCCGTAACTCCAAACGAGCCAAGAGTTATGGCCCTCCGAATAATCGATATACATTGGGTGCAACATCTATGGTGCAAGGTGTAACATCCCTCCAAAATGACGGAACCGTGCCGTACGGCCTTTAGAAATGGGTGCATGGATTTGAAACGGTGTTGTACCATGGTGCAACACTCTCCAACGATGGTAAATCATTGACCAGCCACGGGGATCCCGTTTTTACAGAGAAAATCCACGTCAGGAAAAAACAAAGGGTAAAAAACTTCCATGACCCGATTGAGGTTCGGATAGTATTTTTTGGGTATGAAACTGACCAGTGACGGCTGAAAGTCGTCATAGCTGTAGAACTCACAGATACCTTCGTTTTGACTGGTTATGCCTCCCGTAACTCTAAACGAGCCAAGAGTTATGGCCCTCCGAAGAATCGATATCCACAGGGTGCAACATCTACGGTGCATGGTGCAACATCCGTCCCAAATGACGAAACAGTGCCGTACGACCTTTAGAAATGAGTGCATGGATTTGAAACATTGCAGTGCCATCGTGCACCACTTTCCAGCAATGGTAAATCATAGACCAGCCACGGGGATCCCGTTTTACAGAAAAAATCCACGTGACGAAAAAACGAAGGGTAAAAAACATCCATGACCCGATTGAGGTTCGGATAGGATTTTTTGGGTATGAATCTAACCAGTGACGGCTGAAAGCTTCCATAGCTGTAGAACTCACAGATACCTTCGTTTTGACTGGTTATGGCTCCCGTAACTATAAACGAGCCAAGAGTTATGGCCCTCCGAAGAATCGATATCCACAGGGTGCAACATCTACGGTGCAAGGTGCAACATCCGTCCAAAATGACGAAACAGTGCCGTACGACCTTTAGAAGTGAGTGCATGGATTTGAAACATTGCAGTACCATGGTGCACCATTCTCCAGCGATGGTAAATCATAGACCATTCATGGGGATCCCGTTTTACAGAAAAAATCCACGTGACGAAAAAACGAAGGGTAAAAAACTTCCTGACCCGATTGAGGTTCGGATAGGATTTTTTGGGTATGAATCTGACCAGTGACGGCTGAAAGCCGTCATAGCTGTAGAACTCACAGATACCTTTGTTTTGACTGGTTATGGCTCCCGTAACTCTAAACGAGCCAAATGTTATGGCCCTCCGAAGAATCGATATCCACAGGGTGCAACATCTACGGTGCAAGGTGCAACATCCGTCCAAAATGACGAAACAGTGCCGTACGACCTTTAGAAATGAGTGCATGGATTTGATACATTGCAGTACCATGGTGCACCACTCTCCAGTGATGGTAAATCATAGACCAGCCACGGGGATCCCGTTTTACAGAAAAAATCCACGTGACGAAAAAACGAAGGGTAAAAAATTTCCTTGACCCGATTGAGGTTCGGATAGGATTTTTTGGGTATGAAACTAACCAGTGACGGCTGAAAGCTGTCATAGCTGTAGAACTCATAGATACCTTCGTTTTGACTGGTTATGGCTTCCGTAAATCTAAACGAGCCAAGAGTTATGGCCCTCCGAAGAATCGATATCCACAGTGTGCAACAACTACGGTGCAAGGTGCAACATCCGTCCAAAATGACGAAACAGTGCCGTACGACCTTTAGAAATGAGTGCATGGATTTGAAACATTGCAGTACCATGGTGCACCACTCTCCAGCGATGGTAAATCATAGACCAGCCACGGGGATCCCGTTTTACAGAAAAAATCCACGTGACGAAAAAACGAAGGGTAAAAAACTTCCTTGACCCGATTGAGGTTCGGATAGGACTTTTTGGGTATGAAACTAACCAGTGACGGCTGAAAGCGGTCATAGCTGTAGAACTCACAGATACCTTCGTTTTGACTGGTTATGGCTTCCGTAACTCTAAACGAGCCAAGAGTTATGGCCCTCCGAAGAATCGATATCCACAGGGTGCAACATCTACGGTGCAAGGTGCAACATCCGTCCAAAATGACGAAACAGTGCCGTACGACCTTTAGAAATGAGTGCATGGATTTGAAACATTGCAGTACCATGGTGCACCACTCTCTAGCGATGGTAAATCATAGACCAGCCACGGGGATCCCGTTTTACAGAAAAAATCCACGTGACGAAAAAACGAAGGGTAAAAAACATCCATGACCCGATTGAGGTTCGGATAGGATTTTTGGGTATGAAACTAACCAGTGACGGCTGAGAGCCATCATAGCTGTAGAACTCACAGATACCTTCGTTTTGACTGGTTTTGGCTCCCGTAACTCTAAACGAGCCAAGAGTTATGGCCCTCCGAAGAATCGATATCCACAGGGTGCAACATCTACGGTGCAAGGTGCAACATCCGTCCAAAATGACGAAACAGTTCCTTACGACCTTTAGAAATGAGTGCATGGATTTGAAACATTGCAGTACCATGGTGAACCACTCTCCAGCGATGGTAAATCATAGACCAGCCACGGGGATCCCGTTTTATAGAAAAAATCCACGTGACGAAAAAACGAAGGGTAAAAAACTTCCTTGACCCGATTGAGGTTCGGATAGGATTTTTTGGGTATGACACTAACCAGTGACGGCTAAAAGCCGTCATAGCTGTAGAAATCACAGATACCTTCGTTTTGACTAGTTATGGCTCCCGTAACTCTAAACGAGCCAAAAGTTATGGCCCTCCGAAGAAGCGATATCCACAAGGTGCAACATCTACGGTGCAAGGTGCAACATCCGTCCAAAATGACGAAACAGTGCCGTACGACCTTTAGAAATGAGTGCATGGATTTGAAACATTGCAGTGCCATGGTGCACCACTCTCCAGCGATGGTAAATCATAGACCAGTCACGGGGATCCCGTTTTACAGAAAAAATCCACGTGATGAAAAAACGAAGGGTAAAAAACTTCCTTGACCCGATTGAGGTTCGGATAGGATTTTTTGGGTATGAATCTAACCAGTGACGGCTAAAAGCTACCATAGCTGTAGAACTCACAGATACCTTCGTTTTGACTGGTTATGGCTCCCGTAACTCTAAAGGAGCCAAGAGTTATGGCCCTCCGAAGAATCGATATCCACAGGGTGCAACATCTACGGTGCAAGGTGCAACATCCGTCCAAAATGACGAAACAGTGCCGTACGACCTTTAGAAATGAGTGCATGGATTTGAAACATTGCAGTACCATGGTTCACCATTCTCCAGCGATGGTAAATCATAGACCAGCCATGGGGATCCCGTTTTACAGAAAAAATCCACGTGACGAAAAAACGATGGGTAAAAAACTTCCTTGACCCGATTGAGGTTCGGATAGGATTTTTGGGGTATGAAACTAACCAGTGACGGCAAAAAGCTGTCATAGCTGTAGAACTCACAGATACCTTCGTTTTGACTGGTTATGGCTCCCGTAGCTCTAAACGAGCCAAGAGTTATGGCCCTTCGAATAATAGATATCCAAAGGGTGCAACATCTACGGCGCAAGGTGCAACATCCGTCCAAAATGATGAAAACGTGCCGTACGACCTTTAGAAATGGGTGCATGGAATTGAAACGGTGTAGTACCATGGTGCACCACTCTCCAGCGATGGTAAATCATTGAGCAGCCACGGGGATCCCGTTTTACAGAAAAAATCCACGTGACGAAAAAACGAAGGGTAAAAATCTTCCATGACCCGATTGTGGTTCGGATAGGATTTTTTGGGTATGAAACTAACCTGTAACGGCTGAAAGCCGTCATAGCTGTAGAACTCACAGATACCTTAGTTTTGACAGGTTATGGGTCCCGTAACTCTAAATGAGCCAAGAGTTATGGTCCTCCGAATAATCGATATCCAAAGGGTGCAACATCTGCGGTGCAAGGTGCAACATCCGTCCAAAATGACGAAACCGTGACGTACGACCTTTAGAAATGGGTGCAGGTATTTGAAACGGTGCAGTACCATGGTGCACCACTCTTCAGCGATGGTAAATCATTGACCAGCCACGGGGATCCCGTTTTACAGAAAAAATCCACGTGACGAAAAAACGAAAGGTAAAAAACTTCCATGACCCGATTGAGGTTCGGATAGGATTTTTTGGGTATGAATCTAACCAGTGACGGCTGAAAGCGGTCATAGCTGTAGAACTCATAGATACCTTCGTTTTGACTGGTTATGGCTCCCGTAACTCCAAATGAGCCAAGAGTTATGGCCCTCCGAATAATCGATATTCATAGGGTGAACCATCTACGGTGCAAGGTGCAACATCCGTCCAAAATGACGAAACCGTGCCGTACGACCTTTAGAAATGAGTGTATGGATTTGAAAAATTGCAGTACCATGGCGCACCACTCTCCAGCGATGGTAAATCATTGACCAGCCACGGGGATCCCGTTTTACAGAAAAAATCCACGTGACGAAAAAACGAAGGGTAAAAAACTTCCTTGACCCGATTGAGGTTCGGATAGGATTTTTTGGGTATGACACTAACCAGTGACGGCTGAAAGCCGTCATAGCTGTAGAACTCACAGATACCTTCATTTTGACTGGTTATGGCTCCCGTAACTCTAAACGAGCCAAAAGTTATGGCCCTCCGAAGAATCGATATCCACAGGGTGCAGCATCTACGGTGAAAGGTGCAACATCCGTCCAAAATGACGAAACAGTGCCGTACGACCTTTAGAAATGAGTGCATGGATTTAAAACATTGCAGTACCTTTGTGCACCACTCTCCAGCGATGGTAAATCATAGACCAGCCATGGGGATCCCGTTTTGCAGAAAAAATCCACGTGACGAAAAAACGAAGGGTAAAAAATTTCCTCGACCCGATTGAGGTTCGGATAGGATTTTTTGGGTATGAAACTAACCAGTGACGGCTGAAAGCGGTCATAGCTGTAGAACTCACAGATACCTTCGTTTTGACTGGTTATGGCTTCTGTAACTCTAAACGAGCCAAGAGTTATGGCCCTCCGAAGAATCGATATCCACAGGGTGCAACATCTGCGGTGCAAGGTGCATCATCCGTCCAAAATGACGAAACAGTGCCGTACGACCTTTAGAAATGAGTGCATGGATTTGAAACAAATCATTACAATGGTGCACCACTCTCCAGCGATGGTAAATCATAAACCAGCCACGGGGATCCCGTTTTACAGAAAAAATCCACGTGACGAAAAAGCGAAGGGTAAAAAACTTCCTTGACCCGATTGAGGTTCGGATAGGATTTTTTGGGTATGAAACTAACCAGTGACGGCTGAAAGAGGTCATAGCTGTAGAACTCACAGATACCTTCATTTTGATTGGTTATGGCTTCCGTAACTCTAAACGAGGCAAGAGTTATGGCCCTCCGAAGAATCGATATCCACAGGGTGCAACATCTACGGTGCAAGGTGCAACATCCGTCCAAAATGACGAAACAGTGCCGTACGACATTTAGAAATGAGTGCATGGATTTGAAACATTATAGTACAATTGTGCACCACTCTCTAGCAATGGTAAACCATAGACCAGCCACGGGGATCCCGTTTTACAGAAAAAATCCACGTGACGAAAAAACGAAGGGTAAAAAACATCCATGACTCGATTGAAGTTCGGATAGGATTTTTGGGTATGAAACTAACCAGTGACGGCTGAAAGCCGTCATAGCTGTAGAACTCACAGATACCTTCGTTTTGACTGGTTATGGCTCCCGTAACTCCAAATGAGCCAAGAGTTATGGCCCTCCGAATAATCGATATCCATAGGGTGCAACATCTACGGTGCAAGGTGCAACATCCGTCCAAAATGACGAAACAGTGCCTTACGACCTTTAGAAATGAGTGCATGGATTTGAAACATTGCAGTACCATGGTGCACCACTCTCCAGCGATGGTAAATCATAGACCAGCCACAGGGATCCCGTTTTACAGAAAAAATCCACGTGACGAAAAAACGAAGGGTAAAAAACTCCCTTGACCCGATTGAGGTTCGGATAGGATTTTATGGTATGACATTAACCTGTGACGGCTGAAAGCCGTCATAGCTGTAGAACTCACAGACACCTTCGTTTTGACTGGTTATGGCTCCCGTAACTCTAAACGAGCCAAAAGTTATGGCCCTCCGAAGAATCGATATCCACAGGGTGCAACATCTACGGTGCAAGGTGCAACATCCGTCCAAAATGACGAAACAGTGCCGTACGACCTTTAGAAATGGGTGCATGCATTTGAAACATTGAGTACCATGGTGCACCACTCTCCAGCGATGGTAAATCATAGGCCAGCCACGGGGATCCCGTTTTACGGAAAAAATCCACGTGACGAAAAAACGAAGGGTAAAAAACTTCCATGACCCGATTGAGGTTCGGATAGGATTTTTGGGTATCAAACTAACCAGTGACGGCTGAAAGCTGTTATAGCTGTAGAACTCACAGATACCTTCGTTTTGACTAGTTATGGCTCCCGTAACTCTAAACGAGCCAAGAGTTATGGCCCTCCGAAGAATCGATATCCACAGGGTGCAACATCTACGGTGCAAGGTGCAACATCCGTCCAAAATGACGAAACAGTGCCGTACGACCTTTAAAAATGAGTGCATGGATTTCAAACATTACAGTACCATGGTGCACCACTCTCCAGCGATGGTAAATCATAGACCAGCGACGGGGATCCCGTTTTACAGAAAAAATCCACGTGACGAAAAAACGAAGGGTAAAAAACTTCCATGACCCGATTGAGGTTCGGATAGGATTTTTGGGTATGAAACAAACCAGTGACGGCTGAAAGCTGTCATAGCTGTAGAACTCACAGATACCTTCGTTTTGACTGGTTATGGCTCCCGTAACTCTAAACGAGCCAAGAGTTATGGCCCTTCGAATAATGGATATCCATAGGGTGCAACATCTACGGCGCAAGGTGCAACATCCGTCCAAAATGATTAAAACGTGCCGTACGACCTTTAGAAATGGGTGCATGGAATTGAAACGGTGTAGTACCATGGTGCACCACTCTCCAGCGATGGTAAATCATTGACCAGCCACGGGGATCCCGTTTTACAGAAAAAATCCACGTGACGAAAAAACGAAGGGTAAAAATCTTCCATGACCCGATTGTGGTTCGGATAGGATTTTTTGGGTATGAAACTAACCTGTGACGGCCGAAAGCCGTCATAGCTATAGAACTCACAGATACCTTCGTTTTGACAGGTTATGGGTCCCGTAACTCTAAATGAGCCAAGAGTTAGGGTCCTCCGAATAATCGATATCCAAAGGGTGCAACATCTGCGGTGCAAGGTGCAACATCCGTCCAAAATGACGAAACCGTGACGTACGACCTTTAGAAATGGGTGCAGGTATTTGAAACGGTGCAGTACCATGGTGCACCACTCTTCAGCGATGGTAAATCATTGACCAACCACGGGGATCCCGTTTTACAGAAAAAATCCACGTGACGAAAAAACGAAGGGTAAAAAACTTCCATGACCCGATTGAGGTTCGGATAGGATTTTTTGGGTATGAATCTAACCAATGACGGCTGAAAGCCGTCATAGCTGTAGAACTCACAGATACCTTCGTTTTGACTGGTTATGGCTCCCGTAACTCCAAATGAGCCAAGAGTTATGGCCCTCCGAATAATCGATATCCATAGGGTGCAACATCTACGGTGCAAGGTGCAACATCCGTCCAAAATGACGAAACCGTGCCGTACGACCTTTAGAAATGAGTGTATGGATTTGAAAAATTGCAGTACCATGGTGCACCACTCTCCAGCGATGGTAAATCATTGACCAGCCGCGGGGATCCCGTTTTACAGAAAAAATCCACGTGACGAAAAAACGAAGGGTAAAAAACTTCCTTGACCCGATTGAGGTCCGGATAGGATTTTTTGGGTATGACACTAACCAGTGACGGCTGAAAGCCGTCATAGCTGTAGAACTCACAGATACCTTCGTTTTGACTGGTTATGGCTCCCGTAACTCTAAACGAGCCAAAAGTTATGGCCCTCCGAAGAATCGATATCCACAGGGTGCAGCATCTACGGTGAAAGGTGCAACATCCGTCCAAAATGACGAAACAGTGCCGTACGACCTTTAGAAATGAGTGCATAGATTTGAAACATTGCAGTACCATGGTGCACCACTCTCCAGCGATGGTAAATCATAGACCAGCCATGGGGATCCCGTTTTACAGAAAAAATCCACGTGACGAAAAAACGAAGGGTAAAAAATTTCCTCGACCCGATTGAAGTTCGGATAGGATTTTTTGGGTATGAAAGTAACCAGTGACGGCTGAAAGTGGTCATAGCTGTAGAACTCACAGATACCTTCGTTTTGACTGGTTATGCCTTCTGTAACTCTAAACGAGCCAAGAGTTATGGCCCTCCGAAGAATCGATATCCACAGGGTGCAACATCTGCGGTGCAAGGTGCATCATCCGTCCAAAATGACGAAACAGTGCCGTACGACCTTTAGAAATGAGTGCATGGATTTGAAACAAATCAGTACAATGGTGCACCACTCTCCAGCGATGGTAAATCATAGACCAGCCACGGGGATCCCGTTTTACAGAAAAAATCCACGTGACGAAAAAACGAAGGGTAAAAAACTTCCTTGACCCGATTGAGGTTCGGATAGGATTTTTTGGGTATGAAACTAACCAGTGACGGCTGAAAGAGGTCATAGCTGTAGAACTCACAGATACCTTCGTTTTGGCTGGTTATGGCTTCCGTAAATCTAAACGAGCCAAGAGTTATGGCCCTCCGAAGAATCGATATCCACAGGGTGCAACATCTACGGTGCAAGGTGCAACATCCGTCCAAAATGACGAAACAGTGCCGTACGACATTTAGAAATGAGTGCATGGATTTGAAACATTATAGTACAATTGTGCACCACTCTCTAGCAATGGTAAACCATAGACCAGCCACGGGGATCCCGTTTTACAGAAAAAATCCACGTGACGAAAAAACGAAGGGTAAAAAACATCCATGACTCGATTGAAGTTCGGATAGGATTTTTGGGTATGAAACTAACCAGTGACGGCTGAAAGCTGTCATAGCTGTAGAACTCACATATACCTTCGTTTTGACTGGTTTTGGCTCCCGTAACTCTAAACGAGCGAAGAGTTATGGCCCTCCGAATAATCGATATCCACAGGGTGCAACATCTACGGTGCAAGGTGCAACATCCGTCCAAAATGACGAAACAGTGCCTTACGACCTTTAGAAATGAGTGCATGGATTTGAAACATTGCAGTACCATGGTGCACCACTCTCCAGCGATGGTAAATCATAGACCAGCCACAGGGATCCCGTTTTACAGAAAAAATCCACGTGACGAAAAAACGAAGGGTAAAAAACTCCCTTGACCCGATTGAGGTTCGGATAGGATTTTATGGTATGACATTAACCTGTGACGGCTGAAAGCCGTCATAGCTGTAGAACTCACAGACACCTTCGTTTTGACTGGTTATGGCTCCCGTAACTCTAAACGAGCCAAAAGTTATGGCCCTCCGAAGAATCGATATCCACAGGGTGCAACATCTACGGTGCAAGGTGCAACATCCGTCCAAAATGACGAAACAGTGTCGTACGACCTTTAGAAATGGGTGCATGCATTTGAAACATTGAGTACCATGGTGCACCACTCTCCAGCGATGGTAAATCATAGGCCAGCCACGGGGATCCCGTTTTACGGAAAAAATCCACGTGACGAAAAAACGAAGGGTAAAAAACTTCCATGACCCGATTGAGGTTCGGATAGGATTTTTGGGTATCAAACTAACCAGTGACGGCTGAAAGCTGTTATAGCTGTAGAACTCACAGATACCTTCGTTTTGACTAGTTATGGCTCCCGTAACTCTAAACGAGCCAAGAGTTATGGCCCTCTGAAGAATCGATATCCACAGGGTGCAACATCTACGGTGCAAGGTGCAACATCCGTCCAAAATGACGAAACAGTGCCGTACGACCTTTAGAAATGAGTGCATGGATTTCAAACATTACAGTACCATGGTGCACCACTCTCCAGCGATGGTAAATCATAGACCAGCGACGGGGATCCCGTTTTACAGAAAAAATCCACGTGACGAAAAAACGAAGGGTAAAAAACTTCCATGACCCGATTGAGGTTCGGATAGGATTTTTGGGTATGAAACAAACCAGTGACGGCTGAAAGCTGTCATAGCTGTAGAACTCACAGATACCTTCGTTTTGACTGGTTATGGCTCCCGTAACTCTAAACGAGCCAAGAGTTATGGCCCTTCGAATAATGGATATCCATAGGGTGCAACATCTACGGCGCAAGGTGCAACATCCGTCCAAAATGATTAAAACGTGCCGTACGACCTTTAGAAATGGGTGCATGGAATTGAAACGGTGTAGTACCATGGTGCACCACTCTCCAGCGATGGTAAATCATTGACCAGCCACGGGGATCCCGTTTTACAGAAAAAATCCACGTGACGAAAAAACGAAGGGTAAAAATCTTCCATGACCCGATTGTGGTTCGGATAGGATTTTTTGGGTATGAAACTAACCTGTGACGGCCGAAAGCCGTCATAGCTATAGAACTCACAGATACCTTCGTTTTGACAGGTTATGGGTCCCGTAACTCTAAATGAGCCAAGAGTTAGGGTCCTCCGAATAATCGATATCCAAAGGGTGCAACATCTGCGGTGCAAGGTGCAACATCCGTCCAAAATGACGAAACCGTGACGTACGACCTTTAGAAATGGGTGCAGGTATTTGAAACGGTGCAGTACCATGGTGCACCACTCTTCAGCGATGGTAAATCATTGACCAACCACGGGGATCCCGTTTTACAGAAAAAATCCACGTGACGAAAAAACGAAGGGTAAAAAACTTCCATGACCCGATTGAGGTTCGGATAGGATTTTTTGGGTATGAATCTAACCAATGACGGCTGAAAGCCGTCATAGCTGTAGAACTCACAGATACCTTCGTTTTGACTGGTTATGGCTCCCGTAACTCCAAATGAGCCAAGAGTTATGGCCCTCCGAATAATCGATATCCATAGGGTGCAACATCTACGGTGCAAGGTGCAACATCCGTCCAAAATGACGAAACCGTGCCGTACGACCTTTAGAAATGAGTGTATGGATTTGAAAAATTGCAGTACCATGGTGCACCACTCTCCAGCGATGGTAAATCATTGACCAGCCGCGGGGATCCCGTTTTACAGAAAAAATCCACGTGACGAAAAAACGAAGGGTAAAAAACTTCCTTGACCCGATTGAGGTCCGGATAGGATTTTTTGGGTATGACACTAACCAGTGACGGCTGAAAGCCGTCATAGCTGTAGAACTCACAGATACCTTCGTTTTGACTGGTTATGGCTCCCGTAACTCTAAACGAGCCAAAAGTTATGGCCCTCCGAAGAATCGATATCCACAGGGTGCAGCATCTACGGTGAAAGGTGCAACATCCGTCCAAAATGACGAAACAGTGCCGTACGACCTTTAGAAATGAGTGCATAGATTTGAAACATTGCAGTACCATGGTGCACCACTCTCCAGCGATGGTAAATCATAGACCAGCCATGGGGATCCCGTTTTACAGAAAAAATCCACGTGACGAAAAAACGAAGGGTAAAAAATTTCCTCGACCCGATTGAAGTTCGGATAGGATTTTTTGGGTATGAAACTAACCAGTGACGGCTGAAAGTGGTCATAGCTGTAGAACTCACAGATACCTTCGTTTTGACTGGTTATGCCTTCTGTAACTCTAAACGAGCCAAGAGTTATGGCCCTCCGAAGAATCGATATCCACAGGGTGCAACATCTGCGGTGCAAGGTGCATCATCCGTCCAAAATGACGAAACAGTGCCGTACGACCTTTAGAAATGAGTGCATGGATTTGAAACAAATCAGTACAATGGTGCACCACTCTCCAGCGATGGTAAATCATAGACCAGCCACGGGGATCCCGTTTTACAGAAAAAATCCACGTGACGAAAAAACGAAGGGTAAAAAACTTCCTTGACCCGATTGAGGTTCGGATAGGATTTTTTGGGTATGAAACTAACCAGTGACGGCTGAAAGAGGTCATAGCTGTAGAACTCACAGATACCTTCGTTTTGGCTGGTTATGGCTTCCGTAAATCTAAACGAGCCAAGAGTTATGGCCCTCCGAAGAATCGATATCCACAGGGTGCAACATCTACGGTGCAAGGTGCAACATCCGTCCAAAATGACGAAACAGTGCCGTACGACCTTTAGAAATGAGTGCATGGATTTGAAACATTGCAGTACATTGTGCACCACTCTCTAGCGATGGTAAATCATAGACCAGCCACGGGGATCCCGTTTTACAGAAAAAATCCACGTGACGAAAAAACGAAGGGTAAAAAACATCCATGACCCGATTGAGGTTCGGATAGGATTTTTGGGTATGAAACTAACCAGTGACGGCTGAAAGCTGTCATACCTGTAGAACTCACAGATACCTTCGTTTTGACTGGTTATGGCTTCCGTAACTCTAAAGGAGCCAAGAGTTATGGCCTTCCGAAGAATCGATATCCACAGGGTGCAACATCTACGGTGCAAGGTGCAACATCCGTCCAAAATGACGAAACAGTGCCGTACGACCTTTAGAAATGGGTGCATGCATTTGAAACATTGAGTACCATGGTGCACCACTCTCCAGCGATGGTAAATCATAGGCCAGCCACGGGGATCCCGTTTTACAGAAAAAATCCACGTGACGAAAAAACGAAGGGTAAAAAACTTCCATGACCCGATTGAGGTTCGGATAGGATTTTTGGGTATCAAACTAACCAGTGACGGCTGAAAGCTGTCATACCTGTAGAACTCACAGATACCTTCGTTTTGACTGGTTATGGCTCCCGTAACTCTAAACGAGCCAAGAGTTATGGCCCTTCGAATAATGGATATCCATAGGGTGCAACATCTACGGCGCAAGGTGCAACATCCGTCCAAAATGATTAAAACGTGTCGTACGACCTTTAGAAATGGGTGCATGGAATTGAAACGGTGTAGTACCATGGTGCACCACTCTCCAGCGATGGTAAATCATTGACCAGCGACGGGGATCCCGTTTTACAGAAAAAATCCACGTGACGAAAAAACGAAGGGTAAAAATCTTCCATGACCCGATTGTGGTTCAGATAGGATTTTTTGGGTATGAAACTAACCTGTGACGGCTGAAAGCCGTCATAGCTGTAGAACTCACAGATACCTTCGTTTTGACAGGTTATGGGTCCCGTAACTCTAAATGAGCCAAGAGTTATGGTCCTCCGAATAATCGATATCCAAAGGGTGCAACATCTGCGGTGCAAGGTGCAACATCCGTCCAAAATGACGAAACCGTGACGTACGACCTTTAGAAATGGTGCAGGTATTTGAAACGGTGCAGTACCATGGTGCACCACTCTTCAGCGATGGTAAATCATTGACCAACCACGGGGATCCCGTTTTACAGAAAAAATCCACGTGACGAAAAAACGAAGGGTAAAAAACTTCCATGACCCGATTGAGGTTCGGATAGGATTTTTTGGGTATGAATCTAACCAATGACGGCTGAAAGACGTCATAGCTGTAGAACTCACAGATACCTTCGTTTTGACTGGTTATGGCTCCCGTAACTCCAAATGAGCCAAGAGTTATGGCCCTCCGAATAATCGATATCCATAGGGTGCAACATCTACGGTGCAAGGTGCAACATCCGTCCAAAATGACGAAACCGTGCCGTACGACCTTTAGAAATGAGTGTATGGATTTGAAAAATTGCAGTACCATGGTGCACCACTCTCCAGCGATGGTAAATCATTGACCAGCGACGGGGATCCCGTTTTACAGAAAAAATCCACGTGACGAAAGAACGAAGGGTAAAAACTTCCTTGACCCGATTGAGGTCCGGATAGGATTTTTTGGGTATGACACTAACCAGTGACGGCTGAAAGCCGTCATAGCTGTAGAACTCACAGATACCTTCGTTTTGACTGGTTATGGCTCCCGTAACTCTAAACGAGCCAAAAGTTATGGCCCTCCGAAGAATCGATATCCACAGGGTGCAGCATCTACGGTGAAAGGTGCAACATCCGTCCAAAATGACGAAACAGTGCCGTACGACTTTTAGAAATGAGTGCATGGATTTAAAACATTGCAGTACCATGGTGCACCACTCTCCAGCGATGGTAAATCATAGACCAGCCATGGGGATCCCGTTTTACAGAAAAAATCCACGTGACGAAAAAACGAAGGGTAAAAAATTTCCTCGACCCGATTGAAGTTCGGATAGGATTTTTTGGGTATGAAACTAACCAGTGACGGCTGAAAGTGGTCATAGCTGTAGAACTCACAGATACCTTCGTTTTGACTGGTTATGCCTTCTGTAACTCTAAACGAGCCAAGAGTTATGGCCCTCCGAAGAATCGATATCCACAGGGTGCAACATCTGCGGTGCAAGGTGCATCATCCATCCAAAATGACGAAACAGTGCCGTACGACCTTTAGAAATGAGTGCATGGATTTGAAACAAATCAGTACAATGGTGCACCACTCTCAAGCGATGGTAAATCATAGACCAGCCACGGGGATCCCGTTTTACAGAAAAAATCCACATGACGAAAAAACGAAGGGTAAAAAACTTCCTTGACCCGATTGAGGTTCGGATAGGATTTTTTGGGTATGAAACTAACCAGTGACGGCTGAAAGAGGTCATAGCTGTAGAACTCACAGATACCTTCATTTTGACTGGTTATGGCTTCCGTAACTCTAAACGAGCCAAGAGTTATGGCCCTCCGAAGAATCGATATCCACAGGGTGCAACATCTACGGTGCAAGGTGCAACATCCGTCCAAAATGACGAAACAGTGCCGTACGACCTTTAGAAATGAGTGCATGGATTTGAAACATTACAGTACCATTGTGCACCACTCTATAGCGATGGTAAATCATAGACCAGCCACGGGGATCCCGTTTTACAGAAAAAATTCACGTGACGAAAAAACGAAGGGTAAAAAACATCCATGACCCGATTGAGGTTCGGATAGGATTTTTGGGTATGAAACTAACCAGTGACGGCTGAAAGCTGTCATAGCTGTAGAACTCACATATACCTTCGTTTTGACTAGTTTTGGCTCCCGTAACTCTAAACGAGCCAAGAGTTATGGCCCTCCGAAGAATCGATATCCACAGGGTGCAACATCTATGGTGCAAGGTGCAACATCCGTCCAAAACGACGAAACAGTGCCTTACGACCTTTAGAAATGAGTGCATGGATTTGAAACATTGCAATACCATGGTGTACCACTCTCCAGCGATGGTAAATCATAGACCAGCCACGGGGATCCCGTTTTAAAGAAAAAATCCACGTGACGAAAAAACGAAGGGTAAAAAACTTCCTTGACCCGATTGAGGTTCGGATAGGATTTTATGGTATGACACTAACCAGTGACGGCTGTAAGCCGTCATAGCTGTAGAACTCACAGATACCTTCGTTTTGACTGGTTATGGCTCCCGTAACTCTAAACGAGCCAAAAGTTATGGCCCTCCGAAGAATCGATATCCACAGGGTGCAACATCTACGGTGCAAGGTGCAACATCCGTCCAAAATGACGAAACAGTGCCGTACGACCTTTAGAAATGAGTGCATGCATTTGAAACATTGCAGTACCATGGTGCACCACTCTCCAGCGATGGTAAATCACAGACCAGCCACGGGGATCCCGTTTTATAGAAAAAATCCACGTGACGAAAAAACGAAGGGTAAAAAACTTCCATGACCCGATTGAGGTTCGGATAGGATTTATGGGTATCAAGCTAACCAGTGACGGCTGAAAGCTGTCATAGCTGTAGAACTCACAGATACCTTCGTTTTGACTGGTTATGGCTCCCGTAACTCTAAACGAGCCAAGAGTTATGGCCCTCCGAAGAATCGATATCCACATGGTGCAACATCTACGGTGCAAGGTGCAACATCCGTCCAAAATGACGAAACAGTGCCGTACGACCTTTAGAAATGAGTGCATGGATTTGAAACATTGCAGTACCATGGTGCACCACTCTCCAGCGATGGTAAATCATAGACCAGCGACGGGGATCCCGTTTTACAGAAAAAATCCACGTGACGAAAAAACGAAGGGTAAAAAACTTCCATGACCCGATTGAGGTTCGGATAGGATTTTTGGGTATGAAACTAACCAGTGACGGCTGAAAGATGTCATAGTTGTAGAACTCACAGATACCTTCGTTTTGACTGGTTATGTGTAACAACCCGCGTATTTATCGATTTTATATTTAAATATTTTATTTAAATATTTTAGCGTCAGTCGGATTTTAGTCCGAAAAGCTACTTTTTGCATACGGTCGAATTAGGACTCGGGACCACTTCCATTGAGTTTAAAACGCCGTTTGCGACCTTTTTGAGTATAAGCTTCGGTATGTTTGGAGAAAGTTGATTTTTGCTACTTTTCACTTTGGGTTTGGTTTTTGGGCTCAGCCCTATGTTAACTTATGCTCAAATCTGAGCCACTCTCCCCTACTCACCCTCATTCTCTTCTCTTTTCAGTTTTCTTAACATTAATGGTGAGAGAGATTGGAAATTAGAAATCCAAAACCCTAGTTTCTCTTGCAAATCAAATTCCAAGCTCCAAACTCAAGAAGAACCCATTGGTAAGCTTCTCTTCTTCTTCTCCAACTTATTCTCTTACCAATTTCAGAAATTCCTAAACCTAATTTTTGGAATGTTCTTGTTTTGAGCTTAGGTTCAAGCTCATTTGGGTTGTGTTGAAGAGAGGTCGATTCTCCACTTGCTTTCTAGCTTCTTCTTGTTTGATTTTTGTGAAAAGGTGAGATTTTTATCTCACATCTATGACTAAAATTATCTTTGGTTGTTGGGTATGAAATCCTAACACCTCTTCATGTGCATTTGCTTTGGATTCGGATTGGTTTTGTGAATATTCCAATTTTGGGTTTTTAAGTCAAATTTGTGTGAAAATCCTTTCATGGATGTTTGATCATGCTTTTGGTGATGCACCGAGGAGCATATAGGGCCGGGTTGCCGATTGGCATAAACCCTTAGTGCCAATGTTCGTCCGGTTGCATTTGGAAGAGTTTGCTCTTCATTTGAATAAGGCTGAAAAACAGCCCAGGCATGATTCAGTCGACTGAAAACTCTGTTCAGTCGACTGAACCTGGAACCCGAGAGTTTCCAGGCATGATTCAGTCGACTGAATTTTTCTGCACAGTCGACTGAATCTGAAAACATAAAGTTTCCTAAACCTGGAAAATCTCCAGGTACAGGGTCAGTCGACTGAATTCTTCTGTTCAGTCGACTGAACCTGTTGTTTTAATCCAATTTGCCTTGTTGGATTGAATTTCCAACTTAAATCGATTCGTGTTGTTTCCCATGTGTGTTATCATTTGTTATAACTTTGATGACTCCTTTTTAAGGATTTTTGAATATCTGTTTTGATGGATTCTTTATCGGTTTCGTTGGATTTTTATTCACATCTTCGTATGTGAATTTTAGTGATTGATTGTTCCTACAATCTTCTTTGTGTTTGTCACTTTAAAAATATAAAGGTTTTCTATACTAGTAGTAAATATCAAAACTCTTTCCGCAAACGATTTCCATACTATTTTAATACCAAATTCGTTTACAAAACCGTTTTCTAATCTATTAGTATATATAAACCTTTACCTCACTCTTATGAGAAATCTAATTAAACGGCTTAGTAAAACAAGTGGTATGAAACGCTTGCGTTCACTATGTTGGTTAATTCTTGGACTTGTTCGATTGAAAACTCTTGTGACAATTTTCTAGTGGAAATCTACAATTTGTTCGTAAATATTTAAGTTAAGCTAGTGGTTATGGGACATGATGCTAAGCTCATATATTTACTAGCTTATTGTAATTGACACTTCTCGTTGATCATGACGATCAACTTTGTGATTTAGACTAGCAATGTGCGATGTCTCTTTGTCTGCGAGGGAGACTAAACCCCGTTTTGTGGAGTTTCGACTCAATTTGTGATGGGGTAGCAACCCATGGTCTTCGGGCCGTTTGTGGAGCTTCGGCTCAATTTGTGATGGTTAGCGACCATGGAATTAGCGTTCCGTTTGTGATACACGTGTTGGTGAGCTTTATGCTCCCGTTTGTGATAGGCCTTCCCCCTTTGTGATTTCTGGATTTCTTAAGATGATTTCTAGAATTTGTGTTTCACCAATTTTCGTGATTCCCATTGATAAGTTTTTATCAATATTTGTGCATTGGTGAATTTGTGTGTCATTGACTTTGTGATTTCCATTGATAGGTTTTTATCAATATTTGTGCATTGGTGAATTTGTGTGTCAATGACTTTTGTGTTTGATATTGATATGACCGTCAATATTTGTGGTTTTGGTGAACGAAATAAAGAGTATGACGTTTCTTTGATTCTTGTGTAGATTTGGTGACATTGATAAATCTCTTGGTGATTTTCAACTAATTATATATATCACAGCTTGGCACTGTGATTATTATGTGTTTAGTCATATCTCTTATTCTATATCGTTTCATCTGATATTTATAGTTAGACTGATCCGTTTATTATTTTCTTATTAAATAATACTCGGGTCAGACCGAGATGTTACAGGTGCTTCTGCTTGACTTCTCATCCGGGATTAACTCCTTGACTTTTGGGTTAACTACTTAGATTAGTAGTTATTTTGTTGTATACATTTGAGATATAGACTCCTTAATGTATACTTATTCTTTTGTGTAGTTCGTGTAACTATTCTTTTGTGATATTGTGGATCTTCTTTGACCACTACTCTGATGTACACTTTCTAGTGTAATATTCATATCTTCTTCCGCCTTTGTGATATGAATTATCTGTGACTGATTTATGTTATGTTTATTTCTATATTTGTTTCTGAAGATATTATAGCCACTGTGTAGTAGCTTTGAGTTTGTGTCGGTATGTCGGATTTCTTTATTATCTGACATATCAGTGCTCGCGCAAAGAAACTAAACGGATGGTCGCTCCTCAACAGCCTTATTCTCCGTGCTAGTTGACAACATTACACCGTAGTGTCCTTGGCTAGCGTGGGTATAGAGGTGGGGCGTCACAGCATGGTATCGGAGACAAACTTCGGAACAATATGAAATATTATAACAAGGATCATCGTCCTAAGTCCATCTTAGGAGTCGTACTTTAGGATTTTATTCGGGTCTTCGTACCGTTCAATCCTATTTTCTTTTATGATTCCTTGTTTATCTATCAAGGTTGCTTGATATTCCATTTGGTGAATAACCTTTTTCTTCTTCTTCTTTCTTTCAAAAGGAAGAGAAATGTCTAGACCAGGCCGCCCCAAAGCCGTGCCATCTAGCACTCCGCCCCAGGATGGAGTTTTTATGACTGCTCAAGAGCTTCTTGATTTAGTGACAAATGCTCAAGCAGCTGGAGCTAACCCGGAACCCACTCACCCAAAGTCGGGATTTGCACGCTTGTGTAGCGATTACACTAATTTGGGTGGGGAGCCATTCAAAGGTTCCGAAACTATTATTGAAGTACAGGCTTGGCTAAGGTCATGTGATCGAATCTTTTCTCACATGAATCTTGTTGATCTTCACCGAGTTCAGGTGGCCTCTAGTATGCTCCGAGAAAGAGCTTTGGACAGGTACGAACTTCTTATTTCTGAGATTAATGAGGCGGATCTCACTTGGGAGAAATTTCGAGAGCGCTTCGAATTAAAATTCATGCCAGAAGCTGAGAAAGTGACGATGGCCCGTCGTTTCATTGACCTTGTTCAAGGCGATTCTTCCGTGACGGACTATGTTGCTTCTTTTGAATCACTTTCCAAATATGGGGTTGAATACATCAACACCCCTCTGAAGAAGAATCAGAGATTTGTTTATGGCTTAAATAAAAATCTCAAGAAGCCATTACTTCTAAAATTAGAAGTTTCTTTTGACCAACTCGTTGATATCGCTCTTCGTCTTGAAGAGGCGGATAGGGAGAATGATGTTGAAGTGGTGGGTTCCAAACCAAACTTCAACAACAACAAGAAAAGGCCCGGTAAATTCAAAGGCCCTTATCCCAATAAGAAAGGGAAGCAAGCAACCCCAGTGGCAAAGACTTCTTCCTTTGGTCGTGGGGAATGCTATAATTGTGGTTCGAAGGACCATTACGCGAACAAGTGCCCAAAGTCTCTCTCCTATCATTACTGCAAAGTTCCTGGTCATGTTATATCTTCTTGTCCCAAGCTTCAGGGCAAGAAGGAGGGAAAGTTGAATGTTGCTCAAGCCCCTGGCAACACATCTCGTGGCCAAGGTATTTCTCATTCTATCCTTGATGGAATTATTTTATTTCGTGATCATCCTATTCGAGTTCTTTTTGATACGGGTGCGTCCCATTCTTTTATATCAAAAGAACTTGTTGATACTTTTTCTTTGGATGTTTTGTGTTTAATGACTTCTTTGAGAATTGCGAATCCGGTTGGTGGATCCGCAACAATCAGTTTATTGTGTAAAGATGTCGAGATTATTTTGTGTGATTTTCCTTTTCTAGCCGACTTGCATGTCATGCGTTATTTAGGCTTTGGAATAGTTTTGGGAATGGATTGGCTTAACCATTATGAAGCTCATATCCTATGTCCTGAGCGGACTATTCATCTCCGACATCCTCAATCTATTAATCAGATTTCTATCGATCTTAAAGATTCGGATTCTGCCTTGATTGCATCTTTATATTCTTTAAATCCTCGTGATGACGATAATGACGATGAGGAAGATATTATTTCTCTTATTCACGTTGTTCGTGAATTTTCCGACATATTTGAGCCCGTTTTAGGATTACCACCTAAGCGAGCAATTGAGTTCAGAATTAATCTCATTCCTGGAGCTCAACCTATTACTCGTCCTCCTTATCGTATGTCCAATAAAGAAAATGAGGAGATGCGCCTACAATTATCCGATTTGGAAACGAAGCAATTTATTCGCTCTAGTTCCTCGCCTTGGGGAGCTTCAGCTATTTTTGTGAAGAAATCCGATGGAACGCTTAGGCTTTGCGTTGACTACCGCAAGCTTAAAGATCTTACTATCAAAAATAAATATCCTTTACCTCGGATTGATGATCTATTCGATCAGCTTAGTGGTGCTAGAGTCTTTTCACAATTGGACTTAGCTACTGGATTTCATCAGCTTCGTATTGCAGAGGATAGCATTCCTTTGACCTCGTTCCGTACTCGTTATGGATCTTATGAATGGCTTGCTATGCCGTTTGGTTTAACGAATGCTCCGGCTTATTTCGTTGACCTTATGAATAGAGTTTTCAAAGACTTCCTCGACCGGTTTGTTCTCATCTTTATTGATGATATTCTTGTGTATTCTAAAACCGAGGAGGAGCATGAAAAGCATCTTCGGATTGTGTTGGAAACTCTTAGGAGTAATCAATTAAAAGCAAAATTTTCTAAGTGCCATTTTTGGCAATCTCGTGTGAAGTTTCTTGGTCATATTATTTCTGAATCTAGAATTTCCGTGGATCCTTCAAAGATTGAAGCGATTCAAAATTGGAAGAGACCGGAGAGTGTGACGGAGATCCGTAGCTTTCTCGGATTGGCAGGCTATTACCGCCGTTTTATCAAAGACTTTTCTAAGATTGCCGTGCCCCTCACTGGCTTGACTAAGAAAGGTGTTAAATACATTTGGTTGGACAAATGTGAAACTTCTTTTCGAAAATTAAAAGAACTTCTTTCGGATGCTCCTATTCTCGTGATTCCCGAAGGGAATCAAGATTTTTTTGTTTATACCGATGCTAGTCGCATTGGTTTGGGTGCCGTTCTTATGCAAAAAGAACGTGTTATTGCTTACGCTTCTAGGCAATTGATGCCGGCCGAGACTAGTATGCCACTCATGATTTAGAACTCGCGGCTATTGTTTTCGCCCTTCGAATTTGGCGTCATTATCTTTTGGGAGAGAAATTTATTCTTTATACCGATCATAAGTCCTTGAAGTATTTATTTTCTCAAAAGGAACTTAATTTGCGTCAACAACGTTGGCTCGAGTTCCTTGCTGCTTATGATCTTGATATTCTTTATACCCCCGGTAAGGGTAATCGTGTCGCCGATGCACTTAGTCGGAAGCAACAGGCGGTTGTTTCTATGATGATATCCGAATGGAACGATCTCGAGATCTTATCCACTTGTGAGATTCGAGATCGCGTATCCGATTTATGCTCATCATTTGTTTTATGTAGCCTTGAGGCTCATCCTTCTCTTTTAGACCGCATTCTTGAAGCTCAAAGGCTAGATCCCGAATTGGCTCTTCTTAGCCGAAATATTAAGGATAAGATTGATATTGAAGGATTGAAAGTCTTTGATATCGATTTTCGTGGCGGCGTTCGGAGATTTGGTAAACTCATCGTGCCAAATATTTGTGATCTTCGTAAAGATATTTTAGAAGATTCTCATCGTTCTAAATTCACCATTCATCCCGGTAGTAGCAAAATGTATGCGGATATGAAGCGACTCTATTATTGGGAGGGAATGAAACTTGACATCGCTAACTTCGTTAAGCGTTGCATGACTTGCCAACTTGTTAAGGCCGAACATCAAAGGCCCGGTGGGTTATTGCAACCTTTAGAAATTCCTATTTGGAAGTGGGATCAAATTTCCATGGATTTTATAGATGGCCTTCCCCGTTCTCGTTCGGGTCATGATAGTTTATGGGTAATTGTTGATAGACTTACTAAATCCGCCCATTTTATTCCCGTTCGGTCTAACCGAACCGTTCCTCTTTTGGCCAAACTCTTTATCAAAGAGATTGTTAAATTGCATGGAGTTCCTACTTCTATTGTTAGTGATCGTGATCCATTGTTTACTAGTGGATTTTGGAAGAGTCTTCAAAAAGCTTTGGGAACGAAGCTTAATTTTAGCACCGCTTATCACCCCCAGTCCGATGGACAAACCGAGCGTGTGAATCAAACTCTTGAAGATCTTCTTCGTGCTTGTGTGCTTGATTTTGGTGGAAGTTGGGAAGATCATATTTCACTTGTTGAATTTTCCTATAATAATAGCTTCCAATCTAGTATTGGTATGGCACCTTTCGAGGCACTTTATAGTAGGCCATGCCGATCTCCTTCTTGTTGGCTTGAGGCCGGTGAGAAGCTGGTTTTAGGTCCAGATTTTATTCGGGATTCCACAGAGAAAATTGACCTTATTCGACATAGGATGAAAGAAGCCCAGAGTAGACAAAAATCCTATGCCGATAACCGAAGAAGGAAATTAGAATTTTCTGTTGGAGATCTTGTTTTTATTTGTGTTTCACCAATGAAGGGTGTTGTGCGTTTCAGTCGCTCGGGAAAGTTAGCGCCTCGTTATATTGGGCCATTTCCTATCACTGAACGTATTGGTTCCGTGGCTTATCGCCTTTTATTACCGGCTCAAATTTCTGCTATCCATGACGTGTTTCACGTTTCTCAACTTCGGAAGTGTCTTCGAGATTCCGATTCTATTCTTGAGCCCGGTGTTGTGGAAGAGATTGAAGTTTCACCGAATTTAACATATGAGCAACATCCCATTCGAATCATTGCTTCGGAGGTCAAACGACTTCGAAATAAAGATGTTCCGCTTGTTAAAGTTCAATGGTCTTCTAATCCTAAGGATTGTTCTTGGGAGACTAGGAAATTCATCGAGCGATCACATCCGGACTTGTTTTCCTGTGCTCTTTAAGGTGAACCTTTTGTTTCAAATTTATTTTGTGTTGAATATGCTTTTATGGTTGTTACTTTATGTTCTCTTCTTTAATATTGCGAGGACGCAATTTCTTTAAGGAGGGGAGTCTGTAACAACCCGCGTATTTATCGATTTTATATTTAAATATTTTATTTAAATATTTTAGCGTTAGTCGGATTTTAGTCCGAAAAGCTACTTTTTGCATATGGTCGAATTAGGACTCGGGACCACTTCCATTGAGTTTAAAACGCCGTTTGCGACCTTTTTGAGTATAAGCTTCGATATGTTTGGAGAAAGTTGATTTTTGCTACTTTTCACTTTGGGTTTGGTTTTTGGGCTCAGCCCTATGTTAACTTATGCTCAAATCTGAGCCACTCTCCCCTACTCACCATCATTCTCTTCTCTTTTCAGTTTTCTTAACATTAATGGTGAGAGAGATTGGAAATTAGAAATCCAAAACCCTAGTTTCTCTTGCAAATCAAATTCCAAGCTCCAAACTCAAGAAGAACCCATTGGTAAGCTTCTCTTCTTCTTCTCCAACTTATTCTCTTACCAATTTCAGAAATTCCTAAACCTAATTTTGGGAATGTTCTTGTTTTGAGCTTAGATTCAAGCTCATTTGGGTTGTGTTGAAGAGAGGTCGATTCTCCACTTGCTTTCTAGCTTCTTCTTGTTTGATTTTTGTGAAAAGGTGAGATTTTTATCTCACATCTATGACTAAAATTATCTTTGGTTGTTGGGTATGAAATCCTAACACCTCTTCATGTGCATTTGCTTTGGATTCGGATTGGTTTTGTGAATATTCCAATTTTTGGGTTTTTAAGTCAAATTTGTGTGAAAATCCTTTCATGGATGTTTGATCATGCTTTTGGTGATGCACCAAGGAGCATATAGGGTCGGGTTGCCGATTGGCATAAACCCTTAGTGCCAATGTTCGTCCGGTTGCATTTGGAAGAGTTTGCTCCTCATTTGAATAAGGCTGAAAAACAGCCCAGGCATGATTCAGTCGACTGAAAACTCTGTTCAGTCGACTGAACCTGGAACCCGAGAGTTTCCAGGCATGATTCAGTCGACTGAATTTTTCTGCACAGTCGACTGAACCTGGAAACAGAAAGTTTCCTGAACCTGGAAAATCTCCAGGTACAGGGTCAGTCGACTGAATTCTTCTGTTCAGTCGACTGAACCTGTTGTTTTAATCCAATTTGCCTTGTTGGATTGAATTTCCAACTTAAATCGATTCGTGTTGTTTCCCATGTGTGTTATCATTTGTTATAACTTTGATGACTTCTTTTTAGGGATTTTTGAATATCCGTTTTGATGGATTCTTTATCGGTTTCGTTGGATTTTTATTCACATCTTCGTATGTGAATTTTAGTGATTGATTGTTCCTACAATCTTCTTTGTGTTTGTCACTTTAAAAATATAAAGGTTTTCTATACTAGTAGTAAATATCAAAACTCTTTCCGCAAACGATTTCCATACTATTTTAATACCAAATTCGTTTACAAAACCATTTTCTAATCTATTAGTATATATAAACCTTTACCTCACTCGTATGAGAAATCTAATTAAACGGCTTAGTAAAACAAGTGGTATGAAACGCTTGCGTTCACTATGTTGGTTAATTCTTGGACTTGTTCGATTGAAAACTCTTGTGACAATTTTCTAGTGGAAATCTACAATTTGTTCGTAAATATTTAAGTTAAGCTAGTGGTTATGGGACATGATGCTAAGCTCATATATTTACTAGCTTATTGTAATTGACACTTCTCGTTGATCATGACGATCAACTTTGTGATTTAGACTAGCAATGTGCGATGTCTCTTTGTCTGCGAGGGAGACTAAACCCCGTTTTGTGGAGTTTCGACTCAATTTGTGATGGGGTAGCAACCCATGGTCTTCGGGCCGTTTGTGGAGCTTCGGCTCAATTTGTGATGGTTAGCGACCATGGAATTAGCGTTCCGTTTGTGATACACGTGTTGGTGAGCTTTATGCTCCCGTTTGTGATAGGCCTTCCCCCTTTGTGATTTCTGGATTTCTTGAGATGATTTCTAGAATTTGTGTTTCACCAATTTTCGTGATTCCCATTGATAAGTTTTTATCAATATTTGTGCATTGGTGAATTTGTGTGTCATTGACTTTGTGATTTCCATTGATAAGTTTTTATCAATATTTGTGCTTTGGTGAATTTGTGTGTCAATGACTTTTGTGTTTGATATTGTTATGACCGTCAATATTTGTGGTTTTGGTGAACGAAATAAAGAGTATGACGTTTCTTTGATTCTTGTGTAGATTTGGTGACATTGACAAATCTCTTGGTGATTTTCAACTAATTATATATATCACAGCTTGGCACTGTGATTATTATGTGTTTAGTCATATCTCTTATTCTATATCGTTTCATCTGATATTTATAGTTAGACTGATCCGTTTATTATTTTCTTATTAAATAATACTCGGGTCAGACCGAGATGTTACAGGTGCTACTGCTTGACTTCTCATCCAGGATTAACTCCTTGACTTTTGGGTTAACTACTTAGATTAGTAGTTATTTTGTTGTATACATTTGAGATATAGACTCCTTAATGTATACTTATTCTTTTGTGTAGTAAGTGTAACTATTCTTTTGTGATATTGTGGATCTTCTTTGACCACTACTCTGATGTACACTTTCTAGTGTAATATTCATATCTTCTTCCGCCATTGTGATATGAATTATCTGTGACTGATTTATGTTATGTTTATTTCTATATTTATTTCTGAAGATATTATAGCCACTGTGTAGTAGCTTTGAGTTTGTGTCGGTATGTCGGATTTCTTTATTATCTGACATATCGGTGCTCGCGCAAAGAAACTACACGGATGGTTGCTCCTCAACAGCCTTATTCTCCGTGCTAGTTGCCAACATTACACCGTAGTGTCCTTGGCTAGCGTGGGTATAGAGGTGGGGCGTCACATTATGGCTCCCGTAACTCTAAACGAGCCAAGAGTTATGGCCCTCCGAAGAATCGATATCCACAGGGTGCAACATCTACGGTGCAAGGTGCAACATCCGTCCAAAATGACGAAACAGTGCCGTACGACCTTTAGAAATGAGTGCATGGATTTGAAACATTACAGTACCATGGTGCACCACTCTCCAGCGATGGTAAATCATAGACCAGCGACGGGGATCCCGTTTTACAGAAAAAATCCACGTGACGAAAAAACGAAGGGTAAAAAACTTCCATGACCCGATTGAGGTTCGGATAGGATTTTTGGGTATGAAACTAACCAGTGACGGCTGAAAGCTATCATAGCTGTAGAACTCACTGATACCTTCGTTTTTACTGGTTATGGCTCCCGTAACTCTAAACGAGCCAAGAGTTATGGCCCTCCGAAAAATCGATATCCACAGGGTGCAACATCTACGGTGCAAGGTGCAACATCC
This sequence comes from Allium cepa, assembly GCA_030765085.1. Classification (NCBI taxonomy): domain Eukaryota; kingdom Viridiplantae; phylum Streptophyta; class Magnoliopsida; order Asparagales; family Amaryllidaceae; genus Allium; species Allium cepa. The sequence goes on from CM060941.1 coordinate 2,651,296, forward strand.
GTCCAAAATGACGAAACAGTGCCATACGACCTTTAGAAATGAGTGCATGCATTTGAAACATTGCAGTACCATGGTGCACCACTCTCCAGCGATGGTAAATCATAGACCAGCCACGGGGATCCCGTTTTACAGAAAAAATCCACGTGACGAAAAAACAAAGGGTAAAAAACTTCCATGACCCGATTGAGGTTCGGATAGGATTTTTTGGTATCAAACTAACCAGTGACGGCTGAAAGCTGTCATAGCTGTAGAACTCACAGATACCTTCGTTTTGACTGATTATGGCTCCCGTAACTCTAAACGAGCCAAGAGTTATGGCCCTCCGAAGAATCGATATCCACAGGGTGCAACATCTACGGTGCAAGGTGCAACATCCGTCCAAAATGACGAAACAGTGCCGTACGACCTTTAGAAATGAGTGCATGGATTTGAAACATTACAGTACCATGGTGCACCACTCTCCAGCGATGGTAAATCATAGACCAGCGACGGGGATCCCGTTTTACAGAAAAAATCCACGTGACGAAAAAACGAAGGGTAAAAAACTTCCATGACCCGATTGAGGTTCGGATAGGATTTTTGGGTATGAAACTAACCAGTGACGGCTGAAAGCTGTCATAGCTGTAGAACTCACAGATACCTTCGTTTTGACTGGTTTTGGTTCCCGTAACTCTAAACGAGCCAAGAGTTATGGCCCTCCGAAGAATCGATATCCACAGGGTGCAACATCTACGGTGCAAGGTGCAACATCCGTCCAAAATGACGAAACAGTGCCTTACGACCTTTAGAAATGAGTGCATGGATTTGAAACATTGCAGTACCATGGTGCACCACTCTCCAACGATGGTAAATCATAGACCAGCCACGAGGATCCTGTTTTACAGAAAAAATCCACGTGACGAAAAAACGAAGGGTAAAAAACTTCCTTGACCCGATTGAGGTTCGGATAGGATTTTATGGTATGACACTAACCAGTGACGGCTGAAAGCCGTCGTAGCTGTAGAACTCACAGATACCTTCGTTTTGACTGGTTATGGCTCCCGTAACTCTAAACGAGCCAAAAGTTATGGCCCTCCGAAGAATCGATATCCACAGGGTGCAACATCTACGGTGCAAGGTGCAACATCCGTCCAAAATGACGAAACAGTGCCGTACGACCTTTAGAAATGAGTGCATGCATTTGAAACATTGCAGTACCATGGTGCACCACTCTCCAGCGATGGTAAATCATAGACCAGCCACGGGGATCCCGTTTTACAGAAAAAATCCACGTGACGAAAAAACGAAGGGTAAAAAACTTCCATGACCCGATTGAGGTTCGGATAGGATTTTTGGGTATCAAACTAACAAGTGAGGGCTAAAAGTTGTCATAGCTGTAGAACTCACAGATACCTTTGTTTTGACTGGTTATGGCTCCCGTAACTCTAAACGAGCCAAGAGTTATGGCCCTCCAAAGAATCGATATCCACAGGGTGCAACATCTACGGTGCAAGGTGCAACATCCGTCCAAAATGACGAAACAGTGCCGTACGACCTTTAGAAATGAGTGCATGGATTTGGAACATTACAGTACCATGGTGCACCACTCTCCAGCGATGGTAAATCATAGACCAGCGATGGGGATCCCGTTTTACAGAAAAAATCCACGTGACGAAAAAACGAAGGGTAAAAAACTTCCACGACCCGATTGAGGTTCGGATAGAATTTTTGGGTATGAAACTAACCAGTGACGGCTGAAAGCTGTCATAGCTGTAGAACTCACAGATACCTTCGTTTTGACTGGTTATGGCTCCCGCAACTCTAAACGAGCCAAGAGTTATGGCCCTCCGAAGAATCGATATCCACAGGGTGCAACATCTACGGTGCAAGGTGCAACATCCGTCCAAAATGACGAAACAGTGTCGTACGACCTTTAGAAATGAGTGCATGGATTTGAAACATTGCAGTACCATCGTGCACCACTCTCCAGCGATAATATATCATAGACCAGCCACGGGGATCCCGTTTTACAGAAAAAATCCACATGACGAAAAAACGAAGGGTAAAAAACTTCCTTGACCCGATTGAGGTTCAGATAGGATTTTTTGGGTATGAAACTAACCAGTGACGACTAAAAGCTGTCATAGCTGTGGAACTCACAGATACCTTCGTTTTGACTGGTTATGGCTCCCGTAACTCTAAACAAGCCAAGAGTTATGGCCCTCCGAAGAATCGATATCCACAGGGTGCGACATCTACGGTGCAAGGTGCAACATCCGTCCAAAATGACGAAACAGAGCCGTACGACGTTTAGAAATGAGTGCATGCGTTTGAAACATTGCAGTACCATGGTGCACCACTCTCCAGCGATGGTAAATCATAGACCAGCCACGGGGATCCCGTTTTACAGAAAAAATCCACGTGACGAAAAAACGAAGGGTAAAAAACTTCCATGACCCGATTGAGGTTCGGATAGGATTTTTGGGTATGAATCTAACCAGTGACGGCTGAAAGCTGTCATAGCTGTAGAACTCACAGATACCTTCGTTTTGACTGGTTATGGCTCCCGTAACTCTAAACGAGCCAAGAGTTATGGCCCTCCGAAGAATCGATATCCACAGGGTGCAACATCTACGGTGCAAGGTGCAACATCCGTCCAAAATGACGAAACAGTGTCGTACGACCTTTAGAAATGAGTGCATGCATTTGAAACATTGCAGTACCACGGTGCACCACTCTCCAGCGATGGTAAATCATAGACCAGCCACGGGGATCCCGTTTTACAAAAAAAATCCACGTGACGAAAAAACGAAGGGTAAAAAACTTCCATGACCCGATTGAGGTTCGGACAGGATTTTTGGGTATGAAACTAACCAGTGACGGCTGAAAGCTGTCATGGCTGTAGAACTCACAGATACCTTCGTTTTGACTGGTTATGGCTCCCGTAACTCTAAACCAGCCAAGAGTTATGGCCGTCCGAAGAATCGATATCCACAGGGTGCAACATCTACGGTGCAAGGTGCAATATCCGTCCAAAATGACGAAACAGTGCCGTACGACCTTTAGAAATGAGTGCATGCATTTGAAACATTGCAGTACCATGGTGCACCACTCTCCAACGATGGTAAATCATAGACCAGCCACGGGGATCCCGTTTTACAGAAAAAATCCACGTGACGAAAAAACGAAGGGTAAAAAACTTCCATGACCCGATTGAGGTTCGGATAGGATTTTTGGGTATGAAACTAACCAGTGACGGCTGAAAGCTGTCATTGCTGTAGAACTCACAGATACCTTCGTTTTGACTGGTTTTGGCTCCCGTAACTCTAAACGAGCCAAGAGTTATGGCCCTCCGAAGAATCGACATCCACAGGGTGCAACATCTACGGTGCAAGGTGCAACATCCGTCCAAAATGACGAAACAGTGCCGTACGACCTTTAGAAATGCGTGCATGGATTTGAAACATTGCAGTCCCATGGTGCACCACTCTCCAGCGATGGTAAATCATAGACCAACCACGGGGATCCCGTTTTACAGAAAAAATCCACGTGACGAAAAAACGAAGGGTAAAAAACTTCCATGACCCGATTGAGGTTCAGACAGGATTTTTGGGTATGAAACTAACCAGTGACGGTTGAAAGCTGTCATGGCTGTAGAACTCATAGATACCTTCGTTTTGACTGGTTATGGCTCCCGTAACTCTAAACGAGCCAAGAGTTATGGCCCTCCGAAGAATCGATATCCACAGGGTGCAACATCTACGGTGCAAGGGGCAACATCCGTCCAAAATGACGAAACAGTGCCGTACGACCTTTAGAAATGAGTGCATGGATTTGAAACATTACAGTACCATGGTGCACCACTCTCCAGCGATGGTAAATCATAGACCAGCGACGGGGATCCCGTTTTACAGAAAAAATCCACGTGACGAAAAAACGAAGGGTAAAAAACTTCCATGACCCGATTGAGGTTCGGATAGGATTTTTGGGTATGAAACTAACCAGTGACGGCTGAAAGCTGTCATAGCTGTAGAACTCACTGATACCTTCGTTTTTACTGGTTATGGCTCCCGTAACTCTAAACGAGCCAAGAGTTATGGCCCTCCGAAAAATCGATATCCACAGGGTGCAACATATACGGTGCAAGGTGCAACATCCGTCCAAAATGACGAAACAGTGCCGTACGACCTTTAGAAATGAGTGCATGCATTTGAAACATTGCAGTACCATGGTGCACCACTCTCCAACGATGGTAAATCATATACCAGCCACGGGGATCCCGTTTTACAGAAAAAATCCACGTGACGAAAAAACGAAGGGTAAAAAACTTCCATGACCCGATTGAGTTTCGGATAGGATTTTTGGGTATGAAACTAACCAGTGACGGCTGAAAGCTGTCATAGCTGTAGAACTCACAGATACCTTCGTTTTGACTGGTTATGGCTCCCGTAACTCTAAACGAGCCAAGAGTTATGGCCCTCCGAAGAATCGATATCCACAGGGTGCAACATCTACGGTGCAAGGTGCAACATCCGTCCAAAATGACGAAACAGTGCCGTACGACCTTTAGAAATGAATACATGGATTTGAAACATTGCAGTACCATGGTGCACCACTCTCCAGCGATGGTAAATCATAGACCAGCGACGGGGATCCCGTTTTACAGAAAAAATCCACGTGACGAAAAAACGAAGGGTAAAAAACTTCCATGACCCGATTGAGGTTCAGATAGGATTTTTGGGTATGAAACTAACCAGTGAGGGCTGAAAGCTGTCATAGCTGTAGAACTCACAGATACCTTTGTTTTGACTGGTTTTAGCTCCCGTAACTCTAAACGAGCCAAGAGTTATGGCCCTCCGAAGAATCGATATCCACAGGGTGCAACATCTACGGTGCAATGTGCAACATCCGTCCAAAATGACGAAACAGTGCCGTACGACCTTTAGAAATGAGTGCATGCATTTGAAACATTGCAGTACCATGGTGCACCACTCTCCAACGATGGTAAATCATAGACCAGCCACGGGGATCCCGTTTTACAGAAAAAATCCACGTGACGAAAAAACGAAGGGTAAAAAACTTCCATGACCCGATTGAGGTTCGGATAGGATTTTTGGGTATGAAACTAACCAGTGACGGCTGAAAGCTGTCATAGCTGTAGAACTCACAGATACCTTCGTTTTGACTGGTTATGGCTCCCGTAACTCTAAACGAGCCAAGAGTTATGGCCCTCCGAAGAATCGATATCCACAGGGTGCAACATCTACGGTGCAAGGTGCAACATCCGTCCAAAATGACGAAACAGTGCCGTACGACCTTTAGAAATGAGTGCATGCATTTGAAACATTGCAGTACCATGGTGCACCACTCTCCAACGATGGTAAATCATATACCAGCCACGGGGATCCCGTTTTACAGAAAAAATCCACGTGACGAAAAAACGAAGGGTAAAAAACTTCCATGACCCGATTGAGTTTCGGATAGGATTTTTGGGTATGAAACTAACCAGTGACGGCTGAAAGCTGTCATAGCTGTAGAACTCACAGATACCTTCGTTTTGACTGGTTTTGGCTCCCGTAACTCTAAACGAGCCAAGAGTTATGGCCCTCCGAAGAATCGATATCCACAAGTTGCAACATCTACGGTGCAAGGTGCAACATCCGTCCAAAATGACGAAACAGTGCCGTACGACCTTTAGAAATGAATGCATAGATTTGAAACATTGCAGTACCATGGTGCACCACTCTCCAGCGATGGTAAATCATAGACCAGCGACGGGGATCCCGTTTTACAGAAAAAATCCACGTGACGAAAAAACGAAGGGTAAAAAACTTCCATGACCCGATTGAGGTTCGGATAGGATTTTTGGGTATGAAACTAACCAGTGACGGCTGAAAGCTGTCATAGCTGTAGAACTCACAGATACCTTCGTTTTGACTAGTTATGGCTCCCGTAACTCTAAACGAGCCAAGAGTTATGGCCCTCCGAAGAATCGATATCCAAGGGTGCAACATCTACGGTGCAAGGTGCAACATCCGTCCAAAATGACGAAACAGTGCCGTACGACCTTTAGAAATGAATGCATAGATTTGAAACATTGCAGTACCATGGTGCACCACTCTCCAGCGATGGTAAATCATAGACCAGCGACGGGGATCCCGTTTTACAGAAAAAATCCACGTGACGAAAAAACGAAGGGTAAAAAACTTCAATGACCCGATTGAGGTTCGGATAGGATTTTTGGGTATGATACTAACCAGTGACGGCTGAAAGCTGTCATAGTTGTAGAACTCACAGATACCTTCGTTTTGACTGGTTTTGGCTCCCGTAACTCTAAACGAGCCAAGAGTTATGGCCCTCCGAAGAATCGATATCCACAGGGTGCAACATCTACGGTGCAAGGTGCAACATCCGTCCAAAATGACGAAACAGTGCCGTACGACCTTTATAAATGAGTGCATGCATTTGAAACATTGCAGTACCATGGTGCACCACTCTCCAACGATGGTAAATCATAGACCAGCCACGGGGATCCCGTTTTACAGAAAAAATCCACGTGACGAAAAAATGAAGGGTAAAAAACTTCCATGACCCGATTGAGGTTCGGATAGGATTTTTGGGTATGAAACTAACCAGTGACGGCTGAAAGCTGTCATAGCTGTAGAACTCACAGATACCTTCGTTTTGACTGGTTTTGGCTCCCGTAACTCTAAACGAGCCAAGAGTTATGGCCCTCCGAAGAATCGATATCCACAAGGTGCAACATCTACGGTGCAAGGTGCAACATCCGTCCAAAATGACGAAACAGTGCCGTACGACCTTTAGAAATGAATGCATGGATTTGAAACATTGCAGTACCATGGTGCACCACTCTCCAGCGATGGTAAATCATAGACCAGCGACGGGGATCCCGTTTTACAGAAAAAATCAACGTGACGAAAAAACGAAGGGTAAAAAACTTCCATGACCCGATTGAGGTTCAGATAGGATTTTTGGGTATGAAACTAACCAGTGAGGGCTGAAAGCTGTCATAGCTGTAGAACTCACAGATACCTTTGTTTTGACTGGTTTTAGCTCCCGTAACTCTAAACGAGCCAAGAGTTATGGCCCTCCGAAGAATCGATATCCACAGGGTGCAACATCTACGGTGCAATGTGCAACATCCGTCCAAAATGACGAAACAGTGCCGTACGACCTTTAGAAATGAGTGCATGCATTTGAAACATTGCAGTACCATGGTGCACCACTCTCCAACGATGGTAAATCATAGACCAGCCACGGGGATCCCGTTTTACAGAAAAAATCCACGTGACGAAAAAACGAAGGGTAAAAAACTTCCATGACCCGATTGAGGTTCGGATAGGATTTTTGGGTATGAAACTAACCAGTGACGGCTGAAAGCTGTCATAGCTGTAGAACTCACAGATACCTTCGTTTTGACTGGTTATGGCTCCCGTAACTCTAAACGAGCCAAGAGTTATGGCCCTCCGAAGAATCGATATCCACAGGGTGCAACATCTACGGTGCAAGGTGCAACATCCGTCCAAAATGACGAAACAGTGCCGTACGACCTTTAGAAATGAGTGCATGCATTTGAAACATTGCAGTACCATGGTGCACCACTCTCCAACGATGGTAAATCATATACCAGCCACGGGGATCCCGTTTTACAGAAAAAATCCACGTGACGAAAAAACGAAGGGTAAAAAACTTCCATGACCCGATTGAGTTTCGGATAGGATTTTTGGGTATGAAACTAACCAGTGACGGCTGAAAGCTGTCATAGCTGTAGAACTCACAGATACCTTCGTTTTGACTGGTTTTGGCTCCCGTAACTCTAAACGAGCCAAGAGTTATGGCCCTCCGAAGAATCGATATCCACAAGTTGCAACATCTACGGTGCAAAGGTGCAACATCCGTCCAAAATGACGAAACAGTGCCGTACGACCTTTAGAAATGAATGCATAGATTTGAAACATTGCAGTACCATGGTGCACCACTCTCCAGCGATGGTAAATCATAGACCAGCGACGGGGATCCCGTTTTACAGAAAAAATCCACGTGACGAAAAAACGAAGGGTAAAAAACTTCCATGACCCGATTGAGGTTCGGATAGGATTTTTGGGTATGAAACTAACCAGTGACGGCTGAAAGCTGTCATAGCTGTAGAACTCACAGATACCTTCGTTTTGACTAGTTATGGCTCCCGTAACTCTAAACGAGCCAAGAGTTATGGCCCTCCGAAGAATCGATATCCAAGGGTGCAACATCTACGGTGCAAGGTGCAACATCCGTCCAAAATGACGAAACAGTGCCGTACGACCTTTAGAAATGAATGCATAGATTTGAAACATTGCAGTACCATGGTGCACCACTCTCCAGCGATGGTAAATCATAGACCAGCGACGGGGATCCCGTTTTACAGAAAAAATCCACGTGACGAAAAAACGAAGGGTAAAAAACTTCAATGACCCGATTGAGGTTCGGATAGGATTTTTGGGTATGATACTAACCAGTGACGGCTGAAAGCTGTCATAGTTGTAGAACTCACAGATACCTTCGTTTTGACTGGTTTTGGCTCCCGTAACTCTAAACGAGCCAAGAGTTATGGCCCTCCGAAGAATCGATATCCACAGGGTGCAACATCTACGGTGCAAGGTGCAACATCCGTCCAAAATGACGAAACAGTGCCGTACGACCTTTATAAATGAGTGCATGCATTTGAAACATTGCAGTACCATGGTGCACCACTCTCCAACGATGGTAAATCATAGACCAGCCACGGGGATCCCGTTTTACAGAAAAAATCCACGTGACGAAAAAATGAAGGGTAAAAAACTTCCATGACCCGATTGAGGTTCGGATAGGATTTTTGGGTATGAAACTAACCAGTGACGGCTGAAAGCTGTCATAGCTGTAGAACTCACAGATACCTTCGTTTTGACTGGTTTTGGCTCCCGTAACTCTAAACGAGCCAAGAGTTATGGCCCTCCGAAGAATCGATATCCACAAGGTGCAACATCTACGGTGCAAGGTGCAACATCCGTCCAAAATGACGAAACAGTGCCGTACGACCTTTAGAAATGAATGCATGGATTTGAAACATTGCAGTACCATGGTGCACCACTCTCCAGCGATGGTAAATCATAGACCAGCGACGGGGATCCCGTTTTACAGAAAAAATCAACGTGACGAAAAAACGAAGGGTAAAAAACTTCCATGACCCGATTGAGGTTCGGATAGGATTTTTGGGTATGAAACTAACCAGTGACGGCTGAAAGCTATCATAGCTGTAGAACTCACAGATACCTTCGTTTTGACTAGTTATGGCTCCCGTAACTCTAAACGAGCCAAGAGTTATGGCCCTCCGAAGAATCGATATCCACAGGGTGCAACATCTACGGTGCAAGGTGCAACATCCGTCCAAAATGACGAAACAGTGCCGTACGACGTTTAGAAATGAGTGCATGCATTTGAAACATTGCAGTACCATGGTGCACCACTCTCCAGCGATGGTAAATCATAGACCATCCACGGGGATCCCGTTTTACAAAAAAAATCCACGTGACGAAAAAACGAAGGGTAAAAAACTTCCATGACCCGATTGAGGTTCGGATAGGATTTTTGGGTATGGAACTAACCAGTGACGGCTGAAAGCTGTCATAGCTGTAGAACTCATAGATACCTTCGTTTTGACTGGTTTTGGCTCCCGTAACTCTAAACGAGCCAAGAGTTATGGCCCTCCGAAGAATCGATATCCACAAGGTGCAACATATACGGTGCAAGGTGCAACATCCGTCCAAAATGACGAAACAGTGCCGTACGACCTTTAGAAATGAATGCATGGATTTGAAACATTGCAGTACCATGGATCACCACTCTCCAGCGATGGTAAATCATAGACCAGCGACGGGGATCCCGTTTTACAGAAAAAATCCACGTGACGAAAAAACGAAGGGTAAAAAACTTCCATGACCCGATTGAGGTTCGGATAGGATTTTTGGGTATGAAACTAACCAGTGACGGCTGAAAGCTGTCATAGCTGTAGAACTCACAGATACCTTCGTTTTGACTGGTTATGGCTCCCGTAACTCTAAACGAGCCAAGAGTTATGGCCCTCCGAAGAATCGATATCCACAGGGTGCAACATCTACGGTGCAAGGTGCAACATCCGTCCAAAATGACGAAACAGTGCCGTACGACCTTTAGAAATGAGTGCATGCATTTGAAACATTGCAGTACCATGGTGCACCACTCTCCAACGATGGTAAATCATATACCAGCCACGGGGATCCCGTTTTACAGAAAAAATCCACGTGACGAAAAAACGAAGGGTAAAAAACTTCCATGACCCGATTGAGTTTCGGATAGGATTTTTGGGTATGAAACTAACCAGTGACGGCTGAAAGCTGTCATAGCTGTAGAACTCACAGATACCTTCGTTTTGACTGGTTTTGGCTCCCGTAACTCTAAACGAGCCAAGAGTTATGGCCCTCCGAAGAATCGATATCCACAAGTTGCAACATCTACGGTGCAAGGTGCAACATCCGTCCAAAATGACGAAACAGTGCCGTACGACCTTTAGAAATGAATGCATAGATTTGAAACATTGCAGTACCATGGTGCACCACTCTCCAGCGATGGTAAATCATAGACCAGCGACGGGGATCCCGTTTTACAGAAAAAATCCACGTGACGAAAAAACGAAGGGTAAAAAACTTCCATGACCCGATTGAGGTTCGGATAGGATTTTTGGGTATGAAACTAACCAGTGACGGCTGAAAGCTGTCATAGCTGTAGAACTCACAGATACCTTCGTTTTGACTAGTTATGGCTCCCGTAACTCTAAACGAGCCAAGAGTTATGGCCCTCCGAAGAATCGATATCCACAGGGTGCAACATCTACGGTGCAAGGTGCAACATCCATCCAAAATGACGAAACAGTGCCGTACGACCTTTAGAAATGAATGCATAGATTTGAAACATTGCAGTACCATGGTGCACCACTCTCCAGCGATGGTAAATCATAGACCAGCGACGGGGATCCCGTTTTACAGAAAAAATCCACGTGACGAAAAAACGAAGGGTAAAAAACTTCAATGACCCGATTGAGGTTCGGATAGGATTTTTGGGTATGATACTAACCAGTGACGGCTGAAAGCTGTCATAGCTGTAGAACTCACAGATACCTTCGTTTTGACTGGTTTTGGCTCCCGTAACTCTAAACGAGCCAAGAGTAATGGCCCTCCGAAGAATCGATATCCACAGGGTGCAACATCTACGGTGCAAGGTGCAACATCCGTCCAAAATGACGAAACAGTGCCGTACGACGTTTAGAAATGAGTGCATGCATTTGAAACATTGCAGTACCATGGTGCACCACTCTCCAACGATGGTAAATCATAGACCGGCCACGGGGATCCCGTTTTACAGAAAAAATCCACGTGACGAAAAAATGAAGGGTAAAAAACTTCCATGACCCGATTGAGGTTCGGATAGGATTTTTGGGTATGAAACTAACCAGTGACGGCTGAAAGCTGTCATAGCTGTAGAACTCACAGATACCTTCGTTTTGACTGGTTTTGGCTCCCGTAACTCTAAACGAGCCAAGAGTTATGGCCCTCCGAAGAATCGATATCCACAAGGTGCAACATCTACGGTGCAAGGTGCAACATCCGTCCAAAATGACGAAACAGTGCCGTACGACCTTTAGAAATGAATGCATGGATTTGAAACATTGCAGTACCATGGTGCACCACTCTCCAGCGATGGTAAATCATAGACCAGCGACGGGGATCCCGTTTTACAGAAAAAATCCACGTGACGAAAAAACGAAGGGTAAAAAACTTCCATGACCCGATTGAGGTTCGGATAGGATTTTTGGGTATGAAACTAACCAGTGACGGCTGAAAGCTATCATAGCTGTAGAACTCACAAATACCTTCGTTTTGACTAGTTATGGCTCCCGTAACTCTAAACGAGCCAAGAGTTATGGCCCTCCGAAGAATCGATATCCACAGGGTGCAACATCTACGGTGCAAGGTGCAACATCCGTCCAAAATGACGAAACAGTGCCGTACGACCTTTAGAAATGAGCGCATGCATTTGAAACATTGCAGTACCATGGTGCACCACTCTCCAGCGATGGTAAATCATAGACCATCCACGGGGATCCCGTTTTACAAAAAAAATCCACGTGACGAAAAAACGAAGGGTAAAAAACTTCCATGACCCGATTGAGGTTCGGATAGGATTTTTGGGTATGAAACTAACCAGTGACGGCTGAAAGCTGTTATAGCTGTAGAACTCACAGATACCTTCGTTTTGACTGGTTTTGGCTCCCGTAACTCTAAACGAGCCAAGAGTTATGGCCCTCCGAAGAATCGATATCCACAAGGTGCAACATATACGGTGCAAGGTGCAACATCCGTCCAAAATGACGAAACAGTGCCGTACGACGTTTAGAAATGAGTGCATGGATTTGAAACATTGCAGTACCATGGATCACCACTCTCCAGCGATGGTAAATCATAGACCAGCGACGGGGATCCCGTTTTACAGAAAAAATCCACGTGACGAAAAAACGAAGGGTAAAAAACTTCCATGACCCGATTGAGGTTCGGATAGGATTTTTGGGTATGAAACTAACCAGTGACGGCTGAAAGCTGTCATAGCTGTAGAACTCACAGATAACTTCGTTTTGACTGGTTTTGGCTCCCGTAACTCTAAACGAGCCAAGAGTTATGGCCCTCCGAAGAATCGATATCCACAGGGTGCAACATCTACGGTGCAAGGTGCAACATCCGTCCAAAATGACGAAACAGTGCCGTACGACGTTTAGAAATGAGTGCATGCATTTGAAACATTGCAGTACCATGGTGCACCACTCTCCAGCGATGGTAAATCATAGACCAACCATGGGGATCCCGTTTTACAGAAAAAATCCACGTGACGAAAAAACGAAGGGTAAAAAACTTCCATGACCCGATTGAGGTTCGGATAGGATTTTTGGGTATGAAACTAACCAGTGACGGCTGAAAGCTGTCATAGCCGTAGAACTCACAGATACCTTCGTTTTGACTAGTTATGGCTCCCGTAACTCTAAACGAGCCAAGAGTTATGGCCCTCCGAAGAATCGATATCCACAGGGTGCAACATCTACGGTGCAAGGTGCAACATCCGTCCAAAATGACGAAACAGTGCCGTACGACCTTTAGAAATGAATGCATAGATTTGAAACATTGCAGTACCATGGTGCACCACTCTCCAGCGATGGTAAATCATAGACCAGCGACGGGGATCCCGTTTTACAGAAAAAATCCACGTGACGAAAAAACGAAGGGTAAAAAACTTCCATGACCCGATTGAGGTTCGGATAGGATTTTTGGGTATGAAACTAACCAGTGACGGCTGAAAGCTGTCATAGCTGTAGAACTCACAGATACCTTCGTTTTGGCTAGTTATGGCTCCCGTAACTCTAAACGAGCCAAGAGTTATGGCCCTCCGAAGAATCGATATCCACAGGGTGCAACATCTACGGTGCAAGGTGCAACATCCGTCCAAAATGACGAAACAGTGTCGTACGACCTTTAGAAATGAATGTATAGATTTGAAACATTGCAGTACCATGGTGCACCACTCTCCAGCGATGGTAAATCATAGACCAGCGACGGGGATCCCGTTTTACAGAAAAAATACACGTGACGAAAAAACGAAGGGTAAAAAACTTCCATGACCCGATTGAGGTTCGGATAGGATTTTTGGGTATGAAACTAACCAGTGACGGCTGAAAGCTGGCATAGCTGTAGAACTCACAGATACCTTCGTTTTGACTGGTTTTGGCTCCCGTAACTCTAAACGAGCCAAGAGTTATGGCCCTCCGAAGAATCGATATCCACAGGGTGCAACATCTACGGTGCAAGGTGCAACATCCGTCCAAAATGACGAAACAGTGCCGTACGACCTTTAGAAATGCGTGCATGGATTTGAAACATTGCAGTCCCATGGTGCACCACTCTCCAGCGATGGTAAATCATAGACCAACCACGGGGATCCCGTTTTACAGAAAAAATCCACGTGACGAAAAAACGAAGGGTAAAAAACTTCCATGACCCGATTGAGGTTCGGATAGGATTTTTGGGTATGAAACTAACCAGTGACGGCTGAAAGCTGCCATAGCTGTAGAACTCACAGATACCTTCGTTTTGACTGGTTATGGCTCCCGTAACTCTAAACGAGCCAAGAGTTATGGCCCTCCGAAGAATCGATATCCACAGGGTGCAACATCTACGGTGCAAGGTGCAACATCCGTCTAAAATGACGAAACAGTGCCGTACGACCTTTAGAAATGTGTGCATGCATTTGAAACATTGCAGTACCAAGGTGCACCACTCTCCAGCGATGGTAAATCATAGGCCAGCGACGGGGATCCCGTTTTACAGAAAAAATCCACGTGACGAAAAAACGAAGGGTAAAAAACTTCCATGACCCGATTGAGGTTCGGATAGGATTTTTGGGTATGAAACTAACCAGTGACGGCTGAAAGCTGTCATGGCTGTAGAACTCACAGATACCTTCGTTTTGACTGGTTATGGCTCCCGTAACTCTAAACGAGCCAAGAGTTATGGCCCTCCGAAGAATCGATATCCACAGGGTGCAACATCTACGGTGCAAGGTGCAACATCCGTCCAAAATGACGAAACAGTGCCGTACGGCCTTTAGAAATGCGTGCATGGATTTGAAACATTGCAGTACCATGGTGCACCACTCTCCAGCGATGGTAAATCATAGACCAGCCACGGGGATCCCGTTTTACAGAAAAAATCCACGCGACGAAAAAACGAAGGGTAAAAAACTTCCTCGACCCGATTGAGTTTGGATATGATTTTTTGGGTATGAATCTAACCAGTGACGGCTGAAAGCTGCCATAGCTGTAGAACTCACAGATACCTTCGTTTTGACTGGTTATGGCTCCCGTAACTCTAAACGAGCCAAGAGTTATGGCCCTCCGAAGAATCGATATCCACAGGGTGCAACATCTACGGTGCAAGGTGCAACATCCGTCCAAAATGACGAAACAGTGCCGTACGACCTTTAGAAATGTGTGCATGCATTTGAAACATTGCAGTACCATGGTGCACCACTCTCCAGCGATGGTAAATCATAGACCAGCCACGGGGATCCCGTTTTACAGAAAAAATCCACGCGACGAAAAAACGAAGGGTAAAAAACTTCCTTGACGCGATTGAGGTTCGGATATGATTTTTTGGGTATGAATCTAACCAGTGACGGCTGAAAGCTGCCATAGCTGTAGAACTCACAGATACCTTCGTTTTGATTGGTTATGGCTCCCGTAACTCTAAACGAGCCAAGAGTTATGGCCCTCCGAAGAATCGATATCCACAGGGTGCAACATCTACGGTGCAAGGTGCAACATCCGTCCAAAATGACGAAACAGTGCCGTACGACCTTTAGAAATGAGTGCATGCATTTGAAACATTGCAGTACCATGGTGCACCACTCTCCAGCGATGGTAAATCATAGACCTGCCACGGGGATCCCGTTTTACAGAAAAAATCCACGCGACGAAAAAACGAAGGGTAAAAAACTTCCTTGACCCGATTGAGGTTCGGATATGATTTTTTGGGTACGAATCTAACCAGTGACGGTTGAAAGCTGCCATAGCTGTAGAACTCACAGATACCTTCGTTTTGACTGGTTATGGCTCCCGTAACTCTAAACGAGCCAAGAGTTATGGCCCTCCGAAGAATCGATATCCACAGGGTGCGACATCTACGGTGCAAGGTGCAACATCCGTCCAAAATGACGAAACAATGCCGTGCGACCTTTAGAAATGAGTGCATGGATTTGAAACATTGTAGTACCATGGTGCACCACTCTCCAGCGATGGTAAATCATAGACCAGCCACGGGGATCCCGTTTTACAGAAAAAATCCACGTGACGAAAAAACGAAGGGTAAAAAACTTCCTTGACCCGATTGAGGTTCGGATAGGATTTTTTGGGTATGAAACTAACCAGTGACGGCTGAAAGCCGTCGTAGCTATAGAACTCACAGATACCTTCGTTTTGACTGGTTATGGCTCCCGCAACTCTAAACGAGCCAAGAGTTATGGCCCTCCGAAGAATCGATATCCACAGGGTGCAACATCCGTCCAAAATGACGAAACAGTGTCGTACGACCTTTAGAAATGAGTGCATGGATTTGAAACATTGCAGTACCATGGTGCACCACTCTCCAGCGATGATAAATCATAAACCAGCCACGGGGATCCCGTTTTACAGAAAAAATCCACATGACGAAAAAACGAAGGGTAAAAAACTTCCTTGACCCGATTGAGGTTCAGATAGGATTTTTTGGGTATGAAACTAACCAGTGACGACTGAAAGCTGTCATAGCTGTGGAACTCACAGATGCCTTCGTTTTGACTGGTTATGGCTCCCGTAACTCTAAACGAGCCAAGAGTTATGGCCCTCCGAAGAATCGATATCCACAGGGTGCGACATCTACGGTGCAAGGTGCAACATCCGTCCAAAATGACGAAACAGTGCCGTACGACCTTTAGAAATGAGTGCATGCATTTGAAACATTGCAGTACCATGGTGCACCACTCTCCAGCGATGGTAAATCATAGACCAGCCACGGGGATCCCGTTTTACAGAAAAAATCCACGTGACGAAAAAACGAAGGGTAAAAAACTTCCTTGACCCGATTGAGGTTCGGATATGATTTTTTGGGTATGAATCTAACCAGTGACGGCTGAAAGCTGCCATAGCTGTAGAACTCACAGATACCTTCGTTTTGACTGGTTATGGCTCCCGTAACTCTAAACGAGCCAAGAGTTATGGCCCTCCGAAGAATCGATATCCACAGGGTGCAACATCTACGGTGCAAGGTGCAACATCCGTCCAAAATGACGAAACAGTGCCGTACGACCTTTAGAAATGAGTGCATGCATTTGAAACATTGCATTACCATGGTGCACCACTCTCCAGCGATGGTAAATCATAGACCAGCCACGGGGATCCCGTTTTACAGAAAAATCCA
The DNA here is from genome assembly GCA_030765085.1 of Allium cepa. NCBI lineage: Eukaryota > Viridiplantae > Streptophyta > Magnoliopsida > Asparagales > Amaryllidaceae > Allium > Allium cepa. Next base: position 2,668,341 of record CM060941.1, read on the forward strand.
CGCGACGAAAAAACGAAGGGTAAAAAACTTCCTTGACCCGATTGAGGTTCGGATATGATTTTTTGGGTATGAATCTAACCAGTGACGGCTGAAAGCTGCCATAGCTGTAGAACACACAGATACCTTCGTTTTGACTGGTTATGGCTCCCGTAACTCTAAACGAGCCAAGAGTTATGGCCCTCAGAAGAATCGATATCCACAGGGTGCAACATCTACGGTGCAAGGTGCAACATCCGTCCAAAATGACGAAACAGTGCCGTACGACCTTTAGAAATGAGTGCATGGATTTGAAACATTGCAGTACCATGGTGCACCACTCTCCAGCGATGGTAAATCATAGACCAGCCACGGGGATCCCGTTTTACAGAAAAAATCCACGCGACGAAAAAACGAAGGGTAAAAAACCTCCTTGACCCGATTGAGGTTCGGATATGATTTTTTGGGTATGAATCTAACCAGTGACGGCTGAAAGCTGCCATAGCTGTAGAACTCACAGATACCTTCGTTTTGACTGGTTATGGCTCCCGTAACTCTAAACGAGCCAAGAGTTATGGCCCTCCGAAGAATCGATATCCACAAGGTGCAACATTTACGGTGCAAGGTGCAACATCCGTCCAAAATGACGAAACAGTGTCGTACGACCTTTAGAAATGAATGCATGGATTTGAAACATTGCAGTACCATGGTGCACCACTCTCCAGCGATGGTAAATCATAGACCAGCGACGGGGATCCCGTTTTACAGAAAAAATCCACGTGACGAAAAAACGAAGGGTAAAAAACTTCCATGACCCGATTGAGGTTCGGACAGGATTTTTGGGTATGAAACTAACCAGTGACGGTTGAAAGCTGTCATGGCTGTAGAACTCATAGATACCTTCGTTTTGACTGGTTATGGCTCCCGTAACTCTAAACGAGCCAAGAGTTATGGCCCTCCGAAGAATCGATATCCACAGGGTGCAACATCTACGGTGCAAGGTGCAACATCCGTCCAAAATGACGAAACAGTGCCGTACGACCTTTAGAAATGAGTGCATGCATTTGAAACATTGCAGTACCACGGTGCACCACTCTCCAGCGATGGTAAATCATAGACCAGCGACGGGGATCCCGTTTTACAGAAAAAATCCACGTGACGAAAAAATGAAGGGTAAAAAACTTCCATGACCCGATTGAGGTTCGGATAGGATTTTTGGGTATGAAACTTACCAGTGACGGCTGAAAGCTGTCATGGCTGTAGAACTCACAGATACCTTCGTTTTGACTGGTTATGGCTCCCGTAACTCTAAACGAGCCAAGAGTTATGGCCCTCCGAAGAATCGATGTCCACAGGGTGCGACATCTACGGTGCAAGGTGCAACATCCGTCCAAAATGACGAAACAATGCCGTACGACCTTTAGAAATGAGTGCATGGATTTGAAACATTGCAGTACCATGGTGCACCACTCTCCAGCGATGGTAAATCATAGACCAGCCACGGGGATCCCGTTTTACAGAAAAAATCCACGTGACGAAAAAACGAAGGGTAAAAAACTTCCTTGACGCGATTGAGGTTCGGATATGTTTTTTTGGGTATGAATCTAACCAGTGACGGCTGAAAGCTGCCATAGCTGTAGAACTCACAGATACCTTCGTTTTGACTGGTTATGGCTCCCGTAACTCTAAACGAGCCAAGAGTTATGGCCCTCCGAAGAATCGATATCCACAGGGTGCAACATCTACGGTGCAAGGTGCAACATCCGTCCAAAATGACGAAACAGTGCCGTACGACCTTTAGAAATGAGTGCATGCATTTGAAACATTGCAGTACCATGGGGCACCACTCTCCAGCGATGGTAAATCATAGACCAGCCACGGGGATCCCGTTTTACAGAAAAAATCCACGCGACGAAAAAACGAAGGGTAAAAAACTTCCTTGACCCGATTGAGGTTCGGATATGATTTTTTGGGTATGAATCTAACCAGTGACGGCTGAAAGCTGCCATAGCTGTAGAACTCACAGATACCTTCGTTTTGACTGGTTATGGCTCCCGTAACTCTAAACGAGCCAAGAGTTATGGCCCTTCGAAGAATCGATATCCACAGGGTGCAACATCTACGGTGCAAGGTGCAACATCCGTCCAAAATGACGAAACAGTGCCGTACGACCTTTAGAAATGAGTGCATGCATTTGAAACATTGCAGTACCATGGTGCACCACTCTCCAGCGATGGTAAATCATAGACCAGCCACGGGGATCCCGTTTTACAGAAAAAATCCACGCGACGAAAAAACGAAGGGTAAAAAACCTCCTTGACCCGATTGAGGTTCGGATATGATTTTTTGGGTATGAATCTAACCAGTGACGGCTGAAAGCTGCCATAGCTGTAGAACTCACAGATACCTTCGTTTTGACTGGTTATGGCTCCCGTAACTCTAAACGAGCCAAGAGTTATGGCCCTCCGAAGAATCGATATCCACAAGGTGCAACATCTACGGTGCAAGGTGCAACATCCGTCCAAAATGACGAAACAGTGTCGTACGACCTTTAGAAATGAATGCATGGATTTGAAACATTTCACTACCATGGTGCACCACTCTCCAGCGATGGTAAATCATAGACCAGCGACGGGGATCCCGTTTTACAGAAAAAATCCACGTGACGAAAAAACGAAGGGTAAAAAACTTCCATGACCCGATTGAGGTTCGGATAGGATTTTTGGGTATGAAACTAACCAGTGACGGCTGAAAGCTGTCATGGCTGTAGAACTCACAGATACCTTCGTTTTGACTGGTTATGGCTCCCGTAACTCTAAACGAGCCAAGAGTTATGGCCCTCCGAAGAATCGATATCCACAGGGTGCAACATCTACGGTGCAAGGTGCAACATCCGTCCAAAATGACGAAACAGTGCCGTACGACCTTTAGAAATGAGTGCATGCATTTGAAACATTGCAGTACCATGGTGCACCACTCTCCAGCGATGGTAAATCATAGACCAGCCACGGGGATCCCGTTTTACAGAAAAAATCCACGCGACGAAAAAACGAAGGGTAAAAAACTTCCTTGACCCGATTGAGGTTCGGATATGATTTTTTGGGTATGAATCTAACCAGTGACGGCTGAAAGCTGCCATAGCTGTAGAACTCACAGATACCTTCGTTTTGACTGGTTATGGCTCCCGTAACTCTAAACGAGCCAAGAGTTATGGCCCTCCGAAGAATCGATATCCACAAGGTGCAACATCTACGGTGCAAGGTGCAACATCCGTCCAAAATGACGAAACAGTGTCGTACGACCTTTAGAAATGAATGCATGGATTTGAAACATTGCACTACCATGGTGCACCACTCTCCAGCGATGGTAAATCATAGACCAGCGACGGGGATCCCGTTTTACAGAAAAAATCCACGTGACGAAAAAACGAAGGGTAAAAAACTTCCATGACCCGATTGAGGTTCGGATAGGATTTTTGGGTATGAAACTAACCAGTGACGGCTGAAAGCTGTCATGGCTGTAGAACTCACAGATACCTTCGTTTTGACTGGTTATGGCTCCCGTAACTCTAAACGAGCCAAGAGTTATGGCCCTCCGAAGAATCGATATCCACAGGGTGCAACATCTACGGTGCAAGGTGCAACATTCGTCCAAAATGACGAAACAGTGCCGTACGACCTTTAGAAATGAGTGCATGCATTTGAAACATTGCAGTACCATGGTGCACCACTCTCCAGCGATGGTAAATCATAGACCAGCCACGGGGATCCCGTTTTACAGAAAAAATCCACGCGACGAAAAAACGAAGGGTAAAAAACTTCCTTGACCCGATTGAGGTTCGGATATGATTTTTTGGGTATGAATCTAACCAGTGACGGCTGAAAGCTGCCATAGCTGTAGAACACACAGATACCTTCGTTTTGACTGGTTATGGCTCCCGTAACTCTAAACGAGCCAAGAGTTATGGCCCTCAGAAGAATCGATATCCACAGGGTGCAACATCTACGGTGCAAGGTGCAACATCCGTCCAAAATGACGAAACAGTGCCGTACGACCTTTAGAAATGAGTGCATGGATTTGAAACATTGCAGTACCATGGTGCACCACTCTCCAGCGATGGTAAATCATAGACCAGCCACGGGGATCCCGTTTTACAGAAAAAATCCACGCGACGAAAAAACGAAGGGTAAAAAACCTCCTTGACCCGATTGAGGTTCGGATATGATTTTTTGGGTATGAAACTAACCAGCGACGGCTGAAAGCTGTCATGGCTGTAGAACTCAAAGATACCTTCGTTTTGACTGGTTATGGCTCCCGTAACTCTAAACGAGCCAAGAGTTATGGCCCTCCGAAGAATCGATATCCACATGGTGCAACATCTACGGTGCAAGGTGCAACATCCGTCCAAAATGACGAAACAGTGCCGTACGACCTTTAGAAATGAGTGCATGCATTTGAAACATTGCAGTACCACGGTGCACCACTCTCCAGCGATGGTAAATCATAGGCAAGCGACGGGGATCCCGTTTTACAGAAAAAATCCACGTGACGAAAAAAGAAGGGTAAAAAACTTCCATGACCCGATTGAGGTTCGGATAGGATTTTTGGGTATGAAACTAACCAGTGACGGCTGAAAGCTGTCATGGCTGTAGAACTCACAGATACCTTCGTTTTGACTGGTTATGGCTCCCGTAACTCTAAACGAGCCAAGAGTTATGGCCCTCCGAAGAATCGATGTCCACAGGGTGCGACATCTACGGTGCAAGGTGCAACATCCGTCCAAAATGACGAAACAATGCCGTACGACCTTCAGAAATGAGTGCATGGATTTGAAACATTGTAGAACCATGGTGCACCACTCTCCAGCGATGGTAAATCATAGACCATCCACGGGGATCCCGTTTTACAGAAAAAATCCACGCGACGAAAAAACGAAGGGTAAAAAACCTCCTTGACCCGATTGAGGTTCGGATATGATTTTTTGGGTATGAATCTAACCAGTGACGGCTGAAAGCTGCCATAGCTGTAGAACTCACAGATACCTTCGTTTTGACTGGTTATGGCTCCCGTAACTCTAAACGAGCCAAGAGTTATGGCCCTCCGAAGAATCGATATCCACAAGGTGCAACATCTACGGTGCAAGGTGCAACATCCGTCCAAAATGACGAAACAGTGTCGTACGACCTTTAGAAATGAATGCATGGATTTGAAACATTGCACTACCATGGTGCACCACTCTCCAGCGATGGTAAATCATAGACCAGCGACGGGGATCCCGTTTTACAGAAAAAATCCACGTGACGAAAAAACGAAGGGTAAAAAACTTCCATGACCCGATTGAGGTTCGGATAGGATTTTTGGGTATGAAACTAACCAGTGACGGCTGAAAGCTGTCATGGCTGTAGAACTCACAGATACCTTCGTTTTGACTGGTTATGGCTCCCGTAACTCTAAACGAGCCAAGAGTTATGGCCCTCCGAAGAATCGATATCCACAGGGTGCAACATCTACGGTGCAAGGTGCAACATCCGTCCAAAATGACGAAACAGTGCCGTACGACCTTTAGAAATGAGTGCATGCATTTGAAACATTGCAGTACCATGGTGCACCACTCTCCAGCGATGGTAAATCATAGACCAGCCACGGGGATCCCGTTTTACAGAAAAAATCCACGCGACGAAAAAACGAAGGGTAAAAAACTTCCTTGACCCGATTGAGGTTCGGATATGATTTTTTGGGTATGAATCTAACCAGTGACGGCTGAAAGCTGCCATAGCTGTAGAACTCACAGATACCTTCGTTTTGACTGGTTATGGCTCCCGTAACTCTAAACGAGCCAAGAGTTATGGCCCTCCGAAGAATCGATATCCACAGGGTGCAACATCTACGGTGCAAGGTGCAGCATTCGTCCAAAATGACGAAACAGTGCCGTACGACCTTTAGAAATGAGTGCATGCATTTGAAACATTGCAGTACCATGGTGCACCACTCTCCAGCGATGGTAAATCATAGACCACCCACGGGGATCCCGTTTTACAGAAAAAATCCACGTGACGAAAAAACGAAGGGTAAAAAACTTCCATGACCCGATTGAGGTTCGGATAGGATTTTTGGGTATGAAACTAACCAGTGACGGCTGAAAGCTGTCATGGCTGTAGAACTCACAGATACCTTCATTTTGACTGGTTATGGCTCCCGTAACTCTAAACGAGCCAAGAGTTATGGCCCTCCGAAGAATCGATATCCACAGGGTGCAACATCTACGGTGCAAGGTGCAACATTCGTCCAAAATGACGAAACAGTGCCGTACGACCTTTAGAAATGAGTGCATGCATTTGAAACATTGCAGTACCATGGTGCACCACTCTCCAGCGATGGTAAATCATAGACCAGCCACGGGGATCCCGTTTTACAGAAAAAATCCACGCGACGAAAAAACGAAGGGTAAAAAACTTCCTTGACCCGATTGAGGTTCGGATATGATTTTTTGGGTATGAATCTAACCAGTGACGGCTGAAAGCTGCCATAGCTGTAGAACACACAGATACCTTCGTTTTGACTGGTTATGGCTCCCGTAACTCTAAACGAGCCAAGAGTTATGGCCCTCAGAAGAATCGATATCCACAGGGTGCAACATCTACGGTGCAAGGTGCAACATCCGTCCAAAATGACGAAACAGTGCCGTACGACCTTTAGAAATGAGTGCATGGATTTGAAACATTGCAGTACCATGGTGCACCACTCTCCAGCGATGGTAAATCATAGACCAGCCACGGGGATCCCGTTTTACAGAAAAAGTCCACGCGACGAAAAAACGAAGGGTAAAAAACCTCCTTGACCCGATTGAGGTTCGGATATGATTTTTTGGGTATGAAACTAACCAGCGACGGCTGAAAGCTGTCATGGCTGTAGAACTCAAAGATACCTTCGTTTTGACTGGTTATGGCTCCCGTAACTCTAAACGAGCCAAGAGTTATGGCCCTCCGAAGAATCGATATCCACAGGGTGCAACATCTACGGTGCAAGGTGCAACATCCGTCCAAAATGACGAAACAGTGCCGTACGACCTTTAGAAATGAGTGCATGCATTTGAAACATTGCAGTACCACGGTGCACCACTCTCCAGCGATGGTAAATCATAGGCAAGCGACGGGGATCCCGTTTTACAGAAAAAATCCACGTGACGAAAAAAGAAGGGTAAAAAACTTCCATGACCCGATTGAGGTTCGGATAGGATTTTTGGGTATGAAACTAACCAGTGACGGCTGAAAGCTGTCATGGCTGTAGAACTCACAGATACCTTCGTTTTGACTGGTTATGGCTCCCGTAACTCTAAACGAGCCAAGAGTTATGGCCCTCCGAAGAATCGATGTCCACAGGGTGCGACATCTACGGTGCAAGGTGCAACATCCGTCCAAAATGACGAAACAATGCCGTACGACCTTCAGAAATGAGTGCATGGATTTGAAACATTGTAGAACCATGGTGCACCACTCTCCAGCGATGGTAAATCATAGACCATCCACGGGGATCCCGTTTTACAGAAAAAATCCACGCGACGAAAAAACGAAGGGTAAAAAACCTCCTTGACCCGATTGAGGTTCGGATATGATTTTTTGGGTATGAATCTAACCAGTGACGGCTGAAAGCTGCCATAGCTGTAGAACTCACAGATACCTTCGTTTTGACTGGTTATGGCTCCCGTAACTCTAAACGAGCCAAGAGTTATGGCCCTCCGAAGAATCGATATCCACAAGGTGCAACATCTACGGTGCAAGGTGCAACATCCGTCCAAAATGACGAAACAGTGTCGTACGACCTTTAGAAATGAATGCATGGATTTGAAACATCGCACTACCATGGTGCACCACTCTCCAGCGATGGTAAATCATAGACCAGCGACGGGGATCCCGTTTTACAGAAAAAATCCACGTGACGAAAAAACGAAGGGTAAAAAACTTCCATGACCCGATTGAGGTTCGGATAGGATTTTTGGGTATGAAACTAACCAGTGACGGCTGAAAGCTGTCATGGCTGTAGAACTCACAGATACCTTCGTTTTGACTGGTTATGGCTCCCGTAACTCTAAACGAGCCAAGAGTTATGGCCCTCCGAAGAATCGATATCCACAGGGTGCAACATCTACGGTGCAAGGTGCAACATCCGTCCAAAATGACGAAACAGTGCCGTACGACCTTTAGAAATGAGTGCATGCATTTGAAACATTGCAGTACCATGGTGCACCACTCTCCAGCGATGGTAAATCATAGACCAGCCACGGGGATCCCGTTTTACAGAAAAAATCCACGCGACGAAAAAACGAAGGGTAAAAAACTTCCTTGACCCGATTGAGGTTCGGATATGATTTTTTGGGTATGAATCTAACCAGTGACGGCTGAAAGCTGCCATAGCTGTAGAACTCACAGATACCTTCGTTTTGACTGGTTATGGCTCCCGTAACTCTAAACGAGCCAAGAGTTATGGCCCTCCGAAGAATCGATATCCACAGGGTGCAACATCTACGGTGCAAGGTGCAACATTCGTCCAAAATGACGAAACAGTGCCGTACGACCTTTAGAAATGAGTGCATGCATTTGAAACATTGCAGTACCATGGTGCACCACTCTCCAGCGATGGTAAATCATAGACCAGCCACGGGGATCCCGTTTTACAGAAAAAATCCACGCGACGAAAAAACGAAGGGTAAAAAACTTCCTTGACCCGATTGAGGTTCGGATATGATTTTTTGGGTATGAATCTAACCAGTGACGGCTGAAAGCTGCCATAGCTGTAGAACACACAGATACCTTCGTTTTGACTGGTTATGGCTCCCGTAACTCTAAACGAGCCAAGAGTTATGGCCCTCAGAAGAATCGATATCCACAGGGTGCAACATCTACGGTGCAAGGTGCAACATCCGTCCAAAATGACGAAACAGTGTCGTACGACCTTTAGAAATGAGTGCATGGATTTGAAACATTGCAGTACCATGGTGCACCACTCTCCAGCGATGGTAAATCATAGACCAGCCACGGGGATCCCGTTTTACAGAAAAAATCCACGCGACGAAAAAACGAAGGGTAAAAAACCTCCTTGACCCGATTGAGGTTCGGATATGATTTTTTGGGTATGAAACTAACCAGCGACGGCTGAAAGCTGTCATGGCTGTAGAACTCAAAGATACCTTCGTTTTGACTGGTTATGGCTCCCGTAACTCTAAACGAGCCAAGAGTTATGGCCCTCCGAAGAATCGATATCCACAGGGTGCAACATCTACGGTGCAAGGTGCAACATCCGTCCAAAATGACGAAACAGTGCCGTACGACCTTTAGAAATGAGTGCATGCATTTGAAACATTGCAGTACCACGGTGCACCACTCTCCAGCGATGGTAAATCATAGGCAAGCGACGGGGATCCCGTTTTACAGAAAAAATCCACGTGACGAAAAAAGAAGGGTAAAAAACTTCCATGACCCGATTGAGGTTCGGATAGGATTTTTGGGTATGAAACTAACCAGTGACGGCTGAAAGCTGTCATGGCTGTAGAACTCACAGATACCTTCGTTTTGACTGGTTATGGCTCCCGTAACTCTAAACGAGCCAAGAGTTATGGCCCTCCGAAGAATCGATGTCCACAGGGTGCGACATCTACGGTGCAAGGTGCAACATCCGTCCAAAATGACGAAACAATGCCGTACGACCTTCAGAAATGAGTGCATGGATTTGAAACATTGTAGAACCATGGTGCACCACTCTCCAGCGATGGTAAATCATAGACCATCCACGGGGATCCCGTTTTACAGAAAAAATCCACGCGACGAAAAAACGAAGGGTAAAAAACCTCCTTGACCCGATTGAGGTTCGGATATGATTTTTTGGGTATGAATCTAACCAGTGACGGCTGAAAGCTGCCATAGCTGTAGAACTCACAGATACCTTCGTTTTGACTGGTTATGGCTCCCGTAACTCTAAACGAGCCAAGAGTTATGGCCCTCCGAAGAATCGATATCCACAGGGTGCAACATCTACGGTGCAAGGTGCAACATCCGTCCAAAATGACGAAACAGTGTCGTACGACCTTTAGAAATGAATGCATGGATTTGAAACATTGCACTACCATGGTGCACCACTCTCCAGCGATGGTAAATCATAGACCAGCGACGGGGATCCCGTTTTACAGAAAAAATCCACGTGACGAAAACACGAAGGGTAAAAAACTTCCATGACCCGATTGAGGTTCGGATAGGATTTTTGGGTATGAAACTAACCAGTGACGGCTGAAAGCAGTCATGGCTGTAGAACTCACAGATACCTTCGTTTTGACTGGTTATGGCTCCCGTAACTCTAAACGAGCCAAGAGTTATGGCCCTCCGAAGAATCGATATCCACAGGGTGCAACATCTACGGTGCAAGGTGCAACATCCGTCCAAAATGACGAAACAGTGCCGTACGACCTTTAGAAATGAGTGCATGCATTTGAAACATTGCAGTACCATGGTGAACCACTCTCCAGCGATGGTAAATCATAGACCAGCCACGGGGATCCCGTTTTACAGAAAAAATCCACGCGACGAAAAAACGAAGGGTAAAAAACTTCCTTGACCCGATTGAGGTTCGGATATGATTTTTTGGGTATGAATCTAACCAGTGACGGCTGAAAGCTGCCATAGCTGTAGAACTCACAGATACCTTCGTTTTGACTGGTTATGGCTCCCGTAACTCTAAACGAGCCAAGAGTTATGGCCCTCCGAAGAATCGATATCCACAAGGTGCAACATCTACGGTGCAAGGTGCAACATCCGTCCAAAATGACGAAACAGTGTCGTACGACCTTTAGAAATGAATGCATGGATTTGAAACATTGCACTACCATGGTGCACCACTCTCCAGCGATGGTAAATCATAGACCAGCGACGGGGATCCCGTTTTACAGAAAAAATCCACGTGACGAAAAAACGAAGGGTAAAAAACTTCCATGACCCGATTGAGGTTCGGATAGGATTTTTGGGTATGAAACTAACCAGTGACGGCTGAAAGCTGTCATGGCTGTAGAACTCACAGATACCTTCGTTTTGACTGGTTATGGCTCCCGTAACTCTAAACGAGCCAAGAGTTATGGCCCTCCGAAGAATCGATATCCACAGGGTGCAACATCTACGGTGCAAGGTGCAACATTCGTCCAAAATGACGAAACAGTGCCGTACGACCTTTAGAAATGAGTGCATGCATTTGAAACATTGCAGTACCATGGTGCACCACTCTCCAGCGATGGTAAATCATAGACCAGCCACGGGGATCCCGTTTTACAGAAAAAATCCACGCGACGAAAAAACGAAGGGTAAAAAACTTCCTTGACCCGATTGAGGTTCGGATATGATTTTTTGGGTATGAATCTAACCAGTGACGGCTGAAAGCTGCCATAGCTGTAGAACACACAGATACCTTCGTTTTGACTGGTTATGGCTCCCGTAACTCTAAACGAGCCAAGAGTTATGGCCCTCAGAAGAATCGATATCCACAGGGTGCAACATCTACGGTGCAAGGTGCAACATCCGTCCAAAATGACGAAACAGTGCCGTACGACCTTTAGAAATGAGTGCATGGATTTGAAACATTGCAGTACCATGGTGCACCACTCTCCAGCGATGGTAAATCATAGACCAGCCACGGGGATCCCGTTTTACAGAAAAAATCCACGCGACGAAAAAACGAAGGGTAAAAAACCTCCTTGACCCGATTGAGGTTCGGATATGATTTTTTGGGTATGAAACTAACCAGCGACGGCTGAAAGCTGTCATGGCTGTAGAACTCAAAGATACCTTCGTTTTGACTGGTTATGGCTCCCGTAACTCTAAACGAGCCAAGAGTTATGGCCCTCCGAAGAATCGATATCCACAGGGTGCAACATCTACGGTGCAAGGTGCAACATCCGTCCAAAATGACGAAACAGTGCCGTACGACCTTTAGAAATGAGTGCATGCATTTGAAACATTGCAGTACCACGGTGCACCACTCTCCAGCGATGGTAAATCATAGGCAAGCGACGGGGATCCCGTTTTACAGAAAAAATCCACGTGACGAAAAAAGAAGGGTAAAAAACTTCCATGACCCGATTGAGGTTCGGATAGGATTTTTGGGTATGAAACTAACCAGTGACGGCTGAAAGCTGTCATGGCTGTAGAACTCACAGATACCTTCGTTTTGACTGGTTATGGCTCCCGTAACTCTAAACGAGCCAAGAGTTATGGCCCTCCGAAGAATCGATGTCCACAGGGTGCGACATCTACGGTGCAAGGTGCAACATCCGTCCAAAATGACGAAACAATGCCGTACGACCTTCAGAAATGAGTGCATGGATTTGAAACATTGTAGAACCATGGTGCACCACTCTCCAGCGATGGTAAATCATAGACCATCCACGGGGATCCCGTTTTACAGAAAAAATCCACGTGACGAAAAAACGAAGGGTAAAAAACTTCCATGACCCGATTGAGGTTCGGATAGGATTTTTGGGTATGAAACTAACCAGTGACGGCTGAAAGCTGTCATAGCTTTAGAACTCACAGATACCTTCGTTTTGATTGGTTATGGCTCCCGTAACTCTAAACGAGCCAAGAGTTATGGCCCTCCGAAGAATCGATATCCACAGGGTGCAACATCTACGGTGCAAGGTGCAACATCCGTCCAAAATGACGAAACAGTGCCGTACGACCTTTAGAAATGAGTGCATGCATTTGAAACATTGCAGTACCATGGTGCACCACTCTCCAACGATGGTAAATCATAGACCAGCCACGGGGATCCCGTTTTACAGAAAAAATCCACGTGACGAAAAAACGAAGGGTAAAAAACTTCCATGACCCGATTGAGGCTCGGATAGGATTTTTGGGTATGAAACTAACCAGTGACGGCTGAAAGCTGTCATAGCTGTAGAACTCACAGATACCTTCGTTTTGACTGGTTTTGGCTCCCGTAACTCTAAACGAGCCAAGAGTTATGGCCCTCCGAAGAATCGATATCCACAGGGTGCAACATCTACGGTGCAAGGTGCAACATCCGTCCAAAATGACGAAACAGTGCCTTACGACCTTTGGAAATGAGTGCATGGATTTGAAACATTGCAGTACCATGGTGCACCACTCTCCAGCGATGGTAAATCATAGACCAGCGACGGGGATCCCGTTTTACAGAAAAAATCCACGTGACGAAGGGTAAAAAACTTCCATGACCCGATTGAGGTTCGGATAGGATTTTTGGGTATGAAACTAACCAGTGACGGCTGAAAGCTGTCATAGCTTTAGAACTCACAGATACCTTAGTTTTGATTGGTTATGGCTCCCGTAACTCTAAACGAGCCAAGAGTTATGGCCCTCCGAAGAATCGATATCCACAGGGTGCAACATCTACGGTGCAAGGTGCAACATCCGTCCAAAATGACGAAACAGTGCCGTACGACCTTTAGAAATGAGTGCATGCATTTGAAACATTGCAGTACCATGGTGCACCACTCTCCAGCGATGGTAAATCATAGACCATCCACGGGGATCCCGTTTTACAGAAAAAATCCACGTGACGAAAAAACGAAGGGTAAAAAACTTCCATGACCCGATTGAGGTTCGGATAGGATTTTTGGGTATGAAACTAACCAGTGACGGCGGAAAGCTGTCATGGCTGTAGAACTCACAGATACCTTCGTTTTGACTTGTTATGGCTCCCGTAACTCTAAACGAGCCAAGAGTTATGGCCCTCCGAAGAATCGATATCCACAGGGTGCAACATCTACGGTGCAAGGTGCAACATCCGTCCAAAATGACGAAACAGTGCCGTACGACCTTTAGAAATGAATGCATGGATTTGAAACATTGCAGTACCATGGTGCACCACTCTCCAGCGATGGTAAATCATAGACCAGCGACGGGGATCCCATTTTACAGAAAAAATCCACGTGACGAAAAAACGAAGGGTAAAAAACTTCCATGACCCGATTGAGGTTCGGATAGGATTTTTGGGTATGAAACTAACCAGTGACGGCTGAAAGCTGTCATAGCTGTAGAACTCACAGATACCTTCGTTTTGACTGGTTATGGCTCCCGTAACTCTAAACGAGCCAAGAGTTATGGCCCTCCGAAGAATCGATATCCACAGGGTGCAACATCTACGGTGCAAGGTGCAACATCCGTCCAAAATGACGAAACAGTGCCGTACGACCTTTAGAAATGAGTGCATGCATTTGAAACATTGCAGTACCATGGTGCACCACTCTCCAGCGATGGTAAATCATAGACCATCCACGGGGATCCCGTTTTACAGGAAAAATCCACGTGACGAAAAAACGAAGGGTAAAAAACATCCATGACCCGATTGAGGTTCGGATTGGATTTTTGGGTATGAAACTAACCAGTGACGGCTGAAAGCTGTCATAGCTGTAGAACTCACAGATACCTTCGTTTTGACTGGTTTTGGCTCCCGTAACTCTAAACGAGCCAAGAGTTATGGCCCTCCGAAGAATCGATATCCACAGGGTGCAACATCTACGGTGCAAGGTGCAACATCCGTCCAAAATGACGAAACAGTGCCGTACGACCTTTAGAAATGAGTGCATGCATTTGAAACATTGCAGTACCATGGTGCACCACTCTCCAGGGATGGTAAATCATAGACCAGCCACGGGGATCCCGTTTTACAGAAAAAATCCACGTGACGAAAAAAACGAAGGGTATAAAACTTCCTTGACCCGATTGAGGTTCGGATAGGATTTTTTGGGTATGAAACTAACCAGTGACGACTGAAAGCTTTCATAGCTGTGGAACTCACAGATACCTTCGTTTTGACTGGTTATGGCTTCCGTAACTCTAAAGGAGCCAAGAGTTATGGCCCTCCGAAAATCGATATCCACAGGGTGCAACATCTACGGTGCAAGGTGCAACATCCGTCCAAATTGACGCAACAGTGCCGTACGACCTTTAGAAATGAGTGCATGCATTTGAAACATTGCAGTACCATGGTGCACCACTCTCCAGCGATGGTAAATCATAGACCAGCCACGGGGATCCCGTTTTACAGAAAAAATCCACGTGACGAAAAAACGAAGGGTAAAAAACTTCCATGACCCGATTGAGGTTCGGATAGGATTTTTGGGTATGAAACTAACCGGTGACGGCTGAAAGCTGTCATAGCTGTAGAACTCACAGATACCTTCGTTTTGACTGGTTTTGGCTCCTGTAACTCTAAACGAGCCAAGAGTTATGGCCCTCCGAAGAATCGATATCCACAGGGTGCAACATCTACGGTGCAAGGTGCAACATCCGTCCAAAATGACGAAACAGTGCCTTTCGACCTTTAGAAATGAGTGCATGGATTTGAAACATTGCAGTACCATGGTGCACCACTCTCCAGCGATGGTAAATCATAGACCAGCCACGGGGATCCCGTTTTACAGAAAAAATCCACGTGACGAAAAAACGAAGGGTAAAAAACTTCCTTGACCCGATTGAGGTTCGGGTAGGATTTTCTGGGTATGACACTAACCAGTGATGGCTGAAAGCCATCATAGCTGTATAACTCACAGATACCTTCGTTTTGACTGGTTATGGCTCCCGTAACTCTAAACGAGCCAAAAGTTAAGGCCCTCCGAAGAATCTATATCCACAGGGTGCAACATCTACGGTGCAAGGTGCAACATCCATCCAAAATGACGAAACAGTGCCGTACGACCTTTAGAAATGAGTGCATGCATTCGAAACATTGCAGTACCATGGTGCACCACTCTCCAGCGATGGTAAATCATAGACCAGCCACGGGGATCCCGTTTTACAGAAAAAATCCACGTGACGAAAAAACGAAGGGTAAAAAACTTCCATGACCCGATTGAGGTTCGGATAGGATTTTTGGGTATGACACAAACCAGTGACGGCTGAAAGCGGTCACAGCTGCAGAACTCACAGATACCTTCGTTTTGACTGGTTATGTCTCCCGTAACTCAAAAGGAGCCAAGAGTTATGGCCCTCCGAAGAATCGATATCCACAAGGTGCAACATCTACGGTGCAAGGTGCAACATCCGTCCAAAATGACGAAACAGTGCTGTACGACCTTTAAAAATGAATGCATGGATTTGAAACATTGCAGTACCATGGTGCACCACTCTCCAACGATGGTAAATCATAGACCAGCGACGGGGATCCCGTTTTACAGAAAAAATCCACGTGACGAAAAAACGAAGGGTAAAAAACTTCCATGACCCGATTGAGGTTCGGATAGGATTTTTGGGTATGAAACTAACCAATGACGGCTGAAAGCTGTCATAGCTGTAGAACTCACAGATACCTTCGTTTTGACTGGTTATGGCTCCCGTAACTCTAAACGAGCCAAGAGTTATGGCCCTCCGAAGAATCGATATCCACAGGGTGCAACATCTACGATGCAAGGTGCAACATCCGTCCAAAATGATGAAACAGTGTCGTACGACCTTTAGAAATGAGTGCATGCATTTGAAACATTGCAGTATCATGGCGCACCACTCTCCAGCGATGGTAAATCATAGACCAGCCACGGGGATCCCGTTTTACAGAAAAAATCCACGTGACGAAAAAACGAAGGGTAAAAAATTTCCTTGACCCGATTGAGGTTCGGATAGGATTTTTTGGGTATGAAACTAACCAGTGACGGCTGAAAGCGGTCATAGCTGTAGAACTCACAGATACCTTCATTTTGATTGGTTATGGCTTCTGTAACTCTAAACGGGCCAAGAGTTATGGCCCTCCGAAGAATCGATATCCACAGGGTGCAACATCTACGGTGCAAGGTGCAACATCCGTCCAAAATGACAAAACAGTGTCGTACGACCTATAGAAATGAGTGCATGGATTTGAAACATTGCAGTACCATGGTGCACCACTCTCCAGCGATGGTAAATCATAGACCAGCCACGGGGATCCCGTTTTACAGAAATAATCCACGTGATGAAAAAACGAAGGGTAAAAAACTTCCTTGACCCGATTGAGGTTCGGATAGGATTTTTTGGGTATGAAACTAACCAGTGACGGCTGAAAGCGGTCATAGCTGTAGAACTCACAGATACCTTCGTTTTGACTGGTCATGGCTTCCGTAACTCTAAACGAACCAAGAGTTTTGGCCCTCCGAAGAATCGATATCCAAAGGGTGCAACATCTACGGTGCAAGGTGCAACATCCGTCCAAAATGAAGAAACAGTGCCGTACGACCTTTAGAAATGAGGGCATGGATTTGAAACATTGCATTACCATGGTGCACCACTCTCCAGCGATGGTAAATCATAGACCAGCCACAGGGATCCCGTTTTACAGAAAAAATCCACGTGACGAAAAAACGAAGGGTAAAAAACATCCATGACCCGATTGAGGTTCGGATTGGATTTTTGGGTATGAAACTAACCAGTGACGGCTGAAAGCTGTCATAGCTGTAGAACTCACAGATACCTTCGTTTTGACTGGTTATGGCTCCCGTAACTCTAAACGAGCCAAGAGTTATGGCCCTCCGAAGAATCGATATCCACAGGGTGCAACATCTACGGTGCAAGGTGCAACATCCGTCCAAAATGACGAAACAGTGCCGTACGACCTTTAGAAATGAGTGCATGCATTTGAAACATTGCAGTACCATGGTGCACCACTCTCCAGCGATGGTAAATCATAGACCAGCCACGGGGATCCCGTTTTACAGAAAAAATCCACGTGACGAAAAAACGAAGGGTAAAAAACTTCCTTGACCCGATTGAGGTTCGGATATGATTTTTTGGGTATGAATCTAACCAGTGACGGCTGAAAGCGGTCATAGCTGTAGAACTCACAGATACCTTCGTTTTGACTGGTCATGGCTTCCGTAACTCTAAACGAACCAAGAGTTTTGGCCCTCCGAAGAATCGATATCCAAAGGGTGCAACATCTACGGTGCAAGGTGCAACATCCGTCCAAAATGAAGAAACAGTGCCGTACGACCTTTAGAAACGAGGGCATGGATTTGAAACATTGCATTACCATGGTGCACCACTCTCCAGCGATGGTAAATCATAGACCAGCCACAGGGATCCCGTTTTACAGAAAAAATCCACGTGACGAAAAAACGAAGGGTAAAAAACATCCATGACCCGATTGAGGTTCGGATTGGATTTTTGGGTATGAAACTAACCAGTGACGGCTGAAAGCTGTCATAGCTGTAGAACTCACAGATACCTTCGTTTTGACTGGTTATGGCTCCCGTAACTCTAAACGAGCCAAGAGTTATGGCCCTCCGAAGAATCGATATCCACAGGGTGCAACATCTACGGTGCAAGGTGCAACATCCGTCCAAAATGACGAAACAGTGCCGTACGACCTTTAGAAATGAGTGCATGCATTTGAAACATTGCAGTACCATGGTGCACCACTCTCCAGCGATGGTAAATCATAGACCAGCCACGGGGATCCCGTTTTTACAGAAAAAATCCACGTGAGGAAAAAACGAAGGGTAAAAAACTTCCATGACCCGATTGAGGTTCGGATAGGATTTTTGGGTATGAAATTAACCAGTGACGGCTGAAAGCTGTCATGGCTGTAGAAATTAACAGATACCTTCGTTTTGACTGGTTATGGCTCCCGTAACTCTAAACGAGCCAAGAGTTATGGCCCTCCGAAGAATCGATATCCACAGGGTGCAACATCTACGGTGCAAGGTGCAACATCCGTCCAAAATGACGAAACAGTGCCGTACGACCTTTAGAAATGAGTGCATGCATTTGAAACATTGCAGTACCATGGTGCACCACTCTCCAGCGATGGTAAATCATAGACCAGCCACGGGGATCCCGTTTTACAGAAAAAATCCACGTGACGAAAAAACGAAGGGTAAAAAACTTCCTTGACCCGATTGAGGTTCGGATATGATTTTTTGGGTATGAATCTAACCAGTGACGGCTGAAAGCTGCCATAGCTGTAGAACTCACAGATACCTTCGTTTTGACTGGTTATGGCTCCCGTAACTCTAAACGAGCCAAGAGTTATGGCCCTCCGAAGAATCGATATCCACAGGGTGCAACATCTACGGTGCAAGGTGCAACATCCGTCCAAAATGACGAAACAGTGCCGTACGACCTTTAGAAATGAGTGCATGCATTTGAAACATTGCAGTACCATGGTGCACCACTCTCCAGCGATGGTAAATCATAGACCAGCCACGGGGATCCCGTTTTACAGAAAAAATCCACGTGACGAAAAAACGAAGGGTAAAAAACTTCCTTGACCCGATTGAGGTTCGGATATGATTTTTTGGGTATGAATCTAACCAGTGACGGCTGAAAGCTGGCATAGCTGTAGAACTCACAGATACCTTCGTTTTGACTGGTTATCGCTCCCGTAACTCTAAACGAGCCAAAAGTTAAGGCCCTCCGAAGAATCTATATCCACAGGGTGCAACATCTACGTTGCAAGGTGCAACATCAGTCCAAAATGACGAAACAGTGCCGTACGACCTTTAGAAATGAGTGCAAGCATTTGAAACATTGCAGTTCCATGGTGCACCACTCTCCAGCGATGGTAAAACATAGACCATCCACGGGGATCCCGTTTTACAGAAAAAATCCACGTGACGAAAAAACGAAGGGTAAAAAACTTCCATGACCCGATTGAGGTTCGGATAGGATTTTGGGTATGAAACTAACCAGTGACGGCTGAAAGCTGTCATAGCTGTAGAACTCACAGACACCTTCGTTTTGACTGGTTATGGCTCCCGTAACTCTAAACGAGCCAAGAGTTATGGCCCTCCGAAAAATCGATATCCACAGGGTGCAACATCTACGGTGCAAGGTGCAACATCTGTCCAAAATGACGAAACAGTGCCGTACGACCTTTAGAAATGAGTGCATGGATTTGAAACATTGCAGTACCATGGTGCACCACTCTCCAGCGATGGTAAATCATAGACCAGCTACGGGGATCCCGTTTTACCGAAAAAATCCACGTGACGAAAAAACGTAGGGTAAAAAACTTCCATGACCCGATTGAGGTTCGGATAGGATTTTTGGGTATGAAACTAACCAGCGACGGTTGAAAGCTGTCATAGCAGTAGAACTCACAGATACCTTCGTTTTGACGGGTTATGGATCCCGTAACTCTAAACGAGCCAAGAGTTATGGCCCTCCGAAGAATCGATATCCACAGGGTGCAACATCTACGGTGCAAGGTGCAACATCCGTCCAAAATGACGAAACAGTGCCGTACGACCTTTAGAAATGAGTGCATGGATTTGAAACATTGCAGTACCATGTTGCACCACTCTCCAGCGATGGTAAATCATAGACCAGCTACGGGGATCCCGTTTTACCGAAAAAATCCACGTGACGAAAAAACGTAGGGTAAAAAACTTCCATGACCCGATTGAGGTTCGGATAGGATTTTTGGGTATGAAACTAACCAGTGACGGTTGAAAGCTGTCATAGCAGTAGAACTTACAGATACCTTCGTTTTGACTGGTTATGGATCCCGTAACTCTAAACGAGCCAAGAGTTATGGCCCTCCGAAGAATCGATATCCACAGGGTGCAACATCTACGGTGCAAGGTGCAACATCCGTCCAAAATGACGAAACAGTGCCGTACGACCTTTAGAAATGAGTGCATGGATTTGAAACATTGCAGTACCATGGTGCACCACTCTCCAGCGATGGTAAATCATAGACCAGCCACGGGGATCCCGTTTTACAGAAAAAATCCACGTGACGAAAAAACGAAGGGTAAAAAATTTCCTTGACCCGATTGAGGTTCGGATAGGATTTTTTGGGTATGAAACTAACCAGTGACGGCTGAAAGCGGTCATAGCTGTAGAACTCACAGATGCCTTCGTTTTGACTTTTTATGGCTCCCGTAACTCTAAACGAGCCAAGAGTTATGGCCCTCCGAAGAATCGATATCCACAAGTTGCAACATCTACGGTGCAAGGTGCAACATCCGTCCAAAATGACGAAACAGTGTCGTACGACCTTTAGAAATGAGTGCATGGATTTGAAACATTGCAGTACCATGGTGCACCACTGTCCAGCGATGGTAAATCATAGGCCAGCCACGGGGATCCCGTTTTACAGAAAAAATCCACGTGACGAAAAAACGAAGGGTATAAAACTTCCTTGACCCGATTGAGGTTCGGATAGGATTTTTTGGGTATGAAACTAACCAGTGACGACTGAAAGCTTTCATAGCTGTGGAACTCACAGATACCTTCGTTTTGACTGGTTATGGCTCTCGTAACTCTAAACGAGCCAAGAGTTATTGCCCTCCGAATTATCAATATCCACAGGGTGCGACATCTACGGTGCAAGGTGCAACATCCGTCCAAAATGACGAAACAGTGCCGTACGACCTTTAGAAATGAGTGCATGCATTTGAAACATTGCAGTACCATGGTGCACCACTCTCTAGCGATGGTAAATCATAGACCAGCCACGGGGATCCCGTTATACAGAAAAAATCCACGTGACGAAAAAACGAAGGGTAAAAAACTTCCTTGACCCGATTGAGGTTCGGATATGATTTTTTGGGTATGAATCAAACCAGTGACGGCTGAAAGCCGCCATAGCTGTAGAACTCACAGATACCTTCGTTTTGACTGGTTATGGCTCCCGTAACTCTAAACGAGCCAAAAGTTATGGCCCTCCGAAGAATCGATATCCACAGGGTGCAACATCTACGGTGCAAGGTGCAACATCCGTCCAAAATGACGAAACAGTGCCGTACGACCTTTAGAAATGAGTGCATGCATTTGAAACATTTCAGTACCATGGTCCACCACTCTCCAGCGATGGTAAATCATAGACCAGCCACGGGGATACCGTTTTACAGAAAAAATACACGTGACGAAAAAACGAAGGGTAAAAAACTTCCATGACCCGATTGAGGTTCGGATAGGATTTTTGGGTATGAAACTAACCAGTGACGGCTGAAAGCCGTCATAGCTGTAGAACTCACAGATACCTTCGTTTTGACTGGATATGGCTCCCGTAACTCCAAACGAGCCAAGAGTTATGGCCCCTCGAAGAATCGATATCCACAGGGTGCAACATCTACGGTGCAAGGTGCAACATCCGTCCAAAATGACGAAACAGTGCCTTACGACCTTTAGAAATGAGTGCATGGATTTGAAACATTGCGGTACCATGGTGCACAACTCTTCAGCGATGGTAAATCATAGACCATCCACGGGGATCCCGTTTTACAGAAAAAATCCACGTGACGAAAAAACGAAGGGTAAAAAACTTCCTTGACCCGATTGAGGTTCGGATAGGATTTTTTGGGTATGACACTAACCAGTGATGGCTGAAAGCCGTCATAGCTGTAGAACTCACAGATACCTTCGTTTTGACTGGTTATGGCTCCCGTAACTCTAAACGAGCCAAAAGTTATGGCCCTCCGAAGAATCGATATCCACAGGGTGCAACATCTACGGTGCAAGGTGCAACATCCGTCCAAAATGACGAAACAGTGCCTTACGACCTTTAGAAATGAGTGCATTGATTTGAAACATTGCAGTACCATGGTGCACCACTCTCCAGCGATCGTAAATCATAGACCAGCCACGGGGATCCCGTTTTACAGAAAAAATCCACGTGACGAAAAAACGAAGGGTAAAAAACTTCCTTGACCCGATTAAGGTTCAAATAGGATTTTTTGGGTATAACACTAACCAGTGACGGCTGAAAGCCGTCATAGCTGTAGAACTCACAGATACCTTTGTTTTGACTGGTTATGGCTCCCGTAACTCTAAACGAGCCAAATGTTATGGCCCTCCGAAGAATCGATATCCACAGGGTGCAACATCTACGGTGCAAGGTGCAACATCCGTCCAAAATGACGAAACAGTGCCGTACGACCTTTAGAAATGAGTGCATGGATTTGATACATTGCAGTACCATGGTGCACCACTCTCCAGTGATGGTAAATCATAGACCAGCCACGGGGATCCCGTTTTACAGAAAAAATCCACGTGACGAAAAAACGAAGGGTAAAAAACTTCCTTGACCCGATTGAGGTTCGGAGAGGATTTTTTGGGTATGAAACTAACCAGTTGTTTGCGCCAAAATTGGTCACGAACACCCGATACCGTAGAAGCACCAGTGCATGAATATAAATTAGTGATATTCAAACACAAATAACGAATCTCAGCAAATATACGATAGCAATCCAAAAGTAAAGAACAGAGACACAAGTTTTATAGTGGTTCGGCTATCTCCGGCCTACGTCCACTCCAATTTTTTTTCCTTTTATTGATTATCCTTGAAGATTACAGCGATTACAAAGTCCAAATCTGAAAGAAAATAGCTATAATGATGCTATGGAATGATCCTAGCAGCGTCCGGGCATGCTTTTCCTTTCTCAACTCTCCGACCCTCTTTTCTGAATGACCAGGGGCTCTATTTATAGGCGTGGAAGGCTGAAATCCCGCCTAAAACCTGGGGAGGCTGCTTGGCACGTGAGGGGGGCCCACAGGCCCGTGTTCTCGGAATCCGTGCCCAGTTTAGGATCGATTCGAAGTGACGTTCGAATCGATCAAGAATCCATCCAATTGAGTTGAAATTTGGCGTGAACATTCCTCAACATGTATGTAAGATCCTGTAAAAATTTCATTGCATTTGGATCAGCGGTTTGGAAGATATGATCGATTCAAGATCAAAGCTCCGTGCGTTCTGCCTGGTTTGAACCCATACTTCGAACCCGCCTTCTTCGAAACCATCCACTTCGAAACCATCTCCTTCGAATCCATAAGGCCGACTCCTTCGAATCCATGCTTTTCGAATCCATGCTTTCTGAAGTCGCCTCCTTCGAGTCCATATCCTACGAGTCCATCCTTTTCGAATCCATCCCTTTCAAATCCACGTCCTTCGAATCCGTGTCCCTTGCTTCGTATCCATCATCTTCGAATCCATGTCCATTTTGAATCCATCTCCTTCTTCGAATCCATGTCCACTTCGAATCCATCTTCTTCTTCGAATCCATGTCCACTTCGAATCCATCTCCTTCTTCGAGTCCATGTCCACTTCGAATCCATCTTCTTCTTCGAATCCATGTCCACTTCGAATCCATTTCCTTCTTCGAATCTATGTCCACTTCGAATCCATCTCCTTCTTCGATTCCATGTCCACTTCGAATCCATCTTCTTCTTCGAGTCCATGTCCACTTCGAATCCCTTTCCTTCTTCGAATCCATGTCCACTTCGAATCCATCTTCTTCTTCGAATCCATCTTCTTTGTATCCATCGAGTCCCCATCGATTCGAAGTACCATCGACGTGAACTTGGTGGGTTCGAATCCATCCTGATGGGTTCGATTCTGATGGATTCGAACCTAGCACTCCATCTTGATGGATTCGAACATCATACCTCTCCCACCTTGAATCCATCATATTTCCTTCATACGAACTCCGATTAACCTGAAATTTGAAACATAGCCTTTTCTAGTCCATATCATTGTCTCCAATCAATTTCGTCCCGATCGGAGTTTAACAAAATTTTGACGATATCGATCACAGCCTTGATTCCAACTGATCTCCAATCCTGATATCCATAATTCCTTGCCAATTTGTTGATATTCCAGTTTTGACCAAAATATGGGATAACATTTTGCCCCTCAAAACATGCCTTGTGACAACAAGGCGTGTTTTGAATAACTCCGAATCCAATACCCGAAGTCCAAAGCCATATCGCCAGAGTATATCTCCCTTGAGTGCTTCGAGTCGATGTCCAATTCCAGATCCAATAACCAAAGCCTTAGACAATTCTGTATCCATTCGAACTCGACAACCGAGTTCCAATCCATCCTTATCCAATAGCCAATAACCGAATCCAGGACCTCTCTGGGTTGATATCCAAATCCATAGCCTCTCTGGGCTCCTGCCAAGCGTAATCCACATCTGACGACCGTGGTCCAGTGCCCCTGGTCGTTGAGTTGACCTTCCGGTTCTTTTCAAGCGCAATCCATACTTGGTGTCCTTGGTCCAGTATCCCTGGACGATGAGCTAACCTCTCCGGGTTCTTGCCAAGCGTAATCCACACTTGACGACCTTGGCCCAGTGTCCCTGGGCGCTGTAAAATGCCATGGCTTAAGTCCTAAGCCAAATCCTGGTCTCTCCGGACCCTTGCCGAGAATAGTCCATACTCAACGACCTGAAAATAATAATTGATAATAGAGGGCCTAAGTCCTAGGCTG
This sequence comes from Allium cepa, assembly GCA_030765085.1. Classification (NCBI taxonomy): domain Eukaryota; kingdom Viridiplantae; phylum Streptophyta; class Magnoliopsida; order Asparagales; family Amaryllidaceae; genus Allium; species Allium cepa. The sequence continues at coordinate 2,693,517 of CM060941.1, forward strand.
AATCCTGGTCACTCCGGACCCTTGCCAAGCATAGTCCATACTTGACGACCTGAATGAGCCAACTCACCTTGTTCGGGCAAAGTGACTCACCCCTTGCCAGGCATAATCCATACCTGACGACCATTTATCAAAAACCAGATAAAAGTCCAACCAAAATCCAGTCCAAAATCCAAATCCGAAATTCAAATCCGAAATCCAAATCCAAAATTCAAATCCAAATCCAAAATTCAAATCCAAAACCAGAAAAACAGAAATCCAAACCACCATCCAAAACCAAAAACAATTATCCAAAGGAAAATCCAATCATCCAAAGGAAAAGCAAGAAAAACCAGGAGCTCAATCCAAGCTCTAAAACCAAATTCAAAAAGAAAAGCAATGTCCAATCTAAAAGCAAGAAATAAATTTCACAAACCATAGCGTCCCGGTTTATCATCATTCAGAGCATGCCTAGGGGCTATCTCCGTCCCCGTACATGTGTAAATGACTTTACCGTTTGCTATTAGCTTGTTACTTATTCCATATTATCCTGGTTAATGGATGATCAGTCGACCATCATCCCTGGGCCTCCCATCATCACGGCGTGAGGTGGTCGGTGGTTGCTCCTTCTCCACCGTTGCATTCCGAGTTCCAACGTATTGCTGCAACTTTCCATTCCTTACATGCTCCTCGATAATATCCTTTAGGTGCCTGCAGCTGTTGGTATCGTGTCCATCCAGATCATGGAAGAGACAGCGCCTTCCTGATGTCCTTTCCCGCTCTGTTGGTTCCCTCCTAGCCGGCCTTCGGTAGGGAAGGCGATTCCAAGTTTCCAAGTATATCCGCTCCAGCGTCTCGTTCAATCCAGTGTATGTGGAAAACTTTGGATCCTTCCATCGTTTTCTAGCGTTTCCAGAGTCGTCATCTAACTTCCTTTTTCCTTTATCTTTATCCGAACGATTTTTGGATACCGCTCCAACCTCGATTGCACTAACCTTTTTCAACTTTAAATCCATACTTGCATCTTCTTGCCGAAGGAACCTTTCTGCCTCATGAAAGAATTCGTCGAGATTTTGGAGGGGATCTCGTATCAGAGATACCTTGAAATCCGAATTCTCCTTGACTCCTGATACTGCTGCCATTAAAACCATTGATGGATCAGGCCGATCCACCGAAGCGACTGCTGCACTGAATCGAGTTAGAAAAGCTCTAAGCGATTCGTCCATCCTTTGCTTCACCGATGTTAAAGTCATCACGTTCTTCGGCCTCTTGACGTGAACCCGAAACTGTCCCAGAAACTTTTCCACTAATCCCTTCCAAGTCCTGATAGATCCTTCTCCCAGCTGCCTAAACCACATTGCAGCTAAGTCCTTCAAATACAAAGGGAAACATCGGGCCATCACTTCCTCCGATGCCCCCAGCACCTCCATGTGTCTGGTGTACCTCATTAAGTGATCTGTTGGATCCGTCTTACCATCATATACCTCCACGCTAGGTAGCTTGAACTTAGGTGGATTCTGAGCCATCCTTATCTCCCGAGCAAATGGACTTCTATTCACTCCTTCCAAATCTCCGTTTGTCAAACCACCACGCACAGTCTTCCTGATCATTTCTACTAATCCTGTATTGTCTGGTAGGGGTTGCCCCCCATGCCCCCGAGGGAACTCTGGTACATATTCCTCGTGTGGCTCACTAGCAGCAACGTTAGCTCTAGCTTGTTGAATTCCTTCCAAAGGTTCTCCTGCATTGAATCCTGTGGGCCTGCCCCCAAGCCCTTGTTGATTGCCTTCTGGCTCCGTATCCCGTCCTTCATTGGGTTCCACAACCCTAGCTCCTTGTCCTGCATCCGTAGCTGCTGTAGCTGTTCCTAAGTTCTGCATCCCTGCAGCACTCATTTGTTCCAAGAAAGTTTGCATCATTTCCTGTTGACTTTTCAACAATCTCTCCTGCAAAGAATTGGCCATAGCTTCCATTTCATCCCGAGTTATGTAGACCGAAGCCTGTCCTTCCTCACCTCCGGAGGATGCTTGTTGACTTCCTCCTTGTTGGCTTCTCTCAGCCCTTAGCCTTCTGCTATTCTGCCTAGTCATTGTCTTCCAAATCCAAATTCCTCAAACTCTTCAAATCCGATGTAGCGGGTGCTAGTTGTTCTCGGTGAAAGCACCAAAATGTTTGCGCCAAAATTGGTCACGAACACCCGATACCGTAAAAGCACCAGTGTATGAATATAAATTAGTGATATTCAAACACAAATAACGAATCTCAGCAAATATACGACAGCAATCCAAAAGTAAAGAACAGAGACACAAGTTTTATAGTGGTTCGGCTATCTCCGGCCTAAGTCCACTCCAATTTTTTTTCCTTTTATTGATTATCCTTGAAGATTACAGCGATTACAAAGTCCAAATCTGAAAGAAAATAGCTATAATGATGCTATGGAATGATCCTAGCAGCGTCCGGGCATGCTTTTCCTTTCTCAACTCTCCGACCCTCTTTTCTGAATGACCAGGGGCTCTATTTATAGGCGTGGAAGGCTGAAATCCCGCATAAAACCTGGGGAGGCTGCTTGGCACATGAGGGGGGCCCACATGCCCGTGTTCTCGGAATCCGTGCCTAGTTTGGGATCGATTCGAAGTGACGTTCGAATCGATCAAGAATCCATCCAATTGAGCTGAAATTTGGTGTGAACATTCTTCAACATGTATGTAAGCTCCTGTAAAAATTTCATTGCATTTGGATCAGCGGTTTGGAAGATATGATTGATTCAAGATCAAAGCTCCATGCGTTCTGCCTGGTTCGAACCCATACTTCGAACCCGCCTTCTTCGAAACCGTCCACTTCGAAACCATCTCCTTCGAATCCATAAGGCCGACTCCTTCGAATCCATGCTTTTCAAATCCATGCTTTCTGAAGCCGCCTCCTTCGAGTCCATATCCTACGAGTCCATCCTTTTCGAATCCATCCCTTTCGAATCCACGTCCTTCGAATCCGTGTCCCTTGCTTCGTATCCATCATCTTCGAATCCATGTCCATTTCGAATCCATCTCCTTCTTCGAATCCATGTCCACTTCGAATCCATCTTCTTCTTCGAATCCATGTCCACTTCGAATCCATCTCCTTCTTCGAGTCCATGTCCACTTCGAATCCATCTTCTTCTTTGAATCCATGTCCACTTCGAATCCATTTCCTTCTTCGAATCCATGTCCACTTCGAATCCATCTCCTTCTTCGAGTCCATGTCCACTTCGAATCCATCTTCTTCTTCGAATCCATGTCCACTTCGAATCCATTTCCTTCTTCGACTCCATGTCCACTTCGAATCCATCTTCTTCTTCGAATCCATCTTCTTTGTATCCATCGAGTCCCCATCGATTCGAAGTACCATCGATGCAAACTTGGTGGGTTCGAATCCATCCTGATGGGTTCGAATCTGATGGATTCGAACCTAGCACTCCATCTTGATGGATTCGAACAGCATACCTCTCCCACCTTGGATCCATCATATTTCCTTCATACGAACTCCGATTAACCTGAAATTTGAAACATAGCCTTTTCTAGTCCATATCATTGTCTCCAATCAATTTCGTCCCGATCGGAGTTTAACAAAATTTTGACGATATCGATCACAGCCTTGATTCCAACTGATCTCCAATCCTGATATCCATAATTCCTTGCCAATTTGTTGATATTCCAGTTTTGACCAAAAAATAGGATAACACCAGTGATGGCTGAAAGCCGTCATAGCTGTAGAACTCACAGATACCTTCGTTTTGACTGGTTATGGCTCCCGTAACTCTAAACGAGCCAAGAGTTATGGCCCTCCGAATAATTGATATCCACACGGTGCAACATCTACGGTGTAAGGTGCAACATCCGTCCAAAATGACGAAACAGTGCCGTACGACCTTTAGAAATGAGTGCATGGATTTGAAACATTGCAGTGCCATGGTGCACCACTCTCCAGCGATGGTAAATCATAGACCAGCCACGGGGATCCCGTTTTACAGAAAAAATCCACGTGACGAAAAAACGAAGGGTAAAAAACTTCCTTGACCCGATTGAGGTTCGGAAAGGATTTTTTGGGTATGAATCTAACCAGTGACGGCTGAAAGCTGCCATAGCTGTAGAACTCACAGATACCTTTGTTTTGACTGGTTATGGCTCCCGTAACTCTAAACGAGGCAAGAGTTATGGCCATCCGAAGAATCGATTTCCACAGGGTGCAACATCTGCGCTGCAAGGTGCAACATCCGTCCAAAATGACGAAACCGTGCCGTACAACCTTTAGAAATGGGTGCATGGATTTGAAACGGTGCAGTACCATGGTGAACCACTCTCCAGCGATGGTAAATCATTGACCAGCCACGGGGATCCCGTTTTACAGAAAAAATCCACATGACGAAAAAACGAAGGGTAAAAACTTCCTTGACCCGATCGAGGTTCAGATAGGATTTTTTGGGTATGAAACTAACCAGTGACGGCTGAAAGCCGTCATAGCTGTAGAACTCACAGATACCTTCGTTTTGACTGGTTATGGCTCCCGTAACTCCAAACGAGCCAAGAGTTATGGCCCTCCAAATAATCGATATCCATAGGGTGCAACATCTACGGTGCAAGGTGCAACATCCGTCCAAAATGACGAAACCGTGTCGTACGACCTTTAGAAATGGGTGCATGGAATTGAAACGGTGTAGTACCATGGTGCACCACTCTCCAGCGATGGTAAATCATTGACCAGCCACGGGGATCCCGTTTTACAGAAAAAATCCACGTGAGGAAAAAACGAAGGGTAAAAAACTTCCATGACCCGATTGAGGTTCGGATAGGATTTTTTGGGTATGAAACTAACTAGTGACGGCTGAAATCTGTCATAGCTGTAGAACTCACAGATACCTTCGTTTTGACTGGTAATGGCTCCCGTAACTCTAAACGAGCAAAGAGTTATGTCCCTCCGAAGAATCGATATCCACAGGGTGCAACATCTGCGGTGCAAGGTGCAACATCCGTCCAAAATGACGAAACCGTGCCGTACGACCTTTAGAAATGGGTGCATGGATTTGAAACGGTGCAGTACCATGGTGCACCACTCTCCAGCGATGGTAAATCATTGACCAGCCATGGGGATCCCGTTTTACAGAAAAAATCCACGTGACGAAAAAACGAAGGGTAAAAACTTCCTTGACCCGATCGAGGTTCGGATAGGATTTTTTGGGTATGAAACTAACCAGTGACGGCTGAAAGCCGTCATAGCTGTAGAACTCACAGATACCTTCGTTTTGACTGGTTATGGCTCCCGTAACTCTAAACGAGCCAAGATTATGGCCCTCCGAAGAATCGATATCCACAGGGTGCAACATCTACGGTGCAAGGTGCAACATCCGTCCAAAATGACGAAACAGTGTCGTACGACCTTTAGAAATGAGTGCATGGATTTGAAATATTACAGTACCATGGTGCACCACTCTCCAGCCATGGTAAATCATAGACCAACCACGGGGATCCCGTTTTACAGAAAAAATCCACGTGACGAAAAAACGAAGGGTAAAAAACTTCCTTGACCCGATTGAGGTTCGGATAGGATTTTTTGGGTATGAAACTAACCAGTGACGACTGAAAGCTGTCATAGCTGTAGAACTCACAGATACCTTCGTTTTGACTGGTTATGACTCCCGTAACTCTAAACGAGCCAAGAGTTATGGCCCTCCGAAGAATCGATATCCACAGGGTGCGACATCTACGATGCAAGGTGCAACATCCGTCCAAATTGACGAAACAGTGCCGTACGACCTTTAGAAATGAGTGCATGCATTTGAAACATTGCAGTACCATGGTGCACCACTCTCCAGCAATGGTAAATCATAGACCAACCACGGGGATCCCGTTTTACAGAAAAAATCCACGTGACGAAAAAACGAAGGGTAAAAAACTTCCTTGACCCGATTGAGGTTCGGATAGGATTTTTTGGGTATGACACTAACCAGTGACGGCTGAAAGCCGTCATAGCTGTAGAATTCACAGATACCTTCGTTTTGACTGGTTATGGCTCCCGTAACTCTAAACGAGCCAAAAGCTATGGCCCTCCGAAGAATCGATATCCACAGGGTGCAACATCTACGGTGCAAGGTGCAACATCCGTCCAAAATGACGAAACATTGCCGTACGACCTTTAGAAATGAGTGCATGCATTTGAAGCATTTCAGTACCATGGTGCACCACTCACCAGCGATGGTAAATCATAGACCAGCCACAGGGATACCGTTTTACAGAAAAAATCCACGTGACGAAAAAACGAAGGGTAAAAAACTTCCATGACCCGATTGAGGTTCGGATAGGATTTTTGGGTATGAAACTAACCAGTGACGGCTGAAAGCCGTCATAGCTGTAGAACTCACAGATACCTTCGTTTTGACTGGTTATGGCTCCCGTAACTCCAAACGAGCCAAGAGTAATGCCCCCCCGAAGAATCGATATCCACAGGGTGCAACATCTACGGTGCAAGGTGCAACATCCGTCCAAAATGACGAAACAGTGCCTTACGACCTTTAGAAATGAGTGCATGGATTTGAAACATTGCAGTACCATGGTGCACAACTCTTCAGCGATGGTAAATCATAGACCAGCCACGGGGATCCCGTTTTACAGAAAAAATCCACGTGACGAAAAAATGAAGGGTAAAAAACTTCCTTGACCCGATTGAGGTTCGGATAGGATTTTTTGGGTATGACACTAACCAGTGATGGCTGAGAGCCGTCATAGCTTTTGAACTCACAGATACCTTCGTTTTGACTGGTTATGGCTCCCGTAACTCTAAACGAGCCAAAAGTTATGGCCCTCCGAAGAATCGATATCCGTAGGGTGCAACATCTACGGTGCAAGGTGCAACATCCGTCCAAAATGACGAAACAGTGCCTTACGACCATTAGAAATGAGTGCATTGATTTGAAACATTGCAGTACCATGGAGCACCACTCTCCAGCGATGGTAAATCATAGACCAGCCATGGGGATCCCGTTTTACAGAAAAAATCCACGTGACGAAAAAACGAAGGGTAAAAAACTTCCTTGACCCGATTGAGGTTCAGATAGGATTTTTTGGGTATGACACTAACCAGTGACGGCCGAAAGCCGTCATAGCTGTAGAACTCACAGATACCTTCGTTTTGACTGGTTATGGCTCCCGTAACTCTAAACGAGCCAAAAGTTATGGCCCTCCGAAGAATCGATATCCACAGGGTGCAACATCTACGGTGCAAGGTGCAACATCCGTCCAAAATGACGAAACAGTGCCGTACGACCTTTAGAAATGAGTGCATGGATTTGATACAATGCAGTACCATGGTGCACCACTCTCCAGCGATGGTAAATCATAGACCAGCCACGGGTATCCCGTTTTACAGAAAAAAACCACGTGACGAAAAAACGAAGGGTAAAAAACTTCCTTGACCCGATTGAGGTTCGGATAGGATTTTTTGGGTATGAAACTAACCAGTGATGGCTGAAAGCCGTCATAGCTGTAGAACTCACAGATACCTTCGTTTTGACTGGTTATGGCTCCCGTAACTCTAAACGAGCCAAGAGTTATGGCCCTCCGAATAATCGATATCCACACGGTGCAACATCTACGGTGTAAGGTGCAACATCCGTCCAAAATGACGAACAAGTGCCGTACGACCTTTAGAAATGAGTGCATGGATTTGAAACATTGCAGTGCCATGGTGCACCACTCTCCAGCGATGGTAAATCATAGACCAGCTACGGGGATCCCGTTTTATAGAAAAAATCCACGTGACGAAAAAACGAAGGGTAAAAAACTTCCTTGACCCGATTGAGGTTCGGATAGGATTTTTTGGGTATGAATCTAACCAGTGACGGCTGAAAGCTGCCAAAGCTGTAGAACTCACAGATACCTTCGTTTTGACTGGTTATGGATCCCGTGACTCTAAACGAGGCAAGAGTTATGGCCCTCCGAAGAATCGATTTCCACAGGGTGCAACATCTGCGGTGCAAGGTGCAACATCTGTCCAAAATGACGAAACCGTGCGGTACGACCTTTAGAAATGGGTGCATGGATTTGAAACGGTGCAGTATCATGGTGCACCACTCTCCAGCGATGGTAAATCATTGACCAGCCACGGGGATCCCGTTTTACAGAAAAAATCAACGTGACGAAAAAACGAAGGGTAAAAACTTCCTTGACCCGATCGAGGTTCGGATAGGATTTTTTGGGTATGAAACTAACCAGTGACGGCTGAAAGCCGTCATAGCTGTAGAACTCACAGATACCTTCGTTTTGACTGGTTATGGCTCCCGTAACTCTAAACGAGCCAAGAGTTATGGCCCTCCGGAGAATCGATATCCACACGGTGCAACATCTACGGTGTAAGGTGCAACATCCGTCCAAAATGACGAAACTGTGCCGTACGACCTTTAGAAATGGGTGCATGGATTTAAAACCTTGCAGTGCCATGGTTAACAACTCTCCAGCGATGGTAAATTATAGACCAGCCACGGGGATCCCGTTTTACAGAAAAAATCCACGTGACGAAAAAACGAAGGGTAAAAAACTTCCTTGACCCGATTGAGGTTCGGATAGGATTTTTTGGGTATGAATCTAACCAGTGACGGTTGAAAGCTGCCATAGCTGTAGAACTCACAGATACCTTCGTTTTGACTGGTAATGGCTCCCGTAACTCTAAACGAGCCAAGAGTTATGGCCCTCCGAAGAATCGATATCCATAGGGTGCAACATCTACGGTGCAAGGTGCAACATCCGTCCAAAATGACGAAACCGTGCCGTACGACCTTTAGAAATGGATGCATGGATTTGAAACGGTGCAGTACCATGGTGCACCACTCTCCAGCGATGGTAAATCATTGACCAGCCACGGGGATCCTGTTTTACAGAAAAAATCCACGTGACGAAAAAACAAAGGGTAAAAAACTTCCATGACCCGATTGAGGTTCGGATAGGATTTTTTGGGTATGAAACTAACCAGTGACGGCTGAAAGCCATCATAGTTGTAAAACTCACAGATACCTTCGTTTTGACTGGTTATGGCTCCCGTAAGTCCAAACGAGCCAAGAGTTATGACCCTCCGAATAATCGATATCCATAGGGTGCAACATCTGCGGTGCAAGGTGCAACATCCGTCCAAAATGACGAAACCGTGCCGTACGACCTTTAGAAATGGGTGCATGGATTTGAAACGGTGCAGTACCATGGTGCACCACTCTCCAACGATGGTAAATCATTGACCAGCCACGGGGATCCCGTTTTTACAGAAAAAATCCACGTGAGAAAAAACGAAGGGTAAAAAACTTCCATAACCCGATTGAGGTTCGGATAGGATTTTTTGGGTATGAAACTAACCAGTGACGGCTGAAAGCCGTCATAGCTGTAGAACTCACAGATACCTTCGTTTTGACTGGTTATGTCTCCCGTAACTCCAAACGAGCCAAGAGTTATGGCCCTCCGAATAATCGATATCCATAGGGTGCAACATATACGGTGCAAGGTGCAACATCCGTCAAAAATGACGAAACCGTGCCGTACGACCTTTAGAAATGGGTGCATGGATTTGAAACGGTGCAGTACCATGGTGCACCACTCTCCAGCGATGGTAAATCATTGACCTGCCACGGGGATCCCGTTTTACAGAAAAAATCCACATGACGAAAAAACGAAGGGTAAAAAACTTCCATGACCCGATTGAGGTTCGGATAGGATTTTTTGGGTATGAAATTAACCAGTGACGGCTGAAAGCCGTCATAGCTGTAGAACTCATAGATACCTTCGTTTTGACTGGTTATGGCTCCCGTAACTCTAAACGAGCCAAGAGTTATGGCCCTCCGAAGAATCGATTTCCACAGGGTGCAACATCTGCGGTGCAAGGTGCAACATCCGTCCAAAATGACGAAACCGTGCCGTACGACCTTTAGAAATGGGTGCATGGATTTGAAACGGTGCAGTACCATATTGCACCACTCTCCAACGATGGTAAATCATTGACAAGCCACGGGGATCCCGTTTTACAGAAAAAATCCACGTGACGAAAAAACGAAGGGTAAAAAACTTCCATGACCCGATTGAGGTTCGGATAGGATTTTTTGGGTATGAAACTAACTAGTGACGGCTGAAAGCTGTCATAGCTGTAGAACTCACAGATACCATCGTTTTGACTGGTAATGGCTCCCGTAACTCTGAACGAGCAAAGAGTTATGGCCCTCCGAAGAATCGATATCCACAGGGTGCAACATCTGCGGTGCAAGGTGCAACATCCGTCCAAAATGACGAAACCGTGCCGTACGACCTTTAGAAATGGGTGCATGGATTTGAAACGGTACAGTACCATGGTGCACCACTCTCCAGCGATGGTAAATCATTGACCAGCCACGGGGATACCGTTTTACAGAAAAAATCCACGTGACGAAAAAACGAAGGGTAAAAACTTCCTTGACCCGATCGAGGTTCGGATAGGATTTTTTGGGTATGAAACTAACCAGTGACGGCTGAAAGCCGTCATAGCTGTAGAACTCACAGATACCTTCGTTTTGACTGGTTATGGCTCCCGTAACTCTAAACAAGCCAAGATTATGGCCCTCCGAAGAATCGATATCCACAGGGTGCAACATCTACGGTGCAAGGTGCAACATCCGTCCAAAATGACGAAACAGTGTCGTACGACCTTTAGAAATGAGTGCATGGATTTGAAATATTGCAGTACCATGGTGCACCACTCTCCACCCATGGTAAATCATAGACCAGCCACGGGGATCCCGTTTTACAGAAAAAATCCACGTGACGAAAAAACGAAGGGTAAAAAACTTCCTCGACCCGATTGAGGTTCGGATAGGATTTTTTGGGTATGAAACTAACCAGTGACGACTGAAAGCTGTCATAGCTGTAGAACTCACAGATACCTTCGTTTTGACTGGTTATGACTCCCGTAACTCTAAACGAGCCAAGAGTTATGGCCCTCCGAAGAATTGATATCCACAGGGTGCGACATCAACGATGCAAGGTGCAACATCCGTCCAAATTGACGAAACAGTGCCGTACGACCTTTAGAAATGAGTGCATGCATTTGAAACATTGCAGTACCATGGTGCACCACTCTCCAGCAATGGAAAATCATAGGCCAACCACGGGGATCCCGTTTTACAGAAAAAATCCACGTGACGAAAAAACGAAGGGTAAAAAACTTCCTCGACCCGATTGAGGTTCGGATAGGATTTTTTGGGTATGACACTAACCAGTGACGGCTGAAAGCCGTCATAGCTGTAGAATTCACAGATACCTTCGTTTTGACTAGTTATGGCTCCCGTAACTCTAAACGAGCCAAAAGCTATGGCCCTCCGAAGAATCGATATCCACAGGGTGCAACATCGACGGTGCAATGTGCAACATCCGTCCAAAATGACGAAACATTGCCGTACGACCTTTAGAAATGAGTGCATGCATTTGAAGCATTTCAGTACCATGGTGTACCACTCACCAGCGATGGTAAATCATAGACCAGCCACAGGGATACCGTTTTACAGAAAAAATCCACGTGACGAAAAAAACGAAGGGTAAAAAACTTCCATGACCCGATTGAGGTTCGGATAGGATTTTTGGGTATGAAACTAACCAGTGACGGCTGAAAGCCGTCATAGCTGTAGAACTCACAGATACCTTCGTTTTGACTGGTTATGGCCCCCGTAACTCCAAACGAGCCAAGAGTTATGGCCCCCCGAAGAATCGATATCCACAGGGTGCAACATCTACGGTGCAAGGTGCAACATCCGTCCAAAATGACGAAACAGTGCCTTACGACCTTTAGAAATGAGTGCATGGATTTGAAACATTGCAGTACCATGGTGCACAACTCTTCAGCGATGGTAAATCATAGACCAGCCACGGGGATCCCGTTTTACAGAAAAAATCCACGTGACGAAAAAATGAAGGGTAAAAAACTTCCTTGACCCGATTGAGGTTCGGATAGGATTTTTTGGGTATGACACTAACCAGTGATGGCTGAGAGCTGTCATAGCTTTTGAACTCACAGATACCTTCGTTTTGACTGGTTATGGCTCCCGTAACTCTAAACGAGCCAAAAGTTATGGCCCTCCGAAGAATCGATATCCGCAGGGTGCAACATCTACGGTGCAAGGTGCAACATCCGTCCAAAATGACGAAACAGTGCCTTACGACCATTAGAAATGAGTGCATTGATTTGAAACATTACAGTACCATGGAGCACCACTCTCCAGCGATGGTAAATCATAGACCAGCCATGGGGATCCCGTTTTACAGAAAAAATCCACGTGACGAAAAAACGAAGGGTAAAAAACTTCCTTGACCCGATTGAGGTTCAGATAGGATTTTTTGGGTATGACACTAACCAGCGACGGCCGAAAGCCGTCATAGCTGTAGAACCCACAGATACCTTCGTTTTGACTGGTTATGGCTCCCGTAACTCTAAACGAGCCAAAAGTTATGGCCCTCCGAAGAATCGATATCCACAGGGTGCAACATCTACGGTGCAAGGTGCAACATCCGTCCAAAATGACGAAACAGTGCCGTACGACCTTTAGAAATGAGTGCATGGATTTGATACAATGCAGTACCATGGTGCACCACTCTCCAGCGATGGTAAATCATAGACCAGCCACGGGGATCCCGTTTTACAGAAAAAATCCACGTGACGAAAAAACGAAGTGTAAAAAACTTCCTTGACCCGATTGAGGTTCGGATAGGATTTTTTGGGTATGAAACTAACCAGTGATGGCTGAAAGCCGTCATAGCTGTAGAACTCACAGATACCTTCGTTTTGACTGGTTATGGCTCCCGTAACTCTAAACGAGCCAAGAGTTATGGCCCTCCGAATAATCGATATCCACACGGTGCAACATCTACGGTGTAAGGTGCAACATCCGTCCAAAATGACGAACCAGTGCCGTACGACCTTTAGAAATGAGTGCATGGATTTGAAACATTGCAGTATCATGGTGCACCACTCTCCAGCGATGGTAAATCATAGACCAGCTACGGGGATCCCGTTTTATAGAAAAAATCCACGTGACGAAAAAACGAAGGGTAAAAAACTTCCTTGACCCGATTGAGGTTCGGATAGGATTTTTTGGGTATGAATCTAACCAGTGACGGCTGAAAGCTGCCAAAGCTGTAGAACTCACAGATACCTTCGTTTTGACTGGTTATGGCTCCCGTGACTCTAAACGAGGCAAGAGTTATGGCCCTCCGAAGAATCGATTTCCACTAGGTGCAACATCTGCGGTGCAAGGTGCAACATCTGTCCAAAATGACGAAACCGTGCGGTACGACCTTTAGAAATGGGTGCATGGATTTGAAACGGTGCAGTACCATGGTGCACCACTCTCCAGCGATGGTAAATCATTGATAAGCCACGGGGATCCCGTTTTACAGAAAAAATCAACGTGACGAAAAAACGAAGGGTAAAAACTTCCTTGACCCGATCGAGGTTCGGATAGGATTTTTTGGGTATGAAACTAACCAGTGACGGCCGAAAGCCGTCATAGCTGTAGAACTCACAGATACCTTCGTTTTGACTGGTTATGGCTCCCGTAACTCTAAACGAGCCAAGAGTTATGGCCCTCCGAAGAATCGATATCCACACGGTGCAACATCTACGGTGTAAGGTGCAACATCCGTCCAAAATGACGAAACTGTGCCGTACGACCTTTAGAAATGGGTGCATGGATTTGAAACCTTGCAGTGCCATGGTGAACAACTCTCCAGCGATGGTAAATTATAGACCAGCCACGGGGATCCCGTTTTAAAGAAAAAATCCACGTGACGAAAAAACGAAGGGTAAAAAACTTCCTTGACCCGATTGAGGTTCGGATAGGATTTTTTGGGTATGAATCTAACCAGTGACGGCTGAAAGCTGCCATAGCTGTAGAACTCACAGATACCTTCGTTTTGACTGGTAATGGCTCCCGTAACTCTAAACGAGCCAAGAGTTATGGCCCTCCGAAGAATCGATATCCATAGGGTGCAACATCTACGGTGCAAGGTGCAACATCCGTCCAAAATGACGAAACCGTGCCGTACGACCTTTTGAAATGGATGCATGGATTTGAAACGGTGCAGTACCATGGTGCACCACTCTCCAGCGATGGTAAATCATTGACCAGCCACGGGGATCCTGTTTTACAGAAAAAATCCACGTGACGAAAAAACAAAGGGTAAAAAACTTCCATGACCCGATTGAGGTTCGGATAGGATTTTTTGGGTATGAAACTAACCAGTGACGGCTGAAAGCCATCATAGTTGTAAAACTCACAGATACCTTCGTTTTGACTGGTTATGGCTCCCGTAAGTCCAAACGAGCCAAGAGTTATGACCCTCCGAATAATCGATATCCATAGGGTGCAACATCTGCGGTGCAAGGTGCAACATCCGTCCAAAATGACGAAACCGTGCCGTACGACCTTTAGAAATGGGTGCATGGATTTGAAACGGTGCAGTACCATGGTGCACCACTCTCCAACGATGGTAAATCATTGACCAGCCACGGGGATCCCGTTTTTACAGAAAAAATCCACGTGAGAAAAAACGAAGGGTAAAAAACTTCCATAACCCGATTGAGGTTCGGATAGGATTTTTTGGGTATGAAACTAACCAGTGACGGCTGAAAGCCGTCATAGCTGTAGAACTCACAGATACCTTCGTTTTGACTGGTTATGGCTCCCGTAACTCCAAACGAGCCAAGAGTTATGGCCCTCCGAATAATCGATATCCATAGGGTGCAACATCTACGGTGCAAGGTGCAACATCCGTCAAAAATGACGAAACCGTGCCGTACGACCTTTAGAAATGGGTGCATGGATTTGAAACGGTGCAGTACCATGGTGCAGCACTCTCCAGCGATGGTAAATCATTGACCAGCCACGGGGATCCCGTTTTACAGAAAAAATCCACGTGACGAAAAAACGAAGGGTAAAAACTTCCATAACCCGATTGAGGTTCGGATAGAATTTTTTGGGTATGAAACTAACTAGTGACGGCTGAAAGCTGTCATAACTGTAGAACTCACAGACACCTTCGTTTTGACTGGTTATGGCTCCCGTAACTCTAAACGAGCCAAGAGTTATGGCCCTCCGAAGAATCGATATCCACATGGTGCAACATCTACGGTGTAAGGTGCAACATCCGTCCAAAATGACGAAACAGTGTCGTACACCTTTAGAAATGAGTGCATGGATTTGAAACACTGCAGTGCCATGGTGCACCACTCTCCAGCGATGGTAAATTATAAACCAGCCACGGGGATCCCGTTTTACAGAAAAAAATCCACATGACGAAAAAACGAAGGGTAAAAAACTTCCTTGACCCGATTGAGGTTCGGATAGGATTTTTTGGGTATGAAACTAACCAGTGACGGCTGAAAGCGGTCATAGCTGTAGAACTCACAGATACCTTCGTTTTGACTGGTCATGGCTTCCGTAACTCTAAACGAGCCAAGAGTTTTGGCCCTCCGAAGAATCGATATCCAAAGGGTGCAACATCTACGGTGCAAGGTGCAACATCCGTCCAAAATGAAGAAACAGTGCCGTACGACCTTTAGAAATGAGGGCATGGATTTGAAACATTGCATTACCATGGTGCACCACTCTCCAAACGAGCCAAGAGTTATGGCCCTCCGAAGAATCGATTTCCACAGGTTGCAACATCTGCGGTGCAAGGTGCAACATCCGTCCAAAATGACGAAACCGTGCCGTACGACCTTTAGAAATGGGTGCATGGATTTGAAACGGTGCAGTACCATGGTGCACCACTCTCCAGCGATGGTAAATCATTGACCAGCCATGGGGATCCCGTTTTACAGAAAAAATCCACGTGACGAAAAAACGAAGGGTAAAAAACTTCCATTACCCGATTGAGGTTCGGATAGGATTTTTTGGGTATGAAACTAACCAGTGACGGCTGAAAGCCGTCATAGCTGTAGAACTCACAGATACCTTCGTTTTGACTGGTTATGGCTCCCGTAACTCCAAACGAGCCCAGAGTTATGGCCCTCCGAATAATCGATATCCATAGGGTGCAACATCTACGGTGCAAGGTGCTACATCCGTCCAAAATGACGAAACCGTGCCGTACGACCTTTTGAAATGGGTGCATGGATTTGAAACGGTGCAGTACCATGGTGCACCACTCTCCAGCGATGGTAAATCAGTGACCAGCCACGGGGATCCCGTTTTACAGAAAAAATCCACGTGACGAAAAAACGAAGGGTAAAAACTTCCTTGACCCAATCGAGGTTCGGATAGGATTTTTTAAGTATGAAACTAACCAGTGACGGCTAAAAGCCATCATAGCTGTAGAACTCATAGATATCTTCGTTTTGACTGGTTATGGCTCCCGTAACTCCAAACGAGCCAAGAGTTATGGCCCTCCGAATAATCGATATCCATAGGGTGCAACATCTACGGTGCAAGGTGCAACATCCGTCCAAAATGACGAAACCGTGCCGTACGACCTTTAGAAATGGATGCATGGATTTGAAACGGTGCATTACCATGGTGCCCCACTCTCCAGCGATGGTAAACCATTGACCAGCCACGGGGATCCCGTTTTACAAAAAAAATCCACGTGACGAAAAAACGAAGGGTAAAAAACTTCCATGACCCGATTGAGGTTCGGATAGGATTTTTTGGGTATGAAACTAACCAGTGACGGCTGAAAGCTGTCATAGCTTTAGAACTCACAGATACCTTCGTTATGACTGGTTATGGCTCCCGTAACTCTAAACGAGCCAAGAGTTATGGTCCTCCGAATAATCGATATCCACACGGTGCAACATCTACGGTGTAAGGTGCAACATCCGTCCAAAATGACGAAACAGTGCCGTACGACCTTTAGAAATGAGTGCATGGATTTGAAACATTGCAGTGCCATGGTGCACCACTCTCCAGCGATGGTAAATCATAGACCAGCCACGGGGATCCCGTTTTACAGAAAAAATCCACGTGACGAAAAAACGAAGGGTTAAAAACTTCCTTGACCCGATTGAGGTTCGGATAGTTTTGGGTATGAATCTAACCAGTGACGGCTGAAAGCTGCCATAGATGTAGAACTCACAGATACCTTCGTTTTGACTGGTTATGGCTCCCGTAACTCTAAACGAGGCAAGAGTTATGGCCCTCCGAAGAATCGATTTCCACAGGGTGCAACATCTGCGGTGCAAGGTGCAACATCCGTCCAAAATGACGAAACCGTGCCGTACGACCTTTAGAAATGGGTGCATGGATTTGAAACGGTGCAGTACCATGGTGCACCACTCTCCAGCGATGGTAAATCAGTGACCAGCCACGGGGATCCCGTTTTACAGAAAAAATCCACGTGACGAAAAAACGAAGGGTAAAAACTTCCTTGACCCGATCGAGGTTCGGATAGGATTTTTTAAGTATGAAACTAACCAGTGACGGCTAAAAGCCATCATAGCTGTAGAACTCATAGATATCTTCGTTTTGACTGGTTATGGCTCCCGTAACTCCAAACGAGCCAAGAGTTATGGCCCTCCGAATAATCGATATCCATAGGGTGCAACATCTGCGGTGCAAGGTGCAACATCCGTCCAAAATGACGAAACCGTGCCGTACGACCTTTAGAAATGGGTGCATGGATTTGAAACGGTGCAGTACCATGGTGCACCACTCTCCAGCGATGGTAAATCATTGACCAGCCACGGGGATCCCGTTTTTACAGAAAAAATCCACGTGAGAAAAAACGAAGGGTAAAAAACTTCCATAACCCGATTGAGGTTCGGATAGGATTTTTTGGGTATGAAACTAACCAGTGACGGCTGAAAGCCGTCATAGCTGTAGAACTCACAGATACCTTCGTTTTGACTGGTTATGGCTCCCGTAACTCCAAACGAGCCAAGAGTTATGGCCCTCCGAATAATCGATATCCATAGGGTGCAACATCTACGGTGCAAGGTGCAACATCCGTCAAAAATGACGAAACCGTGCCGTACGACCTTTAGAAATGGGTGCATGGATTTGAAACGGTGCAGTACCATGGTGCACCACTCTCCAGCGATGGTAAATCATTGACCAGCCACGGGGATCCCGTTTTACAGAAAAAATCCACATGACGAAAAAACGAAGGGTAAAAAACTTCCATGACCCGATTGAGGTTCGGATAGGATTTTTTGGGTATGAAATTAACCAGTGACGGCTGAAAGCCGTCATAGCTGTAGAACTCACAGATACCTTCGTTTTGACTGGTTATGGCTCCCGTAACTCTAAACGAGCCAAGAGTTATGGCCCTCCGAAGAATCGATTTCCACAGGGTGCAACATCTGCGGTGCAAGGTGCAACATCCGTCCAAAATGACGAAACCGTGCCGTACGACCTTTAGAAATGGGTGCATGGATTTGAAATGGTGCAGTACCATGTTGCACCACTCTCCAACGATGGTAAATCATTGACAAGCCACGGGGATCCCGTTTTACAGAAAAAATCCACGTGACGAAAAAAAGAAGGGTAAAAACTTCCTTGACCCGATCGAGGTTCGGATAGGATTTTTTGGGTATGAAACTAACCAGTGATGGCTGAAAGCCATCATAGCTGTAGAACTCACAGATACCTTCGTTTTGACTGGTTATGGCTCCCGTAAATCCAAACGAGCCAAGAGTTATGGCCCTCCGAATAATCGATATCCATAGGGTGCAACATCTACGGTGCAAGGTGCAACATCCGTCCAAAATGACGAAACCGTGCCGTACGACCTTTAGAAATGGGTGCATGTATTTGAAACGGTGCAGTACCATGGTGCAGCACTCTCCAGCGATGGTAAATCATTGACCAGCCACGGGGATCCCGTTTTACAGAAAAAATCCACGTGACGAAAAAACGAAGGGTAAAAACTTCCATAACCCGATTGAGGTTCGGATAGAATTTTTTGGGTATGAAACTAACTAGTGACGGCTGAAAGCTGTCATAACTGTAGAACTCACAGACACCTTCGTTTTGACTGGTTATGGCTCCCGTAACTCTAAACGAGCCAAGAGTTATGGCCCTCCGAAGAATCGATATCCACATGGTGCAACATCTACGGTGTAAGGTGCAACATCCGTCCAAAATGACGAAACAGTGTCGTACACCTTTAGAAATGAGTGCATGGATTTGAAACACTGCAGTGCCATGGTGCACCACTCTCCAGCGATGGTAAATTATAGACCAGCCACGGGGATCCCGTTTTACAGAAAAAAATCCACATGACGAAAAAACGAAGGGTAAAAAACTTCCTTGACCCGATTGAGGTTCGGATAGGATTTTTTGGGTATGAATCTAACCAGTGACAGCTGAAAGCTGCCATAGCTGTAGAACTCACAGATACCTTTGATTTGACTGGTTATGGCTCCCGTAACTCCAAACGAGCCAAGAGTTATGGCCCTCCGAAGAATCGATTTCCACAGGGTGCAACATCTGCGGTGCAAGGTGCAACATCCGTCCAAAATGACGAAACCGTGCCGTACGACCTTTAGAAATGGGTGCATGGATTTGAAACGGTGCAGTACCATGGTGCACCACTCTCCAGCGATGGTAAATCATTGACCAGCCATGGGGATCCCGTTTTACAGAAAAAATCCACGTGACGAAAAAACGAAGGGTAAAAAACTTCCATGACCCGATTGAGGTTCGGATAGGATTTTTTGGGTATGAAACTAACCAGTGACGGCTGAAAGCCGTCATAGCTGTAGAACTCACAGATACCTTCGTTTTGACTGGTTATGGCTCCCGTAACTCCAAACGAGCCCAGAGTTATGGCCCTCCGAATAATCGATATCCATAGGGTGCAACATCTACGGTGCAAGGTGCTACATCCGTCCAAAATGACGAAACCGTGCCGTACGACCTTTTAAAATGGGTGCATGGATTTGAAACGGTGCAGTACCATGGTGCACCACTCTCCAGCGATGGTAAATCAGTGACCAGCCACGGGGATCCCGTTTTACAGAAAAAATCCACGTGACGAAAAAACGAAGGGTAAAAACTTCCTTGACCCGATCGAGGTTCGGATAGGATTTTTTAAGTATGAAACTAACCAGTGACGGCTAAAAGCCATCATAGCTGTAGAACTCATAGATATCTTCGTTTTGACTGGTTATGGCTCCCGTAACTCCAAACGAGCCAAGAGTTATGGCCCTCCGAATAATCGATATCCATAGGGTGCAACATCTACGGTGCAAGGTGCAACATCCGTCCAAAATGACGAAACCGTGCCGTACGACCTTTAGAAATGGATGCATGGATTTGAAACGGTGCATTACCATGGTGCCCCACTCTCCAGCGATGGTAAATCATTGACCAGCCACGGGGATCCCGTTTTACAAAAAAAATCCACGTGACGAAAAAACGAAGGGTAAAAAACTTCCATGACCCGATTGAGGTTCGGATAGGATTTTTTGGGTATGAAACTAACCAGTGACGGCTGAAAGCTGTCATAGCTTTAGAACTCACAGATACCTTCGTTGTGACTGGTTATGGCTCCCGTAACTCTAAACGAGCCAAGAGTTATGGCCCTCCGAATAATCGATATCCACACGGTGCAACATCTACGGTGTAAGGTGCAACATCCGTCCAAAATGACGAAACAGTGCCGTACGACCTTTAGAAATGAGTGCATGGATTTGAAACATTGCAGTGCCATGGTGCACCACTCTCCAGCGATGGTAAATCATAGACCAGCCACGGGGATCCCGTTTTACAGAAAAAATCCACGTGACGAAAAAACGAAGGGTTAAAAACTTCCTTGACCCGATTGAGGTTCGGATAGTTTTGGGTATGAATCTAACCAGTGACGGCTGAAAGCTGCCATAGATGTAGAACTCACAGATACCTTCGTTTTGACTGGTTATGGCTCCCGTAACTCTAAACGAGGCAAGAGTTATGGCCCTCCGAAGAATCGATTTCCACAGGGTGCAACATCTGCGGTGCAAGGTGCAACATCCGTCCAAAATGACGAAACCGTGCCGTACGACCTTTAGAAATGGGTGCATGGATTTGAAACGGTGCAGTACCATGGTGCACCACTCTCCAGCGATGGTAAATCATTGACCAGCCACGGGGATCCCGTTTTACAGAAAAAATCCACGTGACGAAAAAACGAAGGGTAAAAACTTCCTTGACCCGATCGAGGTTCGGATAGGATTTTTTGGGTATGAAACTATCCAGTGACGGCTGAAAGCCGTCATAGCTGTAGAACTCACAGATACCTTCGTTTTGACTGGTTATGGCTCCCGTAACTCCAAACGAGCCAAGAGTTATGGCCCTCCGAATAATCGATATCCATAGGGTGCAACATCTACGGTGCAAGGTGCAACATCCGTCCAAAATGACGAAACCGTGCCGTACGACCTTTAGAAATGGGTGCATGGAATTGAAACGGTGCAGTACCATGGTGCACCACTCTTCAGCGATGGTAAATCATTGACCAGCCACGGGGATCCCGTTTTACAGAAAAAATCCACGTGAGGAAAAAACGAAGGGTAAAAAACTTCCATGACCCGATTGAGGTTCGGATAGGATTTTTTGGGTATGAAACTAACCAGTAACGGCTGAAAGCTGTCATAGCTGTAGAACTCACAGATACCTTCGTTTTGACTGGTAATGACTCTCGTAACACTAAACGAGCCAAGAGTTATGGCCCTCCGAAGAATCGATATCCATAGGGTGCAACATCTACGGTGCAAGGTGCAACATCCGTCCAAAATGACGAAACCGTGCCGTACGACCTTTAGAAATGGATGCATGGATTCGAAACGGTGCAGTACCATGGTGCACCACTCTCCAGCGATGGTAAATCATTAACCAGCCACGGGGATCCCGTTTTACAGAAAAAATCCACGTGACGAAAAAACGAAGGGTAAAAAACTTCCATGATCCGATTGAGGTTCGGATAGGATTTTTTGGGTATGAAACTAACCAGTGACGGCTGAAAGCCGTCATAGCTGTAGAACTCATAGATACCTTCGTTTTGACTGGTTATGGCTCCCGTAACTCCAAACGAGCCAAGAGTTATGGCCCTACGAATAATCGATATCCATAGGGTGCAACATCCGCGGTGCAAGGTGCAACATCCGTCCAAAATGACGAAACCGTGTCGCACGACCTTTACAAATGGGTGCATGGATTTGAAACGGTGCAGTACCATGGTGCACCACTCTCCAGCGATGGTAGATCATTGACCAGCCACGGGGATCCCGTTTTACAGAAAAAATCCACGTGACGAAAAAACGAAGGGTAAAAACTTCCTTGACCCGATCGAGGTTCGGATAGGATTTTTTGGGTATGAAACTAACCAGTGACGGCTGAAAGCCGTCATAGCTGTAGAACTCACAGATACCTTCGTTTTGACTGGTTAAGGCTCCCGTAACTCTAAACGAGCCAAGGGTTATGGCCCTCCGAAGAATCGATATCCACACGGTGCAACGTCCGTCCAAAATGACGAAACAGTGCCGTACACCTTTAGAAATGAGTGCATGGATTTGAAACATTGCAGTGCCATGGTGCACCACTCTCCAGCGATGGTAAATTATAGACCAGCCACGGGGATCCCGTTTTACAGAAAAAATCCACGTGACGAAAAAACGAAGGGTAAAAAACTTCCTTGACCCGATTGAGGTTCGGATAGGATTTTTTGGGTATGAATCTAACCAGTGATGGCTGAAAGCTTCCATAGCTGTAGAACTCGCAGATACCTTCGTTTTGACTGGTTATGGCTCCCGTAACTCTAAACGAGGCAAGAGTTATGGCCCTCCGAAGAATCGATTTCCACAGGGTGCAACATTTGCGGTGCAAGGTGCAACATCCGTCCAAAATGACGAAACCGTGCCGTACGACCTTTAGAAATGGGTGCATGGATTTGAAACGGTGCAGTACCATGGTCCGCCACTCTCCAGCAATGGTAAATCATTGACCAGCCACGGGGATCCCGTTTTACAGAAAAAATCCACGTGACGAAAAAACAAAGGGTAAAAAACTTCCATGACCCGATTGAGGTTCGGATAGGATTTTTTGGGTATGAAACTAACCAGTGACGGCTGTAAGCCGTCATAGCTGTAGAACTCATGGATACCTTCGTTTTGACTGGTTATGGCTCCCGTAACTTCAAACGAACCAAGAGTTATGGCCCTCCGAATAATCGATATCCATAGGGTGCAACATCTACGGTGCAAGGTGCAACATCCGTCCAAAATGACGAAACCATGCCGTACGACCTTTAGAAATGGGTGCATGGATTAGAAACGGTGCAGTACCATGGTGCACCACTCTCCAGCGATGGTAAATCATTGACCAGCCACGGGAATCCCGTTTTACAGAAAAAATCAACATGACAAAAAAATGAAGGGTAAAAAAGTTCCATGACCCGATTGAGGTTCGGATAGGATTTTTTGGGTATGAAACTAACCAGTGACCGCTAAAAGACGTCATAGCTGTAGAACTCACAGATACCTTCGTTTTGACTGGTTATGGCTCCCGTAACTCTAAACGAGCCAAGAGTTATGGCCCTCCGAAGAATCGATTTCCACAGGGTGCAACATCTGCGGTGCAAGGTGCAACATCCGTCCAAAATGACGAAACCGTGCCGTTCGACCTTTAGAAATGGGTGCATGGATTTGAAACGGTGCAGTACCATGGTGCACCACTCTCCAGCGATGGTAAATCATTGACCAGCCACGGGGATCCCGTTTTACAGAAAAAATCCACGTGACGAAAAAACGAAGGGTAAAAACTTCCTTGACCCGATCGAGGTTCGGATAGGATTTTTTAAGTATGAAACTAACCAGTGAATGCTGAAAGCCGTCATTGCTGTAGAACTCATAGATATCTTCGTTTTGACTGGATATGGCTCCCGTAATTCCAAACGAGCCAAGAGTTATGGCCCTCCGAATAATCGATATCCATAGGGTGCAACATCTACGGTGCAAGATGCAACATCCGTCAAAAATGACGAAACCGTGCCGTACGACCTTTAGAAATGGATGCATGGATTTGAAACGGTGCATTACCATGGTGCAAAACTCTCTAGCGATGGTAAATCATTGACCAGCCACGGGGATCCCGTTTTACAGAAAAAATCCACGTGACGAAAAAACGAAGGGTAAAAAACTTCCATGACCCGATTGAGGTTCGGATAGGATTTTTTGGGTATGGAACTAACCAATGATGGCTGAAAGCCGTCATAGCTGTAGAACTCACAGATACCTTCGTTTTGACTGGTTATGGCTCCCGTAACTCTAAACGAGCCAAGAGTTATGGCCCTCCGAATAATCGATATCCACACGGTGCAACATCTACGGTGTAAGGTGCAACATCCGTCCAAAATGACGAAACAGTGCCGTACGACCTTTAGAAATGAGTGCATGGATTTGAAACATTGCAGTGCCATGGTGCACCACTCTCCAGCGATGGTAAATCATAGACCAGCCATGGGGATCCCGTTTTACAGAAAAAATCCACGTGACGAAAAAACGAAGGTTTAAAAACTTCCTTGACCCGATTGAGGTTCGGATAGGATTTTTTGGGTATGAATCTAACCAGTGACGGCTGAAAGCTGCCATAGATGTAGAACTCACAGATACCTTCGTTTTGACTGGTTATGGCTCCCGTAACTCTAAACGAGGCAAGAGTTATGGCCCTCCGAAGAATCGATTTCCACAGGGTGCAACATCTGCGGTGCAAGGTGCAACATCCGTCCAAAATGACGAAACTGTGCCGTACGACCTTTAGAAATGGGTGCATGGATTTGAAACGGTGCAGTACCATGGTGCACCACTCTCCAGCGATGGTAAATCATTGACCATCCACGGGGATCCCGTTTTACAGAAAAAATCGACGTGACGAAAAAACGAAGGGTAAAAACTTCCTTGACCCGATCGAGGTTCGGATAGGATTTTTTGGGTATGAAACTAACCAGTGACGGCTGAAAGCCGTCATAGCTGTAGAACTCATAGATACCTTCGTTTTGACTGGTTATGGCTCCCGTAACTCCAAACGAGCCAAGAGTTATGGCCCTCCGAATAATCGATATCCATAGGGTGCAACATCTACGGTGCAAGGTGCAACATCCGTCCAAAATGACGAAACCGTGCCGTACGACCTTTAGAAATGGGTGCATGGAATTGAAACGGTGCAGCACCATGGTGCACCACTCTCCAGCGATGGTAAATCATTGACCAGCCACGGGGATCCCGTTTTACAGAAAAAATCCACGTGAGGAAAAAACGAAGGGTAAAAAACTTCCATGACCCGATTGAGGTTCGGATAGGATTTTTTGGGTATGAAACTAACCAGTGACGGCTGAAAGCTGTCATAGCTGTAGAACTCAAAGATACCTTCGTTTTGACTGGTAATGGCTCCCGTAACTCTAAACGAGCCAAGAGTTATGGCCTTCTGAACAATCGATATCCATAGGGTGCAACATCTACGGTGCAAGGTGCAACATCCGTCCAAAATGACGAAACCGTGCCGTACGACCTTTACAAATGGATGCATGGATTTGAAACGGTGCAGTTCCATGGTGCACCACTCTCCAGCGATGGTAAGTCATTGACCAGCAACGGGGATCCCGTTTTACAGAAAAAATCCACGTGACGAAAAAACGAAGGGCAAAAAACTTCCATGACCCGATTGAGGTTCGGATAGGATTTTTTGGGTATGAAACTAACCAGTGACGGCGGAAAGCCTTCATAGCTGTAGAACTCACAGATGCCTTCGTTTTGACTGGTTGTGGCTCCCGTAACTCTAAACGAGCCAAGAGTTGTGGCCCTCCGAAGAATCGATATCCACGGGGGCAACATCTACGGTGTAAGGTGCAACATCCGTCCAAAATGACGAAACAGTGCCGTACGACCTTTAGAAATGGGTGCATGGATTTGAAACGGTGCAGTTCCATGGTGCACCACTCTCCAGCGATGGTAAATCGTAGACCAGCCACGGGGATCCCGTTTTACAGAAAAAATCCACGTGACGAAAAAACGAAGGGTAAAAAACTTCCTTGACCCGATTGAGGTTCTGATAGGATTTTTTAGGTATGAATCTAACCAGTGACGGCTGAAAGCTGCCATAGCTGTAGAACTCACAGATACCTTCGTTTTGACAAGTTATGGGTCTCGTAACTCTAAACGAGCCAAGAGTTATGGCCCTCCGAATAATCGATATCCAAAGGGTGCAACATCTGCGGTGCAAGGTGCAACATCCGTCCAAAATGACGAAACCGTGCCGTACGATCTTTAGAAATGGGTGCAGGGATTTGAAATGGTGTAGTACCATGGTGCACCACTCTCCAGCGATGGTAAATCATTGACCAGCCACGGGGATCCCGTTTTTACAGAAAAAATCCACGTGAGGAAAAAACGAAGGGCAAAAAACTTCCATGACCCGATTGAGGTTCGGATAGGATTTTTTGGGTATGAAACTAACCAGTGACGGCTGAAAGCCATCATAGCTGTAGAACTCACAGATACCTTCGTTTTGACAGGTTATGGGTCCCGTAACTCTAAACGAGCCAAGAGTTATTGCCCTCCGAATAATCGATATCCAAAGGGTGCAACATCTGCGGTGCAAGGTGCAACATCCGTCCAAAATGACGAAATCGTGCCGTACGACCTTTAGAAATGGGTGCAGGGATTTGAAACGGTGCAGTACCATGGTGCACCACTCTCCAGCGATGGTAAATCATTGACTAGCCACGGGGATCCCGTTTTACAGAAAAAATCCACGTGACGAAAAAACGAAGGGTAAAAAACTTCCATGACCCGATTGAGGTTCGGATAGGATTTTTTGGGTATGAGACAAACCAGTGACGGCTGAAAGCGGTCATAGCTGTAGAACTCACAGATACCTTCGTTTTGACTGGTTGTGGCTCCCGTAACTCCAAACGAGCCAAGAGTTATGGCCCTCCGAATAATCGATATCCATAGGGTGCAACATCTACGGTGCAAGGTGCAACATCCGTCCAAAATGACGAAACTGTGCCGTACGAACTTTAGAAATGGGTGCATAGATTTGAAACGGTGCAGTACCATGGTGCACCACTCTCCAGCGATGGTAAATCATTGACCAGCCACGGGGATCCCCTTTCTACAGAAAAAATCCACGTGACGAAAAAACGAAGGGTAAAAAACTTCCTTGACCCGATTGAGGTTCTGATAGGATTTTTTGGGTATGAAACTAACTAGTGACGGCAGAAAGCTGTCATAGCTGTAGAACTCACAGATACCTTCGTTTTGACTGGTTGTGGCTCCCGTAACTCTAAACGAGCCAAGAGTTATGGCCCTCCGAAGAATCGATATCCACAGGGTGCAACATCTACGGTGTAAGGTGCAACATCCGTCCAAAATGATGAAACAGTGCCGTACGTCCTTTAGAAATGAGTGCATGGATTTGAAACATTGCAGTGCCATGGTGCACCACTCTCCAGCGATGGAAAATCATAGACCAGCCTCGGGGATCCCGTTTAACATAAAAAATCCACGTGACGAAAAAACGAAGGGTAAAAAACTTCCTTGACCCGATTGAGGTTCGGATAGGATTTTTTGGGTATGAAACTAACCAGTGACGGCTGAAAGCTGTCATAGCTGTAGAACTAACGGATACCTTAGTTTTGACTGGTTATGGCTCCCGTAACTCTAAACGAGCCAAGAGTTATGGCCCTCCGAAAAATCGATATCCATATGGTGCAACATCTACGGTGCAAGGTGCAACATCCGTCCAAAATGACGAAACCGTGCCGTACGACCTTTAGAAATGGATGCATGGATTTGAAACGGTGCAGTACCATGGTGCACCACTCTCCAGCGATGGTAAATCATTGACCAGCCACGGGGATCCCGTTTTACAGAAAAAATCCACGTGACGAAAAAACGAAGGGTAAAAAACTTCCATGACCCGATTGAGGTTCGGATGGGATTTTTTGGGTATGAAACTAACCAGTGACGGCTGAAAGCCGACATAGCTCTAGAACTCACAGATGCCTTCGTTTTGACTGGTTATGGCTCCCGTAACTCTAAACGAGCCAAGAGTTGTGGCCCTCCGAAGAATCGATATCCACAGGTTGCAACATCTACGGTGCAAGGTGCAACATCCGTCCAAAATGACGAAACAGTGCCGTACGACCTTTAGAAATGAGTGCATGGATTTGAAACATTGCAGCACCATGGCGCACCACTCTCCAGCGATGGTAAATCATAGACCAGCCATGGAGATCCCGTTTTACAGAAAAAATCCACGTGACGAAAAAACGAAGGGTAAAAAACTTCCTTGACCCGATTGAGGTACTGATAGGATTTTTTGGGTATGAAACTAACCAGTGACGGCTGAAAGCGGTCATAGCTGTAGAACTCACAGATACCTTCGTTTTGACTGGTTGTGGCTCCCGTAACTCCAAACGAGCCAAGAGTTATGGCCCTTCGAATAATCGATATCCATAGGGTGCAACATCTACGGTGCAAGGTGCAACATCCGTCCAAAATGACGAAACCGTGCCGTACGACCTTTAGAAATGGGTGCATAGATTTGAAATGGTGCAGTACCATGTTTCACCACTCTCCAGCGATGGTAAATTATTGACCAGCCACGGGGATCCCGTTTTTACAGAAAAAATCCACGTGAGGAAAAAACGAAGGGTAAAAAACTTCCATGACCCGATTGAGGTTCGGATAGGATTTTTTGGGTATGAAACTAACCAGTGACGGCTGAAAGCCGTCGTTGCTGTAGAACTCACAGATACCTTCGTTTTGACAGGTTCTGGGTCCCGTAACTCTAAACGAGCCAAGAGTTATGGCCCTCCGAAGAATCGATATCCACAGGGTGCAACATCTACGGTGTAAGGTGCAACATCCGTCCAAAATGACGAAACAGTGCCGTACGACCTTTAGAAATGAGTGCATGGATTTGAAACATTGCAGTGCCATGGTGCACCACTCTCCAGCGATGGTAAATCATAGACCAGCCACGGGGATCCCGTTTTACAGAAAAAATCCACGTGACGAAAAAACGAAGGGTAAAAAACTTCCTTGACCCGATTGTGGTTCGGATAGGATTTTTTGGGTATGAATCTAACCAGTGACGGCTGAAAGCTGCCATAGCTGTAGAACTCACAGATACCTTCGTTTTGACTGGTTATGGCTCCCGTAACTCTAAACGAGCCAAGAGTTATGGCCCTCCGAAGAATCGATATCCACAGGGTGCAACATCTACGGTGCAAGGTGCAACATCCGTCCAAAATGACGAAACAGTGCCGTACGACCTTTAGAAATGAGTGCATGGATTTGAAACATTGCAGTACCATGGTGCACCACTCTCCAGCGATGGTAAATCATAGACCAGCCACGGGGATCCCGTTTTACAGAAAAAATCCACGTGACGAAAAAACGAAGGATAAAAAACTTCATTGACCCGATTGAGGTTCGGATAGGATTTTTTGGGTATGAAACTAACTTGTGACGGCAGAAAGCTTACATAGCTGTAGAACTCACAGATACCTTCGTTTTGACTGGTTATGGTTCCCGTAACTCTAAACGAGCCAAGAGTTATGGCCCTTCGAATAATAGATATCCATAGGGTGCAACATCTACGGCGCAAGGTGCAACATCCGTCCAAGATGACGAAACCGTGCCCTACGGCCTTTAGAAATGGGTGCACGGAATTGAAACGGTGCAGTACCATGGTGCACCACTCTCCAGCGATGGTAAATCATTGACCAGACACGGGGATCCCGTTTTACAGAAAAAATCCACGTGACGAAAAAACGAAGTGTAAAAAACTTCCATGACCCGATTGAGGTTCGGATAGGATTTTTTGGGTATGAAACTAACCAGTGACGGCTGAAAGCGGTCATAGCTATAGAACTCACAGATACCTTCGTTTTGACAGGTGATGGGTCCCGTAACTCTAAACGAGCCAAGAGTTATGGCCCTCCGAATAATCGATATCCAAAGGGTGCAACATCTGCGGTGCAAGGTGCAACATCCGTCCAAAATGACGAAACCTTGCCGTACGACCTTTAGAAATGGGTACAGGGATTTGAAACGTTGCAGTACCATTGTGCACCACTCTCCAGCAATGGTAAATCATTGACCAGCCATGGGGATCCCGTTTTACAGAAAAATTCCACGTGACGAAAAAACGAAGGGTAAAAAACTTCCATGACCCGATTGTGGTTCGGATAGGATTTTTTGGGTATGAAACTAACCATTGACGGCTGAAAGCCATCATAGCTGTAGAACTCACAGATACCTTCGTTTTGACTGGTTATGGCTCCCGTAACTCCAAACGAGCCAAGAGTTATGGCCCTCCGACGAATCGATATCCATAGGGTGCAACATCCGTCCAAAATGACGAAACCGTGTCGTACGACCTTCAGAAATGGGTGCATAGATTTGAAACGGTGCAGTACCATGCTGCACCACTCTCCAGCGATGGTAAATCATTGACCAGCGACGGGGATCCCGTTTTTACAGAAAAAATCCACGTGAGGAAAAAACGAAGGTTAAAAAACTTCCATGACCCGATTGAGGTTCGGATAGGATTTTTCGGGTATGAAACGAACCAGTGATGGCTGAAAGCTGTCATAGCTATAGAACTCACAGATACCTTCGTTTTGACTGGTTGTGGCTCCCGTAACTCTAAACAAGCCAAGAGTTATGGCCCTCCGAAGAATCGATATCCACAGGGTGCAACATCTACGGTGTAAGGTGCAACATCCGTCCAAAATGACGAAACAGTGCCGTACGACCTTTAGAAATGAGTGCATGGAGTTCAAACATTGCAGTGCCATGGTGCACCACTCTCCAGCAATGGTAAATCATAGACCAGCCACGGGGATCGCGTTTAACATAAAAAATCCACGTGATGAAAAAACGAAGGGTAAAAAACTTCCTTGACCCGATTGAGGTTCGGATAGGATTTTTTGGGTATGAAACTAACCAGTGACGGCTGAAAGCGGTCATAGCTATAGAACTCACAGATACCTTCGTTTTGACTGGTTATGGCTCACGTAACTCTAAACGAGCCAAGAGTTATGGCCCTCCGAAGAATCGATATCCATAGGGTGCAACATCTACGGTGCAAGGTGCAACATCCGTCCAAAATGACGAAACCGTGTCGTACGACCTTTAGAAATGGATGCATGGATTTGAAACGGTGCAGTACCATGGTGCACCACTCTCCAGCGATGGTAAATCATTGACCAGCCACGGGGATCCCGTTTTACAGAAAAAATCCACGTGACGAAAAAACGAAGGGTAAAAAACTTCCATGACCCGATTGAGGTTCGGATTGGATTTTTTTGGGTATGAAACTAACCAGTGACGGCTGAAAGCGGTCATAGCTGTAGAACTCACAGATACCTTCGTTTTGACTGGTTATGGCTCCCATAACTCCAAACGAGCCAAGAGTTATGGCCCTCCGAAGAATCGATTTCCACAGGGTGCAACATCTGCGGTGCAAGGTGCAACATCCATCCAAAATGACGAAACCGTGCTGTACGTCCTTTAGAAATGGGTGCATGGATTTGAAACGGTGCTGTTCCATGGTGCACCACTCTACAGCGATGGTAAATCATTGACCAGCCACGGGGATTCCGTTTTTACAGAAAAAATCCACGTGAGGAAAAAACGAAGGGTAAAAAACTTCCATGACCCGATTTAGGTTCGGATCGGATTTTTTGGGTATGAAACTAACCAGTGAAGGCTGAAAGCTGTCATAGCTGTAGAACTCACAGATACCTTCGTTTTGACTGGTTATGGCTCCCGTAACTCTAAACGAGCCAAGATTTATGGCCCTCCGAAGAATCGATGTCCACAGGGTGCAACATCAACGGTGTAAGGTGCAACATCCGTCCAAAATGACGAAATAGTGCCGTACGACCTTTAGAAATGAGTGCATGGATTTGAAACATTGCAGTGCCATGGTGCACCACTCTCCAGCAATGGTAAATGATAGACCAGCCACGGGGATACCGTTTTACAGAAAAAATCCACGTGACGAAAAAACGAAGGGTAAAAAACTTCCAT
Organism: Allium cepa; assembly: GCA_030765085.1. Classification (NCBI taxonomy): domain Eukaryota; kingdom Viridiplantae; phylum Streptophyta; class Magnoliopsida; order Asparagales; family Amaryllidaceae; genus Allium; species Allium cepa. The sequence continues at coordinate 2,725,542 of CM060941.1, forward strand.
GACCCGATTGAGGTTCGGATAGGATTTTTTGGGTATGAATCTAACCAGTGAAGGCTGAAAGCTGCCATAGATGTAGAACTCACAGATACCTTCGTTTTGACTGGTTATGGCTCCCGTAACTCTAAACGAGCCAAGAGTTATGGCCCTCCGAAGAATCGATATCCACAGGGTGCAACATCTACGGTGCAAGGTGCAACATCCGTCCAAAATGACGAAACAGTGCAGTACGACCTTTAGAAATGAGTGCATGGATTTGAAACATTGCAGTACCATGGTGCACCACTCTCCAGCGATGGTAAATCATAGACCAGCCACGGGGATCCCGTTTTACAGAAAAAATCCACGTGACAAAAAAACGAAGGGTAAAAAACTTCCTTGACCCGATTGAGGTTCGGATAGGATTTTTTGGGTATGAAACTAACCAGTGACGGCAGAAAGCTGTCATAGCTGTAGAACTCACAGATACCTTCGTTTTGACTGGTTATGGCTCCCGTAACTCTAAACGAGCCAAGAGTTATGGCCCTGCGAATAATAGATATCCATAGGGTACAACATCTACGGCGCAAGGTGCAACATCCGTCCAAAATGACGAAACCGTGTCGTACGACCTTTAGAAACGGGTGCATGGAATTGAAACAGTGAAGTACCATGGTGCACCACTCTCCAGCAATGGTAAATCATTGACCAGCCACGGGGATCCCGTTTTACAGAAAAAATCCATGTGACGAAAAAACGAAGGGTAAAAAACTTCCATGACCCGATTGAGGTTCGAATAGGATTTTTTGGGTATGAAACTAACCAGTGACGGCTAAAAGCCGTCATAGCTGTAAAACTCACAGATACCTTCGTTTTGACAGGTTATGGGTCCCGTAACTCTAAACGAGCCAAGAGTTATGGCCCTCCGAATAATCGATATACAAAGGGTGCAACATTTGCGGTGCAAGGTGCAACATCCGTCCAAAATGACGAAACCGTGCCGTACGACCTTTAGAAATGGGTGCAGGGATTTGAAACGGTGCAGTACCATAGTGAACCACTCTCCAGCGATGGTAAATCATTGACCAGCCACGGGGATCCCGTTTTACAGAAAAAATCCACGTCACGAAAAAACGAAGGGTAAAAAACTTCCATGACCCGATTGAGGTTCGGATAGGATTTTTTGGGTATGAAACAAACCAGTGACGGCTGAAAGCGATCATAGCTGTAGAACTCACATATACCTTCGTTTTGACTGGTTATGGCTCCCGTAACTCCAAACGAGCCAAGAGTTATGGCCCTCCGAATAATCGATATGCATAGGGTGCAACATCTACGGTGCAAGGTGCAACATCCGCCCAAAATGACGAAACCGTGCCGTACGACCTTTAGAAATGGGTGCACAGATTTGAAATGGCGCAGTACCATGGTGCATCACTCTCCAGCGATGGTAAATCATTAACCAGCCACGGGGATCCCGTTTTTATGGAAAAAAAACCACGTGAGGAAAAAACGAAGGGTAAAAAACTTCCATGACACGATTGAGGTTCGGATAGGATTTATTGGGTATGAAACTAACCGGTGACGGCTGAAAGCGGTCATAGATGTAGAACTCACAGATACCTTCGTTTTGACTTGTTGTGGCTCCCGTAACTCTAAACGAGCCAAGAGTTATGGCCCTCCGAAGAATCGATATCCATAGGGTGCAACATCTACGGTGTAAGGTGCAACATCCGTCCAAAATGACGAAACAGTGTCGTACGTCCTTTAGAAATGAGTGCATGGATTTGAAACATTGCAGTGCCATGGTGCACCACTCTCTAGCGATGGTAAATCATAGACTAGCCACGGGGATCCCGTTTAACATAAAAAATCCACGTGACGAAAAAACGAAGGGTAAAAAACTTCCTTGACCCGATTGAGGTTCGGATAGGATTTTTTGGGCATGAAACTAACCAGTGACGGCTGAAAGCGGTCATAGCTGTAGAACTCACAGATACCTTCATTTTGACTGGTTATGGCTCCCGTAACTCTAAACGAGCCAAGAGTTATAGCCCTCCGAAGAATCGATATCCATAGGGTGCAACATCTACGGTGCAAGGTGCAACATCCGTCCAAAATGACGAAACCGTGCCGTACGACCTTTAGAAATGGATGCATGGATTTGAAACGGTGCAGTACCATAGTGCACCACTCTCCAGCGATGGTAAATCATTGACCATCCACGGGGATCCCGTTTTACAGAAAAAATCCACATGACGAAAAAACGAAGGGTAAAAAACTTCCATGACCCGATTGAGGTTCGGATAGGATTTTTTGGGTATGAAACTAACCATTGACGGCTGAAAGCCGTCATAGCTGTAGAACTCACAGATACCTTCGTTTTGACTTGTTATGGCACCCGTAAATCCAAACGAGCCAAGAGTTATGGCCCTCCGAAGAATCGATTTCCACAGGTGCAACATCTGCGGTGCAAGGTGCAACATCCGTCCAAGATGACGAAACCGTGTCGTACGACCTTTAGAAATGGGTGCATGGATTTGAAACGGTGCAGTACCATGGTGCACCACTCTCCAGCGATGGTAAATCATTGACCAGCCACGGGGATCCCGTTTTTACAAAAAAATCCACGTGAGGAAAAAACGAAGGGTAAAAAACTTCCATGACCCGATTGAGGTTCGGATAGGATTTTTTGGGTATGAAACTAACCAGTGAAGGCTGAAAGCTGTCATAGCTGTAGAACTCACAGATACCTTCGTTTTGACTGGTTATGGCTCCCGTAACTCTAAACGAGCCAAGAGTTATGGCCCTCCGAAGAATCGATATCCACAGGGTGCAACATCTACGGCGCAAGGTGCAACATCCGTGCAAGATGACGAAACCGTGCCCTACGACCTTTAGAAATGGGTGCATGAAATTGAAACGGTGTAGTACCATGGTGCACCACTCTCCAGCGATGGTAAATCATTGACCAGCCACGGGGATCCCGTTTTACAGAAAAAATCCACGTGACGAAAAAACGAAGGGTAAAAAACTTCCATGACCCGATTTAGGTTCGGATAGGATTTTTTGGGTATGAAACTAACCAGTGATGGCTGAAAGCCGTCATAGTTGTAGAACTCATAGATACCTTCGTTTTGACAGGTTATGGGTCCCGTAACTCTAAACGAGCCAAGAGTTATGGCCCTCCGAATAATCGATATCCAAAGGGTGCAACATCTGCGGTGCAAGGTGCAACATCCGTCCAAAATGACGAAACCGTGCCGTACGACCTTTAGAAATGGGTGCAGGGATTTGAAACGGTGCAGTACCATGGTGCACCACTCTCCAGCGATGGTAAATCATTGACCAGCCACGGGGATCCCGTTTTACAGAAAAAATCCACGTGACGAAAAAACAAAGGGTAAAAAACTTCCATGACCCGATTGACGTTCGGATAGGATTTTTTGGGTATGAAACTAACCAGTGACGGCTGAAAGCGGTCATAGCTGTAGAACTCACAGATACCTTCGTTTTGACTGGTTATGGCTCCCGTAACTCCAAACGAGCCAAGAGTTATGGCCCTCCGAATAATCTATATCCATAGGGTGCAACATCTGCGGTGCAAGGTGCAACATCCGTCCAAAATGACGAAACAGTGCCGTACGACCTTTAGAAATGAGTGCATGGATTTGAAACGGTGCAGTACCATGGTGCACCACTCTCCAGCGATGGTAAATCATTGACCAGCCACTGGGATCCCGTTTTTACAGAAAAAATCCACGTGAGGAAAAAACGAAGGGTAAAAAACTTCCATGACCCGATTGAGGTTCGGATAGGATTTTTTGGGTATGAAACTAACCAGTGACGGCTGAAAGCTGTCACAACTGTAGAACTCACAGATACCTTCGTTTTCACTGGTTGTGGCTCCCGTAACTCTAAACGAGCCAAGAGTTATGGCCCTCCGAAGAATCGATATCCACAGGGTGCAACATCTACGGTGTAAGGTGCAACATCCGTCCAAAATGACGAAACAGTGCCGTACGACCTTTAGAAATGAGTGCATGGATTTGAAACATTGCAGTGCCATGATGCACCACTCTCCAGCGATGGTAAATCATAGATCAGCCACGGGGATCCCGTTTAACATAAAAAATCCACGTGATGAAAAAACGAAGGGTAAAAAACTTCCTTGACCCGATTGAGGTTCGGATAGGATTTTTTGGGTATGAAACTAACCAGTGACGGCTGAAAGCGGTCATAGCTGTAGAACTCACAGATACCTTCGTTTTGACTGGTTATGGCTCCCGTAGCTCTATACGAGCCAAGAGTTATGGCCCTCCGAAGAATCGATATCCATAGGGTGCAACATCTACGGTGCAAGGTGCAACATCCGTCCGAAATGATGAAACCGTGTCGTACGACCTTTAGAAATGGATGCATGGATTTGAAACGGTGCAGTACCATGGTGCACCGCTCTCCAGCGATGGTAAATCATTGACCAGCCATGGGGATCCCGTTTTACAGAAAAAATCCACGTGACGAAAAAACGAAGGGTAAAAAACTTCCATGACCCGATTTAGGTTCGGATAGGATTTTTTGGGTATGAAACTAACCAGTGATGGCTGAAAGCCGTCGTAGTTGTAGAACTCATAGATACCTTCGTTTTGACAGGTTATGGGTCCCGTAACTCTAAACGAGCCAAGAGTTATGGCCCTCCGAATAATCGATATCCAAAGGGTGCAACATCTGCGGTGCAAGGTGCAACATCCGTCCAAAATGACGAAACCGTGCCGTACGACCTTTAGAAACGGGTCATGGATTGGAAACGGTGCAGTACCATGGTGCACCACTCTCCAGCGTTGGTAAATCATAGACCAGCCACGGTGATCCCGTTTTACAGAAAAAATCCACGTGACGAAAAAACGAAGGGTAAAAAACTTCCATGACCCGATTTAGGTTCGGATAGGATTTTTTGGGTATGAAACTAACCAGTGATGGCTGAAAGCCGTCATAGTTGTAGAACTCATAGATACCTTCGTTTTGACAGGTTATGGGTCCCGTAACTCTAAACGAGCCAAGAGTTATGGCCCTCCGAATAATCGATATCCAAAGGGTGCAACATCTGCGGTGCAAGGTGCAACATCCGTCCAAAATGACGAAACCGTGCCGTACGACCTTTAGAAATGGGTGCAGGGATTTGAAACGGTGCAGTACCATGGTGCACCACTCTCCAGCGATGGTAAATCATTGACCAGCCACGGGGATCCCGTTTTACAGAAAAAATCCACGTGACGAAAAAACAAAGGGTAAAAAACTTCCATGACCCGATTGACGTTCGGATAGGATTTTTTGGGTATGAAACTAACCAGTGACGGCTGAAAGCGGTCATAGCTGTAGAACTCACAGATACCTTCGTTTTGACTAGTTATGGCTCCCGTAACTCCAAACGAGCCAAGAGTTATGGCCCTCCGAATAATCTATATCCATAGGGTGCAACATCTACGGTGCAAGGTGCAACATCCGTCCAAAATGACGAAACAGTGCCGTACGACCTTTAGAAATGAGTGCATGGATTTGAAACGGTGCAGTACCATGGTGCACCACTCTCCAGCGATGGTAAATCATTGACCAGCCACTAGGATCCCGTTTTTACAGAAAAAATCCACGTGAGGAAAAAACGAAGGGTAAAAAACTTCCGTGACCCGATTGAGGTTCGGATAGGATTTTTTGGGTATGAAACTAACCAGTGACGGATGAAAGCCGTCATAGCTGTAGAACTCACAGATACCTTCGTTTTGACTGATTGTGGGTCCCGTAACTCTAAACGAGCCAAGAGTTATGGCCCTCCGAATAATCGATATCCAAAGGGTGCAACATCTGCGGTGCAAGGTGCAACATCCGTCCAAAACGACGAAACCGTGCCGTACGACCTTTAGAAATGGATGCAGGGATTTGAAACGGTGCAGTACCATGGTGCACCACTCTCCAGCGATGGTAAATCATTGACCAGCCACGGGGATCCCGTTTTACAGAAAAAATCCACGTGACGAAAAAACGAAGGGTAAAAAACTTCCATGACCCGATCGAGGTTCGGATAGGATTTTTTGGGTATGAAACTAACCAGTGACGGCAGAAAGCTGTCATAGCTGTAGAACTCACAGATACCTTCGTTTTGACTGGTTATGGCTCCCGTAACTCTAAACGAGCCAAGAGTTATGGCCCTTCGAAGAATCGATATCCGTAGGGTGCAACATCTACGGTGCAAGGTGCAACATCCGTCCAAAATGACAAAACCGTGCCGTACGACCTTTAGAAATGGGTGCATGGATTTGAAACGGTGCAGTACCATGGTGCACCACTCTCTAGCGATGGTAAATCATTGACCAGCCACGGGGATCCCGTTTTACAGAAAAAATCCACGTGACAAAAAAACAAAGGGTAAAAAACTTCCATGACCCGATTGAGGTTCGGATAGGATTTTTTGGGTATGAAACTAACCAGTGACGGCTGAAAGCCGTCATAGCTGTAGAACTCACAGATACCTTTGTTTTGATTGGTTATGGCTCCCGTAACTCTAAACGAGCCAAGAGTTATGGCCCTCCGAAGAATCAATTTCCACAGGGTGCAACATCTGCGGTGCAAGGTGCAACATCCGTCCAAAATGACGAACAGTGCCGTACGACCTTTAGAAATGGGTGCATGGATTTGAAACATTGCAGTACCATGGTGCACCACTCTCCAGCGATGGTAAATAATTGACCAGCCGCGGGGATCCCGTTTTAAAGAAAAAATCCACGTGACGAAAAACGAAGGGTAAAAAACTTCCATGACCCGATCGAGGTTCGGATAGGATTTTTTGGGTATGAAACTAACCACTGACGGCAGAAAGCTGTCATAGCTGTAGAACTCACAGATACCTTCGTTTTGACTAGTTATGGCTCCCGTAACTCTAAACGAGCCAAGAGTTATGGCCCTTCGAAGAATCGATATCCATAGGGTGCAACATCTACGGTGCAAGGTGCAACATCCGTCCAAAATGACGAAACCGTGCCGTACGACCTTTAGAAACGGATGCATGGATTTGAAACGGTGCAGTACCGTGGCGCACCACTCTCCATCGATGGTAAATCATTGACCAGCCACGGGGATCCCGTTTTACAGAAAAAATCCACGTGACGAAAAAACGAAGGGTAAAAAACTTCCATGACCCGATTGAGGTTCAGATAGGATTTTTTGGGTATGAATCTAACCAGTGACGGCTGAAAGCTGCCATAGCTGTAGAACTCACAGATACCTTCGTTTTGACTAGTTATGGCTCCCGTAAATCTAAACGAGCCAAGAGTTATGGCCCTCCGAAGAATTGATATCCAGAGGGTGCAACATCTACGGTGCAAGGTGCAACATCCGTCCAAAATGACGAAACAGTGCCGTACGACCTTTAGAAATTTGTGCATGGATTTGAAACATTGTAGTACCATGGTGCACCACTCTCCAGCGATGGTAAATCATAGACCAGCCACGGGGATCCCGTTTTACAGAAAAAATCCACGTGACGAAAAAACGAAAGGTAAAAAACTTCCTTGACCCGATTGAGGTTCGGATAGGATTTTTTGGGTATGAAACTAACTAGTGACGGCTGAAAGCCGTCATAGCTGTAGAACTCACAGATACCTTCGTTTTGACTGGTTATGGCTCACGTAACTCCAAACGAACCAAGAGTTATGGCCCTCCGAATAATCGATATCCATAGGGTGCAACATCTACGGTGCAAGGTGCAACATCCGTCCAAAATGACGAAACCGTGCCGTACGACCTTTAGAAGTGGGTGCATGGATTTGAAACGGTGCAGTACCATGGTGCACAACTCTCCAGCGATGGTAAATCATTGACCAGCCACGGGGATCCCGTTTTACAGAAAAAATCCACGTGACGAAAAAACGAAGGGTAAAAAACTTCCATGACCCGATCGAGGTTCGGATAGTATTTTTTGGGTATGAAACTAACCAGTGACGGCAGAAAGCTGTCATAGCTGTAGAACTCACAGATACCTTCGTTTTGACTAGTTATGGCTCCCGTAACTCTAAACGAGCCAAGAGTTATGGCCCTTCGAAGAATCGATATCCATAGGGTGCAACATCTACCGTGCAAGGTGCAACATCCGTCCAAAATGACGAAACCGTGCCGTACGACCTTTAGAAATGGATGCATGGATTTGAAACGGTGCAGTACCATGGCGCACCACTCTCCATCGATGGTAAATCATTGACCAGCCACGGGGATCCCGTTTTACAGAAAAAATCCACGTGACGAAAAAACGAAGGGTAAAAAACTTCCATGACCCGATTGAGGTTCGGATAGGATTTTTTGGGTATGAATCTAACCAGTGACGGCTGAAAGCTGCCATAGCTGTAGAACTCACAGATACCTTCGTTTTGACTAGTTATGGCTCCCGTAAATCTAAACGAGCCAAGAGTTATGGCCCTCCGAAGAATTGATATCCAGAGGGTGCAACATCTACGGTGCAAGGTGCAACATCCGTCCAAAATGACGAAACAGTGCCGTACGACCTTTAGAAATGAGTGCATGGATTTGAAACATTGTAGTACCATGGTGCACCACTCTCCAGCAATGGTAAATCATAGACCAGCCACGGGGATCCCGTTTTACAGAAAAAATCCACGTGACGAAAAAACGAAAGGTAAAAAACTTCCTTGACCCGATTGAGGTTCGGATAGGATTTTTTGGGTATGAAACTAACCAGTGACGGCTGAAAGTCGTCATAGCCGTAGAACTCACAGATACCTTCGTTTTGACAGGTTATGGGTCCCGTAACTCTAAACGAGCCAAGAGTTATGGCCCTCCGAATAATCGATATCCAAAGGGTGCAACATCTGCGGTGCAAGGTGCAACATCCGTCCAAAATGACGAAACCGTGCCGTACGACCTTTAGAAAGGGGTGCAGGGATTTGAAACGGTGCAGTACCATGGTGCACCACTCTCCAACGATGGTAAATCACTGACCAGCCACGGGGATCCCGTTTTACAGAAAAAATCCACGTGACGAAAAAACGAAGGGTAAAAAACTTCCATGACCCGATTGAGGTTCGGATAGGTTTTTTTGGGTATGAAACTAACCAGTGACGGCTGAAAGCTTTCATAGATGTAGAACTCACAGATACCTTCGTTTTGACTGGTTATGGCTCCCATAACTCCAAACGAGCCAAGAGTTATGGCCCTTCGAAGAATCGATTTCCACAGGGTGCAACATCTGCGGTGCAAGGTGCAACATCCGTCCAAAATGACGAAACCGTGTCGTACGACCTTTAGAAATGGGTGCATGGATTTGAAACGGTGCAGTACCATGGTGCACCACTCTCCAGCGATGGTAAATCATTGACCAGCCACGGGGATCCTTTTTTTACAGAAAAAATCCACGTGAGGAAAAAACTTCCATGACCCGATCGAGGTTCGGATAGGATTTTTTGGGTATGAAACTAACCAGTGAAGGCTGAAAGCTGTCATATCTGCAGAACTCACAGATACCTTCGTTTTGACTGGTTATGGCTCCCGTAAATCTAAACGAGCCAAGAGTTATGGCCCTCCGAAGAATCGATATCAATAGGTTGCAACATCTACGGTGGAAGGTGCAACAACCGTCCAAAATGACGAAACAGTGCCGTACGTCCTTTAGAAATGAGTGCATGGATTTGAAACATTGCAGTGCCATGGTGCACCACTCTCTAGCGATGGTAAATCATTGACCAGCCACGGGGATCCCGTTTTACAGAAAAAATCCACGTGACGAAAAAACGAAGGGTAAAAAACTTCCATGACCCGATTGAGGTTCGGATAGGATTTTTTGGGTATGAAACTGACCAGTGATTGATGAAAGCCGTCATAGCTGTAGAACTCACAGATACCTTCGTTTTGACTGGTTATGGCTCCCGTAACTCTAAACGAGCCAAGAGTTATGGCCCTCCGAAGAATCGATTTCCACAGGGTGCAAGATCTTCGGTGCAAGGTGCAACATCCGTCCAAAATGACGAAACCGTGCCGTACGACCTTTAGAAATGAGTGCATGGATTTGAAACATTGGAGTACCATGGTGCACCACTCTCCAGCGATGGTAAATCATAGACCAGCCACGGGGATCCCGTTTTACAGAAAAAATCCACGTGACGAAGAAACGAAGGGTAAAAATCTTCCTTGACCCGATTGAGGTTCGGATAGGATTTTTTGGGTATGAAACTAACCAGTGGCGGCAGAAATCCGTCATAGCTGTAGAACTCACAGATACCTTCGTTTTGACTGGTTATGGCTCACGTAACTCTAAACGAGCCAAGAGTTATGGCCCTCCGAATAATCGATATCCAAAGGGTGCAACATCTGCGGCGTAAGGTGCAACATCCGTCCAAGATGACGAAACTGTGCCGTACGACCTTTAGAAATGGGTGCATGGATTTGAAACGGTGCAGTACCATGGTGCACCACTCTCCAGCGATGGTAAATCAATGACCAGCCACGGGGATCCCGTTTTACGGAAAATATCCACGTGACGAAAAAACGAAGGGTAAAAAACTTCCATGACCCGATTGAGGTTCGGATAGGATTTTTTGGGTATGAAACTAACCAGTGACGGCTGAAAGCCGTCATAGCTGTAGAACTCACAGATACCTTCGTTTTGACAGGTTATGGGTCACGTAAGTCTAAACGAGCCAAGAGTTATGGCCCTCCGAATAATCGATATCCAAAGGGTGCAACATCTGCGGTGCAAGGTGCAACATCCGTCCAAAATGACTAAACCGTGTCGTACGACCTTTAGAAATGGGTGCAGGGATTTGAAACGGTGTAGTACCATGGTGCACCACTCTCCAGCGATGGTAAATCATTGACCAGCCACGGGGATACCGTTTTACAGAAAAAATCCACGTGACGAAAAAACGAAGGGTAAAAAACTTCCATGACCCGATTGAGGTTCGGATAAGATTTTTTGGGAATGAAACTAACCAGTGACGGCTGAAAGCGGTCATAGCTATAGAACTCACAGATACCTTCGTTTTGACTGGTTATGGCTCCCGTAGCTCCAAACGAGCCAAGAGTTATGGCCCTCCGAAGAATCGATTTCCACAGGGTGCAACATCTACGGTGCAAGGTGCAACATCCGTCCAAAATGACGAAACCGTGCCGTACGACCTTTAGAAATGGGTGCAGGGATTTGAAACGGTGCAGTACCACGGTGCACCACTCTCCAGCGATGGTAAATCATTGACCAGCCACGGGGATACCGTTTTACAGAAAATATCCACGTGACGAAAAAACGAAGGGTAAAAAACTTCCATGACCCGATTGAGGTTCGGATAGGATTTTTTGGGTATGAAACTAACCAGTGACGGCTAAAAGCCGTCATAGCTATAGAACTCACAGATACCTTCGTTTTGACTGGTTATGGCTCCCGTAACTCTAAACGAGCCAAGAGTTATGGCCCACCGAAGAATCGATTTCCACAGGGTGCAACATATGCGGTGCAAGGTGCAACATCCGTCCAAAATGACGAACAGTGCCATACGACCTTTAGAAATGGGTGCAGGGATTTGAAACATTGCAGTACCATGGTGCACCACTCTCCAGCGATGGTAAATAATTGACCAGCCACGGGGATCCCGTTTTACAGAAAAAATCCACGTGACGAAAAAACGAAGGGTAAAAAACTTCCATGACCCGATCGAGGTTCGGATAGGATTTTTTGGGTATGAAACTAACCAGTGACGGCAGAAAGCTGTCATAGCTGTAGAACTCACAGATACCTTCGTTTTGACTGGTTATGGCTCCCGTAACTCTAAACGAGCCAAGAGTTATGGCCCTCCGAAGAATCGATATCCATAGGGTGCAACATCTACGGTGCAAGGTGCAACATCCGTCCAAAATGACGAAACCGTGCCGTACGACCTTTAGAAATGGATGCATGGATTTGAAACGGTGCAGTACCATGGTGCACCACTCTCCAGCGATGGTAAATCATTGACCAGCCACGGGGATCCCGTTTTACAGAAAAAATCCACGTGACGAAAAAACGAAGGGTAAAAAACTTCCATGACCCGATTGAGGTTCGGATATGATTTTTTGGGTATGAAACTAACCAGTGATGGCTGAAATCCGTCATAGCTGTAGAACTCACAGATACCTTCGTTTTGACTGGTTATGGGTCCCGTAACTCTAAACGAGCCAAGAGTTATGGCCCTCTGAATAATCGATATCCAAAGGGTGCAACATCTGCGGTGCAAGGTGCAACATCCGTCCAAAATGACGAAACCGTGCCGTACGACCTTTAGAAATGGGTGCAGGGATTTGAAACGGTGCAGTACCATGGTGCACCACTCTCCAGCGATGGTAAATCATTGACCAGCCACGGGGATCCCGTTTTACAGAAAAAATCCACGTGACGAAAAAACGAAGGGTAAAAAACTTCCATGACCCGATGGAGGTTCGGATAGGTTTTTTTGGGTATGAAACTAACCAGTGATGGCTGAAAGCTGTCATAGATGTAGAACTCACAGATACCTTCGTTTTGACTGGTTATGGCTCTCGTAACTCCAAACGAGCCAAGAGTTATGGTCCTCCGAAGAATCGATATCCATAGGGTGCAACATCTACGGTGCAAGGTGCAATATCCGTCCAAAATGACGAAACCGTGCCGTACGCCCTTTAGAAATGGGTGCATGGATTTGAAACGGTGCAGTACCATGGTGCTCCACTCTCCAGCGATGGTAAATCATTGACCAGCCACGGGGATCCCGTTTTTACAGAAAAAATCCACGTGAGGACAAAACGAAGGGTAAAAAACTTCCATGACCCGATTGAGGTTCGGATAGGATTTTTTGGGTATGAAACTAACCTGTGACGGCAGAAAGCCATCATAGCTGTATAACTCACAGATACCTTCGTTTTGACTGGTTATGGCTCCCGTAACTCTAAACGAGCCAAGTGTTATGGCCCTTCGAATAATAGATATCCATAGCTTGCAACATCTACGGCGCAAGGTGCAACATCCGTCCAAAATGACGAAACCGTGCCGTACGACCTTTAGAAATGGATGCAGGGATTTGAAACGGTGTAGTACCATGTTGCACCACTCTCCAGCGATGGTAAATCATTGACCAGCCATGGGGTTCCCGTTTTACAGAAAAAATCCACGTGACGAAAAAACGAAGGGTAAAAAACTTACATGACCCGATTGAGGTTCGGATAGGATTTTTTGGGTATGAAACTAACCAGTGACGGCTGAAAGCCATCATAGCTGTATAACTCACAGATACCTTCGTTTTGACAGGTTATGGCTCCCGTAACTCTAAACAAGCCAAGAGTTATGGCCCTTCGAATAATAGATATCCATAGGGTGCAACATCTACGGCGCAAGGTGCAACATCCGTCCAAAATGACGAAACCGTGCCGTACGACCTTTAGAAATGGATGCATGGAATTGAAACGGTGCAGTACCATGTTGCACCACTCTCCAGCGATGGTAAATCATTGACCAGCCACGGGGATCCCGTTTTACAGAAAAAATCCACGTGACGAAAAACGAAGGGCAAAAAACTTCCATGACCCGATCGAGGTTCGGATAGGATTTTTTGCGTATGAAACTAACCAGTGACGGCAGAAAGCCATCATAGCTGTAGAACTCACAGATACCTTCGTTTTGACTGGTTATGGCTCCCGTAACTCTAAACGAGCCAAGAGTTATGGCCCTCCGAAGAATCGATATCCATAGGGTGCAACATCTACGGCGCAAGGTGCAACATCCGTCCAAAATGACGAAACCGTGCCGTACGACCTTTAGAAATGGATGCATGGATTTGAAACGGTGCAGTACCATGGTGCACCACTCTCCAGCGATGGTAAATCATTGACCAGCCACGGGGATCCCGTTTTACAGAAAAAATCCACGTGACGAAAAAACGAAGGGTAAAAAACTTCCATGACCCGATTGAGGTTCGGATAGGATTTTTTGGGTATGAAACTAACCAGTGACGGCTAAAAGCCGTCATAGCTGTAGAACTCACAGATACCTTCGTTTTGACTGGTTATGGCTCCCGTAACTCTAAACGAGCCAAGAGTTATGGCCCACCGAAGAATCGATTTCCACAGGGTGCAACATATGCGGTGCAAGGTGCAACATCCGTCCAAAATGACGAACAGTGCCGTACGACCTTTAGAAATGGGTGCATGGATTTGAAACATTGCAGTACCATGGTGCACCACTCTCCAGCGATGGTAAATAATTGACCAGCCACGGGGATACCGTTTTACAGAAAAAATCCACGTGACGAAAAAACGAAGGGTAAAAAACTTCCATGACCCGATCGAGGTTCGGATAGGATTTTTTGGGTACGAAACTAACCAGTGACGGCAGAAAGCTGTCATAGCTGTAGAACTCACAGATACCTTCGTTTTGACTGGTTATGGCTCCCGTAACTCTAAACGAGCCAAGAGTTATGGCCCTCCGAAGAATCGATATCCATAGGGTGCAACATCTACGGTGCAAGGTGCTACATCCGTCCAAAATGACGAAACCGTGCCGTACGACCTTTAGAAATGGATGCATGGATTTGAAACAGTGCAGTACCATGGTGCACCACTCTCCAGCGATGGTAAATCATTGACCAGCCACGGGGATCCCGTTTTAAAGAAAAAATCCACGTGACGAAAAAACGAAGGGTAAAAAACTTCCATGACCCGATTGAGGTTCGGATATGATTTTTTGGGTATGAAACTAACCAGTGACGGCTGAAAGCCGTCACAGCTGTAGAACTCATAGATACCTTCGTTTTGACTGGTTATGGGTCCCGTAACTCTAAACGAGCCAAGAGTTATGGCCCTCTGAATAATCGATATCCAAAGGGTGCAACATCTGCGGTGCAAGGTGCAACATCCGTCCAAAATGACGAAACCGTGCCGTACGACCTTTAGAAATGGGTGCAGGGATTTGAAACGGTGCAGTACCATGGTGCACCACTCTCCAGCGATGGTAAATCATTGACCAGCCACGGGGATCCCGTTTTACAGAAAAAATCCACGTGACGAAAAAACGAAGAGTAAAAAACTTCCATGACCCGATGGTGGTTCGGATAGGTTTTTTTGGGTATGAAACTAACCAGTGATGGCTGAAAGCTGTCATAGATGTAGAACTCACAGATACCTTCGTTTTGACTGGTTATGGCTCCCGTAACTCCAAACGAGCCAAGAGTTATGGTCCTCCGAAGAATCGATATCCATAGGGTGCAACATCTACGGTGCAAGGTGCAATATCCGTCCAAAATGACGAAACCGTGCCGTACGACCTTTAGAAATGGGTGCATGGATTTGAAACGGTGCAGTACCATGGTGCTCCACTCTCCAGCGATGGTAAATCATTGACCAGCCACGGGGATCCCGTTTTTACAGAAAAAATCCACGTGAGGAAGAAACGAAGGGTAAAAAACTTCCATGACCCGATTGAGGTTCGGATAGGATTTTTTGGGTATGAAACTAACCAGTTGTTTGTGTCAAAATTGGGCACAACACTCTTCGGGAGTCGTTGAAGAGATAATAGTCAAGAATGCAAGTTCAAAACAGATATTATCTAACAAAAACTACAATCAACAGTAAAGTAAATGCGTAGACAAGCGATTTATAGTGGTTCGGCGTGTTGCCTACGTCCACTGTGAAGTTTTTTAATGTTTTATTGATTCGCTTTCAATAAATACAAGTTGTTACAGCGATCCACAGCAAGTTACAACTGGAAATTCGAAATCAACCATAGAATTATGATGTAGGATGATGGTGATCTTGATCCGGCAGAGTCTCGGCGTCTCAGAGTCAGGAGATCCCTTTTCTGTTGGCCTTGGGGCTCTATTTATAGGCGTAGGCTGCTGATATTTCGCTGAAAACTCGGGAGACCACTTCTGGCACGTGAGGGGGCCCACGCGTACGGTCTTGGGAAGTTTGGGCCCACTTTGGCATCGGTTCGAACTCCATTCGAACCGATCAAGAATTCATCCAATCGAGGTGAAATTTGGCGTGGACATTCTTCAACATGTGTGCAAACATCTGTGAAAATTTCGTGGCATTTGGATCAGTAGATTAGGAGATATGATGGGTTCGAAATAGGGTTCACGGCACGGCTGTCTGGTTCGAACCCCTGCATTCGAAACGATGGTTTCGAATTCATCATGTCACGCGACTTCGTGGTGACGTGGAGCGCAAACTTCGAATCGATCCGGACTTCACTCCGTGCTGACCGCTTCGACTCCGTGTATCTCGGTGATTTCGAACCGATGGAAGACACGTTGGTTGACCCGGTGGGTTCGAACAAGGCAACACAGGATGGGTTCGAAGAAGGCCTTTGTGATGGGTTCGAAGCATGGCTCTATGATGGGTTCGAACATGACTTCAGGGATGGGTTCGAACGAAGCTTATGGATGGGTTCGAAGCATGCATGTCTGATGGTTTCGAAATGAGGCAGCCGAGTATGGATTCGAATCAGCTACTCTCTGATGGGTTCGAGGTCGAGGCATCCCGAGGGTTTCGAAGGTGATGGTTTCGAATGGTGCATGATGATGGGTTCGAAGACACCCATCATGGTGGGTTCGAAACCAGTGTGTTCCCTCCAAGTTGAACCAATCATTACTTGAGCATACGAACTCGGATTGACTTGAAATTTGAAATGCTGACTCCTGTGGCCTTTCTTGCAGTGTCCCATCAATTGTAGCTCATTCTGGACTCGGATAAAATTCAGTGATATCCATGGCGAAAGAAAATACGATCAACCTCTGAGGCGAACTGTCCTTCCTTTTCAATCGCTCTTTTGGTATCGCGGCTTTGCCAAAAAGCGGGATAACATTTTGCCCCCCAAAGTACGTCTTGTGGCAACATGACGTGCTTTGAATAGCTGCCATTTCTATCTGAACAATCATTGCTCTCTTTTTTGTTGAAACTCGTAGGATGTATAATAGTTCTTAGCCGTTGGCTGTCGCATTTGTAACGGGAATAGTGTTTGATCCCTGTGAATATTCAAAATCGAATGTTAGTCCGACATGTATGCACATATGTTAATTTGGACCTTGTTAACGTCGTGCGTCCACGAGTCGTTGTCAGTTTGGTTTGCTGCAGAATTTCGTATCGATTCTCTCCTGAACCGATTTTGAAATTTGAATTGAGACAACGCTTGGTGGTTGTTGTGGAAATTTCCTCCGTATCGATCCTCTCCTGAACCGATATTGAAGGTTGAAGAAATAGAATTTGTATTGCGCAAGTGTAATGTTTCGAACCGATGCACTTGAGCGTTGATGGGTTCGAAATTCATGTTTGTATGGACGCGGTATGCCCGTGCAATGATGGGTTGTGTGAATATGAGATTTCGAATCGATGCATTGGAGCATTTATGGATTCGAAATTGACATTCGAAACGGTCTGAAAGTATGGAGTATACTTGTGTGGTGATGGGTTCGCAATTGTCATTCGAACCGATGTGAAAGGATGGTTTCGAATTAGTAGTTCGTCTATGTGGTTTCGAAAATGATCTTCGAATCGACGATTTGGATGGGTACGAAACTATTGTTCACGGCAGTGGTCCTTGTGCTTCACACGATGGAGCCTCAAGCGTATGGGTTCGAAGATTGGTTTCGAAACGACTCTGCATTCTGACCTGTTGCAATCGGTCAACTTCACCGGAACTCGAATCGTCCCGGTCATCACCAACCCTCCATATAAATAGCAGTGGACCTGCTACTTTTTCACTTTTTACTTTTTCACTGCACTCTTCATCGCTTCAAAGCTTCTAAGGAGAAAACACTGCGTCGCGTTTTCGAATCCATCAAGATTTAAGATTTAAATCTCTCGAATCCATTGCTTAAACTAGGTAATTAGCCTCGGATTCAAGCGACGAAGTTATTTTGAACCCATTTCTCTTCATCGATTGCATAGCTTCGAGATTGGCAAAACCAGATCTGGTTTGGGAGGGATTCGAATCGATGTGTGGGCTCGAGTTCGAAGTGATGACGGTGGTGTGTCTCCATTGGATTTCGAATCGATCCTTGGAATGTCCTTGTTGGGATGCGTAGTTCGCACCGATTGGGGGATTCGAGGGATCCTTTCGAATCGATGGATTCGAACCCATAGGCTATAGTTTCGAAGTTCGCAACCTCGCCTCGATTCGAAGTGGATCGTTTCGAACGCGACCGATGTCAAGTTAAGGGTTTCTGTATCGGTTCGAATTTGTCATTTGGCCATCGTTTCGAAGTGCGCCTGACTGCATGGTTTCGAAACGATGTTAGGATGGGTTCGAACGCATGGGTTCGAAGCACTGTCATGATGGTTTCGAACGCATGGGTTCGAACGAAGTTTGGATGGGTTCGAAGGAAGAGGTGTTCGGTTGGGTTCGAACGAAGCCTCTGTGATGGTTTCGAACCCTATACGATGGATTCCAAAATTTGAAATTTTTCAAGCATAACTCCGACGAGCTTCATTCCTGCATATTTGGACTTGAATATTGAATTGCATATTTGATTGCCTTTTGAAGCTCGTCGATGAAACTATAACAACTTCTATTCGAACCGACTTCCATCATATAAACGATTTAGTGATGACGGTCAGCGATGACGGTCATTACAGCTGAACTCCGTAGCTTTGTCGTTTGAATGTTCACTTTAACTCTGCAACATTTGTTCAAGTAATGGATGGCACGGTACCACACACATTCATACACTTTACACTGGGGAACACACGGGTTCTTTGTCGTCTAACGATGGTTTCTCATGAGTTAGCTAGTTATGGAACCTTCAAGTTCACAGCAGCAGGAGATTCAAGGTACAGCCTTTCCGGGGCTAGAAGTTCCGGATATAGATCCTGAGATCATCGGTCCGGCTCCGGACGAACTTCCTGATGCGTCGTTCATTGCCAATCCATCGGATTCCGTTCCATCGAATATCTCTGAAGACATGTTGGGGAGAATATGTTTGAGGCACGGCTTGTCATTGGATGATGCGTTACTGCCGGGGCCGAACGATAGACCACATAATCCGCCGAAAGGGTATACAGCGTTTAACCGCCACGCGTGTGCGGCCGGGACACTTCCCCCGTTCAACGAGTATATAAGAGAAGTATTGTCGTTTTTGAGGATCGCCCCATCTCAGCTGCATCCGAACGGATATGCGTCGATCAATAGCTTGTTCATTGCATTTATGGAATGTCTCCATCGACCGCCACTCCCAATCGAAATCAAATACTTGTTCAACTTCAAAACTCGGGGTGATTATCCTTCTTTCACATTTCTGGAAGCGGTGAGAAATTGCCAAGTGGTTACCGAGTCTTGGACCAGGTTGAGTTATTATAGGACAGAATGGTTTTATGTCAGATTTCCTCCAGGCTTTGCTCGACGATGGTTATTCAGACGTGAGTACAACCGAGTTCTTAAATAGTTACTACGACAATTGCTGCCGAAGTGGAACTTATATTAATTTTTTCTTTTTACAGCAACGATCCCGCGACCCGAAGGTGAAGAGTTTAAGGAGATGGTGCGAGTACTTCGAGAAGTCCCGAGTGAAGATAGGGACATCGAGTTGCTTTTGACCGATAGGAATCTCCGGACTTATGGGCTGATTGAACGAAGGCAGAGTATAAGATTTAAGGTAGCACTAAAGATCGTTCCTAAGAAACGAGTCAAACGCAAGAAGCCCGAAGTTGCCATAACCGAGGAGGCTGATTCTGAAAGAACTCATACTGATGATGAGCCGCTGACCGAGCCTACGGATGTAGCTTCGGATGTCGCGGAGCAGAGAAAAGGCAAGGCTGCCATGGTTAAGTCAACTAAGCGGGGGAGACGGAAATCGGTTGTCATTGCCCGGCCCTCTTCCGGAGTTAGAATCTCGGAGACGTCTCCTCCGAGAACTGAAAATCTTTTCGAAGGGCTTGCCGATCTTCCAATCCCGGACAATGTGTCTTTTCAACATGATGTCGGGTTGGAGGAATTCCATCGCACCTTAGAATTAAACGAGCCTCTTATAACTAGCGAGGTCGACACTTCCGGTTGGTCGGGGGGAATGCATATTCATGCACACTTCATGACACTGCATAACCTTTGATTTTAAATTACCTGTTTCGAAGAGTGATTAATTCGATTTTATCTTGCTTTGCAGATACTATGTCTAAACGAGGTTCAATGCTCGGGAGTCTTCGACATGCCCGCAAGTCTTCTTATTATGATTCGCGCAGGCGAGAGGGGGATAGAGATTATGATCAGGGACGCCCTGCGCATTATGACCAGGGACGTTCCGGATATTCTATTCATGAGAGATACGATTCGGACAGGGGCCATAGGCGTCGATCGCGATCGCGCACCCCTCCTCCTTCCAGAGATCCCGTACAACCTCCCGTTCGCGTCCCTCGTGATTCTTCTCGACATGTGTCGGTTTCTCAATCTTCTAGATCTGAGGTGTCGGCGCCGACAGTTGCGGAGGAACCTCCTACTGAAATCACAGGAGAAGGGGCGATTAGGCTTGCGCAGCTGAAGAGAGAGTTCCCGAATATCTGCTTCGACAACTATGTCTTTCCCCCGAACTTGAAAAGAATCCCACCGGAGGCCGAGCGGTGGGCGCTTGATTATGTGCACGACTTCTACGCACAGTATAAGGTGTGGTATAAGGCAGCTGAAAAAGCATCGGCGCTGGCCTTCGAACGAGCGGCCACCATTGAAAAATTGCAAGCCGAGTTAGCACAAAAAGATCGCATCATACAAGTGCTGAATACTGAGGCTGAATCATCCCGTAAATCTGAAATAGAGGCCATTAAAAAAGCCGATGAAGCCCAGGCAATCATGGATAGGATGAAACGCGAACACTACGCCACGGTTGAGGACATGGGTCATCGAAACACATTGGTTACTGCAGAGAGGGACGCAGCCCTGAAGGAGTTGAACGAACTTAAGTCAAAATTCGCCGAAATCGCCAAGGAAAGGGATGATGTGAATAGCGCAGCTCAGGAGGCGTGTGAACAAGCTGTGATTCTTCGCACCGAAAGGGATGCTGCGGTGGCGAAAGTTCAAGCGGTCGAGACAGAGGTGGAGGAGAAAGTTCAACAAGCAGAGGCCAGGCTAGAGGCCGATATCGAAGATCTGCTTATAACTTATAACACCAACGTGTTAAAACACCGAAATTTAGCCTGGCTTCAAGATTATCCTGTTCACCTTCGCAGCGCTTGGAAACGATTGGTCGAGGAAGAGGAGGAAGCGCATACGGGCGAATCGGTTGACCGATTCGAGCTTGAGAACCGGCTATTGACTGAGGATGAAAAGAAGGTCCTTCATGATGCTATCATTGCTCATGAGAAGGAGATGGTGGGTGGTCGGTCCCTGGAAGTTGGAGAGGGATCGGGTGTTGAGCACCATGCGGATGTCACTGAAGTCACCACATCGCCTTTGTCAGTGCCTGTGTCTGCGGTCAGCTTGCCACCTGTTCCTGCTTACGACCCGGAGCGGCCGCACTTATCTCCTATCCATGAGCAAACTTCCGAGGTCGTTCAGCCGTCTGCGAGTCAAACTGGGGAAGGAATTTCGAAATTATCTCAAGTGTTTTCTAAATAAAGAGTTTGTTTTGAAGAAGTTACTGATAACTTATTGTTTTTTGCTTAGTGACGGAGGTTGTGCCGACAGTCGCGGCTCAAGAATCAAGCCAAAGGGATAAGGCCATCGCTACCGAGGCTATTGCTGTAACTGCGGTATCGATCGAGGCGGCACAGGGGAGTGGGTTATCTCTCGAGGAACAGATGGTGAGCGAGCTGCTCGGTGAGCAGGGCGGTTTCTCTACGGACTTACAGTTTATCATCGTTAGTGATCCCCTGCCGACCTCAAGTTCTTCGATGCAAACTGCGGATGCCCCCAGCCAAGCCCAAGCGACTCGAGAAGAGGAAATTTTGGCTGAAATCAATGCTGAAATAGAAGCTACGGGGCACAGTGGTAGCGCCGGTGGCAGCGCGACGGCGCATAGTTCAACACCTGCTAGGGTAGTACCATCGGGTAGCACTATCTCAATTTCCGTCACAGATCCAGTCCCCCCTACTCCTCCGGCGGGAAGCCTCCCTGTAGATTCGAGCTCTGAGGAGGACATCGATATCATGCCCCCAACCGAAGAGTCACCGCCGAAGAGGAGGCACTCAAAAAGAATTTCGGTCGCTAGTGATTCTGATGAAGAACCACTAATAAGGAAGACGAAAAAGAAGAAGAAATAGACTGGCTTTACAAGTAGATGTTTTGGTAGATAGGCACTTGTCTTCGTTTTTTTCTTTGTTAATAGGTCGTGTATAAATGCAGGTTCGGCCCCTGCTAGTAGGGATTGTTTTTGGGAAAACTTTTTCATATGTAAGCCCTCATTTTTAGTTAGTTGAAATAAACTTTAGTTTCTTTGTTTCAACTCTTGCTTTATTTGTGCTTAAGTACTTGTAGTGTCTTGCTCTCGGTCTGGAGTTCTTGTGGTGTTTTTACCGTTTAAGTAGAGCTCGTTTCATTTGCCACGCCTGAGAATCTTGGTCACAAGTTGCGATTGATGAATGAGTTGAACTTCGGACGTTGTATCACTTCGATTAGTGATTGACACTTAGCTTTCGTGCCCCCTAGTTTTGGGGAACAACATTTGTATTTGTGATGGTTGATCGCACTTGTTGCAAGTCTTGAGCACACGTCCGCCTTCCGGGGACTTAGAGTAATTTGAGATCGATAACCTGGTTTGCATTCCAGGAGTTCAAGTGTTATTGATGCTTGTAACATGGTTCGCGCTCCGGGAACGTGGGAATGGCGTTCACATTCCAACTTGCACCCTACTAACTCGGAGTTAGTATTAATGCTTTAGCTCGCACTACGAGAACTTTGACTTGGTGTTGATGCTCCAATTCACACTCTGGGAATTTGGAGTCCGCATTGATGGGTTGGTTCGTGCAGTGGGAACGAATTATTAAATGTTTATACTCCAATTCGCGCTGCGGGAATTTGGAGTCCGTTCGCTCTCCGGGAACGAATTGTTAAATGTTTATACTCCAATTCACGCTGTGGGAAGTTGGAGTCCGTTTGCACTCCGGGAACGAGTTGTTAAATGTTTATACTCCAATTCACGCCGTGGGAAGTTGGAGTCCGTTCGCACTCCGGGAACGAATTGTTAAATGTTTATACTCCAATTCACGCTGTGGGAAGTTGGAGTCCGTTCGCACTCCGGGAACGAATTGTTAAATGTTTATACTCCAATTCACGCTGTGGGAAGTTGGAGTCCATTCGCACTCTGGGAACGAATTATTGAATGTTTATACTCCAATTCGCGCTCTGGGAATTTGGAGTCCGTTCGCACTCCGGGAACGAGTTATTGAATGTTTATACTCCAATGCGCGCTCTGGGAATTTGGAGTCCGTTCGCACTCCGGGAACGAGTTGTTAAATGTTTATACTCCAATTCGCGCTCTGGGAATTTGGAGTCCGTTCGCACTCTGGGAACGAATTATTGAATGTTTATACTCCAATTCGCGCTCTGGGAATTTGGAGTCCGTTCGCACTCCGGGAACGAATTATGGAATGGACTGTCGTGTGTTGGTCCAGTTCAGCCTTCGATGTGTTGGCTTGCCCTCGAGCTGGGGTTTCACTTAGTGAGTGGCCGGTTGTAACGCAGTCACTCGCTATTTGAATAAATTCCATTGTTCGATGTAACTTAGCTCTTCGTGTGTCGTGATTGTTGAATGTTGTATTCGATGAATCACAGCTTTAGCTTGAAGAGATAATGTTTTATTGCTGAAATGAGAAAATATGGCAAAGTCAGTGCCTTATTACAAAATCAAATTTCAGAATGTAAATGAAATTGCAAAATATTCATAGATTGAATGAGCCTGTCATGTGTGACAGTGACGAAGATCCTCGTCGTTCCAGGCTCCTGAGAAAGTCGGTCCGCCACTAATGGCGTTTATCACCAATCTCCCGCGAGGACCATTGGAGTCCTCATGCCTCGGTCGATCGGGTTCATTGTTTTGATTTGATGGACCTGCTTCCCTGGGTTGCGGTGTCCGCACAAATCGATCAAGCTTCCTTTCCCTGATCAGTTTTTCAACGAGATCCTGTAAGTGACGACACTCGTTCGTATCGTGCCCGTAGCTTTCATGGAACCTGCAAAACTTTCCTGTTTGGATTTGTCTTTCTGATGACGGTCTCGGAGCAGGTTTTTCATATTGAATTGTATTACGGGTTTGTAAATACAAGTCCTCCAACGAAGTATTCAAAGGAGTATAACTGTCGAACTTCGGATTTTTGCGTTGCGGACCGCGATTTTGATCTTGTTTTTCAATTTGATTCACGCTCTCTCTTCGCCGAGCTTGTTTATTGTTAATGTTCAACTGAACTTTTCCGGAGCTCTCACCGGATTGTTTTATTGCAACATTGCTTTGGGTTCCTCCCGCGTTTGATCCCGCGTCAGCTTGCTTCCTAGACTGTTTCGCGTCTTCCCGTCTCAGGAATTGAGCTGCTTTGGCATGGAAACGGTCCAATGACGCAGGTGGTTTCCCAGCTAGCCAATTGCCGAATTCAGAATCGGGGTCGATCCCCTTAGTTAACGCCATAAGGATGGAGTTATCATTTGGATTACTAATCTCCGCACATGCAGTATGGAATCTTTCTAAGTAGTGTCTGAGCGTCTCTCCGGGAGCTTGTGTGACACTAGATAGAGTGTTGACATCTTTCGGCCTCGCGACGTGCATGCCGAATTGCTCAATGAATTTTGTGGCCAACTGGTCGAATGAGGAAACGGATCGAGGAGGCAATCGGGTGAACCACATGGTGGCGATGCCCCCCAGGGATATGGGGAAACTACCACATTTCACAGCGTCGTCCGGTCTGGCAGCCGTCATCGACCATTCATATTTTAGAATATGTTGATTGGGATTGGAGTTTCCCTCATACATGGGCAGAGTGGGCATTCAGAATCGCCGTGGGGGTTCAGCATTAAGAATGTCGTCCGTAAAGGGAGTGTGACTTCGGGAAACTCCCCAATCGTCGTTTGTGAATCCCTGACTCTCACGAATCATCTGTCGTATCATAGTTGATAGATCCGGTATTTGCGCCGGAGTATGGTCACGTTCCATACTTTGGGTTTGAACCGGATATCGTTGACGGTACAAATCTCGCCTTCTCGGCTCATAGTCCTCTGGGACGTACGGTTCAGGAGTATGACCGCTTTGACGACGGTCCGGGTCCGACTGATCTCGAGCGTCGACCCCTGGTTCTGCCGCAATGCTAGCGGTGCGGTATTCAGCGGCGTGGTGTGGAATGGCACCCCCTCGGGAGGAGGGTCCGGTTTGGAAACTGGCTGACGGACCAACTCTTATTTGTCCAACGGTCAATATCGGTTGGTTTCCAGCGGACGGCATACGACCCTCATCTAACCGGGGTCGTGGAGGTCGGTTATGATAATCAGAAGATGAAGAACTTTGGCTAGAAGAGCGATAAGCACGATCTCTCGTGGATCGTTTTCGTTTCTGGCGATCCAGCTGGTTGATTAGCTCAGCGTTGGCGCGTAGCTGTTCTTCTAGTTGTCGCCGACTCTGGGTCAGCCCTTGAAGTAACAACTGCAATTCTTGTCGGGTAACCGGACCCGACGGTTCTGAGTGCCCAGCGGCATCTTGATTAGGTGGAGGCAGAGGGGGCGGATTCTGTCTATCCTGTCCTTCTTGATTGACGGCGTTCGAGGTGGTTCTTGTGCTAACCATTTTTACAGTTGAGTTCCTTTCCTAGACTTTATGCAAATCTGAATAGAAGGGAAGGAAGTTGGATTTAACAATCTGGATCTCTCTCTTAGAATTATTCAATCCGGTATCGATCACAGATCCAGCGAGCAGGAGAAAATCTGGGTTTTCTCAGTGAAAGCACCAAAGTGTTTGTGTCAAAATTGGGCACAACACTCTTCGGGAGTCGTTGAAGAGATAATAGTCAAGAATGCAAGTTCAAAACAGATATTATCTAACAAAAACTCCAATCAACAGTAAAGTAAATGCGTAGACAAGCGATTTATAGTGGTTCGGCGTGTTGCCTACGTCCACTGTGAAGTTTTTTAATGTTTTATTGATTGTCCTTCAATAATTACAAGTTGTTACAGCGATCCACAGCAAGTTACAACTGGAAATTCGAAATCAACCATAGAATTATGATGTAGGATGATGGTGATCTTGATCCGGCAGAGTCTCGGCGTCTCAGAGTCAGGAGATCCCTTTTCTGTTGGCCCTGGGGCTCTATTTATAGGCGTAGGCTGCTGATATTTCGCTGAAAACTCGGGAGACCACTTCTGGCATGTGAGGGGGCCCACGCGTACGGTCTCGGGAAGTTTGGGCCCACTTTGGCATCGGTTCGAACTCCATTCGAACCGATCAAGAATTCATCCAATCGAGGTGAAATTTGGCGCGGACATTCTTCAACATGTATGCAAACATCTGTGAAAATTTCGTGGCATTTGGATCAGTAGATTAGGAGATATGATGGGTTCGAAATAGGGTTCACGGCACGGCTGTCTGGTTCGAACCCCTGCATTCGAAACGATGGTTTCGAATCCATCATGTCACGCGACTTCGTGGTGACGTGGAGCGCAAACTTCGAATCGATCCGGACTTCACTCCGTGCTGACCGCTTCGACTCCGTGTATCTCGGTGATTTCGAACCGATGGAAGACACGTTGGTTGACCCGGTGGGTTCGAACAAGGCAACACAGGATGGGTTCGAAGAAGGCCTTTGTGATGGGTTCGAAGCATGGCTCTATGATGGGTTCGAACATGACTTCAGGGATGGGTTCGAACGAAGCTTATGGATGGGTTCGAAGCATGCATGTCCGATGGTTTCGAAATGAGGCAACCGAGTATGGATTCGAATCAGCTACTCTCTGATGGGTTCGAGGTCGAGGCATCCCGAGGGTTTCGAAGGTGATGGTTTCGAACTTGATGGGTTCGAAGTGATGGTTTCGAATGGTGCATGATGATAGGTTCGAAGACACCCATCATGGTGGGTTCGAAACCAGTGTGTTCCCTCCAAGTTGAACCGATCATAACTTGAGCATACGAACTCCGATTGACTTGAAATTTGAAATGCTGACTCCTGTGGCCTTTCTTGCAGTGTCCCATCAATTGTAGCTCATTCTGGACTAGGATAAAATTCAGTGATATCCATGGCGAAAGAAAATACGATCAACCTCTGAGGCGAACTTTCCTTCCTTTTCATTCGCTCTTTTGGTATCGCGGCTTTGCCAAAAAGCGGGATAATACCAGTGATGGCTGAAAGCCGTCATAGCTGTAGAACTCACAGATTCCTTCGTTTTGAATGGTTATGGATCCCGTAACTCTAAACGAGCCAAGAGTTATGGCCCTCCGAATAATCGATATCCATAGGGTGCAACATCTTCGGTGCAAGGTGCAACATTCGTCCAAAATGACGAAACCGTGCCGTACGACCTTTAGAAATGGGTGCATGGATTTGAAACGGTGCAGTACCACGGTGCACCACTCTCCAGCGATCGTAAATCATTGACCAGCCACGGGGATCCCGTTTTTACAGAAAAAATCCACGTGACGAAAAAACGAAGGGTAAAAAACTTCCATGACCCGATTGAGGTTCGGATAGGATTTTTTGGGTATGAAACTAACCAGTGACGGCTGAAAGCTGTCATAGCTGTAGAACTCACAGATACCTTCGTTTTGACTGGTTATGGCTCCCGTAACTCTAAACGAGCCAAGAGTTATGGCCCTCCGAAGAATCTGTAACGACCCGTATTTTACGTGTCGATGGATCGTAGAATTTACAGGTCGTTAGTGTTGTTTGTTGTGTTCCTAGCCTGAGTCGTATTGGGAGATAACTCGTGTGTTAAGTGATGAGTCGGGACCGACTCATAGTTAGGTCGTGTACGAGTTACGACTTAGGAGGGTGCTCGGGTTAGCATGTTGCCGTGTTAGCTTAGGTCGTGAGGTAGTTTTGGTCGCTGGAGCGACCTAAGAGAGTGACCGACCTAAGAAAGTTGACCGACTCATGAAATAGAGGGCTTCCGAGTTAGGGAGGTTGCCGAGTTAACGACTTAGAGTTAGGTCGTTCAACGACCTTAGGGCTAGCGTTAGGTCGGTAGTGTTTTAGGTCGTAGGTCGGTCATAAGAGTAAGTTGTTAGGTCGTTTGTATGATGAGTCGTAAGTCGTTATGGTTAGGTCGCATGAAGGCCTGGGAAGTTAGGTTGTTGACTCGGTTGTGTTAGGTCGGCAGCTAGATAGGTCGGCAGCCAGATAGGTCGTGTGAAGGAGTTAGGTCGGCCGTGTTCGTAGGTCGTATGATGTTGAGACGTTGGGGACTTAGGTCGTGGGTCGCGTGTGAGTTAGGTCGCTGGGTAGTGGCAGTGCAGTTAGGTCGTGGAAGAGCTTATGTGTTAGGTCGTAAGTTTTTAGGTCGGCACTAGGCTAAGCCGATTAGGTCGTAAGTCGGCATGATGTTAAGTCGTGCGACCTGGGTTTGGATAGGTCGTGGAGGCGGGCTTGTTTTAGGTCGTATGGCTTTGGGATTGGTTAGGCAGATAGGTCGTTGGGTATATAGGTCGGCAACGACCTAAGATAGGTCGGAGATTCTTAGGTCGGCCACGACCTAATACCGAGCTACGAGTTACGACCTAAGGGGGGATTCAGCCTATAAATAGACGACTTTGGCTCACTTTTTGGCACCGATTTTTGAAGCGACGAAGTGCTGCCATTTTGAAGACTAGACTACAACATTTCTTCATCTTCTTTTCTCCATTCCAATCAAGTGTTAGCATCCATCCAAGATCGAAGATCGGGATCGAAGATTCAAGTGTCCAAGTTGAAGATCTTCATCCGTTCGGGCTAGATTTCATCGATTTAAGCGAGATCTTGCCGGATCAAGCCTTGTTCTTCGCTGTCCAGATCTGAAGTGTGTGGTTTTTGAGGTGTTTGGGTGATTTGGTGAGTGGTAGTTATCTCTCACACGGACCCAAAGGAGTGTAGTGGATTGGTGATATGTTTATGTGTTAAAGTTAGCGTTTTCTCGCATTTTCCTTAAGTCTGCATGTAGATCCATCATATTTGAAGATGTTTATCTATGAAAGTTATTTATCAAGTATTAGAGACAAAACCCATGTTTTAGATTTGATAGATCTATGCTAAAAACCATGATTTCACGTATGTTGGACTTTTGCTCACTTAATTACGAAATTGCCATTATAATTGATATTGCTTAATAGATCTTGTTTGAATGGTTGAATGTTTGAATGTATGTTAGATTTGATTGCTCCAAGTTAGCTTGTAGTTGATTTGGAACAAGATGGTTGAAGATGATTCAAAAGCTAAGTGGAAAGGCTCTTGAATGGTGAAAGCTGCCAATGGCATATGAAGCGGATGTGGAAGCTCATATGGATGGATTCGAGGATGTGGGATCTTGCCATGATGCGAGAAGGCAAAGCATGGTTGAGTTGGGACTTTGCGATGATATGATGAGGCAAGGCTTGTGTTGAGATGGGACGGGTCATGATGACGTTCCAAGTTGAGAGACTTTGCTATGATGTGATGAGGCAAGACATATGTTGTGATGGGACGGGTCACGAAGACGTTCCAAGCACGGGTCATGACGACGTGCAAACTTATAACTCGGTGATGCGGTCCGGGTTGGGGTGGATAATGGTTAGCTTGAGAGGCGCTTGAGCTAGTATGGAAGTAGTCGTCGAGGAGGATGACTAGGAGGCTAAGATCTCATCGTTGTTGAAGGTTCTAGCATACTCAAAGCAAGGGTACGTTGGAACGGGTCACGATGACGTTCCAGGCACGGGTCATGATGACGTGCTAGTACTCTGGGCTGATGCGTTCGGCTTAGGCACGGGTCACGATGACGTGCGGAGTTATGGCTAAACCGGGGTTACCATTAGCCCTTGACAGGCGGTCATTCAACTAACGGTGAAATCAAGGCAATGATAACAGTGATAGCCAGAGTCATGGATGTTTGGTTGTTTGGTTGTATCATCATTCGGCTTCAAGAGCGGTGTTTTCTGGGTGCTTATCTGATCTTGGTTTAGGCCTTGGGGGTTTGTATTTGGAAAACATCGTCCTTGACTCGAGTGATTGTTGCTTTACCTTACTTATCTGCTATGTTATGCTTGCTTCTCTTTAGTGTGTGTCTGGGGGCTATCACTGTAGAAAGAGGTGGAGTGGGATGGTTTGGTTCCTATTCCTTTTATCCCTTATGCTCTTTGGTATGTTTGATAGTTGATTTACTGCTCACTAAGACTTTGTCTGACTCAAGGTTTTATGTCTCCTCTTATTACCTTGGGCTGTTCATCCATGTTTGGGATGGGCAGACTAGGTAGCAGGTGGCAGGTGCTGTGCTTAGAGTAGAGTTTTCCGTTGATGATGGCGAAGACGAGCAGGAGGCTATGCATATTATTTTCTTATATGTACTGGGTATCCGCTGCTGTATTTGATGAGTGCTTGTAGTGAGGTCTTGATGTATGGATTTGTTGAGATGATTGTATAAAACCTCTGTGATGCTTATATGATGATTTTCTGTTATGAGACTTCACTATATATTTCTCTATTGTATTTTATCCATGCGCTGTGAGTTACGATAGAGATTCTGCGATTTTATTTTACCCTGACTATCGTCCATGGCTGCCTGGCACACCTTTCAGCGCTCTATTCTCTTGTTTTGGTGCGGGAGTCATGGGCGGTCTTCACATTTGGTATCAGAGCTTTGGTTAATCGATTTCAGCCAACGCTCGCTGACGTAACTACGTATGAGAGACGTAATTGTATTTTGATGGATGATTACTATATATAATATAGTAGCCTAGAAGGATTTGAACTCCTTATGCAGTTGTTTCTTAAGGTGTTCTAATCATTCTTATTACAGATATTAAGGATGAGCAGAAGTGAGAGACAAACTGCGAGAGATAGCCGTGCTGCTAGGGAAGCTGTTGACTATGCTGCGATGTTCGAAGCAATGATGACTTCGATCATGAGGAGGGTACCAGCTTCTGGATCATCTGTGGATGTGGGGGTTCAAGTCCAGGCTCCGAGACCAGTGGATTTTGCCAAGCTTTGCAAGGATTATACTTCTCTTGGAGGAAAAGCTTTCTTGGGGACGGAATCTACTATTGAGGTGCAGAGATGGATTGATGCTTGCCGAAGGATTTTTGGTGATTTAGGGATTGAGGATGCAACCAAGAGGAAGCTTGCATCGAGACAGCTTCAGGGAAGAGCTGCAGATTGGTGGAATTCTATCACCATAGATACACCAGAAGAGGATATTACTTGGGAGCAGTTCCAAGTTAGATTTGAAGCCAAGTTCATCTCTACTGCTCAGAGATCTGTTTTGTTTAAGAGGTTTGTAGAGCTCAAACAAGGCGGGAGGCCTGTTCTGGAGTACATTTCTGAGTTCGAAGCTTTGTCTAAGTATGCCAGATCATATATTGATTCTCCCTACCAGAAGAATGAAAAGTTTGTGACTGGTCTGGATGCTTATCTGGGAAGGCAGTTGGTGGATCACTTGGACGATCCATTTGAAAAGCTTGTGGAGAAAGCTTTGAGGCATGAGAGCTTGTTTCCTAGGGAAAGTTCTGTTGTTGCTGTAACCAGGGAAGGATCTAAACCACAGCAGAATGGCAACAAGAAGAGGAAGCAGCAGCAACAGAAGGGAAAGGATGGCCAGAAGAAGCCTAAGGGCGAAGTGACTTGTTATAACTGCCGTCAGAAGGGTCATCTTTCTCGGGATTGCAAGAATCCGAAGGTGCAGTTGAAGTGTTACAACTGTGATAAGCTGGGACACATTAAGAAGGACTGTCCAGAGCCGAGGAAAGATAGGCAGGTTGTGCAAGCCTATGCTTTGGAAGCTGTGCCGTCGTCTTCAAGAGTTCCTACTGCTGAGGAGAAGGGGAAGAGTGTGGTGGTTCAAGGTACTCTTTCCATTTGTGGTGTTCCAGTTAGAGTGTTGTTTGATACTGGAGCGTCGCATTCTTTTGTTTGTGATGATTTGGTAGGCCGGTTAGGGTTGAAACCGGACATTGTTGATAGGCCATTGGTTGTGACTAATCCAGTTGGGGGTTCGTCATGTTTGTGTATGATATGCCGTGGTCTAGTTGTTTCGAGTCATGATTGCTCGTTTGTTTGTGATTGCTTTGTTCTGAACTTTGCGGGGTTCGGAATTATTTTGGGTATGGACTGGCTTAGGAAGTATGCGGCAAGGATTGATTGTGAGAGGCTGGAGGTGACAGTCGGGAATGTGGAAGGGCGAAAGGTTGTGATACGATGTAAGCATGAGGAAGGCGTCTTCATGAGCTTCATGTATTCGCTGGTTGTTCCACGGGATGGACTGTCATCGGTGCCTATTGTGAATGGATTTGAGGATGTCTTTGACGAGGTCAAAGGGTTGCCGCCGCATAGGGAGATCGAGTTTCGTATCGATCTAGTTGAGGGAGCCAGACCTGTTGTGATGCCTCTTAGGCGGATGGCACCGAGGGAGCAGCAAGAGCTGAAGGTGCAAGTTGATGACCTTTTGCAGAAAGGATTCATTCGGAGAAGTGTGTCCGAATGGGGTGCGCCAGTTGTGTTCGCAACCAAAGCGGATGGATCGTTGAGGTTGTGTGTGGATTATCGTGAGCTGAATAAGGTGACTAAGAAGAACAAGTATCCATTGCCGAGAATAGATGACTTGTTTGATCAGCTTCACGA
Source organism: Allium cepa (assembly GCA_030765085.1). NCBI lineage: Eukaryota > Viridiplantae > Streptophyta > Magnoliopsida > Asparagales > Amaryllidaceae > Allium > Allium cepa. The sequence continues at coordinate 2,758,242 of CM060941.1, forward strand.
GGCTAAGGTGTTTTCTCAGATGGATTTGGCAACGGGATTTCACCAGTTGAGAGTGGCAAAGGATAGTGTGCCGAAGACTGCTTTCAGGACACCATCCGGGTTTTATGAGTGGCTGGTAATGCCGTTTGGATTGACTAACGCGCCAGCATATTTTGTGGATCTTATGAATAGAGTGTTCAGAGATCAGTTGAATAAGTTCGTGCTTGTGTTCGTGGATGATATTTTGGTTTACTCCAGAACCGAGGAAGAGCACAAGACGCACTTAAGGATTGTTTTGGGAATCTTACGGAAACATCAGCTGAAGGCTAAGTTTTCGAAGTGTCACTTCTGGAAGAATGAAGTGAGGTTCTTAGGTCATGTTATTTCTGGAAATGGAATAGCGGTTGATCCCGCTAAGGTGGCAGCGATCCAGGATTGGGTTAGACCTAAGAATGCATCTGATGTGAGAAGTTTTCTTGGATTAGCAGGATATTATCGTCGGTTTATCAAAGACTTTTCCAAGATAGCTGCACCGTTGACAGGATTGACGAAAAAGAACCAAGTGTTCAAATGGGATGATAAGTGTGAGCAAGCTTTCGTAATCCTGAAAGAACGACTGACAAGTGCTCCTGTTTTGACTATTCCGAGTGGGAATGATGAGATGGTGGTTTACACCGATGCATGTGGCACTGGACTAGGAGCGGTACTAATGCAGAAGGATAAAGTTGTTGCGTATGCTAGTCGACAACTAAAGCCGCATGAAAGGAATTATCCGACTCATGATTTGGAGTTAGCGGCGATTGTGTTTGCTTTGAAGATGTGGAGACACTATCTATTGGGAGTTAGATTCGAGCTGTTTACAGATCATAAGTCGTTGAAGTATCTGTTTTCCCAAAAGGATTTGAATCTTCGACAGCAACGGTGGCTAGAGTTCTTAGCATCGTATGATTTTGGTATAGCCTATACTCCAGGGAAAGGTAACGCAGTGGCTGATGCGTTAAGTCGAAGACATGCAGGATTGGGAGCCATGTTTTCGGAATGGAAGAGTCTTGAGTATTTGGCTGGATTTGATTTCAGGCCTAGATGTGAATTGGAACCTGAGATGTTGGCAAACTTATCGATAAGGCCTACTCTTGTGGAAAGAATTGGTGAGAGGCAAAGGGGAGATGATAAGCTTGTCAAGATTATCTGTGATTTGGAATCTGGATTGGACCCGGAGAAGGATAAGGGATTCGAGGTCGATCGAGAGGGTTGGCTTCGAAAGCAAGGGCGACTAGTTGTTCCCGATATAGATGGATTGAGAGATGAAGTTCTGAGGGAGAGTCATCACTCGAAGTTGACAATTCATCCAGGTGGGAATAAGATGTATCGGGATATGAAGAGAGTTTACTACTGGGAAGGTATGAAGAAGGATGTTGGAAATTTTATTTCCAAGTGTATGAACTGCCAGTTGGTAAAAGCTGAGCAGAAGAAGCCCAGTGGATTGCTTCAGCCATTAGAGGTTCCTACATGGAAGTGGGAGCAAGTGTCGATGGATTTTATCGATGGTCTACCTAGGACAAGAGCGGGAAATGAAGGGATTTGGGTCATTGTAGATCGTTTGACTAAAAGTGCAAGATTCATTCCTGTTCGATCGACTAGGACTGCCTCGAAGTTGGCTGAATTATATGTGAAGTGGATAGTTCGTTTCCATGGTGTTCCGAAGAGTATAGTGAGCGATCGAGATCCATTGTTCACTAGTAGATTTTGGAAGAGCTTCCAGGAAGTTTTGGGAACTGAGTTGTGTTTGAGTACAGCTTATCACCCTCAAACAGATGGTCAGACTGAGAGAGTCAACCGAGTTTTGGAAGATCTTCTTAGAGCATGTGTTTTGGACTTCGGAGGATCATGGGAAGATCACCTTCATTTGGTGGAGTTTGCTTATAATAACAGTTATCAGTCGAGTATCGGTATGGCACCATATGAGGCATTATATGGAAGACCGTGTAACTCTCCGACATGTTGGTTGGAAACTGGAGAAAAGCTGATACTTGGGCCAGAGATGATTCGACAGACTTCAGATTGTATAGAGATCATTCGGCAACGAATGAAGGCAGCCCAAGATCGTCAGAAAAGTTATGCCGATAATCGTCGTAAGGATTTGGAATTCGACGTAGGTGATATGGTTTTTGTGAAGATTTCTCCTCTGAAGAGTGTCATTAGATTCGGGAAGAAAGGAAAGTTAACTCCGAGATTTGTTGGACCATTCCCGATTATCGAGCGTATTGGAAAGCTCGCTTATAGATTGGAGTTACCGGAAAAGATGGCGGGTGTGCACAGTGTTTTTCATGTATCTTATCTACGGAAGTATGTGCACGACCCAACTACAGTGGTTTCTGCTGATAGCTGTGAAGACTTGGAGGTTGATCCAGTTGTTTCGAGACCTCGTAAGCCGCTTCGTATTGTTGAAACCGATACGAAACAGCTTAGGAGGAAGACGATTACGTTGCTCAAGGTACAATGGAGTGATGATGTTAACGACTGTACATGGGAGGAGGAAGAGAGGATGAAGGCAGCTCATCCCGGACTCTTCGAGGTATGGCCCTAAAGTGTCGTGACATCTCATGAATTTGTAGCTTGTTCTGAGTCTTAGAATTCTGCATGCTAGGCTAGAATTGGTTGCATGGTTTGTTGATTGCTTTGGATGGTAGGCATGCGGAATATCTTTGATTTCTGATTGTTTGCTTGGAATTTCGGGGGCGAAATTCCTAAGGGGGAGAGAATGTAACGACCCGTATTTTACGTGTCGATGGATCGTAGAATTTACAGGTCGTTAGTGTTGTTTGTTGTGTTCCTAGCCTGAGTCGTATTGGGAGATAACTCGTGTGTTAAGTGATGAGTCGGGACCGACTCATAGTTAGGTCGTGTACGAGTTACGACTTAGGAGGGTGCTCGGGTTAGCATGTTGCCGTGTTAGCTTAGGTCGTGAGGTAGTTTTGGTCGCTGGAGCGACCTAAGAGAGTGACCGACCTAAGAAAGTTGACCGACTCATGAAATAGAGGGCTTCCGAGTTAGGGAGGTTGCCGAGTTAACGACTTAGAGTTAGGTCGTTCAACGACCTTAGGGCTAGCGTTAGGTCGGTAGTGTTTTAGGTCGTAGGTCGGTCATAAGAGTAAGTTGTTAGGTCGTTTGTATGATGAGTCGTAAGTCGTTATGGTTAGGTCGCATGAAGGCCTGGGAAGTTAGGTTGTTGACTCGGTTGTGTTAGGTCGGCAGCTAGATAGGTCGGCAGCCAGATAGGTCGTGTGAAGGAGTTAGGTCGGCCGTGTTCGTAGGTCGTATGATGTTGAGACGTTGGGGACTTAGGTCGTGGGTCGCGTGTGAGTTAGGTCGCTGGGTAGTGGCAGTGCAGTTAGGTCGTGGAAGAGCTTATGTGTTAGGTCGTAAGTTTTTAGGTCGGCACTAGGCTAAGCCGATTAGGTCGTAAGTCGGCATGATGTTAAGTCGTGCGACCTGGGTTTGGATAGGTCGTGGAGGCGGGCTTGTTTTAGGTCGTATGGCTTTGGGATTGGTTAGGCAGATAGGTCGTTGGGTATATAGGTCGGCAACGACCTAAGATAGGTCGGAGATTCTTAGGTCGGCCACGACCTAATACCGAGCTACGAGTTACGACCTAAGGGGGGATTCAGCCTATAAATAGACGACTTTGGCTCACTTTTTGGCACCGATTTTTGAAGCGACGAAGTGCTGCCATTTTGAAGACTAGACTACAACATTTCTTCATCTTCTTTTCTCCATTCCAATCAAGTGTTAGCATCCATCCAAGATCGAAGATCGGGATCGAAGATTCAAGTGTCCAAGTTGAAGATCTTCATCCGTTCGGGCTAGATTTCATCGATTTAAGCGAGATCTTGCCGGATCAAGCCTTGTTCTTCGCTGTCCAGATCTGAAGTGTGTGGTTTTTGAGGTGTTTGGGTGATTTGGTGAGTGGTAGTTATCTCTCACACGGACCCAAAGGAGTGTAGTGGATTGGTGATATGTTTATGTGTTAAAGTTAGCGTTTTCTCGCATTTTCCTTAAGTCTGCATGTAGATCCATCATATTTGAAGATGTTTATCTATGAAAGTTATTTATCAAGTATTAGAGACAAAACCCATGTTTTAGATTTGATAGATCTATGCTAAAAACCATGATTTCACGTATGTTGGACTTTTGCTCACTTAATTACGAAATTGCCATTATAATTGATATTGCTTAATAGATCTTGTTTGAATGGTTGAATGTTTGAATGTATGTTAGATTTGATTGCTCCAAGTTAGCTTGTAGTTGATTTGGAACAAGATGGTTGAAGATGATTCAAAAGCTAAGTGGAAAGGCTCTTGAATGGTGAAAGCTGCCAATGGCATATGAAGCGGATGTGGAAGCTCATATGGATGGATTCGAGGATGTGGGATCTTGCCATGATGCGAGAAGGCAAAGCATGGTTGAGTTGGGACTTTGCGATGATATGATGAGGCAAGGCTTGTGTTGAGATGGGACGGGTCATGATGACGTTCCAAGTTGAGAGACTTTGCTATGATGTGATGAGGCAAGACATATGTTGTGATGGGACGGGTCACGAAGACGTTCCAAGCACGGGTCATGACGACGTGCAAACTTATAACTCGGTGATGCGGTCCGGGTTGGGGTGGATAATGGTTAGCTTGAGAGGCGCTTGAGCTAGTATGGAAGTAGTCGTCGAGGAGGATGACTAGGAGGCTAAGATCTCATCGTTGTTGAAGGTTCTAGCATACTCAAAGCAAGGGTACGTTGGAACGGGTCACGATGACGTTCCAGGCACGGGTCATGATGACGTGCTAGTACTCTGGGCTGATGCGTTCGGCTTAGGCACGGGTCACGATGACGTGCGGAGTTATGGCTAAACCGGGGTTACCATTAGCCCTTGACAGGCGGTCATTCAACTAACGGTGAAATCAAGGCAATGATAACAGTGATAGCCAGAGTCATGGATGTTTGGTTGTTTGGTTGTATCATCATTCGGCTTCAAGAGCGGTGTTTTCTGGGTGCTTATCTGATCTTGGTTTAGGCCTTGGGGGTTTGTATTTGGAAAACATCGTCCTTGACTCGAGTGATTGTTGCTTTACCTTACTTATCTGCTATGTTATGCTTGCTTCTCTTTAGTGTGTGTCTGGGGGCTATCACTGTAGAAAGAGGTGGAGTGGGATGGTTTGGTTCCTATTCCTTTTATCCCTTATGCTCTTTGGTATGTTTGATAGTTGATTTACTGCTCACTAAGACTTTGTCTGACTCAAGGTTTTATGTCTCCTCTTATTACCTTGGGCTGTTCATCCATGTTTGGGATGGGCAGACTAGGTAGCAGGTGGCAGGTGCTGTGCTTAGAGTAGAGTTTTCCGTTGATGATGGCGAAGACGAGCAGGAGGCTATGCATATTATTTTCTTATATGTACTGGGTATCCGCTGCTGTATTTGATGAGTGCTTGTAGTGAGGTCTTGATGTATGGATTTGTTGAGATGATTGTATAAAACCTCTGTGATGCTTATATGATGATTTTCTGTTATGAGACTTCACTATATATTTCTCTATTGTATTTTATCCATGCGCTGTGAGTTACGATAGAGATTCTGCGATTTTATTTTACCCTGACTATCGTCCATGGCTGCCTGGCACACCTTTCAGCGCTCTATTCTCTTGTTTTGGTGCGGGAGTCATGGGCGGTCTTCACAGAATCAATTTCCACAGGGTGCAACATCTGCGGTGCAAGGTGCAACATCCGTCCAAAATGACGAAACCGTGCCGTACGACCTTTAGAAATGGGTGCATGGATTTGAAACGGTGCAGTACCATGGTGCACCACTCTCCAGCGATGGTAAATCATTGACCAGCCACGGGGATCCCGTTTTACAGAAAAAATCCACGTGACGAAAAAATGAAGGGTAAAAAACTTCCATGACCCGATTGAGGTTCGGATAGGATTTTTTGGGTATGAAACTAACCAGTGACGGCTGAAAGCCGTCATAGCTGTAGAACTCACAGATACCTCCGTTTTGACTGGTTATGGCTCCCGTAACTCTAAACGAGCCAAGAGTTATGGCCCTCCGAAGAATCGATTTACACAGGGTGCAACATCTGCGGTGCAAGGTGCAACATCCGTCCAAAATGACGAAACCGTGCCGTACGACCTTTAGAAATGGGTGCATGGATTTGAAACGGTGCAGTACCATGGTGCACCACTCTCCAGCGATGGTAAATCATTGACCAGCAACGGGGATCCCGTTTTACAGAAAAAATCCACGTGACGAAAAAACGAAGGGTAAAAAACTTCCATGACCCGATTGAGGTTCGGATAGGATTTTTTGGGTATGAAACTAACCAGTGACGGCTGAAATCCGTCATAGCTATAGAACTCATAGATACATTCGTTTTGACTGGTTATGGCTCCCGTAAATCTAAACGAGCCAAGAGTTATGGCCCTCCGAAGAATCGATTTCCACAGGGTGCAACATCTTCGGTGCAAGGTGGAACATCCGTCCAAAATGAAGAAACCGTGCCGTACGTCCTTTAGAAATGGGTGCATGGATTTGAAACGGTGCAGTACCATGGTGCAACACTCTCCAGCGATGGTAAATCATTGACCAGCCACGGGGATCCCGTTTTACAGAAAAAATCCACGTGACGAAAAAACGAAGGGTAAAAAACTTCCATGACCCGATTGAGGTTCGGATAGGATTTTTTGGGTATGAAACTAACCAGTGACGGCTGAAAGCCGTCATAGCTGTAGAAATCACAGATATCTTCGTTTTGACTGGTTGTGGCTCCCGTAACTCTAAACGAGCCAAGAGTTATAGCCCTCCGAAGAATCGATATCCACAGGGTGCAACATCTACGGTGTAAGGTGCAACATCCGTCCAAAATGACGAAACAGTGCCGTACGACCTTTAGAAATGAGTGCATGGATTTGAAACATTGCATTGCCATGGTGCACCACTCTCCAGCGGTGGTAAATCAAAGACCAGCCATGGGGATCCCGTTTTACAGAAAAAATCCACGTGACGAAAAAACGAAGGGTAAAAAACTTCCTTGACCCGATTGAGGTTCGGATAGGATTTTTTGGGTATGAATCTAACCAGTGACGGCTGAAAGCTGCCATAGCTGTAGAACTCACAGATACCTTCATTTTGACTGGTTATGGCTCCCGTAACTCTAAACGAGTAAAGAGTTACGGCCCTCCGAAGAATCGATATCCACAGGGTGCAACATCTACGGTGCAAGGTGCAACATCCGTCCAAAATGACGAAACAGTGCGGTACGACCTTTAGAAATGAGTGCATGGATTTTGAACATTGTAGTACCATGGTGCACCACTCTCCAGCGATGGTAAATCATAGACCAGCCACGGGGATCCCGTTTTACAGAAAAAATACACGTGACGAAAAAACGAAAGGTAAAAAACTTCCTTGACCCGATTGAGGTTCGGATAGGATTTTTTGGGTATGAATCTAACCAGTGACGACTGAAAGCTGCCATAGCTGTAGAACTCACAGATACCTTCGTTTTGACTGGTTATGGCTCCCGTAACTCCGAACGAGCAAAGAGTTACGGCCCTCCGAAGAATCGATATCCGCAGGGTGCAACATCTACGGTGCAAGGTGCAACATCCGTCCAAAATGACGAAACAGTGCGGTACGACCTTTAGAAATGAGTGCATGGATTTGAAACATTGCAGTACCATGGTGCACCACTCTCCAGCGATGGTAAATCATAGACCAGCCACGGGGATCCCGTTTTACAGAAAAAATCCACGTGACGAAAAAACAAAGGGTAAAAAACTTCCATGACCCGATTGAGGTTCGGATATGATTTTTTGGGTATGAAACTAACCAATGACGGCTGAAAGCCGTCATAGCTGTAGAACTCACAGATATCTTCGTTTTGACTGGTTGTGGCTCCCGTAACTCTAAACGAGCCAAGAGTTATGGCCCTCCGAAAAATCGATATCCACAGGGTGCAACATCTACGGTGTAAGGTGCAAAATCCGTCCAAAATGATGAAACAGTGCCGTACGACCTTTAGAAATGAGTGCATGGATTTGAAACATTGCATTGCCATGGTGCACCACTCTCCAGCGATGGTAAATCATAGACCAGCCACGGGGATCCCGTTTTACAGAAAAAATCCACGTGACGAAAAAACGAAGGGTAAAAAACTTCCTTGACCCGATTGAGGTTCGGATAGGATTTTTTGGGTATGAAACTAACCAGTGACGGCTGAAAGCCGTCATAGCTGTAGAACTCACAGATACCTTCGTTTTGACTGGTTATGGCTCCCGTAACTCTAAACGAGCCAAGAGTTATGGCCCTCCGAATAATCGATATCCATAGGGTGCAACATCTACGGTGCAAGGTGCAACAACCGTCCAAAATGACGAAACAGTGCCGTACGACCTTTAGAAATAAGTGCATGGATTTGAAACATTGCAGTGCCATGGTGCACCACTCTCTAACGATGGTAAATCATAAACCAGCCACGGGGATCCCGTTTTACAGAAAAAATCCACGTGACGAAAAAACGAAGGGTAAAAAACTTACATGGCCCGATTGAGGTTCGGATAGGATTTTTTGGGTATGAAACTAACCAGTGACGGCTGAAAGCGGTCATAGCTGTAGAACTCACAGATACCTTCGTTTTGACTGGTTATGGCTCCCGTAACTCTAAACGAGCCAAGAGTTATGGCCCTCCGAAGAATTGATATCCACAGGGTGCAACATCTACGGTGTAAGGTGCAACAACCGTCCAAAATGACGAAACAGTGCCGTACGATCTTTAGAAATGAGTGCATGGATTTGAAACATTGCAGTGCCATGGTGCACCACTCTCCAGCGAGGGTAAATCATAGACCAGCCACGGGATTACCGTTTTACAGAAAAAATCCACGTGACGAAAAAACGAAGGGTAAAAAACTTCCTTGACCGGATTGAGGTTCGGATAGGATTTTTTGGGTATGAATCTGACCAGCGACGGCTGAAAGCTTCCATAGCTGTAGAACTCACAGATACCTTCGTTTTGACTGGTTGTGACTCCCGTAACTCTAAACGAGCAAAGAGTTATCGCCCTCCGAAGAATCGATATCCACAGGGTGCAACATCTACGGTGCAAGGCGCAACATCCGTCCAAAATGACGAAACAGTGCGGTACGACCTTTAGAAATGAGTGCATGGATTTGAAACATTGCAGTACCATGGTGCACCACTCTTCAGCGATGGTAAATCATAGACCAGCCACGGGGATTCCGTTTTACAGAAAAAATCCACGTGACGAAAAAACGAAGGGTAAAAAACTTCCTTGACCCGATTGAGGTTCGGATAGGATTTTTTGGGTATGAAACTAACCAGTGACGGCAGAAAGCTGTCATGGCTGTAGAACTCACAGATACCTTCGTTTTGACTGGTTATGGCTCCCGTAACTCTAAACGAGCCAAGAGTTATGGCCCTCCGAATAATCGATATCCATAGGGTGCAACATCTACGGTGCAAGGTGCAACATCCGTCCAAAATGACGAAACCGTGCCGTACGACCTTTAGAAATGGGTGCAGGGATTTGAAACGGTGCAGTACCATGGTGCAACACTCTCCAGCGATGGTAAATCATTGACCAGCCACGGGGATCCCGTTTTACAGAAAAAATCCACGTGACGATAAAACGAAGGGTAAAAAACTTCCATGACCCGATTGAGGTTCGGATAGGTTTTTTTGGGTATGAAACTAACCAGTGACGGCTGAAAGCTGTCATAGATGTAGAACTCATAGATACCTTCGTTTTAACTGGTTATGGCTCCCGTAACTCTAAACGAGCCAAGAGTTATGGCCCTCCGAAGAATCGATATCCATAGGGTGCAACATCTACGGTGCAAGGTGCAACATCCGTCCAAAATGACGAAACCATGTCATACGACCTTTAGAAATGGGTGCATGGGTTTGAAACGGTGCAGTACCATGGTGCACCACTCTCCAGTGATGGTAAATGATTGACCAGCCACGGGGATCCCGTTTTTACAGAAAAAATCCACGTGAGGAAAAAACGAAGGGTAAAAAACTTCCATGACCCGATTGAGGTTCGGATAGGATTTTTTGGGTATGAAACTAACCAGTGACGGCTGAAAGCGGTCATAGCTGTAGAACTCATAGATACCTTCGTTTTGACTGGTTGTGGCTCCCGTAACTCTAAACTAGCCAAGAGTTATGGCCCTCCGAAGAATCGATATCCATAGGGTACAACATCTACGGTGCAAGGTGCAACATCCGTCCAAAATGACGAAACCGTGCCGTACGACCTTTATAAATGAATGCGTGGATTTGAAACGATGCAGTACCATGGTGCACCACTCTCTAGCGATGGTAAATCATTGACCAGCCACGGGGATCCCGTTTTACGGAAAAAATCCACGTGACGAAAAAACGAAGGGTAAAAAACTTCCATGACCCGATTGAGGTTCGGATAGGATTTTTTGGGTATGAAACTAACCAGTTACGGCTGAAAGCCATCATAGCTGTATAACTCACAGATACCTTCGTTTTGAATGGTTATGGCTCCCGTAACTCTAAACGAGGCAAGAGTTATGGCCCTTCGAATAATAGATATCCATAGGTTGCAACATCTACGGCGCAAGGTGCAACATCCGTCCAAAATGACGAAACCGTGCCGTACGACCTTTAGAAATGGGTGCATGGAATTGAAACGGTGCAGTACCATGGTGCACCACTCTCCAGCGATGGTAAATCATTGACCAGCCACGGGGATCCCGTTTTACAGAAATAATCCACGTGACGAAAAAACGAAGGGTAAAAAACTTCCATGACCCGATCGAGGTTCGGATAGGATTTTTTGGGTATGAAACTAACCAGTGATGGCAGAAAGCTGTCATTGCTGTAGAACTCACAGATACCTTCGTTTTGACTGGTTATGGCTCCCGTAACTCTAAACGAGCCAAGAGTTATGGCCCTCCGAAGAATCGATGTCCATAGGGTGCAACATCTACGGTGCAAGGTGCAACATCCGTCCAAAATGACGAAACCGTGCCGTACGACCTTTAGAAATGGATGCATGGATTTGAAACGGTGCAGTACCATGGTGCACCACTCTCCAGCGATGGTAAATCATTGACCAGCCGAGGGGATCCCGTTTTACAGAAAAATCCACGTGACGAAAAAACGAAGGGTAAAAAACTTCCATGACCCGATTGAGGTTCGGATAGGATTTTTTGGGTATGAAACTAACCAGTGACGGCTGAAAGCCGTCATAGCTGTAGAACTCACAGATACCTTCGTTTTGACTGGTTATGGCTCCCCTAACTCTAAACGAGCCAAGAGTTATGGCCCTTCGAAAAATCGATTTCCACAGGGTGCAACATCTTCGGTGCAAGGTGCAACATCCGTTCAAAATGACGAAACCGTGCCGTACGACCTTTAGAAATGGGTGCATAGATTTGAAACGGTGCAGTACCATGGTGCACCACTCTCCAGCGATGGTAAATCATTGACCAGCCACGGGGATCCCGTTTTACAGAAAAATCCACGTGACGAAAAAACGAAGGGTAAAAAACTTCAATGACCCGATTGAGGTTCGGATAGGATTTTTTGGGTATGAAACTAACCAGTGGCGGCTGAAAGCCGTCATAGCTGTAGAACTCACAGATATCTTCGTTTTGACTGGTTGTGGCTCCCGTAACTCTAAACGAGCCAAGAGTTATGGCCCTCCGCAGAATCGATATCCACAGGGTGCAACATCTACGGTGTAAGGTGCAACATCCGTCCAAAATGACGAAACAGTGTCGTACGACCTTTAGAAACGAGTGCATGGATTTGAAACATTGCAGTGCCATGGTGCACCACTCTCCAGCGATGGTAAATCATAGACCAGCCACGGGGATCCCGTTTTACAGAAAAAATCCACGCGACGAAAAAACGAAGGGTAAAAAACTTCCTTGACCCGATTGAGGTTCAGATAGGATTTTTTGGGTATGAAACTAACCAGTGACGGATGAACACTGTCATAGCTGTAGAACTCACAAATACCTTCGTTTTGACTGGTTATGGCTCCCGTAACTCTAAACGAGCCAAGAGTTATGGCCCTTCGAAGAATCGATATCCATAGGGTGCAACATCTACGGTGTAAGGTGCAACATCAGTCCAAAATGACGAAACCGTGCCGTACGACCTTTAGAAATGGATGCATGGATTTGAAACGGTGCAGTATCATGGTGCACCACTCTCCAGCAATGGTAAATCATTGACCAGCCACGGGGATCCCGTTTTACAAAAAAAATCCACGTGACGAAAAAACGAAGGGTAAAAAACTTCCATGACCCGATTGAGGTTCGGATAGGATTTTTTGGGTATGAATCTAACCAGTGACGGCCGAAAGCCGTCATAGCTGTATAACTCACAGTTACCTTCGTTTTGACTGGTTATGGCTCCCGTAACTCTAAACGAGCCAAGAGTTATGGCCCTCCGAAGAATCGATTTCCACAGGGTGCAACATCTGCGGTGCAAGGTGCAACATCCGTCCAAAATGACGAAACCGTGCCGTACGACCTTTAGAAATGGGTGCATGGATTTGAAATGGTGCAGTACCATGGTGCACCACTCTCCAGCGATGGTAAATCATTGACCAGCCACGGGGATCCCTTTTACAGAAAAAATCCACGTGACGAAAAAACAAAGGGTAAAAAACTTCCATGACCCGATTGAGGTTCGGATAGGATTTTTTGGGTATGAAACTAACCAGTGACGGCTGAAAGCCGTCATAGCTGTAGAACTCACAGATACCTTCGTTTTGACTGGTTATGGCTCCCGTAACTCTAAACGAGCCAAGAGTTATGGCCCTCCGAAGAATCGATTTCCACAGGGTGCAACATCTGCGGTGCAAGGTGCAACATCCGTCCAAAATGACGAAACCGTGCCGTACGAACTTTAGAAATGGGTGCATGGATTTGAAATGGTGCAGTACCATGGTGCACCACTCTCCAGCGATGGTAAATCATTTACCAGCCACGGGGATCCCGTTTTACAGAAAAAATCCACGTGACGAAAAAACGAAAGGGTAAAAAACTTCCATGACCCGATTGAGGTTCGGATAGGATTTTTTGGGTATGAAACTAACCAATGACGGCTGAAAGCCGTCATAGATGTAGAACTCACAGATACCTTCGTTTTGACTGGTTATGGCTCCGTAACTCTAAACGAGCCAAGAGTAATGGCCCTCCGAAGAATCGATTTCCACAGGGTGCGACATATGCGGTGCAAGGTGCAACATCCGTCCAAAATGACGAAACCGTGCCGTACGACCTTTAGAAATGGGTGCATGGATTTGAAACGGTGCAGTACCATGGTGCACCACTCTCCAGCGATGGTAAATCATTGACCAGCCACGGGGATCCCGTTTTACAGAAAAAATCCACGTGACGAAAAATCGAAGGTTAAAAAACTTCCATGACCCGATTGAGGTTCGGATAGGATTTTTTGGGTATGAAACTAACCAGTGACGGCTGAAAGCCTTCATAGCTGTAGAACTCACTGATACCTTCGTTTTGACTGGTTATGGCTCCCGTAACTCTAAACGAGCCAAGAGTTATGGCCCTCCGAAGTATCGATTTCCACAAGGTGCAACATCTGCGGTGCAAGGTGCAACATCCGTCCAAAATGACGAAACCGTGCCGTACGACCTTTAGAAATGGGTGCATGGATTTGAAACGGTGCAGTACCATGGTGCACCACTCTCCAGCGATGGTAAATCATTGACCAGCCACGGGGATCCCGTTTTTACAGAAAAAATCCACGTGACGAAAAAACGAAGGGTAAAAAACTTGCATGACCCGATTGAGGTTCGGATAGGATTTTTTGGGTATGAAACTAACCAGTGACGGTTGTTATCCCGCTTTTTGGCAAAGCCGCGATACCAAAAGATCGATCAGAAACGGAGAATAGTTCTTCTCTGAGACTGGTCATACTTCGTCTTGCTATGGATATCACTAAATTTTGTCCGATCCGGATTAGACTACAATTGATAGGACACGGCAAGAAAGACCACAAGAGTCAGCATTTCAAATTTCAAGTCAATCCGAGTTTGTATGCTCAAGTTATGATCGGTTCAACTTGGAGGGAACACACTGGTTTCGAACCCACCATGATGGGTGTCTTCGAACCCATCATCATGCACCATTCGAAACCATCACTTCGAATCCATCAAGTTCGAAACCATCGCCTTCGAAACCCTCGGGATGCCTCGGCCTCGAACTCATCAGAGAGTAGCTGATTCGAATCCATACTCGGCTGCCTCATTTCGAAACCATCGGACATGCATGCTTCGAAACCATCCATAAGCTTCGTTCGAACCCATCCCTGAAGTCATGTTCGAACCCGTCACAGAGCCATGCTTCGAACCCATCACAGAGGCCTTCTTCGAAACCATCCGTGATACCTTCTTCGAACCCATCCGTGATGCCATGTTCGAACCCATCCTGTGTTGCCTTATTCGAACCCACTGGGTCAACCAACGTGTCTTCCATCGGTTCAAAATCACCGAGATACACGAAGTCGAAGCGGTCAACGCGGAGTTAAGTCCGGGTCGATTCGAAGTTTGCGCTCCACGTCACCACGAAGCCGCGTGCCATGATGGATTCGAAACCATCGTTTCGAATACATGGGTTCGAACCAAACAGTCATGCCATGAACTCAATTTCGAATCCATCATATCTCCTAATCTACTGATCCAAATGCCATGAAATTTTCACAGATGCTAGCATACATATTGAAGAATGTCCACGCCAAATTTCACCTCGATTGGATGAATTCTTGATCGGTTCGAATGGAGTTCAAACCGATGTCAAAGTGGGCCCAAACTTCCCGAGACCGTACGCGTGGGCCCCCTCACGTGCCAGAAGTGGTCTCCCGAGCTTTCAGCGAAATATCAGCAGCCTACACCTATAAATAGAGCTCCAGAGCCAACAGAAAAGGGACCTTCGGGATCTACTGACTCTCAAGCGCCCAGACTCTGTCGGATTGACATCTCCATCATAATTTCACTACTGATTTCGAATTTCCAGTTGTAACTTGCTGTTGATCGCGGTAACAACTTGTAAACATTGAAAGAGAATCAATAAAAAATCAAAAAACTTCACAGTGGACGTGGGCGACACGCCGAACCACTATAAATCGTTTGTCTACGAATTTTCTTTACTGTTGACTGGAGTTTTTGTTAGATAATATTCATATTCGGTTCATACTCTTGATTGTTATCTCTTCAACGACTCCCGAAAAGTGTTGTGACCAATTTTGGTGCAAACACTTTGGTGCTTTCACTGAGAAAAAACCCAGTTTTTTCTCCTGCTCGTTGGATCTGTCATCGATACCGGATTGAATAAATCCAAGAGAGAGATCCAGATCTTTGAATATAAATTCCTTCCATTCTATTCAGATTTGCAAAAGTCTAAGGAAAGGAATTCAACCTTCAAGATGGTTAGCACAAGAACCACTTCTAACGCCGTCAATCAAGAAGAACAGGATCGACAGAATCCTGTAACTCTACCTCCACCTAATCAGGATACTCTGCACACTCGAAACCCTCAGCTCCGGTTACCCGACAAGAGTTGTAGTCGCTAATCCAAGAGTTGACCCAGAGTCGGCAACAACTAGAAGAACAGCTGCGCGCTAATGCTGAACTAATCAACAAATTGGATCGTCAGAAACGAAAGAGATCCAAGAGAGACCACGTGTCTCGTTCCTCCAGCGAGAGTTCTTCATCTTCTGACTATCACAATCGACCTCCACAACCACAGCAAGATGGGAATCGCATGCCAACTGCTGGAGATCGACCAACGCTGACCGTTGGACAACTGAGAGTTGGTCCATCGGCCAGTTTCCAAACCGGACACTCCTCCCGAGGAGGTGCCATCCCTCACCACGCTACAGAATACCGCACTACTGACGTTGCGGTGGAACCAGAGGTCGACGTTCAAGATCAGTCGGACCTGAACCGTCGTCATGACGGACGTACTCCTGAACCATACGTCCCAGAAGACTATGTGCCAAGAAGGCAAAGCTTGGACCGCCGACAATATCCGGTCCAACCTCAAAGCATGGAACGTAATCGTACTTCGGCACAAGCCGCACAGAACGCGCAAATGCCGGATCTTTCCACTATGATACGTCAAATGATCCGTGAGAGTCGGGGATTCACAAATGATGATTGGGGAATTACCTGAAGTCGTACTCCTTTTACGGACGATATCCTTACTACTGAACCCCCACGGCGATTCCGAATGCCAACTCTACCCATGTACGAAGGAAACTCCGACCCTAACCAACATATTCTAAAATATGAATGGTCGATGACTGCTGCCCGTGCGGACGATGCAGTAAAGTGTTGAAGTTTCCCCATATCCTTGGGGGGCATCGCCACCATGTGGTTCACTCGATTGCCACCTCGATCCATCTCTTCATTCGACCAGTTAGCTACAAAATTCGTTGAACAATTCCGCATGCATGTCACAAGACCCAAAGATGTCAACACTCTGTCTAGTGTCACTCAGGCTCCCGGAGAGACACTCAGACATTATTTAGAGAGATTCCATACCGCATGCGCGGAGATCAGCAATCCGAACGATAATTCCATCCTTATGGCGCTGACTAAGGGGATCGACCCCGATTCTGAGTTCGGCAATTGGTTAGCCGGAAAACCACCTGCATCGTTGGACCGTTTTCACGCCAAGGCGGCTCAATTCCTGAGACGGGAAACGCGAAACAGTCTAGGAAGCAAACCGATGCAAGACCGAGTACAGAAGGGATCCAAAGCAATGTTGCCATCAAACAATCCGGTGAGAGCTCTGGAAAAGTTCAGTTGAACATCAAAAATAAGCAAGCTCGGCGAAGAGAGAGCGTGAATCAAATTAAAAAACAAGATCAAAATCGTGGCCCGTCACGCAAACATCCGATGTTCGACAACTATACTCCTTTGAATACTTCACTGGAGGACTTGTATTTACAAACCCGTAATACAATTCAATATGAAAAACCTGCTCCGAGACCGTCGTCAGAGAGACAAATCCAAACAGCAAAGTTTTGCAGATTCCATGAAAACTACGGGCACGATACGAACGAGTGTCGTCACTTGCAGGATCTCGTTGAAAAACTGATCAGGGAAAGGAAGCTTGATCGATTTGTGCGGACACCGCAACCCAGGGAAGCAGGTCCATCAAATCAAAACAATGAACCCGATCGACCGAGACATGAGGACTCCAATGGTCCTCGCGGGAGATTGGTGATAAACGCCATCAGTGGCGGACCGACCTTCTCAGGAGCCTGGAACGACGAGGATCTTCGTCACTGTCACACATGACAGGCTCATTCAATCTATGAATAATTTGCAATTTCCTTTACATTCTGAAATTTGATTTTGTAATATGGCACTGACTTTGCCATATTTTCTTATTTCAGCAATAAAACATTATCTCTTCAAGCTAGAGCTGTGATTCACCGAATGCAACGTTCAACAATCACGACACACGAAGAGCTAAATTCCATCAAACAATGGAATTTATTCAAATAGCGAGTGACTGCGATACAACCGGCCACTCATTAAGTGAAACCCCAGCTCGGGGGCAAGCCATCACACTAAAGGCTGAACTGGACCGACACACGACAGTCCTACAACTAACTCCAACTTCCCACAGCGCGAATTGGAGTATAAACATTCCATAATTCGTTCCCACAGCGCGAACGGACTTCAACTTCCTAGAACGCGAATTGGAGTATAAACATTCCATAATTCGTTCACACAGCGCGAACGGACTCCAACTTCCTAGAACGCGAATTGGAGTATAAACATTCCATAATTCGTTCCCACTGCGTGAACGGACTCCAACTTCCCACAGCGCGAATTGGAGTATAAACATTCCATAATTCGTTCCCACTGCGTAAACGGACTCCAACTTCCCACAGCGCGAATTGGAGTATAAACATTCCATAATTCGTTCCCAGAGTGCGAACGGACTCCAACTTCCCAGAGCGCGAATTGGAGTATAAACATTCCATAATTCGTTCCCAGAGCGCGAACGGACTCCAACTTCCTAGAACGCGAATTGGAGTATAAACATTCCATAATTCGTTCCCACTGCGTGAACAGACTCCAACTTCCCAGAGTGTGAATTAGAGTATAAACATGCCATAATTCGTTCCCAGTGTGCGAACGGACTCCAACTTCCCAGAGCGCGAATTGGAGTATAAACATCAAATCCATCGTTCCCGGAGTGCGAACGAATTCCTAAAAAGCTCAAATAGGTGTGACTGACCATCTATCGGCTAACTCCAACTTCCCAGAGTGAGAATTGGAGTATAAACATCTATTCCAGGTTCCCGGAGTGCGAACCAACCCATCAATGTGAACTCCAAGTTCTCAAAGCATGCATTGGAGTGTAAACACAAATTACAGGTTCTCGGAGCGCGAACCGAAGCATCCATGCTAACCCCAAGTTCCCGAAGCGTGAAGTGGGGTATAAACATTAATTCCAGGTTCCCAGAGCGCGAACCATGTTACAAAGAATCGATAATTCTCAAAATTCCTGGAGTGCAAAGCAGATTATCGATCTCAAATTATCCTAAGTCCCCAGAATGCGGACGTGTGCTTAAGATTTGCAACAAGTGCAATCAACTGCCAAAAATACAAGTGCTGTTCCCCAAAACTGGGGGGCACGAAAGCTAAGTGTCAATCACTAATTGAAGTGATACAACGTCCGAAGTTCAACTCATTCATCAATCACAACTTGTGACCAAGATTTTCAGGCTTGGCGAATGAAACGAACTCTATTTAAATGGTAAAAACACCTCAAATACACCGGAACGAAAGCGAGATACGGCAAGTACTTAAGCACAAATAAAACAAGAGTTGAAACAAAGAAACTAAAGTGTATTTCAACTAACTAAAAATAAGGGCTTACATATGAAAAAGTTCTCCCAAAAACAATCCCTACTAGCAGGAGCCGAACCTGCATCTATACACGGCTTACTAACAAAAAAACAAAAACAAGTACCTATCTACCAAAACATCTACTTGTAAAACCAGTCTATTTCTTCTTCTTTTTCGTCTTCCTTATTAGTGGTTCATCATCATCAGAATCACTAGCGACAGAAATTCTTTTTGAGTGCCTCCTCTTCGGTGGTGACTCTTCGGCTGGGGGCATGATATCGATATCCTCCTCAGAGCTCGAGTCTACAAGGAGGCTTCCCGCCGGAGGAGTAGGGGGACTGGATCTATGAAGGAAGATGGGACAGTGCCACCCGACGACACTACCCTAGCAGGCGCTGGACTCTGCGCCGCCGTGCTGCCACCGGCGCTACCACTGTGCCCCGCAGCTTCTATTTCGGCATTGATTTCAGCCAAAATTTCCTCATCTCGAGCCGCTTGAGCCTGGCTGGGGGCATCCGCAGTTTGCATCGAAGAACTTGAGGTCGGCAGGGGATCACTAACGATGATAAACGGTAAGTCCGTAGAGAAACCACCCTGCTCACCGAGCAGCTCGCTCACCATCTGTTCGTCGAGAGATAACCCACTCCCCTATGCCGCCTCGGTCGATACCGCAGTTACAGCAATAGTCTCGGTGGCGATGGCCTTATCCCTTTGGCTTGATTCTTGAGCCGCGACTGTCGGCGCAACCTCCGTCACTAGGCAAAAACAATAAGTTATTAGTAACTTCTTCAAAACAAACTCTCTATTTAGAAAACGCTTGAGATAACTTAAGAGTACCTTCCCCAGTTTGACTCGCAGACGGCTGAACGGCCTCGGAAGTGTGCTCATGGATAGGAGATAAGCGCGGCTGCTCCGGGTCGTAAGCAGGAACAGGTGGCAAACTGACCGCAGATACAGGCACTGACGAAGGCGATGTGGTGACTTCAGTGACATCCGCATGATGCTCAACGCTTGATCCCTCTCCAACTTCCAGGGAACGACCACCCATCATCTCCTTCTCATGAGCAATGATAACATCATGAAGGACCTTCTTCTCATCCTCAGTTAGCAGCCGGTTCTCGAGCTCGAATCGATCAACCGATTCGCCCGGATGCGCTTCCTCCTCTTCCTCGACCAGTCGTTCCCAAGCGCTGCGAAGGTGAACAGGATAATCCTGAAGCCAAGCCAAATTTTGGTGTTTTAACACGTTGGCATTATAAGTTACAAGCAAATCTTCGATATCGGCCTCTAGCCTGGCCTCTACTTGTAGAACTTTCTCCTCTACTTCTGCCTCGACTGCTTGAACTTTCGCCACCGCCGCATCCCTTTCGGTGCGAAGAATCACGGCTTGTTCACACGCCTCTTGGGCTGCGCTATTCGCATCATCCCTTTCCTTGGCGATTTCGGCGAATTTTGACTTAAGCTCGTTCAACTCCTTCAGGGCTGCATCCCTCTCTGCAGTAACCAAGGTGTTTCGATGGCCCATATCCTCAACCGTGGCGTAGTGCTCACGTTTCATCCTATCAATGATTGCCTGGGCTTCATCGGCTCTCTTGGTGGCCTCTATTTCAGATTTACGAGAGGATTCAGCCTTAGTATTCAGCACTTGAATGATACGATCTCTTTGTGCTAACTCGGTTTGCAACTTTTCAATGGTGGCCGCTCGTTCGAAGGCCAGGCCGATGCTTTTTTGGCCGCTTACCTTGTATTGTGCGTAGAAGTCATGCACATAATCGAGCGCCAACCGCTCAGCCCCCGGCGGGATTCTTTTCAAGTTCGGGGGAAAGACGTAGTTGTCGAAGCAGATATTCGGGAACTCCCTCTTCGGTTGCGCAAGCTTAATCGCCCCTTCCCCCGAGATTTCAGTAGGAGTTTCCTTCGCAACCACCGGCGCCATCGCCTCGGATCTAGAAACTTGAGAAACCGAAACATATCGAGAAGAATCAGAAGGACGAGAGACATGAACGGGAGGTTGTATAGGATCTCTGGAAGGAGGAGGGGTACGCGATCGCGATCGACGCCTATGGCCCCTGTCCGAATCATATCTCTCATGGCTAGAATATCCAGAACGTCCCTGGTCATAATACCCGGAGCTTCCCTGATCATAATCTCTATCCCCCTCTCGTCTACGCGAATCGTAATATGAAGACCTGCGGGCATGTCGAAGACTCCCAAGCATTGAACCTCGCTTAGACATAGTATCTGCAAAGTAAAATAAAATCGAATTAATCACTCTTCGAAACAGGTAATTTACAGTCAAAGGTTATGCAGTGTCGTGAAGTGTGTATGAATATGCATTCCCCCCGACCAACCAGAAATGTCGACCTCGCTAGTAATAAGAGGCTCGCTCAATTCTAGATTACGATGGAACTCCTCCAACCCGGCATCATGTTGAAAAGACACATCTTACGGGATTGGAAGGTCGGCAAGCCCTTCGTAGAGACTTTCAGTTCGCGGAGGAGACATCTCAGAAATTCTAACTCCGGAAGAGGACCGGGCAGTGACAACCGATTTCCGTCTCCCCCGCTTAGTTGACTTAACCATGGCAGCCTTGCCTTTTCCCTGCTCCGCGACATCCGGAGCTACATCCGTAGGCTCAGTCAGCGGCTCATCGTCAGTATGAGTTCTTTCAGAATCAGCCTCCTCGGCTATGACAAGTTCGGGCTTCTTATGTTTGACTCATTTCTTAGGAACGATCCTTAGGGCCACCTCAAACCTTATACTCTGTCCTCGTTCAATCAGCCCATAAGTCCGGAGATTCCTGTCGGTCAAAAGCAACTCGATGTCCCTATCTTCACTCGGGACTTCTCGAAGTACTCGCACCATCTCCTTGAACTCTTCGCCTTCGGGTCGCGGGATCGTTGCTGTAAAAAGGAAAAATTAATATAAGTTTCACTTCGGCAGCAATTGTCGTAGTAACTATTTAAGAACTCGGTTATACTCACGTCTGAATAACCATCGTCGGGCAAATCCTGGAGGACATCTGACGTAAAACCATTCTGTCCTATAGTAACTCAGTCTTGTCCAGGATCCGGTGACCACTTGACAATTTCTCACCGCTTCTAGAAATGTGAAAGAAGGATAATCACCCCGAGTTTTGAAGTTGAACAAGTATCTGATCTCAATCGGGAGTGGCGGTCGATGGAGATATTCCATAAATGCAATGAACAAGCTATTGATCGACGCATATCCGTTTGGGTGCAGCTGAGATGGGGCGATCCTCAAAAACGACAATACTTCTCTTATATACTCGTTGAACGGGGGAAGTGTCCCGGCCGCACACGCGTGGCGGTTAAATGCTGTGTATCCTTCCGGCGGATTATGTGGTCTATCATTCGGCCCCGGCAGTAACACATCGTCGAGTGACAGGCCGTGTCTCAAACATATTCTCCCCAACATGTCTTCAGAGATATTCGATGGAACGGAATCCGATGGATTGGCAATGAACGACGCCTCAGGAAGTTCGTCCGGAGCCGGACCGATGATCTCAGAATCTATATCCGGAACTTCTAGCCTTGGAGAGACTGTACCTTGAATCTCCTGCTGCTGTGAACTTGAAGGTTCCATAACTAGCTAACTCATGAGAAACCATCGTTAGACGACAAAGAACCCGTGCGTTCCCCAGTGTAAAGTGTATGAATGTGTGTGGTACCGTGCCATGCATTACTTGAATAAATGTTGCAGAGTTAAAGTGAATATGCAAACGACAAAGCTACGAAGTCCAGCTATAATGACCATCATCACTGACCGTCATCACTAAATCGTTTATATGATGGAAGTCGGTTCGAATAGAAGTTGTTATAGTTCCATCGACGAGCTTCAAAAGGCAGTCAAGTATGCACTTTAATATTCAAGTCCAAATATGCAGGAATGAAGCTCATCGGGGTTATGCTTGAAAAAATTTCAAATTTTGGAATCCATCATGTAGGGTTCGAAACCATCACAGAGGCTTCGTTCGAACCCAACCGAACACCTCTTCCTTCGAACCAATCCAAACTTCATTCGAACCCATGCGTTCGAAACCATCATAACATTGCTTCGAACCCAGGCGTTCGAACCCAACCTGACGTCACTTCGAACCGATCATTGCCTGACAAGTTCGAACCGATACAGAAACCCTTAACTTGACATCGGTCGCGTTCGAACCGATCCACTTCGAATCGATACAAAGTTGTGGAATTCGAAACGATAGCCTATGGGTTCGAATCCATCGGTTCGAATGGACCCCTCGAAACCCTCATTCGGTGCGAACTACGCATCCCAACAAAGACTTTCTAAGGATCGATTCGAAATCTAATGAAAAGCACCACCGTCATCGGTTCGAACTCGAACCCACACATCGGTTCGAAACCCTCCCAAACCAGATCTGGTTTTGTCAATCTCGAGTCCATGCAATCGATAAACAGAAATAGGTTCGAAATAGCTTCGTCGTTTGAACCCGAGGCTAATTACCTAGTCTGAACAATGGATTCGAGAGATTGAAGGCTTGAATCTGGATTGATTCGAAAACGCGACGCAGTGTTTTCTCTTTTGAAGCTTCGAAACGATGCACTGCACAGTAGAAAGCAAGCGAGAGTAAAAGTAAAAAGTGAAAAAGTGGCAGGCCCACTGCTATTTATATGGGGGGTTGGTGATGACCGGATCGATTCGAGTTCCGGTAAAGTTGACCGATTACAACAGGTCAGATGGCAGAAACGTTTCGAAACCTACTTTCGAACCCATACGCTTGAGGCTCCATCGTGTGAAGCACACGAAACACTACCATGAACAAAAGTTTCGTACCCATCCAAATCATCGGTTCGAAGATCAGTTTCGAACCAACAAAATGAACTACTAGTTCGAAACCATCCTCTCACATCGTTTCGAATGTCAGTTTCGAACCCATCACAGCACAAGTATACTCCATCCTTTCTGACCAGTTCAAAAGTCAATTTCGAATCCATCATAGCACGAGTATACTCCGTCGATTCGAATGAAGATTTCGAATCCATCGATGCTCCAGCGCATCGATTCGAAGTCTCATATTCACGCAACCCATCATTGCACGGGCATATAGCATCCATACAAACTTGGGTTTCGAACCCATCAATGCTCGAACGCATCGGTTCGAAACATTACACTCGCGCAATGCAAATTCGATTCCTTTAACCTTCTACATCGGTTCAGGAGAGGATCGATACGAAGGAACCTTTCAAAACGACCATCAAGCGTTGTCTCAATTCAAATTTCAAAATCGATTCAGGAGAGAATCGATACGAAATTCTATAGTAAACCAAACTGACAATGACTCGTGGACGCACGACGTTTACAAGGTTCAAATTAACATATGTGCATACATGTCGGACTAACATTCGATTTTGAATATTCACAGGGATCAAACACTCATCCTATTACAAATGCAACAGCCAACGGCTAAGCACTATTATACAGCAATCAATCACATCAACGCAAGGTTACAGCAGTACAGCATACGAGTTTCAATGAAAAAAAAGAAAAAAAAGAGAGCAATGATTGTTCAAATAGAAATGGCAGCTATTCAAAGCACGTCATGTTCCCACAAGACGTACTTTGGGGGGCAAAATGTTATCCCGCTTTTTGGCAAAGCCGCGATACCAAGAGATCGATCAGAAACGGAGAATAGTTCGTCTTAGAGACTGGTCATACTTCGTCTTGGTATGGATATCACTAAATTTTGTCCGAGTCCGGATTGGACTACAATTGATAGGACACGGCAAGAAAGACCACGAGAGTCAGCATTTCAAATTTCAAGTCAATCCGAGTTCGTATGCTCAAGTTATGATCGGTTCAACTTGGAGGGAACACACTGGTTTCGAACCCACCATGATGGGTGTCTTCGAACCCATCATCATGCACCATTCGAAACCATCACTTCGAATCCATCAAGTTCGAAACCATCGCCTTCGAAACCCTCGGGATGCCTCGGCCTCGAACTCATCAGAGAGTAGTTGATTCGAATCCATACTCGGCTGCCTCATTTCGAAACCATCGGACATGCATGCTTCGAAACCATCCATAAGCTTCGTTCAAACCCATCCCTGAAGTCATGTTCGAACCCGTCACAGAGCCATGCTTCGAACCCATCACAGAGGCCTTCTTCGAAACCATCCGTGATACCTTCTTCGAACCCATCCGTGATGCCATGTTCGAACCCATCCTGTGTTGCCTTATTCGAACCTACTGGGTCAACCAACGTGTCTTCCATCGGTTCGAAATCACCGAGATACACGGAGTCGAAGCGGTCAACGCGGAGTTAAGTCCGGGTCGATTCGAAGTTTGCGCTCCACGTCACCACGAAGCCGCATGCCATGATGGATTCGAAACCATCGTTTCGAATACATGGGTTCGAACCAAACAGCCATGCCATGAACTCAATTTCGAATCCATCATATCTCCTAATCTACTGATCCAAATGCCATGAAATTTTCACAGATGCTAGCATACATATTGAAGAATGTCCACGCCAAATTTCACCTCGATTGGATGAATTCTTGATCGGTTCGAATGGAGTTCGAACCGATGTCAAAGTGGGCCCAAACTTCCCGAGACCGTATGCGTGGGTCCCCTCACGTGCCAGAAGTGGTCTCCCGAGCTTTCAGCGAAATATCAACAGCCTACACCTATAAATAGAGCTCCAGAGCCAACAGAAAAGGGACCTTCGGGATCTACTGACTCTCAAGCGCCCAGACTCTGCCGGATTGACATCTCCATCATAATTTCACTACTGATTTCGAATTTCCAGTTGTAACTTGCTGTTGATCGCGGTAACAACTTGTAAACATTGAAAGAGAATCAATAAAAAATCAAAAAACTTCGCAGTGGACGTAGGCGACACGCCGAACCACTATAAATCGTTTGTCTACGCATTTTCTTTACTGTTGACTGGAGTTTTTGTTAGATAATATTCATATTCAGTTCATACTCTTGATTGTTATCTCTTCAACGACTCCCGAAGAGTGTTGTGACCAATTTTGGTGCAAACAACGGCTGAAAGCCGTCATAGCTGTAGAACTCACAGATACCTTCGTTTTCACTGGTTATGGTTCCCGTAACTCTAAACGAGCCAAGAGTTATGTCCCTCCGAAGAATCGATTTCCACAAGGTGCAACATCTGCGGTGCAAGGTGCAACATCCGTCCAAAATGACGAAACCGTGCCGTACGACCTTTGGAAATGGGTGCATGGATTTGAAACGGTGCAGTACCATGGTGCACCACTCTCCAGCGATGGTAAATCATTGACCAGCCACGGGAATCCCGTTTTACAGAAAAAATCCACGTGACGAAAAAACGAAGGGTAAAAAACTTCCATGACCCGATTGAGGTTCGGATAGGATTTTTTGGGTATGAAACAAACCAGTGACGGCTAAAAGCCGTCATAGTTGTAGAACTCATAGATACCTTCGTTTTGACTGGTTATGGCTCCCGTAACTCTAAACGAGCCAAGAGTTATGGCCCTCCGAAGAATCGATTTCCACAAGGTGCAACATCTGCGGTGCAAGGTGCAACATCCGTCCAAAATGACGAAACCGTGTCGTACGACCTTTAGAAATGGGTGCATGGATTTGAAACGGTGCAGTACCATGGTGCACGACTCTCCAGCGATGGTAAATCATTGACCAGCCACGGGGATCCCCTTTTTACAGAAAAAATCCACGTGACGAAAAAACGAAGGGTAAAAAACTTCCATGACCCGATTGAGGTTCGGATAGGATTTTTTGGGTATGAAACAAACCAGTGACGGCTGAAAGCCGTCATAGCTGTAGAACTCACAGATACCTTCGTTTTGACTGGTTATGGCTCTGTAACTGTAAACGAGCCAAGAGTTATGGCCCTCCGAAGAATCGATTTCCGCAGGGTGCAACATCTGCGGTGCAAGGTGCAACATCCGTCCAAAATGACGAAACCGTGCCGTACGACCTTTAGAAAAGGGTGCATGGATTTGAAATGGTGTAGTACCATGGTGCACCACTCTCCAGCGATGGTAAATCATTGACCAGCCACGGAGATCCCGTTTTTACAGAAAAAATCGACGTGATGAAAAAACGAAGGGTAAAAAACTTCCATGACCCGATTGAGGTTCGGATAGGATTTTTTGGGTATGAAACTAACCAGTGACGGCTGAAAGCCGTCATAGCTGTAGAACTCACAGATACCTTCGTTTTGACTGGTTATGGCTCCGTAACTCTAAACGAGCCAAGAGTTATGGCCCTCCGAAGAATCGATTTCCACAGGGTGCAACATCTGCGGTGCAAGGTGCAACATCCGTCCAAAATGACGAAACCGTGCCGTACGACCTTTAGAAATGGGTGCATGGATTTGAAACGGGGCAGTACCATGGTGCACCACTCTCCAGCGATGGTATATCATTGACCAGCCACGGGGATCCCGTTTTACAGAAAAATTCCACGTGACGAAAAAACGAAGGGTAAAAACTTCCTTGACCCGATTGAGGTTCGGATAGGATTTTTTGGGTATGAAACTAACCAGTGATGGCTGAAAGCTGTCATAGCTGTAGAACTCACAGATACCTTCGTTTTGACTAGTTATGGCTCCCGTAACTCTAAACGAGCCAAGAGTTATGGCCCTCCGAATAATCGATATCCTTAGGGTGCAACATCTACTGTGCAAGGTGCAACATCCGTCCAAAATGACGAAACCGTGCCGTACGACCTCTAGAAATGGGTGCATGGATTTGAAACGGTGCAATACCATGGTGCACCACTCTCCAGCGATGGTAAATCATTGACCAGCCACGGGGATCCCGTTTTACAGAAAAAATCCACGTGACGAAAAAACGAAGGGTAAAAAACTTCCATGACCCGATTGAGGTTCGGATACGATTTTTTGGGTATGAAACTAACCAGTGACGGCGGAAAGCCGTCATAGCTGTAGAACTCACAGATACCTTCGTTTTGATTGGTTATGGCTCCCGCAACTCTAAACGAGCCTAGAGTTATGGCCCTCCGAAGAATCGATTTCCAAAGGGTGCAACATCTGCGGTGCAAGGTGCAACATCCGTCCAAAATGACGAAACCGTGCCGTACGACCTTTAGAAATGGGTGCATGTATTTGAAATGGTGCAGTACCATGGTGCACCACTTTCTAGCGATGGTAAATCATTGACCAGCCACGGGGATCCCGTTTTACAGAAAAAATCCACGTGACGAAAAAACGAAGGGTAAAAAACTTCCATGACCCGATTGAGGTTCGGATAGGATTTTTTGGGTATGAAACTAACCAGTGACGGCTAAAAGCCGTCATAGCTGTAGAACTCACAGATACCTTCGTTTTGACTGGTTATGGCCCCCGTAACTCTAAACGAGCCAAGAGTAATGGCCCTCCGAAGAATCGATTTCCACAAGGTGCAACATCTGCAGTGCAAGGTGCAACATCCGTCCAAAATGACGAAACCGTGCCGTACGACCTTTAGAAATGGTGCATGGATTTGAAACGGTGCAGTACCATGGTGCACCACTCTTCAGCGATGGTAAATCATTGACCAGCCATGGGGATCCCATTTTTACAGAAAAAATCCACGTGACGAAAAAACGAAGGGTAAAAAACTTCCATGACCCGATTGAGGTTCGGATAGGATTTTTTGGGTATGAAACTAACCAGTGACGGCTGAAAGCCGTCATAGCCGTAGAACTCACAGATACCTTCGTTTTGACTGGTTATGGCTCCGTAACTCTAAACGAGCCAAGAGTTATGGCCCTCCGAAGAATTGATTTCCACAGGGTGCAAAATCTGCGGTGCAAGGTGCAACATCCGTCCAAAATGACGAAACCGTGCCGTACGACCTTTAGAAATGGGTGCATGTATTTGAAACGGTGCAGTACCATGGCGCACCACTCTCCAGCGATGGTAAATCATTGAACAGCCACGAGGATCCCGTTTTACAGAAAAAATCCACGTGACGAAAAAACGAAGGGTAAAAAACTTCCATGACCCGATTGAGGTTCGGATAGGATTTTTTGGGTATGAAACTAACCTGTGACGGCTGAAAGCTGTCATAGCTGTAGAACTCACAAATACCTTCATTTTGACTGGTTATGGCTCCCGTAACTCTAAACGATCCATGAATTATGGCCCTCCGAAGAATCGATATCCATAGGGTGCAACATCTACGGTGCAAGGTGCAACATCCGTCCAAAATGACGAAACCGTGCCGTACGACCTTTAGATATGGGTGCATGGATTTGAAACGGTGCAGTACCATGGTGCACCACTCTCCAGCGATGGTAAATCATTGACCAGCCACGGGGATCCCGCTTTACAGAAAAAATCCACGTGACGAAAAAACGAAGGGTAAAAAACTTCCATGACCCGATTGAGGTTCGGATAGGATTTTTTGGGTATGAAACTAACCAGTGACGGCTCAAAGCCGTCATAGCTATAGAACTCACAGATACCTTCGTTTTGACTAGTTATGGCTCCAGTAACTCTAAACGATCCAAGAGTTATGGCCCTCCGAATAATCGATATTCATAGGGTGCAACATCTACGGTGCAAGGTGCAACATCCGTCCTAAATGACGAAACCGTGCCGTACGACCTTTAGATATGGGTGCATGGATTTGAAACGGTGCAGTACCGTGGTGCACCACTCTCCAGCGATGGTAAATCATTGACCAGCCACGGGGATCCCGCTTTACAGAAAAAATCCACGTGACGAAAAAACGAAGGGTAAAAAACTTCGATGACCCGATTGAGGTTCGGATAGGATTTTTTGGGTATGAAACTAACCAGTGACGGTTGAAAGCCGTCATAGCTATAGAACTCACAGATACCTTCGTTTTGACTGGTTATGGCTCCAGTAACTCTAAACGATCCAAGAGTTATGGCCCTCCGAATAATCGATATCCATATGGTGCAACATCTACGGTGCAAGGTGCAACATCTGTCCTAAATGACGAAACCGTGCCGTACGACCTTCAGAAATGGGTGCATGGATTTGAAACGGTGCAGTACCATGGTGCACCACTCTCCAGCGATGGTAAATCATTGACCAGCCACGGGGATCCCGTTTTACAGAAAAAGTCCACGTGACGAAAAAACGAAGGGTAAAAAACTTTCATGACCCGATTGAGGTTCGGATAGGATTTTTTGGGTATGAAACTAACCAGTGACGGCTGAAAGTTGTCATAGCTGTAGAACTCACAGATACCTTCGTTTTGACTGGTTATGGCTCCCGTAACTCTAAACGAGCCTAGAGTTATGGCCCTCCAAAAAATTGATATCCATAGGGTGCAACATCTACGGTGCAAGGTGCAACATCCGTCCAAAATGACGAAACCGTGCCGTACGACCTTTAGAAATGGGTGCATGGATTTGAAACGGTGCAGTACCATGGTACACCACTCTCCAGTGATGGTAAATCATTGACCAGCCACGGGGATCCCGTTTTACAGAAAAAATCCACGTGACGAAAAATCGAAAGGTAAAAAACTTCCATGACCCGATTGAGGTTCGGATAGGATTTTTTGGGTATGAAACTAACCAGTGACGACTGAAAGCCGTCATAGCTGTAGAACTCACATATACCTTCGTTTTGACTGGTTATGGCTCCCGTAACTCTAAACGAGCCAAGAGTTTTGGCCCTCCGAAGAATCGATTTCCACAAGGTGCAACATCTGCGGTGCAAGGTGCAACATCCGTCCAAAATGACGAAACCGTGCCGTATGACCTTTAGAAATTGGTGCATGGATTTGAAATGGTGCAGTACCATGGTGCACCACTCTCCAGCGATGGTAAATCATTGACCAGCCACGGGGATCCCGTTTTACAGAAAAAATCCACGTGACGAAAAAACGAAGGGTAAAAGACTTCCATGACCCAATTGAGGTTCGGATAGGATTTTTTGGGTATGAAACTAACCAGTGACGGGTGAAAGCTGTCATAGCTGTAGAACTCACAGATACCTTCGTTTTGACTGGTTATGGCTCCCGTAACTCTAAACGAGCCAAGAGTTATGGCCCTCCGAAGAATCGATTTCCACAGGGTGCAACATCTGCGGTGCATGGTGCAACATCCGTCCAAAATGACGAAACCGTGCCGTACGACCTTTAGAAATGGGTGCATGAATTTGAAACGGTGCAGTACCATGGTGCACCACTTTCCAGCGATGGTAAATCATTGACCAGCCACGGGGATCCCGTTTTACAGAAAAAATCCACGTGACGAAAAAACGAAGGGTAAAAAACTTCCATGACCCGATTGAGGTTCGGATAGGATTTTTTGGGTATGAAACTAACCAGTGACGGCTGAAAGCCGTCATAGCTGTAGAACTCACATATACCTTCGTTTTGACTGGTTATGGCTCCCGTAACTCTAAACGAGCCAAGAGTTATGGCCCTCCGAATAATCGATATCCATAGGGTGCAACATCTACGGTGCAAGGTGCAACATCCGTCCAGAATGACGAAACCGTGTCGTACGACCTTTAGAAATAGGTGCATGGATTTGAAACGGTGCAGTACCATGGTGCACCACTCTCCAGCGATGGTAAATCATTGACCAGCCACAGGGATCCCGTTTTTACAGAAAAAATCCACGTGACGAAAAAACGAAGGGTAAAAAACTTCCATGACCCGATTGAGGTTCGGATAGGATTTTTTGGGTATGAAACTAACCAGTGACGGCTGAAAGCTTTCATAGCTGTAGAACTCACAAATACCTTCGTTTTGACTGGTTATGGCTCCCGTAACTCTAAACGAGCCATGAATTATGGCCCTCCGAAGAATCGATATCCATAGGGTGCAACATCTACGGTGCAAGGTGCAACATCCGTCCAAAATGACGAAACCGTGCCGTACGACCTTTAGAAATGGGTGCATGGATTTGAAACGGTGCAGTACCATGGTGCACCACTCTCCAACGATGGTAAATCATTGACCAGCCACGGGGATCCCGTTTTACAGAAAAAGTCCACGTGACGAAAAAACGAAGGGTAAAAAACTTTCATGACCAGATTGAGGTTCGGATAGGATTTTTTGGATATGAAACTAACCAGTGACGGCTGAAAGCCGTCATAGCTGCAGAACTCACAGATACCTTCGTTTTGACTGGTTATGGCTCCCGTAACTCTAAACGAGCCAAGAGTTATGGCCCTCCGAAAAATCGATATCCATAGGGTGCAACATCTACGGTGCAAGGTGCAACATCCGTCCAAAATGACGAAACCGTGCCGTACGACCTTTAGATATGGGTGCATGGATTTGAAACGGTGCAGTACCATGGTGCACCATTCTCCAGCGATGGTAAATCATTGACCAGCCACGGGGATCCCGCTTTACAGAAAAAATCCACGTGACGAAAAAACGAAGGGTAAAAAACTTCCATGACCCGATTGAGGTTCGGATAGGATTTTTTGGGTATGAAACTAACCAGTGACGGCTGAAAGCCGTCATAGCTGTAGAACTCACAGATACCTTCGTTTTGACTGGTTATGGCTCCGGTAACTCTAAACGATCCAAGAGTTATGGCCCTCCGAATAATCGATATCCATAGGGTGCAACATCTACGGTGCAAGGTGCAACATCCGTCCTAAATGACGAAACCGTGCCGTACGACCTTTAGAAATGGGTGCATGGATTTGAAACGGTGCAGTACCATGGTGCACCACTCTCCAGCGATGGTAAATCATTGACCAGCCACGGGGATCCCGTTTTACAGAAAAAGTCCACGTGACGAAAAAACGAAGGGTAAAAAACTTTCATGACCCGATTGAGGTTCGGATAGGATTTTTTGGGTATGAAACTAACCAGTGACGACTGAAAGCCGTCATAGCTGTAGAACTCACAGATACCTTCGTTTTGACTGGTTATGGCTCCCGTAACTGTAAACGAGCCAAGAGTTATGGCCCTCCGAAAAATCGATATCCATAGGGTGCAACATCTACGGTGCAAGGTGCAACATCCGTCCAAAATGACGAAACCGTGCCGTACGACCTTTAGAAATGGGTGCATGGATTTGAAACGGTGCAGTACCATGGTGCACCACTCTCCAGTGATGGTAAATCATTGACCAGCCACGGGGATCCCGTTTTACAGAAAAAATCCACGTGACGAAAAATCGAAGGGTAAAAAACTTCCATGACCCGATTGAGGTTCGGATAGGATTTTTTGGGTATGAAACTAACCAGTGACGACTGAAAGCCGTCATCGCTGTAGAACTCTCATATTCCTTCGTTTTGACTGGTTATGGCTCCCGTAACTCTAAACGAGCCAAGAGTTTTGGCCCTCCGAAGAATCGATTTCCACAAGGTGCAACATCTGCGGTGCAAGGTGCAACATCCGTCCAAAATGACGAAACCGTGCCGTACGACCTTTAGAAATTGGTGCATGGATTTGAAATGGTGCAGTACCATGGTGTACCACTCTCCAGCGATGATAAATCATTGACCAGCCATGGGGATCCCGTTTTACAGAAAAAATCCACGTGACGAAAAAACGAAGGGTAAAAAACTTCCATGACCCGATTGAGGTTCGGATAGGATTTTTTGGGTATGAAACTAACCAGCGACGGCTGAAAGCGGTCATAGCTGTAGAACTCACATATACCTTCGTTTTGACTGGTTGTGGCTCCCGTAACTCTAAACGAGCCAAGAGTTATGGCCCTCCGAATAATCGATTTCCACAGGGTGCAACATCTGCGGTGCAAGGTGCAACATCCGTCCAAAATGACGAAACCGTGCCGTACGACCTTTAGAAATGGGTGCATGGATTTGAAACTGTGCAGTACCATGGTGCACCACTTTCCAGCGATGGTAAATCATAGACCAGCCACGGGGATCCCGTTTTACAGAAAAAATCCACGTGACGAAAAAACGAAGGGTAAAAAACTTCCATGACCCGATTGAGGTTCGGATAGGATTTTTTGGGTATGAAACTAACCAGTGACGGCTGAAAGCCGTCATAGCTGTAGAACTCACATATACCTTCGTTTTGACTAGTTATGGCTCCCGTAACTCTAAATGAGCCAAGAGTTATGGCCCTCCGAATAATCGATATCCATAGGGTGCAACATCTACGGTGCAAGGTGCAACATCCGTCCAGAATGACGAAACCGTGCCGTACGACCTTTAGAAATAGGTGCATGGATTTGAAACGGTGCAGTACCATGGTGCACCACTCTCCAGCGATGGTAAATCATTGACCAGCCACGGGGATCCCGTTTTTACAGAAAAAATCCACGTGACGAAAAAACGAAGGGTAAAAAACTTCCATGACCCGATTGAGGTTCGGATAGGATTTTTTGGGTATGAAACTAACCAGTGGCGGCTGAAAGCTGTCATAGCTGTAGAACTCACAAATACCTTCGTTTTGACTGGTTATGGCTCCCGTAACTCTAAACGAGCCATGAATTATGGCCCTCCGAAGAATCGATATCCATAGGGTGCAACATCTACGGTGCAAGGTGCAACATCCGTCCAAAATGACGAAACCGTGCCGTACGACCTTTAGATATGGGTGCATGGATTTGAAACGGTGCAGTACCATGGTGCACCATTCTCCAGCGATGGTAAATCATTGACCAGCCACGGGGATCCCGCTTTACAGAAAAAATCCACGTGACGAAAAAACGAAGGGTAAAAAACTTCCATGACCCGATTGAGGTTCGGATAGGATTTTTTGGGTATGAAACAAACCAGTGACGGCTGAATGCCGTCATAGCTGTAGAACTCACAGATATCTTCGTTTTGACTGGTTATGGCTCCGGTAACTCTAAACGATCCAAGAGTTATGGCCCTCCGAATAATCGATATCCATAGGGTGCAACATCTACGGTGCAAGGTGCAACATCCGTCCCAAATGACGAAACCGTGCCGTACGACCTTTAGAAATGGGTGCATGGATTTGAAACGGTGCAGTACCATGGTGCACCACTCTCCAGCGATGGTAAATCATTGACCAGCCACGGGGATCCCGTTTTACAGAAAAAGTCCACGTGACGAAAAAACGAAGGGTAAAAAACTTCCATGACCCGATTGAGGTTCGGATAGGATTTTTTGGGTATGAAACTAACCAGTGACGGCTGAAAGCCGTCATAGCTGTAGAACTCACATATACCTTCGTTTTGACTGGTTATGGCTCCCGTAACTCTAAACGAGCCAAGAGTTATGGCCCTCCGAATAATCGATATCCATAGGGTGCAACATCTACGGTGCAAGGTGCAACATCCGTCCAGAATGACGAAACCGTGCCGTACGACCTTTAGAAATAGGTGCATGGATTTGAAACGGTGCAGTACCATGGTGTACCACTCTCCAGCGATGGTAAATCATTGATCAGCCACGGGGATCCCATTTTTACAGAAAAAATCCACGTGACGAAAAAACGAAGGATAAAAAACTTCCATGACCCGATTGAGGTTCGGATAGGATTTTTTGGGTATGAAACTAACCAGTGACGGCTGAAAGCCGTCATAGCTGTAGAAATCACATATACCTTCGTTTTGACGGGTTATGGCTCCCGTAACTCTAAACGAGCCAAGAGTTATGGCCCTCCGAAGAATCGATTTCCACAGGGTGCAACATCTGCGGTGCAAGGTGCAACATCCGTCCAAAATGACGAAACCGTGCCGTACGACCTTTAGAAATGGGTGCATGGATTTGAAACGGTGCAGTACCATGGTGCACCACTTTCCAGCGATGGTTAATCATAGACCAGCCACGGGGATCCCGTTTTACAGAAAAAATCCACGTGACGAAAAAACGAAGGGTAAAAAACTTCCATGACCCGATTGAGGTTCGGATAGGATTTTTTGGGTATGAAACTAACCAGTGACGGCTGAAAGCCGTCATAGCTGTAGAACTCACATATACCTTCGTTTTGACTGGTTATGGCTCCCGTAACTCTAAACGAGCCAAGAGTTATGGCCCTCCGAATAATCGATATCCATAGGGTGCAACATCTACGGTGCAAGGTGCAACATCCGTCCAGAATGACGAAACCGTGCCGTACGACCTTTAGAAATAGGAGCATGGATTTGAAACGGTGCAGTACCATGGTGCACCACTCTCCAGCGATGGTAAATCATTGATCAGCCACGGGGATCCCGTTTTTACAGAAAAAATCCACGTGACGAAAAATCGAAGGGTAAAAAACTTCCTTGACCCGATTGAGGTTCGGATAGGATTTTTTGGGTATGAAACTAACCAGTGACGACTGAAAGCCGTCATCGCTGTAGAACTCACATATACCTTCGTTTTGACTGGTTATGGCTCCCGTAACTCTAAACGAGCCAAGAGTTTTGGCCCTCCGAAGAATCGATTTCCACAAGGTGCAACATCTGCGGTGCAAGGTGCAACATCCGTCCAAAATGACGAAACCGTGCCGTACGACCTTTAGAAATTGGTGCATGGATTTGAAACTGTGCAGTACCATGGTGCACCACTTTCCAGCGATGGTAAATCATAGACCAGCCACGGGGATCCCGTTTTACAGAAAAAATCCACGTGACGAAAAAACGAAGGGTAAAAAACTTCCATGACCCGATTGAGGTTCGGATAGGATTTTTTGGGTATGAAACTAACCAGTGACGGCTGAAAGCCGTCATAGCTGTAAAACTCACATATACCTTCGTTTTGACTGGTTATGGCTCCCGTAACTCTAAACGAGCCAAGAGTTATGGCCCTCCGAATAAGCGATATCCATAGGGTGCAACATCTACGGTGCAAGGTGCAACATCCGTCCTAAATGACGAAACCGTGCCGTACGACCTTTAGAAATGGGTGCATGGATTTGAAACGGTGCAGTACCATGGTGCACCACTCTCCAGCGATGGTAAATCATTGATCAGCCACGGGGATCCCAGTTTTACAGAAAAAATCCACGTGACGAAAAAACGAAGGATAAAAAACTTCCATGACCCGATTGAGGTTCGGATAGGATTTTTTGGGTATGAAACTAACCAGCGACGGCTGAAAGCCGTCATAGCTGTAGAACTCACATATACCTTCGTTTTGACTGGTTATGGCTCCCGTAACTCTAAACGAGCCAAGAGTTATGGCCCTCCGAATAATCGATTTCCACAGGGTGCAACATCTGCGGTGCAAGGTGCAACATCCGTCCAAAATGACGAAACCGTGCCGTACGACCTTTAGAAATGGGTGCATGGATTTGAAACTGTGCAGTACCATGGTGCACCACTTTCCAGCGATGGTAAATCATAGACCAGCCACGGGGATCCCGTTTTACAGAAAAAATCCACGTGACGAAAAAACGAAGGGTAAAAAACTTCCATGACCCGATTGAGGTTCGGATAGGATTTTTTGGGTATGAAACTAACCAGTGACGGCTGAAAGCCGTCATAGCTGTAAAACTCACATATACCTTCGTTTTGACTGGTTATGGCTCCCGTAACTCTAAACGAGCCAAGAGTTATGGCCCTCCGAATAATCGATTTCCACAGGGTGCAACATCTGCGGTGCAAGGTGCAACATCCGTCCAAAATGACGAAACCGTGCCGTACGACCTTTAGAAATGGGTGCATGGATTTGAAACTGTGCAGTACCATGGTGCACCACTTTCCAGCGATGGTAAATCATAGACCAGCCACGGGGATCCCGTTTTACAGAAAAAATCCACGTGACGAAAAAACGAAGGGTAAAAAACTTCCATGACCCGATTGAGGTTCGGATAGGATTTTTTGGGTATGAAACTAACCAGTGATGGCTGAAAGCCGTCATAGCTGTAGAACTCACATATACCTTCGTTTTGACTAGTTATGGCTCCCGTAACTCTAAACGAGCCAAGAGTTATGGCCCTCCGAATAATCGATATCCATAGGGTGCAACATCTACGGTGCAAGGTGCAACATCCGTCCAGAATGACGAAACCGTGCCGTACGACCTTTAGAAATAGGTGCATGGATTTGAAACGGTGCAATACCATGGTGCACCACTCTCCAGCGATGGTAAATCATTGACCAGCCACGGGGATCCCGTTTTTACAGAAAAAATCCACGTGACGAAAAAACGAAGGGTAAAAAACTTCCATGACCCGATTGAGGTTCGGATAGGATTTTTTGGGTATGAAACTAACCAGTGACGGCTGAAAGCTGTCATAGCTGTAGAACTCACAAATACCTTCGTTTTGACTGGTTATGGCTCCCATAACTCTAAACGAGCCATGAATTATGGCCCTCCGAAGAATCGATATCCATAGGGTGCAACATCTACGGTGCAAGGTGCAACATCCGTCCAAAATGACGAAACCGTGCCGTACGACCTTTAGATATGGGTGCATGGATTTGAAACGGTGCAATACCATGGTGCACCATTCTCCAGCGATGGTAAATCATTGACCAGCCACGGGGATCCCGCTTTACAGAAAAAATCCACGTGACGAAAAAACGAAGGGTAAAAAACTTCCATGACCCGATTGAGGTTCGGATAGGATTTTTTGGGTATGAAACAAACCAGTGACGGCTGAAAGCCGTCATAGCTGTAGAACTCACAGATACCTTCGTTTTGACTGGTTATGGCTCCGGTAACTCTAAACGATCCAAGAGTTATGGCCCTCCGAATAATCGATATCCATAGGGTGCAACATCTACGGTGCAAGGTGCAACATCCGTCCTAAATGACGAAACCGTGCCGTACGACCTTTAGAAATGGGTGCATGGATTTGAAACGGTGCAGTACCATGGTGCACCACTCTCCAGCGATGGTAAATCATTGACCAGCCACGGGGATCCCGTTTTACAGAAAAAGTCCACGTGACGAAAAAACGAAGGGTAAAAAACTTCCATGACCCGATTGAGGTTCGGATAGGATTTTTTGGGTATGAAACTAACCAGTGACGGCTGAAAGCCGTCATAGCTGTAGAACTCACATATACCTTCGTTTTGACTGGTTATGGCTCCCGTAACTCTAAACGAGCCAAGAGTTATGGCCCTCCGAATAATCGATATCCATAGGGTGCAACATCTACGGTGCAAGGTGCAACATCCGTCCAGAATGACGAAACCGTGCCGTACGACCTTTAGAAATAGGTGCATGGATTTGAAACGGTGCAGTACCATGGTGCACCACTCTCCAGCGATGGTAAATCATTGATCAGCCACGGGGATCCCAGTTTTACAGAAAAAATCCACGTGACGAAAAAACGAAGGATAAAAAACTTCCATGACCCGATTGAGGTTCGGATAGGATTTTTTGGGTATGAAACTAACCAGTGACGGCTGAAAGCCATCATAGCTGTAGAAATGACATATACCTTCGTTTTGACTGGTTATGGCTCCCGTAACTCTAAACGAGCCAAGAGTTATGGCCCTCCGAAGAATCGATTTCCACAGGGTGCAACATCTACGGTGCAAGGTGCAACATCCGTCCAGAATGACGAAACCGTGCCGTACGACCTTTAGAAATAGGAGCATGGATTTGAAACGGTGCAGTACCATGGTGCACCACTCTCCAGCGATGGTAAATCATTGACCAGCCACGGGGATCCCGTTTTTACAGAAAAAATCCACGTGACGAAAAAACGAAGGGTAAAAAACTTCCATGACCCGATTGAGGTTCGGATAGGATTTTTTGGGTATGAAACTAACCAGTGACGGCTGAAAGCCGTCATAGCTGTAGAAATCACATATACCTTCGTTTTGACGGGTTATGGCTCCCGTAACTCTAAACGAGCCAAGAGTTATGGCCCTCCGAAGAATCGATTTCCACAGGGTGCAACATCTGCGGTGCAAGGTGCAACATCCGTCCAAAATGACGAAACCGTGCCGTACGACCTTTAGAAATGGGTGCATGGATTTGAAACGGTGCAGTACCATGGTGCACCACTTTCCAGCGATGGTTAATCATAGACCAGCCACGGGGATCCCGTTTTACATAAAAAATCCACGTGACGAAAAAACGAAGGGTAAAAAACTTCCATGACCCGATTGAGGTTCGGATAGGATTTTTTGGGTATGAAACTAACCAGTGACGGCTGAAAGCCGTCATAGCTGTAGAACTCACATATACCTTCGTTTTGACTGGTTATGGCTCCCGTAACTCTAAACGAGCCAAGAGTTATGGCCCTCCGAATAATCGATATCCATAGGGTGCAACATCTACGGTGCAAGGTGCAACATCCGTCCAGAATGACGAAACCGTGCCGTACGACCTTTAGAAATAGGAGCATGGATTTGAAACGGTGCAGTACCATGGTGCACCACTCTCCAGCGATGGTAAATCATTGATCAGCCACGGGGATCCCGTTTTTACAGAAAAAATCCACGTGACGAAAAATCGAAGGGTAAAAAACTTCCTTGACCCGATTGAGGTTCGGATAGGATTTTTTGGGTATGAAACTAACCAGTGACGACTGAAAGCCGTCATCGCTGTAGAACTCACATATACCTTCGTTTTGACTGGTTATGGCTCCCGTAACTCTAAACGAGCCAAGAGTTTTGGCCCTCCGAAGAATCGATTTCCACAAGGTGCAACATCTGCGGTGCAAGGTGCAACATCCGTCCAAAATGACGAAACCGTGCCGTACGACCTTTAGAAATTGGTGCATGGATTTGAAACGGTGCAGTACCATGGTGCACCACTCTCCAGCGATGATAAATCATTGACCAGCCACGGGGATCCCGTTTTACAGAAAAAATCCACGTGACGAAAAAACGAAGGGTAAAAAACTTCCATGACCCGATTGAGGTTCGGATAGGATTTTTTGGGTATGAAACTAACCAGCGACGGCTGAAAGCCGTCATAGCTGTAGAACTCACATATACCTTCGTTTTGACTGGTTATGGCTCCCGTAACTCTAAACGAGCCAAGAGTTATGGCCCTCCGAATAATCGATTTCCACAGGGTGCAACATCTGCGGTGCAAGGTGCAACATCCGTCCAAAATGACGAAACCGTGCCGTACGACCTTTAGAAATGGGTGCATGGATTTGAAACTGTGCAGTACCATGGTGCACCACTTTCCAGCGATGGTAAATCATAGACCAGCCACGGGGATCCCGTTTTACAGAAAAAATCCACGTGACGAAAAAACGAAGGGTAAAAAACTTCCATGACCCGATTGAGGTTCGGATAGGATTTTTTGGGTATGAAACTAACCAGTGATGGCTGAAAGCCGTCATAGTTGTAGAACTCACATATACCTTCGTTTTGACTAGTTATGGCTCCCGTAACTCTAAACGAGCCAAGAGTTATGGCCCTCCGAATAATCGATATCCATAGGGTGCAACATCTACGGTGCAAGGTGCAACATCCGTCCAGAATGACGAAACCGTGCCGTACGACCTTTAGAAATAGGTGCATGGATTTGAAACGGTGCAGTACCATGGTGCACCACTCTCCAGCGATGGTAAATCATTGACCAGCCACGGGGATCCCGTTTTTACAGAAAAAATCCACGTGACGAAAAAACGAAGGGTAAAAAACTTCCATGACCCGATTGAGGTTCAGATAGGATTTTTTGGGTATGAAACTAACCAGTGACGGCTGAAAGCTGTCATAGCTGTAGAACTCACAAATA
Source organism: Allium cepa (assembly GCA_030765085.1). Lineage (NCBI taxonomy): Eukaryota > Viridiplantae > Streptophyta > Magnoliopsida > Asparagales > Amaryllidaceae > Allium > Allium cepa. The sequence continues at coordinate 2,799,719 of CM060941.1, forward strand.
CCTTCGTTTTGACTGGTTATGGCTCCCATAACTCTAAACGAGCCATGAATTATGGCCCTCCGAAGAATCGATATCCATAGGGTGCAACATCTACGGTGCAAGGTGCAACATCCGTCCAAAATGACGAAACCGTGCCGTACGACCTTTAGATATGGGTGCATGGATTTGAAACGGTGCAGTACCATGGTGCACCATTCTCCAGCGATGGTAAATCATTGACCAGCCACGGGGATCCCGCTTTACAGAAAAAATCCACGTGACGAAAAAACGAAGGGTAAAAAACTTCCATGACCCGATTGAGGTTCGGATAGGATTTTTTGGGTATGAAACAAACCAGTGACGGCTGAAAGCCGTCATAGCTGTAGAACTCACAGATACCTTCGTTTTGACTGGTTATGGCTCCGGTAACTCTAAACGATCCAAGAGTTATGGCCCTCCGAATAATCGATATCCATAGGGTGCAACATCTACGGTGCAAGGTGCAACATCCGTCCTAAATGACGAAACCGTGCCGTACGACCTTTAGAAATGGGTGCATGGATTTGAAACGGTGCAGTACCATGGTGCACCACTCTCCAGCGATGGTAAATCATTGACCAGCCACGGGGATCCCGTTTTACAGAAAAAGTCCACGTGACGAAAAAACGAAGGGTAAAAAACTTCCATGACCCGATTGAGGTTCGGATAGGATTTTTTGGGTATGAAACTAACCAGTGACGGCTGAAAGCCGTCATAGCTGTAGAACTCACATATACCTTCGTTTTGACTGGTTATGGCTCCCGTAACTCTAAACGAGCCAAGAGTTATGGCCCTCCGAATAATCGATATCCATAGGGTGCAACATCTACGGTGCAAGGTGCAACATCCGTCCAGAATGACGAAACCGTGCCGTACGACCTTTAGAAATAGGTGCATGGATTTGAAACGGTGCAGTACCATGGTGCACCACTCTCCAGCGATGGTAAATCATTGATCAGCCACGGGGATCCCAGTTTTACAGAAAAAATCCACGTGACGAAAAAACGAAGGATAAAAAACTTCCATGACCCGATTGAGGTTCGGATAGGATTTTTTGGGTATGAAACTAACCAGTGACGGCTGAAAGCCGTCATAGCTGTAGAAATGACATATACCTTCGTTTTGACTGGTTATGGCTCCCGTAACTCTAAACGAGCCAAGAGTTATGGCCCTCCGAAGAATCGATTTCCACAGGGTGCAACATCTACGGTGCAAGGTGCAACATCCGTCCAGAATGACGAAACCGTGCCGTACGACCTTTAGAAATAGGAGCATGGATTTGAAACGGTGCAGTACCATGGTGCACCACTCTCCAGCGATGGTAAATCATTGACCAGCCACGGGGATCCCGTTTTTACAGAAAAAATCCACGTGACGAAAAAACGAAGGGTAAAAAACTTCCATGACCCGATTGAGGTTCGGATAGGATTTTTTGGGTATGAAACTAACCAGTGACGGCTGAAAGCCGTCATAGCTGTAGAAATCACATATACCTTCGTTTTGACGGGTTATGGCTCCCGTAACTCTAAACGAGCCAAGAGTTATGGCCCTCCGAAGAATCGATTTCCACAGGGTGCAACATCTGCGGTGCAAGGTGCAACATCCGTCCAAAATGACGAAACCGTGCCGTACGACCTTTAGAAATGGGTGCATGGATTTGAAACGGTGCAGTACCATGGTGCACCACTTTCCAGCGATGGTTAATCATAGACCAGCCACGGGGATCCCGTTTTACAGAAAAAATCCACGTGACGAAAAAACGAAGGGTAAAAAACTTCCATGACCCGATTGAGGTTCGGATAGGATTTTTTGGGTATGAAACTAACCAGTGACGGCTGAAAGCCGTCATAGCTGTAGAACTCACATATACCTTCGTTTTGACTGGTTATGGCTCCCGTAACTCTAAACGAGCCAAGAGTTATGGCCCTCCGAATAATCGATATCCATAGGGTGCAACATCTACGGTGCAAGGTGCAACATCCGTCCAGAATGACGAAACCGTGCCGTACGACCTTTAGAAATAGGAGCATGGATTTGAAACGGTGCAGTACCATGGTGCACCACTCTCCAGCGATGGTAAATCATTGATCAGCCACGGGGATCCCGTTTTTACAGAAAAAATCCACGTGACGAAAAATCGAAGGGTAAAAAACTTCCTTGACCCGATTGAGGTTCGGATAGGATTTTTTGGGTATGAAACTAACCAGTGACGACTGAAAGCCGTCATCGCTGTAGAACTCACATATACCTTCGTTTTGACTGGTTATGGCTCCCGTAACTCTAAACGAGCCAAGAGTTTTGGCCCTTCGAAGAATCGATTTCCACAAGGTGCAACATCTGCGGTGCAAGGTGCAACATCCGTCCAAAATGACGAAACCGTGCCGTACGACCTTTAGAAATTGGTGCATGGATTTGAAACGGTGCAGTACCATGGTGCACCACTCTCCAGCGATGATAAATCATTGACCAGCCACGGGGATCCCGTTTTACAGAAAAAATCCACGTGACGAAAAAACGAAGGGTAAAAAACTTCCATGACCCGATTGAGGTTCGGATAGGATTTTTTGGGTATGAAACTAACCAGCGACGGCTGAAAGCCGTCATAGCTGTAGAACTCACATATACCTTCGTTTTGACTGGTTATGGCTCCCGTAACTCTAAACGAGCCAAGAGTTATGGCCCTCCGAATAATCGATTTCCACAGGGTGCAACATCTGCGGTGCAAGGTGCAACATCCGTCCAAAATGACGAAACCGTGCCGTACGACCTTTAGAAATGGGTGCATGGATTTGAAACTGTGCAGTACCATGGTGCACCACTTTCCAGCGATGGTAAATCATAGACCAGCCACGGGGATCCCGTTTTACAGAAAAAATCCACGTGACGAAAAAACGAAGGGTAAAAAACTTCCATGACCCGATTGAGGTTCGGATAGGATTTTTTGGGTATGAAACTAACCAGTGATGGCTGAAAGCCGTCATAGCTGTAGAACTCACATATACCTTCGTTTTGACTAGTTATGGCTCCCGTAACTCTAAACGAGCCAAGAGTTATGGCCCTCCGAATAATCGATATCCATAGGGTGCAACATCTACGGTGCAAGGTGCAACATCCGTCCAGAATGACGAAACCGTGCCGTACGACCTTTAGAAATAGGTGCATGGATTTGAAACGGTGCAGTACCATGGTGCACCACTCTCCAGCGATGGTAAATCATTGACCAGCCACGGGGATCCCGTTTTTACAGAAAAAATCCACGTGACGAAAAAACGAAGGGTAAAAAACTTCCATGACCCGATTGAGGTTCGGATAGGATTTTTTGGGTATGAAACTAACCAGTGACGGCTGAAAGCTGTCATAGCTGTAGAACTCACAAATACCTTCGTTTTGACTGGTTATGGCTCCCATAACTCTAAACGAGCCATGAATTATGGCCCTCCGAAGAATCGATATCCATAGGGTGCAACATCTACGGTGCAAGGTGCAACATCCGTCCAAAATGACGAAACCGTGCCGTACGACCTTTAGATATGGGTGCATGGATTTGAAACGGTGCAGTACCATGGTGCACCATTCTCCAGCGATGGTAAATCATTGACCAGCCACGGGGATCCCGCTTTACAGAAAAAATCCACGTGACGAAAAAACGAAGGGTAAAAAACTTCCATGACCCGATTGAGGTTCGGATAGGATTTTTTGGGTATGAAACAAACCAGTGACGGCTGAAAGCCGTCATAGCTGTAGAACTCACAGATACCTTCGTTTTGACTGGTTATGGCTCCGGTAACTCTAAACGATCCAAGAGTTATGGCCCTCCGAATAATCGATATCCATAGGGTGCAACATCTACGGTGCAAGGTGCAACATCCGTCCTAAATGACGAAACCGTGCCGTACGACCTTTAGAAATGGGTGCATGGATTTGAAACGGTGCAGTACCATGGTGCACCACTCTCCAGCGATGGTAAATCATTGACCAGCCACGGGGATCCCGTTTTACAGAAAAAGTCCACGTGACGAAAAAACGAAGGGTAAAAAACTTCCATGACCCGATTGAGGTTCGGATAGGATTTTTTGGGTATGAAACTAACCAGTGTCGGCTGAAAGCCGTCATAGCTGTAGAACTCACATATACCTTCGTTTTGACTGGTTATGGCTCCCGTAACTCTAAACGAGCCAAGAGTTATGGCCCTCCGAATAATCGATATCCATAGGGTGCAACATCTACGGTGCAAGGTGCAACATCCGTCCAGAATGACGAAACCGTGCCGTACGACCTTTAGAAATAGGTGCATGGATTTGAAACGGTGCAGTACCATGGTGCACCACTCTCCAGCGATGGTAAATCATTGATCAGCCACGGGGATCCCAGTTTTACAGAAAAAATCCACGTGACGAAAAAACGAAGGGTAAAAAACTTCCATGACCCGATTGAGGTTCGGATAGGATTTTTTGGGTATGAAACTAACCAGTGACGGCTGAAAGCCGTCATAGCTGTAGAACTCACATATACCTTCGTTTTGACTGGTTATGGCTCCCGTAACTCTAAACGAGCCATGAGTTATGGCCCTCCGAAGAATCGATATCCATAGGGTGCAACATCTACGGTGCAAGGTGCAACATCCGTCCAAAATGACGAAACCGTGCCGTACGACCTTTAGAAATAGGAGCATGGATTTGAAACGGTGCAGTACCATGGTGCACCACTCTCCAGCGATGGTAAATCATTGATCAGCCACGGGGATCCCGTTTTTACAGAAAAAATCCACGTGACGAAAAAACGAAGGGTAAAAAACTTCCATGACCCGATTGAGGTTCGGATAGGATTTTTTGGGTATGAAACTAACCAGTGACGGCTGAAAGCCGTCATAGCTGTAGAACTCACATATACCTTCGTTTTGACTAGTTATGGCTCCCGTAACTCTAAACGAGCCAAGAGTTATGGCCCTCCGAATAATCGATATCCATAGGGTGCAACATCTACGGTGCAAGGTGCAACATCCGTCCAGAATGACGAAACCGTGCCGTACGACCTTTAGAAATAGGTGCATGGATTTGAAACGGTGCAGTACCATGGTGCACCACTCTCCAGCGATGGTAAATCATTGACCAGCCACGGGGATCCCGTTTTTACAGAAAAAATCCACGTGACGAAAAAACGAAGGGTAAAAAACTTCCATGACCCGATTGAGGTTCGGATAGGATTTTTTGGGTATGAAACAAACCAGTGACGGCTGAAAGCCGTCATAGCTGTAGAACTCACAGATACCTTCGTTTTGACTGGTTATGGCTCCGGTAACTCTAAACGATCCAAGAGTTATGGCCCTCCGAATAATCGATATCCATAGGGTGCAACATCTACGGTGCAAGGTGCAACATCCGTCCTAAATGACGAAACCGTGCCGTACGACCTTTAGAAATGGGTGCATGGATTTGAAACGGTGCAGTACCATGGTGCACCACTCTCCAGCGATGGTAAATCATTGACCAGCCACGGGGATCCCGTTTTACAGAAAAAGTCCACGTGACGAAAAAACGAAGGGTAAAAAACTTCCATGACCCGATTGAGGTTCGGATAGGATTTTTTGGGTATGAAACTAACCACTGACGGCTGAAAGCCGTCATAGCTGTAGAACTCACATATACCTTCGTTTTGACTGGTTATGGCTCCCGTAACTCTAAACGAGCCAAGAGTTATGGCCCTCCGAATAATCGATTTCCACAGGGTGCAACATCTGCGGTGCAAGGTGCAACATCCGTCCAAAATGACGAAACCGTGCCGTACGACCTTTAGAAATGGGTGCATGGATTTGAAACGGTGCAGTACCATGGTGCACCACTTTCCAGCGATGGTAAATCATTGACCAGCCACGGGGATCCCGTTTTACAGAAAAAATCCACGTGACGAAAAAACGAAGGGTAAAAAACTTCCATGACCCGATTGAGGTTCGGATAGGATTTTTTGGGTATGAAACTAACCAGTGATGGCTGAAAGCCGTCATAGCTGTAGAACTCACATATACCTTCGTTTTGACTGGTTATGGCTCCCGTAACTCTAAACGAGCCAAGAGTTATGGCCCTCCGAATAATCGATATCCATAGGGTGCAACATCTACGGTGCAAGGTGCAACATCCGTCCAGAATGACGAAACCGTGCCGTACGACCTTTAGAAATAGGTGCATGGATTTGAAACGGTGCAGTACCATGGTGCACCACTCTCCAGCGATGGTAAATCATTGACCAGCCACGGGGATCCCGTTTTTACAGAAAAAATCCACGTGACGAAAAAACGAAGGGTAAAAAACTTCCATGACCCGATTGAGGTTCGGATAGGATTTTTTGGGTATGAAACTAACCAGTGACGGCTGAAATCTTTCATAGCTGTAGAACTCACAAATACCTTCGTTTTGACTGGTTATGGCTCCCGTAACTCTAAACTAGCCAAGAGTTATGGCCCTCCGAAGAATCGATTTCCACAGGGTGCAACATCTGCGGTGCAAGGTGCAACATCCGTCCAAAATGACGAAACCGTGCCGTACGACCTTTAGAAATGGGTGCATGGATTTGAAACGGTGCAGTACCATGGTGCACCACTTTCCAGCGATGGTAAATCATTGACCAGCCACGGGGATCCCGTTTTACAGAAAAAATCCACGTGACGAAAAAACGAAGGGTAAAAAACTTCCATGACCCGATTGAGGTTCGGATAGGATTTTTTGGGTATGAAACTAACCAGTGATGGCAGAAAGCCGTCTTAGCTGTAGAACTCACAGATACATTCGTTTTGACTGGTTATGGCTCCCGTAACTCTAAACGAGCCAAGAGTTATGGCCCTCCCAATAATCGATATCCATAGGGTGCAACATCTACGGTGCAAGGTGCAACATCCGTCCAAAATGACGAAACCGTGCCGTACGACCTTTAGAAATGGGTGCATGGATTTGAATCGGTGCAGTACCATGGTGCACCACTCTCCAGCGATGGTAAATCATTGACCAGCCACGGGGATCCCGTTTTTACAGAAAAAATCCACGTGACGAAAAAACGAAGGGTAAAAAACTTCCATGACCCGATTGAGGTTCGGATAGGATTTTTTGGGTATGAAACTAACCAGTGATGGCTGAAAGCTATCATAGCTGTAGAACTCACAGATACCTTCGTGTTGACTGGTTATGGCTCCCGTAACTCTAAACGAGCCAAGAGTTATGGCCCTCCGAAGAATCGATATCCACAGGGTGTAACATCTACGGTGTAAGGTGCAACATCCGTCCAAAATGACGAAACAGTGCCGTACGACCTTTAGAAATGAGTGCATGGATTTGAAACATTGCAGTGCCATGGTGCACCACTCTCCAGTGATGGTAAATCATAGACCAGCCACGGGTATCCCGTTTTACAGAAAAAATCCACGTGACGAAAAAACGAAGGGTAAAAAACTTCCTTGACCCGATTGAGGTTCGGATAGGATTTTTTGGGTATGAATCTAACCAGTGACGGCTGAAAGCTGCCATAGGTGTAGAACTCACAGATACCTTCGTTTTGACTGGTTATGGCTCCCGTAACTCTAAACGAGGAAAGAGTTATGGCCCTCCGAAGAATCAATATCCACAGGGTGCAACATCTACGGTGCAAGGTGCAACATCCGTCCAAAATGACGAAACAGTGCGGTACGACCTTTAGAAATGAGTGCATGGATTTGAAACATTGCAGTACCATGGTGCACCACTCTCCAGCGATGGTAAATCATAGACCAACCACGGGGATCCCGTTTTACAGAAAAAATCCACGTGACGAAAAAACGAAGGGTAAAAAACTTCCTTGACCCGATTGAGGTACGGATAGGATTTTTTGGGTATGAAACTAACCAGTAACGGCAGAAAGCAATCATAGCTGTAGAACTCACAGATACCTTCGTTTTGACTGGTTATGGCTCCCGTAACTCTAAACGAGCCAAGAGTTATGGCCCTCCGAAGAATCGATTTCCACAGGGTGCAACATCTGCGGTGCAAGGTGCAACATCCGTCCAAAATGACGAAACAGTGCCGTACGACCTTTAGAAATGAGTGCATGGATTTGAAACATTGCAGTAACATGGTGCACCACTCTCCAGCGATGGTAAATCATAGACCAGCCACGGGGATCCCGTTTTACAGAAAAAATCCACGTGACGAAAAAACGAAGGGTAAAAAACTTCCTTGACCCGATTGAGGTTCGGATAGGATTTTTTGGGTATGAAACTAACCAGTGACGGCAGAAAGCTGTCATAGCTGTAGAACTCACAGATACCTTCGTTTTGACTGGTTATGGCTCCCGTAACCCTAAACGAGCCAAGAGTTATGGCCCTTCGAATAATAGATATCCATAGGGTGCAACATCTACGGCGCAAGGTGCAACATCCGTCCAAAATGACGAAACCGTGCCGTACGACCTTTAGAAATGGGTGCATGGATTTGAAACAGTGCAGTACCATGGTGCACCACTCTCCAGCGATGGTAAATCATTGACCAGCCATGGGGATCCCGTTTTTACAGAAAAAATCCACGTGACGAAAAAACGAAGGGTAAAAAACTTCCATGACCCGATTGAGGTTCGGATAGGATTTTTTGGGTATGAAACTAACCAGTGACGGCTGAAAGCTGTCATAGCTGTAGAACTCACAGATACCTTCGTGTTGACTGGTTATGGCTCCCGTAACTCTAAACGAGCCAAGAGTTATGGCCCTCCGAAGAATCGATATCCACAGGGTGCAACATCTACGGTGTAAGGTGCAACATCCGTCCAAAATGACGAAACAGTACCGTACGACCTTTAGAAATGAGTGCATGGATTTGAAACATTGCAGTAACATGGTGCACCACTCTCCAGCGATGGTAAATCATAGACCAGCCACGGGGATCCCGTTTTACAGAAAAAATCCACGTGACGAAAAAACGAAGGGTAAAAAACTTCCTTGACCCGATTGAGGTTCGGATAGGATTTTTATGGTATGAAACTAACCAGTGACGGCAGAAAGCTGTCATAGCTGTAGAACTCACAGATACCTTCGTTTTGACTGGTTATGGCTCCCGTAACTCTAAACGAGCCAAGAGTTATGGCCCTTCGAATAATAGATATCCAAAGGGTGCAACATCTGCGGTGCAAGGTGCAACATCCGTCCAAAATGACGAAACCGTGCCGTACGACCTTTAGAAATGGATGCAGGGATTTGAAACGGTGCAGTACCGTGGTGCACCACTCTCCAGCGATGGTAAATCATTGACCAGCCACAGGGATCCCGTTTTACAGAAAAAATCCACGTGACGAAAAAACGATGGGTAAAAAACTTCCATGACCCGATTGAGGTTCGGATAGGTTTTTTTGGGTATGAAACTAACCAGTGACGGCTGAAAGCGGTCATAGATGTAGAACTCACAGATACCTTCGTTTTGACTGGTTATGGCTCCCGTAACTCTAAACGAGCCAAGAGTTATGGCCCTCCGAAGAATCGATACCCATAGGGTGCAACATCTACGGTGCAAGGTGCAACATCCGTCCAAAATGACGAAACCGTGTCGTACGACCTTTAGAAATGGGTGCATGGATTTGAAACGGTGCAGTACCATGGTGCACCACTCTCCAGCGATGGTAAGTCATTGACCAGCCACGGGGATCCCGTTTTTACAGAAAAAATCCACGTGAGGAAAAACGAAGGGTAAAAAACTTCCATGACCCGATTGAGGTTCGGATAGGATTTTTTGGGTATGAAACTAACCAGTGACAGTTGAAAGCTGTCATAGCTGTAAAACTCACAGATACCTTCGTTTTGACTGGTTGTGGCTCCCGTAACTCTAAACGAGCCAAGAGTTATGGCCCTCCGAAGAATCGATATCCATAGGGTGCAACATCTACGATGCAAGGTGCAACATCCGTCCAAAATGACGAAACCGTGCCGTACGACCTTTAGAAATGGATGCATGGATTTGAAACGATGCAGTACCATGGTGCACCACTCTCCAGCGATGGTAAATCATTGACCAGCCACGGGGTTCCCGTTTTACAGAAAAAATCCACGTGACGAAAAAACGAAGGGTAAAAAACTTCCATGGCCCGATTGAGGTTCGGATTGGATTTTTTGGGTATGAAACTAACCAGTGACGGCTGAAAGCCATCATAGCAGTATAACTCACAGATACCTTCGTTTTGACTGGTTATGGCTCCTGTAACTCTAAACGAGCCAAGAGTTATGGCCCTCCGAAGAATCGATTTCCACAGGGTGCAACATCTGCGGTGCAAGGTGCGACATCCGTCCAAAATGATGAAACCGTGCCGTACGACCTTTAGAAATGGGTGCATGGATTTGAAACGGTGCAGTAACATGGTGCACCACTCTCCAGCGATGGTAAATCATTGACCATCCACGGGGATCCCGTTTTACAGAAAAAATCCACATGACGAAAAAACGAAGGGTAAAAACTTCATTGACCCGATCGAGGTTCGGATAGGATTTTTTGGGTATGAATTAACCAGTGACGGCTGAAAGCTGTCATAGATGTAGAACTCATAGATACCTTAGTTTTGACTGGTTATGCCTCCCGTAACTCCAAACAAGCCAAGAGTTATGGCCCTCCGAATAATCGATATCCATAGGGTGCAACTTCTACGGTGCACGGTGCAACATCCGTCCAAAATGACGAAACCGTGCCGTACGACCTTTAGAAATGGGTGCATGGATTTGAAACGGTGCAGTACCATGGTGCACCACTCTCCAGCGATGGTAAATCATTGACCAGCCTCGGGGATCCCGTTTTTACAGAAAAAATCCATGTGAGGAAAAAACGAAGGGTAAAAAACTTCCATGACCCGATTGAGGTTCGGATAGGATTTTTTGGGTATGAAACTAACCAGTGACGGCTGAAAGCTGTCATAGCTGTAGAACTCACAGATACCTTCGTTTTGACTGGTTATGGCTCCCGTAACTCTAAACGAGCCAAGAGTTATGGCCCTTCGAATAATAGATATCCATAGGGTGCAACATCTACGGCGCAAGGTGCAACATCCGTCCAAAATGACGAAACCGTGCCATACGACCTTTAGAAATGGGTGCATGGATTTGAAACGGTGCAGTACCATGGTGCACCACTCTCCAGCGATGGTATATCATTGACCAGCCACGGGGATCCCGTTTTACAGAAAAATTCCACGTGACGAAAAAACGAAGGGTAAAAACTTCCTTGACCCGATTGAGGTTCGGATAGGATTTTTTGGGTATGAAACTAACCAGTGATGGCTGAAAGCTGTCATAGCTGTAGTACTCACAGATACCTTCGTTTTGACTGGTTATGGCTCCCGTAACTCTAAACGAGCCAAGAGTTATGGCCCTCCGAATAATCGATATCCTTAGGGTGCAACATCTACGGTGCAAGGTGCAACATCCGTCCAAAATTACGAAACCGTGCCGTACGACCTTTAGAAATGGGTGCACGGATTTGAAACGGTGCAGTACCATGGTGCACCACTCTCCAGCGATGGTAAATCATTGACCAGCCACGAGGATCCCGTTTTACATAAAAAATCCACGTGACGAAAAAACGAAGGGTAAAAAACTTCCATGACCCGATTGAGGTTCGGATAGGATTTTTTGGGTATGAGACTAACCAGTGACGGCTGAAAGCCATCATAGCTGTAGAACTCATAGATACCTTCGTTTTGACTGGTTGTGGCTCCCGTAACTCTAAACGAGCCAAGAGTTATGGCCCTCCGAAGAATCAATATCCACAGGGTGCAACATCTACGGTGCAAGGTGCAACATCCGTCCAAAATGACGAAACAGTGCCGTACGACCTTTCGAAATGAGTGCATGGATTTGAAACATTGCAATGCCACGGTGCACCACTCTCCAGCGATGGTAAATCATAGACCAGCCACGGGGACCCCGTTTTACAGAAAAAATCCACGTGACGAAAAAACAATGGGTAAAAAACTTCCTTGACCCGATTGAGGTTCGGATAGGATTTTTTGGGTATGAAACTAACCAGTGACGGCTGAAAGCCGTCATAGCTGTAGAACTCATAGATACCTTCGTTTTGACTGGTTATGGCTCCCGTAACTCTAAACGAGCCAAGAGTTATGGCCCTCCGAAGAATCGATTTCCACAGGGTGCAACATCTGCGGCGCAAGGTGCAACATCCGTCCAAAATGACGAAACCGTGCCGTACGACCTTTAGAAATGGGTGCATGGATTTGAAACGGTGCAGTACCATGGTGCACCACTCTCCAGCGATGGTAAATCATAGACCAGCCACGGGGACCCCGTTTTACAGAAAAAATCCACGTGACGAAAAAACAATGGGTAAAAAACTTCCTTGACCCGATTGAGGTTCGGATAGGATTTTTTGGGTATAAAACTAACCAGTGACGGCTGAAAGCCATCATAGCTGTAGAACTCACAGATACCTTCGTTTTGACTGGTTATGGCTCCCGTAACTCTAAACGAGCCAAGAGTTATGGCCCTCCGAAGAATCGATTTCCACAGGGTGCAACATCTGCGGTGCAAGGTGCAACATCCGTCCAAAATGACGAAACAGTGCGGTACGACCTTTAGAAATGAGTGCATGGATTTGAAACATTGCAGTACCATGGTGCACCACTCTCCAGCGATGGTAAATCATAGACCAACCACGGGGATCCCGTTTTACAGAAAAAATCCACGTGACGAAAAAACGAAGGGTAAAAAACTTCCTTGACCCGATTGAGGTACGGATAGGATTTTTTGGGTATGAAACTAACCAGTAACGGCAGAAAGCAATCATAGCTGTAGAACTCACAGATACCTTCGTTTTGACTGGTTATGGCTCCCGTAACTCTAAACGAGCCAAGAGTTATGGCCCTCCGAAGAATCGATTTCCACAGGGTGCAACATCTGCGGTGCAAGGTGCAACATCCGTCCAAAATGACGAAACAGTGCCGTACGACCTTTAGAAATGAGTGCATGGATTTGAAACATTGCAGTAACATGGTGCACCACTCTCCAGCGATGGTAAATCATAGACCAGCCACGGGGATCCCGTTTTACAGAAAAAATCCACGTGACGAAAAAACGAAGGGTAAAAAACTTCCTTGACCCGATTGAGGTTCGGATAGGATTTTTTGGGTATGAAACTAACCAGTGACGGCAGAAAGCTGTCATAGCTGTAGAACTCACAGATACCTTCGTTTTGACTGGTTATGGCTCCCGTAACCCTAAACGAGCCAAGAGTTATGGCCCTTCGAATAATAGATATCCATAGGGTGCAACATCTACGGCGCAAGGTGCAACATCCGTCCAAAATGACGAAACCGTGCCGTACGACCTTTAGAAATGGGTGCATGGATTTGAAACAGTGCAGTACCATGGTGCACCACTCTCCAGCGATGGTAAATCATTGACCAGCCATGGGGATCCCGTTTTTACAGAAAAAATCCACGTGACGAAAAAACGAAGGGTAAAAAACTTCCATGACCCGATTGAGGTTCGGATAGGATTTTTTGGGTATGAAACTAACCAGTGACGGCTGAAAGCTGTCATAGCTGTAGAACTCACAGATACCTTCGTGTTGACTGGTTATGGCTCCCGTAACTCTAAACGAGCCAAGAGTTATGGCCCTCCGAAGAATCGATATCCACAGGGTGCAACATCTACGGTGTAAGGTGCAACATCCGTCCAAAATGACGAAACAGTACCGTACGACCTTTAGAAATGAGTGCATGGATTTGAAACATTGCAGTAACATGGTGCACCACTCTCCAGCGATGGTAAATCATAGACCAGCCACGGGGATCCCGTTTTACAGAAAAAATCCACGTGACGAAAAAACGAAGGGTAAAAAACTTCCTTGACCCGATTGAGGTTCGGATAGGATTTTTATGGTATGAAACTAACCAGTGACGGCAGAAAGCTGTCATAGCTGTAGAACTCACAGATACCTTCGTTTTGACTGGTTATGGCTCCCGTAACTCTAAACGAGCCAAGAGTTATGGCCCTTCGAATAATAGATATCCAAAGGGTGCAACATCTGCGGTGCAAGGTGCAACATCCGTCCAAAATGACGAAACCGTGCCGTACGACCTTTAGAAATGGATGCAGGGATTTGAAACGGTGCAGTACCGTGGTGCACCACTCTCCAGCGATGGTAAATCATTGACCAGCCACAGGGATCCCGTTTTACAGAAAAAATCCACGTGACGAAAAAACAATGGGTAAAAAACTTCCATGACCCGATTGAGGTTCGGATAGGTTTTTTTGGGTATGAAACTAACCAGTGACGGCTGAAAGCGGTCATAGATGTAGAACTCACAGATACCTTCGTTTTGACTGGTTATGGCTCCCGTAACTCTAAACGAGCCAAGAGTTATGGCCCTCCGAAGAATCGATACCCATAGGGTGCAACATCTACGGTGCAAGGTGCAACATCCGTCCAAAATGACGAAACCGTGTCGTACGACCTTTAGAAATGGGTGCATGGATTTGAAACGGTGCAGTACCATGGTGCACCACTCTCCAGCGATGGTAAGTCATTGACCAGCCACGGGGATCCCGTTTTTACAGAAAAAATCCACGTGAGGAAAAACGAAGGGTAAAAAACTTCCATGACCCGATTGAGGTTCGGATAGGATTTTTTGGGTATGAAACTAACCAGTGACAGTTGAAAGCTGTCATAGCTGTAAAACTCACAGATACCTTCGTTTTGACTGGTTGTGGCTCCCGTAACTCTAAACGAGCCAAGAGTTATGGCCCTCCGAAGAATCGATATCCATAGGGTGCAACATCTACGATGCAAGGTGCAACATCCGTCCAAAATGACGAAACCGTGCCGTACGACCTTTAGAAATGGATGCATGGATTTGAAACGATGCAGTACCATGGTGCACCACTCTCCAGCGATGGTAAATCATTGACCAGCCACGGGGTTCCCGTTTTACAGAAAAAATCCACGTGACGAAAAAACGAAGGGTAAAAAACTTCCATGGCCCGATTGAGGTTCGGATTGGATTTTTTGGGTATGAAACTAACCAGTGACGGCTGAAAGCCATCATAGCAGTATAACTCACAGATACCTTCGTTTTGACTGGTTATGGCTCCTGTAACTCTAAACGAGCCAAGAGTTATGGCCCTCCGAAGAATCGATTTCCACAGGGTGCAACATCTGCGGTGCAAGGTGCGACATCCGTCCAAAATGATGAAACCGTGCCGTACGACCTTTAGAAATGGGTGCATGGATTTGAAACGGTGCAGTAACATGGTGCACCACTCTCCAGCGATGGTAAATCATTGACCATCCACGGGGATCCCGTTTTACAGAAAAAATCCACATGACGAAAAAACGAAGGGTAAAAACTTCATTGACCCGATCGAGGTTCGGATAGGATTTTTTGGGTATGAATTAACCAGTGACGGCTGAAAGCTGTCATAGATGTAGAACTCATAGATACCTTAGTTTTGACTGGTTATGCCTCCCGTAACTCCAAACAAGCCAAGAGTTATGGCCCTCCGAATAATCGATATCCATAGGGTGCAACTTCTACGGTGCACGGTGCAACATCCGTCCAAAATGACGAAACCGTGCCGTACGACCTTTAGAAATGGGTGCATGGATTTGAAACGGTGCAGTACCATGGTGCACCACTCTCCAGCGATGGTAAATCATTGACCAGCCTCGGGGATCCCGTTTTTACAGAAAAAATCCATGTGAGGAAAAAACGAAGGGTAAAAAACTTCCATGACCCGATTGAGGTTCGGATAGGATTTTTTGGGTATGAAACTAACCAGTGACGGCTGAAAGCTGTCATAGCTGTAGAACTCACAGATACCTTCGTTTTGACTGGTTATGGCTCCCGTAACTCTAAACGAGCCAAGAGTTATGGCCCTTCGAATAATAGATATCCATAGGGTGCAACATCTACGGCGCAAGGTGCAACATCCGTCCAAAATGACGAAACCGTGCCATACGACCTTTAGAAATGGGTGCATGGATTTGAAACGGTGCAGTACCATGGTGCACCACTCTCCAGCGATGGTATATCATTGACCAGCCACGGGGATCCCGTTTTACAGAAAAATTCCACGTGACGAAAAAACGAAGGGTAAAAACTTCCTTGACCCGATTGAGGTTCGGATAGGATTTTTTGGGTATGAAACTAACCAGTGATGGCTGAAAGCTGTCATAGCTGTAGTACTCACAGATACCTTCGTTTTGACTGGTTATGGCTCCCGTAACTCTAAACGAGCCAAGAGTTATGGCCCTCCGAATAATCGATATCCTTAGGGTGCAACATCTACGGTGCAAGGTGCAACATCCGTCCAAAATTACGAAACCGTGCCGTACGACCTTTAGAAATGGGTGCACGGATTTGAAACGGTGCAGTACCATGGTGCACCACTCTCCAGCGATGGTAAATCATTGACCAGCCACGAGGATCCCGTTTTACATAAAAAATCCACGTGACGAAAAAACGAAGGGTAAAAAACTTCCATGACCCGATTGAGGTTCGGATAGGATTTTTTGGGTATGAGACTAACCAGTGACGGCTGAAAGCCATCATAGCTGTAGAACTCATAGATACCTTCGTTTTGACTGGTTGTGGCTCCCGTAACTCTAAACGAGCCAAGAGTTATGGCCCTCCGAAGAATCAATATCCACAGGGTGCAACATCTACGGTGCAAGGTGCAACATCCGTCCAAAATGACGAAACAGTGCCGTACGACCTTTCGAAATGAGTGCATGGATTTGAAACATTGCAATGCCACGGTGCACCACTCTCCAGCGATGGTAAATCATAGACCAGCCACGGGGACCCCGTTTTACAGAAAAAATCCACGTGACGAAAAAACAATGGGTAAAAAACTTCCTTGACCCGATTGAGGTTCGGATAGGATTTTTTGGGTATGAAACTAACCAGTGACGGCTGAAAGCCGTCATAGCTGTAGAACTCATAGATACCTTCGTTTTGACTGGTTATGGCTCCCGTAACTCTAAACGAGCCAAGAGTTATGGCCCTCCGAAGAATCGATTTCCACAGGGTGCAACATCTGCGGCGCAAGGTGCAACATCCGTCCAAAATGACGAAACCGTGCCGTACGACCTTTAGAAATGGGTGCATGGATTTGAAACGGTGCAGTACCATGGTGCACCACTCTCCAGCGATGGTAAATCATAGACCAGCCACGGGGACCCCGTTTTACAGAAAAAATCCACGTGACGAAAAAACAATGGGTAAAAAACTTCCTTGACCCGATTGAGGTTCGGATAGGATTTTTTGGGTATAAAACTAACCAGTGACGGCTGAAAGCCATCATAGCTGTAGAACTCACAGATACCTTCGTTTTGACTGGTTATGGCTCCCGTAACTCTAAACGAGCCAAGAGTTATGGCCCTCCGAAGAATCGATTTCCACAGGGTGCAACATCTGCGGTGCAAGGTGCAACATCCGTCCAAAATGACGAAACCGTGCCGTACGACCTTTGGAAATTGGTGCATGGATTTGAAACGGTGCAGTACCATGGTGCACCACTCTCCAGCGATGGTATATCATTGACCAGCCACGGGGATCCCATTTTACAGAAAAATTCCACGTGACGAAAAAACGAAGGGTAAAAACTTCCTTGACCCGATTGAGGTTCGGATAGGATTTTTTGGGTATGAAACTAACCAGTGATGGCTGAAAGCTGTCATAGCTGTAGAACTCACAGATACCTTCGTTTTGACTGGTTATGGCTCCCGTAACTCTAAACGAGCCAAGAGTTATAGCCCTCCGAATAATCGATATCCTTAGGGTGAAACATCTACGGTGCAAGGTGCAACATCCGTCAAAAATTACGAAACCGTGTCGTACGACCTCTAGAAATGGGTGCATGGATTTGAAACGGTGCAGTACCATGGTGCACCACTCTCCAGCGATGGTAAATCATTGACCAGCCACGGGGATCCCATTTTACAGAAAAATTCCACGTGACGAAAAAACGAAGGGTAAAAAACTTCCATGACCCGATTGAGGTTCGGATAGGATTTTTTGGGTATGAAACTAACCATTGACGGCTCAAAGCCGTCATAGCTGTGGAACTCACAGATATCTTCGTTTTGACTGGTTGTGGGTCCTGTAACTCTAAACGAGCCAAGAGTTATGGCCCTCCGAAGAATCGATATCCACAGGGTGCAACATCTACGGTGTAAGGTGCAACATCCGTCCAAAATGACGAAACAGTGCTGTACGACCTTTAGAAATGAGTGCATGGATTTGAAACATTGCAGTGCCATGGTGCACCACTCTCCAGCGATGGTAAATCATAGACCAGCCACGGGGATCCCGTTTTACAGAAAAAATCCACGTGACGAAAAAACGAAGGGTACAAAACTTCCTTGACCCGATTGAGGTTCGGATAGGATTTTTTGGGTATGAAACTAACCAGTGACGCCTGAAAGCCGTCATAGCTGTAGAACTCACAGATACCTTCGTTTTGACTGGTTATGGCTCCCGTAACTCTAAACGAGCCAAGAGTTATGGCCCTCCGAAGAATCGATTTCCACAGGGTGCAACATCTGCGGTGCAAGGTGCAACATCCGTCCAAAATGACGAAACCGTGCCGTACGACCTTTAGAAATGGGTGCATGGATTTGAAACGGTGCAGTACGATGGTGCACCACTCTCCAGCGATGGTAAATTATTGACCAACCACGGGGATCCCGTTTTACAGAAAAATTCCACGTGACGAAAAAACGAAGGGTAAAAACTTCCTTGACCCGATTGAGGTTCGGATATGATTTTTTGCGTATGAAACTAACCAGTGATGGATGAAAGCTGTCATAGCTGTAGAACTCACAGTTACCTTCGTTTTGACTGGTTATGGCTCCCGTAACTCTAAACGAGCCAAGAGTTATGGCCCTCCGAATAATCGATATCCTTAGGGTGCAACATCTACGGTTCAAGGTGCAACATCCGTCCAAAATTACGAAACCGTGCCGTACGACCTTTAGAAATGGGTGCATGGATTTGAAACAGTGCAGTACCATGGTGCACCACTCTCCAGCGATGGTAAATCATTGACCAGCCACGGGGATCCCGTTTTACAGAAAAAATCCACGTGACGAAAAAACGAAGGGTAAAAAACTTCCATGACCCGATTGAGGTTCGGATAGGATTTTTTGGGTATGAAACTAACCAGTGGCGGCTGAAAGCCGTCATAGCTGTAGAACTCACAAATACCTTCGTTTTGACTGGTTATGGCTCCCGTAACTCTAAACGAGCCAAGAGTTATGGCCCTCCGAAGAATCGATTTCCACAGGGTGCAACATCTGCGGTGCAAGGTGCAACATCCGTCCAAAATGACGAAACCGTGCCGTACGACCTTTAGAAATGGGTGCATGGATTTGAAACGGTGCAGTACCATGGTGCACCACTCTCCAGCGATGGTAAATCATAGACCAACCACGGGGATCCCGTTTTACAGAAAAAATCGACGTGACGAAAAAACGAAGGGTAAAAAACTTCCTTGACCCGATTGAGGTTCGGATAGGATTTTTTGGGTATGAAACTAACCGGTGACGGAAGAAAGATGTCATAGCTGTAGAACTCACAGATACCTTCGTTTTGACTGGTTATGGCTCCCGTAACTCTAAACGAGCCAAGAGTTATGGCCCTTCGAATAATCGATATCCAAAGGGTGCAACATCTGCGGTGCAAGGTGCAACATCCGTCCAAAATGACGAAACCGTGCCGTATGACCTTTAGAAATGGGTGCATAGATTTGAAACGGTGCAGTACCATGGTGCACCACTCTCCAGCGATGGTAAATCATTGACCAGCCACGGGGATCCCGTTTTTACAGAAAAAATCCTTGTGAGGAAAAAACGAAGGGCAAAAAACCTCCATGACCCGATTGAGGTTCGGATCGGATTTTTTGGGTATGAAACTAACCAGTGACTGCTAAAAGCCGTCATAGCTGTAGAACTCATAGATACCTTCGTTTTGACGGGTTATGGCTCCCGTAACTCTAAACGAGCCAAGAGTTATGGCCCTCCGAATAATCGATATCCAAAGGGTGCAACATCTGCGGTGCAAGGTGCAACATCCGTCCAAAATGACAAAACCGTGCCGTACGACCTTTAGAAATGGGTGCATGGATTTTAAACGGTGCAGTACCATGGTTTACCACTCTCCAGCGATGGTAAATTATTGACCAACCACGGGGATCCCGTTTTACAGAAAAATTCCACGTGACGAAAAAACGAAGGGTAAAAACTTCCTTGACCCGATTGAGGTTCGGATATGATTTTTTGCGTATGAAACTAACCAGTGATGGATGAAAGCTGTCATAGCTGTAGAACTCACAGTTACCTTCGTTTTGACTGGTTATGGCTCCCGTAACTCTAAACGAGCCAAGAGTTATGGCCCTCCGAATAATCGATATCCTTAGGGTGCAACATCTACGGTTCAAGGTGCAACATCCGTCCAAAATTACGAAACCGTGCCGTACGACCTTTAGAAATGGGTGCATGGATTTGAAACAGTGCAGTACCATGGTGCACCACTCTCCAGCGATGGAAAATCATTGACCAGCCACGGGGATCCCGTTTTACAGAAAAAATTCACGTGACGAAAAAACGAAGGGTAAAAAACTTCCATGACCCGATTGAGGTTCGGATAGGATTTTTTGGGTATGAAACTAACCTGTGGCGGCTGAAAGCCGTCATAGCTGTAGAACTCACAGATACCTTCGTTTTGACTGGTTATGGCTCCCGTAACTCTAAACGAGCCAAGAGTTATGGCCCTCCGAAGAATCGATTTCCACAGGGTGCAACATCTGCGGTGCAACGTGCAACATCCGTCCAAAATGACGAAACCGTGCCGTACGACCTTTAGAAATGGGTGCATGGATTTGAAACGGTGCAGTACCATGGTGCACCACTCTCCAGCGATGGTAAATCATAGACCAACCACGGGGATCCCGTTTTACAGAAAAAATCCACGTGACGAAAAAACGAAGGGTAAAAAACTTCCTTGACCCGATTGAGGTTCGGATAGGATTTTTTGGGTATGAAACTAACCGGTGACGGAAGAAAGATGTCATAGCTGTAGAACTCACAGATACCTTCGTTTTGACTGGTTATGGCTCCCGTAACTCTAAACGAGCCAAGAGTTATGGCCCTCCGAAGAATCGATTTCCACAGGGTGCAACATCTGCGGTGCAAGGTGCAACATCCGTCCAAAATGACGAAACCGTGCCGTACGACCTTTAGAAATGGGTGCATGGATTTGAAACGGTGCAGTACCATGGTGCACCACTCTCCAGCGATGGTAAATCATAGACCAACCACGGGGATCCCGTTTTACAGAAAAAATCGACGTGACGAAAAAACGAAGGGTAAAAAACTTCCTTGACCCGATTGAGGTTCGGATAGGATTTTTTGGGTATGAAACTAACCGGTGACGGAAGAAAGATGTCATAGCTGTAGAACTCACAGATACCTTCGTTTTGACTGGTTATGGCTCCCGTAACTCTAAACGAGCCAAGAGTTATGGCCCTTCGAATAATCGATATCCAAAGGGTGCAACATCTGCGGTGCAAGGTGCAACATCCGTCCAAAATGACGAAACCGTGCCGTATGACCTTTAGAAATGGGTGCATAGATTTGAAACGGTGCAGTACCATGGTGCACCACTCTCCAGCGATGGTAAATCATTGACCAGCCACGGGGATCCCGTTTTTACAGAAAAAATCCATGTGAGGAAAAAACGAAGGGCAAAAAACCTCCATGACCCGATTGAGGTTCGGATCGGATTTTATGGGTATGAAACTAACCAGTGACTGCTAAAAGCCGTCATAGCTGTAGAACTCATAGATACCTTCGTTTTGACGGGTTATGGCTCCGGTAACTTTAAACGAGCCAAGAGTTATGGCCCTCCGAATAATCGATATCCAAAGGGTGCAACATCTGCGGTGCAAGGTGCAACATCCGTCCAAAATGACAAAACCGTGCCGTACGACCTTTAGAAATGGGTGCATGGATTTTAAACGGTGCAGTACCATGGTTTACCACTCTCCAGCGATGGTAAATTATTGACCAACCACGGGGATCCCGTTTTACAGAAAAATTCCACGTGACGAAAAAACGAAGGGTAAAAACTTCCTTGACCCGATTGAGGTTCGGATATGATTTTTTGCGTATGAAACTAACCAGTGATGGATGAAAGCTGTCATAGTTGTAGAACTCACAGTTACCTTCGTTTTGACTGGTTATGGCTCCCGTAACTCTAAACGAGCCAAGAGTTATGGCCCTCCGAATAATCGATATCCTTAGGGTGCAACATCTACGGTTCAAGGTGCAACATCCGTCCAAAATTACGAAACCGTGCCGTACGACCTTTAGAAATGGGTGCATGGATTTGAAACAGTGCAGTACCATGGTGCACCACTCTCCAGCGATGGTAAATCATTGACCAGCCACGGGGATCCCGTTTTACAGAAAAAATTCACGTGACGAAAAAACGAAGGGTAAAAAACTTCCATGACCCGATTGAGGTTCGGATAGGATTTTTTGGGTATGAAACTAACCAGTGACTGCTAAAAGCCGTCATAGCTGTAGAACTCACAGATACCTTCGTTTTGACGGGTTATGGCTCCCGTAACTCTAAACGAGCCAAGAGTTATGGCCCTCCGAATAATCGATATCCAAAGGGTGCAACATCTGCGGTGCAAGGTGCAACATCCGTCCAAAATGACGAAACCGTGCCGTACGACCTTTAGAAATGGGTGCATGGATTTTAAACGGTGCAGTACCATGGTGCACCACTCTCCAGCGATGGTAAATTATGGCCCAGCCACGGGGATCCCGTTTTACAGAAAAAATCCACGTGACGAAAAAACGAAGGGTAAAAAACTTCCATGACCCGATTGAGGTTCGGATAGGATTTTTTGGGTATGAGACTAACCAGTGACGGCTGAAAGCCATCATAGCTGTAGAACTCACAGATACCTTCGTTTTGACAGGCTATGGGTCCCGTAACTCTAAACGGGCCAAGAGTTATGGCTCTCCGAATAATCGATATCCAAAGGGTGCAACATCTGCGGTGCAAGGTGCAACATCCGTCCAAAATGACGAAAACGTGTCGTATGACCTTTAGAAATGGGTGCATGGATTTGAAACGGTGCAGTACCATGGTGCACCACTCTCCAACGATGGAAAATCGTTGACCAGCCTCGGGGATCCCGTTTTACAGAAAAAATCCACGTGACGAAAAAACAAAGGGTAAAAAACTTCCATGACCCGATTGAGGTTCGGATAGGATTTTTTGGGTATGAAACTAACCAGTGACGGCTAAAAGCCGTCATAACTGTAGAACTCACAGATACCTTCGTTTTGACAGGTTATGGGTCCCGTAACTCTAAACGAGCCAAGAGTTATGGCCCTCCGAATAATCGATATCCAAAGGGTGCAACATCTGCGGTGCAAGGTGCAACATCCGTCCAAAATGACGAAACCCTGCCGTACGACCTTTAGAAATGGGTGCATGGATTTGAAACGGTGCAGTACCATGGTGCACCACTCTCCAACGATGGAAAATCGTTGACCAGCCTCGGGGATCCCGTTTTACAGAAAAAATCCACGTGACGAAAAAACAAAGGGTAAAAAACTTCCATGACCCGATTGAGGTTCGGATAGGATTTTTTGGGTATGAAACTAACCAGTGACGGCTAAAAGCCGTCATAACTGTAGAACTCACAGATACCTTCGTTTTGACAGGTTATGGGTCCCGTAACTCTAAACGAGCCAAGAGTTATGGCCCTCCGAATAATCGATATCCAAAGGGTGCAACATCTGCGGTGCAAGGTGCAACATCCGCCCAAAATGACGAAACCCTGCCGTACGACCTTTAGAAATGGGTGCATGGATTTGAAACGGTGCAGTACCATGGTGCACCACTCTCCAGCGATGGTAAATCATTCACCAGCCAAGGGATCCCGTTTTACATAAAAAATCCACGTGACGAAAAAACGAAGGGTAAAAAACTTCCATGACCCGATTGAGGTTCGGATAGGATTTTTCGGGTATGAGACTAACCAGTGACCGCTAAAAGCCGTCATAGCTGTAGAACTCACAGATACCTTCGTTTTGACTGGTTATAGCTCCCGTAACTCTGAACGAGCCAAGAGTTATGGCCCTCCGAATAATCGATATCCAAAGGGTGCAACATCTGCGGTGCAAGGTGCAACATCCATCCAAAATGACGAAACCGTGCCGTACGACCTTTAGAAATGGGTGCATGGATTTTAAACGGTGCAGTACCATGGTGCACCACTCTCCAGCGATGGTAAATCATTGACCAGCCACGGGGATCCCGTTTTACAGAAAAAATCCACGTGACGAAAAAACGAAGGGTAAAAAACTTCCATGACCCGATTGAGGTTCGGATAGGATTTTTTGGGTATGAAACTAACCAGTGACGGCTGAAAGCCGTCATAGCTGTAGAACTCACAGATACATTTGTTTTGACTGGTTATGGCTCCCATAACTCTAAACGGTCCAAGAGTTATGGCCCTCCGAATAATCGATATCCTTAGGGTGCAACATTTGCGGTGCAAGGTGCAACATCCGTCCAAAATGACGAAACCGTACCGTATGACCTTTAGAAATGGGTGCATGGATTTGAAACGGTGCAGTACCATGGTGCACCACTCTCCAGCGATGGTAAATCATAGACCAGCCACGGGGATCCCGTTTTACATAAAAAATCCACGTGAAGAAAAAACGAAGGGTAAAAAACTTCCTTGACCCGATTGAGGTTCGGATAGGATTTTTTGGGTATGAAACTAACCAGTGATGGCTGAAAGCTGTCATAGCTGTAGAACTCACAGATACCTTCGTTTTGACTGGTTATGGCTCCCGTAACTCTAAACGAGCCAAGAGTTATGGCCCTCCGAATAATCGAAATCCTTAGGGTGCAACATCTACGGTGCAAGGTGCAACATCCGTCCAAAATTACGAAACCGTGCCGTACGACCTTTAGAAATGAGTGCATGGATTTGAAACGGTGCAGTACCATGGTGCACCACTCTCCAGCGATGGTAAATCATTGACCAGCCACGGGGATCCCGTTTTACAGAAAAAATCCACGTGACGAAAAAACGAAGGGTAAAAAACTTCCATGACCCGATTGTGGTTCGGATAGGATTTTTTGGGTATGAAACTAACCAGTGACGGCTGAAAGCGGTCATAGCTGTAGAACTCACAGATACCTTCGTTTTGACAGGTTATGGCTCCGGTAACTCTAAACGAGCCAAGAGTTATAGCCCTCCGAAGAATCGATATCCATAGGGTGCAACATCTACGGTGCAAGGTGCAACATCCGTCCGAAATGACGAAACCGTGCCATACGACCTTTAGAAATGGATGCATGGATTTGAAACGATGCAGTACCATGGTGCACCACTCTCCAGCGATGGTAAATCATTGACCAGCCACGGGGTTCTCGTTTTACAGAAAAAATCCACGTGACGAAAAAACGAAGGGTAAAAAACTTCCATGGCCCGATTGAGGTTCGGATAGGATTTTTTGGGTATGAAACTAACCAGTGACGGCTGAAAGCCATCATAGCTGTATAACTCACAGATACCTTTGTTTTGACTGGTTATGGCACCCGTAACTCTAAACGAGCCAAGAGTTATGGCCCTCCGAAGAATCGATTTCCACAGGGTGCAACATCTGCGGTGCAAGGTGCAACATCCGTCCAAAATGATGAAACCGTGCCGTACGACCTTTAGAAATGGGTGCATGGATTTGAAACGGTGCAGTAACATGGTGCACCACTCTCCAGCGATGCTAAATCATTGACCAGCCACGGGGATCCCGTTTTACAGAAAAAATCCACGTGACGAAAAAACGAAGGGTAAAAACTTCATTGACCCGATCGAGGTTCGGATAGGATTTTTTGGGTATGAAACTAACCAGTGACGGCTGAAAGCTGTCATAGCTGTAGAACTCATAGATACCTTCGTTTAGACTGGTTATGCCTCCCGTAACTCCAAACGAGCTAAGAGTTATGGCCCTCCGAATAATCGATATCCAAAGGGTGCAACTTCCACAGTGCACGGTGCAACATCCATCCAAAATGACGAAACCGTGCCGTACGACCTTTAGAAATGGGTGCATGGATTTGAAACGGTGCAGTACCATGGTGCACCACTCTCCAGCGATGGTAAATCATTGACCAGCCACGGGGATCCCGTTTTTACAGAAAAAATCCATGTGAGGAAAAAACGAAGGGCAAAAAACCTCCATGACCCGATTGAGGTTCGGATCGGATTTTTTGGGTATGAAACTAACCAGTGACGGCTGAAAGCCGTCATAGCAGTAGAACTCATAGATACCTTCGTTTTGACTGGTTATGGCTCCCGCAACTCTAAACGAGCCAAGAGTTATGGCCCTCCGAAGAATCGATTTCCACAGGGTGCAACATCTGCGGTGCAAGGTGCAACATCCGTCCAAAATGACGAAACCGTGCCGTACGACCTTTAGAAATGGGTGCATGGATTTGAAACGGTGCAGTGCCATGGTGCACCACTCTCCAGCGATGGTATATCATTGACCAGCCACGGGGATCCCGTTTTACAGAAAAATTCCACGTGATGAAAAAACGAAGGGTAAAAACTTCCTTGACCCGATTGAGGTTCGGATAGGATTTTTTGGGTATGAAACTAACCAGTGATGGCTGAAAGCTGTCATAGCTGTAGAACTCACAGATACCTTCGTTTTGACTGGTTATGGCTCCGGTAACTCTAAACGAGCCAAGAGTTATGGCCCTTCGAATAATCGATATCCTTAGGGTGCAACATCTACGGTGCAAGGTGCAACATCCGTCCAAAATTATGAAACCGTGCCGTACAACCTTTAGAAATGGGTGCATGGATTTGAAATGGTGCAGTACCATGGTGCACCACTCTCCAGCGATGGTAAATCATTGACCAGCCACGAGGATCCCGTTTTACAGAAAAAATCCACGTGACGAAAAAACGAAGGGTAAAAAACTTCCATGACCCGATTGAGGTTCAGATAGGATTTTTTGGGTATGAAACTAACCAATGATGGCTGAAAGCCGTCATAGCTGTAGAACTCTAAGATATCTTCGTTTTCACTGGTTGTGGCTCCCGTAACTCTAAACGAGCCAAGAGTTATGGCCCTCCGAAGAATCGATATCCACAGAGTGCAACATATAAGGTGTAAGGTGCAACATCCGTCCAAAATGACGAAACAGTGCCGTACGACCTTTAGAAATGAGTGCATGGATTTGAAACATTGCAGTGCCATGGTGCACCACTCTCCAGCGATGGTAAATCATAGACCAGCCACGGGGATCCCGTTTTACAGAAAAAATCCACGTGACGAAAAAACTAAGTGTAAAAAACTTCCTTGACCCGATTGAGGTACGGATAGGATTTTTTTGGTATGAAACTAACCAGTGACGGCTGAAAGCCGTCATAGCTGTAGAACTCACAGATACATTTGTTTTGACTGGTTATGCCTCCCGTAACTCTAAACGAGCCAAGAGTTATGGCCCTCCGAATAATCGATATCCTTAGGGTGCAACATCTACGGTGCAAGGTGCAACATCCGTCCAAAATGACGAAACTGTGCCGTACGACCTTTAGAAATGGGTGCATGGATTTGAAACGGTGCAGTACCATGGTGCACCACTCTCCAGCGATGGTATATCATTGACCAGCCACGAGGATCCCCTTTTACAGAAAAATTCCACGTGACGAAAAAACGAAGGGTAAAAACTCCCTTGACCCGATTGAGGTTCGGATAGGATTTTTTGGGTATGAAACTAACAAGTGATGGCTGAAAGCTGTCATAGCTATAGAACTCACAGATACCTTCGTTTTGACTGGTTATGGCTCCCGTAACTCTAAACGAGCCAAGAGTTATGGCCCTCCGAATAATCGATATCCTTAGGGTGCAACATCTACGGTGCAAGGTGCAACATCCGTCCAAAATTACGAAACCGTGCCGTACGACCTTTAGAAATGGGTGCATGGATTTGAAACGGTGCAGTACCATGGTGCACCACTCTCCAGCGATGGTAAATCATTGACCAGCCACGGGGATCCAGTTTTACAGAAAAAATCCACGTGACGAAAAAACGAAGGGTAAAAAACTACCATGACCCGATTGAGGTTCGGATAGGATTTTTTGGGTATGAAACTAACCAGTGACGGCTGAAAGCCGTCATAGCTATAGAACTCACAGATATCTTCGTTTTGACTGGTTGTGGCTCCCGTAACTCTAAACGAGCCAAGAGTTATGGCCCTCCGAAGAATCGATTTCCACAGGGTGCAACATCTGCGGTGCAAGGTGCAACGTCCGTCCAAAATGATGAAACCGTGTCGTACGACCTTTAGAAATGGGTGCATGGATTTGAAACGGTGCAGTACCATGGTGCACCACTCTCCAGCGATGGTATATCATTGACCAGCCACGGGGATCCCGTTTTACAGAAAAATTCCACGTGACGAAAAAACGAAGGGTATAAACTTCCTTGACCCGATCGAGGTTCGGATAGGATTTTTTGGGTATGAAACTAACCAGTGATGGCTGAAAGCTGTCATAGCTATAGAACTCACAGATACCTTCGTTTTGACTGGTTATGGCTCCCGTAACTCTAAACGAGCCAAGAGTTATGGCCCTCCGAATAATCGATATCCTTAGGGTGCAACATCTACGGTGCAAGGTGCAACATCCGTCCAAAATTACGAAACCGTGCCGTACGACCTTTAGAAATGGGTGCATGGATTTGAAACGGTGCAGTACCATGGTGCACCACTCTCCAGCGATGGATCCGTCCAAAATGACGAAACAGTGCCGTACGACCTTTAGAAATGAGTGCATGGATTTGAAACATTGCATTGCCACGGTGTACCACTCTCCAGCGATGGTAAATCATAGACCAGCCACGGGGATCCCGTTTTACAGAAAAAATCCACGTGACGAAAAAACAAAGGGTAAAAAACTTCCTTGACCCGATTGAGGTTCGGATAGGATTTTTTGGGTATGAAACTAACCAGTGACGGCTGAAACCCGTCATAGCTGTAGAACTCACAGATATCTTCGTTGTGACTGGTTGTGGCTCCCGTAACTCTAAACGAGCCAAGAGTTATGGCCCTCCGAAGAATCGATATCCACATGGTGCAACATCTACGGTGTAAGGTGCAACATCCGTCCAAAATGACGAAACAGTGCCGTACGACCTTTAGAAATGAGTGCATGGATTTGAAACATTGCAGTGCCACGGTGGACCACTCTCCAACGATGGTAAATCATAGACCAGCCACGGGGATCCCGTTTTACAGAAAAAATCCACGTGACGAAAAAACTAAGTGTAAAAAACTTCCTTGACCCGATTGAGGTTCGGATAGGATTTTTTGGGTATGAAACTAACCAGTGACGGCTGAAAGCCGTCATAGCTGTAGAACTCACAGATACATTTGTTTTGACTGGTTATGGCTCCCGTAACTCTAAACGAGCCAAGAGTTATGGCCCTCCGAATAATCGATATCCTTAGGGTGCAACATCTACGGTGCAAGGTGCAACATCCGTCCAAAATGACGAAACCGTGCCGTACGACCTTTAGAAATGGGTGCATGGATTTGAAACGGTGCAGT
The DNA here is from genome assembly GCA_030765085.1 of Allium cepa. NCBI lineage: Eukaryota > Viridiplantae > Streptophyta > Magnoliopsida > Asparagales > Amaryllidaceae > Allium > Allium cepa. The sequence continues at coordinate 2,829,405 of CM060941.1, forward strand.
GCCATGGTGCACCACTCTCCAGCGATGGTATATCATTGACCAGCCACGGGGATCCCGTTTTACAGAAAAATTCCACGTGATGAAAAAACGAAGGGTAAAAACTTCCATGACCCGATTGAGGTTCGGATAGGATTTTTTGGGTATGAAACTAACCAGTGATGGCTGAAAGCTGTCATAGCTGTAGAACTCACAGATACCTTCGTTTTGACTGGTTATGGCTCCGGTAAATCTAAACGAGCCAAGAGTTATGGCCCTTCGAATAATCGATATCCTTAGGGTGCAACATCTACGGTGCAAGGTGCAACATCCGTCCAAAATTACGAAACCGTGCCGTACAACCATTAGAAATGGGTGCATGGATTTGAAACGGTGCAGTACCATGGTGCACCACTCTCCAGCGATGGTAAATCATTGACCATCCACGAGGATCCCGTTTTACAGAAAAAATCCACGTGACGAAAAAACGAAGGGTAAAAAACTTCCATGACCCGATTGAGGTTCGGATAGGATTTTTCGGGTATGAAACTAACCAATGATGGCTGAAAGCCGTCATAGCTGTAGAACTCTAAGATATCTTCGTTTTCACTGGTTGTGGCTCCCGTAACTCTAAACGAGCCAAGAGTTATGGCCCTCCGAAGAATCGATATCCACAGGGTGCAACATATAAGATGTAAGGTGCAACATCCGTCCAAAATGACGAAACAGTGCCGTACGACCTTTAGAAATGAGTGCATGGATTTGAAACATTGCAGTGCCATGGTGCACCACTCTCCAGCGATGGTAAATCATAGACCAGCCACGGGGATCCCGTTTTACAGAAAAAATCCACGTGACGAAAAAACTAAGTGTAAAAAACTTCCTTGACCCGATTGAGGTTCGGATAGGATTTTTTGGGTATGAAACTAACCACTGACGGCTGAAAGCCGTCATAGCTGTAGAACTCACAGATACATTTGTTTTGACTGGTTATGGCTCCCGTAACTCTAAACGAGCCAAGAGTTATGGCCCTCCGAATAATCGATATCCTTAGGGTGCCACATCTACGGTGCAAGGTGCAACATCCGTCCAAAATGACGAAACTGTGCCGTACGACCTTTAGAAATGGGTGCATGGATTTGAAATGGTGCAGTACCATGGTGCACCACTCTCCAGCGATGGTATATCATTGACCAGCCACGAGGATCCCCTTTTACAGAAAAATTCCACGTGACGAAAAAACGAAGGGTAAAAACTCCCTTGACCCGATTGAGGTTCGGATAGGATTTTTTGGGTATGAAACTAACCAGTGATGGCTGAAAGCTGTCATAGCTATAGAACTCACAGATACCTTCGTTTTGACTGGTTATGGCTCCCGTAACTCTAAACGAGCCAAGAGTTATGGCCCTCCGAATAATCGATATCCTTAGGGTGCAACATCTACGGTGCAAGGTGCAACATCCGTCCAAAATTACAAAACCGTGCCGTACGACCTTTAGAAATGGGTGCATGGATTTGAAACGGTGCAGTACCATGGTGCACCACTCTCCAGCGATGGTAAATCATTGACCAGCCACGGGGATCCTGTTTTACAGAAAAAATTCACGTGACGAAAAAACGAAGGGTAAAAAACTTCCATGACCCGATTGAGGTTCGGATAGGATTTTTTGGGTATGAAACTAACCAGTGACGGCTGAAAGCCGTCATAGCTATAGAACTCACAGATATCTTCGTTTTGACTGGTTGTGGCTCCCGTAACTCTAAACGAGCCAAGAGTTATGGCCCTCCGAAGAATCGATTTCCACAGGGTGCAACATCTGCGGTGCAAGGTGCAACGTCCGTCCAAAATGATGAAACCGTGTCGTACGACCTTTAGAAATGGGTGCATGGATTTGAAACGGTGCAGTACCATGGTGCACCACTCTCCAGCGATGGTATATCATTGACCAGCCACGGGGATCCCGTTTTACAGAAAAATTCCACGTGACGAAAAAACGAAGGGTATAAACTTCCTTGACCCGATCGAGGTTCGGATAGGATTTTTTGGGTATGAAACTAACCAGTGATGGCTAAAAGCTGTCATAGCTATAGAACTCACAGATACCTTCGTTTTGACTGGTTATGGCTCCCGTAACTCTAAACGAGCCAAGAGTTATGGCCCTCCGAATAATCGATATCCTTAGGGTGCGACATCTACGGTGCAAGGTGCAACATCCGTCCAAAATTACGAAACCGTGCCGTACGACCTTTAGAAATGGGTGCATGGATTTGAAACGGTGCAGTACCATGGTGCACCACTCTCCAGCGATGGATCCGTCCAAAATGACGAAACAGTGCCGCACGACCTTTAGAAATGAGTGCATGGATTTGAAACATTGCATTGCCACGGTGCACCACTCTCCAGCGATGGTAAATCATAGACCAGCCACGGGGATCCCGTTTTACAGAAAAAATCCACGTGACGAAAAAACAAAGGGTAAAAAACTTCCTTGACCCGATTGAGGTTCGGATAGGATTTTTTGGGTATGAAACTAACCAGTGACGGCTGAAAGCCGTCATAGCTGTAGAACTCACAGATATCTTCGTTGTGACTGGTTGTGGCTCCCGTAACTCTAAACGAGCCAAGAGTTATGGCCCTCCGAAGAATCGATATCCACAGGGTGCAACATCTACGGTGTAAGGTGCAACATCCGTCCAAAATGACGAAACAGTGCCGTACGACCTTTAGAAATGAGTGCATGGATTTGAAACATTGCAGTGCCACGGTGCACCACTCTCCAACGATGGTAAATCATAGACCAGCCACGGGGATCCCGTTTTACAGAAAAAATCCACGTGACGAAAAAACAAAGGGTAAAAAACTTCCTTGACCCGATTGAGGTTCGGATAGGATTTTTTGGGTATGAAACTAACCAGTGACGGCTGAAAGCCGTCATAGCTGTAAAACTCACAGATACCTTTGTTTTGACTGGTTTTGGCTCCCGTAACTCTAAACGAGCCAAGAGTTATGGCCCTCCGAAGAATCGATTTCCACAGGGTGCAACATCTGCGGTGCAAGGTGCAACATCCGTCCAAAATGACGAAACCGTGCCGTACGACCTTTAGAAATGTGTGCATGGATTTGAAACGGTGCAGTAACATGGTGCACCACTCTCCAGCGATGGTAAATCATTGACCAGCCACGGGGATCCCGTTTTACAGAAAAAATCCATGTGACGAAAAAACGAAGGGTAAAAAACTTCCATGACCCGATTGAGGTTCGGATAGGATTTTTTGGGTATGAGACTAACCAGTGACGGCTGAAAGCCATCATAGCTGTAGAACTCACAGATACCTTCGTTTTGACTGGTTATGGCTCCCGTAACTCTAAACGAGCCAAGAGTTATGGCCCTCCGAATAATCGATATCCATAGGGTGCAACATCTGCGGTGCAAAGTGCAACATCCGTCCAAAATGACGAAACCGTGCCGTACGACCTTTAGAAATGGGTGCATGGATTTGAAATGGTGCAGTACCATGGTGCACCACTCTCCAGCGATGGTAAATCATAGACCAGCCACGGGTATCCCGTTTTACAGAAAAAATCCACGTGACGAAAAAACGAAGGGTAAAAAACTTCCTTGACCCGATTGAGGTTCGGATAGGATTTTTTGGGTATGAAACTAACCGGTGACGGCAGAATGATGTCTTTGCTGTAGAAATCACAGATACCTTCGTTTTGACTGGTTATGGCTCCCGTAACTCTAAACGTGCCAAGAGTTATGACCCTCCGAATAATCGATATCCAAAGGGTGCAACATCTGCGGTGCAAGGTGCAACATCCGTACAAAATGACGAAACCGTGCCGTACGACCTTTAGAAATGGGTGCATGGATTTGAAACGGTGCAGTACCATGGTGCACCACTCTCCAGCGATGGTAAATCATTGACCAGCCAAGGGGATCCCGTTTTACAGAAAAATTCCACGTGACGAAAAAACGAAGGGTAAAAAACTTCCATGACCCGATTGAGGTTCGGATAGGATTTTTTGGGTATGAAACTAACCGGTGACGGCTAAAAGCCGTCATAGCTGTAGAACTCACAGATACCTTCGTTTTGACTGGTTATAGCTCCCGTAACTCTAAACGAGCCAAGAGTTATGGCCCTTCGAATAATCGATATCCAAAGGGTGCAACATCTGCGGTGCAAGGTGCAACATCCGTCCAAAATGACGAAACCGTGCCGTACAACCTTTAGAAATGGGTGCATGGATTTTAAACGGTGCAGTACCATGGTGCACCACTCTCCATCGATGGTAAATCATTGACTAGCCACGGGGATCCCGTTTTACAGAAAAAATCCACGTGACGAAAAAACGAAGGGTAAAAAACTTCCATGACCCGATTGAGGTTCGGATAGGATTTTTTGGGTATGAGACTAACCAAAGACGGCTGAAAGCCATCAAAGCTGTAGAACTCACAGATACCTTCGTTTTGACTGGTTATGGCTCCCGTAACTCTAAACGACCCAAGAGTTATGGCCCTCCGAATAATCGATATCCTTAGGGTGCAACATCTACGGTGCAAGGTGCAACATCCGTCCAAAATGACGAAACCGTGCCGTACGACCTTTAGAAATGGGTGCATGGATTTGAAACGGTGCAGTACCATGGTGCACCACTCTCCAGCGATGGTAAATCATAGACCAGCCACGGGTATCCCGTTTTACAGAAAAAATCCACGTGACGAAAAAACGAAGGGTAAAAAACTTCCTTGACCCGATTGAGGTTCGGATAGGATTTTTTGGGTATGAAACTAACCGGTTACGGCAGAATGATGTCATAGCTTTAGAACTCACAGATACCTTCGTTTTGACTGGTTATGGCTCCCGTAACTCTAAACGAGCCAAGAGTTATGGCCCTCCGAATAATCGATATCCAAAGGGTGCAACATCTGCGGTGCAAGGTGCAACATCCATCCAAAATGACGAAACCGTGCCGTACGACCTTTAGAAATGGGTGCATGGATTTGAAACGGTGCAGTACCATGGTGCACCACTCTCCAGCGATGGTAAATCATTGACCAGCCAAGGGGATCCCGTTTTACAGAAAAAATCCACGTGACGAAAAAACGAAGGGTAAAAAACTTCCATGACCCGATTGAGGTTCGGATAGGATTTTTTGGGTATGAAACTAACCGGTGACGGCTAAAAGCCGTCATAGCTGTAGAACTCACAGATACCTTCGTTTTGACTGGTTATAGCTCCCGTAACTCTAAACGAGCCAAGAGTTATGGCCCTTCGAATAATCGATATCCAAAGGGTGCAACATCTGCGGTGCAAGGTGCAACATCCGTCCAAAATGACGAAACCCTGCCGTACGACCTTTAGAAATGGGTGCATGGATTTTAAACGGTGCAGTACCATGGTGCACCACTCTCCAGCGATGGTAAATCATTGACTAGCCAAGGGGATCCCGTTTTACAGTAAAAATCCACGTGACGAAAAAACGAAGGGTAAAAAACTTCCATGACCCGATTGAGGTTCGGATAGGATTTTTTGGGTATGAGACTAACCAATGACGGCTGAAATCCATCATAGCTGTAGAACTCACAGATACCTTCGTTTTGACTGGTTATGGCTCCCGTAACTCTAAACGACCCAAGAGTTATGGCCCTCCGAATAATCGATATCCTTAGGGTGCAACATCTACGGTGCAAGGTGCAACATCCGTCCAAAATTACGAAACCGAGCCGTACGACCTTTAGAAATGGGTGCATGGATTTGAAATGGTGCAGTACCATGGTGCACCACTCTCCAGCGATGGTAAATCATTGACCATCCACGGGGATCCCGTTTTACAGAAAAAATCCACGTGACGAAAAAACGAAGGGTAAAAAACTTCCATGACCCGATTGAGGTTCGGATAGGATTTTTTGGGTATGAGACTAACCAGTGACGGCCGAAAGCCATCATAGCTGTAGAACTCACAGATACCTTCGTTTTGACTGGTTATGGCTCTCGTAACTCTAAACGAGCCAAGAGTTATGGCCCTCCGAATAATCGATATCCATAGGGTGCAACATCTGCGGTGCAAAGTGCAACATCCGTCCAAAATGACGAAACTGTGCCGTACGACCTTTAGAAATGGGTGCATGGATTTGAAACGGTGCAGTACCATGGTGCACCACTCTCCAGCGATGGTAAATCATAGACCAGCCACGGGTGTCCCGTTTTACAGAAAAAATCCACGTGACGAAAAAACGAAGGGTAAAAAACTTCCTTGACTCGATTGAGGTTCGGATAGGATTTTTTGGGTATGAAACTAACCGGTGACGGCAGAATGATGTCATAGCTTTAGAATTCACAGATACCTTCGTTTTGACTGGTTATGGCTCCCGTAACTCTAAACGAGCCAAGAGTTATGGCCCTCCGAAGAATTGATATCCAGAGGGTGCAACATCTACGGTGCAAGGTGCAACATCCGTCCAAAATGACGAAACAGTGTCGTACGACCTTTAGAAATGGGTGCATGGATTTGAAACGATGCAGTACCGTGGTGCACCACTCTCCAGCGATGGTAAATCATAGACCAGCAACGGGGATCCCGTTTTACAGAAAAATTCCACGTGACGAAAAAACGAAGGGTAAAAAACTTCCATGACCCGATTGAGTTTCGGATAGGATTTTTTGGGTATGAAACTAACCGGTGACGGCTAAAAGCCGTCATAGCTGTAGAACTCACAGATACCTTCGTTTTGACAGGTTATAGCTCCCGTAACTCTAAACGAGCCAAGAGTTATGGCCCTTCGAATAATCGATATCCAAAGGGTGCAACATCTGCGGTGCAAGGTGCAACATCCGTCCAAAATGACGAAAACCGTGCCGTACGACCTTTAGAAATGGGTGCATGGATTTTAAACGGTGCAGTGCCATGGTGCACCACTCTCCAGCGATGGTAAATCATTGACCAGCCACGGGGATCCCGTTTTATAGAAAAAATCCACGTGACCAAAAAACGAAGGGTAAAAAACTTCCATGACCCGATTGAGGTTCGGATAGGATTTTTTGGGTATGAGACTAACCAGTGACGGCTGACAGCCATCATAGCTGTAGAAATCACAGATGCCTTCGTTTTGACAGGTTATGGGTCCCGTAACTCTAAACGGGCCAAGAGTTATGGCTCTCCGAATAATCGATATCCAAAGGGTGCAACATCTGCGGTGCATGGTGCAAGATCCATCCAAAATGACGAGACCGTGCCGTACGACCTTTAGAAATGGGTGCATGGATTTGAAACGGTGCAGTACCATGGTGCACCACTCTCCAGCGATGGTAAATCATAGACCATCCACGGGGATCCCGTTTTACATAAAAAATCCACGTGACGAAAAAACGAAGGGTAAAAAACTTCCTTGACCCGATTGAGGTTCGGATAGGATTTTTTGGGTATGAAACTAACCGGTGACGACAGAAAGATGTCATAGCTGTAAAACTAACAGATACCTTCGTTTTGACTGGTTATGGCTACCGTAACTCTAAACGAGCCAAGAGTTATGGCCCTCCGAATAATAGATATCCATAGGGTGCAACATCTACGGCGCAAGGTGCAACATCCGTCCAAAATGACGAAACCGTGCCATACGACCTTTAGAAATGGGTGCATGGATTTGAAACGGTGCAGTACCATGGTGCACCACACTCCAGCGATGGAAAATCGTTGACCAGCCACGGGGATCCCGTTTTACAGAAAAAATCCACGTGACGAAAAAACGAAGGGTAAAAAACTTCCATGACCCGATTGAGGTTCGGATAGGATTTTTTGGGTATGAAACTAACCAGTGACGGCTAAAAGCCGTCATAACTGTATAACTCACAGATACCTTCGTTCTGACAGGTTATGGGTCCCGTAACTCTAAACGAGCCAAGAGTTATGGCCCTCCGAATAATCGATATCCAAAGGGTGCAACATCTGCGGTGCAAGGTGCAACATCCGTCCAAAATGACGAAACCGTGCCGTACGACCTTTAGAAATGGGTGCATGGATTTGAAACGGTGCAGTACCATGGTGCACCACTCTCCAGCGATGGCAAATCATTGACCAGCCACGGGGATCCCGTTTTATAGAAAAAATCCACGTGACGAAAAAACGAAGGGTAAAAAACTTCCATGACCCGATTGAGGTTCGGATAGGATTTTTTGGGTATGAAACTAACCAGTGAGGTCTGAAAGCAGTCATAGCTGTAGAACTCACAGATACCTTCGTTTTGACTGGTTATGGCTCCCGTAACTCTAAACGATCCAAGAGTTATGGCCCTCCGAATAATCGATATCCAAAGGGTGCAACATCTGCGGTGCAAGGTGCAACATCCGTCCAAAATGACGAAACCGTGCCGTACGACCTTTAGAAATGGGTGCATGGATTTTAAACGGTGCAGTGCCATGGTGCACCACTCTCCAGCGATGGTAAATCATTGACCAGCCACGGGGATCCCGTTTTACAGAAAAAATCCACGTGACCAAAAAACGAAGGGTAAAAAACTTCCATGACCCGATTGAGGTTCGGATAGGATTTTTTGGGTATGAGACTAACCAGTGACGACTGAAAGCCATCATAGCTGTAGAACTCACAGATACCTTCGTTTTGACTGGTTATGGCTCCCGTAACTCTAAACGACCCAAGAGTTATGGCCCTCCGAATAATCGATATCCTTAGGGTGCAACATCTGCGGTGCAAGGTGCAAGATCCATCCAAAATGACGAGACCGTGCCGTACGACCTTTAGAAATGGGTGCATGGATTTGAAACGGTGCAGTACCATGGTGCACCACTCTCCAGCGATGGTAAATCATAGACCATCCACGGGGATCCCGTTTTACATAAAAAATCCACGTGACGAAAAAACGAAGGGTAAAAAACTTCCATGACCCGATTGAGGTTCGGGTAGGATTTTTTGGGTATGAGACTAACCAGTGACAGCTGAAAGCCATCATAGCTGTAGAACTCACAGATACCTTCGTTTTGACTGGTTATGGCTCCCGTAACTCTAAACGAGCCAAGAGTTATGGCCCTCCGAATAATCGATATCCATAGGGTGCAACATCTGCGGTGCAAAGTGCAACATCCGTCCAAAATGACGAAACCGTGCCGTACGACCTTTAGAAATGGGTGCATGGATTTGAAACGGTGCAGTACCATGGTGGACCACTCTCCAGCGATGGTAAATCATAGACCAGCCACGGGTATCCCGTTTTACAGAAAAAATCCACGTGCCGCAAAAACAAAGGGTAAAAAACTTCCTTGACCCGATTGAGGTTCGGATAGGATTTTTTGGGTATGAAACTAACCGGTGACGGCAGAATGATGTCATAGCTTTAGAACTCACAGATACCTTCGTTTTGACTGGTTATGGCTCTCGTAACTCTAAACGAGCCAAGAGTTATGGCCCTCCGAATAATCGATATCCAAAGGGTGCAACATCTGCGGTGCAAGGTGCAACATCCGTCCAAAATGATGAAACCGTGCCGTGCGACCTTTAGAAATGGGTGCATGGATTTGAAACGGTGCAGTACCATGGTGCACCACTCTCCAGCGATGGTAAATCATTGACCAGCCAAGGGGATCCCGTTTTACAGAAAAAATCCACGTGACGAAAAAACGAAGGGTAAAAAACTTTCATGACCCGATTGAGGTTCGGATAGGATTTTTTGGGTATGAAACTAACCGGTGTAGGCTAAAAGCCGTCATAGCTGTAGAACTCACAGATACCTTCGTTTTGACTGGTTATAGCTCCCGTAACTCTAAACGAGCCAAGAGTTATGGCCCTTCGAATAATCGATATCCAAAGGGTGCAACATCTGCGGTGCAAGGTGCAACATCCGTCCAAAATGACGAAACCGTGCCGTACGACCTTTAGAAATGGGTGCATGGATTTTAAACGGTGTAGTAACATGGTGCACCACTCTCCAGCGATGGTAAATCATTGACCAGCCACGGGGATCCCGTTTTATAGAAAAAATCCACGTGACCAAAAAACGAAGGGTAAAAAACTTCCATGACCCGATTGAGGTTCAGATAGGATTTTTTGGGGATGAGACTAACCAGTGACGGCTGAAAGCCATCATAGCTGTAGAAATCACAGATACCTTCGTTTTGACAGGTTATGGGTCCCGTAACTCTAAACGGGCCAAGAGTTATGGCACTCTGAATAATCGATATCCAAAGGGTGCAACATCTGCGGTGCAAGGTGCAAGATCCATCCAAAATGACGAGACCGTGCCGTACGACCTTTAGAAATGGGTGCATGGATTTGAAACGGTGCAGTACCATGGTGCACCACTCTCCAGCGATGGTAAATCATAGACCAGCCACGGGGATCCCGTTTTACATAAAAAATCCACGTGACGAAAAAACGAAGGGTAAAAAACTTCCTTGACCCAAATGAGGTTCGGATAGGATTTTTTGGGTATGAAACTAACCGGTGATGGCAGAAAGATGTCATAGCTGTAGAACTCACAGATACCTTCGTTTTGACTGGTTATGGCTCCCGTAACTCTATACGAGCCAAGAGTTATGGCCCTCCGAATAATAGATATCCATAGGGTGCAACATCTACGGCGCAAGGTGCAACATCCGTCCAAAATGACGAAACCGTGCCGTACGACCTTTAGAAATGGGTGCATGGATTTGAAACGATGCAGTACCATGGTGCACCACTCTCCAGCGATGGAAAATCGTTGACCAGCCACGGGGATCCCGTTTTACAGAAAAAATCCACGTGACGAAAAAACGAAGGGTAAAAAACTTCCATGACCCGATTGAGGTTCGGATAGGATTTTTTGGGTGTGAAACTAACCAGTGACGGCTAAAAGCCGTCATAACTGTATAACTCACAGATACCTTCGTTCTGACAGGTTATGGGTCGCGTAACTCTAAACGAGCCAAGAGTTATGGCCCTCCGAATAATCGATATCCAAAGGGTGCAACATCTGCGGTGCAAGGTGCAACATCCGTCCAAAATGACGAAACCGTGCCGTACGACCTTTAGAAATGGGTGCATGGATTTGAAACGGTGCAGTACCATGGTGCACCACTCTCCAGCGATGGTAAATCATTGACCAGCCACGGGGATCCCGTTTTATAGAAAAAATCCACGTGACGAAAAAACGAAGGGTAAAAAACTTCCATGACCCGATTGAGGTTCGGATAGGATTTTTTGGGTATGAAACTAACCAGTGACGGCTGAAAGCGGTCATAGCTGTAGAACTCACAGATACCTTCGTTTTGACTGGTTATGGCTCCCGTAACTCTAAACGATCCAAGAGTTATGGCCCTCCGAATAATCGATATCCATAGGGTGCGACATCTACGGTGCGAGGTGCAACATCCGTCCAAAATGGCGAAACCGTGCCGTACGACCTTCAGAAATGGGTGCATGGATTTGAAACGGTGCAGTACCGTGGTGCACCACTCTCCAGCGATGGTAAATAATTGACCAGCCACGGGGATCCTGTTTTACAGAAAAAATCCACGTGACGAAAAAACGAAGGGTAAAAAACTACCATGACCTGATTGAGGTTCGATTAGGATTTTTTGCGTATGAAACTAACTAGTGACGGCTTAAAGCGTTCATAGCTGTAGAACTCACAGAAACCTTCGTTTTGACTTGTTATGGCTCCCGTAACTCTAAACGAGTCAAGAGTTATGGCCCTTCAAACAATCGATATCCATAGGGTGCAACGTCTACGGTGCAAGGTGCAACATCCGTCCAAAATGACGAAACAGTGCCGTACGACCTTTAGAAATGGTTGCACGGATTTGAAATGTTGCAGTACCATGGTGCACCACTCTCCAGCGATGGTAAATCATAGACCAGCCACGAGATCCCGTTTTACAGAAAAAATCCACGTGACGAAAAAACGAAGGGTAAAAATCTTCCTTGACCCGATTGAGGTTCGGATAGGATTTTTTGGGTATGAAACTAACCAGTGACGGCTTAAAGCTTTCATAGCTGTAGAACACACAGATACCTTCGTTTGACAGGTAATGGCTTGCGTAACTCTAAACGAGCCAAGAGTTATGGCCCTCCGAATAATCGATATCCACAGGGTGCAACATCTACGGTGGAAGGTGCAACATCCGTCCAAAATGACGAAACCGTGCTGTATGACCGTTAGAAATGGGTGTATGGATTTGAAACGGTGCAGTACTATGGTGCACCACTCTCCAGCGATGGTAAATCATTGACCAGCCACGGGGATCCCGTTTTACAGAAAAAATCCACGTGACGAAAAAACGAAGGGTAAAAAACTTCCATGACCCGATTAAGGTTAGTATAGGATTTTTTGGGTATGAAACTAACCAGTGACGGCTGAAGGCGGTCATAGCTGTAGAACTCACAGATACCTTCGTTTTGACTGGTTATGGCTCCCGTAACTCTAAACGAGCCAGGAGTTATGGCCCTCCGAATAATCGATATCCTTAGGGTGCAACATCTACGGTGCAAGGTGCAACATCCGTCCAAAATTACGAAACCGTGCCGTACGACCTTTAGAAATGGGTGCATAGATTAGAAACGGTGCAGTACCATGGTGCACCACTCTCCAGCGATGGTAAATCATTGACCAGCCACGGGGATCCCGTTTTACAGAAAAAATCCACGTGACGAAAAAACGAAGGGTAAAAAACTTCCATGACCCGATTGAGGTTCGGATAGGATTTTTTGGGTATGAAACTAACCAGTGACGGCTGAAAGCCGTCATAGCTGTAGAACTCACAGATACCTTCGTTTTGACAGTTTATGGGTCCCGTATCTCTAAACGAGCCAAGAGTTATGGCCCTCCGAATAATAGATATCCATAGGGTGCAACATCTACGGCGCAAGGTGCAACATCCGTCCAAAATGACGAAACCGTGCCATACGACCTTTAGAAATGGGTGCATGGATATGAAACGGTGCAGTACCATGGTGCACCACACTCCAGCGATGGAAAATCGTTGACCAGCCACGGGGATCCCGTTTTACAGAAAAAATCCACGTGACGAAAAAACGAAGGGTAAAAAACTTCCATGACCCGATTGAGGTTCGGATAGGATTTTTTGGGTATGAAACTAACCAGTGACGGCTAAAAGCCGTCATAACTATATAACTCACAGATACCTTCGTTCTGACAGGTTATGGGTCCCGTAACTCTAAACGAGCCAAGAGTTATGGCCCTCCGAATAATCGATATCCAAAGGGTGCAACATCTGCGGTGCAAGGTGCAACATCCGTCCAAAATGACGAAACCGTGCCGTACGACCTTTAGAAATGGGTGCATGGATTTGAAACGGTGCAGTACCATGGTGCACCACTCTCCAGCGATGGCAAATCATTGACCAGCCACGGGGATCCCGTTTTATAGAAAAAATCCACGTGACGAAAAAACGAAGGGTAAAAAACTTCCATGACCCGATTGAGGTTCGGATAGGATTTTTTGGGTATGAAACTAACCAGTGACGTCTGAAAGCAGTCATAGCTGTAGAACTCACAGATACCTTCGTTTTGACTGGTTATGGCTCCCGTAACTTTAAAGAACCAAGAGTTATGGCCCTCCGAATAATCGATATCCAAAGGGTGCAACATCTGCGGTGCAAGGTGCAACATCCGTCCAAAATGACGAAACCGTGCCGTACGACCTTTAGAAATGGGTGCATGGATTTTAAACGGTGCAGTACCATGGTGCACCACTCTCCAGCGATGGTAAATCATTGACCAGCCAAGGGGATCCCGTTTTACAGAAAAAATCCACGTGACGAAAAAACGAAGGGTAAAAAACTTCCATGACCCGATTGAGGTTCGGATAGGATTTTTTGGGTATGAGACTAACCAATGACGGCTGAAAGCCATCATAGCTGTAGAACTCACACATACCTTCGTTTTGACTGGTTATGGCTCCCATAACTCCAAACGAGCCATGAGTTATGGCCCTCCGAAGATTCGATATCCATAGGGTGCATCATCTGCGGTGCAAGGTGCAACATCCGTCCAAAATGACGAAACCGTGCCGTACGACCTTTAGAAATGGATGCATGGATTTGAAACGGTGCAGTACCATGGTGCATCATTCTCCAGCGATGGTAAATCATTGAACAGCCACGGGGATCTCATTTGACAGAAAAAGTCCTCGTGACGAAAAAACGAAGGGTAAAAAACTTCCATGACCCGATTGAGGTTCGGATAGGATTTTTTGGGTATGAAACTAACCAATGACGGCTGAAAGCCGTCATAGCTGTAGAACTCACAGATACCTTCGTTTTGACTGGTTATGGTACCCGTAACTCTAAACGAGCCAAGAGTTATGGCCCTCCGAAGAATCGATTTCCACAGGGTGCAACATCTGCGGTGCAAGGTGCAACATCCGTCCAAAATGACGAAACCGTGCCGTACGACCTTTAGAAATGGGTGCATGGATTTGAAACGGTGCAGTACCATGGTGCACCACTCTCCAGCGATGGTAAATCATTGACCAGCCACGGGGATCCCGTTTTACAGAAAAATTCCACGTGACGAAAAAACGAAGGGTAAAAACTTCCTTGACCCGATTGAGGTTTGGATAGGATTTTTTGGGTATGAAACTAACCAGTGATGGCTGAAAGCTATCATAGCTGTAGAACTCACAGATACCTTCGTTTTGACTGGTTATGGCTCTCGTAACTCTAAACAAGCCAAGAGTTATGGCCCTCCGAATAATCGATATCCTTAGGGTGCAACATCTACGGTGCAAGGTGCAACATCCGACCAAAATTACGAAACCGTGCCGTACGAGCAATAGAAATGGGTGCATGGATTTGAAACAGTGCAGTACCATGGTGCACCACTCTCCAGCGATGGTAAATCGTTGACCAGCCACGGGGATCCCGTTTTACAGAAAAAATCCACGTGACGAAAAAACGAGGGGTAAAAAACTTCCATGACCCGATTTAGGTTCGGATAGGATTTTTTGGGTATGAAACTAACCAGTGACGGCTGAAAGCGGTCATAGCTGTAGAACTCACAGATACCATCGTTTTGACTGGTTATGGCTCCCTTAACTCTAAACGAGCCAAGAGTTATGGCCCTCCGAAGAATCGATATCCATAGGGTGCAACATCTACGGTGCAAAGTGCAACATCCGTCCAAAATGACGAAACCGTGCCGTACGACCTTTAGAAATGGGTGCATGGATTTGAAACAGTGCAGTACCATGGTGCACCACTCTCCAGCGATGGTAAATCATTGACCAGCCACGGGGATGCCGTTTTACAGAAAAAATCCACGTGACGAAAAAATAAAGGGTAAAATACTTCCATGACCCGATTGAAGTTCGGATAGGATTTTTTGGTAATGAAATAAACCAGTGACGACTGAAAGCCGTCATAGCTGTAGAACTCACAGATACCTTCGTTTTGACAGGTTATGGGTCCCGTAACTCTAAACGAGCCAAGAGTTATGGCCCTCCGAATAATCGATATCCAAAGGGTGCAACATCTGCGGTGCAAGGTGCAACATCCGTCCAAAATTACGAAACCGTGCCGTACGACCAATAGAAATGGGTGCATGGATTTGAAACGGTGCAGTACCATGGTGCACCACTCTCCAGCGATGGTAAATCATTGACCAGCCACGGGGATCTCGTTTTACAGAAAAAATCCACGTGACGAAAAAACGAAGGGTAAAAAACTTCCATGACCCGATTGAGGTTCGGATAGGATTTTTTGGGTATGAAACTAACCATTGACGGTTGAAAGCGGTCATAGCTGTAGAACTCACAGATACCTTCGTTTTGACTGGTTATGGCTCCCGTAACTCTAAACGAGCCAAGAGTTATGGCCCTTCGAAGAATCGATATCCATAGGGTGCAACATCTACGGTGCAAGGTGCAACATCCGTCCAAAATGACGAAACCGTGCCGTACGACCTTTAGAAATGGGTGCATGGATTTGAAACGGTGTAGTACCATGGTGCACCACTCTCCAGCGATGGTAAATCATTGACCAGCCACGGGGATCCCGTTTTACAGAAAAATTCCACGTGACGAAAAAACGAAGGGTAAAAACTTCCTTGACCCGATTGAGGTTCGGATAGGATTTTTTGGGTATGAAACTAACCAGTGACGGCTGAAAGCGGTCATAGCTGTAGAACTCACAGATACCTTCGTTTTGACTGGTTATGGCTCCCTTAACTCTAAACGAGCCAAAAGTTATGGCCCTCCGAAGAATCGATATCCATAGGGTGCAACATCTACGGTGCAAGGTGCAACATCCGTCCAAAATGACGAAACCGTGCCGTACGACCTTTAGAAATGGGTGCATGGATTTGAAACGGTGCAGTACCATGGTGCACCACCCTCCAGCGATGGTAAATCATTGACCAGCCACGGGGATGCCATTTTACAGAAAAAATCCACGTGACGAAAAAATAAAGGGTAAAATACTTCCATGACCCGATTGAAGTTCGGATAGGATATTTTGGTAAGGAAATAAACCAGTGACGACTGAAAGCCGTCATAGCTGTAGAACTCACAGATACCTTCGTTTTGACAGGTTATCGGTCCCGTAACTCTAAACGAGCCAAGAGTTATGGCCCTCCGAATAATCGATATCCAAAGGGTGCAACATCTGCGGTGCAAGGTGCAACATCCGTCCAAAATTACGAAACCGTGCCGTACGACCAATAGAAATGGGTGCATGGATTTGAAACGGTGCAGTACCATGGTGCACCACTCTCCAGCGATGGTAAATCATTGACCAGCCACGGGGATCTCGTTTTACAGAAAAAATCCACGTGACGAAAAAACGAAGGGTAAAAAACTTCCATGACCCGATTGAGGTTCGGATAGGATTTTTTGGGTATGAAACTAACCATTGACCGTTGAAAGCGGTCATAGCTGTAGAACTCACAGATACCTTCGTTTTGACTGGTTATGGCTCCCGTAACTCTAAACGAGCCAAGAGTTATGGCCCTTTGAAGAATCGATATCCATAGGGTGCAACATCTACGGTGCAAGGTGCAACATCCGTCCAAAATGACGAAACCGTGCCGTACGACCTTTAGAAATGGGTGCATGGATTTGAAACGGTGTAGTACCATGGTGCACCACTCTCCAGCGATGGTAAATCATTGACCAGCCACGGGGATCCCGTTTTACAGAAAAATTCCACGTGACGAAAAAACGAAGGGTAAAAACTTCCTTGACCCGATTGAGGTTCGGATAGGATTTTTTGGGTATGAAACTAACCAGTGACGGCTGAAAGCGGTCATAGCTGTAGAACTCACAGATACCTTCGTTTTGACTGGTTATGGCTCCCTTAACTCTAAACGAGCCAAAAGTTATGGCCCTCCGAAGAATCGATATCCATAGGGTGCAACATCTACGGTGCAAGGTGCAACATCCGTCCAAAATGACGAAACCGTGCCGTACGACCTTTAGAAATGGGTGCATGGATTTGAAACGGTGCAGTACCATGGTGCACCACTCTCCAGCGATGGTAAATCATTGACCAGCCACGGGGATGCCGTTTTACAGAAAAAATCCACGTGACGAAAAAATAAAGGGTAAAATACTTCCATGACCCGATTGAAGTTCGGATAGGATTTTTTGGTAATGAAATAAACCAGTGACGACTGAAAGCCGTCATAGCTGTAGAACTCACAGATACCTTCGTTTTGACAGGTTATGGGTCCCGTAACTCTAAACGAGCCAAGAGTTATGGCCCTCCGAATAATCGATATCCAAAGGGTGCAACATCTGCGGTGCAAGGTGCAACATCCGTCCAAAATTACGAAACCGTGCCGTACGACCAATAGAAATGGGTGCATGGAATTGAAACGGTGTAGTACCATGGTGCACCACTCTCCAGCGATGGTAAATCATTGACCAGCCACGGGGATCTCGTTTTACAGAAAAAATCCACGTGACGAAAAAACGAAGGGTAAAAAACTTCCATGACCCGATTGAGGTTCGGATAGGATTTTTTGGGTATGAAACTAACCATTGACGGTTGAAAGCGGTCATAGCTGTAGAACTCACAGATACCTTCGTTTTGACTGGTTATGGCTCCCGTAACTCTAAACGAGCCAAGAGTTATGGCCCTTCGAAGAATAGATATCCATAGGGTGCAACATCTACGGTGCAAGGTGCAACATCCGTCCAAAATGACGAAACCGTGCCGTACGACCTTTAGAAATGGGTGCATGGATTTGAAACGGTGTAGTACCATGGTGCACCACTCTCCAGCGATGGTAAATCATTGACCAGCCACGGGGATCCCGTTTTACAGAAAAATTCCACGTGACGAAAAAACGAAGGGTAAAAACTTCCTTGACCCGATTGAGGTTCGGATATGATTTTTTGGGTATGAAACTAACTAGTGACGGCTGAAAGCGGTCATAGCTGTAGAACTCACAGATACCTTCGTTTTGACTGTTTATGGCTCCCTTAACTCTAAACGAGCCAAAAGTTATGGCCCTCCGAAGAATCGATATCCATAGGGTGCAACATCTACGGTGCAAGGTGCAACATCCGTCCAAAATGACGAAACCGTGCCGTACGACCTTTAGAAATGGGTGCATGGATTTGAAACGGTGCAGTACCATGGTGCACCACTCTCCAGCGATGGTAAATCATTGACCAGCCACGGGGATGCCGTTTTACAGAAAAAATCCACGTGACGAAAAAATAAAGGGTAAAATACTTCCATGACCCGATTGAAGTTCGGATAGGATTTTTTGGTAATGAAATAAACCAGTGACGACTGAAAGCCATCATAGCTGTAGAACTCACAGATACCTTCGTTTTGACAGGTTATGGGTCCCGTAACTCTAAACGAGCCAAGAGTTATGGCCCTCCGAATAATCGATATCCAAAGGGTGCAACATCTGCGGTGCAAGGTGCAACATCCGTCCAAAATTACGAAACCGTGCCGTACGACCAATAGAAATGGGTGCATGGATTTGAAACGGTGCAGTACCATGGTGCACCACTCTCCAGCGATGGTAAATCATTGACCAGCCACGGGGATCTCGTTTTACAGAAAAAATCCACGTGACGAAAAAACGAAGGGTAAAAAACTTCCATGACCCGATTGAGGTTCGGATAGGATTTTTTGGGTATGAAACTAACCATTGACGGTTGAAAGCGGTCATAGCTGTAGAACTCACAGATACCTTCGTTTTGAATGGTTATGGCTCCCGTAACTCTAAACGAGCCAAGAGTTATGGCCCTTCGAAGAATCGATATCCATAGGGTGCAACATCTACGGTGCAAGGTGCAACATCCGTCCAAAATGACGAAACCGTGCCGTACGACCTTTAGAAATGGGTGCATGGATTTGAAACGGTGTAGTACCATGGTGCACCACTCTCCAGCGATGGTAAATCATTGACCAGCCACGGGGATCCCGTTTTACAGAAAAATTCCACGTGACGAAAAAACGAAGGGTAAAAACTTCCTTGACCCGATTGAGGTTCGGATAGGATTTTTTGGGTATGAAACTAACCAGTGACGGCTAAAGGCGGTCATAGCTGTAGAACTCACAGATACCTTCGTTTTGACTGGTTATGGCTCCCTTAACTCTAAACGAGCCAAAAGTTATGGCCCTCCGAAAAATCGATATCCATAGGGTGCAACATCTACGGTGCAAGGTGCAACATCCGTCCAAAATGACGAAACCGTGCCGCACGACCTTTAGAAATGGGTGCATGGATTTGAAACGGTGCAGTACCACGGTGCACCACTCTCCAGCGATGGTAAATCATTGACCAGCCACGGGGATGCCGTTTTACAGAAAAAATCCACGTGACGAAAAAATAAAGGGTAAAATACTTCCATGACCCGATTGAAGTTCGGATAGGATTTTTTGGTAATGAAATAAACCAGTGACGACTGAAAGCCGTCATAGCTGTAGAACTCACAGATACCTTCGTTTTGACAGGTTATGGGTCCCGTAACTCTAAACAAGCCAAGAGTTATGGCCCTCCGAATAATCGATATCCAAAGGGTGCAACATCTGCGGTGCAAGGTGCAACATCCGTCCAAAATTACGAAACCGTGCCGTACGACCAATAGAAATGGGTGCATGGATTTGAAACGGTGCAGTACCATGGTGCACCACTCTCCAGCGATGGTAAATCATTGACCAGCCACGGG
This sequence comes from Allium cepa, assembly GCA_030765085.1. NCBI lineage: Eukaryota > Viridiplantae > Streptophyta > Magnoliopsida > Asparagales > Amaryllidaceae > Allium > Allium cepa. Next base: position 2,849,525 of record CM060941.1, read on the forward strand.
GATCTCGTTTTACAGAAAAAATCCACGTGACGAAAAAACGAAGGGTAAAAAACTTCCATGACCCGATTGAGGTTCGGATAGGATTTTTTGGGTATGAAACTAACCATTGACCGTTGAAAGCGGTCATAGCTGTAGAACTCACAGATACCTTCGTTTTGACTGGTTATGGCTCCCGTAACTCTAAACGAGCCAAGAGTTATGGCCCTTCGAAGAATCGATATCCATAGGGTGCAACATCTACGGTGCAAGGTGCAACATCCGTCCAAAATGACGAAACCGTGCCGTACGACCTTTAGAAATGGGTGCATGGATTTGAAACGGTGTAGTACCATGGTGCACCACTCTCCAGCGATGGTAAATCATTGACCAGCCACGGGGATCCCGTTTTACAGAAAAATTCCACGTGACGAAAAAACGAAGGGTAAAAACTTCCTTGACCCGATTGAGGTTCGGATAGGATTTTTTGGGTATGAAACTAACCAGTGACGGCTGAAAGCGGTCATAGCTGTAGAACTCACAGATACCTTCGTTTTGACTGGTTATGGCTCCCTTAACTCTAAACGAGCCAAAAGTTATGGCCCTCCGAAGAATCGATATCCATAGGGTGCAACATCTACGGTGCAAGGTGCAACATCCGTCCAAAATGACGAAACCGTGCCGTACGACCTTTAGAAATGGGTGCATGGATTTGAAACGGTGCAGTACCATGGTGCACCACTCTCCAGCGATGGTAAATCATTGACCAGCCACGGGGATGCCGTTTTACAGAAAAAATCCACGTGACGAAAAAATAAAGGGTAAAATACTTCCATGACCCGATTGAAGTTCGGATAGGATTTTTTGGTAATGAAATAAACCAGTGACGAATGAAAGCCGTCATAGCTGTAGAACTCACAGATACCTTCGTTTTGACAGGTTATGGGTCCCGTAACTCTAAACGAGCCAAGAGTTATGGCCCTCCGAATAATCGATATCCAAAGGGTGCAACATCTGCGGTGCAAGGTGCAACATCCGTCCAAAATTACGAAACCGTGCCGTACGACCAATAGAAATGGGTGCATGGATTTGAAACGGTGCAGTACCATGGTGCACCACTCTCCAGCGATGGTAAATCATTGACCAGCCACGGGGATCTCGTTTTACAGAAAAAATCCACGTGACGAAAAAACGAAGGGTAAAAAACTTCCATGACCCGATTGAGGTTCGGATTGGATTTTTTGGGTATGAAACTAACCATTGACGGTTGAAAGCGGTCATAGCTGTAGAACTCACAGATACCTTCATTTTGACTGGTTATGGCTCCCGTAACTCTAAACGAGCCAAGAGTTATGGCCCTTCGAAGAATCGATATCCATAGGGTGCAACATCTACGGTGCAAGGTGCAACATCCGTCCAAAATGACGAAACCGTGCCGTACGACCTTTAGAAATGGGTGCATGGATTTGAAACGGTGTAGTACCATGGTGCACCACTCTCCAGCGATGGTAAATCATTGACCAGCCACGGGGATCCCGTTTTACAGAAAAATTCCACGTGACGAAAAAACGAAGGGTAAAAACTTCCTTGACCCGATTGAGGTTCGGATAGGATTTTTTGGGTATGAAACTAACCAGTGACGGCTGAAAGCGGTCATAGCTGTAGAACTCACAGATACCTTCGTTTTGACTGGTTATGGCTCCCTTAACTCTAAACGAGCCAAAAGTTATGGCCCTCCGAAAAATCGATATCCATAGTGTGCAACATCTACGGTGCAAGGTGCAACATCCGTCCAAAATGACGAAACCGTGCCGTACGACCTTTAGAAATGGGTGCATGGATTTGAAACGGTGTAGTACCATGGTGCACCACTCTCCAGCGATGGTAAATCATTGACCAGCCACGGGGATCCCGTTTTACAGAAAAATTCCACGTGACGAAAAAACGAAGGGTAAAAACTTCCATGACCCGATTGAGGTTCGGATAGGATTTTTTGGGTATGAAACTAACCAGTGACGGCTGAAAGCTGTCATAGCTGTAGAACTCACAGATACCTTCATTTTGACTGGTTATGGCTCCCGTAACTCTAAACGAGCCATGAGTTATGGCCCTCCGAAGAATCGATATCCATAGGGTGCAACATCTACGATGCAAGGTGCAACATCCGTCCAAAATGACGAAACCGTGCCGTACGACCTTTAGAAATGGGTGCATGGATTTGAAACGGTGTAGTACCATGGTGCACCACTCTCCAGCGATGGTAAATCATTGACCAGCCACGGGGATCCCGTTTTACAGAAAAATTCCACGTGACGAAAAAACGAAGGGTAAAAAACTTCCATGACCCGATTGAGGTTCGGATAGGATTTTTTGGGTATGAAACTAACCAGTGACGGCTGAAAGCAGTCATAGCTGTAGAACTCACAGATACCTTCGTTTTGACTGGTTATGGCTCCCGTAACTCTAAACGAGCCAAGAGTTATAGCCCTCCGAAGAATCGATATCCATAGGGTGCAACATCTACGGTGCAAGGTGCAACATCCGTCCAAAATGACGAAACCGTGTCGTACAACCTTTAGAAATGGGTGCATGAATTTGAAACGGTGCGGTACCATGGTGCACCACTCTCCAGCGATGACAAATCTTTGACCAGCCACGGGGATCCCGTTTTACAGAAAAATTCCACGTGACGAAAAAACGAAGGGTAAAAACTTCCTTGACCCGATTGAGGTTCGGATAGGATTTTTTGGGTATGAAACTTACCAGTGATGGCTGAAAGCTGTCATAGCTGTAGAACTCACAGATACCTTCGTTTTGACTGGTTATGGCTCCCGTAACTCTAAACGAGCCAAGAGTTATGGCCCTCCGAATAATCGATATCCTTAGGGTGCAACATCTAGGGTGCAAGGTGCAACATCCGTCCAAAATTACGAAACCGTGCCGTTCGACCTTTAGAAATGGGTGCATGGATTTGAAACGGTGCAGTACCATGGTGCACCACTCTCCGGCGATGGTAAATCATTGACCAGCCACGGGGATCCCGTTTTACAGAAAAAATCCACGTGACGAAAAAACGAAGGGTAAAAAACTTCCATGGCCCGATTGAGGTTCGGATAGGATTTTTTGGGTATGAAACTAACCAGTGACGGCTGAAAGCGGTCATAGCTGTAGAACTCACAGATACCTTCGTTTTGACTGGTTATGGCTCCCGTAACTCTAAACGAGCCAAGAGTTATAGCCCTCCGAAGAATCGATATCCATAGGGTGCAACATCTACGGTGCAAGGTGCAACATCCGTCCAAAATGACGAAACCATGCCGTACGAACTTTAGAAATGGGTGCATGGATTTGAAACGGTGCAGTACCATGGTGCACCACTCTCCAGCGATGGTAAATCATTGACCAGCCACGGGGATCACGTTTTACAGAAAAAATCCACGTGATGAAAAAACGAAGGGTAAAAAACATCCATGACCCGATTGAGGTTCGGATAGGATTTTTTGGGTATGAAACTAACCAGTGATAGCTGAAAGCTTTCATAGCTGTAGAACTCACAAATACCTTCGTTTTGTCTGGTTATGGCTCCCGTAACTCTAAACGAGCCATGAGTTATGTCCCTCCGAAGAATCGATATCCATAGGGTGCAACATCTACGGTGCAAGGTGCAACATCCGTCCATAAATCATTGACCAGCCACGGGGATCTCGTTTTACAGAAAAAGTCCTCGTGACGAAAAAACGAAGGGTAAAAAACTTCCATGACCCGATTGAGGTTCGGATAGGATTTTTTGGGTATGAAACTAACCAGTGACGGCTGAAAGCCGTCATAGCTGTAGAACTCACAGATACCTTCGTTTTGACTGGTTATGGCTCCCGTAACTCTAAACGAGCCAAGAGTTATGGCCCTCCGAAGAATCGATTTCCACAGGGTGCAACATCTGCGGTGCAAGGTGCAACATCCGTCCAAAATGTCGAAACCGTGCCGTACGACCTTTAGAAATGGGTGCATGGATTTGAAACGGTGCAGTACCATGGTGCACCACTCTCCAGCGATGGTAAATCATTGACCAGCCACGGGGATCCCGTTTTACAGAAAAATTCCACGTGACGAAAAAACGAAGGGTTAAAACTTCCTTGACCCGATTGAGGTTCGGATAGGATTTTTTGGGTATGAAACTAACCAGTGATGGATGAAAGATGTCATAGCTGTAGAACTCACAGATACCTTCGTTTTGACTAGTTATGGCTCCCGTAACTCTAAACGAGCCAAGAGTTATGGCCCTCCGAAGAATCGATATCCATAGGGTGCAACATCTACGGTGCAAGGTGCAACATCCGTCCAAAATGACGAAAATGTGCCGTACGACCTTTAGAAATGGGTGCATGGATTTGAAACGGTGCAGTACCATGGTGCACCACTCTCCCGCGATGGTAAATCATTGACCAGCCACGGGGATCCCGTTTTTACAGAAAAAATCCACGTGAGGAAAAAACGAAGGGTAAAAAACTTCCATGACCCGATTGAGGTTCGGATAGGATTTTTTGGGTATGAAACTAACCAGTGATGGCTGAAAGCCGTCACAGCTGTAGAACTCACAGATACCTTCGTTTTGACTGGTTATGGCTCCCGTAACTCTAAACGAACCAAGAGTTATGGCCCTCCGAAGAATCGATATCCACTGGGTGCAACATCTACGGTGCAAGGTGCAACATCCGTCCAAAATGACGAAACAGTACCGTACGACCTTTAGAAATGAGTGCATGGATTTGAAACATTGCAGTACCATGGTGCACCACTCTCCAGCGATGGTAAATCATAGACCAGCCACAGGGATCCCGTTTTACAGAAAAAATCCACGTGACGAAAAAACGAAGGGTAAAAAACTTCCTTGACCCGATTGAGGTTCGGATAGGATTTTTCGGGTATGAAACTAACCAGGGACGGCAGAAAGCTGTCATAGCTGTAGAACTCACAGATACCTTCGTTTTTACAGGTTATGGCTCCCGTAACTCTAAACGAGCCAAGAGTTATGCCCTCCGAATAATCGATATCCTTAGGGTGCAACATCTACGGTGCAAGGTGCAACATCCGTCCAAAATTACGAAACCGTGCCGTACGACCTTTAGAAATGGGTGCATGGATTTGAAACGGTGCAGTACCATGGTGCACCACTCTCCAGCGATGGTAAATCATTGACCAGCCACGGGGATTCCGTTTTACAGAAAAAATCCACGTGACGAAAAAACGAAGGGTAAAAAACTTCCATGACCCGATTGAGGTTCGGATAGGATTTTTTGGATATGAAACTAACCAGTGACGGCTGAAAGCCGTCATAGCTGCAGAACTCACAGATACCTTCGTTTTGACAGTTTATGGGTCCCGTAACTCTAAACGAGCCAAGAGTTATGGCCCTCCGAATAATCGATATCCAAAAGGTGCAACATCTGCGGTGCAAGGTGCAACATCCGTCCAAAATGACGAAACCGTGTCGTACGACCTTTAGAAATGGTTGCAGGGATTTGAAACGTTGCTGTACCATGGTGCACCACTCTCCAGCGATGGTAAATCATTGACCAGCCATGGGGATCTCGTTTTACAGAAAAAATCCTCGTGACGAAAAAACGAAGGGTAAAAAACTTCCATGACCCGATTGAGGTTCGGATAGGATTTTTTGGGTATGAAACTAACCAGTGACAGCTGAAAGCGGTCATAGCTGTAGAACTCACAGATACCTTCGTTTTGACTGGTTATGGCCACCGTAACTCTAAACGAGCCAAGAGTTATAGCCCTCCGAAGACTCGATATCCATAGGGTGCAACATCTACGGTGCAAGGTGCAACATCCGTCCAAAATGACGAAACCGTCCCGTACGACCTTTAGAAATGGGTGCATGGATTTGAAACGGTGCAGTACCATGGTGCACCACTCTCCAGCGATGGTAAATCATTGACCAGCCACGGGGATCCCGTTTTATAGAAAAATTCCACGTGACGAAAAAACGAAGGGTAAAAACTTCCTTGACCCGATTGAGGTTCGGATAGGATTTTTTGGGTATGAAACTAACCAGTGATGGCTGAAAGCTGTCATAGCTGTAGAACTCACAGATACCTTCGTTTTGACTAGTTATGGCTCCCATAACTCTAAACGAGCCAAGAGTTATGGCCCTCCGAATAATCGATATCATTAGGGTGCAACATCAACGGTGCAAGGTGCAACATCCGTCCAAAATTACGAAACCATGTCGTACGACCTTTAGAAATGGGTGCATGGATTTGAAACGGTGGAGTACCATGGTGCACCACTCTCCAGCGATGGTAAATCATTGACCAGCCACGGGGATCCCGTTTTACAGAAAAAATCCACGTGACGAAAAAACGAAGGGTAAAAAACTTCCATGACCCGATTGAGGTTCGGATAGGATTTTTTGGGTATGAAACTAACCAGTGATGGTTGAAAGCCGTCATAGCTGCAGAACTCACAGATACCTTCGTTTTGACAGTTTATGGGTCCCGTAACTCTAAACGAGCCAAGAGTTATGGCCCTCCGAATAATCGATATCCAAAGGGTGCAATATCTGCGGTGCAAGGTGCAACATCCGTCCAAAATGACGAAACCGTGCCGTACGACCTTTAGAAATGGGTGCAGGGATTTGAAACGTTGCAGTACCATGGTGCACCACTCTCCAGCGATGGTAGATCATTGACCAGCCATGGGGATCTCGTTTTACAGAAAAAATCCTCGTGACGAAAAAACGAAGGGTAAAAAACTTCCATGACCCGATTGAGGTTCGGATAGGCTTTTTTGGGTATGAAAGTAACCAGTGACTGCTGAAAGCTATCGTAGCTGTAGAACTCACAGATACCTTCGTTTTGACTGGCTGTGGCTCGCGTAACTCTAAACGAGCCAAGAGTTATAGCCCTCCGAAGACTCGATATCCATAGGGTGCAACATCTACAGTGCAAGGTGCAACATCCGTCCAAAATGACGAAACCGTGCCGTACGACCTTTAGAAATGGGTGCATGGATTTGAAACGGTGTAGTACCATGGTGCACCACTCTCCAGCAATGGTAAATCATTGACCAGCCACGGGGATCCCGTTTTACAGAAAAATTCCACGTGACGAAAAAACGAAGGGTAAAAACTTCCTTGACCCGATTGAGGTTCGGATAGGATTTTTTGGGTATGAAACTAACCAGTGATGGCTGAAAGCTGTCATAGCTGTAGAACTCACAGATACCTTCGTTTTGACTGGTTATGGCTCCCTTAACTCTAAACGAGCCAAGAGTTATGGCCCTCCGAATAATCGATATCCTTAGGGTGCAACATCTACGGTGCAAGGTGCAACATCCGTCCAAAATTACGAAACCGTGCCGTACGACCTTTACAAATGGGTGCATGGATTTGAAACGGTGCAGTACCATGGTGCACCACTCTCCAGCGATGGTAAATCATTGACCAGCCACGGGGATCCCGTTTTACAGAAAAATTCCACGTGACGAAAAAACAAAGGGTAAAAACTTCCTTGACCCGATTGAGGTTCGGATAGGATTTTTTGGGTATGAAACTAACCAGTGATGGCTGAAAGCTGTCATGGCTGTAGAACTCACAGATATCTTCGTTTTGACTGGTTATGGCTCCCGTAACTCTAAACGAGCCAAGAGTTATGGCCCTCCGAATAATCGATATCCTTAGGGTGCAACATCTACGGTGCAAGGTGCAACATCCGTCCAAAATTACGAAACTGTGCCGTACGACCTTTAGAAATGGGTGCATGGATTTGAAACGGTGCAGTACCATGGTGCACCACTCTCCAGCGATGGTAAATCATTGACCAGCCACGGGGATCCCGTTTTACAGAAAAATTCCACGTGACGAAAAAACGAAGGGTAAAAACTTCCTTGACCCGATTGAGGTTCGGATAGGATTTTTTGGGTATGAAACTAACCAGTGATGGCTGAAAGCTGTCATAGCTGTAGAACTCACAGATATCTTCGTTTTGACTGGTTATGGCTCCCGTAACTCTAAACGAGCCAAGAGTTATGGCCCTCCGAATAATCGATATCCTTAGGGTGCAACATCTACGGTGCAAGGTGCAACATCCGTCCAAAATTACGAAACCGTGCCGTACGACCTTTAGAAATGGGTGCATGGATTTGAAACGGTGCAGTACCATGGTGCACCACTCTCCAGCGATGGTAAATCATTGACCAGCCACGGGGATCCTGTTTTACAGAAAAATTCCACGTGACGAAAAAACGAAGGGTAAAAACTTCCTTGACCCGATTGAGGTTCGGATAGGATTTTTTGGGTATGAAACTAACCAGTGATGGCTGAAAGCCGTCATAGCTGTAGAACTCACAGATACCTTCGTTTTGACTGGTTATGGCTCCCTTAACTCTAAACGAGCCAAGAGTTATGGCCCTCCGAAGAATCGATATCCATAGGGTGCAACATCTACGGGGCAAGGTGCAACATTCGTCCAAAATGACGAAACCGTGCCGTACGACCTTTAGAAATGGGTGCATGGATTTGAAATGGGGCAGTACCATGGTGCACCACTCTCCAGCGATGGTAAATCATTGACCAGCCACGGGGATCCCGTTTTACAGTAAAAATCCTCGTGACGAAAAAACGAAGGGTAAAAAACTTCCATGACCCGATTGAGGTTCGGATAGGATTTTTTGGGTATGAAACTAACTAATGACGGCTGAAAGCGGTCATAGCTGTAGAACTCACAGATACCTTCGTTTTGACTGGTTATGGCTCCCTTAACTCTAAACGAGCCAAGAGTTATGGCCCTCCGAAGAATCGATATCCATAGGGTGCAACATCTACGGTGCAAGGTGCAACATCCGTCCAAAATGACGAAACCGTGCCGTACGACCTTTAGAAATGGGTGCATGGATTTGAAACGGTGCAGTACCATGGTGCACCACTCTCCAGCGATGGTAAATCATTGACTAGCCACGGGGATCCCGCTTTTACAGAAAAAATCCACGTGAGGAAAAAACGAAGGGTAAAAAACTTCCATGACCCGATTGAGGTTCGGATATAATTTTTTGGGTATGAAACTAACCAGTGATGGCTAAAAGCCGTCATAGCTGTAGAACTCACAGATACCTTCGTTTTGATTGATTATGGCTCCCGTAACTCTAAACGAGCCAAGAGTTATGGCCCTCCGAAGAATCGATATCCACAGGGTGCAACATCTACGGTGCAAGGTGCAACATCCGTCCAAAATTACGAAACCGTGCCGTACGACCAATAGAAATGGGTGCATGGATTTGAAACGGTGCAGTACCGTGGTGCACCACTCTCCAGCGATGGTAAATCATTGACCAGCCACGGGGATCTCGTTTTACAGAAAAAATCCACGTGACGAAAAAACGAAGGGTAAAAAACTTCCATGACCCGATTGAGGTTCGGATAGGATTTTTTGGGTATGAAACTAACCATTGACGGTTGAAAGCGGTCATAGCTGTAGAACTCACAGATACCTTCGTTTTGACTGGTTATGGCTCCCGTAACTCTAAACGAGCCAAGAGTTATGGCCCTTCGAAGAATCGATATCCATAGGGTGCAACATCTACGGTGCAAGGTGCAACATCCGTCCAAAATGACGAAACCGTGCCGTACGACCTTTAGAAATGGGTGCATGGATTTGAAACGGTGTAGTACCATGGTGCACCACTCTCCAGCGATGGTAAATCATTGACCAGCCACGGGGATCCCGTTTTACAGAAAAATTCCACGTGACGAAAAAACGAAGGGTAAAAACTTCCTTGACCCGATTGAGGTTCGGATAGGATTTTTTGGGTATGAAACTAACCAGTGACGGCTGAAAGCTGTCATAGCTGTAGAACTCACAGATACCTTCATTTTGACTGGTTATGGCTCCCGTAACTCTAAACGAGCCATGAGTTATGGCCCTCCGAAGAATCGATATCCATAGGGTGCAACATCTACGGTGCAAGGTGCAACATCCGTCCAAAATGACGAAACCGTGCCGTACGACCTTTAGAAATGGGTGCATGGATTTGAAACGGTGTAGTACCATGGTGCACCACTCTCCAGCGATGGTAAATCATTGACCAGCCACGGGGATCCCGTTTTACAGAAAAATTCCACGTGACGAAAAAACGAAGGGTAAAAAACTACCATGACCCGATTGAGGTTCGGATAGGATTTTTTGGGTATGAAACTAACCAGTGACGGCTGAAAGCAGTCAAAGCTGTAGAACTCACAGATACCTTCGTTTTGACTGGTTATGGCTCCCGTAACTCTAAACGAGCCAAGAGTTATAGCCCTCCGAAGAATCGATATCCATAGGGTGCAACATCTACGGTGCAAGGTGCAACATCCGTCCAAAATGACGAAACCGTGCCGTACGACCTTTAGAAATGGGTGCATGAATTTGAAACGGTGCGGTACCATGGTGCACCACTCTCCAGCGATGTCAAATCTTTGACCAGCCACGGGGATCCCGTTTTACAGAAAAATTCCACGTGACGAAAAAACGAAGGGTAAAAACTTCCTTGACCCGATTGAGGTTCGGATAGGATTTTTTGGGTATGAAACTTACCAGTGATGGCTGAAAGCTGTCATAGCTGTAGAACTCACAGATACCTTCGTTTTGACTGGTTATGGCTCCCGTAACTCTAAACGAGCCAAGAGTTATGGCCCTCCGAATAATCGATATCCTTAGGGTGCAACATCTACGGTGCAAGGTGCAACATCCGTCCAAAATTACGAAACCGTGCCGTTCGACCTTTAGAAATGGGTGCATGGATTTGAAACGGTGCAGTACCATGGTGCACCACTCTCCGGCGATGGTAAATCATTGACCAGCCACGGGGATCCCGTTTTACAGAAAAAATCCACGTGACGAAAAAACGAAGGGTAAAAAACTTCCATGGCCCGATTGAGGTTCGGATAGGATTTTTTGGGTATGAAACTAACCAGTGACGGCTGAAAGCGGTCATAGCTGTAGAACTCACAGATACCTTCGTTTTGACTGGTTATGGCTCCCGTAAATCTAAACGAGCCAAGAGTTATAGCCCTCCGAAGAATCGATATCCATAGGGTGCAACATCTACGGTGCAAGGTGCAACATCCGTCCAAAATGACGAAACCATGCCGTACGAACTTTAGAAATGGGTGCATGGATTTGAAACGGTGCAGTACCATGGTGCACCACTCTCCAGCGATGGTAAATCATTGACCAGCCACGGGGATCACGTTTTACAGAAAAAATCCACGTGACGAAAAAACGAAGGGTAAAAAACATCCATGACCCGATTGAGGTTCGGATAGGATTTTTTGGGTATGAAACTAACCAGTGATAACTGAAAGCTGTCATAGCTGTAGAACTCACAGATACCTTCGTTTTGTCTGGTTATGGCTCCCGTAACTCTAAACGAGCCGAGAGTTATATCCCTCCGAAGAATCGATATCCATAGGGTGCAACATCTACGGTGCAAGGTGCAACATCCGTCCAAAATGACGAAACCGTGCCGTACGACCTTTAGAAATGGATGCACGGATTTGAAACGGTGCAGTACCATGGTGCACCATTCTCCAGCGATGGTAAATCATTGACCAGCCACGGGGATCTCGTTTTACAGAAAAAGTCCTCGTGAGGAAAAAACGAAGGGTAAAAAACTTCCATGACCCGATTGAGGTTCGGATAGGATTTTTTGGGTATGAAACTAACCAGTGACGGCTGAAAGCCGTCACAGCTGTAGAACTCGCAGATACCTTCGTTTTGACTGGTTATGGCTCCCGTAACTCTAAACGAGCCAAGAGTTATGGCCCTCCGAAGAATCGATATCCACTGGGTGCAACATCTGCGGTGCAAGGTGCAACATCCGTCCAAAATGACGAAACAGTACCGTACGACCTTTAGAAATGAGTGCATGGATTTGAAACATTGCAGTACCATGGTGCACCACTCTCCAGCGATGGTAAATCATAGACCAGCCACCGGGATCCCGTTTTACAGAAAAAATCCACGTGACGAAAAAACGAAGGGTAAAAAACTTCCTTGACCCGATTGAGGTTCGGATAGGATTTTTCGGGTATGAAACTAACCAGGGACGGCAGAAAGCTGTCATAGCTGTAGAACTCACAGATACCTTCGTTTTGACTGGTTATGGCTCCCGTAACTCTAAACGAGCCAAGAGTTATGCCCTCCGAATAATCGATATCCTTAGGGTGCAACATCTACGGTGCAAGGTGCAACATCCGTCCAAAATTACGAAACCGTGCCGTACGACCTTTAGAAATGGGTGCATGGATTTGAAACGGTGCAGTACCATGGTGCACCACTCTCCAGCGATGGTAAATCATTGACCAGCCACGGGGATCCCGCTTTTACAGAAAAAATCCACGTGAGGAAAAAACGAAGGGTAAAAAACTTCCATGACCCGATTGAGGTTCGGATAGGATTTTTTGGGTATGAAACTAACCAGTGATGGCTAAAAGCCGTCATAGCTGTAGAACTCACAGATACCTTCGTTTTGACTAATTATGGCTCCCGTAACTCTAAACGAGCCAAGAGTTATGGCCCTCCGAAGAATCGATATCCACAGGGTGCAACATCTACGGTGCAAGGTGCAACATCCGTCCAAAATTACGAAACCGTGCCGTACGACCAATAGAAATGGGTGCATGGATTTGAAACGGTGCAGTACCGTGGTGCACCACTCTCCAGCGATGGTAAATCATTGACCAGCCACGGGGATCTCGTTTTACAGAAAAAATCCACGTGACGAAAAAACGAAGGGTAAAAAACTTCCATGACCCGATTGAGGTTCGGATAGGATTTTTTGGGTATGAAACTAACCATTGACGGTTGAAAGCGGTCATAGCTGTAGAACTCACAGATACCTTCGTTTTGACTGGTTATGGCTCCCGTAACTCTAAACGAGCCAAGAGTTATGGCCCTTCGAAGAATCGATATCCATAGGGTGCAACATCTACGGTGCAAGGTGCAACATCCGTCCAAAATGACGAAACCGTGCCGTACGACCTTTAGAAATGGATGCATGGATTTGAAACGGTGCAGTACCATGGTGCACCATTCTCCAGCGATGGTAAATCATTGACCAGCCACGGGGATCTCGTTTTACAGAAAAAGTCCTCGTGAGGAAAAAACGAAGGGTAAAAAACTTCCATGACCCGATTGAGGTTCGGATAGGATTTTTTGGGTATGAAACTAACCAGTGACGGCTGAAAGCCGTCACAGCTGTAGAACTCGCAGATACCTTCGTTTTGACTGGTTATGGCTCCCGTAACTCTAAACGAGCCAAGAGTTATGGCCCTCCGAAGAATCGATATCCACTGGGTGCAACATCTGCGGTGCAAGGTGCAACATCCGTCCAAAATGACGAAACAGTACCGTACGACCTTTAGAAATGAGTGCATGGATTTGAAACATTGCAGTACCATGGTGCACCACTCTCCAGCGATGGTAAATCATAGACCAGCCACCGGGATCCCGTTTTACAGAAAAAATCCACGTGACGAAAAAACGAAGGGTAAAAAACTTCCTTGACCCGATTGAGGTTCGGATAGGATTTTTCGGGTATGAAACTAACCAGGGACGGCAGAAAGCTGTCATAGCTGTAGAACTCACAGATACCTTCGTTTTGACTGGTTATGGCTCCCGTAACTCTAAACGAGCCAAGAGTTATGCCCTCCGAATAATCGATATCCTTAGGGTGCAACATCTACGGTGCAAGGTGCAACATCCGTCCAAAATTACGAAACCGTGCCGTACGACCTTTAGAAATGGGTGCATGGATTTGAAACGGTGCAGTACCATGGTGCACCACTCTCCAGCGATGGTAAATCATTGACCAGCCACGGGGATCCCGCTTTTACAGAAAAAATCCACGTGAGGAAAAAACGAAGGGTAAAAAACTTCCATGACCCGATTGAGGTTCGGATAGGATTTTTTGGGTATGAAACTAACCAGTGATGGCTAAAAGCCGTCATAGCTGTAGAACTCACAGATACCTTCGTTTTGACTAATTATGGCTCCCGTAACTCTAAACGAGCCAAGAGTTATGGCCCTCCGAAGAATCGATATCCACAGGGTGCAACATCTACGGTGCAAGGTGCAACATCCGTCCAAAATTACGAAACCGTGCCGTACGACCAATAGAAATGGGTGCATGGATTTGAAACGGTGCAGTACCGTGGTGCACCACTCTCCAGCGATGGTAAATCATTGACCAGCCACGGGGATCTCGTTTTACAGAAAAAATCCACGTGACGAAAAAACGAAGGGTAAAAAACTTCCATGACCCGATTGAGGTTCGGATAGGATTTTTTGGGTATGAAACTAACCATTGACGGTTGAAAGCGGTCATAGCTGTAGAACTCACAGATACCTTCGTTTTGACTGGTTATGGCTCCCGTAACTCTAAACGAGCCAAGAGTTATGGCCCTTCGAAGAATCGATATCCATAGGGTGCAACATCTACGGTGCAAGGTGCAACATTCGTCCAAAATGACGAAACCGTGCCGTACGACCTTTAGAAATGGTTGCATGGATTTGAAACGGTGTAGTACCATGGTGCACCACTCTCCAGCGATGGTAAATCATTGACCAGCCACGGGGATCCCGTTTTACAGAAAAATTCCACGTGACGAAAAAACGAAGGGTAAAAACTTCCTTGACCCGATTGAGGTTCGGATAGGATTTTTTGGGTATGAAACTAACCAGTGACGGCTGAAAGCTGTCATAGCTGTAGAACTCACAGATACCTTCATTTTGACTAGTTATGGCTCCCGTAACTCTAAACGAGCCATGAGTTATGGCCCTCCGAAGAATCGATATCCATAGGGTGCAACATCTACGGTGCAAGGTGCAACATCCGTCCAAAATGACAAAACCGTGCCGTACGACCTTTAGAAATGGGTGCATGGATTTGAAACGGTGTAGTACCATGGTGCACCACTCTCCAGCGATGGTAAATCATTGACCAGCCACGGGGATCCCGTTTTACAGAAAAATTCCACGTGACGAAAAAACGAAGGGCAAAAAACTACCATGACCCGATTGAGGTTCGGATAGGATTTTTTGGGTATGAAACTAACCAGTGACGGCTGAAAGCAGTTATAGCTGTAGAACTCACAGATACCTTCGTTTTGACTGGTTATGGCTCCCGTAACTCTAAACGAGCCAAGAGTTATAGCCCTCCGAAGAATCGATATCCATAGGGTGCAACATCTACGGTGCAAGGTGCAACATCCGTCCAAAATGACGAAACCGTGCCGTACGACCTTTAGAAATGGGTGCATGAATTTGAAACGGTGCGGTACCATGGTGCACCACTCTCCAGCGATGACAAATCTTTGACCAGCCACGGGGATCCCGTTTTACAGAAAAATTCCACGTGACGAAAAAACGAAGGGTAAAAACTTCCTTGACCCGATTGAGGTTCGGATAGGATTTTTTGGGTATGAAACTTACCAGTGATAGCTGAAAGCTGTCATAGCTGTAGAACTCACAGATACCTTCGTTTTGACTGGTTATGGCTCCCGTAACTCTAAACGAGCCAAGAGTTATGGCCCTCCGAATAATCGATATCCTTAGGGTGCAACATCTACGGTGCAAGGTGCAACATCCGTCCAAAATTACGAAACCGTGCCGTTCGACCTTTAGAAATGGGTGCATGGATTTGAAACGGTGCAGTACCATGGTGCACCACTCTCCGGCGATGGTAAATCATTGACCAGCCACGGGGATCCCGTTTTACAGAAAAAATCCACGTGACGAAAAAACGAAGGGTAGAAAACTTCCATGGCCCGATTGAGGTTCGGATAGGATTTTTTGGGTATGAAACTAACCAGTGACGGCTGAAAGCGGTCATAGCTGTAGAACTCACAGATACCTTCGTTTTGACTGGTTATGGCTCCCGTAACTCTAAACGAGCCAAGAGTTATAGCCCTCCGAAGAATCGATATCCATAGGGTGCAACATCTACGGTGCAAGGTGCAACATCTGTCCAAAATGACGAAACCATGCCGTACGAACTTTAGAAATGGGTGCATGGATTTGGAACGGTGCAGTACCATGGTGCACCACTCTCCAGCGATGGTAAATCATTGACCAGCCACGGGGATCACGTTTTACAGAAAAAATCCACGTGACGAAAAAACGAAGGGTAAAAAACATCCATGACCCGATTGAAGTTCGGATAGGATTTTTTGGGTATGAAACTAACCAGTGATAGCTGAAAGCTGTCATAGCTGTAGAACTCACAGATACCTTCGTTTTGTCTGGTTATGGCTCTCGTAACTCTAAACGAGCCGAGAGTTATATCCCTCCGAAGAATCGATATCCATAGGGTGCAACATCTACGGTGCAAGGTGCAACATCCGTCCAAAATGACGAAACCGTGCCGTACGACCTTTAGAAATGGATGCATGGATTTGAAACGGTGCAGTACCATGGTGCACCATTCTCCAGCGATGGTAAATCATTGACCAGCCACGGGGATCTCGTTTTACAGAAAAAGTCCTCGTGAGGAAAAAACGAAGGGTAAAAAACTTCCATGACCCGATTGAGGTTCGGATAGGATTTTTTGGGTATGAAACTAACCAGTGACGGCTGAAAGCCGTCACAGCTGTAGAACTCGCAGATACCTTCGTTTTGACTGGTTATGGCTCCCGTAACTCTAAACGAGCCAAGAGTTATGGCCCTCCGAAGAATCAATATCCACTGGGTGCAACATCTGCGGTGCAAGGTGCAACATCCGTCCAAAATGACGAAACAGTACCGTACGACCTTTAGAAATGAGTGCATGGATTTGAAACATTGCAGTACCATGGTGCACCACTCTCCAGCGATGGTAAATCATAGACCAGCCACCGGGATCCCGTTTTACAGAAAAAATCCACGTGACGAAAAAACGAAGGGTAAAAAACTTCCTTGACCCGATTGAGGTTCGGATAGGATTTTTCGGGTATGAAACTAACCAGAGACGGCAGAAAGCTGTCATTGCTGTAGAACTCACAGATACCTTCGTTTTGACTGGTTATGGCTCCCGTAACTCTAAACGAGCCAAGAGTTATGCCCTCCGAATAATCGATATCCTTAGGGTGCAACATCTACGGTGCAAGGTGCAACATCCGTCCAAAATTACGAAACCGTGCCGTACGACCTTTAGAAATGGGTGCATGGATTTGAAACGGTGCAGTACCATGGTGCACCACTCTCCAGCGATGGTAAATCATTGACCAGCCACGGGGATCCCGTTTTACAGAAAAAATCCACGTGACGAAAAAACGAAGGGTAAAAAACTTCCATGACCCGATTGAGGTTCGGATAGGATTTTTTGGGTATGAAACTAACCAGTGACGGCTGAAAGCCATCATAGCTGCAGAACTCACAGATACCTTCGTTTTGACAGTTTATGGGTCCCGTAACTCTAAACGAGCCAAGAGTTATGGCCCTCCGAATAATCGATATCCAAAAGGTGCAACATCTGCGGTGCAAGGTGCAACATCCGTCCAAAATGACGAAACCGTGTCGTACGACCTTTAGAAATGGTTGCAGGGATTTGAAACGTTGCTGTACCATGGTGCACCACTCTCCAGCGATGGTAAATCATTGACCAGCCATGGGGATCTCGTTTTACAGAAAAAATCCTCGTGACGAAAAAACGAAGGGTAAAAAACTTCCATGACCCGATTGAGGTTCGGATAGGATTTTTTGGGTATGAAACTAACCAGTGACAGCTGAAAACGGTCATAGCTGTAGAACTCACAGATACCTTCGTTTTGACTGGTTATGGCCACCGTAACTCTAAACGAGCCAAGAGTTATAGCCCTCCGAAGACTCGATATCCATAGGGTGCAACATCTACGGTGCAAGGTGCAACATCCGTCCAAAATGACGAAACCGTGCCGTACGACCTTTAGAAATGGGTGCATGGATTTGAAACGGTGCAGTACCATGGTGCACCACTCTCCAGCGATGGTAAATCATTGACCAGCCACGGGGATCCCGTTTTACAGAAAAATTCCACGTGACGAAAAAACGAAGGGTAAAAACTTCCTTGACCCGATTGAGGTTCGGATAGGATTTTTTGGGTATGAAACTAACCAGTGATGGCTGAAAGCTGTCATAGCTGTAGAACTCACAGATACCTTCGTTTTGACTAGTTATGGCTCCCATAACTCTAAACGAGCCAAGAGTTATGGCCCTCCGAATAATCGATATCATTAGGGTGCAACATCAACGGTGCAAGGTGCAACATCCGTCCAAAATTACGAAACCATGCCGTATGACCTTTAGAAATGGGTGCATGGATTTGAAACAGTGGAGTACCATGGTGCACCACTCTCCAGCGATGGTAAATCATTGACCAGCCACGGGGATCCCGTTTTACAGAAAAAATCCACGTGACGAAAAAACGAAGGGTAAAAAACTTCCATGACCCGATTGAGGTTCGGATAGGATTTTTTGGGTATGAAACTAACCAGTGACGGTTGAAAGCCGTCATAGCTGCAGAACTCACAGATACCTTCGTTTTGACAGTTTATGGGTCCCGTAACTCTAAACGAGCCAAGAGTTATGGCCCTCCGAATAATCGATATCCAAAGGGTGCAATATCTGCGGTGCAAGGTGCAACATCCGTCCAAAATGACGAAACCGTGCCGTACGACCTTTAGAAATGGGTGCAGGGATTTGAAACGTTGCAGTACCATGGTGCACCACTCTCCAGCGATGGTAGATCATTGACCAGCCATGGGGATCTCGTTTTACAGAAAAAATCCTCGTGACGAAAAAACGAAGGGTAAAAAACTTCCATGACCCGATTGAGGTTCGGATAGGATTTTTTGGGTGTGAAACTAACCAGTGACGGCTGAAAGCGGTCATAGCTGTAGAAATCACAGATACCTTCGTTTTGACTGGTTATGGCTCCCGTAACTCTAAACAAGCCAAGAGTTATAGCCCTCCGAAGACTCGATATCCATAGGGTGCAACATCTACGGTGCAAGGTGCAACATCCGTCCAAAATGACGAAACCGTGCCGTACGACCTTTAGAAATGGGTGCATGGATTTGAAACGGTGTAGTACCATGGTGCACCACTCTCCAGCGATGGTAAATCATTGACCAGCCACGGGGATCCCGTTTTACAGAAAAATTCCACGTGACGAAAAAACGAAGGGTAAAAACTTCCTTGACCCGATTGAGGTTCGGATAGGATTTTTTGGGTATGAAACTAACCAGTGATGGCTGAAAGCTGTCATAGCTGTAGAACTCACAGATACCTTCGTTTTGACTGGTTATGGCTCCCGTAACTCTAAACGAGCCAAGAGTTATGGCCCTCCGAACAATCGATATCCTTAGGGTGCAACATCTACGGTGCAAGGTCCAACATCCGTCCAAAATTACGAAACCATGCCGTACGACCTTTACAAATGGGTGCATGGATTTGAAACGGTGCAGTACCATGGTGCACCACTCTCCAGCGATGGTAAATCATTGACCAGCCACGGGGATCCCGCTTTACAGAAAAATTCCACGTGACGAAAAAACGAAGGGTAAAAACTTCCTTGACCCGATTGAGGTTCGGATAGGATTTTTTGGGTATGAAACTAACCAGTGATGGCTGAAAGCTGTCATGGCTGTAGAACTCACAGATATCTTCGTTTTGACTGGTTATGGCTCCCGTAACTCTAAACGAGCCAAGAGTTATGGCCCTCCGAATAATCGATATCCTTAGGGTGCAACATCTACGGTGCAAGGTGCAACATCCGTCCAAAATTACGAAACCGTGCCGTACGACCTTTAGAAATGGGTGCATGGATTTGAAACGGTGCAGTACCATGGTGCACCACTCTCCAGCGATGGTAAATCATTGACCAGCCACGGGGATCCCATTTTACAGAAAAATTCCACGTGACGAAAAAACGAAGGGTAAAAACTTCCTTGACCCGATTGAGGTTCGGATAGGATTTTTTGGGTATGAAACTAACCAGTGATGGCTGAAAGCTGTCATGGCTGTAGAACTCACAGATAACTTCGTTTTGACTGGTTATGGCTCCCGTAACTCTAAACGAGCCAAGAGTTATGGCCCTCCGAATAATCGATATCCTTAGGGTGCAACATCTACGGTGCAAGGTGCAACATCCGTCCAAAATTACGAAACCGTGCCGTACGACCTTTAGAAATGGGTGCATGGATTTGAAACGGTGCAGTACCATGGTGCACCACTCTCCAGCGATGGTAAATCATTGACCAGCCACGGGGATCCCGTTTTACAGAAAAATTCCACGTGACGAAAAAACGAAGGGTAAAAACTTCCTTGACCCGATTGAGGTTCGGATAGGATTTTTTGGGTACGAAACTAACCAGTGATGGCTGAAAGCCGTCATAGCTGTAGAACTCACAGATACCTTCGTTTTGACTGGTTATGGCTCCCTTAACTCTAAACGAGCCAAGAGTTATGGCCCTCCGAAGAATCGATTTCCACAGGGTGCAACATCTGCGGTGCAAGGTGCAACATCCGTCCAAAATGACGAAACTGTGCCGTACGACCTTTAGAAATGGGTGCATGGATTTGAAACGGTGCAGTACCATGGTGCACCACATTCCAGCGATGGTAAATCATTGACCAGCCACGGGGATCCCGTTTTACAGAAAAAATCCACGTGACGAAAAAACGAAGGGTAAAAAACTTCCATGACCCGATTGAGGTTCGGATTGGATTTTTTGGGTATGAAACTAACCAATGACGGCTGAAAGCGGTCATAGCTATAGAACTCACAGATACCTTCGTTTTGACTGGTTATGGCTCCCGTAACTCTAAACGAGCCAAGAGTTATAGCCCTCCGAATAATCGATATCCAAAGGGTGCAACATCTGCGGTGCAAGGTGCAACATCCGTCCAAAATGACGAAACCGTGCCGTACGACCTTTAGAAATGGGTGCAGGGATTTGAAACGTTGCAGTACCATGGTGCACAACTCTCTAGCGATGGTAAATCATTGACCAGCCACGGGGATCTCGTTTTACAGTAAAAATCCTCGTGACGAAAAAACGAAGGGTAAAAAACTTCCATGACCCGATTGAGGTTCGGATAGGATTTTTTGGGTATGAAACTAACCAGTGACGGCTGAAAGCCGTCATAGCTGTAGAACTCACAGATACCTTCGTTTTGACTGGTTATGGCTCCCGTAACTCTAAACGAGCCAAGAGTTATAGCCCTACGAAGAATCGATATCCATATGGTGCAATATGTACGGTGCAAGGTGCAACATCCGTCCAAAATGACGAAACCGTGCCGTACGACCTTTTGAAATGGGTGCATGGATTTGAAACGGTGCAGTACCATGGTGCACCACTCTCCAGGGATGGTAAATCATTGACCAGCCACGGGGATCCCGTTTTACAGAAAAATTCCACGTGACGAAAAAACGAAGGGTAAAAACTTCCTTGACCCGATTGAGGTTCGGATAGGATTTTTTAGGTATGAAACTAACCAGTGATGGCTGAAAGCTGTCATAGCTGTAGAACTCACAGATACCATCGTTTTGACTGGTTATGACTCCTGTAACTCTAAACGAGCCAAGAGTTATGGCCCTCCGAATAATCGATATCCTTAGGGTGCAACATCTACGGTGCAAGGTGCAACATCCGTCCAAAATTACGAAACCGTGACGTACGACCTTTACAAATGGGTGCATGGATTTGAAAAGGTGCAGTACCATGGTGCACCACTCTCCAGGGATGGTAAATCATTGACCAGCCACGGGGATCCCGTTTTACAGAAAAATTCCACGTGACGAAAAAACGAAGGGTAAAAACTTCCTTGACCCGATTGAGGTTCGGATAGGATTTTTTGGGTATGAAACTAACCAGTGACGGCTGAAAGCGGTCATAGCTGTAGAACTCACAGATACCTTCGTTCTGACTGGTTATGGCTCCCTTAACTCTAAACGAGCCAAGAGTTATGGCCCTCCGAAGAATCGATATCCATAGGGTGCAACATCTACGGTGCAAGGTGCAACATTCGTCCAAAATGACGAAACCGTGCCGTACGACCTTTAGAAATGGGTGCATGGATTTGAAACGGTGCAGTACCATGGTGCACCACTCTCCAGCGATGGTAAATCATTGACCAGCCACGGGGATCCCGTTTTTACAGAAAAAATCCACGTGAGGAAAAAACGAAGGGTAAAAAACTTCCATGACCCGATTGAGGTTCGGATAGGATTTTTTGGGTATGAAACTAACCAGTGATGGCTAAAAGCTGTCATAGCTGTAGAACTCACAGATACCTTCGTTTTGACTGGTTATGGCTCCCGTAACTCTAAACGAGCCAAGAGTTATGGCCCTCCGAAGAATCGATATCCACAGGGTGCAACATCTACGGTGCAAGGTGCAACATCCGTCCAAAATGACGAAACCGTGACGTACGACCTTTAGAAATGGGTGCATGGATTTGAAACGGTGCAGTACCATGGTGCACCACTCTCCAGCGATGGTAAATCATTGACCAGCCACGGGGATCTCGTTTTACAGAAAAATTCGACGTGACGAAAAAACGAAGGGTAAAAAACTTCCATGACCCGATTGAGGTTCGGATAGGATTTTTTGGGTATGAAACTAACCAGTGACGTCTGAAAGCGGTCATAGCTATAGAACTCACAGATACCTTCGTTTTGACAGTTTATGGCTCCCGTAACTCTAAACGAGCCAAGAGTTATAGCCCTCCGTTGAATTGATATCCATAGAGTGCAACATCTACGGTGCAAGGTGCAACATCCGTCCAAAATGACGAACTATGCCGTACGACCTTTAGAAATGGGTGCATGGATATGAAACGGTGCAGTACCATGGTGCACCACTCTCCAGCGATGGTAAATCATTAACCAGCCACGGGGATCATGTTTTACAGAAAAAATCCACGTGACGAAAAAACGAAGGGTAAAAAACTTCCATGACCCGATTGAGGTTCGGATAGGATTTTTTGGGTATGAAACTAACCAGTGACGGCTGAAAGCGGTCATAGCTGTAGAACTCATAGATACCTTCGTTTTGACTGGTTATGGCTCCCGTAACTCTAAACGAGCCAAGAGTTATGGCCCTCCGAATAATCGATATCCAAAGGGTGCAACATATACGGCGCAAGGTCCAACATCCGTTCAAAATGACGAAACCGTGCCGTACGACCTTTAGAAATGGGTGCATGGAATTGAAACGGTGCAGTACCATGGTGCACCACTCTCCAGCGATGGTAAATCATAGACCAGCCACGGGGATCCCGTTTTACAGATAAAATCCACGTGACGAAAAAACGAAGGGTAAAAAACTTCCTTGACCCGATTGAGGTTCGGATAGGATTTTTCGGGTATGAAACTAACCAGTGATGGCAGAAAGCTGTCATAGCTGTAGAACTCATAGATACCTTCGTTTTGACTGGTTATGGCTCCCGTAACTCTAAACGAGCCAAGAGTTATGGCCCTCCGAAGAATCGATTTCCACAGGGTGCAACATCTACGGTGCAAGGTGCAACATCCGTCCAAAATGACGAAACCGTGCCGTACGACCTTTAGAAATGGGTGCAGGGATTTGAAACGTTGCAGTACCATGGTGCACCACTCTCCAGCGATGGTAAATCATTGACCAGCCATGGGGATCTCGTTTTACAGAAAAAATCCTCGTGACGAAAAAACGAAGGGCAAAAAACTTCCATGACCCGATTGAGGTTCGGATAGGATTTTTTGGGTATGAAACTAACCAGTGACGGCTGAAAGCGGTCATAGCTGTAGAACTCACAGATACCTTCGTTTTGACTGGTTATGGCTCCCGTAACTCTAAACGAGCCAAGAGTTATAGCCCTCCGAATAATCGATATCCATAGGGTGCAACATCTACGGTGCAAGGTGCAACATCCGTCCAAAATGACGAAACCGTGCCGTACGACCTTTAGAAATGGGTGCATGGATTTGAAACGGTGCAGTACCATGGTGCACCACTCTCCAGCGATGGTAAATCATTGACCAGCCACGGGGATCTCGTTTTACAGAAAAATTCGACGTGACCAAAAAACGAAGGGTAAAAAACTTCCATGACCCGATTGAGGTTCGGATAGGATTTTTTGGGTATGAAACTGACCAGTGACGGCTGAAAGCAGTCATAGCTGTAGAACTCACAGATACCTTCGTTTTGACTGGTTGTGGCTCCCGTAACTATAAACGAGCCAAGAGTTATGGCCCTCCGAAGAATCGATATCCATAGGGTGCAACATCTACGGTGCAAGGTGCAACACCCGTCCAAAATGACGAAACCGTGCCGTACGACCTTTAGAAATGGGTGCATGGATTTGAAACGGTGCAGTACCATGGTGCACCACTCCCCAGTGATGGTAAATCATTGACCAGCCACGGGGATCCCGTTTTACAGAAAAATTCCACGTGACGAAAAAACGAAGGGTAAAAACTTCCTTGACCCGATTGAGGTTCGGATAGGATTTTTTGGGTATGAAACTAACCAGTGATGGCTGAAAGCTGTCATAGCTGTATAACTCACAGATATCTTCGTTTTGACTGGTTATGGCTCCCGTAACTCTAAACGAGCCAAGAGTTATGGCCCTCCGAATAATCGATATCCTTAGGGTGCAACATCTACGGTGCAAGGTGCAACATCCGTCCAAAATTACGAAACCGTGCCGTACGACCTTTAGAAATGGGTGCATGGATTTGAAACGGTGCAGTACCATGGTGCACCACTCTCAGGCGATGGTAAATCATTGACCAGCCACGGGGATCCCGTTTTACAGAAAAAATCCACGTGAGGAGAAAACGAAGGGTAAAAAACTTACATGACCCGATTGAGGTTCGGATAGGATTTTTTGGGTATGAAACTAACCAGCGACGGCTGAAAGCGGTCATAGCTGTAGAACTCACAGATACCTTCGTTTTGACTGGTTATGGCTCCCGTAACTCTAAACGAGCCAAGAGTTATAGCCCTCCGAAGAATCGATATCCATAGGGTGCAACATCTACGGTGCAAGGTGCAACATCCGTCCAAAATGACGAAACCGTGCCGTACGACCTTTAGAAATGGGTGCATGGATTTGAAACGGTGCAGTACCATGGTGCACCACTCTCCAGCGCTGGTAAATCATTGACCAGCCACGGGGATCACGTTTTACAGAAAAAATCCACGTGACGAAAAAACGAAGGATAAAAAACTTCCACGACCCGATTGAGGTTCGGATAGGATTTTTTGGGTATGAAACTAACCAGTGACGGCTGAAAGCTGTCATAGCTGTAGAACTCACAGATACCATCGTTTTGACTGGTTATGGCTCACGTAACTCTAAACGAGCCATGAGTTATGGCCCTCCGAAGAATCGACATCCATAGGGTGCAACATCTACGGTGCAAGGTGCAACATCCGTCCAAAATGACGAAACCATGCCGTACGACCTTTAGAAATGGATGCATGGATTTGAAACGGTGCAGTACCATGGTGCACCATTCTCCAGCGATGGTAAATCATTGACCAGCCACGGGGATTTCGTTTTACAGAAAAAATCCTCGTGACGAAAAAATGAAGGGTAAAAAACTTCCATGACTCGATTGAGGTTTGGATAGGATTTTTTCGGTATGAAACTAACCAGTGACGGCTGAAAGCGGTCATAGCTGTAGAACTCACAGATACCTTCGTTTTGACTGGTTATGGCTCCCGTAACTCTAAACGAGCCGAGAGTTATAGCCCTCCGAAGAATCGATATCCATAGGGTGCAACATCTACGGTGCAAGGTGCAACATCCGTCCAAAATGACGTAACCGTGCCGTACGACCTTTAGAAATGGGTGCATGGATTTGAAACGGTGCAGTACCATGGTGCACCACTCTCCAGCGATGGTAAATCTTTGACCAGCCACCGGGATCCCGTTTTACAAAAAAATTCCACGTGACGAAAAATCGAAGGGTAAAAACTTCCTTGACCCGATTGAGGTTCGGATAGGATTTTTTAGGTATGAAACTAACCAGTGATGGCTGAAAGCTGTCATAGCTGTATAACTCACAGATATCTTCGTTTTGACTGGTTATGGCTCCCGTAACTCTAAACGAGCCAAGAGTTATGTCCCTCCGAAGAATCGATATCCTTAGGGTGCAACATCTACGGTGCAAGGTGCAACATCCGTCCAAAATTACGAAACGGTGCCGTACGACCTTTAGAAATGGGTGCATGGATTTGAAATGGTGCAGTACCATGGTGCACCACTCTCCAGCGATGGTAAATCATTGACCAGCCACGGGGATCTCGTTTTACAGAAAAATTCGACGTGACCAAAAAACGAAGGGTAAAAAACTTCCATGACCCGATTGAGGTTCGGATAGGATTTTTTGGGTATGAAACTAACCAGTGACGTCTGAAAGCGGTCATAGCTATAGAACTCACAGATACCTTCGTTTTGACAGTTTATGGCTCCCGTAACTCTAAACGAGCCAAGAGTTATAGCCCTCCGTTGAATTGATATCCATAGAGTGCAACATCTACGGTGCAAGGTGCAACATCCGTCCAAAATGACGAACTATGCCGTACGACCTTTAGAAATGGGTGCATGGATTTGAAACGGTGCAGTACCATGGTGCACCACTCTCCAGCGATGGTAAATCATTGACCAGCCACGGGGATCATGTTTTACAGAAAAAATCCACGTGACGAAAAAACGAAGGGTAAAAAACTTCCATGACCCGATTGAGGTTCGGATAGGATTTTTCGGGTATGAAACTAACCAGTGACGGCTGAAAGCGGTCATAGCTGTAGAACTCATAGATACCTTCGTTTTGACTGGTTATGGGTCCCGTAACTCTAAACGAGCCAAGAGTTATGACCCTTCGAATAATAGATATCCAAAGGGTGCAACATATACGGCGCAAGGTCCAACATCCGTCCAAAATGACGAAACCGTGCCGTACGACCTTTAGAAATGGGTGCATGGAATTGAAACGGTGTAGTACCATGGTGCACCACTCTCCAGCGATGGTAAATCATTGACCAGCCGAGGGGATCACGTTTTAAAGAAAAAATCCACGTGACGAAAAAACGAAGGGTAAAAAACTTCCTTGACCCGATTGAGGTTCGGATAGGATTTTTTGGGTATGAAACTAACCAGTGACGGCTGAAAGCGGTCATAGCTGTAGAACTCACAGATACCTTCGTTTTGACAGGTTATGGGTCCCGTAACTCTAAACTAGCCAAGAGTTATGGCCCTCCGAATAATCGATATCCAAAGGGTGCAACATCTGCGGTGCAAGGTGCAACATCCGTCCAAAATGACGAAACCGTGCCGTACGACCTTTAGAAATGGGTGCAGGGATTTGAAACGTTGCAGTACCATGGTGCACCACTCTCCAGCGATGGTAAATCATTGACCAGCCATGGGGATCTCGTTTTACAGAAAAAATCCTCGTGACGAAAAAACGAAGGGCAAAAAACTTCCATGACCCGATTGAGGTTCGGATAGGATTTTTTGGGTATGAAACTAACCAGTGACGGCTGAAAGCGGTCATAGCTGTAGAACTCACAGATACCTTCATTTTGACTGGTTATGGCTCCCGTAACTCTAAATGAGCCAAGAGTTATAGCCCTCCGAATAATCGATATCCATAGGGTGCAACATCTACGGTGCAAGTTGCAACATCCGTCCAAAATGACGAAACCGTGCCGTACGACCTTTAGAAATGGGTGCATGGATTTGAAACGGTGCAGTACCATGGTGCACCACTGTCCAGCGATGGTAAATCATTGACCAGCCACGGGGATCTCGTTTTACAGAAAAATTCCACGTGACGAAAAAACGAAGGGTAAAAAACTTCCATGACCCGATTGAGGTTCGGATAGGATTTTTTGGGTATGAAACTGACCAGTGACGGCTGAAAGCTGTCATAGCTGTAGAACTCACAGATACCTTCGTTTTGACTGGTTGTGGCTCCCGTAACTATAAACGAGCCAAGAGTTATGGCCCTCCGAAGAATCGATATCCATAGGGTGCAACATCTACGGTGCAAGGTGCAACATCCGTCCAAAATGACGAAACCGTGCCGTACGACCTTTAGAAATGGGTGCATGGATTTGAAACGGTGCAGTACCATGGTGCACCACTCCCCAGTGATGGTAAATCATTGACCAGCCACGGGGATCCCGTTTTACAGAAAAATTCCACGTGACGAAAAAACGAAGGGTAAAAACTTCCTTGACCCGATTGAGGTTCGGATAGGATTTTTTGGGTATGAAACTAACCAGTGATGGCTGAAAGCTGTCATAGCTGTATAACTCACAGATATCTTTGTTTTGACTGGTTATGGCTCCCGTAACTCTAAACGAGCCAAGAGTTATGGCCCTCTGAATAATCGATATCCTTAGGGTGCAACATCTACGGTGCAAGGTGCAACATCCGTCCAAAATTACGAAACCATGCCGTACGACCTTTAGAAATGGGTGCATGGATTTGAAACGGTGCAGTACCATGGTGCACCACTCTCAGGCGATGGTAAATCATTGACCAGCCACGGGGATCCCGTTTTACAGAAAAAATCCACGTGAGGAGAAAACGAAGGGTAAAAAACTTACATGACCCGATTGAGGTTCGGATAGGATTTTTTGGGTATGAAACTAACCAGTGTGGGCTGAAAGCGGTTATAGCTGTAGAACTCACAGATACCTTCGTTTTGACAGGTTATGGCTCCCGTAACTCTAAACGAGCCAAGAGTTATAGCCCTCCGAAGAATCGATATCCATAGGGTGCAACATCTACGGTGCAAGGTGCAACATCCGTCCAAAATGACGAAACCGTGCCGTACGACCTTTAGAAATGGGTGCATGGATTTGAAATGGTGCAGTACCACGGTGCACCACTCTCCAGCGCTGGTAAATCATTGACCAGCCACGGGGATCACGTTTTACAGAAAAAATCCACGTGACGAAAAAACGAAGGGTAAAAAACTTCCACGACCCGATAGAGGTTCGGATAGGATTTTTTGGGTATGAAACTAACCAGTGACGGCTGAAAGCTGTCATAGCTGTAGAACTCACAGATACCATCGTTTTGACTGGTTATGGCTCACGTAACTCTAAACGAGCCATGAGTTATGGCCCTCCGAAGAATCGATATCCATAGGGTGCAACATCTACGGTGCAAGGTGCAACATCCGTCCAAAATGACGAAACCGTGCCGTACGACCTTTAGAAATGGATGCATGGATTTGAAACGGTGCAGTACCATGGTGCACCATTCTCCAGCGATGGTAAATCATTGACCAGCCACGGGGATCTCGTTTTACAGAAAAAATCCTCGTGACGAAAAAATGAAGGGTAAAAAACTTCCATGACCCGATTGAGGTTTGGATAGGATTTTTTCGGTATGAAACTAACCAGTGACGGCTGAATGCGGTCATAGCTGTAGAACTCACAGATACCTTCGTTTTGACTGGTTATGGCTCCCGTAAACCTAAACGAGCCAAGAGTTATAGCCCTCCGAAGAATCGATATCCATAGGATGCAACATCTACGGTGCAAGTTGCAACATCCGTCCAAAATGACGAAACCGTGCCGTACGACCTTTAGAAATGGGTGCATGGATTTGAAACGGTGTAGTACCATGGTGCACCACTCTCCAGCGATGGTAAATCTTTGACCAGCCACCGGGATCCCGTTTTACAAAAAAATTCCACGTGACGAAAAAACGAAGGGTAAAAACTTCCTTGACCCGATTGAGGTTCGGATAGGATTTTTTAGGTATGAAACTTAACAGTGATGGCTGAAAGCTGTCATAGCTGTAGAACTCACAGATACCTTCGTTTTGACTGGTTATGGCTCCCGTAACTCTAAACTAGCCAAGAGTTATGGCCCTCTGAATAATCGATATCCTTAGGGTGCAACATCTACGGTGCAAGGTGCAACATCCGTCTAAAATTACGAAACCGTGCCGTACGACCTTTAGAAATGGGTGCATGGATTTGAAACGGTGCAGTACCATGGTGCACCACTCTCCAGCGATGGTAAATCATTGACCAGCCACGGGGATCCCGTTTTACAGAAAAAATCCACGTGACGAAAAAACGAAGGGTAAAAAACTTCCATGACCCGATTGAGGTTCGGATAGGATTTTTTGGGTATGAAACTAACCAGTGACGGCTGAAAGCGGTCATAGCTGTAGAACTCACAGATACCTTCGTTTTGACTGTTTATGGCTCCCGTAACTCTAAATGAGCCAAGAGTTATAGCCCTCCGTTGAATTGATATCCATAGAGTGCAACATCTACGGTGCAAGGTGCAACATCCGTCCAAAATGACGAACTATGCCGTACGACCTTTAGAAATGGGTGCATGGATTTGAAACGGTGCAGTACCATGGTGCACCACTCTCCAGCGATGGTAAATCACTGACCAGCCACGGGGATCACGTTTTACAGAAAAAATCCACGTGACGAAAAAACAAAGGGTAAAAAACTTCCATGACCCGATTGAGGTTCGGATAGGATTTTTTAGGTATGAAACTGACCAGTGACGGCTGATAGCTGTCATAGCTGTAGAACTCACAAATACCTTCGTTTTGACTGGTTGTGGCTCCCGTAACTATAAACGAGCCAAGAGTTATGGCCCTCCGAAGAATCGATATCCATAGGGTGCAACATCTACGGTGCAAGGTGCAACATCCGTCCAAAATGACGAAACCGTGCCGTACGACCTTTAGAAATGGGTGCATGGATTTGAAACGGTGCAGTACCATAGTGCACCACTCCCCAGCGATGGTAAATCATTGACCAGCCACGGGGATCCCGTTTTACAGAAAAATTCCACGTGACGAAAAAACGAAGGGTAAAAACTTCCTTGACCCGATTGAGGTTCGGATAGGATTTTTTGGGTATGAAACTAACCAGTGATGGCTGAAAGCTGTCATAGCTGTATAACTCACAGATATCTTCGTTTTGACTGGTTATGGCTCCCGTAACTCTAAACGAGCCAAGAGTTATGTCCCTCCGAAGAATCGATATCCTTAGGGTGCAACATCTACGGTGCAAGGTGCAACATCCGTCCAAAATTACGAAACCGTGCCGTACGACCTTTAGAAATGGGTGCATGGATTTGAAAAGGTGCAGTACCATGGTGCACCACTCTCCAGCGATGGTAAATCATTGACCAGCCACGGGGATCCCGTTTTTACAGAAAAAATCCACGTGAGGAAAAAACGAAGGGTAAAAAACTTCCATGACCAGATAGAGGTTCGGATAGTATTTTTTGGGTATGAAACTAACCAGTGATGGCTAAAAGCTGTCATAGATGTAGAACTCACAGATACCTTCGTTTTGACTGGTTATGGCTCCCGTAACTCTAAACGAGCCAAGAGTTATGGCCCTCCGAAGAATCGATATCCACAGGGTGCAACATCTACGGTGCAAGGTGCAACATCCGTCCAAAATGACGAAACAGTACCGTACGACATTTAGAAATGAGTGCATGGATTTGAAACATTGCAGTACCATGGTGCACCACTCTCCAGCGATGGTAAATCATAGACCAGCCACGGGGATCCCGTTTTACAGATAAAATCCACGTGACGAAAAAACGAAGGGTAAAAAACTTCCTTGACCCGATTGAGGTTCGGATAGGATTTTTCGGGTATGAAACTAACCAGTGACGGCAGAAAGCTGTCATAGCTGTAGAACTCATAGATACCTTCGTTTTGACTGGTTATGGCTCCCGTAACTCTAAACGAGCCAAGAGTTATGACCCTTCGAATAATAGATATCCATAGGGTGCAACATATACGGCGCAAGGTCCAACATCCGTCCAAAATGACGAAACCGTGCCGTACGACCTTTAGAAATGGGTGCATGGAATTGAAACGGTGCAGTACCATGGTGCACCACTCTCCAGCGATGGTAAATCATTGACCAGCCACGGGGATCCCGTTTTACAGAAAAAATCCACGTGACGAAAAAACGAAGGGTAAAAAACTTCCATGACCCGATTGAGGTTCGGATAGGATTTTTTGGGTATGAAACTAACCAGTGACGGCTGAAAGCGGTCATAGCTGTGAACTCACAGATACCTTCGTTTTGACAGGTTATGGGTCCCGTAACTCTACACTAGCCAAGAGTTATGGCCCTCCGAATAATCGATATCCAAAGGGTGCAACATCTGCGGTGCAAGGTGCAACATCCGTCCAAAATGACGAAACCGTGCCGTACGGCTTTTAGAAATGGGTGCAGGGATTTGAAACGTTGCAGTACCATGGTGCACCACTCTCCAGCGATGGTAAATCATTGACCAGCCATGGGGATCTCGTTTTACAGAAAAAATCCTCGTGACGAAAAAACGAAGGGCAAAAAACTTCCATGACCCGATTGAGGTTTGGATAGGATTTTTTCGGTATGAAACTAACCAGTGACGGCTGAAAGCGGTCATAGCTGTAGAACTCACAGATACCTTTGTTTTGACTGGTTATGGCTCCCGTAACTCTAAACGAGCCAAGAGTTATAGCCCTCCGAAGAATCGATATCCATAGGGTGCAACATCTACGGTGCAAGGTGCAACATCCGTCCAAAATGACGAAACCGTGCCGTACGACCTTTAGAAATGGGTGCATGGATTTGAAACGGTGCAGTACCATGGTGCACCACTCTCCAGCGATGGTAAATCATTGACCAGCCACGGGGATCTCGTTTTACAGAAAAATTCCACGTGACGAAAAAACGAAGGGTAAAAAACTTCCATGACCCGATTGAGGTTCGGATAGGATTTTTTGGGTATGAAACTGACTAGTGACGGCTGAAAGCGGTCATAACTGTAGAACTCACAGATACCTTCGTTTTGACTGGTTGTGGCTCCCGTAACTATAAACGAGCCAAGAGTTATGGCCCTCCGAAGAATCGATATCCATATGGTGCAACATCTACGGTGCAAGGTGCAACATCCGTCCAAAATGACGAAACCGTGCCGTACGACCTTTAGGAATGGGTGCATGGATTTGAAACGGTGCAGTACCATGGTGCACCACTCTCTGGCGATGGTAAATCATTGACCAGCCACGGGGATCCCGTTTTACAGAAAAAATCCACGTGAGGAGAAAACGAAGGGTAAAAAACTTACATGACCCGATTGAGGTTCGGATAGGATTTTTTGGGTATGAAACTAACCAGTGACGGCTGAAAGCGGTTATAGCTGTAGAACTCACAGATACCTTCGTTTTGACTGGTTATGGCTCCCGTAACTCTAAACGAGCCAAGAGTTATAGCCCTCCGAAGAATCGATATCCATAGGGTGCAACATCTACGGTGCAAGGTGCAACATCCGTCCAAAATGACGAAACCGTGCCGTACGACCTTTAGAAATGGGTGCATGGATTTGAAACGGTGCAGTACCATGGTGCACCACTCTCCAGCGATGGTAAATCATTGACCAGCCACGGGGATCTCGTTTTACAGAAAAATTCCACGTGACGAAAAAACGAAGGGTAAAAAACTTCCATGACCCGATTGAGGTTCGGATAGGATTTTTTGGGTATGAAACTGACCAGTGACGGCTGAAAGCGGTCATAGCTGTAGAACTCACAGATACCTTCGTTTTGACTGGTTGTGGCTCCCGTAACTATAAACGAGCCAAGAGTTATGGCCCTCCGAAGAATCGATATCCATAGGGTGCAACATCTACGGTGCAAGGTGCAACATCCGGCCAAAATGACGAAACCGTGCCGTACGACCTTTAGAAATGGGTGCATGGATTTGAAACGGTGCAGTACCATGGTGCACCACTCCCCAGTGATGGTAAATCATTGACCAGCCACGGGGATCCCGTTTTACAGAAAAATTCCACGTGACGAAAAAACGAAGGGTAAAAACTTCCTTGACCCGATTGAGGTTCGGATAGGATTTTTTGGGTATGAAACTAACCAGTGATGGCTGAAAGCTGTCATAGCTGTATAACTCACAGATATCTTTGTTTTGACTGGTTATGGCTCCCGTAACTCTAAACGAGCCAAGAGTTATGGCCCTCTGAATAATCGATATCCTTAGGGTGCAACATCTACGGTGCAAGGTGCAACATCCGTCCAAAATTACGAAACCGTGCCGTACGACCTTTAGAAATGGGTGCATGGATTTGAAACGGTGCAGTACCATGGTGCACCACTCTCAGGCGATGGTAAATCATTGACCAGCCACAGGGATCCCGTTTTACAGAAAAAATCCACGTGAGGAGAAAACGAAGGGTAAAAAACTTACATGACCCGATTGAGGTTCGGATAGGATTTTTTGGGTATGAAACTAACCAGTGACGGCTGAAAGCGGTTATAGCTGTAGAACTCACAAATACCTTCGTTTTGACTGGTTATGGCTCCCGTAACTCTAAACGAGCCAAGAGTTATAGCCCTCCGAAGAATCGATATCCATAGGGTGCAACATCTACGGTGCAAGGTGCAACATCCGTCCAAAATGACGAAACCGTGCCGTACGACCTTTAGAAATGGGTGCATGGATTTGAAACGGTGCAGTACCACGGTGCACCATTCTCCAGCGATGGTAAATCATTGACCAGCCACGGGGATCTCGTTTTACAGAAAAAATCCTCGTGACGAAAAAATGAAGGGTAAAAAACTTCCATGACCCGATTGAGGTTTGGATAGGATTTTTTCGGTATGAAACTAACCAGTGACGGCTGAAAGCGGTCATAGCTGTAGAACTCACAGATACCTTCGTTTTGACTGGTTATGGCTCCCGTAACTCTAAACGAGCCAAGAGTTATCGCCCTCCGAATAATCGATATCCATAGGGTGCAACATCTACGGTGCAAGGTGCAACATCCGTCCAAAATGACGAAACCGTGCCGTACGACCTTTAGAAATGGGTGCATGGATTTGAAACGGTGCAGTACCATGGTGCACCACTCTCCAGCGATGGTAAATCTTTGACCAGCCACCGGGATCCCGTTTTACAAAAAAATTCCACGTGACGAAAAAACGAAGGGTAAAGACTTCCTTGACCCGATTGAGGTTCGGATAGGATTTTTTAGGTATGAACCTTAACAGTGATGGCTGAAAGCTGTCATAGCTGTAGAACTCACAGATACCTTCGTTTTGACTGGTTATGGCTCCCGTAACTCTAAACGAGCCAAGAGTTATGGCCCTCTGAATAATCGATATCTTTAGGGTGCAACATCTACGGTGCAAGGTGCAACATCCGTCCAAAATTACGAAACCGTGCCGTACGACCTTTAGAAATGGGTGCATGGATTTGAAACGGTGCAGTACCATGGTGCACCACTCTCCAGCGATGGTAAATCATTGACCAGCCACGGGGATCTCGTTTTACAGAAAAATTCCACGTGACGAAAAAACGAAGGGTGAAAAACTTCCATGACCCGATTGAGGTTCGGATAGGATTTTTTGGGTATGAAACTAACCAGTGACGGCTGAAAGCGGTCATAGCTATAGAACTCACAGATACCTTCGTTTTGACTGTTTATGGCTCCCGTAACTCTAAACGAGCCAAGAGTTACAGCCCTCCGTTGAATTGATATCCATAGAGTGCAACATCTACGGTGCAAGGTGCAACATCCGTCCAAAATGACGAACTATGCCGTACGACCTTTAGAAATAGGTGCATGGATTTGAAACGGTGCAGTACCATGGTGCACCACTCTCCAGCGATGGTAAATCATTGACCAGCCACGGGGATCACGTTTTACAGAAAAAATCCACGTGACGAAAAAACGAAGGGTAAAAAACTTCCATGACCCGATTGAGGTTCGGATAGGATTTTTTGGGTATGAAACTGACCAGTGACGGCTGATAGCTGTCATAGCTGTAGAACTCACAGATACCTTCGTTTTGACTGGTTGTGGCTCCCGTAACTATAAACGAGCCAAGAGTTATGGCCCTCCGAAGAATCGATATCCATAGGGTGCAACATCTACGGTGCAAGGTGCAACATCCGTCCAAAATGACGAAACCGTGCCGTACAACCTTTAGAAATGGGTGCATGGATTTGAAACGGTGCAGTACCATGGTGCACCACTCCCCAGCGATGGTAAATCATTGACCAGCCACGGGGATCCCGTTTTACAGAAAAATTCCACGTGACGAAAAAACGAAGGGTAAAAACTTCCTTGACCCGATTGAGGTTCGGATAGGATTTTCTGGGTATGAAACTAACCAGTGATGGCTGAAAGCTGTCATAGCTGTATAACTCACAGATATCTTCGTTTTGACTGGTTATGGCTCCCGTAACTCTAAACGAGCCAAGAGTTATGTCCCTCCGAAGAATCGATATCCTTAGGGTGCAACATCTACGGTGCAAGGTGCAACATCCGTCCAAAATTACGAAACCGTGTCGTACGACCTTTAGAAATGGGTGCATGGATTTGAAACGGTGCAGTACCATGGTGCACCACTCTCCAGCGATGGTAAATCATTGACCAGCCACGGGGATCCCGTTTTTACAGAAAAAATCCACGTGAGGAAAAAACGAAGGGTAAAAAACTTCCATGACCCGATTGAGGTTCGGATAGGATTTTTTGGGTATGAAACTAATCAGTGATGGCTAAAAGCTGTCATAGATGTAGAACTCACAGATACCTTCGTTTTGACTGGTTATGGCTCCCGTAACTCTAAACGAGCCAAGAGTTATGGCCCTCCGAAGAATCGATATCCACAGGGTGCAACATCTACGGTGCAAGGTGCAACATCCGTCCAAAATGACGAAACAGTACCGTACGACCTTTAGAAATGAGTGCATGGATTTGAAACATTGCAGTACCATGGTGCACCACTCTCCAGCGATGGTAAATCATAGACCAGCCACGGGGATCCCGTTTTACAGATAAAATCCACGTGACGAAAAAACTAAGGGTAA
Organism: Allium cepa; assembly: GCA_030765085.1. Lineage (NCBI taxonomy): Eukaryota > Viridiplantae > Streptophyta > Magnoliopsida > Asparagales > Amaryllidaceae > Allium > Allium cepa. The sequence continues at coordinate 2,886,398 of CM060941.1, forward strand.
AAAACTTCCTTGACCCGATTGAGGTTCGGATAGGATTTTTCGGGTATGAAACTAACCAGTGACGGCAGAAAGCTGTCATAGCTGTAGAACTCATAGATACCTTCGTTTTGACTGGTTATGGCTCCCGTAACTCTAAACGAGCCAAGAGTCATGACCCTTCGAATAATAGATATCCATAGGGTGCAACATATACGGCGCAAGGTCCAACATCCGTCCAAAATGACGAAACCGTGCCGTACGACCTTTAGAAATGGGTGCATGGAATTGAAACGGTGCAGTACCATGGTGCACCACTCTCCAGCGATGGTAAATCATTGACCAGCCACGGGGATCCCGTTTTACAGAAAAAATCCACGTGACGAAAAAACGAAGGGTAAAAAACTTCCATGACCCGATTGAAGTTCGGATAGGATTTTTTGGGTATGAAACTAACCAGTGACGGCTGAAAGCGGTCATAGCTGTAGAACTCACAGATACTTTCGTTTTGACAGGTTATGGGTCCCGTAACTCTAAACTAGCCAAGAGTTATGGCCCTCCGAATAATCGATATCCAAAGGGCGCAACATCTGCGGTGTAAGGTGCAACATCCGTCCAAAATGACGAAACCGTGCCGTACGACCTTTAGAAATGGGTGCAGGGATTTGAAACGTTGTAGTACCATGGTGCACCACTCTCCAGCGATGGTAAATCATTGACCAGCCATGGGGATCTCATTTTACCGAAAAAATCCTCGTGACGAAAAAACGAAGGGCAAAAAACTTCCATGACCCGATTGAGGTTCGGATAGGATTTTTTGGGTATGAAACTAACCAGTGACGGCTGAAAGCGGTCATAGCTGTAGAACTCACAGATACCTTCGTTTTGACTGGTTATGGCTCCCGTAACTCTAAACGAGCCAAGAGTTATAGCCCTCCGAATAATCGATATCCATAGGGTGCAACATCTACGGTGCAAGGTGCAACATCCGTCCAAAATGACGAAACCGTGCCGTACGACCTTTAGAAATGGGTGCGTGGATTTGAAACGGTGCAGTACCATGGTGCACCACTCTCCAGTGATGGTAAATCATTGACCAGCCACGGGGATCTCGTTTTACAGAAAAATTCCACGTGACGAAAAAACGAAGGGTGAAAAACTTCCATGACCCGATTGAGGTTCGGATAGGATTTTTTGGGTATGAAACTGACCAGTGACGGCTGAAAGCCGTCATAGCTGTAGAACTCACAGACACCTTCGTTTTGACTGGTTGTGGCTCCCGTAACTATAAACGAGCCAAGAGTTATGGCCCTCCGAAGAATCGATATCCATAGGGTGCAACATCTACGGTGCAAGGTGCAACATCCGTCCAAAATGACGAAACCGTGCCGTACGACCTTTAGAAATGGGTGCATGGATTTGAAACGGTGCAATACCATGGTGCACCACTCCCCAGTGATGGTAAATCATTGACCAGCCACGGGGATCCCGTTTTACAGAAAAATTCCACGTGACGAAAAAATGAAGGGTAAAAACTTCCTTGACCCGATTGAGGTTCGGATAGGATTTTTTGGGTATGAAACTAACCAGTGATGGCTGAAAGCTGTCATAGCTGTATAACTCACAGATATCTTCATTTTGACTGGTTATGGCTCCCGTAACTCTAAACGAGCCAAGAGTTATGGCCCTCCGAATAATCGATATCCTTAGGGTGCAACATCTACGGTGCAAGGTGCAACATCCGTCCAAAATTACGAAACCGTGCCGTACGACCTTTAGAAATGGGTGCATGGATTTGAAACGGTGCAGTACCATGGTGCACCACTCTCAGGCGATGGTAAATCATTGACCATCCACGGGGATCCCGTTTTACAGAAAAAATCCACGTGAGGAGAAAACGAAGGGTAAAAAACTTCCATGACCCGATTGAGGTTCGGATAGGATTTTTTGGGTATGAAACTGACCAGTGACGGCTGAAAGCTGTCATAGCTGTAGAACTCACAGATACCTTCGTTTTGACTGGTTGTGGCTCCCGTAACTATAAACGAGCCAAGAGTTATGGCCCTCCGAAGAATCGATATCCATAGGGTGCAACATCTACGGTGCAAGGTGCAACATCCGGCCAAAATGACGAAACCGTGCCGTACGACCTTTAGAAATGGGTGCATGGATTTGAAACGGTGCAGTACCATGGTGCACCACTCCCCAGTGATGGTAAATCATTGACCAGCCACGGGGATCCCGTTTTACAGAAAAATTCCACGTGACGAAAAAACGAAGGGTAAAAACTTCCTTGACCCGATTGAGGTTCGGATAGGATTTTTTGGGTATGAAACTAACCAGTGATGGCTGAAAGCTGTCATAGCTGTATAACTCACAGATATCTTTGTTTTGACTGGTTATGGCTCCCGTAACTCTAAACGAGCCAAGAGTTATGGCCCTCTGAATAATCGATATCCTTAGGGTGCAACATCTACGGTGCAAGGTGCAACATCCGTCCAAAATTACGAAACCGTGCCGTACGACCTTTAGAAATGGGTGCATGGATTTGAAACGGTGCAGTACCATGGTGCACCACTCTCAGGCGATGGTAAATCATTGACCAGCCACGGGGATCCCGTTTTACAGAAAAAATCCACGTGAGGAGAAAACGAAGGGTAAAAAACTTACATGACCCGATTGAGGTTCGGATAGGATTTTTTGGGTATGAAACTAACCAGTGACGGCTGAAAGCGGTTATAGCTGTAGAACTCACAAATACCTTCGTTTTGACTGGTTATGGCTCCCGTAACTCTAAACGAGCCAAGAGTTATAGCCCTCCGAAGAATCGATATCCATAGGGTGCAACATCTACGGTGCAAGGTGCAACATCCGTCCAAAATGACGAAACCGTGCCGTACGACCTTTAGAAATGGGTGCATGGATTTGAAACGGTGCAGTACCACGGTGCACCACTCTCCAGCGCTGGTAAATCATTGACCAGCCACGGGGATCACGTTTTACAGAAAAAATCCACGTGACGAAAAAACGAAGGGTAAAAAACTTCCACGACCCGATAGAGGTTCGGATAGGATTTTTTGGGTATGAAACTAACCAGTGACGGCTGAAAGCTGTCATAGCTGTAGAACTCACAGATACCATCGTTTTGACTGGTTATGGCTCCCGTAACTCTAAACGAGCCATGAGTTATGGCCCTCCGAAGAATCGATATCCATAGGGTGCAACATCTACGGTGCAAGGTGCAACATCCGTCCAAAATGACGAAACCGTGCCGTACGACCTTTAGAAATGGATGCATGGATTTGAAACGGTGCAGTACCATGGTGCACCATTCTCCAGCGATGGTAAATTATTGACCAGCCACGGGGATCTCGTTTTACAGAAAAAATCCTCGTGACGAAAAAATGAAGGGTAAAAAACTTCCATGACCCGATTGAGGTTTGGATAGGATTTTTTCGGTATGAAACTAACCAGCGACGGCTGAAAGCGGTCATAGCTGTAGAACTCACAGATACCTTCGTTTTGACTGGTTATGGCTCCCGTAACTCTAAACGAGCCAAGAGTTATAGCCCTCCGAAGAATCGATATCCATAGGGTGCAACATCTACGGTGCAAGGTGCAACATCCGCCCAAAATGACGAAACCGTGCCGTACGACCTTTAGAAATGGGTGCATGGATTTGAAACGGTGCAGTACCATGGTGCACCACTCTCCAGCGATGGTAAATCTTTGACCAGCCACGGGGATCCCGTTTTACAGAAAAATTCCACGTGACGAAAAAACGAAGGGTAAAAACTTCCTTGACCCGATTGAGGTTCGGATAGGATTTTTTAGGTATGAAACTTAACAGTGATGGCTGAAAGCTGTCATAGCTGTAGAACCCACAGATACCTTCGTTTTGACTGGTTATGGCTCCCGTAACTCTAAACGAGCCAAGAGTAATGGCCCTCCGAATAATCGATATCCTTAGGGTGCAACATCTACGGTGCAAGGTGCAACATCCGTCCAAAATTACGAAACCGTGCCGTACGACCTTTAGAAATGGGTGCATGGATTTGAAACGGTGCAGTACCATGGTGCACCACTCTCCAGCGATAGTAAATCATTGACCAGCCACGGGGATCCCGTTTTACAGAGAAAATCCACGTGACGAAAATACGAAGGGTAAAAAACTTCCATGACCCGATTGAGGTTCGGATAGGATTTTTTGGGTATGAAACTAACCAGTGACGGCTGAAAGCGGTGATAGCTATAAAACTCGCAGATACCTTCGTTTTGACTGTTTATGGCTCCCGTAACTCTAAACGAGCCAAGAGTTATAGCCCTCCGTTGAATTGATATCCATAGAGTGCAACATCTACGGTGCAAGGTGCAACATCCGTCCAAAATGACGAACTGTGCCGTACGACCTTTAGAAATGGGTGCATGGATTTGAAACGGTGCAATACCATGGTGCACCACTCTCCGGCGATGGTAAATCATTGACCAGCCACGGGGATCACGTTTTACAGAAAAAATCCACGTGACGAAAAAACGAAGGGTAAAAAACTTCCATGACCCGATTGAGGTTCGGATAGGATTTTTTGGGTATGAAACTGACCAGTGATGGCTGAAAGCTGTCATAGCTATAGAACTCACAGATACCTTCGTTTTGACTGGTTGTGGCTCCCGTAACTATAAACGAGCCAAGAGTTATGGCCCTCCGAAGAATCGATATCCATAGGGTGCAACATCTACGGTGCAAGGTGCAACATCCGTCCAAAATGACGAAACCGTGCCGTACGACCTTTAGAAATGGGTGCATGGATTTGAAACGGTGCAGTACCATGGTGCACCACTCCCCAGCGATGGTAAATCATTGACCAGCCACGGGGATCCCGTTTTACAGAAAAATTCCACGTGACGAAAAAACGAAGGGTAAAAACTTCCTTGACCCGATTGAGGTTCGGATAGGATTTTTTGGGTGCGAAACTAACCAGTGATGGCTGAAAGCTGTCATAGCTGTATAACTCACAGATATCTTCGTTTTGACTGGTTATGGCTCCCGTAACTCTAAACGAGCCAAGAGTTATGTCCCTCCGAATAATCGATATCCTTAGGGTGCAACATCTACGGTGCAAGGTGCAACATCCGTCCAAAATTACGAAACCGTGCCGTACGACCTTTAGAAATGGGTCATGGATTTGAAACGGTGCAGTACCATGGTGCACCACTCTTCGGCGATGGTAAATCATTGACCAGCCACGGGGATCCCGTTTTACAGAAAAAATCCACGTGAGGAAAAAACGAAGGGTAAAAAACTTCCATGACCCGATTGAGGTTCGGATAGGATTTTTTGGGTATGAAACTAACCAGTGACGGCTGAAAGCGGTTATAGCTGTAGAACTCACAGATACCTTCGTTTTGACTGGTTATGGCTCCCGTAAATCTAAACGAGCCAAGAGTTATAGCCCTCCGAAGAATAGATATCCATAGGGTGCAACATCTACGGTGCAAGGTGCAACATCCGTCCAAAATGACGAAACCGTGCCATACGACCTTTAGAAATGGGTGCATGGATTTGAAACGGTGCAGTACCATGGTGCACCACTCCCCAGCGATGGTAAATCATTGACCAGCCACGGGGATCCCGTTTTACAGAAAAATTCCACGTGACGAAAAAACGAAGGGTAAAAACTTCCTTGACCCGATTGAGGTTCGGATAGGATTTTTTGGGTGTGAAACTAACCAGTGATGGCTGAAAGCTGTCATAGCTGTATAACTCACAGATATCTTCGTTTTGACTGGTTATGGCTCCCGTAACTCTAAACGAGCCAAGAGTTATGTCCCTCCGAATAATCGATATCCTTAGGGTGCAACATCTACGGTGCAAGGTGCAACATCCGTCCAAAATTACGAAACCGTGCCGTACGACCTTTAGAAATGGGTCATGGATTTGAAACGGTGCAGTACCATGGTGCACCACTCTTCGGTGATGGTAAATCATTGACCAGCCACGGGGATCCCGTTTTACAGAAAAAATCCACGTGAGGAAAAAACGAAGGGTAAAAAACTTCCATGACCCGATTGAGGTTCGGATAGGATTTTTTGGGTATGAAACTAACCAGTGACGGCTGAAAGCGGTTATAGCTGTAGAACTCACAGATACCTTCGTTTTGACTGGTTATGGCTCCCGTAAATCTAAACGAGCCAAGAGTTATAGCCCTCCGAAGAATAGATATCCATAGGGTGCAACATCTACGGTGCAAGGTGCAACATCCGTCCAAAATGACGAAACCGTGCCGTACGACCTTTAGAAATGGGTGCATGGATTTGAAACGGTGCAGTACCATGGTGCACCACTCTCCAGAGCTGGTAAATCATTGACCAGCCACGGGGATCACGTTTTACAGAAAAAATCCACGTGACGAAAAAACGAAGGGTAAAATACTTCCACGACCCGATTGAGGTTCGGATAGGATTTTTTGGGTATGAAACTAACCAGTGACGGCTGAAAGCTGTCATAGCTGTAGAACTCACAGATATCATCGTTTTGACTGGTTATGACTGCCGTAACTCTAAACGAGCCATGAGTTATGGCCCTCCGAAGAATCGATATCCATAGGGTGCAACTTCTACGGTGCAAGGTGCAACATCCGTCCAAATTGACGAAACCGTGTCGTACGACCTTTAGAAATGGATGCATGGATTTGAAACGGGGCAGTACCGTGGTTCACCGTTCTCCAGCGATGGTAAATCATTGACCAGCCACGGGGATCTCGTTTTACAGAAAAAATCCTCGTGACGAAAAAATGAAGGGTAAAAAACTTCCATGACCCGATTGAGGTTTGGATAGGATTTTTTCGGTATTAAACTAACCAGTGATGGCTGAAAGCGGTCATAGCTGTAGAACTCACAGATACCTTCGTTTTGACTGGTTATGGCTCCCGTAACTCTAAACGAGCCAAGAGTTATAGCCCTCCGAAGAATCGATATCCATAGGGTGCAACATCTACGGTGCAAGGTGCAACATCCATCCAAAATGAAGAAACCGTGCCGTACGACCTTTAGAAATGGATGCATGGATTTGAAACGGTGCAGTACCATGGTGCACCATTCTCCAGCGATGGTAAATTATTGACCAGCCACGGGGATCTCGTTTTACAGAAAAAATCCTCGTGACGAAAAAATGAAGGGTAAAAAACTTCCATGACCCGATTGAGGTTTGGATAGGATTTTTTCGGTATGAAACTAACCAGTGATGGCTGAAAGCGGTCATAGCTGTAGAACTCACAGATACCTTCGTTTTGACTGGTTATGGCTCCCGTAACTCTAAACGAGCCAAGAGTTATAGCCCTCCGAAGAATCGATATCCATAGGGTGCAACATCCGTCCAAAATGACGAAACCGTGCCGTACGACCTTTAGAAATGGGTGCATGGATTTGAAACGGTGCAGTACCATGGTGCACCACTCTCCAGCGATGGTAAATCTTTGACCAGCCACCGGGATCCCGTTTTACAGAAAAATTCCACGTGATGAAAAAACGAAGGGTAAAAACTTACTTGACCCGATTGAGGTTCGGATAGGATTTTTTAGGTATGAAACTAAACAGTGATGGCTGAAAGCTGTCATAGCTGTAGAACTCACAGATACCTTCGTTTTGACTGGTTATGGCTCCCGTAACTCTAAACGAGCCAAGAGTTATGGCCCTCTGAATAATCGATATCCTTAGGGTGCAACATCTACGGTGCAAGGTGCAACATCCGTCCAAAATTACGAAACCGTGCCGTACGACCTTTAAAAATGGGTGCATGGATTTGAAACGGTGCAGTACCATGGTGCACCACTCTCCAGCGATGGTAATCATTGACCAGCCACGGGGATCCCGTTTTACAGAAAAAATCCACGTGACGAAAAAACGAAGGGTAAAAAACTTCCAGGACCCGATTGATGTTCGGATAGGATTTTTTGGGTATGAAACTAACCAGTGACGGCTGAAAGTGGTCATAGCTGTAGAACTCACAGATACCTTCGTTTTGACTGGTTATGGCTTCCGTAACTATAAACGAGCCAAGAGTTATAGCCCTCCGAATAATCGATATCCATAGGGTGCAACATCTACGGTGCAAGGTGCAACATCCGTCCAAAATGACGAAACCGTGCCGTACGACCTTTAGAAATGGGTGCATGGATTTGAAACGGTGCAGTACCATGGTGAACCACTCTCCAGCGATGGTAACTCATAGACCAGCCACGAGGATCCCTTTTTACAGAAAAAATAGACGTGACGAAAAAACGAAGGGTAAAAAACTTCCATGACCCGATTGAGCTCGGATAGGATTTTTTGGGTATGAAACTAACCAGTGACGGCTGAAAGCCGTCATAGCTGTAGAACTCACAGATACCTTCGTTTTGACTGGTTATGGCTCCCGTAACTCTAAACGAGCCAAGAGTTATGGCCCTCCGAAGAATCGATTTCCACAGGGTGCAACATCTGCGGTGCAAGGTGCAACATCCGTCCAAAATGACGAAACCGTGCCGTACGACCTTTAGAAATGGGTGCATGGATTTGAAACGGTGCAGTACCATGGTGCACCATTCTCCAGCGATGGTAAATCATTGACCAGCCACGGGTATCCCGTTTTACAGAAAAATTCCACGTGACGAAGAAACGAAGGGTAAAAACTTCCTTGACCCGATTGAGGTTCGGATTGGATTTTTTGGGTATGTAACTAACCAGTGATGGATGAAAGCTGTCATAGCTGTAGAACTCACAGATACCTTCGTTTTGACTGGTTATGGCTCCCGTAACTCTAAACGAGCCAAGAGTTATGGCCCTCCGAATAATCGATATCCTTAGGGTGCAACATCTACGGTGCAAGGTGCAACATCCGTCCAAAATTACGAAACCGTGCCGTACGACCATTAGAAATGGGTGCATGGATTTGAAACGGTGCAGTACCATGGTGCACCACTCTCCAGCGATGGTAAATCATTGACTAGCCACGGGGATCCCGTTTTACAGAAAAAATCCACGCGACGAAAAAACGAAGGGTAAAAAACTTCCATGACCCGATTGAGGTTCGGATAGGATTTTTTGGGTATGAAACTAACCAGTGACGGCTGAAAGCGGTCATAGCTGTAGAACTCACAGATACCTTTGTTTTGACTGGTTATGGCTTCCTTAACTCTAAACGAGCCAAGAGTTATGATCCTCCGAAGAATCGATATCCATAGGGTGCAACATCTACGGTGCAAGGTGCAACATCCGTCCAAAATGACGAAACAGTGCCGTACGTCCTTTAGAAATGGGTGCATGGATTTGAAACGGTGCAGTACCATGGTGCACCACTCTCCGGCGGTGGTAAATCATTGACCAGCCACGGGGATCCCGTTTTTACAGAAAAAATCCACGTGAGGAAAAAACGAAGTGTAAAAAACTTCCATGACCCGATTGAGGTTCGGATAGGATTTTTTGGGTATGAAACTAACCAGTGACGGCTGAAAGCGGTCATAGCTGTAGAACTCACAGATACCTTTGTTTTGACTGGTTATGGCTCCCTTAACTCTAAACGAGCCAAGAGTTATGGCCCTCCGAAGAATCGATATCCACAGGGTGCAACATCTACGGTGCAAGGTGCAACATCCGTCCAAAATGACGAAACAGTGCCGTACGACCTTTAGAAATGAGTGCATGGATTTGAAACATTGCAGTACCATAGTGCACCACTCTCCAGCGATGGTAAATCATAGAGCAGCCACGGTGATCCCGTTTTACAGAACAAATCCACGTGACGAAAAAACGAAGGGTAAAAAACTTCCTTGACCCGATTGAGGTTCGGATAGGATTTTTTGGGTATGAAACTAACCAGTGATGGCAGAAAGCTGTCATAGCTGTAGAACTCATAGATACCTTCGTTTTGACCGGTTATGGCTCCCGTAACTCTAAACGAGCCAAGAGTTATGGCCCTTCGAATAATAGATATCCATAGGGTGCAACATCTACGGCGCAAGGTCCAACATCCGTCCAAAATGACGAAACCGTGCCGTACGACCTTTAGAAATGGGTGCATGGAATTGAAACGGTGCAGTACCATGGTGCACCACTCTCCAGCGATGGTAAATCATTGACCAGCCACGGGGATGCCGTTTTACAGAAATAATCCACGTGACGAAAAAACGAAGGGTAAAAAACTTCCATGACCCGATTGAGGTTCGGATAGGATTTTTTGGTAATGAAACTAACCAGTGACGGCTGAAAGCAATCATAGCTGTAGAACTCACAGATACCTTCGTTTTGACTGGTTATGGCTACCGTAACTCTAAACGAGCCAAGAGTTATGGCCCTCCGATGAATCGATATCCATAGGGTGCAACATCTACGGTGCAAGGTGCAACATCCGTCCAAAATGACGAAACAGTGCCGTACGACCTTTAGAAATGGGTGCATGGATTGGAAACGGTGCAGTACCGTGGTGCACCACTCTCCAGCGATGGTAAATCATTGACCAGCCACGGGGATCCCGTTTTACAGAAAAAATCCACGTGACGAAAAAACGAAGGGCAAAAAACTTCCATGACCCGATTGAGGTTCGTATAGGATTTTTTGGGTATGAAACTAACCAGTGACGGCTGAAAGCAATCATAGCTGTAGAACTCACAGATACCTTCGTTTTGACTGGTTATGGCTCCCGTAACTCTTAACGAGCCATGCGTTATGGCCCTCCGAAGAATCGATATACATAGGGTGCAACATCTACGGTGCAAGGTGCAACATCCGTCCAAAATGACGAAACCGTGCCGTACGACCTTTAGAAATGGATGCATGGATTTGAAACGGTGCAGTACCATGGTGCACCATTCTCCAGCGATGGTAAATCATTGACCAGCCACGAGGATCTCGTTTTACAGAAAAATCCTCGTGACGAAAAAACGAAGGGTAAAAAACTTCCATGACCCGATTGAGGTTCAGATAGGATTTTTTGGGCATGAAACTAACCAGTGACGGCTGAAAGCCCTCATAGCTGTAGAACTCACAGATACCTTCGTTTTGACTGGTTATGGCTCCCGTAACTCTAAACGAGCCAAGAGTTATGGCCCTCCGAAGAATCGATATCCACAGGGTGCAACATCTGCGGTGCAAGGTGCAACATCCGTCCAAAATGACGAAACCGTGCCGTACAACCTTTATAAATGGGTGCATGGATTTGAAACGGTGCAGTACCATGGTGCACCACTCTCCAGCGATGGTAAATCATTGACCAGCCACGGGGATCCCGTTTTACAGAAAAATTCCACGTGACGAAAAAACGAAGGGTAAAAACTTACTTGACCCGATTGAGGTTCGGATAGGATTTTTTGGGTATGAAACTAACCAGTGATGGCTGAAAGCAGTCATAGCTGTAGAACTCACAAATACCTTCGTTTTGACTGGTTATGGCTCCCGTAACTCTAAACGAGCCAAGAGTTATGGCCCTCCGAATAATAGATATCCTTAGGGTGCAACATCTACGGTGCAAGGTGCAACATCCGTCCAAAATTACGAAACCGTGTCGTACGACCATTAGAAATGGGTGCATGGATTTGAAACGGTGCAGTACCATGGTTCACCACTCTCCAGCGATGGTAAAGCATTGACCAGCCACGGGGATCCCGTTTTACAGAAAAAATCCACGTGACAAAAAAACGAAGGGTAAAAAATTCCATGACCTGATTGAGGTTCGGATTGGACTTTTTGGGTATGAAACTAACCAGTGACGGCTGAAAGCGGTCATAGCTGTAGAACTCACAGATACCTTCGCTTTGACTGGTTACGGCTCCCTTAACTCTAAACGAGCCAAGAGTTATGGCCCTCCGAAGAATCGATATCCAAAGGGTGCAACATCTACGGTGCAAGGTGCAACATCCGTCCATAATGACGAAACCGTGTCTTACGACCTTTAGAAATGGGTGCATGGATTTGAAACGGTGCAGTACCATGGTGCACCACTCTCCAGCGGTGGTAAATCATTGACCAGCCACGGGGATCCCGTTTTTACAGAAAAAATCCACGTGGGGAAAAAACGAAGGGTAAAAAACTCCCATGACCCGATTGAGGTTCGGATAGGATTTTTTGGGTATGAAACTTACCAATGATGGTTAAAAGCCGTCATAGCTGTAGAACTCACAGATACCTTCGCTTTGACTGGTTATGGCTCCCGTAACTCTAAACGAGCCAAGAGTTATGGCCCTCCGAAGAATCGATATCCATACGGTGCAACATCTACGGTGCAAGGTGCAACATCCGTCCAAAATGACGAAACAGTGCCGTACGACCTTTAGAAATGAGTGCATGGATTTGAAACATTGCAGTACCATGGTGCACCACTCTCCAGCGATGGTAAATCATAGACCAGCCACGGGGATCCCGTTTTACAGAAAAAATCCACGTGACGAAAAAACGAAGGGTAAAAACCTTCCTTGACCCGATTGAGGTTCGAATAGGATTTTTTGGGTATGAAACTAACCAGTGACGGCAGAAAGCTGTCATAGCTGTAGAACTCATAGATACCTTCGTTTTGACTGGTTATGGCTCCCGTAACTCTAAACGAGCCAAGAGTTATGGCCCTTCGAATAATAGATATCCATAGGGTGCAACATCTACGGCGCAAGGTCCAACATCCGTCCAAAATGACGAAACCTTGCCGTACGACCTTTAGAAATGGGTGCATGGAATTGAAACGGTGCAGTACCATGGTGCTCCACTCTCCAGCGATGGTAAATCATTGACCAGCCACGGGGATCCCGTTTTACAGAAAAAATCCACGTGACGAAAAAACGAAGGGTAAAAAACTTCCATGACCCGATTGAGGTTCGGATAGGATTTTTTGGTAATGAAACTAACCAGTGACGGCTGAAAGCCGTCATAGCTATAGAACTCACAGATACCTTCGTTTTGACAGGTTATGGGTCCCGTAACTCTAAACGAGCCAAGAGTTATGGCCCTCCGAATAATCGATATCCAAAGGGTGCAACATCTGCGGTGCAAGGTGCAACATCCGTCCAAAATGACGAAACCGTGCCGTACGACCTTTAGAAATGGGTGCAAGGATTTGAAATGTTGCAGTACCATGGTGCACCTCTCTCCAGCGATGGTAAATCATTGACCAGCCACGGGGATCCCGTTTTACAGAAAAAATCCACGTGACGAAAAAACGAAGGGTAAAAAACTTCCATGACCCGATTGAGGTTCGGATAGGATTTTTTGGGTATGAAACTAACCAGTGGCGGCTGAAAGCAGTCATATCTGTAGAACTCACAGATACCTTCGTTTTGACTGGTTATGGCTCCCGTAACTCTAAACGAGCCATGAGTTATGGGCCTCCGAAGAATCGATATACATAGGGTGCAACATCTACGGTGCAAGATGCAACATCCGTCCAAAATGACGAAACCGTGTCGTACGACCTTTAGAAATGGATGCATGGATTTCAAACGGTGCAGTACCATGGTGCACCATTCTCCAGCGATGGTAAATCATTGACCAGCCACGAGGATCTCGTTTTACAGAAAAAATCCTCGTGACGAAAAAACGAAGGGTAAAAAACTTCCATGACCCGATTGAGGTTCGGATAGGATTTTTTGGGTATGAAACTAACCAGTGACGGCTGAAAGCCCTCATAGCTGTAGAACTCACAGATACCTTCATTTTGACTGGTTATGGCTCCCGTAACTCTAAACGAGCCAAGAGTTATGGCCCTCCGAAGAATCGATATCCACAGGGTGCAACCTCTGCGGTGCAAGGTGAATCCATCCAAAATGACGAAACCGTGCCGTACAACCTTTAGAAATGGGTGCATGGATTTGAAACGGTGCAGTACCGTGGTACACCACTCTCCAGTGATGGTAAATCATTGACCAGCCACGGGGATCCCGTTTTACAGAAAAATTCCACGTGACGAAAAAACGAAGGGTAAAAACTTACTTGACCCGATTGAGGTTTGGATAGGATTTTTTGGGTATGAAACTAACCAGTGATGGCTGAAAGCTTTCATAGCTGTAGAACTCACAAATACCTTCGTTTTGACTGGTTATGGCTCCCGTAACTCTAAACGAGCCAAGAGCTATGGCCCTCCGAATAATCGATATCCTTAGGGTGCAACATCTACGGTGCAAGGTGCAACATCCGTCCAAAATTACGAAACCGTGCCGTACGACCATTAGAAATGGGTGCATGGATTTGAAATGGTGCAGTACCATGGTGCACCACTCTCCAGCGATGGTAAATCATTGACCAGCCACGGGGATCCCGTTTTACAGAAAAAATCCACGTGACGAAAAAACGAAGGGTAAAAAACTTCCATGACCCGATTGAGGTTCGGATAGGATTTTTTGGGTATGAAACTAACCAGTGACGGCTGAAAGCGATCATAGCAGTAGAACTCACAGATACCTTCGTTTTGACTGGTTATGGCTCCCTTAACTCTAAACGAGCCAAGAGTTATGGCCCTACGAAGAATCGATATCCATAGGGTGCAACATCTACGGTGCAAGGTGCAACATCCGTCCAAAATGACGAAACTGTGCCGTACGACCTTTAGAAATGGGTGCATGGATTTGAAACGGTGCAGTACCATGGTGCACCACTCTCCAGCGGTGGTAAATCATTGACCAGCCACGGGGATCCCGTTTTTACAGAAAAAATCCACGTGAGGAAAAAACGAAGGGTAAAAAACTTCCATGACCCGATTGAGGTTCGGATAGGATTTTTTGGGTATGAAACTTACCAGTGATGGTTAAAAGCCGTCATAGCTGTAGAACTCACAGATACCTTCGTTTTGACTGGTTATGGCTCCCGTAACTCTGAACGAGCCAAGAGTTATGGCCCTCCGAAGAATCGATATCCATAGGGTGCAACATCTACGGTGCAAGGTGCAACATCCGTCCAAAATGAAGAAACAGTGCCGTACGACCTTTAGAAATGAATGCATGGATTTGAAACATTGCAGTACCATGGTGCACCACTCTCCAGCGATGGTAAATCATAGACCAGCCACGGGGATCTCGGTTTACAGAAAAAATCCACGTGACGAAAAAACGAAGGGTAAAAAACTTCCTTGACCCGATTGAGGTTCGGATAGGATTTTTCGGGTATGAAACTAACCAGTGACGGCAGAAAGCTGTCATAGCTGTAGAACCCATAGATTCCTTCGTTTTGACTGGTTATGGCTCCCGTAACTCTAAACGAGCCAAGAGTTATGGCCCTTCGAATAATAGATATCCATAGGGTGCAACATCTACGGCGCAAGGTCCAACATCCGTCCAAAATGACGAAACCGTGCCGTACGACCTTTAGAAATGGGTGCATGGAATTGAAACGGTGCAGTACCATGGTGCACCACTCTCCAGCGATGGTAAATCATTGACCAGCCACGGGGATGCCGTTTTACAGAAAAAATCCACGTGACGAAAAACTAAAGGGTAAAATACTTCCATGACCCGATTGAAGTTCGGATAGAATTTTTTGGTAATGAAATAAACCAGTGACGGCTGAAAGCCGTCATAGCTGTAGAACTCACAGATACCTTCGTTTTGACAGGTTATGGGTCCCGTAACTCTAAACGAGCCAAGAGTTATGGCCCTCCGAATAATCGATATCCAAAGGGTGCAACATCTGCGGTGCAAGGTGCAACATCCTTCCAAAATGACGAAACCGTGCCGTACGACCTTTAGAAATGGGTGCAGGGATTTGAAACGTTGCAGTACCATGGTGCACCACTCTCCAGCGATGGTAAATCATTGACCAGCCACGGGGATCCCGTTTTACAGAAAAAATCCACGTGACGAAAAAACGAAGGGTAAAAAACTTCCATGACCCGATTGAGGTTCGGATAGGATTTTTTGGGTATGAAACTTAACAGTGATAGTTAAAAGCCGTCATAGCTGTAGAACTCACAGATACCTTCGTTTTGACTGGTTATGGCTCCCGTAGCTCTAAACGAGCTAAGAGTTATGGCCCTCCGAAGAATCGATATCCGTAGGGTGCAACATCTACGGTGCAAGGTGCAACATCCGTCCAAAATGACAAAACAGTGCCGTACGACCTTTAGAAATGAGTGCATGGATTTGAAACATTGCAGTACCATGGTGCACCACTCTCCAGCGATGGTAAATCATAGACCAGCCACGGGGATCCCGTTTTACAGAAAAAATCCACGTGACGAAAAAACGAAGGGTAAAAAACTTCCTTGACCCGATTGAGGTTCGGATAGGATTTTTCGGGTATGAAACTAACCAGTGACGGCAGAAAGCTGTCATAGCTGTAGAACTCATAGATACCTTCGTTTTGACTGGTTATGGCTCCCGTAACTCTAAACGAGCCAAGAGTTATGACCCTTCGAATAATAGATATCCATAGGGTGCAACATCTACGGCGCAAGGTCCAACATCCGTCCAAAATGACGAAACCGTGCCGTACGACCTTTAGAAATGGGTGCATGGAATTGAAACGGTGCAGTACCATGGTGCACCACTCTCCAGCGATGGTAAATCATTGACCAGCCACGGGGATCCCGTTTTACAGAAAAAATCCACGTGACGAAAAAACGAAGGGTAAAAAACTTCCATGACCCGATTGAGGTTCGGATAGGATTTTTTGGGTATGAGACTAACCAGTGACGGCTGAAAGCCGTCATAGCTGTAGAACTCACAGATACCTTCGTTTTGACAGGTTATGGGTCCCGTAAACTCTAAACGAGCCAAGAGTTATGGCCCTCCGAATAATCGATATCCAAAGGGTGCAACATCTGCGGTGCAACGTGCAACATCCGTCCAAAATGACGAAACCGCGCCGTACGACCTTTAGAAATGGGTGCAGGGATTTGAAACGTTGCAGTACCATGGTGCACCACTCTCCAGCGATGGTAAATCATTGACCAGCCACGGGGATCCCGTTTTACAGAAAAAATCCACGTGACGAAAAAACGAAGGGTAAAAAACTTCCATGACCCGATTGAGGTTCGGATAGGATTTTTTGGGTATGAAACTAACCAGTGACGGCTGAAAGCAGTCATAGCTGTAGAACTCACAGATACCTTCGTTTTAACTGGTTATGGCTCCCGTAACTCTAAACGAGCCATGAGTTATGGCCCCCTGAAGAATCGATATCCATAGGGTGCAACATCTACGGTGCAAGGTGCAACATCCGTCCAAAATGACGAAACCGTGCCGTACGACCTTTAGAAATGGATGCATGGATTTGAAACGGTGCAGTACCATGGTGCACCATTCTCCAGCGATGGTAAATCATTGACCAGTCACGGGGATCTCGTTATACATAAAAAATCCTCGTTACGAAAAAACGAAGGGTAAAAAACTTCCATGACCCGATTGAGGTTCGGATAGGATTTTTTGGGTATGAAACTAACCAGTGACGGCTAAAAGCCCTCATAGCTGTAGAACTCACAGATACCTTCGTTTTGACTGGTTATGGCTCCCGTAACTCTAAATGAGCCAAGAGTTATGGCCCATCGAAGAATCGATATCCACAGGGTGCAACATCTACGGTGCAAGGTGCAACATCCGTCCAAAATGACGAAACCGTGCCGTACGACCTTTAGAAATGGGTGCAAGGATTTGAAATGGTGCAGTACCATGGTGCACCACTCTCCAGCGGTGGTAAATCGTTGACCAGCCACGGGGATCCCGTTTTTACAGAAAAAATCCACGTGAGGAAAAAACGAAGGGTAAAAAACTACCATGACCCGATTGAGGTTCGGATAGGATTTTTTGGGTATGAAACTTACCAGTGATGGCTAAAAGCCGTCATAGCTGTAGAACTCACAGATACCTTCGTTTTGACTGGTTATGGCTCCCGTAACTCTAAACGAGCCAAGAGTTATGGGCCTCCGAAGAATCGATATCCATAGGGTGCAACATCTACGGTGCAAGGTGCAACATCCGTCCAAAATGACGAAACAGTGTCGTACGACCTTTAGAAATGAGTGCATGGATTTGAAACATTGCAGTACCATGGTGCACCACTCTCCAGCGATGGTAAATCATAGACCAGCCACGGGGATCCTGTTTTACAGAAAAAATCCACGTGACGAAAAAACGAAGGGTAAAAAACTTCCTTGACCCGATTGAGGTTCGGATAGGATTTTTCGGGTATGAAACTAACCAGTGACGGCTGAAAGCGGTCATAGCTGTAGAACTCACAGATACCTTCGTTTTGACTGGTCATGGCTCCCTTAACTCTAAATGAGCCAAGAGTTATGGCCCATCGAAGAATCGATATCCATAGGGTGCAACATCTACGGTGCAAGGTGCAACATCCGTCCAAAATGACGAAACCGTGCCGTACGACCTTTAGAAATGGGTGCATGGATTTGAAACGGTGCAGTACCATGGTGCACCACTCTCCAGCGGTGGTAAATCATTGACCAGCCACGGGGATCCCGTTTTTACAGAAAAAATCCACGTGAGGAAAAAAAGAAGGGTAAAAAACTTCCATGACCCGATTGAGGTTCGGATAGGATTTTTTGGGTATGAAACTTACCAGTGATGGCTAAAAGCCGTCATAGCTGTAGAACTCACAGATACCTTCGTTTTGACTGGTTGTGGCTCCCGTAACTCTAAACGAGCCAAGAGTTATGGCCCTCCGAAGAATCGATATCCACAGGGTGCAACATCTACGGTGCAAGGTGCAACATCCGTCCAAAATGACGAAACAGTGCCGTACGACCTTTAGAAATGAGTGCATGGATTTGAAACATTAAAGTACCATGGTGCACCACTCTCCAGCGATGGTAAATCATAGACCAGCCACGGGGATCCCGTTTTACAGAAAAAATCCACGTGACGAAAAAACGAAGGGTAAAAAACTTCCTTGACCCGATTGAGGTTCGGACAGGATTTTTCGGGTATGAAACTAACCAGTGACGGCAGAAAGCTGTCATAGCTGTAGAACTCATAGATACCTTCGTTTTGACTGGTTATGGCTCCCGTAACTCTAAACGAGCCAAGAGTTATGGCCCTTCGAATAATAGATATCCATAGGGTGCAACATCTACGGCGCAAGGTCCAACATCCGTCCAAAATGACGAAACTGTGCCGTACGAACTTTAGAAATGGGTGCATGGAATTGAAACGGTGCAGTACCATGGTGCACCACTCTCCAGCGATGGTAAATCATTGACCAGCCACGGGGATCCCGTTTTACAGAAAAAATCCACGTGACGAAAAAACGAAGGGTAAAAAACTTCCATGACCCGATTGAGGTTTGGATAGGATTTTTTGGGTATGAAACTAACCATTGACGGCAGAAAGCCGTTGTAGCTGCAGAACTCACAGATACCTTCGTTTTGACAGGTTATGGGTCCCGTAACTCTAAACGAGCCAAGAGTTATGGCCCTCCGAATAATCGATATCCAAAGGGTGCAACATCTACGGTGCAAGGTGCAACATCCGTCCGAAATGACGAAGCCGTGCCGTACGACCTTTAGAAATGGGTGCATGGATTTGAAACGGTGCAGTACCATGGTGCACCACTCTCCAGCGATGGTAAATCATTGACCAGCCACGGGGATCCCGTTTTACAGAAAAAATCCACGTGACGGAAAAACGAAGGGTATAAAACTTCCATGACCCGATTGAGGTTCGGATAGGATTTTTTGACTGGTCATAGCTGTAGAACTTACAGATACCTTCTTTTTGACTGGTTATGGCTCCCGTAACTCTAAACGAGCCAAGAGTTATGGCCCTCCGAAGAATCGATATCCACAGGGTGCAACATCTGCGGTGCAAGGTGCAACATCCGTCCAAAATGACGAAACCGTGCGGTACGACCTTTAGAAATGGGTGCATGGATTTGAAACGGTGCAGTACCATGGTGCACCACTCTCCAGCGGTGGTAAATCATTGACCAGCCACGGGGATCACGTTTTACAGAAAAAATCCACGTGACGAAAAAACGAAGGGTAAAAAACTTCCATGACCCGATTGAGGTTCGGATAGGATTTTTTGGGTATGAAACTAACCAGTGACCGCTGAAAGAGTCATAGCTGTAGAACTAACAGATACCATCGTTTTGACTGGTTATGGCTCCCGTAACTCTAAACGAGCCATGAGTTATGGCCTTCCGAAGAATCGATATCCATAGGGTGCAACATCTACGGTGCAAGGTGCAACATCCGTCCAAAATGACGAAACCGTGCCGTACGACCTTTAGAAATGGATGCATGGATTTGAAACGGTGCAGTACCATGGTGCACCATTCTCCAGCGATGGTAAATCATTGACCAGCCACGGGGATCTCGTTTTACAGAAAAAATCGTCGTGACGAAAAAACGAAGGGTAAAAAACTTCCATGACCCGATTGAGGTTCGGATAGGATTTTTTGGGTATGAAACTAACCAGTGACGGCTGAAAGTGGTCGTAGCTGTAGAACTCACAGATACCTTCGTTTTGACTCGTTATGGCTCCCGTAACTCTAAACGAGCCATGAGTTATGGCCCTCCGAATAATCGATATCCTTAGGGTGCAACATCTACGGTGCAAGGTGCAACATCCGTCCAAAATGACCAAACCATGTCGTACGACCTTTAGAAATGGATGCATGGATTTGAAACGGTGCAGTACCATGGTGCACCACTCTCCAGCGATGGTAAATCTCTGACCAGCCACGGGGATCCCGTTTTACAGAAAAATTCCACGTGACGAAAAAACGAAGGGTAAAAACTTCCTTGACCCAATTGAGGTTCGGATAGGATTTTTTGGGTATGAAACTAACCGGTGATGGCTGAAAGCTGTTATAGCTGTAGAACTCACAAATACCTTCGTTTTGACGGGTTATGGCTCCCGTAACTCTAAACGAGCCAAGAGTTATGGCCCTCCGAATAATCGATATCCTTAGGGTGCAACATCTACGGTGCAAGGTGCAACATCCGTCCAAAATTACGAAACTGTGTCGTACGACCTTTAAAAATGGGTGCATGGATTTGAAACGGTGCAGTACCATGGTGCACCACTCTCCAGCGATGGTAAATCATTGACCAGCCACGGGGATCCCGTTTTACAAAAAAAATCCACGTGACGAAAAAACGAAGGGTAAAAAACTTCCATGACCCGATTGAGGTTCGAATAGGATTTTTTGGGTATGAAACTAACCGGTGACGGCTGAAAGCAGTCATAGCTGTAGAACACACAGATACCTTCGTTTTGACTGGTTATGGCTCCTGTAACTCTAAACGAGCCGTGAGTTATGGCCCTCCGAAGAATCGATATCTATAGGGTGCAACATATACGGTGCAAGGTGCAACATCCGTCCAAAATGACGAAACCGTGCCGTACGACCTTTAGAAATGGATGCATGGATTTGAAACGATGCAGTACCATGGTGCACCATTCTCCAGCGATGGTAAATCATTGACCAGCCACGGGGATCTCGTTTTACAGAAAAAATCCTCGTGACGAAAAAACGAAGGGTAAATAACTTCCATGACCCGATTGAGGTTCGGATAGGATTTTTTGGGTATGAAACTAACCAGTGACGGCTGAAAGCGGTCATAGCTGTAGAACTCAAAGATACCTTCGTTTTGACTGGTTATGGCTCCCGTAACTCTAAACGAGCCATGAGTCATGGCCCTCCGAAGAATCGATATCCATAGGGTGCAACATCTACGGCGCAAGGTGCAACATCCGTCCAAAATGACGAAACCGTGCCGTACGACCTTTAGAAATGGATGCATGGATTTGAAACGGTGCAGTACCATGGTGCACCATTCTCCGGCGATGGTAAATCATTGACCAGCCACGGGGATCTCGTTTTACAGAAAAAATCCTCGTGACGAAAAAACGAAGGGTAAAAAACTTCCATGACCCGATTGAGGTTCGGATAGGATTTTTTGGGTATGAAACTAACCAGTGACGGCTGAAAGCCGTCATAGCTGTAGAACTCACAGATACCTTCGTTTTGACTGGTTATGGCTCCCGTAACTCTAAACGAGCCAAGAGTTATGGCCCTCCGAAGAATCGATTTCCACAGGGTGCAACATCTGTGGTGCAAGGTGCAACATCCGTCCAAAATGACGAAACCGTGCCGTAGGACCTTTAGAAATGGGTGCATGGATTTGAAACGGTGAAGTACCATGGTGCACCACTCTCTAGCGATGGTAAATCATTGACCAGCCACGGGGATCCCGTTTTACAGAAAAATTCCACGTGACGAAAAAACGAAGGGTAAAAACTTCCTTGACCCGATTGAGGTTCGGATAGGATTTTTTGGGTATGAAACTAACCAGTGATGGATGAAAGCTGTCATAGCTGTAGAACTCATAGATACCTTCGTTTTGACTGGTTATGGCTCCCGTAACTCTAAACGAGCCAAGAGTCATGACCCTCCGAATAATAGATATCCTTAGGGTGCAACATCTACGGTGCATGGTACAACATCCGTCCAAAATTACGAAACCGTGTCGTACGACCGTTAGAAATGGGTGCATGGATTTGAAACGATGCAGTACCATGGTGCACCACTCTCCAGCGATGGTAAATCATTAACTAGCCACGGGGATCCCGTTTTACAGAAAAAATCCGCGTGACGAAAAACCGAAGGGTAAAAAACTTCCATGGCCTGATTGAGGTTCGGATAGGATTTTTTGGGTATGAAACTAACCAGTGACGGCTGAAAGCGGTCATAGCTGTAGAACTCACAGATACCTTCGTTTTGACAGGTTATGGCTCCCTTAACTCTAAACGAGCCAAGAGTTATGGCCCTTCGAAGAATCGATATCCATAGGGTGCAACATCTACGGTGCAAGGCGCAACATCCGTCCAAAATGACCAAACCGTGCCGTACGACCTTTAGATATGGGTGCATGGATTTGAAACGGTGCAGTACCATGGTGCACCACTCTACAGTGGTGGTAAATCATTGACCAGCCACGGGGATCCCGTTTTTACAGAATAAATCCACGTGACGAAAAAACGAAGGGTAAAAAACTTTCTTGACCCGATTGAGGTTCGGATGGGATTTTTCGGGTATGAAACTAACCAGTGATGGCAGAAAGCTGTCATAGCTGTAGAACTCATAGATACCTTCGTTTTGACTGGTTATGGCTCCCGTAACTCTAAACGAGCCAAGAGTTATAGCCCTTCGAATAATAGATATCCATAGGGTGCAACATCTACGGCGCAAGGTCCAACATCCATCCAAAATGACGAAACCGTGCCGTACGACCTTTAGAAATGGGTGCATGGAATTGAAACGGTGCAGTACCATGGTGCACCACTCTCCAGCGATGGTAAATCATTGACCGGCCACGGGGATCCCGTTTTACAGAATAAATCCACGTGACGAAAAAACGAAGGGTAAAAAACTTTCTTGACCCGATTGAGGTTCGGATGGGATTTTTCGGGTATGAAACTAACCAGTGATGGCAGAAAGCTGTCATAGCTGTAGAACTCATAGATACCTTCGTTTTGACTGGTTATGGCTCCCGTAACTCTAAACGAGCCAATAGTTATGGCCCTTCGAATAATAGATATCCATAGGGTGCAACATCTACGGCGCAAGGTCCAACATCCATCCAAAATGACGAAACCGTGCCGTACGACCTTTAGAAATGGGTGCATGGAATTGAAACGGTGCAGTACCATGGTGCACCACTCTCCAGCGATGGTAAATCATTGACCAGCCACGGGGATCCCGTTTTACAGAAAAAATCCACGTGACGAAAAAACGAAGGGTAAAAAACTTCCATGACCCGATTGAGGTTCGGATAGGATTTTTTGGTAATGAAACTAACCAGTGACGGCTGAAATCCATCATAGCTGT
This sequence comes from Allium cepa, assembly GCA_030765085.1. Classification (NCBI taxonomy): domain Eukaryota; kingdom Viridiplantae; phylum Streptophyta; class Magnoliopsida; order Asparagales; family Amaryllidaceae; genus Allium; species Allium cepa. The sequence continues at coordinate 2,910,170 of CM060941.1, forward strand.
AGAACTCACAGATACCTTCGTTTTGACAGGTTATGGGTCCCGTAACTCTAAACGAGCCAAGAGTTATGGCCCTCCGAATAATCGATATCCAAAGGGTGCAACATCTGCGGTGCAAGGTGCAACATCTGTCCAAAATGACGAAACCGTGCCGTACGACCTTTAGAAATGGGTGCAGGGATTTGAACCATTGCAGTACCATGGTGCACTACTCTCCAGCGATGGTAAATCATTGACCAGCCACGGGGATCCTGTTTTACAGCAAAAATCCACGTGACGAAAAAACGAAGGGTAAAAAACTTCCATGACCCGATTGAGGTTCGGATAGGATTTTTTGGGTATGAAACTAACCAATGACGGCCGAAAGTAGTCATAGCAGTAGAACTCACAGATACCTTCGTTTTGACTGGTTATGGCTCCTGTAACTCTAAACGAGCCATGAGTTATGGCCCTGCGAACAATCGATATCCATAGGGTGCAACATCTACGGTGCAAGGTGCAACATCCGTCCAAAATGACGAAACCGTGCCGTACGACCTTTAGAAATGGATGCATGGATTTGAAACGGTGCAGTACCATGGTACACCATTCTCCAACGATGGTAAATCATTGACCAGCCACGGGGATCTCGTTTTACAGAAAAAATCCTCGTGACGAAAAAACGAAGGGTAAAAAACTTCCATGACCCGATTGAGGTTCGGATAGGATTTTTTGGGTATGAAACTAACCAGTGACGGCTGAAAGCCCTCATATCTGTAGAACTCACTGATACCTTCGTTTTGACTGGTTATGGCTCCCGTAACTCTAAACGAGCCAAGAGTTATGGCCCTCCGAAGAATCGATATCCACTGGGTGCAACATCTGCGGTGCAAGGTGCAACATCCGTCCAAAATGACGAAACCGTGCCGTACGACCTTTAGAAATGGGTGATGGATTTGAAACGGTGCAGTACCATGGTGCACCACTCTCCAGCGATGGTAAATCATTGACCAGCCACGGGGATCCCGTTTTACAGAAAAATTCCACGTGATGAAAAAACGAAGGGTAAAAATTACTTGACCCGATTGAGGTTTGGATAGGATTTTTTGGGTATGAAACTAACCAGTGATGGCTGAAAGCTGTCATAGCTGTAGAACACACACATACCTTCGTTTTGACTGGTTATGGCTCCCGTAACTCTAAACGAGCCAAGAGTTATGGCTCTCCGAAGAATCGATATCCATAGGGTGCAACATCTACGGTGCAAGGTGCAACATCCGTCCAAAATGACGAAACCGTGCCGTACGACCTTTATAAATGGATGCATGGATTTGAAACGGTGCAGTACCATGGTGCACCATTCTCCAGCGATGGTAAATCATTGACCAGCAACGGGGATCTAGTTTTACAGAAAAAATCCTCGTGACGAAAAAACGAAGGGTAAATAACTTCCATGACCCGATTGAGGTTCGGATAGTATTTTTTGGGTATGAAACTAACCAGTGACGGCTGAAAGCCGTCATAGCTGTAGAACTCAAAGATACCTTCGTTTTGACTGGTTATGGCTCCCGTAACTCTAAACGAGCCATGAGTTATGGCCCTCCGAAGAATCGATATCCATAGGGTGCAACATCTGCGGCGCAAGGTGCTACATCCGTCCAAAATGACGAAACCGTGCCGTACGACCTTTAGATATGGATGCATGGATTTGAAACGGTGCAGTACCATGGTGCACCATTCTCCGGCGATGGTAAATCATTGACCAGCCACGGGGATCCCGTTTTACAGAAAAAATCCTCGTGACGAAAAAACGAAGGGTAAAAAACTTCCATGACCCGATTGAGGTTCGGATAGGATTTTTTGGGTATGAAACTAACCAGTGATGGCTGAAAGCCGTCATAGCTGTAGAACTCACAGATACCTTCGTTTTGACTGGTTATAACTCCCGTAACTCTAAACGAGCCAAGAGTTATGGCCCTCCGAAGAATCGATTTCCACAGGGTGCAACATCTGTGGTGCAAGGTGCAACATCCGCCAAAATGACGAAACCGTGCCGTACGACCTTTAGAAATGGGTGCATGGATTTGAAACGGTGAAGTACCATGGTGCACCACTCTCCAGCGATGGTAAATCATTGACCAGCCACGGGGATCCCGTTTTACAGAAAAATTCCACGTGACCAAAAAACGATGGGTAAAAACTTCCTTGACCCGATTGAGGTTCGGATAGGATTTTTTGGGTATGAAACTAACCAGTGATGGATGAAAGCTGTCATAGCTGTAGACCTCACAGATACCTTCGTTTTGACTAGTTATGGCTCCCGTAACTCTAAACGAGCCAAGAGTTATGACCCTCCGAATAATCGATATCCTTCGGGTGCAACATCTACGGTGCAAGGTACAACATCCGTCCAAAATTACGAAACCGTGTCGTACGACCATTAGAAATGGGTGCATGAATTTGAAACGGTGCAGTACCATGGTGCACCACTCTCCAGCGATGGTAAATCATTAACTAGCCACGGGGATCCCGTTTTACAGAAAAAATCCACGTGACGAAAAACCGAAGGGTAAAAAACTTCCATGGCCTGATTGAGGTTCGGATAGGATTTTTAGGGTATGAAACTAACCAGTGACGGCTGAAAGCGGTCATAGCTGTAGAACTCACAGATACCTTCGTTTTGACTGGTTATGGCTCCCTTAACTCTAAACGAGCCAAGAGTTATGGCCCTTCGAAGAATCGATATCCATAGGGTGCAACATCTACGGTGCAAGGTGCAACATCCGTCCAAAATGACCAAACCGTGCCGTACGACCTTTAGAAATGGGTGCATGGATTTGAAACGGTGCAGTACCATGGTGCACCACTCTCCAGCGGTGGTAAATCATTGACCAGCCACGGGGATCCCGTTTTTACAGAAAAAATCCACGTGAGGAAAAAACGAAAGGAAAAAAACTTCCATGACCCGATTGAGGTTCGGATAGGATTTTTTGGGTATGAAACTTACCAGTGATGGCTAAAAGCCGTCATAGCTGTAGAACTCACAGATACCTTCGTTTTGACTGGTTATGGCTCCCGTAACTCTAAACGAGCCAAGAGTTATGGCCCTTCGAATAATAGATATCCATAGGGTGCGACATCTACGGCGCAAGGTCCAACATCCGTCCAAAATGACGAAACCGTGCCGTACGACCTTTAGAAATGGGTGCATGGAATTGAAACGGTGCAGTACCATGGTGCACCACTCTCCAGCGATGGTAAATCATAGACCAGCCACGGGGATCCCGTTTTACAGAATAAATCCACGTGACGAAAAAACGAAGGGTAAAAAACATTCTTGACCCGATTGAGGTTCGGATAGGATTTTTCGGGTATGAAACTAACCAGTGATGGCAGAAAGCTGTCATAGCTGTAGAACTCATAGATACCTTCGTTTTGACTGGTTATGGCTCCCGTAACTCTAAACGAGCCAAGAGTTATGGCCCTTCGAATAATAGATATCCATAGGGTGCAACATCTACGGCGCAAGGTCCAACATCCATCCAAAATGACGAAACCATGCCGTACGACCTTTAGAAATGGGTGCATGGAATTGAAACGGTGCAGTACCATGGTGCACCACTCTCCAGCGATGGTAAATCATTGACCAGCCACGGGGATCCCTTTTTACAGAAAAAATCCACGTGACGAAAAAACGAAGGGTAAAAAACTTCCATGACCCGATTGACGTTCGGATAGGATTTTTTCGGTATTAAACTAACCAGTGACGGAAGAAAGTTGTCATAGCTGTAGAACTCACAGATACCTTCGTTTTGACATGTTATGGGTCCCGTAACTCTAAACGAGCCAAGAGTTATGGCCCTCCGAATAATCGATATCCAAAGGGTGCAACATCTGCGGTGCAAGGTGCAACATCTGTCCAAAATGACGAAACCGTGCCGTACGACCTTTAGAAATGGGTGCAGGGATTTGAAACGTTGCAGTACCATGGTGCACTACTCTCCAGCGATGGTAAATCATTGACCAGCCACGGGGATCCCGTTTTACAGAAAAATCCACGTGACGAAAAAACGAAGGGTAAAAAACTTCCATGACCCGATTGAGGTTCGGATAGGATTTTTTGGGTATGAAACTTACCAGTGACAGCCGAAAGCCGTCATAGCTGTAGAACTCACAGATACCTTCGTTTTGACTGGTTATGGCTCCCGTAACTCTAAACGAGCCAAGAGTTATGGCCCTCCGAAGAATCGATTTCCACAGGGTGCAACATCTGTGGTGCAAGGTGCAACATCCGCCAAAATGACGAAACCGTGCCGTACGACCTTTAGAAATGGGTGCATGGATTTGAAACGGTGAAGTACCATGGTGCACCACTCTCCAGCGATGGTAAATCATTGACCAGCCACGGGGATCCCGTTTTACAGAAAAATTCCACGTGACCAAAAAACGAAGGGTAAAAACTTCCTTGACCCGATTGAGGTTCGGATAGGATTTTTTGGGTATGAAACTAACCAGTGATGGATGAAAGCTGTCATAGCTGTAGACCTCACAGATACCTTCGTTTTGACTGGTTATGGCTCCCGTAACTCTAAACGAGCCAAGAGTTATGACCCTCCGAATAATCGATATCCTTAGGGTGCAACATCTACGGTGCAAGGTACAACATCCGTCCAAAATTACGAAACCGTGTCGTACGACCATTAGAAATGGGTGCATGAATTTGAAACGGTGCAGTACCATGGTGCACCACTCTCCAGCGATGGTAAATCATTAACTAGCCACGGGGATCCCGTTTTACAGAAAAAATCCACGTGACGAAAAACCGAAGGGTAAAAAACTTCCATGGCCTGATTGAGGTTCGGATAGGATTTTTTGGGTATGAAACTAACCAGTGACGGCTGAAAGCGGTCACAGCTGTAGAACTCACAGATACCTTCGTTTTGACTGGTTATGGCTCCCTTAACTCTAAACGAGCCAAGAGTTATGGCCCTTCGAAGAATCGATATCCATAGGGTGCAACATCTACGGTGCAAGGTGCAACATCCGTCCAAAATGACCAAACCGTGCCGTACGACCTTTAGAAATGGGTGCATGGATTTGAAACGGTGCAGTACCATGGTGCACCACTCTCCAGCGGTGGTAAATCATTGACCAGCCACGGGGATCCCGTTTTTACAGAAAAAATCCACGTGAGGAAAAAACGAAAGGAAAAAAACTTCCATGACCCGATTGAGGTTCGGATAGGATTTTTTGGGTATGAAACTTACCAGTGATGGCTAAAAGCCGTCATAGCTGTAGAACTCACAGATACCTTCGTTTTGACTGGTTATGGCTCCCGTAACTCTAAACGAGCCAAGAGTTATGGCCCTTCGAATAATAGATATCCATAGGGTGCAACATCTACGGCGCAAGGTCCAACATCCGTCCAAAATGACGAAACCGTGCCGTACGACCTTTAGAAATGGGTGCATGGAATTGAAACGGTGCAGTACCATGGTGCACCACTCTCCAGCGATGGTAAATCATAGACCAGCCACGGGGATCCCGTTTTACAGAATAAATCCACGTGACGAAAAAACGAAGGGTAAAAAACATTCTTGACCCGATTGAGGTTCGGATAGGATTTTTCGGGTATGAAACAAACCAGTGATGGCAGAAAGCTGTCATAGCTGTAGAACTCATAGATACCTTCGTTTTGACTGGTTATGGCTCCCGTAACTCTAAACGAGCCAAGAGTTATGGCCCTTCGAATAATAGATATCCATAGGGTGCAACATCTACGGCGCAAGGTCCAACATCCATCCAAAATGACGAAACCGTGCCGTACGACCTTTAGAAATGGGTGCATGGAATTGAAACGGTGCAGTACCATGGTGCTCCACTCTCCAGCGATGGTAAATCATTGACCAGCCACGGGGATCCCTTTTTACAGAAAAAATCCACGTGACGAAAAAACGAAGGGTAAAAAACTTCCATGACCCGATTGACGTTCGGATAGGATTTTTTGGGTATTAAACTAACCAGTGATGGAAGAAAGTTGTCATAGCTGTAGAACTCACAGATACCTTCGTTTTGACATGTTATGGGTCCCGTAACTCTAAACGAGCCAAGAGTTATGGCCCTCCGAATAATCGATATCCAAAGGGTGCAACATCTGCGGTGCAAGGTGCAACATCTGTCCAAAATGACGAAACCGTGCCGTACGACCTTTAGAAATGGGTGCAGGGATTTGAAACGTTGCAGTACCATGGTGCACTACTCTCCAGCGATGGTAAATCATTGACCAGCCACGGGGATCCCGTTTTACAGAAAAATCCACGTGACGAAAAAACGAAGGGTAAAAAACTTCCATGACCCGATTGAGGTTCGGATAGGATTTTTTGGGTATGAAACTAACCAGTGACAGCCGAAAGCAGTCATAGCAGTAGAACTCACAGATACCTTCGTTTTGACTGGTTATGGCTCCTGTAACTCTAAACGAGCCATGAGTTATGGCCCTGCGAACAATCGATATCCATAGGGTGCAACATCTACGGTGCAAGGTGCAACATCCGTCCAAAATGACGAAACCGTGCCGTACGACCTTTAGAAATGGATGCATGGATTTGAAACGGTGCAGTACCATGGTGCACCATTCTCCAACGATGGTAAATCATTGACCAGCCACGGGGATCTCGTTTTACAGAAAAAATCCTCGTGACGAAAAAACGAAGGGTAAAAAACTTCCATGACCCGATTGAGGTTCGGATAGGATTTTTTGGGTATGAAACTAATCAGTGACGCCTGAAAGCCCTCATATCTGTAGTACTCACAGATACCTTCGTTTTGACTGGTTATGGCTCCCGTAACTCTAAACGAGCCAAGAGTTATGGCCCTCCGAAGAATCGATATCCACTGGGTGCAACATCTGCGGTGCAAGGTGCAACATCCGTCCAAAATGACGAAACCGTGTCGTACGACCTTTAGAAATGGGTGATGGATTTGAAACGGTGCAGTACCATGGTGCACCACTCTCCAGCGATGGTAAATCATTGACCAGCCACGGGGATCCCGTTTTACAGAAAAATTCCATGTGACGAAAAAACGAAGGGTAAAAATTACTTGACCCGATTGAGGTTTGGATAGGATTTTTTGGGTATGAAACTAACCAGTGATGGCTGAAAGCTGTCATAGCTGTAGAACACACACATACCTTCGTTTTGACTGGTTATGGCTCCCGTAACTCTAAACGAGCCAAGAGTTATGGCCCTCCGAATAATCGATATCCTTAGGGTGCAACATCTACGGTGCAAGGTGCAACATCCGTCCAAAATGACGAAACCGTGCCGTACGACCTTTAGAAATGGGTGCATGGATTTGAAACGGTGCAGAACCATGGTGCACCACTCTCCAGCGATGGTAAATCATTGACCAGCCACGGGGATCCCGTTTTACAGAAAAAATCCACGTGACGAAAAAACGAAGGGTAAAAAACTTCCATGACCCGATTGAGGTTCGGATAGGATTTTTTGGGTATAAAACTAATCAGTGACGGCTGAAAGCGGTCATAGCTGTAGAACTCACAGATACCTTCGTTTTGACTGGTTACGGCTCCCTTAACTCTAAACGAGCCAAGAGTTATGGCCCTCCGAAGAATCGATATCCATAGGGTGCAACATCTACGGCGCAAGGTGCAACATCCGTCCAAAATGACGAAACCATGCCGTACGACCTTTAGAAATGGGTGCATGGATTTGAAACGGTGCAGTACCATGGTGCACCACTCTCCAGCGGTGGTAAATCATTGACCAGCCACGGGGATCCTGTTTTTACAGAAAAAATCCACGTGAGGAAAAAACGAAAGGTAAAAACCTTCCATGACCCGATTGAGGTTCGGATAGGATTTTTTGGGTATGAAACTTACCAGTGATGGTTAAAAGCCGTCATAGCTGTAGAACTCACAGATACCTTCGTTTTGACTGGTTATGGCTCACGTAACTCTAAACGAGCCGAGAGTTATGGCCCTCCGAAGAATCGATATCCATAGGGTGCAACATCTACGGTGCAAGGTGCAACATCCGTCCAAAATGACGAAACAGTGCCGTACGACCTTTAGAAATGAGGGCATGGATTTGAAACATTGCAGTACCATGGTGCACCACTCTCCAGCGATGGTAAATCATAGACCAGCCACGGGGATCCCGTTTTACAGAAAAAATCCACGTGACGAAAAAACAAAGGGTAAAAAACTTCCTTGACTCGATTGAGGTTCGGATAGGATTTTTCGGGTATGAAACTAACCAGTGACGGCAGAAAGCTGTCATATATGTAGAACTCATAGATACCTTCGTGTTGACTGGTTATGGCTCCCGTAACTCTAAACGAGCCAAGAGTTATGGCCCTTCGAATAATAGATATCCATAGGGTGCAACATCTACGGCGCAAGGTCCAACATCCGTCCAAAATGACGAAACCGTGCCGTACGACCTTTAGAAATGGGTGCATGGAATTGAAACGGTGCAGTACCGTGGTGCACCACTCTCCAGCGATGGTAAATCATTGACCAGCCACGGGGATCCCGTTTTACAGAAAAAATCCACGTGACGAAAAAACGAAGGGTAAAAAACTTCCATGACCCGATTGAGGTTCAGATAGGATTTTTTGGGTATGAAACTAACCAGTGACGGCTGAAAGCCGTCATAGCTGTAGAACTCACAGATACCTTCGTTTTGACAGGATATGGGTCCCGTAACTCTAAACGAGCCAAGAGTTATGGCCCTCCGAATAATCGATATCCAAAGGGTGCAACATCTGCGGTGCAAGGTGCAACATCCGTCCAAAATGACGAAACCTGGCCATACGACCTTTAGAAATGGGTGCAGGGATTTGAAACGTTGCAGTACCATGGTGCACCACTCTCCAGCGATGGTAAATCATTGACCAGCCACGGGGATCCCGTTTTAGAGAAAAAATCCACGTGACGAAAAAACGAAGGGTAAAAAACTTCCATGACCCGATTGAGGTTCGGATAGGATTTTTTGGGTATGAAACTAACCAGTGACGGCTGAAAGCTGTCATAGCTGTAGAACTCACAGATACCTTCGTTTTGACTGGTTATGGCTCCCGTAACTCTAAAAGTTATGGCCCTCCGAAGAATCGATATCCATAGGGTGCAACATCTACGGTGCAAGGTGCAACATCCGTCCAAAATGACGAAACTGTGCCGTACGACCTTTAGAAATGGAAGCATGGATTTGAAACGGTGCAGTACCATGGTGCACCATTCTCCAGCAATTGGTAAATCATTGACCAGCCACGGGGATCTCGTTTTACAGAAAAAATCCTCGTGACGAAAAAACGAAGCGTAAAAAACTTCCATGACCCGATTGAGGTTCGGATAGGATTTTTTGGGTATGAAACTAACCAGTGACGGCTGAAAGCCCTCATAGCTGTAGAACTCACAGATACCTTCGTTTTGACTGGTTATGGCTCCCGTAACTCTAAACGAGCCAAGAGTTATGGCCCTCCGAAGAATCGATTTCCACAGGGTGCAACATCTGCGGTGCAAGGTGCAACATCCGTCCAAAATGATGAAACCGTGCCGTACGACCTTTAGAAATGGGTGTATGGATTTGAAACGGTGCAGTACCATGGTGCACCACTCTCCAGCGATGGTAAATCATTGACCAGCCACGGGGATCCCGTTTTTACAGAAAAAATCCACGTGAGGAAAAAACGAAGGGTAAAAAACTTCCATGACCCGATTGAGGTTCGGATAGGATTTTTTGGGTATGAAACTAACCGGTGACGGCAGAAAGATGTCATAGCTGTAGAACTCACAGATACCTTCGTTTTGACTGGTTATGGCTCCCGTAACTCTAAACGAGCCAAGTGTTATGGCCCTCCGTAGAATCGATTTCCACAGGGGGCAACATCTGCGGTGCAAGGTGCAACATCCGTCGAAAATGACGAAACCGTGCCGTACGACCTTTAGAAATGGGTGCATGGATTTGAAACGGTGCAGTACCATGGTGCACCACTCTCCAGCGATGGTAAATCATAGACCAGCCACGGGGATCCCGTTTTACAGAAAAAATCCACGTGACGAAAAAACGAAGGGTAAAAAACTTCCTTGACCCGATTGAAGTTCGGATAGGATTTTTTAGGTATGAAACTAACCGGTGACGGCAGAAAGATGTCAAAGCTGTAGAACTCACAGATACCTTCGTTTTGACTGGTTATGGCTCCCGTAACTCTAAACGAGCCAAGAGTTATGGCCCTCCGAATAATAGATATCCATAGGGTGCAACATCTACGGCGCAAGGTGCAACATCCGTCCAAAATGACGAAACCGTGCCGTACGACCTTTAGAAATGGGTGCATGGATTTGAAACGGTGCAGTACCATGGTGCACCACTCTCCAGCGATGGAAAATCGTTGACCAGCCACGGGGATCCCGTTTTACAGAAAAAATCCACGTGACGAAAAAACGAAGGGTAAAAAACTTCCATGACCCGATTGAGGTTCGGATAGGATTTTTTGAGTATGAAGCTAACCAGTGACGGCTGAAAGCCATCAAATCTGTAGAACTCACAGATACCTTCGTTTTGACAGGTTATGGGTCCCGTAACTCTAAACGAGCCAAAAGTTATGGCCCTTCGAATAATCGATATCCAAAGGGTGCAACATCTGCGGTGCAAGGTGCAACATCCGTCCAAAATGACGAAACCGTGCCGTACGACCTTTAGAAATGGGTGCATGGATTTGAAACGGTGCAGTACCATGGTGCACCACTCTCCAGCAATGGTAAATCATTGACCAGCCACGGGGATCCCGTTTTACAGAAAAAATCCACGTGACAAAAAAACGAAGGGTAAAAAACTTCCATGACCCGATTGAGGTTCGGATAGGATTTTTTGGGTATGAAACTAACCAGTGACGGCTGAAAGCCGTCATAGCTGTAGAGCTCACAGATACCTTCGTTTTGACTGGTTATAGCTCCCGTAACTCTAAACGAGCCATGAGTTATGGCCCTCCGAAAAATCGATATCCATAGGGTGCAACATCTACGGTGCAAGGTGCAACATCCGTCCAAAATGACGAAACCGTGCCGTACAACCTTTAGAAATGGGTGCATGGATTTGAAACGGTGCAGTACCATGGTGCACCACTCTCCAGCGATGGTAAATCATTGACCAGCCACGGGGATCCCGTTTTACAGAAAAAAATCCACGTGACGAAAAAACGAAGGGTAAAAAACTTCCATGACCCGATTTAGGTTCGGATAGGATTTTTTGGGTATGAAACTAACTAGCGACGGCTGAAAGCCGTCATAGCTGTAGAACTCACAGATACCTTCGTTTTGACTGGTTATGGCTCCCGTAACTCTAAACGAGCCAAGAGTTATGTCCCTTCGAATAATCGATATCCAAAGGGTGCAACATCTGCGGTGCAAGGTGCAACATCCGTCCAAAATGACGAAACCGTGCCGTACGAGCTTTAGAAATGGGTGCATGGGTTTGAAACGGTGCAGTACCATGGTGCACCACTCTCCAGCGATGGTAAATCATAGACCAGCCACGGGGATCCCGTTTTACAGAAAAAATCCACGTGACGAAAAAACGAAGGGTAAAAAACTTCCTTGACCCGATTGAGGTTCGGATAGGATATTTTTGGTATGAAACTAACCGGTGACGGCAGAAAGATGTCATAGCTGTAGAACTCACAGATACCTTCGTTTTGACTGGTTATGGCTCCCGTAACTCTAAACGAGCCAAGAGTTATGGCCCTCCGAATAATAGATATCCATAGATTGCAACATTTACGGCGCAAGGTGCAACATCCGTCCAAAATGACGAAACCATGCCGTACGACCTTTAGAAATGGGTGCATGGATTTGAAACGGCGCAGTACCATGGTGCACCACTCTCCAGCGATGGGAAATCGTTGACCAGCCACGGGGATCCCGTTTTACAGAAAAAATCCACGTGACGAAAAAACGAAGGGTAAAAAACTTCCATGACCCGATTGAGGTTCGGATAGGATTTTTTGGGTATGAAACTAACCAGTGACGGCTAAAAGCCGTCATAGTTATAGAACTCACAGATACCTTCGTTTTGACTGGTTTTGGCTCCCGTAACTCTAAACGATCCAAGAGTTATGGCCCTTCGAATAATCGATATCCAAAGGATTCAACATCTGCGATGCAAGGTGCAACATCCGTCCAAAATGACGAAACCGTGCCGTACGACCTTTAGAAATGGGTGCATGGATTTGAAACGGTGCAGTACCATGGTGCACCACTCTCCAGCGATGGTAAATCATTGACCAGCCACGGGGATCCCGTTTTACAGAAAAAATCCACGTGACGAAAAAACGAAGGGTAAAAAACTTCCATGACCTGATTGAGGTTCGGATAGGATTTTTTGGGTATGAAACTAACCAGTGATGGCTGAAAGCTGCCATAGCTGTAGAACTCGCAGATACCTTCGTTTTGCCTGGTTATGGCTCCCGTAACTCTAAACGAGCCAAGAGTTATGGCCCTCCGAATAATCGATATCCAAAGGGTGCAACATCTGCGGTGCAAGGCGCAACATCCGTCCAAAATGACGAAACCGTGCCGTACGGCCTTTAGAAATGGGTGCATGGATTTGAAACGGTGCAGTACCATGGTGCACCACTCTCCAGCGATGGTAAATCGTAGACCAGCCACGGGGATCCCGTTTTACAGAAAAATTCCACGTTACGAAAAAACGAAGGGTAAAAACATCCTAGACCCGATTGAGGTTCGGATAGGATTTTTTGGGTATGAAACTAACCGGTGATGGCTGAAAGCTGTCATAGTTGTAGAACTCACAGATACCTTCGTTTTGACTGGTTATGGCTCCCGTAACTCTAAACGAGCCAAGAGTTATGGCCCTCCGAATAATCGATAACCTTAGGGTGCAACATCTACGGTGCAAGGTGCAACATCCGTCCAAAATGACGAAACCGGGCCGTACGACCTTTAGAAATGGGTGCATGGATTTGAAACGGTGCAGTACCATGGTGCACCACTCTCCAGCGATGGTAAATCATTGACCAGCCAGGGGGATCCCGTTTTACAGAAAAAATCCACGTGACGAAAAAACGAAGGGTAAAAAACTTCCATGACCCGATTGAGGTTCGGATAGGATTTTTTGGGTATGAAACTAACCAGTGACGGCCGAAAGCCGTTATAGCTGTAGAAATCACAGATACCTTCGTTTTGACTGGTTATGGCTCCCGTAACTCTAAACGAGCCAAGAGTTATGGCCCTCCGAAGAATCGATTTCCACAGGGTGCAATATCTGCGGTGCAAGGTGCAACATCCGTCCAAAATGACGAAACCGTGCTGTACGACCTTTAGAAATGGGTGCATGGATTTGAAACGGTGCAGTACCATGGTGCACCACTCTCCAGCGATGGTAAATCATTGACCAGCCACGGGGATCCCGTTTTACAGAAAAATTCCACGTGACGAAAAAACGAAGGGTAAAAACTTCCTTGACCCGATTGAGGTTCGGATAGGATTTTTTGGGTATGAAACTAACCAGTGATGGCTGAAAGCTGCCATAGCTGTAGAACTCACAGATACCTTCGTTTTGACTGGTTATGGCTCCCGTAACTCTAAACGAGCCAAGAGTTATGGCCCTCCGAAGAATCGATTTCCACAGGGTGCAACATCTGCGGTGCGAGGTGCAACATCCGTCCAAAATGACGAAACCGTGCCGTACGACCTTTAGAAATGGGTGCATGGATTTGAAATGGTGCAGTACCATGGTGCACCACTCTCCAGCGATGGTAAATCATTGACCAGCCACGGGGATCCCGTTTTACAGAAAAATTCCACGTGACGAAAAAACGAAGGGTAAAAACTTCCTTGACCCGATTGAGGTTCGGATAGGATTTTTTGGGTATGAAACTAACCAGTGATGGCTGAAAGCTGTCATAGCTGTAGAACTCACAGATACCTTCGTTTTGACTGGTTATGGCTCCCGTAACTCTAAATGAGCCAAGAGTTATGGCCCTCTGAATAATCGATATCCTTAGGGTGCAACATCTACGGTGCAAGGTGCAACATCCGTCCAAAATGACGAAACCGTGCCGTACGACCTTTAGAAATGGGTGCAAGGATTTGAAACGGTGCAGTACCATGGTGCACCACTCTCCAGCGATGGTAAATCATTGACCAGCCACGGGGATCCAGTTTTACAGAAAAAATCCACGTGACGAAAAAACGAAGGGTAAAAAACTTCCATGACCCGATTGAGGTTCGGATAGGATTTTTTGGGTATGAAACCAACCAGTGACGGCTGAAAGCTGTCATAGCTGTAGAACTCATAGATACCTTCGCTTTGACTGGTTATGTCTCCCGTAACTCGAAACGAGCCAAGAGTTATGGCCCTCCGAATAATCGATATCCATAGGGTGCAACATCTACGGTGCAAGGTGCAACATCCGTCCAAAATGACGAAACCGTGCAGTACGACCTTTAGAAATGGGTGCATGGATTTGAAATGGTGCAGTACCATGGTGCACCACTCTCCAGCGATGGTAAATCATAGACCAGCCACGGGGATCCCGTTTTACAGAAAAAATCCACGTGACGAAAAAACGAAGGGTAAAAAACTTCCTTGACCCGATTGAGGTTCGGATAGGATTTTTTTGTTATGAAACTAACCTGTGACGGCAGAAAGATGTCAAAGCTGTAGAACTCACCGATACCTTCGTTTTGACTGGTTATGGCTCCCGTAACTCTAAACGAGCCAAGAGTTATGGCCCTCCGAATAATAGATATCCATAGGGTGCAACATTTACGGCGCAAGGTGCAACATCCGTCCAAAATGACGAAACCGTGCCGTACGACCTTTAGAAATGGGTGCATGGATTTGAAACGGTGCAGTACCATGGTGCACCACTCTCCAGCGATGGTAAATCATTGACCAGCCACGGGGATCCCGTTTTACAGAAAAATTCCACGTGACGAAAAAACGAAGGGTAAAAACTTCCTTGACCCGATTGAGGTTCGGATAGGATTTTTTGGGTATGAAACTAACCAGTGATGGCTGAAAGCTGTCATAGCTGTAGAACTCACAGATACCTTCGTTTTGACTGGTTATGGCTCCCGTAACTCTAAATGAGCCAAGAGTTATGGCCCTCCGAATAATCGATATCCTTAGGGTGCAACATCTACGGTGCAAGGTGCAACATCCGTCCAAAATGACGAAACCGTGCCGTACGACCTTTAGAAATGGGTGCAAGGATTTGAAACGGTGCAGTACCATGGTGCACCACTCTCCAGCGATGGTAAATCATTGACCAGCCACGGGGATCCCGTTTTACAGAAAAAATCCACGTGACGAAAAAACGAAGGGTAAAAAACTTCCATGACCTGATTGTGGTTCGGATAGGATTTTTTGGGTATGAAACTAACCAGTGACGGCTGAAAGCCATCATAGCTGTAGAACTCACAGATACCTTCGTTTTGACTGGCTATGGCTCCCGTAACTCTAAACGAGCCATGAGTTATGGCCCTCCAAAGAATCGATATCCATAGGGTGCAACATCTACGGTGCAAGGTGCAACATCCGTCCAAAATGACGAAACCGTGCCGTACGACCTTTAGAAATGGATGCATGGATTTGAAACGGTGCAGTGCCATGGTGCACCACTCTCCAGCGATGGTAAATCATTGACCAGCCACGGGGATCCCGTTTTACAGAAAAAATCCACGTGACGAAAAAACGAAGGGTAAAAAACTTCCATGACCCAATTGAGGTTCGGATAGGATTTTTTGGGTATGAAACTAACCAGTGACGGGTGAAAGCCTTCATAGCTGTAGAACTCACAGATACCTTCGTTTTGACTGGTTATGGCTCCCGTAACTTTAAACGAGCCAAGAGTTATGGCCCTCCGAAGAATCGATTTCCACAGGGTGCAACATCTGCGCTGCAAGGTGCAACATCCGTCCAAAATGACGAAACCGTGCCGTACGACCTTTAGAAATGGGTGCATGGATTTGAAACGGTGCAGTACCATGGTGCACCACTCTCCAGCGATGGTAAATCATTGACCAGCCACGGGGATCCCGTTTTACAGAAAAATTCCACGTGACGAAAAAACGAAGGGTAAAAACTTCCTTGACCCGATTGAGGTTCGGATAGGATTTTTTGGGTATGAAACTAACCAGTGATGGCTGAAAGCTGTCATAGCTGTAGAACTCACAGATACCTTCGTTTTGACTGGTTATGGCTCCCGTAACTCTAAACGAGCCAAGAGTTATGGCCCTCCGAATAATCGATATCCTTAGGGTGCAACATCTACGGTGCAAGGTGCAACATCCGTCCAAAATGACGAAACCGTGCTGTACGACCTTTAGAAATGGGTGCATGGATTTGAAACGGTGCAGTACCATGGTGCACCACTCTCCAGCGATGGTAAATCATTGACCAGCCACGGGGATCCCGTTTTACAGAAAAAATCCACGTGACGAAAAAACGAAGGGTAAAGAACTTCCATGACCCGATTGAGGTTCGGATAGGATTTTTTGGGTATGAAACTAACCAGTGACGGCTGAAAGCGGTCATAGCTGTAGAACTCACAAATACCTTCGTTTTGACTGGTTATGGCTCCCGTAACTCTAAACGAGCCAAGAGTTATGGCCCTTCGAATAATCGATATCCATAGGGTGCAACATCTACGGTGCAAGGTGCAACATCCGTCCAAAATGACGAAACCGTGTCGTACGACCTTTAGAAATGGGTGCATGGATTTGAAACAGTGTAGTACCATGGTGCACCACTCTCCAGCGATGGTAAATCATAGACCAGCCACGGGGATCCCGTTTTACAGAAAAAATCCACGTGACGAAAAAACGAAGGGTAAAAAACTTCCTTGACCCGATTGAGGTTCGAATAGGATTTTTTTGGTATGAAACTAACCGGTGACGGCAGAAAGATGTCATAGCTGTAGAACTCACAAATACCTTCGTTTTGACTAGTTATGGCTCCCGTAACTCTAAACGAGCCAAGAGTTATGGCCCTCCGAATAATACATATCCATAGGGTGCAACATCTACGGCGCAAGGTGCAACATCCGTCCAAAATGACGAAACCGTGCCGTACGACCTTTAGAAATGGGTGCATGGATATGAAACGATGCAGTACCATGGTGCACCACTCTCTAGCGATGGAAAATCGTTGACCAGCCACGGGGATCCCGTTTTACAGAAAAAATCCACGTGACGAAAAAACGAAGGGTAAAAAACTTCCATGACCCAATTGAGGTTCGGATAGGATTTTTTGGGTATGAAACTAACCAGTGATGGGTGAAAGCCTTCATAGCTGTAGAACTCACAAATACCTTCGTTTTGACTGGTTATGGCTCCCGTAACTTTAAACGAGCCAAGAGTTATGGCCCTCCGAAGAATCGATTTCCGCAGGGTGCAACATCTGCGCTGCAAGGTGCAACATCCGTCCAAAATGACGAAACCGTGCCGTAAGACCTTTAGAAATGGGTGCATGGATTTGAAACGGTGCAGTACCATGGTGCACCACTCTCCAGCGATGGTAAATCATTGACCAGCCACGGGGATCCCGTTTTACAGAAAAAATCCACGTGACGAAAAAACGAAGGGTAAAGAACTTCCATGACTCGATTGAGGTTCGGATAGGATTTTTTGGGTATGAAACTAACCAGTGACGGCTGAAAGCGGTCATAGCTGTAGAACTCACAAATACCTTCGTTTTGACTGGTTATGGCTCCCGTAACTCTAAACGAGCCAAGAGTTATGGCCCTTCGAATAATCGATATCCATAGGGTGCAACATCTACGGTGCAAGGTGCAACATCCGTCCAAAATGACGAAACCGTGTCGTACGACCTTTAGAAATGGGTGCATGGATTTGAAACAGTGTAGTACCATGGTGCACCACTCTCCAGCGATGGTAAATCATAGACCAGCCACGGGGATCCCGTTTTACAGAAAAAATCCACGTGACGAAAAAACGAAGGGTAAAAAACTTCCTTGACCCGATTGAGGTTCGGATAGGATTTTTTTGGTATGAAACTAACCGGTGACGGCAGAAAGATGTCATAGCTGTAGAACTCACAGATACCTTCGTTTTGACTAGTTATGGCTCCCGTAACTCTAAACGAGCAAGAGTTATGGCCCTCCGAATAATACATATCCATAGGGTGCAACATCTACGGCGCAAGGTGCAACATCCGTCCAAAATGACGAAACCGTGCCGTACGACCTTTAGAAATGGGTGCATGGATATGAAACGATGCAGTACCATGGTGCACCACTCTCTAGCGATGGAAAATCGTTGACCAGCCACGGGGATCCCGTTTTACAGAAAAAATCCACGTGACGAAAAAACGAAGGGTAAAAAACTTCCACGACCCGATTGAGGTTCGGATAGGATTTTTTGGGTATGAAACTAACCAGTGACGGCTGAAACCCGTCACAGCTGTAGAACTCGCAGATACCTTCGTTTTGACTGGTTATGGCTCCCGTAACTCTAAACGAGGCAAGAGTTATGGCCCTTCGAATAATCGATATCCAAAGGGTGCAACATCTGCGGTGCAAGGTGCAACATCCGTCCAAAATGACGAAACCGTGCCGTACAACCTTTAGAAATGGGTGCACGGAGTTGAAAAGGTGCAGTACCACGGTGCACCACTCTCCAGCGATGGTAAATCATTGACCAGCCACGGGGATCCCGTTTTACAGAAAAAATCCACGTGACGAAAAAACGAAGGGTAAAAAACTTCCATGATCCGATTGAGGTTCTGATAGGATTTTTTGGGTATGAAACTAACCAGTGACGACAGAAAGCCGTCTTAGCTGTAGAACTCACAGATACCTTCGTTTTGACAGGTTATGGGTCCCGTAACTCTAAACGAGCCAAGAGTTATGGCCCTCCGAATAATCGATATCCAAAGGGTGCAACATCTGCGGTGCAAGGTGCAACATCCGTCCAAAATGACGAAATCGTGCCGTACGACCTATAGAAATGGGTGCAGGGATTTGAAACGGTGCAGTACCGTGGTGCACCACTCTCCAGCGATGGTAAATCATTGACCAGCCACGGGGATCCCGTTTTACAGAAAAAATCCACGTGACGAAAAAAAGAAGGGTAAAAAACTTCCATGACCCGATTGAGGTTCGGATAGGATTTTTTGGGTATGAAACTAACCAGTGACGGATGAAAGCCGTCATAGCTGTAGAACTCACAGATACCTTCGTTTTGACTGCTTATGGCTCCCGTAACTCTAAACGAGCCAAGAGTTATGGCCCTCCGAAGAATCGATTTCCACAGGGTGCAACATCTGCGGTGCAAGGTGCAACATCCGTCCAAAATGACGAAACCGTGCCGTACGACCTTTAGAAATGGGTGCATGGATTTGAAACGGTGCAGTACCATGGTGCACCACTCTCCAGCGATGGTAAATCATTGACCAGCCACGGGGATCCCGTTTTACAGAAAAATTCCACGTGACGAAAAAACGAAGTGTAAAAACTTCCTTGACCCGATTGAGGTTCGGATAGGATTTTTTGGGTATGAAACTAACCAGTGATGGCTGAAAGCTGTCATAGCTGTAGAACTCACAGATACCTTCGTTTTGACTGGTAATGTCTCCAGTAACTCTAAACGAGCCAAGAGTTATGGCCCTCCGAATAATCGATATCCTTAGGGTGCAACATCTACGGTGCAAGGTGCAACATCCGTCCAAAATGACGAAACCGTGCCGTACGACCTTTAGAAATGGGTGCATGGATTTGAAACGATGCAGTACCATGGTGCACCACTCTCCAGCGATGGTAAATCATTGACCAGCCACGGGGATCCCGTTTTACAGAAAAAATCCACGTGACGAAAAAACGAAGGGTATAAAACTTCCATGACCCGATTGAGGTTCGGATAGGATTTTTTTGGTATGAAACAAACCAGTGACGGCTGAAAGCCGTCATAGCTGTAGAACTCACAGATACCTTCGTTTTGACTGGTTATGGCTCTGTAACTGTAAACGAGCCAAGAGTTATGGCCCTCCGAAGAATCGATTTCCGCAGGGTGCAACATCTGCGGTGCAAGGTGCAACATCCGTCCAAAATGACGAAACCGTGCCGTACGACCTTTAGAAATGGGTGCATGGATTTGAAATGGTGTAGTACCATGGTGCACCACTCTCCAGCGATGGTAAATCATTGACCAGCCACGGAGATCCCGTTTTTACAGAAAAAATCCACGTGACGAAAAAACGAAGGGTAAAAAACTTCCATGACCCGATTGAGGTTCGGATAGGATTTTTTGGGTATGAAACTAACCAGTGACGGCTGAAAGCCGTCATAGCTGTAGAACTCACAGATACCTTCGTTTTGACTGGTTATGGCTCCGTAACTCTAAACGAGCCAAGAGTTATGGCCCTCCGAAGAATCGATTTCCACAGGGTGCAACATCTGCGGTGCAAGGTGCAACATCCGTCCAAAATGACGAAACCGTGCCGTACGACCTTTAGAAATGGGTGCATGGATTTGAAACGGGGCAGTACCATGGTGCACCTCTCTCCAGCGATGGTATATCATTGACCAGCCACGGGGATCCCGTTTTACAGAAAAATTCCACGTGACGAAAAAACGAAGGGTAAAAACTTCCTTGACCCGATTGAGGTTCGGATAGGATTTTTTGGGTATGAAACTAACCAGTGACGGCTAAAAGCCGTCATAGCTGTAGAACTCACAGATACCTTCGTTTTGACTGGTTATGGCCCCCGTAACTCTAAACGAGCCAAGAGTTATGGCCCTCCGAATAATCGATTTCCACAGGGTGCAACATCTGCGGTGCAAGGTGCAACATCCGTCCAAAATGACGAAACCGTGCCGTACGACCTTTAGAAATGGGTGCATGGATTTGAAACGGTGCAGTACCATGGTGCACCACTCTTCAGCGATGGTAAATCATTGACCAGCCACGGGGATCCCGTTTTTACAGAAAAAATCCACGTGACGAAAAAACGAAGGGTAAAAAACTTCCCTGACCCGATTGAGGTTCGGATAGGATTTTTTGGGTATGAAACTAACCAGTGATGGCTGAAAGCTGTCATAGCTGTAGAACTCACAGATACCTTCGTTTTGACTGGTTATGGCTCCCGTAACTCTAAACGAGCCAAGAGTTATGGCCCTCCGAAGAATCGATTTCCACAGGGTGCAACATCTGCGGTGCAAGGTGCAACATCCGTCCAAAACGACGAAACGTGCCGTACGACCTTTAGAAATGGTTGCATGGATTTGAAACGGTGCAGTACCATGGTGCACCATTCTCCAGCGATGGTAAATCATTGACCAGCCACGGGGATCCCGTTTTACAGAAAAATTCCACGTGACGAAAAAACGAAGGGTAAAAAACTTCCATGACCTGATTGAGGTTCGGATAGGATTTTTTGGGTATGAAACTAACCAGTGACGGCTGAAAGCCATCATAGCTGTAGAACTCACAGATACCTTCGTTTTGACTGGTTATGGCTCCCGTAACTCTAAACGAGCCAAGAGTTATGTCCCTTCGAATAATCGATATCCAAAGGGTGCAACATCTGCGGTGCAAGGTGCAACATCCGTCCAAAATGACGAAACCGTGCCGTACGAGCTTTAGAAATGGGTGCATGGGTTTGAAACGGTGCAGTACCATGGTGCACCACTCTCCAGCGATGGTAAATCATAGACCAGCCACGGGGATCCCGTTTTACAGAAAAAATCCACGTGACGAAAAAACGAAGGGTAAAAAACTTCCATGACCCGATTGAGGTTCGGATAGGATTTTTTGGGTATCAAACTAACCAGTGACGGGTGAAAGCCTTCATAGCTGTAGAACTCACAGATACCTTCGTTTTGACTGGTTATGGCTCCCGTAACTCTAAAAGAGCCAAGAGTTATGGCCCTCCGAAGAATCGATTTCCACAGGGTGCAACATCTGCGGTGCAAGGTGCAACATCCGTCCAAAATGACGAAACCGTGCCGTACGACCTTTAGAAATGGATGCATGGATTTGAAACGGTGCAGTACCATGGTGCACCACTCTCCAGCGATGGTAAATCATTGACCAGCCACGGGGATCCCGTTTTACAGAAAAATTCCACGTGACGAAAAAACGAAGGGTAAAAAACTTCCATGACCCGATTGAGGTTCGGATAGGATTTTTTGGGTATGAAACTAACCAGTGACGGCTGAAAGCGGTCATAGCTGTAGAACTCACAGATACCTTCGTTTTGACTGGTTATGGCTCCCGTAACTCTAAACGAGCCAAGAGTTATGGCCCTTCGAATAATCGATATCCATAGGGTGCACTATCTACGGTGCAGGGTGCAACATCCGTCCAAAATGACGAAACCGTGTCGTACGACCTTAAGAAATGGGTGCATGGATTTGAAACGGTGCAGTACCATGGTGCACCACTCTCCAGCGATGGTAAATCATAGACCAGCCACGGGGATCCCGTTTTACAGAAAAAATCCACGTGACGAAAAAACGAAGGGTAAAAAACTTCCTTGACCCGATGGAGGTTCGGATAGGATTTTTTTGGTATGAAACTAACCGGTGATGGCAGAAAGATGTCATAGCTGTAGAACTCACAGATACCTTCGTTTTGACTAGTTATGGCTCCCGTAACTCTAAACGAGCCAAGAGTTATGGCCCTCCGAATAATAGATATCCATAGGGTGCAACATCTACGGCGCAAGGTGCAACATCCGTCCAAAATGACGAAACCGTGCCGTACGACCTTTAGAAATGGGTGCATGGATATGAAACGATGCAGTACCATGGTGCACCACTCTCCAGCGATGGAAAATCGTTGACCAGCCACGGGGATCCCGTTTTACAGAAAAAATCCACGTGACGAAAAAACGAAGGGTAAAAAACTTCCATGACCCGATTGAGGTTCTTATAGGATTTTTTGGGTATGAAACTAACCAATGACGGCTGAAAGCCATCGTAGCTGTAGAACTCGCAGATACCTTCGTTTTGACTGGTTATGGCTCCCGTAACTCTAAACGAGCCAAGAGTTATGGCCCTTCGAATAATCGATATCCAAAGGGTGCAACATCTGCGGTGCAAGGTGCAACATCCATCCAAAACGACGAAACCGTGCCGTACGACCTTTAGAAATGGGTGCACAGAGTTGAAAAGGTGCAGTACCATGGTGCACCACTCTCCAGCGATGGTAAATCATTGACCAGCCACGGGGATCCCGTTTTACAGAAAAAATCCACGTGACGAAAAAACGAAGGGTAAAAAACTTCCATGATCCGATTGAGGTTCGGATAGGATTTTTTGGGTATGAAACTAACCAGTGACGGCTGAAAGCCATCTTAGCTGTAGAACTCACAGATACCTTCGTTTTGACAGGTTATGGGTCCCGTAACTCTAAACGAGCCAAGAGTTATGGCCCTCCGAATAATCGATATCCAAAGGGTGCAACATCTGCGGTGCAAGGTGCAACATCCGTCCAAAATGACGAAATCGCGCCGTACGACCTTTAGAAATGGGTGCAGGGATTTGAAACGGTGCAGTACCATGGTGCACCACTCTCCAGCGATGGTAAATCATTGACCAGCCACGGGGATCCCGTTTTACAGAAAAAATCCACGTGACGAAAAAACGAAGGGTAAAAAACTTCCATGACCCGATTGAGGTTCGGATAGGATTTTTTGGGTATGAAACTAACCAGTGACGGATGAAAGCCGTCATAGCTGTAGAACTCACAGATACCTTCGTTTTGACTGGTTATGGCTCCCGTAACTCTAAACGAGCCAAGAGTTATGGCCCTCCGAAGAATCGATTTCCACAGGGTGCAACATCTGCGGTGCAAGGTGCAACATCCGTCCAAAATGACGAAACCGTGCCGTACGACCTTTGGAAATGGGTGCATGGATTTGAAACGGTGCAGTACCATGGTGCACCACTCTCCAGCGATGGTAAATCATTGACCAGCCACGGGGATCCCGTTTTACAGAAAAATTCCACGTGGCGAAAAAACGAAGTGTAAAAACTTCCTTGACCCGATTGAGGTTCGGATAGGATTTTTTGGGTATGAAACTAACCAGTGATGGCTGAAAGCTGTCATAGCTGTAGAACTCACAGATACCTTCGTTTTGACTTGTAATGGCTCCCGTAAATCTAAACGAGCCAAGAGTTATGGCCCTCCGAATAATCGATATCCTTAGGGTGCAACATCTACGGTGCAAGGTGCAACATCCGTCCAAAATGACGAAACCGTGCCGTACGACCTTTAGAAATGGGTGCATGGATTTGAAACGGTGCAGTACCATGGTGCACCACTCTCCAGCGATGGTAAATCATTGACCAGCCACGGGGATCCCATTTTACAGAAAAAATCCACGTGACGAAAAAACGAAGGGTAAAAAACTTCCATGACCCGATTGAGGTTCGGATAGGATTTTTTTGGTATGAAACTAACTAGTGACGGCTGAAAGCGGTCATAGCTATAGAACTCACAGATACCTTCGTTTTGACTGGTTATGGCTCCCGTAACTCTAAACGAGCCAAGAGTTATGGCCCTTCGAAGAATCGATATCCTTAGGGTGCAACATCTACTGTGCAAGGTGCAACATCCGTCCAAAATGACGAAACCGTGCCGTACGACCTTTAGAAATGGATGCATGGATTTGAAACGGTGCAGTACCATGGTGCACCACTCTCCAGCGATGGTAAATCATTGACCAGCCACGGGGATCCCGTTTTACAGAAAAAATCCACGTGACGAAAAAACGAAGGGTAAAAAACTTCCATGACCCGATTGAAGTTCGGATAGGATTTTTTGAGTATGAAACTAACCAGTGATGGCTGAAAGCTGTCATAGCTGTAGAACTCACAAATACCTTCGTTTTGACTGGTTATGGCTCCCGTAACTCTAAACGAGCCAAGAGTTATGGCCCTCCGAATAATAGATATCCATAGGGTGCAACATCTACGGCGCAAGGTGCAACATCCGTCCAAAATGACGAAACCGTGTCGTACGACCTTTAGAAATGGGTGCATGGATTTGAAACGGTGCAGTACCATGGTGCACCACTCTCCAGCGATGGAAAATCGTTGACCAGCCACGGGGATCCCGTTTTACAGAAAAAATCCACGTGACGAAAAAACGAAGGGTAAAAAACTTCCATGACCCGATTGAGGTTCGGATAGGATTTTTTGGGTATGAAACTAACCAGTGACGGCTGAAAGCAGTCATAGCTGTAGAACTCACGGATACCTTCGTTTTGACTGGTTATGGCTCCCGTAACTCTAAACGAGCCAAGAGTTATGGCCCTCCGAAGAATCGATTTCCACAGGGTGCAACATCTGCGGTGCAAGGTGCAACATCCGTCCAAAATGACGAAACCGTGACGTACGACCTTTAGAAATGGGTGCATGGATTTGAAACGGTGCGGTACCATGGTGCACCACTCTCCAGCGATGGTAAATCATTGACCAGCCACGGGGATCCCGTTTTACAGAAAAAATCCACGTGACGAAAAAACGAAGGGTAAAAAACTTCCATGACCCGATTTAGGTTCGGATAGGATTTTTTAGGTATGAAACTAACTAGTGACGGCTGAAAGCCGTCATAGCTGTAGAACTCACAGATACCTTCGTTTTGACTGGTTATGGCTCCCGTAACTCTAAACGAGCCAAGAGTTATGTCCCTTCGAATAATCGATATCCAAAGGGTGCAACATCTGCAGTGCAAGGTGCAACATCCGTCCAAAATGACGAAACCGTGCCGTACGACCTTTAGAAATGGGTGCATGGATTTGAAACGGTGCAGTACCATGGTGCACAACTCTCCAGCGATGGTAAATCATTGACCAGCCACGGGGATCCCGTTTTACAGAAAAAATCCACGTGACGAAAAAACGAAGGGTAAAAAACTTCCATGACCCAATTGAGGTTCGGATAGGATTTTTTGGGTATGAAACTAACCAGTGACGGCTGAAAGCCGTCATAGCTGTAGAACTCACAGATACCTTCGTTTTGACAGGTTATGGGTCCCGTAACTCTAAACGAGCCAAGAGTTATGCCCCTCTGAATAATCGATATCCAAAGGGTGCAACATCTGCGGTGCAAGGTGCAACATCCGTCCAAATGACGAAATCGTGCCGTACGACCTTTAGAAATGGATGCAGGGATTTGAAACGGTGCAGTACCATGGTGCACCACTCTCCAGCGATGGTAAATCATTGACCAGCCACGGGGATCCCGTTTTACAGAAAAAATCCACGTGACGAAAAAACGAAGGGTAAAAAACTTCCATGACCCGATTGAGGTTCAGATAGGATTTTTTGGGAATGAAACTAACCAGTGATGGCTGAAAGCTGTCATAGCTGTTGAAATCACAGATACCTTCGTTTTGACTAGTTATGGCTCCCGTAACTCTAAACGAGTCATGAGTTATGGCCCTCCGAAAATCGATATCCTTAGGGTGCAACATCTACTGTGCAAGGTGCAACATCCGTCCAAAATGACGAAACCGTGCCGTACGACCTTTAGAAATGGATGCATAGATTTGAAACGGTGCAGTACCATGGTGCACCACTCTCCAGCGATGGTAAATCATTGACCAGCCATGGGGATCCCGTTTTACAGAAAAAATCCACGTGACGAAAAAACGAAGGGTAAAAAACTTCCATGACCCGATTGAGGTTCGTATTGGATTTGTTGGGTATCAAACTAACCAGTGACGGCTGAAAGCCATCAAAACTGTAGAACTCACAGACACCTTCGTTTTGACAGGTTATGGGTCCCGTTACTCTAAACGAGCCAAGAGTTAGGGCCCTCCGAATAATCGATATCCAAAGGGTGCAACATCTGTGGTGCAAGGTGCAACATCCGTCCAAAATGACGAAACCGTGCCGTACGACCTTTAGAAATGGGTGCATGGATTTGAAACGGTGCAGTACCATGGTGCACCACTCTCCAGCAATGGTAAATCATAGACCAGCCACGGGGATCCCGTTTTACAGAAAAAATCCACGTGACGAAAAAACGAAGGGTAAAAAACTTCCTTGACCTGATTGAGGTTCGGATAGGATTTTTTTGGTATGAAACTAACCGTTGACGGCAAAAAGATGACATAGCTGTAGAACTCACAGATACCTTCGTTTTGACTGGTTATGGCTCCCGTAACTCTAAATGAGCCAAGAGTTATGGCCCTCCGAATAATCGATATCCATAGGGTGCAACATCTACGGTGCAAGGTGCAACATCCGTCCAAAATGACGAAACCGTGCCGTACGACCTTTAGAAATGGGTGCATGGATTTGAAATGGTGCAGTACCATGGTGCACCACTCTCCAGCGATGGTAAATCATAGACCAGCCACGGGGATCCCGTTTTAGAGAAAAAATCCACGTGACGAAAAAACGAAGGGTAAAAAACTTCCTTGACCCGATTGAGGTTCGGATAGGGTTTTTTGGTATGAAACTAACCGGTGACGGCAGAAAGATGTCATAGCTGTAGAACTCACAGATACCTTCGTTTTGACTGGTTATGGCTCCCGTAACTCTAAACGAGCCAAGAGTTATGGCCCTCCGAATAATAGATATCCATAGGGTGCAACATTTACGGCGCAAGGTGCAACATCCGTCCAAAATGACGAAACCGTGCGGTACGACCTTTAGAAATGGGTGCATGGATTTGAAACGGTGCAGTACCATGGTGCACCATTCTCCAGCGATGGTAAATCATTGACCAGCCACGGGGATCCCGTTTTACAGAAAAAATCCACGTGACGAAAAAACGAAGGGTAAAAAACTTCCATGACCCGATTGAGGTTCGGATAGGATTTTTTGGGTATGAAACTAACCAGTGACGGCTGAAAGCCATCATAGATGTAGAACTCACAGATACCTTCGTTTTGACTGGTTATGGCTCCCATAACTCTAAACAAGCCAAGAGTTATGGCCCTTCGAATAATCGATATCCAAAGGGTGCAACATCTGCGGTGCAAGGTGCAACATCCGTCCAAAATGACGAAACCATGCCGTACGACCTTTAGAAATGGGTGCATGGATTTGAAACGGTGCAGTACCATGGTGCACCACTCTCCAGTGATGGTAAATCATTGACCAGCCACGGGGATCCCGTTTTACAGAAAAAAATCCACGTGACGAAAAAACGAAGGGTAAAAGACTTCCATGACCCGATTTAGGTTCGGATAGGATTTTTTGGGTATGAAACTAACTAGCGACGGCTGAAAGCCGTCATAGCTGTAGAACTCACAGATACCTTCGTTTTGACTGGTTATGGCTCCCGTAACTCTAAACGAGCCAAGAGTTATGTCCCTTCGAATAATCGATATCCAAAGGGTGCAACATCTGCGGTGCAAGGTGCAACATCTGTCCAAAATGACGAAACCGTGCCGTACGACCTTTAGAAATGGGTGCATGGATTTGAAACGGTGCAGTACCATGGTGCACTACTCTCCAGCGATGGTAAATCATTGACCAGCCACGGGGATCCCGTTTTACAGAAAAAATCCACGTGACGAAAAAACGAAGGGTAAAAAACTTCCATGACCCAATTGAGGTTCGGATAGGATTTTTTGGGTATGAAACTAACCAGTGACGGCTGAAAGCCATCATAGCTGTAGAACTCACAGATACCTTTGTTTTGACAGGTTATGGGTCCCGTAACTCTAAACGAGCCAAGAGTTATGCCCCTCCGAAGAATCGATATCCAAAGGGTGCAACATCTGCGGTGCAAGGTGCAACATCCGTCCAAAATGACGAAATCGTGCCGTACGACCTTTAGAAATGGATGCAGGGATTTGAAACGGTGCAGTACCATGGTGCACCACTCTCCAGCGATGGTAAATCATTGACCAGCCACGGGGATCCCGTTTTACAGAAAAAATCCACGTGACGAAAAAACGAAGGGTAAAAAACTTCCATGACCCGATTGAGGTTCGGATAGGATTTTTTGGGAATGAAACTAACCAGTGACGGCTGAAAGCTGTCATAGCTGTTGAACTCACAGATACCTTCGTTTTGACTAGTTATGGCTCCGGTAACTCTAAACGAGTCATGAGTTATGGCCCTCCGAAGAATCGATATCCTTAGGGTGCAACATCTACTGTGCAAGGTGCAACATCCGTCCAAAATGACTAAACCGTGCCGTACGACCTTTAGAAATGGATGCATGGATTTAAAACGGTGCAGTACCATGGTGCACCACTCTCCAGCGATGGTAAATCATTGACCAGCCATGGGGATCCCGTTTTACAGAAAAAATCCACGTGACGAAAAAACGAAGGGTAAAAAACTTCCATGACCCGATTGAGGTTCGTATAGGATTTTTTGGGTATGAAACTAACCAGTGACGGCTGAAAGCCATCAAAACTGTAGAACTCACAGACGCCTTCGTTTTGACAGGTTATGGGTCCCGTAACTCTAAACGAGCCAAGAGTTAGGGCCCTCCGAATAATCGATATCCAAAGGGTGCAACATCTGTGGTGCAAGGTGCAACATCCGTCCAAAATGACGAAACCGTGCCGTACGACCTTTAGAAATGGGTGCATGGATTTGAAACGGTGCAGTACCATGGTGCACCACTCTCCAGCGATGGTAAATCATAGACCAGCCACGGGGATCCCGTTTTGCAGAAAAAATCCACGTGACGAAAAAACGAAGGGTAAAAAACTTCCTTGACCCGATTGAGGTTCGGATAGGATTTTTTTGGTATGAAACTAACCGGTGACGGCAAAAAGATGACATAGCTGTAGAACTCACAGATACCTTCGTTTTGACTGGTTATGGCTCCCGTAAATCTAAACGAGCCAAGAGTTATGCCCCTTTGAATAATCGATATCCAAAGGGTGCAACATCTGCGGTGCAAGGTGCAACATCCGTCCAAAATGACGAAACCGTGCCGTACGACCTTTAGAAATGTGTGCATGGATTTGAAACGGTGCAGTACCATGGTGCACCACTCTCCAGCGATGGTAAATAATTGACCAGCCACGGGGATCCCGTTTTACAGAAAAATATCACGTGACGAAAAAACGAAGGGTAAAAACTTCCATGACCTGATTGAGGTTCGGATAGGATTTTTTGGGTATGAAACTAACCAGTGATGGCTGAAAGCTGTCATAGCGGTAGAACTCACAGATACCTCCGTTTTGACTGGTTATGGCTCCCGTAACTCTAAACGAGCCAAGAGTTATGGCCCTCCGAATAATCGATATCCATAGGGTGCAACATCTACGGTGCAAGGTGCAACATCCGTCCAAAATGACGAAACCGTGCCGTAAGACCTTTAGAAATGGGTGCATGGATTTGAAACGGTGCAGTACCATGGTGCACCACTCTCCAGCGATGGTAAATCATTGACCAGCCACGGTGATCCCGTTTTACAGAAAAAATCCACGTGACGAAAAAACGAAGGGTAAAAAACTTCCATGACCCGATTGAGGTTCGGATAGGATTTTTTGGGTATGAAACTGACCAGTGACGGCTGATGTTGGGCGAATTTTCACCCAGAAGACCTCAAGACCAAGAAGCCGCAGTTTCACTCGGGCTCGCAAGCAACCTCTACTTCGTTCAACAGCCAAGAAGCTCAATACTAACCTAGAGGGCCTTCCAATATTCTCCATGAAGAAGCTCACTCGGCCCCCACTTCATTCGGTTCCACAACACTCGGCCCCCACTTCATTCGGCTCCACTTCACTCGGCCCCCACTTCATTCGGCCCCATCTTATTCGGCTCCTTTATACCACCACTCCAACTCCCCTGCCGAACCAACCTTGCCACCGAACCACCTACATAACCGGACCAAACGACTACCGGTCCACATTCTCACACTCCTACTACCGGACCAGGCAAGCACCGAACCAACCCTCTCCTTTCCCCTGCCGGTCCACATGCACACCTACCACCGGTCCAAGCTCATAGCCGAATGAAGCCTTGCCGAACCAGAAGATTGCCAGTCCAGATTGCTTCAGCCCGGGCCCACCAGCAGCTATATGCTTCCAAGGCCCCTGCCCTCAACCTCATTCTATAAATAGAGGGGCAGGGGTACAACAATGGCAGACAAGCTTGAGAGCTCAAGCAAGGAAGGAACTTTCAAACTACTTTCACATACTGATATACGAAGCATTGTACTTGTAATCTGAAAGAAAGAAGATAATAACATATAAAGTGGACGTAGGCACATTCTGGCCGAATCACTATAAATCTGTGTGTCTTTTACATTTCAGCCCCTACTTCTTTCATATTTACATACTCATCTAAAATCATTGAAAATCACATATAATCAACTAAATAATACGACTTGGAGGTGTTTGTCCATTTTTTGTGCAAACATTTTTGGTGCTTTCACTGAGAATTGAACTCAGACTTCATCTTCAGAACTCAAGCTTCATCTTCTCCCACTCAACCTTCTTCCTAACAACATCACTCGTTGCTTAGAAATCATGCCTTCCAAACAGAGAAGGGATGTTAACAAAGGAAAGAACATCGCAACTAGCAGCCTTCCAGATCCAGCAATCACAGATCAGCCCACTTCAACAGCAGTACCAGATGAAAATCAGGAAAATCCAACTGGTCCCGCAACGGAACAACCAATCACTAGGGCAGATCTGGACAGGGTTGTGGCTGAAGTAACTAACCGCTTCACATCCCAACAAGAAACTTTGGTGGACCAACTCATGACACGCTTAAGGGATGCTGAAGAGTCCAACCGCAACACTGAATCATGGGGTGAATCCCAATCCGGAGGATCCCGGAGGCAACAAAGGTCTTCACTCTTCGAACAAGCTATCAACAGGAACAACGATGATAGGGGCCGCGCCCGGACTCAGCCCGAATTCCGACTCGAGGAAGCCCTTGGAACCGAACCTAGCGGGGGAGGCACCAGGCGAGGGTCGGATGTAGCTGAGCCAGTCATGCCACCTAATCATAGAAACCCCGCTGAACGGAGCCGAGCTAGAACCCAGCCCGAAGTTGACCCCATGGATGTGCTCGAAACAGAACCCCACAGGGGAAGATCAAGGCAGGGGGCAACTGTAGCTGGTCCTAGCGTGCATCCAAGCAGCCAAAGACAACCACTGGATAATGCTAGAAGTCATAGACTGTACCATCCCTACAGGTCATCTGGACGAGATAGATCCCGCAGGGAAGAACCGAGCTCATATTTGTCCGCTCCAAGTTCTGACGAACGAATGGCACGATTATTCAGAGAATGTGTCCAACGGGAGCAAAGGGACCGGGGAATAGGCGCTAGGGTCACCAGTCCCTTTACCCGAAATATCGAAACTGCCATCACTCCCCGGGAATGGAAAATGCCAACCATGGAACCTTACAAAGGAACTTCCGACCCCATCGTACACCTGCAGAGATACACCCAGCATATGCTCATGAATGGAGCAACAGAAGGAGTATTATGTAAATGCTTTCCGCTATTCCTATCAGATCTAGCTACCTCCTGGTTCTGCCATCTACCCCAAGGATCCATCAGCTCATGGGAGATGTTAAAAGAAAGGTTTATTAGCCAGTTCCGCATCCATGTGGAACAACCCAAGGATGCTTATTCTCTATCCAATGTCAAACAGAAATCCGGAGAGACGCTGCAACAATATCTAACACGGTTCAACGCCGCGGCGACAGCAGTTCAAGATGCCGATGAAAAACTCACTCTAATGGCCCTCTGTAGTGGTGTACATCCAGACACCAAGTTTGCCAGAAGATTAACTAAGGAAAAACCAGCTACCTTGCCTGATTTCTTCCATGAAGCTGGAAAGTATATGAGACTTGAAGACGCTGCTACGGAGAGGCAGTCAGGGCAACAAGGCAAGATAGTTCAGGACAAGGTTCCCACTGCAGCTAAGGACGCTCGAAGAAATGAATCTAGAGACAATGCTGGGGGCAGAAAGGTTGAGAAGCGCCAATATCGACCAGGGCCAAGATTTGACTCCTACACTCCTTTGAATGAAACAATCGAAAACATCTACCTAGCCACTCAGGGCGAACTCGGATACAAGCGCCCCCCGCACAAGAAAGAATCAGATAACGCACTCAAGTCCGGAAAGTTCTGTCGCTTCCACGAATCCCACGGACATGACACCAATGAATGCCACCATCTTCAGGACTTGATCGAAGAACACATTAGAAGAAGAAGACTGGAACGTTATGTGAAAGGTCAGAATAGGACTCCAACTCCTGCCAATGAGAATTCGAAGCAACCCCTCCCAGAAGTAGGCGGAGGGAATCGCAACAATCACAACACCAGTGGCTCTAGTCAAGAGAAGATAGTGGTCCTTACCATCTCAGGAGGACCACACATCGCCGACAGAAGTTGGGCAGAGATGGAAAGGTACGGCAAGTCGCTTAGAAATGCCGAAGGATATGTTAACTCCATTACGGAGGAACGCCACCCGAAACGAAAAGAAAACAATGACATTGTATTCAGTAGGCATGATTTGGAAGGAAGACAGTACCCACATATGGATCCCATGGTCATCTCTGCCTGGTTTGGTCCAGCTAAAGTTTTTCGGATTCTAATAGACACGGGAAGCTCCGTAAATATCCTGTTCAAACATGCTTTCGACAAAATGAAGTTATCAATGAAGGATGTATCCCCCTGTGACAAACCACTGCACGGTTTCACTGGAGATGCAAAAATGCCCCTCGGGCAACTTGACCTCTTCGTCGAAATAGGAAGTCATCCCCGCTCCGTTGTGCGAAAACAAACGTTCGTACTAATAGAAAACCACTCGGCTTACAACGCTTTCTTGGAAAGACCAGCCTTGTCTGACTTTCAGATTGTATTAGCCCCCTGGTGCCTGAAAATGAAATTTCCAATAGACAACGGAGTAGGAGAAGTAGAAGGAGATCAAGATGCTGCCCGAGACTGCTACGTAACTGAACTTCGCAATAACCGCAGAAAGAATAAAGGAAAAGATGCAGAGACTACTCTCTGCATGAAAAGCTTGGAGGCATAGCAACTAAAGAAAGCCCCTCCTCTTCGATACACAAGCGATCCCTTCAATGAACTAGACCCCAGGGATAAAGAGGAGGAGGCTACCGCCGAGCCTGCAGAGGCTATGGAATTCGTATCGGTAGATAAGCATGACTCAAGTAGACTATTAAAAATCGGATCTCAGCTGGAAACGGAATTGAAGGATCAACTCATTGACTTTCTCCGCCACAACTTAGATCTATTTGCGTGGACCCATGCCGATATGACAGGAATCTCCCCAGACATAGCATGCCACATGTTGAACATCGATCCCACCAAGGTACCAGTAAAGAAGAAAAAGAGGAGCATGGGGGCAGAGCGATCGGCAGCCCTTGATGAGGAAGTAAAGAATCTACTTGCTAATGGCTTCATACGGGAAGCCATCTACCCAGAATGGATCGCTAACCCAGTGCTAGTAAAAAAGGCCAATGGAAAGTGGCGAACATGTATTGACTTCTCCAATCTGAATGACGCTTGCCCAAAAGATTGCTTCCCACTTCCCCGAATTGACCAACTTGTGGATAGCACAGCCGGACACGAACTCCTATCTTTTATGGATGCATACTCCGGATATAACCAAATTCCCATGCACGCTCCCGATCAGGACCACACTAGCTTCATCACCGACCGCGGATTATATTGTTACAAAGTCATGCCTTTTGGACTCAAAAATGCTGGAGCTACCTATCAACGCCTCGTCAACAAAATGTTCGCAGAATTGATAGGACGAACTATGGAGGTATATGTGGATGACATGTTGGTAAAGTCCAAGAAAGCCAACGACCATGTAAGCCATCTGGACGATACGTTTCGGGTACTTCGCCGATATGGAATGAAGCTGAATCCTCTAAAGTGCTCCTTCGGAGTATCATCGGGAAAATTCTTAGGATTCATCGTCCACGCCAGAGGAATCGAAGCAAACCCTGAACAAATCCGGGCTTTAAAAGAAATAAGGATACCTTCCACTCGAAAAGAAATGCAGAGCCTAAACGGAAAGGTGGCCGCCCTAAGCAGATTCATTTCCAAGGCAACTGACAAGTGTGTCCCTTTCTTCGAAGCACTCAAGAAAGACAAAGGGAAGTTCGAGTGGACCGACGAATGCTTAAAAGCCTTCCTCAACCTAATCGAACACCTTCAGAGACCACCAGTACTCTCAACTCCAAATGAAGGTGAAGTGTTATACCTATACCTCGCTATATCATCTCATGCTCTAAGCGCCGCCTTGGTAAGAGAAGAAGACCGCACACAACGCCCGGTTTACTTTGTAAGTAAAAGATTTACAGGGGCAGAAGCCAGATATCCTAAACTTGAGAAATTAGCATATTGTTTATTGATCGCGTCACGAAAACTGCGACACTACTTCCAGTCTCACTCCATCAGGGTTCTAACCGATCAACCACTAAGACAAGTGCTCCATCGTCCTGACACTTCTGGGCGACTCCTCAAATGGTGCATCGAACTAAGTCAGTATGATATCACCTACCACCCCCGCACCGCTATCAAAGGGCAAGCCATGGCTGATTTCATTGCCGAATTCACTACCAACGAAGGCAAGGAACAATCCGAAGTAGCAAAAAACATCAAGTGGAACCTCTTTGTAGACGGAGCATTAAACGAACAAGGCTCGGGGGCAGGTATTGTGATCATCACCCCCAGGGGAAGAAAGTTGTACTATGCATTAAGATTGGAGTTCACGGCCACTAACAACGATGCTGAATATGAAGCAGTAATAGCGGGATTGGAACTGGCCCTAGAAATTGGAATCAATTCCTTATGTATTCATAGTGATTCTCAGCTTGTCGTAAACCAGGTACTAGGAGAATTCCAGACTCGAGGAGAACGACTCACAGCATACCTAAACAAAACCAGACTGCTGCTCGATCGATTGGACCATTATCTAATCAAACACATTCCTCGAGAAGAAAACCAAGGGGCAGATGAACTTGCAAAGCAAGCTAGTATGAAGAACAGCACCATTTCCGGAGCACTAGCAATCTCAAGGCAGCTAGCCCCGAGTTTCGAACAAGCGAATCTGATAACTGCAATCGAAGAAGGAACCTGGATGACTCCTATCCGGAAATATTTGCAAGATGGCATACTACCCGACAGGCGTGACGAAGCCAAGAAGATCTTGAGGAAAGTTCCCCACTACACAATACAAGAAGGCATCCTCTACCGGCGTGGCTTCTCTAGCCCCTTATTAAGATGCGTCGCCGGAAGGGAAGCCAAGGAGATATTAACAAACATCCATCAGGGAGGATGCGGAGATCACACTGGAGGACAGACTTTGGCAAGAAAGATACTCCGATATGGATATTACTGGCCCACACTAAACAAAGATTCCCTAGACTTCGTTAAGAAATGCGACAGATGTCAGAAGTTCGCCAAGATTCCTCGACTGCCCACAAACGAAATTACTCAAATGACTAGCCCTTGGCCCTTTGCTGTATGGGGAATTGACTTAATTGGCGAACTGCCAACGGGCCGAGGCGGAGCCAAATATGCTATAGTGGCAGTCGATTATTTCACCAAATGGGTGGAAGCGGAACCTTTAAATAAAATATCTTCAGCAAAAGTTATCAACTTCTTGATCAAAAACATTCTGTGCAGGTATGGAGTCCCACTCAAGATCGTATCCGACAACGGACTCCAGTTTGACAGCGAAGAATTTGCCGACTGGTGCCAAGAACATGGAATTCATAAAAGCTTCTCATCAGTAGCTTACCCTCAGGAAAACGGACAAGTTGAAGCTGTCAACAAAATTCTCAAAACCCTAATCAAGAAGAAACTTGAAAGGTCAAAAGGCGCTTGGGTGGACGAACTTCCTACGGCACTATGGGCATACCGC
This sequence comes from Allium cepa, assembly GCA_030765085.1. NCBI lineage: Eukaryota > Viridiplantae > Streptophyta > Magnoliopsida > Asparagales > Amaryllidaceae > Allium > Allium cepa. Next base: position 2,947,008 of record CM060941.1, read on the forward strand.
ACATCTTTCAGAACATCAACGGGACATACTCCTTTCTCTTTGGCATATGGATCGGAGGCAATGCTCCCAGTTGAGACTATTGTGCCTTCCCACCGTAGGATCCACTACAACCCAGAAGAAAACGAAGAACTCCTCCTCATGTCTTTGGATCTGATCGAGGAAAGGAGAAACGATGCAGCACTCAAAGCAGCAGCTCACAAACAGAAAGTGGCAGCACAATACAATTCCAAAGTCAAGCATCGCAGCTTACAAGAAGGAGATCTTGTCCTCAGGCGAATCTTTCCGCGCCCCGGGGCACTGGACCCCATTTGGGATGGACCATATGTAATTCATAAAGATCGTGGCAGCACAATACAATTCCAAAGTCAAGCATCGCGGCTTACAAGAAGGAGATCTTGTCCTCAGGCGAATCTTTCCGCGCCCCGGGGCACTGGACCCCATCTGGGACGGACCATATGTAATTCATAAAGATCTCCACAACGGAGCTTACATTTTGTCAACAGTGGACGGAGAGGTGTTCCAGAGGGCATGGAACATCCGACACCTCCGTCGATACTTTTCTTAACTTGTACTGCCACATATGAAGTGAATTAACAAAGAGAATCAGTGGACGTAGGCATTTCCGTGCCGAACCACTTTAAAAAATCTTGTCTCTTTTTAACTTGTTCCTTTATGTCTTGGCTGCTCGTTAAGTTTTATCCCTTTCTGTTGAACAAAATCCTATGGCATCTCCACCCAAGACGCACCACGGCCTCATCTGGACTAGGCCTAACAGGTACGCTACGATTCTATGCACTCGCCAATGAGACACTTTTGCTCCAGCATCCCTCTGCTGCGGGTTAACTCATTGCGCGCCTGCCCTCAAAGCCAACTGTAATGAGCCGATTATAAGTCATCATAAAGGCCGACTATAGCCGATGGCAGCTCATTACGGCGTTCGGCTCGCCGGCAACTGTGAACCTACTTTAAGCCCCAACATAAGGTGTGGCCAGCCAGGGGTAGTTCACGGCCAACGGCACCCACGCTAGCCGGCCACGGTAAATCGAATAATACCCACGATTACGGACCATAATGGTTCGGGTAGTTACCGTGCGCGATCTCGGCTCCGATGTGTCTTAAGTGCCGCTGTGGTAAAAAAGAAAACTCCCCGCAGAGGCGTAAGATGGGTGAAAAATGTCTCCAAGACCCACAGCTAGGGAAAGTGACTACAAAACCCGTTTGCCACGAACTTAAGCACATCGACGGCCTTCCGTGACTGGAAGTTTTACATTTACTATATTTCCATTCCATTTAAATTTTTTTCCCCTATCCTGTATAACAAACTCTAAAGTACAGGAAACCGAATAGGAAGCATTCACTCATAAGGCTCTAAGCCTGCGTACTGGGTGGCAGGGCGCTCAGCTATACCCGTGAACAGTTACACAAGACACTCAAAGCTACCGCCTGCGAATAAAACATACAGGGCGGTACTCTCTTCTCTTGTACATAAATGCGTAACTATAGCTTATTCATACACTGACATTGCAAAACGTGAAATTATATTTCAAGCAAAAACTTAACATCAAACACAACTAGAATCACAGGCATATACATAATTATACTTCTCACACGGCACATAAAGATAGCAACAACATTTAAACATGACAGAATCAGCTTATATTATAAGATCACACGAAGTTATTCTTTGCAAATAATTTTATTACAGTTGCATATCAAAGACTAACATAAACAGTGATAAAAAAGAAATAAAAAGATGGCAGATGCCTCCACACTCCATCACCAACTTCCCCAGTCTACTTAGCCGCAGGATCAGAGCCCCCAGCATGCGGATCAGAAGTCCCGCCTGTCCAATTCGGAAGAAGAATTCATTAAACGAACAACCAAGTTATGGAAACACGGGAAGAAAAGAAAGGGAAGAAGAATAACTCACCAGCATCCGCCGCTTGATCCTCATCATCCAACTGCACGCCCGCTTCCTCTGCAGCAAGCAGCCGCATCCCCTCTTTCACCGCCGCTTGCTCCTCCTTTGAGAACTGAGCAGTAACCGCATTCAAGTTGAAAGCCTCTCCGCCTTCCTTATCCGCGTTCACCCTGGCCTCCTCTAAAGCCTGGAGATACACCTTGGCCATGACCCGAGGGTAATCGTCCATCCAAGACAAGCCGCCCTCCTTCCAAGTGTGGAAGTACATATCCTGCAGCATCTCATCCATCATCCCCTCGTTTTCCTCAAACTCCCTCACCCGGGCCTCGGAAGCTTGCAACTTAGCGACGGCGACGTCCCTCTCTGACTGGTATCTCAAGCAGTCAGCCTGGAGTGACCTCCTCATTTCCTCTTCCTTCAACCTGAGGGACCTCCTCATCTCCTCCATCTCCTCCTTCAACTCGGCCTGAGCCATCTCCGCAGCCTCGAGCCTCCCCGACAACTCCTCTACCCGCTCGAGATCCGCATTTCGAACCTCATCCACCGTTGCGATAGCTATGTTAATCCGTTCCCTGCAAGCGACCTCCATCTTCCGTAATTCCGCTCTACTGGCCTTCTCCATGGTCTCTTTCAGCCGCTTGGAGGCTTCCTCATGCTGGGAAATCTGGATGGCTTGGTCGGCGAGCTGCTTGGCCTGATCGGCAACCTTTAACCTCAACCGAATGTTAGCACTCCCGATCTCTTCCCCGGCCTTGACCAACTTAGCATGATGCTCCATTAACTTCCTGGTCGCTGCGGCCACCCGGTCGATATTAGCCTTGGCCTCATCCCCCATGGTGACTACCCGTGTAGTAAGTAAATCAAGATCTAAAGATTTGGCCTCGTCCAGCACCCTTACCATGGGGTTGCGGGGAAGGAGGTGCTCGCCCGTGGTCTCATCGAATGAAATGTCCCGAAAGCTTGGGTCTAAATCAGGATGACCAGCAAAAGGGTCACGAGGCACGGGGCGAGGCACATCGGGACGCCTTATATGAATGACAGTAGGACTCTTGGAAGGAGGAGGAGGGGGGCCGGGCTCCGTGCTCTCCTCCGTAGTATCACGAGGAGGCTGAGTAGGGGGAGGCTGAGTAGGAAGCTGCGAAGCAGAAGAAGACTCAAATAAGGAACGGCTCCGCTTCCTTTTCTGAATACCCTCTTCGATGACCCCAAGAAGAGGGCGGTAACTGACTACATCCCCAGTGCGATCAGTAGAAGGTTTCGCGGAAGCTCTCCTCGACTTAAATTGTTCAAGGCGGTGTCGAACATCCGACGTTTTACCCGCCTGGCCTGCCCCTGGAATAAAGAACAAGTGTTACGAACATACAATAATCCGCAATTCAAAAAATGTGCTAAGTTAAAAAGAAAGAAAAGTGAGGAGACACATCTATTATACAAACCCGGCGGAGGAGTGGGATACTGCAATAAGTCCTGGATCTCATTCCAGGACGGAAGTGAACCGTAAAAAATTTCTAAGTCCCTATCGAAAATGGAATCGGCGGAAGACAAAAGTTCACCTTGCATCGCCGGAGTCACCCTAGCTGAAGCCACAGCTTTGCCGGTTTCCTTTGCCTTCTCCGTTTCCTTCTCCTTTTCCTTCTCCGTTTCCGACTCTCCCTCCGACTCCCCGAAGGCCCGACGGAGAGCCTCATCCAGTTCGAGGTCTTGCTCAGAGGTTAGAGCAGCAACCCCACTACCACCTTGACCATCGCCATCTCCTCCACCCTCCGACCCTTCTCCAACTTCGCCTCCTTCCTCCTCTTCTACACCTTCCTCCTCCGGGACAGTCGGGCAAATACTTGGAGAAGGGCCATCAGACTTCTTCAGTTTCTTCCCCCCGACCACGGGACGCTCTGCGAAAGGCTCCCTCTTACCGCTCTTTACTGTAGCCCCCTCCTTAGCTTTGGCAGCCCTCTCCTCAGCCGTATCCCTTTGCTTAACTACGGACTGGCGCGGTAAGATCAAGTTATACTCCAAGAGGGTTGCGTTCCTGATCAAGAAAGAGGCCGACCGGTCCCGTGCCGGAATAGCCTTTAGTTCAGCAGCCATTCGCACTAAGGAATCATCCTCCACGACTGCAACACCACCTGTCGCTAGCCAGAAATAAAAGCATGTCAGAAAAAACACTACCGTCAAAACACATGAAAAATATAAATGAAATCAATCTTACAGCCGGAAGTGAAAAGGCGGAAAGAAACAGCATCGTCCTTGACGAAGAACCACTCTTTCTTGAACATGGTGAACTTGGAATACAAGTCCAGAACTGGTTTGAAGGGCACGGCCGCCTCCAGACTAATATACGGAGACCCCTTCTTATAGCCTCTCAGGTTGTACAAGTATCGGATTTCCCGGTTAGAAGGAGGACGCCCGTACCTCCTCTGGAAGATAACAAAGAGGCTCACCAGGATGGCATATGAGTTAGGCTGGAGCTGGAAGGGAGCCACCTTCAAATATGTGGTGAAGCTTACTATCCAAGCGTTGATAGGGGGGATAGCGCCGCACATGCAATGGTATCTGCTAAAAGCGAAGTAGCCCTCGGGAGGATTATATGGCATCACTCCATCTCCCGGAAGCAGCATAAGCGTCCTGTCAATCCCAAAGGAACGGGATATGGCGTCGAGTTGCTCCTCTTTCAGAGAGCTAGAATAGCAATCAGGGGGGGAGATGAGAAGCTCCTGGGGACCATACCCGTCGACTAGTGACCTCGGAGCGGGTACGTGCTGTGCTGGATCTGGCTGGGCTGGGGGCACGGCAGAAGTTTCTCCACTATCCCTGGATTTCCTCTTGCCCGATCGAGTTTCTACCTTGCGAGACATTTAACTACAACACAAGGAAAGCATGGCATTGTTTGCGCCAAAATTGGTCACAAACACCCAAGGTCGTGAAAGCACCCGTTTACGTGTTCAATTCGATAATATTCAGCACAGAACTCAGCAACAATCAGTATAGAATTCAGCTCTAAGTAACAAATCACAGTAATTCACAAGCAACAATCACAAACACAGGATTTATAGTGGTTCGGCGTTCGTGCCTACGTCCACTTTGAAGGGTTTCTCTTTATTGCTTTGCTCGATTCAATCGATTACAATGGATTACAGCTGACAATTGCTTTGAAATCTGAATACAACAGCGATTCTGATAGTTAAACTTGAATCCGGCAGAGTCTTGGCGTTCAATGGCGGAAAGTCCCCCTTTCTGAAGGCTTCAGGGTGCTATTTATAGGCGTTGGAGGCCCAGATCTTGCTGAAACTTCGTGAGACTTCTTCTGGCACGTGAGTGGGCCCACGCGACCGACCCCACCAAGTTTCGTCTCGATCGGACATCGGTTCGAAGTGATTTCGAACCCATCAAGGAATGGTCCAATCGAGCTGAAACTTGGCAGGAACAATCTTTACCTCATATGGAAGCTACTGTGAAAATTTGGTTGCATTTGGATTTGTAGTTTAGGAGATACGATCGGTTCGAAATTGGCATTTTCGGTTGGCTGGGACGTTCGAACCCATTATTTCGAAACCAGGAGCCCGAACCCATGTACGCACGTGCTTCTGCAGTGACGTGGCGCGTACTCCACGCGTCGATCCAAATTTATCTCCGAGTTGACCGCTTCGAATCCATGGATTTCGCTGACTTCGTATCGATGATCGTTGTGTAGTTTGAATCAATCAACTACGTGACTCTCGTGTTGACCTGTCTGTCTAGTTCGAACCGAAGGGATGGAGCTTCCTTCGTATCGATACATGTGATGGATACGAAATCAAGCTCCGCGATGGTTTCGAACGTTCATCGGTTCGAACTAAGCACCAGCGTGGATGATTCAACGCTCATGGATACGAAGATGCAACCTAATAATGGATACGAAAAAGTGTTTTTAGCATGGATACTGATGGATTCGAACGCAATCAATTCGAAGTTAACAGTGGCCGATGGGTTCGAAAATGGCAGGGAGCGATGTGCTCGAAGCAATGGGTTTTGGATGGGTTCGAAATGGATGGTTTCGAAGCAGTGGGTATCGGATGGTTTCGAAGTCATGGGTTCGAAGTGGATGGCTTCGAAGTCACGGGTTCGAAGTAGATGGGTTCGAAACCATGGGTTCGAAGCGGCTGGGTTCGAAGGCGATGGTTTCGAATCAAACAATGACTACTTTTCCTCACACTGAATCCATCATATCTTGAGCATACGAACTCGGATTGACTTGAAACTTGGAATGATGGCTCCTACAACCTTTCTTGTCATGTCCTATCAATTGTGGCCTGATCCGGACTCGGGCAAAATTCATCGATATCCATAGCTAAGTGATGTATAACCAATCTCTAAGACGGACTGTTTCCCGTTTTCGACCAATCTTTTGATATCACGGCTTTGCCAAAAAGCGGGATAACATTTTGCCCCCCAAAACATGCCTTGCGGTAGGAAGGTGTGTTTTGTAATGCTTCGAGTTGGATGTTCGTATCCGATTATCAACCTGCAAGGAACTCAATAGTTTCATATGTCCTCAAATGACGATCGTTCGGGATCGAGCCATTTGGGATGAAGTGCGGCCGTTCATGGTCAAGCGCTCAACTTCAAATGACGATCGTTCGTGATCGAGTCATTCGAGGGGAAGTGCGACCGTGCGCGGTCGAGCGTACAAATGCATGCTTCGATCGTTCGGGATCGTATGCTGCTTGAAGTGAATCGGGACCGTTCGCGGTCCGTGCCGTTCGTGGCATAAGATGGAATAGGACCGTTCGCGGTCGATGCCGTTCGCGGCGAATGATGAGATGGGACCGTTCGCGGTCGACTGCCGTTCGTGGCAAATGATGATCGTTCGCGACCAAGTGCCGTTCAAGGCGAGTGGTGACCGTTCGAGGTCGGGTTTCATAATTAATGAGCCATGACCGTTCGCGATCGATGGCGTTCGAGGCAGGAAGTGATCGTTCGCGATCGTGTGCCGTTCGAGGCGAATTCGTGACCGTTCGTGGTCAGATGTCGGACCTCAAGTGACGACCGTTCGCGATCAAGCCATTGAGGTAAGGTGAGTTATGACTGTTCGAAGTCGGGTGCCGTTCGAGGCGGATTGTGTGTGTGCCCGGGAGGGCTTGGTGTTATCGATGCCAGGGTCACGTTCGGGTGAGTTCCTGGATCGTTTATAGGGGCGGTTCATCGCCGTCTCAGAGCATACCTAGGGATCGTTCGTGACCCCATACATGTGTGCGTAGCTTAGTCATTCCAGAGTTATCAAAATCAAATAATTATCAAACAGATGAGTTCCAAAAACAATGTCCAAATAAACAAAGTCCAAACGTTCAAATCAAAATGAAACGAAAGTAAAGCATGGATGTCAAAGTGTAAGTTCCCACTACGAAACGGTCGATGATCACTCAGAGCATGCCTGGAGATCGTTCGCGATCTCGCGCATGTGTAAATGATTTAATTGTGGTAGTGGAAGCTTACGACTTGTTCATCGTTATTTCATTCAGTTGATAACCAGACGGTGCCTTGGTTCGGGGTCGCCTCTAGCTGATGTGGACGGTGGTCGTTCTGGTTCCGCCACAGGAGCTCGTCTCCTCACATATTGAAGGAGCATACCGTTCCTGATATGCCCTTCCACCTCATCCTTCAGGTGCCTACAATCATTAGTAGTATGACCATTTAATTCATGGAATACACAGAACTTATCTGATTTCCTTTCGTCTGAGGTAGGATCCCTTCGCATTGGCCTACGATACGGAATCTGTTCTTTGGTATCCTGGTAAATTCGCTCCAGACTCTCGTTCAACTCAGTGTAGGTGGTGAATCGCGGCTCCCTCCGTTGCCGCTTTGATCTGTCTCTGTCATTCTCAATCTTTCTTTTACCTTTATCTTTGTCCGAGTCCCTTCTAGGGGCGTCTTTGAGTGCAAAAATTTCTATCCCATCTCCTTCTTCTCTCTCGGCATTCGCATCTTCTAATCGTAAAAACTTTTCCGCTTCATGATAGAATTCCTCTAGATCAATGGGTGGATCTTTAGTCAATGAATTCTTGAACTCTGTGCCGTCAGCTATTCCGGACACAGCTGCCATGACCACCATGGACGGATCCGCTCTATCCACTGAAGCTGCTGCTGCATTAAATCGTGCTAGATAACTTCTCAAGGTCTCTCCGGCCTTCTGCTTTAGGGTTGCCAGAGTCATCACGTTCTTGGGTCTGGTAATATGAACCCTGAATTGCCTCATAAATCTCTCCACTAAACCATTCCATGTTCCGATGGATCCATTCTCCAACTGTCTAAACCATAGTGCAGCGATATCTGTCAAGTACAATGGAAAACACCGGGCCATAACCTCCTCCGATGCCCCCAGTACTTCCATATGCCTCATATATTTTGTCAGGTGGACCGTGGGGTCCGTTCTCCCGTCATACATATCCAACGATGGTAGTTTGAAATCAGGCGGGTTCCTAGCTTGCCTGATTGCTGAAGTAAAAGGGCTTCTATTAACATCTTCCAAATCTTTGTTCACCATACCGCCTCTCAAAGCTCTCCTAACTATCTCTGCTAATCGGTCATTGTCTCCGAGATGTAACCCTTGTTCACTACTTCCAACCTGCCCCCCGAGTTCACGAGGTAACTCCGGGATCTGCCCCCTTAACTGAGCGTTTGCATCTCTACGACTACCGGGTTGCGCAGATGCTCCCCTTTCTCCCTCCGAAACCTCCAAGGGTGTGCCCCCTAATCCAGGTGCTACTCCGGATGGTCCTGCTCCGTTCTGGACTCCATTGGCTTCCCTATTCTGTGCTCCGAGCTGTCCTATCTGATGGAGTAAACTCTGAATCATTTCCTCTTGCCTCTTCATCATAGTTTCCATCTCGTCCCTAGTAATGTATATTGATGGTTGATTTGCTCCTGACGAAGCCTCTTGGCTTCCCTGTGGTTCGCTTCTCTCAGTCCTTGGTCTCCTACTCGATTGCCTTGCCATAATTCCTAAATCTGAACTTCTGAACTTTCAAATCCAACTTCTTCCTGAGTTCAACTCTCAGTGAAAGCACCAAAATGTTTGCGCCAAAATTGGTCACAAACACCCAAGGTCGTGAAAGCACCCGTTTACGTGTTCAATTCGATAATATTCAGCACAGAACTCAGCAACAATCAGTATAGAATTCAGCTCTAAGTAACAAATCACAGTAATTCACAAGCAACAATCACAAACACAGGATTTATAGTGGTTCGGCGTTCGTGCCTACGTCCACTTTGAAGGGTTTCTCTTTATTGCTTTGCTCGATTCAATCGATTACAATGGATTACAGCTGACAATTGCTTTGAAATCTGAATACAACAGCGATTCTGATAGTTAAACTTGAATCCGGCAGAGTCTTGGCGTTCAATGGCGGAAAGTCCCCCTTTCTGAAGGCTTCAGGGTGCTATTTATAGGCGTTGGAGGCCCAGATCTTGCTGAAACTTCGTGAGACTTCTTCTGGCACGTGAGTGGGCCCACGCGACCGACCCCACCAAGTTTCGTCTCGATCGGACATCGGTTCGAAGTGATTTCGAACCCATCAAGGAATGGTCCAATCGAGCTGAAACTTGGCAGGAACAATCTTTACCTCATATGGAAGCTACTGTGAAAATTTGGTTGCATTTGGATTTGTAGTTTAGGAGATACGATCGGTTCGAAATTGGCATTTTCGGTTGGCTGGGACGTTCGAACCCATTATTTCGAAACCAGGAGCCTGAACCCATGTACGCACGTGCTTCTGCAGTGACGTGGCGCGTACTCCACGCGTCGATCCAAATTTATCTCCGAGTTGACCGCTTCGAATCCATGGATTTCGCTGACTTCGTATCGATGATCGTTGTGTAGTTTGAATCAATCAACTACGTGACTCTCGTGTTGACCTGTCTGTCTAGTTCGAACCGAAGGGATGGAGCTTCCTTCGTATCGATACATGTGATGGATACGAAATCAAGCTCCGCGATGGTTTCGAACGTTCATCGGTTCGAACTAAGCACCAGCGTGGATGATTCAACGCTCATGGATACGAAGATGCAACCTAATAATGGATACGAAAAAGTGTTTTTAGCATGGATACTGATGGATTCGAACGCAATCAATTCGAAGTTAACAGTGGCCGATGGGTTCGAACATGGCAGGGAGCGATGTGCTCGAAGCAATGGGTTTTGGATGGGTTCGAAATGGATGGTTTCGAAGCAGTGGGTATCGGATGGTTTCGAAGTCATGGGTTCGAAGTGGATGGCTTCGAAGTCACGGGTTCGAAGTAGATGGGTTCGAAACCATGGGTTCGAAGCGGCTGGGTTCGAAGGCGATGGTTTCGAATCAAACAATGACTACTTTTCCTCACACTGAATCCATCATATCTTGAGCATACGAACTCGGATTGACTTGAAACTTGGAATGATGGCTCCTACAACCTTTCTTGTCATGTCCTATCAATTGTGGCCTGATCCGGACTCGGGCAAAATTCATCGATATCCATAGCTAAGTGATGTATAACCAATCTCTAAGACGGACTGTTTCCCGTTTTCGACCAATCTTTTGATATCACGGCTTTGCCAAAAAGCGGGATAACAGGCATTAGAACAAGGAACATAGAAAAGTAAACAAACAAATGCGTGCAAGTGTGGGATTTCATTCGCAAACTAAAGTTTTCAAGTTCACAAGTTCATTCGGTTTCCATCTCATTCGGTTTCCATCTCATTCGGTTTTCATCTCATTCGGTTTCCATCTCGTTCGGTTTCCATCTCATTCGGTTTCCATCTCATTCGGTTTTCATCTCGTTCGGTTTCCATCTCATTCGACCCCAAGGCCGTAGTCCCATTCGGTGAAGTGAAAACTTTCGTATGTATTCGGCAAAAGGGAACATACCTGGTTCGGTCCTAAATTGGTCCGGCGCTTGATTGATTCGGTATTTGTTTGATCCGGTACTTAACTGGTTCGATGCTCAATATGGCTCGGCTCTACTCGTTCGGTAAAGAAAAACAAGGGGGGTACGGCCTCTATATATAGGCGAACTCACAACCACCGAACCAAACAATTCGCCCAACCGGACCAATAATACCGGACCACCAGAAGCCGAATGGGAATAGCCGGACCAACCAAGAACCGAATGAAACTCTCTCTCTACAGACCAAGACCAGGAACTAGTGGCGTGCAAAGCGCCTCCCTCAGATAAGTACCAAACTCCAGAACTAACTAAAATAAGATTATGATAGCGATGAATAAGTCGTAAAATCCTCACCGACGTGGATTAAATCGTTTACACGTGTACGCGACCTCGAATGGTCCATAGGCACGCTCTGAATGGTTATTAACCCTACCATCGTGGGAATTTACACTTTGACACGCATTTTTAAGCCCATCGGTCATATGGATATTTGATAATTATGAAATGGCTAAGCTACTTACACATGTACGGGGTTGCGAACGATCCCTAGGCATGCTCTGAGCTGGCAACAAACCATCTTCACAAACATAAACCGGGCATCGACGATGCCGAGCCCCTTCGGGGCTCACTCTCTCGTCCTGAACGGCACAGTTCACTTCATCTCGAATATTTCGATCATGAACGGCCGTTATTCGAAATCACACTAAAACTGTAAATTCCTTTGCAGGAAATTAACAGAATACGAACGTCCAATCGCTGGCGTTACAAAGCCAATCTTCCTGTCACAAGAAAAACAAAGTGCGACACATGCAAGCACGTGCCCCACTTTGGGGGGCAAATGTTGGGCGAATTTTCACCCAGAAGACCTCAAGACCAAGAAGCCGCAGTTTCACTCGGGCTCGCAAGCAACCTCTACTTCGTTCAACAGCCAAGAAGCTCAATACTAACCTAGAGGGCCTTCCAATATTCTCCATGAAGAAGATCACTCGGCCCCCACTTCATTCGGTTCCACAACACTCGGCCCCCACTTCATTCGGCTCCACTTCACTCGGCCCCCACTTCATTCGGCCCCATCTTATTCGGCTCCTTTATACCACCACTCCAACTCCCCTGCCGAACCAACCTTGCCACCGAACCACCTACATAACCGGACCAAACGACTACCGGTCCACATTCTCACACTCCTACTACCGGACCAGGCAAGCACCGAACCAACCCTCTCCTTTCCCCTACCGGTCCACATGCACACCTACCACCGGTCCAAGCTCATAGCCGAATGAAGCCTTGCCGAACCAGAAGATTGCCAGTCCAGATTGCTTCAGCCCGGGCCCACCAGCAGCTATATGCTTCCAAGGCCCCTGCCCTCAACCTCATTCTATAAATAGAGGGGCAGGGGTACAACAATGGCAGACAAGTTTGAGAGCTCAAGCAAGGAAGGAACTTTCAAACTACTTTCATATACTGATATACGAAGCATTGTACTTGTAATCTGAAAGAAAGAAGATAATAACATATAAAGTGGACGTAGGCACATTCTGGCCGAACCACTATAAATCTGTGTGTCTTTTACATTTCAGCCCCTACTTCTTTCATATTTACATACTCATCTAAAATAATTGAAAATCACATATAATCAACTAAATAATACGACTTGGAGGTGTTTGTCCATTTTTTGTGCAAACAGCTGAAAGCTGTCATAGCTGTAGAACTCACAGATACCTCCGTTTTGACTGGTTATGGCTCCCGTAACTCTAAACGAGCCAAGAGTTATGGCCCTCCGAATAATCGATATCCATAGGGTGCAACATCTACGGTGCAAGGTGCAACATCCGTCCAAAATGACGAAACCGTGCCGTACGACCTTTAGAAATGGGTGCATGGATTTGAAACGGTGCAGTACCATGGTGCACCACTCTCCAGCGATAGTAAATCATAGAACAGCCACGGGGATCCCGTTTTACAGAAAAAATCCACGTGACGAAAAAATGAAGGGTAAAAAACTTCCTTGACCCGATTGAGGTTCGGATAGGATTTTTTGGGTATAAAACTAACCGGTGACGGCAGAAAGATGTCATAGCTGTAGAACTCACAGATACCTTCGTTTTGACTGGTTATGGCTCCCGTAACTCTAAACGAGCCAAGAGTTATGGCCCTCCGAAGAATCGATTTCCACAGGGTGCAACATCTGCGGTGCAAGGTGCAACATCCGTCCAAAATGACGAAACCGTGCCGTACGACCTTTAGAAATGTGTGCATGGATTTGAAACGGTGCAGTACCATGGTGCACCACTCTCCAGCGATGGTAAATAATTGACCAGCCACGGGGATCCCGTTTTACAGAAAAATTCCACGTGACGAAAAAACGAAGGGTAAAAACTTCCATGACCCGATTGAAGTTCAGATAGGATTTTTTGGGTATGAAACTAACCAGTGATGGCTGAAAGCTGTCATAGCGGTAGAACTCACAGATACCTTCGTTTTGACTTTTATGGCTCCCGTAACTCTAAAAGAGCCAAGAGTTATGGCCCTCCGAATAATCGATATCCTTAGGGTGCAACATCAACGGTGCAACGTGCAACATCCGTCCAAAATGACGAAACCGTGCCGTAAGACCTTTAGAAATGGGTGCATGGATTTGAAACGGTGCAGTACCATGGTGCACCACTCTCCAGCGATGGTAAATCATTGACCAGCCACGGGGATCCCGTTTTACAGAAAAAATCCACGTGACGAAAAAACGAAGGGTAAAAAACTTCCATGACCCGATTGAGGTTCGGATAGGATTTTTTGGGTATGAAACTAACCAGTGACGGCTGAAAGCCGTCATAGCTGTAGAACTCACAGATACCTCCGTTTTGACTGGTTATGGCTCCCGTAACTCTAAACGAGCCAAGAGTTATGGCCCTCCGAATAATCGATATCCATAGGGTGCAACATCTACGGTGCAAGGTGCAACATCCGTCCAAAATGACGAAACCGTGCCGTACGACCTTTAGAAATGGGTGCATGGATTTGAAACGGTGCAGTACCATGGTGCACCACTCTCCAGCGATGGTAAATCATAGACCAGCCACGGGGATCCCGTTTTACAGAAAAAATCCACGTGACGAAAAAATGAAGGGTAAAAAACTTCCTTGACCCGATTGAGGTTCGGATAGGATTTTTTTGGTATGAAACTAACCGGTGACGGCAGAAAGATGTCATAGCTGTAGAACTCACAGATACCTTCGTTTTGACGGGTTATGGCTCCCGTAACTCTAAACGAGCCAAGAGTTATGGCCCTCCGAAGAATCGCTATCCATAGGGTGCAACATCTACGGTGCAAGGTGCAACATCCGTCCAAAATGACGAAATAGTGCCGTACAACCTTTAGAAATGGGTGCATGGATTGGAAACGGTGCAGTACCGTGGTGCACCACTCTCCAGCGATGGTAAATCATAGACCAGCCGCGGGAATTCCATTTTACAGAAAAAATCCACGTGACGAAAAAACGAAGGGTAAAAAACTTCCATGACCCGATTGAGGTTCGGATAGGATTTTTTGGGTATGAAACTAACCAGTGACGGCTGAAAGGTGTCACAGATGTAGAACTCACAAATACCTTCGTTTTGGCTGGTTGTGGCTCCCGTAACTCTAAACGAGCCTAGAGTTATGGCCCTCCGAAGAATCGATATCCATAGGGTGCAACATCTACGGTGCAATGTGCAACATCCGTCCAAAATGACGAAACAGTGTCGTACGACCTTTAGAAATGGGTGCATGGATTGGAAACGGTGCAGTACCATGGTGCATCACTCTCCAGCGATGGTAAATCATAGACCAGCCGCGGGAATTCCCTTTTACAGAAAAAATCCACGTGACCAAAAAACGAAGGGTAAAACACTTCCATGACCCGATTGAGGTTCGGATAGGATTTTTTGGGTATGAAACTAATCAGTGACGGCTAAAAGCCGTCATAGCTATAGAACTCACAGATACCTTCGTTTTGACAGGTTATGCCTCCCGTAACTCTAAACGAGCCAAGAGTTATGGCCCTCCGAAGAATCGATATCCACAGGGTGCAACATCTACGGTGCAAGGTGCAACATCCATCCAAAATGACGAAATAGTGCCGTATGACCTTTAGAAATGGGTGCATGGATTGGAAACGGTGCAGTACCATGGTGCACCACTCTGCAGCGATGGTAAATCATAGAATAGCCGCGGGAATTCCCTTTTACAGAAAAAATCCACGTGACGAAAAAACGAAGGTAAAAAACTTCCATGACCTAATTGAGGTTCGGATAGGATTGTCTGGCTATGAAACTAACCAGTGACGGCTGGAAGCCGTCATAGCTGTAGAACTCACAGATACCTTCGTTTTGACAGGTTATGGCTCCCGTAACTCTAAACGACCCAAGAGTTATGGACCTCCGAAGAATCGATATCCACAGGGTGCAACATCTACGGTGCAAGGTGCAACATCCGTCCAAAATGACGAAACGGTGCCGTACGACCTTTAGAAATGGGTGCATGGATTGAAAATGGTGCAGTACCATGGTGCACCACTCTCCAGCGTTGGTAAATCATGGACCAGCCACGGGGATCCCGCTTTACAGAAAAAATCTACGTGACGAAAAAACGAAGGGTAAAAAACTTCCATGACCCGATTGAGGTTCGGATAGGATTGTTTGGGTATGAAACTAACCAATGACGGCTGAAAGCCGTCACAGCTGTAGAAATCACAGATACCTTCGCTTTGACAGGTTATGGCTCCCGTAACTCTAAACGAGCCAAGAGTTATGGCACTCCGAAGAATCGATATCCACAGGGTGCAACATGTACGGTCGAAGGTGCAACATCCGTCCAAAATGACGAAACAGTGCCGTACGATCTTTAGAAATGTGTGCATGGATTGGAAACAGTGTAGTACCATGGTGCACCATTCTCCAGCATTGGTAAATCATAGACCAGCCACGGGGATCCCGTTTTACAGAAAAAATCCACGTGACGAAAAAACGAAGGGTAAAAAACTTCCATGACCCGATTGAGGTTCGGACAGGATTTTTTGGGTATGATACTAACCAGTGACGGCTGAAAGCGGTCACAGATGTAGAACTCACAAAGTTCTTCGTTTTGACTGGTTGTGGCTCTCGTAACTCTAAACGAGCCAAGAGTTATGGCCCTCCGAAGAATCGATATCCACAGGGTGCAACATCTACGGTGCAAGGTGCAACATCCGTCCAAAATGACTAAACAGTGCCGTATGACCTTTAGAAATGGGTGCATGGATTGGAAACGGTGCAGTACCATGGTGCACCACTCTCCAGCGTTGGTAAATCATAGACCAGCCTCGGGGATCCCGTTTTACAGAAAAAATCCACGTGACGAAAAAACGAAGGGTAAAAAACTTCCATGACACGATTGAGGTTCGGATAGGCTTTTTTGGGTATGAAAGTAACCAGTGACTGCTGAAAGCTGTCATAGCTGTAGAACTCACAGATACCTTCGTTTTGACTGGTTATGGCTCCCGTAACTCTAAAGGAGCCAAGAGTTATGGCCCTCCGAAGAATCGATATCCACTGGGTGCAACATCTACGGTGCAAGGTGCAACATCCGTCCAAAATGACGAAACAGTGCCGTACGACCTTTAGAAATGAGTGCATGGATTTGAAACATTGCAGTACCATGGTGCACCATTCTCCAGCGATGGTAAATCATAGACCAGCCACGGGGATCCCGTTTTACAGAAAAAATCCACGTGACAAAAAAACGAAGGGTAAAAAACTTCCATGACCCGATTGAGGTTCGGATAGGATTTTTTGGGTATGAAACTAATCAGTGACGGCTGAAAGCAGTCAAAGATGTAGAACTCACAAATACCTTTGTTTTGACTGGTTGTGGCTCCCGTAACTCTAAACGAGCCAAGAGTTATGGCCCTCCGAAGAATCGATATCCATAGGGTGCAACATCTACGGTGCAAGGTGCAACATCCGTCCAAAATGACGAAACAGTGCCGTACGACCTTTAGAAATGGGTGCATGGATTGGAAACGGTGCAGTACCATGGTGCACCACTCTCCAGCGATGGTAAATCATAGACCAGCCACGGGAATTCCCTTTTACAGAAAAAATCCACGTGATGAAAAAACGAAGGGTAAAAAACTTCCATGACCCGATTGAGGTTCGGATAGGATTTTTTGGTTATGAAACTAACCAGTGACGGCTGAAAGCAGTCACAGATGTAGAACTCACAAATACCTTTGCTTTGACTGGTTGTTGCTCCCGTAACTCTAAACGAGCCAAGAGTTATGGCCCTCCAAAGAATCGATATCCATAGGGTGCAACATCTACGGTGCAAGGTGCAACATCCATCCAAAATGACGAAACAGTGCCGTACGACCTATAGAAACGGGTGCATGGATTGGAAACGGTGCAGCACCATGGTGCACCACTCTCCAGCGATGGTAAATCATAGACCAGCCGCGGGAATTCCCTTTTACAGAAAAAATCCACGTGACGAAAAAACGAAGGGTAAAAAACTTCCATGACCCGATTGTGGTTCGGATAGAATTTTTTGGGTATGAAACTAACCAGTGACGGCTGAAAGCGGTCACAGATGTAGAACTCACAGATACCTTCGTTTTGACTGGTTGTGGCTCCCGTAACTCTAAACGAGCCAAGAGTTATGGCCCTCCGAAGAATCGATATCCACAGGGTGCAACATCTACGGTGCAAGGTGCAACATCCGTCCAAAATGACGAAACAGTGTCGTACGACCTATAGAAACGGGTGCATGGATTGGAAACGGTGCAGCACCATGGTGCACCACTCTCCAGCGATGGTAAATCATAGACCAGCCGCGGGAATTCCCTTTTACAGAAAAAATCCACGTGACGAAAAAACGAAGGGTAAAAAACTTCCATGACCCGATTGAGGTTCGGATAGGATTGTTTGGGTATGAAACTAACCAGTGACGGCTGAAAGCGGTCACAGATGTAGAACTCACAGATACCTTCGTTTTGACTGGTTATGGCTCCCGTAACTCTAAACGAGCCAAGAGTTATGGCCCTCCGAAGAATCGATATCCACAGGGTGCAACATCTACGGTGCAAGGTGCAACATCCGTCCAAAATGACGAAACTGTGCCGTACGACCTTTAGAAATGGGTGCATGGATTGGAAACGGTGCAGTACCATGGTGCACTACTCTCCAGCATTGGTAAATCATAGACCAGCCACGGGGATCCCGCTTTACAGAAAAAATCTACGTGACGAAAAAACGAAGGGTAAAAAACTTCCATGACCCGATTGAGGTTCGGATAGGATTGTTTGGGTATGAAACTAACCAGTGACGGCTGAAAGCTGTCATAGCTGTAGAACTCACAGATACCTTCGTTTTGACAGGTAATGGCTCCCGTAACTCTAAACGAGCCAAGAGTTATGGCCCTTCGAAGAATCGATATCCACAGGGTGCAACATCTACGGTGCAAGGTGCAACATCCGTCCAAAATGACGAAACAGTGTCGTACGACCTTTAGAAATGGGTGCATGGATTGGAAACGGTGCAGTACCATGGTGCACCACTCTCCAGCGATGGTAAATCATAGACCAGCCACGGGGATCCCGTTTTACAGAAAAATTCCACGTGACGAAAAAACGAAGGGTAAAAAACTTCCTTGACCCGATTGAGGTTCGGATAGGATTTTTTGGGTATGAAACTAACCAGTGACGGCTGAAAGCTGTCATAGCTGTAGAACTCACAGATACCTTCGTTTTGACTGGTTATGGTTCCCGTAACTCTAAACGAGCCAAGAGTTATGGCCCTCCGAAGAATCGATATCCACAGGGTGCAACATCTACGGTGCAAGGTGCAACATCCGTCCAAAATGACGAAACTGTGCCGTACGACCTTTAGAAATGGGTGCATGGATTGGAAACGGTGCAGTACCATGGTGCACTACTCTCCAGCGTTGGTAAATCATAGACCAGCCACGGGGATCCCGCTTTACAGAAAAAATCTACGTGACGAAAAAACGAAGGGTAAAAAACTTCCATGACCCGATTGAGGTTCGGATAGGATTGTTTGGGTATGAAACTAACCAGTGACGGTTGAAAGCCGTCACAGCTGTAGAACTCACAGATACCTTCGTTTTGACAGGTTATGTCTCCTGTAACTCTAAACGAGCCAAGGGTTATGGCCCTCCGAAGAATCGATATCCACAGGGTGCAACATCTACGGTGCAAGGTGCAACATCCGTCCAAAATGACGAAACAGTGCCGTATGACCTCTAGAAATGGGTGCATGGATTGAAAATGGTGCAATACCATGGTGCACCACTCTCCAGCGTTGGTAAATCATAGACCAGCCACGGGGATCCCGTTTTACAGAAAAAATCCACGTGACGAAAAAACGAAGGGTAAAAAACTTTCATGACCCGATTGAGGTTTGGATAGGATTTTTTGGGTATGAAACTAACCAGTGACGGCTGAAAGCCTTCATAGCTATAGAACTCACAGATACCTTCGTTTTGACGGGTTGTTGCTCCCGTAACTCTAAACGAGCCAAGAGTTATGGCCCTCCGAAGAATCGCTATCCATAGGGTGCAACATCTATGGTGCAAGGTGCAACATCCGTCCAAAATGACGAAACAGTGCCGTACGACCTTTAGAAATGGGTGCATGGATTGAAAACGGTGCAATACCGTGGTGCACCACTCTCCAGCGTTAGTAAATCATAGACCAGCCACGGGGATCCCGTTTTACAGAAAAAATCCACGTGACGAAAAAACGAAGGGTAAAAAACTTCCATGACCCGATTGAGGTTCGGATAGGATTTTTTGGGTATGAAACTAACCAGTGACGGCTGAAAGCCGTCATAGCTATAGAACTCACAGATACCTTCGTTTTGACTGGTTGTTGCTCCCGTAACTCTAAACGAGTCAAGAGTTATGGCCCTCCGAAGAATCGCTATCCATAGGGTGCAACATCTACGGTGCAATGTGCAACATCCGTCCAAAATGACGAAACAGTGCCGTACGACCTTTAGAAATGGGTGCATGGATTGGAAACGGTGTCGTACCATGGTGCACCAATCTCCAGCGATGGTTAATCATAGACCAGCCGCGGGAATTCCCTTTTACAGAAAAAATCCACGTGACGAAAAAACGAAGGGTAAAAAACTTCCATGACCCGATTAAGGTTCGGACAGGATTTTTTGGGTATGAAACTAACCAGTGACGGCTGAAAGGTGTCACAGATGTAGAACTCACAAATACCTTCGTTTTGACTGGTTGTGGCTCCCGTAACTCTAAACGAGCCAAGAGTTATGGCCCTCCGAAGAATCGATATCCATAGGGTGCAACATCTACGGTGCAAGGTGCAACATCCGTCCAAAATGACGAAACAGTGCCGTACGACCTTTAGAAATGGGTGCATGGATTGGAAACGGTGCAGTACCATGGTGCATCACTCTCCAGCGATGGTAAATCATAGACCAGCCGCGGGAATTCCCTTTTACAGAAAAAATCCACGTGACCAAAAAACGAAGGGTAAAAAACTTCCATGACCCAATTGAGGTTCGGATAGGAATTTGTGGGTATGAAACGAACCAGTGACGGCTAGAAGCCGTCATAGCTATAGAACTCATAGATACCTTCGTTTTGACAGGTTATGGCTCCCGTAACTCTAAACGAGCCAAGAGTTATGGCCCTCCGAAGAATCGATATCCACAGGGTGCAACATCTACGGTGCAAGGTGCAACATCCGTCCAAAATGACGAAACAGTGCCGTATGACCTTTAGAAATGGGTGCATGGATTGGAAACGGTGCAGTACCATGGTGCACCACTCTGCAGCGATGGTAAATCATAGAATAGCCGCGGGAATTCCCTTTTACAGAAAAAATCCACGTGACGAAAAAACGAAGGGTAAAAAACTTCCATGACCCGATTGAGGTTCGGATAGGATTTTTTGGGTATGAAACTAACCAGTGACGGCTGAAAGCCGTCACAGCTGTGTAACTCACAGATACCTTCGTTTTGACTAGTTGTGGCTCTCGTAACTCTAAACGAGCCAAGAGTTATGGCCCTCCGAAGAATCGATATCCATAGGGTGCAACATCTACGGTGCAAGGTGCAACATCCATCCAAAATGACGAAACAGTGCCGTACAACCTTTAGAAATGGGTGCATGGATTGGAAACGGTGCAGCACCATGGTGCATCACTCTCCAGCGATGGTAAATCATAGACCAGCCGCGGGAATTCCCTTTTACAGAAAAAATCCACGTGACGAAAAAACGAAGGGTAAAAAACTTCCATGACCCGATTGAGGTTCGGATAGGATTTTTTGGGTATGAAACTAACCAGTGACTGCTGAAAGTCGTCATAGCTATAGAACTCACAGATACCTTTGTTTTGACTGGTTGTGGCTCCCGTAACTCTAAACGAGCCAAGAGTTATGGCCCTCCGAAGAATCGATATCCACAGGGTGCAACATCTACGGTGCAAGGTGCAACATCCGTCCAAAATGACGAAACAGTGCCGTACGACCTTTAGAAATGGGTGCATGGATTGGAAACGGTGCAGTACCATGGTGCCCCCTCTCCAGTGATGGTAAATCATAGACCAGCCGCGGGAATTCCCTTTTACAGAAAAAATCCACGTGACGAAAAAACGAAGGGTAAAAAACTTCCATGACCCGATTGAGGTTCGGGTAGGATTTTTTGGGTATGAAACTAACCAGTGACGGCTAAAAGCGGTCACAGATGTAGAACTCACAAATACCTTCGTTTCGACTGGTTGTGGCTCTCGTAACTCTAAACGAGCCAAGAGTTATGGCCCTCCGAAGAATCGATATCCATAGGGTGCAACATCTACGGTGCAAGGTGCAACATCCGTCCAAAATGACGAAACAGTGTCGTACGACCTTTAGAAATGGGTGCATGGATTGGAAACGGTGCAGTACCATGGTGCACCACTCTCCAGTGATGGTAAATCATAGACCAGCCGTGGGAATTCCCTTTTACAGAAAAAATCCACGTGACGAAAAAACGAAGGTTGAAAAACTTCCATGACCCGATTGAGGTTCGGATAGGATTTTTTGGGTATGAAACTAACCAGTGACAACTGAAAGCCGTCACAGATGTAGAACTCAAAAATACCTTCGTTTTGACTGGTTGTGCCTCCCGTAACTCTAAACGAGCCAAGATTTATGGCCCTCCGAAGAATCGATATCCATAGGGTGCAACATCTATGGTGCAAGGTGCAACATTGACGAAACAGTGTCGTACGACCTTTAGAAAAGGGTGCATGGATTGGAAACGGTGAAGTACCATGGTGCACCACTCTCCAGCGATGGTAAATCATAGACCAGCCGTGGGAATTCCCTTTTACAGAAAAAATCCACGTGACGAAAAAACAAAGGGTAAAAAACTTCCATGACCCGATTGAGGTTCGGATAGGATTTTTTGGGTATGAAACTAACCAGTGATGGCTAAAAGCCGTCATAGCTATAGAACTCACAGATACCTTCGTTTTGACAGGTTATGGCTCCCATAACTCTAAACGAGCCAAGAGTTATGGCCCTCCGAAGAATCGATATCCACAGGGTGCAACATCTACGGTGCAAGGTGCAACGTCCATCCAAAATGACGAAATAGTGCCGTATGACCTTTAGAAATGGGTGCATGCATTGGAAACGGTGCAGTACCATGGTGCACCACTCTACAGCGATGGTAAATCATAGACCAGCCGCGGGAATTCCCTTTTACAGAAAAAATCCACCTGACGAAAAAACGAAGGGTAAAAAACTTCCATGACCCTCGGATAGGATTTTTTGGGTATGAAACTAACCAGTGACGGCTGAAAGTAGTCACAGATGTAGAACTCACAAATACCTTCGTTTTGAGTGGTT
The DNA here is from genome assembly GCA_030765085.1 of Allium cepa. Lineage (NCBI taxonomy): Eukaryota > Viridiplantae > Streptophyta > Magnoliopsida > Asparagales > Amaryllidaceae > Allium > Allium cepa. Next base: position 2,969,715 of record CM060941.1, read on the forward strand.
GTTGCTCCCGTAACTCAAAACTAGCAAAGAGTTATGGCCCTCCGAAGAATCGATATCCACAGGGTGCAACATCTACGGTGCAAGGTGCAACATCTGTCCAAAATAACGAAACTGTGCCGTACGACCTTTAGAAATGGGTGCATGGATTTGAAACAGTGTAGTACCATGGTGCACCACTCTCCAGCGATGGTAAATCATAGACCAGCCGTGGGAATTCCCTTTTACAGAAAAAATCCACGTGACGAAAAAACGAAGGGTAAAAAACTTCCATGACTCGATTGAGGTTCGGATAGGATTTTTTGGGTATGAAACTAACCAGTGATGGATGAAAGCTGTCACAACTGTAGAACTCACAGATACCTTCGTTTTGACTGGTTGTGGCTCCCGTAACTCTAACGAGCCAAGAGTTATGGCCCTCCGAAGAATCGATATCCAAAGAGTGCAACATCTACGGTGCAAGGTGCAACATCCGTCTAAAATGACGAAACAGTGTCGTACGACCTTTAGAAATGGTTGCATGGATTGGAAACGGTGCAGTACCATGGTGCATCACTCTCCAGCGATGGTAAATCATAGACCAGCCACGGGAATTCCCTTTTACAGAAAAATCCACGTGACGAAAAAACGAAGGGTAAAAAACTTCCGTGACCCGATTGAGGTTCGGATAGGATTTTTTGGGTATGAAACTAACCAGTGACGGATGAAAGCCGTCATAGCTATAGAACTCACAGATACCTTCGTTTTGACAGGTTATGGCTCCCGTAACTCTAAACGAGCCAAGAGTTATGGCCCTCCGAAGAATCGATATCCACAGGGTGCAACATCTACGGTGCAAGGTGCAACATCCGTCAAAAATGATGAAACAGTGTCGTACGACGTTTAGAAATGGGTGCATGGATTGGAAACGGTGCAGTACCATGGTGCACCACTCTCCAGCATTGGTAAATCATAGACCAGCCACGGGGATCCCGTTTTACAGAAAAAATCCACGTGACGAAAAAACGAAGGGTAAAAAACTTCCATGACCCGATTGAGGTTCGGATAGGATTTTTTGGGTATGAAACTAACCAGTGACGGCTGAAAGGTGTCACAGATGTAGAACTCACAGATACCTTCGTTTTGACTGGTTGTGGCTCCCGTAACTCTAAACGAGCCAAGAGTTATGGCCCTCCGAAGAATCGATATCCACAAGGTGCAACATCTACAGTGCAAGGTGCAACATCCGTCCAAAATGACGAAACAATGCCGTATGACCTTTAGAAATGGGTGCATGGATTGGAAACGGTGCAGTACCATGGTGTACCACTCTGCAGTGATGGTAAATCATAGAATAGCCGCGGGAATTCTCTTTTACAGAAAAAATCCACGTGACGAAAAAACGAAGGGTGAAAAACTTCCATGACCCGATTGAGGTTCGGATAGGATTTTTTGGGTATGAAACTAACCAGTGACGGCTGAAAGCTATCACAACTGTGGAACCTACAGATACCTTCATTTTGACTGGTTGTGGCTCCCGTAACTCTAAACTAGCAAAGAGTTATGGCCCTCCGAAGAATCGATATCCACAGGGTGCAACATCTACGGTGCAGGTGCAACATCCGTCCAAAATGACGAAACAGTGCCGTACGACCTTTAGAAATGGGTGCATGGATTGGAAACGGTGTCGTACCATGGTGCACCACTCTCCAGCGATGGTAAATCATAGACCAGCCGCGGGAATTCCCTTTTACAGAAAAAATCCACGTGACGAAAAAACGAAGGGTAAAAAACTTCCATGACCCGATTGAGGTTCGGATAGGATTTTTTGGGTATGAAACTAACCAGTGACGGCTGAAAGGTGTCACAGATGTAGAACTCACAAATACCTTCGTTTTGACTGGTTGTGGCTCCTGTAACTCTAAACGAGCCAAGAGTTATGGCCCTCCGAAGAATCGATATCCATAGGGTGCAACATCTACGGTGCAAGGTGCAACATCCGTCCAAAATGACGAAACAGTGCCATACGACCTTTAGAAATGGTTGAATGGATTGGAAAGGGTGCCGTACCATGGTGCACCACTCTCCAGCGATGGTAAATCATAGACCAGCCGTGGGAATTCCCTTTTAAAGAAAAAATCCACGTGACGAAAAAACGAAGGGTAAAAAACTTCCATGACCCGAATGAGGTTCGGATAGGATTTTTGGGTATGAAACTAACCAGTGATGGCTGAAAGGTGTCACAGATGTAGAACTCACAGATACCTTCGTTTTGACTAGTTGTGGCTCCCGTAACTCTAAACGAGCCAAGAGTTATGGCCCTCCGAAGAATCGATAACCATAGGGTGCAACATCTACGGTGCAAGGTGCAACATCCGTCCAACATGACGAAACAGTGCCGTATGACCTTTAGAAATGGGTGCATGGAATGGAAACGGTGCAGTACCATGGTACACCACTCTCCTGCGATGGTAAATCATAGACCAGACGCGGGAATTCTCTTTTACAGAAAAAATCTACGTGACGAAAAAACGAAGGGTAAAAAACTTCCATGAACCGATTGAGGTTCGGATAGGATTTTTTGGGTACGGAAACTAACCAGTGATGGCTAAAAGCCACCATAGCTATAGAACTCACAGATACCTTCGTTTTGACAGGTTATGGCCCCCGTAACTCTAAACGAGCCAAGAGTTATGGCCCTCCGAAGAATCGATATCCACAGGGTGCAACATCTACGGTGCAAGGTGCAACATCCGTCCAAAATGACGAAACAGTGCCGTAAGACCTTTAGAAATGGGTGCATGCATTGGAAACGATGCAGTACCATGGTGCACCACTCTGAAACGATGGTAAATCATAGACCAGCCGCGGGAATTCCCTTTTACAGAAAAAATCCACGTGACGAAAAAACGAAGGGTAGAAAACTTACATGACCCGATTGAGGTTCGGATAGGATTTTTTGGGTATGAAACTAACCAGTGACGGCTGAAAGTAGTCACAGATGTAGAACTCACAAATACCTTCGTTTTGAGTGGTTGTTGCTCCCGTAACTCAAAACTAGCAAAGAGTTATGGCCCTCCGAAGAATCGATATCCACAGGGTGCAACATCTACGGTGCAAGGTGCAACATCCGTCCAAAATGACGAAACAGTGCCGTACGACCTTTAGAAATGGGTGCATGGATTGGAAACGGTGCCGTACCATGGTGCACCACTCTGCAGTGATGGTAAATCATAGAATAGCCGCGGGAATTCCCTTTTACAGAAAAAATCCACGTGACAAAAAAACGAAGGGTAAAAAACTTCCATGACCCGATTGAGGTTCCGATAGGATTTTTTGGGTATGAAACTAACCAGTGACGGCTGAAAGCTGTCACAGCTGTAGAACCCACATATACCTTCGTTTTGACTGGTTGTGGCTCCCGTAACTCTAAACTAGCAAAGAGTTATGGCCCTCCGAAGAATCGATATCCACAGGGTGCAACATCTACGGTGCAAGGTGCAACATCCGTCCAAAATGACGAAACAGTGCCGTACGACCTTTAGAAATGGGTGCATGGATTGGAAACGGTGCAGTACCATGGTGCACCACTTTGCAGTGATGGTAAATCATAGAATAGCCGCGGGAATTCCCTTTTACAGAAAAAATCCACGTGACGAAAAAACGAAGGGTAAAAAACTTCCATGACCCGATTGAGGTTCGGATAGGATTTTTTGGGTATGAAACTAACCAGTGACGGCTGAAAGATGTCACAGATGTAGAACTCACAGATACCTTCGTTTTGACTGGTTGTGGCTCCCGTAACTCTAAACGAGCCAAGAGTTATGGCCCTCCGAAGAATCGATATCCATAGGGTGCAACATCTACGGTGCAAGGTGCAACATCCGTCCAAAATGACGAAACAGTGCCGTACGACCTTTAGAAATGGTTGCATGGATTGGAAACGGTGCAGTACCATGGTGCATCACTCTCCAGCGATGGTAAATCATAGACCAGCCGCGGGAATTCCCTTTTACAAAAAAAATCCACGTGACGAAAAAACGAAGGGTAAAAAACTTCCATGACCCGATTGAGGTTCGGATAGGCTTTTTTGGGTATGAAACTAACCAGTGACGGCTGAAAGGTGTCACAGATGTAGAACTCACAGATACCTTCGTTTTGATTGGTTGTGGCTCCCGTAACTCTAAACGAGCCAAGAGTTATGGCCCTCCGAAGAATCGATATCCACAGGGTGCAACATCTACGCTGCAAGGTGCAACATCCGTCCAAAATGACGAAACAGTGCCGTATGACCTTTAGAAATGGGTGCATGGATTGAAAACGGTGCAGTACCATGGTGCACCGCTCTGCAGCGATGGTAAATCATAGAATTGCCGCGGGAATTCCCTTTTACAGAAAAAATCCACGTGACGAAAAAACGAAGGGTAAAAAACATTCATGACCCGATTGAGGTACGGATAGGACTTTTTGGGTATGAATCTAACCAGTGACGGCTGAAAGCAGTCACAGCTGTAGAACCCACAGATACCTTCGTTTTGACTGGTTGTGGCTCCCGTAACTCTAAACTAGCAAAGAGTTATGGCCCTCCGAAGAATCGATATCCACAGGGTGCAACATCTACGGTGCAAGGTGCAACATCCGTCCAAAATTACGAAACAGTGCCGTATGACCTTTAGAAATGGGTGCATGGATTGGAAACGGTGCAGTACCATGGTGCACCACTTTGCAGTGATGGTAAATCATAGAATAGCCGCGGGAATTCCCTTTTACAGAAAAAATCCACGTGACGAAAAAACGAAGGGTAAAAAACTTCCATGACCCGATTGAGGTTCGGATAGGATTTTTTGGGTATGAAACTAACCAGTGACGGCTGAAAGCCGTCACAGCTGTAGAACCCACATATACCTTCGTTTTGACTGGTTGTGGCTCCCGTAACTCTAAACTAGCAAAGAGTTATGGCCCTCCGAAGAATCGATATCCACAGGGTGCAACATCTACGGTGCAAGGTGCAACATCCGTCCAAAATGACGAAACAGTGCCGTACGACCTTTAGAAATGGGTGCATGGATTGGAAACGGTGCCGTACCATGGTGCACCACTCTCCAGCTATGGTAAATCATAGACCAGCCGCGGGAATTCCCTTTTACAGAAAAAATCCAAGTGACGAAAAAACGAAGGGTAAAAAACTTCCATGACCCGATTGAGGTTCGGATAGGATTTTTAGGGTATGAAACTAACCAGTGACGGCTGAAAGATGTCACAGATGTAGAACTCACAGATACCTTCGTTTTGACTGGTTGTGGCTCCCGTAACTCTAAACGAGCCAAGAGTTATGGCCCTCCGAAGAATCGATATCCATAGGGTGCAACATCTACGGTGCAAGGTGCAACATCCGTCCAAAATGACGAAACAGTGCCGTACGACCTTTAGAAATGGTTGCATGGATTGGAAACGGTGCAGTACCATGGTGCATCACTCTCCAGCGATGGTAAATCATAGACCAGCCGCGGGAATTCCCTTTTACAAAAAAAATCCACGTGACGAAAAAACGAAGGGTAAAAAACTTCCATGACCCGATTGAGGTTCGGATAGGCTTTTTTGGGTATGAAACTAACCAGTGACGGCTGAAAGGTGTCACAGATGTAGAACTCACAGATACCTTCGTTTTGACTGGTTGTGGCTTCCGTAACTCTAAACGAGCCAAGAGTTATGGCCCTCCGAAGAATCGATATCCACAGGGTGCAACATCTACGGTGCAAGGTGCAACATCCGTCCAAAATGACGAAACAGTGCCGTATGACCTTTAGAAATGGGTGCATGGATTGGAAACGGTGCAGTACCATGGTGCACCGCTCTGCAGCGATGGTAAATCATAGAATTGCCGCGGGAATTCCCTTTTACAGAAAAAATCCACGTGACGAAAAAACGAAGGGTAAAAAACTTTCATGACCCGATTGAGGTTCGGATAGGATTTTTTGGGTATGAATCTAACCAGTGACGGCTGAAAGCTGTCACAGCTGTAGAACCCACAGATACCTTCGTTTTGACTGGTTGTGGCTCCCGTAACTCTAAACTAGCAAAGAGTTATGGCCCTCCGAAGAATAGATATCCACAGGGTGCAACATCTACAGTGCAAGGTGCAACATCCGTCCAAAATGACGAAACAGTGTCGTACGACCTTTAGAAATGGGTGCATGGATTGGAAACGGTGCCGTACCATGGTGCACCACTCTCCAGCGATGGTAAATCATAGACCAGCCGCGGGAATTCCCTTTTACAGAAAAAATCCACGTGACGAAAAAACGAAGGGTAAAAAACTTCCATGACCCGATTGAGGTTCGGATAGGATTTTTTGGGTATGAAACTAACCAGTGACGGCTGAAAGGTGTCACAGATGTAGAACTCACAGATACCGTCGTTTTGACTGGTTGTGGCTCCCGTAACTCTGAACGAGCCTAGAGTTATGGCCCTCCGAAGAATCGATATCCATAGGGTGCAACATCTACGGTGCAAGGTGCAACATCCATCCAAAATGACGAAACAGTGCCGTACGACCTTTAGAAATGGTTGCATGGATTGGAAATGGTGCAGTACCATGGTGCATCACTCTCCAGCGATGGTAAATCATAGACCAGCCACGGGGATCCCGTTTTACAGAAAAAATCCACGTGACGAAAAAACGAAGGGTAAAAAACTTCCATGATCCGATTGAGGTTCGGATAGGCTTTTTTGGGTATGAAACTAACCAGTGACGGCTGAAAGGTGTCACAGATGTAGAACTCACAGATACCTTCGATTTGACTGGTTGTGGCTCCCGTAACTCTAAACGAGCCAAGAGTTATGGCCCTCCGAAGAATCGATATCCACAGGGTGCAACATCTACGGTGCAAGGTGCAACATCCGTCCAAAATGACGAAACAGTGCCGTATGACCTTTAGAAATGGGTGCATGGATTGGAAATGGTGCAGTACCATGGTGCACCGCTCTGCAGTGATGGTAAATCATAGAATAGCCGCGGGAATTCCCTTTTACAGAAAAAATCGACGTGACGAAAAAACGAAGGGTAAAAAACTTCCATGACCCGATTGAGGTTCGGATAGGATTTTTTGGGTATGAAACTAACCAGTGACGACTGAAAGCTGTCACAGCTGTAGAACCCACAGATACCTTCGTTTTGACTGGTTGTGGCTCCCGTAACTCTAAACTAGCAAAGAGTTATGGCCCTCCGAAGAATCGATATCCACAAGGTGCAAACTCTACGGTGCAAGGTGCAACATCCGTCCAAAATGACGAAACAGTGCCGTACGACCTTTAGAAATGGGTGCATGGATTGGAAACGGTGCCGTACCATGGTGCACCACTCTCCAGCGATGGCAAATCATAGACCAGCCGCGGGAATTCCCTTTTACAGAAAAAATCCACGTGACGAAAAAACGAAGGGTAAAAAACTTCCATGACCCGATTGAGGTTCGGATAGGATTTTTTGGGTATGAAACTAACCAGTGACGGCTGAAAGATGTCACAGATGTAGAACTCACAGATACCTTCGTTTTGACTGGTTGTGGCTCCCGTAATTCTAAACGAGCCAAGAGTTATGGCACTCCGAAGAATCGATATCCATAGGGTGCAACATCTACAGTGCAAGGTGCAACATCCGTCCAAAATGACGAAACAGTGCCGTACGACCTTTAGAAATGGTTGCATGGATTGGAAATGGTGCAGTACCATGGTGCATCACTCTCCAGCGATGGTAAATCATAGACCAGCCGCGGGAATTCCCTTTTACAAAAAAAATCCACGTGACGAAAAAACGAAGGGTAAAAAACTTCCATGACTCGATTGAGGTTCGGATAGGCTTTTTGGGGTATGTAACTAACCAGTGACGGCTGAAAGGTGTCACAGATGTAGAACTCATAGATACCTTCGTTTTCCCGTAACTCTAAACGAGCCAAGAGTTATGGCCCTCCGAAGAATCGATATCCATAGGGTGCAACATCTACGGTGCAAGGTGCAACATCCATCCAAAATGACGAAAAAGTGCCGTATGACCTTTAGAAATGGGTGCATGGATTGGAAACGGTGCAGTACCATGGTACACCACACTCCAGCGATGGTAAATCATAGACTATCCGCGGGAATTCCCTTTTACAGAAAAAATCCACGTGACGAAAAAACGAAGGGTAAAAATCTTCCATGACCCGATTGAGGTTCAGATAGGCTTTTTTGGGTATGAAAGTAACCAGTGACTGCTGAAAGCTGTCATAGCTGTAGAACTCATAGATACCTTCGTTTAGACTAGTTGTGGCTCCCGTAACTCTAAACGAGCCAAGAGTTATGGCCCTCCGAAGAATCGATATCCACATGGTGCAACATCTACGGTGCAAGGTGCAACATCCGTCCAAAATGACGAAACAGTGCCGTACGACCTTTAGAAATGGGTGCATGGATTGGAAACGGTGCAGTACCATGGTGCACCACTCTCCAGCGATGGTAAGTCATAGACCAGCCGCGGGAATTCCCTTTTACAGAAAAAATCTACGTGACGAAAAAACGAAGGGTAAAAAACTTCCATGACCCGATTGAGGTTCGGATAGGATTTTTTGGGTATGAAACTAACCAGTGACGGCTGAAAGGTGTCACAGATGTAGAACTCACAGATACCTTCGTTTTGACTGGTTGTGGCTCCCGTAACTCTAAACGAGCCTAGAGTTATGGCCCTCCGAAGAATCGATATCCATAGGGTGCAACATCTACGGTGCAAGGTGCAACATCCGTCCAAAATGACGAAAAAGTGCCGTACGACCTTTAGAAATGGGTGCATGGATTGGAAACGGTGCCGTACCATGGTGCACCACTCTCCAGCTATGGTAAATCATAGACCAGCCACGGGGATCCCGTTTTACAGAAAAAATCCACGTGACGAAAAAACGAAGGGTAAAAAACTTCCATGATCCGATTGAGGTTCGGATAGGCTTTTTTGGGTATGAAACTAACCAGTGACGGCTGAAAGCTGTCACAGCTGTGGAACCCACATATACCTTCGTTTTGACTGGTTGTGGCTCCCGTAACTCTAAACTAGCATAGAGTTATGGCCCTCCGAAGAATCGATATCCACAGGGTGCAACATCTACGGTGCAAGGTGCAACATCCGTCCAAAATGACGAAATAGTGCCGTACGACCTTTAGAAATGGGTGCATGGATTGGAAACGGTGCCGTACCATGGTGCACCACTCTCCAGCTATGGTAAATCATAGACCAACCGCGGGAATTCCCTTTTACAGAAAAAATCCACGTGACGAAAAAACGAAGGGTAAAAAACTTCCATGACCCTATTGAGGTTCGGATAGGATTTTTTGGGTATGAAACTAACCAGTGACGGCTGAAAGGTGTCACAGATGTAGAACTCACAGATACCTTCGTTTTGACTGGTTGTGGCTCCCGTAACTCTAAACGAGCCTAGAGTTATGGCCCTCCGAAGAATCGATATCCATAGGGTGCAACATCTACGGTGCAAGGTGCAACATCCGTCCAAAATGACGAAAAAGTGCCGTACGACCTTTAGAAATGGGTGCATGGATTGGAAACGGTGCCGTACCATGGTGCACCACTCTCCAGCTATGGTAAATCATAGACCAGCCACGGGGATCCCGTTTTACAGAAAAATCCACGTGACGAAAAAACGAAGGGTAAAAAACTTCCATGATCCGATTGAGGTTCGGATAGGCTTTTTTGGGTATGAAAGTAACCAGTGACTGCTGAAAGCTGTCATAGCTGTAGAACTCACAGATACCTTCGTTTTGACTGGTTGTGGCTCCCGTAACTCTAAACGAGCCAAGAGTTATGGCCCTCCGAAGAATCGATATCCACAGGGTGCAACATCTACGGTGCAAGGTGCAACATCCGTCCAAAATGACGAAACAGTGCCGTACGACCTTTAGAAATGGGTGCATGGATTGGAAATGGTGCAGTACCATGGTGCACCGCTCTGCAGTGATGGTAAATCATAGAATAGCCGCGGGAATTCCCTTTTACAGAAAAAATCGACGTGACGAAAAAACGAAGGGTAAAAAACTTCCATGACCCGATTGAGGTTCGGATAGGATTTTTAAAGTATGAAACTAACCAGTGACGACTGAAAGCTGTCACAGCTGTAGAACCCACGGATACCTTCGTTTTGACTGGTTGTGGCTCCCGTAACTCTAAACTAGCAAAGAGTTATGGCCCTCCGAAGAATCGATATCCACAGGGTGCAAACTCTACGGTGCAAGGTGCAACATCCGTCCAAAATGACGAAACAGTGCCGTACGACCTTTAGAAATGGGTGCATGGATTGGAAACGGTGCAGTACCATGGTGCACCACTCTCCAGCGATGGTAAATCATAGACCAGCCGCGGGAATTCCCTTTTACAGAAAAAATCCACGTGACGAAAAAACGAAGGGTAAAAAACTTCCATGACCCGATTGAGGTTCGGATAGGATTTTTTGGGTATGAAACTAACCAGTGACGGCTGAAAGATGTCACAGCTGTAGAACCCACAGATACCTTCGTTTTGACTGGTTGTGGCTCCCGTAACTCTAAACTAGCCAAGAGTTATGGCCCTCCGAAGAATCGATATCCACAGGGTGCAACATCTACGGTGCAAGGTGCAACATCCGTCCAAAATGACGAAACAGTGTCGTACGACCTTTAGAAATGGGTGCATGGATTGGAAACGGTGCAGTACCATGGTGCATCACTCTCCAGCGATGGTAAATCATAGACCAGCCGCGGGAATTCCCTTTTACAGAAAAAATCCACGCGACGAAAAAACGAAGGGTAAAAAACTTCCATGACCCGATTGAGGTTCGGATAGGATTTTTTGGGTATAAAACTAACCAGTGACGGCTAAAAGCCGTCATAGCTATAGAACTCACAGATACCTTCGTTTTGACAGGTTATGGCTCCCGTAACTCCAAACGAGCCAAGAGTTATGGCCCTCCGAAGAATCGATATCCACAGGGTGCAACATCTGCGGTGCAAGGTGCAACATCCGTCCAAAATGACGAAACAGTGCCGTATGACCTTTAGAAATGGGTGCATGGATTGGAAACGGTGCAGTACCATGGTGCACCACTCTGCAGTGATGGTAAATCATAGACTAGCCGCGGGAATTCCCTTTTACAGAAAAAATCCACGTGACGAAAAAACGAAGGGTAAAAAACTTCCATGACCCGATTGAGGTTCGGATAGGATTTTTTGGGTATGAAAGTAACCAGTGACTGCTGAAAGCTGTCACAGCTGTAGAACCCACATATACCTTCGTTTTGACTGGTTGTGGCTCCCGTAACTCTAAACTAGCAAAGAGTTATGGCCCTCCGAAGAATCGATATCCACAGGGTGCAACATCTACGGTGCAAGGTGCAACATCCGTCCAAAATGACGAAACAGTGCCGTACGACCTTTAGAAATGGGTGCATGGATTGGAAACGGTGCCGTACCATGGTGCACCACTCTCCAGCTATGGTAAATCATAGACCAGCCGCGGGAATTCCCTTTTACAGAAAAAATCCACGTGACGAAAAAACGAAGGGTAAAAAACTTCCATGACCCGATTGAGGTTCAGATAGGATTTTTTGGGTATGAAACTAACCAGTGACGGCTGAAAGATGTCACAGATGTAGAACTCATAGATACCTTCGTTTTGACTGGTTGTGGCTCCCGTAACTCTAAACGAGCCAAGAGTTATGGCCCTCCGAAGAATCGATATCCATAGGGTGCAACATCTACGGTGCAAGGTGCAACATCCGCCCAAAATGACGAAACAGTGCCGTACGACCTTTAGAAATGGTTGCATGGATTGGAAACGGTGCAGTACCATGGTGCACCGCTCTGCAGCGATGGTAAATCATAGAATTGCTGCGGGAATTCCCTTTTACAGAAAAAATCCACGTGACGAAAAAACGAAGGGTAAAAAACTTTCATGACCCGATTGAGGTTCGGATAGGATTTTTTGGGTATGAATCTAACCAGTGACGGCTGAAAGCTGTCACAGCTGTAGAACCCACAGATATCTTCGTTTTGACTGGTTGTGGCGCCCGTAACTCTAAACTAGCAAAGAGTTATGGCCCTCCGAAGAATCGATATCCACAGGGTGCAACATCTACGGTGCAAGGTGCAACATCCGTCCAAAATGACGAAACAGTGTCGTACGACCTTTAGAAATGGGTGCATGGATTGGAAACGGTGCAGTACCATGGTGCATCACTCTCCAGCGATGGTAAATCATAGACCAGCCGCGGGAATTCCCTTTTACAAAAAAAATCCACGTGACGAAAAAACGAAGGGTAAAAAACTTCCATGACCCGATTGAGGTTCGGATAGGCTTTTTTGGGTATGAAACTAACCAGTGACGGCTGAAAGGTGTCACAGATGTAGAACTCACAGATACCTTCGTTTTGACTGGTTGTGGCTCCCGTAACTCTAAACTAGCCAAGAGTTATGGCCCTCCGAAGAATCGATATCCACAGGGTGCAACATCTACGGTGCAAGGTGCAACATCCGTCCAAAATGACGAAACAGTGCCGTATGACCTTTAGAAATGGGTGCATGGATTGGAAACGGTGCAGTACCATGGTGCACCGCTCTGCAGCGATGGTAAATCATAGAATTGCCGCGGGAATTCCCTTTTACAGAAAAAATCCACGTGACGAAAAAACGAAGGGTAAAAAACTTTCATGACCCGATTGAGGTTCGGATAGGATTTTTTGGGTATGAATCTAACCAGTGACGGCTGAAAGCTGTCACAGTTGTAGAACCCACAGATATCTTCGTTTTGACTGGTTGTGGCGCCCGTAACTCTAAACTAGCAAAGAGTTATGGCCCTCCGAAGAATCGATATCCACAGGGTGCAACATCTACGGTGCAAGGTGCAACATCCGTCCAAAATGACGAAACAGTGTCGTACGACCTTTAGAAATGGGTGCATGGATTGGAAATGGTGCCGTACCATGGTGCACCACTCTCCAGCGATGGTAAATCATAGACCAGCCGCGGGAATTCCCTTTTACAGAAAAAATCCACGTGACGAAAAAACGAAGGGTAAAAAACTTCCATGACCCGATTGAGGTTCGGATAGGATTTTTTGGGTATGAAACTAACCAGTGACGGCTGAAAGGTGTCACAGATGTAGAACTCACAGATACCTTCGTTTTGACTGGTTGTGGCTCCCGTAACTCTAAACGAGCCTAGAGTTATGGCCCTCCGAAGAATCGATATCCATAGGGTGCAACATCTACGGTGCATCTAAAATGACGAAACAGTGCCGTACGACCTTTAGAAATGGTTGCATGGATTGGAAATGGTGCAGTACCATGGTGCATCACTCTCCAGCGATGGTAAATCATAGACCAGCCACGGGGATCCCGTTTTACAGAAAAAATCCACGTGACGAAAAAATGAAGGGTAAAAAACTTCCATGATCCGATTGAGGTTCGGATAGGCTTTTTTGGGTATGAAACTAACCAGTGACAGCTGAAAGGTGTCACAGATGTAGAACTCACAGATACCTTCGTTTTGACTGGTTGTGGCTCCCGTAACTCTAAACGAGCCAAGAGTTATGGCCCTCCGAAGAATCGATATCCACAGGGTGCAACATCTACAGTGCAAGGTGCAACATCCGTCCAAAATGACGAAACAGTGCCGTACGACCTTTAGAAATGGGTGCATGGATTGGAAACGGTGCAGTACCATGGTGCACCACTCTCCAGCGATGGTAAATCATAGACCAGCCGCGGGAATTCCCATTTACAGAAAAAATCCACGTGACCAAAAAACGAAGGGTAAAAAACTTTCATGACCCGATTGAGGTTCGGATAGGATTTTTTGGGTATGAATCTAACCAGTGACGGCTGAAAGCTGTCACAGCTGTAGAACCCACAGATATCTTCGTTTTGACTGGTTGTGGCTCCCGTAACTCTAAACTAGCAAAGAGTTATGGCCCTCCGAAGAATCGATATCCACAGGGTGCAACATCTACGGTGCAAGGTGCAACATCCGTCCAAAATGACGAAACAGTGTCGTACGACCTTTAGAAATGGGTGCATGGATTGGAAATGGTGCCGTACCATGGTGCACCACTCTCCAGCGATGGTAAGTCATAGACCAGCCGCGGTAATTCCCTTTTACAGAAAAAATCTACGTGACGAAAAAACGAAGGGTAAAAAACTTCCATGACCCGATTGAGGTTCGGATAGGATTTTTTGGGTATGAAACTAACCAGTGACGGCTGAAAGGTGTCACAGATGTAGAACTCACAGATACCTTCGTTTTGACTGGTTGTGGCTCCCGTAACTCTAAACGAGCCAAGAGTTATGGCCCTCCGAAGAATCCATATCCATAGGGTGCAACATCTACGGTACAAGGTGCAACATCCGTCCAAAATGACGAAACAGTGCCGTACGACCTTTAGAAATGGGTGCATGGATTGGAAACGATGCAGTACCATGGTGCACCACTCTCCAGCGATGGTAAATCATAGACCAGCCGTGGGAATTCCCTTTTACAGAAAAAACGAAGGGTAAAAAACTTCCATGACCCGATTGAGGTTCAGATAGGCTTTTTTGGATATGAAAGTAACCAGTGACTGCTGAAAGCTGTCATAGCTGTAGAACTCATAGATACCTTCGTTTAGACTAGTTGTGGATCCCGTAACTCTAAACGAGCCAAGAGTTATGGCCCTCCGAAGAATCGATATCCACATGGTGCAACATCTACGGTGCAAGGTGCAACATCCGTCCAAAATGACGAAACAGTGCCGTACGACCTTTAGAAATTGGTGCATGGATTGGAAACGGTGCAGTACCATGGTGCACCACTCTCCAGCGATGGTAAGTCATAGACCAGCCGCGGGAATTCCCTTTTACAGAAAAAATCCACGTGACGAAAAAACGAAGGGTAAAAAACTTCCATGACCCGATTGAGGTTCGGATAGGATTTTTTGGGTATGAAACTAACCAGTGACGGCTGAAAGGTGTCACAGATGTAGAACTCACAGATACCTTCGTTCTGACTGGTTGTGGCTCCCGTAACTCTAAACGAGCCTAGAGTTATGGCCCTCCGAAGAATCGATATCCATAGGGTGCAACATCTACGGTGCAAGGTGCAACATCCATCCAAAATGACGAAACAGTGCCGTACGACCTTTAGAAATGGTTGCATGGATTGGAAATGGTGCAGTACCATGGTGCATCACTCTCCAGCGATGGTAAATCATAGACCAGCCACGGGGATCCCGTTTTACATAAAAAATCCACGTGACGAAAAAACGAAGGGTAAAAAACTTCCATGATCCGATTGAGGTTCGGATAGGCTTCTTTGGGTATAAAACTAACCAGTGACAGCTGAAAGGTGTCACAGATGTAGAACTCACAGATACCTTCGTTTTGACTGGTTGTGGCTCCCGTAACTCTAAACGAGCCAAGAGTTATGGCCCTCCGAAGAATCGATAACCACAGGGTGCAACATCTACGGTGCAAGGTGCAACATCCGTCCAAAATGACGAAACAGTGCCGTACGACCTTTAGAAATGGGTGCATGGATTGGAAAAGGTGCAGTACCATGGTGCACCACTCTCCAGCGATGGTAAATCATAGACCAGCCGCGGGAATTCCCATTTACAGAAAAAATCCACGTGACCAAAAAACGAAGGGTAAAAAACTTTCATGACCCGATTGAGGTTCGGATAGGATTTTTTGGGTATGAATCTAACCAGTGACGGCTGAAAGCTGTCACAGCTGTAGAACCCACAGATATCTTCGTTTTGACTGGTTGTGGCTCCCGTAACTCTAAACTAGCAAAGAGTTATGGCCCTCCGAAGAATCGATATCCACAGGGTGCAACATCTACGGTGCAAGGTGCAACATCCGTCCAAAATGACGAAACAGTGTCGTACGACCTTTAGAAATGGGTGCATGGATTGGAAATGGTGCCGTACCATGGTGCACCACTCTCCAGCGATGGTAAGTCATAGACCAGCCGCGGGAATTCCCTTTTACAGAAAAAATCTACGTGACGAAAAAACGAAGGGTAAAAAACTTCCATGACCCGATTGAGGTTCGGATAGGATTTTTTGGGTATGAAACTAACCAGTGACGGCTGAAAGGTGTCACAGATGTAGAACTCACAGATACCTTCGTTTTGACTGGTTGTGGCTCCCGTAACTCTAAACGAGCCAAGAGTTATGGCCCTCCGAAGAATCCATATCCATAGGGTGCAACATCTACGGTGCAAGGTGCAACATCCGTCCAAAATGACGAAACAGTGCCGTACGACCTTTAGAAATGGGTGCATGGATTGGAAACGATGCAGTACCATGGTGCACCACTCTCCAGCGATGGTAAATCATAGACCAGCCGTGGGAATTCTCACGTGACGAAAAAACGAAGGGTAAAAAACTTCCATGACCCGATTGAGGTTCAGATAGGCTTTTTTGGATATGAAAGTAACCAGTGACTGCTGAAAGCTGTCATAGCTGTAGAACTCATAGATACCTTCGTTTAGACTAGTTGTGGATCCCGTAACTCTAAACGAGCCAAGAGTTATGGCCCTCCGAAGAATCGATATCCACATGGTGCAACATCTACGGTGCAAGGTGCAACATCCGTCCAAAATGACGAAACAGTGCCGTACGACCTTTAGAAATGGGTGCATGGATTGGAAACGGTGCAGTACCATGGTGCACCACTCTCCAGCGATGGTAAGTCATAGACCAGCCGCGGGAATTCCCTTTTACAGAAAAAATCTACGTGACGAAAAAACGAAGGGTAAAAAACTTCCATGACCCGATTGAGGTTCGGATAGGATTTTTTGGGTATGAAACTAACCTGTGACGGCTGAAAGCTGTCACAGCTGTAGAACCCACAGATACCTTCGTTTTGATTGGTTTTAGCTCCCGTAACTGTAAACTAGAAAAGAGTTATGGCCCTCCGAAGAATCGATATCCATAGGGTGCAACATCTACGGTGCGAGGTGCAACATCCGTCCAAATTTACGAAACAGTGCCGTACGACC
The DNA here is from genome assembly GCA_030765085.1 of Allium cepa. Taxonomy (NCBI): domain Eukaryota; kingdom Viridiplantae; phylum Streptophyta; class Magnoliopsida; order Asparagales; family Amaryllidaceae; genus Allium; species Allium cepa. Next base: position 2,986,740 of record CM060941.1, read on the forward strand.
TTTAGAAATGGGTGCATGGATTGGAAATGGTGCAGTACCATGGTGCATCACTCTCCAGCGATGGTAAATCATAGACCAGCCGCGGGAATTCCCTTTTACAGAAAAAATCCACGTGACCAAAAAACGAAGGGTAAAAAACTTCCATGACCCGATTGAGGTTCAGATAGGATTTTTTGGGTATGAATCTAACCAGTGACGGCTGAAAGCTGTCACAGCTGTAGAACCCACAGATATCTTCGTTTTGACTGGTTGTGGCGCCCGTAACTCTAAACTAGCAAAGAGTTATGGCCCTCCGAAGAATCGATATCCACAGGGTGCAACATCTACGGTGCAAGGTGCAACATCCGTCCAAAATGACGAAACAGTGTCGTACGACCTTTAGAAATGGGTGCATGGATTGGAAACGGTGCAGTACCATGGTGCATCACTCTCCAGCGATGGTAAATCATAGACCAGCCGCGGGAATTCCCTTTTACAAAAAAAATCCACGTGACGAAAAAACGAAGGGTAAAAAACTTCCATGACCCGATTGAGGTTCGGATAGGCTTTTTTGGGTATGAAACTAACCAGTGACGGCTGAAAGGTGTCACAGATGTAGAACTCACAGATACCTTCGTTTTGACTGGTTGTGGCTCCCGTAACTCTAAACTAGCCAAGAGTTATGGCCCTCCGAAGAATCGATATCCACAGGGTGCAACATCTACGGTGCAAGGTGCAACATCCGTCCAAAATGACGAAACAGTGCCGTATGACCTTTAGAAATGGGTGCATGGATTGGAAACGGTGCAGTACCATGGTGCACCGCTCTGCAGCGATGGTAAATCATAGAATTGCCGCGGGAATTCCCTTTTACAGAAAAAATCCACGTGACGAAAAAACGAAGGGTAAAAAACTTTCATGACCCGATTGAGGTTCGGATAGGATTTTTTGGGTATGAATCTAACCAGTGACGGCTGAAAGCTGTCACAGTTGTAGAACCCACAGATATCTTCGTTTTGACTGGTTGTGGCGCCCGTAACTCTAAACTAGCAAAGAGTTATGGCCCTCCGAAGAATCGATATCCACAGGGTGCAACATCTACGGTGCAAGGTGCAACATCCGTCCAAAATGACGAAACAGTGTCGTACGACCTTTAGAAATGGGTGCATGGATTGGAAATGGTGCCGTACCATGGTGCACCACTCTCCAGCGATGGTAAATCATAGACCAGCCGCGGGAATTCCCTTTTACAGAAAAAATCCACGTGACGAAAAAACGAAGGGTAAAAAACTTCCATGACCCGATTGAGGTTCGGATAGGATTTTTTGGGTATGAAACTAACCAGTGACGGCTGAAAGGTGTCACAGATGTAGAACTCACAGATACCTTCGTTTTGACTGGTTGTGGCTCCCGTAACTCTAAACGAGCCTAGAGTTATGGCCCTCCGAAGAATCGATATCCATAGGGTGCAACATCTACGGTGCATCTAAAATGACGAAACAGTGCCGTACGACCTTTAGAAATGGTTGCATGGATTGGAAATGGTGCAGTACCATGGTGCATCACTCTCCAGCGATGGTAAATCATAGACCAGCCACGGGGATCCCGTTTTACAGAAAAAATCCACGTGACGAAAAAATGAAGGGTAAAAAACTTCCATGATCCGATTGAGGTTCGGATAGGCTTTTTTGGGTATGAAACTAACCAGTGACAGCTGAAAGGTGTCACAGATGTAGAACTCACAGATACCTTCGTTTTGACTGGTTGTGGCTCCCGTAACTCTAAACGAGCCAAGAGTTATGGCCCTCCGAAGAATCGATATCCACAGGGTGCAACATCTACAGTGCAAGGTGCAACATCCGTCCAAAATGACGAAACAGTGCCGTACGACCTTTAGAAATGGGTGCATGGATTGGAAACGGTGCAGTACCATGGTGCACCACTCTCCAGCGATGGTAAATCATAGACCAGCCGCGGGAATTCCCATTTACAGAAAAAATCCACGTGACCAAAAAACGAAGGGTAAAAAACTTTCATGACCCGATTGAGGTTCGGATAGGATTTTTTGGGTATGAATCTAACCAGTGACGGCTGAAAGCTGTCACAGCTGTAGAACCCACAGATATCTTCGTTTTGACTGGTTGTGGCTCCCGTAACTCTAAACTAGCAAAGAGTTATGGCCCTCCGAAGAATCGATATCCACAGGGTGCAACATCTACGGTGCAAGGTGCAACATCCGTCCAAAATGACGAAACAGTGTCGTACGACCTTTAGAAATGGGTGCATGGATTGGAAATGGTGCCGTACCATGGTGCACCACTCTCCAGCGATGGTAAGTCATAGACCAGCCGCGGTAATTCCCTTTTACAGAAAAAATCTACGTGACGAAAAAACGAAGGGTAAAAAACTTCCATGACCCGATTGAGGTTCGGATAGGATTTTTTGGGTATGAAACTAACCAGTGACGGCTGAAAGGTGTCACAGATGTAGAACTCACAGATACCTTCGTTTTGACTGGTTGTGGCTCCCGTAACTCTAAACGAGCCAAGAGTTATGGCCCTCCGAAGAATCCATATCCATAGGGTGCAACATCTACGGTACAAGGTGCAACATCCGTCCAAAATGACGAAACAGTGCCGTACGACCTTTAGAAATGGGTGCATGGATTGGAAACGATGCAGTACCATGGTGCACCACTCTCCAGCGATGGTAAATCATAGACCAGCCGTGGGAATTCCCTTTTACAGAAAAAACGAAGGGTAAAAAACTTCCATGACCCGATTGAGGTTCAGATAGGCTTTTTTGGATATGAAAGTAACCAGTGACTGCTGAAAGCTGTCATAGCTGTAGAACTCATAGATACCTTCGTTTAGACTAGTTGTGGATCCCGTAACTCTAAACGAGCCAAGAGTTATGGCCCTCCGAAGAATCGATATCCACATGGTGCAACATCTACGGTGCAAGGTGCAACATCCGTCCAAAATGACGAAACAGTGCCGTACGACCTTTAGAAATTGGTGCATGGATTGGAAACGGTGCAGTACCATGGTGCACCACTCTCCAGCGATGGTAAGTCATAGACCAGCCGCGGGAATTCCCTTTTACAGAAAAAATCCACGTGACGAAAAAACGAAGGGTAAAAAACTTCCATGACCCGATTGAGGTTCGGATAGGATTTTTTGGGTATGAAACTAACCAGTGACGGCTGAAAGGTGTCACAGATGTAGAACTCACAGATACCTTCGTTCTGACTGGTTGTGGCTCCCGTAACTCTAAACGAGCCTAGAGTTATGGCCCTCCGAAGAATCGATATCCATAGGGTGCAACATCTACGGTGCAAGGTGCAACATCCATCCAAAATGACGAAACAGTGCCGTACGACCTTTAGAAATGGTTGCATGGATTGGAAATGGTGCAGTACCATGGTGCATCACTCTCCAGCGATGGTAAATCATAGACCAGCCACGGGGATCCCGTTTTACATAAAAAATCCACGTGACGAAAAAACGAAGGGTAAAAAACTTCCATGATCCGATTGAGGTTCGGATAGGCTTCTTTGGGTATAAAACTAACCAGTGACAGCTGAAAGGTGTCACAGATGTAGAACTCACAGATACCTTCGTTTTGACTGGTTGTGGCTCCCGTAACTCTAAACGAGCCAAGAGTTATGGCCCTCCGAAGAATCGATATCCACAGGGTGCAACATCTACGGTGCAAGGTGCAACATCCGTCCAAAATGACGAAACAGTGCCGTACGACCTTTAGAAATGGGTGCATGGATTGGAAAAGGTGCAGTACCATGGTGCACCACTCTCCAGCGATGGTAAATCATAGACCAGCCGCGGGAATTCCCATTTACAGAAAAAATCCACGTGACCAAAAAACGAAGGGTAAAAAACTTTCATGACCCGATTGAGGTTCGGATAGGATTTTTTGGGTATGAATCTAACCAGTGACGGCTGAAAGCTGTCACAGCTGTAGAACCCACAGATATCTTCGTTTTGACTGGTTGTGGCTCCCGTAACTCTAAACTAGCAAAGAGTTATGGCCCTCCGAAGAATCGATATCCACAGGGTGCAACATCTACGGTGCAAGGTGCAACATCCGTCCAAAATGACGAAACAGTGTCGTACGACCTTTAGAAATGGGTGCATGGATTGGAAATGGTGCCGTACCATGGTGCACCACTCTCCAGCGATGGTAAGTCATAGACCAGCCGCGGGAATTCCCTTTTACAGAAAAAATCTACGTGACGAAAAAACGAAGGGTAAAAAACTTCCATGACCCGATTGAGGTTCGGATAGGATTTTTTGGGTATGAAACTAACCAGTGACGGCTGAAAGGTGTCACAGATGTAGAACTCACAGATACCTTCGTTTTGACTGGTTGTGGCTCCCGTAACTCTAAACGAGCCAAGAGTTATGGCCCTCCGAAGAATCCATATCCATAGGGTGCAACATCTACGGTGCAAGGTGCAACATCCGTCCAAAATGACGAAACAGTGCCGTACGACCTTTAGAAATGGGTGCATGGATTGGAAACGATGCAGTACCATGGTGCACCTCTCTCCAGCGATGGTAAATCATAGACCAGCCGTGGGAATTCTCACGTGACGAAAAAACGAAGGGTAAAAAACTTCCATGACCCGATTGAGGTTCAGATAGGCTTTTTTGGATATGAAAGTAACCAGTGACTGCTGAAAGCTGTCATAGCTGTAGAACTCATAGATACCTTCGTTTAGACTAGTTGTGGATCCCGTAACTCTAAACGAGCCAAGAGTTATGGCCCTCCGAAGAATCGATATCCACATGGTGCAACATCTACGGTGCAAGGTGCAACATCCGTCCAAAATGACGAAACAGTGCCGTACGACCTTTAGAAATGGGTGCATGGATTGGAAACGGTGCAGTACCATGGTGCACCACTCTCCAGCGATGGTAAGTCATAGACCAGCCGCGGGAATTCCCTTTTACAGAAAAAATCTACGTGACGAAAAAACGAAGGGTAAAAAACTTCCATGACCCGATTGAGGTTCGGATAGGATTTTTTGGGTATGAAACTAACCTGTGACGGCTGAAAGCTGTCACAGCTGTAGAACCCACAGATACCTTCGTTTTGATTGGTTTTAGCTCCCGTAACTGTAAACTAGAAAAGAGTTATGGCCCTCCGAAGAATCGATATCCATAGGGTGCAACATCTACGGTGCGAGGTGCAACATCCGTCCAAATTTACGAAACAGTGCCGTACGACCTTTAGAAATGGGTGCATGGATTGGAAACGGTGCAGTACCATGGTGCATCACTCTCCAGCGATGGTAAATCATAGACCAGCCGCGGGAATTCCCTTTTACAGAAAAAATCCACGTGACCAAAAAACGAAGGGTAAAAAACTTCCATGACCCGATTGAGGTTCAGATAGTAGTTTTTGGGTATGAAACTAACCAGTGACGGCTAAAAGCCGTCATAGCTATAGAACTCACAGATACCTTCGTTTTGACAGGTTATGGCTCCCGTAACTCTAAACGAGCCAAGAGTTATGGCCCTCCGAAGAATCGATATCCACAGGGTGCAACATCTACGGTGCAAGGTGCAACATCCGTCCAAAATGACGAAACAGTGTCGTATGACCTTTAGAAATGGGTGCATGGATTGGAAACGGTGCAGTACCAAGGTGCACCACTCTGCAGCGATGGTAAATCATAGAATAGCCGCGGGAATTCCATTTTACAGAAAAAATCCACGTGACGAAAAAACGAAGGGTAAAAAACTTCCATGACCCGATTGAGGTTCGGATAGGATTTTTTGGGTATGAAACTAACCAGTGACGGCTGAAAGCTGTCACAGCTGTAGAACCCACATATACCTTCGTTTTGATTGGTTTTAGCTCCCGTAACTCTAAACTAGCAAAGAGTTATGGCCCTCCGAAGAATCGATATCCATAGGGTGCAACATCTACGGTACAAGGTGCAACATCCGTCCAAAATGACGAAACAGTGCCGTATGACCTTTAGAAATGGTTGCATGGATTCGAAACGGTGCAGTACCATGGTGCATCACTCTCCAGCGATGGTAAATCATAGACCAGCCACGGGAATTCCCTTTTACAGAAAAATCCACGTGACGAAAAAACGAAGGGTAAAAAACTTCCGTGACCCGATTGAGGTTCGGATAGGATTTTTTGGGTATGAAACTAACCAGTGACGGCTGAAAGCCGTCATAGCTATAAAACTTACAGATACCTTCGTTTTGACAGGTTATGGCTCCCGTAACTCTAAACGAGCCAAGAGTTATGACCCTCCGAAAAATCGATATCCACAGGGTGCAACATCTACGGTGCAAGGTGCAACATCCGTCCAAAATGACGAAACAGTGCCGTATGACCTTTAGAAATGGGTTCATGGATTGGAAACGGTGCAGTACTATGGTGCACCACTCTCCAGCGATGGTAAATCATAGACCATCCGCGGGAATTCTCTTTTACAGAAAAAATCCACGTGACGAAAAACGAAGGGTAAAAAACTTCCATGACCCGATTGAGGTTCGGATAGGCTTTTTTGGGTATGAAAGTAACCAGTGACTGCTGAAAGCTGTCATAGCTGTAGAACTCACAGATACCTTCGTTTTGACTGGTTGTGGCTCCCGTAACTCTAAACGAGCCAAGAGTTATGGCCCTCCGAAGAATCGATATCCACATGGTGCAACATCTACGGTGCAAGGTGCAACATCCGTCCAAAATGACGAAACAGTGCCGTACGACCTTTAGAAATGGGTGCATGGATTGGAAACGGTGCAGTACCATGGTGCACCACTCTCCAGCGATGATAAATCATAGACCAGCCGCGGGAATTCCCTTTTACAGAAAAAATCCACGTGACCAAAAAACGAAGGGTAAAAAACTTCCATGACCCGATTGAGGTTCGGATAGGATTTTTTGGGTATGAAACTAACCAGTGACGGCTGAAAGGTGTCACAAATGTAGAACTCACAGATACCTTCGTTTTGACTGGTTGTGGCTCCCGTAACTCTAAACGAGCCAAGAGTTATGGCCCTCCGAAGAATCAATATCCATAGGGTGAAACATCTACGGTGCAAGGTGCAACATCCGTCCAAAATGACGAAACAGTGCCGTACGACCTTTAGAAATGGGTGCATGGATTGGAAACGATGCAGTACCAAGGTGCACCACTCTCCAGCGATGGTAAATCATAGACCAGCCGCGGGAATTCCCTTTTACAGAAAAAATCCACGTGACGAAAAACGAAGGGTAAAAAACTTCCATGACCAGATTGAGGTTCGGATAGGATTTTTTGGGTATGAAACTAACCAGTGACGGCTGAAAGATGTCACAGATGTAGAACTCACAGATACCTTCGTTTTGACTGGTTGTGGCTCCCGTAACTCTAAACGAGCCAAGAGTTATGGCACTCCGAAGAATCGATATCCATAGGGTGCAACATCTACGGTGCAAGGTGCAACATCCGTCCAAAATGACGAAACAGTGCCATACGACCTTTAGAAATGGTTGCATGGATTGGAAACGGTGTCGTACCATGGTGCACCACTCTCCAGCGATGGTAAATCATAGACCAGCCGCGAGAATTCCCTTTTACAGAAAAAATCCACGTGACGAAAAAACGAAGGGTAAAAAACTTCCATGACCCGATTGAGGTTCGGATAGGATTTTTTGGGTATGAAACTAACCAGTGATGGCTGAAAGGTGTCACAGATGTAGAACTCACAGATACCTTCGTTTTCACTGGTTGCGGCTCCCGTAAATCTAAACGAGCCAAGAGTTATGGCCCTCCGAAGAATCGATATCCATAGGGTGCAACATCTACGGTGCAAGGTGCAACATCCGTCCAAAATGACGAAACAGTGCCGTATGACCTTTAGAAATGGGTGCATGGATTGGAAACGGTGCAGTACCATGGTACACCACACTCCAGCGATGGTAAATCATAGACTAGCCGCGGGAATTCCCTTTTACAGAAAAAATCCACGTGACGAAAAAACGAAGGGTAAAAAACTTCCATGACCCGATTGAGGTTCAGATAGGCTTTTTTGGATATGAAAGTAACCAGTGACTGCTGAAAGCTGTCATAGCTGTAGAACTCACAGATACCTTCGTTTTGACTGGTTGTGGCTCCCGTAACTCTAAACGAGCCAAGAGTTATGGCCCTCCGAAGAATCGATATCCACAGGGTGCAACATCTACGGTGCAAGGTGCAACATCCGTCCAAAATGACGAAACAGTGCCGTACGACCTTTAGAAATGGGTGCATGGATTGGAAATGGTGCAGTACCATGGTGCACCACTCTCCAGCGATGGTAAGTCATAGACCAGCCGCGGGAATTCCCTTTTACAGAAAAAATCTACGTGACGAAAAAACGAAGGGTAAAAAACTTCCATGATCCGATTGAGGTTCGGATAGGATTTTTTGGGTATGAAACTAACTAGTGACGGCTGAAAGCTGTCACAGATGTAGAAATCACAAATACCTTCGTTTCGACTGGTTGTGGCTCTCGTAAATCTAAACGAGCCAAGAGTTATGGCCCTCCGAAGAATCGATATCCATAGGGTGCAACATCTACGGTGCAAGGTGCAACATCCGTCCAAAATGACGAAACTGTGCGTACGACCTTTAGAAACGGGTGCATGGATTTGAAACGGTGCAGTACCATGGTGCACCACTCTCCAGCGATGGTAAATCAAAGACCAGCCACGGGAATTCCCTTTTACAGAAAAAATCCACGTGACGAAAAAACGAAGGGTGAAAAACTTCCATGACCCGATTGAGGTTCGGATAGGATTTTTTGGGTATGAAACTAACCAGTGACGGCTGAAAGCCGTCACAGATGTAGAACTCAAACATACCTTCGTTTTGACTGGATGCGGCTCCCGTAACTCTAAACGAGCCAAGAGTTATGGCCCTCCGAAGAATCGATATCCATAGGGTGCAACATCTACGGTGCAAGATGCTACATCCGTCCAAAATGACGAAACAGTGCCGTACGACCTTTAGAAAAGGGCGCATGGATTGGAAACGGTGCAGTACCATGGTGCACCACTCTCCAGCGATGGTAAATCATAGACCAGCCGTGGGAATTCACTTTTACAGAAAAAATCCACGTGACGAAAAAACGAAGGGTAAAAAACTTCCATGACCCGATTGAGGTTCGGATAGGATTTTTTGGGTATGAAACTAACCAGTGAAGGCTAAAAGCCATTATAGCTATAGAACTCACAGATATCTTCATTTTGACAGGTTATGGCTCCCGTAACTCTAAACGAGCCAAGAGTTATGGCCCTCCGAAGAATCGATATCCACAGGGTGCAACATCTACGGTGCAAGGTGCAACATCCGTCCAAAATGACGAAACAGTGCCGTATGACCTTTAGAAATGGGTGCATGCATTGGAAACGGTGCAGTACCATGGTGCACCACTCTGCAGCGATGGTAAATCATAGACCAGCCGTGGGAATTCCCTTTTACAGAAAAAATCCACGTGACGAAAAAACGAAGGGTAAAAAACTTTCATGACCCGATTGAGGTTCGGATAGGATTTTTTGGGTATGAAACTAACCAGTGACGGCTGAAAGTAGTCACAGATGTAGAACTCACAAATACCTTCGTTTTGAGTGGTTGTTGCTCCCGTAACTCAAAACTAGCAAAGAGTTATGGCCCTCCGAAGAATCGATATCCATAGGGTGCAACATCTACGGTGCAAGGTGCAACATCCGTCCAAAATGACGAAACAGTGCGTACGACCTTTAGAAACGGGTACATGGATTTGAAACGGTGCAGTACCATGGTGCACCACTCTCCAGCGATGGTAAATCATAGACCAGCCACGGGAATTCCCTTTTACAGAAAAAATCCACGTGACGAAAAAACGAAGGGTGAAAAACTTCCATGACCCGATTGAGGTTCGGATAGGATTTTTTGGGTATGAAACTAACCAGTGACGGCTGAAAGCCGTCACAGTTGTAGAACTCAAACATACCTTCGTTTTGACTGGATGTGGCTCCCGTAACTCTAAACGAGCCAAGAGTTATGGCCCTCCGAAGAATCGATATCCATAGGGTGCAACATCTACGGTGCAAGGTGCAACATCCGTCCAAAATGACGAAACAGTGCCGTACGACCTTTAGAAAAGGGTGCATGGATTGGAAACGGTGCAGTACCATGGTGCACCACTCTCCAGCGATGGTAAATCATAGACCAGCCGTGGGAATTCACTTTTACAGAAAAAATCCACGTGACGAAAAAACGAAGGGTAAAAAACTTCCATGACCCGATTGAGGTTCGGATAGGATTTTTTGGGTATGAAACTAACCAGTGACGGCTGAAAGCTGTCACAGCTGTATAACCCACAGATACCTTAGTTTCGACTGGTTGTGGCTCTCGTAAATCTAAACGAGCCAAGAGTTATGGCCCTCCGAAGAATCGATATCCATAGGGTGCAACATCTACGGTGCAAGGTGCAACATCCGTCCAAAATGACGAAACAGTGCCGTATGACCTTTAGAAATGGGTGCATGCATTGGAAACGGTGCAGTACCATGGTGCACCACTCTGCAGCGATGGTAAATCATAGACCAGCCGTGGGAATTCCCTTTTACAGAAAAAATCCACGTGACGAAAAAACAAAGGGTAAAAAACTTCCATGACCCGATTGAGGTTCGTATAGGATTTTTTGGGTATGAAACTAACCAGTGGCGGCTGAAAGTAGTCACAGATGTAGAACTCACAAATACCTACGTTTTGAGTGGTTGTTGCTCCCGTAACTCGAAACTAACAAAGAGTTATGGCCCTCCGAAGAATCGATATCCACAGGGTGCAACATCTACGGTGCAAGGTGCAACATCCGTCCAAAATGACGAAACAGTGTCGTACGACCTTTAGAAATGGGTGCATGGGTTGGAAACGGTGCCGTACCATGGTGCACCACTCTCAGCGATGGTAAATCATAGACCAGCCGTGGGAATTCCCTTTTACAGAAAAAATCCACGTGACGAAAAAACGAAGGGAAAAAAACTTCCATGACCCGATTGAGGTTCGGATAGGATTTTTTGGGTATGAAACTAACCAGTGACGGCTGAAAGCGGTCATGGCTGTAGAACCCACAGATACCTTCGTTTTGACTGGTTGTGGCTCCCGTAACTCTAAACGAGCAAAGAGTTATGGCCCTCCGAAGAATCGATTTCCCAGGGTGCAACATCTACGGTGCAAGGTGCAACATCCGTCCAAAATGACGAAACAGTGCCGTACGACCTTTAGAAATGGGTGCATGGATTGGAAACGGTGCAGTACCATGGTGCATCACTCTCCAGCGATGGTAAATCATAGACCAGCCGCGGGAATTCCCTTTTACAGGAAAAATCCACGTGACCAAAAAACGAAGGGTAAAAAACTTCCATGACCCGATTGAGGTTCGGATAGGATTTTTTGGGTATGAAACTAACCAGTGACGGCTAAAAGCCGTCATAGCTATAGAACTCACAGATACCTTCGTTTTGACAGGTTATGGCCCCCGTAACTCTAAACGAGCCAAAAGTTATGGCCCTCCGAAGAATCGACATCCACAGGGTGCAACATATACGGTGCAAGGTGCAACATCCGTCCAAAATGACGAAACAGTGCCGTATGACCTTTAGAAATGGGTGCATGGATTGGAAACGGTGCAGTACCATGGTGCACCACTCTGCAGCGATGGTAAATCATAGAATAGCCGCGGGAATTCCCTTTTACAGAAAAAATCCACGTGACGAAAAAACGAAGGGTAAAAAACTTCCATGACCCGATTGAGGTTCGTATAGGATTTTTTGGGTATGAAACTAACCTGTGACGGCTGAAAGGTGTCACAGATGTAAAACTCACAGATACCTTCGTTTTGACTGGTTGTGGCTCCCGTAACTCTAAACGAGCCAAGAGTTATGGCCCTCCGAAGAATCAATATCCATAGGGTGCAACATCTACGGTGCGAGGTGCAACATCCGTCCAAAATTACGAAACAGTGCCGTACGACCTTTAGAAATGGGTGCATGGATTGGAAACGGTGCAGTACCATGGTGCATCACTCTCCAGCGATGGTAAATCATAGACCAGCCGCGGGAATTCCCTTTTAAAGAAAAAATCCACGTGACCAAAAAACGAAGGGTAAAAAACTTCCATGACCCGATTGAGGTTCGGATAGGATTTTTTGGGTATGAAACTAACCAGTGACGGCTGAAAGATGTCACAGCTGTAGAACCCACAGATACCTTCGTTTTGATTGGTTGTAGCTCCCGTAACTCTAAACTAGCAAAGAGTTATGGCCCTCCGAAGAATCGATATCCATAGGGTGCAACATCTACGGTACAAGGTGCAACATCCGTCCAAAATGACGAAACAGTGCCGTATGACCTTTAGAAATGGTTGCATGGATTCGAAACGGTGCAGTACCATGGTGCATCACTCTCCAGCGATGGTAAATCATGGACCAGCCACGGGAATTCCCTTTTACAGAAAAATCCACGTGACGAAAAAACGAAGGGTAAAAAACTTCCGTGACCCGATGGAGGTTCGGATAGGATTTTTTGGGTATGAAACTAACCAGTGACGGCTGAAAGCCGTCATAACTATAAAACTTACAGATACCTTCGTTTTGAGTGGTTGTTGCTCCCGTAACTCAAACGAGCCAAGAGTTATGGCCCTCCGAAGAATCGATATCCACAAGGTGCAACATCTACGATGCAAGGTGCAACATCCGTCCAAAATGACGAAACAGTGCCGTATGACGTTTAGAAATGGGTGCATGGGTTGGAAACGGTGCAGTACCATGGTGCACCACTCTCCAGCGATGGTAAATCATAGACCATCCGCGGGAATTCCCTTTTACAGAAAAAATCCACGTGACGAAAAACGAAGGGTAAAAAACTTCCATGACCCGATTGAGGTTCGGATAGGCTTTTTTGGGTATGAAAGTAACCAGTGACTGCTGAAAGCTGTCATAGCTGTAGAACTCACAAATACCTTCGTTTTGACTGGTTGTGGCTCCCGTAACTCTAAACGAGCCAAGAGTTATGGCCCTCCGAAGAATCGATATCCACAGGGTGCAACATCTACGGTGCAAGGTGCAACATCCGTCCAAAATGACGAAACAGTGCCGTACGACCTTTAGAAATGGGTGCATGGATTGGAAACGGTGCAGTACCATGGTGCACCACTCTCCAGCGATGGTAAATCATAGACCAGCCGCGGGAATTACCTTTTACAGAAAAAATCCACGTGACGAAAAAATGAAGGGTAAAAAACTTCCATGACCCGATTGAGGTTCGGATAGGATTTTTTGGGTATGAAACTAACCAGTGACGGCTGAAAGGTGTCACAGATGTAGAACTCACAAATACCTTCGTTTCGACTGGTTGTGGCTCTCGTAACTCTAAACGAGCCAAGAGTTATGGCCCTCCGAAGAATCGATATCCATATGGTGCAACATCTACGGTGCAAGGTGCAACATCCGTCCAAAATGACGAAACAGTGCGTACGACCTTTAGAAACGGGTGCATGGATTTGAAACGGTACAGTACCATGGTGCACCACTCTCCAGCGATGGTAAATCATAGACCAGCCGCGGGAATTCCCTTTTACAGAAAAAATCCACGTGACGAAAAAACGAAGGGTGAAAAACTTCCATGACCCGATTGAGGTTCGGATAGGATTTTTTGGGTATGAAACTAACCAGTGACGGCTGAAAGCCATCACAAATGTAGAACTCTAAAATACCTTCGTTTTGACTGGTTGTGGCTCCCGTAACTCTAAACGAGCCAAGAGTTATGGCCCTCCGAAGAATCGATATCCATAGGGTGCAACATCTACGGTGCAAGGTGCAACATCCGTCCAAAATGACGAAACAGTACCGTACGACCTTTAGAAAAGGGTGCATGGATTGGAAACGGTGCAGTACCATGGTGCACCACTCTCCAGCGATGGTAAATCATAGACCAGCCGTGGGAATTCCCTTTTACAGAAAAAATCCACGTGACGAAAAAACGAAGGGTAAAAAACTTCCATGACCCGATTGAGGTTCGGATAGGATTTTTTGGGCATGAAACTAACCAGTGATGGCTAAAAGCCGTCATAGCTATAGAACTGACAGATACCTTCGTTTTGACAGGTTATGGCTCGCATAACTCTAAACGAGACAAGAGTTATGGCCCTCCGAAGAATCGATATCCACAGGGTGCAACATCTACGGTGCAAGGTGCAACATCCGTCCAAAATGACGAAACAGTGCCGTACGACCTTTAGAAATGGGTGCATGCATTGGAAACGGTGCAGTACCATGGTGCACGACTCTGCAGCGATGGTAAATCATAGACCAGCCGTGGGAATTCCCTTTTACAGAAAAAATCCACGTGACGAAAAAACGAAGGGTAAAAAACTTCCATGACCCGATTGAGGTTCGGATAGGATTTTTTGGGTATGGAACTAACCAGTGACGGTTGAAAGATGTCATGGCTGTAGAACTCACAAATAACTTCGTTTCGACTGGTTGTGGCTCTCGTAACTCTAAACGAGCCAAGAGTTATGGCCCTCCGAAGAATCGATATCCATATGGTGCAACATCTACGGTGCAAGGTGCAACATCCGTCCAAAATGACGAAACAGTGCGTACGACCTTTAGAAACGGGTGCATGGATTTGAAACGGTACAGTACCATGGTGCACCACTCTCCAGCGATGGTAAATCATAGACCAGCCGCGGGAATTCCCTTTTACAGAAAAAATCCACGTGACGAAAAAACGAAGGGTGAAAAACTTCCATGACCCGATTGAGGTTCGGATAGGATTTTTTGGGTATGAAACTAACCAGTGACGGCTGAAAGCCATCACAAATGTAGAACTTAAAAATACCTTCGTTTTGACTGGTTGTGGCTCCCGTAACTCTAAACGAGCCAAGAGTTATGGCCCTCCGAAGAATCGATATCCATAGGGTGCAACATCTACGGTGCAAGGTGCAACATCCGTCCAAAATGACGAAACAGTACCGTACGACCTTTAGAAAAGGGTGCATGGATTGGAAACGGTGCAGTACCATGGTGCACCACTCTCCAGCGATGGTAAATCATAGACCAGCCGTGGGAATTCCCTTTTACAGAAAAAATCCACGTGACGAAAAAACGAAGGGTAAAAAACTTCCATGACCCGATTGAGGTTCCGATAGGATTTTTTGGGTATGAAACTAACCAGTGATGGCTAAAAGCCGTCATAGCTATAGAACTGACAGATACCTTCGTTTTGACAGGTTATGGCTCGCATAGCTCTAAACGAGACAAGAGTTATGGCCCTCCGAAGAATCGATATCCACAGGGTGCAACATCTACGGTGCAAGGTGCAACATCCGTCCAAAATGACGAAACAGTGCCGTATGACCTTTAGAAATGGGTGCATGCATTGGAAACGGTGCAGTACCATGGTGCACGACTCTGCAGCGATGGTAAATCATAGACCAGCCGTGGGAATTCCCTTTTACAGAAAAAATCCACGTGACGAAAAAACGAAGGGTAAAAAACTTCCATGACCCGATTGAGGTTCGGATAGGATTTTTTGGGTATGAAACTAACCAGTGACGGCTGAAAGTAGTCACAGATGTAGAACTCACAAATAACTTCGTTTTGAGTGGTTGTTGCTCCCGTAACTCAAAACTAGCAAAGAGTTATGGCCCTCCGAAGAATCGATATCCACAGGGTGCAACATCTACGGTGTAAGGTGCAACATCTGTCCAAAATGACGAAACAGTGCCGTACGACCTTTAGAAATGGGTGCATGGATTGGGAACGGTGCCGTACCATGGTGCACCACACTCCAGCGGTGGTAAATCATAGACCAGCCGTGGGAATTCCCTTTTACAGAAAAAATCCACGTGACGAAAAAACGAAGGGTAAAAAACTTCCATGACCCGATTGAGGTTCGGATAGGATTTTTTGGGTATGAAACTAACCAGTGACGGCTGAAAGGTGTCATAGATGTAGAACTCACAGATACCTTCGTTTTGACTGGTTGTGGCTCCCGTAACTCTAAACGAGCCAAGAGTTATGGCCCTCCGAAGAATCAATATCCATAGGGTGCAACATCTACGGTGCAAGGTGCAACATCCGTCCAAAATGACGAAACAGTGCCGTACGACCTTTAGAAATAGGTGCATGGATTGGAAACGGTGCAGTACCATGGTGCATCACTCTCCGGCGATGGTAAATCATAGACCAGCCGCGGGAATTCCCTTTTACAGAAAAAATCCACGTGACCAAAAAACGAAGGGTAAAAAACTTCCATGACCCGATTGAGGTTCGGATAGGATTTTTTGGGTATGAAACTAACCAGTGACGGCTAAAAGCCGTCATAGCTATAGAACTCACAGATACCTTCGTTTTGACAGGTTATGGCTCCCGTAAATCTAAACGAGCCAAGAGTTATGGCCCTCTGAAGAATCGATATCCACAGGGTGCAACATCTACGGTGCAAGGTGCAACATCCGTCCAAAATGAAGAAACAGTGCCGTATGAGCTTTAGAAATGGGTGCATGGATTGGAAACGGTGCAGTACTATGGTGCACCACTCTGCAGCGATGATAAATCATAGAATAGCCGTGGGAATTCCCTTTTACAGAAAAAATCCACGTGACGAAAAAACGAATGGTAAAAAACTTCCATGACCCGATTGAGGTTCGGATAGGATTTTTTGGGTATGAAACTAACCAGTGACGGCTGAAAGCTGTCACAGCTGTAGAACCCACAAATACCTTCGTTTTGACAGGTTGTGGCTCCCGTAACTCTAAACTAGCAAAGAGTTATGGCCCTCCGAAGAATCGATATCCACAGGGTGCAACATCTACGGTGCAAGGTGCAACATCCGTCCAAAATGACGAAACAGTGCCGTACGACCTTTAGAAATGGGTGCATGGATTGGAAACGGTGTCGTACCATTGTGCACCACTCTCCAGCGATGGTAAATCATAGACCAGCCGCGGGAATTCCCTTTTACAGAAAAAATCCACGTGACGAAAAAATGAAGGGTAAAAAACTTCCATGACCCGATTGAGGTTCGGATAGGATTTTTTGGGTATGAATCTAACCTGTGACGGCTGAAAGTAGTCACAGATGTAGAACTCACAAATACCTACGTTTTGAGTGGTTGTTGCTCCCGTAACTCAAAACTAGCAAAGAGTTATGGCCCTCCGAAAAATCGATATCCACAGGGTGCAACATCTACGGTGCAAGGTGCAACATCCGTCCAAAATGACAAAACAGTGCCGTACGACCTTTAGAAATGGGTGCATGGATTGGAAACGGTGCAGTACCATGGTGCATCACTCTCCAGCGATGGTAAATCATAGACCAGCCGCGGGAATTCCCTTTTACAGAAAAAATCCACGTGATAAAAAAACGAAGGGTAAAAAACTTCCATGACCCGATTGAGGTTCGGATAGGATTTTTTGGGTATGAAACTAACCAGTGACGGCTAAAAGCCGTCATAGCTATAGAACTCACAGATACCTTCGTTTTGACAGGTTATGGCTTCTGTAACTCTAAACGAGCCAAGAGTTATGGCCCTCCGAAGAATCGATATCCACAGGGTGCAACATCTACGGTGCAAGGTGCAACATCCGTCCAAAATGACGAAACAGTGTCGTATGACCTTTAGAAATGGGTGCATGGATTGGAAACGGTGCAGTACCATGGTGCACCACTCTGCAGCGATGGTAAATCATAGAATAGCCGCGGGAATTCCCTTTTACAGAAAAAATCCACGTGACGAAAAAACGAAGGGTAAAAAACTTCCATGACCCGATTGAGGTTCGGATAGGATTTTTTGGGTATGAAACTTACCAGTGACGGCTAAAAGCTATCACAGCTGTAGAACCCACAGATACCTTCGTTTTGACTGGTTGTGGCTCCCGTAACTCTAAACTAGCAAAGAGTTATGGCCCTCCGAAGAATCGATATCCACAGGGTGCAACATCTACGGTGCAAGGTGCAACATCCGTCCAAAATGACGAAATAATGCCGTACGACCTTTAGAAATGGGTGCATGGATTGGAAACGGTGTCGTACCATGGTGCACCACTCTCCAGCGATGGTAAATCATAGACCAGCCGCGGGAATTCCCTTTTACAGAAAAAATCCACGTGACGAAAAAACGAAGGGTGAAAAACTTCCATGACCCGATTGAGGTTCGGATAGGATTTTTTGGTATGAAACTAAGCAGTGACGGCTGAAAGCCGTCACAGATGTAGAACTCAAAAATACCTTTGTTTTGACTGGTTGTGGCTCCCGTAACTCTAAAGGAGCCAAGAGTTATGGCCCTCCGAAGAATCGATATCCATAGGGTGCAACATCTACGGTGCAAGGTGCAACATCCGTACAAAATGACGAAACAGTGCCGTATGACCTTTAGAAAAGGGTGCATGGATTGGAAACGGTGCAGTACCATGGTGCACCACTCTCCAGCGATGGTAAATCATAGACCAGCCGTGGGAATTCCCTTTTACAGAAAAAATCCACGTGACGAAAAAATGAAGGGTAAAAAACTTCCATGACCCGATCGAGGTTCGGATAGGATTTTCTGGGTATGGAACTATCCAGTGACGGCTGAAAGTGGTCATGGCTGTAAAACTCACAGATACCTTCGTTTTGACTGGTTATGGCTCCCGTAACTCTAAACGAGCCAAGAGTTATGGCCCTCCGAAGAATCGATATCCACAGGGTGCAACATCTACGGTGCAAGGTGCAACATCCGACCAAAATGACGAAACAGTGCCGTATGACCTTTAGAAATGGGTGCATGGATTGGAAACGGTGCAGTACCATGGTGCACCACTCTGCAGCGATGGTAAATCATAGAATAGCCGCGGGAATTCCCTTTTACAGAAAAAATCCACGTGACGAAAAAACGAAGTGTAAAAAACTTCCATGACCCAATTGAGGTTCGGATAGGATTTTTTGGGTATGAAACTAACCAGTGATGGCTAAAAGCCATCATAGCTATAGAACTCACAGATACCTTCGTTTTGACAGGTTATGGCTCCCGTAACTCTAAACGAGCCAAGAGTTATGGCCCTCCGAAGAATCGATATCCACAGGGTGCAACATCTACGGTGCAAGGTGCAACATCCGTCCAAAATGACGAAACAGTGTTGTATGACCTTTAGAAATGGGTGCATGGATTGGAAACGGTGCAGTACCATGGTGCACCACTCTGCAGCGATGGTAAATCATAGAATAGCCGTGGGAATTCCCTTTTATAGAAAAAATCCACGTGACGAAAAAACGAAGGGTAAAAAACTTCCATGACCCGATTGAGGTTCGGATAGGATTTTTTGGGTATGAAACTAACCAGTGATGGATAAAAGCCGTCATAGCTATAGAACTCACAGATACTTTCGTTTTGACAGGTTATGGCTCCCGTAACTCTAAACGAGCCAAGAGTTATGGCCCTCCGAAGAATCGATATCCACAGGGTGCAACATCTACGGTGCAAGGTGCTACATCCGTCCAAAATGACGAAACAGTGTCGTATGACCTTTAGAAATAGGTGCATGCATTGGAAACAGTGCAGTACCATGGTGCACCACTCTGCAGCGATGGTAAATCATAGACCAGCCGCGGAAATTCCCTTTTACAGAAAAAATCCACGTGACGAAAAAACGAAGGGCAAAAAACTTCCATGACCCGATTGAGGTTCGGATAGGATTTTTTGGGTACGAAACTAACCAGTGACGGCTGAAAGTAGTCACAGACGTAGAACTCACAAATACCTTCGTTTTGAGTGGTTGTTGCTCCCGTAACTCAAAACTAGCAAAGAGTTATGGCCCTCCGAAGAATCGATATCCATAGGGTGCAACATCTACGGCGCAAGGTGCAACATCCGTCCAAAATGACGAAACAGTGCCGTACGACCTTTAGAAACGGGTGCATGGATTTGAAACGGTGCAGTACCATGGTGCACCACTCTCCAGCGATGGTAAATCATAGACCAGCCGCGGGAATTCTCTTTTACAGAAAAAATCCACGTGACGAAAAAACGAAGGGTGAAAAACTTCCATGACCCGATTGAGGTTCGAATAGGATTTTTTGGGTATGAAACTAACCAGTGACGGCTGAAAGCCGTCACAGATGTAGAACTCAAAAATACCTTCGTTTTGACTGGTTGTGGCTCCCGTAACTCTAAACGAACCAAGAGTTATGGCCCTCCGAAGAATCGATATCCATAGGGTGCAACATCTACGGTGCAAGGTGCAACATCCGTCCAAAATGAAGAAACAGTGCCGTATGACCTTTAGAAATGGGTGCATGGATTGGAAACGGTGCAGTACCATGGTGCACCACTCTCCAGCGATGGTAAATCATAGACCAGCCGTGGGAATTCCCTTTTACAGAAAAAATCCACGTGACGAAAAAACGAAGGGTGAAAAACTTCCATGACCCGATTGAGGTTCGGATAGGATTTTTTGGGTATGAAACTAACCAGTGACGGATGAAAGCCGTCACAGATGTAGAACTCAAAATTACCTTCGTTTTGACTGGTTGTGGCTCCCGTAACTATAAACGAGCCAAGAGTTATGGCCCTCCGAAGAATCGATATCCATAGGGTGCAACATCTACGGTGCAAGGGGCAACATCCGTCCAAAATGACGAAACAGTGCCGTACGACCTTTAGAAAAGGGTGCATGGATTGGAAACGGTGCAGTACCATGGTGAACCACTCTCCAGCGATGGTAAATCATAGACCAGCCGTGGGAATTCCCTTTTACAGAAAAAATCCACGTGACGAAAAAACGAAGGGTAAAAAACTTCCATGACCCGATCGAGGTTCAGATAGGATTTTTTGGGTATGAAACTAACCAATGATGGCTAAAAGCCGTCATAGATATAGAACTCACAGATACCTTCGTTTTGACAGGTTATGGCTCCCGTAACTCTAAACGAGCCAAGAGTTATAGCCCTCCGAAGAATCGATATCCACAGGGTGCAACATCTACGGTGCAAGGTGCAACATCCGTCCAAAATGACGAAACAGTGCCATATGACCTTTAGAAATGGGCGCATGGATTGGAAACGGTGCAGTACCATGATGCACCACTCTGCAGCGATGGTAAATCATAGAATAGCCACGGGAATTCCCTTTTACAGCAAAAATCCACGTGACGAAAAAACGAAGGGTAAGAAACTTCCATGACCCGATTGAGGTTCGGATAGGATTTTTTGGGTATGAAACTAACCAGTGAGGACTAAAAGCCGTCACAGCTATAGAACTCACAGATACCTTCGTTTTGACAGGTTATGGCTCCCGTAACTCTAAACGAGCCAAGAGTTATGGCCCTCCGAAGAATCGATATCCACAGGGTGCAACATCTACGGTGCAAGGTGCAACATCCGTCCAAAATGACGAAACAGTGCCGTAGGACCTTTAGAAATGGGTGCATGCATTGGAAACGGTGCAGTACTATGGTGCACAACTCTGCAGCGATGGCAAATCATAGACCAGCCGCGGGAATTCCCTTTTACAGAAAAAATCCACGTGACGAAAAAACGAAGGGTAAGAAACTTCCATGACCCGATTGAGGTTCGGATAGGATTTTTTGGGTATGAAACTAACCAGTGACGGCTGAAAGCAGTCACAGATGTAGAACTCACAAATACCTTCGTTTTGACTGGTTGTTGCTCCCGTAACTCTAATCGAGCCAAGAGTTATGGCCCTCCGAAGAATCGATATCCATAGGGTGCAACATCTACGGTGCAAGGTGCAACATCCGTCCAAAATGACGAAATAATGCCGTACGACCTTTAGAAATGGGTGCATGGATTGGAAACGGTGTCGTACCATGGTGCACCACTCTCCAGCGATGGTAAATCATAGACCAGCCGCGGGAATTCCCTTTTACAGAAAAAATCCATGTGACGAAAAAACGAAGGGTAAAAAACTTCCATGACCCGATTGAGGTTCGGATAGGATTTTTTGGGTATGAAACTAACCAGTGATGGCTGAAAGGTGTCACAGATGTAGAACTCACAGATACCTTCGTTTTGACTGGTTGTGGCTCCCGTAACTCTAAATGAGCCAAGAGTTATGGCCCTCCGAAGAATCGATATCCATAGGGTGCAACATCTACGGTGCAAGGTGCAACATCCGTCCAAAATGACGAAACAGTGCAGTACGACCTTTAGAAATGGTTGAATGGATTGGAAACGGTGCAGTACCATGGTGCATCACTCTCCAGCAATGGTAAATCATAGACCAGCCACGGGAATTCCCTTTTACAGAAAAATCCACGTGACGAAAAAACGAAGGGTAAAAAACTTCCGTGACCCGATTGAGGTTCGGATAGGATTTTTTGGGTATGAAACTAACCAGTGACGGCTGAAAGCCGTCATAGCTATAGAACTTACAGATACCTTCGTTTTGACAGGTTATGGCTCCCGTAACTCTAAACGAGCCAAGAGTTATGGCCCTCCGAAGAATCGATATCCACAGGGTGCAACATCTACGGTGCAAGGTGCAACATCCGTCCAAAATGACGAAACAGTGCCGTATGACCTTTAGAAATGGGTGCATGGATTGGAAACGGTGCAGTACCAGGGTGCACCACTCTCCAGCAATGTTAAATCATAGACCAGCCGCGGGAATTCTCTTTTACAGAAAAAATCCACGTGACGAAAAAACGAAGGGTAAAAAACTTCCATGACCCGATTGAGGTTCGAAGGCTTTTTTGGGTACGAAAGTAACCAGTGACTGCTGAAAGCTGTCATAGCTGTAGAACTCACAGATACCTTCGTTTCGACTGGTTGTGGCTCTCGTAACTCTAAACGAGCCAAGAGTTATGGCCCTCCGAAGAATCGATATCCATAGGGTGCAACATCTACGGTGCAAGGTGCAACATCCGTCCAAAATGACGAAACAGTGCGTACGACCTTTAGAAACGGGTGCATGGATTTGAAACAGTGCAGTACCATGGTGCACCACTCTCCAGCGATGGTAAATCATAGACCAGCCATGGGAATTCCCTTTTACAGAAAAAATCCACGTGACGAAAAAACGAAGGGTGAAAAACTTCCATGACCCGATTGAGGTTCGGATAGGATTTTTTGGAATGAAACTAAGCAGTGACGGCTGAAAGCCGTCACAGATGTAGAACTCAAAAATACCTTTGTTTTGACTGGTTGTGGCTCCCGTAACTCTAAACGAGCCAAGAGTTATGGCCCTCCGAAGAATCGATATCCATAGGGTGCAACATCTACGGTGCAAGGTGCAACATCCGTCCAAAATGACGAAACAGTGCCGTATGACCTTTAGAAAAGGGTGCATGGATTGGAAACGGTGCAGTACCATGGTGCACCACTCTCCAGCGATGGTAAATCATAGACCAGCCGTGGGAATTTCCTTTTACAGAAAAAATCCACGTGACGAAAAAATGAAGGGTAAAAAACTTCCATGACCCGATCGAGGTTCGGATAGGATTTTCTGGGTATGGAACTATCCAGTGACGGCTGAAAGTGGTCATGGCTGTAAAACTCACAGATACCTTCGTTTTGACTGGTTATGGCTCCCGTAACTCTAAACGAGCCAAGAGTTATGGCCCTCCGAAGAATCGATATCCACAGGGTGCAACATCTACGGTGCAAGGTGCAACATCCGACCAAAATGACGAAACAGTGCCGTATGACCTTTAGAAATGGGTGCATGGATTGGAAACGGTGCAGTACCATGGTGCACCACTCTGCAGCGATGGTAAATCATAGAATAGCCGCGGGAATTCCCTTTTACAGAAAAAATCCACGTGACGAAAAAACGAAGTGTAAAAAACTTCCATGACCCAATTGAGGTTCGGATAGGATTTTTTGGGTATGAAACTAACCAGTGATGGCTAAAAGCCATCATAGCTATAGAACTCACAGATACCTTCGTTTTGACAGGTTATGGCTCCCGTAACTCTAAACGAGCCAAGAGTTATGGCCCTCCGAAGAATCGATATCCACAGGGTGCAACATCTACGGTGCAAGGTGCAACATCCGTCCAAAATGACGAAACAGTGTTGTATGACCTTTAGAAATGGGTGCATGGATTGGAAACGGTGCAGTACCATGGTGCACCACTCTGCAGCGATGGTAAATCATAGAATAGCCGCGGGAATTCCCTTTTATAGAAAAAATCCACGTGACGAAAAAACGAAGGGTAAAAAACTTCCATGACCCGATTGAGGTTCGGATAGGATTTTTTGGGTATGAAACTAACCAGTGATGGATAAAAGCCGTCATAGCTATAGAACTCACAGATACCTTCGTTTTGACAGGTTATGGCTCCCGTAACTCTAAACGAGCCAAGAGTTATGGCCCTCCGAAGAATCGATATCCACAGGGTGCAACATCTACGGTGCAAGGTGCAACATCCGTCCAAAATGACGAAACAGTGCCGTATGACCATTAGAAATAGGTGCATGCATTGGAAATAGTGCAGTACCATGGTGCACCACTCTGCAGCGATGGTAAATCATAGACCAGCCGCGGGAATTCCCTTTTACAGAAAAAATCCACGTGACGAAAAAACGAAGGGCAAAAAACTTCCATGACCCGATTGAGGTTCGGATAGGATTTTTTGGGTACGAAACTAACCAGTGACGGCTGAAAGTAGTCACAGACGTAGAACTCACAAATACCTTCGTTTTGAGTGGTTGTTGCTCCCGTAACTCAAAACTAGCAAAGAGTTATGGCCCTCCGAAGAATCGATATCCATAGGGTGCAACATCTACGGCGCAAGGTGCAACATCCGTCCAAAATGACGAAACAGTGCCGTACGACCTTTAGAAACGGGTGCATGGATTTGAAACGGTGCAGTACCATGGTGCACCACTCTCCAGCGATGGTAAATCATAGACCAGCCGCGGGAATTCTCTTTTACAGAAAAAATCCACGTGACGAAAAAACGAAGGGTGAAAAACTTCCATGACCCGATTGAGGTTCGGATAGGATTTTTTGGGTATGAAACTAACCAGTGACGGCTGAAAGCCGTCACAGATGTAGAACTCAAAAATACCTTCGTTTTGACTGGTTGTGGCTCCCGTAACTCTAAACGAACCAAGAGTTATGGCCCTCCGAAGAATCGATATCCATAGGGTGCAACATCTACGGTGCAAGGTGCAACATCCGTCCAAAATGAAGAAACAGTGCCGTATGACCTTTAGAAATGGGTGCATGGATTGGAAACGGTGCAGTACCATGGTGCACCACTCTCCAGCGATGGTAAATCATAGACCAGCCGTAGGAATTCCCTTTTACAGAAAAAATCCACGTGACGAAAAAACGAAGGGTGAAAAACTTCCATGACCCGATTGAGGTTCGGATAGGATTTTTTGGGAATGAAACTAACCAGTGACGGATGAAAGCCGTCACAGATGTAGAACTCAAAATTACCTTCGTTTTGACTGGTTGTGGCTCCCGTAACTATAAACGAGCCAAGAGTTATGGCCCTCCGAAGAATCGATATCCATAGGGTGCAACATCTACGGTGCAAGGTGCAACATCCGTCCAAAATGACGAAACAGTGCCGTACGACCTTTAGAAAAGGGTGCATGGATTGGAAACGGTGCAGTACCATGGTGAACCACTCTCCAGCGATGGTAAATCATAGACCAGCCGTGGGAATTCCCTTTTACAGAAAAAATCCACGTGACGAAAAAACGAAGGGTAAAAAACTTCCATGACCCGATCGAGGTTCAGATAGGATTTTTTGGGTATGAAACTAACCAATGATGGCTAAAAGCCGTCATAGCTATAGAACTCACAGATACCTTCGTTTTGACAGGTTATGGCTCCCGTAATTCTAAACGAGCCAAGAGTTATAGCCCTCCGAAGAATCGATATCCACAGGGTGCAACATCTACGGTGCAAGGTGCAACATCCGTCCAAAATGACGAAACAGTGCCATATGACCTTTAGAAATGGGTGCATGGATTGGAAACGGTGCAGTACCATGATGCACCACTCTGCAGCGATGGTAAATCATAGAATAGCCACGGGAATTCCCTTTTACAGCAAAAATCCACGTGACGAAAAAACGAAGGGTAAAAAACTTCCATGACCCGATTGAGGTTCGGATAGGATTTTTTGGGTATGAAACTAACCAGTGATGGCTAAAAGCCGTCATAGCTATAGAACTCACAGATACCTTCGTTTTGACAGGTTATGGCTCCCGTAACTCTAAACGAGCCAAGAGTTATGGCCCTCCGAAGAATCGACATCCACAGGGTGCAACATCTACGGTGCAAGGTGCAACATCCGTCCAAAATGACGAAACAGTGTTGTATGACCTTTAGAAATGGGTGCATGGATTGAAAACGGTGCAGTACCATGGTGCACCACTCTGCAGCGATGGTAAATCATAGAATAGCCACGGGAATTCCCTTTTACAGAAAAAATTCACGTGACGAAAAAACGAAGGGTAAAAAACTTTCATGACCCGATTGAGGTTCGGATAGGATTTTTTGGGTATGAAACTAACCAGTGATGGCTAAAAGCCGTCATAGCTATAGAACTCACAGATACCTTCGTTTTGACAGGTTATGGCTCCCGTAACTCTAAACGAGCCAAGAGTTATGGCCCTCCGAAGAATCGATATCCACAGGTTGCAACATCTACGGTGCAAGGTACAACATCCGTCCAAAATGACGAAACAGTGCCATATGACCTTTAGAAATGGGTGCATGCATTGGAAACGGTGCAGTACCATGGTGCACCACTCTGCAGCGATGGTAAATCATAGACCAGCCGCGGGAATTCCCTTTTACAGAAAAAATCCACGTGACGAAAAAACGAAGGGTAAAAAACTTCCATGACCCGATTGAGGTTCGGATAGGATTTTTTGGGTATGAAACTAACCAGTGACGGCTGAAAGTAGTCACAGATGTAGAACTCACAAATACCTTCGTTTTGAGTGGTTGTTGCTCCCGTAACTCAAAACTAGCAAAGAGTTATGGCCCTCCGAAGAATCGATATCCATAGGGTGCAACATCTACGGTGCAAGGTGCAACATCCGTCCAAAATGACAAAACAGTGCCGTACGACCTTTAGAAACGGGTGCATGGATTTGAAACGGTGCAGTACCATGGTGCACCACTCTCCAGCGATGGTAAATCATAGACCAGCCGTGGGAATTCCCTTTTACAGAAAAAATCCACGTGACGAAAAAACGAAGGGTGAAAAACTTCCATGAACCGATTGAGGTTCGGATAGGATTTTTTAGGTATGAAACTAACCAGTGAAGGCTGAAAGCCGTCACAGATGTAGAACTCAAAAATACCTTCGTTTTGACTGGTTGTGGCTCCCGTAACTCTAAACGAGCCAAGAGTTATGGCCCTCCGAAGAATCGATATCCATAGGGTGCAACATCTACGGTGCAAGGTGCAACATCCGTCTAAAATGACGAAACAGTGCCGTACGACCTTTAGAAAAGGGTGCATGGATTGGAAACGGTGCAGTACCATGGTGCACCACTCTCCAGCGATGGTAAATCATAGACCAGTCGTGGGAATTCCCTTTTACAGAAAAAATCCACGTGACGAAAAAACGAAGGGTAAAAAACTTCTATGACCCGATTGAGGTTCGGATAGGATTTTTTGGGTATGAAACTAACCAGTGATGGCTAAAAGCCGTCATAGCTATAGAACTCACAGATACCTTCGTTTTGACAGGTTATGGCTCCCGTAACTCTAAATGAGCCAAGAGTTATGGCCCTCCGAAGAATCGATATCCACAGGGTGCAACATCTACGGTAAAAGGTGCAACATCCGTCCAAAATGACGAAACAGTGCCGTATGACCTTTAGAAATGGGTGCATGCATTGGAAACGGTGCAGTACCATGGTGCACCACTCTGCAGCGATGGTAAATCATAGACCAGCCGCTGGAATTCCCTTTTACAGAAAAAATCCACGTGACGAAAAAACGAAGGGTAAAAAACTTTCCTGACCCGATTGAGGTTCGGATAGGATATTTTGGGTATGAAACTAACCAGTGACGGCTGAAAGTAGTCACAGATGTAGAACTCACAAATACCTTCGTTTTGAGTGGTTGTTGCTCCCGTAACTCAAAACTAGCAAAGAGTTATAGCCCTCCGAAGAATCGATATCCATAGGGTGCAACATCTACGGTGCAAGGTGCAACATCCATCCAAAATGACGAAGCAGTGCCGTACGACCTTTAGAAATGGGTGCATGGATTTGAAACAGTGCAGTACCATGGTGCACCACTCTGCAGCGATGGTAAATCATAGACCAGCCGCGGGAATTCCCTTTTACAGAAAAAATCCACGTGACGAAAAAACGAAGGGTAAAAAACTTCCATGACCCGATTGAGGTTCGGATTGGATTTTTTGGGTATGAAACTAACCAGTGACGGCTGAAAGGTGTCACAGATGTAGAACTCACAGATACCTTCGTTTTGACTGGTTGTGGCTCCCGTAACTCAAAACTAGCAAAGAGTTATGGCGCTCCGAAGAATCGATATCCATAGGGTGCAACATCTACGGTGCAAGGTGCAACATCCGTCCAAAATGACGAAACAGTGCCGTACGACCTTTAGAAACGGGTGCATGGATTTGAAACGGTGCAGTACCTTGGTGCACCACTCTCCAGCGATGGTAAATCATACATCAGCCGCGGGAATTCCCTTTTACAGAAAAAATCCACGTGACGAAAAAACGAAGGGTGAAAAACTTCCATGACCCGATTGAGGTTCGGATAGGATTTTTTGGGCATGAAACTAACCAGTGACGGCTAAAAGCCGTAACAGATGTAGAACTCAAAAATACCTTCGTTTTGACTGGTTGTGGCTCCCGTAACTCTAAATGAGCCAAGAGTTATGGCCCTCCGAAGAATCGATATCCATAGGGTGCAACATCTACGGTGCAAAGTGCAACATCCGTCTAAAATGACGAAACAGTGCCGTATGACCTTTAGAAAAGGGTGCATGGATTGGAAACGGTGCAGTACCATGGTGCACCACTCTTCAGCGATGGTAAATCATAGACCAGCCGTGGGAATTCCCTTTTACAGAAAAAATCCACGTGACGAAAAAACGAAGGGTAAAAAACTTCCATGACCCGATTGAGGTTCGGATAGGATTTTTTAGGTATGAAACTAACCAGTGATGGCTAAAAGCCGTCATAGCTATGGAACTCACAGATACCTTCGTTTTGACAGGTTATGGCTCCCGTAACTCTAAACGAGCCAAGAGTTATGGCCCTCCGAAGAATCGATATCCACAGGGTGCAACATCTACGGTGCAACGTGCAACATCCGTCCAAAATGACGAAACAGTGCCGTATGACCTTTAGAAATGGGTGCATGCATTGGAAACGGTGCAGTATCATGGTGCACCACTCTACAGCGATGGTAAATCATAGACCAGCCGCTGGAATTCCCTTTTACAGAAAAAATCCACGTGACGAAAAAACGAAGGGTAAAAAACTTCCATGACCCGATTGAGGTTCGGATAGGATTTTTTGGGTATGAAACTAACCACTGACGGCTGCAAGTAGTCACAGATGTAGAACTCACAAATTCCTTCGTTTTGAGTGGTTGTTGCTCCCGTAACTCAAAACTAGCAAAGAGTTATGGCCCTCCGAAGAATCGATATCCATAGGGTGCAACATCTACGGTGCAAGGTGCAACATCCGTCCAAAATAGCGATGCAGTGCCGTACGACCTTTAGAAATGGGTGCATGGATTTGAAACAGTGCAGTACCATGGTGCACCACTCTGCAGCGATGGTAAATCATAGACCAGCCGCGAGAATTCCCTTTTACAGAAAAAATCCACGTGACGAAAAAACGAAGGGTAAAAAACTTCCATGACCCGATTGAGGTTCGGATAGGATTTTTTGGGTATGAAACTAACTAGTGACGGCTGAAAGTAGTCACAGATGTAGAACTCACAAATACCTTCGTTTTGAGTGGTTGTTGCTCCCGTAACTCAAAACTAGCAAAGAGTTATGGCCCTCCGAAGAATCGATATCCATAGGGTGCAACATCTACGGTGCAAGGTGCCAAATCCGTCCAAAATGACGAAACAGTGCCGTACGACCTTTAGAAATGGGTGCATGGATTTGAAACAGTGCAGTACCATGGTGCACCACTCTGCAGCGATGGTAAATCATAGATCAGCCGCGGGAATTCCCTTTTACAGAAAAAATACACGTGACGAAAAAACGAAGGGTAAAAAACTTCCATGACCCGATTGAGGTTCGGATAGGATTTTTTGGGTATGAAACTAACCAGTGACGGCAGAAAGTAGTCACAGATGTAGAACTCACAAATACCTTCGGTTTGAGTGGTTGTTGCTCCCGTAACTCAAAACTAGCAAAGAGTTATGGCCCACCGAAGAATCGATATCCACAGGGTGCAACATCTACGGTGCAAGGTGCAACATCCGTCCAAAATGACGAAACAGTGCCGTACGACCTTTAGAAATGGGTGCATGGAATGGAAACGGTGCCGTACCATGGTGCACCACTCTCCAGCGATGGTAAATCATAGACCAGCCGCGGGAATTCCCTTTTACAGAAAAAATCCACGTGACGAAAAAACGAAGGGTAAAAAACTTCCATGACCCAATTGAGGTTCGGATAGGATTTTTTGGGTATGAAACTAACCATTGACGGCTGAAAGGTGCACAGATGTAGAACTCACAGATTCCTTCGTTTTGACTGGTTGTGGCTCCCGTAACTCTAAACGAGCCAAGAGTTATGGCCCTTTGAAGAATCGATATCCATAGAGTGCAACATCTACGGTGCAAGGTGCAACATCCGTCCAAAATGACGAAACAGTGTCGTACGACCTTTAGAAATGGGTGCATGGATTGGAAACGGTGCAGTACCATGGTGCATCACTCTCCAGCGATGGTAAATCATAGACCAGCCGCGGGAATTCCCTTTTACAGAAAAAATCCACGTGACCAAAAAACAAAGGGTAAAAAACTTCCATGACCCGATTGAGGTTCGGATAGGATTTTTTG
Organism: Allium cepa; assembly: GCA_030765085.1. Taxonomy (NCBI): domain Eukaryota; kingdom Viridiplantae; phylum Streptophyta; class Magnoliopsida; order Asparagales; family Amaryllidaceae; genus Allium; species Allium cepa. The sequence goes on from CM060941.1 coordinate 3,017,763, forward strand.
GGTATGAAACTAACCAGTGATGGCTAAAAGCCGTCATAGCTATAGAACTCACAGATACCTTCGTTTTGACAGGTTATGGCTCCCGTAACTCTAAACGAGCCAAGAGTTATGGCCCTCCGAAGAATCGATATCCGTAGGGTGCAACATCTACGGTGCAAGGTGCAACATCCGTCCAAAATGACGAAACAGTGCCGTATGACCTTTAGAAATGGGTGCATGGATTGGAAACGGTGCAGTACCATGGTGCACCACTTTGCAGCGATGGTAAATCATAGAATAGCCGCGGGAATTCCCTTTTACAGAAAAAATCCACGTGACGAAAAAACGAAGGGTAAAAAACTTCCATGACCCGATTGAGGTTCGGATAGGATTTTTTGGGTATGAAACTAACCAGTGACGGCTGAAAGCTGTCACAGCTGTAGAACCCACAGATACCTTCGTTTTGACTAGTTGTGGCTCCCGTAACTCTAAACTAGCAAAGAGTTATGGCCCTCCGAAGAATCGATATCCACAGGGTGCAACATCTACGGTGCAAGGTGCAACATCCGTCCAAAATGACGAAACAGTGCCGTACGACCTTTAGAAATGGGTGCATGGATTGGAAACGGTGCCGTACCATGGTGCACCACTCTCCAGCGATGGCAAATCATAGACCAGCCGCAGGAATTACCTTTTACAGAAAAAATCCACGTGACGAAAAAACGAAGGGTAAAAAACTTTCATGACCCGATTGAGGTTCGGATAGGATTTTTTGGGTATAAAACTAACCAGTGACGGCTGAAAGGTGTCACAGACGTAGAACACACAGATACCTTCGTTTTGACTGGTTGTGGCTCCCGTAACTCTAAACGAGCCAAGAGTTATGGCCCTCCGAAGAATCGATATCCATAGGGTGCAACATCTACGGTGCAAGGTGCAACATCCGTCCAAAATGACGAAACAGTGCCGTGCGACCTTTAGAAATGGTTGAATGGATTGGAAACGGTGCAGTACCATGGTGCATCACTCTCCAGCGATGGTAAATCATAGACCAGCCGCGGGAATTCCCTTTTACAGAAAAAATCGACGTGACGAAAAAACGAAGGGTAAAAAACTTCCATGACCCGATTGAGGTTCGGATAGGCTTTATTGGGTATGAAAGTAACCAGTGACTGCTGAAAGCTGTCATAGCTGTAGAACTCACAGATACCTTCGTTTTGACTGGTTGTGGCTCCCGTAACTCTAAACGAGCCAAGAGTTATGGCCCTCCGAAGAATCGATATCCACAGGGTGCAACATCTACGGTGCAAGGTGCAACATCCGTCCAAAATGACGAAACTGTGCCGTACGACCTTTAGAAATGGGTGCATGGATTGTAAACGGTGCAGTACCTTGGTGCACCACTCTCCAGCGATGGTAAATCATAGACCAGCCGCGGGAATTCCCTTTTACAGAAAAAATCCACGTGACGAAAAAACGAAGGGTAAAAAACTTCCATGACCCGATTGAGGTACGGATAGGATTTTTTGGGTATGAAACTAACCAGTGACGGCTGAAAGTAGTCACAGATGTAGAACTCACAAATACCTTCGTTTTGAGTGGTTGTTACTCCCGTAACTCAAAACTAGCAAAGAGTTATGGCCCTCCGAAGAGTCGATATCCATAGGGTGCAACATCTACGGTGCAAGGTGCAACATCCGTCCAAAATGACGAAACAGTGCCGTACGACCTTTAGAAATGGGTGCATGGATTTAAAACAGTGCAGTACCATGGTGCACCACTCTGCAGCGATGGTAAATCATAGACCAGCCGCTGGAATTCCCTTTTACAGAAAAAATCCACGTGACGAAAAAACGAAGGGTAAAAAACTTCCATGACCCGATTGAGGTTCGGATAGGATTTTTTGGGTATGAAACTAACCAGTAACGGCTGAAAGTTTTCACAGATGTAGAACTCACAAATACCTTCGTTTTGAGTGGTTGTTGCTCCCGTAACTCAAAACTAGCAAAGAGTTATGGCCCTCCGAAGAATCGATATCCATAGGGTGCAACATCTACGGTGCAAGGTGCAACATCCGTCCAAAATGACGAAACAGTGCCGTACGACCTTTAGAAATGGGTGCATGGATTTGAAACAGTGCAGTACCATGGTGCACCATTCTGCAACGATGGTAAATCATAGACCAGCCGCGGGAATTCCCTTTTACAGAAAAAATCCACGTGACGAAAAAACCTAGGGTAAAAAACTTCCATGACCCGATTGAGGTTCAGATAGGATTTTTTGGGTATGAAACTAACCAGTGACGGCTAAAAGTAGTCACAGATGTAGAACTCACAAATACCTTCATTTTGAGTGGTTGTTGCTCCCGTTACTCAAAACTAGCAAAGAGTTATGGCCCTCCGAAGAATCGATATCCACAGGGTGCAACATCTACGGTGCAAGGTGCAACATCCGTCCAAAATGACGAAACAGTGCCGTACGACCTTTAGAAATGGGTGCATGGATTGGAAACGGTGCCGTACCATGGTGCACCACTCTCCAGCGATGGTAAATCATAGACCAGCCGCGGGAATTCCCTTTTACAGAAAAAATCCACGTGACGAAAAAACGAAGGGAAAAAAATTCCATGACCCGATTGAGGTTCGGATAGGATTTTTTGGGTATGAAACTGACCAGTGACGGCTGAAAGGTGCCACAGATGTAGAACTCACAGATACCTTCGTTTTGACTGGTTGTGGCTCCCGTAACTCTAAACGAGCCAAGAGTTATGGCCCTCCGAAGAATCGATATCCATAGGGTGCAACATCTATGGTGCAAGGTGCAACATCCGTCCAAAATGACGAAACAGCGCCGTACGACCTTTAGAAATGGGTGCATGGATTGGAAACAGTGCAGTACCATGGTGCATCACTCTCCAGCGATGGTAAATCATAGACCAGCCGCGGGAATTCCCTTTTACAGAAAAAATCCACGTGACCAAAAAACGAAGGGTAAAAAACTTCCATGACCCGATTGAGGTTCGGATAGGATTTTTTGGGTATGAAACTAACCAGTGACGGCTAAAAGCAGTCATAGCTATAGAACTCACAGATTCCTTCATTTTGACAGGTTATAGCTCCCGTAACTCTAAACGAGCCAAGAGTTATGGCCCTCCGAAGAATCGATATCCACAGGGTGCAACATCTACGGTGCTAGGTGCAACATCCGTCCAAAATGGCGAAACAGTGCCGTATGACCTTTAGAAATGGGTGCATGGATTGGAAACGGTGCAGTACCATGGTGCACTACTCTGCAGCGATAGTAAATCATAGAATAGCCGCGGGAATTCCCTTTTACAGAAAAAATCCACGTGACGAAAAAACGAAGGGTAAAAAACTTCCATGACCCGATTGAGGTTCGGATAGGATTTTTTGGGTATGAAACTAACCAGTGACGGCTGAAAGTAGTCACAGATGTGGAACTCACAAATACCTTCGTTTTGAGTGGTTGTTGCTCCCGTAACTCAAAACTAGCAAAGAGTTATGGCCCTCCGAAGAATCGATATCCACATGGTGCAACATCTACGGTGCAAGGTGCAACATCCGTCCAAAATGACGAAACAGTGCCGTACGACCTTTAGAAATGGGTGCATGGATTTAAAACAGTGCAGTACCATGGTGCACCACTCTGCAACGATGGTAAATCATAGACCAGCCGCGGGAATTCCCTTTTACAGAAAAAATCCACGTGACGAAAAAACGAAGGGTAAAAAACTTCCATGACCCGATTGAGGTTCGGATAGGATTTTATGTGTATGAAACAAACCAGTGACGGCTGAAAGGTGTCACAGATGTAGAACTCACAGATACCTTCATTTTAACTAGTTGTGGCTCCCGTAACTCTAAACGAGCTAAGAGTTATGGCCCTCCGAAGAATCGATATCCATAGGGTGCAACATCTACGGTGCAAGGTGCAACATCCGTCCAAAATGACGAAACCGTGCCGTACGACCTTTAGAAATGGTTGAATGGATTGGAAACGGTGCAGTCCCATGGTGCATCACTCTCCAGCGATGGTAAATCATAGACCAGCCACGGGAATTCCCTTTTACAGAAAAATCCACATGACGAAAAAACGAAGGGTAAAAAACTTCCGTGACCCGATTTAGGTTCGGAAAGGATTTTTTGGGTACGAAACTAACCAGTGACGGCTGAAAGCCGTCATAGCTATAGAACTTACAGATACCTTCGTTTTGTCAGGTTATGGCTCCCGTAACTCTAAACGAGCCAAGAGTTATGGCCCTCCGAAGAATCGATATCCACAGGGTGCAACATCTACGGTGCAAGGTGCAACATCCGTCCAAAATGATGAAACAGTGCCGTATGATCTTTAGAAATGGGTGCATGGATTGGAAACGGTGCAGTACCATGGTGCACCACTCTCCAGCAATGGTAAATCATAGACCAGCCGCGGGAATTCCCTTTTACAGAAAAAATCCACGTGACGAAAAAACGAAGGGTAAAAAACTTCCATGACCCGATTGAGGTTCGGATAGGCTTTTTTGGGTATGAAAGTAACCAGTGACTGCTGAAAGCTGTCATAGCTGTAGAACTCACAGATACCTTCGTTTTGACTGGTTGTGGCTCCCGTAACTCTAAACGAGCCAAGAGTTATGGCCCTCCGAAGAATCGATATCCACAGGGTGCAACATCTACGGTGCAAGGTGCAACATCCGTCCAAAATGACGAAACAGTGCCGTACGACCTTTAGAAATGGGTGCATGGATTGGAAACGGTGCAGTACCAAGGTGCACCACTCTCCGACGATGGTAAATCATAGACCAGCCGAGGGAATTCCCTTTTACAGAAAAAATCCACGTGACGAAAAAACGAAGGTTAAAAAACTTGCATGACCCGATTGAGGTTCGGATAGGATTTTTTGGGTATGAAACTAACTAGTGACGGCTGAAAGCTGTCACAGAAGTAGAATTCACAAATACATTCGTTTCGACTGGTTGTGGCTCTCGTAACTCTAAACGAGCCAAGAGTTATGGCCCTCCGAAGAATCGATATCCATAGGGTGCAACATCTACGGTGCAAGGTGCAACATCCGTCCAAAATGACGAAACAGTGCGTACGACCTTTAGAAACGGGTGCATGGATTTGAAACGGTGCAGTACCATGGTGCACCACTCTCCAGCGATGGTAAATCATAGACCAGCCACGGGAATTCCCTTTTACAGAAAAAATCCACGTGACGAAAAAACGAAGGGTGAAAAACTTCCATGACCTGATTGAGGTTCGGATAGGATTTTTTGGGTATGAAACTAACCAGTGACGGCTGAAAGCCGTCACAGATGTAGAACTCAAAAATACCTTCGTTTTGACTGGTTGTGGCTCCCGTAACTCTAAACGAGCCAAGAGTTATGGCCCTCCGAAGAATCGATATCCATAGGGTGCAACATCTACGGTGCAAGGTGCAACATCCGTCCAAAATGACGAAACAGTGCCGTACGACCTTTAGAAAAGGGTGCATGGATTGGAAACGGTGCAGTACCATGGTGCACCACTCTCCAGCGATGGTAAATCATAGACCAGCCGCGGGAATTCCCTTTTACAGAAAAAATCCACGTGACGAAAAAACGAAGGGTAAAAAACTTCCATGACCCGATCGAGGTTCGGATAGGATTTTTTGGGTATGAAACTAACCAGTGACTGCTAAAAGCCGTCTTAGCTATAGAACTCACAGATACCTTCGTTTTGACTGGTTATGGCTCCCGTAACTCTAAACGAGCCAACAGTTATGGCCCTCCGAAGAATCGATATCCACAGGGTGCAAACTCTACGGTGCAAGGTGCAACATCCGTCCAAAATGACGAAACAGTGCCGTACGACCTTTAGAAATGGGTGCATGGATTGGAAACAGTGCAGTACCATGGTGCACCACTCTCCAGCGATGGTAAATCATAGACCAGCCGCGGGAATTCCCTTTTACAGAAAAAATCCACGTGACGAAAAAACGAAGGGTAAAAAACTTCCATGACCCGATTGAGGTTCGGATAGGATTTTTTGGGTATGAAACTAACCAGTGACGGCTGAAAGGCGTCATAGATGTAGAACTCACAGATACCTTTGTTTTGACTGGTTGTGGCTCCCGTAACTCTAAGCGAGCCAAGATTTATGGCCCTCCGAAGAATCGATATCCATAGGGTGCAACACTACGGTGCAAGGTGCAACATGCGTCCAAAATGACGAAACAGTGCCGTACGACCTTTAGAAATGGTTGAATGGATTGGAAACGGTGCAGTACCATGGTGCATCACTCCCCAGCGATGGTAAATCATAGACCAGCCACGGGAATTCCCTTTTACAGAAAAATCCACGTGACGAAAAAACGAAGGGTAAAAAACTTCCGTGGCCCGATTGAGGTTCGGATTGGATTTTTTGGGTATGAAACTGACCAGTGACGGCTGAATGCCATCATAGATATAGAACTTACAGATACCTTCGTTTTGACAGGTTATGGCTCCCGTAACTCTAAACGAGCCAAGAGTTATGGCCCTCCGAAGAATCGATATCCACAGGGTGCAACATCTACGGTGCAAGGTGCAATATCCGTCCAAAATGACGAAACAATGCCGTATGACCTTTAGAAATGGGTGCATGGATTGGAAACGGTGCAGTACCATGGTGCACCACTCTCCAGCAATGGTAAATCATAGACCAACCGCGGGAATTCCCTTTTACAGAAAAAATCCACGTGACGAAAAAACGAAGGGTAAAAAACTTCAATGACCCGATTGAGGTTCGGATAGGCTTTTTTGGGTATGAAAGTAACCAGTGACTGCTGAAAGCTGTCATAGCTGTAGAACTCACAGATACTTTCGTTTTGACTGGTTGTGGCTCCCGTAACTCTAAACGAGCCAAGAGTTATGGCCCTCCGAAGAATCGATATCCACAGGGTGCAACATCTACGGTGCAAGGTGCAATATCCGTCCAAAATGACGAAACAGTGTCATACGACCTTTAGAAATGGGTGCATGGATTGGAAACGGTGCAGTACCATGGTGCACCACTCTCCAGCGATGGTAAATCATAGACCAACCGCGGGAATTCCCTTTTACAGAAAAAATCCACGTGACGAAAGAACGAAGGGTAAAAAACTTCCATGACCCGATTGAGGTTCAGATAGGATTTTTTGGGTATGAAACTAACCAGTGACGGCTGAAAGTAGTCACAGATGTAGAACTCACAAATACCTTCGTTTTGAGTGGTTGTTGCTCCTGTAACTCAAAACTAGCAAAGAGTTATGGCCCTCCGAAGAATCGATATCCACAGGGTGCAACATCTACGATGCAAGGTGCAACATCCGTCCGAAATGACGAAACAGTGCCGTACGACCTTTAGAAATGGGTGCATGGTTTGGAAACGGTGCCGTACCATGGTGCACCACTCTCCAGCGATGGTAAATCATAGACCAGCCGCGGGAATTCCCTTTTACAGAAAAAATCCACGTGACGAAAAAACGAAGGGTAAAAAACTTCCATGACCCGATTGAGGTTCGGATAGGATTTTTTGGGTATGAAACTAACCAGTGACGGCTGAAAGGTGTCACAGATGTAGAACTCACAGATACCTTCGTTTTGACTGGTTGTGGCTCCCGTAACTCTAAACGAGCCAAGATTTATGGCCCTCCGAAGAATCGATATCCATAGGGTGCAACATCTACGGTGCAAGGTGCAACATCCGTCCAAAATGACGAAACAGTGTCGTACGACCTTTAGAAATGGGTGCATGGATTGGAAACGGTGCAGTACCATGGTGCATCACTCTCCAGCGATGGTATATCATAGACCAGCCGCGGGAATTCCCTTTTACAGAGAAAATCCACGTGACCAAAAAACGAAGGGTAAAAAACTTCCATGACCCGATTGAGGTTCGGATAGGATTTTTTGGGTATGAAACTAACCAGTGACGGCTAAAAGCAGTCATAGCTATAGAACTCACAGATACCTTCGTTTTTACAGGTTATGGCTCCCGTAACTCTAAACGAGCCAAGAGTTATGGCCCTCCGAAGAATCGATATCCACAGGGTGCAACATCTACGGTGCAAGGTGCAACATCCGTCCAAAATGACGAAACAGTGCCGTATGACCAATAGAAATGGGTGCATGGATTGGAAACGGTGCAGTACCATGGTGCACCACTCTGCAGTGATGGTAAATCATAGAATAGCCGCGGGAATTCCCTTTTACAGAAAAAATCCACGTGACGAAAAAACGAAGGGTAAAAAACTTCCATGACCCGATTGAGGTTCGGATAGGATTTTTTGGGTATGAAACTAACCAGTGACGGCTGAAAGCTGTCACAGCTGTAGAACCCACAGATACCTTCGTTTTGACTGGTTGTGGCTCCCGTAACTCTAAACTAGCAAAGAGTTATGGCCTCCGAAGAATCGATATCCATAGGGTGCAACATCTACGGTGCAAGGTGCAACATCCGTCCAAAATGACGAAACAGTGCCGTACGACCTTTAGAAATGGGTGCATGGATTGGAAACGGTGCCGTACCATGGTGCACCACTCTGCAGCGATGGTAAATCATAGACCAGCCACAGGAATTCCCTTTTACAGAAAAAATCCACGTGACGAAAAACGAAGGGTAAAAAACTTCCATGACCCGATTGAGGTTCGGATAGGATTTTTTGGGTATGAAACTAACCTGTGACGGCTGAAAGGTGTCACAGATGTAGAACTCACAGATACCTTCGTTTTGACTGGTTGTGGCTCCCGTAACTTTAAACGAGCCAAGAGTTATGGCCCTCCGAAGAATCGATATCCACAGGGTGCAACATCTACGGTGCAAGGTGCAACATCCGTCCAAAATGACGAAACAGTGCCGTACGACCTTTAGAAATGGTTGAATGGATTGGAAACGGTGCAGTACCATGGTGCATCACTCTCCAGCGATGGTAAACCATAGACCAGCCACGGGAATTCCCTTTTACAGAAAAATCCACGTGACGAAAAAACGAAGGGTAAAAAACTTCCGTGACCCGATTGAGGTTCGGATAGGATTTTTTGGGTATAAAACTAACCAGTGACGGCTGAAAGCCGTCATAGCTATAGAACTTACAGATACCTCCGTTTTGACAGGTTATGGCTCCCGTAACTCCAAACGAGCCAAGAGTTATGGCCCTCCGAAGAATCGATATCCACAGGGTGCAACATCTACGGTGCAAGGTGCAACATCCGTCCAAAATGACGAAACAGTGCCGTACGACCTTTAGAAATGGGTGCATGGATTGGAAACGGTGCAGTACCATGGTGCACCACTCTCCTGCGATGGTAAATCATAGACCAGCCGCGGGAATTCCCTTTTACAGAAAAAATCCACGTGACGAAAAAACGAAGGGTAAAAAACTTCCATGACCCGATTGAGGTTCGGATAGTCTTTTTTGGGTATGAAAGTAACCAGTGACTGCTGAAAGCTGTCATAGCTGTAGAACTCACAGATACCTTCGTTTTGACTGGTTGTGGCTCCCGTAACTCTAAACGAGCCAAGAGTTATGGCCCTCCGAAGAATCGATATCCACAGGGTGCAACATCTACGGTGCAAGGTGCAACATCCGCCCAAAATGACGAAACAGTGCCGTACGACCTTTAGAAATGGGTGCATGGATTGGAAACGGTGCAGTACCATGGTGCACCACTCTCCAGCGATGGTAAATCATAGACCAGCCGCGAGAATTCCCTTTTACAGAAAAAATCCACGTGACGAAAAAACGAAGGGTAAAAAACTTCCATGACCCGATTGAGGTTCGGATAGGATTTTTTGGGTATGAAACTAACCAGTGACAGCTGAAAGTAGTCACAGATGTAGAACTCACAAATACCTTCGTTTTGAGTGGTTGTTGCTCCCGTAACTCAAAGCTAGCAAAGAGTTATGGCCCTCCGAAGAATCGATATCCATAGGGTGCAACATCTACGGTGCAAGGTGCAACATCCGTCCAAAATGACGAAACAGTGCCGTACGACCTTTAGAAATGGTTGAATGGATTGGAAACGGTGCAGTACCATGGTGCATCACTCTCCAGCGATGGTAAATCATAGACCAGCCACGGGAATTCCCTTTTATAGAAAAATCCACGTGACGAAAAAACGAAGGGTAAAAAACTTCCGTGACCCGATTGAGGTTCGGATAGGATTTTTTGGGTATAAAACTAACCAGTGACGGCTGAAAGCCGTCATAGCTATAGAACTTACAGATACCTCCGTTTTGACAGGTTATGGCTCCCGTAACTCCAAACGAGCCAAGAGTTATGGCCCTCCGAAGAATCGATATCCACAGGGTGCAACATCTACGGTGCAAGGTGCAACATCCGTCCAAAATGACGAAACAGTGCCGTACGACCTTTAGAAATGGGTGCATGGATTGGAAACGGTGCAGTACCATGGTGCACCACTCTCCTGCGATGGTAAATCATAGACCAGCCGCGGGAATTCCCTTTTACAGAAAAAATCCACGTGACGAAAAAACGAAGGGTAAAAAACTTCCATGACCCGATTGAGGTTCGGATAGGATTTTTTGGGTATGAAACTAACCAGTGACGGCTGAAAGGTGTCACAGATGTAGAACTCACAGATACCTTCGTTTTGACTGGTTGTGGCTCCCGTAACTCTAAACGAGCCAAGATTTATGGCCCTCCGAAGAATCGATATCCATAGGGTGCAACATCTACGGTGCAAGGTGCAACATCCGTCCAAAATGACGAAACAGTGTCGTACGACCTTTAGAAATGGGTGCATGGATTGGAAACGGTGCAGTACCATGGTGCATCACTCTCCAGCGATGGTAAATCATAGACCAGCCGCGGGAATTCCCTTTTACAGAAAAAATCCACGTGACCAAAAAACGAAGGGTAAAAAACTTCCATGACCCGATTGAGGTTCGGATAGGATTTTTTGGGTATGAAACTAACCAGTGACGGCTAAAAGCAGTCATAGCTATAGAACTCACAGATACCTTCGTTTTTACAGGTTATGGCTCCCGTAACTCTAAACGAGCCAAGAGTTATGGCCCTCCGAAGAATCGATATCCACAGGGTGCAACATCTACGGTGCAAGGTGCAACATCCGTCCAAAATGACGAAACAGTGCCGTATGACCAATAGAAATGGGTGCATGGATTGGAAACGGTGCAGTACCATGGTGCACCACTCTGCAGTGATGGTAAATCATAGAATAGCCGCGGGAATTCCCTTTTACAGAAAAAATCCACGTGACGAAAAAACGAAGGGTAAAAAACTTCCATGACCCGATTGAGGTTCGGATAGGATTTTTTGGGTATGAAACTAACCAGTGACGGCTGAAAGCTGTCACAGCTGTAGAACCCACAGATACCTTCGTTTTGACTGGTTGTGGCTCCCGTAACTCTAAACTAGCAAAGAGTTATGGCCTCCGAAGAATCGATATCCATAGGGTGCAACATCTACGGTGCAAGGTGCAACATCCGTCCAAAATGACGAAACAGTGCCGTACGACCTTTAGAAATGGGTGCATGGATTGGAAACGGTGCCGTACCATGGTGCACCACTCTGCAGCGATGGTAAATCATAGACCAGCCACGGGAATTCCCTTTTACAGAAAAAATCCACGTGACGAAAAACGAAGGGTAAAAAACTTCCATGACCCGATTGAGGTTCGGATAGGATTTTTTGGGTATGAAACTAACCTGTGACGGCTGAAAGGTGTCACAGATGTAGAACTCACAGATACCTTCGTTTTGACTGGTTGTGGCTCCCGTAACTTTAAACGAGCCAAGAGTTATGGCCCTCCGAAGAATCGATATCCACAGGGTGCAACATCTACGGTGCAAGGTGCAACATCCGTCCAAAATGACGAAACAGTGCCGTACGACCTTTAGAAATGGTTGAATGGATTGGAAACGGTGCAGTACCATGGTGCATCACTCTCCAGCGATGGTAAATCATAGACCAGCCATGGGAATTCCCTTTTACAGAAAAATCCACGTGACGAAAAAACGAAGGGTAAAAAACTTCCGTGACCCGATTGAGGTTCGGATAGGATTTTTTGGGTATAAAACTAACCAGTGACGGCTGAAAGCCGTCATAGCTATAGAACTTACAGATACCTCCGTTTTGACAGGTTATGGCTCCCGTAACTCCAAACGAGCCAAGAGTTATGGCCCTCCGAAGAATCGATATCCACAGGGTGCAACATCTACGGTGCAAGGTGCAACATCCGTCCAAAATGACGAAACAGTGCCGTACGACCTTTAGAAATGGGTGCATGAATTGGAAACGGTGCAGTACCATGGTGCACCACTCTCCTGCGATGGTAAATCATAGACCAGCCGCGGGAATTCCCTTTTACAGAAAAAATCCACGTGACGAAAAAACGAAGGGTAAAAAACTTCCGTGACCCGATTGAGGTTCGGATAGTCTTTTTTGGGTATGAAAGTAACCAGTGACGGCTGAAAGCGGTCATAGCTGTAGAACTCACAGATACCTTCGTTTTGGCTGGTTGTGGCTCCCGTAACTTTAAACGAGCCAAGAGTTATGGCCCTCCGAAGAATCGATATCCACAGGGTGCAACATCTACGGTGCAAGGTGCAACATCCGTCCAAAATGACGAAACAGTGCCGTACGACCTTTAGAAATGGTTGAGTGGATTGGAAACGGTGCAGTACCATGGTGCATCACTCTCCAGCGATGGTAAATCATAGACCAGCCACGGGAATTCCCTTTTACAGAAAAATCCACGTGACGAAAAAACGAAGGGTAAAAAACTTCCGTGACCCGATTGAGGTTCGGATAGGATTTTTTGGGTATAAAACTAACCAGTGACGGCTGAAAGCCGTCATAGCTATAGAACTTACAGATACCTCCGTTTTGACAGGTTATGGCTCCCGTAACTCCAAACGAGCCAAGAGTTATGGCCCTCCGAAGAATCGATATCCACAGGGTGCAACATCTACGGTGCAAGGTGCAACATCCGTCCAAAATGACGAAACAGTGCCGTACGACCTTTAGAAATGGGTGCATGGATTGGAAACGGTGCAGTACCATGGTGCACCACTCTCCTGCGATGGTAAATCATAGACCAGCCGCGGGAATTCCCTTTTACAGAAAAAATCCACGTGACGAAAAAACGAAGGGTAAAAAACTTCCATGACCCGATTGAGGTTCGGATAGTCTTTTTTGGGTATGAAAGTAACCAGTGACTGCTGAAAGGTGTCACAGATGTAGAACTCACAGATACCTTCGTTTTGGCTGGTTGTGGCTCCCGTAACTTTAAACGAGCCAAGAGTTATGGCCCTCCGAAGAATCGATATCCACAGGGTGCAACATCTACGGTGCAAGGTGCAACATCCGTCCAAAATGACGAAACAGTGCCGTACGACCTTTAGAAATGGTTGAGTGGATTGGAAACGGTGCAGTACCATGGTGCATCACTCTCCAGCGATGGTAAATCATAGACCAGCCACGGGAATTCCCTTTTACAGAAAAATCCACGTGACGAAAAAACGAAGGGTAAAAAACTTCCGTGACCCGATTGAGGTTCGGATAGGATTTTTTGGGTATGAAACTAACCAGTGACGGCTGAAAGCTGTCACAGCTATAGAACCCACAGATACCTTCGTTTTGACTGGTTGTGGCTCCCGTAACTCTAAACTAGCAAAGAGTTATGGCCTCCGAAGAATCGATATCCATAGGGTGCAACATCTACGGTGCAAGGTGCAACATCCGTCCAAAATGACGAAATAGTGCCGTACGTCCTTTAGAAATGGGTGCATGGATTGGAAACGGTGCCGTACCATGGTGCACCACTCTGCAGCGATGGTAAATCATAGACCAGCCACGGGAATTCCCTTTTACAGAAAAAATCCACGTGACGAAAAACGAAGGGTAAAAAACTTCCATGACCCGATTGAGGTTCGGATAGGATTTTTTGGGTATGAAACTAACCTGTGACGGCTGAAAGGTGTCACAGATGTAGAACTCACAGATACCTTCGTTTTGACTGGTTGTGGCTCCCGTAACTTTAAACGAGCCAAGAGTTATGGCCCTCCGAAGAATCGATATCCACAGGGTGCAACATCTACGGTGCAAGGTGCAACATCCGTCCAAAATGACGAAACAGTGCCGTACGACCTTTAGAAATGGTTGAATGGATTGGAAACGGTGCAGTACCATGGTGCATCACTCTCCAGCGATGGTAAATCATAGACCAGCCACGGGAATTCCCTTTTACAGAAAAATCCACGTGACGAAAAAACGAAGGGTAAAAAACTTCCGTGACCCGATTGAGGTTCGGATAGGATTTTTTGGGTATAAAACTAACCAGTGACGGCTGAAAGCCGTCATAGCTATAGAACTTACAGATACCTCCGTTTTGACAGGTTATGGCTCCCGTAACTCCAAATGAGCCAAGAGTTATGGCCCTCCGAAGAATCGATATCCACAGGGTGCAACATCTACGGTGCAAGGTGCAACATCCGTCCAAAATGACGAAACAGTGCCGTACGACCTTTAGAAATGGGTGCATGGATTGGAAACGGTGCAGTACCATGGTGCACCACTCTCCTGCGATGGTAAATCATAGACCAGCCGCGGGAATTCCCTTTTACAGAAAAAATCCACGTGACGAAAAAACGAAGGGTAAAAAACTTCCATGACCCGATTGAGGTTCGGATAGTATTTTTTGGGTATGAAAGTAACCAGTGACTGTTGAAAGCTGTCATAGCTGTAGAACTCACAGATATCTTTGTTTTGACTGGTTGTGGCTCCCGTAACTCTAAACGAGCCAAGAGTTATGGCCCTCCGAAGAATCGATATCCACAGGGTGCAACATCTACGGTGCAAGGTGCAACATCCGCCCAAAATGACGAAACAGTGTCGTACGACCTTTAGAAACGGGTGCATGGATTGGAAACGGTGCAGTACCATGGTGCACCACTCTCCAGCGATGGTAAATCATAGACCAGCCGCGAGAATTCCCTTTTACAGAAAAAATCCACGTGACGAAAAAACGAAGGTTAAAAAACTTCCATGACCCGATTGAGGTTCGGATAGGATTTTTTGGGTATGAAACTAACCAGTGACAGCTGAAAGTAGTCACAGATGTAGAACTCACAAATACCTTCGTTTTGAGTGGTTGTTGCTCCCGTAACTCAAAGCTAGCAAAGAGTTATGGCCCTCCGAAGAATCGATATCCATAGGGTGCAACATCTACGGTGCAAGGTGCAACATCCGTCCAAAATGACGAAACAGTGTCGTACGACCTTTAGAAATGGGTGCATGTATTTGAAACAGTGCAGTACCATGGTGCACCACTCTCCAGCGATGGTAAATCATAGACCAGCCGCGGGAATTCCCTTTTACAGAAAAAATCCACGTGACGAAAAAACGAAGGGTAAAAAACTTCCATGACCCGATTGAGGTTCGGATAGGATTTTTTGGGTATGAAACTAACCAGTGACGGCTGAAAGGTGTCACAGATGTAGAACTCACAGATACCTTCGTTTTGACTGGTTGTGGCTCCCGTAACTCTAAACGAGCCAAGAGTTATGGCCCTCCGAAGAATCGATATCCACAGGGTGCAACATCTACGGTGCAAGGTGCAACATCCGTCCAAAATGACGAAACAATGCCGTACGACCTTTAGAAATGGTTGAATGGATTGGAAACGGTGCAGTACCATGGTGCATCACTCTCCAGCGATGGTAAATCATAGACCAGCCACGGGAATTCCCTTTTACAGAAAAATCCACGTGACGAAAAAACGAAGGGTAAAAAACTTCCGTGACC
This sequence comes from Allium cepa, assembly GCA_030765085.1. Lineage (NCBI taxonomy): Eukaryota > Viridiplantae > Streptophyta > Magnoliopsida > Asparagales > Amaryllidaceae > Allium > Allium cepa. The sequence continues at coordinate 3,033,552 of CM060941.1, forward strand.
CGATTGAGGTTCAGATAGGATTTTTTGGGTATGAAACTAACCAGTGACGGCTGAAAGCCGTCATAGCTATAGAACTTACAGATACCTTCGTTTTGACAGGTTATGGCTCCAGTAACTCTAAACGAGCCAAGAGTTATGGCCCTCCGAAGAATAGATATCCACAGGGTGCAACATCTACGGTGCAAGGTGCAACATCCGTCCAAAATGACGAAACAGTGCCGTACGACCTTTAGAAATGGGTGCATGGATTGGAAACGGTGCAGTACCATGGTGCACCACTCTCCAGCGATGGTAAATCATAGACCAGCCGCGGGAATTCCCTTTTACAGAAAAAATCCACGTGGCGAAAAAACTAAGGGTAAAAAACATCCATGACCCGATTGAGGTTCGGATAGGCTTTTTTGGGTATGAAAGTAACCAGTGACTGCTGAAAGCAGTCATAGCTGTACAACTCACAGATACCTTCGTTTTGACTGGTTGTGGCTCCAGTAACTCTAAACGACCAAAGAGTTATGGCCCGCCGAAGAATCGATATCCACAGGGTGCAACATCTACGGTGCAAGGTGCAACATCCGTCCAAAATGACGAAACAGTGCCGTACGACCTTTAGAAATGGGTGCATGGATTGGAAACGATGCAGTACCATGGTGCACCACTCTCCAGCGATGGTAAATCATAGACCAGCCGCGAGAATTCCCTTTTACAGAAAAAATCCACGTGACGAAAAAACGAAGGTTAAAAAACTTCCATGACCCGATTGAGTTTCGGATAGGATTTTTTGGGTATGAAACTAACCAGTGACGGCTGAAAGCTGTCACGGCTGTAGAACCCACAGATACCTTCGTTTTGACTGGTTGTGGCTCCCGTAACTCTAAACTAGCAAAGAGTTATGGCCCTTCGAAGAATCGATATCCATAGGGTGCAACATCTACGGTGCAAGGTGCAACATCCGTCCAAAATGATGAAACAGTGCGTACGACCTTTAGAAACGGGTGCATGGATTTGAAACGGTGCAGTACCATTGTGCACCACTCTCCAGCGATGGTAAATCATAGACCAGCCGCGGGAATTCCCTTTTACAGAAAAAATCCACGTGACGAAAAAACGAAGGGTAAAAAACTTCCATGACCCGATTGAGGTTCGGATAGGATTTTTTGGGTATGAAACTAACCAGTGACGGCTGAAAGGTGTCACAGATGTAGAACTCACAGATACCTTCGTTTTGACTGGTTGTGGCTCTCGTAACTCTAAACGAGCCAAGAGTTGTGGCCCTCCGAAGAATCGATATCCACAGGGTGCAACATCTACGGTGCAAGGTGCAACATCCGTCCAAAATGACGAAACAGTGCCGTACGACCTTTAGAAATGGTTGAATGGATTGGAAACGGTGTAGTACCATGGTGCATCACTCTCCAGCGATGGTAAATCATAGACCAGCCACGGGAATTCCCTTTTACAGAAAAATCCACGTGACGAAAAAACGAAGGGTAAAAAACTTCCGTGACCCGATTGAGGTTCGGATAGGATTTTTTGGGTATGAAACTAACCAGTGACGGCTGAAAGCCGTCATATCTATAGAACTTGCAGATACCTTCGTTTTGACAGGTTATGGCTCTCGTAACTCTAAACGAGCCAAGAGTTATGGCCCTCCGAAGAATCGATATCCACAGGGTGCAACATCTACGGTGCAAGGTGCAACATCCGTCCAAAATGACGAAACAGTGCCGTACGACCTTTAGAAATGGGTGCATGGATTGGAAACGGTGCAGTACCATGGTGCACCACTCTCCAGCGATGGTAAATCATAGACCAGCCGCGGGAATTCCCATTTACAGAAAAAATCCACGTGACGAAAAAACGAAGGGTAAAAAACTTCCATGACCCGATTGAGGTTCGGATAGGCTTTTTTGGGTATGAAAGTAACCAGTGACTGCTGAAAGCTATCATAGCTGTAGAACTCACAGATACCTTCGTTTTGACTGGTTGTGGCTCCCGTAACTCTAAACGAGCCAAGAGTTATGGCCCTCCGAAGAATCGATATCCACAGGGTGCAACATCTACGGTGCAAGGTGCAACATCCGTCCAAAATGACGAAACAGTGTCGTACGACCTTTAGAAATGGGTGCATGGATTGGAAACGGTGCAGTACCGTGGTGCACCACTCTCCAGCGACGGTAAATCATAGACCAGCCGCGGGAATTCCCTTTTACAGAAAAAATCCACGTGACGAAAAAACGAAGGGTAAAAAACTTCCATGACCCGATTGAGGTTCGGATAGGATTTTTTGGGTATGAAACTAACCAGTGACGGCTGAAAGCCGTCACAGATGTAGAACTCAAAAATACCTTCGTTTTGACTCGTTGTGGCTCCCGTAACTCTAAACGAGCCAAGAGTTATGGCCCTCCGAAGAATCGATATCCATAGGGTGCAACATCTACGGTGCAAGGTGCAACATCCGTCCAAAATGACGAAACAGTACCGTACGACCTTTAGAAAAGGGTGCAAGGATTGGAAACGGTGCAGTACTATGGTACACCACTCTCCAGCGATGGTAAATCATAGACCAGCCGTGGGAATTCCCTTTTACAGAAAAAATCCACGTGACGAAAAAACGAAGGGTAAAAAACTTCCATGACCCGATCGAGGTTCGGATAGGATTTTTTGGGTATGAAACTAACCAGTGATGGCTAAAAGCCGTCATAGCTATAGAACTCACAGATACCTTCGTTTTGACAGGTTATGGCTCCTGTAACTCTAAACGAGCCAAGAGTTATGACCCTCCGAAGAATCGATATCCACAGGGTGCAACTTCTACGGTGCAAGGTGCAACATCCGTCCAAAATGACGAAACAGTGCCGTATGACCTTTAGAAATGGGTGCATGCATTGGAAACGGTGCAGTACCATGGTGCACCACTCTACAGCGATGGTAAATCATGGACCAGCCGCGGGAATTCCCTTTTACAGAAAAATCCACGTGACGAAAAAACGAAGGGTAAAAAACTTCGATGACCCGATTGAGGTTCGGATAGGATTTTTTGGGTATGAAACTAACCAGTGACGGCTGAAAGCCGTCATAGATGTAGAACTCAAAAATACCTTTGTTTTGACTGGTTGTGGCTCCCGTAACTCTAAACGAGCCAAGAGTTATGGCCCTTGGAAGAATCGATATCCATAGGGTGCAACATCTACGGTGCAAGGTGCAACATCCGTCCAAAATGACGAAACAGTGCGTATGACCTTTAGAAACGGGTGCATGGATTTGAAACGGTGCAGTACCATGGTGCACCACTCTCCAGCGATGGTAAATCATAGACCAGCCGCGGGAATTCTCTTTTACAGAAAAAATCCACGTGACGAAAAAACGAAGGGTGAAAAACTTCCATGACCCGATTGAGGTTCGGATAGGATTTTTTGGGTATGAAACTAACCAGTGACGGCTGAAAGCCGTCACAGATGGAGAACTCACAAATACCTTCGTTTCGCCTGGTTATGGCTCTCGTAATTCTAAACGAGCCAAGAGTTATAGCCCTTCGAAGAATCAATATCCATAGGGTGCAACATCTACGGTGAAAGGTGCAACATCCGTCCAAAATGACGAAACAGTGCGTACGACCTTTAGAAACGGGTGCATGGATTTGAAATGGTGCAGTACCATGGTGCACCACTCTCCAGCGATGGTAAATCATAGACCAGCCGCGGGAATTCCCTTTTACAGAAAAAATCCACGTGACGACAAAACGAAGGGTGAAAAAATTCCATGACCCGATTGAGGTTCGGATAGGATTTTTGCGTATGAAACTAACCAGTGACGGCTGAAAGCCGTCACAGATGTAGAACTCAAAAATACCTTCGTTTTGACTCATTGTGGCTCCCGTAACTCTAAACGAGCCAAGAGTTATGGCCCTCCGAAGAATCGATATCCACAGGGTGCAACATCTACGGTGCAAGGTGCAACATCCGTCCAAAATGACGAAACAGTGCCGTACGACCTTTAGAAATGGGTGCATGGATTGGAAACGGTGCAGTACCATGGTGCACCACTCTCCAGCGATGGTAAATCATAGACCAGCCGCGGGAATTCCCTTTTACAGAAAAAATCCACGTGACGAAAAAACGAAGGGTAAAAAACTTCCATGACCCGATTGAGGTTCGGATAGGCTTTTTTGGGTATGAAAGTAACCAGTGACTGCTGAAAGCTATCATAGCTGTAGAACTCACAGATACCTTCGTTTTGACTGGTTGTGGCTCCCGTAACTCTAAACGAGCCAAGAGTTATGGCCCTCCGAAGAATCGATATCCACAGGGTGCAACATCTACGGTGCAAGGTGCAACATCCGTCCAAAATGACGAAACAGTGTCGTACGACCTTTAGAAATGGGTGCATGGATTGGAAACGGTGCAGTACCGTGGTGCACCACTCTCCAGCGACGGTAAATCATAGACCAGCCGCGGGAATTCCCTTTTACAGAAAAAATCCACGTGACGAAAAAACGAAGGGTAAAAAACTTCCATGACCCGATTGAGGTTCGGATAGGCTTTTTTGGGTATGAAAGTAACCAGTGACTGCTGAAAGCTATCGTAGCTGTAGAACTCACAGATACCTTCGTTTTGACTGGCTGTGGCTCCCGTAACTCTAAACGAGCCAAGAGTTATGGCCCTTCGAAGAATCGATATCCACAGGGTGCAACATCTACGGTGCAAGGTGCAACATCCGTCCAAAATGACGAAACAATGCCGTACGACCTTTAGAAATGGTTGAATGGATTGGAAACGGTGCAGTACCATGGTGCATCACTCTCCAGCGACGGTAAATCATAGACCAGCCGCGGGAATTCCCTTTTACAGAAAAAATCCACGTGACGAAAAAACGAAGGGTAAAAAACTTCCATGACCCGATTGAGGTTCGGATAGGCTTTTTTGGGTATGAAAGTAACCAGTGACTGCTGAAAGCTATCGTAGCTGTAGAACTCACAGATACCTTCGTTTTGACTGGCTGTGGCTCCCGTAACTCTAAACGAGCCAAGAGTTATGGCCCTTCGAAGAATCGATATCCATAGGGTGCAACATCTACGGTGAAAGGTGCAACATCCGTCCAAAATGACGAAACAGTGCGTACGACCTTTAGAAAAGGGTGCATGGATTTGAAACGGTGCAGTACCATGGTGCACCACTCTCCAGCGATGGTAAATCATAGACCAGCCGCGGGAATTCCCTTTTACATAAAAAATCCACGTGACGAAAAAACGAAGGGTGAAAAACTTCCATGACCCGATTGAGGTTCGGATAGGATTTTTTGGGTATGAAACTAACCAGTGACGGCTGAAAGCCGTCACAGATGTAGAACTCAAAAATACCTTCGTTTTGACTCGTTGTGGCTCCCGTAACTCTAAACGAGCCAAGAGTTATGGCCCTCCGAAGAATCGATATCCATAGGGTGCAACATCTACGGTGCAAGGTGCAACATCCGTCCAAAATGACGAAACAGTACCGTACGACCTTTAGAAAAGGGTGCAAGGATTGGAAACGGTGCAGTACTATGGTACACCACTCTCCAGCGATGGTAAATCATAGACCAGCCGTGGGAATTCCCTTTTACAGAAAAAATCCACGTGACGAAAAAACGAAGGGTAAAAAACTTCCATGACCCGATCGAGGTTCGGATAGGATTTTTTGGGTATGAAACTAACCAGTGATGGCTAAAAGCCGTCATAGCTATAGAACTCACAGATACCTTCGTTTTGACAGGTTATGGCTCCCGTAACTCTAAACGAGCCAAGAGTTATGACCCTCCGAAGAATCGATATCCACAGGGTGCAACTTCTACGGTGCAAGGTGCAACATCCGTCCAAAATGACGAAACAGTGCCGTATGACCTTTAGAAATGGGTGCATGCATTGGAAACGGTGCAGTACCATGGTGCACCACTCTACAGCGATGGTAAATCATGGACCAGCCGCGGGAATTCCCTTTTACAGAAAAATCCACGTGACGAAAAAACGAAGGGTAAAAAACTTCGATGACCCGATTGAGGTTCGGATAGGATTTTTTGGGTATGAAACTAACCAGTGACGGCTGAAAGCCGTCATAGATGTAGAACTCAAAAATACCTTCGTTTTGACTGGTTGTGGCTCCCGTAACTCTAAACGAGCCAAGAGTTATGGCCCTTCGAAGAATCGATATCCATAGGGTGCAACATCTACGGTGCAAGGTGCAACATCCGTCCAAAATGACGAAACAGTGCGTATGACCTTTAGAAACGGGTGCATGGATTTGAAACGGTGCAGTACCATGGTGCACCACTCTCCAGCGATGGTAAATCATAGACCAGCCGCGGGAATTCTCTTTTACAGAAAAAATCCACGTGACGAAAAAACGAAGGGTGAAAAACTTCCATGACCCGATTGAGGTTCAGATAGGATTTTTTGGGTATGAAACTAACCAGTGACGGCTGAAAGCCGTCACAGATGGAGAACTCACAAATACCTTCGTTTCGACTGGTTATGGCTCTCGTAATTCTAAACGAGCCAAGAGTTATAGCCCTTCGAAGAATCAATATCCATAGGGTGCAACATCCACGGTGAAAGGTGCAACATCCGTCCAAAATGACGAAACAGTGCGTACGACCTTTAGAAACGGGTGCATGGATTTGAAATGGTGCAGTACCATGGTGCACCACTCTCCAGCGATGGTAAATCATAGACCAGCCGCGGGAATTCCCTTTTACAGAAAAAATCCACGTGACGAAAAAACGAAGGGTGAAAAAATTCCATGACCCGATTGAGGTTCGGATAGGATTTTTGCGTATGAAACTAACCATTGACGGCTGAAAGCCGTCACAGATGTAGAACTCAAAAATACCTTCGTTTTGACTCATTGTGGCTCCCGTAACTCTAAACGAGCCAAGAGTTATGGCCCTCCGAAGAATCGATATCCATAGGGTGCAACATCTACGGTGCAAGGTGCAACATCCGTCCAAAATGACGAAACAGTGCCGTACGACCTTTAGAAAAGGGTGCATGGATTGAAAACGGTGCAGTATCATGGTACACCACTCTCCAGCGATGGTAAATCATAGACCAGCCGTGGGAATTCCCTTTTACAGAAAAAATCCACGTGACGAAAAAACGAAGGGTAAAAAACTTCCATGACCCGATCGAGGTTCGGATAGGATTTTTTGGGTATGAAACTAACCAGTGATGGCTAAAAGCCGTCATAGCTATAGAACTCACAGATACCTTCGTTTTGACAGGTTATGGCTCCCGTAACTCTAAACGAGCCAAGAGTTATGACCCTCCGAAGAATCGATATCCACAGGGTGCAACATCTACGGTGCAAGGTGCAACATCCGTCCAAAATGACGAAACAGTGGCGTATGACCTTTAGGAATGGGAGCATGCATTGGAAACGGTGCAGTACCATGGTGCACTACTCTGCAGCGATGGTAAATCATAGACCAGCCACGGGAATTCCCTTTTACAGAAAAAATCCACGTGACGAAAAAACGAAGGGTAAAAAACTTCCATGACCCGATTGAGGTTCGGATAGGATTTTTTGGGTATGAAACTAACCAGTGACTGCTGAAAGCCGTCATAGATGTAGAACTCAAAAATACCTTCGTTTTGACTGGTTGTGGCTCCCGTAACTCTAAACGAGCCAAGAGTTATGGCCCTTCGAAGAATCGATATCCATAGGGTGCAACATCTACGGTGCAAGGAGCAACATCCATCTAAAATGACGAAACAGTGCGTACGACCTTTAGAAACGGGTGCATGGATTTGAAACGGTGCAGTACCATGGTGCACCACTCTCCAGCGATGGTAAATCATAGACCAGCCGCGGGAATTCCCTTTTACAGAAAAAATCCACGTGACGAAAAAACGAAGGGTGAAAAACTCCCATGACCCGATTGAGGTTCGGATAGGATTTTTTGGGTATGAAACTAACCAGTGACGGCAGAAAGCCGTCACAGATGTAGAACTCAAAAATACCTTCGATTTGACTTGTTGTGGCTCCCGTTACTCTAAACGAGCCAAGAGTTATGGCCCTCCGAAGAATCGATATCCACAGGGTGCAACATCTACGGTGCAAGGTGCAACATCCGTCCAAAATGACGAAACAGTGCCGTACGACCTTTAGAAATGGGTGCATGGATTGGAAACGGTGCAGTACCATGGTGCACCACTCTCCAGCGATGGTAAATCATAGACCAGCCGAGGGAATTCCCTTTTACAGAAAAAATCCACGTGACGAAAAAACGAAGGGTAAAAAACTTCCATGACCCGATTGAGGTTCGGATAGGATTTTTTGGGTATGAAACTAACCAGTGACGGCTGAAAGCCGTCACAGATGTAGAACTCACAAATACCTTCGTTTTGACTGGTTGTGGCTCTCGTAACTCTAAACGAGCCAAGAGTTATGGCCCTCCGAAGAATCGATATCCATAGGGTGCAACATCTACGGTGCAAGGTGCAACATCCGTCCAAAATGACGAAACAGTGCGTACGACCTTTAGAAACGGGTGCATAGATTTGAAAGGGTGCAGTACCATGGTGCACCACTCTCCAGCGATGGTAAATCATAGACCAGCCGCGGGAATTCCCTTTTACAGAAAAAATCCACGTGACGAAAAAACGAAGGGTGAAAAACTTCCATGACCCGATTGAGGTTCGGGTAGGATTTTTTGGGTATGAAACTAACCAGTGACGGCTGAAAGCCGTCACAGATGGAGAACTCACAAATACCTTCGTTTCGACTGGTTATGGCTCTCGTAATTCTAAACGAGCCAAGAGTTATAGCCCTTCGAAGAATCAATATCCATAGGGTGCAACATCCACGGTGAAAGGTGCAACATCCGTCCAAAATGACGAAACAGTGCGTACGACCTTTAGAAACGGGTGCATGGATTTGAAATGGTGCAGTACCATGGTGCACCACTCTCCAGCGATGGTAAATCATAGACCAGCCGCGGGAATTCCCTTTTACAGAAAAAATCCACGTGACGAAAAAACGAAGGGTGAAAAAATTCCATGACCCGATTGAGGTTCGGATAGGATTTTTGCGTATGAAACTAACCATTGACGGCTGAAAGCCGTCACAGATGTAGAACTCAAAAATACCTTCGTTTTGACTCATTGTGGCTCCCGTAACTCTAAACGAGCCAAGAGTTATGGCCCTCCGAAGAATCGATATCCATAGGGTGCAACATCTACGGTGCAAGGTGCAACATCCGTCCAAAATGACGAAACAGTGCCGTACGACCTTTAGAAAAGGGTGCATGGATTGAAAACGGTGCAGTATCATGGTACACCACTCTCCAGCGATGGTAAATCATAGACCAGCCGTGGGAATTCCCTTTTACAGAAAAAATCCACGTGACGAAAAAACGAAGGGTAAAAAACTTCCATGACCCGATCGAGGTTCGGATAGGATTTTTTGGGTATGAAACTAACCAGTGATGGCTAAAAGCCGTCATAGCTATAGAACTCACAGATACCTTCGTTTTGACAGGTTATGGCTCCCGTAACTCTAAACGAGCCAAGAGTTATGACCCTCCGAAGAATCGATATCCACAGGGTGCAACATCTACGGTGCAAGGTGCAACATCCGTCCAAAATGACGAAACAGTGGCGTATGACCTTTAGGAATGGGAGCATGCATTGGAAACGGTGCAGTACCATGGTGCACTACTCTGCAGCGATGGTAAATCATAGACCAGCCACGGGAATTCCCTTTTACAGAAAAAATCCACGTGACGAAAAAACGAAGGGTAAAAAACTTCCATGACCCGATTGAGGTTCGGATAGGATTTTTTGGGTATGAAACTAACCAGTGACTGCTGAAAGCCGTCATAGATGTAGAACTCAAAAATACCTTCGTTTTGACTGGTTGTGGCTCCCGTAACTCTAAACGAGCCAAGAGTTATGGCCCTTCGAAGAATCGATATCCATAGGGTGCAACATCTACGGTGCAAGGAGCAACATCCATCTAAAATGACGAAACAGTGCGTACGACCTTTAGAAACGGGTGCATGGATTTGAAACGGTGCAGTACCATGGTGCACCACTCTCCAGCGATGGTAAATCATAGACCAGCCGCGGGAATTCCCTTTTACAGAAAAAATCCACGTGACGAAAAAACGAAGGGTGAAAAACTCCCATGACCCGATTGAGGTTCGGATAGGATTTTTTGGGTATGAAACTAACCAGTGACGGCAGAAAGCCGTCACAGATGTAGAACTCAAAAATACCTTCGATTTGACTTGTTGTGGCTCCCGTTACTCTAAACGAGCCAAGAGTTATGGCCCTCCGAAGAATCGATATCCACAGGGTGCAACATCTACGGTGCAAGGTGCAACATCCGTCCAAAATGACGAAACAGTGCCGTACGACCTTTAGAAATGGGTGCATGGATTGGAAACGGTGCAGTACCATGGTGCACCACTCTCCAGCGATGGTAAATCATAGACCAGCCGAGGGAATTCCCTTTTACAGAAAAAATCCACGTGACGAAAAAACGAAGGGTAAAAAACTTCCATGACCCGATTGAGGTTCGGATAGGATTTTTTGGGTATGAAACTAACCAGTGACGGCTGAAAGCCGTCACAGATGTAGAACTCACAAATACCTTCGTTTTGACTGGTTGTGGCTCTCGTAACTCTAAACGAGCCAAGAGTTATGGCCCTCCGAAGAATCGATATCCATAGGGTGCAACATCTACGGTGCAAGGTGCAACATCCGTCCAAAATGACGAAACAGTGCGTACGACCTTTAGAAACGGGTGCATAGATTTGAAAGGGTGCAGTACCATGGTGCACCACTCTCCAGCGATGGTAAATCATAGACCAGCCGCGGGAATTCCCTTTTACAGAAAAAATCCACGTGACGAAAAAACGAAGGGTGAAAAACTTCCATGACCCGATTGAGGTTCGGGTAGGATTTTTTGGGTATGAAACTAACCAATGACGGCTGAAAGCCGTCACAGATGTAGAACTCAAAAATACCTTCGTTTTGACTGGTTGTGGCCCCCGTAACTCTAAACGAGCCAAGAGTTATGGCCCTCCGAAGAATCGATATCCATAGGATGCAACATCTACGGTGCAAGGTGCAACATCCGTCAAAAATGACGAAACAGTGCCGTACGACCTTTAGAAAATGGTACATGGATTGGAAACGGTGCAGTACCATGGTGCACCACTCTCCAGCGATGGTAAATCATAGACCAGCCGTGGGAATTCCCTTTTACAGAAAAAATCCACGTGACGAAAAAACGAAGGGTAAAAAACTTCCATGACCCGATTGAGGTTCGGATAGGATTTTTTGGGTATGAAACTAACCAGTGATGGCTAAAAGCCGTCATAGCTATAGAACTCACAGATACCTTCGTTTTGACAGGTTATGGCTCCCGTAACTCTAAACGAGCCAAGAGTTATGGCCCTCCGAAGAATCGATATCCACAGGGTGCAACATCTACGGTGCAAGGTGCAACATCCGTCCAAAATGACGAAACTGTGCCGTATGACCTTTACAAATGGGTGCATGCATTGGAAACGGTTCAGTACCATGGTGCACCACTCTGCAGCGATGGTAAATCAAAGACCAGCCGCGGGAATTCCCTTTTACAGAAAAAATCCACGTGACGAAAAAACGAAGGGTGAAAAACTTCCATGACACGATTGAGGTTCGGATAGGATTTTTTGGGTATGAAACTAACCAGTGACGGCTGAAAGTAGTCACAGATGTAGAACTCACAAATACGTTCGTTTTGAGTGGTTGTTGCTCCCGTAACTCAAAACTAGCAAAGAGTTATGGCCCTCTGAAGAATCGATATCCATAGGGTGCAACATCTACGGTGCAAGGTGCAACATCCGTCCAAAATGACGAAACAGTGCGTACGACCTTTAGAAATGGGTGCATGGATTTGAAACGGTGCAGTACCATGGTGCACCACTCTCCAGCGATGGTAAATCATAGACCAGCCGCGGGAATTCCCTTTTACAGAAAAAATCCACGTGACGAAAAAACGAAGGGTGAAAAACTTCCATGACCGGATTGAGGTTCGGATAGGATTTTTTGGGTATGAAACTAACCAGTGACGGCAGAAAGCCGTCACGATGTAGAACTCAAAAATACCTTCGTTTTGACTAGTTGTGGCTCCCGTAACTCAAAACGAGCAAAGAGTTATGGCCCTCCGAAGAATCGATATCCATAGGGTGCAACATCTACGGTGCAAGGTGCAACATCCGTCCAAAATGACGAAACAGTGCCGTACGACCTTTAGAAAAGGGTGCATGGATTGGAAACGGTGCAGTACCATGGTGCACCACTCTCCAGCGATGGTAAATCATAGACCAGCCGTGGGAATTACCTTTTACAGAAAAAATCCACGTGACGAAAAAATGAAGGGTAAAAAACTTCCATGACCCAATTGAGGTTCGGATAGGATTTTTTTGGTAAGAAACTAACCAGTGATGGCTAAAAGCCGTCATAGCTATAGAACTCACAGATACCTTCGTTTTGACAGGTTATGGCTCCCGTAACTCTAAACGAGCCAAGAGTTATGGCCCTCCGAAGAATCGATATACACAGGGTGCAACATCTACGGTGCAAGGTGCAACATCCGTCCAAAATGACGAAACAGTGCCGTATGACCTTTAGAAATGGGTGCATGCATTGGAAACGGTTCAGTACCATGGTGCAGCACTCTGCAGTGATGGTAAATCATAGACCAGCCGTGGAAATTCCCTTTTACAGAAAAAATCCACGTGACGAAAAAACGAAGGGTAAAAAACTTCCATGACGCGATTGAGGTTCGGATAGGATTTTTTGGGTATGAAACTAACCAGTGACGGCTGAAAGTAGTCACAGATGTAGAACCCACAAATACCTTCGTTTTGAGTGGTTGTTGCTCCCGTAACTCAAAACTAGCAAAGAGTTATGGCCCTTCGAAGAATCGATATCCATCGGGTGCAACATCTACGGTTCAAGGTGCAACATCCGTCCAAAATGACGAAACAGTGCGTACGACCTTTAGAAATGGGTGCATGGATTTGAAACGGTGCAGTACCATGGTGCACCACTCTCCAGCGATGGTAAATCATAGACCAGCCGCGGGAATTCCCTTTTACAGAAAAAATCCACGTGACGAAAAAACGAAGGGTGAAAAACTTACATGACCCGATTGAGGTTCGGATAGTATTTTTTGGTTATGAAACTAACCAGTGACGGCTGAAAGCCGTCACAGATGTAGAACTCAAAAATACCTTCGTTTTGACTGGTTGTGGCTCCCGTAACTCTAAACGAGCCAAGAGTTATGGCCCTCCGAAGAATCGATATCCATAGGGTGCGACATCTACGGTGCAAGGTGCAACATCCGTCCAAAATGACGAAACAGTGCCGTACGACCTTTAGAAAAGGGTGAATGGATTGGAAAAGGGGCAGTACCATGGTGCACCACTCTCCAGCGATGGTAAATCATAGACCAGCCGCGGGAATTCCCTTTTACAGAAAAAATCCACGTGACGAAAAAACAAAGGGTAAAAAACTTCCATGACCCGATTGAGGTTCGGATAGGATTTTTTGGGTATGAAACAAACCAATGACAGCTGAAAGCCGTCCCTGATGTAGAACTCACATATACCATCGTTTTGATTGGTTGTGGCTCCCGTAACTCTAAACGAGCCAAGAGTTATGGCCCTCCGAATAATCGATATCCACAGGGTGCAACATCTACGGTGCATGGTGCAACATCCGTCCAAAATGACGAAACAGTGCCGTACGACCTTTAGAAATGGGTGCATGGATTGGAAACGATGCAGTACCATGGTGCACCACTCTCCAGCAATGGTAAATCATAGACCAGCCACGGGAATTCCCTTTTACAGAAAAAATCCACGTGACGAAAAAACGAAGGGTAAGAAACTTCCATGACCCGATTGAGGTTCGGATAGGATTTTTTGGGTATGAAACTAACCAGTGACGGCTGAAAGCAGTCACAGATGTAGAACTCACAAATACCTTCGTTTGACTGGTTGTTGCTCCCGTAACTCTAAACGAGCCAAGAGTTATGGCCCTCCGAAGAATCGATATCCACAGGGTGCAACATCTACGGTGCAAGGTGCAACATCCGTCCAAAATGACGAAACAGTGCCGTACGACCTTTAGAAAAGTGTGCATGGATTGGAAACGGTGCAGTACCATGGCGCACCACTCTCCAGCGATGGTAATCATAGACCAGCCGTGGGAATTCCCTTTTGCAGAAAAAATCCACGTGACGAAAAAACGAAGGGTAAAAAACTTCCATGACCCGATTGAGGTTCGGATAGGATTTTTTGGGTATGAAACTAACCAGTGGCGGCTAAAAGCCGTCATAGCTATAGAACTCACAGATACCTTCGTTTTGCTCCCGTAACTGTAAACGAGCCAAGAGTTATGGCCCTCCGAAGAATCGATATCCATAGGGTGCAACATCTACGGTGCAAGGTGCAACATCCGCCCAAAATGACGAAACAGTGCGTACGACCTTTAGAAACCGGTGCATGGATTTGAAACGGTGCAGTACCATGGTGCACCACTCTCCAGCGATGGTAAATCATAGACCAGCCACGGGAATTCCCTTTTACAGAAAAAATCCACGTGACGAAAAAACGAAGGGTGAAAAACTTCCATGACCCGATTGAGGTTCGGATAGGATTTTTTGGGTATGAAACTAACCAGAGACGGCTGAAAGCCGTCACAGATGTAGAACTCAAAAATACCTTCGTTTTGACTGGTTGTGGCTCCCGTAACTCTAAACGAGCCAAGAGTTATGGCCCTCCGAAGAATCGATATCGATAGGGTGCAACATCCGTCCAAAATGACGAAACAGTGCCGTACGACCTTTAGAAAAGGGTGCATGGATTGGAAACGGTGTAGTACCATGGTGCACCACTCTCCAGCGATGGTAAATCATAGACCAGCCGTGGGAATTCCCTTTTACAGAAAAAATCCACGTGACGAAAAAACGAAGGGTGAAAAACTTCCATGACCCGATTGAGGTTCGGATAGGATTTTTTGGGTATGAAACTAACCAGAGACGGCTGAAAGCCGTCACAGATGTAGAACTCAAAAATACCTTCGTTTTGACTGGTTGTGGCTCCCGTAACTCTAAACGAGCCAAGAGTTATGGCCCTCCGAAGAATCGATATCCATAAGGTGCAACATCTACGGTGCAAGGTGCAACATCCGTCCAAAATGACGAAACAGTGCCGCACGACCTTTATAAAAGGGTGCATGGATTGGAAACGGTGCAGTACCATGGTGCACCACTCTCCAGCGATGGTAAATCATAGACCAGCAGCGGGAATTCCCTTTTACAGAAAAAATCCACGTGACGAAAAAACAAAGGGTAAAAAACTTCCATGACCCGATTGAGTTTCGGATAGGATTTTTTGGGTTTGAAACTAACCAGTGACGGCTGAAAGCCGTCACAGTTGTAGAACTCACATATACCTTCGTTTTGACTGGTTGTGGCTCTCGTAACTCTAAACTAGCCAAGAGTTATGGCCCTCCGAAGAATCGATATCCACAGGGTGCAACATCTATAGTGCAAGGTGCAACATCCGTCCAAAATGACGAAACAGTGTCGTACGACCTTTAGAAATGGATGCATGGATTGGAAACGATGCAGTACCATGGTGCACCACTCTCCAGCAATGGTAAATCATAGACCAGCCACGGGAATTCCCTTTTACAGAAAAAATCCACGTGACGAAAAAATGAAGGGTAAGAAACTTCCATGACCCGATTGAGGTTCGATAGGATTTTTTGGGTATTAAACTAACCAGTGACGGCTGAAAGCTGTCACAGATGTAGAACTCAAAAATACCATCGTTTTGACTGGTTGTGGCTCCCGTAACTCTAAACGAGCCAAGAGTTATGGCCCTCCGAAGAATCGATATCCATAGGGTGCAACATCTACGGTGCAAGGTGCAACATCCGTCCAAAATGACGAAACAGTGCCGTACGACCTTTAGAAAAGAATGCATGGATTGGAAACGGTGCAGTACCATGGTGCACCACTCTCCACGATGGTAAATCATAGACCAGCCGCCGAAATTCCCTTTTGCAGAAAAAATCCACGTGACGAAAAAACGAAGGGTAAAAAACTTCCATGACCCGATTGAGGTTCGGATAGGATTTTTTGGGTATGAAACTAACCAGTGACGGCTAAAAGCCGTCACAGCTATAGAACACACAGATACCTTCGTTTTGACAGGTAATGGCTCCCGTAACTCTAAACGAGCCAAGAGTTATGGCCCTTCGAAGAATCGATATCCACAGGGTGCAACATCTACGGTGCAAGGTGCAACATCCGTCCAAAATGACGAAACAGTGTCGTACGACCTTTAGAAATGGGTGCATGGATTGGAAACGGTGCAGTACCATGGTGCACCACTCTCCAGCGATGGTAAATCATAGACCAGCCGCGGGAATTCCCTTTTACAGAAAAAATCCACCTGATGAAAAAACGAAGGGTAAAAAACTTCCATGACCCGATTGAGGTTCGGATAGGATTTTTTGGGTATGAAACTAACCAGTGACGGCTGAAAGCTGTCACAGATGTAGAACTCATAAATACTTTCATTTTGACTGGTTGTGGCTCTCGTAAATCTAAACGAGCCAAGAGTTATGGCGCTCCAAAGAATCGATATCCATAGGGTGCAACATCTACGGTGCAAGGTGCAACATCCGTCCAAAATGACGAAACAGTGCGTACGACCTTTAGAAACGGGTGCATGGATTTTAAACGGTGCAGTACCATGGTGCACCACTCTCCAGCGATGGTAATCATAGACCAACCGTGGGAATTCCCTTTTGCAGAAAAAATCCACGTGACGAAAAAACGAAGGGTAAAAAACTTCCATGACCCGATTGAGGTTCGGATTTGATTTTTTGGGTATGAAACTAACCAGTGAGGGCTAAAAGCCGTCATAGCTATAGAACTCACAGATACCTTCGTTTTGAAAGGTTATGGCTCCCGTAACTCTAAACGAGCCAAGAGTTATGGCCCTCCGAAGAATCGATATCCACAGGGTGCAACATCTACGGTGCAAGGTGCAACATCCGTCCAAAATGACGAAACAGTGCCGTAGGGCCTTTAGAAATGGGTGCACGCATTGGAAACGGTGCAGTATCATGGTGCACCACTCTGCAGTGATGGTAAATCATACACCAGCCGCGGGAATTCCCTTTTACAGAAAAAATCCACGTGACGAAAAAACGAAGGGTAAGAAACTTCCATGACCCGATTGAGGTTCGGATAGGATTTTTTGGGTATGAAACTAACCAGTGACGGCTGAAAGCAGTCACAGATGTAGAACTCACAAATACCTTCGTTTTGACTGGTTGTTGCTCCCGTAACTCTAAACGAGCCAAGTGTTATGGCCCTCCGAAGAATCGATATCCATAGGGTGCAACATCTATGGTGCAAGGTGCAACATCCGTCCAAAATGACGAAACAGTGCCGTACGACCTTTAGAAAAGGGTGCATGGATTGGAAACGATGCAGTACCATGGTGCACCACTCTCCAGCGATGGTAATCATAGACCTGCCGTGGGAATTCCCTTTTGCAGAAAAAATCCACGTGACAAAAAAACAAAGGGTAAAAAACTTCCATGACCCGATTGAGGTTCGGATAGGATTTTTTGGGTATGAAACTAACCAGTGACGGCTAAAAGCCGTCATAGCTATAGAACTCACAGATACCTTCGTTTTGACAGGTTATGGCTCCTATAACTCTGAACGAGCCAAGAGTTATGGCCCTCCGAAGAATCGATATCCACAGGGTGCAACATCTACGGTGCAAGGTACAACATCCGTCCAAAATGATAAAACAGTGTCGTATGACCTTTAGAAATGGGTGCATGGATTGGAAACGGTGCAGTACCATGGTGCACCACTCTGCGGCGATGGTAAATCATAGACCAGCCGCGGGAATTCCCTTTTACAGAAAAAATCCACGTGACGAAAAAACGAAGGGTAAAAAACTTCCATGACCCGATTGAGGTTCGGATAGGATTTTTTGGGTATGAAACTAACCAGTGACGGCTGAAAGTAGTCACAGATGTAGAACTCACAAACACCTTCATTTTGACTGGTTTTTGCTCCCGTAACTCTAAACGAGCCAAGAGTTATGGCCCTCCGAAGAATCGATATCCATAGGTTGCAACATCTAAGGTGCAAGGTGCAACATCCACGGTGCAAGGTGCAACATCCGTCCAAAATGACGAAACAGTGCCGTACGACCTTTAGAAATGGATGCATGGATTTGAAACAGTGCAGTACCATGGTGCACCACTCTCCAGCGATGGTAAATCATAGACCAGCTGCGAGAATTCCCTTTTACAGAAAAAATCCACGTGACGAAAAAACGAAGGGTAAAAAACTTCCATGACCCGATCGAGGTTCGGATAGGATTTTTTGGGTATGAAACTAACCAGTTATGGCTGAAAGCCGTCACAGATGTAGAACTCACAAATACCTTCGTTTTGACTGGTTGTGGCTCTCGTAACTCTAAACGAGCCAAGAGTTATGGCCCTCCGAAGAATCGATATACACAGGGTGCAACATCTACGGTGCAAGGTGCAACATCCGTCCAAAATGACGAAACAGTGCCGTACGACCTTTAGAAATGGGTGCATGGATTTGAAACAGTGTAGTACCATGGTGCACCACTCTCCAGCGATGGTAAATCTTAGACCAGCCGAGGGAATTCCCTTTTACAGAAAAAATCCACGTGACGAAAAAACAAAGGGTAAAACACTTCCATGACCCGATTGAGGTTCTGATAGGATTTTTTGGGTATGAAACTAACCAGTGGCGGCTGAAAGCCGTCAAAGATGTAGAACTCACAAATACCTTCGTTTTGACTGGTTGTGGCTCCCGTAACTCTTAACGAGCTAAGAGTTATGGCCCTCCGAAGAATCGATATCCACAGGGTGCAACATCTACGGTGCAAGGTGCAACATCCGTCCAAAATGACGAAACAGTGCCGTACGACCTTTAGAAATGGGTGCATGGATTGGAAACGGTGCAGTACCATGGTGCATCACTCTCCAGCGATGGTAAATCATAGACCAGCCACGGGAATTCCCTTTTACGGAAAAAATCCACGTGACGAAAAAACGAAGGGTAAAAAACTTCCATGACCCGATTGAGGTTCGGATAGGATTTTTTGGGTATGAAACTAACCAGTGACGGCTAAAAGCCGTCATAGCTATAGAACTCACTGATACCTTCGTTTTGACAGGTTATGGCTCCCGTAAATCTAAACGAGCCAAGAGTTATGGCCCTCCGAAGAATCGATATCCATAGGGTGCAACATCTACGGTGCAAGGTGCAACATCCGTCCAAAATGACGAAGCAGTGTCGTACGACCTTTAGAAATGGGTGCATGGATTGGAAACGGTACAGTACCATGGTGCATCACTCTCCAGCGATGGTAAATCATAGACCATCCACGGGAATTCTCTTTTACAGAAAAAATCCACGTGACGAAAAAACGAAGGGTAAGAAACTTCCATGACCCGATTGAGGTTCGGATAGGATTTTTTGGGTATGAAACTAACCAGTGACGGCTGAAAGCAGTAACAGATGTAGAACTCACAAATACCTTCGTTTTGACTGGTTGTTGCTCCCGTAACTCTAAACGAGCCAAGAGTTATGGCGCTCCGAAGAATCGATATCCATAGGGTGCAACATCTACGGTGCAAGGTGCAACATCCGTCCAAAATGACGAAATAGTGCGTACGACCTTTAGAAACGGGTGCATGGATTTGAAACGGTGCAGTACCATGGTGCACCACTCTCCAGCGATGGTAAATCATAGACCAGCCGCGGGAATTCCCTTTTACAGAAAAAATCCACGTGATGAAAAAACGAAGGGTGAAAAACTTCCATGACCCGTTTGAGGTTCGGATAGGATTTTTTGGGTATGAAACTAACCAGAGACGGCTGAAAGCCGTCACAGATGTAGAACTCAAAAATACTTTCGTTTTGACTGGTTGTGGCTCCCGTAACTCTAAACGAGCCAAGAGTTATGGCCCTCCGAAGAATCGATATCCATAGGGTGCAACATCTACGGTGCAAGGTGCAACATCCGTCCAAAATGACGAAACAGTGCCGTACGACCTTTAGAAAAGGGTGCATGGATTGGAAACGGTGCAGTACCATGGTGCACCACTCTCCAGCGATGGTAAATCATAGACCAGCCGTGGGAATTCCCTTTTACAGAAAAAATCCACGTGACGAAAAAACGAAGGGTAAAAAACTTCCATGACCCGATTGAGGTTCGGATAGGATTTTTTGGGTATGAAACTAACCAGTGACTGCTGAAAGCCGTCATAGATGTAGAACTCAAAAATACCTTCGTTTTGACTGGTTGTGGCTCCCGTAACTCTAAACGAGCCAAGAGTTATGGCCCTTCGAAGAATCGATATCCATAGGGTGCAACATCTACGGTGCAAGGAGCAACATCCATCTAAAATGACGAAACAGTGCGTACGACCTTTAGAAACGGGTGCATGGATTTGAAACGGTGCAGTACCATGGTGCACCACTCTCCAGCGATGGTAAATCATAGACCAGCCGCGGGAATTCCCTTTTACAGAAAAAATCCACGTGACGAAAAAACGAAGGGTGAAAAACTCCCATGACCCGATTGAGGTTCGGATAGGATTTTTTGGGTATGAAACTAACCAGTGACGGCAGAAAGCCGTCACAGATGTAGAACTCAAAAATACCTTCGATTTGACTTGTTGTGGCTCCCGTTACTCTAAACGAGCCAAGAGTTATGGCCCTCCGAAGAATCGATATCCACAGGGTGCAACATCTACGGTGCAAGGTGCAACATCCGTCCAAAATGACGAAACAGTGCCGTACGACCTTTAGAAATGGGTGCATGGATTGGAAACGGTGCAGTACCATGGTGCACCACTCTCCAGCGATGGTAAATCATAGACCAGCCGAGGGAATTCCCTTTTACAGAAAAAATCCACGTGACGAAAAAACGAAGGGTAAAAAACTTCCATGACCCGATTGAGGTTCGGATAGGATTTTTTGGGTATGAAACTAACCAGTGACGGCTGAAAGCCGTCACAGATGTAGAACTCACAAATACCTTCGTTTTGACTGGTTGTGGCTCTCGTAACTCTAAACGAGCCAAGAGTTATGGCCCTCCGAAGAATCGATATCCATAGGGTGCAACATCTACGGTGCAAGGTGCAACATCCGTCCAAAATGACGAAACAGTGCGTACGACCTTTAGAAACGGGTGCATAGATTTGAAAGGGTGCAGTACCATGGTGCACCACTCTCCAGCGATGGTAAATCATAGACCAGCCGCGGGAATTCCCTTTTACAGAAAAAATCCACGTGACGAAAAAACGAAGGGTGAAAAACTTCCATGACCCGATTGAGGTTCGGGTAGGATTTTTTGGGTATGAAACTAACCAATGACGGCTGAAAGCCGTCATAGATGTAGAACTCAAAAATACCTTCGTTTTGACTGGTTGTGGCCCCCGTAACTCTAAACGAGCCAAGAGTTATGGCCCTCCGAAGAATCGATATCCATAGGATGCAACATCTACGGTGCAAGGTGCAACATCCGTCAAAAATGACGAAACAGTGCCGTACGACCTTTAGAAAATGGTACATGGATTGGAAACGGTGCAGTACCATGGTGCACCACTCTCCAGCGATGGTAAATCATAGACCAGCCGTGGGAATTCCCTTTTACAGAAAAAATCCACGTGACGAAAAAACGAAGGGTAAAAAACTTCCATGACCCGATTGAGGTTCGGATAGGATTTTTTGGGTATGAAACTAACCAGTGATGGCTAAAAGCCGTCATAGCTATAGAACTCACAGATACCTTCGTTTTGACAGGTTATGGCTCCCGTAACTCTAAACGAGCCAAGAGTTATGGCCCTCCGAAGAATCGATATCCACAGGGTGCAACATCTACGGTGCAAGGTGCAACATCCGTCCAAAATGACGAAACTGTGCCGTATGACCTTTACAAATGGGTGCATGCATTGGAAACGGTTCAGTACCATGGTGCACCACTCTGCAGCGATGGTAAATCAAAGACCAGCCGCGGGAATTCCCTTTTACAGAAAAAATCCACGTGACGAAAAAACGAAGGGTGAAAAACTTCCATGACACGATTGAGGTTCGGATAGGATTTTTTGGGTATGAAACTAACCAGTGACGGCTGAAAGTAGTCACAGATGTAGAACTCACAAATACGTTCGTTTTGAGTGGTTGTTGCTCCCGTAACTCAAAACTAGCAAAGAGTTATGGCCCTCTGAAGAATCGATATCCATAGGGTGCAACATCTACGGTGCAAGGTGCAACATCCGTCCAAAATGACGAAACAGTGCGTACGACCTTTAGAAATGGGTGCATGGATTTGAAACGGTGCAGTACCATGGTGCACCACTCTCCAGCGATGGTAAATCATAGACCAGCCGCGGGAATTCCCTTTTACAGAAAAAATCCACGTGACGAAAAAACGAAGGGTGAAAAACTTCCATGACCGGATTGAGGTTCGGATAGGATTTTTTGGGTATGAAACTAACCAGTGACGGCAGAAAGCCGTCACGATGTAGAACTCAAAAATACCTTCGTTTTGACTAGTTGTGGCTCCCGTAACTCTAAACGAGCAAAGAGTTATGGCCCTCCGAAGAATCGATATCCATAGGGTGCAACATCTACGGTGCAAGGTGCAACATCCGTCCAAAATGACGAAACAGTGCCGTACGACCTTTAGAAAAGGGTGCATGGATTGGAAACGGTGCAGTACCATGGTGCACCACTCTCCAGCGATGGTAAATCATAGACCAGCCGTGGGAATTACCTTTTACAGAAAAAATCCACGTGACGAAAAAATGAAGGGTAAAAAACTTCCATGACCCAATTGAGGTTCGGATAGGATTTTTTTGGTAAGAAACTAACCAGTGATGGCTAAAAGCCGTCATAGCTATAGAACTCACAGATACCTTCGTTTTGACAGGTTATGGCTCCCGTAACTCTAAACGAGCCAAGAGTTATGGCCCTCCGAAGAATCGATATACACAGGGTGCAACATCTACGGTGCAAGGTGCAACATCCGTCCAAAATGACGAAACAGTGCCGTATGACCTTTAGAAATGGGTGCATGCATTGGAAACGGTTCAGTACCATGGTGCAGCACTCTGCAGTGATGGTAAATCATAGACCAGCCGTGGAAATTCCCTTTTACAGAAAAAATCCACGTGACGAAAAAACGAAGGGTAAAAAACTTCCATGACGCGATTGAGGTTCGGATAGGATTTTTTGGGTATGAAACTAACCAGTGACGGCTGAAAGTAGTCACAGATGTAGAACCCACAAATACCTTCGTTTTGAGTGGTTGTTGCTCCCGTAACTCAAAACTAGCAAAGAGTTATGGCCCTTCGAAGAATCGATATCCATCGGGTGCAACATCTACGGTTCAAGGTGCAACATCCGTCCAAAATGACGAAACAGTGCGTACGACCTTTAGAAATGGGTGCATGGATTTGAAACGGTGCAGTACCATGGTGCACCACTCTCCAGCGATGGTAAATCATAGACCAGCCGCGGGAATTCCCTTTTACAGAAAAAATCCACGTGACGA
The DNA here is from genome assembly GCA_030765085.1 of Allium cepa. NCBI lineage: Eukaryota > Viridiplantae > Streptophyta > Magnoliopsida > Asparagales > Amaryllidaceae > Allium > Allium cepa. The sequence goes on from CM060941.1 coordinate 3,057,228, forward strand.
AAAAACGAAGGGTGAAAAACTTACATGACCCGATTGAGGTTCGGATAGTATTTTTTGGTTATGAAACTAACCAGTGACGGCTGAAAGCCGTCACAGATGTAGAACTCAAAAATACCTTCGTTTTGACTGGTTGTGGCTCCCGTAACTCTAAACGAGCCAAGAGTTATGGCCCTCCGAAGAATCGATATCCATAGGGTGCGACATCTACGGTGCAAGGTGCAACATCCGTCCAAAATGACGAAACAGTGCCGTACGACCTTTAGAAAAGGGTGAATGGATTGGAAAAGGGGCAGTACCATGGTGCACCACTCTCCAGCGATGGTAAATCATAGACCAGCCGCGGGAATTCCCTTTTACAGAAAAAATCCACGTGACGAAAAAACAAAGGGTAAAAAACTTCCATGACCCGATTGAGGTTCGGATAGGATTTTTTGGGTATGAAACAAACCAATGACAGCTGAAAGCCGTCCCTGATGTAGAACTCACATATACCATCGTTTTGACTGGTTGTGGCTCCCGTAACTCTAAACGAGCCAAGAGTTATGGCCCTCCGAATAATCGATATCCACAGGGTGCAACATCTACGGTGCATGGTGCAACATCCGTCCAAAATGACGAAACAGTGCCGTACGACCTTTAGAAATGGGTGCATGGATTGGAAACGATGCAGTACCATGGTGCACCACTCTCCAGCAATGGTAAATCATAGACCAGCCACGGGAATTCCCTTTTACAGAAAAAATCCACGTGACGAAAAAACGAAGGGTAAGAAACTTCCATGACCCGATTGAGGTTCGGATAGGATTTTTTGGGTATGAAACTAACCAGTGACGGCTGAAAGCAGTCACAGATGTAGAACTCACAAATACCTTCGTTTGACTGGTTGTTGCTCCCGTAACTCTAAACGAGCCAAGAGTTATGGCCCTCCGAAGAATCGATATCCACAGGGTGCAACATCTACGGTGCAAGGTGCAACATCCGTCCAAAATGACGAAACAGTGCCGTACGACCTTTAGAAAAGTGTGCATGGATTGGAAACGGTGCAGTACCATGGCGCACCACTCTCCAGCGATGGTAATCATAGACCAGCCGTGGGAATTCCCTTTTGCAGAAAAAATCCACGTGACGAAAAAACGAAGGGTAAAAAACTTCCATGACCCGATTGAGGTTCGGATAGGATTTTTTGGGTATGAAACTAACCAGTGGCGGCTAAAAGCCGTCATAGCTATAGAACTCACAGATACCTTCGTTTTGCTCCCGTAACTGTAAACGAGCCAAAAGTTATGGCCCTCCGAAGAATCGATATCCATAGGGTGCAACATCTACGGTGCAAGGTGCAACATCCGCCCAAAATGACGAAACAGTGCGTACGACCTTTAGAAACCGGTGCATGGATTTGAAACGGTGCAGTACCATGGTGCACCACTCTCCAGCGATGGTAAATCATAGACCAGCCACGGGAATTCCCTTTTACAGAAAAAATCCACGTGACGAAAAAACGAAGGGTGAAAAACTTCCATGACCCGATTGAGGTTCGGATAGGATTTTTTGGGTATGAAACTAACCAGAGACGGCTGAAAGCCGTCACAGATGTAGAACTCAAAAATACCTTCGTTTTGACTGGTTGTGGCTCCCGTAACTCTAAACGAGCCAAGAGTTATGGCCCTCCGAAGAATCGATATCGATAGGGTGCAACATCCGTCCAAAATGACGAAACAGTGCCGTACGACCTTTAGAAAAGGGTGCATGGATTGGAAACGGTGTAGTACCATGGTGCACCACTCTCCAGCGATGGTAAATCATAGACCAGCCGTGGGAATTCCCTTTTACAGAAAAAATCCACGTGACGAAAAAACGAAGGGTGAAAAACTTCCATGACCCGATTGAGGTTCGGATAGGATTTTTTGGGTATGAAACTAACCAGAGACGGCTGAAAGCCGTCACAGATGTAGAACTCAAAAATACCTTCGTTTTGACTGGTTGTGGCTCCCGTAACTCTAAACGAGCCAAGAGTTATGGCCCTCCGAAGAATCGATATCCATAAGGTGCAACATCTACGGTGCAAGGTGCAACATCCGTCCAAAATGACGAAACAGTGCCGCACGACCTTTATAAAAGGGTGCATGGATTGGAAACGGTGCAGTACCATGGTGCACCACTCTCCAGCGATGGTAAATCATAGACCAGCAGCGGGAATTCCCTTTTACAGAAAAAATCCACGTGACGAAAAAACAAAGGGTAAAAAACTTCCATGACCCGATTGAGTTTCGGATAGGATTTTTTGGGTTTGAAACTAACTAGTGACGGCTGAAAGCCGTCACAGTTGTAGAACTCACATATACCTTCGTTTTGACTGGTTGTGGCTCTCGTAACTCTAAACTAGCCAAGAGTTATGGCCCTCCGAAGAATCGATATCCACAGGGTGCAACATCTATAGTGCAAGGTGCAACATCCGTCCAAAATGACGAAACAGTGCCGTACGACCTTTAGAAATGGATGCATGGATTGGAAACGATGCAGTACCATGGTGCACCACTCTCCAGCAATGGTAAATCATAGACCAGCCACGGGAATTCCCTTTTACAGAAAAAATCCACGTGACGAAAAAATGAAGGGTAAGAAACTTCCATGACCCGATTGAGGTTCGATAGGATTTTTTGGGTATTAAACTAACCAGTGACGGCTGAAAGCTGTCACAGATGTAGAACTCAAAAATACCATCGTTTTGACTGGTTGTGGCTCCCATAACTCTAAACGAGCCAAGAGTTATGGCCCTCCGAAGAATCGATATCCATAGGGTGCAACATCTACGGTGCAAGGTGCAACATCCGTCCAAAATGACGAAACAGTGCCGTACGACCTTTAGAAAAGAATGCATGGATTGGAAACGGTGCAGTACCATGGTGCACCACTCTCCACGATGGTAAATCATAGACCAGCCGCCGAAATTCCCTTTTGCAGAAAAAATCCACGTGACGAAAAAACGAAGGGTAAAAAACTTCCATGACCCGATTGAGGTTCGGATAGGATTTTTTGGGTATGAAACTAACCAGTGACGGCTAAAAGCCGTCACAGCTATAGAACACACAGATACCTTCGTTTTGACAGGTAATGGCTCCCGTAACTCTAAACGAGCCAAGAGTTATGGCCCTTCGAAGAATCGATATCCACAGGGTGCAACATCTACGGTGCAAGGTGCAACATCCGTCCAAAATGACGAAACAGTGTCGTACGACCTTTAGAAATGGGTGCATGGATTGGAAACGGTGCAGTACCATGGTGCACCACTCTCCAGCGATGGTAAATTATAGACCAGCCGCGGGAATTCCCTTTTACAGAAAAAATCCACGTGATGAAAAAACGAAGGGTAAAAAACTTCCATGACCCGATTGAGGTTCGGATAGGATTTTTTGGGTATGAAACTAACCAGTGACGGCTGAAAGCTGTCACAGATGTAGAACTCATAAATACTTTCATTTTGACTGGTTGTGGCTCTCGTAAATCTAAACGAGCCAAGAGTTATGGCGCTCCAAAGAATCGATATCCATAAGGTGCAACATCTACGGTGCAAGGTGCAACATCCGTCCAAAATGACGAAACAGTGCGTACGACCTTTAGAAACGGGTGCATGGATTTTAAACGGTGCAGTACCATGGTGCACCACTCTCCAGCGATGGTAATCATAGACCAACCGTGGGAATTCCCTTTTGCAGAAAAAATCCACGTGACGAAAAAACGAAGGGTAAAAAACTTCCATGACCCGATTGAGGTTCGGATTTGATTTTTTGGGTATGAAACTAACCAGTGAGGGCTAAAAGCCGTCATAGCTATAGAACTCACAGATACCTTCGTTTTGAAAGGTTATGGCTCCCGTAACTCTAAACGAGCCAAGAGTTATGGCCCTCCGAAGAATCGATATCCACAGGGTGCAACATCTACGGTGCAAGGTGCAACATCCGTCCAAAATGACGAAACAGTGCCGTAGGGCCTTTAGAAATGGGTGCACGCATTGGAAACGGTGCAGTATCATGGTGCACCACTCTGCAGTGATGGTAAATCATACACCAGCCGCGGGAATTCCCTTTTACAGAAAAAATCCACGTGACGAAAAAACGAAGGGTAAGAAACTTCCATGACCCGATTGAGGTTCGGATAGGATTTTTTGGGTATGAAACTAACCAGTGACGGCTGAAAGCAGTCACAGATGTAGAACTCACAAATACCTTCGTTTTGACTGGTTGTTGCTCCCGTAACTCTAAACGAGCCAAGAGTTATGGCCCTCCGAAGAATCGATATCCATAGGGTGCAACATCTAAGGTGCAAGGTGCAACATCCGTCCAAAATGACGAAACAGTGCCGTACGACCTTTAGAAAAGGGTGCATGGATTGGAAACGATGCAGTACCATGGTGCACCACTCTCCAGCGATGGTAATCATAGACCTGCCGTGGGAATTCCCTTTTGCAGAAAAAATCCACGTGACAAAAAAACAAAGGGTAAAAAACTTCCATGACCCGATTGAGGTTCGGATAGGATTTTTTGGGTATGAAACTAACCAGTGACGGCTAAAAGCCGTCATAGCTATAGAACTCACAGATACCTTCGTTTTGACAGGTTATGGCTCCTATAACTCTGAACGAGCCAAGAGTTATGGCCCTCCGAAGAATCGATATCCACAGGGTGCAACATCTACGGTGCAAGGTACAACATCCGTCCAAAATGACAAAACAGTGTCGTATGACCTTTAGAAATGGGTGCATGGATTGGAAACGGTGCAGTACCATGGTGCACCACTCTGCAGCGATGGTAAATCATAGACCAGCCGCGGGAATTCCCTTTTACAGAAAAAATCCACGTGACGAAAAAACGAAGGGTAAAAAACTTCCATGACCCGATTGAGGTTCGGATAGGATTTTTTGGGTATGAAACTAACCAGTGACGGCTGAAAGTAGTCACAGATGTAGAACTCACAAACACCTTCATTTTGACTGGTTGTTGCTCCCGTAACTCTAAACGAGCCAAGAGTTATGGCCCTCCGAAGAATCGATATCCATAGGTTGCAACATCTAAGGTGCAAGGTGCAACATCCACGGTGCAAGGTGCAACATCCGTCCAAAATGACGAAACAGTGCCGTACGACCTTTAGAAATGGATGCATGGATTTGAAACAGTGCAGTACCATGGTGCACCACTCTCCAGCGATGGTAAATCATAGACCAGCTGCGAGAATTCCCTTTTACAGAAAAAATCCACTTGACGAAAAAACGAAGGGTAAAAAACTTCCATGACCCGATCGAGGTTCGGATAGGATTTTTTGGGTATGAAACTAACCAGTTATGGCTGAAAGCCGTCACAGATGTAGAACTCACAAATACCTTCGTTTTGACTGGTTGTGGCTCTCGTAACTCTAAACGAGCCAAGAGTTATGGCCCTCCGAAGAATCGATATACACAGGGTGCAACATCTACGGTGCAAGGTGCAACATCCGTCCAAAATGACGAAACAGTGCCGTACGACCTTTAGAAATGGGTGCATGGATTTGAAACAGTGTAGTACCATGGTGCACCACTCTCCAGCGATGGTAAATCTTAGACCAGCCGAGGGAATTCCCTTTTACAGAAAAAATCCACGTGACGAAAAAACAAAGGGTAAAACACTTCCATGACCCGATTGAGGTTCTGATAGGATTTTTTGGGTATGAAACTAACCAGTGGCGGTTGAAAGCCGTCAAAGATGTAGAACTCACAAATACCTTCGTTTTGACTGGTTGTGGCTCCCGTAACTCTTAACGAGCTAAGAGTTATGGCCCTCCGAAGAATCGATATCCACAGGGTGCAACATCTACGGTGCAAGGTGCAACATCCGTCCAAAATGACGAAACAGTGCCGTACGACCTTTAGAAATGGGTGCATGGATTGGAAACGGTGCAGTACCATGGTGCATCACTCTCCAGCGATGGTAAATCATAGACCAGCCACGGGAATTCCCTTTTACGGAAAAAATCCACGTGACGAAAAAACGAAGGGTAAAAAACTTCCATGACCCGATTGAGGTTCGGATAGGATTTTTTGGGTATGAAACTAACCAGTGACGGCTAAAAGCCGTCATAGCTATAGAACTCACTGATACCTTCGTTTTGACAGGTTATGGCTCCCGTAAATCTAAACGAGCCAAGAGTTATGGCCCTCCGAAGAATCGATATCCATAGGGTGCAACATCTACGGTGCAAGGTGCAACATCCGTCCAAAATGACGAAGCAGTGCCGTACGACCTTTAGAAATGGGTGCATGGATTGGAAACGGTACAGTACCATGGTGCATCACTCTCCAGCGATGGTAAATCATAGACCATCCACGGGAATTCTCTTTTACAGAAAAAATCCACGTGACGAAAAAACGAAGGGTAAGAAACTTCCATGACCCGATTGAGGTTCGGATATGATTTTTTGGGTATGAAACTAACCAGTGACGGCTGAAAGCAGTAACAGATGTAGAACTCACAAATACCTTCGTTTTGACTGGTTGTTGCTCCCGTAACTCTAAACGAGCCAAGAGTTATGGCGCTCCGAAGAATCGATATCCATAGGGTGCAACATCTACGGTGCAAGGTGCAACATCCGTCCAAAATGACGAAACAGTGCGTACGACCTTTAGAAACGGGTGCATGGATTTGAAACGGTGCAGTACCATGGTGCACCACTCTCCAGCGATGGTAAATCATAGACCAGCCGCGGGAATTCCCTTTTACAGAAAAAATCCACGTGATGAAAAAACGAAGGGTGAAAAACTTCCATGACCCGTTTGAGGTTCGGATAGGATTTTTTGGGTATGAAACTAACCAGAGACGGCTGAAAGCCGTCACAGATGTAGAACTCAAAAATACTTTCGTTTTGACTGGTTGTGGCTCCCGTAACTCTAAACGAGCCAAGAGTTATGGCCCTCCGAAGAATCGATATCCATAGGGTGCAACATCTACGGTGCAAGGTGCAACATCCGTCCAAAATGACGAAACAGTGCCGTACGACCTTTAGAAAAGGGTGCATGGATTGGAAACGGTGCAGTACCATGGTGCACCACTCTCCAGCGATGGTAAATCATAGACCAGCCGTGGGAATTCCCTTTTACAGAAAAAATCCACGTGACGAAAAAACGAAGGGTAAAAAACTTCCATGACCCGATTGAGGTTCGGATAGGATTTTTTGGGTATGAAACTAACCAGTGAGGACTAAAATCCGTCACAGCTATAGAACTCACAGATACCTTCGTTTTGACAGGTTATGGCTCCCGTAACTCTAAACGAGCCAAGAGTTATGGCCCTCCGAAGAATCGATATCCACAGGGTGCAACATCTACGGTGCAAGGTGCAACATCCGTCCAAAATGACGAAACAGTGCCGTAGGACCTTTAGAAATGGGTGCATGCATTGGAAACGGTGCAGTACCATGGTGCACAACTCTGCAGCGATGGTAAATCATAGACCAGCCGCGGGAATTCCCTTTTACAGAAAAAATCCACGTGACGAAAAAACGAAGGGTAAGAAACTTCCATGACCCGATTGAGGTTCGGATAGGATTTTTTGGGTATGAAACTAACCAGTGACGGCTGAAAGCAGTCAATGATGTAGAACTCACAAATACCTTCGTTTTGACTGGTTGTTGCTCCCGTAACTCTAAACGAGCCAAGAGTTATGGCCCTCCGAAGAATCGATATCCATAGGGTGCAACATCTACGGTGCAAGGTGCAACATCCGTCCAAAATGACGAAACAGTGCCGTACGAACTTTAGAAAAGGGTGCATGGATTGGAAACGGTGCAGTACCATGGTGCACCACTCTCCAGCGATGGTAATCATAGACCAGCCGTGGGAATTCCCTTTTGCAGAAAAAATCCACGTGACGAAAAAACGAAGGGTAAAAAACTTCCATGACCCGATTGAGGTTCGGATAGGATTTTTTGGGTACGAAACTAACCAGTGACGTCTAAAAGCCGTCATAGCTATAGAACTCACATATACCTTCGTTTTGACAGGTTATGGCTCCCGTAACTCTAAACGAGCCAAGAGTTATGGCCCTCCGAAGAATCGATATCCACAGGGTGCAACATCTACGGTGCAAGGTACAACATTCGTCCAAAATGACAAAACAGTGTCGTATGACCTTCAGAAATGGGTGCATGGATTAGAAACGGTGCAGTACCATGGTGCACCACTCTGCAGCGATGGTAAATCATAGACCAGCCGCGGGAATTCCCTTTTACAGAAAAAATCCACGTGACGAAAAAACGAAGGGTAAAAAACTTCCATGACCCGATTGAGGTTCGGATAGGATTTTTTGGGTATGAAACTAACCAGTGACGGCTGAAAGTAGTCACAGATGTAGAACTCACAAATACCTTCGTTTTGACTGGTTGTTTCTTCCGTAACTCTAAACTAGCAAAGAGTTATGGCCCTCCGAATAATCGATATCCATAGGTTACAACATCTAAGGTGCAAGGTGCAACATCCACGGTGCAAGGTGCAACATCCGTCCAAAATGACGAAACAGTGCCGTACGACCTTTAGAAATGGGTGCATGGATTTGAAACAGTGCAGTACCATGGTGCACCACTCTCCAGCGATGGTAAATCATAGACCAGCTGTGGGAATTCCCTTTTACATAAAAAATCCACGTGACGAAAAAACGAAGGGTAAAAAACTTCCATGACCCGGTTGAGGTTCGGATAGGATTTTTTGGGTATGAAACTAACCAGTGACGGCTGAAAGTCGTCACGGATGTAGAACTCACAAATACCTTCGTTTTGACTGGTTGTGGCTCTCGTAACTCTAAACAAGCCAAGAGTTATGGCCCTCCGAAGAATCGATACCCACAGGGTGCAACATCTAAGGTGCAAGGTGCAACATCCGTCCAAAATGACGAAACAGTGCCGTATGACCTTTAGAAATGGGTGCATGGATTTGAAACAGTGCAGTACCGTGGTGCACCACTCTCCAGCGATGGTAAATCTTAGACCAGCCGCGGGAATTCCCTTTTACAGAAAAAATCCACGTGACGAAAAAACAAAGGGTAAAAAACTTCCATGACCCGATTGAGGTTCGGATAGGATTTTTTGGGTATGAAACTAACCAATGACGGCTGAAAGCCGTTACAGATGTAGAACTCACAAATACCTTCATTTTGACTGGTTGTGGCTCCCGTAACTCTAAACGAGCCAAGAGTTATGGCCCTCCGAAGAATCGATATCCACAGGGTGCAACATCTACGGTGCAAGGTGCAACATCCGTCCAAAATGACGAAACAGTGCCGTACGACCTTTAGAAATGGGTGCATGGATTGGAAACGGTGCAGTACCATGGTGCATCACTCTCCAGCGATGGTAAATCATAGACCAGCCACGGGAATTCCCTTTTGCAGAAAAAATCCACGTGATGAAAAAACGAAGGGTAAAAAACTTCCATGACCCGATTGAGGTTCGGATAGAATTTTTTGGTATGAAACTAACCAGTGACCGCTGAAAGCCGTCACAGATGTAGAACTCACAAATACGTTCATTTTGACTGGTTGTGGCTCCCGTAACTCTAAACGAGCCAAGAGTTATGGCCCTCCGAAGAATCGATATCCATAGGGTGCAACATCTACGGTGCAAGGTGCAACATCCGTCCAAAATGACGAAATAGTGTCGTACGACCTTTAGAAATGGGTGCATGGATTGGAAACGGTGCAGTACCATGGTGCATCACTCTCCAGCGATGGTAAATCATAGACCAGCCACGGGAATTCCCTTTTACAGAAAAAATCCACGTGACGAAAAAACGAAGGGTAAGAAACTTCCATGACCCGATTGAGGTTCGGATAGGATTTTTTGGGTATGAAACTAACCAGTGACGGCTGAAAGCAGTCATAGATGTAGAACTCACAAATACCTTCGTTTTGATGGGTTGTTGCTCCCGTAACTCTAAACGAGCCAAGAGTTATGGCCCTCCGAAGAATCGATATCCATAGGGTGCAACATCTACGGTGCAAGGTGCAACATCCGTCCAAAATGATGAAACAGTGCCGTACGACCTTTAGAAAAGGGTGCATGGATTGGAAACGGTGCAGTACCATGGTGCACCACTCTCCAGCGATGGTAATCATAGACCAGCCGTGGGAATTCCCTTTCGCAGAAAAAATCCACGTGACGAAAAAACGAAGGGTAAAAAACTTCCATGACCCGATTGAGGTTCGGATAGGATTTTTTGGGTATGAAACTAACCAGTGACGGATGAAAGCTGTCATAGCTGTAGAACTCACAGACACCTTCGTTTTGACTGGTTGTGGCTCCCGTAACTCTAAACGAGCCAAGAGTTATGGCCCTCCGAAGAATCGATATCCATAGGGTGCAACATCTACGGTGCAAGGTGCAACATCCGTCCAAAATGACGAAACAGTGCCGTAGGACCTTTAGAAATGGGTGCATGGATTGGAAACGGTGCAGTACCATGGTGCACCACTCTGCAGCGATGGTAAATCATAGACCAGCCGCGGGAATTCCCTTTTACAGAAAAAATCCACGTGACGAAAAAACGAAGGGTAAAAAACTTCCATGACCCGATTGAGGTTCGGATAGGATTTTTGGGATATGAAACCAACCAGTGACGGCTGAAAGTAGTCACAGATGTAGAACTCAGAAATACCTTCGTTTTGACTGGTTGTTGCTCCCGTAACTCTAAACTAGCAAAGAGTTATGGCCCTCCGAAGAATCGATATCCATAGGTTGCAACATCTAAGGTGCAAGGTGCAACATCCACGGTGCAATGTGCAACATCCGTCCAAAATGACGAAACAGTGCCGTACGACCTTTAGAAATGGGTGCATGGATTTGAAACAGTGCAGTACCATGGTGCACCACTCTCCAGCGATGGTAAATCATAGACCAGCCGCGGGAATTCCCTTTTACAGAAAAAATCCACGTGACGAAAAAACGAAGGGTAAAAAACTTCCATGACCCGATTGAGGTTCGGATAGGATTTTTTGGGTATGAAACTAACCAGTGGCGGCTGAAAGACGTCACAGATGTAGAACTCACAAATACCTTCGTTTTGACTGGTTGTGGCTCCCGTAACTCTAAACGAGCCAAGAGTTATGGCCCTCCAAAGAATCGATATCCACAGGGTGCAACATCTACGGTGCAAGGTGCAACATCCGTCCAAAATGACGAAACAGTGCCGTACGACCTTAAGAAATGGGAGCATGGATTGGAAACGGTGCAGTACCATGGTGCACCACTCTGCAGCGATGGTAAATCATAGACCAGCCGCGGGAATTCCCTTTTACAGAAAAAATCCACGTGACGAAAAAACGAAGGGTAAAAAACTTCCATGACCCGATTGAGGTTCGGATATGATTTTTTGGGTATGAAACTAACCAGTGACGGCTGAAAGCAGTCACAGATGTAGAACTCACAAATACCTTCGTTTTGAATGGTTGTTGCTCCCGTAACTCTAAACTAGCAAAGAGTTATGGCCCTCCGAAGAATCGATATCCATAGGTTGCAACATCTAAGGTGCAAGGTGCAACATCCACGGTGCAAGGTGCAACATCCGTCCAAAATGACGAAACAGTGCCGTACGACCTTTAGAAATGGGTGCATGGATTTGAAATAGTGCAGTACCATGGTGCACCACTCTCCAGCGATGGTAAATCATAGACCAGCCGTGGGAATTCCCTTTTACAGAAAAAATCCACGTGACGAAAAAATGAAGGGTAAAAAACTTCCATGACCCGATTGAGGTTCTGATAGGATTTTTTGGGTATGAAACTAACTTGTGACGGCTGAAAGCCATCACAGATGTAGAACTCACAAATACCTTCGTTTGGACTGGTTGTGGCTCTCGTAACTCTAAAGGAGCCAAGAGTTATGGCCCTCGGAAGAATCGATATCCACAGGGTGCAACATCTACGGTGCAAGGTGCAACATCCGTCCAAAATGACGAAACAGTGCCGTACGACCTTTAGAAACGGGTGCATGGATTTGAAACAGTGCAGTACCATGGTGCACAAATCTCCAGCGATGGTAAATCATAGACCAGCCGCGGGAATTCCCTTTTACATAAAAAATCCACGTGACGAAAAAACAAAGGGTAAAAAACTTCCATGACCCGATTGAGGTTCGGATAGGATTTTTTGGGTATGCAACTAACCAGTGACGGCGGAAAGCCGTCACAGATGTAGAACTCACAAATACCTTCGTTTTGACTGGTTGTGGCTCCCGTAACTCCAAACGAGCCAAGAGTTATGGCCCTCCGAATAATCGATATCCACAGGGTGCAACATCTACGGTGCAAGGTGCAACATCCGTCCAAAATGACGAAACAGTGCCGTACGACCTTTAGAAATGGGTGCATGGATTGGAAACGGTGCAGTACCATGGTGCACCACTCTCCAGCGATGGTAAATCATTGACCAGCCACGGGGATCCCGTTTTACAGAAAAAATCCACGTGAGGAAAAAACGAAGGGTGAAAAACTTCCATGACCCGATTGAGGTTCGGATAGGATTTTTTGGGTATGAAACTAACCAGAGATGGCTGAAAGCCGTCACAGATGTAGAACTCAAAAATACCTTCGTTTTGACTGGTTGTGGCTCCCGTTACTCTAAACGAGCCAAGAGTTATGGCCCTCCGAAGAATCGATATCCATAGGGTGCAACATCTACGGTGCAAGGTGCAACATCCGTCCAAAATGACGAAACAGTGCCGTACGTCCTTTAGAAAAGGGTGCATGGATCGGAAACGGTGCAGTACCATGGTGCACCACTCTCCAGCGATGGTAAATCATAGACCAGCCGTGGGAATTCCCTTTTACAGAAAAAATCCACGTGACGAAAAAACGAAGGGTAAAAAACTTCCGTGACCCGATTGAGGTTCAGATAGGATTTTTTGGGTATGAAACTAACCAGTGAGGGCTAAAAGCCGTCATAGCTATAGAACTCACAGATACCTTCGTTTTGACAGGTTATGGCTCCCGTAACTCTAAACGAGCCAAGAGTTATGGCCCTCCGAAGAATCGATATCCACAGGGTGCAACATCTACGGTGCAAGGTGCAACATCCGTCCAAAATGACGAAACAGTGCCGTAGGACCTTTTGAAATGGGTGCATGCATTGGAAACGGTGCAGTACCATGGTGCACCACTCTGCAGCGATGGTAAATCATAGACCAGCCGCGGGAATTCCCTTTTACAGAAAAAATCCACGTGACGAAAAAACGAAGGGTAAGAAACTTCCATGACCCGATTGAGGTTCGGATTGGATTTTTTGGGTATGAAACTAACCAGTGACGGCTGAAAGCAGTCACAGATGTAGAACTCACAAATACCTTCGTTTTGACTGGTTGTTGCTCCCGTAACTCTAAACGAGCCAAGAGTTATGGCCCTCCGAAGAATCGATATCCATAGGGTGCAACATCTATGGTGCAAGGTGCAACATCCGTCCAAAATGACGAAACAGTGCCGTACGACCTTTAGAAAAGGGTGCATGGATTGGAAACGGTGCAGTACCATGGTGCACCACTCCCCAGCGATGGTAATCATAGACCAGCCGTGGGAATTCCCTTTTGCAGAAAAAATCCACGTGACGAAAAAACGAAGGGTAAAAAACTTCCATGACCCGATTGAGGTTCGGATAGGATTTTTTGGGTATGAAACTAACCAGTGACGGCTACAAGCCGTCATAGCTATTGAACTCACAGATACCTTCGTTTTGACAGGTTATGGCTCCCGTAACTCTAAACGGGCCAAGAGTTGTGGCCCTCCGAAGAATCGATATCCACAGGGTGCAACATCTACGGTGCAAGGTGCAACATCCGTCCAAAATGACGAAACAGTGCCGTATGACCTTTAGAAATGGGTGCATGGATTGGAAACGGTGTAGTACCATGGTGCACCACTCTGCAGCGATGGTAAATCATAGACCAGCCACGGGAATTCCTTTTTACAGAAAAAATCCACGTGACGAAAAAACGAAGGGTAAAAAACTTCCATGACCCGATTGAGGTTCGGATAGGATTTTTTGGGTATGAAAATAACCAGTGACGGCTGAAAGCTGTCACAGATGTAGAACTCACAAATACCTTCGTTTTGACTGGTTGTTGCTCCCGTAACTCTAAACTAGCAAAGAGTTATGGCCCTCCGAAGAATCGATATCCATAGGTTGCAACATCTACGGTGCAAGGTGCAACATCCGTCCAAAATGACGAAACAGTGCCGTACGACCTTTAGAAAAGGGTGCATGGATTGGAAACGGTGCAGTACCATGGTGCACCACTCCCCAGCGATGGTAATCATAGACCAGCCGTGGCAATTCCCTTTTGCAGAAAAAATCCACGTGACGAAAAAACGAAGGGTAAAAAACCTCCATGACCCGATTGAGGTTCGGATAGGATTTTTTGGGTATGAAACTAACCAGTGACGGCTAAAAGCCGTCATAGCTATTGAACTCACAGATACCTTCGTTTTGACAGGTTATGGCTCCCGTAACTCTAAACGGGCCAAGAGTTGTGGCCCTCCGAAGAATCGATATCCACAGGGTGCAACATCTACGGTGCAAGGTGCAACATCCGTCCAAAATGATGAAACAGTGCCGTATGACCTTTAGAAATGGGTGCATGGATTGGAAACGGTGTAGTACCATGGTGCACCACTCTGCAGCGATGGTAAATCATAGACCAGCCGCGGGAATTCCCTTTTACAGAAAAAATCCACGTGACGAAAAAACGAAGGGTAAAAAACTTCCATGACCCGATTGAGGTTCGGATAGGATTTTTTGGGTATGAAAATAACCAGTGACGGCTGAAAGCAGTCACAGATGTAGAACTGACAAATACCTTCGTTTTGACTGGTTGTTGCTCCCGTAACTCTAAACTAGCAAAGAGTTATGGCCCTCCGAAGAATCGATATCCATAGGTTGCAACATCTAAGGTGCAAGGTGCAACATCTACGGTGCAAGGTGCAACATCCGTCCAAAATGACGAAACAGTGCCGTACGACCTTTAGAAATAGGTGCATGGATTTGAAGCAGTGCAGTACCATGGTGCACCACTCTCCAGCGATGGTAAATCATAGACCGGCCGCGGGAATTCCTTTTTACAGAAAAAATCCACGTGACGAAAAAACGAAGGGTAAAAAACTTCCATGACCCGATTGAGGTTCGGATAGGATTTTTTGGGTATGAAAATAACCAGTGACGGCTGAAAGCTGTCACAGATGTAGAACTCACAAATACCTTCGTTTTGACTGGTTGTTGCTCCCGTAACTCTAAACGAGCCAAGAGTTATGGCCCTCCGAAGAATCGATATCCACAGGGTGCAACATCTACGGTGCAAGGTGCAACATCCGTCCAAAATGACGAAACAGTGCCGTACGACCTTTAGAAAAGGGTGCATGGATTGGAAACGGTGCAGTACCATGGTGCACCACTCCCCAGCGATGGTAATCATAGACCAGCCGTGGCAATTCCCTTTTGCAGAAAAAATCCACGTGACGAAAAAACGAAGGGTAAAAAACCTCCATGACCCGATTGAGGTTCGGATAGGATTTTTTGGGTATGAAACTAACCAGTGACGGCTAAAAGCCGTCATAGCTATTGAACTCACAGATACCTTCGTTTTGACAGGTTATGGCTCCCGTAACTCTAAACGGGCCAAGAGTTGTGGCCCTCCGAAGAATCGATATCCACAGGGTGCAACATCTACGGTGCAAGGTGCAACATCCGTCCAAAATGATGAAACAGTGCCGTATGACCTTTAGAAATGGGTGCATGGATTGGAAACGGTGTAGTACCATGGTGCACCACTCTGCAGCGATGGTAAATCATAGACCAGCCGCGGGAATTCCCTTTTACAGAAAAAATCCACGTGACGAAAAAACGAAGGGTAAAAAACTTCCATGACCCGATTGAGGTTCGGATAGGATTTTTTGGGTATGAAAATAACCAGTGACGGCTGAAAGCAGTCACAGATGTAGAACTGACAAATACCTTCGTTTTGACTGGTTGTTGCTCCCGTAACTCTAAACTAGCAAAGAGTTATGGCCCTCCGAAGAATCGATATCCATAGGTTGCAACATCTAAGGTGCAAGGTGCAACATCTACGGTGCAAGGTGCAACATCCGTCCAAAATGACGAAACAGTGCCGTACGACCTTTAGAAATAGGTGCATGGATTTGAAGCAGTGCAGTACCATGGTGCACCACTCTCCAGCGATGGTAAATCATAGACCGGCCGCGGGAATTCCCTTTTACAGAAAAAATCCACGTGACGAAAAAACGAAGGGTAAAAAACTTCCATGACCCGATTGAGGTTCGGATAGGATTTTTTGGGTATGAAACTAACCAGTGACGGCTGAAAGCCGTCACAGATGTAGAACTCACAAATACCTTCGTTTTGACTGGTTGTGGCTCTCGTAACTCTAAACGAGCCAAGAGTTATGGCCCTCCGAAGAATCGATATCCACAGGGTGCAACATCTACGGTGCAAGGTGCAACATCCGTCCAAAATGATGAAACAGTGCCGTACGACCTTAAGAAATGGGTGCATGGATTGGAAACGGTGCCGTACCATGGTGCACCACTCTCCAGCGATGGTAAATCATAGACCAGCCGCGGGAATTCCCTTTTACAGAAAAAATCCACGTGACGAAAAAACAAAGGGTAAAAAACTTCCGTGACCCGATTGAGGTTCGGATAGGATTTTTTGGGTATGAAACTAACCAGTGACGGCTGAAAGCCGTCACAGATGTAGAACTCACAAGTACCTTCGTTTCGACTGGTTGTGGCTCCCGTAACTCTAAACGAGCCAAGAGTTATGGCCCTCCGAAGAATCGATATCCATAGGGTGCAACATCTACGGTGCAAGGTGCAACATCCGTCCAAAATGACGAAACAGTGTCGTACGACCTTTAGAAAGGGGTGCATGCATTGGAAGCGGTGCAGTACCATGGTGCACCACTCTCAAGCGTTGGTAAATCATAGACCAGCCACGGGGATCCCGTTTTACAGAAAAAATCCACGTGACGAAAAAACGAAGGGTAAAAAACTTCCGTGACCCGATTGAGGTTCGGATAGGATTTTTTGGGTATGAAACTAACCAGTGACGACTGAAAGCTGTCACAGCTGTAGAACTCACAGATACCTTCGTTTTGACTGGTTGTGGCTCCCGTAACTCTAAACGAGCCAAGAGTTATGGCCCTCCGAAGAATCGATATCCATAGGGTGCAACATCTACGGTGCAAGGTGCAACATCCGTCCAAAATAACGAAACAGTGCCGTACGACCTTTAGAAATGGGTGCATGGATTGGAAAGGGTGCAGTACCATGGTGCATCACTCTCCAGCGATGGTAAATCATAGAACAGCCGCGGGAATTCCCTTTTACAGAAAAAATCCACGTGATGAAAAAACGAAGGGTAAGAAACTTCCATGACCCGATTGAGGTTCGGATAGGATTTTTTGGGTATGAAACTAACCAGTGACGGCTGAAAGCAGTCACAGATGTAGAACTCACAAATACCTTCGTTTTGACTGGTTGTTGCTCCCGTAACTCTAAACTAGCCAAGAGTTATGGCCATCCGAAGAATCGATATCCATAGGGTGCAACATCTACGGTGCAAGGTGCAACATCCGTCCAAAATGACGAAACAGTGCCGTACGACCTTTAGAAAAGGGTGCATGGATTGGAAACGGTGCAGTACAATGGTGCACCACTCCCCAGCGATGGTAATCATAGACCAGCCGTGGGAATTCCCTTTTGCAGAAAAAATCCACGTGACGAAAAAACGAAGGGTAAAAAACTTCCATGACCCGATTGAGGTTCGGATAGGATTTTTTGGGTATGAAACTAACCAGTGACGGCTAAAAGCCGTCATAGCTATTGAACTCACAGATACCTTCGTTTTGACAGGTTATGGCTCCCGTAACTCTAAACGGGCCAAGAGTTGTGGCCCTCCGAAGAATCGATATCCACAGGGTGCAACATCTACGGTGCAAGGTGCAACATCCGTCCAAAATGACGAAACAGTGCCGTATGACCTTTAGAAATGGGTGCATGGATTGGAAACGGTGTAGTACCATGGTGCACCACTCTGCAGCGATGGTAAATCATAGACCAGCCGCGGGAATTCCCTTTTACAGAAAAAATCCACGTGACGAAAAAAGGAAGGGTAAAAAACTTCCATGACCCGATTGAGGTTCGGATAGGATTTTTTGGGTATGAAAATAACCAGTGACGGCTGAAAGCAGTCACAGATGTAGAACTCACAAATACCTTCGTTTTGACTGGTTGTTGCTCCCGTAACTCTAAACTAGCAAAGAGATATGGCCCTCCGAAGAATCGATATCCATAGGTTGCAACATCTAAGGTGCAAGGTGCAACATCCACGGTGCAAGGTGCAACATCCGTCCAAAATGACGAAACAGTGCCGTACGACCTTTAGAAATGGGTGCATGGATTTGAAACAGTGCAGTACCATGGTGCACCACTCTCCAGCGATGGTAAATCATAGACCAGCCGCGGGAATTCCCTTTTACAGAAAAAATCCACGTGACGAAAAAACGAAGGGTAAAAAACTTCCATGACCCGGTTGAGGTTCGGATAGGATTTTTTGGGTATGAAACTAACCAGTGACGGCTGAAAGCCGTCACAGATGTAGAACTGACAAATACCTTCGTTTTGACTGGTTGTGGCTCTCGTAACTCTAAACGAGCCAAGAGTTATGGCCCTCCGAAGAATCGATATCCACAGGGTGCAACATCTACGGTGCAAGGTGCAACATCCGTCCAAAATGACGAAACAGTGTCGTACGACCTTTAGAAAGGGGTGCATGCATTGGAAGCGGTGCAGTACCATGGTGCACCACTCTCAAGCGTTGGCAAATCATAGACCAGCCACGGGGATTCCGTTTTACAGAAAAAATCCACGTGATGAAAAAACGAAGGGTAAAAAACTTCCGTGACCCGATTGAGGTTCGGATAGGATTTTTTGGGTATGAAACTAACCAGTGACGGCTGAAAGCCGTCACAGCTGTAGAACTCACAGATACCTTCGTTTTGACTGGTTGTGGCTCCCGTAACTCTAAACGAGCCAAGAGTTATGGCCCTCCGAAGAATCGATATCCATAGGGTGCAACATCTACGGTGCAAGGTGCAACATCCGTGCAAAATAACGAAACAGTGCCGTACGACCTTTAGAAATGGGTGCATGGATTGGAAAGGGTGCAGTACCATGGTGCATCACTCTCCAGCGATGGTAAATCATAGACCAGCCGTGGGAATTCCCTTTTACAGAAAAAATCCACGTGATGAAAAAACGAAGGGTAAGAAACTTCCATGACCCGATTGAGGTTCGGATAGGATTTTTTGGGTATGAAACTAACCAGTGACGGCGAAAAGCCGTCATAGCTATTGAACTCACAGATACCTTCGTTTTGACAGGTTATGGCTCCCGTAACTCTAAACGGGCCAAGAGTTGTGGCCCTCCGAAGAATCGATATCCACAGTGTGCAACATCTACGGTGCAAGGAGCAACATCCATCCAAAATGACGAAACAGTGCCGTATGACCTTTAGAAATGGGTGCATGGATTGGAAATGGTGTAGTACCATGGTGCACCACTCTGCAGCGGTGGTAAATCATAGACCAGCCGCGGGAATTCCCTTTTACAGAAAAAATCCATGTGACGAAAAAACGAAGGGTAAAAAACTTCCATGACCCGATCTAGGTTCGGATAGGATTTTTTGGGTATGAAAATAACCAGTGACGGCTGAAAGCAGTCATAGATGTAGAACTCACAAATACCTTCGTTTTGACTGGTTGTTGCTCCCGTAACTCTAAACTAGCAAAGAGTTATGGCCCTCCGAAGAATTGATATCCATAGGTTGCAACATCTAAGGTGCAAGGTGCAACATCCACGTTGCAAGGTGCAACATCCGTCCAAAATGACGAAACAGTGCCGTACGACCTTTAGAAATGGGTGCATGGATTTGAAACAGTGCAGTACCATGGTGCACCACTCTCCAGCGATGGTAAATCATAGACCAGCCGCGGGAATTCCCTTTTACAGAAAAAATCCACGTGACGAAAAAACGAAGGGTAAAAAACTTCCATGACCCGATTGAGGTTCGGATAGGATTTTTTGGGTATGAAACTAACCAGTGACGGCTGAAAGCCGTCACAGATGTAGAACTCACAAATACCTTCGTTTTGACTGGTTGTGGCTCTCGTAACTTTAAACGATCCAAGAGTTATGGCCCTCCGAAGAATCGATATCCACAGGATGCAACATCTACGGTGCAAGGTGCAACATCCGTCCAAAATGACGAAACAGTGCCGTAGGACCTTAAGAAATGGGTGCATGGATTGGAAACGGTGCCGTACCATGGTGCACCACTCTCCAGCGATGGTAAATCATAGACCAGTCGTGGGAATTCCCTTTTACAGAAAAAATCCACGTGACGAAAAAACAAAGGGTAAAAAACTTCCGTGACCCGATTGAGGTTCGGATAGGATTTTTTGGGTATGAAACTAACCAGTGACGGCTGAAAGCCGTCACTGATGTAGAACTCACAAGTACCTTCGTTTTGACTGGTTGTGGCTCCCGTAACTCTAAACGAGCCAAGAGTTATGGCCCTCCGAAGAATCGATATCCATAGGGTGCAACATCTACGGTGCAAGGTGCAACATCCGTCCAAAACGACGAAACAGTGCCGTACGACCTTTAGAAAGGGGTGCATGGATTGGAAGCGGTGCAGTACCATGGTGCACCACTCTTAAGCGTTGGTAAATCATAGACCAGCCACGGGGATCCCGTTTTACAGAAAAAATCCACGTGACGAAAAAACGAAGGGTAAAAAACTTCCGTGACCCGATTGAGGTTCGGATAGGATTTTTTGGGTATGAAACTAACCAGTGACGGCTGAAAGCCGTCACAGCTGTAGAACTCACAGTTACCTTCGTTTTGACTGGTTGTGGCTTCCGTAACTCTAAACGAGCCAAGGGTTATGGCCCTCCGAAGAATCGATATCCATAGGGTGCAACATCTACGGTGCAAGGTGCAACATCCGTCCAAAATAACGAAACAGTGCCGTACGACCTTTAGAAATGGGTGCATGGATTGGAAAGGGTGCAGTACCATGGTGCATCACTCTCCAGCGATGGTAAATCATAGACCAGCCATGGGAATTCCCTTTTACAGAAAAAATCCACGTGACGAAAAACGAAGGGTAAGAAACTTCCATGACCCGATTGAGGTTCGGATAGGATTTTTTGGGTATGAAACTAACCAGTGACGGCTGAAAGCGGTCATAGCTGTAGAACTCACAGATACCTTCGTTTTGACTGGTTGTGGCTCCCGTAACTCTAAACGAGCCAAGAGTTATGGCCCTCCGAAGAATCGATATCCACAGGGTGCAACATCCACGGTGCAAGGTGCAACATCCGTCCAAAATGACGAAACAGTGCCGTACGACCTTTAGAAACGGGTGCATGGATTGGAAACGGTGCCGTACCATGGTGCACCACTCTCCAGCGATGGTAAATCATAGACCAGCCGCGGGAATTCCCTTTTACAGAAAAAATCCACGTGACGAAAAAACGAAGGGTAAAAAACTTCCATGACCCGATTGAGGTTCGGATAGGATTTTTTGGGTATGAAACTAACCAGTGACGGCTGAAAGCCGTCACAGAGGTAGAACTCACAAATACCTTCGTTTTGACTGGTTGTGGCTCTCGTAACTCTAAACGAGCCAAGAGTTATGGCCCTCCGAAGAATCGATATCCACAGGATGCAACATCTACGGTGCAAGGTGCAACATCCGTCCTAAATGACGAAACAGTGCCGTACGACCTTAAGAAATGGGTGCATGGATTGGAAACGGTGCCGTACCATGGTGCACCACTCTCCAGCGATGGTAAATCATAGACCAGTCGCGGGAATTCCCTTTTACAGAAAAAATCCACGTGACGAAAAAACAAAGGGTAAAAAACTTCCGTGACCCGATTGAGGTTCGGATAGGATTTTTTGGGTATGAAACTAACCAGTGACGGCTGAAAGCCGTCACTGATGTAGAACTCACAAGTACCTTCGTTTTGACTGGTTGTGGCTCCCGTAACTCTAAACGAGCCAAGAGTTATGGCCCTCCGAAGAATCGATATCCATAAGGTGCAACATCTACGGTGCAAGGTGCAACATCCGTCCAAAACGACGAAACAGTGCCGTACGACCTTTAGAAAGGGGTGCATGGATTGGAAGCGGTGCAGTACCATGGTGCACCACTCTTAAGCGTTGGTAAATCATAGACCAGCCACGGGGATCCCGTTTTACAGAAAAAATCCACGTGACGAAAAAACGAAGGGTAAAAAACTTCCGTGACCCGATTGAGGTTCGGATAGGATTTTTTGGGTATGAAACTAACCAGTGACGGCAGAAAGCCGTCACAGCTGTAGAACTCACAGTTACCTTCGTTTTGACTGGTTGTGGCTTCCGTAACTCTAAACGAGCCAAGAGTTATGGCCCTCCGAAGAATCGATATCCATAGGGTGCAACATCTACGGTGCAAGGTGCAACATCCGTCCAAAATAACGAAACAGTGCCGTACGACCTTTAGAAATGGGTGCATGGATTGGAAAGGGTGCAGTACCATGGTGCATCACTCTCCAGCGATGGTAAATCATAGACCAGCCATGGGAATTTCCTTTTACAGAAAAAATCCACGTGACGAAAAACGAAGGGTAAGAAACTTCCATGACCCGATTGAGGTTCGGATAGGATTTTTTGGGTATGAAACTAACCAGTGACGGCTGAAAGCGGTCATAGCTGTAGAACTCACAGATACCTTCGTTTTGACTGGTTGTGGCTCCCGTAACTCTAAACGAGCCAAGAGTTATGGCCCTCCGAAGAATCGATATCCACAGGGTGCAACATCTACGGTGCAAGGTGCAACATCCGTCCAAAATGACGAAACAGTGCCGTACGACCTTTAGAAACGGGTGCATGGATTGGAAACGGTGCAGTACCATGGTGCACCACTCTCCAGCGTAGGTAAATCATAGACCAGCCGCGGGGATCCTGTTTTACAGAAAAAATCCACGTGACGAAAAAACGAAGGGTAAAAAACTTCCATGACCCGATTGAGGTTCGGATAGGATTTTTTGGGTATGAAACTAATCAGTGACGGCTGAAAGCTGTCATAGCTGTAGAACTCACAGATACCTTCGTTTTGACAGGTTATGGCTTCCGTAACTCTAAACGTGCCAAGAGTTATGGCCCTCCGAAGAATCGATATCCACAGGGTGCAACATCTACGGTGCAAGGTGCAACATCCGTCCAAAATGACGAAACAGTGCCGTATGACCTTTAGAAATGGGTGCATGGATTGGAAACGATGCAGTACCATGGTGCACCACTCTGCAGCGATGGTAAATCATAGACCAGCCGCGGGAATTCCCTTTTACAGAAAAAATCCACGTGATGAAAAAACGAAGGGTAAAAAACTTCCATGACCCGATTGAGGTTCGGATAGGATTTTTTGGGTATGAAACTAACCAGTGACGGCTGAAAGCAGTCACAGATGTAGAACTCACAAATACCTTCGTTTTGACTGGTTGTTGCTCCCGTAACTCTAAACTAGCAAAGAGTTATGGCCCTCCAAAGAATCGATATCCATAGGTTGCAACATCTAAGGTGCAAGGTGCAACATTTACGGTGCAAGGTGCAACATCCGTCCAAAATGACGAAACAGTGCCGTACGACCTTTAGAAATGGGTGCATGGATTGGAAACGGTGCAGTACCATGGTGCATCACTCTCCAGCGATGGTAAATCATAGACCAGCCACGGGAATTCCCTTTTACAGAAAAAATCCACGTGACAAAAAAACGAAGGGTAAAAAACTTCCATGACCCGATTGAGGTTCGGATAGGATTTTTTGGGTATGAAACTAACCAGTGACGGCTGAAAGCCGTCACAGATGTAGAACTCACAAATACCTTCATTTTGACAGGTAATGGCTCTCGTAACTCTAAACGAGCCAAGAGTTATGGCCCTCCGAAGAATCAATATCCACAGGGTGCAACATCTACGGTGCAAGGTGCAACATCCGTCCAAAATGACGAAACAGTGCCGTACGACCTTTAGAAATGGGTGCATGGATTTGAAACAGTGCAGTACCATGGTGCACCACTCTCAAGCGTTGGTAAATCATAGACCAGCCACGGGGATCCCGTTTAACAGTAAAAATCCACGTGACGAAAAAACGAAGGGTAAAAAACTTCCGTGACCCGATTGAGGTTCGGATAGGATTTTTTAGGTATGAAACTAACCAGTGACGGCTGAAAGCCGTCAAAGATGTAGAACTCACACATACCTTCGTTTTGACTGGTTGTGGCTCCCGTAACTCTAAACGAGCCAAGAGTTATGGCCCTCCGAAGAATCGATATCCACAGGGTGCAACATCTACGGTGCAAGGTGCAACATCCGTTCAAAATAACGAAACAGTGCCGTACGACCTTTAGAAATGGGTGCATGGATTGAAAACGGTGCAGTACCATGGTGCATCACTCTCCAGCGATGGTAAATCATAGACCAGCCACGGGAATTCCCTTTTACAGAAAAAATCCACGTGACGAAAAAACGAAGGGTAAAAAACTTCCATGACCCGATTGAGGTTCGGATAGGATTTTTTGGGTATGAAACTAACCAGTGACGGCTGAAAGCGGTCATAGGTGTAGAACTCACTGACACCTTCGTTTTGACTGGTTGTGGCTCCCGTAACTCTAAACGAGCCAAGAGTTATGGCCCTCCGAAGAATCGATATCCACAGGGTGCAACATCTACGGTGCAAGGTGCAACATCCGTCCAAAATGACGAAACAGTGCCGTACGACATTTAGAAACGGGTGCATGGATTGGAAACGGTGCAGTACCATGGTGCACCACTCTCCAGCGTTGGTAAATCATAGACCAGCCGCGGGGATCCCGTTTTACAGAAAAAATCCACGTGACGAAAAAACGAAGGGTAAAAAACTTCCGTGACCCGATTGAGGTTCGGATAGGATTTTTGGGTATGAAACTAACCAGTGACGGCTGAAAGCGGTCATAGCTATAGAACTCACAGACACCTTCGTTTTGACTGGTTGTGGCTCCCGTAACTCTAAACGAACCAAGAGTTATGGCCCTCCGAAGAATCGACATCCACAGGGTGCAACATCTACGGTGCAAGGTGCAACATCCGTCCAAAATGACGAAACAGTGCCGTACGACATTTAGAAACGGGTGCATGGATTGGAAACGGTGCAGTACCATGGTGCACCACTCTCTAGCGTTGGTAAATCATAGACCAGCCGCGGGGATCCCGTTTTACAGAAAAAATCCACGTGATGAAAAAACGAAGGGTAAAAAACTTCCATGACCCGATTGAGGTTCGGATAGGATTTTTTGGGTATGAAACTAATCAGTGACGGCTGAAAGCTGTCATAGCTGTAGAACTCACAGATACCTTCGTTGTGACAGGTTATGGCTTCCGTAACTCTAAACGAGCCAAGAGTTATGGCCCTTCGAAGAATCGATATCCACAGGGTGCAACATCTACGGTGCAAGGTGCAACATCCGTCCAAAATGACGAAACAGTGCCGTATGACCTTTAGAAATGGGTGCATGGATTGGAAACGGTGCAGTACCATGGTGCACCACTCTGCAGCGATGGTAAATCATAGACCAGCCGCGGGAATTCCCTTTTACAGAAAAAATCCAGGTGATGAAAAAACGAAGGGTAAAAAACTTCCATGACCCGATTGAGGTTCGGATAGGATTTTTTGGGTATGAAACTAACCAGTGACGGCTGAAAGCAGTCACAGATGTAGAACTCACAAATACCTTCGTTTTGACTGGTTGTTGCTCCCGTAACTCTAAACTAGCAAAGAGTTATGGCCCTCCAAAGAATCGATATCCATAGGTTGCAACATCTAAGGTGCAAGGTGCAACATCTACGGTGCAAGGTGCAACATCCGTCCAAAATGACGAAACAGTGCCGTACGACCTTTAGAAATGGGTGCATGGATTGGAAACGGTGCAGTACCATGGTGCATCACTCTCCAGCGATGGTAAATCATAGACCAGCCACGGGAATTCACTTTTACAGAAAAAATCCACGTGACAAAAAAACGAAGGGTAAAAAACTTCCATGACCCGATTGAGGTTCGGATAGGATTTTTTGGGTATGAAACTAACCAGTGACGGCTGAAAGCCGTCACAGATGTAGAACTCACAAATACCTTCATTTTGACAGGTAATGGCTCTCGTAACTCTAAACGAGCCAAGAGTTATGGCCCTCCGAAGAATCAATATCCACAGGGTGCAACATCTACGGTGCAAGGTGCAATATCCGTCCAAAATGACGAAACAGTGCCGTACGACCTTTAGAAATGGGTGCATGGATTTGAAACAGTGCAGTACCATGGTGCACCACTCTCAAGCGTTGGTAAATCATAGACCAGCCACGGGGATCCCGTTTAACAGAAAAAATCCACGTGACAAAAAAACGAAGGGTAAAAAACTTCCGTGACCCGATTGAGGTTCGGATAGGATTTTTTGGGTACGAAACTAACCAGTGACGGCTGAAAGCAGTAACAGATGTAGAACTCACAAATACCTTCGTTTTGACTGGTTGTTGCTCTCGTAACTCTAAAGGAGCCAAGAGTTATGGCCCTCGGAAGAATCGATATCCACAGGGTGCAACATCTACGGTGCAAGGTGCAACATCCGTCCAAAATGACGAAACGTGCCGTACGACCTTTAGAAATGGGTGCATGGATTTGAAACGGTGCAGTACGATGGTGCACCACTCTCCAGCAATGGTAAATCATTGACCAGCCACGGGGATCCCGTTTTACAGAAAAAATCCACGTGACGAAAAAACGAAGGGTAAAAAACTTCAATGACCCGATTGAGGTTCGGATAGGATTTTTTGGGTATGAAACTAACCATTGACGGCTGAAAGCTGTCATAGCTGTAGAACTCACAGATACCTTCGTTTTGACTGGTTATGGCTCTCGTAACTCTAAACGAGCTATGAGTTATGGCCCTCCGAAGAATCGATATCCATAGGGTGCAACATCTACGGTGCAAGGTGCAACATCCGTCCAAAATGACGAAACAGTGCCGTACGACCTTTAGAAACGGGTGCATGGATTGGAAACGGTGCAGTACCATGGTGCACCACTCTCCAGCGATGGTAAATCATAGACCAGCCGCGGGAATTCCCTTTTACAGAAAAAATCCACGTGACGAAAAAACGAAGGGTAAAAAACTTCCATGACCCGATTGAGGTTCGGATAGGATATTTTGGGTATGAAACTAACCAGTGACGGCTGAAAGCCGTCACAGATGTAGAACTCACAGATACCTTCGTTTTGACAGGTTATGGCTTCCGTAACTCTAAACGAGCCAAGAGTTATGGCCCTCCGAAGAATCGATATCCACAGGGTGCAACATCTACGGTGCAAGGTGCAACATCCGTCCAAAATGACGAAACAGTGCCGTACGACCTTAAGAAATGGGTGCATGGATTGGAAACGGTGCCGTACCATGGTGCACCACTCTCCAGCGATGGTAAATCATAGACCTGCCACGGGAATTCCCTTTTAAAGAAAAATCCACGTGACGAAAAAACGAAGGGTAAAAAACTTCCGTGACCCGATTGAGGTTCGGATAGGATTTTTTGGGTATGAAACTGACTAGTGACGGCTGAAAGTGGTCATAGCTGTAGAACTCATAGATACCTTTGTTTTGACTGGTTGTGGCTCCCGTAACTCTAAACGAGCCAAGAGTTATGGCCCTCCGAAGAATCGGTATCCATAAGGTGCAACGTCTACGGTGCAAGGTGCAACATCCGTCCAAAATGACGAAACAGTGCCGTACGACCTTTAGAAACGGGTGCATGGATTGGAAACAGTGCAGTACCATGGTGCACCACTCTCTACAGCGTTGGTAAATCATAGACCAGCCGCTGGGATCCCGTTTTACAGAATAAATCCACGTGACGAAAAAACGAAGGGTAAAAAACTTCCATGACCCGATTGAGGTTCGGATAGGATTTTTTGGGTATGAAACTAACCAGTGACGGCTGAAAGCCGTCACAGATGTAGAACTCACAGATACCTTCGTTTTGACAGGTTATGGCTTCCGTAACTCTAAACGAGCCAAGAGTTATGGCCCTCCGAAGAATCGATATCCACAGGGTGCAACATCTACGGTGCAAGGTGCAACATCCGTCCAAAATGACGAAACAGTGCCGTACGACCTTAAGAAATGGGTGCATGGATTGGAAACGGTGCCGTACCATGGTGCACCACTCTCCAGCGATGGTAAATCATAGACCAGCCGCGGGAATTCCCTTTTACAGAAAAAATCCACGTGACGAAAAAACGAAGGTTAAAAAACTTCCGTGACCCGATTGAGGTTCGGATAGGATTTTTTGGGTATGAAACTAACCAGTGACGGCAGAAAGCCGTCACAGATTTAGAACTCACAAGTACCTTCGTTTTGACTGGTTGTGGCTCCCGTAACTCTAAACGAGCCAAGAGTTATGGCCCTCCGAAGAATCGATATCCATAGGGTGCAACATCTACGGTGCAAGGTGCAACATCCGTCCAAAATGACGAAACAGTGCCGTACGACCTTTAGAAAGGGGTGCATAGATTGGAAGCGGTGCAGTACCATGGTGCACCACTCTCAAGCATTGGTAAATCATAGACCAGCCATGGGGATCCCGTTTTACAGAAAAAATCCACGTGACGAAAAAACGAAGGGTAAAAAACTTCCGTGACCCGATTGAGGTTCGGATAGGATATTTTGGGTATGAAACTAACCAGTGACGGCTGAAAGCAGTAAAAGATGTAGAACTCACAAATACCTTCGTTTCGACTGGTTGTTGCTCCCGTAACTCTAAACGAGCCAAGAGTTTTGGCCCTCCGAAGAATCGATATCCATAGGGTGCAACATCTACGGTGCAAGGAGCAACATCCGTCCAAAATGACGAAACAGTGCCGTACGACCTTTAGAAATGGGTGCATGGATTGGAAACGGTGCAGTACCATGGTGCACCACTCTCCAGCGTTGGTAAATCATAGACCAGCCGCGGGAATTCCCTTTTACAGAAAAATCCACGTGACGAAAAAACGAAGGGTAAAAAACATCCGTGACCCGATTGAGGTTCGGATAGGATTTTTTGGGTATGAAACTAACCAGTGATGGCTGAAAGCTGTCATAGCTGTAGAACTCACAAACACCTTCGTTTTGACTGGTTGTGGCTTCCGTAACTCTAAACGAGCCAAGAGTTATGGCCCTCCGAAGAATCGATATCCATAGGGTGCAACATCTACGGTGCAAGGTGCAACATCCGTCCAAAATGACGAAACAGTGCCGTACGACCTTTAGAAACGGGTGCATGGATTGGAAACGGTGCAGTACCATGGTGCACCACTCTCCAGCGATGGTAAATCATAGATCAGCCGCGGGAATTCCCTTTTACAGAAAAAATCCACGTGACGAAAAAACGAAGGGTAAAAAACTTCCATGACCCGATTGAGGTTCGGATAGGATTTTTTGGGTATGAAACTAACTAGTGACGGCTGAAAGCCGTCACAAATGTAGAACACACAAGTACCTTCGTTTTGACTGGTTGTTGCTCCTGTAACTCTAAACGAGCCAAGAGTTATGGCCCTCCGAAGAATCGATATCCATAGGGTGCAACATCTACAGTGCAAGGTGCAGCATCCGTCCAAAATGACGAAACGGTGGCGTACGACCTTTAGAAATGGGTGCATGGATTGGAAACGGTGCAGTACCATGGTGCATCACTCTCCAGCGATGGTAAATCATAGACCTGCCACGGGAATTCCCTTTTAAAGAAAAATCCACGTGACGAAAAAACGAAGGGTAAAAAACTTCCGTGGCCCGATTGAGGTTCGGATAGGATTTTTTGGGTATGAAACTGACTAGTAACGGCTGAAAGTGGTCATAGCTGTAGAACTCACAGATACCTTTGTTTTGACTGGTTGTGGCTCCCGTAACTCTAAACGAGCCAAGAGTTATGGCCCTCCGAAGAATCGACATCCATAGGGTGCAACATCTACGGTGCAAGGTGCAACATCCGTCCAAAATGACGAAACAGTGCCGTACGACCTTTAGAAACGGGTGCATGGATTGAAAACAGTGCAGTACCATGGTGCACCACTCTCTACAGCGTTGGTAAATCATAGACCAGCCGCTGGGATCCCGTTTTACAGAAAAAATCCACGTGACGAAAAAACGAAGGGTAAAAAACTTCCATGACCCGATTGAGGTTCGGATAGGATTTTTGGGTATGAAACTAATCAGTGATGGCTGAAAGCCGTCACAGATGTAGAACTCACAGATACCTTCGTTTTGACTGGTTGTGGCTCCCGTAACTCTAAACGAGCCAAGAGTTATGGCCCTCCGAAGAATCGATATCCACAGGGTGCAACATCTACGGTGCAAGGTGCAACATCCGTCCAAAATGACGAAACAGTGCCGTACGACCTTAAGAAATGGGTGCATGGATTGGAAACGGTGCCGTACCATGGTGCACCACTCTCCAGCGATGGTAAATCATAGACCAGCCGCGGGAATTCCCTTTTACAGAAAAAATCCACGTGACGAAAAAACGAAGGGTAAAAAACTTCAGTGACCCGATTGAGGTTCGGATAGGATTTTTTGGGTATGAAACTAACCAGTGACGGCTGAAAGCCGTCACAGATTTAGAACTCACAAGTACCTTCGTTTTGACTGGTTGTGGCTCCCGTAATTCTAAACGAGCCAAGAGTTATGGCCCTCCGAAGAATCGATATCCATAGGGTGCAACATCTACGGTGCAAGGTGCAACATCCGTCCAAAATGACGAAACAGTGCCGTACGACCTTTAGAAAGGGGTGCATGGATTGGAAGCGGTGCAGTACCATGGTGCACCACTCCTATGCTTTGGTATATCATAGACCAGCCATGGGGATCCCGTTTTATAGAAAAAATCCACGTGACGAAAAAACGAAGGGTAAAAAACTTCCGTGACCCGATTGAGGTTCGGATAGGATTTTTTGGGTATGAAACTAACCAGTGACGGCTGAAAGCGGTCACAGCTGTAGAACTCACAGATACCTTCGTTTTGACTGGTTGTGGCTCCCGTAACTGTAAACGAGCCAAGAGTTATGGCCCTCCGAAGAATCGATATCCACAGGGTGCAACATCTACGGTGCAAGATGCAACATCCGTCCAAAATGATGAAACAGTGTCGTACGACCTTTAGAAATGGGTGCATGGATTGGAAACGGTGTCGTACCATGGTGCACCACTCTCTAGCGATAGTAAATCATAGACCTGCCACGGGGATCCCGTTTTACAGAAAAAATCCACGTGATGAAAAAACGAAGCGTAAAAAACTTCCATGACCCGATTAAGCTTCGGATAGGATTTTTTGGGTATGAAACTAACCAGTGACGGCTGAAAGCAGTCATAGCTGTAGAACTCACAAATACCTTCGTTTTGACTCGTTGTTGCTGCCGTAACTCTAAACGAGCCAAGAGTTATGGCCCTCCGTAGAATCGATATCCATAGGGTGCAACATCTACGGTGCAAGGTGCAACATCCGTCCAAAATGACGAAACAGTGCGTACGACCTTTAGAAACGGGTGCATGGATTGGAAGCGGTGCAGTACCATGGTGCACCACTCTCCAGCGTTGGTAAATCATAGACCAGCCACTGGGATCCCGTTTTACAGAAAAAATCCACGTGACGAAAAAACGAAGGGTAAAAAATTTCCATGACCCGATTGTGGTTCGGATAGGATTTTTTGGGTATGCAACTAACCAGTGACGGCTGAAAGCAGTAACAGATGTAGAACTCACATATACCTTCGTTTTGACTGGTTGTTTCTCACGTAACTCTAAACGAGCCAAGAGTTATGGCCCTCCGAAGAATCGATATCCATAGGGTGCAACATCTACGGTGCAAGGTGCAACATCCGTCCAAAATGACGAAACAGTGCCGTACGACCTTTAGAAACGGGTGCGTGGATTGGAAACGGTGCAGTACCATGGTGCATCACTCTCCAGCGATGGTAAATCATAGACCAGCCGCGGGAATTCCCTTTTACAGAAAAATCCACGGGACGAAAAAACGAAGGGTAAAAAATTTCCGTGACCCGACTGAGGTTCAGATAGGATTTTTTGGGTATGAAACTAACCAGTGACGGCTGAAAGCCGTCACAGATGTAGAACTCAAAGATACCTTCGTTTTGACTGGTTGTGGCTCCCGTAACTCTAAACGAGCCAAGTGTTATGGCCCTCCGAAGAATCGATATCCACAGGGTGCAACATCTACGGTGCAAGGTGCAACATCCATCCAAAATGACGAAACAGTGCCGTATGACCTTAAGAAATGGGTGCATTGATTGGAAACGGTGCAGTACCATGGTGCACTACTCTCCAGCGATGGTAAATCACAGACCAGCCGCGGGAATTCCCTTTTACAGAAAAAATCCACGTGACGAAAAAACGAAGGGTAAAAAACTTCCATGACCCGATTGAGGTTCGGATAGGATTTTTTGGGTATGAAACTAACCAGTGACGGCTGAAATCCATCAAAGATGTAGAATTCACAAGTACCTTCGTTTTGACTGGTTGTGGCTCCCGTAACTCTAAACGAGCCAAGAGTTATGGCCCTCCGAAGAATCGATATCCATAGGGTGCAACATCTACGGTGCAAGGTGCAACATCCGTCCAAAATGACGAAACAGTGCCGTACGACCTTTAGAAAGGGGTGCATGGATTGGAAACGGTGCAGTACCATGGTGCACCACTCTCCAGAGATGGTAAATCATAGACCAGCCACGGGAATTCCCTTTTACAGAAAAATCCACGTGACGAAAAAACGAAGGGTAAAAAACTTCCGTGACCCGATTGAGGTTGGGATAGGATTTTTTGGGTATGAAACTAACCAGTGACGGCTGAAAGCGGTCACAGCTGTTGAACTCACAGATACCTTCGTTTTGACTGGTTGTGGCTCCCGTAACTCTAAACGAGCCAAGAGTTATGGCCCTCCAAAGAATCGATATCCATAGGGTGCAACATCTACGGTGCAAGGTGCAACATCCGTCCAAAATGGCGAAACAGTGTCGTACGACCTTTAGAAACGGGTGCATGGATTGGAAACGGTGCAGTACCATGGTGCACCACTATCCAGCGTTGGTAAATCATGGACCAGCCGCTGGGATCCCGTTTTACAGAAAAAATCCACGTGACGAAAAAACGAAGGGTAAAAAACTTCCATGACCCGATCGAGGTTCGGATAGGATTTTTTGGGTATGAAACTAACTAGTTGTTATCCCGCTTTTTGGCAAAGCCGTGATACCAAAAGATTGGTCGATAACTAGAGACAGTTCGTCTCAGAGATTGGTTATACTTCACTTTGCTATGGATATCGATGAATTTTGTCCGAGTCCGGATCAGGCCACAATTGATAGGACGTGACAAGAAAGGTTGTAGGAGTCGTCATTTCAAATTTCAAGTCAATCCGAGTTCGTATGCTCAAGATAGGATGGATTCAAATTGAGAAAGGTGGTCATTGTCTGTTTCGAACCCATCACACTGGAGTGCTTCGAACCCATCCACTTCGAACCCATCCAATACCCACCGCTTCGAATCCATCACTACCTGCCATGTCCGAACCCATCGGCCACCGCTAACTTCGAACCGATCGATTCGAACCGATCAGGCATGATATTGGTCACTTCGAATCGATCGGTTCGTGACCCTTCAGATGGATGTGTTCGAATCCATCATTCTCCATCTACTTCGAACCGATTGCCTTCGAATCCATCAACGCCGTTTCGTATCCATTAATAGGTTGCGTCTTCGTATCCATGAGCATTGTATCATCCACGCCAGTGCCTAGTTCGAATCGATGATCGTTCGAATCCATCGCGGAGCTTTATTTCGTATCCATCACATGTATCGATACGAGCTTGGCATCGATACGAAGGAAGCTCCCTCCCCTCGGTTCGAACTAGGCAGATGCAGTTTATCGATTCAAACTACGCAACGGTCATCGATACGAAGTCGGCAAAATCCCTGGGTTCGAAGCGGTCAACACGGAGAAAAAGTAGGATCGATGCGAGGAGTGCGCGACACGTCACTAGGTACCACGTGCTTCCATCGATTCGAATGCATGGGTTCGAAGTCATGGGTTCGAACGACATAGCCAACTAAGAAAACGCCATTTCGAACCGAGCATATCTCCTCAACCACACATCCAAATGCAACCAAATTTTCACAGTAGCTTCCATACGAGGTAAAGATTGTTCCTGCCAAGTTTCAGCTCGATTGGACCATTTCTTGATGGGTTCGAAATCACTTCGAATCGATGACAGATCGAGACGAAACTTGGTGGGGTCGGTCGCGTGGGCCCACTCACGTGCCAGAAGAGGTCTCCCGAAGTTTCAGCAAGATCTGGGCCTCCAACGCCTATAAATAGCACCCTGAAGCCTTCAGAAAGGAGGATCTTCCGAGAACTTCTGCCATTGAACGCCAAGACTCTGCCGGATTCAAGTCTATCTATCAGAATCACTGTTGTATTCAGATTTCAAAGCAATTATCAACTGTAATCCGTTGTAATCGATTTAATCAAGCAAAACAAT
Source organism: Allium cepa (assembly GCA_030765085.1). Lineage (NCBI taxonomy): Eukaryota > Viridiplantae > Streptophyta > Magnoliopsida > Asparagales > Amaryllidaceae > Allium > Allium cepa. The sequence continues at coordinate 3,091,951 of CM060941.1, forward strand.
AAAGAGAAAACCTTCAAAGTGGACGTAGGCGCGAACGCCGAACCACTATAAATCCTGTGTTTCTGATTGTTGTTTGTGAATTACTATGATCTGTTACTTAGAGCTGAATTCTATATTGATTGTTGCTGAGTTCTGTGTTGATTATTATCGAGTTGAGTACGTAAACGGGTGCTTTCGTGATTGTTATCCCGCTTTTTGGGCAAAAGCCGTGATACTAAAAGATTGGTCAAAGACAAAAGACCGTTCGCCTCAGAGATTGATCGTACTTCACTCCGCTATGGATATCGATGAATTCTGTCCGAGTCCGGATCGGGCCACAATTGATAGGGCGTAACAAGAAAGACCATAGAAGCCACCAATTCAAATTTCAAGTCAATCCGAGGTCATATGCTCAAGTAATGATGGATTCAAGTTAAGAAGGTGCACATTGCTCGGTTCGAACCCATCATGTTCGAACCCATCGTTTTCGAACCCATCACATTCGAAACCATCTGTTTCGAACCCATCATATTCGAACCCATAGGAAGAAGCGACGTTCGAATCCATCAGGGGCGTGCCTCCCTTCGAATCCATCACTGCTTAAATGCGCCTCGAATCAATCACAGCTTCGTGTCCACCTCAAGCTTCGAACCCATCACCAACTTCGAGTCCATCACAGCTTCGAATCTATGCTGTCTTCGAAACCTACACGTTAAAAACAACTTCGAATCGATCCGGAGCCATCGATTCGAAGCGTCGCCGCCCCCTCATGCAACAGGTTCGATTCGAACCTATGGGTTCGAACCATATGGATTCGATCCATATGGATTCGAACCTAAGGGTTCGAACCATATGGATTCGAAACATATGGGTTCGAACGACCCATAGGATCGATTCGAACTAACCAGCGTACCGAAATGCATCATCTTGAATCGATCATAACTCCCAATCTACTGATCCAAATCCCATGAAATTTTTACAGAAGTTTGTCTACATGATGAAGAACGTCCACGCCAAGTTTCATCGCAATTGGACAATTTTTTGATCGATTCGAAGTTCACTTCAAATCGATCCCAAACTGGGCACGCATTTCAAGAACGCGGGCCTGTGGGCCCCCCGTCACGTGCCAAGCAGCCTCTCCAGGTTTTAGGCGGGATTTTGGCCTTCCACACCTATAAATAGAGCCCCTGGTCACTCAGAAAAGGGGTCGGAGAATTTGGAGAAGAAGAGTAAGCCTAAACGCTGCCGGAATCACTCCATACTACCTCCTTTGTTGTTAATTTCGAATTTAAGTCCATTTCCTGCTGTAATTTGCTTAAAAAACACTTGTAATCTTCAAGTATTAAGAAATAAAGTGATAAAACTTCATAGTGGACGTAGGCGCATAGCCGAACCACTCTAAATCCTTGTCTTCTGTGCAATTTACTTTTCTGTGACTTGGAGTTTTTGCTAGATAGTCCCTATTTCCAATTCAAGTTCTTCATTTACTATCTCTTCAAAAACTTCCGAAGGGTGTTTGCCCAATTTTGGTGCAAACATTTTGGTGCTTTCGCTGAGAACGAAAAACCAGTTCTTTCTCCTGCTCCGTGGATCTATCTTCGATACCGAATTGCATAAATCTAAGAGGGAGATCCAGACTTCAAATTCAGATTCCTTCCATTCTTTTCAAATTTGCTCAAAATCTAGGACAGGAATCCAACCTTCAGGATGGTTAGTTCGAGAACCACTTCCAACGTTGGTAACCAAGAAGGTCGGGATAGGCAGAATCCCGCACAGCTACAGTCAGCCAATCAGGATGCCGCTGGACAAACGGATCAGTCGGGTCCGGTTACAAGACAGGAGTTCCAAACATTACTTCAGAAATTAACTCAAAGCCGGCAACAACTAACTGAGCAGCTACGTGTCAATGCTGAATTGGCTAACCAACTAAACCGTCAAGGGCGAAGGAGATTCAAGGGGGACCACGCTCCGCATTCTTCCACGGAAAGCTCTGCCTCATCCGACTATGACGGCAGATCTACACGCCCCAGGCTAGACGGGAGTCATGCGCATGCTTCTGGTCTCCGGCAAACATTAACTGTTGGGCAAATAAGAGTTGGCCCCTCTGCCAGTTTTCATACGGGGCCTTCCTCTCGAGGAGGCACTGTTCCACAGCATACTACAGATAACCAAGCCCAGTTGACACAGGAGTTGACACCCGAAATTACTCCAGTCCAAACTACCACCCATAGGAACGTGTCCCAGGACCAAATGTCCCAGAAGACGTTGAGCCAAGGAGGCGAGATTCGGATCGTCGACAGCGCCCGATCCCTCCTCGCACTGTGGAACCCGACCACACTTTGGCTCGACACCCTTCGAATATGGCAACGCCTGATCTCTCAGCTATGGTCCGCCAAATGGTTCGCGAAAGTCAAGGTTTTACAAATGACGACTGGGGGATCTCTCGAAGTCACACCCCGTTCACTGATGACATATTATATGCTGAGCCTCCCCGGCGATTCAGGATGCCGGCTTTGTCCATGTATGAAGGAAACTCCGACCCTAGCCAGCATATTCCGAAATACGAATGGTCAATGACTGCTGCTAGAGCTGATGATGCAGTAAAGTGCCGTAGTTTTCCCATTTCCTTAGGAGGAATTGCGACAATGTGGTTTACACGATTACCACCACGGTCCATCTCCTCGTTTGACCAATTGGCTACCAAATTTATTGAGCAATTCCGTATGCACATTGCCAGGCCCAAAGACGTAAATACTTTGTCTAGCGTCACTCAAGCCCCCGGGGAGACACTCAGGCGATACCTGGAAAGATTCAACGCCGCCTGTGCAGAAATCACTAACCCCAATGATAATTAAATCTTGATGGCTCTGACTAAGGGGATTGACCCCGACTCTGATTTTGGAAACTGGCTAGCTGGAAAGCCTCCCGCGTCGTTGGATCGTTTCTATTCCAAAGCCACCCAATTCTTGAGGCGTGAGGATGCGAAACAATCTAGGAAGCAGGACGATGCGAAACCCAACAATGGAGGGATTCAGAGCAATGTGGCAGTTAAACAGTCAGAAGAAAGCTTAGGAAGAGTACAGTTGAATATTCAGAACAAGCAAGCCCAGCCAAGGAACGACGATAATAAGAGTAAGAAGCAGGATCAGAATCGTGGCCCGCGACGTAGGGCGCAAATGTTTGAAAGCTATACACCACTGAATACGACATTGGAAAACGTATGTCTACAAACCTGTAATGCGATGCAATATAAGAAGCCGACTCCGAAGCCATCATCGGAGAAACAGATTCAAACGGGGAAGTTTTGTAGATTTCACGAAAGCTATGGACACAACACCAATGACTGCAGGCATTTGCAGGACCTTATTGAAAAACTGATCAGAGAAAGGAAGTTGGACCAATTTGTGCGGGCACCGCAAGCCGGTGGTTTGGGCCCGTCAAACCAAAATCGTGCACAGAACCAAGAAAGACAGGAGGAGCCCGCTCGCACAAGCGGAAGGTTGGTCATAAATACAGTCAGTGGTGGCCCTCATCCAGCGGACCGAAGTTGGAGGGAAATGGAATCATAAGCCAATTCGATCAGGAACGTGAGTTTTGAAAGCTGCAGCACACTTGATGAAGGGGCTCCGGCTAAGCAACAGAAGACGATGACGGATGATATCGTATTTAGAAACCGAGACGCTGATAGGGTCGAAGCCCCGACTATAGACCCACTAGTCATATCCGCCCAGGTTGGTCCTGCTTGGGTGAAGAGGATCCTGGTAGACAGTGGAAGCTCAGTAAACATCTTGTTTAAAAGGGCATATGATCAGATGAAGATGGAAGCAAAAGATCTAAAGCCTTGTCAATGTAGAATCCACGGCTTCGACGGAAGTGCTAATATACCCACAGGGATGGTAGAATTGCCAGTAGAATTGGGGAACGGAGAACGCCGCAGAGTCCGAATGTTACAGTTTGTTGTCCTGGATATCCATTCACCCTATAATGCCTTTTGGGTCGGCCAGCCCTTGCCGAATTTAAGGCAGCAATTGCCCCGTGGTGTTTGACTCTAAAGTTCCCTACCGACCACGGAATTGGGGTCATCCAAAGGGACCAGGCTACCGGGAGAGCCTGTTATGTTGCTGAACTACGAGAAGCACAGAGAAGGGAGAAAGGAAAGGGCGTGGGGGAGTCTCTCTGCGCCCGCTTTGCCGATGATTGACAACTAGCGCCTGGGCCTCGGCCCGGGCACCACGGCCAGTTCCAGAAGGATCTTGACCCTCGAGACACTGAAGATAATGATGAATTCAGAGAAAGTCAAGCTTCCCTAGCCGAGCTGACGATCGATGTTCCAATTGATGACAATGATGATTCGAAAATATTGAAAATTGGGTCTCAGCTAAACCTGCAAACACAACAGGAATTGGTCGAATTTCTCCAAGCGAATCTAGACGTATTCGCCTGGACGTACTCCGATATGTGTGAAATCTCGTCGGACATCACGAGCCACACCTTAAATATTGACCCGCGGTACATCCCGGTCAAGCAAAAGAGACGCGGTATGGATCCAGAGAGATCTGCCGCCCTCAAAGAAGAAGTCGATAAGTTGAAGACGAATGAGTTTATCCGAGATGCTTTGTACCCGGAGTGGGTATCCAATCCTGTACTTGTCCGCAAACCGAATGGAAAATGGAGAACGTGCATTGACTACTCTGACTTAAATAAGGCTTGTCCAAAAGACAGTTTTCCACTTCCTCGAATCGATCAACTTGTGAATTCGACGGCCGGACATGAATTATTATCTTTCATGGATGCTTACTCTGGGTACAATCAGATACCCATGCATGTGCCCGATCAAGAACATACAAGCTTCGTAACTGACCTAGGACTATACTGCTACATGGTCATGCCTTTTGGTTTAAAGAATGCCGGAGCAACTTATCAACGCTTAGTCAACCGAATGTTTGCCGACCAGATCGGGAAAACCATGGAGATCTATGTGGATGACATGTTGGTAAAATCACGATACTCCACTGATCATGTCAAGGACTTGGAGTCAATGTTCAATTTCCTCCGGAGATATGGGATGAAGCTAAATCCGTTAAAATGTCATTTTGGGGTTGCTTCCGGAAAGTTCCTTGGGTTCATGGTCAACGCCCGGGGAATAGAGGCCAACCCCGAGAAGATCTGGGCAATCAGGAATCTTCAAACCCCTAGGACCATAAAACAGGCTTAGAGTCTCAATGGGAAGGTTGCAGCGCTGAGCAGGTTCATCTCGAAATCAACGGATAAATGCATCCCCTTTTTCGATCTAATCCGAAAGGGGAAACGAAACTTCGAATGGACTACGGAATGCGAGGGCACGTTTCAATCGCTAATCCAGCATCTTTCCACACCACTGATTCTTTCAAAACCTATTGATCACGAACAATTATACCTTTATCTAGCTGTATCTGAAAGCGCTATTAGTGCTGCATTGGTTCGAGAGGAAGACCGAACACAGAAACCAGTCTATTATGTCAGTAAACGATTAACCGGGGCCGAGAGAAATTATCCAAGGCTAGAAAAGTTGGCATACTGCCTAGTCATCGCCTCGAGGAAACTCCGTCCATATTTTCAGGCTCACCCTATCATTGTGTACACCGACCAACCGTTACGGCAGGTCCTCACACGACCTGAGACGTCTGGCAGGTTACTGAAGTGGAACATTGAGCTGAGTCAATTCGACATCGCATATGTTCCAAGGAGAGCCATACACGGTCAAGTCTTAGCAGATTTCATTGCCGAATTCACTGTTCCTGAAGACTTACCTGAAACTAGTAACTCCCCCGAATATATGTGGAAGCTATACACTGACGGCGCATCCAACGATCGGTGCTCGGGCGCAGGAATTGTGCTTGAGACTCCCGAGGGCCGATCCATCTGCTACGCCTTAAAGTTTGATTTCCGGGCAACCAACAACGAAGCTGAATACGAAGCCCTGCTCACCGGTTGAAGTTGGCCCGAGACCTGAGAATTATCGCTGTGGAGATCTACTGCGATTCTCAGTTGGTGGTATGCCAAGTTCGGGGTGAATATCAGGCCAAGGATCGAAGACTAGCCGCTTATCTAGCCCGGGTCCGAGAAATACTGGATTAGTTTGATTATTATACCATTTTCTACATACCCCGAGAACACAATCAGAAAGCCGATTCATTGGCAAAGTTGGCAAGTACAGGCGAAGCTCAACACTTAGGACTCGTCCCCGTCGAGACATTATCCTCTCCGAGCATTGATCGAACAGAGAATGAATTCACATTTGAAGCTACCTCCGAGAAGGAATCATGGATGACTCCCTACCAAGATTACATTGAGCATGGCACGCTGCCTGAACGACGAAGTGAAAGAAGACAGATTCTTCGAAAGGTGTCACGATTTGTCATTCAAAACGGAGTTATGTATCGAAAGGGATACTCTGTTCCTCTTCTCCGGTGTATCGCACATGGCGAAATCAAGCGAGTGTTGCGTGAGGTGCACGAAGGAGAATGTGGCGATCACACTGGGGGGCAAGCGCTTGCCAAGAAAATACTTCGATACGGATATTATTGGCCTACCGTTAACCGCGATGCTATGGATTATGCCAAAAGATGTGATAAATGCCAGAGACACGCTCGGATTCCTAGAGCCCCGCCTTCTGAAATATCTCAAATGGTCAGCCCGTGGCCATTTGCAATGTGGGGGATGGATATAATCGGTGCATTGCCTTTAGCTAAAGGGGGTGCAAAGTACGCCATAGTTGCGGTTGATTACTTCACCAAGTGGGCTGAGGCCGAGCCTCTTGCAACGATTACAACAAAAAAGGTAATCAACTTCGTGGTACGCAACATCATATGCCGGTTTGGTCTCCCACATACTATAATCACCGACAATGGAACCCAATTCGACAGTGCTGAATTCAGGGAATTCTGTCAGCAATTTCACATCCGTAAGAGATTCTCAGTAGTAGCGCACCCGCAAGCGAATGGTCAGGTCGAGGCCGTCAATAAGGTTATCAAGTCTATATTGAAGAAAAGACTGGAGAAAGCCGGGGGCAAGTGGGTTGATGAACTCCCAATGGCTCTGTGGGCGTACAGAACGACTCACAAAACTGCGACCGGACACACCCCTTTTTCTCTATCCTATGGCTCTGAAGCAGTTATTCCAGTCGAAATGGAAGTTCACTCTCACTGTGTGACATACTACGACCCAAAAACGAATGCTATATTACTTGCTGAATCCCTAGATCTGCTTGATGAGAAGCATGAAGAAGCCAATGTGAGGGCAGCTGCATATCGAAGTCGAGTCCCTCGAATATACAACGCCAAGGTCCGCCCACGAACTTTTGAACCCGGTGACCTGGTACTCAAGAGAATTTACCCGGTCCCTTCACACATAAACCCAAATTAGGAAGGGCCGTATATGATTTCACAAAAGCTCAGAGATGGCACATTCAAATTATCAACCGTTGATGGTCTCACTTTACCAAGAGCCTGGAATAGCGGAAGCCTCCGTCGCTACTACATCTGACGGGCTTTATTTATCTATTTTTTATCAATTTCTTCCTTAGCATTTTGTTTTTGCATTTTGAAATTTGAACTTGTAATAAGGCAACTGGATTTGCCATGTTTCTTTCGTTTCAGCAATAAAATGCCATCTCTTCGAGCCGAAAGTCGTGATTCACTGAAAATAACACATAATATCACATTGCACGAAGAGCTAGATTCCATCACACGGTGAGATTTATTCAAATAGGGAGTAACTGTGATGCAACCAGTCACTCACTAAATGAAACCCGAGCTCAGGGACAAGACACAATACCAGCATACACAGGGATTGACACACGACAATCCTTTTGGCTAACTCCAACTTCCCACAGTGTGAATTGGAGTATAAGCATTCCATAATTCGTTCCTGGAGTGAGAACGGACTCCAACTTCCCAGAGTGTGAATTGGAGTATAAACATTCCATAATTCGTTCCCGGAGTGCGAACGGACTCCAACTTCCCAGAGTGTGAATTGGAGTATAAACATTCCATAATTCGTTCCCGGAGTGCGAACGGACTCCAACTTCCCAGAAGTGTGAATAGGAGTATAAACATTCCATAATTCGTTCCCGGAGTGCGAACGGACTCCAACTTCCCAGAGTGTGAATTGGAGTATAAACATTCCATAATTCATTCCCGGAGTGCGAACGGACTCCAACTTCCCAGAAGTGTGAATTGGAGTATAAACATTCCATAATTCGTTCCCGGAGTGCGAACGGACTCCAACTTCCCAGAGTGTGATTGGAGTATAAACATTCCACAATTCGTTCCCGGAGTGCGAACGGACTCCAACTTCCCAGAGTGTGAATTGGAGTATAAATATTCCATAATTCGTTCCCGGAGTGCGAACGGAATCCAACTTCCCAGAGTGTGAATTGGAGTATAAACATTCCATAATTCGTTCCCGGAGTGCGAACGGACTCCAACTTCCCAGAAGTGTGAATTGGAGTATAAACATTCCATAATTCGTTCCCGGAGTGCGAACGGACTCCAACTTCCCAGAGTGTGAATTGGAGTATAAACATTCCATAATTCGTTCCCGGAGCGCGAATCGAAGTACAATCAACAATTCGAAGTTCCCGAAGTACGGGCCGAGATGTCAACATCAACTCCCAATTCCCATAGCGCGAAGTGGAGTGTGAATATCAATTCCGAGCTCCCAGAGCGCAAACCGTGTTCCAAACATCGATAACCCTCAGATTCACGGAATGCAGGACAGATTATCGATCTCAAATTGTCATAAGTCCCCAGAAGGGGGGCATGTGCCCGAGGCTTGCAATAAACGCAATCAGCCGCCAGAATATGAATATTCTTCCCCGCAACTAAGGGGCAAGAAGCTGGGTGTTAATCACTGGCTTAAGTGATAAAATACTCAGAATCCGACTCATCCATTAAACCACGAGACGAAGCTATATAAATACTGAGCGGATAGAAAACAAATACTGCAAGGCATTTAGGTAAGAAGAAAAGAATAATTTCCCATTTCATCAGCCAACAAAAACAGGTTTGATTAAATGGCAAGTAAAGATGTTACGATTAAGTGGAGGCCGAATCCACACATACACATGGCCCAAGAAAGAACAAAAGGAAAGACAAAAGAATTGTTATCCGTAATCTCACGACAAAGCGAAGGACTCACTCTTTCTTCCTCCGGTGCTTCTTCCTCGGAGTCGAGCCGCTAGACCCACTGCCTGGCTTCCTACGAGACTTTTTGCATTTCTTGGGAACGTCCTCCGCGTCTGGCATAATATCGATGTCTTCCTCAGAACTGGAAGGGACAGAGATCCTTCTGTGGGAGTGAGCCGAGGGCATGGGAACGGTAACATGTACTTGGTCAGCAACACTCGAGATGGTTACCATGCCACCAGGTGAAATCATAATTAGAGAAGATAAGCTTGAGGGAGCAGCGTCGCAACCGGGACCAACCGTCACCGTCGTGGCCATCTCGGCACTTATCTCGGCTAAAATCTCTTCCTCTCGAGACAGTTGGGCCGCGCCAGATACACTGGTGGTCAACACGATCGAGCTAGAAACTGGAGCAGCTCCACTCGTCGCAAAAGAAAGATCAGGGATGGGGTCAAGAGGGTGACCAAATAGCTCTTCAAACATTTGAACATCGAATGACATTGAGCCTCCCTCTCCCATATCACCAACCATGGCAGTAGTTCAAATCGCCTCGGTGACACTAACTCCACGCGTAGGATATAAAGCCGAAGGAACAGGGAGCACGGGTGCGACACTCTCGGTCACTAAACAACAAAAATTAGAGCTATCAGGCCGAGAAATTCCCTCGAAAGTCAAGGTTTTAAGACGTAAAGAGAGTAATCAAAATACCTACTTTACCTTGCCTCGGAGCTTGGACAAGCTCGGGGGCGAGAATCTTGCCCGAAGACAGTTCCAGTTGGTCCGGATTGTAGGCTGGAATAGCTTGTGGATCAACCACAGCAACAACTTCGGATGAATTCGAAACGGGGACTTCAGTATTCTCGCTATGGTGCACAGTACCCGAACCTTCGCCAACCTCCGTTTGATGAACACCAAGTCTCTCTTTTTCAACAGAAATGATTGCTTCATGAAGGGTTCTCCTCTCATCCTTGCTGAGCAGACGTGACTCAAGCTCAAACTCATCTAATACCGAATCCGGACAAGACATCCTCTTGTTTTCCACTAATTTCTTCCAAGCATTGTAGAGAGGCATCGAGTAATCCCCTAGCCAGGAGAGGTTCCTATGCTCCAATACATTGGCATTATATGTGTCCAAGAGATCGTCGAATTCGACCTCCTTCTTGAACCTCTCTGCTTGGACTCTCTCCTCCACCTCCGATTCAACCTCCTTAACCCTTGCAATTGCCGCATCGCGCTCAGCTCGAAAAGATACAGCCTGCTCGCACGCTTCTTGCGCAGCCACGTTCGCGTCGTCTTTTTCTTTATTCATGTCAGCAAACCTGGCCTTTAGCTCCTCTAGTTCCTTGACTACCGCATCCCGCTCAGATTCAACATTCTTGTATCGATGGCCTAAGTCTTCAACTAAAGTACAATGTGCCTGTTGCATTTTCGCCATCTCAACTAATGTCTCATCAACCTTCTTTAATGCCTCGACCTCGGCCTTGCGGGAAGATTCCACCTCAGATTGGAGTATGTCGACAATGCGACTCTTTTGAGCCAAGTCGGCTTCCAGCTTCTCGATGATTTCGGCCCGGTCGAAGGCAGCTTTGGAAGCCTTAACAGCCGCTTTGTGCCATTCTTTGTACTGAGCAAAAAAGTAACGGGTGTAGCTGAACGCCGTGGTCGCGGCATCGTCGGGAATTCTTTTAAGATTGGGAGGAAAAATACAAGCATCAAAGCAAATCTCTGGAAAATCTTTTCTTAGTTGAGCAAGCCTAATGGCCCCTTCGCCAGAAGACTCAATAAGGGTCTCCTCCGCAGACGCAGACGTTGCGACCTCAGTTCGAGGACGATGTGGCTCGAGCCTCGAAACCTGCGAAGATGACTGATGTCGCAGAGGCTCGGATGCCTGGACATGATTTCGGGATGGCGGAGGAGATCGAGATGGGGAGCGATGTCTACGGTCTCTGTCTGATCGTTCCTGGCTAGAGTAACCACGGTGATGATCCTTTGCATGATACTCCTGGCCATATTGCCTCCGGTCGCGATCACGATCGGGGCCTCCACGCCGAGATTCATAATAGGTTGAGGGGTGATGCACTCTCCGGAGTTTGTCCAATGTAGTCTGACGGCCAGCCATATTACCTGGAAAAGAAATGCAGTTCAGTTAAGTACCAGGCAAAATCAATATGGCAAATGAAGCAGTCGTGTAGTGTCATGAAAGTGTATGCAAATGTGCAAAGCCCCCGACCAACCAGAAGTATCGACTGCACTAACGGGTAAAAGCTCGCTTATGTCTAACGCATCCCGGAGCTCAACCAACCCGGACTTGTGATAAAGAGAAACGCATTCCGGGATGGGAACGTCATCCAGTCCTATGAAAATGTTTCCTGGTTGACAAAGAGCGGAGTCAGAAGAAATAATTCCAGGGATCAAGCGAGACACGACTATAGACTTCCGTCTCTTAAATTTAGAAACAACAGCCTTGCCTTTCCGCTTTTTTCCTGCTTGAGGAAGGTCAGCCGCTAGCCCGGTGTTAGTAGGCGTCCTCTCATCATCGCTCATTTCTCTTATCACTACACCGGTTTTCCTCTTTGCCTTCGGAGCCGATCTCGCCAATTCCTCAACGACCATACTCTGGTTTATCTCAATTAAACCCAGCATCCTTAAGTTATCATCAGTTAAGACCAAGTCAATGTGCCGCAAATCACTCGGGATCTCTTGTAAACTTCGGATAACGTTTCTGTATCGACCACCGTCTGGCCTTGATATAATAGCTGCAAGAAAAACACCTGATGTCAGTTCGAGTGTTGACAATGACCATTAAAGAGGGCTTACACGATTTACGACACTCATGTCTGGACAGCCATCGCCTAGCAAATCCTAGGGGGCATCGGTCAAAGAACCATTCATTCTTAAAGTAACTGAGTCTAGTCCAGGCTCCCGTCACAATCTGGCAGTTTCTAACTGCCTCCAGAAAGGTGAAAGATGGACTATCACCCCTGCTCTTGAAGTTGAATATATGTCTAATCTCGGCTGGCCTAGGCGGACGAAAAAGGCGGTCCATGAACAAGATGAAAACACTGTTCAGTAACGCGTGCCCGTTGGGGTGAAGTTGTGCGGGAGCGATTCCAATGAACGACAGCATCTCCCTGATATATTGGTTAAACGGAGGGAGAGTTCCAGCCGCACAAGCATGACGATAAAAAGCAGTATAGCCCTTGGGTGGAGTGTGAGGTCTATCATCAACCCCCGGTAGCAAAACGTCATCCAGGGATAAGTTATGTTTCGAACATATCCGACCCAATAATGCTCCAGAAATACTGGATCGGATGGAATCTATGGGATCTTCGATAAGCAAGGCATCCGGCAATTCGTCCGGAGCAGGATCTGTTACTTTAGGAAGGATCTCTGGAATTTCTAGCACTGGGGGAGATAAGCTTTGTAACTCTTGTTGTTCAGAACCCGAAGACTCCATAATTAACTAACTCACAAGAAAGCAGCGTTAAAAACAAAGAAAGCCCGTATATTCCCCGGTGTGAGGTATATGAATATGTTGTGCAGTGCAAATGCATAACTAAAGCAAATTTTGCAAGATTGGGACGCGGTGTCCGAACGACAAAACCTTGAAATCGGAAAACGAAAACGACCGTCATCGCTGACCGTCACTTTCACATCGCTCAGATACTACTGACCAATTATGAATTCGTTATATGCATTTAAGTCATGGTGCCATCGACGAGCTCCAAAAAGACAGGTCAGGACAGCTTTGATCATGCGAGGCCGAAGCTCGTCGGAATCAAGTATGCTAAAAATTCAGTAAGCTCGTCAGAGATCAATTTAAAGTTGGTCGTAGTTCAGATATTGGAACAAGTCGATGAGGTGGAAGTTCCAGAAGCAAGAACGTTCGAATCGATCGACTCGATTCGACACGAGTCAGATCGACGAACCTCGAGACGGCGCAACCCAATGCCACGTAGTTCGACTCGATGAGACTTGGGAACGAAGGAGCAGTTCGAACCCATGCAGCCTCACCTGACTTCGAATCCATCGAATTCGAGCTCCTTCGAATCCATCAAGAGCAGTTCGAACCCATGGAGCCCCACCTGACTTCGAATCCATCGAAGTCGAGCTCCTTCGAATTCATCAAGAGCGGTTCGAATCCACAGAGTCCCACCAAACTTCGGATCCATCGGAGTTGGACTCCTTCGAATCGATGAACGTATCATTGCTTCGAATCGATCAGTAGTGAGCTCCTTCGAATCGATCAGAATGTCATTGTTTCGAATCCATCACCACACGCCTTTTTTGTTGTTATTCTCCTGCAATCATCGATTCGAAGCTGCACATTCGAAACCAACTCGAAGCGCTCACCCCTGATCGATACGGCTCAAAAGTTTGCATTCCTCAGTTCCATGGAGTCGGCCTACTTCGTTCAAATCTCACCACTCTCCAAAAATTTCCAGAAGAAGGGATTGAACCAATGCCAAAAAAGGTTACAGTTTCTATCATTCTCAACTCGAATCGACCCCTTGGTTACCTGATTTGGTTTGATTACAAATGGAAGCTTAAAGGAATTTGATCGATTCGTGAAAAAGCACGTTTGAGTTGGCTCTGGGAATCGATTCAAAGAAGCAGCCAAAGCAATGGTAAAGGGTAAAAAGTGAAAATGTAGTCAGCCTCGTGTATTTATATGGATTCCAAAAGGGATTAGTGTCACTTCGACTCCCATCGATTTGAACGACCACTTTCGAATCCATCACTGCTTCGAATCCATCTAAGTTTTGAATCCATCAGAGGCTTCGAGTCCATCAGAGTCTTCGAACCCATCACTGCTTCGAATCCATCACAGCTCCGAATCCCTTCTAAGCTTCGAATCCAGCAAAACGGCATCGATACGAGGCAACATCGATTCAAAGATGCACATGGGCAAGGGATGGATCGAAGGTCCAATCGATTCGAAGCGCAAGGCCCATCGGGCCATCGATTCGAAAGCCATCAATTCATACAAACATAACTTCGAATCCATCAAAAACCACTGATAAACAACACTTTGACTTGAATCTAAAATCGATTTAGGAGAAAATCGGGACGGAATTTGGCAGCAAACAAAAACCGACATGACTCGTGGACGCACGACGTTAATAAGGGCGGAGCTAATATATGTGCACACATATCGAGCTAACATTCGATTTTGAACATTTACAGGGGTCAAATATTCACCCTGTTGTAGCAACGACAGCCAACGATTAAGCACAATCACACAGCAATCAATCATATCAAGGCAAGGTTACGGCAATACGGCATATGAGTCTCAACGAAAAGGGAGCAATAATTTTCAGAATAAAATGGAGACTATTCAAAGCACGTCGTGTTCCCACAAGACGTACTTTGGGGGGAAAAATGTTATCCCGCTTTTTGGGCAAAAGCCGTGATACCAAAAGATTGGTCAAAGACAAAAGACAGTTCGCCTCAGAGATTGATCGTACTTCACTCCACTATGGATATCGATGAATTCTGTCCGAGTCCGGATCGGGCCACAATTGATAGGGCGTAACAAGAAAGACCATAGAAGCCACCAATTCAAATTTTAAGTCAATCCGAGGTCATATGCTCAAGTAATGATGGATTCAAGTTAAGAAGGTGCACATTGCTCGGTTCGAACCCATCATGTTCGAACCCATCGTTTTCGAACCCATCACATTCGAAACCATCTGTTTCGAACCTATCATATTCGAACCCATAGGAAGAAGCGACGTTCGAATCCATCAGGGGCGTGCCTCCCTTCGAATCCATCACTGCTTAAACGCGCCTTGAATCAATCACAGCTTCGTGTCCACCTCAAGCTTCGAACCCATCACCAACTTCGAGTCCATCACAGCTTCGAATCCATGCTGTCTTCGAAACCTACACGTTAAAAACAACTTCGAATCGATCCGGAGCCATCGATTCGAAGCGTCGCCGCCCCCTCATGCAACAGGTTCGATTCGAACCTATGGGTTCGAACCATATGGATTCAAACCATATGGATTCGAACCTAAGGGTTCGAACCATATGGATTCGAAACATATGAGTTCGAACGACCCATAGGATCGATTCGAACTAACCAGCGTACCGAAATGCATCATCTTGAATCGATCATAACTCCCAATCTACTGATCCAAATCCCATGAAATTTTTACAGAAGTTTGTCTACATGATGAAGAACGTCCACGCCAAGTTTCATCGCAATTGGACAATTTTTTGATCGATTCGAAGTTCACTTCAAATCGATCCCAAACTGGGCACGCATTTCAAGAACGCGGGCCTGTGGGCCCCCCGTCACGTGCCAAGCAGCCTCTCCAGGTTTTAGGCGGGATTTTGGCCTTCCACACCTATAAATAGAGCCCCTGGTCACTCAGAAAAGGGGTCGGAGAATTTGGAGAAGAAGAGTAAGCCTAAACGCTGCCGGAATCACTCCATACTACCTCCTTTGCTGTTAATTTCGAATTTAAGTCCATTTCCTGCTGTAATTTGCTTAAAAAACATTTGTAATCTTTAAGTATTAAGAAATAAAGTGATAAAACTTCATAGTGGACATAGGCGCATAGCCGAACCACTCTAAATCCTTGTCTTCTGTGCAATTTACTTTTCTGTGACTTGAAGTTTTTGCTAGATAGTCCCTATTTCCAATTCAAGTTCTTCATTTACTATCTCTTCAAAAACTTCCGAAGGGCGTTTGCCCAATTTTGGTGCAAACAGTGATATTGGGTGTTTGTGACCAATTTTGGTGCAAACATTTTGGTGCTTTCACTGAGAATTGAACTCAGGAGTTCTACCAATTGATAGGAGATTCAGAGAGAGTTTGAAAGTTCAGGTTTGAGAAATTATGACGAGACAATCGAGTAGGAGGCCAAGGCCAGAGAGAAGCGAACATCAAGGAAGTCCAGAGGCTTCCTCAGGAGCGAATCAACCATCGATCTTCATCACTAGGGACGAGATGGAGACTATGATGAAGAGGCAAGAGGAATTGATCCAGAGTTTATTCCAACAGATAGGACAACTTGGAGCACAGAATAGGGAAGCCAATGGAGTCCAGAACGGAGCAGGACCATCCGGCGTAGCACCTGGATTAGGGGGCACACCCATGGAGAACGTTGATCCAGTTTCGGAGAGAGAAAGAGGAGCATCTGCGCAACCCGGTAGTAGTAGAGGATTGAATGCTCAATCAAGGGGGCAGATCCCAGAGTTCCCTCGTGAACTCGGGGGGCAGGTTGAAAGTAGTGAACAAGGATTACATCTCGGAGACAATGACAGATTAGCAGAGATGTTTAGAAGAGCTTTAAGAGGCGGTTTAGTGAACAAAGATTTGGAGGATGTTAATAGAAATCCTTTTACTTCAGCAATCAGGCAAGCTAGGAACCCACCGGATTTCAAACTACCATCGTTGGATATATATGACGGGAGAACGGACCCCACGGTCCATCTGACAAAATATATGAGACATATGGAAGTGCTGGGGGCATTAGAGGAGGTCATGGCCCGGTGCTTTCCATTATACTTGACAGATATCGCTGCACTGTGGTTTAGACAGTTGGATAACGGATCCATCGGAACATGGAATGGTTTAGTTGAGAGATTTATGAGGCAATTCAGGGTTCATATTACAAGACCCAAGAATGTGATGACTTTGGCAACCCTAAAGCAAAAAGCCGGAGAGACCTTGAGGAGTTATTCTAGCACGATTCAATGCAGCAGCAGCTTCAGTGGATCGAGCGGATCCGTCCATGGTGGTAATGGCAGCTGTGTCCGGAATAGCTGACGGCACAGAGTTCAAAAATTCATTGACTAAAGATCCACCCATAGATCTAGAGGAATTCTATCATGAGGCAGAAAATTTTTTACGATTAGAGGATGCAAATGCGGAAAGAGAAGAAGGAGATGGGATAGAAGTTTATGCATTCAAAGACGAAAAACCCCCTAGAAGGGACTCGGACAAGGATAATGGTAAGAGAAGGATTGAGAATGACAGAGACAGATCAAAGAGGCAACGGAGGGAGCCGCGATTCACCACCTACACTGAGTTGAACGAGAGCCTGGAACGAATTTATCAGGATACCAAAGAACAGATTCTGTATCGTAGGCCAATGCAAAGGGATCCTACCTCTGACGAAAGGAAATCAAATAAGTTCTGTGTATTCCTTGAATTAAATGGTCATAACACTAATGATTGTAGGCACCTGAAGGATGAGGTGGAAGGGCATATCAGGAACGGTATGCTCCTTCAATATGTAAGGAGGCGAGCTCCTGTGGCGGAACCAGAACGGCCACCGTCCACATCAGCTAGAGGCGACCCTGAATCAGGGCACCGTTTGGTTATCAATTGAGTGAAATAACGATGGACAAGTTGTAAGCTTCCACTAACGCAATTAAATCATTTACACATGCGCGAGATCGCGAACGATCTCCAGGCTTGCTCTGAGTGATCATTGACTGTTTTGTAGTGGGAACTTACACTTTGACATCCATGCTTTACTTTCATTTCGTTTTGATTTGGACATTTAGACTTTGTTTGTTTGGACATTGTTTTTGAAACTCATTCGTTTAATAGATATTCGTTTCTGATAACTCTGGAATGGCTAAGTTACTTACACATGTATGGGGTCGCGAACGATCCTTAGGCATGCTCCGAGATGGCAATGAACCGCAATGACTAACGATCCGGGAACTCACCCGAACATGACCCTGGCATCGATAACACCAAGCCCTCCCGGGCACACTTAATCGCCACGAACGGCATCCGACCTCGAACGGTCACCATACGACCTCGAACGGTCCTAACCCGACTTCGAACAGTCACAACTCACCTCACCTCAAATGGCTTGATCGCGAACGGTCGTCACTTGAGGTCCGACACCCGACCGCGAACGGTCACAAATTCGCCTCGAACGGCACATGATCGCGAACGATCACCCTCTGCCTTGAACGGCACCGATCACGAACGGCATGGTTCACTAATTATGAAATCCGACCTCGAACGGTCACCATTCGCCTTGAACGGCACTTGGTCGCGAACGATCATCATTTGTCACGAACGGCAGTCAACCGCAAACGGTCCCATCTCATCATTTGCCGCGAACGGCATCGACCGCGAACGGTCCTATTCCATCCTATGCCACGAACGGCACGGACCGCGAATGGTCCCGATTCACCTCAAGCAGCATACGATCCCGAACGATCGATGCATAGATTTATACGCTCGACCGCGCACGGTCGCACTTCACCTCGAATGACTTGATCACGAACGATCGTCATTTGAAGTTAAGCGCTTGACCACGAACGGCCGCGCTTCATCCCAAATGGCTCGATCCCGAACGATCGTCATTTGAGGCCATATGAAACTATCAAGTTCTTTGCAGGTTGATAACAGGATACGAACATCCAACTCAAGGCATTACAAAACACACCTTCCTACCGCAAGGCATGTTTTGGGGGGCATAATGTTATCCCGCTTTTTGGCAAAGCCGTGATACCAAAAGATTGGTCGAAAACAAGAGACAGTTCGTCTCAGAGATTGGTTATACATCACTTTGCTATGGATATCGATGAATTTTGTCCAAGTCCAGATCAGGCCACAATTGATAGGACATGACAAGAAAGGTTGTAGGAGTCGTCATTTCAAATTTCAAGTCAATCCGAGTTCGTATGCTCAAGATAGGATGGATTCAAATTGAGAAAGGTGGTCACTGTCTGTTTCGAACCCATCACACTCGAGTGCTTCGAACCCATCCACTTCGAACCCATCCAATACCCATCGCTTCGAATCCATCACTACCTGCCATGTCTGAACCCATCGGCCACTGCTAACTTCGAACCGATCGATTCGAACCGATCAGGCATGATATTGGTCACTTCGAATCGATCGGTTCGTGACCCTTCAGATGGATGTGTTCGAATCCATCATTCTCCATCTACTTCGAACCGATTGCCTTCGAATCCATCAGCGCCGTTTCGTATCCATTAATAGGTAGCGTCTTCGTATCCATGAGCGTTGTATCATCCACGCCAGTGCCTAGTTCGAATCGATGATCGTTCGAATCCATCGCTGAGCTTCATTTCGTATCCATCACATGTATCGATATGAGCTTGGCATCGATACGAAGGAAGCTCCCTCCCCTCGGTTCGAACTAGGCAGATGCAGTTGATCGATTCAAACTACGCAACCGTCATCGATACGAAGTCGGCAAAATCCCTGGGTTCGAAGCGGTCAACACGGAGAAAAAGTAGGATCGATGCGAGGAGTGCGCGACACGTCACTAGGTACCACGTGCTTCCATCGATTCGAATGCATGGGTTCGAAGTCATGGGTTCGAACGACACAGCCAACTAAGAAAACGCCATTTCGAACCGAGCATATCTCCTCAACCACACATCCAAATGCAACCAAATTTTCACAGTAGCTTCCATACGAGGTAAAGATTGTTCCTGCCAAGTTTCAGCTCGATTGGACCATTTTTGATGGGTTCGAAATCACTTCTAATCGATGTCAGATCGAGACGAACCTTGGTGGGGTCGGTCGCGTGGGCCCACTCACGTGCCAGAAGAGGTCTCCCGAAGTTTCAGCAAGATATGGGCCTCCAACGCCTATAAATAGCACCCTGAGGCCTTCAGAAAGGAGGATCTTCCGAGAACTTCTCCCATTGAACGCCAAGACTCTGCCGGATTCAAGTCTATCTATCAGAATCACTGTTGTATTCAGATTTCAAAGCAATTATCAACTGTAATCCGTTGTAATCGATTTAATCAAGCAAAGCAATAAAGAAAAAACCTTCAAAGTGGACGTAGGCGCGAACGCCGAACCACTATAAATCCTGTGTTTGTGATTGTTGTTTGTGAATTACCGTGATCTGTTACTTAGAGCTGAATTCTATATTGATTGTTGCTGAGTTCTGTGTTGATTATTATCGAGTTGAGTACGTAAACGGGTGCTTTCGTGATATTGGGTGTTTGTGACCAATTTCGGTGCAAACACCAGTGACGGCTGAAAGCTGTTAAAGATGTAGAACTCACAAATACCTTCGTTTTGACTGGTTGTTGCTCCCGTAACTCTAAATGAGCCAAGAGTTATGGCCCTTCGAAGAATCGATATCCATAGGGTGCAACATCTACGGTGCAAGGTGCAACATCCGTCCAAAATGACGAAACAGTGCCGTACGACCTTTAGAAATGGGTGCATGGATTGGAAACGGTGCCGTACCATGGTGCATCACTCTCCAGCGTTGGTAAATCATAGACCAGCCACGGGAATTCCCTTTTACAGAAAAATCCACGTGACGAAAAAACGAAGCGTAAAAAACTTCCGTGACCCGATTAAGGTTCGGATAGGATTTTTTGGGTATGAAACTAACCAGTGACGGCTGAAAGCGGTCACTGCTGTAGAACTCACAGATACCTTCGTTTTGACTGGTTGTGGCTCCCGTAACTCTAAACGAGCCAAGAGTTATGACCCCCCGAAGAATCGATATCCATAGGGTGCAACATCTACGGTGCATGATGCAACATCCGTCCAAAATGGCGAAACAGTGCGTACGACCTTTAGAAACGGGTGCATGGATTGGAAACGGTGCAGTACCATGGTGCACCACTCTCCAGCGTTGGTAAATCATAGACCAGCCACGGGGATCCCGTTTTACAGAAAAAATCCACGTGACGAAAAAACGAAGGGTAAAAAACTTCCACGACCCGATTGAGGTTCGGATAGGATTTTTTGGGTATGAAACTAACCAGTGACGGCTAAAAGCAGTCACAGCTGTAGAACTCACAGATACCTTCGTTTTGACAGGTTATGGCTCCCGTAACTCTAAACGAGCCAAGAGTTATGGCCCTCCGAAGAATCGATATCCACAGGGTGCAACATCTACGGTGCAAGGTGCAACATCCGTCCAAAATGACGAAACTGTGCCGTACGACCTTAAGAAATGGGTGCATGGATTGGAAACGGTGCAGTACCATGGTGCACCACTCTCCAGCGTTGGTAAATCATAGACCAGCCACGGGGATCCCGTTTTACAGAAAAAATCCACGTGACGAAAAAACGAAGGGTAAAAAACTTCCATGACCCGATTGAGGTTCGGATAGGATTTTTTGGGTATGAAACTAACCAGTGACGGCTGAAAGCCGTCAAAGATGTAGAACTCACAAGTACCTTCGTTTTGACTGGTTGTGGCTTCCGTAACTCTAAACGAGCCAAGAGTTATGGCCCTCCGAAGAATCGATATCCATAGGGTGCAATATCTACGGTGCAGGGTGCAACATCCGTCCAAAATGACGAAACAGTGTCGTACGACCTTTAGAAAAGGGTGCATGGATTGGAAACGGTGCAGTACCATGGTGCACCACTCTCCAGCGATGGTAAATCATAGACCAGCCACGGGAATTCCCTTTTACAGAAAAATCCATGTGACGAAAAAACGAAGGGTAAAAAACTTTCGTGACCCGATTGAGGTTAGGATAGGATTTTTTGGGTATGAAACTAACCAGTGACGGCTGAAAGCAGTCAAGGATGTAGAACTCACAAATAACTTCGTTTTGACTGGTTGTTGCTCCCGTAACTCTAAACGAGCCAAGAGTTATGGCCCTCCGAAGAATCGATATCCATAGGGTGCAACATCTACGGTGCAAGGTGCAACATCCGTCCAAAATAACGAAACAGTGCCGTACGACCTTTAGAAATGGTTGCATGGATTGGAAACGGTGCAGTACCATGGTGCACCACTCTCCAGCGTTGGTAAATCATAGACCAGCCACGGGGATCCCGTTTTACAGAAAAAATCCACGTGACGAAAAAACGAAGGGTAAAAAACTTCCATGACCCGATTGAGGTTCGGATAGGATTTTTTGGGTATGAAACTAACCAGTGACGGCTGAAAGCGGTCACTGCTGTAGAACTCACAGATACCTTCGTTTTGACTGGTTGTGGCTCCCGTAACTCTAAACGAGCCAAGAGTTATGGCCCTCCGAAGAATAGATATCCATAGGGTGCAACATCTACGGTGCAAGGTGCAACATCCGTCCAAAATGACGAAACAGTGCCGTACGACCTTTAGAAACGGGTGCATGGATTGGAAACGGTGCAGTACCATGGTGCTCCACTCTCCAGCGTTGGTAAATCATAGACCAGCCACGGGGATCCCGTTTTACAGAAAAAATCCACGTGACGAAAAAACGAAGGGTAAAAAACTTCCATGACCCGATTGAGGTTCGTATAGGATTTTTTGGTTATGAAACTAACCAGTGACGGCTGAAAGCAGTCAAAGATGTAGAACTCACAAATACCTTCGTTTTGACTGGTTGTTGCTCCCGTAACTCTAAACGAGCCAAGAGTTATGGCCCTCCGAAGAATCGATATCCATAGGGTGCAACTTCTACGGTGCAAGGTGCAACATCCGTCCAAAATGACGAAACAGTGTCGTACGACCTTTAGAAACGGGTGCATGGATTGGAAACGGTGCAGTACCATGGTGCATCACTCTCCAACGATGGTAAATCATAGATCAGCCACGGGAATTCCCTTTTACAGAAAAATCCACGTGACGAAAAAACGAAGGGTAAAAAACTTCCGTGACCCGATTGAGGTTCGGATAGGATTTTTTGGGTATGAAACTGACCAGTGACGGCTGAAAGCGGTCACAGCTGTAGAACTCACAGATACCTTCGTTTTGACTGGTTGTGGCTCCCGTAACTCTAAACAAGCCAAGAGTTATGGCCCTCCGAAGAATCGATATCCACAGGGTGCAACATCTACGGTGCAAGGTGCAACATCCATCCAAAATGACGAAACAGTGCCGTACGACCTTTAGAAATGGGCGCATGGATTGGAAAAGGTGCGGTACCATGGTGCACCACTCTCCAGCATTGGTAAATCATAGACAAGCCACGGGGATCCCGTTTTACAGAAAAAATCCACGTGACGAAAAAACGAACGGTAAAAAACTTCCATGACCCGATTGAGGTTCGGATAGGATTTTTTGGGTATGAAACTAACCAGTGACGGCTGAAAGCAGTAACAGATGTAGAACTCACAGATACCTTCGTTTTGACTGGTTGTGGCTCCCATAACTCTAAACGAGCCAAGAGTTATGGCCCTCCGAAGAATCGATATCCATAGGGTGCAACATCTACGGTGCAAGGTGCAACATCCGTCCAAAATGACGAAACAGTGCCGTACGACCTTTAGAAATGGGTGCATGGATTGGAAACGGTGCAGTACCATGGTGCATCACTCTCCAACGATGGTAAATCATAGACCAGCCGCGGGAATTACCTTTTACTGAAAAATCCACGTGACGAAAAAACGAAGGGTAAAAAACTTCCGTGACCCGATTGAAGTTCGGATAGGATTTTTTGGGTATGAAACTAACCAGTGACGGCTGAAAGCAGTAACAGATGTAGAACTCACAGATACCTTCGTTTTGACTGGTTGTGGCTCCCGTAACTCTAAACGAGCCAAGAGTTATGGCCCTCCAAAGAATCGATATCCATAGGGTGCAACATCTACGGTGCAAGGTGCAACATCCATCCAAAATGACGAAACAGTGCCGTACGACCTTTAGAAACGGGTGCATGGATTGGAAACGGTGCAGTACTATGGTGCACCACTCTCCAGCGTTGGTAAATCATAGACCAGCCGCTGGGATCCCGTTTTACAGAAAAAATGCACGTGACGAAAAAACGAAGGGTAAAAAACTTCCATGACCCGATTGAGGTTCGGATAGGATTTTTTGGGTATGAAACTGACCAGTGACGGCTGAAAGCTATCAAAGCCGTAGAACTCACAGATACATTCGTTTTGACTGGTTGTGGCTCCCGTAAATCTAAACGAGCCAAGAGTTATGGCCCTCCGAAGAATCGATATCCACAGGGTGCAACATCTACAGTGCAAGGTGCAACATCCGTCCAAAATGACGAAACAGTGCCGTACGACCTTTAGAACGGGTGCATGGATTGGAAAAGGTGCAGTACCATGGTGCACCACTCTCCAGCGTTGGTAAATCATAGACCAGCCACGGGGATCCCGTTTTACAGAAAAAATCCACGTGACGAAAAAACGAAGGGTAAAAAACTTCCATGACCCGATTGAGGTTCGGATAGGATTTTTTGGGTATGAAACTAACCAGTGACGGCTGAAAGCCGTCATAGATGTAGAACTCACAAGTACCTTCGTTTTGACTGGTTGTGGCATCCGTAACTCTAAACGAGCCAAGAGTTATGGCCCTCCGAAGAATCGATATCCATAGGGTGCAACATCTACGGTGCAAGGTGCAACATCCGTCCAAAATGACGAAACAGTGCCGTACGACCTTTAGAAATGGGCGCGTGGATTGGAAAAGGTACAGTACCATGGTGCACCACTCTCCAGCATTGGTAAATCATAGACAAGCCACGGGGATCCCGTTTTACAGAAAAAATCCACGTGACGAAAAAACGAAGGGTAAAAAACTTCCATGACCCGATTGAGGTTCGGATAGGATTTTTTGGGTATGAAACTAACCAGTGACGGCTGAAAGCAGTAACAGATGTAGAACTCACAGATACCTTCGTTTTGACTGGTTGTGGCTCCCGTAACTCTAAACGAGCCAAGAGTTATGGCCCTCCGAAGAATCGATATCCATAGGGTGCAACATCTACGGTGCAAGGTGCCACATCCGTCCAAAATGACGAAACAGTGCCGTACGACCTTTAGAAACGGGTGCATGGATTGGAAACGGTGCAGTACTATGGTGCACCACTCTCCAGCGTTGGTAAATCATAGACCAGCCGCTGGGATCCCGTTTTACAGAAAAAATGCACGTGACGAAAAAACGAAGGGTAAAAAACTTCCATGACCCGATTGAGGTTCGGATAGGATTTTTTGGGTATGAAACTGACCAGTGACGGCTGAAAGCTGTCAAAGCTGTAGAACTCACAGATACCTTCGTTTTGACTGGTTGTGGCTCCCGTAAATCTAAACGAGCCAAGAGTTATGGCCCTCCGAAGAATCGATATCCACAGGGTGCAACATCTACGGTGCAAGGTGCAACGTCCGTCCAAAATGACGAAACAGTGCCGTACGACCTTTAGAACGGGTGCATGGATTGGAAAAGGTGCAGTACCATGGTGCACCACTCTCCAGCGTTGGTAAATCATAGACCAGCCACGGGGATCCCGTTTTACAGAAAAAATCCACGTGACGAAAAAACGAAGGGTAAAAAACTTCCATGACCCGATTGAGGTTCGGATAGGATTTTTTGGGTATGAAACTAACCAGTGACGGCTGAAAGCCGTCATAGATGTAGAACTCACAAATACCTTCGTTTTGACTGGTTGTTGCTCCCGTAACTCTAAACGAGCCAAGAGTTATGGCCCTCCGAAGAATCGATATCCATAGGGTTCAACATTTACGGTGCAATGTGCAACATCCGTCCAAAATGACGAAACAGTGCCGTACGACCTTTAGAAATGAGTGCATGGATTGGAAACGGTGCAGTACCATGGTGCATCACTCTCCAACGATGGTAAATCATAGACCAGCCGCGGGAATTACCTTTTACTGAAAAATCCACGTGACGAAAAAACGAAGGGTAAAAAACTTCCGTGACCCGATTGAAGTTCGGATAGGATTTTTTGGGTATGAAACTAACCAGTGACGGCTGAAAGCAGTAACAGATGTAGAACTCACAGATACCTTCGTTTTGACTGGTTGTGGCTCCCGTAACTCTAAACGAGCCAAGAGTTATGGCCCTCCGAAGAATCGATATCCATAGGGTGCAACATCTACGGTGCAAGGTGCAACATCCGTCCAAAATGACGAAACAGTGCCGTACGACCTTTAGAAATGGGTGCATGGATTGGAAACGGTGCAGTACCATGGTGCATCACTCTCCAACGATGGTAAATCATAGACCAGCCGCGGGAATTACCTTTTACTGAAAAATCCACGTGACGAAAAAACGAAGGGTAAAAAACTTCCGTGACCCGATTGAAGTTCGGATAGGATTTTTTGGGTATGAAACTAACCAGTGACGGCTGAAAGCAGTAACAGATGTAGAACTCACAGATACCTTCGTTTTGACTGGTTGTGGCTCCCGTAAATCTAAACGAGCCAAGAGTTATGACCCTCCAAAGAATCGATATCCATAGGGTGCAACATCTACGGCGCAAGGTGCAACATCCATCCAAAATGACGAAACAGTGCCGTACGACCTTTAGAAACGGGTGCATGGATTGGAAACGGTGCAGTACTATGGTGCACCACTCTCCAGCGTTGGTAAATCATAGACCAGCCGCTGGGATCCCGTTTTACAGAAAAAATGCACGTGACGAAAAAACGAAGGGTAAAAAACTTCCATGACCCGATTGAGGTTCGGATAGGATTTTTTGGGTATGAAACTGACCAGTGACGGCTGAAAGCTATCAAAGCTGTAGAACTCACAGATACATTCGTTTTGACTGGTTGTGGCTCCCGTAAATCTAAACGAGCCAAGAGTTATGGCCCTCCGAAGAATCGATATCCACAGGGTGCAACATCTACGGTGCAAGGTACAACATCCGTCCAAAATGACGAAACAGTGCCGTACGACCTTTAGAACGGGTGCATGGATTGGAAAAGGTGCAGTACCATGGTGCACCACTCTCCAGCGTTGGTAAATCATAGACCAGCCACGGGGATCCCGTTTTAAAGAAAAAATCCACGTGACGAAAAAACGAAGGGTAAAAAACTTCCATGACCCGATTGAGGTTCGGATAGGATTTTTTGGGTATGAAACTAACCAGTGACGGCTGAAAGCCGTCATTGATGTAGAACTCACAAGTACCTTCGTTTTGACTGGTTGTGGCATCCGTAACTCTAAACGAGCCAAGAGTTATGGCCCTCCGAAGAATTGATATCCATAGGGTGCAACATCTACGGTGCAAGGTGCAACATCCGTCCAAAATGACGAAACAGTGCCGTACGACCTTTAGAAAAGGGTGCATGGATTGGAAACGGTGCAGTACCATGGTGCACCACTATCCAGCGATGGTAAATCATAGACCAGCCACGGGAAATCCCTTTTACAGAAAAATCCACGTGACGAAAAAACGAAGGGTAAAAAACTTCCGTGACCCGATTGAGGTTAGGATAGGATTTTTTGGGTATGAAACTAACCAGTGACGGCTGAAAGCAGTCAAAGATGTAGAACTCACAAATACCTTCGTTTTGACTGGTTGTTGGTCCCGTAACTCTAAACGAGCCAAGAGTTATGGCCCTCCGAAGAATCGATATCCATAGGGTGCAACATCTACGGTGCAAGGTGCAACATCCGTCCAAAATGACGAAACAGTGCCGTACGACCTTTAGAAACGGGTGCATGGATTGGAAACGGTGCAGTACCATGGTGCACCACTCTCCAGTGTTGGTAAATCATAGACCAGCCGTTGGGATCCCGTTTTACAGAAAAAATCCACGTGACGAAAAAACGAAGGGTAAAAAACTTCCATGACCCGATTGAGGTTCGGATAGGATTTTTTGGGTATGAAACGAACCAGTGACGGCTGAAAGCTGTTACAGATGTAGAACTCACAGATACCTTCGTTTTGACTGGTTGTTGCTCCCGTAACTCTAAACGAGCAAAGAGTTATGGCCCTTCGAAGAATCGATATCCATAGGGTGCAACATCTACGGTGCAAGGTGCAACATCCGTCCAAAATGACGAAACAGTGCCGTACGACCTTTAGAAACGGGTGCATGGATTGGAAACGGTGCCGTACCATGGTGCATCACTCTCCAGCGATGGTAAATCATAGATC
This sequence comes from Allium cepa, assembly GCA_030765085.1. NCBI lineage: Eukaryota > Viridiplantae > Streptophyta > Magnoliopsida > Asparagales > Amaryllidaceae > Allium > Allium cepa. Next base: position 3,119,880 of record CM060941.1, read on the forward strand.
AGCCACGGGAATTCCCTTTTACAGAAAAATCCACGTGACGAAAAAACGAAGGGTAAAAAACTTCCGTGACCCGATTGAGGTTCGGATAGGATTTTTTGGGTATGAAACTGACCAGTGACGGCCGAAAGCGGTCACAGCTGTAGAACTCACAGATACCTTCGTTTTGACTGGTTGTGGCTCCCGTAACTCTAAACAAGCCAAGAGTTATGGCCCTCCGAAGAATCGATATCCACAGGGGTGCAAGGTGCAACATCCGTCCAAAATGACGAAACAGTGCCGTACGACCTTTAGAAATGGGCGCATGGATTGGAAAAGGTGCAGTACCATGGTGCACCACTCTCCAGCATTGGTAAATCATAGACAAGCCACGGGGATCCCGTTTTACAGAAAAAATCCACGTGACGAAAAAACGAAGGGTAAAAAACTTCCATGACCCAATTGAGGTTCGGATAGGATTTTTTGGGTATGAAACTAACCAGTGACGGCTGAAAGCTATCACAACTGTAGAACTCACAGATACCTTCGTTTTGACTGGTTGTGGCTCCCGTAACTCTAAACGAGCCAAGTGTTATGGCCCTCCGAAGAATCGATATCCACAGGGTGCAACATATACGGTGCAAGGTGCAACGTCCGTCCAAAATGACGAAACAGTGTCATACGACCTTTAGAAATGGGTGCATGGATTGGAAACGGTGCAGTACCATGGTGCATCACTCTCCAGCGACGGTAAATCATAGACCAGCCGCGGGAATTCCCTTTTACAGAAAAATCCACGTGATGAAAAAACGAAGGGTAAAAAACTACCGTGACACGATTGAGGTTCGGATAGGATTTTTTGGGTATGAAACTAACCAGTGACGGCTGAAAGCAGTCAAAGATGTAGAACTCACAAATACCTTCGTTTTGACTGGTTTTTGCTCCCGTAACTCTAAACGAGCCAAGAGTTATGGCCCTCCGAAGAATCGATATCCATAGGGTGCAACATCTACGTTGCAAGGTGCAACATCCGTCCAAAATGACGAAACAGTGCCGTACGACCTTTAGAAACGAAGGGTAAAAAACTTCCATGACCCGATTGAGGTTCGGATAGGATTTTTTGGGTATGAAACTGACCAGTGACGGCTGAAAGCCGTCACAGATGTAGAACTCACATATACCTTCGTTTTGACTGGTTGTGGCTCCCGTAACTCTAAACGAGCCAAGAGTTATGGCCCTCCGAAGAATCGATATCCATAGGGTGCAACATCTACGGTGCAAGGTGCAACATCCGTCCAAAATGACGAAACTGTGCCGTACGACCTTTAGAAAGGGGTGCATGGATTGGAAGCGGTGCAGTACCATGGTGCACCACTCTCCAGCGATGGTAAATCATAGACCAGCCACGGGAATTCCGTTTTACAGAAAAATCCACGTGACGAAAAAACGAAGGGTAAAAAACTTCCATGACCCGATTGAGGTTCGGATAGGATTTTTTGGGTATGAAACTAACCAGTGACGGCTGATAACTGTCATAGCTGTAGAACTCACAGATACCTTCATTTTGACTGGTTGTGGCTCCCGTAACTCTAAACGAGCCAAGAGTTATGGCCCTCCGAAGAATCGATATCCATAGGGTGCAACATCTACGATGCAGGGTGCAACATCCGTCCAAAATGACGAAACAGTGCCGTACGACCTTTAGAAACGGGTGCATGGATTGGAAACGGTGCAGTACCTTGGTGCACCACTCTCCAGCGTTGGTAAATCATAGAGCAGCCGCTGGGATCCCGTTTTACAGAAAAAATCCACGTGACGAAAAAACGAAGGGTAAAAAGCTTCCATGACCCGATTGAGGTTCGGATAGGATTTTTTGGGTATGAAACTAACCAGTGACGGCTGAAAGCAGTAACATATGTAGAACTCACAAATACCTTCGTTTTGACTGGTTGTTGCTCCCGTAACTCTAAACGAGCCAAGAGTTATGGCCCTCCGAAGAATCGATATCCATAGGGTGCAACATTTACGGTGCAATGTGCAACATCCGTCCAAAATGACGAAACAGTGCCGTACGACCTTTAGAAATGGGTGCATGGATTGGAAACGGTGCAGTACCATGGTGCATCACTCTCCAACGATGGTAAATCATAGACCAGCCGCGGGAATTCCCTTTTACTGAAAAATCCACGTGACGAAAAAACGAAGGGTAAAAAACTTCCGTGACCCGATTGAAGTTCGGATAGGATTTTTTGGGTATGAAACTAACCAGTGACGGCTGAAAGCAGTAACAGATGTAGAACTCACAGATACCTTCGTTTTGACTGGTTGTGGCTCCCGTAACTCTAAACGAGCCAAGAGTTATGGCCCTCCGAAGAATCGATATCCATAGGGTGCAACATCTACGGTGCAAGGTGCAACGTCCGTCCAAAATGACGAAACAGTGCCGTACGACCTGTAGAAAAGGGTGCATGGATTGGAAACGGTGCAGTACCATGGTGCACCACTCTCCAGCGATGGTAAATCATAGACCAGCCACGGGAATTCCCTTTTACAGAAAAATCCACGTGACGAAAAAACGAAGGGTAAAAAACTTCCGTGACCCGATTGAGGTTAGGATAGGATTTTTTGGGTATGAAACTGACCAGTGACGGCTGAAAGCAGTCAAAGATGTAGAACTCACAGATACCTTCGTTTTGACTGGTTGTGGCTCCCGTAAATCTAAACGAGCCAAGAGTTATGGCCCTCCGAAGAATCGATATCCACAGGGTGCGACATCTACGGTGCAAGGTGCAACATCCGTCCAAAATGACGAAACAGTGCCGTACGACCTTTAGAACGGGTGCATGGATTGGAAACGGTGCAGTACCATGGTGCTCCACTCTCCAGCGTTGGTAAATCATAGACCAGCCACGGGGATCCCGTTTTACAGAAAAAATCCACGTGACGAAAAAACGAAGGGTAAAAAACTTCCATGACCCGATTGAGGTTCGGATAGGATTTTTTGGGTATGAAACTAACCAGTGACGGCTGAAAGCCGTCATAGATGTAGAACTCACAAATACCTTCGTTTTGACTGGTTGTTGCTCCCGTAACTCTAAACGAGCCAAGAGTTATGGCCCTCCGAAGAATCGATATCCATAGGGTGCAACATTTACGGTGCAATGTGCAACATCCGTCCAAAATGACGAAACAGTGCCGTACGACCTTTAGAAATGGGTGCATGGATTGGAAACGGTGCAGTACCATGGTGCATCACTCTCCAACGATGGTAAATCATAGGCCAGCCGCGGGAATTACCTTTTACTGAAAAATCCACGTGACGAAAAAACGAAGGGTAAAAAACTTCCGTGACCCGATTGAAGTTCGGATAGGATTTTTTGGGTATGAAACTAACCAGTGACGGCTGAAAGCAGTAACAGATGTAGAACTCACAGATACCTTCGTTTTGACTGGTTGTGGCTCCCGTAACTCTAAACGAGCCAAGAGTTATGGCCCTCCGAAGAATCGATATCCATAGGGTGCAACATCTACGGTGTAAGGTGCAACGTCCGTCCAAAATGACGAAACAGTGCCGTACGACCTTTAGAAACGGGTGCATGGATTGGAAACGGTGCAGTACTATGGTGCACCACTCTCCAGCGTTGGTAAATCATAGACCAGCCGCTGGGATCCCGTTTTACAGAAAAAATGCACGTGACGAAAAAACGAAGGGTAAAAAACTTCCATGACCCGATTGAGGTTCGGATAGGATTTTTTGGGTATGAAACTGACCAGTGACGGCTGAAAGCTGTCAAAGCTGTAGAAATCACAGATACCTTCGTTTTGACTGGTTGTGGCTCCCGTAAATCTAAACGAGCCAAGAGTTATGGCCCTCCGAAGAATCGATATCCACAGGGTGCGACATCTACGGTGCAAGGTGCAACATCCGTCCAAAATGACGAAACAGTGCCGTACGACCTTTAGAACGGGTGCATGGATTGGAAACGGTGCAGTACCATGGTGCTCCACTCTCCAGCGTTGGTAAATCATAGACCAGCCACGGGGATCCCGTTTTACAGAAAAAATCCACGTGACGAAAAAACGAAGGGTAAAAAACTTCCATGACCCGATTGAGGTTCGGATAGGATTTTTTGGGTATGAAACTAACCAGTGACGGCTGAAAGCCGTCATAGATGTAGAACTCACAAATACCTTCGTTTTGACTGGTTGTTGCTCCCGTAACTCTAAACGAGCCAAGAGTTATGGCCCTCCGAAGAATCGATATCCATAGGGTGCAACATTTACGGTGCAATGTGCAACATCCGTCCAAAATGACGAAACAGTGCCGTACGACCTTTAGAAATGGGTGCATGGATTGGAAACGGTGCAGTACCATGGTGCATCACTCTCCAACGATGGTAAATCATAGGCCAGCCGCGGGAATTACCTTTTACTGAAAAATCCACGTGACGAAAAAACGAAGGGTAAAAAACTTCCGTGACCCGATTGAAGTTCGGATAGGATTTTTTGGGTATGAAACTAACCAGTGACGGCTGAAAGCAGTAACAGATGTAGAACTCACAGATACCTTCGTTTTGACTGGTTGTGGCTCCCGTAACTCTAAACGAGCCAAGAGTTATGGCCCTCCGAAGAATCGATATCCATAGGGTGCAACATCTACGGTGCAAGGTGCAACGTCCGTCCAAAATGACGAAACAGTGCCGTACGACCTTTAGAAACGGGTGCATGGATTGGAAACGGTGCAGTACTATGGTGCACCACTCTCCAGCGTTGGTAAATCATAGACCAGCCGCGGGAATTACCTTTTACTGAAAAATCCACGTGACGAAAAAACGAAGGGTAAAAAACTTCCGTGATCCGATTGAAGTTCGGATAGGATTTTTTGGGTATGAAACTAACCAGTGACGGCTGAAAGCAGTAACAGAGTAGAACTCACAGATACCTTCGTTTTGACTGGTTGTGGCTCCCGTAACTCTAAACGAGCCAAGAGTTATGGCCCTCCGAAGAATCGATATCCATAGGGTGCGACATCTACGGTGCAAGGTGCAACATCCGTCCAAAATGACGAAACAGTGCCGTACGACCTTTAGAAATGGGTGCATGGATTGGAAACGGTGCAGTACCATGGTGCATCACTCTCCAACGATGGTAAATCATAGACCAGCCGCGGGAATTACCTTTTACTTAAAAATCCACGTGACGAAAAAACGAAGGGTAAAAAACTTCCGTGACCCGATTGAAGTTCGGATAGGATTTTTTGGGTATGAAACTAACCAGTGACGGCTGAAAGCAGTAACAGATGTAGAACTCACAGATACCTTCGTTTTGACTGGTTGTGGCTCCCGTAACTCTAAACGAGCCAAGAGTTATGGCCCTCCAAAGAATCGATATCCATAGGGTGCAACATCTACGGTGCAAGGTGCAACATCCATCCAAAATGACGAAACAGTGCCGTACGACCTTTAGAAACGGGTGCATGGATTGGAAACGGTGCAGTACTATGGTGCACCACTCTCCAGCGTTGGTAAATCATAGACCAGCCGCTGGGATCCCGTTTTACAGAAAAAATGCACGTGACGAAAAAACGAAGGGTAAAAAACTTCCATGACCCGATTGAGGTTCGGATAGGATTTTTTGGGTATGAAACTGACCAGTGACGGCTGAAAGCTATCAAAGCTGTAGAACTCACAGATACATTCGTTTTGACTGGTTGTGGCTCCCGTAAATCTAAACGAGCCAAGAGTTATGGCCCTCCGAAGAATCGATATCCACAGGGTGCAACATCTACGGTGCAAGGTGCAACATCCGTCCAAAATAACGAAACAGTGCCGTACGACCTTTAGAACGGGTGCATGGATTGGAAAAGGTGCAGTACCATGGTGCACCACTCTCCAGCGTTGGTAAATCATAGACCAGCCACGGGGATCCCGTTTTACAGAAAAAATCCACGTGACGAAAAAACGAAGGGTAAAAAACTTCCATGACCCGATTGAGGTTCGGATAGGATTTTTTGGGTATGAAACTAACCAGTGACGGCTGAAAGCCGTCATAGATGTAGAACTCACAAGTACCTTCGTTTTGACTGGTTGTGGCATCCGTAACTCTAAACGAGCCAAGAGTTATGGCCCTCCGAAGAATCGATATCCATAGGGTGCAACATCTACGGTGCAAGGTGCAACATCCGTCCAAAATGACGAAACAGTGCCGTACGACCTGTAGAAAAGGGTGCATGGATTGGAAACGGTGCAGTACCATGGTGCACCACTCTCCAGCGATGGTAAATCATAGACCAGCCACGGGAATTCCCTTTTACAGAAAAATCCACGTGACGAAAAAACGAAGGGTAAAAAACTTCCGTGACCCGATTGAGGTTAGGATAGGATTTTTTGGGTATGAAACTAACCAGTGACGGCTGAAAGCAGTCAAAGATGTAGAACTCACAAATACCTTCGTTTTGACTGGTTGTTGGTCCCGTAACTCTAAACGAGCCAAGAGTTATGGCCCTCCGAAGAATCAATATCCATAGGGTGCAACATCTACGGTGCAAGGTGCAACATCCGTCCAAAATGACGAAACAGTGCCGTACGACCTTTAGAAACGGGTGCATGGATTGGAAACGGTGCAGTACCATGGTGCACCACTCTCCAGTGTTGGTAAATCATAGACCAGCCGTTGGGATCCCGTTTTACAGAAAAAATCCACGTGACGAAAAAACGAAGGGTAAAAAACTTCCATGACCCGATTGAGGTTCGGATAGGATTTTTTGGGTATGAAACTAACCAGTGACGGCTGAAAGCAGTAACATATGTAGAACTCACAAATACCTTCGTTTTGACTGGTTGTTGCTCCCGTAACTCTAAACGAGCCAAGAGTTATGGCCCTCCGAAGAATCGATATCCATAGGGTGCAACATTTACGGTGCAATGTGCAACATCCGTCCAAAATGACGAAACAGTGCCGTACGACCTTTAGAAATGGGTGCATGGATTGGAAACGGTGCAGTACCATGGTGCATCACTCTCCAACGATGGTAAATCATAGACCAGCCGCGGGAATTCCCTTTTACTGAAAAATCCACGTGACGAAAAAACGAAGGGTAAAAAACTTCCGTGACCCGATTGAAGTTCGGATAGGATTTTTTGGGTATGAAACTAACCAGTGACAGCTGAAAGCAGTAACAGATGTAGAACTCACAGATACCTTCGTTTTGACTGGTTGTGGCTCCCGTAACTCTAAACGAGCCAAGAGTGATGGCCCTCCGAAGAATCGATATCCATAGGGTGCAACATCTACGGTGCAAGGTGCAACGTCCGTCCAAAATGACGAAACAGTGCCGTACGACCTTTAGAAACGGGTGCATGGATTGGAAACGGTGCAGTACTATGGTGCACCACTCTCCAGCGTTGGTAAATCATAGACCACCCGCTGGGATCCCGTTTTACAGAAAAAATGCACGTGACGAAAAAACGAAGGGTAAAAAACTTCCATGACCCGATTGAGGTTCGGATAGGATTTTTTGGGTATGAAACTGACCAGTGACGGCTGAAAGCTGTCAAAGCTGTAGAACTCACAGATACCTTCGTTTTGACTGGTTGTGGCTCCCGTAAATCTAAACGAGCCAAGAGTTATGGCCCTCCGAAGAATCGATATCCACAGGGTGCGACATCTACGGTGCAAGGTGCAACATCCGTCCAAAATGACGAAACAGTGCCGTACGACCTTTAGAACGGGTGCATGGATTGGAAAAGGTGCAGTACCATGGTGCACCACTCTCCAGCGTTGGTAAATCATAGACCAGCCACGGGGATCCCGTTTTACAGAAAAAATCCACGTGACGAAAAAACGAAGGGTAAAAAACTTCCATGACCCGATTGAGGTTCGGATAGGATTTTTTGGGTATGAAACTAACCAGTGACGGCTGAAAGCCGTCATAGATGTAGAACTCACAAATACCTTCGTTTTGACTGGTTGTTGCTCCCGTAACTCTAAACGAGCCAAGAGTTATGGCCCTCCGAAGAATCGATATCCATAGGGTGCAACATTTACGGTGCAATGTGCAACATCCGTCCAAAATGACGAAACAGTGCCGTACGACCTTTAGAAATGGGTGCATGGATTGGAAACGGTGCAGTACCATGGTGCATCACTCTCCAACGATGGTAAATCATAGACCAGCCGCGGGAATTACCTTTTACTGAAAAATCCACGTGACGAAAAAACGAAGGGTAAAAAACTTCCGTGACCCGATTGAAGTTCGGATAGGATTTTTTGGGTATGAAACTAACAAGTGACGGCTGAAAGCAGTAACAGATGTAGAACTCACAGATACCTTCGTTTTGACTGGTTGTGGCTCCCGTAACTCTAAACGAGCCAAGAGTTATGGCCCTCCGAAGAATCGATATCCATATGGTGCAACATCTAAAGTGCAAGGTGCAACATCCGTCCAAAATGACGAAACAGTGCCGTGCGACCTTTAGAAATGGGTGCATGGATTGGAAACGGTGCAGTACCATGGTGCATCACTCTCCAACGATGGTAAATCATAGACCAGCCGCGGGAATTACCTTTTACTGAAAAATCCACGTGACGAAAAAACGAAGGGTAAAAAACTTCCGTGACCCGATTGAAGTTCGGATAGGATTTTTTGGGTATGAAACTAACCAGTGACGGCTGAAAGCAGTAACATATGTAGAACTCACAGATACCTTCGTTTTGACTGGTTGTGGCTCCCGTAACTCTAAACGAGCCAAGAGTTATGGCCCTCCGAAGAATCGATATCCATAGGGTGCAACATCTACGGTGCAAGGTGCAACATCCGTCCAAAATGACGAAACAGTGCCGTACGACCTTTAGAAATGGGTGCATGGATTGGAAACGGTGCAGTACCATGGTGCATCACTCTCCAACGATGGTAAATCATAGACCAGCCGCGGGAATTACCTTTTACTGAAAAATCCACGTGACGAAAAAACGAAGGGTAAAAAACTTCCGTGACCCGATTGAAGTTCGGATAGGATTTTTTGGGTATGAAACTAACCAGTGACGGCTGAAAGCAGTAACAGATGTAGAACTCACAGATACCTTCGTTTTGACTGGTTGTGGCTCCCGTAACTCTAAACGAGCCAAGAGTTATGGCCCTCCAAAGAATCGATATCCATAGGGTGCAACATCTACGGTGCAAGGTGCAACATCCATCCAAAATGACGAAACAGTGCCGTACGACCTTTAGAAACGGGTGCATGGATTGGAAACGGTGCAGTACTATGGTGCACCACTCTCCAGCGTTGGTAAATCATAGACCAGCCGCTGGGATCCCGTTTTACAGAAAAAATGCCCGTGACGAAAAAACGAAGGGTAAAAAACTTCCATGACCCGATTGAGGTTCGGATAGGATTTTTTGGGTATGAAACTGACCAGTGACGGCTGAAAGCTATCAAAGCTGTAGAACTCACAGATACATTCGTTTTGACTGGTTGTGGCTCCCGTAAATCTAAACGAGCCAAGAGTTATGGCCCTCCGAAGAATCGATATCCACAGGGTGCAACATCTACGGTGCAAGGTGCAACATCCGTCCAAAATGACGAAACAGTGCCGTACGACCTTTAGAACGGGTGCATGGATTGGAAAAGGTGCAGTACCATGGTGCACCACTCTCCAGCGTTGGTAAATCATAGACCAGCCACGGGGATCCCGTTTTACAGAAAAAATCCACGTGACGAAAAAACGAAGGGTAAAAAACTTCCATGACCCGATTGAGGTTCGGATAGGATTTTTTGGGTATGAAACTAACCAGTGACGGCTGAAAGCCGTCATAGATGTAGAACTCACAAGTACCTTCGTTTTGACTGGTTGTGGCATCCGTAACTCTAAACGAGCCAAGAGTTATGGCCCTCCGAAGAATCGATATCCATAGGGTGCAACATCTACGGTGCAAGGTGCAACATCCGTCCAAAATGACGAAACAGTGCCGTACGACCTGTACAAAAGGGTGCATGGATTGGAAACGGTGCAGTACCATGGTGCACCACTCTCCAGCGATGGTAAATCATAGACCAGCCACGGGAATTCCCTTTTACAGAAAAATCCACGTGACGAAAAAACGAAGGGTAAAAAACTTCCGTGACCCGATTGAGGTTAGGATAGGATTTTTTGGGTATGAAACTAACCAGTGACGGCTGAAAGCAGTCAAAGATGTAGAACTCACAAATACCTTCGTTTTGACTGGTTGTTGGTCCCGTAACTCTAAACGAGCCAAGAGTTATGGCCCTCCGAAGAATCGATATCCATAGGGTGCAACATCTACGGTGCAAGGTGCAACATCCGTCCAAAATGACGAAGCAGTGCCGTACGACCTTTAGAAATGGGTGCATGGATTGGAAACGGTGCAGTACCATGGTGCACCACTCTCCAGCGATGGTAAATCATAGACCAGCCGTTGGGATCCCGTTTTACAGAAAAAATCCACGTGACGAAAAAACGAAGGGTAAAAAACTTCCATGACCCGATTGAGGTTCGGATAGGATTTTTTGGGTATGAAACTAACCATTGACGGCTGAAAGCCGTCACAGATGTAGAACTCACAAGTACCTTCGTTTTGACTGGTTGTTGCTCCCGTAACTCTAAACGAGCCAAGAGTTATGGCCCTCCGAAGAATCGATATCCATAGGGTGGAACATATACGGTGCAAGGTGCAACATCCGTCCAAAATGACGAAACAGTGGCGTACGACCTTTAGAAATGGGTGCATGGATTGGAAATGGTGCAGTACCATGGTGCATCACTCTCCAGCGATGGTAAATCATAGACCAGCCACGGGAATTCCCTTTTACAGAAAAATCCACGTGACGAAAAAACGAAGGGTAAAAAACTTCTGTGACCCGATTGAGGTGCGGATAGGATTTTTTGGGTATGAAACTGACCAGTGACGGCTGAAAGCGGTCATAGCTGTAGAACTCACAGATACCTTTGTTTTGACTGGTTGTGGCTCCCGTAACTCTAAACGAGCCAAGAGTTATGGCCCTCTGAAGAATCGATATCCATAGGGTGCAACATCTACGGTGCAAGGTGCAACATCCGTCCAAAATGACGAAACAGTGCCGTACGACCTTTAGAAACGGGTGCATGGATTGGAAACGGTGCAGTACCATGGTGCACCACTCTCCAGCGATGGTAAATCATAGACCAGCCGTGGGATCCCGTTTTACAGAAAAAATCCACGTGACGAAAAAACGAAGGGTAAAAAACTTCCATGACCCGATTGAGGTTCGGATAGGATTTTTGGGTATGAAACTAAACAGTGACGGCTGAAAGCTATCACAGATGTAGAACTCACAGATACCTTCGTTTTGACTGGTTGTTGCTCCCGTAACTCTAAACGAGCCAAGAGTTATGGCCCTCCGAAGAATCGATATCCATAGGGTGCAACATCTATGGTGCAAGGTGCAACATCCGTCCAAAATGACGAAACAGTGCCGTACGACCTTTAGAAACGGGTGCATGGATTGGAAACGGTGCCGTACCATGGTGCATCACTCTCCAGCGATGGTAAATCATAGACCAGCCGTGGGAATTCCCTTTTTCAGAAAAATCCACGTGACGAAAAAACTAAGGGTAAAAAACTTCCGTGACCAGATTGATGTTCGGATAGGATTTTTTGGGTATGAAACTAACCAGTGACGGCTGAAAGCCGTCACAGATGTAGAACTCACAAGTACCTTCGTTTTGACTGGTTATGGCTCCCGTAACTCTAAACGAGCCAAGAGTTATGGCCCTCCGAAGAATCGATATCCATAGGGTGCAACATCTACGGTGCAAGGTGCAACATCCGTCCAAAATGACGAAACAGTGCCGTACGACCTTTAGAAATGGGTGCATGGATTTGAAACAGTGCAGTACTATGGTGCACCACTCTCCAGGAATGGTAAATCATAGACCAGCCGCGGGAATTCCCTTTTACAGAAAAAATCCACGTGACGAAAAAACGAAGGGTAAAAAACTTCCATGACCCGATTGAGGTTCGGATAGGATTTTTTGGGTATGAAACTGACCAGTGACGGCTGAAAGCGGTCATAGCTGTAGAACTCACAAGTACCTTTGTTTTGACTGGTTGTGGCTCCCGTAACTCTAAACGAGCCAAGAGTTATGGCCCTCCGAAGAATCGATATCCATAGGGTGCAACATCTATGGTGCAAGGTGCAACATCCGTCCAAAATGACGAAACAGTGGCGTACGACCTTTAGAAATGGGTGCATGGATTCGAAACGGTGCAGTACCATGGTGCATCACTCTCCAGCGATGGTAAATCATAGACCAGCCACGGGAATTCCCATTTACAGAAAAATCCACGTGACGAAAAAACGAAGGGTAAAAAACTTCCGTGACCCGATTGAGGTTCGGATAGGATTTTTTGGGTATGAAACTGACCAGTGACGGCTGAAAGCGGTCATAGCTGTAGAACTCACAGATACCTTTGTTTTGACTGGTTGTGGCTCCCGTAACTCTAAACGAGCCAAGAGTTATGGCCCTCCGAAGAATCGATATCCATAGGGTGCAACATCTACGGTGCAAGGTGCAACATCCGTCCAAAATGGCGAAACAGTGCCGTACGACCTTTAGAAACGGGTGCATGGATTGGAAACGGTGCAGTACCATGGTGCACCACTCTCCAGCGTTGGTAAATCATAGACCAGCCGCTGGGATCCCGTTTTACAGAAAAAATCCACGTGACGAAAAAACGAAGGGTAAAAAACTTCCATGACCCGATTGAGGTTCGGATAGGATTTTTTGGGTATGAAACTAACCAGTGACGGCTGAAAGCTATCACAGATGTAGAACTCACAGATACCTTCGTTTTGACTGGTTGTTGCTCCCGTAACTCTAAACGAGCCAAGAGTTATGGCCCTCCGAAGAATCGATATCCATAGGGTGCAACATCTACGGTGCAAGGTGCAACATCCGTCCAAAATGACGAAACAGTGCCGTACGACCTTTAGAAACGGGTGCATGGATTGGAAACGGTGCCGTACCATGGTGCATCACTCTCCAGCGATGGTAAATCATAGACCAGCCGCGGGAATTCCCTTTTACAGAAAAATCCACGTGACGAAAAAACGAAGGGTAAAAAACTTCCGTGACCAGATTGAGGTTCGGATAGGATTTTTTGAGTATGAAACTAACCAGTGATGGCTGAAAGCCGTCACAGATGTAGAACTCACAAGTACCTTCGTTATGACTGGTTATGGCTCTCGTAACTCTAAACGAGCCAAGAGTTATGGCCCTCCGAAGAATCGATATCCATAGGGTGCAACATCTACGGTGCAAGGTGCAACATCCGTCCAAAATGACGAAACAGTGCCGTACGACCTTTAGAAACGGGTGCATGGATTGGAAACGGTGCCGTACCATGGTGCATCACTCTCCAGCGATGGTAAATCATAGACCAGCCGCGGGAATTCCCTTTTACAGAAAAATCCACGTGACGAAAAAACGAAGGGTAAAAAACTTCCGTGACCAGATTGAGGTTCGGATAGGATTTTTTGAGTATGAAACTAACCAGTGATGGCTGAAAGCCGTCACAGATGTAGAACTCACAAGTACCTTCGTTATGACTGGTTATGGCTCTCGTAACTCTAAACGAGCCAAGAGTTATGGCCCTCCGAAGAATAGATATCCATAGGGTGCAACATCTACGGTGCAAGGTGCAACATCCGTCCAAAATGACGAAACAGTGTCGTACGACCTTTAGAAACGGGTGCATGGATTGGAAACGGTGCAGTACCATGGTGCACCACTCTCCAGCGTTGGTAAATCATAGACCAGCCACAGGTATTCCCTTTTACAGAAAAAATCCACGTGACGAAAAAACGAAGGGTAAAAAACTTCCATGACCCGATTGAGGTTCGGATAGGATTTTTTGGGTATGAAACTGACCAGTGACGGCTGAAAGCGGTCATAGCTGTAGAACTCACAAGTACCTTCGTTTTGACTGGTTGTGGCTCCCGTAACTCTAAACGAGCCAAGAGTTATGGCCCTCCGAAGAATCGATATCCATAGGGTGCAACATCTACGGTGCAAGGTGCAACATCCGTCCAAAATGACGAAACAGTGCCGTACGACCTTTAGAAACGGGTGCATGGATTGGAAACGGTGCAGTACCATGGTGCACCACTCTCCAGCGTTGGTAAATCATAGACCAGCCACGGGAATTCCCTTTTACAGAAAAAATCAACGTGACGAAAAAACGAAGGGTAAAAGACTTCCATGACCCGATTGAGGTTCGGATAGGATTTTTTGGGTATGAAACTAACCAGTGACTGCTGAAAGCGGTCACAGATGTAGAACTCACAGATACCTTCGTTTTGACTGGTTGTGGCTCCCGTAACTCTAAACGAGCCAAGAGTTATGGCCCTCCGAAGAATCGATATCCATAGGGTGCAACATCTACGGTGCAAGGTGCAACATCCGTCCAAAATGACGAAACAGTGTCGTACGACCTTTAGAAACGGGTGCATGGATTGGAAACGGTGCAGTACCATAGTGCACCAATCTCCAGCGTTGGTAAATCATAGACCAGCCGCTGGGATCCCGTTTTACAGAAAAAATCCACGTGACGAAAAAACGAAGGGTAAAAAACTTTCATGACCCGATTGAGGTTCGGATAGGATTTTTTGGGTATGAAACTAACCAGTGACGGCTGAAAGCTGTCACAGATGTAGAACTCACAGATCGTTTTGACTGGTTGTTGCTCCCGTAACTCTAAACGAGCCAAGAGTTATGGCCCTTCGAAGAATCGATATCCATAGGGTGCAACATCTACGGTGCAAGGTGCAACATCCGTCCAAAATGACGAAACAGTGCCGTACAACCTTTAGAAACGGGTTCATGGATTGGAAACAGTGCCGTACCATGGTGCATCACTCTCCAGCGATGGTAAATCATAGACCAGCCGCGGGAATTCCCTTTTACAGAAAAATCCACGTGACGAAAAAACGAAGGGTAAAAAACTTCCGTGCCCAGATTGAGGTTCGGATAAGATTTTTTGGGTATGAAACTAACCAGTGACGGCTGAAAGCCGTCACAGATGTAGAACTCACAAGTACCTTCATTTTGACTGGTTATGGCTCCCGTAACTCTAAACGAGCCAAGAGTTATGGCCCTCCGAAGAATCGATATCCATAGGGTGCAACATCTACGGTGCAAGGTGCAACATCCGTCCAAAATGACGAAACAGTGCCGTAAGACCTTTAAAAATGGATGCATGGATTTGAAACAGTGCAGTACCATGGTGCACCACTCTCCAGCGATGGTAAATCATAGACCAGCCGCGGGAATTCCCTTTTACAGAAAAAATCCACGTGACGAAAAAACGAAGGGTAAAAAACTTCCATGACCCGATTGAGGTTCGGATAGGATTTTTTGGGTATGAAACTGACCAGTGACGGCTGAAAGCCGTCACAGATGTAGAACTCACAAGTACCTTCGTTTTGACTGGTTGTGGCTCCCGTAAATCTAAACGAGCCAAGAGTTATGGCCCTCCGAAGAATCGATATCCGTAGGGTGCAACATCTACGGTGCAAGGTGCAACATCCGTCCAAAATGATGAAACATTGTCGTACGACCTTTAGAAACGGGTGCATGGATTGGAAGCGGTGCAGTATCTTGGTGCACCACTCTCCAGCGTTGGTAAATCATAGAGCAGCCGCTGGGATCCCGTTTTACAGAAAAAATCCACGTGACGAAAAAACGAAGGGTAAAAAACATCCATGACCCGATTGAGGTTCGGATAGGATTTTTTGGGTATGAAACTAACCAGTGACGGCTGAAAGCAGTAACATATGTAGAACTCACAAATACCTTCGTTTTGACTGGTTGTTGCTCCCGTAACTCTAAACGAGCCAAGAGTTATGGCCCTCCGAAGAATCGATATCCATAGGGTGCAACATTTACGGTGCAATGTGCAACATCCGTCCAAAATGACGAAACAGTGCCCTACGACCTTTAGAAATGGGTGCATGGATTGGAAACGGTGCAGTACCATGGTGCATCACTCTCCAACGATGGTAAATCATAGACCAGCCGCGGGAATTCCCTTTTACTGAAAAATCCACGTGACGAAAAAACGAAGGGTAAAAAACTTCCGTGACCCGATTGAAGTTCGGATAGGATTTTTTGGGTATGAAACTAACCAGTGACGGCTGAAAGCAGTAACAGATGTAGAACTCACAGATACCTTCGTTTTGACTGGTTGTGGCTCCCGTAACTCTAAACGAGCCAAGAGTTATGGCCCTCCGAAGAATCGATATCCATAGGGTGCAACATCTACGGTGCAAGGTGCAACGTCCGTCCAAAATGACGAAACAGTGCCGTACGACCTTTAGAAACGGGTGCATGGATTGGAAACGGTGCAGTACTATGGTGCACCACTCTCCAGCGTTGGTAAATCATAGACCAGCCGCTGGGATCCCGTTTTACAGAAAAAATGCACGTGACGAAAAAACGAAGGGTAAAAAACTTCCATGACCCGATTGAGGTTCGGATAGGATTTTTTGGGTATGAAACTGACCAGTGACGGCTGAAAGCTGTCAAAGCTGTAGAACTCACAGATACCTTCGTTTTGACTGGTTGTGGCTCCCGTAAATCTAAACGAGCCAAGAGTTATGGCCCTCCGAAGAATCGATATCCACAGGGTGCAACATCTACGGTGCAAGGTGCAACATCCGTCCAAAATGACGAAACAGTGCCGTACGACCTTTAGAACGGGTGCATGGATTGGAAAAGGTGCAGTACCATGGTGCACCACTCTCCAGCGTTGGTAAATCATAGACCAGCCACGGGGATCCCGTTTTACAGAAAAAATCCACGTGACGAAAAAACGAAGGGTAAAAAACTTCCATGACCCGATTGAGGTTCGGATAGGATTTTTTGGGTATGAAACTAACCAGTGACGGATGAAAGCGGTCATAGCTGTACAACTCACAGATACCTTCGTTTTGACTGGTTATGGCTCCCGTAACTCTAAACGAGCCAAGAGTTACGGCCCTCCGAAGAATCGATATCCATAGGGTGCAACATCTACGGTGCGAGGTGCAACATCCGTCCAAAATGACGAAACAGTGTCGTACGACCTTTAGAAATGGGTGCATGGATGGGAAACGGTGCAGTACCATGGTGCACCACTCTCCAGCGATGGTAAATCATAGACCAGCCACGGGAATTACCTTTTAATGAAAAATCCACGTGACGAAAAAACGAAGGGTAAAAAACTTCCGTGACCCGATTGAAGTTCGGATAGGATTTTTTGGGTATGAAACTAACCAGTGACGGCTGAAAGCAGTAACAGATGTAGAACTCACAGATACCTTCGTTTTGACTGGTTGTGGCTCCCGTAACTCTAAACGAGCCAAGAGTTATGGCCCTCCGAAGAATCGATATCCATAGGGTGCAACATCTACGGTGCAAGGTGCAACATCCGTCCAAAATGACGAAACAGTGCCGTACGACCTTTAGAAATGGGTGCATGGATTGGAAACGGTGCAGTACCATGGTGCATCACTCTCCAACGATGGTAAATCATAGACCAGCCGCGGGAATTACCTTTTACTGAAAAATCCACGTGACGAAAAAACGAAGGGTAAAAAACTTCCGTGACCCGATTGAAGTTCGGATAGGATTTTTTGGGTATGAAACTAACCAGTGACGGCTGAAAGCAGTAACAGATGTAGAACTCACAGATACCTTCGTTTTGACTGGTTGTGGCTCCCGTAACTCTAAACGAGCCAAGAGTTATGGCCCTCCGAAGAATCGATATCCATAGGGTGCAACATCTACGGTGCAAGGTGCAACATCCGTCCAAAATGACGAAACAGTGCCGTACGACCTTTAGAAATGGGTGCATGGATTGGAAACGGTGCAGTACCATGGTGCATCACTCTCCAACGATGGTAAATCATAGACCAGCCGCGGGAATTACCTTTTACTGAAAAATCCACGTGACGAAAAAACGAAGGGTAAAAAACTTCCGTGACCCGATTGAAGTTCGGATAGGATTTTTTGGGTATGAAACTAACCACTGACGGCTGAAAGCAGTAACAGATGTAGAACTCACAGATACCTTCGTTTTGACTGGTTGTGGCTCCCGTAACTCTAAACGAGCCAAGAGTTATGGCCCTCCAAAGAATCGATATCCATAGGGTGCAACATCTACGGTGCAAGGTGCAACATCCATCCAAAATGACGAAACAGTGCCGTACGACCTTTAGAAACGGGTGCATGGATTGGAAACGGTGCAGTACTATGGTGCACCACTCTCCAGCGTTGGTAAATCATAGACCAGCCGCTGGGATCCCGTTTTATAGAAAAAATGCACGTGACGAAAAAACGAAGGGTAAAAAACTTCCATGACCCGATTGAGGTTCGGATAGGATTTTTTGGGTATGAAACTGACCAGTGACGGCTGAAAGCTATCAAAGCTGTAGAACTCACAGATACATTCGTTTTGACTGGTTGTGGCTCCCGTAAATCTAAACGAGCCAAGAGTTATGGTCCTCCGAAGAATCGATATCCACAGGGTGCAACATCTACGGTGCAAGGTGCAACATCCGTCCAAAATGACGAAACAGTGCCGTACGACCTTTAGAACGGGTGCATGGATTGGAAAAGGTGCAGTACCATGGTGCACCACTCTCCAGCGTTGGTAAATCATAGACCAGCCACGGGGATCCCGTTTTACAGAAAAAATCCACGTGACGAAAAAACGAAGGGTAAAAAACTTCCATGACCCGATTGAGGTTCGGATAGGATTTTTTGGGTATGAAACTAACCAGTGACGGCTGAAAGCCGTCATAGATGTAGAACTCACAAGTACCTTCGTTTTGACTGGTTGTGGCATCCGTAACTCTAAACGAGCCAAGAGTTATGGCCCTCCGAAGAATCGATATCCATAGGGTGCAACATCTACGGTGCAAGGTGCAACATCCGTCCAAAATGACGAAACAGTGCCGTACGACCTTTAGAAAAGGGTGCATGGATTGGAAACGGTGCAGTACCATGGTGCACCACTCTCCAGCGATGGTAAATCATAGACCAGCCACGGGAATTCCCTTTTACAGAAAAAACCACGTGACGAAAAAACGAAGGGTAAAAAACTTCCGTGACCCGATTGAGGTTAGGATAGGATTTTTTGGGTATGAAACTAACCAGTGACGGCTGAAAGCAGTCAAAGATGTAGAACTCACAAATACCTTCGTTTTGACTGGTTGTTGGTCCCGTAACTCTAAACGAGCCAAGAGTTATGGCCCTCCGAAGAATCGATATCGATAGGGTGCAACATCCACGGTGCAAGGTGCAACATCCGTCCAAAATGACGAAACAGTGCCGTACGACCTTTAGAAACGGGTGCATGGATTGAAAACGGTGCAGTACCATGGTGCACCACTCTCCAGCGTTGGTAAATCATAGACCAGCCGCGGGAATTCCCTTTTACAGAAAAAATCCACGTGACGAAAAAACGAAGGGTAAAAAACTTCCATGACCCGATTGAGGTTCGGATAGGATTTTTTGGGTATGAAACTGACCAGTGACGGCTGAAAGCGGTCATAGCTGTAGAACTCACAAGTACCTTTGTTTTGACTGGTTGTGGCTCCCGTAACTCTAAACGAGCCAAGAGTTATGGCGCTCCGAAGAATCGATATCCATAGGGTGCAACATCTATGGTGCAAGGTGCAACATCCGTCCAAAATGACGAAACAGTGGCGTACGACCTTTAGAAATGGGTGCATGGATTGGAAACGGTGCAGTACCATGGTGCATCACTCTCCAGCGATGGTAAATCATAGACCAGCCACGGGAATTCCCATTTACAGAAAAATCCACGTGACGAAAAAACGAAGGGTAAAAAACTTCCGTGACCCGATTGAGGTTCGGATAGGATTTTTTGGGTATGAAGCTGACCAGTGACGGCTGAAAGCGGTCATAGCTGTAGAACTCACAGATACCTTTGTTTTGACTGGTTGTGGCTCCCGTAACTCTAAACGAGCCAAGAGTTATGGCCCTCCGAAGAATCGATATCCATAGGGTGCAACATCTACGGTGCAAGGTGCAACATCCGTCCAAAATGACGAAACAGTGCCGTACGACCTTTAGAAACAGGTGCATGGATTGGAAACGGTGCAGTACCATGGTGCACCACTCTCCAGCGTTGGTAAATCATAGACCAGCCGCTGGGATCCCGTTTTACAGAAAAAATCCACGTGACGAAAAAACGAAGGGTAAAAAACTTCCATGACCCGATTGAGGTTCGGATAGGATTTTTTGGGTATGAAACTAACCAGTGACGGCTGAAAGCTATCACAGATGTAGAACTCACAGATACCTTCGTTTTGACTGGTTGTTGCTCCCGTAACTCTAAACGAGCCAAGAGTTATGGCCCTCCGAAGAATCGATATCCATAGGGTGCAACATCTACGGTGCAAGGTGCAACATCCGTCCAAAATGACGAAACAGTGCCGTACGACCTTTAGAAACGGGTGCATGGATTGGAAACGGTGCCGTACCATGGTGCATCACTCTCCAGCGATGGTAAATCATAGACCAGCCGCGGGAATTCCCTTTTACAGAAAAATCCACGTGACGAAAAAACGAAGGGTAAAAAACTTCCGTGACCAGATTGAGGTTCAGATAGGATTTTTTGGGTATGAAACTAACCAGTGATGGCTGAAAGCCGTCACAGATGTAGAACTCACAAGTACCTTCGTTATGACTGGTTATGGCTCTCGTAACTCTAAACGAGCCAAGAGTTATGGCCCTCCGAAGAATCGATATCCATAGGGTGCAACATCTACGGTGCAAGGTGCAACATCCGTCCAAAATGACGAAACAGTGCCGTACGACCTTTAGAAACAGGTGCATGGATTGGAAACGGTGCAGTACCATGGTGCACCACTCTCCAGCGTTGGTAAATCATAGACCAGCCACGGGTATTCCCTTTTACAGAAAAAATCCACGTGACGAAAAAACGAAGGGTAAAAAACTTCCATGACCCGATTGAGGTTCGGATAGGATTTTTTGGGTATGAAACTGACCAGTGACGGCTGAAAGCGGTCATAGCTGTAGAACTCACAAGTACCTTCGTTTTGACTGGTTGTGGCTCCCGTAACTCTAAACGAGCCAAGAGTTATGGCCCTCCGAAGAATCGATATCCATAGGGTGCAACATCTACGGTGCAAGGTGCAACATCCGTCCAAAATGACGAAACAGTGCCGTACGACCTTTAGAAACGGGTGCATGGATTGGAAACGGTGCAGTACCATGGTGCACCACTCTCCAGCGTTGGTAAATCATAGACCAGCCACGGGAATTCCCTTTTACAGAAAAAATCAACGTGACGAAAAAACGAAGGGTAAAAAACTTCCATGACCCGATTGAGGTTCGGATAGGATTTTTTGGGTATGAAACTAACCAGTGACTGCTGAAAGCGGTCACAGATGTAGAACTCACAGATACCTTCGTTTTGACTGGTTGTGGCTCCCGTAACTCTAAACGAGCCAAGAGTTATGGCCCACCGAAGAATCGATATCCATAGGGTGCAACATCTACGGTGCAAGGTGCAACATCCGTCCAAAATGACGAAACAGTGTCGTACGACCTTTAGAAACGGGTGCATGGATTGGAAACGGTGCAGTACCATGGTGCACCAATCTCCAGCGTTGGTAAATCATAGACCAGCCGCTGGGATCCCGTTTTACAGAAAAAATCCACGTGACGAAAAAACGAAGGGTAAAAAACTTCCATGACCCGATTGAGGTTCGGATAGGATTTTTTGGGTATGAAACTAACCAGTGACGGCTGAAAGCTGTCACAGATGTAGAACTCACAGATCGTTTTGACTGGTTGTTGCTCCCGTAACTCTAAACGAGCCAAGAGTTATGGCCCTTCGAAGAATCGATATCCATAGGGTGCAACATCTACGGTGCAAGGTGCAACATCCGTCCAAAATGACGAAACAGTGCCGTACGACCTTTAGAAACGGGTTCATGGATTGGAAACAGTGCCGTACCATGGTGCATCACTCTCCAGCGATGGTAAATCATAGACCAGCCGCGGGAATTCCCTTTTACAGAAAAATCCACGTGACGAAAAAACGAAGGGTAAAAAACTTCCGTGCCCAGATTGAGGTTCGGATAGGATTTTTTGGGTATGAAACTAACCAGTGACGGCTGAAAGCCGTCACAGATGTAGAACTCACAAGTACCTTCATTTTGACTGGTTATGGCTCCCGTAACTCTAAACGAGCCAAGAGTTATGGCCCTCCGTAGAATCGATATCCATAGGGTGCAACATCTACGGTGCAAGGTGCAACATCCATCCAAAATGACGAAACAGTGCCGTAAGACCTTTAAAAATGGATGCATGGATTTGAAACAGTGCAGTACCATGGTGCACCACTCTCCAGCGATGGTAAATCATAGACCAGCCGCGGGAATTCCCTTTTACAGAAAAAATCCACGTGACGAAAAAACGAAGGGTAAAAAACTTCCATGACCCGATTGAGGTTCGGATAGGATTTTTTGGGTATGAAACAGACCAGTGACGGCTGAAAGCCGTCACAGATGTAGAACTCACAAGTACCTTCGTTTTGACTGGTTGTGGCTCCCGTAAATCTAAACGAGCCAAGAGTTATGGCCCTCCGAAGAATCGATATCCGTAGGGTGCAACATCTACGGTGCAAGGTGCAACATCCGTCCAAAATGATGAAACATTGTCGTACGACCTTTAGAAACGGGTGCATGGATTGGAAGCGGTGCAGTATCATGGTGCACCACTCCCCAGCGTTGGTAAATCATAGACCAGCCACGGGGATCCCGTTTTACAGAAAAAATCCACGTGGCGAAAAAACGAAGGGTAAAAAACTTCCGTGACCCGATTGAGGTTCGGATAGGATTTTTTGGGTATGAAACTAACCAGTGACCGCTGAAAGCCGTCACAGCTGTAGAACTCACAGATACCTTCGTTTTGACTGGTTGTGGCTCCCGTAACTCTAAACGAGCCAAGAGTTATGGCCCTCCGAAGAATCGATATCCATAGGGTGCAACATCTATGGTGCAAGGTGCACCATCCGTCCAAAATGACGAAACAGTACCGTACGACCTTTAGAAACGGGTGCATGGATTGGAAACGGTGTAGTACCTTGGTGCACCACTCTCCAGCGTTGGTAAATCATAGACCAGCCGCTGGGATCCCGTTTTACAGAAAAAATCCACGTGACGAAAAAACGAAGGGTAAAAAACTTCCATGACCCGATTGAGGTTCGTATAGGATTTTTTGGGTATGAAACTAACCAGTGACGGATGAAAGCAGTAACAGATGTAGAACTCACAAATACCTTTGTTTTGACTGGTTGTTGCTCCCGTAACTCTAAACGAGCCAAGAGTTATGGCCCTCCGAAGAATCGATATCCATAGGGTGCAACATCTACGGTGTAGGTGCAACATCCGTCCAAAATGACGAAACAGTGCCGTACGACCTTTAGAAATGGGTGCATGGATTGGAAACGGTGCAGTACCATGGTGCATCACTCTCCAGCGATGGTAAATCATAGACCAGCCGCGGGAATTCCCTTTTACTGAAAAATCCACGTGACGAAAAAACGAAGGGTAAAAAACTTCCGTGACCCGATTGAGGTTCGGATAGGATTTTTTGGGTATGAAACTAACCAGTGACGGCTGAAAGCCGTCACAGATGTAGAACTAACAGATACCTTCGTTTTGACTGGTTGTGGCTCCCGTAACTCTAAACGAGCCAAGAGTTATGGCCCTCCGAAGAATCGATATCCATAGGGTGCAACATCTACGGTGCAAGGTGCAACATCCGTCCAAAATGACGAAACAGTGCGTACGACCTTTAAAAACGGGTGCATGGATTGGAAACGGTGCAGTACCATGGTGCACCACTCTCCAGCGTTGGTAAATCATAGACCAGCCACGGGGATCCCGCTTTACAGAAAAAATCCACGTGACGAAAAAACGAAGGGTAAAAAACTTCCATGACCCGATTGAGGTTCGGATAGGATTTTTGGGTATGAAACTAACCAGTGACGTCTGAAAGCTGTCACAGCTATAGAACTCACAAATACCTTCGTTTTGATATGGCTCCCGTAACTCTAAACGAGCCAAGAGTTATGGCTCTCCGAAGAATCGATATCCATAGGTTGCAACATCTACGGTGCAAGGTGCAACATCCGTCCAAAATGACGAAACAGTGCCGTACGACCTTTAGAAAGGGGTGCATGGATTGGAAGCGGTGCAGTACCATGGTGCACCACTCTCCAGCGATGGTAAATCATAGACCAGCCACGGGAATTCCCTTTTACAGAAAAATCCACGTGACGAAAAAACGAAGGGTAAAAAACTTCTGTGACCCGATTGAGGTTCGGATAGGATTTTTTGGGTATGAAACTAACCAGTGACGGCTGAAAGCCGTCACAGATGTAGAACTCAAACATACCTTCGTTTTGACTGTATGTGGCTCCCGTAACTCTAAACGAGCCAAGAGTTATGGCCCTCCGAAGAATCGATATCCATTGGGTGCAACATCTACGGTGCAATGTGCAACATCCGTCCAAAATGACGAAACAGTGCGTACGACCTTTAGAAACGGGTGCATGGATTGAAAACGGTGCAGTACCATGGTGCACCACTCTCCAGCGATGGTAAATCATAGACCAGCCACTAGAATTCCCTTTTACAGAAAAATCCACGTGACGAAAAAACGAAGGGTAAAAAACTTCCGTGACCCGATTGAGGTTCGGATATGATTTTTTGGGTATGAAACTGACCAGTGACGGCAGAAAGCCGTCATAGCTGTAGAACTCACAGATACCTTCGTTTTGACTGGTTGTGGCTCCCGTAACTCTAAACGAGCCAAGAGTTATGGCTCTCCGAAGAATCGATATCCATAGGGTGCAACATCTACGGTGCAAGGTGCAACATCCACGGTGCAAGGTGCAACATCCGTCCAAAATGACGAAACAGTGCCGTACGACCTTTAGAAACGGGTGCATGGATTGAAAACGGTGCAGTACCATGGTGCACCACTCTCCAGCGTTGGTAAATCATAGACCAGCCGCTGGGATCCCGTTTTACAGAAAAAATCCACGTGACGAAAAAACGAAGGGTAAAAAACTTCCATGACCCGATTGAGGTTCGGATAGGATTTTTTGGGTATGAAACTAACTAGTGACGGCTGAAAGCCATCACAGATGTAGAACTCATAGATACCTTCGTTTTGACTGGTTGTGGCTCCCGTAACTCTAAACGAGCCAAGAGTTATGGCCCTCCGAAGAATCGATATCCATAGGGTGCAACATCTACGGTGCAAGGTGCAACATCCGTCCAAAATGACGAAACAGTGCCGTACGACCTTTAGAAAGCGGTGCATGGATTGGAAGCGGTGCAGTACCATGGTGCACCACTCACCAGCGATGGTAAATCATAGACCAGCCACGGGAATTCCCTTTTACAGAAAAATCCACGTGACGAAAAAACGAAGGGTAAAAAACTTCCGTGACCCGATTGAGGTTCGGATAGGATTTTTTGGGTATGAAACTAACCAGTGACGGCTGAAAGCTGTCATAGCTGTAGAACTCACAGATACCTTCGTTTTGACTGGTTGTGGCTCCCGTAACTCTAAACGAGCCAAGAGTTATGGCCCTCCGAAGAATCGATATCCATAGGGTGTAACATCTACGGTGCAGGGTGCAACATCCGTCCAAAATGACGAAACAGCGCCGTACGACCTTTAGAAACGGGTGCATGGATTGGAAACGGTGCAGTACCTTGGTGCACCACTCTCCAGCGTTGGTAAATCATAGAGCAGCCGCTGGGATCCAGTTTTACAGAAAAAATCCACGTGACGAAAAAACGAAGGGTAAAAAACTTCCATGACCCGATTAAGGTTCGGATAGGATTTTTTGGGTATGACACTAACCAGTGACGGCTGAAAGCACTAACATATGTAGAACTCACAAATACCTTCGTTTTGACTGTTTGTTGCTCCCGTAACTCTAAACGAGCCAAGAGTTATGGCCCTCCGAAGAATCGATATCCATAGGGTGCAACATCTACGGTGCAAGGTGCAACATCCGTCCAAAATGACGAAACAGTGCATACGACCTTTAGAAACGGGTGCATGGATTGAAAACGGTGCAGTACCATGGTGCACCACTATCCAGCGATGGTAAATCATAGACCAGCCACGGGAATTCCCTTTTACAGAAAAATCCACGTGACGAAAAAACGAAGGGTAAAAAACTTCCGTGACCCGATTGAGGTTCGGATAGGATTATTTGGGTATGAAACTGTCCAGTGACGGCTGAAAGCCGTCAGAGCTGTAGAACTCACAGATACCTTCGTTTTGACTGGTTGTGGCACCCGTAACTCTAAACGAGCCAAGAGTTATGGCCCTCCGAAGAATCGATATCCATAGGGTGCAACATCTACGGTGCAAGGTGCAACATCCGTCCAAAATGACGAAACAGTGCCGTACGACCTTTAGAAACGGGTGCATGGATTGGAAACGGTGCAGTACCATGGTGCACCACTCTCCAGTGATGGTAAATCATAGACCAGCCGCTGGGATCCCGTTTTACAGAAAAAATCCACGTGAGGAAAAAACGAAGGGTAAAAAACTTCCATGACCCGATTGAGGTTCGGATAGGATTTTTTGGGTATGAAACTGACCAGTGATGGCTGAAAGCCGTCACAGATGTAGAACTCACAGATACCTTCGTTTTGACTGTTTGTGGCTCCCGTAACTCTAAACGAGCCATGAGTTATGGCCCTACGAAGAATCGATATCCACAGGGTGCAACATCTACAGTGCAAGGTGCAACATCCGTCCAAAATGACGAAACAGTGCCGTACGACCTTAATAAATGGGTGCATGGATTGGAAACGGTGTCGTACCATGGTGCACCACTCTCCAGCGATGGTAAATCATAGACCAGCCGCGGGAATTCCCTTTTACAGAAAAAATTTACGTGACCAAAAAACGAAGGGTAAAAAACTTCCGTGACGCGATTGAGGTTCAATAGGATTTTTTGGGTATGAAACTAACCTGTGACGGCTGAAAGCCGTCACAGATGTAGAACTCATAAGTACCTTCGTTTTGACTGGTTGTGGCTCCCGTAACTCTAAACGAGCCAAGAGTTATGGCCCTCCGAAGAATCGATATCCATAGGGTGCAACATCTACGGTGCAAGGTGCAACATCCGTCCAAAATGACGAAACAGTGCCGTACGACCTTTAGAAACGGGTGCATGGATTGGAAGCGGTGCAGTACCATGGTGCACCACTCTCCAGCGTTGGTAAATCATAGACCTGCCACGGGGATCCCGTTTTACAGAAAAAATCCACGTGACGAAAAAACGAAGGGTAAAAAACTTCCGTGACCCGATTGAGTTTAGGATAGGATTTTTTGGGTATGAAACTAACCAGTGACGGCTGAAAGCCGTCAAAGATGTAGAACTCACAAGTACCTTCGTTTTGACTGGTTGTGGCTCCCGTAACTCTAAACGAGCCAAGAGTTATGGCCCTCCGAAGAATCGATATCCACAGGGTGCAACATCTACGGTGCAAGGTGCAACATCCGTACAAAATGACGAAACAGTGTCGTACGACCTTTAGAAATGGGTGCATGGATTGGAAACGGTGCTGTACCATGGTGTACCACTCTCCAACGTTGGTAAATCATAGACCAGCCACGGGGAACCCGTTTTACAGAAAAAATCCACGTGACGAAAAAACGAAGGGTAAAAAACTTCCATGACCCGATTGAGGTTCGGATAGGATTTTTTTGGTTATGAAACTAACCAGTGACGGCTGAAAGCAGTCAAAGATGTAGAACTCACAAATACCTTCGTTTTGACTGGTTGTTGCTCACGTAATTCTAAACGAGCCAAGAGTTATGGCCCTCCGAAAAATCGATATCCATAGGGTGCAACATCTACGGTGCATGGTGCAACATCCGTCCAAAATGACGAAACAGTGTCGTACGACCTTTAGAAATGGGTGCATGGATTTGAAACAGTGCAGTACCATGGTGCACCACTCTCCAGCGATGGTAAATCATAGACCAGCCGCGGGAATTCTCTTTTACAGAAAAATCCACGTGACGAAAAAACGAAGGGTAAAAAACTTCCGTGACCCGATTGAGGTTCGGATAGGATTTTTTGGGTATGAAACTGACCAGTGACGGCTGAAAGCCGTCATAGCTGTAGAACTTACAGATACCTTTGTTTTGACTAGTTGTGGCTCCCGTAACTCTAAACGAGCCAAGAGTTATGGCCCTCCGAAATATCGATATCCATAGGGTGCAACATCTACGGTGCAAGGTGCAACATCCGTCCAAAATGAAGAAACAGTGCCGTACGACCTTTAGAAACGGGTGCATGGATTGGAAACGGTGCAGTACCATGGTGCACCACTCTCCAGCGTTGGTAAATCATAGACCAGCCGCTGGGATCCCGTTTTACAGAAAAAATCCACGTGACGAAAAAACGAAGGGTAAAAAACTTCCATGACCCGATTGAGGTTCGGATAGGATTTTTTGGGTATGAAACTGACCAGTGATGGCTGAAAGCCGTCACAGATGTAGAACTCATAGATACCTTCGTTTTGACTGGTTGTGGCTCCCGTAACTCTAAACGAGCCATGGGTTATGGCCCTACGAAAAATCGATATCCACAGGGTGCAACATCTACGGTGCAAGGTGCAACATCCGTCCAAAATGACGAAACAGTGTCGTACGACCTTAAGAAATGGGTGCATGGATTGGAAACGGTGCCGTACCATGGTGCACCACTCTCCAGCGATGGTAAATCATAGACCAGCCACGGGAATTCCCTTTTACAGAAAAAATCTACGTGACCAAAAAACGAAGGGTAAAAAACTTCCGTGACCCGATCGAGGTTCGGATAGGATTTTTTGGGTATGAAACTAACCTGTGACTGCTGAAAGCCGTCGCAGATGTAGAACTCATAAGTACCTTCGTTTTGACTGGTTGTGGCTCCCGTAACTCTAAACGACCCAAGAGTTATGGCCCTCCGAAGAATCGATATCCATAGGGTGCAACATCTACGGTGCAAGGTGCAATATCCGTCCAAAATGACGAAACAGTGCCGTACGACCTTTAGAAACGGGTGCATGGATTGGAAGCGGTGCAGTACCATGGTGCACCACTCTCCAGCGTTGGTAAATCATAGACCAGCCACGGGGATCCCGTTTTACAGAAAAAATCCACGTGACGAAAAAACGAAGGGTAAAAAACTTCCGTGACCCGATTGAGGTTAGGATAGGATTTTTTGGGTATGATACTAACCAGTGACGGCTGAAAGCCATCAAAGATGTAGAACTCACAAGTACCTTCGTTTTGACTGGTTGTGGCTCCCGTAACTCTAAACGAGCCAAGAGTTATGGCCCTCCGAAAAATCGATATCCACAGGGTGCAACATCTACGGTGCAAGGTGCAACATCCGTACAAAATGACGAAACTGTGTCGTACGACCTTTAGAAATGGGTGCATGGATTGGAAACGGTGTTGTACCATGGTGCACCACTCTCCAGCGTTGGTAAATCATAGACCAGCCACGGGGAACCCGTTTTACAGAAAAAATCCACGTGACGAAAAAACGAAGGGTAAAAAACTTCCATGACCCGATTGAGGTTCGGATAGGATTTTTTTGGGTATGAAACTAACCAGTGACGGCTGAAAGCAGTCAAAGATGTAGAACTCACAAATACCTTCGTTTTGACTGGTTGTTGCTCACGTAACTCTAAACGAGCCAAGAGTTATGGCCCTCCGAAAAATCGATATCCATGGGGTGCAACATCTACGGTGCAAGGTGCAACATCCGTCCAAAATGACGAAACAGTGCCGTACGACCTTTAGAAATGGGTGCATGGATTTGAAACAGTGCAGTACCATGGTGCACCACTCTCCAGCGATGGTAAATCATAGACCAGCCGTGGGAATTCTCTTTTACAGAAAAATCCACGTGACGAAAAAACGAAGGGTAAAAAACTTCCGTGACCCGATTGAGGTTCGGATAGGATTTTTTGGGTATGAAAATGACCAGTGACGGCTGAAAGCCGTCATAGCTGTAGAACTTACAGATACCTTTGTTTTGACTAGTTGTGGCTCCCGTAACTCTAAACGAGCCAAGAGTTATGGCCCTCCGAAATATCGATATCCATAGGGTGCAACATCTACGGTGCCAGGTGCAACATCCGTCCAAAATGACGAAACAGTGCCGTACGACCTTTAGAAACGGGTGCATGGATTGGAAACGGTGCATTATTTTGGTGCACCACTCTTCAGCGTTGGTAAATCATAGACCAGCCGCTGGGATCCCGTTTTACAGAAAAAATCCACGTGACGAAAAAACGAAGGGTAAAAAACTTCCATGACCCGATTGAGGTTCGGATAGGATTTTTTGGGTATGAAACTAACCAGTGACGGCTGAAAGCAGTAACAGATGTAGAAATCACAAATACCTTCGTTTTGACTGGTTATTGCTCCCGTAACTCTAAACGAGCCAAGAGTTATGGCCCTACGAAGAATCGATATCCATAGGGTGCAACATCTACGGTGCAAGGTGCAACATCCGTCCAAAATGACGAAACAGTGCCGTACGACCTTTAGAAATGGGTGCATGGATTGGAAACGGTGCAGTATCATGGTGCATCACTCTCCAGCGATGGTAAATCATAGACCAGCCGCGGGAATTCCCTTTTACTGAAAAATCCACGTGACGAAAAAACGAAGGGTAAGAAACTTCCGTGACCCGATTGTGGTTCGGATAGGATTTTTTGGGTATGAAACTAATCAGTGACGGCTGAAAGCAGTAACAGATGTAGAACTCACAGATACCTTCGTTTTGACTGGTTGTGGCTCCCGTAACTCTAAACGAGCCAAAAGTTATGGCCCTCCGAAGAATCGATATCCATAGGGTGCAACATCTACGGTGCAAGGTGCAACATCCGTCCAAAATGACGAAACAGTGCCGTACGACCTTTAGAAACGGGCGCATGGATTGGAAACGGTGCACCACTCTCCAGCGTGGGTAAATCATAGACCAGCCGCTGGGATCCCGTTTTACAGAAAAAATCCACGTGACGAAAAAACGAAGGGTAAAAAATTCCATGACCCGATTGAGGTTCGGATAGGATTTTTTGGGTATGAAACTAACCAGTGACGGTTGAAAGCCGTCACAGATGTAGAACTCACAGATACCTTCGTTTTGACTGGTTGTGGCTCCCGTAACTCTAAATGAGCCAAGAGTTATGGCCCTCCGAAGAATCGATATCCATAGGGTGCAACATCTACGGTGCAAGGTGCAACATCCGTCCAAAATGACGAAACAGTGCCGTACGACCTTAAGAAATGGGTGCATGGATTGGAAACGGTGCCGTACCGTGGTGCACCACTCTCCAGCGATGGTAAATCATAGACCAGCCGCGGGAATTCCCTTTTACAGAAAAAATCCACCTGACGAAAAAACGAAGGATAAAAAACTTCCGTGACCCGATTGAGGTTCGGATAGGATTTTTTGGGTATGAAACTAACCAGTGACGGCTGAAAGCCGTCACAGATGTAGAACTCATAAGTACCTTCGTTTTGACTGGTTGTGCCTCCCGTAACTCTAAACGAGCCAAGAGTTATGGCCCTCCGAAGAATCGATATCCATAGGGTGCAACATCTACGGTGCAAGGTGCAACATCCGTCCAAAATGACGAAACAGTGCCGTACGACCTTTAGAAAGGGGTGCATGGATTGGAAGCGGTGCAGTACCATGGTGCACCACTCCCCAGCGTTGGTAAATCATAGACCAGCCACGGGGATCCCGTTTTACAGAAAAAATCCACGTGACGAAAAAATGAAGGGTAAAAAACTTCCGTGACCGTATTGAGGTTCGGATAGGATTTTTTGGGTATGAAACTAACCAGTGACCGCTGAAAGCCGTCACAGCTGTAGAACTCACAGATACCTTCGTTTTGACTGGTTGTGGCTCCCGTAACTCTAAACGAGCCAAGAGTTATGGCCCTCCGAAGAATCGATATCCACAGGGTGCAACATGCAAGGTGCAACATCCGTACAAAATGACGAAACAGTGTCGTACGACCTTTAGAAATGGGTGCATGGATTGGAAACGGTGCAGTACCATGGTGCACCACTCTCCAGCGTTGGTAAATCATATACCAGCCACGGGGATCCCGTTTTACAGAAAAAATCCACGTGACGAAAAAACGAAGGGTAAAAAACTTCCATGACCCGATTGAGGTTCGGATAGGATTTTTTGGGTATGAAACTAACCAGTGACGGCTGAAAGCAGTCAAAGATGTAGAACTCACAAATACCTTCGTTTTGACTGGTTGTTGCTCTCGTAACTCTAAACGAGCCAAGAGTTATGGCCCTCCGAAGAATCGATATCCATAGGGTGCAACATATACGGTGCAAGGTGCAACATCCGTCCAAAATGACGAAACAGTGCCGTACGACCTTTAGAAATGGATGCATGGATTTGAAACAGTGCAGTACCATGGTGCACCACTCTCCAGCGATGGTAAATCATAGACCAACGGCGGGAATTCCCTTTTACAGAAATATCCACGTGACGAAAAAACGAAGGGTAAAAAACTTCCGTGACCCGATTGAGGTTCGGATAGGATTTTTTGGGTATGAAACTGACCAGTGACGGCTGAAAGCCGTCATAGCTGTAGAACTTACAGATACCTTCGTTTTGACTGGTTGTGGCTCCTGTAACTCTAAACGAGCCAAGAGTTATGGCCCTCCGAAGAATCGATATCCATAGGGTGCAACATCTACGGTGCAAGGTGCAACATCCGTCCAAAATGACGAAACAGTGCCGTACGACCTTTAGAAACGGGTGCATGGATTGGAAACGGTGCAGTACCTTGGTGCACCACTCTTCAGCGTTGGTAAATCATAGACCAGCCGCTGGGATCCCGTTTTACAGAAAAAATCCACGTGACGAAAAAACGAAGGGTAAAAAACTTCCTTGACCCGATTGAGGTTCGGATAGGATTTTTTGGGTATGAAACTAACTAGTGACGGCTGAAAGCAGTAACAGATGTAGAACTCACAAATACCTTCGTTTTGACTGGTTGTTGCTCCCGTAACTCTAAACGAGCCAAGAGTTATGGCCCTCCGAAGAATCGATATCCATAGGGTGCAACATCTACGGTGCAAGGTGCAACATCCGTCCAAAATGATGAAATAGTGCCGTACGACCTTTAGAAATGGGTGCATGGATTGGAAACGGTGCAGTACCATGGTGCATCACTCTCCAGCGATGGTAAATCATAGACCAGCCGCGGGGATTCCCTTTTACTGAAAAATCCACGTGACGAAAAAACGAAGGGTAAAAAACTTTCGTCACCCGATTGAGGTTCGGATAGGATTTTTTGGGTATGAAACTAACCAGTGACGGCTGAAAGCAGTAACAGATGTAGAACTCACAGATACCTTCGCTTTGAATGGTTGTGGCTCCCGTAACTCTAAACGAGCCAAGAGTTATGGCCCTCGGAAGAATCGATATCCATAGGGTGCAACATCTACGGTGCAAGGTGCAACATCCGTCCAAAATGACGAAACAGTGCCATACGACCTTTAGAAACGGGTGCATGGGTTGGAAATGGTGCAGTAACATGGTGCACCACTCTCCAGCGTGGGTAAATCATAGACCAGCCGCTGGGATCCCGTTTTACAGAAAAAATCCACGTGACGAAAAAACGAAATGTAAAAAACTTCCATGACCCGATTGAGGTTCGGATAGGATTTTTTTGGTATGAATCTAACCAGTGACGGCTGAAAGCCGTCACAGATGTAGAACTCACAGATACCTTCGTTTTGACTGGTTGTGGCTCCCGTAACTCTAAACGAGCCAAGAGTTATGGCCCTCCGAAGAATCGATATCCATAGGGTGCAACATCTACGGTGCAAGGTGCAATATACGTCCAAAATGACGAAACAGTGCCGTACGACCTTTAGAAATGGATGCATGGATTGGAAACGGTGCCGTACCATGGTGCACCACTCTCCAGCGATGGTAAATCATAGACCAGCCGCGGGAATTCCCTTTTACAGAAAAATCCACGTGACGAAAAAACGAAGGGTAAAAAACTTCCGTGACCCGATTGAGGTTCGGATAGGATTTTTTGGGTATGAAACTGACCAGTGACGGCTGAAAGCCATCATAGCTGTAGAACTCACAGATACCTTCGTTTTGACTGGTTGTGGCTCCCGTAACTCTAAACGAGCCAAGAGTTATGGCCCTCCGAAGAATCGATATCCATAGGGTGCAACATCTACGGTGCAAGGTGCAACATCCGTCCAAAATGACGAAACAGTGCCGTACGACCTTTAGAAACGGGTGCATGGATTGGAAACGGTGCAGTACCTTGGTGCACCACCCTTCAGCGTTGGTAAATCATAGACCAGCCGCTGGGATCCCGTTTTACAGAAAAAATCCACGTGACGAAAAAACGAAGGGTAAAAAACTTCCATGACCCGATTGAGGTTCGGATAGGATTTTTTGGGTATGAAACTAACCAGTGACGGCTGAAAGAAGTAATAGATGTAGAACTCACAAATACCTTCGTTTTGACTGGTTGTTGCTCCCGTAACTCTAAACGAGCCAAGAGTTATGGCCCTCCGAAGAATCGATATCGATAGGGTGCAACATCTACGGTGCAAGGTGCAACATCCGTCCAAAATGACGAAATAGTGCCGTACGACCTTTAGAAATGGGTGCATGGATTGGAAACGGTGCAGTACGATGGTTCATCACTCTCCGGC
This sequence comes from Allium cepa, assembly GCA_030765085.1. Lineage (NCBI taxonomy): Eukaryota > Viridiplantae > Streptophyta > Magnoliopsida > Asparagales > Amaryllidaceae > Allium > Allium cepa. Next base: position 3,154,725 of record CM060941.1, read on the forward strand.
GATGGTATATCATAGACCAGCCGCGGGAATTCCCTTTTACTGAAAAATCCACGTGACGAAAAAACGAAGGGTAAAAAACTTCCGTGACCCGATTGAGGTTCGGATAGGATTTTTTGGGTATGAAACTAACCAGTGACGGCTGAAAGCAGTAACAGATGTAGAACTCACAGATACCTTCGCTTTGACTGGTTGTGGCTCCCGTGACTCTAAACGAGCCAAGAGTTATGGCCCTCGGAAGAATCGATATCCATAGGGTGCAACATCTACGGTGCAAGGTGCAACATCCGTCCAAAATGACGAAACAGTTCCGTACGACCTTTAGAAACGGGTGCATGGATTGGAAATGGTGCAGTAACATGGTGCACCACTATCCAGCGTGGGTAAATCATAGACCAGCCGCTGGGATCCCGTTTTACAGAAAAAATCCACGTGACGAAAAAACGAAGGGTAAAAAACTTCCATGACCCGATTGAGGTTCGGATATGATTTTTGGGTATGAAACTAACCAGTGACGGCTGAAAGCCGTCACAGATGTAGAACTCACAGATACCTTCGTTTTGACTGGTTGTGGCTCCCGTAACTCTAAACGAGCCAAGAGTTATGGCCCTCCGAAGAATCGATATCCATAGGGTGCAACATCTACGGTGCAAGGTGCAATATCCGTCCAAAATGACGAAACAGTGCCGTACGACCTTTAGAAATGGGTGCATGGATTGGAAACGGTGCCGTACCATGGTGCAACACTCTCCAGCGATGGTAAATCATAGACCAGCCGCGGGAATTCCCTTTACAGAAAAATCCACGTGACGAAAAAACGAAGGGTAGAAAACTTCCGTGACCCGATTGAGGTTCGGATAGGATTTTTTGGGTATGAAACTGACCAGTGACGGCTGAAAGCCATCATAGCTGTAGAACTCACAGATACCTTCGTTTTGACTGGTTGTGGCTCCCGTAACTCTAAACGAGCCAAGAGTTATGGCCCTCCGAAGAATCGATATCCATAGGGTGCAACATCTACGGTGCAAGGTGCAACATCCGTCCAAAATGACGAAACAGTGCCGTATGACCTTTAGAAACGGGTGCATGGATTGGAAACGGTGTCGTACCGTGGTGCATCACTCTCCAGCGATGGTAAATCATAGACCAGCCGCGGGAATTCCCTTTTGCAGAAAAATCCACGTGACGAAAAAACGAAGGGTAAAAAACTTCCGTGACCCGATTGAGGTTCAGATAGGATTTTTTGGGTATGAAACTAACCAGTGACGGCTGAAAGCCGTCACAGATGTAGAACTCACAGATACCTTCGTTTTGACTGGTTGTGGCTCCCGTAACTCTAAACGAGCCAAGAGTTATGGCCCTCCGAAGAATCGATATCCACTGGGTGCAACATCTACGGTGCAAGGTGCAACATCCGTCCAAAATGACGAAACAGTGCCGTACGACCTTAAGAAATGGGTGCATGGATTGGAAACGGTGCAGTGCCATGGTGCACCACTCTCCAGCGATGGTAAATCATAGACCAGCCGCGGGAATTCCCTTTTACAGAAAAAATCCACGTGACGAAAAAACGAAGGGTAAAAAACTTCCATGACCCGATTGAGGTTCGAATAGGATTTTTTGGGTATGAAACTAACCAATGACGGCTGAAAGCCGTCACAGACGTAGAACTCACAAGTACCTTCGTTTTGATTGGTTGTGGCTCCCGTAACTCTAAACGAGCCAAGAGTTATGGCCCTCCGAAGAATCGATATCCATAGGGTGCAACATCTACGGTGCAAGGTGCAAAATCCGTCCAAAATGACGAAACAGTGTTGTACGACCTTTAGAAAGGGGTGCATGGATTAGAAACGGTGCAGTACCATGGTGCACCACTCTCCAGCGATGGTAAATCATAGACCAGCCACGGGAATTCCCTTTTACAAAAAAATCCACGTGACGAAAAAACGAAGGGTAAAAAACTTCCGTGACCCGATCGAGGTTCGGATAGGATTTTTTGGTTATGAAACTAACCAGTGACGGCTGAAAGCTGTCATAGCTGTAGAACTCACAGATACCTTCGTTTTGACTGGTTGTGGCTCCCGTAACTCTAAACTAGCCTAGAGTTATGGCCCTCCGAAGAATCGATATCCATAGGGTGCAACATCTACGGTGCAAGGTGCAACATCCGTCCAAAATGACGAAACAGTGCCGTACGACCTTTAGAAACGGGTGCATGGATTGGAAACGGTGCAGTACCATGGTGCACCATTCTCCAGCGTTGGTAAATCAGAGATCAGCCGCTGGGATCCCGTTTTACAGAAAAAATCCACGTGACGAAAAAACGAAGGGTAAAAAACTTCCATGACCCGATTGAGGTTCGGATAGGATTTTTTGGGTATGAAACTAACCAGTGACGTATGAAACTAACCAGTGACGGCTGAAAGCAGTTACAGATGTAGAACTCACAAATACCTTCGTTTTGACTGGTTGTTGCTCCCGTAACTCTAAACGAGCCAAGAGTTATGGCCCTCCGAAGAATCGATATCCATAGGGTGCAACATCTACGGTGCAAGGTGCAACATCCGTCCAAAATGACGAAACAGTGCCGTACGACCTTTAGAAATGGGTGCATGGATTGGAAACGGTGTCGTACCACGGTGCATCACTCTCCAACGATGGTAAATCATTGACCAGCCGCGGGAATTCCCTTTTACAGAAAAATCCACGTGACGAAAAAACGAAGGGTAAAAAACTTCCGTGACCCGATTGAGGTTCGGATAGGATTTTTTGGGTATGAAACTAACCAGTGACGGCTGAAAGCCGTCACAGATGTAGAACTCACAGATACCTTCGTTTTGACTGGTTGTGGCTCCCTGTAACTCTAAACGAGCCAAGAGTTATGGCCCTCCGAAGAATCGATATCCATAGGGTGCAACATCTACGGTGCAAGGTGCAACATCCGTCCAAAATGACGAAACAGTGCGTACGACCTTTAGAAACAGGTGCATGGATTGGAAACGGTGCAGTACCATGGTGCACCACTCGCCAGCGTTGGTAAATCATAGACCAGCCACTGGGATCCCGTTTTACAAAAAAAATCCACGTGACGAAAAAACGAAGGGTTAAAAACTTCCATGACCCGATTGAGGTTCGGATAGGATTTTTTGGGTATGAAACTAACCAGTGACGTCTGAAAGCTGTCACAGCTGTAGAACTCACAGATACCTTCGTTTTGACAGGTTATGGCTCCCGTTACTCTAAACGAGCCAAGAGTTATGGCCCTCCTAAAAATCGATATCCACAGGGTGCAACATCTACGGTGCAAGGTGCAACATCCGTCCAAAATGACGAAACAGTGCCGTACGACCTTTAGAAACGGGTGCATGGATTGGAAACGGTGCAGTACCATGGTGCACCACTCTCCAGCGTTGGTAAATCATAGACCAGCCACGGGGATCCCGTTTTACAGAAAAAAAAAACGAAGGGTAAAAAACTTCCATGACCCGATTGAGGTTCGGATAGGATTTTTTGGGTATGAAACTAACCAGTGACGGCTGAAAGCAGTAACAGATGTAGAACTCACAGATACCTTCGCTTTGAATGGTTGTGGCTCCCGTAACTCTAAACGAGCCAAGAGTTATGGCCCTCGGAAGAATCGATATCCATAGGGTGCAACATCTACGGTGCAAGGTGCAACATCCGTCCAAAATGATGAAACAATGCGTACGACCTTTAGAAACGGGTGCATGGATTGGAAACGGTGCAGTACCATGGTGCACCACTCTCCAGCGTTGGTAAATCATAGACCAGCCACGGGGATCACGTTTTACAGAAAAAATCCACGTGACGAAAAAACGAAGGGTAAAAAACTTCCATGACCCGATTGAGGTTCGGATAGGATTTTTTGGGTATGAAACTAACCAGTGACGGCTGAAAGCGGTCACAGCTGTAGAACTCACAGATACCTTCGTTTTGACTGGTTGTGGCTCCCGTAACTCTAAACGAGCCAAGAGTTATGGCCCTCCGAAGAATCGATATCCATAGGGTGCAACATCTACGGTGCAAGGTGCAACATCCGTCCAAAATGACGAAACAGTGCGTACGACCTTTAGAAACGGGTGCATGGATTGGAAACGGTGCAGTACCATGGTGCAACACTCTCCAGCGTGGGTAAATCATAGACCAGCCACGGGGATCCCGTTTTACAGAAAAAATCCACGTGACGAAAAAACGAAGGGTAAAAAACTTCCATGACCCGATTGAGGTTCGGATAGGATTTTTTGGGAATGAAACTTACCAGTGACGGCTGAAAGCAGTCAAAGATGTAGAACTCACAAATACCTTCGTTTTGACTGGTTGTTGCTCACGTAACTCTAAACGAGCCAAGAGTTATGGCCCTCCGAAGAATCGATATCCATAGGGTGCAACATCTACGGTGCAAGGTGCAACATCCGTCCAAAATGACGAAACAGTGTCGTACGACCTTTAGAAACGGGTGCATGGATTGGAAACGGTGCCGTACCATGGTGCATCACTCTCCAGCGATGGTAAATCATTGACCAGCCGCGGGAATTCCCTTTTACAGAAAAATCCACGTGACGAAAAAACGAAGGGTAAAAAACTTCCGTGACCCGATTGAGGTTCGGAAAGGATTTTTTGGGTATGAAACTAACCAGTGACGGCTGAAAGCCGTCACAGATGTAGAACTCACAGATACCTTCGTTTTGACTGGTTGTGGCTCCCTGTAACTCTAAACGAGCCAAGAGTTATGGCCCTCCGAAGAATCGATATCCATAGGGTGCAACATCTACGGTGCAAGGTGCAACATCCGTCCAAAATGACGAAACAGTATCGTACGACCTTTAAAACGGTTGCATGGATTGGAAACGGTGCAGTACCATGGTGCACCACTCTCCAGCGTTGGTAAATCAGAGACCAGCCGCTGGGATCCCGTTTTACAGAAAAAATCCACGTGACGAAAAAATGAAGGGTAAAAAACTTCCATGACCCGATTGAGGTTAGGATAGGATTTTTTGGGTATGAAACTAACCAGTGACGGCTGAAAGCAGTCAAAGATGTAGAACTCACAAATACCTTCGTTTTGACTGGTTGTTGCTCACGTAACTCTAAACGAGCCAAGAGCTATGGCCCTCCGAAGAATCGATATCCATAGGGTGCAACATCTACGGTGCAAGGTGCAACATCCGTCCAAAATGACGAAACATTGCCGTACGACCTTTAGAAACGGGTGCATGGATTGGAAACGGTGCAGTACCATGGTGTACCACTCTCCAGCGATGGTAAATCATAGACCAGCCACGAGAATTCCCTTTTACAGAAAAATCCACGTGACGAAAAAACAAAGGGTAAAAAACTTCCGTGACCCGATTGAGGTTCGGAAAGGATTTTTTGGGTATGAAACTAACCAGTGACAGCTGAAAGCGGTCACCGCTGTAGAACTCACAGATACCTTCGTTTTGACTGGTTGTGGCTCCCGTAACTCTAAACGAGCCAAGAGTTATGGCCCTCCGAAGAATCGATATCCATAGGGTGCAACATCTACGGTGCAAGGTGCAACATCCATCCAAAATGACGAAACCGTGCCGTACGACCTTTAGAAACGGGTGCATGGATTGGAAACGGTGCAGTACCATGGTGCACCACTCTCCAGCGTTGGTAAATCATAGACCAGCCACGGGGATCCCGTTTTATAGAAAAAATCCACGTGACGAAAAAACGAAGGGTAAAAAACTTCCATGACCCGATTGAGGTTCGGATAGGATTTTTTGGGTATGAAACTAACCAGTGACGGCTGAAAGCCGTCACAGATGTAGAACTCACAGATACCTTCGTTTATAGTGTAGTACCATGGTGCAGTACCACGGTGCAGTACCATGGTGCAGTATCTACGGTGCAGTACCATGGTGCAGTACCATGGTGCAGCACCACTCTCCAACGTTGGAAACGGTGCAGTACCACGGTGCAGTACCATGGTGCACCACTCTCCAGCGATGGTAAATCATTGACAAGCCGTGGGAATTCCCTTTTACAGAAAAATCCACGTGACGAAAAAACGAAGGGTAAAAAACTTCCGTGACCCGATTGAGGTTCGGATAGGATTTTTTGGGTATGAAACTGACCAGTGACGGCTGAAAGCGGTCATAGCTGTAGAACTCACAGATACCTTCGTTTTGACTGGTTGTGGCTCCCGTAACTCTAAACGAGCCAAGAGTTATGGCCCTCCGAAGAATCGATATCCATAGGGTGCAACATCTAAGGTGCAAGGTGCAACATCCGTCCAAAATGACGAAACAGTGCCGTACGACCTTTAGAAACGGGTGCATGGATTGGAAATGGTGCAGTTCCATGGTGCACCAGTCTCCAGCGTTGGTAAATCATAGACCAGCCGCTGGGATCCCGTTTTACAGAAAGAATCCACGTGACGAAAAAACGAAGGGTAAAAAACTTCCATGACCCGATTGAGGTTCGGATAGGATTTTTTGGGTATGAAACTAACCAGTGACGGCTGAAAGCAGTAACAGATGTAGAACTCACAAATACCTTCGTTTTGACTGGTTGTTGCTCCCGTAACTCTAAACGAGCCAAGAGTTATGGCCCTCCGAAGAATCGATATCCATAGGGTGCAACATCTACGGTGCAAGGTGCAAGATCCGTCCAAAATGACGAAACAGTATCGTACGACCTTTAAAACGGTTGCATGGATTGGAAATGGTGCAGTACCATGGTGCACCACTCTCCAGCGTTGGTAAATCAGAGACCAGCCGCTGGGATCCCGTTTTACAGAAAAAATCCACGTGACGAAAAAATGAAGGGTAAAAAACTTCCATGACCCGATTGAGGTTAGGATAGGATTTTTTGGGTATGAAACTAACCAGTGACGGCTGAAAGCAGTCAAAGATGTAGAAGTCACAAATACCTTCGTTTTGACTGGTTGTTGCTCACGTAACTCTAAACGAGCCAAGAGTTATGGCCCTCCGAAGAATCGATATCCATAGGGTGCAACGTCTACGGTGCAAGGTGCAACATCCGTCCAAAATGACGAAACAGTGCCGTACGACCTTTAGAAACGGGTGCATGGATTGGAAACGGTGCAGTACCATGGTGCACCACTCTCCAGCGATGGTAAATCATAGACCAGCCCCGAGAATTCCCTTTTACAGAAAAATCCACGTGATGAAAAAACGAAGGGTAAAAAACTTCCGTGACCCGATTGAGGTTCGGATAGGATTTTTTGGGTATGAAACTAACCAGTGACAGCTGAAAGCGGTCACCGCTGTAGAACTCACAGATACCTTCGTTTTGACTGGTTGTGGCTCCCGTAACTCTAAACGAGCCAAGAGTTATGGCCCTCCGAAGAATCGATATCCATAGGGTGCAACATCTACGGTGCAAGGTGCAACATCCGTCCAAAATGACGAAACAGTGCGTACGACCTTTAGAAACGGGTGCATGGATTGGAAACGGTGCAGTACCATGGTGCACCACTCTCCAGCGTTGGTAAATCATAGACCAGCCACGGGGATCCCGTTTTGCAGAAAAAATCCACGTGACGTAAAAACGAAGGGTAAAAAACTTCCATGACCCGATTGAGGTTCGGATAGGATTTTTTGGGTATGAAACTAACCAGTGACGGCTGAAAGCCGTCACAGATGTAGAACTCACAGATACCTTCGTTTAGAGTGCAGTACCATGGTGCAGTACCACAGTGCAGTACCATGGTGCAGTATCTACGGTGCAGTACCATGGTGCAGTACCACGGTGCAGCACCACTCTCCAACGTTGGAAACGGTGCAGTACCACGGTGCAGTACCATGGTGCACCACTCTCCAGCGATGGTAAATCATTGACCAGCCGTGGGAATTCCCTTTTACAGAAAAATCCACGTGACGAAAAAACGAAGGGTAAAAAACTTCCGTGACCCGATTGAGGTTCGGATAGGATTTTTTGGGTATGAAACTGACCAGTGACGACAGAAAGTAGTCATAGCTGTAGAACTCACAGATACCTTCGTTTTGACTGGTTGTGGCTCCCGTAACTCTAAACGAGCCAAGAGTTATGGCCCTCCGAAGAATCGATATCCATAGGGTGCAACATCTAAGGTGCAAGGTGCAACATCCGTCCAAAATGACGAAACAGTGCCGTACGACCTTTAGAAACGGGTGCATGGATTGGAAATGGTGCAGTACCATGGTGCACCACTCTCCAGCGTTGGTAAATCATAGACCAGCCGCTGGGATCCCGTTTTACAGAAAGAATCCACGTGACGAAAAAACGAAGGGCAAAAAACTTCCATGACCCGATTGAGGTTCGGATAGGATTTTTTGGGTATGAAACTAACCAGTGACGGCTGAAAGCAGTAACAGATGTAGAACTCACAAATACCTTCGTTTTGACTGGTTGTTGCTCACGTAACTCTAAACGAGCCAAGAGTTATGGCCCTCTGAAGAATCGATATCCATAGGGTGCAACATCTACGGTGCAAGGTGCAATATCCGTCCAAAATGACGAAACAGTGCCGTACGACCTTTAGAAATGGGTGCATGGATTGGAAACGGTGGCGTACCATGGTGCACCACTCTCCAGCGTTGGTAAATCATAGACCAGCCGCAGGGATCCCGTTTTACAGAAAAAATCCACGTGACGAAAAAACGAAGGGTAAAAAACTTCCGTGACCCGATTGAGGTTCGGATAGGATTTTTTGGCTATGAAACTAACCAGTGACGGCTGAAAGCCGTCACAGATGTAGAACTCACAGATACCTTCGTTTTGACTGGTTGTGGCTCCCGTAACTCTAAACGAGCCAATAGTTATGGCCCTCCGAAGAATCGATATCCACAGGGTGCAACATCTACGGTGCAAGGTGCAACATCCGTCCAAAATGACGAAACAGTGCGTACGACCTTTAGAAACGGGTGCATGGATTGGAAACGGTGCAGTACCATGGTGCACCACTCTCCAGCGTTAATAAATCATAGACCAGCCACGGGGATCCCGTTTTACAGACAAAATCCACGTGACGAAAAAACAAAGGGTAAAAAACTTCCATGACCCGATTGAGGTTCGGATAGGATTTTTTGGGTATGAAACTAACCAGTGACGGCTGAAAGCCGTCACAGATGTAGAACTCACAAGTACCTTCGTTTTGACTGGTTGTTGCTCCCGTAACTGTAAACGAGCCAAGAGTTATGGCCCTCCGAAGAATCGATATCCATAGGATGCAACATCTACGGTGCAAGGTGCAACATCCGTCCAAAATGACGAAACAGTGCATACGACCTTTAGAAACGGGTGCATGGATTGGAAACGGTGCAGTACCATGGTGCACCACTCTCCAGCGATGGTAAATCATAGACCAGCCACGGGAATTCCCTTTTACAGAAAAATCCACGTGACGAAAAAACGAAGGGTAAAAAACTTCCGTGACCCGATTGAGGTTCGAATAGGATTTTTTGGGTATGAAACTAACCAGTGACAGCTGAAAGGGGTCACCGCTGTAGAACTCACATATACCTTCGTTTTGACTGGTTGTGGCTCCCGTAACTCTAAACGAGCCAAGAGTTATGGCCCTCCGAAGAATCAATATCCATAGGGTGCAACATCTACGGTGCAAGGTGCAACATCCGTCCAAAATGACGAAACAGTGCGTACGACCTTTAGAAACGGGTGCATGGATTGGAAACGGTGCAGTACCATGGTGCACCACTCTCCAGTGTTGGTAAATCATAGACCAGCCACGGGGATCCCGTTTTACAGACAAAATCCACGTGACGAAAAAACAAAGGGTAAAAAACTTCCATGACCCGATTGAGGTTCGGATAGGATTTTTTGGGTATGAAACTAACCAGTGATGGTTGAAAGCCGTCACAGATGTAGAACTCACAAGTACCTTCGTTTTGACTGGTTGTGGCTCCCTTAACTCTAAACGAGCCAAGAGTTATGGCCCTCCGAAGAATCGATATCCACAGGGTGCAACATCTACGGTGCAAGGTGCAACATCCGTCCAAAATGACGAAACAGTGTCGTACGACCTTTAGAAATGGGTGCATGGATTGGAAACAGTGCAGTACCATGGTGCACCACTCTCCAGCGTTGGTAAATCATAGACCAGCCACGGGGATCCCGTTTTATAGAAAAAATCCACGTGACGAAAAAACGAAGGTTAAAAAACTTCCATGACCCGATTGAGGTTCGGATAGGATTTTTTGGGTATGAAACTAACCAGTGACGGCTGAAAGCAGTCAAAGATGTAGAACTCACAAATACCTTCGTTTTGACTGGTTGTTGCTCCCGTAACTCTAAACGAGCCAAGAGTTATGGCCCTCCGAAGAATCGATATCCATAGGGTGCAACATCTACGGTGCAAGGTGCAACATCCGTCCAAAATGACGAAACAGTGCGTACGACCTTTAGAAATGCGTGCATGGATTGGAAACGGTGCAGTACCATGGTGCACCACTCTCCAGCATTGGTAAATCATAGACCAGCCACGGGGATCCCGTTTTACAGAAAAAATCCACGTGGCGAAAAAACGAAGGGTAAAAAACTTCCATGACCCGATTGAGGTTCGGATAGGTTTTTTTGGGTATGAAACTAACCAGTGAGGGCTGAAAGCCGTCACAGATGTAGAACTCACAGATACCTTCGTTTTGACTGGTTATGGCTCCCTGTAACTCTAAACGAGCCAAGAGTTATGGCCCTCTAAAGAATCGATATCCATAGGGTGCAACATCTACGGTGCAAGGTGCAACATCCGTCCAAAATGACAAAACAGTGCGTACGACCTTTAGAAACGGGTGCATGGATTGGAAACGGTGCAGTACCATGGTGCACCACTCTCCAGCGTTGGTAAATCATAGACCAGCCCCGGGGATCCCGTTTTACAGACAAAATCCACGTGACGAAAAAACAAAGGGTAAAAAACTTCCATGACCCAATTGAGGTTCGGATAGGATTTTTTGGGTATGAAACTAACCAGTGACGGCTGAAAGCCGTTACAGATGTAGAACTCACAAGTACCTTCGTTTTGACTGGTTGTGGCTCCTGTAACTCTAAACGAGCCAAGAGTTATGGCCCTCCGAAGAATCGATATCCATAGGATGCAACATCTACGGTGCAAGGTGCAACATCCGTCCAAAATGACGAAACAGTGCGTACGACCTTTAGAAACGGGTGCATGGATTGGAAACGGTGCAGTACAATGGTGCACCACTCTCCAGCGATGGTAAATCATAGACCAGCCACGGGAATTCCCTTTTACAGAAAAATCCACGTGACGAAAAAACGAAGGGTAAAAAACTTCCATGACCCGATTGAGGTTCGTATAGGATTTTTTGGGTATGAAACTAACCAGTGACAGCTGAAAGCGGTCACCGCTGTAGAACTCACAGATACCTTCGTTTTGACTGGTTGTGGCTCCCGTAACTCTAAACGAGCCAAGAGTTATGGCCCTCCGAAGAATCGATATCCATAGGGTGCAACATCTACGGTGCAAGGTGCAACATCCGTCCAAAATGACGAAACAGTGCGTACGACCTTTAGAAACGGGTGCATGGATTGGAAACGGTGCAGTACCATGGTGCACCACTCTCCAGCGTTGGTAAAACATAGACCAGCCACGGGGATCCCGTTTTACAGAAAAAATCCACGTGACGAAAAAACAAAGGGTAAAAAACTTCCATGACCCGATTGAGGTTCGGATAGGATTTTTTGGGTATGAAACTAACCAGTGACCGCTGAAAGCCGTCACAGATGTAGAACTCACAAGTACCTTCGTTTTGACTGGTTGTGGCTCCCGTAACTCTAAACGAGCCAAGAGTTATGGCCCTCCGAAGAATCGATATCCACAGGGTGCAACATCTACGGTGCAAGGTGCAACATCCGTCCAAAATGACGAAACAGTGCCGTACGGCCTTTAGAAATGGGTGCATGGATTGGAAACGGTGCAGTACCATGGTGAACCACTCTCTAGCGTTGGTAAATCATAGACCAGCCACGGGGATCCCGTTTTACAGAAAAAATCCACGTGACGAAAAAACGAAGGGTAAAAAACTTCCATGACCCGATTGAGGTTCGGATAGGATTTTTTGGGTATGAAACTAACCAGTGACGGCTGAAAGCAGTCAAAGATGTAGAACTCACAAATACCTTCGTTTTGACTGGTTGTTGCTCACGTAACTCTAAACGAGCCAAGAGTTATGGCCCTCCGAAGAATCGATATCCATAGGGTGCAACATCTACGGTGCAAGGTGCAACATCCGTCCAAAATGACGAAACAGTGCCGTACGACCTTTAGAAATGGGTGCATGGATTTGAAACAGTGCAGTACCATGGTGCACCACTCTCCAGCGATGGTAAATCATAGACCAGCCGCGGGAATTCCCTTTTACAGAAAGATCCACGTGACGAAAAAACGAAGGGTAAAAAACTTCCGTGACCCGATTGAGGTTCGGATAGGATTTTTTGGGTATGAAACTGCCCAGTGACGGCTGAAAGCGGTCATAGCTGTAGAACTCACAGATACCTTCGTTTTGAATGGTTGTGGCTCCCATAACTCTAAACGAGCCAAGAGTTATGGCCCTCCGAAGAATCGATATCCATAGGGTGCAACATCTACGGTGCAAGGTGCAACATCCGTCCAAAATGACGAAACAGTGCCGTACGACCTTTAGAAACGGGTGCATGGATTGGAAACGGTGCAGTACCATGGTGCACCACTCTCCATCGTTGGTAAATCAGAGACCAGCCGCTGGGATCCCGTTTTACAGAAAAAATTCACGTGACGAAAAAACGAAGGGTAAAAAACTTCCATGACCCGATTGAGGTTCGGATAGGATTTTTTGGGTATGAAACTAACCAGTGACGGCTAAAAGCAGTAACAGATGTAGAACTCACAAATACCTTCGTTTTGACTAGTTGTTGCTCCCGTAACTCTAAACGAGCCAAGAGTTATGGCCCTCCGAAGAATCGATATCTATAGGGTGCAACATCTACGGTGCAAGGTGCAACATCCGTCCAAAATGACGAAACAGTGCCGTACGACCTTTAGAAATGGGTGCATGGATTGGAAACGGTGCCGTACCATGGTGCATCACTCTCCAGCGATGGTAACTCATTGACCAGCCGCGGGAATTCTCTTTTACAGAAAAAAATCCACGTGACGAAAAAACGAAGGGTAAAAAACTTCCGTGACCCGATTGAGGTTCGGATAGGATTTTTTGGGTATGAAACTAACCAGTGACGGCTGAAAGCCGTCACAGATGTAGAACTCACAAATACCTTCATTTCGACTGGTTGTGGCTCCCTGTAACTCTAAACGAGCCAAGAGTTATGGCCCTCCGAAGAATCGATATCCATAGGGTGCAACATCTACGGTGCAAGGTGCAACATCCGTCCAAAATGACAAAACAGTGCGTACGACCTTTAGAAACGGGTGCATGGATTGGAAACGGTGCAGTACCATGGTGCACCACTCTCCAGCATTGGTAAATCATAGACCAGCCGCTGGGATCCCGTTTTACAGAAAAAATTCACGTGACGAAAAAACGAAGGGTAAAAAACTTCCATGACCCGATTGAGGTTCGGATAGGATTTTTTGGGTATGAAACTAACCAGTGACGGTTGAAAGCAGTAACAGATGTAGAACTCACAAATACCTTCGTTTTGACTGGTTGTTGCTCCCGTAACTCTAAACGAGCCAAGAGTTATGGCCCTCCGAAGAATCGATATCCACAGGGTGCAACATCTACGGTGCAAGGTGCAACATCCGTCCAAAATGACGAAACAGTGCCGTACGGCCTTTAGAAATGGGTGCATGGATTGGAAACGGTGTAGTACCATGGTGCACCACTCTCCAGCGTTGGTAAATCATAGACCAGCCACGGGGATCCCGTTTTACAGAAAAAATCCACGTGACGAAAAAACAAAGGGTAAAAAACTTCCATGACCCGATTGAGGTTCGGATAGGATTTTTTGGGTATGAAACTAACCAGTGACGGCTGAAAGCAGTCAAAGATGTAGAACTCACAAATACCTTCGTTTTGACTGGTTGTTGCTCACGTAACTCTAAACGAGCCAAGAGTTATGGCCCTCCGAAGAATCGATATCCATAGGGTGCAACATCTACGGTGCAAGGTGCAACATCCGTCCAAAATGACGAAACAGTGCCGTACGACCTTTAGAAATGGGTGCATGGATTTGAAACAGTGCAGTACCATGGTGCACCACTCTCCAGCGATGGTAAATCATAGACCAGCCGCGGGAATTCCCTTTTACAGAAAGATCCACGTGACGAAAAAACCAAGGGTAAAAAACTTCCGTGACCCGATTGAGGTTCGGATAGGATTTTTTGGGTATCAAACTGACCAGTGACGGCTGAACACGGTCATAGCTATAGAACTCACAGATACCTTCGTTTTGATTGGTTGTGGCTCCCGTAACTCTAAACGAGCCAAGAGTTATGGCCCTCCGAAGAATCGATATCCATAGGGTGCAACATCTACGGTGCAAGGTGCAACATCCGTCCAAAATGACGAAACAGTGCCGTACGACCTTTAGAAACGGGTGCATGGATTGGAAACGGTGCAGTACCATGGTGCACCACTCTCCATCGTTGGTAAATCAGAGACCAGCCGTTGGGATCCCGTTTTACAGAAAAAATTCACGTGACGAAAAAACGAAGTGTAAAAAACTTCCATGACCCGATTGAGGTTCGGATAGGATTTTTTGGGTATGAAACTAACCAGTGACGGCTAAAAGCAGTAACAGATGTAGAACTCACAAATACCTTCGTTTTGACTAGTTGTTGCTCCCGTAACTCTAAACGAGCCAAGAGTTATGGCCCTCCGAAGAATCGATATCTATAGGGTGCAACATCTACGGTGCAAGGTGCAACATCCGTCCAAAATGACGAAACAGTGCCGTACGACCTTTAGAAATGGGTGCATGGATTGGAAACGGTGTCGTACCATGGTGCATCACTCTCCAGTGATGGTAACTCATTGACCAGCCGCGGGAATTCCCTTTTACAGAAAAAATCCACGTGACGAAAAAACGAAGGGTAAAAAACTTCCGTGACCCGATTGAGGTTCGGATAGGATTTTTTGGGTATGAAACTAACCAGTGACGGCTGAAAGCCGTCACAGATGTAGAACTCACAGATACCTTCGTTTCGACTGGTTGTGGCTCCCTGTAACTCTAAACGAGCCAATAGTTATGGCCCTCCGAAGAATCGATATCCATAGGGTGCAACATCTACGGTGCAAGTGCAACATCCGTCCAAAATGACAAAATAGTGCGTACGACCTTTAGAAACGGGTGCATGGATTGGAAACGGTGCAGTACCATGGTGCACCACTCTCCAGCATTGGTAAATCATAGACCAGCCGCTGGGATCCCGTTTTACAGAAAAAATCCACGTGACGAAAAAACGAAGGGTAAAAAACTTCCACGACCCGATTGAGGTTCGGATAGGATTTTTTGGGTATGAAACTAACCAGTCACGGCTGAAAGCAGTAAAAGATGTAGAACTCACAAATACCTTCGTTTTGACTGGTTGTTGCTCCCGTAACTCTAAACGAGCCAAGAGTTATGGCCCTCCGAAGAATCGATATCCATAGGGTGCAACATCTACGGTGCAAGGTGCAACATCCGTCCAAAATGACGAAACAGTGCCGTACGACCTTTAGAAATGGGTGCATGGATTGGAAACGGTGCAGTACCATGGTGCATCACTCTCCAGCGATGTTAAATCATAGACCAGCCACGGGGATTCCCTTTTACTAAAAAATCCACGTGACGAAAAAACGAAGGGTAAAAAACTTCTGTGACCCGATTGAGGTTCGGATAGGATTTTTTGGGTATGAAACTAACCAGTGACGGCTGAAAGCCGTCACAGATGTAGAACTCACACATACCTTCGTTTTGACTGGTTATGGCTCCCTGTATCTCTAAACGAGCCAAGAGTTATGGCCCTCCGAAGAATCGATATCCATAGGGTGCAACATCTACGGTGCAAGGTGCAACATCCGTCCAAAATGACGAAACAGTGCGTACGACCTTTAGAAACGGGTGCATGGATTGGAAACGGTGCAGTACCATGGTGCACCACTCTCCGGCGTTGGTAAATCATAGACCAGCCACGGGGATCCCGTTTTACAGAAAAAATCCACGTGACGAAAAAACGAAGGGTAAATAACTTCCATGACCCGATTGAGGTTCAGATAGGATTTTTTGGGTATGAAACTAACCAGTGACGTCTGAAAGCTGTCACAGCTGTAAAACTCACAGATACATTCGTTTTGACAGGTTATGGCTCCCGTTACTCTAAACGAGCCAAGAGTTATGGCCCTCCGAAGAATCGATATGCACAGGGTGCAACATCTACGGTGCAAGGTGCAACATCCGTCCAAAATGACGAAACAGTGCCGTACGACCTTTAGAAACGGGTGCATGGATTGGAAACGGTGCAGTACCATGGTGCACCACTCTCCAGCGTTGGTAAATCATAGACCAGCCACGGGGATCCCGTTTTACAGAAAAAATCCATGTGACGAAAAAACGAAGGGTAAAAAACTTCCATGACCCGATTGAGGTTCGGATAGGATTTTTTGGGTATGAAACTAACCAGTGACGGCTGAAAGCCGTCACAGATGTAGAACTCACAAGTACCTTCGTTTTGACTAGTTGTTGCTCCCGTAAATCTAAACGAGCCAAGAGTTATGGCCCTCCGAAGAATCGATATCCATAGGGTGCAACATCTACGGTGCAAGGTGCAACATCCATCCAAAATGACGAAACAGTGCGTACGACCTTTAGAAACGGGTGCATGGATTGGAAACGGTGCAGTACCATGGTGCACCACTCTCCAGCGTTGGTAAATCCTAGACCAGCCACGGGGATCACGTTTTACAGAAAAAATCCACGTGACGAAAAAACGAAGGGTAAAAAACTTCCATGACCCGATTGAGGTTCGGATAGGATTTTTTGGGTATGAAACGAACCAGTGACAGCTGAAAGCGGTCACCGCTGTAGAACTCACATATACCTTCGTTTTGACTGGTTGTGGCTCCCGTAACTCTAAACGAGCCAAGAGTTATGGCCCTCCGAAGAATCGACATCCATAGAGTGCAACATCTACGGTGCAAGGTGCAACATCCGTCCAAAATGACGAAATAGTGCGTACGACCTTTATAAACGGGTGCATGGATTGGAAACGGTGCAGTACCATGGTGCACCACTCTCCAGCGTTGGTAAATCATAGACCAGCCACGGGGATCCCGTTTTACAGAAAAAATCCACGTGACGAAAAAACAAAGGGTAAAAAACTTCCATGACCCGATTGAGGTTCGGATAGGATTTTTTGGGTATGAAACTAACCAGTGACGGCTGAATGCCGTCACAGATGTAGAACTCACAAGCACCTTCGTTTTGACTGGTTGTGGCTCCCATAAAACTAAACGAGCCAAGAGTTATGGCCCTCCGAAGAATCGATATCCACAGGGTGCAACATCTACGGTGCAAGGTGCAACATCCGTCCAAAATGACGAAACAGTGCCGTACGACCTTTAGAAATGGGTGCATGGATTGGAAACGGTGCAGTACCATGGTGCCCCACTCTCCAGCGTTGGTAAATCATAGACCAGCCACGGGGATCCCGTTTTACAGAAAAAATCCACGTGACGGAAAAACGAAGGGTAAAAAACGTCCATGACCCGATTGAGGTTCGGATAGGATTTTTTGGGTATGAAACTAACCCGTGACGGCTGAAAGCAGTCAAAGATGTAGAACTCACAAATACCTTCGTTTTGACTGGTTGTTGCTCACGTAACTCTAAACGAGCCAAGAGTTATGTCCCTCCGAAGAATCGATATCCATACGGTGCAACATCAACGGTGCAAGGTGCAACATCCGTCCAAAATGACGAAACAGTGCCGTACGACCTTTAGAAATGGGTGCATGGATTTGAAACAGTGCAGTACCATGGTGCACCACTCTCCAGCGATGGTAAATCATAGACCAGTCGCGGGAATTCCCTTTTACAGAAAAATCCACGTGACGAAAAAACGAAGGGTAAAAAACTTCCGTGACCCGATTGAGGTTCGGATAGGATTTTTTGGGTATGAAACTGACCAGTGACGGCTGAAAGCGGTCATAGCTGTAGAACTCACAGATACCTTCGTTTTGACTGGTTGTGACTCCCGTAACTCTAAACGAGCCAAGAGTTATGGCCCTCTGAAGAATCGATATCCATAGGGTGCAACATCTACGGTGCAAGGTGCAACATCCGTCCAAAATGATGAAACAGTGCCGTACGACCTTTAGAAACGGGTGCATGGATTGGAAACGGTGTAGTACCATGGTGCACCACTCTCCATCGTTGGTAAATCAGAGACCAGCCGCTGGGATCCCGTTTTACAGAAAAAATTCACGTGACGAAAAAACGAAGGGTAAAAAACTTCCATGACCCGATTGAGGTTCGGATAGGATTTTTTGGGTATGAAACTAAACAGTGACGGCTAAAAGCAGTAACAGATGTAGAACTCACAAATACCTTCGTTTTGACTAGTTGTTGCTCCCGTAACTCTAAACGAGCCAAGAGTTATGGTCCTCCGAAGAATCGATATCTATAGGGTGCAACATCTACGGTGCAAGGTGCAACATCCGTCCAAAATGACGAAACAATGCCGTACGACCTTTAGAAATGGGTGCATGGATTGGAAACGGTGCCGTACCATGGTGCATCACTCTCCAGCGATGGTAACTCATTGACCAGCCGCGGGAATTCCCTTTTACAGAAAAAATCCACGTGACGAAAAAACGAAGGGTAAAAAACTTCCGTGACCCGATTGAGGTTCGGATAGGATTTTTTGGGTATGAAACTAACCAGTGACGGCTGAAAGCAGTAAAAGATGTAGAACTCACAAATACCTTCGTTTTGACTGGTTGTTGCTCCCGTAACTCTAAACGAGCCAAGAGTTATGGCCCTCCGAAGAATCGATATCTATAGGGTGCAACATCTACGGTGCAAGGTGCAACATCCGTCCAAAATGACGAAACAGTGCCGTACGACCTTTAGAAATGGGTGCATGGATTTGAAACAGTGCAGTACCATGGTGCACCACTCTCCAGTGATGGTAAATCGTAGACCAGCCGCGGGAATTCCCTTTTACAGAAAGATCCACGTGACGAAAAAACGAAGGGTAAAAAACTTCCGTGACCCGATTGAGGTTCGGATAGGATTTTTTGGGTATGAAACTGACGAGTGACGGCTAAAAGCAGTAACAGATGTAGAACTCACAAATACCTTCGTTTTGACTAGTTGTTGCTCCCGTAACTCTAAACGAGCCAAGAGTTATGGCCCTCCGAAGAATCGATATCCATAGGGTGCAACATCTACGGTGCAAGGTGCAACATCCGTCCAAAATGACGAAACAGTGCCGTACGACCTTTAGAAACGGGTGCATGGATTGGAAACGGTGCAGTACCATGGTGCACCACTCTCCATCGTTGGTAAATCAGAGACCAGCCGCTGGGATCCCGTTTTACAGAAAAAATTCACGTGACGATAAAACGAAGGGTAAAAAACTTCCATGACCCGATTGAGGTTCGGATAGGATTTTTTGGGTATGAAACTAACCAGTGACGGCTAAAAGCAGTAACAGATGTAGAACTCACAAATACCTTCGTTTTGACTAGTTGTTGCTCCCGTAACTCTAAACGAGCCAAGAGTTATGGTCCTCCGAAGAATCGATATCTATAGGGTGCAACATCTACGGTGCAAGGTGCAACATCCGTCCAAAATGACGAAACAGTGCCGTACGACCTTTAGAAATGGGTGCATGGATTGGAAACGGTGCCGTACCATGGTGCATCACTCTCCAGCGATGGTAACTCATTGACCAGCCGCGGGAATTCCCTTTTACAGAAAAAATCCACGTGACGAAAAAACGAAGGGTAAAAAACTTCCGTCACCCGATTGAGGTTCGGATAGGATTTTTTGGGTATGAAACTAACCAGTGACGGCTGAAAGCAGTAAAAGATGTAGAACTCACAAATACCTTCGTTTTGACTGGTTGTTGCTCCCGTAACTCTAAACGAGCCAAGAGTTATGGCCCTCCGAAGAATCGATATCTATAGGGTGCAACATCTACGGTGCAAGGTGCAACATCCGTCCAAAATGACGAAACAGTGCCGTACGACCTTTAGAAATGGGTGCATGGATTTGAAACAGTGCAGTACCATGGTGCACCACTCTCCAGCGATGGTAAATCATAGACCAGCCGCGGGAATTCCCTTTTACAGAAAAATCCACGTGACGAAAAAACGAAGGGTAAAAAACTTCCGTGACCCGATTGAGGTTCGGATAGGATTTTTTGGGTATGAAACTGACCAGTGACGGCTGAAAGCGGTCATAGCTGTAGAACTCACAGATACCTTCGTTTTGACTGGTTGTGGCTCCCATAACTCTAAACGAGCCAAGAGTTATGGCCCTCCGAAGAATCGATATCCATAGGGTGCAACATCTACGGTGCAAGGTGCAACATCCGTCCAAAATGACGAAACAGTGCCGTACGACCTTTAGAAACGGGTGCATGGATTGGAAACGATGCAGTACCATGGTGCACCACTCTCCATCGTTGGTAAATCAGAGACCAGCCGCTGGGATCCCGTTTTACAGAAAAAATTCACGTGACGAAAAAACGAAGGGTAAAAAACTTCCATGACCCGATTGAGGTTCGGATAGGATTTTTTGGGTATGAAACTAACCTGTGACGGCTAAAAGCAGTAACAGATGTAGAACTCACAAATACCTTCGTTTTGACTAGTTGTTGCTCCCGTAACTCTAAACGAGCCAAGAGTTATGGCCCTCCGAAGAATCGATATCTATAGGGTGCAACATCTACGGTGCAAGGTGCAACATCCGTCCAAAATGACGAAACAGTGCCGTATGACCTTTAGAAATGGGTGCATGGATTGGAAACGGTGCCGTACCATGGTGCATCACTCTCCAGCGATGGTAACTCATTGACCAGCCGCGGGAATTCCCTTTTACAGAAAAAATCCACGTGACGAAAAAACGAAGGGTAAAAAACTTCCGTGACCCGATTGAGGTTCGGATAGGATTTTTTGGGTATGAAACTAACCAGTGACGGCTGAAAGCCGTCACAGATGTAGAACTCACAGATACCTTCGTTTCGACTGGTTGTGGCTCCCTGTAACTCTAAACGAGCCAAGAGTTATGGCCCTCCGAAGAATCGATATCCATAGGGTGCAACATCTACGGTGCAAGGTGCAACATCCGTCCAAAATGACAAAACAGTGCGTACGACCTTTAGAAACTGGTGCATGGATTGGAAACGGTGCAGTACCATGGTGCACCACTCTCCAGCATTGGTAAATCATAGACCAGCCGCTGGGATCCCGTTTTACAGAAAAAATCCACGTGACGAAAAAGCGAAGGGTAAAAAACTTCCATGACCCGATTGAGGTTCGGATATGATTTTTTGGGTATGAAACTAACCAGTGACGGCTGAAAGCAGTAACAGATGTAGAACTCACAAATACCTTCATTTTGACTGGTTGTTGCTCCCGTAACTCTAAACGAGCCAAGAGTTATGGCCCTCCGAAGAATCGATATCCACAGGGTGCAACATCTACGGTGCAAGGTGCAACATCCGTCCAAAATGACGAAACAGTGCCGTACGACCTTTAGAAATGGGTGCATGGATTGGAAACGGTGCAGTACCATGGTGCACCACTCTCCAGCGTTGGTAAATCATAGACCAGCCATGGGGATCCCGTTTTACAGAAAAAATCCACGTGACGAAAAAACAAAGGGTAAAAAACTTCCATGACCCGATTGAGGTTCGGATAGGATTTTTTGGGTATGAAACTAACCAGTGACGGCTGAAAGCAGTCAAAGATGTAGAACTCACAAATACCTTCGTTTTGACTGGTTGTTGCTCACGTAACTCTAAACGAGCCAAGAGTTATGGCCCTCCGAAGAATCGATATCCATAGGGTGCAACATCTACGGTGCAAGGTGCAACATCCGTCCAAAATGACGAAACAGTGCCGTACGACCTTTAGAAATGGGTGCATGGATTTGAAACAGTGCAGTACCATGGTGCACCACTCTCCAGCGATGGTAAATCATAGACCAGCCGCGGGAATTCCCTTTTACAGAAAGATCCACGTGACGAAAAAACGAAGGGTAAAAAACTTCCGTGACCCGATTGAGGTTCGGATAGGATTTTTTGGGTATGAAACTGACCAGTGACGGCTGAAAACGGTCATAGCTGTAGAACTCACAGATACCTTCGTTTTGAATGGTTGTGGCTCCCGTAACTCTAAACGAGCCAAGAGTTATGGCCCTCCGAAGAATCGATATCCATAGGGTGCAACATCTACGGTGCAAGGTGCAACATCCGTCCAAAATGACGAAACAGTGCCGTACGACCTTTAGAAACGGGTGCATGGATTGGAAACGGTGCAGTACCATGGTGCACCACTCTCCATAGTTGGTAAATCAGAGACCAGCCGCTGGGATCCCGTTTTACAAAAAAAAATCACGTGACGAAAAAACGAAGGGTAAAAAACTTCCATGACCCGACTGAGGTTCGGATAGGATTTTTTGGGTATGAAACTAACCAGTGACGGCTAAAAGCAGTAACAGATGTAGAACTCACAAATACCTTCGTTTTGACTAGTTGTTGCTCCTGTAACTCTAAACGAGTCAAGAGTTATGGCCCTCCGAAGAATCGATATCTATAGGGTGCAACATCTACGGTGCAAGGTGCAACATCCGTCCAAAATGACGAAACAGTGCCGTACGACCTTTAGAAATGGGTGCATGGATGGGAAACGGTGCCGTACCATGGTGCATCACTCTCCAGCGATGGTAACTCATTGACCAGCCGCGGGAATTCCCTTTTACAGAAAAAATCCACGTGACGAAAAAACGAAGGGTAAAAAACTTCCGTGACCCGATTGAGGTTCGGATAGGATTTTTTGGGTATGAAACTAACCATGACGGCTGAAAGCCGTCACAGATGTAGAACTCACAGATACCTTCGTTTCGACTGGTTGTAGCTCCCTGTAACTCTAAACAAGCCAAGAGTTATGGCCCTCCGAAGAATCGATATCCATAGGGTGCAACATCTACGGTGCAAGGTGCAACATCCGTCCAAAATGACAAAACAGTGCGTACGACCTTTAGAAACGGGTGCATGGATTAGAAACGGTGCAGTACCATGGTGCACCACTCTCCAGCATTGGTAAATCATAGACCAGCCGCTGGGATCCCGTTTTACAGAAAAAATCCACGTGACGAAAAAACGAAGGGTAAAAAACTTCCACGACCCGATTGAGGTTCGGATAGGATTTTTTGGGTATGAAACTAACCAGTGACGGCTGAAAGCAGTAAAAGATGTAGAACTCACAAATACCTTCGTTTTGACTGGTTGTTGCTCACGTAACTCTAAACGAGCCAAGAGTTATGGCCCTCCGAAGAATCGATATCCATAGGGTGCAACATCTACGGTGCAAGGTGCAACATCCGTCCAAAATGACGAAACAGTGCCGTACGACCTTTAGAAATGGGTGCATGGATTGGAAACGGTGCAGTACCATGGTGCATCACTCTCCAGCGATGGTAAATCATAGACCAGCCGCGGGGATTCCCTTTTACTAAAAAATCCACGTGACGAAAAAACGAAGGGTAAAAAACTTCCGTGACCCGATTGAGGTTCGGATAGGATTTTTTGGGTATGAAACTAACCAGTGACGGCTGAAAGCCATCACAGATGTAGAACTCACACATACCTTCGTTTTGACTGGTTATGGCTCCCTGTATCTCTAAACGAGCCAAGAGTTATGGCCCTCCGAAGAATCGATATCCATAGGGTGCAACATCTACGGTGCAAGGTGCAACATCCGTCCAAAATGACGAAACAGTGCGTACGACCTTTAGAAACGGGTGCATGGATTGGAAACGATGCAGTACCATGGTGCACCACTCTCCAGCGTTGGTAAATCATAGACCAGCCACGGGGATCCCGTTTTACAGAAAAAATCCACGTGACGAAAAAACGAAGGGTAAAAAACTTCCATGACCCGACTGAGGTTCAGATAGGATTTTTTGGGTATGAAACTAACCAGTGACGTCTGAAAGCTGTCACTGCTGTAAAACTCACAGATACCTTCGTTTTGACAGGTTATGGCTCCCGTTACTCTAAACGAGCCAAGAGTTATGGCCCTCCGAAGAATCGATATGCACAGGGTGCAACATCTACGGTGCAAGGTGCAACATCCGTCCAAAATGACGAAACAGTGCCGTACGACCTTTAGAAACGGGTGCATGGATTGGAAACGGTGCAGTACCATGGTGCACCACTCTCCAGCGTTGGTAAATCATAGACCAGCCACGGGGATCCCGTTCTACAGAAAAAATCCACGTGACGAAAAAACGAAGGGTAAAAAACTTCCATGACCCGATTGAGGTTCGGATAGGATTTTTTGGGTATGAAACTAACCAGTGACGGCTGAAAGCCGTCACAGATGTAGAACTCACAAGTACCTTCGTTTTGACTGGTTGTTGCTCCCGTAACTCTAAACGAGCCAAGAGTTATGGCCCTCCGAAGAATCGATATCCATAGGGTGCAACATCTACGGTGCAAGGTGCAACATCCATCCAAAATGACGAAACAGTGCGTACGACCTTTAGAAACGGGTGCATGGATTGGAAACGGTGCAGTACCATGGTGCACCACTCTCCAGCGTTGGTAAATCCTAGACCAGCCACGGGGATCACGTTTTACAGAAAAAATCCACGTGACGAAAAAACGAAGGGTAAAAAACTTCCATGACCCGATTGAGGTTCGGATAGGATTTTTTGGGTATGAAACTAACCAGTGACAGCTGAAAGCGGTCACCGCTGTAGAACTCACAGATACCTTCGTTTTGACTGGTTGTGGCTCCCGTAACTCTAAACGAGCCAAGAGTTATGGCCCTCCGAAGAATCGATATCCATAGGGTGCAACATCTACGGTGCAAGGTGCAACATCCGTCCAAAATGACGAAATAGTGCGTACGACCTTTATAAACGGGTGCATGGATTGGAAACGGTGCAGTACCGTGGTACACCACTCTCCAGCGTTGGTAAATCATAGACCAGCTGTTTGCACAAAAAATGGACAAACACCTCCAAGTCGTATTATTTAGTTGATTATATGTGATTTTCAATGGTTTAGAAGAGTTATGTAAGTATGATAAAAGTAGGGGCTAAAATGTAAAAGACACGCAGATTTATAGTGGTTCGGCCGGAATATGCCTACGTCCACTTTATATGTTATTATCTTCTTTCTTTCGGATTACAAGTACAATGCTTCGTATACAAGTATATGAAAGTAGTTTGAAAGTTCCTTCCTTGCTTGAGCTCTCAAACCTGTCTGCCATTGTTGTACCCCTGCCCCTCTATTTATAGAATGAGGTAGGGGGCAGGGATCTTGGAAGTATATAACTGCTGGTGGGCCCGGGCTGAAGCAATCTGGACTGGCAATCATCTGGTTCGGCGGAGCTCCATTCGGTGGTAGGTATGGACCGGTGGTATGTATGGACCGGTGGTAATGAGGTGGTTCGGTGCTCGTTTGATTCGGTGATGGCCTTGGGAGTTGGTTCGGCGGTGTTTGATCCGGTGGTGTTGGGTCCGGTGGTGTTTGGTCCGGCACCAAACAAGTTTGGTGGTAGGGCGATGAGGGGGAATACCGAATGCTATCACGCCGGATGGACCTTAACTTGGAGTGCCGAATGAGCCCATATCCTTGCATAGCCGGATGAACCTGTATGCCGAATGAGCCCTCACTGCCGAATGGAACTTGTTCTTTCGAATCGCCGATAGGAGCTGATGGAATGGAGGTTGCAAACCCGGGTGAAAATGACACTTCTTGGTCTCGAGATTTTCTGGGTGAGAATTCGCCCAACATTTGCCCCCCAAAGTGGGGCACGTGCTTGCATGTGTCGCGCTTTGTTTTCCCTGTGGTAGGAAGACTAGCTTTGTAACGCCAGGGGTTGGGCATCCGTATTCTGTTGATGTCCTGCAAAGGAAATTACAGTTTTAGCGTGATTCCAAATAACGATCGTTCATGATCGAAATGTTCGAGATGAAGTGAACTGTGCCGTTTGGGACGAAAGAGTGAGCCTCGAGGGGGCTTAGCATCAGCGATGCCAGGTTTATGTCAGAGTGGGTCCCTGGATCGTTTGTCAAGATGGTTTATCGCCAGCTCAGAGCATGCCTAGGGGTCGTTCGCGACCCCGTACATGTGTAAGCAGCTTAGCCATTTCATAATTATCAGAGTCAAATATCCGTTTCACCCATGAGTTTAAAAAGGCGTGTCAAAGTGTAAATTCCCACGACGATAAGGTTAATAACCATTCAGAGCGTGCCTATGGACCATTCGTGGTCGCGTACACGTGTAAACGATTAATCCATGTTAGTGAGAGTTTTACGACTTATTCATCGTCATCATAATCCTGATTTTATTAGTTAGTTCTGGAGTTCGGTACATATCTGCGTGAGGCACTCTACATGCCCCTAGTCACTGGTTGTTGTCGTTAGAGAGAGAGTTCATTCGGTTTTGTGTCGGTCCAGTCGTGCTCATCCGGTTTTGGTTTCATTCGGTATCTGGTTGGTTTGGTATGTTTGTTATTGGTCCGGTGCTCCTATCCGGTGGGCCGAACCAGTTGGTTCGGCGGCCCTGAGCCCGCCTATATATAGAGGCCGTACTCCCCTTGGTTTTCCCTTACCGAACCAGAGAGCCGAATCAGCTGACCTGCCGAAACAAACCCTTTGCCGAACCAGTTTATACCGAATCAGGTATATATATACTTTTTGCCGAATGACCTCTTGTCACCGGATGGTCCTGTTTGCCGAATGTATACGGTGTGTATTGGATAGCCGAATGAGACTTAGGACCGAATGATATGTATGCCGAATGAGACTCATGTCTTAGGGCCGAATGATATGTATGCCGAATGAGCATGGGATTTTAGTGCCGAATGACCATATGCTTTTGACGCCGAATGAACTCGTCTTGCACCGCCGAATGAGACTTCATACTTGAACCTTGAGCGGAATCTTAGACTTCTTTGCACGCTTGCCTTATATACTTGCTTGTTTATGTTTCTATACTTCTTATTCTAATATCAAGTTTTTCTTGCGCTGCAGGAAATGTCTCGCAAAGTGGAAACACGATCGGACAGAAAGAAGTCAGAGGCACAGGAGAGTCTTCTTCTTCCTTGCCCCCAGTCCAACCAGGATCCGGGCAATATCGACCTATTCCGAGGTCGCTAGTTGATGGATATGGTCCACAGGAACTTCTGATCTCCCCCCCTGATTGCTTTCCCAGCTCCCTAAAGGAGGAGCAACTTGACGCTATATCCCGTTCCTTCGGGATAGATAGGGCTCTTATGCTGCTGCCGGGAGATGGAGTGATGCCATATAATCCTCCCGAAGGCTATTTTGCTTATAGCAGATACCATTGTATGTGCGGTGCTATCCCTCCTATCAACGCTTGGATAGTAAGTTTCACCACATATTTGAAGGTGGCTCCTTTCCAACTTCAGCCTAACTCTTATGCCATCCTGGTGAGCCTCTTTGTTATCTTCCAGAGGAGGTACGGGCGTCCTCCTTCTAACCGGGAAATTCGATACTTGTACAACCTGAGAGGCTATAAGAAGGGGTCTCCGTATATTAGTCTGGAAGCGGCCGTGCCCTTCAAACCAGTCCTGGACTTATATTCCAAGTTTACCATGTTCAAGAAAGAGTGGTTCTTCATCAAGGACGATGCTGTTTCTTTCCGCCTTTTCACTTCCGGCTGTAAGATGGATTTTATTTATATTTTCCACGTTTTGACTGTAGTGTTTTTTCTGACATGCTTCTATTTCTGGCTAGCGACAGGTGGTATTGCAGTCGTGGAGGATGATTCCTTGGTGCGAATGGCTGCTGAACTAAAGGCTATTCCGGCACGGGACCGGTCGGCCTCCTTCTTGATCAGGAACGCAACCCTCTTGGAGTATAATTTGATCTTACCGCACCAGTCCGTGGTTAAGCAAAGGGATACGGCTGAGGAGAAGGCTGCTAAAGCTAAGGAGGGGGCTACGATGAAGAGCGGTAAGAGGGAGCCTTTTGCAGAGCGTCCCGTTGTCGGGGGGAAGAAGCTGAAGAAGTCTGATGGCCCTTCTCCAAGCACTTGTCCGACTGTCCCGGAGGAGGAAGGTGTAGAAGAGGAGGAAGGAGGCGAGGTTGGAGAAGGGTCGGAGGGTGGAGGAGACGGCGACGGTCAAGGTGGTAATGGCGTCGGTGCCCTAACCTCTGAGCAAGACCTTGAACTGGATGAGGCTCTCCGCCGGGCCTTCGAGGAGTCGGAGGGAGAGTCGGAAACGGAGAAGGCAAAGGAAACCGGCAAAGCTGTGGCTGGCACTGACCCATCCTCTAAGGGTTCCTCAGCTAGGGCGATTCCAGCGATGCAAGGTGAACTTTTGTCTTCTGCCGATTCCATTTTCGATAGGGACTTAGAAATTTTTTACGGTTCACTTCCGTCCTGGAATGAGATCTGGGACTTATTGCAGTATCCCACTCCTCCGCCGGGTTTGTATAATAGATGTGTCTTCTCACTTTTCTTTCCTTTTAACTTAACACATTTTTCGAACTGTGGATTATTGTATGTTCGTAACACTTGTTCTTTATTCCAGGGGCAGGCCGGGTGGTTAAAACGTCGGACGTTCGACACCGCCTTGAGCAGTTTAAGTCGAGGAGTGCTTCTGCGAAACCCTCTACTGGTCGCACTGGGGATGTAGTCAGTTATCGCCCTCTTCTTGGGGTCATTAAAGAGGGCATTCGGAAAAAGAAGCGGAGCCGTTCCTTATTTGAGTCTTCCCCTGGTTCGCAGCTTCCTACTCAGCCTCCTCGTGATACTACGGAGGAGAGCACGGAATGCGGCCCCCCTCATCCTCCTTTCAAGAGCCCAACTGTTATTCGTATAAGGCGTCCTGATGTGCCTCGCCCCGTGCCTCGTGACCCTTTTGCCGGTCATCCTGATTTAGATCCGAGCTTTCAGGAAATCTCATTTGATGAGGCCACGGGCGAGCACCTCCTTCCCCGCAACCCCATGGTAAGAGTGCTGGACGAGGCCAAGTCTTTAGATCTTGATTTACTTACTACACGGGTAGTCACCATGGGGGACGAAGCCAAGGCTAACATCGATCGGGTGGCCGCAGAGACCAAGAAGTTAATGGAGCATCATGCTAAATTGGCCAAGGCCGGGGAAGAGATCGGGAGTTCTAATATTCGGTTGAGGTTAAAAGTTGCCAATCAGGCCAAGCAGCTCGCCGATCAAGCCATCCAGATTTTCCAGCATAAGGAAGCCTCCAAGCGGCTGAAAGAGACGATGGAGAAGGCCAGTAGGGCGGAATTACGGAAGATGGAGGTCGCCTGCAGGGAACGGATTAACATGGCCATTACGACGGTGGACGAGGTTCGAAATGCGGATCTTGAGCGGGTAGAGGAGTTGTCTGGGAGGCTCGAGGCTGCGGAGATGGCTCAGGCCTAGTTGAAGGAGGAGATGGAGGAGATGAGGAGGTCCCTCAAGTTAAAGGAGGAGGAAATGAGGAGGTCTCTCCAGGCTGACTGCTTGAGATACCAATCAGAGAGGGACATTGCCGTCGCCAAGTTGCAAGCTTCCGAGGCCCGGGTGAGGGAGTTTGAGGAGAATGAGGGGATGATGGATGAGATGCTGCAGGACATGTACTTCCACACTTGGAAGGAGGGCGGCTTGTCTTGGATGGACGATTACCCTCGGGTGATGGCCAAGGTGTATCTCCAGGCTTTAGAGGAGGCCAGGGTGAACGCGGATAAGGAAGGCGGAGAGGCTTTCAATTTGGATGCGGTTACTGCCCAGTTCTCGAAGGAGGAGCAAGCGGCGGTGAAGGAGGGGATGCGGCTGCTTGCTGCAGAGGAAGCGGGCGTGCAGTTGGATGATGAGGATCAAGCGGCGGATGCTGGTGAGTTATTCTTTTCCCTTTCTTTCCTTTCCGTGTTTTCATAACTTGATCGTTCGTTTAATGAATTCCTCTTCTGAACTGGACAGGTGGGACTCCTGATCCACATGCTGGGGGCTCTGATCCTGCGGCTAAGTAGACTGGGGAAGTTGGTGATAGAGTGTGGACGCGGCTGCCACCTTTTTATTTCTTTTTATCACTGTTTACGTTAGTCATTGACATGTAACTATAATAATATTATTTGCAAAGAATAACTTCGTGTGATTTTATAATATAAGCTGATGTTGTTATGTTTAAATGTTGTTGTCATCTTGATGTGCTGCGTGAGAAATATAACTATGTATATGCCTGTGATTCTACTTGTGTTTGATGCTAAGTTTTTTGCTAGAAATATAATTTCATGTGTTGCAATGTTATTGTACGAACAAGCTATAGTTACGTATTTATGTACAAGAAAAGAGAGTACCGTCCTTTATGTTTCATTCGCAGGCGGTAGCTTAGAGTGTCTTATGTAACTGTTCACGGATATAGCTGAGTACCCTGCCACCCAGTATGCAGACTTAGTTTCTCATGAGTGAATGCTTCCTATTTGGTTTCCTGTACTTTAGAGTTTGTTATACAGGATAGGAGAAAAGTATTTAAATGAAATGGAAATATAGTAAAAGTAAAACTTCCAGTCACGGAAGGCCGTCGATGTGCTTAAGTTCGTGGCAAACGGGTTTTGTAGTCACTTTCCCTAGCTGTGGGTCTTGGAGACATTTGTCACCCATCTTACGCCTCCGCGGGGAGTTTTATTTTTTACCACAGCCGCACTTAAGACACATCGGAGCCGAGATCGCGCACGGTAACTACCCGAACCATTATGGTCCGTAATCGTGGGTATTATTCGATTTACCGTGGCCGGCTAGCGTGGGTGCCGTTGGCCGTGAACTACCCCTGGCTGGCCACACCTTATGTTGGGGCTTAAAGTAGGTTCACAGTTGCCGGCGAGCCGAACGCCGTAATGAGCTGCCATCGGCTATAGTCGGCCTTTATGATGACTTATGATCGGCTCATTACAGTTGGCTTTGAGGGCAGGCGCGAGCAATGAGTTAACCCGCAGCAGAGGGATGCAGGAGAAAAAGTGTCTCATTGGCGAGTGCATAGAATCGTAGCGTACCTGTTAGGCCTAGTCCATATGAGGCCGCGGTGCGTCTTGAGTGGAGATGCCATAGGATTTTGTTCAACAGAAAGGGATAAAACTTAACAAGTAGCCAAGACATAAAGGAACAAGTTAAAAAGAGACAAGATTTTTTAAAGTGGTTCGGCACGAAAATGCCTACGTCCACTGATTCTCTTTGTTAATTCACTTCATATGAGCGGTACAAGTTAAGAAAAGTATCGACGGAGGTGTCGGATGTTCCATGCCCTCTGGAACACCTCTCCGTCCACTGTTGACAAAATATAAGCTCCGTTGTGGAGATCTTTATGAATTACATATGGTCCATCCCAGATGGGGTCCAGTGCCCCGGGGCGCGGGAAGATTCGCTTGAGGACAAGATCTCCTTCTTGTAAGCTGCGATGCTTGACTTTGGAATTGTATAGTGCTGCCACTTTTTGATTGTGAGCTGCTGCTTTGAGTGCTGCATCGTTTCTCCTTTCCTCAATCAGATCCAAAGACATGAGGAGGAGTTCTTTGTTTTCCTCTGGGTTGTAGTGGATCCTACGGTGGGAAGGCACAATAGTTTCAACTGGGAGCATTGCCTCCGATCCATATGCCAAAGAGAAAGGAGTATGTCCCGTTGATGTTCTGAAAGATGTGCGGTACGCCCATAGTGCCGTAGGAAGTTCGTCCACCCAAGCGCCTTTTGACTTTTCAAGTTTCTTCTTGATTAGGGTTTTGAGAATTTTGTTGACAGCTTCAACTTGTCCATTTGCCTGAGGATAAGCTACGGACGAGAAGCTTCTATGAATTCCATGCTCTTGGCACCAGTCGGCAAATTCTTCGCTGTCAAATTGGAGTCCGTTGTCTGATACGATCTTGAGTGGGACTCCATACCTGCACAGAATATTTTTGATCAAGAAGTTGATAACTTTTGCTGAAGATATTTTATTTAGAGGTTCCGCTTCCACCCATTTGGTGAAATAATCGACTACCACTATAGCATATTTGGCTCCGCCTCGGCCCGTTGGCAGTTCGCCAATTAAGTCAATTCCCCATACAGCAAAGGGCCAAGGGCCGGTCATTTGAGTAATTTCATTTGTGGGCAGTCGAGGAATTTTGGCAAATTTCTGACATCTGTCGCATTTCTTGACGAAGTCTAAGGCGTCTTTGTTTAGTGTGGGCCAGTAATATCCATATCGGAGTATCTTTTTTGCCATAGTCTGCCCTCCAGTGTGATCTCCGCATCCTCCCTGATGGATGTTTGATAAGATTTCCTTGGCTTCCCTTCCGGCGACGCATCTTAATAAGGGGCTAGAGAGGCCACGCCGATAGAGGATGCCTTCTTGTATTGTGTAGTGGGGAACTTTCCTCAAGATCTTCTTGGCTTCATTACGCCTGTCGGGCAGTGTGCCATCTTGCAAATATTTCCGGATAGGAGTCATCCAGGTTCCTTCTTCGATTGCAGTTACCAGATTTACTTGTTCGAAACTTGGGGCTAGCTGCCTTGAGATGGCTAGTGTTCCGAAAATGGTGCTATTCTTCATACTAGCTTGCTTTGCAAGTTCATCTGCCTCTTAGTTCTCTTCTCGAGGAATATGTTTGATTAGATAGTGGTTCAATTGATCGAGCAGCAGTTTGGTTTTCTTTAGGTATGCTGTGAGTCGTTCTCCTCGAGTCTGGAATTCTCCTAGTACCTGGTTTACGATAAGCTGAGAATCACTATGAAGACATAAGGAATTGATTCCAATTTCCAGGGCAAGCTCCAATCCCGCTATTACTGCTTCATATTCAGCATCGTTGTTAGTGGCCGTGAACTCCAACCTTAATGCATAGTACAACTTTCTTCCCCTGGGGGTGATGATCACAATTCCTGCCCCCGAGCCTTGTTCGTTCGATGCTCCATCTACAAAGAGGTTCCACTTGATGTTTTTTGCTACTTCGGATTGTTCCTTGCCTTCGTTGGTAGTGAATTCGGCAATGAAATCGGCCATGGCTTGTCCTTTGATAGCGGCGCGAGGATGGTAGGTGATATCATACTGACTTAGTTCGATGCACCATTTGAGGAGTCGCCCAGAAGTGTCAGGACGATGGAGCACTTGTCTTAGCGGTTGATCGGTTAGAACCCTGATGGAGTGAGACTGGAAGTAGTGTCGCAGTTTTCGTGACGCGATCAATAAACAATATGCTAATTTCTCTAGTTTAGGATATCTGGCCTCTGCCCCTGTAAATCTCTTACTTACAAAGTAAACCGGGCGTTGTGTGCGGTCTTCTTCTCTTACCAAGGCGGCGCTTAGAGCATGAGATGATACAGCGAGGTATAAGTATAACACTTCACCTTCATTTGGAGTTGAGAGTACTGGTGGTCTCTGAAGGTGTTCGATTAGGTTGAGGAAGGCTTTTAAGCATTCATCGGTCCACTCGAATCTCCCTTTGTCTTTCTTGAGAGCTTCGAAGAAAGGGACACACTTGTCAGTTGCCTTGGAAATGAATCTGCTTAGGGCGGCCACCTTTCCATTTAGGCTTTGCATTTCTTTTCGAGTGGAGGGTATCCTTATTTCTTTTAGAGCCCGGATTTGTTCAGGGTTTGCTTCGATTCCTCTGGCGTGGACGATAAATCCCAAGAATTTTCCCGATGATACTCCGAAGGAGCACTTTAGAGGATTCAGCTTCATTCCATATCGGCGAAGTACTTGAAACATCTCGCCCAGGTGGCTTACATGGTCGTCGGCTTTCCTGGACTTTACCAACATGTCATCCACATACACTTCCATAGTTCGTCCGATTAGCTCTGCGAACATCTTGTTGACGAGGCGCTGATAGGTAGCTCCAGCATTTTTGAGTCCAAAAGGCATGACTTTGTAACAATATAGTCCGCGGTCAGTGATGAAGCTAGTGTGGTCTTGATCAGGAGCGTGCATGGGAATTTGGTTATATCCGGAGTATGCATCCATAAAAGATAGGAGTTCGTGTCCGGCTGTGCTGTCCACAAGTTGGTCGATTCGGGGAAGTGGGAAGCAATCTTTTGGGCAAGCGTCATTCAGATTGGAGAAGTCAATACATGTTCGCCACTTTCCATTGGCCTTTTTTACTAGCACTGGGTTAGCGATCCATTCTGGGTAGATGGCTTCCCGTATGAAGCCATTAGCAAGTAGATTCTTTACTTCCTCATCAAGGGCTGCTGATCGCTCTGCCCCCATGCTCCTCTTTTTCTGTTTTACTGGCACCTTGGTGGGATCGATGTTCAGCATGTGGCATGCTATGTCGGGGGAGATTCCTGTCATATCGGCATGGGTCCACGCAAATACATCTAAGTTGTGGCGGAGAAAGTCAATGAGTTGATCTTTCAACTCCGTTTTTAGCTGAGATCCGATTTTTAATAGTTTACTTGAATCGTGCTTATCTACAGATACGAATTCCATAGCCTCTGCAGGCTCGGCGGTAGCCTCCTCCTCTTTATCCCTGGGGTCTAGTTCATTGAAGGGATCACTTGTGTATCGAAGAGGAGGGGCTTTCTTTAGTTGCTATGCCTCCAAGCTTTTCATGCAGAGAGTAGTCTCTGCACCTTTTCCTTTATTCTTTCTGCGGTTATTGCGAAGTTCAGTTACGTAGCAGTCTCGGGCAGCATCTTGATCTCCTTCTACTTCTCCTACTCCGTTGTCTGTTGGAAATTTCATTTTTAGGCACCAGGGGGCTAATACAATCTGGAAGTCAGACAAGGCTGGTCTTCCCAAGAAGGCGTTGTAAGCCGAGTGGTTTTCTATTAGTACGAACGTTTGTTTTCGCACAACGGAGCGGGGATGACTTCCTATTTCGACGAAGAGGTCAAGTTGCCCGAGGGGCATTTTTGCATCTCCAGTGAAACCGTGCAGTGGTTTGTCACAGGGGGATACATCCTTCATTGGTAACTTCATTTTGTCGAAAGCATGTTTGAATAGGATATTTACGGAGCTTCCTGTGTCTATTAGAATCCGAAAAACTTTAGCTGGACCGAACCAGGCAGAGATGACCATAGGATCCATATGTGGGTACTGTCTTCCTTCCAAATCACGCCTACTGAATATGATGTCGTCGTTCTCTTTTCGTTTCGGGTGGCGTTCTTCCGTGATGGAGTTAACATAGCCTTCTGCATTTCTAAGTGACTTGCCGTACCTTTCCATCTCTGCCCAACTTCTGTCGGCGATGTGTGGTCCTCCTGAGATGGTAAGGACCACTATCTTCTCTTGACTAGAGCCACTGGTGTTGTGATTGTTGCGATTCCCTCCGCCTACCTCTGGGAGGGGTTGCTTTGAGTTCTCATTGGCTGGAGTTGGAGTCCTGTTCTGACCCTTCACATAGCGTTCCAGTCTTCTACTTCTAATGTGTTCTTCGATCAAGTCCCGAAGATGGTGGCATTCATTGGTGTCATGTCCGTGGGATTCGTGGAAGCGACAGAACTTTCCGGACTTGAGTGCGTTATCTGATTCTTTCTTATGCGGGGGGCGCTTGTATCCTAGTTCGCCCTGAGTGGCTAGGAAGATATTTTCGATTGTGTCATTCAAAGGAGTGTAGGAGTCAAATCTCGGTCCTGGTCGATATTGGCGTTTTTCCACCTTTCTGCCCCCAGCATTGTCTCTAGATTCATTTCTTCGAGCGTCCTTAGCCGCAGTGGGAACCTTGTCCTGAACTGTCTTACCTTGTTGCCCTGACTGCCTCTCCGTAGCAGCGTCTTCAAGTCTCATATACTTTCCAGCTTCATGGAAGAAATCAGGCAAGGTAGCTGGTTTTTCCTTAGTTAATCTTCTGGCAAACTTGGTGTCTGGATGTACACCACTACAGAGGGCCATTAGAGTGAGTTTTTCATCGGCATCTTGAACTGCTGCCGCTGCGGCGTTGAACCGCGTTAGATATTGTTGCAGCGTCTCTCCGGATTTCTGTTTGACATTGGATAGAGAATAAGCATCCTTGGGTTGTTCCACATGGATGCGGAACTGGCTAATAAACCTTTCTTTCAACATCACCCATGAGCTGATGGATCCTTGGGGTAGATGGCAGAACCAGGAGGTAGCTAGATCTGCTAGGAATAGCGGAAAGCATTTACATAATACTCCTTCTGTTGCTCCACTCATGAGCATATGCTGGGTGTATCTCTGCAAGTGTACGATGGGGTCGGAAGTTCCTTTGTAAGGTTCCATGGTTGGCATTTTCCATTCCCGGGGAGTGATGGCAGTTTCGATATTTCGGGTAAAGGGGCTGGTGACCCTAGCGCCTATTCCCTGGTCCCTTTGCTCTCGTTGGACACACTCTCTGAATAATCGTGCCATTCGTTCGTCAGAACTTGGAGCGGACAAAAATGAGCTTGGCTCTTCCCTGCGGGATCTATCTCGTCCAGATGACCTGTAGGGATGGTACAGTCTATCACTTCTAGCATTATCCAGTGGTTGCCTTTGGCTGCTCGGATGCGCGCTAGGACCAGCTACAGTTGCCCCCTGCCTTGATCTTCCCCTGTGGGGTTCTGTTTCGAGCACATCCATGGGGTCAACTTCGGGCTGGGTTCTAGCTCAGCTCCGTTCAGCGGGGTTTCTATGATTAGGTGGCATGACTGGCTCAGCTACATCCGACCCTCGCCTGGTGCCTCCCCCACTGGGTTCGGTTCCAAGGGCTTCCTCGAGTCGGAATTCGGGCTGAGTCCGGGCGCGGCCCCTATCATTGTTGTTCCTGTTGATAGCTTCTTCGAAGAGGGAAGACCTTTGTTGCCTCCGAGATCCTCCAGATTGGGATTCACCCCATGATTCAGTGTTGCGGTTGGACTCTTCAGCATCCCTTAAGCGTGACATGAGTTTGTCCACCAAAGCTTCTTGTTGGGATGTGAAGCGGTTAGTTACTTCAGCCACAACTCTGTCCAGATCTGCCCTAGTGATTGGTTGTTCCGTTGCGGGACCAGTTGGATTTTCCTGATTTTCATCTGGTACCGCTGTTGAAGTGGGCTGATCTGCGATTGCAGGACCTGGAAGGCTGCTAGTTGCGATGTTCTTTCCTTTGTTAACATCCTTTCTCTGTTTGGAAGGCATGATTTCTAAGCAACGAGCGATGTTGTTAGGAAGAAGGTTGAGTGGGAGAAGATGAAGCTTGAGTTCAATTCTCAGCGAAAGCACCAAAAATGTTTGCACAAAAAATGGACAAACACCTCCAAGTCGTATTATTTAGTTGATTATATGTGATTTTCAATGGTTTAGAAGAGTTATGTAAGTATGATAAAAGTAGGGGCTAAAATGTAAAAGACACGCAGATTTATTGTGGTTCGGCCGGAATATGCCTACGTCCACTTTATATGTTATTATCTTCTTTCTTTTGGATTACAAGTACAATGCTTCGTATACAAGTATATGAAAGTAGTTTGAAAGTTCCTTCCTTGCTTGAGCTCTCAAACCTGTCTGCCATTGTTGTACCCCTGCCCCTCTATTTATAGAATGAGGTAGGGGGCAGGGATCTTGGAAGTATATAACTGCTGGTGGGCCCGGGCTGAAGCAATCTGGACTGGGAATCATCTGGTTCGGCGGAGCTCCATTCGGTGGTAGGTATGGACCGGTGGTATGTATGGACCGGTGGTAATGAGGTGGTTCGGTGCTCGTTTGATTCGGTGATGGCCTTGGGAGTTGGTTCGGCGGTGTTTGATCCGGTGGTGTTGGGTCCGGTGGTGTTTGTTCCGGCACCAAACAAGTTTGGTGGTAGGGCGATGAGGGGGAATACCGAATGCTATCACGCCGGATGGACCTTAACTTGGAGTGCCGAATGAGCCCATATCCTTGCATAGCCGGATGAACCTGTATGCCGAATGAGCCCTCACTGCCGAATGGAACTTGTTCTTTCGAATCGCCGATAGGAGCTGATGGAATGGAGGTTGCAAACCCGGGTGAAAATGACACTTCTTGGTCTCGAGATTTTCTGGGTGAGAATTCGCCCAACACCAGCCACGGGGATCCCGTTTTACAGAAAAAATCCACGTGACGAAAAAACAAAGGGTAAAAAACTTCCATGACCCGATTGAGGTTCGGATAGGATTTTTTTCTATGAAACTAACCAGTGACGGCTGAATGTCGTCACAGATGTAGAACTCACAAGCACCTTCGTTTTGACTGGTTGTGGCTCCCGTAACTCTAAACGAGCCAAGATTTATGGCCCTCCGAAGAATCGATATCCACAGGGTGCAACATCTACGGTGCAAGGTGCAACATCCGTCCAAAATGACGAAACAGTGCCGTACAACCTTTAGAAATGGGTGCATGGATTGGAAACGGTGCAGTACCATGGTGCACCACTCTCCAGTGTTGGTAAATCATAGACCAGCCACGGGGATCCCGTTTTACAGAAAAAATCCACGTGACGGAAAAACGAAGGGTAAAAAACGTCCATGACCCGATTGAGGTTCAGATAGGATTTTTTGGGTATGAAACTAACTAGTGACGGCTGAAAGCGGTCAAAGATGTAGAACTCACAAATACCTTCGTTTTGACTGGTTGTTGCTCACGTAACTCTAAACGAGCCAAGAGTTATGGCCCTCCGAAGAATCGATATCCATACGGTGCAACATCAACGGTGCAAGGTGCAACATCCGTCCAAAATGACGAAACAGTGCCGTACGACCTTTAGAAATGGGTGCATGGATTTGAAACAGTGCAGTACCATGGTGCACCACTCTCCAGCGATGGTAAATCATAGACCAGCCGCGGGAATTCCCTTTTACAGAAAAATCCACGTGACGAAAAAACGAAGGGTAAAAAACTTCCGTGACCCGATTGAGGTTCGGATAGGATTTTTTGGGTATGAAACTGACCAGTGACGGCTGAAAGCGGTCATAGCTGTAGAACTCACAGATACCTTCGTTTTGACTGGTTGTGACTCCCGTAACTCTAAACGAGCCAAGAGTTATGGCCCTCCGAAGAATCGATATCCATAGGGTGCAACATTTACGGTACAAGGTGCAACATCCGTCCAAAATGACGAAACAGTGCCGTACGACCTTTAGAAACGGGTGCATGGATTGGAAACGGTGTAGTACCATGGTGCACCACTCTCCATCGTTGGTAAATCAGAGACCAGCCGCTGGTATCCCGTTTTACAGAAAAAATTCACGTGACGAAAAAACGAAGGGTAAAAAACTTCCATGACCCGATTGAGGTTCGGATAGGATTTTTTGGGTATGAAACTAACCAGTGACGGTTAAAAGCAGTAACAGATGTAGAACTCACAAATACCTTCGTTTTGACTAGTTGTTGCTCCCGTAACTCTAAACGAGCCAAGAGTTATGGCCCTCCGAAGAATCGATATCTATAGGGTGCAACATCTACGGTGCAAGGTGCAACATCCGTCCAAAATGACGAAACAGTGCCGTACGACCTTTAGAAATGGGTGCATGGATTGGAAACGGTGCCGTACCATGGTGCATCACTCTCCAGCGATGGTAACTCATTGACCAGCCGCGGGAATTCCCTTTTACAGAAAAAATCCACGTGACGAAAAAACGAAGGGTAAAAAACTTCCGTGACCCGATTGAGGTTCGGATAGGATTTTTTGGGTATGAAACTAACCAGTGACGGCTAAAAGCAGTCCAAGATGTAGAACTCACAAATACCTTCGTTTTGACTGGTTGTTGCTCACGTAACTCTAAACGAGCCAAGAGTTATGGCCCTCCGAAGAATCGATATCCATAGGGTGCAACATCTACGGTGCAAGGTGCAACATCCGTCCAAAATGACGAAACAGTGCCGTACGACCTTTAGAAATGGGTGCATGGATTTGAAACAGTGCAGTACCATGGTGCACCACTCTCCAGCGATGGTAAATCATAGACCAGCCGCGGGAATTCCCTTTTACAGAAAGATCCACGTGACGAAAAAACGAAGGGTAAAAAACTTCCGTGACCCGATTGAGGTTCGGATAGGATTTTTTGGGTATGA
Organism: Allium cepa; assembly: GCA_030765085.1. Lineage (NCBI taxonomy): Eukaryota > Viridiplantae > Streptophyta > Magnoliopsida > Asparagales > Amaryllidaceae > Allium > Allium cepa. The sequence goes on from CM060941.1 coordinate 3,194,853, forward strand.
AACTGACCAGTGACGGCTGAAAGCGGTCATAGCTGTAGAACTCACAGATACCTTCGTTTTGACTGGTTGTGGCTCCCATAACTCTAAACGAGCCAAGAGTTATGGCCCTCCGAAGAATCGATATCCATAGGGTGCAACATCTACGGTGCAAGGTGCAACATCCGTCCAAAATGACGAAACAGTGCCGTACGACCTTTAGAAACGGGTGCATGGTTTGGAAACGGTGCAGTACCATGGTGCACCACTCTCCATCGTTGGTAAATCAGAGACCAGCCGCTGGGATCCCGTTTTACAGAAAAAATTCACGTGACGAAAAAACGAAGGGTAAAAAACTTCCATGACCCGATTGAGGTTCGGATAGGATTTTTTGGGTATGAAACTAACCAGTGACGGCTAAAAGCAGTAACAGATGTAGAACTCACAAATACCTTCGTTTTGACTAGTTGTTGCTCCCGTAACTCTAAACGAGCCAAGAGTTATGGCCCTCCGAAGAATCGATATCTATAGGGTGCAACATCTACGGTGCAAGGTGCAACATCCGTCCAAAATGACGAAACAGTGCCGTACGACCTTTAGAAATGGGTGCATGGATTGGAAACGGTGCCGTACCATGGTGCATCACTCTCCAGCGATGGTAACTCATTGACCAGCCGCGGGAATTCCCTTTTACAGAAAAAATCCACGTGACGAAAAAACGAAGGGTAATAAACTTCCGTGACCCGATTGAGGTTCGGATAGGATTTTTTGGGTATGAAACTAACCAGTGACGGCTGAAAGCCGTCACAGATGTAGAACTCACAGATACCTTCGTTTCGACTGGTTGTGGCTCCCTGTAACTCTAAACGAGCCAAGAGTTATGGCCCTCCGAAGAATCGATATCCATAGGGTGCAACATCTACGGTGCAAGGTGCAACATCCGTCCAAAATGACAAAACAGTGCGTACGACCTTTAGAAACGGGTGCATGGATTGCAAACGGTGCAGTACCATGGTGCACCACTCTCCAGCATTGGTAAATCATAGACCAGCCGCTGGGATCCCGTTTTACAGAAAAAATCCACGTGACGAAAAAACGAAGGGTAAAAAACTTCCATGACCCGATTGAGGTTCGGATAGGATTTTTTGGGTATGAAACTAACCAGTGACGGCTGAAAGCAGTAACAGATGTAGAACTCACAAATACCTTCGTTTTGACTGGTTGTTGCTCCTGTAACTCTAAACAAGCCAAGAGTTATGGCCCTCCGAAGAATCGATATCCACAGGGTGCAACATCTACGGTGCAAGGTGCAACATCCGTCCAAAATGACGAAACAGTGCCGTACGACCTTTAGAAACGGGTGCATGGATTGGAAACGGTGCAGTGCCATGGTGCACCACTCTCCAGCGATGGTAAATCATAGACCAGCCGCGGGAATTCCCCTTTACAGAAAGATCCACGTGACGAAAAAACGAAGGGTAAAAAACTTCCGTGACCCGATTGAGGTTCGGATAGGATTTTTTGGGTATGAAACTGACCAGTGACGGCTGAAAACAGTCATAGCTGTAGAACTCACAGATACCTTCGTTTTGACTGGTTGTGGCTCCCGTAACTCTAAACGAGCCAAGAGTTATGGCCCTCCGAAGAATCGATATCCATAGGGTGCAACATCTACGGTGCAAGGTGCAACATCCGTCCAAAATGACGAAACAGTGTCGTACGACCTTTAGAAACGGGTGCATGGATTGGAAACGGTGCAGTACCATGGTGCACCACTCTCCAGCGTTGGTAAATCATAGACCAGCCACGGGGATCCCGTTTTACAGAAAAATCCACGTGACGAAAATACAAAGGGTAAAAAACTTCCATGACCCGATTGAGGTTCGGATAGGATTTTTTGGGTATGAAACTAACCAGTGACGGCTGAAAGCAGTCAAAGATGTAGAACTCACAAATACCTTCGTTTTGACTGGTTGTTGCTCACGTAACTCTAAACGAGCCAAGAGTTATGGCCCTCCGAAGAATCGATATCCATAGGGTGCAACATCTACGGTGCAAGGTGCAACATCCGTCCAAAATGACGAAACAGTGCCGTACGACCTTTAGAAATGGGTGCATGGATTTGAAACAGTGCAGTACCATGGTGCACCACTCTCCAGCGATGGTAAATCATATACCAGCCGCCGGAATTCCCTTTTACAGAAAGATCCACGTGACGAAAAAACGAAGGGTAAAAAACTTCCGTGACCCGATTGAGGTTCGGATAGGATTTTTTGGGTATGAAACTGACCAGTGACGGCTGAAAACGGTCATAGCTGTAGAACTCACAGATACCTTCGTTTTGACTGGTTGTGGCTCCCGTAACTCTAAACGAGCCAACAGTTATGGCCCTCCGAAGAATCGATATCCATAGGGTGCAACATCTACGGTGCAAGGTGCAACATCCGTCCAAAATGACGAAACAGTGCCGTACGACCTTTAGAAACGGGTGCATGGATTGGAAACGGTGCAGTACCATGGTGCACCACTCTCCATCATTGGTAAATCAGAGACCAGCCGCTGGGATCCCGTTTTACAGAAAAAATTCACGTGACGAAAAAACGAAGGGTAAAAAACTTACATGACCCGATTGAGGTTCGGATAGGATTTTTTGGGTATGAAACTAACCAGTGACGGCTAAAAGCAGTAACAGATGTAGAACTCACAAATACCTTCGTTTTGACTAGTTGTTGCTCCCGTAACTCTAAACGAGCCAAGAGTTATGGCCCTCCGAAGAATCGATATCTATAGGGTGCAACATCTACGGTGCAAGGTGCAACATCCGTCCAAAATGACGAAACAGTGCCGTACGACCTTTAGAAATGGGTGCATGGATTGGAAACGGTGCCGTACCATGGTGCATTACTCTCCAGCGATGGTAACTCATTGACCAGCCGCGGGAATTCCCTTTTACAGAAAAAATCCACGTGACGAAAAAACGAAGGGTAAAAAACTTCCGTGACCCGATTGAGGTTCGGATAGGATTTTTTGGGTATGAAACTAACCAGTGACGGCTGAAAGCCGTCATAGATGTAGAACTCACAGATACCTTCGTTTCGACTGGTTGTGGCTCCCTGTAACTCTAAACGAGCCAAGAGTTATGGCCCTCCGAAGAATCGATATCCATAGGGTGCAACATCTACGGTGCAAGGTGCAACATCCGTCCAAAATGACAAAACAGTGCGTACGACCTTTAGAAACGGGTGCATGGATTGGAAACGGTGCAGTACCATGGTGCACCACTCTCCAGCATTGGTAAATCATAGACCAGCCGCTGGGATCCCGTTTTACAGAAAAAATCCACGTGACGAAAAAACGAAGGGTAAAAAACTTCCACGACCCGATTGAGGTTCGGATAGGATTTTTTGGGTCTGAAACTAACCAGTGACGGCTGAAAGCAGTAAAAGATGTAGAACTCACAAATACCTTCGTTTTGACTGGTTGTTGCTCCCGTAACTCTAAACGAGCCAAGAGTTATAGCCCTCCGAAGAATCGATATCCATAGTGTGCAACATCTACGGTGCAAGGTGCAACATCCGTCCAAAATGACGAAACAGTGCCGTACGACCTTTAGAAATGGGTGCATGGATTGGAAACGGTGCAGTACCATGGTGCATCACTCTCCAGCGATGGTAAATCATAGACCAGCCGCGGGGATTCCCTTTTACTAAAAAATCCACGTGACGAAAAAACGAAGGGTAAAAAACTTCCGTGACCCGATTGAGGTTCGGGTAGGATTTTTTGGGTATGAAACTAACCAGTGACGGCTGAAAGCCGTCACAGATGTAGAACTCACACATACCTTCGTTTTGACTGGTTATGGCTCCCTGTAACTCTAAACGAGCCAAGAGTTATGGCCCTCCGAAGAATCGATATCCATAGGGTGCAACATCTACGGTGCAAGGTGCAACATCCGTCCAAAATGACGAAACAGTGCGTACGACCTTTAGAAACGGGTGCATGGATTGGAAACGGTGCAGTACCATGGTGCACCACTCTCCAGCGTTGGTAAATCATAGACCAGCCACGGGGATCCCGTTTTACAGAAAAAATCCACGTGACGAAAAAACGAAGGGTAAAAAACTTCCATGACCCGATTGAGGTTCAGATAGGATTTTTTGGGTATGAAACTAACCAGTGACGTCTGAAAGCTGTCACAGCTGTAAAACTCACAGATACCTTCGTTTTGACAGGTTATGGCTCCCGTTACTCTAAACGAGCCAAGAGTTATGGCCCTCCGAAGAATCGATATGCACAGGGTGCAACATCTACGGTGCAAGGTGCAACATCCGTCCAAAATGACAAAACAGTGCGTACGACCTTTAGAAACGGGTGCATGGATTGGAAACGGCGCAGTACCATGGTGCACCACTCTCCAGCATTGGTAAATCATAGACCAGCCGCTGGGATCCCGTTTTACAGAAAAAATCCACGTGACGAAAAAACGAAGGGTAAAAAACTTCCATGACCCGATTGAGGTTCGGATAGGATTTTTTGGGTATGAAACTAACCAGTGACGGCTGAAAGCAGTAACAGATGTAGAACTCACAAATACCTCCGTTTTGACTGGTTGTTGCTCCCGTAACTCTAAACGAGCCAAGAGTTATGGCCCTCCGAAGAATCGATATCCACAGGGTGCAACATCTACGGTGCAAGGTGCAACATCCGTCCAAAATGACGAAACAGTGCCGTACGACCTTTAGAAACGGGTGCATGGATTGGAAACGGTGCAGTACCATGGTGCACCACTCTCCAGCGTTGGTAAATCATAAACCAGCCACGGGGATCCCGTTTTACAGAAAAATCCACGTGACGAAAAAACAAAGGGTAAAAAACTTCCATGACCCGATTGAGGTTCGGATAGGATTTTTTGGGTATGAAACTAACCAGTGACGGCTGAAAGCAGTCAAAGATGTAGAACTCACAAATACCTTCGTTTTGACTGGTTGTTGCTCACGTAACTCTAAACGAGCCAAGAGTTATGGCCCTCCGAAGAATCGATATCCATAGGGTGCAACATCTACGGTGCAAGGTGCAACATCCGTCCAAAATGACGAAACAGTGCCGTACGACCTTTAGAAATGGGTGCATGGATTTGAAACAGTGCAGTACCATGGTGCACCACTCTCCAACGATGGTAAATCATAGACCAGCCGCGGGAATTCCCTTTTACAGAAAGATCCACGTGACGAAAAAACGAAGGGTAAAAAACTTCCGTGACCCGATTGAGGTTCGGATAGGATTTTTTGGGTATGAAACTGACCAGTGACGGCTGAAAACAGTCATAGCTGTAGAACTCACAGATACCTTCGTTTTGACTGGTTGTGGCTCCCGTAACTCTAAACGAGCCAAGAGTTATGGCCCTCCGAAGAATCGATATCCATAGGGTGCAACATCTACGGTGCAAGGTGCAACATCCGTCCAAAATGACGAAACAGTGCCGTACGACCTTTAGAAACGGGTGCATGCATTGGAAACGGTGCAGTACCATGGTGCACCACTCTCCATCGTTGGTAAATCAGAGACCAGCCGCTGGGATCCCGTTTTACAGAAAAAATTCACGTGACGAAAAAACGAAGGGTAGAAAACTTCCATGACCCGATTGAGGTTCGGATAGGATTTTTTGGGTATGAAACTAACCAGTGACGGCTAAAAGCAGTAACAGATGTAGAACTCACAAATACCTTCGTTTTGACTAGTTGTTGCTCCCGTAACTCTAAACGAGCCAAGAGTTATGGCCCTCCGAAGAATCGATATCTATAGGGTGCAACATCTACGGTGCAAGGTGCAACATCCGTCCAAAATGACGAAACAGTGCCGTACGACCTTTAGAAATGGGTGCATGGATTGGAAACGGTGTCGTACCATGGTGCATCACTCTCCAGCGATGGTAACTCATTGACCAGCCGCGGGAATTCCCTTTTACAGAAAAAATCCACGTGACGAAAAAACGAAGGGTAAAAAACTTCCGTGACCCGATTGAGGTTCGGATAGGATTTTTTGGGTATGAAACTAACCAGTGACGGCTGAAAGCCGTCACAGATGTAGAACTCATAGATACCTTCGTTTCGACTGGTTGTGGCTCCCTGTAACTCTAAACGAGCCAAGAGTTATGGCCCTCCGAAGAATCGATATCCATAGGGTGCAACATCTACGGTGCAAGGTGCAACATCCGTCCAAAATGACAAAACAGTGCGTACGACCTTTAGAAACGGGTGCATGGATTGGAAACGGTGCAGTACCATGGTGCACCACTCTCCAGCATTGGTAAATCATAGACCAGCCGCTGGGATCCCGTTTTACAGAAAAAATCCACGTGACGAAAAAACGAAGGGTAAAAAACTTCCACGACCCGATTGAGGTTCGGATAGGATTTTTTGGGTCTGAAACTAACCAGTGACGGCTGAAAGCAGTAAAAGATGTAGAACTCACAAATACCTTCGTTTTGACTGGTTGTTGCTCCCGTAACTCTAAACGAGCCAAGAGTTATAGCCCTCCGAAGAATCGATATCCATAGGGTGCAACATCTACGGTGCAAGGTGCAACATCCGTCCAAAATGACGAAACAGTGCCGTACGACCTTTAGAAATGGGTGCATGGATTGGAAACGGTGCAGTACCATGGTGCATCACTCTCCAGCGATGGTAAATCATAGACCAGCCGCGGGGATTCCCTTTTACTAAAAAATCCACGTGACGAAAAAACGAAGGGTAAAAAACTTCCGTGACCCGATTGAGGTTCGGATAGGATTTTTTGGGTATGAAACTAACCAGTGACGGCTGAAAGCCGTCACAGATGTAGAACTCACACATACCTTCGTTTTGACTGGTAATGGCTCCCTGTAACTCTAAACGAGCCAAGAGTTATGGCCCTCCGAAGAATCGATATCCATAGGGTGCAACATCTACGGTGCAAGGTGCAACATCCGTCCAAAATGACGAAACAGTGCGTACGACCTTTAGAAACGGGTGCATGGATTGAAAACGGTGCAGTACCATGGTGCACCACTCTCCAGCGTTGGTAAATCATAGACCAGCCACGGGGATCCCGTTTTACAGAAAAAATCCACGTGACGAAAAAACGAAGGGTAAAAAACTTCCATGACCCGATTGAGGTTCAGATAGGATTTTTTGGGTATGAAACTAACCAGTGACGTCTGAAAGCTGTCACAGCTGTAAAACTCACAGATACCTTCGTTTTGACAGGTTATGGCTCCCGTTACTCTAAACGAGCCAAGAGTTATGGCCCTCCGAAGAATCGATATGCACAGGGTGCAACATTTACGGTGCAAGGTGCAACATCCGTCCAAAATGACGAAACAGTGCCGTACGACCTTTAGAAACTGGTGCATGGATTGGAAACGGTGCAGTACCATGGTGCACCACTCTCCAACGTTGGTAAATCATAGACCAGCCACGGGGATCCCGTTTTACAGAAAAAATCCACGTGACGAAAAAACGAAGGGTAAAAAACTTCCATGACCCGATTGAGGTTCGGATAGGATTTTTTGGGTATGAAACTAACCAGTGACGACTGAAAGCCGTCACAAATGTAGAACTCACAAGTACCTTCGTTTTGACTGGTTGTTGCTCCCGTAACTCTAAACGAGCCAAGAGTTATGGCCCTCCGAAGAATCGATATCCATAGGGTGCAACATCTACGGTGCAAGGTGCAACATCCATCCAAAATGACGAAACAGTGCGTACGACCTTTAGAAACGGGTGCATGGATTGGAAACGGTGCAGTACCATGGTGCACCACTCTCCAGTGTTGGTAAATCATAGACCAGCCACGGGGATCACGTTTTACATAAAAAATCCACGTGACGAAAAAACGAAGGGTAAAAAACTTCCATGACCCGATTTAGGTTCGGATAGGATTTTTTGGGTATGAAACTAACCAGTGACAGCTGAAAGCGGTCACCGCTGTAGAACTCATAGATACCTTCGTTTTGACTGGTTGTGGCTCCCGTAACTCTGAACGAGCCAAGAGTTATGCCCTCCGAAGAATCGATATCCATAGGGTGCAACATCTACGGTGCAAGGTGCAACATCCGTCCAAAATGACGAAATAGTGCGTACGACCTTTATAAACGGGTGCATGGATTGGAAACGGTGCAGTACCATGGTGCACCACTCTCCAGCGTTGGTAAATCATAGACCAGCCACGGGGATCCCGTTTTACAGAAAAAATCCACGTGACGAAAAAACAAAGGGTAAAAAACTTCCATGACCCGATTGAGGTTCGGATAGGATTTTTTGGGTATGAAACTAACCAGTGACGGCTGAATGCCGTCACAGATGTAGAACTCACAAGCACCTTCGTTTTGACTGGTTGTGGCTCCCGTAACTCTAAACGAGCCAAGAGTTATGGCCCTCCGAAGAATTGATATCCATAGGGTGCAACCTCTACGGTGCAAGGTGCAACATCCGTCCAAAATGACGAAACAGTGCCGTACGACCTTTAGAAATGGGTGCATGGATTGGAAACGGTGCAGTACCATGGTGCACCACTCCCCAGCATTGGTAAATCATAGACCAGCCACGGAGATCCCGTTTTACAGAAAAAATCCACGTGACGGAAAAACGAAGGGTAAAAAACGTCCATGACCCGATTGAGGTTCGGATAGGATTTTTTGGGTATGAAACTAACCAGTGACGGCTAAAAGCAGTAACAGATGTAGAACTCACAAATACCTCGTTTTGACTAGTTGTTGCTCCCGTAACTCTAAACGAGCCAAGAGTTATGGCCCTCCGAAGAATCGATATCCATAGGGTGCAACATCTACGGTGCAAGGTGCAACATCCGTCCAAAATGACGAAACAGTGCCGTACGACCTTTAGAAATGGGTGCATGGATTGGAAACGGTGCAGTACCATGGTGCACCACTCCCCAGCGTTGGTAAATCATAGACCAGCCACGGGGATCCCGTTTTACAGAAAAAATCCACGTGACGAAAAAACGAAGGGTAAAAAACTTCCGTGACCCGATTGAGGTTCGGATAGGATTTTTTGGGTATGAAACTAACCAGTGATGGCTGAAAGCAGTCAAAGATGTAGAACTCACAAATACCTTCGTTTTGACTGGTTGTTGCTCACGTAACTCTAAACGAGCCAAGAGTTATGGCCCTCCGAAGAATCGATATCCATACGGTGCAACATCAACGGTGCAAGGTGCAACATCCGTCCAAATTGACGAAACAGTGCCGTACGACCTTTAGAAATGGGTGCATGGATTTGAAACAGTGCAGTACCATGGTGCACCACTCTCCAGCGATGGTAAATCATAGACCAGCCGCGGGAATTCCCTTTTACAGAAAAATCCACGTGACGAAAAAACGAAGGGTAAAAAACTTCCGTGACCCGATTGAGGTTCGGATAGGATTTTTTGGGTATGAAACTGACCAGTGACGGCTGAAAGCGGTCATAGCTGTAGAACTCACAGATACCTTCGTTTTGACTGGTTGTGACTCCCGTAACTCTAAACGAGCCAAGAGTTACGGCCCTCCGAAGAATCGATATCCATAGGGTGCAACATCTACGGTGCAAGGTGCAACATCCGTCCAAAATGACGAAACAATGCCGTACGACCTTTAGAAATGGGTGCATGGATTGGAAACGGTGTAGTACCATGGTGCACCACTCTCCATCGTTGGTAAATCAGAGACCAGCCGCTGGGATCCCGTTTTACAGAAAAAATTCACGTGACGAAAAAACGAAGGGTAAAAAACTTCCATGACCCGATTGAGGTTCGGATAGGATTTTTTGGGTATGAAACTAACCAGTGACGGTTAAAAGTAGTAACAGATGTAGAACTCACAAATACCTTCGTTTTGACTAGTTGTTGCTCCCGTAACTCTAAACGAGCCAAGAGTTATGGCCCTCCGAAGAATCGATATCTATAGGGTGCAACATCTACGGTGCAAGGTGCAACATCCGTCCAAAATGACGAAACAGTGCCGTACGACCTTTAGAAATGGGTGCATGGATTGGAAACGGTGCCGTACCATGGTGCATCACTCTCCAGCGATGGTAACTCATTGACCAGCCGCGGGAATTCCCTTTTACAGTAAAAATCCACGTGACGAAAAAACGAAGGGTAAAAAACTTCCGTGACCCGATTGAGGTTCGGATAGGATTTTTTGGGTATGAAACTAACCAGTGACGGCTGAAAGCAGTCAAAGATGTAGAACTCACAAATACCTTCGTTTTGACTGGTTGTTGCTCACGTAACTCTAAACGAGCCAAGAGTTATGGCCCTCCGAAGAATCGATATCCATAGGGTGCAACATCTACGGTGCAAGGTGCAACATCCGTCCAAAATGACGAAACAGTGCCGTACGACCTTTAGAAATGGGTGCATGGATTTGAAACAGTGCAGTACCATGATGCACCACTCTCCAGCGATGGTAAATCATAGACCAGCCGCGGGAATTCCCTTTTACAGAAAGATCCACGTGACGAAAAAACGAAGGTAAAAAACTTCCGTGACCCGATTGAGGTTCGGATAGGATTTTTTGGGTATGAAACTGACCAGTGACGGCTGAAAGCGGTCGTAGCTGTAGAACTCACAGATACCTTCGTTTTGACTGGTTGTGGATCCCATAACTCTAAACGAGCCAAGAGTTATGGCCCTCCGAAGAATCGATATCCATAGGGTGCAACATCTACGGTGCAAGGTGCAACATCCGTCCAAAATGACGAAACAGTGCCGTACGACCTTTAGAAACGGGTGCATGGATTGGAAACGGTGCAGTACCATGGTGCACCACTCTCCATCGTTGGTAAATCAGAGACCAGCCGCTGGGATCCCGTTTTACAGAAAAAATTCACGTGACGAAAAAATGAAGGGTAAAAAACTTCCATGACCCGATTGAGGTTCGGATAGGATTTTTTGGGTATGAAACTAACCAGTGACGGCTAAAAGCAGTAACAGATGTAGAACTCACAAATACCTTCGTTTTGACTAGTTGTTGCTCCCGTAACTCTAAACGAGCCAAGAGTTATGGCCCTCCGAAGAATCGATATCTATAGGGTGCAACATCTACGGTGCAAGGTGCAACATCCGTCCAAAATGACGAAACAGTGCCGTACGACCTTTAGAAACGGGTGCATGGATTGGAAACGGTGCAGTACCATGGTGCACCACCCTCCATCGTTGGTAAATCAGAGACCAGCCGCTGGGATCCTGTTTTACAGAAAAAATTCACGTGACGAAAAAACGAAGGGTAAAAAACTTCCATGACCCGATTGAGGTTCGGATAGGATTTTTTGGGTATGAAACAAACCAGTGACGGCTAAAAGCAGTAACAGATGTAGAACTCACAAATACCTCGTTTTGACTAGTTGTTGCTCCCGTAACTCTAAACGAGCCAAGAGTTATGGCCCTCCGAAGAATCGATATCTATAGGGTGCAACATCTACGGTGCAAGGTGCAACATCCGTCCAAAATGACGAAACAGTGCCGTACGACCTTTAGAAATGGGTGCATGGATTGGAAACGGTGCCGTACCATGGTGCATCACTCTCCAGCGATGGTAACTCATTGACCAGCCGCGGGAATTCCCTTTTACAGAAAAAATCCACGTGACGAAAAAACGAAGGGTAAAAAACTTCCGTGACCCGATTGAGGTTCGGATAGGATTTTTTGGGTATGAAACTAACCAGTGACGGCTGAAAGCCGTCACAGATGTAGAACTCACAGATACCTTCGTTTTGACTGGTTGTGGCTCCCTGTAACTCTAAACGAGCCAAGAGTTATGGCCCTCCGAAGAATCGATATCCATAGGGTGCAACATCTACGGTGCAAGGTGCAACATCCGTCCAAAATGACAAAACAGTGCGTACGACCTTTAGAAACGGGTGCATGGATTGGAAACGGTGCAGTACCATGGTGCACCACTCTCCAGCGTTGGTAAATCATAGACCAGCCACGGGGATCCCGTTTTACAGAAAAAATCCACGTGACGAAAAAACGAAGGGTAAAAAACTTCCACGACCCGATTGAGGTTCGGATAGGATTTTTTGGGTATGAAACTAACCAGTGACGGCTGAATGCCGTCACAGATGTAGAACTCACAAGCACCTTCGTTTTGACTGGTTGTGGCTCCCGTAACTCTAAACGAGCCAAGAGTTATGGCCCTCCGAAGAATCGATATCCACAGGGTGCAACATCTACGGTGCAAGGTGCAACATCCGTCCAAAATGACGAAACAGTGCCGTACGACCTTTAGAAATGGGTGCATGGATTGGAAATGGTGCAGTACCATGGTGCACCACTCTCCAGCGTTGGTAAATCATAGACCAGCCACGGGGATCCCGTTTTACAGAAAAAATCCACGTGACGGAAAAACGAAGGGTAAAAAACGTCCATGACCCGATTGAGGTTCGGATAGGATTTTTTGGGTATGAAACTAACCAGTGACGGCTGAAAGCAGTCAAAGATGTAGAACTCACAAATACCTTCGTTTTGACTGGTTGTTGCTCACGTAACTCTAAACGAGCCAAGAGTTATGGCCCTCCGAAGAATCGATATCCATACGGTGCAACATCAACGGTGCAAGGTGCAACATCCGTCCAAAATGACGAAACAGTGCCGTACGACCTTTAGAAATGGGTGCATGGATTTGAAACAGTGCAGTACCATGGTGCACCACTCTCCAGCGATGGTAAATCATAGACCAGCCGCGGGAATTCCCTTTTACAGAAAAATCCACGTGACGAAAAAACGAAGGGTAAAAAACTTCCGTGACCCGATTGAGGTTCGGATAGGATTTTTTGGGTATGAAACTGACCAGTGACGGCTGAAAGCGGTCATAGATGTAGAACTCACAGATACCTTCGTTTTGACTGGTTGTGACTCCCGTAACTCTAAACGAGCCAAGAGTTATGGCCCTCCGAAGAATCGATATCCATAGGGTGCAACATCTACGGTGCAAGGTGCAACATCCGTCCAAAATGACGAAACAATGCCGTACGACCTTTAGAAATGGGTGCATGGATTGGAAACGGTGTAGTACCATGGTGCACCACTCTCCATCGTTGGTAAATCAGAGACCAGCCGCTGGGATCCCGTTTTACAGAAAAAATTCACGTGACGAAAAAACGAAGGGTAAAAAACTTCCATGACCCGATTGAGGTTCGGATAGGATTTTTTGGGTATGAAACTAACCAGTGACGGTTAAAAGTAGTAACAGATGTAGAACTCACAAATACCTTCGTTTTGACTAGTTGTTGCTCCCATAACTCTAAACGAGCCAAGAGTTATGGCCCTCCGAAGAATCGATATCTATAGGGTGCAACATCTACGGTGCAAGGTGCAACATCCGTCCAAAATGACGAAACAGTGCCGTACGACCTTTAGAAATGGGTGCATGGATTGGAAACGGTGCCGTACCATGGTGCATCACTCTCCAGCGATGGTAACTCATTGACCAGCCGCGGGAATTCCCTTTTACAGTAAAAATCCACGTGACGAAAAAACGAAGGGTAAAAAACTTCCATGACCCGATTGAGGTTCGGATAGGATTTTTTGGGTATGAAACTAACCAGTGACGGCTAAAAGTAGTCAAAGATGTAGAACTCACAAATACCTTCGTTTTGACTGGTTGTTGCTCACGTAACTCTAAACGAGCCAAGAGTTATGGCCCTCCGAAGAATCGATATCCATAGGTTGCAACATCTACGGTGCAAGGTGCAACATCCGTCCAAAATGACGAAACAGTGCCGTACGACCTTTAGAAATGGGTGCATGGATTTGAAACAGTGCAGTACCATGGTGCACCACTCTCCAGCGATGGTAAATCATAGACCAGCCGCGGGAATTCCCTTTTACAGAAAGATCCACGTGACGAAAAAACGAAGGTAAAAAACTTCCGTGACCCGATTGAGGTTCGGATAGGATTTTTTGGGTATGAAACTGATCAGTGACGGCTGAAAGCGGTCGTAGCTGTAGAACTCACAGATACCTTCGTTTTGACTGGTTGTGGATCCCATAACTCTAAACGAGCCAAGAGTTATGGCCCTCCGAAGAATCGATATCCATAGGGTGCAACATCTACGGTGCATGGTGCAACATCCGTCCAAAATGACGAAACAGTGTCGTACGACATTTAGAAACGGGTGCATGGATTGGAAACGGTGCAGTACCATGGTGCACCACTCTCCATCGTTGGTAAATCAGAGACCAGCCGCTGGGATCCCGTTTTACAGAAAAAATTCACGTGACGAAAAAACGAAGGGTAAAAAATTCCATGACCCGATTGAGGTTCGGATAGGATTTTTTGGGTATGAAACTAACCAGTGACGGCTAAAAGCAGTAACAGATGTAGAACTCACAAATACCTTCGTTTTGACTAGTTGTTGCTCCCGTAACTCTAAACGAGCCAAGAGTTATGGCCCTCCGAAGAATCGATATCTATAGGGTGCAACATCTACGGTGCAAGGTGCAACATCCGTCCAAAATGACGAAACAGTGCCGTACGACCTTTAGAAATGGGTGCATGGATTGGAAACGGTGCCGTACCATGGTGCATCACTCTCCAGCGATGGTAACTCATTGACCAGCCGCGGGAATTCCCTTTTACAGAAAAAATCCACGTGACGAAAAAACGAAGGGTAAAAAACTTCCGTGACCCGATTGAGGTTCGGATAGGATTTTTTGGGTATGAAACTAACCAGTGACGGCTGAAAGCAGTCAAAGATGTAGAACTCACAAATACCTTCGTTTTGACTGGTTGTTGCTCACGTAACTCTAAACGAGCCAAGAGTTATGGCCCTCCGAAGAATCGATATCCATAGGGTGCAACATCTACGGTGCAAGGTGCAACATCCGTCCAAAATGACGAAACAGTGCCGTACGACCTTTAGAAATGGGTGCATGGATTTGAAACAGTGCAGTACCATGGTGCACCACTCTCCAGCGATGGTAAATCATAGACCAGCCGCGGGAATTCCCTTTTACAGAAAGATCCACGTGACGAAAAAACGAAGGGTAAAAAACTTCCGTGACCCGATTGAGGTTCGGATAGGTTTTTTGGGTATGAAACTGACCAGTGACGGCTGAAAGCGGTCATAGCTGTAGAACTCACAGATACCTTCGTTTTGACTGGTTGTGGCTCCCATAACTCTAAACGAGCCAAGAGTTATGGCCCTCCGAAGAATCGATATCCATAGGGTGCAACATCTACGGTGCAAGGTGCAACATCCGTCCAAAATGACGAAACAGTGCCGTACGACCTTTAGAAACGGGTGCATGGATTGGAAACGGTGCAGTACCATGGTGCACCACTCTCCATCGTTGGTAAATCAGAGACCAGCCGCTGGGATCCCGTTTTACAGAAAAAATTCACGTGACGAAAAAACGAAGGGTAAAAAACTTCCATGACCCGATTGAGGTTCGGATAGGATTTTTTGGGTATGAAACTAACCAGTGATGGCTAAAAGCAGTAACAGATGTAGAACTCACAAATACCTTCGTTTTGACTGGTTGTTGCTCCCGTAACTCTAAACGAGCCAAGAGTTATGGCCCTCCGAAGAATCGATATCTATAGGGTGCAACATCTACGGTGCAAGGTGCAACATCCGTCCAAAATGACGAAACAGTGCCGTACGACCTTTAGAAATGGGTGCATGGATTGGAAACGGTGCCGTACCATGGTGCATCACTCTCCAGCGATGGTAACTCATTGACCAGCCGCGGGAATTCCCTTTTACAGAAAAAATCCACGTGACGAAAAAACGAAGGGTAAAAAACTTCCGTGACCCGATTGAGGTTCGGATAGGATTTTTTGGGTATGAAACTAACCAGTGATGGCTGAAAGCAGTAAAAGATGTAGAACTCACAAATACCTTCGTTTTGACTGGTTGTGGCTCCCTGTAACTCTAAACGAGCCAAGAGTTATGGCCCTCCGAAGAATCGATATCCATAGGGTGCAACATCTACGGTGCAAGGTGCAACATCCGTCCAAAATGACAAAACAGTGCGTACGACCTTTAAAAATGGGTGCATGGATTTGAAACAGTGCAGTACCATGGTGCACCACTCTCCAGCGATGGTAAATCATAGACCAGCCGCGGGAATTCCCTTTTACAGAAAGATCCACGTGACGAAAAAACGAAGGTAAAAAACTTCCGTGACCCGATTGAGGTTGGGATAGGATTTTTTGGGTATGAAACTGATCAGTGACGGCTGAAAGCGGTCGTAGCTGTAGAACTCACAGATACCTTCGTTTTGACTGGTTGTGGATCCCATAACTCTAAACGAGCCAAGAGTTATGGCCCTCCGAAGAATCGATATCCATAGGTTGCAACATCTACGGTGCAAGGTGCAACATCCGTCCAAAATGACGAAACAGTGCCGTACGACCTTTAGAAACGGGTGCATGGATTTGAAACAGTGCAGTACCATGGTGCACCACTCTCCAGCGATGGTAAATCATAGACCAGCCGCGGGAATTCCCTTTTACAGAAAGATCCACGTGACGAAAAAACGAAGGTAAAAAACTTCCGTGACCCGATTGAGGTTCGGATAGGATTTTTTGGGTATGAAACTAACCAGTGACGGCTAAAAGCAGTAACAGATGTAGAACTCACAAATACCTTCGTTTTGACTAGTTGTTGCTCCCGTAACTCTAAACGAGCCAAGAGTTATGGCCCTCCGAAGAATCGATATCTATAGGGTGCAACATCTACGGTGCAAGGTGCAACATCCGTCCAAAATGACGAAACAGTGCCGTACGACCTTTAGAAATGGGTGCATGGATTGGAAACGGTGTCGTACCATGGTGCATCACTCTCCAGCGATGGTAACTCATTGACCAGCCGCGGGAATTCCCTTTTACAGAAAAAATCCACGTGACGAAAAAACGAAGGGTAAAAAACTTCCGTGACCCGATTGAGGTTCGGATAGGATTTTTTGGGTATGAAACTAACCAGTGACGGCTGAAAGCACTAAAAGATGTAGAACTCACAAATACCTTCGTTTTGACTGGTTGTGGCTCCCTGTAACTCTAAACGAGCCAAGAGTTATGGCCCTCCGAAGAATCGATATCCATAGGGTGCAACATCTACGGTGCAAGGTGCAACATCCGTCCAAAATGACGAAACAGTGCCGTACGACCTTTAGAAACGGGTGCATGGATTGGAAACGGTGCAGTACCATGGTGCACCACTCTCCAGCGTTGGTAAATCATAGACCAGCCACGGGGATCCCGTTTTACAGAAAAAATCCACGTGACGAAAAAACGAAGGGTAAAAAACCTCCATGACCCGATTGAGGTTCGGATAGGATTTTTTGGGTATGAAACTAACCAGTGACGGCTGAAAGCTATCACAGCTATAGAACTCACAGATACCTTCGTTTTGACAGGTTATGGCTCCCGTAACTCTAAATGAGCCAAGAGTTAGGGCCCTCCGAAGAATCGATATCCACAGGGTGCAACATCTACGGTGCAAGGTGCAACATCCGTCCGAAATGATGAAACAGTGCCGTACGACCTTAAGAAATGGGTGCATGGATTGGAAACGGTGCAGTACCATGGTGCACCACTCTCCAGCGTTGGTAAATCATAGACCAGCCACGGGGATCCCGTTTTACAGAAAAAATCCACGTGACGAAAAAACGAAGGGTAAAAAACTTCCATGACCCGATTGAGGTTCGGTAGGATTTTTTGGGTATGAAACTAACCAGTGACCGCTGAAAGCCGTCACAGATGTAGAACTCACAGATACCTTCGTTTTGACTGGTTGTGGCTCCTTGTAACTCTAAACGAGCCAAGAGTTATGGCCCTCCGAAGAATCGATATCCACAGGGTGCAACATCTACGGTGCGAGGTGCAACATCTGTCCAAAATGACGAAACAGTGCCGTACGACCTTTAGAAATGGGTGCATGGATTGGAAACGGTGCAGTAGCATGGTGCACCACTCTCCCGCGTTGGTAAATCATAGACCAGCCACGGGGATCCCGTTTTACAGAAAAAATCCACGTGACGAAAAAACGAAGGGTAAAAAACTTCCATGACCCGATTGAGGTTCGGATAGGATTTTTGGGTATGAAACTAACCAGTGACGGCTGAAAGCAGTCAAAGATGTAGAACTCACAAATACCTTCGTTTTGACTGGTTGTTGCTCACGTAACTCTAAACGAGCCAAGAGTTATGGCCCTCCGAAGAATCGATATCCACAGGGTGCAACATCTACGGTGCAAGGTGCAACATCCGTCCAAAATGACGAAACAGTACCGTACGACCTTTAGAAATGGGTGCATGGATTGGAAACGGTGCAGTACCATGGTGCACCACTCTCCAGCGATGGTAAATCATAGACCAGCCGCGGGAATTCCCTTTTACAGAAAAAATCCACGTGACGAAAAAACGAAGGGTAAAAAACTTCCGTGACCCGATTGAGGTTCGGATAGGATTTTTTGGGTATGAAACTAACCAGTGACGGCTGAAAGGGGTCACAGATGTAGAACTCACAAATACCTTCGTTTTCACTGGTTGTGGCTCCCGTAACTCTAAACGAGCCAAGAGTTATGACCCTCCGAAGAATCGATATCCACAGGGTGCAACATCTACGGTGCAAGGTGCAACATCCGTCCAAAATGACGAAATAGTGCCGTACGACCTTTAGAAAGGGGTGCATGGATTGAAAACGGTGCAATACCATGGTGCACCACTCTCCCGCGTTGGTAAATCATAGACCAGACACGGGGATCCCGTTTTACAGAAAAAATCCACGTGACGAAAAAACGAAGGGTAAAAAACTTCCATGACCCGATTGAGGTTCGGATAGGATTTTTTGGGTATGAAATTAACCAGTGACGACTGAAAGCCGTCATAGCTATAGAACTCACAGATACCTTCGTTTTGACTGGTTGTTGCTCCCGTAACTCTAAACGAGCCAAGAGTTATGGTCATCCGAAGAATCGATATCCACAGGGTGCAACATCTACGGCGCAAGGTGCAACATCCGTCCAAAACGACGAAACAGTGCCGTACGACCTTTAAAAATGAGTGCATGGATTTGAAACATTGCAGTCCCATGGTGCACCACTCTCCGGCGATGGTAAATCATAGACCAGCCACGGGGATCCCGTTTGACAGAAAAAATCCACGTGTCGAAAAAACGAAGGGCAAAAAACTTCCTTGACCCGATTGAGCTTCGGATAGGTTTTTTTGGGTATGGAACTAACCAGTGATGGCTGAAAGCTGTCATGGCTGTAGAACTCACAGATACCTTCGTTTTGACTGGTTATGGCTCCCGTAACTCTAAACGAACCAAGAGTTATGGCCCTCCGAATAATCGACATCCACAGGGTGCAACATCTACGGTGCAAGGTGCAATATCCGTCCAAAATGACGAAACCGTGTCGTACGACCTTTAGAAATGGATGCATGGATTTGAAATGGTGTAGTACCATGGTGCACCACTCTCCAGCGATGGTAAATCATTGACCAGCCACGGGGATCCCGTTTTACAGAAAAAATCCACGCGACGAAAAAACGAAGGGTAAAAAACTTCCATGACCCGATTGAGGTTCGGATAGGCTTTTTTGGGTATGAAAGTAACCGGTGACTGCTGAAAGCTGTCATAGCTGTAGAACTCACAGATACCTTCGTTTTGACTGGTTATGGCTCCCGTAACTCTAAAGGAGCCAAGAGTTATGGCCCTCCGAAGAATCGATATCCACAGGGTGCAACATCTACGGTGCAAGGTGCAACATCCGTCCAAAATGACGAAACTGTGCCGTACGGCCTTTAGAAATGAGTGCATGGATTTGAAACATTGCAGTACCATGGTGCACCACTCTCTAGCGATGGTAAATCATAGACCAGCCACGGGGATCCCGTTTTACAGAAAAAATCCACGTGACGAAAAAACGAAGGGTAAAAAACTTCCATGACCCGATTGAGGTTCGGATAGGCTTTTTTGGGTATGAAAGTTACCAGTGACTGCTGAAAGCTGTCACAGCTGTAGAACTCACAGATACCTTCGTTTTGACTGGTTATGGCTCCCATAACTTTAAAGGAGCCAGAGTTATGGCCCTCCGAAGAATCGATATCCACAGGGTGCAACATCTACGGTGCAAGGTGCAACATCCGTCCAAAATGACGAAACAGTGCCGTAAGACCTTTAGAAATGAGTGCATGGATTTGAAACATTGCAGTCCCATGGTGCACCACTCTCCAGCGATGGTAAATCATAAACCAGCCACGGGGATCCCGTTTTACCGAAAAAATCCACTTGACGAAAAAACGAAGGGTAAAAAACTTCCTTGACCCGATTGAGGTTCGGATAGGATTTTTTGGGTATGGAACTAACCAGTGATGGCTGAAAGCTGTCATGGCTGTAGAACTCACAGATACCTTCGTTTTGACTAGTTATGGCTCCCGTAACTCTAAACGAGCCAAGAGTTATGGCCCTCCGAATAATCGATATCCACAGGGTGCAACATCTACGGTGCAAGGTGCAACATCCGTCCAAAATGACGAAACCGTGTCGTACGACCTTTAGAAATGGATGCATGGATTTGAAACGGTGGAGTACCATGGTGCACCACTCTCTAGCGATGGTGAATCATTGACCAGCCACGGGGATCCCGTTTTACAGAAAAAATCCACGTGACGAAAAAACGAAGGGTAAAAAACTTCCATGACCCGATTGAGGTTCGGATAGGCTTTTTTGGGTACGAAAGTAACCAGTGACTGCTGAAAGCTGTCATAGCTCTAGAACTCACAGATACCTTCGTTTTGGCTGGTTATGGCTCCCGTAACTCTAAAGGAGCCAAGAGTTATGGCCCTCCGAAGAATCGATATCCACAGGGTGCAACATCTACGGTGCAAGGTGCAACATCCGTCCAAAATGACGAAACAGTGCCGTACGACCTTCAGAAATGAGTGCATGGATTTGAAACATTGCAGTCCCATGGTGCACCACTCTCCAGCGATGGTAAATCATAGACCAGCCACGGTGATCCCGTTTTACAGAAAAAATCCACGTGACGAAAAAACGAAGGGCAAAAAACTTCCTTGACCCGATTGAGGTTCGGATAGGATTTTTTGGGTATGGAACTAACCAGTTACGGCTGAAAGCTTTAATCGCTGTAGAACTCACAGATACCTTCATTTTGACTGGTTATGGCTCCCGTAACTCTGAAGGAGCCAAGAGTTATGGCCCTCCGAAGAATCGATATCCACAGGGTGCAACATCTACGGTGCAAGGTGCAACATCCGTCCAAAATGACGAAACAGTTCCGTACGACCTTTAGAAATGAGTGCATGGATTTGAAACCTTGCCGTACCATGGTGCACCACTCTCCAGCGATGGTAAATCATAGACCAGCCACGTGGATCCCGTTTTACAGAAAAAATCCACGTGACGAAAAAACGAAGGGTAAAAAACTTCCATGACCCGATTGAGGTTCGGATAGGCTTTTTTGGGTATGAAAGCAACCAGTGACTGCTGAAAGCTATCATAGCTGTAGAACTCACAAATACCTTTGTTTTGACTGGTTATGGCTCCCGTAACTCTAAAGGTGCCAAGAGTTATGGCCCTCCGAAGAATCGATATCCACAGGGTGCAACATCTACGGTGCAAGGTGCAACATCTGTCCAAAATGACGAAACAGTGCCGCAAGACCTTTAGAAATGAGTGCATGGATTTGAAACATTGCAGTCCCATGGTGCACCACTCTCCAGCGATGGTAAATCATAGACCAGCCACGGGGATCCCGTTTTACAGAAAAAATCCACGTGACGAAAAAACGAAGGGTAAAAAACTTCCTTGACCCGATTGAGGTTCGGATAGGATTTTTTGGGTATGGAACTAACCAGTGACGGCTAAAAGCGGTCATGACTGTAGAACTCACATATACCTTCGTTTTGACGGGTTATGGCTCCCGTAACTCTAAACGAGCCAAGAGTTATGGCCCTCCGAATAATCGATATCCACAGGGTGCAACATCTACGGTGCAAGGTGCAACATCCGTCCAAAATGACGAAACCGTGCCGTACGACCTTTAGAAATGGATGCATGGATTTGAAACGGTGCAGTAGCATGGTGCACCACTCTCCAGCGATGGTAAATCATTGACCAGCCACGGGGATCCCGTTTTACAGAAAAATTCCACATGACGAAAAAACGAAGGGTAAAAAACTTCCATGACCCGATTGAGGTTCGGATAGGCTTTTTTGGGTATGAAAGTAACCAGTGACTGCTAAAAGCTGTCATAGCTGTAGAGCTCACAGATACCTTCGTTTGGACTGGTTATGGCTCCCGTAACTCTAAAGGAGCCAAGAGTTATGGCCCTCTGAAGAATCGATATCCACAGGGTGCAACATCTACGGTGCAAGGTGCAACATCCGTCCAAAATGACGAAACAGTGCCGTACGACCTTTAGAAATGAGTGCATGGATTTGAAACATTGCAGTCCGATGGTGCACCACTCTCCAGTGATGGTAAATCATAAACCAGCCACGGGGATCCCGTTTTATAGAAAAAATCCACGTGACGAAAAAACGAAGGGTAAAAAACTTCCTTGACCCAATTGAGGTTCGGATAGGATTTTTTGGGTATGGAACTAACCAGTGACGGCTGAAAGCGGTCATGGCTGTAGAACTCACAGATACCTTCGTTTTGACTGGTTATGGCTCCCGTAACTCTAAACGAGCAAAAAGTTATGGCCCTCCGAATAATCGATATCCACAGGGTGCAACATCTACGGTGCAAGGTGCAACATCCGTCCAAAATGACGAAACCGTGCCGTACGACCTTTAGAAATGGATGCATGGATTTGAAACGGTGCAGTACCATGGTGCACCGCTCTCCAACGATGGTAATTCATTGACCATCCACTGGGATCCCGTTTTACAGAAAAAATCCACGTGACGAAAAAACGAAGGGTAAAAAACTTCCATGACCCGATTGAGGTTCGGATAGGCTTTTTTGGGTATGAAAGTAACCAGTGACTGCTAAAAGCTTTCATAGCTGTAGAACTCACAGATACCTTCGTTTTGACAGGTTATGGCTCCCGTAATCTAAACGAGCCAAGAGTTATGGCCCTTCGAAAAATCGATATCCACAGGGTGCAACATCTACGGTGGAACATCCGTCCGAAATGACGAAACTGTGTCGTACGTCCTTTAGAAATGAGTGCATGGATTTGAAAAATTGCAGTCCCATGGTGCACCACTCTCCAGCGATGGTAAATCATAGACCAGCCACGGGGATCCCGTTTTACAGAAAAAATCCACGTGACGAAAAAACGATGAGTAAAAAACTTCCATGACCTGATTGAGGTTCGGATAGGCTTTTTTGGGTATGAAAGTAACCAGTGACTGCTGAAAGCTATCATAGCTATAGAACTCACAGATACATTCGTTTTGACTGGTTATGGCTCCCGTAACTCTAAAGGAGCCAAGTGTTATGGCCCTCCGAAGAATCGATATCCACAGGGTGCAACATCTATGGTGCAAGGTGCAACATCCGTCCAAAATGACGAAACAGTGCCGTACGACCTTTAGAAATGAGTGCATGGATTTGAAACATTACAGTCCGATTGTGCACCACTCTCCAGCGATGGTAAATCATAAACCAGCCACGGGGATCCCGTTTTACAGAAAAAATCCATGTGACGAAAAAACGAAGGGTAAAAAACTTCCGTGACCCGATTGAGGTTCGGATAGGATTTTTTGGGTATGGAACTAACCAGTGACGTCTAAAAGCAGTCGTGGCTGTAGAACTCACAGTTACCTTCGTTTTGACTGGTTATGGCTCCCGTAACTCTAAACGAACCAAGAGTTATGGCCCTCCGAATAATCGATATCAACAGGGTGCAACATCTACGGTGCAAGGTGCAACATCCGTCCAAAATGACGAAACCGTGCCGTACGACCTTTAGAAATGGATGCATGTATTTGAAACGGTGCAGTACCATGGTGCACCACTCTCCAGCGATGGTAAATCATTGACCAGCCACGGGGATCCCGTTTTACAGAAAAAATCCACATGACGAAAAAACGAAGGGTAAAAAACTTCCATGACCCGATTGAGGTTCGGATAGGCTTTTTTGGGTATGAAAGTAACCAGTGACTACTAAAAGCTGTCATCGCTGTAGAACTCACAGATAACTTCGTTTTGACTGGTTATGGCTCCCGTAACTCTAAAGGAGCCAAGAGTTATGGCCCTCCTTTGAATCGATATCCACAGGGTGCAACATCTACGGTGCAAGGTGCAACATCCGTCCAAAATGACGAAACAGTGTCGTACGTCCTTTAGAAATGAGTGCATGGATTTGAAACATTGCAGTTCCATGGTGCACCACTCTCCAGCGATGGTAAATCATAGACCAGCCCCGGGGATCCCGTTTTACAGAAAAAATCCACGTGACGAAAAAACGAAGGGTAAAAAACTTCCTTGACCCGATTGAGGTTCGGATAGGATTTTTTGGGTATGGAACTAACCAGTGACGGCTGAAAGTTTTCATCGCTGAAGAACTCACAGATACCTTCGTTTTGACTGGTTATGGCTCCCGTAACTCTGAAGGAGCCAAGAGTTATGGCCCTCCGAAGAATCGATATCCACAGGGTGCAACATCTACGATGCAAGGTACAACATCCGTCCAAAATGACGAAACAGTGCCGTAAGACCTTTAGAAATGAGTGCATGGATTTGAAACATTGCCATACCATGGTGCACCACTCTCCAGCGATGGTAAATCATAGACCAGCCACGTGGATCCCGTTTGACAGAAAAAATCCACGTGACGAAAAAACGAAGGGTAAAAAACTTCCATGACCCGATTGAGGTTCGGATAGGCTTTTTTGTGAATGAAAGCAACCAGTGACTGCTGAAAGCTATCATAGCTGTAGAACTCACAGATACCTTCGTTTTGACTGGTTATGGCGCCCGTAACTTTAAAGGAGCCAAGAGTTATGGCCCTCCGAAGAATCGATATCCACACGGTGCAACATCTACGGTGCAAGGTGCAACATCCGTCCAAAATGACGAAACAGTGCCGTAAGACCTTTAGAAATGAGTGCATGGATTTGAAACATTGCAGTCCCATGGTGCATCACTCTCCAGCGATGGTAAATCATAGACTAGCCACGAGGATCCCGTTTTACAGAAAAAATCCACGTGACGAAAAAACGAAGGGTAAAAAACTTCCTCGACCCGATAGAGGTTCGGATAGGATTTTTTGGGTATGGGACTAACCAGTGACGGCTGAAAGCCGTCATGGCTGTAGAACTCACAGATACCTTCGTTTTGACTGGTTATGGCTCCCGTAACTCTAAACGAGCCAAGAGTTATGGCCCTCCGAATAATCGATATCCACAGGGTGCAACATCTACGGTGCAAGGTGCAACATCCACGGTGCAAGGTGCAACACCCGTCCAAAATGACGAAACCGTGCCGTACGACCTTTAGAAATGGATGCATGGATTTGAAACGGTGCAGTACCATGGTGCACCACTCTCCAGCGATGGTAAATCATTGACCAGCCACGGGGATCCCGTTTTATAGAAAAAATCCACGTGACGAAAAAACGAAGGGTAA
Source organism: Allium cepa (assembly GCA_030765085.1). Taxonomy (NCBI): domain Eukaryota; kingdom Viridiplantae; phylum Streptophyta; class Magnoliopsida; order Asparagales; family Amaryllidaceae; genus Allium; species Allium cepa. The sequence goes on from CM060941.1 coordinate 3,220,426, forward strand.
AAAACTTCCATGACCCGATTGAGGTTCGGATAGGCTTTTTTGGGTATGAAAGTAACCAGTGACTGCTGAAAGCTGTCATAGCTGTAGAAGTCACAGATACCTTCGTTTTGACTGGTTATGGCTCCCGTAACTCTAAAGGAGCCAAGAGTTATGGCCCTCCGAATAATCGATATCCATAGGGTGCAACATCTACGGTGCAAGGTGCAACATCCGTCCAAAATGACGAAACCGTGTGGTACGAACTTTAGAAATGGGTGCATGGATTTGAAAAGGTGCAGTACCATGGTGCACCTCTCTCCAGCGATGGTAAATCATAGACTAGCTACGGGGATCCCGTTTTACAGAAAAAATCCACGTGACGAAAAAACGAAGGGTAAAAAACTTCCTTGACCCGATTGAGGTTCGGATAGGATTTTTTTGGGTATGGAACTAACCAGTGACGGCTGAAAGCCGTCATGGCTGTAGAACTCACAGATACCTTTGTTTTGACTGGTTATGGATCCCGTAACTCTAAACGAGCCAAGAGTTATGGCCCTCCGAATAATCGATATCCATAAGGTGCAACATCTACGGCGCAAGGTGCAACATCCGTCCAAATTGACGAAACCGCGCCTTACGACCTTTAGAAATGGATGCATGGATTTGAAATGGTGCGGTACCATGGTGCACCACTCTCCAGCGATGGTAAATCATTAACCAGCCACGGGGTTCCCGTTTTACAGAAAAAATCCACGTGACGAAAAAACGAAGGGTAAAAAACTTCCATGACCCGATTGAGGTTCGGATAGGCTTTTTTGGGCATGAAAGTAACCAGTTACTGCTGAAAGCTGTCACAGCTGTAGAACTCACAGATACCTTCGTTTTGACTGGTTATGGCTCCCGTAATCTAAACGAGCCAAGAGTTATGGCCCCATGAAGAATCAATATCCACAAGGTGCAACATCTACGGTGCAAGGAGCAACATCCGTCCGAAATGACGAAACAGTGCCGTACGACCTTTAGAAATGAGTGCATGGATTTGAAACATTGCAGTCCCATAGTGCACCACTCTCCAGCGATGGTAAATCATAGACCAGCCACGGGGATCCCGTTTTACAGAAAAAATCCACGTGACGAAAAAACGAAGGGTAAAAAACTTCCATCACCCGATTGAGGTTCGGATAGGCTTTTTTGGGTATGAACGTAACCAGTGACTGCTGAAAGCTTTCATCGCCGTAGAACTCACAAATACCTTCGTTTTGACTGGTTATGGCTCCCGTAACTCTGAAGGAGCCAAGAGTTATGGCCCTCCGAAGAATCGATATCCACAGGGTGCAACATCTACGGTGCAAGGTGCAACATCCGTCCAAAATGACGAAACCGTGCCGTACGACCTTTAGAAATGGATGCATGGATTTGAAACGGTGCAGTACCATGGTGCACCACTCTCCAGCGATGGTAAATCATTGACCAGCCACGGGGATCCCGTTTTACAGAAAAAATCCACGTGACGAAAAAACGAAGGGTAAAAAACTTCCATGACCCGATTGAGGTTCGGATAGGCTTTTTTGGGTATGAAAGTAACCAGTGACTGCTGAAAGCTGTCATAGCTGTAGAACTTACAGATACCTTCGTTTTGACTGGTTATGGCTCCCGTAATCTAAACGAGCCAAGAGTTATGGCCCTCCGAAGAATTGATATCCACAGGGTGAAACATCTACGGTGCAAGGTGCAACATCCGTCCGAAATGACGAAGCAGTGCCGTACGACCTTTAGAAATGAGTGCATGGATTTGAAATATTGCAGTCCCATGGTGCACCACTCTCCAGCGATGGTAAATCGTAGACCAGCCACGGGGATCCCGTTTTACAGAAAAATCCACGTGACGAAAAAACGAAGGGTAAAAAACTTCCATGACCCGATTGAGGTTCGGATAGGCTTTTTTGGGTATGAACGTAACCAGTGACTGCTGAAAGCTTTCATCGCTGTAGAACTCACACATACCTTCGCTTTGACTGGTTATGGCTCCCGTAACTCTGAAGGAGCCAAGAGTTATGGCCCTCCGAAGAATCGATATCCACAGGGTGCAACATCTACGGTGCAAGGTGCAACATCCGTCCAAAATGACGAAACTGTGCCGTACGACCTTTAGAAATGAGGGCATGGATTTGAAACATTGCAGTACCATGGTGTACCACTCTCCAGCGATGGTAAATCATAGACCAGCCACAGGGATCCCGTTTTACAGAAAAAATCCACGTGACGAAAAAATGAAGGGTAAAAAACTTCCATGACCCGATTGAGGTTCGGATAGGCTTTTTTGGGTATGAAATTAACCAGTGACTGCTGAAAGCTGTCATAGCTGTAGAACTCACAGATACCTTGGTTTTGACCGGTTATGGTGTTGGGCGAATTCTCACCCAGAAGATCTCGAGACCAAGAAGCCACAGTTTCACTCGGGTTCGCAATCTCCACTTCATTCAGCACGACCAGCCACCTTCTCATTCGACAATGCAAGACCAAGTCCATTCGGCTTGGATAGCCTGCTTCTCATTCGGTTTCCTTCAAATTCGGCCTCCTTCTCGTTCGGCAATACAAGCCCAAACCCATTCGGCATAACCAGCTACCTACCGGACCAACTCCACAACCGGTCCAAGCAAGCACCTAACCACCTCACCACCGGTCCACACCTACCACCGGTCCAAGCTCCATGCCGAACGAGACCTCGCCGAACCTGACAACTGCCAGTCCAGATCGCTTCAGCCCGGGCGCACCAGCAGCTATATACTTCCAAGACCCCTGCCCCCTACCTCACTCTATAAATAGATGGGCAGGGGTACAACAATGGCAGACAAGTTTGAGAGCTCTAGCAAGGAAGGAACTTTCAAACTACTTTCAAATACTTGTATACAAAGCATTGTACTTGTAATCTGAAAGAAAAAGGATAATAACATATAAAGTGGAAGTAGGTACGTTCTGGCCGAACCACTATAAATCTGTGTATCTTTTACATTTCATCCCCTGCTTTTTTCATATTTACATAACTCATCCAAATCATTGAAAATCACATATAATCAGCTAAATAACACGACTTGGAGGTGTTTGCCCATTTTTTGCGCAAACATTTTTGGTGCTTTCACTGAGAACTTGGAACTCGAAGCTTCAGCTTCCCTCATTCAACCTTCTTTCCCCAATAACACCCTTCATTGCCTAGGAAACATGACTTCCAGGCCAAGAAAAGATGCCAACAAGGGAAAGAACGTTGCAACCAGTAGCGCCCCGAATCCAGTGGATCCAGAACAAGAGAACCATCCCACTATAGCAGCAGTGCCACATGTAGATCAGGCAATTCCAACAGCCCCTGCCGCGGAACAACCAGCAGTAATCACTAGGGCAGACCTAGACATAGTTGTGGTGGAAGTGACTAACCGCTTCGCATCCCAACAAGAAGCTTTGGTGAACCAACTCATGTCACGCTTGAGGGATGTCGAAGAATCCAACCGCAACACTGAATCATGGGGTGAATCTCAATCTGGAGGATCTCGGCGACAGCAGAGGTCTTCCCTCTTCGAAGAAGCTATCAACAGGAACAACAATGATAGGGGCCGCGCCCAGACTCAGCCCGAACTCCGGCTCGAGGAAGCACTTGGAACCGAACCCAGTAGGGGAGGCGCCAGGCGAGGGTCGGATGTAGCTGAGCCAGTCATGCCACCTAATCATAGAAACCCCGCTGAACGGAGCCGAGCTAGAACCCAGCCCGAAGTTGACCCCATGGAAATGCTTGAAACAGAACCCCACAGGGGAAGATCAAGGCAGGGGGCAACTGTAGCTGGTCCTAGCATGCATCCGAGCAACCAGAGACAGCCACTGGATAACGTCAGAAGTGATAGACCATACCATCCCTACAGGTCATCTGGACGAGATCGATCCCGCAGGGAAGAAACAAGTTCACTTCTTTCCGCTCCAAATTCTGATGAAAGAATGGCACGATTGTTCAGAGAGTGCGTCCAATGGGAGCAAAGGGACCGGGGAATAGGCGCTAGGGTCACCAGCCCCTTTACCCGCAACATCGAAACTGCCATTACCCCCCGGGAATGGAAGATGCCAACCATGGAACCTTACCAGGGAACTTCTGACCCCATCGTACACTTACAGAGATACACCCAGCATATGCTCATGAGCGGAGCAACAGAAGGGGTATTGTGTAAATGCTTTCCGCTATTCCTAGCAGATCTAGCTACCTCCTGGTTCTGCCATCTAACCCAAGGATCCATCAGCTCATGGGAGATGTTGAAAGAAAGGTTTATTAGCCAGTTCCGCATCCATGTGGAACAACCCAAGATGCTTATTCTCTATCCAATGTCAAACAGAAATCCGGAGAGACACTGCAACAATATCTAACCCGGTTCAACGCCGCAGCGGCCGCAGTCCAAGATGCCGATGAGAAGCTCACCCTAATGGCCCTCTGTAGTGGTGTACACCCAGATACCAAGTTCGCTAGAAGACTAACTAAGGAAAAACCAGCTACTTTACCTGATTTCTTCCATGAAGCTGGAAAGTATATGAGACTGGAAGACGCCGCCACTGAGAGGCACTCAGGGCAACAAAGTAAGACAGTTCAGGACAAGATTCCCGCTGCAGCTAAGGACGCTCGAAGAAATGAATCTAGAGACAATGCTGGGGGTAGGAAGGTTGAAAGGCGCCAATATCGACCAGGACCAAGATTTGACTCCTACACTCCTTTGAATGAAACAATCGAAAACATCTTCCTAGCCACTCAGGGCGAACTCGGATACAAGCGCCATCCGCACAAGAAAGAATCAGATAACACACTCAAGTCCGGAAAGTTCTGTCGCTTCCACGAATCCCACGGACATGACACCAATGAATGCCACCATCTTCGGGACTTGATCGAAGAACACATTAGAAGAAGAAGACTGGAACGCTACGTGAAAGGTCAAAACAGGACTCCAACTCCTGCCAATGAGAACTCAAAGCGACCCCTCCCAGAAGCAGGAAGAGGGAATCGCAACACCAGTGGCTCTAATCAAGAGAAGATAGTGGTCCATACCATCTCGGGAGGACCACACATCGCCGACAGAAGCTGGGCAGAGATGGAAAGGTACGGCAAGTCACTTAGAAATGCTGAAGGCTATGTTAACTCCATTATGGAAGAACGCCACCCGAAACGGAAAGAGAGCGACGACATCATATTCAGTAGGCGTGATTTAGAAGGAAGACAGTATCCACATATGGATCCCATGGTCTTCTCTGCCTGGTTCGGTCCAGCTAAAGTTTTTCGAATTCTAATAGACACAGGAAGCTCCGTAAATATCCTATTCAAGCATGCTTTCGACAAAATGAAGCTGTCAATGAAGGACGTGTCTCCCTGCGACAAACCCCTGCACGGTTTCACTGGAGATGGGAAAATGCCCCTCGGGCAACTTGATCTCTTCGTCGAAATAGGAAGTCATCCCCGCTCTGTTGTACGAAAACAAACATTCGTACTAATAGAAAACCACTCGGCCTACAACGCCTTCCTGGGAAGACCTGCCTTATCTGACTTCCAAATTGTCCTAGCCCCGTGGTGCCTAAAGATGAAATTCCCAACAGATAACGGAATAGGAGAAGTTGAAGGAGACCAAGACGCTGCCCGAGACTGCTATGTAATTGAACTTCGCAATAACCGCAGAAAGAATAAAGGAAAAGATGCAGAGACTATTCTCTACATGAAAAGCTTGGAAGCATAGCAACTAAAGAAAGCCCCTCCTCTTTGGTATACAAGCGATCCCTTCAATGAACTAGACCCCGGGGATAAAGAGGAGGAGGCTACCGCCGAGCCTGCAGAGGCTATGGAATTCGTATCTGTAGACAAACGTGATTCCAGTAGGCTATTGAAAATCGGATCTCAGCTAAAAACAGAGTTGAAGGATCGACTCATTGACTTTCTCCGCCACAACTTAGATGTATTTGCATGGACACATGCCGATATGACAGGAATCTCCCCAGACATAGCATGCCACATGCTGAACATCGATTCGACCAAGGTACCGGTAAAGCAGAAGAAGAGAAGTATGGGAGCAGAGCGATCAGCAGCCCTCGATGAGGAAGTAAAGAACCTACTTGCTAATGACTTCATACGAGAAGCCATCTACCCAGAATGGATCGCTAACCCAGTACTAGTAAAAAAGGCCAATGGAAAGTGGCGAACATGTATTGACTTCTCCAACCTGAATGACGCTTGCCCGAAAGATTGCTTCCCACTTCCCCGAATCGACCAACTTGTAGACAGCACAGCCGGGCACGAACTCTTATCTTTTATGGATGCATACTCCGGATATAACCAGATTCCCATGCACGCTCCCGATCAATACCACACTAGCTTCATCACTGACCGAGGATTATATTGTTACAAAGTCATGCCTTTTGGACTCAAAAATGCCGGAGCTACCTATCAGCGCCTTGTCAACAAAATGTTCAAGGAACTAATAGGACGAACAATGGAAGTGTATGTGGATGACATGTTGGTGAAGTCCAAGAAAGCCGAAGACCAAGTCAGCCACCTGGACGAGATGTTTCAGGTACTTCGCCGATATGGAATGAAACTGAATCCTCTAAAGTGCTCCTTCGGAGTATCATCGGGAAAGTTCTTAGGATTCATCGTCCACGCCAGAGGAATTGAAGCAAACCCTGAACAAATCCGAGCTCTAAAAGAAATAAGGATACCTTCCACTCGAAAAGAAATGCAGAGCCTAAACGAAAAGGTGGCCACCCTAAGCAGATTCATTTCCAAAGCAACCGAAAAGTGCGTCCCTTTCTTCGAAGCTCTCAAGAAAGACAAAGGAAAATTCGAGTGGACCGATGAATGCTTAAAAGCCTTCCTTAACCTGATCGTACACCTTCAGAGACCACCAGTACTCTCAACTCCAAACGAAGGCGAAGAGCTATACCTATACCTTGCAGTATCATCTCATGCTCTAAGTGCCGCCTTGGTAAGAGAAGAAGACCGCACACAACGCCCAGTATACTTTGTAAGCAAGAGATTTACAGGGGCAGAAGCTGGATATCCTAAACTTGAGAAATTAGCATATTGTTTATTGATCGCGTCACGAAAACTGCGACACTACTTCCAGTCTCACTCCATCAGAGTTCTAACCGATCAACCACTAAGACAGGTGCTCCATCGTCCTGACACTTCTGGGCGACTCCTCAAATGGTGCATTAAACTAAGTCAGTATGATATCACCTACCATCCTCGCACCGCTATCAAAGGACAAGCCATGGCCGATTTCATTGACGAATTCACTACCAACGAAGGCAAGGAACAATCCGAAATAGCAAAAAAAATCAAGTGGAACCTCTTTGTAGATGGAGCATCGAACGAACAAGGCTCGGGGGCAGGAATTGTGATCATCACCCCCAGGGGAAGAAAGCTATACTATGCATTAAGATTGGAATTCACGGCCACTAACAACGATGCGGAATATGAGGCAGTAATAGCGGGATTGGAACTTGCCCTAGAAATTGGTGTCAATTCTTTATGTCTTCATAGTGATTCTCAGCTTATCGTAAACCAAGTACTAGGAGAGTTCCAGACTCGAGGAGAACGGCTCACAGCATACCTAAAGAGAACCAAACTGCTGCTCGAACGGTTGGACCACTATCTAATCAAACACATTCCTCGAGAAGAGAACCAAGAGGCCGATGAACTAGCAAAGCAAGCTACTATGAAGAATAGCACCATTTCCGGAGCACTAGCCATCTCGAGGCAGCTCGCCCCAAGTTTCGAACAAGTAAATCTGATAACTGCGATCGAAGAAGGAACCTGGATGACTCCTATCCGGAAATATTTACAAGATGGCGCACTATCCGACAGGCGTGACGAAGCCAAGAGAATCATGAGGAAAGCTCCCCACTACACAATACAAGAAGGCATCCTCTATCGGCGTGGCTTCTCTAGCCCCTTACTAAGATGCGCCGCTGGAAGGGAAGCCAAGGAAATCTTATCAAACATCCATCAAGGAGGTTGTGGAGATCACACTGGAGGACAGACTCTGGCAAAAAAATACTCCGATATGGATATTACTGGCCCACACTAAACAAAGACGCCTTAGACTTCGTCAAGAAATGCGACAGATGTCAGAAATTTGCCAAGATTCCTCGACTACCCACAAATGAGATTACTCAAATGACCAGCCCTTGGCCCTTTGCTGTATAGGGAATTGATTTAATTGGCGAACTGGCAACAGGCCGAGGCGGAGCCAAATATGCTATAGTGGCAGTCGATTATTTCACCAAATGGGTGAAAGCGGAACCCCTAAATAAAATATCTTCAGCAAAAGTTATCAACTTCTTGATCAAAAATATTCTGTGCAGGTACGGAATAACACTCAAGATCGTATCAGACAACGGACTCCAATTTGACAGCGAAGAATTCGCCGACTGGTGCCAAGAGCATGGAATTCATAAAAGCTTCTCGTCAGTAGCTTATCCTCAGGCAAACGGACAAGTCGAAGCTGTCAACAAAATTCTCAAAACCCTAATCAAGAAGAAACTTGAAAAGTCAAAAGGCGCTTGGGTGGACGAACTTCGTACGGCACTTTTGGCCTACCGCACATCTTTCAGAACATCAACGGGACATACTCCTTTCTCTTTGGCATACGGATCGGAAGCAATGCTCCCTGTTGAGATATTGTTCCTTCCCACCGTAGGATCCACTACAATCCAGAAGAAAACGAAGAACTCCTCCTCATGTCTTTGGATCTGATTGAGGAAAGGAGAAACGATGCAGCACTCAAAGCAGCAGCTCACAAACAAAAAGTGGCAGCACTATACAACTCCAAAGTCAAGCATCGCAGCTTACAAGAAGGAGATCTTGTCCTCAGGCAAATCTTTCCGTGCCCCGGGGCACTGGACCCCATCTGGGACGGACCATATGTAATTCATAAAGATCTCCACAACGGAGCTTATATTTTGTCAAGAGTGGACGGAGAGGTGTTCCAGAGGGCATGGGACATCCGACACCTCCGTCGATACTTTTCTTAACTTGTACTGCCCATATGAAGTGAATTAACAAAGAGAATCAGTGGACGTAGGTACTTTCGTGCCGAACCACTTTAAAAAATCTTGTCTCTTTTTAACTTGTTCCTTTATATCTTGGCTGCTTGTTAAGCTTTATCCTTTTCTGTTGAACAAAATCCTATGGCATCTCCACTCAAGACACACCGCGGCCTTATCTGGACAAGGCCTAACAGGTACGCTGCGATTCTATGCACTCGCCAATGAGACACTTTTGCTCCAGCATCCCTCTGCTGCGGGTTAACTCATTGATCGCGCCTGCCCTCAAAGCCAACTGTAATGAGCCGATTATAAGTCATCATAAAGGCCGACTATAGCCGATGGCAGCTCATTACGGCGTTCGGCTCGCCGGTAACTGTGAACCTACTTTAAGCCCCAACATAAGGTGTGGCCAGCTAGGGGCAGTTCACGGCCAACGGGACCCACGCTAGCCGGCCACGGTAAATCGAATAATACCCACGATTACGGACCATAATGGTTCGGGTAGTTACCGTGCACGATCTCGGCTCCTATGTGTCTTAAGTGCGGCTGTGGTAAAAAAGAAAACTCCCCGCGGAGGCGTAAGATGGGTGACAAATGTCTCCAAGACCCACAGCTAGGGAAAGTGACTACAAAACCCGTTTGCCACGAACTTAAGCACATCGACGGCCTTCCGTGACTGGGAGTTTTACTTTATCTATATTTCCATTTCATTTAAATACTTTTCTCTTATCCTGTATAACGAACTCTAAAGTACAGGAAACCAAATAGGAAGCATTCACTCATGAGAATCTAAGCCTGCAGACTGGGTGACAAGGTATTCAGCTACATCCATGATCAGCTACACGAGACGCTCAAGGCTACCGCCTGCAACTAAAACATGAAGGGCGGTACTCTCTTATCTAGTACATAAATATGTAACTATAGCTAATTCATACGTCACACTAACATTGAAAAACACGAAATTATATTTCAAGCAAAAACTTAGCATCAAACACAACTAAAATCACAGGCATATGCATAGTTATACTTCTTGCGCAACGCATCAAAATGACAACGACATTCAAACATAACAAAATTAGCTTATATTATAAAATCACACAAAGTTATCCTTTGCAAATAATATTATTACAGTCACATCAATGTCTTGGACTAACGTAAAACAGCGGTAAAAAGAAATAAAAAGGCGGCCGAATCCGGACAAGTAACCAGCTGCGTCCACACTCCATCACCAACTTCCCAAGCCTACTTGGCCGCAGGGCCCGAGCTCCCAGCATGTTGATCAGAAGTTCCACCTGTCCAATTCAGAAGAGGAACTCATTAAACGAACAATAAACGATCAAGTTATGGAAACCCAGGAAGAAAAGGAAAAGAAAAGAATAACTCACCAGCGTCCGCCGCTTGATCCTCATCATCCAAATGCACACCCGCTTCCTCCGCAACAAGCAGCCGCATCCCCTCCTTCACCGCCGCTTGCTCCTCCTTCGAGAACTGAGCAGTGACCGCATCCAGACTGAAAGCCTCTCCACCTTCCTTACCCGCATTGACCCTGGCCTCCTCTAAGGCCCGAAGGTATACCTTGGCCATGACCCGGGGCTAGTCATCCATCCAAGACAAGCTGCCCTCCTTCCAAGTGCGGAAGTACATGTCCTGCAGCATTTCATCCATCATCCCCTCATTCTCCTGAGCAGATCAAGATCTAGGGATTTGGCCTCATCAAGCACTCGTACCATGGGGTTGCGGGGAAGAAGGTGCTCACCCGTGGCCTCATCAAAAGAGATATCCTGAGAGCTTGGATCTAAATCAGGATGACCGGCAAAGGGGTCACGAGGCACGTGATGAGGCACGTCAGGGCGACTTATACGGATAACAGTTGGATTCTTGAAAGGAGGATGAGGGGTGCCAGACTCCGTGCTCTCCTCCGTGGTATCACGAGGAGGCTGAGTAGGAAGCTGCGGACCAGGGGAGGACTCAAATAAGGAACGACTCTGCTTCTTTTTCTGAATGCTCTCTTCAATGACCCCAAGAAGAGGACGGTAACTGACTACGTCCCCAGTACGACCAGTGGGAGGCTTTGCAGAAGCTCTCATCAACTTGAATTGTTCGAGGCGGTGTTGAACATCTGACGTTTTAACCACCTGGCCTGCCCCTGGAATAAAAGACAAGTGTTACGAACGTACAATGGTCCACAATTCAAAAAACATGTTAAGTTAAAAAGAAAGAAAAGTGAGAAGGCACATCTATTATACAAACCCTGCGGAGAAGTGGGGTACTGCAATAAGTCTTGAATCTCATTCCAGGACGGAAGTGAACCATAAAATATTCCTAAGTCCTTATCGAAAATGGAATCGACGGAAGTCAAAAGTTCACCTTGCACCGCCGAAGTTACCCTAGCTGAGGAGCCTTTAGGGGATGGATCGGCACTAGCCACAGCCTTGCCCACCTCCTTTACCTTTTCCGCTTCCGATTCTTCCTCCGATTCCCCGAAGGCCTGACGGAGAGCCTCATCCAGTTCAGGGTCTTGCCCAGAGGTTAAGGCACCAGCATCACTACCACCTTGGCCATCGCCGTCTCCTCCACCCTTTGACCTTTCTCCAACTTCACCTTCTTCGCCCTTTTCCACACCTTCCTCCTCCGGAATAATCGGGCAAGTACTGGGAGAAGGGCCATCGGACTCCTTAAGCTTCTTGCCTCCTACGACTGGATGTTGTGCAAAGGGCTTCCTCTTGCCACCCTTCGCTGTGGCCCCTCCTTTGGGCTGGGCAGCGTTCTCTTCTGCCGTGTCCCTCTGCTTGACTACGGACTGATGTGGGAGGATCAAATTGTACATCAAGAGCCTGGCATTCCTAATCAAATAAGCAGCCGATCTGTCTCTCCCTGAAATAGCTTCAATTTCAGCTGCCATCTGAACCAGGCGATCGTCTTCCACAACCGCAAAACCACCTGTCGCTAGCAAGAAAGGAAAACGCATAAGAAAGAGAATTACAGCCAAGGCAAGAATTATGAGTAGAGTTTTGACTTACATCCGGAGGTAAATCGGCGAATAGAGATGGAGTCATCCCTGACAAAGAACCATTCCTTCTTGAACATGCTATACTTCGAGTATAAATCCAAAACCGGCTTGAAGGAAATGGCTGACTCCAAGCTAATATATGGGGACCCCTTCCTGTATCCCCTCAGATTGTACAGATATCGTATTTCCCGATTGGAGGGGGCGCGCCCATACCTCTTCTGGAAGATAGAATACAAGCATACCAGAATGGCATAAGAGTTGGGCTGGAGCTGGAATGGAGCCACCTTCAGATAAGTGACAAAGCTTAATATCCAGGCGTTGACTGGAGGAATAGCCCCGCACATACAGTGGTATCGGCTGTAAGCAAAGTATCCCTCAGGGGGATCATATGGCATCACTCCATCTCCCGGCAACAGCACGCAAGCCCTGTCTATCCCAAAGGAACGGGATATAACGTCAAGTTGTTCCTCCTTTAGGGAGCTAGGAAAGCAATAGGGAGGGGAGACCAGAAGTTCCTGTGGACCATATCCGTCCACTAACGACCTCGGAACAGGTCGATGTTGCCCGGATCCTGGTTGGGCTGGGGGCACGGAAGAAGACTCTCCTCCATCCTTGGATTTCCGTCTGTCTGATCGTGTTTCTGCCTTGCGAGACATTTATCTGCGTACACAAAAGTGAAAAACATGATGTTAGAACAAAAGTATAAGCAAGCAAGCATGCATAAGTCTGGAGTTCCACTCAAAGACCGAATACAAAAGTCATTCGGCACTGGGATTCAAGGCCATTCGGTACTAGGGTCCTATGTTCATTCGGCAGTAAGATGATAATCTCATTCGACAGTGAAATGATAAGTTCATTCGGCATTGAAAGTGTATGGCCGTTCGGCACTAAAATTTGATTCGGTATACATATCATTCGGCCCTAAGGCCTAAGTCTCATTCGGTAAAGCAAAGCCCTTCGTATGTATTCAACAAATCAGAATCATCCGGTAATAAAGGTCATTCGGCAAAGGAGTATATACCTGGTTCGAAAATGACTTGATTCGGCAAAGTGTTTGATTCGGTATAGTATCGGTTCGGCGCTTGTTGATTCGGTGAAGAAAAACTAAGGGGGTGTAGCCCCTATATATAGACTGGAGGAACACCACCGGACCAGATGGTTCGGCATACCGGACCAACCTCCAACCGAATGAAAACCTATACCTACTCAAGGCCGAATGAAACTGTCTCTACCGGCAGAAACCAAAAACAAGGGGCACGCGGAGCGCCTCACTCAGATAAGTACTGAATTCTAGAACCTACTAATAAAGTAGGGAATATGATAACAATGAATGAGTCGTAAATCTCTCACTAACATGGATTAATCATTTACACGTGTACGCGACCACGAACGGTCCATAGGCACGCTCTGAATGGCTATTAACCCTATCGTCGTGAGAATTTACACTCTGACATGCCTTTTTAAACTCATAGGTTAAACGGTTATTTGATTCTGATAAGTAGGAGATGGCTAAGCCACTTACACATGTACGGGGGTCGCGAACGATCCTTAGGCATGCTCTGAGCTGGCGATAAACCAAACGATCCAGGGGCCCACTCTAACGTGAACCTGGCATCGATGCTGCTAAGCCCCCTCGGGGCTCACTCTCTCGTCCCGAACGACACAGTTCACTTCATCTCGAATATTTCGATCACGAACGGTCGTTATTTGAAATCACACTAAAACTGTAAATTCCTTTGCAGGACATCAACAGGATACGAACATCCAGCCCATGGCGTTACAAAACAAACCTTCCTACCACAAGGAAACAAAGCGTGACACATGCAAGCACGTGCCCCACTTTGGGGGCCAAATGTTGGGCGAATTCTCACCCAGAAGATCTCGAGACCAAGAAGCCACAGTTTCACTCGGGTTCGCAATCTCCACTTCATTCAGCACGACCAGCCACCTTCTCGTTCGGCAACGCAAGACCAAGTCCATTCGGCTTGGATAGCCTCCTTCTCATTCGGTTTCCTTCCCATTCGGCCTCCTTCTCGTTCGGCAATACAAGCCCAAACCCATTCGGCAAAACCAGCTACCTACCGGACCAACTCCACAACCGGTCCAAGCAAGCACCGAACCACCTCACCACCGGTCCACACCTACCACCGGTCCAAGCTCCATGCCGAACGAGACATCGCCGAACCAGACAACTGCCAGTCCAGATCGCTTCAGCCCAGGCCCACCAACAGCTATATACTTCCAAGACCCCTGCCCCCTACCTCACTCTATAAATAGAGGGGCAGGGGTACAACAATGGCAGACAAGTTTGAGAGCTCTAGAAAGGAAGGAACTTTCAAACTACTTTCAAATACTTGTATACAAAGCATTATACTTGTAATCTGAAAGAAAAAGGATAATAACATATAAAGTGGACGTAGGCACGTTCTGGCCGAACCACTATAAATCTGTGTGTCTTTTACATTTCAGCCCCTGTTTTTTTCATATTTACATAACTCATCCAAATCATTGAAAATAACATATAATCAGCTAAATAACACGACTTGGAGGTGTTTGCCCATTTTTTGCGCAAACATATGGCTCCCGTAATCTAAACGAGCCAAGAGTTATGGCCCTCCGAAGAATCGATATCCACAGGGTGCAACATCTACGGTGCAAGGTGCAACATCCGCCCGAAATGACGAAACAGTGCCGTACGACCTTTAGAAATGAGTGCATGGATTTGAAACATTGCAGTCCCATGGTGCACCGCTCTCCAGCGATGGTAAATCATAGACCAGCCACGGGGATCCCGTTTTACAGAAAAAATCCACGTGACGAAAAAACGAAGGGTAAAAAACTTCCATGACCCGATTGAGGTTCGGATAGGCTTTTTTGGGTATGAACGTAACCAGTGACTGCTGAAAGCTTTCATCGCTGTAGAACTCACACATACCTTCGTTTTGACTGGTTATGGCTCCCGTAACTCTGAAGGAGCCAAGAGTTATGGCCCTCCGAATAATCGATATCCAGAGGGTGCAACATCTACGGTGCAAGGTGCAACATCCGTCCAAAATGGAGAAACAGTGCCGTACGACCTTTAGAAATGAGTGCATGGATTTGAAACATTGCAGTCCCATGGTGCACCACTCTCCAGCGATGGTAAATCATAGACCAGCCACGGGGATCCCTTTTACAGAAAAAATCCACGTGACGAAAAAACGAAGGGTAAAAAACTTCCTTGACCCGATTGAGGTTCGGATAGGATTTTTTTGGGTATGGAACTAACCAGTGATGGCTGAAAGCCGTCATGGCTGTAGAACTCACAGATACCTTTGTTTTGACTGGTTATGGCTCCCGTAACTCTAAACGAGCCAAGAGTTATGGCCCTCCGAATAATCGATATCCACAGGGTGCAACATCTACGGTGCAAGGTGCAACATCCGTCCAAAATGACGAAACCGTGCCGTACGACCTTTAGTAATGGATGCATGGATTTGAAACGGTGCAGTACCATGGTGCACCACTCTCCAGCGATGGTAAATCATTAACCAGCCACGGGGATCCCGTTTTACAGAAAAAATCCACGTGACGAAAAAACGAAGGGTAAAAAACTTCCATGGCCCGATTGAGGTTCGGATAGGCTTTTTTGGGTATGAAAGTAACCAGTGACTGCTGAAAGCTGTCATAGCTGTAGAACTCAAAGATACCTTCGTTTTGACTAGTTATGGCTCCCGTAATCTAAACGAGCCAAGAGTTATGGCCCTTCGAAGAATCGATATCCATAGGGTGCAACATCTACGGTGCAAGGAGCAACATTCGTCCGAAATGACGAAACAGTGTCGTACGACCTTTAGAAATGAGTGCATGGATTTGAAACATTGCAGTCCCATGGTGCACCACTCTCCAGCGATTGTAAATCATAGACCAGCCACGGGGATCCCGTTTTACAGAAAAAATCCATGTGACGAAAAAACAAAGGGTAAAAAACTTCCATGACCCGATTGAGGTTCGGATAGGCTTTTTTGGGTATGAACTTAACCAGTGACTGCTGAAAGCTTTCATCGCTGTAGAACTCACAGATACCGTCGTTTTGACTGGTTATGGCTCCCGTAACTCTGAAGGAGCCAAGAGTTATGGCCCTCCGAAGAATCGATATCCACAGGGTGCAAAATCTACGGTGCAAGGTGCAACATCCGTCCGAAATGACGAAACAGTGCCGTACGACCTTTAGAAATGAGTGCATGGATTTGAAACATTGCAGTCCCATGGTGCACCATTCTCCAGCGATGGTAAATCATAGACCAGCCACGGGGATCCCGTTTTACAGAAAAAATCCACGTGACGAAAAAATGAAGGGTAAAAAACTTCCATGACCCGATTGAGGTTCGGATAGGCTTTTTTGGGTATGAACGTAACCAGTGACTGCTGAAAGCTTTCATCGCTGTAGAACTCACACATACCTTCGTTTTGACTGGTTATGGCTCCCGTAACTCTGAAGGAGCCAAGAGTTAGGGCCCTCCGAAGAATCGATATCCACAGGGTGCAACATCTACGGTGCAAGGTGCAACATCCGTCCAAAATGACGAAACAGTGCCGTACGACCTTTAGAAATGAGTGCATGGATTTGAAACATTGCAGTCCCATGGTGCACCACTCTCCAGCGACGGTAAATCATAGACCAGCCATGGGGATCCCGTTTTACAGAAAAAATTCACGTGACGAAAAAATGAAGGGTAAAAAACTTTCTTGACCCGATTGAGGTTCGGATAGGATTTTTTCGGTATGGAACTAACCAGTGATGGCTGAAAGCCATCATGGCTGTAGAACTCACAGATTCCTTCGTTTTGACTGGTTATGGCTCCCGTAATCTAAACGAGCCAAGAGTTATGGCCCTCCGAAGAATCGATATCCACAGGGCGCAACATCTACGGTGCAAGGTGCAACATCCGTCCAAAATGACGAAACAGTGCCGTACGACCTTTAGAAATGGATGCATGGATTTGAAACGGTGCAGTACCATGGTGCACCACTCTCCAGCGATGGTAAATCATTGACCAGCCACGGGGATCCCGTTTTACAGAAAAAATCCACGTAACGAAAAAAAGAAGGGTAAAAAACTTCCATGACCCGATTGAGGTTCGAATAGGCTTTTTTGGGTATGAAAGTAACCAGTGACTGTTGAAAGCTATCATAGCTGTAGAACTCACAGATACCTTCGTTTTGACTGGTTATGGCTCCCGTAACTCTAAAGGAGCCAAAAGTTATGGCCCTCCGATGAATCGATATCCACAGGGTGCAACATCCGTCCAAAATGACGAAACAATGCCGTACGACCTTTAGAAATGAGTGCATGGATTTGAAACATTGCAGTCTCATGGTGCACCACTCTCCAGCGATGGTAAATCATAGACCAGCCACGGGGATCCCGTTTTACAGAAAAAATCCACGTGACGAAAAAACGAAGGGTAAAAAACTTCCTTGACCCGATTGAGGTTCGGATAGGCTTTTTTGGGTATGAACATAACCAGTGACTGCTGAAAGCTTTCATCGATGTAGAACTCACAGATACCTTAGTTTTGACTGGTTATGGCTCCCGTAACTCTGAAGGAGCCAAGAGTTATGGCCCTCCGAAGAATCGATATCCACAGGGTGCAACATCTACGGTGCAAGGTGCAACATCCGTCCAAAATGACGAAACAGTGTCGTACGACCTTTAGAAATGAGTGCATGGATTTGAAACATTGCAGTCCCATGGTGCACCACTCTCCAGCGATGGTAAATCATAGACCAACCATGGGGATCCCGTTTTACAGAAAAAATCCACGTGACGAAAAAACGAAGGGTAAAAAACTTCCATGGCCCGATTGAGTTTCGGATAGGCTTTTTTGGGTATGAACGTAACCAGTGACTGCTGAAAGCTTTCATCGCTGTAGAACTCACAGATACCTTCGTTTTGACTGGTTATGGCTCCCGTAACTCTGATCGAGCCAAGAGTTATGGCCCTCTGAATAATCGATATCCACAGGGTGCAACATCTACGGTGCAAGGTGGAACATCCGTCCAAAATGACGAAACCGTGCCGTACGACCTTTAGAAATGGATGCATGGATTTGAAACGTTGCAGTCCCATGGTGCACCACTCTCCAGCGATGTTAAATCATAGACCAGCCACGGGGATCCCGTTTTACAGAAAAAATCCACGTGACGAAAAAACGAAGGGTAAAAAACTTCCTTGACCCGATTGAGGTTCGGATAGGCTTTTTTGGGTATGAACATAACCAGTGACTGCTGAAAGCTTTCATCGCTGTAGAACTCACAGATACCTTAGTTTTGACTGGTTATGGCTCCCGTAACTCTGAAGGAGCCAAGAGTTATGGCCCTCCAAAGAATCGATATCCACAGGGTGCAACATCTACGGTGCAAGGTGCAACATCCGTCCAAAATGACGAAACAGTGTCGTACGACCTTTAGAAATGAGTGCATGGATTTGAAACATTGCAGTCCCATGGTGCACCACTCTCCAGCGATGGTAAATCATAGACCATCCACGGGGATCCCGTTTTACAGAAAAAATCCACGTGACGAAAAAACGAAGGGTAAAAAACTTCCTTGACCCGATTGAGGTTCGGATAGGATTTTTGGGTATGGAACTAACCAGTGACGGCTGAAAGCGGTCATGGCTGTAGAACTCACAGATACCTTCGTTTTGACTGGTTATGGCTCCCGTAACTCTAAACGAGCAAAAAGTTATGGCCCTCCGAATAATCGATATCCACAGGGTGCAACATCTACGGTGCAAGGTGCAACATCCGTCCAAAATGACGAAACCGTGCCGTACGACCTTTAGAAACGGATGCATGGATTTGAAACGGGGCAGTACCATGGTGCACCACTCTCCAGCGATGGTAAATCATTGACCAGCCACGGGTATCCCGTTTTACAGAAAAAATCCACGTGACGAAAAAACGAAGGGTAAAAAACTTCCATGACCCGATTGAGGTTCGGATAGGCTTTTTTGGGTATGAAAGTAACCAGTGACTGCTGAAAGCTATCATAGCTGTATAACTCACAGATACCTTCGTTTTGACTGGTTATGGCTCCCGTAACTCTAAAGGAGCCAAGAGTTATGGCCCTCCGAAGAATCGATATCCACAGGGTGCAACATCTACGGTGCAAGGTGCAACATCCGTCCAAAATGACGAAACAGTGCCGTACGACCTTTAGAAATGAGTGCATGGATTTGATACATTGCAGTCCCATGGTGCACCACTCTCCAGCGATGGTAAATCATAGACCAGCCACGAGGATCCCGTTTTACAGAAAAAATCCATGTGACGAAAAAACGAAGGGTTAAAAACTTCCATGACCCGATTGAGGTTCGGATTAGATTTTTTGGGTATGGAACTAACCAGTGACGGCTGAAAGCGGTCATGACTGTAGAACTCACAGATATCTTCGTTTTGACTGGCTATGGCTCCCGTAACTCTAAACGAGCCAAGAGTTATGGCCCTCCGAATAATCGATATCCACAGGGTGCAACATCTACGGTGCAAGGTGCAACATCCGTCCAAAATGACGAAACCGTGCCGTACGACCTTTAGAAATGGATGCATGGATTTGAAACGGTGCAGTACCATGGTGCACCACTCTCCAGCGATGGTAAATCATTGACCAGCCACGGGGATCCCGTTTTACAGAAAAAATCCACGTGACGAAAAAACGATGGGTAAAAAACTTCCATGACCCGATTGAAGTTCGGATAGGCTTTTTTGGGTATGAAAGTAACCAGCGACTGCTGAAAGCTATCATAGCTGTAGAACTCACAGATACCTTCGTTTTGACTGGTTATGGCTCCCGTAACTCCAAAGGAGCCAAGAGTTATGGCCCTCCGAAGAATCGATATCCACAGGGTGCAACATCTACGGTGCAAGGTGCAACATCCGTCCAAAATGAAGAAACCGTGCCGTACGACCTTTAGAAATGAGTGCATGGATTCGAAACATTGCAGTCCCATGGAGCACCACTCTCCAGCGATGGTAAATCATAGACCAGCCACGGGGATCCCGTTTTAGAGAAAAAATCCACGTGACGAAAAAACGAAGGGTAAAAAACTTCCTTGACCCGATTGAGGTTCGGATAGGATTTTTTGGGTATGGAACTAACCAGTGACGGCTGAAAGCAGTCACAGATGTAGAACTCACAAATACCTTCGTTTTGACTGGTTGTGGCTCCCGTAACTCTAAACGAGCCAAGAGTTGTGGCCCTCCGAAGAATCGATATCCACATGGTGCAACATCTACGGTGCAAGCTGCAACATCCGTCCAAAATGACGAAACAGTGCCGTACGAACTTTAGAAATGAGTGCATGGATTTGAAACATTGCAGTCCCATGGTGCACCACTCTCCAGCGATGGTAAATCATAGACCAGCCACGGGAATTACCTTTTACAGAAAAAATCCACGTGACGAAAAAACGAAGGGTAAAAAACATCCTTGACCCGATTGAGGTTCGGATAGGATTTTTTGGGTATGGAACTAACCAGTGACGGTTGAAAGATGTCATGGCTGTAGAACTCACAGATACCTTCGTTTTGACTGGTTATGGCTCCCGTAACTCTAAACGAGCCAAGAGTTATGGCCCTCCGAATAATCGATATCCACAGGGTGCAACATCTACGGTGGAAGGTGCAACATCCGTCCAAAATGACGAAACCGTGCCGTACGACCTTTAGAAATGGATGCATGGATTTGAAACGGTGCAGTACCATGGTGTACCACTCTCCAGCGGTGGTAAATCATTGACCAGCCACGGGGATCCCGTTTTACAGAAAAATCCACGTGACGAAAAAACGTAGGGTAAAAAACTTCCATGACCCGATTGAGGTTCGGATAGGCTTTTTTGGGTATGAAAGTAACCAGTGATGGCTGAAAGCTGTCATAGCTGTAGAACTCACAGATACCTTAGTTTTGACTGGTTATGGCTCCCGTAACTCTAAAGGAGCCAAGAGTTATGGCCCTCCGAAGAATCGATATCCACAGGGTGCAACATCTATGGTGCAAGGTGCAACATCCGTCCAAAATGACGAAACAGTGCCGTACGACCTTTAGAAATGAGTGCATGGATTTGAAACATTGCAGTCCCATGGTGCACCACTCTCCAGCGATGGTAAATCATAGACCAGCCACGGGGATCCCGTTTTACAAAAAAAATCCACGTGACGAAAAAACGAAGGGTAAAAAACTTCCTTTACCCGATTGAGGTTCGGATAGAATTTTTTGGGTATTGAACTAACCAGTGACGGCTGAAAGCGGTCGTAGCTGTAGTACTCATAGATACCTTCGTTTTGACTGGTTATGGCTCTCGTAACTCTAAAGGAGCAAAGAGTTATAGCCCTCCGAAGAATCGATATCCACATGGTGCAACATCTACGGTGCAAGGTGCAACATCCGTCCAAAACGACGAAACAGTGCCGTACGACCTTTAGAAATGAGTGCATGGATTTGAAACATTGCAGTCCCATGGTGCACCACTCTCCAGCGATGGTAAATCATAGACCAGCCACGGGGATCCCGTTTTGCAGAAAAAATCCACGTGACGAAAAAACGAAGGGTAAAAAACTTCCTTGACCCGATTGAGGTTCGGATAGGATTTTTTGGGTATGGAACTAACCAGTGACGGGTGAAAGCCGTCATGGCTGTATAACTCACAGATACCTTCGTTTTGACTGGTTATGGCTCCCGTAACTCTAAACGAGCCAAGAGTTATGGCCCTCCGAATAATCGATATCCATAGGGTGCAACATCTACGGTGCAAGGTGCAACATCCGTCCAAAATGACGAAACCGTGCCGTACGACCTTTAGAAATGGATGCATGGATTTGAAACGGTGCAGTCCCATGGTGCACCACTCTCCAGCGATGGTAAATCATTGACCAGCCACGGGGATACCGTTTTACAGAAAAAATCCACGTGACGAAAAAACGAAGGGTAAAAAACTTCCATGACCCGATTGAGGTTCGGTTAGGCTTTTTTGGGTATGAAATTAACCAGTGACTGCTGAAAGCTGTCATAGCTGTAGAAATCACAGATACCTTCGTTTTGACTGGTTATGGCTCCCGTAACTCTAAAGGAGCCAAGAGTTATGGCCCTCCGAAGAATCGATATCCACAGGGTGCAACATCTACGGTGCAAGGTGCTACATCCGTCCAATATGAGGAAATAGTGCCGTACGACCTTTAGAAATGAGGGCATGGATTTCAAACATTGCAGTCCCGTGGTGCACCACTCTCCAGCGTTGGTAAATCATAGACCAGCCACGGGGATCCCGTTTTACAGAAAAAATCCACGTGACGAAAAAACGAAGGGTAAAAAACTTCCTTGACCCGATTGAGGTTCGGATAGGATTTTTTTGATATGGAACTAACCAGTGACGGCTGAAGGTGTTCATAGCTGTAGTACTCACAGATACCTTCGTTTTGACTGGTTATGGCTCCCGTAACTCTAAAGGAGCCAAGAGTTATGGCCCTCCGAAGAATCGATATCCACAGGGTGCAACATCTACGGTGCAAGGTGCAACATCCGTCCAAAATGACGAAACCGTGCCGTACGACCTTTAGAAATGGATGCATGGATTTGAAACGGTGCAGTACCATGGTGCACCACTCTCCAGCGATGGTAAATCATTGACCAGCCAAGGGGATCCCGTTTTACAGAAAAAATCCACGTGACGAAAAAACAAAGGGTGAAAAACTTCCATGACCCGATGGAGGTTCGGATAGGCTTTTTTGGGTATGATAGTAACCAGTGACTGCTGAAAGCTACCATAGCTGTAGAACTCACAGATACCTTCGTTTTGACTGGTTATGGCTACCGTAACTCTAAAGGAGCCAAGAGTTATGGCCCTCCAAAGAATCGATATCCATAGGGTGCAACATCTACTGTGCAAGGTGCAACATCCGTCCAAAATGAAGAAACAGTGTCGTACGACCTTTAGAAATGAGTGCATGAATTTGAAACTTTGCAGTCCCATGGTGCACCACTCTCCAGCGTTGGTAAATCATAGACCAGCCACGGGGATCCCGTTTTACAGAAAAAATCCACGTGACAATAAAACAAAGGGTAAAAAGCTTCCTTGACCCGATTGAGGTTCGGATAGGATTTTTTGGGTATGGAACTAACCAGTGATGGCTGAAAGCCGTCATGGCTGTAGAACTCATAGATACCTTCATTTTGACTAGTTATGGCTCCCGTAACTCTAAACGAGCTAAGAGTTATGGCCCTCCGAATAATCGATATCCACAGGGTGCAACATCTACGGTGCTAGGTGCAACATCCGTCCAAAATGAGGAAACCGTGCCGTACGACCTTTAGAAATGGATGCATGGATTTGAAATGGTGCAGTACCATGGTGCACAACTCTCCAGCGATGGTAAATCATTGACCAGCCACGGGGATCCCGTTTTACAAAAAAAATCCACGTGACGAAAAAACGAAGGGTAAAAAACTTCCATGACCCGATTGAGGTTCGGATAGGCTTTTTTGGGTATGAAAGTAACCAGTGACTGCTGAGAGCTGTCATAGCTGTAGAACTCACATATACCTTCATTTTGACTGGTTATGGCTCCCGTAACTCTAAAGGAGCCAAGAGTTATGGCCCTCCGAAGAATCGATATCCACAGGGTGCAACATCTACGGTGCAAGGTGCAACATCCGTCCAAAATGAAGAAACAGTGCCGTACGACCTTTAGAAATGAGTGCATGGATTTGAAACATTGCAGTCCTATGGTGCACCACTCTCTAGCGTTGGTAAATCATAGACCAGCCACGGGGATCCCGTTTTACAGAAAAAATCCACGTGTCGAAAAAATGAAGGGTAAAAAACTTCCTTGACCCGATTGAGGTTCGGATAGGATTTTTTGGGTATGGAACTAACCAGTGACGGCTGAAGGTGGTCGTAGCTGTAGTACTCACAGATACCTTCGTTTTGACTGGTCATGGCTCCCGTAACTCTAAAGGAGCCAAGAGTTATGGCCCTCCGAATAATCGATATCCACAGGGTGCAACATCTACGGTGCAAGGTGCAACATCCGTCCAAAATAACGAAACAGTGCCGTACGACCTTTAGAAATGAGTACATGGATTTGAAACATTGCAGTCCCATGGTGCACCACTCTTCAGCGATGGTAAATCATAGACCAGCCACGGGGATCCCGTTTTACAGAAAAAATCCACGTGACGAAAAAACGAAGGGTAAAAAACTTTCTTGACCCGATTGAGGTTCGGATAGGATTTTTTGGGTATGAAAGTAACCAG
The DNA here is from genome assembly GCA_030765085.1 of Allium cepa. Taxonomy (NCBI): domain Eukaryota; kingdom Viridiplantae; phylum Streptophyta; class Magnoliopsida; order Asparagales; family Amaryllidaceae; genus Allium; species Allium cepa. The sequence goes on from CM060941.1 coordinate 3,244,769, forward strand.
TGACTACTGAAAGCTGTCATAGCTATAGAACTCACAGATACCTTCGTTTTGACTGGTTATGGCTCCCGTAACTCTAAACGAGCCAAGAGTTATGGCCCTCCGAATAATCGATATCCACAGGGTGCAACATCTACGGTGCAAGGTGCAACATCCGTCCAAAATGAGGAAACCGTGCCGTACGACCTTTAGAAATGGATGCATGGATTTGAAACGGTGCAGTACCATGGTGCACCACTCTCCAGCGATGGTAAATCATTGACCAGCCACGGGGATCCCATTTTACAGAAAAAATCCACGTGACGAAAAAACGAAGGGTAAAAAACTTCGATGTCCCGATTGAGGTTCGGATAGGCTTTTTGGGTATGAAAGTAACCAGTGACTGCTGAAAGCTGTCATAGCTGTAGAACTCACAGATACCTTCGTTTTGACTGGTTATGGCTCCCGTAACTCTAAAGGAGCCAAGAGATATGGCCCTCCGAAGAATCGATATCCACAGGGTGCAACATCTACGGTGCAAGGTGCAACATCCGTCCAAAATGAAGAAACAGTGCCGTACGACCTTTAGAAATGAGTGCGTGGATTTGAAACATTGCAGTCCCATGGTGCACCACTCTCCAGCGTTGGTAAATCATAGACCAGCCATGGGGATCCCGTTTTACAGAAAAAATCCACGTGACGAAAAAACGAAGGGTAAAAACTTCCTTGACCCGATTGAGGTTCGGATAGGATTTTTTGGGTATGGAACTAACCAGTGACGGTTGAAAGATGTCATGGCTGTAGAACTCACAGATACCTTCGTTTTGACTGGTTATGGCTCCCGTAACTCTAAACGAGCCAAGAGTTATGGCCCTCCGAATAATCGATATCCACAGGGTGCAACATCTACGGTACAAGGTGCAACATCCGTCCAAAATGACGAAACCGTGCCGTACGACCTTTAGAAATGGATGCATAGATTTGAAACGGTGCAGTACCATGGTGCACCACTCTCCAGCGATGGTAAATCAAAGACGAGCCACGGTGATCCCGTTTTACATAAAAAATCCACGTGACGAAAAAACGAAGGGTAAAAAACTTCCTTGACCCGATTGAGGTTCGGATAGGATTTTTTGGGTATGGAACTAACCAGTGATGGCTGAAAGCGGTCATGGCTGTAGAACTCACAGATACCTTCGTTTTGACTGGTTATGGCTCCCGTAACTGTAAACGAGCAAAGAGTTATGGCCCTCCGAATAATCGATATCCATAGGGTGCAACATCTACGGTGCAAGGTGCAACATCCGTCCAAAATGACGAAACCGTGCCGTACGTCCTTTAGAAATGGATGCATGGATTTGAAATGGCGCAGTACCATGGTGCACCACTCTCCAGCATTTGTAAATCATAGACCAGCCACGGGGATCCCGTTTTACAGAAAAAATCCACGTGACGAAAAAACGAAGGGTAAAAAACTTCCTTGACCCGATTGAGGTTCGGATAGGATTTTTTGGGTATGGAACTAAACAGTGACGGCTGAAGGCGGTCGTAGCTGTAATACTCACAGATACCTTCGTTTTGACTGGTTATGGCTCCCGTAACTCTAAAGGAGCCAAGAGTTATGGCCCTCCGAAGAATCGATATCCACAGGGTGCAACATCTACGGTGCAAGGTGCAACATCCGTCCAAAATGACGAAACAGTGCCGTACGACCTTTAGAAATGAGTGCATGGATTTGAAACATTGCAGTCCCATGGTGTACCACTCTCCAGCGATGGTAAATCATAGACCAGCCACGAGGATCCCGTTTTACAGAAAAAATCCACGTGACGAAAAAACGAAGGGTAAAAAACTTCCTTGACCCGATTGAGATTCGGATAGGATTTTTTGGGTATGTAACTAACCAGTGACGGCTGAAAGCTGTCATGGCTGTAGAACTCGCAGATACCTTCGTTTTAACTGGTCATGGCTCCCGTAACTCTAAAGGAGCCAAGAGTTATGGACCTCCGAAGAATCGATATCCACAGGGTGCAACATCTACGGTGCAAGGTGCAACATCCGTCCAAAATGAAGAAACAGTGCCGTACGATCTTTAGAAATGAGTGCATGGATTTGAAACATTGCAGTCCCATGGTGCACCACTCTCCAGCGTTGGTAAATCATAGACCAGCCACGGGGATCACGTTTTACAGAAAAAATCCACGTGACGAAAAAACGAAGGGTAAAAAACTTTCTTGACCCGATAGAGGTTCGGATAGGATTTTTTGGGTATGGAACTAACCAGTGACGTCTGAAGGTGGTCGTAGCTGTAGTACTCACAGATACCTTCGTTTTGACTGGTTATGGCTCCCGTAACTCTAAAGGAGCCAAGAGTTATGGCCCTCCGAAGAATCGATATCCATAGGGTGCAACATCAACGGTGCAAGGTGCAACATCCGTCCAAAATGACGAAACAATGCCGTACGACCTTTAGAAATGAGTGCATGGATTTGAAACATTGCAGTCCCATGGTGCACCACTCTCCAGCGATGGTAAATCATAGACCAGCCACGGGGATCCCGTTTTACAGGAAAAATCCACGTGACGAAAAAACGAAGGGTAAAAAACTTCCTTGACCCGATTGAGGTTCGGATAGGATTTTTTGGGTATGGAACTAACCAGTGACGGTTGAAAGATGTCATGGCTGTAGAACTCACAGATACCTTCGTTTTGACTGGTTATGGCTCCCGTAACTCTGAACGAGCCAAGAGTTATGGCCCTCCGAAGAATCGATATCCACAGGGTGCAACATCTACGGTGCAAGGTGCAACATCCGTCCAAAATGACGAAACAATGCCGTACGACCTTTAGAAATGAGTGCATGGATTTGAAACATTGCAGTCCCATGGTGCACCACTCTCCAGCGATGGTAAATCATAGACCAGCCACGGGGATCCCGTTTTACAGAAAAAATCCACGTGACGAAAAAACGAAGGGTAAAAAACTTGCTTGACCCGATTGAGGTTCGGATAGGATTTTTTGGGTATGGAACTAACCAGTGACGGCTAAAAGCTCTCAAGGTTGTAGAACTCACAGATACCTTCGTTTTGACTGGTTATGTCTCCCGTAACTCTAAACGAGCCAAGAGTTATGGCCCTCCGAATAATCGATATCCACAGGGTGCAACATCTACGGTGCAAGGTGCAACATCCGTCCAAAATGACGAAACCGTGCCGTACGACCTTTAGAAATGGATGCATAGATTTGAAACGGTGCAGTACCATGGTGCACCACTCTCCAGCGATGGTAAGTCATAGACCAGCCACGGGGATCCCGTTTTACAGAAAAAATCCACGTGACGAAAAAACGAAGGGTAAAAAACTTCCATGACCCGATTGAGGTTCGGATAGGCTTTTTGGGTGTGAAAGTAACTAGTGACTGCTGAAAGCTTTCATAGCTGTAGAACTCACAGATACCTTCGTTTTGACTGGTTATGGCTCCCGTAACTCTAAAGGAGCCAAGAGTTATGGCCCTCCGAAGAATCGATATCCACAGGGTGCAACATCTACGGTGCAAGGTGCAACATCCGTCCAAAATGAAGAAACAGTGCCGTACGACCTTTAGAAGTGAGTGCATGGATTTGAAACATTGCAGTCCCATGGTGCACCACTCTCCAGCGTTGGTAAATCATAGACCAGCCATGGGGATCCCGTTTTACAGAAAAAATCCCCGTGACGAAAAAACGAAGGGTAAAAAACTTCCTTGACCCGATTGAGGTTCGGATAGGATTTTTTGGGTATGGAAGTAACCAGTCACGGCTGAAGGTGGTCGTAGCTGTAGTACTCACAGATACCTTCGTTTTGACTGGTTATGGCTCCCGTAACTCTAAAGGAGCCAAGAGTTATGGCCCTCCGAAGAATCGATATCCACAGGGTGCAACATCTACGGTGCAAGGTGCAACATCCGTCCAAAATGACGAAACCGTGCCGTACGACCTTTAGAAATGGATGCATAGATTTGAAACGGTGCAGTACCATGGTGCACCACTCTCCAGCGACAATAAATCAAAGACCAGCCACGGCGATCCCGTTTTACAGAAAAAATCCACGTGACGAAAAAACGAAGGGTAAAAAACTTCCTTGACCCGATTGAGGTTCGGTTAGGATTTTTTGGGTATGGAACTAACCAGTGACGGCTGAAAGCGGTCATGGCTGTAGAACTCACAGATACCTTCGTTTTGACTGGTTATGGCTCCTATAACTCTAAACGAGCAAAGAGTTATGGCCCTCCGTATAATCGATATCCATAGGGTGCAACATCTACGGTGCAAGGTGCAACATCCGTCCAAAATGACGAAACCGTGCCGTACGACCTTTAGAAATGGATACATGGATTTGAAACGGTGCAGTACCATGGTGCACCACTCTCCAGCGATTGTAAATCATAGACCATCCACGGGGATCCCGTTTTACAGAAAAAATCCACGTGACGAAAAAACGAAGGGTAAAAAACTTCCTCGACCCGATTGAGGTTCGGATAGGATTTTTTGGGTATGGAACTAACAAGTGACGGCTGAAGGCGGTCGTAGCTGTAGTACTCACAGATACCTTCGTTTTGACTGTTTATGGCTCCCGTAACCCTAATGGAGCCAAGAGTTATGGCCCTCCGAAGAATCGATATCCACAGGGTGCAACATCTACGGTGCAAGGTGCAACTTCCGTCCAAAATGACGAAACAGTGCCGTACGACCTTTAGAAACGAGTGCATGGATTAGAAACATTGCAGTCCCATGGTGCACCACTCTCCAGCGATGGTAAATCATAGACCAGCCACGGGGATCCCGTTTTACAGAAAAAATCCACGTGACGAAAAAACGAAGGGTAAAAAACTTCCTTAACCCGATTGAGGTTCGGATAGGATTTTTTGGGTATGGATCTAACCAGTGATGGCTGAAGGTGGTCGTAGCTGTAGTACTCACAGATACCTTCGTTTTGACTGGTTGTGGCTCCCGTAACTCTAAAGGAGCCAAGAGTTATGGCCCTACGAAGAATCGATATCCACAGGGTGCAACATCTACGGTGCAAGGTGCAACATCCGTCCAAAATGACGAAACAGTGCCGTACGACCTTTAGAAATCAGTGCATGGATTTGAAACATTGCAGTACCATGGTGCACCACTCTCCAGCGATGGTAAATCATAGACCAGCCACGGGGATCCCGTTTTACAGAAAAAATCCACGTGACGAAAAAACGAAGGGTAAAAAACTTCCTCGACCCGATTGAGGTTCGGATAGGATTTTTTGGGTATGAAAGTAACCAGTGACTGCTGAAAGCTGTCATCGCTATAGAACTCACAAATACCTTCGTTTTGACTGGTTATGGCTCCCGTAAATCTAAACGAACCAAGAGTTATGGCCCTCCGAATAATCGATATCCACATGGTGCAACATCTACGGTGCAAGGTGCAACATCCGTCCAAAATGACGAAACCGTGCCGTACGACCTTTAGAAATGGATGCATGGATTTGAAACGGTGCAGTACCATGGTGCACCACTCTCCAGCGATGTTAAATCATTGACCAGCCACGAGGATCCCGTTTTACAGAAAAAATCCACGTGACGAAAAAACGAAGGGTAAAAAACTTCCATGACCCGATTGCGGTTCGGATAGGCTTTTTTGGGTATGAAAGTAACCAGTGACTGCTGAAAGCTGTCATAGCTGTAGAACTCACAGATAACTTCGTTTTGACAGGTTATGGCTCCCGTAACTCTAAAGGAGCCAAGAGTTATGGCCCTCCGAAGAATCGATATCCACAGGGTGCAACATCTACGGTGCAAGGTGCAACATCCGTCCAAAATAAATAAACAGTGCCGTACGACCTTTAGAAATGAGTGCATGGATTTGAAACATTGCAGTCCCATTGTGCACCACTCTCCAGCGTTGGTAAATCATAGACCAGCCACGGGGATCCCGTTTTACAGAAAAAAATCCACGTGACGAAAAAACGAAGAGTAAAAAACTTCCATGACCCGATTGAGGTTCGGATAGGATTTTTTGGGTATGGAACTAACCAGTGATGGCTGAAGGTGGTCGTAGCTGTAGTACTCACAGATACCTTCGTTTTGACTGGTTATGGCTCCCGTAACTCTAAAGGAGCCAAGAGTTATGGCCCTCCGAAGAATCGATATCCACAGGGTGCAACATCTACGGTGCAAGTTGCAACATCCGTCCAAAATGACGAAACAGTGCCGTACGACCTTTAGAAATGAGTGCATGGATTTGAAACATTGCAGTCCCATGGTGCACCACTCTCCAGCGATGGTAAATCATAGACCAGCCACGGGGATCCCCTTTTACAGAAAAAATCCACGTGACGAAAAAACGAAGGGTAAAAAACTTCGTTGACCCGATTGAGGTTCGGATAAGATTTTTTGGGTATGGAACTAACCAGTGACGGCTAAAGGTGGTCGTAGCTGTAGTACTCATAGATACCTTCGTTTTGACTGGTTATGGCTCCCGTAACTCTAAAGGAGCCAAGAGTTATGGCCCTCCGAAGAATCGATATCCACAGGGTGCAACATCTACGGTGCAAGGTGCAACATCCGTCCAAAATGACGAAACAGTGTCGTACGACCTTTAGAAATGAGTGCATGGATTTGAAACATTGCAGTCCCATGGTGCACCACTCTCCAGCGATGGTAAATCATAGACCAGCCACGGGGATCCCGTTTTACAGAAAAAATCCACGTGACGAAAAAACGAAGGGTAAAAAACTTCCTTGACCCGATTGAGGTTCGGATAGGATTTTTTGGGTATGAAAGTAACCAGTGACTGCTGAAAGCTGTCATAGCTATAGAACTCACAGATACCTTTGTTTTGACTGGTTATGGCTCCCGTAACTCTAAACGAGCCAAGAGTTATGGCCCTCCAAATAATCGATATCCACAGGGTGCAACATCTACGGTGCAAGGTGCAACATCCGTCCAAAATGACGAAACCGTGCCGTACGACCTTTAGAATGGATGCATGGATTTGAAACGGTGCAGTACCATGGTGCACCACTCTCCAGCGATGGTAAATCATTGACCAGCCACGGGGATCCCGTTTTACAGAAAAAATCCACGTGACGAAAAAACGAAGGGTAAAAAACTTCCATGACACGATTGAGGTTCGAATAGGCTTTTTTGGGTATGAAAGTAACCACTGACTGCTGAAAGCTATCATAGCTGTAGAACTCACAGATACCTTCGTTTTGACTGGCTATGGCTCCCGTCACTCTAAAGGAGCCAAGAGTTATGGCCCTCCGAAGAATCGATATCCACAGGGTGCAACATGTACGGTGCAAGGTGCAACATCCGTCCAAAATGACGAAACAGTGCCGTACGACCTTTAGAAATGAGTGCATGGATTTGAAACATTGCAGTCCCATGGTGCATCACTCTCCAGCGTTGGTAAATCATAGACTAGCCACAGGGATCCCGTTTTACAGAAAAAATCCACGTGACGAAAAAACGAAGGGTAAAAAACTTCCTTGACCCGATTGAGGTTCGGATAGGATTTTTTGGGTATGAAAGTAACCAGTGACTGCTGAAAGCTGTCATAGCTATAGAACTCACAGATACCTTCGTTTTGACTGGTTATGGCTCCCGTAACTCTAAACGAGCCAAGAGTTATGGCCCTCCAAATAATCGATATCCACAGGGTGCAACATCTACGGTGCAAGGTGCAACATCCGTCCAAAATGACGAAACCGTGCCGTACGACCTTTAGAAATGGATGCATGGATTTGAAACGGTGCAGTACCATGGTGCACCACTCTCCAGCGATGGTAAATCATTGACCAGCCACGAGGATCCCGTTTTACAGAAAAAATCCACGTGACGAAAAAACGAAGTGTAAAAAACTTCCATGACCCGATTGAGGTTCGGATAGGCTTTTTTGGGTATGAAAGTAACCAGTGACTGCTGAAAGCTGTCATAGCTGTAGAACTCACAGATACCTTCGTTTTGACTGGTTATGGCTCCCGTAACTCTAAAGGAGCCAAGAGTTATGGCCCTCCGAAGAATTGATATCCACAGGGGGCAACATCTACGGTGCAAGGTGCAACTTCCGTCCAAAATGAAGAAACAGTGCCGTACGACCTTTAGAAATGAGTGCATGGATTTGAAACATTGCAGTCCCATGGTGCACCACTCTCCAGCATTGGTAAATCATAGACCAGCCACGGGGATCCCGTTTTACACAAAAAATCCACGTGACGAAAAAACGAAGGGTAAAAAACTTCCATGACCCGATTGCGGTTCGGATAGGCTTTTTTGGGTATGAAAGTAACCAGTGACTGCTGAAAGCTGTCATAGCTGTAGAACTCACAGATAACTTCGTTTTGACAGGTTATGGCTCCCGTAACTCTAAAGGAGCCAAGAGTTATGGCCCTCCGAAGAATCGATATCCACAGGGTGCAACATCTACGGTGCAAGGTGCAACATCCGTCCAAAATAAATAAACAGTGCCGTACGACCTTTAGAAATGAGTGCATGGATTTGAAACATTGCAGTCCCATGGTGCACCACTCTCCAGCGTTGGTAAATCATAGACCAGCCACGGGGATCCCGTTTTACAGAAAAAAATCCACGTGACGAAAAAACGAAGAGTAAAAAACTTCCTTGACCCGATTGAGGTTCGGATAGGATTTTTTGGGTATGGAACTAACCAGTGATGGCTGAAGGTGGTCGTAGCTGTAGTACTCACAGATACCTTCGTTTTGACTGGTTATGGCTCCCGTAACTCTAAAGGAGCCAAGAGTTATGGCCCTCCGAAGAATCGATATCCACAGGGTGCAACATCTACGGTGCAAGTTGCAACATCCGTCCAAAATGACGAAACAGTGCCGTACGACCTTTAGAAATGAGTGCATGGATTTGAAACATTGCAGTCCCATGGTGCACCACTCTCCAGCGATGGTAAATCATAGACCAGCCACGGGGATCCCGTTTTACAGAAAAAATCCACGTGACGAAAAAACGAAGGGTAAAAAACTTCCTTGACCCGATTGAGGTTCGGATAGGATTTTTTGGGTATGAAAGTAACCAGTGACTGCTGAAAGCTGTCATAGCTATAGAACTCACAGATACCTTTGTTTTGACTGGTTATGGCTCCCGTAACTCTAAACGAGCCAAGAGTTATGGCCCTCCAAATAATCGATATCCACAGGGTGCAACATCTACGGTGCAAGGTGCAACATCCGTCCAAAATGACGAAACCGTGCCGTACGACCTTTAGAAATGGATGCATGGATTTGAAACGGTGCAGTACCATGGTGCACCACTCTCCAGCGATGGTAAATCATTGACCAGCCACGGGGATCCCGTTTTACAGAAAAAATCCACGTGACGAAAAAACGAAGGGTAAAAAACTTCCATGACACGATTGAGGTTCGAATAGGCTTTTTTGGGTATGAAAGTAACCACTGACTGCTGAAAGCTATCCTAGCTGTAGAACTCACAGATACCTTCGTTTTGACTGGTTATGGCTCCCGTAACTCCAAAGGAGCCAAGAGTTATGGCCCTCCGAAGAATCGATATCCACAGGGTGCAACATCTACGGTGCAAGGTGCAACATCCGTCCAAAATGACGAAACAGTGTCGTACGACCTTTAGAAATAAGTGCATGGATTTGAAACATTGCAGTCCCATGGTGCACCACTCTCCAGCGATGGTAAATCATAGACCAGCCACGGGGATCCCGTTTTACAGAAAAAATCCACGTGACGAAAAAACGAAGGGTAAAAAACTTCCTTGACCCGATTGAGGTTCGGATAGGATTTTTTGGGTATGAAAGTAACCAGTGACTGCTGAAAGCTGTCATAGCTATAGAACTCACAGATACCTTTGTTTTGACTGGTTATGGCTCCCGTAACTCTAAACGAGCCAAGAGTTATGGCCCTCCAAATAATCGATATCCACAGGGTGCAACATCTACGGTGCAAGGTGCAACATCCGTCCAAAATGACGAAACCGTGCCGTACGACCTTTAGAAATGGATGCATGGATTTGAAACGGTGCAGTACCATGGTGCACCACTCTCCAGCGATGGTAAATCATTGACCAGCCACGGGGATCCCGTTTTACAGAAAAAATACACGTGACGAAAAAACGAAGGGTAAAAAACTTCCATGACACGATTGAGGTTCGAATAGGCTTTTTTGGGTATGAAAGTAACCACTGACTGCTGAAAGCTATCATAGCTGTAGAACTCACAGATACCTTCGTTTTGACTGGTTATGGCTCTAGTAACTCTAAAGGAGCCAAGAGTTATGGCCCTCCGAAGAATCGATATCCACAGGGTGCAACATCTACGGTGCAAGGTGCAACATCCGTCCAAAATTAAGAAACAGTGCCGTACGACCTTTAGAAATGAGTGCATGGATTTGAAACATTGCAGTCCCATGGTGCATCACTCTCCAGCGTTGGTAAATCATAGACTAGCCACAGGGATCCCGTTTTACAGAAAAAATCCACGTGACGAAAAAACGAAGGGTAAAAAACTTCCTTGACCCGATTGAGGTTCGGATAGGATTTTTTGGGTATGAAAGTAACCAGTGACTACTGAAAGCTGTCATAGCTATTGTTGGGCGAATTCTCACCCAGAAGATCTTGAGACAACGAAGCGTCTGTTTCACCCGGGTTCGCAATCACCACTTCATTCAGCATGACCGGCCTCTTTCCCATTCGACAATGCAAGCCATAGCTCATTCGACATGAATAACCTCCAGTTCATTCACCAAGGCCAAGGAACACTCGGCACTCACGCATGAAGCTTCATTCGGCAGTACGAGCCCAAGTCCATTCGGCATGGAAGCTTCATTCGGCAGTACGAGCACAAGTCCATTCGGCATGGAAGCTCCATTCGGCAGTACGAGCCAAGTCCATCCGGCATGACCAGCCCCTTCCCATTCGGCGAAGCAATCACGCACCCATTCGGCATAGCCGGTCCAAGTCCCGCCGAATACCACCACCGGACCACACTATTGCCGAACCACCTTCCCATCACATCTCTACCGAACCACCACAACACTTACATGCCGAACTACCCAACACCGGTCCAAGCCTCCATATCCACGCAACACCGAATGAGCCTCGCCGAACCACACAGTTGCCAGTCCAGATTGCTTCAGCCCGGGCCCACCAGCAGCTATATGCTTCCAAGGCCCCTGCCCTCAACCTCACTCTATAAATAGAGGGGCAGGGGTACAACAATGGCAGACAAGTTTGAGAGCTCAAGCAAGGAAGGAACTTTCAAACTACTTTCATACACTTGTATACAAAGCATTGTACTTGTAATCTGGAAGAAGAAAGATAATAACATATAAAGTGGACGTAGGCACATTCTGGCCGAACCACTATAAATCTGCGTGTCTTTTACATTTCAGCCCTTACTTTTCTCATATTTACATACTCATCTAAAATCATTGAAAATCACACATACTCAACTAAAATAATATGACTTGGAGGTGTTTGTCCATTTTTTGTGCAAACATTTTTGGTGCTTTCATTGAGAGTTGAACTCGAAGCTTCAGCTTCTCCCACTCAACCTTCTTCCTCATAACGACGTTCGTCGCTTAGAAATCATGCCTTCCAAGCAACGGAAGGATGTTAACAAAGGAAAGAACATCGCAACTAGCAGTCTTCCGGATCCAGTAGCCCCAGATCAAGAGGATCATCCAATTTCAACAGCAGCACCAGATGGATACCAGGCAAATCTGATAGCTCCTGCCACCGAACAACCAATAACTAGGGCAGATCTAGACAGAGTTGTGGCTGAAGTAACCAACCGCTTCACATCCCAACAAGAAGCTTTAGTGGACCAACTTATGTCACGCTTAAGGGATGCTGAAGAATCCAACCGCAACACTGAATCATGGGATGAGTCTCAATCTGGAGGATCTCGGAGACAGCAAAGGTATTCCTTCTTCGAAGAAACTATCGACAGGAATCATAGAAACCCCGCTGAACGGAGCCAAGCTGGAACCCAGCCCGAAGTTGGCCCCATGGAAATGCTCGAAGCAGAACCCCACCGGGTAAGATCAAGGCAGGGGGCAACTGTAGCTGGTCCTAGCATGCATCCGAGCAGCCAGAGACAACCACTGGATAATGCAAGAAGTGATAGATTGTACCATCCCTACAGGTCATCTGGACGAGATAGATCCCGCAGGGAAGAACTAAGCTCATTTTTGTCCGCTCCAAGTTCTGACGAACGAATGGCACGATTATTCAGAGAGTGTGTCCAACGAGAGCAAAGGGACCGGGGGATAGGCGCTAGGGTCACCAGCCCCTTTACCCGAAATATCGAAACTACCATCGCCCCCCGGGAATGGAAAATGCCAACCATGGAACCTTACAAAGGAACTTCCGACCCCATCGTACACTTACAGAGATACACCCAGCATATGCTCATGAGTGGAGCAACAGAAGGAGTATTATGTAAATGCTTTCCGCTATTCCTAGCAGATCTAGCTACCTCCTGGTTCTGCCATCTACCCCGAGGATCCATCAGCTCATGGGAGATGTTGAAAGAAAGGTTTATTAGCCAGTTCCTCATCCATGTGGAACAACCCAAGGATGCTTATTCTCTATCCAATATCAAACAGAAATCCGGAGAGACGCTGCAACAATATCTAACACGGTTCAACGCCACAGCAGCAACAGTTCAAGATGCCAATGAGAAACTTATCCTAACGGCCCTTTGTAGTGGCGTGCATCCGGATACCAAGTTTGCTAGGAGGTTAACAAAAGATAAACCAGCTACGTTACCTGACTTCTTCCATGAAGCTGGGAAGTATATGAGGCTTGAAAACGCTACCGCTAAAAGACAGTCAGGACAACAGGCTAAGACTACCCATGGCGACACTCCCGCTGCAACAAAGGACGTTTGAAGAAATGACTCTAGAGATAACGCTGGGGGCAAGAAGGGAGGAAAGCGTTTATATCAACCAGGACAGAGATTTGACTCTTGCCCCCCTCCCTTGCTTTAAACTTTGTCCTGGATGGCTAGAAGGATGTTTTTAATCATTTCACCAAATGGGTGGAAGCGGACCCTTTAAAATAAAATATCTTTGGCATAAATTATCAACTTCTTACATAAATTATCAACTTCTTGATCAAAAAATATTCTATGCAGGTACGGAGTCCCACTCAAGATCATATCAAACAACGGACTCCAGTTTGACAACAAAGAGTTTACCAACCGATGCCAAGAGCACATAATTCACAAAAGCTTCTCATCTGTAGCTTATCCTCAGGCAAACGGACAAGTCAAAGCTGTCAACAGAATTCTCAAAACCCTAACCAAGAAGAAGCTTGAAAAGTCAAAAGGCGCTTGGGTGGACGAACTTCCTACGGCACCCTGGGCCTGCCGCACCTCTCATAGAACATCAACGGGGCATACTCCTTTCTCTTTGGCATACAGATTGGAGGCCATGCCCCCAGTTGAAACTGTAGCGCCATCTCACCATGGGACCCACTGCAACCCAGAAGAAAACGAAGAACTCCTCCTCATGTCTTTGGATCTGATTGAGGAGAGGAGAAACGATGCAACACTTAAAAGCAGAAGCCCACAAGCAAAAAGTGGCAGCACAATGCAACTCCAAAATCAAGCATCGCAGCTTACAAGAGGGAGATCTTATCCTCATGCGGATCCTCCCGCAACACCGAATCATGGACCGAGTCCCAATCTGGAGGATCTGTGAGACAACAATGACCTTTCTTCTTCGAAGAGGTTAATAAAGAAATGGTCATGGTAGGAGCCGAGCCCGGACTCAGCCCGAATTCCGACCTGAGGAAACACTTGGAACCAAACCCAACGGGGGAGGTGCCAGGCAGGGGTCGGATATAGCTGAGCCTGTCATGCTACCTAACCATGAAAGCACCAGTAGACGGACCATATGAAATTCATCAAGATCTTCACAACAACGGAGCTTATATTTTGTCAACAGTGGACGGAGTGGTGTTCCAGAGGGCTTGGAACATCCGACACCTCCGTCGATACTTTGCTTAACACGTACCGCCCATATGAAGCGTATTAACACGGTGGACGTAGGCATTATCGTGCCGAACCACTTTAAAAATCTTATCTCTTGTTACCTTGTGCCTTCATATCTTGGCTGCTTGTTAAGCTTTATCCCTTTCTGTTGAACAAAATCCTATGGCATCTCCACTCAAGATGCACCGCGGCCTCATCTGGACTAGGCCTAACAGGTACGCTACGATTCTATGCACTCGCCAATGAGACACTTTTGCTCCAGCATCCCTCTGCTGCGGGTTAACTCATTGTGCGCCTGCCCTCAAAGCCAACTGTAATGAGCCGATTATAAGTCATCATAAAGGCCGACTATAGCCGATGGCAGCTCATTACGGCGTTCGGCTCGCCGGTAACTGTGAACCTACTTTAAGCCCCAACATAAGGTGTGGCCAGCCAGGGGTAGTTCACGGCCAACGGCACCCACGCTAGCCGGCCACGGTAAATCGAATAATACCCACGATTACGGACCATAATGGTTCGGGTAGTTACCGTGCGCGATCTCGGCTCCGATGTGTCTTAAGTACGGCTGTGGTAAAAAAGAAAACTCCCCGCGGAGGCGTAAGATGGGTGACAAATGTCTCCAAGACCCACAGCTAGGGAAAGTGACTACAAAACCCGTTTGCCACGAACTTAAGCACATCGACGGCCTTCCGTGACTGGAAGTTTTACTTTTACTATATTTCCATTTCATTTAAATATTTTTCTCCTATCCTGTATAACAAACTCTAAAGTACAGGAAACCAAATAGGAAGCATTCACTCATGAGGCTCTAAGCCTGCATGCTGGGTAGCAGGGCGCTCTGCTATACCCGTGAACAGTTACACAAGACACTCAAAGCTACCGCCTGCGAATAAAACATAAAGGGCGGTACTCTCTTCTCTTGTACATAAATGCGTAACTATAACTTATTCATACACTGACATTGCAAAACGTGAAATTATATTTCAAGCAAAAACTTAACATCAAACACAAGTGGAATCACAGGCATATACATAATTATACTTCTCACACAGCACATAAAGATAGCAACAACATTTGAACATGACAAAATCAGCTTATATTATAAGATCACACGAAGTTATTCTTTGCAAATAATTTTATTACAGTTGCATATCAAAGACTAACATGAACAGTGATAAAAAAGAAACAAAAAGATGGCAGATGCATCCACACTCCATCACCAACTCCCCCAGCCTACTTAGCCGCAGGATCGGAGCCCCCAGCATGTGGATCTGAAGTCCCACCTGTCCAGATCAGAAGAGGAATTCATTAAACGAACGATCAAGTTATGAAAACACGAAAAGAAAAGAAAGGGAAAAGAATAACTCACCAGCATCCGCCGCTTGATCCTCATCATCCAACTGCACGCCCGCTTCCTCTGCAGCGAGTAGCCGCATCCCCTCCTTCACCGCCGCTTGCTCCTCCTTTGAGAACTGAGCAGTAACCGCACTCAAGTTGAAAGCCTCTCCGCCTTCCTTACCCGCATTCACCCTGGCCTCCTCTAAAGCCTGGAGATACACCTTGGCCATGACCCGAGGGTAATCGTCCATCCAAGACAAGCCGCCCTCCTTCCAAGTGTGGAAGTACATATCCTGCAACATCTCATCCATCATCCCCTCGTTTTCCTCAAACTCCCTCACCCGGGCCTCGGAAGCTTGCAACTTGGTGATGGCGACGTCCCTCTCTGATTGGTATCTCAAGCAGTCAGCCTGGAGTGACCTCCTCATTTCCTCTTCCTTCAACTTGAGGGACCTCCTCATCTCCTCCATCTCCTCCTTCAACTCGGCCTGAGCCATCTCCGCAGCCTCGAGCCTCCCTGACAACTCCTCTACCCGCTCGAGATCCGCATTTCGAACCTCATCCACCGTTGCGATAGCTATGTTAATCCGTTCCCTGCAAGCGACCTCCATCTTCCGTAATTCCGCCCTACTGGCCTTCTCCATGGTCTCTTTCAGACGCTTGGAGGCTTCCTCATGCTGGGAAATCTGGATGGCTTGGTCGGCGAGTTGCTTGGCCTGATCGGCAACCTTTAACCTCAACCGAATGTTAGCACTCCCGATCTCTTCCCCGGCCTTGACCAACTTAGCATGATGCTCCATTAACTTCTTGGTCTCTGCGGCCACCCGGTCGATATTAGCCTTGGCCTCATCCCCCATGGTGACTACCCGTGTAGTAAGTAAATCGAGATCTAAAGATTTGGCCTCGTCCAGCACTCTTACCATGGGGTTGCGGGGAAGTAGGTGCTCGCCCGTGGTCTCATCGAATGAAATGTCCCGAAAACTTGGGTCTAAATCAGGATGGCCGGCAAAAGGGTCACGAGGCACGGGGCGAGGCACATCGGGACGCCTTATATGAATGACAGTAGAACTCTTGGAAGGAGGAGGAGGGGGGCAGGGCTCCGTGCTCTCCTCCGTAGTATCACGAGGAGGCTGAGTAGGGGGAGACAGAGTAGGAAGCTGCGAAGCAGAAGAAGACTCAAATAAGGAACGGCTCCGCTTCCTTTTCTGAATGCCCTCTTCGATGACCCCAAGAAGAGGGCGGTACTTGACTACGTCCCCAGTGCGATCAGTAGAAGGTTTCGCGGAAGCTCTCCTCGACTTAAATTGTTCAAGGCGGTGTCGAACATCCGACGTTTTACCCGCCTGGCCTGCCCCTGGAATAAAGAACAAGTGTTACGAACATACAATAATCCGCAATTCAAAAAATGTGCTAAGTTAAAAAGAAAGAAAAGTGAGGAGACACATCTGTTATACAAACCCGGCGGAGGAGTGGGATACTGCAATAAGTCCTGGATCTCATTCCAGGACGGAAGTGAACCGTAAAAAATTTCTAAGTCCTTATCGAAAATAGAATCGGCAGAAGACAAAAGTTCACCTTGCATCGCCGGAATCACCCTAGCTGAGGAACCCTTAGAGGATGGGTCAGTGCCAGCCACAGCTTTGCCGGTTTCCTTTGCCTTCTCCGTTCCCTTCTCCGTTTCCGACTCTCCCTCCGACTCCCCGAAGGCCCGACGGAGAGCCTCATCCAGTTCGAGGTCTTGTTCAGAGGTTAGAGCAGCAACACCACTACCACCTTGACCTTCGCCATCTCCTCCACCCTCCGACCCTTCTCCAACTTCGCCTCCTTCCTCCTCTTCTACACCTTCCTCCTCCGGGACAATCGGGCAAGTACTTGGAGAAGGGCCATCGGACTTCCTCAGTTTCTTCCCCCCGACCACGGGACGCTCTGCGAAAGGCTCCCTCTTACCGCTCTTTACCTTATCCCCCTCCTTAGCTTTAGCAGCCTTCTCCTCAGCCGTGTCTCTTTGCTTAACCACGGACTGGTGCGGTAAGATCAAATTATACTCCAAGAGGGTTGCGTTCCTGATCAAGAAGGAGGCCGACCGGTCCCGTGCCGGAATAGCCTTTAGTTCAGCAGCCATTCGCACCAAGGAATCATCCTCCACAACTGCAATACCACCTGTCGCTAGCCAGAAATAGAAGCAAGTCAGAAAAAACACTACAGTCAAAACATGGAAAATATAAATGAAATCCATCTTACAGCCAGAAGTGAAAAGGCGGAAAGAAACAGCATCGTCCTTGATGAAGAACCACTCTTTCTTGAACATGGTAAACTTGGAATATAAGTCCAGAACTGGTTTGAAGGGTACGGCCGCCTCCAGACTAATATACGGAGACCCCTTCTTATAGCCTCTCAGGTTGTACAAGTATCGGATCTCCCGGTTAGAAGGAGGACGCCCGTACCTCCTCTGGAAGATGACAAAGAGGCTCACCAGGATAGCATATGAGTTAGGCTGAAGCTGGAAGGGAGCCACCTTCAAATATGTGGTGAAGCTTACTATCCAAGCGTTGATAGGGGGGATAGCGCCGCACATGCAATGGTATCTGCTAAAAGCGAAGTAGCCCTCGGGAGGATTATATGGCATCACTCCATCTCCCGGCAGCAGCATAAGAGCCCTATCTATCCCGAAGGAACGGGATATGACGTCAAGTTGCTCCTCCTTTAGGGAGCTAGGAAAGCAATCCGGGGGAGAGACCAAAAGTTCCTGTGGACCATATCCGTCCACTAGAGACCTCGGAATAGGTCGGTGTTGCCCGGATCCTGGTTGGACTGGGGGCAAGGAAGAAGAAGGCTCTCCTGTGCCTCTAGACTTCTTTCTATCCGATCGTGTTTCCGCTTTGCGAGACATTTTCTGCAGCACAAGAAAAACCTAATATTAGAACAAGGAAAATAGAAAAGTAAACAAACAAGTGCGTGCAAGTGTGGAATTTCATTCGCAAGCTGAAGTCTTCCAGATCACAAGTTCATTCGGTTTCCATGTTCATTCGGCTTCCAAGTTCATTCGGTTTCCAAGTTCATTCGGTTTCCAAGTTCATTCGGTTTCAACCCCATTCGGTTTTCATCTCATTCGGCTCCAAGGCAGTAGTCCCATTCGGTGAAGCAAGGACATACGTGTGTATTCGGTAATAAGTATATACCTGGTTCGGTATAAGGTTGGTTCGGCAAACACTTGATTCGGCAATGGAGTGATTCGGCTCTACTCGTTCGGTAAAGAAAAACAAGGGGGGTACGGCCTCTATATATAGGCAAACTCACAACCACCGAACCAGATGTCTCGCCCAACCGGACCAATGATACCGGACCACCAGAAGCCGGATGAGATTAGCCGGACCAACCAAGAACCGAATGGAACCCTCTCTCTACCGTCCAAGACCGGGAACTGGGGGCACGCAGGCGCCTCCCTCAGATAAGTACCGAACTCCAGAACTAACTAATAAAATAAGATTATGATAACGATGAATAAGTCGTAAAGTCCTCACCGACGTGGATTAAATCGTTTACACGTGTACGCGACCTCGAATGGTCCATAGGCACGCTCTGAATGGTTATTAACCCTACCATCGTGGGAATTTACACTTTGACACGTATTTTTAAGCCCATCGGTCGAATGGATATTTGATAATTGTGAAATGGCTAAGCCACTTACACATGTACGCGGTCGCGAACGATCCCTAGGCATGCTCTGAGCTGGCGATAAACCACCTTGGCAAACGACCCAGGGACCCACTCTAACGTGAACCTGGCATCGACGATGCTAAGCCCCTTCGGGGCACACTTGCTCGTCCCGAGCGACACAGTTCACTTCATCTCAAATATTTCGATCATGAACGATCGCTATTTGGAATCACACTAAAACTGTAAATTCCTTTGCAGGACATCAACAGAATACGAACGTCCAATCCCTGGCGTTATAAAGCTAGTCTTCCTACCACGGGGCAAAACAAAGCGCGACACGTGCAAGCACGTGCCCCACTTTGGGGGGCAAATGTTGGGCGAATTCTCACCCAGAAGATCTTGAGACAACGAAGCGTCTGTTTCACCCGGGTTCGCAATCACCACTTCATTCAGCATGACCGGGACAAACACCTCCAAGTCATATTATTTTAGTTGAGTATGTGTGATTTTCAATGATTTTAGATGAGTATGTAAATATGAGAAAAGTAAGGGCTGAAATGTAAAAGACACGCAGATTTATAGTGGTTCGGCCAGAATGTGCCTACGTCCACTTTATATGTTATTATCTTTCTTCTTCCAGATTACAAGTACAATGCTTTGTATACAAGTGTATGAAAGTAGTTTGAAAGTTCCTTCCTTGCTTGAGCTCTCAAACTTGTCTGCCATTGTTGTACCCCTGCCCCTCTATTTATAGAGTGAGGTTGAGGGCAGGGGCCTTGGAAGCATATAGCTGCTGGTGGGCCCGGGCTGAAGCAATCTGGACTGGCAACTGTGTGGTTCGGCGAGGCTCATTCGGTGTTGCGTGGATATGGAGGCTTGGACCGGTGTTGGGTAGTTCGGCATGTAAGTGTTGTGGTGGTTCGGTAGAGATGTGATGGGAAGGTGGTTCGGCAATAGTGTGGTCCGGTGGTGGTATTCGGCGGGACTTGGACCGGCTATGCCGAATGGGTGCGTGATTGCTTCGCCGAATGGGAAGGGGCTGGTCATGCCGGATGGACTTGGCTCGTACTGCCGAATGGAGCTTCCATGCCGAATGGACTTGTGCTCGTACTGCCGAATGAAGCTTCCATGCCGAATGGACTTGGGCTCGTACTGCCGAATGAAGCTTCATGCGTGAGTGCCGAGTGTTCCTTGGCCTTGGTGAATGAACTGGAGGTTATTCATGTCGAATGAGCTATGGCTTGCATTGTCGAATGGGAAAGAGGCCGGTCATGCTGAATGAAGTGGTGATTGCGAACCCGGGTGAAACAGACGCTTCGTTGTCTCAAGATCTTCTGGGTGAGAATTCGCCCAACATTTGCCCCCCAAAGTGGGGCACGTGCTTGCACGTGTCGCGCTTTGTTTTGCCCCGTGGTAGGAAGACTAGCTTTATAACGCCAGGGATTGGACGTTCGTATTCTGTTGATGTCCTGCAAAGGAATTTACAGTTTTAGTGTGATTCCAAATAGCGATCGTTCATGATCGAAATATTTGAGATGAAGTGAACTGTGTCGCTCGGGACGAGCAAGTGTGCCCCGAAGGGGCTTAGCATCGTCGATGCCAGGTTCACGTTAGAGTGGGTCCCTGGGTCGTTTGCCAAGGTGGTTTATCGCCAGCTCAGAGCATGCCTAGGGATCGTTCGCGACCGCGTACATGTGTAAGTGGCTTAGCCATTTCACAATTATCAAATATCCATTCGACCGATGGGCTTAAAAATACGTGTCAAAGTGTAAATTCCCACGATGGTAGGGTTAATAACCATTCAGAGCGTGCCTATGGACCATTCGAGGTCGCGTACACGTGTAAACGATTTAATCCACGTCGGTGAGGACTTTACGACTTATTCATCGTTATCATAATCTTATTTTATTAGTTAGTTCTGGAGTTCGGTACTTATCTGAGGGAGGCGCCTGCGTGCCCCCAGTTCCCGGTCTTGGACGGTAGAGAGAGGGTTCCATTCGGTTCTTGGTTGGTCCGGCTAATCTCATCCGGCTTCTGGTGGTCCGGTATCATTGGTCCGGTTGGGCGAGACATCTGGTTCGGTCGCAAGCTGAAGTCTTCCAGATCACAAGTTCATTCGGTTTCCATGTTCATTCGGCTTCCAAGTTCATTCGGTTTCCAAGTTCATTCGGTTTCAACCCCATTCGGTTTTCATCTCATTCGGCTCCAAGGCAGTAGTCCCATTCGGTGAAGCAAGGACATACGTGTGTATTCGGTAATAAGTATATACCTGGTTCGGTATAAGGTTGGTTCGGCAAACACTTGATTCGGCAATGGAGTGATTCGGCTCTACTCGTTCGGTAAAGAAAAACAAGGGGGGTACGGCCTCTATATATAGGCAAACTCACAACCACCGAACCAGATGTCTCGCCCAACCGGACCAATGATACCGGACCACCAGAAGCCGGATGAGATTAGCCGGACCAACCAAGAACCGAATGGAACCCTCTCTCTACCGTCCAAGACCGGGAACTGGGGGCACGCAGGCGCCTCCCTCAGATAAGTACCGAACTCCAGAACTAACTAATAAAATAAGATTATGATAACGATGAATAAGTCGTAAAGTCCTCACCGACGTGGATTAAATCGTTTACACGTGTACGCGACCTCGAATGGTCCATAGGCACGCTCTGAATGGTTATTAACCCTACCATCGTGGGAATTTACACTTTGACACGTATTTTTAAGCCCATCGGTCGAATGGATATTTGATAATTGTGAAATGGCTAAGCCACTTACACATGTACGCGGTCGCGAACGATCCCTAGGCATGCTCTGAGCTGGCGATAAACCACCTTGGCAAACGACCCAGGGACCCACTCTAACGTGAACCTGGCATCGACGATGCTAAGCCC
Organism: Allium cepa; assembly: GCA_030765085.1. Classification (NCBI taxonomy): domain Eukaryota; kingdom Viridiplantae; phylum Streptophyta; class Magnoliopsida; order Asparagales; family Amaryllidaceae; genus Allium; species Allium cepa. Next base: position 3,266,651 of record CM060941.1, read on the forward strand.
CTTCGGGGCACACTTGCTCGTCCCGAGCGACACAGTTCACTTCATCTCAAATATTTCGATCATGAACGATCGCTATTTGGAATCACACTAAAACTGTAAATTCCTTTGCAGGACATCAACAGAATACGAACGTCCAATCCCTGGCGTTATAAAGCTAGTCTTCCTACCACGGGGCAAAACAAAGCGCGACACGTGCAAGCACGTGCCCCACTTTGGGGGGCAAATGTTGGGCGAATTCTCACCCAGAAGATCTTGAGACAACGAAGCGTCTGTTTCACCCGGGTTCGCAATCACCACTTCATTCAGCATGACCGGCCTCTTTCCCATTCGACAATGCAAGCCATAGCTCATTCGACATGAATAACCTCCAGTTCATTCCCCAAGGCCAAGGAACACTCGGCACTCACGCATGAAGCTTCATTCGGCAGTACGAGCCCAAGTCCATTCGGCATGGAAGCTTCATTCGGCAGTACGAGCACAAGTCCATTCGGCATGGAAGCTCCATTCGGCAGTACGAGCCAAGTCCATCCGGCATGACCAGCCCCTTCCCATTCGGCGAAGCAATCACGCACCCATTCGGCATAGCCGGTCCAAGTCCCGCCGAATACCACCACCGGACCACACTATTGCCGAACCACCTTCCCATCACATCTCTACCGAACCACCACAACACTTACATGCCGAACTACCCAACACCGGTCCAAGCCTCCATATCCACGCAACACCGAATGAGCCTCGCCGAACCACACAGTTGCCAGTCCAGATTGCTTCAGCCCGGGCCCACCAGCAGCTATATGCTTCCAAGGCCCCTGCCCTCAACCTCACTCTATAAATAGAGGGGCAGGGGTACAACAATGGCAGACAAGTTTGAGAGCTCAAGCAAGGAAGGAACTTTCAAACTACTTTCATACACTTGTATACAAAGCATTGTACTTGTAATCTGGAAGAAGAAAGATGATAACATATAAAGTGGACGTAGGCACATTCTGGCCGAACCACTATAAATCTGCGTGTCTTTTACATTTCAGCCCTTACTTTTCTCATATTTACATACTCATCTAAAATCATTGAAAATCACACATACTCAACTAAAATAATATGACTTGGAGGTGTTTGTCCATTTTTTGTGCAAACATTTTTTGTGCAAGCCATAGCTCATTCGACATGAATAACCTCCAGTTCATTCACCAAGGCCAAGGAACACTCGGCACTCACGCATGAAGCTTCATTCGGCAGTACGAGCCCAAGTCCATTCGGCATGGAAGCTTCATTCGGCAGTACGAGCACAAGTCCATTCGGCATGGAAGCTCCATTCGGCAGTACGAGCCAAGTCCATCCGGCATGACCAGCCCCTTCCCATTCGGCGAAGCAATCACGCACCCATTCGGCATAGCCGGTCCAAGTCCCGCCGAATACCACCACCGGACCACACTATTGCCGAACCACCTTCCCATCACATCTCTACCGAACCACCACAACACTTACATGCCGAACTACCCAACACCGGTCCAAGCCTCCATATCCACGCAACACCGAATGAGCCTCGCCGAACCACACAGTTGCCAGTCCAGATTGCTTCAGCCCGGGCCCACCAGCAGCTATATGCTTCCAAGGCCCCTGCCCTCAACCTCACTCTATAAATAGAGGGGCAGGGGTACAACAATGGCAGACAAGTTTGAGAGCTCAAGCAAGGAAGGAACTTTCAAACTACTTTCATACACTTGTATACAAAGCATTGTACTTGTAATCTGGAAGAAGAAAGATAATAACATATAAAGTGGACGTAGGCACATTCTGGCCGAACCACTATAAATCTGCGTGTCTTTTACATTTCAGCCCTTACTTTTCTCATATTTACATACTCATCTAAAATCATTGAAAATCACACATACTCAACTAAAATAATATGACTTGGAGGTGTTTGTCCATTTTTTGTGCAAACAGCTATAGAACTCACAGATACCTTTGTTTTGACTGGTTATGGCTCCCGTAACTCTAAACGAGCCAAGAGTTATGGCCCTCCAAATAATCGATATCCACAGGGTGCAACATCTACGGTGCAAGGTGCAACATCCGTCCAAAATGACGAAACTGTGCCGTACGACCTTTAGAAATGGATGCATAGATTTGAAACGGTGCAGTACCATGGTGCACCACTCTCCAGCGATGGTAAATCATTGACCAGCCACGGGGATCCCGTTTTACAGAAAAAATCCACGTGACGAAAAAACGAAGGGTAAAAAACTTCATTGACCCGATTGAGGTTCGGATAGGATTTTTTGGGTATGAAAGTAACCAGTGACTGCTGAAAGCTGTCATAGCTATAGAACTCACAGATACCTTCGTTTTGACTGGTTATGGCTCCCGTAACTCTAAACGAGCCAAGAGTTATGGCCCTCCAAATAATCGATATCCACAGGGTGCAACATCTACGGTGCAAGGTGCAACATCCGTCCAAAATGACGAAACCGTGCCGTACGACCTTTAGAAATGGATGCATGGATTTGAAACGGTGCAGTACCATGGTGCACCACTCTCCAGCGATGGTAAATCATTGACCAGCCACGAGGATCCCGTTTTACAGAAAAAATCCACGTGACGAAAAAACGAAGTGTAAAAAACTTCCATGACCCGATTGAGGTTCGGATAGGCTTTTTTGGGTATGAAAGTAACCAGTGACTGCTGAAAGCTGTCATAGCTGTAGAACTCACAGATACCTTCGTTTTGACTGGTTATGGCTCCCGTAACTCTAAAGGAGCCAAGAGTTATGGCCCTCCGAAGAATTGATATCCACAGGGGGCAACATCTACGGTGCAAGGTGCAACTTCCGTCCAAAATGAAGAAACAGTGCCGTACGACCTTTAGAAATGAGTGCATGGATTTGAAACATTGCAGTCCCATGGTGCACCACTCTCCAGCGTTGGTAAATCATAGACCAGCCACGGGGATCCCGTTTTACACAAAAAATCCCCGTGACGAAAAAACGAAGGGTAAAAAACTTCCATGACCCGATTGAGGTTCGGATAGGCTTTTTTGGGTATGAAAGTAACCAGTGACTGCTGAAAGCTGTCATAGCTGTAGAACTCACAGATACCTTCGTTTTGACTGGTTATGGCTCCCGTAACTCTAAAGGAGCCAAGAGTTATGGCCCTCCGAAGAATCGATATCCACAGGGGGCAACATCTACGGTGCAAGGTGCAACTTCCGTCCAAAATGAAGAAACAGTGCCGTACGACCTTTAGAAATGAGTGCATGGATTTGAAACATTGCAGTCCCATGGTGCACCACTCTCCAGCGTTGGTAAATCATAGACCAGCCACGGGGATCCCGTTTTACAGAAAAAATGCACGTGACGAAAAAACGAAGGGTAAAAAACTTCCTTGACCCGATTGAGGTTCGGATAGGATTTTTTGGGTATAGAACTAACCAGTGATGGCTGAAGGTGGTCGTAGCTGTAGTACTCACAGATACCTTTGTTTTGACCGGTTATGGCTCCCGTAACTCTAAAGGAGCCAAGAGTTATGGCCCTCCGAAGAATCGATATCCACAGGGTGCAACATCTACGGTGCAAGTGGCAACATCCGTCCAAAATGACGAAACAGTGCCGTACGACCTTTAGAAATGAGTGCATGGATTTGAAACATTGCAGTCCCATGGTGCACCACTCTCCAGCAATGGTAAATCATAGACCAGCCACGGGGATCCCGTTTTACAGAAAAAATCCACGTGACGAAAAAACGAAGGGTAAAAAACTTCCTTGACCCGATTGAGGTTCGGATAGGATTTTTTGGGTATGGAACTAACCAGTGATGGTTGAAAGCCGTCATGGCTGTAGAACTCACAGATACCTTCGTTTTGACTAGTTATGGCTCCCATAACCCTAAACGAGCCAAGAGTTATGGCCCTCCGAATAATCGATATCCACAGGGTGCAACATCTACGGTGCAAGGTGCAACATCCGTCCAAAATGACGAAACCGTGCCGTACGACCTTTAGAAATGGATGCATGGATTTGAAACGGTGCAGTACCATGGTGCACCACTCTCCAGCGATGGTAAATCATTGACCAGCCACGGGGATCCCGTTTTACAGAAAAAATCCACGTGACGAAAAAACGAAGGGTAAAAAACTTCCTTGACCCGATTGAGGTTCGGATAGGATTTTTTGGGTATGGAACTAACCAGTGATGGTTGAAAGCCGTCATGGCTGTAGAACTCACAGATACCTTCGTTTTGACTAGTTATGGCTCCCATAACCCTAAACGAGCCAAGAGTTATGGCCCTCCGAATAATCGATATCCACAGGGTGCAACATCTACGGTGCAAGGTGCAACATCCGTCCAAAATGACGAAACCGTGCCGTACGACCTTTAGAAATGGATGCATGGATTTGAAACGGTGCAGTACCATGGTGCACCACTCTCCAGCGATGGTAAATCATTGACCAGCCACGGGGATCCCGTTTTACAGAAAAAATCCACGTGACGAAAAAACGAAGGGTAAAAAACTTCCATGACACGATTGAGGTTCGAATAGGCTTTTTTGGGTATGAAAGTAACCACTGACTGCTGAAAGCTATCATAGCTGTAGAACTCACAGATACCTTCGTTTTGACTGGTTATGTCTCCAGTAACTCTAAAGGAGCCAAGAGTTATGGCCCTCCGAAGAATCGATATCCACAGGGTGCAACATCTACGGTGCAAGGTGCAACATCCGTCCAAAATTTAGAAACAGTGCCGTACGACCTTTAGAAATGAGTGCATGGATTTGAAACATTGCAGTCCCATGGTGCATCACTCTCCAGCGTTGGTAAATCATAGACTAGCCACAGGGATCCCGTTTTACAGAAAAAATCCACGTGACGAAAAAACGAAGGGTAAAATACTTCCTTGACCCGATTGAGGTTCGGATAGGATTTTTTGGGTATGAATGTAACCAGTGACTGCTGAAAGCTTTCATAGCTATAGAACTCACAGATACCTTCGTTTTGACTGGTTATGGCTCCCGTAACTCTAAACGAGCCAAGAGTTATGGCCCTCCAAATAATCGATATCCACAGGGTGCAACATCTACGGTGCAAGGTGCAACATCCATCCAAAATGACGAAACCGTGCCGTACGACCTTTAGAAATGGATGCATGGATTTGAAACGGTGCAGTACCATGGTGCACCACTCTCCAGCGATGGTAAATCATTGACCAGCCACGAGGATCCCGTTTTACAGAAAAAATCCACGTGACGAAAAAACGAAGGGTAAAAAACTTCCATGACCCGATTGAGGTTCGGATAGGCTTTTTTGGGTATGAAAGTAACCAGTGACTGCTGAAAGCTGTCATAGCTGTAGAACTCACAGATACCTTCGTTTTGACTGGTTATGGCTCCCGTAACTCTAAAGAGGCCATGAGTTATGGCCCTCCGAAGAATCGATATCCACAGGGGGCAACATCTACGGTGCAAGGTGCAACTTCCGTCCAAAATGAAGAAACAGTGCCGTACGACCTTTAGAAATGAGTGCATGGATTTGAAACATTGCAGTCCCATGGTGCACCACTCTCCAGCGTTGGTAAATCATAGACCAGCCACGGGGATCCCGTTTTACCGAAAAAATCCACGTGACGAAAAAACGAAGGGTAAAAAACTTCCTTGACCCGATTGAGGTTCGGATAGGATTTTTTGGGTATGGAACTAACCAGTGATGGCTGAAGGTGGTCGTAGCTGTAGTACTCACAGATACCTTTGTTTTGACCGGTTATGGCTCCCGTAACTCTAAAGGAGCCAAGAGTTATGGCCCTCCGAAGAATCGATATCCACAGGGTGCAACATCTACGGTGCTCGTTGCAACATCCGTCCAAAATGACGAAACAGTGCCGTACGACCTTTAGAAATGAGTGCATGGATTTGAAACATTGCAGTCCCATGGTGCACCACTCTCCAGCGATGGTAAATCATAGACCAGCCACGGGGATCCCGTTTTACACAAAAAATCCACGTGACGAAAAAACGAAGGGTAAAAAACTTCCTTGACCCGATTGAGGTTCGGATAGGATTTTTTGGGTATGAAAGTAACCAGTGACTGCTGAAAGCTGTCATAGCTATAGAACTCACAAATACCTTCGTTTTGACTGGTTATGGCTCCCGTAACTCTAAACGAGCCAAGAGTTATGGCCCTCCGAATAATCGATATCCACAGGGTGCAACATCTACGGTGCAAGGTGCAACATCCGTCCAAAATGACGAAACCGTGCCGTACGACCTTTAGAAATGGATGCATGGATTTGAAACGGTGCAGTACCATGGTGCACCACTCTCCAGCGATGGTAAATCATTGACCAGCCACGGGGATCCCGTTTTACAGAAAAAATCCACGTGACGAAAAAACGAAGGGTAAAAAACTTCCATGACACGATTGAGGTTCGAATAGGCTTTTTTGGGTATGAAAGTAACCAGTGACTGCTGAAAGCTGTCATAGCTATAGAACTCATAGATACCTTTGTTTTGACTGGTTATGGCTCCCGTAACTCTAAACGAGCCAAGAGTTATGGCCCTCCAAATAATCGATATCCACAGGGTGCAACATCTACGGTGCAAGGTGCAACATCCGTCCAAAATGACGAAACGGTGCCGTACGACCTTTAGAAATGGATGCATAGATTTGAAACGGTGCAGTACCATGGTGCACCACTCTCCAGCGATGGTAAATAATTGACCAGCCACGGGGATCCCGTTTTACAGAAAAAATCCACGTGACGAAAAAACGAAGGGTAAAAAACTTCCTTGACCCGATTGAGGTTCGGATAGGATTTTTTGGGTATGAAAGTAACCAGTGACTGCTGAAAGCTGTCATAGCTATAGAACTCACAGATACCTTCGTTTTGACTGGTTATGGCTCCCGTAACTCTAAACGAGCCAAGAGTTATGGCCCTCCAAATAATCGATATCCACAGGGTGCAACATCTACGGTGCAAGGTGCAACATCCGTCCAAAATGACGAAACCGTGCCGTACGACCTTTAGAAATGGATGCATGGATTTGAAACGGTGCAGTACCATGGTGCACCACTCTCCAGCGATGGTAAATCATTGACCAGCCACGTGGATCCCGTTTTACAGAAAAAATCCACGTGACGAAAAAACGAAGTGTAAAAAACTTCCATGACCCGATTGAGGTTCGGATAGGCTTTTTTGGGTATGAAAGTAACCAGTGACTGCTGAAAGCTGTCATAGCTGTAGAACTCACAGATACCTTCGTTTTGACTGGTTATGGCTCCCGTAACTCTAAAGGAGCCAAGAGTTATGGCCCTCCGAAGAATTGATATCCACAGGGGGCAACATCTACGGTGCAAGGTGCAACTTCCGTCCAAAATGAAGAAACAGTGCCGTACGACCTTTAGAAATGAGTGCATGGATTTGAAACATTGCAGTCCCATGGTGCACCACTCTCCAGCGTTGGTAAATCATAGACCAGCCACGGGGATCCCGTTTTACACAAAAAATCCACGTGACGAAAAAACGAAGGGTAAAAAACTTCCATGACCCGATTGAGGTTCGGATAGGCTTTTTTGGGTATGAAAGTAACCAGTGACTGCTGAAAGCTGTCATAGCTGTAGAACTCACAGATACCTTCGTTTTGACTGGTTATGGCTCCCGTAACTCTAAAGGAGCCAAGAGTTATGGCCCTCCGAAGAATCGATATCCACAGGGGGCAACATCTACGGTGCAAGGTGCAACTTCCGTCCAAAATGAAGAAACAGTGCCGTACGACCTTTAGAAATGAGTGCATGGATTTGAAACATTGCAGTCCCATGGTGCACCACTCTCCAGCGTTGGTAAATCATAGACCAGCCACGGGGATCCCGTTTTACAGAAAAAATGCACGTGACGAAAAAACGAAGGGTAAAAAACTTCCTTGACCCGATTGAGGTTCGGATAGGATTTTTTGGGTATAGAACTAACCAGTGATGGCTGAAGGTGGTCGTAGCTGTAGTACTCACAGATACCTTTGTTTTGACCGGTTATGGCTCCCGTAACTCTAAAGGAGCCAAGAGTTATGGCCCTCCGAAGAATCGATATCCACAGGGTGCAACATCTACGGTGCAAGTGGCAACATCCGTCCAAAATGACGAAACAGTGCCGTACGACCTTTAGAAATGAGTGCATGGATTTGAAACATTGCAGTCCCATGGTGCACCACTCTCCAGCAGTGGTAAATCATAGACCAGCCACGGGGATCCCGTTTTACAGAAAAAATCCACGTGACGAAAAAACGAAGGGTAAAAAACTTCCTTGACCCGATTGAGGTTCGGATAGGATTTTTTGGGTATGGAACTAACCAGTGATGGTTGAAAGCCGTCATGGCTATAGAACTCACAGATACCTTCGTTTTGACTAGTTATGGCTCCCATAACCCTAAACGAGCCAAGAGTTATGGCCCTCCGAATAATCGATAGCCACAGGGTGCAACATCTATGGTGCAAGGTGCAACATCCGTCCAAAATGACGAAACCGTGCCGTACGACCTTTAGAAATGGATGCATGGATTTGAAACGGTGCAGTACCATGGTGCACCACTCTCCAGCGATGGTAAATCATTGACCAGCCACGGGGATCCCGTTTTACAGAAAAAATCCACGTGACGAAAAAACGAAGGGTAAAAAACTTCCTTGACCCGATTGAGGTTCGGATAGGATTTTTTGGGTATGGAACTAACCAGTGATGGTTGAAAGCCGTCATGGCTGTAGAACTCACAGATACCTTCGTTTTGACTAGTTATGGCTCCCATAACCCTAAACGAGCCAAGAGTTATGGCCCTCCGAATAATCGATATCCACAGGGTGCAACATCTACGGTGCAAGGTGCAACATCCGTCCAAAATGACGAAACCGTGCCGTACGACCTTTAGAAATGGATGCATGGATTTGAAACGGTGCAGTACCATGGTGCACCACTCTCCAGCGATGGTAAATCATTGACCAGCCACGGGGATCCCGTTTTACAGAAAAAATCCACGTGACGAAAAAACGAAGGGTAAAAAACTTCCATGACACGATTGAGGTTCGAATAGGCTTTTTTGGGTATGAAAGTAACCACTGACTGCTGAAAGCTATCATAGCTGTAGAACTCACAGATACCTTCGTTTTGACTGGTTATGTCTCCAGTAACTCTAAAGGAGCCAAGAGTTATGGCCCTCCGAAGAATCGATATCCACAGGGTGCAACATCTACGGTGCAAGGTGCAACATCCGTCCAAAATTTAGAAACAGTGCCGTACGACCTTTAGAAATGAGTGCATGGATTTGAAACATTGCAGTCCCATGGTGCATCACTCTCCAGCGTTGGTAAATCATAGACTAGCCACAGGGATCCCGTTTTACAGAAAAAATCCACGTGACGAAAAAACGAAGGGTAAAATACTTCCTTGACCCGATTGAGGTTCGGATAGGATTTTTTGGGTATGAAAGTAACCAGTGACTGCTGAAAGCTTTCATAGCTATAGAACTCACAGATACCTTCGTTTTGACTGGTTATGGCTCCCGTAACTCTAAACGAGCCAAGAGTTATGGCCCTCCAAATAATCGATATCCACAGGGTGCAACATCTACGGTGCAAGGTGCAACATCCATCCAAAATGACGAAACCGTGTCGTACGACCTTTAGAAATGGATGCATGGATTTGAAACGGTGCAGTACCATGGTGCACCACTCTCCAGCGATGGTAAATCATTGACCAGCCACGAGGATCCCGTTTTACAGAAAAAATCCACGTGACGAAAAAACGAAGGGTAAAAAACTTCCATGACCCGATTGAGGTTCGGATAGGCTTTTTTGGGTATGAAAGTAACCAGTGACTGCTGAAAGCTGTCATAGCTGTAGAACTCACAGATACCTTCGTTTTGACTGGTTATGGCTCCCGTAACTCTAAAGAGGCCATGAGTTATGGCCCTCCGAAGAATCGATATCCACAGGGGGCAACATCTACGGTGCAAGGTGCAACTTCCGTCCAAAATGAAGAAACAGTGCCGTACGACCTTTAGAAATGAGTGCATGGATTTGAAACATTGCAGTCCCATGGTGCACCACTCTCCAGCGTTGGTAAATCATAGACCAGCCACGGGGATCCCGTTTTACCGAAAAAATCCACGTGACGAAAAAACGAAGGGTAAAAAACTTCCTTGACCCGATTGAGGTTCGGATAGGATTTTTTGGGTATGGAACTAACCAGTGATGGCTGAAGGTGGTCGTAGCTGTAGTACTCACAGATACCTTTGTTTTGACCGGTTATGGCTCCCGTAACTCTAAAGGAGCCAAGAGTTATGGCCCTCCGAAGAATCGATATCCACAGGGTGCAACATCTACGGTGCTCGTTGCAACATCCGTCCAAAATGACGAAACAGTGCCGTACGACCTTTAGAAATGAGTGCATGGATTTGAAACATTGCAGTCCCATGGTGCACCACTCTCCAGCGATGGTAAATCATAGACCAGCCACGGGGATCCCGTTTTACACAAAAAATCCACGTGACGAAAAAACGAAGGGTAAAAAACTTCCTTGACCCGATTGAGGTTCGGATAGGATTTTTTGGGTATGAAAGTAACCAGTGACTGCTGAAAGCTGTCATAGCTATAGAACTCACAAATACCTTCGTTTTGGCTGGTTATGGCTCCCGTAACTCTAAACGAGCCAAGAGTTATGGCCCTCCGAATAATCGATATCCACAGGGTGCAACATCTACGGTGCAAGGTGCAACATCCGTCCAAAATGACGAAACCGTGCCGTACGACCTTTAGAAATGGATGCATGGATTTGAAACGGTGCAGTACCATGGTGCACCACTCTCCAGCGATGGTAAATCATTGACCAGCCACGGGTATCCCGTTTTACAGAAAAAATCCACGTGACGAAAAAACGAAGGGTAAAAAACTTCCATGACCCGATGGAGGTTCGGATAGGCTTTTTTGGGTATGAAAGTAACCAGTGACTGCTGAAAGCTATCATAGCTGTAGAACTCACAGATACCTTCGTTTTGACTGTTTATGGCTCCAGTAACTCTAAAGGAGCCAAGAGTTATGGCCCTCCGAAGAATCGATATCCACAGGGTGCAACATCTACGGTGCAAGGTGTAACATCCGTCCAAAATTAAGAAACAGTGCCGTACGACCATTAGAAATGAGTGCATGGATTTGAAACATTGCATTCCCATGGTGCATCACTCTCCAGCGTTGGTAAATCATAGACTAGCCACAGGGATCCCGTTTTACAGAAAAAATCCACGTGACGAAAAAACGAAGGGTAAAAAACTTCCTTGACCCAATTGAGGTTCGGATAGGATTTTTTGGGTATGGAACTAACAAGTCACGGCTGAAGGTGGTCGTAGCTGTAGTACTCACAGATACCTTCGTTTTGACTGGTTATGGCTACCGTAACTCTAAAGGAGCCAAGAGTTATGGCCCTCCGAAGAATCGATATCCACAGGGTGCAACATCTACGGTGCAAGGTGCAACATCCGTCCAAAATGACGAAACCGTGCCGTACGACCTTTAGAAATGGATGCATGGATTTGAAACGGTGCAGTACCATGGTGCACCACTCTCCAGTGATGGTAAATCATTGACCAGCCACAGGGATCCCGTTTTACAGAAAAAATCCACGTGACGAAAAAACGAAGGGTAAAAAACTTCCATGACCCGATTGAGGTTCGGATAGGCTTTTTGGGTATGAAAGTAACTAATGACTGTTGAAAGCTGTCATAGCTGTAGAACTCACAGATACCTTCGTTTTGACTGGTTATGGCTCCCGTAACTCTAAAGGAGCCATGAGTTATGGCCCTCCGAAGAATCGATATCCACAGGGGGCAACATCTACGGTGCAAGGTGCAACTTCCGTCCAAAATGAAGAAACAGTGCCGTACGACCTTTAGAAATGAGTGCATGGATTTGAAACATTGCAGTCTCATGGTGCACCACTCTCCAGCGTTGGTAAATCATAGACCAGCCACGGGGATCCCGTTTTACAGAAAAAATCCACGTGACGAAAAAACGAAGGGTAAAAAACTTCCTTGACCCGATTGAGGTTCGGATAGGATTTTTTGGGTATGGAACTAACCAGTGATGGCTGAAGGTGGTCGTAGCTGTAGTACTCACAGATACCTTTGTTTTGACCGGTTATGGCTCCCGTAACTCTAAAGAAGCCAAGAGTTATGGCCCTCCGAAGAATCGATATCCACAGGGTGCAACATCTACGGTGCTAGTTGCAACATCCGTCCAAAATGACGAAACAGTGCCGTACGACCTTTAGAAATGAGTGCATGGATTTGAAACATGCTGTCCCATGGTGCACCACTCTCCAGCGATGGTAAATCATAGACCAGCCAAGGGGATCCCGTTTTACACAAAAAATCCACGTGACGAAAAAACGAAGGGTAAAAAACTTCCTTGACCCGATTGAGGTTCGGATAGGATTTTTTGGGTATGAAAGTAACCAGTGACTGCTGAAAGCTGTCATAGCTATAGAACTCACAGATACCTTCGTTTTGACTGGTTATGGCTCCCGTAACTCTAAACGAGCCAAGAGTTATGGCCCTCCGAATAATCGATATCCACAGGGTGCAACATCTACGGTGCAAGGTGCAACATCCGTCCAAAATGACGAAACCGTGCCGTACGACCTTTAGAAATGGATGCATGGATTTGAAACGGTGCAGTACCATGGTGCACCACTCTCCAGCGATGGTAAATCATTGACCAGCCACGGGGATCCCGTTTTACAGAAAAAATCCACGTGACGAAAAAACGAAGGGTAAAAAACTTCCATGACACGATTGAGGTTCGAATAGGCTTTTTTGGGTATGAAAGTAACCACTGACTGCTGAAAGCTATCATAGCTGTAGAACTCACAGATACCTTCGTTTTGACTGGTTATGGCTCCAGTAACTCTAAAGGAGCCAAGAGTTATGGCCCTCCGAAGAATCGATATCCACAGGGTGCAACATCTACGGTGCAAGGTGTAACATCCGTCCAAAATTAAGAAACAGTGCCGTACGACCATTAGAAATGAGTGCATGGATTTGAAACATTGCATTCCCATGGTGCATCACTCTCCAGCGTTGGTAAATCATAGACTAGCCACAGGGATCCCGTTTTACAGAAAAAATCCACGTGACGAAAAAACGAAGGCTAAAAAACTTCCTTGACCCAATTGAGGTTCGGATAGGATTTTTTGGGTATGGAACTAACAAGTCACGGCTGAAGGTGGTCGTAGCTGTAATACTCACAGATACCTTCGTTTTGACTGGTTATGGCTACCGTAACTCTAAAGGAGCCAAGAGTTATGGCCCTCCGAAGAATCGATATCCACAGGGTGCAACATCTACGGTGCAAGGTGCAACATCCGTCCAAAATGACGAAACCGTGCCGTACGACCTTTAGAAATGGATGCATGGATTTGAAACGGTGCAGTACCATGGTGCACCACTCTCCAGCGATGGTAAATCATTGACCAGCCACGGGGATCCCGTTTTACAGAAAAAATCCACGTGACGAAAAAACGAAGGGTAAAAAACTTCCATGACCCGATTGAGGTTCGGATAGGCTTTTTGGGTATGAAAGTAACTAATGACTGCTGAAAGCTGTCATAGCTGTAGAACTCACAGATACCTTCGTTTTGACTGGTTATGGCTCCCGTAACTCTAAAGGAGCCAAGAGTTATGGCCCTCCGAAGAATCGATATCCACAGGGTGCAACATCTACGGTGCAAGGTGCAACATCCGTCCAAAATGAAGAAACAGTGCCGTACGACCTTTAGAAATGAGTGCATGGATTTGAAACATTGCAGTCCCATGGTGCACCACTCTCCAGCGTTGGTAAATCATAGACCAGCCACGGGGATCCCGTTTTACAGAAAAAATCCACGTGACGAAAAAACGAAGGGTAAAAAACTTCCTTGACCCGATTGAGGTTCGGATAGGATTTTTTGGGTATGGAACTAACCAGTCACAGCTGAAGGTGGTCGCAGCTGTAGAACTCACAGATACCTTCGTTTTGACTGGTTATGGCTCCCGTATCTCTAAACGAGCCAAGAGTTATGGCCCTCCGAATAATCGATATCCACAGGGTGCAACATCTACGGTGCAAGGTGCAACATCCGTCCAAAATGACGAAACCGTGCCGTACGACCTTTAGAAATGGATGCATAGATTTGAAACGGTGCAGTACCATGGTGCACCACTCTCCAGCGATGGTAAATCAAAGACCAGCCACGGGGATCCCGTTTTACAGAAAAAATCCACGTGACGAAAAAACGACGGGTAAAAAACTTCCTTGACCCGATTGAGGTTCGGATAGGATTTTTTGGGTATGGAACTAACCAGTGATGGCTGAAAGCGGTCATGGCTGTAGAACTCACAGATACCTTCGTTTTGACTGGTTATGGCTCCCATAACTCTAAACGAGCAAAGAGTTATGGCCCTCCGTATAATCGATATCCATAGGGTGCAACATCTACGGTGCAAGGTGCAACATCCGTCCAAAATGACGAAACCGTGCTGTACGACCTTTAGAAATGGATGCATGGATTTGAAACGGTGCAGTACCATGGTGCACCACTCTCCAGCGATTGTAAATCATAGACCAGCCGCGGGGATCCCGTTTTACAGAAAAAATCCACGTGACGAAAAAATGAAGGGTAAAAAACTTCCTTGACCCGATTGAGGTTCGGATAGGATTTTTTGGGTATGGAACTAACCAGTGACGGCTGAAGGCGGTCGTAGCTGTAGTACTCACAGATACCTTCGTTTCGACTGGTTATGGCTCCCGTAACTCTAAAGGAGCCAAGAGTTATGGCCCTCCGAAGAATCGATATCCACCGGGTGCAACATCTACGGTGCAAGGTGCAACATCCGTCCAAAATGATGAAACAGTGCCGTACGACCTTTAGAAATGAGTGCATGGATTTGAAACATTGCAGTCCCATGGTGCACCACTCTCCAGCGATGGTAAATCATAGACCAGCCACGGGGATCCCGTTTTACAGAAAAAATCCACGTGACGAAAAAACGAAGGGTAAAAAACTTCCTTGACCCGATTGAGGTTCGGATTGGATTTTTTGGGTATGGAACTAACCAGGGACGGCTGAAAGCTGTCATGGCTATAGAACTCATAGATACCTTCGTTTTAACTAGTTATGGCTCCCGTAACTCTAAACGAGCCAAGAGTTATGGCCCTCCGAATAATCGATATCCACAGGGTGCAACATCTACGGTGCAAGGTGCAACATCCGTCCAAAATGACGAAACCGTGCCGTACGACCTTTTAAAATGGATGCATAGATTTGAAACGGTGCAGTACCTTGGTGCACCACTCTCCAGCGATGGTAAATAATTGACCAGCCACGGGGATCCCGTTTTACAGAAAAAATCCACGTGACGAAAAAACGAAGGGTAAAAAACTTCCATGACCCGATTGAGGTTCTGATAGGCTTTTTTGGGTATGAAAGTAACCAGTGACTGCTAAAAGCTGTCATAGCTGTAGAACTCACAGATACCTTCGTTTTGACAGGTTATGGCTCCCGTAACTCTAAAGGAGCCAAGAGTTATGGCCCTCCGAAGAATCGATATCCACAGGGTGCAAATTCTACGGTGCAAGGTGCAACATCCGTCCAAAATGAAGAAATAGTTCCGTACGACCTTTAGAAATGAGTGCATGGATTTGAAACATTGCAGTCCCATGGTGCACCACTCTCCAGCGCTGATAAATCATAGACCAGCCACGGGGATCCCGTTTTACAGAAAAAATCCACGTGACGAAAAAACGGAGGGTAAAAAACTTCCTTGACCCGATTGAGGTTCGGATAGGTTTTTTGGGTATGGAACTAACCAGTGATGGCTGAAGGCGGTCGTAGCTGTAGTACTCACAGATACCTTCGTTTTGACTGGTTATGGCTCCCGTAACTCTAAAGGAGCCAAGAGTTATGGCCCTCCGAAGAATCGATATCCACAGGGTGCAACATCTACGGTGCAAGGTGCAACATCCGTCCAAAATGACGAAACAGTGCTGTACGACCTTTAAAAATGGATGCATGGATTTGAAACGGTGCGGTACCATGGTGCACCACTCTCCAGCGATGGTAAATAATTGACCAGCCACGGGGATCCCGTTTTACAGAAAAAATCCACGTGACGAAAAAACGAAGGGTAAAAAACTTCCTTGACCCGATTGAGTTTCGGATAGGATTTTTTGGGTATGGAACTAACTAGTGACGGCTGAAAGATGTCATGGCTGTAGAACTCACAGATACCTTCGATTTGACTGGTTATGGCTCCCGTAACTCTAAACGAGCCAAGAGTTATGGCCCTCCGAATAATCGATATCCACAGGGTGCAACATCTACGGTGCAACGTGCAACATCCGTCCAAAATGACGAAACCGTGCCGTACGACCTTTAGAAATGGATGCATGGATTTGAAACGGTGCGGTACCATGGTGCACGACTCTCCAGCGATGGTAAATCATTGACCAGCCACGGGGATCCCGTTTTACAAAAAAAAATCCACGTGACGAAAAAACGAAGGGTAAAAAACTTCCATGACCCGATTGAGGTTCGGATAGGCTTTTTTGGGTATGAAAGTAACCAGTGACTGCTGAAAGCTGTCATAGCTGTAGAACTCACAGATACCTTCGTTTTGACTGGTTATGGCTCCCGTAACTCTAAAGGAGCCAAGAGTTATGGCCCTTCGAAGAATCGATATCCACAGGGTGCAACATCTACGTTGCAAGGTGCAACATCCGTCCAAAATGAAGAAACAGTGCCGTACGACCTTTAGAAATGAGTGCATGGATTTGAAACATTGTAGTCCCATGGTGCACCACTCTCCAGCGTTGGTAAATCATAGACCAACCACGGGGATCCCGTTTTACAGAAAAAATCCACGTGACGAAAAAACGAAGGGTAAAAAACTTCCTTGACCCGATTGAGGTTCGGATAGGATTTTTTGGGTATGAAACTAACCAGCGACGGCTGAAGGTGGTCGTAGCTGTAGTACTCACAGATACCTTCGTTTTGACTGGTTATGGCTCCCGTAACTCTAAAGGAGCCAAGAGTTATGGCCCTCCGAAGAATCGATATCCACAGGGTGCAACATCTACGGTGCAAGGTGCAACATCCGTCCAAAATGACGAAACAGTGCCGTACTACCTTTAGAATTAAGTGCATGGATTTGAAACATTGCAGTCCCATGGTGCACCACTCTCCAGCGATGGTAAATCATAGACCAGCAGCGGGGATCCCGTTTTACAGAAAAAATCCACGTGACGAAAAAACGAAGGGTAAAAAACTTCCTTGGCCCGATTGAGGTTCGGATAGGATTTTTTGGGTATGGAACTAACCAGCGACGGCTGAAGGTGGTCGTAGCTGTAGTACTCACAGATACCTTCGTTTTGACTGGTTATGGCTCCCGTAATTCTAAACGAGCCAAGAGTTAAGGCCCTCCGAATAATCGATATCCACAGGGTGCAACATCTACGGTGCAAGGTGCAACATCCGTCCAAAATGACGAAACCGTGCCGTACGACCTTTAGAAATGGATGCATGGATTTGAAACGGTGCAGTACCATGGTACACCACTCTCCAGCGATGGTAAATCATTGACCAGCCACGGGGATCCCGTTTTACAGAAAAAATCCACGTGACGAAAAAACGTAGGGTAAAAAACTTCCATGACCAGACTGAGGTTCGGATAGGCTTTTTTGGGTATGAAAGTAACCAGTGACTGCTAAAAGCTGTCATAGCTGTAGAACTCACAGATACCTTCGTTTTGACTGGTTATGGCTCCCGTAACTCTAAACGAGCCAAGAGTTATGGCCCTCCGAAGAATCGATATCCACAGGGTGCAACATCTACGGTGCAAGGTGCAACATCCGTCCAAAATGAAGAAACAGTGCCGTACGACCTTTAGAAATGAGTGCATGGATTTGAAACATTGCAGTCCCATGGTGCACCACTCTTCAGCGTTGGTAAATCATAGACCAGCCACGGGGATCCCTTTTTACAGAAAAAATCCACGTGACGAAAAAACGAAGGGTAAAAAACTTCCTTGACCCGATTGAGGTTCGGATAGGCTGTAGAACTCACAGATACCTTCGTTTTGACTGGCTATGGCTCCCGTCACTCTAAACGAGCCAAGAGTTATGGCCCTCCGAATAATCGATATCCACAGGGTGCAACATGTACGGTGCAAGGTGCAACATCCGTCCAAAATGACGAAACAGTGCCATACGACCTTTAGAAATGGGTGCATGGATTTGAAACATTGCAGTCCCATGGTGCACCACTCTCCAGCGTTGGTAAATCATAGACCAGCCAAGGGGATCCCGTTTTACAGAAAAAATCCACGTGACGAAAAAACGAAGGATAGAAAACTTCCTTGACCCGACTGAGGTTCGGATAGGATTTTTTGGGTATGGAACTAACCAGTGACGGCTGAAAGCGGTCATGGCTGTAGAACTAACAGATACCTTCGTTTTGACTGGTTATGGCTCCCGTAACTCTAGACGAGCCAAGAGTTATGGCCCTCCAAATAATCGATATCCACAGGGTGCAACATCTACGGTGCAAGGTGCAACATCCGTCCAAAATGACGAAACCGTGCCGTACGACCTTTAGAAATGGATGCATAGATTTGAAACGGTGCAGCACCATGGTGCACCACTCTCCAGCGATGGTAAATCATTGACCAGCCACGGGGATCCCGTTTTACAGAAAAAATCCACGTGACGAAAAAACGAAGGGTAAAAAACTTCCATGACCAGACTGAGGTTCGGATAGGCTTTTTTGGGTATGAAAGTAACCAGTGACTGCTGAAAGCTGTCATAGCTGTAGAACTCACAGATACCTTCGTTTTGACTGGTTATGGCTCCCGTAACTCTAAACGAGCCAAGAGTTATGGCCCTCCGAAGAATCGATATCCACAGGGTGCAACATCTACGGTGCAAGGTGCAACATCCGTCCAAAATGAAGAAACAGTGCCGTACGACCTTTAGAAATGAGTGCATGGATTTGAAACATTGCAGTCCCATGGTGCACCACTCTTCAGCGTTGGTAAATCATAGACCAGCCACGGGGATCCCTTTTTACAGAACAAATCCACGTGACGAAAAAACGAAGGGTAAAAAACTTCCTTGACCCGATTGAGGTTCGGATAGGCTGTAGAACTCACAGATACCTTCGTTTTGACTGGCTATGGCTCCCGTCACTCTAAACGAGCCAAGAGTTATGGCCCTCCGAATAATCGATATCCACAGGGTGCAACATGTACGGTGCAAGGTGCAACATCCGTCCAAAATGACGAAACAGTGCCATACGACCTTTAGAAATGGGTGCATGGATTTGAAACATTGCAGTCCCATGGTGCACCACTCTCCAGCGTTGGTAAATCATAGACCAGCCAAGGGGATCCCGTTTTACAGAAAAAATCCACGTGACGAAAAAACGAAGGATAGAAAACTTCCTTGACCCGACTGAGGTTCGGATAGGATTTTTTGGGTATGGAACTAACCAGTGACGGCTGAAAGCGGTCATGGCTGTAGAACTAACAGATACCTTCGTTTTGACTGGTTATGGCTCCCGTAACTCTAAACGAGCCAAGAGTTATGGCCCTCCAAATAATCGATATCCACAGGGTGCAACATCTACGGTGCAAGGTGCAACATCCGTCCAAAATGACGAAACTGTGCCGTACGACCTTTAGAAATGGATGCATAGATTTGAAACGGTGCAGTACCATGGTGCACCACTCTCCAGCGATGGTAAATCATTGACCAGCCACGGGGATCCCGTTTTACAGAAAAAATCCACGTGACGAAAAAACGAAGGGTAAAAAACTTCCATGACCCGATTGAGGTTCGGATAGGCTTTTTTGGGTATGAAAGTAACCAGTGACTGCTGAAAGCTCTCATAGCTGCAGAACTCACAGATACCTTCGTTTTGACTGGTTATGGCTCCCGTAACTCTAAACGAGCCAAGAGTTATGGCCCTCCGAAGAATCGATATCCACAGGGTGCAACATCTACGGTGCAAGGTGCAACATTTGTCCAAAATGACGAAACAGTGCCGTACGACCTTTTGAAATGAGTGCATGGATTTGAAACATTGCAGTCCCATGGTGCACCACTCTCCAGCGATGGTAAATCATATACCAGCCACGGGGATCCCGTTTTACAGAAAAATCCACGTGACGAAAAAACGAAGGGTAAAAAACTTCCTTGACCCGATTGAGGTTCGGATAGGATTTTTTGGGTATGGAACTAACCAGTGACGGCTGAAAGCCATCATGGCTGTAGAACTCACAGATACCTTCGTTTTGACTGGTTATGGCTCCCATAACTCTAAACGAGCCAAGAGTTATGGCCTCCGAATAATCGATATCCATAGGGTGCAACATCTACGGTGGAAGGTGCAACATCCGTCCAAAATGACGAAACCGTGCCGTACGACCTTTAGAAATGGATGCATGTATTTGAAACGGTGCAGTACCATGGTGCACCACTCTCCAGCGATGGTAAATCATAGACCAGCCACGGGGATCCCGTTTTACAGAAAAAATCCACGTGACTAAAAAACGAAGGGTAAAAAACTTCCTTGACCCGATTGAGGTTCGGATAGGATTTTTCCCCTGGGATCCATATAAATACGTGAGGTTGGGCCCTTTTTTTCACTTTTTACTTTTCACTTTGTACTCTTGCTGTAGCTTCTTCTTCGAACCGTTCTTTCAGAGCTTAAAACAAGCGCATTTTTCACGAATCGATCGAATCCTCTAGGCTTTCCCTTGTGATTTTACCAAGTCAGGTAATAGGTGAATCAAACCGAGTGGGGAATGATGGAACTGAAAATTTTCGACATCGCTCCAACCTATCCTTTTTTTGAAAATTTCGAGGAGCTGTGAGATCTGGACAAGGTGGTTCGTCTCCATGGTACTGAGGAGTGAGGTCATTCGAGTCGCATCGATCAAAGTGTCGTCTCTCATCGCTCCGCATCGATTCGAGAATAAGCAATTTGAGTTGATTTTGAATACATAGCTTCGAATCGATGGCTGCAAAGGAAAAAGGTCGCGGCGATCGATTCAAAATGGCGATATTCTGATCGATTCGAAGTAGCCTAATATGGATCGATTCGAAGTAATGATATGGCGATCGATTCGAAAAGAGTCCAACTTCGATCGATTCGAAGCGTATATTGGGTTTTATGGATTCGAACCGCTCCTTTGTTCCCAGAGTTACATCGAGTCGAGCTGTATGGAGTTGGGGCGTACCCATTCGAAGTTCACTGATTCGACTCGTGTCGATTCGAGTCGATCGATTCGAACCTTCTTATCCCTGGGACTTCCACCTTGCTGATTTTGCTTCAGTATCTAAACTATGACCAATGTTCAAGCTGATCTTTGACAAACTTACTGAATTTTTAATATTCTTGACTCCGGCGAGCTTCGGCCTTGCATAATCGAATTTTTACTTGACCTTCCTTTTGGAGCTCGTCGATGGCACCATGACTTAAACTAAATATAACAAATTTATACTTGGATTGGTCAGCAGCATCTGGGTGGTGTGAAAGTGACGGTCAGTGATGACAGTCGTTTTCATTCTCAGACTCCAAAGTTTTATTTTTCGGACATCTCGTTTCATCTCGTAAAATCTGCTTAATTTTTTGCATAGCACTTGCACTGCACGGCATACTCATATACTTTGCACTAGGGGATTGCATGGGCTTTTTATGTATTTTAACGCCGCTTTCTGGTGAGTTAGTTAATTATGGAGTCTTCGAGTTCTCGTCAACAAGAAGCACAAAGCTCGCCTCGTCCAACGCTTGAGATTCCGGAAATCCCTCCAGAAGTCGTAGACCCGGCCCCGGATGAATTGCCGGAGGCCATAATTATTGAAGATCCCATCGATTCTGTTCAATCCAATATCTCGGAGTCGCTGTTGGGTCGGATATGTTCGAAACATAACATATCCCTGGACGATGTTTTATTACCTAGTGCTAGCGATAGGCCCCACAACCCACCTGAAGGATATACTGCCTTCTACCGTCATGCCTGTGTGGCTGGATCTCTTCCCCCTTTTAACCAATATATTAGAGAGATGCTCTCGTATTTGGGAATCGCTCCTTCACAGCTTCATCCCAACGGGCATGCACTATTGAACAGCATTTTCGTCATATTTATGGATTGCCTCTTTCGCCCGCCAAGACCTAACGAGATTAGGCACAAATTCAACTTCAAGAGTAGGGGTGATAGCCCGTCTTTTACTTTTTTGGAGGCGGTCAGGAATTGTCAGGTTGTGACGGGGGCCTGGACCAGGCTTAGTTATTTCAAGAACGAGTGGTTTTTTTGTTCGATGCCCCCCAGGGTTTGCCAAGAGATGGTTATCCAGACGTAAGTACCATAATTTGTTATTGAATGGTCACCTTCAATACTTCACACTAATATTCTGCTATTCTTGCAGCCATCATTTCGAGGCCTACTGGTGGGCATTATAGAGGCGTCGTTCAAAGCCTGCAAAGTGTTCCACGCGACTCAAGACACATAGATTTGCTGTTGACCGACGATAACTTAAAAACATTGGGTTTGATTGAAATGGGGCAGAGTATTGTAATCGAAGGACTGGTGAAACCGGCCCTGAGGAAGAAGAGGGAAGTAGCAAAAAGAAAACCTGGCGTTGTGATAAGAGAAGTGAGTGACGATGAAAGAACGCCTACAGATACTGAGATAGCAGCCGACCTCTCCCGAATAGAAGAGGGCCAGACAGGCAAGGCTGTTGTACCTAAGTTTAAGAGATGGAAGTCTGTAGTCGTAACCCATTCCCAACCTGGGGTCACTGTTTCCAGCACCTCTCCTTACCAGTCCGGAAACCTTTTCTCAGGGTTGGACGACATTCCCATTCCGGACTACGTATCTCTCCACCACGGGTCCGGGTTGGAAGAGCTCCGGGGAGCGCTTGATATAAGCGAATCTTTACCCGTTAGTGTAGTCGACGCTTCTGGTTGGTCGGGGGGTCTACGCATTTATACACTTTTCACAACACTTCACGACTTTCTCATGCATCACAGTGCTTTTTCTTAGGACTTAATCGAATTGTTTCTTCTTTATAGGTGCCATGTCGAATCGTCCTTCTACACTTGACAAACTTCGGCGAGTGCATCATTCTTCATCCTATTATGAGTCTCGTCGTAGGGATTCTGATCGAGATCGTGAGCGGAGGTATAATGAGCAAGAGCAACGTGATAGGGACCGTTCCCGATACTATTCTAGCCAGGAACGTTTTGACAGGGACCGAAGGTACCGTTCACCCTCTCGTTCCCCTCCGCCGTCCAGGGGCCAAGCACCTGCAGTCGAACCTTCGCCGCAACCGTCATCTCAACAAATCTCTAAAGCTGGTCCACGATACGGCTACGACCGTAACTATGGAGGAGGCCCCTCTTGAACCGTCTGGTGAAGGGGCTATTAGAATTGCTCAGTTGAAAAAAGACTTTCCAGAAATATGTTTTGACGCCTATGTCTTTCCACCCAACCTCAAAAGAATTCCCGAAGAGGCCATGCACACCGCCCTCAGCTATACCCAGGATTTTTATGCCCAGTATAAAGAATGGTACAAGGCGGCTGTTAAAGCTTCGAAAATAGCCTTCGAACGAGCCAAAGTTATTGAGAAACTGGAAGCAGACCTGGCTCAGAAGAACCGTATTGTTGACATACTTCAATCTGAAATGGAATCTTCCCGCAAGGCCGAAATGGAGTCGCTAAAGAAGGTCGATGAAACACTAGATGAGATGGCGAAGATGCAGCAAGCGCACTGCACTTTAGTTGAAGATTTGGGCCATCGGTATAAAAGTGTTGAGGCCGAGCGGGATGCGGCGGTCAGAGAGCTTGAGGAATTGAAGGCTAAGTTTGCCGGCTTGGACAAGGAGAAAAATGACGCTAACGTGGCCGCACAAGAAGCGTGCGAGCAAGCCGTGTCTCTTCGAGCTGAGCGAGATGCGGCAATTGCTAAGGTCGAAGCGGTGGAGGCAGAAGTGGAAGGGAGACTTCAAGCAGAGATATTCAGAGTAGAAGCCGAGTTTGATGATCTTCTCGAAACTTATAATGCTAATGTGCTCGAGCACAGGAATCTCTCGTGGCTCGGGGATTATTCCACACTTCTACTTAGTGCTTGGAAAAAATTGGTGGCGAACAAGAAAGCATCTCTCCCTGAAGGTGCTGTGGATGAATTTGAACTTGAGTCTCGCTTGCTGAGCGAGGAGGAAAGGAAGCTTCTCCATGATGCGATGATTTCCGCTGAGAGAGAGACTTGGTTTCCACCATGTGGAAACTGGCGAAGGTTCAGGAGCTGCACATGGTAGTGAAGATGTTTCGGTTGATGCCCCGACTTCATCTGGAGTCACCACTACCGTCGGTCCACATGTTGTCCCTGCTTATAACCCGGATCGACCGGAACTGTCTCTTGGTACAACTTCCGTTTCTGAACTTGCTCTATCACCGAGCCGAGGCAAAGAAGGTATTCTAAATGTTGCTTAAGTGTTTCTAGAACGTTGAACTTGGAACCGATCATTTGTCTAATCACTCTTATTTCTTTTTAAGCAGTGACTGAAAGTGATGCGCCAGTACTCCCAATACCTCAAACTTCGCAGTCAATGCATGGAGCCGTTGTTACCGAGGCTATCACAACTACTGCCGTAACCGGTGAGATGGGAGAAGGATGTTCAGTGTCGTTTGACGTGCGGATGATTGAGGAGCTTCTCGAGCAACCATGTGATCCCTTTACCGATCCTTCTTTTTCGATGGGTGGAGTTGCCCCAACTTTTAGCTCGTTTATGCCAGCCGTCAATGTTTCCAGGTTTGTTCAATCTTCCCGAGAAGAAGAAATTCTTGCCGAGATAAGCGCTGAAATGGCTACATTGACGGCGGTTGGTGGTTCCGGAGGTGATGCTGCTCCACCAAGCTTAACTTCATCAATGGTTACTTCTCTCACTGGCACAGCTATAACTTCTAGTGCTGATGTTCCACCACCTGTTACGGTTCCTCCGCCTCCGGTTCGTCCTCACAAAAGGATCTCTGTCCCTTCCGGCTCTGAGGAAGACGTGGATATTATGCCAGATCCTGAGGATGCCCCAGAGAAGGACAAAAAATCTCGCAAGAAACTGGGTAGCGTGTGACGACCGCCCATGACTCCCGCACCAAAACAAGAGAATAATGCGCTGAAAGGCGTGCCAGGCAGCCATAGGTGACCGTCAAGGTAAAATAAAACAGCGGAACCTCTATCGTACAACTCACAGCGCATGGATAAAATACAATTAGAGAAATATAATATAGTGAAGCTCCATAGAACAGAACATCATCATATAAGCATCATAGTAGTTTTATACAAACATATGATTCATCCATACATCAAAGCCTCACTACATAGCACTCAAACAAATACAGCAGCGGAACACCCAGTGCATTTAATATGAAATAATATGCAAAAGCCTCCTGCTCGTCTTCTTTATCATCAGCGTAGATCTCCAAGAATAGCACCTGTCACCTGCTACCTAGTCTGCCCATCCCAACATGGATGAACAGCCCAAGGTAATAAGAGGAGACATAAAACCTTGAGTCAGACAAAGTCTTAGTGAGCAGTAAATCAACTATCAAACATACCAAAAGAGCATAAGGGATAAAAGGAATAGGAACCAAACCATCCCACTCCACCTCTTCCTACAGTGATAGCCCCCAGACACACACTAAGGAGAAGCAAGCATAACATAGCAGACAATTAAGGTAAAGCAATAATCACTCGAGTCAAGGTCGATGTTTTCCAAATACAAACCCCCAAGGCCTAAACCAAGATCAGATAAGCACCCAGAAAACACCGTTCTTGAGACCGAATGATGATACAACCAAACGTTCAAACACCCATGACTCTGGCTATTAGTGTTATCATTGCCTTGATTTCACCGTTAGTTGAATGACCACCTGTCAAGGGCTAATGGTAACCCCGGTTCTAGACATAGCTCCGCACGTCATCGTGACCCGTGCCTAGGACTTACCTACTCTGCCCAGAGTACTCGACTACCTACCTGTAGTCTTTTGGGTGTCCCGACTACCTACCTGTAGTCGTTTTGGGCGCCCCATGTACTCTTGCTTTTGAGCATGCTAGAACCTTCAACAACGATGAGATCCAAGCCTCCTAGTCATCCTCCTTGACGACTATTCTCAACCTAGCCCAAGCTACCTCTTGACCCATCCATTATCAATCAACTCGAACTACCCTTCAAGTTATCAACATGCTTGGAGTAATCCTTCTCGATTATACCAAGGTTACATCACATCATGCCTTGCCTCATCTTCATCATAGAAAAGGCTCATATTAACATCATGGTTTGCCTCATCGCATCATGGCAAAGTTCCATCTCAACATCATCCAATCCATACATATGAGCTTCAACATCCACTACATATGCCTTAAGCAGCTTTCACCATTCAAGAGCCTCTTCCGTAGCTTTTGAATCGTCTTTGACCATACTTGTCCAAATCTATCAACTAGATAACTCATTCACAACAATTAAACAAGGCAAACATTAATCCAAACAAATAAGTAGTCAATCAAGATCTAAATAGGCATTTATAACTAAAATGGCAATTTCGTAAATAAATGAGCATGGATCTAACGTACATGAATCAAGGGTTTTTAACATAGATCTAACAAATATAAATCATGGGTTTTGTCTCTACAACTTGATAAATGAACTTGCATAAGTAAACATCTTCATAAGTAATGGATCTACACTTGGATCTAAGGAAAAATGCATAAAATCACTATCTACAACACTCCAACAAACCACCAAACCAATATACTCCTTTGGGTCCGCGTGAGAGATAACCACCACTCACCAAATCACCCAAACACCTCAAAAACTTTCAACTTCAGATCTGGACAGCGAAGATTAAAGCTTGATTCGTCGAAATCCCGCTTGAAACGATGAAATCTAGCTTCGTTGGATGAAGATCTTCAACTTTGGCTCTTGGATCTTCAATCTCGATCTTCGATCTTGGATGGATGTTAGAACTAGATTGGAGTGGAGAAAAGAAGATAAAGAAATGTTGTAGTCGAGCTCTCAAAATGGCAGCACTTCGTCGCTTCAAAAACCGGTGCCAAAAAGTGAAGAAATGGTCGCGTATTTATAGCCCTTAAGTCGCTCTGGTCCTAACCCGTTCGACTCCTTAAGTCGTTCGCGAGTTAGCGACTTAACCCACACGGCCTAACCCAAACACACACGACCTAACACGCACGCAAGATACGGCCTAACTCAACCCCGAGTCAACGACTTACGACTCATGCATGCGCGCGACTCAACACAGAACACATGCCGACTCAACCTAAGTCGGTCACGACTTATCCACTACACGATTTAACGACCTAACAAAACACAACGCTAACCCCTAACACGTTAACCTGTTAACTCGTTAGCTTGGTAACACGCTATCTCCACTAACTCGGTAGCTCCACTAACTTGCTAACACGCTAACTCGTGCCAGCCCCTAAGCCTTAACTCACTAACTCTTAGGTCGGTCACACCTACCTTAACTGGCCAACACTTTCCTTAAGTCGTCTAAGCCTTAAGTCAGCCGAGACCAACAAACCGCTTAACCCTTAAGTCGTCACCCTATGAGTCGGTCACTGTCTCAACTAGGTCTAACACTAAGTCGGCAACATCACTAACTCGCCTACCACCTTAAGTCGGCCCAACTCCTTAAGTCGCTCACACGAGCTATCCTCCATACGACTTAAGCTATGGTCGACTCAAACTCCAAATAACTTAACAACGACTTAAAGCATCTATTTTACGATTTTATCGACACGTAAAATACGGGTCGTTACATAGCGGGTCTAGTGGCTCAACCCCGAAGAAGAGACACAAGAAGAAGAAGGAGTGAGCCCTTTATTCTGTCATGTGGTTGCGAAAGGGCAATCCTTTTTACTTCTCCTATTCTAGGCCGTGTATAAGTGTGGATTCGGCACCCACTTTATGAATTGTTTTCAATTTTATCATGTAATCGAACTCCTTTTTGTTTGTTGATAAATGGAAAGAAACTTTTTTCTTTTTGCTCAAGTATTGTATTGATTAACTCATGCTTACATATGTTATGGGCCTTGAATACATGTCCATGCTTCAGGGACTTAATACAATTTTTTTTTAAATTAACAGTTTCGGCCCACATTCTGGGAACTTATTAATTATCAGTGTTTATGACGTAATTCGCTCTCCGGGAACTTGTAATTGACGTTTATATTCCAATTCACACTCTGGGAATCTGGAAATAGAGTTTTGTATCCTGGCTTGCACTACGGGAATCAGGAGTTGAAGTTTATACTCCAATTCACACTTTGGGAACTTGGAGTTGGCTCACACTCTGGGAGCGGTGGATTTATACTCCGGTTCGCGCTCCGGGAACCGAGAGTTGAAATTTGTACTCCAATTCACACTCTGGGAACTTGGAGTTGGCTCACACTCTGGGAGCGATGGATCTATACTCTGGTTCGCACTCCGGGAACCGAGAGTTGAAATTTGTACTCCAATTCACACTCTGGGAACTTGGAGTTGGAGGAGGGATTGTCGTGTATCAATCCCTGCGAATGTTGATGTAGTGTTCTGCCCCCGAGCTCGGGTTTCACTTAGCGAGTGGCCGGTCATATCACAGTCACTCCCTATTTGAATAAATCGCACCGCGTGATGGAATTAGCTCTACGTGCATTGTGATATTGTATGTCATATTCAGTAAATCACAGCTTTTGCTCGAAGAGATGGCATTTTATTGCTGAAACGAGAAAATATGGCAAAGTCAGTTGCCTTATTACAAATTTAAATCTCGAAATGCTAGAATAAAATGCAAAGGAATAAATTGACAGAAAATAAATAAGTAAAGTTTTTCATATGTAGTAGCGACGAAGACTCTCGCTATTCCAAGCTCTCGGCAAGGTAAAACCGTCAACTGTTGATAATTTGAACGTGCCATCTCCGAGCTTTTGTGAAATCACATACGACCCTTCCCAATTTGGCTTCATGTGTGAAGGGACCGGATAAACCCTTTTGAGTACGAGATCGCCGAGTTCGAAGGTTCGCGGACGGACCTTAGCATTGTATAGTCGGGCGACTCGATTTCGATATGCGGCTGCCCTCAAATCAGCCTCTTCGCGCTTTTCATCGAGTAAATCCAAAGAATCAGCAAGTAATATGGCATTTGTTTTTGGATCATAATACGTTACACGATGAGAATGCACTTCCATTTCGACCGGAATAACGGCTTCAGAACCATAAGATAGAGAAAATGGGGTATGACCGGTTGTAGTTTTATGAGTCATTCGATAGGCCCATAGTGCCATAGGAAGTTCGTCGGCCCATTTGACCGCAGCTTTTTCTAGTCGTTTCTTTAGAATGGACTTGATAACTTTATTAACAGCTTCAACGTGACCATTTGCTTGAGGGTGCGCTACTGCAGAGAATTTCTTATGGATGCGGAATCGTTGACAGAAATTCTTGAATTCAGTGCTATCGTATTGAGTTCCGTTATAGGTGATGATGGTATGTGGGAGGCCAAAACGGCAGATAATGTTACGTACTACAAAGTTGATTACTTTCTTTGTGGTAATTATCGCAAGGGATTCAGCTTCAGCCCATTTGGTGAAATAATCAACTGCGACGATGGCGTACTTCGCGCCACCTTTGGCCAGAGGCAATGTGCCGATGATATCCATTCCCCATACCGCAAATGGCCAAGGGCTGACCGTTTGGGTTATCTCTGTAGGCGGGGCTCTTGGAATTCGAGCGTGCTTCTAGCATTTGTCACATTTTCTAGCGTAGTCTGCAACATCGCGATTAACAGTGGGCCAATAATAGCCATATCGAAGTATCTTCTTTGCAAGTGCTTGCCGCCCAGTGTGATCGCCACATTCTCCTTCGTGTATATCGTGTCACACTCGTTTGATTTCATCGTGCGTGATACTCCGGAGGAGAGGAACAGAGTATCCTCTTCGGTACATGACTCCATTCTGAATAACAAATCGTGAGGCCTTTCGTAGAACTTGTCTTTTCTCGCTTCGCCGTTCGGGCAATACACCGCGTTCGATATAATCTTGATAAGGAGTTATCCATGACTCCTTAATGGAGGTTGCTTCGAATGTGAAATCAGTCTCTTTTCGATCAATGCTCGGGGATGATAGGGTCTCAACCGGAACTACCCCCAACTGTTGAGCCTCACCCGTACTTGCTAACTTTGCCAATGAATCAGCTTTCTGATTGTGCTCTCGGGGTATGTAGAAAATGGCATAGTAATCGAACTGATTAAGTATCTCCAGAACTTGAGTTAGATAAGCGGCCAGTCTTCGATCTTTGGCCTGATATTCACCTCGAACTTGACATACTATCAATTGGGAATCACAATAGATCTCTACAGCGATGATTTTCAGATCACGGGCAATCTTTATTCTGGTAAGTAGAGCTTCGTACTCGGCTTCATTGTTGGTTGCGCGGAACTCGAATTTTAAAGCATAACATATGGATCGTCCCTCGGGGGTCTCAAGCACTATCCTAGCTCCTGAGCACCGATCGTTTGATGCACCATCGGTGTACAACTTCCAGATGTATTCGGGAGATTTGCTGGTCTCGGGCAAGTCTTCAGGAATAGTGAATTCGGCTATAAAATATGCTAGGACTTGGCCGTGAATGGATCTCCTTGGAGTATAAGTGATGTCGAATTGACTCAGTTCGATGTTCCACTTCAGTAACCTACCAGACGTCTCAGGCTGCGTAAGGACCTGTCGTAACGGCTGATCGGTGTACACAGTGATAGGATGAGCCTGGAAATATGGCCGGAGCTTCCTCGAGGCAATGACTAGGAAATATGCCAACTTTTCAAGCTTTGGATAATTTCTCTCGGCTCCGGTCAACCGTTTACTCATGTAATAAACCGGCTTTTGCACTCGGTCTTCCTCCCGAATTAATGCAACACTGATTGCGTTCTCTGATACTGCCAGGTAAAGATATAACTGTTCATGATCTACAGGCTTTGAGAGGATTGGTGGTACGGAAAGATGTTGAATTAGTGATCGAAATGCGCCCTCACATTCCGCGGTACATTTGAAGTTTCGTTTCCCCTTTCGAATTAAATCGAAAAATGGAATGCATTTGTCGATCGATTTTGAGATAAACCTGCTTAGTGCTGCCACTTTTCCGTTAAGACTCTGAACTTGCTTTATGGTTTTCGGAGTTTGGAGATTTCTGATAGCCTAGATCTTTTCGGGGTTGGCCTCTATTCCTCTGGCATTGACAATGAACCCAAGGAATTTTCCGGATGCGACTCCGAAATGACACTTGAGTGGATTAAGCTTCATCCCGTATTTCCGAAGGATATTGAACATTGACTCCAAGTCTTTGACATGATCATCAAAGTATCGTGACTTCACCAACATATCATCTACATTGACCTCCATAGTTTTCCCAATCTGATTGGCAAACATTCGGTTGACTAAGCGTTGATAAGTTGCGCCAGCGTTCTTTAATCCAAAAGGCATGACCTTGTAACAATACAACCCCAAGTCGGTTACGAAGCTCGTGTGCTCTTGGTCTGGTACGTGCATGGGTTTCTGGTTGTAACCTGAGTAAGCATCCATGAAGGATAATAATTCATGTCCGACGGTTGAATCTACCAGTTGATCGATCCGGGGAAGTGGAAAGCTGTCTTTTGGGCAGGCTTTATTCAGGTCGGAGTAATCGATACACGTTCTCCATTTCCTGTTTGGTTTCCGGACAAGTACGGGATTGGACACCCACTCTAGGTATAAAGCATCTCTAATGAACCCATTTGATTTTAACCTATCGACCTCCTCTTTCAGGGCGGCAGATCTCTCTGGATCCATACCACGTCTTTTCTGCTTGACCGGGATATACCGCGGGTCAATTTTCAAGGTGTGGCTCGCGATGTCAGGCGAGATTCCACACATATCAGAGCGTGCAGGCGAATACGTCAAGATTCGCCCGGAGAAAATCAATCAATTCCAGTTGTGTCTTTTGGTTAAGCTGAGACCCAATTTTCAACATTCTCGAGTCATCGTGATCATCGTCAATCGAGACATCAATGGTTAGCTCGGCTGGAGAAGCCTGACTTTCCGTAGATTCTTCTTTATTTTCACTGTCCCTTGGATCAAGATCTTTTTGGAATTGGTTGTGGTGCCCAGGCCGAGGCCCAGGCGCTAATTGTCAATCATCGGTAAGACGGACGCAGAGAGATTCTTCTACGCCCTTTCCTTTCTCTTTTCGCTGCGCCTCTCACAGCTCAGCAACATAACAGGCACTCCCAGCAGCCTGATCTCCTTGTACAACTCCTATCCCGTGGTCAGTAGGGAACTTCAGAGTTAAGCACCATGGGGCAATGGCAGCCCTAAATTCAGCAAGGGCCGGTCGGCCCAAAAAAGCATTGTACGGGGAAGGAATATGCAAGACGACAAATTGCAGCATCCGAACTCTTCGGCATTCTCCCACTCCCAACTCTACTGGCAATTCAACTATTCCAGTCGGTATCGTTGCACTCCCGTTGAAGCCGTGGACTCGTGATTGACAAGGCTTTAAGTCCCTAGCTTCCATCTTCATTAATTCATATGCTCTTTTAAATAATATATTTACGGAACTTCCGCTGTCTACCAAGATCCTCTTCATCCAAGCAGGACCAACTTGAGCGGATATGACCAATGGGTCAAATGTGGGAGCTTCGATTTTATCGGCATCTCGATTTCTAAACACGATTTCATCAGCCATTGTCTTTTGTTGTTTAGCCGGTGTTCTGTCTTCTGAGTTACTACAGCATTCAAAGTTTACATGCCTGATTGAGCTAGCATATGACTCCATTTCTCTCCAACTTCTGTCTGCTGGATGAGGACCACCACTTATTATATTGATAACCAATCTTCCGCCCGTGCGAGCGGGTTCACCTTGTCTTTCCTGATTCTGCAACCGATTTTGATTAGATGGGCCCGCTCCACCAGACTGTGGCGCTCGAACAAACTGGTCCAACTTTCTTTCTCTGATCAATTTTTCAATGAGGTCTTGCAAATGTCTACACTCATTGGTATTATCTCCATAACTTTCATGAAACCTACAGAACTTCCCTGTCTGAATTTGCTTCTCCGACGAAGGCTTCGGAGCAGGCTTCTTATATTGCATAGTATTACAGGTCTGTAAGTATACGTTTTCCAGTGACGTGTTAAGCGGTGTATAACTGTCAAACATCGCGGCCCTACGTCTCGGACCACGATTCTGATCTTGCTTCTTGCTTCGGTTATCACCGTTCCTTGATCGTTGGGTCTGTTTATTTTGGATATTCAATTCGACTTTTCCTGAACTTTCTCCGGAATGTTTAACCGCAACATTACTCTGAATCCCTTTACTGCTGGGCCTTGCATCGTCCTGCTTCCTAGACTGTTTCGCATCCTCTCTCCTCAAGAATTGAGCGGCTTTGGAATAGAAACGGTCCAACGATGCGGGAGGTTTTCCGGCTAACCAATTTCCAAACTCGGAATCAGGGTCGATTCCTTTAGTCAAAGCCATTAGAATGGAATTATCATTGGGGTTGGTGATCTCTGCGCATGCAGCATTGAATCTCTCTAAATATCGTCTGAGTGTTTCTCCGAGAGCTTGAGTGACACTTGATAGGGTATGAACATCCTTAGGTCGGGCAATATGCATGCGAAATTGTTCAACAAATTTAGTAGCTAACTGGTCAAACGAAGAAATAGATCGCGGCGGTAATCGTGTAAACCACATTGTCGCAATTCCCCCTAAGGAAATGGGAAAACTGCGGCACTTTACTGTGTCATCAGCTCTTGCAGCAGTCATCGACCATTCAAATTTCAGAATATGTTGATTTGGGTCGGAATTTCCTTCATACATGGGAAGGGTTGGCATTCTGAATCGCCGAGGAGGTTCGGCATATAATATGTCATCAGTAAATGGGGTATGACTCTGGGAGATTCCCCAATCGTCATTCGTTAGGCCTTGACTCTCACGAATCATTCGTCGTATCATGGCTGAGAAGTCTGGTGTTGGAAAATTCTGTGGATGGTGAGCCAAAGTATGGTCGGGTTCCATAGTGCGAGGTGGGATCGGGTGCTGTCGACGATCCGCATCTCGCCTCCTTGGCTCGATGTCTTCCGGGACATATGGCTCTGGAGCCTGTCCCTGCTGATGATAATTTTGATTGGAGTGATCTCGAGCATCAACTCCTATATCAACTGCAGTGGCTGTAGCAGCTCGATCATCTGCAGGGTATTGTGGAATAGTGCCTCCTCGGGAGGAGGGTCCAGTATGGATGCTGGTAGACGGGCCAACCCTTATTTGCCCAACGGTTAACGCCTGTTTATTGTCAGCAGCTTGCGCATGGTTTCCGTCTAGCCTGGGACGGATAAATATGTTATTGTAGTCAGATGAAGCAGAGCTTTCAGTAGAAGAATGAGGAGCTTGATCCCTTCTGGATCTTCTTCGTTTTTGGCGATTTAGTTGATTGGTTAACTCAGCGTTAGCGCGCAACTGCTCAGTTAGCTGTTGTCTGCTTTGGGTTAATTCCTGGAGTAGCGCCTAGAACTCTTGCCTTGTGACCGGACCTGACTGATCCGTATGCCCAGCAGCATCTTGGTTAGGGGACTGTAGCTGTGTGGGATTTTGTCTATCCCGGCCTTCCTGATCACCAATGTTAGAATTGGTTCTTGTACTCACCATTTTGAAGCGTTGAATTCTTAACTAGACTTTTAACAAATCTGAATAGAATGGAAGGAACTTGAATATGAAATCTAGATCTCTCCCTTAGATTTATGCAATCCGGTATCGGCGACAGATCCAAGGAGCAGGAGAAAAACTGGGTTTTTCTCAATGTAAGCACCAAAGTGTTTGTGTCAAAATTGGGCACAACACTCGTCGGAAGTTTTTGAAGAGATAATAAATGAAGAAAGTAAATTAAAAAGTGGATTATCTAACAAAAACTCCAAATAACAGGAAATAAATTGCACAAGAGACAACGATTTAGAGTGGTTCGGCGATTTGCCTACGTCCACTATGAAGTTTTATTACTTTATTGCTTAATATTCGAAGAATACAACTTTTCAATGCCAAAGTACAGCAAGTAGTAAGCCAAAATTCGAAATCAAAGGCAGCGGTGGTGCTCTGAAGCAATTCTGGCAGCGTTTAGACGTGCTTTATCTCTCAAATTCTCCGATCCCCTTTCTGAATGACCAGGGGCTCTATTTATAGGTGTTGGACGCTGATATTTCTCCTAAAATTCGGGGAGACCACTTCTGGCACGTGTGGGGGGCCCACATGGCCGAACTTTGGAGGTCCGGGCCCAAATCTGGATCGATTCGACCCTTGGTTCGAATCGATCAAGGAAATGTCCAATCGAGGCGAAATTTGGTGAGAACATTCTTCAACATGTATGTGAGCTTCTGTGAAAATTTCATAGCATTTGGACTTGTAGATCTCAAGTTATGATCGATTTAAGATTGCATTTTTAGTTGATCTGCGTGCTTCGAATCCATGCTTCTTCGAATCGATAGGGTCGAACCCCTGGGTTTCAGCTGCCACAACTCGATGGATTCGAAGATATCCTTAACTGTTTGATGGATTCGAAGGACCCTCGTGGGATGGAGTCGAAGATAGGAATACTTCGAGGGATTCGAACCAAGGCAGGTGTGGATGGGTTCGAAGCGTGGCAACCTCTGGTGGATTCGTTCGAAGGCATGGCCCTGATGGATTCGAAGGAAGAGGTGGCTTGATGGATTCGAACTTGGGAAGGCCCTGGATGGATTCGGAGCGTGGTTACCTCCGATGGATTCGACCGAAGGCATGTCCCTGATGGGTTCGAAGCAAGCGCACCCCTCATGGATTCTAAGCGAGTGTTCTGGGAGGATTGGTTCGAACCAGGGCCTCTCTCTGATGGATTCGAACCTTATACTACCTGACCCATCTCCCATTGGCGATAACTTGAGCATACGAACTTGGATTGCCTCGAAACTTGGAATGTTGGTTTCTACAGCCCTGCTTGTCGTGTCTTATCAATTGTAGCCCGATCCAGTCTTGAACAAAACTCAGTGATATCCATAGCGAGGCAAAGTATGACCGTCCTTTGAGACGAACTGTTCTCCGTTTCCGATCGATCTTTTGGATATCGCGGCTTTGCCAAAAAGCGGGATAACACCAGTGAGGGCTGAAAGCTGTCATAGCTGTAGAACTCACAGATACCTTCGTTTTGACTGGTTATGGCTCCCGTAACTCTAAACAAGCCAAGAGTTATGTCCCTCCGAAGAATCGATATCCACAGGGTGCAACATCTACGGTGCAAGGTGCAACATCCATCCAAAATGAAGAAATAGTGCCGTACGACTTTTAGAAATGGATGCATGGATTTGAAATGGTGCAGTACCATGGTGGACCACTCTCCAGCGATGGTAAATCATAGACCAGCCACGGGGATCCCGTTTTACTGAAAAAATCCACGTGAGGAAAAACGAAGGGTAAAAAACTTCCATGACCCGATTGAGATTTGGATAGGATTTTTTGGGTATGAAACTAAACAGTGACGGCTGAAAGCTGTCATAGCTGTAGAACTCACAGAATCTTCGTTTTGACTGGTTATGGCTCCCGTAACTCTAAACGAGCCAAGAGTTATGGCCCTCGGAAGAATCGATATCCACAGGGTGCAACATCTACGGTGCAAGGTGCAATATCCGTCCAAAATGACGAAACAGTGCCGTACGACCTTTAGAAATGAGTGCATGGATTTGAAACATTGCAGTACCATGGTGCACCACTCTCCAGCGATGGTAAATCATAGACCAGCCATAGGGATCCCGTTTTACAGAAAAAATCCACGTGACGGAAAAACGAAGGGTAAAATACTTCCTTGACCCGATTGAGGTTCGGATAGGATTTTTTGGGTATGAAACTAATCAGTGACGGCTGAAAGCTGTCATAGCTGTAGAACTCACAGATACCTTCGTTTTGACTGGTTATGGCTCCCGTAACTCTAAAGGAGCCAAGAGTTATGGCCCTCCGAAGAATCGATATCCACAGGGTGCAACATAAACGGTGCAAGGTGCAACATCCGTCCAAAATGATGAAACAGTGCCGTACGACCTTTAGAAATGAGTGCATGGATTTGAAACACTGCAGTACCATGGTGCACCACTCTCCAGTGATGGTAAATCATAGACCAGCCACGGGGATCCCGTTTTACAGAAAAAATCCACGTTACGAAAAAACGAAGGGTAAAAAACTTCATTGACCCGATTGAGGTTCGGATAGGATTTTTTGGGTATGAAACTAACCAGTGACGGCTGAAAGCGGTCATAGCTGTAGAACTCACAGATACCTTCGTTTTGACTGGTTATGGCTCCCGTAACTCTAAACGAGCCAAGAGTTATGGCCCTCCGAATAATCGATATCCATAGGGTTCAACATCTACGGTGCAAGGTGCAACATCCGTCCAAAATGATGAAACCGTGCCATACGACCTTTAGAAATGGGTGCATGGGTTTGAAACGGTGCAGTACCATGGTGCACCACTCTCCAGCGATGGTAAATCATTGACCAGCCACGGGGACCCCGTTTTACAGAAATAATCCACGTGACGAAAAAACCAAGAGTAAAAAACTTCCATGACCCGATTGAGGTTCGGATAGGATTTTTTGGGTATGAAACTAACCAGTGACGGCTGAAAGCAGTCACAGATGTAGAACTCACAGATACCTTCGTTTTGACTGGTTATGGCTCCCGTAACTCTAAAGGAGCCAAGAATATTGGCCCTCCGAATAATCGATATCCATAGGGTGCAACATCTACTGTGCAAGGTGCAACATCCGTCCAAAATGACGAAACCGTGCCGTACGACCTATAGAAATGGATGCATGGATTTGAAACGGTGCAGTACCATGGTGCACCACTCTCCAGCGATGGTAAATCATTGACCAACCACGGGGATCCCGTTTTTACAGAAAAATCCACGTGACGAAAAAACGAAGGCTAAAAAACTTCCATGACCCGATTGAGTTTCGGATAGGATTTTTTGGGTATGAAAGTAACCAGAGACTGCTGAAAGTTGTCATAGCTGTAGAATTCACAGATACCATCGTTTTGACTTGTTACGGCTCCCGTAACTCTAAAGGAGCCAAGAGTTATGGCCCTCCGAAGAATCGATATCCACAGGGTGCAACATCTACGGTGCAAGGTGCAACATCCGTCGAAAATGACGAAACAGTGCCTTACGACGTTAAAAAATGAGTGCATGGATTTGAAACATTGTAGTCTCATGGTGCACCACTCTCCAGCGATGGTAAATCATAGACCAGCCACGGGGATCCCGTTTTACAGAAAAAATCCACGTGACGAAAAAACGAAGGGTAAAAAACTTCCATGACCCGATTGAGGTTCGGATAGGCTTTTTTGGGTATGAAAGTAACCAGTGACTGCTGAAAGCTGTCATAGCTGTAGAACTCACAGATACCTTCGTTTTGACTGGTTAAGGCTCCCGTAACTCTAAACGAGCCAAGAGTTATGGCCCTCCGAAGAATCGATATCCACAGGGTGCAACATCTACGGTGCAAGGTGCAACATCCGTCCAAAATGACGAAACA
This sequence comes from Allium cepa, assembly GCA_030765085.1. NCBI lineage: Eukaryota > Viridiplantae > Streptophyta > Magnoliopsida > Asparagales > Amaryllidaceae > Allium > Allium cepa. The sequence continues at coordinate 3,305,333 of CM060941.1, forward strand.
GTGCCGTACGACCTTTAGAATTGAGTGCATGGATTTGAAACATTGCAGTACCATGGTGCACCACTCTCCAGCGATGGTAAATCATAGACCAGCCACGGGGATCCCGTTTTACAGAAAAAATCCACGTGACGAAAAAATGAAGGGTAAAAAACTTCCTTGACCCGATTGAGGTTCGGATAGGATTTTTTGGGTATGAAACTAACCAGTGATGGCTAAAAGCTGTCATAGCTGTAGAACTCACAGATACCTTCGTTTTGACTGGTTATGGCTCCCGTAACTCCAAAGCAGCCAAGAGTTATGGCCCTCCGAAGAATCGATATCAATAGGGTGCAACATCTACGGTGCAAGGTGCAACATCCGTCCAAAATGACGAAACCGTGCCGTACGACCTTTAGAAATGAGTGCATGGATTTGAAACATTGCAGTACCATGGTGCACCACTCTCCAGCGATGGTAAATCATAGACCAGCCACGGGGATCCCGTTTTACAGAAAAAATCCACGTGACGAAAAAACGAAGGGTAAGAAACTTCCTTGACCCGATTGAGGTTCGGATAGGATTTTTTGGGTATGAAACTAACCAGTGACGGCTGAAATCCGTCATAGCTGTAGAACTCACAGTTACCTTCGTTTTTGACTGGTTATGGCTCCCGTAACTCTAAACGAGCAAAGAGTTATGGCCCTCCGAATAATCGATATCCATAGGGTGCAACATCTACGGTGCAAGGTGCAACATCCGTCCAAAATGACGAAATCGTGCCGTACGACCTTTAGAAATGGATGCATGGTTTTGAAACGGTGCAGTACCATGGTGCACCACTCTCCAGCGATGGTAAATCATTGACCAGCCACGGGGATCCCCTTTTACAGAAAAAATCCACGTGACGAAAAAACGAAGGGTAAAAAACTTCCATGACCCGATTGAGGTTCGGATAAGATTTTTTGGGTATGAAACTAACCGGTGACGGCTGAAAGCGGTCATAGCCGTAGAACTCATAGATACCTTCGTTTTGACTGGTTATGGCTCCCGTAACTCTAAACGAGCCAAGAGTTATGACCCTTCGAAGAATCGATATCCAAGGGGTGCAACATCTACTGTGCAAGGTGCAACATCCGTCCAAAATGACGAAACAGTGCCGTGCGACCTTTAGAAATGAGTGCATGGATTTGAAACAATGCAGTACCATGGTGCACCACTCCCAGCGATGGTAAATCATATACCAGCCACAGGGATCCCGTTCTACAGAAAAAATCCACGTGACGAAAAAACGAAGGGTAAAATACTTCCTTGACCCGATTGAGGTTCGGATAGGATTTTTTGGGCATCAAACTAACCAGTGACGGCTGAAAGCAGTCATAGCTATAGAACTCACAGATACCTTCGTTTTGACTGGTCATGGCTCCCGTAACTCTAAAGGAGCCATGAGTTATGGCCCCCCGAAGAATCGATATCCACAGGGTGCAACATATACGGTGCAAGGTGCAACATCCGTCCAAAATGACGAAACAGTGCCGTACGACCTTTAGAAATGAGTGAATGGATTTGAAACACTGCAGTACCATGGTGCACCACTCTCCAGCGATGGTAAATCATAGACCAGCCACGGGGATCCCGTTTTACAGAAAAAATCCACGTTACGAAAAAACGAAGGGTAAAAAACTTCCTTGACCCGATTGAGGTTCGGATAGAATTTTTTGGGTATGAAGCTAACCAGTAACGGCTGAAAGCGGTCATAGATGTACAACTCACAGATACCTTCATTTTGACTTGTTATGGCTCCCGTAACTCTAAATGAGCCAAGAGTTATGCCCCTTCGAATAATCGATATCCATAGGGTTCAACTTCTACGGTGCAAGGTGCAACATCCGTCCAAAATGACGAAACAGTGTCGTACGACCTTTAGAAATGAGTGCATGGATTTGAAACATTGCAGTCCCATGGTGCACCACTCTCCAGCGATGGTAAATCATAGACCAGCCACGGGGATCCCGTTTTACAGAAAAAATCCACGTGACGAAAAAACGAAGGGTAAAAAACTTCCATGACCCGATTGAGGTTCGGATAGGCTTTTTTGGGGATGAACGTGACTAGTGACTGCTGAAAGCTTTCATCGCTTTAAAACTCACAGGTACCTTCGTTTTGACTAGTTATGGCCCCCGTAAATCTTAAGGAGCCAAGAGTTATGGCCCTCCGAAGAATCGATATCCACAGCGTGCAACATCTACGATGGAAGGTGCAACATCCGTCCAAAATAACGAAACAGTGTCGTACGACCTTTAGAAATGAGTGCATGGATTTGAAACATTGCAGTACCATGGTGCACAACTCTCCAGCGATGGTAAATCATAGACCAGCCACGGGAATCCCGTTTTAAAGAAAAAATCCACGTGACGAAAAAACGAAGGGTAAAAAACTTCCATGACCCGATTGAGGTTCGGATAGGCTTTTTTGGGTATGAAAGTAACCAGTGACTGCTGAAAGCTGTCATAGCTGTAGAACTCACAGATACCTTCGTTTTGACTGATTATGGCTCCCGTAACTCTAAAGGAGCCAAGAGTTATGGCCCTCCGAAGAATCGATATCCACAGGGTGCAACATCTACGGTGCAAGGTGCAACATCCGTCCAAAATGACGAAACAGTGCCGTATGACCTTTAGAAATGAGTGCATGGATTTGAAACATTGCAGTCCCATGGTGCACCACTCTCCAGCAATGGTAAATCATAGACCAGCCACGGGGATCCCGTTTTACAGAAAAAATCCACGTGACGAAAAAACGAAGGGTAAAAAACTTCCTTGACCCGATTGAGGTTCGGATAGGATTTTTTGGGTATGGAACTAACCAGTGACGGCTAAAAGCCATCATGGCTACAGAACTCAAAGATACCTTCGTTTTGACTGATTATGGCTCCCGTAACTCTAAACGAGCCAAGAGTTATGGCCCTCCGAATAATCGATATCCACAGGGTGCAACATCTACGGTGCAAGGTGCAACATCCGTCCAAAATGACGAAACCGTGCCGTACGACTTTACAAATGGATGCATGGATTTGAAACGGTGCAGTACCATGGTACACCACTCTCCAGCGATGGTAAATCATTGACCAGCCACGGGGATCCCGTTTTATAGAAAAAATCCACGTGACGAAAAAACGAAGGGTAAAAAACTTCCATGACCCGATTGAGGTTCGGATAGGCTTTTTTGGGTATGAAAGTAACCAGTGACTGCTGAAAGCTGTCATAGCTGTAGAACTCACAGATACCTTCGTTTTGACTGGTTATGGCTCCCGTAACACTAAAGGAGCCAAGAGTTATGGCCCTTCGAAGAATCGATATCCACAGGGTGCAACATCTACGGTGCAAGGTGCAACATCCGTCCAAAATGACGAAACAGTGCCGTACGACCTTTAGAAATGAGTGCATGGATTTGAAACATTGCAGTCCCATGGTGCACCACTCTCCAGCGATGGTAAATCATAGACCAGCCACGGGGATCCCGTTTTACAGAAAAAATCCACGTGACGAAAAAACGAAGGGTAAAAAACTTCCATGACACGATTGAGGTTCGGATAGGCTTTTTTGGGTATGAACGTAACCAGTGACTGCTGAAAGCTTTCATCGCTGTAGAACTCACAGATACCTTCGTTTTGACTGGTTATGTCTGCCGTAACTCTGAAGGAGCCAAGAGTTATGGCCCTCCGAAGAATCGATATCCACAGGGTGCAACATCTACGGTGCAAGGTGCAACATCCGTCCAAAATGACGAAACAATGCCGTACGACCTTTAGAAATGAGTGCATGGATTTGAAACATTGCAGTCCCATGGTGCACCACTCTCCAGCGATGGTAAATCATAGACCAGCCACGGGGATCCCGTTTTACAGAAAAAATCCACGTGACGAAAAAACGAAGGGTAAAAAACTTCCTCGACCCGATTGAGGTTCGGATAGGATTTTTTCGGTATGGAACTAACCAGTGACGGCTGAAAGCTATCATGGTTGTAGAACTCACAGATACCTTCGTTTTGACTGGTTATGGCTCCCGTAACTCTAAACGAACCAAGAGTTATGGCCCTCCGAATAATCGATATCCACAGGGTGCAACATCTACGGTGCAAGGTGCAACATCCGCCCAAAATGACGAAACCGTGCCGTACGACCTTTAGAAATGGATGCATGGATTTGAAACGGTGCAGTACAATGGTGCACCACTCTCCAGCGATGGTAAATCATTGACCAGCCACGGGGATCCCGTTTTACAGAAAAAATCCACGTGACGAAAAAACGAAGGGTAAAAAACTTACTTGACCCGATTGAGGTTCGGATAGGATTTTTTCCGTATGGAACTAAACAGTGACGGCTGAAAGCTATCATGGCTGTAGAACTCACAGATACCTTCATTTTGACTAGTTATGGCTCCCGTAACTCTAAAGGAGCCAAGAGTTATGGCTCTCCGAAGAATCGATATCCACAGGGTGCAACATCTACGGTGCAAGGTGCAACATCCGTCCAAAATGACGAAACAGTGCCGTACGACCTTTAGAAATGAGTGCATGGATTTGAAACATTGCAGTCCCATGGTGCACCACTCTCCAGCGATGGTAAATCATAGACCAGCCACGGGGATCCTGTTTTACAGAAAAAATCCACGTGACGAAAAAACGAAGGGTAAAAAACTTCCATGACCCGATTGAGGTTCGGATAGGTTTTTTTGGGTATGAACGTAACCAGTGACTGCTGAAAGCTTTCATCGCTGTAGAGCTCACAGATATCTCCGTTTTGACTGGTTATGGCTCCCGTAACTCTAAAGGAGCCAAGAGTTATGGCCCTCTGAAGAATCGATATCCACAGGGTGCAACATCTACGGTGCAAGGTGCAACATCCGTCCAAAATGACGAAACAGTGATGTACGACCTTTAGAAATGAGTGCATGGATTTGAAACATTGCAGTCCCATGGTGCACCACTCTCCAGCGATGGTAAATCATAGACCAGCCACGGGGATCCCGTTTTACAGAAAAAATCCACGTGACGAAAAAACGAAGGGTAAAAAACTTCCTTGACCCGATTGAGGTTCGGATAGGATTTTTTTGGTATGGAACTAACCAGTGACGGCTGAAAGCTATCATGGCTGTAGAACTCACAGATACCTTCATTTTGACTGGTTATGGCTCCCGTAACTCTAAACGAGCCAAGAGTTATGGCCCTCCGAATAATCGATATCCACAGGGTGCAACATCTACGGTGCAAGGTGCAACATCCGTCCAAAATGACGAAACCGTGCCGTACAACCTTTAGAAATGGATGCATGGATTGGAAACGGTGCAGTACCATGGTGCACCACTCTCCAGCGATGGTAAGTCATAGACCAGCCACGGGGATCCCGTTTTACAGAAAAAATCCACGTGACGAAAAAACAAAGGGTAAAAAACTTCCTTGACCAGATTGAGGTTCAGATAGGATTTTTTCGGTATGAAACTAACCAGGGACGGCTGAAAGCTATCATGGCTGTAGAACTCACAAATACCTTCGTTTTGACTGGTTATGGCTCCCGTAACTCTAAACGAGCCAAGAGTTATGGCCCTCCGAATAATCGATATCCACAGGGTGCAACATCTACGGTGCAAGGTGCAACATCCGTCCAAAATGACGAAACAGTGTCGTACGACCTTTAGAAATGAGTGCATGGATTTGAAACATTGCAGTACCATGGTGCACCACTCTCCAGCGATGGTAAATCATAGACCAGCCACGGGGATCCCGTTTTACATAAAAAATCCACGTGACGAAAAAACGAAGGGTAAAAAACTTCCTTGACCCGATTGAGGTTCGGATAGGATTTTTTTGGTATGGAACTAACCAGTGACGGCTGAAAGCTATCATGGCTGTAGAACTCACAGATACCTTCATTTTGACTGGTTATGGCTCCCGTAACTCTAAACGAGCCAAGAGTTATGGCCCTCCGAATAATCGATATCCACAGGGTGCAACATCTACGGTGCAAGGTGCAACATCCGTCCAAAATGACGAAACCGTGCCGTACGACCTTTAGAAATGGATGCATGGATTGGAAACGGTGCAGTACCATGGTGCACCACTCTCCAGCGATGGTAAGTCATAGACCAGCCACGGGGATCCCGTTTTACAGAAAAAATCCACGTGACGAAAAAACGAAGGGTAAAAAACTTCCTTGACCAGATTGAGGTTCGGATAGGATTTTTTCGGTATGGAACTAACCAGTGACGGCTGAAAGCTATCATGGCTGTAGAACTCACACATACCTTCGTTTTGACTGGTTATGGCTCCCGTAACTCTAAACGAGCCAAGAGTTATGGCCCTCCGAATAATCGATATCCACAGGGTGCAACATCTACGGTGGAAAGTGCAACATCCGTCCAAAATGACGAAACCGTGCCGTACGACCTTTAGAAATGGATGCATGGATTTGAAACGGTGCAGTACCATGGTGCACCACTCTCTAGCGATGGTAAATCATTGACCAGCCACGGGGATCCCGTTTTACAGAAAAAATCCACGTGACGAAAAAACGAAGGGTAAAAAACTTCCATGACCCGATTGAGGTTCGGATAGGCTTTTTTGGGTATGAAAGTAACCAGTGACTGCTGAATGCTGCCATAACTATAGAACTCACAGATACCTTCGTTTTGACTGGTTATGGCTCCCGTAATCTAAACGAGCCAAGAGTTATGGCCCTCCGAAGAATCGATATCCACAGGGCGCAACATCTACGGTGCAAGGTGCAACATCCGTCCGAAATGACGAAACGGTGCCGTACGACCTTTAGAAATGAGTGCATGGATTTGAAACATTGCAGTCCCATGGTGCACCACTCTCCAGCGATGGTAAATCATAGACCAGCCACGGGGATCCCGTTTTACAGAAAAAATCCACGTGACAAAAAACGAAGGGTAAAAAACTTCCATGACCCGATTGAGGTTCGGATAGGCTTTTTTGGGTATGAAAGTAACCAGTGACTGCTGAAAGGTGTCATTGCTATAGAACTCACAGATAGCTTCGTTTTGACTGGTCATGGCTCCCGTAACTCTAAAGGAGCCAAGAGTTATGGCCCTCCGAAGAATCGATATCCACAGGGTGCAACATCTACGGTGCAAGGTGCAACATCCGTCCAAAATGATGAAACAGTGCCGTACTACCTTTAGAAATGAGTGCATGGATTTGAAACATTGCAGTCCCATGGTGCACCACTCTCCAGCGATGGAAAATCATAGACCAGCCACGGGGATCCCGTTTTACAGAAAAAATCCACGTGACGAAAAAACGAAGGGTAAAAAACTTCCATGACCCGATTGAGGTTCGGATAGGCATTTTTGGGTATGAACGTAACCAGTGACTGCTGAAAGCTTTCATCGCTGTAGAACTCACAGATACCTTCGTTTTGACTGGTTATGGCCCCGTAACTCTGAAGGAGCCAAGAGTTATGGCCCTCCGAAGAATCGATATCCACAGGGTGCAACATCTACGGTGCAAGGTGCAACATCCGTCCAAAATGACGAAACAGTGACGTACGACCTTTAGAAATGAGTGCATGGATTTGAAACATTGCAGTCCCATGGTGCACCACTCTCCAGCGATGGTAAATCATAGACCAGCCATGGGGATCCCGTTTTACAGAAAAAATCCACGTGACGAAAAAACGAAGGGTAAAAAACTTCCTTTACCCGATTGACGTTCGGATAGGATTTTTTGGGTATGGAACTAACCAGTGTTGGCTGAAAGCAGTCATTGCTGTAGAACTCACAGATACCTTCGTTTTGACTGGTTATGGCTCCCGTAACTCTAAACGAGCCAAGAGTTATGGCCCTCCGAATAATCGATATCCACAGGGTGCAACATCTACGGTGCAAGGTGCAACATCCGTCCAAAATGACGAAACCGTGCCGTACGACCTTTAGAAATGGATTCGTGGATTTGAAACGGTGCAGTGCCTTGGTGCACCACTCTCCAGCGATGGTAAATCATTGACCAGCCACGAGGATCCCGTTTTACAGAAAAAATCCACGTGACGAAAAAACGAAGGGTAAAAAACTTCCATGACCCGATTGAGGTTCGGATAGGCTTTTTTGGGTATGAAAGTAACCAGTGACTGCTGAAAGCTGTCATAGCTGTAGAACTCACAGATACCTTCGTTTTGACTATTTATGGCTCCCGTAACTCTAAAGGAGCCAAGAGTTATGGCCCCCCGAAGAATCGATATCCACAGGGTGCAACATATACGGTGCAAGGTGCAACATCCGTCCAAAATGACGAAACAGTGCCGTACGACCTTTAGAAATGAGTGAATGGATTTGAAACACTGCAGTACCATGGTGCACCACTCTCCAGCGATGGTAAATCATAGACCAGCCACGGGGATCCCGTTTTACAGAAAAAATCCACGTTACGAAAAAACGAAGGGTAAAAAACTTCCTTGACCCGATTGAGGTTCGGATAGAATTTTTTGGGTATGAAGCTAACCAGTAACGGCTGAAAGCGGTCATAGATGTACAACTCACTGATACCTTCGTTTTGACTTGTTATGGCTCCCGTAACTCTAAATGAGCCAAGAGTTATGGCCCTCCGAATAATCGATATCCATAGGGTTCAACATCTACGGTGCAAGGTGCAACATCCGTCCAAAATGACGAAACAGTGTCGTACGACCTTTAGAAATGAGTGCATGGATTTGAAACATTGCAGTCCCATGGTGCACCACTCTCCAGCGATGGTAAATCATAGACCAGCCACGGGGATCCCGTTTTACAGAAAAAATCCACGTGACGAAAAAACGAAGGGTAAAAAACTTCCATGACCCGATTGAGGTTCGGATAGGCTTTTTTGGGTATGAACGTGACTAGTGACTGCTGAAAGCTTTCATCGCTGTAGAACTCACAGGTACCTTCGTTTTGACTAGTTATGGATCCCGTAAATCTTAAGGAGCCAAGAGTTATGGCCCTCCGAAGAATCGATATCCACAGCGTGCAACATCTACGGTGGAAGGTGCAACATCCGTCCAAAATAACGAAACAGTGTCGTACGACCTTTAGAAATGAGTGCATGGATTTGAAACATTGCGGTACCATGGTGCATAACTCTCCAGCGTTGGTAAATCATAGACCAGCCACGGGAATCCCGTTTTAAAGAAAAAATCCATGTGACGAAAAAACGAAGGGTTAAAAACTTCCATGACCCGATTGAGGTTCGGATAGGCTTTTTTGGGTATGAAAGTAACCAGTGACTACTGAAAGCTGTCTTAGCTGTAGAACTCACAGATACCTTCGTTTTGACTGATTATAGCTCCCGTAACTCTAAAGGAGCCAAGAGTTATGGCCCTCCGAAGAATCGATATCCACAGGGTGCAACATCTACGGTGCAAGGTGCAACATCCGTCCGAAAGGACGAAACAGTGCCGTATGACCTTTAGAAATGAGTGCATGGATTTGAAACATTGCAGTCCCATGGTGCACCACTCTCCAGCAATGGTAAATCATAGACCAGCCACGGGGATCCCGTTTTACAGAAAAAATCCACGTGACGAAAAAACGAAGGGTAAAAAACTTCCTTGACCCGATTGAGGTTCGGATAGGATTTTTTGGGTATGGAACTAACCAGTGACGGCTAAAAGCCGTCTTGGCTGCAGAACTCAAAGATACCTTCGTTTTGACGGGTTATGGCTCCCGTAACTCTAAACGAGCCAAGAGTTATGGCCCTCCGAATAATCGATATCCACAGGGTGCAACATCTACGGTGCAAGGTGCAACATCCGTCCAAAATGACGAAACCGTGCCGTACGACTTTACAAATGGATGCATGGATTTGAAACGGTGCAGTACCATGGTACACCACTCTCCAGCGATGGTAAATCATTGACCAGCCACGGGGATCCCGTTTTATAGAAAAAATCCACGTGACGAAAAAACGAAGGGTAAAAAACTTCCATGACCCGATTGAGGTTCGGATAGGCTTTTTTGGGTATGAAAGTAACCAGTGACTGCTGAAAGCTGTCATAGCTGTAGAACTCACAGATAACTTCGTTTTGACTGGTTATGGCTCCCGTAACTCTAAAGGTGCCAAGAGTTATGGCCCTCCGAAGAATCGATATCCACAGGGTGCAACATCTATGGTGCAAGGTGCAACATCCGTACGAAATGACGAAACCGTGCCGTACGACCTTTAGAAATGAGTGCATGGATTTGAAACATTGCAGTCCCATGGTGCATCACTCTCCAGCGATGGTAAATCATAGACCAGCCACGGGGATCCCGTTTTACAGAAAAAATCCACGTGACGAAAAAACGAAGGGTAAAAAACTTCCTTGACCCGATTGACGTTCGGATAGGATTTTTTGGGTATGGAACTAACCAGTGTTGGCTGAAAGCAGTCATTGCTGTAGAACTCACAGATACCTTCGTTTTGACTGGTTATGGCTCCCGTAAATCTAAACGAGCCAAGAGTTATGGCCCTCCGAATAATCGATATCCACAGGGTGCAACATCTACGGTGCAAGGTGCAACATCCGTCCAAAATGACGAAACCGTGCCGTACGACCTTTAGAAATGGATGCATGGATTTGAAACGGTGCAGTGCCTTGGTGCACCACTCTCCAGCGATGGTAAATCATTGACCAGCCACGAGGATCCCGTTTTACAGAAAAAATCCACGTGACGAAAAAACGAAGGGTAAAAAACTTCCATGACCCGATTGAGGTTCGGATAGGCTTTTTTGGGTATGAAAGTAACCAGTGACTGCTGAAAGCTGTCATAGCTGTAGAACTCACAGATACCTTCGTTTTGACTAGTTATGGCTCCCGTAACACTAAAGGAGCCAAGAGTTATGGCCCTCCGAAGAATCGATATCCACAGGGTGCAACATCTACGGTGCAAGGTGCAACATCCGTCCAAAATGGCGAAACAGTGCTGTACGACCTTTAGAAATGAGTGCATGGATTTGAAACATTGCAGTACCATGGTGCACCACTCTCCAGCGATGGTAAATCATAGACCAGCCACGGGGATCCCGTTTTACAGAAAAAATCCACGTGACGAAAAAACGAAGGGTAAAAAACTTCCATGACACGATTGAGGTTCGGATAGGCTTTTTTGGGTATGAACGTAACCAGTGACTGCTGAAAGCTTTCGTCGCTGTAGAACTCACAGATACCTTCGTTTTGACTGGTTATGTCTGCCGTAACTCTGAAGGAGCCAAGAGTTATGGCCCTCCGAAGAATCGATATCCACAGGGTGCAACATCTACGGTGCAAGGTGCAACATCCGTCCAAAATGACGAAACAATGCCGTACGACCTTTAGAAATGAGTGCATGGATTTGAAACATTGCAGTCCCATGGTGCACCACTCTCCAGCGATGGTAAATCATAGACCAGCCACGGGGATCCCGTTTTACAGAAAAAATCCACATGACGAAAAAACGAAGGGTAAAAAACTTCCTTGACCCGATTGAGGTTCGGATAGGATTTTTTCGGTATGGAACTAGCCAGTGACGGCTGAAAGCTATCATGGTTGTAGAACTCACAGATACCTTCGTTTTGACTGGTTATGGCTCCCGTAACTCTAAACGAACCAAGAGTTATGGCCCTCCGAATAATCGATATCCACAGGGTGCAACATCTACGGTGCAAGGTGCAACATCCGTCCAAAATGACGAAACCGTGCCGTACGACCTTTAGAAATGGATGCATGGATTTGAAACGGTGCAGTACCATGGTGCACCACTCTCCAGCGATGGTAAATCATTGACCAGCCACGGGGATCCCGTTTTACAGAAAAAATCCACGTGACGAAAAAACGAAGGGTAAAAAACTTCCTTGACCCGATTGAGGTTCGGATAGGATTTTTTCCGTATGGAACTAAACAGTGACGGCTGAAAGCTATCATGGCTGTAGAACTCACAGATACCTTCGTTTTGACTGGTTATGGCTCCCGTAACTCTAAAGGAGCCAAGAGTTATGGCCCTCCGAAGAATCGATATCCACAGGGTGCAACATCTACGGTGCAAGGTGCAACATCCGTCCAAAATGACGAAACAGTGTCGTACGACCTTTAGAAATGAGTGCATGGATTTGAAACATTGCAGTCCCATGGTGCACCACTCTCCAGCGATGGTAAATCATAGACCAGCCACGGGGATCCTGTTTTACAGAAAAAATCCACGTGACGAAAAAACGAAGGGTAAAAAACTTCCATGACCCGATTGAGGTTCGGATAGGCTTTTTTGGGTATGAACGTAACCAGTGACTGCTAAAAGCTTTCATCGCTGTAGAACTCACAGATATCTTCGTTTTGACTGGTTATGGATCCCGTAACTCTGAAGGAGCCAAGAGTTATGGCCCTCTGAAGAATCGATATCCACAGGGTGCAACATCTACGGTGCAAGGTGCAACATCCGTCCAAAATGACGAAACAGTGATGTAGGACCTTTAGAAATGAGTGCATGGATTTGAAACATTGCAGTCCCATGGTGCACCACTCTCCAGCGATGGTAAATCATAGACCAGCCACGGGGATCCCGTTTTACAGAAAAAATCCACGTGACGAAAAAACGAAGGGTAAAAAACTTCCTTGACCCGATTGAGGTTCGGATAGGATTTTTTTGGTATGGAACTAACCAGTGACGGCTGAAAGCTATCATGGCTGTAGAACTCACAGATACCTTCATTTTGACTGGTTATGGCTCCCGTAACTCTAAACGAGCCAAGAGTTATGGCCCTCCGAATAATCGATATCCACAGGGTGCAACATCTACGGTGCAAGGTGCAACATCCGTCCAAAATGACGAAACCGTGCCGTACGACCTTTAGAAATGGATGCATGGATTGGAAACGGTGCAGTACCATGGTGCACCACTCTCCAGCGATGGTAAGTCATAGACCAGCCACGGGGATCCCGTTTTACAGAAAAAATCCACGTGACGAAAAAACGAAGGGTAAAAAACTTCCTTGACCAGATTGAGGTTCGGATAGGATTTTTTCGGTATGGAACTAACCAGTGACGGCTGAAAGCTATCATGGCTGTAGAACTCACACATACCTTCGTTTTGACTGGTTATGGCTCCCGTAACTCTAAACGAGCCAAGAGTTATGGCCCTCCGAATAATCGATATCCACAGGGTGCAACATCTACGGTGGAAAGTGCAACATCCGTCCAAAATGACGAAACCGTGCCGTACGACCTTTAGAAATGGATGCATGGATTTGAAACGGTGCAGTACCATGGTGCACCACTCTCTAGCGATGGTAAATCATTGACCAGCCACGGGGATCCCGTTTTACAGAAAAAATCCACGTGACGAAAAAACGAAGGGTAAAAAACTTCCATGACCCGATTGAGGTTCGGATAGGCTTTTTTGGGTATGAAAGTAACCAGTGACTGCTGAATGCTGCCATAACTATAGAACTCACAGATACCTTCGTTTTGACTGGTTATGGCTCCCGTAATCTAAACGAGCCAAGAGTTATGGCCCTCCGAAGAATCGATATCCACAGGGCGCAACATCTACGGTGCAAGGTGCAACATCCGTCCGAAATGATGAAACGGTGCCGTACGACCTTTAGAAATGAGTGCATGGATTTGAAACATTGCAGTCCCATGGTGCACCACTCTCCAGCGATGGTAAATCATAGACCAGCCACGGGGATCCCGTTTTACAGAAAAAATCCACGTGACAAAAAACGAAGGGTAAAAAACTTCCATGACCCGATTGAGGTTCGGATAGGCTTTTTTGGGTATGAAAGTAACCAGTGACTGCTGAAAGGTGTCATTGCTATAGAACTCACAGATAGCTTCGTTTTGACTGGTCATGGCTCCCATAACTCTAAAGGAGCCAAGAGTTATGGCCCTCCGAAGAATCGATATCCACAGGGTGCAACATCTACGGTGCAAGGTGCAACATCCGTCCAAAATGATGAAACAGTGCCGTACTACCTTTAGAAATGAGTGCATGGATTTGAAACATTGCAGTCCCATGGTGCACCACTCTCCAGCGATGGAAAATCATAGACCAGCCACGGGGATCCCGTTTTACAGAAAAAATCCACGTGACGAAAAAACGAAGGGTAAAAAACTTCCATGACCCGATTGAGGTTCGGATAGGCATTTTTGGGTATGAACGTAACCAATGACTGCTGAAAGCTTTCATCGCTGTAGAACTCACAGATACCTTCGTTTTGACTGGTTATGGCCCCGTAACTCTGAAGGAGCCAAGAGTTATGGCCCTCCGAAGAATCGATATCCACAGGGTGCAACATCTACGGTGCAAGGTGCAACATCCGTCCAAAATGACGAAACAGTGACGTACGACCTTTAGAAATGAGTGCATGGATTTGAAACATTGCAGTCCCATGGTGCACCACTCTCCAGCGATGGTAAATCATAGACCAGCCACGGGGATCCCGTTTTACAGAAAAAATCCACGTGACGAAAAAACGAAGGGTAAAAAACTTCCTTGACCCTATTGAGGTTCAGATAGGATTTTTTCGGTATGGAACTAACCAGTGACGGCTGAAAGCTATCATGGCTGTAGAACTCACAAATACCTTCGTTTTGACTGGTTATGGCTCCCGTAATCTAAACGAGCCAAGAGTTATGGCCCTCCGAAGAATCGATATCCACAGGGTGCAACATCTACGGTGTAAGGTGCAACATCCGTCCGAAATGACGAAACGGTGCCGTACGACCTTTAGAAATGAGTGCATGGATTTGAAACATTGCAGTCCCATGGTGCACCACTCTCCAGCGATGGTAAATCATAGACCAGCCACGGGGATCCCGTTTTACAGAAAAAATCCACGTGACGAAAAAACGAAGGGTAAAAAACTTCCATGAACCGATTGAGGTTCGGATAGGCTTTTTTGGGTATGAAAGTAACCAGTGACTGCTGAAAGCTGTCATAGCCATAGAACTCACAGATACCTTCGTTTTGACTGGTTATGGCTCCCGTAACTCTAAAGGAGCCAAGAGTTATGGCCCTCCGAAGAATCGATATCCACAGGGTGCAACATCTACGGTGCAAGGTGCAACATCCGTCCAAAATGACGAAACAGTGTCGTACGACCTTTAGAAATGAGTGCATGGATTTGAAACATTGCAGTCCCATGGTGCACCACTCTCCAGCGATGGTAAATCATAGGCCAGCCACGGGGATCCCGTTTTACAGAAAAAATCCACATGACGAAAAAACGAAGGGTAAAAAACTTCCTTCACCCGATTCAGGTTCGGATAGGATTTTTGGGAACTAACCAGTGACGGATGAAAGCTGTCATGGTTGTAGAACTCACAGATACCTTCGTTTTGACAGGATATGGCTCCTGTTACTCTAAACGAGCCAAGAGCTATGGCCCTCCGAATAATCGATATCCACAGGGTGCAACATCTACGGTGCAAGGTGCAACATCCGTCCAAAATGACGAAACCGTGCCGTACGACCTTTAGAAATGGATGTATGGATTTGAAACGGTGCAGTACCGTGGTGCACCACTCTCCAGCGGTGGTAAATCATAGACCAGCCACGGGGATCCCGTTTTACAGAAAAAATCCACGTGACGAAAAAACGAAGGGTAAAAAACTTCCATGGCCCGATTGAGGTTCGGATAGGCTTTTTTGGGTATGAAAGTAACCGGTGACTGCTGAAAGCTGTCACAGCTGTAGAACTCACAAATACCTTCGTTTTGACTGGTTATGGCTCCCGTAACTCTAAAGGAGCCAAGAGTTATGGCCCTCTGAAGAATCGATATCCACAGGGTGCAACATCTACGGTGCAAGGTGCAACATCCGTCCAAAATGACGAAACAGTGCCGTACGACCTTTAGAAATGAGTGCATGGATTTGAAACATTGCAGTCCCATGGTGCACCACTCTCCAGCGATGGTAAATCATAGACCAGCCACGGGGATCCCGTTTTACAGAAAAAATCCACGTGACGAAAAAACGAAGGGTAAAAAACTTCCATGACCCGATTGAGGTTCGGATAGGCTTTTTTGGGTATGAACGTAACCGGTGACTGCTGAAAGCTTTCATCGCTGTAGAACTCATAGATACCTTCGTTTTGACTGGTTATGTCTCCTGTAACTCTGAAGGAGCCAAGAGTTATGGCCCTCCGAAGAATCGATATCCGCAGGGTGCAACATCTACGGTGCAAGGTGCAACATCCGTCCAAAATGACGAAACAGTGCCGTACGACCTTTAGAAATGAGTGCATGGATTTGAAACATTGCAGTCCCATGGTGCACCACTCTCCAGCGATGGTAAATCATAGACCAGCCACGGGGATCCCGTTTTACAGAAAAATCCACGTGACGATAAAACGAAGGGGTAAAAAATTTCCTTGACCCGATTGAGGTTCGGATTGGATTTTTTTGATATGGAACTAACCAGTGACGGTTGAAAGCTATCATGGCAGTAGAACTCACAGATACCTTCGTTTTGACTGGTTATGGCTACCGTAACTCTAAACGAGCCAAGAGTTATGGCTCTCCGAATAATCGATATCCACAGGGTGCAACATCTACGGTGCAAGGTGCAACATCCGTCCAAAATGACGAAACCGTGTCGTACG
This sequence comes from Allium cepa, assembly GCA_030765085.1. Taxonomy (NCBI): domain Eukaryota; kingdom Viridiplantae; phylum Streptophyta; class Magnoliopsida; order Asparagales; family Amaryllidaceae; genus Allium; species Allium cepa. The sequence goes on from CM060941.1 coordinate 3,321,916, forward strand.
ACCGTTAGAAATGGATGCATGGATTTGAAACGGTGCAGTACCATGGAGCACCACTCTCCAGCGATGGTAAATCATTGACAAGCCACGGGGATCCCGTTTTACAGAAAAAATCCACGTGACGAAAAAACGAAGGGTAAAAAACTTCTTTGACCCGATTGAGGTTCGGATAGGATTTTTTCGGGACGGAACTAACCTGTGACGGCTGAAAGCTATCTTGGCTGTAGAACTCACAGATACCTTCGTGTTGACTGGTTATGGCTCCCGTAACTCTAAAGGAGCCAAGAGTTATGGCCCTCCGAAGAATCGATATCCATAGGGTGCAACATCTACGGTGCAAGGTGCAACATCCGTCCAAAATGGCGAAACAGTGTCGTACGACCTTTAGAAATGAGTGCATGGATTTGAAACATTGCAGTCCCATGGTGCACCACTCTCCAGCGATGGTAAATCATAGACCAGCCACGGGGATCCCGTTTTACAGAAAAAATCCACGTGACGAAAAAACGAAGGGTAAAAAACTTCCATGATCCGATTGAGGTTCGGATAGGCTTTTTTGGGTATGAACGTAACCAGTGACTGCTGAAAGCATTCATCGCTGTAGAACTCACAAATACCTTCGTTTTGACTGGTTATGGCTCCCGTAACTCTGAAGGAGCCAAGAGTTATGGCCCTCCGAAGAATCGATATCCACAGGGTGCAACATCTACGGTGCAAGGTGCAACATCCGTCCAAAATGACGAAACAGTGCCGTACGACCTTTAGAAATGAATGCATGGATTTGAAACATTGCAGTCCCATGGTGCACCACTCTCAAGCGATGGTAAATCATAGACCTGCCACGGGGATCCCGTTTTACAGAAAAAATCCACGTGACGAAAATACGAAGGGTAAAAAACATCCTTGACTCGATTGAGGTTCGGATAGGATTATTTCGGTATGGAACTAACCAGTGACGGCTGAAAGCTATCATGGCTGTAGAACTCACAGATACCTTCGTTTTGACTGGTTATGGCTCCCGTAACTCTAAACGAGCCAAGAGTTATGGCCCTCCGAATAATCGATATCCACAGGGTGCAACATCTACGGTGCAAGGTGCAACATCCGTCCAAAATGACGAAACCGTGCCGTATGACCTTTAGAAATGGATGCATGGATTTGAAACGGTGCAGTACCATGGTGCACACTCTCCAGCGATGGTAAATCATTGACCAGCCACGGGGATCCCGTTTTACAGAAAAAATCCACGTGACGAAAAAACGAAAGGTAAAAAACTTCCATGACCCGATTGAGGTTCGGATAGGCTTTTTTGGGTATGAAAGTAACCAGTGACTGCTGAAAGCTGTCATAGCTGTAGAACTCACAGATACCTTCGTTTTGACTGGTTATGGCTCCCGTAATCTAAACGAGCCAAGAGTTATGGCCCTCCGAAGAATCGATATCCACAGGGTGCAACATCTACGGTGCAAGGTGCAACATCCGTCCGAAATGACGAAACGGTGCCGTACGACCTTTAGAAATGAGTACATGGATTTGAAACATTGCAGTCCCATGGTGCACCACTCTCCAGCGATGGTAAATCATAGACCAGCCATGGGGATCCTGTTTTACAGAAAAAATCCACGTGACGAAAAAACGAAGGGTAAAAAACTTCCATGACCCGATTGAGGTTCGGATAGGCTTTTTTGGGTATGAAAGTAACCAGTGACTGCTGAAAGCTGTCATAGCTATAGAACTCACAGATACCTTCGTTTTGACTGGTTATGGCTCCCGTAACTCTAAAGGAGCCAAGAGTTATGGCCCTCCGAAGAATCGATATCCACAGGGTGCAACATCTACGATGCAAGGTGCAACATCCGTCCGAAATGACGAAACCGTGCCTTATGACCTTTAGAAATGGATGCATGGATTTGAAACGGTGCAGTACCATGGTGCACCACTCTCTAGTGATGGTAAATCATAGACCAGCCACGGGGATCCCGTTTTACAGAAAAAATCCACGTGACAAAAAACGAAGGGTAAAAAACTTCCATGACCCGATTGAGGTTTGGATAGGCTTTTTTGGGTATGAAAGTAACCAGTGACTGCTGAAAGCTGTCATAGCTTTAGAACTCACAGATACCTTCGTTTTGACTGGTTATGGCTCCCGTAACTCTAAAGGAGCCAAGATTTATGGCCCTCCGAAGAATCGATATCCACAGGGTGCAGCATCTACGGTGCAAGGTGCAACATCCGTCCAAAATGACGAAACAGTGTCGTATGACCTTTAGAAATGAGTGCATGGATTTGAAACATTGCAGTCCCATGGTGCACCACTCTCCAGCGATGGTAGATCATAGACCAGCCACGGGGATCCCGTTTTACAGAAAAAATCCACGTGACGAAAAAACGAAGGGTAAAAAACTTCCATGACCCGATTGAGGTTCGGGTAGGCTTTTTTGGGTATTAACGTAACTAGTGACTGCTGAAAGCTTTCATCACTGTAGAACTCACAGATACCTTCGTTTTGACTGGTTATGGCTCCCGTAACTCTGAAGGAGCCAAGAGTTATGGCCCTCCGAAGAATCGATATCCACAGGGTGCAACATCTACGGTGCAAGGTGCAACATCCGTCCAAAATGACGAAACAGTGCCGTACGACCTTTAGAAATGAGTGCATGGATTTGAAACATTGCAGTCCAATGGTGCACCACTCTCCAGCTATGGTAAATCATAGACCAGCCACGGGGATCCCGTTTTACAGAAAAAATCCACGTGACGAAAAAACATTTCTAAAGGAACCTAGAGTTGATTGCAGGACTGTCGTGTGTCAGTCCAGTTCGGCCATTGATGTGATGGCTTGCCCCCGAGAGGTGGGTTTCGCTTAGCAAATGATCGGTGGGATCTCGATTACTTTCCACTTATCTTCCATCAACGAAGGAGGAGACTTGGTTTATGGACGGATGAATCACATCCGTGTTCATTTGGATCCCGCTTCTGCCAAGCCTAAGGAGTAAGATTAGTGTTCTAGCAAGCTTTGAGCTCGAGCAGAGGAGAGGATGGCTGAACTACATCCACTTTGAGTTGTGTATTTTCCCTTAAGTTGGGGGCAAGAGTTGGAGAGTAGACGGTCGAGCCACGTCCACTTTACGCTTTGCACTCTTCCAGTCGAGTTGAGGAAGAGAGTTGGAACGATGGCTCATGATGGTTTGTGAGTAGGTAGTCATTCATTGATGACTATAGATTGATGGTTGGCCCCTGATGAAGTTGGTTTAAGGCATGACTGTTTTGCCGAATCACAGATGCAAACTAGGGAGTGAATGATCAAATCATATCCACTTTAAACATATGTCCTCAAATTACCCCAAGTTCTAATGTAGGATTGGATGCATAGATGGCCATGTCACGTCGACTCTCGGTGTGATTTAAATTTTATTGGGCATCCGAGGAAGCATAAGTATTTTGGTGAGCTTCAAGTAAGAGATGGAGAGTGCATGGTTGGGCTACATAACTCCAAGTCTTTCTCAAATCTTCTAACTAAATTGCATAGGCATGTGAGTGGATGGTCGGTTGCATCCACTTCGTACTGGAGCCCTAAACTTGTCTGTCTCTTCCACATTGATGGCCTGCCCCAAGTCAGGTGCGTATAGCAACCGACGAGTGGTTGAATTATGCTCGCCATGATGATACCTAAATGACTTTATCATAGTCCACGGAGGTTGTTTTGCACCCGTCCTTAAGTACTCGGTTACTCATTGATAAGTGAAGCGGCGTCGTATGCTCGCTATTGCACTTCGGTCCAGCCTTTCACAGTTGGGAGTCTAACGCAAATGGTTTAGTTTGATCAAAGTTCCAATTGAGGTCGGGGGTTCCCGGCTCTTCATTTTATGGGGCTTGAACATATTGCCAGAGCTATCCTTTCTGGAGCAGCCTTATGGCGTTGGCATCCATGATAGTCATATAAAGAAGAGGAGCTTCCCGATTTAGAGTATGGAGCAGGTTCCCTTGTATGTCGCCAAGTTGATCCTTCGTCTGATTCATCAACGTAATGTTGGCCTGGACATGTTGGTGTAGTCGTCGGCGACTATCCACCAATTCTGTTATCAAACTCTGGAAATAAGCTTTTGTGCTGATTTCATTTATTAGTGTTGGCAGCAACGGGCTGTAGATTTTGATCAGTTCATTGGCTGCCAGCTTCTTTATTCCCTTTAGCAATATGAGAAGTAGAAATGATATGCTAACTACGATTGACAGTCTTCTTTGAGAAATAGGGGATACAACGCATTTGATGGTATTCATCACTTTTCGTGGACTCCATTCACCATTCTCACTTCATGAGGTAGTGGTGGAGGTTGAATTTCCATAGTACACGGACATAGTCGGCATGCTGAATTTTAGTTAGAAATTCTACGTGTAGGATGGTCTCAATGAATAGGCCCTGACTGGGAACGATACTCGAATCAACATTATCAAGTCCATTTTATGGTTACGGGGTCTTGTGATACTGGTGAATGATGTATGCCCGACTGCCTAATGTTCGAGTGGTTGGTAATGTCGATCGGATGGTGAGTGGATTAATATGGGCTCATTGATTGGTGATTATTTCTAATTTCCACCATGAAGGAGGCTCGCATAAGATAGTTAGGAAGTCCTCTTAGAGTTGTATGTCATGCTTTTAGTCATATGGACATGGAATGATTAAGATACGGGCATATGAAGATGGTTCAGTGGTGAACAACTATGTTTTGAGTTGGCAGAGTAGACAAGGCAGGGTAGTCGTAATACTAGCCATCGCACCATAATTGTCAGTTTAGGACTTTTAAAAGCTGGTTAATTGGAGGAAGTTGCAGTCCACTTTAAAAGCATGATACATTAATCAACCCTAGTTCGTGCCATATTAGCTAGGTTCTCCAGCCTCTGGGAGCACCATTTGAATAGTATTTCAATACCCATTCCTTGATTGCAACTCAAATTTGCTATTGTAATCTCCTACTTCCCGTCCAGTCATGGAACGACCTGAATGTTCCTTTATTTAAGTTGAGGTTTGGATTAACTATGCTGGTGCTCTGCGCTGCGGCTAGGGTTCGGGGGGGTTAAGATACGGGCATATGCGAATTGTTCGTTCGCATCGATGGTTCGAGCGCTTAAATGATGGATCGAACTAAAGGCAGATAGATGGATACAAACTGCATGTGCGTATTGATGCGAAATGGAGGCAGATGGATGGGTACGAAGTACCTGTGAGTATCGATTCGAATTGGAGGCAGATGGATGGATACGAAGTAGCGCTCCATGATGGATACGAAGTAGCGCTCCCTGATGGATACGAAGTAGCGCTCCGTGATGGATACGAAGTAGCGCTCCGTGATGGATACGAAGTTCACCGCATTTCTGGATTCGAAGTTATGGATACGAAATTCACCACATTTTCTGGATTCGAACCTATGGATACGAAATTCACCACATTTTCTGGATTCGAACCTATGGATACGAACTTCACCACATTTTCTGGATTCGAAAATATGGGTTCGAAAATGATCATATTTTCATGGATTCGAACATATGGATACGAAATTCACCATATTTTCTGGGTTCGAAAATATGGATACGAAAACCATCATTTTTTCATGGATACGAAAATATGGGTACGAAATTCATCATATTTTCATGGATACGAAAATATGGGTACGAAAAACAGCATTTTTTCTGGATTCGAAAATAGGGGTACGGACTGCATGATGAATCTGGTTCTTCTTAGATTTTAGAGCAATCTGAATAGAATAGAAGGAACCCATGAACGATAGATCTAGATCTCTCTCTTAGATTTATTCAATCCGGTATCGATGACAGATCCAACGAGCAGGAGAAAATCTAGGTTTTCTCAGTGGAAGCACCAAAATGTTTGCACCAAAATTGGGCAAACACCCTTCGGAAGTTTTTGAAGAGATAGTAAATGAAGAACTTGAATTGGAAATAGGGACTATCTAACAAAAACTCCAAGTCACAGAAAAGTAAATTGCGCAGAAGACAAGGATTTAGAGTGGTTCGGCCATGCGCCTACATCCACTATGAAGTTTTATCACTTTATTTCTTAATACTTGAATATTACAAGTGCTTTTCAGCAACTTACAATAGCAAATGGACTTAAATCCGAAATTAACAGCAATTGAGATAGTATGGAGTGATTCTGGCAGCGTTTAGGCTTGTTCTTCTTCTCCAAATTCTCCGACCTCTTCTCTGAATGACCAGGGGCTCTATTTATAGGTGTGGAAGGCCAAAATCCCGCCTAAATCATGGAGAGGCTGCTTGGCACGTGACGGGGGGCCCACAGGCCCGCGTTCTTGAAGTGCGTGCCCAGTTTGGGATCGATTCGAAGTGAAATTCGAATCGATCAAAAAATTGTCCAATTGCGATGAAACTTGGCATGGACGTTCTTCATCACGTAGACAAACTTCTGTAAAAATTTCATGGGATTTGGATCAGTAGATTGGGAGTCATGATTGGTTCGAAATTGGGTGTTCGGCATGCTGTTTGGTTCGAATCGATGGAATCGATTCGTTCGAATCGATGCATGGCCGAAGCGAATACTTCGAATCGATTGGGGCGCGCCTGTCTTCGAGCCGATCCATGTTCGTGCTAGCTTAGCCGCTTTGTTGGATTCAAAGGTCATCTTCGAATCGATGGGGTGGATTCGTTCGAATCGATCCAAATGCGCCCTGGATCGATTCGAAGTTGTCGAAGTCGATGGAGTCGAAGGTGAGTGATGGAGTCGAAGATGATGGACGGATTCGAAGGTGAGCGATGGAGTCGAAGGTGAGTGATGGAGTCGAAGATGATGGCTGGATTGGAAGGTGAGCGATGGAGTCGAAGGTGAGTGATGGAGTCGAAGATGATGGATGGATTCGAAGGCGAGCGATGGAGTCGAAGATGATGGATGGATTCGAAGGTGAGCGATGGAGTCGAGGCTGTGATGGGTTCGAAGCTATTAATGGATTCGAAGCTGTGGTGGATTCGAAGCATAGGAAGGACTCGAATTTGTGATGGATTCGAAGTAGGGAGTTCCTTAGATGGATTCGAATGTCGCCTCTTCCTATGGGTTCGAATATGATGGGTTCGAAACAGATGGTTTCGAACACGATGGTTTCGAACACGATGGGTTCGAATATGATGGGTTCGAACATGATGGGTTCGAACCGAGCAATGTGCACCTTCTTAACTTGAATCCATCATAACTTGAGCATATGACCTCGGATTGACTTGAAATTTGAAATGCTGGCTTCTATGTTCTTTCTTATCATGCCTTATCAATTGCGGCCCGATCCGGGCTCGGACAGAATTCATCGATATCCATAGTGAAGTGAAATACGACCAATCTCTGAGGTGAACTGTTTTCTGTTTTTGACCAATCTTTTGGTATCACGGCTTTTGCCCAAATAGCGGGATAACAGGTATGAACGTAACCAGTGACTGCTGAAAGCTTTCATCGCTGTAGAACTCACAGATACCTTCGTTTTGACTGGTTATGGCTCCCGTAACTCTGAAGGAGCCAAGAGTTATGGCCCTCCGAAGAATCGATATACACAAGGTGCAACATCTACGGTGCAAGGTGCAACATCCGTCCAAAATGACGAAACAGTGCCGTACGACCTTTAGAAATGAGTGCATGGATTTGAAACATTGCAGTCCCATGGTGCACCACTCTCCAGCGATGGTAAATCATAGACCAGCCACGGGGATCCCGTTTTACAGAAAAAATCCACGTGACGAAAAAACGAAGGGTAAAAAACTTCCATGACCCGATTGAGGTTCGGATAGGCTTTTTTGGGTATGAAAGTAACCAGTGACTGCTGAAAGCTGTCATAGCTGTAGAACTCACAGATACCTTCGTTTTGACTGGTTATGGCTCCCGTAACTCTAAAGGAGCCAAAAGTTATGGCCCTCCGAAGAATCGATATCCACAGGGTGCAACATCTACGGTGCAAGGTCCAACATCCGTCCAAAATGACGAAACAGTGCCGTACGACCTTTAGAATTGAGTGCATGGATTTGAAACATTGCAGTCCCATGGTGCGCCACTCTCCAGCGATGGTAAATCATAGACCAGCCACGGGGATCCCGTTTTACAGAAAAAATCCACGTGACGAAAAAACGAAGGGTAAAAAACTTCCTTGCCCTGATTGAGGTTCGGGTAGGATTTTTTAGGTATGGAACTAACCAGTGACTGCTGAAACCTGTCATAGCTGTAGAACTCACAGATACCATCGTTTTGACTGGTTATGGCTCCCGTAACTCTAAACGAGCCAAGAGTTATGGCCCTCCGAATAATCGATATCCACAGGGTGCAACATCTTCGGTGCAAGGTGCAACATCCGTCCAAAATGACGAAACCGTGCCGTACGACCTTTAGAAATGGATGCATTGATTTGAAACGGTGCAGTACCATGGTGCACCACTCTCTAGCGATGGTAAATCATAGACCAGCCACGGGGATCCCGTTTTACAGAAAAAATCCACGTGACGAAAAAATGAAGGGTAAAAAACTTGCTTGACCCGATTGAGGTTCGGATAGGATTTTTTGGGTATGGAACTAACCAGTGACGGCTGAAAGCTGTCAAGGCTGTAGAACTCACAGATACCTTCGTTTTGACTAGTTATGGCTCCCGTAACTCTAAACGAGCCAAGAGTTATGGCCCTCCGAAGAATCGATATCCACAGGGTGCAACATCTACGGTGCAAGGTGCAACATCCGTCCAAAATGACGAAACAGTGCCGTACGACCTTTAGAAATGAGTGCATGGATTTAAAACGGTGCAGTACCATGGTGCACCACTCTCCAGCTATGGTAAATCATTGACCAGCCACGGGGATCCCGTTTGACAGAAAAAATCCACGTGACGAAAAAACGAAGGGTAAAAAACTTCTATGACCCGATTGAGGTTCGTATAGGCTTTTTTGGGTATGAAAGTAACCAGTGACTGCTGAAAGCTGTCATAGCTGTAGAACACACAGATACCTTCGTTTTGACAGGTTATGGCTCCCGTAACTCTAAAGGAGCCAAGAGTTATGGCCCTCCGAAGAATCGATATCCACAGGGTGCAACATCTACGGTGCAAGGTGCAACATCCGTCCAAAATGACGAAATAGTGCCGTACGACCTTTAGAAATGAGTGCATGGATTTGAAACGGTGCAGTACCATGGTGCACCACTCTCCAGCTATGGTAAATCATTGACCAGCCACGGGGATCCCGTTTTACAGAAAAAATCCACGTGACGAAAAAACGAAGGGTAAAAAACTTCTATGACCCGATTGAGGTTCGTATAGGCTTTTTTGGGTATGAAAGTAACCAGTGACTGCTGAAAGCTGTCATAGCTGTAGAGCACACAGATACCTTCGTTTTGACAGGTTATGGCTCCCGTAACTCTAAAGGAGCCAAGAGTTATGGCCCTCCGAAGAATCGATATCCACAGGGTGCAACATCTACGGTGCAAGGTGCAACATCCGTCCAAAATGAAGAAACCGTGCCGTACGACCTTTAGAAATGGATGCATGGATTTGAAACGGTGAAGTACCATGGTGCGCCACTCTCCAGCTATGGTAAATCATTGACCAGCCACGGGGATCCCGTTTTACAGAAAAAATCCACGTGACGAAAAAACGAAGGGTAAAAAACTTCTATGACCCGATTGAGGTTCGTATAGGCTTTTTTGGGTATGAAAGTAACCAGTGACTGCTGAAAGCTGTCATAGCTGTAGAACACACAGATACCTTCGTTTTGACAGGTTATGGCTCCCGTAACTCTAAAGGAGCCAAGAGTTATGGCCCTCCGAAGAATCGATATCCACAGGGTGCAACATCTACGGTGCAAGGTGCAACATCCGTCCAAAATGAAGAAACCGTGCCGTACGACCTTTAGAAATGGATGCATGGATTTGAAACGGTGAAGTACCATGGTGCACCACTCTCCAGCTATGGTAAATCATTGACCAGCCACGGGGATCCCGTTTTATAGAAAAAATCCACGTGACGAAAAAACGAAGGGTAAAAAACTTCCATGACCCGATTGAGGTTCGGATAGGCTTTCTTGGGTATGAAAGTAACCAGTGACTGCTGAAAGCTGTCATAGCTATAGAACTCACAGATACCTTCATTTTGACTGGTTATGGCTCCCGGAACTCTAAACGAGCCAAGAGTTATGGCCCTCCGAATAATCGATATCCACAGGGTGCAACATCTACGGTGCAAGGTGCAACATCCGTCCAAAATGACGAAACTGTGCCGTACGACCTTTAGAAATGGATGCATGGATTTGAAATGGTGAAGTACCGTGGTGCGCCACTCTCCAGCTATGGTAAATCATTGACCAGCCACGGGGATCCCCTTTTACATAAAAAATCCACGTGACGAAAAAACGAAGGGTAAAAAACTTCCATGACCCGATTGAGGTTCGGATAGGCTTTTTTGGGTATGAAAGTAACCAGTGAATGCTGAAAGCTGTCATAGCTATAAAACTCACAGGTACCTTCATTTTGACTGGTTATGGCTCCCGTAACTCTAAACGAGCCAAGAGTTATGGCCCTCCGAATAATCGATATCCACAGGGTGCAACATCTTCGGTGCAAGGTGCAACATCCGTCCAAAATGACGAAACCGTGCCGTACGACCTTTAGAAATGGATGCATTGATTTGAAACGGTGCAGTACCATGGTGCACCACTCCCCAGCGATGGTAAATCATTGACCAGCCACGGGGATCCCGTTTTACAGAAAAAATCCACGTGACGAAAAAACGAAGGGTAAAAAACTTCCTAGACCCGATTGAGGTTCGGATAGGTTTTTTTGGGTATGAAACTAACCAGTGACGGCTGAAAGCTGTCATAGATGTAGAACTCACAGATACCTTCGTTTGACTGGTTATGGCTCCCGTAACTCTAAACGAGCCAAGAGTTATGGCCCTCCGAAGAATCGATATCCATAGGGTGCAACATCTACGGTGCAAGGTGCAACATCCGTCCAAAATGACGAAACCGTGTCGTACGACCTTTAGAAATGGATGCATGGATTTGAAACGGTGCAGTACCATGGTGCACCACTCTCCAGCTATGGTAAATCATTGACCAGCCACGGGGATCCCGTTTTATAGAAAAAATCCACGTGACGAAAAAACGAAGGGTAAAAAACTTCCACGACCCAATTGAGGTTAGGATAGGCTTTTTTGGGTATGAAAGTAACCAGTGACTGCTGAAAGCTGTCATAGCTGTAGAACTCACAGATACCTTCGTTTTGACTGGTTATGGCTCCCGTAACTCTAAAGGAGCGAAGAGTTATGGCCCTCCGAAGAATCGATATCCACAGGGTGCAACATCTACGGTGCAAGGTGCAACATGCGTCCAAAATGACGAAAAAGTGCCGTACGACCTTTAGAAATGAGTGCATGGATTTGAAACTTTGCAGTCCCATGGTGCACCACTCTCCAGCGATGGTAAATCATAGACCAGCCACGGGGATCCCGTTTTACAGAAAAAAATCCACGTGACGAAAAAACGAAGGGTAAAAAACTTCCTTGACCCGATTGAGGTTAGGATAGGATTTTTTGGGTATGGAACTAACCAGTGACGGCTGAAAGCAGTCAAGGCTGTAGAACTCACAGATACGTTCGTTTTGACTGGTTATGGCTCCCGTAACTCTAAACGAGCCAAGAGTTATGGCCCTCCGAATAATCGATATCCACAGGGTGCAACATCTACGGTGCATGGTGCAACATCCGTCCAAAATTATGAAACCGTGCCGTACGACCTTTAGAAATGGATGCATGGATTTGAAACGGTGCAGTACCATGGTGCACCACTCTCCAGCTATGGTAAATCATTGACCAGCCACGGGGATCCCGTTTTACAGAAAAAATCCATGTGACGAAAAAACGAAGGGTAAAAAACTTCCATGACCCGATTGAGGTTCGGATAGGCTTTTTTGGGTATGAAAGTAACCAATGACCGCTGAAAGCTGTCATAGCTGTAGAACTCACGGATACCTTCGTTTTGACTGGTTATGGCTCCCGTAACTCTAAGCGAGCCAAGAGTTATGGCCCTCCGAATAATCGATATCCACAGGGTGCAACATCTACGGTGCAAGGTGCAACATCCGTCCAAAATGACGAAACCGTGCCGTACGACCTTTAGAAATGGATGCATTGATTTGAAACGGTGCAGTACCATGGTGCACCACTCCCCAGCGATGGTAAATCATTGACCAGCCACGGGGATCCCGTTTTACAGAAAAAATCCACGTGACGAAAAAACGAAGGGTAAAAAACTTCCATGACCCGATTGAGGTTCAGATAGGCTTTTTTGGGTATGGAACTAACCAGTGACGGCTGAAAACGGTCAAGGCTGTAGAACTCACAGATACCTTCGTTTTGACTGGTTATGGCTCCCGTAACTCTAAAAGAGCCAAGAGTTATGGCCCTCCGAATAATCGATATCCACAGGGTGTAACATCTACGGTGCAAGGTGCAACATCCGTCCAAAATGACGAAACCGTGCCGTACGACCTTTAGAAATGGACGCATTGATTTGAAGCGGTGCAGTACCATGGTGCACCACTCCCCAGCGATGGTAAATCATTGACCAGCCACGGGGATCCCGTTTTACAGAAAAAATCCACGTGACGAAAAAACGAAGGGTAAAAAAGTTCCATGACCCGATTAAGGTTCGGATAGGATTTTTTGGGTATGAAACTAACCAGTGACGGCTGAAAGCGGTCATAGCTATAGAACTCACAGATACCTTTGTTTTGACTGGTTATGGCTTCCTTAACTCTAAACGAGCCAAGAGTTATGATCCTCCGAAGAATCGATATCCATAGGGTGCAACATCTACGGTGCAAGGTGCAACATCCGTCCAAAATGACGAAACCGTGCCGTACGACCTTTAGAAATGGATGCATGGATTTGAAACGGTGCAGTACCATGGTGCACCACTCTCCAGCTATGGTAAATCATTGACCAGCCGTGGGGATCCCGGTTTACATAAAAAGTCCACGTAACGAAAAAACGAAGGGTAAAAAACTTCCATGACCCGATTGAGGTTTGGATAGGCTTTTTTGGGTATGAAGTAACCAGTGACTGCTGAAACCTGTCATAGTTGTAGTACTCACAGATACCTTCGTTTTGACTGGTTATGGCTCCCGTAACACTAAAGGAGCCAAGAGTTATGGCCCTCCGAAGAATCGATATCCACAGGGTGCAACATCTACGGTTCAAGGTGCAACATCCGTCCAAAATGAAGAAACAGTGCCGTACGACCTTTAGAAATGAGTGCATGGATTTGAAACATTGCAGTCCCATGGTGCACCACTCTCCAGCGATGGTAAATCATAGACCAGCCACGGGGATCCCGTTTTACAGAAAAAATCCACGTGACGAAAAAATGAAGGGTAAAAAACTTGCTTGACCCGATTGAGGTTCGGATAGGATTTTTTGGGTATGGAACAAACCAGTGACGGCTAAAAGCTCTCAAGGCTGTAGAACTCACAGATACCTTCGTTTTGACTGGTTATGGCTCCCGTAACTCTATACGAGCCATGATTTATGGCCCTCCGAATAATCGATATCCACAGGGTGCAACATCTACGGTGCAAGGTGCAACATCCGTCCAAAATGACGAAACCGTACCGTACGACCTTTAGAAATGGATGCATGGATTTGAAACGGTGCAGTACCTTGGTGCACCACTCTCCAACTATGGTAAATCATTGACCAGCCACGGGGATCCCGTTTTACAGAAAAAATCCACGTGACGAAAAAGCGAAGGGTAAAAAACTTCCATGACCCGATTGAGGTTCGGATAGGCTTTTTTGGGTATGAAAGTAACCAGTGACTGCTGAAAGCTGTAATAGCTGTAGAACTCACAGATACCTTCGTTTTGACTGGTTATGGCTCCCGTAACTCTAAAGGAGCCAAGAGTTATGGCCCTCCGAAGAATCGATATCCACAGGGTGCAACATCTACGGTGCAAGGTGCAACATCCGTCCAAAATGACGAAACAGTGCCGTACGACCTTTAGAAATGAGTGCATGGATTTGAAACTTTGCAGTCCCATGGTGCACCACTCTCCAGCGATGGTAAATCATAGACCATCCACGGGGATCCCGTTTTACAGAAAAAATCCACGTGACGAAAAAATGAAGGGTAAAAAACTTCCTTGTCCCGATTAAGGTTCGGATAGGATTTTTTGGGTATGGAACTAACCAGTGACGGCTGAAAGCGGTCAAGGCTGTAGAACTCATAGATACCTTCGTTGTGACTGGTTATGGCTCCCGTAACTCTAAACGAGCCAAGAGTTATGGCCTTCCGAATAATCGATATCCACAAGGTGCAACATCTACGGTGCAAGGTGCAACATCCGTCCAAAATGACTAAACCGTGCCGTACGACCTTTAGAAATGGATGCATGGATTTGAAACGGTGAAGTACCATGGTGCACCACTCTCCAGCTATGGTAAATCATTGACCAGCCACGGGGATCCCGTTTTACAGAAAAAATCCACGTGACGAAAAAACGAAGGGTAAAAAACTTCCATAACCCGATTGAGGTTCGGATAGGCTTTTTTGGGTATGAAAGTAACCAGTGACTGCTGAAAGCTGTCATAGCTGTAGAACTCACAGATACCATCGTTTTGACTGGTTATGGCTCCCGTAGCTCTAAAGGAGCCAAGAGTTATGGCCCTCCGAAGAATTGATATCCACAGGGTGCAACATCTACGGTGCAAGGTGCAACATCCGTCCAAAATGACGAAACAGTGCCGTACGACCTTTAGAAATGAGTGCATGGATTTGAAACATTGCAGTCCCATGGAGCACCACTCTCCAGCGATGGTAAATCATAGACCAGCCACGGGGATCCCGTTTTACAGAAAAAATCCACGTGACGAAAAAATGAAGGGTAAAAAACTTGCCTGACCCGATTGAGGTTCGGATAGGATTTTTTGGGTATGGAACTAACCAGTGACGGCTGAAAGCCGTCAAGGCTGTAGAACTCACAGATACCTTCGTTTTGACTGGTTATGGCTCCCGTAACTCTAAACGAGCCAAGAGTTATGGCCCTCCGAATAATCGATATCCACAGGGTGCAACATCTACGGTCCAAGGTGCAACATCCGTCCAAAATGACGAAACCGTGCCGTACGACCTTTAGAAATGGATGCATTGATTTGAAACGGTGAAGTGCCATGGTGCACCACTCCCCAGCGATGGTAAATCATTGACCAGCCACGGGGATCCCGTTTTACAGAAAAAATCCACGTGACGAAAAAACGAAGGGTAAAAAACATTCATGACCCGATTGAAGTTCGGATAGGCTTTTTTGGGTATGAAAGTAACCAGTGACTGCTGAAAGCTATCATAGCTGTAGAACTCACAGATACCTTCGTTTTGACTGGTTATGGCTCCCGTAACTCTAAAGGAGCCAAGAGTTATGGCCCTCCGAAGAATCGATATCCACAGGGTGCAACATCCGTCCAAAAAGACGAAACAGTGCCGTACGACCTTTAGAAATGAGTGCATGGATTTGAAACTTTGCAGTCCCATGGTGCACCACTCTCCAGCGATGGTAAATCATAGACCAGCCACGGGGATCCCGTTTTACAGAAAAAATCCACGTGACGAAAAAACGAAGGGTAAAAAACTTCCTTGCCCCGATTGAGGTTCGGATAGGATTTTTTGGGTATGGAACTAACCAGTGACGGCTGAAAGCTATCATGGCTGTAGAACTCACAGATACCTTCGTTTTGACTGGTTATGGCTCCCGTAACTCTAAACGAGCCAAGAGTTATGGCCCTCCGAATAATCGATATCCACAGGGTGCAACATCTACGGTGCAAGGTGCAACATCCGTCCAAAATGACGAAACCGTGTCGTACGACCTTTAGAAATGGATGCGTGGATTTGAAACGGTGCAGTACCATGGTGCACCACTCTCCAGCTGTGGTAAATCATTGACCAGCCACGGGGATCCCGTTTTACAGAAAAAATCCACATGACGAAAAAACGAAGGGTAAAAAACTTCCTTGACCCGATTGAGGTTCGGATAGGATTTTTTGGGTATGGAACTAACCGGTGACAACTGAAAGCGGTCAAGGCTGTAGAACTCCCAAATACCTTCGTTTTGACTGGTTATGGCTCCCGTAACTCTAAACGAGCCAAGAGTTATGGCCCTCCGAATAATCGATATCCACAGGGTGCAACATCTACGGTGCAAGGTGCAACATCCGTTCAAAATGGCGAAACCGTGCCGTACGACCTTTAGAAATGGATGCATGGATTTGAAACGGTGCAGTACCATGGTGCACCACTCCCCAGCGATGGTAAATCATTGACCAGCCACGGGGATCCCGTTTTACAGAAAAAATCCACGTGACGAAAAAACGAAGGGTAAAAAACTTCCATGACCCGATTGAGGTTCGGATAGGCTTTTTTAGGTATGGAACTAACCAATGACGGCTGAAAGCCATCACGGCTGTAGAACTCACAGATACCTTCGTTTTGACTGGTTATGGCTACCGTAACTCTAAAGGAGCCAAGAGTTATGGCCCTCCGAATAATCGATATCCACAGGGTGCAACATCTACGGTGCAAGGTGCAACATCTGTCCAGAATGACGAAACCGTGCCGTACGACCTTTAGAAATGGATGCATGGATTTGAAACGGTGCAGTACCATGGTGCACCACTCTCCAGCGATGGTAAATCATTGACCAGCCACGGGGATCCCGTTTTACAGAAAAAATCCACGTGACGAAAAAACGAAGGGTAAAAAACTTCCATGACCCGATTGAGGTTCGGATAGGCTTTTTGGGTTTGAAAGTAACCAGTGACTGCTGAAAGCTGTCATAGCTGTAGAACTCACAGATACCTTCGTTTTGACTGGTTATGGCTCCGGTAACTCTAAAGGAGCCAAGAGTTATGGCCCTCCGAAGAATCGATATCCACAGGGTGCAACATCTACGGTGCAAGGTGCAACATCCGTCCAAAATGACGAAACAGTGTCGTACGACCTTTAGAAATGAGTGCATAGATTTGAAACATTGCAGTCCCATGGTGCATCACTCTCCAGCGATGGTAAATCATAGACCAGCCACGGGGATCCCGTTTTACAGAAAAAATCCACGTGACGAAAAAACGAAGGGTAAAAAACTTCCTTGACCCGATTGAGGTTCGGATAGGATTTTTTGGGTATGGAACTAACCAGTGACGGCTGAAAGAACTCACAGATACCTTCATTTTGACTGGTTATGGCTCCCGTAACTCTAAACGAGCCAAGAGTTATGGCCCTCCGAATAATCGATATCCACAGGGTGCAACATCTACGGTGCAAGGTGCAACATCCGTCCAAAATGATGAAACCGTGCCGTACGACCTTTAGAAATGGATGCATGGATTTGAAACGGTGCAGTACCATGGTGCACCACTCTCCAGCGATGGAAAATCATTGACCAGCCACGGGGATCCCGTTTTACAGAAAAAATCCACGTGACGAAAAAACGAAGGGTTAAAAACTTCCATGACCCGATTGAGGTTCGGATAGGCTTTTTTGGGTTTGAAAGTAACCAGTGACTGCTGAAAGTTGTCATAGCTGTAGAACTCACGGATAACTTCGTTTTGACAGGTTATGGCTCCCGTAACTCTAAAGAAGCCAAGAGTTATGGCCCTCCGAAGAATCGATATCCACAGGGTGCAACATCTACGGTGCAAGGTGCAACATCCGTCCAAAATGACGAAACAGTGCCGTACGACCTTTAGAAATGAGTGCATAGATTTGAAACATTGCAGTCCCATGGTGCATCACTCTCCAGCGATGGTAAATCATAGACCAGCCACGGGGATCCCGTTTTACAGAAAAAATCCACGTGACGAAAAAACGAAGGGTAAAAAACTTCCTTGACCCGATTGAGGTTCGGATAGGATTTTTTTGGGTATGTAACTAACCAGTGATGGATGAAAGCTGTCATGGCTGTAGAACTCATAGATACCTTCGTTTTGACTAGTTATGGCTCCCGTAACTCTAAACGAGCCAAGAGTTTTGGCCCTCCGAATAATCGATATCCACAGGGTGCAACATATACGGTGCAAGGTGCAACATCCGTCCAAAATGACGAAACCGTGCCGTACGACCTTTAGAAATGGATGCATGGATTTGAAACGGTGCAGTACCATGGTGCACCACTCTCCAGCGATGGTAAATCATTGACCAGCCACGGGGATCCCGTTTTACAGAAAAAATCCACGTGACGAAAAAACGAAGGGTAAAAAACTACCATGACCCGATTGAGGTTCGGATAGGCTTTTTTGGGTATGAAAGTAACCAGTGATGGCTGAAAGCCGTCATGGCTGTAGAACTCACAGATACCTTCGTTTTGACTGGTTATGGCTCCCGTAACTCTAAACGAGCCAAGAGTTATGGCCCTCCGAATAATCGATATCCAAGGGTGCAACATCTACGGTGCAAAGTGCAACATCCGTCCAAAATGACGAAACCGTGCCGTACGACCTTTAGAAATGGATGCATGGATTTGAAACGGTGCAGTCCCTTGGTGCACCACTCTCCAGCGATGGTAAATCGTAGACCAGCCACGGCGATCCCGTTTTACAGAAAAAATCCACGTGACGAAAAAACGAAGGGTAAAAAACTTCCTTGACCCGACCGAGGTTCGGATAGGATTTTTTGGGTATGGAACTAACCAGTGACGGCTAAAAGCCATCATGGCTGTAGAACTCACAGATACCTTCGTTTTGACTGGTTATGGCTCCCGTAACTCTAAACGAGCCAAGAGTTATGGCCCTCCGAATAATCGATATCCAAGGGTGCAACATCTACGGTGCAAGGTGCAACATCCGTCCAAAATGACGAAACCGTGCCATACGGCCTTTAGAAATGGATGCATGGATTTGAAATGGTGCAGTACCATGGTGCACCACTCTCCAGCGATGGTAAATCATTGACCAGCCACGGGGATCCCGTTTTACAGAAAAAATCCACATGACGAAAAAACGTAGGGTAAAAAACATCCATGACCCGATAGAGGTTCGGATAGGCTTTTTTGGGTTTGAAATTAACCAGTGACTGCTGAAAGCTGTCATAGCTGTAGAACTCATAGATACCTTCGTTTTGACTGGTTATGGCTCCCGTAACTCTAAAGGAGCCAAGAGTTATGGCCCTCCGAAGAACTGATATCTACAGGGTGCAACATCTACGGTGCAAGGTGCAAAATCCGTCCAAAATGACGAAACAGTGTCGTACGACCTTTAGAAATGAGTGCATGGATTTGAAACTTTGCAGTCCCATGGTGCACCACTCTCCAGCGATGGTAAATCATAGACCAGCCACGGGGATCCCGTTTTACAGAAAAAATCCACGTGACGAAAAAATGAAGGGTAAAAAACTTCCTTGACCCGATTGAGGTTCAGATAGGATTTTTTGGGTATGGAACTAACCGGTGACGGCTGAAAGCTATCATGGCTGTAGAACTCACAGATACCTTCGTTTTGACGGTTATGACTCCCGTAACTCTAAACGAGCCAAGAGTTATGACCCTCCGAATAATCGATATCCACAGGGTGTAACATCTACGGTGCAAGGTGCAACATCTGTCCAGAATGACGAAACCGTGCCGTACGACCTTTAGAAATGGATGCATGGATTTGAAACGGTGCAGTACCATGGTGCACCACTCTCCAGCGATGGTAAATCATTGACCAGCCACGGGGATCCCGTTTTACAGAAAAAATCCACGTGACGAAAAAACGAAGGGTAAAAAACTTCCATGACCCGATTGAGGTTCGGATAGGCTTTTTGGGTTTGAAAGTAACCAGTGACTGCTGAAAGCTGTCATAGCTGTAGAACTCACAGATACCTTCGTTTTGACTGGTTATGGCTCCGGTAACTCTAAAGGAGCCAAGAGTTATGGCCCTCCGAAGAATCGATATCCACAGGGTGCAACATCTACGGTGCAAGGTGCAACATCCGTCCAAAATGACGAAACAGTGTCGTACGACCTTTAGAAATGAGTGCTTAGATTTGAAACATTGCAGTCCCATGGTGCATCACTCTCCAGCGATGGTAAATCATAGACCAGCCACGGGGATCCCGTTTTACAGAAAAAATCCACGTGACGAAAAAACGAAGGGTAAAAAACTTCCTTGACCCGATTGAGGTTCGGATAGGATTTTTTGGGTATGGAACTAACCAGTGACGGCTGAAAGAACTCACAGATACCTTCATTTTGACTGGTTATGGCTCCCGTAACTCTAAACGAGCCAAGAGTTATGGCCCTCCGAATAATCGATATCCACAGGGTGCAACATCTACGGTGCAAGGTGCAACATCCGTCCAAAATGATGAAACCGTGCCGTACGACCTTTAGAAATGGATGCATGGATTTGAAACGGTGCAGTACCATGGTGCACCACTCTCCAGCGATGGAAAATCATTGACCAGCCACGGGGATCCCGTTTTACAGAAAAAATCCACGTGACGAAAAAACGAAGGGTTAAAAACTTCCATGACCCGATTGAGGTTCGGATAGGCTTTTTTGGGTTTGAAAGTAACCAGTGACTGCTGAAAGTTGTCATAGCTGTAGAACTCACGGATAACTTCGTTTTGACAGGTTATGGCTCCCGTAACTCTAAAGAAGCCAAGAGTTATGGCCCTCCGAAGAATCGATATCCACAGGGTGCAACATCTACGGTGCAAGGTGCAACATCCGTCCAAAATGACGAAACAGTGCCGTACGACCTTTAGAAATGAGTGCATAGATTTGAAACATTGCAGTCCCATGGTGCATCACTCTCCAGCGATGGTAAATCATAGACCAGCCACGGGGATCCCGTTTTACAGAAAAAATCCACGTGACGAAAAAACGAAGGGTAAAAAACTTCCTTGACCCGATTGAGGTTCGGATAGGATTTTTTTGGGTATGTAACTAACCAGTGATGGATGAAAGCTGTCATGGCTGTAGAACTCATAGATACCTTCGTTTTGACTAGTTATGGCTCCCGTAACTCTAAACGAGCCAAGAGTTTTGGCCCTCCGAATAATCGATATCCACAGGGTGCAACATATACGGTGCAAGGTGCAACATCCGTCCAAAATGACGAAACCGTGCCGTACGACCTTTAGAAATGGATGCATGGATTTGAAACGGTGCAGTACCATGGTGCACCACTCTCCAGCGATGGTAAATCATTGACCAGCCACGGGGATCCCGTTTTACAGAAAAAATCCACGTGACGAAAAAACGAAGGGTAAAAAACTACCATGACCCGATTGAGGTTCGGATAGGCTTTTTTGGGTATGAAAGTAACCAGTGATGGCTGAAAGCCGTCATGGCTGTAGAACTCACAGATACCTTCGTTTTGACTGGTTATGGCTCCCGTAACTCTAAACGAGCCAAGAGTTATGGCCCTCCGAATAATCGATATCCAAGGGTGCAACATCTACGGTGCAAAGTGCAACATCCGTCCAAAATGACGAAACCGTGCCGTACGACCTTTAGAAATGGATGCATGGATTTGAAACGGTGCAGTCCCTTGGTGCACCACTCTCCAGCGATGGTAAATCGTAGACCAGCCACGGCGATCCCGTTTTACAGAAAAAATCCACGTGACGAAAAAACGAAGGGTAAAAAACTTCCTTGACCCGACCGAGGTTCGGATAGGATTTTTTGGGTATGGAACTAACCAGTGACGGCTAAAAGCCATCATGGCTGTAGAACTCACAGATACCTTCGTTTTGACTGGTTATGGCTCCCGTAACTCTAAACGAGCCAAGAGTTATGGCCCTCCGAATAATCGATATCCAAGGGTGCAACATCTACGGTGCAAGGTGCAACATCCGTCCAAAATGACGAAACCGTGCCATACGGCCTTTAGAAATGGATGCATGGATTTGAAATGGTGCAGTACCATGGTGCACCACTCTCCAGCGATGGTAAATCATTGACCAGCCACGGGGATCCCGTTTTACAGAAAAAATCCACATGACGAAAAAACGTAGGGTAAAAAACATCCATGACCCGATAGAGGTTCGGATAGGCTTTTTTGGGTTTGAAATTAACCAGTGACTGCTGAAAGCTGTCATAGCTGTAGAACTCATAGATACCTTCGTTTTGACTGGTTATGGCTCCCGTAACTCTAAAGGAGCCAAGAGTTATGGCCCTCCGAAGAACTGATATCCACAGGGTGCAACATCTACGGTGCAAGGTGCAACATCCGTCCAAAATGATGAAACAGTGCCGTACGACCTTTAGAAATGGGTGCATGGATTGGAAACGGTGCAGTACCATGGTGCACCACTCTCCAGCGATGGTAAATCATAGACCAGCCACGGGGATCCCGTTTTACAGAAAAAATCCACGTGACGAAAAAATGAAGGGTAAAAAACTTCCTTGACCCGATTGAGGTTCAGATAGGATTTTTTGGGTATGGAACTAACCGGTGACGGCTGAAAGCTATCATGGCTGTAGAACTCACAGATACCTTCGTTTTGACGGTTATGACTCCCGTAACTCTAAACGAGCCAAGAGTTATGGCCCTCCGAATAATCGATATCCACAGGGTGCAACATCTACGGTGCAAGGTGCAACATCCGTCCAAAATGACGAAACCGTGTCGTACGACCTTTAGAAATGGATGCGTGGATTTGAAACGGTGAAGTACCATGGTGCACCACTCTCCAGCTATGGTAAATCATTGACCAGCCACGGGGATCCCGTTTTGCAGAAAAAATCCACGTGACGAAAAAACGAAGGGTAAAAAACTTCCTTGACCCGATTGAGGTTCGGATAGGATTTTTTGGCTATGGAACTAACCAGTGACAACTGAAAGCGGTCAAGGCTGTAGAACTCACAGATACCTTCGTTTTGACTGGTTATGGCTCCCGTAACTCTAAACGAGCCAAGAGTTATGGCCCTCCGAATAATCGATATCCACAGGGTGCAACATATACGGTGCAAGGTGCAACATCCGTCCAAAATGACGAAACCGTGCCGTACGACCTTTAGAAATGGATGCATGGATTTGAAACGGTGCAGTACCATGGTGCACCACTCTCCAGCGATGGTAAATCATTGACCAGCCACGGGGATCCCGGTTTACAGAAAAAATCCACGTGACGAAAAATGAAGGGTAAAAAACTGCCATGGCCCGATTGAGGTTCGGATAGGCTTTTTTGGGTATGAAAGTAACCAGTGACGGCTGAAAGCCGTCATGGCTGTAGAACTCACAGATACCTTCGTTTTGACTGGTTATGGCTCCCGTAACTCTAAACGAGCCAAGAGTTATGGCCCTTTGAATAATCGATATCCACAGGGTGAAACTCATACGGTGCAAGGTGCAACATCCGTCCAAAATGACGAAACCGTGCCGTACGACCTTTAGAAATGGATGCATGGATTTGAAACGGTGCAGTCCCATGGTGCACCACTCTCCAGCGATGGTAAATCGTAGACCAGCCACGGGGATCCCATTTTACAGAAAAAATCCACGTGACGAAAAAACGAAGGGTAAAAAACTTCCTTGACCCGATTGAGGTTCGGATAGGATTTTTTGGGTATGGAACTAACCAGTGACGGCTAAAAGCCGTCATGGCTGTAGAACTCATAGATACCTTCGTTTTGACTGGTTATGGCTCCCGTAACTCTAAACGAGCCAAGAGTTATGGCCCTCCGAATAATCGATATCCAAGGGTGCAACATCTACGGTGCAAGGTGCAACATCCGTCCAAAATGACGAAACCGTGCCGTACGACCTTTAGAAATGGATGTATGGATTTGAAACGGTGCAGTACCATGGTGCACCACTCTCCAGCGATGGTAAATCATTGACCAGCCACGGGGATCCCGTTTTACAGAAAAAATCCACGTGACAAAAAAACGAAGGGTAAAAGACTTCCATGACCCGATTGAGGTTCGTATAGGCTTTTTTGGGTTTGAAAGTAACCAGTGACTGCTGAAAGCTGTCATAGCTGTAGAACTCATAGATACATTCGTTTTGACAAGTTATGGCTCCCGTAACTCTAAAGGAGCCAAGAGTTATGGCCCTCCGAAGAATCGATATCCATAGGGTGCAACATCTACGGTGCAAGGTGCAACATCCGTCCAAAATGACGAAACAGTGCCGTACGACCTTTAGAAATGAGTGCATCGATTTGAAACATTGCAGTCCCATGGTGCACCACTCTCCAGCGATGGTAAATCATAGACCAGCCACGGGGATCCCGTTTTACAGAAAAAATCCACGTGACGAAAAAACGAAGGGTAAAAAACTTCCTTGACCCGATTGAGGTTCGGATAGGATTTTTTGGGTATGGAACTAACCAGTGACGGATGAAAGCTGTCATGGCTGTAGAACTCACAGATACCTTCGTTTTGACTTGTTATGGCTCCCGTAACTCTAAAGGAGCCAAGAGTTATGGCCCTCCGAAGAATCGTTATCCACAGGGTGCAACATCTACGGTGCAAGGTGCAACATCCGTCCAAAATGACGAAACAGTGCCGTACGACCTTTAGAAATAAGTGCATGGATTTGAAACATTGCAGTCCCATGGTGCACCACTCTCCAACGATGGTAAATCATAGACCAGCCACGGGGATCCCGTTTTACAGAAAAAATCCACGTGACGAAAAAACGAAGGGTAAAAAACTTCCTTGACCCGATTGAGGTTCGGATAGGATTTTTTTGGTATGGAACTAACCAGGGATGGCTGAAAGCCGTCATGGCTGTTGAAGTCACAGATACCTTCGTTTTGCCTGGTTATGGCTCCCGTAATCTAAACGAGCCAAGAGTTATGGCCCTCCGAATAATCGATATCCATAGGGTGCAACATCTACGGTGCAAGGTGCAACATCCGTCCAAAATGACGAAACCGTGCCATACGACCTTTAGAAATGAATGCATGGATTTGAAACGGTGCAGTACCATGGTGCACCACTCTCCAGCGATGGTAAATCATTGACCAGCCATGGGGATCCCCTTTTACAGAAAAAATCCACGTGACGAAAAAACGAAGGGTAAAAAACTTCCATGACCCAATTGAGGTTCGGATAGGCTTTTTTAGGTATGAAAGTAACCAGTGACTGCTGAAAGCTGTCATAGCTGTAGAACTCACAGATACCTTCGTTTTGACTGGTTATGGCTCCCGTAACTCTAAAGGAGCCAAGAGTTATGGCCCTCCGAAGAATCGATATCCACAGGGTGCAACATCTACGGTGCAAGGTGCAACATCCGTCCCAAATGACGAAACAGTGCCGTACGACCTTTAGAAATGAGTGCATGGATTTGAAACATTGCAGTCCCGTGGTGCACTACTCTCCAGCGATGGTAAATCATAGACCAGCCACGGGGATCCCGTTCTACAGAAAAAATCCACGTGACGAAAAAACGAAGGGTAAAAAACTTCCTCGACCCGATTGAGGTTCGGATAGGATTTTTTTGGTATGGAACTAACCAGGGACGGCTGAAAGCTGTCATGGCTGTAGAACTCACAGATACCTTCGTTTTGTCTAGTTATGGCTCCCGTAACTCTAAAGGAGCCAAGAGTTATGGCCCTCCGAAGAATCGATATCCATAGGGTGCAACATCTACGGTGCAAGGTGCAACATCCGTCCAAAATGACGAAACAGTACCGTACGACCTTTAGAAATGAGTGCATAGATTTGAAACATTGCAGTCCCATGGTGCACCACTCTCCAGCGATGGTAAATCATAGACCAGCCACGGGGATCCCGTTTTACAGAAAAAATCCACGTGACGAAAAAACGAAGGGTAAAAAACTTCCTTGACCCGATTGAGGTTCGGATAGGATTTTTTGGCTATGGAACTAACCAGTGACGGATGAAAGCTGTCATGGCTGTAGAACTCACAGATACCTTCGTTTTGACTGGTTATGGCTCCCGTAACTCTAAAGGAGCCAAGAGTTATGGCCCTCCGAAGAACTGATATCTACAGGGTGCAACATCTACGGTGCAAGGTGCAACATCCGTCCAAAATGACGAAACAGTGCCGTACGACCTTTAGAAATAAGTGCATGGATTTGAAACATTGCAGTCCCATGGTGCACCACTCTCCAACGATGGTAAATCACAGACCAGCCACGGGGATCCCGTTTTACAGAAAAAATCCACGTGACGAAAAAACGAAGGGTAAAAAACTTCCTTGACCCGATTGAGGTTCGGTTAGGATTTTTTTGGTATGGAACTAACCAGGGACGGCTGAAAGCCGTCATGGCTGTTGAACTCACAAATACCTTCGTTTTGCCTGGTTATGGCTCCCGTAATCTAAACGAGCCAAGAGTTATGGCCCTCCGAATAATCGATATCCATAGGGTGCAACATCTACAGTGCAAGGTGCAACATCCGTCCAAAATGACGAAACCGTGCCATACGACCTTTAGAAATGAATGCATGGATTTGAAACGGTGCAGTACCATGGTGCACCACTCTCCAGCGATGGTAAATCATTGACCAGCCACGGGGATCCCGTTTTACAGAAAAAATCCACGTGACGAAAAAACGAAGGGTAAAAAACTTCCATGACCCGATTGAGGGTCGGACAGGATTTTTTGGGTATGAAACTAACCAGTGACGGCTGAAAGCTATCATAGCTGTAGAACTCACAGATACCTTCGTTTTGACTAGTTATGGCTCCCGTAGCTCCAAACGAGCCAAGAGTTATGGCCCTCCGAATAATCGATATCCACAGGGTGCAACATATACGGTGCAAGGTGCAACATCCGTCCAAAATGACGAAACCGTGCCGTACGACCTTTAGAAATGGATGCATGGATTTGAAACGGTGCAGTACCATGGTGCACCACTCTCCAGCGATGGTAAATCATTGACCAGCCACGGGGATCCCGTTTTACAGAAAAAATCCACGTGACGAAAAATGAAGGGTAAAAAACTGCCATGGCCCGATTGAGGTTCGGATAGGCTTTTTTGGGTATGAAAGTAACCAGTGACGGCTGAAAGCCGTCATGGCTGTAGAACTCACAGATACCTTCGTTTTGACTGGTTATGGCTCCCGTAACTCTAAACGAGCCAAGAGTTATGGCCCTTTGAATAATCGATATCCACAGGGTGCAACTCATACGGTGCAAGGTGCAACATCCGTCCAAAATGACGAAACCGTGCCGTACGACCTTTAGAAATGGATGCATGGATTTGAAACGGTGCAGTCCCATGGTGCACCACTCTCCAGCGATGGTAAATCGTAGACCAGCCACGGGGATCCCATTTTACAGAAAAAATCCACGTGACGAAAAAACGAAGGGTAAAAAACTTCCTTGACCCGATTGAGGTTCGGATAGGATTTTTTGGGTATGGAACTAACCAGTGACGGCTAAAAGCCGTCATGGCTGTAGAACTCATAGATACCTTCGTTTTGACTGGTTATGGCTCCCGTAACTCTAAACGAGCCAAGAGTTATGGCCCTCCGAATAATCGATATCCAAGGGTGCAACATCTACGGTGCAAGGTGCAACATCCGTCCAAAATGACGAAACCGTGCCGTACGACCTTTAGAAATGGATGTATGGATTTGAAACGGTGCAGTACCATGGTGCACCACTCTCCAGCGATGGTAAATCATTGACCAGCTACGGGGATCCCGTTTTACAGAAAAAATCCACGTGACGAAAAAACGAAGGGTAAAAGACTTCCATGACCCGATTGAGGTTCGTATAGGTTTTTTTGGGTATGAAAGTAACCAGTGACTGCTGAAAGCTGTCATAGCTGTAGAACTCACGGATACCTTCGTTTTGACTGGTTATGGATCCCGTAACTCTAAAGGAGCCAAGAGTTATGGCCCTCCGAAGAATCGATATCCATAGGGTGCAACATCTACGGTGCAAGGTGCAACATCCGTCCAAAATGACGAAACAGTGCCGTACGACCTTTAGAAATGAGTGCATCGATTTGAAACATTGCAGTCCCATGGTGCACCACTCTCCAGCGATGGTAAATCATAGACCAGCCACGGGGATCCCGTTTTACAGAAAAAATCCACGTGACGAAAAAACGAAGGGTAAAAAACTTCCTTGACCCGATTGAGGTTCGGATAGGATTTTTTGGGTATGGAACTAACCAGTGACGGATGAAAGCTGTCATGGCTGTAGAACTCACAGATACCTTCGTTTTGACTTGTTATGGCTCCCGTAACTCTAAAGGAGCCAAGAGTTATGGCCCTCCGAAGAATCGTTATCCACAGGGTGCAACATCTACGGTGCAAGGTGCAACATCCGTCCAAAATGACGAAACAGTGCCGTACGACCTTTAGAAATAAGTGCATGGATTTGAAACATTGCAGTCCCATGGTGCACCACTCTCCAACGATGGTAAATCACAGACCAGCCACGGGGATCCCGTTTTACAGAAAAAATCCACGTGACGAAAAAACGAAGGGTAAAAAACTTCCTTGACCCGATTGAGGTTCGGTTAGGATTTTTTTGGTATGGAACTAACCAGGGACGGCTGAAAGCCGTCATGGCTGTTGAACTCACAGATACCTTCGTTTTGCCTGGTTATGGCTCCCGTAATCTAAACGAGCCAAGAGTTATGGCCCTCCGAATAATCGATATCCATAGGGTGCAACATCTACAGTGCAAGGTGCAACATCCGTCCAAAATGACGAAACCGTGCCATACGACCTTTAGAAATGAATGCATGGATTTGAAACGGTGCAGTACCATGGTGCACCACTCTCCAGCGATGGTAAATCATTGACCAGCCACGGGGATCCCGTTTTACAGAAAAAATCCACGTGACGAAAAAACGAAGGGTAAAAAACTTCCATGACCCGATTGAGGTTCGGATAGGCTTTTTTGGGTATGAAAGTAACCAGTGACTGCTGAAAGCTGTCATAGCTGTAGAACTCACAGATACCTTCGTTTTGACTGGTTATGGCTCCCGTAACTCTAAAGGAGCCAAGAGTTATGGCCCTCCGAAGAATCGATATCCACAGGGTGCAACATCTACGGTGCAAGGTGCAACATCCGTCCCAAATGACGAAACAGTGCCGTACGACCTTTAGAAATGAGTGCATGGATTTGAAACATTGCAGTCCCGTGGTGCACTACTCTCCAGCGATGGTAAATCATAGACCAGCCACGGGGATCCCGTTTTACAGAAAAAATCCACGTGACGAAAAAACGAAGGGTAAAAAACTTCCTCGACCCGATTGAGGTTCGGATAGGATTTTTTTGGTATGGAACTAACCAGGGACGGCTGAAAGCTGTCATGGCTGTAGAACTCACAGATACCTTCGTTTTGTCTGGTTATGGCTCCCGTAACTCTAAACGAGCCAAGAGTTATGGCCCTCCGAATAATCGATATCCACAGGGTGCAACATCTACGGTGCAAGGTGCAACATCCGTCCAAAATGACGAAACCGTGCCGTACGACCTTTAGAAATGAATGCATGGATTTGAAACGGTGCAGTACCATGGTGCACCACTCTCCAGCGATGGTAAATCATTGACCAGCCACGGGGATTCCCTTTTACAGAAAAAATCCACGTGACGAAAAAACGAAGGGTAAAAAACTTTCATGACCCGATTGAGGTTCGGATAGGCTTTTTTGGGTATGAAAGTAACCAGTGACTGCTGAAAGCTGCCATAGCTGTAGAACTCACAGATACCTTCGTTTTGACTGGTTATGGCTCCCGTAACTCTAAAGGAGTCAAGAGTTATGGCCCTCCGAAGAATCGATATCCACAGGGTGCAACATCTACGGTGCAAGGTGCAACATCCGTCCCAAATGACGAAACAGTGCCGTACGACCTTTAGAAATGAGTGCATGGATTTGAAACATTGCAGTCCCGTGGTGCACTACTCTCCAGCGATGGTAAATCATAGACCAGCCACGGGGATCCCGTTTTACAGAAAAAATCCACGTGACGAAAAAACGAAGGGTAAAAAACTTCCTCGACCCGATTGAGGTTCGGATAGGATTTTTTTGGCATGGAACTAACAAGTTGTTTGCACCAAAATTGGTCACAAACCCCAATGATTGTGAAAGCACTAGTGTGGAATATAAATCAGCAATATCCAAACACAAATCACAGATCTAAGTAGCAAAATAGTAAATGTAAACAAGAAAACACGATTTATAGTGGTTCGGCTATCTCCGGCCTACGTCCACTTCAAAGATTTTTCCTTTTATTGATGTTCTTCGCTGATTACAATCGATTACAGCGGATTACAATGAATTATATTTCTGAAATTCAAGTACAACGGTGGTTGTTGAGTGCAAAGTAGAGCCTTGGTGGAGTCTTGATGCTTCAGAGTCTTGATCTTGCCAAAGAGAATTCAGTCCCTTTTCTGAATGATCTGGGAGTCTATTTATAGGCGTAGGCTGCTGCTCTCTTGCTGAAAACTCGGGAGACCTCTTCTGGCACGTGAGGGGGCCCACACGTACGGTCTCGGGAAGTTTGGGCCCACTTTGGCATCGGTTCGAACTCCATTCGAACCGATCAAGAATTCATCCAATCGAGGTGAAATTTGGCGTGGGCATTCGTCAACATGTATGGAAGCATCTGTGAAAATTTCATGGCATTTGGATCAGTAGGTTGGGAGATATGGTGGATTCGAATTTGGGTTTATAGGATAGCTGTTTGGTTCGAACCCGTATGTTCGAACCGATGGCTTCGAATCCATCATAGCACGTGACTTCGTGGTGACGTGGAGCGCCTTCTTTGGTTCGATCCAATCTTTTCGCCGAGTTGAACGAGTCGAGTCCGAGCTCTTTGCCGTGTTTACTGGGTGGCTTCGTGCACTGGGTTCGAATGTCGTCTTCGAATCGTTGGAAGGGTGTCCGTTCGAATCGATCCAAATGCGCCACCTTGGATCGATTCGAAGTTGACTTATCATGTTGGGTTCGAAGACAGCATGGGGCGAGGCGGCTTGGATGGTTTCGAAGTAAGGCTTAGTTCATGGATTCGAAGTCAGGTCGTGGACGGATTCGGAGTGGAGTCGAGGCCGATGGAGTCGAAGGATGATGTCGGCTGATGGATTCGAACTAGTTGGGTTCGAACACGATGGGTTCGAAACAGATGGTTTCGAATATGATGGGTTCGAACATAATGGGTTCGAACCGAGCAATGTCAATTCCTCTTATCTTGAATCCATCATAACTTGAGCATACGACCTCGGATTGACCTGAAATTTGAGATGCAGACTTCTATGATCTTTCTTGTCGTGTCCTATCAATTGTGGCCCGTTCCGGACTCGGACAAAATTCATCGATATCCATGGTTATCCTGCAATGCATGGCTGATATTCATGAATAGCAATCATTGATTTCCAGTAAATTTTGGATATCTCAACTTTGCCAAAAGTTGGGATAACATTTTGCCCCCCAAAACATGCCTTTTTGAAAAGGTATGTTTTGAACGGTCTTAAATCAAGTGCAATAAATTCATGTTCCACTCATAGCTGTGGCATTATCAATCAAGTTTGTGGCTGTTCGAAGCCAAATCAATGTTCGTTCTTCCCGTAGGAGTTGAGAATGAAGTTTCGTAGTCTCTCTGGACTATTATTGGCTACTCTGAACCCTTACTAAGTCCATTCCAGACTTAGTGATTGAATAGAAAGATCCTATTGCTCTCCGGCGTTGCCTTCTATCCCTTGCACTCTGGTCCCAGTTAGGACGTATAGCGATATCATGGTCGTTCGGGACCGATCATAGCCTCTCCGGGCTCTTGCTGGATCCCATCCTGTCACTCTCTGGTGAAGGGGAAACAGCGCTTAAGTGAGTTGATCCTGTCGCTCTCCGGCGAAGCAACTCACTTCTTGCACTCCGGTTCATTGTATTTGAACACTAAGCGATGTCATGGTCGTTCGAGACCGATTATAGCCTCTCCGGGCTCTTGCTGGATCCCATCCTGTCACTCTCCGGTGAAGGGGAAACAGCGCTTAAGTGAGTCGATCCTGTCGCTCTCCGGCGAAGCGACTCACTTCTTGCACTCCGGACCCCGTCTCTCCGGGTAGGGTCATAAAGCGATCATGTTTATATCGGTGTTCAATGTTCATCCTTTGACTCTCCGGTCAAAAGGTTTATTGCAAGAAGTTCTAATTTATTTATTAAAATTCAAGTTCCAGATGTTCAATTTCAAACATCAGAGAAAAACTAAGGATTGCCTCTCCGGGCGTAGCAGTTTATCTCCATCTCAGAGCATGCCTTGGGATTTCTCCGGTTCCCGTACATGTGTAAGTGGAGTGACCGTTTATTCTGAAAATAAATTTAAATAAAATTATTCGACCGAAGTCCAAATCCTGGACTTGGCCCTTGCCATCTTTGATCAGTTGATGACGAGTCCTGATCCCGACCCAGGATCGTTCCTGCAAGATGGAGGCGGTAGTTGTTCAGGTCTCGTTGCCGCTGTCCGTTCTCTGACATATTGTGGAAATCTACCACCTCTGGCATGCTCTTCCACCTCATCCTTCAGGTGACGGCATTCATCTGTGGTGTGCCCATCCAGCTCATGGAACAGGCAATATTTTCCAGTCCTGCGCTCCCGCTCGGTGGGATCCCTTACAGGTGGCTTTCGATAGTGAAGTTGCCCCCTGGTTTCAGTGAAGACTCTTTCTAGGCTTGCATTCAGATCTGTGTACTGCCTGAATCTTGGTTCTCGGAATTTCTTCCGTTTATCAGGACCATCATGTCTGTCATCCTGTCTCCTTTTTCCTTTGTCCGCTCCGGACTGCTCTCTAGAGGTCCCTATGCTTTTCGTGGCATTTATTTCACGACTCTCGACTCGTGATTCTTCTAACCAAATGAACTTTTCAGCTTTATGAAAGAATTCTCCAAGATCCTGCGGTGGGTCCTTCGTTAGAGAATCTTTAAACTTGGTACCTTCCGCGACTCCTGCCACCGCCGCCATTAAAATCATTGATGGATCCGGGCGATCCACAGAAGTCACTGTCACGTTGAATCTTAGTAGAAAATCTTTTATGGACTCTCCGGTCCTTTGCTTGATTGATGCTAAGGTCATCACGCTTTTGGGTCGCGTTACATGGACCCTGAACTGTCTCATGAAGCAATCAACGAGCTCGCTCCATGTTCCGATTGATCCCGTCTCTAGCTGTCTGAACCATAGTGAAGCTAAATCTGACAAATATAGAGGGAAGCATCGTGCCATCACTTCCTCGGATGCCCCCAGCACTTCCATGTGCCTGATATATCTTGTGATGTGTATGGTCGGGTCTGATCTCCCGTCATATGGTTCTAGCGTTGGTAATTTGAACTTTGGAGGGTTCCTTGCATTTCGGATGTTTGGAGTGAATGGACTCCGACTAACTTCTTCTAGGCCTCCGCTAGGCAATCCTCCTCTCATGATTCGTCGCATGAGGCCAATCATTCTCTCGTCTCCGTCTAGGGGTTGGCCCCTTGTCAAGTTCCTATCCTGCCCCCCGAGCCTTGAAGGGAATTCTGGTACGTATTCTTCTGGTGGCTCGTTAGCATATGCATTGGCTCCAGCTTGTTGAGCTCCGTCTGTTGGTCTTCCAGTATCGGACCCTGAGGGTCTGCCCCCAAGGCCTTGCTGACCACCTTCAACTCCTGTATTCTGGTCTTGAGCCTGTCCTTCATTTGCTTCTGCAATCCTGATTCCTTGTCCCGTACACGTAGCTGTTGTAGGTGGTCCAAGGTTTTGCATATTTGCTGCCCTCATCTGCTCGAGGAAATTCTGCAGCATCTCCTGTTGACTCTTCATTATGCTTTCGCGTAATGAATTAGCCATAGCCTCCATCTCGTCTCTGGTGATGTAGACGGAAGCTTGTCCTTCTCCTGATCCTGAGGATGCCTCTTGGCTTCCCCCATGTTGGCTTCTATCAATTCTCTGTCTTGTTTGTCGAGTCATTGTTTCTGGATTGGAGTTTCTTCAACCTTTTGAATCTGAATTCTGAATCTGATGTAGCGGGTGCTAGTCCTTCTCAGTGAAAGCACCAAAGTGTTTGCACCAAAATTGGTCACAAACCCCAATGATTGTGAAAGCACAAGTGTGGAATATAAATCAGCAATATCCAAACACAAATCACAGATCTAAGTAGCAAAATAGTAAATGTAAACAAGAACACACGATTTATAGTGGTTCGGCTATCTCCGGCCTACGTCCACTTCAAAGGTTTTTCCTTTTATTGATGTTCTTCGCTGATTACAATCGATTACAGCGGATTACAATGAATTATAGTTCTGAAATTCAAGTACAACGGTGGTTGTTGAGTGCAAAGTAGAGCCTTGGTGGAGTCTTGATGCTTCAGAGTCTTGATCTTGCCAAAGAGAATCCGGTCCCTTTTCTGAATGATTTGGGAGTCTATTTATAGGCATAGGCTGCTGCTCTCTTGCTGAAAACTCGGGAGACCTCTTCTGGCACGTGAGGGGGCCCACACGTACGGTCTCGGGAAGTTTGGGCCCACTTTGGCATCGTTCGAACTCCATTCGAACCGATCAAGAATTCATCCAATCGAGGTGAAATTTGGCGTGGGCATTCGTCAACATGTATGGAAGCATCTGTGAAAATTTCATGGCATTTGGATCAGCAGGTTGGGAGATATGGTGGATTCGAATTTGGGTTTATAGGATAGCTGTTTGGTTCGAACCCGTGTGTTCGAACCGATGGCTTCGAATCCATCATAGCACGTGACTTCGTGGTGACGTGGAGCGCCTTCTTCGGTTCGATCCAATCTTTTCGCCGAGTTGAACGAGTCGAGTCCGAGCTCTTTGCCGTGTTTACTGGGTGGCTTCGTGCACTGGGTTCGAATGTCGTCTTCGAATCGTTGGAAGAGTGTCCGTTTGAATCGATCCAAATGCGCCACCTTGGATCGATTCGAAGTTGACTTATCATGTTGGGTTCGAAGACAGCATGGGGCGAGGCGGCTTGGATGGTTTCGAAGTAAGGCTCAGTTCATGGATTCGAAGTCAGGTCGTGGACGGATTCGGAGTGGAGTCGAGGCCGATGGAGTCGAAGGATGATGTCGGTTAATGGATTCGAACTAGTTGGGTTCGAACACGATGGGTTCGAAACAGATGGTTTCGAATATGATGGCTTCGAACATAATGGGTTCGAACCGAGCAATGTCAATTCCTCTTATCTTGAATCCATCATAACTTGAGCATACGACCTCGGATTGACCTGAAATTTGAGATGCAGACTTCTATGATCTTTCTTGTCGTGTCCTATCAATTGTGGCCCGTTCCGAACTCGGACAAAATTCATCGATATCCATGGTTATCCTGCAATGCAAGGCTGATATTCATGAATAGCAATCATTGATTTCCAGTAAATTTTGGATATCTCAACTTTGCCAAAAGTTGGGATAACACCAGTGACGGCTGAAAGCTGTCATGGCCGTAGAACTCACAGATACCTACGTTTTGACTCGTTATGGCTCCCGTAACTCTAAACGAGCCAAGAGTTATGGCCCTCCGAATAATCGATATCCATAGGGTGCAACATCTACGGTGCAAGGTGCAACATCCGTCCAAAATGACGAAACCGTGCCGTACGACCTTTAGAAATGGATGCATGGATTTGAAACGGTGTAGTATCATGGTGCACCACTCTCCAGCTATGGTAAATCATTGACCAGCCACGGGGATACCGTTTTACAGAAAAAATCCATGTGACGAAAAAACGAAGGGTAAAAAACTTCCATGACCCGATTGAGGTTCGGATAGGCTTTTTTGGGTATGAAAGTAACCAGTGACGGCCGAAAGCCGTCATGGCTGTAGAACTCACAGATACCTTCGTTTTGACTGGTTATGGCTCTCGTAACTCTAAACGAGCCAAGAGTTATGGCCCTCCGAATAATCGATATCCAAGGGTGCAACATCTACGGTGCAAGGTGCAACATCAGTCCAAAATGACGATACCGTGCCGTACGACCTTTAGAAATGGATGCATGGATTTGAAACGGTGCAGTCCCATGGTGCCCCACTCTCCAGCAATGGTAAATCGTAGACCAGCCACGGGGATCCCGTTTTACAGAAAAAATCCACGTGACGAAAAAAGGAAGGGTAAAAAACTTCCTTGACCCGATTGAGGTTCGGATAGGATTTTTTGGGTATGGAACTAACCAGTGACGGCTGAAAGACGTCATGGCTGTAGAACTCACAGATACCTTCGTTTTGACTGGTTATGGCTCCCGTAACTCTAAACGAGCCAAGAGTTATGGCCCTCCGAATAATCGATATCCAAGGGTGCAACATCTACGGTGCAAGGTGCAACATCCGTCCAAAATGACGAAACCGTGCCGTACGACCTTTACAAATGGATGCATGGATTTGAAACGGTGCAGTACCATGGTGCACCAGTCTCCAGCGTTGGTAAATCATAGACCAGCCACGGGGATCCCGTTTTACAGAAAAAATCCACGTGACGAAAAAACGAAGGGTAAAAAACTTCCTTGACCCGATTGAGGTTCGGATAGGATTTTTTGGGTATGGAACTAACCAGTGACGGCTGAAAGCCGTCATGGCTGTAGAACTCACAGATAGCTTCGTTTTGACTGGTAATGGCTCCCGTAACTCTAAAGGAGCCAAGAGTTATGGCCCTTCGAAGAATCGATATCCACAGGGTGCAACATCTACGGTGCAAGGTGCAACATCCGTCCAAAATGACGAAACAGTGCCGTACGACCTTTAGAAATGTGTGCATCGATTTGAAACATTGCAGTCCCATGGTGCACCACTCTCCAGCGATGGTAAATCATAGACCAGCCACGGGGATCCCGTTTTACAGAAAAAATCCACGTGACGAAAAAACGAAGGGTAAAAAACTTCCTTGACCCGATTGAGGTTCGGATAGGATTTTTTGGGTATGGAACTAACCAGTGACGGATGAAAGCTGTCGTGGATATAGAACTCACAGATACCTTCGTTTTAACTGGTTATGGCTCCCGTAACTCTAAACGAGCCAAGAGTTATGGCCCTCCGAATAATCGATATCCACAGGGTGCAACATATACGGTGCAAGGTGCAACATCCGTCCAAAATGACGAAACCGTGCCGTACGACCTTTAGAAATGGATGCATGGATTTGAAACGGTGCAGTACCATGGTGCACCACTCTCCAGCTATGGTAAATCATTGACCAGCCACGGGGATCCCGTTTTACAGAAAAAATCCACGTGACGAAAAAACGAAGGGTAAAAAACTTCCATGACCTGATTGAGGTTCGGATAGGCTTCTTTGGGTATGAAAGTAACCAGTGACTGCTGAAAGCTGTCATAGCTGTAGAACTCACAGATACCTTCGTTTTGACTGGTTACGGCTCCTGTAACTCTAAAGGAGCCAAGAGTTATGGCCCTCCGAAGAATCGATATCCACAGGGTGGAACATCTACGGTGCAAGGTGCAACATCCGTCCAAAATGACGAAACAGTGCCGTACGACCTTAGAAATGAGTGAATGGATTTGAAACATTGCAGTCCCATGGTGCACCACTCTCCAGCGATGGTAAATCGTAGACCAGCCGCGGGAATCCGTTTTACAGAAAAAATCCACGTGACGAAAAAACGAAGGGTAAGAAACTTCCTTGACCCGATTGAGGTTCGGATAGGATTTTTTGGTATGGATCTAACCAGTGACGGATGAAAGCTGTCATGGCGGTAGAACTCACAGATACCTTCGTTTTGACTGGTTATGGCTCCTGTAACTCTAAACGAGCCAAGAGTTATGGCCCTCCGAATAATCGATATCCACAGGGTGCAACATCTACGGTGCAAGGTGCAACATCCATCCAAAATGACGAAACCGTGTCGTACGACCTTTAGAAATGGATGCATGGATTTGAAACGGTGCAGTACCATGGTGCACCACTCTCCAGCGATGGTAAATCATTGACCAGCCACGGGGATCCCGTTTTACAGAAAAAATCCACGTGACGAAAAAACGAAGGGTAAAAAACTTCCATGACCCGATTGAGGTTCGGATAGGCTTTTTTGGGTATGAAAGTAACCAGTGACTGCTGAAAGCTGTCATACCTGTAGAACTCACAGATACCTTCGTTTGACTGGTTATGGCTCCCGTAACTCTAAAGCAGCCAAGAGTTATGGCCCTCCGAAGAATCGATATCCACAGGGTGCAACATCTACGGTGCAAGGTGCAACATCCGTCCAAAATGACGAAACAGTGCCGTACGACCTTTAGAAATAAGTGCATTGATTTGAAACATTGCAGTCCCATGGTGCACCACTCTCCAACGATGGTAAATCATAGACCAGCCACGGGGATCCCGTTTTACAGAAAAAATCCACGTGACGAAAAAACAAAGGGTAAAATACTTCCTTGACCCGATTGAGGTTCGGATAGGATTTTTTTGGTATGGAACTAACCAGGGACGGCTGAAAGCCGTCATGGCTGTAGAACTCACAAATACCTTCGTTTTGTCTGGTTAAGGCTCCCGTAACTCTAAACGAGCCAAGAGTTATGGCCCTCCGAATAATCGATATCCACAGGGTGCAACATCTACGGTGCAAGGTGCAACATCCGTCCAAAATGACGAAACCGTGCCGTACGACCTTTAGAAATGGATGCATGGATTTGAAACGGTGCAGTACCATGGTGCACCACACTCCAGCTATGGTAAATCATTGACCAGCCACGGGGATCCCGTTTTACAGAAAAAAATCCACGTGACGAAAAAACGAAGGGTAAAAAACTTCCATGACCCGATTGAGGTTCGGATAGGCTTTTTTGGGTATGAATGTAACCAGTGATGGCTGAAAGCCATCATGGCTGCAGAACTCACAGATACCTTCGTTTTGACTGGTTATGGCTCCCGTAACTCTAAACGAGCCAAAAGTTATGGCCCTCCGAATAATCGATATCCAAGGGTGCAACATCTACGGTGCAAGGTGCAACATCCGTCCAAAATGACGAAACCGTGCCGTACGACCTTTAGAAATGGATGCATGGATTTGAAACGGTGCAGTCCCATGGTGCACCACTCTCCAGCGATGTTAAATCGTAGACCAGCCACGGGGATACCGTTTTACAGAAAAAATCCACGTGACGAAAAAACGAAGGGTAAAAACCTTCCTTGACCCGATTGAGGTTCGGATAGGATTTTTTGGGTATGGAACTAACCAGTTACGGCTGAAAGCCGTCAGGGCTGTAGAACTCACAGATACCTTCGTTTTGACTGGTTATGGCTCCCGTAACTCAAAACGAGCCAAGGGTTATGGCCCTCCGAATAATCGATATCCAAGGGTGCAACATCTACGGTGCAAGGTGCAACATCCGTCCAAAATGACGAAACCGTGCCGTACGACCTTTAGAAATGGATGCATGGATTTGAAACGGTGCAGTACCATAGTGCACCACTATCCAGCGATGGTAAATCATTGACCAGCCACGGGGATCCTGTTTTACAGAAAAAATCCACGTGACGAAAAAACGAAGGGTAAAAAACTTCCACGACCCGATTGAGGTTCGGATAGGCTTTTTTGGGTTTGAAAGTAACCAGTGACTGCTGAAAGCTGTCATAGCTGTAGAACTCACAGATACCTTCGTTTTGACTGGTTATGGCTCCCGTAACTCTAAAGGAGCCAAGAGTTATGGCCCTTCGAAGAATCGATATCCACAGGGTGCAACATCTACGGTGCAAGGTGCAACATCCGTCCAAAATGACGAAACAGTGCCGTACGACCTTTAGAAATAAGTGCATGGATTTGAAACATTGCAGTCCCATGGTGCACCACTATCCAACGATGGTAAATCATAGACCAGCCACGGGGATCCCGTTTTACAGAAAAAATCCACGTGACGAAAAAACGAAGGGTAAAATACTTCCTTGACCCGA
The DNA here is from genome assembly GCA_030765085.1 of Allium cepa. Lineage (NCBI taxonomy): Eukaryota > Viridiplantae > Streptophyta > Magnoliopsida > Asparagales > Amaryllidaceae > Allium > Allium cepa. The sequence continues at coordinate 3,361,738 of CM060941.1, forward strand.
TTGAGGTTCGGATAGGATTTTTTTGGTATGGAACTAACCAGGGACGGCTGAAAGCCGTCATGGCTGTAGAACTCACAGATACCTTCGTTTTGTCTGGTTATGGCTCCCGTAACTCTAAACGAGCCAAGAGTTATGGCCCTCCGAATAATCGATATCCACAGGGTGCAACATCTACGGTGCAAGGTGCAACATCCGTCGAAAATGACGAAACCGTGCCTTACGACCTTTAGAAATGAATGCATGGATTTGAAACGGTGCAGTACCATGGTGCACCACCCTCCAGCGATGGTAAATCATTGACACGCCACGGGGATCCCGTTTTACAGAAAAAATCCACGTGACGAAAAAACGAAGGGTAAAAAACTTCCATGACCCGATTGAGGTTCGGATAGGCTTTTTTGGGCATGAAAGTAATCAGTGACTGCTGAAAGCTGTCATAGCTGTAGAACTCACAGATACCTTCGTTTTGACTGGTTATGGCTCCCGTAACTCTAAAGGAGCCAAGAGTTATGGCCCTCCGAAGAATCGATATCCACAGGGTGCAACATCTACGGTGCAAGGTGCAACATCCATCCCAAATGACGAAACAGTGCCGTACGACCTTTAGAAATGAGTGCATGGATTTGAAACATTGCAGTCCCGTGGTGCACTACTCTCCAGCGATGGTAAATCATAGACCAGCCACGGGGATCCCGTTTTATAGAAAAAATCCACGTGACGAAAAAACGAAGGGTAAAAAACTTCCTTGACCCGATTGAGGTTCGGATAGGATTTTTTTGGTATGGAACTAACCAGTGACGGCTGAAAGCAGTCATGGCTGTAGAACTCACAGATACCTACGTTTTGACTGGTTATGGCTACTGTAACTCTAAACGAGCCAAGAGTTATGGCCCTCCGAATAATCGATATCCACAGAGTGCAACATCTACGGTGCAAGGTGCAACATCCGTCTAAAATGACGAAACCGTGCCGTACGACCTTTAGAAATGGATGCATGGATTTGAAACGGTGCAGTACCATGGTGCACCACTCTCCAGCTATGGTAAATCATTGACCAGCCACGGGGATCCCGTTTTACAGAAAAAATCCACGTGACGAAAAAACGAAGGGTAAAAAACTTCCATGACCCGATTGAGGTTCGGATAGGCTTTTTTGGGTATGAAAGTAACCAGTGACTGCTGAAAGCTGTCATACCTGTAGAACTCACAGATACCTTCGTTTGACTGGTTATGGCTCCCGTAACTCTAAAGCAGCCAAGAGTTATGGCCCTCCGAAGAATCGATATCCACAGGGTGCAACATCTACGGTGCAAGGTGCAACATCCGTCCAAAATGACGAAACAGTGCCGTACGACCTTTAGAAATAAGTGCATGGATTTGAAACATTGCAGTCCCATGGTGCACCACTCTCCAACGATGGTAAATCATAGACCAGCCACGGGGATCCCGTTTTACAGAAAAAATCCACGTGACGAAAAAACAAAGGGTAAAATACTTCCTTGACCCGATTGAGGTTCGGATAGGATTTTTTTGGTATGGAACTAACCAGGGACGGCTGAAAGCCGTCATGGCTGTAGAACTCACAAATACCTTCGTTTTGTCTGGTTAAGGCTCCCGTAACTCTAAACGAGCCAAGAGTTATGGCCCTCCGAATAATCGATATCCACAGGGTGCAACATCTACGGTGCAAGGTGCAACATCCGTCCAAAATGACGAAACCGTGCCGTACGACCTTTAGAAATGGATGCATGGATTTGAAACGGTGCAGTACCATGGTGCACCACACTCCAGCTATGGTAAATCATTGACCAGCCACGGGGATCCCGTTTTACAGAAAAAAATCCACGTGACGAAAAAACGAAGGGTAAAAAACTTCCATGACCCGATTGAGGTTCGGATAGGCTTTTTTGGGTATGAATGTAACCAGTGATGGCTGAAAGCCATCATGGCTGCAGAACTCACAGATACCTTCGTTTTGACTGGTTATGGCTCCCGTAACTCTAAACGAGCCAAAAGTTATGGCCCTCCGAATAATCGATATCCAAGGGTGCAACATCTACGGTGCAAGGTGCAACATCCGTCCAAAATGACGAAACCGTGCCGTACGACCTTTAGAAATGGATGCATGGATTTGAAACGGTGCAGTCCCATGGTGCACCACTCTCCAGCGATGTTAAATCGTAGACCAGCCACGGGGATACCGTTTTACAGAAAAAATCCACGTGACGAAAAAACGAAGGGTAAAAACCTTCCTTGACCCGATTGAGGTTCGGATAGGATTTTTTGGGTATGGAACTAACCAGTTACGGCTGAAAGCCGTCAGGGCTGTAGAACTCACAGATACCTTCGTTTTGACTGGTTATGGCTCCCGTAACTCAAAACGAGCCAAGGGTTATGGCCCTCCGAATAATCGATATCCAAGGGTGCAACATCTACGGTGCAAGGTGCAACATCCGTCCAAAATGACGAAACCGTGCCGTACGACCTTTAGAAATGGATGCATGGATTTGAAACGGTGCAGTACCATAGTGCACCACTATCCAGCGATGGTAAATCATTGACCAGCCACGGGGATCCCGTTTTACAGAAAAAATCCACGTGACGAAAAAACGAAGGGTAAAAAACTTCCACGACCCGATTGAGGTTCGGATAGGCTTTTTTGGGTTTGAAAGTAACCAGTGACTGCTGAAAGCTGTCATAGCTGTAGAACTCACAGATACCTTCGTTTTGACTGGTTATGGCTCCCGTAACTCTAAAGGAGCCAAGAGTTATGGCCCTTCGAAGAATCGATATCCACAGGGTGCAACATCTACGGTGCAAGGTGCAATATCCGTCCAAAATGACGAAACAGTGCCGTACGACCTTTAGAAATAAGTGCATGGATTTGAAACATTGCAGTCCCATGGTGCACCACTATCCAACGATGGTAAATCATAGACCAGCCACGGGGATCCCGTTTTACAGAAAAAATCCACGTGACGAAAAAACGAAGGGTAAAATACTTCCTTGACCCGATTGAGGTTCGGATAGGATTTTTTTGGTATGGAACTAACCAGGGACGGCTGAAAGCCGTCATGGCTGTAGAACTCACAGATACCTTCGTTTTGTTTGGTTATGGCTCCCGTAACTCTAAACGAGCCAAGAGTTATGGCCCTCCGAATAATCGATATCCACAGGGTGCAACATCTACGGTGCAAGGTGCAACATCCGTCGAAAATGACGAAACCGTGCCTTACGACCTTTAGAAATGAATGCATGGATTTGAAACGGTGCAGTACCATGGTGCACCACCCTCCAGCGATGGTAAATCATTGACACGCCACGGGGATCCCGTTTTACAGAAAAAATCCACGTGACGAAAAAACGAAGGGTAAAAAACTTCCATGACCCGATTGAGGTTCGGATAGGCTTTTTTGGGCATGAAAGTAATCAGTGACTGCTGAAAGCTGTCATAGCTGTAGAACTCACAGATACCTTCGTTTTGACTGGTTATGGCTCCCGTAACTCTAAAGGAGCCAAGAGTTATGGCCCTCCGAAGAATCGATATCCACAGGGTGCAACATCTACGGTGCAAGGTGCAACATCCATCCCAAATGACGAAACAGTGCCGTACGACCTTTAGAAATGAGTGCATGGATTTGAAACATTGCAGTCCCGTGGTGCACTACTCTCCAGCGATGGTAAATCATAGACCAGCCACGGGGATCCCGTTTTATAGAAAAAATCCACGTGACGAAAAAACGAAGGGTAAAAAACTTCCTTGACCCGATTGAGGTTCGGATAGGATTTTTTTGGTATGGAACTAACCAGTGACGGCTGAAAGCAGTCATGGCTGTAGAACTCACAGATACCTACGTTTTGACTGGTTATGGCTACTGTAACTCTAAACGAGCCAAGAGTTATGGCCCTCCGAATAATCGATATCCACAGAGTGCAACATCTACGGTGCAAGGTGCAACATCCGTCTAAAATGACGAAACCGTGCCGTACGACCTTTAGAAATGGATGCATGGATTTGAAACGGTGCAGTACCATGGTGCACCACTCTCCAGCTATGGTAAATCATTGACCAGCCACGGGGATCCCGTTTTACAGAAAAAATCCACGTGACGAAAAAACGAAGGGTAAAAAACTTCCATGACCCGATTGAGGTTCGGATAGGCTTTTTTGGGTATGAAAGTAACCAATGATGGCAGAAAGCCATCATGGCTGCAGAACTCACAGATACCTTCGTTTTGACTAGTTATGGCTCCCGTAACTCTAAACGAGCCAAGAGTTATGGCCCTCCGAATAATCGATATCCAAGGGTGCAACATCTACGGTGCAAGGTGCAACATCCGTCCAAAATGACGAAACCGTGCCGTACGACCTTTAGAAATGGATGCATGGATTTGAAACGGTGCAGTCCCATGGTGCACCACTCTCCAGCGATGTTAAATCGTAGACCAGCCATAGGGATCCCGTTTTACAGAAAAAATCCACGTGACGAAAAAACGAAGGGTAAAAAACTTCATTGACCCGATTGAGGTTCGGATAGGATTTTTTGGGTATGGAACTAACCAGTGACGGCTGAAAGCCGTTAGGGCTGTAGAACTCACAGATACCTTCGTTTTGACTGGTTATGGTTCCCGTAACTCTAAACGAGCCAAGAGTTATGGCCCTCCGAATAATCGATATCCAAGGGTGCAACATCTACGGTGCAAGGTGCAACATCCATCCAAAATGACGAAACCGTGTCGTACGACCTTTAGAAATGGATGCATGGATTTGAAACGGTGCAGTACCATGGTGCACCACTATCCAGCGATGGTAAATCATTGACCAGCCACGGGGATCCCGTTTTACAGAAAAAATCCACGTGACGAAAAAACGAAGGGTAAAAAACTTCCACGACCCGATTGAGGTTCGGATAGGCTTTTTTGGGTTTGAAAGTAACCAGTGACTGCTGAAAGCTTTCATAGCTGTAGAACTCACAGATACCTTCGTTTTGACTGGTTATGGCTCCCCTAACTCTAAAGGAGCCAAGAGTTATTGCCCTCCGAAAAATCGATATCCACAGGGTGCAACATCTACGGTGCAAGGTGCAACATCCGTCCAAAATGACGAAACAGTGCCGTACGACCTTTAGAAATGAGTGCATGGATTTGAAACATTGCAGTTCCATGGTGCACCACTCTCCAGCGATGGTAAATCATAGACCAGCCACGGTGATCCCATTTTACAGAAAAAATCCACGTGACGAAAAAACGAAGGGTAAAAAACTTCCTTGACCCGATTGAGGTTCGGATAGGATTTTTTGGGTATGGAACTAACCAGTGACGGATGAAAGCTGTCATGGCTGTAGAACTCACAGATACCTACATTTTGACTGGTTATGGCTCCCGTAACTCTAAACGAGCCAGAGTTATGGCCCTTCGAATAATCGATATCCACAGGGTGCAACATCTACGGTGCAAGGTGCAACATACGTCCAAAATAATGAAACCGTGTCGTACGACCTTTCAAAATGGAGGCATGGATTTGAAACAGTGCAGTACCATGGTGCACCACTCTCCAGCTATGGTAAATCATTGACCAGCCACGGGGATCCCATTTTACAGAAAAAATCCACGTGACGAAAAAACGAAGGGTAAAAAACTTCCATTACCCGATTGAGGTTCGGATAGGCTTTTTTGGGTATGAAAGTACTGCTGAAAGCTGTCATAGCTGCAGAACTCACAGATATCTTCGTTTTGACTGGTTATGGCTCCCGTAAATCTAAAGGAGCCAAGAGTTATGGCCCTCCGAAGAATCGATATCCACAGGGTGCAACATCTACGGTGCAAGGTGCAACATCCGTCCAAAATGACGAAACAGTGCCGTACGACCTTTAGAAATGGATGCATGGATTTGAAACGGTGCAGTACCATGGTGCACCACTCTCCAGCGATGGTAAATCATTGACCAGCCACGGGGATCCCGTTTTATGGAAAAAATCCACGTGACGAAAAAACGAAGGGTAAAAAACTTCCATGACCCGATTGAGGTTCGGATAGGCCTTTTTGGGTATGAAAGTAACCAATGACCGCTAAAAGCTGTCATAGCTGTAGAACTCACAGATACCTTCGTTTTGACTGGTTACGGCTCCTGTAACTCTAAAGGAGCCAAGAGTTATGGCCCTCCGAATAATCGATATCCACAGGGTGCAACATTTACGGTGCAAGGTGCAACATCCGTCCAAAATGACGAAACCGTGCCGTACGACCTTTAGAAATGGATGCATGGATTTGAAACGGTGCAGTACCATGGTGCACCACTCTCCAGCTATGGTAAATCATTGACCAGCCACGGGGATCCCGTTTTACAGAAAAAATCCACGTGACGAAAAAACGAAGGGTAAAAAACTTCCATGACCCGATTGAGGTTCGGATAGGCTTTTTTGGGTATGAAAGTAACCAGTGACCGCTAAAAGCTAACATAGCTGTAGAACTCACAGATACCTTCGTTTTGACTGGTTACGGCTCCCGTAACTCTAAAGGAGCCAAGAGTTATGGCCCTCCGAAGAATCGATATCCACAGGGTGGAACATCTACGGTGCAAGGTGCAACATCCGTCCAAAATGACGAAACAGTGCCGTACGACCTTTAGAAATGAGTGAATGGATTTGAAACATTGCAGTCCCACGGTGCACCACTCTCCAGCGATGGTAAATCGTAGACCAGCCACGGGGATCCCGTTTTACAGAAAAAATCCACGTGACGAAAAAACGAAGGGTAAAAAACTTCCTTGACCCGATTGAGGTTTGGATAGGATTTTTTGGGTATGGAACTAACCAGTGACGGCTAGAAGACGTCATGGCTGTAGAACTCACAGATACCTTCGTTTTGACTGGTTATGGCTCCCGTAACTCTAAACGAGCCAAGAGTTATGTCCCTCCGAATAATCGATATCCACAGGGTGCAACATCTACGGTGCAAGGTGCAACATCCGTACAAAATGACGAAACCGTGCCGTACGACCTTTAGAAATGGATGCATGGATTTGAAACGGTGCAGTACCATGGTGCACCACTCTCCAGCGATGGTAAATCATTGACCAGCCACGGGGATCCCGTTTTACAGAAAAAATCCACGTGACGAAAAAACGAAGGGTAAAAAACGTTCATGACCCGATTGAGGTTCGGATAGGCTTTTTTGGGTATGAAAGTAACCAGTGACTGCTGAAAGCTGTCATAGCTGTAGAACTCGCAGAGACCTTCGTTTTGGCTGGTTATGGCTCCCGTAACTCTAAAGGAGCCAAGAGTTATGGCCCTCCGAAGAATCGATATCCACAGGGTGCAACATCTACGGTGCAAGGTGCAACATCCGTCCAAAATGACGAAACAGTGCCGTACGACCTTTAGAAATGAGTGCATGGATTTGACACATTGCAGTCCCATGGTGCACTACTCTCGAGCGATGGTAAATCATAGACCAGCCACGGGGATCCCGTTTTACAGAAAAAATCCACGTGACGAAAAAACGAAGGGTAAAAAACTTCCTTGACCCGATTGAGGTTCGGATATGATTTTTTTGGTATGGAACTAACCAGTGACGGCTGAAAGCTGTCATGGCTGTAGAACTCACAGATACCTACGTTTTGACTGGTTATGGCTCCCGTAACTCTAAACGAGCCAGAGTTATGGCCCTTCGAATAATCGATATCCACAGGGTGCAACATCTACGGTGCAAGGTGCAACATCCGTCCAAAATAATGAAACCGTGCCGTACGACCTTTCAAAATGGAGGCATGGATTTGAAACAGTGCAGTACCATGGTGCACCACTCTCCAGCTATGGTAAATCATTGACCAGCCACGGGGATCCCGTTTTACAGAAAAAATCCACGTGACGAAAAAACGAAGGGTAAAAAACTTCCATTACCCGATTGAGGTTCGGATAGGCTTTTTTGGGAATGAAAGTAACCAGTGACTGCTGAAAGCTGTCATAGCTGCAGAACTCACAGATATCTTCATTTTGACTGGTTATGGCTCCCGTAACTCTAAAGGAGCCAAGAGTTATGGCCCTCCGAAGAATCGATATCCACAGGGTGCAACATCTACGGTGCAAGGTGCAACATCCGTCCAAAATGACGAAACAGTGCCGTACGACCTTTAGAAATGGATGCATGGATTTGAAACGGTGCAGTACCATGGTGCACCACTCTCCAGCGATGGTAAATCATTGACCAGCCACGGGGATCCCGTTTTACAGAAAAAATCCACGTGACGAAAAAACGAAGGGTAAAAAACTTCCAAGACCCGATTGAGGTTCGGATAGGCTTTTTTGGGTATGAAAGTAACCAGTGATTGCTGAAAGCTGTCATAGCTGTAGAACTCATAGATACCTTCGTTTTGACTGGTTATGGCTCCCGTAACTCTAAAGGAGCCAAGAGTTACGGCCCTCCGAAGAATCGATATCCACAAGGTGCAACATCTACGGGGCAAGGTGCAACATCCGTCCAAAATGACGAAACAGTGCCGTACGACCTTTAGAAATGAGTGCATGGATTTGAAACATTGCAATCCCATGGTGCACCACTCTTCAGCGATGGTAAATCATAGACCAGCCACGGGGATCCCGTTTTACAGAAAAAATCCACGTGACGAAAAAACGAAGGGTAAAAAACTTCCATGACTCGATTGAGGTTCGGATAGGCTTTTTTGGGTATGAAAGTAACCAGTGACTGCTAAAAGCTATCATAGCTGTAGAACTCACAGATACCTTCGTTTTGACTGGTTATGGCTCCCGTAACTCTAAAGGAGCCAAGAGTTATGGCCCTCTGAAGAATCGATATCCACAGGGTGCAACATCTACGGTGCAAGGTGCAACATCCGTCCAAAATGACGAAACAGTGCCGTACGACCTTTAGAAATGAGTGCATGGATTTGAAACATTGCAGTCCCATGGTGCACCACTCTCCAGCGATGGTAAATCATAGACCAGCCACGGGGATCCCGTTTTACAGAAAAAATCCACGTGACGAAAAAACGAAGGGTAAAAAACTTCCTTGACCCGATTGAGGTTCGGATAGGATTTTTTGGGTATGGAACTAACCAGTGACGGATGAAAGCCGTCATGGCTGTAGAACTCACAGATACCTTCGTTTTGACTGGTTATGGCTCCCGTAACTCTAAACGAGCCAAGAGTTATGGCCCTCCGAAGAATCGATATCCACAAGGTGCAACATCTACGGTGCAAGGTGCAACATCAGTCCAAAATGACGAAACCGTGCAGTACGACCTTTAGAAATGGATGCATGGATTTGAAACGGTGCAGTACCATGGTGCACCACTCTCCAGCGATGGTAAATCATTGACCAGCCACGGGGATCCCGTTTTACAGAAAAAATCCACGTGACGAAAAAACGAAGGGTAAAAAACTTCCATGACCCGATTGAGGTTCAGATAGGCTTTTTTGGGTATGAAAGTAACCAGTGACTGCTGAAATCTGTCATAGCTGTAGAACTCACAGATACCTTCGTTTTGACTGGTTATGGCTCCCGTAACTCTAAAGGAGCCAAGAGTTATGGCCTTCCGAAGAATCGATATCCACAGGGTGCAACATCTACGGTGCAAGGTGCAACATCCGTCCAAAATGACGAAACAGTGCCGTACGACCTTTAGAAATGAGTGCATGGATTTGAAACATTGCAGTCCCATGGTGCACCACTCTCCAGCGATGGTAAATCGTAGACCAGCCACGGGGATCACGTTTTACAGAAAAAAATCCACGTGACGAAAAAACGAAGGGTAAAAAACTTCCATGACCCGATTGAGGTTCGGATAGGATTTTTTGGGTATGGATCAAACCAGCGACGGCTGAAAGCTGTCATGGCTGTAGAACTCATAGATACCTTCGTTTTGACTGGTTATGGCTCCCGTAACTCTAAACGAGCCATGAGTTATGGCCCTCCGAATAATCGATATCCACAGGGTGCAACATCTACGGTGCGAGGTGCAACATCCGTCCAAAATGACGAAACCATGTCGTACGACCTTTAGAAATGGATGCATGGATTTGAAACGGTGCAGTTCCATGGTGCACCACTCTCCAGCGATGGTAAATCATTGACCAGCCACGGGGATCCCGTTTTACAGAAAAAATCCACGTGACGAAAAAACGAAGGGTAAAAAACTTCCATGACCCGATTGAGGTTCGGATAGGCTTTTTTGGGTATGAAAGTAATCAGTGACTGCTGAAAGCTGTCATAGCTGTAGAACTCACAGATACCTTCGTTTTGATTGGTTATGGCTCCCGTAACTCTAAAGGAGCCAAGAGTTATGGCCCTCCGAAGAATCGATATCCACAGGGTGCAACATCTACGGTGCAAGGTGCAACATCCGTCCAAAATGACGAAACAGTGCCGTACGACCTTTGGAAATGAGTGCATGGATTTGAAACTTTGCAGTCCCATGGTGCACCACTCTCCAGCGATGGTAAATCATAGACCAGCCACGGGGATCCCGTTTTACAGAAAAAATCCACGTGGCGAATAAACGAAGGGTAAAAAACTTCCTTGACCCGATTGAGGTTCGGATAGAATATTTTGGGTATGGAACTAACCAGTGACGGCTCAAAGCGGTCATTGCTGTAGAATTCACAGATACCTACGTTTTGACTGGTTATGGCTCCCGTAACTCTAAACGAGCCAGGAGTTATGGCCCTCCGAATAATCGATATCCACAGGGTGCAACATCTACGGTGCAAGGTGCAACATCCGTCCAAAATGACGAAACCGTGCCGTACGACCTTTAGAAATGGATGCATGGATTTGAAACGGTGCAGTACCATGGTGCACCACTCTCCAGCGATGGTAAATCATTGACCAGCCACGGGGATCCCGTTTTGCAGAAAAATTCACGTGACGAAAAAACGAAGGGTAAAAAACATCCATGACCCGATTGAGGTTCGGATAAGCTTTTTTGGGTATGAAAGTAATCAGTGACTGCTGAAAGTTGTCATAGCTGTAGAACTCACAGATACCTTCGTTTTGACTGGTTATGGCTCCCGTAACTCTAAAGGAGCCAAGTGTTATGGCCCTCCGAAGAATCAATATCCACAGGGTGCAACATCTACGGTGCAAGGTGCAACATGCGTCCAAAATGACGAAACAGTGCCGTACGACCTTTAGAAATGAGTGCATGGATTTGAAACATTGTAGTCCCATGGTGCACCACTCTCCAGCGATGGTAAATCATAGACCAGCCACGGGGATCCCGTTTTACAGAAAAAATCCACGTGGCGAATAAACGAAGGGTAAAAAACTTCCTTGACGCGATTGAGGTTCGGATAGGATTTTTTGGGTATGAAACTAACCAGTGACGGCTGAAAGCGGTCATGGCTATAGAACTCACAGATACCTTCGTTTTGACTGGTTATGGCTCCCGTAACTCTAAACGAGCCAAGAGTTATGGCCCTCCGAATAATCGATATCAACAGGGCGCAACATCTACGGTGCAAGGTGAAACATCCGTCCACAATGACGAAACCGTGCCGTACGACCTTTAGAAATGGATGCATGGATTTGAAACGGTGCAGTACATGGTGCATCACTCTCCAACGATGGTAAATCATTGACCAGACACGGGGATCCCGTTTTATAGAAAAAATCCACGTGACGAAAAAACGAAGGGTAAAAAACTTCCATGACCCGATTGAGGTTGGGATAGGCTTTTTTGGGTATGAAAGTAATCAGTGACTGCTGAAAGCTGTCATAGCTGTAGAACTCACAGATACCTTCGTTTTGACAGGTTATGGCTCCCGTAACTCTAAAAGAGCCAAGAGTTATGGCCCTCCGAAGAATCGATATCCACAGGGTGCAACATCTACGGTGCAAGGTGCAACATCCGTCCAAAATGACGAAACAGTGCCGTACGACCTTTAGAAATGAGTGCATGGATTTGAAACTTTGCAGTCCCATGGTGCACCACTCTCCAGCGATGGTAAATCATAGACCAGCCACGGGGATCCCGTTTTACAGAAAAAATCCACGTGGCGAATAAACGAAGGGTAAAAAACTTCCTTGACCCGATTGAGGTTCGGATAGGATTTTTTGGGTATGGAACTAACCAGTGACGGCTGAAAGCGGTCATGGCTGTAGAACTCACAGATACCTTCGTTTTGATTGGCTATGGCTCCCATAACTCTAAACGAGCCAGGAGCTATGGCCCTCCGAATAATTGATATCCACAGGGTGCAACATCTATGGTGCAAGGTGCAACATCCGTCCAAAATGACGAAACCGTGTCGTACGATCTTTAGAAATGGATGCATGGATTTGAAACGGTGCAGTACCATGGTGCACCACTCTCCAGCGATGGTAAATCATTGACCAGCCACGGGGATCTGGTTTTACAGAAAAAATCCACGTGACGAAAAAACGAAGGGTAAAAAACTTCCATGACCCGATTGAGGTTCGGATAGGCTTTTTTGGGTATGAAAGTAACCAGTGACTGCTGAAAGCAGTCATAGCTGTAGAACTCACAGATACCTTCGTTTTGACTGGTTATGGCTCCCGTAACTCTAAACGAGCCAAGAGTTATGGCCCTCCGAAGAATCGATATCCACAGGGTGCAACATTTACGGTGCAAGGTGCAACATCCGTCCAAAATGACGAAACAGTGCCGTACGACCTTTAGAAATGCGTGCATGGATTTGAAACATTGCAGTCCCATGGTGCACCACTCTCTAGCGATGGTAAATCATAGACTAGCCACGGGGATACCGTTTTACAGAAAAAATCCACGTGACGAAAAAACGAAGGGTAAAAAACTTCCATGACCCGATTAAGGTTCGGATAGGCTTTTTTGGGAATGAAAGTAACCAGTGACTGCTGAAAGCCATCATCGCTGGTTATGGCTCCCGTAACTCTAAACGAGCCAAGAGTTATGGCCCTCCGAAGAATCGATATCCACAGGGTGCAACATTTACGGTGCAAGGTGCAACATCCGTCCAAAATGACGAAACAGTGCCGTACGACCTTTAGAAATGAGTGCATGGATTTGAAACATTGCAGTCCCATGGTGCACCACTCTCTAGCGATGGTAAATCATAGACTAGCCACGGGGATCCCGTTTTACAGAAAAAATCCACGTGACGAAAAAACGAAGGGTAAAAAACTTCCATGACCCGATTAAGGTTCGGATAGGCTTTTTTGGGAATGAAAGTAACCAATGACTGCTGAAAGCCATCATCGCTGGTTATGGCTCCCGTAACTCTAAACGAGCCAAGAGTTATGGCCCTCCGAAGAATCGATATCCATAGGGTGCAACATCTACGGTGCAAGGTGCAACATCCGTCCAAAATGACGAAACAGTGTCGTGCGACCTTTAGAAATGAGTGCATGGATTTGAAACATTGCAGTCCCATGGTGCACCACTCTCCAGCGATGGTAAATCATAGACCAGCCGCGGGGATCCCGTTTTACAGAAAAATCCACGTGACGAAAAAACGAAGGGTAAAAAACTTCCTTGACCCGATTGAGGTTCGGATAGAATTTTTTGGGTATGGAACTAACCAGTGACGGATGAAAGCGATCGTAGCTGTAGTACTCACAGATACCTTCGTTTTGACTGGTTATGGCTCCCGTAACTCTAAACGAGCCAAGAGTTATGGCCCTCCGAAGAATCGATATCCACAGGGTGCAACATCTACGGTGCAAGGTGCAACATCCGTCCAAAATGACGAAACAGTGCCGTACGACCTTTAGAAATGAGTGCATGGATTTGAAACATTACAGTCCCATGGTGCACCACTCTCCAGCGATGGTAAATCATTGACCATCCACAGGGATCCCGTTTAACAGAAAAAATCCACGTGACGAAAAAACGAAGGGTAAAAAACTCCATGACCCGATTGAGGTTCGGATAGGCTTTTTTTGGTATGAAAGTAACCAGTGATGGCTGAAAGCCGTCATAGCTGTAGAACTCACAGATACCTTCGTTTTGACTGGTTATGGCTCCCGTAACTCTAAAGGAGCCAAGAATTATGGCTCTCCGAAGAATCGATATCCACAGGGTGCAACATCTACGGTGCAAGGTGCAACATCCGTCCAAAATGACGAAACAGTGTTGTACGACCTTTAGAAATGAGTGCATGGATTTGAAACATTGCAGTCCCATGGTGCACCACTCTCCAGCGATGGTAAATCATAGACTAGCCATGGGGATCCCGTTTTACAAAAAAAATCCACGTGACGAAAAAACGAAGGGTAAAAAACTTCCTTGACCCGATTGAGGTTCGGATAGGATTTTTTGGGTATGCAACTAACCAGTGACGGCTGAAAGCGGTCGTAGCTGTAGTACTCACAGATACCTTCATTTTGACTGGTTATGGCTCCCGTAACTCTAAACGAGCCAAGAGTTATGGCCCTCCGAAGAATCGATATCCACAGGGTGCAACATCTACGGTGCAAGGTGCAACATCCGTCCAAAATGACGAAAACGTGTCGTACGACCTTTTGAAATGAGTGCATGGATTTGAAACATTGCAGTCCTATGGTGCACCACTCTCCAGCGATGGTAAATCATAGACCAGCCACGGGGATCCATTTTTGCAGAAAAAATCCATGTGACGAAAAAACGAAGGGTAAAAAACTTCCATGACCCGATTGAGGTTCGGATAGGCTTTTTTTGGTATGAAAGTAACAAGTGATGGCTGAAAACCGTCATAGCTGTAGAACTCACAGGTACCTTCGTTTTGACTGGTTATGGCTCCCGTAACTCTAAAGGAGCCAAGAGCTATGGCCCTCCGAAGAATCGTTATCCACAGGGTGCAACATCTACGGTGCAAGGTGCAACATCCGTCCAAAATGACGAAACAGTGCCGTACGACCTTTAGAAATGAGTGCATGGATTTGAAACATTGCAGTCCCATGGTGCACCACTCTCCAGCGATGGTAAATCATAGACCAGCCACGGGGATCCCGTTTTACAGAAAAAATCCACGTGACGAAAAAACGAAGGGTAAAAAACTTCGTTCACCCGATTGAGGTTCGGATAGGCTTTTTTGGGTATGGAACTAACCAGTGACGGCTGAAGGTGGTCGTAGCTGTAGAACTCACAAATACCTTCGTTTTGACTGGTTATGGCTCCCGTAACTCTAAAGGAGCCAAGAGTTATGGCCCTCCTAAGAATCGATATCCACAGGGTGCAACATCTACGGTGCATGGTGCAACATCCGTCCAAAATGAAGAAACAGTGCCGTACGACCTTTAGAAATGAGTGCATGGATTTGAAACATTGCAGTCCCATGGTGCACCACTCTCCAGCGTTGGTAAATCATAGACCAGCCACGGGGATCCCGTTTTAGAGAAAAAATCCACGTGACGAAAAAACGAAGGGTAAAAAACTTCATTGACCCGATTGAGGTTCGGATAGGCTTTTTTGGGTATGGAACTAACCAGTGACGGCTGAAAGCCGTCATGGCTGTAGAAATCACAGATACCTTCGTTTTGACTGGTTATGGCTCCCGTAACTCTAAACGAGCCAAGAGTTATGGCCCTCCGAATAATCGATATTCACAGGGTGCAACATCTACGGTGCAAGGTGCAACATCCGTCCAAAATGACGAAACTGTGCCGTACGACCTTTAGAAATGGATGCATAGATTTGAAACGGTGCAGTACCATGGTGCACCACTCTCCAGCGATGGTAAATCATTGACCAGCCACGGGGATCCCGTTTTACAGAAAAAATCCACGTGACGAAAAAACGAAGGGTAAAAAACTTCCATGACCCGATTGAGGTTCGGATAGGCTTTTTTGGGTATGAAAGTAACCAGTGACTGCTGAAAGCTGTCATAGCTGTAGAACTCACAGATACCTTCGTTTTGTCTGGTTATGGCTCCCGTAACTCTAAAGGAGCCAAGAGTTATGGCCCTCCAAAGAATCGATATCCACAGGGTGCAACATCTACGGTGCAAGGTGCAACATCCGTCCAAAATGACGAAACAGTGCCGTACGACCTTTGGAAATGAGTGCATGGATTCGAAACATTGCAGTCCCATGGTGCACCACTCTCCAGCGATGGTAAATCATAGACCAGCCACGGGGATCCCGTTTTACAGAAAAAATCCACGTGACGAAAAAACGAAGGGTAAAAAACTTCCTTGACCCGATAGAGGTTCGGGTAGGATTTTTTGGGTATGGAACTAACCAGGGACGGCTGAAAGCCATCATGGCTGTAGAACTCACAGATACCTTCGTTTTGACTGGTTATGGCTCCCGTAACTCTAAACGAGCCCAGAGTTATGGCCCTCCGAATAATCAATATCCACAGGGTGCAACATCTACGGTGCAAGGTGCAACATCCGTCCAAAATGATGAAACCGTGCCGTACGACCTTTAGAAATGGAAGCATGGATTTGAAACGGTGCAGTACCATGGTGCACCACTCCCCAGCGATGGTAAATCATTGACCAGCCACGGGGATCTGGTTTTACAGAAAAAATCCACGTGACG
This sequence comes from Allium cepa, assembly GCA_030765085.1. Lineage (NCBI taxonomy): Eukaryota > Viridiplantae > Streptophyta > Magnoliopsida > Asparagales > Amaryllidaceae > Allium > Allium cepa. Next base: position 3,378,215 of record CM060941.1, read on the forward strand.
AAAAAACGAAGGGTAAAAAACTTCCATGACCCGATTGAGGTTCGGATAGGCTTTTTTGGGTATGAAAGTAACCAGTGACTGCTGAAAGCTGTCATAGCTGTAGAACTCACAGATACCTTCGTTTTGACTGGTTATGGCTCCCGTAACTCTAAAGGAGCCAAGAGTTATGGCCCTCCGAAGAATCGATATCCACAAGGTGCAACATCTACGGTGCAAGGTGCAACATCCGTCCAAAATGAAGAAACAGTGCCGTACGACCTTTAGAAATGAGTGCATGGATTTGAAACATTGCAGTCCCATTGTGCACCACTCTCCAGCGTTGGTAAATCATAGACCAGCCACGGGGATCCCGTTTTACAGAAAAAATCCACGTGACGAAAAAACGAAGGGTAAAAAACTTCCTTGACCCGATTGAGGTTCGGATAGGATTTTTTGGGTATGGAACTATAGAGTGACGGCTGAAGATGGTCGTAGCTGTAGTACTCACAGATACCTTCATTTTGACTAGTTAAGGCTCCCGTAACTCTTAAGGAGCCAAGAGTTATGGCCCTCCGAAGAATCGATATCCACAGGGTGCAACATCTACGGTGCAAAATGACGAAACAGTGCCGTACGACCTTTAGAAATGAGTGCATGGATTTGAAACATTGCAGTCCCGTGGTGCACTACTCTCCAGCGATGGTAAATCATAGACCAGCCACGGGGATCCCGTTTTACAGAAAAAATCCACGTGACGAAAAAACGAAGGGTAAAAAACTTCCTTGACCCGATTGAGGTTCGGATAGGATTTTTTGGGTATAGAACTAACCAGTGACGGCTGAAAGCGGTCGTGGCTGTAGAACTCACAGATATCTTCGTTTTGACTGGTTATGGCTCCCTTAACTCTATACGAGCCAAGAGTTATGGCCCTCCGAATAATCGATATCCACAGGGTGCAACATCTACGGTGCAAGGTGCAACATCATTCCAAAATGACGAAACCGTGCCGTGCGACCTTTAGAAATGGATGCATGGATTTGAAACGGTGCAGTACCATGGTGCACCACTCTCCAGCGATGGTAAATCATTGACCAGCCACGGGGATCCCGTTTTACAGAAAAAATCCACGTGACGAAAAAACGAAGGGTAAAAAACTTCCATGACCCGATTGAGGTTCGGATAGGCTTTTTTGGGTATGAAAGTAACCAGTGACTGCTGAAAGCTGTCATAGCTGTAGAACTCACAGATACCTTCGTTTTGACTAGTTATGGCTCCCGTAACTCTAAAGGAGCCAAGAGTTATGGCCCTCCGAAGAATCGATATCCACATGGTGCAACATCTACGGTGCAAGGTGCAACATCCGTCCAAAATGAAGAAAAAGTGCCGTACGACCTTTAGAAATGAGTGCATGGATTTGAAACATTGCAGTCGCATGGTGCACCACTCTCTAGCGTTGGTAAATAATAGACCAGCCACGGGGATCCCGTTTTACAGAAAAAATCCACTAGACGAAAAAACGAAGGGTAAAAAACTTCCTTAACCCGATTGAGGTTCGGATAGGATTTTTTGGGTATGGAACTATCTAGTGACGGCTGAAGGTGGTCGTAGCTGTAGTACTCACAGATACCTTCATTTTGACTAGTTATGGCTCCCGTAACTCTAAAGGAGCCAAGAGTTATGGCCCTCCGAAGAATCGATATCCACAGGGTGCAACATCTACGGTGCAAGGTGCAACATCCGTCCAAAATGACGAAACAGTGCCGTACGACCTTTAGAAATGAGTGCATGGATTTGAAACATTGCAGTCCCGTGGTGCACCACTATCCAGCGATGGTAAATCATTGACCAGCCACGGAGATCCCGTTTTACAGAAAAAATCCACGTGACGAAAAAACGAAGGGTAAAAAACTTCCATGACCCGATTGAGGTTCGGGTTGGCTTTTTTGGGTATGAATGTAACTAGTGACTGCTGAAGTCATCATGGCTGTAGAACTCACAGATACCTTCGTTTTGACTGGTTATGGCTCCCGTAACTCTAAACGAGCCAAGAGTTATGGCCCTCCGAATAATCGATATCCACAGGGTGAAACATCTACGGTGCAAGGTGCAACATCCGTCCAAAATGACGAAACCGTGCCGTACGACCTTTAGAAATGGATGCATGGATTTCAAACATTGCAGTACCATGGTGCACCACTCTCCAGCGATGGTAAATCATAGACCAGCCACGGGGATCCCGTTTTACAGAAAAAATCCACGTGATGAAAAAACGAAGGGTAAAAAACTTCCATGACCCGATTGAGGTTCGGATAGGATTTTTTGGGTATGAAAGTAACCAGTGACTGCTGAAAGCCATCATAGCTGTAGAACTCACAGATACCTTCGTTTTGACTGGTTATGGCTTTCGTAACTCTAAACGTGCCAAGAGTTATGGCCCTCCGAAGAATCGATAACCATAGGGCGCAACATCTACGGTGCAAGGTGCAACATCCGTCCAAAATGACGAAACAGTGCCGCACGACCTTTAGAAATGAGTGCATGGATTTGAAACATTGCAGTCCCATGGTGCACCACTCTCCAGCGATGGTAAATCATAGACCAGCCACGGGGATCCTGTTTTACAGAAAAAATCCACGTGACGAAAAAACGAAGGGTAAAAAACTTCCTTGACCCGATTGAGGTTCGGATAGGATTTTGTGGGTATGGAACTATCCAGTGATGGCTTAAGGTGGTCGTAGATGTAGTACTCACAGATACCTTCGTTTTGACTGGTTATGGCTCCCGTAACTCTAAAGGAGCCATGAGTTATGGCCCTCCGAAGAATCGATATCCACAGGGTGCAACATATACGGTGCAAGGTGCAACATCCGTCCAAAATGACGAAACAGTGTCGTACGACCTTTAGAAATGAGTGCATGGATTTGAAACGGTGCAGTACCGTGGTGCACCACTCTCCAGCGATGGTAAATCATAGACCAGCCACGGGGATCCCGTTTTACAGAAAAAATCCACGTGACGAAAAAACGAAGGGTAAAAAACTTCCTTGACCCGATTGAGTTTCGGATAGGATTTTTTGGGTATGGAACTAACCAGTGACGGCTGAAAGCGGTCGTGACTGTAGAACTTACAGATACCTTCGTTTTGACTGGTTATGACTCCCGTAACTCTAAACGAGCCAGGAGTTATGTCCCTCCGAATAATCGATATCCACAGGGTGCAACATCTACGGTGCAAGGTGCAACATCCGTCCAAAATGACGAAACCGTGCCGTACGACCTTTAGAAATGGATGCATGGATTTGAAACGGTGCAGTACCATGGTGCACCATTCTCCAGCGATGGTAAATCATTGACCAGCCACGGGGATCCCGTTTTACAGAAAAAATCCACATGACGAAAAAACGAAAGGTAAAAAACTTCCATGACCCGATTGTGGTTCGGATAGGCTTTTTTGGGTATGAAAGTAACCAGTGACTGCTGAAAGCTATCATAGCTGTAGAACTCACAGATACCTTCGTTTTGACTGGTTATGGCTCCCGTAACTCTAAAGGAGCCAAGAGTTATGGCCCTATGAAGAATCGATATCCACGGGGTGCAACATCTACGGTGCAAGGTGCAACATCCGTCCAAAATGAAGAAACAGTGCCGTACGACCTTTAGAAATGAGTGTATGGATTTGAAACATTGCAGTCCCATGGTGCACCACTCTCCAGCGTTGGTAAATCATAGACCAGCCACGGGGATCCCGTTTTACAGAAAAAATCCACGTGACGAAAAAACGAAGGGTAAAAAACTTCCTTGACCCGATTGAGGTTCGGATAGGATTTTTTGGGTATGGAACTATCCAGTGACGGTTGAAGGTGGTCGTAGCTGTAGTACTCACAGATACCTTCGTTTTGACTGGTTATGGCTCCCGTAACTCTAAAGGAGCCAAGAGTTATGGCCCTCCGAAGAATCGATATCCACAGGGTGCAACATCTACGGTGCAAGGTGCAACATCCGTCCAAAATGACGAAACAGTGCCGTACGACCTTTAGAAATGAGTGCATGGATTTGAAACATTGCAGTCCCGTAGTGCACCACTCTCCAGCGATGGTAAAACATAGACCAGCCACGGGGATCCCGTTTTACAGAAAAAATCCACGTGACGAAAAAACGAAGGGTAAAAAACTTCCTTGACCCGATTGAGGTTCGGGTAGGATTTTTTGGGTATGGACCTAACCAGTGACGGCTAAAAGCCGTCATGGCTGTAGAACTCACAGATACCTTCGTTTTGACTGGTTATGGCTCCCGTAACTCTAAACGAGCCAAGAGTTATGGCCCTCCGAATAATCGATATCCACAGGGTGCAACATCTGCGGTGCAAGGTGCAACATCCGTCCAAAATGACGAAACCGTGCCGTACAACCTTTAGAAATGGATGCATGGATTTGAAACGGTGCAGTACCATGGTGCACCACTCTCCATCGATGGTAAATCATTGACCAGCCACGGGGATCCCGTTTTACAGAAAAAATCCGCGTGACGAAAAAATGAAGGGTAAAAAACTTCCTTGACCCGATTGACGTTCGGATAGGATTTTTTGGGTATGGAACTAACCAGTGACGGCTAAAAGCCGTCATTGCTATAGAACTCACAGATACCTTCGTTTTGACTGGTTATGGCTCCCGTAACTCTAAACGAGCCAAGAGTTATGGCTCTCCGAATAATCGATATCCACAGGGTGCAACTTCTACGGTGCAAGGTGCAACTTCCATCCAAAATGACGAAACCGTGCCGTACGACCTTTAGAAATGGATGCATGGATTTGAAACGGTGCAGTACCATGGTGCACCACTCTCCAGCGATGGTAAATCATTGACCAGCCACGGGGATCCCGTTTTACAGAAAAAATCCACGTGACGAAAAAACGAAGGGTAAAAAACTTCCTTGACCCGATTGAGGTTCGGATAGGATTTTTTGGGTATGGAACTAACCAGTGATGGCTGAAAGCCGTCATGGCTGTAGAACTCACAGATACCTTCGTTTTGACTGGTTATGGCTCCCGTAACTCTAAACGAGCCAAGAGTTATGGCCCTCCGAATAATCGATATCCACAGGGTGCAACATCTACGGTGCAAGGTGCAACATCCGTCCAAAATGACGAAACCGTGCCGTACGACCTTTAGAAATGGATGCATCGATTTGAAACGGTGCAGTACCATGGTGCACCACTCTCCAGCGATGATAAATCATAGACCAGCCACGGGGATCCCGTTTTACAGAAAAAATCCACGTGACGAAAAAACGAAGGGTAAAAAACTGCCTTGACCCGATTGAGGTTCGGATAGGCTTTTTTGGGTATGAAAGTAACCAGTGACTGCTGAAATCTATCATAGCTGTAGAACTCACAGATACCTTCGTTTTGACTGGTTATGGCTCCCGTAACTCTAAAGGAGCCAAGAGTTATGGCCCTATGAAGAATCGATATCCACAGGGTGCAACATCTACGGTGCAAGGTGCAACATCCGTCCAAAATGAAGAAACAGTGCCGTACGACCTTTAGAAATGAGTGGATGGATTTGAAACATCGCAGTCCCATGGTGCACCACTCTCCAGCGATGGTAAATCATAGACCAGCCACGGGGATCCCGTTTTACAGAAAAAATCCACGTGACGAAAAAACGGAGGGTAAAAAACTTCCATGACCCGATTGAGGTTCGGATAGGCTATTTTGGGTATGAAAGTAACCAGTGACTGCTGAAAGCAGTCTTAGCGGTAGAACTCACAGATACCTTCGTTTTGACTGGTTATGGCTGCCGTAACTCTAAAGGAGCCAAGAGTAATGGCCCTCCGAAGAATCAATATCCACAGGGTGTAACATCTACGGTGCAAGGTGCAACATCCGTCCATAATGAAGAAACAGTGCCGTACGACCTTTAGAAATGAGTGCTGTTATCCCGCTTTTTGGCAAAGCCGTGATACCAAAAGATTGGTCGAAAACGAAAGACAGTTCTGTTGAGTAACAAGTTTTATGAAAGTTTGGATTTCTGACAAATAAGGCGATCGACAAAACAAGGTCATTAGAGCTACATATGTTACTATAGATTATAGGTTGATTATTTGATATTGTAATAGTTGTCAACTTGTTAAAATCTATCCTCAAATAATCATGCACCTCAATATAATCGATATATATATATACGTTTAATAGCATTGCACATTCATTGTGCAAATTAATAGGAACCGGTCGACCGGTTAATAATCATACGGTCGACCGTTTCTGTGTAAAATGCACAATGAACGTGCACACATGCACATAACGTATATATATTTTAAATTCCTGTCTACTGGTCACTTTTTAACCTGTCGACCGTTTTTGAACAGAAAACAATTTTTCCAAAAGACACTTCTCTTCTCCAAAGGTTGCATCTCTTACCTTTCACCAAAGATCATATCTCTTAGTGACAAAGAGTAACAACCATTCTTATCTATATAAACTCATCCAATTCATTAATTAAAAAATAACGATTTCGTATTCTTTTAATCTAATCTCTGATCTTATTTCTGCATTATAAAAGCTCTAAATTATTTATGGAATCTTTGAAACTATTTCATATCCTTTGATTCAATAATATACTTTCCTTAATCTTTTCAAAACATCATATCGCATACTTTGAGGATAAGATTATAGGAAGGGTGTACTGCTATTGACAAATCCGTGTTTTTCAAGAGCACAAGTTGTCAACAACAATTGTATTTGTTCTTTTGTTGAAGTCCTCTGAGTTGTAAGAGGCAAGTGTTGAAGTCCTCAGTGTATTAGAGGCGTGAAATCCCGTTCGGTTGTTCGGGTGTTGTAAACCTGTTCCTCCGGGTGAAGCGAGGTAGTTAATAGTGAAAATCCAGATAGAAGTCTGGGACTGGACGTAGGACGGTGCTCCGAACCAGTATAAAAATCTCTGGTGTGATTTTTCTATTTTTTATTTACTATGCTATTATCATCTATTTCCGCATTTGTATTGTAATCCATATTACACGACCCGTGTATACTATATTAGCACATATAATTGTATACACACCGCCCTTTCAATTGGTATCAGAGCACAGTCATCATATAACCGTAACACAGTTATTTGATATATTATAGTAATATGGCAAATAACGTAAGTACTAGCACTCAAAACACCACTTACACGGAGGGTCAATCAAAACAAAGACCTCCATTTTTCAATGGTCTTAACTATAGTTATTGGGCAACACATATGTCATTCTTTATGCAATCAAATAGCTATGATGCTTGGAATGCCACTCAAAGAGAAATAATGAATCCAACAACTGATTATTCAGAATGGACAGTAGCTGAGAAAACGGCAGCAGCCGTAAATGCAAGAGCAATAAATATGTTGTTCTGTGCATTAGACCAAAATGAATATAACCGTGTTAGTATCTGCACTACTGCATATCAAATTTGGCAAACACTAAAAATCACTCATGAAGGTACTAACAAGGTTAAACAAGCCAAAATAGCCATGCTGAAAAGTCAATTTCAAAATTTCAAAATGAAACCAAATGAGACAATCAATGACATGTATTCACGGTTTCAAACTATTCACCATGCACTTATTGGCTTAGGACAAAAGTATTCTGATTTCGATGTTGTTTCAACAGTCCTACATTCTCTGACTAGTGAATGGGAAGGAAAAGTATTAGCAATTGAAGAAGCTAATGACCTTTCCGTCATGAAGCCAGATGAATTGATAGGAAATTTAATGTCCTATGAAGCAAATTTGCAGGCTAGAAAAGAACAGAGAGAAGAAAAGAAAAATGTAGCATTTCATGTTGAGAAAGATGAAAATGAATCAGATTCTGAAGACGAAGATTTGGCATTCATTGCGAAAGGATTCAAAAAATTCTTAAAATATCGAAAAGCCAGTCGTTACAATAAAAGGAAACCTGGATCAAATAAACCATCTTCATCTGCTATAGAATGTTTCAACTGCCACAAAAAGGGACACATGCAGAAAGATTGTCCAGAACAAAAGAAGAAGTCAGAAAATGACAAATTCAAATATAAAAAGGACAAATCTAAGAAACGAGCTTTCTCAGTAACATGGGATGATTCAGAGTCATCTTCATCAGAAAGTGAAAGTGATTCAGAGAATGAACAAGCTAATGTTTGTTTTATGGCAACAGAAGATGAGGTACAAATTCCTACATTTGATGAATTACTTGATACTAATGCTGAATTGATAGTCAAATATAAAGACATAAAACGTCAATTAAAAGTAGTCAAAGCAGATTTAAGTAGAGCAGAGCTTGAACGAGATATGTTAAAAGATGAGAAGAAAATATTAGAAGAGGAACTTGAAAATATTCAAGAATCATCATCTAATGTTGATTCTCAAATATCCCTTTTGAGTCAAGAAATAGAAACTCAAAAAGAGAAAAATAATGCTCTCACTACTGAAAATCATGAGCTTAAAGCAAAAGTCAAAATTCTAGACCTAGAAAAAGCTAGCTTACAAACAAAGTTTGATGACATTACTCAAAATGTTTCTAATTTTAACAAAGGTCGAGAAAACTTGACAAAAATCATTGAAAGTTCACAATCTATTTCAGACAAACAAGGATTGGGACATAACAAACAAGAAACCAAGAAACATCTTGGAAATAAAAGGAAAAAGAAAGTACAAAAAACTGAAGCTAAGAAAAATCTTAGTTTATTATATTCCAAACCAAAACCAGTTGTGAAATTTCAAAAGAAAATGTCAAGACTATCAAAATATGGGTTCCTAAAACAAATAATAATTTGATTAGGAACAAATACATTCAGCAATTCATGAATACTGTGCATTTTAATAACAATTATATATATAAAGGGGATACCGGACCCAAATGGGTTTGGACTCCTAAGACCTAACTCTTAGGACCCTATAAAAAGTGGGTACCATGGACTTAATTCTATTTTTTGCAGGTCCCACTTAAGAAAAGAGGAAAGTGGATATTGGACAGTGGTTGCTCAAAGCACATGACAGGAGACAAGAGTTTATTAACAAATATTACATATTCAGATGGTGGCTCCGTCACTTTTGGAGACAATTCAAAAGGCTATATCATCGGCAAAGGCGATGTGAGCAATTGCGGTACATCTAACTTACCTCTTATTACTAATGTCATGCTAGTTAGAAATTTGAAACACAATTTGCTAAGTATTAGTCAGTTATGTGACAAGGGATTTATTATTTCATTTTCAAATAATAAGTGTAGTATTCTAGATAAAGGCCATAATTTGGTTTTCGAAGATTATAGAGAGAAATATATATTTTTTGAATATGAACATTAATTATAATTCAGATATGTGTCTTGTGGCTAATGACAATGATCCATGGCTATGGCACAAACGCTTCTGTCATATAAACTTCAGAACTATTGACAAGCTAGCCAAAAACAATCTAGTTAGAGGACTACCCAAAATGAGTTTTAAAGTTAACAACATTTGTGACGCATGTCAAATAGGAAAATTGACCAAATCATCTTTTAAATCCAAGAAAGTCATATCAACATTACAACCACTTGAGTTACTACACATGGATTTATTTTGACCTACTAGAGTTCAATCAATAAATCACAGTCAATATGTGCTTGTAATTGTTGATGAATTCTCTCGTTATACATGGACAATTTTCTTAAAAAATAAAAGTGATACTTTCGATCATTTCAAATCTTTCGTCAAAAGAATTCAAAAATCAAAAGGGATTAAAGTTAAAAATATAAGAAGTGATCATGGCGGAGATTTTGAAAATAATGAATTTGAACAATTTTGTACAAAGAAAGGTATATATCATAATTTTTCGTTTCCCAGAACTCCACAACAGAACGGAGTTGTAGAACGGAAAAACCAAACTTTACAAGAATGTGCAAGAACATTATTGAATGGAACCACCTTACCAAAACATTTTTGGGCAGAAGCTGTGGCAACTGCCTGTTATGTTTTAAATCGTGTATCAGTAAGACCTCTTACCAAGAATACTCCTTATGAATTATTTAACAAAAGGAAGCCTAAAATCTCATACTTCAAAGTTTTTGGTTCGAAGTGCTTTATTTTAAATACAAAAGACCAGCTTGGCAAATTCGATCCAAAGGCCGATGAAGGAATATTTGTCGGTTATTCGGAACGAAGTAAGGCCTATCGGATATTTAATAAACGAACCAAAACTATTGAAGAATCACTTCATGTCTCTTTTGATGAAATCTATTGTTTGCGCCAAAATTGGTCACAAACACCCAAGGTCGTGAAAGCACCCGTTTACGTGTTCAATTCGATAATATTCAGCACAGAACTCAGCAACAATCAGTATAGAATTCAGCTCTAAGTAACAAATCACAGTAATTCACAAGCAACAATCACAAACACAGGATTTATAGTGGTTCGGCGTTCGTGCCTACGTCCACTTTGAAGGGTTTCTCTTTATTGCTTTGCTCGATTCAATCGATTACAATGGATTACAGCTGACAATTGCTTTGAAATCTGAATACAACAGCGATTCTGATAGTTAAACTTGAATCCGGCAGAGTCTTGGCGTTCAATGGCGGAAAGTCCCCCTTTCTGAAGGCTTCAGGGTGCTATTTATAGGCGTTGGAGGCCCAGATCTTGCTGAAACTTCGTGAGACTTCTTCTGGCACGTGAGTGGGCCCACGCGACCGACCCCACCAAGTTTCGTCTCGATCGGACATCGGTTCGAAGTGATTTCGAACCCATCAAGGAATGGTCCAATCGAGCTGAAACTTGGCAGGAACAATCTTTACCTCATATGGAAGCTACTGTGAAAATTTGGTTGCATTTGGATTTGTAGTTTAGGAGATACGATCGGTTCGAAATTGGCATTTTCGGTTGGCTGGGACGTTCGAACCCATTATTTCGAAACCAGGAGCCCGAACCCATGTACGCACGTGCTTCTGCAGTGACGTGGCGCGTACTCCACGCGTCGATCCAAATTTATCTCCGAGTTGACCGCTTCGAATCCATGGATTTCGCTGACTTCGTATCGATGATCGTTGTGTAGTTTGAATCAATCAACTACGTGACTCTCGTGTTGACCTGTCTGTCTAGTTCGAACCGAAGGGATGGAGCTTCCTTCGTATCGATACATGTGATGGATACGAAATCAAGCTCCGCGATGGTTTCGAACGTTCATCGGTTCGAACTAAGCACCAGCGTGGATGATTCAACGCTCATGGATACGAAGATGCAACCTAATAATGGATACGAAAAAGTGTTTTTAGCATGGATGATGGATTCGAACGCAATCAATTCGAAGTTAACAGTGGCCGATGGGTTCGAACATGGCAGGGAGCGATGTGCTCGAAGCAATGGGTTTTGGATGGGTTCGAAATGGATGGTTTCGAAGCAGTGGGTATCGGATGGTTTCGAAGTCATGGGTTCGAAGTGGATGGCTTCGAAGTCACGGGTTCGAAGTAGATGGGTTCGAAACCATGGGTTCGAAGCGGCTGGGTTCGAAGGCGATGGTTTCGAATCAAACAATGACTACTTTTCCTCACACTGAATCCATCATATCTTGAGCATACGAACTCGGATTTACTTGAAACTTGGAATGATGGCTCCTACAACCTTTCTTGTCATGTCCTATCAATTGTGGCCTGATCCGGACTCGGGCAAAATTCATCGATATCCATAGCTAAGTGATGTATAACCAATCTCTAAGACGGACTGTTTCCCGTTTTCGACCAATCTTTTGATATCACGGCTTTGCCAAAAAGCGGGATAACATTTTGCCCCCCAAAACATGCCTTGCGGTAGGAAGGTGTGTTTTGTAATGCTTCGAGTTGGATGTTCGTATCCGATTATCAACCTGCAAGGAACTCAATAGTTTCATATGTCCTCAAATGACGATCGTTCGGGATCGAGCCATTTGGGATGAAGTGCGGCCGTTCATGGTCAAGCGCTCAACTTCAAATGACGATCGTTCGTGATCGAGTCATTCGAGGGGAAGTGCGACCGTGCGCGGTCGAGCGTACAAATGCATGCTTCGATCGTTCGGGATCGTATGCTGCTTGAAGTGAATCGGGACCGTTCGCGGTCCGTGCCGTTCGTGGCATAAGATGGAATAGGACCGTTCGCGGTCGATGCCGTTCGCGGCGAATGATGAGATGGGACCGTTCGCGGTCGACTGCCGTTCGTGGCAAATGATGATCGTTCGCGACCAAGTGCCGTTCAAGGCGAGTGGTGACCGTTCGAGGTCGGGTTTCATAATTAATGAGCCATGACCGTTCGCGATCGATGGCGTTCGAGGCAGGAAGTGATCGTTCGCGATCGTGTGCCGTTCGAGGCGAATTCGTGACCGTTCGTGGTCAGATGTCGGACCTCAAGTGACGACCGTTCGCGATCAAGCCATTGAGGTAAGGTGAGTTATGACTGTTCGAAGTCGGGTGCCGTTCGAGGCGGATTGTGTGTGTGCCCGGGAGGGCTTGGTGTTATCGATGCCAGGGTCACGTTCGGGTGAGTTCCTGGATCGTTTATAGGGGCGGTTCATCGCCGTCTCAGAGCATACCTAGGGATCGTTCGTGACCCCATACATGTGTGCGTAGCTTAGTCATTCCAGAGTTATCAAAATCAAATAATTATCAAACAGATGAGTTCCAAAAACAATGTCCAAATAAACAAAGTCCAAACGTTCAAATCAAAATGAAACGAAAGTAAAGCATGGATGTCAAAGTGTAAGTTCCCACTACGAAACGGTCGATGATCACTCAGAGCATGCCTGGAGATCGTTCGCGATCTCGCGCATGTGTAAATGATTTAATTGTGGTAGTGGAAGCTTACGACTTGTTCATCGTTATTTCATTCAGTTGATAACCAGACGGTGCCTTGGTTCGGGGTCGCCTCTAGCTGATGTGGACGGTGGTCGTTCTGGTTCCGCCACAGGAGCTCGTCTCCTCACATATTGAAGGAGCATACCGTTCCTGATATGCCCTTCCACCTCATCCTTCAGGTGCCTACAATCATTAGTAGTATGACCATTTAATTCATGGAATACACAGAACTTATCTGATTTCCTTTCGTCTGAGGTAGGATCCCTTCGCATTGGCCTACGATACGGAATCTGTTCTTTGGTATCCTGGTAAATTCGCTCCAGACTCTCGTTCAACTCAGTGTAGGTGGTGAATCGCGGCTCCCTCCGTTGCCGCTTTGATCTGTCTCTGTCATTCTCAATCTTTCTTTTACCTTTATCTTTGTCCGAGTCCCTTCTAGGGGCGTCTTTGAGTGCAAAAATTTCTATCCCATCTCCTTCTTCTCTCTCGGCATTCGCATCTTCTAATCGTAAAAACTTTTCCGCTTCATGATAGAATTCCTCTAGATCAATGGGTGGATCTTTAGTCAATGAATTCTTGAACTCTGTGCCGTCAGCTATTCCGGACACAGCTGCCATGACCACCATGGACGGATCCGCTCTATCCACTGAAGCTGCTGCTGCATTAAATCGTGCTAGATAACTTCTCAAGGTCTCTCCGGCCTTCTGCTTTAGGGTTGCCAGAGTCGTCACGTTCTTGGGTCTGGTAATATGAACCCTGAATTGCCTCATAAATCTCTCCACTAAACCATTCCATGTTCCGATGGATCCATTCTCCAACTGTCTAAACCATAGTGCAGCGATATCTGTCAAGTACAATGGAAAACACCGGGCCATAACCTCCTCCGATGCCCCCAGTACTTCCATATGCCTCATATATTTTGTCAGGTGGACCGTGGGGTCCGTTCTCCCGTCATACATATCCAACGATGGTAGTTTGAAATCAGGCGGGTTCCTAGCTTGCCTGATTGCTGAAGTAAAAGGGCTTCTATTAACATCTTCCAAATCTTTGTTCACCATACCGCCTCTCAAAGCTCTCCTAACTATCTCTGCTAATCGGTCATTGTCTCCGAGATGTAACCCTTGTTCACTACTTCCAACCTGCCCCCCGAGTTCACGAGGTAACTCCGGGATCTGCCCCCTTAACTGAGCGTTTGCATCTCTACGACTACCGGGTTGCGCAGATGCTCCCCTTTCTCCCTCCGAAACCTCCAAGGGTGTGCCCCCTAATCCAGGTGCTACTCCGGATGGTCCTGCTCCGTTCTGGACTCCATTGGCTTCCCTATTCTGTGCTCCGAGCTGTCCTATCTGATGGAGTAAACTCTGAATCATTTCCTCTTGCCTCTTCATCATAGTTTCCATCTCGTCCCTAGTAATGTATATTGATGGTTGATTTGCTCCTGACGAAGCCTCTTGGCTTCCCTGTGGTTCGCTTCTCTCAGTCCTTGGTCTCCTACTCGATTGCCTTGCCATAATTCCTAAATCTGAACTTCTGAACTTTCAAATCCAACTTCTTCCTGAGTTCGATTCTCAGTGAAAGCACCAAAATGTTTGCGCCAAAATTGGTCACAAACACCCAAGGTCGTGAAAGCACCCGTTTACGTGTTCAATTCGATAATATTCAGCACAGAACTCAGCAACAATCAGTATAGAATTCAGCTCTAAGTAACAAATCACAGTAATTCACAAGCAACAATCACAAACACAGGATTTATAGTGGTTCGGCGTTCGTGCCTACGTCCACTTTGAAGGGTTTCTCTTTATTGCTTTGCTCGATTCAATCGATTACAATGGATTACAGCTGACAATTGCTTTGAAATCTGAATACAACAGCGATTCTGATAGTTAAACTTGAATCCGGCAGAGTCTTGGCGTTCAATGGCGGAAAGTCCCCCTTTCTGAAGGCTTCAGGGTGCTATTTATAGGCGTTGGAGGCCCAGATCTTGCTGAAACTTCGTGAGACTTCTTCTGGCACGTGAGTGGGCCCACGCGACCGACCCCACCAAGTTTCGTCTCGATCGGACATCGGTTCGAAGTGATTTCGAACCCATCAAGGAATGGTCCAATCGAGCTGAAACTTGGCAGGAACAATCTTTACCTCATATGGAAGCTACTGTGAAAATTTGGTTGCATTTGGATTTGTAGTTTAGGAGATACGATCGGTTCGAAATTGGCATTTTCGGTTGGCTGGGACGTTCGAACCCATTATTTCGAAACCAGGAGCCCGAACCCATGTACGCACGTGCTTCTGCAGTGACGTGGCGCGTACTCCACGCGTCGATCCAAATTTATCTCCGAGTTGACCGCTTCGAATCCATGGATTTCGCTGACTTCGTATCGATGATCGTTGTGTAGTTTGAATCAATCAACTACGTGACTCTCGTGTTGACCTGTCTGTCTAGTTCGAACCGAAGGGATGGAGCTTCCTTCGTATCGATACATGTGATGGATACGAAATCAAGCTCCGCGATGGTTTCGAACGTTCATCGGTTCGAACTAAGCACCAGCGTGGATGATTCAACGCTCATGGATACGAAGATGCAACCTAATAATGGATACGAAAAAGTGTTTTTAGCATGGATGATGGATTCGAACGCAATCAATTCGAAGTTAACAGTGGCCGATGGGTTCGAACATGGCAGGGAGCGATGTGCTCGAAGCAATGGGTTTTGGATGGGTTCGAAATGGATGGTTTCGAAGCAGTGGGTATCGGATGGTTTCGAAGTCATGGGTTCGAAGTGGATGGCTTCGAAGTCACGGGTTCGAAGTAGATGGGTTCGAAACCATGGGTTCGAAGCGGCTGGGTTCGAAGGCGATGGTTTCGAATCAAACAATGACTACTTTTCCTCACACTGAATCCATCATATCTTGAGCATACGAACTCGGATTTACTTGAAACTTGGAATGATGGCTCCTACAACCTTTCTTGTCATGTCCTATCAATTGTGGCCTGATCCGGACTCGGGCAAAATTCATCGATATCCATAGCTAAGTGATGTATAACCAATCTCTAAGACGGACTGTTTCCCGTTTTCGACCAATCTTTTGATATCACGGCTTTGCCAAAAAGCGGGATAACATCTATCAGCACCCTCACACTATATCAGATGATGACGAATCAATAGTCACTGACAATCAAATCATCACAAATATTGATTCTGACTCAGAAATAGTTATTGAGAATATTCCTCAAATATGTGAGTTACAATCACCACCAAGAATATTAAGAGACCATCCGCCTCAAAATATAATCGGTGAAATAACATCACATGTCAGAACAAGGAGTCAACTCAATCAAATGGGTCATGTCGCTTTTCTCTCAAATATCGAACCTAAGAATCCAAAAGAAGCTGCTACAGATGATTACTGGATCATTACCATGCAGGAAGAACTAAATCAGTTTGAGCGCAATGACGTTTGGGAACTTGTTCCAAGACCAACTGATCAGTCAGTAATTGGTACTAAATGGGTCTATAAAAATAAGGCTGACGAACAAGGCAATATCACCAAAAATAAAGCAAGATTAGTAGCACAAGGATATAATCAGGAAGAAGGTATCGATTATGAAGAAACTTTTGCACCAGTTGCTCGACTAGAAGCCATTAGAATCCTATTATCTTTTGCTTGTCACCATAATTTCAAACTTTATCAGATGGATGTCAAATGTGCTTTTCTCAATGGATTTATCAAAGAGAATGTCTATGTCGAACAACCTCCTCTGTTCGTACATGAAAAATATCCTGACCATGTGTTCAAACTTAAGAAAGCTCTGTATGGGTTAAAACAAGCACCTCGTGCTTGGTATGAACGACTACGTAGCTATCTTATTAACTCAGGATTTCAAATAGGTAAAGTCGATCAAACTTTGTTTATTAAACATTCTCGAAAAGATATTCTAGTTATCCAGATATATGTAGACGATATCATCTTTGGTTCAACAAACGATAAACTTTGCAAAGAATTTGCAAATATTATGACCAAAGAATTCGAAATGTCTCATATGGGAGAACTATCTTATTTTCTTGGACTTCAAATAAAGCAACTTCCAAACGGCATTTTTATTAATCAAGAAAAATACTGTGAAAACCTTATCAAACGCTTCGGATTAGAAAATACATCTGGAAAACCAACTCCTATGAGTACAACTACACATCTTGACAAAGATGAAAGTGGTAAGAATGTTGACCAGAAATTGTATCGAAGCATGATTGGTTCTCTTCTTTATCTTACAGCTAGTCGTCCAGATATAATAATGAGTGTTTGTTTATGTGCTCGTTTTCAAGCCGATCCAAAGGAATCACATCTACGAGCAGTAAAACGTATAATTCGTTATCTTAATAATACCAAGGATTTCGGTCTTTTTTATCCAAAAGAATGTCCATTTGAATTAGTATCATATAGTGATGCTGATTTCGGTGGCTCACGAACGGATAGAAAAAGTACAAGTGGTACATGCCATTTTATTGTAAAATCACTTGTCTCTTGGTTCAGTATGAAACAGAATTGTGTTTCACTATCAACATGTGAAGTTGAATATATATCAGCAGCTCTTGCTTGTACTCAAGTACTATATATGCAACAAACACTTCAAGATTTTGATATTCATTTATCAAATTCTATTATATACTGTGATAACACTAGTGCTATAAATCTCTCTAAAAATCCAGTAAATCACTCCAGAACCAAACACATTGATATCCGTCATCATTTCCTTCGAGATAATATTGACAAAGGAAATATATGTCTTGAATATGTTCATACTGACAATCAATTAGCAGACATTTTTACTAAGCCTCTGCTCGAATCTAATTTTATTAAATTACGAAGAGAGCTTGGTTTAATTTCAAGAAAAAATCTTGACTAAGAAATTTCTAAAAGAACATCTTCTTGTTAGTTATTCTTTAGTTATTCTCTTTAGTTATCCTTTAACTACAACTATTACATAAACTATATTTTTTACATTAAATATAAGCCACTGCTTTATTTAATGGTTAAATTCACTTTACTTTTTTTTTTGTGATCATTCTTTTCTTTCTTATCTTATAAAATCAGTTTTTTTTTTTTAAAAAGGAAGCTATTTTTAGACTTACAAAAAAAATTTCTGCTTATATTTTCTTGGTTAAAATTTATCAGTAACTCACATCCATAGGTTATACATAACAAACTTATATATAAATTTGCAAACATTTTATATTTTGTTCATTTTTTCTTTTTATCAAACCATAATATTCTATACAACATACACTATGGCTCACATTTGTGATAAATGTGCTCAAGAATCATACATTTCAATTACGAGTTCTGAGTCGGAGGAATTTTATTCTCCTACAACTCCAAAACAAAAATCAAGTTGTCATCATCAATGCTCTTGTATGTCTGATAAAACTCCAAATTCAAAACGAGTGAAGCGGACACTATTCTATTCTCCTCGTACCAAAGCTCAAATCGATGAGATACACCACTACCAGAAACATCAGATAGACCTTCAGAGACAACTCCATTACGGGCAAAGTCAACTTTATCACGAGCAACAACGGACGTCGACACGATTGTCTGTTTTAGAAAAGTTGGCAACATTTTTCTGCGGTTCCAACAAACATGACGTGCATGAACCAATGCCGTCTAGGCCATCAACATCCAAAAGTCCTAACTCATGGGATCGGAACTATGAGAAGAATGAAGGAGCTCAGAAACAATGGAGTCCGTGGTCGAAACGTATTGAAGGAAACAACGATAATTCTAATGACGAACTTTCTCATTAGACTAATATATATAGTTATTATATCTTTATTTATCTCTTGTAATGACGGTTATATTTTGTATTATGTATAAAATATAATATATATAGGTTGATATACGATAAAAACTAGAAATATAAACTTAAATGTCACAACAGACCAAGACCGGTCGACCGCCCCTGTTATAGCCGGTCGACCGTTTGCTCTCTGGTTGAAAACGGTCGACCGGCCAAAAACAGTAGGTCGACCGGTTGTCGTATTTTCAGTTTTTTTTATAAACCTATACGTTACTTTTCCCTCTACCCTCATTCACTCTTTACTCAAACTATTCTCTTACCCCAAATCACAAACCCTAGTTCCCATTCTTCAATTCCCAAATCACAAATCCTCCAACAATGGCTCCTCCTCAAAAGAAATCAAAGAAAGGAGCAACCTCTGAAACTTCATCTCTTACCATCTCCGTCAAAAAATGGCTTCAAACTCCAATTGCTGTAACAAGATGGAATCAAATGATAAATTACAAGTTTCATCCAGGCTCTTTCATCAAATTTGATGATTTCACGGCTTACGGAGTTCGGAGGTTAGCCAATAA
The DNA here is from genome assembly GCA_030765085.1 of Allium cepa. NCBI lineage: Eukaryota > Viridiplantae > Streptophyta > Magnoliopsida > Asparagales > Amaryllidaceae > Allium > Allium cepa. Next base: position 3,397,371 of record CM060941.1, read on the forward strand.
TGCCAACATTACTCCATTGATAGATTTTTCTGCAAATAGTGTGGAGATAAATCATTTGATGATCAAATTATTTTACGCCAACATGAATCTTGATGAATATCAACCTGATAATCCAAACGGCGTCATCTGGTCTTTGGTCTGTGGGAAGCAAATCTTTCTTACTCATGCTAGAATTGCCTCTATACTTGGTATACCAAATCGAGGCGAAGAGTTTTCATCTACCTTCTGTGAAGTTTTCACTCGAAATAGTACCAGTCATCAGTTTATAGAAGACAATAGCGATGGCACTAAGTCTATTGGACTTCGCCCGGCAGCCAGGTTACTTCATCGGGTCTTGATGCATTCTCTTTTTCCTAGACTTGGAAATTATGATGCAGTGTACAAAGAAAACTTCAAGGCACTCTATGCTATCTATGGTGAAATCGAAATCAATTGGGTTCACATGCTTTTTGATGAAATTCTCAAGGTAAATAACTCAACCCGGCCTCATTTCTTTTACAATGAATATATCATGAGACTTTTGTTAGCTTGTGGGGTCAATCCTCCTGATTCTGCAACCTCAAAACCAAAATGCATTGATTCCATCACCATCAAGCGAATGAAGCTTCCTCCACCTTATCTTGAGATTATGCCTTTCGAAGAATGGCAACAAAGATGACCAAGGAAACAACGAGCAACTTCATCTCGTCCTCGTTCCGATGAAGTAAAACTTTTAAAAACAAAGTCATCAACAAAAGAATCACTTGAAACAATCGCGCGTAACCAATTTTTGCTTGAATCACGTCTCAAGCGCATGGACTCTAAAATCGATAAGCGCTTCAATAAGGTCAAGTCATTCTTTGGTATGCTATGGGATGCTATATCATGTTCCACATCCACCTCTGTTCAAGCACAAGACCTAGGAAAACGTCCTGCTGCTCCAGTTTTCACCTGGACATCATCTGACGAGTCTACAGGCATGAGTGGTCATGGACATGGTGAATCATCTAGAGGGCACAATGATGAGGAAGAAGAAGATGATGATGACGACGACGATGATGATGATGAAGAGGAGATACGATCTGCTTCATCCTAGATTCTACTATGTTTTAGCTCTTTAAAAACATTCATCGACACTTGTACTAAATAGTGTCGTTATTTATGATTTTCATTTGACATTATGTTCTGTAGTAAACTCTGTTATGTTTTTTGATGTGTTAATAATTTATTTTTCTATGCATATCATATTCTAGTATCTGTTACTCCTTTTTGTCGATGACAAAGGGGGAGAAAGGGCTAACAATTGCTTGCAGGAACATACATTTATAAAAATTCAAAGAGAAAGAGATCACGTACTCAGGGGGAGATTCAGATTTGTAGATATATATTGTCATCAATCAAAAAGGGGGAGAATGTTGAGTCACAAGTTTTATGAAAGTTTTGATTTCTGACAAATAAGGCGATCGACAAAACAAGGTCATTAGAGCTACATATGTTACTATAGATTATAGGTTGATTATTTGATATTGTAATAGTTGTCAACTTGTTAAAATCTATCCTCAAATAATCATGCACCTTAATATAATCGATATATATATACGTTTAATAGCATTGCACATTCATTGTGCAAATTAACAGGAACCGGTCGACCGGTTAATAATCATATGGTCTACCGTTTCTGTGTAAAATGCACAATGAACGTGCACACATGCACATAACGTATATATATTTTAAATTCCTGTCTACTGGTCACTTTTTAACCTGTCGACCGTTTTTGAACAGAAAACAATTTTTCCAAAAGACACTTCTCTTCTCCAAAGGTTGCATCTCTTACCTTTCACCAAAGATCATATCTCTTAGTGACAAAGAGTAACAACCATTCTTATCTATATAAACTCATCCAATTCATTGATTAAAAAATAACGATTTCATATTCTTTTAATCTAATCTCTGATCTTATTTCTGCATTATAAAAGCTCTAAATTATTTATTGAATCTTTGAAACTATTTCATATCCTTTGATTCAATAATATACTTTCCTTAATCTTTTCAAAACATCATATCGCATACTTTGAGGATAAGATTATAGGAAGGGTGTACTGCTATTGACAAATCCGTGTTTTTCAAGAGCACAAGTTGTCAACAACAATTGTATTTGTTCTTTTGTTGAAGTCCTCTGAGTTGTAAGAGGCAAGTGTTGAAGTCCTCAGTGTATTAGAGGCGTGAAATCCCGTTCGGTTGTTCGGGTGTTGTAAACCTGTTCCTCCGGGTGAAGCGAGGTAGTTAATAGTGAAAATCCAGATAGAAGTCTGGGACTGGACGTAGGACGGTGCTCCGAACCAGTATAAAAATCTCTGGTGTGATTTTTCTATTTTTTATTTACTATGCTATTATCATCTATTTCCGCATTTGTATTGTAATCCATATTACACGATCCGTGTATACTATATTAGCACATATAATTATATACACACCACCCTTTCAATTGGTATCAGAGCACAGTCATCATATAACCGTAACACAGTTATTTGATATATTATAGTAATATGGCAAATAACGTAAGTACTAGCACTCAAAACACCACTTACATGGAGGGTCAATCAACACAAAGACCTCCATTTTTCAATGGTCTTAACTATAGTTATTGGGCAACACGTATGTCATTCTTTATGCAATCAAATAGCTATGATGCTTGGAATGCCACTCAAAGAGAAATAATGAATCCAACAACTGATTATTCAGAATGGACAGTAGCTGAGAAAACGGCAGCAGCCGTAAATGCAAGAGCAATAAATATGTTGTTCTGTGCATTAGACCAAAATGAATATAACCGTGTTAGTATCTGCACTACTGCATATCAAATTTGGCAAACACTAAAAATCACTCATGAAGGTACTAACAAGGTTAAACAAGCCAAAATAGCCATGCTGAAAAGTCAATTTCAAAATTTCAAAATGAAACCAAATGAGACAATCAATGACATGTATTCACGGTTTCAAACTATTCACCATGCACTTATTGGCTTAGGACAAAAGTATTCTGATTTCGATGTTGTTTCAACAGTCCTACATTCTCTGACTAGTGAATAGGAAGGAAAAGTATTAGCAATTGAAGAAGCTAATGACCTTTCCGTCATGAAGCCAGATGAATTGATAGGAAATTTAATGTCCTATGAAGCAAATTTGCAGGCTAGAAAAGAACAGAGAGAAGAAAAGAAAAATGTAGCATTTCATGTTGAGAAAGATGAAAATGAATCAGATTCTGAAGACGAAGATTTGGCATTCATTGCGAAAGGATTCAAAAAATTCTTAAAATATCGAAAAGCCAGTCGTTACAATAAAAGGAAACCTGGATCAAATAAACCATCTTCATCTGCTATAGAATGTTTCAACTGCCACAAAAAGGGACACATGCAGAAAGATTGTCCAGAACAAAAGAAGAAGTCAGAAAATGACAAATTCAAATATAAAAAGGACAAATCTAAGAAACGAGCTTTCTCAGTAACATGGGATGATTCAGAGTCATCTTCATCAGAAAGTGAAAGTGATTCAGAGAATGAACAAGCTAATGTTTGTTTTATGGCAACAGAAGATGAGGTACAAATTCCTACATTTGATGAATTACTTGATACTAATGCTGAATTGATAGTCAAATATAAAGACATAAAACGTCAACTAAAAGTAGTCAAAGCAGATTTAAGTAGAGCAGAGCTTGAACGAGATATGTTAAAAGATGAGAAGAAAATATTAGAAGAGGAACTTGAAAATATTCAAGAATCATCATCTAATGTTGATTCTCAAATATCCCTTTTGAGTCAAGAAATAGAAACTCAAAAAGAGAAAAATAATGCTCTCACTACTGAAAATCATGAGCTTAAAGCAAAAGTCAAAATTCTAGACCTAGAAAAAGCTAGCTTACAAACAAAGTTTGATGACATTACTCAAAATGTTTCTAATTTTAACAAAGGTCGAGAAAACTTGACAAAAATCATTGAAAGTTCACAATCTATTTCAGACAAACAAGGATTGGGATATAACAAACAAGAAACCAAGAAACATCTTGGAAATAAAAGGAAAAAGAAAGTACAAAAAACTGAAGCTAAGAAAAATCTTAGTTTATTATATTCCAAACCAAAACCAGTTGTGAAATTTCAAAAGAAAATGTCAACACTATCAAAATATGGGTTCCTAAAACAAATAATAATTTGATTAGGAACAAATACATTCAGCAATTCGTGAATACTGTGCATTTTAATAACAATTATATATATAAAGGGGATACCGGACCCAAATGGGTTTGGACTCCTAAGACCTAACTCTTAGGACCCTATAAAAAGTGGGTACCATGGACTTAATTCTATTTTTTGCAGGTCCCACTTAAGAAAAGAGGAAAGTGGATATTGGACAGTGGTTGCTCAAAGCACATGACAGGAGACAAGAGTTTATTAACAAATATTACATATTCAGATGGTGGCTCCGTCACTTTTGGAGACAATTCAAAAGGCTATATCATCGGCAAAGGCGATGTGAGCAATTGCGGTACATCTAACTTACCTCTTATTACTAATGTCATGCTAGTTAGAAATTTGAAACACAATTTGCTAAGTATTAGTCAGTTATGTGACAAGGGTTTTATTATTTCATTTTCAAATAATAAGTGTAGTATTCTAGATAAAGACCATAATTTGGTTTTCGAAGGTTATAGAGAGAAATATATATATTTTGAATATGAACATTAATCATAATTCAGATATGTGTCTTGTGGCTAATGACAATGATCCATGGCTATGGCACAAACGCTTCTGTCATATAAACTTCAGAACTATTGACAAGCTAGCCAAAAACAATCTAGTTAGAGGACTACCCAAAATGAGTTTTAAAGTTAACAACATTTGTGACGCATGTCAAATAGGAAAATTGACCAAATCATCTTTTAAATCCAAGAAAGTCATATCAACATTACAACCACTTGAGTAACTACACATGGATTTATTTTGACCTACTAGAGTTCAATCAATAAATCACAGTCAATATGTGCTTGTAATTGTTGATGATTTCTCTCGTTATATATGGACAATTTTCTTAAAAAATAAAAGTGATACTTTCGATCATTTCAAATCTTTCGTCAAAAGAATTCAAAAATCAAAAGGGATTAAAGTTAAAAATATAAGAAGTGATCATGGCGGAGAGTTTGAAAATAATGAATTTGAACAATTTTGTACAAAGAAAGGTATATATCATAATTTTTCGTTTCCTAGAACTCCACAACAGAACGGAGTTGTAGAACGGAAAAACCAAACTTTACAAGAATGTGCAAGAACATTATTGAATGGAACCACCTTACCAAAACATTTTTGGGCAGAAGCTGTGGCAACTGCCTGTTATGTTTTAAATCGTGTATCAGTAAGACCTCTTACCAAGAATACTCCTTATGAATTATTTAACAAAAGGATGCCTAAAATCTCATACTTCAATGTTTTTGGTTCGAAGTGCTTTATTTTAAATACAAAAGACCAGCTTGGCAAATTCGATCCAAAGGCCGATGAAGGAATATTTGTCGGTTATTCGGAACGAAGTAAGGCCTATCGGATATTTAATAAACGAACCAAAACTATTGAAGAATCACTTCATGTCTCTTTTGATGAAATCTATCAGCACCCTCACACTATATCAGATGATGACGAATCAATAGTCACTGACAATCAAATCATCACAAATATTGATTCTGACTCAGAAATAGTTATTGAGAATATTCCTCAAATATGTGAGTTACAATCACCACCAAGAATATTAAGAGACCATCCGCCTCAAAATATAACCGGTGAAATAACATCACATGTCAGAACAAGGAGTCAACTCAATCAAATGGGTTATGTCGCTTTTCTCTCAAATATCGAACCTAAGAATCCAAAAGATGCTGCTACAGATGATTACTGGATCATTGCCATGCATGAAGAACTAAATCAGTTTGAGCGCAATGACGTTTGGGAACTTGTTCCAAGACCAACTGATCAGTCAGTAATTGGTACTAAATGGGTCTATAAAAATAAGGCCGACGAACAAGGCAATATCACCAAAAATAAAGCAAGATTAGTAGCACAAGGATATAATCAGGAAGAAGGTATCGATTATGAAGAAACTTTTGCACCAGTTGCTCGACTAGAAGCCATTAGAATCCTATTATCTTTTGCTTGTCACCATAATTTCAAACTCTATCAGATTGATGTCAAAAGTGCTTTTCTCAATGGATTTATCAAAGAGAATGTCTATGTCGAACAACCTCCTCTGTTCGTACATGAAAAATATCCTGACCATGTGTTCAAACTTAAGAAAGCTCTGTATGGGTTAAAACAAGCACCTCGTGCTTGGTATGAACGACTACGTAGCTATCTTATTAACTCAGGATTTCAAATAGGCAAAGTCGATCAAACTTTGTTCATTAAACATTCTCGAAAAGATATTCTAGTTATCCAGATATATGTAGACGATATCATCTTTGGTTCAACAAACGATAAACTTTGCAAAGAATTTGCAAATATTATGACCAAAGAATTCGAAATGTCTCATATGGGAGAACTATCTTATTTTCTTGGACTTCAAATAAAGCAACTTCCAAACGGCATTTTTATTAATCAAGAAAAATACTGTGAAAACCTTATCAAACGCTTCGGATTAGAAAATACATCTGGAAAACCAACTCCTATGAGTACAACTACACATCTTGACAAAGATGAAAGTGGTAAGAATGTTGACCAGAAATTGTATCGAAGCATGATTGGTTCTCTTCTTTATCTTACAGCTAGTCGTCCAGATATAATAATGAGTGTTTGTTTATGTGCTCGTTTTCAAGCCGATCCAAAGGAATCACATCTACGAGCAGTAAAACGTATAATTCGTTATCTTAATAATACCAAGGATTTCGGTCTTTTTTATCCAAAAGAATGTCCATTTGAATTAGTATCATATAGTGATGCTGATTTCGGTGGCTCACGAACGGATAGAAAAAGTACAAGTGGTACATTCCATTTTATTGTAAAATCACTTGTCTCTTGGTTCAGTATGAAACAGAATTGTGTTTCACTATCAACATGTGAAGCTGAATATATATCAGCAGCTCTTGCTTGTACTCAAGTACTATATATGCAACAAACACTTCAAGATTTTGATATTCATTTATCAAATTCTATTATATACTGTGATAACACTAGTGCTATAAATCTCTCTAAAAATCCAGTAAATCACTCCAGAACCAAACACATTGATATCCGTCATCATTTCCTTTGAGATAATATTGACAAAGGAAATATATGTCTTGAATATGTTCATACTGACAATCAATTAGCAGACATTTTTACTAAGCCTCTGCTCGAATCTAATTTTATTAAATTACGAAGAGAGCTTGGTTTAATTTCAAGAAAAAATCTTGACTAAGAAATTTCTAAAAGAACATCTTCTTGTTAGTTATTCTTTAGTTATTCTCTTTAGTTATCCTTTAACTACAACTATTACACAAACTATATTTTTTACATTAAATATAAGCCACTGCTATATTTAATGGTTAAATTCACTTTACTTATTTTTTTTTTGTGATCATTCTTTTCTTTCTTATCTTATAAAATCAGTTTTTTTTTTTAAAAAAGGAAGCTATTTTTAGACTTACAAAAAAAATTTCTGCTTATATTTTCTTGGTTAAAATTTATCAGTAACTCACATCCATAGGTTATACATAACAAACTTATATATAAATTTGCAAACATTTTATATTTTGTTCATCTTTTCTTTTTATCAAACCATAATATTCTATACAATATACACTATGGCTCACATTTGTGATAAATGTGCTCAAGAATCATACATTTCAATTACGAGTTCTGAGTCGGAGGAATTTTATTCTCCTACAACTCCAAAACAAAAATCAAGTTGTCATCATCAATGCTCTTGTATGTCTGATAAAACTCCAAATTCAAAACGAGTGAAGCGGACACAATTCTATTCTCCTCGTACCAAAGCTCAAATCGATGAGATACACCACTACCAGAAACATCAGATAGACCTTCAGAGACAACTCCATTATGGGCAAAGTCAACTTTAGCACGAGCAACAACGGACGTCGGCACGATTGTCTGTTTTAGAAAAGTTGGCAACATTTTTCTGCGGTTCCAACAAACATGACGTGCATGAACCAATGCCGTCTAGGCCATCAACATCCAAAAGTCCTAACTCATGGGATCGGAACTATGAGAAGAATGAAGGAGCTCAGAAACAATGGAGTCCATGGTCGAAACGTATTGAAGGAAACAACGATAATTCTAATGACGAACTTTCTCATTAGACTAATATATATAGTTATTATATCTTTATTTATCTCTTGTAATGACGGTTATATTTTGTATTATGTATAAAATATAATATATATAGGTTGATATACGATAAAAACTAGAAATATAAACTTAAATGTCACAACAGACCAAGACCGGTCGACCGCCCCTGTTATAGCCGGTCGACCGTTTGCTCTCTGGTTGAAAACGGTCGACCGGCCAAAAACAGTAGGTCGACCGGTTGTCGTATTTTCAGTTTTTTTTATAAACCTATACGTTACTTTTCCCTCTACCCTCATTCACTCTTTACTCAAACTATTCTCTTACCCCAAATCACAAACCCTAGTTCCCATTCTTCAATTCCCAAATCACAAATCCTCCAACAATGGCTCCTCCTCAAAAGAAATCAAAGAAAGGAGCAACCTCTGAAACTTCATCTCTTACCATCTCCGTCAAAAAATGGCTTCAAACTGCAATTGCTGTAACAAGATGGAATCAAATGACAAATTACAAGTTTCATCCAGGCTCTTTCATCAAATTTGATGATTTCACGGCTTACGGAGTTCGGAGGTTAGCCAATAATGCCAACATTACTCCATTGATAGATTTTTCTGCAAATAGTGTGGAGATAAATCATTTGATGATCAAATTATTTTACGCCAACATGAATCTTGATGAATATCAACCTGATAATCCAAACGGCGTCATCTGGTCTATGGTCTGTGGGAAGCAAATCTTTCTTACTCATGCTAGAATTGCCTCTATACTTGGTATACCAAATCGAGGCGAAGAGTTTTCATCTACCTTCTGTGAAGTTTTCACTCGAAATAGTACCAGTCGTCAGTTTATAGAAGACAATAGCGATGGCACTAAGTCTATGGGACTTCGCCCGGCAGCCAGGTTACTTCATCGGGTCTTGATGCATTCTCTTTTTCCTAGACTTGGAAATTATGATGCAGTGTACAAAGAAAACTTCAAGGCACTCTATGCTATCTATGGTGAAATCGAAATCAATTGGGTTCACATGCTTTTTGATGAAATTCTCAAGGTAAATAACTCAACCCGGCCTCGTTTCTTTTACAATGAATATATCATGAGACTTTTGTTAGCTTGTGGGGTCAATCCTCCTGATTCTGCAACCTCAAAACCAAAATGCATTGATTCCATCACCATCAAGCGAATGAAGCTTCCTCCACCTTATCTTGAGATTATGCCTTTCGAAGAATGGCAACAAAGAGGACCAAGGAAACAACGAGCAACTTCATCTCGTCCTCGTTCCGATGAAGTAAAACTTTTAAAAACAAAGTCATCAACAAAAGAATCACTTGAAACAATCGCGCGTAACCAATTTTTGCTTGAATCACGTCTCAAGCGCATGGACTCTAAAATCGATAAGCGCTTCAATAAGGTCAAGTCATTCTTTGGTATGATATGGGATGCTATATCATGTTCCACATCCACCTCTGTTCAAGCACAAGACCCAGGAAAACGTCCTGCTGCTCCAGTTTTCACCTGGACATCATCTGACGAGTCTACAGGCATGAGTGGTCATGGACATGGTGAATCATCTAGAGGGCACAATGATGAGGAAGAAGAAGATGATGATGACGACGACGATGATGATGATGAAGAGGAGATACGATCTGCTTCATCCTAGATTCTACTATGTTTTAGCTCTTTAAAAACATTCATCGACACTTGTACTAAATAGTGTCGTTATTTATGATTTTCATTTGACATTATGTTCTGTAGTAAACTCTGTTATGTTTTTTGATGTGTTAATAATTTATTTTTCTATGCATATCATATTCTAGTATCTGTTACTCCTTTTTGTCGATGACAAAGGGGGAGAAAGGGCTAACAATTGCTTGCAGGAACATACATTTATAAAAATTCAAAGAGAAAGAGATCACGTACTCAGGGGGAGATTCAGATTTACAGATATATATTGTCATCAATCAAAAAGGGGGAGAATGTTGAGTCACAAGTTTTATGAAAGTTTTGATTTCTGACAAATAAGGCGATCGACAAAACAAGGTCATTAGAGCTACATATGTTACTATAGATTATAGGTTGATTATTTGATATTGTAATAGTTGTCAACTTGTTAAAATCTATCCTCAAATAATCATGCACCTCAATATAATCGATATATATATATACGTTTAATAGCATTGCACATTCATTGTGCAAATTAACAGGAACCGGTCGACCGGTTAATAATCATACGGTCGACCGTTTCTGTGTAAAATGCACAATGAACGTGCACACATGCACATAACGTATATATATTTTAAATTCCTGTCTACTGGTCACTTTTTAACCTGTCGACCGTTTTTGAACAGAAAACAATTTTTCGAAAAGACACTTCTCTTCTCCAAAGGTTGCATCTCTTACCTTTCACCAAAGATCATATCTCTTAGTGACAAAGAGTTACAACCATTCTTATCTATATAAACTCATCCAATTCATTGATTAAAAAATAACGATTTCATATTCTTTTAATCTAATCTCTGATCTTATTTCTGCATTATAAAAGCTCTAAATTATTTATTGAATCTTTGAAACTATTTCATATCCTTTGATTCAATAATATACTTTCCTTAATCTTTTCAAAACATCATATCGCATACTTTGAGGATAAGATTATAGGAAGGGTGTACTGCTATTGACAAATCCGTGTTTTTCAAGAGCACAAGTTGTCAACAACAATTGTATTTGTTCTTTTGTTGAAGTCCTCTGAGTTGTAAGAGGCAAGTGTTGAAGTCCTCAGTGTATTAGAGGCGTGAAATCCCGTTCGGTTGTTCGGGTGTTGTAAACCTGTTCCTCCGGGTGAAGCGAGGTAGTTAATAGTGAAAATCCAGATAGAAGTCTGGGACTGGACGTAGGACGGTGCTCCGAACCAGTATAAAAATCTCTGGTGTGATTTTTCTATTTTTTATTTACTATGCTATTATCATCTATTTCCGCATTTGTATTGTAATCCATATTACACGATCCGTGTATACTATATTAGCACATATAATTGTATACACACCGCCCTTTCAATTGGTATCAGAGCACAGTCATCATATAACCGTAACACAGTTATTTGATATATTATAGTAATATGGCAAATAACGTAAGTACTAGCACTCAAAACACCACTTACATGGAGGGTCAATCAACACAAAGACCTCCATTTTTCAATGGTCTTAACTATAGTTATTGGGCAACACGTATGTCATTCTTTATGCAATCAAATAGCTATGATGCTTGGAATGCCACTCAAAGAGAAATAATGAATCCAACAACTGATTATTCAGAATGGACAGTAGCTGAGAAAACGGCAGCAGCCGTAAATGCAAGAGCAATAAATATGTTGTTCTGTGCATTAGACCAAAATGAATATAACCGTGTTAGTATCTGCACTACTGCATATCAAATTTGGCAAACACTAAAAATCACTCATGAAGGTACTAACAAGGTTAAACAAGCCAAAATAGCCATGCTGAAAAGTCAATTTCAAAATTTCAAAATGAAACCAAATGAGACAATCAATGACATGTATTCACGGTTTCAAACTATTCACCATGCACTTATTGGCTTAGGACAAAAGTATTCTGATTTCGATGTTGTTTCAACAGTCCTACATTCTCTGACTAGTGAATGGGAAGGAAAAGTATTAGCAATTGAAGAAGCTAATGACCTTTCCATCATGAAGCCAGATGAATTGATAGGAAATTTAATGTCCTATGAAGCAAATTTGCAGGCTAGAAAAGAACAAAGAGAAGAAAAGAAAAATGTAGCATTTCATGTTGAGAAAGATGAAAATGAATCAGATTCTGAAGACGAAGATTTGGCATTCATTGCGAAAGGATTCAAAAAATTCTTAAAATATCGAAAAGCCAGTCGTTACAATAAAAGGAAACCTGGATCAAATAAACCATCTTCATCTGCTATAGAATGTTTCAACTGCCACAAAAAGGGACACATGCAGAAAGATTGTCCAGAACAAAAGAAGAAGTCAGAAAATGACAAATTCAAATATAAAAAGGACAAATCTAAGAAACGAGCTTTCTCAGTAACATGGGATGATTCAGAGTCATCTTCATCAGAAAGTGAAAGTGATTCAGAGAATGAACAAGCTAATGTTTGTTTTATGGCAACAGAAGATGAGGTACAAATTCCTACATTTGATGAATTACTTGATACTAATGCTGAATTGATAGTCAAATATAAAGACATAAAACGTCAATTAAAAGTAGTCAAAGCAGATTTAAGTAGAGCAGAGCTTGAACGAGATATGTTAAAAGATGAGAAGAAAATATTAGAAGAGGAACTTGAAAATATTCAAGAATCATCATCTAATGTTGATTCTCAAATATCCCTTTTGAGTCAAGAAATAGAAACTCAAAAAGAGAAAAATAATGCTCTCACTACTGAAAATCATGAGCTTAAAGCAAAAGTCAAAATTCTAGACCTAGAAAAAGCTAGCTTACAAACAAAGTTTGATGACATTACTCAAAATGTTTCTAATTTTAACAAAGTTCGAGAAAACTTGACAAAAATCATTGAAAGTTCACAATCTATTTCAGACAAACAAGGATTGGGATATAACAAACAAGAAACCAAGAAACATCTTGGAAATAAAAGGAAAAAGAAAGTACAAAAAACTGAAGCTAAGAAAAATCTTAGTTTATTATATTCCAAACCAAAACCAGTTGTGAAATTTCAAAAGAAAATGTCAAGACTATCAAAATATGGGTTCCTAAAACAAATAATAATTTGATTAGGAACAAATACATTCAGCAATTCATGAATACTGTGCATTTTAATAACAATTATATATATAAAGGGGATACCGGACAAAAATGGATTTGGACTCCTAAGACCTAACTCTTAGGACCCTATAAAAAGTGGGTACCATGGACTTAATTCTATTTTTTGCAGGTCCCACTTAAGAAAAGAGGAAAGTGGATATTGGACAGTGGTTGCTCAAAGCACATGACAGGAGACAAGAGTTTATTAACAAATATTACATATTCAGATGGTGGCTCCGTCACTTTTGGAGACAATTCAAAAGGCTATATCATCGGCAAAGGCGATGTGAGCAATTGCGGTACATCTAACTTACCTCTTATTACTAATGTCATGCTAGTTAGAAATTTGAAACACAATTTGCTAAGTATTAGTCAGTTATGTGACAAGGGTTTTATTATTTCATTTTCAAATAATAAGTGTAGTATTCTAGATAAAGACCATAATTTGGTTTTCGAAGGTTATAGAGAGAAATATATATATTTTGAATATGAACATTAATCATAATTCAGATATGTGTCTTGTGGCTAATGACAATGATCCATGGCTATGGCACAAACGCTTCTGTCATATAAACTTCAGAACTATTGACAAGCTAGCCAAAAACAATCTAGTTAGAGGACTACCCAAAATGAGTTTTAAAGTTAACAACATTTGTGACGCATGTCAAATAGGAAAATTGACCAAATCATCTTTTAAATCCAAGAAAGTCATATCAACATTACAACCACTTGAGTTACTACACATGGATTTATTTTGACCTACTAGAGTTCAATCAATAAATCACAGTCAATATGTGCTTGTAATTGTTGATGATTTCTCTCGTTATACATGGACAATTTTCTTAAAAAATAAAAGTGATACTTTCGATCATTTCAAATCTTTCGTCAAAAGAATTCAAAAATCAAAAGGGATTAAAGTTAAAAATATAAGAAGTGATCATGGCGGAGAGTTTGAAAATAATGAATTTGAACAATTTTGTACAAAGAAAGGTATATATCATAATTTTTCGTTTCCCAGAACTCCACAACAGAACGGAGTTGTAGAACGGAAAAACCAAACTTTACAAGAATGTGCAAGAACATTATTGAATGGAACCACCTTACCAAAACATTTTTGGGCAGAAGCTGTGGCAACTGCCTGTTATGTTTTAAATCGTGTATCAGTAAGACCTCTTACCAAGAATACTCCTTATGAATTATTTAACAAAAGGAAGCCTAAAATCTCATACTTCAAAGTTTTTGGTTCGAAGTGCTTTATTTTAAATACAAAAGACCAGCTTGGCAAATTCGATCCAAAGGCCGATGAAGGAATATTTGTCGGTTATTCGGAACGAAGTAAGGCCTATCGGATATTTAATAAACGAACCAAAACTATTGAAGAATCACTTCATGTCTCTTTTGATGAAATCTATCAGCACCCTCACACTATATCAGATGATGACGAATCAATAGTCACTGACAATCAAATCATCACAAATATTGATTCTGACTCAGAAATAGTTATTGAGAATATTCCTCAAATATGTGAGTTACAATCACCACCAAGAATATTAAGAGACCATCCGCCTCAAAATATAATCGGTGAAATAACATCACATGTCAGAACAAGGAGTCAACTCAATCAAATGGGTCATGTCGCTTTTCTCTCAAATATCGAACCTAAGAATCCAAAAGATGCTGCTACAGATGATTACTGGATCATTGCCATGCAGGAAGAACTAAATCAGTTTGAGCGCAATGACGTTTGGGAACTTGTTCCAAGACCAACTGATCAGTCAGTAATTGGTACTAAATGGGTCTATAAAAATAAGGCCGACGAACAAGGCAATATCACCAAAAATAAAGCAAGATTAGTAGCACAAGGATATAATCAGGAAGAAGGTATCGATTATGAAGAAACTTTTGCACCAGTTGCTCGACTAGAAGCCATTAGAATCCTATTATCTTTTGCTTGTCACCATAATTTCAAACTTTATCAGATGGATGTCAAAAGTGCTTTTCTCAATGGATTTATCAAAGAGAATGTCTATGTCGAACAACCTCCTCTGTTCGTACATGAAAAATATCCTGACCATGTGTTCAAACTTAAGAAAGCTCTGTATGGGTTAAAACAAGCACCTCGTGCTTGGTATGAACGACTACGTAGCTATCTTATTAACTCAGGATTTCAAATAGGCAAAGTCGATCAAACTTTGTTTATTAAACTTCTCGAAAAGATATTCTAGTTATCCAGATATATGTAGACGATATCATCTTTGGTTCAACAAACGATAAACTTTGCAAAGAATTTGCAAATATTATGACCAAAGAATTCGAAATGTCTCATATGGGAGAACTATCTTATTTTCTTGGACTTCAAATAAAGCAACTTCCAAACGGCATTTTTATTAATCAAGAAAAATACTGTGAAAACCTTATCAAACGCTTCGGATTAGAAAATACATCTGGAAAACCAACTCCTATGAGTACAACTACACATCTTGACAAAGATGAAAGTGGTAAGAATGTTGACCAGAAATTGTATCGAAGCATGATTGGTTCTCTTCTTTATCTTACAGCTAGTCGTCCAGATATAATAATGAGTGTTTGTTTATGTGCTCGTTTTCAAGCCGATCCAAAGGAATCACATCTACGAGCAGTAAAACGTATAATTCGTTATCTTAATAATACCAAGGATTTCGGTCTTTTTTATCCAAAAGAATGTCCATTTGAATTAGTATCATATAGTGATGCTGATTTCGGTGGCTCACGAACGGATAGAAAAAGTACAAGTGGTACATGCCATTTTATTGGAAAATCACTTGTCTCTTGGTTCAGTAAGAAACAGAATTGTGTTTCACTATCAACATGTGAAGCTGAATATATATCAGCAGCTCTTGCTTGTACTCAAGTACTATATATGCAACAAACACTTCAAGATTTTGATATTCATTTATCAAATTCTATTATATACTGTGATAACACTAGTGCTATAAATCTCTCTAAAAATCCAGTAAATCACTCCAGAACCAAACACATTGATATCCGTCATCATTTCCTTCGAGATAATATTGACAAAGGAAATATATGTCTTGAATATGTTCATACTGACAATCAATTAGCAGACATTTTTACTAAGCCTCTGCTCGAATCTAATTTTATTAAATTACGAAGAGAGCTTGGTTTAATTTCAAGAAAAAATCTTGACTAAGAAATTTCTAAAAGAACATCTTCTTGTTAGTTATTCTTTAGTTATTCTCTTTAGTTATCCTTTAACTACAACTATTACACAAACTATATTTTTTACATTAAATATAAGCCACTGCTTTATTTAATGGTTAAATTCACTTTACTTATATTTTTTTTTTGTGATCATTCTTTTCTTTCTTATCTTATAAAATCAGTTTTAATTTTTAAAAAAGGAAGCTATTTTTAGACTTACAAAAAAAATTTCTGCTTATATTTTCTTGGTTAAAATTTATCAGTAACTCACATCCATAGGTTATACATAACAAACTTATATATAAATTTGCAAACATTTTATATTTTGTTCATCTTTTCTTTTTATCAAACCATAATATTCTATACAACATACACTATGGCTCACATTTGTGATAAATGTGCTCAAGAATCATACATTTCAATTACGAGTTCTGAGTCGGAGGAATTTTATTCTCCTACAACACCAAAACAAAAATCAAGTTGTCATCATCAATGCTCTTGTATGTCTGATAAAACTCCAAATTCAAAACGAGTGAAGCGGACACTATTCTATTCTCCTCGTACCAAAGCTCAAATCGATGAGATACACCACTACCAGAAACATCAGATAGACCTTCAGAGACAACTCCATTACGGGCAAAGTCAAATTTAGCACGAGCAACAACGGACGTCGGCACGATTGTCTGTTTTAGAAAAGTTGGCAACATTTTTCTGCGGTTCCAACAAACATGGCGTGCATGAACCAATGCCGTCTAGGCCATCAACATCCAAAAGTCCTAACTCATGGGATCAGAACTATGAGAAGAATGAAGGAGCTCAGAAACAATGGAGTCCATGGTCGAAATGTATTGAAGGAAACAACGATAATTCTAATGACGAACTTTCTCATTAGACTAATATATATAGTTATTATATCTTTATTTATCTCTTGTAATGACGGTTATATTTTGTATTATGTATAAAATATAATATATATAGGTTGATATACGATAAAAACTAGAAATATAAACTTAAATGTCACAACAGACCAAGACCGGTCGACCGCCCCTGTTATAGCCGGTCGACCGTTTGCTCTCTGGTTGAAAACGGTCGACCGGCCAAAAACAGTAGGTCGACCGGTTGTCGTATTTTCAGTTTTTTTTATAAACCTATACGTTACTTTTCCCTCTACCCTCATTCACTCTTTACTCAAACTATTCTCTTACCCCAAATCACAAACCCTAGTTCCCATTCTTCAATTCCCAAATCACAAATCCTCCAACAATGGCTCCTCCTCAAAAGAAATCAAAGAAAGGAGCAACCTCTGAAACTTCATCTCTTACCATCTCCGTCAAAAAATGGCTTCAAACTCCAATTGCTGTAACAAGATGGAATCAAATGACAAATTACAAGTTTCATCCAGGCTCTTTCATCAAATTTGATGATTTCACGGCTTACGGAGTTCGGAGGTTAGCCAATAATGCCAACATTACTCCATTGATAGATTTTTCTGCAAATAGTGTGGAGATAAATCATTTGATGATCAAATTATTTTACGCCAACATGAATCTTGATGAATATCAACCTGATAATCCAAACGGCGTCATCTGGTCTTTGGTCTGTGGGAAGCAAATCTTTCTTACTCATGCTAGAATTGCCTCTATACTTGGTATACCAAATCGAGGCGAAGAGTTTTCATCTACCTTCTGTGAAGTTTTCACTCGAAATAGTACCAGTCATCAGTTTATAGAAGACAATAGCGATGGCACTAAGTCTATTGGACTTCGCCCGGCAGCCAGGTTACTTCATCGGGTCTTGATGCATTCTCTTTTTCCTAGACTTGGAAATTATGATGGAGTGTACAAAGAAAACTTCAAGGCACTCTATGCTATCTATGGTGAAATCGAAATCAATTGGGTTCACATGCTTTTTGATGAAATTCTCAAGGTAAATAACTCAACCCGGCCTCATTTCTTTTACAATGAATATATCATGAGACTTTTGTTAGCTTGTGGGGTCAATCCTCCTGATTCTGCAACCTCAAAACCAAAATGCATTGATTCCATCACCATCAAGCGAATGAAGCTTCCTCCACCTTATCTTGAGATTGTGCCTTTCGAAGAATGGCAACAAAGAGGACCAAGGAAACAACGAGCAACTTCATCTCGTCCTCGTTCCGATGAAGTAAAACTTTTAAAAACAAAGTCATCAACAAAAGAATCACTTGAAACAATCGCGCGTAACCAATTTTTGCTTGAATCACGTCTCAAGCGCATGGACTCTAAAATCGATAAGCGCTTCAATAAGGTCAAGTCATTCTTTGGTATGCTATGGGATGCTATATCATGTTCCACATCCACCTCTGTTCAAGCACAAGACCCAGGAAAACGTCCTGCTGCTCCAGTTTTCACCTGGACATCATCTGACGAGTCTACAGGCATGAGTGGTCATGGACATGGTGAATCATCTAGAGGGCACAATGATGAGGAAGAAGAAGATGATGATGACGACGACGATGATGATGATGAAGAGGAGATACGATCTGCTTCATCCTAGATTCTACTATGTTTTAGCTCTTTAAAAACATTCATCGACACTTGTACTAAATAGTGTCGTTATTTATGATTTTCATTTGACATTATGTTCTGTAGTAAACTCTGTTATGTTTTTTGATGTGTTAATAATTTATTTTTCTATGCATATCATATTCTAGTATCTGTTACTCCTTTTTGTCGATGACAAAGGGGGAGAAAGGGCTAACAATTGCTTGCAGGAACATACATTTATAAAAATTCAAAGAGAAAGAGATCACGTACTCAGGGGGAGATTCAGATTTGCAGATATATATTGTCATCAATCAAAAAGGGGGAGAATGTTGAGTCACAAGTTTTATGAAAGTTTTGATTTCTGACAAATAAGGCGATCGACAAAACAAGGTCATTAGAGCTACATATGTTACTATATATTATAGGTTGATTATTTGATATTGTAATAGTTGTCAACTTGTTAAAATCTATCCTCAAATAATCATGCACCTCAATATAATCGATATATATATACGTTTAATAGCATTGCACATTCATTGTGCAAATTAACAGGAACCGGTCGACCGGTTAATAATCATACGGTCGACCGTTTCTGTGTAAAATGCACAATGAACGTGCACACATGCACATAACGTATATATATTTTAAATTCCTGTCTACTGGTCACTTTTTAACCTGTCGACCGTTTTTGAACAGAAAACAATTTTTGCAAAAGACACTTCTCTTCTCCAAAGGTTGCATCTCTTACCTTTCACCAAAGATCATATCTCTTAGTGACAAAGAGTTACAACCATTCTTATCTATATAAACTCATCCAATTCATTGATTAAAAAATAACGATTTCATATTCTTTTAATCTAATCTCTGATCTTATTTCTGCATTATAAAAGCTCTAAATTATTTATTGAATCTTTGAAACTATTTCATATCCTTTGATTCAATAATATACTTTCCTTAATCTTTTCAAAACATCATATCGCATACTTTGAGGATAAGATTATAGGAAGGGTGTACTGCTATTGACAAATCCGTGTTTTTCAAGAGCACAAGTTGTCAACAACAATTGTATTTGTTCTTTTGTTGAAGTCCTCTGAGTTGTAAGAGGCAAGTGTTGAAGTCCTCAGTGTATTAGAGGCGTGAAATCCCGTTCGGTTGTTCGGGTGTTGTAAACCTGTTCCTCCGGGTGAAGCGAGGTAGTTAATAGTGAAAATCCAGATAGAAGTCTGGGACTGGACGTAGGACGGTGCTCCGAACCAGTATAAAAATCTCTGGTGTGATTTTTCTATTTTTTATTTACTACGCTATTATCATATATTTCCGCATTTGTATTGTAATCCATATTACACGATCCGTGTATACTATATTAGCACATATAATTGTATACACACCGCCCTTTCAAGTTCGTCTCAGAGATTGGTTATACTTCACTTTGCTATGGATATCGATGAATTTTGTCCGAGTCCGGATCAGGCCACAATTGATAGGACATGACAAGAAAGGTCGTAGGAGTCATCTTTTCAAATTTCAAGTCAATCCGAGTTCGTATGCTCAAGATATGATGGATTCAAATTGAGAAAGGTGGTCACTGTCTGTTTCGAACCCATCGCACTGGAGTACTTCGAACCCACCTAGTTCGAACCCATCCACGCCCTTGCCTTCGAAACCATGAAGTTCGAACCCAAGCCACGTTCGAACCCATCAGCTAGTACCTGCTTCGACTCCATCGCCTTCGACTCCATCGCCTTCGAATCCACCACAATGCCCAACCTTCGAATCCATGAATTCACTCAGCTTCGCATCCTTACTTCGAACCCATGCAAGCCCTTAATTCGAATCCATCGAGCGACCCGGTTCGAACCGATCAAGTTCGAACCCATAGGGATTCCCTGATTCGAATCGGTCACGTTCGAAGCCAGGAATACTCCTTAGTTCGAATCCACCGAGTCAGTTGGTTTGGATGACGTGTTCGCCGTAGTTCACGGAGTAGAAGCGGTCCATTCGGAGATAAGTTAGGATCGATTCGAAAGATACGCGCCACGTCACTGCAAACCCACGTGCACTCATGGGTTCGAACTCATGGGTTCGAAGTCATGGGTTCGAAATACACAGCCAACCGAGAAAACGCCATTTCGAACCGAGCATATCTCCTCAACCACACATCCAAATGAAACCAAATTTTCACAGTAGCTTCCATACGAGGTAAAGTTTGTTCCTGCCAAGTTTCAGCTCGATTGGACCATTTCTTGATGGGTTCGAAATCACTTCGAACCGATGTCAGATCGTGACGAAACTTGGTGGGGTCGGTCGCGTGGGCCCACTCACGTAACAGAAGAAGTCTCACGAAGTTTCAGCAAGATCTGGGCCTCCAACGCCTATAAATAGCACTCTGAAGCCTTCAGAAAAGGGGGAGCTTAAAAAGAATTTCTGCCATTGAACGCCAAGACTCTGCCGGATTCAAGTCTATCTATCAGAATCATTGTTGTATTCAGATATCAAAGCAATTATCAACTGTAATCCGTTGTAATTGATTTAATCAAGCAAAGCAATAAAGAGAAAACCTTCAAAGTGGACGTAGGCGCGAACGCCGAACCACTATAAATCCTGTGTTTGTGATTGTTGTTTATGAATTACTGTTATTTGTTACTTAGAGTTGAATTCTATATTGATTTTTGCTGAAGTTCTGTGTTGATTATTATCGAGTTGAATACGTAAACGGGTGCTTTCACGACTTTGGGTGTTTGTGACCAATTTTGGCGCAAACATTTTTAGTACCTGCCGGATTCAAGTCTATCTATCAGAATCATTGTTGTATTCATATATCAAAGCAATTATCAACTGTAATCCGTTGTAATTGATTTAATCAAGCAAAGCAATAAAGAGAAAACCTTCAAAGTGGACGTAGGCGCGAACGCCGAACCACTATAAATCCTGTGTTTGTGATTGTTGTTTATGAATTACTGTGATTTGTTACTTAGAGCTGAATTCTATATTGATTTTTGCTAAAGTTCTGTGTTGATTATTATCGAGTTGAATACGTAAACGGGTGCTTTCACGACTTTGGGTGTTTGTGACCAATTTTGGCGCAAACATTTTGGTGCTTTCACTGAGAATTGAACTCAGGAGTTCTACCAATTGATAGCAGATTCAGAGAGAGTTTGAAAGTTCAGATTTGAGAAATTATGACGAGACAATCGAGTAGGAGGCCAAGGCCAGAGAGAAGCGAACATCAAGGAAGTCAAGAGGCTTCCTCAGGAGCGAATCAACCATCGATCTTCATCACTAGGGACGAGATGGAGACTATGATGAAGAGGCAAGAGGAATTGATCCAGAGTTTATTCCAACAGATAGGACAGCTTGGAGCACAGAATAGGGAAGCCAATGGAGTCCAGAACGGAGCAGGACCATCCGGCATAGCACCAGAGCTAGGGGGCACGCATATGGAGAATGTTGACCCAATCTTGGAAAGAGAGAGAGAAGGATCTGCGCAACCTAGGAGTAGTAGAGGAGCGAACGCTCAGTCAAGGGGGCAGATTCCAGAGTTCCCTCACGAACTCGGGGGGCAAGCTGAAAGTAACGAAAGGTTACATCTTAGAGACAGCGACAAGTTGGCAGAAATGGTTAGGCGAGCTGTGAGAGGCGGTTTGGTGAACAAAGACCTAGAGGATGTTAATAGAAGTCCTTTTACTTCAGCAATCAGGCAAGCTAGGAACCCACCGGATTTCAAACTACCATCGTTGGATATGTATGACGGGAGAACGGACCCCACGGTCCATCGGACAAAATATATGAGGCATATGGAAGTGCTGGGGGCATCGGAGGAAGTTATGGCCTGGTGCTTTCCATTATAATTGACAGATATCGCAGCACTGTGGTTTAGACAATTGGAGAATGGGTCCACAGGAACGTGGAATGGTTTAGTTGAGAGATTTATGAGGCAATTCAGGGTTCATATTACAAGACCCAAGAATGTAATGACTTTGGCAACCCTAAAGCAAAAAGCCGGAGAGACCTTGAGGAGTTATCTAGCACGATTCAATGCAGCAGCAGCTTCAGTGGATCGAGCGGATCCGTCCATGGTGGTAATGGCAGCTGTGTCCGGGATAGCTGACGGCACAGAGTTCAAGAATTCATTGACTAAAGACCCATCTATAGATCTAGAGGAATTCTATCATGAGGCAGAAAAGTTTTTACGATTAGAGGATGCAAATGCGGAAAGAGAAGAAGGAGATGGGATAAAAGTTTATGCTCTCAAAGACGAAAAGCCCCCTAGAAGGGACTCGGACAAGGATAAAGGTAAGAGAAGAATTGAGAATGACAGAGACAGATCAAAGCGGCAACGGAGGGAGCCGCGATTCACCACCTACACTGAGTTGAACGAGAGCCTGGAGCGAATTTACCAGGATACCAAAGAACAGATTCCATATCGTAGGCCAATGCGAAGGGATCCTACCTCTGACGAAAGGAAATCAGATAAGTTCTGTGTATTCCATGAATTAAATGGTCATAACACTAATGATTGTAGGCACCTAAAGGACGAGGTGGAAGGGCATATCAGGAACGGTATGCTCCTTCAATATGTAAGGAGGCGAGCTCCTGCGGCGGAACCCGAGCGACCACCGTCCACATCAGCTAGAGGCGACCCCGAATCCAGGCACCGTTTGGTTATCAATTGAATGAAATAACGATGAACAAGTTGTAAGCTTCTACTGCCGCAATTAAATCATTTACACATGTGCGAGATCGCGAACGATCTCCAGGCATGCTCTGAGTGATCATTGACCGTTTCGTAGTGGAAACTTACACTTTGACATCCATGCTTTACTTTTATTTCATTTTGATTTGAACATTTGGACTTTGTTTGTTTGGACATTATTTTTGGAACTCATCCGTTTAATAGTTATTTGATTCTGATAACTCTGGAATGACTAATCTACTTACACATGTATGGGGTCGCGAACGATCCTTAGGTATGCTCTGAGACGGCGATGAACCACCCCTATAAACGATCCAGGAACTCACCCGAACGTGACCCTGGCATCCATAAAACCAATCCCTCCCAGGCACACACAACTCGCCTCGAACGGCACCCGATCGCGAACGATCACAACCCGACTTCGAACAGTCACAACTCGCCTCACCTCAAATGGCTTGATCGCGAACGATCGTCACTTGAGGTCCGACACACGACCGCGAACGGTCACAAATTCGCCTCGAACGGCACATAATCGCGAACGATCACTTTCTGCCTCGAACGCCATCGGCCGCGAACGGTCATGGCTCACTAATTATGAAATCCGACCTCGAACGGTCACCATTCACCTTGAACGGCACTTGGTCGCGAACGATCATCATTTGCCACGAACAACAATCGACCACGAACGGTCCCATTTCATCATTTCCCGCGAACGGCATCGACCGCGAACGGTCCTATTTCATCCTATGCCACGAACGGCACGTGTAACGACCCGTATTTTACGAGTCGATAAATCGTAGAATTTGCAGGTCGATAGTGTTGTTTGTGTTGCTTCTAGCTTGAGTCGTTTAGAAGTTAACCCGGGTACAAGTGATGAGTCGTGACCGACTCATAGGGGACCGACTCAAGGAGGGGTAGCGGTTTAAAGTGTTGGCCGAGATAAGGATGGACCGACTCAAGAAGTTAGGCGACTCATAGGATGACCGACTCATAGAGGGCCGAGATAAGAAGTGTGGCCGAGTCAACGAGTTACGACTCATAGGGTTTGCCGAGTTAAGGAGTTAACGGGTTAAGGGTGTAGCGACTTAAGGGGTTTAGGCTTAGGTCGTGGGTAATGAGTCGGCAGGGTTTTGAGTCGTAGGGCCTGATGAGTCGTGAGTCGGCATCATAGTTGAGTCGTGAGTGTGTATTGTTGAGTCGTCGTACGACTTAGGACTTGGGGAAAACGCGGCAGTGTCTTAGGTCGGAGGCTTTTAGGTCGTGACCGACTTATGTTGAGTCGGCACTGGTCTTGAGTCGTGAGTCGGTAGGTGTTGAGTCGGTTTGGGTTTGAGTCGTATGACCTTGTGCCTTGGTGTATTGAGTCGTTGGCTTGAGTCGGAAGGCTGTGCAGTTGAGTCGGCTGGGGTAGGTCGTCATGGAAATGAGTCGTGAACGACTCATGGTAAGTAGGCAGTGTTATGTTGAGTCGGTAAGGGCTGATAAGTCGGCAACGACTCATGATGAGTCGTGGACGACTCATAGGGACGACGACTCATGGTTGATCCAGCCTATAAATAGAGGGGTTTGGCTCACTTTTTGGCACCGGTTTTTGAAGCGACGAAGTGCTGCCATTTTGAAGACTCGACTACAACATTTCTTCACCTTCTTTTCTCTATTCCAATCTAGTTCTAACATCCATCCAAGATCGAATATTTAGATTGAAGATTCAAGTGCCAAAGTTGAAGATCTTCATCCGTTTGAGCTAGATTTCATCGATTGAGACGAGATATTGCCGGATCAAGCCTTGATCTTCGCTGTCCAGATCTGAAGTGTTTAGTTTTTGAGGTGTTTTGGTGATTTGGTGAGTGGTAGTTATCTCTCACGCGGATCCAAAGGAGTATATTGGATTGGTGGCATGTTTGGGTGTTAAAGTTAGAGATTTCATGCATTTTTCTTAGATCTAAGTCTAGATTCATGGTTTTTGAAGATGTTTACTTATGCAAGTTTGTTTAATAAGCATTAGAGACAAAACCCATGTTTTATAATTGATAGATCTATGCTAAAAACCATGATTTCACATATGTTGGACTTTTGCTCGTTTATTTACGAAATTGCCATTATAGTTGATATTGCTTAAATTGCTTAATAGATCTTGTTTGAATGATTGATTATTTGAATGTATGATTGATTTGATTGTTTCCAAGTTAGCTAGTAGTTGATTTGGAACAAGATGATGAAAGAGGATTCAAAAGCTATGGAAGAAGGCTCTTGAATGGTGAAAGCTGCTTAAGGCATATGTAGCGGATGTTGAAGCTCATATGTATAGATTGGATGATGTTGAGATGGGACTTTGCCATGATTTGATGAGGCAAACCATGTTGTTGAGTTGAGACTTTGCTTTGATGCGATGAAGCGAAGTATGATGTGAGTCTTGGCTTAATCCAAGCAGGGATCATTCCAAGCATGTTGATAACTTGAAGAGTAGTTCAAGTTGGTTGATAATGGATTGTTCAAGAGGTAGCTTGAGCTTGTATGAGGATAGTCGTCAAGAAGGATGGCTAGGAGGCTTGGATCTCGTCGTTGTTGAAGGTTCTAGCATGCTCAAAAGCAAGAGTACATGGGGCGCCCATAACGACTACAGGTAGGTAGTCGGGACACCCAAAAGACTACAGGTAGGTAGTTGAGTACTCTGGGCAAAGTAGATAAGTCCTAGGCACAAGGCAGTGTGCGGAGTTATGGTTAGAACCGGGGTTACCATTAGCCCTTGACAGATGGTCATTCAACTAACGGTGAAATCGAGGTAAGGATAACAGTGATAGCCAGAGTCATGGATGTTTGGTTGTATTATCATTCGGCTTCAAGAGCGGTGTTTTCTGGGTGCTTATCTGATCTTGGTTTAGGCCTTGGGGGTTTGTATTTGGAAAACATCGTCCTTGACTCGAGTGGTATTCGCTTTACCTTAATTGTCTATGTTGTTATGCTTGCTTCTCCTTAGTGTATGTCTGGGGCTATCACTGTAGAAAGAGGTGGAGTGGGATGGTTTGGTTCCTATTCCTTTTATCCTTTATGCTCTTTTGGTATGCTTGATAGTTGATTTACTGCTCACTAAGACTTTGTCTGACTCAAGGTTTTATGTCTCCTCTTATTACCTTGGGCTGTTCATCCATGTTGGGATGGGCAGACTAGGTAGCAGGTGACAGGTGCTGTGCTAGGAGTTCTACGATGAAGATGACGAAGACGAGCAGGAGGCTTTGCATATTAGTTTTCTTACTATATGTACTGGGTATCCGCTGCTGTATTTGGTTGAGTGATTTGTAGTGAGGCTTTCATGTATGGATTTGAGTAGATGATTGTATGAAACTACTGTGATGCTTATATGATGATGTTCTGTTCTATGGAGCTTCACTATATTATATTTCTCTATTGTATTTTATCCATGCGCTGTGAGTTATGCGATAGAGATTCTTCTGTTTTGTTTTACCCTGACTATCGTCCATGGCTGCCTGGCACACCTTTTAGCGCATTATTTCCTTGATTTGGTGCGGGAGTCATGGGCGGTCGTCACATTTGGTATCAAAGCTTTGGTTAATCGATTTTAGCCAACGCTCGCTGATGTAACTACGTAAGAGAGACGTAATTGTAATTTGATGGATGATTACTATATATAATATAGTAGTTTAGAAGGGTTTGAACTCCTTATGCAGTTGTTTCTTAAGGTGTTCTAATCATTCTTATTTACAGATATTAAGGATGAGTCGAAGTGAGAGACAAGCTGCGAGGGGTAGCCGTGATGCTAGGGAAGCTGTTGATTATGCTCCTATGTTTGAGGCCATGATGACTTCAATCATGAGGAGAATACCAGCTTCAGGATCATCTGTGGATGTGGGAGTTCAAGTCCAAGCTCCGAGACCGGTGGATTTTGCCAAGCTTTGCAAGGATTATACTGCTCTTGGAGGGAAAGTTTTCTTGGGGACGGAGTCGACTATTGAGGTGCAGAGATGGATTGATGCTTGCAAAAGAATCTTTGGTGACTTAGGGATTGAGGATGCAACTAAGAGGAAGCTTGCATCGAGACAGCTTCAGGGAAGAGCTGCTGATTGGTGGAATTCTATCACCATCGATACTCCAGAAGAAGAGATTACTTGGGAGCAATTCCAAGTTAGATTTGAAGCTAAGTTCATCTCTACTTCCCAGAAATCTGTCTTGTTTAAGAGGTTTGTGGAGCTCAAGCAAGGGGGAAGGCCTGTTCTTGAGTACATTTCTGAGTTTGAAGCTTTGTCTAAGTATGCCAGATCGTATATTGATTCTCCCTACCAGAAGAATGAAAAGTTTGTGACTGGTCTGGATGCTTATCTTGGGAGGCAGTTAGTGGATCATCTGGACGATCCATTTGAGAAGCTTGTGGAAAAAGCTCTTAGGCATGAGAGTTTGTTTCCTAGGGAAAGTTCTGTTATTGCTGTAGCTAGGGAAGGATCTAAACCACAGCAGAGTGGCAATAAGAAGAGGAAACAACAGCAACAGAGGGGTAGGGATGGCCAGAAGAAGCCGAAGAGTGAAGTGACTTGCTATAACTGCCAGCAGAAGGGCCATCTTTACAAAGATTGTAAGAATCCCAAAGTGCCGGGAAAGTGTTACAACTGTGATAAGCTGGGACATATCAAGAAGGATTGTCCAGAACCGAGGAAAGATAGGCAGGTTGTGCAAGCCTATGCTTTGGGGGCTGTTCCATCGTCTTCGAAAGCTCCTACTGCTGAAGAGAAGGGGAAGAGTGTGGTTGTTCAAGGTACTCTTTCTATTTGTGGTGTTCCAGTTAGAGTGTTGTTTGATACTGGAGCGTCGCATTCTTTTGTTTGTGATGATTTGGTAAGCCGGTTAGGTATGAAACCGGATATTGTTGATAGGCCATTGGTTGTGACTAATCCGGTAGGGGGTTCGTCATGTTTGTGTATGTTATGTCGTGGTCTAGTTGTGTCGAGTCATGATTGCTCGTTTGTTTGTGATTGCTTTGTTCTGAACTTTGCGGGGTTCGGAATTATTTTGGGTATGGACTGGCTTAGGAAGTATGCGGCTAGGATTGATTGTGAGAGGCTGGAGGTGACAGTCGGGAATGTGGAAGGGCGAAAGGTTGTGATACGATGTAAGCATGAGGAAGGCGTCTTCATGAGCTTCATGTATTCGCTGGTTGTTCCACGGGATGGACTGTCATCAGTGCCTATTGTGAATGGATTTGAGGATGTCTTTGACGAAGTCAAAGGGTTGCCGCCGCATAGGGAGATCGAGTTTCGTATCGATCTAGTTGAGGGAGCCAGACCTGTTGTGATGCCTCTTAGGCGGATGGCACCGAGGGAGCAGCAAGAGCTGAAGGTGCAAGTTGATGACCTTTTGCGGAAAGGATTCATTCGGAGAAGTGTGTCCGAATGGGGTGCGCCCGTTGTGTTCGCAACCAAAACGGATGGATAGTTGAGGTTGTGTGTTGATTATCATGAGCTGAATAAGGTGACTAGGAAGAACAAGTATCCATTGCCGAGAATAGATGACTTGTTTGATCAGCTTCACGAGGCTAAGGTGTTTTCTCAGATGGATTTGGCAACGGGATTTCACCAGTTGAGAGTGGCGAAGGATAGTGTGCCGAAGACTGCTTTCAGGACACCATCCGGGTTTTATGAGTGGCTGGTAATGCCGTTTGGATTGACTAACGCACCAGCATATTTTGTGGATCTTATGAATAGAGTATTCAGAGATCAGTTGAATAAGTTCGTGCTTGTGTTCGTGGATGATATTTTGGTTTATTCCAGAACTGAGGAAGAGCACAAGACGCACTTGAGGATTGTTTTAGGAATCTTACGGAAACATCAGCTGAAGGCTAAGTTTTCGAAGTGTCACTTCTGGAAGAATGAAGTGAGGTTCTTAGGTCATGTTATTTCTGGAAATGGAATAGCGGTTGATCCCGCTAAGGTGGCAGCGATCCAGGATTGGGTTAGGCCTAAGAATGCATCTGATGTGAGAAGTTTTCTTGGATTAGCAGGATATTATCGTCGGTTTATCAAAGACTTTTCCAAGATAGCTGCACCGTTGACAGGATTGACGAAGAAGAACCAAGTGTTCAGATGGGATGATAAGTGTGAGCAAGCTTTCGTAATCCTGAAAGAGCGACTGACGAGCGCTCCTGTTTTGACTATTCCAAGTGGGAATGATGAGATGGTGGTTTACACCGATGCATGTGGCACTGGACTAGGAGCGGTGCTAATGCAGAAGCATAAAGTTGTTGCGTATGCTAGTCGACAACTAAAGCCGCATGAAAGGAATTATCCGACTCATGATTTGGAGTTAACGGCAATTGTGTTTGCTTTGAAGATGTGGAGACATTATCTATTGGGAGTTAGATTCGAGTTGTTTACAGATCATAAGTCGTTGAAGTATCTGTTCTCCCAAAAGGATTTAAATCTTCGACAGCAACGATGGCTAGAGTTCCTAGCATCTTATGATTTTGGTATAGCCTATACTCCAGGAAAAGGTAACGTAGTGGCAGATGCGTTAAGTCGAAGACATGCAGGTTTGGGAGCCATGTTTTCGGAATGGAAGAGTCTTGAGTATTTGGCTGGATTTGATTTCAGGCCTAGATGTGAATTGGAACCTGAGATGTTGGCAAACTTATCGATAAGGCCTACTCTTGTGGAAAGAATTGGCGAGAGGCAAAGGAGAGATGATAAGCTTATCAAGATTATCCGTGATTTGGAATCCGGATTGGATCCAGAAAAGGATAAAGGATTTGAAGTCGATCGAGAGGGTTGGCTTCGAAAGCAAGGGCGACTAGTTGTTCCCGATGTAGATGGATTGAGAGATGAAGTTCTGAGGGAGAGTCATCACTCGAAGTTGACAATTCATCCAGGTGGAAATAAGATGTATCGGGATATGAAGAGAACCTACTACTGGGAAGGTATGAAGAAGGATGTTGGAAATTTTATTTCCAAGTGTATGAATTGCCAGTTGGTGAAAGCTGAGCAGAAGAAGCCCAGTGGATTGCTTCAGCCATTAGAGGTTCCTACATGGAAGTGGGAGCAAGTGTCGATGGACTTTATCGATGGTCTACCTAGGACAAGAGCAGGGAATGAAGGGATTTGGGTCATAGTAGATCGTTTGACCAAGAGTGCAAGGTTCATTCCTGTTCGATCGACTAGGACTGCATCGAAGTTGGCTGAATTATATGTGAAGTGGATAGTTCGTTTCCATGGTGTTCCGAAGAGTATAGTGAGCGATCGAGATCCATTGTTCACTAGTAGATTTTGGAAGAGCTTCCAGGAAGTTTTGGGAACTGAGTTGTGTTTGAGTACAGCTTATCACCCTCAAACAGATGGTCAGACTGAGAGAGTCAACCGAGTTTTGGAAGATCTTCTTAGAGCATGTGTTTTGGACTTCGGAGGATCATGGGAAGATCACCTTCATTTGGTGGAGTTTGCTTATAATAACAGTTATCAGTCGAGTATCGGTATGGCACCATATGAGGCATTATATGGAAGACCGTGTAACTCTCCGACATGTTGGTTGGAAACTGGAGAAAAGCTGATACTTGGGCCAGAGATGATTCGACAGACTTCAGATTGTATAGAGATCATTCGGCAAAGAATGAAGGCAGCCCAAGATCGTCAGAAAAGTTATGCAGATAATCGTCGAAAGGATTTGGAATTCGACGTGGGTAATATGGTTTTTGTGAAGATTTCCCCATTGAAGAATGTTGTTAGATTCGGGAAGAAAGGGAAATTGACTCCGAGATTTGTTGGACCATTTCCGATTATCGAGCGAATTGGAAAGCTCGCTTATAGATTGGAGTTACCGGAAAAGATGGCGGGTGTGCACAGTGTTTTTCATGTATCTTATCTACGGAAGTATATGCACGACCCAACTACGGTGGTTTCTGCTGATAGCTGTGAAGACTTGGAGGTTGATCCAGTTGTTTCGAGACCTCGTAAGCCGCTTCGTATTGTTGAAACCGATACGAAACAGCTTAGGAGGAAGACGATTACGTTGCTCAAGGTACAATGGAGTGATGATGTTAACGACTGTACGTGGGAGGAGGAAGAGAGGATGAAGGCAGCTCATCCCGAACTCTTCGAGGTATGGCCCTAAAGTGTCGTGACATCTCATGAATTTGTAGCTTGTTCTAAGTCTTAGAATTCTGCATGCTAGGTTAGAATTGGTTGCATGGATTGTTGATTGCCATGGATGATAGGCATGCGGAATAATTTTGATTGCTGTTGTTTGCTTGGAATTTCGAGGGCGAAATTCCTAAGGGGGAGAGAATGTAACGACCCGTATTTTACGAGTCGATAAATCGTAGAATTTGCAGGTCGATAGTGTTGTTTGTGTTGCTTCTAGCTTGAGTCGTTTAGAAGTTAACCCGGGTACAAGTGATGAGTCGTGACCGACTCATAGGGGACCGACTCAAGGAGGGGTAGCGGTTTAAAGTGTTGGCCGAGATAAGGATGGACCGACTCAAGAAGTTAGGCGACTCATAGGATGACCGACTCATAGAGGGCCGAGATAAGAAGTGTGGCCGAGTCAACGAGTTACGACTCATAGGGTTTGCCGAGTTAAGGAGTTAACGGGTTAAGGGTGTAGCGACTTAAGGGGTTTAGGCTTAGGTCGTGGGTAATGAGTCGGCAGGGTTTTGAGTCGTAGGGCCTGATGAGTCGTGAGTCGGCATCATAGTTGAGTCGTGAGTGTGTATTGTTGAGTCGTCGTACGACTTAGGACTTGGGGAAAACGCGGCAGTGTCTTAGGTCGGAGGCTTTTAGGTCGTGACCGACTTATGTTGAGTCGGCACTGGTCTTGAGTCGTGAGTCGGTAGGTGTTGAGTCGGTTTGGGTTTGAGTCGTATGACCTTGTGCCTTGGTGTATTGAGTCGTTGGCTTGAGTCGGAAGGCTGTGCAGTTGAGTCGGCTGGGGTAGGTCGTCATGGCAATGAGTCGTGAACGACTCATGGTAAGTAGGCAGTGTTATGTTGAGTCGGTAAGGGCTGATAAGTCGGCAACGACTCATGATGAGTCGTGGACGACTCATAGGGACGACGACTCATGGTTGATCCAGCCTATAAATAGAGGGGTTTGGCTCACTTTTTGGCACCGGTTTTTGAAGCGACGAAGTGCTGCCATTTTGAAGACTCGACTACAACATTTCTTCACCTTCTTTTCTCTATTCCAATCTAGTTCTAACATCCATCCAAGATCGAAGATTTAGATTGAAGATTCAAGTGCCAAAGTTGAAGATCTTCATCCGTTTGAGCTAGATTTCATCGATTGAGACGAGATATTGCCGGATCAAGCCTTGATCTTCGCTGTCCAGATCTGAAGTGTTTAGTTTTTGAGGTGTTTTGGTGATTTGGTGAGTGGTAGTTATCTCTCACGCGGATCCAAAGGAGTATATTGGATTGGTGGCATGTTTGGGTGTTAAAGTTAGAGATTTCATGCATTTTTCTTAGATCTAAGTCTAGATTCATGGTTTTTGAAGATGTTTACTTATGCAAGTTTGTTTAATAAGCATTAGAGACAAAACCCATGTTTTATAATTGATAGATCTATGCTAAAAACCATGATTTCACATATGTTGGACTTTTGCTCGTTTATTTACGAAATTGCCATTATAGTTGATATTGCTTAAATTGCTTAATAGATCTTGTTTGAATGATTGATTATTTGAATGTATGATTGATTTGATTGTTTCCAAGTTAGCTAGTAGTTGATTTGGAACAAGATGATGAAAGAGGATTCAAAAGCTATGGAAGAAGGCTCTTGAATGGTGAAAGCTGCTTAAGGCATATGTAGCGGATGTTGAAGCTCATATGTATAGATTGGATGATGTTGAGATGGGACTTTGCCATGATTTGATGAGGCAAACCATGTTGTTGAGTTGAGACTTTGCTTTGATGCGATGAAGCGAAGTATGATGTGAGTCTTGGCTTAATCCAAGCAGGGATCATTCCAAGCATGTTGATAACTTGAAGAGTAGTTCAAGTTGGTTGATAATGGATTGTTCAAGAGGTAGCTTGAGCTTGTATGAGGATAGTCGTCAAGAAGGATGGCTAGGAGGCTTGGATCTCGTCGTTGTTGAAGGTTCTAGCATGCTCAAAAGCAAGAGTACATGGGGCGCCCATAACGACTACAGGTAGGTAGTCGGGACACCCAAAAGACTACAGGTAGGTAGTTGAGTACTCTGGGCAAAGTAGATAAGTCCTAGGCACAAGGCAGTGTGCGGAGTTATGGTTAGAACCGGGGTTACCATTAGCCCTTGACAGATGGTCATTCAACTAACGGTGAAATCGAGGCAAGGATAACAGTGATAGCCAGAGTCATGGATGTTTGGTTGTATTATCATTCGGCTTCAAGAGCGGTGTTTTCTGGGTGCTTATCTGATCTTGGTTTAGGCCTTGGGGGTTTGTATTTGGAAAACATCGTCCTTGACTCGAGTGGTATTCGCTTTACCTTAATTGTCTATGTTGTTATGCTTGCTTCTCCTTAGTGTATGTCTGGGGCTATCACTGTAGAAAGAGGTGGAGTGGGATGGTTTGGTTCCTATTCCTTTTATCCTTTATGCTCTTTTGGTATGCTTGATAGTTGATTTACTGCTCACTAAGACTTTGTCCGACTCAAGGTTTTATGTCTCCTCTTATTACCTTGGGCTGTTCATCCATGTTGGGATGGGCAGACTAGGTAGCAGGTGACAGGTGCTGTGCTAGGAGTTCTACGATGAAGATGACGAAGACGAGCAGGAGGCTTTGCATATTAGTTTTCTTACTATATGTACTGGGTATCCGCTGCTGTATTTGGTTGAGTGATTTGTAGTGAGGCTTTCATGTATGGATTTGAGTAGATGATTGTATGAAACTACTGTGATGCTTATATGATGATGTTCTGTTCTATGGAGCTTCACTATATTATATTTCTCTATTGTATTTTATCCATGCGCTGTGAGTTATGCGATAGAGATTCTTCTGTTTTGTTTTACCCTGACTATCGTCCATGGCTGCCTGGCACACCTTTTAGCGCATTATTTCCTTGATTTGGTGCGGGAGTCATGGGCGGTCGTCACAGCACGGGCCGCGAACGGTCCCGATTCACCTCAAGCAGCATACGATCCCGAACGATCGATGCATGGATTTATACGCTCGACCGTGCACGGTCGCACTTTACCTCGAATGACTCGATCTCGAACGGTCGTCATTTGAAGTTGGGCGCTTGACCTTGATCGGTCGCATTTCACCACAGATAACTCGATCCCGAAAGATCGAAGCATGGATTTACGCGCTTGACCGCGCAGGGTCGCACTTTCCCTCGAATGACTCGATCACGAACGGTCGTCATTTGAAGTTAGGCGCTTGACCACGAACGGCCGCGCTTCATCCCGAATAATTCGATCACGAACGATCGTCATTTGAGGACATATAAAATTATCAAGTTCTTTGCAGGTTGATGATCGGATACGAACATCCAACTCAAGGCATTACAAAACACACCTTCCTACCGCAAGGCATGTTTTGGGGGGCAAAATGTTATCCCGCTTTTTGGCAAAGCCGTGATACCAAAAGATTGGTCGAAAACGAAAGACAGTTCGTCTCAGAGATTGGTTATACTTCACTTTGCTATGGATATCGATGAATTTTGTCCGAGTCCGGATCAGGCCACAATTGATAGGACATGACAAGAAAGGTCGTAGGAGTCATCATTTCAAATTTCAAGTCAATCCGAGTTCGTATGCTCAAGATATGATGGATTCAAATTGAGAAAGGTGGTCACTGTCTGTTTCGAACCCATCGCACTGGAGTACTTCGAACCCACCTAGTTCGAACCCATCCACGCCCTTGCCTTCGAAACCATGAAGTTCGAACCCAAGCCACGTTCGAACCCATCAGCTAGTACCTGCTTCGACTCCATCGCCTTCGACTACATCGCCTTCGAATCCACCACAATGCCCAACCTTCGAATCCATGACTTCACTCAGCTTCGCATCTTTACTTCGAACCCATGCAAGCCCTTAATTCGAATCCATCGAGCGACCCGGTTCGAACCGATCAAGTTCGAACCCATAGGGATTCCCTGATTCGAATCGGTCACGTTCGAAGCCAGGAATACTCCTTAGTTCGAATCCACCGAGTCAGTTGGTTTGGATGACGTGTTCGCCGTAGTTCACGGAGTAGAAGCGGTCCATTCGGAGATAAGTTAGGATCGATTCGAAAGATACGTGCCACGTCACTGCAAACCCACGTGCACTCATGGGTTCGAACTCATGGGTTCGAAGTCATGGGTTCGAAACACACAGCCAACCGAGAAAACCCCATTTCGAACCGAGCATATCTCCTCAACCACACATCCAAATGCAACCAAATTTTCACAGTAGCTTCCATACGAGGTAAAGTTTGTTCCTGCCAAGTTTCAGCTCGATTGGACCATTTCTTGATGGGTTCGAAATCACTTCGAACCGATGTCAGATCGAGACGAAACTTGGTGGGTTCGGTCGCGTGGGCCCACTCACGTGCCAGAAGAAGTCACACGAAGTTTTAGCAAGATCTGGGCCTCCAACGCCTATAAATAGCACACTGAAGCCTTCAGAAAAGGGGGAGCTTAAAAAGAATTTCTGCCATTGAACGCCAAGACTCTGCCGGATTCAAGTCTATCTATCAGAATCATTGTTGTATTCAGATATCAAAGCAATTATCAACTGTAATCCGTTGTAATTGATTTAATCAAGCAAAGCAATAAAGAGAAAACCTTCAAAGTGGACGTAGGCGCGAACGCCGAACCACTATAAATCCTGTGTTTGTGATTGTTGTTTATGAATTACTGTGATTTGTTACTTAGAGCTGAATTCTATATTGATTTTTGCTGAAGTTCTGTGTTGATTATTATCGAGTTGAATACGTAAACGGGTGCTTTCACGACTTTGGGTGTTTGTGACCAATTTTGGCGCAAACAAGTGCATGGATTTGAAACATTGCAGTCCCATGGTGCACCACTCTCCAGCGTTGGTAAATCACAGACCAGCCACGGGGATCCCGTTTTAGAGAAAAAATCCACGTGACGAAAAAACGAAGGGTAAAAAACTTCCTTGACCCGATTGAGGTTCGGATAGGATTTTTTGGGTATGGAACTAACCAGTGACGGCTGAAGGTGGTCGTAGCTGTAGTACTCACAGATACCTTCGTTTTGACTGGTTATGGCTCCCGTAACTCTAAAGGAGCCAAGAGTTATGGCCTTCCGAAGAATCAATATCCACAGGGTACAACATCTACGGTGCAAGGTGCAACATCCGTCCAAAATGACGAAACATTGCCGTACGACCTTTAGAAATGAGTGCATGGATTTGAAACATTGCAGTCCCATGGTGCACCACTCTCCAGCGATGGTAAATCATAGACCAGCCGCAGGAATCCCGTTTTACAGAAAAAATCCACGTGACGAAAAAAGGAAGGGTAAAAAACTTCCTTGACCCGATTGAGGTTCGGATAGGATTTTTTGGGTATGGAACTAACCAGTGACGGCTGAAAGCGGTCATTTCTGCAGAACTCACATATACCTACGTTTTGACTGGTTATGGCTCCCGTAACTCTAAACGAGCCAAGAGTTATGGCCCTCCGAATAATCGATATCCACATGGTGCAACATCTACGGTGCAAGGTGCAACTTCCGTCCAAAATGACGAAACCGTGCCGTACGACCTTTAGAAATGGATGCATGGATTTGAAACGGTGCAGTACCATGGTGCACCACTCTCCAGCGATGGTAAATCATTGACCAGCCATAGGGATCCCGTTTTACAGAAAAAATCCACGTGACGAAAAAACGAAGGGTAAAAAACTTCCATGATCCGATTGAGGTTCGGATAGGCTTTTTAGGGTATGAAAGTAACCAGTGACTGCTGAAAGCTGTCATAGCTGTAGAACTCACAGATACCTTCGTTTTGACTGGTTATGGCTCCCGTAACTCTAAAGGAGCCAAGAGTTATGGCCCTTTGAAGAATCGATATCCACAGGGTGCAACATCTACGGTGCAAGGTGCAACATCCGTCCAAAATGACCAAACAGTGCCGTACGACCTTTAGAAATGAGTGCATGGATTTGAAACATTGCAGTCCCATGGTGCACACCTCTCCAGCGATGCTAAATCATAGACCAGCCACGAGGATCCCGTTTTACAGAAAAAATCCACGAGACGAAAAAACGAAGGGTAAAAAACTTCCTTGACCCGATTGAGGTTCGGATAGGATTTTTTGGGTATGGAACTAACCAGTGACGGCTGAAAGCCGTCATGGCTGTAGAACTCACAGATACCTTCGTTTTGACTGGTTATGGCTCCCGTAACTCTAAACGAGCCAAGAGTTATGGCCCTCCGAATAATCGATATCCACAGGGTGCAACATCTACGGTGCAAGGTGCAACATCCGTCCAAAATGACGAAACCGTGCCGTACGACCTTTAGAAATGGATGCATGGATTTGAAACGGTGCAGTACCATGGTGCACCACTCTCCAGCGATGGTAAATCATTGACCAGCCAAGGGGATCCCGTTTTACAGAAAAAATCCACGTGACGAAAAAACGAAGGGTAAAAAACTTCCATGACCCGATTGAGGTTCGGATAGGCTTTTTTGGGTATGAAAGTAACGAGTGACTGCTGACAGCTGTCACAGCTGTAGAACTCACAGATACCTTCGTTTTGACTGGTTATGGCTCCCGTAACTCTAAAGGAGCCAAGAGTTATGGCCCTCCGAAGAATCGATATCCACAGGGTGCAACATCTACGGTGCAAGGTGCCACATCCGTCCAAAATGAAGAAACAGTGCCGTACGACCTTTAGAAATGAGTGGATGGATTTGAAACATCGCAGTCCCATGGTGCACCACTCTCCAGCGTTGGTAAATCATAGACCAGCCACGGGGATCCCGTTTTACAGAAAAAAACCACGTGACGAAAAAACGAAGGGTAAAAAACTTCCTTGACCGGATTGAGGTTCGGATAGGATTTTTTGGGTATGGAACTAACCAGTGATGGCTGAAGGTCGTCGTAGCTGTAGTACTCACAGATACCTTCGTTTTGACTGGTTATGGCTCCCGTAACTCTAAAGGAGCCAAGAGTTATGGCCCTCCGAAGAATCGATATCCACAGGGTGCAACATCTACGGTGCAAGGTGCAACATCCGTCCAAAATGACGAAACAGTGCCGTACGACCTTTAGAAATGAGTGCATGGATTGAAACATTGTAGTCCCATGGTGCACCACTCTCCAGCGATGGTAAATCATAGACCAGCCACGGGGATCCCGTTTTACAGAAAAAATCCACGTGACGAAAAAACGAAGGGTAAAAAACTTCCATGACCCGATTGAGGTTCGGATAGGCTTTTTTGGGTATGGAACTAACCAGTGACGGCTGAAAGCGGTCGTGGCTGTAGAACTCACAGATACCTTCGTTTTGACTGGTTATGGCTCCCGTAACTCTAAAGGAGCCAAGAGTTATGGCCCTCTGAAGAATCGATATCCACAGGGTGCAACATCTACGGTGCAAGGTGCAACATCCGTCCAAAATGAAGAAACAGTGCCGTACGACCTTTATAAATGAGTGCATGGATTTGAAACATTGCAGTCCCATGGTGCACCAATCTCCACCGTTGGTAAATCATAGACCAGCCACGGGGATCTCGTTTTACAGAAAAAATCCACGTGACGAAAAAACGAAGGGTAAAAAACTTCCTTGACCCGATTGAGGTTCGGATAGGATTTTTTGGGTATGGAACTAACCAGTGACGGTTGAAAGCTGTCATGGCTGTAGAACTCACAGATACCTTCGTTTTGACTGGTTATGGCTCCCGTAACTCTAAACGAGCCAAGAGTTATGGCCCTCCGAATAATCGATATCCACAGGGTGCAACATCTACGGTGCAAGGTGCAACAT
This sequence comes from Allium cepa, assembly GCA_030765085.1. Lineage (NCBI taxonomy): Eukaryota > Viridiplantae > Streptophyta > Magnoliopsida > Asparagales > Amaryllidaceae > Allium > Allium cepa. The sequence continues at coordinate 3,436,804 of CM060941.1, forward strand.
CCGTCCAAAATGACGAAACCGTGCCGTACGACCTTTAGAATGGATGCATGGATTTGAAACGGTGCAGTACCATGGTGCACCACTCTCCAGCGATGGTAAATCATTGACCAGCCACGGGGATCCCGTTTTACAGAAAAAATCCACTTGACGAAAAAACGAAGGGTAAAAAACTTCCATGACCCGATTGAGGTTCGGATAGGTTTTTTTGGGTATGAAAGTAACCAGTGACTGCTGAAAGCTGTCATAGCTGTAGAACTCACGGATACCTTCGTTTTGACTGGTTATGGATCCCGTAAGTCTAAAGGAGCCAAGAGTTATGGCCCTCCGAAGAATCGATATCCACAGGGTGCAACATCTACGGTGCAAGGTGCAACATCCGTCCAAAATGAAGAAACAGTGCCGTACGACCTTTAGAAATGAGTGCATGGATTTGAAACATTGCAGTCCCATGGTGCACCACTCTCCAGCGTTGGTAAATCATAGACCAGCCACGGGGATCCCGTTTTACAGGAAAACTTCACGTGACGAAAAAACGAAGGGTAAAAAACATCCTTGACCCGATTGAGGTTCGGATAGGCTTTTTTGGGTATGAAAGTAACCAGTGACTACTGAAAGCTGTCATAGCTGTAGAACTCACAGATACCTTCGTTTTGACTGGTTATGGCTTCCGTAACTCTAAAGGTGCCAAGAGTTATGGCTCTCCGAAGAATCGATATCCACAGTGTGCAACATCTACGGTGCAAGGTGCAACATCCGTCCAAAATGACGAAACCGTGCCGTACGACCTTTAGAAATGGATGCATAGATTTGCAACGGTGCAATACCATGGTGCACCACTCTCCAGCGATGGTAAATCATTGACCAGCCGCGGGGATCCCATTTTACAGAAAAAATCCACGTGACGAAAAAACGAAGGGTAAAAAACTTCCATGACCCGATTGAGGTTCGGATAGGCTTTTTTGGGTATGGAACTAACCTGTGACGGCTGAAAGCCGTCATGGCTGTAGAACTCACAGATACCTTCGTTTTGACTGGTTATGGCTCCCATAACTCTAAATGAGCCAAGAGTTATGGCCCTCCGAATAATCGATATCCACAGGGTGCAACATCTACGGTGCAAGGTGCAACATCCGTCCAAAATGACGAAACCGTGCCGTACGACCTTTAGAAATGGATGCATGGATTTGAAACGGTGCAGTACCATGGTGCACCACTCTCCAGCGATGGTAAATCATAGACCAGCCACGGGGATCCCGTTTTACAGAAAAAATCCACGTGACGAAAAAACGAAGGGTAAAAAACTTCCTTGACCCGATTGAGGTTCGGATAGGATTTTTTGGGTATGGAACTAACCTGTGACGGCTGAAAGCCGTCATGGCTGTAGAACTCACAGATACCTTTGTTTTGACTGGTTATGGCTCCCATAACTCTAAACGAGCCAAGAGTTATGGCCCTCCGAATAATCGATATCCATAGGGCGCAACATCTACGGTGCAAGGTGCAACATCCGTCCAAAATGACGAAACAGTGCCGTATGACCTTTAGAAATGGAATCATGGATTTGAAACGGTGCAGTACCATGGTGCACCACTCTCCAGCGATGGTAAATCATAGACCAGCCACGGGGATCCCGTTTTACAGAAAAAATCCACGTGACTAAAAAACGAAGGGTAAAAAACTTCCTTGACCCGATTGAGGTTCGGATAGGATTTTTTGGGTTTGAAACTAACCAGTGATGGCTGAAAGCTATCATAGCTATAAAACTCACAGATACCTTCGTTTTGACGGGTTATGTCTCCCGTAACTCTAAACGAGCCAAGAGTTATGGCCCTCCGAATAATCGATATCCACAGGGTGCAACATCTACGGTGCAAGGCGCAACATCCGTCCAAAATGACGAAACCGTCCCGTACGTCCTTTAGAAATGGATGCATGGATTTGAAACGGTGCAGTACCATGGTGCACCACTCTCCAGCGATGGTAAATCATTGACTAGCCGCGGGGATCCCGTTTTACAGAAAAAATCCACGTGACGAAAAAACGAAGGGTAAAAAACTTCCATGACCTGATAGAGGTTCGGATAGGCTTTTTTGGGTATGAAAGTAACCAGTTACTGCTGAAAGCTGTCATAGCTATAGAACTCACAGATACCTTCATTTTGACTGGTTATGGCTCCCGTAACTCTAAAGGAGCCAAGAGTTATGACTCTCCGAAGAATCGATATCCACAGGGTGCAACATCTACGGTGCAAGGTGCAACATCCGTCCAAAATGACGAAACAGTGCCGTACGACTTTTAGAAATGAGTGCATTGATTTAAAACATTGCAGTCCCATGGTGCACCACTCTCCAGCGATGGTAAATCATAGACCAGCCACGGGGATCCCGTTTTACAGAAAAAATCCACGTGACGAAAAAACGAAGGGTAAAAAACTTCCTTGACCCGATTGAGGTTCGGATAGGATTTTTTGGGTATGGAACTAACCAGTGACGGCTGAAAGCCGTCATGGCTATAGAACTCACAGATACCTTCGTTTTGACTGGTTATGGCTCCTGTAACTCTAAACGTGCCAAGAGTTATGGCCCTCCGAAGAATCGATATCCACAGGGTGCAACATCTACGGTGCAAGGTGCAACATCCGTCCAAAATGAAGAAACAGTGCCGTACGACCTTTAGAAATGAGTGCATGGATTTGAAACATTGCAGTCCCATGGTGCACCACTCTTCAGCGTTGGTAAATCGTAGACCAGCCACGGGGATCCCGTTTTACAGAAAAAATCCACGTGACAAAAAAACGAAGGGTAAAAAACTTCCTTGACCCGATTGAGGTTCGGATAGGATTTTTTGGGTATGGAATTAACCAGTGACGGTTGAAAGCTGTCACGGCTTTAGAACTCACAGATACCTTCGTTTTGACTGGTTATGGCTCCCGTAACTCTAAACGAGCCAAGAGTTAAGGCCCTCCGAATAATCGATATCCAGACGGTGCAGCATCTACGGTGCAAGGTGCAACATCCGTCCAAAAAGACGAAACCGTGCCGTACGACCTTTAGAAATGGATGCATAGATTTGAAATGGTGCAGTACCATGGTGCACCACTCTCCAGCGATGTTAAATCATTGACCAGCCACGGGGATCCCGTTTTACAGAAAAAATCCACGTGACGAAAAAACGAAGGGTAAAAAACTTCCATGACCCGATTGAGGTTCGGATAGGATTTTTTGGGTATGAAACTAACCAGTGATGGCTGAAAGCGGTCATGGCTGTAGAACTCACAGATACCTTCGTTTTGACTGATTATGGCTCCCGTAACTCTAAACGTGCCAAGAGTTATGGCCCTCCGAATAATCGATATCCACAGGGTGCAACATCTACGGTGCAAGGTGCAACATCCGTCCAAAATGACGAAACCGTGCCGTACGACCTTTAGAAATGAGTGCATTGATTTAAAACATTGCAGTCCCATGGTGCACCACTCTCCAGCGATGGTAAATCATAGACCAGCCACGGGGATCCCGTTTTACAGAAAAAATCCACGTGACGGAAAAACGAAGGGTAAAAAACTTCCTTGACCCGATTGAGGTTCGGATAGGATTTTTTGGGTATGGAACTAACTAGTGACGGTTGAAAGCTGTCATGGCTGTAGAACTCACAGATACCTTCGTTTTGACTGGTTATGGCTCCCGTAACTCTAAACGAGCCAAGAGTTATGGCCCTCCGAATAATCGATATCCACAGGGTGCAACATCTACGGTGCAAGGTGCAACATCCGTCCAAAATGACGAAACCGTGCCGTACGACCTTTAGAAATGGATGCGTGGATTTGAAACGGTGCAGTACCATGGTGCACCACTCTCCAGCGATGGTAAATCATTGACCAGCCACGGGGATCCCCTTTTACAGAAAAAATCCACGTGACGAAAAAACGAAGGGTAAAAAACTTCCTTGACCCGATTGAGGTTCGGATAGGATTTTTTGGGTATGGAACTAACCAGTGACGGCTAAAAGCCATCATGGCTGTAGAACTCACAGATACCTTCATTTTGACTGGTTATGGCTCCCATAACTCTAAACGAGCCAAGAGTTATGGCCCTCCGAATAATCGATATCCATAGGGCGCAACATCTACGGTGCAAGGTGCAACATCCGTCCAAAATGATGAAACAGTGCCGTATGACCTTTAGAAATGGAATCATGGATTTGAAACGGTGCAGTACCATGGTGCACCACTCTCCAGCGATGGTAAATCATAGACCAGCCACGGGGATCCCGTTTTACAGAAAAAATCCACGTGACTAAAAAACGAAGGGTAAAAAACTTCCTTGACCCGATTGAGGTTCGGATAGGATTTTTTGGGTTTGAAACTGACCAGTGACGGCTGAAAGCTATCATAGCTATAAAACTCACAGATACCTTCGTTTTGACGGGTTATGTCTCCCGTAACTCTAAACGAGCCAAGAGTTATGGCCCTCCGAATAATCGATATCCACAGGGTGCAACATCTACGGTGCAAGGCGCAACATCCGTCCAAAATGACGAAACCGTCCCGTACGTCCTTTAGAAATGGATGCATGGATTTGAAACGGTGCAGTACCATGGTGCACCACTCTCCAGCGATGGTAAATCATTGACCAGCCGCGGGGATCCCGTTTTACAGAAAAAATCCACGTGACGAAAAAACGAAGGGTAAAAAACTTCCATGACCTGATAGAGGTTCGGATAGGCTTTTTTGGGTATGAAAGTAACCAGTTACTGCTGAAAGCTGTCATAGCTATAGAACTCACAGATACCTTCATTTTGACTGGTTATGGCTCCCGTAACTCTAAAGGAGCCAAGAGTTATGGCTCTCCGAAGAATCGATATCCACAGGGTGCAACATCTACGGTGCAAGGTGCAACATCCGTCCAAAATGACGAAACAGTGCCGTACGACTTTTAGAAATGAGTGCATTGATTTAAAACATTGCAGTCCCATGGTGCACCACTCTCCAGCGATGGTAAATCATAGACCAGCAACGGGGATCCCGTTTTACAGAAAAAATCCACGTGACGAAAAAACGAAGGGTAAAAAACTTCCTTGACCCGATTGAGGTTCGGATAGGATTTTTTGGGTATGGAACTAACCAGTGACGGCTGAAAGCCATCATGGCTATAGAACTCACAGATACCTTCGTTTTGACTGGTTATGGCTCCTGTAACTCTAAACGTGCCAAGAGTTATGGCCCTCCGAAGAATCGATATCCACAGGGTGCAGCATCTACGGTGCAAGGTGCAACATCCGTCCAAAATGAAGAAACAGTGCCGTACGACCTTTAGAAATGAGTGCATGGATTTGAAACATTGCAGTCCCATGGTGCACCACTCTTCAGCGTTGGTAAATCGTAGACCAGCCACGGGGATCCCGTTTTACAGAAAAAATCCACGTGACAAAAAAACGAAGGGTAAAAAACTTCCTTGACCCGATTGAGGTTCGGATAGGATTTTTTGGGTATGGAATTAACCAGTGACGGTTGAAAGCTGTCACGGCTTTAGAACTCACAGATACCTTCGTTTTGACTGGTTATGGCTCCCGTAACTCTAAACGAGCCAAGAGTTACGGCCCTCCGAATAATCGATATCCAGACGGTGCAGCATCTACGGTGCAAGGTGCAACATCCGTCCAAAAAGACGAAACCGTGCCGTACGACCTTTAGAAATGGATGCATAGATTTGAAATGGTGCAGTACCATGGTGCACCACTCTCCAGCGATGTTAAATCATTGACCAGCCACGGGGATCCCGTTTTACAGAAAAAATCCACGTGACGAAAAAACGAAGGGTAAAAAACTTCCATGACCCGATTGAGGTTCGGATAGGATTTTTTGGGTATGAAACTAACCAGTGATGGCTGAAAGCGGTCATGGCTGTAGAACTCACAGATACCTTCGTTTTGACTGATTATGGCTCCCGTAACTCTAAACGTGCCAAGAGTTATGGCCCTCCGAATAATCGATATCCACAGGGTGCAACATCTACGGTGCAAGGTGCAACATCCGTCCAAAATGACGAAACCGTGCCGTACGACCTTTAGAAATGAGTGCATTGATTTAAAACATTGCAGTCCCATGGTGCACCACTCTCCAGCGATGGTAAATCATAGACCAGCCACGGGGATCCCGTTTTACAGAAAAAATCCACGTGACGGAAAAACGAAGGGTAAAAAACTTCCTTGACCCGATTGAGGTTCGGATAGGATTTTTTGGGTATGGAACTAACTAGTGACGGTTGAAAGCTGTCATGGCTGTAGAACTCACAGATACCTTCGTTTTGACTGGTTATGGCTCCCGTAGCTCTAAACGAGCCAAGAGTTATGGCCCTCCGAATAATCGATATCCACAGGGTGCAACATCTACGGTGCAAGGTGCAACATCCGTCCAAAATGACGAAACCGTGCCGTACGACCTTTAGAAATGGATGCGTGGATTTGAAACGGTGCAGTACCATGGTGCACCACTCTCCAGCGATGGTAAATCATTGACCAGCCACGGGGATCCCCTTTTACAGAAAAAATCCACGTGACGAAAAAACGAAGGGTAAAAAACTTCCTTGACCCGATTAAGGTTCAGATAGGATTTTTTGGGTATGGAACTAACCAGTGACGGCTAAAAGCCATCATGGCTGTAGAACTCACAGATACCTTCGTTTTGACTGGTTATGGCTCCCATAACTCTAAACGAGCCAAGAGTTATGGCCCACCGAATAATCGATATCCATAGGGTGCAACATCTACGGTGCAAGGTGCAACATCCGTCCAAAATGACGAAACCGTGCCGTACGACCTTTAGAAATGGATGCATGGATTTGAAACGGTGCAGTACCATGGTGCACCACTCTCCAGCGATGGTAAATCATAGACCAGCCACGGGGATCCCGTTTTACAGAAAAAATCCACGTGACGATAAAACGAAGGGTAAAAAACTTCCATGACCCGGTTGAGGTTCGGATAGGATTTTTTGGGTATGAAACTAACCAGTGACGGCTGAATGCGGTCATGGCTGTAGAACTCACAGATACCTTCGTTTTGACTGGTTATGGCTCCCGTAACTCTAAACGAGCCAAGAGTTATGGCCCTCCAAATAATCGATATCCACAGGGTGCAACATCTACGGTGCAAGGTGCAACATCCGTCCAAAATGACGAAACCGTGCCGTACGACCTTTAGAAATGGATGCATGGATTTGAGTAAGCTTGGTGTATAAATATGTTTGAGACATTAGAATTGCTTTGAAAAGCAGAAAGTAAAATCTGTATTGATTCTAGAATTTTCTAAACCAATTTGCCAATAGTGTTTAGTTTAAAACTGAATGTGAACACTATTATGATGAATGCAATGGCACTGTTTCCTGCTCTCATTCGTACACTGCCATACTTATGCATATTCACTTCATCCTGTGTGCACCCCTGAGTTACACTGTATGCATAGGTTTAGTCCAAACACTGTTGCATCTGAAATCTGCTGTTGCACTTGAGATTTTAGACTTGATTTTGCTGTTTGCATGCAGTGGCAGTTCTATATACATATATGTCCATGTACTTGAAATAACTTGATGCTGCACACTTGTGGTTTGTCTTGATCACTTCTGTTGTTGTCATTTTATGTTGTTGCCTTGCATTTGCGAAATCTATGTGTAAGCTCCCATACATCCATCTGAAGTTGTTGTGTTCAGATGCACTGAGTTGTTGAATATGTTGCTTCCTTATTTATGTGCTGTCTGTATGACAGTTGCAGTTACCCTTGTGCTGGTTCATTTGATGATGAAACATGTTGATTGAAATTTGTTGGTGCACTCGAGTTGGCAAGGCAGTGCACACGTGTATATTTATACATCTATTAAAACCCTAGCCGTGAGTGGATTAAAAAAGAAAAGAAAAGAAAGATGTGGCCGGCTGTTTTTCATTCAACTCTCTCGTTTCAAAACAAAAAAAAAATGGTCGAAGCCCTAGAAATCAGATTGGGGGAAAATTATCTTGCCGTATCGAATGGCGTTGGATTCGTGAGAAAAAGGGGGAAAGTTATGGCAATATCTAGGGGATCGACATCTCATATAGCTACGTGAGTGTTCTTAATTTCGATTTGGCAAGAAGACCTATCTCAGGCAGCCGTAGTTATATTTCTGCAAATAATTTTGTGTGTATGGATGCTTTGTGTGTGTTGATGCTTGTTAATGATTGTTTGACCTTGGTTGCTTGCGTATCCATATATTGGTGATGATTAAGTATGATTATGCTCATATCTGTAACTGAGATGAAATTTATTCACTATCAAGTCACGATACACTGATTTAACACTTGTATTACTGCCAAATGAATTGTTTAAGTACACTCATACCAGACGTATTATGTCTGACCCTGTTGATTGTCTCGACAATCTCCTGGGGTGTCTCATTCAACGAGGCAGTTCGGGATGATGTCTTTACAGGTTGCTATGCACATATTGATGAGATGATGATGTAAGAGATGGAGTTAGAATGATTTATACTGCATGTAGATGATATGAAGAAAGTATTTAAGTATTTTCATTGTCATTTCTTATGTACTGCTGAACTAAAATATGTTTGTAATTCCATGAACAGTGAACTAAAATATGTTTGTAATTCCCTGAACAGTGAACTAAAAATTAGCTTGATTTGTTTATAAATCTTGAAAACTATATTGTCTTATATGTAACTGCGAGTTTGAAACTGAAACATTTGGATCATTCATCTTTTATATTTTTCCTGAAATCTGTATTTAGAGAAATATTGGTGTCAAGGCAGTATACACAAGGGTTTACACTTGTGTATATGTGCAGACCCATAGATCTGCTGAGTTTTGTGATTTAAAGGATTTTTATAGATTTTGTTCAAGTTTCCTTTCAGAAGTTTTGGGGAAAATCTTTATAAACTTATTTTGACAGATTATCTCTACATTTATGCATAAGCATATATGGATCTGGAGTTTTATTTTTGTATGTAATTATCATATCTGAGAATATGTATATATATATATATATATATATAGTTTTTGGCAAGTTGAATGCCTTGAATGTGAAAAGCAAACATGAGATATATATATATATACCTATTTTTCTCTATGTTATGGTCTTTTCTGAGTTCAAGTTACTTAGTCCTGTGATATTTGGTTTTTGATGAGATATTTGATATTTGATATTTGATCTGTGAATAGCAAAGATGAGATATTTGACGCCGAAAATTTTTGAAGGAAAGATAGGTTTTTGATGCTTTCAAATGCATTATGATTTTTGGGAAATGAAATTTTCTATGTTAAGTGGCTGTTGCTATTCGAATCTGTATATGGCATATAGCTAATATATGTTCATGTGATAGATTCTTAAATTATATTGAGGACTGGCCATATAAATTAAAATACGTGCATGCCTTTACTTTACATTTCTAAAATGAATAAACATAGTTTTGGATAAGTTTTGCAAAAGAAAGTAAACTGTTTATATTCATAAGTATTCTAGAAATGGATTACAAGTCTATGTATTATCTTGAGATTTTTATAAAAGGAACTTGTTAGTTTCCAATTGTTTGTGTTAAAAATATTTGTAGGATGCAGAATAGCTTTTGTTCTTGCATCAGTGACATGTTTTTGTTTTAAAGAAGGATAGTTGATGTAAATTCATCTTTTATGTCCGAATATAACTTATATGAATGAGAAAGAGGAAACTCGATGACCTCATTTTTATATAGTTGGATTGGTAATCTTTTGTTTATACATATAATTATTAATATTTTGTTGGTGCCAAGGCTTCATTGCCTATTCATTAATACCATTGCTTGAGCTTGTGTGTTGGCGAGGCCGTGCACACATGTATTTATATGTGTGTGTACGCGCAGCCACACCTATAATTGTGTTATAGCACGAGTTGAGTTAAGTAAAGGATCTCTATGATTTTTATGATATAATCAGGAATTCTGATATTTCCTGCCTACTTGTGTATCTTTTGTGCCATATTGAAAATAATTTTCATAAGAAGGAAATGGGTTTATCTTTATATTAAAATGCTATGTGTGAATGCTTTAGCAAATTTTTCTTAAACTCTGATTTTAATAACTAAAGAGATTGGTATATCTTCATATACTAATCTATGTTTTAAGAATATACTTGTTATCCCATTTTTTGGTCAAAACTGGAATATCAACAAATTGGCAAGGAATTATGGATATCAGGACTGGAGATAAGGCTACGATGGATATCGTTAAAATTTTCTTGAACTCCGATCGGGACGAAATTGATTGGAAATGATGATAAGGACTATGAAAGGCTATGTTTCAAATTTCAGGTTAATCGGAGTTCATATGAAGGAAATATGATGGATTCAAGATGGGAGAAGTATGCTGTTCGAATCCATCAAGGTGGAGTGCTCGGTTCGAATCCATCAGATTCGAACCCATCAGGATGGATTCGAACCCACCAGGATCACATCGATGGTACATCGAATCCATGGGAACTCCATGGATTCGAAGAAGGAGATGGAGTCGAAGTGGACATGGATTCGAAGAAGGAGATGGAGTCGAAGTAGACATGGACTCGAAGAAGGAGATGGATTCGAAGTAGACATGGATTCGAAGAAGGAGATGGATTCGAAGCGGGCATGGATTCTAAGAAAGGGATGGATTCGAAGAGGACATGGATTCGAAGATGATGGATACGAAGCAAGGGACACAGATTCGAAGGACGAGGATTCGAAAGGGATGGATTCGAAGAGAATGGACTCGTAGGATATGGACTCGAAGGAGGCGGCTTCAGGAAGCATGGATTCGAAGAGCATGGGTTCGAAGGGTATGGATTCGAAGGAGTCGGCCTTATGGATTCGAAGGGGATGGTTTCGAAGTAGATGGTTTCGAAGCATGGGTTTGAACCATTAAGGACGCACGGATTCTTGAAATTGGATCGATCATATCTTCCAAACTGTTGATCCAAATGCAATGAAATTTTTACAGGAGCTTACATACATGTTGAAGAATGTTCACACCAAATTTCAGCTCAATTGGATGGATTCTTGATCGATTCGAACGTCACTTCGAATCGATCCCAAACTGGGCACGGATTCCGAGAACACGGGCCTGTGGGCCCCCCCTCACGTGCCAAGCAGCCTCCCCAGGTTTTAGGCGAAATATCAGCCTTCCACGCCTATAAATAGAGCCCCTGGTCATTCAGAAAAGGGGTCGGAAAATTTAGAGAGAAGAGGCATGCCCGGATGCTGCTAGAATCATTCCATAGCCTCATTACTGCTATTTTCTTCAGATTTGGTCACTACAACTGTTGTAATCACTTGTAACCTTCAAGGATAATCAATAAAAGGATAAAAAATTTGGAGTGGACGTAGGCCGGAGATAGCCGAACCACTATAAAACTTGTGTTCCTGTTCTTTACTTTTGGATTGCTGTCTAATATTTGCTGAGATTTGTTATTTGTGATTGAATATCATCAATTTATATTCATACGCTGGTGCTTTTACGGTATTGGGTGTTTGTGACCAATTTAGGCGCAAACATTTTGGTGCTTTCACTGAGAAACAACTAGCACCCGCTACATCGGATTTGAAGAGTTTGAGGAATTTGGATTTGGAAGACAATGACTAGGCAGAATAGCAGAAGGCTAAGGGCTGAGAGAAGCCAACAAGGAGGAAGTCAACAAGCATCCTCCGGAGGTGAGGAAGGACAGGCTTCGGTCTACATAACTCGGGATGAAATGGAAGCTATGGCCAATTCTTTGCAGGAGAGATTGTTGAAAAGTCAACAGGAAATGATGCAAACTTTCTAGGAACAAATGAGAGCTGCAGGGATGCAGAACTTAGGAACGGCTACAGCAACTGCGGATGTAGGACAAGGAGCTAGGGTTGTGGAACCCAATGAAGGACAGGATACGGAGCCAGAAGGCAATCAACAAGGGCTTGGGGGCAGGCCCACAGGATTCAATGCAGGAGAACCTTTGGAAGGAATTCAGCAAGCTAGAGCTAACATTGCCGCTAGTGAGCCACACGAGGAATATGTACCAGAGTTCCCTCGGGGGCATGGGGGGCAACCCCTACCAGACAATACAGGATTAGTAGAAATGATTAGGAAGACTGTGCGAGGTGGTATGACAAACGGAGATTTGGATGGAGTGAATAGAAGTCCATTCGTTCGGGAGATAAGGATGGCTCGGAATCTACCTAGTTCAAGCTACCTAGCGTGGAGGTATATGATGGTAAGACGGATCCAACAGATCACTTAATGAGGTACACTAGACACATGGAGGTGTTGGGGGCATCGGAGGAAGTGATGGCCCGATGTTTCCCTTTGTATTTGAAGGACTTAGCTGCAATGTGGTTTAGGCAGCTGGGAGAAGGATCTATCAGAACTTGGAAGTAATTAGTGGAAAAGTTTCTGGGATAGTTTCGGGTTCACGTCAGGAGGCCGAAGAACGTGATGACTTTAACATCAGTGAAGCAAAGGATGGACGAATCGCTTAGAGCTTTTCTAACTCGATTCAGTGCGGCGGTTGCTTCGGTGGATCGGCCTGATCCATCAATGGTTTTAATGGCAGCAGTATCAGGAGTCAAGGAGAATTCGGATTTCAAGGTATCTCTGATACGAGATCCCCCGCAAAATCTCGACGAATTCTTTCATGAGGCAGAAAGGTTCCTTCGGCAAGAAGATGCAAGTACGGATTTAAAGTTGAAAAAGGTTAGTGCAATCGAGGTTGGAGCGGTATCCAAAAACGGTTCGGATAAAGATAAAGGAAAAAGGAAGTTAGATGACGACTTTGGAAACGCTAGAAAACGATGGAAGGATCCAAAGTTTTCCACATACACTGGATTGAACGAGACGCTGGAGCGGATATACTTGGAAACTCGGAATCGCCTTCCCTACCGAAGGCCGGCTAAGAGGGAACCAACAGAGCGGGAAAGGACATCAGGAAGGCACTGTCTCTTCCATGATCTGGATGGACACGATACCAACAGCTTCAGGCACCTAAAGGATATAATCGAGGAGCATGTAAGGAATGGACAGTTACAGCAATACGTTGGAACTCGGGATGCAACGCTGGAGCAGGGCAACCACCGACCACCTCACGTCGTGACGATGGGAGGCCCAGGGATGATCGTCGATTGATCATCCATTGACCAGGATAATATGGAATAAGTAGCAAGCTACTAGCAAACGGTAAAGTCATTTACACATGTACGGGGACGGAGATAGCCCCTAGGCATGCCCTGAATGATGATAAACCGGGATGCTATGGTTTGTGAAATTTATTTCTTGCTTTTAGATTGGACATTGTTTTTCTTTTTGAATTTGGTTTTGGAGCTTGGATTGAGCTCCTGGTTTTCTTGCTTTTTTATTTGGATTTTCCTTTGGATGATTGCTTTTGGTTTTGGATGCTGGTTTGGATTTCTGGTTTTCTAGTTTCGGATTTGAATTTTGGATTTGGATTTGGATTTTGGATTTGGATTTCGGATTTGAATTTCGGATTTGGATTTTGAATTTTGGAATAGATTTTGGTTGGACTTTTATCTGGTTTTTGATAAATGGTCGTCGGGTATGGATTATGCCTGGCAAGGGATGAGTCACTTTACCCAAACAAGGTGAATTGACTCATTCAGGTCGTCAAGTATGGACTATGCTTGGCAAGGGTCCGGAGCGACCAGGATTCGGCCTAGGACTTAGGCCCTCTATTATCATTTATTATTTTCAGGTCGTCGAGTATGGACTATGCTCGGCAAGGGTCCGGAGAGATCAGGATTCGGCTTAGGACTTAAGCCATGGCATTTTACAGCGCCCAGGGACACTGGGCCAAGATCGTCAAGTATGGATTGGGCTTGGCAAGAACCCGGAGAGATTGGCTCAACGTCCAGGGACACTGGACCAAGGACATCAAGTATGGATTGCACTTGGCAAGAACCCGGAGAGGTTAACTCAACGTCCAGGGACACTGCACCACGGTCGTCGGATGTGGATCACGCTTGGCAGGAACCCAGAGAGGTTATGGATTTGGATATCGACCCGGAGAGGTCCTGGTTTCGGTTATTGGCTATTGGATAAGGATGGATTGGAACTTGGTTGTCGAGTTCGAATGGATACGGAATTGGCTAAGGCTTTGGTTATTGGATATGGAATTGGACATCGACTCGAAGCTGTCAAGGACGATATACTCTGGCAATATGGCTTTGGACTTCGGATATTGGATTCGTAATTATTCAAAACACGTCTTGTTATCACAAGGCATGTTTTGGGGGGCAAAATGTTATCCCATTTTTTGGTCAAAACTGGAATATCAACAAATTGGCAAGGAATTATGGATATCAGGACTGGAGATAAGGCTACGATGGATATCGTTAAAATTTTGTTGAACTCCGATCGGGACGAAATTGATTGGAAATAATGATAAGGACTATGAAAGGCTATGCTTCAAATTTCAGGTTAATCGGAGTTCATATGAAGGAAATATGATGGATTCAAGATGGGAGAAGTATTTTGTTCGAATCCATCAAGGTGGAGTGCTCGGTTCGAATCCATCAGATTCGAACCCATCAGGATGGATTCGAACCCACCCGGATCGCATCGATGGTACTTCGAATCCATGGGAACTCCATGGATTCGAAGAAGGAGATGGAGTCGAAGTGGACATGGATTCGAAGAAGGAGATGGTGTCGAAGTGGACATGGATTCGAAGAAGGAGATGGAGTCGAAGTAGACATGGATTCGAAGAAGGAGATGGATTCGAAGCGGACATGGATTCGAAGAAAGGGATGGATTCGAAGAGGACATGGATTCGAAGATGATGGATACGAAGCAAGGGACACGGATTCGAAGGACGAGGATTCGAAAGGGATGGATTCGAAGAGAATGGACTCGTAGGATATGGACTCGAAGGAGGCGGCTTCAGGAAGCATGGATTCGAAGAGCATGGGTTCGAAGGGTATGGATTCGAAGGAGTCGGCCTTATGGATTCGAAGGGGATGGTTTCGAAGTAGATGGTTTCGAAGCATGGGTTCGAACCATTAAGGACGCACGGATTCTTGAAATTGGATCGATCATATCTTCCAAACTGTTGATCCAAATGCAATGAAATTTTTACAGGAGCTTACATACATGTTGAAGAATGTTCACACCAAATTTCAGCTCAATTGGATGGATTCTTGATCGATTCGAACGTCACTTCGAATCGATCCCAAACTGGGCACGGATTCCGAGAACACGGGCCTGTGGGCCCCCCTCACGTGCCAAGCAGCCTCCCCGGGTTTTAGGCGAAATATCAGCCTTCCACGCCTATAAATAGAGCCCCTGGTCATTCAGAAAAGGGGTCGGAAAATTTAGAGAGAAGAGGCATGCCCGGATGCTGCTAGAATCATTCCATAGCCTCATTACTGCTATTTTCTTCAGATTTGGTCACTACAACTGTTGTAATCACTTGTAACCTTCAAGGATAATCAATAAAAGGATAAAAAAATTGGAGTGGACGTAGGCCGGAGATAGCCGAACCACTATAAAACTTGTGTTCCTGTTCTTTACTTTTGGATTGCTGTCTAATATTTGCTGAGATTTGTTATTTGTGATTGAATATCATCAATTTATATTCATACGCTGGTGCTTTTACGGTATTGGGTGTTTGTGACCAATTTAGGCGCAAACAATACTAATATTTCTATATTGGTAATAGTGGATCCTGGTTTTGGTTTTGAAGATAGATGACCCTATGTTTTCATTTAGCATATATTTCTTTATGCCAAAAAAAAAACAAATTAACCATGATTTGGCCACTAGAAAAGTAGGGTCATCTCATTTGGTATCAGAGCTATGTTGGTAGAGAACATAGCAAAAATTTAATTTGTGTGAATTTGTTTGTGTTGACTGCTTTGGTTGCATTGTTTGAATTGATTGCTTTGGATGATTTATTTGGATTACAACAATGTTAATGATGTTTCTCCTTTCTACTACTTTGTTTTGAAAATTGTTTAATCAATCATATAACCTGATTACAGAAATGAGTTTATGACTCAATTTTTATAAGAAAATAATCTGATTAATTTACTGAGAAGTAGAGTATTGAATAATAATGGATTTGGCAGTATGAACAGAGAGGTTTATGCTCATGTCTAGTTCATTTAAATTTTCTATGAACAAAGAAGTATTATGAAAATTATCTAAATTTCTGAAGTGGTTATTATGGATGAGATGGATGTTTGTTTGTGCATTTCTATTTGGAGTTTTGTATGTCAGATTTCCAAGTTAAAATGGTTTGAGCATTTTTATTATTCTATTCTTATTATTGTCAAGTATGGATTTAAATTATTTAGAACATAGGCAGCAAGATAGAAATCTGGCTCGTGCTTATTTTCTAAATAATAAGATATGAGGTTTTCTGGGTTTTTGGTGAAATTTTCTTAACAAACACCTCTGTCCATATTTTTACAATAATATAGTAGAATCATGAATGCCTAAATTATTTTGGAAAGCCCACAAACCTATTGTAAATCTCTGTAGTAATAAATTTAAAATGAGAGGATTTGAATTTATAAATGTTTTCTAATACAAGAAAAGTTGGATTAAGACACCTATGTTTATATCTGATCTAAAAGATGGCTAAAATTACAGTTTTACTTCTTTGTGGACTTCATGGATGTTGCTTTGTTTCAATGTAGATGGTGTATTTATTTATTTTGATTTAAATCTGAAATCACTACTGTTACACCATAACTAATAAGTATATGTTTGAGAACTTGATAAACACAATAATGAGCTGATGCAAGTGATGTTGATATTTGGAAAAATTTCAAAAAAAAAGATAAATATCAAATGCCAGTATCAATTGCAATAGGTCATTATATGAATAAACATTGAAAAGTGAATTGTCTGATTTGGATGCATAATGGTTAAGCTGCATTTCTTGAATATGTTTGATAACTGCATATAACTTTGTGATGGAAGTTTATAAAACAGGTCCCTTAGAGGAAGATAAAATTTCTTATGAATATAACCTGGAAAAAAAATGGATTATATAATCATTACAGTCAAGTGTGATCTAAGATTGGTTAAGTACAAGGCAGTAAAAGGAGGGAAGTTCTTTTGCTTATGTCTTGTATTTAATAAGGGGATAAGAGTGCAATGGTTTGACCATGTGCTGAGCTCTAGTTGCCTGAGTATTTCCTCAAAAAAAAAATATATATATATATATATATACATATAAACATCTCTGGTCACATGTTGATTGTAATATAAAATATGAAAAACATAAGAATTTTCTGATATGCAAAATCCCTGTGCTTTACCTGCAAGTTCATATAGCCCAATGACATAAGTGAAGACAAAAGGAACACTTATAGCTACTTATGATTAGGTGTATGTTAGTTTTATATGAATGAAAATAAGTTTTGTTAACCACATATGTGTTGGATGAGTTTCTTTGTGGTGATATAATCTATGTGAAATGTTTGGATGCCTTGCTGGTTGTTAAAATTGGTTACTGGGAACCCCAGTGATATTTTATCTCCTAAAATATTTGATCTATGTTTTAGTCAAGGGCCTGTCTCTGAACAAAAATTGACTTGAAATGACATATAGATGTGGTTAATTGATTGTTGAAATGTATGAATGAATGAATGTTTCATGGATGCATGAAAACTGTTTGCATTTACTGGTTATGTACGTAAAGATTTTGAGCATGATGCAGTATAGTTGAGACCTGCACACATGAAAGGAGAACTTAGTAATTAAAATAAGAAATTAGGTCACCTCTATCAGGTTGGGTATGAGGGAAGTGGGTATGACATAGTGGTTGGCTTGCATTAAGGATGGGGTGTGAGTTTGCACATGGCATGTTCATGTCCAAATAGTTTGTAGTGCGATGGAAATCAAACAGATGTTCCAGGCAATGTGCACCAGTGCAACCATGAATGTGATATTGGACCTTAAAATAATAATAATAATAATAATAATATGAAATGAACCTACAAGCAGAGGTGATTAGGCTAGGGTTATGGTGAGTTCTGGTATGCAGACTCAGTTTTGATGCCTTAGCTCAATGTTGTGGATTTTGCTTGTTCATATTTATGAGATGCTTGTGTGATTTGGGTGATGGTTGTTATGAATTCTTGAAATAAGAATTTCTGCTAAGATACTTGTTGGATGATTTTTGATGACAAGCAATCAGTTGGTGTTCTTATAGATGTCTGGTTTTCTTTTGGAACTGAGGAAAAAAAATACCAGAATTAAGTGGTTGTTTGTTGTTTGTATTGATTGCGTATTGTTTGTATAAACTTAATTCATATGTATGTTTATGATATTTTGCTTTGATTGCCAAGAATGGGGTCTGTTTTGGAAAAAAAATTCATTTAAATAAAGACAGATTATATAAGGGTATTGATCCCTATTTTGATTTGCATATGGATGATATGTTTTGCCTGAAGATGGTGTGTATAGCCATGGATGAATGAACATTACATTTAAAATGACTTCAATACGAATCATGAGTAGGAATGCATTTGTAAGCAATATATAACTTGATGACAAAACCTATGAACTGTAACTGAATTAATATTTGCTTGGTTCTGGTTGAGTAAGCTTGGTGTATAAATATGTTTGAGACATTAGAATTGCTTTGAAAAGCAGAAAGTAAAATCTGTATTGATTCTAGAATTTTCTAAACCAATTTGCCAATAGTGTTTAGTTTAAAACTGAATGTGAACACTATTATGATGAATGCAATGGCACTGTTTCCTGCTCTCATTTGTACACTACCATACTTATGCATATTCACTTCATCCTGTGTGCACCCCTGAGTTACACTGTATGCATAGGTTTAGTCCAAACACTGTTGCATCTGAAATCTGCTGTTGCACTTGAGATTTTAGACTTGATTTTGCTGTTTGCATGCAGTGGCAGTTCTATATACATATATGTCCATGTACTTGAAATAACTTGATGCTGCACACTTGTGCTTTGTCTTGATCACTTCTGTTGTTGTCATTTTATGTTGTTGCCTTGCATTTGCCAAATCTATGTGTAAGCTCCCATACATCCATCTGAAGTTGCTGTTTTCAGATGCACTGAGTTGTTGAATATGTTGCTTCCTTATTTATGTGCTGTCTGTATGACAGTTGCAGTTACCCTTGTGCTGGTTCATTTGATGATGAAACATGTTGATTGAAATTTGTTGGTGCACTCGAGTTGGCAAGCAGTGCACACGTGTATATTTATACATGTGTGTATTGCAGCCACTCCGCAAAATTTAATGAATATTTGGGATGCTAGAACGAGTAAGAGTGAATTGTGAGGACACAATTCCAAAAAGGTGGGGTATTTGTAATGACCCACAATATTCACACAACTATGATATTGTGATTCAAACAAGTATAAAGTATTGAAGTATATTTGTGCACACATTTGGACTAGGGGGTAAATTTGTGATTTCCCATCTATTAAAACCCTAGCCGTGAGTGGATTAAAAAGAAAAGAAAAGAAAGATGTGGCCGGCTGTTTTTCTTTCAACTCTCTCGTTTCAAAACAAAAAAAAATGGCCGAAGCCCTAGAAATCAGATTGGGGGAAAATTATCTTGCCGTATCGAATGGCGTTGGATTCGTGAGAAAAAGGGGGAAAGTTATGGCAATATCTAGGGGATCGACATCTCATATAGCTACGTGAGTGTTCTTAATTTCGATTTGGCAATAAGACCTATCTCAGGCAGGCGTAGTTATATTTCTGCAAATAATTTTGTGTGTATGGATGCTTTGCGTGTATTGATGCTTGCTAATGATTGTTTGACCTTGGTTGCTTGCGTATCCATATATTGGTGATGATTAAGTCTGATTATGCTCATATCTATAACTGAGATGACATTTATTCACTATCAAGTCACGATACACTGATTTAACACTTGTATTACTGCCAAATGAATTGTTTAAGTACACTCATACCAGACGTATTATGTCTGACCCTGTTGATTGTCTCGACAATCTCCTGGGGTGTCTCATTCAACGAGGCAGTTCGGGATGATGTCTTTACAGGTTGCTATGCACATATTGATGAGATGATGATGTAAGAGATGGAGTTAGAATGATTTATACTGCATGTAGATGATATGAAGAAAGTATTTAAGTATTTTCATTGTCATTTCTTATGTACTGCTGAACTAAAATATGTTTGTAATTCCATGAACAGTGAACTAAAATATGTTTGTAATTCCCTGAACAGTGAACTAAAAATTAGCTTGATTTGTATATAAATCTTGAAAACAGTATTGTCTTATATGTAACTGCGAGTTTGAAACTGAAACATTTGGATCATTCAGTTTTTATATTTTTCCTGAAATCTGTATTTAGAGAAATACTGGTGTCAAGGCAGTATACACAAGGGTTTACACTTGTGTATATGTGCAGACCTATAGATCTGCTGAGTTTTGTGATTTAAAGGATTTTTATAGATTTTGTTCAAGTTTCCTTTCAGAAGGTTTGGGGAAAATCTTTATAAACTTATTTTGACAGATTATCTCTACATTTATGCATAAGCATATATGGATCTGGAGTTTAATTTTTGTATGTAATTATCATATCTGAGAATATGTATATATATATATATATATATATATATATATATATATATATATATATATATGTTATCCCGCTTTTTGGCAAAGCCGTGATATCAAAAGATTGGTCGAAAACGGGAAACAGTCCGTCTTAGAGATTGGTTATACATCACTTAGCTATGGATATCGATGAATTTTGCCCGAGTCCGGATCAGGCCACAATTGATAGGACATGACAAGAAAGGTTGTAGGAGCCATCATTCCAAGTTTCAAGTCAATCCGAGTTCGTATGCTCAAGATATGATGGATTCAGTGTGAGGAAAAGTAGTCATTGTTTGATTCGAAACCATCGCCTTCGAACCCAGCCGCTTCGAACCCATGGTTTCGAACCCATCTACTTCGAACCCGTGACTTCGAAGCCATCCACTTCGAACCCATGACTTCGAAACCATCCGATACCCACTGCTTCGAAACCATCCATTTCGAACCCATCCAAAACCCATTGCTTCGAGCACATCGCTCCCTGCCATGTTCGAACCCATCGGCCACTGTTAACTTCGAATTGATTGCGTTCGAATCCATCAGTATCCATGCTAAAAACACTTTTTCGTATCCATTATTAGGTTGCATCTTCGTATCCATGAGCGTTGAATCATCCACGCTGGTGCTTAGTTCGAACCGATGAACGTTCGAAACCATCGCGGAGCTTGATTTCGTATCCATCACATGTATCGATACGAAGGAAGCTCCATCCCTTCGGTTCGAACTAGACAGACAGGTCAACACGAGAGTCACGTAGTTGATTGATTCAAACTACACAACGATCATCGATACGAAGTCAGCGAAATCCATGGATTCGAAGCGGTCAACTCGGAGATAAATTTGGATCGACGCGTGGAGTACGCGCCACGTCACTGCAGAAGCACGTGCGTACATGGGTTCGGGCTCCTGGTTTCGAAATAATGGGTTCGAACGTCCCAGCCAACCGAAAATGCCAATTTCGAACCGATCGTATCTCCTAAACTACAAATCCAAATGCAACCAAATTTTCACAGTAGCTTCCATATGAGGTAAAGATTGTTCCTGCCAAGTTTCAGCTCGATTGGACCATTCCTTGATGGGTTCGAAATCACTTCGAACCGATGTCCGATCGAGACGAAACTTGGTGGGGTCGGTCGCGTGGGCCCACTCACGTGCCAGAAGAAGTCTCACGAAGTTTCAGCAAGATCTGGGCCTCCAACGCCTATAAATAGCACCCTGAAGCCTTCAGAAAGGGGGACTTTCCGCCATTGAACGCCAAGACTCTGCCGGATTCAAGTTTAACTATCAGAATCGCTGTTGTATTCAGATTTCAAAGCAATTGTCAGCTGTAATCCATTGTAATCGATTGAATCGAGCAAAGCAATAAAGAGAAACCCTTCAAAGTGGACGTAGGCACGAACGCCGAACCACTATAAATCCTGTGTTTGTGATTGTTGCTTGTGAATTACTGTGATTTGTTACTTAGAGCTGAATTCTATACTGATTGTTGCTGAGTTCTGTGCTGAATATTATCGAATTGAACACGTAAACGGGTGCTTTCACGACCTTGGGTGTTTGTGACCAATTTTGGCGCAAACATTTTGGTGCTTTCACTGAGAATTGAACTCAGGAAGAAGTTGGATTTGAAAGTTCAGAAGTTCAGATTTAGGAATTATGGCAAGGCAATCGAGTAGGAGACCAAGGACTGAGAGAAGCGAACCACAGGGAAGCCAAGAGGCTTCGTCAGGAGCAAATCAACCATCAATATACATTACTAGGGACGAGATGGAAACTATGATGAAGAGGCAAGAGGAAATGATTCAGAGTTTACTCCATCAGATAGGACAGCTCGGAGCACAGAATAGGGAAGCCAATGGAGTCCAGAACGGAGCAGGACCATCCGGAGTAGCACCTGGATTAGGGGGCACACCCTTGGAGGTTTCGGAGGGAGAAAGGGGAGCATCTGCGCAACCCGGTAGTCGTAGAGATGCAAACGCTCAGTTAAGGGGGCAGATCCCGGAGTTACCTCGTGAACTCGGGGGGCAGGTTGGAAGTAGTGAACAAGGGTTACATCTCGGAGACAATGACCGATTAGCAGAGATAGTTAGGAGAGCTTTGAGAGGCGGTATGGTGAACAAAGATTTGGAAGATGTTAATAGAAGCCCTTTTACTTCAGCAATCAGGCAAGCTAGGAACCCGCCTGATTTCAAACTACCATCGTTGGATATGTATGACGGGAGAACGGACCCCACGGTCCACCTGACAAAATATATGAGGCATATGGAAGTACTGGGGGCATCGGAGGAGGTTATGGCCCGGTGTTTTCCATTGTACTTGACAGATATCGCTGCACTATGGTTTAGACAGTTGGAGAATGGATCCATCGGAACATGGAATGGTTTAGTGGAGAGATTTATGAGGCAATTCAGGGTTCATATTACCAGACCCAAGAACGTGATGACTCTGGCAACCCTAAAGCAGAAGGCCGGAGAGACCTTGAGAAGTTATCTAGCACGATTTAATGCAGCAGCAGCTTCAGTGGATAGAGCGGATCCGTCCATGGTGGTCATGGCAGCTGTGTCCGGAATAGCTGACGGCACAGAGTTCAAGAATTCATTGACTAAAGATCCACCCATTGATCTAGAGGAATTCTATCATGAAGCGGAAAAGTTTTTACGATTAGAAGATGCGAATGCCGAGAGAGAAGAAGGAGATGGGATAGAAATTTTTGCACTCAAAGACGCCCCTAGAAGGGACTCGGACAAAGATAAAGGTAAAAGAAAGATTGAGAATGACAGAGACAGATCAAAGCGGCAACGGAGGGAGCCGCGATTCACCACCTACACTGAGTTGAACGAGAGTCTGGAGCGAATTTACCAGGATACCAAAGAACAGATTCCGTATCGTAGGCCAATGCGAAGGGATCCTACCTCAGACGAAAGGAAATCAGATAAGTTCTGTGTATTCCATGAATTAAATGGTCATACTACTAATGATTGTAGGCACCTGAAGGATGAGGTGGAAGGGCATATCAGGAACGGTATGCTCCTTCAATATGTGAGGAGACGAGCTCCTGTGGCGGAACCAGAACGACCACCGTCCACATCAGCTAGAGGCGACCCCGAACCAAGGCACCGTCTGGTTATCAACTGAATGAAATAACGATGAACAAGTCGTAAGCTTCCACTACCACAATTAAATCATTTACACATGCGCGAGATCGCGAACGATCTCCAGGCATGCTCTGAGTGATCATCGACCGTTTCGTAGTGGGAACTTACACTTTGACATCCATGCTTTACTTTCGTTTCATTTTGATTTGAACGTTTGGACTTTGTTTATTTGGACATTGTTTTTGGAACTCATCTGTTTGATAATTATTTGATTTTGATAACTTTGGAATGACTAAGCTACGCACACATGTATGGGGTCACGAACGATCCCTAGGTATGCTCTGAGACGGCGATGAACCGCCCCTATAAACGATCCAGGAACTCACCCGAACGTGACCCTGGCATCGATAACACCAAGCCCTCCCGGGCACACACACAATCCGCCTCGAACGGCACCCGACTTCGAACAGTCATAACTCACCTTACCTCAATGGCTTGATCGCGAACGGTCGTCACTTGAGGTCCGACATCTGACCACGAACGGTCACGAATTCGCCTCGAACGGCACACGATCGCGAACGATCACTTCCTGCCTCGAACGCCATCGATCGCGAACGGTCATGGCTCATTAATTATGAAACCCGACCTCGAACGGTCACCACTCGCCTTGAACGGCACTTGGTCGCGAACGATCATCATTTGCCACGAACGGCAGTCGACCGCGAACGGTCCCATCTCATCATTCGCCGCGAACGGCATCGACCGCGAACGGTCCTATTCCATCTTATGCCACGAACGGCACGGACCGCGAACGGTCCCGATTCACTTCAAGCAGCATACGATCCCGAACGATCGAAGCATGCATTTGTACGCTCGACCGCGCACGGTCGCACTTCCCCTCGAATGACTCGATCACGAACGATCGTCATTTGAAGTTGAGCGCTTGACCATGAACGGCCGCACTTCATCCCAAATGGCTCGATCCCGAACGATCGTCATTTGAGGACATATGAAACTATTGAGTTCCTTGCAGGTTGATAATCGGATACGAACATCCAACTCGAAGCATTACAAAACACACCTTCCTACCGCAAGGCATGTTTTGGGGGGCAAAATGTTATCCCGCTTTTTGGCAAAGCCGTGATATCAAAAGATTGGTCGAAAACGGGAAACAGTCCGTCTTAGAGATTGGTTATACATCACTTAGCTATGGATATCGATGAATTTTGCCCGAGTCCGGATCAGGCCACAATTGATAGGACATGACAAGAAAGGTTGTAGGAGCCATCATTCCAAGTTTCAAGTCAATCCGAGTTCGTATGCTCAAGATATGATGGATTCAGTGTGAGGAAAAGTAGTCATTGTTTGATTCGAAACCATCGCCTTCGAACCCAGCCGCTTCGAACCCATGGTTTCGAACCCATCTACTTCGAACCCGTGACTTCGAAGCCATCCACTTCGAACCCATGACTTCGAAACCATCCGATACCCACTGCTTCGAAACCATCCATTTCGAACCCATCCAAAACCCATTGCTTCGAGCACATCGCTCCCTGCCATGTTCGAACCCATCGGCCACTGTTAACTTTGAATTGATTGCGTTCGAATCCATCAGTATCCATGCTAAAAACACTTTTTCGTATCCATTATTAGGTTGCATCTTCGTATCCATGAGCGTTGAATCATCCACGCTGGTGCTTAGTTCGAACCGATGAACGTTCGAAACCATCGCGGAGCTTGATTTCGTATCCATCACATGTATCGATACGAAGGAAGCTCCATCCCTTCGGTTCGAACTAGACAGACAGGTCAACACGAGAGTCACGTAGTTGATTGATTCAAACTACACAACGATCATCGATACGAAGTCAGCGAAATCCATGGATTCGAAGCGGTCAACTCGGAGATAAATTTGGATCGACGCGTGGAGTACGCGCCACGTCACTGCAGAAGCACGTGCGTACATGGGTTCGGGCTCCTGGTTTCGAAATAATGGGTTCGAACGTCCCAGCCAACCGAAAATGCCAATTTCGAACCGATCGTATCTCCTAAACTACAAATCCAAATGCAACCAAATTTTCACAGTAGCTTCCATATGAGGTAAAGATTGTTCCTGCCAAGTTTCAGCTCGATTGGACCATTCCTTGATGGGTTCGAAATCACTTCGAACCGATGTCCGATCGAGACGAAACTTGGTGGGGTCGGTCGCGTGGGCCCACTCACGTGCCAGAAGAAGTCTCACGAAGTTTCAGCAAGATCTGGGCCTCCAACGCCTATAAATAGCACCCTGAAGCCTTCAGAAAGGGGGACTTTCCGCCATTGAACGCCAAGACTCTGCCGGATTCAAGTTTAACTATCAGAATCGCTGTTGTATTCAGATTTCAAAGCAATTGTCAGCTGTAATCCATTGTAATCGATTGAATCGAGCAAAGCAATAAAGAGAAACCCTTCAAAGTGGACGTAGGCACGAACGCCGAACCACTATAAATCCTGTGTTTGTGATTGTTGCTTGTGAATTACTGTGATTTGTTACTTAGAGCTGAATTCTATACTGATTGTTGCTGAGTTCTGTGCTGAATATTATCGAATTGAACACGTAAACGGGTGCTTTCACGACCTTGGGTGTTTGTGACCAATTTTGGCGCAAACAATATATATTTATTGTTTTTGGCAAGTTGAATGCCTTGTATGTGAAAAGCAAAGATGAGATATATATATATACCTATTTTTCTCTATGTTATGGTCTTTTCTGAGTTCAAGTTACTTAGTCCTGTGATATTTGGTTTTTGATGAGATATTTGATATTTGATCTGTGAAAAGCAAAGATGAGATATTTGATGCCGAAAATCTTTGAAGGAAAGATAGGTTTTTGATGCTTTCAAATGCATTATGATTTTTGGGAAATGAAATTTTCTATGTTAAGTGGCTGTTGCTATTTGAATCTGTATATGGCATATAGCTAATATATGTTCATGTGATAGATTCTTAAATTATATTGAGGACTGGCCATATAAATTAAAATACGTGCATGGCTTTACTGAACATTTCTAAAATGAATAAACATAGTTTTGGATAAGTTTTGCAAAAGAAAGTAAACTGTTTATATTCATAAGTATTCTAGAAATGGATTACAAGTCTATGTATTATCTTGAGATTTTTATAAAAGGAACTTGTTAGTTTCCATTTGTTTGTGTTAAAAATATTTGTAGGATGCAGAATAGCTTTTGTTCTTGCGTCAGTGACATGTTTTTGTTTTAAAGAAGGATAGTTGATGTAAATTCATCTTTTATGTCTGAATATAACTTATATGAATGAGAAAGAGGAAACTCGATGACCTCATTTTTATATAGTTGGATTGGTAATCTTTTGTTTATACATATAATTATTAATATTTTGTTGGTGCCAAGGCTTCATTGCCTATTCATTAATATCATTGCTTGAGCTTGTGTGTTGGCGAGGCCGTGCACACATGTATTTATATGTGTGTGTACGCGCAGCCACACCTATAATTGTGTTATAGCACGAGTTGAGTTAAGTAAAGGATCTCTATGATTTTTATGATATAATCAGGAATTCTGATATTTCCTGCCTGCTTGTGTATCTTTTGTGTCATATTGAAAATAATTTTCATAAGAAGGAAATGGGTTTATCTTTATATTAAAATGCTATGTGTGAATGCTTTAGCAAATTTTTCTTAAACTCTGATTTTAATAACTCAAGAGATTGGTATATCTTCATATATACTAATCTATGTTTTAAGAATATACTAATATTTCTATATTGGTAATAGTGGATCCTGGTTTTGGTTTTGAAGATAGATGACCCTGTGTTTTCATTTAGCATATATTTCCTTATGCCAAAAACAAAAAAACAAATTAACCCATGATTTGGCCACTAGAAAAGTAGGGTCATCTCATACCTCTAAACGAACCAAGAGTTATGGCCCTCCGAATAATCGATATCCACAGGGTGCAACATCTACGGTGCAAGGTGCAACATCCGTCCAAAATGACGAAACCGTGCCGTACGTCCTTTAGAAATGGATGCACGGATTTGAAACGGTGCAGTACCATGGTGCACCACTCTCCAGCGGTGGTAAATCATTGACCAGCCGCGGGGATCCCGTTTTACAGAAAAAATCCACGTGACGAAAAAACGAAGGGTAAAAAACTTCCATGACCCGATTGAGGTTCGGATAGGCTTTTTTGGGTATGAAAGTAACAAATGACTGCTGAAAGCTGTAGAACTCACAGATACCTTCGTTTTGACTGGTTATGGCTCCCGTAACTCTAAAGGAGCCAAGAGTTATGGCCCTTCGAAGAATCGATATCCACAGGGTGCAACATCTACGGTGCAAGGTACAACATCCGTCCAAAATGACGAAACAGTGCCGTACGACTTTTAGAAATGAGTGCATTGATTTAAAACATTGCAGTCCCATGGTGCACCACTCTCCAACGATGGTAAATCATTGACCAGCCACGGGGATCCCGTTTTACAGAAAAAAATCCACGTGACGAAAAAACGAAGGGTAAAAAACTTCCTTGACCCGATTGAGGTTCGGATAGGATTTTTTGGGTATGGAACTAACCAGTGACGGTTGAAAGCCGTCATGGCTGTAGAACTCACAGATACCTTCGTTTTGACTAGTTATGGCTCCCGTAACTCTAAACGACCCAAGAGTTATGGCCCTCCGAAGAATCGATATCCACAGGGTGCAACATCTACGGTGCAAGGTGCAACATCCGTCCAAAATGACGAAACCGTGCCGTACGACCTTTAGAAATGGATGCATAGATTTGCAACGGTGCAGTACCATGGTGCACCACTCTCCAGCGATGGTAAATCATTGACCAGCCACGGGGATCCCGTTTTACAGAAAAAATCCACGTGACGAAAAAACGAAGGGTAAAAAACTTCCATGACCCGATTGAGGTTCGGATAGGCTTTTTTGAGTACGAAAGTAACCAGTGTCTGCTGAAAGCTGTCATAGCTGTAGAAATCACAGATACCTTCGTTTTGACTGGTTATGGCTCCCGTAACTCTAAAGGAGCCAAGAGTTATGGCCCTCCGAAGAATCGATATCCACAGGGTGCAACATCTACGGTGAAAGGTGCAACATCCGTCCAAAATGACGAAACAGTGTCGTACGACCTTTAGAAATGAGTGCATGGATTTGAAACATTGCAGTCCCATGGTGCACCACTCTCCAGCGATGGTAAATCATAGACCAGCCACGGGGATCCCGTTTTACAGAAAAAATCCACGTGACGAAAAAACGAAGGGTAAAAAACTTCCTTGACCCGATTGAGGTTCGGATAGGATTTTTTGGGTATGGAACTAGCCAGTGACGGCTAAAATCCGTCATTGCTGTAGAACTCACAGATACCTTCGTTTTGACTGGTTATGGCTCCCGTAACTCTAAACGAGCCAAGAGTTATGGCCCTCCGAATAATCGATATCCACAGGGTGCAACATCTACGGTGCAAGGTGCAACATCCGTCCAAATTGACGAAACCTTGCCGTACGACCTTTAGAAATGGATGCATGGATTTGAAATGGTGCAGTACCATGGTGCACCACTCTCCAGCGATGGTAAATCATTGACCAGCCACGGGGATCCCGTTTTACAGAAAAAATCCACGTGACGAAAAAACGAAGGGTAAAAAACTTCCATGACCCGATTGAGGTTCGAATAGGCTTTTTTGGGTATGAAAGTAACCAGTGACCGCTAAAAGCCGTCATAGCTGTAGAACTCACAGATACCTTCGTTTTGACTGGTTATGGCTCCCGTAACTCTAAAGGAGCCAAGAGTTATGGCCCTCCGAAGAATCGATATCCACAGGGTGCAACATCTACGGTGCAAGGTGCAACATCCGTCCAAAATGAAGAAACAGTGCCGTACGACCTTTAGAAATGAGTGCATGCATTTGAAACATTGCAGTCCCATGGTGCACCACTCTCCAGCGTTGGTAAATCATAGACCAGCCACGGGGATCCCGTTTTGAAGAAAAAATCCACGTGACGAAAAAACGAAGGGTAAAAAACTTCCTTGACCCGATTGAGGTTCGGATAGGCTTTTTTGGGTATGGAACTAACCAGTGACGGCTGAAAGCGGTCATGGCTGTAGAACTCACAGATACCTTCGTTTTGACTGGTTATGGCTCCCGTAACTCTAAACGAGCCAAGAGTTATGGCCCTCCGAATAATCGATATCCACAGGGTGCAACATCTACGGTGCAAGGTGCAACATCCGTCCAAAATGACGAAACCATGCCGTACGACCTTTAGAAATGGATGCATAGATTTGCAACGGTGCAGTACCATGGTGCACCGCTCTCCAGCGATGGTAAATCATTGACCAGCCGCGGGGATCCCGTTTTACAGAAAAAATCCACGTGACGAAAAAACGAAGGGTAAAAAACTTCCATGACCCGATTGAGGTTCGGATAGGCTTTTTTGGGTATGAAAGTAACCAGTGACTGCTGAAAGCTGTCATAGCTGTAGAAATCATAGATACCTTCGTTTTGACTGGTTATGGCTCCCGTAACTCTAAAGGAGCCAAGAGTTATGGCCCTCCGAAGAATCGATATCCACAGGGTGCAACATCTACGTTGCAAGGTGGAACATCCGTCCAAAATGACGAAACAGTGCCGTACGACCTTTAGAAATGAGTGCATGGATTTAAAACATTGCAGTCCCATGGTGCACCACTCTCCGGCGATGGTAAATCATAGACCAGCCACGGGGATCCCGTTTTACAGAAAAAATCCACGTGACGAAAAAACGAAGGGTAAAAAACTTCCTTGGCCCGATTGAGGTTCGGATAGGATTTTTTGGGTATGGAACTAACCTGTGACGGCTGAAAGCTGTCATGGCTGTAGAACTCACAGATACCTTCGTTTTGACTGGTTATGGCTCCCATAACTCTAAACGAGCCAAGAGTTATGGCCCTCCGAATAATCGATATCCACAGGGTGCAACATCTACGGTGCAAGGTGCAACATCCGTCCAAAATGACGAAACCGTGCCGTACGACCTTTAGAAATGGACGCATGGATTTGAAACGGTGCAGTACCATGGTGCACCACTCTCCAGCGATGGTAAATCATAGACCAACCACGGGGATCCCGTTTTACAGAAAAAAATCCACGTGACTAAAAAACGAAGGGTAAAAAACTTCCTTGACCCGATTGAGGTTCGGATAGGATTTTTTGGGTATGAAACTAACCGGTGACGGCTTAAAGCGGTCATAGCTATAGAACTCACAGATACCTTCGTTTTGACGGGTTATGGCTCCCGTAACTCTAAACGAGCCAAGAGTTATGGCCCTCCGAATAATCGATATCCACAGGGTGCAACATCTATGGTGCAAGGTGCAACATCCGTCCAAAATGACGAAACCGTGCCGTACGTACTTTAGAAATGGATGCATGGATTTGAAACGGTGCAGTACCATGGTGCACCACTCTCCAGCGATGGTAAATCATTGACCAGCCGTGGGGATCCCGTTTTACAGAAAAAATCCACGTGACGAAAAAACGAAGGGTAAAAAACTTCCATGACCCGATTGAGGTTCGGATAGGCTTTTTTGGGTATGAAAGTAACCAGTGATTGCTGAAAGCTGTCATAGCTGTAGAACTCACAGATACCTCCGTTTTGACTGGTTATGGCTCCCGTAACTCTAAACGAGCCAAGAGTTATGGCCCACCGAATAATCGATATCCATGGGGTGCAACATCTACGGTGCAAGGTGCAACATCCGTCCAAAATGACGAAACCGTGCCGTACGACCTTTAGAAATGGATGCATGGATTTGAAACGGTGCAGTACCATGGTGCACCACTCTCCAGCGATGGTAAATCATAGACCAGCCACGGGGATCCCGTTTTACAGAAAAAATCCACGTGACTAAAAAACGAAGGGTAAAAAACTTCCTTGACCCGATTGAGGTTCAGATAGGATTTTTTGGGTATGAAACTAACCAGTGACAGCTGAAAGCTGTCATAGCTATAGAACTCACAGATACCTTCGTTTTGACTGGTTATGGCTCCCGTAACTCTAAACGAGCCAAGAGTTATGGCCCTCCGAATAATCGATATCCACAGGGTGCAACATCTACGGTGCAAGGTGCAACATCCGTCCAAAATGACGAAACCGTGCCGTACGACCTTTAGAAATGGGTGCATGGATTTGAAACGGTGCAGTACCATGGTGCACCACTCTCCAGCGATGGTAAATCATTGACCAGCCACAGGGATCCCGTTTTACAGAAAAAATCCACGTGACGAAAAAACGAAGGGTAAAAAACTTCCATGACCCGATTGAGGTTCGGATAGGCTTTTTTGGGTATGAAAGTAACCATTGACAGCTGAAAGCTGTCATAGCTGTAGAACTCACAGATACCTTTGTTTTGACTGGTTATGGCTCCCGTAACTCTAAAGGAGCCAAGAGTTATGGCCCTCCGAAGAATCGATATCCACAGGGTGCAACATCTACGGTGCAAGGTGCAACATCCGTCCAAAATGAAGAAACAGTGCCGTACGACCTTTAGAAATGAGTGCATGGATTTGAAACATTGCAGTCCCATAGTGCACCACTCTCCAGCGTTGGTAAATCGTAGACCAGCCACGGGGATCCCGTTTTACAGAAAAAATCCACGTGACGAAAAAACGAAGGGTAAAAAACTTCCTTGACCCGATTGAGGTTCGGATAGGATTTTTTGGGTATGGAACTAATCAGTGACGGTTGAAAGCTGTCATAACTGTAGAACTCACAGATACCTTCGTTTTTACTGGTTATGGCTCCCGTAACTCTAAACGAGCCAAGAGTTATGGCCCTCCGAATAATCGATATCCACAGGGTGCAACATCTACGGTGCAAGGTGCAACATCCGTCCAAAATGACAAAACCGTGCCGTACGACCTTTAGAAATGGATGCATAGATTTGAAACGGTGCAGTACCATGGTGCGCCACTCTCCAGCGATGGTAAATCATTGACCATCCACGGGGATCCCGTTTTACAGAAAAAATCCACGTGACGAAAAAACGAAGGGTAAAAAACTTCCATGACCCGAATGAGGTTCGGATAGGATTTTTTGGGTATGAAACTAACCAGTGACGGCTGAAAGCTGTCATAGCTATAGAACTCACAGATACCTTCGTTTTGACAGGTTATGGCTCCCGTAACTCTAAAGGAGCCAAGAGTTATGGCCCTCCGAAGAATCGATATCCACAGGGTGCAACATCTACGGTGCAAGGTGCAACATCCGTCCAAAATGAAGAAACCGTGCCGTACGACCTTTAGAAATGAGTGCATGGATTTGAAACATTGCAGTCCTATGGTGCACTACTCTCCAGCGTTGGTAAATCATAGATCAGCCATGGGGATCCCGTTTTATGGAAAAAATCCACGTGACGAAAAAACGAAGGGTAAAAAACTTCCTTGACCCGATTGAGGTTCGGATAGGCTTTTTTGGGTATGGAACTAACCAGTGACGGCTGAAAGCTGTCATAGCTGTAGAACTCACAGATACCTTTGTTTTGACTGGTTATGGCTCCCGTAACTCTAAAGGAGCCAAGAGTTATGGCCCTCCGAAGAATTGATATCCACAGGGTGCAACATCTACGGTGCAAGGTGCAACATCCGTCCAAAATGAAGAAACAGTACCGTACGACCTTTAGAAATGAGTGCATGGATTTGAAACATTGCAGTCCCATGGTGTACCACTCTCCAGCGTTGGTAAATCATAGACCAGCCACGGGGATCCCGTTTTACGGAAAAAATCCACGTGACGAAAAAACGAAGGGTAAAAAACTTCCTTTACCCGATTGAGGTTCGGATAGGCTTTTTTGGGTATGGAACTAACCAGTGACGGCTGAAAGCTGTCATAGCTGTAGAACTCACAGATACCTTTGTTTTGACTGGTTATGGCTCCCGTAACTCTAAAGGAGCCAAGAGTTATGGCCCTCCGAAGAATTGATATCCACAGGGTGCAACATCTACGGTGCAAGGTGCAACATCCGTCCAAAATGAAGAAACAGTACCGTACGACCTTTAGAAATGAGTGCATGGATTTGAAACATTGCAGTCCCATGGTGTACCACTCTCCAGCGTTGGTAAATCATAGACCAGCCACGGGGATCCCGTTTTACAGAAAAAATCCACGTGACGAAAAAACGAAGGGTAAAAAACTTCCTTTACCCGATTGAGGTTCGGATAGGATTTTTTAGGTATGGAACTAACCAGTGACGGGTGAAAGCTGTCATGGCTGTAGAACTCACAGATACCTTCGTTTTGACTGGTTAAGGCTCCCGTAACTCTAAACGATCCAAGAGTTATGGCCCCCTGAATAATCGATATCCATAGGGTGCAACATCTACGGTGCAAGGTGCAAGGTGCAACATCCGTCCAAAATGACGAAACCGTGCCGTACGACCTTTAGAAATGGATGCATGGATTTGAAACGGTGCAGTACCATGGTGCACCACTCTCCAGCGATGGTAAATCATAGACCAGCCACGGGGATCCCGTTTTACAGGAAAAATCCACGTGACTAAAAAACGAAAGGTAAAAAACTTCCTTGACCCGATTGAGGTTCGGATAGGATTTTTTGGGTATGAAACTAACCAGTGACGGCTGAAAGCCGTCATGGCTGTAGAACTCACAGATACCTTCGTTTTGACTGGTTATGGCTCCCGTAACTCTAAAGGAGCCAAGAGTTATGGCCTTCCGAAGAATCGATATCCACAGGGTGCTACATCTACGGTGCAAGGTGCAACATCCGTCCAAAATGACGAAACAGTGCCGTACGACCTTTAGAAATGGATGCATGGATTTGAAATGGTGCAGTACCATGGTGCACCACTCTCCAGCAATGGTGAATCATTGACCAGCCACGGGGATCCCGTTTTACAGAAAAAATCCACGTGACAAAAAAACGAAGGGTAAAAAACTTCCATGACCCGATTGAGGTTCCGATAGGCTTTTTTGGGTATGAAAGTAACCAGTGACTGCTGAAAGCTGTCATAGCTTTAGAACTCACAGATACCTTCGTTTTGACTGGTTATGCCTCCCGTAACTCTAAAGGAGCCAAGAGTTATGGCCCTCCGAAGAATCGATATCCACAGGGTGCAACATCTACGGTGCAAGGTGCAACATCCGTCCAAAATGACGAAACCGTGTCGTACGACCTTTAGAAATGAGTGTATGGATTTGAAACATTGCAGTCCCATGGTGCACCACTCTCCAGCGTTGGTAAATCATAGACCAGCCATGGGGATACCGTTTTACAAAAAAAATCCACGTGACGAAAAAACGAAGGGTAAAAAACTTCCATGACCCGATTGAGGTTCGGATAGGCTTTTTTGGTTATGAAAGTAACCAGTGACTGCTGAAAGCTGTCATAGCTGTAGAACTCGCAGATACCTTCGTTTTGACTGGTTATGGCTCCCGTAACTCTAAAGGAGCCAAGAGTTATGGCCCTCCGAAGAATCGATATCCACAGGGGGCAACATCTACGGTGCAAGGTGCAACATCCGTCCAAAATGAAGAAACCGTGCCGTACGACCTTTAGAAATGAGTGTATGGATTTGAAACATTGCAGTCTCATGGTGCACCACTCTCCAGCGTTGGTAAATCATAGACCAGCCATGGGGATCCCGTTTTACAAAAAAAATCCACGTGACGAAAAAACGAAGGGTAAAAAACTTCCTTGACCCGATTGAGGTTCGGATAGGCTTTTTTGGGTATGGAACTAACCAGTGACGGCTGAACGCTGTCATAGCTGTAGAACTCACAGATATCTTCGTTTTGACTGGTTATGGCTCCCGTAACTCTAAAGGAGCCAAGAGTTATGGCCCTCCGAAGAATCGATATCCAAAGGGTGCAACATCTACGGTGCAAGGTGCAACATCCGTCCAAAATGAAGAAACAGTGCCGTACGACCTTTAGAAATGAGTGCATGGATTTGAAACATTGCAGTCCCATGGTGCACCTCTCTCCAGCGTTGGTAAATCATAGACCAGCCACGAGGATCCCGTTTTACAGAAAAAATCCACGTGACGAAAAAACGAAGGGTAAAAAACTTCCTTGACCCGATAGAGGTTCGGATAGGATTTTTTGGGTATGGAACTAGCCAGTGACTGCTGAAAGCTGTCATAGCTATAGAACTCACAGATAACTTCGTTTTGACTTGTTATGGCTCCCGTAACTCTAAAGGAGCCAAGAGTTATGGCCCTCCGAAGAATCAATATCCACAGGGTGCAACATCTACGGTGCAAGGTGCAACATCCGTCCAAAATGAAGAAACCGTGCCGTACGACCTTTAGAAATGAGTGCATGGATTTGAAACATTGCAGTCCCATGGTGCACCACTCTCCAGCGTTGGTAAATCATAGACCAGCCACGGGGATCCCGTTTTACAGAAAAAATCCACGTGAGGAAAAAACGAAGGGTAAAAAACTTCCATGACCCGATTGAGGTTCGGATAGGCTTTTTTGGGTATGAAAGTAACCAGTGACTGCTGAAAGCCGTCATAGCTGTAGAACTCACAGATACCTTCGTTTTGACTGGTTATGGCTCCCGTAACTCTAAAGGAGCCAAGAGTTATGGCCCTCCGAAGAATCGATATCCACAGGGTGCAACATCTACGGTGCAAGGTGCAACATCCGTCCATAATGAAGAAACAGTGCCGTACGACCTTTAGAAATGAGTGTATGGATTTGAAACATTGCAGTCCCATGGTGCACCACTCTCCAGCGTTGGTAAATCATAGACCAGCCACGGGGATCCCGTTTTACAGAAAAAATCCACGTGATGAAAAAACGAAGGGTAAAAAACTTCCATGACCCGATTGAGGTTCGGATAGGCTTTTTTGGGTATGAAAGTAACCAGTGACTGCTGAAAGCTGTCATAGCTGTAGAACTCACAGATACCTTCGTTTTGACTGGTTATGGCTCCCGTAACTCTAAAGGAGCCAAGAGTTATGGCCTTCCGAAGAATCGATATCCACAGTGTGCAACATCTACGGTGCAAGGTGCAACATCCGTCCAAAATGACGAAACAGTGTCGTACGACCTTTAGAAATGAGTGCATGGATTTGAAACATTGCAGTCCCATGGTGCACCACTCTCCAGCGATGGTAAATCATAGACCAGCAACGGGGATCCCGTTTTACAGAAAAAATCCACGTGACGAAAAAACAAAGGGTAAAAAACTTCCTTGACCCAATTGAGGTTCGGATAGGATTTTTTTGGGCATGGAACTAACCAGTGACGGCTGAAAGCTGTCATGGCTGTAGAACTCACAGATACCTTCGTTTTGACTTGTTATGGCTCCCGTAACTCTAAACGAGCCAAGAGTTATGGCCCTCCGAAGAATCGATATCCACAGGGTGCAACGTCTACGGTGCAAGGTGCAACATCTGTCCAAAATGACGAAACAGTGCCGTACGACCTTTAGAAATGAGTGCATGGATTTGAAACATTGCAGTACCATGGTGCACCACTCTCTAGCGATGGTAAATCATAGACCAGCCACGGGTATCCCGTTTTACAGAAAAAATCAACGTGACGAAAAAACGAAGGGTAAAAAACTTCCTTGACCCGATTGAGGTTAGGATAGGATTTTTTGGGCATGAAACTAACCAGTTGTTTGTTTCAAAATTGGGCACAACACTCGTCGGAAGTTTTTGAAGAGATAATAAATGAAGAAAGTAAATTAAAAAGTGGATTATCTAAAAAAAACTCCAAATAACAGGAAATAAATTGCACAAGAGACAACGATTTAGAGTGGTTCGGCGATTTGCCTACGTCCACTATGAAGTTTTGTTACTTTATTGCTTGATATTTGGAGAATACAACTTTTCAATGCCAAAGTACAGCAAGTAGTAAGCCAAAATTCGAAATCAAAGGCAGCGGTGGTGCTCTGAAGTAATTCTGGCAACGTTTAGACGTGCTTTATCTCTCAAATTATCCGATCCCCTTTCTGAATGACCAGGGGCTCTATTTTTAGGTGTTGGAGGCTGATATTTCTCCTAAAATTCGAGGAGACCACTTCTGGCACGTGTGGGGGCCCACATGGCCGAATTCTGGATGTCCGGGCCCACATCAGGATCGATTCGACCCTTGGTTCGAATCGATCAAGGAAATGTCCAATCGAGGCGAAATTTGGTGAGAACATTCTTCGACATGTATGTGAGCTTCTGTGAAAATTTCATAGCATTTGGACTTGTAGATCTCAAGTTATGATCGATTCAAGATTGCATTTTTAGTTGATCCGCGTGCTTCGAATCCATGCTTCTTCGAATCGATAGGGTCGAACCCCTGGGTTTCAGCTGCCACAACTCGTTGGATTCGAAGGTATCCTTAACTATTTGATGGATTCGAAGGACCCTCGTGGGATGGAGTCGAAGATAGGAATACTTCGAGGGATTCGAACCAAGGCAAGTGTGGATGGGTTCGAAGCGTGGCAACCTCTGGTGGATTCGTCCGAAGGCATGGCCCTGATGGATTCGAAGGAAGAGGTGGCTTGATGGATTCGAACTAGGGAAGGTCCTGGATGGATTCGGAGCGTGGTTAGCTCCGATGGATTCGACCGAAGGCATGTCCCTGATGGGTTCGAAGCAAGCGCACTCCTCATGGATTCGAAGCGAGTGTTCTGGGAGGATGGGTTCGAACCAGGTCCTCTCTCTGATGGATTCGAACCTTATACTACCTGACCCATCTCCCATTGGCGATAACTTGAGCATACGAACTTGGATTGCCTCGAAACTTGGAATGTTGGTTTCTACAGCCCTGCTTGTCGTGTCTTATCAATTGTAGCCCGATCCAGTCTTGAACAAAACTCAGTGATATCCATAGCGAGGCAAAGTATGACCGTCCTCTGAGACGAACTGTTCTCCGTTTCCGGTCGATCTTTTGGGTATCGCGGCTTTGCCAAAAAGCGGGATAACATTTTGCCCCCCAAAGTACGTCTCGTGGAAACATGACGTGCTTTGAATAGCTGCCACTTCTCCGAACAATCAGTGATCTTCTTGTTTTGTTGAAACTCGTATGCTATACAGTTGTAACCTTGTGTTGACATGATTGTTCGCCGTATAATAGCGCTTAGCCGTCGACTGTTGCATTCGTAACAGGGTGAGTGTTTGATCCCTGTAAATGTTTAAAATCGATTGTTGGTTCGACATATATGCGCATATGTTAGTTTGACCCTTGCAAACGTCATGAGTCGTGTTAGTTTTGTTTGCTATCGAATTCTGCCTCGGCCATCTCCTGAACCGATTTGAGATTCGGGTTAAAGTATTGTTGTTATAGCCATCTATGATCATCCTCTTGTATCGATCCTCTCCTGAATCGGTGTAAAAGGTAGACCAGTAATTTTTCATATCGAAGCACTGTATTCACTCTCATCGATGGTGCCTAGTGGATTCGAAGCACGCTTGTTCGAACCGATAGGGTTTCGAATCGGTGGAATTGCAGGCTATGGAATAGGTACTTCGAATCGATAGGATTTTTCAACTCAGCCCTTGTACATGTGCTTCGTATCGATGACGCTTCGCACCGATGTTGTCTCGATGTTCGAAGTTACGTTCGTACGAATCGATTGCTCAGTGCTTCCTCGAACCGATGATGCTTTGCCTCGGCTAAGTTTGGATGGATTCGATTGTGTAAAAGCAGGAAGGGTTCGTAGCAATGGCTCTATGCTGTGATGGGTTCGAACGTAGTGGGTTCGCAATTGGTCGATTCGAACGTGATGGACTAGAACATGGCTTGTTCGTATCGATAGCATGTGACCGATTGGGGTCGGTCATCTTGACCGGGAGACGAAGCGTCCCGTTTCTCCCTTGGGATCCATATAAATACGTGAGGTTGGGCCCTTTTTTCACTTTTTACTTTTCACTTTGTACTGTTGCTGTAGCTTCTTCTTCGAACCGTTCTTTCAGAGCTTAAAACAAGCGCATTTTTCACGAATCGATCGAATCCTCTAGGCTTTCCCTTATGATTTTACCAAGTCAGGTAATTGGTGAATCAAATCGAGTGGTGAATGATGGAACTGGAAATTTTCGACATCGCTCCAACCTCTCCTTTTTTTGAAAATTTCGAGGAGCGGTGAGATCTAGACAAGGTAGTTCGACTCCATGGTACTGAGGAGTGAGGTCATTCGAGTCGCATCGATCAAAGTGTCGTCTCTCATCGCTCCGCATCGATTCGAGAATGAGCAATTTGAGTTGATTTTGAATACATAGCTTCGAATCGATGGCTGCAAAGGAAAAAGGTCGTGGCGATCGATTCGAAATGGCGATATTCTGATCGATTCGAAGTAGCCTAATATGGATCGATTCGAAGTAATGATATGGCGATCGATTCGAAAAGAGTCCAACTTCGATCGATTCGAAGCGTATATAGGGTTTTATGGATTCGAACTGCTCCTTTGTTCCCAGAGTTTCATCGAGTCGAACTGTATGGAGTTGGGGCGTACCGATTCGAAGTTCATCGATTCGACTCGTGTCGATTCGAGTCGATCGATTCGAACCTTCTTATCCCTGCGACTTCCACCTTGCTGATTTTGCTTCAGTATCTAAACTACGACCAATGTTCAAGCTGATCTTTGACAAACTTACTGAATTTTTAATATTCTTGACTCCGGCGAGCTTCGGCCTTGCATAACCGAATTTTTACTTGACCTTCCTTTTGGAGCTCGTCGATGGCACCATGACTTAAACTAAATATAACAAATTTATACTTGGATTGGTCAGTAGCATCTGGGTGGTGTGAAAGTGACGGTCAGTGATGACGGTCGTTTTCATTCTCAAACTCCAAAGTTTTATTGTTCGGACATCTCGTTTCATCTCGTAAAATCTGCTTAAATTTTTGCATAGCACTTGCACTGCATGACATACTCATATACTTTGCACCGGGGGATTGCATGGGCTTTTTATGTATTTTAGCGCCGCTTTCTGGTGAGCTAGTTAATTATGGAGTCTTCGAGTTCTCGTCAACAAGAAGCACAAAGCTCGCCTCGTCCAACGCTTGAGATTCCGGAAATCCCTCCAGAAGTCGTAGACCCGGCCCCGGATGAATTGTTGGTGGCCATATTTATTGAAGATCCCGTCGATTCTGTTCAATCCAATATCTCGGAGTCGCTGTTGGGTCGGATATGTTCGAAACATAACATATCCCTGGACGATGTTTTATTACCTAGTGCTAGCGATAGGCCCCACAACCCACCTGAAGGATATACTGCCTTCTACCGTCATGCCTGTGCGGCTGGATCTCTTCCTCCTTTTAACCAATATATTAGAGAGATTGTGTCGTATTTGGGAATCGCTCCTTCATAGCTTCATCCCAATGGGCATGCACTATTGAACAACATTTTTGTCATATTTATGGATTGCCTCTTTCGCCCGCCAAGACCTAACGAGATTAGGCACATATTCAACTTCAAGAGTAGGGGTGATAGCCCGTCTTTTACTTTTCTGGAGGCGGTCAGGAATTGTCAGGTTGTGACGGGGGCCTGGACCAGGCTTAGTTATTTCAAGAACGAGTGGTTTTTTTGTTCGATGCCCCCCAGGGTTTGCCAAGAGATGGTTATCCAGACGTAAGTTCCATAATTTGTTATTGAATGGTCACCTTCAATACTTCACACTAATATTCTGCTATTCTTGCAGCCATCATTTCGAGGCCTACTGGTGGGCATTATAGAGGCGTCGTTCAAAGCCTGCAAAGTGTTCCACGCGACTCAAGACACATAGATTTGCTGTTGACCGACGATAACTTAAAAACATTGGGTTTGATTGAAATGGGGCAGAGTATTGTAATCGAAGGACTGGTGAAACCGGCCCTGAGGAAGAAGAGGGAAGTAGCAAAAAGAAAACCTGGCGTTGTGATAAGAGAAGTGAGTGACGATGAAAGAACGCCTACAGATACTGAGATAGCAGCCGACCTCTCCCAAATAGAAGAGGGCCAGACAGGCAAGGCTGTTGTACCTAAGTTTAAGAGATGGAAGTCTGTAGTCGTAACCCGTTCCCAACCTGGGGTCACTGTTTCCAGCACCTCTCCTTACCAGTCTGGAAACCTTTTCTCTGGGTTGGACGGCATTCCCATTCCGGACTACGTATCTCTCCACCACGGGTCCGGGTTGGAAGAGCTCCGGGGAGCGCTTGATATAAGCGAATCTTTACCCGTTAGTGTAGTCGACGCTTCTGGTTGGTCGGAGGGTCTACGCATTTATACACTTTTCACAACACTTCACGACTTTCTCATGCATTACAGTGCTTTTTCTTAGGACTTAATCGAATTGTTTCTTCTTTACAGGTGTCATGTCAAATCGTCCTTCTACACTTGACAAACTTCAGCGAGTGCATCATTCTTCATCCTATTATGAGTCTCGCCGTAGGGATTCTGACCGAGATCGTGAGCGGAGGTATTATGAGCAAGAGCAACGCGATAGGGACCGTTCCCGATACTATTCTAGCCAGGAACGTTCTGACAGGGACCGAAGGTACCGTTCACCCTCTCGTTCCCCTCCGCCGTCCAAGGGCCAAGCACCTGCAGTCGAACCTTCGCCGCAACCGTCATCTCAACAAATCTCTAAACCTGGTCCACATCGTTCAAGGACCGATATGGCTACGACCGTAACTATGGAGGAGGCCCCTCTTGAACTGTCTGGTGAAGGGGCTATTAGAATTGCTCAGTTGAAAAAAGACTTTCCAGAAATATGTTTTGACGCCTATGTCTTTCCACCCAACCTTAAAAGAATTCCCGAAGAGGCCGTGCACACCGCCCTCAGCTATACCCAGGATTTTTATGCTCAGTATAAAGAATGGTACAAGGCGGCTGTTAAAGCTTCGAAAATAGCCTTCGAACGAGCCAAAGTTATTGAGAAACTGGAAGCAGACCTGGCTCATAAGAACCGTATTGTTGACATACTTCAATCTGAAATGGAATCTTCCCGCAAGGCCGAAATGGTGTCGCTAAAGAAGGTCGATGAAACACTAGATGAGATGGCGAAGATGCAGCAAGCGCACTGCACTTTAGTTGAAGATTTGGGCCATCGGTATAAAAGTGTTGAGGCCGAGCGGGATGCGGCGGTCAGAGAGCTTGAGGAATTGAAGGCTAAGTTTGCCGGCTTGGACAAGGAGAAAAATGACGCTAACGTGGCCGCACAAGAAGCGTGCGAGCAAGCCGCGTCTCTTCGAGTTGAGCGAGATGCCGAAATTGCTAAGGTCGAAGCGGTGGAGGCAGAAGTGGAAGGGAGAGTTCAAGCAGAGACATTCAGAGTAGAAGCCGAGTTTGATGGTCTTCTCGACACTTATAATGCTAATGTGCTCGAGCACAGGAATCTCTCGTGGCTCGGGGATTATTCCACACTTCTACTTAGTGCTTGGAAAAAATTGGTGGCGAACAAGAAAGCATCTCTCCCTGAAGGTGCTGTGGATGAATTTGAACTTGAGTCTCGCTTGCTGAGCGAGGAGGAAAGGAAGCTTCTCCATGATGCGATGATTTCCGCTGAGAGAGAGAGACTTGGTTTCCACCATGTGGAAACTGGCGAAGGTTCAGGAGCTGCACATGGTAGTGAAGATGTTTCGGTTGATGCCCCGACTTCATCTGGAGCCACCACTACCGTCGGTCCACATGTTGTCCCTGCTTATAACCCGGATCGACCGGAACTGTCCCTTGGTACAACTTCCGTTTCTGAACTTGCTCTATCACCGAGCCGAGGCAAAGAAGGTATTCTAAATGTTGCTTAAGTGTTTCTAGAACGTTGAACTTGGAACCGATAATTTGTCTAATTACTCTTATTTCTTTTTAAGTAGTGACTGAAAGTGATGTGCCAGTACTCCCAATACCTCAAAATTCGCAGTCAATGCATGGAGCCATTGTTACCGAGGCTATCACAACTACTGCCGTAACCGGTGAGATGGGAGAAGGATGTTCAGTGTCGTTTGACGTGCGGATGATTGAGGAGCTTCTCGAGCAACCTTGTGATCCCTTTACCGATCCTTCTTTTTCGATGGGTGTAGTTGCCCCAACTTTTAGCTCGTTTATGCCGGCCGTCAATGTTTCCAGCGCTGTTCAATCTTCCCGAGAAGAAGAAATTCTTGCTGAGATAAGCGCTGAAATGGCTACGTTGACGGCGGCTGGTGGTTCCGGACGTGATGCTGCTCCACCAAGCTTAACTTCATCAATGGTTACCTCTCTCACTGGAACAGCTATAACTTCTAGTGCTGAAGTTCCACCACCTGTTACGGTTCCTCCGCCTCCGG
The DNA here is from genome assembly GCA_030765085.1 of Allium cepa. Classification (NCBI taxonomy): domain Eukaryota; kingdom Viridiplantae; phylum Streptophyta; class Magnoliopsida; order Asparagales; family Amaryllidaceae; genus Allium; species Allium cepa. The sequence goes on from CM060941.1 coordinate 3,480,762, forward strand.
TTCGTCCTCACAAAAGGATCTCTGTCCCTTCCGGCTCTGAGGAAGACGTGGATATTATGCCAGATCCTGAGGATGCCCCAAAGAAGGACAAAAAATCTCGCAAGAAACTGGGTAGCGTGTGACGACCGCCCATGACTCCCGCACCAAAACAAGAGAATAATGCGCCGAAAGGCGTGCCAGGCAGCCATAGGTGACCGTCAAGGTAAAATAAAACAGCGGAATCTCTATCGTACAACTCACAGCGCATGGATAAAATACAATTAGAGAAATATAATATAGTGAAGCTCCATAGAACAGAACATCATCATATAAGCATCATAGTAGTTTTATACAAACATATGATTCATCCATACATCAAAGCCTCACTACATAGCACTCAAACAAATACAGCAGCGGAACACCCAGTACATATAATATGAAATAATATGCAAAAGCCTCCTGCTCGTCTTCGTCATCATCAGCGTAGATCTCCAAGAACAACACCTGTCACCTGCTACCTAGTCTGCACATCCCAACATGGATGAACAGCCCATGGTAATAAGAGGAGACATAAAACCTGGAGTCAGACAAAGTCTTAGTGAGCAGTAAATCAACTATCAAACATACCAAAAGAGCATAAGGGATAAAAGGAATAGGAACCAAACCATCCCACTCCACCTCTTTCTACAGTGATAGCCCCCAGACACACACTAAGGAGAAGCAAGCATAACATAGCAGACAATTAAGGTAAAGCAATAATCACTCGAGTCAAGGTCGATGTTTTCCAAATACAAACCCCCAAGGCCTAAACCAAGATCAGATAAGCACCCAAAAAAAATCGCTCTTGAGACCGAATGATGATACAACCAAACGTTCGAACATCCATGACTCTGGCTATCACTGTTATCATTGCCTTGATTTCACCGCTAGTTGAATGACCACCTGTCAAGGGCTAATGGTAACCCCGGTTCTAGACATAGCTCCGCACGTCATCGTGACCCGTGCCTAGGACTTACCTACTCTGCCCAGAGTACTCGACTACCTACCTGTAGTCTTTTGGGTGTCCCGACTACCTACCTGTAGTCGTTTTGGACGCCCCATGTACTCTTGCTTTTGAGCATGCTAGAACCTTCAACAACGATGAGATCCAAGCCTCCTAGTCATCCTCCTTGACGACTATTCTCAACCTAGCCCAAGCTACCTCTTGAGCCATCCATTATTAATCAACTCGAACTACCCTTCAAGTTATCAACATGCTTGGAGTAATCCTTCTCGATTATACCAAGGTTACATCACATCATGCCTCGCCTCATCTTCATCATAGCAAAGGCTCATCTTAACATCATGGTTTGCCTCATCGCATCATGGCAAGGTTCCATCTCAACATCATCCAATCCATACATACGAGCTTCAACATCCACTACATATGCCTTAAGCAGCTTTCACCATTCAAGTGCCTCTTCCGTAGCTTTTGAATCGTCTTTGACCATACTTGTCCAAATCTATCAACTAGATAACTCATTCACAACAATCAAACAAGGCAAACATTAATCCAAACAAATAATTAGTCAATCAAGATCTAAATAGGCATTTATAACTAAAATGGCAATTTCGTAAATAAATGAGCATGGATCTAACATACATGAATCAAGGGTTTTTAACATAGATCTAACAAATATAAATCATGGGTTTTGTCTCTACAACTTGATAAATGAACTTGCATAAGTAAACATCTTCATAAGTAATGGATCTACACTTGGATCTAAGGAAAAATGCATAAAATCACTATCTACAACACTCCAACAAACCACCAAACCAATATACTCCTTTGGGTCCGCGTGAGAGATAACCACCACTCACCAAATCACCCAAACACCTCAAAAACTATCAACTTCAGATCTGGACAGCGAAGATTCAAGCTTGATTCGTCGAAATCCCGCTTGAAACGATGAAATCTAGCTTCGTTGGATGAAGATCTTCAACTTCGGCTCTTGGATCTTCAATCTCGATCTTCGATCTTGGATGGATGTTAGAACTAGATTGGAGTGGAGAAAAGAAGATGAAGAAATGTTGTAGTCGAGCTCTCAAAATGGCAGCACTTCGTCGCTTCAAAAACCGGTGCCAAAAAGTGAAGAAATGGTGGCATATTTATAGCCCTTAAGTCGCTCTGGTCCTAACCCGTTCGACTCCTTAAGTCGTTCGCGAGTTAGCAACTTAACCCACACGGCCTAACCCAAACACACACGACCTAACACACACGCAAGATACGGCCTAACTCAACCCCGAGTCAACGACTTACGACTCATGCATGCGCGCGACTCAACACAGAACACATGCCGACTCAACCTAAGCCGGTCACGACTTATCCACTACACGACTTAACGACCTAACAAAACACAACGCTAACCCCTAACACGTTAACCTATTAACTCGTTAGCTCGGTAACACGCTATCTCCACTAACTCGGTAGCTCCACTAACTTGCTAACACGCTGACTCGTGCCAGCCCCTAAGCCTTAACTCACTAACTCTTAGGTCGGTCACACCTACCTTAACTCGGCCAACACTTTCCTTAAGTCGTCTAAGCCTTAAGTCGGCCGAGCCCAACAAACCGCTTAACCCTTAAGTCGTCACCCTATGAGTCGGTCACTGTCTCAACTAGGTCTAACACTAAGTAGGCAACATCACTAACTCGCCTACCACCTTAAGTCGGCCCAACTCCTTAAGTCGCTCACACGAGCTATGCTCCATACGACTTAAGCTATGGTCGACTCAAACTCCAAATAACTTAACAACGACTTAAAGCATCTATTTTACGATTTTATCGACACGTAAAATATGGGTCGTTACATTCTCTCCCTCTTAGGAATTTCACCCCCGAAATTCCAAGCAAACAACGGCAATCAACGCTATTCTGCATGCCTACTATCCATAGCAATCAACAAACCATGCATCCAATTCTAGCCTAGCATGCAGAATTCTAAGACTTAGAACAAGTTACAAATTCATGAGATGTCACGACACTTTAGGGCCATACCTCGAAGAGTTCAGGATGAGCTGCCTTCATCCTCTCTTTCTCCTCCCATGTACAGTCGTCAACATCATCACTCCATTGTACCTTGAGCAACGTAATCGTCCTCCTCCTAAGCTGTTTCATGTCAGTTCCAATAACACGAAGCGGCTTACGAGGTCTTCTAACCACTGGATCAACCTCTAAATCTTCACAGCTATCAGCAGAAACCACTGTAGTTGGGTCATGCACATACTTCCGTAGATAAGATACATGGAAAACATTGTGCACACCCGCCATCTTTTCCGGTAACTCCAGTCTATAAGCGAGCTTTCCAATTTGCTCGATAATCGGGAAATGGTCCAACAAATCTCGGAGTTAACTTTCCTTTCTTCCCGAATCGAATAACATTCTTCAGAGGAGAAATCTTCACAAAAACCATATCACCTACGTCGAATTCCAAATCCTTACGACGATTATTGGCATAACTTTTCTGACGATCTTGGGCTGCCTTCATTCGTTGCCGAATGATCCCTATACAATCCGAAGTCTGTCGAATCATCTTTGGCCCAAGTATCAGTTTTTCTCCAGTTTCCAACCAACATGTCGGAGAGTTACACGGTCTTCCATACAGTGCTTCATATGGTGCCATACCAATACTTGACTGATAACTGTTATTATACGCAAATTCCACCAAATGAAGGTGATCTTCCCATGATCCTCCGAAATCCAAAACACATGCTCTGAGAAGATCTTCCAAAACTCGGTTGACTCTCTCAGTCTGACCATCTGTTTGAGGGTGGTAAGCTGTACTCAAACACAACTTAGTTCCCAAAACTTCCTGGAAGCTCTTCCAAAATCCACTAGTGAACAATGGGTCTCGATCGCTCACTATACTCTTCGGAACACCATGGAATCGAACAATCCACTTCACATACAACTCATCCAACTTCGATGCAGTCCTAGTTGATCGAACAGGAATGAACCTTGCACTCTTGGTCAATCGATCTACTATGGACCAAATCCCTTCATTCCTCGCTCTGGTTCTAGGTAGGCCATCGATAAAATCCATCGACACTTGCTCCCACTTCCATGTAGGAACCTCTAATGGCTGAAGTAATCCACTGGGCTTCTTCTGCTCAGCTTTCACCAACTGGCAGTTCATACACTTGGAAATAAAATTTCCAACATCCTTCTTCATGCCTTCCCAATAATAGGTTCTCTTCATATCCCGATACATCTTATTTCCACCTGGATGAATTGTCAACTTCGAGTGATGACTTTCCCTAAGAACTTCATCTCTCAATCCATCTACATCGGGAACAACTAGTCATCGTTGCTTTCGAAGCCAACCCTCTATATCGACTTCAAATCCTTTATCCTTTTCTGGATTCAATCCAGATTCCAAATCTCGGATAATCTTGACAAGCTTATCGTCTCGCTATTGGCTCTCGCCAATTCTCTCCACAAGAGTAGGCCTTATCGATAAGTTTGCGAACATCTCAGGTTCCAATTCACATCTAGGCCTGAAGTCAAATTCAGCCAAATACTCTAGACTCTTCCATTCCGAAAACATGGCTCCCAATCCTGCATGTCTTCGACTTAACGCATCTGCCACTGCGTTGCCTTTTCCCGGAGTATAGGCTATACCAAAATCATACGATGCTAAAAACTCTAGCCATCGTTGCTGCCGAAGATTCAAATCCTTTTGGGAGAACAGAAAATTCAACGACTTATGATCCGTAAACAACTCGAATCGAACTCCCAATAGGTAATGTCTCCACATCTTCAAAGCAAACACAATCGCCGCTAACTCCAAATCATGAGTCAGATAATTCCTTTCATGCGGCTTCAGTTGTCGACTTGCATAAGCAACAACTTTATCCTTTTGCATTAGCACTGCTCCAAGTCCAGTACCACATGCATCGGTGTAAACCACCATCTCATCATTCCCACTTGGAATAGTCAAAATAGGAGCACTCGTCAGTCGCTCTTTCAGGATTACGAAAGCTTGCTCACACTTATCATCCCATCTGAACACTTGGTTCTTTTTCATCAATCTTGTTAACGGTGCAGCTATCTTGGAAAAGTCTTTGATAAACCGACGATAATATCCTGCTAATCCAAGAAAACTTCTCACATCAGATGCATTCTTAGGTCTAACCCAATCCTGGATTGTTGCCACCTTAGCGGGATCAACCGCGATTCCATTTCCAGAGATAACATGGCCTAAGAACCTCACTTCACCCTTCCAGAAGTGACACTTCGAAAACTTAGCCTTTAGCTGATATTTTCGTAAGATTTCCAAAACAATTCTCAAGTGTGTCTTGTGTTTCTCCTCAGTTCTGGAATAAATCAGAATATCATCCACGAACACAAGCACGAACTTATTCAACTGATCCCTAAACACTCTATTCATAAGGTCCACAAAATATGCTGGTGCGTTAGTCAATCCAAACGGCATTACCAGCCACTCAAAAAAACCGGATGGTGTCCTAAAAGCAGTCTTCGGCACACTATCCTTCGCCACTCTCAACTGGTGAAATCCCATTGCCAAATCCATCTGAGAAAACACCTTAGCTTTGTGAAGCTGATCAAAAAAGTCATCTATTCTCGGCAATGGATACTTGTTCTTCTTAGTCATTTTATTCAGCTCACGATAATCCACACACAACTTCAACGATCCATCCGCTTTGGTTGCGAACACAACTGGTGCACCCCATTTGGACACACTACGCCGAATGAATCCTTTCTGCAAAAGGTCATCAACTTGCACCTTCAACTCTTGCTGCTCCCTAGGTGCCATCTGCCTAAGAGGCATCACCACAGGTCTGGCTCCTTCAACTAGATCGATACGAAACTCGATCTCCCTATGCGGCGGTAGTCCTTTGACTTCGTCAAAGACATCCTCAAATTCATTCACAATAGGCACCGATGATAGTACATCCCATGGATCAACCAGCGAATACATGAAGCTCATGAAGACGCCTTCTTCATGCTTACATCGTATCACAACCTTTCGCCCTTCCACATTCCCGACTGTCACCTCAAGCCTCTCACAATCAATCCTTGCCGCATACTTCCTAAGCCATTCCATACCCAAAATAATTCCGAACCCCGCAAAGTTCAGAACAAAGCAATCACAAGCAAAAGAGCAATCATGACTCGACACAGCTAGACCACGGCATATCATACACAAACAAGACGAACCCCCAACTGGATTAGTCACAACCAATGGTCTATCAACAATTTCCGGTTCCAACCCAACCGGCCTACAAGTTCATTACAAACAAAAGAATGCGACGCCCTAGTATCAAATAACACTCTAACTGGAACACCACAAATAGAAAGAGTACCTTGAACCACCACACTCTTCCCCTTCCCTTCAGCAGTAGGAGCTTTTGAAGACGACGGCACAGCTCCCAAAGCATAAGCTTGCACAATCTGCCTGTCCTTGCTCGGCTCTGGACAATTCTTCTTTATATGTCCCAGCTTATCACAGTTGAAACACTTTCCCGACACCTTGGGATTCTTACAATCTTTAGAGAGATGGCCCTTCTGCTGACAGTTGTAGCAGGTCACTTCGCCCTTTGGCTTCTTCTGGCCATCCCTACCCCTCTGATGCTGCTGCTTCCTCTTCTTGTCTCCACTCTGCTGTGGTTTAGATCCTTCCTTGGTTACAGCAACAACAGAATTTTCCCTTGGAAACAAACTCTCATGCCTGAGAGCTTTCTCCACAAGCTTCTCAAATGGATCATCCAAATGATCCACCAACTGCCTCCCAAGATAAGCGTCCAAGCCTGTCACAAACTTCTCGTTCTTCTGGTAGGGAGAATCAATATACGATCTGGCATACCTGGATAAAGCCTCAAACTCAGAAACATACTCAAGAACCGATCTCCCACCTTGCTTGAGCTCCACAAACTTCTTAAATAAGGCAGATTTCTGAGCCGTAGAAATGAACTTAGCTTCAAATCTAGCTTGGAATTGCTCCTAAGTAATCTCTTCTTCTGGAGTATCTATGGTGATAGAATTCCACCAATCAGCAGCTCTTCCCTGAAGCTGTCTCGATGCAAGCTTCCTCTTGGTCGCATCCTCAATCCCCAAATCACCAAAGATCCTTCGACAAGCATCAATCCATCTCTATACTTCAACGGTCGATTCCGTTCCCATGAAAACTTTTCCTCCAAGAGAAGTATAGTCTTTGCAAAGCTTAGCAAAATACACCGGTCTTGGAGCTTGAACTTGAACTCCCACATCCACTGATGATCTAGAAGCTGGTATCCTCCTCATGATCGAAGTCATCATGGCCTCAAACATAGGAGCATAATCAACAGCTTCCCTAGCAGCACGGCTTTCCCTCGCAGCTTGTCTCTCACTTCGACTCATCCTTAATATTTGTAAAAAGAATGATTAGAACACCTTAAGAAACAACTGCATAAGGAGTTCAAATCCATCTAAACTACTATATTATATATAGTAATCATCCATCAAAATACAATTACGTCTCTCATATGTAATCACGTCAGCGAGCGTTGGCTAAAATCGATTAACCAAGGCTTTGATACCAAATGTGACGACCGCCCATGACTCCCGCACCAAAACAAGAGAATAATGCGCTGAAAGGCATGCCAGACAGCCATAGGTGACCGTCAAGGTAAAATAAAACAGCGGAATCTCTATCGTACAACTCACAGCGCATGGATAAAATACAATTAGAGAAATATAATATAGTGAAGCTCCATAGAACAGAACATCATCATATAAGCATCATAGTAGTTTTATACAAACATATGATTCATCCATACATCAAAGCCTCACAACATAGCACTCAAACAAATACAGCAGCGGAACACCCAATACATATAATATGAAATAATATGCAAAAGCCTCCAGCTCGTCTTCGTCATCATCAGCGTAGATCTCCAAGAACAGCACCTGTCACCTGCTACCTAGTCTGCCCATCCCAACATGGATGAACAGCCCAAGGTAATAAGAGGAGACATAAAACCTTGAATCAGACAAAGTCTTAGTGAGCAGTATATCAACTATCAAACATACCAAAAGAGCATAAGGGATAAAAGGAATAGGAACCAAACCATCCCACTCCACCTCTTTCTACAGTGATAGCCCCCAGACACACACTAAGGAGAAGCAAGCATAACATAGCAGACAATTAAGGTAAAGCAATAATCACTCGAGTCAAGGTCGATGTTTTCCAAATACAAACCCCCAAGGCCTAAACCAAGATCAGATAAGCACCCAGAAAACACCGCTCTTGAGACCGAATGATGATACAACCAAACGTTCAAACATCCACGACTCTGGCTATCACTGTTATCATTGCCTTGATTTCACCGTTAGTTGAATGACCACCTGTCAAGGGCTAATGGTAACCCCGTTTCTAGACATATCTCTGCACGTCATCGTGACCCGTGCCTAGGACTTACCTACTCTACCCAGAGTACTCGACTACCTACCTGTAGTCTTTTGGGTGTCCCGACTACCTACCTGTAGTCGTTTTGGGCGCCCCATGTACTCTTGCTTTTGAGCATGCTAGAACCTTCAACAACGATGAGATCCAAGCCTCCTAGTCATCGTCCTTGACGACTATTCTCAACCTAGCCCAAGCTACCTCTTGAGCCATCCATTATCAATCAACTCGAACTAACATTCAAGTTATCAACATGCTTGGAGTAATCCTTCTCGATTATACCAAGTCTACATCACATCATGCCTCGCCTCATCTTCATCATAGCAAAGGCTCATCTTAACATCATGGTTTGCCTCATCGCATCATGGCAAAGTTCCATCTCAACATCATCCAATCCATACATATGAGCTTCAACATCCACTACATATGCCTTAAGCAGCTTTCACCATTCAAGAGCCTCTTCCGTAGCTTTTGAATCGTCTTTGACCATACTTGTCCAAATCTATCAACTAGATAACTCATTCACAACAATCAAACAAGGCAAACATTAATCCAAACAAATAAGTAGTCAATCAAGATCTAAATAGGCATTTATAACTAAAATGGCAATTTGGTAAATAAATAAGCATGGATCTAACATACATGAATCAAGGGTTTTTAACATAGATCTAACAAATATAAATCATGGGTTTTGTCTCTACAACTTGATAAATGAACTTGCATAAGTAAACATCTTCATAAGTAATGGATCTACACTTGGATTTAAGGAAAAATGCATAAAATCACTATCTACAACACTCCATCAAACCACCAAACCAATATACTCCTTTGGGTCCGCGTGAGAGATAACCACCACTCACCAAATCACCCAAACACCTCAAAAACTATCAACTTCAGATCTGGACAGCGAAGATTCAAGCTTGATTCGTCGAAATCCCGCTTGAAACGATGAAATCTAGCTTCGTTGGATAAAGATCTTCAACTTTGGCTCTTGGATCTTCAATCTCGATCTTCGATTTTGGATGGATGTTAGAACTAGATTGGAGTGGAGAAAAGAAGATGAAGAAATGTTGTAGTTGAGCTCTCAAAATGGCAGCACTTCATCGCTTCAAAAACCGGTGCCAAAAAGAGAAGAAATGGTCGCGTATTTATAGCCCTTAAGTCGCTCTGGTCCTAACCCGTTCGACTCCTTAAGTCGTTCGCGAGTTAGCGACTTAACCCACACGGCCTAACCCAAACACACACGACCTAACACGCACGCAAGATACGGCCTAACTCAACCCCGAGTCAACGACTTACGACTCATGCATGCGCGCGACTCAACACAGAACACATGCCAACTCAACCTAAGCCGGTCACGACTTATCCACTACACGATTTAACGACCTAACAAAACACAACGCTAACCCCTAACACGTTAACCTGTTAACTCGTTAGCTCGGTAACACGCTATCTCCACTAACTCGGTAGCTCCACTAACTTGCTAACACGCTAACTCGTGCCATCCCCTAAGCCTTAACTGACTAACTCTTAGGTCGGTCACACCTACCTTAACTCGGCCAACACTTTCCTTAAGTCGTCTAAGCCTTAAGTCGGCCGAGCCCAACAAACCGCTTAACCCTTAAGTCGTCACCCTATGAGTCGGTCACTGTCTCAACTAGGTCTAACACTAAGTCGGCAACATCACTAACTCGCCTACCACCTTAAGTCGGCCCAACTCCTTAAGTCGCTCACACGAGCTATCCTCCATACGACTTAAGCTATGGTCGACTCAAACTCCAAATAACTTAACAACGACTTAAAGCATCTATTTTACGATTTTATCGACACGTAAAATACGGGTCATTACATAGCGGGTCTAGTGGCTCAACCCCCAAGAAGAGACACAAGCAGAAGAAGGAGTGAGCCCTTTATCTTGTCATGTGGTTGCGAAAGGGCAATCCTTTTTACTTCTCCTATTCTAGGCCGTGTATAAGTATGGATTCGGCACCCACTTTATGAATTGTTTTCAATTTTATCATGTAATCGAACTCCTTTTTGTTTGTTGATAAATGGAAAGCAACTTTTTTCTTTTTTCTCAGGTATTGTATTGATTAACTCATGCTTACATATGTTATGGGCCTTGAATACATGTCCATGCTTCAGGGACTTAATACAATTTTTTTTTAAATTAACAGTTTCGGCCCACATTCTGGGAACTTATTAATTATCAGTGTTTATGACGTAGTTCGCTCTCCAGGAACTTGTAATTGACGTTTATATTCCAATTCACACTCTGGGAATCTGGAAATAGAGTTTTATATCCTGGCTTGCACTCCGGGAATCAGGAGTTGAAGTTTATACTCCAATTCACACTTTGGGAACTTGGAGTTGGCTCACACTCTGGGAGCGGTGGATTTATACTCCGGTTCGCGCTCCGGGAACCGAGAGTTGAAGTTTATACTCCAATTCACACTCTGGGAACTTGGAGTTGGTTCACACTCTGGGAGCGGTGGATTTATACTCTGGTTCGCGCTTCGGGAACCGAGAGTTGAAATTTGTACTCCAATTCACACTCTTAGAACTTGGAGTTGGCTCACACTCTGGGAGCGATGGATCTATACTCCGGTTCGCACTCTGGGAACCGAGAGTTGAAATTTGTACTCCAATTCACACTCTGGGAACTTGGATTTGGAGGAGGGATTGTCGTGTATCAATCCCTGCGAATGTTGATGTAGTGTTCTGCCCCCGAGCTCGGGTTTCACTTAGCGAGTGGCCGGTCGTATCATAGTCACTCCCTATTTGAATAAATCCCACCGCGTGATGGAACTTAGCTCTCCGTGCATTGTGATACTGTATGTCATATTCAGTAAATCACAGCTTTTGCTCGAAGAGATGGCATTTTATTGCTGAAACGAGAAAATATGGCAAAGTCAGTTGCCTTATTACTAATTTAAATCTCGAAATGCTAGAATAAAATGCAAAGGAATAAATTGACAGAAAATAAATAAGTAAAGTTTTTCATATGTAGTAGCGACGAAGACTCTCGCTATTCCAAGCTCTCGGCAAGGTAAAACCGTCAACTGTCGATAATTTGAACGTGCCATCTCCGAGCTTTTGTGAAAACACATACGGCCCTTCCCAATTTGGCTTCATGTGTGAAGGGACCGGATAAACCCTTTTGAGTACGAGATCGCCGAGTTCGAAGGTTCGCGGACGGACCTTAGCATTGTATAGTCGGGCGACTCGATTTCGATATGCGGCTGCCCTCAAATCAGCCTCTTCGCGCTTTTCATCGAGTAAATCCAAAGATTCAGCAAGTAATATGGCATTTGTTTTTGGATCATAATACGTTACACGATGAGAACTATTTCAACCGGAATAACGGCTTCAGAACCATAAGATAGAGAAAACGGGGTATGACCGGTTGCAGTTTTATGAGTCATTCGATAGGCCCATAGTGCCATAGGAAGTTCGTCGGCCCATTTGACCCCAGCTTTTTCTAGTCGTTTCTTTAGAATGGACTTGATAACTTTATTAACAGCTTCAACCTGACCATTTGCTTGAGGGTGCGCTACTGTAGAGAATTTCTTATGGATGCGGAATCGTTGACAGAAATTCTTGAATTCAGCGCTATCGAATTGAGTTCCGTTATCGGTGATGATGGTATGTGGGAGGCCAAAACGGCAGATAATGTTACGTACTACAAAGTTGATTACTTTCTTTGTGGTAATTATCGCAAGGGGTTCAGCTTCAGCCCATTTGGTGAAATAATCAACTGCGATGATGGCGTACTTCGCGCCACCTTTGGCCAGAGGCAATGTGCCGATGATATCCATTCCCCATACCGCAAATGGCCAAGGGCTGACCATTTGGGTTATCTCTGTAGGCGGGGCTCTTGGAATTCGAGCGTGCTTCTGGCATTTGTCACATTTTCTAGCGTAGTCTGCAGCATCGCGATTAACAGTGGGCCAATAATACCCATATCGAAGTATCTTCTTTGCAAGTGCTTGCTGCCCAGTGTGATCGCCATATTCTCCTTCGTGTATATCGTGTAACACTCGTTCGATTTCATCGTGCGTGATACTCCGAAGGAGAGGAACAGAGTATCCTCTTCGGTACATGACTCCATTCTGAATAACAAATCGTGAGGCCTTTCGTAGAACTTGTCTTTTCTCGCTTCGCCGTTCGGGCAATACACCGCGTTCGATATAACCTTGATAAGGAGTTATCCATGACTACTTAATGGAGGTTGCTTCGAATGTGAAATCAGTCTCTTTTCGATCAAAGCTCGGGGATGATAGGGTCTCAACCGGAACTACCCCCAACCGTTGAGCCTCACCCGTACTTGCTAACTTTGCCAATGAATCAGCTTTCTGATTGTGCTCTCGGGGTATGTAGAAAATGGCATAGTAATCGAACTGATTAAGTATCTCCAGAACTTGAGTTAGATAAGCGGCCAGTCTTCGATCTTTGGCCTGATATTCACCTCGAACTTGACATACTATCAATTGGGAATCACAGTAGATCTCTACAGCGATGATTTTCAGATCACGGGCAAGCTTTAGTCCGGTAAGTAGAGCTTCGTACTCGGCTTCATTATTGGTTGCGCGGAACTTGAATTTTAAAGCATAACATATGGATCGTCCTTCGGGGGTCTCAAGCACTATCCCAGCTCCTGAGCACCGATCGTTTGATGCACCATCGGTGTACAACTTCCAGATGTATTCGGGAGATTTGCTGGTCTCGGGCAAGTCTTCAGGAATAGTGAATTCGGCTATAAAATATGCTAGGACTTGGCCGTGAATGGCTCTCCTTGGAGTATAAGTGATGTCGAATTGACTCAGTTCGATGTTCCACTTCAGTAACCTACCAGACGTCTCAGGCCGCGTAAGGACCTGTCGTAACGGCTGATCGGTGTACACAGTGATAGGATGAGCCTGGAAATATGGCTGGAGCTTCCTCGAGGCAATGACTAGGAAATATGCCAACTTTTCAAGATTTGGATAATTTCTCTCGGCTCCGGTCAACCGTTTACTCACGTAATAAACCGGCTTTTGCACTCGGTCTTCCTCCCGAATTAATGCAGCACTGATTGCGTTCTCTGATACCGCCAGGTAAAGATATAACTGTTCATGATCTACAGGCTTTGAGAGGATTGGTGGTACGGAAAGATGTTGAATTAGTGATCGAAATGCGCCCTCACATTCCGCGGTCCATTCGAAGTTTCGTTTCCCCTTTCGAATTAAATCAAAAGATGGAATGCATTTGTCGATCGATTTTGAGATAAACCTGCTTAGTGCTGCCACTTTTCCGTTAAGACTCTGAACTTGCTTTATGGTTTTTGGAGTTTGGAGATTTCTGATAGCCTAGATCTTTTCGGGGTTGGCCTCTATTCCTCTGGCATTGACAATGAACCCAAGGAATTTTCCGGATGCGACTCCGAAATGACACTTGAGTGGATTAAGCTTCATCCCGTATTTCCGAAGGATATTGAACATTGACTCCAAGTCTTTGACATGATCATCAGAGTATTGTGACTTCACCAACATATCATCTACATAGATCTTCATAGTTTTCCCAATCTGATTGGCAAACATTCGGTTGACTAAGCGTTGATAAGTTGCGCCAGCGTTCTTTAATCCAAAAGGCATGACCTTGTAACAATACAACCCCAAGTCGGTTACGAAGCTCGTGTGCTCTTGGTCTGGTACGTGCATGGGTATCTGGTTGTAACCTGAGTAAGCATCCATGAAGGATAATAATTCATGTCCGGCGGTTGAATCTACCAGTTGATCGATCCGGGGAAGTGGAAAGCTGTCTTTTGGGCAGGCTTTATTCAGGTCGGAGTAATCGATACACGTTCCCCATTTCCCGTTTGGTTTCCGGACAAGTACGGGATTGGACACCCACTCTGGGTATAAAGCATCTCTAATGAACCCATTTGATTTTAACTTATCGACCTCCTCTTTCAGGGCGGCAGAACTCTCTGGATCCATACCACGTCTTTTCTGCTTGACCGGGATATACCGCGGGTCAATGTTCAAGGTGTGGCTCGCGATGTCAGGCGAGATTCCACACATATCAGAGCGTGCAGGCGAATACGTCAAGATTCGCCCGGAGAAAATCAACCAATTCCAGTTGTGTCTTTTGGTTAAGCTGAGACCCAATCTTCAACATTCTTAAGTCATCATGATCATCGTCAATCGAGATTTCAATGGTTAGCTCGTCTGGAGAAGCCTGACTTTCCGTAGATTCTTCTTTATTTTCATTGTCCCTTGGATCAAGATCTTTTTGGAATTGTTTGTGGTGCCCAGGCCGAGGCCCAGGCGCTAATTGTCAATCATCGTTAAGACGGACGCAAAGAGATTCCTCTACGCCCTTTCCTTTCTCTTTTCGCTGCGTCTCTCGCAGCTCAACAACATAACAGGCTCTCCCAACAGCCTGATCTCCTTGTACAACTCCTATCCCGTGGTCAGTAGCGAACTTCAGAGTTAAGCACCATGGGGCAATGGCAGCCCTAAATTCAGCAAGGGCCGCTCGGCCCAAAAAAGCATTGTACGGGGAAGGAATATCCAAGACGACAAATTGCAGCATCCAAACTCTTCGGCATTCTCCCACTCCTAACTCTACTGGCAATTCAACTATTCCAGTCGGTATCGTTGCACTCCCGTTGAAGCCATGGACTCGTGATTGACAAGGCTTTAAGTCCCTAGCTTCCATCTTCATTAAATCATATGCTCTTTTAAATAATATATTTACGGAACTTCCGCTGTCTACCAAGATCATCTTCATCCAAGCAGGACCAACTTGAGCGGATATGACCAATGGGTCAATTGTGGGAGCTTCGACTTTATCGGCATCTCGATTTCTAAACACGATTTCATCAGCCATTGTCTTTTGTTGTTTAGCCGGTGTTCCGTCTTCTGAGTTACTACAGCATTCAAAGTTTACATGCCTGATTGAGCTAGCATATGACTCCATTTCTCTCCAACTTCTGTCTGCTGGATGAGGACCACCACTTATTGTATTGATAACCAATCTTCCGCCCGTGCGAGCGGGTTCACCTTGTCTTTCCTGATTGAGCGACCGATTTTGATTAGATGGGCCCGCTCCACCAGACTGTGGCGCTCGAACAAACTGGTCCAACTTTCTTTCTCTGATCAATTTTTCAATGAGGTCTTGCAAATGTCTACACTCATTGGTATTATGTCCATAACTTTCATGAAACCTACAGAACTTCCCTGTTTGAATTTGCTTCTCCGACGAAGGCTTCGGAGCAGGCTTCTTATATTGCATAGTATTACAGGTCTGTAAGTATAAGTTTTCCAGTTACGTGTTAAGCGGTGTGTAACTGTCAAACATCGCGGCCCTACGTCTCGGACCACGATTCTGATCTTGCTTCTTGCTTCGGTTATCACCGTTCCTTGATCGTTGGGTCTGTTTATTTTGGATATTCAATTCGACTTTTCATGAACTTTCTCCGGATTGTTTAACCGCAACATTACTCTGAATCCCTTTACTGCTGGGCCTTGCATCGTCCTGCTTCCTAGACTGTTTCGCATCCTCTCTCCTTAAGAATTGAGCGGCTTTGGAATAGAAACGGTCCAACGATGCGGGAGGTTTTCCGGCTAACCAATTTCCAAACTAGGAAGCAGGGTCAATTCCTTTAGTCAAAGCCATTAGAATGGAATTATCATTGGGGTTGGTGATCTCTGCGCATGCAGCATTGAATCTCTCCAAATATTGTCTGAGTGTTTCTCCGGGAGCTTGAGTGACACTTGATAGGGTATGAACATCCTTAGGTCGGGCAATATGCATGCGAAATTGTTCAACAAATTTAGTAGCTAACTGGTCAAACGAAGAAATAGATCGCGGCGGTAATCGTGTAAACCACATTGTCGCAATTCCCCCTAAGGAAATGGGAAAATTGCGGCACTTTACTGCGTCATCAGCTCTTGCAGCAGTCATCGACCATTCAAATTTCAGAATATGTTGATTTGGGTCGGAATTTCCTTCATACATGGGAAGGGTTGGCATTCTGAATCACCGAGGAGGTTCGGCATATAATATGTCATCAGTAAATGGGGTATGACTCTTGGAGATTCCCCAATCGTCATTCATTAGGCCTTGACTCTCACAAATCATTCGTCGTATCATGGCTGAGAAGTCTGGTGTTGGAAAATTCTGTGGATGGTGAGCCAAAGTATGGTCGGGTTCCATAGTGCGAGGTGGGATCGGGTGCTGTCGACGATCCGCATCTCGCCTCCTTGGCTCGATGTCTTCCGGGACATATGGCTCTGGAGCCTGTCCCTGCTGATGATAATTTTAATTGGAGTGATCTCGAGCATCAACTCCTATATCAACTGCAGTGGCTGTAGCAGCTCGATCATCTACAGGGTATTGTGGAATAGTGCCTCCTCGGGAGGAGGGTCCAGTATGGACGCTGGTAGACGGGCCAACCCTTATTTGCCCAACGATTATCGCCTGTTTATTGTCAGCAGCTTGCGCATGGTTTCCGTCTAGCCTGGGACGGATAAATCTGTTATTGTAGTCAGATGAAGCAGAGCTTTCAGTAGAAGAATGAGGAGCTTGATCCCTTCTGGATCTTCTTCGTTTTTGGCGATTTAGTTGATTGGTTAACTCAGCGTTAGCGCGCAACTGCTCAGTTAGCTGTTGTCTGCTTTGGGTTAATTCCTGGAGTAGCGCCTGGAACTCTTGCCTTGTGACCGGACCTGACTGATCCGTATGCCCAGCAGCATCTTGGTTAGGGGACTGTAGCTGTGTGGGATTTTGTCTATCCCGTCCTTCCTGATCACCAATGTTAGAAGTGGTCCTTGTACTCACCATTTTGAAGCGTTGAATTCTTTCCTAGACTTTTAACAAATCTGAATAGAATGGAAGGAACTTGAATATGAAATCTAGATCTCTCCCTTAGATTTATGCAATCCGGTATCGGCGACAGATCCATGGAGCAGGAGAAAAACTGGGTTTTTCTCATTGTAAGCACCAAAGTGTTTGTGTCAAAATTGGGCACAACACTCGTCGGAAGTTTTTGAAGAGATAATAAATGAAGAAAGCAAATTAAAAAGTGGATTATCTAACAAAAACTACAAATAACAGGAAATAAATTGCACAAGAGACAACGATTTAGAGTGGTTCGGCGATTTGCCTACGCCCACTATGAAGTTTTGTTACTTTATTGCTTAATATTCGGAGAATACTACTTTTCAATGCCAAAGTACAGCAAGTAGTAAGCCAAAATTCGAAATCAAAGGCAGCGGTGGTGCTCTGAAGCAATTCTGGCAGCGTTTAGACGTGCTTTATCTCTCAAATTCTCCGATCCCCTTTCTGAATGACCAGGGGCTCTATTTATAGGTGTTGGAGGCTGATATTTCTAATAAAATTCGGGGAGACCACTTCTGGCACGTGTGGGGGGCCCACATGGCCGAATTCTGGAGGTCCGGGCCCACATCTGGATCGATTCGACCCTTGGTTCGAATCGATCAAGGAAATGTCCAATCGAGGCGAAATTTGGTGAGAACATTCTTCAACATGTATGTGAGCTTCTGTGAAAATTTCATAGCATTTGGACTTGTAGATCTCAAGTTATGATCGATTCAAGATTGCATTTTTAGTTGATCTGCGTGCTTCGAATCCATGCTTCTTCGAATCGATAGGGTCGAACCCCTGCGTTTCACATGCCACAACTCGATGGATTCGAAGGTATCCTTAACTGTTTGATGGATTCGAAGGACCCTCGTGGGATGGAGTCGAAGATAGGAATACGGTGCAAGGTGCAACATCCGTCCAAAATGACGAAACCGTGCCTTACGACCTTTAGAAATGGATGCATGGATTTGAAACGGTGCAGTACCATGGTGCACCACTCTCCAGCGATGGTAAATCATTGACCAGCCACGGGGATCCCGTTTTACAGAAAAAATCAACGTGACGAAAAAACGAAGGGTAAAAAACTTCCATGACCCGATTGAGGTTCGGATAGGATTTTTTGGGTATGAAACTAACCAGTGACGGCTGAAAGCCGTCATAGCTGTAGAACTCACCGATACCTTCGTTTTGATTGGTTATGGCTCCCGTAACTCTAAACGAGCCAAGAGTTATAGCCCTCCGAAAAATCGATTTCCACAGGGTGCAACATCTTCGGTGCAAGGTGCAACATCCGTCCAAAATGACGAAACCGTGCCGTACGACCTTTAGAAATGGGTGCATAGATTTGAAACGGTGCAGTACCATGGTGCACCACTCTCCAGCGATGGTAAATCATTGACCAGCCACGGGGATCCCGTTTTACAGAAAAATCCACGTGACGAAAAAACGAAGGGTAAAAAACTTCCATGACCCGATTGAGGTTCGGATAGGATTTTTTGGGTATGAAACTAACCAGTGGCGGCTGAAAGCCATCATAGCTGTAGAACTCACAGATATCTTCGTTTTGACTGTTTGTGGCTCCCGTAACTCTAAACGAGCCAAGAGTTATGGCCCTCCGCAGAATCGATATCCACAGGAAGCAACATCTACGGTGTAAGGTGCAACATCCGTCCAAAATGAAGAAACAGTGTCGTACGACCTTTAGAAACGAGTGCATGGATTTGAAACATTGCAGTGCCATGGTGCACCACTCTCCAGCGATGGTAAATCATAGACCAGCCACGGGGATCCCGTTTTACAGAAAAATCCACGTGACGAAAAAACGAAGGGTAAAAAACTTCCTTGACCCGATTGAGGTTCAGATAGGATTTTTTGGGTATGAAATTAAACAGTGACGGCTGAAAACTGACATAGCTGTAGAACTCACAAATACCTTCGTTTTGACTGGTTATGGCTCCCGAACTGTAAACGAGCCAAGAGTTATGGCCCTCCGAAGAATCGATATCCATAGGGTGCAACATCTACGGTGCAAGGTGCAACATCAGTCCAAAATGACGAAACCGTGCCGTACGACCTTTAGAAATGGATGCATGGATTTGAAACGGTGCAGTAACATGGTGCACCACTCTCCAGCAATGGTAAATCATTGACCAGCCACGGGGATCCCGTTTTACAGAAAAAATCCACGTGACGAAAAAACGAAGGGTAAAAAACATCCATGACCCGATTGAGGTTCGGATAGGATTTTTTGGGTATGAAACTAACCAGTGACGGCCGAAAGCCGTCATAGCTGTATAACACACAGATACCTTCGTTTTGACTGGTTATGGCTCCCGTAACTCTAAACGAGCCAAGAGTTATGGCCCTCCGAAGAATCGATTTCCACAGGGTGCAACATCTGCGGTGCAAGGTGCAACATCCGTCCAAAATGACGAAACCGTGCCGTACGACCTTTAGAAATGGGTGCATGGATTTGAAACGGTGCAGTACCATGGTGCACCACTCTCCAGCGATGGTAAATCATTGACCAGCCACGGGGATCCCGTTTTACAGAAAAAATCCACGTGACGAAAAAACGAAGGGTAAAAAACTTCCATGACCCGATTGAGGTTCGGATAGGATTTTTTGGGTATGAAGCTAACCAGTGACGGCTGAAAGCCGTCATAGCTGTAGAACTCACAGATACCTTCGTTTTGACTGGTTATGGCTCCCGTAACTCCAAACGAGCCAAGAGTTATGGCCCTCCGGATAATCGATAACCATAGGGTGCAACATCTACGGCGCAAGGTGCAACATCCGTCCAAAATGACGAAACCGTACCGTACGACCTTTAGAAATGGGTGCATGGAATTGAAACGGTGCAGTACCATGGTGCACCACTCTCCAGCGATGGTAAATCATTGACCAGCCACGGGGATCCCGTTTTACAGAAAAAATCCACGTGACGAAAAAACGAAGGGTAAAAAACTTCCATGACCCGATCGAGGTTCGGATAGGATTTTTTGGGTATGAAACTAACCAGTGATGGCAGAAAGCTGTCATAGCTGTAGAACTCACAGATACCTTCGTTTTGACTGGTTATGGCTCCCGTAACTCTAAACGAGCCAAGAGTTATGGCCCTCCGAAGAATCGATATCCATAGGGTGCAACATCTACGGTGCAAGGTGCAACATCCGTCCAAAATGACGAAACCGTGCCGTACGACCTTTAGAAATGGACGCATGGATTTGAAACGGTGCAGTACCATGGTGCACCACTCTCCAGCGATGGTAAATCATTGACCAGCCACGGGGATCCCGTTTTACAGAAAAAATCAACGTGACGAAAAAACGAAGGGTAAAAAACTTCCATGACCCGATTTAGGTTCGGATAGGATTTTTTGGGTATGAAACTAACCAGTGATGGCTGAAAGCCGTCATAGCTGTAGAACTCACAGATACCTTCGTTTTGACTGGTTATGGCTCCCGTATCTCTAAACGAGCCAAGAGTTATGGCCCTCCGCAGAATCGATATCCACAGGGTGCAACATCTACGGTGTAAGGTGCAACATCCGTCCAAAATGACGAAACAGTGCCATACGACCTTTAGAAACGAGTGCATGGATTCGAAACATTGCAGTGCCATGGTGCACCACTCTCCAGCGATGGTAAATCATAGACCAGCCACGGGGATCCCGTTTTACAGAAAAATCCACGTGACGAAAAAACGAAGGGTAAAAAACTTCCTTGACCCGATTGAGGTTCAGATAGGATTTTTTGGGTATGAAATTAACCAGTGATGGCTGAAAACTGTCATAGCTGTAGAACTCACAAATACGTTTGTTTTGACTGGTTATGGCTCCCGTAACTGTAAACGAGCCAAGAGTTATGGCCCTCCGAAGAATCGATATCCATAGGGTGCAACATCTACGGTGCAAGGTGCAACATCAGTCCAAAATGACGAAACCGTGCCGTACGACCTTTAGAAATGGATGCATGGATTTGAAACGGTGCAGTAACATGGTGCACCACTCTCCAGCGATGGTAAATCATTGACCAGCCACGGGGATCCCGTTTTACAGAAAAAATCCACGTGACGAAAAAACGAAGGGTAAAAAACATCCATGACCCGATTGAGGTTCGGATAGGATTTTTTGGGTATGAAACTAACCAGTGACGGCCGAAAGCCGTTATAGCTGTATAACACACAGATACCTTCGTTTTGACTGGTTATGGCTCCCGTAACTCTAAACGAGCCAAGAGTTATGGCCCTCCGAAGAATCGATTTCCACAGGGTGCAACATCTGCGGTGCAAGGTGCAACATCCGTCCAAAATGACGAAACCGTGCCGTACGACCTTTAGAAATGGGTGCATGGATTTGAAACGGTGCAGTACCATGGTGCACCACTCTCCAGCGATGGTAAATCATTGACCAGCCACGGGGATCCCGTTTTACAGAAAAAATCCACGTGACGAAAAAACGAAGGGTAAAAAACTTCCATGACCCCATTGAGGTTCGGATAGGATTTTTTGGGTATGAACCTAACCAGTGACGGCTGAAAGCCATCATAGCTGTAGAACTCACAGATACCTTCGTTTTGACTGGTTATGGCTCCCGTAACTCTAAACGAGCCGAGAGTTATGGCCCTCCGAAGAATCGATTTCCATAGGGTGCAACATCTGCGGTGCAAGGTGCAACATCCGTCCAAAATGACGAAACCGTGCCGTACGACCTTTAGAAATGGGTGCATGGATTTGAAACGGTGCAGTACCATGGTGCACCACTCTCCAGCGATGGTAAATCATTGACCAGCCACGGGGATCCCGTTTTACATAAAAAATCCACGTGACGAAAAACGAAAGGGTAAAAACTTCCATGACCCGATTGAGGTTCGGATAGGATTTTTTGGGTATGAAACTAACCAGTGACGGCTGAAAGCCGTCATAGCTGTAGAACTCACAGATACCTTCGTTTTGACTGGTTATGGCTCCGTAACTCTAAACGAGCCAAGAGTTATGGCCCTCCGAAGAATCGATTTCCACAATGTGCAACATCTGCGGTGCAAGGTGCAACATCCGTCCAAAATGACGAAACCGTGCCGTACGACCTTTAGAAATGGGTGCATGGATTTGAAACGGTGCAGTACCATGGTGCACCACTCTCCAGCGATGGTAAATCATTGACCAGCCACGGGGATCCCGTTTTACAGAAAAAATCCGCGTGACGAAAAATCGAAGGGTAAAAAACTTCCATGACCCGATTGAGGTTCGGATAGGATTTTTTGGGTATGAAACTAACCAGTAACGGCTAAAAGCCGTCATAGCTGTAGAACTCACAGATACCTTCGTTTTGACTGGTTATGGCTCCCGTAACTCTAAACGAGCCAAGGGTTATGGCCCTCCGAAGAATCGATTTCCACAAGGTGCAAGATCTGCGGTGCAAGGTGCAACATCCGTCCAAAATGACGAAACCGTGCCGTACGACCTTTAGAAATGGGTGCATGGATTTGAAACGGTGCAGTACCATGGTGCACCACTCTCCAACGATGGTAAATCATTGACCAGCCACGGGGATCCCGTTTTTACAGAAAAAATCCACGTGACGAAAAAACGAAGGGTAAAAAACTTCCATGACCCGATTGAGGTTCGGATAGGATTTTTTGGGTATGAAACTAACTAGTGACGGCTGTTATCCCGCTTTTTGGCAAAGCCGCGATACCAAAAGATCGATCAGAAACGGAGAATAGTTCGTCTCAGAGACTGGTCATACTTCGTCTTGCTATGGATATCACTAAATTTTGTCCGAGTCCGGATTGGACTACAATTGATAGGACACGGCAAGAAAGACCACAAGAGTCAGTATTTCAAATTTCAAGTCAATCCGAGTTCGTATGCTCAAGTTATGATCGGTTCAACTTGGAGGGAACACACTGGTTTTGAACCCACCATGATGGGTGTCTTCGAACCCATCATCATGCACCATTCGAAACCATCACTTCGAATCCATCAAGTTCAAAACCATCGCCTTCGAAACCCTCGGGATGCCTCGGCCTCGAACTCATCAGAGAGTAGCTGATTCGAATCCATACTCGGCTGCCTCATTTCGAAACCATCGGACATGCATGCTTCGAAACCATCCATAAGCTTCGTTCGAACCCATCCCTGAAGTCATGTTCGAACCCGTCATAGAGCCATGCTTCGAACTCATCACAGAGGCCTTCTTCGAAACCATCCGTGATACCTTCTTCGAACCCATCCGTGATGCCATGTTCGAACCCATCCTGTGTTGCCTTATTCGAACCCACTGGGTCAACCAACGTGTCTTCCATCGGTTCGAAATCACCGAGATACACGGAGTCGAAGCGGTCAACGCGGAGTTAAGTCCGGGTCGATTCGAAGTTTGCGCTCTACGTCACCATGAAGCCGCGTGCCATGATGGATTCGAAACCATCGTTTCGAATACATGGGTTCGAACCATACAGCCATGCCATGAACTCAATTTCGAATCCATCATATCTCCTAATCTACTGATCCAAATGCCATGAAATTTACACAGATGCTAGCATACATATTGAAGAATGTCCACGCCAAATTTCACCTCGATTGGATGAATTCTTGATCGGTTCGAATGGAGTTCGAACCGATGTCAAAGTGGGCCCAAACTTCCCGAGACCGTACGCGTGGGCCCCCTCACATGCCAGAAGTGGTCTCCCGAGCTTTCAGCGAAATATCAGCAGCCTACACCTATAAATAGAGCTCCAGAGCCAACAGAAAAGGGACCTTCGGGATCTACTGACTCTCAAGCGCCCAGACTCTGCCGGATTGACATCTCCATCATGATTTCACTACTGATTTCGAATTTCCAGTTGTAACTTGCTTTTGATCGCGGTAACAACTTGGAAACATTGAAAGAGAATCAATAAAAAATCAAAAAACTTCACAGTGGACGTAGGCGACACGCCGAAGCACTATAAATCGTTTGTCTACGCATTTTCTTTACTGTTGACTGGAGTTTTTGTTAGATAATATTCATATTCAGTTCATACTCTTGATTGTTATCTCTTCAACGACTCCCGAAGAGTGTTGTGACCAATTTTGGTGCAAACACTTTGGTGCTTTCACTGAGAAAAAACCCAGTTTTTTCTCCTGCTCGTTGGATCTGTCATCGATACCGGATTGAATAAATCCAAGAGAGAGATCCAGATCTTTGAATTCAAATTCCTTCCATTCTATTCAGATTTGCAAAAGTCTAAGGAAAGGAATTCAACCTTCAAGATGGTTAGCACAAGAACCACTTCTAACGCCGTCAATCAAGAAGAACAGGATCGACAGAATCCTGTAACTCTACCTCCACCTAATCAGGATGCTACTGCACACTCGGAACCCTCAGCTCCGGTTACCCGACAAGAGTTGCAGTCGCTAATCCAAGAGTTGACCCAGAGTCGGCAACAACTAGAAGAACAGCTGCGCGCTAATGCTGAACTAATCAACAAATTGGATCGTCAGAAACGAAAGAGATCCAAGAGAGACCACGTGTCTCGTTCCTCCAGCGAGAGTTCTTCATCTTCTGACTATCACAATCGACCTCCACAACCCCAGCTAGATGGGAATCGCATGCCAACTGCTGGAGATCGACCAACGCTGACAATTGGACAACTGAGAGTTGGTCCATCGGCCAGTTTCCTAACCGGACCCTCCTCCCGAGGAGGTGCCATCCCTCACCACGCTACAGAATACCGCACTACTGACGTTGCGGTGGAACCAGAGGTCGACGTTCAAGATTAGTCAGACCTGAACCGTCGTCATGACGGACGTACTCCTAAACCATACGTCCCAGAAGACTATGTGCCAAGAAGGCAAAGCTTGGACCGTTGACAATATCTGGTCCAACCTCAAAGCATGGAACGTAATCGTACTCCGGCACAAGCCGCACAGAACGAGCAAATGCCGGATCTTTCCACTATGATACGTCAAATGATCCGTGAGAGTCAGGGATTCACAAATGACGATTGGGGAATTACCCGAAGTCATACTCCTTTTACGGACGATATCCTTACTGCTGAACCCCCACGGCGATTCCGAATGCCAACTGTACCCATGTACGAAGGAAACTCCGACCCTAACCAACATATTCTAAAATATGAATGGTCGATGACTGCTGCCCGTGCGGACGATGCAGTAAAGTGTCGAAGTTTCCCCATATCCTTGGGGGGCATCGCCACCATGTGGTTCACTCGATTGCCACCTTGATCCATCTCTTCATTCGACCAGTTAGCTACAAAATTCGTTGAACAATTCCGCATGCATGTCACAAGACCCAAAGATGTCAACACTCTGTCTAGTGTCACTCAGGCTCCCGGAGAGACACTCAGACATTATTTAGAGAGATTCCATACCGCATGCGCGGAGATCAGCAATCCGAACGATAATTCCATCCTTATGGCGCTGACTAAGGGGATCGACCCCGATTCTGAGTTCGGCAATTGGTTAGCCGGAAAACCACCTGCGTCGTTGGACCGTTTTCACGCCAAGGCGGCTCAATTCCTGAGACGTGAAGACGTGAAACAGTCTAGGAAGCAAACCGATGCAAGACCGAGTACAGAAGGGATCCAAAGCAATGTTGCCATCAAACAATCCGGTGAGAGCTCCGGAAAAGTTCAGTTGAACATCAAAAATAAGAAAGCTCGACGAAGAGAGAGCGTGAATCAAATTAAAAAACAAGATCAAAATCGTGGCCCGTCACGCAAACATCCGATGTTCGACAACTATACTCCTTTGAATACTTCACTGGAGGACTTGTATTTACAAACCCGTAATACAATTCAATATGAAAAACCTGCTCCGAGACCGTCGTCAGAGAGACAAATCAAAACAGGAAAGTTTTGCAGATTCCATGAAAACTACGGGCACGATACGAACGAGTGTCGTCACTTACAGGATCTCATTGAAAAACTGATCAGGGAAAGGAAGCTTGATCGATTTGTGCGGACACCGCAACCCAGGGAAGCAGGTCCATCAAATCAAAACAATGAACCCGATCGACCGAGACATGAGGACTCCAATGGTCCTCGCAGGAGATTGGTGATAAACGCCATCAGTGGCGGACCGAACTTCTCAGGAGCCTGGAACGACGAGGATCTTCGTCACTGTCACACATGACAGGCTCATTCAATCTATGAATAATTTGCAATTTCCTTTACATTCTGAAATTTGATTTTGTAATACGGCACTGACTTTGCCATATTTTCTTATTTCAGCAATAAAACATTGTCTCTTCAAGCTAGAGCTGTGATTCACCGAATGCAGCGTTCAACAATCACGACACACGAAGAGCTAAATTCCATCAAACAATGGAATTTATTCAAATAGCGAGTGACTACGATACAACCGGCCACTTACTAAGTGAAACCCCAGCTCGGGGGCAAGCCATCACACTAATGGCTGAACTGGACCGACACACGACAGTCCTACAACTAACTCCAACTTCCCACAGCGCGAATTGGAGTATAAACATTCCATAATTCGTTCCCACAGCGCGAACGGACTCCAACTTCCTAGAACGCGAATTGGAGTATAAACATTCCATAATTCGTTCCCACAGCGCGAACGGACTCCAACTTCCTAGAACGCGAATTGGAGTATAAACATTCCATAATTCGTTCCCACTGCGTGAACGGACTCCAACTTCCCACAGCGCGAATTGGAGTTTAAACATTCCATAATTCGTTCCCACTGCGTGAACGGACTCCAACTTCCCACAGCGCGAATTGGAGTATAAACATTCCATAATTCGTTCCCAGAGTGCGAACGGACTCCAACTTCCCAGAGCGCGAATTGGAGTATAAACATTCCATAATTCGTTCCCAGAGCGCGAACGGACTCCAACTTCCTAGAACGCGAATTGGAGTATAAACATTCCATAATTCGTTCCCACTGCGTGAACGGACTCCAACTTCCCAGAGTGTGAATTAGAGTATAAACATGCCATAATTCGTTCCCAGAGTGCGAACGGACTCCAACTTCCCAGAGCGCGAATTGGAGTATAAACATCAAATCCATCGTTCCCGGAGTGCGAACGAATTCCTAAAAAGCTCAAATAGGTGTGACTGACCATCTATCGGCTAACTCCAACTTCCCAGAGTGAGAATTGGAGTATAAACATCTATTCCAGGTTCCCGGAGTGCGATCCAACCCATTAATGCAAACTCCAAGTTCTCAAAGCATGCATTGGAGTGTAAACACAAATTACAGGTTCCCGGAGCGCGAACCGAAGCATCCATGCTAACCCCAAGTTCCCGAAGCGTGAAGTGGGGTATAAACATTAATTCCAGGTTCCCAGAGCGCGAACCATGTTACAAACAATCGATAATTCTCAAAATTCCTGGAGTGCAAAGCAGATTATCGATCTCAAATTATCCTAAGTCCCCAGAATGCGGACGTGTGCTTAAGATTTGCAACAAGTGCAATCAACTGCCAAAAATACAAGTGCTGTTCCCCAAAACTGGGGGGCACGAAAGCTAAGTGTCAATCACTAATCGAAGTGATACAACGTCCGAAGTTCAACTCATTCATCAATCACAACTTGTGACCAAGCTTTTCAGGCTTGGCGAATGAAACGAACTCTATTTAAATGGTAAAAACACCTCAAATACACCGGACCGAAAGCGAGATACTGCAAGTACTTAAGCACAAATAAAACAAGAGTTGAAACAAAGAAACTAAAGTGTATTTCAACTAACTAAAAATAAGGGCTTACATATGAAAAAGTTCTCCCAAAAACAATCCCTACTAGCAGGAGCCGAACCTGCATCTATACACGACTTACTAACAAAAAAACAAAAACAAGTACCTATCTACCAAAACATCTACTTGTAAAACCAGTCTATTTCTTCTTCTTTTTCGTCTTCCTTATTAGTGGTTCATCATCATCAGAATCACTAGCGACAGAAATTCTTTTTGAGTGCCTCCTCTTCGGTGGTGACTCTTCGGCTGGGGGCATGATATCGATATCCTCCTCAGAGCTCGAGTCTACAGGGAGGCTTCCCGCCGGAGGAGTAGGGGGGACTGGATCTATGACGGAAGATGGGACAGTGCCACCCGACGACACTACCCTAGCAGGCGCTGGACTCTGCGCCGCCGTGCTGCCACCGGCGCTACCACTGTGCCCCGCAGCTTCTATTTCGGCATTGATTTCAGCCAAAATTTCCTCATCTCGAGCCGCTTGAGCCTGGCTGGGGGCATCCGCAATTTGCATCGAAGAACTTGAGGTCGGCAGGGGATCACTAACGATGATAAACGGTAAGTCCGTAGAGAAACCGCCCTGCTCACCGAGCAGCTCGCTCACCATCTGTTCCTCGAGAGATAACCCACTCCCCTGTGTCGCCTCGGTCGATACCGCAGTTACAGCAATAGTCTCGGTGGCGATGGCCTTATCCCTTTGGCTTGATTCTTGAGCCGCGACTGTCGGCGCAACCTCCGTCACTAGGCAAAAACAATAAGTTATTAGTAACTTCTTCAAAACAAACTCTCTATTTAGAAAACGCTTGAGATAACTTAAGAGTATCTTCGCCAGTTTGACTCGCAGACGGCTGAACGGCCTCGGAAGTGTGCTCATGGATAGGAGATAAGCGCGGCTGCTCCCGGTCGTAAGCAGGAACAGGTGGAAAGCTGACCGCAGATACAGGCACTGACGAAGGCGATGTGGTGACTTCAGTGACATCCGCATGATGCTCAACGCCTGATCCCTCTCCAACTTCCAGGGAACGACCACCCATCATCTCCTTCTCATGAGCAATGATAGCATCATGAAGGACCTTCTTCTCATCCTCAGTTAGCAGCCGGTTCTCGAGCTCGAATCGATCAACCGATTCGCCCGGATGCGCTTCCTCCTCTTCCTCGACCAGTCGTTCCCAAGCGCTGCGAAGGTGAACAGGATAATCCTGAAGCCAAGCCAAATTTCGGTGTTTTAACACGTTGGCATTATAAGTTACAAGCAAATCTTCGATATCGGCCTCTAGCCTGGCCTCTGCTTGTAGAACTTTCTCCTCTACTTCTGCCTCGACTGCTTGAACTTTCGCCACCGCCACATCCCTTTCGGTGCGAAGAATCACAGCTTGTTCACACGCCTCTTGGGCTGCGCTATTTGCATCATCCCTTTCATTGGCGATTTCGGCGAATTTTGACTTAAGCTCGTTCAACTCCTTCAGGGCTGCGTCCCTCTCTGCAGTAACCAAGGTGTTTCGATGGCCCATATCCTCAACCGTGGTGTAGTGCTCACGTTTCATCCTATCCATGATTGCCTGGGCTTCATCGGCTCTCTTGGTGGCCTCTATTTCAGATTTACGGGATGATTCAGCCTCAGTATTAAGCACTTGAATGATACGATCTCTTTGTGCTAACTCGGTTTGCAACTTTTCAATGGTGGCCGCTCGTTCGAAGGCCAGCGCCGATGCTTTTTCGGCCGCTTTATACCATACCTTGTATTGTGCGTAGAAGTCATGCACATAATCGAGCGCCAACCACTCAGCCCCCGGCAGGATTCTTTTCAAGTTCGGGGGAAAGACGTAGTTGTCGAAGCAGATATTCGGGAACTCCCTCTTCAGTTGTGCAAGCCTAATCGCCCCTTCCCCCGAGATTTCAGTAGGAGTTTCCTCCGCAACCACCGGCGCCATCGCCTCGGATCTAGAAACTTGAGAAACCGAAACATATCGAGAAGAATCGGAAGGACGAGAGACATGAACGGGAGGTTGTATAGGATCTCTGGAAGGAGGAGGGGTACGCGATCGCGATCGACGCCTATGGCCCCTGTCCGAATCATATCTCTCATGGCTAGAATATCCAGAACGTCCCTGGTCATAATACCCGGAGTGTCCCTGATCATAATCTCTATCCCCCTCTCGTCTACGCAAATCGTAATTTGAAGACCTGCGGGCATGTCGAAGACTCCCAAGCATTGAACCTCGCTTAGACATAGTATCTGCAAAGTAAAATAAAATCGAATTAATCACTCTTCGAAACAGGTAATTTACAGTCAAAGGTTATGCAGTGTCGTGAAGTGTGTATGAATATGCATTCCCCCCGACCAACCAAAAATGTCGACCTCGCTAGTAATAAGAGGCTCGCTCAATTCTAGATTACGATGGAACTCCTCCAACCCGGCATCATGTTGAAAAGACACATCTTCCGGGATTGGAAGGTCGGCAAGCCCTTCGTAGAGACTTTCAGTTCGTGGAGGAGACATCTCAGAAATTCTAACTCCGGAAGAGGACCGGGCAGTGACAACCGATTTTCGTCTCCCCCGCTTAGTTGACTTAACCATGGCAGCCTTGCCTTTTCCCTGCTCCGCGACATCCGGAGCTACATCCGTAGGCTCAGTTAGCGGCTCATCGTCAGTATGAGTTCTTTCAGAATCAGCCTCCTCGGCTATGACAAGTTCGGGCTTCTTATGTTTGACTCGTTTCTTAGGAACAATCCTTAGGGCCACCTCAAACCTTATACTCTGTCCTCGTTCAATCAGCCCATAAGTCCGGAGATTCCTGTCGGTCAAAAGCAACTCGATGTCCCTATCTTCACTCGGGACTTCTCGAAGTACTCGCACCATCTCCTTGAACTATTCGCCTTCGGGTCGCGGGATCGTTGCTGTAAAAAGGAAAAATTAATATAAGTTTTACTTCGGCAGCAATTGTCGTAGTAACTATTTAAGAACTCGGTTATACTCACGTCTGAATAACCATCGTCGGGCAAATCCTGGAGGACATCTGACGTAAAACCATTCTGTCCTATAGTAACTCAGTCTTATCCAGGATCCGGTGACCACTTGACAATTTCTCACCGCTTCTAGAAATGTGAAAGAAGGATAATCACCCCGAGTTTTGAAGTTGAACAAGTATCTGATCTCAATCGGGAGCGGCGGTCGATGGAGATATTCCATAAATGCAATGAACAAGCTATTGATCGACGCATATCCGTTCGGGTGCAGCTGAGATGGGGCGATCCTCAAAAACGACAATACTTCTCTTATATACTCGTTGAACAGGGGAAGTGTCCCGAACGCACACGCGTGGCGGTTAAATGCTGTGTATCCTTCCGGCGGATTATGTGGTCTATCGTTCGGCCCCGGCAGTAACACATCGTCGAGTGACAGGCCGTGTCTCAAACATATTCTCCCCAACATGTCTTCAGAGATATTCGATGGAACGGAATCCGATGGATTGGCAATGAACGACGCCTCAGGAAGTTCGTCTGGAGCCAGACCGATGATCTCAGAATCTATATCCGGAACTTCTAGCCTTGGAGAGACTGTACCTTGAATCTCCTGCTGCTGTGAACTTGAAGGTTCCATAACTAGCTAACTCATGAGAAACCATCGTTAGACGACAAAGAACCCGTGCGTTCCCCAGTGTAAAGTGTATGAATGTGTGTGGTACCGTGCCATGCATTACTTGAATAAATGTTGCAGAGTTAAAGTGAATGTGCAAACGACAAAGCTACGAAGTCCAGCTATAATGACCGTCATCACTGACCGTCGTCACTAAATCGTTTATATGATGGAAGTCGGTTCGAATAGAAGTTGTTATAATTCCATCGACGAGATTCAAAAGGCAGTCAAGTATGCAGTTTAATATTAAAGTCCAAATATGCAGGAATGAAGCTCGTCGGGGTTATGCTTGAAAAAATTTCAAATTTTGGAATCCATCATGTAGGGTTCGAAACCATCACAGAGGCGTTCGAACCCAACCGAACACCTCTTCCTTCGAACCCATCCAAACTTCGTTCGAACCCATGCGTTCGAAACCATCATAACATTGCTTCGAACCCAGGCGTTCGAACCCAACCTGACATCACTTCGAACCGATCATTGCCTGACAAGTTCGAACCGATACAGAAACCCTTAACTTGACATCGGTCGCGTTCGAACCGATCCACTTCGAATCAATACAAAGTTGTGGACTTCGAAACGATAGCCTATAAGTTCGAATCCATCGGTTCGAATCCATCGGTTCGAATGGACCCCTCGAAACCCTCATTCGGTGCGAACTGCGCATCCCAACAAAGACTTTCTAAGGATCGATTCGAAATCTAATGAAAAGACACCACCGTCATCGATTCGAACTTGAACCCACACATTGGTTCGAAACCCTCCCAAACCAGATCTGGTTTTGTCAATCTCGAGGCCATGCAATCGATAAACAGAAATAGGTTCGAAATAGCTTCGTCGTTTGAATCCGAGGCTAATTACCTAGTCTGAACAATGGATTCGAGAGATTGAAGGCTTGAATTTGGATTGATTCGAAAACGCGACGCAGTGTTTTCTCTTTTGAAGCTTCGAAACGATGCACTGCACAGTAGAAAGCAAGAGAGAGTAAAAGTAAAAAGTGAAAAAGTGGCAGGCCCACTGCTATTTATATGGGGGGTTGGTGATGACCGGGTCGATTCGAGTTCTGGTAAAGTTGACCGATTACAACAGGTCAGAAGGCAGAAACGTTTCGAAACCTACTTTCGAACCCATACGCTTGAGGCTCCATCGTGTGAAGCACACGAAACACTGCCGTGAACAAAAGTTTCGTACCCATCCAAATCATCGATTCGAAGATCAGTTTCGAACCAACGAAACGAACTACTAGTTCGAAACCATCCTCTCACATCGTTTCGAATGTCAGTTTCGAACCCATCACAGCACAAGTATACTCCATCCTTTCTGACCAGTTCAAAAGTCAATTTCGAATCCATCATAGCACGAGTATACTCCGTCGGTTCGAATGAAGATTTCGAATCCATCGATGCTCCAGCGCATCGATTCGAAGTCTCGTATTCACGCAACCCATCATTGCACGGGCATATTGCATCCATACAAACTTGGGTTTCGAACCCATCAATGCTCGAACGCATCGGTTCGAAACATTACACTCGCGCAATGCAAATTCTATTCCTTTAACCTTCTATATCGGTTCAGGAGAGGATCGATACGAAGGAACCTTTCAAAACGACCATCAAGCGTTGTCTCAATTCAAATTTCAAAATCGATTCAGGAGAGAATCGATACGAAATTCTATAGCAAACCAAACTGACAACGACTCGTGGACGCACGACGTTTACAAGGTTCAAATTAACATATGTGCATACATGTCGGACTAACATTCGATTTTGAATATTCATAGGGATCAAACACTCATCCTATTACAAATGCAACAGCCAACGGCTAAGCACTATTATACAGCAATCAATCACATCAACGCAAGGTTACAGCAGTACAGCATACGAGTTTCAACGAAAAAAAAGAAAAGAAAAGAGAGCAATGATTGTTCAGATAGAAATGGCAGCTATTCAAAGCACGTCATGTTCCCACAAGACGTACTTTGGGGGGCAAAATGTTATCCCGCTTTTTGGCAAAGCCGCGATACCAAAATATCGATCAGAAACAGAGAATAGTTCGTCTGAGAGACTGGTCATACTTCGTCTTGCTATGGATATCACTAAATTTTGTCCGAGTCCGGATTGGACTACAATTGATAGGACACGGCAAGAAAGACCACAAGAGTCAGCATTTCAAATCTCAAGTCAATCCGAGTTCGTATGCTCAAGTTATGATCGGTTCAACTTGGAGGGAACACACTGGTTTCGAACCCACCATGATGGGTGTCTTCGAACCCATCATCATGCACCATTCGAAACCATCACTTCGAATCCACCAAGTTCGAAACCATCGCCTTCGAAACCCTCGGGATGCCTCGGCCTCGAACTCATCAGAGAGTAGCTGATTCGAATCAATACTCGGCTGCCTCATTTCGAAACCATCAGACATGCATGCTTCGAAACCATCCATAAGCTTCATTCGAACCCATCCCTGAAGTCATGTTCGAACCCGTCACAAAGCCATGCTTCGAACCCATCACAGAGGCCTTCTTCGAAACCATCCGTGATACCTTCTTCGAACCCATCCGTGATGCCATGTTCGAACCCATCCTGTGTTGCCTTATTCGAACCTACTGGATCAACCAACGTGTCTTCCATCGGTTCGAAATCACCGAGATACACGGAGTCGAAGCGGTCAACGCGGAGTTAAGTCCGGGTCGATTCGAAGTTTGTGCTCCACGTCACCACGAAGCCGCGTGCCATGATGGATTCGAACCATCGTTTCGAATACATGGGTTCGAACCAAACAGCCATGCCATGAACTCAATTTCGAATCCATCATATCTCCTAATCTACTGATCCAAATGCCATGAAATTTTCACAGATGCTAGCATATATATTGAAGAATGTCCACGCCAAATTTCACCTCGATTGGATGAATTCTTGATCGGTTCGAATGGAGTTCGAACCGATGTCAAAGTGGGCCCAAACTTCCCGAGACCGTACGCTTGGGCCCCCTCACGTGCCAAAAGTGTCTCCCGAGCTTTCAGCGAAATATCAGCAGCCTACACCTATAAATAGAGCTCCAGAGCCAACAGAAAAGGGACCTTCGGGATCTACTGACTCTCAAGCGCCCAGACTCTGCCGGATTGACATCTCCATCATAATTTCACTACTGATTTCGAATTTTCAGTTGTAACTTGCTGTTGATCGCGGTAACAACTTGTAAACATTGAAAGAGAATCAATAAAAAATCAAAAAACGTCACAGTGGACGTAGGCGACACGCCGAACCACTATAAATCGTTTGCCTACGCATTTTGTTTACTGTTGACTAGAGTTTTTGTTAGATAATATTCATATTCAGTTCATACTCTTGATTGTTATCTCTTCAATGACTCCCGAAGAGTGTTGTGACCAATTTTGGTGCAAACAACGGCTGAAAGCTGTCATAGCTGTAGAACTCACAGATACCTTCGTTTTGACTGGTTATGGTTCCCGTAAATCTAAACGAGCCAAGAGTTATGGCCCTCCGAAGAATCGATTTCCACAAGGTGCAACATCTGCGGTGCAAGGTGCAACATCCGTCCAAAATGACGAAACCGTGTCGTACGACCTTTAGAAATGGGTGCATGGATTTGAAACGGTGCAGTACCATGGTGCACCACTCTCCAGCGATGGTAAATCATTGACCAGCCACGGGAATCCCGTTTTATATAAAAAATCCACGTGACGAAAAAACGAAGGGTAAAAAACTTCCATGACCCGATTGAGGTTCGAATAGGATTTTTTGGGTATGAAACTAATCAGTGACGGCTGAAAGCCGTCATAGCTGTAGAACTCACAGATACCTTCGTTTTGACTGGTTATGGCTCCCGTAACTCTAAACGAGCCAAGAGTTATGGCCCTCCGAAGAATCGATTTCCATAGGGTGCAACATCTGCGGTGCAAGGTGCAACATCCGTCCAAAATGACGAAACCGTGCCGTACGACCTTTAGAAATGGGTGCATGGATTTGAAACGGTGCAGTACCATGGTGCACCACTCTCCAGCGATGGTATATCATTGACCAGCCACGGGGATCCCGTTTTACAGAAAAATTCCACGTGACGAAAAAACGAAGGGTAAAAACTTCCTTGACACGATTGAGGTTCGGATATGATTTTTTGGGTATGAAACTAGCCAGTGATGGCTGAAAGCTGTCATAGCTGTAGAACTCACAGATACCTTCGTTTTGACTGGTTATGGCTCCCGTAACTCTAAACGAGCCAAGAGTTATGGCCCTCCGAAGAATCGATTTCCACAGGGTGCAACATCTGCGGTGCAAGGTGCAACATCCGTCCAAAATGACGAAACCGTGCTGTACGACCTTTAGAAATGGGTGCATGGATTTGAAACGGTGCAGTACCATGGTGCACCACTCTCCAGCGATGGTAAATCATTGACCAGCCACGGGGATCCCGTTTTACAGAAAAAATCCACGTGACGAAAAATCTGTGGTGTGCCCATCCAGCTCATGGAATAGGCAATATTTTCCAGTCCTGCGCTCCCGCTCGGTGGGATCCCTTACAGGTGGCTTTCGATAGTGAAGTTGCCCCCTGGTTTCAGTGAAGACTCTTTCTAGGCTTGCATTCAGATCTGTGTACTGCCTGAATCTTGGTTCTTGGAATTTCTTCCGTTTATCAGGACCATCATGTCTGTCATCCTGTTTCCTTTTTCCCTTGTCCGCTCCGGACTGCTCTCCGGAGGTCCCTGCACTTTTCGTGGCATTTATTTCATGACTCTCGACTCATGATTCTTCTAACCGAATGAACTTTTCAGCTTTATGAAAGAATTCTCCAAGATCCTGCGGTGGATCTTTAGTTAGAGAATCTTTGAACTTGGTGCCTTCCGCGACTCCTGCCACCGCCGCCATTAAAATCATTGATGGATCCGGGCGATCTACAGAAGTCACTGTCACGTTGAATCTCAGTAGGAAATCTTTTATGGACTCTCCGGTCCTTTGCTTGATTGATGCTAAGGTCATCACGCTTTTGGGTCGCGTTACATGGACCCTGAACTGTCTCATGAAGCAATCAACGAGCTCGCTCCATGTTCCGATTGATCCCGTCTCTAGCTGTCTGAACCATAGTGAAGCTAAATCTGTCAAATATAGAGGGAAGCATCGCGCCATCACTTCCTCGGATGCCCCCAGCACTTCCATGTGCCTGATATATCTTGTGATGTGTATGGTCGGGTCTGATCTCCCGTCATATGGTTCTAGCGTTGGTAATTTGAACTTTGGAGGGTTCCTTGCGTTGCGGATGTTTGGAGTGAATGGACTCTGACTAACTTCTTCTAGGCCTCCGCTAGGCAATCCTCCTCTCATGATTCTTCGCATCAGGCCAATCATTCTCTCGTCTCCGTCTAGGGGTTGGCCCCTTGTCAAGTTCCTATCCTGCCCCCCGAGCCTTGAAGGGAATTCTGGTACGTATTCTTCTGGTGGCTCGTTAGCATATGCATGGGCTCCAGCTTGTTGAGCTCCGTCTGTTGGTCTTCCAGCATCGGACCCTGAGGTTCTGCCCCCAAGGCCTTGTTGACCACCTTCAACTCCTGTATTCTGGTCTTGAACCTGACCTTCATTAGCTTCTGCAATCCTGATTCCTTGTCCCGCACTCGTAGCTGTTGTAGTTGGTCCAAGGTTTTGCATGTTCGCCGCCCTCATCTGTTCGAGGAAATTCTGCAGCATCTCCTGTTGACTCTTCATCATGCTTTCGCGTAATGAATTAGCCATAGCCTCCATCTTGTCTCTAGTGATGTAGACGGAAGCTTGTCCTTCTCCTGATCTTGAGGATGCTTCTTGGCTTCCTCCTTGTTGGCTCCTATCAACTCTTTGTCTTGTTTGTCGAGTCATTGTTTCCGGATTGGAGTATCTTCAAACTTTTGAATCTGAATTCTGAATTTGATGTAGCGGGTGCTAGTTCCTCTCAATGAAAGCACCAAAGTGTTTGCACCAAAATTGGTCACAAACCCCGATGAATGTGAAAGCACCAGTGTTGGAATATAAATCAGCAGTATCCAAACACAAATCACAGATCTAAGTAGCAAAATAATAAATCTAAACAAGAACACACGATTTATAGTGGTTCGGCTATCTCCGGCCTACGTCCACTTCAAAGGTTTTTCCTTTTATTGATGTTCTTCGCTGATTACAATCGATTACAGCGGATTACAATGAGTTATAGTTCTGAAATTCAAGTACAACGGTGGTTGTTGAGTGCAAAGTAGAGCCTTGGTGGAGTCTTGATGCTTCAGAGTCTTGATCTTGCCAAAGAGAATCCGGTCCCTTTTCTGAATGATCTGGGAGTCTATTTATAGGCGTAGGCTGCTGCTCTCTTGCTGAAAGCTCGGGAGACCTCTTCTGGCACGTGAGGGGGCCCACACGTACGGTCTCGGGAAGTTTGGGCCCACTTTGGCATCGGTTCGGACTCCATTCGAACCGATCAAGAACTCATCCAATCGAGGTGAAATTTGGCGTGGGCATTTGTCAACATGTATGGAAGCATCTTGAAAATTTCATGGCATTTGGATCAGCAGGTTGGGAGATATGGTGGATTCGAATTTAGGTTTGTGAGATAGCTGTTTGGTTCGAACCCAAGTGTTCGAACCGATGGTTTCGAATCCATCATAGCACGCGACTTCGTGGTGACGTGGAGCGCAAACTTTGAATCGATTCGAACTTCACTCCGTGTTGACCGCTTCGACTCCATATATCTCGGCGCATTCGAACCGATGGAAGACACGTCATCGCGGTTGGTTGACCCAGTGGGTTCGAATGAAGCTACACAGGATGGGTTCGAGGATGATATCACGGATGGGTTCGAAGCATGGCTCTGTGATGGGTTCGAAGTAAGGCTATCTTGGGGGTTTACTTAATGGAGTCGAGGCGAGGTTCTAGCTAATGGATTCGAACGTCGTCTTTCTTATCGATTCGAACATTGTGGGTTCGAATTAGTTGGGTTCGAAGTGGAGTCGAACCGATGGATGCGAACTCCATCGATTCGAACTTTGGTACACGGGTATGGATTCGAGGCGCGGCCTCACTTCTTGGGTTCGAACCAGATGGGTTCGAACATAGGTAGGGTGATGGTTTCGAACAGAGCAATGTCCATTTTTCTCAACTAGAATCCATCATAACTTGAGCATACGACCTCGGATTGACTTGAAATTTGGAATGCAGACTTCTATGATCTTTCTTATCGTGTCCTATCAATTGTGACCCGTTCCGGACTCGGACAAAATTCATCGATATCCATGGTTATCCTGCAATGCATGGTTGATATTCATGAATAGCAATCATTGATTTCCAGTAAATTCTGGATATCTCAACTTTGCCAAAAGTTGGGATAAGACCAGTGACGGCTGAAAGCCGTCATAGCTGTAGAACTCACAGATATCTTCGTTTTGACTGGTTGTGGCTCCCGTAACTCTAAACGAGCCAAGAGTTATGGCCCTCCGAAGAATCGATATCCACAGGGTGCAACATCTACGGTGTAAGGTGCAACATCCGTCCAAAATGACGAAACAGTGCCGTACGACCTTTAGAAATGAGTGCATGGATTTGAAACATTGCAGTGCCACGGTGCACCACTCTCCAGCGATGGTAAATCATAGACCAGCCACGGGGATCCCGTTTTACAGAAAAAATCCACGTGACGAAAAAACGAAGGGTAAAAAACTTCCTTGACCCGATTGAGGTTCAGATAGGATTTTTTGGGTATGAAACTAACCAGTGACGGCTAAAAGCCGTCATAGCTGTAGAACTCACAGATACCTTCGTTTTGACTGGTTATGGCTCCCGTAACTCTAAACGAGCCAAGAGTTATGGCCCTCCGAAGAATCGATTTCCACAGGGTGCAACATCTGCGGTGCAAGGTGCAACATCTGTCCAAAATGACGAAACCGTGTCGTACGACCTTTAGAAATTGGTGCATGGATTTGAAACGGTGCAGTACGATGGTGCACCACTCTCCAGCGATGGTAAATCATTGACCAACCACGGGGATCCCGTTTTACAGAAAAATTCCACGTGACGAAAAAACGAAGGGTAAAAACTTCCTTGACCCGATTGAGGTTCGGATATGATTTTTTGGGTATGAAACTAACCAGTGATGGCTGAAAGCTGTCATAGCTGTAGAACTCACAGATACCTTCGTTTTGACTGGTTATGGCTCCCGTAACTCTAAACGAGCCAAGAGTTATGGCCGTCCGAATAATAGATATCCTTAGGGTGCAACATCTACGGTTCAAGGTGCAACATCCGTCCAAAATTACGAAACCGTGCCGTACGACCTTTAGAAATGGGTGCATGGATTTGAAAATGTGCAGTACCATGGTGCACCACTCTCCAGCGATGGTAAATCATTGACCAGCCACGGGGATCCCGTTTTACAGAAAAAATCCACGTGACGAAAAAACGAAGGGTAAAAAACTTCCATCACCCGATTGAGGTTCGGATAGGATTTTTTGGGTATGAAACTAACCAGTGACGGCTGAAAGCGGTCATAGCTGTAGAACTCACAGATACCTTCGTTTTGACTGGTTATGGCTCCCGTAACTCTAAACGAGCCAAGAGTTATGGCCCTCCGAATAATCGATATCCATAGGGTGCAACATCTGCGGTGCAAAGTGCAACATCCGTCCAAAATGACGAAACTGTGCCGTACGACCTTTAGAAATGGGTGCATGGATTTGAAACGGTGCAGTACCATGGTGCACCACTCTCCAGCGATGGTAAATCATAGACAAACAACGGGGATCCCGTTTTACAGAAAAAATTCACGTGACGAAAAAACGAAGGGTAAAAAACTTCCTTGACCCGATTGAGGTTCGGATAGGATTTTTTGGGTATGAAACTAACCGGTGACGGCAGAAAGATGTCATAGCTGTAGAACTCACAGATACCTTCGTTTTGACTGGTTATGGCTCCCGTAACTCTAAACGAGCCAAGAGTTATGGCCCTCCGAATAATCGATATCCAAAGGGTGCAACATCTGCGGTGCAAGGTGCAACATCCGTCCAAAATGACGAAACCGTGCCGTACGACCTTTAGAAATGGGTGCATGGATTTGAAACGGTGCAGTACCATGGTGCACCACTCTCCAGCGATGGTAAATCATTGACCAGCCAAGGGGATCCCGTTTTACAGAAAAAATCCACGTGACGAAAAAACGAAGGGTAAAAAACTTCCATGACCCGATTGAGGTTCGGATAGGATTTTTTGGGTATGAAACTAACCAGTGACGGCTGAAAGCCATCATAGCTGTAGAACTCACAGATACCTTCGTTTTGACAGGTTATGGGTCCTGTAACTCTAAACGGGCCAAGAGTTATGGCTCTCCGAATAATCGATATCCAAAGGGTGCAACATCTGCGGTGCAAGGTGCAACATCCGTCCAAAATGACGAAACCGTGCCGTACGACCTTTAGAAATGGGTGCATGCATTTTAAATGGTGCAGTACCATGGTGCACCACTCTCCAGCGATGGTAAATCATTGACAAGCCACGGGGATCCCGTTTTACAGAAAAACTCCACGTGACGAAAAAACGAAGGGTAAAAAACTTCCTTGACCCGATTGAGGTTCGGATAGGATTTTTTGGGTATGAAACTTACCGGTAACGGCAGAAAGATGTCATAGCTATAGAAATCACAGATACCTTCGTTTTGACTGGTTATGGCTCCCGTAACTCTAAACGAGCCAAGAGTTATGGCCCTCCGAATAATAGATATCCATAGGGTGCAACATCTACGGCGCAAGGTGCAACATCCGTCCAAAATGACGAAACCGTGACGTACGACCTTTAGAAATGGGTGCATGGATTTGAAATAGTGCAGTACCATGGTGCACCACTCTCCAGCGATGGAAAATCGTTGACCAGCCACGGGGATCCCGTTTTACAGAAAAAATCCACGTGACGAAAAAACGAAGGGTAAAAAACTTCCATGACCCGATTGAGGTTCGGATAGGATTTTTTGGGTATGAGACTAACCAGTGACGGCTGAAAGCCATCATAGCTGTAGAACTCACAGATACATTCGTTTTGACAGGTTATGGGTCCCGTAACTCTAAACGGGCCAAGAGTTATGGCTCTCCGAATAATCGATATCCAAAGGGTGCAACATCTGCGGTGCAAGGTGCAACATCCGTCCAAAATGACGAAACTGTGCCGTACGACCTTTAGAAATAGGTGCATGGATTTGAAACGGCGCAGTACCATGGTGCACCACTCTCCAGCGATTGTAAATCATAGACCAGCCACGGGAATCCCGTTTTACATAAAAAATCCACGTGACGAAAAAACGAAGGGTAAAAAACTTCCTTGACCCGATTGAGGTTCGGATAGGATTTTTTGGGTATGAAACTAACCAGTGACGGCAGAAAGATGTCATAGCTGTAGAACTCACAGATACCTTCGTTTTGACTGGTTATGGCTCCCGTAACTCTAAACGAGCCAAGAGTTATGGCCCTCCGAATAATAGATATCCATAGGGTGCAACATCTACGGCGCAAGGTGCAACATCCGTCCAAATTGACGAAACCGTGCCGTACGACCTTTAGAAATGGGTGCATGGATTTGAAACGGTGCAGTACCATGGTGCACCACTCTCCGGCGATGGAAAATCGTTGACCAGCCGCGGGGATCCCGTTTTACAGAAAAAATCCACGTGACGAAAAAACGAAGGGTAAAAAACTTCCATGACCCGATTGAGGTTAGGATAGGATTTTTTGGGTATGAAACTAACCAGTGACGGCTGAAAGCTGCCATAGCTGTAGAACTCACAGATACCTTCGTTTTGACTGGTTATGGATCCCGTAACTCTAAACGATCCAAGAGTTATGGTCCTCCGAATAATCGATATCCATAGGGTGCAACATCTACGGTGCGAGGTGCAACATCCGTCCAAAATGACGAAACCGTGCCGTACGACCTTTAGAAATGGGTGCATGGATTTGAAACGGTGCACTACCATGGTGCACCACTCTCCAGCGATGGTAAATCATTGACCAGCCACGGGGATCCTGTTTTACAGAAAAAATCCACGTGACGAAAAAACGAAGGGTAAAAAACTACCATGACCTGATTGAGGTTCGATTAGGATTTTTTGCGTATGAAACTAACCAGTGACGGCTTAAAGCGGTCATAGCTGTAGAACTCACAGAAACCTTCGTTTTGACTTGTTATGGGCCCCATAACTCTAAACGAGCCAAGAGTTATGGCCCTTCAAACAATCGATATCCATAGGGTGCAACGTCTACGGTGCAAGGTGCAACATCCGTCCAAAATGACGAAACAGTGCCGTACGACCTTTAGAAATGGTTGCATGGATTTGAAATGTTGCAGTACCATGGTGCACCACTCTCCAGCGATGGTAAATCATAGACCAGCCACGGGATCCCGTTTTACAGAAAAAATCCACGTGACGAAAAAACAAAGGGTAAAAATCTTCCTTGACCCGATTGAGGTTCGGATAGGATTTTTTGGGTATGAAACTAACCAGTGACGGCTTAAAGCTGTCATAGCTGTAGAACACACAGATACCTTCGTTTGACAGGTAATGGCTCGCGTACCTCTGAACGAGCCAAGAGTTATGGCCCTCCGAATAATCGATATCCACAGGGTGCAACATCTACGGTGCAAGGTGCAACATCCGTCCAAAATGACAAAACCGTGCCGTACGACCTTTAGAAATGGGTGTATGGATTTGAAACGGTGCAGTACCATGGTGCACCACTCTCCAGCGATGGTAAATCATTGACCAGCCACGGGGATCCCGTTTTACAGAAAAAATCCACGTGACGAAAAAACGAAGGTTAAAAACTTCCATGACCCGATTGAGGTTCGGATAGGATTTTTTGGGTATGAAACTAACCAGTGACGGCTGAAAGCTGTCATAGCTGTAGAACTTACAGATACCTTCATTTTGACTGGTTATGGCTCCCGTAACTCTAAACGAGCCAAGAGTTATGGCCCTCCGAATAATCGATATCCTTAGGGTGCAACATCTACGGTGCAAGGTGCAACATCCGTCCAAAATTACGAAACCGTGCCGTACGACCTTTAGAAATGGGTGCATAGATTTGAAACGGTGCAGTACCATGGTGCACCACTCTCCAGCGATGGTAAATCATTGACCAGCCACGGGGATACCGTTTTACAGAAAAAATCCACGTGACGAAAAAACGAAGGGTAAAAAACTTCCAT
This sequence comes from Allium cepa, assembly GCA_030765085.1. Classification (NCBI taxonomy): domain Eukaryota; kingdom Viridiplantae; phylum Streptophyta; class Magnoliopsida; order Asparagales; family Amaryllidaceae; genus Allium; species Allium cepa. Next base: position 3,524,629 of record CM060941.1, read on the forward strand.
GACCCGATTGAGGTTCGGATAGGATTTTTTGGGTATGAAACTAACCAGTGACGGCTGAAAGCGGTCATAGCTGTAGAACTCACAGATACCTTTGTTTTGACTGGTTATGGCTCCCGTAACTCTAAACGAGCCAAGAGTTATGGCCCTCCGAAGAATCGATATCCATAGGGTGCAACATCTACGGTGCAAGGCGCAACATCCGTCCAAAATTACGAAACCGTGCTGTACGACCTTTAGAAATGGGTGCATGGATTTGAAACGGTGCAGTACCATGGTGCACCACTCTCCAGCGATGGTAAATCATTGACCAGCCACGGGGATCCCGTTTTACAGAAAAAATCCACGTGACGAAAAAACGAAGGGTAAAAAACTTCCATGATCCGATTGAGGTTCGGATAGGATTTTTTGGGTATGAAACTAACCAGTGACGGCTGAAAGCGGTCATAGCTGTAGAACTCACAGATACCTTTGTTTTGACTGGTTATGGCTCCCGTAACTCTAAACGAGCCAAGAGTTATGGCCCTCCAAAGAATCGATATCCATAGGGTGCAACATCTACGGTGCAAGGTGCAACATCCGTCCAAAATTACGAAAGCGTGCCGTACGACCTTTAGAAATGGGTGCATGGATTTGAAACGGTGCAGTACCATGGTGCACCACACTCCAGCGATGGTAAATCATTGACCAGCCACGAGGATCCCGTTTTACAGAAAAAATCCACGTGACGAAAAAACGAAGGGTAAAAAACTTCCATGACCCGATTGAGGTTCGGATAGGATTTTTTGGGTATGAAACTAACCAGTGATGGCTAAAAGCCGTCATAGCTGTAGAACTCACAGATATCTTCGTTTTGACTGGTTGTGGCTCCCGTAACTCTAAACGAGCCAAGAGTTATGGCCCTCCGAAGTATCGATATCCACAGGGTGCAGCATATAAGGTGTAAGGTGCAACATCCGTCCAAAATGACGAAACAGTGCCGTACGACCTTTAGAAATGAGTGCATGGATTTGAAACATTGCAGTGCCACGGTGCACCACTCTCCGGCGATGGTAAATCATAGACCAGCCACGGGGATCCCGTTTTACAGAAAAAATCCACGTGACGAAAAAACGAAGGGTAAAAAACTTCCTTGACCCAATTGAGGTTCGGATAGGATTTTTTGGGTATGAAACTAACCAGTGACGGTGAAAAGCCATCATAGCTGTAGAACTCACAGATACCTTCGTTTTGACTGGTTTTGGCTCCCGTAACTCTAAACGAGCCAAGAGTTATGGCCCTCCGAAGAATCGATTTCCACAGGGTGCAACATCTGTAGTGCAAGGTGCAACATCCGTCCAAAATGACGAAACCGTGCCGTACGACCTTTAGAAATGGGTGCATGGATTTGAAACGGTGCAGTACCATGGTGCACCACTCTCCAGCGATGGTATATCATTGATCAGCCACGGGGATCCCGTTTTACAGAAAAATTCCACGTGACGAAAAAACGAAGGGTAAAAACTTCCTTTACCCGATTGAGGTTCGGATAGGATTTTTTGGGTATGAAACTAAACAGTGATGGCTGAAAGCTGTCATAGCTATAGAACTCACAGATACCTTCGTTTTTACTGGTTATGGCTCCCATAACTCTAAACGAGCCAAGAGTTATGGCCCTCCGAATAATCGATATCCTTAGGGTGCAACATCTACGGTGCAAGGTGCAACATCCGTCCAAAATTACGAAACCGTGCCGTACGACCTTTAGAAATGGGTGCATGGATTTGAAACGATGCAGTACCATGGTGCACCACTCTTCAGCGATGGTAAATCATTGACCAGCCACGGGGATCCCGTTTTACAGAAAAAATCCACGTGACGAAAAAACGAAGTGTAAAAAACTTCCATGACCCGATTGAGGTTCGGATAGGATTTTTTGGGTATGAAACTAACCAGTGATGGCTGAAAGCCGTCATAGCTGTAGAACTCACAGATATCTTCGTTTTGACTGGTTGTGGCTCCCGTAACTCTAAACGAGCCAAGAGTTATGGCCCTCCGAAGAATCGATATCCACAGGGTGCAACATCCACGGTGTAAGGTGCAACATCCGTCCAAAATGACGAAACAGTGTCGTACGACCTTTAGAAATGAGTGCATGGATTTGAAACATTGCAGTGCCACGGTGCACCACTCTCAAGCGATGGTAAATCATAGACCAGCCACGGGGATCCCGTTTTACAGAAAAAATCCACGTGACGAAAAAACGAAGGGTAAAAAACATCCTTGACCCGATTGAGGTTCGGATAGGATTTTTTGGGTATGAAACTAACCAGTGACGGCTGAAAGCCGTCACAACTGTAGAACTCACAGATACCTTCGTTTTGACTGGTTATGGCTCCCGTAACTCTAAACGAGCCAAGACTTATGGCCCTCCGAAGAATCGATTTCCACAGGGTGCAACATCTGCGGTGCAAGGTGCAACATCCGTCCAAAATGACGAAACCGTGCCGTACGACCTTTAGAAATGGGTGCATGGATTTGAAACGGTGTAGTACCATGGTGCACCACTCTCCAGCGATGGTATATCATTGACCAGCCACGGGGATCCCGTTTTACAGAAAAATTCCACGTGACGAAAAAACAACTGGTAAAAACTTCCTTGACACGATTGAGGTTCGGATATGATTTTTTGGGTATGAAACTAGCCAGTGATGGCTGAACGCTTTCATAGCTGTAGAACTCACAGATACCTTCGTTTTGACTGGTTATGGCTCCCGTAACTCTAAACGAGCCAAGAGTTATGGCCCTCCGAATAATCGATATCCTTAGGGTGCAACATCTATGGTGTAAGGTGCAACATCCGTCCCAAATTACGAAACCCTGCCGTACGTCCTTTAGAAATGGGTGCATGGATTTGAAACGATGCAGTACCATGGTGCACCACTCTCCAGCGATGGTAAATCATTGACCAGCCACGGGGATCCCGTTTTACAGAAAAAATCCACGTGACGAAAAAACGAAGGGTAAAAAACTTCCATGACCCGATTGAGGTTCGGATAGGATTTTTTGGGTATGAAACTAACCAGTGACGGCTGAAAGCCGTCATAGCTGTAGAACTCACAGATATCTTCGTTTTGACTGGTTGTGGCTCCCGTAACTCTAAACGAGCCAAGAGTTATGGCCCACCGAAGAATCGATATCCACAGGGTGCAACATCTACGGTGTAAGGTGCAACATCCGTCCAAAATGACGAAACAGTGCCGTACGACCTTTAGAAATGAGTGCATGGATTTGAAACATTGCAGTGCCACTGTGCACCACTCTCCAGCGATGGTAAATCATAGACCAGCCACAGGGATCCCGTTTTACAGAAAAAATCCACGTGACGAAAAAACGAAGGGTAAAAACTTCCTTGACCCGATTGAGGTTCGGATAGGATTTTTTGGGTATGAAACTAACCAGTGATGGCTGAAAGCTGTCATAGCTGTAGAACTCACAGATACCTTCGTTTTTACTGGTTATGGCTCCGGTAACTCTAAACGAGCCAAGAGTTATGGCCCTCCGAATAATCGATATCCTTTGGGTGCAACATCTACGGTGCAAGGTGCAACATCCGTCCAAAATTACGAAACCGTGCCGTACAACCTTTAGAAATGGGTGCATGGATTTGAAATGGTGCAGTACCATGGTGCACCACTCTCCAGTGATGGTAAATCATTGACCAGCCACGACGATCCCGTTTTACAGAAAAAATCCACGTGACGAAAAAACGAAGGGTAAAAAACTTCCATGACCTGATTGAGGTTCGGATAGGATTTTTTGGGTATGAAACTAACCAGTGATGGCTGAAAGCCATCATAGCTGTAGAACTCACAGATATCTTCGTTTTGACTGGTTGTGGCTCCCGTAACTCTAAACGAGCCAAGAGTTATGGCCCTCCGAAGAATCGATATCCACAGGGTGCAACATCTAAGGTGTAAGGTGCAACATCCGTCCAAAATGACGAAACAGTGCCGTACGACCTTTAGAAATGAGTGCATGGATTTGAAACATTGCAGTGCCACGGTGCACCACTCTCCAGCGATGGTAAATCATAAACCAGCCACGGGGATCCCGTTTTACAGAAAAAATCCATGTGACGAAAAAACGAAGGGTAAAAAACTTCCTTGACCCGATTGAGGTTCGGATAGGATTTTTTGGGTATGAAACTGACCAGTGACGGCTGAAAGCCGTCATAGCTGTAGAACTCACAGATACCTTCGTTATGACTGGTTATGGCTCCCGTAACTCTAAACGAGCCAAGAGTTATGGCCCTCCGAAGAATCGATTTCCACAGGGTGCAACATCTGCGCTGCAAGGTGCAACATCCGTCCAAAATGACGAAACCGTGTCGTACGACCTTTAGAAATGGGTGCATGGATTTGAAACGGTGCAGTACCATGGTGCACCACTCTCCAGCGATGGTATATCATTGACCAGCCACGTGGATCCCGTTTTACAGAAAAATTCCACGTGACGAAAAAACGAAGGGTAAAAACTTCCTTGACCCGATTGAGGTTCGGATAGGATTTTTTGTGTATGAAACAAACCAGTGATGGCTGAAAGCTGTCATAGCTATAGAACTCACAGATACCTTCGTTTTGACTGGTTATGGCTCCTGTAACTCTAAACGAGCCAAGAGTTATGGCCCTCCGAATAATCGATATCCTTTGGGTGCAACATCTACGGTGCAAGGTGCAACATCCGTCCAAAATTACGAAACCGTGCCGTACGTCCTTTAGAAATGGGTGCATGGATTTGAAATGGTGCAGTACCGTGGTGCACCACTCTCCAGCGATGGTAAATCATTGACCAGCCACGGGGATCCCGTTTTACAGAAAAAATCCACGTGACGAAAAAACGAAGGGTAAAAAACTTCCATGCCCCGATTGAGGTTCGGATAGGATTTTTTGGGTATGAAACTAACCAGTGACGCCTGAAAGCCGTCATAGCTGTAGAACTCACAGATATCTTCGTTTGACTGGTTGTGGCTCCCGTAACTCTAAACGAGCCAAGAGTTATGGCCCTCCGAAGAATCGATATCCACAGGGTGCAACATCTACGGTGTAAGTTGCAACATCCGTCCAAAATGACGAAACAATGCCATACGACCTTTAGAAATGAGTGCATGGATTTGAAACATTGCAGTGCCACGGTGCACCACCCTCCAGCGATGGTAAATCATAGACCAGCCACGGGGATCCCGTTTTACAGAAAAAATCCACGTGACGAAAAAACGAAGGGTAAAAAACTTCCTTGACCCGATTGAGGTTCGGATAGGATTTTTTGGGTATGAAACTAACCAGTGACGGCTGAAAGCCGTCACAGCTGTAGAACTCACAGATACCTTCGTTTTGACTGGTTATGGCTCCCATAACTCTAAACGAGCCAAGAGTTATGGCCCTCCGAAGAATCGATTTCCACAGGGTGCAACATCTGCGGTGCAAGGTGCAACATCCGTCCAAAATGACGAAACTGTGCCGTACGACCTTTAGAAATGGGTGCATGGATTTGAAACGGTGTAGTACCATGGTGCACCACTCTCCAGCGATGGTATATCATTGACCAGCCACGATGATCCCGTTTTACAGAAAAATTCCACGTGACGAAAAAACGAAGGGTAAAAACTTCCTTGACACGATTGAGGTTCGGATAGGATTTTTTGGGTATGAAACTAACCAATGATGGATGAAAGCTGTCATAGCTGTAGAACTCACAGATACCTTCGTTTTGACTGGTTATGGCTCCCGTAACTCTAAACTAGCCAAGAGTTATGGCCCTCCGAATAATCGATATCCTTAGGGTGCAACATCTACGGTGCAACATCCGTCCTAAATTACGAAACCGTGCGGTACAACCTTTAGAAATGGGTGCATGGATTTGAAACGGTGCAGTACCATGGTGTACCACTCTCCAGCGATGGTAAATCATTGACCAGCCACGGGGATCCCGTTTTACAGAAAAAATCCACGTGACGAAAAAAAGAAGGGTAAAAAACTTCCATGACCCGATTGAGGTTCGGATTGGATTTTTTGGGTATGAAACTAACCAGTGACGGCTGAAAGCCCTCATAGCTGTAGAACTCACAGATATCTTCATTTTGACATGTTGTGGCTCCCGTAACTCTAAACGAGCCAAGAGTTAAGGCCCTCCGAAGAATCGATATCCACAAGGTGCAACATCTACGGTGTAAGGTGCAACATCCGTCCAAAATGACGAAACAGTGCCGTACAACCTTTAGAAATGAGTGCATGGATTTGAAACAATGCAGTGCCACGGTGCACCACTCTCCAGCGATGGTAAATCATAGACCAGCCACGCGGATCCCGTTTTACAGAAAAAATCCACGTGACGAAAAAACGAAGGGTAAAAAACTTCCTTGACCCGATTAAGGTTCGGATAGGATTTTTTGGGTATGAAACTAACCAGTGACGGCTGAAAGCCATCATAGCAGTAGAACTCACAGATACCTTCGTTTTGACTGGTTATGGCTCCCGTAACTCTAAACAAGCCAAGAGTTATGGCCCTCCGAAGAATCGATTTCCACAGGGTGCAACATCTGCGGTGCAAGGTGCAACATCCGTCCAAAATGACGAAACCGTGCCGTACGACCTTTAGAAATGGGTGCATGAATTTGAAACGGTGCAGTACCATGGTGCACCACTCTCCAGCGATGGTAAATCTTTGACCAGCCACGGGGATCCCGTCTCACAGAAAAATTCCACGTGACGAAAAAACGAAGGGTAAAAACTTCCTTGACCCGATTGAGGTTCGGATATGATTTTTTGGGTATGAAACTAACCAGTGATGGCTGAAAGCTGTCATAGCTGTAGAACTCACAGATACCTTCGTTTTGACTGGTTATGGCTCCCGTAACTCTAAACGAGCCAAGAGTTATGGCCCTCCGAATAATCGATATCCTTAGGGTGCAACATCTACGGTGCAAGGTGCAACATCCGTCCAAAATTACGAAACCGTGCCGTACGACCTTTAGAAATGGGTGCATGGATTTGAAACGGTGTAGTACCATGGTGCACCACTCTCCAGCGATGGTAAATCATTGACCAGCCACGGGGATCCCGTTTTACAGAAAAAATCCACGTGACGAAAAAACGAAGGGTAAAAAACTTCCATGACCCGATTGAGGTTCGGATAGGATTTTTTGGTTATGAGACTAACCAGTGACGGCTGAAAGCCATCATAGCTGTAGAACTCACAGATACCTTCGTTTTGACTGGTTATGGCTCCCGTAACTCTAAACGAGCCAAGAGTTATGGCCCTCCGAATAATCGATATCCATAGGGTGCAACATCTGCGGTGCAAAGTGCAACATCCGTCCAAAATGACGAAACCGTGCCGTACGACCTTTAGAAATGGGCGCATGGATTTGAAATGGTGCAGTACCATGGTGCACCACTCTCCAGCAATGGTAAATCATAGACCAGCCACGGGTATCCCGTTTTACAGAAAAAATCCACGTGACGAAAAAACGAAGGGTAAAAAACTTCCTTGACCCGACTGAGGTTCGGATAGGATTTTTTGGGTATGAAACTAACCGGTGACGGCAGAATGATGTCATAGCTGTAGAACTCACAGATACCTTCGTTTTGACTGGTTATGGCTCCCGTAACTCTAAACGAGCCAAGAGTTATGACCCTCCGAATAATCGATATCCAAAGGGTGCAACATCTGCGGTGCAAGGTGCAACATCCGTCCAAAATGACGAAACCGTGCCGTACGACCTTTAGAAATGGGTGCATGGATTTGAAACGGTGCAGTACCATGGTGCACCACTCTCCAGCGATGGTAAATCATTGACCAGCCAAGGGGATCCCGTTTTACAGAAAAAATCCACGTGACGAAAAAACGAAGGGTAAAAAACTTCCATGACCCGATTGAGGTTCGGATAGGACTTTTTGGGTATGAAACTAACCGGTGATGGCTAAAAGCCATCATAGCTGTAGAACTCACAGATACCTTCGTTTTGACTGGTTATAGCTCCCGTAACTCTAAACGAGCCAAGAGTTATGGCCCTTCGAATAATCGATATCCAAAGGGTGCAACATCTGCGGTGCAAGGTGCAACATCCGTCCAAAATGACGAAACCGTGCCGTACGACCTTTAGAAATGGGTGCATGGATTTTAAACGGTGCAGTACCATGGTACACCACTCTCCAGCGATGGTAAATCATTGACCAGCCACGGGGATCCCGTTTTACAGAAAAAATCCACGTGACAAAAAAACGAAGGGTAAAAAACTTCCATGAACCGATTGAGGTTCGGATAGGATTTTTTGGGTATGAGACTAACCAGTGACATCGAAAGCCATCATAGCTGTAGAACTCACAGATACCTTCGTTTTGACTGGTTATGGCTCCCGTAACTCTAAACGACCCAAGAGTTATGGCCCTCCGAATAATCGATATCCTTAGGGTGCAACATCTACGGTGCAAGGTGCAACATCCGTCCAAAATTACGAAACCGTGCCGTACGACCTTTAGAAATGGGTGCATGGAATTGAAACGGTGCAGTACCATGGTGCACCACTCTCCAGCGATGGTAAATCATTGACCAGCCACGGGGATCCCGTTTTACAGAAAAAATCCACGTGACGAAAAAACAAAGGGTAAAAAACTTCCATGACCCGATTGAGGTTCGGATAGGATTTTTTGGGTATGAGACTAACCAGTGACGGCTGAAAGTCATCATAGCTGTAGAACTCACAGATACCTTCGTTTTGACTGGTTATAGCTCCCGTAACTCTAAACGAGCCAAGAGTTATGGCCCTTCGAATAATCGATATCCAAAGGGTGCAACATCTGCGGTGCAAGGTGCAACATCCGTCCAAAATGACGAAACCGTGCCGTACGACCTTTAGAAATGGGTGCATGGATTTGAAACGGTGCAGTACCATGGTACACCACTCTCCGGCGATGGTAAATCATTGACCAGCCACGGGGATCCCGTTTTACAGAAAAAATCCACGTGACGAAAAAACGAAGGGTAAAAAACTTCCATGAACCGATTGAGGTTCGGATAGGATTTTTTGGGTATGAGACTAACCAGTGACGGCTGAAAGCCATCATACTGTAGAACTCACAGATACCTTCGTTTTGACTGGTTATGGCTCCTGTAACTCTAAACGACCCAAGAGTTATGGCCCTCCGAATAATCGATATCCTTAGGGTGCAACATCTACGGTGCAAGGTGCAACATCCGTCCAAAATTACGAAACCGTGCCGTACGACCTTTAGAAATGGGTGCATGGAATTGAAACGGTGCAGTACCATGGTGCACCACTCTCCAGCGATGGTAAATCATTGACCAGCCACGGGGATCCCGTTTTACAGAAAAAATCCACGTGACGAAAAAACAAAGGGTAAAAAACTTCCATGACCCGATTGAGGTTCGGATAGGATTTTTGGGTATGAGACTAACCAGTGACGGCTAAAAGTCATCATAGCTGTAGAACTCACAAATACCTTCGTTTTGACTGGTTATGGCTCCCGTAACTCTAAACGAGCCAAGAGTTATGGCCCTCCGAATAATCGATATCCATAGGGTGCAACATCTGCGGTGCAAAGTGCAACATCCGTCCAAAATGACAAAACCGTGCCGTACGACCTTTAGAAATGGGTGCATGGATTTGAAACGGTGCAGTAACATGGTGCACCACTCTCTAGCGATGGTAAATCATAGACCAGCCACGGGTATCCCGTTTTACAGAAAAAATCCACGTGACGAAAAAACAAAGGGTAAAAAACTTCCTTGACCCGATTGAGGTTCGAATAGGATTTTTTGGGTATGAAACTAACCGGTGACGGCAGAATGATTTCATAGCTGTAGAAATCACAGATACCTTCGTTTTGACTGGTTATGGCTCCCGTAACTCTAAACGAGCCAAGAGTTATGGCCCTCCGAATAATCGATATCCAAAGGGTGCAACATCTGCGGTGCAAGGTGCAACATCCGTCCAAAATGACGAAACCGTGCCGTACGACCTTTAGAAATGGGTGCATGGATTTGAAACGGTGCAGTACCACGGTGCACCACTCTCCAGCGATGGTAAATCATTGACCAGCCAAGGGGATCCCGTTTTACAGAAAAAATCCACGTGACGAAAAAACGAAGGGTAAAAAATTTCCATGACCCGATTGAGGTTCGGATAGGATTTTTTGGGTATGAAACTAACAGTTGACGGCTAAAAGCTGTCATAGCTGCAGAACTAAAAGATACCTTAGTTTTGACTGGTTATAGCTCCCGTAACTCTAAACGAGCCAAGAGTTATGGCCCTCCGAATAATCGATATGCTTAGGGTGCAACATCTACGGTGCAAGGTGCAACATCCGTCTAAAATTACGAAACCGTGCCGTACGACCTTTAGAAATGGGTGCATGGATTTGAAACGGTGTAGTACCATGGTGCACCACTCTCCAGCGATGGTAAATCATTGACCAGCCACGGGGATCCCGTTTTACAGAAAAAATCCACGTGACGAAAAAACGAAGGGTAAAAAACTTCCATGACCCGATTGAGGTTCGGATAGGATTTTTTGTTTATGAGACTAACCAGTGATGGCTGAAAGCCATCATAGCTGTAGAACTCACAGATACCTTCGTTTTGACTGGTTATGGCTCCCGTAACTCTAAACGAGCCAAGAGTTATGGCCCTCCGAATAATCGATATCCATAGGGTGCAACATCTGCGGTGCAAAGTGCAACATCCGTCCAAAATGACGAAACCGTGCCGTACGACCTTTAGAAATGGGTGCATGGATTTGAAATGGTGCAGTACCATGGTGCACCACTCTCCAGCAATGGTAAATCATAGACCAGCCACGGGTATCCCGTTTTACAGAAAAAATCCACGTGACGAAAAAACGAAGGGTAAAAAACTTCCTTGACCCGATTGAGGTTCGGATAGGATTTTTTGGGTATGAAACTAACCGGTGACGGCAGAATGATGTCATAGCTGTAGAACTCACAGATACCTTCGTTTTGACTGGTTATGGCTCCCGTAACTCTTAACGAGCCAAGAGTTATGACCCTCCGAATAATCGATATCCAAAGGGTGCAACATCTGCGGTGCAAGGTGCAACATCCGTCCAAAATGACGAAACCGTGCCGTACGACCTTTAGAAATGGGTGCATGGATTTGAAACGGTGCAGTACCATGGTGCACCACTCTCCAGCGATGGTAAATCATTGACCAGCCAAGGGGATCCCGTTTTACAGAAAAAATCCACGTGACGAAAAAACGAAGGGTAAAAAACTTCCATGACCCGATTGAGGTTCGGATAGGACTTTTTGGGTATGAAACTAACCGGTGACGGCTAAAAGCCATCATAGCTGTAGAACTCACAGATACCTTCGTTTTGACTGGTTATAGCTCCCGTAACTCTAAACTAGCCAAGAGTTATGGCCCTTCGAATAATCGATATCCAAAGGGTGCAACATCTGCGGTGCAAGGTGCAACATCCGTCCAAAATGACGAAACCGTGCCGTACGACCTTTAGAAATGGGTGCATGGATTTTAAAAGGTGCAGTACCATGGTACACCACTCTCCAGCGATGGTAAATCATTGACCAGCCACGGGGATTCCGTTTTACAGAAAAAATCCACGTGACGAAAAAACGAAGGGTAAAAAACTTCCATGAACCGATTGAGGTTCGGATAGGATTTTTTGGGTATGAGACTAACCAGTGACGGCTGAAAGCCATCATAGCTGTAGAACTCACAGATACCTTCGTTTTGACTGGTTATGGCTCCTGTAACTCTAAACGACCCAAGAGTTATGGCCCTCCGAATAATCGATATCCTTAGGGTGCAACATCTACGGTGCAAGGTGCAACATCCGTCCAAAATTACGAAACCGTGCCGTACGACCTTTAGAAATGGGTGCATGGAATTGAAACGGTGCAGTACCATGGTGCACCACTCTATAGCGATGGTAAATCATTGACCAGCCACGGGGATCCCGTTTTACAGAAAAAATCCACGTGACGAAAAAACAAAGGGTAAAAAACTTCCATGACCCGATTGAGGTTCGGATAGGATTTTTTGGGTATGAGACTAACCAGTGACGGCTGAAAGCCATCATAGCTGTAGAACTCACAGATTCCTTCGTTTTGACTGGTTATGGCTCCCGTAACTCTAAACGAGCCAAGAGTTATGGCCCTCCGAATAATCGATATCCATAGGGTGCAACATCTGCGGTGCAAAGTGCAACATCCGTCCAAAATGACGAAACCGTGCCGTACGACCTTTAGAAATGGGTGCATGGATTTGAAACGGTGCAGTAACATGGTGCACCACTCTACAGCGATGGTAAATCATAGACCAGCCACGGGTATCCCGTTTTACAGAAAAAATCCACGTGACGAAAAAACGAAGGGTAAAAAACTTCCTTGACCCGATTGAGGTTCGGATAAGATTTTTTGGGTATGAAACTAACCGGTGATGGCAGAATGATGTCATAGCTGTAGAACTCACAGATACCTTCGTTTTGACTGGTTATGGCTCCCGTAACTCTAAACGAGCCAAGAGTTATGGCCCTCCGAATAATCGATATCCAAAGGGTGCAACATCTGCGGTGCAAGGTGCAACATCCGTCCAAAATGACGAAACCGTGCCGTACGACCTTTAGAAATGGGTGCATGGATTTGAAACGGTGCAGTACCACGGTGCACCACTCTCCAGCGATGGTAAATCATTGACCAGCCAAGGGGATCCCGTTTTACAGAAAAAATCCACGTGACGAAAAAACGAAGGGTAAAAAATTTCCATGACCCGATTGAGGTTCGGATAGGATTTTTTGGGTATGAAACTAACAGTTGATGGCTAAAAGCTGTCATAGCTGTAGAACTCACAGATACCTTCGTTTTGACTGGTTATAGCTCCCGTAACTCTAAACGAGCCAAGAGTTATGGCCCTTCGAATAATCGATATCCAAAGGGTGCAAGATCTGCGGTGCAAGGTGCAACACCCGTCCAAAATGACGAAACCGTGCCGTACGACCTTTAGAAATGGGTGCATGGATTTTAAACGGTGCGGTACCATGGTGCACCACTCTCCACCGATGGTAAATCATTGACCAGCCACGGGGATCCCGTTTTACAGAAAAAATCCACGTGACGAAAAAACGAAGGGTAAAAAACTTCCATGACCCGATTGAGGTTCAGATAGGATTTTTTGGGTATGAGACTAACCAGTGACGGCTGAAAGCCATCATAGCTGTAGCACTCACAGATATCTTCGTTTTGACAGGTTATGGGTCCCGTAACTCTAAACAGGCCAAGAGTTATGGCTCTCCGAATAATCGATATCCAAAGGGTGCAACATCTGCGGTGCAAGGTGCAAGATCCGTCCAAAATGACGAAACCGTGCCGTACGACCTTTAGAAATGGGTGCATGGATTTGAAACGGTGCAGTACCATGGTTCATCACTCTCCAGCGATGGTAAATCATAGACCAGCCACGGGGATCCCGTTTTACATAAAAAATCCACGTGACGAAAAAACGAAGGGTAAAAAACTTCCTTCACCCGATTGAGGTTCGGATAGGATTTTTTGGGTATGAAACTAACCGGTGATGGCAGAAAGATGTCAAAGCTGTAGAACTCACAGATCCCTTCGTTTTGACTGGTTATGGCTCCCGTAACTCTAAACGAGCCAGGAGTTATGGCCCTCCGAATAATAGATGTCCATAGGGTGCAACATCTACGGCGCAAGGTGCAACATCCGTCCAAAATGACGAAACCGTGCCATACGACCTTTAGAAATGGGTGCATGGATTTGAAATGGTGCAGTACCATGGTGCACCATTCTCCAGTGATGGAAAATCGTTGACCAGCCACGGGGATCCCGTTTTATAGAAAAAATCCACGTGACGAAAAAACGAAGGGTAAAAAACTTCCATGACCCGATTGAGGTTCGGATAGGATTTTTTGGGTATGAAACTAACCAGTGACGGCTAAAAGCCGTCATAACTGTAGAACTCACAGATACCTTCGTTTTGACAGGTTATGGGTCCCGTAACTCTAAACGAGCCAAGAGTTATGGCCCTCCGAATAATCGATATCCAAAGGGTGCAACATCTGCGGTGCAAGGTGCAACATCCGTCCAAAATGACGAAACCGTGCCGTACGACCTTTAGAAATGGGTGCATGGATTTGAAACGGTGCAGTACCATGGTGCACCACTCTCCAGCGATGGTAAATCATTGACCAACCACGGGGATCCCGTTTTATAGAAAAAATCCACGTGACGAAAAAACGAAGGGTAAAAAACTTCCATGACCCGATTGAGGTTCGGATAGGATTTTTTGGATATGAAACTAACCAGTGACAGCTGAAAGCAGTCATAGCTGTAGAACTCACAGATACCTTCGTTTTGACTGGTTATAGCTCCCGTAACTCTAAACAATCCAAGAGTTATGGCCCTCCGAATAATCGATATCCATAGGGTGCGACATCTACGGTGCGAGGTGCAACATCCGTCCAAAATGACGAAACCGTGCCGTACGACCTTTAGAAATGGGTGCATGGATTTGAAACGGTGCAGTACCATGGTGCACCACTCTCCAGCGATGGTAAATAATTGACCAGCCAAGGGGATCCTGTTTTACAGAAAAAATCCACGTGACGAAAAAAAGAAGGGTAAAAAACTACCATGACCTGATTGAGGTTCGATTAGGATTTTTTGCGTATGAAACTAACCAGTGATGGCTTAAAGCGGTCATAGCTGTAGAACTCACAGAAACCTTCGTTTTGACTTGTTATGGCTCCCGTAACTCTAAACGAGCCAAGAGTTATGGCCCTTCAAACAATCGATATCCATAGGGTGCAACGTCTACGGTGCAAGGTGCAACATCCGTCCAAAATGACAAAACAGTGCCGTACGACCTTTAGAAATGGTTGCACGAATTTGAAATGTTGCAGTACCATGGTGCACCACTCTCCAGCGATGGTAAATCATAGGCCAGCCACGGGATCCCGTTTTACAGAAAAAATCCACGTGACGAAAAAACGAAGGGTAAAAATCTTCCTTGACCCGATTGAGGTTCGGATAGGATTTTTTGGGTATGAAACTAACCAGTGACGGCTTAAAGCTTTCATAGCTGTAGAACACATAGATACCTTCGTTTGACAGGTAATGGCTCGCGTAACTCTAAACGAGCCAAGAGTTATGGCCCTCCGAATAATCGATATCCACAGGGTGCAACATCTACGGTGCAAGGTGCAACATCCGTCGAAAATGACGAAACCGTGCCGTACGACCTTTAGAAATGGGTGTATGGATTTGAAACGGTGCAGTACCATGGTGCACCAGTCTCCAGCGATGGTAAATCATTGACCAGCCACGGGGATCCCGTTTTACAGAAAAAATCCACGTGACGAAAAAACGAAGGGTAAAAAACTTCCATGACCAGATTGAGGTTCGTATAGGATTTTTTGGGTATGAAACTAACCAGTGACAGCTGAAGGCTGTCATAGCTGTAGAACTCACAGATACCTTCGTTTTGACTGGTTATGGCTCCCGTAACTCTAAACGAGCCAAGAGTTATGGCCCTCCGAAGAATCGATATCCATAGGGTGCAACATCTACGGTGCAAGGTGCAACATCCGTCCAAAATGACGAAACCGTGCCGTACGACCTTTAGAAATGGGTGCATGGATTTGAAACGGTGCAGTACCATGGTGCACCACTCTCCAGCGATGGTAAATCATTGACCAGCCATGGGGATCCCGTTTTACAGAAAAATTCCACGTGACGAAAAAACGAAGGGTAAAAACTTCCTTGACCCGATTGAGGTTCGCATAGGATTTTTTGGGTATGAAACTAACCAGTGATGGCTGAAAGCTGTCGTAGCTATAGAACTCACAGATACCTTCGTTTTGATTGGTTATGGCTCCCGTAACTCTAAACGAGCCAAAAGTTATGGCCCTCCGAATAATCGATATCCTTAGGGTGCAACATCTACGGTGCAAGGTGCAACATCCGTCCAAAATTACGAAACCGTGCCGTACGACCTTTAGAAATGGGTGCATGGATTTGAAAACGTGCTGTACCATGGTGCACCACTCTCTAGCGATGGTAAATCATAGACCAGCCACGGGGATCCCGTTTTACAGAATAAATCCACGTGACGAAAAAATGAAGGGTAAAAAACTTCCTTGACCCGATTGTGGTTCGGACAGGATTTTTCGGGTATGAATCTAACCAGTGATGGCAGAAAGCTGTCATAGCTGTAGAACTCATAGATACCTTCGTTTTGACTGGTTATGGCTCCCGTAACTCTAAACGAGCCAAGAGTAATGGCCCTTCGAATAATAGATATCCATAGGGTGCAACATCTACGGCGCAAGGTCCAACATCCGTCCAAAATGACGAAACCGTGCCGTACGACCTTTAGAAATGGGTGCATGGAATTGAAACGGTGTAGTACCATGGTGCACCACTCTCCAGCGATGGTAAATCATTGACCAGCCACGGGGATTCCGTTTTACAGAAAAAATCCTCGTGACGAAAAAACGAAGGGTAAAAAACTTCCACGACCCGATTGAGGTTCGGATAGGATTTTTTGGGTATGAAACTAACCAGTGACGGCTGAAAGCCGTCATAGCTGTAGAAATCACAGATACCTTCGTTTTGACTGGTTATGGCTCCCGTAACTCTAAACGAGCCAAGAGTTATGACCCTCCAAATAATCGATTTCCACAGGGTGCAACATCTGCGGTGCAAGGTGCAAAATCCGTCCAAAATGACGAAACCGTGCCGTACGACCTTTAGAAATGGGTGCATGAATTTGAAACGGTGCAGTACCATGGTGCACCACACTCCAGCGATGGTAAATCATTGACCAGCCACGGGGACCCCGTTTTACAGAAAAATTCCTCGTGACGAAAAAACGAGGGGTAAAAAACTTCCATGACCCGATTGAGGTTCGGATAGGATTTTTTGGGTATGAAACAAACCAGTGACGGCTGAAAGGGTCATAGCTGTAGAACTCACAGATACCTTCGTTTTGACTGGTTATGGCTCCCTTAACTCTAAACGAGCCAAGAGTTATCGCCCTCCGAAGAATCGATATCCACAGGGTGCAACATCTACAGTGCAAGGTGCAACATCCGTCCAAAATGACGAAACCGTGCCGTACGACCTTTAGAAATGGGTGCATGGATTTGAAACGGTGCAGTACCATGGTGCACCGCTCTCTAGCGATGGTAAATCATAGACCAGCCACGGGGATCCCGTTTTACAGAAAAAATCCACGTGACGAAAAAACGAAGGGTAAAAAACTTCCTTGACCCGATTGAGGTTCGGATAGGATTTTTCGGGTATGAAACTAACCAGTGACGGCAGAAAGCTGTCATAGCTGTAGAACTCATAGACACCTTCGTTTTGACTGGTTATGGCTCCCGTAACTCTAAACGAGCCAAGAGTTATGGCCCTTCGAATAATAGATTTCCATAGGGTGCAACATCTACGGCGCAAGGTCCAACATCCGTCCAAAATGACGAAACCGTGCCGTACGACCTTTAGAAATGGGTGCATGGAATTGAAACGGTGCAGTACCATAGTGCACCACTCTCCAGCGATGGTAAATCATTGACAAGCCACGGGGATCCCGTTTTACAGAAAGAATCCACGTGACGAAAAAACGAAGGGTAAAAAACTTCCATGACCCGATTGAGGTTCGGATAGGATTTTTTGGGTACGAAACTAACCAGTGACGGCTGAAAGCCGTCATAGCTGTAGAAATCACAGATACCTTCGTTTTGACAGGTTATGGGTCCCGTAAATCTAAACTAGCCAAGACTTATGGCCCTCCGAATAATCGATATCCAAAGGGTGCAACATCTGCGGTGCAAGGTGCAACATCCGTCCAAAATGACGAAACCGTGCCGTACGACCTTTAGAAATAGGTGCAGGGATTTGAAACGTGGCAGTACCATGGTGCACGACTCTCCAGCGATGGTAAATCATTGACCAGCCATGGGGATCTCGTTTTACAGAAAAAATCCTCGTGACGAAAAAACGAAGGGTAAAAAACTTCCATGACTTGATTGAGGTTCGGATAGGATTTTTTGGGTATGAAACTAACCAGTGATGGCTGAAAGCGGTCACAGCTGTAGAACTCACAGATACCTTCGTTTTGACTGGTTATGGCTCCCGTAACTCTAAACGAGCCAAGAGTTATGATCTCGTTTTACAGAAAAAATCCTCGTGACGAAAAAACGAAGGGTAAAAAACTTCCATGACTTGATTGAGGTTCGGATAGGATTTTTTGGGTATGAAACTAACCAGTGATGGCTGAAAGCGGTCATAGCTGTAGAACTCACAGATACCTTCGTTTTGACTGGTTATGGCCCCCGTAACTCTAAACGAGCCAAGAGTTATAGCCCTCCGAAGAATCGATATCCATAGGGTGCAACATCTACGGTGCAAGGTGCAACATCCGTCCAAAATGACGAAACCGTGCCGTACGACCTTTAGAAATGGGTGCATGGATTTGAAACGGTGCAGTACCATGGTACACCACTCTCCAGCGATGGGTAATCATTGACCAGCCACGGGGATCCCGTTTTACAGAAAAATTACACGTGACGAAAAAACGAAGGGTAAAAACTTCCTTGACCCGATTGACGTTTGGATAGGATTTTTTGGGTATGAAACTAACCAGTGATGGCTGAAAGCTGTCATAGCTGTAGAACTCACAGATACCTTCGTTTTGACTGGTTATGGCTCCCGTAACTCTAAACGAGCCAAGAGTTATGGCCCTTCGAAGAATCGATATCCATAGGGTGCAACATCTACGGTGCAAGGTGCAACATCCTTCCAAAATGACGAAACCGTGCCGTACGACCTTTAGAAATGGGTGCATGGATTTGAAACGGTGCAGTACCATGGTGCACCACTCTCCAGCGATGGTAAATCATTGACCAGCCACGGGGATCCCGTTTTACAGAAAAAATCCACGTGACGAAAAAACAAAGGGTAAAAAACTTCCATGACCCGATTGAGGTTCAGATAGGATTTTTTGGGTATGAGACTAACCAGTGACGGCTGAAAGCCATCATAGCTGTAGAACTCACAGATACCTTCGTTTTGACTGGTTATGGCTCCCGTAACTCTAAACGAGCCAAGAGTTATGGCCCTCCGAAGAATCGATATCCACAGGGTGCAACATCTACGGTGCAAGGTGCAACATCCGTCCAAAATGACGAAACAGTGCCGTACGACCTTTAGAAATGAGTGCATGGATTTGAAACATTGCAGTACCATGGTGCACCACTCTCTAGCGATGGTAAATCATAGACCAGCCACGGGGATCCCGTTTTACAGAATAAATCCACGTGACGAAAAAATGAAGGGTAAAAAACTTCCTTGACCCGATTATGGTTCGGACAGGATTTTTCGGGTATGAATCTAACCAGTGATGGCAGAAAGCTGTCATAGCTGTAGAACTCATAGATACCTTCGTTTTGACTGGTTATGGCTCCCGTAACTCTAAACGAGCCAAGAGTAATGGCCCTTCGAATAATAGACATCCATAGGGTGCAACATCTACGGCGCAAGGTCCAACATCCGTCCAAAATGACGAAACCGTGCCGTACGACCTTTAGAAATGGGTGCATGGAATTGAAACGGTGCAGTACCATGGTGCACCACTCTCCAGCGATGGTAAATCATTGACCAGCCACGGGGATCCCGTTTTACAGAAAAAATCCTCGTGACGAAAAAACGAAGGGTAAAAAACTTCCACGACCCGATTGAGGTTCGGATAGGATTTTTTGGGTATGAAACTAACCAGTGACGGCAGAAAGCCGTCATAGCTGTAGAAATCACAGATACCTTCGTTTTGACTGGTTATGGCTCCCGTAACTCTAAACGAGCCATGAGTTATGACCCTCCAAATAATCGATTTCCACAGGCTGCAACATCTGCGGTGCAAGGTGCAAAATCCGTCCAAAATGACGAAACCGTGCCGTACGACCTTTAGAAATGGGTGCATGGATTTGAAACGGTGCAGTACCATGGTGCACCACACTCCAGCGATGGTAAATCATTGACCAGCCACGGGGACCCCGTTTTACAGAAAAATTTCACGTGACGAAAAAACGAAGGGTAAAAACTTCCTTGACCCGATTGAGGTTCGGATAGGATTTTTTGGGTATGAAACTAACCAGTGATGGCTGAAAGCTGTCATAGCTGTAGAACTCACAGATACCTTCGTTTTGACTGGTTGTGGCTCCCGTAACTCTAAACGAGCCAAGAGTTATGGCCCTCCAAAGAATCGATATCCATAGGGTGCAACATCTACGGTGCAAGGTGCAACATCCGTCCAAAATGATGAAACAGTGCGTACGACCTTTAGAAACGGGTGCATGGATTGAAAACGGTGCAGTACCATGGTGCACCACTCTCCAGCGATGGTAAATCATAGACCAGCCACGGGAATTCCCTTTTACAGAAAAATCCACGTGACAAAAAAACGAAGGGTAAAAAACTTCCGTGACCCGATTGAGGTTCGGATAGGATTTTTTAGGTATGAAACTGACCAGTGACGGCTGAAAGCCGTCATAGCTGTAGAACTCACAGATACCTTCGTTTTGACTGGTTGTGGCTCCCGTAACTCTAAATGAGCCAAGAGTTGTGGCCCTTCGAAGAATCGATATCCATAGGGTGCACATCTACGGTGCAAGGTGCAAATCCGTCCAAAATGACGAAACAGTGCCGTACGACCTTTAGAAACGGGTGCATGGATTGGAAACGGTGTAGTACCTTGGTGCACCACTCTCCAGCGTTGGTAAATCATAGACCAGCCGCTGGGATCCCGTTTTACAGAAAAAATCCACGTGACGAAAAAACGAAGTGTAAAAAACTTCCATGACCCGATTGAGGTTCGGATAGGATTTTTTGGGTATGAAACTAACCAGTGACGGCTGAAAGCGGTAATAGATGTAGAACTCACAAATACCTTCGTTTTGACTGGTTGTTGCTCCCGTAACTCTAAACGAGCCAAGAGTTATGGCCCTCCGAAGAATCGATATCCATAGGGTGCAACATCTACGGTGCAAGGTGCAACATCCGTCCAAAATGACGAAACAGTGTCGTACGACCTTTAGAAATGGGTGCATGGATTGGAAACGGTGCAGTACCATGGTGCATCACTCTCCAGCGATGGTAAATCATAGACCAGCCGCGGGAATTCCCTTTTACTGAAAAATCCACGTGACAAAAAAATGAAGGGTAAAAAACTTCCGTGACCCGATTGAGGTTCGGATAGGATTTTTTGGGTATGAAACTAACCAGTGACGGCTGAAAGTAGTAACAGATGTAGAACTCACAGATACCTTCGTTTTGACTGGTTGTGGCTCCTGTAACTCTAAACGAGCCAAGAGTTATGGCCCTCCGAAGAATCGATATCCATAGGGTGCAACATCTACGGTGCAAGGTGCAACATCCGTCCAAAATGACGAAACAGTGCCGTACGACCTTTAGAAACGGGTGCATGGATTGGAAACGGTGCAGTACCATGGTGCACCACTCTCCAGCGTTGGTAAATCATAGACAAGCCGCTGGGATCCCGTTTTACAGAAAAAATCCACGTGACGAAAAAACGAAGGGTAAAAAACTTCCATGACCCGATTGAGGTTCGAATAGGATTTTTTGGGTATGAAACTAACCAGTGAAGGCTGAAAGCCGTCACAGATGTAGAACTCACAGATACCTTCGTTTTGACTGGTTGTGGCTCTCATAACTCTAAACGAGCCATGAGTTATGGCCCTACGAAGAATCGATATCCACAGGGTGCAACATCTACGGTGCAAGGTGCAACATCCGTCCAAAATGACGAAACAGTGTCGTACGACCTTAAGAAATGGGTGCATGGATTGGAAACGGTGCCGTACCATGGTGCACCACTCTCCAGCGATGGTAAATCATAGACCAGCCGCGGGAATTCCCTTTTACAGAAAAAATCCACGTGACGAAAAAACGAAGGGTAAAAAACTTCCGTGACCCGATTGAGGTTCGGATAGGATTTTTTGGGTATGAAACTAACCAGTGACGGCTGAAAGCCGTCACAGATGTAGAACTCACAAGTACCTTCGTTTTGACGGGTTGTGGCTCCCGTAACTCTAAACGAGCCAAGAGTTATGGCCCTCCGAAGAATCGATATCCACAGGGTGCAACATCTACGGTGCAAGGTGCAACATCCGTACAAAATAACGAAACAGTGCCGTACGACCTTTAGAAATGGGTGAATGGATTGGAAACGGTGCAGTACCATGGTGCACCACTCTCCAGCGTTGGTAAATCATAGACCAGCCATGGGGATCCCGTTTTACAGAAAAAATCCACGTGACGAAAAAACGAAGGGTAAAAAACTTCCATGACCCGATTGAGGTTCGGATAGGATTTTTTTGGGTATGAAACTAACTAGCGACGGCTGAAAGCAGTCAAAGATGTAGAACTCACAAATACCTTCGTTTTGACTGGTTATTGCTCACGTAACTCTAAACGAGCCAAGAGTTATGGCCCTCCGAAGAATCGACATCCATAGGGTGCAACATCTACGGTGCAAGGTGCAACATCCGTCCAAAATGACGAAACAGTGCCGTACGACCTTTAGAAATGGGTGCATGGATTTGAAACAGTGCAGTACCATGGTGCACCACTCTCCAGCGATGGTAAATCATAGACCAGCCGCGGGAATTCCCTTTTACAGAAAAATCAACGTGACGAAAAAACGAAGGGTAAAAAACTTCCGTGACCCGATTGAGGTTCGGACAGGATTTTTTGGGTATGAAACTGACCAGTGACGGCTGAAAGCCGTCATTGCTGTAGAACTTACAGATACCTTCGTTTTGACTGGTTGTGGCTCCTGTAACTCTAAACGAGCCAAGAGTTATGGCCCTCCGAAGAATCGATATCCATAGGGTGCAACATCTACGGTGCAAGGTGCAACATTCGTCCAAAATGACGAAACAGTGCCGTACGACCTTTAGAAACGGGTGCATGGATTGGAAATGGTGCAGTACCTTGGTGCACCACTCTTCAGCGTTGGTAAATCATAGACCAGCCGCTGGGATCCCGTTTTACAGAAAAAATCCACGTGACGAAAAAACGAAGGGTAAAAAACTTCCATGACCCGATTGAGGTTCGGATAGGATTTTTTGGGTATGAAACTAACCAGTGACGGCTGAAAGCAGTATAAGATTTAGAACTCACAAATACCTTCGTTTTGACTGGTTGTTGCTCCCGTAACTCTAAACGAGCCAAGAGTTATGGCCCTCCAAAGAATCGATATCCATAGGGTGCAACATCTACGGTGCAAGGTGCAACATCCGTCCAAAATGATGAAACAGTGCCGTACGACCTTTAGAAATGGGTGCATGGATTGGAAACGGTGCAGTACCATGGTGCATCACTCTCCAGCGATGGTAAATCATAGACCAGCCGCGGGAATTCCCTTTTACTGAAAAATCCACGTGACGAAAAAACGAAGGGTAAAAAACTTCCGTGACCCGATTGAGGTTCGGATAGGATTTTTTGGGTATGAAACTGACCAGTGACGGCTGAAAGCTGTCATAGCTGTAGAACTCACAGATATCTTCGTTTTGACTAGTTGTGGCTCCCGTAACTCTAAACGAGCCAAGAGTTGTGGCCCTCCGAAGAATCGATATCCATAGGGTGCAGATCTAAGGTGCAAGGTGCAACATCCGTCCAAAATGACGAAACAGTGCCGTACGACCTTTAGAAACGGGTGCATGGATTGGAAACGGTGTAGTACCTTGGTGCACCACTCTCCAGCGTTGGTAAATCATAGACCAGCAGCTGGGATCCCGTTTTACAGAAAAAATCCACGTGACGAAAAAACGAAGTGTAAAAAACTTCCATGACCCGATTGAGGTTCGGATAGGATTTTTTGGGTATGAAACTAACCAGTGAGGGCTGAAAGCGGTAATAGATGTAGAACTCACAAATACCTTCGTTTTGACTGGTTGTTGCTCCCGTAACTCTAAACGAGCCAAGAGTTATGGCCCTCCGAAGAATCGATATCCATAGGGTGCAACATCTACGGTGCAAGGTGCAACATCCGTCCAAAATGACGAAACAGTGCCGTACGACCTTTAGAAATGGGTGCATGGATTGGAAACGGTGCAGTACCATGGTGCATCACTCTCCAGCGATGGTAAATCATAGACCAGCCGCTGGAATTCCCTTTTACTGAAAAATCCACGCGACGAAAAAACGAAGGGTAAAAAACTTCCGTGACCCGATTGAGGTTCGGATAGGATTTTTTGGGTATGAAACTAACCAGTGACGGCTGAAAGCAATAACAGATGTAGAACTCACAGATACCTTCGTTTTGACTGGTTGTGGCTCCTGTAACTCTAAACGAGCCAAGAGTTATGGCCCTCCGAAGTATCGATATCCATAGGGTGCAACATCTACGGTGCAAGGTGCAACATCCGTCCAAAATGACGAAACAGTGCCGTACGACCTTTAGAAACGGGTGCATGGATTGGAAACGGTGCAGTACCATGGTGCACCACTCTCCAGCGTTGGTAAATCATAGACAAGCCGCTGGGATCCCGTTTTACAGAAAAAATCCACGTGACGAAAAAACGAAGGGTAAAAAACTTCCATGACCCGATTGAGGTTCGGATAGGATTTTTTGGGTATGAAACTAACCAGTGAAGGTTGAAAGCCATCACAGATGTAGAACTCACAGATACCTTCGTTTTGACTGGTTGTGGCTCCCATAACTCTAAACGAGCCATGAGTTATGGCCCTACGAAGAATCAATATCCACAGGGTGCAACATCTACGGTGCAAGGTGCAACATCCGTCCAAAATGACGAAACAGTGGCGTACGACCTTAAGAAATGGGTGCATGGATTTGAAACGGTGCCGTACCATGGTGCACCACTCTCCAGCGATGGTAAATCATAGACCAGCCGCGGGAATTCCCTTTTACAGAAAAAATCCACGTGACGAAAAAACGAAGGGTAAAAAACTTCCGTGACCCGATTGAGGTTCGGATAGGAATTTTTGGGTATGAAACTAACCAGTGACGGCTGAAAGCCGTCACAGATGTAGAACTCACAAGTACCTTCATTTTGACGGGTTGTGGCTCCCGTAACTCTAAACGAGCCAAGAGTTATGGCCCTCCGAAGAATCGATATCCACAGGGTGCAACATCTACGGTGCAAGGTGCAACATCCGTACAAAATGACGAAACAGTGCCGTACAACCTTTAGAAATGGGTGCATGGATTGGAAACGGTGCAGTACCATGGTGCACCACTCTCCAGCGTTGGTAAATCATAGACCAGCCACGGGGATCCCGTTTTACAGAAAAAATCCACGTGACGAAAAAACGAAGGGTAAAAAACTTCCATGACCCGATTGAGGTTCGGATAGGATTTTTTTGGGTATGAAACTAACTAGTGACGGCTGAAAGCAGCCAAAGATGTAGAACTCACAAATACCTTCGTTTTGACTGGTTGTTGCTCACGTAACTCTAAACGAGCCAAGAGTTATGGCCCTCCGAAGAATCGATATCCATAGGGTGCAACATCTACGGTGCAAGGTGCAACATCCGTCCAAAATGACGAAACAGTGCCGTACGACCTTTAGAAATGGGTGCATGGATTTGAAACCGTGCAGTACCATGCTGCACCACTCTCCAGCGATGGTAAATCATAGACCAGCCGCGGGAATTCCCTTTTACAGAAAAATCAACGTGACGAAAAAACGAAGGGTAAAAAACTTCCGTGACCCGATTGAGGTTCGGATAGGATTTTTTGGGTATGAAACTGACCAGTGACGGCTGAAAGCCGTCATTGCTGTAGAACTTACAGATACCTTCGTTTTGACTGGTTGTGGCTCCTGTAACTCTAAACGAGCCAAGAGTTATGGCCCTCCGAAGAATCGATATCCATAGGGTGCGACATCTACGGTGCAAGGTGCAACATTCGTCCAAAATGACGAAACAGTGTCGTACGACCTTTAGAAACGGGTGCATGGATTGGAAACGGTGCAGTACCTTGGTGCACCACTCTTCAGCGTTGGTAAATCATAGACCAGCCGCTGGGATCCCGTTTTACAGAAAAAATCTACGTGACGAAAAAACGAAGGGTAAAAAACTTCCATGACCCGATTGCGGTTCGGATAGGATTTTTTGGGTATGAAACTAATCAGTGACGGCTGAAAGCTGTCACAGCTGTAGAACTCACAGATACCTTCGTTTTGAATGGTTGTGGCTCCCGTAACTCTAAACGAGCCAAGAGTTATGGCCCTCCGAAGAATCGATATCCAAAGGGTGCAACATCTACGGTGCACGGTGCAACATCCGTCCAAAATGACGAAACAGTGCCGTACGACGTTAAGAAATGGGTGCATGGATTGGAAACGGTGCCGTACCATGTTGCACCACTCTCCAGCGATGGTAAATCATAGAGCAGCCGCGGGAATTCCCTTTTACAGAAAAAATCCACGTGACGAAAAAACGAAGGGTAAAAAACTTCCGTGACCCGATTGAGGTTCGGATAGGATTTTTTGGGTATGAAACTAACCAGTGACGGCTGAAAGCCGTCACAGATGTAGAACTCATAAGTACCTTCGTTTTGACTGGTTGTGGCTCCCGTAACTCTAAACGAGCCAAGAGTTATGTCCCTCCGAAGAATCGATATCCATAGGGGGCAACATCTACGGTGCAAGGTGCAACATCCGTCCAAAATGACGAAACAATGCCGTACGACCTTTAGAAAGGGGTGCATGGATTGGAAGCGGTGCAGTACCATGGTGCACCACTCTCCAGCATTGGTAAATCATATACCAGCCACGGGGATCCCGTTTTACAGAAAAAATCCACGTGACGAAAAAACGAAGGGTAAAAAACTTCCGTGACCCGATTGAGGTTCGGATAGGATTTTTTGGGTATGAAACTAATCAGTGACGGCTGAAAGCTGTCACAGCTGTAGAACTCACAGATACCTTCGTTTTGACTGGTTGTGGCTCCCGTAACTCTAAACGAGCCAAGAGTTATGGCCCTCCGAAGAATCGATATCCACAGGGTGCAACATCTACGGCGCAAGGTGCAACATCCGTACAAAATGACGAAACAGTGTCGTACGACCTTTAGAAATGGGTGCATGGATTGGAAACGGTGCAGTACCATGGTGCACCACTCTCCAGCATTGGTAAATCATAGACCAGCCACGGGGATCCCGTTTTACAGAAAAAATCCACGTGACGAAAAAACGAAGGGTAAAAAACTTCCATGACCCGATTGAGGTTCGGATAGGATTTTTTGGGTATGAAACTAACCAGTGACGGCTGAAAGCCGTCACAGATGTAGAACTCACAGATACCTTCGTTTTGACTGGTTGTGGCTCCCTGTAACTCTAAACGGGCCAAGAGTTATGGCCCTCCGAAGAGTCGATATCCATAGGGTGCAACATCTACGGTGCAAGGTGCAACATCCGTCCAAAATGACGAAACAGTGCGTACGACCTTTAGAAACGGGTGCATGGATTGGAAACGGTGCAGTACCATGGTGCAACACTCTCCAGCATTGGTAAATCATAGACCAGCCACGGGGATCCCGTTTTATAGAAAAAATCCACGTGACGAAAAAACGAAGGGTAAAAAACTTCCGTGACCCGATTGAGGTTCGGATAGGATTTTTTGGGTATGAAACTAATCAGTGACGGCTGAAAGCTGTCACAGCTGTAGAACTCACAGATACCTTCGTTTTGACTGGTTGTGGCTCCCGTAACTCTAAACGAGCCAAGAGTTATGGCCCTCCGAAGAATCGATATCCACAGGGTGCAACATCTACGGCGCAAGGTGCAACATCCGTACAAAATGACGAAACAGTGTCGTACGACCTTTAGAAATGGGTGCATGGATTGGAAACGGTGCAGTACCATGGTGCACCACTCTCCAGCATTGGTAAATCATAGACCAGCCACGGGGATCCCGTTTTACAGAAAAAATCCACGTGACGAAAAAACGAAGGGTAAAAAACTTCCATGACCCGATTGAGGTTCGGATAGGATTTTTTGGGTATGAAACTAACCAGTGACGGCTGAAAGCCGTCACAGATGTAGAACTCACAGATACCTTCGTTTTGACTGGTTGTGGCTCCCTATAACTCTAAACGGGCCAAGAGTTATGGCCCTCCGAAGAGTCGATATCCATAGGGTGCAACATCTACGGTGCAAGGTGCAACATCCGTCCAAAATGACGAAACAGTGCGTACGACCTTTAGAAACGGGTGCATGGATTGGAAACGGTGCAGTACCATGGTGCAACACTCTCCAGCGTTGGTAAATCATAGACCAGCCACGGGGATCCCGTTTTATAGAAAAAATCCACGTGACGAAAAAACGAAGGGTAAAAAACTTCCATGACCCGATTGAGGTTCGGATAGGATTTTTTGGGTATGAGACTAACCAGTGACGGCTGAAAGCCGTCACAGATGTAGAACTCACAAGTACCCTCGTTTTGACTGGTTGTGGCTTCCGTAACTCTAAACGAGCTAAGAGTTATGGCCCTCCGAAGAATCGATATCCATAGGGTGCAACATCTACGGTGCAAGGTGCTACATCCGTCCAAAATGATGAAACAGTGCGTACGACCTTTAGTAACGGGTGCATGGATTGGAAACGGTGCAGTACCATGGTTTTGACTGGTTGTGGCTCCCGTAACTCTAAACGAGCCAAGAGTTATGGCCCTCCGAAGAATCGATATCCACAGGGTGCAACATCTATGGTGCAAGGTGCAACATCCGTCCAAAATGACGAAACAGTGCCGTACGACCTTTAGAAATGGGTGCATGGATTTGAAACAGTGCAGTTCCATGGTGCACCACTCTCCAGCGATGGTAAATCATAGACCAGCCGCGGGAATTCCCTTTAACAGAAAAATCCACGTGACGAAAAAACGAAGGGTAAAAAACTTCCGTGACCCGATTGAGGTTCGGATAGGATTTTTTGGGTATGAAACTGACCAGTGACGGCTGAAAGCGGTCATAGCTGTAGAACTCACAGATACCTTCATTTTGACTGGTTGTGGCTCCCGTAACTCTAAACGAGCCAAGAGTTATGGCCCTCCGAAGAATCGATATCCATAGGGTGCAACATCTACGGTGCAAGGTGCAACATCCGTCCAAAATGACGAAACAGTGTCGTACGACCTTTAGAAACGGGTGCATGGATTGGAAACGGTGCAGTACCAAGGTGCACCACTCTCCAGCATTGGTAAATCAGAGACCAGCCGCTGGGATCCCGTTTTACAGAAAAAATCCACGTGACGAAAAAACGAAGGGTAAAAAACTTCCATGACCCGATTGAGGTTCGGATAGGATTTTTTGGGTATGAAACTAACCAGTGACGGCTGAAAGCAGTAACAGATGTAGAACTCACAAATACCTTCGTTTTGACTGGTTGTTGCTCCCGTAACTCTAAACGAGCCAAGAGTTATGACCCTCCGAAGAATCGATATCCATAGGGTGCAACATCTACGGTGCAAGGTGCAACATCCGTCCAAAATGACGAAACAGTGCGTACGACCTTTAGAAATGGGTGCATGGATTGGAAACGGTGCAGTACCATCGTTTTGACTGGTTGTGGCTCCCGTAACTCTAAACGAGCCAAGAGTTATGGCCCTCCGAAGAATCGATATCCACAGGGTGCAACATCTACGGTGCAAGGTGCAACATCCGTCCAAAATGACGAAACAGTGCCGTACGACCTTTAGAAACGGGTGCATGGATTTGAAACAGTGCATTACCATGGTGCACCACTCTCCAGCGATGGTAAATCATAGACCAGCCGCAGGAATTCCCTTTTACAGAAAAATCCACGTGACGAAAAAACAAAGGGTAAAAAACTTCCGTGACCCGATTGAGGTTCGGATAGGATTTTTTGGGTACGAAACTAACCAGTGACGGCAGAAAGCCGTCACAGATGTAGAACTCACAAGTACCTTCGTTTTGACTGGTTGTGGCTCCCGTAACTCTGAACGAGCCAAGAGTTATGGCCCTCCGAAGAATCGATATCCATAGGGTGCAACATCTACGGTGCAAGGTGCAACATCCGTCCAGAATGACGAAACAGTGCGTACGACCTTTAGTAATGGGTGCAGGGATTTGAAACGGTGCAGTACCATGGTGAACCACTCTACAGCGATGGTAAATCATTGACCAGCCACGGGGATCTCGGTTTACAGAAAAAATCCACGTGACGAAAAAACGAAGGGTAAAAAACTTCCATGACCCGATTGAGGTTCGGATAGGATTTTTTGGGTATGAAACTAACCAGTGACGGCTGAAAGCCGTCATAGCTGTAGAACTCACAGATACCTTCGTTTTGACAGGTTCTGGGTCCCGTAACTCTAAACGAGCCAAGAGTTATGGCCCTCCGAATAATCGATATCCAAAGGGTGCAACATCTGCGGTGCAAGGTGCAACATCCGTCCAAAATGACGAAACCGTGCCGTACGACCTTTAGAAATGGGTGCAGGGATTTGAAACGGTGCAGTACCATGGTGCACCACTCTCCAGCGATGGTAAATCATTGACCAGCCACGGGGATCCCGTTTTACAGAAAAAATCCACGTGAGGAAAAAACGAAGGGTAAAAAACTTCCATGACCCGATTCAGGTTCGGATAGGATTTTTTGGGTATGAAACTAACCAGTGACGGCTGAAAGCTGTCATTGCTGTAGAACTCACAGATACCTTCGTTTTGACTGGTAATGGCTCCCGTAACTCTAAACGAGCCAAGAGTTATGGCCCTCCGAAGAATCGATATCCATAGGGTGCAACATCTACGGTGCAAGGTTCAACATCCGTCCAAAATGACGAAACCATGCCGTACGACCTTTAGAAATGGATGCATGGATTTGAAACGGTGCAGTTCCATGGTGCACCACTCTCCAGCGATGGTAAATCATTGACCAGCCACGGGGATCCCGTTTTACAGAAAAAATCCACGTGACGAAAAAACGAAGGGCAAAAAACTTTCATGACCCGATTGAGGTTCGGATAGGATTTTTTGGGTATGAAACTAACCAGTGACGGCTAAAAGCCATCATAGCTGTAGAACTCACAGATGCCTTCGTTTTGACTGGTTATGGCTCCCGTAACTCCAAACGAGCCAAGAGTTATGGCCCTCCGAAGAATCGATATCCATAGGGTGCAACATCTACGGTGCAAGGTGCAACATCCGTCCAAAATGACGAAACAGTGCGTAAGACCTTTAGTAATGGGTGCATGGATTGGAAACGGTGCAGTACCATGGTTTTAACTGATTGTGGCTCCCGTAACTCTAAACGAGCCAAGAGTTATGGCCCTCCGAAGAATCGATATCCACAGGGTGCAACATCTACGGTGCAAGGTGCAACATCCGTCCAAAATGACGAAACAGTGTCGTACGACCTTTAGAAATGGGTGCATGGATTTGAAACAGTGCAGTACCATGGTGCACCACTCTCCAGCGATGGTAAATCATAGACCAGCCGCGGGAATTCCCTTTTACAGAAAAATCCACGTGACGAAAAAACGAAGGGTAAAAAACTTCCGTGACCCGATTGAGGTTCGAATAGGATTTTTTGGGTATGAAACTGACCAGTGACGGCTGAAAGCGGTCATAGCTGTAGAACTCACAGATACCTTCATTTTGACTGGTTGTGGCTCCCGTAACTCTAAACGAGCCAAGAGTTCTGGCCCTCCGAAGAATCGATATCCATAGGGTGCAACATCTACGGTGCAAGGTGCAACATCCGTCCAAAATGACGAAACAGTGCCGTACGACCTTTAGAAACGGGTGCATGGATTGGAAACGGTGCAGTACCATGGTGCACCACTCTCCAGCGTTGGTAAATAAGAGACCAGCCGCTGGGATCCCGTTTTACAGAAAAAATCCACGTGATGAAAAAACGAAGGGTAAAAAACTTCCATGACCCGATTGAGGTTCGGATAGGATTTTTTGGGTATGAAACTAACCAGTGACGGCTGAAAGCCGTCACAGATGTAGAACTCACAGATACCTTTGTTTTGACTGGTTGTGGCTCCCTGTAACTCCAAACGAGCCAAGAGTTATGGCCCTCCGAAGAATCGATATCCACAGGGTGCAACATCTACGGTGCAAGGTGCAACATCCGTCCAAAATGACAAAACAGTGCGTACGACCTTTAGAAACGGGTGCATGGATTGGAAACGGTGGAGTACCATGGTGCACCACTCTCCAGCGTTGGTAAATCATAGACCAGCCACGGGGATCCCGTTTTACAGAAAAAATCCACGTGACGAAAAAACGAAGGGTAAAAAACTTCCATGTCCCGATTGAGGTTCGGATAGGATTTTTTGGGTATGAAACTAACCAGTGACGGCTGAAAGCCGTCACAGATGTAGAACTCACAAGTACCTTCGTTTTGACTGGTTGTTGCTCCCGTAACTCTAAACGAGCCAAGAGTTATGGCCCTCCGAAGAATCGATATCCATAGGGTGCAACATCTACTGTGCAAGGTGCAACATCCGTCCAAAAAGACGAAACAGTGCGTACGACCTTTAGAAACGGGTGCATGGATTGGAAACGGTGCAGTACCATGGTTTTGACTGGTTGTGGCTCCCGTAACTCTAAACGAGCCAAGAGTTATGGCCCTCCGAAGAATCGATATCCACAGGGTGCAACATCTACGGTGCAAGGTGCAACATCCGTCCAAAATGACGAAACAGTGCCGTACGACCTTTAGAAATGGGTGCATGGATTTGAAACAGTGCAGTACCATGGTGCACCACTCTCCAGCGATGGTAAATCATAGACCAGCCGCAGGAATTCCCTTTTACAAAAAAATCCATGTGACGAAAAAACGAAGGGTAAAAAACTTCTGTGACCCGATTGAGGTTCGGATAGGATTTTTTGGGTATGAAACTGACCAGTTACGGCTGAAAGCGGTCATAGCTGTAGAACTCACAGATACCTTCGTTTTGACTGGTTGTGGCTCCCGTAACTCTAAACGAGCCAAGAGTTATGGCCCTCCGAAGAATCGATATCCATAGGGTGCAACATCTACGGTGCAAGGTGCAACATCCGTCCAAAATGACGAACCAGTGCCGTACGACCTTTAGAAACGGGTGCATGGATTGGAAACGGTGCAGTACCATGGTGCACCACTCTCCAGTGTTGGTAAATCAGAGACCAGCCGCTGGGAGCCCGTTTTACTGAAAAAATCCACGTGACGAAAAAACGAAGGGTAAAAAACTTCCATGACCCGATTGAGGTTCGGATAGGATTTTTTGGGTATGAAACTAACCATTGACGGCTGAAAGCAGTAACAGATGTAGAACTCACAAAGACCTTCGTTTTGACTGGTTGTTGCTCCCGTAACTCTAAACGAGCCAAGAGTTATGGCCCTCCGTAGAATCGATATCCATAGGGTGCAACATCTACGGTGCAAGGTGCAACATCCGTCCAAAATGACGAAATAGTGCGCACGACCTTTAGAAACGGGTGCATGGATTGGAAACGGTGCAGTACCATGGTGCACCACTCTCCAGCGTTGGTAAATCATAGACCAGCCACGGGGATCCCGTTTTACAGAAAAAATCCACGTGACGAAAAAACGAAGGGTAAAAAACTTCCGTGACCCGATTGAGGTTCGAATAGGATTTTTTGGGTATGAAACTAACCAGTGACGGCTGAAAGCCGTCACAGATGTAGAACTCACAGATACCTTCGTTTTGACTGGTTGTGGCTCCTTGTAACTCTAAACGAGCCAAGAGTTATGGCCCTCCGAAGAATCGATATCCATAGGGTGCAACATCTACGGTGCAAGGTGCAACATCCGTCCAAAATGACGAAACAGTGCGTACGACCTTTAGAAACGGGTGCATGGATTGGAAACGGTGCAGTACCATGGTGCACCACTCTCCAGCGTTGGTAAATCATAGACCAGCCACGGGGATCCCGTTTTACAAAAAAATCCACGTGACGAAAAAACGTAGGGTAAAAAACTTCCATGACACGATTGAGGTTCGGATAGGATTTTTTGGGTATGAAACTAACCAGTGACGGCTGAAAGAAGTAACAGATGTAGAACTCACAAATACCTTCGTTTTGACTGGTTGTCGCTCCCGTAACTCTAAACGAGCCAAGAGTTATGGCCCTCCGAAGAATCGATATCCATAGGGTGCAACATCTACGGTGCAAGGTGCAACATCCGTCCAAAATGACGAAACAGTGTCGTACGACCTTTAGAAATGGGTGAACGGATTGGAAACGGTGCAGTACCATGGTGCATCACTCTCCAGCGATGGTAAATCATAGACCAGCCCCGGGAATTCCCTTTTACTGAAAAATCCATGTGGCGAAAAAACGAAGGGTAAAAAACTTCCGTGACCCGATTGAGGTTCGGATAGGATTTTTTGGGTATGAAACTAACCAGTGACGGCTGAGAGACGTCACAGATGTAGAACTCACAGATACCTTCGTTTTGACTGATTGTGGCTTCCTGTAACTCTAAACGAGCCAAGAGTTATGACCCTCCGAAGAATCGATATCCATAGGGTGCAACATCTGCGGTGCAAGGTGCAACATCCGTCCAAAATGACGAAACAGTGCGTACGACCTTTAGAAACGGGTGCATGGATTGGAAACGGCGCAGTATCGTGGTGCACCACTCTCCAGCGTTGGTAAATCATAGACCAGCCAACCGTTTCACAGAAAAAAATCCACGTGACGAAAAAACGAAGGGTAAAAAACTTCCATGACCCGATTGAGGTTCAGATAGGATTTTTTGGGTATGAAACTAACCAGTGACGTCTGAAAGCTGTCATAGCTGTAGAACTCACAGATACCTTCGTTTTGACAGGTTATGGCTCCCGTTACTCTAAACGAGCCAAGAGTTATGGCCCTACGAAGAATCGATATCCACCGGGTGCAACATCTACGGTGCAAGGTGCAACATCCGTCCAAAATGACGAAACAGTGTCGTACGACCTTTAGAAACGGGTGCACGGATTGGAAACTGTGCAGTACCATGGTGCACCACTCTCCAGCGTTGGTAAATCATAGACCAGCCACGGGGATCCCGTTTTACAGAAAAAATCCACGTGACGAAAAAACGAAGGGTAAAAAACTTCCATGACCCGATTGAGGTTCGGATAGGATTTTTTGGGTATGAAACTAACCAGTGACGGCTGAAAGAAGTAACAGATGTAGAACTCACAAATACCTTCGTTTTGACTGGTTGTTGCTCCCGTAACTCTAAACGAGCCAAGAGTTATGGCCCTCCGAAGAATCGATATCCATTGGGTGCAACATCTACGGTGCAAGGTGCAACATCCGTCCAAAATGACGAAACAGTGCCGTACGACCTTTAGAAATGGGTGCACGGATTGGAAATGGTGCAGTACCATGGTGCATCACTCTCCAGCGATGGTAAATCATAGACCAGCCGCGGGAATTCCCTTTTACTGAAAAATCCACGTGACGAAAAAACGAAGGGTAAAAAACTTCCGTGACCCGATTGAGGTTCGGATAGGATTTTTTGGGTATGAAACTAACCAGTGACGGCTGAGAGCCGTCACAGATGTAGAACTCACAGATACCTTCGTTTTGACTGGTTATGGCTCCCTGTAACTCTAAACGAGCCAAGAGTTATGGCCCTCCGAAGAATCGATATCCATAGGGTGCAACATCACGGTGCAAGGTGCAACATCCGTCCAAAATGACGAAACAGTGCGTACGACCTTTAGAAACGGGTGCATGGATTGGAAACGGTGCAGTACCATGGTGCACCACTCTCCAGCATTGGTAAATCATAGACCAGCCATGGGGATCCCGTTTTACAGAAAAAATCCACGTGACGAAAAAACGAAGGGTAAAAAACTTCCATGACCCGATTGAGGTTCAGATAGGATTTTTTGGGTATGAAACTAACCAGTGACGTCTGAAAGCTGTCACAGCTGTAGAACTCACAGATACCTTCGTTTTGACAGGTTATGGCTCCCGTTACTCTAAACGAGCCAAGAGTTATGGCCCTCCGAAGAATCGATATCCACCGGGTGCAACATCTACGGTGCAAGGTGCAACATCCGTCCAAAATGACGAAACAGTGTCGTACGACCTTTAGAAACGGGTGCACGGTTTGGAAACGGTGCAGTACCATGGTGCACCACTCTCAAGCGTTGGTAAATCATAGACCAGCCACGGGGATCCCGTTTTACAGAAAAAATCCACGTGACGAAAAAACGAAGGGTAAAAAACTTCCATGACCCGATTGAGGTTCGTATAGGATTTTTTGGGTATGAAACTAACCAGTGACGGCTGAAAGCGGTCACAGATGTAGAACTCACAGATACCTTCGTTTTGACTGGTTGTTGCTCCCGTAACTCTAAACGAGCCAAGAGTTATGGCCCTCCGAAGAATCGATATCCATAGGGTGCAACATCTACGGTGCAAGGTGCAACATCCGTCCAAAATGACGAAACAGTGCGTACGACCTTTAGAAACGGGTGCATGGATTGGAAACGGTGCAGTACCATGGTGCACCACTCTCTAGCGTTGGTAAATCATAGACCAGCCACGGGGATCCCGTTTTACAGAAAAAATCCACGTGACGAAAAAACGAAGGGTAAAAAACTTCCATGACCCGATTGAGGTTCGGATAGGATTTTTTGGGTATGAAACTAACCAGTGACGGCTGAAAGCTGTCACAGATGTAGAACTCACAGATACCTTCGTTTTGACTGGTTGTGGCTCCCTGTAACTCTAAACGAGCAAAGAGTTATGGCCCTCCGAAGAATCGATATCCATAGGGTGCAACATCTACGGTGCAAGGTGCAACATCCGTCCAAAATGACGAAACAGTGCGTACGACCTTTAGAAACGGGTGCATGGATTGGAAACAGTGCAGTACCATGGTGCACTACTCTCCAGCGTTGGTAAATCATAGACCAGCCATGGGGATCCCGTTTTACAAACAAAATCCACGTGACGAAAAAACAAAGGGTAAAAACTTCCATGATCCGATTGAGGTTCGGATAGGATTTTTTGGGTATGAAACTAACCAGTGACGGCTGAAAGCCGTCACAGATGTAGAACTCACATGTACCTTCGTTTTGACTGGTTGTGGCTCCCGTAACTCTAAACGAGCCAAGAGTTATGGCCCTCCGAAGAATCGATATCCATAGGATGCAACATCTACGGTGCAAGGTGCAACATCCGTCCAAAATGACGAAACAGTGCGTACGACCTTTAGAAACGGGTGCATGGATTGGAAACGGTGCAGTACCATGGTGCACCACTCTCCAGCGATGGTAAATCATAAACCAGCCACGGGAATTCCCTTTTACAGAAAAATCCACGTGACGAAAAAACGAAGGATAAAAAACTTCCGTGACCCGATTGAGGTTCGGATAGGATTTTTTGGGTATGAAACTAACCAGTGACAGCTGAAAGCGGTCACCGCTGTAGAACTCACAGATACCTTCCTTTTGACTGATTGTGGCTCCCGTAAATCTAAACGAGCCAAGAGTTATGGCCCTCCGAAGAATCGATATCCATAGGGTGCAACATCTACGGTGCAAGGTGCAACATCCGTCCAAAATGACGAAACAGTGCGTACGACCTTTAGAAATGGGTGCACGGATTGGAAATGGTGCAGTACCATGGTGCATCACTCTCCAGCGATGGTAAATCATAGACCAGCCGCGGGAATTCCCTTTTACTGAAAAATCCACGTGACGAAAAAACGAAGGGTGAAAAACTTCCATGACCCGATTGAGGTTCGGATAGGATTTTTTGGGTATGAAACTAACCAGTGACGGCTGAAAGCCGTCACAGATGTAGAACTCAAAAATACCTTCGTTTTGACTGGTTGTGGCTCCCGTAACTCTAAACGAGCCAAGAGTTATGGCCCTCCGAAGAATCGATATCCATAGGGTGCAACATCTACGGTGCAAGGTGCAACATCCGTCCAAAATGACGAAACAGTGCCGTACGACCTTTAGAAACGGGTGCATGGATTGGAAATGGTGCCGTACCATGGTGCATCACTCTCCAGCGATGGTAAATCATTGACCAGCCGCGGGAATTCCCTTTTACTGAAAAAATCCACGTGACGAAAAAACGAAGGGTAAAAAACTTCTGTGACCCGATTGAGGTTCGGATAGGATTTTTTGGGTATGAAACTAACCAGTGACGGCTGAAAGCCGTCACAGATTTAGAACTCACAGATACCGTCGTTTTGACTGGTTGTGGCTCCCAGTAACTCTAAACGAGCCAAGAGTTATGGCCCTCCGAAGAATCGATATCCATAGGGTGCAACATCTACGGTGCATGGTGCAACATCCGTCCAAAATGGCGAAACAGTGCGTACGACCTTTAGAAACGGGTGCATGGATTGGAAACGGTGCAGTACCATGGTGCACCACTCTCCAGCGTTGGTAAATCATAGACCGGCCGCTGGGATCCCGTTTTACAGAAAAAATCCACGTGACGAAAAAACGAAGGGTAAAAAACTTCCATGACCCGATTGAGGTTCGGATAGGATTTTTTGGGTATGAAACTAACCAGTGACGGCTGAAAGCAGTAACAGATGTAGAACTTACAAATACCTTCGTTTTGACTTGTTGTTGCTCCCGTAACTCTAAACGAGCCAAGAGTTATGGCCCTCCGAAGAATCGATATCCATAGGGTGCAACATCTACGGTGCAAGGTGCAACATCCGTCCAAAATGACGAAACAGTGCCGTACGACCTTTAGAAATGGGTGCATGGATTGGAAACGGTGCAGTACCATGGTGCATCAATCTCCAGCGATGGTAAATCATAGGCCAGCCGTGGGAATTCCCTTTTACTGAAAAATCCACGTGACGAAAAAACGAAGGGTAAAAAACTTCCGTGACCCGATTGAGGTTCGGATAGGATTTTTTGGGTATGAAACTAAAAAGTGACGGCTGAAAGCCGTCACAGATGTAGAACTCACAGATACCTTCGTTTTGACTGGTTGTGGCTCCCTGTAACTCTAAACGAGCCAAGAGTTATGGCCCTCCGAAGAATCGATATCCATAGGGTGCAACATCTACGGTGCAAGGTGCAACATCCGTAGAAAATGACGAAACAGTGCGTACGACCTTTAGAAACGGGTGCATGGATTGGAAACGGTGCAGTACCATGGTGCACCACTCTCCAGCGTTGGTAAATCATAGACCAGCCACGGGGATCCCGTTTTACAGAAAAAATCCACGTGACGAAAAAACGAAGGGTAAAAAACTTCCATGACCCGATTGAGGTTCGGATAGGATTTTTTGGGTATGAAACTAACCAGTGACGTCTGAAAGCTGTCACAGCTGTAGAACTCACAGGTACCTTCGTTT
This sequence comes from Allium cepa, assembly GCA_030765085.1. Taxonomy (NCBI): domain Eukaryota; kingdom Viridiplantae; phylum Streptophyta; class Magnoliopsida; order Asparagales; family Amaryllidaceae; genus Allium; species Allium cepa. The sequence goes on from CM060941.1 coordinate 3,564,046, forward strand.
TGACAGGTTATGGCTCCCGTTACTCTAAACGAGCCAAGAGTTATGGCCCTCCCAAGAATCGATATCCACCGGGTGCAACATCTACGGTGCAAGGTGCAACATCCGTCCAAAATGACGAAACAGTGCCGTACGACCTTTAGAAACGGGTGCACGGTTTGGAAACGGTGCAGTACCATGGTGCACCACTCTCAAGCGTTGGTAAATCATAGACCAGCCACGGGGATCCTGTTTTACAGAAAAAATCCACGTGACGAAAAAACGAAGGGTAAAAAACTTCCATGACCCGATTGAGGTTCGTATAGGATTTTTTGGGTATGAAACTAACCAGTGACGGCTGAAAGCGGTCACAGATGTAGAACTCACAGATACCTTCGTTTTGACTGGTTGTTGCTCCCGTAACTCTAAACGAGCCAAGAGTTATGGCCCTCCGAAGAATCGATATCCATAGGGTGCAACATCTACGGTGCAAGGTGCAACATCCGTCCAAAATGACGAAACAGTGCGTACGACCTTTAGAAACGGGTGCATGGATTGGAAACGGTGCAGTACCATGGTGCACCACTCTCTAGCGTTGGTAAATCATAGACCAGCCACGGGGATCCCGTTTTACAGAAAAAATCCACGTGACGAAAAAACGAAGGGTAAAAAACTTCCATGACCCGATTGAGGTTCGGATAGGATTTTTTGGGTATGAAACTAACCAGTGACGGCTGAAAGCAGTCACAGATGTAGAACTCACAGATACCTTCGTTTTGACTGGTTGTGGCTCCCTGTAACTCTAAACGAGCAAAGAGTTATGGCCCTCCGAAGAATCGATATCCATAGGGTGCAACATCTACGGTGCAAGGTGCAACATCCGTCCAAAATGACGAAACAGTGCGTACGACCTTTAGAAACGGGTGCATGGATTGGAAACGGTGCAGTACCATGGTGCACCACTCTCCAGCGTTGGTAAATCATAGACCAGCCATGGGGATCCCGTTTTACAAACAAAATCCACGTGACGAAAAAACAAAGGGTAAAAACTTCCATGACCCGATTGAGGTTCGGATAGGATTTTTTGGGTATGAAACTAACCAGTGACGGCTGAGAGCCGTCACAGATGTAGAACTCATAGATACCTTCGTTTTAACTGGTTGTGGCTCCCTGTAACTCTAAACGAGCCAAGAGTTATGGCCCTCCGAAGAATCGATATCCATAGGGTGCAACATCACGGTGCAAGGTGCAACATCCGTCCAAAATGACGAAACAGTCCATACGACCTATAGAAACGGGTGCATGGATTGGAAACGGTGCAGTACCATGGTGCACCACTCTCCAGCATTGGTAAATCATAGACCAGCCACGGGGATCCCGTTTTACAGAAAAAATCCACGTGACGAAAAAACGAAGGGTAAAAAACTTCCATGACCCGATTGAGGTTCAGATAGGATTTTTTGGGTATGAAACTAACCAGTGACGTCTGAAAGCTGTCACAGCTGTAGAACTCACAGATACCTTCGTTTTGACAGGTTATGGCTCCCGTTACTCTAAACGAGCCAAGAGTTATGGCCCTCCGAAGAATCGATATCCACCGGGTGCAACATCTACGGTGCAAGGTGCAACATCCGTCCAAAATGACGAAACAGTGCCGTACGACCTTTAGAAACGGGTGCACGGTTTGGAAACGGTGCAGTACCATGGTGCACCACTCTCAAGCGTTGGTAAATCATAGACCAGCCACGGGGATCCTGTTTTAAAGAAAAAATCTACGTGACGAAAAAACGAAGGGTAAAAAACTTCCATGACCCGATTGAGGTTTGTATAGGATTTTTTGGGTATGAAACTAACCAGTGACGGCTGAAAGCGGTCACAGATGTAGAACTCACAGATACCTTCGTTTTGACTGGTTGTTGCTCCCGTAACTCTAAACGAGCCAAGAGTTATGGCCCTCCGAAGAATCGATATCCATAGGGTGCAACATCTACGGTGCAAGGTGCAACATCCGTCCAAAATGACGAAACAGTGCGTACGACCTTTAGAAACGGGTGCATGGATTGGAAACGGTGCAGTACCATGGTGCACCACTCTCTAGCTTTGGTAAATCATAGACCAGCCACGGGGATCCCGTTTTACAGAAAAAATCCACGTGACGAAAAAACGAAGGGTAAAAAACTTCCATGACCCGATTGAGGTTCGGATAGGATTTTTTGGGTATGAAACTAACCAGTGACGGCTGAAAGCTGTCACAGATGTAGAACTCACAGATACCTTCGTTTTGACTGGTTGTGGCTCCCTGTAACTCTAAACGAGCAAAGAGTTATGGCCCTCCGAAGAATCGATATCCATAGGGTGCAACATCTACGGTGCAAGGTGCAACATCCGTCCAAAATGACGAAACAGTGCGTACGACCTTTAGAAACGGGTGCATGGATTGGAAACGGTGCAGTACCATGGTGCACCACTCTCCAGCGTTGGTAAATCATAGACCAGCCATGGGGATCCCGTTTTACAAACAAAATCCACGTGACGAAAAAACAAAGGGTAAAAACTTCCATGATCCGATTGAGGTTCGGATAGGATTTTTTGGGTATGAAACTAACCAGTGACGGCTGAAAGCCGTCACAGATGTAGAACTCACATGTACCTTCGTTTTGACTGGTTGTGGCTCCCGTAACTCTAAACGAGCCAAGAGTTATGGCCCCCCGAAGAATCGATATCCATAGGATGCAACATCTACGGTGCAAGGTGCAACATCCGTCCAAAATGACGAAACAGTGCGTACGACCTTTAGAAACGGGTGCATGGATTGGAAACGGTGCAGTACCATGGTGCACCACTCTCCAGCGATGGTAAATCATAAACCAGCCACGGGAATTCCCTTTTACAGAAAAATCCACGTGACGAAAAAACGAAGGGTAAAAAACTTCCGTGACCCGATTGAGGTTCGGATAGGATTTTTTGGGTATGAAACTAACCAGTGACAGCTGAAAGCGGTCACCGCTGTAGAACTCACAGATACCTTCCTTTTGACTGGTTGTGGCTCCCGTAAATCTAAACGAGCCAAGAGTTATGGCCCTCCGAAGAATCGATATCCATAGGGTGCAACATCTACGGTGCAAGGTGCAACATCCGTCCAAAATGACGAAACAGTGCGTACGACCTTTAGAAATGGGTGCACGGATTGGAAATGGTGCAGTACCATGGTGCATCACTCTCCAGCGATGGTAAATCATAGACCAGCCGCGGGAATTCCCTTTTACTGAAAAATCCACGTGACGAAAAAACGAAGGGTGAAAAACTTCCATGACCCGATTGAGGTTCGGATAGGATTTTTTGGGTATGAAACTAACCAGTGACGGCTGAAAGCCGTCACAGATGTAGAACTCAAAAATACCTTCGTTTTGACTGGTTGTGGCTCCCGTAACTCTAAACGAGCCAAGAGTTATGGCCCTCCGAAGAATCGATATCCATAGGGTGCAACATCTACGGTGCAAGGTGCAACATCCGTCCAAAATGACGAAACAGTGTCGTACGACCTTTAGAAATGGGTGCATGGATTGGAAACGGTGCCGTACCATGGTGCATCACTCTCCAGCGATGGTAAATCATTGACCAGCCGCGGGAATTCACTTTTACTGAAAAAATCCACGTGACGAAAAAACGAAGGGTAAAAAACTTCTGTGACCCGATTGAGGTTCGGATAGGATTTTTTGGGTATGAAACTAACCAGTGACGGCTGAAAGCCGTCACAGATGTAGAACTCACAGATACCTTCGTTTTGACTGGTTGTGGCTCCCAGTAACTCTAAACGAGCCAAGAGTTATGGCCCTCCGAAGAATCGATATCCATAGGGTGCAACATCTACGGTGCATGGTGCAACATCCGTCCAAAATGGCGAAACAGTGCGTACGACCTTTAGAAACGGGTGCATGGATTGGAAACGGTGCAGTACCATGGTGCACCACTCTCCAGCGTTGGTAAATCATAGACCAGCTGCTGGGATCCCGTTTTACAGAAAAAATCCACGTGACGAAAAAACGAAGGGTAAAAAACTTCCATGACCCGATTGAGGTTCGGATAGGATTTTTTGGGTATGAAACTAACCAGTGACGGCTGAAAGCAGTAACAGATGTAGAACTCACAAATACCTTCGTTTTGACTTGTTGTTGCTCCCGTAACTCTAAACGAGCCAAGAGTTATGGCCCTCCGAAGAATCGATATCCATAGGGTGCAACATCTACGGTGCAAGGTGCAACATCCGTCCAAAATGACGAAACAGTGCCGTACGACCTTTAGAAACGGGTGCATGGATTGGAAACGGTGCCGTACCATGGTGCATCACTCTCCAGCGATGGTAAATCATTGACCAGCCGCGGGAATTCCCTTTTACTGAAAAAATCCACGTGACGAAAAAACGAAGGGTAAAAAACTTCTGTGACCCGATTGAGGTTCGGATAGGATTTTTTGGGTATGAAACTAACCAGTGACGGCTGAAAGCCGTCACAGATTTAGAACTCACAGATACCGTCGTTTTGACTGGTTGTGGCTCCCAGTAACTCTAAACGAGCCAAGAGTTATGGCCCTCCGAAGAATCGATATCCATAGGGTGCAACATCTACGGTGCATGGTGCAACATCCGTCCAAAATGGCGAAACAGTGCGTACGACCTTTAGAAACGGGTGCATGGATTGGAAACGGTGCAGTACCATGGTGCACCACTCTCCAGCGTTGGTAAATCATAGACCGGCCGCTGGGATCCCGTTTTACAGAAAAAATCCACGTGACGAAAAAACGAAGGGTAAAAAACTTCCATGACCCGATTGAGGTTCGGATAGGATTTTTTGGGTATGAAACTAACCAGTGACGGCTGAAAGCAGTAACAGATGTAGAACTTACAAATACCTTCGTTTTGACTTGTTGTTGCTCCCGTAACTCTAAACGAGCCAAGAGTTATGGCCCTCCGAAGAATCGATATCCATAGGGTGCAACATCTACGGTGCAAGGTGCAACATCCGTCCAAAATGACGAAACAGTGCCGTACGACCTTTAGAAATGGGTGCATGGATTGGAAACGGTGCAGTACCATGGTGCATCAATCTCCAGCGATGGTAAATCATAGGCCAGCCGTGGGAATTCCCTTTTACTGAAAAATCCACGTGACGAAAAAACGAAGGGTAAAAAACTTCCGTGACCCGATTGAGGTTCGGATAGGATTTTTTGGGTATGAAACTAAAAAGTGACGGCTGAAAGCCGTCACAGATGTAGAACTCACAGATACCTTCGTTTTGACTGGTTGTGGCTCCCTGTAACTCTAAACGAGCCAAGAGTTATGGCCCTCCGAAGAATCGATATCCATAGGGTGCAACATCTACGGTGCAAGGTGCAACATCCGTAGAAAATGACGAAACAGTGCGTACGACCTTTAGAAACGGGTGCATGGATTGGAAACGGTGCAGTACCATGGTGCACCACTCTCCAGCGTTGGTAAATCATAGACCAGCCACGGGGATCCCGTTTTACAGAAAAAATCCACGTGACGAAAAAACGAAGGGTAAAAAACTTCCATGACCCGATTGAGGTTCGGATAGGATTTTTTGGGTATGAAACTAACCAGTGACGTCTGAAAGCTGTCACAGCTGTAGAACTCACAGGTACCTTCGTTTTGACAGGTTATGGCTCCCATTACTCTAAACGAGCCAAGAGTTATGGCCCTCCCAAGAATCGATATCCACCGGGTGCAACATCTACGGTGCAAGGTGCAACATCCGTCCAAAATGACGAAACAGTGCCGTACGACCTTTAGAAACGGGTGCACGGTTTGGAAACGGTGCAGTACCATGGTGCACCACTCTCAAGCGTTGGTAAATCATAGACCAGCCACGGGGATCCTGTTTTACAGAAAAAATCCACGTGACGAAAAAACGAAGGGTAAAAAACTTCCATGACCCGATTGAGGTTCGTATAGGATTTTTTGGGTATGAAACTAACCAGTGACGGCTGAAAGCGGTCACAGATGTAGAACTCACAGATACCTTCGTTTTGACTGGTTGTTGCTCCCGTAACTCTAAACGAGCCAAGAGTTATGGCCCTCCGAAGAATCGATATCCATAGGGTGCAACATCTACGGTGCAAGGTGCAACATCCGTCCAAAATGACGAAACAGTGCGTACGACCTTTAGAAACGGGTGCATGGATTGGAAACGGTGCAGTACCATGGTGCACCACTCTCTAGCGTTGGTAAATCATAGACCAGCCACGGGGATCCCGTTTTACAGAAAAAATCCACGTGACGAAAAAACGAAGGGTAAAAAACTTCCATGACCCGATTGAGGTTCGGATAGGATTTTTTGGGTATGAAACTAACCAGTGACGGCTGAAAGCTGTCACAGATGTAGAACTCACAGATACCTTCGTTTTGACTGGTTGTGGCTCCCTGTAACTCTAAACGAGCAAAGAGTTATGGCCCTCCGAAGAATCGATATCCATAGGGTGCAACATCTACGGTGCAAGGTGCAACATCCGTCCAAAATGACGAAACAGTGCGTACGACCTTTAGAAACGGGTGCATGGATTGGAAACGGTGCAGTACCATGGTGCACCACTCTCCAGCGTTGGTAAATCATAGACCAGCCATGGGGATCCCGTTTTACAAACAAAATCCACGTGACGAAAAAACAAAGGGTAAAAACTTCCATGACCCGATTGAGGTTCGGATAGGATTTTTTGGGTATGAAACTAACCAGTGACGGCTGAGAGCCGTCACAGATGTAGAACTCATAGATACCTTCGTTTTAACTGGTTGTGGCTCCCTGTAACTCTAAACGAGCCAAGAGTTATGGCCCTCCGAAGAATCGATATCCATAGGGTGCAACATCACGGTGCAAGGTGCAACATCCGTCCAAAATGACGAAACAGTGCATACGACCTTTAGAAACGGGTGCATGGATTGGAAACGGTGCAGTACCATGGTGCACCACTCTCCAGCATTGGTAAATCATAGACCAGCCACGGGGATCCCGTTTTACAGAAAAAATCCACGTGACGAAAAAACGAAGGGTAAAAAACTTCCATGACCCGATTGAGGTTCAGATAGGATTTTTTGGGTATGAAACTAACCAGTGACGTCTGAAAGCTGTCACAGCTGTAGAACTCACAGATACCTTCGTTTTGACAGGTTATGGCTCCCGTTACTCTAAACGAGCCAAGAGTTATGGCCCTCCGAAGAATCGATATCCACCGGGTGCAACATCTACGGTGCAAGGTGCAACATCCGTCCAAAATGACGAAACAGTGCCGTACGACCTTTAGAAACGGGTGCACGGTTTGGAAACGGTGCAGTACCATGGTGCACCACTCTCAAGCGTTGGTAAATCATAGACCAGCCACGGGGATCCTGTTTTAAAGAAAAAATCTACGTGACGAAAAAACGAAGGGTAAAAAACTTCCATGACCCGATTGAGGTTCGTATAGTATTTTTTGGGTATGAAACTAACCAGTGACGGCTGAAAGCGGTCACAGATGCAGAACTCACAGATACCTTCGTTTTGACTGGTTGTTGCTCCCGTAACTCTAAACGAGCCAAGAGTTATGGCCCTCCGAAGAATCGATATCCATAGGGTGCAACATCTACGGTGCAAGGTGCAACATCCGTCCAAAATGACGAAACAGTGCGTACGACCTTTAGAAACGGGTGCATGGATTGGAAACGGTGCAGTACCATGGTGCACCACTCTCTAGCTTTGGTAAATCATAGACCAGCCACGGGGATCCCGTTTTACAGAAAAAATCCACGTGACGAAAAAACGAAGGGTAAAAAACTTCCATGACCCGATTGAGGTTCGGATAGGATTTTTTGGGTATGAAACTAACCAGTGACGGCTGAAAGCTGTCACAGATGTAGAACTCACAGATACCTTCGTTTTGACTGGTTGTGGCTCCCTGTAACTCTAAACGAGCAAAGAGTTATGGCCCTCCGAAGAATCGATATCCATAGGGTGCAACATCTACGGTGCAAGGTGCAACATCCGTCCAAAATGACGAAACAGTGCGTACGACCTTTAGAAACGGGTGCATGGATTGGAAACGGTGCAGTACCATGGTGCACCACTCTCCAGCGTTGGTAAATCATAGACCAGCCATGGGGATCCCGTTTTACAAACAAAATCCACGTGACGAAAAAACAAAGGGTAAAAACTTCCATGATCCGATTGAGGTTCGGATAGGATTTTTTGGGTATGAAACTAACCAGTGACGGCTGAAAGCCGTCACAGATGTAGAACTCACATGTACCTTCGTTTTGACTGGTTGTGGCTCCCGTAACTCTAAACGAGCCAAGAGTTATGGCCCCCCGAAGAATCGATATCCATAGGATGCAACATCTACGGTGCAAGGTGCAACATCCGTCCAAAATGACGAAACAGTGCGTACGACCTTTAGAAACGGGTGCATGGATTGGAAACGGTGCAGTACCATGGTGCACCACTCTCCAGCGATGGTAAATCATAAACCAGCCACGGGAATTCCCTTTTACAGAAAAATCCACGTGACGAAAAAACGAAGGGTAAAAAACTTCCGTGACCCGATTGAGGTTCGGATAGGATTTTTTGGGTATGAAACTAACCAGTGACAGCTGAAAGCGGTCACCGCTGTAGAACTCACAGATACCTTCCTTTTGACTGGTTGTGGCTCCCGTAAATCTAAACGAGCCAAGAGTTATGGCCCTCCGAAGAATCGATATCCATAGGGTGCAACATCTACGGTGCAAGGTGCAACATCCGTCCAAAATGACGAAACAGTGCGTACGACCTTTAGAAATGGGTGCACGGATTGGAAATGGTGCAGTACCATGGTGCATCACTCTCCAGCGATGGTAAATCATAGACCAGCCGCGGGAATTCCCTTTTACTGAAAAATCCACGTGACGAAAAAACGAAGGGTGAAAAACTTCCATGACCCGATTGAGGTTCGGATAGGATTTTTTGGGTATGAAACTAACCAGTGACGGCTGAAAGCCGTCACAGATGTAGAACTCAAAAATACCTTCGTTTTGACTGGTTGTGGCTCCCGTAACTCTAAACGAGCCAAGAGTTATGGCCCTCCGAAGAATCGATATCCATAGGGTGCAACATCTACGGTGCAAGGTGCAACATCCGTCCAAAATGACGAAACAGTGTCGTACGACCTTTAGAAATGGGTGCATGGATTGGAAACGGTGCCGTACCATGGTGCATCACTCTCCAGCGATGGTAAATCATTGACCAGCCGCGGGAATTCACTTTTACTGAAAAAATCCACGTGACGAAAAAACGAAGGGTAAAAAACTTCTGTGACCCGATTGAGGTTCGGATAGGATTTTTTGGGTATGAAACTAACCAGTGACGGCTGAAAGCCGTCACAGATGTAGAACTCACAGATACCTTCGTTTTGACTGGTTGTGGCTCCCAGTAACTCTAAACGAGCCAAGAGTTATGGCCCTCCGAAGAATCGATATCCATAGGGTGCAACATCTACGGTGCATGGTGCAACATCCGTCCAAAATGGCGAAACAGTGCGTACGACCTTTAGAAACGGGTGCATGGATTGGAAACGGTGCAGTACCATGGTGCACCACTCTCCAGCGTTGGTAAATCATAGACCAGCTGCTGGGATCCCGTTTTACAGAAAAAATCCACGTGACGAAAAAACGAAGGGTAAAAAACTTCCATGACCCGATTGAGGTTCAGATAGGATTTTTTGGGTATGAAACTAACCAGTGACGGCTGAAAGCAGTAACAGATGTAGAACTCACAAATACCTTCGTTTTGACTTGTTGTTGCTCCCGTAACTCTAAACGAGCCAAGAGTTATGGCCCTCCGAAGAATCGATATCCATAGGGTGCAACATCTACGGTGCAAGGTGCAACATCCGTCCAAAATGACGAAACAGTGCCGTACGACCTTTAGAAATGGGTGCATGGATTGGAAACGGTGCAGTACCATGGTGCATCAATCTCCAGCGATGGTAAATCATAGGCCAGCCGTGGGAATTCCCTTTTACTGAAAAATCCACGTGACGAAAAAACGAAGGGTAAAAAACTTCCGTGACCCGATTGAGGTTCGGATAGGATTTTTTGGGTATGAAACTAAAAAGTGACGGCTGAAAGCCGTCACAGATGTAGAACTCACAGATACCTTCGTTTTGACTGGTTGTGGCTCCCTGTAACTCTAAACGAGCCAAGAGTTATGGCCCTCCGAAGAATCGATATCCATAGGGTGCAACATCTACGGTGCAAGGTGCAACATCCGTAGAAAATGACGAAACAGTGCGTACGACCTTTAGAAACGGGTGCATGGATTGGAAACGGTGCAGTACCATGGTGCACCACTCTCCAGCGTTGGTAAATCATAGACCAGCCACGGGGATCCCGTTTTACAGAAAAAATCCACGTGACGAAAAAACGAAGGGTAAAAAACTTCCATGACCCGATTGAGGTTCGGATAGGATTTTTTGGGTATGAAACTAACCAGTGACGTCTGAAAGCTGTCACAGCTGTAGAACTCACAGATACCTTCGTTTTGACAGGTTATGGCTCCCGTTACTCTAAACGAGCCAAGAGTTATGGCCCTCCGAAGAATCGATATGCACAGGGCGCAACATCTACGGTGCAAGGTGCAACATCCGTCCAAAATGACGAAACAGTGCCGTACGACCTTTAGAAACGGGTGCATGGATTGGAAACGGTGCAGTACCATGGTGCACCACTCTCCAGCGTTGGTAAATCATAGACCAGCCACGAGGATCCCGTTTTACAGAAAAAATCCACGTGACGAAAAAACGAAGGGTAAAAAACTTCCATGACCCGATTGAGGTTCGGATAGGATTTTTTGGGTATGAAACTAACCAGTGACGGCTGAAAGCGGTCACAGATGTAGAACTCACACATATCTTCGTTTTGACTGGTTGTTGCTCCCGTAACTCTAAACGAGCCAAGAGTTATGGCCGTCCGAAGAATCGATATCCATAGGGTGCAACATCTACGGTGCAAGGTGCAACATCCGTCCAAAATGACGAAACAGTGCGTACGACCTTTAGAAACGGGTGCAAGGATTGGAAACGGTGCAGTACCATGGTGCACCACTCTCCAGCGTTGGTAAATCATAGACCAGCCACGGGGATCACGTTTTACAGAAAAAATCCACGTGACGAAAAAACGAAGGGTAAAAAACTTCCATGACCCGATTGAGGTTCGGATAGGATTTTTTGGGTATGAAACTAACCAGTGACGGCTGAAAGCGGTCACAGATGTAGAACTCACAAATACCTTCGTTTTGACTGGTTGTTGCTCCCGTAACTCTAAACGAGCCATGAGTTATGGCCCTCCGAAGAATCGATATCCACAGGGTGCAACATCTACGGTGCAAGGTGCAACATCCATCCAAAATGACGAAACAGTGCCGTACGACCTTTAGAAATGGGTGCATGGATTGGAAACGTTGCAGTACCATGGTGCACCACTCTCCAGCGTTGGTAAATCAAAGACCAGCCCCGGGGATCCCATTTTACAGAAAAAATCCACGTGACGAAAAAACGAAGGGTAAAAAACTTCCATGACACGATTGAGGTTCGGATAGGATTTTTTGGGTATGAAACTAACCAGTGACGGCTGAAAGCGGTCACAGATGTAGAACTCACAAATACCTTCGTTTTTACTGGTTGTTGCTCCCGTAACTCTAAACGAGCCAAGAGTTATGGCCCTCCGAAGAATCGATATCCATAGGGTGCAACATCTACGGTGCAAGGTGCAACATCCGTCCAAAATGACGAAACAGTGCCGTACGACCTTTAGAAATGGGTGCATGGATTGGAAACGGTGCCGTACCATGGTGCATCATTCTCCAGCGATGGTAAATCATAGACCAGCCGCGGGAATTCCCTTTTACTGAAAAATCCACGTGACGAAAAAACGAAGGGTAAAAAACTTCAGTGACCCGATTGAGGTTCGGATAGGATTTTTTGGGTATGAAACTAACCAGTGACGGCTGAAAGCCGTCACAGATGTAGAACTCACAGATACCTTCGTTTTGACTGGTTGTGGCTCCCTGTAACTCTAAACGAGCCAAGAGTTATGGCCCTCCAAAGAATCGATATCCATAGGGTGCAACATCTACGGTGCAAGGTGCAACATCCGTCCAAAATGACGAAACAGTGCGTACGAACTTTAGAAACGGGTGCATGGATTGGAAATGGTGCAGTACCATGGTGCACCACTCTCCAGCGTTGGTAAATCATAGACCAGCCACGGGGATCCCGTTTTACAGAAAAAATCCACGTGACGAAAAAACGAAGGGTAAAAAACTTCCATGACCCGATTGAGGTTCGGATAGGATTTTTTGGGTATGAAACTAACCAGTGACGGCTGAAAGCAGTCAAAGATGTAGAACTCACAAATACCTTCGTTTTGAATGGTTTTTGCTCACGTAATTCTAAACGAGCCAAGAGTTATGGCCCATCGAAGAATCAATATCCACAGGGTGCAACATCTACGGTGCAAGGTGCAACATCCGTCCAAAATGACGAAACAGTGCCGTACGACCTTTAGAAATGGGTGCATGGATTTGAAACAGTGCAGTACCATGGTGCACCACTCTCCAGCAATGGTAAATCATAGACCAGCCACGGGAATTCCCTTTTACAGAAAAATCCACATGACGAAAAAACGAAGGGTAAAAAACTTCCGTGACCCGATTGAGGTTCGGATAGGATTTTTTGGGTATGAAACTGACCAGTGACGGCTGAAAGTGTCATAGATGTAGAACTCACAGATACCTTCGTTTTGACAGGTTATGGCTCCCGTAACTCTAAACGAGCCAAGAGTTATGGCCCTCCGAAGAATCGATATCCACAGGGTGCAACATCTACGGTGCAAGGTGCAACATCCGTCCAAAATGACGAAACAGTGCCGTACGACCTTAAGAAATGGGTGCATGGATTGGAAACGGTGCAGTACCATGGTGCACTACTCTCCAGCGATGGTAAATCATAGACCAGCCACGGGGATCCCGTTTTACAGAAAAAATCCACGTGACGAAAAAACGAAGGGTAAAAAACTTCCATGACCCGATTGAGGTTCGGATAGGATTTTTTGGGTATGGAACTAACCAGTGACGGATGAAAGCGGTCACAGATGTAGAACTCACAAATACCTTCGTTTTGACTGGTTTTTGCTCCCGTAACTCTAAACGAGCCAAGAGTTATGGCCCTCCGAAGAATCGATATCCATAGGGTGCAACATCTACGGTGCAAGGTGCAACATCCGTCCAAAATGACGAAACAGTGCCGTACGACCTTTAGAAATGGGTGCATGGATTGGAAACGGTGCAGTACCATGGTGCATCATTCTCCAGCGATGGTAAATCATAGACCAGCCGCGGGAATTCTCTTTTACTGAAAAATCCACGTGACGAAAAAAACGTAGGGTAAAAAACTTCCGTGACCCGATTGAGGTTCGGATAGGATTTTTTGGGTATGAAACTAACCAGTGACGGCTGAAAGCCGTCACAGATGTAGAACTCACAGATACCTTCGTTTTGACTGGTTGTGGCTCCCTGTAACTCTAAACGAGCCAAGAGTTATGGCCCTCCAAAGAATCGATATCCATAGGGTGCAACATCTACGGTGCAAGGTGCAACATCCGTCCAAAATGACGAAACAGTGCGTACGACCTTTAGAAACGGGTGCATGGATTGGAAACGGTGCAGTACCATGGTGCACACTCTCCAGCGTTGGTAAATCATAGACCAGCCACGGGGATCCCGTTTTACAGAAAAAATCCACGTGACGAAAAAACGAAGGGTAAAAAACTTCCATGACCCGATTGAGGTTCGGATAGGATTTTTTGGGTATGAAACTAACCAGTGACGGCTGAAAGCAGTCAAAGATGTAGAACTCACAAATACCTTCGTTTTGAATGGTTGTTGCTCACGTAACTTTAAACGAGCCAAGAGTTATGGCCCTTCGAAGAATCGATATCCATAGTGTGCAACATCTACGGTGCAAGGTGCAACATCCGTCCAAAATGACGAAACAGTGCCGTACGACCTTTAAGAATGGGTGCATGGATTTGAAACAGTGCAGTACCATAGTGCACCACTCTCCAGCGATGGTAAATCATAGACCAGCCGCGGGAATTCTCTTTTACAGAAAAATCCACGTGACGAAAAAACGAAGGGTAAAAAACTTCCGTGACCCGATTGAGGTTCGGATAGGATTTTTTGGGTATGAAACTGACCAGTGACGGCTGAAAGCAGTCATAGCTGTAGAACTCACAGATACCTTCGTTTGACAGGTTATGGCTCCCGTAACTCTAAAGGAGCCAAGAGTTATGGCCCTCCGAAAAATCGATATCCACAGGGTGCAACATCTACGGTGCAAGGTGCAACATCCGTCCAAAATGACGAAACAGTGTCGTACGACCTTAAGAAATGGGTGCATGGATTGGAAACGGTGCAATACCATGGTGCACCACTCTCCAGCGATGGTAAATCATAGACCAGCCACGGGGATCCCGTTTTACAGAAAAAATCCACGTGACGAAAAAACGAAGGGTAAAAAACTTCCATGACCCGATTGAGGTTCGGATAGGATTTTTTGGGTATGAAACTAACCAGTGACGGCTGAAAGCAGTAATAGATGTAGAACTCACAAATACCTTCGTTTTGACTGGTTGTTGCTCTCGTAACTCTAAAAGGGCCAAGAGTTATGGCCCTCCGAAGAATCGATATCCATAGGGTGCAACATCTACGGTGCAAGGTGCAACATCCGTCCAAAATGACGAAACAGTGCCGTACGACCTTTAGAAATGGGTGCATGGATTGGAAACGGTGCAGTACCATGGTGCATCACTCTCCAGCGATGGTAAATCATAGACCAGCCGCGAGAATTCCCTTTTACTGAAAAATCCACGTGACGAAAAAACGAAGGGTAAAAAACTTCCGTGACCCGATTGAGGTTCGGATAGGAATTTTTAGGTATGAAACTAACCAGTGACGGCTGAAAGCCGTCATAGATGTAGAACTCACAGATACCTTCGTTTTGACTGGTTGTGGCTCCCTGTAACTCTAAACAAGCCAAGAGTTATGGCCCTCCGAAAAATCGATATCCATAGGGTGCAACATCTACGGTGCAAGGTGCAACATCCGTCCAAAATGACGAAACAGTGCGTACGACCTTTAGAAACGGGTGCATGGATTGGAAATGGTGCAGTACCATGGTGCACCACCCTCCAGCGTTGGTAAATCATAGACCAGCCATGGGGATCCCGTTTTACAGAAAAAATCCACGTGACGAAAAAACGAAGGGTAAAAAACTTCCATGACCCGATTGAGGTTCGGATAGGATTTTTTGGGTATGAAACTAACCAGTGACGTCCGTATGCTGTCACAGCTGTAGAACTCACAGATACCTTCGTTTTGACAGGTTATGGCTCCCGTAAATCTAAACGAGCCAAGTGTTATGGCCCTCCGAAGAATCGTTATCCACAGGGTGAAACATCTACGGTGCAAGGTGCAACATCCGTCCAAAATGACGAAACAGTGTCGTACGACCTTTAGAAACGGGTGCATGGATTGGAAATGGTGCAATACCATGGTGCACCACTCTCCAGCGTTGGTAAATCATAGACCAGCCACGGGGATCCCGTTTTACAGAAAAAATCCACGTGACGAAAAAAAGAAGGGTAAAAAACTTCTATGACCCGATTGAGGTTCGGATAGGATTTTTTGGGTATGAAACTGACCAGTGACGGCTGAAAGCAGTCACAGATGTAGAACTCACAGATACCTTCGTTTTGACTGGTTGTGGCTCCCGTAACTCTAAACGAGCCAAGAGTTATGGCCCTCCGAAGAATCGATATCCATAGGGTGCAACATCTACGGTGCAAGGTGCAACATCCGTCCAAAATGACGAAACAGTGTCGTACGACCTTTAGAAATGAGTGCATGGATTTGAAACAGTGCAGTACCATGGTGCACCACTCTCCAGCGATGGTAAATCATAGACCAGCCGCGGGAATTCCCTTTTACAGAAAAAATCCACGTGACGAAAAAACGAAGGGTAAAAAACTTCGATGACCCGGTTGAGGTTCGGATAGGATTGTTTGGGTATGAAACTAAACGGTGACGGCTAAAAGCTGTCACAGATGTAGAACTCACAGATACCTTCGTTTTGACTGGTTGTGGCTCCCGTAACTCTAAACGAGCCAAGAGTTATGGCCCTCCGAAGAATCGATATCCATTGGGTGCAACATCTACGGTGCAAGATGCAACATCCGTTCAAAATGACGAAACAGTGCGTACGACCTTTAGAAACGGGTGCATGGATTGGAAACGGTGCAGTACCATGGTGCACCACTCTCCAGCGTTGGTAAATCATAGACCAGCCACGGGGATCCCGTTTTACAGAAAAAATCCACGTGACGAAAAAACGAAGGGTAAAAAACTTCCATGACCCGATTGAGGTTCGGATAGGATTTTTTGGGTATGAAACTAACCAGTGACGGCTGAAAGCCGTCACAGATGTAGAACTCACAGATACCTTCGTTTTGACTGGTTGTGGCTCCCTGTAACTCTAAACGAGCCAAGAGTTATAGCCCTCCGAAGAATCGATATCCACAGGGTGCAACATCTACGGTGCAAGGTGCAACATCCGTCCAAAATGACGAAACAGTGCCGTACGACCTTTAGAAATGGGTGCATGGATTGAAAACGGTGCAGTACCACGGTGCACCACTCTCCCGCGTTGGTAAATCATAGACCAGCCGCGGGAATTCCCTTTTACAGAAAAAATCCACGTGACGAAAAAACGAAGGGTAAAAAACTTCCATGACCCGGTTGAGGTTCGGATAGGATTGTTTGGGTATGAAACTAACCAGTGATGGCTGAAAGCTGTCACACATGTAGAACTCACAGATACCTTCGTTTTCACTGGTTGTGGCTCCCGTAACTCTAAACGAGCCAAGAGTTATGGCCCTCCGAAGAATCGATATCCGTAGGGTGCAACATCTACGGTGCAAGGTGCAACATCCGTTCAAAATGACGAAACAGTGCGTACGACCTTTAGAAACGGGTGCATGGATTGGAAATGGTGCAGTACCATGGTGCACCACTCTCCAGCGTTGGTAAATCATAGACCAGCCACGGGGATCCCGTTTAACAGAAAAAATCCACGTGACGAAAAAACGAAGGGTAAAAAACTTCCATGACCCGATTGAGGTTCGGATAGGATTTTTTGGGTATGAAACTAACCAGTGACGGCAGAATGCCGTCACAGCTGTAGAACTCACAGATACCTTCGATTTGACAGGTTATGGCTCCCGTAACTCTAAATGAGCCAAGAGTTAGGGCCCTCCGAAGAATCGATATCCACAGGGTGCAACATCTACGGTGCAAGGTGCAACATCCGTCCAAAATGACGAAACAGTGTCGTACGACCTTAAGAAATGGGTGCATGGATTGGAAACGGTGCAGTACCATGGTGCACCACTCTCCAGCGTTGGTAAATCATAGACCAGCCACGGGGATCCCGTTTTACAGAAAAAATCCACGTGACGAAAAAACGAAGGGTAAAAAACTTCCATGACCCGATTGAGGTTCAGATAGGATTTTTGGGTATGAAACTAACCGGTGACGGCTGAAAGCCGTCACAGATGTAGAACTCACAGATACCTTCGTTTTGACTGGTTGTGGCTCCCTGTAACTCTAAAGGAGCCAAGAGTTATGGCCCTCCGAAGAATCGATATCCATAGGGTGCAACATCTACGGTGCAAGGTGCAACATCCGTCCAAAATGACGAAACAGTGCCGTACGACCTTTAGAAATGGGTGCATGGATTGAAAACGGTGCAGTACCACGGTGCACCACTCTCCCGCGTTGGTAAATCATAGACCAGCCACGGGGATCCCGTTTTACAAAAAAAATCCACGTGACGAAAAAATGAAGGGTAAAAAACTTCCATGACCCGATTGAGGTTCGGATAGTATTTTTTGGGTATGAAACTAACTAGTGACGGCTGAAAGCGGTCATAGCTATAGAACTCACAGATACCTTCGTTTTGACTGGTTGTTGCTCACGTAACTCTAAACGAGCCAAGAGTTATGGCCCTTCGAAGAATCGATATCCACAGGGTGCAACATCTACGGTGCAAGGTGCAACATCCGTCCAAAATGACGAAACAGTGCCGTACGACCTTTAGAAATGGGTGCATGGATTGGAAATGGTGCAGTACCATGGTGCACCACTCTCCAGCGATGGTAAATCATAGACCAGCCGCGGGAATTCCCTTTTACAGAAAAAATCCACGTGACGAAAAAACGAAGGGTAAAAAACTTCCATGACCCGGTTGAGGTTAGGATAGGATTGTTTGGGTATGAAACTAAACCGTGACGGCTAAAAGCCGTCACAGATGTAGAACTCACAGATACCTTCGTTTTGACTGGTTGTGGCTCCCGTAACTCTAAACGAGCCAAGAGTTATGGCCCTCCGAAGAATCGATATCCATAGGGTGCAACATCTACGGTGCAAGGTGCAACATCCGTCCAAAATGACGAAACAGTGCGTACGACCTTTAGAAACGGGTGCATGGATTGGAAACGGTGCAGTACCATGGTGCACACTCTCCAGCGTTGGTAAATCATAGACCAGCCACGGGGATCCCGTTTTACAGAAAAAATCCACGTGACGAAAAAACGAAGGGTAAAAAACTTCCATGACCCGATTGAGGTTCGGATAGGATTTTTTGGGTATGAAACTAACCAGTGACGGCTGAAAGCAGTCAAAGATGTAGAACTCACAAATACCTTCGTTTTGAATGGTTGTTGCTCACGTAACTTTAAACGAGCCAAGAGTTATGGCCCTTCGAAGAATCGATATCCATAGTGTGCAACATCTACGGTGCAAGGTGCAACATCCGTCCAAAATGACGAAACAGTGCCGTACGACCTTTAAGAATGGGTGCATGGATTTGAAACAGTGCAGTACCATAGTGCACCACTCTCCAGCGATGGTAAATCATAGACCAGCCGCGGGAATTCTCTTTTACAGAAAAATCCACGTGACGAAAAAACGAAGGGTAAAAAACTTCCGTGACCCGATTGAGGTTCGGATAGGATTTTTTGGGTATGAAACTGACCAGTGACGGCTGAAAGCAGTCATAGCTGTAGAACTCACAGATACCTTCGTTTGACAGGTTATGGCTCCCGTAACTCTAAAGGAGCCAAGAGTTATGGCCCTCCGAAAAATCGATATCCACAGGGTGCAACATCTACGGTGCAAGGTGCAACATCCGTCCAAAATGACGAAACAGTGTCGTACGACCTTAAGAAATGGGTGCATGGATTGGAAACGGTGCAATACCATGGTGCACCACTCTCCAGCGATGGTAAATCATAGACCAGCCACGGGGATCCCGTTTTACAGAAAAAATCCACGTGACGAAAAAACGAAGGGTAAAAAACTTCCATGACCCGATTGAGGTTCGGATAGGATTTTTTGGGTATGAAACTAACCAGTGACGGCTGAAAGCAGTAATAGATGTAGAACTCACAAATACCTTCGTTTTGACTGGTTGTTGCTCTCGTAACTCTAAAAGGGCCAAGAGTTATGGCCCTCCGAAGAATCGATATCCATAGGGTGCAACATCTACGGTGCAAGGTGCAACATCCGTCCAAAATGACGAAACAGTGCCGTACGACCTTTAGAAATGGGTGCATGGATTGGAAACGGTGCAGTACCATGGTGCATCACTCTCCAGCGATGGTAAATCATAGACCAGCCGCGAGAATTCCCTTTTACTGAAAAATCCACGTGACGAAAAAACGAAGGGTAAAAAACTTCCGTGACCCGATTGAGGTTCGGATAGGAATTTTTAGGTATGAAACTAACCAGTGACGGCTGAAAGCCGTCATAGATGTAGAACTCACAGATACCTTCGTTTTGACTGGTTGTGGCTCCCTGTAACTCTAAACAAGCCAAGAGTTATGGCCCTCCGAAAAATCGATATCCATAGGGTGCAACATCTACGGTGCAAGGTGCAACATCCGTCCAAAATGACGAAACAGTGCGTACGACCTTTAGAAACGGGTGCATGGATTGGAAATGGTGCAGTACCATGGTGCACCACCCTCCAGCGTTGGTAAATCATAGACCAGCCATGGGGATCCCGTTTTACAGAAAAAATCCACGTGACGAAAAAACGAAGGGTAAAAAACTTCCATGACCCGATTGAGGTTCGGATAGGATTTTTTGGGTATGAAACTAACCAGTGACGTCCGTATGCTGTCACAGCTGTAGAACTCACAGATACCTTCGTTTTGACAGGTTATGGCTCCCGTATATCTAAACGAGCCAAGTGTTATGGCCCTCCGAAGAATCGTTATCCACAGGGTGAAACATCTACGGTGCAAGGTGCAACATCCGTCCAAAATGACGAAACAGTGTCGTACGACCTTTAGAAACGGGTGCATGGATTGGAAATGGTGCAATACCATGGTGCACCACTCTCCAGCGTTGGTAAATCATAGACCAGCCACGGGGATCCCGTTTTACAGAAAAAATCCACGTGACGAAAAAAAGAAGGGTAAAAAACTTCTATGACCCGATTGAGGTTCGGATAGGATTTTTTGGGTATGAAACTGACCAGTGACGGCTGAAAGCAGTCACAGATGTAGAACTCACAGATACCTTCGTTTTGACTGGTTGTGGCTCCCGTAACTCTAAACGAGCCAAGAGTTATGGCCCTCCGAAGAATCGATATCCATAGGGTGCAACATCTACGGTGCAAGGTGCAACATCCGTCCAAAATGACGAAACAGTGTCGTACGACCTTTAGAAATGAGTGCATGGATTTGAAACAGTGCAGTACCATGGTGCACCACTCTCCAGCGATGGTAAATCATAGACCAGCCGCGGGAATTCCCTTTTACAGAAAAAATCCACGTGACGAAAAAACGAAGGGTAAAAAACTTCGATGACCCGGTTGAGGTTCGGATAGGATTGTTTGGGTATGAAACTAAACGGTGACGGCTAAAAGCTGTCACAGATGTAGAACTCACAGATACCTTCGTTTTGACTGGTTGTGGCTCCCGTAACTCTAAACGAGCCAAGAGTTATGGCCCTCCGAAGAATCGATATCCATTGGGTGCAACATCTACGGTGCAAGATGCAACATCCGTTCAAAATGACGAAACAGTGCGTACGACCTTTAGAAACGGGTGCATGGATTGGAAACGGTGCAGTACCATGGTGCACCACTCTCCAGCGTTGGTAAATCATAGACCAGCCACGGGGATCCCGTTTTACAGAAAAAATCCACGTGACGAAAAAACGAAGGGTAAAAAACTTCCATGACCCGATTGAGGTTCGGATAGGATTTTTTGGGTATGAAACTAACCAGTGACGGCTGAAAGCCGTCACAGATGTAGAACTCACAGATACCTTCGTTTTGACTGGTTGTGGCTCCCTGTAACTCTAAACGAGCCAAGAGTTATAGCCCTCCGAAGAATCGATATCCACAGGGTGCAACATCTACGGTGCAAGGTGCAACATCCGTCCAAAATGACGAAACAGTGCCGTACGACCTTTAGAAATGGGTGCATGGATTGAAAACGGTGCAGTACCACGGTGCACCACTCTCCCGCGTTGGTAAATCATAGACCAGCCGCGGGAATTCCCTTTTACAGAAAAAATCCACGTGACGAAAAAACGAAGGGTAAAAAACTTCCATGACCCGGTTGAGGTTCGGATAGGATTGTTTGGGTATGAAACTAACCAGTGATGGCTGAAAGCTGTCACACATGTAGAACTCACAGATACCTTCGTTTTCACTAGTTGTGGCTCCCGTAACTCTAAACGAGCCAAGAGTTATGGCCCTCCGAAGAATCGATATCCGTAGGGTGCAACATCTACGGTGCAAGGTGCAACATCCGTTCAAAATGACGAAACAGTGCGTACGACCTTTAGAAACGGGTGCATGGATTGGAAATGGTGCAGTACCATGGTGCACCACTCTCCAGCGTTGGTAAATCATAGACCAGCCACGGGGATCCCGTTTAACAGAAAAAATCCACGTGACGAAAAAACGAAGGGTAAAAAACTTCCATGACCCGATTGAGGTTCGGATAGGATTTTTTGGGTATGAAACTAACCAGTGACGGCAGAATGCCGTCACAGCTGTAGAACTCACAGATACCTTCGATTTGACAGGTTATGGCTCCCGTAACTCTAAATGAGCCAAGAGTTAGGGCCCTCCGAAGAATCGATATCCACAGGGTGCAACATCTACGGTGCAAGGTGCAACATCCGTCCAAAATGACGAAACAGTGTCGTACGACCTTAAGAAATGGGTGCATGGATTGGAAACGGTGCAGTACCATGGTGCACCACTCTCCAGCGTTGGTAAATCATAGACCAGCCACGGGGATCCCGTTTTACAGAAAAAATCCACGTGACGAAAAAACGAAGGGTAAAAAACTTCCATGACCCGATTGAGGTTCAGATAGGATTTTTGGGTATGAAACTAACCGGTGACGGCTGAAAGCCGTCACAGATGTAGAACTCACAGATACCTTCGTTTTGACTGGTTGTGGCTCCCTGTAACTCTAAAGGAGCCAAGAGTTATGGCCCTCCGAAGAATCGATATCCATAGGGTGCAACATCTACGGTGCAAGGTGCAACATCCGTCCAAAATGACGAAACAGTGCCGTACGACCTTTAGAAATGGGTGCATGGATTGAAAACGGTGCAGTACCACGGTGCACCACTCTCCCGCGTTGGTAAATCATAGACCAGCCACGGGGATCCCGTTTTACAAAAAAAATCCACGTGACGAAAAAATGAAGGGTAAAAAACTTCCATGACCCGATTGAGGTTCGGATAGTATTTTTTGGGTATGAAACTAACTAGTGACGGCTGAAAGCGGTCATATCTATAGAACTCACAGATACCTTCGTTTTGACTGGTTGTTGCTCACGTAACTCTAAACGAGCCAAGAGTTATGGCCCTTCGAAGAATCGATATCCACAGGGTGCAACATCTACGGTGCAAGGTGCAACATCCGTCCAAAATGACGAAACAGTGCCGTACGACCTTTAGAAATGGGTGCATGGATTGGAAATGGTGCAGTACCATGGTGCACCACTCTCCAGCGATGGTAAATCATAGACCAGCCGCGGGAATTCCCTTTTACAGAAAAAATCCACGTGACGAAAAAACGAAGGGTAAAAAACTTCCATGACCCGGTTGAGGTTAGGATAGGATTGTTTGGGTATGAAACTAAACCGTGACGGCTAAAAGCCGTCACAGATGTAGAACTCACAGATACCTTCGTTTTGACTGGTTGTGGCTCCCGTAACTCTAAACGAGCCAAGAGTTATGGCCCTCCGAAGAATCGATATCCATAGGGTGCAACATCTACGGTGCAAAGTGCAACATCCGTCCAAAATGACGAAACAGTGTCGTACGACCTTTTGAAACGGGTGCATGGATTGGAAACGGTGCAGTACCATGGTGCACCACTCTCCAGCGTTGGTAAATCATAGACCAGCAACGGGGATCCCGTTTTATAGAAAAAAAATCTACGTGACGAAAAAACGAAGGGTAAAAAACTTCCATGACCCGATTGACGTTCGGATAGGATTTTTTGGGTATGAAACTAACCAGTGACGGCTGAAAGCGGTCACAGCTGTAGAACTCACAGATACCTTCGTTTTGATAGGTTGTGGCTCCCGTAACTCTAAACGAGCCAAGAGTTATGGCCGTCCGAAGAATCGATATCCACAGGGTGCAACATCTACGGTGCAAGGTGCAACATCCGTCCAAAATGAAGAAACAGTGTCGTACGACCTTTAGAAATGGGTGCATGGATTGGAAACGGTGCAGTACCATGGTGCACCACTCTCCACCGATGGTAAATCATAGACCAGCCACGGGAATTCCCTTTTACAGAAAAATCCACGTGACGAAAAAACGAAGGGAAAAAAACTTCCATGACCCGATTGAGGTTCGGATAGGATTTTTTGGGTATGAAACTAACCAGTGACGGCTAAAAGCGGTCATAGCTGTAGAACTCACAGATACCTTCGTTTTGACTGGTTATTGCTCCCGTAACTCTAAAGGAGCCAAGAGTTATGGCCCTCCGAAGAATCGATATCCACAGGGTGCAACATCTACGGTGCAAGGTGCAACATCCGTCCAAAATGACGAAACAGTGTCGTACGACCTTTAGAAATGGGTGCATGGATTGGAAACGGTGCAGTACCATGGTGCACTACTCTCCAGCGTTGGTAAATCATAGACCAGCCACGGGGATCCCGTTTTACAGAAAAAATCCACGTGACGAAAAAACGAAGGGTAAAAAACTTCCATGACCCGATTGAGGTTCGGATAGGCTTTTTGGGTATGAAAGTAACCAGTGATGGCTGAAAGCAGTCACAGATGTAGAACTCACAAATACCTTCGTTTTGACTGGTTGTTGCTCCCGTAACTCTAAACGAGCCAAGAGTTATGGCCCTCCGAAGAATCGATATCCATAAGGTGCAACATCTACGGTGCATGGTGCAACATCCGTCCAAAATGACGAAACAGTGCCGTACGACCTTTAGAAACGGGTGCATAGATTGGAAACGGTGCAGTACCATGGAGCACCACTCTCAAGCGTTGGTAAATCATAGACCAGCCACGGGGATCCCGTTTTACAGGAAAAATCCACGTGACGAAAAAACGAAGGGTGAAAAACTTCCATGACCCGATTGAGGTTCGGATAGGCTTTTTTAGGTATGAAAGTAACCAGTGACTGCTGAAAGCTGTCATAGCTGTAGAACTCACAGATTCCTTCGTTTTGACTGGTTATGGCTCCCGTAACTCTAAAGGAGCCAAGAGTTATGGCCCTCCGAAGAATCGATATCCACTGGGTGCAACATCTACGGTGCAAGGTGCAACATCCGTCCAAAATGACGAAACAGTGCCGTACGACCTTTAGAAATGAGTGCATGGATTTGAAACATTGCAGTACCATGGTGCACCACTGGTTGTGGCTCCCGTAACTCAAAACGAGCCAAGAGTTACGGCCCTCCGAAGAATCGATATCCATAGGGTGCAACATCTACGGTGCAAGGTGCAACATCCGTCCAAAATGACGAAACAGTGCCGTACGAACTTTAGAAATAGGTGCATGGATTGGAAACGGTGCAGTACCATAGTGCACCACTCTCCAGCGATGGTAAATCATAGACCAGCCACGGGAATTCCCTTTTACAGAAAAAATCCACGTGACGAAAAAACGAAGGGTAAAAAACTTCCATGACCCGATTGAGGTTCGGATAGGATTTTCTGCGTATGAAACTAACCAGTGACGGCTGAAAGCCGTCATAGCTGTTGAACTCACAGATACCTTCGTTTTGACTGGTTAAGGCTCCCGTAACTCTAAACGAGCCAAGAGTTATGGCCCTCCGAAGAATCGATTTCCACAGGGTGCAACATCTACGGTGCAAGGTGCAACATCCGTCCAAAATGACGAAACAGTGTCGTACGACCTTTAGAAATGGGTTCCTGGATTTGAAACGGTGCAGTACCATGGTGCACCACTCTCCAGCGACGGTAAATCATAGACCAGCCACGGGGATCCCGTTTTACAGAAAAAATCCACGTGACGAAAAAACGAAGGGTAAAAAACTTCCATGACATGATTGAGGTTCGGATAGGATTTTTTGGGTATGAAACTAACCAGTGACAACTGAAAGCAGTCACAGCTGTAGAACTCTCATATACCTTCGTTTTGACTGGTTGTGGCTCCCGTAACTCTAAACGAGCCAAGAGTTATGGCCCTCCGAAGAATCAATATCCATAGGGTGCAACATCTACGGCGCAAGGTGCAACATCCGTCCAAAATGATGAAACAGTGCCGTACGAACTTTAGAAATAGGTGCATGGATTGGAAACGGTGCAGTACCATGGTGCACCACTCTCCAGCGATGGTAAATCATAGACCAGCCACGGGAATTCCCTTTTGCAGAAAAAATCCACGTGACGAAAAAACGAAGGGTAAAAAACTTCCATGACCCGATTGAGGTTCGGATATGATTTTTTAGGTATGAAACTAACCAGTGACCGCTGAAAGCCGTCATAGCTGTAGAACTCACAGATACCTTCGATTTGACTGGTTGTGGCTCCCGTAACTCTAAACGAGCCAAGAGTTATGGCCCTCCGAAGAATCGATTTCCACAGGGTGCAACATCTACGGTGCAAGGTGCAACATCCGTCCAAAATGACGAAACAGTGCCGTACGACCTTTAGAAATGGATGCATGGATTTGAAACGGTGCAGTACCATGGTGCAACACTCTGCAGCGATGGTAACTCATAGACCAGCCACGGGGATCCCGTTTTACAGAAAAAATCCACGTGACGAAAAAAAGAAGGGTAAAAAACTTCCATGACCCGATTGAGGTTCGGATAGGATTTTTTGGGTATGAAACTAACCAGTGACGGCTGAAAGCCGTCACAGATGTAGAACTCACAGATACCTTCGTTTTGACTGGTTGTGGCTCCCGTAACTCTAAACGAGCCAAGAGTTATGGCCCTCCGAAGAATCGATATCCACGGGGTGCAACATCTACGGTGCAAGGTGCAACATCCGTCCAAAATGGCGAAACAGTGCCGTACGACCTTTAGAAATGGGTGCATGGATTGGAAACGGTACAGTACCATGGTGCACCACTCTCCAGCGTTGGTAAATCATAGACCAGCCACGGGGATCCCGTTTTACAGAAAAAATGCACGTGACGAAAAAACGAAGGGTAAAAAACTTCCATGACCCGATTGAGGTTCGGATAGGCTTTTTTGGGTATGAAAGTAACCAGTGACTGCTGAAAGCTGTCATAGCTGTAGAACTCACAGATTCCTTCGTTTTGACTGGTTATGGCTCCCGTAACTCTAAAGGAGCCATGAGTTATGGCCCTCCAAAGAATCGATATCCACTGGGTGCAACATCTACGGTGCAAGGTGCAACATCCGTCCAAAATGACGAAACAGTGTCGTACGACCTTTAGAAATGAGTGCACGGATTTGAAACATTGCAGTACCATGGTGCACCACTGGTTGTGGCTCCCGTAACTCTAAACGAGCCAAGAGTTATGGCCCTCCGAAGAATCGATATCCACAGGGTGCAACATCTACGGTGCAAGGTGCAACATCCGTCCAAAATGACGAAACAGTGCCGTACGACCTTTAGAAATGGGTGCATGGATTTGAAACGGTGCAGTACCATGGTGCACCACTCTCGAGCGATGGTAACTCATAGACCAGCCACGGGGATCCCGTTTTACAGAGAAAATCCACGTGACGAAAAAACGAAGGGTAAAAAACTTCCACGACCCGATTGAGGTTCGGATAGGATTTTTTGGGTATGAAACTAACCAGTGACGGCTGAAAGCGATCACAGCTGTAGAACTCACAGATACCTTCGTTTTGACTGGTTGTGGCTCCCGTAACTCTAAACGAGCCAAGAGTTACGGCCCTCCGAAGAATCGATGTCCATAGGGTGCAACATCTACGGTGCAAGGTGCAACATCCGTCCAAAATGACGAAACAGTGCCGTACGAACTTTAGAAATGGGTGCATGGATTGGAAACGGTGCAGTACCATGGTGCACCACACTCCAGCGATGGTAAATCACAGACCAGCCACGGGAATTCCCTTTTACAGAAAAAATCCACGTAACGAAAAAACAAAGGGTAAAAAACTTCCATGACCCGATTGAGGTTCGGATAGGATTTTTTGGGTATGACACTAACCAGTGACGTTTGAAAGCCGTCATAGCTGTTTAACTCACAGATACCTTCGTTTTGACTGGTTAAGGCTCCCGTAACTCTAAACGAGCCAAGAGTTATGGCCCTCCGAAGAATCGATTTCCACAGGGTGCAACATCTACAGTGCAAGGTGCAACATCCGTCCAAAATGACGAAACAGTGTCGTACGACCTTTAGAAATGGGTTCTCGGATTTGAAACGGTGCAGTACCATGGTGCACCACTTTCCAGCGATGGTAATCATAGACCAGCCACGGGGATCCCGTTTTACAGAAAAAATCCACGTGACGAAAAAACGAAGGGTAAAAAACTTCCATGACCCGATTGAGGTTCGGATAGGATTTTTTGGGTATGAAACTAACCAGTGACGGTTGAAAGCGGTCACAGTTGTAGAACTCACAT
The DNA here is from genome assembly GCA_030765085.1 of Allium cepa. Lineage (NCBI taxonomy): Eukaryota > Viridiplantae > Streptophyta > Magnoliopsida > Asparagales > Amaryllidaceae > Allium > Allium cepa. The sequence continues at coordinate 3,592,260 of CM060941.1, forward strand.
ATACCTTCGTTTTGACTGGTTGTGGCTCCCGTAAATCTAAACGAGCCAAGAGTTACGGCCCTCCGAAGAATCGATATCCATAGGGTGCAACATCTACGGTGCAAGGTGCAACATCCGTTCAAAATGACGAAACAGTGCCGTACTACCTTTAGAAATGGGTGCATGGATTGGAAACGGTGCAGTACCATGGTGCACCACTCTCCAGCGATGGTAAATCATAGACCAGCCATTGGAATTCCCTTTTACAGAAAAAATCCACGTGACGAAAAAACAAAGGGTAAAAAACTTCCATGACCCGATTGAGATTCGGATAGGACTTTTGGGTATGAAACTAACCAGTGACGGCTGAAAGCGGTCATAGCTGCAAAACTCACAGATACCTTCGTTTTGACTGGTTGTGGCTCCCGTAACTCTAAACGAGCAAAGAGTTACGACCCTCCGAAGAATCGATATCCATAGGGTGCAACATCTACGGTGCAAGGTGCAACATCCGTTCAAAATGACGAAACAGTGCCGTACGACCTTTAGAAATGGGTGTGGAAACGGTGCAGTACCATGGTGCACCACTCTCCAGCGATGGTAAATTATAGACCAGCCATGGGAATTCCCTTTTACAGAAAAAATCCACGTGACGAAAAAACAAAGGGTAAAAAACTTCCATGACCCGATTGAGGTTCGGATAGGATTTTTTGGGTATGAATCTAACCAGTGACGGCTGAAAGCGGTCATAGTTGTAGAACTCACAGATACCTTCGTTTTGACTGGTTATGGCTCCCGTAACTCTAAACGAGCCAAGAGTTATGGCCCTCCGAAGAATCGATATCCATAGGGTGCAACATCTACGGTGCAAGGTGCAACATCCGTCCAAAATGACGAAACAGTGCCGTACGACCTTTAGAAATGGGTGCATGGATTGGAAACGGTGCAGTACCATGGTGCACCACTTTCCAGCGATGGTAAATCGTAGACCGGCCATGGGAATTCCCTTTTACAGAAAAAATCCACGTGACGAAAAAACGAAGGGTAAAAAACTTCCATGACCCGATTGAGGTTCGGATAGGATTTTTTGGGTATGAAACTAACCAGTGACGGCTAAAAGCGGTCATAGCTGTAGAACTCACAGATACCTTCGTTTCGACTGGTTATGGCTCCCGTAACTCTAAACGAGCCAAGAGTTATGGCCTCCGAAGAATCGATATCCATAGGGTGCAACATCTACGGTGCAGGGTGCAACATCTACGGTGAAAGGTGCAACATCCGTCCAAAATGACGAAACAGTGCCGTACGACCTTTAGAAATGGGTGCATGGATTGGAAACGGTGCAGTACCATGGTGCACCACTCTCCAGCGATGGTAAATCATAGACCAGCCATGGGAATTCCCTTTTACAGAAAAAATCCACGTGACGAAAAAACGAAGGGTGAAAAACTTCCATGGCCCGATTGAGGTTTGGATAGGATTTTTTGGGTATGAAACTAACCAGTGACGGCTGAAAGCTGTCATAGCTGTAGAACTCACAGATACCTTTGTTTTGACTGGTTATGGCTCCCGTAACACTAAACGAGCCAAGAGTTACGGCCCTCCGAAGAATCGATATCCATAGGGTGCAACATCTACGGTGCAAGGTGCAACATCCGTCCAAAATGACGAAACAGTGCCGTACGACCTTTAGAAATGGGTGCATGGATTGGAAACGGTGCAGTACCATGGTGCACCACTCTCCAGCGCTGGTAAATCATAGACCAGCCACGGAAATTCCCTTTTACAGAAAAAATCCACGTGACGAAAAAACGAAGGGTAAAAAACTTCCATGACCCGATTGAGGTTTGTTTGCGCCAAAATTGGTCACAAACACCCAAAATCATGAAAACACCCGTTTACGTGCTCAACTTGATAATAATCAACACAGAACTCAGCAACAATCAATATAGAATTCAGCTCTTAAGTAATAAATCACAGTAATTCACAAACGACAATCACAAACACAGGATTTATAGTGGTTCGGCGTTCGCGCCTACGTCCACTCTGAAGGTTTTCTCTTTATTGCTTTACTTGATTGAATCGATTACAACGGATTACAGTTGATAATTGCTTTGGAATCTGAATACAACAGTGATTCTGATAGATAGACTTGAATCCGGCAGAGTCTTGGCGTTCAATGGCAGAAGTCGTCGGAAGCCCCCTTTCTGAAGGCTTCAGGGTGCTATTTATAGGCGTTGGAGGCCCAGATCTTACTGAAACTTCGTGAGACTTCTTCTGGCACGTGAGTGGGCCCACGCGACCGACCCCACCAAGTTTCGTATCGATCTGACATCGGTTCGAAGTGATTTCAAACCCATCAAGAAATGGTCCAATCGAGCTGAAACTTGGCAGGGACAATCTTTACCTCATATGAAAGCTACTGTGAAAATTTGGTTGCATTTGGATTTGTGGTTAAGGAGATATGCTCGGTTCGAAATGAGCATTTTCGGTTGGCTGTGTCATTCGAAACCAGGACTTCGAACCCTTCATTTCGAATCCCTGAGTGCACGTGGGTTTGCAGTGACGTGGCGCGCATCTCTCGAATCGATGCTACTTTATCTCCGAGTTGACCGCTTCGACTCCGTGAACTACGGCGAACACGTCATCCAAACCAATTGACTCGGTGGATTCGAACTAAGGATTAGTCCTGGCTTCGAACGTGACCGATTCGAATCAAGGAATCCCTATGGGTTCGAACTTGATCGGTTTGAACTGGGTCGCTCAATGGGTTCGAATTAAGGGCTTGCATGGATTCGAAGTAAGGATGCGAAGCTGAGTGAAGTCATGGATTCGAAGGTGATGGAGTCGAAGGCGATGGAGTCGAGGAAGGTACTAGCTGATGGGTTCGAACGTGGCCTGGGTTCGAACCTCGTGGTTTCGAAGGCAAAGGCATGGATGGGTTCGAACTATGTGGGTTCGAAGGAGAGACAGTGGATGGGTTCGAAGCAGAGACAGTGGATGGTTTCGAAGTACTCCAGTGTGATGGGTTTGAAACAGAAAGTGACCACCTTTCTCACTTTGAATCCATCCTATCTTGAGCATACGAACTCGGATTGACTTGAAATTTGAAATGTCGACTCCTACGACCTTTCTTGTCATGTCCTATCAATTGTGGCTTGATCCGGACTCGGACAAAATTCATCGATATCCATAGCAAAGTGAAGTATAACCAATCTCTGAGACGAACTGTCTTTCGTTTTCGACCAATCTTTTGGTATCACGGCTTTGCCAAAAAGCGGGATAACATTTTGCCCCCCAAAACATGCCTTGCGGTAGGAAGGTGTGTTTTGTAATGCCTTGAGTTGAATGTTTGTATCCGATCATCAACCTGCAAAAAACTTGATAGTTTCATATGTCCTCAAATGACGATCGTTCGGGATCAAACTATTTGGGATGAAGCGCGGCCGTTCAGGGTCAAGCGCTCAACTTCAAATGACGATCGTTCGCGATCGAGTCATTCGAGGTGAAGTGCGACCGTGCGCGGTCGAGCGTATAAATTCATGCGTCGATCGTTCGGGATCGTATGCTGTTTGAGGTGAATCGGGACCGTTCGCGGTCCGTGCCGTTCGTGGCATAGGATGGAATAGGACCGTTCGCGGTCGATGCCATTCGCGGCAAGTGATGAAATGGGACCGTTCGCGGTCGACTGCCGTTCGTGGCAAATGATGATCGTTCGCGACCAAGTGCCGTTCAAGGCGAATGGCGACCATTCGAGGTCGGGTTTCATAATTAGTGAGCCATGACCGTTCGCGGCCGATGGCGTTCGAGGCAGAAAGTGATCGTTCGCGATCGTGTGCCGTTCGAGGCGAATTTGTGACCGTTCGCGGTCGTGTGTCGGACCTCAAGTGACGACCGTTCGCGATCAAGCCATTTGAGGTGAGGCGAGTTGTGACTGTTCGAAGTCGGGTTGTGATCATTCGCGATCGGGTGTCGTTCGAGGCGAGTTGTGTGTGCCTGGGAGGGCTTGGTGTTACCGATGCCAGGGTCACGTTCGGGTGAGTTCCTGGATCGTTTATAGGGGCGGTTCATCGCCGTCTCAGAGCATACCTAGGGATCGTTCGCGACCCCATACATGTGCAAGTAGCCTAGCCATTTCAGAGCTATTAGAATCAAATATCTATTAAACGGATGAGTTCCAAAAACAATGTCCAAACAAACAAAGTCTAAATGTTCAAATCAAAACGAAATGAAAGCAAAGCATGGATGTCAAAGTGTAAGTTCCCACTACGAAACGGTTAATGATCACTCTGAGCTTGCCTGGAGATCGTTCGCGATCTCGCACATGTGTAAATGATTTAATTGCGGCAGTGGAAGCTTACAACTTGTTCATCGTTATTTCACTCAATCGATAATCAAACGGTGCCTGGATTCGGGGTCGCCTCTAGCTGATGTGGACGGTGGTCGCTCTGGTTCCGCCGCAGGAGCTCGCCTCCTTACATATTAAAGGAGCATACCGTTCCTGATATGCCCTTCCACCTCGTCCTACAGGTGCCTACAATCATTAGTGTTATGACCATTTAATTCGTGGAATACACAGAACTTATCTGATTTCCTTTCGTCAGAGGTAGGATCCCTTCGCATTGGCCTACGATACGGAATCTGTTCTTTGGTATCCTGGTAAATTCGCTCCAGGCTCTCGTTCAACTCAGTGTAGGTGGTAAATCGCGGCTCCCTCCGTTGCCGCTTTGATCTGTCTCTGTCATTCTCGATCCTTCTTTTACCTTTATCCTTGTCCGAGTCCCTTCTAGGGAGCTTTTCGTCTTTGAGTTCATAAACATCTACCCCATCTCCTTCTTCTCTTTCTGCATTTGCATCCTCTAATCGCAAAAACTTTTCTGCTTCATGGTAGAATTCCTCTAGATCTATGGGTGGATCTTTAGTCAATGAATTCTTGAACTCTGTGCCGTCAGCTATTCCGGACACAACTGCCATTACCACCATGGACGGATCCGCTCGATCCACTGAAGCTGCTGCTGCATTGAATCGTGCTAGATAACTTCTCAAGGTCTCTCCGGCCTTTTGCTTTGGGGTTGCCAAAGTCATCACATTCTTGGGTCTTGTAATATGAACCCTGAATTGCCTCATAAATCTCTCCACTAAACCATTCCATGTTCCTATGGATCCATTCTCCAATTGTCTAAACCATAGTGCTGCGATATCTGTCAAGTATAATGGAAAGCAGCGGGCCATAACCTCCTCCGATGCCCCCAGCACTTCCATATGTCTCATATATTTTGTCAGATGGACCGTGGGGTCCGTTCTCCCGTCATACATATCCAACGATGGTAGTTTGAAATCCGGTGGGTTCCTAGCTTGCCTGATTGCTGAAGTAAAAGGACTTCTATTAACATCCTCTAGGTCTTTGTTCACCATACCGCCTTTCAAAGCTCTTCTAACCATCTCTGCTAATCGGTCATTGTCTCCGAGATGTAATCCTTGTTCACTACTTTCAACCTGCCCCCCGAGTTCACGAGGTAACTCCGGGATCTGCCCTCTTGACTGAGCCTTTACTCCTCTACTGCTCCTAGGTTGCGCAGATCCTGCTCTCTCTCTTTCCAAGATTGGGTCAACATTTTCCATATGCGTGCCCCCTAGCTCTGGCGCTACGCCGGATGGTCCTGCTCCGTTCTGGACTCCGTTGGCTTCCCTATTCTGTGCTCCAAGCTGTCCTATCTGTTGGAATAAACTCTTGATCAATTCCTCTTGCCTCTTCATCATAGTCTCCATCTCGTCCCTAGTGATGAAGATCGATGGTTGATTCGCTCCTGAGGAAGCCTCTTGACTTCCTTGATGTTCGCTTCTCTCTGGCCTTGGCCTCCTACTCGATTGTCTCGTCATAATTTCTCAAATTGGAACTTTCAAATTTCTCTTCGAATTAATTATCAATTGGTAGAACTCCTGAGTTCAATTCTCAGTGAAAGCACCAAAATGTTTGCGCCAAAATTGGTCACAAACACCCAAAATCGTGAAAACACCCGTTTACGTGCTCAATTTGATAATAATCAACACAGAACTCAGCAACAATCAATATAGAATTCAGCTCTTAAGTAATAAATCACAGTAATTCACAAACAACAATCACAAACACAGGATTTATAGTGGTTCGGCGTTCGCGCCTACGTCCACTCTAAAGGTTTTCTCTTTATTGCTTTACTTGATTGAATCGATTACAACGGATTACAGTTGATAATTGCTTTGGAATCTGAATACAACAGTGATTCTGATAGATAGACTTGAATTCGGCAGAGTCTTGGCGTTCAATGGCAGAAGTCGTCGGAAGCCCCCTTTCTAAAGGCTTCAGGGTGCTATTTATAGGCGTTGGAGGCCCAGATCTTGCTGAAACTTCGTGAGACTTCTTCTGGCACGTGAGTGGGCCCACGCGACCGACCCCACCAAGTTTCGTCTCGATCTGACATCGGTTCGAAGTGATTTCGAACCCATCAAGAAATGGTCCAATCGAGCTGAAACTTGGCAGGGACAATCTTTGCCTCATATGAAAGCTACTGTGAAAATTTGGTTGCATTTGGATTTGTGGTTAAGGAGATATGCTCGGTTCGAAATGAGCATTTTCGGTTGGCTGTGTCGTTCGAAACCATGACTTCGAACCCTTCATTTCGAATCCCTGAGTGCACGTGGGTTTGCAGTGACGTGGCGCGCATCTCTCGAATCGATGCTACTTTATCTCCGAGTTGACCGCTTCGACTCCGTGAACTATGGCAAACACGTCGTCCAAACCAATTGACTCGGTGGATTCGAACTAAGGATTAGTCCTGGCTTCGAACGTGACCGATTCGAATCAAGGAATCCCTATGGGTTCGAACTTGATCGGTTCGAACTGGGTCGCTCGATGGGTTCGAATTAAGGGCTTGCATGGATTCGAAGTAAGGATGCGAAGTTGAGTGAAGTCATGGATTCGAAGGTGATGGAGTCGAAGGCGATGGAGTCGAGGCAGGTACTAGCTAATGGGTTCAAACGTGGCCTGGGTTCGAACCTCATGGTTTCGAAGGCAAAGGCGTGGATGGGTTCGAACTATGTGGGTTCGAAGGAGAGACAGTGGATGGGTTCGAAGCAGAGACAGTGGATGGTTTCGAAGTACTCCAGTGCGATGGGTTCGAAACAGATAGTGACCACCTTTCTCACCTTGAATCCATCCTATCTTGAGCATACAAACTCGGATTGACTTGAAATTTGAAATGACGACTCCTACGACCTTTCTTGTCATGTCCTATCAATTGTGGCTTGATCCAGACTCGGACAAAATTCATCGATATCCATAGCAAAGTGAAGTATAACCAATCTCTGAGACGAACTGTCTTTCGTTTTCGACCAATCTTTTGGTATCACGGCTTTGCCAAAAAGCGGGATAACAAGGTTCGGATAGGATCTTTTGGGTATGAAACTAACCAGTGATGGCTAAAAGCTGTCACAGCTGTAGAACTCACAGATACCTTCGTTTTGACTGGTTGTGGCTCCCGTAACTCTAAACGAGCCAAGAGTTACGGCCCTCCGAAGAATCGATATCCATAGGGTGCAACATCTACGGTGCAAGGTGCAACATCCGTTCAAAATGACGAAACAGTGTCGTACGAGCTTTAGAAATGGATGCATGGATTGGAAACGGTGTAGTACCATGGTGCACCACTCTCCAGCTATGGTAAATCATAGACCAGCCATGGGAATTCCCTTTTACAGAAAAAATCCACGTGACGAAAAAACGAAGGGTAAAAAACTTCCATGACCCGATTGAGGTTCGGATAGGATTTTTTGGGTATGAAACTAACCAGTGACGGCTAAAAGCGGTCACAGCTGTAGAACTCACAAATACCTTCGTTTTGACTGGTTGTGGCTCCCGTAACTCTAAACGAGCCAAGAGTTACGGCCCTCCGAAGAATCGATATCCATAGGGTGCAACATCTACGGTGCAAGGTGCAACATCCGTCCGAAATGACGAAACAGTGCCGTACGAACTTTAGAAATGGGTGCATGGATTGGAAACGGTGCAGTACCGTGGTTCACCACTCTCCAGCGATGGTAAATCATAGACCAGCCATGGGAATTCCCTTTTACAGAAAAAATCCACGTGACGAAAAAACGAAGGGTAAAAAACTTCCATGACCCGATTGAGGTTCGGATAGGATTTTTTGGGTATGAAACTAACCAGTGACGGCTGAAAGCGGTCATAGCTGTAGAACTCACAAATACCTTCGTTTTTACTGGTTATGGCTCCCGTAACTCTAAACGAGCCAAGAGTTATGGCCCTCCGAAGAATCGATATCCATAGGGTGCAACATCTACGGTGCAAGGTGCAACATCCGTCCAAAATGACGAAACAGTGCCGTACGACCTTTAGAAATGGGTGCATGGATTGGAAACGGTGCAGTACCATGGTGCACCACTCTCCAGCGATGGTAAATCATAGACCAGCCATGGGAATTCCCTTTTACAGAAAAAATCCACGTGACGAAAAAACGAAGGGTAAAAAACATCCATGACCCGATTGAGGTTCGGATAGGATTTTTTGGGTATGAAACTAACCAGTGACGGCTAAAAGCGGTCATAGCTGTAGAACTCACAGATACCTTCGTTTCGACTGGTTATGGCTCTCGTAACTCTAAACGAGCCAAGAGTTATGGCCCTTCGAAGAATCGATATCCATAGTGTGCAACATCTACGGTGCAAGGTGCAACATCCGTCCAAAATGACGAAACAGTGCGGTACGACCTTTAGAAATGGGTGCATGGATTGAAAACGGTGCAGTACCATGGTGCACCACTCTCTAGCGATGGTAAATCATAGACCAGCCATGGGAATTCCCTTTTACAGAAAAAATCCACGTGACGAAAAAACGAAGGGTAAAAAACTTCCATGACCCGATTGAGGTTCGGATAGGATTTTTTGGGTATGAAACTAACCAGTGACGGCTGAAAGCTGTCATAGCTGTAGAACTCAAAGATACCTTTGTTTTGACTGGTTATCGCTCCCGTAACACTAAACGAGCCAAGAGTTACGGCCCTCCGAAGAATCGATATCCATAGGGTGCAACATCTACGGTGCAAGGTGCAACATCCGTCCAAAATGATGAAACAGTGCCGTACGACCTTTAGAAATGGGTGCACGGATTGGAAACGGTGCAGTACCATGGTGCACCACTCTCCAGCGATGGTAAATCATAGACCAGCCACGGGAATTCCCTTTTACAGAAAAAATCCACGTGACGAAAAAACGAAGGGTAAAAAACTTCCATGACCCGATTGAGGTTCGGATAGGATTTTTTGGGTATGAAACTAACCAGTGACGGCTGAAAGCGGTCACAGCTGTAGAACTCACAGATACCTTCGTTTTGACTGGTTGTGGCTCCCGTAACTCTAAACGAGCCAAGAGTTACGACCCTCCGAAGAATCGATATCCATAGGGTGCAACATCTACGGTGCAAGGTGCAACATCCGTTCAAAATGACGAAACAGTGCCGTACGAGCTTTAGAAATGGGTGCATGGATTGGAAACGGTGCAGTACCATGGTGCACCACTCTCCAGCGATGGTAAATCATAGATCAGCCATGGGAATTCCCTTTTACAGAAAAAATCCACGTGACGAAAAAACGAAGGGTAAAAAACTTCCATGACCCGATTGAGGTTCGGATAGGATTTTTTGGGTATGAAACTAACCAGTGACGGCTAAAAGTGGTCACAGCTGTAGAACTCACAAATACCTTCGTTTTGACTGGTTGTGGCTCCCGTAACTCTAAACGAGCCAAGAGTTATGGCCCTACGAAGAATCGATATCCATAGGGTGCAACATCTACGGTGCAAGGTGCAACATCCGTCCAAAATGACGAAACAGTGCCGTACGAACTTTAGAAATGGGTGCATGGATTGGAAACGGTGCAGTACCATGGTGCACCACTCTCCAGCGATGGTAAATCATAGACCAGCCACGGGAATTCCCTTTTGCAGAAAAAATCCACGTGACGAAAAAACGAAGGGTAAAAAACTTCCATGACCCGATTGAGGTTCGGATAGGATTTTTTGGGTATGAAACTAACCAGTGACGGCTGAAAGCGGTCATAGCTGTAGAACTCACAGATACCTTCGTTTTTACTGGTTATGGCTCCCGTAACTCTAAACGAGCCAAGAGTTATGGCCCTCCGAAGAATCGATATCCATAGGGTGCAACATCTACGGTGCAAGGTGCAACATCCGTCCAAAATGACGAAACAGTGCCGTACGAACTTTAGAAATGGGTGCATGGATTGGAAACGGTGCAGTGCCATGGTGCCCCACTCTCCAGCGATGGTAAATCATAGACCAACCATGGGAATTCCCTTTTACAGAAAAAATCCACGTGACGAAAAAATGAAGGGTAAAAAACTTCCAAGACCCGATTGAGGTTCGGATAGGATTTTTTCGGTATGAAACTAACCAGTGACGGATGAAAACGCTCATAGCTGTAGAACTCATAGATACCTTCGTTTTGACTGGTTATGGCTCCCGTAACTCTAAACGAGCCAAGAGTTATGGCCCTTCGAAGAATCGATATCCATAGGGTGCAACATCTACGGTGCAAGGTGCAACATCCGTCCAAAATGATGAAACAGTGCCGTACGACCTTTAGAAATCGGTGCATGGATTGGAAACGGTGCAGTACCATGGTGCACCACTCTCCAGCGATGGTAAATCATAGACCATCCATGGGAATTCCCTTTTACAGAAAAAATCCACATGACGAAAAAACGAAGGGTAAAAAACTTCCATGACCCGATTGAGGTTCGGATAGGTTTTTTTGGGTATGAAACTAACCAGTGACGGCTGAAAGCTGTCATAGCTGTAGAACTCACAGATACCTTTGTTTTGACTGATTATGGCTCCCGTAACACTAAACGAGCCAAGAGTTACGGCCCTCCGAAGAATCGATATCCATAGGGTGCAACATCTACGGTGCAAGGTGCAACATCCGTCCAAAATGACGAAACAGTGTCGTACGACCTTTAGAAATGGGTGCATGAATTGGAAACGGTGCAGTACCATGGTGCACTACTCTCCAGCGATGGTAAATCATAGACCAGCCACGGGAATTCCCTTTTACAGAAAAAATCCACGTGACGAAAAAACGAAGGGTAAAAAACTTCCATGACCCGATTGAGGTTCGGATAGGATTTTTTGGGTATGAACCTGACCAGTGACGGCTGAAAGCAGTCACAGCTGTAGAACACACAGATACCTTCGTTTTGACTGGTTGTGGCTCCCGTAACTCTAAACGAGCCAAGAGTTACGGCCCTCCGAAGAATCGATATCCATAGGGTGCAACATCTACGGTGCAAGGTGCAACATCCATTCAAAATGACGAAACAGTGCCGTACGAGCTTTAGAAATGGGTGCATGGATTGGAAACGGTGCAGTACCATGGTGCACCACTCTCCAGCGATGGTAAATCATAGACCAGCCATGGAAATTCCCTTTTACAGAAAAAATCCACGTGACGAAAAAACGAAGGGTAAAAAACTTCCATGACCCGATTGAGGTTCGGATAGGATTTTTGGGGTACGAAACTAACCAGTGACGGCTGAAAGCGGTCATAGCTGTAGAACTCACAGATACCTTCGTTTTGACTGGTTATGGCTCCCGTAACTCTAAACGAGCCAAGAGTTATGGCCCTCCGAAGAATCGATATCCATAGGGTGCAACATCTACGGTGCAAGGTGCAACATCCGTCCAAAATGACGAAACAGTGCTGTACGAGCTTTAGAAATGGGTGCATGGATTGGAAACGGTGCAGTACCATGGTGCCCCACTCTCCAGCGATGGTAAATCATAGACCAGCCATGGAAATTCCCTTTTACAGAAAAAATCAACGTGACGAAAAAACGAAGGGTAAAAATCTTCCGTGACCCGATTGAGGTTCGGATAGGATTTTTTGGGTATGAAACTAACCAGTGACGGCTGAAAGCGGTCATAGCTGTAGAACTCACAGATACCTTCGTTTTGACTGGTTATGGCTCCCGTAACTCTAAACGAGCCAAGAGTTATGGCCCTCCGAAGAATCGATATCCATATGGTGCAACATCTACGGTGCAAGGTGCAACATCCGTCCAAAATGACGAAACAGTGCCGTACGAACTTTAGAAATGGGTGCATGGATTGGAAACGGTGCAGTACCATGGTGCACCACTCTCCAGCGACGGTAAATCATAGACCAGCCATGGCAATTCCCTTTTACAGAAAAAATCCACGTGACGAAAAAACGAAGGGTAAAAAACTTCCATGACCCGATTGAGGTTCGGATAGGATTTTTTGGGTATGAAACTAACCAGTGACGGCTGAAAGCCGTCATAGCTGTAGAACTCACAGATACCTTCGATTTGACTAGTTATGGCTCCCGTAACTCTAAACGATCTAAGAGTTATGGCCCTCCGAAGAATCGATTTCCGCAGGGTGCAACATCTACGGTGCAAGGTGCAACATCCGTCCAAAATGACGAAACAGTGCTGTACGACCTTTAGAAATGAGTGCATGGATTTGAAACGGTGCAGTACCATGGTACACCACTCTCCAGCGATGGTAACTCATAGACCAGCCACGGGGATCCCGTTTTACAGAAAAAATCCACGTGACGAAAAAACGATGGGTAAAAAACTTCCATGACCCGATTGAGGTTCGGATAGGATTTTTTGGGTATGAAACTAACCAGTGACGGCTGAAAGCGGTCACAGCTGTAGAACTCACAGATACCTTCGTTTTGACTGGCTGTGGCTCCCGTAACTCTAAACGAGCCAAGAGTTACGGCCCTCCGAAGAATCGATATCCATAGGGTGCAACATCTACGGTGCAAGGTGCAACATCCGTCCAAAATGACGAAACAGTGCCGTACGAAATTTAGAAATGGGTGCAAGGATTAGAAACGGTGCAGTACCATGGTGCACCACTCTCCAGCGATGGTAAATCAAAGACTAGCCACGGGAATTCCCTTTTACAGAAAAAATCCACGTGACGAAAAAACGAAGGGTAAAAAACTTCCATGACCCGATTGAGGTTCGGATAGGATTTTTTGGGTATGAAACTAACCAGTGACGGCTAAAAGCCGTCATAGCTGTTGAACTCACAGATATCTTCGTTTTGACTGGTTAAGGCCCCCGGAACTCTAAACGAGCCAAGAGTTATGGCCCTCCGAAGAATCGATTTCCACAGGGTGCAACATGTACGGTGCAAGGTGCAACATCCGTCCAAAATGACGAAACAGTGCCGTACGACCTTTAGAAATGGGTTCCTGGATTTGAAACGGTGCAGTACCATGGTGCACCACTCTCCAGCGATGGTAAATCATAGACCAGCCACGGGGATCCCGTTTTACAGAAAAAATCCACGTGACGAAAAAACGAAGGGTAAAAAACTTCCATGACCCGATTGAGGTTCGGATAGGATTTTTTGGGTATGAAACTAACCAGTGACGGCAGAAAGTAGTCACAGCTGTAGAACTCACATATACCTTCGTTTTGACTGGTTGTGGCTCCCGTAACTCTAAACGAGCCAAGAGTTATGGCCCTCCGAAGAATCGATATCCATAGGGTGCAATATCTACGGTGCATGGTGCAACATCCGTCCAAAATGACGAAACAGTGCCATACGAACTTTAGAAATGGGTGCATGGATTGGAAATGGTATAGTACCATGGTGCACCACTCTCCAGCGATGGTAAATCATAGACCAGCCACGGGAATTCCCTTTTGCAGAAAAAATCCACGTGACGAACGAAGGGTAAAAAACTTCCATGACTCGATTGAGGTTCGGATATGATTTTTTGGGTATGAAACTAACCAGTGACGGCTGAAAGCCATCATAGCTTTAGAACTCACAGATACCTTCGATTTGACGGGTTATGGCTCCCGTAACTCTAAACGAGCCAAGAGTTATGGCCCTCCGAAGAATCGATATCCATAGGGTGCAACATCTACGGTGCAAGGTGCAACATCCGTCCAAAATGACGAAACAGTGCTGTACGACCTTTAGAAATGGGTGCATGGATTTGAAACGGTGCAGTACCATGGTGCAACACTCTCCAACGATGGTAACTCATAGACCAGCCGCGACGATCCTGTTTTACAGAAAAAATCCACGTGACGAAAAAAAGAAGGGTAAAAAACTTCCATGACCCGATTGAGGTTCGGATAGGATTTTTTGGGTATGAAACTAACCAGTGACGGCTGAAAGCCATCACAAATGTAGAACACACAAATACCTTCGTTTTGACTGGTTGTGGCTCCCGTAACTCTAAACGAGCCAAGAGTTATGGCCCTCCGAAGAATCGATATCCACAGGGTGCAACATCTATGGTGCAAGGTGCAACATCCGTCCAAAATAACGAAACAGTGCCGTACGACCTTTAGAAATTTGTGCATGGATTTGAAACGGTGCATTACCATGGTGCACCACTCTCCAGCGATGGTAACTCATAGACTAGCCACGGGGATCCCGTTTTACAGAAAAAATCCACGTGACGAAAAAACGAAGGGTAAAAAACATCCATGACCCGATTGAGGTTCGGATAGGATTTTTTGGGTATGAAACTAACCAGTGACGGCTGAAAGCGGTCACAGCTATAGAACTCACAGATACCTTCGTTTTGACTGGTTGTGGCTCCCGTAACTCTAAACGAGCCAAGGGTTACGGCCCTCCGAAGAATCGATATCCATAGGGTGCAACATCTACGGTGCAAGGTGCAACATCCGTCCAAAATGACGAAACAGTGCCGTACGAACTTTAGAAATGGGTGCATGGATTGGAAACGGTGCAGTACCATGGTGCACCACTCTCCAGCGATGCTAAATCATAGACCAGCCATGGGAATTCCCTTTTACAGAAAAAATCCACGTGACGAAAAAAAAAAGGGTAAAAAACTTCAATGACTCGAGTGAGGTTCGGATAGGATTTTTTGGGTATGAAACTAACCAGTGACGGCTCAAAGCGGTCACAGCTGTAGAACTCACAAATACCTTCGTTTTGACTGGTTGTGGCTCCCGTAACTCTAAACGAGCCAAGAGTTACGGCCCTCCGAAGAATCGATATCCATAGGGTGCAACATCTACGGTGCAAGGTGCAACATCCGTCCAAAATGACGAAACAGTGCCGTACGAACTTTAGAAATGGGTGCATGGATTGGAAACGGTGCAGTACCATGGTTCACCACTCTCCAGCGATGGTAAATCATAGACCAGCCATGGGAATTCCCTTTTACAGAAAAATCCACGTGACGAAAAAACGAAGGGTAAAAAACTTCCATGACCCGATTGAGGTTCGGATAGGATTTTTTGGGTATGAAACTAACCAGTGACGGCTAAAAGCGGTCATAGCTGTAGAACTCACAGATACCTTCGTTTTGACTGGTTATGGCTCCCGTAACTCTAAACGAGCCAAGAGTTATGGCGCTCCGAAGAATCGATATCCATAGGGTGCAACATCTACGGTGCAAGGTGCAACATCCGTCCAAAATGATGAAACAGTGCCGTACGACCTTTAGAAATCGGTGCATGGATTGGAAACGGTGCAGTACCATGTTGCACCACTCTCCAGCGATGGTAAATCATAGACCAGCCATGGGAATTCCCTTTTACAGAAAAAATCCACGTGACGAAAAAACGAAGGGTAAAAAACTTCCATGACCCGATTGAGGTTCGGATAGGATTTTTTGGGTATAAAACTATCCAGTGACGGCTAAAAGCTGTCACAGCTGTAGAACTCACAAATACCTTCGTTTTGACTGGTTGTGGCTCCCGTAACTCTAAACGAGCCAAGAGTTACGGCCCTCCGAAGAATCGATATCCATAGGGTGCAACATCTACGGTGCAAGGTGCAACATCCGTCCAAAATGACGAAACAGTGCCGTACGAACTTTAGAAATGGGTGCATGGATTGGAAACGGTGCAGTACCATGGTGCACCACTCTCCAGCGATGGTAAATCATAGACCAGCCACGGGGATCCCGTTTTACAGAAAAAATCCACGTGACGAAAAAACGAAGGGTAAAAAACTTCCATGACCCGATTGAGGTTCGGATAGGATTTTTTGGGTATGAAACTAACCAGTGACGGCTGAAAGCGGTCACAGCTTTAGAACTCACATATACCTTCGTTTTGACTGGTTGTGGCTCCCGTAACTCTAAACGAGCCAAGAGTTATGGCCCTACGAAGAATCGATATCCATAGGGTGCAACATCTACGGTGCAAGGTGCAACATCCGTCCAAAATGACGAAACAGTGTCGTACGAACTTTAGAAATGGGTGCATGGATTGGAAACGGTGCAGTACCATGGTGCACCACTCTCCAGCGATGGTAAATCATATACCAGCCACGGGAATTCCCTTTTGCAGAAAAAATCCACGTGACGAAAAAACGAAGGGTAAAAAACTTCCATGACCCGATTGAGGTTCGGATAGGATTTTTTGGGTATGAAACTAACCAGTGACGGCTGAAAGCCGTCATAGCTGTAGAACTCACAGATACCTTCGATTTGACTGGTTAAGAATCCCGTAACTCTAAACGAGCCAAGAGTTATGGCCCTCCGAATAATCGATTTCCACAGGGTGCAACATCTACGGTGCAAGGTGCAACATCCGTCCAAAATGACGAAACAGTGCCGTACGACCTTTAGAAATGGGTGCATGGATTTGAAACGGTGCAGTACCATGGTGCAACACTCTTCAGCGATGGTAACTCATAGAACAGCCACGGGGATCCCGTTTTACAGAAAAAATCCACGTGACGAAAAAAAGAAGGGTAAAAAACTTCCATGCCCCGATTGAGGTTCGTATAGGATTTTTTGGGTATGAAACTAACCAGTGACGGCTAAAAGCCGTCACAGATGTAGAACTCACAAATACCTTCGTTTTGACTGGTTGTGGCTCCCGTAACTCTAAACGAGCCAAGAGTTATGGCCGTCCGAAGAATCGATATCCACAGGGTGCAACATCTACGGTGCAAGGTGCAACATCCATCCAAAATGACGAAACAGTGCCGTACGACCTTTAGAAATGGATGCATGGAGTTGAAACGGTGCAGTACCATGGTGCACCACTCTCCAGCGATGGTAACTCATAGACCAGCCACGGGGATCCCGTTTTACAGAAAAAATCCACGTGACGAAAAAACGAAGGGTAAAAAACATCCATGACCCGATTGAGGTTCGGATAGGATTTTTTGGGTATGAAACTAACCAGTGACAGCTGAAAGCTGTCACAGCTATAGAACTCACAGATACATTCGTTTTGACTGGTTGTGGCTCCCGTAAGTCTAAACGAGCCAAGAGTTACGGCCCTCCGAAGAATCGATATCCATAGGGTGCAACATCTACGGTGCAAGGTGCAACATCCGTCCAAAATGACGAAACAGTGCCGTACGAACTTTAGAAATGGGTGCATGGATTGGAAACGGTGCAGTGCCATGGTGCCCCACTCTCCAGCGATGGTAAATCATAGACCAACCATGGGAATTCCCTTTTACAGAAAAAATCCACGTGACGAAAAAATGAAGGGTAAAAAACTTCCAAGACCCGATTGAGGTTCGGATAGGATTTTTTGGGTATGAAACTAACCAGTGACGGCTGAAAACGCTCATAGCTGTAGAACTCACAGATACCTTCGTTTTGACTGGTTATGGCTCCCGTAACTCTAAACGAGCCAAGAGTTATGGCCCTTCGAAGAATCGATATCCATAGGGTGCAACATCTACGGTGCAAGGTGCAACATCCGTCCAAAATGATGAAACAGTGTCGTACGACCTTTAGAAATCGGTGCATGGATTGGAAACGGTGCAGTACCATGGTGCACCACTCTCCAGCGATGGTAAATCATAGACCAGCCATGGGAATTCCCTTTTACAGAAAAAATCCACATGACGAAAAAACGAAGGGTAAAAAACTTCCATGACCCGATTGAGGTTCGGATAGGATTTTTTGGGTATGAAACTAACCAGTGACGGCTGAAAGCGGTCATAGCTATAGAACTCACAGATACCTTTGTTTTGACTGGTTATGGCTCCCGTAACACTAAACGAGCCAAGAGTTACGGCCCTCCGAAGAATCGATATCCATAGGGTGCAACATCTACGGTGCAAGGTGCAACATCCGTCCAAAATGACGAAACAGTGTCGTACGACCTTTAGAAATGGGTGCATGGATTGGAAACGGTGCAGTACCATGGTGCACTACTCTCCAGCGATGGTAAATCATAGACCAGCCACGGGAATTCCCTTTTACAGAAAAAATCCACGTGACGAAAAAACGAAGGGTAAAAAACTTCCATGACCAGATTGAGGTTCGGATAGGATTTTTTGGGTATGAACCTGACCAGTGACGGCTGAAAGCAGTCACAGCTGTAGAACACACAGATACCTTCGTTTTGACTGGTTGTGGCTCCCGTAACTCTAAACGAGCCAAGAGTTACGGCCCTCCGAAGAATCGATATCCATAGGGTGCAACATCTACGGTGCAAGGTGCAACATCCATTCAAAATGATGAAACAGTGTCGTACGAGCTTTAGAAATGGGTGCATGGATTGGAAACGGTGCAGTACCATGGTGCACCACTCTCCAGCGATGGTAAATCATAGACCAGCCATGGAAATTCCCTTTTACAGAAAAAATCCACGTGACGAAAAAACGAAGGGTAAAAAACTTCCATGACCCGATTGAGGTTCGGATAGGATTTTTGGGGTACGAAACTAACCAGTGACAGCTGAAAGCGGTCATAGCTGTAGAACTCACAGATACCTTCGTTTTGACAGGTTATGGCTCCCGTAACTCTAAACGAGCCAAGAGTTATGGCCCTCCGAAGAATCGATATCCATAGGGTGCAACATCTACGGTGCAAGGTGCAACATCCGTCCAAAATGACGAAACAGTGCTGTACGAGCTTTAGAAATGGGTGCATGGATTGGAAACGGTGCAGTACCATGGTGCCCCACTCTCCAGCGATGGTAAATCATAGACCAGCCATGGAAATTCCCTTTTACAGAAAAAATCAACGTGACGAAAAAATGAAGGGTAAAAATCTTCCATGACCCGATTGAGGTTCGGATAGGATTTTTTGGGTATGAAACTAACCAGTGACGGTTGAAAGCGATCATAGCTGTAGAACTCACAGATACCTTCGTTTTGACTGGTTATGGCTCCCGTAACTCTAAACGAGCCAAGAGTTATGGCCCTCCGAAGAATCGATATCCATAGGGTGCAACATCTACGGTGCAAGGTGCAACATCCGTCCAAAATGACGAAACAGTGCCGTACGAACTTTAGAAATGGGTGCATGGATTGGAAACGGTGCAGTACCATGGTTCACCACTCTCCAGCGATGGTAAATCATAGACCAGCCATGGGAATTCCCTTTTACAGAAAAAATCCACGTGACGAAAAAACGAAGGGTAAAAAACTTCCATGACCCGATTGAGGTTCGGATAGGATTTTTTGGGTATGAAACTAACCAGTGACGGCTGAAAGCGGTCATAGCTATAGAACTCACAGATACCTTCGTTTTGACTGGTTATCGCTCCCGTAACTCTAAACGAGCCAAGAGTTATGGCCCTCCGAAGAACCGATATCCATAGGGTGCAACATCTACGGTGCAAGGTGCAACATCCGTCCAAAATGACGAAACAGTGCCGTACGAACTTTAGAAATGGGTGCATGGATTGGAAATGGTGAAGTACCATGGTTCACCACTCTCCAGTGATGGTAAATCATAGACCACCCATGGGAATTCCCTTTTATAGAAAAAATGCAAGTGACGAAAAAACGAAGGGTAAAAAACTTCCATGACCCGATTGAGGTTCGGATAGGATTTTTTGGGTATGAAACTAACCAGTGACGGCTGAAAGCGGTCATAGCTATAGAACTCACAGATACCTTCATTTTGACTGGTTATGGCTCCCGTAACTCTAAACGAGCCATGAGTTATGGCCCTCCGAAGAATCGATATCCATAGGGTGCAACATCTACGGTGCAAGGTGCAACATTCGTCCAAAATGACGAAACAGTGCCGTACGACCTTTAGAAATGGGTGCATGGATTGAAAACGGTGCAGTACCATGGTGCACCACTCTCCAGCGATGGTAAATCATAGACCAGCCATGGGAATTCCCTTTTACAGAAAAAATCCACGTGACGAAAAAACGAAGGGTAAAAAACTTCCATGACCCGATTGAGGTTCAGATAGGATTTTTTGGGTATGAAACTAACCAGTGACGGCTGAAAGCTGTCACAGCTGTAGAACTCACAAATACCTTCGTTTTGACTGGTTGTGGCTCCCGTAAATCTAAACGAGCCAAGAGTTACGACCCTCCGAAGAATCGATATCCACAGGGTGCAACATCTACGGTGCAAGGTGCAACATCCGTCCAAAATGACGAAACAATGCCGTACGATCTTTAGAAATGGGTGCATGGATTGGAAACGGTACAGTACCATGGTGCACCACTCTCCAGCGATGGTAAATCATAGACCAGCCACGGGAATTCCCTTTTACAGAAAAAATCCACGTGACGAAAAAACGAAGGGTAAAAAACTTCCATGACCCGATTGAGGTTCGGATAGGATTTTATGGGTATGACACTAACCAGTGACGGCTGAAAGCTGTCACAGCTGTAGAACTCACAGATACCTTCGTTTTGACTGGTTGTGGCTCTCGTAACTCTAAACGAGCCAAGAGTTATGGCCCTCCGAATAATCGATATCCATAGGGTGCAACATCTACGGTGCAAGGTGCAACATCCGTCCAAAATGACGAAACAGTGCCGTACGACCTTTAGAAATGGGCACATGGATTTGAAACATTGCAGTACCATGGTGCACCACTCTCCAGCGATGGTAAATCATAGACCAGCCACGGGAATTCCCTTTAACAGAAAAAATCCACGTGACGAAAAAACGAAGGGTAAAAAACTTCCATGACCCGATTGAGGTTCGGATAGGATTTTTTGGGTATGAAACTAACCAGTGACGGCTGAATGCTGTCATAGCTGTAGAACTAATGGATACCTTCGTTTTGACTGGTTATGGCTCCCGTAACTCTAAACGAGCCAAGAGTTACGGCCCTCCGAAGAATCGATATCCATAGGGTGCAACATCTACGGTGCGAGGTGCAACATCCGTCCAAAATGACGAAACAGTGTCGTACGACCTTTAGAAATGGGTGCATGGATTGGAAACGGTGCAGTACCATGGTGCACCACTCTCCAGCGATGGTAAATCATAGACCAGCCACGGGAATTCCCTTTTACAGAAAAAATCCACGTGAAGAAAAAACAATGGGTAAAAAACTTCCACGAATCGATTGAGGTTCGGATAGGATTTTATGGTTATGACACAAACCAGTGACGGCTGAAACCGGTCACAGCTGTAGAACTCACAGATACCTTCGTTTTGACTGGTTGTGGCTCCCGTAACTCTAGACGAGCCAAGAGTTATGGCCCTCTGAATAATCGATATCCATAGGGTGCAACATCTACGGTGCAAGGTGCAACATCCGTCCAAAGTGACGAAACAGTGTCGTACGACCTTTAGAAATGGGCACATGGATTTGAAACAGTGCAGTACCATGGTGCACCACTCTCAAGCGATGGTAAATCATAGACCAGCCACGGGAATTCCCTTTTACAGAAAAAATCCACATGACGAAAAAACGAAGGGTAAAAAACTTCCATGACCCGATTGAGGTTCGGATAGGATTTTTTGGGTATGAAACTAACCAGTGACGGCTGAAATCTGTCATAGCTGTAGAACTAACGGATACCTTCGTTTTGACTAGTTATGGCTCCCGTACCTCTAAACGAGCCAAGAGTTTCGGCCCTCCGAAGAATCGATATCCATATGGTGCAACATCTACGGTGCAAGGTGCAACATCCGTCCAAAATGACGAAACAGTGCCGTACGACCTTTAGAAATGGGTGCATGGATTGGAAACGGTGCAGTACCATGGTGCACCACTCTGCAGCGATGGTAAATCATAGACCAGCCATGGGAATCCCCTTTTACAGAAAAAATCCACGTGACGAAAAAACGAAGGGTAAAAAACTTCCATGACCCGATTGAGGTTCGGATAGGATTTTTTTGGGTATGAAACTAACCAATGACGGCTGAAAGCGGTCATAGCTGTAGAACTCACAGATACCTTCGTTTTGACTGGTTATGGCTCCCGTAACTCTAAACGAGCCAAGAGTTATGGCCCTCCGAAGAATCGATATCCATAGGGTGCAACATCTACGGTGCAAGGTGCAACATCCGTCCAAAATGACGAAACAGTGCCGTACGAACTTTAGAAATGGGTGCATGGATTGGAAACGGTGCAGTACCATGGTTCACCACTCTCCAGCGATGGTAAATCATAGACCAGCCATGGGAATTCCCTTTTACAGAAAAAATCCACGTGACGAAAAAACGAAGGGTAAAAAACTTCCATGACCCGATTGAGGTTCGGATAGGATTTTTTGGGTATGAAACTAACCAGTGACGGCTGAAAGCGGTCATAGCTGTAGAACTCACAAATACCTTCGTTTTGACTGGTTATGGCTCCCGTAACTCTAAACGAGCCAAGATTTATGGCCCTCCGAAGAACCGATATCCATAGGGTGCAACATCTACGGTGCAAAGTGCAACATCCGTCCAAAATGACAAAACAGTGCCGTACGAACTTTAGATATGGGTGCATGGATTGGAAACGGTGCAGTACCATGGTTCACCACTCTCCAGCGTTGGTAAATCATAGACCAGCCATGGGAATTCCCTTTTACAGAAAAAATCCACGTGACGAAAAAACGAAGGGTAAAAAACTTCCATGACTCGATTGAGGTTCGGATAGGATTTTTTGGGTATGAAACTAACCAGTGACGGCTGAAAGCGATCATAGCTGTAGAACTCACAGATACCTTCGTTTTGACTGGTTATGGCTCCCGTAACTCTAAACGAGCCAAGAGTTATGGCCCTCCGAAGAATCGATATCCATAGGGTGCAACATCTACGGTCCAAGGTGCAACATCCGTCCAAAATGACGAAACAGTGCCGTACGACCTTTAGAAATGGGTGCATGGATTGGAAACGGTGCAGTACCATGGTGCACCACTCTCCAGCGATGGTAAATCATAGACCAGCCATGGGAATTCCCTTTTACAGAAAAAGTCCACGTGACGAAAAAACGAAGGGTAAAAAACTTCCATGACCCGATTGAGGTTCATATAGGATTTTTTGGGTATGAAACTAACCAGTGACGGCTGAAATCTGTCACAGCTGTAGAACTTACAAATACCTTCGTTTTGACTGGTTGTGGCTTCCGTAAATCTAAACGAGCCAAGAGTTACGACCCTCCGAAGAATCGATATCCACAGGGTGCAACATCTACGGTGCAAGGTGCAACATCCGTCCAAAATGACGAAACAATGCCGTACGAACTTTAGAAATGGGTGCATGGATTGGAAACGGTGCAGTACCATGGTGCACCACTCTCCAGCGATGGTAAATCATAGACCAGCCACGGGAATTCCCTTTTACAGAAAAAATCCACGTGACGAAAAAACGAAGGGTAAAAAACTTCCACGACCCGATTGAGGTTCGGATAGGATTTTATGGGTATGACACTAACCAGTGACGGCTGAAAGCAGTCACAGCTGTAGAACTCACAGATACCTTCGTTTTGACTGGTTGTGGCTCTCGTAACTCTAAATGAGCCAAGAGTTATGGCCCTCCGAATAATCGATATCCATAGGGTGCAACATCTACGGTGCAAGGAGCAACATCCGTCCAAAATGACGAAACAGTGCCGTACGACCTTTAGAAATGGGCACATGGATTTGAAACATTGCAGTACCATGGTGCACCACTCTCCAGCGATGGTAAATCATAGACCAGCCACGGGAATTCCCTTTAACAGAAAAAATCCACGTGACGAAAAAACGAAGGGTAAAAAGCTTCCATGACCCGATTGAGGTTCGGATAGGATTTTTTGGGTATGAAACTAACCAGTGACGGCTGAATGCTGTCATAGCTGTAGAACTAATGGATACCTTCGTTTTGACTGGTTATGGCTCCCGTAACTCTAAACGAGCCAAGAGTTACGGCCCTCCGAAGAATCGATATCCATAGGGTGCAACATCTACGGTGCGAGGTGCAACATCCGTCCAAAATGACGAAACAGTGTCGTACGACCTTTAGAAATGGGTGCATGGATTGGAAACGGTGCAGTACCATGGTGCACCACTCTCCAGCGATGGTAAATCATAGACCAGCCACGGGAATTCCCTTTTACAGAAAAAATCCACGTGAAGAAAAAACAATGGGTAAAAAACTTCCACGAATCGATTGAGGTTCGGATAGGATTTTATGGTTATGACACAAACCAGTGACGGCTGAAACCGGTCACAGCTGTAGAACTCACAGATAACTTCGTTTTGACAGGTTGTGGCTCCCGTAACTCTAGACGAGCCAAGAGTTATGGCCCTCTGAATAATCGATATCCATAGGGTGCAACATCTACGGTGCAAGGTGCAACATCCGTCCAAAGTGACGAAACAGTGCCGTACGACCTTTAGAAATGGGCACATTGATTTGAAACAGTGCAGTACCATGGTGCACCACTCTCTAGCGATGGTAAATCATAGACCAGCCACGGGAATTCCCTTTTACAGAAAAAATCCACATGACGAAAAAACGAAGGGTAAAAAACTTCCATGACCCGATTGAGGTTCGGATAGGATTTTTTGGGTATGAAACTAACCAGTGACGGCTGAAATCTATCATAGCTGTAGAACTAACGGATACCTTTGTTTTGACTGGTTATGGCTCCCGTACCTCTAAACGAGCCAAGAGTTTCGGCCCTCCGAAGAATCGATATCCATATGGTGCAACATCTACGGTGCAAGGTGCAACATCCGTCCAAAATGACGAAACAGTGCCGTACGACCTTTACAAATGGGTGAATGGATTGGAAACGGTGCAGTACCATGGTGCACCACTCTCCAGCGATGGTAAATCATAGACCAGCCATGGGAATTCCCTTTTATAGAAAAAATCCACGTGACGAAAAAACGAAGGGTAAAAAACTTCCATGACCCGATTGAGGTTCGGATAGGATTTTTTTGGATATGAAACTAACCAATGACGAATGAAAGCGGTCATAGCTGTAGAACTCACAGATACCTTCGTTTTGACTGGTTATGGCTCCCGTAACTCTAAACGAGCCAAGAGTTATGGCCCTCCGAAGAATCGATATCCATAGGGTGCAACATCTACGGTGCAAGGTGCAACATCCGTCCAAAATGACGAAACAGTGCCGTACGAACTTTAGAAATGTGTGAATGGATTGGAAACGGTGCAGTACCATGGTTCACCACTCTCCAGCGATGGTAAATCATAGACCAGCCATGGGAATTCCCTTTTACAGAAAAAATCCACGTGACGAAAAAACGAAGGGTAAAAAACTTACATGACCCGATTGAGGTTCGGATAGGATTTTTTGGGTATGAAACTAACCAGTGACGGCTGAAAGCGGTCATAGCTGTAGAACTCACAAATACCTTCGTTTTGACTGGTTATGGCTCCCGTAACTCTAAACGAGCCAAGAGTTATGGCCCTCCGAAGAACCGATATCCATAGGGTGCAACATCTACGGTGCAAAGTGCAACATCCGTCCAAAATGACGAAACAGTGCCGTACGAACTTTAGATATGGGTCCGTGGATTGGAAACGGTGCAGTACCATGGTTCACCACTCTCCAGCGTTGGTAAATCATAGACCAGCCATGGGAATTCCCTTTTACAGAAAAAATCCACGTGACGAAAAAACGAAGGGTAAAAAACTTCCATGACCCGATTGAGGTTCGGATAGGATTTTTTGGGTATGAAACTAACCAGTGACGGCTGAAAGCGATCATAGCTGTAGAACTCACAGATACCTTCGTTTTGACTGGTTATGGCTGCCGTAACTCTAAACGAGCCAAGAGTTATGGCCCTCCGATGAATCGATATCCATAGGGTGCAACATCTACGGTGCAAGGTGCAACATCCGTCCAAAATGACGAAACAGTGCCGTACGACCTTTAGAAATGGGTGCATGGATTGGAAACGGTGCAGTACCGTGGTGCACCACTCTCCAGCGATGGTAAATCATAGACCAGCCATGGGAATTCCCTTTTACAGAAAAAATCCACGTGACGAAAAAACGAAGGGTAAAAAACTTCCATGACCCGATTGAGGTTCAGATAGGATTTTTTGGGTATGAAACTAACCAGTGACGGCTGAAATCTGTCACAGCTGTAGAACTTACAAATACCTTCGTTTTGACTGGTTGTGGCTCCCGTAAATCTAAACGAGCCAAGAGTTACGACCCTCCGAAGAATCGATATCCACAGGGTGCAACATCTACGGTGCAAGGTGCAACATCCGTCCAAAATGACGAAACAATGCCGTACGAACTTTAGAAATGGGTGCATGGATTGGAAACGGTGCAGTACCATGGTGCACCACTCTCCAGCGATGGTAAATCATAGACCAGCCACGGGAATTCCCTTTTACAGAAAAAATCCACGTGACGAAAAAACGAAGGGTAAAAAACTTCCACGACCCGATTGAGGTTCGGATAGGATTTTATGGGTATGACACTAACCAGTGACGGCTGAAAGCAGTCACAGCTGTAGAACTCACAGATACCTTCGTTTTGACTGGTTGTGGCTCTCGTAACTCTAAACGAGCCAAGAGTTATGGCCCTCCGAATAATCGATATCCATAGGGTGCAACATCTACGGTGCAAGTTGCAACATCCGTCCAAAGTGACGAAACAGTGCCGTACGACCTTTAGAAATGGGCACATGGATTTGAAACAGTGCAGTACCATGGTGCACCACTCTCCAGCGATGGTAAATCATAGACCAGCCACGGGAATTCCCTTTTACAGAAAAAATCCACGTGACGAAAAAACGAAGGGTAAAAAACTTCCACGACCCCATTGAGGTTCGGATAGGATTTTATGGGTATGACACTAACCAGTGACGGCTGAAAGCTGTCACAACTGTAGAACTCACAGATACCTTCGTTTTGACTGGTTGTGGCTCTCGTAACTCTAAACGAGCAAAGAGTTATGGCCCTCCGAATAATCGATATCCATAGGGTGCAACATCTACGGTGCAAGGTGCAACATCCGTCCAAAATGACGAAACAGTGCCGTACGACCTTTAGAAATGGGCACATGGATTTGAAACTGTGCAGTACCATGGTGCACCACTCTCCAGCGATGGTAAATCATAGACCAGCCACGGGAATTCCCTTTTACAGAAAAAATCCACGTGACGAAAAAACGAAGGGTAAAAAACTTCCATGACCCGATTGAGGTTCGGATAGGATTTTTTGGGTATGAAACTAACTAGTGACGACTGAAAGCGGTCATAGCTGTAGAACTCACAAATACCTTCGTTTTGACTGGTTATGGCTCCCGTAACTCTAAACGAGCCAAGAGTTATGGCCCTCCGAAGAACCTATATCCATAGGGTGCAACATCTACGGTGCAAAGTGCAACATCCGTCCAAAATGACGAAACAGTGCCGTACGAACTTTAGATATGGGTGCATGGATTGGAAACGGTGCAGTACCATGGTTCACCACTCTCCAGCGTTGGTAAATCATAGACCAGCCATGGGAATTCCCTTTTACAGAAAAAATCCACGTGACAAAAAAACGAAGGGTAAAAAACTTTCATGACCCGATTGAGGTTCGGATAGGATTTTTTGGGTATGAAACTAACCAGTGACGGCTGAAAGCGATCATAGCTGTAGAACTCACAGATACCTTCGTTTTGACTGGTTATGGCTCCCGTAACTCTAAACGAGCCAAGAGTTATGGCCCTCCGAAGAATCGATATCCATAGGGTGCAACATCTACGGTGCAAGGTGCAACATCCGTCCAAAATGACGAAACAGTGCCGTACGACCTTTAGAAATGGGTGCATGGATTGGAAACGGTGCAGTACCATGGTGCACCACTCTCCAGCGATGGTAAATCATAGACCAGCCATGGGAATTCCCTTTTACAGAAAAAATCCACGTGACGAAAAAACGAAGGGTAAAAAACTTCCATGACCCGATTGAGGTTTATATAGGATTTTTTGGGTATGAAACTAACCAGTGACGTCTGAAATCTATCACAGCTGTAGAACTTACAAATACCTTCGTTTTGACTGGTTGTGGCTCCCGTAAATCTAAACGAGCCAAGAGTTACGACCCTCCGAAGAATCGATATCCACAGGGTGCAACATCTACGGTGCAAGGTGCAACATCCGTCCAAAATGACGAAACAATGCCGTACGAACTTTAGAAATGGGTGCATGGATTGGAAACGGTGCAGTACCATGGTGCACCACTCTCCAGCGATGGTAAATCATAGACCAGCCACGGGAATTCCCTTTTACAGAAAAAATCCACGTGACGAAAAAACGAAGGGTAAAAAACTTCCACGACCCGATTGAGGTTCGGATAGGATTTTATGGGTATGACACTAACCAGTGACGGCTGAAAGCAGTCACAGCTGTAGAACTCACAGATACCTTCGTTTTGACTGGTTGTGGCTCTCGTAACTCTGAATGAGCCAAGAGTTATGGCCCTCCGAATAATCGATATCCATAGGGTGCAACATCTACGGTGCAAGGTGCAACATCCGTCCAAAATGACGAAACAGTGCCGTACGACCTTTAGAAATGGGCACATGGATTTGAAACATTGCAGTACCATGGTGCACCACTCTCCAGCGATGGTAAATCATAGACCAGCCACGGGAATTCCCTTTAACAGAAAAAATCCACGTGACGAAAAAACGAAGGGTAAAAAACTTCCATGACCCGATTGAGGTTCGGATAGGATTTTTTGGGTATGAAACTAACTAGTGACGGCTGAATGCTGTCATAGCTGTAGAACTAATGGATACCTTCGTTTTGACTGGTTATGGCTCCCGTAACTCTAAACGAGCCAAGAGTTACGGCCCTCCGAAGAATCGATATCCATAGGGTGCAACATCTACGGTGCGAGGTGCAACATCCGTCCAAAATGACGAAACAGTGTCGTACGACCTTTAGAAATGGGTGCATGGATTGGAAACGGTGCAGTACCATGGTGCACCACTCTCCAGCGATGGTAAATCATAGACCAGCCACGGGAATTCCCTTTTACAGAAAAAATCCACGTGAAGAAAAAACAATGGGTAAAAAACTTCCACGAATCGATTGAGGTTCGGATAGGATTTTATGGTTATGACACAAACCAGTGACGGCTGAAACCGGTCACAGCTGTAGAACTCACAGATACCTTCGTTTTGATAGGTTGTGGCTCCCGTAACTCTAGACGAGCCAAGAGTTATGGCCCTCTGAATAATCGATATCCATAGGTTGCAACATCTACGGTGCAAGGTGCAACATCCGTCCAAAGTGACGAAACAGTGCCGTACGACCTTTAGAAATGGGCACATGGATTTGAAACAGTGCAGTACCATGGTGCACCACTCTCAAGCGATGGTAAATCATAGACCAGCCACGGGAATTCCCTTTTACAGAAAAAATCCACATGACGAAAAAACGAAGGGTAAAAAACTTTCATGACCCGATTGAGGTTCGGATAGGATTTTTTGGGTATGAAACTAACCAGTGACGGCTGAAATCTGTCATAGCTGTAGAACTAACGGATACCTTTTTTTTGACTGGTTATAGCTCCCGTACCTCTAAACGAGCCAAGAGTTTCGGCCCTCCGAAGAATCGATATCCATATGGTGCAACATCTACGGTGCAAGGTGCAACATCCGTCCAAAATGACGAAACAATGCCGTACGACCTTTAGAAATGGGTGCATGGATTGGAAACGGTGCAGTACCATGGTGCACCACTCTCCAGCGATGGTAAATCATAGACCAGCCATGGGAATTCCCTTTTACAGAAAAAATCCACGTGACGAAAAAACGAAGGGTAAAAAACTTCCATGACCCGATTGAGGTTCGGATAGGATTTTTTTGGGTATGAAACTAACCAATGACGGCTGAAAGCGGTCATAGCTGTAGAACTCACAGATACCTTCGTTTTGACTGGTTATGGCTCCCGTAACTCTAAACGAGCCAAGAGTTAAGGCCCTCCGAAGAATCGATATCCATAGGGTGCAACATCTACGGTGCAAGGTGCAACATCCGTCCAAAATGACGAAACAGTGCCGTACGAACTTTAGAAATGTGTGCATGGATTGGAAACGGTGCAGTACCATGGTTCACCACTCTCCAGCGATGGTAAATCATAGACCAGCCATGGGAATTCCCTTTTACAGAAAAAATCCACGTGACGAAAAAACGAAGGGTAAAAAACTTCCATGACCCGATTGAGGTTCGGATAGGATTTTTTGGGTATGAAACTAACCAGTGACGGCTGAAAGCGGTCATAGCTGTAGAACTCACAAATACCTTCGTTTTGACTGGTTATGGCTCCCGTAACTCTAAACGAGCCAAGAGTTATGGCCCTCCGAAGAACCGATATCCATAGGGTGCAACATCTACGGTGCAAAGTGCAACATCCGTCCAAAATGACGAAACAGTGCCGTACGAACTTTAGATATGGGTGCGTGGATTGGAAACGGTGCAGTACCATGGTTCACCACTCTCCAGCGTTGGTAAATCATAGACCAGCCATGGGAATTCCCTTTTACAGAAAAAATCCACGTGACGAAAAAACGAAGGGTAAAAAACTTCCATGACCCGATTAAGGTTCGGATAGGATTTTTTGGGTATGAAACTAACCAGTGACGGCTGAAAGCGATCATAGCTGTAGAACTCACAGATACCTTCGTTTTGACTGGTTATGGCTCCCGTAACTCTAAACGAGCCAAGAGTTATGGCCCTCCGATGAATCGATATCCATAGGGTGCAACATCTACGGTGCAAGGTGCAACATCCGTCCAAAATGACGAAACAGTGCCGTACGACCTTTAGAAATGGGTGCATGGATTGGAAACGGTGCAGTACCATGGTGCACCACTCTCCAGCGATGGTAAATCATAGACCAGCCATGGGAATTCCCTTTTACAGAAAAAATCCACGTGACGAAAAAACGAAGGGTAAAAAACTTCCATGACCCGATTGATGTTCAGATAGGATTTTTTGGGTATGAAACTAACCAGTGACGGCTGAAATCTGTCACAGCTGTAGAACTTACAAATACCTTCGTTTTGTATGGTTGTGGCTCCCGTAAATCTAAACGAGCCAAGAGTTACGACCCTCCGAAGAATCGATATCCACAGGGTGCAACATCTACGGTGCAAGGTGCAACATCCGTCCAAAATGACGAAACAATGCCGTACGAACTTTAGAAATGGGTGCATGGATTGGAAACGGTGCAGTACCATGGTGCACCACTCTCCAGCGATGGTAAATCATAGACCAGCCACGGGAATTCCCTTTTACAGAAAAAATCCACGTGACGAAAAAACGAAGGGTAAAAAACTTCCACGACCCGATTGAGGTTCGGATAGGATTTTATGGTTATGACACTAACCAGTGACGGCTGAAAGCAGTCACAGCTGTAGAACTCACAGATACCTTCGTTTTGACTGGTTGTGGCTCTCGTAACTCTAAACGAGCCAAGAGTTATGGCCCTCCGAATAATCGATATCCATAGGGTGCAACATCTACGGTGCAAGGTGCAACATCCGTCCAAAGTGACGAAACAGTGCCGTACGACCTTTAGAAATGGGCACATGGATTTGAAACAGTGCAGTACCATGGTGCACCACTCTCCAGCGATGGTAAATCATAGACCAGCCACGGGAATTCCCTTTTACAGAAAAAATCCACGTGACGAAAAAACGAAGGGTAAAAACTTCCACGACCCCATTGAGGTTCGGATAGGATTTTATGGGTATGACACTAACCAGTGACGGCTGAAAGCTGTCACAACTGTAGAACTCACAGATACCTTCGTTTTGACTGGTTGTGGCTCTCGTAACTCTAAACGAGCAAAGAGTTATGGCCCTCCGAATAATCGATATCCATAGGGTGCAACATCTACGGTGCAAGGTGCAACATCCGTCCAAAATGACGAAACAGTGTCGTACGACCTTTAGAAATGGGCACATGGATTTGAAACTGTGCAGTACCATGGTGCACCACTCTCCAGCGATGGTAAATGATAGACCAGCCACGGGAATTCCCTTTTACAGAAAAAATCCACGTGACGAAAAAACGAAGGGTAAAAAACTTCCATGACCCGATTGAGGTTCGGATAGGATTTTTTGGGTATGAAACTAACCAGTGACGGCTGAAAGCCGTCATATCTGTAGAACTCACAGATACCTTCGTTTTGACTGGTTATGGATCCCGTAACTCTAAACGAGCCAAGAGTTACGGCCATCCGAAGAATCGATTTCCGCAGGATGCAACATATGCGGTGCAAGGTGCAACATCCGTCCAAAATGACGAAACCGTGCCGTACGACCTTTAGAAATGGATGCATGAATTTGAAACGATGCAATACCATGGTTCACCACTCTCCAGCGATGGTAAATCATTGACCAGCCACGGGAATTCCCTTTTACAGAAAAAATCCACGTGAAGAAAAAACAAAGGGTAAAAAACTTCCATGACCCGATTGAGGTTCGGATAGGATTTTATGGGTATGACACAAACCAGTTGTTTGCGCCAAAATTGGTCACAAACACCCAATATCACGAAAGCACCCGTTTACGTACTCAACTCGATAATAATCAACACAGAACTCAGCAACAATCAATATAGAATTCAGCTCTAAGTAACAAATCACAGTAATTCACAAGCAACGATCACAAACACAGGATTTATAGTGGTTCGGCGTTCGTGCCTACGTCCACTTTGAAGGTTTTCTCTTTATTGCTTTGCTCGATTCAATCGATTACAATGGATTACAATAGATAATAGCTTTGAAATCTGAATACAACAGTGATTTTGATCAATAGACGTTAATCCGGCAGAGTCTCAGCGTTCAATGGCAGAAGTTCTCGGAAGATCCCCCTTTCTGAAGGCTTCAGGGTGCTATTTATAGGCGTTGGAGGCCCAGATCTGGCTGAAACTTCGGGAGACCTCTTCTGGCACGTGAGTGGGCCCACGCGACCGACCCCACCAAGTTTCGTCTCGATCTGACATCGATTCGAAGTCATTTCGAACCCATCAAGAAATGGTCCAATCGAGTTGAAACTTGGCAGGAACAATCTTTACCTTGTATGGAAGTTACTGTGAAAATTTGGTTGCATTTGGATGTGTGGTTGAGGAGATATGATCGGTTTGAAATGGTGTTTTTCGGTTGGCTGTGGAGTTCGAACCCATCATCTTCGAAACCATGACTTCGAATCCATGGACACACGTGATTCTGCAGTGACGTGGCGCATGCTCCTCGAATCGATCCTGTTTTGTCCCCGAGTTGACCGCTTCGTACCCATGGATTTCGCCTCGTTCGTATCGTGGGGCGACACGTCGCCCAAGTTGGCTGACTTGGTGGGTACGAACAAGTGAATGTCCCTGGGTTCGAATGCGACCGTTTCGAACTAAGGTGTACTCGTGGGTTCGAACTCGATCGATTCGAACAAGATCGATTCGAAGCGGCTTGGATTCGAAGCTGGTGGGCTTGAATGGATTCGAAGGTGATGGTTTCGAATGTGGTGGAGTCGAAGTTAATGGTTGTAAGGCAGGCACTGGTTGATGGATTCGAACAAGATGGATTCGAAGGAAGGATGCCGGATGGGTTCGAACTGGATGGTTTCGAAGTAGGGGTATTGGATGGGTTCGAAGGTGATGGTTTCGAACCAGACAATGGCTTCTTCTCTCAAATTGAATCCATCATATCTTGAGCGTACGGACTCGGATTGACTTGAAATTTGAAATACCGACTTCCATGATCTTTCTTGTCATGTTCTATCAATTTTGGCCCGTTCCGGACTTGGACAAAATTCATCGATATTCATAGCAAAGTGAAGTATAACCGATCTCTGAGACGAACTGTCTTTTGTTTTCGATCAATCTTTTGGTATCACGGCTTTGCCAAAAAGCGGGATAACATTTTGCCCCCCAAAACATGCCTTGCGGTAGGAAGGTGTGTTTTGTAATGCCTCGAGTTGGATGTTCGTATCCGATCATCAACCTGCAAAGAACTTGATAGTTTTCATATGGCCTCAAATGACGATCGTTCGGGATCGAGCCATTTGGGATGAAGCGCGGCCGTTCGTGGTCAAGCGCTCAACTTCAAATGACGATCGTTCGTGATCGAGTCATTCGAGGTGAAACGCGACCGTGCGCAGTCGAGCGTGTGAATCCAAGCGCCGATCGTTCGAGATCGTATGCTGTTTGAGGTGAATCGGGACCGTTCGCGGTCCGTGCCATTCGTGGCATAGGATGGAATAGGACCGTTCGCGGTCGATGCCGTTCGCGGCAAATGATGAGAATAGGACCGTTCGCGGTCGATGCTATTTATGGCAAAGGATTGAATGGGACCGTTCGCGGTCGATGCCGTTCGCGGCAATTGATGATCGTTCGCGACCAAGTGCCGTTCAAGGCGAATGGTGACCGTTCGAGGTCGGATTTTATAATTAGTGAATCATGACCGTTCGCGGTCGGTGCCGTTCAAGGCAGAGAGTGATCGTTCGCGATCGTGTGCCGTTCGAGGCGGATTTGTGACCGTTCACGGTCGGGTGTTGGACCTCAAGTGACGACCGTTCGCGATCAAGCCATTTGAGGCATGGTGAGTTGTGACTGTTCGAAGTCGAGTGCCGTTCGAGGCGAATTGTGTGCCCGGGAGGGCATGATGTTATCGATGTCAGGGTCACGTTTGGGTGAGATTCTGGATCGTTTGTCAGGGCGGTTCATCGCCATCTCAGAGCATGCCTAAGGATCGTTCGCGACCCCGTACATGTGTAAGTAGCTTAGCCATTCCAGAGTTATCAGAATCAAATATCTATTACACGGATGAGTTTCAAAAACAATGTCCAAACAAACAGAGTCTAAATGTTCAAATTGAAATGACGTGAAAGCAAAGCATGGATGTCAAAGTGTAAGTTCCCACTACGAAACGGTCAATGATCATCCAGAGCATGCCTGGAGATCGTTCGCGATCTCGCACATGTGTAAATGATTTGATTGCGTTAGTGGAAGCTTACAACTTGTTCATCGTTATCTGACTCAATTGATAACCAAACGGTGCCTTGATTCAGGATCGCCCCTAGCTGATGTGGACGGTGGTCGTTCTGGTTCCACCACAGTAGCTCGCCTCCTTACATATTGAAGGAGCATACCGTTCCTGATATGCCCTTCCACCTCGTCCTTCAGGTGCCTACAATCGTTAGTGTTATGACCGTTTAATTCATGGAATACACAGAACTTATCTGATTTCCTTTCGTCAGAGGTAGGGTCCCTTCGCATCGGCCTTCGATACGGAATCTTCTCTTTGGTATCCTGATAAATTCGTTCCAAGCTCTCGTTCAGCTCAGTGTAGGTGGTGAATCGCGGCTCCCTCCGTTGCCGCTTTGATCTGTCTCTGTCATTCTCAATTTTCATTTTACCTTTATCCTTGTCTGAGTCCCTTCTAGGGGGCTTTTCATCTTTGAGTGCATAAACTTCTATCCCATCTCCCTCTTCTCTTTCCGCATTCGCATCCTCTAATCGTAAAAACTTTTCCGCCTCGTGGTAGAATTCTCCTAGATCTACGGGTGGATCCTTAGTTAATGAATTTTTGAATTCCGTTCCG
The DNA here is from genome assembly GCA_030765085.1 of Allium cepa. Taxonomy (NCBI): domain Eukaryota; kingdom Viridiplantae; phylum Streptophyta; class Magnoliopsida; order Asparagales; family Amaryllidaceae; genus Allium; species Allium cepa. Next base: position 3,628,023 of record CM060941.1, read on the forward strand.
TCTGCTATTCCGGACACAGCCGCCATCATAACCATGGATGGATCCGGTCTATCCACCGAAGCTGCCGCCGCATTGAACCGTGTCAGGAAACTTCTCAATGTTTCTCCAGCCTTCTGTTTCAAAGTTTCCAGTGTCATCACATTCTTAGGTCTTGTAATGTGAACCCTGAATTGCCTCATAAACCTCTCAGTTAAATCGTTCCATGTTCCGATGGATCCGCTATCCAATTGCCTGAACCATAATGCCGCAATATCCGCCAAATACAGTGGAAAGCACCGGGCCATGACCTCCTCTGATGCCCCCAGCACTTCCATATGCCTCATATATTTTGTCAGATGGACCGTGGGGTCCGTTCTCCCGTCATACATATCCAGCGATGGTAATTTGAAATCCGGTGCGTTTCTAGCTCGTCGGATTGCCGGAGTGAAAGGAATCCTATTAACATCCTCTAGGTCTTTGTTCACCAAACCGCCTCTCATTGCTCGCCTAACCATCTCTGCCAACCTGTCGGTGTCTCAAAGATGTAACCTTCGTTCGTTACTTTCATCCTGCCCCCCGAGTTCACGAGGGAACTCTAAAATCTACCCCCTTGACTGAGCGTTCATTCCTCTGCTGTCTCTAGGTTGCGCAGATACTCCTCTTTCTCCCTCCGAAATTGGACCAACATTCTCCATGGGTGTGCCCCCTAATCCGGGTGCGACGCCGGATGGTCCTGCTTCGTTCTGGACTCCATTGGCTTCTCTATTCTGTGCTCCAAGCTGTCCTATCTGTTGAAACAAACTCTGGATCAACTCCTCTTGCTTCTTCATCATCGTCTCCATCTCGTCCCTAGTGATGTAGATCGATGGTTGATTCGCTCCTGAGGAAGCCTCCTGACTCCCCTGCTGTTCACTCCTCTCTGGCCTTGGCCTTCTACTCGATTGTCTCGTCATAATTTCTCAAATCTAAACTTTCAAACTTTCCCTGAATCAATTATCAACTGGTAGAACTCCTGAGTTCAGTTTCTCAGTGAAAGCACCAAAATGTTTGCGCCAAAATTGGTCACAAACACCTAATATCACGAAAGCACCCGTTTACGTACTCAACTCGATAATAATCAACACAGAACTCAGCAACAATCAATATAGAATTCAGCTCTAAGTAACAAATCACAGTAATTCACAAGCAACGATCACAAACACAGGATTTATAGTGGTTCGGCGTTCGTGCCTACGTCCACTTTGAAGGTTTTCTCTTTATTGCTTTGCTCGATTCAATCGATTACAATGGATTACAATAGATAATAGCTTTGAAATCTGAATACAACAGTGATTTTGATCAATAGACGTTAATCCGGCAGAGTCTCAGCGTTCAATGGCAGAAGTTCTCGGAAGATCCCCCTTTCTGAAGGCTTCAGGGTGCTATTTATAGGCGTTGGAGGCCCAGATCTGGCTGAAACTTCGGGAGACCTCTTCTGGCAAGTGAGTGGGCCCACGCGACCGACCCCACCAAGTTTCGTCTCGATCTGACATCGATTCGAAGTCACTTCGAACCCATCAAGAAATGGTCCAATCGAGTTGAAACTTGGCAGGAACAATCTTTACCTTGTATGGAAGTTACTATGAAAATTTGGTTGCATTTGGATGTGTGGTTGAGGAGATATGATCGGTTCGAAATGGTGTTTTTCGGTTGGCTGTGGAGTTCGAACCCATCATCTCCGAAACCATGACTTCGAATCCATGGACACACGTGATTCTGCAGTGACGTGGCGCATGCTCCTCGAATCGATCATGTTTTGTCCCCGAGTTGACCGCTTCGTACCCATGGATTTCGCCTCGTTCGTATCGTGGGGCGACACGTCGCCCAAGTTGGCTGACTTGGTGGGTACGAACAAGTGAATGTCCCTGGGTTCGAATGCGACCGTTTCGAACTAAGGTGTACTCGTGGGTTCGAACTCGATCGATTCGAACAAGATCGATTCGAAGCGGCTTGGATTCGAAGCTGGTGGGCTTGAATGGATTCGAAGGTGATGGTTTCGAATGTGGTGGAGTCGAAGTTAATGGTTGTAAGGCAGGCACTGGTTGATGGATTCGAACAAGATGGATTCGAAGGAAGGATGCCGGATGGGTTCGAACTGGATGGTTTCGAAGTAGGGGTATTGGATGGGTTCGAAGGTGATGGTTTCGAACCAGACAATGGCTTCTTCTCTCAAATTGAATCCATCATATCTTGAGCGTACGGACTCGGATTGACTTGAAATTTGAAATACCGACTTCCATGATCTTTCTTGTCATGTTCTATCAATTTTGGCCCGTTCCGAACTTGGACAAAATTCATCGATATTCATAGCAAAGTGAAGTATAACCAATCTCTGAGACGAACTGTCTTTTGTTTTCGATCAATCTTTTGGTATCACGGCTTTGAAAAAAAGCGGGATAACACCAGTGACGGCTGAAAGCTGTCACAGCTGTAGAACTCACAGATACCTTCGTTTTGACTGGTTGTGGCTCCCGTAACTCTAAACGAGCCAAGAGTTATGGCCCTCCGAATAATCGTTATCCATAGGGTGCAACATCTACGGTGCAAGGTGCAACATCCGTCCAAAGTTACGAAACAGTGCCGTACGACCTTTAGAAATGGGCACATGGATTTGAAACAGTGCAGTACCATGGTGCACCACTCTCCAGCGATGGTAAATCATAGACCAGCCACGGGAATTCCCTTTTACAGAAAAAATCCACGTGACGAAAAAACGAAGGGTAAAAACCTTCCACGACCCGATTGAGGTTCGGATAGGATTTTATGGGTATGACACTAACCAGTGACGGCTGAAAGCTGTCATAGCTGTAGAACTCACAGATACCTTCGTTTTGACTGGTTGTGGCTCTCGTAACTCTAAACGAGCCAAGAGTTATGGCCCTCCGAATAATCGATATCCATAGGGTGCAACATCTACGGTGCAAGGTGCAACATCCGTCCAAAATGACGAAACAGTGCCGTACGACCTTTAGAAATGGGCACATGGATTTGAAACATTTGCAGTACCATGGTGCACCACTCTCCAGCGATGGTAAATCATAGACCAGCCACGGGAATTCCCTTTAAAAGAAAAAATACACGTGACGAAAAAACGAAGGGTAAAAATCTTCCATGACCCGATTGAGGTTCGGATAGGATTTTTTGGGTATGAAACTAACCAGTGACGGCTGAAAGCTGTCACAGCTGTAGAACTAATGGATACCTTCGTTTTAACTGGTTATGGCTCCCGTAACTCTAAACGAGCCAAGAGTTACGGCCCTCCGAAGAATCGATATCCATAGGGTGCAACATCTACGGTGCGAGGTGCAACATCCGTCCAAAATGACGAAACAGTGTCGTACGACCTTTAGAAATGGGTGCATGGATTGGAAACGGTGCAGTACCATGGTGCACCACTCTCCAGCGATGGTAAATCATAGACCAGCCACGGGAATTCCCTTTTAAAGAAAAAATCCACGTGAAGAGAAAACAAAGGGTAAAAAACTTCCATGACCCGATTGAGGTACGGATAGGATTTTATGGGTATGACACAAACCAGTGACGGCTGAAAGCGGTCACAGCTGTAGAACTCACAGATACCTTCGTTTTGACTGGTTGTGGCTCCCGTAACTCTAAACGAGCCAAGAGTTATGGCCCTCAATAATCAATATCCATAGGGTGCAACATCTACGGTGCAAGGTGCAACATCCGTCCAAAGTGACGAAACAGTGTCGTACGACCTTTAGAAATGGGCACATGGATTTGAAACAGTGCAGTACCATGGTGCACCACTCTCAAGCGATGGTAAATCATAGACCAGCCACGGGAATTCCCTTTTACAGAAAAAATCCACGTGACGAAAAAACGAAGGGTAAAAAACTTCCATGAACCGATTAAGGTTCGGATAGGATTTTTTGGGTATGAAACTAACCAGTGACGGCTGAAATCTATCATAGCTGTAGAACTAACGGATACCTTCGTTTTGACTGGTTATGGCTCCCGTAACTCTAAACGAGCCAAGAGTTTCGGCCCTCCGAAGAATCGATATCCATATGGTGCAACATCTACGGTGCAAGGTGCAACATCCGTCCAAAATGACGAAACAGTGCCGTACGACCTTTAGAAATGGGTGCATGGATTGGAAACGGTGCAGTACCATAGTGCACCACTCTCCAGCGATGGTAAATCATAGACCAGCCATGGGAATTCCCTTTTACAGAAAAAATCCACGTGACGAAAAAACGAAGGGTAAAAAACTTCCATGACCCGATTGAGGTTCGGATAGGATTTTTTGGGTATGAAACTAACCAGTGACGGCTGAAAGCGGTCATAGCTGTAGAACTCACAGATACCTTCGTTTTGACTGGTTATGGCTCCCGTAACTCTAAACGAGCCAAGAGTTATGGCCCTCCGAAGAATCGATATCCATAGGGTGCAACATCTACGGTGCAAGGTGCAACATCCGTCCAAAATGACGAAACAGTGTCGTACGAACTTTAGAAATGGGTGCATAGATTGGAAACGGTGCAGTACCATGGTTCACCACTCTCCAGCGATGGTAAATCATAGACCAGCCATGGGAATTCCCTTTTACAGAAAAAATCCACGTGACGAAAAAAACGAAGGGTAAAAAACTTCCATGACCCGATTGAGGTTCGGATAGGATTTTTTGGGTACGAAACTAACCAGTGACGGCTGAAAGCGGTCATAGCTGTAGAACTCACAGATACCTTCGTTTTGACTGGTTATGGCTCCCGTAACTCTAAACGAGCCAAGAGTTATGGCCCTCCGAAGAACCGATATCCATAGGGTGCAACATCTACGGTGCAAGGTGCAACATCCGTCCAAAATGACGAAACAGTGCCGTACGACCATTAGAAATGGGTGCATGGATTGGAAATGGTGCAGTACCATGGTTCACCACTCTCCAGCGATGGTAAATCATAGACCAGCCATGGGAATTCCCTTTTACAGAAAAAATCCACGTGACGAAAAAACGAAGGGTAAAAAACTTCCATGACCCGATTGAGGTTTGGATAGGATTTTTTAGGTATGAAACTAACCAGTGACGGCTGAAAGCGGTCATAGCTGTAGAACTCACAGATACCTTCGTTTTGACTGGTTATGGCTCCCGTAACTCTAAACGAGCCAAGAGTTATGGCCCTCCGAAGAATTGATATCCATAGGGTGCAACATCTACGGTGCAAGGTGCAACATCCGCCCAAAATGACAAAACAGTGTCGTTCGACCTTTAGAAATGGGTGCATGGATTGGAAACGGTGCAGTACCATGGTGCACCACTCTCCAGCGATGGTAAATCATAGACCAGCCATGGGAATTCGCTTTTACAGAAAAAATCCACGTGACGAAAAAACGAAGGGTAAAAAACTTCCATGACCCGATTGAGATTCAGATAGGATTTTTTGGGTATGAAACTAACCAGTGACGGCTGAAATCTGTCACAGCTGTAGAACTCACAAATACCTTCGTTTTGACTGGTTGTGGCTCCCGTAAATCTAAACGAGCCAAGAGTTACGACCCTCCGAAGAATCGATATCCACAGGGTGCAACATCTACGGTGCAAGGTGCAACATCCGTCCAAAATGACGAAACAATGCCGTACGAACTTTAAAAATGGGTGCATGGATTGGAAACGGTGCAGTACCATGGTGCACCACTCTCCAGCGATGGTAAATCATAGACCAGCCACGGGAATTCCCTTTTACAGAAAAAATCCACGTGACGAAAAAACGAAGGGTAAAAAACTTCCACGACCCGATTGAGGTTCGGATAGGATTTTATGGGTATGACACTAACCAGTGACGGCTGAAAGCAGTCACAGCTGTAGAACTCACAGATACCTTCGTTTTGACTGGTTGTGGCTCTCGTAACTCTAAACGAGCCAAGAGTTATGGCCCTCCGAATAATCGATATCCATAGGGTGCAACATCTACGGTGCAAGGTGCAACATCCGTCCAAAATGCTGAAACAGTGCCGCACGACCTTTAGAAATGGGTGCATGGATTGGAAACGGTGCAGTACCATGGTGCACCACTCTCCAGCGATGGTAAATCATAGACCAGCCATGGAAATTCCCTTTTACAGAAAAAATCCACGTGACGAAAAAACGAAGGGTAAAAAACTTCCATGACCCGATTGAGGTTCGGATAGGATTTTATGGGTATGACACTAACCAGTGACGGCTGAAAGCTGTCACAGCTGTAGAACTCACAGATACCTTCGTTTTGACTGGTTGTGGCTCTCGTAACTCTAAACGAGCCAAGAGTTATGGCCTCCGAATAATCGATATCCATAGGGTGCAACATCTACGGTGCAAGTGCAACATCCGTCCAAAATGACGAAACAGTGTCGTACGACCTTTAGAAATGGGCACATGGATTTGAAACAGTGCAGTACCATGGTGCACCACTCTCCCGCGATGGTAAATCATAGACCAGCCACGGGAATTCCCTTTTACAGAAAAAATCCACGTGACGAAAAAACGAAGGGTAAAAAACTTCCATGACCCGATTGAGGTTCAGATAGGATTTTTTGGGTATGAAACTAACCAGTGACGGCTGAAAGCTGTCATAGCTGTAGAACTAATGGATACCTTCGTTTTGACTGGTTATGGCTCCCGTAACTCTAAACGAGCCAAGAGTTACGGCCCTTCGAAGAATCGATATCCATAGGGTGCAACATCTACGGTGCGAGGTGCAACATTCGTCCAAAATGACGAAACAATGTCGTACGACCTTTAGAAATGGGTGCATGGATTGGAAACGGTGCAGTATCATGGTGCACCACTCTCCAGCGATGGTAAATCATAGACCAGCCACGGGAATTCCCTTTTACAGAAAAAATCCACGTGAAGAAAAAACAAAGGGTAAAAAACTTCCATGACCCGATTAAGGTTCGGATAGGATTTTATGGGTATGACACAAACCAGTGACAGCTGAAAGCTGTCACAGCTGTAGAACTCACAGATACCTTCGTTTTGACTGGTTGTGGCTCCCATAACTATAAAGGAGCCAAGAGTTATGGCCCTCCGAATAATCGATATCCATAGGGTGCAACATCTGCGGTGTAAGGTGCAACATCCGTCCAAAGTGACGAAACATTGCCGTACGACCTTTAGAATTGGGCACATGGATATGAAACAGTGCAGTACCATGGTGCACCACTCTCCAGCGATGGTAAATCATAGACCAGCCACGGGAATTCCCTTTTACAGAAAAAATCCACGTGACGAAAAAACGAAGGGTAAAAAACTTCCATGACCCGATTGAGGTTCGGATAGGATTTTTTGGGTATGAAACTAACCAGTGACGGCTGAAATCTGTCATAGCTGTAGAACTAACGGATACCTTCGTTTTGACTGGTTATGGCTCCCGTAACTCTAAACGAGCCAAGAGTTACGGCCCTCCGAAGAATCGATATTCATATGGTGCAACATCTACGGTGCAAGGTGCAACATCCGTCCAAAATGACGAAACAGTGCCGTACGACCTTTAGAAATGGGTGCATGGATTGGAAACGGTGCAGTACCATCGTGCACCACTCTCCAGCGATGGTAAATCGTAGACCAGCCATGGGAATTCCCTTATACAAAAAAAATCCACGTGACGAAAAAACGAAGGGTAAAAAACTTCCATGACCCGATTGAGGTTCGGATAGGATTTTTTGGGTATGAAACTAACCAGTGATGGCTGATAGCTGTCATAGCTATAGAACTCACAGATACCTTCGTTTTGACTGGTTGGCTCCCGTAACTCTAAACGAGCCAAGAGTTATGGCCCTCCGAAGAATCGATATCCATAGGGTGCAACATCTACGGTGCGAGGTGCAACATCCGTCCAAAATGACGAAACAGTGCCGTACGACCTTTAGAAATGGGTGAATGGATTGCAAACGGTGCAGTACCATGGTGCACCACTCTCCAGCGATGGTAAATCATAGACCAGCCACGGGGATTCCCTTTTACAGAAAAAATCCACGTGACGAAAAAACAAAGGGTAAAAAACTTCCATGACCCGATTGAGGTTCGGATAGGATTTTATGGGTATGACAATAACCAGTGACGGCTGAAAGCTGTCACAGCTGTTGAACTCGCAGATACCTTCTTTTTGACTGGTTGTGGCTCCCGTAAATCTAAACGAGCCAAGAGTAATTGCCCTCCGAAGAATCGATATCCATAGGGTGCAACATCTACGGTGCAAGTAGCAACATCCGTCCAAAATGACGAAACAGTTCCGTACGAACTTTAGAAATGAGTGCATGGATTTGAAACGGTGTAGTACCATGGTGCACCACTCTCCAGCGATGGTAACTCATAGACCAGCCACGGGGATCCCGTTTTATAGAAAAAATCCACGTGACGAAAAAACGAAGGGTAAAAAACTTCCATGACCCGATTGTGGTTCGGATAGGATTTTTTGGGTATGAAACTAACCAGTGACGGCTGAAAGCGGTCACAGCTGTAGAACTCACAGATACCTTCGTTTTGACTGGTTGTGGCTCCCGTAACTCTAAACGAGCCAAGAATTACGGCCCTCCGAAGAATCGATATCCATAGGGTGCAACATCTACGGTGCAAGGTGCAACATCCGTCCAAAATGACGAAACTGTGCCGTACGAAATTTAGAAATGGGTGCAAGGATTGGAAACGGTGCAGTACGATGGTGCACCACTCTCAAGCGATGGTAAATCATAGACCAGCCACGGGAATTCCCTTTTACAGAAAAAATCCACGTGACGAAAAAACGAAGGGTAAAAAACTTCCATGACCCGATTGAGGTTCGGATAGGATTTTTTGGGTATGAAACTAACCAGTGACGGCTGAAAGCCATCATAGCTGTTGAACTCACAGATACCTTCGTTTTGACTGGTTAAGGCTCCCGTAACTCTAAACGAGCCAAGAGTTACGGCCCTCCGAAGAATCGATTTCCACAGGGTGCAACATCTACGGTGCAAGGTGCAACATCCGTCCAAAATGACGAAACAGTGCCGTACGACCTTTAGAAATGGGTTCCTGGATTTGAAACGGTGCAGTACCATGGTGCACCACTCTCCAGCGATGGTAAATCATAGACCAGCCACGGGGATCCCGTTTTACAGAAAAAATCCACGTGACGAAAAAACGAAGGGTAAAAAACTTCCATGACCCGATTGAGGTTCGGATAGCATTTTTTGGGTATGAAACTAACCAGTGACGGCTGAAAGCGGTCACAGCTGTAGAAGTCACATATACCTTCGTTTTGACTGGTTGTGGCTCCCGTAACTCTAAACGAGCCAAGAGTTATGGCCCTCCGAAGAATCGATATCCATAGGGTGCAATATCTACGGTGCAAGGTGCAACATCCGTCCAAAATGACGAAACAGTGTCGTACGAACTTTAGAAATGGGTGCATGGATTGGAAACGGTACAGTACCATGGTGCACCACTCTCCAGCGATGGTAAATCATAGACCAGCCACGGGAATTCCCTTTTGCCGAAAAAATCCACGTGACGAAAAAACGAAGGGTAAAAAACTTCCATGACTCGATTGAGGTTCGGATATGATTTTTTGGGTATGAAACTAACCAGTGACGGCTGAAAGCCGTCATAGCTGTAGAACTTACAGATACCTTCGATTTGACTGGTTATGGCTCCCGTAACTCTAAACGAGCCAAGAGTTATGGCCCTCCGAAGAATCGATTTCCACAGGGTGCAACATCTACGGTGCAAGGTGCAACATCCGTCCAAAATGACGAAACAGTGCCGTACGACCTTTAGAAATGGGTGCATGGATTTGAAACGGTGCAATACCATGGTGCAACACTCTCCAGCGATGGTAACTCATAGACCAGCCACGGGGATCCCGTTTTACAGAAAAAATCCACGTGACGAAAAAAAGAAGGGTAAAAAACTTCCATGACCTGATCGAGGTTCCGATAGGATTTTTTGGGTATGAAACTAACCAGCGACGGCTGAAAGCCGTCATAAATGTAGAACTCACAAATACCTTCATTTTGACTGGTTGTGGCTCCCGTAACTCTAAACGAGCCAAGAGTTATGGCCCTCCGAAGAATCGATATCAACAGGGTGCAACATCTACGGTGCAAGGTGCAACATCCGTCCAAAATGACGAAACGGTGCCGTACGACCTTTACAAATGGGTGCATGGATTTGAAACGGTGCAGTACCATGGTGCACCACTCTCCAGCGATGGTAACTCATAGAACAGCCACGGGGATCCCGTTTTACAGAAAAAATCCACGTGACGAAAAAAAGAAGGGTAAAAAACATCCATGACCCGATTGAGGTTCGGATAGGATTTTTTGGGTATGAAACTAACCAGTGACGGCTGAAAGCCGTCACAGATGTAGAACTCACAGATACCTTCGTTTTGACTGGTTGTGGCTCCCGTAACTCTAAACGAGCCAAGAGTTATGGCCCTCCGAAGAATCGATATCCACAGGGTGCAACATCTACGGTGCAAGGTGCAACATCCGTCCAAAATGACGAAACAGTGCCGTACGACCTTTAGAAATGGGTGCATGGATTTGAAATGGTGCAGTACCATGGTGCACCACTCTCCAGCGATGGTAACTCATAGACCAGCCACGGGGATCCCGTTTTACAGAAAAAATCCACGTGACGAAAAAACGAAGGGTAAAAAACATCCATGACCCGATTGAGGTTCGGACAGGATTTTTTGGGTATGAAACTAACCAGTGACGTCTGAAAGCTGTCACAGCTATAGAACTCACAGATACATTCGTTTTGACTGGTTGTGGCTCCCGTAAGTCTAAACGAGCCAAGAGTTACGGCCCTCCGAAGAATCGATATCCATAGGGTGCAACATCTACGGTGCAAGGTGCAACATCCGTCCAAAATGACGAAACAGTGCCGTACGAACTTTAGAAATGGGTGCATGGATTGGAAACGGTGCAGTACCATGGTGCACCACTCTCCAGCGATGGTAAATCATAGACTAGCCACGGGGATCCCGTTTTACAGAAAAAATCCACGTGACGAAAAAACGAAGGGTAAAAAACATCCATGACCCGATTGAGGTTCGGATAGGATTTTTTGGGTATGAAACTAACCAGTGACGTCTGAAAGCTGTCACAGCTGTAGAACTCACAGATACCTTCGTTTTGACTGGTATGGCTCCCGTAACACTAAACGAGGCAAGAGTTACGGCCCTCCGAAGAATCGATATCCATAGGGTGCAACATCTACGGTGCAAGGTGCAACATCCGTCCAAAATGTCGAAACAGTGCCGTACGACCTTTAGAAATGGGTGCATGGATTGGAAACGGTGTAGTACCATGGTGCACCACTCTCCAGCGATGGTAAATCATAGACCAGCCACGGGAATTCCCTTTTACAGAAAAAATCCACGTGACGAAAAAACGAAGGGTAAAAAACTTCCATGACCCAATTGAGGTTCAGATAGGATTTTTTGGGTATGAAACTAACCAGTGACGGCTTAAAGCGGTCACAGCTGTAGAACTCACAGATACCTTCGTTTTGACTGGTTGTGGCTCCCGTAACTCTAAACGAGCCAAGAGTTACGGCCCTCCGAAGAATCGATATCCATAGGGTGCAACATCTACGGTGCAAGGTGCAACATCCGTTCAAAATGACGAAACAGTGCCGTACGAGCTTTAGAAATGGGTGCATGGATTGGAAACGGTGCAGTACCATGGTGCACCACTCTCCAGCGATGGTAAATCATAGACCAGCCATGGGAATTCCCTTTTACAGAAAAGATCCACGTGGCGAAAAAACAAAGGGTAAAAAACTTCCATGACCCGATTGAGGTTCGGATAGGATTTTTTGGGTATGAAACTAACCAGTGACGGCTAAAAGCGGTCACAGCTGTAGAACTCACAAATACCTTCGTTTTGACTGGTTGTGGCTCCCGTAACTCTAAACGAGCCAAGAGTTACGGCCCTCCGAAGAATCGATATCCATAGGGTGCAACATCTACGGTGCAAGGTGCAACATCCGTCCAAAATGACGAAACAGTGTCGTACGAACTTTAGAAATGGGTGCATGGATTGGAAACGGTGCAGTACCATGGTTCACCACTCTCCAGCGATGGTAAATCATAGACCAGCCATGGGAATTCCCTTTTACAGAAAAATCCATGTGACGAAAAAACGAAGGGTAAAAAACTTCCATGACCCGATTGAGGTTCGGATAGGATTTTTTGGGTATGAAACTAACCAGTGACGGCTGAAAGCGGTCATAGCTGTAGAACTCACAGATACCTTCGTTTTGACTAGTTATGGCTCCCGTAACTCTAAACGAGCCAAGAGTTATGGCGCTCCGAAGAATCGATATCTATAGGGTGCAACATCTACGGTGCAAGGTGCAACATCCGTCCAAAATGACGAAACAGTGTCGTACGACCTTTAGAAATGGGTGCATGGATTGGAAACGGTGCAGTACCATGGTGCACCACTCTCCAGCGATGGTAAATCACAGACCAGCCATGGGAATTCCCTTTTACAGAAAAAATCCACGGGACGAAAAAACGAAGGGTAAAAAACTTCCATGACCCGATTGAGGTTTGGATAGGATTTTTTGGGTATAAAACTATCCGGTGACGGCTGAAAGCTGTCACAGCTGTAGAACTCACAAATACCTTCATTTTGACTGGTTGTGGCTCCCGTAAATCTAAACGAGCCAAGAGTTACGGTCCTCCGAAGAATCGATATCCATAGGGTGCAACATCTACGGTGCAAGGTGCAACATCCGTCCAAAATGACGAAACAGTGCCGTACGAACTTTAGAAATAGGTGCATGGATTGGAAACGGTGCAGTACCATGGTGCACCACTCTCCAGCGATGGTAAATCATAGACCAGCCACGGGGATCCCGTTTTACAGAAAAAATCCACGTGACGAAAAAACGAAGGGTAAAAAACTTCCATGACCCGATTGAGGTTCGGATAGGATTTTTTGGGTATGAAACTAACCAGTGACGGCTGAAAGCGGTCACAGCTGTAGAACTCACATATACCTTCGTTTTGACTGATTGTGGCTCCCGTAACTCTAAACGAGCCAAGAGTTATGGCCCTCGGAAGAATCGATATCCATAGGGTGCAACATCTACGGTGCAAGGTGCAACATCCGTCCAAAATGACGAAACAGTGTCGTACGAACTTTAGAAATGGGTGCATGGATTGGAAACGGTGCAGTACCATGGTGCAACACTCTCCAGCTATGGTAAATCATAGACCAGCCACGGGAATTCCCTTTTGCAGAAAAAATCCACGTGACGAAAAAACGAAGGGTAAAAAACTTCCATGACCCGATTGAGGTTCGGATAGGATTTTTTGGGTATGAAACTAACCAGTGACGGCTGAAAGCCGTCATAGCTGTAGAACTCACAGATACCTTCGATTTGACTGGTTATGGCTCCCGTAACTCTAAACGAGCCAAGAGTTATGGCCCTCCGAATAATCGATTTCCATAGGGTGCAACATCTACGGTGCAAGGTGCAACATCCGTCCAAAATGACGAAACGGTACCGTACGACCTTTAGAAATGGGTGCACGGATTTGAAACGGTGCAGTACCATGGTGCAACACTCTCCAGCGATGGTAACTCATAGAACAGCCATGGGGATCCCGTTTTACAGAAAAAATCCACGTGACGAAAAAAAGAAGGGTAAAAAACTTTCATGACCCGATTGAGGTTCGGATAGGATTTTTTGGGTATGAAACTAACCAGTGACGGCTGAAAGCCGTCACAGATGTAGAACTCACAAATACCTTCGTTTTGACTAGTTGTGGCTCCCGTAACTCTAAACGAGCCAAGAGTTATGGCCCTCCGAAGAATCGATATCCACAGGGTGCAACATCTACGGTGCAAGGTGCAACATCCGTCCAAAATGACGAAACAATGTCGTACGACCTTTAGAAATGGGTGCATGGATTTGAAATGGTGCAGTACCATGGTGCACCACTCTCCAGCGATGGTAACTCATAGACCAGCCAAGGGGATCCCGTTTTACAGAAAAAATCCACGTGACGAAAAAACGAAGGGTAAAAAACATCCATGACCCGATTGAGGTTCGGATAGGATTTTTTGGGTATGAAACTAACTAGTGACGGCTGAAAGCTGTCACAGCTATAGAACTCACAGATACATTCGTTTTGACTGGTTGTGGCTCCCGTAAGTCTAAACGAGCCAAGAGTTACGGCCCTCCGAAGAATCAATATCCATAGGGTGCAACATCTACGGTGCAAGGTGCAACATCCGTCCAATATGACGAAACAGTGCCGTACGAACTTTAGAAATGGGTGCATGGATTGGAAACGGTGCAGTACCATGGTGCACCACTCTCCAGCGATGGTAAATCATAGACCAGCCATGGGAATTCCCTTTTACAGAAAAAATCCACGTGACGAAAAAACGAAGGGTAAAAAACTTCCAAGACCGGATTGAGGTTCGGATAGGATTTTTTGGGTATGAAACTAACCAGTGACGGCTGAAAGCGCTCATAGCTGTAGAACTCACAGATGCCTTCGTTTTGACTGGTTATGGCTCCCGTAACTCTAAACGAGCCAAGAGTTATAGCCCTTCGAAGAATCGATATCCATAGGGTGCAACATCTACGGTGCAAGGTGCAACATCCGTCCAAAATGCTGAAACAGTGCCGCACGACCTTTAGAAATGGGTGCATGGATTGGAAACGGTGCAGTACCATGGTGCACCACTCTCCAGCGATGGTAAATCATAGACCAGCCATGGGAATTCCCTTTTACAGAAAAAATCCACGTGACGAAAAAACGAAGGGTAAAAAACTTCCATGACCCGATTGAGGTTCGGATAGGATTTTTTGGGTATGAAACTAACCAGTGACGGCTGAAAGCTGTCATAGCTGTAGAACTCACAAATACCTTTGTTTTGACTGGTTATGGCTCCCGTAACACTAAACGAGCCAAGAGTTACGACCCTCCGAAGAATCGATATCCATAGGGTGCAACATCTACGGTGCAAGGTGCAACATCCGTCCAAAATGACCAAACAGTGCCGTACGACCTTTAGAAATGGGTGCATGGATTGGAAACGGTGCAGTACCATGGTGCACCACTCTCCAGCGATGGTAAATCATAGACCAGCCACGGGAATTCCCTTTTACAGAAAAAATCCACGTGACGAAAAAACGAAGGGTAAAAAACTTCCATGTCCCGATTGAGGTTCGGATAGGATTTTATGGGTATGACACAAACCAGTGACGGCTAAAAGCTGTCACAGCTGTAGAACTCACAAATACCTTCGTTTTGACTGGTTGCGGCTCCCGTAAATCTAAACGAGCCAAGAATTACGGCCCTCCGAAGAATCGATATCCATAGGGTGCAACATCTACGGTGCAAGGTGCAACATCCGTTCAAAATGACGAAACAATGCCGTACGAGCTTTAGAAATGGGTGCATGGATTGGAAACGGTGCAGTACCATGGTGCACCACTCTCCAGCGATGGTAAATCATAGACCAGCCATGGAAATTCCCTTTTACCGAAAAAATCCACGTGACGAAAAAACGAAGGGTAAAAAACTTCCATGGCCCGATTGAGGTTTAGATAGGATTTTTTGGGTATGAAACTAACCAGTGACGGCTGAAAGCCGTCACAGCTGTAGAATTCACAAATACCTTCGTTTTGACTGGTTGTGACTCCCGTAAATCTAAACGAGCCAAGAGTTACGACCCTCCGAAGAATCGATATCCATAGGGTGCAACATCTACGGTGCAAGGTGCAACATCCGTCCAAAATGACGAAACAATGCCGTACGAACTTTAGAAATGGGTGCATGGATTGGAAACGGTGCAGTACCATGGTGCACCATTCTTCAGCGATGGTAAATCATAGACCAGCCACGGGAATTCCCTTTTACAGAAAAAATCCACGTGACGAAAAAACAAAGGGTAAAAAACTTCCGTGACCCGATTGAGGTTCGGATAGGATTTTATGGGTATGACACTAACCAGTGACGGCTGAAAGTTGTCACAGCTGTAGAACTCACAGATACCTTCGTTTTGACTTGTTGTGGCTCTCGTAACTCTAAACGAGCCAAGAGTTATGGCCCTCCGAATAATCGATATCCATAGGGTGCAACATCTACGGTGCAAGGTGCAACATCCGTCCAAAATGACGAAACAGTGCCGTACGACCTTTAGGAATAGGCACATGGATTTGAAACAGTGCAGTACCATGGTGCACCACTCCCCAGCGATGGTAAATCATAGACCAGCCACGGGAATTCCCTTTTACAGAAAAAATCCACGTGACGAAAAAACGAAGGGTAAAAAACTTCCATGACCCGATGGAGGTTCGGATAGGATTTTTTGGGTATGAAACTAATCAGTGACGGCTGAAAGCCGTCATAGCTATAGAACTAACGGATACCTGCGTTTTGACTGGTTATGGCTCCCGTAACTCTTAACGAGCCAAGAGTTATGGCCCTCCGAAGAATCGATATCCATAGGGTGCAACATCTACGGTGCGAGGTGCAACATCCGTCCAAAATGACGAAACAGTGTCGTACGACCTTTAGAAATGGGTGCATGGATTGGAAACGGTGCAGTACCATGGTGCACCACTCTCCAGCGATGGTAAATCATAGACCAGCCACGGGAATTCCCTTTTACAGAAAAAATCCACGTGACGAAAAAACAAAGGGTAAAAAACTTCCGTGACCCGATTGAGGTTCGGATAGGATTTTATGGGTATGACACTAACCAGTGACGGCTGAAAGATGTCACAGCTGTAGAACTCACAGATACCTTCGTTTTGACTGGTTGTGGCTCTCGTAACTCTAAACGAGCCAAGAGTTATGGCCCTCCGAATAATCGATATCCATAGGGTGCAACATCTACGGTGCAAGGTGCAACATCCGTCCAAAATGACGAAACAGTGTCGTACGACCTTTAGAAAAGGGTGCATGGATTGGAAACGGTGCAGTACCATGGTGCACCACTCTCCAGCGATGGTAAATCATAGACCAGCCACGGGAATTCCCTTTTACAGAAAAAATCCACGTGACGAAAAAACGAAGGGTAAAAAACTACCATGACCCGATTGAGGTTCGGATAGGATTTTTTGGGTATGAAACTAATCAGTGACGGCTGAAAGCCATCATAGCTGTAGAACTAACGGATACCTTCGTTTTGACTGGTTATGGCTCCCGTAACTCTTAACGAGCCAAGAGTTATGGCCCTCCGAAGAATCGATATCCATAGGGTGCAACATTTACGGTGCGAGGTGCAACATCCGTCCAAAATGAAGAAACAGTGTCGTACGACCTTTAGAAATGGGTGCATGGATTGGAAACGGTGCAGTACCATGGTGCACCACTCTCCAGCGATGGTAAATCATAGACCAGCCACGGGAATTCCCTTTTACAGAAAAAATCCACGTGAAGAAAAAACAATGGGTAAAAAACTTCCATGACCCGATTGAGGTTCGGATAGGATTTTATGGGTATGACACAAACCAGTGACGGCTGAAAGCTGTCACAGCTGTAGAACTCACAGATACCTTCATTTTGACTGGTTGTGGCTCCCGTAACTCTAAACGAGCCAAGAGTTATGGCCCTCCGAATAATCGATATCCATAGGGTGCAACATCTACGGTGCAAGGTGCAACATCCGTCCAAAATGACGAAACAGTGCCGTACGACCTTTAGAAATGGGTGCATGGATTGGAAACGGTGCAGTACCATGGCGCACCACTCTCCAGCGATGGTAAATCATAGACCAGCCACGGGAATTCCCTTTTACAGAAAAAATCCACGTGACGAAAAAACGAAGGGTAAAAAACTTCCATGACCCGATTGAGGTTCGGATAGGATTTTTTGGTTATGAAACTAACCAGTGACGGCTGAAAGCTGTCATAGCTGTAGAACTAACGGATACCTTCGTTTTGACTGGTTATGGCTCCCGTAAGTCTAAACAAGCCATGAGTTACGGCCCTCCGAAGAATCGATATCCATATGGTGCAACATATACGGTGCAAGGTGCAACATCCGTCCAAAATGACGAAACAGTGCCGTACGACCTTTAGAAATGGGTGCATGGATTGGAAACGGTGCAGTACCATGGTGCACCACTCTCCAGCGATGGTAAATCGTAGACCAGCCACGGGAATTCCCTTTTACAGAAAAAATCCACGTGACGAAAAAACGAAGGGTAAAAAACTTCCATGACCCGATTGAGGTTCGGATAGGATTTTTTGGGTATGAAACTAACCAGTGACGGATGAAAGCGGTCATAGCTGTAGAACCCACAGATACCTTCGTTTTGACTGGTTATGGCTCCCGTAACTCTAAACGAGCCAAGAGTTATGGCCCTCCGAAGAATCGATATCCATAGGGTGCAACATCTACGGTGCAAGGTGCAACATCCGTCCAAAATGACGAAACAGTGCCGTACGAACTTTAGAAATGGGTGCATGGATTGGAAACGGTGCAGTACCATGGTTCACCACTCTCCAGCGATGGTAAATCATAGACCAGCCTTGGGAATTCCCTTTTACAGAAAAAATCCACGTGACGAAAAAAAGAAGGGTAAAAAACTTTCATGACCCGATTGAGGTTCGGATAGGATTTTTTGGGTATGAAACTAACCAGTGACGGCTGAAAGCCGTCACAGATGTAGAACTCACAAATACCTTCGTTTTGACTAGTTGTGGCTCCCGTAACTCTAAACGAGCCAAGAGTTATGGCCCTCCGAAGAATCGATATCCACAGGGTGCAACATCTACGGTGCAAGGTGCAACATCCGTCCAAAATGACGAAACAATGTCGTACGACCTTTAGAAATGGGTGCATGGATTTGAAATGGTGCAGTACCATGGTGCACCACTCTCCAGCGATGGTAACTCATAGACCAGCCAAGGGGATCCCGTTTTACAGAAAAAATCCACGTGACGAAAAAACGAAGGGTAAAAAACATCCATGACCCGATTGAGGTTCGGATAGGATTTTTTGGGTATGAAACTAACTAGTGACGGCTGAAAGCTGTCACAGCTATAGAACTCACAGATACATTTGTTTTGACTGGTTGTGGCTCCCGTAAGTCTAAACGAGCCAAGAGTTACGGCCCTCCGAAGAATCAATATCCATAGGGTGCAACATCTACGGTGCAAGGTGCAACATCCGTCCAATATGACGAAACAGTGCCGTACGAACTTTAGAAATGGGTGCATGGATTGGAAACGGTGCAGTACCATGGTGCACCACTCTCCAGCGATGGTAAATCATAGACCAGCCATGGGAATTCCCTTTTACAGAAAAAATCCACGTGACGAAAAAACGAAGGGTAAAAAACTTCCAAGACCGGATTGAGGTTCGGATAGGATTTTTTGGGTATGAAACTAACCAGTGACGGCTGAAAGCGCTCATAGCTGTAGAACTCACAGATACCTTCGTTTTGACTGGTTATGGCTCCCGTAACTCTAAACGAGCCAAGAGTTATAGCCCTTCGAAGAATCGATATCCATAGGGTGCAACATCTACGGTGCAAGGTGCAACATCCGTCCAAAATGCTGAAACAGTGCCGCACGACCTTTAGAAATGGGTGCATGGATTGGAAACGGTGCAGTACCATGGTGCACCACTCTCCAGCGATGGTAAATCATAGACCAGCCATGGGAATTCCCTTTTACAGAAAAAATCCACGTGACGAAAAAACGAAGGGTAAAAAACTTCCATGACCCGATTGAGGTTCGGATAGGATTTTTTGGGTATGAAACTAACCAGTGACGGCTGAAAGCTGTCATAGCTGTAGAACTCACAAATACCTTTGTTTTGACTGGTTATGGCTCCCGTAACACTAAACGAGCCAAGAGTTACGACCCTCCGAAGAATCGATATCCATAGGGTGCAACATCTACGGTGCAAGGTGCAACATCCGTCCAAAATGACCAAACAGTGCCGTACGACCTTTAGAAATGGGTGCATGGATTGGAAACGGTGCAGTACCATGGTGCACCACTCTCCAGCGATGGTAAATCATAGACCAGCCACGGGAATTCCCTTTTACAGAAAAAATCCACGTGACGAAAAAACGAAGGGTAAAAAACTTCCATGTCCCGATTGAGGTTCGGATAGGATTTTATGGGTATGACACAAACCAGTGACGGCTAAAAGCTGTCACAGCTGTAGAACTCACAAATACCTTCGTTTTGACTGGTTGCGGCTCCCGTAAATCTAAACGAGCCAAGAATTACGGCCCTCCGAAGAATCGATATCCATAGGGTGCAACATCTACGGTGCAAGGTGCAACATCCGTTCAAAATGACGAAACAATGCCGTACGAGCTTTAGAAATGGGTGCATGGATTGGAAACGGTGCAGTACCATGGTGCACCACTCTCCAGCGATGGTAAATCATAGACCAGCCATGGAAATTCCCTTTTACCGAAAAAATCCACGTGACGAAAAAACGAAGGGTAAAAAACTTCCATGGCCCGATTGAGGTTTAGATAGGATTTTTTGGGTATGAAACTAACCAGTGACGGCTGAAAGCCGTCACAGCTGTAGAATTCACAAATACCTTCGTTTTGACTGGTTGTGACTCCCGTAAATCTAAACGAGCCAAGAGTTACGACCCTCCGAAGAATCGATATCCATAGGGTGCAACATCTACGGTGCAAGGTGCAACATCCGTCCAAAATGACGAAACAATGCCGTACGAACTTTAGAAATGGGTGCATGGATTGGAAACGGTGCAGTACCATGGTGCACCATTCTTCAGCGATGGTAAATCATAGACCAGCCACGGGAATTCCCTTTTACAGAAAAAATCCACGTGACGAAAAAACAAAGGGTAAAAAACTTCCGTGACCCGATTGAGGTTCGGATAGGATTTTATGGGTATGACACTAACCAGTGACGGCTGAAAGTTGTCACAGCTGTAGAACTCACAGATACCTTCGTTTTGACTTGTTGTGGCTCTCGTAACTCTAAACGAGCCAAGAGTTATGGCCCTCCGAATAATCGATATCCATAGGGTGCAACATCTACGGTGCAAGGTGCAACATCCGTCCAAAATGACGAAACAGTGCCGTACGACCTTTAGGAATAGGCACATGGATTTGAAACAGTGCAGTACCATGGTGCACCACTCCCCAGCGATGGTAAATCATAGACCAGCCACGGGAATTCCCTTTTACAGAAAAAATCCACGTGACGAAAAAACGAAGGGTAAAAAACTTCCATGACCCGATGGAGGTTCGGATAGGATTTTTTGGGTATGAAACTAATCAGTGACGGCTGAAAGCCGTCATAGCTATAGAACTAACGGATACCTGCGTTTTGACTGGTTATGGCTCCCGTAACTCTTAACGAGCCAAGAGTTATGGCCCTCCGAAGAATCGATATCCATAGGGTGCAACATCTACGGTGCGAGGTGCAACATCCGTCCAAAATGACGAAACAGTGTCGTACGACCTTTAGAAATGGGTGCATGGATTGGAAACGGTGCAGTACCATGGTGCACCACTCTCCAGCGATGGTAAATCATAGACCAGCCACGGGAATTCCCTTTTACAGAAAAAATCCACGTGACGAAAAAACAAAGGGTAAAAAACTTCCGTGACCCGATTGAGGTTCGGATAGGATTTTATGGGTATGACACTAACCAGTGACGGCTGAAAGATGTCACAGCTGTAGAACTCACAGATACCTTCGTTTTGACTGGTTGTGGCTCTCGTAACTCTAAACGAGCCAAGAGTTATGGCCCTCCGAATAATCGATATCCATAGGGTGCAACATCTACGGTGCAAGGTGCAACATCCGTCCAAAATGACGAAACAGTGTCGTACGACCTTTAGAAAAGGGTGCATGGATTGGAAACGGTGCAGTACCATGGTGCACCACTCTCCAGCGATGGTAAATCATAGACCAGCCACGGGAATTCCCTTTTACAGAAAAAATCCACGTGACGAAAAAACGAAGGGTAAAAAACTACCATGACCCGATTGAGGTTCGGATAGGATTTTTTGGGTATGAAACTAATCAGTGACGGCTGAAAGCCATCATAGCTGTAGAACTAACGGATACCTTCGTTTTGACTGGTTATGGCTCCCGTAACTCTTAACGAGCCAAGAGTTATGGCCCTCCGAAGAATCGATATCCATAGGGTGCAACATTTACGGTGCGAGGTGCAACATCCGTCCAAAATGAAGAAACAGTGTCGTACGACCTTTAGAAATGGGTGCATGGATTGGAAACGGTGCAGTACCATGGTGCACCACTCTCCAGCGATGGTAAATCATAGACCAGCCACGGGAATTCCCTTTTACAGAAAAAATCCACGTGAAGAAAAAACAATGGGTAAAAAACTTCCATGACCCGATTGAGGTTCGGATAGGATTTTATGGGTATGACACAAACCAGTGACGGCTGAAAGCTGTCACAGCTGTAGAACTCACAGATACCTTCATTTTGACTGGTTGTGGCTCCCGTAACTCTAAACGAGACAAGAATTATGGCCCTCCGAATAATCGATATCCATAGGGTGCAACATCTACGGTGCAAGGTGCAACATCCGTCCAAAATGACGAAACAGTGCCGTACGACCTTTAGAAATGGGTGCATGGATTGGAAACGGTGCAGTACCATGGCGCACCACTCTCCAGCGATGGTAAATCATAGACCAGCCACGGGAATTCCCTTTTACAGAAAAAATCCACGTGACGAAAAAACGAAGGGTAAAAAACTTCCATGACCCGATTGAGGTTCGGATAGGATTTTTTGGTTATGAAACTAACCAGTGACGGCTGAAAGCTGTCATAGCTGTAGAACTAACGGATACCTTCGTTTTGACTGGTTATGGCTCCCGTAAGTCTAAACAAGCCATGAGTTACGGCCCTCCGAAGAATCGATATCCATATGGTGCAACATATACGGTGCAAGGTGCAACATCCGTCCAAAATGACGAAACAGTGCCGTACGACCTTTAGAAATGGGTGCATGGATTGGAAACGGTGCAGTACCATGGTGCACCACTCTCCAGCGATGGTAAATCGTAGACCAGCCACGGGAATTCCCTTTTACAGAAAAAATCCACGTGACGAAAAAACGAAGGGTAAAAAACTTCCATGACCCGATTGAGGTTCGGATAGGATTTTTTGGGTATGAAACTAACCAGTGACGGATGAAAGCGGTCATAGCTGTAGAACCCACAGATACCTTCGTTTTGACTGGTTATGGCTCCCGTAACTCTAAACGAGCCAAGAGTTATGGCCCTCCGAAGAATCGATATCCATAGGGTGCAACATCTACGGTGCAAGGTGCAACATCCGTCCAAAATGACGAAACAGTGCCGTACGAACTTTAGAAATGGGTGCATGGATTGGAAACGGTGCAGTACCATGGTTCACCACTCTCCAGCGATGGTAAATCATAGACCAGCCTTGGGAATTCCCTTTTACAGAAAAAATCCACGTGACGAAAAAACGAAGGGTAAAAAACTTCCATGACCCGATGGAGGTTCGGATAGGATTTTTTGGGTATGAAACTAATCAGTGACGGCTGAAAGCCGTCATAGCTATAGAACTAACGGATACCTGCATTTTGACTGGTTATGGCTCCCGTAACTCTTAACGAGCCAAGAGTTATGGCCCTCCGAAGAATCGATATCCATAGGGTGCAACATCTACGGTGCGAGGTGCAACATCCGTCCAAAATGACGAAACAGTGTCGTACGACCTTTAGAAATGGGTGCATGGATTGGAAACGGTGCAGTACCATGGTGCACCACTCTCCAGCGATGGTAAATCATAGACCAGCCACGGGAATTCCCTTTTACAGAAAAAATCCACGTGACGAAAAAACAAAGGGTAAAAAACTTCCGTGACCCGATTGAGGTTCGGATAGGATTTTATGGGTATGACACTAACCAGTGACGGCTGAAAGATGTCACAGCTGTAGAACTCACAGATACCTTCGTTTTGACTGGTTGTGGCTCTCGTAACTCTAAACGAGCCAAGAGTTATGGCCCTCCGAATAATCGATATCCATAGGGTGCAACATCTACGGTGCAAGGTGCAACATCCGTCCAAAATGACGAAACAGTGCCGTACGACCTTTAGAAAAGGGTGCATGGATTGGAAACGGTGCAGTACCATGGTGCACCACTCTCCAGCGATGGTAAATCATAGACCAGCCACGGGAATTCCCTTTTACAGAAAAAATCCACGTGACGAAAAAACGAAGGGTAAAAAACTACCATGACCCGATTGAGGTTCGGATAGGATTTTTTGGGTATGAAACTAATCAGTGACGGCTGAAAGCCATCATAGCTGTAGAACTAACGGATACCTTC
Source organism: Allium cepa (assembly GCA_030765085.1). Classification (NCBI taxonomy): domain Eukaryota; kingdom Viridiplantae; phylum Streptophyta; class Magnoliopsida; order Asparagales; family Amaryllidaceae; genus Allium; species Allium cepa. The sequence goes on from CM060941.1 coordinate 3,652,352, forward strand.
GTTTTGACTGGTTATGGCTCCCGTAACTCTTAACGAGCCAAGAGTTATGGCCCTCCGAAGAATCGATATCCATAGGGTGCAACATTTACGGTGCGAGGTGCAACATCCGTCCAAAATGAAGAAACAGTGTCGTACGACCTTTAGAAATGGGTGCATGGATTGGAAACGGTGCAGTACCATGGTGCACCACTCTCCAGCGATGGTAAATCATAGACCAGCCACGGGAATTCCCTTTTACAGAAAAAATCCACGTGAAGAAAAAACAATGGGTAAAAAACTTCCATGACCCGATTGAGGTTCGGATAGGATTTTATGGGTATGACACAAACCAGTGACGGCTGAAAGCTGTCACAGCTGTAGAACTCACAGATACCTTCATTTTGACTGGTTGTGGCTCCTGTAACTCTAAACGAGCCAAGAGTTATGGCCCTCCGAATAATCGATATCCATAGGGTGCAACATCTACGGTGCAAGGTGCAACATCCGTCCAAAATGACGAAACAGTGCCGTACGACCTTTAGAAATGGGTGCATGGATTGGAAACGGTGCAGTACCATGGTGCACCACTCTCCAGCGATGGTAAATCATAGACCAGCCACGGGAATTCCCTTTTACAGAAAAAATCCACGTGACGAAAAAACGAAGGGTAAAAAACTTCCATGACCCGATTGAGGTTCGGATAGGATTTTTTGGTTATGAAACTAACCAGTGACGGCTGAAAGCTGTCATAGCTGTAGAACTAACGGATACCTTCGTTTTGACTGGTTATGGCTCCCGTAAGTCTAAACAAGCCATGAGTTACGGCCCTCCGAAGAATCGATATCCATATGGTGCAACATATACGGTGCAAGGTGCAACATCCGTCCAAAATGACGAAACAGTGACGTACGACCTTTAGAAATGGGTGCATGGGTTGGAAACGGTGCAGTACCATGGTGCACCACTCTCCAGCGATGGTAAATCGTAGACCAGCCACGGGAATTCCCTTTTACAGAAAAAATCCACGTGACGAAAAAACGAAGGGTAAAAAACTTCCATGACCCGATTGAGGTTCGGATAGGATTTTTTGGGTATGAAACTAACCAGTGACGGATGAAAGCGGTCATAGCTGTAGAACCCACAGATACCTTCGTTTTGACTGGTTATGGCTCCCGTAACTCTAAACGAGCCAAGAGTTATGGCCCTCCGAAGAATCGATATCCATAGGGTGCAACATCTACGGTGCAAGGTGCAACATCCGTCCAAAATGACGAAACAGTGCCGTACGAACTTTAGAAATGGGTGCATGGATTGGAAACGGTGCAGTACCATGGTTCACCACTCTCCAGCGATGGTAAATCATAGACCAGCCTTGGGAATTCCCTTTTACAGAAAAAATCCACGTGACGAAAAAACGAAGGGTAAAAAACTTCCATGACCCGATTGAGGTTCGGATAGGATTTTTTGGGTATGAAACTAACCAGTGACGGCTGAAAGCGGTCATAGCTGTAGAACTCACAGATACCTTCGTTTTGACTGGTTATGGCTCCCGTAACTCTAAACGAGCCAAGAGTTATGGCCCTCCGAAGAACCGATATCCATAGGGTGCAACATCTACGGTGCAAGGTGCAACATCCGTCCAAAATGACGAAACTCTGCCATACGAACTTTAGAAATGGGTGCATGGATTGGAAACGGTGCAGTACCATGGTTCACCACTCTCCAGCGATGGTAAATCATAGACCAGCCATGGGAATTCCCTTTTACAGAAAAAATCCACGTGACGAAAAAACGAAGGGTAAAAAACTTCCATGACCCGATTGAGGTTCGAACAGGATTTTATGGGTATGACACTAACCAGTGACGGCTGAAAGTTGTCACAGCTGTAGAACTCACAGATACCTTCGTTTTGACCGGTTGTGGCTCTCGTAACTCTAAACGAGCCAAGAGTTATGGCCCTCCGAATAATCGATATCCATAGGGTGCAACATCTACGGTGCAAGGTGCAACATCCGTCCAAAATGACGAAACAGTGCCGTACGACCTTTAGAAATGGGCACATGGATTTGAAACAGTGCAGTACCATGGTGCACCACTCTCCAGCGATGGTAAATCATAGACCAGCCACGGGAATTCCCTTTTACAGAAAAAAATCCACGTGACGAAAAAACGAAGGGTAAAAAACTTCCATGACCCGATTGAGGTTCGGATAGGATTTTTTGGGTATGAAACTAACCAGTGACGGCTGAAAGCTGTCATAGCTGTAGAACTAACGGATGCCTTCGTTTTGACTGGTTATGGCTCCCGTAACTCTAAACGAGCCAAGAGTTACGGCCCTCCGAAGAATCGATATCCATAGGGTGCAACATCCGTCCAAAATGACGAAACAGTGTCGTACGACCTATAGAAATGGGTGCATGGATTGGAAACGGTGCAGCACCATGGTGCACCACTCTCCAGCGATGGTAAATCATAGACCAGCCACGGGAATTCCCTTTTACAGAAAAAATCCACGTGAAGAAAAAACAAAGGATAAAAAACTTCCATGACCCGATTGAGGTTCGGATAGGATTTTATGGGTATGACACAAACCAGTGACGACTGAAAGCTGTCACAGCTGTAGAACTCACAGATACCTTCGTTTTGACTGGTTGTGGCTCCCGTAACTCTAAACGAGCCAAGAGTTATGGCCCTCCGAATAATCGATATCCATAGGGTGCAACATCTACGGTGCAAGGTGCAACATCCGTCCAAAGTGACGAAACAGTGCCGTACGACCTTTAGAAATGGGCACATGGATTTGTAACAGTGCAGTACCATGGTGCACCACTCTCCAGCGATGGTAAATTATAGACCAGCCACGGGAATTCCCTTTTACAGAAAAAATCCACGTGACGAAAAAACGAAGGGTAAAAAACTTCCATGACCCGATTGAGGTTCGGATAGGATTTTTTGGGTATGAAACTAACCAGTGACGGCTGAAAGCTGTCATAGCTGTTGAACTAACGGATACCTTCGTTTTGACTGGTTATGGCTCCCGTAACCCTAAACGAGCCAAGAGTTACGGCCCTCCGAAGAATCGATATCCATATGGTGCAACATCTACGGTGCAAGGTGCAACATCCGTCCAAAATGACGAAACAGTGCCGTACGACCTTTAGAAATGGGTGCATGGATTGGAAACGGTGCAGTACCATGGTGCACCACTCTCCAGCGATGGTAAATCGTAGACCAGCCATGGGAATTCCCTTATACAGAAAAAATCCACGTGACGAAAAAACGAAGGGTAAAAAACTTCCATGACCCGATTGAGGTTCAGATAGGATTTTTAGGGTATGAAACTAACCAGTGATGGCTGATAGCTGTCATAGCTGTGGAACTCACAGATACCTTCGTTTTGACTGGTTATGGCTCCCGTAACTCTAAACGAGCCAAGAGTTATGGCCCTCCGAAGAATCGATATCCATAGGGTGCAACATCTACGGTGCAAGGTGCAACATCCGTCCAAAATGACGAAACAGTACCGTACGACCTTTAGAAATGGGTGAATGGATTGCAAACGGTGCAGTACCATGGTGCACCACTCTCCAACGATGGTAAATCATAGACCAGCCACGGGAATTCCCTTTTACAGAAAAAATCCACGTGACGAAAAAACAAAGGGTAAAAAACTTCCATGACCGGATTGAGATTTGGATAGGATTTTATGGGTATGACACAAACCAGTGACGGCTGAAAGCTGTCACAGCTGTAGAACTCACAGATACCTTCGTTTTGACTGGTTGTAGCTCCCGTAACTCTAAACGAGCCAAGAGTTATGGCCCTCCGAATAATCGATATCCATAGGGTGCAACATCTACGGTGCAAGGTGCAACATCCGTCCAAAATGACGAAACATTGCCGTACGACCTTTAAAAATGGGCACATGGATTTGAAACAGTGCAGTACCATGGTGCACCACTCTCCAGCGATGGTAAATCATAGACCAGCCACGGGAATTCCCTTTTACAGAAAAAATCCACGTGACGAAAAAACGAAGGGTAAAAAACTTCCATGACCCGATTGAGGTTCGGATAGGATTTTTTGGGTATGAAACTAACCAGTGACGGCTGAAAGCAGTCATAGCTGTAGAACTTACGGATACCTTCGTTTTGACTGGTTATGGCTCCCGTAACTCTAAACGAGCCAAGAGTTATGGCCCTCCGAATAATCGATATCCTTAGGGTGCAACATCTACGGTGCAAGGTGCAACATCAATCCAAAATGACGAAACCGTGTCGTACGACCTTTAGAAATGGGTGCATGGATTTGAAACGGTGCAGTACCATGGTGCACCACTCTCCAGCGATGGTAAATCATTGACCAGCCACGGGGATCCTGTTTTACAGAAAAAATCCACGTGACGAAAAAACGAAGGCTAAAAAACTTGCATGGCCCGATTGAGGTTCGGATAGGATTTTTTGGGTATGAAACTAACCAGTGATGGCTGATAGCTGTCATAGCTGTAGAACTCATAGATACCTTCGTTTTGACTGGTTATGGCTCCCGTAACTCTAAACGAGCCAAGAGTTATGGCCCTCCGAAGAATCGATATCCATAGGGTGCAACATCTACGGTGCAGGGTGCAACATCCGTCCAAAATGACGAAACAGTGCCGTACGACCTTTAGAAATGGGTGAATGGATTGCAAACGGTGCAGTACCATGGTGCACCACTCTCCAGCGATGGTAAATCATAGACCAGCCACGGGAATTCCCTTTTACAGAAAAAATCCACGTGACGAAAAAACAAAGGGTAAAAAACTTCCATGACCCGATTGAGGTTCGGATAGGATTTTATGGGTATGACAATAACCAGTGACGGCTGAAAGCTGTCACAGCTGTAGAACTCACAGATACCTTCGTTTTGACTGGTTGTGGCTCCCGTAAATCTAAACGAGCCAAGAGTAATGGCCCTCCGAAGAATCGATATCCATAGGGTGCAACATCTACGGTGCAAGTAGCAACATCCGTCCAAAATGACGAAACAGTGCCGTACGAACTTTAGAAATGGGTGCATGGATTGGAAACGGTGCAGTACCATGGCGCACCACTCTACAGCGATGGTAAATCATAGACCAGCCACGGGAATTCCCTTTTACAGAAAAAATCCACGTGACGAAAAAACGAAGGGTAAAAAACTTCCATGACCCGATTGAGGTTCGGATAGGATTTTTTGGGTATGAAACTAACCAGTGACGGCTGAAAGCTGTCACAGCAGTAGAACTCACAAATACCTTCGTTTTGACTGGTTGTGGCTCCCGTAACTCTAAACGAGCCAGGAGTTATGGCCCTCCGAATAATCGATATCCATAGGGTGCAACATCTACAGTGCAAGGTGCAACATCCGTCCAAAATGACGAAACAGTGTCGTACGACCTTTCGAAATGGGCGCATGGATTTGAAACAGTGCAGTACCATGGTGTACCACTCTCCAGCGATGGTAAATCATAGAGCAGTCACGGGAATTCCCTTTTACAGAAAAAATCCACGTGACGAAAAACGAAGGGTAAAAAACTTCCATGACCCGGTTGAGGTTCGGATAGGATTTTTTGGGTATGAAACTAACCAGTGACGGCTGAAAGCTGTCATAGCTGTAGAACTAACGGATACCTTCGATTTGACTGGTTATGGCTCCCGTAACTCTAAACGAGCCAAGAGTTACGGCCCTCCGAAGAATCGATATCCATAGGGTGCAACATCTACGGCGCAAGGTGCAACATCCGTCCAAAATGACGAAACAGTACCGTACGACCTTTAGAAATGGGCGCATGGATTGGAAATGGTGCAGTACCATGGTACACCACTCTCCAGCGATGGTAAATCATAGACCAGCCACGGGAATTACCTTTTACAGAAAAAATCCACGTGACGAAAAACGAAGGGTAAAAAACTTCCATGACCCGATTGAGGTTCGGATAGGATTTTTTGGGTATGAAACTAACCAGTGACGGCTGAAAGCGGTCACAGCTGTAGAAATCACAGATACCTTCGTTTTGACGAGTTGTGGCTCCCGTAACTCTAAACGAGCCAAGAGTTATGGCCCTCCGAATAATCGATATCCAAAGGGTGCAACATCTACGGTGCAAGGTGCAACATCCGTCCAAAATGACGAAACAGTGCCGTACGACATTTAGAAATGGGTGAATGGATTGCAAATGGTGCAGTACCATGGTGCACCACTCTCCAGCGATGGTAAATCATAGACCAGCCACGGGAATTCCCTTTTACAGAAAAAATCCACGTGACGAAAAAACAAAGGGTAAAAAACTTCCATGACCCGATTGAGGTTCGGATAGGATTTTATGGGTATGACACAAACCAGTGACGGCTGAAAGCTGTCACAACTGTAGAACTCACAGATACTTTCGTTTTGACTGGTTGTGGCTCCCGTAACTCTAAACGAGCCAAGAGTTATGGCCCTCCGAATAATCGATATCCATATGGTGCAACATCTACGGTGCAAGTTGCAACATCCGTCCAAAATGACGAAACAGTGTCGTACGACCTTTAGAAATGGGCGCATGGATTTGAAACAGTACAGTACCATGGTGCACCACTCTCCAGCGATGGTAAATCATAGACCAGCCACGGGAATTCCCTTTTACAGAAAAAATCCACGTGACGAAAAAACGAAGGGTAAAAAACTTCCATGACCCGATTGAGGTTCGGATAGGATTTTTTGGGTATGAAACTAACCAGTGACGGCTGAAAGCTGTCATAGCTGTAGAACTAACGGATACCTTCGTTTTGACTGGTTATGGCTCCCGTAACTCTAAACGAGCCAAGGGTTACGGCCCTCCGAAGAATCGATATCCATATGGTGCAACATCTACGGTGCAAGGTGCAACATCCGTCCAAAACGACGAAACAGTGCCGTACGACCTTTAGAAATGGGTGCATGGATTGGAAACGGTGCAGTACCATGGTGCACCACTCTCCAGCGATGGTAAATCGTAGACCAGCCATGGGAATTCCCTTATACGGAAAAAATCCACGTGACGAAAAAACGAAGGGTAAAAAACTTCCATGACCCGATTGAGGTTTGGTGTTTGCGTCAAAATTGGTCACAAACACCCAATACCGTGAAAGCACCAGTGTATGAATATAAATTAGTGATATTCAAACACAAATAACAGATCTCAACCAATAATAGGCAGCAATCCCAAAAATAAAGAACAGGGGCACAAGTTTTATAGTGGTTCGGCTATCTCCGGCCTACGTCCACTCCAATTTTTCCTTTTATTGACTATCCTTGAAGATTACAAGTGATTACCACAGTTGTAGTGACCAAATCAGAAGAAAATGGTAGTAATGATGCTATGGAATGACTTTAGCAGCGTCTGGGCTTGCTTTTCCTCTCTAAATTTTCCGACCCCTTTTCTGAATGACCAGGGGCTCTATTTATAGGCGTGGAAGGTTGAAATCCCGCCTAAAACATGGGGAGGTTGCTTGGCACGTGAGGGGGGCCCACAGGCCCGTGTTCTCGGAATCCGTGCCCAGTTTGGGATCGATTCGAAGTGACTTTCGAATCGATCAAGAATCCATCCAATTGAGCTGAAATTTGGTGTGAACATTCTTCAACATGTATGTAAGCTCCTGTCAAAATTTCATTGCATTTGGATCAACGGTTTGGAAGATATGATCGATCCAAGTTCTAGAATTCGTGCGCCTTGATTGGTTCGAACCCATGCTCTGTCCACTTCGAAACCATGTATTTCGAACCCATTCCTTCGAAACCACTCTATTCGAACCCATCTCCCTCGGCTCCTCTCCTTCGAATCCATCGCCCTCGCATCCATCACCAACTTCGAATCCATCACCAACTTCGAATCCATAGCAACTTCGAATCCATCACTTTCCATAGCAACTTCGAATCCATCGCCCTCTACGAATCCACAGCAACTTCGAATCCATCACCTTCTACGAATCCATCATAAACTTCGAATCCACTTCCTTTCTTCGAGTCCATCTTCATTGCTTCGTATCCATCATCTTCGAATCCATATCCATCGTTCGAATCCACTGTCTTCGAGTCCATGTTCATCATTCGAATCCACTATCTTCGAGTCCATTGCACTGAAGTTACTCCTTTCGAACCCATCTAGTTCCCATTGGTTCGAACCTGATGGGTTCGAACCTGATGGGTTCGAACCTGATGGGTTCGAACCTGATGGGTTCGAACAACATTCCTCTCCCACCTCGAATCCATCATATTTCCTCCATACGAACTCCGATTAACCTGATATTTGAAACATAGCCTTTCATAGTCCTTATCATCATTTCCAATCAATTTCGTCCCGATCGGAGTTCAACAAAATTTTGACGATATCCATCGTAGCCTTATTCCTAGTCCTGCTATACATAATTCCTTGCCAATTTGTTGTTATTGCCGTTTTGACCAAAAAGTGGGATAACAGCTTGCCCCCCAAAACATGCCTTGTGATAACAAGACGTGTTTTGAATAGTTCCGAATCCAATATTCGAAGTCCAAAGCCATATTGCCAGAGTATATCATCCTTGACTGCTTCGAGTCGATGTCCAATTCCATATCCAATAATCAAAGCCTTAGCCAATTCCGTATCCATTCGAAGTCGACAACCAAGTTCCAATCCATCCCTATCCAATAGCCAATAACCGAAGCCAGGACCTCTCCGGGTCGATAGCCAAATCCATAACCTCTCCGGGTTGATATCCAAATCCATAACCTCTCCGGGTTCCTGCCAAGCGTGATCCACATCCGACGATCGTGGTCCAGTGTCCCTGGACGTTGAGTTAATCTCTCCGGGTTCTTTCCAAGCGCAATCCATACTTGACGACCTTGGCCCAATGTCCCTGGGCGCTGTAAAATGCCATGGCTTAAGTCCTAAGCCGAATCCTGACCTCTCCGGACCCTTGCCGAGCATAGTCCATACTCGACGACCTTGGCCCAGTGTCCCTGGGCGTTGTAAAATGCCATGGCTTAAGTCCTAAGCCGAATCCTGATCTCTCCGGACCCTTGCCGAGCATAGTCCATACTCGACGACCTGAAAATAATATATAATAATAGAGGGCCTAAGTCCTAGGCCGAATCCTGATCACTCCGGACCCTTGCCAAGCATAGTCCATACTTGACGACCTGAATGAGTCAATTTACCACGTTCGGGCAAAGCAACTCACCCCTTGCCAGGTATAATCCATACCCGACGACCATTTATCAAAAACCAGATAAAAATCCAACCAAAATATATTCCAAAATCCAAAATCCAAATCCAAATCCGAAATTCAAATCCAGAATCCAAATCCAAAATCCAAATCCAAATCCAAAGTTCAAATCCAAAACCAGAAAACCAGAAATCCAAACCAGAATCCAAAACCAAAAACAATCATCCAAAGGAAAATCCAAATAAAAAAGCAAGAAAAACCAGGAGCTCAATCCAAGCTCCAAAACCAAATCCAAAAAGAAAAGCAATGTCCAATCTAAAAGCAAGAAATAAATTTCACAAACCATAGCGTCCTGGGTTATCATCATTCAGAGCATGCCTAGGGGCTATCTCCGTCCCCGTACATGTGTAAATGACTTTACCGTGTGCTAATAGCTTGCTACTTATTCCATATTACCCTGGTCAATGGATGATCAATCGACGATCATCCCTGGGCCTCCCATCATCACGGCGTGAGGTGGTCGGTGGTTGCTCCTGCTCCACCGTTGCATCCCGAGTTCCAACGTATTGCTGTAACTGTCCATTCCTCACATGCTCCTCGATTATATCCTTTAGGTGCCTGCAGCTGTTGGTATCGTGTCCATCCAGATCATGGAAGAGACAGTGCCTTCCTGATGTCCTTTCCCGCTCTGTTGGTTCCCTCCTAGCCGGCCTTCGGTAGGGAAGGCGATTCCGAGTTTCCAAGTATATCCGTTCCAGCGTCTCGTTCAATCCAGTGTATGTGGAAAACTTTGGATCCTTCCATTGTTTTCTAGCATTTCCAGAGTCGTCATCTAACTTCCTCTTTCCTTTGTCCTTATCCGAACCGTTTTTGGATACCGCTCCAACCTCGAGGGTATTAACCTTCTTCAACTTTAAATCCGTACTTGCATCTTCTTGCCGAAGGAATCTTTCTGCCTCATGAAAGAATTCGTCGAGATTTCGCGGGGGATCTCGTATCAGAGATACCTTGAAATCCGAATTCTCCTTGACTCCTGATACTGCTGCCATTAAAACCATTGATGGATCAGGCCGATCCACCGAAGCGACTGCCGCACTGAATCGAGTTAGAAAAGTTCTAAGTGATTCGTCCATCCTTTGCTTCACCGATGTTAAAGTCATCACGTTTTTTGGCTTCTTAACGTGAACCCGAAACTGTCCCAGAAACTTTTCCACTAATTCCTTCCAAGTCCTGATAGATCCTTCTCCCAGCTGCCTAAACCACATTGCAGCTAAGTCCTTCAAATACAAGGGGAAACATCGGGCCATCACTTCCTCCGATGCCCCCAGCACCTCCATGTGTCTGCTGTACCTCATTAAGTGATCTGTTGGATCCGTCTTACCATCATATACCTCCACGCTAGGTAGCTTGAACTTAGGTGGATTCCGAGCCATCCTTATTTCCCGAACGAATGGACTTCTATTTACGCCTTCCAAATCTCCGTTTGTTAACCCACCTCGCACAGTCTTCCTGATCATCTCTACTAATCCTGTATTGTCTGGTAGGGGTTGCCCCCCATGCCCCCGAGGGAACTCTGGTACATATTCCTCGTGTGGCTCACTAGCAGCAACGTTAGTTCTAACTTGCTGAATTCCTTCCAAAGGTTCTTCTGTATTGAATCCTGTGGGCCTGCCCCCAAGCCCTTGTTGATTGCCTTCTGGCTCCGTATCCTGTCCTTCATTGGGTTCCACAATCCTGGCTCCTTGTCCTTCATCCGCAGCTGCTGTAGCTGTTCCTAAGTTCTACATCCCTGTAGCTCTCATTTGTTCCAAGAAAGTTTGCATCGTCTCCTGTTGACTTTTCAACAATCTCTCCTGCAAAGAATTGGCCATAGCTTCCATTTCATCCCGAGTTACGTAAACCGAAGCCTGTCCTTCCTCACCGCCGGAGGATGCTTGTTGACTTCCTCCTTGTTGGCTTCTCTCAGCCCTTAGCCTTCTGCTATCCTGTCTAGCCATTGTCTTCCAAATCCAAATTCCTTAAACTCTTCAAATCCGATGTAGCGGGTGCTAGTTGTTCTCAGTGAAAGCACCAAAATGTTTGCGTCAAAATTGGTCACAAACACCCAATACCGTGAAAGCACCAGTGTATGAATATAAATTAGTGATATTCAAACACAAATAACAGATCTCAACCAATAATAGGCAGCAATCCCAAAAATAAAGAACAGGGGCACAAGTTTTATAGTGGTTCGGCCATCTCCGGCCTACGTCCACTCCAATTTTTCCTTTTATTGACTATCCTTGAAGATTACAAGTGATTACCACAGTTGTAGTGACCAAATCAGAAGAAAATGGTAGTAATGATGCTATGGAATGATTTTAGCAGCGTCTGGGCTTGCTTTTCCTCTCTAAATTTTCCGACCCCTTTTCTGAATGACCAGGGGCTCTATTTATAGGCGTGGAAGGTTGAAATCCCGCCTAAAACATGGGGAGGTTGCTTGGCACGTGAGGGGGGCCCACAGCCCCGTGTTCTCGGAATCCGTGCCCAGTTTGGGATCGATTCGAAGTGACTTTCGAATCGATCAAGAATCCATCCAATTGAGCTGAAATTTGGTGTGAACATTCTTCAACATGTATGTAAGCTCCTGTCAAAATTTCATTGCATTTGGATCAACGGTTTGGAAGATATGATCGATCCAAGTTCTAGAATTCGTGCGCCTTGATTGGTTCGAACCCATGCTCTGTCCACTTCGAAACCATGTATTTCGAACCCATTCCTTCGAAACCACTCTATTCGAACCCATCTCCCTCGGCTCCTCTCCTTCGAATCCATCGCCCTCGCATCCATCACCAACTTCGAATCCATCACCAACTTCGAATCCATAGCAACTTCGAATCCATCACTTTCCATAGCAACTTCGAATCCATCGCCCTCTACGAATCCACAGCAACTTCGAATCCATCACCTTCTACGAATCCATCATAAACTTCGAATCCACTTCCTTTCTTCGAGTCCATCTTCATTGCTTCGTATCCATCATCTTCAAATCCATATCCATCGTTCGAATCCACTGTCTTCGAGTCCATGTTCATCATTCGAATCCACTATCTTCGAGTCCATTGCACTGAAGTTACTCCTTTCGAACCCATCTAGTTCCCATTGGTTCGAACCTGATGGGTTCGAACCTGATGGGTTCGAACCTGATGGGTTCGAACCTGATGGGTTCGAACCTGATGGGTTCGAACAACATTCCTCTCCCACCTCGAATCCATCATATTTCCTCCATACGAACTCCGATTAACCTGATATTTGAAACATAGCCTTTCATAGTCCTTATCATCATTTCCAATCAATTTCGTCCCGATCGGAGTTCAACAAAATTTTGACGATATCCATCGTAGCCTTATTCCTAGTCCTGCTATCCATAATTCCTTGCCAATTTGTTGTTATTCCCGTTTTGACCAAAAAGTGGGATAACATTTGGATAGGATTTTTTGGGTATGAAACTAACCAGTGATCGCTGATAGCTGTCATAGCTGTAGAACTCACAGATACCTTCGTTTTGACTGGTTATGGCTCCCGTAACTCTAAACGAGCCAAGTGCGAGGTGCCACATCCGTCCAAAATGACGAAACAGTGTCGTACGACCTTTAGAAATGGGTGCATGGATTGGAAACGGTGCAGTACCATGGTGCACCACTCTCCAGTGATGGTAAATCATAGACCAGCCATGGGAATTCCCTTTTACAGAAAAATCCACATGACGAAAAAACAAAGGGTAAAAAACTTCCATGACCCGATTGAGGTTCGGATAGGATTTTATGGGTATGACACAAACCAGTGACGGCTGAAAGCTGTCACAGCTGTAGAACTCACAGATACCTTCGTTTTGACTGGTTGTGGCTCCCGTAACTCTAAACGAGCCAAGAGTTATGGCCCTCCGAATAATCGATATCCATAGGGTGCAACATCTACGGTGCAAGGTGCAACATCCTTCCAAAATGACGAAACAGTGCCATACGAACTTTAGAAATGGGTGCATGGATTGGAAACGGTGCTGTACCATGGTGCACCACTCTCCAGCGATGGTAAATCATAGACCAGCCACGGGAATTCCCTTTTACAGAAAAAATCCACGTGACGAAAAAACGAAGGGTAAATAACTTCCATGACCCGATTGAGGTTCGGATAGGATTTTTTGGGTATGAAACTAACCAGTGACGGCTGAAAGCTGTCATAGCTGTAGAACTAACGGATACCTTCGTTTTGACTGGTTGTGGCTCCCGTAACTCTAAACGAGCCAAGAGTTACGGTCCTCCGAAGAATCGATATCCATAGGGTGCAACATCTACGGTGCAAGGTGCAACATCCGTCCAAAATGACGAAACAGTGCCGTACGACCTTTAGAAATGGGTGCATGGATTTGAAACAGTGCAGTACCATGGTGCACCACTCTCCAGCGATGGTAAATCATAGACCAGCCACGGGAATTCCCTTTTACAGAAAAAATCCACGTGACGAAAAAACGAAGGGTAAAAAACTTCCATGACCCGGTTGAGGTTCGGATAGGATTTTTTGGGTATAAAACTAACCAGTGACTGCTGAAAGCTTTCATAGCTGTAGAACTAACGGATACCTTCAATTTGACTGGTTATGGCTCCCGTAACTCTAAACGAGCCAAGAGTTACGGCCCTCCGAAGAATCGATATCCATAGGGTGCAACATCTACGGTGCAAGGTGCAACATCCGTCCAAAATGACGAAACAGTGCCGTACGACCTTTAGAAATGGGCGCATGGATTGGAAACGGTGCAGTACCATGGTGCACCACTCTCCAGCGATGGTAAATCATAGACCAGCCACGGGAATTACCTTTTACAGAAAAAATCCACGTGACGAAAAACGAAGGGTAAAAAACTTCCATGACCCGATTGAGGTTCGGAAAGGTTTTTTTGGGTATGAAACTAACCAGTGGCGGTTGAAAGCTGTCACAGATGTAGAAATCACAGATACCTTCGTTTTGACTGGTTGTGGCTCCCGTAACTCTAAACGAGCCAAGAGTTATGGCCCTCCGAATAATCGATATCCATAGGGTTCAACATCTACGGTGCAAGGTGCAACATCCGTCCAAAATGACGAAACAGTGTCGTACGACCTTTAAAAATGGGCGCATTGATTTGAAACAGTGCAGTACCATGGTGCACCACTCTCCAGCGATGGTAAATCATAGACCAGCCATGGGAATTCCCTTTTACAGAAAAAATCCACGTGACGAAAAAACGAAGGGTAAAAAACTTCCATGACCCGATTGAGGTTCGGATAGGATTTTTTGGGTATGAAACTAACCAGTGACGGCTGAAAGCTGTCATAGCTGTAGAACTAACGGATACCTTCGTGTTGACTTGTTATGGCTCCCGTAACTCTAAACGAGCCAAGAGTTACGGTCCTCCGAAGAATCGATATCCATAGGGTGCAACATCTACGGTGCAAGGTACAACATCCGTCCAAAATGACGAAACAGTGCCGTACGACCTTTAGAAATGGGCACATGGATTTGAAATAGTGCAGTACCATGGTGCACCACTCTCCAGCGATGGTAAATCATAGACCAGCCACGGGAATTCCCTTTTACAGAAAAAATCCACGTGACGAAAAAACGAAGGGTAAAAAACTTCCATGACCCGATTGAGGTTCGGATAGGATTTTTTGGGTATGAAACTAACCAGTGACGGCTGAAAGATGTCATAGCTGTAGAACTAACGGATACCTTCGTTTTGACTGGTTATGGCTCCCGTAACTCTAAACGAGCCAAGAGTTACGGCCCTCCGAAGAATCGATATCCATAGGGTGCAACATCTACGGTGCGAGGTGCAACATCCGTCCAAAATGACGAAACAGTGTCGTACGACCTTTAGAAATGGGTGCATGGATTGGAAACGGTGCAGTACCATGGTGCACCACTCTCCGGCGATGGTAAATCATAGACCAGCCACGGGAATTCCCTTTTACAGAAAAAATCCACGTGACGAAAAAACAAAGGGTAAATAACTACCATGACCCGATTGAGGTTCGGATAGGAATTTTTGGGTATGAAACTAACCAGTGACGGCTGAAAGCTGTCATAGCTGTAGAACTAACGGATACCTTCGTTTTGACTGGTTATGGCTCCCGTAACTCTAAACGAGCCAAGAGTAACGTCCCTCCGAAGAATCGATATCCATAGGGTGCAACATCCACGGTGCAAGGTGCAACATCCATCCAAAATGACGAAACAGTGCCGTACGACCTTTAGAAATGGGCACATGGATTTGAAACAGTGCAGTACCATGGTGCACCACTCTCCAGCGATGGTAAATCATAGACCAGGCAAGGGAATTCCCTTTTACAGAAAAAATCCACGTGACGAAAAAACAAAGGGTAAATAACTTCCATGACCCGATTGAGGTTCGGATAGGAATTTTTGGGTATGAAACTAACCAGTGACGGCTAAAAGCTGTCATAGCTGTAGAACTAACGGATACCTTCGTTTTGACTGGTTATGGCTCCCGTAACTCTAAACGAGCCAAGAGTTACGGCCTTCCGAAGAATCGATATCCATAGGGTGCAACATCTACGGTGCAAGGTGCAACATCCGCCCAAAATGACGAAACAGTGCCGTACGACCTTTAGAAATGGGCACATGGATTTGAAACAGTGCAGTACCATGGTGCACCACTCTCTAGCGATGGTAAATCATAGTCCAGCCACGGGAATTCCCTTTTACAGAAAAAATCCACGTGACGAAAAAACGAAGGGTAAAAAACTTCCATGACCCGATTGAGGTTCGGATAGGATTTTTTGGGTATGAAACTAACCAGTTGCGGCTGAAAGCTGTTATAGCTGTAGAACTAACGGATACCTTCGTTTAGACTGGTTATGGCTCCCGTAACTCTAAACGAGCCAAGAGTTACGGCCCTCCGAAGAATCGATATCCATATGGTGCAACATCTACGGTGCGAGGTGCAACATCCGTCCAAAATGACGAAACAGTGTCGTACGACCTTTAGAAATGGGTGCATGGATTGGAAACAGTGTAGTACCATGGTGCACCACTCTCCAGCGATTGTAAATCATAGACCAGCCACGGGAATTCCGTTTTACAGAAAAAATCCACGTGACGAAAAAACAAAGGGTAAAAAACTTCCATGACCCGATTGAGGTTCGGATAGGATTTTATGGGTATGACAATAACCAGTGATGGCTGAAAGCTGTCACAGCTGTAGAACTCACAGATACCTTCGTTTTGACTGGTTGTGGCTCCCGTAAATCTAAACGAGCCAATAGTAATGGCCCTCCGAAGAATCGATATCCATAGGGTGCAACATCTACGGTGCAAGTAGCAACATCCGTCCAAAATGACGAAACAATGCCGTACGAACTTTAGAAATGGGTGCATGGATTGGAAACGGTTCAGTACCATGGTGAACCACTCTCCAGCGATGGTAAATCATAGACCAGCCACGGGAATTCCCTTTTACAGAAAAAATCCACGTGACGAAAAAACGAAGGGTAATAAACTTCGATGACCCGATTGAGGTTCGGATAGGATTTTTTGGGTATGAAGCTAACCAGTGATGGCTGAAAGCTGTCATAGCTGTAGAACTCACAGATACCTTCGTTTTGACTGGTTGTGGCTCCCGTAACTCTAAACGAGCCAAGAGTTATGGCCCTCCGAATAATCGATATCTATAGGGTGTAACATCTAAGGTGCAAGGTGCAACATCCGTCCAAAATGACGAAACAGTGCCTTACGACCTTTACAAATGGGCGCATGGATTTGAAACAGTGCAGTACCATGGTGCACCACTCTCCAGCGATGGTAAATCATAGACCAGCCACGGGAATTCCCTTTTACAGAAAAAATCCACGTGACGAAAAAACGAAGGGTAAAAAACTTCCATGACCCGGTTGAGGTTCGGATAGGATTTTTTGGGTATGAAACTAACCAGTGACGGCTGAAAGCTGTCATAGCTGTAGAACTAACGGATACCTTCGTTTTGACTGGTTATGGCTCCCGTAACTCTAAACGAGCCAAGAGTTACGGCCCTCCGAAGAATCGATATCCATAGGGTGCAACATCTACGGTGCAAGGTGCAACATCCGTCCAAAATGACGAAACAGTGCCGTACGACCTTTAGAAATGGGCGCACGGATTGGAAACGGTGCAGTAACATGGTGCACCACTCTCCAGCGATGGTAAATCATAGCCCAGCCACGGGAATTACCTTTTACAGAAAAAATCCACGTGACGAAAAACGAAGGGTAAAAAACTTCCATGACCCGATTGAGGATCGAATAGGATTTTTTGGGTATGAAACTAACCAGTGACGGCTGAAAGCTGACATAATTGTAGAAATCACAGATACCTTCGTTTTGACTGGTTGTGGCTCCCGTAACTCTAAACGAGCCAAGAGTTATGGCCCTCCGAATAATCGATATCCATAGGGTGCAACCTCTACGGTGCAAGGTGCAACATCCGTCCAAAATGACGAAACCGCGCCGTACGACCTTTAGAAATGGGCGCATGGATTTGAAACAGTGCAGTACCATGGTGCACCACTCTCCAGCGATGGTAAATCATAGACCAGCCACGGGAATTCCCTTTCACAGAAAAAATCCACGTGAGGAAAAAACGAAGGGTAAAAAACTTCCATGACCCGATTGAGGTTCGGATAGGATTTTTTGGGTATGAAACTAACCAGTGAAGGCTGAAAGCTGTCATAGCTGTAGAACTAACGGATACCTTCGTTTTGACTGGTTATGGCTCCCGTAACTCTAAACGAGCCAAGAGTTACGGCCCTTCGAAGAATCGATATCCATAGGGTGCAACATCTACGGTGCAAGGTGCAACATCCGTCCAAAATGACGAAACAGTGCCGTACGACCTTTAGAAATGGGCACATGGATTTGAAACAGTGCAGTACCATGGTGCACCACTCTCCAGCGATGGTAAATCATAGACCAGCCACGGGAATTCCCTTTTACAGAAAAAATCCACGTGACGAAAAAATGTAGGGTAAAAAACTTCCATGACCCGATTGAGGTTCCGATAGGATTTTTTGGGTATGAAACTAAGCAGTGACGGCTGAAAGCCGTCATAGCTGTAGAACTAACGGATACCTTCGTTTTGACTGGTTATGGCTCCCGTAACTCTAAACGAGCCAAGAGTTACGGCCCTCCGAAGAATCGATACCATAGGGTGCAACATCTACGGTGCGAGGTGCAACATCCGTCCAAAATGACGAAACAGTGTCGTACGACCTTTAGAAATGGGTGCATGGATTGGAAACGGTGCAGTACCATGGTGCACCACTCTCCGGCGATGGTAAATCATAGACCAGCCACGGGAATTCCCTTTTACAGAAAAAATCCACGTGACGAAAAAACGAAGGGTAAAAAACTTTCATGACCCGATTGAGGTTCGAATAGGATTTTTTGGGTATGAAGCTAACCAGTGACGGCTGAAAGCCGTCACAGCTGTAGAACTCACAGATACCTTAGTTTTGACTGGTTGTGGCTCCCGTAACTCTAAACGAGCCAAGAGTTATGGCCCTCCGAATAATCGATATCCATATAGTGCAACATCTACGGTGCAAGGTGCAACATCCGTCCAAAATGCCGAAACAGTGCCGTACGACCTTTAGAAATGGGCGCATGGATTTGAAACAGTGCAGTACCATGGTGCACCACTCTCCAGCGATGGTAAATCATAGACCAGCCACGGGAATTCCCTTTTACAGAAAAAATCCACATGACGAAAAAACGAAGGGTAAAAAACTTCCATGACCCGGTTGAGGTTCGGATAGGACTTTTTGGGTATGAAACTAACCAGTGACGGCTGAAAGCTGTCATAGCTGTAGAACTAACGGATACCTTCGATTTGACTGGTTATGGCTCCCGTAACTCTAAACGAGCCAAGAGTTACGGCCCTCCGAAGAATCGATATCCATAGGGTGCAACATCTACGGTGCAAGGTGCAACATCCGTCCAAAATGACGAAACAGTGCCGTACGACCTTTAGAAATAGGCGAATGGATTGGAAACGGTGCAGTACCATGGTGCACCACTCTCCAGCGATGGTAAATTATAGACCAGCCACGGGAATTACCTTTTACAGAAAAAATCCACGTGACGAAAAACGAAGGGTAAAAAACTTCCATGACACGATTGAGGTTCGGATCGGATTTTTTGGGTATGAAACTAACCAGTGACGGATGAAAGCCGTCCTAGATGTAGAAATCACAGATACCTTCGTTTTGACTGGTCGTGGCTCCCGTAACTCTAAACGAGCAAAGAGTTACGGCCCTCCAAATAATCGATATCCATAGGGTGAAACATCTACGGTGCAAGGTGCAACATCCGTCCAAAATGACGAAACAGTGCCGTACGACCTTTAGAAATGGGCGCATGGATTTGAAACGGTGCAGTACCATGGTGCACCACTCTCCAGCGATGGTAAATCATTGACCAGCCACGGGGATCCCGTTTTACAGAAAAAATCCACGTGACGAAAAAACGAAGGGTAAAAAACTTCCATGACCCGATTGAGGTTCGGATCGGATTTTTTGGGTATGAAACTAACCAGTGACGGCTAAAAGCTGCCATAGCTGTAGAACTCACAAATACCTTCGTTTTGACTGGTTGTGGCTCTCGTAACTCTAAACGAGCCAAGAGTTATGGCTGTAGAACTCTAAGCTGCCATAGCTGTAGAACTCACAAATACCCATTTCCATGACCCGATTGGTGCACCATGGTACTGCACTGTTTCAAATCCATACGCCCATTTCTAAAGGTCGTACGGCACTGTTTCGTCATTTTGGACGGATGTTGCACCTTGCACCGTAGATGTTTCACCCTATGGATATCGATTATTTGGAGGGCCGTAACTCTTGGCTCGTTTAGAGTTACGGGAGCCACGACCAGTCAAAACGAAGGTATCTGTGATTTCTACATCTAGGACAGCTTTCATCCGTCACTGGTTAGTTTCATACCCAAAAAATCCGATCCGAACCTCAATCGTGTCATGGAAGTTTTTTACCCTTCGTTTTTCGTCACGTGGATTTTTTCTGTAAAAGGTAATTCCCGTGGCTGGTCTATAATTTACCATCGCTGGAGAGTGGTGCACCATGGTACTGCACCGTTTCCAATCCATTCGCCTATTTCTAAAGGTCGTACGGCACTGTTTCGTCATTTTGGACGGATGTTGCACCTTGCACTGAAGATGTTGCACCCTGTGGAAATCGATTCTTCGGAGGGCCGTAACTCTTGGCTCGTTTAGAGTTACGGGAGCCATAACTAGTCAAAACGAAGGTATCTGTGAGTTCTACAGCTATGACGGCTTTCAGCCGTCACTGGTTAGTTTCATACCCAAAAAATCCTATCCGAACTTCAATCAGGTAATGGAAGTTTTTTACCCTTCGTTTTTTCGTCACGTGGATTTTTTCTGTAAAAAGGGATCCCCGTGGCTGGTCAATGATTTACCATCGCTGGAGAGTGGTGCACCATGGCACTGCACCGTTTCAAATCCATGCATCCATTTCTAAAGGTCGTACGGCACGGTTTCGTCATTTTGGACGGATGTTGCACCTTGCACCGTAGATGTTGCACCCTATGGATATCGATTCTTCGGAGGGCCATAACTCTTGGCTCGTTTAGAGTTACGGGAGTCATAACTAGTCAAAACGAAGGTATCTGTGAGTTCTACAGCTATGACAGCTTTCTGCCGTCACTGGTTAGTTTCATACCCAAAAAATCCTATCCGAACCTCGATCGGGTCATGGAAGTTTTTTGCCCTTCGTTTTTTCGTCACGTGGATTTTTTCTGTAAAACGGGATCCCCGTGGCTGGTCAATGATTTACCATCGCTGGAGAGTGGTGCACCATGGTACTGCACCGTTTCAAATCCACGCATCCATTTCTAAAGGTCGTACGGCACGGTTTCGTCATTTTGGACGGATGTTGCACCTTGCGCCGTAGATGTTGCACCCTATGGATATCGATTCTTCGGAGGGCCATAACACTTGGCTCGTTTAGAGTTACGGGAGCCATAACCAGTCAAAACGAAGGTATCTGTGAGTTCTACAGCTATGATGGCTTTCTGCCGTCACTGGTTAGTTTCATACCCAAAAAATCCTATCCGAACCTCAATCGGGTCGTGGAAGTTTTTTACCCTTCGTTTTTTCGTCACGTGGATTTTTTCTGTAAAACGGGATCGCCGTGGCTGGTCAATGATTTACCATCGCTGGAGCGTGGTGCAACATGGTACTACACCGTTTCAAATCCCTGCATCCATTTCTAAAGGTCGTACGACACGGTTTCGCCATTTTGGACGGATGTTGCACCTTGCGCCGTAGATGTTGCAAGCTATGGATATCTATTATTCGAAGGGCCATAACACTTGGCTCGTTTAGAGTTACGGGAGCCATAACGAGTCAAAACGAAGGTATCTGTGAGTTCTACAGCTATGACGGCTTTCAGCCGTCACTGGTTAGTTTCATACCCAAAAAATCCTATCCGAACTTCAATCAGGTCATGGAAGTTTTTTACCCTTCGTTTTTTCCTCACGTGGATTTTTTCTGTAAAAATGGGATCCCCGTGGCTGGTCAATGATTTACCATCGCTGGAGAGTGGTGCACCATGGCACTGCACCGTTTCAAATCCATGCACCCATTTCTAAAGGTCGTACGCCACGGTTTCGTCATTTTGGACGGATATTGCACCTTGCACCGTAGATGTTGCACCCTATGGATATCGATTCTTCGGAGGACCATAACTCTTGGCTCGTTTAGAGTTACGGGAGCCATAACCAGTCAAAACGAAGGTATCTATGAGTTCTACATCTATGACAGCTTTCAGCCATCACTGCTTAGTTTCATACCCAAAAAAACCTATCTGAACCTCCATCGGGTCATGGAAGTTTTTTACCCTTCGTTTTTTCGTCACGTGGATTTTTTCTGTAAAACAGGATCCCCGTGGCTGGTCAATGATTTACCATCGCTGGAGAGTGGTGCACCATGGTACTGCACCGTTTCAAATCCCTGCACCCATTTCTAAAGGTCGTACGGCACGGTTTCGTCATTTTGGACGGATGTTGCACCTTGCACCGCAGATGTTGCACCCTTTGGATATCGATTATTCAGAGGGCCATAACTCTTGGCTCGTTTAGAGTTACGGGAGCCATAACCAGTCAAAACGAAGGTATCTGTGAGTTCTACATCTATGACAGCTTTCAGCCATCACTGGTTAGTTTCATACCCAAAAAAACCTATCCGAACCTCCATCGGGTCATGGAAGTTTTTTACCCTTCGTTTTTTCGTCACGTGGATTTTTTCTGTAAAACGGGATCCCCGTGGCTGGTCAATGATTTACCATCGCTGGAGAGTGGTGCACCATGGTACTGCACCGTTTCAATTCCACGCATCCATTTCTAAAGGTCGTACGGCACGGTTTCGTCATTTTGGACGGATGTTGCACCTTGCGCCGTAGATGTTGCACCCTATGGATATCGATTCTTCGGAGGGCCATAACACTTGGCTCGTTTAGAGTTACGGGAGCCATAACCAGTCAAAACGAAGGTATCTGTGAGTTCTACAGCTATGATGGCTTTCTGCCGTCACTGGTTAGTTTCATACCCAAAAAATCCTATCCGAACCTCGATCGGGTCATGGAAGTTTTTTGCCCTTCGTTTTTTCGTCACGTGGATTTTTTCTGTAAAACGGGATCCCCGTGGCTGGTCAATGATTTACCATCGCTGGAGAGTGGTGCAACATGGTACTGCACCGTTTCAATTCCATGCATCCATTTCTAAAGGTCGTACGACACGGTTTCGCCATTTTGGACGGATGTTGCACCTTGCGCCGTAGATGTTGCAAGCTATGGATATCTATTATTCGAAGGGCCATATCACTTGGCTCGTTTAGAGTTACGGGAGCCATAACGAGTCAAAACGAAGGTATCTGTGAGTTATACAGCTATGATGGCTTTCAGCCGTCACTGGTTAGTTTCATACCCAAAAAATCCTATCCGAACCTCAATCGGGTCGTGGAAGTTTTTTACCCTTCGTTTTTTCCTCACGTGGATTTTTTCTGTAAAAATGGGATCCCCGTGGCTGGTCAATGATTTACCATCGCTGGAGAGTGGAGCACCATGGTACTGCACCGTTTCAAATCCCTGCACCCATTTCTAAAGGTCGTACGACACGGTTTCGCCATTTTGGACGGATGTTGCACCTTGCACCGTAGATGTTGCACCCTATGGATATCGATTCTTCGGAGGACCATAACTCCTGGCTCGTTTAGAGTTACGGGAGCCATAACCAGTCAAAACGAAGGTATCTGTGAGTTCTACATCTATGACCGCTTTCAGCCGTCACAGGTTAGTTTCATACCCAAAAAATCCTATCCGAACCTCCATCGGGTCATGCAAGTTTTTTACCCTTCGTTTTTTCGTCACGTGGATTTTTTCTGTAAAACGGGATCCCTGTGGCTGGTCAATGATTTACCATCGCTGGAGAGTGGTGCACCATGGTACTGCACCGTTTCAAATCCATGCACCCATTTCTAAAGGTCGTACGGCACGGTTTCGTCATTTTGGACGGATGTTGCACCTTGCACCGCAGATGTTGCACCCTTTGGATATCGATTATTCGGAGGGCCATAACTCTTGGCTCGTTTAGAGTTACGGGAGCCATAACCAGTCAAAACGAAGGTATCTATGAGTTCTACATCTATGACAGCTTTCAGCCATCACTGGTTAGTTTCATACCCAAAAAAACCTATCCGAACCTCCATCGGGTCATGGAAGTTTTTTACCCTTCGTTTTTTCGTCACGTGGATTTTTTCTGTAAAACGGGATCCCCGTGGCTGGTCAATGATTTACCATCGCTGGAGAGTGGTGCACCATGGTACTGCACCGTTTCAAATCCCTGCACCCATTTCTAAAGGTCGTACGGCACGGTTTAGTCATTTTGGACGGATGTTGCACCTTGCACCGCAGATGTTGCACCCTTTGGATATCGATTATTCGGAGGGCCATAACTCTTGGCTCGTTTAGACTTACGTGACCCATAACCTGTCAAAACGAAGGTATCTGTGAGTTCTACAGCTATGACGGCTTTCAGCCATCACTGGTTAGTTTCATACCCAAAAAATCCTATCCGAACCTCAATCGGGTCATGGAAGTTTTTTACCCTTCGTTTTTTCGTCACGTGGATTTTTTCTGTAAAACGGGATCCCCGTGGCTGGTCAATGATTTACCATCGCTGGAGAGTGGTGCACCATGGTACTGCACCGTTTCAAATCCATGCACCCATTTCTAAAGGTCGTACAGCACAGTTTCGTCATCTTGGACGGATGTTGCACCTTACGCCGTAGATGTTGCACCCTGTGGATATCTATTCTTCGGAGGGCCATAACTCTTGGCTCGTTTAGAGTTACGGGAGCCATAACCAGTCAAAACGAAGGTATCTGTGAGTTCTACAGCTACGACGGCTTTCTGCCGCCACTGGTTAGTTTCATACCCAAAAAATCCTATCCGAACCTCAATCGGGTCAAGAAAGTTTTTTACCCTTCGTTTCTTCGTCACGTGGATTTTTTCTGTAAAACGGGATCCCCGTGGCTGGTCTATGATTTACCATCGCTGGAGAGTGGTGCACCATGGTACTCCAATGTTTCAAATCCATGCACTCATTTCTAAAGGTCGTACGGCACGGTTTCGTCATTTTGGATGGATGTTGCACCTTGCACCGAAGATGTTGCACCCTGTGGAAATCGATTCTTCGGAGGGCCATAACTCATGGCACGTTTAGAGTTACGGGAGCCATAACCAGTCAAAACGAAGGTATCTGTGAGTTCTACAGCTATGACGGCTTTCATCAGTCACTGGTCAGTTTCATACCCAAAAAATCCTATCTGAACCTCAATCGGGTCATGGAAGTTTTTTACCCTTCGTTTTTTCGTCACGTGGATTTTTTCGGTAAAACGGGATCCCCGTGGCTGGTCAATGATTTACCATCGCTGGAGAGTGGTGCACCATGGCAGTGCAATGTTTCAAATCCATGCACTCATTTCTAAAGGACGTACGGCACTGTTTCGTCATTTTGGACGGATGTTGCACCTTCCACCGTAGATGTTGCAACCTGTGGATATCGATTCTTCGGAGGGCCATAACTCTTGGCTCGTTTAGAGTTACGGGAGCCATAACCAGTCAAAACGAAGGTATCTGTGAGTTCTACAGATATGACAGCTTTCAGCCTTCACTGGTTAGTTTCATACCCAAAAAATCCTATCCGAACCTCGATCGGGTCATGGAAGTTTTTTCCTCACGTGGATTTTTTCTGTAAAAAAAGGATCCCCGTGGCTGGTCAATGATTTACCATCGCTGGAGAGTGATGCACCATGGTACTGCACCGTTTCAAATCCATGCACCCATTTCTAAAGGTCGTACGGCACGGTTTCGTTATTTTGGACGGATGTTGCACCTTGCACCGCAGATGTTGCACCCTGTGGAAATCGATTCTTCGGAGGGCCATAACTCTTGGCTCGTTTGGAGTTACGGGAGCCATAACCAGTCAAAACGAAGGTATTTGTGAGTTCTACATCTATGAAAGCTTTCAGCCGTCACTGGTTAGTTTCATACCCAAAAAAACCTATCCGAACCTCAATCGGGTCATGGAAGTTTTTTACCCTTCGTTTTTTCGTCACGTGGATTTTTTCTGTAAAACGGGATCCCCGTGGCTGGTCAATGATTTACCATCGCTGGAGAGTGGTACACCATGGTACTGCACCGTTTCAAATCCCTGCACCCCTTTCTAAAGGTCGTACGGCACGGTTTCGTCATTTTGGACGGATGTTGCACCTTGCACCGCAGATGTTGCACCCTTTGGATATCGATTATTCGGAGGGCCATAACTCTTGGCTCGTTTAGAGTTACGGGAGCCATAACCAGTCAAAACGAAGGTATCTGTGAGTTCTACGGCTATGACGGCTTTCTGCCGCCACTGGTTAGTTTCATACCCAAAAAATCCTATCCGAACCTCAATCGGGTCAAGGAAGTTTTTTACCCTTCGTTTCTTCGTCACGTGGATTTTTTCTGTAAAACGGGATCCCCGTGGCTGGTCTATGATTTACCATCGCTGGAGAGTGGTGCACCATGGTACTCCAATGTTTCAAATCCATGCACTCATTTCTAAAGGTCGTACGGCACGGTTTCGTCATTTTGGACGGATGTTGCACCTTGCACCGAAGATGTTGCACCCTGTGGAAATCGATTCTTTGGAGGGCCATAACTCTTGGCTCGTTTAGAGTTACGGGAGCCATAATGTAACGACCCGTATTTTTACGTGTCGATAAATCGTAGAATTTACAGGTTGTTAGTGTTGTTTGTGTTGTCTCTAGCCTGAGTCATATGGAGAGTAACTCGTGTGTTGGAGTATTGAGTCGTGACCGACTCATAAGTTGGAACGAGTTATGGAGTTAACTCGTGACTGAGTCTAGAGTTGCCGAGTTGAGTCTAGGTCGCATAACCGACCTAAGGAAGTTTAGGTCGTATGGCCGACCTAAGGTAGGGGCCGAGCTATAGGAGTTAACTGGATAGGGATTTGGACCGAGTTAAGAGTTAGAACGGCATAGGGGTTACCGACTTAAGATGAGAGGCGAGATAGGGGTCAAGGGATGAGTCGTGTACGGGTTACGACTCATAGGAGGCCGGCTTAAAAGTTAACTCGTATGGCCGAGTTAGCGTGTTGTTGAGTCGTTGGCTTGAGTCGGCAAAGGGTTGAGTCGGCCGTGTTTGATTGAAGCGTTGAGTCGTAGAGCCGTTGTGTAGCTAGGTTGTTGTCTCGGTTAGGCTTGGAGATGAGTCGTGGGGCGACTCAGGGATTGGGTCGGTAGAGTACGTTATCCCTTGTGTTGTTAGGTCGGTGGGCCGACTTAGTAGATAAGTCGTTGGGGACTTAGGCCTTTGAGTCGTGCATACGTGTTAGGTCGGGATAAGGCTTTGGCTTAGGTCGGCAGGAACTAGGTCGTGTAACCCTGTATGTGTTGTGTAGTTGGGTCGGCGTCTTGGGGATAAGTCGTAGGTAGTTGAGTCGTATAGGTCGGCAGAGTGTTGGGTCGTATGGGGTCGCTTAGGTCGTGAGTCGGCAAGGATGAGTCGGCAAGGATGAGTCGGGGACGACCTAATAGCGAGCTCCGAGTTAAGAAGTTGGCCGAGTTAAGGGGGATTCCAGCCTATAAATAGAGGGGTTTGGCTCACTTTTTGGCACCGGATTTCGAAGCGACGAAGTGCTGCCATTTTGGAACTCGACTTCGGTATTTTCTTCACTTCTTTCTCTACTTCTATCAAGTGCTAACATCCATTGAAGATTGAAGATCAAGATCAAAGATCAAGAGCCAAAGTTGAAGATTTTCATCCGAAGAAGCTAGATTTCACCGTTTCAAGTGAAATTTCTCCGGATCAAGCTCAAGTCCTTGCTGTCCAGATCTGAAGTTGATTGATTTTAGGTTGTTTTGGTGATTTGGTGAGTGGTAGTTATCTCTCACGCGGATCCAAAGGAGTATATTGGATTGGTGGCATGTTTGGGTGTTAAAGTTAGAGATTTCATGCATTTTTCTTAGATCTAAGTCTAGATCCATGGTTTTTGAAGATGTTTACTTATGCAAGTTTGTTTAATAAGCATTAGAGACAAAACCCATGTTTTATAATTGATAGATCTATGCTAAAAACCATGATTTCACATATGTTGGACTTTTGCTCGTTTATTTACGAAATTGCCATTATAGTTGATATTGCTTAAATTGCTTAATAGATCTTGTTTGAATGATTGATTATTTGAATGTATGATTGATTTGATTGTTTCCAAGTTAGCTAGTAGTTGATTTGGAACAAGATGATGAAAGAGGATTCAAAAGCTATGGAAGAAGGCTCTTGAATGGTGAAAGCTGCTTAAGGCATATGTAGCGGATGTTGAAGCTCATATGTATAGATTGGATGATGTTGAGATGGGACTTTGCCATGATTTGATGAGGCAAACCATGTTGTTGAGTTGAGACTTTGCTTTGATGCGATGAAGCGAAGTATGATGTGAGTCTTGGCTTAATCCAAGCAGGGATCATTCCAAGCATGTTGATAACTTGAAGAGTAGTTCAAGTTGGTTGATAATGGATTGTTCAAGAGGTAGCTTGAGCTTGTATGAGGATAGTCGTCAAGAAGGATGGCTAGGAGGCTTGGATCTCGTCGTTGTTGAAGGTTCTAGCATGCTCAAAAGCAAGAGTACATGGGGCGCCCATAACGACTACAGGTAGGTAGTCGGGACACCCAAAAGACTACAGGTAGGTAGTTGAGTACTCTGGGCAAAGTAGATAAGTCCTAGGCACAAGGCAATGTGCGGAGTTATGGTTAGAACCGGGGTTACCATTAGCCCTTGACAGATGGTCATTCAACTAACGGTGAAATCGAGGCAAGGATAACAGTGATAGCCAGAGTCATGGATGTTTGGTTGTATTATCATTCGGCTTCAAGAGCGGTGTTTTCTGGGTGCTTATCTGATCTTGGTTTAGGCCTTGGGGGTTTGTATTTGGAAAACATCGTCCTTGACTCGAGTGGTATTCGCTTTACCTTAATTGTCTATGTTGTTATGCCTGCTTCTCCTTAGTGTATGTCTGGGGCTATCACTGTAGAAAGAGGTGGAGTGGGATGGTTTGGTTCCTATTCCTTTTATCCTTTATGCTCTTTTGGTATGCTTGATAGTTGATTTACTGCTCACTAAGACTTTGTCTGACTCAAGGTTTTATGTCTCCTCTTATTACCTTGGGCTGTTCATCCATGTCGGGATGGGCAGACTAGGTAGCAGGTGACAGGTGCTGTGCTAGGAGTTCTACGCTAAAGATGACGAAGACGAGCAGGAGGCTTTGCATATTAGTTTTCTTACTATATGTACTGGGTATCCGCTGCTGTATTTGGTTGAGTGATTTGTAGTGAGGCTTTCATGTATGGATTTGAGTAGATGATTGTATGAAACTACTGTGATGCTTATATGATGATGTTCTGTTCTATGGAGCTTCACTATATTATATTTCTCTATTGTATTTTATCCATGCGCTGTGAGTTATGCGATAGAGATTCTTCTGTTTTGTTTTACCCTGACTATCGTCCATGGCTGCCTGGCACACCTTTTAGCGCATTATTTCCTTGATTTGGTGCGGGAGTCATGGGCGGTCGTCACATTTGGTATCAGAGCTTTGGTTAATCGATTTTAGCCAACGCTCGCTGATGTAACTACGTAAGAGAGACGTAATTGTAATTTGATGGATGATTACTATATATAATATAGTAGTTTAGAAGGGTTTGAACTCCTTATGCAGTTGTTTCTTAAGGTGTTCTAATCATTCTTATTTACAGATATTAAGGATGAGTCGAAGTGAGAGACAAGCTGCGAGGGGTAGCCGTGATGCTAGGGAAGCTGTTGATTATGCTCCTATGTTTGAGGCCATGATGACTTCAATCATGAGGAGAATACCAGCTTCAGGATCATCTGTGGATGTGGGAGTTCAAGTCCAAGCTCCGAGACCGGTGGATTTTGCCAAGCTTTGCAAGGATTATACTGCTCTTGGAGGGAAAGTTTTCTTGGGGACGGAGTCGACTATTGAGGTGCAGAGATGGATTGATGCTTGCAAAAGAATCTTTGGTGACTTAGGGATTGAGGATGCAACTAAGAGGAAGCTTGCATCGAGACAGCTTCAGGGAAGAGCTGCTGATTGGTGGAATTCTATCACCATCGATACTCCAGAAGAAGAGATTACTTGGGAGCAATTCCAAGTTAGATTTGAAGCTAAGTTCATCTCTACTTCCCAGAAATCTGTCTTGTTTAAGAGGTTTGTGGAGCTCAAGCAAGGGGGAAGGCCTGTTCTTGAGTACATTTCTGAGTTTGAAGCTTTGTCTAAGTATGCCAGATCGTATATTGATTCTCCCTACCAGAAGAATGAAAAGTTTGTGACTGGTCTGGATGCTTATCTTGGGAGGCAGTTAGTGGATCATCTGGACGATCCATTTGAGAAGCTTGTGGAAAAAGCTCTTAGGCATGAGAGTTTGTTTCCTAGGGAAAGTTCTGTCGTTTCTGTAACCAGGGAAGGATCTAAACCACAGCAGAGTGGCAATAAGAAGAGGAAACAACAGCAACAGAGGGGTAGGGATGGCCAGAAGAAGCCGAAGAGTGAAGTGACTTGCTATAACTGCCAGCAGAAGGGCCATCTTTACAAAGATTGTAAGAATCCCAAAGTGCCGGGAAAGTGTTACAACTGTGATAAGCTGGGACATATCAAGAAGGATTGTCCAGAACCGAGGAAAGATAGGCAGGTTGTGCAAGCCTATGCTTTGGGGGCTGTTCCATCGTCTTCGAAAGCTCCTACTGCTGAAGAGAAGGGGTAGAGTGTGGTTGTTCAAGGTACTCTTTCTATTTGTGGTGTTCCAGTTAGAGTGTTGTTTGATACTGGAGCGTCGCATTCTTTTGTTTGTGATGATTTGGTAAGCCGGTTAGGTATGAAACCGGATATTGTTGATAGGCCATTGGTTGTGACTAATCCGGTAGGGGGTTCGTCATGTTTGTGTATGTTATGTCGTGGTCTAGTTGTGTCGAGTCATGATTGCTCGTTTGTTTGTGATTGCTTTGTTCTGAACTTTGCGGGGTTCGGAATTATTTTGGGTATGGACTGGCTTAGGAAGTATGCGGCTAGGATTGATTGTGAGAGGCTTGAGGTGACAGTCGGGAATGTGGAAGGGCGAAAGGTTGTGATACGATGTAAGCATGAAGAAGGCGTCTTCATGAGCTTCATGTATTCGCTAGTTGTTCCACGGGATGGACTGTCATCGGTGCCTATTGTGAATGAGTTTGAGAATGTCTTTGAGGAAGTCAAAGGGTTGCCGCCGCATAGGGAGATCGAGTTTCGTATCGATCTAGTTGAGGGAGCCAGACCTGTTGTGATGCCTCTTAGGCGGATGGCACCGAGGGAGCAGCAAGAGCTGAAGGTGCAAGTTGATGACCTTTTGCGGAAAGGATTCATTCGGAGAAGTGTGTCCGAATGGGGTGCGCCCGTTGTGTTCGCAACCAAAACGGATGGATCGTTGAGGTTGTGTGTTGATTATCGTGAGCTGAATAAGGTGACTAGGAAGAACAAGTATCCATTGCCGAGAATAGATGACTTGTTTGATCAGCTTCACGAGGCTAAGGTGTTTTCTCAGATGGATTTGGCAACGGGATTTCACCAGTTGAGAGTGGCGAAGGATAGTGTGCCGAAGACTGCTTTCAGGACACCATCCGGGTTTTATGAGTGGCTGGTAATGCCGTTTGGGTTGACTAACGCGCCAGCATATTTTGTGGATCTTATGAATAGAGTGTTCAGAGATCAGTTGAATAAGTTCGTGCTTGTGTTCGTGGATGATATTTTGGTTTATTCCAGAACTGAGGAAGAGCACAAGACGCACTTGAGGATTGTTTTAGGAATCTTACGGAAACATCAGCTGAAGGCTAAGTTTTCGAAGTGTCACTTCTGGAAGAATGAAGTGAGGTTCTTAGGTCATGTTATTTCTGGAAATGGAATAGCGGTTGATCCCGCTAAGGTGGCAGCGATCCAGGATTGGGTTAGGCCTAAGAATGCATCTGATGTGAGAAGTTTTCTTGGATTAGCAGGATATTATCGTCGGTTTATCAAAGACTTTTCCAAGATAGCTGCACCGTTGACAGGATTGACGAAGAAGAACCAAGTGTTCAGATGGGATGATAAGTGTGAGCAAGCTTTCGTAATCCTGAAAGAGCGACTGACGAGCGCTCCTGTTTTGACTATTCCAAGTGGGAATGATGAGATGGTGGTTTACACCGATGCATGTGGCACTGGACTAGGAGCGGTGCTAATGCAGAAGCATAAAGTTGTTGCGTATGCTAGTCGACAACTAAAGCCGCATGAAAGGAATTATCCGACTCATGATTTGGAGTTAGCGGCGATTGTGTTTGCTTTGAAGATGTGGAGACACTATCTATTGGGAGTTAGATTCGAGCTGTTTACAGATCATAAGTCGTTGAAGTATCTGTTTTCCCAAAAGGATTTGAATCTTCGACAGCAAAGGTGGCTAGAGTTCTTAGCATCGTATGATTTTGGTATAGCCTATACTCCAGGGAAAGGTAACGCAGTGGCTGATGCGTTAAGTCGAAGACATGCAGGATTGGGAGCCATGTTTTCGGAATGGAAGAGTCTTGAGTATTTGGCTGGATTTGATTTCAGGCCTAGATGTGAATTGGAACCTGAGATGTTGGCAAACTTATCGATAAGGCCTACTCTTGTGGAAAGAATTGGCGAGAGGCAAAGGAGAGATGATAAGCTTATCAAGATTATCCGTGATTTGGAATCCGGATTGGATCCAGAAAAGGATAAAGGATTTGAAGTCGATCGAGAGGGTTGGCTTCGAAAGCAAGGGCGACTAGTTGTTCCCGATGTAGATGGATTGAGAGATGAAGTTCTGAGGGAGAGTCATCACTCGAAGTTGACAATTCATCCAGGTGGAAATAAGATGTATCGGGATATGAAGAGAACCTACTACTGGGAAGGTATGAAGAAGGATGTTGGAAATTTTATTTCCAAGTGTATGAATTGCCAGTTGGTGAAAGCTGAGCAGAAGAAGCCCAGTGGATTGCTTCAGCCATTAGAGGTTCCTACATGGAAGTGGGAGCAAGTGTCGATGGACTTTATCGATGGTCTACCTAGGACAAGAGCAGGGAATGAAGGGATTTGGGTCATAGTAGATCGTTTGACCAAGAGTGCAAGGTTCATTCCTGTTCGATCGACTAGGACTGCATCGAAGTTGGCTGAATTATATGTGAAGTGGATAGTTCGTTTCCATGGTGTTCCGAAGAGTATAGTGAGCGATCGAGATCCATTGTTCACTAGTAGATTTTGGAAGAGCTTCCAGGAAGTTTTGGGAACTGAGTTGTGTTTGAGTACAGCTTATCACCCTCAAACAGATGGTCAGACTGAGAGAGTCAACCGAGTTTTGGAAGATCTTCTTAGAGCATGTGTTTTGGACTTCGGAGGATCATGGGAAGATCACCTTCATTTGGTGGAGTTTGCTTATAATAACAGTTATCAGTCGAGTATCGGTATGGCACCATATGAGGCATTATATGGAAGACCGTGTAACTCTCCGACATGTTGGTTGGAAACTGGAGAAAAGCTGATACTTGGGCCAGAGATGATTCGACAGACTTCAGATTGTATAGAGATCATTCGGCAACGAATGAAGGCAGCCCAAGATCGTCAGAAAAGTTATGCCGATAATCGTCGTAAGGATTTGGAATTCGACGTAGGTGATATGGTTTTTGTGAAGATTTCTCCTCTGAAGAGTGTCATTAGATTCGGGAAGAAAGGAAAGTTAACTCCGAGATTTGTTGGACCATTCCCGATTATCGAGCGTATTGGAAAGCTCGCTTATAGATTGGAGTTACCGGAAAAGATGGCGGGTGTGCACAGTGTTTTTCATGTATCTTATCTACGGAAGTATATGCACGACCCAACTACGGTGGTTTCTGCTGATAGCTGTGAAGACTTGGAGGTTGATCCAGTTGTTTCGAGACCTCGTAAGCCGCTTCGTATTGTTGAAACCGATACGAAACAGCTTAGGAGGAAGACGATTACGTTGCTCAAGGTACAATGGAGTGATGATGTTAACGACTGTACGTGGGAGGAGGAAGAGAGGATGAAGGCAGCTCATCCCGAACTCTTCGAGGTATGGCCCTAAAGTGTCGTGACATCTCATGAATTTGTAGCTTGTTCTAAGTCTTAGAATTCTGCATGCTAGGTTAGAATTGGTTGCATGGATTGTTGATTGCCATGGATGATAGGCATGCGGAATAATTTTGATTGCTGTTGTTTGCTTGGAATTTCGGGGGCGAAATTCCTAAGGGGGAGAGAATGTAACGACCCGTATTTTTACGTGTCGATAAATCGTAGAATTTACAGGTTGTTAGTGTTGTTTGTGTTGTCTCTAGCCTGAGTCATATGGAGAGTAACTCGTGTGTTGGAGTATTGAGTCGTGACCGACTCATAAGTTGGAACGAGTTATGGAGTTAACTCGTGACTGAGTCTAGAGTTGCCGAGTTGAGTCTAGGTCGCATAACCGACCTAAGGAAGTTTAGGTCGTATGGCCGACCTAAGGTAGGGGCCGAGCTATAGGAGTTAACTGGATAGGGATTTGGACCGAGTTAAGAGTTAGAACGGCATAGGGGTTACCGACTTAAGATGAGAGGCGAGATAGGGGTCAAGGGATGAGTCGTGTACGGGTTACGACTCATAGGAGGCCGGCTTAAAAGTTAACTCGTATGGCCGAGTTAGCGTGTTGTTGAGTCGTTGGCTTGAGTCGGCAAAGGGTTGAGTCGGCCGTGTTTGATTGAAGCGTTGAGTCGTAGAGCCGTTGTGTAGCTAGGTTGTTGTCTCGGTTAGGCTTGGAGATGAGTCGTGGGGCGACTCAGGGATTGGGTCGGTAGAGTA
The DNA here is from genome assembly GCA_030765085.1 of Allium cepa. Taxonomy (NCBI): domain Eukaryota; kingdom Viridiplantae; phylum Streptophyta; class Magnoliopsida; order Asparagales; family Amaryllidaceae; genus Allium; species Allium cepa. Next base: position 3,687,061 of record CM060941.1, read on the forward strand.
CGTTATCCCTTGTGTTGTTAGGTCGGTGGGCCGACTTAGTAGATAAGTCGTTGGGGACTTAGGCCTTTGAGTCGTGCATACGTGTTAGGTCGGGATAAGGCTTTGGCTTAGGTCGGCAGGAACTAGGTCGTGTAACCCTGTATGTGTTGTGTAGTTGGGTCGGCGTCTTGGGGATAAGTCGTAGGTAGTTGAGTCGTATAGGTCGGCAGAGTGTTGGGTCGTATGGGGTCGCTTAGGTCGTGAGTCGGCAAGGATGAGTCGGCAAGGATGAGTCGGGGACGACCTAATAGCGAGCTCCGAGTTAAGAAGTTGGCCGAGTTAAGGGGGATTCCAGCCTATAAATAGAGGGGTTTGGCTCACTTTTTGGCACCGGATTTCGAAGCGACGAAGTGCTGCCATTTTGGAACTCGACTTCGGTATTTTCTTCACTTCTTTCTCTACTTCTATCAAGTGCTAACATCCATTGAAGATTGAAGATCAAGATCAAAGATCAAGAGCCAAAGTTGAAGATTTTCATCCGAAGAAGCTAGATTTCACCGTTTCAAGTGAAATTTCTCCGGATCAAGCTCAAGTCCTTGCTGTCCAGATCTGAAGTTGATTGATTTTAGGTTGTTTTGGTGATTTGGTGAGTGGTAGTTATCTCTCACGCGGATCCAAAGGAGTATATTGGATTGGTGGCATGTTTGGGTGTTAAAGTTAGAGATTTCATGCATTTTTCTTAGATCTAAGTCTAGATCCATGGTTTTTGAAGATGTTTACTTATGCAAGTTTGTTTAATAAGCATTAGAGACAAAACCCATGTTTTATAATTGATAGATCTATGCTAAAAACCATGATTTCACATATGTTGGACTTTTGCTCGTTTATTTACGAAATTGCCATTATAGTTGATATTGCTTAAATTGCTTAATAGATCTTGTTTGAATGATTGATTATTTGAATGTATGATTGATTTGATTGTTTCCAAGTTAGCTAGCAGTTGATTTGGAACAAGATGATGAAAGAGGATTCAAAAGCTATGGAAGAAGGCTCTTGAATGGTGAAAGCTGCTTAAGGCATATGTAGCGGATGTTGAAGCTCATATGTATAGATTGGATGATGTTGAGATGGGACTTTGCCATGATTTGATGAGGCAAACCATGTTGTTGAGTTGAGACTTTGCTTTGATGCGATGAAGCGAAGTATGATGTGAGTCTTGGCTTAATCCAAGCAGGGATCATTCCAAGCATGTTGATAACTTGAAGAGTAGTTCAAGTTGGTTGATAATGGATTGTTCAAGAGGTAGCTTGAGCTTGTATGAGGATAGTCGTCAAGAAGGATGGCTAGGAGGCTTGGATCTCGTCGTTGTTGAAGGTTCTAGCATGCTCAAAAGCAAGAGTACATGGGGCGCCCATAACGACTACAGGTAGGTAGTCGGGACACCCAAAAGACTACAGGTAGGTAGTTGAGTACTCTGGGCAAAGTAGATAAGTCCTAGGCACAAGGCAGTGTGCGGAGTTATGGTTAGAACCGGGGTTACCATTAGCCCTTGACAGATGGTCATTCAACTAACGGTGAAATCGAGGCAAGGATAACAGTGATAGCCAGAGTCATGGATGTTTGGTTGTATTATCATTCGGCTTCAAGAGCGGTGTTTTCTGGGTGCTTATCTGATCTTGGTTTAGGCCTTGGGGGTTTGTATTTGGAAAACATCGTCCTTGACTCGAGTGGTATTCGCTTTACCTTAATTGTCTATGTTGTTATGCCTGCTTCTCCTTAGTGTATGTCTGGGGCTATCACTGTAGAAAGAGGTGGAGTGGGATGGTTTGGTTCCTATTCCTTTTATCCTTTATGCTCTTTTGGTATGCTTGATAGTTGATTTACTGCTCACTAAGACTTTGTCTGACTCAAGGTTTTATGTCTCCTCTTATTACCTTGGGCTGTTCATCCATGTCGGGATGGGCAGACTAGGTAGCAGGTGACAGGTGCTGTGCTAGGAGTTCTACGCTAAAGATGACGAAGACGAGCAGGAGGCTTTGCATATTAGTTTTCTTACTATATGTACTGGGTATCCGCTGCTGTATTTGGTTGAGTGATTTGTAGTGAGGCTTTCATGTATGGATTTGAGTAGATGATTGTATGAAACTACTGTGATGCTTATATGATGATGTTCTGTTCTATGGAGCTTCACTATATTATATTTCTCTATTGTATTTTATCCATGCGCTGTGAGTTATGCGATAGAGATTCTTCTGTTTTGTTTTACCCTGACTATCGTCCATGGCTGCCTGGCACACCTTTTAGCGCATTATTTCCTTGATTTGGTGCGGGAGTCTTGGGCGGTCGTCACACATAACCAGTCAAAACGAAGGTATCTGTGAGTTCTACAGCTATGACGGCTTTCATCAGTCACTGGTCAGTTTCATACCCAAAAAATCCTATCCGAACCTCAATCGGGTCATGGAAGTTTTTTACCCTTCGTTTTTTCGTCACGTGGATTTTTTCTGTAAAACGGGATCCCCGTGGCTGGTCAATGATTTACCATCGCTGGAGAGTGGTGCACCATGGCACTGCATTGTTTCAAATCCATGCACTCATTTCTAAAGGACGTACGGCACTGTTTCGTCATTTTGGACGGATGTTGCACCTTCCACCGTAGATGTTGCAACCTGTGGATATCGATTCTTCGGAGGGCCATAACTCTTGGCTCGTTTAGAGTTACGGGAGCCATAACCAGTCAAAACGAAGGTATCTGTGAGTTCTACAGATATGACAGCTTTCAGCCTTCACTGGTTAGTTTCATACCCAAAAAATCCTATCCGAACCTCGATCGGGTCATGGAAGTTTTTTCCTCACGTGGATTTTTTCTGTAAAAAAAGGATCCCCGTGGCTGGTCAATGATTTACCATCGCTGGAGAGTGGTGCACCATGGTACTGCACCGTTTCAAATCCATGCACCCATTTCTAAAGGTTGTACGGCACGGTTTCGTCATTTTGGACGGATGTTGCACCTTGCACCGCAGATGTTGCACCCTGTGGAAATCGATTCTTCGGAGGGCCATAACTCTTGGCTCGTTTGGAGTTACGGGAGCCAAAACCAGTCAAAACGAAGGTATCTATGAGTTCTACATCTATGAAAGCTTTCAGCCGTCACTAGTTAGTTTCATACCCAAAAAGCCTATCCGAACCTCAATCGGGTCATGGAAGTTTTTTACCCTTCGTTTTTTCGTCACGTGGATTTTTTCTGTAAAACGGGATCCCCGTGGCTGGTCAATGATTTACCATCGCTGGAGAGTGGTGCACCATGGTACTGCACCGTTTCAAATCCCTGCACCCCTTTCTAAAGGTCGTACGGCACGGTTTCGTCATTTTGGACGGATGTTGCACCTTGCACCGCAGATGTTGCACCCTTTGGATATCGATTATTCGGAGGGCCATAACTCTTCGCTCGTTTAGAGTTACGGGACCCATAACCTGTCAAAACGAAGGTATCTGTGAGTTCTACGGCTATGACGACTTTCAGCCGTCACTGGTTAGTTTCATACCCAAAAAATCCTATCCGAACCACAATCGGGTCATGGAAGTTTTTTACCCTTCGTTTTTTCGTCACGTGGATTTTTTCTGTAAAACGGGATCCCCGTGGCTGGTCAATGATTTACCATCGCTGGAGAGTGGTGCACCATGGTACTGCACCGTTTCAAATCCATGCATCTATTTCTAAAGGTCGTACGGCACGGTTTCGTCATTTTGGACGGATGTTGCACCTTGCACCGTAGATGTTGCGCCCTATGGATATCGATTCTTCGGAGGGCCATAACTCTTGGCTCGTTTAGAGTTACGGGAGCCATAACCAGTCAAAACGAAGGTATCTGTGAGTTCTACATCTATGACCGCTTTCAGCCGTCACTGGTTAGTTTCATACCCAAAAAATCCTATCCGAACCTCAATCGGGTCAAGGAAGTTTTTTACCCTTCGTTTTTTCGTCACGTGGATTTTTTATGTTAAACGGGATCCCCGTGGCTGGTCTATGATTTACCATCGCTGGAGAGTGGTGCACCATGGCACTGCAATGTTTCAATTCCATGCACCCATTTCTAAAGGTCGTATGGCACGGTTTCGTCATTTTGGACGGATGTTGCACCTTGCACCGTAGATGCTGCACCCTTTGGATATCGATTATTCGGAGGGCCATAACTCTTGGCTCGTTTAGAGTTACGGGAGCCATAACCAGTCAAAACGAAGGTATCTGTGAGTTCTACAGTTATGGCAGCTTTCAGCCGTCACTGGTTAGTTTCATACCCAAAAAATCCTATCCGAACCTCAATAGGGTCAAGGAAGTTTTTTACCCTTCGTTTTTTCGTCACGTGGATTTTTTCTGTAAAACGGGATCCCCGTGGCTGGTCTATGATTTACCATCGCTGGAGAGTGGTGCACCATGGCACTGCAATGTTTCAAATCCATGCACCCATTTCTAAAGGTCGTACGGCACAGTTTCGTCATTTTTGACGGATGTTGCACCTTGCACCGTAGATGTTGCACCATGTGGATATCGATTCTTCGGAGGGCCATAACTCTTGGCTCGTTTGGAGTTACGGGATCCATAACCAGTCAAAACGAAGGTATCTGTGAGTTCTACAGCTACGACGGCTTTTAGCGGTCACTGGTTAGTTTCATACCCAAAAAATCCTATCCGAACCTCAATCGGGTCGTGGAAGTTTTTTACCCTTCGTTTTTTCGTCACGTGGATTTTTTCTGTAAAATAGGATCCCCTGGCTGGTCAATGATTTGCCATCGCTGGAGAGTGGTGCACCATGGTACTGCACCGTTTCAAATCCAAGCATCCATTTCTAAAGGTCGTACGGCACGGTTTCGTCATTTTGGACGGATGTTGCACCTTGCACCGTAGATGTTGCACCCTATGGATATCGATTCTTCGGAGGGTCATAACTCTTGGCTCGTTTAGAGTTACGGGAGCCAAAACCAGTCAAAACGAAGGTATCTGTGAGTTCTACAGCTATGACCGCTTTCAGCCGTCACTGGTTAGTTTCATACCCAAAAAATCCTATCCGAACCTCAATCGGGTCAAGGAAGTTTTTTACCCTTCGTTTCTTCGTCACGTGGATTTTTTATGTTAAACGGGATCCCCGTGGCTGGTCTATGATTTACCATCGCTGGAGAGTGGTGCACCATGGCACTGCAATGTTTCAAATCCATGCACTAATTTCTAAAGGTCGTACGGCACTGTTTCGTCATTTTGGACGGATGTTGCACCTTACACCGTAGATGTTGCACCCTGTGGATATCGATTCTTCGGAGGGCCATAACTCTTGGCTCGTTTAGAGTGTTGGGAGCCATAACTAGTCAAAACGAAGGTATCTGTGAGTTCTACAGCTATGGCAGCTTTCAGCCGTCACTGGTTAGATTCATACCCAAAAATTCCTATCCAAACCTCAATCGGGTCATGGAAGTTTTTTACCCTTCGTTTTTTCGTCACGTGGATTTTTTCTGTAAAACGGGATCCCCGTGGCTGGTCAATGATTTACCATCGCTGGAGAGTGGTGCACAATCGCACTGCAATGTTTCAAATCCATGCACTCATTTATAAAGGTCGTACGACACTGTTTCGTCATTTTGGACGGATGTTGCACCTTACACCGTAGATGTTGCACCCTGTGGATATCGATTCTTCAGAGGGCCATAACTCTTGGCTCGTTTAGAGTTACGGGAGCCATAACCTGTCAAAACGAAGGTATCTGTGAGTTCTACAGCTATGACTGCTTTCAGCCTTCACTGGTTAGTTTCATACCCAAAAAATCCTATCCGAACCTCAATCGGGTCATGGAAGTTTTTTCCTCACGTGGATTTTTTCTGTCAAAACGGGATCCCCGTGGCTGGTCAATGATTTACGATCGCTGGAGAGTGGTGCGCCATGGTACTGCACCGTTTCAAATCCATGCACCCATTTCTAAAGGTCGTACGGCACGGTTTCGTCATTTTGGACGGATGTTGCACCTTGCACCGTAGATGTTGCACCCTGTGGAAATCGATTCTTCGGAGGGCCATAACTCTTGGCTCGTTTGGAGTTACGGAAGCCATAACCAGTCAAAACGAAGGTATCTGTGAGTTCTACAGCTATGATGGCTTTCTGCCATCACTGATTAGTTTCATACCCAAAAAATCCTATCCGAACCTCAATCGGGTCAAGGAAGTTTTTTACCCTTCGTTTTTTCGTCACGTGGATTTTTTATCTTAAACGGGATCCCCGTGGCTGGTCTATGATTTACCATCGCTGGAGAGTGGTGCACCATGGCACTGCAATGTTTCAATTCCATGCACCTATTTATAAAGGTCCTATGGCACGGTTACGTCATTTTGGACGGATGTTGCACCTTGCACCGTAGATGTTGCACCCTTTGGATATCGATTATTCGGAGGGCCATAATTCTTGGCTCGTTTAGAGTTACGGGAGCCATAACCAGTCAAAACGAAGGTATCTGTGAGTTCTACAGCTATGGCAGCTTTCAGCCGTCACTGGTTAGTTTCATACCCAAAAAATCCTATCCGAACCTCAATCGGGTCAAGGAAGTTTTTTGCCCTTCATTTTTTCGTCACGTGGATTTTTTCTGTAAAACGGGATCCCCGTGGCTGGTCTATGATTTACCATCGCTGGAGAGTGGTGCACCATGGTACTGCAAAGTTTCAAATCCATGCACTCATTTCTAAAGGTCGTACGGCACTGTTTCGTCATTTTGGACGGATGTTGCACCTTGCACCGTAGATGTTGCACCCTGTGGATATCGATTTTTCGGAGGGCCATAACTCTTGGCTCGTTTAGAGTTACGGGAGCCATACCTAGTCAAAACGAAGGTATCTGTATGTTCTACAACTATGGCAGCTTTCAGCCGTCACTGGTTAGATTCATACCCAAAAAATCCTATCTGAACCTCAATCGGGTCAAGGAAGTTTTTTACCCTTCGTTTTTTCGTCACATGGATTTTTTCTATAAAACGGGATCCCCGTAGCTGGTCTATGATTTACCATCGCTGGAGAGTGGTGCACCATGGCACTGCAATGTTTCAAATCCATGCACCCATTTCTAAAGGTCGTACGGCACGGTTTCGTCATTTTGGACGGATGTTGCACCTTGCATGTAGATGTTGCACCATGTGGATATCGATTCTTCGGAGTGCCATAACTCTTGGCTTGTTTGGAGTTACGGGATCCATAACCAGTCAAAACGAAGGTATCTGTGAGTTCTACAGCTATGACGGCTTTCAGCCGTCACTGGTTAGTTTCATACCCAAAAAATCCTATCCGACCCTCAATCGGGTCGTGGAAGTTTTTTACCCTTCGTTTTTTCATCACATGGATTTTTTCTGTAAAATAGGATCCCCGTGGCTGGTCAATGATTTACCATCGCTGGAGAGTGGTGCACCATGGTACTGCACCGTTTCAAATCCATGCATCCATTTCTAAAGGTCGTACGGCACGGTTTCGTCATTTTGGACGGATGTTGCACCTTGCACCGTAGATATTGCACCCTATGGATATCGATTCTTCGGAGGGCCATAACTCTTGGCTCATTTAGAGTTACGGGAACCATAACCAGTCAAAACGAAGGTATCGCTGAGTTCTACAGCTATGACCGCTATCAGCCGTCACTGGTTAGTTTCATACCCAAAAAATCCTATCCGAACCTCAATCGGGTCAAGGAAGTTTTTTACCCTTCGTTTCTTCGTCACGTGGATTTTTTGTGTTAAACGGGATCCCCGTGGCTGGTCTATGATTTACCATCGCTGGAGAGTGGTGCACCATGGCACTGCAATGTTTCAAATCCATGCACTCATTTCTAAAGGTCGTACGGCACTGTTTCGTCATTTTGGACGGATGTTGCACCCTGTGGATATCGATTCTTCGGAGCGCCATAACTCTTGGCTCGTTTAGAGTTACGGGAGCCACAACCAGTCAAAACGAAGGTATCTGTGAGTTCTACAGCTATGACCGCTTTCAGCCGTCACTGGTTAGTTTCATACCCAAAAAATCCTATCCGAACCTCAATCGGGTCAAGGAAGTTTTTTACCCTTCGTTTTTTCGTCACGTGGATTTTTTCTGCAAAACGGGATCCCCGTGGCTGGTCTATGATTTACCATCGCTGGAGAGTGGTGCACCATGTACTGCAATGTTTCAAATCCATGCACTCATTTCTAAAGGTCGTACGGCAATGTTTCAATTTTGGACGGATGTTGCACCTTGCACCGTAGATGTTGCACCATGTGGATATCGATTCTACGGAGGGCCATAACTCTTGGCTCGTTTAGAGTTACGGGAGCCATAACTAGTCAAAACGAAGGTATCTGTGAGTTCTACAGCTATGGCAGCTTTCAGCCGTCACTGGTTAGATTCATACCCAAAAATTCCTATCCGAACCTCAATCGGGTCATGGAAGACTTTTACCCTTCGTTTTTTCCTCACGTGGATTTTTTCTGTAAAAACGGGATCCCCGTGGCTGGTCAATGATTTACCATCGCTAGAGAGTGGTGCACCATGGTACTGCACCGTTTCAAATCTATGCACCCATTTCTAAAGTTCGTACGGCACAGTTTCGTCATTTTGGACGGATGTTGCACCTTGCACCGTAGATGTTGCACCCTATGGATATCGATTATTCAGAGGGCCATAACTCTTGGCTCGTTTGGAATTATGGGAGCCATAACCAGTCAAAACGAAGGTATCTGTGAGTTCTACGGCTATGACCGCTTTCAGCCGTCACTGGTTAGTTTCATACCCAAAAAATCCTATCCGAACCTCAATCGGGTCATGGAAGTTTTTTACCCTTCGTTTTTTCATCACGTGGATTTTTTCTGTAAAACGGGATCCCCGTGGCTGGTCATTGATTTACCATCGCTGGAGAGTGGTGCGCCATGGTACTGCACCGTTTCAAATCCATGCATCCATTTCTAAAGGTCGTACGGCACGGTTTCCTCATTTTGGACGGATGTTGCACCTTGCACCGTAGATGTTGCACCCTATGGATATCGATTCTTCGGAGGGCCATAACTCTTGGCTCGTTTAGAGTTACGGGAGCCATAACCAGTCAAAACGAAGGTATCTGTGAGTTCTACAGCTATGACAGCTTTCTGCCATCACTGGTTAGTTTCATACCCAAAAAATACTATCCGAACCTCGATCGGGTCATGGAAGTTTTTTACCCTTCGTTTTTTCGTCACGTGGATTTTTTCTGTAAAACGGGATCCCCGTGGCTGGTCAATGATTTACCATCGCTGGAGAGTTGTGCACCATGGTACTGCACCGTTTCAAATCCATGCACCCACTTCTAAAGGTCGTACGGCACGGTTTCGTCATTTTGGACGGATGTTGCACCTTGCACCATAGATGTTGCACCCTATGGATATCGATTATTCGGAGGGCCATAACTCTTGGTTCGTTTGGAGTTACGGGAGCCATAACCAGTCAAAACGAAGGTATCTGTGAATTCTACAGCTATGACGGCTTTCAGCCGTCACTGGTTAGTTTCATACCCAAAAAATCCTATCCGAACCTCAATCGGGTCAAGGAAGTTTTTTACCTTTCGTTTTTTCGTCACGTGCATTTTTTCTGTAAAACGGGATCCCCGTGGCTGGTCTATGATTTACCATCGTTGGAGAGTGGTGCACCATGGTACTACAATGTTTCAAATCCATGCACTCATTTCTAAAGGTCGTACGGCACTGTTTCGTCATTTTGGACGGATGTTGCACCTTGCACCGTAGATGTTGCACCCTGTGGATATCAATTCTTCGGAGGGCCATAACTCTTGGCTCGTTTAGATTTACGGGAGCCATAACTAGTCAAAACGAAGGTATCTGTGAGTTCTACAGCTATGGCAGCTTTCAGCCGTCACTGGTTAGATTCATACCCAAAAAATCCTATCCAAACCTCAATCGGGTCATGGAAGTTTTTTACCCTTCGTTTTTTCGTCACGTGGATTTTTTCTGTAAAACGGGATCCCCGTGGCTGGTCAATGATTTACCATCGATGGAGAGTGGTGCGCCACGGTACTGCACCGTTTCAAATCCATGCATCCATTTCTAAAGGTCGTACGGCACGGTTTCGTCATTTTGGACGGATGTTGCACCTTGCACCGTAGATGTTGCACCCTATGGATATCGATTCTTCGAAGGGCCATAACTCTTGGCTCGTTTAGAGTTACGGGGGCCATAACCAGTCAAAACGAAGGTATCTGTGAGTTCTACAGCTATGACAGCTTTCTGTCGTCACTGGTTAGTTTCATACCCAAAAAATCCTATCCGAACCTCGATCGGGTCATGGAAGTTTTTTACCCTTCGTTTTTTCGTCACGTGGATTTTTTCTTTAAAACGGGATCCCCGTGGCTGGTCAATTATTTACCATCGCTGGAGAGTGGTGCACCATGGTACTGCAGTGTTTCAAATCCGTGCACCCATTTCTAAAGGTCGTACGGCACTGTTCGTCATTTTGGACGGATGTTGCACCTTGCACCGCAGATGTTGCACCATGTGGAAATTGATTCTTCGGAGGGCCATAACTCTTGGCTCGTTTAGAGTTACGGGAGCCATAACCAGTCAAAACGAAGATATCTGTGAGTTCTACAGCTATGACGGCTTTCAGCCGTCACTGGTTAGTTTCATACCCAAAAAATCCTATCCGAACCTCAATCGGGTCATGGAAGTTTTTTACCCTTCGTTTTTTTGTCACGTGGATTTTTTCTGTAAAACGGGATCCCCGTGGCTGGTCAATGATTTACCATCGCTAGAGAGTGGTGCACCATGGTACTGCACCGTTTCAAATCCATGCACCCATTTCTAAAGGTCGTACGACACGGTTTCGTCATTTTGGACGGATGTTGCACCATGCACCGTAGATGTTGCACTCTGTGGAAATCGATTCTTCGGAGGGCCATAACTCATGGCTCGTTTGGAGCTACGGTAGCCATAAACAGTCAAAACAAGGTATCTGTGAGTTCTAAAGCTATGACCGCTTTCAGCCCTCACTGGTTAGTTTCATACCCAAAAAATCCTATCCGAACCTCAATCGGGTCATGAAAGTTTTTTGCCCTTAGTTTTTTCGTCACGTGGATTTCTTCTGTAAAACGGGATGCCCGTGGCTGGTCAATGATTTACCATCGCTGGAGAGTGGTGCACCATGGTACTGCACCGTTTCAAATCCCTGCATCCATTTCTAAAGGTCGTACGGCACGGTTACGTCGTTTTGGACGGATGTTGCACCTTGCACCGCAGATGTTGCACCATTTGGATATCGATTATTCGGAGGGCCATAACTCTTGGCTCGTTTAGAGTTACGGGACCCATAACCTGTCAAAACGAAGGTATCTGTGAGTTCCACAGCTATGACGGCTTTCAGCCTTCACTGGTTAGTTTCATACCCAAAAAATCCTATCCGAACCTCAATCGGGTCATGGAAGTTTTTTACCCTTCGTTTTTTCGTCACGTGGATTTTTTCTGTAAAACGGGATCCCCGTGGCTGGTCAATGATTTACCATCGCTGGAGAGTGGTGCACCATGGTACTGCACCGTTTCAAATCCATGCACCCATTTCTAAAGGTCGTACGGCACGGTTTCGTCATCTTGGACGGATGTTGCACCTTACGCCGTAGATGTTGCACCCTGTGGATATCTATTCTTCGGAGGGCCATAACTCTTGGCTCGTTTAGAGTTACAAGAGCCATAACCAGTCAAAACGAAGGTATCTGTGAGTTCTACAGCTATGACGGCTTTCTGCCGCCACTGGTTAGTTTAATACCCAAAAAATCCTATCCGAACCTCAATCGGGTCAAGGAAGTTTTTTACCCTTCGTTTTTTCGTCACGTGGATTTTTTCTGTAAAACGGGATCCCCGCGGCTGGTCTATGATTTACCATCGCTGGAGAGTGGTGCACCATGGCACTGCAATGTTTCAAATCCATGCACTCATTTCTAAAGGTCGTACGGCACGGTTTCGTCATTTTGGACGGATGTTGCACCTTGCACCGAAGATGTTGCACCCTGTGGATATCGATTCTTCGGAGGGCCATAACTCTTGGCTCGTTTAGAGTTACGGGAGCCATAACCAGTCAAAACGAAGGTATCTGTGAGTTCTACAGCTATGATAGCTTTCAGCCTTCACTGGTTAGTTTCATACCCAAAAAATCCTATCCGAACCTCAATCGGGTCATGGAAGTTTTTTACCCTTCGTTTTTTCGTCACGTGGATTTTTTCTGTAAAACGGGATCCCCGTGGCTGGTCAATGATTTACCATCGCTGGAGAGTGGTGCACCATGATACTGCATCGTTTCAATTCCTTGCACCCATTTCTAAAGGTCGTACGGCACGGTTTCATCATCTTGGACGGATGTTGCACCTTGCGCCGTAGATGTTGCACCCTATGGATATCTATTATTCGAAGGGCCATAACTCTTGGCTCGATTAGATTTACGGGAGACATAACCAGTCAAAACCAAGGTATCTGGGAGTTCTACCGCTATGACAGCTTTCTGCCGTCACTGGTTAGTTTCATACCCAAAAAATCCTATCCGAACCTCAATCGGGTCAAGGAAGTTTTTTACCCTTCGTTTTTTCGTCACGTGGATTTTTTCTGTAAAACGGGATCCCCGTGTCTGGTCTATGATTTACCATCGCTGGAGAGTGGTGCACCATGGTACTGCAATGTTTTAAATCAATGCACTCATTTCTAAAGGTCGTACGGCACTGTTTCGTCATTTTGGACGGATGTTACACCTTGCACCGTAGATGTTGCACCCTGTGGATATCGATTCTTCGGAGGGCCATAACTCTTGGCACGTTTAGAGTTACGGGAGCCATAACCAGTCAAAACGAAGGTATCTGTGAGTTCTACAGCTATGGCAGCTTTCAGCCGTCATTGGTTAGATTCATACCCAAAAAATCCTATCCGAACCTCAATCGGGTCAAGGAAGTTTTTTACCCTTCGTTTTTTCGTCACGTGGATTTTTTCTGTAAAACGGGATCCCCGTGGCTGGTCTATGATTTACCATCGCTGGAGAGTGGTGCACCATGGAACTGCAATGTTTCAAATCCTTGCACTCATTTCTCAAGGTCGTACGGCACTGTTTCGTCATTTTGGACGGATGTTGCACCTTACACCGTAGATGTTGCACCCTGTGGATATCGATTCTTCGGAGGGCCACAACTCTTGGCTCGTTTAGATTTACGGGAGCCATAACCAGTCAAAACGAAGGTATCTGTGAGTTCTACAGCTATGACTGCTTTCAGCCTTCACTGGTTAGTTTCATACCCAAATAATCCTATCCGAACCTCAATCGGGTCATGGAAGTTTTTTACCCTTCGTTTTTTCCTCACGTGGATTTTTTCTGTAAAAACGGGATCCCTGTGGCCGGTCAATGATTTACCATCGCTGGAGAGTGGTGCACCATGGCACTGCACTGTTTCAAATCCATGCACCCATTTCTAAAGGTCGTTTGACACGGTTTCGTCATTTTGGACGGATGTTGCACCTTGCACCGCAGATGTTGCACCCTGCGGAAATCGATTCTTCGGAGGGCCATAACTCTTGGCTCGTTTGGAGTTACGGGATCCATAACCAGTCAAAACGTAGGTATCTGTGAGTTCTACAGCTATGACGGCTTTTAGCCGTCACTGGTTAGTTTCATACCCTAAAAATCCTATCCGAACCTCAATCGGGTCATGAAAGTTTTTTACCCTTCGTTTTTTCGTCATGTGGATTTTTTCTCTAAAACGGGATCCCCGTGGCTGGTCAATGATTTACCATCGCTGGAGAGTGGTGCACCATGGTACTGCACCGTTTCAAATCCATGCATCCATTTCTAAAGGTCGTACGGCACGGTTTCGTCATTTTGGACGGATGTTGCACCTTGCACCGTAGATGTTGCACCCTATGGATATCGATTCTTCGGAGGGCCATAACTCTTGGCTCGTTTAGAGTTACGGGAGCCATAACCAGTCAAAACGAAGGTATTTGTGAGTTCTACAGCTATGACAGCTTTCAGCTGTCACTGGTTAGTTTCATACCCAAAAAATCCTATCCGAACCTCAATCGGGTCAAGGAAGTTTTTTACCCTTCGTTTTTTGTCACGTGGATTTTTTATGTTAAACGGGATCCCCGTGGCTTGTCTATGATTTACCATCGCTGGAGAGGGGTGCACCATGGCACTGCAATGTTTCAAATCCATGCACTCATTTCTAAAGTTCGTACGGCACTGTTTCGTCATTTTGGACGGATGTTGCACCTTACACCGTAGATGTTGCACCCGGTGGATATCGATTCTTCGGAGGGCCATAACTCTTGGCTCGTTTAGAGGTACGGGAGCCACAACCAGTCAAAAGGAAGATATCTGTGAGTTCTACAGATATGACCGCTTTCAGCCGTCACTGGTTAGTTTCATACCCAAAAAATCCTATCCGAACCTCAATCGGGTCGTGGAAGTTTTTTACCCTTCGTTTTTTCCTCATGTGGATTTTTTCTGTAAAAACGGGATCCCCGTGGCTGGTCAATGATTTGCCATCGCTGGAGAGTGGTGCACCATGGTACTGCACCGTTTCATATCTATGCACCCATTTCTAAAGGTCGTGCGGCACGGTTTCGTCATTTTGGACGGATGTTGCACCTTGCACCGTAGACGTTGCACCCTATGGATATCGATTATTCGGAGGGCCATAACCCTTGGCTCGTTTGGAGTTACGGGAGCCATAACCAGTCAAAACGAAGGTATCTGTGAGTTCTACAGCTATGACCGCTTTCAGCCGTCACTGGTTAGTTTCATACCCAAAAAATCCTATCCGAACCTCAATCGGGTCATGGAAGTTTTTTACCCTTCGTTTTTTCGTCACGTGGATTTTTTCTGTAAAACGGGATCCCCGTGGCTGGTCAATGATTTACCATCGCTGGAGAGTGGTGCACCATGCAACTGCACCGTTTCAAATCCCTGCACCCATTTCTAAAGGTCGTACGGCATGGTTTCGTCATTTTGGACGGATGTTGCACCTTGCACCGCAGATGTTGCACCCTTTGGATATCGATTATTCGGAGGGCCATAACTCTTGGCTCGTTTAGAGTTACGGGACCCATAACATGTCAAAACGAAGGTATCTGTGAGTTCTACAGCTATGACGGCTTTCAGTCGTCACTGGTTAGTCTCATACCCAAAAAATCCTATCCGAACCTCAATCGGGTCATGGAAGTTTTTTAACCTTCGTTTTTTCGTCACGTGGATTTTTTCTGTAAAACGGGATCCCCGTGGCTGGTCTATTATTTACCATCGCTGGAGAGTGGTGCACCATGGCACTGCAATGTTTCAAATCCATGCACTCATTTCTAAAGGTCGTACGGCACTGTTTCGTCATTTTGGACGGATGTTTCACCTTACACCGTAGATGTTGCACCCTGTGGATATCGATTCTTCGGAGGGCCATAACTCTTGGCTCGTTTAGAGTTACAGAAGCCATAACCAGTCAAAACGAAGGTATCTGTGAGTTCTACAGCTGTAACAGCTTTCAGCATTCACTGGTTAGTTTCATACCCAAAAAATCCTATCCGAACCTCAATCGGGTTATGAAAGTTTTTTACCCTTCGTTTTTTTCCTCACGTGGATTTTTTCTGTAAAAAGGGATCCCCGTGGCTGGTCAGTGATTTACCATCGATAGAGAGTGGTGCACCATGGAACTGCACCGTTTCAAATCCCTGCACCCATTTCTAAAGGTCGTACGGCATGGTTTCGTCATTTTGGACGGATCTTGCACCTTGCACCGCAGATGTTGCACCCTTTGGATATCGATTATTCGGTGGGCCATAACTCTTGGCTCGTTTAGAGTTACGGGACCCATAACATGTCAAAACAAAGGTATCTGTGAGTTCTACAGCTATGACGGCTTTTAGCCGTCACTGGTTAGTTTCATACCCAAAAAATCCTATCCGAACCTCAATCGGGTCATGGAAGTTTTTTACCCTTCGTTTTTTCGTCACGTGGATTTTTTCTGTAAAACGGGATCCCCATGGCTGGTCAATGATTTACCATCGCTGGAGAGTGGTGCAACATGGTACTGCACCGTTTCAAATCCATGCATCCATTTCTAAAGGTCGTACGGCACGGTTTCATCATTTCGGACGGATGTTGCACCTTGCACCGCAGATGTTGCACCTTGTAGAAATCGATTCTTCGGAGGGCCATAACTCTTGGCTCGTTTAGAGTAACGGGAGCCATAACCAGTCAAAACGAAGGTATCTGTGAGTTCTACAGCTATGACCGCTTTCAGCCGTCAATGGTTAGTTTCATACCCAAAAAATCCTATCCGAACCTCAATCGGGTCAAGGAAGTTTTTTACCCTTCGTTTTTTCATCACGTGGATTTTTTATGTTAAACGGGATCCCCGTGGCTGGTCTATGATTTACCATCGCTGGAGAGTGGTGCACCATGGCACTGCAATGTTTCAAATCCATGCACTCATTTCTAAAGGTCGTACGGCACTGTTTCATCATTTTGGACGGATGTTGCACCTTACACCGTAGATGTTGCACCCTGTGGATATCGATTCTTCGGAGCGCCATAACTCTTGGCTCGTTTAGAGTTACGGGAGCCACAACCAGTGAAAACGAAGGTATCTGTGAGTTCTACAGCTGTGACAGCTTTCAGCCGTCACTGGTTAGTTTCATACCCAAAAAATCCTATCCGAACCTCAATCGGGTCATGGAAGTTTTTTACCCTTCGTTTTTTCCTCACGTGGATTTTTTCTGTAAAAACGGGATCCCCGTGGCTGGTCAATGATTTACCATCGCTGGATAGTGGTGCACCATGGTACTGCACCGTTTCAAATCCATGCACTCATTTCTAAAGGTCGTACGGCACTGTTTCGTCATTTTGGACGGATGTTGCACCTTGCACCGTAGATGTTGCACCCTATGGATATCGATTATTCGGAGGGCCATAACTCTTGGCTCGTTTGGAGTTACGGGAGCCATAACCAGTCAAAACGAAGGTATCTGTGAGTTCTACAGCTATGACCACTTTCAGCCGTCACTGGTTAGTTTCATACCCAAAAAATCCTATCTGAACCTCAATCGGGTCATGGAAGTTTTTTACCCTTTGTTTTTTCGTCACGTGGATTTTTTCTGTATAACGGGATCCCCGTGGCTGGTCAATGATTTACCATCGCTGGAGAGTGGTGCACCATGGTACTGCACCGTTTCAAATCCCTGCACCCATTTCTAAAGGTCGTACGGCACGGTTTCGTCATTTTGGACGGATGTTGCACCTTTCACCGCAGATGTTGCACCCTTTGGATATCGATTATTCGGAGGGCCATAACTCTTGGCTCGTTCAGAGTTACGGGACCCATAACCTGTCAAAACGAAGGTATCTGTGAGTTCTACAACTATGACGGCTTTCATCCATCACTGGTTAGTTTCATACCCAAAAAATCCTATCCGAACCTAAATCGGGTCATGGAAGTTTTTTACCCTTCGTTTTTTCGTCACGTGGATTTTTTCTGTAAAACGGGATCCCCGTGGCTGGTCAATGATTTACCATCGCTGGAGAGTGGTGCACCATGGTACTACACCGTTTCAATTCCATGCACCCATTTCTAAAGGTCGTAGGGCACGGTTTCGTCATCTTGCACGGATGTTGCACCTTGCGCCGTAGATGTTGCACCCTGTGGATATCGATTCTTCGGAGGGCCATAACTCTTGGCTCGTTTAGAGTTACGGGAGCCATAACCAGTCAAAACGAAGGTATCTGTGAGTTCTACAGCTATGACAGCTTTCAGCCTTCACTGGTTAGTTTCGTACCCAAAAAATCCTATCCGAACCTCAATCGGGTCATGGAAGTTTTTTACCCTTCGTTTTTTCCTCACGTGGATTTTTTCTGTAAAAACGGGATCCCCGTGGCTGGTCAATGATTTACCATCGCTGGAGAGTGGTGCACCATGGTACTGCACCGTTTCAAATCCATGCACCCATTTCTAAAGGTCGTACGGCACGGTTTCGTCATTTTGGACGGATGTTGCACCTTGCACCGCAGATGTTGCACCCTGTGGAAATCGATTCTTCGGAGGGCCATAACTCTTGGCTCGTTTGGATTTACGGGAGCCATAACCAGTCAAAACGAAGGTATCTGTGAGTTCTACAGCTATGATGGCTTTCAGCCGTCAATGGTTAGTTTCATACCCAAAAAATCCTATCCGAAACTCAATCGGGTCATGGAAGTTTCTTACCCTTCGTTTTTTCGTCATGTGGATTTTTTCTGTAAAACGGGATCCCCGTAGATGGTCAATGATTTACCATCGCTGGAGAGTGGTGCACTATGGTACTGCACCGTTTCAAATCCATGCATCCATTTCTAAAGGTCGTACGGCACGGTTTCGTCATTTTGGACGGATGTTGCACCTTGCACCGTAGATGTTGCACCCTATGGATATCGATTCTTCGGAGGGCCATAACTCTTGGCTCGTTTAGAGTTACGGGAGCCATAACCAGTCAAAACGAAGGTATCTGTGAGTTCTACAGCTATGACCGCTTTCAGCCGTCACTGGTTAGTTTCATACCCAAAAAATCCTATCCGAACCTCAATCGGGTCAAGGAAGTTTTTTACCCTTCGTTTTTTCGTCACGTGGATTTTTTATGTTAAACGGGATCCCCGTGGCTGGTCTATGATTTACCATCGCTAGAGAGTGGTGCACCATGGCACTGCAATGTTTCAAATCCATGCACTCATTTCTAAAGGACGTACGGCACTGTTTCGTCATTTTGGACGGATGTTGCACCTTACACCGTAGATGTTGCACCCTGTGGATATCGATTCTTCGGAGGGCCATAACTCTTGGCTCGTTTAGAGTTACGGGAGCCACAACAAGTCAAAACGAAGGTATCTGTGAGTTCTACAGCTATGACCGCTTTCAGCCGTCACTGGTTAGTTTCATACCCAATAAATCCTATCCGAACCTCAATCATGTCATGGAAGTTTTTTACCCTTCGTTTTTTCCTCACGTGGTTTTTTTCCATAAAAACGGGATCCCCGTGGTTGGTTAATGATTTACCATCGCTGGAGAGTGGTGCACCATGGTACTGCGCCGTTTCAAATCTGTGCACCCATTTCTAAAGGTCGTACGGCACGGTTTCGTCATTTTGGACGGATGTTGCACCTTGCACCGTAGATGTTGCACCCTATGGATATCGATTATTCGGAGGGCCATAACTCTTGGCTCGTTTGGAGTTATGGGAGCCATAACCAGTCAAAACGAAGGTATATGTGAGTTCTACAGCTATGATCGCTTTCAGCCGTCACTGGTTTGTTTCATACCCAAAAAATCCTATCCGAACCTCAATCGGGTCATGGAAGTTTTTTACCCTTCGTTTTTTCGTCACGTGGATTTTTTCTGTAAAATGGGATCCCCGTGGCTGGTCAATGATTTACCATCGCTGGAGAGTGGTTCACTATGGTACTGCACCGTTTCAAATCCATGCATCCATTTCTAAAGGTCGTACGGCACGGTTTCGTCATTTTGGACGGATGTTGCACCTTGCACCGTAGATGTTGCACCCTATGGATATCGATTCTTCGGAGGGCCATAACTCTTGGCTCGTTTAGAGTTACGGGAGTCAAAACCTGTCAAAACGAAAGTATCTGTGAGTTCTACAGCTATGACCGCTTTCAGCCGTCACTGGTTAGTTTCGTACCCAAAAAATCCTATCCGAACCTCAATAGGGTCAAGGAAGTTTTTTACCCTTCGTTTTTTCATCACGTGGATTTTTTCTGTAAAAACGGGATCCCCGTGGCTGGTCAATGATTTACCATCGCTGGAGAGTGGTTCACTGTGGTACTGCACCGTTTCAAATCCCTGCACCCATTTCTAAAGGTCGTACGGCACGGTTTCGTCATTTTGGACGGATGTTGCACCTTGCACCGTAGATGTTGCACCCTTTGGATATCGATTATTCGGAGGGCCATAAATCTTGGCTCGTTTAGAGTTACGGGACCCAAAACCTGTCAAAACGAAGGTATCTGTGAGTTCTACAGCTATGACGGCTTTCAGCCGTCAATGGTTAGTTTCATACCCAATAAATCCTATCCGAACCTCAATCGTGTCATGGAAGTTTTTTA
Organism: Allium cepa; assembly: GCA_030765085.1. Taxonomy (NCBI): domain Eukaryota; kingdom Viridiplantae; phylum Streptophyta; class Magnoliopsida; order Asparagales; family Amaryllidaceae; genus Allium; species Allium cepa. The sequence continues at coordinate 3,707,185 of CM060941.1, forward strand.
CCCTTCGTTTTTTCCTCACGTGGTTTTTTTCCATAAAAACGGGATCCCGTGGCTGGTTAATGATTTACCATCGCTGGAGAGTGGTGCACCATGGTACTGCGCCGTTTCAAATCTGTGCACCCATTTCTAAAGGTCGTACGGCACGGTTTCGTCATTTTGGACGGATGTTGCACCTTGCACCGTAGATGTTGCACCCTATGGATATCGATTATTCGGAGGGCCATAACTCTTGGCTCGTTTGGAGTTATGGGAGCCATAACCAGTCAAAACGAAGGTATATGTGAGTTCTACAGCTATGATCGCTTTCCGCCGTCACCGGTTTGTTTCATACCCAAAAAATCCTATCCGAACCTCAATCGGGTCATGGAAGTTTTTTACCCTTCGTTTTTTCATCACGTGGATTTTTTCTGTAAAAACGGGATCCCCGTGGCTGGTCAATGATTTACCATCGCTGGAGAGTGGTTCACTGTGGTACTGCACCGTTTCAAATCCCTGCACCCATTTCTAAAGGTCGTACGGCACGGTTTCGTCATTTTGGACGGATGTTGCACCTTGCACCGCAGATGTTGCACCCTTTGGATATCGATTATTCGGAGGGCCATAAATCTTGGCTCGTTTAGAGTTACGGGACCCAAAACCTGTCAAAACGAAGGTATCTGTGAGTTCTACAGCTATGACGGCTTTCAACCGTCAATGGTTAGTTTCATACCCAAAAAATCCTATCCGAACCTCAATCGGGTCATGGAAGTTTTTTACCCTTCATTTTTTCCTCACGTGGATTTTTTCTATAAAAACGGGATCCCCGTGGCTGGTCAATGATTTACCATCGCTGGAGAGTGGTGAACCATGGTACTGCACCGTTTCAAATCTATGCACCCATTTCTAAAGGTCGTACGGCACGGTTTCGTCATTTTGGACGGATGTTGCACCTTGCACCGTAGATGTTGCACCCTATGGATATCGATTATTCGGAGGGCCATAACTCTTGGCTCGTTTGGAGTTATGGCAGCCATAACCAGTCAAAACGAAGGTATCTGTGAGTTCTACAGCTATGACCGCTTTCAGCCGTCACTGGTTAGTTTCATACCCAAAAAATCCTATCAGAACCTCAATCGGGTCAAGGAAGTTTTTTACCCTTCGTTTTTTCGTCACGTGGATTTTTTCTGCAAAACGGCATCCCCGTGGCTGGTCTATGATTTACCATCGCTGGAGAGTGGTGCACCATGGTGCTGCAATGTTTCAAATCCATGCATCATTTCTAAAGGTCGTACGGCACTGTTTCGTCATTTTGGACGGATGTTGCACCTTGCACCGTATATGTTGCACCCTGTGGATATCGATTCTTCGAAGGGCCATAACTCTTGGCTCGTTTAGAGTTACGGGAGCCATAACCAGTCAAAACGAAGGCATCTGTGAGTTCTACAGCTATGACGGCTTTTAGCCGTCACTGGTTAGTTTCATACCCAAAAAATCCTATCCGAACCTCAATCGGGTCATGGAAGTTTTTTACCCTTCGTTTTTTCGTCACGTGGATTTTTTCTGTAAAACGGGATCCCCGTGGCAGGTCAATGATTTATCATCGCTGGAGAGTGGTGCACCATGATACTGCACCGTTTCAAATCCATGCATCCTTTTCTAAAGGTCGTACGGCACGGTTTCGTCATTTTGGACGGATATTGCACCTTGCACCGTAGATGTTGCACCATATGGATATCGATTTTTCGGAGGGCCATAACTCTTGGCTCGTTTGGAGTTATGGCAGCCATAACCAGTCAAAACGAAGGTATCTGTGAGTTCTACAGCTATGACCGCTTTCAGCCGTCACTGGTTAGTTTCATACCCAAAAAATCCTATCAGAACCTCAATCGGGTCAAGGAAATTTTTTACCCTTCGTTTTTTCGTCACGTGGATTTTTTCTGTAAAACGGCATCCCCGTGGCTGGTCTATGATTTACCATCGCTGGAGAGTGGTGCACCATGGTGCTGCAATGTTTCAAATCCATGCATCATTTCTAAAGGTCGTACGGCACTGTTTCGTCATTTTGGACGGATGTTGCACCTTGCACCGTAGATGTTGCACCCTGTGGATATCGATTCTTCGGAGGGCCATAACTCTTGGCTCGTTTAGAGTTACGGGAGCCATAACCAGTCAAAACGAAGGCATCTGTGAGTTCTACAGCTATGATGGCTTTCAGCCGTCACTGGTTAGTTTCATACCCAAAAAATCCTATCCGAACCTCAATCGGGTCATGGAAGTTTTTTACCCTTCGTTTTTTCGTCACGTGGATTTTTTCTGTAAAACGGGATCCCCGTGGCAGGTCAATGATTTATCATCGCTGGAGAGTGGTGCACCATGATACTGCACCGTTTCAAATCCATGCATCCTTTTCTAAAGGTCGTACGGCACGGTTTCGTCATTTTGGACGGATGTTGCACCTTGCACCGTAGATGTTGCACCATATGGATATCGATTTTTCGGAGGGCCATAACTCTTGGCTCGTTTAGAGTTACGGGAGCCATAACCAGTCAAAACGAAGGTATCCGTTAGTTCTACAGCTATGACAGCTTTCAGCCGTCACTGGTTAGTTTCATACCCAAAAAATCCTATCCGAACCTCAATCGGGTCAAGGAAGTTTTTTACCCTTCGTTTTTTCGTCACGTGGATTTTTTATGTTAAATGGGATCCCCGTGGCTGGTCTATGATTTTCCATCGCTGGAGAGTGGTGCACCATGGCACTGCAATGTTTCAAATCCATGCACTCATTTCTAAAGGACGTACGGCACTGTTTCGTCATTTTGGACGGATGTTGCACCTTACACCGTAGATGTTGCACCCTGTGGATATCGATTCTTCGGAGGGCCATAACTCTTGGCTCGTTTAGAGTTACGGGAGCCACAACCAGTCAAAACGAAGGTATCTGTGAGTTCTACAGCTATGACAGCTTTCTGCCATCACTGGTTAGTTTCATACCCAAAAAATCCTATCCGAACCTCAATCGGGTCAAGGAAGTTTTTTACCCTTCGTTTTTTCGTCACGTGGATTTTTTCTGTAAAAAGGGGATCCCCGTGGCTGGTCAATGATTTACCATCGCTGGAGAGTGGTGCACCATGGTACTGCACCGTTTCAAATCGATGCACCCATTTCTAAAGGTCGTACGGCACAGTTTCGTCATTTTGGACGGATGTTGCACCTTGCACCGTAGATGTTGCACCCTATGGATATCGATTATTCGGAGGGCCATAACTCTTGGCTCGTTTGGAGTTACGGGAGCCACAACCAGTCAAAAACGAAGGTATCTGTGAGTTCTACAGCTATGACCGCTTTCAGCCGTCACTGGTTTGTTTCATACCCAAAAAATCCTATCCGAACCACAATCGGGTCATGGAAGTTTTTTACCCTTCGTTTTTTCGTCACGTGGATTTTTTCTGTAAAATGGGATCCCCGTGGCTAGTCAATGATTTACCATCGCTGGAGAGTGGTGCACCATGGTACTGCACCGTTTCAAATCCCTGCACCCATTTCTAAAGGTCGTACGGCACGGTTTCGTCATTTTGGACGGATGTTGCACCTTGCACCGCAGATGTTGCACCCTGTGGAAATCGATTCTTCGGAGGGCCATAACTCTTGGCTCGTTAGAAGTTACGGGAGCCATAACCAGTCAAAACGAAGGCATCTGTGAGTTCTACAGCTATGACGGCTTTCAGCCATCACTGGTTAGTTTCATACCCAAAAAATCCTATCCGAATCTCAATCGGGTCATGGAAGTTTTTTACCCTTCGTTTTTTCCTCACATGGATTTTTTCTGTAAAAACGGGATCCCCGTGGCTGGTCAATGATTTACCATCGCTGGAGAGTGGTGCACCATGGTACTGCACCGTTTCAAATCCCTGCACCCATTTCTAAAGTTCGTACGGCACGGTTTCGTCATTTTGGACGGATGTTGCACCTTGCACCACAGATGTTGCACCCTTTGGCTATCGATTATTCGGAGGGCCATAACTCTTGGTTCGTTTGGAGTTACGAGACCCATAACTTGTCAAAACGAAGGTATCTCTGAGTTCTACAGCTATGGCAGCTTTCAGCCGTCACTGGTTAGATTCATACCTAAAAAATCCTATCAGAACCTCAATCGGGTCAAGGAAGTTTTTTACCCTTCGTTTTTTCGTCACGTGGATTTTTTCTGTAAAACGGGATCCCCGTGGCTGGTCTACGATTTACCATCGCTGGAGAGTGGTGCACCATGGAACTGCACCGTTTCAAATCCATGCACCCATTTCTAAAGGTCGTACGGCACTGTTTCGTCATTTTGGACGGATGTTGCACCTTACACCGTAGATGTTGCACCCTGTGGATATCGATTCTTCGGAGGGCCATAACTCTTGGCTCGTTTGGAGTTACGGGAGCCACAACCAGTCAAAAAGAAGGTATCTGTGAGTTCTACAGCTACGACCGCTTTCAGCCGTCACTGGTTTGTTTCATACCCAAAAATTCCTATCCGAACCTCAATCGGGTCATGGAAGTTTTTTACCCTTCGTTTTTTCGTCACGTGGATTTTTTCTGTAAAACGGGATCCCCGTGGCTGGTCAATGATTTACCATCACTTTAGTGTGGTTCACCATGGTACTGCACCGTTTCAAATCCCTGCACCCATTTCTAAAGGTCGTACGGCACGGTTTCGTCATTTTGGACGGATGTTGCACCTTGCACCGCAGATGTTGCACCCTGTGGAAATCGATTCTTCGGAGGGCCATAACTCTTGGCTCGTTTGGAGTTACGGGAGCCATAACCAGTCAAAACGAAGGCATCTGTGAGTTCTACAGCTATGACGGCTTTCAGCCGTCACTGGTTAGTTTCATACCCAAAAAATCCTATCCGAACCACAATCGGGTCATGGAAGTTTTTTGCCCTTCGTTTTTTCGTCACGTGGATTTTTTCTGTAAAACGGGATCCCCGTGGCTGGTCAATGATTTACCATCGCTGGAGAGTGGTGCACCATGGAACTGCACCGTTTCAAATCCATGCATCCATTTCTAAAGGTCGTACGTCACGGTTTCGTCATTTTGGACGGATGTTGCACCTTGCACCGTAGATGTTGCACCCTATGGATATCGATTCTTCGGAGGGCCATAACTCTTGGCTCGTTTGGAGTTACGGGAGCCACAACCAGTCAAAAAGAAGGTATCTGTGAGTTCTACCGCTATGACCGATTTCAGCCGTCACTGGTTTGTTTCATACCCAAAAAATCCTATCTGAACCTGAATCGGGTCATGGAAGTTTTTTACCCTTCGTTTTTTCCTTACGTGGATTTTTTCTGTAAAACGGGATCCCCGTGGCTGGTCAATGATTTACCATCGCTGGAGAGTGGTGCACCATGGTACTGCACCGTTTCAAATCCCTGCACCCATTTCTAAAGGTCGTACGGCACGGTTTCGTCATTTTGGACGGATGTTGCACCTTGCACCGTAGATGTTGCACCCTATGGATATCGATTATTCGGAGGGCCATAACTCTTGGCTCGTTTGGAGTTACGGGAGCCACAACCAGTCAAAACGAAGGTATCTGTGAGTTCTATAGCTATGACCGCTTTCAGCCGTCACTGGTTTGTTTCATACCCAAAAAATCCTATCCGAACCTCAATTGGGTCATGGAAGTTTTTTACCCTTTGTTTTTTCGTCACGTGGATTTTTTCTGTAAAACGGGATCCCCGTGGCTAGTCAATGATTTACCATCGCTGGAGAGTGGTGCACCATGGTACTGCACCGTTTCAAATCCCTGCACCCATTTCTAAACGTCGTACGGCACGGTTTCGTCATTTTGGACGGATGTTGCACCTTGCACCGCAGATGTTGCACTCTTTGGATATCGATTATTCGGAGGGCCATAACTCTTGGCTCGTTTAGAGTTACGGGACCCATAACCTGTCAAAACGAAGGTATCTGTGAGTTCTACAGCTATGATGGCTTTCAGCCGTCACTGGTTAGTTTCATACCCAAAAAATCCTATCCGAACCTCAATCGGGTCATGAAAGTTTTTTACCCTTCGTTTTTTCTCCACATGGATTTTTTCTGTAAAAACGGGATCCCCGGGGCTGGTCAATGATTTACCATCGCTGGAGAGTGGTGCACCATGGTACTGCACCGTTTCAAATCCCTGCACCCATTTCTAAAGGTCGTACGGCACGGTTTCGTCATTTTGGACGGATGTTGCACCTTGCACCGCAGATGTTGCACCCTTTGGGTATCGATTATTCGGAGGGCCATAACTCTTGGCTCGTTTAGAGTTACGAGACCCATAACTTGTCAAAACGAAGGTATCTGTGAGTTCTACAGCTATGACAGCTTTCAGCCGTCACTGGTTAGATTCATACCTAAAAAATCCTATCAGAACCTCAATCGGGTCAAGGAAGTTTTTTACCCTTCGTTTTTTCGTCACGTGGATTTTTTCTGTAAAACGTGATCCCCGTGGCTGGTCTACGATTTACCATCGCTGGAGAGTGGTGCACCATGAAACTGCACCGTTTCAAATCCATGCACCCATTTCTAAAGGTCGTACGGCACTATTTCGTCATTTTGGACGGATGTTGCACCTTACACCGTAGATGTTGCACCCTGTGGATATCGATTTTTCGGAGGGCCATAACTCTTGGCTCGTTTGGAGTTACGGGAGCCACAACCAGTCAAAAGGAAGGTATCTGTGAGTTCTACAGCTATGACCGCTTTCAGCCGTCACTGGTTTGTTTCATACCCAAAAAATCCTATCCGAACCTCAATCGGGTCATGGAAGTTTTTTACCCTTCGTTTTTCGTCACGTGGATTTTTTCTGTAAACCGAGATCCCCGTGGCTGGTCAATGATTTACCATCGCTGTAGAGTGGTTCACCATGGTACTGCACCGTTTCAAATCCCTGCACCCATTTCTAAAGGTCGTACGGCACGGTTTCGTCATTTTGGACGGATGTTGCACCTTGCACCGCAGATGTTGCACCCTGTGGAAATCGATTCTTCAGAGGGCCATAACTCTTGGCTAGTTTGGAGTTACGGGAGCCATAACTAGTCAAAACGAAGGCATCTGTGAGTTCTACAGCTATGATGGCTTTTAGCCGTCACTGGTTAGTTTCATACCCAAAAAATCCTATCCGAACCTCAATCGGGTCATGGAAGTTTTTTGCCCTTCGTTTTTTCGTCACGTGGATTTTTTCTGTAAAACGGGATCCCCGTGGCTGGTCAATGATTTACCATCGCTGGAGAGTGGTGCACCATGGAACTGCACCGTTTCAAATCCATGCATCCATTTCTATAGGTCGTACGGCATGGTTTCGTCATTTTGGACGGATGTTGCACCTTGCACCGTAGATGTTGCACCCTATGGATATCGATTCTTCGGAGGGCCATAACTCTTGGCTCGTTTAGAGTTACGGGAGCCATTACCAGTCAAAACGAAGGTATCTGTGAGTTCTACAGCAATGACAGCTTTCAGCCGTCACTGGTTAGTTTCATACCCAAAAAATCCTATCCGAACTTGAATCGGGTCATGGAAGTTTTTTACCCTTCGTTTTTTCCTCACGTGGATTTTTTCTGTAAAACGGGATCCCCGTGGCTGGTCAATGATTTACCATCGCTGGAGAGTGGTGCACCATGGTACTGCACCGTTTCAAATCCCTGCACCCATTTCTAAAGGTCGTACGGCACGGTTTCGTCATTTTGGACGGATGTTGCACCTTGCACCGCAGATGTTGCACCCTTTGGATATCGATTATTCGGAGAGCCATAACTCTTGGCTCGTTTAGAGTTATGGGACCCAGAACCTGTCAAAACGAAGGTATCTGTGAGTTCTACGCTATGACGGCTTTCAGCTGTCGCTGGTTAGTTTCATACCCAAAAAATCCTATCCGTACCTCAATCGGGTCATGGAAGTTTTTTACCCTTCGTTTTTTCGTCACGTGGATTTTTTCTGTAAAAACGGGATCCCCGTGGCTGGTCAATAATTTACCATCGCTGGAGAGTGGTGAACCATGGTACTGCACCGTTTCAAATCTATGCACCCATTTCTAAAGGTCGTACGGCACGGTTTCGTCATTTTGGATGGATGTTGCACCTTGCACCGTAGATGTTGCACCCTATGGATATCGATTATTCGGAGGGCCATAACTCTTGGCTCGTTTGGAGTTACGGGAGCCACAACCAGTCAAAACGAAGGTATCTGTGAGTTCTACAGCAATGACCACTTTCAGCCGTCACTGGTTAGTTTCATACCCAAAAAATCCTATCAGAACCTCAATCGGTTCAAGGAAGTTTTTTACCCTTCGTTTTTTCGTCACGTGGATTTTTTCTGTAAAACGGGATCCCCGTGGCTGGTCTATGATTTACCATCGCTGGAGAGTGGTGCACCATGGTGCTGCAATGTTTCAAATCCATGCACTCATTTCTAAAGGTCGTACGGCACTGTTTCGTCATTTTGGACGGATGTTGCACCTTGCACCGTAGATGTTGCACCCTGTGGATATCGATTCTTCGGAGGGCCATAACTCTTGGCTCGTTTAGAATTACGGGAGCCATAACCAGTCAAAACGAAGGCATCTGTGAGTTTTACAGCTTTGACGGCTTTCAGCCGTCACTGGTTAGTTTCATACCCAAAAAATCCTATCCGAACCTCAATCGGGTCATGGAAGTTTTTTACCCTTCGTTTTTTCGTCACGTGGATTTTTTCTGTAAAACGGGATCCCCGTGGCTGGTCAATGATTTACCATCGCTGGAGAGTGGTGCACCATGGTACTGCACCGTTTCAAATCCATGCATCCATTTCTAAAGGTCGTACGGCACGGTTTCGTTATTTTGGACGGATGTTGCACCTTGCACCGTAGATGTTGCACCATATGGATATCGATTTTTCGGAGGGCCATAACTCTTGGCTCGTTTAGAGTTACGGGAGCCATAACCAGTCAAAAAGAAGGTATCCGTTAGTTCTACAGCTATGACAGCTTTCAGCCGTCATTGGTTAGTTTCATACCCAAAAAATTCTATCTGAACCTCAATCGGGGCAAGGAAGTTTTTTACCCTTCGTTTTTTCGTCACGTGGATTTTTTATGTTAAACGGGATCCCCGTGGCTGGTCTATGATTTTCCATCGCTGGAGAGTGGTGCACCATGGTACTGCAATGTTTCAAATCCATGCACTCATTTCTAAAGGACGTACGGCACTGTTTCGTCATTTTGGACGGATGTTGCACCTTACACCGTAGATGTTGCACCCTGTGGATATCGATTCTTCGGAGGGCCATAACTCTTGGCTCGTTTAGAGTTACGGAAGCCACAACCAGTCAAAACGAAGGTATCTGTGAGTTCTACAGCTATGACAGCTTTCTGCCGTCACTGGTTAGTTTCATACCCAAAAAATCCTATCCGAACCTCAATCGGGTCAAGGAAGTTTTTTACCCTTCGTTTTTTCGTCACGTGGATTTTTTCTGTAAAAAGGGGATCCCCGTGGCTGGTCAATGATTTACCATCGCTGGAGAGTGGTGCACCATGGTACTGCACCGTTTCAAATCTATGCACCCATTTCTAAAGGTCGTACGGCACAGTTTCGTCATTTTGGACGGATGTTGCACCTTGCACCGTAGATGTTGCACCCTATGGATATCGATTATTCGGAGGGCCATAACTCTTGGCTCGTTTGGAGTTACGGGAGCCACAACCAGTCAAAACGAAGGTATCTGTGAGTTCTACAGCTATGACCGCTTTCAGCCGTCACTGGTTTGTTTCATACCCAAAAAATCCTATCCGAACCTCAATCGGGTCATGGAAGTTTTTCACCCTTCGTTTTTTCGTCACGTGGTTTTTTCTGTAAAACGGGATCCCCGTGGCTAGTCAATGATTTACCATCGCTGGAGAGTGGTGCACCATGGTACTGCACCGTTTCAAATCCCTGCACCCATTTCTAAAGGTCGTACGGCACGGTTTCATCATTTTGGACGGATGTTGCACCTTGCACCGCAGATGTTGCACCCTTTGGATATCGATTATTCGGAGGGCCATAACTCTTGGCTCGTTTAGAGTTACGGGACCCATAACCTGTCAAAACGAAGGTATCTGTGAGTTCTACAGCTATGATGGCTTTCAGCCGTCACTGGTTAGTTTCATACCCAAAAAATCCTATCCGAACCTCAATCGGGTCATGGAAGTTTTTTACCCTTCGTTTTTTCCTCACGTGGATTTTTTCTGTAAAAAGGGGATCCCCGTGGCTGGTCAATGATTTACCATCGCTGGAGAGTGGTGCACCATGGTACTGCACCGTTTCAAATCCATGCACCCATTTCTAAAGGTCGTACGGCACGGTTTCGTCATTTTGGACGGATGTTGCACCTTGCACCGTAGATGTTGCACCCTATGGATATCGATTATTCGGAGGGCCATAACTCTTGGCTCGTTTGGAGTTACGGGAGCCATAACCAGTCAAAACGAAGGTATCTGTGAGTTCTATAGCTATGGCGGCTTTTAGCCGTCACTAGTTAGTTTCATACCCAAAAAATCCTATCCGAACCTCGATCGGGTCAAGGAAGTTTTTACCCTTCGTTTTTTCGTCACGTGGATTTTTTCTGTAAAACGGGATCCCCGTGGCTGGTCAATGATTTACCATCGCTGGAGAGTGGTGCACCATGGTACTGCATCGTTTCAAATCCATGCATCCATTTCTAAAGGTCGTACGGCACGGTTTCGTCATTTTGGACGGATGTTGCACCTTGCACCGCATATGTTGCATCCTGTGGAAATCGATTCTTCGGATGGCCATAACTCTTGGCTCGTTTAGAGTTACGGGATCCATAACCAGTCAAAACGAAGGTATCTGTGAGTTCTACAGATATGACGGCTTTTAGCCTTCACTGGTTAGTTTCATACCCAAAAAATCCTATCCGAACCTCAATCGGGTCATGGAAATTTTTTACCCTTCGTTTTTTCGTCACGTGGATTTTTTCTGTAAAACGCGATTCCCGTGGCTGGTCAATGATTTACCATCGCTGGAGAGTGGTGCACCATGGTACTGCACCGTTTCAAATCCATGCACCCATTTCTAAAGGTCGTACAGCACGGTTTCGTCATTTTGGACGGATGTTGCACCTTGCACCGTAGATGTTGCACCCTATGGATATCGATTATTCGGAGGGCCATAACTCTTGGGTCGTTTGGAGTTACGGGAGCCATAACTAGTCAAAACGAAGGTATCTGTGAGTTCTACAGCTATGACGGCTTTTAGCCGTCACTGGTTAGTTTCATACCCAAAAAATCCTATCCGAACCTCAATCGGGTCATGGAAGTTTTTTACCCTTCGTTTTTTCGTCACGTGGATTTTTTCTGTAAAACGGGATCCCCGTGGCTGGTCAATGATTTACCATCGCTGGAGAGTGGTGCACCATGGTACTGCACCGTTTCAAATCCATGCACCCATTTCTAAAGGTCGTACGGCACGGTTTTGCCATTTTGGACGGATGTTGCACCTTGCACCGCAGATGTTGCACCCTGTGGAAATCGATTCTTCGGAGGGCCATAACTCTTGCCTCGTTTAGAGTTACGGGAGCCATAACCTGTCAAAACAAAGGTATCTGTGAGTTTTGCAGCTATGACAGCTTTCAGCCGTCGCTGGTTAGATTCATACCCAAAAAATCCTATCCGAACCTCAATCGGGTCAAGGAAGTTTTTTACCCTTCGTTTTTTCGTCACGTGGATTTTTTCTGTAAAACGGGATCCCCGTGGCTGGTCTATGATTTACCATCGCTGGAGAGTGGTGCACCATGGTACTGCACCGTTTCAAATCCCTGCACCCATTTCTAAAGGTCGTACGGCACGGTTTCGTCATTTTGGACGGATGTTGCACCTTGCACCGCAGATGTTGCACCCTGTGGATATTGATTCTTCGGAGGGCCATAACTCTTGGCTCGTTTAGAGTTACGGGAGCCATAACCAGTCAAAACGAAGGTATCTGTGAGTTCTACAGCTATGACGGCTTTCAGCCATCACTGGTTAGTTTCATACCCAAAAAATCCTATCCGAACCTCAATCGGGTTATGGAAGTTTTTTACCCTTCGTTTTCCCTCACGTGGATTTTTTCTGTAAAAATGGGATCCCCGTGGTTGGTCAATGATTTACCATCGCTCGAGAGTGGTGCACCATGGTACTGCACCGTTTCAAATCCATGTACCCATTTCTAAAGGTCGTATGGCACGGTTTCGTCATTTTGGACGGATGTTGCACCTTGCACCGTAGATGTTGCACCCTATGGATATCGATTATTCGGAGGGCCATAACTCTTGGCTCGTTTGGAGTTACGGGAGCCATAACAAGTCGAAACGAAGGTATGTGTGAGTTCTACAGCTATGACGGCTTTCATCCGTCACTAGTTAGTTTCATACCCAAAAAATCCTATCCGAACCTCAATCGGGTCATGGAAGTTTTTTACCCTTCGTTTTTTCGTCACGTGGATTTTTTCTGTAAAACGGGATCCCCGTGCCTGGTCTATGATTTACCATCGCTGGAGAGTGGTGCACCATGGTACTGCAATGTTTCAAATACATGCACCCATTTCTAAAGGTCGTACGGCACGGTTTCGTCATTTTGGACGGATGTTGCACCTTGCACCGTAGATGTTGCACCCTATGGATATCGATTATTCGGAGGGCCATAACACTTGGCTCGTTTGGAGTTACGGGAGCCATAACCAGTCAAAACGAAGGTATCTGTGAGTTCTACAGCTATGACGGCTTTCAGCCGTCACTGGTTAGTTTCATACCCAAAAAATCCTATCCGAACCTCAATCGGGTTATGGAAGTTTTTTACCCTTCGTTTTCCCTCACGTGGATTTTTTCTGTAAAAACGGGATCCCCGTGGTTGGTCAATGATTTACCATCGCTGGAGAGTGGTGCACCATGGTACTGCACCGTTTCAAATCCATGTACCCATTTCTAAAGGTCGTATGGCACGGTTTCGTCATTTTGGACGGATGTTGCACCTTGCACCGTAGATGTTGCACCCTATGGATATCGATTATTCGGAGGGCCATAACTCTTGGCTCGTTTGGAGTTACGGGAGCCATAACAAGTCAAAACGAAGGTATGTGTGAGTTCTACAGCTATGACGGCTTTCAGCCGTCACTGGTTAGTTTCATACCCAAAAAATCCTATCCGAACCTCAATCGGGTCATGGAAGTTTTTTACCCTTCGTTTTTTCGTCACGTGGATTTTTTCTGTAAAACGGGATCCCCGTGGCTGGTCTATGATTTACCATCGCTGGAGAGCGGTGCACCATGGTACTGCAATGTTTCAAATACATGCACCCATTTCTAAAGGTCGTACGGCACGGTTTCGTCATTTTGGACGGATGTTGCACCTTGCACCGTAGATGTTGCCCCCTATGGATATCGATTATTCGGAGGGCCATAACACTTGGCTCGTTTGGAGTTACGGGAGCCATAACCAGTCAAAACGAAGGTATCTGTGAGTTCTACAGCTATGACGGCTTTCAGCCGTCACTGGTTAGTTTCATACCCAAAAAATCCTATCCGAACCTCAATCGGGTTATGGAAGTTTTTTACCCTTCGTTTTTTCCTCACGTGGATTTTTTCTGTAAAAACGGGATCCCCATGGCTGGTCAATGACTTACCATCGCTGGAGAGTGGTGCACCATGGTACTGCACCTTTTCAAATCCATGCACCCATTTCTAAAGGTCGTACGGCACGGTTTCGTAATTTTGGACGGATGTTGCAACTTGCACCGCAGATGTTGCACCCTATGGATATCGATTATTCGGAGGGCCATAACTCTTGGCTCGTTTGGAGTTACGGGAGCCATAACCAGTCAAAACGAAGGTATCTTTGAGTTCTGCAGCAATGACGGCTTTCAGCCGTCGCTGGTTAGTTTCATACCCATAAATTCCTATCCGAACCTCGATCGGGTCAAGGATGTTTTTACCCTTCCTTTTTTCGTCACGTCGATTTTTTCTGTAAAACAGGATCCCCGTGGATGGTCAATGATTTACCATCGCTGGAGAGTGGTGCACCATGGTACTGCACCGTTTCAAATCCATGTACCCATTTCTAAAGGTCGTACGGCACGGTTTCGTCATTTTGGACGGATGTTGCACCTTGCACCGTAGATGTTGCACCCTATGGATATCGATTATTCGGAGGGCCATAACTCTTCGCTCGTTTGGAGTTACGGGAGCCATAACCAGTCAAAACGAAGGGATCTATGAGTTCTACAGCTGTGACGGCTTTCAGCCGTCACTGGTTAGTTCCAGACCCAAAAAATCCTATCCGAACCACGATCGGGTCAAGGAAGTTTTTTACCCTTCGTTTTTTCGTCACGTGGATTTTTTCTGTAAAACGGGATCCCCGTGGCTGGTCAATGATTTACCATCGCTGGAGAGTGGTGCACCATGGTACTGCACCGTTTCACATCCATGCACCCATTTCTAAAGGTCGTACGGCACGGTTTCGTAATTTTGGACGGATGTTGCAACTTGCACCGCAGATGTTGCACCCTATGGATATCGATTATTCGGAGGGCCATAACTCTTGGCTCGTTTGGAGTTACGGGAGCCATAACCAGTCAAAACGAAGGTATCTGTGAGTTCTACAGCTATGACGGCTTTTAGCCGTCACTGGTTAGTTTCATACCCAAAAATTCCTATCCGAACCTCGATCGGGTCAAGGAAGTTTTTAACCTTCGTTTTTTCGTCACGCCGATTTTTTCTGTAAAACGGGATCCCCGTGGATGGTCAATGATTTACCATCGCTGGAGAGTGGTGCACCATGGTACTGCACCGTTTCAAATCCATGTACCCATTTCTAAAGGTCGTATGGCACGGTTTCGTCATTTTGGACGGATGTTGCACCTTGCACCGTAGATGTTGCACCCTATGGATATCGATTATTCGGAGGGCCATAACTCTTGGCTCGTTTGGAGTTACGGGAGCCATAACCAGTCAAAACGAAGGTATCTGTGAGTTCTACAGCTGTGACAGCTTTCAGCCGTCACTGGTTAGTTCCAGACCCAAAAAATCCTATCCGAACCACGATCGGGTCAAGGAAGTTTTTACCCTTCGTTTTTTCGTCACGTGGATTTTTTCTGTAAAACGGGATCCCCGTGGCTGGTCAATGATTTACCATCGCTGGAGAGTGGTGCACCATGGTACTGCACCGTTTCAAATCCATGCACCCATTTCTAAAGGACGTACGGCACGGTTTCGTCAATTTGGACGGATGTTGCACCTTGCACCGCAGATGTTGCACCATGTGGAAATCAATTCTTCGGAGGGCCATAACTCTTGGCTCGTTTAGAGTTACGGGAGTCATAACCAGTCAAAACGAAGGTATCTGTGAGTTTTACAGCTATGATGGCTTTTAGCCGTCACTGGTTAGTTTCATACCCAAAAAACCCTATCCGAACCTCAATTGGGTCATGGAAGTTTTTTACCCTTCGTTTTTTCTTCACGTGGATTTTTTCTGTAAAACGGGATCCCCGTGGCTGGTCAATGATTTACCATCGTTGGAGAGTGGTGCACTATGGTACTGCACCGTTTCAAATCCATGCACCCATTTCTAAAGGTCGTACGGCACGGTTTCGTCATTTTGGACGGATGTTGCACCTTGCACCGTAGATGTTGCACCCTATGGATATCGATTATTCGGAGGGCCATAACTCTTGGCTCGTTTTGAGTTACGGGAGCCATAACCAGTCAAAACGAAGGTATCTGTGAGTTCTACAGCTATGACGGCTTTCAGCCGTCACTGGTTAGTTTCATACCCAAAAAATCCTATCCGAACATCAATCGGGTTATGGAAGTTTTTTACCCTTCGTTTTTTCCTCACGTGGATTTTTTCTGTAAAAACGGGATCCCCGTGGCTGTTCAATGATTTACCATCGCTGGAGAGTGGTGCACCATGGTACGGCACCGTTTCAAATCCATGCACCCATTTCTAAAGGTCGTACGGCACGGTTTCGTCATTTTGGACGGATGTTGCACCTTGCACCGCAGATGTTGCACCCTTTGGATATCGATTATTCGGAAAGCCATAACTCTTGGCTCGTTTGGAGTTACGGGAGCCATAACCAGTCAAAACGAAGGTATCTGTGAGTTCTACAGCTATGATGGCTTTGAGCCGTCGCTGGTTAGTTTCATACCCAAAAAATCCTATCCGAACCTCAATCGGGTCATGGAAGTTTTTTACCCTTCGTTTTTTCGTCACGTGGATTTTTTCTGTAAAACGGGATCCCCGTGGCTGGTCAATGATTTACCATTGCCGGAGAGTGGTGCACCATGGTACTGCACCGTTTCAAATTCATGCATCCATTTCTAAAGGTCGTACGGCACGGTTTCGTCATTTTGGACGGATGTTGCACCTTGCACCGTAGATGTTGCACCCTATGGATATCGATTCTTCGGAGGGCCATAACTCTTGGCTCGTTTAGAGTTACGGGAGCGATTACCAGTCAAAACGAAGGTATCTGTGAGTTCTACAGCTATGACAGCTTTCAGCCATCACTGGTTAGTTTCATACCCAAAAAATCCTATCCGAACCTCAATCGGGTCATGGAAGTTTTTTACCCTTCGTTTTTTCCTCACGTGGATTTTTTCTGTAAACCGGGATCCCCGTGGCTGGTCAATGATTTACCATCGCTGGAGAGTGGTGCACCATGGTACTGCACCGTTTCAATTCCATGCACCCATTTCTAAAGGTCGTACGACACGTTTTCGTCATTTTGGACGGATGTTGCACCTTGCACCATAGATGTTGCACCCTATGGATATCGATTATTCGGAGGGCCATAACTCTTGGCTCGTTTGGAGTTACGGGAGCCATAACCAGTCAAAACGAAGGTATCTGTGAGTTCTACAGCTAAGACGGCTTTCAGCCGTCACTGGTTAGTTTCATACCCAAATAATCCTATCCGAACCTCGATCGGGTCAAGGAAGTTTTTACCCTTCATTTTTTCGTCACGTGGATTTTTTCTGTAAAACGGGATCCCCGTGGCTGGTCAATGATTTACCATCGCTGGAGAGTGGTGCACCATGGTACTGCACCGTTTCAAATCCATGCACCCATTTCTAAAGGTCGTACGGCACGGTTTCGTCATTTTGGACGGATGTTGCACCTTGCACCGCAGATGTTGCACCCTATGGATATCGATTATTCGGAGGGCCATAACTCTTGGCTCGTTTGGAGTTACGGGAGCCATAACCAGTCAAAACGAAGGTATCTGTGAGTTCTACAGCTATGACGGCTTTCAGCCGTCATTGGTTAGTTTCATACCCAAAAAATCCTATCCGAACCTCAATCGGGTCTTGGAAGTTTTTTACCCTTCGTTTTTTCGTCACGTGGATTTTTTCTGTAAAACGGGATCCCCGTGGCTGGTCTATGATTTACCATCGCTGGAGAGCGGTGCACCATGGTACTGCAATGTTTCAAATACATGCACCCATTTCTAAAGGTCGTACGGCACGGTTTCGTCATTTTGGACGGATGTTGCACCTTGCACCTTAGATGTTGCACCCTATGGATATCGATTCTTCGGAGGGCCATAACTCTTGGCTCGTTTAGAGTTACGGGAGCCATTACCAGTCAAAACGAAGGTATCTTTGAGTTCTACAGCTATGACAGCTTTCAGCCGTCACTGGTTAGTTTCATACTCAAAAAATCCTATCCGAACCTCAATCAGGTCATGGAAGTTTTTTACCCTTCGTTTTTTCCTCACGTGGATTTTTTCTGTAAAACGGGATCCCCGTGGCTGGTCAATGATTTACCAACGCTGGAGAGTGGTGCACCATGGAACTGCACCGTTTCAATTCCATGCACCCATTTCTAATGGTCGTACGGCACGGTTTCGTCATTTTGGACGGATGTTGCACCTTGCACCGTAGATGTTGCACCCTATGGATATCGATTATTCGAAGGGCCATAACTTTTGGCTCGTTTGGAGTTACGGGAGCCATAACCAGTCAAAACGAAGGTATCTATGAGTTCTACAGCTATGACGGCTTTCAGCCGTCACTGGTTAGTTTCATACCCAAAAATTCCTATCCGAACATCGATCGGGTCAAGGAAGTTTTTACCCTTCATTTTTTCGTCACGTCGATTTTTTCTGTAAAACGGGATCCCCGTGGATGGTCAATGATTTACCATCGCTGGAGAGTGGTGCACCATGGTACTGCACCGTTTCAAATCCATGCACCCATTTCTAAAGGTCGTACGGCACGGTTTCGTCATTTTGGACGGATGTTGCATCTTGCACCGCAGATGTTGCACCCGGTGGAAATCGATTCTTCGGAGGGCCATAACTCTTGCCTCGTTTAGAGTTACGGGAGCCATAACTAGTCAAAACGAAGGTATCTGTGAGTTCTACATCTATGGCAGCTTTCAGCCGTCACTGGTTAGTTTCATACCCAAAAAATCCTATCCGAACCTCAATCGGGTCAAGGAAGTTTTTAACCCTTCGTTTTTTCGTCACGTGGATTTTTTCTGTAAAACGGGATCCCCGTGGCTGGTCTATGATTTACCATCGCTGGAGAGTGGTGCACCATGGCACTGCAATGTTTCAAATCCATGCACTCATTTCTAAAGGTCGTACGGCACTGTTTCGTCATTTTGGACGGATGTTGCACCTTACACCGTAGATGTTGCACCGTGTGGATATCGATTATTCGGAGGGCCATAACTCTTGGCTCGTTTAGAGTTACGGGAGCCATAACCAGTCAAAACGAAGGTATCTGTGAGTTCTACAGCTATGACGGCTTTCAGCCATCACTGGTTAGTTCCATACCCAAAAAATCCTATCCGAACCTCAATCGGGTCATGGAAGTTTTTTACCCTTCGTTTTTTCGTCACGTGGATTTTTTCTGTAAAACAGGATCCCCGTGGCTGGTCAATGATTTACCATCGCTAGAGAGTGGTGCACCATGGTAATGCACCGTTTCAAATCCATGCATCCATTTCTAAAGGTCGTACGGCACGGTTTCGTCATTTTTTACGGATGTTGCACCTTGCACCGTAGATGTTGCACCCTATGGATATCGATTATTCGGAGGGCCATAACTCTTGGCTCGTTTGGAATTACAGGAGCCATAACCAGTCAAAACGAAGATATCTATGAGTTCTACAGCAATGACGGCTTTCAGCCTTCACTGGTTAGTTTCATACTTAAAAAATCCTATCCAAACCTCGATTGGGTCAAGGAAGTTTTTACCCTTCGTTTTTTCGTCACGTGGATTTTTTCTGTAAAACGGGATCCCCGTGGCTGGTCAATGATTTACCATCGCTGGAGAGTGGTGCACCATGGTACTGCACCGTTTCAAATCCATGCACCCATTTCTAAAGGTCAAACGGCACGGTTTCGTCATTTTGGACGGATGTTGCACCTTGCACCGCAGATGTTGCACCCTGTGGAAATCGATTCTTCAGAGGGCCATAACTCTTGGCTCGTTTAGAGTTACGGGAGCCATAACCAGTCAAAACGAAGGTATCTGTGAGTTCTACAGTTATGACGTCTTTTAGCGGTCACTGGTTAGTTTCATACCCAAAAAATCCTATCCGAACCTCATTCGGGTCATGGAAATTTTTTACCCTTCATTTTTTTGTCACGTGGATTTTTTCTGTAAAACGGGATTCCCGTGGCTGGTCAATGATTTACCATCGCTGGAGAGTGGTGCACCATGGTACTGCACCGTTTCAAATCCATGCACCCATTTCTAAAGGTCGTACGGCACGGTTTTGTATTTTTGGACGGATGTGGCACCTTGCACCGTAGATGTTGCACCCTATGGATATCGATTATTCGGAGGGCCATAACTCTTGGTTCGTTTGAAGTTACGGGAGCCATAACCAGTCAAAACGAAGGTATCCGTGAGTTCTACAGCTATGACGGCTTTTAGCCGTCACTGGTTAGTTTCATACCCAAAAAATCCTATCCGAACCTCAATCGGGTCATGGAAGTTTTTTACCCTTTGTTTTTTCGTCACGTGCATTTTTTCTGTAAAACGGGATCCCCGTGGCTGGTCAATGATTTACCATCGCTGGAGAGTGGTGCACCATGGTACTGCACCGTTTCAAATCCATGCACCCGTTTCTAAAGGTCGTACGGCACGGTTTCGTCATTTTGGACGGATGTTGCACCTTGCACCGCAGATGTTGCACCCTGTGGAAATCGATTCTTCGGAGGGCCATAACTCTTGCCTCGTTTAGAGTTACGGGAGCCATAACCAGTCAAAACGAAGGTATCTGTGAGTTCTACAACTATGGAAGCTTTCAGCCGTCACTGGTTAGATTCATACCCAAAAAATCCTATCCAAACCTCAATCGGGTCAAGGAAGTTTTTTACCCTTCGTTTTTTCGTCACGTGGATTTTTTCTGTAAAACGGGATCCCCGTGGCTGGTCTATAATTTACCATCGCTGGAGAGTGGTGCACCATGGCAGTGCAATGTTTCAAATCCATGCACTCATTTCTAAAGGTGTACGGCACTGTTTCGTCATTTTGGACGGATGTTGCACCTTACACCGTAGATGTTGCACCGTGTGGATATCGATTCTTCGGAGGGCCATAACCCTTGGCTCGTTTAGAGTTACGGGAGCCATAACCAGTCAAAACGAAGATATCTGTGAGTTCTACAGCTATGACGGCTTTCAGCCGTCACTGGTTAGTTTCATACCCAAAAAATCCTATCCGAACCTCGATCGGGTCAAGGAAGTTTTTACCCTTCGTTTTTTCGTCACGTGGATTTTTTCTGTAAAACGGGATCCCCGTGGCTGGTCAATGATTTACCATCGCTGGAGAGTGGTGCACCATGGTACTGCACCGTTTCAAATCCATGCACCCATTTGTAAAGGTCGTACGACACGGTTTCGTCATTTTGGACGGATGTTGCACCTTGCACCGCGGATGTTGCACCCTATGGATATCGATTATTCAGAGGGCCATAATTCTTGGCTCGTTTGGAGTTACGGGAGCCATAACCAGTCAAAACGAAGGTATCTGTGAGTTTTACAGCTATGACGGCTTTCAGCCGTCACTGGTTAGTTTCATACCCAAAAAATCCTATCCGAACCTCAATCGGATCATGGAAGTTTTTTACCCTTCGTTTTTTCGTCACGTGGATTTTTTCTGTAAAACGGGATCCCCGTGGCTGGTCAATGATTTACCATCGCTGGAGAGTGGTGCACCATGGTACTGCACCGTTTCGAATCCATGCATCCATTTCTAAAGGTCGTACGGCACAGTTTCGTCATTTTGGACGGATGTTGCACCTTGCACCGTAGATGTTGCACCCTATGGATATCGATTCTTCGGAGGGCCATAACTCTTGGCTCGTTTAGAGTTACGGGAGCCATTACCAGTCAAAACGAAGGTATCCGTGAGTTCTACAGCTATGACTGCTTTCAGCCGTCACTGGTTAGTTTCATACCCAAAAAATCCTATCCGAACCTCAATCGGGTCATGGAAGTTTTTTACCCTTCGTTTTTTCCTCACGTGGATTTTTTCTGTAAAACGGGATCCTCGTGGCTGGTCAATGATTTACCATCGCTGGAGAGTGGTGCACCATGGTACTACACCGTTTCAATTCCATGCACCCATTTCTAAAGGTCGTACGGCACGGTTTCGTCATTTTGGACGGATGTTGCGCCTTGCACCGTAGATGTTGCACCCTATGGATATCGATTATTCGGAGGGCCATAACTCTTGGCTCGTTTGGAGTTACGGGAGCCATAACCAGTCAAAACGAAGGTATCTGTGAGTTCTACAGCTATGACGGCTTTCAGCCGTCACTGGATAGTTTCATACCTAAAAAATCCTATCCGAACCTCGATCGGGTCAAGGAAGTTTTTACACTTCGTTTTTTCGTCACGTGGATTTTTTCTGTAAAACGGGATCCCCGTGGCTGGTCAATGATTTACCATCGCTGGAGAGTGGTGAACCATGGTACTGCACCGTTTCAAATCCATGCACCCATTTCTAAAGGTCGTACGGCACGGTTTCGTCATTTTGGACGGATGTTGCACCTTGCACCGCAGATGTTGCACCCTGTGGAAATCGATTCTTCGGAGGGCCATAACTCTTGCCTCGTTTAGAGTTACGGGAGCCATAACCAGTCAAAACGAAGGTATCTGTGAGTTCTACATCTATGGCAGCTTTCAGCCGTCACTGGTTAGATTCATACCCAAAAAATCCTATCTGAACCTCAATCGGATCAAGGAAGTTTTTAACCCTTCGTTTTTTCGTCACGTGGATTTTTTCTGTAAAACGGGATCCCCGTGGCTGGTCTATGATTTACCATCGCTGGAGAGTGGTGCACCATGGCACTGCAATGTTTCAAATCCATGCACTCATTTCTAAAGATCGTACGGCACTGTTTCGTCATTTTGGACGGATGTTGCACCTTACACCGTAGATGTTGCACCGTGTGGATATCGATTATTCGAAGGGCCATAACTCTTGGTTCGTTTAGAGTTACGGGAGCCATAACCAGTCATAACGAAGGTATCTGTGAGTTCTAGAGCTATGACAGCTTTCAGCCGTCACTGGTTAGTTTCATACCCAAAAAATCCTATCCGAACCTCAATCGGGTCATGGAAGTTTTTTACCCTTCGTTTTTTCGTCACGTGGATTTTTTCTGTAAAACGGGATCCCCGTGGCTGGTCAATGATTTACCATCGCTGGAGGGTTGTGCACCATGGTAATGCACCGTTTCAAATCCATGCATCCATTTCTAAAGGTCGTACGGCACGGTTTCGTCATTTTGGACGGATGTTGCACCTTGCACCGTAGATGTTGCACCCTATGGATATCGATTATTCGGAGGGCCATAACTCTTGGCTCGTTTGGAGTTACGGGAGCCATAACCAGTCAAAACGAAGATATCTATGAGTTCTACAGCTATGACGGCTTTCAGCCGTTACTGGTTAGTTTCATACTTAAAAAATCCTATCCGAACCTCGATCGGGTCAAGGAAGTTTTTACCCTTCGTTTTTTCGTCACGTTGATTTTTTCTGTAAAACGGGATCCCCGTGGCTGGTCACTGATTTACCATCGCTGGAGAGTGGTGCACCATGGTACTGCACCGTTTCAAATCCATGCACCCATTTCTAAAGGTCGTACGGCACGGTTTCGTCATTTTGGACGGATGTAGCACCTTGCACCGTAGATGTTGCACCCTATGGATATCGATTATTCGGAGGGCCATAACTCTGGGCTCGTTTGGAGTTATGGGAGCCATAACCAGTCAAAACGAAGGTATCTGTGAGTTCTACAGCTATGACGGCTTTCAGCCGTCACTGGTTAGTTTCATACCCAAAAAATCCTATCCGAACCTCAATCGGGTCATGGAAGTTTTTTACCCTTCGTTTTTTCGTCACGTGGATTTTTTCTGTAAAACGGGATCCCCGTGGCTGGTCAATGATTTACCATCGCTGGAGAGTGGTGCACCATGGTATTGCACCGTTTCAAATCCATGCACCCATTTCTAAAGGTCGTACGGCACGGTTTCGTCATTTTGGACGGATGTTGCACCTTGCACCGCAGATGTTGCACCCTGTGGAAATCGATTCTTCGGAGGGCCATAACTCTTGGCTCGTTTGGAGTTACGGGAGCCATAACCAGTCAAAACGAAGGTATCTGTGAGTTCTACAGCTATGGCAGCTTTCAGCCGTCACTGGTTAGATTCATACCCAAAAAATCCTATCCGAACCTCAATCGGGTCAAGGAAGTTTTTTACCCTTCGTTTTTTCGTCATGTGGATTTTTTTCTGTAAAACGGGATCCCCGTGGCTGGTCTATAATTTACCATCGCTGGAGAGTGGTGCACCATGGCACTGCAGTGTTTCAAATCCATGCACTCATTTCTAAAGGTGTACGACACTGTTTCGTCATTTTGGACGGATGTTGCACCTTACACCGTAGATGTTGCACCGTGTGGATATCGATTCTTCGAAGGGCCATAACTCTTGGCTCGTTTAGAGTTACGGGAGCCATAACCAGTCAAAACGAAGGTATCTGTGAGTTCTACAGTTATGACAGCTTTCAGCCGTCACTAGTTAGTTTCATACCCAAAAAATTCTATCCGAACCTCAATCGGGTTAAGGAAGTTTTTACCCTTCGTTTTTTCGTCACGTGGATTTTTTCTGTAAAACGGGATCCCCGTGGCTGGTCAATGATTTACCATCGCTGGAGAGTGTTGCACCATGGTACTGCACCGCTTCAAATACATGCACCCATTTCTAAAGGTCGTACGGCACGGTTTCGTCATTTTGGACGGATGTTGCACCTTGCACCGTAGATGTTGCACCCTATGGATATCGATTATTCGGAGGGCCATAACTCTTGGCTCGTTTGGAGTTACGGGAGCCATAACCAGTCAAAACGAAGGTATCTGTGAGTTCTGCAGTTATGATGGCTTTCAGCCGTCACTGGTTAGTTTCATACCCAAAAAATCCTATCCGAACCTCGATCGGGTCAAGGAAGTTTTTACCCTTCTTTTTTTCGTCACGTGGATTTTTTCTGTAAAACGGGATCCCCGTGGCTTGTCAATGATTTACCATCGTTGGAGAGTGGTGCAACATGGTACTGCATCGTTTCAAATCCATGCACCCATTTCTAAAGGTCGTACGGCACGGTTTCGTCATTTTGGACGGATGTTGCACCTTGCACCGCAGATGTTGCACCCTGTGGAAATCGATTCTTCGGAGGGCCATAACTCTTGGCTCGTTTTGAGTTACGGGAGCCATAACTAGTCAAAACGAAGGTATCTGTGAGTTCTACAGCTATGACGGCTTTCAGCCGTCACTGGTTAATTTCATACCCAAAAAATCCTATCCGAACCTCAATCGGGTCATGGAAGTTTTTTACCCTTCGTTTTTTCGTCATGTGGATTTTTTCTGTAAAACGGGATCCCCGTGGCTGGTCAATGATTTACCATCGCTGGAGAGTGGTGCACCATGGTACTGCACCGTTTTCCATGCACACATTTCTAAAGGTCGTACGGCATGGTTTCGTCATTTTTGACGGATGTTGCACCTTGCACCGTAGATGTTGCACCCTATGGATATCGATTATTCGGAGGGCCATAACTCTTGGCTCGTTTGGAGTTACGGGAGCCATAACCAGTCAAAACGAAGGTATCTGTGAGTTCTACAGCTATGACGGCTTTCAGCCGTCACTGGTTAGTTTCATACCCAAAAAATCCTATCCGAACCTCAATCGGGTTATGAAAGCTGTCAAAGCCGTAGAACTCGTCGAGGCCTTCGTTTTGACAGGTTATGGCTCCCGTAACTCTAAACGAGCCAGAAGTTATGGCCGTTTGAATAATCGATATCTACAGGGTGCAACATCCACGGTGCAAGGTGCAACATCCGTCCGAAATGGTGAAACAGTGTCGTACGACTTTTAGAAATGCGTGCATGGATTTGAAATGGAACAGTACCATGAAGCACCGCTCTCCAGCGATGGGAAGTCGAAGACGGGCCACGGTAATCCCCTTTTACCGTAAAAATCCACGTGTCGAAAAAACAAAGGATAAAAAACTTACGAGACCCGATTGAGATTCGGGTTGTCCTTTTTGGGCATTAATCTATCCATTGACGGCTGAAAGCTGTCAAAGCCGTAGAACTCATCGAGGCCTTCGTTTTGACAGGTTATGGCTCCCGTAACTCTAAACAAGCCAGAAGTTGTGGCCGTCCGAATAATCGATATCTACAGGGTGCAACATCCACGGTGCAAGGTGCAACATCCGTCCGAAATGGCGAAACAGTGCCGTACGACTTTTAGAAATGCATGCATGGATTTGAAACGGAACAGTACCGTGGTGCACCACTGTCCAACGATGGTAAATCGAAGGCCTGCCACCGTAATCCTGTTTTACCGTAAAAATCCACGTGTCGAAAAAACGAAGGGTAAAAAACTTACGAGACCCGATTGAGATTCGGGTTGCCCTTTTTGGCCATTAATCTATCCGTTGATGGCTGAAAGCCATCAAAGCCGTAAAACTCATGGAGGCCTTCATTTTGACAGGTTATGGCTCCCGTAACTCTAAACGAGCCAGAAGTTATGGCCGTCCGAATAATCGATATCTACAGGGTGCAACATCCACGGTGCAAGGTGCAACATCCGTCCGAAATGGCGAAACAGTGCCGTACGACTTTTAGAAATGCGTGCATGGATTTGAAACGGAACAGTACCATGGTGCACCACTCTCCAGCGATGGGAAGTCGAAGACGGGCCACAATAATCCTGTTTTACCGTAAAAATCCACGTGTCGAAAAAACTTACGAGACCCGATTGAGATTCGGGTTGTCCTTTTTGGGCATTAATCTATATGTTAACGGCTGAAAGCTGTCAAAGCCGTAGATCTCATCGAGGCCTTCGTTTTGACAGGTTATGGCTCCCGTAACTCTAAACGAGCCAGAAGTTATTGCCGTTTGAATAATCGATATCTACAGGGTGAAACAGAGCCGTACGACTTTTAGAAGTGCGTGCATGGATTTGAAACGGAACAGTACCATGGTGCACCACTGTCCAGCGATGGTAAATTGAAGGCCAGCCACCGTAATCCTGTTTTACCATAAAAATCCATGTGTCGAAAAAACGAAGGGTAAAAAACTTACGAGACCCGATTGAGATTCGGGTTGTCCTTTTTGGGCATTAATCTATCCGTTAACGGCTGAAAGCTGTCAAAGCCGTAGAACTCATCGAGGCCTTCGTTTTGACAGGTTGTGGCTCCCGTAACTCTAAACGAGGCAGAAGTTATGGCCGTCCGAATAATCGATATCTATAGGGTGCAACATCCACGGTGCAAGGTGCAACATCCGTCCGAAATGGCGAAACAGTGTCGTACGACTTTTAGAAATGCGTGCATGGATTTGAAACGGAACAGTACCTTGGTGCACCACTCTCCAGCGATGGGAAGTCGAAGACGGGCCACGATAATCCTGTTTTACCGTAAAATCCACGTGTCGAAAAAACGAAGGGTAAAAAACTTACGAGGCCCGATTGAGATTCGGGTTGCCCTTTTTGGCCATTAATCTATCCGTTGATGGCTGAAAGCCGTCAAAGCCGTAAAACTCATCGAGGCCTTCATTTTGACAGGTTATGGCTACGGTAACTCTAAACGAGCCAGAAGTTATGGCCGTCCAAATAATCGATATCTATAGGGTGCAACATCCACGGTGCAAGGTGCAACATCTGTCCGAAATGGCGAAACAGTGCCATGGTGCACCACTGTCCAGCGATGGTAAATAGAAGGCCAGCAACCGTAATCCTGTTTTACCGTAAAAATCCACGTGTCAAAAAAACGAAGGATAAAAAACTTACGAGACCCGATTGAGATTTGGGTTGTCCTTTTTGGGCATTAATTTATCCGTTGACGGCTGAAAGCTGTCAAAGCCGTAGAACTCATCGAGGCCTTCGTTTTGACAGGTTATGGCTCCCGTAACTCTAAACGAGCCAGAAGTTATGGCCGTTTGAATAATCGATATCTACAGGGTGCTACATCCACGGTGCAAGGTGCAACATCCGTCCGAAATGGTGAAACTGTGTCGTACGACTTTTAGAAATGCGTGCATGGATTTGAAACGGAACAGTACCATGGTGCACCGCTCCCCAGCGATGGGAAGTCGAAGACGGGCCACGGTAATCCCCTTTTACCGTAAAAATCCACGTGTCGAAAAAACAAAGGATAAAAAACTTACGAGACCCGATTGAGATTCGGGTTTTCCTTTTTGGGCATTAATCTATCCATTGACGGCTGAAAGCTGTCAAAGCCGTAGAACTCATCGAGGCCTTCGTTTTGACAGGTTATGGCTCCCGTAACTCTAAACAAGCCAGAAGTTGTGGCTGTCCGAATAATCGATATCTACAGGGTGCAACATCCACGGTGCAAGGTGCAACATCCGTCCGAAATGGCGAAACAGTGCCGTACGACTTTTAGAAATGCGTGCATGGATTTGAAACGGAACAGTACCATGGTGCACCACTCTCCAGCGATGGGAAGTCGAAGACGGGCCACGATAATCCTGTTTTACCGTAAAAATCCACGTGTCGAAAAAACTTACGAGACCCGATTGAGATTCGGGTTGTCCTTTTTGGGCATTAGTCTATCCGTTGACGGCTGAAAGGTGTCAAAGCCGTAGATCTCATCGAGGCCTTCGTTTTGACAGATTATGGCTCCCGTAACTCTAAACGAGCCAGAAGTTATTGCCGTTTGAATAATCGATATCTACAGGGTGAAACAGAGCCATACGACTTTTAGAAATGCGTGCATGGATTTGAAACGGAACAGTACCATGGTGCACCACTGTCCAGCGATGGTAAATCGAAGGCCAGCCGCCGTAATCCTGTTTTACCGTAAAAATCCACGTGTCGAAAAAACGAAGGGTAAAAAACTTACGAGACCCGATTGAGATTCGGGTTGTCCTTTTTGGGCATTAATCTATCCGTTGACGGCTGAAAGCTGTCAAAGCCGTAGAACTCATCGAGGCCTTCGTTTTGACAGGTTATGGCTCCCGTAACTCTAAACGAGGTAGAAGCTATGGCCGTCCGAATAATCGATATCTATAGGGTGCAACATCCACGGTGCAAGGTGCAACATCCGTCCGAAATGGCGAAACAGTGCCGTACGACTTTTAGAAATGCGTGCATGGATTTGAAATGGAACAGTACCATGGTGCACCACTCTCCAGCGATGGGAAGTCGAAGACGGGCCATGATAATCCTTTTTTACCGTAAAATCCACGTGTCGAAAAAACGAAGGGTAAAAAACATACGAGGCCCGATTGAGATTCGGGTTGCCCTTTTTGGCCATTAATCTATCTGTTGATGGCTGAAAGCCGTCAAAGCCGTAAAGCTCATCGAGGCCTTCATTTTGAAAGGTTATGGCACCCGTAACTCTAAACGAGCCAGAAGTTATGGCCGTCCAAATAATCGATATATACAGGGTGCAACATCCACGGTGCAAGGTACAACATCCGTCCGAAATGGCGAAACAGTGCCGTACGACTTTTAGAAATGCGTGCATGGATTTGAAACGGAACAGTACCATGGTGCACCACTCTCCAGCGATGGGAAGTCGAAGACGGGCCACGATAATCCTGTTTTACCGTAAAAATCCACGTGTCGAAAAAACTTACGAGACCCGATTGAGATTCGGGTTGTCCTTTTTGGGCATTAATCTATCCGTTGACGGCTGAAATCTGTCAAAGCCGTAGATCTCATCGAGGCCTTCGTTTTGATAGGTTATGGCTCCCGTAACTCTAAACGACCCAGAAGTTATGGCCGTCCAAATAATCGATATCTACAGGGTGCAACATCCACGGTACAAGGTGCAACATCCGTCCGAAATGGCGAAACAGTGCCGTATGACTTTTAGAAATGCGTAGTCGAAGACGGGCCACGATAATCCTGTTTTACCGTAAAATCCACGTGTCGAAAAAACGAAGGGTAAAAAACTTACGAGGCCCGATTGAGATTCGGGTTGCCCTTTTTGGCCATTATTTTATCCGTTGATGGCTGAAAGCCGTCAAAGCCGTAGAACTCGTCGAGGCCTTCGTTTTGACAGGTTATGGCTCCCGTAACTCTAAACGAGCCAGAAGTTATGGCCGTCCAAATAATCGATATCTACAGGGTGCAACATCCACGGTGCAAGGTGCAACATCCGTCCGAAATGGCAAAACAGTGTCGTACGACTTTTAGAAATGCGTGCATGGATTTGAAACGGAACAGTACCATGGTGCACCACTCTCCAGCGATGGGAAGTCGAAGACGTGCCACGATAATCCCGTTTTACCGTAAAAATCCACGTGTCGAAAAAACTTACGAGACCCGATTGAGATTCGGGTTGTCCTTTTTGGGCATTAATCTATCCGTTGACGGCTGAAATCTGCCAAAGCCGTAGACCTCATCGAGGCCTTCGTTTTGACAGGTTATGGCTCCCGTAACTCTAAACGAGCCAGAAGTTATTGCCGTTTGAATAATCGATATTTACAGGGTGCAATATCCACGGTGCAAGGTGCAACATCCGTCCGAAATGGTGAAACAGTGTCGTACGACTTTTAGAAATGCGTGCATGGATTTGAAACGGAACAGTACCATGGTGCACCACTCTCCAGCGATGGGAAGTCGAAGACGAGCCACGGTATCCCGTTTTACCATAAAAATACACGTGTCGAAAAAACGAAGGGTAAAAAACTTACGAGACCCGATTGAGATTCGGGTTGTCCTTTTTGGGCATTAATCTATCCGTTGACGCCTGAAAGCTATCAAAGCCGTAGAACTCATCGAGGCCTTCGTTTTGACTGATTATGGCTCCCGTAACTCTAAACGAGGCAGAAGTTATGGCCGTCCAAATAATCGATATCTACAGGGTGCAACATCTACGGTGCAAGGTGCAACATCCGTCCGAAATAGCGAAACAGAGCCGCACGACTTTTAGAAATACATGCATAGATTTGAAACGGAACAGTACCATGGTGCACCACTGTCCAGCGATGGTAAATCGAAGGCCAGCCACCATAATCCTATTTTACCGTAAAAATCCACGTGTCGAAAAAACGAAGGGTAAAAAACTTACGAGACCCGATTGAGATTCGGGTTGTCCTTTTTGGGCATTAATCTATCCGTTGATAGCTGAAAGCTATCATAGCTATAGAACTCATCGAGGCCTTCGTTTTGACAGGTTATGGCTCCCGTAACTCTAAACGAGCCAGAAGTTATGGCCGTCCGAATAATCGATATCTACAAGGTGCAACATCCACGGTGCGAGGTGCAACATCCGTCCGAAATGGCGAAACAATGCCGTACGACTTTTAGAAATGCGTGCATGGATTTGAAACGGAACAGTACCATGGTGCACCACTCTCCAGCGATGGGAAGTCGAAGACGGGCCAAGATATTCTTGTTTTACCGTAAAAATCCACGTGTCGAAAAAACGAAGGGTAAAAAACTTACGAGATCCGATTGAGATTCGGGTTGTCCTTTTTGGGCATTAATCTATCCGTTGACGGCTGAAAGCTGTCAAAGCCGTAGATCTCATCGAGGCCTTCGTTTTGACAGGTTATGGCTCCCGTAACTCTAAACGAGCCAGAAGTTATTGCCGTTTGAATAATCGATATTTACAGGGTGCAACATCCACGGTGCAAGGTGCAACATCCGTCCGAAATGGTGAAACAGTGTTGTACGACTTTTAGAAATGCGTGCATGGATTTGAAATGGAAAAGTACCATGGTGCACCACTCTCCAGTGATGGGAAGTTGAAGACGGGCCACAGTATCCCGTTTTACCATAAAAATACACGTGTCGAAAAAACGAAGGGTAAAAAACTTACGAGACCCGATTGAGATTCGGGTTGTCCTTTTTGGGAATTAATGTATCCGTTGACGGCTGAAAGCTGTCAAAGCCGTAGAACTCATCGAGGCCTTCGTTTTGACAGGTTGAAAGCTGTCAAAGCCATAGAACTCGTTGAGGTCTTCGATTTGACAGGTTATGGCTCCCGTAACTCTAAACGAGCCAGAAGTTATGGCCGTCCGAATAATCGATATCTACAGGGTGCAACATCCACGGTGCAATTTGCAACATCCGTCCGAAATGGCGAAAAAGTGCCGTACTACTTTTAGAAATGCGTGCGTGGTTTGAAACGGAACAGTACCATGGTGCACCACTCTCCAGCGATGGTAAATCGAAGGCCAACCACGGTAATCCTGTTTTACCGTAAAAATCCACGTGTCGAAAAAACGAAGGGTAAAAAACTTACGAGACGCGATTGAGATTCGGGTTGTCCTTTTTGGGCATTAATCTATCCGTTGACGGCTGAAAGCTATCAAACCCGTAGAACTCATCGAGGCCTTCGTTTTGACAGGTTATGGCTCCCGTAACTCTAAACGAGGTAGAAGTTATGGCCGTCCGAATAATCGATATCTATAGGGTGCAACATCCACGGTGCAAGGTGCAACATCCGTCCGAAATGGTGAAACAGAGCCGTACGACTTTTATAAATGCGTTCATGGATTTGAAACGGAATAGTACCATGGTGCACTACTGTCTAGCGATGGTAAATCGAAGGCCAGCCACCGTAATCCTGTTTTACCGTAAAAACCACGTATCGAAAAAACGAAGGGTAAAAAACTTACGAGACCCGATTGAGATTCGGGTTGTCCTTTTTGGGCATTAATCTATCCGTTGACGGCTGAAAGCTGTCAAAGCCGTAGAACTCATCGAGGCCTTCGTTTTGACAGGTTATAGCTCCCGTAACTCTAAACGAGCCAGAAGTTGTGGCCGTCCGAATAATCGATATCTACAGGGTGCAACATCCACGGTGCATGGTGCAACATCCGTCCGAAATGGCGAAACAGTGCCGTATGACTTTTAGAAATGCGTGCATGGATTTGAAACAGAAAAGTACCATGGTGCACCACTCTCCAGCGATGGTAAATCGAAGACGGGCCACGATAATCCTGTTTTACCGTAAAAATCCACGTGCCGAAAAAACGAAGGGTAAAAAACTTACGAGACCCGATTGAGATTCGGGTTGTCCTTTTTTAGGCTTTAATCTATCTGTTGACGGCTGAAACCTGTCAAAGCCGTAGAACTCATCGAGGCCTTCGTTTTGACAGTTTATGGCTCCCGTAACTCTAAACGAGGCAGAAGTTATGGCCGTCAAATAATCGATATCTACAGGGTGCAACATCCACGGTGCAAGGTGCAACATCCGTCCGAAATGGCGAAACAGAGCCGTACGACTTTTAGAAATGCATGCATGATTTGAAACAGAATAGTACCATGGTGCACCACGCTCCAGCGATGGTAAATCGAAGGCAAGCCACGGTAATCCTATTTTACCGTAAAAATCCACGTGTCGAAAAAACGAAGGGTAAAAAACTTACGAGGCCCGATTGAGATTCGGGTTGTCCTTTTTGGGCATTAATCTATCCATTGACGGCTAAAAGCTGTCAAAGCCGTAGAACTCATCGAGGACTTCGTTTTGACAGGTTGTGACTCACGTAACTCTAAACAAGCCAGAAGTTATGGCCGTCCGAATAATCGATATCTACAGGGTGCAACATCCACGGTGCAAGGTGCAACATCCGTCCGAAATGGCGAAACAGTGCCGTACGACTTTTAGAAATGCATGAATGGATTTGAAACGGAACGGTACCATGGTGCACCACTGTCCAGCGATGGTAAATCGAAGGCCAGCAACTGTAATCCTGTTTTACCGTAAAAATCCACGTGTCGAAAAAACGAAGGATAAAAAACTTACGAGACCCGATTGAGATTCGGGTTGTCCTTTTTGGGCATTAATCTATCCGTTGACGGCTGAAAGCTGTCAAAGCCGTAGATCTCATCGAGGCCTTCGTTTTGACAGGTTATGGCTCCCGTAACTCTGAACGAGCCAGAAGTTATTGCTGTTTGAATAATCGATATCTACAGGGTGCAACATCCACGGTGCAAGGTGCAACATCCGTCCGAAATGGCGAAACAGTGCCGTACGACTTTTAGAAATGCATGCATGTATTTGAAACGGAACAGTACCATGGTGCACCACTCTCCAGCGATGGGAAGTCGAAGACGGGCCACGGTATCCCGTTTTACCGTAAATATACACGTGTCGAAAAAACGAAGGGTAAAAAACTTACGAGATCCGATTGAGATTCGGGTCGTCCTTTTTGGGCATTAATCTATCCGTTGACGGCTGAAAGCTGTCAAAGCCGTAGAACTCATTGAGGCCTTCGTTTTGACAGGTTATGGCTCCCGTAACTCTAAACGAGCCAGAAGTTATGGCCGTCCGAATAATCGATATCTACAGGGTGCAACATCCACGGTGCATGGTGCAACATCCGTCCGAAATGGCGAAACAGTGCCGTACGACTTTTAGAAATGCGTGCATTGATTTGAAATGGAACAATACCATGGTGCACCGCTGTCAGCGATGGTAAATCGAAGGCCAGCCACCGTAATCCCGTTTCACCGTAAAAATCCACGTGTCGAAAAAACGAAGGGTAAAAAACTTACGAGACCCGATTCAGATTCGGGTTGTCCTTTTTGGGCATTAATCTATCCGTTGACGGCTGAAAGCTGTCAAAGCCGTAGATCTCATCAAGGCCTTCGTTTTGACAGTTTATGGCTCCCGTAACTCTAAACGAGCCAGAAGTTATTGCCGTTTGAATAATCGATATTTACAGGGTGCAACATCCACGGTGCAAGTTGCAACATCCGTCCAAAATGGTGAAACAGTGTCGTACGACTTTTAGAAATGCGTGCATGGATTTGAAATGGAACAGTACCATGGTGCACCACTCTCCAACGATGGGTAGTCGTAGATGGGCCACGGTATCCCGTTTTACCATAAAAATCCACGTGTCGAAAAAACGAAGGGTAAAAAACTTACGAGACCTGATTGAGATTCGGGTTGTCCTTTTTGGGCATTAATCTATCCGTTGACGGCTGAAAGCTATCAAAGCCATAGAACTCATCGAGGCCTTCGTTTTGACAGGTTATGGCTCCCGTAACTCTAAACGAGCCAGAAGTTATGGCCGTCCGAAGAATCGATATCTACAGGGTGCAACATCCACGGTGCAAGGTGCAACATCCGTCCGAAATGGCGAAACAGTGCCGTACGACTTTTAGAAATGCGTGCAAGGATTTGAAATGGAACAGTACCATGGTGCACCACTCTCCAGCGATGGGAAGTCGAAGACGGGCCACGGTATCCCATTTTACCGTAAATATACACGTGTCGAAAAAACAAAGGGTAAAAAACTTACGAGACCCGATTGAGATTCGGGTTGTCCTTTTTGGGCATTAATCTATCCGCTGACGGTTGAAAGCTGTCAAAGCCATAGAACTCATCGAGGTCTTCGTTTTGACAGGTTATGGCTCCCGTAACTCTAAACGAGCCAGAAGTTATGGCCGTCCGAATAATCGATATTTACAGGGTGCAACATCCACGGTGCAAGGTGCAACATCCGTCCGAAATGGCGAAAAAGTGCCGTACGACTTTTAGAAATGCATGCATGGATTTGAAACGGAACAGTACCATGGTGCACCACTCTCCAGCGATGGTAAATCAAAGGCCAACCACGGTAATCCTGTTTTACCGTTAAAATCCACGTGTCGAAAAAACGAAGGGTAAAAAACTTACGAGACCCGATTGAGATTCAGGTTGTCCTTTTTGGGCATTAATCTATCCGTTGATGGCTGAAAACTGTCAAAGCCGTAGAACTCATCGAGGCCTTCGTTTTGACAGGTTATGGCTCCCGTAACTCTAAACGAGCCAGAAGTTATGGCCGTCCGAATAATCGATATCTACAGGGTGTAACATCCACGGCGCAAGGTGCAACATCCGTCCGAAATGGCGAAACAGTGTCGTACAACTTTTAAAAATGCGTGCATGGATTTGAAACGGAACAGTACCATGATGCACCACTGTCCAGCGATGGTAAATCGAAGGCCAGCCACCGTAATCCTGTTTTACCGTAAAAATCCACGTGTCGAAAAAACGAAGGGTAAAAAACTTACGAGACCCGATTGAGATTCGGTTTGTCCTTTTTGGGCATTAATCTATCCGTTGACGGCTGAAAGCGGTCAAAGCCGTAGAACTCATCGAGGCCTTCGTTTTGACAGGTTATGGCTCCCGTAACTCTAAACGAGCCAGAGGTTATGGCCGTCCGAATAATCTATATCTACAGGGTGCAACATCCACGGTGCATGGAGCAACATCCATCCGAAATGGAGAAACAGTGCCGTACGATTTTTAGAAATGCGTGCATGGATTTGAAACGGAACAGTACCATGGTGCACCACTCTCCAGCGATGGTAAATCGAAGACGTGCCGCGGTAATCCTGTTTTACCGTAAAAATCTACGTGTCGAAAAAACGAAGGGTAAAAAACTTACGAGACCCGATTGAGATTCGGGTGGTCCTTTTTGGGCATTAATCTATCCTTTGACGGCTGAAAGCTGTCAAAGCCATAGAAATCATCGAGGCCTTCGTTTTGACTGGTTATGGGTCTCGTACCTCCAAACGAGCCAGAAGTTATGGCCGTCCAAATAATCGATATCTACAGGGTGCAACATCCACGGTGCAAGGTGCAACATCCGTCCGAAATGGCGAAACAGAGCCGTACGACTTTTAGAAATGCGTGCATGGATTTGAAACGGAACTGTACCATGGTGCACCACACTCCAGCGATGGTAAATCGAAGGCCAGCCACGGTAATCCTATTTTACCGTAAAAATCCACGTGTCGAAAAAACGAAGGGTAAAAAACTTACGAGGCCCGATTGAGATTCGGGTTGTCCTTTTTGGGCATTAATCTATCCGTTGATGGTTGAAAGCTGTCAAAGCTGTAGAACTCATCGAGGCCTTCGTTTTGACAGGTTGTGGCTCCCGTAACTCTAAACAAGCCAGAAGTTATGGCCGTCCGAATAATCGATATCTACAGGGTGCAACATCCATGGTGCAAGGTGCAACATCCGTCCGAAATGGCGAAACAGTGCCGTACGACTTTTAGAAATGCATGCATGGATTTGAAACGGAACAGTACCATGGTGCACCACTGTCCAGCGATGGTAAATCGAAGGCCAGCAACCGTAATCCTGTTTTACCGTAAAAATCCACGTGTCGAAAAAACGAAGGATAAAAAACTTACGAGACCCGATTGAGATTCGGGTTGTCCTTTTTGGGCATTAATCTATCCGTTGATGGATGAAAGCTGTCAAAGCCATAGAACTAATCTAGGCCTTCGTTTTGACAGGTTATGGCTCCCGTAACTCTAAACGAGCCAGAAGTTATGGCCGTTTGAATAATCGATATCTACAGGGTGCAACATCCACGGTGCAAGGTGCAACATCCGTCCGAAATGGTGAAAAAGTGTTGTACGACTTTTAGAAATGCGTGTATGAATTTGGAACGGAACAGTACCATGGTGCACCGTTCTCCAGCGATGGGAAGTCGAAGACGGGCCACGGTAATCCCGTTTTACCGTAAAAATCCACGTGTCGAAAAAACGAAGGGTAAAAAACTTACGAGACCCGATTGAGATTCGGGTTGTCCTTTTTGGGCATTAATCTATCGGTTGACGGCTGAAAGCTGTAGAACTCATCGAGGCCTTCGTTTTGACAGGTTATGGCTCCCGTAACTCTAAACGAGCCAGAAGTTGTGGCCGTCCGAATAATCGATATCTACAGGGTGCAACATCCACGGTGCAAGGTGCAACATCCGTCCGAAATGAAGAAAAAGTGTCGTACGACTTTTAAAAATGCGTGCATGGATTTGAAACGGAACAGTACCATGGTGCACCACTCTCCAGCGTTGGTAAATCGAAGGCCAACCACGGTAATCCTATTTTACCGTAAAAATCCACGTGTCGAAAAAACGAAGGGTAAAAAACTTACGAGACCCGATTGAGATTCGGGTTGTCCTTTTTGGGCATTAATCTATCCGTTGAGGGCTGAAAGCTGCCAAAGCCACAGAACTCATCGAGGACTTCGTTTTGACAAGTTATGCATCCCGTAACTCTAAACGAGCCAGAAGTTATGGCCGTCCGAATAATCGATATCTACAGGGTGCAACATCCCCGGCGCAAGGTGCAACATCCGTCCGAAATGGCGAAACAGTGCCGTACAACTTTCAGAAATGCGTGCATGGATTTGAAACGGAACAGTACCATGGTGCACCACTGTCCGGCGATGGTAAATCGAAGGCTAGCCACCGTAATCCTGTTTTACCGTAAAAATCCACGTGTCGAAAAAACGAAGCGTAAAAAACTTACGAGAACCGATTGAGATTCGGGTTGTCCTTTTTGGGCATTAATCTATCCGTTGACGGCTGAAAGCTGTCAAAGCCGTAGAACTCATAGAGGCCTTCGTTTTGACATGTTATGGCTCCCGTAACTCTAAACGAGCCAGAAGTTATGGCCGTCCGAATAATCGATATCTACAGGGTGCAACATCCACGGTGCATGGTGCAACATCCGTCCGAAATGGCGAAACAGTGTCGTACGACTTTTAGAAATGCGTGCATGGATTTGAAACGGAACAGTACCATGGTGCACCACTCTCCAGCGATGGTAAATCAAAGACTGGCCACGGTAATCCTATTTTACCGTAAAAATCCACGTGTCGAAAAAACGAAGGGTAAAAAACTTACGAGACCCGATTGAGAATCGGGTTGTCCTTTTTGGGAATTAATCTATCCGTTGACGGCTGAAAGCTGTCAAAGTCGTAGAACTCATCGAGGCCTTCTTTTTGATATGTTATGGCTCCCGTAACTCTAAACGAGGCAGAAGTTATGGCCGTCCAAATAATCGATATCTACAGGGTGCAACATCCACGGTGCAAGGTTCAACATCCGTCCGAAATGGCGAAACAGAGCCGTACGACTTTTGGAAATGCGTGCATGGATTTGAAACGAAACAGTACCATGGTGCACTACTCTCCAGTGATGGTAAATCGAAGGCCAGCCACGGTAATTCTATTTTACCGTAAAAATCCACGTGTCGAAAAAACGAATGGTAAAAAACTTACGAGGCCCGATTGAGATTCGGGTTGTCCTTTTTGGACATTAATCTATCCGTTGACGGCTGAAAGCTGTCAAAGCCGTAGAACTCATCGAGGCCTTCGTTTTGACAGGTTGTGACTCCTGTAACTCTAAACAAGTCATAAGTTATGGCCGTCCGAATAATGGATATCTACAGGGTGCAACATCCACGGTGCAAGGTGCAACATCCACGGTGCAAGGTGCAACATCCGTCCGAAATGGCGAAACAGTGTCGTACGACTTTTAGAAATGCATGCATGGATTTGAAACAGAACAGTGCCATGGTAGACCACTGTCCAGCGATGGTAAATCGAAGGCCAGCAACCGTAATCCGGTTTTACCGTAAAAATCCACGTGTCGAAAAAACGAAGGATAAAAACTTACGAGACCCAATTGAGATTCGAGTTGCCCTTTTTGGGCATTAATCTATCCGTTGATGGCTGAAAGCTGTCAAAGTCGTAGAACTCATCGAGGCCTTCGTTTTGACAAGTTATGGCTCCGTAACTCTAAACGAGCCAGAAGTTATGGCCGTTTGAATAATCGATATCTACAGGGTGCAACATCCACGGTGCAATGTGCAACATCCGTCCGAAATGGTGAAACAGTGTTGTACGACCTTTAGAAATGCGTGCATGGATTTGAAACGGAACAGTACCATGGTGCACCGCTCTCCACCGATGGGAAGTCGAAGACGGGCCACGGTAAACCCGTTTTACCGTAAAAATCCACGTGTCGAAAAAACGAAGGGTAAAAAACTTACGAGACCCGATTGAGATTCGGGTTGTCCTTTTTGGGCATTAATCTATCCGTTGACGGCTGAAAGCTGTCAAAGCCGTAGAACTCATCGAGGCCTTCGTTTTGACAGGTTATGGCTCCCGTAACTCTAAAAGAGCCAGAAGTTGTGGTCGTCCGAATAATCGATATCTACAGGGTGCAACATCCACGGTGCAAGGTGCAACATCCGTCCGAAATGGCGAAACAGTGTCGTACGACTTTTAGAAATGCGTGCACGGATTTGAAACGGAACAGTACCATGGTGCACCACTGTCCAGCGATGGTAAATCGAAGGCCAGCCACCGTAATCCTGTTTTACCGTAAAAATCCACGTGTCGAAAAAACGAAGGGTAAAAAACTTATGAGACCCGATTGAGATTCGGGTTGTCCTTTTAGGCATTAATCTATCCGTTGACGGCTGAAAGCTGTCAAAGCCGTAGAACTCATCGAGGCCTTCGTTTTGACAGGTTATGGCTCCCGTAACTCTAAACAAGCCAGAAGTTATTGCCGTTTGAATAATCGATATTTACAGGGTGCAACATCCACGGTGCAAGGTCAACATCCGTCCAAAATGGTGAAACAGTGTCGTACGACTTTTAGAAATGCGTGCATGGATTTGAAATGGAACAGTACCATGGTGCGCCACTCTCCAGCGATGGGATGTCGAAGACGGGCCACGGTATCCCATTTTACCATAAAAATCCACGTGTCGAAAAAACGAAGGGTAAAAAACTTAAGAGACCCGATTGAGATTCGGGTTGTCCTTTTTGGGCATTAATCTATCCGTTAACGGCTGAAAGCTGTCAAAGCCATAGAACACATCGAGGCCTTCGTTTTGACAGGTTACGGCTCCCGTAACTCTAAACGAGCCAGAAGTTATGGTCGTCCGAATAATCGATATCTACAGGGTGCAACATCCGCGGTGCAAGGTGCAACATCCGTCTGAAATGGCGAAACAGTGCCGTACGACTTTTAAGAATGCGTGCATGGATTTGAAATGGAACAGTGCCATGGTGCACCACTCTCCAGCGACGGTAAATCGAAGGCGAGGCACGGTAATCCCGTTTTACCGTAAAAATCCGGTGTCGAAAAAACGAAGGGTAAAAAACTTACGAGACCCGATTGAGATTCGGGTTGTCCTTTTGGGCATTAATCTATCCGTTGACGGGTGAAAGCTGTCAAAGCCGTAGAACTCATCGTGGCCTTCGTTTTGACAGGTTATGGCTCCCGTATCTCTAAACGAGCCAGAAGTTATGGCCGTCCGAATAATCGATATCTACAGGGTGCAACATCCGCGGAGCAAGGTGCAACATCCGTCCGAAATGGCGAAACAGTGCCGTACGACTTTTAGAAATGTGTGCATGGATTCGAAACGGAACAATACCATGGTGCACCACTCTCCAGCGATGGTAAATCGAAGGCGAGGCACGGTAATCCCGTTTTACCGTAAAAATTCGGTGTCGAAAAATCGAAGGGTAAAAAATTTACGAGACTCGATTGAGATTCGGGTTGTTTCTTTTTTGGGCGTTAATCTATCCGTTACGGCTGAAAGCTGTCAAGTCGTAGAACTCATCGTGGCCTTCGTTTTGATAGGTTATGGCTCCCGTAACTCTAAACGAGCCAGAAGTTAT
Organism: Allium cepa; assembly: GCA_030765085.1. NCBI lineage: Eukaryota > Viridiplantae > Streptophyta > Magnoliopsida > Asparagales > Amaryllidaceae > Allium > Allium cepa. The sequence goes on from CM060941.1 coordinate 3,748,142, forward strand.
GGCCGTCCGAATAATCGATATCTACAGGGTGCAACATTAACGGTGCAAGGTGCAACATCCGTCTGAAATGGTGAAACAGCGCCGTACGACTTTTAGAAATGCGTGCATGGATTTCAAACGGAACAGTACCATGGTGCACCACTCTCCAGCGATGGTAAATCGAAGGCTGGCCACGGTAATCCTGTTTTACCGTAAAAATCCACGTGTCGAAAAAACGAAGGGTAAAAAACTTACGAGACCCGATTGAGATTCGGGTTGTCCTTTTTGGGCATTAATCTATCCGTTGACGGCTGAAAGCTGTCAAACCCGTAGAACTCATCGAGGCCTTCATTTTGACAGATTACGGCTCCCGTAACTCTAGACGAGTCAGAAGTTATGGCCATTTGAATAATCGATATCTACAAGGTGCAACATCCACGGTGCAAGGTGCAACATCCGTCCGAAATGGGGAAACAGTGCCGTATGACTTTTAGAAATGCGTGCATGGATTTGAAATGGAACATTACCATGGTGCACAACTCTCTAGCGATGGGAAGTCGAAGACGGGCCACGGTAATCCCGTTTTACCGTAAAAATCCACGTGTCGAAAAAGAGAAGGGTAAAAAACTTACGATACCCGATTGAGATTCGGGTTGTCCTTTTTGGGCATTAATCGATCCATTGACGGCTGAAAGCTGTCAAAGCCGTAAAACTCATCGAGGCCTTCGTTTTGACATGTTATGGCTCCCGTAACTCTAAACGAGCCAGAAGTTATGGCCGTCCGAATAATCGATATCTACAGGGTGCAACATCCACGGTGCATGGTGCAACATCCGTCCGAAATGGCGAAACAGTGTCGTACGACTTTTAGAAATGCGTGCATGGATTTGAAACGGAACAGTACCATGGTGCACCACTCTCCAGCGATGGTAAATCGAAGACTGGCCACGGTAATCCTGTTTTACCGTAAAAATCCACGTGTCGAAAAAACGAAGGGTAAAAAACTTACGAGACCCGATTGAGATTCGGGTTGTCCTTTTTGGGAATTAATCTATCCGTTGACGGCTGAAAGCTGTCAAAACCGTAGAACTCATCGAGGCCTTCGTTTTGACAGGTTATGGCTCCCGTAACTCTAAACGAGGTAGAAGTTATGGCCGTCCAAATAATCTATATCTACAGGGTGCAACATCCACGGTGCAAGGTTCAACATCCGTCCGAAATGGCGAAACAGAGCCGTACGACTTTTAGAAATGGGTGCATGGATTTGAAACGAAACAGTACCATGGTGCACTACTCTCCAGTGATGGTAAATCGAAGGCCTGCCACGGTAATTCTATTTTACCGTAAAAATCCACGTGTCGAAAAAACGAAGGGTAGAAAACTTACGAGGCCCGATTGAGATTCGGGTTGTCCTTTTTGGACAATAATCTATCCGTTGACGGCTGAAAGCTGTCAAAGCCGTAGAACTCATCGAGGCCTTCGTTTTGACAGGTTGTGACTCCTGTAACTCTAAACAAGCCAGAAGTTATGGCCGTCCGAATAATGGATATCTACAGGGTGCAACATCCACGGTGCAAGGTGCAACATCCTCGGTGCAAGGTGCAACATCCGTCCGATATGGCGAAACAGTGTCGTACGACTTTTAGAAATGCATGCATGGATTTGAAACAGAACAGTGCCATGGTAGACCACTGTCCAGCGATGGTAAATCGAAGGCCAGCAACCGTAATCCGGTTTTACCGTAAAAATCCACGTGTCGAAAAAACGATGGATAAAAAACTTACGAGACCCGATTGAGATTCGGGTTGTCCTTTTTGGGCATTAATCTATCCGTTGACGGCTGAAAGCTGTCAAAGCCGTAGAACTCATCGAGGCCTTCGTTTTGACAAGTTATGGCTCCCGTAACTCTAAACGAGCCAGAAGTTATGGCCGTTTGAATAATCGATATCTACAGGGTGCAACATCCACGGTGCAATGTGCAACATCCGTCCGAAATGGTGAAACAGTGTTGTACGACTTATAGAAATGCGTGCATGGATTTGAAACGGAACAGTACCATGGTGCATCGCTCTCCAGCGATGGGAAGTCGAAGACGGGCCACGGTAAACCCGTTTTACCGTAAAAATCCACGTGTCGGAAAAACATAGGGTAAAAAACTTACGAGACCTGATTGAGATTCGGGTTGTCCTTTTTGGGCATTAATCTATCCGTTGACGGCTGAAAGCTGTCAAAGCCGTAGAACTCATCGAGGGCTTCGTTTTGACAGGTTATGGCTCCCGTAACTCTAAAAGAGCCAGAAGTTGTGGTCGTCCGAATAATCGATATCTACAGGGTGCAACATCCACGGTGCAAGGTGCAACATCCGTCCGAAATGGCGAAACAGTGTCGTACGACTTTTAGAAATGCGTGCACGGATTTGAAACGGAACAGTACCATGGTGCACCACTGTCCAGCGATGGTAAATCGAAGGCCAGCCACCGTAATCCTGTTTTACCGTAAAAATCCACGTGTCGAAAAAACGAAGGGTAAAAAACTTATGAGACCCGATTGAGATTCGGGTTGCCCTTTTAGGCATTAATCTATCCGTTGACGGCTGAAAGCTGTCAAAGCCGTAGAACTCATCGAGGCCTTCGTTTTGACAGGTTATGGCTCCCGTAACTCTAAACAAGCCAGAAGTTATTGCCGTTTGAATAATCGATATTTACAGGGTGCAACATCCACGGTGCAAGGTCAACATCCGTCCAAAATGGTGAAACAGTGTCGTACGACTTTTAGAAATGCGTGCATGGATTTGAAATGGAACAGTACCATGGTGCGCCACTCTCCAGCGATGGGATGTCGAAGACGGGCCACTGTATCCCATTTTACCATAAAAATCCACGTGTCGAAAAAACGAAGGGTAAAAAACTTAAGAGACCCGATTGAGATTCGGGTTGTCCTTTTTGGGCATTAATCTATCCGTTAACGGCTGAAAGCTGTCAAAGCCATAGAACACATCGAGGCCTTCGTTTTGACAGGTTACGGCTCCCGTAACTCTAAACGAGCCAGAAGTTATGGTCGTCCGAATAATCGATATCTACAGGGTGCAACATCTGCGGTGCAAGGTGCAACATCCGTCCGAAATGGCGAAACAGTGCCGTACGACTTTTAAGAATGCATGCATGGATTTGAAACGGAACAGTGCCATGGTGCACCACTCTCCAGCGATGGTAAATCGAAGGCGAGGCACGGTAATCCCGTTTTACCGTAAAAATCCGGTGTCGAAAAAACGAAGGGTAAAAAACGTACGAGACTCGATTGAGATTCGGGTTGTCCTTTTTGGGCATTAATCTATCCGTTGACGGCTGAAAGCTGTCAAAGTCGTAGAACTCATCGTAGCCGTCTTTTTGACAGGTTATGGCTCCCGTTACTCTAAACGAGCCAGAAGTTACGCCCGTCCGAATAATCCATATCTACAGGGTGCAGCATCCGCGGTGCAAGGTGCAACATCCGTCCAAAATGGCGAAACAGTGTCGTACGACTTTTAGAAATGCGTGCATGGATTTGAAACGGAACAGTACCATGGTGCACCACTCTCCAGCGATGGCAAATCGAACACGAGGCACGGTAATCCCGTTTTACCGTAAAAATCTGGTGTCGAAAAAACGAAGGGTAAAAAACTTACGAGACCCGATTGAGATTCGGGTTGTCCTTTTTGGGCATTAATCTATCCGTTGACGGCTGAAAGTGATCAAAGCCGTAGAACTCACCGTGGCCTTCGTTTAGACAGGTTATGGCTCCCGTAACTCTGAACGAGCCAAAAGTTATGGCCGTCCGAGTAATCGATATCTACAGGGTGCAACATCCGCGGAGCAAGGTGCAACATCCGTACGAAATGGAGAAACAGTGCCGTACGACTTTTTGAAATGCATGCATGGATTTGAAACGGAATAGTACCATGGTGCACCACTCTTCAGCGATGGTAAATCGAAGACGAGCCACGGTAATCCCGTTTTACCGTAAAAATCCGGTGTATAAAAAACGAAGGGTAAAAAACTTACGAGACCCGATTGAGATTCGGGTTGTCCTTTTTGGGCATTAATCTATCCGTTGACGGCTGAAAGCTGTCAAAGCCGTAGAACTCAACGTGGCCTTCCTTTTGACAGGTTATGGCTCCCGTAACTCTAAATGAGCCAGAAGTTATGGCCGTCCGAATAATCGTATCTACAGGGTGCAACATCCGCGGTGCAAGGTGCAACATCCGTCTGAAATGGCGAAACAGTGTCGTACGACTTTTAGAAATGCGTGCATGGATTTGAAATGGAACAGTACCATGGTGCACCACTCTCCAGCGATGGTAAATCGAAGGCGAGGCACGGTAATCCCGTTTTACCGTAAAAATCCGGTGTCGAAAAAACGAAGGGTAAAAAACTTACGAGACCCGATTGAGATTCGGGTTGTCCTTTAGGGCATTAATCTATCCGTTGACGGCTGAAAGCTGTCAAAGCCGTAGAACTCAACGTGGCCTTCCTTTTGACAGGTTATGGCTCCCGTAACTCTAAAGGAGCCAGAAGTTATGGCCGTCCGAATAATCGTATCTACAGGGTGCAACATCCGCGGTGCAAGGTGCAACATCCGTCTAAAATGGCGAAACAGTGTCGTACGACTTTTAGAAATGCGTGCATGGATTTGAAATGGAACAGTACCATGGTGCACCACTCTCCAGCGATGGTAAATCGAAGGCGAGGCACGGTAATCCCGTTTTACCGTAAAAATCCGGTGTCGAAAAAACGAAGGGTAAAAAACTTACGAGACCCGATTGAGATTCGGGTTGTCCTTTTGGGCATTAATCTATCCGTTGACGGCTGAAAGCTGTCAAAGCCGTAGAACTCATCGTGGCCTTCGTTTTGACAGGTTATGGCTCCCGTAACTCTAAACGAGCCAGAAGTTATGGCCGTCCGAATAATCGATATCTACAGGGTGCAACATCCGCGGAGCAAGGTGCAACATCCGTCCGAAATGGCGAAACAGTGCCATACGACCTTTAGAAATGCGTGCATGGATACGAAACGGAACAATACCATGGTGCAGCACTCTCCAGCGATGGTAAATCGAATGCGAGGCACGGTAATCCCGTTTTACCGTAAAAATCCGGTGTCGAAAAATCGAAGGGTAAAAAATTTACGAGACTCGATTGAGATTCGGGTTGTTTCTTTTTTGGGCATTAATCTATCCGTTACGGCTGAAAGCTGTCAAGTCGTAGAACTCATTGTGGCCTTCGTTTTGACAGGTTATGGCTCCCGTAACTCTAAACGAGCCAGAAGTTATGGCCGTCCGAATAACCGATATCTACAGGGTGCAACATCCGCGGTGCAAGGTGCTACATCCGACCGAAATGGCGAAACAGTGTCTTACGACTTTTAGAAATGCTGCATGGATTTGAAACGGAACAGTACCATGGTGCACTACTCTCCAGCGATGGTAAATCGAAGACGAGGCACGGTAATCCCATTTTACCGTAAAAATCCGGTGTCAAAAAAACGAAGGGTAAAAAAATTACAAGACCCGATTGAGATTCGGGTTGTCTTTTTTGGGCATTAATCTATCCGTTGATGGGTGAAAGCTATCAAAGCCGTAGAACTCATCGTGGTCTTCGTTTGGACAGGTTATGGTTCCCCTAACTCTAAACGAGCCAGAAGTTATGGCCGTCCGAATAATCGATATCTACAGGGTGCAACATCCGCGGTGCAAGGTGCAACCTCCGTCCGAAATGGCGAAACCGTATCATACGACTTTTAGAAATGCGTGCATGGATGTGAAATGGAACAGTACCATGGTGCAGCACTCTCCAGCGATGGTAAATCGAAGGCGAGGCAGGGTAATCCCGTTTTACCGTAAAAATCCGGTGTCTAAAAAACGAAGGGTAAAAAACTTATGAGACCCGATTGAGATTCTGGTTGTCCTTTTTGGGCATTAATCTATCCGTTGACGGCTGAAAGCTGTCAAAGCCGTAGAACTCAACGTGGCCTTCCTTTTGACAGGTTATGGCTCCCGTAACTCTAAATGAGCTAGAAGTTATGGCCGTCCGAATAATCGTATCTACAGGGTGCAACATCCGCGGTGCAAGGTGCAACATCCGTCTGAAATGGCGAAACAGTGCCGTACGACTTTTAGAAATGCGTGCATGGATTTGAAATGGAACAGTACCATGGTGCACCACTCTCCAGCGATGGTAAATCGAAGGCGAGGCACGGTAATCCCGTTTTACCGTAAAAATCCGGTGTCGAAAAAACGAAGGGTAAAAAACTTACGAGACCCGATTGAGATTCGGGTTGTCCTTTTGGGCATTAATCTATCCGTTGACGGGTGAAAGCTGTCAAAGCCGTAGAACTCATCGTGGCCTTCGTTTTGACAGGTTATGGCTCCCGTATCTCTAAACGAGCCAGAAGTTATGGCCGTCCGAATAATCGATATCTACAGGGTGCAACATCCGCGGAGCAAGGTGCAACATCCGTCCGAAATGGCGAAACAGTGCCGTACGACTTTTAGAAATGTGTGCATGGATTCGAAACGGAACAATACCATGGTGCACCACTCTCCAGCGATGGTAAATCGAAGGCGAGGCACGGTAATCCCGTTTTACCGTAAAAATTCGGTGTCGAAAAATCGAAGGGTAAAAAATTTACGAGACTCGATTGAGATTCGGGTTGTTTCTTTTTTGGGCGTTAATCTATCCGTTACGGCTGAAAGCTGTCAAGTCGTAGAACTCATCGTGGCCTTCGTTTTGATAGGTTATGGCTCCCGTAACTCTAAACGAGCCAGAAGTTATGGCCGTCCGAATAATCGATATCTACAGGGTGCAACATTAACGGTGCAAGGTGCAACATCCGTCTGAAATGGTGAAACAGTGCCGTACGACTTTTAGAAATGCGTGCATGGATTTCAAACGGAACAGTACCATGGTGCACCACTCTCCAGCGATGGTAAATCGAAGGCTGGCCACGGTAATCCTGTTTTACCGTAAAAATCCACGTGTCGAAAAAACGAAGGGTAAAAAACTTACGAGACCCGATTGAGATTCGGGTTGTCCTTTTTGGGCATTAATCTATCCGTTGACGGCTGAAAGCTGTCAAACCCGTAGAACTCATCGAGGCCTTCATTTTGACAGATTACGGCTCCCGTAACTCTAGACGAGTCAGAAGTTATGGCCGTTTGAATAATCGATATCTACAAGGTGCAACATCCACGGTGCAAGGTGCAACATCCGTCCGAAATGGGGAAACAGTGCCGTATGACTTTTAGAAATGTGTGCATGGATTTGAAATGGAACATTACCATGGTGCACAACTCTCCAGCGATGGGAAGTCGAAGACGGGCCACGGTAATCCCGTTTTACCGTAAAAATCCACGTGTCGAAAAAGAGAAGGGTAAAAAACTTACGAGACCCGATTGAGATTCGGGTTGTCCTTTTTGGGCATTAATCGATCCATTGACGGCTGAAAGCTGTCAAAGCCGTAAAACTCATCGAGGCCTTCGTTTTGACATGTTATGGCTCCCGTAACTCTAAACGAGCCAGAAGTTATGGCCGTCCGAATAATCGATATCTACAGGGTGCAACATCCACGGTGCATGGTGCAACATCCGTCCGAAATGGCGAAACAGTGTCGTACGACTTTTAGAAATGCGTGCATGGATTTGAAACGGAACAGTACCATGGTGCACCACTCTCCAGCGATGGTAAATCGAAGACTGGCCACGGTAATCCTGTTTTACCGTAAAAATCCACGTGTCGAAAAAACGAAGGGTAAAAAACTTACGAGACCCGATTGAGATTCGGGTTGTCCTTTTTGGGAATTAATCTATCCGTTGACGGCTGAAAGCTGTCAAAACCGTAGAACTCATCGAGGCCTTCGTTTTGACAGGTTATGGCTCCCGTAACTCTAAATGAGGCAGAAGTTATGGTCGTCCAAATAATCGATATCTACAGGGTGCAACATCCACGGTGCAAGGTTCAACATCCGTCCGAAATGGCGAAACAGAGCCGTACGACTTTTAGAAATGCGTGCATGGATTTGAAACGAAACAGTACCATGGTGCACTACTCTCCAGTGATGGTAAATCGAAGGCCTGCCACGGTAATTCTATTTTACCGTAAAAATCCACGTGTCGAAAAAACGAAGGGTAGAAAACTTACGAGGCCCGATTGAGATTCGGGTTGTCCTTTTTGGACATTAATCTATCCGTTGACGGCTGAAAGCTGTCAAAGCCGTAGAACTCATCGAGGCCTTCGTTTTGACAGGTTGTGACTCCTGTAACTCTAAACAAGCCAGAAGTTATGGCCGTCCGAATAATGGATATCTACAGGGTGCAACATCCACGGTGCAAGGTGCAACATCCTCGGTGCAAGGTGCAACATCCGTCCGAAATGGCGAAACAGTGTCGTACGACTTTTAGAAATGCATGCAAGGATTTGAAACAGAACAGTGCCATGGTAGACCACTGTCCAGCGATGGTAAATCGAAGGCCAGCAACCGTAATCCGGTTTTACCGTAAAAATCCACGTGTCGAAAAAACGATGGATAAAAAACTTACGAGACCCGATTGAGATTCGGGTTGTCCTTTTTGGGCATTAATCTATCCGTTGACGGCTGAAAGATGTCAAAGCCGTAGAACTCATCGAGGCCTTCGTTTTGACAAGTTATGGCTCCCGTAACTCTAAACGAGCCAGAAGTTATGGCCGTTTGAATAATCGATATCTACAGGGTGCAACATCCACGGTGCAATGTGCAACATCCGTCCGAAATGGTGAAACAGTGTTGTACGACTTATAGAAATGCGTGCATGGATTTGAAACGGAACAGTACCATGGTGCACCGCTCTCCAGCGATGGGAAGTCGAAGACGGGCCACGGTAAACCCGTTTTACCGTAAAAATCCACGTGTCGGAAAAACGAAGGGTAAAAAACTTACGAGACCCGATTGAGATTCGGGTTGTCCTTTTTGGGCATTAATCTATCCGTTGACGGCTGAAAGCTGTCAAAGCCGTAGAACTCATCGAGGCCTTCGTTTTGACAGGTTATGGCTCCCGTAACTCTAAACGAGCCAGAAGTTGTGGTCGTCCGAATAATCGATATCTACAGGGTGCAACATCCACGGTGCAAGGTGCAACATCCGTCCGAAATGGCGAAACAGTGCCGTACGACTTTTAGAAATGCATGCATGGATTTGAAACGGAACAGTACCATGGTGCACCACTGTCCAGCGATGGTAAATCGAAGGCCAGCCACCGTAATCCTGTTTTACCGTAAAAATCCACGTGTCGAAAAAACGAAGGGTAAAAAACTTATGAGACCCGATTGAGATTCGGGTTGTCCTTTTAGGCATTAGTCTATCCGTTGACGGATGAAAGCTGTCAAAGCCGTAGTACTCATCGAGGCCTTCGTTTTGACAGGTTATGGCTCCCGTAACTCTAAACGAGCCAGAAGTTATAGCCGTTTGAATAATCGATATTTACAGGGTGCAACATCCACGGTGCAAGGTGCAACATCCGTCCAAAATGGTGAAACAGTGTCGTACGACTTTTAGAAATGCGTGCATGGATTTGAAATGGAACAGTACCATGGTGCACCACTCTCTAGCGATGGGAAGTCGAAGACGGGCCACGGTATCTCGTTTTACCATAAAAATCCACGTGTCGAAAAAACGAAGGGTAAAAAACTTACGAGACCCGATTGAGATTCGGGTTGTCCTTTTTGGGCATTAATCTATCCGTTGATGGCTGAAAGCTGTCAAAGCCATAGAACTCATCGAGGCCTTCGTTTCGACAGGTTACGGCTCCCGTAACTCTAAACGAGCCAGAAGTTATGGTCGTCCGAATAATCGATATCTACAGGGTGCAACATCTGCGGTGCAAGGTGCAACATCGGTCCGAAATGGCGAAACAGTGCCGTACGACTTTTAGGAATGCATGCATGGATTTGAAACGGAACAGTGCCATGGTGCACCACTCTCTAGCGATGGTAAATCGAAGGCGAGGCACGGTAATCCCGTTTTACCGTAAAAATCCGGTGTCGAAAAAACGAAGGGTAAAAAACTTACGAGACTCGATTGAGATTCGGGTTGTCCTTTTTGGGCATTAATCTATCCTTTGACGGCTGAAAGCTGTCAAAGTCGTAGAACTCATCGTAGCCTTCTTTTTGACAGGTTATGGCTCCCGTTATTCTAAACGAGCCAGAAGTTACGCCCGTCCGAATAATCGATATCTACAGGGTGCAACATCCGCGGTGCAAGGTGCAACATCCGTCCAAAATGGCGAAACAGTGTCGTACGACTTTTAGAAATGCGTGCATGGATTTGAAACGGAACAGTACCATGGTGCACCACTCTCCAGCGATGGTAAATCAAACACGAGGCACGGTAATCCCGTTTTACCGTAAAAATCCGGTGTCGAAAAAACGAAGGGTAAAAAACTTACGAGACCCGATTGAGATTCGGGTTGTCCTTTTTGGGCATTAATCTATCCGTTGACGGCCGAAAGTGATCACAGCTGTAGAAATCACCGTGGCCTTCGTTTAGACAGGTTATGGCTCCCGTAACTCTAAACGAGCCAAAAGTTATGGCCGTCCGAGTAATCGATATCTACAGGGTGCAATATCCGCGGAGCAAGGTGCAACATCCGTACGAAATGGAGAAACAGTGCCGTACGACTTTTTGAAATGCATGCATGGATTTGAAACGGAATAGTACCATGGTGCACCACTCTTCAGCGACGGTAAATCGAAGACGAGCCACGGTAATCCCGTTTTACCGTAAAAATCCGGTGTCTAAAAAACGAAGGGTAAAAAACTTATGAGACCCGATTGAGATTCGGGTTGTCCTTTTTGGGCATTAATCAATCCGTTGACGGCTGAAAGCTGTCAAAGCCGTAGAACTCAACGTGGCCTTCCTTTTGAAAGGTTATGGCTCCCGTAACTCTAAATGAGTCAGAAGTTATGGTCGTCCGAATAATCGTATCTACAGGGTGCAACATCCGCGGTGCAAGGTGCAACATCCGTCTGAAATGGCGAAACAGTGCCGTACGACTTTTAGAAATGCGTGCATGGATTTGAAATGGAACCGTACCATGGTGCACCACTCTCCAGCGATGGTAAATCGAAGGCGAGGCACGGTAATCCCGTTTTACCGTAAAAATCCGGTGTCGAAAAAGCGAAGGGTAAAAAACTTACGAGACCCGATTGAGATTCGGGTTATCCTTTTGGGCATTAATCTATCCGTTGACGGCTGAAAGCTGTCAAAGCCGTAGAACTCATCGTGGCCTTCGTTTTGACAGGTTATGGCTCCCGTAACTCTAAACGAGCCAGAAGTTATGGTCGTCCGAATAATCGATATCTACAGGGTGCAACATCCGCGGAGCAAGGTGCAACATCCGTCCGAAATGGCGAAACAGTGCCGTACGACTTTTAGAAATGCGTGCATGGATTCGAAACGGAACAATACCGTGGTGCACCACTCTCCAGCGATGGTAAATCGAACGCGAGGCACGGTAATCCCGTTATACCGTAAAAATCCGGTGTCGAAAAATCGAAGGGTAAAAAATTTACGAGACTCGATAGAGATTCGGGTTGTTTCTTTTTTGGGCATTAATCTATCCGTTACGGCTGAAAGCTGTCAAGTCGTAGAACTCATCGTGGCCTTCGTTTTGACAGGTTATGGCTCCCGTAACTCTAAACGAGCCAGAAGTTATGGCCGTCCGAATAACCGATATCTACAGGGTGCAACATCCGCGGTGCAAGGTGCAACATCCGACCGAAATGGCGAAACAGTGTCTTACGACATTTAGAAATGCTGCATGGATTTGAAACGGAACAGTACCATGGTGCACTACTCTCCAGCGATGGTAAATCGAAGACAAGGCACGGTAATCCCATTTTACCGTAAAAATCCGGTGTCAAAAAAACGAAGGGTAAAAAAGTTACGAGACCCGATTGAGATTCGGGTTGTCTTTTTTGGGCATTAATCTATCCGTTGACGGCTGAAAGCTGTCAAAGCCGTAGAATTCATCGTGGTCTTCGTTTGGACAGGTTATGGTTCCCGTAACTCTAAACGAGCCAGAAGTTATGGCCGTCCGAATAATCGATATCTACAGGGTGCAACATCCGCGGTGCAAGGTGCAACCTCCGTCCGAAATGGCGAAACAGTATCGTACGACTTTTAGAAATGCATGCATGGATTTGAAACGGAACAGTGCCATGGTGCACCACTCTCCAGCGATGGTAAATCGAAGGCGAGGCAGGGTAATCCCGTTTTACCATAAAAATCCGGTGTCTAAAAAACGAAGGGTAAAAAACTTACGAGACCCGATTGAGATTCGGGTTGTCCTTTTTGGGCATTAATCTATCCGTTGACGGCTGAAAGCTGTCAAAGCCGTAGAACTCAACGTGGCCTTCCTTTTGACAGGTTATGGCTCCCGTAACTCTAAATGAGCCAGAAGTTATGGCCGTCCGAATAATCGTATCTACAGGGTGCAACATCCGCGGTGCAAGGTGCAACATCCGTCTGAAATGGCGAAACAGTGCCGTACGACTTTTAGAAATGCGTGCATGGATTTGAAATGGAACAGTACCATGGTGCACCACTCTCCAGCGATGGTAAATCGAAGGCAAGGCATGGTAATCCCGTTTTACCGTAAAAATCCGATGTCGAAAAAGCGAAGGGTAAAAAACTTACGAGACCCGATTGAGATTCGGGTTGTCCTTTTGGGCATTAATCTATCCGTTGACGGCTGAAAGCTGTCAAAGCCGTAGAACTCATCGTGGCCTTCGTTTTGACAGGTTATGGCTCCCGTATCTCTAAACGAGCCAGAATTTATGGCTGTCCGAATAATCGATATCTACAGGGTGCAACATCCGCGGAGCAAGGTGCAACATCCGTCCGAAATGGCGAAACAGTGCCGTACGACTTTTAGAAATGCGTGCATGGATTCGAAACGGAACAATACCATGGTGCACCACTCTCCAGCGATGGTAAATCGAAGGCGAGGCACGGTAATCCCGTTTTACCGTAAAAATCCGGTGTCGAAAAATCGAAGGGTAAAAAATTTACGAGACTCGATTGAGATTCGGGTTGTTTCTTTTTTGGGCATTAATCTATCCGTTACGGCTGAAAGCTGTCAAGTCGTAGAACTCATCGTGGGCTTCGTTTTGACAGGTTATGGCTCCCGTAACTCTAAACGAGCCAAAAGTTATGGCCGTCCGAATAATCGATATCTATAGGGTGCAACATTAACGGTGCAAGGTGCAACATCCATCCGAAATGGCGAAACAGTGCCGTACGACTTTTAGAAATGCGTGCATGGATTTCAAACGGAACAGTACCATGGTGCACCACTCTCCAGCGATGGTAAATCGAAGGCCGGCCACGGTAATCCTGTTTTACCGTAAAAATCCACGTGTCGAAAAAACGAAGGGTAAAAAACTTACGAGACCCGATTGAGATTCGGGTTGTCCTTTTTGGGCATTAATCTATCCGTTGACGGCTGAAAGCAGTCAAACCCGTAGAACTCATCGAGGCCTTCATTTTGACAGGTTATGGCTCCCGTAACTCTAGACGAGTCAGAAGTTATGGCCGTTTGAATAATCGATATCCACAAGGTGCAACATCCACGGTGCAAGGTGCAACATCCGTCCGAAATGGGGAAACAGTGCCGTACGACTTTTAGAAATGCGTGCATGGATTTGAAATGGAACATTACCATGGTGCACAACTCTCCAGCGATGGGAAGTCGAAGACGGGCCACGGTAATCCCGTTTTACCGTAAAAATCCACGTGTCGAAAAAGAGAAGGGTAAAAAACTTACGAGACCCGATTGAGATTCGGGTTGTCCTTTTTGGGCATTAATCGATCCGTTGACGGCTGAAAGCTGTCAAAGCCGTAAAACTCATCGCGGCCTTCGTTTTGACAGGTTATGGCTCCCGTAATTCTAAACGAGCCAGAAGTTATGGCCGTCCGAATAATCGATATCTACAGGGTGCAACATCCACGGCGCAAGGTGCAACATCCGTCCGAAATGGCGAAACAGTGCCGTACGACTTTTAGAAATGCGTGCATGGATTTGAAACGGAACAGTACCATGGTGCACCGCTCTCCTGCGATGGTAAATCGAAGACCAGCTACCGTAATCCTGTTTTACCGTAAAAATCCACATGTCGAAAAAACGAAGGGTAAAAAACTTACGAGACCCGATTGAGATTCGGGTTGTTTTTTTTGGGCATTTGTTGGGCGAATTCTCACACAGAAGATCTCGAGACCAAGAAGTCACAAGTTTTACCCGGGCTCGCAACCTCCACTTCGTTCAGAAACACAAGGCTCGAAGTCCATCCGGCATTCTCCATGCACAAGCTCATTCGGCATAAGGACATTCGGTCATCCCCATTCGGCATACCGGACCAAGGGCACCACCGAACCACCTCTCCAACACCCTACCGGACCAACCTACAACCGGACCAAGGCCATCACCGAGCCAACACTACTCCCCTACACGACCGGACCAGACCGCCACCGGACCACGCCTATCACCGGACCACCATGACCGAACCAAACTCCAACTTCTCTAAGCACAGCCGAATGAAGCCTCGCCGAACCAGATGATTGCCAGTCCAGATTGCTCCAGCCCGGGCCCACCAGCAGCTATATACATCCAAGACCCCTGCCCCCTACCTCACTCTATAAATAGAGGGGCAGGGGTACAACAATGGCGGACAAGTTTGAGAGCTCAAGCACGGAAAGAACTTTCAAACTACTTTCATATACTTGTACACAAAGCATTGTACTTGTAATCCGAAAGAAAGAAGATAATAACATATAAAGTGGACGTAGGCACGTTCTGGCCGAACCACTATAAATCTGTGTTTCTTTTACATTTCAGTCCCTGCTTTTTTCATATTTACATAACTCATCTAAATCATTAAGAATCACATAAAACCCACTAAATCTCACGACTTGGAGGTGTTTGCCCACTTTTCGCGCAAACATTTTTGGTGCTTTCACTGAGAGCTTCGAACTCGAAGCTCCAGCTTCCCTCATCCAACCTTCTTTCCCAATAGCATTCTTCTTTGCCTAGGAAACATGACTTCCAGACCAAGAAAAGACGCCAACAAGGGAAAGAACACTGCAACTAGCAGCGCTCCAAATCCAGTGGATCCAGATCAAGAGAACCATCCCCTACGGCAGCAGTGCCACATGTAGATCAGGCAATTCCAACAGCCCCTGCCGCGGAACAACCGGCAGTAATCACTAGAGCGGACCTAGACAGAGTTGTGGTGGAAGTGACTAACCGCTTCGCATCCCAACAAGAAGCTTTGGTGAACCAACTCATGTCACGCTTGAGGGATGTCGAAGAATCCAACCGCAACACTGAATCATGGGATGAATCTCAATCTGGAGGATCTTGGAGACAGCAAAGGTCTTCCCTCTTCGAGGAAGCCATCAACAGGAACTACAACGATAGGGGCCGCGCCCGGACTCAGCCCGAACTCCGACTCGAGGAAGCGCTTGGAACCGAACCCAGTGGGGGAGGCGCCAGGCGAGGGTCGGATGTAGCTGAGCCAGTCATGCCACCTAATCATAGAAACCCCACTGAACGAAGCCGAGCTAAAACCCAGCCCGAAGTTGACCCCATGGAAATGCCCGAAACAGAACCCCACAGGGGAAGATCAAGGCGGGGGCAACTTTAGCTGGTCCTAGCATGCATCCGAGCAGCCAGAGGCAACCACTGGATAACGTCAGAAGTGATAGACTATACCATCCCTACAGGTCATCTGTACGAGATCGATCCCGCAGGGAAGAACCAAGTTCATTTCTATCCGCTCCAAATTCTGATGAAAGAATGGCACGATTATTCAGAGAATGTGTCCAACGGGAGCAAAGGGACCGAGGAATAGGTGCTAGGGTTACCAGCCCCTTCACCCGCAATATCGAAACTGCCATCACCCCCCGGGAGTGGAAAATGCCAACCATGGAACCTTACATGGGAACTTCCGACCCCATCGTACACGTACAGAGGTACACCTAGATATGCTCATGAGCGGAGCAACAGAAGGGGTGCTGTGTAAATGTTTTCCGCTATTCCTAGCAGATCTAGCTACCTCCTGGTTCTGCCATCTACCCCAAGGATCTATCAGCTCGTGGGAGATGTTGAAAGAAAGGTTCATTAGCCAGTTCCACATCCATGTAGAGCAACCCAAGGATGCTTATTCTCTATCCAATGTCAAACAGAAATCCGGAGAGACACTGCAACAATATCTAACCCGGTTCAACGCCGCAGCGGCCGCAGTCCAAGATGCCGATGAGAAGCTCACCCTAATGGCCCTCTGTAGTGGTGTACACCCAGATACCAAGATCGCTAGAAGACTAACTAAGGAAAAACCGGCTACTTTACCTGATTTCTTCCATGAAGCTGGAAAGTATATGAGACTTGAAGACGCCGCCACTGAGAGGCAGTCAGGGCAACAAGGTAAGACGACTTCGGACAAGATTCCCGCTGCAGCTAAGGACACTCGAAGAAATGAATCTAGAGATAATGCTGGGGGCAGGAAGGTTGAAAAACGCCAATATAGACCAGGACCAAGATTTGACTCCTACACTCCTTTGAATGAAACAATCGAAAACATCTTTCTAGCCACTCAGGGCGAACTCGGATACAAGCGCCCCCCGCACAAGAAAGAATCTGATAACGCACTCAAGTCTGGAAAGTTCTGCCGCTTCCATGAATCCCACGGACATGACACCAATGAATGCCACCATCTCCGGGACTTGATCGAAGAACACATCAGAAGAAGAAGGCTGGAATGCTATGTGAAAGGTAAGAACAGGACTCCAACCCCTGCCAATGAGAACTCAAAGCGACCCCTCCCAGAAGTAGGCGGAGGGAATCGCAACACCAGTGGCTCTAGTCAAGAGAAGATAGTGGTCCATACCATCTCGGGAGGACCACACATCGCCGACAGAAGCTGGGCAGAGATGGAAAGATACGACAAGTCACTTAGAAATGCTGAAGGCTATGTTAACTCCATTATGGAAGAACGCCACCCGAAACGGAAAGAGAGTGACGATATCATATTCAGTAGGCGGGATTTAGAAGGAAGACAATATCCGCATATGGATCCCATGGTCATCTCTGCCTGGTTCGGTCCAGCTAAAGTTTTCCGAATTCTAATAGACACAGGAAGCTCCGTAAATATCCTGTTCAAGCATGCTTTCGACAAAATGAAACTGTCAATGAAGGATGTGTCTCCCTGCAACAAACCCCTACACGGTTTCACTGGAGATGCGAAAATGCCCCTCGGGCAACTTGACCTCTTCGTCGAAATAGGAAGTCATCCCCGCTCCGTTGTGCGAAAACAAACGTTCGTACTAATAGAAAACCACTCGGCCTACAACGCCTTCTTGGGAAGACCAGCCTTATCTGACTTCCAAATTGTCCTAGCCCCGTGGTGCCTAAAGATGAAATTCCCAACAGATAACGGAATAGGAGAAGTTGAAGGAGATCAAGACGCCGCTCGAGATTGCTATGTAACTGAACTTCGCAATAACCATAGAAAGAATAAATGAAAAGATGCAGAGACCACTCTCTGCATGAAAAGCTTGGAAGCATAGCAACTAAAGAAAGCCCCTCCTCTTCGATACACCAGCGATCCTTTCAATGAACTAGACCCCACGGATAAGGAGGAGGAGGCTACCACTGAGCCTGCAGAGGCCATGGAATTCGTATCTGTAGACAAACATGATTCAAGCAGACTATTAAAAATAGAATCTCGGCTAAAAACAGAATTGAAGGATCAACTCATTGACTTTCTCCGCCACAACTTAGATGTATTTGCGTGGACACATGCCGATATGACAGGAATCTCCCCAGACATAGCATGCCACATGCTGAACATCGATCCCACCAAGGTACCGATAAAGCAGAAAAAGAGAAGCATGGGAGCAGAACGATCAGCAGCCCTCGATGAGGAAGTAAAGAACCT
The DNA here is from genome assembly GCA_030765085.1 of Allium cepa. NCBI lineage: Eukaryota > Viridiplantae > Streptophyta > Magnoliopsida > Asparagales > Amaryllidaceae > Allium > Allium cepa. The sequence continues at coordinate 3,766,122 of CM060941.1, forward strand.
ACTTGCTAATGACTTCATACGAGAAGCCATCTACCCAGAATGGATAGCTAACCCGGTACTAGTAAAGAAAGCTAATGGGAAGTGGCGAACATGCATTGATTTCTCCAACTTAAATGACGCTTGCCCGAAAGACTGCTTCCCGCTCCCCCGAATCGATCAACTTGTGGACAGCACTGCCGGGCACGAACTTTTATCTTTTATGGATGCATTCTCCGGATACAACCAGATTCCCATGCACGCTCCCGATCAAGACCACACTAGCTTCATCACTGACCGGGGATTATATTGTTACAAAGTCATGCCTTTTGGACTCAAAAATGCCGGAGCTACCTATCAACGCCTCGTCAACAAGATGTTCGCGGAATTAATAGGACGAACTATGGAAGTATATGTGGATGACATGTTGGTAAAGTCCAAGAGAGCCGACGAACATGTAAGCCACCTGAGCGAGATGTTTCAGGTACTTCGCCGATATGGAATGAAGCTGAATCCTCTAAATTGCTCCTTCGGAGTGTCATCGGGAAAATTCTTAGGATTCATTGTCCATTCCAGAGGAATTGAAGCAAACCCTGAACAAATCCGGACTCTAAAAGAAATAAGAATACCTTCCACCCGAAAAGAGATGCAGAGCCTAAACGGAAAGGTGGCCGCCCTAAGCAGATTCATTTCCAAAGCAACTGACAAGTGCGTCCCTTTCTTCGAAGCTCTCAAGAAAGACAAAGGAAAGTTCGAATGGACCGATGAATGCTTAAAAGCCTTCCTTAACCTGATCGAACGCCTACAGAAACCACCAGTACTCTCAACTTCAAACGAAGGCGAAGAGCTATACCTATACCTCGCTGTATCATCTCATGCTCTAAGCGCTGCCCTGGTAAGAGAAGAAGGCCGCACACAACGCCCGGTGTACTTTATAAGTAAGAGATTTACGGGGGCAGAAGCCAGATATCCTAAACTTGAGAAATTGGCGTATTGTCTATTGATCGCGTCACGAAAACTACGACACTACTTCCAATCTCACTCCATCAGAGTTCTAACCGATCAGCCACTAAGACAGGTGCTCCATCGTCCCGACACTTCTGGACGACTCCTCAAATGGTGCATTGAACTAAGTCAGTATGACGTCACCTACCATCATCGCACCGCTATCAAGGGGCAAGCCATGGCCGATTTCATTGCCGAATTCACTACCAACGAAGGCAAGGATCAGTTCGAAATAGCAAAAAACATCAAGTGGAACCTCTTTGTAGATGGAGCATCGAACGAACAAGGCTCGGGGGCAGGTATTGTGATAATCACCCCCAGGGGAAGAAAGCTGTACTATGCATTAAGGTTGGAATTTGCGGCCACTAACAACGATGCGGAGTATGAGGCAGTAATAGAGGGATTGAAGCTTGCCTTAGAAATTGGAGTCAATTCTTTATGTCTTCATAGTGATTCTCAACTTATCATAAACCAAGTACTAGGAGAATTCCAGACACGAGGAGAACGACTCACAGCATATCTAAAGAAAACCAAACTGTTGCTCGACCAATTGGACCATTATCTAATCAAACACATTCCTCGAGAAGATAACCAAGAGGCCGATGAACTAGCAAAGAAAGCTAGTACGAAGAATAGCACCATTTCCGGAGCACTAGCCATCTCGAGGCAGCTAGCCCCAAGTTTCGAACAAGTGAATCTGATAACTGCAATTGAAGAAGGAACTTGGATGACTCCTATCCGGAAATATTTGCAGGACGGCACACTACCAGACAAACGTGATGAAGTCAGGAGAATTTTGAGGAAAGCTCCCCACTACACAATACAAGAAGGCATCCTCTACCGGCGTGGCTTCTCTAGCCCCTTACTCAGATGCGTCGCTGGAAGGGAAACCAAGGAAATCTTATTCAACATCCATCAAGGAAGTTGCGGAGATCACACTGGAGGACAAACTATGGCGAAAAAGATACTCCGATATGGATATTACTGGCCCACACTAAACAAAGACGCCTTGGACTTCGTCAAGAGATGCGACAGATGTCAGAAATTTGCCAAGATTCCTCGACTACCCGCAAATGAGATTACTCAAATGACCAGCCCTTGGCCCTTTGCTGTATGGGGAATTGATTTAATTGGCGAACTGCCAACGGGCCGAGGCGGAGCCAAATATGCTATAGTGGCAGTCGATTATTTCACCAAATGGGTGGAAGTGGAACCCCTAAATAAAATATCTTCAGAAAAAGTTATCAACTTCTTGATCAAAAATATTCTGTGCAGGTACGGAGTACCACTCAAGATCATATCAGACAACGGACTCCAATTTGACAGCAAAGAATTCGCCGACTGGTGCCAAGAGCATGGAATTCATAAAAGCTTCTCATCGATAGCTTATCCTCAGGCAAACGGACAAGTCGAAGCTGTCAACAAAATTCTCAAAACCCTAATCAAGAAAAAACTTGAAAAGTCAAAAGGCGCTTGGGTGGACGAACTTCCTACGGCACTTTGGGCCTACCGCACCTCTTTCAGAACATCAACGGGACATACTCCTTTCTCTTTGGCATACGGATCGGAGGCAATGCTCCCTGTTGAAACTATTGTTCCTTCCCACCGTAGGATCCACTACAATCCAGAAGAAAACGAAGAACTACTCCTCATGTCTTTGGATCTGATTGAGGAAAGGAGAAACGATGCAGCACTCAAAGCAGCAGCTCACAAACAAAAAGTGGCAGCACTATACAACTCCAAAGTCAAGCATCGCGTCTTACAAGAAGGAGATCTTGTTCTAAGGCGAATCTTTCCGCGCCCCGGGGCACTGGACCCCATCTGGGACGGATCATATGTAATTCATAAAGATCTCCACAACGGAGCTTATATTTTGTCAACAGTGGACGGAGAGGTGTTCCAGAGGGCATGGAACATCCGACACCTCCGTCGATACTTTTCTTAACTTGTACTGCCCATATGAAGTGAATTAGCAAAGAGAATCAGTGGACGTAGGCATTTTCATGCCGAACCACTTTAAAAAATCTTGTCTCTTTTTAACTTGTTCCTTTATATCTTGGCTGCTTGTTAAGCTTTATCCTTTTCCGTTGAACAAGATCTTATGGCATCTCCACTCAAGACGCACCACGGCCTCATCTGGACAAGGCCTAACAGGTACTCTACGATTCTATGCACTCGCCAATGAGACTCTTTTGCTCCAGCATCCCTCTGCTGCGGGTTAACTCATTCCTCGCGCCTGCCCTCAAAGCCAACTGTAATGAGCCGATTATAAGTCATCATAAAGGCCGACTATAGCCGATGGAAGCTCATTACGGCGTTCGGCTCGCCGACAACCGTGAACCTACTTTAAGCCCCAATATAAGGTGTGGCCAGCCAGGGGTAGTTCACGGCCAACGGCACCCACGCTAGCCGGCCACGGTAAATCGAATAATGCCCACGATTACGGACCATAATGGTTCGGGTAGTCACCGTGCGCGATCTCGGCTCCGATGTGTCTTAAGTGCGGCTGTGGTAAAAAAGAAAACTCCTCGCGGAGGCGTAAGATGGGTGACAAATGTCTCCAAGACCCACAGCTAGGGAAAGTGACTACAAAACCCGTTTGCCACGAACTTAAGCACATCGACGGCCTTCCGTGACTGGAAGTTTTACTTTTTCTATATTTCCATTTCATTTAAATACTTTTCTCCTATCCTGTATAACAAACTCTAAAGTACAGGAAACCAAATAGGGAGCATTCAGTCATGAGAATCTAAGCCTACGTACTGGGTGGCAAGGTACTCAGAGATATCTATGATCAGTTACACAAGAAGCTCGAAGCTACCGCCTGCAAATAAAACATGAAGGGCGGTACTCCCCTCTCTTGTACATAAATACATAACTATAGCTTATTCATACGTCACACCAACATTGCAAAACATGAAATTATATTTCAAGCAAAGGCTTAACATCAAACACAACTAAAATCACAGGCATATACATGGTTATACCTCTCACGCAGCACATCAAAATGACAACATTTAAGCATAACAAAATCAGCTTATATTATAAAATCACGCAAAGTTATTCCCTGCAAACAATATTATTACAGTCACATCAATGTTTTGGACTAATGTAAACAATAGTAAAAAGAAATAAAAAGCGGCCGAATCCGGACGAGTAACCAGCTGCGTCCGCACTCCATCACCAACTTCCCAAGCCTATTTGGCCGCAGGGCCGGAACCCCCAGCGTGTTGATCGGAAGTTCCACCTGTCCAATTCATAAGAGGAATCCATTAAACAAACGATAAACGATCAAGTTATGGAAACCCGGAAAGAAAAGGAAAAGAGAAGAATAACTCACCAGCGTCCGCCGCTTGATCCTCATCCTCTAGTTGCACACCCGCTTCCTCCGCAGCGAGCAACCGCATCCCCTCCTTCACCGCCGCTTGCTCCTCTTTCGAGAACTGAGCAGTGACCACATCCAGACTAAAAGCCGCTCCACCTTCCTTACCCGCATCGACCCTGGCCTCCTCTAAAGCCCGAAGGTATATCTTGGCCATGACCCGGGGATAATCATGCATCCAAGACAAGCTGCCCTCCTTCCAAGTGCGGCAGTACATGTCCTGCAGCATCTCGTCCATCATCCCCTCATTCTCTTCGAACTCACTCACCCGGGCTTCGGAAGTCTGCAACTTGGCGACAGCGACATCCCTCTCTGATCGGTATCTCGAGCAGTCAGCCTGGAGAGACCTCCTCATCTCCTCCATCTCCTCCTTTAACTTGGCTTGAGCCATCTCCGCGGCCTCAAGCCTTCTAGACAACTCCCCTACCTGCTCGAGATCCGCATTCCGAACCTCATCCACTGTCGCAATGGCCATGTCGATCCGCTCCTTATAGGCGGCCTCCATCTTCCGTAATTCCGCCCTACTAGCCTTTTCCATTGTCTCTTTCAGACGCCGGGAGGCTTCCTCGTGCCGAGAAATCTGAACGGCTTGACCGGCAAGCTGTTCGGCCTGATCAGCAACCTTCAGCCGCAACCGAATATTGGCACTCCCAATCTCCTCCCCGGCCTTGACCAATTGAGCATGATACTTCATTAACTTCTTGGTCTCTTCAGCCACCCGATCGATATTAGCCTTGGCCTCGTCTCCCATGGTAACTACCCGAGTGGTGAGAAGATCAAGATCTAGGGACTTAGCCTCGTCTAACACTCGTACCATGGGGTTGCGGGGAAGGAGGTGTTCACCCGTGGCCTCATCAAATGAAATATCCCGAGAGCTTGGGTCTAAATCAGGATGGCCGGCAAAGGGGTCACGAGGCACGTCAGGACGCCTTATACGGATAACTGTGGGATTCTTGGAAGGAGGTGGAGGGGGGATAAACTCCGTGCTCTCCTCCGTGGCATCACGAGGAGGCTGAACAGGAAGCTGCGGACCAGGGGAAGGCTCAAATAAAGAACGACTCCTCTTCTTTTTCTGAATGCTCTCTTCGATGACCCCAAGAAGAGGACGGTATTTGACCACGTCTCCAGTGCGACCAGTGGGAGGCTTCGCAGAAGCTCTCATCAACTTGAATTGTTCGAGGCCGTGTCGAACGTCTGACGTTTTAACCACCTGGCATGCCCCTGGAATAAAGAACAAGTGTTACAAACATACAATGGTCCCCAATTCAGGAAATATGTTAAGTAAAAAGAAAGAAAAGTGTGAAGGCACGTCTATTATACAAACCTTGCGGAGGAGTGGGGTACTGCAATAAGTCCTGAATCTCATTCCAGGACGGGAGTGAACCATAAAATATTTCTAAGTCCTTATCGAAAATGAAATCGACAGAGGACAAAAGTTCACCTTGCACCGCCGAAGTCACCCTAGCTAAGGAACCCCTGGGGGATAGATCGGCACCAGCCCCGACCTTGCCAGTCTCCTTCGCCTTCTCCGCTCCCGATTCCCCGAAGGCCTGGCGGAGGGCCTCATCCAGCTCAGAGTCTTGCCCAGAAGTTAAGGCACCAGCACCACTACCACCCTGACCATCTCCATCTCCTCCGCCTTCGGACTCTCCTTCCATATCGCCTCCTCCGCCCTCTTCCACACCTTCCTCCTCCGGAATGATCGGGCAAGTACTAGGAGAGGGGCCCTCCGATTCTTTAAGCTTCTTGTCCCTCGCGACGGGATGCTGTGCAAAGGGTTTTCTCTTGCCACTCTTCACCGTGGCCCCCTCCTTAGCTTTAGCAGCCTTCTCCTCAGCCGTGTCCCTTTGCTTAACAACGGACTGGTGCGGCTGGATCAAATTGTACTCCAGGAGGGTAGCGTTCCTGATCAGGAACGAAGCCGACCTGTCCCGCGCAGGAATGGCCTTTATTCCAACAGCCATCCGCGCCAAAGAATCATCTTCCACGACGGCAATGCCACCTGTCGCTAGCAAGAAATAGAAGCGTGTCAGAAGAAGCACTACAGTCAGAACATGGAAAATATAAATGAAATTAATCTTACAGCCGGAAGTGAAAAGGCGGAAAGAAACAGAATCGTCCTTGACAAAAAACCATTCCTTCTTGAACATGGTGAACTTTGAATATAAGTCCAAGACCGGTTTGAAGGGCATGTCTGCTTCCAGACTAATATACGGAGACCCCTTCTTGTAGCCTCTCAGGTTATACAAATACCGAATTTCCCGGTTAGAAGGAGGGCGCCCGTACCTCATCTGGAAGATGACGAAAAGGCTTACCAGAATGGCATAAGAGTTCGGCTGAAGCTGGAATGGAGCCACTTTCAAATATGTGGTAAAGCTGACTATCCAGGCATTGATAGGAGGGATAGCATCACACATGCAATGGTACCTCCTGTAAGCGAAGTAACCTTCGGGGGGATTATACGGCATCACTCCATCTCCCGGCAGCAGCATAAGAGCCCTATCTATCCCAAATGAACGAGAGATGATATCAAGTTGCTCCTCCTTTAGGGAGCTAGGAAAGCAATCGGGAGGGGAGACCAGAAGTTCCTATGGACCATATCCGTCCACTAACGACCTCGGAACAGGTCGATGCTGCCCAGATCCTGGTAGGGCTGGGGGCACGGAGGAAGACTCGCCTCTATCTTTGGATTTCCGTCTGTCTGATCGTGTTTCCGCCTTGCGAGACATTTATCTGCATACACAGAAGCGAAAAGACAAGTTGTTAGAACCAGGAGTACAGAGATGTAAGCGAAAAAGAATGCATAAGTCCAGAGTTCCACTCAAAGTCCAAATACAAGAGTTCATTCGGTATACAAGTCATTCGGCACTAAGAGTTCATTCGGTATACATCCATTCGGCACAAAGGCCTAAGTCCCATTCGGTAAAACGAGGGCCTTCGTATGTATTCGGCAAATTAGGCACATTCGGTAGTAAGTCCATTCGGTAATAAGTGTATACCTGATTCAGCAAGCAAGTTGGTTCGGCACGAAATGGTTCGGCTTTCGTTTGATTCGGCAAGATTGTTGATTCGGTATAGTATTGGTTCGGCGCTTGTTGATTCGGTGAAGAAAACCTAAGGGGGTGCAGCCCCTATATATGTTGGGCGAATTCTCACCCAGGAGACCATCAGTTCCTGACTGAAAGGGAATGCTTTTGGGCTTTCGAAGTGCCGATAATATGTTGATTGATTCGATGATTATTCGCGTGTACCCACGACCAATAGGCGTCAGTTCCATCTTGGATCGCAGTCTCCATCCTCGTCCGGCGATACCCCACAAGCTCCATTCGGCACCTCCGGGGACACAGCCCCATTCGGCACCTCCATGTACCCAAGTCATTCGGCGTCTCCATGTGCCATGATCCATCCGGCCCATGCTCCTTCACCCATTCGGTATAGCCGGTCCAAGTCCCGCCGAATACCACCACCGGACCACGCTATTGCCGAACCACCTTCCCATCACATCTCCACCGGACCAACCTCTCCAATATCCACCCATCACCGGACCACCATAGCCGGACCAGGCACCACCGGTCCAAACTCCAACATCTCCCTACCGAACGAGGCTACCACCGGTCCAACCTCACCACCGAATGAACCTCGCCGAACCAGACAACTGCCAGTCCAGATCGCTTCAGCCCGGGCCCACCAGCAGTTATATACTTCCAAGACCCCTGCCCCCTACCTCATTCTATAAATAGAGGGGCAGGGGTACAACAATGGCAGACAAGTTTGAGAGCTCAAGCAAGGAAGGAACTTTCAAACTACTTTCATATACTAATATACGAAGCATTGTACTTGTAATCTGAAGGAAAGAAGATAATAACATATAAAGTGGATGTAGGCACATTCTGGCCGAACCACTATAAATCCGCGTGTCATTTACATTTCAGCCCCTACTTCTTTTATATTTATATACTCATCTAAAATCATTGAAAATCACATATAATCAACTAAATAATACGACTTGGAGGTGTTTGTCCATTTTTTGTGCAAACATTTTTGGTGCTTTCACTGAGAGCTGAACTCCAGCTTCATCTTCTCCCACTCAACCTTCTTCCTAACAACATCACTCGTTGCTTAGAAATCATGCCTTCCAAACAGAGAAGGGATGTTAACAATGGAAAGAACATCGCAACTAGCAGCCTTCCAGATCCAGCAATCACAGATCAGCCCACTTCAACAGCAGTACCAGATGAAAATCAGGAGAATCCAACTGGTCCCGCAACGGAACAACCAATCACTAGGGCAGATCTGGACAGGGTTGTGGCTGAAGTAACTAACCGCTTCACATCCCAACAAGAAACTTTGGTGGACCAACTCATGTCACGCTTAAGGGATGCTGAAGAGTCCAACCGCAACACGGAATCATGGGGTGAATCCCAATCCGGAGGATCCCGGAGGCAACAAAGGTCTTCACTCTTCGAAGAAGCTATCAACAGAAACAACAATGATAGGGGCCGCGCCCGTACTCAGCCCGAATCCCGACTCGAGGAAGCCCTTGGTGCCGAGCCCAGCGGGGGAGGCACCAAGCGAGGGTCGGATGTAGCTGAGCCAGTCATGCCACCTAATCATAGAAACCCCGCTGAACGGAGCCGAGCTAGGACCCAGCCCGAAGTTGACCCCATGGATGTGCTCGAAACAGAACCCCACAGGGGAAGATCAAGGCAGGGGGCAACTGTAGCTGGTCCTAGCGTGCATCCAAGCAGCCAAAGACAACCACTGGATAATGCTAGAAGTGATAGATTGTACCATCCCTACAGGTCATCTGGACGAGATAGATCCCGCAGGGAAGAGCCAAGCTCATTTTTGTCCGCTCCAAATTCTGACGAACGAATGGCACGATTATTCAGAGAATGTGTCCAACGGGAGCAAAGGGACCGGGGAATAGGCGCTAGGGTCACCAGCCCCTTTACCCGAAATATCGAAACTGCCATTACTCCCCGGGAATGGAAAATGCCAACCATGGAACCTTACAAAGGAACTTCCGACCCCATCGTACATTTACAGAGATACACCCAGCATATGCTCATGAGTGGAGCAACAGAAGGAGTATTATGCAAGTGCTTTCCACTGTTCCTAGCAGATCTAGCTACCTCCTGGTTCTGCCATCTACCCCAAGGATCCATCAACTCATGGGAGACTTTGAAAGAAAGGTTTATCAGCCAGTTCCGCATCCATGTGGAACAGCCCAAGGACGCTTATTCTCTATCCAATGTCAAACAGAAATCCGGAGAGACGCTGCAACAATATCTAACGCGGTTCAACGCCGCAGCGGCAGCAGTTCAAGATGCCGATGAAAAACTCACTCTAATGGCCCTCTGTAGTGGTGTACATCCAGACACCAAGTTTGCCAGAAGGTTAACTAAGGAAAAACCAGCCACCTTGCCTGATTTCTTCCATGAAGCTGGAAAGTATATGAGGCTTGAAGACGCTGCTACAGAAAGGCAATCAGGACAACAAGGTAAGACAGTTCAGGACAAGGTTCCCGCTGCAGCTAGGGACGCTCGAAGAAATGAATCTAGAGACAATGCTGGGGGCAGAAAGGTTGAAAAGCGCCAATATCGACCGGGGCCAAGATTTGACTCCTACACTCCTTTGAACGAAACAATCGAAAACATCTACCTAGCCACTCAGGGCGAACTCGGATACAAGCGCCCCCCGCACAAGAAAGAATCAGGAAACGCACTCAAATCTGGAAAGTTCTGTCGCTTCCACGAATCCCACGGGCATGACACCAATGAATGCCATCATCTCCGGGACTTGATCGAAGAACACATTAGAAGAAGAAGACTGGAACGTTATGTGAAAGGCCAGAACAGGACTCCAACTCCCGCCAATGAGAACTCAAAGCAACCCCTCCCAGAAGTAGGCGGAGGGAGTCGCAACAATCACAACACCAGTGGCTCTAGTCAAGAGAAGATAGTGGTCCTTACCATCTCAGGAGGACCACACATCGCCGACAGAAGTTGGGCAGAGATGGAAAGGTACGGCAAGTCGCTTAGAAATGCCGAAGGATATGTTAACTCCATTACGGAGGAACGCCACCCGAAACGAAAAGAAAACAATGACATTGTATTCAGTAGGCATGATTTGGAAGGAAGACAGTACCCACATATGGATCCCATGGTCATCTCTGCCTGGTTTGGTCCAGCTAAAGTTTTTCGGATTCTAATAGACACGGGAAGCTCCGTAAATATCTTGTTCAAACATGCTTTCGACAAAATGAAGTTATCAATGAAGGATGTGTCTCCCTGCGAGAAACCACTGCACGGTTTCACTGGAGATGCAAAAATGCCCCTCGGGCAACTTGACCTCTTCGTCGAAATAGGAAGTCATCCCCGCTCCGTGGTGCGAAAACAAACGTTCGTACTAATAGAGAACCACTCGGCTTACAACGCCTTCTTGGGGAGACCAGCCTTGTCTGACTTCCAAATTGTCTTAGCCCCCTGGTGCCTGAAGATGAAATTTCCAACGGACAACGGAATAGGAGAAGTAGAAGGAGATCAAGACGCTGCCCGAGACTGCTATGTGACTGAGCTTCGCAACAACCGCAGAAAGAATAAAGGAAAAGATGCAGAGACTACTCTCTGCATGAAAAGCTTGGAGGCATAGCAACTAAAGAAAGCCCCTCCTCTTCGATACACAAGCGATCCCTTCAATGAACTAGACCCCAGAGATAAAGAGGAGGAGGCTACCGCCGAGCCTACAGAGGCCATGGAATTCGTATCTGTAGATAAGCGCGATTCAAGTAAACTATTAAAAATCGGATCTCAGCTGAAAACGGAATTGAAGGATCAACTCATTGACTTTCTCCGCCACAACTTAGATGTATTTGCGTGGACCCATGCCGATATGACAGGAATCTCTCCAGACATAGCATGCCACATGTTGAACATCGATCCCACCAAGGTACCAGTAAAGCAGAAAAAGAGAAGCATGGGGGCGGAGCGATCAGCAGCCCTTGATGAGGAAGTAAAGAATCTACTTGCTAATGGCTTCATACGGGAAGCCATCTACCCGGAATGGATCGCTAACCCAGTGCTAGTAAAAAAGGCCAGTGGAAAGTGGCGAACATGTATTGACTTCTCCAATCTGAATGACGCTTGCCCAAAAGATTGCTTCCCACTTCCCCGAATTGACCAACTTGTAGACAGCACGGCTGGGCACGAACTCCTATCTTTTATGGATGCATACTCCGGATATAACCAGATCCCCATGCACGCTCCCGATCAGGACCACACTAGCTTCATCACCGACCGCGGATTATATTGTTACAAAGTCATGCCTTTTGGACTCAAAAATGCTGGAGCTACCTATCAACGCCTCGTCAACAAAATGTTCGCAGAATTAATAGGGCGAACTATGGAGGTATATGTGGATGACATGTTGGTAAAGTCCAGGAAAGCCAACGACCATGTAAGCCATCTGGACGATATGTTTCAGGTACTCCGCCGATATGGAATGAAGCTGAATCCTCTAAAGTGCTCCTTCGGAGTATCATCGGGAAAATTCTTAGGATTCATCGTCCACGCCAGAGGAATCGAAGCAAACCCTGAACAAATCCGGGCTTTAAAAGAAATAAGGATACCTTCCACTCGAAAAGAAATGCAAAGCCTAAACGGAAAGGTGGCCGCCCTAAGCAGATTCATTTCCAAGGCAACTGACAAGTGTGTCCCTTTCTTCGAAGCTCTCAAGAAAGACAAAGGGAAGTTCGAGTGGACCGATGAATGCTTAAGAGCCTTCCTCAACCTAATCGAACACCTTCAGAGACCACCAGTACTCTCAACTCCAAATGAAGGTGAAGTGTTATACCTATACCTCGCTGTATCATCTCATGCTCTAAGCGCCGCCTTGGTAAGAGAAGAAGACCGCACACAACGCCCGGTTTACTTTGTAAGTAAGAGATTTACAGGGGCAGAGGCCAGATATCCTAAACTTGAGAAATTAGCATATTGTTTATTGATCGCGTCACGAAAACTGCGACACTACTTCCAGTCTCACTCCATCAGGTTTCTAACCGATCAACCACTAAGACAGGTGCTCCATCGTCCTGACACTTCTGGGCGACTCCTCAAATGGTGCATCGAACTAAGTCAGTATGATATCACCTACCATCCTCGTACCGCTATCAAAGGACAAGCCATGGCTGATTTCATTACCGAATTCACTATCAACGAAGGCAAGGAACAATCCGAAGTAGCAAAAAACACCAAGTGGAACCTCTTTGTAGACGGAGCATCAAACGAACAAGGCTCGGGGGCAGGTATTGTGATCATCACCCCCAGGGGAAGAAAGTTGTACTATGCATTGAGATTGGAGTTCACAGCCTCTAACAACGACGCTGAATATGAAGCAGTAATAGCAGGATTGGAACTGGCCCTAGAAATCGGAGTCAATTCCCTATGTATTCATAGTGATTCTCAGCTTATCGTAAACCAGGTACTAGGAGAATTCCAGACTCGGGGAGAACGGCTCACAGCATACCTAAAGAAAACCAAACTGCTGCTCGATCAATTGGACCATTATCTAATCAAACACATTCCTCGAGAAGAAAACCAAGAGGCAGATGAACTTGCGAAACAAGCTAGCATGATGAACAGCACCATTTCCGGGGCACTAGCAATCTCAAGGCAGCTAGCCCCAAGTTTCGAACAAGTGAATCTGATAACTACAATCGAAGAAGGAACCTGGATGACTCCTATCCGGAAATATTTGCAAGATGGCATACTACCCGACAGGCGAGACGAAGCCAAGAAGATTTTGAGGAAAGTTCCTCACTACACAATACAAGAAGGCATCCTCTACCGGCGTGGCTTCTCTAGCCCCTTATTGAGATGCGTCGCAGGAAGGGAAGCCAAGGAGATATTAACAGACATCCATCAGGGAGGATGCGGAGATCACACTGGAGGACAGACTTTGGCAAGAAAGATACTCCGATATGGATATTACTGGCCCACACTAAACAAAGATGCCCTAGACTTCGTTAAGAAATGCGACAGATGTCAGAAGTTCGCCAAGATCCCTCGTCTGCCCGCAAACGAAATTACTCAAATGACCAGCCCTTGGCCCTTCGCTGTATGGGGAATTGACTTAATTGGCGAACTGCCAACGGGCCGAGGCGGAGCCAAATATGCTATAGTGGCAGTCGATTATTTCACCAAATGGGTGGAAGCGGAACCTTTAAATAAAATATCTTCAGCAAAAGTTATCAACTTCTTGATTAAAAACATTCTGTGCAGGTATGGAGTCCCCCTCAAGATCGTATCAGACAACGGACTCCAATTTGACAGCGAAGAATTTGCCGACTGGTGCCAAGAGCATGGAATTCATAAAAGCTTCTCATCAGTAGCTTACCCTCAAGCAAACGGACAAGTTGAAGCTGTCAACAAAATTCTCAAAGCCCTAATCAAGAAGAAACTTGAAAAGTCAAAAGGCGCTTGGGTGGACGAACTTCCTACGGCACTATGGGCATACCGCACATCTTTCAGAACAGCAACGGGACATACTCCTTTCTCTTTGGCATATGGATCGGAGGCAATGCTCCCAGTTGAGACTATTGTGCCTTCTCACCGTAGGATCCACTACAACCCAGAAGAAAACGAAGAACTCCTCCTCATGTCTTTGGATCTGATTGAGGAAAGGAGGAATGATGCAGCACTCAAAGCAGCAGCTCACAAACAAAAAGTGGCAGCACTATACAATTCCAAAGTCAAGCATTGCAGCTTACAAGAAGGAGATCTTGTCCTCAGGCGAATCTTTCCGCGCCCCGGGGCACTGGACCCCATCTGGGACGGACCATATGTAATTCACAAAGATCTCCACAACGGAGCTTACATTTTGTCAACAGTGGACGGAGAGGTGTTCCAGAGGGCATGGAACATCCGACACCTCCGTCGATACTTTTCTTAACTTGTACTGCCCATATGAAGTGAATTAACAAAGAGAATCAGTGGACGTGGGCATTTTCATGCCGAACCACTTTAAAAAATCTTGTCTCTTTTTAACTTGTTCCTTTATGTCTTGGCTACTTGTTAAGTTTTATCCCTTTCTGTTGAACAAAATCCTATGGCACCTCCACTCAAGACGCACCGCGGCCTCATCTGGACTAGGCCTAACAGGTACACTACGATTCTATGCACTCGCCAATGAGACTCTTTTGCTCCAGCATCCCTCTGCTGCGGGTTAACTCATTGCGCGCCTGCCCTCAAAGCCAACTGTAATGAGCCGATTATAAGTCATCATAAAGGCCGACTATAGCCGATGGCAGCTCATTACGGCGTTCGGCTCGCCGGTAACTGTGAACCTACTTTAAGCCCCAACATAAGGTGTGGCCAGCCAGGGGTAGTTCACGGCCAACGGCACCCACGCTAGCCGGCCACGGTAAATCGAATAATACCCACGATTACGGACCATAATGGTTCGGGTAGTTACCGTGCGCGATCTCGGCTCCGATGTGTCTTAAGTGCGGCTGTGGTAAAAAAGAAAACTCCCCGGGAGGCGTAAGATGGGTGACAAATGTCTCCAAGACCCACAACTAGGGAAAGTGACTACAAAACCCGTTTGCCACGAACTTAAGCACATCGACGGCCTTCCGTGACTGGAAGTTTTACTTTTACTATATTTCCATTCCATTTAAATATTTTTCTTCTATCCTGTATAACAAACTCTAAAGTGCAGGAAATCGAATAGGAAGCATTCACTCATGAGAATCTAAGCCTGCGTATTGGACGGCAGGGTACTCAGCTATATCCATGAACAGTTACACATGACACTCAACGCTACCTCCTGCGAATAAAACATGAAGGGCGGTACTCTCTTCTCTTGTACATAAATGCGTAACTATAGCTTATTCGTACACTGGCATCGCAAAACGTGAAATTATATTTCAAGCAAAAACTTAACATCAAACACAACTAGAATCACAGGCATATACATAATTATACTTCTCACACGGCACATAAAGATAGCAAAAACATTTGAACATGGCAAAATCAGCTTATATTATAAGATCACACGAAGTTATTCTTTGCAGATAATTTTATTACAGTTGCATATCAAAGACTAGCATAAACAGTGAAAAGAAAAAAAAAGAAACAAAAAGATGGCAGATGCATCCACACTCCATCACCAACTCCCCCAGCCTACTTAGCCGCAGGATCAGAGCCCCCAGCGTGTGGATCTGAAGTCCCACCTGTTCAGATCAGAAGAGGAATTCATTAAACGAACGATCAAGTTATGAAAACACGGAAAGAAAAGAAAGGGAAAAGAATAACTCACCAGCATCCGCCGCTTGATCCTCATCATCCAACTGCATGCCCGCTTCCTCCGCAGCAAGCAGCCGCATCCCCTCCTTCACCGCCGCTTGCTCCTCCTTTGAGAACTGAGCAGTAACCGCACTCAAGTTGAAAGCCTCTCCGCCTTCCTTACCCGCGTTCACCCTGGCCTCCTCTAAAGCCTGGAGATACACCTTGGCCATGACCCGAGGGTAATCGTCCATCCAAGACAAGCCGCCCTCTTTCCAAGTATGGAAGTACATATCCTGAAGCATCTCATCCATCATCCCCTCATTTTCCTCAAACTCCCTCACCCGAGCCTCGGAAGCTTGCAACTTAGCGACGGCGACGTCCCTCTCTGATTGGTATCTCAAGCAGTCAGCCTGGAGTGACCTCCTCATTTCCTCCTCCTTCAACTTGAGGGACCTCCTCATCTCCTCCAGCTCCTCCTTCAACTCGGCCTGAGCCATCTCCGCAGCCTCGAGCCTCCCTGACAACTCCTCTACCCGCTCGAGATCCGCATTTCGGACCTCATCCACCGTTGCGATAGCTATGTTAATCCGTTCCCTGCAAGCGACCTCCATCTTCCGTAATTCCGCCCTACTGGCCTTCTCCATGGTCTCTTTCAGACGCTTGGAAGCTTCCTCATGCTGGGAAATCTGGATGGCTTGGTCGGCGAGTTGCTTGGCCTGATCGGCAACCTTTAACCTCAACCGAATGTTAGCACTCCCGATCTCTTCCCCGGCCTTGACCAACTTAGCATGATGCTCCATTAACTTCTTGGTCTCTGCGGCCACCCGGTCGATATTAGCCTTGGCCTCATCCCCCATGGTGACTACCCGTGTAGTAAGTAAATCAAGATCTAAAGATTTGGCCTCGTCCAGCACTCTTACCATGGGGTTGCGGGGAAGGAGGTGCTCGCCCGTGGTCTCATCGAATGAAATGTCCCGAAAACTTGAGTCTAAATCAGGATGGCCGGCAAAAGGGTCACGAGGCACGGGGCGAGGCACATCGGGACGCCTTATATGAATGACAGTAGAACTCTTGGAAGGAGGAGGAGGGGGGCAGGGCTCCGTGCTCTCCTCCGTAGTATCACGAGGAGTCTGAGTAGGGGGAGGCAGAGTAGGAAGCTGCGAAGCAGAAGAAGACTCAAATAAGGAACGGCTCCGCTTCCTTTTCTGAATGCACTCTTCGATGACCCCAAGAAGAGGGCGGTACTTGACTACGTCCCCAGTGCGATCAGTAGAAGGTTTCGCGGAAGCTCTCCTCGACTTAAATTGTTCAAGGCGGTGTCGAACATCCGACGTTTTACCCGCCTGGCCTGCCCCTGGAATAAAGAACAAGTGTTACGAACATACAATAATCCGCAATTCAAAAAATGTGCTAAGTTAAAAAGAAAGAAAAGTGAGGAGACACATCTATTATACAAACCCGGCGGAGGAGTGGGATACTGCAATAAGTCCTGGATCTCATTCCAGGACGGAAGTGAACCGTAAAAAATTTCTAAGTCCTTATCGAAAATAGAATCGGCAGAAGACAAAAGTTCACCTTGCATCGCCGGAATCACCCTAGCTGAGGAACCCTTAGAGGATGGGTCAGTGCCAGCCACAGCTTTGCCGGTTTCCTTTGCCTTCTCCGTTCCCTTCTCCGTTTCCGACTCTCCCTCCGACTCCCCGAAGGCCCGACGGAGAGCCTCATCCAGTTCGAGGTCTTGTTCAGAGGTTAGAGCAGCAACACCACTACCACCTTGACCGTCGCCATCTCCTCCACCCTCCGACCCTTCTCCAACTTCGCCTCCTTCCTCCTCTTCTACACCTTCCTCCTCCGGGACAGTCGGGCAAGTACTTGGAGAAGGGCCATCGGACTTCCTCAGTTTCTTCCCCCCGACCACGGGACGCTCTGCGAAAGGCTCCCTCTTACCGCTCTTTACCTTATCCCCCTCCTTAGCTTTAGCAGCCTTCTCCTCAGCCGTGTCTCTTTGCTTAACCACGGACTGGTGCGGTAAGATCAAATTATACTCCAAGAGGGTTGCGTTCCTGATCAAGAAGGAGGCCGACCGGTCCCGTGCCGGAATAGCCTTTAGTTCAGCAGCCATTCGCACCAAGGAATCATCCTCCACAACTGCAATACCACCTGTCGCTAGCCAGAAATAGAAGCATGTCAGAAAAAACACTGCAGTCAAAACATGGAAAATATAAATGAAATCCATCTTACAGCCAGAAGTGAAAAGGCGGAAAGAAACAGCATCGTCCTTGATGAAGAACCACTCTTTCTTGAACATGGTAAACTTGGAATATAGGTCCAGGACTGGTTTGAAGGGCACGGCCGCTTCCAGACTAATATACGGAGACCCCTTCTTATAGCCTCTCAGGTTGTACAAGTATCGAACTTCCCGGTTAGAAGGAGGACGCCCGTACCTCCTCTGGAAGATAACAAAGAGGCTCACCAGGATGGCATAAGAATTAGGCTGAAGCTGGAAGGGAGCCACCTTCAGATATGTGGTGAAGCTAATAATCCAAGCGTTGATAGGGGGGATAGCACCGCACATACAATGGTATCTGCTAAAAGCGAAGTAGCCCTCGGGAGGATTATATGGCATCACTCCATCTCCCGGCAGCAGCATAAGGGCCCTATCTATCCCGAAGGAACGGGATATGACGTCAAGTTGCTCCTCCTTTAGGGAGCTGGGAAAGCAATCCGGAGGAGAGATCAAAAGTTCCTGTGGACCATATCCATCCACTAGAGACCTCGGGATAGGTCGATGTTGCCCGGATCCTGGTTGGACTGGGGGCAAGGAAGAAGAAGGTTCTCCTGTGCCTCGAGACTTTTTTCTGTCTGATCGCGTTTCCGCTTTGCGAGACATTTTCTGCAACACAAGGAAAGCAAGGCATTAGGACAAGGAACATAGAAAAGTAAACAAACAAATGCGTGCAAGTGTGGGATTTCATTCGCAAACTAAAGTTTTCAAGTTCACAAGTTCATTCGGTTCCCAGTTCATTCGGTTTCCATCTCATTCGGTTTCCATCTCATTCGGTTTCTATCTCATTCGGTTTCCATCTCATTCGGTTTCCATCTCATTCGGTTACCATCTCCTTCGGTTCCCATCTCGTTCGGCCCCAAGGCCATAGTCCCATTCGGTAAAATGAAAACTTTCGTATGTATTCGGCAAAAGGGAACATACCTGGTTCGGTACTAGATTGGTCCGGCGCTTGATCGATTCGGTATTTGTTTGATCCGGTACTTAACTGGTTCGGTGCTCAATATGGTTCGGCTCTACTCGTTCGGTAAAGAAAAACAAGGGGGTACGGCCTCTATATATAGGCGAATTCACAACCACCGAACCAAAATTTTGCCCAACCGGACCAATAATACCGGACCACCATAAGCCGAATGAGAATAGCCGGACCAACCAAGAACTGAATGGAACTCTCTCTCTACCGTCCAAGACCAGGAACTAGTGGCGTGCAAAGCGCCTCCCTCAGATAAGTACCGAACTCCAGAACTAACTAATAAAATAAGATTATGATAACGGTGAATAAGTCGTAAAATCCTCACCGACGTGGATTAAATCGTTTACACGTGTACGCGACCTCGAATGGTCCATAGGCACGCTCTGAATGGTTATTAACCCTACCATCGTGGGAATTTACACTTTGACACGCATTCTTAAGCCCAGCGGTCATATGGATATTTGATAATTATGAAATGGCTAAGCTACTTACACATGTACGGGGTTGCGAACGATCCCTAGGCATGCTCTGAGCTGGCAATAAACCATCTTCACAAACATAAACCGGGCATCGACGATGCCAAGCCCCTTCGGGGCTCACTCTCTCGTCCTGAACGGCACAGTTCACTTCATCTCGAATATTTCGATCATGAACGGTCGTTATTTGAAATCATACTGAAACTGTAAGTCCCTTTGCAGGACATCAACAAGATACGAACATCTATCCCATGGCGTTACAAAACGAGCCTTCCCACCACAGAAAAACAAAGCGCGGCACATGCAAGCACGTACCCCACTTTGGGGGGCAAATGTTGGGCGAATTCTCACCCAGGAGACCATCAGTTCCTGACTGAAAGGGAATGCTTTTGGGCTTTCGAAGTGCCGATAATATGTTGATTGATTCGATGATTATTCGCGTGTACCCAAGACCAATAGGCGTCAGTTCCATCTTGGATCGCAGTCTCCATCCTCGTCCGGCGATACCCCACAAGCTCCATTCGGCACCTCCGGGGACACAGCCCCATTCGGCACCTCCATGTACCCAAGTCATTCGGCGTCTCCATGTGCCATGATCCATCCGGCCCATGCTCCTTCACCCATTCGGTATAGCCGGTCCAAGCCCCGCCGAATACCACCACCGGACCACGCTATTGCCGAACCACCTTCCCATCACATCTCCACCGGACCAACCTCTCCAATATCCACCCATCACCGGACCACCATAGCCGGACCAGGCACCACCGGTCCAAACTCCAACATCTCCCTACCGAACGAGGCTACCACCGGTCCAACCTCACCACCGAATGAACCTCGCCGAACCAGACAACTGCCAGTCCAGATCGCTTCAGCCCGGGCCCACCAGCAGTTATATACTTCCAAGACCCCTGCCCCCTACCTCATTCTATAAATAGAGGGGCAGGGGTACAACAATGGCAGACAAGTTTGAGAGCTCAAGCAAGGAAGGAACTTTCAAACTACTTTCATATACTAATATACGAAGCATTGTACTTGTAATCTGAAGGAAAGAAGATAATAACATATAAAGTGGATGTAGGCACATTCTGGCCGAACCACTATAAATCCGCGTGTCATTTACATTTCAGCCCCTACTTCTTTTATATTTATATACTCATCTAAAATCATTGAAAATCACATATAATCAACTAAATAATACGACTTGGAGGTGTTTGTCCATTTTTTGTGCAAACAATATATAGACTAGAGGAACACCACAGGACCAGATGGTTCGGCATACCGGACCAACCTCCAACCGAATGAAAACCTATACCTACTCGAAGCCGAATGAAACTGTCTCTACCAGCAGAAACCAGAAGCAGGGGGCACGCAGGGCGCCTCACTCAGAGAAGTACCGAACTCCAGAGCTTACTAATAAAATAAAGAATATGATAACAATGAATGAGTCGTAAATCTCTCACTAACATGGGTTAATCATTTACACGTGTACGCAACCACGAACGGTCCATAGGCACGCTCTGAATGGCTATTAACCCTGTAATCGTGAGAATTTACACTTTGACATTCCTTTTTAAGCTCATCGGTTAAATGGATATTTGATTCTGATAATTAGGAAATGGCTAAGCCACTTACACATGTACAGGGTCGCGAACAATCCTTAGGCATGCTCTGAGCTGGCGATAAACCACCTTGGCAAACGATCCAGGGGCCCACTCTAACGTGAACCTGGCATCGATAATGCTAAGCCCCCTCGGGGCACACTCTCTCGTCCCGAACGACACAATTTACTTCATCTCGAATATGTCAATCCCGAACGATCGTTACCTGAAATCGCACTAAAACTGTAAATTCCTTTGCAGGACACCAACAGGATATGGGCATCTAACCCATGACACTACGAAACAAGCCTTCCTACCACAGGGAAACAAAGCGCGACACATGCAAGCACGTGCCCCACTTTGGGGGGCAAATGTTGGGCAAATTCTCACACAGAAGATCTCGAGACCAAGAAGTCACAAGTTTTACCCGGGCTCGCAACCTCCACTTCGTTCAGCAAACACAAGGCTCGAAGTCCATCCGGCATTCTCCATGCACAAGCTCATTCGGCATAAGGACATTCGGTCATCCCCATTCGGCATACCGGACCAAGGGCACCACCGAACCACCTCTCCAACACCCTACCGGACCAACCTACAACCGGACCAAGGCCATCACCGAGCCAACACTCCTCGCCTACACGACCGGACCAGACCGCCACCGGACCACGCCTATCACCGGACCACCATGACCGAACCAAACTCCAACTTCTCTAAGCACAGCCGAATGAAGCCTCGCCGAACCAGATGATTGCCAGTCCAGATTGCTCCAGCCCGGGCCCACCAGCAGTTATATACATCCAAGACCCCTGCCCCCTACCTCACTCTATAAGTAGAGGGGCAGGGGTACAACAATGGCGGACAAGTTTGACAGCTCAAGCACGGAAGGAACTTTCAAACTACTTTCATATACTTGTACACAAAGCATTGTACTTGTAATCCGAAAGAAAGAAGATAATAACATATAAAGTGGACGTAGGCACGTTCTGGACGAACCACTATAAATCTGTGTGTCTTTTACATTTCAGTCCCTGCTTTTTTCATATTTACATAACTCATCTAAATCATTAAGAATCACATAAAACCCACTAAATCTCACGACTTGGAGGTGTTTGCCCACTTTTCGCGCAAACAGCATTAATCTATCCGTTGACGGCTGAAAGCTGTCAAAACCGTAGAACCCATCGAGGCCTTCGTTTTGACAGGTTATGCCTACCGTAACTCTAAACGAGCCAGAAGTTATGGCCGTCCGAATAATCGATATCTACAGGGTGCAACATCCATGGTGCAAGGTGCAACATCCGTCCGAAATGGCGAAACAGTGCCGTACGACTTTTAGAAATGCGTGCATGGATTAGAAACGGAACAGTACCATGGTGCACCACTCTCCAGCGATGGTAAATCGAAGACCAGCCACCGTAATCCCGTTTTACCGTAAAATTCCACGTGTCAAAAAAACGAAGGGTAAAAAACTTACGAGATCCGATTGAGATTCAGGTTGACCTTTTTGGGCATTAATCTATCCGTTGACGGCTGAAAGCTGTTAAAGCCATAGAACGCATCGAGGCCTTCGTTTTAACAGATTATGGCTCCCGTAACTCTAAACGAGCCAGAAGTTATGGTCGTCCGAATAATCGATATCTACAGGGTGCAACATCCATGGTGCAAGGTGCAACATCCGTCTGAAATGGCGAAACAGTGCCGTACGACTTTTAGAAATGCGTGGATTGATTTGAAATGGAACAGTACCATGGTGCATCACTCTCCAGCGATGGGAAGTCGAAGACGGGCCACGGTAATCCTGTTTTACCGTAAAAATCCACGTGTCGAAAAAACGAAGGGTAAAAAACTTCGAGACCCGATTGAGATTCGGGTTGCCCTTTTTGGGCATTATTATATCCGTTGACGGCTGAAAGTAGTCAAAGCCGTAGAACTCATCGAGGCCTTCATTTTGACAAATTATGGCTCCCGTAACTCTAAACGAGTCAGAAGTTATGGCCGTTTGAATAATCGATATCTACAGGGTGCAACATCCACGGTACAAGGTGCAACATCCGTCCGAAATGGTGAAACAGTGCCGTACGACTTTTAGAAATGCGTGCATGGATTTGAAATGGAACATTACCATGGTGCACCACCCTCCAGCGATGGGAAGTCGAAGACGGGCCACGGTAATCCCGTTTTACCATAAAAATCCACGTGTCGAAAAAACGTAGGTTAAAAAACTTACAAGACCCGATTGAGATTCGGGTTGTACTTTTTGGGCATTAATCGATCCGTTGACGGCTGAAAGCTGTCAAAGCCGTATAACTCATCGAGGCCTTCGTTTTGACAGGTTATGGCTCCCGTAACTCTAAACGAGGCAGAAGTGATGGCCGTCCGAATAATCGATATCTACAGGGTGCAACATCCACGGTGCAAGGTGCAACATCCATCCGAAATGGCGAAACCGTGCCGTACGACTTTTAGAAATGCGTGCATGGATTTGAAACGGAACAGTACCATGGTGCACCGCCTTCCAGCGATGGTAAATCGAAGACCAGCCACCGTAATCTTGTTTTACCGTAAAAATCCACATGTCGAAAAAACGAAGGGTAAAAAACTTACGAGACCCGATTGAGATTCGGGTTGTCCTTTTTGGGCATTAATCTATCCGTTGACGGCTGAAAGCTGTCAAAGCCGTAGAACTCATCGAGGCCTTCGTTTTGATAGGTTATGGCTTTTGTAACTCTAAACGAGCCAGAAGTTATGGCCGTCCGAATAATCGATATCTACAGGGTGCAACATCCACGGTGCAAGGTGCAACATCCGTCCGAAATGGCGAAACAGTGCCGTACGACTTTTAGAAATGCATGCATGGATTTAAAACGGAACAGTACCATGGTGCACCACTCTCCAGCGATGATAAATCGAAGGCCAGCCACGGTAATCCTGTTTTACCGTAAAAATCCACGTGTCGAAAAAACGAAGGGTAAAAAACTTATGAGACCCGATTGATATTCGGGTTGTCCTTTTTGGGCATTGATCTATCCGTTGATGGCTGAAAGCTATCAAAGCCGTAGAACTCATCGAAACCTTCGTTTTGACAGGTTATGGCTTTTGTAACTCTAAACGAGCCAGAAGTTATGGCCGTCCGAATAATCGATATCTACACGGTGCAACATCCACGGTGCAAGGTGCAACATCCGTCCGAAATGGCGAAACAGTGCCGTACGACTTTTAGAAATGCGTGCATGGATTTGAAACGGAACATTACCATGGTGCACCACTCTCCAGCGATGGGAAGTCGAAGACGGCCACAGTAATCCCGTTTTACCGTAAAAATCCATGTGTCGAAAAAGCGAAGTGTAAAAAACTTACGAGACCCGATTGAGATTCGGATTGTCCTTTTTGGGCATTAACCTATCCGTTGACGGCTGAAAGCTGTCAAAGCCGTTGAACTCATCGAGGCCTTCGTTTTGACAGGTTATGGCTCCCTTAACTCTAAATGAGCCAGAACTTATGGCCGTCCGAATATTCGATATCTACAGGGTGCAACATCCAGGGTGCAAGGTGCAACATCCGTCCGAAATGGCGAAACAGTGCCGTACGACTTTTAGAAATGCGTGCATGGATTTGAAACGGAACTGTACCATGGTGCACCACTTTCCAGCGATGGTAAATCGAAGACCAGCCACCGTAATCCCGTTTTACCGTAAAATTCCACGTGTCGAAAAAACAAATGGTAAAAAACTTACGAGACCCGATTGAGATTCAGGTTGTCCTTTTTGGGCATTAATCTATCAGTTGATGGCTGAAAGCTGTCAAAGCCATAGAACTCAACGAGGCCTTCGTTTTGACAGATTATGGCTCCTGTAACTCTAAACGAGCCAGAAGTTATGGTCGTCCGAATAATCGATATCTACAGGGTGCAACAACCACGGTGCAACATCCGTCTGAAATGGCTAAACAGTGCCGTATGACTTTTAGAAATGCGTGCATGGATTTGAAACGGAACAGTACCATGGTGCTGCACTCTCCAGGGATGGGAAGTCGAAGACGGGCCACGGTAATCCTGTTTTACCGTAAAAATCCACGTGTCGAAAAAACGAAGGGTAAAAAACTTACGAGACCCGATTGAGATTCGGGTTTTCCTTTTTGGGCATTAATCTATCCGTTGACGGCTGAAAGCTGTTAAAGCCGTAGAACTCATCGAGGCCTTCATTTTGACAGGTTATGGCTCCCGTAACTCTAAACGAGCAGAAGTTATGGTCATTTGAATAATCGATATCTACAGGGTGCAACATCCACGGTGCAAGGTGCAACATCCGTCCGTAATGGTGAAACAGTACCGTACGACTTTTAGAAATGCGTTCATGGATTTGAAACGGAATAGTACCATGATGCACCACTCTCCAGCGATGGGAAGTCGAAGACGGGCCACGGTAATCCCGTTTTACCGTAAAAATCCACGTGTCGAAGAAACGAAGGGTAAAAAACTTACGAGACCCGATTGAGATTCGGGTTGTCCTTTTTGGGCATTAATCTATCCGTTGACGGCTGAAAGCTGTTAAAGCCGTAGAACTCATCGAGGCCTTCATTTTGACAGGTTATGGCTCCCGTGACTCTAAACGAGCAGAAGTTATGGTCATTTGAATAATCGATATCTACAGGGTGCAACATCCACGGTGCAAGGTGCAACATCCGTCCGTAATGGTGAAACAGTACCGTACGACTTTTAGAAATGCGTGCATGGATTTGAAACGGAATAGTACCATGATGCACCACCCTCCAGCGATGGGAAGTTGAAGACGGGCCACTGTAATCCCGTTTTACCGTAAAAATCCACGTGTCGAAAAAATGAAGGGTAAAAAACTTACGAGACCCGATTGAGTTCGGGTTGTCCTTTTTGGGCATTAATCTATCCGTTGACGGCTGAAAGCTGTCAAAGCCGTAGAACTCATCGAGGCCTTCGTGTTTACAGGTTATGGCTCCCGTAACTCTAAACGAGCCAGACGTTATGGCCGTCCGAATAATCGATATCTACAGGGTGCAACATCCACGGTGCAAGGTGCAACATCCGTCCGAATAATCGATATCTACAGGGTGCAACATCCTCGGTGCAGGATGCAACATCGGTCCGAATTGGAGAAATAGTGCCGTACGACTTTTAGAAATGCGTGCATATATTTGAAACGGAACTGTACCATGGTGCACCACTCTCCAGCTATGGTAAATCGAAGACCGGCCACCGTAATCCTGTTTTACCGTAAAAATCCACGTGTCGAAAAAACGAAGGGTAAAAAACTTACGAGACCCGATTGAGATTCGGGTTGTCCTTTTTGGGCATTAATCTATCCGTTGACGGCTGAAAGTAGTCAAAGCCGTAGAACTCATCGAGGCCTTCGTTTTGACAGGTTATGGCTCCCGTAACTCTAAACGAGCCAGAAGTTATGGTCGTCCGAATAATCGATACCTACAGGGTGCAACATCCACGGTGCAAGGTGCAACAACCGTCCGAAATGGCGAAATAATGCCGTACGACTTTTAGAAATGCGTGCATAGATTTGAAATGGAACAGTACCATGGTGCCCCAGTCTCCAGCGATGGTAAATCGAAGGCCAGCCACGGTAATCCCGTTTTACCATAAAAATCCACGTGTCGAAAAAACGAAGGGTAAATCGAAGACCAGCCACCATAATCCCGTTTTACCGTAAAATTCCACGTGTTGAAAAAACGAAGGGTAAAAAACTTACGAGACCCGATAGAGATTCGGGTTGTCCTTTTTGGGCATTAATATATCCGTTGACGGCTGAAAGCTTTCAAAGCCGTAGAACTCATCGAGGCCTTCGTTTTGACAGGTTATGGCCCCGTAACTCTAAACGAGCCAGAAGTTATGGCCGTCCGAATAATCGATATCTACAGGGTGCAACATCCACGGTGCAAGGTGCAACATCCGTCCGAAATGGCGAAACAGTGTCGTACGACGTTTAGAAATGCGTGCATGGATTTGAAACGGAACAGTACCATGGTGCACCACTCTCCAGCGATGGTAAAGCGAAGACCAGCCACCGTAATCCTGTTTTACCGTAAAAATCCACGTGTCGAAAAAACGAAGGGTAAAAAACTTACGAGACCCAATTGAGATTCGGGTTGTCCTTTTTGGGCATTAATCTATCCGTTGATCGCTGAAAGCTGTCAAAAAAACTCATCGAGGCCTTCGTTTTGACAGGTTATGGCTCCCGTAACTCTAAATGAATCAGAAGTTATGGCCGTCCGAATAATCGATATCTACAGGGTGCAACATCCACGGTGCAAGGTGCAACATCCGTCCGAAATGGCGAAACAGTGCCGTACGACTTTTATAAATGCGTGCATGGATTTGAAACGGAACAGTACCATGGTGCACCACTCTCCAGCGATGGTAAATCGAAGGCCAGCCACGGTAATCCCGTTTTACCGTAAAAATCCACATGTCGAAAAAACGAAGGGTAAAAAACTTACGAGACCCGATTGAGATTCGGCTTGTCCTTTTTGGGCATTAATCTATCCGTTGACGGCTGAAAGCTGTCAAAACCGTAGAACTCATCGAGGCCTTCGTTTTGACAGGTTATGGCTCCCGTAACTCAAAACGAGCCAGAAGTTAAGGCCGTTTGAATAATCGATATCTACAGGGTGCAACATCCACGGTACAGGGTGCAACATCCACGGTACAAGGTGCAACATCTGTCCGAAATGGCGAAACAGTGTCGTACGACTTTTAGAAATGCGTGCATGGATTTGAAACGGAACAGTACCATGGTGCACCACTCTCCAGCGATGGTAAATAGAAGACCGGCCACCGTAATCCCGTTTTACCGTAAAATTCCACGTGTCAAAAAAACGAAGGGTAAAAAACTTACGAGACCCGATAGAGATTCGGGTT
This sequence comes from Allium cepa, assembly GCA_030765085.1. Classification (NCBI taxonomy): domain Eukaryota; kingdom Viridiplantae; phylum Streptophyta; class Magnoliopsida; order Asparagales; family Amaryllidaceae; genus Allium; species Allium cepa. The sequence continues at coordinate 3,794,005 of CM060941.1, forward strand.
GCCCTTTTTGGGCATTAATCTATCTATTGACAGCTGAAAGCTATCAAAGCCGTAGAACTCATCCAAATTTTCGTTTTGACAGGTTATGGCTCCCGTAACTCTAAACGAGCCAGAAGTTATGGCCGTCCGAATAATCGATATCTACAGGGTGCAACATCTACGGTGCAAGGTGCAACATCCGTCCGAAATGGCGAAACAGTGCCGTACGACTTTTAGAAATGCGTGCATGGATTTGAAACAGAACAGTGCCATGGTGCACCACTCTCCAGTGATGGTAAATCGAAGACCAACCACCGTAATCCCGTTTTACCGTAAAAATCCACGTGTCGAAAAAACGAAGGGTAAAAAACTTACGAGGCCCGATTGAGATTCGGGTTGTCCTTTTTGGGCATTAATCTATCCATTGACGGCTGAAAGCTGTCATAGCTGTAGAACTCATCGAGGCCTTCGTTTTGATAGGTTATGGCTTTCGTAACTCTAAACGAACCAGAAGTTATGGCCGTTCGAATAATCGATATCTACAGGGTGCAATATCCACGGTGCAAGTTGCAACTTCCGTTCGAAATGGCGAAACAGTGCCGTACGACTTTTAGAAATGCATGCATGGATTTGAAGCGCAACAGTACCATGGTGCACCACTCTCCAATGATGGTAAATCGGAGATCAGCCACAGTAATCCCGTTTTACCGTAAAAATCCACGTGTCGAAAAAAACGAAGGGTAAAAAACTTACGAGACCCGATTGAGATTCGGGTTGTCCTTTTTGGGCATTAATATATCCGTTGATGGCTGAAAGCTTTCAAAGTCGTAGAACTCATCGAGGCCTTCGTTTTGACAGGTTATGGCTCCCGTAAATATAAACGAGCCAGAAGTTATGGCCGTCCGAATAATCGATATCTACAGGGTGCAACATCCACGGTGCAAGGTGCAACATCCATCCGAAATGGCGAAACAGTGCCGTACGACTTTTAGAAATGCGTGCGTGGATTTGAAACGGAACAGTACCATGGTGCACCACTCTCCAACGATGGTAAATCGAAGACCAGCCACCCCCGTTTTACCGTAAAAATCCACGTGTCGAAAAAACGAAGGGTAAAAAACTTACGAGACCCGATTGAGATTCGGGTTGTCCTTTTTGGGCATTAATCTATCCGTTGACGGCTGAAAGCCGTCAAAGCCGTAGAACTCATCGAGGCCTTCGTTTTGACAGGTTATGGCTCCCGTAACTCTAAACGAGCCAGAAGTTATGGCCGTCTGAATAATCGATATCTACAGGGTGCAACATCCACGGTGCAAGGTGCAACATCCGTCCGAAATGGCGAAACAGTGTCGTACGACCTTTAGAAATGCGTGCATGGATTTGAAACGGAACGGTACCATGGTGCACCACTCTCCAACGATGGTAAATCGAAGACCTGCCACCGTAATCCCGTTTTACCGTAAAAATCCACATGTCGAAAAAACGTAGGGTAAAAAACTTACGAGACCCGATTGAGATTCGGGTTGTCCTATTTTGGCATTAATCTATCCGTTGACGGCTGAAAGCTATCAAAGCCGTTGAACTCATCGAGGCCTTCGTTTTGACAGGTTATGGCTCCCGTAACTCTAAACGAGCCAGAAGTTATGGCCGTCCGAATAATCGATATCTACAGGGTGCAACATCCACGGTGCAAGGTGCAACATCCGTCCGAAATGGCGAAACAGTGCCGTGCGACTTTTAGAAATGCGTGCATGGATTTGAAACGGAACAGTAACATGGTGCACCACTCTCCAACGATGATAAATCGAAGACCAGCCACCGTAATCCCGTTTTACCATAAAAATCCACGTGTCGAAAAAACGTAGGGTAAAAAATTTACGAGACCCGATTGAGATTCGGGTTGTCCTTTTTGGGCAATAATCAATCCGTTGACGGCTGAAAGCTATCAAAGCCGTTGAACTAATCGAGGCCTTCGTTTTGATAGGTTATGGCTCCCGTAACTCTAAGCGAGCCAGAAGTTATGGTCGTCCGAATAATCGATATCTACAAGGTGCAACGTCCACGGTGCAAGGTACAACATCCGTCCGAAATGGCGCAACAGTGCCGTATGACTTTTAGAAATGCGTGCATGGATTTGAAATGGAACAGTACCATGGTGCACCACTCTCCAGCGATGGTAAATCGAAGACCAGCCACCGTAATCCCGTTTTACCGTAAAATTCCACGTGTCGAAAAAACGAAGGGTAAAAAACTTACGAGACCCGATTGAGATTCGGGTTGTCTTTTTTGGGCATTAATCTATCCGTTGACGGCTGAAAGATTTCAAAGCCGTAGAACTCATCGAGGCCTTCGTTTTGACAGGTTATGGCTCCCGTAACTCTAAACGAGCCAAAAGTTATGGCCGTCCGAATAATCGATATCTACAGGGTGCAACATCCACGGTGCATGGTGCAACATCCGTCCGAAATGGCGAAAAGTGTCGTACGACTTTTAGAAATGCGTGCATGGATTTGAAACCGAACAGTGCCATGGTGCACCACTCTCCAGCGATGGTAAATCGAAGACCAGCCACCGTAATCCCGTTTTACCGTAAAAATCCACGTGTCGAAAAAACGAAGGGTAAAAAACTTACGAGACCCGATTGAGATTCGGGTGTACTTTCTGGGCATTAATCTATACGTTGATGGCTGAAATTTGTCAAAGCCGTAAAACTCATCGAGGCCTTCATTTTGACAGGTGGATCACTCTCCAGCGATGGTAAATCAAAGACGAGCCACGGCAATCCCGTTTTACCGTAAAAATCGACGTGTTGAAAAAACGAAGGGTAAAAAACTTACGAGACCCGATTGAGATTGGGGTTGTCCTTTTTGGGCATTAATCTATCCGTTGATGGCTGAAAGCTGTCTAAGCCGTAGAACGCACCGTGGCCTTCGTTTTGACAAGTTATCACTCCCGTAACTCTGAACGAGCCAGAAGTTATGGCCGTCCGAATAATCGATATCTACACGGTGCAACATCCACGGTGCAATGTGCAAAATCCTTCCGAAATGGCGAAACAGTGCCGTACGACTTTTAGAAATGCGTGCATGGATTTGAAACGGAACAGTACCATGGTGCACCACTCTCCAGCAATGGTAAATTGAAGACCAGCCACGGTAATCCCGTTTTACTGTAAAAATACACGTGTCGAAAAAACGAAGGGTAAAAAACTTACGAGTCCCGATTGAGATTCGGGTTATCCTTTATGGGCATTAATCTATCCGTTGACGGCTGAAAGCCGTCAAAGCCGTTGAACTCATCGAGGCCTTCGTTTTGACAGGTTATGGCTCCCGTAACTCTAAACGAGCCAGAATTTATGGCCGTTTGAATAATCGATATCTACAGGGTGCAACATCCACGGTGCAAGGTGCAACATCCGTCCGAAATGGCGAAACAGTGTCGTACGACTTTTAGAAATGCGTGCATGGATTTGAAACGGAACAGTACCACGGTGCCCCACTCTCCAGCGATGGGAAGTCGAAGACGGGCCACGGTAATCCCGTTTTACCGTAAAAATCCACGTGTCGAAAAAACGAAGGGTAAAAAACTTACGAGACCCGATTGAGATTCGGGTTGTCCTTTTTGGGCATTAATCTATCGGTTGACGGCTGAAAGCTATCAAAGCCGTAGAACTCATCGAGGCCTTCGTTTTGACAGGTTATGGCTCCCGTAACTCTAAACGAGCCAGATGTTATGGCCGTCTGAATAATCGATATCTACAGGGTGCAACATCCACGGTGCAAGGTGCAACATCCGTCCGAAATGGCGAAACTGTGTCGTACGACTTTTAGAAATGCGTGCATGGATTTGAAACGGAACAGTACCATGGTGCACCACACTCCAGAGATGGTAAATCGAAGGCCAGCCACGGTAATCCCGTTTTATCGTAAAAATCCACGTGTCGAAAAAACGAAGGGTAAAAAACTTACGAGACCCGATTGAGATTCGGGTTGTCCTTTTTGCGCACTAATCTATCCGTTGACGGCTGAAAGCTATCAAAGCCGTAGAACTCATCGAGGCCTTCGTTTTGACAGGTTATGGCTCCCGTAACTCTAAACGAGCCAGAATTTATGGCCGTTTGAATAATCGATATCTACAGGGCGCAACAACCACGGTGCAAGGTGCAACATCCGTCCGAAATGGCGAACTAGTGCCATACGACTTTTAGAAATGCGTGCATGGATTTGAAATAGAACAGTACCATGGTGCACCACTCTCCAGCGATGGGAAGTCGAAGACGGGCCACGGTAATCCCGTTTTACCGTAAAATCCACGTGTCGAAAAACGAAAGGTAAAAAACTTACGTGACCCGGTTGAGATTCGGGTTGTCCTTTTTGGGCATTAATCTATCCGTTGACGGCTGAAAGCTATCAAAGCCATAGAACTCATCGAGGCCTTCCTTTTGACAGGTCATGGCTCCCGTAACTCTAAACGAGCCAGATGTTATGGCCGTCCGAATAATCGATATCTACAGGGTGCAACATCCACGGTGCAAGGTGCAACATCCGTCCGAAATGGCGAAACAGTGTCGTACGACTTTTAGAAATGCGTGCATGGATTTGAAACGGAACAGTACCATGGTGCACCACGCTCCAGAGATGGTAAATCGAAGGCCAGCCACGGTAATCCCGTTTTACCGTAAAAATCCACGTGTCGAAAAAACGAAGGGTAAAAAACTTACGAGACCCGATTGAGATTCGGGTTGTCCTTTTTGCGCACTAATCTATCCGTTGACGGCTGAAAGCTATCAAAGCCGTAGAACTCATCGAGGCCTTCGTTTTGACAGGTTATGGCTCCCGTAACTCTAAACGAGCCAGAATTTATGGCCGTTTGAATAATCGATATCTACAGGGCGCAACAACCACGGTGCAAGGTGCAACATCCGTCCGAAATGGCGAAACAGTGCCATACGACTTTTAGAAATGCGTGCATGGATTTGAAACAGAACAGTACCATGGTGCACCACTCTCCAGCGATGGGAAGTCGAAGACGGGCCACGGTAATCCCGTTTTACCGTAAAATCCACGTGTCGAAAAACGAAAGGTAAAAAACTTACGTGACCCGGTTGAGATTCGGGTTGTCCTTTTTGGGCATTAATCTATCCGTTGACGGCTGAAAGCTGTCAAAGCCATAGAACTCATCGAGGCCTTCGTTTTGACAGGTTATGGCTCCCGTAACTCTAAACGAGCCAGAAGTTATGACCGTCCGAATAATCGATATCTACAGGGTGCAACATCCACGGTGCAAGGTGCAATATCCGTCCGAAATGGCGAAACAGTGTCGTACGACTTTTAGAAATGCGTGCATGGATTTGAAACGGAACAGTACCATGGTGCACCACTCTCCAGCGATGGTAAATCGAAGGCCAGCCACGGTAATCCCGTTTTACCGTAAAAATCCACGTGTCGAAAAAACGAAGGGTAAAAAACTTACGAGACCCGATTGAGATTCGAGTTGTCCTTTTTGGGCATTAATCTATCCGTTGACGGCTAAAAGCTGTCAAAGCCGTAGAAGTCGTCGAGGCCTTCGTTTTGACAGGTTATGGCTCCCGTACCTCTAAACCAGCCAGAATTTATGGCCGTTTGAATAATCGATATCTACAGGGTGCAACAACCACGGTGCAAGGTGCAACATCCGAAATGGCGAAACAGTGCCGTACGACTTTTAGAAATGCGTGCATGGATTTGAAACAGAACGGTACCATGGTGCACCACTCTCCAGCGATGGAAAGTCGAAGACGGGCCACGGTAATCCCGTTTTACCGTAAAATCCACGTGTCCAAAAACGAAAGGTAAAAAACTTACGTGACCCGATTGAGATTCGGGTTGTCCTTTTTGGGCATTAATCTATCCGTTGACGGCTGAAAGCTGTCAAAGCCGTAGAAATCATCGAGGCCTTCGTTTTGACAGGTTATGGCTCCCGTAACTCTAAACGAGCCAGAAGTTATGGCCGTCCGAATAATCGATATCTAAAGGGTGCAACATCCACGGTGCAAGGTGCAATATCCGTCCGAAATGGCGAAACAGTGCCGTACGACTTTTAGAAATGCATGCATGGATTTGAAACGGAACAGTACCATGGTGCACCACTCTCCAGCGATGGGAAGTCAAAGACGGGCCACGGTAATCCCGTTTTACCGTAAAAATCCACGTGTCAAAAAAACGAAGGGTAAAAAACTTACGAGACCCGATTGAGATTCGGGTTTTCCTTTTTGGGCATTAATCTATCCGTTGATGGCTGAAAGCTGTCATAGCCGTTGAACTCATCGAGGCCTTCGTTTTGACAGGTTATGGCTCCCGTAACTCTAAACGAGCCAGAAGTTATGGTCGTCCGAATAATCGATATCTACCGGGTGCAACATCCAGGGTGCAAGGTGCAACATCCGTCCGAAATGGCGAAACAGCTCCGTATGACTTTTAGAAATCGTGCATGGATTTGAAACGGAACAGTACCATGGTGCACCACTCTCCAGCGATGGTAAATCGAAGACCATCCACCGTAATCCCGTTTTACCGTAAAATTCCACGTGTCGAAAAAACGAAAGGTAAAAAACTTACGAGACCCGATTTAGATTCGGGTTGTCCTTTTTGGGCATTAATCTATCCGTTGACGGCTGAAAGTTGTTAAACCCATAGAACTCATCGTGGCCTTCGTTTTGACAGATTATGGATCTCGTAACTCTAAACGAGCCAGAAGTTATGGCTGTCCGAATAATCGATATCTACAGGGTGCAACATCCACGGTGCAAGGTGCAACATCCGTCCGAAATGGCGAAACAGTGCCGTACGACTTTTAGAAATGCGTGCATGGATTTGAAACGGAACAGTACCATGGTGCACCACTCTCCAGCGATGGGAAGTCGAAGACGGGCCACGGTAATCCCGTTTTACCGTAAAAATCCATGTGTCGAAAAAACGAAGGGTAAAAAACTTAAGAGACCCTATTGAGATTCGGGTTGTCAATTTTGGGCATTAATCTATCCATTGATGACTGAAACCTGTCAAAGCCATAGAACTCATCGAGGCCTTTTTTTTGACAGGTTATGGCTCCCGTAACTCTAAACGAGCCAGAAGTTATGGCCGTCCAAATAATCGATATCTACAGGGTGCAACATCCACGGTGCAAGGTGCAACATCCGTCCGAAATGGCGAAACCGTGTCGTACGACTTTTAGAAATGCATGCATGGATTTGAAACGGAATAGTATCATGGTGCACCACTCTCCAGCGATGGTAAATCGAAAGCCAGCCACGGTAATCCTGTTTTACCATAAAAATCCACGTGTCGAAAAAACGAAGGGTAAAAAACTTACGAGACCCGATTGAGATTCGGGTTGTCCTTTTTGGGAATTAATCTATCCGTTGACGGCTGAAATCTGTCAAACCCGTAGAACTCATCGAGGCCTTCGTTTTGACAGGTTATGGCTCCCGTAACTCTAAACGAGCCAGAAGTTATGGCCGTCCAAATAATCGATATCAACAAGGTGCAACATCCACGGTGCAAGGTGCAACATCCGTCCGAAATGGCGAAACAGTGCCTTACGACTTTTAGAAATGCGTGCATGGATTTGAAACGAAACAGTACCATGGTGCACCACTCTCCAACGATGGTAAATCGTAGGCCAGCCATGGTAATCCTGTTTTACCGTAAAAACCAACGTGTCGAAAAAACGAAGGGTAAAAAACTTACGAGGCCCGATTGAGATTTGGGTTGCCCTTTTTGGGCATTAATCTATCCGTTGGCGGCAGAAAGCTATCAAAGCCGTAGAACTCATCGAGGCCTTCGTTTTGACAGGTTATGGCTCCCGTAACTCTAAACGAGCCAGAAGTTATGGCCGTCCGAATAATCGATATCTACAGGGTGCAACATCCACGGTGCAAGCTGCAACATCCGTCCGAAATGGCGAAACAGTGTCGTACGACTTTTAGAAATGCGTGCATGGATTTGAAACGGAACAGTACCATGGTGCACCACTCTCCAGCAATGGGAAGTTGAAGACGGGCCACGGTAATCCTGTTTTTCCGTAAAATTCACTTGTCGAAAAAATGAAGGGTAAAAAACTTACGAGACCCGATTGAGATTCGGATTGTCCTTTTTTGCCATTAATCTATCCGTTGATAGCTGAAAGCTGTCAAAGCCGTAGAACTCAACGAGGCCTTCCGACAGGTTATGGCTCCCGTAACTCTAAACGAGCCAGAAGTTATGGCCGTCCAAATAATCGATATCTACAGGGTGCAACATCCACGGTTCAAGGTGCAACATCCTTCCGAAATGGTGAAACAGTGGCGTACGTCTTTTAGAAATGCGTGCATGGATTTGAAACGGAACAGTACCATGGTGCACCACCCTCCAGCGATGGGAAGCCGAAGACGGGCCACGGTAATCCCGTTTTACCGTAAAAATCCACGTGTCGAAAAAACGAAGGGTAAAAAACTTACGAGACCCGATTGGGATTCGGGTTGTCCTTTTTGGGCATTAATCTATACGTTGACGGCTGAAAGCCGTCAAAACCGTAGAACTCATCGAGGCCTTCGTTTTGACAGGTTATGGCTCCCGTAACTCTAAACGAGTCAGAAGTTATGGCCGTCCGAATAATCGATATATACAGGGTGCAACATCCACAGTGCAAGGTGCAACATCCGTCCGAAATGGAGAAACAGTGCCGTACGACTTTTAGAAATGCGTGCATGGATTTAAAACGGAACAGTACCATAGTGCACCACTCTCCAGCGATGGGAAGTCGAAGAGGGGCCACGGTAATCCTGTTTTACCGTAAAAATCCACGTGTCGAAAAAACGAAGGGTAAAAAACTTACGAGACCCGATTGAGATTCGGGTTGTCCTTTTTGGGCATTAATCTATCCGTTGACGGCTGAAAGCTGTCAAAGCCATAGAACTCATCGAGGCCTTCGTTTTGACAGGTTATGGCTCCCGTAGATCTAAATGAGCCAGAAGTTATGGCCATCCGAATAATCGATATCTACAGGGTGCAACATCCACGGTGCATGGTGCAACATCCGTCCGGAATGGCGAAACAGTGTCGTACGACTTTTAGAAATGCGTGCATGCATATGAAACGGAACAGTACCATGGTACACCACTCTCCAGCGATGGGAAGTCGAAGACGGACCACGGTAATCCTGTTTTACCGTAAAAATCCACGTGTCGAAAAAACGAAGGGTAAAAAACTTACGAGACCCGATTGAGATTCGGGTTGTCCTCTGTGGGCATTAATCTATCCGTTGACGGCTGAAAGCTGTCAAAGCCGTAGAACTCATCGAGGCCTTCGTTTTGACAGGTTATGACTCCCATAACTCTAAACGAGCCAGAAGTTATGGTCGTCCGTATAATCGATATCTATAGGGTGCAACATCCACGGTGCAAGGTGCAACATCCGTCCGAAATGGCGAAATAGTGTCGCACGACATTTAGCAATGCGTGCATGGATTTGAAACGGAACAGTACCATGGTGCATCACTCTCCAGTGATGGTAAATCGAAGGCCAGCCACGGTAATCCTGTTTTACCGTAAAAATCCACGTGTTGAAAAAACGAAGGGTAAAAAACTTACTAGACCCGATTGAGATTCGGGTTGTCCTTTTTGGGCATTAATCTATCCGTTGACGGCTGAAAGCTGTCACAGCCGTAGAACTCATCGAGGCCTTCGTTTTGATAGGTTATGGCTCCCGTAACTCTAAACGAGCCAGAAGTTATGGCCGTCCAAATAATCGATATCAACAGGGTGCAACATCCACGGTGCAAGGTGCAACATCCGTCCGAAATGGCGAAACAGTGTCGTACGACTTTTAGAAATGCGTGCATGAATTTGAAACGGAACAGTACCATGGTGCACCACTCTCCAGCGATGGTAAATCGTAGGCCAGCCACGGTAATCCCGTTTTACCGTAAAAATCCACGTGTCGAAAAAACGAAGGGTAAAAAACTTACGAGGCCCGATTGAGATTCGGGTTGCCCTTTTTGGGCATTAATCTATCCGTTGGCGGTTGAAAGCTGTCAAAGCTGTAGAACTCATCGAGGCCTTCGTTTTGACAGGTTATGCCTCCCGTAACTCTAAGCGAACCAGAAGTTATGGCTGTCTGAATAATCGATATCTACAGGGTGCAACATCCACGGTGCAAGCTGCAACATCCGTCCGAAATGGCGAAACAGTGTCGTACGACTTTTAGAAATGCGTGCATGGATTTGAAACGGAACAGTACCATGGTGCACCACTCTCCAGTGATGGGAAGTCGAAGACGGGCCACGGTAATCCTGTTTTACCGTAAAAATCCACGTGTCGAAAAAACGAAGGGTAAAAAACTTACGAGACCCGATTGAGATTCGGGTTGTCCTTTTGGGGCATTAATCTATCCGTTGACGGCTGAAAGCTGTCAAAGCCATAGAACTCATCGAGGCCTTCGTTTTGACAGGTTATGGCTCCCGTAGATCTAAATGAGCCAGAAGTTATGGCCGTCCGAATAATCGATATCTACTGGGTGCAACATCCACGGTGCATGGTGCAACATCCGTCCGAAATGGCGAAACAGTGCCGTACGACTTTTAGAAATGCGTGCATGGATATGAAACGGAACAGTACCATGGTACACCACTCTCCAGCGATGGGAAGTCGAAGACGGACCACGGTAATCCTGTTTTACCGTAAAAATCCACGTGTCGAAAAAACGAAGGGTAAAAAACTTACGAGACCCGATTGAGATTCGGGTTGTCCTCTTTGGGCATTAATCTATCCGTTGATGGCTGAAAGCTGTCAAAGCCGTAGAACTCATCGAGGCCTTCGTTTTGACAGGTTATGACTCCCATAACTCTAAACGAGCCAGAAGTTATGGTCGCCCGTATAATCGATATCTATAGGGTGCAACATCCACGGTGCAAGGTGCAACATCCGTCCGAAATGGCGAAACAGTGTCGCACGACATTTAGCAATGCGTGCATGGATTTGAAACAGAACAGTACCATGGTGCATCACTCTCCAGCGATGGTAAATCGAAGGCCAGCCACGGTAATCCTGTTTTACCGTAAAAATCCACGTGTTGAAAAAACGAAGGGTAAAAAACTTACGAGACCCGATTGAGATTCGGGTTGTCCTTTTTGGGCATTAATCTAACCGTTGACGGCTGAAAGCTGTCACAGCCGTAGAACTCATCGAGGCCTTCGTTTTGACAGGTTATGGCTCCCGTAACTCTAAACGAGCCAGAAGTTATGGCCGTCCAAATAATCGATATCAACAGGGTGCAACATCCACGGTGCAAGGTGCAACATCCGTCCGAAATGGCGAAACAGTGTCGTACGACTTTTAGAAATGCGTGCATGAATTTGAAACGGAACAGTACCATGGTGCACCACTCTCCAGCGATGGTAAATCGTAGGCCAGCCACGGTAATCCCGTTTTACCGTAAAAATCCACGTGTCGAAAAAACGAAGGGTAAAAAACTTACGAGGCCCGATTGAGATTCGGGTTGCCCTTTTTGGGCATTAATCTATCCGTCGGCGGCTGAAAGCTGTCAAAGCCGTAGAACTCATCGAGGCCTTCGTTTTGACAGGTTATGGCTCCCGTAACTCTAAGCGAGCCAGAAGTTATGGCTGTCTGAATAATCGATATCTACAGGGTGCAACATCCACGGTGCAAGCTGCAACATCCGTCCGAAATGGCGAAACAGTGTCGTACGACTTTTAGAAATGCGTGCATGGATTTGAAACGGAACAGTACCATGGTGCACCACTCTCCAGTGATGGGAAGTCGAAGACGGGCCACGGTAATCCTGTTTTACCGTAAAAATCCACGTGTCGAAAAAACGAAGGGTAAAAAACTTACGAGACCCGATTGAGATTCGGGTTGTCCTTTTTGGGCATTAATCTATCCGTTGACGGCTGAAAGCTGCCAAAGCCATAGAACTCATCGAGGCCTTCGTTTTGACAGGTTATGCCTCCCGTAGATCTAAATGAGCCAGAAGTTATGGCTGTCCGAATAATCGATATCTACTGGGTGCAACATCCACGGTGCATGGTGCAACATCCGTCCGAAATGGCGAAACAGTGCCGTACGACTTTTAGAAATGCGTGCATGGATATGAAACGGAACAGTACCATGGTACACCACTCTCCAGCGATGGGAAGTCGAAGACGGACCACGGTAATCCTGTTTTACCGTAAAAATCCACGTGTCGAAAAAACGAAGGGTAAAAAACTTACGAGACCCGATTGAGATTCGGGTTGTCCTCTTTGGGCATTAATCTATCCGTTGACGGCTGAAAGCTGTCAAAGCCGTAGAACTCATCGAGGCCTTCGTTTTGACAGGTTATGACTCCCATAACTCTAAACGAGCCAGAAGTTATGGTCGCCCGTATAATCGATATCTATAGGGTGCAACATCCACGGTGCAAGGTGCAACATCCGTCCGAAATGGCGAAACAGTGTCGCACGACATTTAGCAATGCGTGCATGGATTTGAAACAGAACAGTACCATGGTGCATCACTCTCCAGCGATGGTAAATCGAAGGCCAGCCACGGTAATCCTGTTTTACCGTAAAAATCCACGTGTTGAAAAAACGAAGGGTAAAAAACTTACGAGACCCGATTGAGATTCGGGTTGTCCTTTTTGGGCATTAATCTATCCGTTGATGGCTGAAAGCTGTCACAGCCGTAGAACTCATCGAGGCCTTCGTTTTGACAGGTTATGGCTCCCGTAACTCTAAACGAGCCAGAAGTTATGGCCGTCCAAATAATCGATATCAACAGGGTGCAACATCCACGGTGCAAGGTGCAACATCCGTCCGAAATGGCGAAACAGTGTCGTACGACTTTTAGAAATGCGTGCATGAATTTGAAACAGAACAGTACCATGGTGCACCACTCTCCAGCGATGGTAAATCGTAGGCCAGCCACGGTAATCCTGTTTTACCGTAAAAATCCACGTGTCGAAAAAGCGAAGGGTAAAAAACTTACGAGGCCCGATTGAGATTCGGGTTGCCCTTTTTGGACATTAATCTATCCGTTGGCGGCTGAAAGCTGTCAAAGCCGTAGAACTCATCGAGGCCTTCGTTTTGACAGGTTATGGCTCCCGTAATTCTAAGCGAGCCAGAAGTTATGGCCGTTTGAATAATCGATATCTACAGGGTGCAACATCCACGGTGCAAGCTGCAACATCCGTCCGAAATGGCGAAACAGTGTCGTACGACTTTTAGAAATGGGTGCATGGATTTAAAACGGAATAGTACCATGGTGCACCACTCTCCAGCGATGGGAAGTTGAAGACGGGCCACGGTAATCCTGTTTTACCGTAAAATTCACGTGTCGAAAAAACGAAGGGTAAAAAACTTACGAGACCCGATTGAGATTCGGGTTGTCCTTTTTGGGCATTAATCTATCCATTGATGGCTAAAAGCTGTCAAAACCGTAGAACTCATCAAGGCCTTCGTTTTGACAGGTTATGGCTCTCGTAACTCTAAACGAGCCAGAAGTTATGGCAATTTGAATAATCGATATCTACAGGGTGCAACATCCACGGTGCAAGGTTCAACATCCGTCCGAAACGGTGAAACAGTGTCGTACGTCTTTTAGAAATGCGTGCATGGATTTGAAACGGAACAGTACCATGGTGCACCACCCTCCAGCGATGGGAAGTCGAAGACGGGCCACGGTAATCCCGTTTTACCGTAAAAATCCACGTGTCGAAAAAACGAAGGGTAAACAACTTACGAGACCCGATTGGGATTCTGGTTGTCCTTTTTGGGCATTAATCTATCCATTGACGGCTGAAAGCTGTCAAAGCCGTAGAACTCATCGAGGTCTTTGTTTTGACAGGTTATAGCTCCCGCAACTCTAAACGAGTCAGAAGTTATGGCCGTCCGAATAATCGATATCTACATGGTGCAACATCCACAGTGCAAGGTGCAACATCCGTCCGAAATGGCGAAACAGTGCCGTACGACTTTTAGAAATGCGTGCATGGATTTAAAACGGAACATTACCATATTGCACCACTCTCCAGCGATGGGAAGTCGAAGAGGGGCCACGGTAATCCTGTTTTACCGTAAAAATCCACGTGTCGAAAAAACGAAGGGTAAAAAACTTACGAGACCCGATTGAGATTCGGGTTGTCCTTTTTGGGCCTTAATCTATCCGTTGACGGCTGAAAGCCGTCAAAGCCATATAACTCATCGAGGCCTTCGTTTTGACAGTTTATGGCTCCCGTAGATCTAAACGAGCCAGAAGTTATGGCCGTCCGAATAATCGATATCTACAGGGTGCAACATCCACGGTGCATGGTGCAACATCCGTCCGAAATGGCGAAACAGTGTCGTACGACTTTTAGAAATGCGTGCATGGATTTGAAACGGAACAGTACCATGGTACACCACTCTCCAGCGATGGGAAGTCGTAGACGGGCTACGGTAATCCTGTTTTACCGTAAAAATCCACGTGTCGAAAAAACGAAGGTAAAAAACTTACGAGACCCGATTGAGATTCGGGTTGTCCTTTTTGGGCATTAATCTATCCATTGACGGCTGAAAGCTTTCAAAGCCGTAGAACTCATCGAGGCCTTCGTTTTGACAGGTTATGACTCCCGTAACTCTAAACGAGTCAGAAGTTATGGTCGTCCGAACAATCGATATCTACAGGGTGCAACATCCATGGTGCAAGGTGCAACATCCGTCCGAAATGGCAAAACAGTGCCTTACGACTTTTAGAAATGCGTGCATGGATTTGAAACGGAACAGTACCATGGTGCACCACTCTGCAGCGATGGGAAGTCGAAGACGGGCCACGATAATCCTGTTTTACCGTAAAAATCTACGTATCGAAAAAACGAAGGGTAAAAAACTTACGAGACCCGATTGAGATTCGAGCTGTCCTTTGTGGGGATTAATCTATCCGTTGACGGCTGAAATCTGTCAAAGCCATAGAACTCATTGAGGCCTTCGTTTTGATAGGTTATGGCTCCCGTAACTCTAAACGAGTCAGAAGTTATGGCCGTCCGAATAATCGATATCTATAGGGTGCAACATCCACGGTGCAAGGTGCAACATCCGTCCGAAATGGCGAAACAGTGCCGCACGACTTTTAGAAATGCGTGCATGGATTTGAAACGGAACAGTACCATGGTGCACCGCTCTTCAGCGATGGGAAGTCGAAGACGGGCCACGGTAATACCTTTTTACCGTAAAAATCCGCGTGTCGAAAAAACGAAGGGTAAAATACTTACGAGACCCGATTGAGATTCGGGTTGTCCTTTTTGGGCATTAATCTATCCATTGACGGCTGAAAGCTATCAAAGACGTAGAACTCATCGATGCCTTCTTTTTGACAGGTTATGGCTCCCGTAACTCTAAACGAGCCAGAAGTTATGGCCGTCCCAATAATCGATATCTACAGGGAGCAACATCCACGGTGCAAGGTGCAACATCCGTCCAAAATGGCGAAACAGTGCCGTACGACTTTTAGAAATGCGTGCATGGATTTGAAACGGAACAGTACCATGGTGCACCACTGTCCAGGATGGTAAATCGAAGGCCAGCCACCGTAATCCAGTTTTACCGTAAAAATCCACGTGTTGAAAAAACGAAGGGTTAAAAACTTAGGAGACCCGATTGAGATTCGGGTTGTCCTTTTTGGGCATTAATCTATTGGTTGACGGCTAAAAGCTATCAAAGCCGTAGAACTCATCGAGGCCTTCGTTTTGACAGGTTATGGCTCCCGTAACTCTAAACGAGCCAGAAGTTATGGTCGTCTGAATAATCGATATCTACAGGGTGCAACATCCACGGTGCAAGGTGCAACATCCGTCCGAAATGGCGAAACAGTGCCGTACGACTTTTAGAAATGAATGCATGGATTTGAAATGGAACAGTACCATGGTGCACCACTCTCCAGCGATGGTAAATCGAAGGCCAGCCACGGTAATCCTGTTTTACCGTAAAAATCCACGTGTCGAAAAAACGAAGGGTAAAAAACTTTCGAGACCAGATTGAGATTCGGGTTGTCCTTTTTGGGCATTAATCTATCCGTTGACGGCTGAAAGCTGTCAAAGCCGTAGAACTCATCGAGGCCTTCGTTTTGACAGGTTAAGGCTCCCGTACCTCTAAACGAGCCAGAAGTTATGGTCGTCCGTATAATCGATATCTATAGGGTGCAACATCCACGGTGCAAGGAGCAACATCCGTCCGAAATGGCGAAACAGTGCCGTACGACTTTTAGAAATGTGTGCATGGATTTGAAATGGAACAGTACCATGGTGCACCACTCTCCGGCGATGGGAAGTCGAAGACGGGCCACGGTAATCCCGTTTTACCGTAAAAATCCACGTGTCGAAAAAACGAAGGGTAAAAAACTTACGAGACCCGATTGAGATTCGGGTTGTCCTTTTTGGGCATTAATCTATCAGTTGATGGCTGAAAGCTGTCAAAGCCGTAGAAATCATCGAGGCCTTCGTTTTGACAGGTTATGGCTCCCGTAACTCTAAACGAGCCAGAAGTTATGGCCGTCCGAATAATCGATATCTACAGGGTGCAACATCCACGGTGCAAGGTGCAACATCCGCCCGAAATGGCGAAACAGTGCCATACGACTTTTAGAAATGCGTGCATGGATTTGAAACGGAATAGTACCATGGTGCACCACTCTCCGGCGATGGGAAGTCGAAGACGGGCCACGGTAATCCCGTTTTACCGTAAAAATCCACGTGTCGAAAAAACGAAGGGTAAAAAACTTACGAGACCCGATTGAGATTCCGATTGTCCTTTTTGGGCATTAATCTATCCTTTGACGGCTAAGAGCTGTCAAAGCCATAGAACTCATCGAGGCCTTCGTTTTGACAGGTTATGGATCCCGTAACTCTAAACGAGTCAGAAGTTATGGTCGTCCGAATAATCGATATCTACAGGGTGCAACATCCACGGTGCAAGGTGCAACATCCGTCCGAAATGGCGAAACAGTGTCGTACGACTTTTAGAAATGCGTGCATGGATTTGAAACGGAAAAGTACCATAGTGCACCACTCTCCAGTGATGGGAAGTCGAAGAGGGGCCACGGTAATGCTGTTTTACCGTAGAAATCCACGTGTCGAAAAAACGAAGGGTAAAAAACTAACGAGACCCGATTGAGATTCGGGTTGTCCTTTTTGGGCATTAATCTATCCGTTGACGGCTGAAACCTGTCAAAGCCATAGAACTCATCGAGGCCTTCGTTTTGACAGGTTATGGCTCCCGTAACTCTAAACGAGCCAGAAGTTATGGCCGCACGAATAATCAATATCAACAGGGTGCAACATCCACGGTGCATGGTGCAACATCCGTCCGTAATGGCGAAACAGTGCCGTACGACTTTTAGAAATGCGTGCATGGATTTGAAACGGAATAGCACCATGGTGTACCACTCTCCAGCGATGGGAAGTCGAAGACGGGCAACGGTAATCCTGTTTTACCGTAAAAATCCACGTGTCGAAAAAACGAAGGGTAAAAAACTTACGAGACCCGATTGAGATTCGGGTTGTCTTTTTTGGGCATTAATCTATCCGTTGACAGCTGAAAGCTGTCAAAGCCGTAGAACTCGTCGAGGCCTTCGTTTTGACAGGTTATAGCTCCCGTAACTCTAAACGAGCCAGAAGTTATGGTCGTCCGTATAATCGATATCTATAGGGTGCAACATCCACGGTGCAAGGTGGAACATCCGTCCGAAATGGCGAAACAGTGCCGTACGACTTCTAGAAATGCGTGCATGTATTTGAAACGAAACAGTACCATGGTGCACCACTCTCCAGCGATGGTAAATCGAAGGCCAGCCACGGTAATCCTGTTTTACCGTAAAAATCCACGTGTCGAAAAAACGAAGGGTAAAAAACTTACGAGACCCGATTGAGATTCGGGTTGTCCTTTTTGGGCATTAATCTATCCGTTGACGGCTGAAAGCTGTCAAAGCCGTAGAACTCATCAAGGCCTTCGTTTTGACAGGTTAAGACTCCCGTAACTCTAAACGAGCCAGAAGTTATGGCCGTCCAAATAATCGATATCTGCAGGGTGCAACATCCACGGTGCAAGGTGCAACATCCGTCCAAAATGGCGAAACAGCGTCGTACGACATTTAGAAATACGTGCATGGATTTGAAATGGAACAGTACCATGGTGCACCACTCTCCAGCGATGGTAAATCGAAGGCCAGCAACGGTAATCCTGTTTTACCGTAAAAATCCACGTGTCGATAAAACGAAGCGTAAGAAACTTACGAGGCCCGATTGAGATTCGGGTTGCCCTTTTGGGGCATTAATCTATCCGTTGACGGCTGAAAGCTATCAAAGCAGTAGAAATCATCGAGGCCTTCGTTTTGACAGGTTATGGCTCCCGTAACTCTAAACGAGCCAGATGTTATGGCCGTCCGAATAATCGATATCTACAGGGTGCAACATCCACGGTGCAAGGTGCAACATCTGTCCGAAATGGCGAAACAGTGCCGTACGGCTTTTATAAATGCGTGCATGGATTTGAAACAGAACAGTACCATGGTGCACCACTCTACAGCGATGGTAAATCGAAGGCCAGCCACCGTAATCCTGTTTTACCGTAAAAATCCACGTGTCGAAAAAACGAAGGGTAAAAAGCATACGAGACCCGATTGAGATTCGGGTTGTCCTTTTTGGGCATTAATCTATCCGTTGACGGCTGAAAGCTGTCAAAGCCATAGAACTCATCGAGGCCTTCGTTTTGACAGGTTATGGCTCCCGTAACTCTAAAAGAGTCAGAAGTTATGGCCGTCCGAATAATCGATATCTACAGGGAGCAAAATCCACGGTGCAAGGTGCAACATCCTTCCGAAATGGAGAAACAGTGTCGTACGACTTTTAGAAATGCGTGCATGGATTTGAAACGGAACAGTACCGTAGTGCACCACTCTCCAGCGATGGGAAGTCGAAGAGGGGCCACGGTAATCCTATTTTACCGTAAAAATCCACGTGTCGAAAAAACGAAGGGTAAAAAACTTACGAGACCCGATTGAGATTCGGGTTGTCCTTTTTGGGCATTAATCTATCCGTTGACGGCTGAAACCTGTCAAAGCCGTAGAACTCATCAAGGCCTTCGTTTTGACAGGTTATTGCTCCCGTAACTCTAAACGAGCCAGAAGTTATGGCCGTCCGAATAATCGATATCTACAGAGTGCAACATCCACGGTGCATGGTGCAACATCCGTCCGAAATGGCGAAACGGTGCCGTACGACTTTTAGAAATGCGTGCATGGATTTGAAACGGAACAGTACCATGGTGCACCACTCTCCAGCGATGGTAAATCGAAGACGGGCCACCGTAATCCTGTTTTACCGTAAAAATCCACGTGTCGAAAAAACGAGGGGTAAAAAACCTACGAGACCCGATTGAGATTCGGGTTGTCCTTTTTGGGCATTAATCTATCCGTTGACGGCTGAAAGCTGTCAACGCCGTAGAACTCATCGAGGCCTTCGTTTTGACAGGTTATGGCTCCCGTAACTCTAAACGAGTCAGAAGTTATGGCCGTCCGAATAATCGATATCTACAGGGTGCAACATCCACGGTGCAAGGTGCAACATCCGTCCGAAATGGCGAAACAGTGCCTTACGACTTTTAGAAATGCGTGCATGGATTTGAAATGGAAAAGTACCATGGTGCACCACTCTACAGCGATGTGAAGTCGAAGACGGGCCACGATAATCCTGTTTTACCGTAAAAATCCACGTGTCGAAAAAACGAAGGGTAAAAAACTTACGAGACCCGATTGGGATTCGAGTTGTCCTTTTTGGGCATTAATCTATCCGTTGACGGCTGAAAGCTATCAAAGCCGTAGAACTTATCGAGGGCTTCGTTTTGACAGGTTATGGCTCCCGTAATTCTAAACGAGCCAGAAGTTATGGCCGTTTGAATAATCGAAATCTACATGGTGCAACATCGACGGTGCAAGGTGCAACATCCGTCCGAAATGGTGAAACAGTGTCGTACGACTTTTAGAAATGCGTGCATGGACTTGAAACCGAACAGTACCATGGTGCACCACTCTCCAGCGATGGGAAGTCGAAGACGGGCCAAGGTAATCCCGTTTTACCGTAAAAATCCACGTGCCGAAAAAACGAAGGGTAAAAAATTTACGAGACCCGATTGAGATTCGGGTTGTCCTTTTCGGGCATTAATCTATCCGTTGACGGCTCAAAGCTTTCAAAGCCATAGAACTCATCGAGGCCTTCGTTTTGACAGGTTATGGCTCCCGTAACTCTAAACGAGCCAGAAGTTATGGCCGTCCAAATAATCGATATCTACAGGGTGCAACATCCACGGTGCATGGTGCAACATCCGTCCGAAATGGCGAAACAGTGCTGTATGACTTTTAGAAATGCGTGCATGGATTTGAAACGGAACAGTACCATGGTGCACCACTCTCCAGCGATGGGAAGTCGAAGACGGGCCACGGTAATCCTGTTTTACCGTAAAAATCCTCGTGTCGAAAAAACGAAGGGTAAAAAAACTTACGAGACACGATTGAGATTCGGGTTGTCCTTTTTGGGCATTAATCTATCCATTGACGGCTGAAAGCTGTCAAAGCCATAGAACTCATCGAGGCCTTCGTTTTGACAGGTTATGGCTCCCGTAATTCTAAACAAGCCATAAGTTATGGCCATTTGAATAATCGATATCTACAGGGTGCAACATCCACGGTGCAAGGTGCAACATCCGTCCGAAATGGTGAAACAGTGTCGTACGCCTTTTAGAAATGCGTGCATGGAATTGAAACGGAACAGTACCATGGTGCACCACTCTCCAGCGATGGGAAGTCGAAGACGGGCCACGGTAATCCCGTTTTACCGCAAAAATCCACGTGTCGAAAAAACGAAGGGTAAAAAACTTACGAGACCCGATTGAGATTCGGGTTGTCCTTTTTGGGCGTTAATCTATCCGTTGACGGCTGAAATCCATCAAAGCCGTAGAACTCATCGAGGCCTTCGTTTTGACAGGTTATGGCTCCCGTAACTCTAAACGAGTCAGAAGTTATGGCCGTCCGAATAATCGATATCTACAGGGTGCAAAATCCACGGTGCAAGGTGCAACATCCGTCCGAAATGGCGAAACAGTGCCGTACGACTTTTAAAATTGCGTGCATGGATTTAAAATGGAACAGTACCGTAGTGCACCACTCTCCAGCGATGGGAAGTCGAAGAGGGGCCACGGTAATCCTGTTTTACCGTAAAAATCCACGTGTCGAAAAAACGAAGGGTAAAAAACTTACGAGACCCGATTGAGATTCGGGTTGTCCTTTTTGGGCATTAATCTATCCGTTGACGGCTGAAAGCTATCAAATCCATAGAACTCATCGAGCCCTTCGTTTTGACAGGTTATGGCTCCCGTAACTCTAAACGTGCCAGAAGTTATGGCCGTCCGAATAATCGATATCTACAGGGTGCAACATCCACGGTGCATGGTGCAACATCCGTCCGAAATGGCGAAACAGTGCCGTACGACTTTTAGAAATGCGTGCATGGATTTGAAACGTAACAGTACCATGGTGCACCACTCTCCAGCGATGGTAAATCGAAGACCAGCCACCGTAATCCTGTTTTACCGTAAAAATCCACGTGTCGAAAAAACGAGGGGTAAAAAACTTACGAGACCCGATTGAGATTCGGGTTGTCCTTTTTGGGCATTAATCTATCCGTTGAAGGCTGAAAGCTGTCAAAGCCGTAGAACTCATCGAGGCCTTCGTTTTGACGGGTTATGGCTCCCGTATCTCTAAACGAGTCAGAAGTTATGGCCGTCCGAATAATCGATATCTACAGGGTGCAACATCCACGGTGCAAGGTGCAACATCCGTCCGAAATGGCGAAACAGTGCCTTACAACTTTTAGAAATGCATGCATGGATTTGAAACGGAACAGTACCATGGTGCACCACTCTGCAGCGATGGGAAGTCGAAGACGGGCCACGATAATCCTGTTTTACCATAAAAATCCACGTGTCGAAAAAACAAAGGGTAAAAAACTTACGAGACCCGATTGAGATTCGAGTTGTCCTTTTTAGGCATTGATCTATCCGTTGACGGATGAAAGCTATCAAAGCCGTAGAACTCATCGAGGCCTTCGTTTTTACAGGTTATGGCTCCCGTAACTCTAAACGAGCCAGAAGTTATGGCCGTTTGAATAATCGATATCTACAGGGTGCAACGTCGACGGTGGAAGGTGCAACATCCGTCCGAAATGGTGAAACAGTGTCGTACGACTTTTAGAAATGCGTGCATGGATTTGAAACGGAACAGTACCATGGTGCACCACTCTCCAGCGATGGGAAGTCGAAGACGGGCCACGGTAATCCCGTTTTACCGTAAAAATCCACGTGTCGAAAAAACGAAGGGTAAAAAACTTACGGGACCCGATTGAGATTCGGGTTGTCCTTTTCGGGCATTAATCTATCCGTTGACGGCTCAAAGTTATCAAAGCCATAGAACTCATCGAGGCCTTCATTTTGACAGGTTATGGCTCCCGTAACTCTAAACGAGCCAGAAGTTATGGCCGTCCAAATAATCGATATCTACAGGGTGCAACATCCACGGTGCATGGTGCAACATCCATCCGAAATGGCGAAACAATGCCGTACGACTTTTAGAAATGCATGCATGGATTTGAAATGGAACAGTACCATGGTGCACCACTCTCCAGCGATGGGAAGTCGAAGACGGGCCACGGTAATCCTGTTTTACCGTAAAAATCCACGTGTCGAAAAAACGAAGGGTAAAAAACTTACGAGACCCGATTGAGATTCGGGTTGTCCTTTTTGGGCACTAATCTATCCATTGACGGCTGAAAGCCGTCAAAGCCGTAGAACTCATCGAGGCCTTCGTTTTGACAGGTTATGGCTCCCGTAACTCTAAACGAGTCAGAAGTTATGTCCGTACGAATAATCGATATCTATAGGGTGCAACATCCACGGTGCAAGGTGCAACATCCGTCCGAAATGCCGAAACAGTGCCTTACGACGTTTAGAAATGCGTGCATGGATTTGAAATGGAACAGTACTATGGTGCACCACTCTCCAGCGATGCGAAGTCGTAGACGGGCCACGGTAATCCTGTTTTACCGTAAAAATCCACGTGTCGAAAAAACGAAGGGTAAAAAACTTACAAGACCCGATTGAGATTCGGGTTGTCCTTTTGGGCATTAATCTATCCGTTGACGGCTCAAAGCTGTCAAAACCATAGAACTCATCGAGGCCTTCATTTTGACAGGTTATGGCTCCCGTAACTCTAAACGAGCCAGAAGTTATTTTCGTCCGAATAATCGATATCTATAGGGTGCAACATCCACGGTGCAAGGTGCAACATCCGTCCGAAATGGCGAAACAGTGCCGTACGACTTTTTAAAATGCATGCATGGATTTGAAACGGAATAGTACCATGGTGCACCACTCTCCAGCGATGGGAAATCGAAGACGGGCCATGGTAATCCGGTTTTACCGTAAAAATCCACGTGTCGAAAAAACGAAGGGTAAAAAACTTACGAGACCCGATTGAGATTCGGGTTGTCCTTTTTGGGAATTAATCTATCCGTTGACGGATGAATGCTGTCAAAGCCGTAGAACTCATCGAGGCCTTCGTTTTGACAGGTTGTGGCTCCCGTAACTCTAAACGAGCCAGAAGTTATGGGCGTTTGAATAATCGATATCTAAAGGGTGCAACATCCACGGTGCAAGGTGCAACATCCGTCCGAAATGGCGAAACAATGCTGTATGACTTTTAGAAATGCGTGCATGGATTTGAAATGGAACAGTACCATGGTGCACCACTCTCCAGTGATGGGAAGTCAAAGACGAGCCACGGTAATCCCGTTTTGCCGTAAAAATACACGTGTCGAAAAAAACGAAGGGTAAAAAACTTACGAGACCCGATAGAGATTCGGGTTGTCCTTTTTGGGCATTAATCTATCCGTTGACGACTGAAAGCTGTCAAAGCCGTAGAACTCATCGAGGCCTTCGTTTTGACAGGTTATGGCTCCCGTAGCTATAAACGAGCCAGAAGTTATGGCCGTACGAATAATCGATATCTACAGGGTGCAACATCCATGGTGCAAGGTGCAACATCCGTCCGAAATGGAGAAACGGTGCCTTACGACTTTTAGAAATGCGTGCATGGATTTGAAATGGAACAGTACCATGGTGCACCACTCTCCAGCGATGGTAAATCGAAGGCCAGCCTCGGTAATGCTGTTTTACCGTAAAAATCCACGTGTCAAAAAAACGAAGGGTAAAAAATTTACGAGACCCGATTGAGATTCGGGTTGTCCTTTTTGGGCATTAATCTATCCGTTGATGGCTGAAAGCTGTCAAAGCCATAGAACTCATCGAGGCCTTCGTTTTGACAGGTTGTGGCTCCTGTAACTCTAAACGAGCCAGAAGTTATGGCCGTCCGAATAATCGATATCTACAGGGTACAACATCCACGGTGCAAGGTGCAACATCCGTCCGAAATGGCGAAACAGTGTCGTGCGACTTTTAGAAATGCATGCATGGATTTGAAAAGGAATAGTACCATGGTGCACCACTGTCCAGCAATGGTAAATCGAAGGCCAGCAACCGTAATCCTGTTTTACCGTAAAAATCCACGTGTCGAAAAAACGAAGGATAAAAAACTTACGAGACCCGATTAAGATTCGGGTTGTCCTTTTTGGGCATTAATCCATCCGTTGACGGCTGAAAGCTGTCAAAGCCGTAGAACTCATCGAGGCCTTCGTTTTGACCGGTTATGGCTCCTGTAACTCTAAACGAGCCAGAAGTTATGGCCGTTTGAATAATCGATATCTACAGGGTGCAACATCCACGGTGCAAGGTGCAACATCCGTCCGAAATGGTGAAACAGTGTCGTACGACTTTTAGAAATGCGTACATGGATTTGAAACGGAACAGTACCATGGTGCACCGCTCTCCAGCGATGGGAAGTCGAAGACGGGCCACGGTAACCCCGTTTTACCGTAAAAATCCACGTGTCGAAAAAACGAAGGGTAAAAAACTTACGAGACCCGATTGAGATTCGGGTTGTCCTTTTTGGGCATTAATCTATCCGTTGACGGCTGAAAGCTGTCAAAGCCGTAGAACTCATCAAGGCCTTCGTTTTGACAGGTTAAGACTCCCGTAACTCTAAACGAGCCAGAAGTTATGGCCGTCCAAATAATCGATATCTGCAGGGTGCAACATCCACGGTGCAAGGTGCAACATCCGTCCGAAATGGCGAAACAGTGTCGTACGACATTTAGAAATACGTGCATGGATTTGAAACGGAACAGTACCATGGTGCACCACTCTCCAACAATGGGAAGTCGAAGATGGGCCACGGTAATCCTGTTTTACCGTAAAAATCCACGTGTCGAAAAAACGAAGGGTAAAAAACTTACGAGGCCCGATTGAGATTCGGGTTGTCCTTTTTGGGCATTAATCTATCCGTTGATGGATGAAAGCTGTCAAAGCCATAGAACTCATCGAGGCCTTCGTTTTGACAGGTTATGGCTCCCGTAAGTTTAAACGAGCCAGAAGTTATGGTCGTTTGAATAATCGATATCTACAGGGTGCAACATCCACGGTGCAAGGTGCAACATTCGTCCGAAATGGTGAAACAGTGTCGTACGACTTTTAGAAATGCGTGCATGGATTTGAAACGGAACAGTACCATGGTGCACCACTCTCCAGCGATGGAAAGTCGAAGACGGGCCACGGTAATCCCGTTTTACCGTAAAAATCCACGTGTCGAAAAAACGAAGGGTAAAAAACTTACTGTTATCCCGCTTTTTGGACAAAGCTGTGATACCAAAAGATTGATCAAAAACAAAAGACAGTTCATCTCATAAATTGGTCGTACTTCACTCCGCTTTGGATATTGATGAATTTTGTCCAAGTCCGGATTGGGCCAGAATCGACAAGGCATGATGAGCAAATCCATAGAAGCCAGCATCTCAAAATTCAGGTCAATCCGAGGTCGTATGCTCAAGTTATGATGGATTCAAGTTGAGAGAGATGGATTCTGCTCAGTTCGAATCCATCACCCCTTCACTAGTTCGAAACCACGAAGTTCGAACCCATCATCCTAGCAATGGTTCGAATCCACCCACGTACGCCCTAGTTCGAGTCCATCAGCTAGTGCCTGCCTCGCATCCATCAGCTTCGACTCCATCAGCTTCGACTCCATCAGCTTCGACTCCATCAACTTCGAATCCACCACAACGGCCTACCTTCGAATCCATTTAGGCCACCTAGCCTCGAATCCATTCCCTCGAGTCCATCAACCAAAGGTCTCCTCGAATCCATGCAAGCGAAGAAGCCCCGACTCCTTCCCAAAACTCATCTTCGAATCCCCAAACAGAGGCAGCTTCGAATCGATTCACACCGGCCTATTCTGATCGATTCGAATGAACACTGGCTGCAACGATTCGAAGCATACATTCGAATCCAACACTCGAAACCATCCAATTCGCACGGTGAGCACCTCGTCTCCGCCTCCACATGCAAAAGAATCGATTCGAACCTATGGGTTCGAACCATATGGATTTGAACCATATGGATTCGAACGAACCCATAGGATCGATTCGAAGCAAGCAGCGTGCTAGAGAACCCCATCTTAAATCGATCATAACTTCGAAACTGTTGATCCAAATGCTATGAAATTTTCACAGAAGCTTACATACATGTTGAAGAATGTTCTCACCAAATTTCACCTTGATTGGACATTTCCTTGATCGATTCGAAGTGAAGGTCGAATCGATCCTAATGTGGGCCCAGACCTCCAGATTTCGGGAGAGTGGGCCCCCTCACGTGCCTGAAGCGGTCTTCCCGGATTTTAGGAGAAATATCAGCCTCCTACGCTTATAAATAGAGCCCCTGGTCATTCAGAAAAGGGGTTGGAGATTCAGAAGATAGAAAGCAAGCCCAGAATCTGCCAGATTCAATTCTAAGTCTTTCCAACATCATTGTAATCAAGTATAAAAGCTACAACTTGCAGTAATCTGCTGTAATCAATTGAAAATCATCAAGTGAATCAATAAAGATAAAAACTTCAAAGTGGATGTAGGCACGAACGCCGAACCACTATAAATCCTGTGTTGTTTACCGTTATCTGTGATTTGCTGCATTTACTATCTCTTAGATTTGAATTCTGTGTTTGTTATTGTTGATCTGTGTTGACAAACGGGTGCTTTCGCGATATTGGGTGTTTGTGACCATTTTTGGCGCAAACATTTTGGTGCTTTCATTGAGAAGGCTGATTTAGGAGAATTTGAATTTAGAAACTTAGGAATTCAGATCCGAGAACCATGACGAGACAAACAAGTAAGAGACAAAGGCCGGAGAGAAGTGAACATCAAGGAAGTCAAGAGGCTTCCTCGGGGGCGAATCAGGCGTCGATCTTCATCACTAGGGACGAGATGGAGACAATGATGAAGAAGCAAGAGGAGTTGATCCAGAGTTTATTTCAACAAATAGGACAACCTGGAGCACAGAATCAAGGAGTAACCGGAGTCCGGAACAGAGCAGGACCATCCGACATAGCACCTGGAGTAGGGGGCACACACATGGAGAATGTTGATCCAATCCTTGAGAGAGATAGAGATGCATCTACCCAAGCAAGGAGCAGGAGAGGAGTGAACGCTCAATCAAGGGGGCAGATCCCGGAATTCCCTCGTGGACTCGGGGGGCAGGATGAAAGTAATGAACGGAGATCGCATCTCGGAGACGATGACAAGTTGGTAGAGATGGTTAGAAGAGCTAGGAGAGGCGGTTTGGTAAACAAAGATTTGGAGGATGTTAATAGGAGTCCATTCACTTCGGCAATCAGACAAGCTAGGAACCCACCAGATTTCAAGCTACCATCATTAGACTTGTATGACGGGAGAACGGATCCCACAGTTCATCTAACAAAGTATATGAGGCATATGGAAGTGCTGGGGGCATCAGAGGAGGTTATGGCCCGGTGCTTTCCATTATATTTGACGGATATTGCAGCGTTGTGGTTTAGACAATTGGAGAATGGATCCATCAGAACATGGAAGGGTTTAATTGAGAGATTTATGAGGCAATTCAGGGTTCACATTACGATACCCAAGAATGTGATGACTTTGGCAACCCTAAAGCAGAAGGCCGGAGAGACCTTGAGGAGTTATCTAGTGCGATTCAATGCAGCAGCAGCTTCGGTGGATCGGGCAGATCCATCTATGGTGGTGATGGCTGCTGTGTCCGGAGTAGCTGACGGCACAGAGTTCAAAAATTTATTGACTAAAGATCCACCCGTGGATCTAGAGGAATTCTACCACGAGGCAGAGAAGTTTTTACGATTAGAGGATGCTAATGCCGAAAGAGAAGAAGGAGAGGGAATAGAAGTTTATATGCTCAAAGACAAAAAGCCTATCGAAAAGGACTCAGGCAAAGATAAAGGAAAACGAAGGGCTGAGGATTATAATGACAGGTCAAAATGGCAACGGAGGGAGCCGCGATTCACTACTTACACCGAGCTGACTGAGAGTTTGGAGCGGATTTATCGGGATACCAAAGAGCAGGTTCCCTATCGTAGACCGATACGAAGGGATCCAACCTCTGACGAAAGGAGATCGGATAAGTTTTGTGCTTTTCATGAATTAAATGGTCATAACACTAATGATTGTAGGCACCTGAGGGACGAGGTGAGAGGACATATCAGAAACGGTATGCTCCTTCAATATGTGAGGAGGCGAGCTTTAGCGGTGGAGCCGGAGCGACCACCGTCTACGTCAGCCAGGGATGGCCCTGAACCGGGACACCGTTTGATCATCAATTAATTGAAATAACAATGAACAAGTAGTAAACCTCTCACTAACGTGGGTTAACCATTTACACATGTACAAGATCGCGAACGGTCCACAGGCATGCTCTGAATGGCTATTAACCTTATCGTTGTGAGAATTTACACTTCGACATCTTTGCTTTGCTTTTGTTTTGTGTTGATTTGGACATTTAAACTTGGTCTGTTTGGACATTTCTGTTTTTAAAATTCATCTTTTGAATAGATATTTGATCCTGATAATTCTGAAACGGCTAAGCTACTTACACATGTACGGGGTCGCGAACGGTCCTTAGGCATGCTCTGAGATGGCGATAAACCACCCTGACAAACGATTCAGGGACCCACGCGAACGTGAGCCTGGTATCGGTAATACTAAGCCCTCCCGGCACACTAATTCGCCTCCAACAGGTGCACAAACAATCCAGGAACTCACCCGAACGTGACCCTGGCATCCATAACATTAAGCCCTCCCGGGCACGCAAACTCGCCTCGAACGGCACACGATCGGGAATGATCACAACTCGCCACGAACGGCACTCGACTTCGAACAGTCACAACTCGCCACGAACGGCACTCGACTTCGAACAGTCACCACTCGCCACGAACGGCATCCGACCTTGAACGTTCACAACTCGCCTCGAACAGGCACGATTCGCCCCGAACGGCACAACTCATCTCACCTCAAATGGCTCGATCACGAACGGTCGTCATTTGAGGTCCGCCACTTGACCGTGCACTGTCGCACATTACCTCGAATGGCTCGATCACGAACAATCGTCATTTGAGGTTGAGCGCTTTACCTTGAACGGTCACATTTCACCGAAGATGACTCGATCCAAAACGATCGACGCATGGATTTACACGCTTAACCGCGCACGGTCGCACTTCACCTCAAATGACTCGATCACGAACGGTCGTCATTTGAAGTTAGGCGCTTGACCATGAACGGCCGCGCTTCATCCAAAATAGCTCGATCCCGAATGATCGTCATTGGAGGACATATGTAACTATCAAATTCTTTACAAATTGGTGATAGGATATGAATAACCAACTCAAGGCATTGCAAAACACACCTTCCTTCCGCAAGGCATGTTTCGGGGGGCAAATGTTATCCCTCTTTTTGGACAAAGCCGTGATACCAAAAGATTGATCAAAAACAAAAGACAGTTCATCTCAGAAATTGGTCGTACTTCACTCCGCTATGGATATTGATGAATTTTGTCCAAGTCCGGATTGGGCCAGAATCGACAAGGCATGATGAGCAAAGCCATAGAAGCCAGCATCTCAAATTTCAGGTCAATCTGAGGTCGTATGCTCAAGTTATGATGGATTCAAGTTGAGAGAGATGGATTCTGCTCAGTTCGAATCCATCACCCCTTCACTAGTTCGAAACCACGAAGTTCGAACCCATCATCCTAGCAGTGGTTCGAATCCACCCATGTACGCCCTAGTCCGAGTCCATCAGCTAGTGCCTGCCTCGCATCCATCAGCTTCGACTCCATCAGCTTCGACTCCATCAGCTTCGACTCCATCAACTTCGAATCCACCACAACGGCCTACCTTCGAATCTGTTTGCGCAAAAAATGGGTAAACACCTCCAAGTCGTGTGATTTAGTTGATTTTATGTGATTCTTAATGATTTAGTTGAGTTATGTAAATATGAAAAAAGCAGGGGCTGAAATGTAAAAGACACACAGATTTATAGTGGTTCGGCCAGAACGTGCCTACGTCCACTTTATATGTTATTATCTTCTTTCTTTCAGATTACAAGTACAATGCTTTGTGTACCAGTATATGAAAGTAGTTTGAAAGTTCCTTCCGTGCTTGAGCTCTCAAACTTGTCTGCCATTGTTGTACCCCTGCCCCTCTATTTATAGAGTGAGGTAGGGGGCAGGGGCCTTGGATGTATATAGCTGCTGGTGGGCCCGGGCTGAAGCAATCTGGCCTGGTAGCGTTCTGGTTCGGCGAAGCTTGGTGCGGCAGTGGTGAGTGGACCGGTTGCAGGCGTAGCTTGGTTCGGTTGTGGTGGTTCGGTGGTAGGAGTGTGGATATGGATCGGTAGTGAGCTTGGAGGTTGGTTCGGTTGTATGTGGTCCGGTCATGGTGGTCCGGTGATGGTGGGAAATGGGTTGGACCGGCGGAGTTGGGGGTTGATTCGGCAGAGCTTGGACCGGATGTGTGTTATGCCGAATGGACCGTTGCCTGTATTGCCGAATGAACCTTTGCTTGGAATGCCGAATGGACTTAGGAACCGGATGGAATGGAGGTTGCGAACCCGGGTGAAACTGACCCTTCTCGGTCTCGAGATCTTCTGGGCGAAAATTCGCCCAACATTTGCCCCCCAAAGTGGGGCACGTGCTTGCATGTGTCGCGCTTTGTTTCCCTGTGGTAGGGAGGCTTGTTCTGTAACGCCATGGGCTGGATGTTCATATCCTGTTGGTTTCCTGCGAAGGAATTTACAATTTTAATGTGATTTCAAATGACGATCGTTCGAGGTCGGGTGTCGTTCGAGTCGAGTAGGTGTGCCCCGAGGGGACTTAGCATTATTGATGCCAGGTTTACGTTCGAGTGGGTCCCTGGATCGTTTGCGAAGATGGTTTATCGCCAGCTCAGAGCATGCCTAAGGATCGTTTGCAACCCCGTACATGTGTAAGTAGCTTAGCCATTTCAGAATTATCAGAACCAAATATCCATTCAACCGATGAGTTTTAAAAGGATGTCAAAGTGTAAATTCTCACGACGGTAGGGTCAATAGCCATTCAGAGCATGTCTGTGGACCGTTCGTGGTCGCGTACATGTGTAAATGATTAACCCATGTTAGTGGGAGGTTTACTACTTATTCATCGTTATCATAATCTCTATTTTATCAGTAGATCCTAGAGTCCGGTACTTATCTGAGTGAGACGCTTTGCATGCCCCCTGCTACTGGTCTTCACTGATTCAGATAGCTTCATTCGGTTTTCGTTTGGTCCGGTATGCTGAACCGGTTGGTCCGGTTTTTTCTCGCTCGTCTATATATAGGGGCCATCCCCCCTTAGTTATTCCTTACCGAACCAACGAGCGCCGAACCAATCTCCAGCCGAATCAACCTTTTGCCGAATCAAGCTTTTACCGAATCAGGTATATGTCCTTTTGCCGAATGATCTTTTTTACCGAATGAAAATGTGTGTTTGCATAGTCGAATGAACTCGTATACCGGATGAACCTCCAATGCCGAATGGAACTTCAATACCGGATGAACTTCCAATGCCGAATGGAACTACCGAATGAAGCATATACCGAATGTGCCTCGGAAACATGAATCTTGAGCGAAATGTTAGGCTTTTATACGCTTGCTTTAGATACTTGCTTGTTTATGTTTCTGTACTTCTTGTTCTAATATCATGTTTTTCTTGTGCTGCAGATAAATGTCTCGCAAAGCGGAAACCCGATTGGATAAAAAGAAATCTAAAGGTAGAGGAGAGTCATCCTCCTCCGTGCCCCCAGCCCAACCAAGACCGGTGCCACATGGGCCTGCCCCGAGGTCATTAGTGGATGGGTACGGTCCCCAGGAACTTCTGGTCTCCCCTCCCGATTGCTTTCCTAGCTCCCTAAAGGAGGAGCAACTTGATGTTATATCCCGTTCCTTCGGGATAGACAGGGCTCGCATGCTGTTGCCGGGAGATGGAGTGATGCCGTATAATCCCCCCGAAGGCTACTTTGCTTACAGCAGATATCATTGCATGTGTGGTGCTATCCCTCCTATCAATGCCTGGATAGTTAGCTTTACCACATATTTGAAGGTGGCTCCATTCCAGCTCCAGCCGAACTCTTATGCCATTCTGGTGAGCCTTTTCGTTATCTTCCAGAGGAGGTACGGGCGCCCTCCTTCTAACCGGGAAATTCGATATTTGTATAACCTGAGAGGCTACAAGAAGGGGTCTCCGTATATTAGTCTAGAAGCGGCCGTGCCCTTCAAACCGGTCTTGGACTTATATTCAAAGTTTACCATGTTCAAGAAAGAATGGTTTTTTATCAAGGACGATTCTGTTTCTTTCCGCCTTTTCACTTCCGGCTGTAAGATGAATTTCGTTTATATTTTCCATGTTCTGACTGTAGTGCTTCTTCTGACACGCTTCTATTTCTTGCTAGCGACAGGTGGCATTGCAGTCGTGGAAAATGATTCTTTGGCGCGGATGGCTGCTGAAATAAAGGCCATTCCCGCACGGGACAGGTCGGCTTCGTTCCTGATCAGGAACGCTACCCTCCTGGAGTACAACTTGATCCAGCCGCACCAGTCCGTGGTTAAGCAGAGGGACACGGCTGAGGAGAAGGCCGCTAAAGCTAAGGAGGGGGCCACGGTGAAGAGTGGAAAGAGGAAGCCCTTTGCACAACATCCCGTCGCGGGAGGCAAGAAGCTTAAGGAGTCTGAGGGCCCCTCTCCTAGTACTTGCCCGATCATCCCGGAGGAGGAAGGTGTGGAAGAGGGCGAAGGAGGCGATATGGAAGGAGAGTCGGAGGGTGGAGGAGATGGAGATGGTCAGGGTGGTAGTGGTGCTGGTGCCTTAACTTCTGGGCAAGACTCTGAACTGGATGAGGCCCTCCGCCAGGCCTTCGGGGAATCGGAGGGAGAATCGGAAGCGGAGAGGGCGAAGGAGACTGGCAAGGTCGGGGCTGGTGCCGATCTATCCCCTAAGGGCTCCTCAGCCAGGGTGACTCCGGCGGTGCAAGGTGAACTTTTGTCCTCTGTCGATTCCATTTACGATAGGGACTTAGAAATATTTTATGGTTCACTTCCGTCCTGGAATGAGATTCAGGACTTATTGCAGTATCCCACTCCTCCGCAGGGTTTGTATAATAGATGTGCATTCTCACTTTTTCTTTATTTTTAACTTAACATGTTTCTTGAATTATGGATCGTCGTATGTTCATAACACTTGTTTTTTACTCCAAGGGCAGGCCAGGCGGCTAAAACGTTAGACGTTCGACACCGCCTCGAACAATTCAAGTTGATGAGAGCTTCTAATAAGCCGAAGCCTCTTACTGGTCGTCCTGGGGACGTGGTCAGATACCGTCCTCTTCTTTGGGTCATTGAAGAGAGCACTCATAAAAAGAAGAGGAGTCGTTCCTTATTTGAGCCTTCCCCTGGTCCGCAGCTTCCTGTTCAGCCTCCTCGTGATACCATGGAGGAGAGCACGGAGTTTATCACCCCTCCACCTCCTTCTAAGAATCCCACTTTTATCCGTATAAGGCGTCCTGACGTGCCTCGCGACCCCTTTGCCAGTTATCCTGATTTAGGTCCAAGCTCTCGGGATATTTCATTTGATGAGGCCACGGGTGAGCACCTTCTTCCCCGCAACCCCATGGTACGAGTGCTAGACGAGGCCAAGTCCCTAGATCTTGATCTGCTTACCACTCGGGTAGTTACCATGGGAGACGAAGCCAAAGCTAATATCGATCGGGTGGCTGAAGAGACCAAGAAGTTAATGAAGCATCATGCTCAATTGGTCAAGGCCGGGGAGGAGATTGGGAGTGCTAATATTCGGTTGCGGCTAAAGGTTGCCGATCAGGCCGAACAGCTTGCCGGTCAAGCCGTTCAGATTTCTCAGCACGAGGAAGCCTTCAGGCGGCTGAAAGAGACCATGGAAAAGGCTAGTAGGGCAGAACTACGGAAGATGGAGGCCGCCTGTAAGGAGCGGATCGACATGGCAATTGCGACAGTGGATGAGGTTGGGAATGCGGATCTCGAGCAGGTAGAGGAGTTGTCTGGGAGGCTTGAGGCCGCGGAGATGGCTAAAGTCAAGTTAAAGGAGGAGATGAGGAGGTCTCTCCAGGCTGACTGCTTGAGATACCAATCAGAGAGGGATGTCGCTGCCGCCAAGTTGCAGGTTTTCGAGGCCCGGGTGAGGGAGTTTGAGGAGAATGAGGGGATGATGGACGAGATGCTGCAGGACATGTACTTCCGCACTTGGAAGGAGGGCAGCTTGTCTTGGATGGATGACTATCCCCGGGTCATGGCCAAGATATATCTTCGGGCTTTAGAGGAGGCCAGGGTCAATGCGGGTAAGGAAGGTGAAGTGGCTTTTAGTCTAGATGTGGTCACTGCTCAGTTCTCGAAAGAGGAGCAAGTGGCGGTGAAGGAGGGGATGCGGTTGCTTGCGGCGGAGGAAGCGGGTGTGCAACTGGAGGATGAGGATCAAGCGGCGGACGCTGGTGAGTTATTCTTCACTTTTCCTTTTCTTTCTGGGTTTCCATAACTTGATCGTTTATCGTTTGTTTAATGAATTCCTCTTCTGGATTGGACAGGTGGAACTTTCGATCAACACGCTAGGAGCTCCAACCCTGTGGCCAAGTAGGCTTGGGGGAGTTGGTAGGATGAGAGCGAAGTGTGGACGCAGCTGGTTACTTGTCCGGATTTGGCCACCTTTTTATTTCCCTTTATCGCTGTTTATGTTAGTCCAAAACATTGATGTGACTGTAATAATATTATTTGCAAAGAATAACTTTATGTGATCTTATGACATAAGCTGATTTTGTTATGTTTAAATGTTGTTGTCATTTTGATGTGGTGCGTGAGAAGTATGCATATGCCTGTGATTTTAGTTGTGTTTGATGTTAAGCTGTTGCTTGAAATATAATTTCATGTTCTGAAATGTTAGTGTGACGTATGAATAAACTATAGTTACATATTTATGTACAAGAGAAGAGAGTACCGCCCTTCATGTTTTAGTTGCAGGTGGTAGCTTTGAGCGTCTTGTGTAACTGATCATGGACATAGCTGAGTACCTTGCCACCCAGTACGCAGGCTTAGATTCTCATGAGTGAATGCTCCATATTTGGTTTCCTGTACTTTAGAGTTTGTTATACAGGATATGAGAAAAGTATTTAAATGAAATGGAAATATGGGAAAAGTAAAACTTCCAGTCACGGAAGGCCGTCGATGTGCTTAAGTTCGTGGCAAACGGGTTTTGTAGTCACTTTCCCTAGCTGTGGGTCTTGGAGACATTTGTCACCCATCTTACGCCTCCGTGGGGAGTTTTCTTTTTTACCACAGCCGCACTTAAGACACATCGGAGCCGAGATCGCGCACGGTAACTACCCGAACCATTATGGTCCGTAATCGTGGGTATTATTCGATTTACCGTGGCCGGCTAGCGTGGGTGCCGTTGGCCGTGAACTACCCCTGGCTGGCCACACCTTATGTTGGGGCTTAAAGTAGGTTCACAGTTGCTGGCGAGCCGAACGCCGTAATGAGCTGCCATCTGCTATAGTCGGCCTTTATGATGACTTATAATCGGCTCATTACAGTTGGCTTTGAGGGCAGTCGCGAGCAATGAGTTAACCCGCAACAGAGGGATGCTGGAGCAAAAGAGTCTCATTGGCGAGTGCATAGAATCGTAGCGTACCTGTTAGGCCTTGTCCAGATGAGGCCGTGGTGCGTCTTGAGTGGAGATGCCATAGGATTTTGTTCAACAGAAAATGATAAAGCTTAACAAGCAGCCAAGATATAAAGGAACAAGTTAAAAAGAGACAAGATTTTTTAAAGTGGTTCGGCATGAAAATGCCTACGTCCACTGATTCTCTTTGTTAGTTCACTTCATATGGGCAGTACAAGTTAAGAAAAGTATCGACGGGGTGTCGGATGTTCCATGCTCTCTGGAACACCGCTCCGTCCACTGTTGACAAAATATAAGCTCCGTTGTGGAGATCTTTATGAATTACATATGGTCCGTCCCAGATGGGGTCCAGTGCCCCGGGGCGCGGAAAGATTCGCCTGAGGATAAGATCTCCTTCTTGTAAGATGCGATGCTTGACTTTGGAGTTGTATAGTGCTGCCACTTTTTGTTTGTGAGCTACTGCTTTGAGTGCTGCATCGTTTCTCCTTTCCTCAATCAGATCCAAAGACATGAGGAGGAGTTCTTCGTTTTCTTCTGGATTGTAGTGGATCCTACGGTGGGAAGGAACAATAGTCTCAACAGGGAGCATTGCCTCTGATCCGTATGCCAAAGAGAAAGGAGTATGTCCCGTTGATGTTCTGAAAGATGTGCGGTAGGCCCAAAGTGCCGTAGGAAGTTCGTCCACCCAAGCGCCTTTTGACTTTTCAAGTTTCTTCTTGATTAGGGTTTTGAGAATTTTGTTGACAGCTTCGACTTGTCCGTTTGCCTGAGGATAAGCTACTGATGAGAAGCTTTTATGAATTCCATGCTTTTGGCACCAGTCGTCGAATTCTTCGCTGTCAAATTGGAGTCCGTTGTCCGATATGATCTTGAGTGGTACTCCGTACCCATTTGGTGAAATAATCGACTGCCACTATAGCATATTTGGCTCCGCCTCTGCCCGTTGGCAGTTCGCCAATTAAATCAATTCCCTATACAGCAAAGGGCCAAGGGCTGGTCGTTTGAGTAATCTCAATTGTGGGTAGTCGAGGAATCTTGGCAAATTTCTGACATCTGTCGCATCTCTTGACGAAGTCTAAGGCGTCTTTGTTTAGTGTGGGCCAGTAATATCCATATCGGAGTATCTTTTTTGCCAGAGTCTGCCCTCCAGTGTGATCTCCGCAACTTCCTTGATGGACGTTGAATAAGATTTCCTTGGCTTTCCTTCCAGCGACGCATCTGAATAAGGGGCTAGAGAAGCCACGCCGATAGAGGATGCCTTCTTGTATTGTGTAGTGGGGAGCTTTCCTCAAAATTCTCCTGACTTCATCACGTTTGTCTGGTAGTGTGCCGTCCTGCAAATATTTCCGGATAGGAGTCATCCAAGTTCCTTCTTCGATTGCAGTTATCAGATTCACTTGTTCGAAACTTGGGGCTAGCTGCCTTGAGATGGCTAGTGCTCCGGAAATGGTGCTATTCTTCATACTAGCTTGCTTTGCTAGTTCATCGGGCTCTTGGTTATCTTCTCGAGGAATGTGTTTGATTAGATAATGGTCCAATTGATCGAGCAGCAGTTTGGTTTTCTTTAGATATGCTGTGAGTCGTTCTCCTCGTGTCTGGAACTCTCCTAGTACTTGGTTTACGATAAGTTGAGAATCACTATGAAGACATAAAGAATTGACTCCAATTTCTAAGGCAAGCTCCAATCCCGCTATTACTGCCTCATACTCCGCATCGTTGTTAGTGGCCGCGAATTCCAACCTTAATGCATAGTACAGCTTTCTTCCCCTGGGGGTGATTATCACAATACCTGCCCCCGAGCCTTGTTCGTTCGATGCTCCATCTACAAAGAGGTTCCACTTGATGTTTTTTGCTATTTCAAATTGATCCTTGCCTTCGTTGGTAGTGAATTCGGCAATGAAATCGGCCATGGCTTGCCCCTTGATAGCGGTGCGAGGGTGGTAGGTGACGTCATACTGACTTAGTTCAATGCACCATTTGAGGAGTCGTCCAGAAGTGTCGGGACGATGGAGCACCTGTCTTAGTGGT
Organism: Allium cepa; assembly: GCA_030765085.1. Lineage (NCBI taxonomy): Eukaryota > Viridiplantae > Streptophyta > Magnoliopsida > Asparagales > Amaryllidaceae > Allium > Allium cepa. The sequence goes on from CM060941.1 coordinate 3,832,237, forward strand.
TGATCGGTTAGAACTCTGATGGAGTGAGATTGGAAGTAGTGTCGCAGTTTTCGTGACGCGATCAATAAACAATATGCCAATTTCTCAAGTTTAGGATATCTGGCTTCTGCCCCCATAAATCTCTTACTTATTAAGTATACCGGGCGTTGTGTGCGGTCCTCTTCTCTTACCAAGGCAGCGCTTAGAGCATGAGATGACACAGCGAGGTATAGGTATAGCTCTTCGCCTTCGTTTGGAGTTGAGAGTACTGGTGGTCTCTGAAGTTGTTCGATCAGGTTAAGGAAGGCTTTTAAGCATTCATCGGTCCACTCGAACTTTCCTTTGTCTTTCTTGAGAGCTTCGAAGAAAGGGACGCACTTGTCAGTTGCCTTGGAAATGAATCTGCTTAGGGCGGCCACCTTTCCGTTTAGGCTCTGCATTTCTTTTCGAGTGGAAGGTATCCTTATTTCTTTTAGAGCCCGGATTTGTTCAGGGTTTGCTTCAATTCCTCTGGCATGGACGATGAATCCTAAGAATTTTCCCGATGACACTCCGAAGGAGCACTTTAGAGGATTCAGCTTCATTCCATATCGGCGAAGTACCTGAAACATCTCGCCCAGGTGGCTTACATGATCGTCGGCTCTCCTGGACTTTACCAACATGTCGTCCACATATACTTCCATAGTTCGTCATATTAATTCCGCGAACATCTTGTTGACGAGGCGCTGATAGGTAGCTCCGGCATTTTTGAGTCCAAAAGGCATGACTTTGTAACAATATAATCCCCAGTCAGTGATGAAGCTAGTGTGGTCTTGATCGGGAGCGTGCATGGGAATCTGGTTGAATCCGGAGTATGCATCCATAAAAGATAAAAGTTCGTGCCCGGCAGTGCTGTCCACAAGTTGATCGATTCGGGGGAGCGGGAAGCAGTCTTTCGGGCAAGCGTCATTTAAGTTGGAGAAATCAATGCATGTTCGCCACTTCCCATTAGCTTTCTTTACTAGTACCGGGTTAGCGATCCATTCTGCGTAGATGGCTTCTCGTATGAAGTCATTAGCAAGTAGGTTCTTTACTTCCTCATCGAGGCCTGCTGATCGTTCCGCTCCCATGCTTCTCTTTTTCTGCTTTATCGGTACCTTGGTGGGATCGATGTTCAGCATGTGGCATGCTATGTCTGGGGAGATTCCTGTCATATCGGCATGTGTCCATGCAAATACATCTAAGTTGTGGCGGAGAAAGTCAATGAGTTGATGCTTCAATTCTGTTTTTAGCTGAGATCATATTTTAAATAGTCTACTTGAGTCATGTTTGTCTACAGATACGAATTCCATGGCCTCTACAGGCTCAGCGGTAGCCTCCTCCCCCTTATCCCTGGGGTCTAGTTCATTTAAAGGATCGCTGGTGTATCGAAGAGGAGGGGCTTTCTTTAGTTGCTATGCTTCCAAGCTTTTCATGCAGAGAGTAGTCTCTGCATCTTTCCCTTTATTCTTTCTACGGTTATTGCGAAGTTCAGTTACATAGCAATCTCGAGCGGCGTCTTGATCTCCTTCAACTTCTCCTATTCCGTTATCTGTTGGGAATTTCATCTTTAGGCACCACGGGGCTAGGACAATTTGGAAGTCAGATAAGGCTGGTCTTCCCAAGAAGGCGTTGTAGGCCGAGTGGTTTTCTATTAGTACGAACGTTTGTTTTCGCACAACGGAGCGAAGATGACTTCCTATTTCGACGAAGAGGTCAAGTTGCCCGAGGGGCATTTTTGCATCTCCAGTGAAACCGTGCAGGGGTTTGTTGCAGGGAGATACATCCTTCATTGACAGCTTCATTTTGTCGAAAGCATGCTCGAATAGGATATTTACGGAGCTTCCTGTGTCTATTAGAATTCAGAAAACTTTAGCTGGACTGAACCAGGCAGAGATGACCATGGGATCCATATGTGGATACTTTCTTCCTTCTAAATCACGCCTATTGAATACGATGTCGTCATTCTCTTTCCGTTTCGAGTGGCGTTCTTCCATAATGGAGTTAACATAGCCTTCAGCATTTCTAAGTGACTTGCCGTATCTTTCCATCTCTGCCCAGCTTCTGTCGGCGATGTGTGGTCCTCCCGAGATGGTATGGACCACTATCTTCTCTTGACTTGAGCCACTGGTGTTGTGATTCCCTCCGCCTACTTCTGGGAGGGGTCGCTTTGAGTTCTCATTGTAGTAGTTGGAGTCCTGTTCTGGCCTTTCACATAGCGTTCCAGCCTTCTTCTTCTGATGTGTTCTTCGATCAAGTCCCAGAGATGGTGGCATTCATTGGTGTCATGTCCATGGGATTCGTGGAAGCGGCAGAACTTTCCAAACTTGAGTGCGTTATCAGATTCTTTCTTATGCAGGGGGCGCTTGTATCCGAGTTCGCTCTGAGTGCTGGAAATATGTTTTCGATTGCTTCACTCAAAGGAGTGTAGGAGTCAAATCTTGGTCCTGGTCGATATTGGCGTTTTTCAACCTTCCTGCCCCCAGCATTGTCTCTAGATTCATTTCTTCGAGTGTCCTTAGCTGCAGCGGGAACCTTGTCCGAAGTTGTCTTACCTTGTTGCCCTGACTGCCTCTCAGTGGCGGCGTCTTCAAGTCTCATATACTTTCCAGCTTCATGGAAGAAATCAGGTAAAGTAGCTGGTTTTTCCTTAGTTAGCCTTCTAGCGAACTTGGTATCTGGGTGTACACTACTACAGAGGGCCATTAGGGTGAGCTTCTCATCGGCATCTTGGACTGCGGCCGCTGCGGCGTTGAACCGGGTTAGATATTGTTGCAATGTCTCTTCGGATTTCTGTTTGACATTGGATAGAGAATAAGCTTCCTTGGGTTGTTCTACATGGATGCGGAACTGGCTAATGAACCTTTCTTTCAACATCTCCCATGAGCTGATAGATCCTTGGGGTAGATGGCAGAACCAGGAGGTAGCTAGATCTGCTAGGAATAGCGGAAAGCATTTACACAACACCCCTTCTGTTACTCCGCTCATGAGCATATGCTGGGTGTATCTCTGTAAGTGTACGATGGGGTCGGAAGTTCCCTTGTAAGGCTCCATGGTTGGCATTTTCCATTCCCGGGGGGTGATGGCAGTTTCGATATTGCGGGTGAAGGGGCTGGTGACCCTAGCGCCTATTCCTCGGTCCCTTTGCTCCCGTTGGACGCATTCTATGAATAATCGCGCCATTCTTTCATCAGAATTTGGAGCGGATAGAAATGAACTTGGTTCTTCCCTGAGGGATCGATCTCGTCCAGATGACCTGTAGGGATGGTATAGTCTATCACTTCTGACGTTATCCAGTGGTTGCCTCTGGCTGCTCGGATGCATGCTAGGACCAGCTACAGTTGCCCCCTGCCTTGATCTTCCCCTGCGGGGTTCTGTTTCGAGCATTTCCATGGGGTCAACTTCGGGCTGGGTTCTAGCTCGGCTCCGTTCAGCGGGGTTTCTATGATTAGGTGGCATGACTGGCTCAGCTACATCCGACCCTCGCCTGGCGCCTCCCCCACTGGGTTCGGTTCCAAGCGCTTCCTCGAGTCGGAGTTCGGGCTGAGTCCGAGCGCGGCCCCTATCATTGTTGTTCCTGTTGATGGCTTCCTCGAAGAGGGAAGACCTTTGCTGTCTCCGAGATCCTCCAGATTGAGATTCACCCCATAATTCAGTGTTGCGGTTGGATTCTTCGACATCCCTCAAGCGTGACATGAGTTGGTTCACCAAAGCTTCTTGTTGGGATGCGAAGCGGTTAGTCACTTCCACCACAACTCTTTCTAGGTCTGCTCTAGTGATTACTGCCGGTTGTTCCGCGGCAGGGGCTGTTGGAATTGCCTGATCTACATGAGGCACTGCTGCTGTAGTGGGATGGTTCTCTTGATCTGGATCCACTGGATTTGGAGCGCTGCTGGTTGCAACGTTCTTTCCCTTGTTGGCGTCTTTTCTTGGCCTGGAAGTCATGTTTCCTAGGCAATGAAGGGTGCTATTGGGAAAGAAGGTTGAATGAGGGAAGCTTTAGCTTCGAGTTCGAAGCTCTCAGTGAAAGCACCAAAAATGTTTGCGCAAAAAATGGGCAAACACCTCCAAGTCGTGTGATTTAGTTGATTTTATGTGATTCTTAATGATTTAGATGAGTTATGTAAATATGAAAAAAGCAGGGGCTGAAATGTAAAAGACACACAGATTTATAGTGGTTCGGCCAGAACGTGCCTACGTCCACTTTATATGTTATTATCTTCTTTCTTTCAGATTACAAGTACAATGCTTTGTGTACCAGTATATGAAAGTAGTTTGAAAGTTCCTTCCGTGCTTGAGCTCTCAAACTTGTCTACCATTGTTGTACCCCTGCCCCTCTATTTATAGAGTGAGGTAGGGGGCAGGGGCCTTGGATGTATATAGCTGTTGGTGGGCCCGGGCTGAAGCAATCTGGCCTGGTAGCGTTTTGGTTCGGCGAAGCTTGGTGCGGCAGTGGTGAGTGGACTGGTTGCAGGCGTAGCTTGGTTCGGTTGTGGTGGTTCGGTGGTAGGAGTGTGGATTTGGATCGGTAGTGAGCTTGGAGGTTGGTTCGGTTGTATGTGGTCCGGTGATGGTGGTCCGGTGATGGTGGGAAATGGGTTGGACCGGTGGAGTTGGGGGTTGATTCGGCAGAGCTTGGACCGGATGTGTGTTATGCCGAATGGACCGTTGCCTGTATTGCCGAATGAACCTTTGCTTGGAATGCCGAATGGACTTAGGAACCGGATGGAATGGAGGTTGCGAACCCGGGTGAAACTGACGCTTCTCGGTCTCGAGATCTTCTGGGTGAAAATTCGCCCAACAGAATCCATTTAGGCCACCTAGCCTCGAATCCATTCCCTCGAGTCCATCAACCAAAGGTCTCCTCGAATCCATGCAAGCGAAGAAGCCCCGGCTCCATCCCAAAACTCATCTTCGAATCCCCAAATAGAGGCAGCTTCGAATCGATTCACACCAGCCTATTCTGATCGATTCGAATGAGCACTGGCTGCAACGATTTGAAGCATACATTCGAATCCAACACTCGAAACCATCCAATTCGCACAGTGAGCACCTCGTCGCCGCCTCCACATGCAAAAGGATCGATTCGAACCTATGAGTTCGAACCATATGGATTCGAACCATATGGATTCGAACGAACCCATAGGATCGATTCGAAGCAAGCAGCGTGCTAGAGAACCCCATCTTGAATCGAACATAACTTCCAAACCGTTGATCCAAATGCTATGAAATTTTCACAGAAATTTACATACATGTTGAAGAATGTTCTCACCAAATTTCACCTTGATTGGACATTTCCTTGATCGATTCGAAGTGAAGGTCGAATCGATCCTACTGTGGGCCCGGACCTCCAGATTTCGGGCGAGTGGGGCCCCTCACGTGCCTGAAGCGGTCTTCCCAGATTTTAGGAGAAATATCAGCCTCCTACGCTTATAAATAGAGCCCCTGGTCATTCAGAAAAGGGGTCGGAGATTCAGAAGAGAGAAAGCAAGCCCAGAATCTGCCAGATTCAATTCTAAGTCTTTCCAACATCATTGTAATCAAGTATAAAGGCTACAACTTGCAGTAATCTGCTGCAATCAATTGAAAATCATCAAGTGAATCAATAAAGATAAAAACTTCAAAGTGGATGTAGGCACGAACGCCGAACCACTATAAATCCTGTGTTGTTTACCATCTGTGATTTGCTGCATTTACTATCTCTTAGATCTGAGTTCTGTGTTTGTTATTATTGATCTGTGTTGAAAAAAGGGTGCTTTCGCGATATTGGGTGTTTGTGACCATTTTTGGCGCAAACACTTACGAGACCCGATTGAGATTTGGGTTGTCCTTTTTGGGCATTAATCTATCCGTTGACGGCTGAAAGCTGTCAAAGCCATAGAACTCATCGAGGCCTTCGTTTTGACAGGTTATGGCTCCCGTAACTCTAAACGAGTCAGAAGTTATGGTCGTCCAAATAATCGATATCTACAGGGTGCAACATCCATGGTGCAAGGTGCAACATCCGTCCGAAATGGCGAAACAGTGCCGTACGACTTTTAGAAATGCGTGCATGGATTTGAAACGGAAATGTACCATAGTGCACCACTCTCCAGCGATGGGAATTCGAAGACGGGCCACCGTAATCCAGTTTTACCGTAAAAATCCACGTGTCGAAAAAACGAAGGGTAAAAAACTTACGAGACCCGTTTGAGATTCGGGTTGTCCTTTTTGGGCATTAATCTATCCGTTGACGGTTGAAAGCTTTCAAAGCCGTAGAACTCATCGAGGCCTTCGTTTTGACAGGTTATGGCTCCCGTAACTCTAAACGAGCCAGAATTTATGGCCGTCCGAATAATCGATATCTACAGGGTGCAGCATCCACGGTGCAAGGTGCAACATCTGTCCGAAATGGCGAAAGAGTGCCGTACGACTTTTAGAAATGCGTGCATGGATTTGAAACGGAACAGTACCATGGTGCACCACTCTCTAGCGACGGTAAATCGAAGGCCAACCACGGTATTCCTGTTTTACCGTAAAAATCCACGTGTCGAAAAAACGAAGGGTAAAAAACTTACGAGACCCGATTGAGATTCGGGTTGTCCTTTTTGGCATTAATCTATCCGTTGACGGCTGAAAGCTGTCAAAGCCATAGAACTCATCGAGGCCTTCGTTTTGACAGGTTATGGCTCCCGTAACTCTAAACGAGCCAGAAGTTATGGCCGTCCGAATAATCGATATCTACAGGGTGCAACATCCACGGTGCAAGGGCAACATCCGTCCGAAATGGCGAAACAGTTCCGTACGACTTTTAGAAATGTGTGCATGGATTTGAAACGGAACAGTACCATGGTGCACCACTCTCCAGCGATGGTAAATCGAAGGCCAGCCACGGTAATCCTGTTTTACCGTAAAAATCCACGTGTCGAAAAAACGAAGGGTAAAAAACTTAGAAGACCCGATTGAGATTCGGGTTGTCCTTTTTGGGCATTAATCTATCCGTTGACGGCGGAAAGCTGTCAAAGCCGTAGAACTCATCGAGGCCTTCGTTTTGATAGTTATGGCTCCCGTAACTCTAAACGAGCCAGAAGTTATGGCCGTCCGAATAATCGATATCTACAGCGTGCAACATCCACGGTGCAAGGTGCAACATCCGTTCGAAATGGCGAAACAGTGTCGCACGACTTTTTGAAATGCGTGCATGGATTTGAAACGGAACAGTACCATTGTGCACCACTCTCCAGTGATGGTAAATCGAAGGCCAGCCGTGGTAATCCTGTTTTACCGTAAAAATCCACGTGTCGAAAAAACGAAGGGTAAAAAACTTACGAGGCCCGATTGAGATTCGGGTTGTCCTTTTTGGGCATTAATCTATCCGTTGACGGCTGAAAGCCGTCAAAGCCATAGAACTCATCGAGGCCTTCGTTTTGACAGGTTATGGCTCCCTTAACTCTAAACGAGCCAGAAGTTATGGTCGTCCGAATAGTCGATATCTACAGAGTGCAACATCCAAGGTGCAAGGTGCAACATCCGTCAGAAATGGCAATACAGTGTCGTACGACTTTTAGAAATGCGTGCATGGATTTGAAAAGGAACAGTACCATGGTGCACCACTGTCCAGCGATGGTAAATCGAAGGCCAGCCACCGTAATCCTGTTTTACCGTAAAAATCCACGTGTCGAAAAAACGAAGGGTAAAAAACTTACGAGACCCGATTGAGATTCAGGTTGTCCTTTTTGGGCATTAATCTACCCATTGACGGCTAAAAGCTGTCAATGCCGTAGAACTCATCGAGACCTTCGTTTTGACAGGCTACGGCTTCCGTAACTTTAAACGAGCCAGAAGTTATGGCCGTCCGAATAATCGATATCTACAGGGTGCAACATCCACGGTGCAAGGTGCAACATCCGTCCGAAATGGCGAAACAGTGTCGTACGACTTTTAGAAATGCGTGCATGGATTTGAAACCGAACAGTACCATGGTGAACCACTCTCCAGTGATGTTAAATCGAAGGCCAGCCACGGTAATCCTGTTTAACCGTAAAAATCCACGTGTCGAAAAAACGAAGGGTTAAAAACTTACGAGACCCGATTGAGATTCGGGTTGTCCTTTTTGGGCATTAATCTATCCGTTGACGGCTGAAAGCTGTCAATGCCGTAGAACTCATCGAGGCCTTCGTTTTGACAGGTTATGGCTCCCGTAACTCTAAACGTGCCAGAAGTTATGGCCACCCAAATAATCGATATCTACAGGGTGCAACATCCACGGTGCAAGGTGCAACATCCGTCCGAAATGGCGAAACAGTGCCGTACTACTTTTTGAAATGCGTGCATGGATTTGAAACGGAACAGTACCATGGTGCACCACTCTCCAGTGATGGGAAGTCGAAGACGGACCACGGTAATCACGTTTTACCGTAAAAATCCACGTGTCGAAAAAACGAAGGGTTAAAAACTTACGAGACCCGATTGAGATTCAGGTTGTCCTTTTTGGGCATTAATCTATCCGTTGACGGTTGAAAGCTGTCAAAGATGTAGAACTTATCGAGGCCTTCGTTTTGACAGGTTATTGCTCCCGTAACTCTAGACGAGCCAAAAGTTATGGCAATCCGAATAATCAATATCTACAGGGTGCAACATCCACGGTGCAAGGTGCAACATCCGTCCGAAATGGCGAAACAGTGCCGTACGACTTTTAGAAATGCGTGCATGTATTTGCAACGGAACAGTACCATGGTGCACCACTCTCCAGCGATGGGAAGTCGAAGACGGGCCACGGTAATCCTGTTTTACCGTAAAAATCCACGTGTCGAAAAAACGAAGGGTAAAAAACTTACGAGACCCGATTGAGATTCGGGTTGTCCTTTTTGGGCATTAATCTATCCGTTGACGGCTGAAAGCTATCAAAGCCGTAGATCTCATCGAGGCCTTCGTTTTGACAGGTTATGGCTCCCGTAACTCTAAACGAGCAGAAGTTATGGCCGTTTGAATAATCGATATCTACAGGGTGCAACATCCACGGTGCAAGATGCAACATCCGTCCGAAATGGTGAAACAGTGTCGTACGACTTTTAGAAATGCGTGCATGGATTTCAAACGGAACAGTACCGTGGTGCACCACTCTCCAGCGATGGGAAGTCAAAGACGGGCCACGGTAATCCCGTTTTACCGTTAAAATCCACGGGTCGAAAAAACGAAGGGTAAAAAACTTACGAGACCCGATTGAGATTCGGTTATCCTTTTTGGACATTAATCTATCCGTTGATGGCTGAAAGCTGTCAAAGCCGTAGAACTCATCGAGGTCTTCGTTTTGACAGGTTATGGCTCCCGTAACTCTAAACAAGTCAGAAGTTATGGCCGTCCGAATAATCGATATCTACAGGGTGCAACATCCACGGTGCAAGGTGCAACATCCGTCCGAAATGGCGAAACAGTGCCGTACGACTTTTAGAAATGCGTGCATGGATTTGAAACGGAACAGTACCATAGTGCACCACTCTCCAGCGATGGGAAGTCGAAGACGGGCCACGGTAATCCTGTTTTACCGTAAAAATCCACGTGTCGAAAAAACGAAGGGTAAAAAACTTACGAGACCCGATTGAGATTCGAGTTGTCCTTTTCGGGCATTAATCTATCCGTTGACGGCTGAAAGCTGGCAAATCCGTAGAACACATCGAGGCCTTCATTTTGACAGGTTATGGATCCCGTAACTCTAAACGAGCCCAAAGTTATGGCCGTTTGAATAATCGATATCTACAGGGTGCAACATCCACGGTGCAAGGTGCAACATCCGTCCGAAATGGCGAAACAGTGCCGTACGACTTTTAGAAATGCGTGCATGGATTTGAAACGGAACTGTACCATCGTGCACCACTCTCCAGTTATGGGAAGTCAAAGACGGGCCACGGTAATCGCGTTTTACCGTAAAAATACACGTGTCGAAAAAACGAAGGGTAAAAAACTTGCGAGACCCGATTGAGATTCGGGTTGTCCTTTTTGGGCATTAATCTATCCATTGACGGCTGAAAGCGGTCAAAGCCGTAAAACTCATCGAGGCCTTCGTTTTGACAGGTTATGGCTCCCGTAACTCTAAACGTGCCAGAAGTTATGGCCGTCCGAATAATCGATATCTACAGGGTGCAACATCCACGGTGCTAGGTGCAACATCCGTCCGGAATGGCGAAACAGTGCCGTACGACTTTTAGAAATGCGTGCATGGATTTGAAACGGAACAGTACCATGGTGCACCACTCTTTAGCGATGGTAAATCGAAGGCCAGCCGCGGTAATCCCGTTTTACCGTAAAAATCCACGTGTCGAAAAAACGAAGGTAAAAAAACTTACGAGGCCCGATTGAGATTCGGGCTGTCCTTTTTGGGCATTAATCTATCCGTTGACGGCTGAAAGCCGTCAGAGCCGTAGAACTCATCGAGGCGTTGGTTTTGACAGGTTATGGCTCCCTTAACTCTAAACGAGCCAGAAGTTATGGTCGTCCGAATAATCGATATCTACAGAGTGCAACATCCACGGTGCAAGGTGCAACATCCGTCCGAAATGGCAATACAGTGTCGTACGACTTTTAGAAATGCGTGCATGGATTTGAAAAAGAATAGTACCATGGTGCACCACTGTCCAGCGATGGTAAATCGAAGGCCAGCCACCGTAATCCTGTTTTACCGTAAAAATCCACGTGTCGAAAAAACGAAGGGTTAAAAACTTACGAGACCTGATTGAGATTCGGGTTGTCCTTTTTGGGCATTAATCTATCCGTTGACGGCTGAAAGCTGTCAAAGCCGTAGAACTCATCGAGACCTTCGTTTTGACAGGTTATGGCTCCCGTAAATCTAAACGAGCCAGAAGTTATGGCCGTCCGAATAATCGATATCTACAGGGTGCAACATCCACGGCGCAAGGTGCAACATCCGTCCAAAATGGCGAAAAAGTGTCGTACGACTTTTAGAAATGCGTGCATGGATTTGAATTCGAACAGTACCATGGTGCACCACTCTCCAGCGATGGTAAATCGAAGGCCAGCCACCGTAATCCTGTTTTACCGTAAAAATCCACGTGTCGAAAAAACGAAGGCTAAAAAACTTACGAGACCCGATTGAGATTTGGGTTGTCCTTTTTGGGCATTAATCTATCCGTTGACGGCTGAAAGCTGTCGAAACCGTAGAACTCATCGAGCCCTTCGTTTTGACATGTTATAGCTCCCATAACTCTAAACGAGCCAGAAGTTATGGCCGTCCGAATAATCGATATCTACAGGGTGCAACATCCACGGTGCAAGGTGCAACATCCGTCCGAAATGGCGAAACAGTGCCGTACGACTTTTAGAATGCGTGCATGGATTTAAAACGGAACAGTACCATGGTGCACCACTCTCCAGCGATGGTAAATCGAAGGCCAGCCACGGTAATCCTGTTTTACCGTAAAAATCCACGTGTCGAAAAAACGAAGGGTAAAAAACTTACAAGACCCGATTGAGATTCGGGTTGTCCTTTTTGGGCATTAATCTATCCGTTGACGGCTGAAAGCTGTCAAAGCCGTAGAACTCATCGAGGCCTTCGTTTTGACAGGTTGTGGCTCCCGTAAGTCTAAACGAGCCAGAAGTTATGGTCGTCCGTATAATCGATATCTACAGGGTGCAACATCCACGGTGCAAGGTGCAACATCCGTCCGAAATGGCGAAACAGTGCCGTACGACTTTTAGAAATGCGTGCATGGATTTGAAACGGAACAGTACCATGGTGCACCACTCTCCAGCGATGGTAAATCGAAGACCAGCCACCGTAATCATGTTTTACCGTAAAATTGCACGTGTCGAAAAAACGAAGGGTAAAAAACTTACGAGACCCGATTGAGATTCGGATTGTCCTGTTTGAGCATTAATCTATCCGTTGACGGCTGAAAGCTGTCAAAGCCATAGAACTCATCGAGGCCTTCGTTTTGACAGGTTATGGCTCCCGTAACTCTAAACGAGCCAGAAGTTATGGTCTTCCGTATAATCGGTATCTATAGGGTGCAACATCCACGGTGCAAGGTGCAACATCCGTCCGAATTGGCGAAACAGTGCCGTACGACTTTTAGAAATGCGTGCATGGATTTGAAACGGAACAGTACCATTGTGCACCACTCTCCAGCAATGGTAAATCGAAGACCAGCCACCGTAATCCTGTTTTACCGTAAAAATCCACAGGTCGAAAAAACGAAAGGGTAAAAAACTTACGAGACCCGATTGAGATTCGGGTTGTCCTTTTTGGGTATTAATCTATCCGTTGACGGCTGAAAGCTGTCAAAGACGTAGAACTCATCGAGGCCTTCTTTTGGCATGTTGTGGCTCCCGTAACTCTAAACGAGCCAGAAGTTATGGTCGTCCATATAATCGATATCTACAGGGTGCAGCATCCACGGTGCATGGTACAACATCCGTCCGAAATGGGAAAACAGTGCCGTACGACTTCTAGAATTGCGTGTATGGATTTGAAATGGAACAGTACCATGGTGCACCACTCTCCAGCGATGGTAAATCGAAGGCCAGCCACGGTAATCCTGTTTTAACGTAAAAATCCACGTGTCGAAAAAACGAAGGGTAAAAAACTTACGAGACCCGATTGAGATTCGGGTTGTCCTTTTTGGGCATTAATCTATCCGTTGATGGCTGAAAGCTGTCAAAGCCGTAGAACTCATCGAGGCCTTCGCTTTGACAGGTTGTGGCTCCCGTAACTCTGAACGAGCCAGAAGTTATGGTCGTCCGTATAATCGATATCTACAAGGTGCAACATCCATGGTGCAAGGTGCAACATCCGCCCGAAATGGCGAAACAGTGTCGTACGACTTTTAGAAATGCGTGCATGGATTTGAAATGGAAGAATACCATGGTGCACTACTCTCCGGTGATGGTAAATCGAAGACCAGCCACCGTAATCCTGTTTTACCGTAAAAATGTACGTGTCGAAAAAACGAAGGGTAAAAAACTTACGAGACCCGATTGAGATTCATGTTATCCTTTTTGGGCATTATTCTATCCGTTGACTATTGAAAGCTTTCAAAGCCATAGAATTCATCGAGGCCTTCGTTTTGACAGGTTATGGCTCCCGTAACTCTAAACGAGCCCAAAGTTATGGCCGTCCGAATAATCGATATCTACAGGGTGCAACATCCACGGTGCAAGGTGCAACATCCGTCCGAAATGGCGAAACAGTGCCGTACGACTTTTAGAAATGCGTGCATGGATTTGAAACGGAACAATACCATGGTGCACCACTCTCCAGTGATGCGAAGTCGAAGACAGGCCACGGTAATCCTGTTTTACCGTAAAAATCCACGTGTTGAAAAAACGAAGGGTAAAAAACTTACGAGACCCGATTGAGATTCGGGTTGTCCTTTTTGGGCATTAATCTATCCGTTGACGGCTGAAATCTGTCAAAGTGGTAGTACTCATCGAGGCCTTCGTTTTGACAGGTTATGGCTCCGTAACTCTAAACGAGCCAGAAGTTATGGCCGTTTGAATAATCGATATCTACAGGGTGCAACATCCACGGTGCAATGTTCAACATCCATCCGAAATAGTGAAACAGTGTCGTACGACTTTTAGAAATGCGTGCGTGGAATTGAAACGGAATAGTACCATGGTCCAGCGATCTCCAGCGATGGGAAGTCGAAGACGGGCCACGGTAATCCCGTTTTACCGTAAAAATCCACGTGTAGAAAAAACGAAGGGTAAAAAACTTACGGGACCCGATTGAGATTCGGGTTGTCCTTTTTGGGCATTAATCTATCCGTTGACTGCTGAAAGCCGTCAAAGCCGTAGAACTCATCGAGGCCTTCGTTTTGACAGGTTATGGCTCCCGTAACTCTAAACGAGCCAGAAGTTATGGCCGTCCGAATAATCGATATCTACAGGGTGCAACATCCACGGTGCAAGGTGCAACATCCGTCCGAAATGGCAAAACAGTGTCGTACGACTTTTAGAAATGCATGCATGGATTTGAAACGGAATAGTACCATGGTGCACCACTCTCCAGCGATGGTAAATCGAAGGCCAGCCATGGTAATCCTGTTTTACCGTAAAAATCCACGTGTCGATAAAACAAAGGGTAAAAAACTTACGAGACCCAATTGAGATTCGGGTTGTCCTATTTGGGCATTATTCTATCCGTTGACTGTTGAAAGCTTTCAAAGCCATAGAACTCATCGAGGCCTTCGTTTTGACAGGTTGTGGCTCCCGTAACTCTAAACGAGCCCAAAGTTATGGCCGTCCGAATAATCGATATCTACAGGGTGCAACATCCACGGTGCAAGGTGCAACATCCGTCCGAAATGGCAAAACAGTGCCGTACGACTTTTAGAAATGCGTGCATGGATTTGAAACGGAACAGTACCATGGTGCACTACTCTCCGACGATGGTAAATCGAAGACCAGCCACCGTAATCCAGTTTTACCGTAAAAATATACGTGTCGAAAAAACGAAGGGTAAAAAACTTACGAGACCCGATTGAGATTCGGGTTGTCCTTTTTGGGTATTATTCTATCCGTTGACGGTTGAAAGCAGTCAAAGCCATAGAACTCATAGAGGCCTTCGTTTTGACAGGTTATGGCTCCCGTAACTCTAAACGAGCCTAAAGTTATGGCCGTCCGAATAATCGATATCTACAGGGTGCAACATCCACGGTGCAAGGTGCAACATCCGTCCGAAATGGCGAAACAGTGCCGTACGACTTTTAGAAATGCGTGCATGGATTTGAAACGGAACAGTACCTTGGTGCTCCACCCTTCAGCGATGGGAAGTCGAAGACGGGCCACGGTAATCCTGTTTTACCGTAAAAATCCACGTGTCGAAAAAACGAAGGGTAAAAAACTTACGAGCCCCGATTGAGATTCGGGTTGTCCTTTTTGGGCATTAATCTATCCGTTGATGGCTGAAAGCTGTCAAAGCCGTAGAACTCATCGAGGCTTTCGTTTCGACAGGTTATGGCTCCCGTAACTCTAAACGAGCCAGAAGTTATGGTCGTCCGTATAATCGATATCTATAGGGTGCAACATCCACGGTGCAAGGTGCAACATCCGTCCGAAATGGCGAAACAGTGTCGTACGACATTTAGAAATGCGTGCATGGATTTGAAACAGAACAGTACCATGGCGAACCACTCTCCAGCGATGGTAAATCGAAGATCAGCCACCGTAATCCTGTTTTACCGTAAAAATCCACGTGTCGAAAAAACGAAGGGTAAAAAACTTACGAGACCCGATTGAGATTCGGGTTGTCCTTTTTGGGCATTAATCTATCAGTTGACGGCTGAAAGCTGTCAAAGCCATAGAACTCATCGAGGCCTTCGTTTTGACATGTTATGGATCCCGTAACTCTAAACGAGCCAGAAGTTATGGCCGTCCGAATAATAGATATCTACAGGGTGCAACATCCACGGTGCAAGGTGCAACATCCGTCCGAAATGGCAAAACAGTGCCGTACGACTTTTAGAAATGCTTGCATGGATTTGAAACGGAACAGTAGCATGGTGCACCACTCTCCAGCGATGGTAAATCAAAGGCCAGCCACGGTAATCCTGTTTTACCGTAAAAATCCACGTGTCGAAAAAACGAAGGGTAAAAAACTTACGAGACCCAATTGAGATTCGGGTTGTCCTTTTTGGGCATTAATCTATCCGTCGACGGCTAAAAGCTGTCAAAGCCGTAGAACTCATCGAGGCCTTCGTTTTGACAGGTTGTGGATCCCGTAACTCTAAACGACCCAGAAGTTATGGTCGTCCGTATAATCGATATCTACAGGGTGCAACATCCATGGTGCAAGTTGCAACATCCGTCCGAAATGGCAAAACAGGGCCGTACGACTTTTAGAAATGCGTGCATGGATTTGAAACGGAACAGTACCATGGTGCACCACTCTCCGGCGATGGTAAATCGAAGACCAGCCACCGTAATCCTGTTTTACCGCAAAAATGTACGTGTCGAAAAAACGAAGGGTAAAAAACTTACGAGACCCGATTGAGATTCAGGTTGTCCTTTTTGGGCATTATTCTATCCGTTGACGGTTGAAAGAAGTCAAAGCCATAGAACTCATCGAGACCTTCGTTTTGACAGGTTATGGCTCCCGTAACTCTAAACGAGCCTAAAGTTATGGCCGTCCGAATAATCGATATCTACAGGGTGCAACATCCACGGTGCAAGGTGCAACATCCGTCCGAAATGGCGAAACAGTGCCGTACGACTTTTAGAAATGCGTGCATGGATTTGAAACGGAACAGTACCTTGGTGTACCACCCTTCAGCGATGGGAAGTCGAAGACGGGCCACAGTAATCCTATTTTACCGTAAAAATCCACGTGTCGAAAAAACGAAGGGTAAAAAACTTACGAGACCCGATTGAGATTCGGGTTGTCCTTTTTGGGCATTAATCTATCCGTTGAGGGCTGAAAGCTGTCAAAGCCGTAGAACTCATAGAGGCCTTCGTTTTGACATGTTATGGATCCCGTAACTCTAAACGAGCCAGAAGTTATGGCCGTCCGAATAATAGATATCTACAGGGTGCAACATCCACGGTGCAAGGTGCAACATCCGTCCGAAATGGCGAAACAGTGCCGTACGACTTTTAGAAATGCGTGCATGGATTTGAAACGGAACAGTACCATGGTGCACCACTCTCCAGCGATGGTAAATCGAAGATCAGCCACCGTAATCCTGTTTTACCGTAAAAATCCATGTGTCGAAAAACGAAGGGTAAAAAACTTACGAGACCCGATTGAGATTCGGGTTGTCCTTTTTGGGCATTAATCTATCAGTTGACGGCTGAAAGCTGTCAAAGCCGTAGAACTCATCGAGGCCTTCGTTTTGACATGTTGTGGCTCCCGTAACTCTAAACGAGCCAGAAGTTATGGCCGTCCGAATAATAGATATCTACAGGGTGCAACATCCACGGTGCAAGGTGCAACATCCGTCCGAAATGGCGAAACAGTGCCGTATGACTTTTAGAAATGCGTGCATGGATTTAAAACGGAACAGTACCATGGTGCACCACTCTCAAGCGATGGTAAATCGAAGGCCAGCCACCGTAATCCTGTTTTACCGTAAAATTGCACGTGTCGAAAAAACGAAGGGTAAAAAACTTACGAGACCCGATTGAGATTTGGGTTGTCCTTTTTGGGCATTAATCTATCCGTTGACGGCTGAAAGCTGTCAAAGCCATAGAACTTATCGAGGCCTTCGTTTTGACAGGTTATGGCTCCCGTAACTCTAAACGAGCCAGAAGTTATGGCCGTCCGAATAATCGATATCTACAGGGTGCAACATCCACGGTGCAAGGTGCAACATCCGTCCGAAATGGTGAAACAGTGTCGTACGAGTTTTAGAAATGCGTGCATGGATTTGAAACGGAACAGTACCATGGTGCACCGCTCTCCAGCGATGGGAAGTCGAAGACGGGCCACGGTAATCCCGTTTTACCGTAAAAATCCACGTGTTGAAAAAACGAAGGGTAAAAAGCTTACGAGACCCGATTGAGATTCGGGTTGTCCTTTTTGGGCATTAATCTATCCGTTGACGGCTGAAAGCTGTCAAAGACGTAGAACTCATCGAGGCCTTTGTTTTGACAGGTTGTGGCTCCCGTAACTCTAAACGAGCCAGAAGTTATGGTCGTCTGTATAATCGATGTCTACAGGGTGCAACATCCAAGGTGCAAGGTACAACATCCGTCCGAAATGGCAAAACAGTGCCGTACGACTTTTCGAAATGCGTGCATGGATTTGAAACGTAACAGTACCATGGTGCACCACTCTCCAACGATGGTAAATCGAAGGCCAGCCACGGTAATTCTGTTTTACCGTAAAAATCCACGTGTCGAAAAAACGAAGGGTAAAAAACTTACGAGACCCGATTGAGATTAGGATTGTCCGTTTTGGGCATTAATCTATCCGTTGATGGCTGAAAGCTGTCAAAGCCATAGAACTCATCGAGGCCTTCGCTTTGACAAGTTGTGGCTCCCGTAACTCTAAACGAGCCAGAAGTTATGGTCGTCCGTATAATCGATATCTACAGGGTGCAACATCCATGGTGCAAGGTGCAACATCCGTCCGAAATGGCGAAACAGTGCCGTACGACTTTTAGAAATGCGTGCATGGATTTGAAACGGAATAGTGCCATGGTGCACTACTATCCGGCGATGGTAAATCGAAGACCAGCCACCGTAATCTTGTTTTACCGTAAAAATGTACGTGTCGAAAAAACGAAGGGTAAAAAACTTACGAGACCCGATTGAGATTCGGGTTGTCCTTTTTGGGCATTATTCTATCCATTGACGGTTGAAAGCTTTCAAAGCCATAGAACTCATCGAGGCCTTCGTTTTGACAAGTTATGGCTCCCGTAAGTCTAAACGAGACAAAAGTTATGGCCGTCCGAATAATCGATATCTATAGGGTGCAACATCCACGGTGCAAGGTGCAACATCCGTCCGAAATGGCGAAACAGTGCCGTACGACTTTTAGAAATGCGTGCATGGATTTGAAACGGAACAGTACCATGGTGCACCACTCTCCAGCGACGGGAAGTCGAAGACGGGCCACGGTAATCCTGTTTTACCGTAAAAATCCACGTGTCGAAAAAACGAAGGGTAAAAAACTTACGAGACCCGATTGAGATTCGGGTTGTCCTTTTTGGGCATTAATCTATCCGTTGACGGCTGAAAGCTGTCAAAGCCGTAGATCTCATCGAGGCCTTCGTTTTGGCAGGTTATGGCTCCCGTAACTCTAAACGAGCCAGAAGTTATGGCCGTCCGAATAATCGATATCTACAGGGTGCAACATCCACGGTGCAAGGTGCAACATCCGTCCGAAATGGCGAAACAGTGCCGTACGACTTTTAGAAATGCATGCATGGATTTGAAACGGAACAGTACCATGGTGCACCACTCTCCAGCGATGGTAAATCGAAGGCCAGCCACGGTAATCCTGTTTTACCGTAAAAATCCACGTGTCGAAAAAACGAAGGGTAAAAAACTTACGAGACCCGATTGAGATTCGGGTTGTCCTTTTTGGGCATTAATCTATCCGTCGATGGCTGAAAGCTGTCAAAGCCTTAGAACTCATCGAGGCCTTCGTTTTGACAGGTTATGGCTCCCGTAACTCTAAACGAGCCAGAAGTTATGGTCGTCCGTATAATCGATATCTACAGGGTGCAACTTCCATGGTGCAAGTTGCAACATCCGTCCGAAATGGCGAAACAGTGTCGTACGACTTTTAGAAAAGCGTGCATGGATTTGAAACGGAACAGTACCATGGTGCACCACTCTCCAGCGATGGTAAATCGAAGACCAGCCACCGTAATCCTGTTTTACCGTAAAAATGTACGTGTCGAAAAAACGAAGGGTAAAAAACTTACGAGACCCGATTGAGATTCGGGTTGTCCTTTTTGGGCATTATTCTATCCGTTGACGGTTGAAAGCTGTCAAAGCCATAGAACTCATCGAGGCCTTCGTTTTGACAGGTTATGGCTCCCGTAACTCTAAACGAGCCAAAAGTTATGGCCGTCCGAATAATCGATATCTATAGGGTGCAACATCCACGGTGCAAGGTGCAACATCCGTCCGAAATGGCGAAACAGTGCCGTACGACTTTTAGAAATGCGTGCATGGATTTGAAACGGAACAGTACCATCGTGTACCACCCTTCAGCGATGGGAAGTCGAAGACGGGCCACGGTAATAGTGTTTTACCGTAAAAATCCACGTGTCGAAAAAACGAAGGGTAAAAAACTTACGAGACCCGATTGAGATTCGGGTTGTCCTTTTTGGGCATTAATCTATCCGTTGACGGCTGAAAGCTGTCAAAGCCGTAGAACTCATCGAGGCCTTCATTTCGACAGGTTATGGCTCCCGTAACTCTAAACGAGCCAGAAGTTATGGTCGTCCGTATAATCGATATCGATAGGGTGCAACATCCACCGTGCAAGGTGCAACATCCGTCCGAAATGGCGAAACAGTGTCGTACGACTTTTAGAAATGCGTGCATGGATTTGAAACGGAACAGTACCATGGTGCACCACTCTCCAGCGATGGTAAATCGAAGATCAGCCACCGTAATCCTGTTTTACCATAAAAATACACGTGTCGAAAAAACGAAGGGTAAAAAACTTACGAGACCCGATTGAGATTCGGTTTGTCCTTTTTGGGCATTAATCTATCAGTTGACGGCTGAAAGCTGTCAAAGCTGTAGAACTCATCGAGGCCTTCGTTTTGACATGTTATGGCTCCCGTAACTCTAAACGAGGTAGAAGTTATGGCCGTCCGAATAATCGATATCTACAGGGTGCAACATCCACGGTGCAAGGTGCAACATCCGTCCGAAATGGCGAAACAGTGCCGTACGACTTTTACAAAGGCGTGCATGGATTTAAAACGGAACAGTACCATGGTGCACCACTCTCAAGCGATGGTAAATCGAAGGCCAGCCACCGTAATCCTGTTTTACCGTAAAAATCCACGTGTCGAAAAAACGAAGGGTTAAAAACTTACGAGACCCGATTGAGATTCAGGTTGTCCTTTTTGGGCATTAATCTATCTGTTGATGGCTGAAAGCTGTCATTGCCGTAGAACTCATCGAGGCCTTCATTTTGACAGGTTGTGGATCCCGTAACTCTAAACGAGCCAGAAGTTATGGTCGTCCGTATAATCGATATCTACAGGGTGCAACATCCACGGTGCAAGGTGCAACATCCGTCCGAATTGGCGAAACAGTGCCGTACGACTTTTAGAAATGCGTGCATGGATTTGAAACGGAACAGTACCATGGTGCACCACTCTCTAGCGATGGTAAATCAAAGACCAGCCACCGTAATCCTGTTTTACCGTAAAATTGCACGTGTCGAAAAAACGAAGGGTAAAACACTTACGAGACCCGATTGAGATTTGGGTTGTCCTTTTTGGGCATTAATCTATCCGTTGATGGCTGAAAGCTGTCAAAGCCATAGAACTTATCGAGGCCTTCGTTTTGACAGGTTATGGCTCCCGTAACCCTAAACGAGCCAGAAGTTATGGCCGTCCGAATAATCGATATCTACAGGGTGCAACATCCACGGTGCATGGTGCAACATCCGTCCGAAATGGTGAAACAGTGTCGTACGAGTTTTAGAAATGCGTGCATGGATTTGAAACGGAACAGTACCATGGTGCACCGCTCTCCAGCGATGGGAAGTCGAAGACGGGCCACGGTAATCCCGTTTTACCGTAAAAATCCACGTGTCGAAAAAACGATGGGTAAAAAGCTTACGAGACCCGATTGAGATTCGGGTTGTCCTTTTTGGGCATTAATCTATCCGTTGACGGCTGAAAGCTGTCAAAGACGTAGAACTCATCGAGGCCTTTGTTTTGACTGGTTGTGGCTCCCGTAACTCTAAACGAGCCAGAAGTTATGGTCGTCCGTATAATCGATATCTACAAGGTGCAACATCCACGGTGCAAGGTACAACATCCGTCCGAAATGGCAAAACAGTGTCGTACGACTTTTAGAAATGCGTGCATGGATTTGAAACGGAACAGTACCATGGTGCACCACTCTCCAGCGATGGTAAATCGAAGGCCATCCACGGTAATCCTGTTTTACCGTAAAAATCCACGTGTCGAAAAAACGAAGGGTAAAAAACTTACGAGACCCGATTGAGATTCGGGTTGTCCTTTTGTGGCATTAATCTATCCGTTGATGGCTGAAAGCTGCCAAAGCCATAGAACTCATCGAGGCCTTCGCTTTGACAGGTTGTGGCTCCCGTAACTTTAAACGAGCCAGAAGTTATGGTCGTCCGTATAATCGATATCTACAGGGTGCAACATCCATGGCGCAAGGTGCAACATCCGTCCGAAATGGCGAAACAGTGTCGTACGACTTTTAGAAATGCGTGCATGGATTTGAAATGGAACAGTACCATGGTGCACTACTCTTCGGCGATGGTAAATCGAAGACCAGCCACCGTAATCCTGTTTTACCGTAAAAATGTACGTGTCGAAAAAACGAAGGGTAAAAAACTTACGAGACCCGATTGAGATTCGGGTTGTCCTTTTTGGCCATTATTCTATCCATTGACGGTTGAAAGCTTTCAAAGCCATAGAACTCATCGTGGCCTTCGTTTGGACAGGTTATAGCTCCCGTAAATCTAAACGAGCCAAAAGTTATGGCCGTCCGAATAATCGATATCTACAGGGTGCAACATCCACGGTGCAAGGTGCAACATCCGTCCGAAATGGCGAAACAGTGCCGTACGACTTTTAGAAATGCGTGCATGGATTTGAAACGGAACAGTACCATGGTGCACCACTCTCCAGCGATGGGAAGTCGAAGACGGGCCACGGTAATCCTATTTTACCGTAAAAATCCACGTGTCGAAAAAACGAAGGGTAAAAAACTTACGAGACCCGATTGAGATTCAGGTTGTCCTTTTTGGGCATTAATCCATCCGTTGACGGCTGAAAGCTGTCAAAGTGGTAGAACTCATCGAGGCCTTCGTTTTGACAGGTTATGGCTCCCGTAACTCTAAACGAGCCAGAAGTTATGGCCGTTTGAATAATCGATATCTACAGGGTGCAACATCCACGGTGCAAGGTGCAACATCCGTCCGAAATAGTGAAACAGTGCCGTACGACTTTTAGAAATGCGTGCATGGATTTGAAACGGAATAGTACCATGGTGTACCGCTCTCCAGCGATGGGAAGTCGAAGACGGGCCACGGTACTCCCGTTTTACCGTAAAAATCCACGTGTCGAAAAAACGAAGGGTAAAAAACTTACGAGACCCGATTGAGATTCGGGTTGTCCTTTTTGGGCATTAATCTATCCGTTGACGGATGAAAGCCGTCAAATCCGTAGAACTCATCGAGGCCTTCGTTTTGACAGTTATGGCTCCCGTAACTCTAAACGAGCCAGAAGTTATGGCCGTCCGAAGTGGAAAAACAGTGCCGTACGACTTTTAGAAATGCGTGCATGGATATGAAACGGAACATTACCATGGTGCACCACTCTCCAGCGATGGTAAATCGAAGGCCAGCCACGGTAATCCTGTTTTACCGTAAAAATCCACGTGTCGAAAAAACGAAGGGTAAAAAACATACGAGACCCGATTGAGATTCGGGTTGTCCTTTTTGGGCATTAATCTATCCGTTGACGGCTGAAAGCTGTCAAAGCCGTAGAACTCATCGAGGCCTTCGTTTTGACAGGTTGTGGCTACCGTAAATCTAAACGAGCCAGAAGTTATGGTCGTCCGTATAATCGATATCTACAGGGTGCAACATCCATGGTGCAAGGTGCAACATCCGTCCGAAATGGTGAAACAGTGTCGTACGACTTTTAGAAATGCGTGCATAGATTTTTAAACGGAACAGTACCATGGTGCACCACTCTCCAGCGATGGTAAATCGAAGACCAGCCACCGTAATCCTGTTTCACCGTAAAAATGTACGCGTCGAAAAAACGAAGGGTAAAAAACTTACGAGACCCGATTGAGATTCGGGTTGTCCTTTTTGGGCATTATTCTATCCGTTGACGGTTGAAAGCTGTCAAAGCCAAAGAACTCATCGAGGCCTTCATTTTGACAGGTTATGGCTCCCGTAACTCTAAAGGAGCCAAAAGTTATGGCCGTCCGAATAATCGATGTCTACAGGGTGCAACATCCACGGTGCAAGGTGCAACATCCGTCCGAAATGGCGAAACAGTGCCGTACGACTTTTAGAAATGCGTGCATGGATTTGAAACAGAACAGTACCATGGTGCACCACTCTCCAGCGATGGGAAGTCGAAGACAGGCCACGGTAATCCCGTTTTACAGTAAAAATCCACGTGTCGAAAAAACGAAGGGTAAAAAACTTACGAGACCCGATTGAGATTCGGGTTGTCCTTTTTGGGCATTGATCTATCCGTTGATGGCTGAAAGCTGTTAAAGCCGTAGAACTCATCGAGGCCTTCGTTTTGACAGGTTAAGGCTCCCATAACTCTAAACGAGCCAGAAGTTATGGCCGTCCGAATAATCGATGTCTACAGGGTGCAACATCCACGGTGCAAGGTGCAACATCCGTCCGAAATGGCGAAACAGTGCCGTACGACTTTTAGAAATGCGTGCATGGATTTGAAACGGAACATTACCATGGTGCACCACTCTCCAGCGATGGTAAATCGAAGACCGGCAACCGTAATCCTGTTTTACCGTAAAATTCCACGTGTCGAAAAAACGAAGGGTAAAAAACTTACGAGACCCGATCGAGATTCGGGTTGTCCTTTTTGGGCATTAATCTATCCGTTGACGACTGAAAGCTGTCAAAGTCGTAGAACTCATCGAGGCCTTCGTTTTGACATGTTATGGCTCCCGTAACTCTAAACGTGCCAGAAGTTATGGCCGTCCGAATAATCCATATCTACAGGGTGCAACATCCACGGTGCAAGGTGCAATATCCGTCCGAAATGGCAAAACAGTGCCGTACGACTTTTAGAAATGCATGCATGGATTTGAAACGGAACAGTACCATGGTGCACCACTCGCCAGCGATGGTAAATCGAAGGCCAGCCACGGTAATCCTGTTTTACCGTAAAAATCCACGTGTCGAAAAAACGAAGAGTAAAAAACTTACGAGACCCGATTGAGATTCGGGTTGTCCTTTTTGGGCATTAATCTATCCGTTGACGGCTGAAGGCCGTCAAATCCGTAGAACTCATGGAGGCCTTCATTTTGACAGGTTATGGCTCCCGTAACTCTAAACGAGCCAGAAGTTATGGCCGTCCGAATAATCAATATCCACGGTGCAGGGTGCAACATCCACGGTGCATGGTGCAACATCCGTCCGAAATGGAAAAACAGTGTCGTACGACTTTTAGAAATGCGTGCATGGATTTGAAACGGAACAGTACCATGGTGCACCACTCTCCAGTGATGGTAAATCGAAAGCCAGCCACGGTAATCCTGTTTTACCGTAAAAATCCACGTGTCGAAAAAACGAAGGGTAAAAAACTTACGAGACCCGATTGAGATTCGGGTTGTCCTTTTTGGGCTTTAATCTATCCGTTGACGGCTGAAAGCTGTCAAAGCCGTAGAACTCATCGAGGCCTTCGTTTTGACAGGTTGTGGCTACCGTAACTCTAAACGAGCCAGAAGTTATGGTCGTCCGTATAATCAATATTTAGAGGGTGCAACATCCATGGTGCAAGGTGCAACATCCGTCCGAAATGGCGAAACAGTGCCGTACGACTTTTAGAAATGCGTGCATAGATTTTAAACGGAACAGTACCATGGTGCACCACTCTCCAGCGATGGTAAATCGAATACCAGCCACCGTAATCCTGTTTTACCGTAAAAATGTACGCGTCGAAAAAACGAAGGGTAAAAAACTTACGAGACCCGATTGAGATTCGGGTTGTCCTTTTTGGGCATTAATCTATCCGTCGACGGTTGAAAGCTGTCAAAGCCGTAGAACTCATCGAGGCCTTCGTTTTGACAGGTTGTGGCTCTCGTAACTCTAAACGACCCAGAAGTTATGGTCATCCGTAAAATCGATATCTACAGGGTGCAACTTCCATGTTGCAAGTTGCAACATCCGTCCGAAATGGCGAAACAGTGTCGTACGACTTTTAGAAATGCGTGCATGGATTTGAAACGGAACAGTACCATGGTGCACTACTCTCCAGCGATGGTAAATCGAAGACCATCCACCGTAATCCTGTTTTACCGTAAAAATGTACGTGTCGAAAAAACGAAGGGTAAAAAACTTACGAGACCCGATTGAGATTCGGGTTGTCCTTTTTGGGCATTATTCTATCCGTTGACGGTTGAAAGCTGTCAAAGCCATAGAACTCATCGAGGCCTTCGTTTTGACAGGTTATGGCTCCCGTAACTCTAAACGAGCCAAAAGTTATGGCCGTCCGAATAATCGATATCTACAGGGTGCAACATCCACGGTGCAAGGTGCAACATCCGTCCGAAATGGCGAAACAGTGCCGTACGACTTTTAGAAATGTGTGCATGGATTTGAAACGGAACAGTACCATGGTGCACCACCCTTCAGCGATGGGAAGTCGAAGACGGGCCACGGTAATCCTGTTTTACCGTAAAAATCCACGTGTCGAAAAAACGAAGGGTAAAAAACTTACGAGACCCGATTGAGATTCGGGTTGTCCTTTTTGGGCATTAATCTATCCGTTGACGGCTGAAAGCTGTCAAAGCCGTAGAACTCATCGAGGCCTTCGTTTCGACAGGTTATGGCTCCCGTAACTCTAAACGAGCCAGAAGTTATGGTCGTCCGTATAATCGATATCTATAGGGTGCAACATCCACGGTGCAAGGTGCAACATCCGTCCGAAATGGCGAAACAGTGCCGTACGACTTTTAGAAATGCGTGCATGGATTTGAAACGGAACAATACCATGGTGCACCACTCTCCAGCGATGGTAAATCGAAGATCAGCCACCGTAATCCTGTTTTACCATAAAAATCCACGTGTCGAAAAAACGAAGGGTAAAAAACTTACGAGACCCGATTGAGATTCGGGTTGTCCTTTTTGGGCATTAATCTATCAGTTGACGGCTAAAAGCTGTAAAAGCCGTAGAACTCATCGAGGCCTTCGTTTTGACATGTTATGGCTCCCGTAACTCTAAACGAGCCAGAAGTTATGGCTGTCCGAATAATCGATATCTACAGGGTGCAACATCAACGGTGCAAGGTGCAACATCCATCCGAAATGGCGAAACAGTGCCGTACGACTTTTAGAAATGCGTGCATGGATTTAAAACGGAATAGTACCATGGTGCACCACTCTCAAGCGATGGTAAATCGAAGGCCAGCCACCGTAATCCTGTTTTACCGTAAAAATCCACGTGTCGAAAAAACGAAGGGTAAAAAACTTACGTGACCCGATTGAGATTCAGGTTGTCCTTTTTGGGCATTAATCTATCCGTTGACGGCTGAAAGCTGTCAAAGCCGTAGAACTCATTGAGGCCTTCATTTTGACAGGTTGTGGATCCCGTAACTCTAAACGAGCCAGAAGTTATGGTCGTCCGTATAATCAATATCTACAGGGTGCAACATCCACGGTGCAAGGTGCAACATCCGTCCGAAATGGCGAAACAGTGCCGTACGACTTTTAGAAATGCGTGCATGGATTTGAAACGGAACAGTACCATGGTGCACCACTCTCCAGCGATGGTAAATCGTAGGCCAGCCACGGTAATCCTGTTTTACCGTAAAAATCCACGTGTCGAAAAAGCGAAGGGTAAAAAACTTACGAGGCCCGATTGAGATTCAGGTTGCCCTTTTTGGACATTAATCTATCCGTTGGCGGCTGAAAGATGTCAAAGCCGTAGAACTCATCGAGGCCTTCGTTTTGACAGGTTATGACTCCCGTAACTCTAAACGAGCCAGAAGTTATGGCCGTCTGAATAATCGATATCTACAGGGTGCAACATACACGGTGCAAGGTGCAACATCCGTCCGAAATGGTGAAACAGTGTCGTACGGGCTTTAGAAATGCGTGCATGGATTTGAAACGGAACAGTACCATGGTGCACCACTCTCCAGCGATGGGAAGTCGAAGACGGGCCACGGTAATCCCGTTTAACCGTAAAAATTCACGTGTCGAAAAAACGAAGGGTAAAAAGCTTACGAGACCCGATTGAGATTCGGGTTGTCCTTTTTGGGCATTAATCTATCCGTTGACGGCTGAAAGCTGTCAAAGACGTAGAACTCATCGAGGCCTTTGTTTTGACAGGTTGTGGCTCCCGTAACTCTAAACGAGCCAGAAGTTATGGTCGTCCGTATAATCGATATCTACAAGGTGCAACATCCACGGTGCAAGGTACAACATCCGTCCGAAATGGCAAAACAGTGTCGTACGACTTTTAGAAATGCGTGCATGGATTTGAAACGGAACAGTACCATGGTGCACCACTCTCCAGCGATGGTAAATCGAAGGCCAGCCACGGTAATCCTGTTTTACCGTAAAAATCCACGTGTCGAAAAAACGAAGGGTAAAAAACTTACGAGACCCGATTGAGATTCGGGTTGTCCTTTTTGGGCATTAATCTATCCGTTGATGGCTGAAAGCTGTCAAAGCCATAGAACTCATCGAGGCCTTCGCTTTGACAGGTTGTGGCTCCCGTAATTCTAAACGAGCCAGAAGTTATGGTCGTCCGTATAATCGATATCTACAGGGTGCAACATCCAAGGTGCAAGGTGCAACATCCGTCCGAAATGGCGAAACAGTGCCGTACGACTTTTAGAAATGCGTGCATGGATTTGAAACAGAACAGTACCATGGTGCACTACTCTCCGGCGATAGTAAATCGAAGACCAGCCACCGTAATCCTGTTTTACCGTAAAAATGTACGTGTCGAAAAAACGAAGGGTAAAAAACTTACGAGACGCGATTAAGATTCGGGTTGTCCTTTTTGGGCATTATTCTATCCATTGACGGTTGAAAGCTTTCAAAGCCATAGAACTCATCTAGGCCTTCGTTTGGACAGGATATGGCTCCCGTAGGTCTAAACGAGCCAAAAGTTATGGCCGTCCGAATAATCGATATATACAGGGTGCAACATCCACGGTGCACGGTGCAACATCCGTCCGAAATGGCAAAACAGTGCCGTACGACTTTTAGAAATGCGTGCATGGATTTGAAACGGAACAGTACCATGGTGCACCACTTTCCAGCGATGGGAAGTCGAAGACGGGCCACGGTAATCCTGTTTTACCGTAAAAATCCACGTGTCGAAAAAACGAAGGGTAAAAAACTTACGAGACCCGATTGAGATTCGGGTTGTCCTTTTTGGGCATTAATCTATCCGTTGACGGCTGAAAGCTGTCAAAGTGGTAGAACTCATCGAGGCCTTCGTTTTGACAGGTTATGGCTCCCGTAACTCTAAACGAGCCAGAAGTTATGGCCGTTTGAATAATCGATATCTACAGGGTGCAACATCCACGGTGCAAGGTGCAACATCCGTCCGAAATAGCGAAACAGTGCCGTACGACTTTTAGAAATGCGTGCATGGATTTGAAACGGAATAGTACCATGGTGTACCGCTCTCCAGCGATGGGAAGTCGAAGACGGGCCACGGTAATCCCGTTTTACCGTAAAAATCAACGTGTCGAAAAAACGAAGGGTAAAAAACTTACGAGACCCGATTGAGATTCGGGTTGTCCTTTTTGGGCATTAATCTATCCGTTGACGGCTGAAAGCCATCAAATCCGTAGAACTCATCGAGGCCTTCGTTTTGACAGGCTATGGCTCCCGTAACTCTAAACGAGCCATAAGTTATGGCCGTCCGAATAATCGATATCTACAGGGTGCAACATCCACGGTGCAAGGAGCAACATCCGTCCGAAATGGAAAAACAGTGCCGTACGACTTTTAGAAATGCGTGCATGGATTTGAAACGGAACAGTACCATGGTGCACCACTCTCCAGCGATGGTAAATCGAAGGCCAGCCACGGTAATCCTGTTTTACCGTAAAAATCCCCGTGTCAAAAAAACGAAGGGTAAAAAACTTACGAGACCCGATTGAGATTCGGGTTGTCCTTTTTAGGCATTAATCTATCCGTTGACGGCTGAAAGCAGTCAAAGCCGTAGAACTCATCGAGGCCTTCGTTTTGACAGGTTGTGGCTACCGTAACTCTAAACGAGCCAGAAGTTATGGTCGTCCGTATAATCGATATCTACAGGGTGCAACATCTAGGGTGCAAGGTGCAACATCCGTCCGAAATGGCGAAACAGTGCCGTACGACTTTTAGAAATGCGTGCATAGATTTTAAACGGAACAGTACCATGGTGCACCAGTCTCCAGCGATGGTAAATCGAAGACCAGCCACCGTAATCCTGTTTTACCGTAAAAATGTACGCGTCGAAAAAACGAAGGGTAAAAAACTTACGAGACCCGATTGAGATTCGGGTTGTCCTTTTTGGGCATTATTCTATCCGTCGACGGTTGAAAGCTGTCAAAGCCAAAGCACTCATCGAGGCCTTCATTTTGACAGGTTATGGCTCCCGTAACTCTAAACGAGCCAAAAGTTATGGCCGTCCAGATAATCGATATCTACAGGGTGCAACATCCACGGTGCAAGGTGCAACATCCGTCCGAAATGGCGAAACAGTGCCGTACGACTTTTAGAAATGCGTGCATGGATATGAAACGGAACAGTACCATGGTGCACCACTCTCCAGCGATGGGAAGTCGAAGACGGGCCACGGTAATCCCGTTTTACAGTAAAAATCCACGTGTCGAAAAAACGAAGGGTAAATAACTTACGAGACCCGATTGAGATTCGGGTTGTCCTTTTTGGGCATTAATCTATCCGTTGACGGCTGAAAGCTGTCAAAGCCGTAGAACTCATCGAGGCCTTCGTTTTGACAGTTTATGACTCCCGTAACTCTAAATGAGCCAGAAGTTATGGTCGTCCGTATAATCGATATCTATAGGGTGCAACATCCACCGTGCAAGGTGCAACATCCGTCCGAAAATGGCGAAACAGTGCCGTACGACTTTTAGAAATGCGTGCATGGATATGAAACGGAACATTACCATGGTGCACCACTCTCCAGTGATGGTAAATCGAAGACCAGCCACCGTAATCCTGTTTTACCGTAAAAATCCACGTGTCGAAAAAACGAAGGGTAAAAAACTTACGAGACCCGATTGAGATTCGGGTTGTCCTTTTTGGGCATTAATCTATCCGTTGACGGCTGAAAGCTGTCAAAGTCGTAGAACTCATCGAGTCCTTCGTTTTGACATGTTATGGCTCCCGTAACTCTAAACGAGCCAGAAGTTATGGCCGTCCGAATAATCGATATCTACAGGGTGCAACATCCACGGTGCAAGGTGCAACATCCGTCCGAAATGGCGAAACAGTGCTGTACGACTTTTAGAAGAACTTCGAACTCGAAGCTCCAGCTTCCCTCATCCAACCTTCTTTCCCAATAGCATTCTTCATTGCCTAGGAAACATGACTTCCAGACCAGGAAAAGACGCCAACAAGGGAAAGAACGCTGCAACTAGCAGCGCTCCAAATCCAGTGGATCCAGATCAAGAGAACCATCCCACTAGGGCAGCAGTGCCACATGTGGATCAGGCAATTCCAACAGCCCCTGCCGCGGAACAACCGGCAGTAATCACTAGAGCGGACCTAGACAGAGTTGTGGTGGAAGTGACTAACCGCTTCGCATCCCAACAAGAAGCTTTGGTAAACCAACTCATTTCACGCTTGAGGGATGTCGAAGAATCCAACCGCAACACTGAATCATGGGATGAATCTCAATCTGGAGGATCTCGGAGACAGCAAAGGTCTTCCCTCTTCGAGGAAGCCATCAACAGGAACAACAATGATAGGGGCCGCGCCCGGACTTAGCCCGAACTCCGACTCGAGGAAGCGCTTGGAACCGAACCCAGTGGGGGAGGCGCCAGGCGAGGGTCGGATGTAGCTGAGCCAGTCATGCCACATAATCATAGAAACCCCGCTGAACGGAGTCGAGCTTGAACCCAGCCCGAAGTTGACCCCATGGAAATGCCCGAAACAGAACCCCACAGGGGAAGATCAAGGCAGGGGGCAACTGTAGCTGGTCCTAGCATGCATCCGAGCAGCCAGAGGCAACCACTGGATAACGTCAGAAGTGATAGACTATATCATCCCTACAGGTCATCTGGACGAGATCAAGAACCAAGTTCATTTCTATCCGCTCCAAATTCTGATGAAAGAATGGCACGATTATTCAGAGAATGCGTCCAACGGGAGCAAAGGGACCGAGGAATAGGCGCTAGGGTCACCAGCCCCTTCACCCGCAATATCAAAACTGCCATCACCCCCCGGGAGTGGAAAATGCCAACCATGGAACCTTACAAGGGAACTTCCGACCCCATCGTACACTTACAGAGGTACACCCAGCAAATGCTCATGAGCGGAGCAACAGAAGGGGTGCTGTGTAAATGTTTTCCGCTATTCCTAGCAGATCTAGCTACCTCCTGGTTCTGCCATCTACCCCAAGGATCTATCAGCTCATGGGAAATGTTGAAAGAAAGGTTCATTAGCCAGTTCCGCATCCATGTAGAGCAACCCAAGGATGCTTATTCTCTATCCAATGTCAAACAGAAATCCGGAGAGACACTGCAACAATATCTATCCCGGTTCAACGCCGCAGCGGCCGTAGTCCAAGATGTCGATGAGAAGCTCACCCTAATGGCCCTCTGTAGTGGTGTACACCCAGATACCAAGTTCGCTAGAAGACTAACTAAGGAAAAACCAGCTACTTTACCTGATTTCTTCCATGAAGCTGGAAAGTATATGAGACTTGAAGACGCCGCCACTGAGAGGCAGTCAGGGCAACAAGGTAAGACGACTTCGGACAAGATTCCCGCTGCAGGTAAGGACACTCGAAGAAATGAATCTAGAGATAATGCTGGGGGCAGGAAGGTTGAAAAACGCCAATATAGACCAGGACCAAGATTTGACTCCTACACTCCTTTGAATGAAACAATCGAAAACATCTTTCTAGCCACTCAGGACGAACTCGGATACAAGCGCCCCCCCGCACAAGAAAGAATCTGATAACGCACTCAAGTCTGGAAAGTTCTGTCACTTCCATGAATCCCACGAACATGACACCAATGAATGCCACCATCTCCGGGACTTGATCGAAGAACACATCAGAAGAAGAAGGTTGGAACGCTATGTGAAAGGTCGGAACAGGACTCCAACCCCTGCCAATGAGAACTCAAAGCGACCCCTCCCAGAAGTAGGGGGAGGGAATCGCAACACCAGTGGCTCTAATCAAGAGAAGATAGTGGTCCATACCATCTCGGGAGGACCACACATCGCCGACAGAAGCTGGGCAGAGATGGAAAGATACGGCAAGTCACTTAGAAATGCTGAAGGCTATGTTAACTCCATTATGGAAGAACGCCACCCGAAACGGAAAGAGAGTGACGACATCATATTCAGTAGGCGTGATTTAGAAGGAAGACAATATCCGCATATGGATCCCATGGTCATCTCTGCCTGGTTCGGTCCAGCTAAAGTTTTCCGAATTCTAATAGACACAGGAAGCTCCGTAAATATCCTGTTCAAGCATGCTTTCGACAAAATGAAACTGTCAATGAAGGATGTGTCTCCCTGCAACAAACCCCTGCACGGTTTCACTGGAGATGCGAAAATGCCCCTCGGGCAACTTGACCTCTTCGTCGAAATAGGAAGTCATCCCCGCTCCGTTGTGCGAAAACAAACGTTCGTACTAATAGAAAACCACTCGACCTACAACGCCTTCTTGGGAAGACCAGCCTTATCTGACTTCCAAATTGTCCTAGCCCCGTGGTGCCTAAAGATGAAATTCCCAACAGATAACGGAATAGGAGAAGTTGAAGGAGATCAAGACGCTGCTCGAGATTGCTATGTAACTGAACTTCGCAATAACCATAGAAAGAATAAAGGGAAAGATGCAGAGACCACTCTCTGCATGAAAAGCTTGGAAGCATAGCAACTAAAGAAAGCCCCTCCTCTTCGATACACCAGCGATCCTTTCGATGAACTAGACCCCAGGGATAAGGAGGAGGAGGCTACCGCTGAGCCTGCAGAGGCCATGGAATTCGTATCTGTAGACAAACATGATTCAAGTAGACTATTAAAAATAGGATCTCAGCTAAAAACAGAATTGAAGGATCAACTAATTGACTTTCTCCACCACAACTTAGATGTATTTGCGTGGACACATGCCGATATGACAGGAATCTCCCCAGACACAGCGTGCCACATTCTGAACATCGATCCCACCAAGGTACCGATAAAGCAGAAAAAGAGAAGCATGGGAGCAGAACGATCAGCAGCCCTCGATGAGGAAGTAAAGAACCTACTTGCTAATGACTTCATACGAGAAGCCATCTACCCAGAATGGATAGCTAACCCGGTAGTAGTAAAGAAAGCTAATGGGAAGTGGCGAACATGCATTGATTTCTCCAACTTAAATGACGCTTGCCCGAAAGACTGCTTCCCGTTCCCCCGAATCGATCAACTTGTGGACAGCACTGCCGGGCACGAACTTTTATCTTTTATGGACGCATACTCCGGATACAACCAGATTCCCATGCACGCTCCCGATCAAGACCACACTAGCTTCATCACTGACCGGGGATTATATTGTTACAAAGTCATGCCTTTTGGACTCAAAAATGCCGGAGCTACCTATCAACGCCTCGTCAACAAGATGTTCGCGGAATTAATAGGACGAACTATGGAAGTATATGTGGATGACATGTTGGTATAGTCCAGGAAAGCCGACGATCATGTAAGCCACCTGAGCGAGATGTTTCAGGTACTTCGCCGATATGGAATGAAGCTGAATCCTCTAAAGTGCTCCTTCGGAGTGTCATTGGGAAAATTCTTAGGATTCATCGTCCATGCCAGAGGAATTGAAGCAAACCCTGAACAAATCCGGGCTCTAAAAGAAATAAGGATACCTTCCACTCGAAAAGAAATGCAGAGCCTAAACGGAAAGGTGGCCGCCCTAAGCAAATTCATTTCCAAAGCAACTGACAAGTGCGTCCCTTTCTTCGAAGCTCTCAAGAAGGACAAAGGAAAGTTCGAGTGGACCGGTGAATGCTTAAAAGCCTTCCTTAACCTGATCGAACACCTTCAGAGACCACCAGTACTCTTAACTCCAAACGAAGGCGAAGAGCTATACCTATACCTCGATGTATCATCTCATGCTCTAAGCGCTGCCTTGGTAAGAGAAGAGGACCGCACATAACGCCCGGTGTACTTTATAAGTAAGAGATTTACGGGGGCAGAAGCCAGATATCCTAAACTTGAGAAATTGGCATATTGTTTATTGATCGCGTCACGAAAACTACGACACTACTTCCAATCTCACTCCATCAGAGTTCTAACCGATCAGCCACTAAGACAGGTGCTCCATCGTCCCGACACTTCTGGACGACTCCTCAAATGGTGCATTGAACTAAGTCAGTATGAAGTCACCTACCATCCTCGCACTGCTATCAAGGGGCAAGCCCTGGCCGATTTCATTGCCGAATTCACTACCAACGAAGGCAAGGATCAGTTTGAAATAGCAAAAAACATCAAGTGGAACCTCTTTGTAGATGGAGCATCAAACGAACAAGGCTCGGGGGCAGGTATTGTGATAATCACCCCCAGGGGAAGAAAGCTGTACTATGCATTAAGGTTGGAATTCGCGGCCATTAACAACGATGCGGAGTATGAGGCAGTAATAGCGGGATTGGAGCTTGCCTTAGAAATTGGAGTCAATTCTTTATGTCTTCATAGTGATTCTCAACTTATCGTAAACCAAGTACTAGGAGAATTCCAGACACGAGGAGAACGACTCACAGCATATCTAAAGAAAACCAAACTGCTGCTCGACCAATTGGACCATTATCTAATCAAACACATTCCTCGAGAAGATAACCAAGAGGCCGATGAACTAGCAAAGCAAGCTAGTATGAAGAATAGCACCATTTCCGGAGCACTAGCCATCTCAAGGCAGCTAGCCCCAAGTTTTGAACAAGTGAATCTGATAACTGCAATTGAAGAAGCAACTTGGATGACTCCTATCCGGAAATATTTGCAGGACGGCACACTACCAGACAAACGTGATGAAGTCAGGAGAATTTTGAGGAAAGCTCCCCACTACACTATACAAGAAGGCATCCTCTATCGGCGTGGCTTCTCTAGCCCCTTATTCAGATGCGTCGCTGGAAGGGAAGCCAAGGAAATCTTATTCAACATCCATCAAGGAAGTTGCGGAGATCAAACTGGAGGGCAGACTCTGGCGAAAAAGATACTCCGATATGGATATTACTGGCCCACACTAAACAAAGACGCCTTAGAATTCGTCAAGAGATGCGACAGATGTCAGAAATTTGCCAAGATTCCTCGACTACCCACAAATGAGATTACTCAAATAACCAGCCCTTGGCCCTTTGCTGTATGGGGAATTGATTTAATTGGCGAACTGCCAACGGGCAGGGGCGGGGCCAAATATGCTATAGTGGCAGTCGATTATTTCACCAAATGGGTGGAAGCGGAACCCCTAAATAAAATATCTTCAGCAAAAGTTATCAACTTCTTGATCAAAAATATTCTGTGCAGGTACGGAGTACCACTCAAGATCATATCAGACAACGGACTCCAATTTGACAGCGAAGAATTCGCCGACTGGTGCCAAGAGCATGGAATTCATAAAAGCTTCTCATCGGTAGCTTATCCTCAGGCAAACGGACAAGTCGAAGCTGTCAACAAAATTCTCAAAACCCTAATCAAGAAGAAACTTGAAAAGTCAAAAGGCGCTTGGGTGGACGAACTTCCTACGGCACTTTGGGCCTACCGCACCTCTTTCAGAACATCAACGGGACATACTCCTTTCTCTTTGGCATACGGATCGGAGGCAATGCTCCCTGTTGAAACTATTGTTCCTTCCCACCATAGGATCCACTACAATCCAGAAGAAAACGAAGAACTACTCCTCATGTCTTTGGATCTGATTGAGGAAAGGAGAAACGATGCAGCACTCAAAGCAGCAACTCACAAACAAAAAGTGGCAGCACTATACAACTCAAAAGTCAAGCATCGCGTCTTACAAGAGGGAGATCTTGTTCTCGGGCGAATCTTTCCGCGCCCCGGGGCACTGGACCCCATCTGGGACGGACCATATGCAATTCATAAAGATCTCCACAACGGAGCTTATATTTTGTCAACAGTGGACGGAGAGGTGTTCCAGAGGGCATGGAACATCCGACACCTCCGTCGATACTTTTCTTAACTTGTACTGCCCATATGAAGTGAATTAACAAAGAGAATCAGTGGACGTAGGCATTTTCATGCCGAACCACTTTAAAAAATCTTGGCTCTTTTTAACTCGTTCCTTTATATCTTGGCTGCTTGTTAAGCTTTATCCTTTTCTGTTGAACAAAATCTTATGGCATCTCCACTCAAGACGCACCACGACCTCATCTGGACAAGGTCTAACAGGTACGCTACGATTCTATGCACTCGCCAATGAGACTCTTTTGCTCCAGCATCCCTCTGCTGCTTGTTAACTCATTGCTCGCGCCTGCCCTCAAAGCCAACTGTAATGAGCCGATTATAAGTCATCATAAAGGCCGACTATAGCCGATGGCAGCTCATTACGGCGTTCGGCTCGCCGGCAACCGTTAACCTACTTTAAGCCCCAACATAAGGTGTGGCCAGCCAGGGGTAGTTCACGGCCAACGGCACCCACGCTAGCCGGCCACGGTAAATCGAATAATACCCACGATTACGGACCATAATGGTTCGGGTAGTTACCGTGCGCGATGTGACGACCCGATTTTCCATTCCCAGAAAAAGTCGCATCATCAATTAAGAAAGAAAGGGATAGAAGAAGAAAAGAAAGAAGAGAAAGAAGCAAACAACATTAGAATCTCAACAGCGGAACGAATAAATTATATTAATAACATAAGTATTTACATAATATACAATACCCATCAGAGATACATAGCAAATACATCACATATACTAGACA
The DNA here is from genome assembly GCA_030765085.1 of Allium cepa. NCBI lineage: Eukaryota > Viridiplantae > Streptophyta > Magnoliopsida > Asparagales > Amaryllidaceae > Allium > Allium cepa. Next base: position 3,869,736 of record CM060941.1, read on the forward strand.
GTTATAAACACCTGTCTAGTATTTACAACTTAATCACAATCACATCACAGAGAACACACAGCGGAACTATATATCTACAACGCAGAAGCCTCCTGCTCCATTGCTCCTCCATTATTCGTCAAAGCAAACCTGAATCCTAACCTGAATCCCTTGGCTACTCGTAAAAATTTGAGTACCCAAGAGTTTAAGAAAACAAAGATAAACTCCGGGTCAGACATGGGTCTGGTGTGAGTAACAGGTTAAAGTTGCTTAACTTTGAAAAACTTTTTGAAAAGAAAAGGTATCACGTAAGACTTCCCACACATAAACATGGAAAAGTTTTTACCTTACGCTAACCAAAACATTTGATAGGAAATCCGATGATATTATAATAGTGTCTAGGGTTTTCAAATAAATAAGAAATAGCCGAAATTGTTACATCTATTAAATTCCAGCTACTAGCCACAAAAGTGGGTAATACAATCAAAACCGTTGGCACTTATTGGATTGTGGATTCCATACAATGGCAGGGCTACTGGGGTACCGCCCGTCACAGTACGTGGCCTAGATCAACGTACCGAGGAGCCACCCTAACTCCCCTGCAACACAAGGCCGGAACCATCCCTTACTGGACAGTCCCGAACAAGACAACCCCGCAGTTGGTGTACATCCAACTGCCCACACAGCCGAAATGAAAAGGGACCTCTAGACAGGGATCAATCTTGCTCTCCAGTGGGTGCGACCCACGAAGCCTTGCTGCACCTCCCCTGTTTTAGCCATTCCCGGTTGATGAGGCTTGAGGTTACGATTACCTTTAGAGGACACATCTCTTAGAATGCTCATCGTCCACCTGACGATGTTCTGAAAGCATTCAATCCATACAAGTTCGTTCCGGGTTCGAACGAAACCGAAGGCATTATCTCGTTACACTCATTTTGGAATCACCCTCAGAGTTAACGACGATAACCCTTGCACTCTGATTCACCATCTCGAATCTATAAGCACTATTCCGTCAAACTCATTACGGAATCACCCACAGAGTTATACTGACGTATAGCCCTTACACCTCGAGTCTTCACTCGCTCCACTTGGATTAACGACCTAACGTTATTTGGAATCGATGTGGTTTTCGGATATCCAAATATGGAAACCCGATCCCGGTCTCATCGAAATCCAAAGCGTGTCTTTTGAGGCCAAGTTGTTTTAAAGGTTTAAAACAATTCAATTATCTATACCCATACAAATAGATAAATCATAGATACACAACGGAAAATCAACATTATCATCATATCAGATAAACCATATTATCATTATCCAAAAAGAATAATCTATATCAACATCACAATGCAACCAATGCATCCAAATCATTCAACATTATCTATCTCATATATGAGATTCAAACTAATCAAGGCAAACAACACTAACCAACCATATAAGCAATAATTAACCACACCAAAATATAATTAATTTAAAATGAATTAAATTAATTACATCATTCAAATTAATTTAAAGTAAATTAAATTAATTTCTTAATCAATATCATCCTTGCTTATCATTATCAATTAATTATCAATCAAATAATTAATCATCATCCAAGTATCCATTTTAATTAATCATCCCTGATTAATTAACTCTTAATTATATTCAAGTAATTATACACTAATTACTTCTCAAATTAATTAACCTTTAATTACTTCCTTAATTAATTAACTATAATTAATTACCCTTAATCACTTATTATTGATTAATTAATCTTAATTAATCAATCTTAATTACATCATTAATTATAATAATTAATGATCTCTAATTACATTTCAAATTAAATAATTACATTAAGTAATTAATCTTTATTTAAATCATAACTGTTAATCACCCTTGATTAACTCCATTCACTAATTATCTATCCTTAATTACTTTACCAATAAATTAATTACCCCTTAATTAATTATCTCTAATCAATCTCTTGATTAATTTATAAAGTAATTATACTCAAGTTTCTTTATCAACAAATCATCTTCAATTAATTACATATAATAATTACTCATTAATTACTTCTCTAAGTAATTCCTCTTCATTTAATTACATTAAGTAATTATCTTTCACAACTCATCCATCGATTAATTTTAAATTAATTAAAATGAATTAATTAACTTAAACTAATCAAATTAACTTAATTAATTACAATAAGTAATTAATTCCCTAATCACTTCCATAAGTAATTATACTTAATAACTCACAATTGATTATCTTTAAATTAATTAATCTAATTAATAATTAAAATTAACCACATTAATTAATTATAAAATAATCCTCTGTTAATGACCTTCATTAACTATTAACAACTCATTAATTATTTTTCAAGTAATTAACTTATTTTAATCATTATTTATTACAAATTAATTAATCATTAACTAATCTATTAATTAACCCCTAATTAATTAAATAATTAAATGTTAATTAAAACTTAATTAATTCATTATTACTTGATTAGTTAATTATTAATCATTAATTAAAAACTAATTTTATTTAATAAATTATTCTTAATTACAAATTAATTATTCAAAGAATAATTAATCCTAAACCTTTAAGATTAACTCTTAATTACTTTAAGTAATTATTAATTTCATTAATTTATTAAATAAATTAATTATTCATTTAATTTACCTAATAATTAAATTAAAAACAAAATATTAAATCATTATTAACTTTAACAAGTTAAAATCATTTTAAAATCCTTAATTAAAAATAATACTTTTATAAAAGTTAAACAAATTTCTTTTAAAATTAAAACCATTTAAATTCTTACATTATCAATCATATTTGTTTTAAACACTTAAATTTATAAAACTTAAATTCATTTTAAACCAAGATTCAAAGTTAGATTTAAATCAAATTTAAACTTTATTTAAATATTACTACATATTTCAATTTCCAATTTAAATTCAAATTCCTTTTAAAAACATTTAACAATAACTCTTTCAAAGTTATTTTAAAGAATATTTGAATTTAAAACTTAATCATTTCAAATTTTAAGATTCAATTCATCTTGAATCTATTAGATTTAAAACTTAATTTAAATCTTAGCTTTATATTTCAAATTTAAATTTAAAATTTTGAAACATAATAATTTCTAAACCTCAATAACTAATTCTAGCCGACTCAAGCAACTCGAGTAACTCGAATAAACATTACATCCTAAAATCCATTTAAATTTGAAACAAAAATCAGGTTTGTATAAAACCTGTGCTAACAGGTTTAACCCAATCCCCTGTAACCAAATTATACCCGAGACCACGACTTCATTACTTCGAGTCCCCAGACCAAATACTTCGAGCAATTCAACCCTGAACTTCGAGCAAATACGAGACAACCGAGAATACAAACTCCTTCTTCCCCAAAAACAAACAACTGACACGCCATTGCCACTGTGCACCTGCACCACCACGGCAACCTTCTCTGACCCATCGCAACCCCCTATGCAAGTCAACGGCCATTCCTCAACTCCATTCTGATCAACAAGCAAACTGAAAAACCCCAAAATCAATTTTAAGCATTCGAGCTCAAAATACTGAAACAATGTCGCAACCTGGAAATTCTTCAATACTCAAATTCCAATCACCTGAGAGACTGCTCCTCCGGCCGTCACCTCTTCCATACCCCATCTACCTTCTCCCCGAATTAGAAAGGACTCGGTTGCTTAATTTGATCACAGTGATCAGTTCTCATGAACACAGAAAATCTAGGGTTCAAAATTTTAAACCCAAATCAGGTTTGCCTAATTTCCTTAATCCATCATTTATGATTTTTCCTGAAAACTATATACATCAATCCAACAACAAAAGAAATTCAGGTAGCTCCTTATCCCTAGATTGACAGAACTAAACAAAAATGCATTTTCTGGTTAAACCAGAAATACTTCATTGATTGCAAACTAAAATTTAGATTATAGTTTTTAAAAATCAAGTTAAAGATCAAGTAATTTGTTTTTAAGCTTAAACGGATAAATATGAAACATTTACATAATGATTTCAGAAATTTACTCTGTTTCTTATTATTATTTTTTCTATTCTGTGTCATCACAGTTTATCATCATCCTATATTTTTTTTTTTTTAAAGCTTGTTACAAATCTGTCTAAAACCTTAACTATAGAAATGTTTAAACATGAGATCTTAAACTTGATCAGGATTTAAACTTACATTCTAGTCTCAGGACCAAACACTTAAGACACAGCAAACATGCATTCATATAAACATACATACATTCCAAAATTTCACCATATTCAGTCATGCATTCATAAAAACATACATACATTCCAAAACTTACCATATTCAGTCATGCATTCATAAAAACATACATACATTCCAAAACTTACCATATTCGGTCATGCATTCATTTCAGAGCAACAAACAACTACTTATACTTATGTTTATTAAATAAAAATTTGTTACTCACCTGAGTTTTAGGGGCAGAGCACAAGTATTAAATGAAGAGCTTCAGATTTATTTTTTAATTTTGCTTTAAAACTTCAGATTGCCCTTTTAAAGACTGCAGATGCCCTTAAAACTTTATCTTGCTTTTGCTTTAAACCTTAATGATGAAATGCTTCCTGACCTATATGCACACTTATTCCCAGGTGAGCACATGCAGCTTCCAGAGAAAAAAATGCATTTGAATGTTGTTTTCAAAGAGGACTACAGGCTTGATGAAGTGTTGTTGCATGCAGTTTTGAATATTGCAAAATTGAATTGCAGAAGGGTTTTCAGGTTGAGGCAATTTGAAGATAGCTTCTTTGATTTTGCTTGCATGCAGATTTTTGAGTGTTGCAATTTGATTTCAGGGATTGGAATTGAAGAGTTACAGGTTTACATGATTTGCACTTCAGGTTTTGGTTTAGAGAAACAGAAATTTTCTGTTTTGTGGAAGAGGATCAAAGAGTTTAAACTTAAGTATGAATGTGGATTTCAGATTTCAGATCTGAATATTTTCTTAAGCTTTGAAGAGGAATTGCAAAAAGTGAATGAAATGGAATGAAGTATATTAATACAAGTAGATTTTTGATTTTTAAAAAAAATAAAAGAAAAGAAAATTAAAAGGACACTTGTTTTTATTTTCTACATTTGTCACTTGCTCACATTAATGGTTTACACATGTAAATAAGGTGACTTAAGAAACATACACATGTATTTTAAGTATTTAAATTTTAATTTAAAATTGTTTATACCCTTTAACTTATTTTATTAAGAGCTTTAAATCTTATTTTTATTTCTTAAATAATATATAAATGAATTTTATTTCTTCTTCTTTATAGAAAAAAAAAACAAACAAATTTTATAAATAAAAGCCTATTCAAATAATTTTAAGTATTTATTCTTTAAAATATTAAATTCAAACTTTAAATTAATTTATCAAATCAAATTTTAATAATCAAGCTATATATATAAATGCATATATAACTCTTATTAAAATTTTAAAATAACAAATCCTATTACTACAAATCTATTTATGTTTATAAAAACTTAAGTATTATAAAAATAACAAATTAAGTAATATCAAATAATTTGTAAAAGAGATTATGATAAACTAGAATCATTTGTAATTTTGCATTGTAAATTCCTATATATAAAATAAAACTTAGCTCTTATATATGTATATCAAAATTTAAATTCATATATTTTTTTAAGCTTAATAAATTTTTAAAACAAATAAGAATTTCATAATATAAATCATAACCTTATTTACTAAATTCAAAAATCAAAATTTATTAATTTACAATATATAAAATATATATTATAAACAGAAAACAATTTACTTATTTAAAAGAAAAAAAATCTTTCAACTTAAATATTTATTAAAACATGATTATTAAATCAAATTCCCAATTTTATTAATACAATTATCAAATTAAATTAAATTTAAAACACAGATTATTAAATTTGTATTGCCCAAATTTCCGGGATATCACATTCCTTCCCCCTTAAAAGAATTTCGTCCCCGAAATTTAAAACAAAGATAATTTAATAATCCATCTTAAGATTTTATTTTAATTCACAAGCATATATTATCAAACATATGCTAACAACCATAGCAACCAATCAAGCAAAACAAATCTAATTATCCAGAAAACTGGATAAAATTTTCACGAGTTTTCCCGGTATATATATTGGAATACTCGCTCTATAGAATCTAAACAATCAATACTATTTAGCTATAGAGCTCCTATCCAACTCTATCTACCAACAAAACAATATATATCAGACTACAGACGAGTCTGACTTTACAATCACATCCTCCTGAACTGCTGGTTTCACAACCAGAATTAAACCATACACGTACTCCCTCAGAGATACGTGAAACACATCGAATCCCAGTTATCCAAACTGACAATTCAACTTTGAAAATCAAACACCAATCCTCACAAAACACAGAAAAGATCCAAAACATCTCGGAGCTGACTTATCCAATCTTAAAGCTCCTCAGATCGGAGAAAAACTTACCAAAAATCAAATCTCCGACTCCGAAATCCAAATTCCTTCGTCTCTTATTTACCAAACACTCTTGACGTTCCTGGGCTGCCTATATCTCTCCCAATCAGCTCAACCTTCGCTAGTTCCTTTAGAGACACACATAACCAAAAACAATCCAATACAATGATTTCCTCAAGATCAATCCAAAACCAAGAACACCAACTCTACTCCACAAATATCAGAAAACTGACTTACTTCTCCTTATCCGGAAAGAAAAATCAAAAGCACTCCCAAACTGCTTCCGCTGCGCAACTCTGATCTGAAGCAGAAGAAAACTCGAGCACAACTGGATAACACACCACAGAAATATGGTTTAACAGACCTATAAAAGAAAACTCAGATGCTCCATCTGATCCAAAGCTGCTTCACTAAATCTCCGGTATCACTCCTAGAATCCAGTCGATAAGAAAACTCAATCTCCAAGTATGGACAAATTCTTCATAGCTCAAGAGAACACTCAAACTATCGCAAGTCACTTTTGCGATCAACCCGGCCTAATATCCAAAGAAAACGGTTCTTCCTTTACCAATCAGAACAGCATACGCTTAACTAGCAAATCCATCTAAGAAATGGAATCCATTCTGCTGCTTCTGAATTCTATCTTCAAAAACTGCTAACCAGAAAATCTTCTTGCTGGCACACAGAACACACCGACGCCAAAGACTTCCTAATCCAAAGCTCTTCGAGAAACTCAGGCTTCAAACCAGACAGAAACATCCTGCTGAATCCAGCCACAACACTGAAGCAGACTCACCTCCTTAACTTATTCCAAAGAAAATATTTTTCGAGAACATCCATAGTCACTGTGTCTCATCACGCAGCTACTACTCCTTAAGATATCAAGATACCATCATTCTCTTCTGCCCAACCGACAGATCCAAACTCTACTCATCCAATTCAAAGATAGACTCCGAACATTAACAGGTTACCTTCAGAGATCTATGAAATCCTATACTCTGCATAACTTACTCGAGACGGTATTAGATCTACAGTCTCGAAAAATACACTTCCAACCTCAACACTCAAAAACTCCAATCATTGATAGTAGTTGTGTTACACACCTACTACCTTATCTACCTTTGTAACCTATATTGGAAAACCCGAACAGGTAACCCAACAAATAGGTAGAAGTAAATATATATAATAAAACTACAAATACGCTCTCTCAAGATAGACACCACTCCAGAGCCTAGGTATTCACTCAACCTAACGCTCTGATACCACCTGTGACGACCCGATTTTCCATTCCCAGAAAAAGTCGCATCATCAATTAAGAAAGAAAGGGATAGAAGAAGAAAAGAAAGAAGAGAAAGAAGCAAACAACATTAGAATCTCAACAGCGGAACGAATAAATTATATTAATAACATAAGTATTTACATAATATACAATACCCATCAGAGATACATAGCAAATACATCACATATACTAGACAGTTATAAACACCTGTCTAGTATTTACAACTTAATCACAATCACATCACAGAGAACACACAGCGGAACTATATATCTACAACGCAGAAGCCTCCTGCTCCATTGCTCCTCCATTATTCGTCAAAGCAAACCTGAATCCTAACCTGAATCCCTTGGCTACTCGTAAAAATTTGAGTACCCAAGAGTTTAAGAAAACAAAGATAAACTCCGGGTCAGACATGGGTCTGGTGTGAGTAACAGGTTAAAGTTGCTTAACTTTGAAAAACTTTTTGAAAAGAAAAGGTATCACGTAAGACTTCCCACACATAAACATGGAAAAGTTTTTACCTTACGCTAACCAAAACATTTGATAGGAAATCCGATGATATTATAATAGTGTCTAGGGTTTTCAAATAAATAAGAAATAGCCGAAATTGTTACATCTATTAAATTCCAGCTACTAGCCACAAAAGTGGGTAATACAATCAAAACCGTTGGCACTTATTGGATTGTGGATTCCATACAATGGCAGGGCTACTGGGGTACCGCCCGTCACAGTACGTGGCCTAGATCAACGTACCGAGGAGCCACCCTAACTCCCCTGCAACACAAGGCCGGAACCATCCCTTACTGGACAGTCCCGAACAAGACAACCCCGCAGTTGGTGTACATCCAACTGCCCACACAGCCGAAATGAAAAGGGACCTCTAGACAGGGATCAATCTTGCTCTCCAGTGGGTGCGACCCACGAAGCCTTGCTGCACCTCCCCTGTTTTAGCCATTCCCGGTTGATGAGGCTTGAGGTTACGATTACCTTTAGAGGACACATCTCTTAGAATGCTCATCGTCCACCTGACGATGTTCTGAAAGCATTCAATCCATACAAGTTCGTTCCGGGTTCGAACGAAACCGAAGGCATTATCTCGTTACACTCATTTTGGAATCACCCTCAGAGTTAACGACGATAACCCTTGCACTCTGATTCACCATCTCGAATCTATAAGCACTATTCCGTCAAACTCATTACGGAATCACCCACAGAGTTATACTGACGTATAGCCCTTACACCTCGAGTCTTCACTCGCTCCACTTGGATTAACGACCTAACGTTATTTGGAATCGATGTGGTTTTCGGATATCCAAATATGGAAACCCGATCCCGGTCTCATCGAAATCCAAAGCGTGTCTTTTGAGGCCAAGTTGTTTTAAAGGTTTAAAACAATTCAATTATCTATACCCATACAAATAGATAAATCATAGATACACAACGGAAAATCAACATTATCATCATATCAGATAAACCATATTATCATTATCCAAAAAGAATAATCTATATCAACATCACAATGCAACCAATGCATCCAAATCATTCAACATTATCTATCTCATATATGAGATTCAAACTAATCAAGGCAAACAACACTAACCAACCATATAAGCAATAATTAACCACACCAAAATATAATTAATTTAAAATGAATTAAATTAATTACATCATTCAAATTAATTTAAAGTAAATTAAATTAATTTCTTAATCAATATCATCCTTGCTTATCATTATCAATTAATTATCAATCAAATAATTAATCATCATCCAAGTATCCATTTTAATTAATCATCCCTGATTAATTAACTCTTAATTATATTCAAGTAATTATACACTAATTACTTCTCAAATTAATTAACCTTTAATTACTTCCTTAATTAATTAACTATAATTAATTACCCTTAATCACTTATTATTGATTAATTAATCTTAATTAATCAATCTTAATTACATCATTAATTATAATAATTAATGATCTCTAATTACATTTCAAATTAAATAATTACATTAAGTAATTAATCTTTATTTAAATCATAACTGTTAATCACCCTTGATTAACTCCATTCACTAATTATCTATCCTTAATTACTTTACCAATAAATTAATTACCCCTTAATTAATTATCTCTAATCAATCTCTTGATTAATTTATAAAGTAATTATACTCAAGTTTCTTTATCAACAAATCATCTTCAATTAATTACATATAATAATTACTCATTAATTACTTCTCTAAGTAATTCCTCTTCATTTAATTACATTAAGTAATTATCTTTCACAACTCATCCATCGATTAATTTTAAATTAATTAAAATGAATTAATTAACTTAAACTAATCAAATTAACTTAATTAATTACAATAAGTAATTAATTCCCTAATCACTTCCATAAGTAATTATACTTAATAACTCACAATTGATTATCTTTAAATTAATTAATCTAATTAATAATTAAAATTAACCACATTAATTAATTATAAAATAATCCTCTGTTAATGACCTTCATTAACTATTAACAACTCATTAATTATTTTTCAAGTAATTAACTTATTTTAATCATTATTTATTACAAATTAATTAATCATTAACTAATCTATTAATTAACCCCTAATTAATTAAATAATTAAATGTTAATTAAAACTTAATTAATTCATTATTACTTGATTAGTTAATTATTAATCATTAATTAAAAACTAATTTTATTTAATAAATTATTCTTAATTACAAATTAATTATTCAAAGAATAATTAATCCTAAACCTTTAAGATTAACTCTTAATTACTTTAAGTAATTATTAATTTCATTAATTTATTAAATAAATTAATTATTCATTTAATTTACCTAATAATTAAATTAAAAACAAAATATTAAATCATTATTAACTTTAACAAGTTAAAATCATTTTAAAATCCTTAATTAAAAATAATACTTTTATAAAAGTTAAACAAATTTCTTTTAAAATTAAAACCATTTAAATTCTTACATTATCAATCATATTTGTTTTAAACACTTAAATTTATAAAACTTAAATTCATTTTAAACCAAGATTCAAAGTTAGATTTAAATCAAATTTAAACTTTATTTAAATATTACTACATATTTCAATTTCCAATTTAAATTCAAATTCCTTTTAAAAACATTTAACAATAACTCTTTCAAAGTTATTTTAAAGAATATTTGAATTTAAAACTTAATCATTTCAAATTTTAAGATTCAATTCATCTTGAATCTATTAGATTTAAAACTTAATTTAAATCTTAGCTTTATATTTCAAATTTAAATTTAAAATTTTGAAACATAATAATTTCTAAACCTCAATAACTAATTCTAGCCGACTCAAGCAACTCGAGTAACTCGAATAAACATTACATCCTAAAATCCATTTAAATTTGAAACAAAAATCAGGTTTGTATAAAACCTGTGCTAACAGGTTTAACCCAATCCCCTGTAACCAAATTATACCCGAGACCACGACTTCATTACTTCGAGTCCCCAGACCAAATACTTCGAGCAATTCAACCCTGAACTTCGAGCAAATACGAGACAACCGAGAATACAAACTCCTTCTTCCCCAAAAACAAACAACTGACACGCCATTGCCACTGTGCACCTGCACCACCACGGCAACCTTCTCTGACCCATCGCAACCCCCTATGCAAGTCAACGGCCATTCCTCAACTCCATTCTGATCAACAAGCAAACTGAAAAACCCCAAAATCAATTTTAAGCATTCGAGCTCAAAATACTGAAACAATGTCGCAACCTGGAAATTCTTCAATACTCAAATTCCAATCACCTGAGAGACTGCTCCTCCGGCCGTCACCTCTTCCATACCCCATCTACCTTCTCCCCGAATTAGAAAGGACTCGGTTGCTTAATTTGATCACAGTGATCAGTTCTCATGAACACAGAAAATCTAGGGTTCAAAATTTTAAACCCAAATCAGGTTTGCCTAATTTCCTTAATCCATCATTTATGATTTTTCCTGAAAACTATATACATCAATCCAACAACAAAAGAAATTCAGGTAGCTCCTTATCCCTAGATTGACAGAACTAAACAAAAATGCATTTTCTGGTTAAACCAGAAATACTTCATTGATTGCAAACTAAAATTTAGATTATAGTTTTTAAAAATCAAGTTAAAGATCAAGTAATTTGTTTTTAAGCTTAAACGGATAAATATGAAACATTTACATAATGATTTCAGAAATTTACTCTGTTTCTTATTATTATTTTTTCTATTCTGTGTCATCACAGTTTATCATCATCCTATATTTTTTTTTTTTTTAAAGCTTGTTACAAATCTGTCTAAAACCTTAACTATAGAAATGTTTAAACATGAGATCTTAAACTTGATCAGGATTTAAACTTACATTCTAGTCTCAGGACCAAACACTTAAGACACAGCAAACATGCATTCATATAAACATACATACATTCCAAAATTTCACCATATTCAGTCATGCATTCATAAAAACATACATACATTCCAAAACTTACCATATTCAGTCATGCATTCATAAAAACATACATACATTCCAAAACTTACCATATTCGGTCATGCATTCATTTCAGAGCAACAAACAACTACTTATACTTATGTTTATTAAATAAAAATTTGTTACTCACCTGAGTTTTAGGGGCAGAGCACAAGTATTAAATGAAGAGCTTCAGATTTATTTTTTAATTTTGCTTTAAAACTTCAGATTGCCCTTTTAAAGACTGCAGATGCCCTTAAAACTTTATCTTGCTTTTGCTTTAAACCTTAATGATGAAATGCTTCCTGACCTATATGCACACTTATTCCCAGGTGAGCACATGCAGCTTCCAGAGAAAAAAATGCATTTGAATGTTGTTTTCAAAGAGGACTACAGGCTTGATGAAGTGTTGTTGCATGCAGTTTTGAATATTGCAAAATTGAATTGCAGAAGGGTTTTCAGGTTGAGGCAATTTGAAGATAGCTTCTTTGATTTTGCTTGCATGCAGATTTTTGAGTGTTGCAATTTGATTTCAGGGATTGGAATTGAAGAGTTACAGGTTTACATGATTTGCACTTCAGGTTTTGGTTTAGAGAAACAGAAATTTTCTGTTTTGTGGAAGAGGATCAAAGAGTTTAAACTTAAGTATGAATGTGGATTTCAGATTTCAGATCTGAATATTTTCTTAAGCTTTGAAGAGGAATTGCAAAAAGTGAATGAAATGGAATGAAGTATATTAATACAAGTAGATTTTTGATTTTTAAAAAAAATAAAAGAAAAGAAAATTAAAAGGACACTTGTTTTTATTTTCTACATTTGTCACTTGCTCACATTAATGGTTTACACATGTAAATAAGGTGACTTAAGAAACATACACATGTATTTTAAGTATTTAAATTTTAATTTAAAATTGTTTATACCCTTTAACTTATTTTATTAAGAGCTTTAAATCTTATTTTTATTTCTTAAATAATATATAAATGAATTTTATTTCTTCTTCTTTATAGAAAAAAAAACAAACAAATTTTATAAATAAAAGCCTATTCAAATAATTTTAAGTATTTATTCTTTAAAATATTAAATTCAAACTTTAAATTAATTTATCAAATCAAATTTTAATAATCAAGCTATATATATAAATGCATATATAACTCTTATTAAAATTTTAAAATAACAAATCCTATTACTACAAATCTATTTATGTTTATAAAAACTTAAGTATTATAAAAATAACAAATTAAGTAATATCAAATAATTTGTAAAAGAGATTATGATAAACTAGAATCATTTGTAATTTTGCATTGTAAATTCCTATATATAAAATAAAACTTAGCTCTTATATATGTATATCAAAATTTAAATTCATATATTTTTTTAAGCTTAATAAATTTTTAAAACAAATAAGAATTTCATAATATAAATCATAACCTTATTTACTAAATTCAAAAATCAAAATTTATTAATTTACAATATATAAAATATATATTATAAACAGAAAACAATTTACTTATTTAAAAGAAAAAAAATCTTTCAACTTAAATATTTATTAAAACATGATTATTAAATCAAATTCCCAATTTTATTAATACAATTATCAAATTAAATTAAATTTAAAACACAGATTATTAAATTTGTATTGCCCAAATTTCCGGGATATCACACGCGATCTCGGCTCCGATGTGTCTTAAGTGCGGCTGTGGTAAAAAAGAAAACTCCCCGCGGAGGCGTAAGATGGGTGACAAATGTCTCCAAGACCCACAGCTAGGGAAAGTGACTACAAAACCCGTTTGCCACAAACTTAAGCACATCGACGGCCTTCCGTGACTGGAAGTTTTACTTTTTCTATATTTCCATTTCATTTAAATACTTTTCTCCTATCCTGTATAACAAACTCTAAAGTACAGGAAACCAAATAGGGAGCATTCAGTCATGAGAATCTAAGCCTGCATACTGGGTGGCAAGGTACTCAGGGATATCCATGATCAGTTACACAAGAAGCTCGAAGCTACCGCCTGCAAATAAAACATGAAGGGCGGTATTCTCTTCTCTTGTACATAAATACATAACTATAGCTTATTCATACGTCACACCAACATTGCAAAACATGAAATTATATTTCAAGCAAAGGCTTAACATCAAACACAACTAAAATCACAGGCATATACATGGTTATACTTCTCACGCAGCACATCAAAATGACAATAACATTTAAACATAACAAAATCAGCTTATATTATAAAATCACACAAAGTTATTCTCTGCAAATAATATTATTACAGTCACATCAATGTTTTGGACTAACGTAAACAACAGTAAAAAGAAATAAAAAGCGGCCGAATCCGGACAAGTAACCAGCTGCGTCCGCACTCCATCACCAACTTCCCAAGCCTATTTGGCCGTAGGGCCGGAACCCCCAGCATGTTGATCGGAAGTTCCACCTGTCCAATTCATAAGAGGAATCCATTAAACAAACGATAAACGATCAAGTTATGGAAACCCGGAAAGAAAAGGAAAAGAGAAGAATAACTCACCAGCGTCCGCCGCTTGATCCTCATCCTCCAGTTGCACACCCGCTTCCTCCGCAGCAAGCAACCGCATCCCCTCCTTCACCGCCGCTTGCTCCTCTTTCGAGAACTGAGCAGTGACCACGTCCAGACTAAAAGCCGCTCCACCTTCCTTACCCGCATCAAACCTGGCCTCCTCTAAAGCACGAAGATATATCTTGGCCATGATCCGGGGATAGTCATCCATTCAAGACAAGCTGCCCTCCTTCCAAGTGCGGAAGTACATGTCCTGCAGCATCTCGTCCATCATCCCCTCATTCTCCTCGAACTCCCTCACCCGGGCCTCGGAAGCCTGCAACTTGGCGGCAGCAACATCCCTCTCTGATCGGTA
This sequence comes from Allium cepa, assembly GCA_030765085.1. NCBI lineage: Eukaryota > Viridiplantae > Streptophyta > Magnoliopsida > Asparagales > Amaryllidaceae > Allium > Allium cepa. The sequence continues at coordinate 3,884,850 of CM060941.1, forward strand.
TCTCGAGCAGTCAGCCTGGAGAGACCTCCTCATCTCCTCCATCTCCTCCTTTAACTTGACTTGAGCCATCTCCGTGGCCTCAAGCCTTCCAGACAACTCCTCTACCTGCTCGAGATCCGCATTCCGAACCTCATCCACTGTCGCAATGGCCATGTCGATCCGCTCCTTACAGGCGGCCTCCATCTTCCGTAATTCCGCCCTACTAGCCTTTTCCATGGTCTCTTTCAGACGCTTGGAGGCTTCCTCGTGCCGAGAAATCTGAACGGCTTGACCGGCAAGCTGTTCGGCCTGATCAGCAACCTTCAGCCGCAACCGAATATTAGCGCTCCCAATCTCCTCCCCGGCCTTGACCAATTGAGCATGATACTTCATTAACTTCTTGGTCTCTTCAGCCACCCGATCGATATTAGCCTTGGCCTCGTCTCCCATGGTAACTACCCGAGTGGTAAGCAGATCAAGATCTAGGGACTTAGCCTCGTCTAACACTCGTACCATGGGGTTGTGGGGAAGGAGGTGTTCACCCGTGGCCTCATCAAATGAAATATCCCGAGAGCTTGGATCTAAATCAGGATAACCGGCAAAGGGGTCACGAGGCACGTCAGGACGCCTTATACGGATAACCGTGGGATTCTTGGAAGGAGGTGGAGGGGGGATAAACTCCGTGCTCTCCTCCGTGGCATCACGAGGAGGCTGAACAGGGAGCTGCGGACCAGGGGAAGGCTCAAATAAAGAACGACTCCTCTTCTTTTTCTGAATGCTCTCTTCGATGACCCCAAGAATAGGACGGTATTTGACCACGTCCCCAGTACGACCAGTGGGAGGCTTCGCAGAAGCTCTCATCAACTTGAACTGTTCGAGGCGGTGTCGAACGTCTGACGTTTTAACCGCCTGGCCTGCCCCTGGAATAAAGAACAAGTGTTACGAACGTACAATGGTCCCCAATTCAGGAAACATGTTAAGTAAAAAGAAAGAAAAGTGTGAAGGCACGTCTATTATACAAACCCTGCGAAGGAGTGGGGTACTGCAATGAGTCCTGAATCTCATTCCAGGACGGAAGTGAACCATAAAATATTTCTAAGTCCTTATCGAAAAGGGAATCGACAGAGGACAAAAGTTGACCTTGCACCGCCGAAGTTACCCTAGCTGAGGAGCCTTTAGGGGATGGATCGGCACCAGCCATAGCCTTGCCCGCCTCTTTTGCCTTTTCCGCTTCCGATTCTTCCTCCGATTCCCCAAAGGCCTGACAGAGGGCCTCATCCAGTTCAGGATCTTTCCCAGAGGTTAAAGCACCAGCATCACCATCACCATCTCCATCGCCATCTCCTCCGCCTCCTGACTCTCCTCCCACATCGCCTCCTTCACCCTCTTCCACACCTTCCCCCTCCGGGATGATCGGGCGAGTACTAGGAGAGGGGCCATCAGACTCCTTGAGCTTCTTACCCCCCACGACTGGGTGTTGTGCAAAGGGCTTCCTCTTGCCACTCTTCACCGTGGCCCCCTCCTTAGCATTAGCGGCCTTCTCCTCAACCGTGTCCCTCTGCTTAACCACGGACTGGTGCGGCAGGATCAAGTTGTATTCCAGGAGGGTAGCGTTCCTGATCAGGAAAGAAGCCGACCTGTCCCGTGCCGGAATGGCCTTTATTTCAGCAGCCATCCGCGTCAAAGAATCATCTTCCACGACTGCAATACCACCTGTCGCTAGCAAGAAACAGAAGCGTGTCAGAAGAAGCACAACAGTTAGAACATGGAAAATATAAATGAAATTCATCTTACAGCCGGAAGTGAAAAGGCGGAAAGAAACAGAATCGTCCTTGATAAAAAACCATTCCTTCTTGAACATGGTGAACTTTGAATATAAGTCCAAGACCGGTTTGAAGGGCACGACCGCTTCCAAACTAATATAAGGAGACCCCTTCTTGTAGCCCCTCAGGTTATACAAATACCGAATTTCCCGGTTAGAAGGAGGGCGCCCGTATCTCTTCTGGAAGATGACGAAAAGGATTACCAGAATGGCATAAGAGTTCGGCTGAAGCTGGAATGGAGCCACTTTCAAATATGTGGTAAAGCTGACTATCCAGGCATTGATAGGAGGGATAGCACCACACATGCAATGGTACCTGCTGTAAGCGAAGTAACCTTCGGGGGGATTATACGGCATCACTCCATCTCCTGGCAGCAGCATAAGAGCCCTGTCTATCCCAAATGAACGAGAGATGACATCAAGTTGCTCCTCCTTTAGGGAGCTAGGAAAGTAATCGAGAGGGGAGACCAGAAGTTCCTGTGGACCATATCCGTCCACTAACGACCTCGGAACAGGTCGGTGCTGCCCAGATCCTGGTTGGGCTGGGGGCACGGAGGAAGACTCGCCTCTATCTTTGGATTTCCGTCTGTCTGATCGTGTTTCCGCCTTGCGAGACATTTATCTGCATACACAAAAGCGAAAAGACAAGTTGTTAGAACAAGGAGTACAGAGATGTAAGCGAAAAAGAATGCATAAGTCCAGAGTTCCACTCAAAGTCCAAATACAAGAGTTCATTCGGTATACATGTCATTCGGCACTAAGAGTTCATTCGGTATACATCCATTCGGCACTAAGGCCTAAGGCCCATTCGGTAAAACGAGGACCTTCGTATGTATTCGGCAAATTAGGCACATTCGGTAGTAAGTCCATTCGGCAATAAGTGTATACCTGATTCGGCAAGCAAGTTGGTTCGGCACGAAATGGTTCGGCTTTCGTTTGATTCGGCAAGATTGTTGATTCGGCATAGTATTGGTTCGGCGCTTGTTGATTCGGTGAAGAAAACCTAAGGGGGTGCAGCCCCTATATATAGACTGGAGGAACACCACCGGACCAGATGGTTCGGCATACCGGACCAACCTCCAACCGAATGAAAACCTATACCTACTCGGAGCCGAATGAAACTGTCTCTACCAGCAGAAACCAGAAGCAGGGGGCACGCAGGGCGCCTCACTCAGATAAGTACCGAACTCCAGAGCTTACTAATAAAATAAAGAATATGATAACAATGAGTAAGTCGTAAATCTCTCACTAACATGGGTTAATCATTTACACGTGTACGCAACCACGAACGGTCCATAGACACGCTCTGAATGGCTATTAACCCTGTAATCGTGAGAATTTACACTTTGACATTCCTTTTTAAGCTCATCGGTTAAATGGATATTTGATTCTGATAATTAGGAAATGGCTAAGCCACTTACACATGTACAGGGTCGCGAACGATCCTTAGGCATGCTCTGAGCTGGCGATAAACCACCTTGACAAACGATCCAGGGGCCCACTCTAACGTGAACCTGGCATCGATAATGCTAAGCCCCCTAGGGGCACACTCTCTCGTCCCGAATGACACAATTTACTTCATCTCGAATATGTCAATCCCTAACGATCGTTACCTGAAATCACACTAAAACTGTAAATTCCTTTGCAGGACACCAACAGGATATGGGCATCTAACCCATGACACTACGAAACAAGCCTTCCTACCACAGGGAAACAAAGCGCGACACATGCAAGCACGTGCCCCACTTTGGGGGGCAAATGTTGGGCGAATTCTCACACAGAAGATCTCGATACCAAGAAGTCACAAGTTTTACCCGGGCTCGCAACCTCCACTTCGTTCAGCAAGCACAAGGCTCGAAGTCCATCCGACATTCTCCATGCACAAGCTCATTCGGCATAAGGACATTCGGTCATCCCCATTCGGCATACCGGACCAAGGGCACCACCGAACCACCTCTCCAACACCCTACCGGACCAACCTACAACCAGACCAAGGCCATCACCGAGCCAACACTCCTCCCCTATACGACCGGACCAGACCACCACCGGACCACGCCTATCACCGGCCACCATGACCGAACCAAACTCCAACTTCTCTAAGCACAGCCGAATGAAGCCTCGCCGAACCAGATGATTGCCAGTCCAGATTGCTCCATCCCGGGCCCACCAGCAGCTATATACATCCAAGACCCCTGCCCCCTACCTCACTCTATAAATAGAGGGGCAGGGGTACAACAATGGCGGACAAGTTTGAGAGCTCAAGCACGGAAGGAACTTTCAAACTACTTTCATATACTTGTACACAAAGCATTGTACTTGTAATCCGAAAGAAAGAAGATAATAACATATAAAGTGGACGTAGGCACGTTCTGGCCGAACCACTATAAATCTGTGTGTCTTTTACATTTCAGTCCCTGCTTTTTTCATATTTACATAACTCATCTAAATCATTAAGAATCACATAAAACCCATTAAATCTCACGACTTGGAGGTGTTTGCCCACTTTTCGCGCAAACATGCGTGCATGGATTTGAAACGGATCAGTACCATGGTGCACCACTCTCCAGCGATGGTAAATCGAAGACCAGCCACCGTAATCCTGTTTTACCGTAAAAATCCACGTGTCGAAAAAACGAAGGGTAAAAAACTTACGAGACCCGACTGAGATTCGGGTTGTCCTTTTTGGGCATTAATCTATCCGTTGACGGCTGAAAGCTGTCAAAGCCGTAGAAATCATCGAGGCCTTCGTTTTGACAGATTATGGCTCCCGTAACTCTAAATGAGCCAGAAGTTATGGCCGTCCGAATAATCGATATCTACAGGGTGCAACATCCACGGTGCAAGGTGCAACACCCGTCCGAAATGGCGAAACAGTGCCGTACGACTTTTAGAAATGCGTGCATGGATTTGAAACGAAACAGTACCTTGGTGCACGACTCTCCAGCGAGGGTAAATCGAAGACCAGCCACCGCAATCCCGTTTTACCGTAAAAATCCACGTGTCGAAAAAACGAAGGGTAAAAAACTTACGAGACCCGATTGAGATTCGGGTTGCCTTTTTGGGCATTAATCTATCCATTGACGGCTGAAAGCTGTCAAAGCCGTAGAACTCATCGAGGCCTTTGTTTTGACAGGTTATGGCTCCCGTAACTCTAAACGAGCCAGAAGTTATGGCCGTCCGAATAATCTATATCTACAGGGTGCAACATCCACGGTGCAAGGTGCAACATCCGTCCGAAATGGCGAAACAGTGTCGTACGACTTTTAGAAATGCATGCATGGGTTTGAAATGGAACAGTACCATGGTTCACCACTCTCCAGCGATGGGAAGTCGAAGACGGGCCATAGTAATCCCGTTTTACCGTAAAAATCCACGTGTCGAAAAAACGAAGGATAAAAAACTTACGAGACCCGATTGAGATTCAGGTTGTCCTTTTTGGGCATTAATCTATCCGTTGACGTCTGAAAGCTGTCAAAGCCGTAGAACTCATCGAGGCCTTCGTTTTGATAGGTTATGGCTTTTGTAACTCTAAACGAGCCTGAAGTTATGGCCGTCCGAATAATCGATATCTACAGGGTGCAACATCCACGGTGCAAGGTGCAACATCCGTCCGAAATGGCGATACAGTGCCCTACGACTTTTAGAAATGCGTGCATGGATTTGGAACGGAACAGTAGCATAGTGCACTACTCTCCAGCGATGGGAAGTCGAAGACGGGCCACGGTAATACCGTTTTACCGTAAAAATCCACGTGTCGAAAAAAACGAAGGGTAAAAAACTTACGAGACCCGATTGAGATTCGGGTTGTCCTTTTTGGGCATTAATCTATCCGTTGAAAGCTGAAAGCTGTCAAAGCCGTAGAACTCATCGAGGATTTCGTTTTCACAGGTTATGGCTCCCGTAACTCTAAACGAGCCAGAAGTTACGGCCGTCCGAATAATCGATATCTACAGGGTGCAAAATCCACGGTGCAAGGTGCAACATCCGTCCGAAATGGCGAAACTGTGTCGTACGACTTTTAGAAATGCGTGCATGGATTTGAAACGGAATAGTACCATGGTGCACCACTCTCCAGCAATGGGAAGTCGAAGACGGGCCATGGTAATCCCGTTTTACCGTAAAAATCCACGTGTCGAAAAAACGAAGGATAAAAAACTTACGAGACCCGATTGATATTCGGGTTGTCCTTTTTGGGCATTAATCTATCCATTGAAGGTTGAAAGCTGTCAAAGCCGTAGAACTCATCGAGCCCTTCGTTTTGACAGGTTATGGATTTTGTAACTCTAAACGAGCCAGAAGTTATGGCCGTCCGAATAATCGATATCTACATGGTGCAACATCCACGGTGCTAGGTGCAACATCCATCCGAAATGGCGAAACTTTGCCGTACAACTTTTAGAAATGCGTGAATGGATTTGAAACGGAATAGTACCATGGTGCACAACTCTCCAGTGATGGTAAATTGAAGACCATCCACCGTAATCCCGTTTTACCGTAAAAATCCACGTGTCGAAAAAACGAAGGGTAAAAAACTTACGAGACCCGACTGAGATTCGGGTTGTCCTTTTTGGGCATTAATCTATCCTTTGATGGCTGAAAGCTGTCAAAGCCGTAGAAATCATCGAGGCCTTCGTTTTGACAGGTTATGGCTCCCGTAACTCTAAACGAGCCAGAAGTTATGGCCGTCCGAATAATCGATATCTACAGGGTGCAACATCCACGGTGCAAGGTGCAACATCCGTCCGAAATGGCGAAACAGTGCCGTACGACTTTTAGAAATGCGTGCATGGATTTGAAACGAAAAAGTACCATGGTGCGTCACACTCCAGCGATGGTAAATCGAAGACTAGCCACCGCAATCCCGTTTTACAGTAAAAATCCACGTGTCGAAAAAACGAAGGGTAAAAAACTTACGAGACCCGATTGAGATTCGGGTTGTCCTTTTTGGGCATTAATCTATCCGTTGACGGCTGAAAGCTATCAAAGCCGTAGAACTCATCGAGGCCTTCGTTTTGATAGGTTATGGCTCCCGTAACTCTAAACGAGCCAGAAGTTATGGCCGTCCCAATAATCGATATCTACAGGGTGCAACATCCACGGTGCAAGGTGCAACATCCGTCCGAAATGGCGAAACAGTGTCGTACGACTTTTAGAAATGTGTGCATGGATTTGAAACGGAACATTACCATGGTGCACCACTCTCCAGCAATGTAAAGTCGAAGACGGGCCACGGTAATCCCGTTTTACCGTAAAAATCCACGTGTCAAAAAAACGAAGGATAAAAAACTTACGAGACCCGATTGAGATTCGGGTTGTCATTTTTGGGCATTAATCTATCAGTTGACGGCTGAAAGATGTCAAAGCCGTAGAACTCATTGAGGCCTTCGTTTTGACAGGTTATGGCTTTTGTAACTCTAAACGAGGCAGAAGTTATGGCCGTCCGAATAATCGATATCTACAGGGTGCAACATCCACGGTGCAAGGTGCAACATCCGTCCGAAATGGAGAAACCGTGCCGTACGACTTTTAGAAATGCATGCATGGATTTGAAACGGAACAGTACCATGGTGCACCACTCTCCAGCGATGGTAAATCGAAGACCAGCCACCGTAATCCCGTTTTACCGTAAAAATCCACGTGTCAAAAAAACGAAGGGTAAAAAACTTACGAGGCCCGACTGAGATTCGGGTTGTCCTTTTTGGGCATTAATCTATCCGTTGACGGCTGAAAACTGTCAAAGCCATAGAAATCATCGAGGCCTTCGTTTTGACAGGTTATGGCTCCCGTAACTCTAAACGAGCCATAAGTTATGGCCGTCCGAATAATCGATATCTACAGGGTGCAACATCCACGGTGCAAGGTGCAACATCCGTCCGAAATGGCGAAACAGTGCCGTACGACTTTTAGAAATGCGTGCATGGATTTGAAACGGAATAGTACCATGGTGCACCACTCTCCAGCGATGGGAAGTCGAAGACTAGCCACCGCAATCCCGTTTTACAGTAAAAATCCACGTGTCGAAAAAACGAAGGGTAAAAAACTTACGAGACCCGATTGAGATTCGGGTTGTCCTTTTTGGGCATTAATCTATCCGTTGACGGCTGAAAGCTATCAAAGCCGTAGAACTCATCGAGGCCTTCGTTTTGATAGGTTATGGCTCCCGTAACTCTAAACGAGCCAGAAGTTATGGCCGTCCCAATAATCGATATCTACAGGGTGCAACATCCACGGTGCAAGGTGCAACATCCGTCCGAAATGGAGAAACCGTGCCGTACGACTTTTAGAAATGCATGCATGGATTTGAAACGGAACAGTACCATGGGGCACCACTCTCCAGCGATGGTAAATCGAAGACCAGCCACCGTAATCCCGTTTTACCGTAAAAATCCACGTGTCAAAAAAACGAAGGGTAAAAAACTTACGAGGCCCGACTGAGATTCGGGTTGTCCTTTTTGGGCATTAATCTATCCGTTGACGGCTGAAAACTGTCAAAGCCATAGAAATCATCGAGGCCTTCGTTTTGACAGGTTATGGCTCCCGTAACTCTAAACGAGCCAGAAGTTATGGCCGTCCGAATAATCGATATCTACAGGGTGCAACATCCACGGTGCAAGGTGCAACATCCGTCCGAAATGGTGAAATAGTGCCGTACGACTTTTAGAAATGCGTGCATGGATTTGAAACGGAATAGTACCATGGTGCACCACTCTCCAGCGATGGGAAGTCGAAGACGGGCCACGGTAATCCCGTTTTACCGTAAAAATCCACGTGTCTAAAAAACGAAGGTTAAAAAACTTACGAGACCCGATTGAGATTCGGGTTGTCCTTTTTGGGTATTAATCTATCCGTTGACGGCTGAAAGCAGTCAAAGCCGTAGAACTCATCGAGGCCTTCATTTCGACAGGTTATGGCTCCCGTAACTCTAAACGAGCCAGAAGTTATGGTCGTCCGAATAATCGATATCTACAGGGTGCAACATCCACGGTGCAAGATGCAACATCCATCCGAAATGGCGAAACAGTGTCGTACGACCTTTAGAAATGCGTGCATGGATTTGAAATGGAACAGTACCATAGTGCACCACTCTCCAGCGATGGAAAGTCGAAGACGGGCCATGGTAATCCCGTTTTATCGTAAAAATCCACGTGTCGAAAAAACAAAGGATAAAAAACCTTACGAGACCCGATTGAGATTCGGGTTGTCCTTTTTGGGCATTAATCTATCCGTTGACGGCTGAAAGCTGTCAAAGCCATAGAACTCATCGAGGCCTTCGTTTTGACAGGTTATGGCTTTTGTAACTCTAAACGAGCCAGAAGTTATGGCCGTCCGAATAATCGATATCTACAGGGTGCAACATCCATGGTGCAAGGTGCAACATCCGTCCGAAATGGAGTAACAGTGCCGTACGACTTTTAGAAATGCGTGCATGGATTTGAAACGGAACAATACCATGGTGCACCACTCTCCAGCGATGGTAAATCAAAGACCAGCCACCGTAATCCGTTTTACCGTAAAAATCCACGTGTCAAAAAAAACGAAGGGTAAAAAACTTACGAGACCCGACTGAGATTCGGGTTGTCCTTTTTGGGCATTAATCTATCCGTTGACGGCTGAAAGCTGTCAAAGCCATAGAAATCATCGAGGCCTTCGTTTTGACAGGTTATGGCTCCCGTAACTCTAAACGAGCCAGAAGTTATGGCCGTACGAATAATCGATATCTACAGGGTGCAACATCCACGGTGCAAGGTGCAACATCCGTCCGAAATGGCTAAACAGTGTCGTACGACTTTTAGAAATGCGTGCATGGATTTGAAACGAAACAGTACCATGGTGCACCACTCTCCAGCGAGGGTAAATCGAAGACGGGCCACGGTAATCCCGTTTTACCGTAAAAATCCACGTGTCGAAAAAATGAAGGATAAAAAACTTACGAGACCCGATTGAGATTCGGGTTGTCCTTTTTGGGCATTAATCTATCCGTTGACGGCTGAAAGCTGTCAAAGCCGTAGAACTCATCGAGTCCTTCGTTTTGACAGGTTATGGCTTTCGTAACTCTAAACGAGCCAGAAGTTATGGCCGTCCGAATAATCGATATCTACAGGGTGCAACATCCACGGTGCATGGTGCAACATCCTTCCGAAATGGCGAAACAATGCCGTACGACTTTTAGAAATACGTGCATGGATTTGAAATGGAACAGTACCATGGTGCACCACCCTCCAGCGAGGGTAAATCGAAGACCAGCCACCGTAATCCCGTTTTACCGTAAAAATCCACGTGTCGAAAAAACGAAGGGTAAAAAACTTACGAGACCCGATTGAGATTCGGGTTGCCCTTTTTGGGCATTAATCTATCCGTTGACGGCTGAAAGCTGTCAAAGCCGTAGAACTCATCGAGGCCTCCGTTTTGACAGGTTATGGCTCCCGTAACTCTAATCGAGCCAGAAGTTATGGCCGTCCGAACAATCGATATCTACAGGGTGCAACGTCCACGGTGCAAGGTGCAACATCCGTCCGAAATGGCAAAACAGTGCCGTACGACTTTTAGAAATGCGCGCATGGATTTGAAACGGAATAGTACCATGGTGCACCACTCTCCATTGATGGTAAATCGAAGACCAGCCACCGTAATCGCGCTTTACCGTAAAAATCCACGTGTCTAAAAAACGAAGGGTAAAAAACTTACGAGACCCGATTGAGATTCGAGTTGCCCTTTTTGGGCATTAGTATATACGTTGACGGCTGAAAGCTGTCAAAGCCGTAATGCTTATTGAGGCCTACGTTTTGATAGGTTATGGCTCCCGTAACTCCTAATAAGCCTGAAGTTATGGCCGTCCGAATAATCGATATCTACAGGGTGCAACATCCACGGTGCAAGGTGCAACATCCGTCCGAAATGGCGAAACAGTGACGTACGACGTTTAGAAAAGCATGCATGGATTTGAAACGGAACAGTACCATGGTGCACCACTCTCCAGCGATGGGAAGTCGAAGACGGGCCACGGTAATCCCGTTTTACCGTAAAAATCCACGTGTCGAAAAAACGAAGGGTAAAAAACTTACGAGACCCGATTGAGATTCGGGTTGTCCTTTTTGGGCATTAATCTATCCATTGACGGCTGAAAGCTGTCAAAGCCGTAAAACTCATCGAGGCCTTCGTTTTGACAGGTTATGGCTCCCGTAACTCTTAACGAGCCAAAAGTTATGGCCGTCCGAATAATCGATATCTACAAGGTGCAACATCCACGGTGCAAGGTGCCACATCCGTCCGACATGGCGAAACAGTGCCATACGACTTTTAGAAATGCGTACATGGATTGGAAATGAAACAGTACCATGGTGCACCACTCTCCAACGATGGTAAATCGAAGACCAGCCACCGTAATCCCGTTTTTCCATAAAAATCCACGTGTCGAAAAAACGAAGGGTAAAAAACTTATGAGACCCGATTGAGATTCGGGTTGTCCTTTTTGGGCATTAATATATCCGTTGATGGCTGATAGCTGTCAAAGCCATAGAAATCATCAAGGCCTTCATTTTGACAGGTTATGGCTCCCGTAACTCTAAACGAGCCAGAAGTTATGCCCGTCCGAATAATCGATATCTACAGGGTGCAACAGCCACGGTGCAAGGTGCAACATCCGTCCGAAATGGCGAAACAGTGCCGTACGTCTTTTAGAAATGCGTGCATGGATTTGAAATGGAAAAGTACCATGGTGCACCACTCTCCAGCGATGGTAAACCGAAGACCAGCCACGGTAATCCCGTTTTACCGTAAAAATCCACGTGTCGAAAAAACGAAGGGTAAAAAACTTACGTGACCCGATTGAGATTCGGGTTGTCCTTTTTGGGCATTAATCTATCCGTTGACGGCAGAAAGCTGTCAAAACCGTAGAACTCAACGAGGCCTTCGTTTTGACAGGTTATTGCTCCCGTAACTCTAAATGAGCCAAAAGTTATGGTCGTCCGAATAATCGATATCTACAGGGTGCAACATCCACGGTGCAAGGTGCAACATCCGTCCGAAATAGCGAAACAGTGCCGTACGACTTTTAGAAATACGAGCATGGATTTGAAATGGAACAATACCATGGTGCACCACTCTTCAGTGATGGGAAGTCGAAGACATGGCCATGGTAATCTCGTTTTATCGTAAAAATCCACGTGTCGAAAAAACGAAGGGTAAAAAACTTACGAGACCCGATTGAGATTCCGATTGTCCTTTTTGGGCATTAATCTATCCGTTGATGGCTGAAAGCTGTCAAAGCCGTAGAACTCATCGAGGCCTTCGTTTTGACAGGTTATGGCTCCCGTAACTCTAAACGAGCCAGAAGTTATGGCCGTTCGAATAATCGATATCTACAGGGTGCAACGTCCACGGTGCAAGGTGCAACATCCGTCCGATATGGCGAAACAGTGTCGTACGACCTTTAGAAATGCGTGCATGGATTTGAAACGGAACAGTACCATGGTGCACCACTCTTCGGCGATGGGAAGTCGAAGACGGGCCACGGTAATCCCGTTTACCGTAAAAATCCACGTGTCGAAAAAACGAAGGGTAAAAATCTTACGAGACCCGATTAAGATTCAGGTTGTCCTTTTTGGGCATTAATCTATCCATTGACGGCTGAAAGGTGTCAAAGCCGTAGAACTCATCGAGGCCTTCGTTTTGACAGGTTATGGCTCCCGTAACTCTAAACGAGCCAGAAGTTATGGTCTTTAGAAATGCGAGCATGGATTTGAAACGGAACAGTACCATGGTGCATCACTCTTCAGCGATGGGAAGTCGAAGACGGGCCACGGTAATCCCGTTTACCGTAAAAATCCACGTGTCGAGAAAACGAAGGGTAAAAAACTTACGAGACCCGATTGAGATTCGGGTTGTCCTTTTTCGGCATTAATCTATCCGTTGACGGCTAAAAGCTGTCAAAGCCGTAGAACTCATCGAGACCTTCATTTTTGCAAGTTATGGCTTTTGTAACTCTAAACGAGCCAGAAGTTATGGCCGTCCGAATAATCGATATCTACAGGGTGCAACGTCCACGGTGCAAGGTGCAACATCCGTCCGAAATGGCGAAACAGTGCCGTTCGACTTTTAGAAATGCGTGCATGGATTTGAAATGGAATAGTACCATGGTGCACTACTCTCCAGCGATGGTAAATCGAAGACCAGCCACCGTAAACCCGTTTTGTCGTAAAATCCACGTGTCGAAAAAACGAAGGGTAAAAAACTTACGAGACCCGACTGAGATTCGGGTTGTCCTTTTTGGGCATTAATCAATCCGTTGACGGCTGAAAGCTGTCAAAGCCGTAGAACTCATCAAGGCCTTCGTTTTGACAGGTTATGGCTCCCGTAACGCTAAACGAGCCAGAAGTTATGCCCGTCCGAATAATCGATATCTACAGGGTGCAACATCCACTGTGCAAGGTGCAACATCCGTCCGAAATGGAGAAACAGTGCGGTATGTCTTTTAGAAATGCGTGCATGGATTTGAAATTGAAAAGTACCAAGGTGCACCACTCTCCAGCGATGGTAAACCGAAGACCAGCCACGGTAATCCCGTTTTACCGTAAAAATCCACGTGTCGAAAAAATGAAGGGTAAAAAACTTACGAGACCCGATTGAGATTCGGGTTGTCCTTTTTGGGCATTAATCTATCCATTGACGGCTGAAAGGCGTCAAAGCCGTAGAACTCATCGAGGCCTTCGTTTTGACAGGTTATGGCTCCCGTAACTCTAAACGAGCCAGAAGTTATGGTCGTCCGTATAATCGATATCTACAGGGTGCACCATCCACGGTGCAAGGTACAACATCCGTCCGAAATGGCGAAACAGTGTCGTACGACTTTCAGAAATGCGTGCATGGATTTGAAACGGAACAGTACCATGGTGCACCACTCTTCAGCGATGGGAATTCGAAGACGGGCCACGGTAATCCCGTTTTACCGTAAATATCCACGTGTCGAAAAAACGAAGGGTAAAAAACTTACGAAGCCCGATTGAGATTCCGATTGTCCTTTTCGGGCATTAATCTATCCGTTGACGGCTGAAAGCTGTCAAAGCCGTAGAACTCATCGAGGCCTTCGTTTTGACAGGTTATGGCTCCCGTAACTCTAAACGAGCCAGAAGTTATGGCCGTCCGAACAATCGATATCTACAGGGTGCAACGTCCACGGTGCAAGGTGCAACATCCGTCCGAAATGGCGAAACAGTGCCGTACGACCTTTAGAAATGCGTGCATGGATTTGAAATGGAACAGTACCGTGGTGCACCACTCTTCAGCGATGGAAGTTGAAGATGGGCCACGGTAATCCCGTTTTACCGTAAAAATCCACGTGTCGAAAAAACGAAGGGTAAAAAACTTACGAGACCCGATTGAGATTCGGGTTGTCCTTTTTGGGCATTAGTCTATCCGTTGACGGCTAAAAGCTGTCAAAGCCGTAAAACTCATCGAGGCCTTCGTTTTGACAGGTTATGGCTCCCGTTACTCTAAACGAGCCAGAAGTTATGGCTGTCCGAATAATCGACATCTACAGGGTGCAACATCCACGGTGCAAGGTGCAACATCCGTTCGAAATGGCAAAACAGTGCCGTACGATCTTTAGAAATGCGTGCATGGATTTGAAAAGGAACAACACCATGGTGCACCACTCTTCAGCGATGGGAAGTCGAAGATGGGCCACCGTAATCCCGTTTTACCGTAAAAATCCACGTGTCGAAAAAACGACGGGTAAAAAACTTACGAGACCCGTTTGAGATTCGGGTTGTCCTTTTTGGGCATTAATCTATCCGTTGACGGCTGAAAGCTGTCAAAGCCGCAGTACTCATCGAGGCCTTCGTTTTGACAGGTTATGGATCCCGTAACTCTAAACGAGCCAGAAGTTATGGCCGTCCGAATAATCGATATCTACAGGGTGCAACATCCACGGTGCAAGGTGCAACAAACGTCCGAAATGGCGAAACAGTGCCGTACGACTTTTAGAAATACGTGCATGGATTTGAAATGGAACAGTACCATGGTGCACCACTCTCCAGCAATGGTAAATCGAAGACCAGCCACAGTAATCCCGTTTTACCGTAAAAATCCACGTGTCGAAAAAACGACGGGTAAAAAACTTACGAGACCCGTTTGAGATTCGGGTTGTCCTTTTTGGGCATTAATCTATCCGTTGACGGCTGAAAGCTATAAAAGCCGTAGAACTCATCGAGGCCTTCGTTTTGACAGGTTATGGCTCCGGTAACTGTAAACGAGCCCGAAGTTATGACCGTCCGAATAATCGATATCTATAGGGTGCAACATTCACGGTGCAAGGTGCAACATCCGTCCGAAATGGCGAAACAGTGTCGTACGACTTTTAGAAATGCGTGAATGGATTTGAAACGGAAGAGTACCATGGTGCACCACTCTCCAGCGATGGGAAGTCGAAGACGGGCCACGGTAATCCCATTTTACCATAAAAATCCACGTGTCGAAAAAATGAAGGATAAAAAACTTACGAGACCCGATTGAGATTGTTGAGTCACAAGTTTTATGAAAGTTTTGATTTCTAACAAATAACTAAAAGGCGATCGACAAAACAAGGTCATTAGAGCTACATATGTTACTCTACATTATAGATTGATTATTTGATATTATATTAGTGATAAACTTGTTAAAATCTATCCTCAAATAGTCATGCATTTTCAAGAAAATTAATATATATACGATTAGAATGTAGTTGCACATGCAGTGTGCAACTTTACAGGGACCGGTCGACCGGTCACAATATAGGCGGTTGACCGTTCCTGCATAATTTGCACACTGAACGTGCACACATACACATAACGTATATATATTTAAATTCCTGTCTACTGGTCACTTTTTAACCTGTCGACCATTTTTAAACAGAAAGCAATTTTTCCAAAAGACACTTCTCTTCTCCAAAGGTTGCATCTCTTACCTTTCACCAAAGATCATATCTCTTAATGGCAAAGAGTTACAACCATTCTTATCCATATAAACTCATCCAATTCGTTGATTAAATATATATGATTTCATATTCTTTTTAATCTAATCTCTGATCTTACTTTATACATACTCCTGCATTCTAAAAACTCTCAATTATTTATTGAATCATTGAAACTATTTCATATCCTTTGATTCAATAAGTAATATACTTTCCTTAATCTTTTCAAAACAACATTTCGCATACTTTGAGGATAAGATTATAGGAAGGGTGTACTGCTAGTGACAAATCCGTGTTTTCAAGAACACAAGTTGTCAACAACAATTGTATTTGTTCTTTTGTTGAAGTCCTCTGTGTTGTAAGAGGCAAGTGTTGAAGTCCTCAGTGTATTAGAGGCGTGAAATCCCGTTCGGCTGTTCGGGTGTTGTAAACCTGTTCCTCCGGGTGAAGCGAGGAAGTTAATAGTGAAAATCCAGATAGAAGTCTGGGACTGGACGTAGGACGGTGCTCCGAACCAGTATAAAAATCTCTGGTGTGATTTTTCTATTTTTTATTTACTATGCTATTATCATCTATTTCCGCATTTGTATTGTAATCCATATTACACGATCCGTGTATACTATATTAGCACATATAATTGTATACACACCGCACTTTCAGAGATTCGGGTTGTCCTTTTTGGGCATTAATCTATCCGTTGACGGCTGAAAGCGGTCAAAGCCGTAGAACTCATCGAGGCCTTCGTTTTGAAAGGTTATGGCTTTTGTAACTCTAAACGAGCCATAAGTTATGGACGTCCGAATAATCGATATCTACAGGGTGCAACATCCACGGTGCAAGGTGCAACATCCGTCCGAAATGGCGAAACAGTGCCGTACGACTTTTAGAAATGCATGCATGGATTTGAAACGGAACAGTACCATGGTGCACCACTCTCCAGCGATGGAAAATCGAAGACCAGCCACTGTAATCCCGTTTTACCGTAAAAATCCACGTGTCTAAAAAACGAAGGGTAAAAAACATACGAGACCCGATTGAGATTCGGGTTGTCCTTTTTGGGCATTAATCTATCCGTTGACTGCTGAAAGCTGTCAAAGCCATAGAACTCATCGAGGCCTTCATTTTGACAGGTTATGGCTTTTGTAACTCTACACGATCCAGAAGTTATGGTCGTCCGAATAATCGATATCTACAGGGTGCAACATCCACGGTGCAAGGTGCAACATCCGTCCGAAACGGCGAAACAGTGCCGTACGACTTTGAGAAATGCGTGCATGGATTTGAAATGGAACAGTACCATGGTGCACCACTCTCCAGCGATGGTAAATTGAAGACCAGCTGTTGTAATCCCGTTTTACCGTAAAAATCCACGTGCCTAAAAAACGAAGGGTAAAAAACTTACGAGACCCGATTGAGATTCGGGTTCTCCTTTTTGGGCATTAATGTATCCGTTGACGGCTGAAAGCTGTCAAAGCCGTATAACTCATCGAGGCCTTCGTTTTGACAGGTTATGGCTCCCGTAACTCTAAACGAGCCAGAAGTTATGGCCGTCCGAATAATCGATATCTACAGGGTGCAACATCCACGGTGCAAGGTGCAACATCCGTCCGAAATGGCGAAACAGTGCCGTACGACTTTTAGAAATGCGTGCATGGATTTGAAACGGAACAGTACCATGGTGCACCACTCTCCAGCGATGGTAAATCGAAGACCAGCCACCGTAATCCCGTTTTACCGTAAAAATCCACGTGTCGAAAAAACGAAGGGTAAAAAACTTACGAGACCCGATTGAGATTCGGGTTGTCCTTTTTGGGCATTAATCTATCTGTTGATGGCTGAAAGCGGTCAAAGCCGTAGAACTCATCGAAGCCATCGTTTTGACAGGTTATGGCTCCCGTAACTCTAAACGAGCCCGAAGTTATGGTCGTCCAAATAATCGATATCTACAGGGTGCAACATCCACGGTGCAAGGTGCAACATCCGTCCGAAATGGCGAAACAGTGCCGTACGACTTTTAGAAATGCGTGCATGGATTTGAAATGGAACAGTACCATGGTGCACCACTCTCCAGCGATGGGAAGTCGAAGACGGGCCACGGTAATCCCGTTTTACCGTAAAAATCCACGTGTCGAAAAAACGAAGGATAAAAAACTAACGAGACCTGATTGAGATTCGGGTTGTCCTTTTTGGGCATTAACCTATTCGTTGACGGCTGAAAGCTGTCAAAGCCGTAGAACTCATCGAGGCCTTCGTTTTGACAGGTTATGGTTTTTGTAACTCTAAACGAGCCAGAAGTTTAGAGTATGGCTTTTGTAACTCTAAACGAGCCTTCGTTTAGAGTACGGCTTTTAGAAATGCGAGCATGGATTTGAAACGGAACAATACCATGGTGCCCCACTCTCCAGCGATGGTAAATCGAAGACCAGCTGTTGGGCGAATTTTCACCCAGAAGATCTCGAGACCAGGAAGCCAGAGTTTCACTCGGGTTCGCAATCTCCACTTCATTCAGCACGACCAATCCCCTCCTCATTCGGCCTTCACCTCATTCGGGCTCCCTCCATTCGGCCACTCCACTACCGGATCTACCCCCTACCGAGCCAACCTCATTCGGTCCACCACTCCATTCGGCATAAGCTCCTGCCGAACCAGACTTCACCGGTCCAGGTCCACCGGACCAACCTCTCCAATATCCACCAATCACCGGACCACCATAGCCGGACCAGGCACCACCGGACCAAACTCCAACATCTCCCTACCGAACGAGGCTACCACCGGTCCAACCTCACCACCGAATGAAGCTCGCCGAACTAGAATGCTACCAGTCCAGATTGCCTCAGCCCGGGCCCACCAGCAGCTATATACCTCCAAGACCCCTGCCCCCTACCTCACTCTATAAATAGAGGGGCAGGGGTACAACAATGGCGGACAAGTTTGAGAGCTCAAGCAAGGAAGGAACTTTCAAACTACTTTCATATACTGATATACGAAGCATTGTACCTGTAATGTGAAAGAAAGAAGATAATAACATATAAAGTGGACGTAGGCACATTCTGGCCGAACCACTATAAATCTGTGTGTCTTTTACATTTCAGCCCCTACTTCTTTCATATTTACATACTCATCTAAAATCACTGAAAATCACATATAATCAACTAAATAATACGACTTGGAGGTGTTTGCCCATTTTTTGTGCAAACATTTTTGGTGCTTTCACTGAGAACTGAACTCAAGCTTCATCTTCTCCCACTCAACCTTCTTCCTAACAACATCACTCGTTGCTTAGAAATCATGCCTTCCAAACAGAGAAGGGATGTTAACAAAGGAAAGAACATCGCAACTAGCAGCCTTCCAGATCCAGCAATCACAGATCAGCCCACTTCAACAGCAGTACCAGATGAAAATCAGGAAAATCCAACTGGTCCCGCAACGGAACAACCAATCACTAGGGCAGATCTGGACAGGGTTGTGGCTGAAGTAACTAACCGCTTCACATCCCAACAAGAAACTTTGGTGGACCAACTCATGACACGCTTAAGGGATGCTGAAGAGTCCAACCGCAACACTGAATCATGGGGTGAATCCCAATCCGGAGGATCCCGGAGGCAACAAAGGTCTTCACTCTTCGAACAAGCTATCAACAGGAAAAACGATGATAGGGGCCGCGCCCGGACTCAGCCCGAATTCCGACTCGAGGAAGCCCTTGGAACCGAACCTAGCGGGGGAGGCACCAGGCGAGGGTCGGATGTAGCTGAGCCAGTCATGCCACCTAATCATAGAAACCCCGCTGAACGGAGCCGAGCTAGAACCCAGCCCGAAGTTGACCCCATGGATGTGCTCGAAACAGAACCCCACAGGGGAAGATCAAGGCAGGGGGCAACTGTAGCTGGTCCTAGCGTGCATCCAAGCAGCCAAAGACAACCACTGGATAATGCTAGAGGTGATAGACTGTACCATCCCTACAGGTCATCTGGACGAGATAGATCCCGCAGGGAAGAACCGAGCTCATTTTTGTCCGCTCCAAGTTCTGACGAACGAATGGCACGATTATTCAGAGAATGTGTCCAACGGGAGCAAAGGGACCGGGGAATAGGCGCTAGGGTCACCAGTCCCTTTACCCGAAATATCGAAACTGCCATCACTCCCCGGGAATGGAAAATGCCAACCATGGAACCTTACAAAGGAACTTCCGACCCCATCGTACACCTGCAGAGATACACCCAGCATATGCTCATGAGTGGAGCGACAGAAGGAGTATTATGTAAATGCTTTCCGCTATTCCTATCAGATCTAGCTACCTCCTGGTTCTGCCATCTACCCCAAGGACCCATCAGCTCATGGGAGATGTTAAAAGAAAGGTTTACTAGCCAGTTCCGCATCCATGTGGAACAACCCAAGGATGCTTATTCTCTATCCAATGTCAAACAGAAATCCGGAGAGACGCTGCAACAATATCTAACACGGTTCAACGCCGCAGCGGCAGCAGTTCAAGATGCCGATGAAAAACTCACTCTAATGGCCCTCTGTAGTGGTGTACATCCAGACACCAAGTTTGCCAGAAGATTAACTAAGGAAAAACCAGCTACCCTGCCTGATTTCTTCCATGAAGCTGGAAAGTATATGAGACTTGAAGACGCTGCTACGGAGAGGCAGTCAGGGCAACAAGGCAAGATAGTTCAGGACAAGGTTCCCACTGCAGCTAAGGACGCTCGAAGAAATGAATCTAGAGACAATGCTGGGGGCAGAAAGGTTGAGAAGCGCCAATATCGACCAGGGCCAAGATTTGACTCCTACACTCCTTTGAATGAAACAATCGAAAACATCTACCTAGCGACTCAGGGCGAACTCGGATACAAGCGCCCCCCGCACAAGAAAGAATCAGATAACGCACTCAAGTCCGGAAAGTTCTGTCGCTTCCACGAATCCCACGGACATGACACCAATGAATGCCACCATCTTCGGGACTTGATCGAAGAACACATTAGAAGAAGAAGACTGGAACGTTATGTGAAAGGTCGGAACAGGACTCCAACTCCTGCCAATGAGAACTCAAAGCAACCCCTCCCAGAAGTAGGCGGAGGGAATCGCAACAATCACAACACCAGTGGCTCTAGTCAAGAGAAGATAGTGGTCCTTACCATCTCAGGAGGACCACACATCGCCGACAGAAGTTGGGCAGAGATGGAAAGGTACGGCAAGTCGCTTAGAAATGCCGAAGGATATGTTAACTCCATTACGGAGGAACGCCACCCGAAACGAAAAGAAAACAATGACATTGTATTCAGTAGGCATGATTTGGAAGGAAGACAGTACCCACATATGGATCCCATGGTCATCTCTGCCTGGTTTGGTCCAGCTAAAGTTTTTCGGATTCTAATAGACACGGGAAGCTCCGTAAATATCCTGTTCAAACATGCTTTCGACAAAATGAAGTTATCAATGAAGGATGTATCCCTCTGTGACAAACCACTGCACGGTTTCACTGGAGATGCAAAAATGCCCCTCGGGCAACTTGACCTCTTCGTCGAAATAGGAAGTCATCCCCGCTCCGTTGTGCGAAAACAAACGTTCGTACTAATAGAAAACCACTCGGCTTACAACGCTTTCTTGGAAAGAACAGCCTTGTCTGACTTTCAGATTGTATTAGCCCCCTGGTGCCTGAAAATGAAATTTCCAACAGACAACGGAGTAGGAGAAGTAGAAGGAGATCAAGATGCTGCCCGAGACTGCTACGTAACTGAACTTCGCAATAACCGCAGAAAGAATAAAGGAAAAGGTGCAGAGACCACTCTCTGCATGAAAAGCTTGGAGGCATAGCAACTAAAGAAAGCCCCTCCTCTTCAATACACAAGCGATCCCTTCAATGAACTAGACCCCAGGGATAAAGAGGAGGAGGCTACCGCCGAGCCTGCAGAGGCTATGGAATTCGTATCGGTAGATAAGCATGATTCAAGTAGACTATTAAAAATCGGATCTCAGCTGAAAACGGAATTGAAGGATCAACTCATTGACTTTCTCCGCCACAACTTAGATGTATTTGCGTGGACCCATGCCGATATGACAGGAATCTCCCCAGACATAGCATGCCACATGTTGAACATCGATCCCACCAAGGTACCAGTAAAGCAGAAAAAGAGGAGCATGGGGGCAGAGCGATCAGCAGCCCTTGATGAGGAAGTAAAAAATCTACTTGCTAATGGCTTCATACGAGAAGCCATCTACCCAGAATGGATCGCTAACCCAGTGCTAGTAAAAAAGGCCAATGGAAAGTGGCGAACATGTATTGACTTCTCCAATCTGAATGACGCTTGCCCGAAAGACTGCTTCCCACTTCCCCGAATTGACCAACTCGTAGACAGCACAGCTGGGCACGAACTCCTATCTTTTATGGATGCATACTCCGGATATAACCAGATCCCCATGCACGCTCCCGATCAGGACCACACTAGCTTCATCACCGACCGCGGATTATATTGTTACAAAGTCATGCCTTTTGGACTCAAAAATGCTGGAGCTACCTATCAACGCCTCGTCAACAAAATGTTCGCAGAACTGATAGGACGAACTATGGAAGTATATGTGGATGACATGTTGGTGAAGTCCAGGAAAGCCAACGACCATGTAAGCCATCTGGACGATATGTTTCGGGTACTTCGCCGATATGGAATGAAGCTGAATCCTCTAAAGTGCTCCTTCGGAGTATCATCGGGAAAATTCTTAGGATTCATCGTCCACGCCAGAGGAATCGAAGCAAACCCTGAACAAATCCGAGCTTTAAAAGAAATAAGGATACCTTCCACTCGAAAAGAAATGCAGAGCCTAAACGGAAAGGTGGCCGCCCTAAGCAGATTCATTTCCAAGGCAACTGACAAGTGTGTCCCTTTCTTCGAGGCACTCAAGAAAGACAAAGGGAGGTTCGAGTGGACCAACGAATGCTTAAAAGCCTTCCTCAACCTAATCGAACACCTTCAGAGACCGCCAGTACTCTCAACTCCAAATGAAGGTGAAGTGTTATACCTATACCTCGCTGTATCATCTCATGCTCTAAGCGCCGCCTTGGTAAGAGAAGAAGACCGCACACAACGCCCGGTTTACTTTGTAAGTAAGAGATTTACAGGGGCAGAGGCCAGATATCCTAAACTTGAGAAATTAGCATATTGTTTATTGATCGCGTCACGAAAACTGCGACACTACTTCCAGTCTCACTCCATCAGGGTTCTAACCGATCAACCACTAAGACAAGTGCTCCATCGTCCTGACACTTCTGGACGACTCCTCAAATGGTGCATCGAACTAAGTCAGTATGATATCACCTACCATCCTCGCACCGCTATCAAAGGACAAGCCATGGCTGATTTCATTGCCGAATTCACTATCAACGAAGGCAAGGAACAATCCGAAGTAGAAAAAAACATCAAGTGGAACCTCTTTGTAGACGGAGCATCGAACGAACAAGGCTCGGGGGCAGGTATTGTGATCGTCACCCCCAAGGGAAGAAAGTTGTACTATGCATTAAGATTGGAATTCACGGCCACTAACTACGATGCTGAATATGAAGCAGCAATAGCGGGATTGGAACTGGCCCTAGAAATCGGAGTCAATTCCTTATGTATTCATAGTGATTCTCGGCTTATCGTAAACCAGGTACTAGGAGAATTCCAGACTCGAGGAGAACGACTCACAGCATACCTAAAGAAAACCAAACAGCTGCTCGATCAATTGGACCATTATCTAATCAAACACATTCCTCGAGGAGAAAACCAAGAGGCAGATGAACTTGCAAAGCAAGCTAGTATAAAGAACAGCACCATCTCCGGAGCACTAGCAATCTCAAGGCAGCTAGCCCCGAGTTTCGAACAAGTGAATCTGATAACTGCAATCGAAGAAGGAACCTGGATGACTCCTATCCGGAAATATTTGCAAGATGGCATACTACCCGACAGGCGTGACGAAGCCAAGAAGATCTTGAGGAAAGTTCCCCACTACACAATACAAGAAGGCATCCTCTACCGGCGTGGCTTCTCTAGCCCCCTATTAAGATGCGTCGCCGGAAGGGAAGCCAAGGAGATATTAACAAACATCCATCAGGGAGGATGCGGAGATCACACTGGAGGACAGACTTTGGCAAGAAAGATGCTCCGATATAGATATTACTGGCCCACACTAAACAAAGATGCCCTAGACTTCGTTAAGAAATGCGACAGATGTCAGAAGTTCGCCAAGATTCCTCGACTGCCCACAAACGAAATTACTCAAATGACTAGCCCTTGGCCCTTTGCTGTATGGGGAATTGACTTAATTGGCAAACTGCCGACGGGCCGAGGCGGAGCCAAATATGCTATAGTGGCAGTCGATTATTTCACCAAATGGGTGGAAGCGGAACCTTTAAATAAAATATCTTCAGCAAAAGTTATCAACTTCTTGATCAAAAACATTCTGTGCAGGTATGGAGTCCCCCTCAAGATCGTATCAGACAACGGGCTCCAATTTGACAGCGAAGAATTTGCCGACTGGTGCCAAGAGCATGGAATTCATAAAAGCTTCTCATCAGTAGCTTACCCTCAGGCAAACGGACAAGTTGAAGCTGTCAACAAAATTCTCAAAACCCTAATCAAGAAGAAACTTGAAAAGTCAAAAGGCGCTTGGGTGGACGAACTTCCTACGGCACTATGGGCATACCGCACATCTTTCAGAACATCAACGGGACATACTCCTTTCTCTTTGGCATATGGATCGGAGGCAATGCTCCCAGTTGAGACTGTTGTGCCTTCTCACCGTAGGATCCACTACAACCCAGAAGAAAACGAAGAACTCCTCCTCATGTCTTTGGATCTGATTGAGGAAAGGAGGAACGACGCAGCACTCAAAGCAGCAGCTCACAAACAAAAAGTGGCAGCACTATACAATTCCAAAGTCAAACATCGCAGCTTACAAGAAGGAGATCTTGTCCTCAGGCGAATCTTTCCACGCCCCGGGGCACTGGACCCCATCTGGGACGGACCATATGTAATTCACAAAGATCTCCACAACGGAGCTTACATTTTGTCAACAGTGGACGGAGAGGTGTTCCAGAGGGCATGGAACATCCGACACCTCCGTCGATACTTTTCTTAACTTGTACTGCCCATATGAAGTGAATTAACAAAGAGAATCAGTGGACGTAGGCATTTTCGTGCCGAACCACTTTAAAAAATCTTGTCTCTTTTTAACTTGTTCCTTTATGTCTTGGCTACTTGTTAAGTTTTATCCCTTTCTGTTGAACAAAATCCTATGGCATCTCCACTCAAGACGCACCGCGGCCTCATCTGGACTAGGCCTAACAGGTACGCTACGATTCTATGCACTCGCCAATGAGACTCTTTTGCTCCAGCATCCCTCTGCTGCGGGTTAACTCATTACGCGCCTGCCCTCAAAGCCAACTGTAATGAGCCGATTATAAGTCATCATAAAGGCCGACTATAGCCGATGGCAGCTCATTACGGCGTTCGGCTCGCCGGTAACTGTGAACCTACTTTAAGCCCCAACATAAGGTGTGGCCAGCCAGGGGTAGTTCACGGCCAACGGCACCCACGCTAGCCGGCCACGGTAAATCGAATAATACCCACGATTACGGACCATAATGGTTCGGGTAGTTACCGTGCGCGATCTCGGCTCCGATGTGTCTTAAGTGCGGCTGTGGTAAAAAAGAAAACTCCCCGCGGAGGCGTAAGATGGGTGACAAATGTCTCCAAGACCCACAGCTAGGGAAAGTGACTACAAAACCCGTTTTCCACGAACTTAAGCACATCGACGGCCTTCCGTGACTGGAAGTTTTACTTTTACTATATTTCCATTTCACTTAAATATTTTTCTCCTATCCTGTATAACAAACTCTAAAGTACAGGAAACCAAATAGGAAGCATTCACTCATGAGGCTCCAAGCCTGCGTACTGGGTGGCAGGGCGCTCAGCTATACCCGTGAACAGTTACACAAGACACTCAAAGCTACCGCCTGCGAATAAAGCATAATGGGCGGTACCCTCTTCTCTTGTACATAAATGCGTAACTATAGCTTATTCATACACTGACATTGCAAAACGTGAAATTATATTTCAAGCAAAAACTTAACATCAAACACAACTAGAATCACAGGCATATACATAATTATACTTCTCACACAGCACATAAAGATAGCAACAACATTTAAACATGACAAAATCAGCTTATATTATAAGATCACACGAAGTTATTCTTTGCAAATAATTTTATTACAGTTGCATATCAAAGACTAACATAAACAGTGATAAAAAAGAAACAAAAAGATGGCGGATGCCTCCATACTCCATCACCAACTTCCCCAGCCTACTTAGCCGCAGGATCAGAGCCCCCAGCGTGTGGATCTGAAGTCCCACCTGTCCAGATCAGAAGAGGAATTCATTAAACGAACGATCAAGTTATGAAAACACGGAAAGAAAAGAAAGGGAAAAGAATAACTCACCAGCATCCGCCGCTTGATCCTCATCATCCAACTGCACGCCCGCTTCCTCCGCAGCAAGCAGCCGCATCCCCTCCTTCACCGCCGCTTGCTCCTCCTTTGAGAACTGAGCAGTAACCGCACTCAAGTTGAAAGCCTCTCCGCCTTCCTTACCCGCGTTCACCCTGGCCTCCTCTAAAGCCTGGAGATACACCTTGGCCATGACCCGAGGGTAATCGTCCATCCAAGACAAGCCGCCCTCCTTCCAAGTGTGGAAGTACATATCCTGCAGCATCTCATCCATCATCCCCTCGTTTTCCTCAAACTCCCTCACCCGGGCCTCGGAAGCTTGCAACTTGGCGACGGCAACGTCCCTCTCTGATTGGTATCTCAAGCAATCAGCCTGGAGTGACCTCCTCATTTCCTCCTCCTTCAACTTAAGGGACCTCCTCATCTCCTCCATCTCCTCCTTCAACTCAGCCTGAGCCATCTCCGCAGCCTCGAGCCTCCCTGACAACTCCTCTACCCGCTCGAGATCCGCATTTCGAACCTCATCCACCGTTGCGATAGCTATGTTAATCCGCTCCCTGCAAGCGACCTCCATCTTCCGTAATTCCGCCCTACTGGCCTTCTCCATGGTCTCTTTCAGACGCTTGGAGGCTTCCTCATGCTGGGAAATCTGGATGGCTTGGTCGGCGAGCTGCTTGGCCTGATCGGCAACCTTTAACCTCAACCGAATGTTAGCACTCCCGATCTCTTCCCCGGCCTTGACCAACTTAGCATGATGCTCCATTAACTTCTTAGTCTCTGCGGCCACCCGGTCGATATTAGCCTTGGCCTCATCCCCCATGGTGACTACCCGTGTAGTAAGTAAATCAAGATCTAAAGATTTGGCCTCGTCCAGCACCCTTACCATGGGGTTGCGGGGAAGGAGGTGTTCGCCCGTGGTCTCATCGAATGAAATGGCCCGAAAGCTTGGGTCTAAATCAGGATGACCGGCAAAAGGGTCACGAGGCACGGGGCGAGGCGCATCGGGACGCCTTATATGAATGATAGTAGGACTCTTGGAAGGAGGAGGAGGGGGGCCGGGCTCCGTGCTCTCCTCCGTAGTATCACGAGGAGGCTGAGTAGGATGCTGCGAACCAGGGGACGACTCAAATAAGGAATGGCTCCGCTTCCTTTTCTGAATGCCCTCTTCGATGACCCCAAGAAGAGGGCGGTACTTGACTACGTCCCCAGTGCGATCAGTAGAAGGTTTCGCAGAAGCTCTCCTCGACTTAAATTGTTCAAGGCGATGTCGAACATCCGACGTTTTAACTGCCTGGCCTGCCCCTGGGATAAAGAACAAGTGTTGTGAACATACAATAACCCACAGTTCAAAAAATGTGCTAAGTTAAAAAGAAAGAAAAGTGGGAAGACACATCTATTATACAAACCCGGCGGAGGAGTGGGATACTGCAATAAGTCCTGGATCTCACCCCAGGACGGAAGTGAACCGTAAAAAATTTCTAAGTCCCTATCGAAAATAGAATCGGCAGAAGGCAAAAGTTCACCTTGCATCGCCGGAATCACCCTAGCTGAGGAACCCTTAGAGGATGGGTCAATGCCAGCCACAGCTTTGCCGGTTTCCTTTGCCTTCTCCGTTCCCTTCTCCGTTTCCGACTCTCCCTCCGACTCCCCGAAGGCCCGACGGAGAGCCTCATCCAGCTCGAGGTCTTGTTCAGAGGTTAGAGCAGCAACACCACTACCACCTTGACCGTCGCCATCTCCTCCGCCATCCGACCCTTCTCCAACTTCGCCTCCTTCCTCCTCTTCTACACCTTCCTCCTCCGGGACAGTCGGGCAAGTACTTGGAGAAGGGCCATCGGACTTCTTCAGTTTCTTCCCCCCGACCACGGGACGCTCTGCGAAAGGCTCCCTCTTACCGCTCTTTACTTTAACCCCCTCCTTAGCTTTAGCAGCCTTCTCCTCAGCCGTGTCTCTTTGCTTAACCACGGACTGGTGCGGTAAGATCAAATTATACTCCAAGAGGGTTGCGTTCCTGATCAAGAAGGAGGCCGACCGGTCCCGTGCCAGAATAGCCTTTAGTTCAGCAGCCATTCGCACCAAGGAATCATCCTCCACGACTGCAATACCACCTGTCGCTAGCCAGAAATAGAAGCATGTCAGAAAAAACACTACAGTCAAAACACATGAAAAATATAAATGAAATCAATCTTACAGGCGGAAGTGAAAAGGCGGAAAGAAACAGCATCGTCCTTGACGAAGAACCACTCCTTCTTGAACATGGTGAACTTGGAATACAAGTCCAGAACTGGTTTGAAGGGTACGGCCGCCTCCAGGCTAATATACGGAGACCCCTTCTTATAGCCTCTCAGGTTGTACAAGTATCAGATTTCCCGGTTAGAAGGAGGACGCCCGTACCTCCTCTGGAAGATAACAAAGAGGCTCACCAGGATGGCATATGAGTTAGGCTGGAGCTGGAAGGGAGCCACCTTCAAATATGTGGTGAAGCTTACTATCCAAGCGTTGATAGGGGGGATAGCGCCGCACATGCAATGGTATCTGCTAAAAGCGAAGTAGCCCTCGGGAGGATTATATGGCATCACTCCATCTCCCGGCAGCAGCATAAGAGCCCTATCTATCCCGAAGGAACGGGATATGACGTCAAGTTGCTCCTCCTTTAGGGAGCTAGGAAAGCAATCCGGGGGAGAGACCAAAAGTTCCTGTGGACCATATCCGTCCACTAGAGACCTCGGAATAGGTCGGTGTTGCCCGGATCCTGGTTGGACTGGGGGCAAGGAAGAAGAAGGCTCTCCCGTGCCTCTAGACTTCTTTCTATCCGATCGTGTTTCCGCTTTGCGAGACATTTTCTGCAGCACAAGGAAAGCAAGGCATTAGAACAGGGAACATAGAAAAGTAAACAAATAAGTGCGTGCAAGTGTGGGATTTCATTCGCAAACTAAAGTTTTCAAGGTCATCATGTTCATTCGGTTTCCATCCCATTCGGTCATCATGTTCATTCGGTTTCCATCCCATTCGGTCATCATGTCCATTCGGTTTCCATCTCATTCGATCATCAAGTTCATTCGGTCATCATGTTCATTCGGTGGTACTGTATCAAGGGCCTTCGGTACACAAGGCATTCGGCCCCAAGGCCGTAGTCCCATTCGGTGAAACGAAGACTTACGTGTATATTCGGCAATAAGTATATACCTGGTTCGGTATAAAGTTGGTTCGGCAAAACACTTGGTTCGGCAATAGATTGATTCGGCGCTTGTTGGTTCGGTAAAGAAAAACAAGGGGGGTACGGCCTCTATATATAGGCGAACTCACAACCACCGAACCAAACAATTCACCCAACCGGACCAATAATACCGGACCACCAGAAGCCGAATGAGAATAGCCGGACCAACCAAGAACCGAATGGAACTCTCTCTTTACCGTCCAAAACCAGGAACTAGTGGCGTGCAAAGCGCCTCCCTCAGATAAGTACCGAACTCCAGAACTAACTAATAAAATAAGATTGTGATAACGATGAATAAGTCGTAAAATCCTCACCGACGTGGATTAAATCGTTTACACGTGTACGCGACCTCGAATGGTCCATAGGCACGCTCTGAATGGTTATTAACCCTACCATCGTGGGAATTTACACTTTGACACGCATTCTTAAGCCCATCGGTCATATGGATATTTGATAATTATTATGAAATGGCTAAGCTACTTACACATGTACGGGGTTGCGAACGATCCCTAGGCATGCTCTGAGCTGGCAATAAACCATCTTCACAAACATAAACCGGGCATCGACGATGCCAAGCCCCTTCGGGGCTCACTCTATCGTCCTTAACGGCACGGTTCACTTCATCTCGAATATTTCGATCATGAACAGTCGTTATTCGAAATCACGCTAAAACTGTAAATTTCTTTGCAGGACATTAACGGAATACGAACGTCCGATCACCGGCGTTACAAAGCCAATCTCCCTGCCACAAGAAAAACAAAGCGCGACACATGCAAGCACGTGACCCACTTTGGGGGGCAAATGTTGGGCGAATTTTCACCCAGAAGATCTCGAGACCAGGAAGCCACAGTTTCACTCGGGTTCGCAATCTCCACTTCATTCAGCACGACCAATCCCCTCCTCATTCGGCCTTCACCTCATTCGGGCTCCCTCCATTCGGCCACTCCACTACCGGATCTACCCCCTACCGAGCCAACCTCATTCGGTCCACCACTCCATTCGGCATAAGCTCCTGCCGAACCAGACTTCACCGGTCCAGGTCCACCGGACCAACCTCTCCAATATCCACCCATCACCGGACCACCATAGCCGGACCAGGCACCACCGGACCAAACTCCAACATCTCCCTACCGAACGAGGCTACCACCGGTCCAACCTCACCACCGAATGAAGCTCGCCGAACTAGAATGCTACCAGTCCAGATTGCCTCAGCCCGGGCCCACCAGAAGCTATATACCTCCAAGACCCCTGCCCCCTACCTCACTCTATAAATAGAGGGGCAGGGGTACAATAATGGCGGACAAGTTTGAGAGCTCAAGCAAGGAAGGAACTTTCAAACTACTTTCATATACTGATATACGAAGCATTGTACCTGTAATCTGAAAGAAAGAAGATAATAACATATAAAGTGGACGTAGGCACATTCTGGCCGAACCACTATAAATCTGTGTGTCTTTTACATTTCAGCCCCTACTTCTTTCATATTTACATACTCATCTAAAATCACTGAAAATCACATATAATCAACTAAATAATACGACTTGGAGGTGTTTGCCCATTTTTTGTGCAAACACCAGCCACCGTAATCCCGTTTTACCGTAAAAATCCACGTGTCGAAAAAACGAAGGATAAAAAGCTTACGAGACCCGATTGAGATTCAGGTTGTCCTTTTTGGGCAATAATATATCCGTTGATGGCTGAAAGCTGTCAAAGCCGTAGAAATCATCGAGGCCTTCGTTTTGATAGGTTGTGGATCCCATAACTCTAAACGAGCCAGAAGTTATGGTCGTCCGAATAATCGATATCTACAGGGTGCAACATCCACGGTGCAAGGTGCAACATCCGTCCGCAATGGCGATACAGTGCCGTACGACTTTTAGAAATGCGTGCATGGATTTGAAATGGAACAGTACCATGTTGCACCACTCTTCAGCGATGGGAAGTCGAAGACGGGCCACGGTAATCCCGTTTTACCGTAAAAATCCACGTGTCGAAAAAACGAAGGGTAAAAAACTTACGAGACCCGATTGAGATTCGGGTTGTCCTTTTTGGAAATTAATCTATCCGTTGACGGCTGAAAGATGTCAAAACCGTAGAACTCATCGAGGCCTTCGTTTTGACAGGTTATGGCTCCCTTAACTCTAAACGAGCCAGAAGTTATGACCGTCCGAATAATCGATATCTACAGGGTGCAACATCCACGATGCCAGGTGCAACATCCATCCGAAATGGCGAAACAGTGCCGTACGGCTTTTAGAAATGCGTGCATGGATTTGAAACGGAACAATACCTTGGTGCATCACTCTCCAGCGATGGTAAATCGAAGACCAGCCACGGTAATCCCGTTTTGCTGTAAAAATCCACGTGTCGAAAAAACGAAGGGTAAAAAGCTTACGAGACCCGATTGAGATTCGGGTTGTCCTTTTTGGGCATTAGTATATCCGTTGATGGCTGAAAGCTGTCAAAGCCGTAGAACTCATCGAATCCTTCATTTTGACAGGTTATGTCTCCCGTATCTCTAAACGAGCAAGAAGTTATTCCCCTCCGAATAATCGATATCTACATGGTGCAACATCCCCGGTGCACGGTGTAACATCCGTCCGAAATGGTGAAACAGTGCCGTATGACTT
This sequence comes from Allium cepa, assembly GCA_030765085.1. Classification (NCBI taxonomy): domain Eukaryota; kingdom Viridiplantae; phylum Streptophyta; class Magnoliopsida; order Asparagales; family Amaryllidaceae; genus Allium; species Allium cepa. The sequence continues at coordinate 3,916,923 of CM060941.1, forward strand.
CTAGAAATGCGTGCATGGATTTGAAACGGAACAGTACCATGGTGCACCACTCTCCAGCGATGGGAAGTCAAAGACGGGCCACGGTAATCCCGTTTTACCGTAAAAATCCACGTGTCGAAAAAACGAAGGGTAAAAAACTGAAGAGACCCGATTGAGATTTGGGTTGTCCTTTTTGGGCATTAATCTATCCGTTGATGGCTGAAAGCTGTCAAAGCCGTAGAACTCATCGAGGCCTTCGTTTTGATAGGTTATGGCTCCCGTAACTCTAAACGAGCCAGAAGTTATGGCCGTCCGAATAATCGATATCAACAGGGTGCAACATCCACGGTGCAAGGTGCAACATCCGTCCGCAATGGCGATACAGTGCCGTACGACTTTTAGAAATGCGTGCATGGATTTGAAATGGAACAGTACCATGGTGCACCACTCTTCAGCGATGGGAAGTCGAAGACGGGCCACGACAATCCTGTTTTACCGTAAAAATCCACGTGTCGAAAAAACGAAGGGTAAAAAATTTACGAGACCCGATTGAGATTCGGGTCGTCCTTTTTGGGCATTATTCTATCCGTTGACGGCTAAAAGCTGTCAAAGCCATAGAAATCATCGAGGCCTTCGTTTTGACAGGTTATGGCTCCCGTAACTCTTAACGAGCCAGAAGTTATGGCCGTCCGAATAATCGATATCTACAGGGTGCAACATCCGTCCGACATGGCGAAACAGTGTCGTACGACTTTTAGAAATGCGTGCATGGATTTGAAACGGAACAGTACCATGGCGCACCGCTCTCCAGCGTTGGGAAGTCGAAGACGGGCCACGGTAATCCCGTTTTACGGTAAAAATCCACGTGCCGAAAAAACGAAGGATAAATGACTTACGAGACCCGATTGAGATTCGGGTTGTCCTTTTTGGGCATTAATCTATCCGTTGACGGCTGAAAGCTGTCAAAGCCGTAGAACTCATCGAGGCCTTCGTTTTCACAGGTTATGGCTTTTGTAACTCTAAACGAGCCAGAAGTTATGGCCGTCTGAATATTCGATATCTACAGGGTGCAACATCCACGGTGCAAGGTGCAACATCCGTCCGAAAAGGTGAAACAGTGCCGTACGAATTTTAGAAATGCGTGCATGGGTTTGAAACGGAATAGTACCATGGTGCACCACTCTCCAGCGATGGTAAATCGAAGACCAACCGCGGTAATCCCGTTTTACCGTAAAAATCCACGTGTCTAAAAAATGAAGGGTAAAAAACTTACGAGACCCGATTGAGATTCGGGTTGCCCTTTTTGGGCATTAATATGTCCGTTGACGGCTGAAAGCTGTCAAAGCCGTAAAACTCATCGAGGCCTTCGTTTTGACAGGTTATGGCTCACGTAACTCTTAAAGAGCCAGAAGTTATGGCCGTCCGAATAATCGATATCTACAGGGTGCAACATCCACGGTGCAAGGTGCAACATCCGTCCGAAATGGCGAAACCGTGCCATACGACTTTTAGAAATGCGTGCATGGATTTGAAACGGAACAGTACCATAGTGTACCACTCTACAGCAATGGGAACTCGAAGACGGGCCACGGTAATCCCGTTTTACCGTAAAAATCCACGTGTCGAAAAAACGAAGGGTAAAAAACTTACGAGACCCAATTGAGATTCGGGTTGTCCTTTTTGGGCATTAATCTATCCGTTGACGGCTGAAAGCTTTCAAAGCCGTAGAACTCATCGACGCCTTCATTTTGACAGGTTATGGCTCCCGTAACTCTAAACGAGCTAGAAGTTATGGCCGTCCGAATAATCGATGTCTACAGGGTGCGACATCCACGGTGCAAGGTGCAACATCCGTCCAAAATGGCGAAACAGTGTCGTACGACTTTCTGAAATGCGTGCATGGATTTGAAATGGAACAGTACCATGGTGCACCACTCTCCAGCGATGGTAAGTCGAAGACGGGCCACGGTAATCCCGTTTTACCGTAAAAATCTACGTGTCGAAAAAACGAAGGGTAAAAAACTTACGAGACCCGATTGAGATTCGGGTTTTCCTTTTTGGGCATTAATCTATCCGTTGACGGCTGAAAGCTGTCAAAGCCGCAGAACTCATCGAGGCCTTCGTTTTGACAGGTTATGGCTCCCGTAACTCTAAACGAGCTAGAAGTTATGGCCGTCCGAATAATCGATATCTACAGGTGTTTGCACAAAAAATGGACAAACACCTCCAAGTCGTATTATTTAGTTGATTATATGTGATTTTCAATGATTTTAGATGAGTATGTAAATATGAAAGAAGTAGGGGCTGAAATGTAAAAGACACACAGATTTATAGTGGTTCGGCCAGAATGTGCCTACGTCCACTTTATATGTTATTATCTTCTTTCTTTCAGATTACAAGTACAATGCTTCGTATATCAGTATATGAAAGTAGTTTGAAAGTTCCTTCCTTGCTTGAGCTCTCAAACTTCTCTGCCATTGTTGTACCCCTGCCCCTCTATTTATAGAATGAGGTTGAGGGCAGGGGCCTTGGAAGCATATAGCTGCTGGTGGGCTCGGGCTGAAGCAATCTGGACTGGCAATCTTCTGGTTCGGCAAGGCTTCATTCGGCTATGAGCTTGGACCGGTGGTAGGTGTGCATGTGGACCGGCAGGGGAAAGGAGAGGGTTGGTTCGGTGCTTGCCTGGTCCGGTAGTAGGAGTGTGAGAATGTGGACCGGTAGTCGTTTGGTCCGGTTATGTAGGTGGTTCGGTGGCAAGGTTGGTTCGGCAGGGGAGTTGGAGTGGTGGTATAAAGGAGCCGAATGAGATGGGGCCGAATGAAGTGGGGGCCGAGTGAAGTGGAGCCGAATGAAGTGGGGGCCGAGTGTTGTGGAACCGAATGAAGTGGGGGCCGAGTGAGCTTCTTCATGGAGAATATTGGAAGGCCCTCTAGGTTAGTATTGAGCTTCTTGGCTGTTGAACGAAGTAGAGGTTGCTTGCGAGCCCGAGTGAAACTGCGGCTTCTTGGTCTTGAGGTCTTCTGGGTGAAAATTCGCCCAACATTTGCCCCCCAAAGTGGGGCACGTGCTTGCATGTGTCGCGCTTTGTTTTTCTTGTGGCGGGAAGATTGGCTTTGTAACGCCAGCGATTGGACGTTCGTATTCTGTTAATGTCCTGCAAAGGAATTTACAGTTTTAGTGTGATTTCGAATAACGGCCGTTCATGATCGAAATATTCGAGATGAAGTGAACTGTGCCGTTCAGGACGAGAGAGTGAGCCCCGAAGGGGCTCGGCATCGTCGATGCCCGGTTTATGTTTGTGAAGATGGTTTATTGCCAGCTCAGAGCATGCCTAGGGATCGTTCGCAACCCCGTACATGTGTAAGTAGCTTAGCCATTTCATAATTATCAAATATCCATATGACCGATGGGCTTAAAAATGCGTGTCAAAGTGTAAATTCCCACGATGGTAGGGTTAATAACCATTCAGAGCGTGCCTATGGACCATTCGAGGTCGCGTACACGTGTAAACGATTTAATCCACGTCGGTGAGGATTTTACGACTTATTCATCGCTATCATAATCTTATTTTGTTAGTTAGTTCTGGAGTTTGGTACTTATCTGAGGGAGGCGCTTTGCACGCCACTAGTTCCTGGTCTTGGTCTGTAGAGAGAGAGTTTCATTCGGTTCTTGGTTGGTCCGGCTATTCCCATTCGGCTTCTGGTGGTCCGGTATTATTTGTCCGGTTGGGCGAATTGTTTGGTTCGGTGGTTGTGAGTTCACCTATATATAGAGGCCGTACCCCCCTTGTTTTTCTTTACCGAACGAGTAGAGCCGAGCCATATTGAGCACCGAACCAGTTAAGTACCGGATCAAACAAATACCGAATCAATCAAGCGCCGGACCAATTTAGTACCGAACCAGGTATGTTCCCTTTTGCCGAATACATACGAAAGTTTTCACTTCACCGAATGGGACTACGGCCTTGGGGCCGAATGAGATGGAAACCGAACGAGATGAAAACCGAATGAGATGGAAACCGAATGAGATGGAAACCGAACGAGATGGAAACCGAATGAGATGAAAACCGAATGAGATGGAAACCGAATGAGATGGAAACCGAATGAACTTGTGAACTTGAAAACTTTAGTTTGCGAATGAAATCCCACACTTGCACGCATTTGTTTGTTTACTTTTCTATGTTCCTTGTTCTAATGCCATGCTTTCCTTGTGTTGTAGTTAAATGTCTCGCAAGGTAGAAACTCGATCGGGCAAGAGGAAATCCAGGGATAGTGGAGAAACTTCTGCCGTGCCCCCAGCCCAGCCAGATCCAGCACAGCACGTACCCGCTCCGAGGTCACTAGTCGACGGGTATGGTCCCCAGGAGCTTCTCATCTCCCCCCCTGATTGCTATTCTAGCTCTCTGAAAGAGGAGCAACTCGACGCCATATCCCGTTCCTTTGGGATTGACAGGACGCTTATGCTGCTTCCGGGAGATGGAGTGATGCCATATAATCCTCCCGAGGGCTACTTCGCTTTTAGCAGATACCATTGCATGTGCGGCGCTATCCCCCCTATCAACGCTTGGATAGTAAGCTTCACCACATATTTGAAGGTGGCTCCCTTCCAGCTCCAGCCTAACTCATATGCCATCCTGGTGAGCCTCTTTGTTATCTTCCAGTGGAGGTACGGGCGTCCTCCTTCTAACCGGGAAATCCGATACTTGTACAACCTGAGAGGCTATAAGAAGGGGTCTCCGTATATTAGTCTGGAGGCGGCCGTGCCCATCAAACCAGTTCTGGACTTGTATTCCAAGTTCACCATGTTCAAGAAAGAGTGGTTCTTCGTCAAGGACGATGCTGTTTCTTTCCGCCTTTTCACTTCCGGCTTTAAGATTGATTTCATTTATATTTTTCATGTGTTTTGACGGTAGTGTTTTTTCTGACATGCTTTTATTTCTGGCTAGCGACAGGTGGTGTTGCAGTCGTGGAGGATGATTCCTTAGTGCGAATGGCTGCTGAACTAAAGGCTATTCCGGCACGGGACCGGTCGGCCTCTTTCTTGATCAGGAACGCAACCCTCTTGGAGTATAACTTGATCTTACCGCGCCAGTCCGTAGTTAAGCAAAGGGATACGGCTGAGGAGAGGGCTGCCAAAGCTAAGGAGGGGGCTACAGTAAAGAGCGGTAAGAGGGAGCCTTTCGCAGAGCGTCCCGTGGTCGGGGGGAAGAAACTGAAGAAGTCTGATGGCCCTTCTCCAAGTATTTGCCCGACTGTAGAAAAGGAGGAAGGAGGCGAAGTTGGAGAAGGGTCGGAGGGTGGAGGAGATGGCGATGGTCAAGGTGGTAGTGGGGTTGCTGCTCTAACCTCTGAGCAAGACCTCGAACTGGATGAGGCTCTCCGTCGGGCCTTCGTGGAGTCAGAGGGAGAGTCGGAAACGAAGAAGGAAAAGGAGAAGGAAACGGAGAAGGCAAAGGAAACCGGCAAAGCTGTGGCTTCAGCTAGGGTGACTCCGGCGATGCAAGGTGAACTTTTGTCTTCTGCCGATTCCATTTTCGATATGGACTTAGAAATTTTTTACGGTTCACTTCCGTCCTGGAATGAGATCCAGGACTTATTGCAGTATCCCACTCCTCCGCCGGGTTTGTATAATAGATGTGTCTCCTCACTTTTCTTTCTTTTTAACTTAGCACATTTTTTGAATTGCGGATTATTGTATGTTCGTAACACTTGTTCTTTATTCCAGGGGCAGGCCAGGCGGGTAAAACGTCGGATGTTCGACACCGCCTTGAACAATTTAAGTCGAGGAGAGCTTCCGCGAAACCTTCTACTGATCGCACTGGGGATGTAGTCAGTTACCGCCCTCTTCTTGGGGTCATCGAAGAGGGTATTCAGAAAAGGAAGCGGAGCCGTTCCTTATTTGAGTCTTCTTCTGCTTCGCAGCTTCCTACTCAGCCTCCCCCTACTCAGCCTCCTCGTGATACTACGGAGGAGAGCACGGAGCCCGGCCCCCCTCCTCCTCCTTCCAAGAGTCCTACTGTCATTCATATAAGGCGTCCCGATGTGCCTCGCCCCGTGCCTCGTGACCCTTTTGCTGGTCATCCTGATTTAGACCCAAGCTTTCGGGACATTTCATTCGATGAGACCACGGGCGAGCACCTCCTTCCCCGCAACCCCATGGTAAGGGTGCTGGACGAGGCCAAATCTTTAGATCTTGATTTACTTACTACACGGGTAGTCACCATGGGGGATGAGGCCAAAGCTAATATCGACCGGGTGGCCGCAGAGACCAGGAAGTTAATGGAGCATCATGCTAAGTTGGTCAAGGCCGGGGAAGAGATCGGGAGTGCTAACATTCGGTTGAGGTTAAAGGTTGCCGATCAGGCCAAGCAGCTCGCCGACCAAGCCATCCAGATTTCCCAGCATGAGGAAGCCTCCAAGCGGCTGAAAGAGACCATGGAGAAGGCCAGTAGGGCGGAATTACGGAAGATGGAGGTCGCTTGCAGGGAACGGATTAACATAGCTATCGCAACGGTGGATGAGGTTCGAAATGCGGATCTCGAGCGGGTAGAGGAGTTGTCGGGGAGGCTCGAGGCTGCGGAGATGGCTCAGGCCGAGTTGAAGGAGGAGATGGAGGAGATGAGGAGGTCCCTCAGGTTGAAGGAAGAGGAAATGAGGAGGTCACTCCAGGATGACTGCTTGAGATACCAGTCAGAGAGGGACGTCGCCGTCGCCAAGTTGCAAGCTTCCGAGGCCCGGGTGAGGGAGTTTGAGGAAAACGAGGGGATGATGGATGAGATGCTGCAGGATATGTACTTCCACACTTGGAAGGAGGGCGGCTTGTCTTGGATGGACGATTACCCTCGGTTCATGGCCAAGGTGTATCTCCAGGCTTTAGAGGAGGCCAGGGTGAACGCGGGTAAGGAAGGCGGAGAGGCTTTCAACTTGAATGCGGTTACTGCTCAGTTCTCAAAGGAGGAGCAAGCGGCGGTGAAAGAGGGGATGCGGCTGCTTGCTGCAGAGGAAGCGGGCGTGCAGTTGGATGATGAGGATCAAGCGGCGGATGCTGGTGAGTTATTCTTCTTCCCTTTCTTTTCTTCCCGTGTTTCCATAACTTGGTTGTTCGTTTAATGAATTCTTCTTCCGAATTGGACAGGCGGGACTTCTAATCCGCATGCTGGGGGCTCTGACCCTGCGGCTAAGTAGACTGGGGAAGTTGGTGATGGAGTGTGGAGGCATCTGCCATCTTTTTGTTTCTTTTTTATCACTGTTTATGTTAGTCTTTGATATGTAACTATAATAAAATTATTTGCAAAGAATAACTTCGTGTGATCTTATAATATAAGCTGATTCTGTCATGTTTAAATGTTGTTGCTATCTTTATGTGCCGTGTGAGAAGTATAATTATGTATATGCCTGTGATTCTAGTTGTGTTTGATGTTAAGTTTTTGCTTGAAATATAATTTCACGTTTTGCAATGTCAGTGTATGAATAAGCTATAGTTACGCATTTATGTACAAGAGAAGAGAGTACCGCCCTTTATGTTTTATTCGCAGGCGGTAGCTTTGAGTGTCTTGTGTAACTGTTCACGGGTATAGCTGAGCGCCCTGCCACCCAGTACGCAGGCTTAGAGCCTTATGAGTGAATGCTTCCTATTCGGTTTCCTGTACTTTAGAGTTTGTTATACAGGATAGGGGAAAAATATTTAAATGGAATGGAAATATAGTAAATGTAAAACTTCCAGCCACGGAAGGCCGTCGATGTGCTTAAGTTCGTGGCAAACGGGTTTTGTAGTCACTTTCCCTAGCTGTGGGTCTTGGAGACATTTGTCACCCATCTTACGCCTCTGCGGGGAGTTTTCTTTTTTACCACAGCCGCACTTAAGACACATCGGAGCCGAGATCGCGCACGGTAACTACCCGAACCATTATGGTCCGTAATCGTGGGTATTATTCGATTTACCGTGGCCGGCTAGCGTGGGTGCCGTTAGCCGTGAACTACCCCTGGCTGGCCACACCTTATGTTGGGGCTTAAAGTAGGTTCACAGTTGCCGGCGAGCCGAACGCCGTAATGAGCTGCCATCGGCTATAGTCGGCCTTTATGATGACTTATAATCGGCTCATTACAGTTGGCTTTGAGGGCAGGCGCGCAATGAGTTAACCCGCAGCAGAGGGATGCTGGAGCAAAAGTGTCTCATTGGCGAGTGCATAGAATCGTAGCGTACCTGTTAGGCCTAGTCCAGATGAGGCCGTGGTGCGTCTTGGGTGGAGATGCCATAGGATTTTGTTCAACAGAAAGGGATAAAACTTAACGAGCAGCCAAGACATAAAGGAACAAGTTAAAAAGAGACAAGATTTTTTAAAGTGGTTCGGCACGGAAATGCCTACGTCCACTGATTCTCTTTGTTAATTCACTTCATATGGGCAGTACAAGTTAAGAAAAGTATCGACGGAGGTGTCGGATGTTCCATGCCCTCTGGAACACCTCTCCGTCCACTGTTGACAAAATGTAAGCTCCGTTGTGGAGATCTTTGTGAATTACATATGGTCCGTCCCAGATGGGGTCCAGTGCCCCGGGGCGCGGAAAGATTCGCCTGAGGACAAGATCTCCTTCTTGTAAGCTGCGATGCTTGACTTTGGAATTGTATCGTGCTGCCACTTTCTGTTTGTGAGCTGCTGCTTTGAGTGCTGCATCGTTTCTCCTTTCCTCGATCAGATCCAAAGACATGAGGAGGAGTTCTTCGTTTTCTTCTGGGTTGTAGTGGATCCTACGGTGGGAAGGCACAATAGTCTCAACTGGGGGCATTGCCTCTGATCCATATGCCAAAGAGAAAGGAGTATGTCCCGTTGATGTTCTGAAAGATGTGCGGTATGCCCATAGTGCCGTAGGAAGTTCGTCCACCCAAGCGCCTTTTGACCTTTCAAGTTTCTTCTTGATTAGGGTTTTGAGAATTTTGTTGACAGCTTCAACTTGTCCGTTTGCCTGAGGGTAAGCTACTGATGAGAAGCTTTTATGAATTCCATGTTCTTGGCACCAGTCGGCAAATTCTTCGCTGTCAAACTGGAGTCCGTTGTCGGATACGATCTTGAGTGGGACTCCATACCTGCACAGAATGTTTTTGATCAAGAAGTTGATAACTTTTGCTGAAGATATTTTATTTAAAGGTTCCGCTTCCACCCATTTGGTGAAATAATCGACTGCCACTATAGCATATTTGGCTCCGCCTCGGCCCGTTGGCAGTTCGCCAATTAAGTCAATTCCCCATACAGCAAAGGGCCAAGGGCTAGTCATTTGAGTAATTTCGTTTGTGGGCAGTCGAGGAATCTTGGCGAACTTCTGACATCTGTCGCATTTCTTAACGAAGTCTAGGGCATCTTTGTTTAGTGTGGGCCAGTAATATCCATATCGGAGTATCTTTCTTGCCAAAGTTTGTCCTCCAGTGTGATCTCCGCATCCTCCCTGATGGATGTTTGTTAATATCTCCTTGGCTTCCCTTCCGGCGACGCATCTTAATAAGGGGCTAGAGAAGCCACGCCGGTAGAGGATGCCTTCTTGTATTGTGTAGTGGGGAACTTTCCTCAAGATCTTCTTGGCTTCGTCACGCCTGTCGGGTAGTATGCCATCTTGCAAATATTTCCGGATAGGAGTCATCCAGGTTCCTTCTTCGATTGCAGTTATCAGATTCGCTTGTTCGAAACTCGGGGCTAGCTGCCTTGAGATTGCTAGTGCTCCGGAAATGGTGCTGTTCTTCATACTAGCTTGCTTTGCAAGTTCATCTGCCCCTTGGTTTTCTTCTCGAGGAATGTGTTTGATTAGATAATGGTCCAATCGATCGAGCAGCAGTCTGGTTTTCTTTAGGTATGCTGTGAGTCGTTCTCCTCGAGTCTGGAATTCTCCTAGTACCTGGTTTACGACAAGCTGAGAATCACTATGAATACATAAGGAATTGATTCCAATTTCTAGGGCCAGTTCCAATCCCGCTATTACTGCTTCATATTCAGCATCGTTGTTAGTGGCCGTGAACTCCAATCTTAATGCATAGTACAACTTTCTTCCCCTGGGGGTGATGATCACAATACCTGCCCCCGAGCCTTGTTCGTTTGATGCTCCGTCTACAAAGAGGTTCCACTTGATGTTTTTTGCTACTTCGGATTGTTCCTTGCCTTCGTTGGTAGTGAATTCGGCAATGAAATCAGCCATGGTTTGCCCTTTGATAGCGGTGCGGGGGTGGTAGGTGATATCATACTGACTTAGTTCGATGCACCATTTGAGGAGTCGCCCAGAAGTGTCAGGACGATGGAGCACTTGTCTTAGTGGTTGATCGGTTAGAACCCTGATGGAGTGAGACTGGAAGTAGTGTCGCAGTTTTCGTGACGCGATCAATAAACAATATGCTAATTTCTCAAGTTTAGGATATCTGGCTTCTGCCCCTGTAAATCTCTTACTTACAAAGTAAACCGGGCGTTGTGTGCGGTCTTCTTCTCTTACCAAGGCGGCGCTTAGAGCATGAGATGATACAGCGAGGTATAGGTATAACACTTCACCTTCATTTGGAGTTGAGAGTACTGGTGGTCTCTGAAGGTGTTCGATTAGGTTGAGGAAGGCTTTTAAGCATTCGTCGGTCCACTCGAACTTCCCTTTGTCTTTCTTGAGTGCTTCGAAGAAAGGGACACACTTGTCAGTTGCCTTGGAAATGAACCTGCTTAGGGCGGCCACCTTTCCGTTTAGGCTCTGCATTTCTTTTCGAGTGGAAGGTATCCTTATTTCTTTTAAAGCCCGGATTTGTTCAGGGTTTGCTTCGATTCCTCTGGCGTGGACGATGAATCCTAAGAATTTTCCCGATGATACTCCGAAGGAGCACTTTAGAGGATTCAGCTTCATTCCATATCGGCGAAGTACCCGAAACGTATCGTCCAGATGGCTTACATGGTCGTTGGCTTTCTTGGACTTTACCAACATGTCATCCACATATACCTCCATAGTTCGTCCTATCAATTCTGCGAACATTTTGTTGACGAGGCGTTGATAGGTAGCTCCAGCATTTTTGAGTCCAAAAGGCATGACTTTGTAACAATATAATCCGCGGTCGGTGATGAAGCTAGTGTGGTCCTGATCGGGAGCGTGCATGGGAATCTGGTTATATCCGGAGTATGCATCCATAAAAGATAGGAGTTCGTGTCCGGCTGTGCTATCCACAAGTTGGTCAATTCGGGGAAGTGGGAAGCAATCTTTTGGGCAAGCATCATTCAGATTGGAGAAGTCAATACATGTTCGCCACTTTCCATTGGCCTTTTTTACTGGCACTGGGTTAGCGATCCATTCTGGGTAGATGGCTTCCCGTATGAAGCCATTAGCAAGTAGATTCTTTACTTCCTCATCAAGGGTTGCCGATCGCTCTGCCCCCATGCTCCTCTTTTTCTGCTTTACTGGTACCTTGGTGGGATCGATGTTCAACATGTGGCATGCTATGTCTGGGGAGATTCCTGTCATATCGGCATGGGTCCACGCAAATACATCTAAGTTGTGGCGGAGAAAGTCAATGAGTTGATCCTTCAATTCCGTTTCCAGCTGAGATCCGATTTTTAATAGTCTACTTGAATCATGCTTATCTACCGATACGAATTCCATAGCCTCTGCAGGCTCGGCGGTAGCCTCCTCCTCTTTATCCCTGGGGTCTAGTTCATTGAAGGGATCGCTTGTGTATCGAAGAGGAGGGGCTTTCTTTAGTTGCTATGCCTCCAAGCTTTTCATGCAGAGAGTAGTCTCTGCATCTTTTCCTTTATTCTTTCTACGGTTATTGCGAAGTTCAGTTACGTAGTAGTCTCGGGCAGCATCTTGATCTCCTTCTACTTCTCCTACTCCGTTGTCTGTTGGAAATTTCATTTTCAGGCACCAGGGGGCTAATACAATCTGAAAGTCAGACAAGGCTGGTCTTCCCAAGAAAGCGTTGTAAGCCGAGTGGTTTTCTATTAGTACGAACGTTTGTTTTCGCACAACGGAGCGGGGATGACTTCCTATTTCGACGAAGAGGTCAAGTTGCCCGAGGGGCATTTTTGCATCTCCAGTGAAACCGTGCAGTGGTTTGTCACAGGGGGATACATCCTTCATTGATAACTTCATTTTGTCGAAAGCATGTTTGAACAGGATATTTACGGAGCTTCCCGTGTCTATTAGAATCCGAAAAACTTTAGCTGGACCAAACCAGGCAGAGATGACCATGGGATCCATATGTGGGTACTGTCTTCCTTCCAAATCATGCCTACTGAATACAATGTCATTGTTTTCTTTTCGTTTCGGGTGGCGTTCCTCCGTAATGGAGTTAACATATCCTTCGGCATTTCTAAGCGACTTGCCGTACCTTTCCATCTCTGCCCAACTTCTGTCGGCGATGTGTGGTCCTCCTGAGATGGTAAGGACCACTATCTTCTCTTGACTAGAGCCACTGGTGTTGTGATTATTGCGATTCCCTCCGCCTACTTCTGGGAGGGGTTGCTTTGAATTCTCATTGGCAGGAGTTGGAGTCCTGTTCTGACCTTTCACATAACGTTCCAGTCTTCTTCTTCTAATGTGTTCTTCGATCAAGTCCCGAAGATGGTGGCATTCATTGGTGTCATGTCCGTGGGATTCGTAGAAGCGACAGAACTTTCCGGACTTGAGTGCGTTATCTGATTCTTTCTTGTGCGGGGGGCGCTTGTATCCGAGTTCGCCCTGAGTGGCTAGGTAGATGTTTTCGATTGTTTCATTCAAAGGAGTGTAGGAGTCAAATCTTGGCCCTGGTCGATATTGGCGCTTCTCAACCTTTCTGCCCCCAGCATTGTCTCTAGATTCATTTCTTCGAGCGTCCTTAGCTGCAGTGGGAACCTTGTCCTGAACTATCTTGCCTTGTTGCCCTGACTGCCTCTCCGTAGCAGCGTCTTCAAGTCTCATATACTTTCCAGCTTCATGGAAGAAATCAGGCAAGGTAGCTGGTTTTTCCTTAGTTAATCTTCTGGCAAACTTGGTGTCTGGATGTACACCACTACAGAGGGCCATTAGAGTGAGTTTTTCATCGGCATCTTGAACTGCTGCCGCCGCGGCGTTGAACCGTGTTAGATATTGTTGCAGCGTCTCTCCGGATTTCTGTTTGACATTGGATAGAGAATAAGCATCCTTGGGTTGTTCCACATGGATGCGGAACTGGCTAATAAACCTTTCTTTTAACATCTCCCATGAGCTGATGGATCCTTGGGGTAGATGGCAGAACCAGGAGGTAGCTAGATCTGATAGGAATAGCGGAAAGCATTTACATAATACTCCTTCTGTTGCTCCACTCATGAGCATATGCTGGGTGTATCTCTGCAGGTGTACGATGGGGTCGGAAGTTCCTTTGTAAGGTTCCATGGTTGGCATTTTCCATTCCCGGGGAGTGATGGCAGTTTCGATATTTCGGGTAAAGGGACTGGTGACCCTAGCGCCTATTCCCCGGTCCCTTTGCTCCCGTTGGACACATTCTCTGAATAATCGTGCCATTCGTTCGTCAGAACTTGGAGCGGACAAAAATGAGCTCGGTTCTTCCCTGCGGGATCTATCTCGTCCAGATGACCTGTAGGGATGGTACAGTCTATCACTTCTAGCATTATCCAGTGGTTGTCTTTGGCTGCTTGGATGCACGCTAGGACCAGCTACAGTTGCCCCCTGCCTTGATCTTCCCCTGTGGGGTTCTGTTTCGAGCACATCCATGGGGTCAACTTCGGGCTGGGTTCTAGCTCGGCTCCGTTCAGCGGGGTTTCTATGATTAGGTGGCATGACTGGCTCAGCTACATCCGACCCTCGCCTGGTGCCTCCCCCGCTAGGTTCGGTTCCAAGGGCTTCCTCGAGTCGGAATTCGGGCTGAGTCCGGGCGCGGCCCCTATCATCGTTGTTCCTGTTGATAGCTTGTTCGAAGAGTGAAGACCTTTGTTGCCTCCGGGATCCCCCGGATTGGGATTCACCCCATGATTCAGTGTTGCGGTTGGACTCTTCAGCATCCCTTAAGCGTGTCATGAGTTGGTCCACCAAAGTTTCTTGTTGGGATGTGAAGCGGTTAGTTACTTCAGCCATAACCCTGTCCAGATCTGCCCTAGTGATTGGTTGTTCCGTTGCGGGACCAGTTGGATTTTCCTGATTTTCATCTGGTACTGCTGTTGAAGTGGGCTGATCTGTGATTGCTGGATCTGGAAGGCTGCTAGTTGCGATGTTCTTTCCTTTGTTAACATCCCTTCTCTGTTTGGAAGGCATGATTTCTAAGCAACGAGTGATGTTGTTAGGAAGAAGGTTGAGTGGGAGAAGATGAAGCTTGAGTTCTGAAGATGAAGTCTGAGTTCAATTCTCAGTGAAAGCACCAAAAATGTTTGCACAAAAAATGGACAAACACCTCCAAGTCGTATTATTTAGTTGATTATATGTGATTTTCAATGATTTTAGATGAGTATGTAAATATGAAAGAAGTAGGGGCTGAAATGTAAAAGACACACAAATTTATAGTGGTTCGGCCAGAATGTGCCTACGTCCAATTTATATGTTATTATCTTCTTTCTTTCAGATTACAAGTACAATGCTTCGTATATCAGTATATGAAAGTAGTTTGAAAGTTCCTTCCTTGCTTGAGCTCTCAAACTTCTCTGCCATTGTTGTACCCCTGCCCCTCTATTTATAGAATGAGGTTGAGGGCAGGGGCCTTGGAAGCATATAGCTGCTGGTGGGCCCGGGCTGAAGCAATCTGGACTGGCAATCTTCTGGTTCGGCAAGGCTTCATTCGGCTATGAGCTTGGACCGGTGGTAGGTGTGCATGTGGACCGGCAGGGGAAAGGAGAGGGTTGGTTCGGTGCTTGCCTGGTCCGGTAGTAGGAGTGTGAGAATGTGGACCGGTAGTCGTTTGGTCCGGTTATGTAGGTGGTTCGGTGGCAAGGTTGGTTCGGCAGGGGAGTTGGAGTGGTGGTATAAAGGAGCCGAATGAGATGGGGCCGAATGAAGTGGGGGCCGAGTGAAGTGGAGCCGAATGAAGTGGGGGCCGAGTGTTGTGGAGCCGAATGAAGTGGGGGCCGAGTGAGCTTCTTCATGGAGAATATTGGAAGGCCCTCTAGGTTAGTATTGAGCTTCTTGGCTGTTGAACGAAGTAGAGGTTGCTTGCGAGCCCGAGTGAAACTGCGGCTTCTTGGTCTTGAGGTCTTCTGGGTGAAAATTCGCCCAACAACAGGGTGCAACATCCAGGGTGCAAGGTGCAACATCCGTTCGAAATGGCGAAACAGTGCCGTACGACTTTTAGAAATGCGTGCATGGATTTGAAATGGAACAGTACCATGGTGCACCACTCTCCAGCGATGGGAAGTCGAAGACGAAGTTATGGTCGTCCGAATAATCAATATCTACAGGGTGCAACATCCACGGTGCAAGGTGCAACATCCGTCCGAAATGGAGAAACAGTGCCGTACGACCTTTAGAAATGCGTGCATGGATTTGAAACGGAACAGTACCATGGTGCACCACTCTTCAGCGAAGGGAAGTCGAAAATGGGGCACCGTAATCCCGTTTTACCGTAAAAATCCACGTGTCGAAAAAACGAAGGGTAAAAAACTTACGAGACCCGATTGAGATTCGGGTTGTCCTTTTTGGGCATTAATCTATCCGTTGACGGCTGAAAGCTATCAAAGCCGTAAAACTCATCGAGGCCTTTGTTTTGACAGGTTATGGCTCCCGTACCTCTAAACGAGCCAGATGTTATAGTCGTCCGAATAATCGATATCTACAGGGTGCAACATCCACGGTGCAAGGTGCAACATCCGTCCGAAATGGCGAAACAGTGTCGTACGGCTTTTAGAAATGCGTGCATGGATTTGAAACGGAACAACACCATGGTGCACCACTCTCCAGCGATGGTAAATCGAAGAACAGCCACCGTAATCCCGTTTTACCGTAAAAATCCACGTGTCGAAAAAACGAAGGGTAAAAAACTTACGAAACCCGATTGAGATTCGGGTTGTCCTTTTTGGGCATTAATATATCCGTTGACGGCTAAAAGCTGTCAAAGCCGTAGAACTCATCGAGGCCTTCGTTTTGACAGTTTATGGCTCCCGTAACTCTAAACGAGCAAGAAGTTATGACCGTCCGAATAATCGATATCTACAGGGTGCAACATCCACGGTGCAAGGTGCAACATCCGTCCGCAATGGCGATACAGTGCCGTACGACTTTTAGAAATGCGTGCATGGATTTGAAATGGAACAGTACCATGGTGCACCACTCTTCAGCGATGGGAAGTCGAAGACGGGCCACGGTAATCCCGTTTTACCGTAAAAATCCACGTGTCGAAAAAACGAAGGGCAAAAAACTTACGAGACCCGATTGAGATTCGGGTTGTCCTTTTTGGGAATTAATCTATCCGTTGACGGCTGAAAGCTGTCAAAACCGTAGAACTCATCGAGGCCTTCGTTTTGACTGGTTATGGCTCCCGTAACTCTAAACGAGCCAGAAGTTATGGCCGTCCGAATAATCGATATCTACAGGGTGCAACATCCACGGTGCAAGGTGCAACATCCGTCCGAAATGGCGAAACAGTGCCGTACGACCTTTAGAAATGCGTGCATGGATTTGAAACGGAACAGTACCATGGTGCACCACTCTCCGGCGATGGTAATCAAAGACCAGCCACCGTAATCCCGTTTTACCCTAAAAATCCACGTGTCGAAAAAACGAAGGGTAAAAAACTTACGAGACCCGATTGAGATTCGGGTTGTCCTTTTTAGGCATTAATTTATCCGTTGACCGCTGAAAGTTGTCAAAGCCGTAGAACTCATCGAGGTATTCGTTTTGACAGATTATGGCCCCCGTAACTCTAAACAAACCAGAAGTTATGGCCGTCCGAATAATCGATATCTACAGGGTGCAACATCCACGGTGCAAGGTGCAACATCCGTCCGAAATGGCAAAACAGTGTCGTACGACTTTTAGAAATGCGTGCATGGATTTGAAACGGAACAGTACCATGGTGCACCACTATCCAGCGATGGGAAGTCGAAGACGGGCCACAGTAATCTCGTTTTACCGTAAAAATCCACGTGTCGAAAAAACGAAGGGTAAAAAACTTACGAGACCCGATTGAGATTCGGGTTGTCCTTTTTGGGCATTAATCTATC
Source organism: Allium cepa (assembly GCA_030765085.1). Lineage (NCBI taxonomy): Eukaryota > Viridiplantae > Streptophyta > Magnoliopsida > Asparagales > Amaryllidaceae > Allium > Allium cepa. The sequence continues at coordinate 3,934,030 of CM060941.1, forward strand.
CGTTGACGGCTGAAAGCTGTCAAAGCCGTAGAACTCATCGAGGCCTTCGTTTTGACCGGTTATGGCTCCCGTAACTCTAAACGAGCCAGAAGTTATCGCCGTCCGAATAATCGATATCTACAGGGTGCAACATCCACGATGCAAGGTGCAACATCCATCCGAAATGGCGAAACAGTGCCGTACGGCTTTTAGAAATGCGTGCATGGATTTGAAATGGAACAATACCTTGGTGCACCACTCTCCAGCGATGGTAAATCGAAGACCAGCCACGGTAATCCCGTTTTGCTGTAAAAATCCACGTGTTGAAAAAACGAAGGGTAAAAAGCTTACGAGACCCGTTTGAGATTCGGGTTGTCCTTTTTGGGCATTAATATATCCGTTGATGGCTGAAAGCTATCAAAGACGTAGAACTCATCGAAGCCTTCGTTCTGATAGGTTATGTCTCCCGTATCTCTAAACGAGCCAGAAGTTATTCCCGTCCGAATAATCGAAATCTACAGGGTGCAACTCCACGGTGCAAGGTGCAACATCCGTCCGAAATGGCGAAACAGTGTCGTATGACTTTTAGAAATGCGTGCATGGATTTGAAACAGAACAGTACCATGGTGCACCACTCTTCAGCGATGGGAAGTCGAAGACGGGCCATGGTAATCTCGTTTTACCGTAAAAATCCACGTGTCGAAAAAACGAAGGGTAAAAAACTTACGAGACCCGATTGAGATTCGGGTCGTCCTTTTTGGGCATTAATCTATCCGTTGACGGCTGAAAGCTATCAAAGCCATAGAACTCATCGAGGCCTTCGTTTTGAAAGGTTATGGCTCCCGTAACTCTTAACGAGCCGGAAGTTATGGCCGTCCGAATAATCGATATCTACAGGGTGCAACATCTGTCCGACATGGCGAAACAGTGCCGTACGACTTTTAGAAATGCATGCATGGATTTGAAACGGAACAGTACCATGGTGCACCACTCTCCAGCGATGGTAAATCGAAGACCAGCCAACGTAATCCCGTTTTGCCGTAAAAATCCACGTGTCGAATAAACGAAGGGTAAAAAACTTACGAGACCCGATTGAGATCGGGTTGTCCTTTTTGGGCATTAGTCTATCCATCTATGGCTGAAAGCTGTCAAAGCCGTAGAACTCATCGAGGCCTTCGTTTTGACAGGTTATGGCTCTCGTAACTCTAAACGAGCCAGAAGTTATGGCCGTCCGAATAATAGATATCTACAGGGTGCAACATCCACGGTGCAAGGTGCAACATCCGTCCGAAATGGCGAAACAGTGTCGTACGACTTTTAGAAATACGTGCATGGATTTGAAACGAAACAATGCCATGGCGCACCACTCTTCAGCGATGGGAAGTCGAAGACGGGCCACGGTAATCCTGTTTTACCGTAAAAATCCACGTGTCGAAAAAACGAAGGGTAATAAACTTACGAGACCCGATTGAGATTCGGGTTGTCCTTTTTGGGCATTAATCTATCCGTTGACGGATGAAAGCTGTCAAAACCGTAGAACTCATCGAGACCTTCGTTTTGACAGGTTATGGCTCCCGTAACTCTAAACGAGCCAGAAGTTATGGCCGTCCGAATAATCGATATCTACAGGGTGCAACATCCACGGTGCAAGGTGCAACATCCGTCCGAAATGGCGAAACAGTGTCATACGACCTTTAGAAATGCGTGCATGGATTTGAAACAGAACAGTACTGCACCACTCTCTATCGATGGTAAATCGAAGACCAGCCACCGTAATCTCGTTTACCGTAAAAATCCACGTGTCGAAAAAACGAAGGGTAAAAAACTTACGAGACCCGATTGAGATTCGGGTTGTCCTTTTTAGGCATTAATTTATCCGTTGACAGCTGAAAGCTGTCAAAGCCGTAGAACTCATCGAGGTATTCGTTTTGACAGGTTATGGCTCCCGTAGTTCTAAACGAGCCAGAAGTTATGGTCATAGGAATAATCGATATCTACAGGGTGCAACATCCACGGTGCAAGGTGCAACATCCGTCCGAAATGGCGAAACAGTGTCGTACGACTTTTAGAAATGCGTGCATGGATTTGAAACGGAACAGTACCATGGTGCACCACTCTTCAGCGATGGGAAGTCGAAGACGGGCCACGGCAATCCTGTTTTACCGTAAAAATCCACGTGTCGAAAAAACGAAGGGTAAAAAATTTACGAGACCCGATTGAGATTCGGGTCGTCCTTTTTGGGCATTATTCTATCCGTTGACGGCTAAAAGCTGTCAAAGCCATAGAAATCATCGAGGCCTTCGTTTTGACAGGTTATGGCTCCCGTAACTCTTAACGAGCCAGAAGTTATGGCCGTCCGAATAATCGATATCTACAGGGTGCAACATCCGTCCGACATGGCGAAACAGTGTCGTACGACTTTTAGAAATGCGTGCATGGATTTGAAACGGAACAGTACCATGATGCACCACTCTCCAGCGTTGGGAAGTCGAAGACGGGCCACGGTAATCCCGTTTTACGGTAAAAATCCACGTGTCGAAAAAACGAAGGATAAATGACTTACGAGACCCGATTGAGATTCGGGTTGTCCTTTTTGGGCATTAATCTATCCGTTGACGGCTGAAAGCTTTCAAAGCCGTAGAACTCATCGAGGCCTTCGTTTTCACAGGTTATGGCTTTTGTAACTCTAAACGAGCCAGAAGTTATGGCCGTCTGAATATTCGATATCTACAGGGTGCAACATCCACGGTGCAAGGTGCAACATCCGTCCGAAAAGGCGAAACAGTGCCGTACGAATTTTAGAAATGCGGGCATGGGTTTGAAACGGAACAGTACCATGGTGCACCACTCTCCAGCGATGGTAAATCGAAGACCAACCGTGGTAATCCCGTTTTACCGTAAAAATCCACGTGTCTAAAAAATGAAGGGTAAAAAACTTACGAGACCCGATTGAGATTCGGGTTGCCCTTTTTGGTCATTAATATATCCGTTGACGGCTGAAAGCTGTCAAAGCCGTAAAACTCATCGAGGCCTTCGTTTTGAGAGGTTATGGCTCACGTAACTCTTAACGAGCCAGAAGTTATGGCCGTCCGAATAATCGATATCTACAGGGTGCAACATCCACGGTGCAAGGTGCAACATCCGTCCGAAATGGCGAAACAGTGCCATACGACTTTTAGAAATGCGTGCATGGATTTGAAACGGAACAGTACCATGGTGTACCACTCTACAGCAATGGGAACTCGAAGACGGGCCACGGTAATCCCGTTTTACCGTAAAAATCCACGTGTCGAAAAAACGAAGGGTAAAAAACTTACGAGACCCGATTGAGATTCGGGTTGTCCTTTTTGGGCATTAATCTATCCGTTGACGGCTGAAAGCTTTCAAAGCCGTAGAACTCATCGACGCCTTCATTTTGACAGGTTATGGCTCCCGTAACTCTAAACGAGCTAGAAGTTATGGCCGTCCGAATAATCGATATCTACAGGGTGCGACATCCACGGTGCAAGGTGCAACATCCGTCCGAAATGGCGAAACAGTGTCGTACGACTTTCAGAAATGCGTGCATGGATTTGAAATGGAACAGTACCATGGTGCACCACTCTCCAGCGATGGTAAGTCGAAGACGGGCCACGGTAATCCCGTTTTACCGTAAAAATCTACGTGTCGAAAAAACGAAGGGTAAAAAACTTACGAGACCCGATTGAGATTCGGGTTTTCCTTTTTGGGCATTAATCTATCCATTGACGGCTGAAAGCTGTCAAAGCCGCAGAACTCATCGAGGCCTTCGTTTTGACAGGTTATGGCTCTCGTAACTCTAAACGAGCTAGAAGTTATGGCCGTCCGAATAATCGATTTCTACAGGATGCAACATCCAGGGTGCAAGGTGCAACATCCAATCGAAATGGCGAAACAGTGCCGTACGACTTTTAGAAATGCGTGCATGGATTTGAAATGGAACAGTACCATGGTGCACCACTCTCCAGCGATGGGAAGTCGAAGACGAAGTTATGGCCGTCCGAATAATCGATATCTACAGGGTGCAACATCCACGGTGCAAGGTGCAACATCCGTCCGAAATGGAGAAACAGTGCCGTACGACCTTTAGAAATGCGTGCATGGATTTGAAACGGAACAGTACCATGGTGTATCACTCTTCAGCGATGTGAAGTCGAAGACGGGCCACGGTAATCTCGTTTTACCGTAAAAATCCACGTGTCGAAAAAACGAAGGGTAAAAAACTTAGGAGACCCGATCGAGATTCGGGTTGTCCTTTTTGGGCATTAATCTATCCGTTGATGGCTGAAAGCTATCAAAGCCGTGGAACTCATCGAGGCCTTCGTTTTGATAGGTTATGGCTCTCGTAACTCTAAACGAGCTAGAAGTTATGGCCGTCCGAATAATCGACATCTACAGGGTGCAACATCCACGGAGCAAGATGCAACATCCGTCCGAAATGGCAAAACAGGGCCGTACGACCTTTAGAAATGCGTGCATGGATTTGAAATGGAACAGTACCATGGTGCACCACTCTTCAGCGATGGGAAGTTGAAGACGGGCCACGGTAATCCCGTTTTACCGTAAAAATCCACGTGTCGAAAAAACGAAGGGTAAAAAACTTACGAGACCCGATTGAGATTCGGGTTGTCCTTTTTGGGAATTACTCTATCCGTTGACAGCTGAAAGTTGTCAAAGCCGTAGAACTCATCGAGGCCTTCGTTTTGACAGGTTATGGCTCCCGTAACTCTTAACGAGCCAGAAGTTATGGTCGTCCGAATAATCGATATCTACAGGGTGCAACATCCGTCCGACATGGCGAAACAGTGCCGTACGACTTTTAGAAATGCGTGCATGGATTTGAAACGGAACAGTACCATAGTGCACCACTCTCCAGCGATGGTAAATCGAAGACCAGCCACCGTAATCCCGTTTTGCCGTAAAAATCCACGTGTCGAATAAACGAAGGGTAAAAACTTACAAGACCCGATTGAGATTAGGGTTGTCCTTTTTGGGCATTAGTCTATTCGTTGATGGCTGAAAGCTATGAAAGCCGTAGAACTCATCGAGGCCTTCATTTTGACAGGTTATGGCTCTCGTAACTCTAAACGAGCTAGAAGTTATGGCCGTCCGAATAATCGATATCTACAGGGTGCAACATCCACGGTGCAAGGTGCAACTTCCGTCCGAAATGGCGAAACAGTGTCGTACGACTTTTAGAAATGCGGGCATGGATTTGAAACGGAACAGTACCATGGTGCACCACTCTCTATCGATGGTAAATCAAAGACCAGCCATCGTAATCTCGTTTACCGTAAAAATCCACGTGTCGAAAAAACGAAGGGTAAAAAACTACGAGACCCGATTGAGATTCGGGTTGTCCTTTTTGGGCATTAATTTATCCGTTGACGGCTGAAAGCTGTCAAAGCCGTAGAACTTATCGAGGTATTCGTTTTGACAGGTTATGGCTCCCGTAATTCTAAACGATCCAGAAGTTATGGTCGTCCGAATGATCGATATCTACAGGGTGCAACATCCACGGTGCAAGGTGCAACATCCGTCCGAAATGGAGAAACAGTGCCGTATGACTTTTAGAAATGCGTGCATGGATTTGAAACGAAACAGTACCATGGTGCACCACTGTCCATCGATGGGAAGTCGAAGACGGGCCACGGTAATCTCGTTTTACCGTAAAAATCCACGTGTCGAAAAAACGAACGGTAAAAAACTTACGAGACCCGATTGAGATTCGGGTTGTCCTTTTTGGGCATTAATCTATCCGTTGACGGCTGAAAGCTATCAAAGCCATGGAACTCATTGAGGCCTTCGTTTTGATAGGTTATGGCTCCCGTAACTCTAAACGAGCCAGAAGTTATGGTCGTCCGAATAATCGATATCTACAGGGTGCAACATCCACGGTGCAAGATGCAACATCCGTCCGAAATGGCGAAACAGTGTCGCACGAACTTTAGAAATGCGTGCATGGATTTGAAACGGAACAGTACCGTGGTGCACCACTCTTCAGCAATGGTAAATCGAAGACCAGCCACCGTAATCCCATTTTGCTGTAAAAATCCACGTGTCGAAAAAACGAAGGGTAAAAAGCTTACGAGACATGATTGAGATTCGGTTTGTTCTTTTTGGGCATTAATATATCCGTTGATGGCTGAAAGCTGTAAAAGCCGTAGAACTCATCGAGGCCTTCGTTTTGACAGGTTATGGCTCCCGTAACTCTAAACGAGCCAGAAGTTATGCCCGTCCGAATAATCGATATCTACAGGGTGCAACATCCACGGTGCAAGGTGCAACATCCGTCCGAAATGGCGATACAGTGCCGTATGACTTTTAGAAATACGTGCATGGATTTGAAACGGAACAGTACCATGGTGCACCACTCTCCAACGATGGGAAGTCGAAGACGGGCCACGGTAATCCCGTTTTACCATAAAAATCCACGGGTCGAAAAAACAAAGGGTAAAAAACTTACGAGACCCGATTGAGATTCGGGTTGTCCTTTTTGGGCATTAATCTATCCGTTGACGGCTGAAAGCTGTCAAAGCTGTAAAACTCATCGAAGCCTTCGTTTTGATTGGTTATGGCTCCCGTAACTCTAAACGAGCCAGAAGTTATGGCCGTCCGAATAATCGATATCTACAGGGTGCACATCCACGGTGCAAGGTGCAACATCCGTCCGAAATGGCGAAACATTGTCGTACGACTTTTAGAAATGTGTTCATGGATTTGAAACGGAACAGTACCATGGTGCACCACTCTTCAGCGATGGGAAGTCGAAGACGGGCCACGGTAATGCCGTTTTACCGTAAAAATCCACGTGTCGAAAAAACGAAGGGTAAAAAACTTACGAGACCCGATTGAGATTCGGGTTGTCCTTTTTGGGCATTACTCTATCCATTGACGGCAGAAAGCTGTCAAAGCCATAGAACTCATCGAGGCTTTCGTTTTGACAGGTTATGGCTCCCGTAACTCTTAACGAGCGAGAAGTTATGGCCGTCCGAATAATCAATATCTACAGGGTGCAACATCTGTCCGACATGGCGAAACAGTGCCGTACGACTTTTAGAAATGCGTGCATGGATTTGAAACGGAACAGTACCATGGTGCACCACTCTCCAGCGATGGTAAATCGAAGACCAGCCACAGTAATCCCGTTTTGCCGTAAAAATCCACGCGTCGAATAAACGAAGGGTAAAAAACTTACGAGACCCGATTGAGATTCGGGTTGTCCTTTTTGTGCATTAGTCTATTCGTTGATGGCTGAAAGCTATCAAAGCCGTAGAACTCATCGATGCCTTCGTTTTGACAGGTTATGGCTCTCGTAACTCTAAACAAGCCAGAAGTTACGGCCGTCCGAATAATCGATATCTACAGGGTGCAACATCCACGGTGCAACATCCGTCCGAAATGGAGAAACAGTGTCGTATGACTTTTAGAAATGCGTGCATGGATTTGAAACGGAACAGTACCATGGTGCACCACTCTCCATCGATGGGAAGTCGAAGACGGGCCACAGTAATCTCGTTTTACCGTAAAAATCCACGTGTCGAAAAAACGAAGGGTAAAAAACTTGCGAGACCCGATTGAGATTCGGGTTGTTCTTTTTGGGCATTAATCTATCCGTTGACGGCTGAAAGCTGTCAAACCCGTAGAACTCATCGAGGCCTTCGTTTTGACAGGTTATGGCTCCCGTAACTCTAAACGAGGCAGAAGTTATAGCCGTCCGAATAATCGATATCTACGGGGTGCAACATCCACGGTGCAAGGTGCAACATCCATCCGAAATGGCGAAACAGTGCCGTACGACTTTTAGAAATGCGTGCATGGATTTGAAACGGAACAATACCATGGTGCACCACTCTCCAACGATGGTAAATCGAAGACCAGCCATGGTAATCCCGTTTTGCTGTAAAAATCCACGTGTCGAAAAAACGAAGGGTAAAAAGCTTACGAGACATGATTGAGATTCGGGTTGTTCTTTTTAGGCATTAATATATCCGTTGATGGCTGAAAGCTGTCAAAGCCGTAGAAATCATCGAGGCCTTCGTTTTGACAGGTTATGGCTTCCGTAACTCTAAACGAGCCAGAAGTTATGCCCGTCCGAATAATCGACATCTACAGGGTGCAACATCCACGGTGCAAGGTGCAACATCCGTCCGAAATGGCGAAACAGTGCCGTATGACTTTTAGAAATGCGTGCATGGATTTGAAACGGAACAGTACCATGGTGCACCACTCTCCAACGATGGGAAGTCGAAGACGGGTCACGGTAATCCCCTTTTACCGTAAAAATCCACATGTCGAAAAAACGAAGGGCAAAAACTTGCGAGACCCGATTGAGATTCGGGTTGTCCTTTTTGGGCATTAATCTATCCGTTGACGGCTGAAATCTGTCAAAGCCGTAAAACTCATCGAAGCCTTCGTTTTGATAGGTTATGGCTCCCGTAACTCTAAACGAGCCAGAAGTTATGGCCGTCCGAATAATCGACATCTACAGGGTGCAACATCCACGGTGCAAGGTGCAACATCCGTCCGAAATGGCGAAACAGTGTCGTACGACTTTTAAAAATGCGTGCATGTATTTGAAACGGAACAGGACCATGGTGCACCACTCTTCAGTGATGGAAAGTGGAAGACGGGCCACGGTAATCCCGTTTTACCGTAAAAATCCACGTGTCGAAAAAACGAAGGGTAAAAAACTTACGAGACCCGATTGAGATTCGGGTTGTCCTTTTTGGGCATTACTCTATCCATTGACGGCCGAAAGCTGTCAAAGCCGTAGAACTCATTGTGACCTTCGTTTTGATAGGTTATGGCTCCCGTAACTCTTAACGAGCCAGAAGTTATGGTCGTCCGAATAATCAATATCTACAGGGTGCAACATCCGTCCGACATGGCGAAACAGTGTCGTACGACTTTTAGAAATGCGTGCATGGATTTGAAACAGAACAGTACCATGGTTCACCACTCTCCAGCGATGGTAAATCGAAGACCAGCCACCGTAATCCCGTTTTGCCGTAAAAATCCACGTGTCGAATAAACGAAGGGTAAAAAACTTACGAGACCCGATTGAGATTCGGGTTGTCCTTTTTGGGCATTAGTCTATTCGTTGATGGCTGAAAGCTATCAAAGCCGTAGAACTCATCGAGGCCTTCTTTTTGACAGGTTATGGCTCTCGTAACTCTAAACGAGCCAGAAGTTATGGCCGTCCGAATAATCGTTATCTATAGGGTGCAACATCCACGGTGCAAGGTGCAACATCCGTCCGAAATGGCGAAACAGTGCCGTACGACTTTTAGAAATGCGTGCATGGATTTGAAACGGAACAGTACCATGGTGCACCACTCTTCAGCGATGGGAAGTCGAAGACGAGCCACAGTAATCCCGTTTTACCGTAAAAATCCACGTGTCGAAAAAACGAAGGGTAAAAAACTTACGAGACCCGATTGAGATTCGGGTTGTCCTTTTTGGGCATTAATCTATCCGTTGACGGCTGAAAGCTGTCAAAACCGTAGAACTCATCGAGGCATTCGTTTTGACAGGTTATGGCTCCCGTAACTCTAAACGAGCCAGAAGTTATGGCCGTCCGAATAATCGATATCTACAGGGTGCAACATCCACGGTGCAAGGTGCAACATCCGTCCGAAATGGCGAAACAGTGCCGTACGACCTTTAGAAATGCGTGCATGGATTTGAAACGGAACAGTACCATGGTGGACCACTCTCCAGCGATGGTAAATCGAAGACCAGCCACCATAATCCCGTTTTACCGTAAAAATCCACGTGTCGAAAAAACAAAGGGTAAAAAACTTACGAGCCCCGATTGAGATTTGGGTTGTCCTTTTTGGGCATTAATCTATCCGTTGACAGTTGAAAGCTGTCAAAGCCGTAGAACTCATCGAGGTCTTCGTTTTGAAAGGTTATGGCGCCCGTTACTCTAAACGAGCCAGAAGTTATGGCCGTCCGAATAATCGATATCTACAGGGTGCAACATCCACGGTGCAAGGTGCAACTGAAAGTGCGGTGTGTATACAATTATATGTGCTAATATAGTATACACGGATCGTTTAATATGGATTACAATACAAATGCAGAAATAGATGATAATAGCATTGTAAATAAAAAATAGAAAAATCACACCAGAGATTTTTATACTGGTTCGGAGCACCGTCCTACGTCCAGTCCCAGACTACTATCTGGATTTTCACTAATTACAACCTCGCTTCACCCGGAGGAACAGGTTTACAATTACCCGAACAGCCGAACGGGATTTCACGCCTCTACAACACTGAGGGCTTCAACACTTGCCTCTTACAATACTGAGGACTTCAACACTTGCCTCTTACAATACTGAGGACTTCAACAAAAAACAATTACAATTGTTGTTGACAACTTGTGCTCTTGTAAACACGGATTTGTCACTTGTAGTACACTCTTCCTTTAATCTTATCCTCAAATTGTGAATGATGTTTGTGAAGATTATGGAATTTATATTGCTTATTGAATCAAAATATATGAGATAGTGTCAATGATTCAATAAGGAATGAAAGTAGTTTAGAGCTTTTTGAATGCAAGTGAATTCAAAGAATAGATAGAGAGCATATATAATCTTAATAAAACTTGTTGTTTTAATCAATGATATTGATGTGTATTTATAGAGAGAAAATAGTTATAACCCTTGGTGAAAAGTTGCAGTCAAAAGTTATGATCATTGATGAAGAAGAAGAGACGCAACTATTGAAGAAAGATGTGTCTTTTGGAAGAAGTTGCTCTCTGTTTAAAAACGGTCGACAGGTCAAAAACTAACCGGTAGACAGGTTTTTAAAAATATAGTCGTTATGTGCATGTGTGCACGTTTATTGTGCACATTCAACAGGAACGGTCGACCGTTCATTTTTGGACCGGTCGACCGGTCTCTGTTAAGTTGCACAATAAAGTGCACAACCTATATAAATGTGTATATATATATATATATTATATTTTGTGCATGATTATTTGAGGATAGATTTTGACAATTTTATTACTATTATAACATCAAATAATCAACCTATAATCTAGAGTACCATATGTACGTCTTGATTTGTCGATCGCTTTAATATTGTTGTCAGCAATCAAAATCTTCATAGAAGCTGTGACTCAACATTCTCCCCCTTTTTGATTGATGACAATATAAAAACTCAAGTATAGGATCTCCCCCTGAATATGTGATTTCCTGCAGACAATTATTAGCTTCTTTCATCCTGCAAACAATTATTAGCACCTTTCTCCCCCTTTGTCATCGACAAAAAGGAGTAAACAATAGAAAATATAAACCAAAGAGAACAATGCATACATTCAAACACAGGATGTTTTGATGAAGTACAATGCAAGTCATAGTCTACTACGAATAAAAAGATGGACACTATTTAGTACAAGTGCCATATATGTTTTTAAAGAAATGAAAAGAAAAACAAACTAACTTCATTCCGACTGAATCTCTTCCTCATCATCATCATCATCATCATCATCGTCGTCATCGTCATCGTCATCATCATCGTCATTGTCCCCACGACCTTGTCCGCTTGTACCACCGGATTCCTCGGATGTCGACCAAGTAAAAGTTGGAGGAGCTGGACGTTTTCCGGGGTCTTGATGTTGGGTCGAGACGGATGTGCTACATGATATAGCATCCCATATAGCGCCGAAGAATGACTTTACCTTATTGAATCGTCTATCAATTTTCGAATCCATTCGTTTTAGTCTTGATTCAAGTAAAAATTGATTCCGAGCGATGGTTTCAAGAGATTCTCTTGTAGATGATTTAGATTTCAATAATCTAACATCTTCAGAACGACGACGAGATGGTGGAGCTTGTTGTTCTTGAGTATCGCGTTGTTGCCATTGTTCGAATGGCATAATATGAACATATGGAGGAGGAAGCTTCATCCGTTTGATAGTAGTGGAGTCAATACACTTTGGTGTAGAATATGCCGAATCCGGGGGTGTGACTCCACATGCAAGCAACATACGCATAATATACTCGTTATAGAAGAAATGTGGACGAGTAGAGTTATTTACCTTAAGAATTTCATCGAAAATCATGTGAACCCAATTTATTTCGATATCATCGTAGATAGCATAAAGAGCCTTGAAATTCTCTTTGTAAACGGCATCATAGTTTCCTAATCGAGGAAATAGAGAGTGCATTAGGACATGGTGTAACAACCTTGCAGTCGGTCGTAGCCCAATCGATTTGGTGCCGTTACTATCATCTTCTATAAATTTATGACTCGTACTATTCCGGGTGAAAACTTCACAAAATGTCGATGAAAACTCTTCACCCCTATTCGGTATTCCCAAAATAGAAGCAATTCTATCATAAGTGAGATAGATTCGTTTGCCACATACTACTGACCAAATAACTCCATTTGGATTTTCCGGAGTATATTCCTCTAAATTCATATTCGCATAAAATAGCTTAATCATCAAATGATTAATTTGTACGCTATTTACAGAAAAATCAATAAGAGGAGAGATACGAGATCTATTTGCTAATCTTTGAATACCGTATGCAGTGAAATCGTCGAATTTGATGAATGAGCCTGGATGGAATTTGTAATTTGTCATTTGATTCCATCTAGTTACTGCAACCGGAGATTCTAGCCATTTTCTAGCAGAGAGAGTAAGAGAAGAAGTTTCTGATGTTGCTCTTTTCTTTGATTTTTTCTGAGGAGGAGCCATTGAAGAGAATTTGAGAGTTTGTGAAGCTTGAGAATATGAACTAGGGTTTGGAAATGGGAAAATTTTCAGTAGAGAGTAGAAAGTAAAGAGGGTTGGTGGCAAAAATATATACGTAAAGTATAAAAAAAAAAGAAATAACTGCCGACCGGTCGACCGCCTGCGTATTGCCGGTCGACCGTTTTCAACCAGAGAGCAAAACGGTCGACCGGTCATATTTCAGGCTGTCGACCAGTTTGGCTCTGTGTGCAAAAATGCAGAATTTGGCAAAAATTTTGAAAACGAGTCGAATGAATATATTATATATTATGTTATTATTGCAAAAATATACTGTATTACAAGAATTATATATGAAAGCAAAATAATATACATTATGGAATTCTAATGAGAAGGTGAGTTGTTATTAGAATTCTTGTCGTTTTCAATGCGTTTAGCCCACGGACTCCACTTATATCGAGCTCCTTCATTCTCGTTATAGTTTTTATCCCAAGAGTTTGGAGTTGTTGAAGTCGATGGTCTTGACGGCATTGGTTCATGAACATCGTGTTTGTTTGAACCGCAGAAGAATGAAGCCATTCGTTCTAAAGCGGATAAACGAGTTGAAGTACGTTGTTGTTCATGGTATAGTAGGTTTTGACCATAATGTAGTTGTCGTTGAAGATCGATTTGATGCTTTTGGTAGTGATGAATTTCATCGATTTGCGCCTTCGTGCGCGGAGAGCAGAATAGTGCTTTCTTTGCACGCTTGGATGTTGGAGTATGGCCAGGTGTGCGAAAACAATGGTGAGGGCATTCCGGCCTTTGTTTCGGTGTAATCGGAGAATATTGTTCCTCCGACTCCGAGCTTGTGATAGAAATATGAGATTCCTCTGCGCATTTGTCGCAAATGTGTGCCATGGTAGCTTGTTTAAGGTGATTTATAATTTTCAGCAAGAAGGTGAATGAATGAAAGTGTATTTTTCAAACGTTTATATAGAAAAAAGTTTGCCAATGAACTTGAGGATAGGATTTGTTAGAGATAATTAGCCGTAAACAAAAACAATGATAGATAAAAAAGTTATAAAAATAGGTATAGTTTGTTATAGGCTGAAATTTAAGAATTATTTGAAAAATATATAGCCTAAGTTTGAAGGTTACTTATTCTATTCTAGATCTTTCCGAGATACTAAGCCAAGCTCTCTTCGTAGTTTAATAAAACTAGATTCAAGTAATGGTTTAGTGAAAATATCGGCTATTTGATTGTCAGTGTGAACATATTCAAGATGTATATTACCTTTTTCAATATTATCTCTAAGGAAATGATGACGGATATCAATATGTTTGGTTCTAGAATGATTTACTGGATTTTTAGAGAGATTTATTGCACTCGTGTTATCACAGTATATAATAGAATTCGATAAATGTATATCGAAATCTTGAAGTGTTTGTTGCATATATAGTACTTGAGTACAAGCGAGAGCCGCTGATATATATTCAGCTTCACATGTTGATAGTGAAACACAATTCTGTTTCTTACTAAACCAAGAGACAAGTGATTTTCCAATAAAATGGCACGTACCACTTGTACTTTTTCTATCCGTCCGTGAGCCACCAAAATCAGCATCACTATATGATACTAATTCAAATGGACATTCTTTTGGATAGAAAAGACCAAAATCTTTGGTATTATTTAGATAACGAATTATACGTTTCACTGCTCGTAAATGTGATTCCTTTGGATCGGCTTGAAAACGAGCACATAAACAAACACTCATTAATATATCTGGACGACTAGCTGTAAGATAAAGAAGAGAACCAATCATGCTTCGATATAATTTCTGGTCAACATTCTTACCACTTTCATCTTTTTCAAGATGTGTAGTTGTACTCATAGGAGTTGGTTTACCAGATGTATTTTGTAATCCGAAGCGTTTGATAAGATTTTCACAGTATTTTTCTTGATTGATAAAAATACCGTTTGAAAGTTGTTTGATTTGAAGTCCATGAAAATAAGATAGTTCTCCCATATGAGACATTTCGAATTCTTTGGTCATAATACTTGCAAATTCCTTGCAGAGTTTATCGTTTGTTGAACCAAAGATGATATCGTCTACATATATTTGGATAACCAGAATATCATTTCGAGAATGTTTAATAAACAAAGTTTGATCGACTTTGCCTATTTCAAATCCTGAATTAATAAGATAGCTACGTAAACGTTCATACCAAGCACGAGGTGCTTGTTTTAAACCATACAGAGCTTTCTTAAGTTTGAACACATGGTCAGGATATTTTTCATGTACGAATAAAGGTGGTTGTTCGACATAGACATTCTCATTGATAAATCCATTGAGAAAAGCACTTTTGACATCCATCTGATAAAGTTTGAAATTATGATAACAAGTAAAAGATAATAGAATTCTAATAGCTTCTAGTCGAGCAACTGGTGCAAAAGTTTCTTCATAATCGATACCTTCTTCCTGATTGTATCCTTGTGCTACTAATCTTGCTTTATTTTTGGTGATATTTCCTTGTTCGTCAGCCTTATTTTTATAGACCCATTTAGTACCAATTACTGACTGATCAGTTGGTCTCGGAACAAGTTCCCAAACGTCATTGCGCTCAAACTGATTTAGTTCTTCCTGCATGGCAATGATCCAGTAATCATCTGTAGCAGCTTCTTTTGAATTCTTGGGTTCGATATTTGAGAGAAAAGCGACATGACCCATTTGATTGAGTTGACTCCTTGTTCTGACATGTGATGTTATTTCACCTATTATATTTTGGGCCGGATGGTCTCTTAATATTCTTGGTGGTGATTGTAATTCACATATTTGAGGAGTATTCTCAATAATTACTTCTGAGTCAGAATCAATATTTGAGATGATTGGATTATTAATGACTATTGATTCGTCATCATCTGATATTGTGTGAGGATGCTGATAGATTTCATCAAAAGATACATGAAGTGATTCTTCAATAGTTTTGGTTCGTTTATTAAATATTCGATAGGCCTTACTTCGTTCCGAATAACCGACAAATATTCCTTCATCGGCTTTTGGATCGAATTTTCCAAGCTGGTCTTTCGTATTTAAAATAAAGCACTTAGAACCAAAAACTTTGAAGTATGAGATTTTGGGCTTTCTTTTGTTAAACAATTCATAAGGAGTATTCTTGGTAAGAGGTCTTATGGACACACGATTTAAAACATAACAGGCAGTTGCAACAGCTTCTGCCCAGAAGTGTTTTGGTAAGGTGGTTCCATTTAATAATGTTCTTGCACATTCTTGTAAAGTTCGGTTCTTTCGTTCTACTACTCCGTTCTGTTGTGGAGTTCTGGGAAACGAAAAATTATGATATATACCTTTCTTTGTACAAAAATGTTCAAATTCATTATTTTCAAACTCTCCGCCATGATCACTTCTTATATTTTTAACTTTAATCCCTTTTGATTTTTGAATTCTTTTGACGAAAGATTTGAAATGATCGAAAGTATCACTTTTATTTTTTAAGAAAATTGTCCATGTATAACGAGAGAAATCATCAACAATTACAAGCACATATTGACTGTGATTTATTGATTGAACTCTAGTAGGTCCAAATAAATCCATGTGCAGTAACTCAAGCGGTTGTAATGTTGATATGACTTTCTTGGATTTAAATGATGATTTGGTCAATTTTCCTAATTGACATGCATCACAAATGTTGTTAACTTTAAAACTCATTTTGGGTAGTCCTCTAACTAGATTGTTTTTGGCTAGCTTGTCAATAGTTCTGAAGTTTATATGACAGAAACGTTTGTGCCATAGCCATGGATTATTGTCATTAGCCATAAGACACATATCTGAATTATGATTAATATTCATATTTAGAATATATATATTTCTGTCTCTATAACCTTCAAAAACCAAATTATGGTCTTTATCTAAAATACTACACTTATTATTTGAAAAGGAAATTATAAAACCCTTGTCACATAACTGACTAATACTAAGTAAATTGTGTTTTAAATTTCTAACTAGCATGACATTAGTAATAAGAGGTAAGTTAGATGTACCACAATTGCTCACATCGCCTTTGCCGATGATATAACCTTTTGAATTGTCTCCAAAAGTGACTGAGCCACCATCTGAGTATTTAATATTTGTTAGTAAGCTCTTGTCTCCCGTCATATGCTTTGAGCAACCACTGTCCAATATCCACTTTCCTCTTTTCTTCAGTGGGACCTCATCTTCTGTTGCCATAAAACAAACATTAGCTTGTTCATTCTCCGAATCACTTTCACTTTCTGATGAAGATGACTCTGAATCATCCCATGTTACTGAGAAGGCTCGTTTCTTTGATTTGTCCTTCTTATATTTGAATTTGTCATTTTCTGACTTTTCCTTTTGTTCTGGACAATCCTTCTGCATGTGTCCCTTTTTATGGCAGTTGAAACATTCTATAGCAGATGAAGATGGTTTATTTGATCCAGGTTTCCTTTTATTGTAGCGACTGGCTTTTCGATATTTTAGGAATTTTTTGAAACCTTTAGCAATGAACGCCAAATCTTCATCTTCAGAATCTGATTCATTTTCATCTTTCTCAACATGAAATGCTACATTTTTCTTTTCTTCTTTCTGTTCTTTTCTAGCCTGCAAATTTGCTTCATAGGACATTAAATTTCCTATCAATTCATCTGGCTTCATGACGGAAAGATCATTAGCTTCTTCAATTGCTAATACTTTTCCTTCCCATTCATTAGTCAGAGAATGTAGGACTGTTGAAACAACATCAAAATCGGAATACTTTTGTCCTAACCCAATAAGTGCATGGTGAATAGTTTGAAACCGTGAATACATGTCATTGATTGTTTCATTTGGTTTCATTTTGAAATTTTGAAATTGACTTTTCAGTATGGCTATTTTGGCTTGTTTAACCTTGTTAGTACCTTCATGAGTGATTTTTAGCGTTTGCCAAATTTGATATGCAGTAGTACAGATACTAACACGATTATATTCATTTTGGTCTAATGCACAGAACAACATATTTATTGCTCTTGCATTTACGGCTGCTGCCGTTTTCTCAGCCAAAGTCCATTCTGAATAATCAGTTGTTGGATTCACTATTTCTCTTTGAGTAGCATTCCAAGCATCATAGCTACTTGATTGCATAAAGAATGACATACGTGTTGCCCAATAACTATAGTTAAGACCATTGAAAAATGGAGGTCTTTGTGTCGATTGCCCTTCTGTGTAAGTGGTGTTTTGAGTGCTAGTACTTGCGTTATTTGCCATATTACAAGAATATATCAAATAACTGTGTTACGGTTATATGATGACCGTGCTCTGATACCAAATGAAAGTGCGGTGTGTATACAATTATATGTGCTAATATAGTATACACGGATCGTTTAATATGGATTACAATACAAATGCAGAAATAGATGATAATAGCATTGTAAATAAAAAATAGAAAAATCACACCAGAGATTTTTATACTGGTTCGGAGCACCGTCCTACGTCCAGTCCCAGACTACTATCTGGATTTTCACTAATTACAACCTCGCTTCACCCGGAGGAACAGGTTTACAATTACCCGAACAGCCGAACGGGATTTCACGCCTCTACAACACTGAGGGCTTCAACACTTGACTCTTACAATACTGAGGACTTCAACACTTGCCTCTTACAATACTGAGGACTTCAACAAAAAACAATTACAATTGTTGTTGACAACTTGTGCTCTTGTAAACACGGATTTGTCACTTGTAGTACACTCTTCCTATAATCTTATCCTCAAATTGTGAATGATGTTTGTGAAGATTATGGAATTTATATTGCTTATTGAATCAAAATATATGAGATAGTGTCAATGATTCAATAAGGAATGAAAGTAGTTTAGAGCTTTTTGAATGCAAGTGAATTCAAAGAATAGATAGAGAGCATATATAATCTTAATAAAACTTGTTGTTTTAATCAATGATATTGATGTGTATTTATAGAGAGAAAATAGTTATAACCCTTGGTGAAAAGTTGCAGTCAAAAGTTATGATCATTGATGAAGAAGAAGAGACGCAACTATTGAAGAAAGATGTGTCTTTTGGAAGAAGTTGCTCTCTGTTTAAAAACGGTCGACAGGTCAAAAACTAACCGGTGGACAGGTTTTTAAAAATATAGTCGTTATGTGCATGTGTGCACGTTTATTGTGCACATTCAACAGGAACGGTCGACCGTTCATTTTTGGACCGGTCGACCGGTCTCTGTTAAGTTGCACAATAAAGTGCACAACCTATATAAATGTGTATATATATATATTATATTTTGTGCATGATTATTTGAGGATAGATTTTGACAATTTTATTACTATTATAACATCAAATAATCAACCTATAATCTAGAGTACCATATGTACGTCTTGATTTGTCGATCGCTTTAATATTGTTGTCAGCAATCAAAATCTTCATAGAAGCTGTGACTCAATAGCAACATCCATCCGAAATGGCGAAACAGTGCCGTATGACTTTTAGAAATGCGTGCATGGATTTGAAACGGAACAGTACCATGGTGCACCACTCTCCAGCAATGGGAAGTCGAAGACGGGCCACGGTAATCCCATTTTACCGTAAAAATCCACGTGTCGAAAAAACAAAAGGTAAAAAACTTACGAGACCCGATTGAGATTTGGGTTGTCCTTTTTGGGCATTATTCTATCCGTTGACGGCTGAAAGCTGTCAAAGCCGTAGAACTCATCGAGGCCTTCGTTTTGACAGGCGATGGCTCCCATAACTCTAAACGAGCCAGAAGTTAAGGACGTCCGAATAATCGATATCTACAGGGTGCAACATCCACGGTGCAAGGTGCAACATCCGTCCGAAATGGAGAAACAGTGCCGTAAGACCTTTAGAAATGCGTGCATGGATTTGAAACGGAACAGTACCATGGTGCATCACTCTTCAGCGATGTGAAGTCGAAGACGGGCCACGGTAATCTCGTTTTACCGTAAAAATCCACGTGTCGAAAAAACGAAGAGTAAAAAACTTAGGAGACCCGATTGAGATTCGGGTCGTCCTTTTTGGGCATTAATCTATCCGTTGATCGCTGAAAGCTATCAAAGCCGTGGAACTCATCGAGGCCTTCGTTTTGATAGGTTATGGCTCCCGTAACTCTAAACGAGCTAGAAGTTATGGTCGTCCGAATAATCGACATCTACAGGGTGCAACAACCACGGAGCAAGATGCAACATCCGTCCGAAATGGCGAAACAGTGCCGTACGACCTTTAGAAATGCGTGCATGGATTTGAAACGGAATAGTACCATGGTGCACCACTCTTCAGCGATGGGAAGTCGAAGACGGGCCACGGTAATCCCGTTTTACCGTAAAAATCCACGTGTCGAAAAAACAAAGGGTAAAAAACTTACGAGACCCGATTGAGATTCGGGTTGTCCTTTTTGGGCATTACTCTATCCGTTGACGGCTGAAAGCTGTCAAAGCCGTAGAACTCATCGAGGCCTTTGTTTTGACAGGTTATGGCTCCTGTAACTCTTAACGAGCCAGAAGTTATGGTCGTCCGAATAATCGATATCTACAGGGTGCAACATCCGTCCGACATGGCGAAAAAGTGCCGTACGACTTTTAGAAATGCGTGCATGGATTTGAAACGGAACAGTACCATGGTGCACCACTCTCCAGCGATGGTAAATCGAAGACCAGCCACCGTAATCCCGTTTTGCCGTAAAAATCCACGTGTCGAATAAACGAAGGGTAAAAACTTACGAGACCCGATTGAGATTCGGGTTGTCCTTTTTGGGCATTAGTTTATTCGTTGATGGCTGAAAGCTATCAAAGCCGTAGAACTCATCGAGGCCTTCGTTTTGACAGGTTATGGCTCTCGTAACTCTAAACGAGCCAGAAGTTTTGGCCGTCCGAATAATCGATATCTACAGGGTGCAACATCCACGGTGCAAGGTGCAACTTCCGTCCGAAATGGCGAAACAGTGCCGTACGACCTTTAGAAATGCATGCATGGATTTGAAACGGAACAGTACCGTGGTGCACCACTCTCCAGCGATGGTAAATCGAAGACCAACCACCATAATCCCGTTTTACCGTAAAAATCCACGTGTCGAAAAAATGAAGGGTAAAAAACTACGAGACCCGATTGAGATTCGGGTTGTCCTTTTTGGGCATTAATTTATCCGTTGACGGCTGAAAGCTGTCAAAGCCGTAGAACACATCGAGGTATTCGTTTTGACAGGTTATGGCTCCCGTAATTCTAAACGAGCCAGAAGTTATGGTCGTCCGAATGATCGATATCTACAGGGTGCAACATCCACGGTGCAAGGTGCAACATCCGTCCGAAATGGAGAAACAGTGCCGTATGACTTTTAGAAATGCGTGCATGGATTTGAAATGGAACAGTACCATGGTGCACCACAGTTCATCAATGGGAAGTCGAAGACGGGCCACGGTAATCTCGTTTTACCGAAAAAATCCACGTGTCGAAAAAACAAACGGTAAAAAACTTACGAGACCCGATTGAGATTCGGGTTGTCCTTTTTGGGCATTAATCTATCCGTTGATGGCTGAAAGCTATCAAAGCCGTGGAACTCATCGAGGCCTTCGTTTTGATAGGTTATGGCTCCCGTAACTCTAAACGAGCCTGAAGTTATGGCCGTCCGAATAATCGATATCTACAGGGTGCAACATTCACAGTGCAAGATGCAACATCCGTACGAAATGGCGAAACAGTGTCGCACGACCTTTAGAAATGCGTGCATGGCTTTGAAACGGAACAGTACCATGGTGCACCACTCTTCAGCGATGGTAAATCGAAGACCAGCCACGGTAATCCCGTTTTGCTGTAAAAATCCACGTGTCGAAAAAACGAAGGGTAAAAAGCTTACGAGACATGATTGAGATTCGGGTTGTTCTTTTTGGGCATTAATATATCCGTTGATGGCTGAAAGCTGTAAAAGCCGTAGAACTCATCGAGGCCTTCGTTTTGACAGGTTATGGCTCCCGTAACTCTAAACGAGCCAGAAGTTATGCCCGTCCGAATAATCGATATCTACAGGGTGCAACATCCACGGTGCAAGGTGCAACATCCGTCCGAAATGGCGAAACAGTGCCGTATGACTTTTAGAAATGCGTGCATGGATTTGAAACGGAACAGTACCATGGTGCACCACTCTCCAACGATGGGAAGTCGAAGACGGGCCACGGTAATCCCGTTTTACCGTAAAAATCCACGTGTCGAAAAAACGAAGGGTAAAAAACTTACGAGACCCGATTGAGATTCGGGTTGTCCTTTTTGGGCATTAATCTATCCGTTGACGGCTGAAAGCTGTCAATGCCGTAAAACTCATCGAAGCCTTCGTTTTGATAGGTTATGGCTCCCGTAATTCTAAACGAGCCAGAAGTTATGGCCGTTCGAATAATCGATATCTACAGGGTGCAACATCCACAGTGCAAGGTGCAACATCCGTCCGAAATGGCGAAACAGTGTCGTACGACTTTTAGAAACGCGTGCATGGATTTGAAACGGAACAGTACCATGGTGCACCACTCTTCAGCGATGGGAAGTCGAAGACGGGCCACGGTAATCCCGTTTTACCGTAAAAATCCACGTGTCGAAAAAACGAAGGGTAAAAAACTTACGAGACCCGATTGAGATTCGGGTTGTCCTTTTTGGGCATTACTCTATCCATTGACGGCTGAAAGCTGTCAAAGCCATAGAACTCATCGAGGCCTTCGTTTTGACAGGTTATGTCTCCCGTAACTCTTAACGAGCCAGAAGTTATGGCCGTCCGAATAATCGATATCTACAGGGTGCAACAACTGTCCGACATGGCGAAACAGTGCCGTACGACTTTTAGAAATGCGTGCATGGATTTGAAACGGAACAGTACGATGGTGCACCACTCTCCAGCGATGGTAAATCGAAGACCAAACACCGTAATCCCGTTTTGCCGTAAAAATCCACGTGTCGAATAAACAAAGGATAAAAAACTTACGAGACCCGATTGAGATTCGGGTTGTCCTTTTTGGGCATTAGTCTATTCGTTGATGGCTGAAAGCTATCAAAGCCGTAGAACTCATCGAGGCCTTCGTTTTGACAGGTTATGGCTCTCGTAACTCTAAACGGGCCAGAAGTTATGGCCGTCCGAATAATCGATATCTACAGGGTGCAACATCCACGGTGCAAGGTGCAACATCCGTCCGAAATGGAGAAACAGTGCCGTACGACTTTTAGAAATGCGTGCATGGATTTGAAATGGAACAGTACCATGGTGCACCACTCTTCAGCGATGGGAAGTCGAAGACGAGCCACAGTAATCCCGTTTT
Source organism: Allium cepa (assembly GCA_030765085.1). Lineage (NCBI taxonomy): Eukaryota > Viridiplantae > Streptophyta > Magnoliopsida > Asparagales > Amaryllidaceae > Allium > Allium cepa. The sequence continues at coordinate 3,957,043 of CM060941.1, forward strand.
ACCATAAAAATCTACGTGTCGAAAAAACGAAGGGTAAAAAACTTACGAGACCCGATTGAGATTCGAGTTGTCCTTTTTGGGCATTAATCTATCCGTCGATGGCTGAAAGCTATCAAGGCCGTAGAACTCATCGAGGCCTTCATTTTGACAGGTTATGGCTCCCGTAACTCTGAACGAGCCAGAAGTTATGGCCGTCCGAATAATCGATATCTACTGGGTGCAACATCCACGGTGCAAGGTGCAACATCCGTCCGAAATGGCGAAACAGTGCCGTACGACCTTTAGAAATGCATGCATGGATTTGAAACGGAACAGTACCATGGTGCACCACTCTCCAGCGATGGTAAATCGAAGACCATCCACGTAATCCCATTTTACCGTAAAAATCCACGTGTCGAAAAAACGAAGGGTAAAAAACTTACGAGACCCGATTGAGATTCGGGTTGTCCTTTTTGGGCATTATTCTATCTGTTGACGGTTGAAAGCTGTCAAAGCCGTAGAACTCATCGAGGCCTTCGTTTTGACAGGTTATGGCTCCCGTAACTATAAACGAGCCAGAAGTTAAAGCCGTTCGAATAATCGATATCTACAGGGTGCAACATCCACGGTGCAAGGTGCAACATCCGTCCGAAATGGCGAAACAGTGCCCTACGACTTCTCGAAATGCGTGCATGGATTTTAAACGGAACAGTACCATGGTGCACCACTCTCCAGCAATGGTAAATCGAAGACCATCCACGGTAATCCCGTTTTGCCGTAAAAATCCACGTGTCGAAAAAACGATGGGTAAAAAACTTACAAGACCCGATTGAGATTCGGGTTGTCCTTTTTGGGCATTAATATATCCGTTGATGGCTAAAAGCTGTCAAAGCCGTAGAACTCCTCGAGGCCTTCGTTTTGACAGGTTATGGATCCCGTAACTCTAAACGAGCCAGAAGTTATGGCCGTCCGAATAATCGATATCTACAGGGTGCAACATCCACGGTGCAAGGTGCAACATCCGCCCGAAATGGCGAAACAGTGCCGTATGACTTTTAGAAATGCGTGCATGGATTTGAAACGGAACAGTACCACGGTGCACCACTCTCCAGCGATGGAAAGTCGAAGACGGGCCACGGTAATCCCGTTTTACCGTAAAAATCCACGTGTCGAAAAAACGAAGGGTAAAAAACTTACGAGACCCGATTGAGATTCGGGTTGTACTTTTTGGGCATTAATCTATCCGTTGATGGCTGAAAGCGATCAAAGCCGTGGAACTCATCGAGGCCTTCATTTTGATAGGTTATGGCTCCCGTAGCTCTAAACGAGCCAGAAGTTATGGCCGTCCGAATAATCGATATCTACAGGGTGCAACATCCACGGTGCAAGATGCAACATCCGTCCGAAATGGCAAAACAGTGTCGTACGACCTTTAGAAATGCGTGCATGGATTTGAAACGGAACAGTACCATGGTGCACCACTCTCCAGCGATGGGAAGTCGAAAACGGGGCACCGTAATCCCGTTTTACCGTAAAAATCCATGTGTCGAAAAAACGAAGGGTAAAAACTTACGAGACCCGATTGAGATTCGGGTTGTCCTTTTTGGGCATTAATCTATCCATTGACGGCTGAAAGCTGTCAAAGCCATAGAAATCATCGAGGCCTTCGTTTTGACAGGTTATGGCTCCCGTAACTCTAAACGAGCCAGAAGTTATGGCCGTCCGAATAATCGATATCTACAGGGTGCAACATCCACGGTGCAAGGTGCAACATCCGTCCGAAATGGAGAATACGTGCCCTGCGACTTTTAGAAATGCGTGCATGGATTTGAAACGGAACAGTACCATGGTGCATCACTCTTCAGCGGTGGGAAGTCGAAGACGGGCAACGGTAATCCCGTTTTACCGTAAAAATCCACGTGTCGGAAAAACGAAGGGTAAAAAACTTACGAGACCCGATTGAGATACGGGTTGTCCTTTTTGGGCATTAATCTGTTCGTCGACGGCTGAAAGCTGTCAAAGCCGTAGAACTCATCGAGGCCTTCGTTTTGACAAGTTATGGCTCCCGTAACTCTAAACGAGCCAGAAGTCATGGCCGTCCGAATAATCGATATCTACAGGGTGCAACATCCACGGTGCAAGGTGCAACATCCGTCCGAAATGGCGAAACAGTGTCGTACGACCTTTAGAAATGCATGCATGGATTTGAAATGGAACAGTACCATGGTACACCACTATTCAACGATGGGAAGTCGAAAAGGGGCACCGTAATCCCAATTTACCGTAAAAATCCACGTGTCGAAAAAACGAAGGGTAAAAAACTTACGAGACCCGATTGAGATTCGGGTTGTCCTTTTTGGGCATTAATCTATCCGCCGATGGCTGAAAGCTATCAAGGCCGTAGAACTCATCGAGGCCTTCATTTTGACAGGTTATGGCTCCCGTAACTATAAACGAGCCAGAAATTATGGCCGTCCGAATAATCGATATCTACTGGGTGCAACATCCACGGTGCAAGGTGCAACATCCGTCCGAAATGGCGAAACAGTGCCGTACGACCTTTAGAAATGCGTGCATGGATTTGAAACGGAACAGTACCATGGTGCACCACTCTCCAGCGATGGTAAATTGAAGACCATCCACCGTAATCCCGTTTTACCGTAAAAATCCACGTGTCGAAAAAACAAAGGGTAAAAAACTTACGAGACCCGATTGAGATTCGGGTTGTCCTTTTTGGGCATTATTCTATCTGTTGACGGTTGAAAGCTGTCAAAGCCGTAGAACTTATCGAGGCCTTCGTTTTGACAGGTTATGGCTCCCGTAACTCTAAACGAGCCAGAAGTTATAGCCGTCCGAATAATCGATATCTACAAGGTGCAACATCCACGGTGCAAGGTGCAACGTCCGTCCGAAATGGCGAAACAGTGTCGTACGACTTTTCGAAATGCATGCATGGATTTGAAACGAACAGTACCATGGTGCACCACTCTCCAGCGATGGTATATCAAAGACCAGCCACAGTAATCCCGTTTTGCCATAAAAATCCACGTGTCGAAAAAACGAAGGGTTAAAAACTTACGAGACCCGATTGAGATTCGGGTTGTCCTTTTTGGGCATTAATATATCCGTTGATGGCGGAAAGCTATCAAAGCCATAGAACTCCTCGAGGCCTTCGTTTTGACAGGTTATGGCTCCCGTAACTCTAAGCGAGCCTGAAGTTATGCCCGTCCGAATAATCGATATCTACAGGGTGCAACATCCACGGTGCAAGGTGCAACATCCATCCAAAATGGCGAAACAGTGCCGTAACACTTAACGAGCCATCCGAAATGGCGAAACATTTGTTTTGACAGGTTATGGCTGTCGTAACTCTTAACGAGCCAGAAGTTATGGCCGTCCGAATAATCGATATCTACAGGGTGCAACATCCACGGTGCAAGGTGCAACATCCGTCCGACATGGCGAAACAGTGTCGTACGACTTTTAGAAATGCGTGCATGGATTTGAAACGGAACAGTACCATGGTGCACCACTCTCCAGCGATGGTAAATCGAAGACCAGCCACCGTAATCCCGTTTTGCCGTAAAAATCCACGTGTCGAAAAAACGAAGGGTAAAAAACTTACGAGACCCGATTGAGATTCGGGTTGTCCTTTTTGGGCATTAGTCTATCTGTTGACAGCTGAAAGCTGTCAAAGCCGTAGAACTCATCGAGACCTTCGTTTTGACAGGTTATGGCTCCCGTTACTCTAAACGAGCCAGAAGTTATGGCCGTCCGAATAATCGATATCTACAGGGTGCAACATCCACGGTGCAAGGTGCAACATCCGTCCGAAATGGCAAAACAGTGCCGTACGACTTTTAGAATTGCGTGCATGGATTTGAAACAGAACAGTACCATGGTGCACCACTCTTCAGCGATGGGAAGTCGAAGACGGGCCACGGTAATCCCGTTTTACTGTAAAAATCCACGTGTCGAATAAACGAAGGGTAAAAAACTTACGAGACCCGATTGAGATTCGGGTTGTCCTTTTTGGGCATTACTCTATTTGTTGATGGTTGAAAGCTGTCAAAGCCGTAGAACTCATCGAGGCCTTCGTTTTGACAGGTTATGGCTCTCGTAACTCTAAACGAGCCAGAAGTTATGGCCGTCCGAATAATCAATATCTACAGTTTGCAACATCCACGGTGCAAGGTGCAACATCCGTCCTAAATGGCGAAACAGTGTCGTACGACTTTTAGAAATGCATGCATGGATTTGAAATGGAACAGTACCATGGTGCACCACTCTTCAGCGATGGGAAGTCGAAGACGAGCCACATTAATCCCGTTTTACCGTAAAAATCCACGTGTCGAAAAAACGAAGGGTAAAAAACTTACGAGACCCGATTGAGATTCGGGTTATCCTTTTTGGGCATTAATCTATCCGTTGACGGCTGAAAGCTGTCAAAACTGTAGAACTCATCGAGGCCTTCGTTTTGACAAGTTATGGCTCCCGTAACTCTAAACGAGCCAGAAGTTATGGACGTCCGAATAATCGATATCTACAGGGTGCAACATCCACGGTGCAAGGTGCAACATCCGTCCGAAATGGCGAAACAGTGCCGTACGACCTTTAGAAATGCGTGCATAGATTTGAAACGGAACAGTACCTTGGTGCACCACTCTTCAGCGATGGAAGTCGAAAACGGGGCACCGTAATCCCTTTTACCGTAAAAATCCACGTGTCGAAAAAACGAAGGGTAAAAAACTTACGAGACCCGATTGAGATTCCGGTTGTAATTTTTGCGCATTAATCTATCCGTTGACAGCTAAAAGCTGTCAAAGCCGTAGAACTCATCGAGGTCTTCGTTTTGACAGGTTATGGCTCCCGTAACACTAAACGAGCCAGAAGTTATGGCCGTCCGAATAATCGATATCTACAGGGTGCAACATCCACGGTGCAAGGTGCAACACCCATCCGAAATGGCGAAACAGTGCCGTATGACTTTTAGAAATGCGTGCATGGATTTGAAACGGAACAGTACCATGGTGCACCACTCTCCAGCGATGGGAAGTCGAAGACCGGCCACGGAAATCCCGTTTTACCGAAAAATCCACGTGTCGAAAAAACGAAGGGTAAAAAACTTACGAGACCCGATTGAGATTCGGGTTGTCCTTTTTGGGCATTAATCTATCCGTTGACGGCTGAAAGCTATCAAAGCCGTAGAACTCATCGAGGCCTTCGTTTTGACAGGTTATGGCTCCCGTAACTCTAAACGAGCCAGAAGTATGGACTTTTGAAATGGAACAGTACCATGGTGCACCACTCTTCAGCGATGGGAAGTCGAAGACGAGCCACATTAATCCCGTTTTACCGTAAAAATCCACGTGTCGAAAAAACGAAGGGTAAAAAACTTACGAGACCCGATTGAGATTCGGGTTGTCCCTTTTGGGCATTAATCTATCCGTTGACGGCTGAAAGCTGTCAAAACTGTAGAACTCATCGAGGCCTTCGTTTTGACAGGTTATGGCTCCCGTAACTCTAAACGAGCCAGAAGTTATGGCCATCCGAATAATCGATATCTACAGGGTGAAACATCCACGGTGCAAGGTGCAACATCCGTCCGAAATGGCGAAACAGTGTCGCGCGACCTTTAGAAATGCTTGCATGGATTTGAAACGGAACAGCACCTTGGTGCACCACTCTTCAGCGATGGGAAGTCGAAAACAGGGCACCGTAATCCCGTTTTACCGTAAAAATCCACGTGTCGAAAAAACGAAGGGTAAAAAACTTACGAGACCCGATTGAGATTCGGGTTGTCCTTTTTGGGCATTAATCTATCCATTGACGGCTGAAAGCTATCAAATCCGTAGAACTCATCGAGGCCTTCGTTTTGACAGGTTATGGCTCCTGCAACTCTAAACGAGCCAAAAGTTATGGCCGTCCGAATAATCGATATCTACAGGGTGCAACATCCACGGTGCAAGGTGCAACATCCGTCCGAAATGGCGAAACAGTGCCGTACGACCTATAGAAATGCGTGCATGGATTTGAAATGGAACAGTACCTTGGTGCACCACTCTTCAGCGATGGGAAGTCGAAAACGGGGCACTGTAATCCCGTTTTACCGTAAAAATCCACGTGTCGAAAAAACGAAGGGTAAAAAACTTACGAGACCCGATTGAGATTCCGGTTGTCCTTTTTGGGCATTAATCTATCCGTTGACAGCTGAAAGCTATCAAAGACGTAGAACTCATCGAGGTCTTCGTTTTGACAGGTTATGGATCCCGTAACTCTAAACGAGCCAGAAGTTATGGCCGTCCGAATAATCGATATCTACAGGGTGCAACATCCACGGTGCAAGCTGCAACATCCGTCCGAAATGGCGAAACAGTGCCGTATAACTTTTAGAAATGCGTGCATGGATTTGAAACGGAACAGTACCACGGTGCACCACTCTCCAGCGATGGAAAGTCGAAGACGGGCCACGGTAATCCAGTTTTACCGTAAAAATCCACGTGTCGAAAAAACGAAGGGTAAAAAACTTACGAGACCCGATTGAGATTCGGGTTGTCCTTTTTGGGCATTAATCCATCCGTTGATGGCTGAAAGCTATCAAAGCCGTGTAACTCATCGAGGCCTTCGTTTTGATAGGTTATGGCTCCCGTAGCTCTAAACGAGCCAGAAGTTATGGCCGTCCGAATAATCGATATCTACAGGGTGCAACATCCACGGTGCAAGATGCAACATCCGTCCGAAATGGCAAAACAGTGCCGTACGACCTTTAGAAATGCGTGCATGGATTTGAAACGGAAGTACCATGGTGCACCACTCTCCAGCGATGGGAAGTCGAAAACGGGGTACCGTAATCCCGTTTTACCGTAAAAATCCATGTGTCGAAAAAACGAAGGGTAAAAACTTACGAGACCCGATTGAGATTCGGGTTGTCCTTTTTGGGCATTAATCTATCCGTTGACGGCTGAAAGCTGTCAAAGCCATAGAAATCATCGAGGCCTTCGTTTTGACAGGTTATGGCTCCCGTAACTCTAAACGAGCTAGAAGTTATGGCCGTCCGAATAATCGATATCTACAGGGTACAACATCCATGGTGCAAGGTGCAACATCCGTCCAAAATGGAGAATACGTGCCCTGCGACTTTTAGAAATGCGTGCATGGATTTGAAACGGAACAGTACCATGGTGCATCACTCTTCAGCGGTGGGAAGTCGAAGACGGGCCACGGTAATCCCGTTTTACCGTAAAAATCCACGTGTCGGAAAAACGAAGGGTAAAAAACTTACGAGACCCGATTGAGATTCGGGTTGTCCTTTTTGGGCATTAATCTATTCGTCGACGGCTGAAAGCTGTCAAAGCCGTAGAACTCATCGAGGCCTTCGTTTTGACAGGTTATGGCTCCCGTAACTCTAAACGAGCCAGAAGTCATGGCCGTCCGAATAATCGATTTCTACAGGGTGCAACATCCACGGTGCAAGGTGCAACATCCGTCCGAAATGGCGAAACAGTGCCGTACGACCTTTAGAAATGCGTGCATGGATTTGAAACGGAACAGTACCATGGTGCACCACTCTTCAGCGATGGGAAGTCGAAAAGGGGCACCGTAATCCCATTTTCCGTAAAAATCCACGTGTCGAAAAAACGAAGGGTAAAAAACTTACGAGACCCGATTGAGATTCGGGTTGTCCTTTTTGGGCATTAATCTATCCGTTGACAGCTAAAAGCTATCAAAGCCGTAGAACTCATCGAGGCCTTCGTTTTGACTGGTTATGGCTCCCGTAACTCTAAACGAGCCAGAAGTTATGGCCGTCCGAATAATCAATATCTACAGGGTGCAACGTCCACGGTGCAAGGTGCAACATCCGTCCGAAATGGCGAAACAGTGCCGTACGACCTTTAGAAATGCGTGCATGGATTTGAAACGGAACAGTACCATGGTGCACCACTCTTCAGCGATGGGAAGTCGAAAAGGGGCACCGTAATCCCATTTTACCGTAAAAATCCACGTGTCGAAAAAACGAAGGGTAAAAAACTTACGAGACCCGATTGAGATTCGGGTTGTCCTTTTTGGGCATTAATCTATCCGTCGACGGCTGAAAGCTATCAAGGCCGTAGAACTCATCGAGGCGTTCATTTTGATAGGTTATGGCTCCCGTAACTCTAAACGAGCCGAAGTTATGGCCGTCCGAATAATCTATATCTACTGGGTGCAACATCCACGGTGCAAGGTGCAACATCCGTCCGAAATGGCGAAACAGTGTCGTACGACCTTTAGAAACGCGTGCATGGATTTGAAATGGAACAGTACCATGGTGCACCACTCTCCAGCGATGGTAAATCGAAGACCATCCACCGTAATCCCGTTTTACCGTAAAAATCCACATGTCGAAAAAACAATGGGTAAAAAACTTACGAGACCCGATTGAGATTCGGGTTGTCCTTTTTGGGCTTTATTCTATCTGTTGACGGTTGAAAGCTATCAAAGCCGTAGAACTCATCGTGGCCTTCGTTTTGACAGGTTATGGCTCCCGTAACTCTAAACGAGCCAGAAGTTATAGTCGTCCGAATAATCGATATCTACAAGATGCAACATCCACGGTGCAAGCTGCAACGTCCGTCCGAAATGGCGAAACAGTGTCGTACGATTTTTCAAAATGCGTGCATGGATTTGAAACGAAACAGTACCATGGTGCACCACTCTCCAGCGATGGTAAATCGAAGACCAGCCACAGTAATCCCGTTTTGCCGTAAAAATCCACGTGTCGAAAAAACGAAGGGTAAAAAACTTACGAGACCCGATTGAGATTCAGGTTGTCTTTTTTGGGCATTAATATATCCGTTGATGGCTGAAAGCTATCAAAGCCATAGAACTCCTCGAGGCCTTCGTTTTGATAGGTTATGGCTCCCGTAACTCTAAACGAGCCTGAAGTTATGCCCATCCGAATAATCGATATCTACAGGGTGCAACATCCACGGTGCAAGGTGCAACATCCATCCAAAATGGAGAAACAGTGCCGTAACACTTAACGAGCCATCCGAAATGGCTAAACATTTGTTTTGACAGGTTATGGCTCCCGTAACTCTCAACGAGCCAGAAGTTATGGCCGTCCGAATAATCGATATCTACAGGGTGCAACATCCACGGTGCAAGGTGCAACATCCGTCCGACATGGCGAAACAGTGTCGTACGACTTTTAGAAATGCGTGCATGGATTTGAAACGGAACAGTACCATGGTGCACCACTCTCCAGCAATGGTAAATCGAAGACCAGCCACCGTAATCCCGTTTTGCCGTAAAAATCCACGTGTCGAAAAAACGAAGGGTAAAAAACTTACGAGACCCGATTGAGATTCGGGTTGTCCTTTTTGGGCATTAGGCTATCTGTTGACAGCTAAAAGCTGTCAAAGCCGTAGAACTCATCGAGGCCTTCGTTTTGATAGGTTATGGCTTCCGTTACTCTAAACGAGCCAGAAGTTATGGCCGTCCGAATAATCGATATCTACAGGGTGCAACATCCACGGTGCAAGGTGCAACATCCGTCCGAAATGGCAAAACAGTGCCGTACGACTTTTAGAATTGCGTGCTGTTTGCGCAAAAAATGGGCAAACACCTCCAAGTCGTGTGATTTAGTTGATTTTATGTGATTCTTAATGATTTAGATGAGTTATGTAAATATGAAAAAAGCAGGGGCTGAAATGTAAAAGACACGCAGATTTATAGTGGTTCGGCCAGAACGTGCCTACGTCCACTTTATATGTTATTATCTTCTTTGTTTCAGATTACAAGTACAATGCTTTGTGTACAAGTATATGAAAGTAGTTTGAAAGTTCCTTCCGTGCTTGAGCTCTCAAACTTGTCTGCCATTGTTGTACCCCTGCTCCTCTATTTATAGAGTGAGGCTGGGGGCAGGGGTCCTGAATGCATATAGCTGCTGGTGGGCCCGGGCTGAAGCAATCTGGCCTGGTAGTTATTTGGTTCGGCGAGGCCTCATTCGGCATGGAGCTTGGACCGGTGGTAGGTCTAGACCGGTGGTAGGTGTGGACCGGTGGTAGGTGTGGACCGGTAGTGAGTGTGGTTCGGTGTTAGATGGTGTGGGCTTTGGACCGGCAATGGCCTCGTCCAGTAGTAGTGGGGGATGTGTGGATCGGTAGTATGATTGGTTCGGCCATGATGGGAATGGGTTTGGTTCGGCATTGATGGAGATGTGTTTGGTCCGGTGGCCGAATGGGAATGCCGAATGGGCTTGTATATTGCGAACGCCGGATGGACTTCTGTGCTTGCATTGAGCCTTGTGTTTGTTGAACGTAGTGGGGGTTGTGAGCCCGGGTGAAACTGTGATTCCTTGGTCTCGAGATCTTCTGGGTGAGAATTCGCCCAACGTTTGCCCCCCAAAGTGGGGCACGTGCTTGCATGTGTCGCGCTTTGTTTCCCTACGGTAGGAAGGCTTGTTTTGTAATGCCATGGGCTGGATGTTCGTATTCTGTTGATGTCCTGCAAAGGAATTTACAGTTTTAGTGTGATTTCAAATAACGATCGCTCGGGATCGAAATTTTTGAGATAGAGCGAATCGTGCCGTTCGGGGCGAGAGGGTGTGCCCCGAAGGGGGTTTAGCATTATCGATGTCAGGTTCACGTTAGAGTGGGTCCCTGGATCGTTTGTCAAGGTGGTTTATCGCCAGCTCAGAGCATGCCTAGGGATCGTTCGCGACCCCGTACATGTGTAAGTAGCTTAGCCATTTCATAAGAATCAAATATCCATTTAATCGATGAGCTTAAAAAGGATGTCAAAGTGCAAATTCTCGCGACGATAGGGTTAATAGCCATTCAAAGCGTGCCTATGGACCGTTCGTGGTTGCGTACACGTGTAAATGATTAACCCACGTTGGTGAGAGATTTACGACTCATTCATTGTTATTATATTCTCTACTTTATTAGTAGGTCCTAGTTATCGGTACTTATCTGAGTGAGGTGCTTTACATGCCCCCTGTTTCTGGTTTTCGCTGGTGGAGACAGCTTCATTCGGTTTTTGGTTGGTCCGGTATGGATAATTTCATTCGGTATTTTGTTGGTCCGGTATATGTTGGTCCGGTCGGCCGGACCAGTTAGTTCGGCAGATCTGAGCGCGCCTATATATAGAGCTACGCCCCCTTAGTTTTTTCCTTACCGAACCAGAGAGCCGAATCAACTGACCACCGAACCAAATCTTCTGCCGAACCAAGCTTCTTCCGAATCAGGTACATCCTTTTTTGCCGAATGGGTTTGATTGCCGAATACATATGAAAGATTTCAAATGCCGAATGAACTTGAGACATCAGTGCCGAATGAACTTTCGTCATAAGTGCCGAATCAACTTTAGACATCATCGCCGAATGAACCTTCGTCATAAGTGCCGAATGAACTTTAGATATCATCGCCGAATGAACATAGGACCCTAGTACCGAATGGCCTTGAATCCCAGTGCCGAATGACTTTTGTATTCGGACTTTGAGTGGAACTCCAGACTTATGCATGCTTGCTTGTATTCTTGTTCTAACATCATGTTTTTCACTTTTGTGTATGCAGATAAATGTCTCGCAAGGCGGAAACACGATCAGACAGACGGAAATCCAAAGATAGAGGCGAGTCTTCCTCCGTGCCCCCAGCCCAATCAGGATCTGGGCAGCATCGACCTGTTCCGAGGTCGTTAGTGGACGGATATGGTCCACAGGAACTTCTGGTTTCCCCTCCCGATTGCTTTCCTAGCTCCCTAAAGGAGGAGCAACTTGATGTCATCTCTCGTTCATTTGGGATAGACAGGGCTCTAATGCTGCTGCCGGGAGATGGGGTGATGCCGTATAATCCCCCCGAAGGTTACTTCGCTTACAGCAGGTACCATTACATGTGTGGTGCTATCCCTCCTATCAATGCCTGGATAGTCAGCTTTACCACATATTTGAAAGCGGCTCCATTCCAGCTTCAGCCGAACTCCTATGCCATTCTGGTAAGCCTCTTCGTCATCTTCCAAAGGAGATACGGGCGCCCTCCTTCTAACCGGGAAATTCGGTATTTGTATAACCTGAGGGGCTACAAGAAGGGGTCTCCGTATATTAGTCTGGAAGCGGCCGTGCCCTTCAAACCGGTCTTGGACTTATATTCAAAGTTCACCATGTTCAAGAATGAATGGTTCTTCGTCAAGGACGATTCTGTTTCTTTCCGCCTTTTCACTTCCGGCTGTAAGATTAATTTCATTTATATTTTCCATGTTCTGACTGTAGTGCTTCTTCTGACACGCTTCTATTTCTTGCTAGCGACAGGTGGCATTACTGTCATGGAAGATGATTCTTTGGCGCGGATGGCTGCTGGAATAAAGGCCATTCCTGCGCGGGACAGGTCGGCTTCGTTCCTGATCACGAACGCTACCCTCCTGGAGTACAATTTGATCCAGCCGCACCAGTCCGTTGTTAAGCAGAGGGACACGGCTGAGGAGAAGGCTGCTAAAGCTAAGGAGGGGGTCACGGTGAAGAGTGGCAAGAGAAAACCCTTTGCACAGCATCCCGTCGCGGGGGGAAAGAAGCTTAAAGAATCGGAGGGCACCTCTCCCAGTACTTGCCCGATCATTCCGGAGGAGTAAGGTGTGGAAGAGGGCGAAGGAGGCGATATGGAAGGAGAGTCGGAAGGCGGAGGAGATGGAGATGGTCAGGGTGGTAGTGGTGCTGGTGCCTTAACTTCTGGGCAAGACTCTGAGCTGGATGAGGCCCTCCGCCAGGCCTTCGGGGAATCGGAAGGGGAATCGGGAGTGGAGAAGGCGAAGGAGACTGGCAAGGTCGGGGCTGGTACCGATCTATCCCCTAGGGGTTCCTCAGCCAGGGTGACTTCGGCGGTGCAAGGTGAACTTTTGTCCTCTGTCGATTCCAATTTCGATAAGGACTTAGAAATATTTTATGGTTCACTCCCGTCCTGGAATGAGATTCAGGACTTATTGCAGTACCCCACTCCTCCGCAGGGTTTGTATAATAGACGTGCCTTCACACTTTTCTTCCTTTTTACTTAACATGTTTCCTGAATTGTGGACCATTGTATGTTCGTAACACTTGTTCTTTATTCCAGGGGCAGGCCAGGTGGTTAAAACGTCAGAAGTTCGACACCGCCTCGAACAGTTCAAGTTGATGAGAGCTTCTGCGAAGCCTCCCACTGGTCGTACTGGGGACGCGGTCAAATACCGTCCTCTTCTCGGGGTCATCGAAGAGGGCATTCAGAAAAAGAAGAGGAGTCGTTCTTTATTTGAGCCTTCCCCTGGTCCGCAGCTTCCTGTTCAGCCTCCTCGTGATGCCACGGAGGAGAGTACGGAGTTTATCCCCCCTCCACCTCCTTCCAAGAATCCTACAGTTATCCGCATAAGGCGTCCTGACGTGCCCCGTGACCCCTTTGTCGGTCATCCTGATTTAGATCCAAGCTCTCGGGATATTTCATTTGATGAGGCCACGGGTGAACACCTCCTTCCCCGCAACCCCATGGTACGAGTGTTAGACGAGGCTAAGTCTCTAGATCTTGATCTGCTTACCACTCGGGTAGTTACCATGGGAGACGAGTTCAAGGCTAATATTGATCGGGTGGCCGAGGAGACCAAGAAGTTAATGAAGTATCATGCTCATTTGGTCAAGGCTGGGGAGGAGATTGGAAGTGCTAATATTCGGTTGCGGCTGAAGGTTGCTGATCAGGCCGAACAGCTTGCCGGTCAAGCCGTTCAGATTTCTCGGCACGAGGAAGCCTCCAGGCGTCTGAAAGAGACCATGGAAAAGGCTAGTAGGGCGGAATTACGGAAGATGGAGGCCGCCTGTAAGGAGCGGATCGACATGGCCATTGCGACAGTGGATGAGGTTCGGAATGCGGATCTCGAGCAGGTGGAGGAGTTGTCTGGGAGGCTTGAGGCCGCGGAGATGGCTCAAGTCAAGTTAAAGGAGGAGATGGAGGAGATGAGGAGGTCTCTCCAGGCTGACTGCTCGAGATACCGATCAGAGAGGGATGCCGTTGTCGCTAAGTTGCAGGCTTCCGAGGCCAGGGTGAGGGAGTTCGAGGAGAATGAGGGGATGATGGACGAGATGCTGCAGGACATGTACTTTCGCACTTGGAAGGAGGGCAGCTTGTCTTGGATGAATGACTATCCCCGGGTCATGGCTAAGATATATCTCCGGGCTTTAGAGGAGGCCAGGGTCAATGCGGGTAAGGAAGGTGGAGTGGCTTTTAGCCTGGATGTGTTCACTGCTCAGTTCTCGAAAGAGGAGCAAGTGGCGGTGAAGGAGGGGATGCGGTTGCTCGCTGCGGAGGAAGCGGGTGTGCAACTGGAGGATGAGGATCAAGCGGCGGACGCTGGTGAGTTATTCTTCTCTTTTCCTTTTCTTTCCGGGTTTCCATAACTTGATCGTTTATCGTTTGTTTAATGGATTCCTTTTCTGAATTGGACAGGTGGAACTTCCGATCAACATGCTGGGGGTTCCGGCCCTGCGGCCAAATAGGCTTGGGAAGTTGGTGATGGAGTGTGGACGCAGCTGGTTACTCGTCCGGATTCGGCCGCTTTTTATTTCATTTTTACTGTTGTTCACGTTAGTCCAAAACATTGATGTGACTGTAATAATATTATTTGCAGAGAATAACTTGGTGTGATTTCATAATATAAGCTGATTTTGTTATGTTTAAAAGTTGTTGTCATTTTGATGTGCTGCGTGAAAAGTATAACCATGTATATGCCTGTGATTTTAGTTGTGTTTGATGTTAAGCCTTTGCTTGAAATATAATTTCATGTTTTGCAATGTTGGTGTGACATATGAATAAGCTATAGTTATGCATCTATGTACAAGAGAAGAGAGTACCGCCCTTCATGTTTTATTTGCAGGCGGTAGTTTTGAGCATCTTGTGTAACTGATCATGAATATATCTGAGTACCTTGCCACCCAGTATGCGGGCTTAGATTCTCATGAGTGAATGCTCCCTGTTCGGTTTCCTGTACTTTAGAGTTTGTTATACAGGATAGGGGAAAAGTATTTAAATGAAATGGAAATATAGAAAAAGTAAAACTTCCAGTCACGGAAGGCCGTCGATGTGCTTAAGTTCGTGGCAAACGGGTTTTGTAGTCACTTTCCCTAGCTGTGGGTCTTGGAGACATTTGTCACCCATCTTACGCCTCCGCGGGGAGTTTTCTTTTTTACCACAGCCGCACTTAAGACACATCGGAGCCGAGATCGCGCACGGTAACTACCCGAACCATTATGGTCCGTAATCGTGGGTATTATTCGATTTACCGTGGCCGGCTAGCGTGGGTGCCGTTGGCCGTGAACTACCCCTGGCTGGCCACACCTTATGTTGGGGCTTAAAGTAGGTTCACAGTTGCCGGCGAGCCGAACGCCGTAATGAGCTGCCATCGGCTATAGTCGGCCTTTATGATGACTTATAATCGGCTCATTACAGTTGGCTTTGAGGGCAGGCGCGAGCAATGAGTTAACCCGCAGCAGAGGGATGCTGGAGCAAAAGAGTCTCATTGGCGAGTGCATAGAATCGTACCGTACCTGTTAGGCCTTGTCCAGATGAGGCCGTGGTGCGTCTTGAGTGGAGATGCCATAAGATTTTGTTCAACAGAAAAGGATAAAGCTTAACAAGCAGCCAAGATATAAAGGAACGAGTTAAAAAGACACAAGATTTTTTAAAGTGGTTCGGCATGAAAATGCCTACGTCCACTGATTCTCTTTGTTAATTCACTTCATATGGGTAGTACAAGTTAAGAAAAGTATCGACGGAGGTGTCGGATGTTCCATGCCCTCTGGAACACCTCTCCGTCCACTGTTGACAAAATATAAGCTCCGTTGTGGAGGTCTTTATGAATTACATATGGTCCGTCCCAGATGGGGTCCAGTGCCCCGGGGCGCGGAAAGATTCGCCTGAGGACAAGATCTCCTTCTTGTAAGATGCGATGTTTGGAGTTGTATAGTGCTGCCACCTTTTGTTTGTGAGCTGCTGCTTTGAGAGCTGCACCGTTTCTCCTTTCCTCAATCAGATCCAAAGACATGAGGAGGAGTTCTTCGTTTTCTTCTGGATTGTAGTGGATCCTACGATGGGAAGGAACAATAGTCTCAATAGGGAGCATTGCCTCCGATCCGTATGCCAAAGAGAAAGGAGTATGTCCCGTTGATGTTCTGAAAGATGTGCGGTAGGCCCAAAGTGCCGTAGGAAGTTCGTCCACCCAAGCGCCTTTTGACTTTTCGAGTTTCTTCTTGATTAGGGTTTTGAGAATTTTGTTGACAGCTTCGACTTGTCCGTTTGCCTGAGGATAAGCTACCGATGAGAAGCTTTTATGAATTCCATGCTCTTGGCACCAGTCGGCGAATTCTTTGCTGTCAAATTGGAGTCCGTTGTCTGATATGATCTTGAGTGGTACTCCGTACCTGCACAGAATATTTTTGATCAAGAAGTTGATAACTTTTGCTGAAGATATTTTATTTAGGGGTTCCGCTTCCACCCATTTGGTGAAATAATCGACTGCCACTATAGCATATTTGGCCCCGCCCCTGCCCGTTGGCAGTTCGCCAATTAAATCAATTCCCCATACAGCAAAGGGCCAAGGGATGGTCATTTGAGTAATCTCATTTGTGGGTAGTCGAGGAATCTTGGCAAATTTCTAACATCTGTCGCATCTCTTGACGAAGTCTAAGGCGTCTTTGTTTAGTGTGGGCCAGTAATATCCATATCGGAGTATCTTTTTCGCCAGAGTCTGCCCTCCAGTGTGATCTCCGCAACTACCTTGATGGATGTTGAATAAGATTTCCTTGGCTTCCCTTCCAGCGACGCATCTGAATAAGGGGCTAGAGAAGCCATGCCGATAGAGGATGCCTTCTTGTATTGTGTAGTGGGGAGCTTTCCTCAAAATTCTCCTGACTTCATCACGTTTGTCTGGTAGTGTGCCGTCCTGCAAATATTTCCGGATAGGAGTCATCCAAGTTGCTTCTTCAATTGTAGTTATCAGATTCACTTGTTCAAAACTTGGGGCTAGCTGCCTTGAGATGGCTAGTGCTCCGGAAATGGTGCTATTCATCATACTAGCTTGCTTTGCTAGTTAATCGGCCTCTTGGTTATCTTCTCGAGGAATGTGTTTGATTAGATAATGGCCAATTGGTCGAGCAGCAGTTTGGTTTTCTTTAGATATGCTGTGAGTCGTTCTCCTCGTGTCTGGAATTCTTCTAGTACTTGGTTTACGATAAGTTGAGAATCACTATGAAGACATAAAGAATTGACTCCAATTTCTAAGGCAAGCTCCAATCCCGCTATTACTGCCTTATACTCCGCATCGTTGTTAGTGGCCGCGAATTCCAACCTTAACGCATAGTACAGCTTTCTTCCCCTGGGGGTGATTATCACAATACCTGCCCCCGAGCCTTGTTCGTTTGATGCTCCATCTACAAAGAGGTTCCATTTGATGTTTTTTGCTATTTCAAACTGATCTTTGCCTTCGTTGGTGGTGAATTCGGCAATGAAATCGGCCAGGGCTTGCCCCTTGATAGCAGTGCGAGGATGGTAGGTGACGTCATACTAACTTAGTTTAATGCACCATTTGAGGAGTCGTCCAGAAGTGTCGGGACGATGGAGCACCTGTCTTAGTGGCTGATCGGTTAGAACTCTGATGGAGTGAGATTGGAAGTAGTGTCGTAGTTTTCGTGACGCGATCAATAAACAATATGCCAATTTCTCAAGTTTAGGATACCTGGCT
The DNA here is from genome assembly GCA_030765085.1 of Allium cepa. Taxonomy (NCBI): domain Eukaryota; kingdom Viridiplantae; phylum Streptophyta; class Magnoliopsida; order Asparagales; family Amaryllidaceae; genus Allium; species Allium cepa. The sequence goes on from CM060941.1 coordinate 3,974,749, forward strand.
TCTGCCCCTGTAAATCTCTTACTTATAAAGTACACCGGGCATTGTGTGCGGTCTTCTTCTCTTACCAGGGCAGCGCTTAGAGCATGAGATGATACAGCAAGGTATAGGTATAGCTCTTCGCCTTCGTTTGGAGTTGAGAGTACTGGTGGTTTCTGAAGGTGTTCGATCAGGTTAAGGAAGGTTTTTAAGCATTCATCGGTCCACTCGAACTTTCCTTTGTCTTTCTTGAGAGCTTCGAAGAAAGGGACGCACTTGTCAGTTGCTTTGGAAATGAATCTGCTTAGGGCGGCTACCTTTCCGTTTAAGCTCTGCATTTCTTTTCGGGTGGAAGGTATCCTTATTTCTTTTAGAGCCCGGATTTGTTCAGGGTTTGCTTCAATTCCTCTGGAATGGACAATGAACCCTAAGAATTTTCCCGATGACACTCCGAAGGAACACTTTAGAGGATTCAGCTTCATTCCATATCGGCGAAGTACCTGAAACATCTCGCTCAGGTGGCTTACATGATCGTCGGCTTTCCTGGACTTTACCAACATGTCATCCACATATTCTTCCATAGTTCGTCCTATTAATTCCACGAACATCTTGTTGACGAGGCGCTGATAGGTGGCTCCGGCATTTTTGAGTCCAAAAGGCATGACTTTGTAACAATATAATCCCCGGTCAGTGATGAAGCTAGTGTGGTCTTGATCGGGAGCGTGCATGGGAATCTGGTTGTATCCGGAGTATGCGTCCATAAAAGATAAAAGTTCGTGCCCGGCAGTGCTGTCCACAAGTTGATCGATTCGGGGGAGCGGGAAGCAGTCTTTCGGGCAAGCGTCATTTAAGTTGGAGAAATCAATGCATGTTCGCCACTTCCCATTAGCTTTCTTTACTAGTACCGGGTTAGCTATCCACTCGGGGTAGATGGCTTCTCGTATGAAGTCATTAGCAAGTATGTTCTTTACTTCCTCGTCGAGGGCTGCTGATCGTTCTGCTCCCATGCTTCTCTTTTTCTGCTTTATCGGTGCCCTGGTGGGATCGATGTTCAGCATGTGGCATGCTATGTCTGGGGAGATTCCTGTCATATCGGCATGTGTCCACGCAAATACATCTAAGTTGTGGCGGAGAAAGTCGATGAGTTGATCCTTCAATTCTGTTTTTAGCTGAGATCCTATTTTTAATAGTCTGTTTGAATCATGTTTGTCTACAGATACGAATTCCATGGCCTCTGCAGGCTCAGCGGTAGCCTCCTCCTCCTTATCCCTGGGGTCTAGTTCATTGAAAGGATCGCTGGTGTATCCAAGAGGAGGGGCTTTCTTTAGTTGCTATGCTTCCAAGCTTTTCATGCAGAGAGTAGTCTCTACATCTTTCCCTTTATTCTTTCTATGGTTATTGCGAAGTTCAGTTACATAGCAATCTCGAGCGGCGTCTTGATCTCCTTCAACTTCTCCTATTCCGTCATCTGTTGGGAATTTCATCTTTAGGCACCACGGGGCTAGGACAATTTGGAAGTCAGACAAGGCTGGTCTTCCCAAGAAGGCGTTGTAGGCCGAGTGGTTTTCTATTAGTACGAACGTTTGTTTTCGCACAACGGAGCGGGGATGACTTCCTATTTCGACGAAGAGGTCAAGTTGCCCGAGGGGCATTTTCGCATCTCCAGTGAAACCGTGCAGGGGTTTGTTGCAGGGAGACACATCCTTCATTGACAGTTTCATTTTGTCAAAAGCATGCTTGAATAGGACATTTACGGAGCTTCCCGTGTCTATTAGAATTCGGAAAACTTTAGCTGGACCGAACCAGGCAGAGATGACCATGGGATCCATATGCGGATACTGTCTTCCTTCTAAATCACGCTTACTGAATACGATGTCCTCACTCTCTTTCCGTTTCGGGTGGCGTTCTTCCATAATGGAGTTAACATAGCCTTCAGCATTTCTAAGTGACTTGCCGTATCTTTCCATCTCTGCCCAGCTTCTGTCGACGATGTGTGGTCCTCCCGAGATGGTATGGACCACTATCTTCTCTTGACTAGAGCCACTGGTGTTGCGATTTCCTCCGCTTACTTCTGGGAGGGGTCGCTTTGAGTTCTCATTGGCAGGAGTTGGAGTCCTGTTCTGACCTTTCACATTGCGTTCCAGCCTTCTTCTCCTGATGTGTTCTTCGATCAAGTCCCGGAGATGGTGGCATTCATTGGTGTCATGTCCGTGGGATTCGTGGAAGCGGCAGAACTTTCCAGACTTGAGTGTGTTATCAGATTCTTTCTTGTGCGGGGGCGCTTGTATCCGAGTTCGCCCTGAGTGGCTAGAAAGATGTTTTCGATTGTTTCATTCAAAGGAGTGTAGGAGTCAAATCTTGGTCCTGGCCGATATTGGCGTTTTTCAACCTTCTTGCCCCCAGCATTGTCTCTAGATTCATTTCTTCGAATGTCCTTGGTTGCAGCGGGAACCTTGTCTGAAGTTGTCTTACCTTGTTGCCCTGACTGCCTCTCAGTGGCGGCGTCTTCGAGTCTAATATACTTTCCAGCTTCATGGAAGAAATCTGGTAAAGTAGCTGGTTTTTCCTTAGTTAATCTTCTAGCGAACTTGGTATCCGGGTGTACACCACTACAGAGGGCCATTAGGGTGAGCTTTTCATCGGCATCTTGGACTGCGGCCGCTGCGGCATTGAACCGGGTTAGATATTGTTGTAGTGTCTCTCCGGATTTCTGTTTGACATTGGATAGAGAATAAGCATCCTTGGGTTGTTCTACGTAGATGCGGAACTGGCTAATGAACCTTTCTTTCAACATCTCCCATGAGCTGATAGACCCATGGGGTAGATGGCAGAACCAGGAGGTAGCTAGATCTGCTAGGAATAGCGGAAAGCATTTACACAGCACCCCTTCTGTTGCTCCGCTCATGAGCATATGCTGGGTGTATCTTTGTAAGTGTACGATGGGGTCGGAAGTCCCCTTGTAAGGTTCCATGGTTGGCATTTTCCATTCCCGGGGGGTGATGGCAGTTTCGATATTGCGGGCGAAGGGGCTGGTGACCCTAGCGCCTATTCCTCGGTCCCTTTGCTCCCGTTGGACGCATTCTCTGAATAATCGTGCCATTCTTTCATCAGAATTTGGAGCGGATAAAAATGAACTTAGTTCTTCCCTGCGAGATCGATCTCGTCCAGATGACCTGTAGGGATGGTATAGTCTATCACTTCTGACGTTATCCAGTGGTTGCCTCTGGCTGCTCGGGTGCATGCTAGGACCAGCTACAGTTGCCCCCAGCCTTGATCTTCCCCTGTGGGGTTCTGTTTCGAGCATTTCCATGGGGTCAACTTCGGGCTGGGTTCTAGCTCGGCTCCGTTCAGCGGGGTTTCTATGATTAGGTGGCATGACTGGCTCAGCTACATCCGACCCTCGCCTGGCGCCTCCCCCACTGGGTTCGGTTACGAGCGCTTCCTCGAGTCGGAGTTCGGGCTGAGTCCGGGCGCGGCCCCTATCATTGTTATTTCTGTTGATGGCTTCCTCGAAGAGGGAAGATCTTTGCTGTCTCCGAGATCCTCCAGATTGGGATTCATCCCATGATTCAGTGTTGCGGTTGGATTCTTCGACATCCCTCAAGCGTGACATGAGTTGGTTCACCAAAGCTTCTTGTTGGGATGCGAAGCGGTTAGTCACTTCCACCACAACTCTGTCTAGGTCTGCTCTAGTGATTACTGCCGGTTGTTCCGCGGCAGGGGCTGTTGGAATTGCCTGATCAACCTGTGGCACTGCTGCGGTAGTGGGATGGTTCTCTTGATCTGGATCCACTGGATTTGGAGCGCTGCTAGTTGCAGCATTCTTTCCCTTGTTGGCGTCTTTTCTTGGTCTGGAAGTCATGTTTCCTAGGCAATGAAGGATGCTATTGGGAAAGAAGGTTGAATGAGGGAAGCTGAAGCCTGAGTTCAATTCTCAGTGAAAGCACCAAAAATGTTTGCGCAAAAAATGGGCAAACACCTCCAAGTCGTGTGATTTAGTTGATTTTATGTGATTCTTAATGATTTAGATGAGTTATGTAAATATGAAAAAAGCAGGGGCTGAAATGTAAAAGACACGCAGATTTATAGTGGTTCGGCCAGAACGTGCCTACGTCCACTTTATATGTTATTATCTTCTTTGTTTCAGATTACAAGTACAATGCTTTGTGTACAAGTATATGAAAGTAGTTTGAAAGTTCCTTCCGTGCTTGAGCTCTCAAACTTGTCTGCCATTGTTGTACCCCTGCTCCTCTATTTATAGAGTGAGGCTGGGGGCAGGGGTCCTGAATGTATATAGCTGCTGGTGGGCCCGGGCTGAAGCAATCTGGCCAGGTAGTTATCTGGTTCAGCGAGGCCTCATTCGGCATGGAGCTTGGACCGGTGGTAGGTCTAGACCGGTGGTAGGTGTGGACCGGTAGTGAGTGTGGTTCGGTGTTAGATGGTGTGGGCTTTGGACCGGCAATGGCCTCGTCCGGTAGTAGTAGGGGATGTGTGGATCGGTAGTATGATTGGTTCGGCCATGATGGGAATGGGTTTGGTTCGGCCTTGATGGAGATGTGTTTGGTCCGGTGGCCGAATGGGAATGCCGAATGAGCTTGTATATTGCGAACGCCGGATGGACTTCTATGCTTGCATTGAGCCTTGTGTTTGTCGAACGTAGTGGGGGTTGTGAGCCCGGGTGAAACTGTGATTCCTTGGTCTCGAGATCTTCTGGGTGAGAATTCGCCCAACACGTGCATGGATTTGAAACAGAACAGTACCATGGTGCACCAATCTTCAGCGATGGGAAGTCGAAGACGGGCCACGGTAATCCCGTTTTACTGTAAAAATCCACGTGTCGAATAAACGAAGGGTAAAAAACTTACGAGACCCGATTGAGATTCGGGTTGTCCTTTTTGGGCATTAGTCTATTCGTTGATGGTTGAAAGCTATCAAAGCCGTAGAACTCATCGAGGCCTTCGTTTTGACAGGTTATGGCTCTCGTAACTCTAAACGACCCAGAAATTATGGCCGTCCGAATAATCGATATCTACAGGGTGCAACATCCACGGTGCAAGGTGCAACATCCGTCCGAAATGGCGAAACAGTGTCGTACGACTTTTAGAAATGTGTGCATGGATTTGAAATGGAACAGTACCATGGTGCACCACTCTTCAGCGATGGGAAGTCGAAGACGAGCCACAGTAATCCCGTTTTACCGTAAAAATCCACGTGTCGAAAAAACGAAGGGTAAAAAACTTACGAGACCCGATTGAGATTCGGGTTGTCCTTTTTGGGCATTAATCTATCCGTTGACGGCTGAAAGCTGTCAAAACTGTTGAACTCATCGAGGCCTTCGTTTTGACAGGTTATGGCTCCCGTAACTCTAAACGAGCCAGAAGTTATGGACGTCCGAATAATCGATATCTATAGGGTGCAACATCCACGGTGCAAGGTGCAACATCCGTCCGAAATGGCGAAACAGTGCCGTACGACCTTTAGAAATGCGTGCATAGATTTGAAACGGAACAGTACCTTGGTGCACCACTCTTCAGCGATGGGAAGTCGAAAATGGGGTACCGTAATCCCTTTTACCGTAAAAGTCCACGTGTCGAAAAAACGAAGGGTAAAAAACTTACGAGACCCGATTGAGATTCGGGTTGTAATTTTTGCGCATTAATCTATCCGTTCACAGCTAAAAGCTTTCAAAGCCGTAGAACTCATCGAGGTCTTCGTTTTGACAGGTTATGGCTCCCGTAACTCTAAACGAGCCAGAAGTTATGGCCGTCCGAATAATCGATATCTACAGGGTGCAACATCCACGGTGCACGGTGCAACATCCATCCGAAATGGCGAAACAGTGTCGTATGACTTTTAGAAATGCGTGCATGGATTTGAAACGGAACAGTACCATGGTGCACCACTCTCCAGCGATGGGAAGTCGAAGACCGGCCACGGAAATCCCGTTTTACCGAAAAATCCACGTGTCGAAAAAACGAAGGGTAAAAAACTTACGAGACCCGATTGAGATTCGGGTTGTCCTTTTTGGGAATTAATCTATCCGTTGACGGCTGAAAGATGTCAAAGCCGTAGAACTCATCGAGGCCTTCGTTTTGACAGGTTATGGCTCCCGTAACTCTAAACGAGCCAGAAGTTATGGACGTCCGAATAATCGATATCTACAGGGTGCAACATCCGTCCGAAATGGAGAAACAGTACCGTACGACCTTTAGAAATGCGTGCATGGATTTGAAATGGAACAGTACCATGGTGCATCACTCTTCAGCGATGTGAAGTCGAAGACGGGCCAAGGTAATCTCGTTTTACCGTAAAAATTCACGTGTCGAAAAAACGAAGGGTAAAAAACTTAGGAGACCCGATTGAGATTCGGGTTGTCCTTTTTGGGCATTAATCTATCCGTTGATGGCTGAAAGCTATCAAAGCCGTGGAACTCATCGAGGCCTTCGTTTTGATAGGTTATGGCTCCCGTAACTCTAAACGAGCCAGAAGTTATGGCCGTCCGAATAATCGATATCTACAGGGGGCAACATCCACGGTGCAAGATGCAACATCCGTCCGAAATGGCAAAACAGTGCCGTACGTCCTTTAGAAATGCGTGCATGGATTTGAAACGGAACAGTACCATGGTGCACCACTCTCCAGCGATGGGAAGTCGAAACGGGGCACCGTAATCCCGTTTTACCGTAAAAATCCACGTGTCGAAAAAACGAAGGGTAAAAACTTACGAGACCCGATTGAGATTCGGGTTATCCTTTTTGGGCATTAATCTATCCGTTGACGGCTGAAAGCGGTCAAAGCTATAGAAATCATCGAGGCCTTCATTTTGACGGGTTATGGCTCCCGTAACTCTAAACGAACCAGAAGTTATGGCCGTCCGAATAATCGATATCTACAGGGTGCAACATCCACGGTGCAAGGTGCAACATCCGACCGAAATGGAGAAACAGTGCCCTACGACTTTTAGAAATGCGTGCATGGATTTGAAACGAAACAGTACCATGGTGCATCACTCTTCAGCGTTGGGAAGTCGAAGACGGGCCACGGTAATCCCGTTTTACCGTAAAAATCCACGTGTCCAAAAAACGAAGGGTAAAAAACTTACGAGACCCGATTGAGATTCGGGTTGTCCTTTTCGGGCATTAATTTATTCGTTGACGGCTGAAAGCTGTCAAAGCCGTAGAACTCATCGAGGCCTTCGTTTTGACAGGTTATGGCACCCGTAACTCTAAACGAGCCAGAAGTTATGGCCGTCCGAATAATCAATATCTGCAGCGTGAAACATCCACGGTGCAAGGTGCAACATCCGTCCGTAATGGCGAAACAGTGCCGTACGACCTTTAGAAATGCGTGCATGGATTTGAAACGGAACAGTACCTTGGTGCACCACTGTTCAGCGATGGAAAGTCGAAAACAGGGCACCGTAATCCCGTTTTACCGTAAAAATCCACGTGTCGAAAAAACGAAGGATAAAAAACTTTCGAGACCCGATTGAGATTCGGGTTGTCCTTTTTGGGCATTAATCTATCCGTTGACGGCTGAAAGCTATCAAAGCCGTAGAACTCATCGAGGCCTTCGTTTTGACAGGTTATGGCTCCCGTAACTCTAAACTAGCCAGAAGTTATGGCCGTCCGAATAATCGATATCTACAGGGTGCAACATCCACGGTGCAAGGTGCAACATCCGTCCGAAATGGCGAAACAGTGCCGTACGACATATAGAAATGCGTGCATGGATTTGAAACGGAACAGTGCCTTGGTGCACCACTCTTCAACGATGGGAAGTCGAAAACGGGGCACCGTAATCCCGTTTTACCGTAAAAATCCACGTGTCGAAAAAACGAAGGGTAAAAAACTTACGAGACCCGATTGAGATTCGGGTTGTCCTTTTTGGGCATTAATCTATCCGTTGACAGCTGAAAGCTATTAAAGCCGTAGAACTCATCGAGGTTTTCGTTTTGACAGGTTATGGCACCCGTAACTCTAAACAAGCCAGAAGTTATGGCCGTCTGAATAATCGATATCTACAGGGTGCAACATCCACGGTGCAAGGAGCAACATCCATCCGAAATGGCAAAACCGTGCCGTATGACTTTTAGAAATGCATGCATGGATTTGAAACGGAACAATACCATGGTGCACCACTCTCCAGCGATGGGAAGTCGAAGACCGGCCACGGAAATCCCGTTTTACGGTAAAAATCGACGTGTCGAAAAAACGAAGGGTAAAAAACTTACGAGACCCGATTGAGATTCGGGTTGTCCTTTTTGGGCATTAATATATCCGTTGATGGCTGAAAGCTGTCAAAGCCGTAAAACTCCTCGAGGCCTTCGTTTTGACAGGTTATGTCTCCCGTAACTCTAAACGAGCCAGAAGTTATGGCCGTCCGAATAATCGATATCTACAGGGTGCAACATCCACGGTGCAAGGTGCAACATCCGTCCGAAATGGCGAAACAGTGTCGTACGACCTTTAGAAATGCATGCATGGATTTGAAACGGAACAGTACCATGGTCCACCACTCTCCAGCGATAGTAAATCGAAGACCATCCACCGTAATCCCGTTTTACCGTAAAAATCCACGTGTCGGAAAAACGAAGGGTAAAAAACTTACGAGACCCGATTGAGATTCGGGTTGTCCTTTTTGGGCATTATTCTATCTGTTGACGGCTGAAAGCGGTCAAAGCTGTAGAACTCATCGAGGCCTTCGTTTTGACAGGTTATGGCTCCCGTAACTCTAAACGAGCCAGAAGTTATAGCCGTCCGAATAATCGATATTTACAGGGTGCAACATCCAAGGTGCAAGGTGCAACATCCGTCCGAAATGGCGAAACAGTGCCGTACGACTTTTCGAAATGCATGCATGGATTTGAAATGGAACAGTACCATGGTGCACCACTCTCCAGCGATCGTAAATCGAAGACCAGCCACGGTAATCCCATCTTGCCGTAAAAATCCACGTGTCGAAAAAACGAAGGGTAAAAAACTTACGAGACCCGATTGAGATTCGGGATTTCCTTTTAGGGCATTAATATATCCGTTGATGGCTGAAAGCTGTCAAAGACATAGAACTCCTCGAGGCCTTCGTTTTGACAGGTTATGGCTCCCGTAACTCTAAACGAGCCAGAAGTTATGGCCGTCCGAATAATCGATATCTACAGGGTGCAACATCCACGGTGCAAGGTGCAACATCCGTCCGAAATGGCGAAACAATGCCGTATGACTTTTAGAAATGCGTGCATGGATTTGAAACGGAACAGTACCATGGTGCACCGCTCACCAGCGATGGAAAGTCGAAGACGGGCCACGGTAATCCCGTTTTACCGTAAAAATCCACGTGTCGAAAAAATGAAGGGTAAAAAACTTACGAGACCCGATCGAGATTCGGGTTCTCCTTTTTGGGCATTAATCTATCCGTTGACGGCCGAAAGCAGTCAAAACCGTAGAACTCATCGAGGCCTTCGTTTTGATAGGTTATGGCTCCCGTAACTCTAAACGAGCCAGAAGTTATGGCCGTCCGAATAATCGATATCTACAGGGTGCAACATCCGCGGTGCAAGGTGCAACATCCGTCCGAAATGGCGAAACAGTGCCGTACGACCTTTAGAAATGCGTGCATGGATTTGAAACGGAATAGTACCTTGGTGCACCACTCTTCAGCGATGGGAAGTCGAAAACGGGGCACCGTAATCCCGTTTTACCGTAAAAATCCACGTGTCGAAAAAACGAAGGGTAAAAAACTTACGAGACCCGATTGAGATTCGGGTTGTCCTCTTTGGGCATTAATCTATCCGTTGACAGCTGAAAGCTGTCAAAGCTGTAGAACTCATCGAGGTCTTCATTTTGACAGGTTATGGCTCCCGTAAATCTAAACGAGCCAGAAGTTATGGCCGTCCGAATAATCGATATCTACAGGGTGCAACATCCACGGTGCAAGGTGCAACATCCATCCGAAATGGCGAAACAGTGCCGTATGACTTTTAGAAATGCGTGCATGGATTTGAAACGGAATAGTACCATGGTGCACCACTCTCCAGCGATGGGAAGCCGAAGACCGGCCACGGAAATCCCGTTTTACCGTAAAAATCAACGTGTCGAAAAAACGAAGGGTAAAAAACTTACGAGACCCAATTGAGATTCGGGTTGTCCTCTTTGGGCATTAATCTATCCGTTGACGGCTGAAAGCTATCAAAGCCGTAGAACTCATCGAGGCCTTCGTTTTGACAGGTTATGGCTCCCGTAACTCTAAACGAGCCAGAAGTTATGGACGTCCGAATAATCGAAATCTACAGGGTGCAACATCCACGGTGCAAGGTGCAACATCCGTCCGAAATGGAGAAATAGTGCCGTACGACCTTTAGAAATGCGTGCATGGATTTGAAACGGAACAGTACCATGGTGCATCACTCTTCAGCGATGTGAAGTCGAAGACGGGCCACGGTAATCTCGTTTTACAGTAAAAATCCACGTGTCGAAAAAACGAAGGGTAAAAAACTTAGGAGACCCGATTGAGATTCGGGTTGTCCTTTTTGGGCATTAATCTATCTGTTGATCGCTGAAAGCTATCAAAGCCGTGGAACTCATCGAGGCCTTCGTTTTGATAGGTTATGGCTCCCGTAACTCTAAACGAGCCAGAAGTTATGGCCGTCCGAATAATCGTTATCTACAGGGTGCAACATCCACGGTGCAAGATGCAACATCCGTCCGAAATGGCAAAAAAGTGCCGTACGACCTTTAAAAATGCGTGCATGGATTTGAAACGGAACAGTGCCATGGTGCACCACTCTCCAGCGATGAGAAGTCGAAAACGGGGCACCGTAATCCCGTTTTACCGTAAAAATCCACGTGTCGAAAAAACGAAGGGTAAAAACTTACGAGACCCGATTGAGATTCGGGTTGTCCTTTTTGGGCATTAATCTATCCGTTGACGGCTGAAAGCTATCAAAGCCGTAGAAATCATCGAGGCCTTCGTTTTGACAGGTTATGGCTCCCGTAACTCTAAACGAGCCCGAAGTTATGGTCGTCCGAATAATCGATATCTACATGGTGCAACATCCACGGTGCAAGGTGCAACATCCGTCCGAAATGGAGAAACAGTGCCCTACGTCTTTTAGAAATGAGTGCATGGATTTGAAACCGAATAGTACCATGGTGCATCACTCTTCAGCGATGGTAAGTCGAAGACGGGCCACGGTAATCCCGTTTTACCGTAAAAATCCACGTGTCGAAAAAACGAAGGGTAAAAAACTTACGAGACCCGATTGAGATTCTGGTTATCCTTTTCGGGCATTAATCTATTCGTTGATGGCTGAAAGCTGTCAAAGTCGTAGAACTCATCGAGGCCTTCGTTTTGACAGGTTATGGCTCCCGTAACTCTAAACGAGCCAGAAGTTATGGCCGTCCGAATAATCGATATCTACAGGGTGAAACATCCACGGTGCAAGGTGCAACATCCGTCTGAAATGGCGAAACAGTGCCGTACGACCTTTAGAAATGCGTGCATGGATTTGAAACGGAACAGTACCTTGGTGCACCACTCTTCAGCGATGGGAAGTCGAAAACGGGGCAACGTAATCCCATTTTACCGTAAAGATACACGTGTCGAAAAAACGAAGGGTAAAAAACTTACGAGACCCGATTAAGATTCGGGTTGTCCTTTTTGGGCATTAATCTATCCGTTGACGGCTGAAAGCTATCAAATCCATAGAACTCATCGAGGCCTTCGTTTTGACAGGTTATGGCTCCTGCAACTCTATACGAGCTAGAAGTTATGGCCGTCCGAATAATCGACATCTACTGGGTGCAACATCTACGGTGCAAGGTGCAACATCCGTCCGAAATGGCGAAACAGTGCCGTACGACCTTTAGAAATGCGTGCATGGATTTGAAACGGAACAGTACCATGGTGCACCACTCTCCAGCGATGGAAAATCGAAGACGGGCCACGGTAATCCCGTTTTACCATAAAAATCCACGTGTCGAAAAAACGAAGGGTAAAAAACTTACGAGACCCGATTGAGATTCGGGTTGTCCTTTTTGGGCATTAATCTATCCGTTGACGGCTGAAAGCCGTCAAAACCGTAGAACTCATCGAGGCCTTCGTTTTGACAGGTTATGGCTCCCGTAACTCTAAACGAGCCAGAAGTTATGGCCGTCCGGATAATCGATATCTACAGGGTGCAACATCCACGGTGCAAGGTGCAACACCCATCCGAAATGGCGAAACAGTGCCGTACGACCTTTAGAAATGCGTGCATGGATTTGAAACGGAACAGTACCTTGGTGCACCACTCTTCAGCGATGGGAAGTCGAAAACGGGCCACCGTAATCCCGTTTTACCGTAAAAATCCACGTGTCGAAAAAACGAAGGGTAAAAAACTTACGAGACCCGATTGAGATTCGGGTTGTCCTTTTTGGGCATTAATCTATCCGTTGACAGCTGAAAGCTGTCAAAGCCGTAGAACTCATCGAGGTCTTCGTTTTGACAGGTTATGGCTCCCGTAACTTGTAACGACCCGTATTTTATGTGTCGATAAAATCGTAAAATAGTTGCTTTAAGTCGTTGTTAAGTTATTTGGAGTTTGAGTCGTGGCCGACTTAGTGCTTAGGTCGTGTGAAGGATAGCTCGTGTTGGCCGACTCATAGAGGACCGACTTAAGGGTTAGCAGTTTGTTGGGCTTGGTCGACTTAAGGCTTAGACGACTCAAGGAGGTAGCCGGCTTAAGTACTGACCGGTTTAAGATAGTTGCCGAGTTAACGACTCATAGGACCTGGGCGACCTAATGGTTACCGGGTTAGTGAGGCTAGCTAGTTGGTGGAGTTAGCGGGTTAGTGGATATAGTTAGCGACCTATAGACAAGCGACTTAGGCTGGTTAACGACTTAAGAGGAGAGGGTAAGTCGGTGGGGTTTTAGGTCGTGAAACCCAGTGTTTAGATAGGTCGCGTAAGCGACTTAGTGTTAGGTCGCTTAAGAGCTAGGTCGTGTGGCCCTACTAAGTCGTAAGTCGTAGCATAGTTAGGTCGTGTGAAGGCGCTGAAGTACTAGGCATAGGTCATAAGCGTCTTAGTTGGGTCGCGGCACAGTTAACCCGCGTGCGTGTGATAAGCCGTTGATGTCACTAACTCGCGAGCGACTTAAGTCTAGGTCGCTAAGTCGCGAACGGCTTAAGGGGGGGCGAACGGGTTAGTGATTTTCAGCCTATAAATAGAGGGCTTTGGTTCACTTTTTGGCACCGGTTTTTGAAGCGACGAAGTGCTGCCATTTTGAGAGCTCGACTACAACATTTCTTCATCTTCTTTTCTCCACTCCAATCTAGTTCTAAGATCCATCCAAGATCGAAGATCGAGATTGAAGATCCAAGAGCCAAAGTTGAAGATCTTCATCCAACGAAGCTAGATTTCATCGTTTCAAGCGGGATTTCGACGAATCAAGCTTGAATCTTCGCTGTCCAGATCTGAAGTTGATAGTTTTTGAAGTGTTTGGGTGATTTGGTGAGTGGTGGTTATCTCTCACGCGGACCCAAAGGAGTATATTGGTTTGGTGGTTTGTTGGAGTGTTGTAGATAGTGGTTTTATGCATTTTTCCTTAGATTCAAGTGTAGATCCATTACTTATAAAGATGTTTACTTTTGCAAGTTCATTCATCAAGTTGTAGAGACAAAACCCATGATTTATATTTGTTAGATCTATGTTAAAAACCCATGATCCATGTATGTTAGATCTATTCTCATTTATTTACGAAATTGCCATTTTAGTTATAAATGTTTATTTAGATCCTGATTGACTACTTATTTGTTTGGATTAATGTTTGCCTTGTTTGATTGTTGTGAATGACTTATCTAGTTGATAGATTTGGACAAGTATGGTCAAAGACGATTCAAAAGCTACGGAAGAGGCTCTTGAATGGTGAAAGCTACTTAAGACATATGTAGCGGATGTTGAAGCTCATATGTATGGATTGGATGATGTTGAGATAGAACTTTGCTATGATGCGATGAAGCGAAGTATGATGTGAGTCTTGGCGTAATCCAGGCAGGGATCATTCCAAGCATGTTGATAACTCGAGGGATGGTTCGAGTTGGTTGATAATGGACTGCTCGAGAGGTAGCTTGGGCTAGTATGAGAATAGTCGTCGAGGAGGATGACTAGGAGGCTTGGATCTCATCGTTGTTGAAGGTTCTAGCATGCTCAAAAGCAAGAGTACAAGGGGCGCCCAAAACGACTACAGGTAGGTAGTCGGGACACCCAAAAGACTACAGGCAGGTAGTCGAGTACTCTGGGCAGAGTAGATAAGTCCTAGGCACAGGTAGCGTGCGGAGTTATGACTAGAGCCGGGGTTACCATTAGCCCTTGACAGGTGGTCATTCAACTAACGGTGAAATCGAGGCAATGATAACAGTGATAGACAAAGTCATGGATGTTTGGTTGTATCATCATTCGGACTCAAGAGCGGTGTTTTCTGGGTGCTTATCTGATCTTGGTTTAGGCCTTGGGGGTTTGTGCTTGGAAAACATCGACCTTGACTCGAGTGATAATTACTTTACTTAAATTGCCTGTTTTGCTATGCTTGTTATGCTTAGTGGGTCTAGGGGCTATCACTGTAGAATGAGGTGGAGCGGTGTTTTCTGGGTGCTCACTAAGACTGTTGTCTGACTCAAGGTTTTATGTTCAACTCTTATTACCTTGGGTTGTTCATCCATGTTGGGATGGGCAGACTAGGTAGCAGGTGACAGGTGCTGATCTTGGCTACCAACGCTATTGATGACGAAGACGAGCTGGAGGCTAGCATATTAGTTTTCTTACTATATGTACTAGATTTTCCGCTACTTATATATGTTTCGAGTGTTATGTAGTGAGGCTTGATGTATTGATTGTTCTGATGTTTGTATCAAACTTTTATGAAGTCCATATGATGATATTCTGTTATGAGCTTCACTATATACATATATTTCTCTATTGTATTTTGTCCATGCGTTGTGAGTTGTACGATAGAGTTTCTGTTTTATCTTGCCTTGACCATCGTCCATGGCTGCCTGGCACGCCTTTCAGCGCATTATTCCCTTGTTTTGTGCGGGAGTCATGGGCGGTCGTCACATTTGGTATCAGAGCTTTGGTTAATCGATTTTAGCCAACGCTCGCTGACGTAACTACGTATGAGAGACGTAATTGTATTTTGATGGATGATTACTACATATAATATATATAGTAGCTTAGAAGGATTTGAACTCCTTATGCAGTTGTTTCTTAAGGTGTTCTAAATCATTCCTTTTTGTAGATATTAAGGATGAGTCGAAGTGAGAGACAAGCTGCGAGAGAAAGCCGTGCTGCTAGGGAAGCTGTTGATTATGTTCCTATGTTTGAGGCCATGATGACTTCGATCATGAGGAGAATACCAGCTTCAGGATCATCAGTGGATGTGGGAGTTCAAGTTCAAGCTCCAAGACCAGTGGATTTTGCTAAGCTTTGCAAGGACTATACTTCTCTTGGAGGAAAAGTTTTCTTGGGAACGGAATTGACCATTGAGGTGCAGAGATGGATTGATGCTTGTCGAAGGATTTTTGGTGACTTGGGGATTGAGGATGCAACTAAGAGGAAGCTTGTATCGAGACAGCTTCAGGGAAGAGCTGCTGATTGGTGGAATTCTATCACCATTGATACTCCAGAGGAAGAGATTACTTGGGAGCAATTCCAAGTCAGATTTGAAGCTAAGTCATCTCTACGGCTCAGAAATCTATTTTGTTTAAGAGGTTTGTAGAGCTCAAGCAAGGTGGAAGATCGGTTCTTGAGTATGTTTCTGAGTTTGAGGCTTTGTCCAAGTATGCCAGATCGTATATTGATTCTCCCTACCAAAAGAACGAGAAGTTTGTGACGGTCTTGAACGCTTATCTTGGGAGGCAGTTGGTGGATCATCTGGACGATCCGTTTGAGAAGATTGTGGAAAAAGCCCTCAGGCATGAGTGTTTGTTTCCTAGGGAAAGTTCTGTTGTTGCTGTAACCAAGGAAGGATCTAGGCCACAGCAGAGTTGAAACAAGAAGAGGAAGCAGCAGCAACAGAGAGGTAAGGATGGCCAGAAGAAGCCGAAGGGCGAAGTGACCTGCTACAACTGCCAGCAGAAGGGCCATCTCTTCAAAGATTTTAAGAATCCCAAGGTGCTAGGAAAGTGTTACAACTGTGATAAGCTGGGACATATCAAGAAGAATTGTCCAGAGCCGAGGAAGGACAGGTAGATTGTGCAAGCTTATGCTTTGGGAGCTGTGCCGTCGTCTTCAAAAGCTCCTACTGCAGAAGAAAAGGGGAAGAGTATGGTGGTTCAAGGTACTCTTTCCATTTGTGGCGTTCCAGTTAGAGTGTTGTTTGATACTGGGGCATCGCATTCGTTTGTTTGTGATGATTTGGTAGGCCGGTTGGGTTTGGAACCGGAAATTGTTGATAGGCCATTGGTTGTGACTAATCCAGTTGGGGGTTCGTCTTGTTTGTGTATGGTATGCCGTGGTCTAGTTGTATCGAGTCATGATTGCTCTTTTGTTTGTGATTGTTTTGTTCTGAACTTCGCGGGGTTCGGAATTATTTTGGGTATGGACTGGCTTAGGAAGTATGCGGCAAAGGTTGATTGTGAGAAACTGGAGGTGGCAGTCGGGAATGTGGAAGGGCGAAAGGTTGTGATACGATGTAAGCATGAAGAAGGCGTCTTCATGGGCTTCATGTATTCGTTGGTTGTTCCATGGGATGGACTGTCATCGTTGCCGGTTGTGAATGGATTTGAGGACGTCTTTGACGAGGTCAAAGGGTTACCGCCGCATAGGGAGATCGAGTTTCGTATCGATCTAGTTGAGGGAGCCAGACCTGTTGTGATGCCTCTTAGACGGATGGCGCCTAGAGAGCAACAAGAGCTGAAGGTGCAGGTTGATGACCTTTTTCGGAAAGGATTCATTCGGCGTAGTGTGTCTGAATGGGGTGCACCAGTTGTGTTCGCAACCAAAGCGGATGGATCGTTGAGGTTGTGTGTGGATTATCGTGAGCTGAATAAAGTGACTAAGAAGAACAAGTATCCATTGCCGAGAATAGATGACTTGTTTGATCAGCTTCACGAAGCTAAGGTGTTTTCTCAGATGGATTTGGCAATGGGATTTCACCAGTTGAGAGTGGCGAAGGATAGTGTGCCGAAGACTGCATTTAGGACACCATCCGGTTTTTATGAGTGGCTGGTAATGCTGTTTGGATTGACTAACGCACCAGCATATTTTGTGGACCTTATGAATAGAGTGTTTAGAGATCAGTTGAATAAGTTCGTGCTTGTGTTCGTGGATGATATTCTGATTTATTCCAGAACTGAGGAGGAACACAAGAGACACTTGAGAATTGTTTTGGAAATCTTACGAAAACATCAGCTAAAGGCTAAGTTTTCGAAGTGTCACTTCTGGAAGGGTGAAGTGAGGTTCTTAGGCCATGTTATCTCTGGAAATGGAATCGCGGTTGATCCCGCTAAGGTGGCAGCAATCCAGGATTGGGTTAGACCTAAGAATGCATCTGATGTGAGAAGTTTTCTTGGATTAGCATGATATTATCGTCGGTTTATCAAAGACTTTTCCAAGATAGCTGCACCGTTAACAGGATTGATGGAAAAGAACCAAGTGTTCAGCTGGGATGATAAGTGTGGGCAAGCTTTCGTAATCCTGAAAGAGCGACTGACTAGTGCTCCTGTTTTGACTATTCCAAGTGGGAATGATGAGATGGTGGTTTACACCGATGCATGTGGTACTGGACTTGGAGCAGTGCTGATGCAGAAGGATAAAGTTGTTGCGTATGCTAGTCGACAACTGAAGCCGCATGAAAGGAATTATCCGACTCATGATTTGGAGTTAGCAGCGATTGTATTTGCTTTGAAGATGTGGAGACATTATCTTTTGGGAGTTCGATTCGAATTGTTTACAGATCATAAGTCGTTGAAGTATCTTTTCTCCCAAAAGGATTTGAATCTTCGGCAGCAACGATGGCTAGAGTTTTTAGCATCGTATGATTTTGGTATAGCCAATACTCCGAGAAAAGGCAACGCAGTGGCAGATGCGTTAAGTCGAAGACATGTAGGATTGGGAGCCATTTTTTCGGAATGGAAGAGTCTAGAGTATTTGGCTGAATTTGACTTCAGGCCTAGATGTGAATTGGAACCTGAGATGTTGGCAAACTTATCGATAAGGCCTACTCTTGTGGAGAGAATTGGCGAGAGCCAAAAGCGAGACGATAAGCTTGTGAAGATTATCCGAGATTTGGAATCTGGATTGAATCCAGAAAAGGATAAAGGATTTGAAGTCGATCGAGAGGGTTGGCTTCGAAAGCAAGGACGACTAGTTGTTCCCGATGTAGATGGATTGAGAGATGAAGTTCTTAGGGAAAGTCATCCCTCGAAGTTGACAATTCATCCAGGTGGAAATAAGATGTATCAGGATATGAAGAGAACCTATTATTGGGAAGGCATGAAGAAGGATGTTGGAAATTTTATTTCCAAGTGTATGAACTGCCAGTTGGTGAAAGCTGAGCAGAAGAAGCCCAGTGGATTACTTCAGCCATTAGAGGTTCCTACATGGAAGTGGGAGCAAGTGTCGATGGATTTTATCGATGACCTACCTAGAACCAGAGTGGGGAATGAAGGGATTTGGGTCATAGTAGATCGATTGACCAAGAGTGCAAGATTCATTCCTGTTCGATCAACTAGGACTGCATCGAAGTTGGCTGAGTTGTATGTGAAGTGGATTGTTCGATTCCATGGTGTTCCGAAGAGTATAGTGAGCGATCGAGACCGATTGTTCACTAGTGGATTTTGGAAGAGCTTCCAGGAAGTTTTGGGAACTAAGTTGTGTTTGAGTACAGCTTACCACCCTCAAACAGATGGTCAGACTGAGAGAGTCAACCGAGTTTTGGAAGATCTTCTCAGAGCCTGTGTTTTGGATTTCGGAGGATCATGGGAAGATCACCTTCATTTGGTGGAATTTGCATATAATAACAGTTATCAGTCAAGTATTGGTATGGCACCATATGAAGCACTGTATGGAAGACCGTGTAACTCTCCGACATGTTGGTTGGAAACTGGAGAAAAACTGATACTTGGGCCAGAGATGATTCGACAGACTTCAGATTGTATAGGGATCATTCGGCAACGAATGAAGGCAGCCCAAGATCGTCAGAAAAGTTATGCCAAAAATCGTCTTAAGGATTTGGAATTCGACGTAGGTGATATGGTTTTTGTGAAGATTTCTCCTCTGAAGAATGTTATTCGATTCGGGAAGAAGGGAAAGTTAACTCCGAGATTTGTTGGACCATAATCCATTATCGAGCAAATTGGAAAGCTCGCTTATAGATTGGAGTTACCGGAAAAGATGGCGGGTGTGCACAATGTTTTCCATGTATCTTATCTACGGAAATATGTGCATGACCCAACTACAGTGGTTTCTGCTGATAGATGTGAAGATTTAGAGGTTGATCCAGTGGTTAGAAGACCTCGTAAGCCGCTTCGTGTTATTGGAACTGACATGAAACAGCTTAGGAGGAAGACGATTACGTTGCTCAAGGTACAATGGAGTGATGATGTTGACGACTGTACGTGGGAGCAGGAAGAGAGGATGAAGGCAGCTCATCCTGAACTCTTCGAGGTATGGCCCTAAAGTGTCGTAACATCTCTTGAATTTGTAACTTGTTCTAAGTCTTAGAATCCTGCATGCTAGGCTAGAATTGAATGCATGGTTTGTTGATTGCTATGGATGGTAGGCATGCAGAATAGCTTTGATTGCTGTTGTTTGCTTGGAATTTCGGGGGCGAAATTCCTAAGGGGGAGAGAATGTAACGACCCGTATTTTACGTGTCGATAAAATCGTAAAATAGTTGCTTTAAGTCGTTGTTAAGTTATTTGGAGTTTGAGTCGTGGCCGACTTAGTGCTTAGGTCGTGTGAAGGATAGCTCGTGTTGGCTGACTCATAGAGGACCGACTTAAGGGTTAGCGGTTTGTTGGGCTTGGTCGACTTAAGGCTTAGACGACTCAAGGAGGTAGCCGGCTTAAGTACTGACCGGTTTAAGATAGTTGCCAAGTTAACGACTCATAGGACCTGGCCGACCTAATGGTTACCGGGTTAGTGAGGCTAGCGAGTTGGTGGAGTTAGCGGGTTAGTGGATATAGTTAGTGACCTATAGACAAGCGACTTAGGCTGGTTAACGACTTAAGAGGAGAGGGTAAGTCGGTGGGGTTTTAGGTCATGAAACCCAGTGTTTAGATAGGTCGCGTGAGCGACTTAGTGTTAGGTCGCTTAAGAGCTAGGTCGTGTGGCCCTACTGAGTCGTAAGTCGTAGCATAGTTAGGTCGTGTGAAGGCGCTGAAGTACTAGGCATAGGTCATAAGCGTCTTAGTTGGGTCGCGGCACAGTTAACCCGCGTGCGTGTGATAAGCCGTTGATGTCACTAACTCGCGAGCGACTTAAGTCTAGGTTGCTAAGTCGCGAACGACTTAAGGGGGGGCGAACGGGTTAGTGATTTTCAGCCTACAAATAGAGGGCTTTGGTTCACTTTTTGGCACCGGTTTTTGAAGCGACGAAGTGCTGCCATTTTGAGAGCTCGACTACAACATTTCTTCATCTTCTTTTCTCCACTCCAATCTAGTTCTAACATCCATCCAAGATCGAAGATCGAGATTGAATATCCAAGAGCCAAAGTTGAAGATCTTCATCCAACGAAGCTAGATTTCATCGTTTCAAGCGGGATTTCGACGAATCAAGCTTGAATCTTCGCTGTCCAGATCTGAAGTTGATAGTTTTTGAAGTGTTTGGGTGATTTGGTGAGTGGTGGTTATCTCTCACGCGGACCCAAAGGAGTATATTGGTTTGGTGGTTTGTTGGAGTGTTGTAGATAGTGGTTTTATGCATTTTTCCTTAGATTCAAGTGTAGATCCATTACTTATAAAGATGTTTACTTTTGCAAGTTCATTCACCAAGTTGTAGAGACAAAACCCATGATTTATATTTGTTAGATCTATGTTAAAAACCCATGATCCATGTATGTTAGATCTATTGTCATTTATTTACGAAATTGCCATTTTAGTTATAAATGTCTATTTAGATCCTGATTGACTACTTATTTGTTTGGATTAATGTTTGCCTTGTTTGATTGTTGTGAATGAGTTATCTAGTTGATAGATTTGGACAAGTATGGTCAAAGACGATTCAAAAGCTACGGAAGAGGCTCTTGAATGGTGAAAGCTGCTTAAGACATATGTAGCGGATGTTGAAGCTCATATGTATGGATTGGATGATGTTGAGATAGAACTTTGCTATGATGCGATGAAGCGAAGTATGATGTGAGTCTTGGCGTAATCCAGGCAGGGATCATTCCAAGCATGTTGATAACTCGAGGGATGGTTCGAGTTGGTTGATAATGGACTGCTTGAGAGGTAGCTTGGGCTAGTATGAGAATAATCGTCGAGGAGGATGACTAGGAGGCTTGGATCTCATCGTTGTTGAAGGTTCTAGCACGCTCAAAAGCAAGAGTACATGGGGCGCCCAAAACGACTACAGGTAGGTAGTGGGGACACCCAAAAGACTACAGGCAGGTAGTCGAGTACTCTGGGCAGAGTAGATAAGTCCTAGGCACAGGTAGCGTGCGGAGTTATGACTAGAACCGGGGTTACCATTAGCCCTTGACAGGTGGTCATTCAACTAACGGTGAAATCGAGGCAATGATAACAGTGATAGCCAAAGTCATGGATGTTTGGTTGTATCATCATTCGGACTCAAGAGCGGTGTTTTCTGGGTGCTTATCTGATCTTGGTTTAGGCCTTGGGGGTTTGTGCTTGGAAAACATCGACCTTGACTCGAGTGATAATTACTTTACTTAAATTGCCTGTTTTGCTATGCTTGTTATGCTTAGTGGGTCTAGGGGCTATCACTGTAGAATGAGGTGGAGTGGGATGGTTGAGTTCCTATTCCTTTTATCCTCTATGCTCTTTTGGTATGTTTGATAGTTAATTTACTGCTCACTAAGACTGTTGTCTGACTCAAGGTTTTATGTTCAACTCTTATTACCTTGGGCTGTTCATCCATGTTGGGATGGGCAGACTAGGTAGTAGGTGACAGGTGCCGATCTTGGCTACCAACGCTATTGATGACGAAGACGAGCTAGAGGCTAGCATATTAGTTTTCTTACTATATGTACTGGATTTTCCGCTGCTTGTATAGATTTCGAATGTTATGTAGTGAGGCTTGATGTATTGATTGTTCTGATGTTTGTATCAAACTTTTATGAAGTCTATATGATGATATTCTGTTATGAGCTTCACTATATACATATATTTCTCTATTGTATTTTGTCCATGCGCTGTGAGTTGTACGATAGAGTTTCTGTTTTATCTTGCCTTGACCATCGTCCATGGCTGCCTGGCACGCCTTTCAGCGCATTATTCCCTTGTTTTGTGCGGGAGTCATGGGCGGTCGTCACATAACTCTAAATGAGTCAGAAGTTATGGCCGTCCGAATAATCGATATCTACAGTGTGCAACATCCACGGTGCAAGGTGCAACATCCATCTGAAATGGCGAAACAGTGCCGTATGACTTTTAGAAATGCGTGCATGGATTTGAAACGGAACAGTACCATGGTGCACCACTCTCCAGTGATGGGAAGTCGAAGACCGGCCACGGAAATCCCGTTTTACCGTAAAAATCCACGTGTCGGAAAAACGAAGGGTAAAAAACTTACGAGACCCGATTGAGATTCGGGTTGTCCTTTTTGGGCACTAATCTATCCGTTGGTGGCTGAAAGTTGTCAAAGCCGTAGAACTCATCGAGGCCTTCATTTTGACAGGTTATGGCTCCCGTAACTCTAAACGAGCCAGAAGTTATGGACGTCCGCATAATCGATATCTACAGGGTGCAACGTCCACGGTGCAAGGTGCAACATCCGTTCGAAATGGCGAAACAGTGCCGTACGACTTTTAGAAATGCGTGCATGGATTTGAAATGGAACAGCACCATGGTGCACCACTCTCCAGCGATGGTAAATCGAAGACCAGCCACGGTAATCCCGTTTTGCCGTAAAAATCCACGTGTCGAAAAAACGAAGGGTAAAAAACTTACGAGACCCGATTGAGATTCGGGTTGTCCTTTTTGGGCATTAATCTATCCGTTGACGGCTGAAAGCTGTCAAAGCTGTAGAACTCATCGAGGCCTTCGTTTTGACAGGTTATGGCTCCCGTAACTCTAAACGAGCCAGAAGTTATGGCCGTCCGAATAATCGATATCTACAGGGTGCAACATCCACGGTGCAAGGTGCAACATCCGTCCGAAATGGCGAAACAGTGCCGTACGACTTTTAGAAATGCGTGCATGGATTTGAAACGGAACAGCGCCATGGTGCACCACTCTCCAGCGATGGTAAATCGAAGCCAGCCACGGTAATCCCGTTTTGCCGTAAAAATCCACGTGTCGAAAAAACGAAGGGTAAAAAACTTACGAGACCCGATTGAGATTCGGGTTGTCCTTTTTGGGCATTAATATATCCGTTGATGGCTGGAAGATATCAAAGCCGTAGAACTCCTCGAGGCCTTCGTTTTGACAGGTTATGGCTCACGTAACTCTAAACGAGCCAGAAGTTATGCCCGTCCGAATAATCGATATCTAAAGGGTGCAACATCCACGGTGTTAGGTGCAACATCCATCCAAAATGGCGAAACAGTGCCGTAACTCTTAAAGTGCCATCCGAAATGGCGAAACATTCGTTTTGACAGGTTATGGCTCCCGTAACTCTTAACGAGCCAGAAGTTATGGCCGTCCGAATAATCGATATCTACAGGGTGCAACATCCACGGTGCAAGGTGCAACATCCGTCCGACATGGCGAAACAGTGCCGTACGACTTTTAAAAATGCGTGCGTGGATTTGAAATGAAATAGTACCATGGTGCACCACTCTCCAGCGATGGTAAATCGAAGACCATCCACCGTAATCCCGTTTTGCCGTAAAAATCCACGTGTCGAAAAAACGAAGGGTAAAAAAATCACGAGACCCGATTGAGATTCGGGTTGTCCTTTTTGGGCATTAGTCTATCCGTTGACGGTTGAAAGCTGTCAAAGCCGTAGAACTCATCGAGGCTTTCGTTTTGACAGGTTATGGCTCCCGTAACTCTAAACGAGCCAGAAGTTATGGCCGTCCGAATAATCGATATCTACAGGGTGCAACATCCACGGTGCAAGGTGCAACATCCGTCCGACATGGCGAAACAGTGTCGTACGACTTTTAGAAATGTGTGCATGGATTTGAAACGGAACAGTGCCATGATGCACCACTCTTCAGCGATGGGAAGTCGAAGACGGGCCACCGTAATCCCGTTTTACCGTAAAAATCCACGTGTCGAAAAAACGAAGGGTAAAAAACTTACGAGACCCGATTGAGATTCGGGTTGTCCTTTTTGGGCATTAATCTATCCGTTGACGGCTGAAAGCTGTCAAAGCCGTAGAACTCATCGAGGTTTCGTTTTGACAGGTTATGGCTCCCATAACTCTAAACGAGCCAGAAGTTATGGCCGTCCGAATAATCGATATCTACAGGGTGCAACATCCACGGTGCAAGGTGCAACGTCCGTCCGACATGGCGAAACAGTGCCGTACGACTTTTAGAAATGCGTGCATGGATTTGAAACGGAACAGTACCATGGTGCACCACTCTCCAGCGATGGTAAATCGAAGACCAGCCACCGTAATCCCGTTTTGCCGTAAAAATCCACGTGTCGAAAAAACGAAGGGTAAAAAACTTACGAGACCCGATTGAGATTCGGGTTGTCCTTTTTGGGCATTCGTCAATCCGTTGACGACTGAAAGCCATCAAAGCGGTAGAACTCATCGAGGCCTTCGTTTTGACAGGTTATGTCTCCCGTAACTCTAAACGAGCCAGAAGTTATGGCCGTCCGAATAATCGATATCTACAGGGTGCAACATCCACGGTGCAAGGTGCAACATCCGTCCGAAATGGCGAAACAGTGCCGTACGACTTTTAGAAATGCGTGCATGGATTTGAAACAGAACAGTACCATGGTGCACCACTCTTCAGCGATGGGAAGTCGAAGACGGGCCACGGTGATCCCGTTTTACCGTAAAAATCCACAGGTCGAAAAAACGAAGGGTAAAAAACTTACGAGACCCGATTGAGATTCGGGTTGTCCTTTTTGGGCATTAATCTATCCGTTGACAGCTGAAAGCCGTCAAAACCGTAGAACTCATCGAGGCCTTCGTTTTGACAGGTTATAGCTCCCGTAACTCTAAACGAGCTAGAAGTTATGGCCGTCCGAATAATGGATATCTACAGGGTGCAACATCCACGGTGCAAGGTGCAACATCCGTCCGAAATGGAGAAACAGTGTCGTACGACCTTTAGAAATGCGTGCGTGGATTTGAAATGGAACAGTACCATGGTGCACTACTCTCCACCGATTGTAAATCGATGACCAGCCACCGTATTCCCGTTTTACCGTAAAAATCCACGTGTCGAAAAAACGAAGGGTAAAAAACTTACGAGATCCGATTGAGATACGGGTTGTCCTTTTTGGGCATTAATCTATCCGTTGACGGCTGAAAGCTGTCAAAGCCATAGAACTCATCGAGGTCTTCGTTTTGACAGGTTATGGCTTCCGTAAATCTTAACGAGCCAGAAGTTATGGCCGTCCGAATAATCGATATCTACAGGGTGCAACATCCATGGTGCAAGGTGCAACATCCGTCCGACATGGCGAAACAGTGCCGTACGACTTTTAGAAATGCGTACATGGATTTGAAACAGAACAATACCAGGTGCACCGCTCTCCAATGATGGTAAATCGAAGACCAGCCACCGTAATCCCGTTTTGCCGTAAAAATCCACGTGTCGAAAAAACGAAAGGTAAAAAACTTACGAGACCTGATTGAGATTCGGGTTGTCCTTTTTTGGGCATTAGTCTATCCATTGACGGCTGAATGTTATCAAAGCCGTAGAACTCATCGAGGCCTTCGTTTTGACAGGTTATGGCTCCCGTAACTCTAAACGAGCCAGAAGTTATGGCCGTCCGAATAATCGATATCTACAGTGTGCAACATCCACGGTGCAAGGTGCAACATCCATCCGAAATGGCGAAACAGTGCCGTACGACTTTTACAAATGCGTGCATGGATTTGAAATGGAACAGTACCATGGTGCACCATTCTTCAGCGATGGGAAGTCGAAGACGGGCCACGGTAATCCCGTTTTACCGTAAAAATCCACGTGTTGTAAAAACGAAGGGTAAAAAACTTACGAGACCCGATTGAGATTCGGGTTGTCCTTTTTGGGCATTACTCTATCCGTTGACGGCTGAAAGCCGTCATAACCGTAGAACTCATCGAGACCTTCGTTTTGACTGGTTATGGCTCCCGTAACTCTAAACGAGCCAGAAGTTATGGCCGTCCGAATAATCGATATCTATAGGGTGCAACATCCACGGTGCAAGGTGCAACATCCGTCCGAAATGGCGAAACAGTGCCGTACGACCTTTAGAAATGCGTGCATGGATTTGAAACGGAACAGTACCATGGTGCACCACTCTCCAGCGATGGTAAATCGAAGACCAGCCACAGTAATCCCGTTTTACTGTAAAAATCCACGTGTCGAAAAAACAAAGGGTAAAAAACCTACGAGACCCGATTGAGATTCGGGATGTCCTTTTTGGGCATTAATCTATACGTCGACGGCTGAAAGCCGTCAAAGCCGTAGAACTCATCGAGGTCTTCGTTTTGACAAGTTATGGCTCCCGTAACTCTAAACGAGCCAGAAGTTATGGACGTCCGAATAATCGATATCTACCGGGTGAAACATCCACGGTGCAAGGTGCAACATCCATCCGAAATGGTGAAACAGTGCCGTATGACTTTTAGAAATGCGTGCATGGATTTGAAATGGAACAGTACCATGGTGCACCACTCTCCAGCAATGGAAAGTCGAAGACGGGCCACGGTAATCCCGTTTTACCGTAAAAATCCACGTGTCGAAAAAACGTAGGGTAAAAAACTTACGAGACCCAATTATGATTCGGGTTGTCCTTTTTGGGCATTAATCTATCTGTTGACGGCTGAAAGCTGTCAAAGCCGTAGAACTCATCGAGGCCTTCGTTTTGACAGGTTATGGCTCCCGTAACTCTAAACGAGCCAGAAGTTATTGCCGTCCGAATAATCGATATCTACAGGGTGCAACATCCATGGTGCAGGGTGCAACATCCGTCCGAAATGGAGAAACAGTGTCGTACGATATTTAGAAATGCGTGCATGGATTTGAAACGGAACAGTACCACGGTGCATCACTCTTCAGTGATGGGAAGTCGAAGATGGGCCACGGTAATCCCATTTTACCGTAAAAATCCACGTGTCGAAAAAACGAAGGGTAAAAAACGTACGAGACCTGATTGAGATTCGGGTTGTCCTTTTTGGGCATTAATCTATCCATTGATGGCTGAAAGCTGTCAAAGCCGTAGAACTCATCGATGCCTTCGTTTTGACAGGTTATGGCCCCCGTAACTCTAAACGAGCCAGAAGTTATGGCCGTCCGAATAATCGATATCTACAGGGTGCAACATCCACGGTGCAAGGTGCAACATTCGTCCGAAATGGCGAAACAGTGCCGTACGACCTTTAGAAATTCGTGCATGGATTTGAAACAGAACAGTACCATGGTGCACCACTCTTCAGCGATGGGAAGTCGAAAACGGGGCACTGTAATCCCGTTTTACCGTAAAAATCCACGTGTCGAAAAAACGAATGGTAAAAAACTTACGAGACCCGATTGAGATTCGTGTTGTCCTTTTTGGGCATTAATCTATCCGTTGACGGCTGAAAGCCGTCAAAGCCACAGAACTCATCGAGGCCTTCGTTTTGACAGGTTATGGCTCCCATAACTCTAAACGAACCAGAAGTTATGGCCGTCCGAATAATCGATATCTACAGGGTGCAACATCCACGGTGCAAGGTGCAACATCCGTCCGAAATGGCGAAAAAGTGCCGTACGACTTTTAGAAATGCGTGCATGGATTTGAAATGGAACAGTAGCATGGTGCACCACTCTCCAGTGATGGGAAGTCGAAGACGGGCCACGGTAATCCCGTTTTCCCGTAAAAATCCACGTGTCGAAAAAACGAAGGGTAAAAAACTTACGAGACCCGATTGAGATTCGGGTTGTCCTTTTTGGGCATTAATATATCCGTTGATGGCTAAAAGCTGTCAAAGCCGTAGAACTCCTTGAGGCCTTCGTTTTGACAGGTTATGGCTCCCGTAACTCTTAACGAGCCAGAAGTTATGGTCGTCCGAATAATCGATATCTACAGGGTGCAACATCTACGGTGCAAGGTGCAACATCCGTCCAACATGGAAAAACTGTGCCGTACGACTTTAGAAATGCGTGCATGGATTTGAAACGGAATAGTACCATGGTGCACCACTCTCCAGCGATGGTAAATCGAAGACCAGCCACTGTAATCCCGTTTTGCCGTAAAAATCCACGTATCGAAAAAACAAAGGGTTAAAAACTTACGAGACCCGATTGAGATTCGGGTTGTCCTTTTTGGGCATTAATCTATTCATCGACGGCTGAAAGCTGTCGAAGCCGTAGAACTCATCGAGGCCTTTGTTTTGACAGGTTATGGCTCCCGTAACTCTAAACGAGCCAGAAGTTATGCCCGTCCGAATAATCGATATCTACAGGGTGCAACATCCACGGTGCTAGGTGCAACATCCATCCAAAATGGCGAAACAGTGCCATAACTCTTAACGAGCCATCCGAAATGGAGAAACATTCGTTTTGAAAGGTTATGGCTGCCGTAACTCTTAATGAGCCAGAAGTTATGGCCGTCCGAATAATCGAAGTCTACAGGGTGCAACATCCACGGTGCAAGGTGCAACATCCGTCCGACATGGCGAAACAGTGCCGTATGACCTTTAGAAATGCGTGCATGGATTTGAAACGAAACAGTACCATGGTGCACCAGTCTCCAGCGATGGTAAATCGAAGACCAGCCACCGTAATCCCGTTTTGCCGTAAAAATCCACGTGTGGAAAAAACGAAGGGTAAAAAACTTACGAGACCCGATTGAGATTCGGGTTGTCCTTTTTGGGCATTAGTCTATCCGTTGATAGTTGAAAGCTGTCAAAGACGTAGAACTCATCGAGGCTTTCGTTTTGACAGGTTATGGCTCCCGTAACTCTAAACGAGCCAGAAGTTATGGCCGTCCGAATAATCGATATCTACAGGGTGCAACATCCACGGTGCAAGGTGCAACATCCGTCCGACATGGCGAAACTGTGCCGTATGACTTTTAGAAATGCATGCATGGATTTGAAACGGAACAGTACCATGGTGCACCACTCTACAGCGATGGGAAGTCGAAGACAGGCCACGGTAATCCCGTTTTAGCGTAAAAATACTCGTGTCGAAAAAACGAAGGTTAAAAAACTTACGAGACCCGATTGAGATTCGGGTTTTCCTTTTTGGGCATTAATCTATCCGTTGACGGCTGAAAGCTGTCAAAGCCATAAAACTCATCGAGGTCTTCGTTTTGATAGGTTATGGCTCCCGTAAGTCTTAACAAGCCAGAAGTTATGGCCGTCCGAATAATCGATATCTACAGGGTGCAACATCCACGGTGCAAGGTGCAACATCCGTCCGACATGGCGAAACGGTGCCGTACGACTTTTAGAAATGCGTGCATGGATTTGAAACGGAATAGTACCATGGTGCACCACTCTCCAGCGATGGTAAATCGAAGACCAGCCACCGTTATCCCGTTTTGCCGTAAAAATCCACGTGTCGAAAAAACGAAGGGTAAAAAACTTACGAGACCCGATTGAGATTCGGGTTGTCCTTTTTGGGCATTAGTCTATCTGTT
Organism: Allium cepa; assembly: GCA_030765085.1. Taxonomy (NCBI): domain Eukaryota; kingdom Viridiplantae; phylum Streptophyta; class Magnoliopsida; order Asparagales; family Amaryllidaceae; genus Allium; species Allium cepa. Next base: position 4,004,625 of record CM060941.1, read on the forward strand.
GACGGTTGAAAGCTGTCAAAGCCGTAGAACTCATCGAGGCTTTCGTTTGACAAGTTATGGCTCCCGTAACTCTAAACGAGCCAGAAGTTATGGCCGTTCGAATAATCGATATCTACAGGGTGCAACATCCACGGTGCAAGGTGCAACGTCTGTCCGACATGGCGAAACAGTGCCGTACGACTTTTAGAAATGCGTGCATGGATTTGAAACGGAATAGTACCTTGGTGCACCACTCTCCAGCGATGGTAAATCGAAGACTAGCCACCGTAATCCCGTTTTGCCGTAAAAATCCACGTGTCGAAAAAACGAAGGGTAAAAAACTTACGAGACCCGATTGAGATTCGGGTTGTCCTTTTTCGGCATTCGTCAATCCGTTGACGGCTGAAAGCCATCAAGCCGTAGAACTCATCGAGGCCTTCGTTTTGACAGGTTATGGCTCCCATAACTCTAAACGAGCCAGAAGTTATGGCCGTCCGAATAATCGATATCTACAGGGTGCAACATCCACGGTGCAAGGTGCAACATCCGTCCGAAATGGCGAAACAGTGCCGTACGACTTTTAGAAATGCGTGCATGGATTTGAAATGGAACAGTACCATGGTGCACCACTCTTCAGCGATGGGAAGTCGAAGACGGGCCACGGTAATCCCGTTTTACCGTAAAAATCCACGTGTCGAAAAAACGAAGGGTAAAAAACTTACGAGACCCGATTGAGATTCGGGTTGTCCTTTTTGGGCATTAATCTATCCGTTGACAGCTGAAAGCCATCAAAACCGTAGAACTCATCGAGGCCTTTGTTTTGAAACGTTATAGCTCCCGTAACTCTAAACGAGCCAGAAGTTATGGCCGTCCGAATAATGGATATCTACAGGGTGCAACATCCACGGTGCAAGGTGCAACATCCGTCCGAAATGCGAAACAGTGCCGTACGACTTTTAGAAATACGTGCATGGATTTGAAATGGAACAGTACCGTGGTGCACCACTCTTCAGCGATGGGAAGTCGAAGACGGGCCACGGTAATCCCGTTTTACCGTAAAAATCCACGTGTTGTAAAAACGAAGGGTAAAAAACTTACGAGACCCGATTGAGATTTGGGTTGTCCTTTTTGGGCATTACTCTATCCGTTGACGGCTGAAAGCCATCATAACCGTAGAACTCATCGAGACCTTCGTTTTGACAGGTTATGGCTCCCGTAACTCTAAACGAGCCAGAAGTTATGGCCGTCCGAATAGTCGATATCTACAGGGTGCAACATCCACGGTGCAAGGTGCAACATCCGTCCGAAATGGCGAAACAGTGCCGTACGACCTTTAGAAATGCGTGCATGGATTTGAAACGGAACAGTACCATGGTGCACCACTCTCCAGCGATGGTAAATCGAAGACCAGCCACCGTAATCCCGTTTTACCGTAAAAATCCACGTGTCGAAAAAACGAAGGGTAAAAACCTACGAGACCCGATTGAGATTCGGGATGCCCTTTTTGGGCATTAATCTATCCGTTGACGGCTGAACGCCGTCAAAGCCGTAGAACTCATCGAGGTCTTCGTTTTGACAAGTTATGGCTCCCGTAACTCTAAACGAGCCAGAAGTTATGGCCATCCGAATAATCGATATCTACCGGGTGCAACATCCACGGTGCGAGGTGCAACATCCGTCCGAAATGGTGAAACAGTGTCGTATGACTTTTAGAAATGCGTGCATGGATTTGAAACGGAACAATACCATGGTGCACCACTCTCCAGCAATGGAAAGTCGAAGACGGGCCACGGTAATCCCGTTTTACCGTAAAAATCCACGTGTCGAAAAAACGAAGGGTAAAAAACTTACGAGACCCTATTGAGATTCGGGCTGTCCTTTTTGGGCATTAGTCTATCCGTTGACGGCTGAAAGCTGTCAAAGCCGTAGAACTCATCGAGGCCTTCGTTTTGACAGGTTATGGCTCCCGTAACTCTAAACGAGCCAGAAGTTATTGCCGTCCGAATAATCGATATCTACAGGGTGCAACATCCACGGTGCAAGGTGCAACATCCGTTCGAAATGGAGAAACAGTGTCGTACGACTTTTAGAAATGCGTGCATGGATTTGAAACGGAACAGTACCATGGTGCATCACTCTTCAGCGATGGAAAGTCGAAGATGGGCCACGGTAATCCCGTTTTACCGTAAAAATCCACGTGTCGAAAAAACGAAGGGTAAAAAACGTACGAGACCTGATTGAGATTCGGGTCGTCCTTTTTGGGCATTAATCATTGATGGCTGAAAGATGTCAAAGCCTTAGAACTCATCGATGCCTTCGTTTTGACAGGTTATGGCCCCCGTAACTCTAAACGAGCCAGAAGTTATGGCCGTCCGAATAATCGATATCTACAGGGTGCAACATCCACGGTGCAAGGTGCAACATTCATCCGAAATGGCGAAACAGTGCCGTACGACCTTTAGAAATTCGTGCATGGATTTGAAACAGAACAGTACCATGGTGCACCACTCTTCAGCGATGGGAAGTCAAAAATGGGGCACCGTAATCCCGTTTTACCGTAAAAATCCACGTTTCGAAAAAACGAAGGGTAAAAAACTTACGAAACCCGATTGAGATTCGTGTTGTCCTTTTTGGGCATTAATCTATCCGTTGACGGCTGAAAGCCGTCAAATCCACGGAACTCATCGAGGCCTTCGTTTTGACAGGTTATGGCTCCCGTAACTCTAAACGAGCCAGAATTTATGGCCGTCCGAATAATCGATATCTACAGGGTGCAACATCCACGGTGCAAGGTGCAACATCCGTCCGAAATGGCGAAAAAGTGCCGTACGACCTTTAGAAATGCGTGCATGGATTTGAAATGGAACAGTTGCATGGTGCACCACTCTCCAGCGATGGGAAGTCGAAGACGGGCCACGGTAATCCCGTTTTCCCGTAAAAATCCACGTGTCGAAAAAACGAAGGGTATAAAACTTACGAGACCCAATTGAGATTTGGGTTGTCCTTTTTGGGCATTAATATATCCGTTGATGGCTGAAAGCTGTCAAAGACGTAGAACTCCTCGAGGCCTTTGTTTTGACAGGTTATGGCTCCCGTAACTTTCAACGAGCCAGAAGTTATGGCCGTCCGAATAATCGATATCTACAGGGTGCAACATCTACGGTGCAAGGTGCAACATCCGTCCGACATGGCGAAACTGTGCCGTACGACTTTTAGAAATGCGTGCATGGATTTGAAACGGAACAGTACCATGGTGCACCACTCTCCAGCGATGGTAAATCGAAGACCAGCCACTGTAATCCTGTTTTGCCGTAAAAATCCACGTATCGAAAAAACGAAGGGTTAAAATTTACGAGACCCGATTGAGATTCGGGTTGTCCTTTTTGGGCATTAATTTATTCATCGACGGCTGAAAGCTGTCGAAGCCGTAGAACTCATCGAGGCCTTCGTTTTGACAGGTTATGGCTCTTGGAACTCTTAACGAGGCAGAAGTTATGGTCGTCCGAATAATCGATATCTACAGGGTGCAACATCCACGATGCATGGTGCAACATCCGTCCGACATGGCGAAACAGTGCCGTATGACTTTTAGAAATGCGTGCATGGATTTGATACGGAACAGTACCATGGTGCACCACTCTCCAGCGATGGTAAATCGAAGACCAGCCACCGTAATCCCGTTTTGCCGTAAAAATCCATGTGTCGAAAAAACGAAGGGTAAAAAACTTACGAGACCCGATTGTGATTCGGGTTGTCCTTTTTGGGCATTAGTCTATCCGTTGATAGTTGAAAGCTGTCAAAGCCGTAGAACTCATCGAGGCTTTCGTTTTGACAGGTTATGGCTCCCGTAACTCTAAACGAGCAAGAAGTTATGGCCGTCCGAATAATCGATATCTACAAGGTGCAACATCCACGGTGCAAGGTGCAACATCCGTCCGACATGGCGAAACAGTGCCGTACGACTTTTAGAAATGCGTGCATGGATTTGAAACGGAACAGTACCATGGTGCACCACTCTACAGCGATGGGAAGTCGAAGACAGGCCACGGTAATCCCGTTTTACCGTAAAAATACTCGTGTCGAAAAAACGAAGGGTAAAAAACTTACGAGACCCGATTGAGATTCGGGTTTTCCTTTTTGGGCATTAATCTATCCGTTGAAGTCTGAAAGCTGTCAAAGCCGTAGAACTCATCGAGGTCTTCGTTTTGACAGGTTATGGCTCCCGTAAGTCTTAACAAGCCAGAAGTTATGGCGGTCCGAATAATCGATATCTACAGGGTGCAACATCCACGGTGCAAGGTGAAACATCCGTCCGACATGGCGAAACAGTGCCGTACGACTTTTAGAAATGCGTGCATGGATTTGAAATGGAACAGTACCATGGTGCACCACTCTCTAGCGATGGTAAATCGAAGACCAGCCACCGTAATCCCGTTTTGCCGTAAAAATCCACTTGTCGAAAAAACGAAGGGTAAAAAACTTACGAGACCCGATTGAGATTCGGGTTGTCCTTTTTGGGCATTAGTCTATCCGTTGACGGTTGAAAGCTGTCAAAGCCGTAGAACTCATCGAGGCTTTCGTTTTGACAAGTTATGGCTCCCGTAACTCTAAACGAGCCAGAAGTTATGGCCGTTCGAATAATCGATATCTACAGGGTGCAACATCCACGGTGCAAGGTGCAACGTCCGTCCGACATGGCGAAACAGTGCCGTACGACTTTTAAAAATGCGTGCATGGATTTGAAACGGAATAGTACCTTGGTGCACCACTCTCCAGCGATGGTTAATCGAAGACCAGCCACCGTAATCCCGTTTTGCCGTAAAAATCCACGTGTCGAAAAAACGAAGGGTAAAAAACTTACGAGACCCGATTGAGATTCGGGTTGTCCTTTTTGGGCATTTGTCAATCCGTTGACGGCTGAAAGCCATCAAAGCCGTAGAACTCATCGAGGCCTTCGTTTTGACAGGTTATGGCTCCCGTAACTCTAAACGAGCCAGAAGTTATGGTCGTCCGAATAATCGATATCTACAAGTTGCAACATCCACGGTGCAAGGTGCAACATCCGTCCGAAATGGCGAAATAGTGTCGTACGACTTTTAGAAATGCGTGCATGGATTTGAAATAGAACAGTACCATGGTGCACCACTCTTCAGCGATGGGAAGTCGAAGACGGGCCACGGTAATCCCGTTTTACCGTAAAAATCCACGTGTCGAAAAAACGAAGGGTAAAAAACTTACGAGACCCGATTGAGATTCGGGTTGTCCTTTTTGGGCATTAATCTATCCATTGACAGCTGAAAGCCATCAAAACTGTAGAACTCATCGAGGCCTTTGTTTTGACAGGTTATAGCTCCCGTAACTCTAAACGAGCCAGAAGTTATGGCCGTCCGAATAATGGATATCTACAGGGTGCAACATCCACGGTGCAAGGTGCAACATCCGTCCGAAATGGCGAAGAAGTGCCGTATGACTTTTAGAAATGCGTGTATGGATTTGAAATGGAACAGTACCATGGTGCACCACTCTCCAGCGATGGTAAATCGAAGACCAGCCACCGTAATCCCGTTTTGCCGTAAAAATCCACGTGTCGAAAAAACGAAGGGCAAAAAACTTACGAGACCTGATTGAGATTCGGGTTGTCCTTTTTGGGCATTAGTCTATCCATTGACGGCTGAAAGCTGTCAAAGCCGTAGAACTCATCGAGGCCTTCCTTTTGACAGGTTATGGCTCCCGTAACTCTAAACGAGCCAGAAGTTATGGCCGTCCGAATAATCGATATCTACAGGGTGCAACATCCACGGTGCAAGGTGCAACATCCGTCCGACATGGCGAAACAGTGCCGTACGACTTTTAGAAATGCGTGCACGGATTTGAAACGGAACAGTAGCATGGTGCATCACTCGCCAGCGATGGGAAGTCGAAGACGGGCCACCGTAATCCCGTTTTGCCGTAAAAATCCACGTGTCGAAAAAACGAAGGGTAAAAAACTTACGAGACCCGATTGAGATTCGGGTTGTCCTTTTTGGGCATTAGTCTATCCGTTGACGGTTGAAAGCTGTCAAAGCCGTAGAACTCATCGAGGCTTTCGTTTTGACAGGTTATGGCTCCCGTAACTCTAAACGAGCCAGAAGTTATGGCCGTCCGAATAATCGATATCTACAGGCTGCAACATCCACAGTGCAAGGTGCAACGTCCGTCCGACATGGCGAAACAGTGCCGTACGACTTTTAGAAATGCGTGCATGGATTTGAAACGGAACAGTACCATGGTGCACCACTCTTCAGTAATGGGAAGTCGAAGACGGGCCACAGTAATCCCGTTTTACCGTAAAAATCCACGTGTCGAAAAAACGAAGGGTAAAAAACTTACGAGACCCGATTGAGATTCGGGTTGTCCTTTTTGGGCATTAATCTATCCGTTGACTGCTGAAAGCCGTCAAAACCGTAGAACTCATCGAGGCCTTCGTTTTGACAGGTTATAGTTCCCGTAACTCTAAACGAGCCAGAAATTATGGCCGTCCGAATAATGGATATCTACAGGGTGCAACATCCACGGTGCAAGGTGCAACATCCGTCCGAAATGGCGAAACAGTGTCGTACGACCTTTAGAAATGCGTGCATGGATTTGAAACGGAACAGTACCATGGTGCACCACTCTCCAGCGATGGTAAATCGAAGACCAGCCACCATAATCCCGTTTTACCGTAAAAATCCACGTGTCGAAAAAACGAAGGGTAAAAAACTTACGAGACCCGATTGAGATTCGGGTTGTCCTTTTTGGTCATTAATCTATCCGTTGACAGCTGAAAGCCGTCAAAACCGTAGAACTCATCGAGGCCTTCGTTTTGACAGGTTATAGTTCCCGTAACTCTAAACGAGCCAGAAGTTATGGCCGTCCGAATAATGGATATCTACAGGGTACAACATCCACGGTGCAAGGTGCAACTTCCGTCCGAAATGGCGAAACAGTGTCGTACGACCTTTAGAAATGCGTGCATGGATTTGAAACGGAACAGTACCATGGTGCACCACTCTCCAGCGATGGTAAATCGGAGACCAACCACCGTATTCCCATTTTACCGTAAAAATCCACGTGTCGAAAAAACGAAGGGTAAAAAACATACGAGACCCGATTGAGATTCGGGTTGTCCTTTTTGGGCATTAGTCTATCCGTTGATGGATGAAAGATATCAAAGCCGTAGAACTCATCGAGGCCTTCGTTTTGACAGGTTATGGCTCCCGTAACTCTAAACGAGCCAGAAGTTATGGCCGTTCGAATAATCTATATCTACAGGGTGGAACATCCACGGTGCAAGGTGCAACATCCGTCCGAAATGGCGAAACAGTGCCGTACGACTTTTAGAAATGCGTGCACGGATTTGAAATGGAACAGTACCATGGTGCACAACTCTTCAGCGATGGGAAGTCGAAGACGGGCCACGGTAATCCCGTTTTACCGTAAAAATCCACGTGTCGAAAAAACGAAGGGTAAAAAACTTACGAGACCCGATTGAGATTCGGGTAGTCCTTTTTGGGCATTACTCTATCTGTTGACGGCTGAAATCCGTCATAAGCGTAGAACTCATCGAGGCCTTCGTTTTGACAGTTTATGGCTCCCGTAACTCTAAACGAGCCAGAAGTTATGGCCGTTCGAATAATCGATATCTACAGGGTGCAACATCCACGGTGCAAGGTGCAACATCCGTCCGAAATGGCGAAACAGTGCCGTACGACCATTAGAAATGCGTGCATGGATTTGAAACAGAACAGTACCATGGTGCACCACTCTCCAGCGATGGTAAATCGAAGACCAGCCACCGTAATCCCGTTTTACCGTAAAAATCCACGTGTCGAAAAAACGAAGGGTAAAAAACTTAGGAGACCCGATTGAGATTCGGGTTGTTCTTTTTGGGCATTAATCTATCCGTTGACGGCTGAAAGCCATCAAAGCCTTAGAACTCATCGAGGTCTTCGTTTTGACAAGTTATGGCTCCCGTAACTCTAAACGAGCCAGAAGTTATGGCCGTCCGAATAATCGATATCTACCGGGTGCAACATCCACGGTGCAAGGTGCAACATCCGTTCGAAATGGCGAAACAGTGCCGTATTACTTTTAGAAATGCGTGCATGGATTTGAAACGGAACAGTACTATGGTGCACCACTCTCCAGCAATGGAAAGTCGAAGACGGGCCACGGTAATCCCGTTTTACCGTAAAAATCCACGTGTCGAAAAAACGAAGGGCAAAAAACTTACGAGACCCAATTGAGATTCGGGTTGTCCTTTTGGCCATTAATCTATCCGTTGACGGCTGAAAGCTGTCAAAGCCGTAGAACTCATCGAGGCCTTCGTTTTGACAGGTTATGGCTCCCGTAACTCTAAACGAGCCAGAAGTTATTGCCGTCCGAATAATCGATATCTACAGGGTGCAACATCCAAGGTGCAAGGTGCAACATCCGTCCGAAATGGCGAAAAAGTGCCGTATGACTTTTAGAAATGCGTGCATGGATTTGAAACGGAACAGTAGCATGGTGCACCACTCTCCAGCGATCGGAAGTCGAAGACGGGCCACGGTAATCCCGTTTTACCGTAAAAATCCACGTGTCGAAAAAACGAAGGGTAAAAAACTTACAAGACCCGATTGAGATTCGGGTTATCCTTTTTGGGCATTAATATATCCGTTGATGGCTGAAAGCTGTCAAAGCCGTAGAACTCCTCGAGGCTTTCGTTTTGACAGGTTATGGCTCCCGTAACTCTTAACGAGCTAGAAGTTATGTCCGTCTGAATAATCGATATCTACAGGGTGCAACATCCACGGTGCAAGGTGCAACATCCGTCCGACATGGCGAAACTGTGCCGTACGACTTTTAGAAATGCGTGCATGGATTTGAATCGGAACAGTACCATGGTGCACCACTCTCCAGCGATGGTAAATCTAAGACCAGCCCCTATAATCCCGTTTTGCCGTAAAAATCCACGTGTCGAAAAAACGAAGGGTTAAAAACTTACGAGACCCGATTGAGATTCGGGTTGTCCTTTTTGGGCATTAATCTATTCATCGACAGCTGAAAGCTGTCAAAGCCGTAGAACTCATCGAGGCCTTCGTTTTGACAGATTATGGCTCCCGTAACTCTAAACGAGCCAGAAGTTATGGACGTCCGAATAATCGATATCTACAGGGTGCAACATCCACGATGCAAGGTGCAACATCCGTCCGAAATGGAGAAACAGTGCCGTACGACCTTTAGAAATGCATGCATGGATTTGAAACGGAACAGTACCATAGTGCATCACTCTTCAGCGATGTGAAATCGAAGACGGGCCACAATAATCTCGTTTTACCGTAAAAATCCACGTGTCGAAAAAACGAAGGGTAAAAAACTTTGGAGACCCGATTGAGATTCGGGTTGTCCTTTTTGGGCATTAATCTATCCGTTGATCGCTGAAAGCTATCAAAGCCGTGGAACTCATCGAGGCCTTCGTTTTGATAGGTTATGGCTTCCGTAACTCTAAACGAGCCAGAAGTTATGGCCGTCCGAATAATCGATATCTACAGGGTGCAACATACACGGTGCAAGGTGCAACATCCGTCCGAAATGGAGAAACAGTGCCCTACGACTTTTAGAAAGGCATGCATGGATTTGAAACGGAACAGTACCATGGTGCATCACTCTTCAGCGATGGGAAGTCGAAGACGGGCCACGGTAATCCCGTTTTACCGTAAAAATCCACTTGTCGAAAAAACCAAGGGTAAAAAACTTATGAGACTCGATTGAGATTTGGGTTGTCCTTTTCGGGCATTAATCTATTCGTTGATGGCTGAAAGCTGTCAAAGCCGTAGAACTCATCGAGGCCTTCGTTTTGACAGGTTATGGCTCCCATAACTCTAAACGAGCCAGAAGTTATGGCCGTCCGAATAATCGATATCTACAGGGTGAAACATCCACGGTGCAAGGTGCAACATCCGTCCGAAATGGCGAAACAGTGCCGTACGACTTTTAGAAATGCGTGCATGGATTTGAAACGGAACAGTACCTTGGTGCACCACTCTTCAGCGATGGGAAGTCGAAAACGGGGCACCGTAATCCCGTTTTACCGTAAAAATCCACGTGTCGAAAAAACGAAGGGTAAAAAACTTACGAGACCCGATTGAGATTCGGGTTGTCCATTTTGGGCATTAATCTATCCGTTGACGGCTGAAAGCTATCAAAGCCGTAGAACTCATCGAGGCCTTCGTTTTGACAGGTTATGGCTCCCGTAACTCTAAACAAGCCAGAAGTTATGGCCGTCCGAATAATCGATATCTACTGGGTGCAACATCCACAGTGCAAGGTGCAACATCCGTCCGAAATGGCGAAACAGTGCCGTACGACCTTTAGAAATGCGTGCATGGATTTGAAATGGAACAGTACCATGGTGCACCACTCTCCAACGATGGTAAATCGAAGACCATCCACAGTAATCCCGTTTTACCGTAAAAACCCACGTGTCGAAAAAACGAAGGGTAAAAAACTTACGAGACCCGATTGAGATTCGGGTTGTCCTTTTTGGCCATTATTCTATCTGTTGACGGCTGAAAGCTGTCAAAGTCATAGAACTCATCGAGGCCTTCGTTTTGACAGGTTATGGCTCCCGTAACTCTAAACGAGCCAGAAGTTATAGCCGTCCGAATAATCGATATCTACAGGGTGCAACATCCACGGTGCAAGGTGCAACATCCGTCCGAAATGGCGAAACAGTGCCGTACGACTTTTCGAAATGCGTGCATGGATTTGAAATGGAACAGTACCATGGTGCACCACTCTCCAGCGATGGTAAATCGAAGACCAGCCACGGTAATCCCGTTTTGCCGTAAAAATCCACGTGTCGAAAAAACGAAGGGTAAAAAACTTACGAGACCCGATTGAGATTCGGGTTGTCCTTTTTGGGCATTAATATATCCGTTGATGGCTGAAAGCTGTCAACGCCTTAGAACTCCTCAAGGCCTTCGTTTTGACAGGCTATGGCTACCGTAACTCTAAACGAGCCAGAAGTTATGGCCGTCCGAATAATCTATATCTACAGGGTGCAACATCCACGGTGCAAGGTGCCACATCCGTCCGAAATGGCAAAACAGTGCCGTATGACTTTTAGAAATGCGTGCATGGATTTGAAACGGAACAGTACCATGGTGCACCACTCTCTAGCGATGGAAAGTCGAAGACGGGCCACGATAATCCCGTTTTACCGTAAAAATCCACGTGTCGAAAAAACGAAGGGTAAAAAACTTACGAGACCCGATTGAGATTCGGGTTGTCCTTTTTGGGCATTAATCTATCCGTTGACGGCTAAAAGCCGTCAAAGCCGTAGAACTCATCGAGGCCTTCTTTTCGATAGGTTATGGCTCCCGTAACTCTAAACGAGCCAGAAGTTATGGCCGTCCGAATAATCGATATCTACAGGGTGCAACATCCACGGTGCAAGGAGCAACATCCGTCCGAAATGGCGAAACAGTGCCGTACGACTTTTCGAAATGCGTTCATGGATTTGAAACGGAACAGTACCATGGTGCACCACTCTCCAGCGATGGTAAATCGAAGACCAGCCACGGTAATCCCGTTTTGCCGTAAAAATCCACGTGTCGAAAAAACGAAGGGTAAAAAACTTACGAGACCCGATTGAGATTAGGGTTGTCCTTTTTGGGCATTAATATATCCGTTGATGGCTGGAAGCTATCAAAGCCGTAAAACTCCTCGAGGCCTTCGTTTTGACAGGTTATGGCTCCCGTAACTCTAAACGAGCCAGAAGTTATGCCCGTCCGAATAATCGATATCTATAGGGTGCAACATCCACGGTGCTAGGTGCAACTTCCATCCAAAATGGCGAAACAGTGCCGTAACTCTTAAAGAGCCATCCGAAATTGCGAAACATTCGTTTTGACAGGTTATGGCTCCCATAACTCTTAACGAGCCAGAAGTTATGGCCGTCCGAATAATCGATATCTACAGGGTGCAACATCCACGGTGTAAGGTGCAACATCCGTCCGACATGGCGAAACAGTGCCGTACGACTTTTAGAAATCCATGCATGGATTTGAAACGGAACAGTACCATGGTGCACCACTCTCCAGCGATGGTAAATCGAAGACCAGCCTCCGTAATCCCGTTTTGCCGTAAAAATCCACGTGTCGAAAAAACGAAGGGTAAAAAACTTACGAGACCCGATTGAGATTCGGGTTGTCCTTTTTGGGCATTAGTCTATCCGTTGATGGTTGAAAGCTGTCAAAGCCGTAGAACTCATCGAGGCTTTCGTTTTGACATGTTATGGCTCCCGTAACTCTAAATGAGCCAGAATTTATGGCCGTCCGAAGAATCGATATTTACAGGGTGCAACATCCACGGTGCAAGGTGCAACATCCGTCCGACATGGCGAAACAGTGCCGTACGACTTTTAGAAATGCGTGCATGGATTTGAAACGGAACAGTACCATGGTGCACCACTCTTCAGCGATGGAAAGTCGAAGACGGGCCACGGTAATCCCGTTTTACCGTAAAAATCCACGTGTCGAAAAAACGAAGGGTAAAAAACTTACGAGACCCGATTGAGATTCGGGTTGTCCTTTTTGGGCATTAACCTATCCGTTGATGGCTGAAAGCAGTAGAATCCGTAGAACTCATCGAGGTCTTCGTTTTGACAGGTTATGGCTCCCGTAAGTCTTAACGAGCCAGAAGTTATGGCCGTCCGAATAATCGATATCTACAGGGTGCAACATCCACGGTGCAAGGTACAACGTCCGTCCGACATGGCGAAACAGTGCCGTACGACTTTTAGAAATGCATGCATGGATTTGAACGGAACAATACCATGGTGCACCACTCTCCAGCGATGGTAAATCGAAGTCCAGCAAGCGTAATCCCGTTTTGCCGTAAAAATCCACGTGTCGAAAAAACGAAGGGTAAAAAACTTACGAGACCCGATTGATAATCGGGTTGTCCTTTTTGGGCATTAATATTTTCGTTGATGGCTGAAAGCTGTCAACGCCGTAGAACTCCTCGAGGCCTTCGTTTTGACAGGCTATGGCTCCCGTAACTCTAAACGAGGCAGAAGTTATGGCCGTCCGAATAATCTATATCTACAGGGTGCAACATCCACGGTGCAAGGTGCAACATCCGTCCGAAATGGCGAAACAGTGCCGTATAACTTTTAGAAATGCGTGCATGGATTTGAAACGGAAAAGTACCATGGTGCACCACTCTCCAGCGATGGAAGTCGAAGACGGGCCACGGCAATCCCGTTTTACCGTAAAAATCCACGTGTCGTAAAAACGAAGGGTAAAAAACTTACGAGACCCGATTGAGATTCGGGTTGTCCTTTTTGGGCATTAATCAATCCGTTGACGGTTGAAAGCCGTCAAAGCCGTAGAACTCATCGAGGCCTTCTTTTCGATAGGTTATGGCTCCCGTAACTCTAAACGAGCCAGAAGTTATGGCCGTCCGAATAATCGATATCTACAGGGTGCAACATCCACGGTGCAAGGTGCAACATCCGTCCGAAATGGCGAAACAGTGCCGTACGACTTTTCGAAATGCGTGCATGGATTTGAAATGGAACAGTACCATGGTGCACCACTCTCCAGCGATGGTAAATCGAAGACCGGCCACGGTAATCCCATTTTGCCGTAAAAATCCACGTGTCGAAAAAACGAAGGGCAAAAAACTTACGAGACCCGATTGAGATTAGGGTTGTCCTTTTTGGGCATTAATATATCCGTTGATGGCTGGAAGCTATCAAAGCCATAGAACTCCTCGAGGCCTTTGTTTTGACAGGTTATTGCTCCCGTAACTCTAAACGAGCCAGAAGTTATGCCCGTCCGAATAATCGATATCTATAGGGTGCAACATCCACGGTGCTAGGTGCAACATCCATCCAAAATGGCGAAACAGTGCCGTAACTCTTAAAGAGCCATCCGAAATGGCGAAACAATCGTTTTGACAGGTTATGTCTCCCATAACTCTTAACAAACCAGAAGTTATGGCCGTCCAAATAATCGATATCTACAGGGTGCAACATCCACGGTGTAAGGTGCAACATCCGTCCGACATGGCGAAATAGTGCCGTACGACTTTTAGAAATGCGTGCATGGATTTGAAACGGAACAGTACCATGGTGCACCACTCTCCAGCGATGGTAAATCGAAGACCAGCCACCATAATCCCGTTTTGCCGTAAAAATCCACGTGTCGAAAAACGAAGGGTAAAAAACTTACGAGACCCGATTGAGATTCGGGTTGTCCTTTTTGGGCATTAGTCTATCCGTTGACGGTTGAAAGCTGTCAAAGCCGTAGAACTCATCGAGGCTTTCGTTTTGACAGGTTATGGCTCCCGTAACTCTAAACGAGCCAGAATTTATGGCCGTCCGAAGAATCGATATTTACAGGGTGCAACATCCACGGTGCAAGGTGCAACATCCGTCCGACATGGCGAAACAGTGCCGTACGACTTTTAGAAATGCGTGCATGGATTTGAAACGGAACAGTACCATGGTGCACCACTCTTCAGCGATGGAAAGTCGAAGACAGGCCACGGTAATCCCGTTTTACCGTAAAAATCCACGTGTCGAAAAAACGAAGGGTAAAAAACTTACGAGACCCGATTGAGATTCGGGTTGTCCTTTTTGGGCATTAACCTATCCGTTGACGGCTGAAAGTTGTAGAATCCGTAGAACTCATCGAGGTCTTCGTTTTGACAGGTTATGGCTCCCGTAAGTCTTAACGAGCCAGAAGTTATGGCCGTCCGAATAATCGATATCTACAGGGTGCAACATCCACGGTGCAAGGTGCAACGTCCGTCGGACATGGCGAAACAGTGCCGTACGACTTTTAGAAATGCGTGCGTGGATTTGAAACGGAACAGTACCATGGTGCACCACTCTCCAGCGATGGTAAATCGAAGACCAGCCACCGTAATCCCGTTTTGCCGTAAAAATCCACGTGTCGAAAAAACGAAGGGTAAAAAACTTACGAGACCCGATTGAGATTCGGGTTGTCCTTTTGGGCATTAATCTATCCGTTGATAGCTGAAAGCCGTCAAAACCGTAGAACTCATCGAGGCCTTCGTTTTGACAGGTTATAGCTCCCGTAACTCTAAACGAGCCAGAAGTTATGGCCGTCCGAATAATGGATATCTATAGGGTGCAACATCCACGGTGCAAGGTGCAACATCCGTCCGAAATGGCGAAACAGTGCCATACGACCTTTAGAAATGCGTGCATGGATTTGAAACGGAACAGTACCATGGTGCACTACTCTCCAGCGATTGTTAATCAAAGACCAGCCACCGTATTTCCGTTTTACCGTAAAAATCCACGTGTCGAAAAAACGAAGGGTAAAAAACTAACGAGACCCGATTGAGATTCGGGTTGTCCTTTTTGGGCATTAGTCTATCCGTTGACGGCTGAAAGCTGTCAAAGCCGTAGAACTCATCGAGGTCTTCGTTTTGACAGGTTATGGATTCCGTAAATCTTAACGAGCCAGAAGTTATGGCCGTCCGAATAATCGATATCTACAGGGTGCAACATCCACGGTGCAAGGTGCAACATCCGTCCGACATGGCGAAACAGTGCCGTACGACTTTTAGAAATGCGTACATGGATTTGAAACGGAACAGTACCTGGTGCACCACTCTCCAGTGATGGTAAATCGAAGACCAGCCACCGTAATCCCGTTTTGCCGTAAAAATCCACGTGTCGAAAAAACAAAGGGTAAAAAACTTACGAGACCAGATTGAGATTCGGGTTGTCCTTTTTGGGCATTAGTCTATCCGTTGACGGCTTAAAGCTGTCAAAGCCGTAGAACTCATCGAGGCCTTCGTTTTGACAGGTTATGGCTCCCGTAACTCTAAACGAGCCAGAAGTTATGGCCGTCCGAATAATCGATATCTACAGGGTGCAACATCCACGGTGCAAGGTGCAACATCCGTCCGAAATGGCGAAACAGTGTCGTACGACTTTTAGAAATGCATGCACGAATTTGAAATGGAACAGTACCATGGTGCACCACTCTTCAGCGATGGGAAGTCGAAGACGGGCCACCGTAATCCCGTTTTAGCGTTAAAATACACGTGTCGAAAAAACGAAGGGTAAAAAACTTACGAGACCCGATTGAGAATCGGGTTGTCCTTTTTGGGCATTAATCTATCCGTTGACGGCTGAAAGCCGTCATAACCGTAGAACTCATCGAGGCCTTCGTTTTGACAGGTTATGGCTCCCGTAACTCTAAACGAGCCAGAAGTTATGGCCGTCCGAATAATCGATATCTACACGGTGCAACATCCACGGTGCAAGGTGCAACATCCGTCCGAAATGGCGAAACAGTGCCGTACGACATTTAGAAATGCGTGCATGGATTTGAAATGGAACAGTACCATGGTGCACCACTCTTCAGCGTTGGAAAGTCGAAGACGGGCCACCGTAATCCCGTTTTACCGTAAAAATCCACGTGTCGAAAAAACGAAGGGTAAAAAACTTACGAGACCCGATTGAGATTCGGGTTGTCCTTTTTGGGCATTAATCTATCCGTTGATGGCTGAAATCCGTCATAGCCGTAGAACTCATCGAGGCCTTCGTTTTGACAGGTTATGGCTCCCGTAACTCTAAACGAGCCAGAAGTTATGGCCGTCCGAATAATCGATATCTACAGGGTGCAACATCCACGGTGCAAGGTGCAACATCCGTCCGAAATGGCGAAACAGTGTCGTATGACTTTTAGAAATGCGTGCATGGATTTGAAACGGAACAGTACCATGGTGCACCACTCTCCAGCAGTGGAAAGTCGAAGACGGGCCACGGTAATCCCGTTTTACTGTAAAAATCCACATGCCGAAAAAACGAAGGGTAAAAAACTTACGAGACCCAATTGGGATTCGGGTTGTCCTTTTTGGCATTAATCTATCCGTTGACGGCGGAATGCTGTCAAAGCCGTAGAACTCATCGAGGCCTTCGTTTTGACAGGTTATGGCTCCCGTAACTCTAAACGAGCCAGAAGTTATTGCCGTCCGAATAATCGATATCTACAGGGTGCAACATCCACGGTGCAAGGTGCAACATCCGTCCGAAATGGAGAAACAGTGTCGTACGACTTTAAGAAATGCGTGCATGGATTTGATACGGAACAGTACCATGGTGCATCACTCTTCAGCGATGGGAAGTCGAAGACGGGCCACGGTAATCCCGTTTTACCGTAAAAATCCACGTGTCGAAAAAACGAAGGGTAAAAAACTTACGAGACCCAATTGAGATTCGGGTTGTCCTTTTTGGGCATTAATCTATCCGTTGACGGCTGAAAGCTGTCAAAGCCGTAGAACTCATCGAGGCCTTCGTTTTGACAGGTTATGGCTCCCGTAACTCTAAACGAGGCAGAAGTTATTGACGTCCGAATAATCGATATCTACAGGGTGCAACATCCACGGTGCAAGGTGCAACATCCGTCCGACATGGAGAAACAGTGTCGTACGACTTTTAGAAATGCATGCATGGATTTGAAACGGAAAAGTACCTGGTGCACCACTCTCCAGTGATGGTAAATCAAAGACCAGCCACCGTAATCCCGTTTTGCCGTAAAAATCCACTTGTCGAAAAAACAAAGGGTAAAAAACTTACGAGACCTGACTGAGATTCGGGTTGTCCTTTTTGGGCATTAGTCTATCCGTTGATGGCTGAAAGCTGTCAAAGCTGTAGAACTCATCGAGGCCTTCGTTTTGACAGGTTATGGCTTACGTAACTCTAAACGAGCCAGAAGTTATGGCCGTCCGAATAATCGATATCTACTGGGTGCAACATCCACGGTGCAAGGTGCAACATCCGTCCGAAATGGCGAAACAGTGCCGTACGACTTTTAGAAATGCATGCACGAATTTGAAATGGAACAGTACCGTGGTGCACAACTCTTCAGCGATGGGAAGTCGAAGACGGGCCAGGGTAATCCCGTTTTACCGTAAAAATCCACGTGTCGAAAAAACGAAGGGTAAAAAACTTACGAGACCCGATTGAGATTCGGGTTGTCCTTTTTGGGCATTACTCTATTCGTTGACGGCTAAAAGCCATCATAACCGTAGAACTCACCGAGGCCTTCGTTTTGACAGGTTATGGCTCCCGTAACTCTAAACGTGCCAGAAGTTATGGCCGTCCGAATAATCGATATCTACAGGGTGCAACATCCACGGTGCACGGTGCAACATCCGTCCGAAATGGAGAAACAGTGCCGTACGACTTTTAGAAATGCGTGCATGGATTTGAAATGGAACAGTACCATGGTGCACCACTCTTCAGCGATGGGAAGTCGAAGACGAGCCACGGTAATCCCGTTTTGCCGTAAAAATCCACGTGTCGAAAAAACGAAGGGTAAAAAACTTACGAGACCCGATTGAGATTCGGGTTGTCCTTTTTGGGCATTAATCTATCCGTTGACGGCTGAAAGCTGTCAAAGCCGTAGAAATCATCGAGGCCTTCGTTTTGACAGGTTATTGCTCTCGTAACTCTAAACGAGCCAGAAGTTATGGCCGTCCGAATAATCGATATCTACAGGGTGCAACATCCACGGTGCAAGGTGCAACATCCGTCCGAAATGGCAAACAGTGCCGTAACTCTTAACTAGCCATCCGAAATGGCGAAACATTCGTTTTGACAAGTTATGGCTCCCGTAAGTCTTAACGAGCCAGAACTTATGGCCGTCCGAATAATCGATATCTACAGGGTGCAACATCCACGGTGCAAGGTGCAACATCCGTCCGAAATGGAGAAACAGTGCCGTATGACTTTTAGAAATGCGTGCATGGATTTGAAACAGAGCAGTACCGTGGTGCATCACTCTTCAACGATGGGAAGTCGAAGGAGGGCCACGGTAATCCCGTTTTACCGTAAAAATCCTCGTGTTGAAAAACGAAGGGCAAAAAACTTACGAGACCCGATTGAGATTCGGATTGTCCTTTTTGGGCATTAATCTATCCGTTGATGGCTGAAAGCTGTCAAAGCCGTAGTACTCATCGAGGCCTTCGTTTTGATAGGTTATGGCTCCCGTAAATCTAAACGAGCCAGAAGTTATGGCCGTCCGAATAATCGATATCTACAGGGTGCAACATCCACGGTGCAAGGTGCAACATCCGTCCGAAATGGCGAAACAGTGTCGTACGACCTTTAGAAATGCGTGCATGGATTTGAAATGGAACAGTACCATGGTACACCACTCTCCAGCGATGGTAAATCGAAGATCAGTCGCGGTAATCCCGTTTCACCGTAAAAATCCACGTGTCGAAAAAACGAAGGGTAAGAAACTTACGGGACCCGACTGAGATTCGGGTTGTCCTTTTTGGGCATTAATCCATCCGTTGACGGCTGAAAGCTGTCAAAGCCGTAGAAATCATCGAGGGCTTCGTTTTGACAGGTTATGGCTCCCGTAACTCTAAACAAACCAGAAGTTATGGCCGTCCGAATAATCGATATCTACAGGGTGCAACATCCACGGTGCAAGGTGCAACATCCGTCCGAAATGGCGAAACAGTGCCGTATGACTTTTAGAAATGCGTGCATGGATTTGAAACGGAACAGTACCATGGGGCACCACTCTCCAGCGATGGGAAGTCGAAGACGGGCCACGGTAATCCCGTTTTACCGTAAAAATCCACGTGTCGAAAAAACGAAGGGTAAAAAACTTACGAGACCCGATTGAGATTCGGGTTGTCCTTTTTGGGCATTAATCTATCCGTTGACGGCTGAAAGCCTTCAAAACTATAGAACTCATCGAGGCCTTCGTTTTGACAGGTTATGGCCCCCGTAACTCTAAACGAGCCAGAAGTTATGGCCGTCCGAATAATCGATATTTACAGGGTGCAACATCCACGGTGCAAGGTGCAACATCCGTCTGAAATGGCGAAACAGTGCCGTACGACTTTTAGAAATGCGTGCATGGATTTGAAACGGAACAGTACCATGGTGGACCACTCTCCAGCGATGGTAAGTCGAAGACGGGCCACGGTAATCCCGTTTTGCCGTAAAAATCCACGTGTCGAAAAAACGAAGGGTAAAAAACTTACGAGACCCGATTGAGATTCGGGTTGTCCTTTTTGGGCATTAATGTATCCGTTGATGGCTGAAAGCTGTCAAAGCTGTAGAACTCCTCGAGGCCTTCGTTTTGACAGGTTATGGCTCCCGTAACTCTAAACGAGCCGGAAGTTATGCCTGTCCGAATAATCGATATCTACAGGGTGCAACATCCACAGTGCAAGGTGCAACATCCGTCCTAAATGGCGAAACAGTGCCGTAACTCTTAACGAGCCATCCGAATTGGCGAAACATTCGTTTTGACAGGTTATGGCTCCCGTAACTCTTAACGAGCCAGAAGTTATGGCCATCCGAATGATCGATATCTACAGGGTGCAACATCCACGGTGCAAGGTTCAACATCCGTCCGACATGGCGAAACAGTGTCGTACGACTTTTAGAAATGCGTGCATGGATTTGAAACGGAACAGTACCATGGTGCACCACTCTCCAGCGATGGTAAGTCGAAGACGGGCCATGGTAATCCCGTTTTGCCGTAAAAATCCACGTGTCGAAAAAACGAAGGGTAAAAAACTTACGAGACCCGATTGAGATTCGGGTTGTCCTTTTTGGGCATTAATATATCCGTTGATGGCTGAAAGCTGTCAAAGCCGTAGAACTCTTCGAGGCCTTCGTTTTGACAGCTAATGGCTCCCGTAACTCTAAACGAGCCAGAATTTATGGCCGTCCGAATAATCGATATCTACAGGGTGCAACATCCACGGTGCAAGGTGCAACATCCGTCCGAAATGGCGAAACAGTGCCGTAACTCTTAACGAGCCATCCGAAATGGCGAAACATTCGTTTTGACAGGTTATGGCTCCCGTAACTCTTAACGAGCCAGAAGTTATTCCCTTCCGAATAATCGATATCCACAGGGTGCAACATTCATGGTGCAAGGTGCAACATCCGTCCGAAATGGCGAAACAGTGCCGTATGACTTTTAGAAATGCGTGCATGGATTTGAAACGGAACAGTACCTTGGTGCACCACTCCCCAGCGATGGGAAGTCGAAGACGGGCCACGGTAATCCCGTTTTACCGTAAAAATCCACGTGGCGAAAAAACGAAGGGTAAAAAACTTACGAGACCCGATTGATATTCGGGTTGTCCTTTTTGGGCATTAATCTATCCGTTGACGGCTGAAAGTCGTCAAAACCATAGAACTCATCGAGGCCTTCGTTTTGACAGGTTATGGCTCCCGTAACTCTAAACGACCCAGAAGTTATGGCCGTCCGAATAATCGATATCTACAGGGTGCAACATCCACGGTGCAAGGTGCAACATCCATCCGAAATGGAGAAACAGTGTCGTACGACTTTTAGAAATGCGTGCATGGATTTGAAACAGAACAGTACCATGGTGCACCACTCTCCAGCGATGGGAAGTCGAAGACGGGCCACGGTAATCCCGTTTTACCGTTAAAATCCACGTGTCGAAAAAACGAAGGGTAAAAAACTTACGAGACCCGATTGAGATTCGGGTTGTCCTTTTTGGCCATTAATCTATCCGTTGATGGCTGAAAGCTGTCAAAGCTGTAAAACTCATCGAGGCCTTCATTTTGACAGGTTATGGCTCCCGTAACTCTAAACGAGCCAGTAGTTATGGCCGTCCGAATAATCGATATCTACAGGGTGCAACATCCACGGTGCAAGGTGCAACATCCGCCCGAAATGAAGAAACAGCGACGTACGACTTTTAGAAATGCGTGCATGGATTTGAAACGGAACAGTACCATGTTGCATCACTCTTCAGCGATGGAAAGTCGAAGACGGGCCATGGTAATCCCGTTTTACCGTAAAAATCCACGTGTCGAAAAAACGAAGGGTAAAAAACTTACGAGACTCGATTGAGATTCGGGTTGTCCTTTTTGTGCATTAATCTATCCGTTGATGGCTGAAAGCTGTCAAAGTCGTAGAACTCATCGAGGCCTTTGTTTTGATAGGTTATGGCTCCCGTAACTCTAAACGAGCCAGAAGTTATGCCCGTCCGAATAATCGATATCTACAAGGTGCAACATCCACGGTGCAAGGGGCAAAATCCGTCCGAAATGGCGAAACAGTGCCGTATGACTTTTAGAAATGCGTGCATGGATTAACGAAACAGTACCATGGTGCACCACTCTCCGGCGATGGGAAGTCGAAGACGGGCCACGGTAATCCCGTTTTACCGTAAAAATCCACGTATCGAAAAAACGAAGGGTAAAAAACTTACGAGACACGATTGAGATTCGGGTTGTCCTTTTTGGCCATTAATCTATCCGTTGATGGCTGAAAGCTGTCAAAGCCGTAAAACTCATCGAGGCCTTCGTTTTGACAGGTTATGGCTCCCGTAACTCTAAACGAGCCAGAAGTTATGGCCGTCCTAATAATCGATATCTACAGGGTGCAACATCCACGGTGCAAGGTGCAACATCCGTCCGAAATGAAGAAACAGCGACGTATGACTTTTAGAAATGCGTGCATGGATTTGAAACGGAACAGTACCATGGTGCATCACTCTTCAGCGATGGGAAGTCGAAGACGGGCCATGGTAATCCCGTTTTACCGTAAAAATCCACGTGTCGAAAAAACGAAGGGTAAAAAACTTACGAGACTCGATTGAGATTCGGGTTGTCCTTTTTGGGCATTAATCTATCCGTTGACGGCTGAAAGCTGTCAAAGTCGTAGAACTCATCGAGGCCTTTGTTTTGATAGGTTATGGCTCCCGTAACTCTAAATGAGCCAGAAGTTATGCCCGTCCGAATAATCGATATATACAAGGTGCGACATCCACGGTGCAAGGTGCAACATCCGTCCGAAATGGAGAAACAGTGCCGTACGACTTTTAGAAATGCGTGCATGGATTTGAAACGGAACAGTACTGTGGTGCACCACTCTCCAGCGATGGGAAGTCGAAGACGGGCCACGGTAATCCCGTTTTACCGTAAAAATCCACGTGTCGAAAAAATGAAGGGTAAAAAACTTACGAGACCCGATTGAGATTCGGGTTGTCCTTTTTGGACATTAATCTATCCGTTGACGGCTGAAAGCGGTCAAAGCCGTAGAACTCATCGAGGCCTTCGTTTTGACAGGTTATGGCTCCCGTAACTCTAAACGAGCCAGAAGTTATGGCCGTCCGAATAATCGATATCTACAGTGTGCAACATCCACGGTGCAAGGTGCAACATCCGTCCGAAATGGCGAAACAGTGTCGTACGACTTTAAAAAATGCGTGCATGGATTTGAAACAGAACAGTACCATGGTGCACCACTCTCCAGCGATGGAAAGTCGAAGACGGGCCACGGTAATCCAGTTTTACCGTTAAAATCCACGTGTCGAAAAAACGAAGGGTAAAAAACTTACGAGACCCGATTGAGATTCGGGTTGTCCTTTTTGGCCATTAATCTATCCGTTGATGGCTGAAAGCTGTCAAAGCCATAAAACTCATCGAGGCCTTCGTTTTGACAGGTTATGGCTCCCGTAACTCTAAACGACTCAAAAGTTATGGTCGTCCGAATAATCGATATCTACAGGGTGCAACATCCACGGTGCAAGGTGCAACATCCGTCCGAAATGAAGAAACAATGCCGTACGACTTTTAGAAATGCGTGCATGGATTTGAAACGGAATAGTACCATGGTGCATCACTCTTCAATGATGGGAAGTCGAAGACGGGCCACGGTAATCCCGTTTTACCGTAAAAATCCACGTGTCGAAAAAACGAAGGGTAAAAAACTTTCGAGACCCGATTGAGATTCGGGTTGTCCTTTTTGTGCATTAATCTATCCGTTGATGGTTGAAAGCAGTCAAAGCCGTAGAACCCATCGAGGCCTTCGTTTTGACAGGTTATGGCTCCCGTAACTCTAAACGAGCCAGAAGTTATGGCCGTCCGAATAATCGATATCTACAGGGTGCAACATCCACGGTGCAAGGTGCAATATCCGTCCGAAATGAAGAAACAGCGACGTACGACTTTTAGAAATGCGTGCATGGATTTGAAACGGAACAGTACCATGTTGCATCACTCTTCAGCGATGGAAAGTCGAAGCCGCAGAACTCATCGAGGCCTTCGTTTTGACAGGTTATGGCTCCTATAACTTTAAACGAGCCAGAAGTATGGCCGTCCGAATAATCGATATCTACAGGGTGCAACATCGACGCTGCAAGGTGCAACATCCGTCCGAAATGGCGAAACAGTGCCGTACGACTTTTAAAAATGTGTACATGGATTTGAAACGGAACAGTACCATGGTGCACCACTCTCCAGCGATGGGAAGTCGAAGACGGGCCATGGTAATCCCGTTTTACCGTAAAAATCCACGTGTCGAAAAAACGAAGGGTAAAAAACTTACGAGACCCGATTGAGATTCGGGCTGTCCTTTTTGGGCATTAATCTATCCGTTGACGGCTGAAAGCTGTCAAAGCCGTAGAACTCATTGAGGCCTTCATTTTGACAGGTTATGGCTCCCGTAAATCTAAACGAGCCAGAAGTTATAGCCCTCCGAATAATCGATATCTACAGGGTGCAACATCCACGGTGCAAGGTGCAACATCCGTCCGAAATGGCGAAACAGTGCCGTACGACTTTTAGAAATGCGTGCATGGATTTGAAACGGAACAGTACCATGGTGCACCACTCTTCAGCGATGGAAAGTCGAAGACGGGCCACGGTAATCCCGTTTTACCGTAAAAATCCACGTGTCGAAAAAATGAAGGGTAAAAAACTTATGAGACCCGATTGAGATTCGGGTTGTCCTTTTTGGGCATTAATTTATCCGTTGACGACTGAAAGCCGTAGAACTCATCGTGGTCTTCATTTTGACAGGTTATGGCACCCGTAACTCTTAACGAGCCAGAAGTTATGGCTGTCCGAATAATCGATATCTACAGGGTGCAACATCCGCGGTGCAAGGTGCAACATCCGTCCGAAATGGCGAAACAGTGTCGTACGACCTTTGGAAATGCCAGCATGGATTTGAAACGGAACAGTACCAGGGTGCACCACTCTGCAGCGATGGTAAATCGAAGACCAGCCACCGTAATCCCGTTTTACCGTAAAAATCCACGTGTCGAAAAAACGAAGGGCAAAAAACTTACGAGACCCGATTGAGATTCGGGTTGTCCTTTTTAGGCATTAATCTATCCGTTGACGGCTGAAAGCTGTCAAAGCCGCAGAACTCATCGAGGTCTTCGTTTTGACAGGTTATGGCTCCTGTAAGTCTTAACGAGCCAGAAGTTATGGCCGTCCGAATAATCGATATCTACAGGGTGCAACATCCACGGTGCAAGGTGCAACATCCGTCCGAAATGGCGAAACAGTGCCGTACGACTTTTAGAAATGCGTGCATGGATTTGAAACGGAACAGTACCATGGTCCACCACTCTTCAGCGATGGGAAGTCGAAGACTGGCCACGGTAATCCCGTTTTACCGTAAAAATCCACGTGTCGAAAAAACGAAGGGTAAAATACTTACGAGACCCGATTGAGTTTCGGCTTGTCCTTTTTGGGCATTAATCTATTCGTTGACGACTGAAAGACGTAGAACTCGTCGTGGTCTTGATTTTGACAGGTTATGGCTCCCGTAACTCTTAACGAGCCAGAAGTTATGGCCGTCCGAATAATCGATATCTACAGGGTGCAACATCCACGGTGCAAGGTGCAACATCCGTCCGAAATGGCGAAACAGTGCCGTACGACTTTTAGAAATGCGTGCATGGATTTGAAACGGAACAGTACCATGGTGCACCACTCTCCAGCGATGGTAAATCGAAGACCAGCCACGGTAATCCCGTTTTACCGTAAAAATCCACGTGTCGAAAAAACGAAGGTTAAAAAACTTACGAGACCCGATTGAGATTTGGGTTGTCCTTTTTGGGCATTAATCTATCCGTTGACGGCTGAAAGCTGTCAAAGCCGTAGAACTCATCGAGGCCTTCGTATTGATAGGTTATGGCTCCCGTAACTCTAAACGAGCCAGAAGTTATGGCCGTCCGAATAATCGATATCTACAGGGTGCAACATCCACGGTGCAAGGTGCAACATCCGTTCGAAGTGGCGAAACAGTGCCGTACGACTTTTAGAAATGCGTGCATGGATTTGAAACGGAACAGTACCATGGTGCACCACTCTCCAGCAATGGAAAGTCGAAGACGGGCCACGGTAATCCCGTTTTACCGTAAAAATCCACGTGTCGAAAAAACGAAGGGTAAAAACCATACGAGACCCGATTGAGATTCGGGTTGTCCTTTTTGGGCATTAATCTATCCGTTGACGGCTGAAAGCTGTCAAAGCCGTAGAACTCATCGAGGCCTTCGTTTAGACAGGTTATGGCTCCCGTAACTCTAAACGAGCCAGTAGTTATGGCCGTCCGAATAATCGATATCTACAGGGTGCAACATCCACGGTGCAAGGTGCAACATCCGTCCAAAATGGCGAAACAGTGCCGTACGACTTTTAGAAATGCGTGCATGGATTTGAAACGGAACAGTACCATGGTGCACCACTCTTCAGCGATGGGAAGTCGAAGACGGGCCACGGTAATCCCGTTTTACCGTAAAAATCCACGTGTCGAAAAAACGAAGGGTAAAAACTTACGAGACCCGATTGAGATTTGGGTTGTCCTTTTTGGGCATTAATCTATCCGTTGACGGGTGAAAGCCTTCATAGCCATAGAACTCATCGTGGTCTCGTTTTGACAGGTTATGGCTCCCGTAACTCTAAACGAGCCAGAAGTTATGGTCGTCCGAATAATCGATATCTACAGGGTGCAACATCCACGGTGCAAGGTGCAACATCCGTCCGAAATGGCGAAACAGTGCCGTAACTCTTAACAAGCCATCCGAAATGGCGAAACATTCGTTTTGACAGGTTATGGCTCCCGTAACTCTTAACGAGCCAGAAGTTATGGCCGTCCGAATAATCGATATCTATAGGGTGCAACATCCACGGTGCAAGGTGCAACATCCGTCCGAAATGGCGAAACAGTGTCGTACGACCTTTAGAAATGCGTGCATGGAATTGAAACGAAACAGTACCATGGTGCACCACTCTGCAGCGATGGGAAGTCGAAGACGGGCCACAGTAATCCCGTTTTACCGTTAAAATCCACGTGTCGAAAAAACGAAGGGTAAAAAACTTACGAGACCCGATTGAGATTCGGGTTGTCCTTTTTGGGCATTAATCTATCCGTTGACGGCTGAAAGCTATCAAAGCCCTAGAACTCATCGAGGCCTTCGTTTTGACAGGTTATGGCTCCTGTAACTCTTAACGAGCCAGAAGTTATGGCCGTCCGAACAATCGATATCTACAGGGTGGAACATCCACGGTGCAAGGTGCAACATCCGTCCGACATGGCGAAACAGTGCCGTACGACTTTTAGAAATGCGTGCATGTATTTGAAACGGAACAGTACCATGGTGCACCACTCTCCAGCGATGGTAAATCGAAGACCAGCCACGGTAATCCCGTTTTGCCGTAAAAATCCACGTGTCGAAAAAACGAAGGGTAAAAAACTTACGAGACCCGATTGAGATTCGGGTTGTCCTTTTTGGGCATTAATCTATCCGTTGACGGCGGAAAGCTGTCAAAGCCGTAGAACTCATCGAGGCCTTCGTTTCGACAGGTTATGGCTCCCGTAACTCTAAACGAGCCAGAAGTTATGGCTGTCCGAATAATCGATATCTACAGGGTGCAACATCTACGGTGCAAGGTGCAACATCCGTCCGAAATGGCGAAACAGTGTCGTACGACTTTTAGAAATGCATGCATGGATTTGAAACGGAACAGTACCATGGTGCACCACTCTCCAGCGATGGTAAATCGAAAACCAGCCACGGTAATCCTGTTTTACCGTGAAAATCCACGTGTCGAAAAAACGAAGGTTAAAAAACTTACGAGACCCGATTGAGATTTGGGTTGTCCTCTTTGGGCATTAATCAATCCGTTGACGGCTGAAAGCTGTCAAAGCCGTAGAACTCATCGAGGCCTTCGTTTTGACAGGTTATGGCTCCCGTAACTCTAAACGAGCCAGAAGTTATGGCCGTCCGAATAATCGATATCTACATGGTGCAACATCCACGGTGCAAGGTGCAACATCCGTCCGAAATGGCGAAACAGTGCCATACCACTTTTAGAAATGCGTGCATGGATTTGAAACGGAACAGTACTATGGTGCACCACTCTTCAGCGATGGAAAGTCGAAGACGGGCCACGGTAATCCCGTTTTACCGTAAAAATCCACGTGTCGAAAAAACGAAGGGTAAAAAACTTACGAGACCCGATTGAGTTTCGGCTTGTCCTTTTTGGGCATTAATCTATCCATTGACGACTGAAAGCCGTAGAACTCATCGTGGTCTTCATTTTGACAGGTTATGGCTCCCGTAACTCTTAACGAGCCAGAAGTTAAGGCCGTCCGAATAATCGATATCTACAGGGTGCAACATCCGCGGTGCAAGGTGCAACATCCGTCCGAAATGGCGAAACAGTATCGTACAACCTTTAGAAATGCGTGCATGGATTTGAAATGGAATAGTACCATGGTGCACCACTCTGCAGCGATGGTAAATCGAAGACCAGCCACCGTAATCCCGTTTTACCGTAAAAATCCACGTGTCGAAAAAACGAAGGGAAAAAACTTACGAGACCCGATTGAGATTCGGATTGTCCTTTTTGGGCATTAATCTATCCGTTGACGGCTGAAAGCTGTCAAAGCCATAGAACTCATCGAGGTCTTCGTTTTGACAGGTTATGGCTCCTATAACTCTTAACGAGCCAGAAGTTATGGCCGTCCGAATGATCGATATCTACAGGGTGCAACATCCACGGTGCAAGGTGCAACATCCGTCCGACATGGCGAAACAATGTCGTACGACTTTTAGAAATGCGTGCATGGATTTGAAACGGAACAGTACCATGGTGCACCACTCTCCAACGATAGTAAATCGAAAACCAGCCACCGTAATCCCGTTTTGCCGTACAAATCCACGTGTCGAAAAAACGAAGTGTAAAAAACTTACGAGACCCGATTGAGATTCGGGTTGTCATTTTTGGGCATTAATCTATCCGTTGACGGCTGAAAGCTGTCAAAGCCGTAGAACTCATCGAGGCCTTCGTTTCGATAGGTTATGACTCCCGTAACTCTAAACGAGCCAGAAGTTATGGCCGTCCGAATAATCGATATCTACAGGGTGCAGCATGCACGGTGCAAGGTGCAACATCCGTCCGAAATGGAGAAACAGTGCCGTATGACTTTTAGAAATGCGTGCATGGATTTGAAACGGAACAGTACCATGGTGCACCACTCTCCAGCAATGGGAAGTCGAAGACGGGCCACGGTAATCCCGTTTTACCGTAAAATTACACGTGTCGAAAAAACGAAGGGTAAAAAACTTACGAGACCCGATTGAGATTCGGGTTGTATTTTTTGGGCATTAATCTATCCGTTGATGGCTGAAAGCTGTCGAAGCCGTAGAACTCATTGAGGCCTTCGTTTTGACAGGTTATGGCTCCCGTAACTCTAAACGAGCCAGAAGTTATGGCCGTCCGAATAATCGATATCTACAGGGTGCAACATCCGCGGTGCACGGTGCAACATCCGTCCGAAATGGCGAAACAGTGCCGTATGACTTTTAGAAATGCATGCATGGATTTGAAATGGAATAGTACCAAGGTGCACCACTCTCCAGCGATGGTAAATCGAAGACCAGCTACCGTAATCCCGTTTTGCCGTAAAAATCCACGTGTCAAAAAAACGAAGGGTAAAAAACTTACGAGACCCGATTGAGATTCGGGTTGTCCTTTTTGGGCATTAATCTATCCGTTGACGACTAAAAGCAGTCAAAGCCATAGAACTCATCGAGGCCTTCGTTTTGACAGATAATGGCTCCCGTAACTCTAAACGAGCCAGAAGTTATGGCCGTCCGAATAATCGATATCTACAGGGTGCAACATCCACGGTGCAAGGTGCAACATCCTTCCGAAATGGAGAAACACTGTCGTACGACTTTTAGAAATGCGTGCATGGATTTGAAACGGAACAGTACCATGGTGCACCACACTCCAGCGATGGTAAATCGAAGACCAGCCACCGTAATCTCGTTTTGCCGTAAAAATCCACGTTTCGAAAAAACGAAGGGTAAAAAACTTACGAGACCCGATTGAGATTCTGGTTGTCCTTTTTATGCATTAGTCTATCTGTTGACGGCTGAAAGCTATCAAAGCCGTAGAACTCATCGAGGCCTTCGTTTAGACAGGTTATGGCTCCCGTAACTCTAAACGAGCCAGAAGTTATGGACGTCCGAATAATCGATATCCAAAGGGTGCAACATCCACGGTGCAAGGTGCAACATCCGTCCAAAATGGCGAAATAGTGCCGTACGACTTTTAAAAATGCGTGCATGGATTTGAAATGGAACAGTACCATGGTGCACCACTCTTCAGCGATGGGAAGTCGAAGACGGGCCACGGTAATCCCGTTTTACCGTAAAAATCCACGTGTCGAAAAAACGAAGGGCAAAAAACGTACGAGACCCGATTGAGATTCGGGTTGTCCTTTGAGGGCATTAATCTATCCGTTGACGGCTGAAAGCCGTCATAGCCGTAGAACTCATCGTGGTCTTCGTTTTGACAGGTTATGGCTCCCGTAACTCTAAACGAGCCAGAAGTTATGGCCGTCCGAATAATCGATATCTACAGGGTGCAACATCCACGGTGCAAGGTGCAACATCCGTCCGAAATGGCGAAACAGTGCCGTAACTCTTAACGAGCCATCCGAAATGGAAAAACATTCGTTTTGACAGGTTATGGCTCCCGTAACTCTTAACGAGCCAGAAGTTATGGTCGTCCGAATAATCGATATCTACAGGGTGCAACATCCACGGTGCAAGGTGCAACATCCATCCGACATGGCGAAACATTGCCGTACGACTTTTAGAAATGCGTGCATGGATTTGAAACGGAACAGTACCATGGTGCATCACTCTCCAGCGATGGTAAATCGAAGACCAGCCAACGTAATCCCGTTTTGCCGTAAAAATCCACGTGTCGAAAAAACGAAGGGTAAAAAACTTACGAGACCCGATTGAGATTCGGGTTGTCCTTTATGGGCATTAATCTATCCGTTGACGGCTGAAAGCTGTCAAAGCCGTAGAACTCATCAAGGCCTTCGTTTCGACAGGTTATGGCTCCCGTAACTCTAAACGAGCCAGAAGTTTTGGCCGTCCGAATAATCTATATCTATAGTGTGCAACATCCACGGTGCAAGGTGCAACATCCGTCCGAAATGGCGGAACAGTGCCGTATGACTTTTAGAAATGCGTGCATGGATTTGAAACGAAATAGTACCATGGTACGCCACTCTCCAGCAATGGGAAGACGAAGACGGGCCACGGTAATCCCGTTTTACCGTAAAATTGCACGTGTCGAAAAAACGAAGGGTAAAAAACTTACGAGACCCGATTGAGATTCGGGTTGTCTTTTTTGGGCATTAATCTATCTGTTGACGGCTGAAAGCTATCACAGCCGTAGAACTCATCGAGGCCTTTGTTTTGACAGGTTATGGCTCCTGTAACTCTTAACGAGCCAGAAGTTATGGTCGTCCGAATAATCGATATCTACAGGGTGCAACATCCACGGTGGAAGGTGCAACATCCATCCGACATGGCGAAACAGTGTCGTACGACTTTTAGAAATGCGTGCATGGATTTGAAACGGAACAGTACCATGGTGCACCACTCTCCAGCGATGGTAAATCGGAGACCAGCCACCGTAATCCCGTTTTGCCGTAAAAATCCACGTGTCGAAAAAACGAAGGGTAAATAACTTACGAGACCCGATTGAGATTCGGGTTGTCCTTTTTAGGCATTAATCTATCCGTTGACGGCTGAAAGCGGTCAAAGCCGTAGAACTCATCGAGGCCTTCGTTTCGACAGGTTATGGCTCCCGTAACTCTAAACGAGCCAGAAGTTATGGCCGTCCGAATAATCGATATCTACAGGGTGCAACATCCACGGTGCAAGGTGCAACATCCGTCCGAAATGGCGAAACAGTGCCGTACGACTTTTAGAAATGCGTGCATGGATTTGAAACGGAACTATACGATGGTGCACCACTCTTCAGCAATGGGAAGTCGAAGACGGGCCACGGTAATCCCGTTTTACCGTAAAAATCCACGTGTCGAAAAAACGAAGGGTAAAAAACTTATGAGACCCGATTGAGATTCGGCTTGTCCTTTTTGGGCATTAATCTATCCGTTGACGACTGAAAGCCGTAGAATTCATCGTGGTCTTCATTTTGATAGGTTATAGCTCCCGTAACTCTTAACGAGCCACAAGTTATGGCCGTCCGAATAATCGATATCTACAGGGTGCAACATCTGCGGTGCAAGGTGCAACATCCGTCCGAAATGGCGAAACAGTGTCGTACGACCTTTAGAAATGCGTGCATGGATTTGAAACGGAACAGTACCATGGTGCACCACTCTACAGCGATGGTAAATCGAAGACCAGCCACCGTAATCTCATTTTACCGTAAAAATCCACGTGTCGAAAAAACGTAGGGTAAAAAACTTACGAGACCCGATTGAGATTCGGGTTGTCCTTTTTGGGCATTAATCTATCCGTTGACGGCTGAAAGCTATCAAAGCCGTAGAACTCATCGAGGTCTTCGTTTTGACAGGTAATGGCTCCTGTAACTCTTAACGAGCCAGAAGTTATGGCCGTCCGAATAATCGATATCTACAGGGTGCAACATCCACGGTGCAAGGTGCCACATCCGTCCGACATGGCGAAACAGTGTCGTACGACTTTTAGAAATGCGTGCATGGATTTGAAACGGAGCAGTACCATAGTGCACCACTCTCCAGCGATGGTAAATCGAAGACCAGCAACCGTAATCCCATTTTGCCGTAAAAATCCACGTGTCGAAAAAACGAAGGGTAAAAAACTTACGAGACCCGATTGAGATTCGGGTTGTCCTTTTTGGGCATTAATCAATCCGTTGACGGCTGAAAGCTGTCAAAGCCGTAGAACTCATCGAGGCCTTCGTTTCGACAGGTTATGCCTCCCGTAACTCTAAACGAGCCAGAAGTTATGGCCGTCCGAATAATCTGTATCTACAGGGTGCAACATCCACCGTGCAAGGTGCAACATCCGTCCGAAATGGCGAAACAGTGCCGTATGACTTTTAGAAATGCGTGCATGGATTTGAAATGGAACAGTACCATGGTGCACCACTCTCCAGCAATGGGAAGTCGAAGACGGGCCACAGTAATCCCATTTTACCGTAAAATTACACGTGTCGAAAAAAAGAAGGGTAAAAAACTTACGAGACCCGATTGAGATTCGGGTTGTATTTTTGGGGCATTAATCTATCCGTTGATGGCTGAAAGCTGTCATAGCCGTAGAACTCATCGAGGCCTTCGTTTTGACAGGTTATGGCTCCCGTAACTCTAAACGAGCCAGAAGTTATGGCCGCGAATAATCGATATCTAAAGGGTGCAACATCTGCGGTGCAAGGTGCAACATCAGTCCGAAATGGCGAAACAGTGTCGTACGACCTTTAGAAATGCGTGCATGGATTTGAAACGGAACAGTACCATGGTGCACCACTCTGCAGCGATGGTAAATCGAAGACCAGCCACCGTAATCCCGTTTTACCGTAAAAATCCACGTGTCGAAAAAACGAAGGGTAAAAAACTTACGAGACCCGATTGAGATTCGGGTTGTCCTTTTTGGGCATTAATCTATCCGTTGACTGCTGAAAGCTATCAAAGCCGTAGAACTCATCGAGGTCTTCGTTTTGACAGGTTATGGCTCCTGTAACTCTTAACGAGCCAGAAGTTATGGCCGTCCGAATAACCGATATCTACAGGGTGCAACATCCACAGTGCAAGGTGCAACATCCGTCCGACATGGCGAAACAGTGTCATACGACTTTTAGAAATGCGTGCATGGATTTGAAATGGAACAGTACAATGGTGCACCACTCTCCAGCGATGGTAAATCGAAGACCAGCCACCGTAATCCCGTTTTGCCGTAAAAATCCACGTGTCGAAAAACGAAGGGTAAAAAACTTAAGAGACCCGATTGCGATTCGGGTTGTCCTTTTTGGGCATTACTCTATCCGTTGACGGCTGAAAGCTGTCAATGCCGTAGAACTCATCGAGGCCTTCGTTTCGACAGGTTATGCCTCCCGTAACTCTAAACGAGCCAGAAGTTATGGTCGTCCGAATAATCGATATCTACAGGGTGCAACATCCACGGTGCAAAGTGCAACATCCGTCCGAAATGGCGAAACAGTGCCGTATGACTTTTAGAAATGCGTGCATGGATTTGAAATGGAATAGTACCATGGTGCACCACTCTTCAGCAACGGAAAGTCGAAGACGGGCCACGGTAATCCCGTTTTACCCTAAAATTACACGTGTCGAAAAAACGAAGGGTAAAAAACTTACGAGACACGATTGAGATTCGGGTTGTATTTTTTGGGCATTAATTTATCCGTTGACGGCTGAAAGCTGTCAAAGCCGTAGAACTCATCGAGGCCTTCGTTTTGACAGGTTATGGCTCCCGTAACTCTAAACGAGCCAGAAGTTATGGCCGTCCGAATAATCGATATCTACAGGGTGCAACATCCGCGGTGCAAGGTGCAACATCCGTCCGAAATGGCGAAACCGTGCCGTATGACTTTTAGAAATGCGTGCATGGATTTGAAATGGAACAGTACCATGGTGCACCACTCTCCAGCGATGGTAAATCGAAGACCAGCTACCGTAATCCCGTTTTGCCGTAAAAATCCACGTGTCGAAAAAACGAAGGGTAAAAAACTTACGAGACCCGATTGAGATTCGGGTTGTCCTTTTTGGGCATTAATCTATCCATTGACGGCTGAAAGCTGTCAAAGCCATAGAACTCATCGAGGCCTTCGTTTTGACAGATAATGGCTCCCGTAACTCTAAACGAGCCAGAAGTTATGGCCGTCCGAATAATCGATATCTACTGGGTGCAACATCCACGGTGCAAGGTGCAACATCCGTCCGAAATGGAGAAACACTGTCGTATGACTTTTAGAAATGCGTGCATGGATTTGAAACGGAACAGTACCATGGTGCTTCACTCTACAGCGATGGGAAGTCGAAGATGGGCCACGGTAATGCCGTTGTACCGTAAAAATCCACGTGTCGAAAAAACGAAGGGTAAAAACTTACGACACCCGATTGAGATTCGGGTTGTCCTTTTTGGGCATTAATCTATCCGTTGACGGCTAAAAGCCGTCAAAGCCGTAGAACTCATCGAGGCCTTCGTTTTGACAGGTTATGGCTCCCGTAACTCTAAACGAGCCAGAAGTTATGGCCGTCCGAATAATCGATATCGACAGGGTGCAACATCGACGGTGCAAGGTGCAACATCCGTCCGAAATGGCGAAACAGTACCGTAACTCTTAACGAGCCATCCGAAATGGCGAAACATTCGTTTTGACAGGTTTTGGCTCCCGTAACTCTTAACGAGCCAGAAGTTATGGCAGTCTGAATAATCGATGTCTACAGGGTGTAACATCTGCGGTGCAAGGTGCAACATCAGCCCCACATGGCGAAACAGTGTCGTACGACTTTTAGAAATGCGTGCATGGATTTGAAACGGAAAAGTACCATGGTGCACCACTCTCCAGCGATGGTAAATCGAAGACCAGCCACCGTAATCCCGTTTTGCCGTAAAAATCCACGTGTCGAAAAAACGAAGGGTAAAAAACTTACGAGACCCGATTCAGATTCGGGTTGTCCTTTTTGGGCATTAGTCTATCCGTTGACGGCTGAAAGCTGTCAAAGCCGTAGAACTCATCGAGGCCTTCGTTTTGACAGGTTATGGCTCCCGTAACTCTAAACGAGCCAGAAGTTATGGCCGTCCGAATAATCGATATCTACAGGGTGCAACATCCATGGTGCAAGGTGCAACATCCGTCCGAAATGGCGAAACAGTGCCGTACGACTTTTAGAAATGTGTGCATGGATTTGAAACGGAACAGTACCTTGGTGCACCACTCTCCAGCGATGGTAAATCGAAGACCAGCAATCGTAATCCCGTTTTGCCGTAAAAATCCACGTGTCGAAAAAACGAAGGGTAAAAAACTTACGAGACCCGATTGAGATTCGGGTTGTCCTTTTTGGGCATTAATCAATCCGTTGACGGCTGAGAGCTGTCAAAGCCGTAGAAATCATCGAGGCCTTTGTTTTGGCAGGTTATGGCTCCTGTAACTCTTAACGAGCCAGAAGTTATGGCCGTCAGAATAATCGATATCTACAGGGTGCAACATCCACTGTGCAAGGTGCAACATCCGTCCGACATGGCGAAACAGTGTCGTACGACTTTTAGAAATGCGTGCATGGATTTGAAACGGAACAGTACCATGGTGCACCACTCTCCAGCGATGGTAAATCGGAGACCAGCCACCGTAATCCCGTTTTGCCGTAAAAATCCACGTGTCGAAAAAACGAAGGGTAAATGACTTACGAGACCCGATTGAGATTCGGGTTGTCTTTTTTGGGCATTAATCTATCCGTTGACGGCTGAAAGCGGTCAAAGCCGTAGAACTCATCGAGGCCTTCGTTTCGATAGGTTATGGCTCCCGTAACTCTAAACGAGCCAGAAGTTATGGCCGTCCGAATAATCGATATCTACAGGGTGCAACATCCACGGTGCAAGGTGCAACATCCGTCCGAAATGGCGAAACAGTGCCGTACGACTTTTAGAAATGCGTGCATGGATTTGAAACGGAACAGTACCTTGGTGCACCACTCTCCAGCGATGGTAAATCGAACACCAGCCACGGTAATCCCGTTTTACCGTAAAAATCCACGTGTCGAAAAAACGAAGGGTAAAAACTTACGAGACCCGATTGAGATTCGGGTTGTCCTTTTTGGGCATTAATCTATCCGTTGATGGCTGAAAGCTGTCAAAGCCATAGAACTCATCGAGGCCTTCGTTTTGACAGGTTATGGCTCCCGTAACTCTAAACGAGCCAGAAGTTATGGCCGTCCGAATAATCGATATCTACATGGTGCAACATCCACGGTGCCAGGTGCAACATTCGTCCGAAATGGCGAAACAGTGCCGTACGACTTTTAGAAATGCATGCATGGATTTGAAATGGAACAGTACCATGGTACACCACTCTTCAGCAATGGGAAGTCGAAGACGGGCCACGGTAATCCCGTTTTACCGTAAAAATCCACGTGACGAAAAAACGAAGGGTAAAAAAATTATGAGACCCGATTGAGATTCGGCTTGTCCTGTTTGGGCATTAATCTATCCGTTGATGACTAAAAGCCGTAGAACTCATCGTGGTCTTCATTTTGACAGGTTATGGCTCCCGTAACTCTTAACGAGCCACAAGTAATGGCCGTCCGAATAATTGATATCTATAGGGTGCAACATCTGCGGTGCAAGGTGCAACATCCATCCGAAATGGCAAAACAGTGTCGTACGACCTTTAGAAATGCGTGCATGGATTTGAAACGGAACAGTACCATGGTGCACCACTGTGCAGCGATGGTAAATCGAAGACCAGCCACCGTAATCCCGTTTTACCGTAAAAATCCACGTGTCGAAAAAACTTAGGGTAAAAAACTTACGAGACCCGATTGAGATTCGGGTTGTCCTTTTTGGGCATTAATCTATCCGTTGACGGCTGAAAGCTATCAAAGCCGTAGAACTCATCGAGGTCTTCGTTTTGACAGGTTATGGCTCCTGTAACTCTTAACGAGCCAGAAGTTATGGCCGTCCGAATAATCGATATCTACAGGGTGCAACATCCACGGTGCAAGGTGCAACATCCGTCCGACATGGCGAAACAGTGTCGTACGACTTTTAGAAATGCGTGCATGGATTTGAAACGGAACAGTACCATGGTGCACCACTCTCCAGCGATGGTAAATCGAAGACCAGCAACCGTAATCCCGTTTTGCCGTAAAAATCCACGTGTCGAAAAAACGAAGGGTAAAAAACTTACGACACCCGATTGAGATTTGGGTTGTCCTTTTTGGGCATTAATCAATCCGTTGACAGCTGAAAGCTGTCAAAGCCGTAGAACTCATCGAGGCCTTCGTTTCGACAGGTTATGCCTCCCGTAACTCTAAACGAGCCAGAAGTTATGGCCGTCCGAATAATCGATATCTACAGGGTGCAACATCCACGGTGCAAGGTGCAACATCCGTCCGAAATGGCGAAACAGTGCCGTATGACTTTTAGAAATGCGTGCATGGATTTGAAATGGGACAGTACCATGGTGTACCACTCTCCAGCAATGGTAAGTCGAAGACGGGCCACGGTAATCCCGTTTTACCGTAAAATTACACGTGTCGAAAAAACGAAAGGTAAAAAACTTACGAGACCCGATTGAGATTCGGGTTGTATTTTTGGGGCATTAATCTATCCGTTGATGGCTGAAAGCTGTCAAAGCCGTAGAACTCATCGAGGCCTTCGTTTTGACAGGTTATGGCTCCCGTAACTTTAAATGAGCCAGAAGTTATGGCCGTCCGAATAATCGATATCTACAGGGTGCAACATCTGCGGTGCAAGGTGCAACATCCGTCCGAAATGGCGAAACAGTGTCGTACGACCTTTAGAAATGCGTGCATGGATTTGAAACGGAACAGTACCATGGTGCACCACTCCGCAGCGATGGTAAATCGAAGACCAGCCACCGTAATCCCATTTTACCGTAAAAATCCACGTGTCGAAAAAACGAAGGGTAAAAAACTTACGAGACCCGATTGAGATTCGGGTTGTCCTTTTTGGGCATTAATCTATCCGTTGACGGCTGAAAGCTGTCAAAGCCGTAGAACTCATCGAGGTCTTCGTTTTGACAGGTTATGGCTCCTGTAACTCTTAACGAGCCAGAAGTTACGGCCGTCCGAATAATCGATATCTACAGGGTGCAACATCCACGGTGCAAGGTGCAACATCCGTCCGACATGGAGAAACAGTGTCGTACGACTTTTAGAAATACGTGCATTGATTTGAAACGGAACAGTACCATGGTGCACCACTCTCCAGCGATGGTAAATCGAAGACCAGCCACCGTAATCCCGTTTTGCCGTAAAAATCCACGTGTCGAAAAAACGAAGGGTAAAAAACTTACGAGACCCGATTGAGATTCGGGTTGTCCTTTTTGGGCATTAATCTATCCGTTGACGGCTGAAAGCTGTCAAAGCCGTAGAACTCATCGAGGCCTTCGTTTCGACAAGTTATGCCTCCCGTAACTCTAAACGAGCCAGAAGTTATGGTCGTCCGAATAATCGATATCTACAGGGTGCAACATCCGCGGTGCAAGGTGCAACATCCGTCCGAAATGGCGAAACAGTGCCGTATGACTTTTAGAAATGCGTGCATAGATTTGAAATGGAACAGTACCATGGTGCACCACTCTCCAGCAACGGAAAGTCAAAGACGAGCCACGGTAATCCCGTTTTACCTTAAAATTACACGTGTCGAAAAAACGAAGGGTAAAAAACTTACGAGACCCGATTGAGATTCGGGTTGTATTTTTTGGGCATTAATCTATCCGTTGACGGCTGAAAGCTGTCAAAGCCGTAGAACTCATCGAGGCCTTCGTTTTGACAGGTTATGGCTCCTGTAACTCTTAACAGGCCAGAAGTTATGGCCGTCCGAATAATCGATATCTACAGGGTGCAACATCCACGGTGCAAGGTGCAACATCCGTCCGACATGGCGAAACAGTGTCGTACGACTTTTAGAAATGCGTGCATGGATTTGAAACGGAACAGTACCATGGTGCACCACTCTCCAGCGATGGTAAATCGAAGACCAGCAACCGTAATCCCGTTTTGCCGTAAAAATCCACGGGTCGAAAAAACGAAGGGTAAAAAACTTACGAGACCCGATTGAGATTCGGGTTGTCCTTTTTGGGCATTAATCAATCCGTTGACAGCTGAAAGCTGTCAAAGCCGTAGAACTCATCGAGGCCTTCGTTTCGACAGGTTATGCCTCCCGTAACTCTAAA
Organism: Allium cepa; assembly: GCA_030765085.1. Lineage (NCBI taxonomy): Eukaryota > Viridiplantae > Streptophyta > Magnoliopsida > Asparagales > Amaryllidaceae > Allium > Allium cepa. The sequence goes on from CM060941.1 coordinate 4,044,667, forward strand.
CGAGCCAGAAGTTATGGCCGTCCGAATAATCGATATCTACAGGGTGCAACATCCACGGTGCAAGGTGCAACATCCGTCCGAAATGGCGAAACAGTGCCGTATGACTTTTAGAAATGCGTGCATGGATTTGAAATGGGACAGTACCATGGTGTACCTCTCTCCAGCAATGGTAAGTCGAAGACGGGCCACGGTAATCCCGTTTTACCGTAAAATTACACGTGTCGAAAAAACGAAAGGTAAAAAACTTACGAGACCCGATTGAGATTCGGGTTGTATTTTTGGGGCATTAATCTATCCGTTGATGGCTGAAAGCTGTCAAAGCCGTAGAACTCATCGAGGCCTTCGTTTTGACCGGTTATGGCTCCCGTAACTCTAAACGAACCAGAAGTTATGGCCGTCCGAATAATCGATATCTACAGGGTGCAACATCCACGGTGCAAGGTGCAACATCCGTCCGAAATGGCGAAACAGTGCCGTATGACTTTTAGAAATACGTGCATGGATTTGAAACGGAACAGTACCATGGTGCACCACTCTCCAGCGATGGTAAATCGAAGACCAGCCACCGTAATCCCGTTTTGCCGTAAAAATCCACGTGTCGAAAAAACGAAGGGTAAAAAACTTACGAGACCCGATTGAGATTCGGGTTGTCCTTTTTGGGCATTAATCTATCCGTTGACGGCTGAAAGCTGTCAAAGCCGTAGAACTCATCGAGGTTTTTGCTTTGACAGGTTATGGCTCCTGTAACTCTTAACGAGCCAGAAGTTACGGCCGTCCGAATAATCGATATCTACAGGGTGCAACATCCACGGTGCAAGGTGCAACATCCGTCCGACATGGAGAAACAGTGTCGTACGACTTTTAGAAATACGTGCATTGATTTGAAACGGAACAGTACCATGGTGCACCACTCTCCAGCGATGGTAAATCGAAGACCAGCCACCGTAATCCCGTTTTGCCGTAAAAATCCACGTGTCGAAAAAACGAAGGGTAAAAAACTTACGAGACCCGATTGAGATTCGGGTTGTCCTTTTTGGGCATTAATCTATCCGTTGACGGCTGAAAGCTGTCAAAGCCGTAGAACTCATCGAGGCCTTCATTTCGACAAGTTATGCCTCCCGTAACTCTAAACGAGCCAGAAGTTATGGTCGTCCGAATAATCGATATCTACAGGGTGCAACATCCGCGGTGCAAGGTGCAACATCCGTCCGAAATGGCGAAACAGTGCCGTATGACTTTTAGAAATGCGTGCATAGATTTGAAATGGAACAGTACCATGGTGCACCACTCTCCAGCAATGGAAAGTCAAAGACGAGCCACGGTAATCCCGTTTTACCTTAAAATTACACGTGTCGAAAAAACGAAGGGTAAAAAACTTACGAGACCCGATTGAGATCCGGGTTGTATTTTTTGGGCATTAATCTATCCGTTGACGGCTGAAAGCTGTCAAAGCCGTAGAACTCATCGAGGCCTTCGTTTTGACAGATTATGGCTCCCGTAACTCTAAACGAGCAAGAAGTTATGGCCGTCCGAATAATCGATATCTACAGGGTGCAAGATCCGCGGTGCAAGGTGCAACATCCGTCCGAAATGGCGAAACAGTGCCGTATGACTTTTAGAAATGCGTGCATGGATTTGAAAAGGAACAGTACCATGGTGCACCACTCTCCAGCGATGGTAAATCGAAGACCAGCTACCGTAATCCCGTTTTGCCGTAAAAATGCACGTGTCGAAAAAACGAAGGGTAAAAAACTTACGAGACCCGATTGAGATTCGGGTTGTCCTTTTTGGGCATTAATCTATCCGTTGATGGCTGAAAGCTGTCAAAGCCATAGAACTCATCGAGGCCTTCGTTTTGACAGATAATGGCTCCCGTAACTCTAAACGAGCCAGAAGTTATGGCCGTCCGAATAATCGATATCTACAGGGTGCAACATCCACGGTGCAAGGTGCAACATCAGTCCGAAATGGAGAAACACTATCGTATGGCTTTTAGAAATGCGTGCATGGATTTGAAACGGAACAGTACCATGGTGCATCACTCTACAGCGATGGGAAGTCGAAGATGGGCCACGGTAATGCCGTTGTACCGTAAAAATCCACGTGTCGAAAAAACGAAGGGTAAAAACTTACGACACCCGATTGAGATTCGGGCTGTCCTTTTTGGGCATTAATCTATCCGTTGACGGCTGAAAGCCGTCAAAGCCGTAGAACTCATCGAGGCCTTCGTTTTGACAGGTTATGGCTCCCGTAACTCTAAACGAGCCAGAAGTTATGGCCGTCCGAATAATCGATATCGACAGGGTGCAACATCCACGGTGCAAGGTGCAACATCCGTCCGAAATGGCGAAACAGTACCGTAACTCTTAACGAGCCATCCGAAATGGCGAAACATTCGTTTTGACAGGTTTTGGCACCCGTAACTCTTAACAAGCCAAAAGTTATGGCCGTCCGAATAATCGATGTCTACAGGGTGCAACATCCACGGTGCAAGGTGCAACATCAGTCCCACATGGCGAAACAGTGTCGTACGACTTTTAGAAAAGCGTGCATGGACTTGAAACGGAACAGTACCATGGTCCACCACTCTCCGGCGATGGTAAATCGAAGACCAGCCACCGTAATCCCGTTTTGCCGTAAAAATCCACGTGTCGAAAAAACGAAGGGTAAAAAACTTACGAGACCCGATTGAGATTCGGGTTGTCCTTTTTGGGCATTAATCTATCCGTTGACGGCTGAAAGCTGTCAAAGCCGTAGAACTCATCGAGGCCTTCGTTTAGACAAGTTATGGTTCCCGTAACTCTAAACGAGCCAAAAGTTATGGCCGTCCGAATAATCGATATCTACAGGGTGCAACATCCACGGTGCATGGTGCAACATCCGTCCAAAATGGCGAAACAGTGCCGTACGACTTTTAGAAATGCGTGCATGGATTTGAAACGGAACAGTACCATGGTGCATCACTCTTCAGCGATGGGAAGTCGAAGACGGGCCACGGTAATCCCGTTTTACCGTAAAAATCCACGTGTCGAAAAAACGAAAGGTAAAAAACTTACGAGACCCGATTGAGATTCGGGTTGTCTTTTTTGGGCATTAATCTATCCGTTTACGGCTGAAAGCCGTCATAGCCGTAGAACTCATCGTGGTCTTCGTTTTGACAGGTTATGGCTTCCGTAACTCCAAACGAGCCAGAAGTTATGGCCGTCCGAATAATCGATATCTACAGGGTGCAACATCCACGGTGCAAGGTGCAACATCCGTCCGAAATGGCGAAACAGTGTCGTACGACCTTTAGAAATGTGTGCATGGATTTGAAACGGAACAGTTCCATGGTGCACCACTCTGCAGCGGTGGGAAGTCAAAGACGGGCCACAGTAATCCCGTTTTACCGTTAAAATCCACGTGTCGAAAAAACGAAGGGTAAAAAACTTACGAGACCCGATTGAGATTCGGGTTGTCCTTTTTGGGCATTAATATATCCGTTGACGGCTGAAAGATGTCAAAGCCGTAGAACTCATCGAGGCCTTCGTTTTGACAGGTTATGGCTCCCGTAACTTTAAATGAGCCAGAAGTTATGGCCGTCCGAATAATCGATATCTACAGGGTGCAACATCTGCGGTACAAGGTGCAACATCCGTCCGAAATGGCGAAACAGTGTCGTACGACCTTTAGAAATGCGTGCATGGATTTGAAACGGAACAGTACCATGGTGCACCACTCTGCAGCGATGGTAAATCGAAGACCAGCCACCGTAATCCCGTTTTACCGTAAAAATCCACGTGTCGAAAAACGAAGGGTAAAAAACTTACGAGACCCGATTGAGATTCGGGTTGTCCTTTTTGGGCATTAATCTATCCGTTGACGGCTGAAAGCTGTCAAAGCCGTAGAACTCATCGAGGTCTTCGTTTTGGCAGGTTATGGCTCCTGTAACTCTTAACGAGCCAGAAGTTACGGCCGTCCGAATAATCGATATCTACAGGGTGCAACATCCACGGTGCAAGGTGCAACATCCGTCCGACATGGAGAAACAGTGTCGTACGACTTTTAGAAATACGTGCATTGATTTGAAACGGAACAGTACCATGGTGCACCACTCTCCAGCGATGGTAAATCGAAGACCAGCCACCGTAATCCCGTTTTGCCGTAAAAATCCACGTGTCGAAAAAACGAAGGGTAAAAAACTTACGAGACCCGATTGAGATTCGGGTTGTCCTTTTTGGGCATTAATCTATCCGTTGACGGCTGAAAGCTGTCAAAGCCGTAGAACTCATCGAGGCCTTCGTTTCGACAAGTTATGCCTCCCGTAACTCTAAACGAGCCAGAAGTTATGGTCGTCCGAATAATCGATATCTACAGGGTGCAACATCCGCGGTGCAAGGTGCAACATCCGTCCGAAATGGCGAAACAGTACCGTATGACTTTTAGAAATGCGTGCGTAGATTTGAAATGGAACAGTACCATGGTGCACCACTCTCCAGCAACGGAAAGTCAAAGACGAGCCGCGGTAATCCCGTTTTACCTTAAAATTACACGTGTCGAAAAAACGAAGGGTAAAAAACTTACGAGACCCGATTGAGATTCGGGTTGTCATTTTTGGGCATTAATCTATCCGTTGACGGCTGAAAGCAATCAAAGCCATAGAACTCATCGAGGCCTTCGTTTTGACAGGTTATGGCTCCCGTAACTCTAAACGAGCAAGAAGTTATGGTCGTCCAATAATCGATATCTACAGGGTGCGACATCCGCGGTGCAAGGTGCAACATCCGTCCGAAATGGCGAAACAGTGCCGTACGACTTTTAGAAATGCGTGCATGGATTTGAAATGGAACAGTACCATGGTGCACCACTCTCCAGCGATGGTAAATCGAAGACCAGCTACCGTAATCCCGTTTTGCCGTAAAAATGCACGTGTCGAAAAAACGAAGGGTAAAAAACTTACGAGACCCGATTGAGATTCGGGTTGTCCTTTTTGGGCATTAATCTATCCGTTGACGGCTGAATGCTGTCAAAGCCATAGAACTCATCGAGGCCTTCGTTTTGACAGATAATGGCTCCCGTAACTCTAAACGAGCCAGAAGTTATGGTCGTCCGAATAATCGATATCTACAGGGTGCAACATCCACGGTGCAAGGTGCAACATCAGTCCGAAATGGAGAAACACTGTCGTATGGCTTTTAGAAATGCGTGCATGGATTTGAAACGGAACAGTACCATGGTGCATCACTCTACAGTGATGGGAAGTCGAAGATGGGCCACGGTAATGCCGTTGTACCGTAAAAATCCACGTGTCGAAAAAACGAAGGGTAAAAACTTACGACACCCGATTGAGATTCGGGCTGTCCTTTTTGGGCATTAATCTATCCGTTGACGGCAGAAAGCCGTCAAAGCCGTAGAACTCATCGAGGCCTTCGTTTTGACAGGTTATGGCTCCCGTAATTCTAAACGAGCCAGAAGTTATGGCCGTCCGAATAATCGATATCGACAGGGTGCAACATCCACGGTGCAAGGTGCAACATCCGTCCGAAATGGCGAAACAGTACCGTAACTCTTAACGAGCCATCCGAAATGGCGAAACATTCGTTTTGACAGGTTTTGGCACCCGTAACTCTTAACAAGCCAAAAGTTATGGCCGTCCGAATAATCGATGTCTACAGGGTGCAACATCCACGGTGCAAGGTGCAACATCAGTCCCACACGGCGAAACAGTGTCGTACGACTTTTAGTAAAGCGTGCATGGACTTGAAACGGATTAGTACCATGGTCCACCACTCTCCGGCGATGGTAAATCGAAGACCAGCCACCGTAATCCCGTGTTGCCGTAAAAATCCACGTGTCGAAAAAACGAAGGGTAAAAAACTTACGAGACCCGATTGAGATTCGTGTTGTCCTTTTTGGGCATTAGTCTATCCGTTGACGGCTGAAAGCTGTCAAAGCCGTAGAACTCATCGAGGCCTTCGTTTAGACAGGTTATGGCTCCCGTAACTCTAAACGAGCCAAAAGTTATGGCCGTCCGAATAATCGATATCTACAGGGTGCAACATCCACGGTGCATGGTGCAACATCCGTCCAAAATGGCGAAACAGTGCCGTACGACTTTTAGAAATGCGTGCATGGATTTGAAACGGAACAGTACCATGGTGCACCACTCTTCAGCGATGGGAAGTCGAAGACGGGCCACGGTAATCCCGTTTTACCGTAAAAATCCACGTGTCGAAAAAACGAAGGGTAAAAAACTTACGAGACCCGATTGAGATTCGGGTTGTCCTTTTTGGGCATTAATCTATCCGTTTACGGCTGAAAGCCGTCATAGCCGTAGAACTCATCGTGGTCTTCGTTTTGACAGGTTATGGCTCCCGTAACTCTAAACGAGCCAGAAGTTATGGCCGTCCGAATAATCGATATCTACAGGGTGCAACATCCACGGTGCAAGGTGCAACATCCGTCCGAAATGGCGAAACAGTGTCGTACGACCTTTAGAAATGTGTGCATGGATTTGAAACGGAACAGTTCCATGGTGCACCACTCTGCAGCGGTGGGAAGTCAAAGACGGGCCACAGTAATCCCGTTTTACTGTTAAAATCCACGTGTCGAAAAAACGAAGGGTAAAAAACTTACGAGACCCGATTGAGATTCGGGTTGTCCTTTTTGGGCATTAATCTATCCGTTGACGTCTGAAAGATGTCAAAGCCGTAGAAATCATCGAGGCCTTCGTTTTGACAGGTTATGGCTCCTGTAACTCTTAACGAGCCAGAAGTTATGGCCGTCCGAATAATCGATATCTACAGGGTGCAACATCCGTCCGACATGGCGAAACAGTGTCGTACGACTTTTAGAAATGCGTGCATGGATTTGAAACGGAAGAGTACCATGGTGCACCACTCTCCAGCGATGGTAAATCGAAGACCAGCCACCGTAATCCCGTTTTGCCGTAAAAATCCACGTGTCGAAAAAATGAAGGGTAAAAAACTTACGAGACCCGATTGAGATTCGGGTTGTCCTTTTTGGGCATTAATCTATCCGTTGACGACTGAAAGCTGTCAAAGCCGTAGAACTCATCGAGGCCTTCGTTTCGACAGGTTATGGCTCCCGTAACTCTAAACGAGCCAGAAGTTATGGCCGTCCGAATAATCGATATCTACAGGGTGCAACATCCACGGTGCAAGGTGCAACATCCGTCCGAAATGGCGAAACAGTGCCATATGACTTTTAGAAATGCATGCATGGATTTGAAACGTAACAGTACCATGGTGCACCACTCTCCAGCAATGGGAAGTCGAAGACGGGCCACGGTAATCCCGTTTTACCGTAAAATTACACGTGTCGAAAAAACGAAGGGTAAAAAACTTACGAGACCCGATTGAGATTCGGGTTGTCATTTTTGGGCATTAATCTATCCGTTGATGGCTGAAAGCAATCAAAGCCATAGAACTCATCGAGGCCTTCGTTTTGACAGGTTATGGCTCCCGTAACTCTAAACGAGCCAGAAGTTATGGTCGTCCAATAATCGATATCTACAGGGTGCGACATCCGCGGTGCAAGGTGCAACATCCGTCCGAAATGGCGAAACAGTGTCGTACGACCTTTAGAAATGCGTGCAAGGATTTGAAACGGAACAGTACCATGGTGCATCACTCTACAGCGATGGGAAGTCGAAGATGGGCCACGGTAATCCGGTTTTACCGTAAAAATCCACGTGTCGAAAAAACGAAGGGTAAAAACTTAGGAGACCCGATTGAGATTCGGGTTGTCCTTTTTGGGCATTAATCTATCCGTTGATGGCTGAAAGCCGTCAAAGCCGTAGAACTCATCGAGGCCTTCGTTTTGACAGGTTATGGCTCCCGTAACTCTAAACGAGCCAGAAGTTATGGCCGTTCGAATAATCGATATCTACAGGGTGCAACATCCACGGTGCAAGGTGCAACATCCGTCCGAAATGGCGAAACAGTGCCGTAACTCTTAACGAGCCATCCGAAATGGCGAAACATTCGTTTTGACAGGTTATGGCTCCCGTAACTCTTAACGAGCCAGAAGTTATGGCCGTCCGAATAATCGATATCTACAGGGTGCAACATCCACGGTGCAAGGTGCAACATCCGTCCGACATGGCGAAACAGTGCCGTACGACTTTTAGAAATGCATGCGTGGATTTGAAACGGAACAGTACCACGGTGCACCACCCTCCAGCGATGGTAAATCGAAGACCAGCCACCGTAATCCCGTTTCCCGTAAAAATCCACGTTTCGAAAAAACGAAGGTAAAAAACTTACGAGACCCGATTAAGATTCGGGTTGTCCTTTTTGGGCATTAGTCTATCCGTTGACGGCTCAAAGCTGTCAAAGCCGTAGAACTCATCGAGGTCTTCGTTTGGACAGGTTATGGCTCCCGTAAGTCTAAACGAGCTAGAAGTTATGGTCGTCCGAATAATCGATATCTTCAGGGTGCAACATCCACGGTGCAAGGTGCAACATCCGTCCGAAATGGCGAAACGGTGCCGTATGACTTTTAGAAATGCGTGCATGGATTTGAAACGGAAAAGTACCATGGTGCACTACTCTCCAGCGATGGTAAATCGAAGACCAACCACCGTAATCCCGTTTTGCCGTAAAAATCCACGTGTCGAAAAACGAAAGGTAAAAAACTTACGAGACCCGATTGAGATTCGGGTTGTCCTTTTTGGGCATTAATCTATCCGTTGACGGCTGAAAGCTGTCAAAGCCATAGAACTCATCGAGGCCTTCATTTTGACAGGTTATGCCTCCCGTAACTCTAAACGAGCCAGAAGTTATGGCCGTCCGAATAATCGATATCTACAGGGTGCAACATCCACGGTGCAAGGTGCAACATCCGTTCGAAATGGCGAAACAGTGCCGTACGACCTTTAGAAATGCGTGCATGGATTTGAAATGGAACAGTACTATGGTGCACCACTCTCCAGCGATGGTAAATCGAAGACCAGCCACCGTAATCCCGCTTTACCTTAAAAATCCACGTGTCGAAAAAACGAAGGGTAAAAAACTTACGTGACCCGATTGAGATTCGGGTTGTTATTTTTGGGCATTAATCTATCCGTTGACGGCTGAAAGCTGTCAAAGCTGTAGAACTCGTCGAGGTCTTCGTTTTGACCGGTTATGGCTCCCGTAACTCTAAACGAACCAGAAGTTATGGCCGTCCGAATAATCGATATCTATAGGGTGCAACATCCACGGTGCAAGGTGCAACATCCGTCCGAAATGGCGAAACAGTGCCGTATGACTTTTAGAAATACGTGCATGGATTTGAAACGGAACAGTACCATGGTGCACCACTCTCCAGCGATGGTAAATCGAAGACCAGCCACCGTAATCCCGTTTTGCCGTAAAAATCCACGTGTTGAAAAAACGAAGGGTAAAAAACTTACGAGACCCGATTGAAATTCGGATTGTCCTTTTTGGGCATTAATCTATCCGTTGACGGCTGAAAGCTGTCAAAGCCATAGAACTCTTCTAGGCCTTCGTTTTGACAGGTTATGGCTCCCATAACTCTAAACGAGCCAGAAGTTATGGCCTTTCGAATAGTCGATATCTACAGGGTGCAACATCCACGGTGCAAGGTGCAACATCCGTCCAAAAAAGCGAAGTAGTGCCGTACGACTTTTAGAAATGCGTGCATGAATTTGAAACGGAACAGTACCATGGTGCACCACTCTCCAGCGATGGTAAATCGAAGACCAGCCACGGTAATCCCTTTTTGCCGTAAAAATCCACGTGTCGAAAAAACGAAGGGTAAAAAACTTACGAGACCCGATTGAGATTCGGGTTGCCCTTTTTGGACATTAATCTATCCGTTGACGGTTGAAAGCTATCAAAGCCATAGAACTCATCGAGGCCTTCGTTTTGACAGGTTATAGCTCCTGTAACTCTAAACGAGCAAGAAGTTATGGCCGTCCGAATAATCGATATCTATAGGGTGCAACATCCACGGTGCAAGGTGCAACATCCGTCCGAAATGGCGAAACAGTGTCGTACGACCTTTAGAAATGCGTGCATGGATTTGAAACGGAACAGTACCATGGTGCACCACTCTGCAGCGATGGTAAATCGAAGACCAGCCACCGTAATCCCGTTTACCGTAAAAATCCACGTGTCAAAAAAACGAAGGGTAAAAAACTTACAAGACCCTATTGAGATTTGGGTTGTCCTTTTTGGGCATTAATCTATCCGTTGATGGCTGAAAGCTGTCAAAGCCGTAGAACTCATCGAGCTCTTCGTTTTGACAGGTTATGGCTCCCGTAACTCTAAACGAGCCAGAAGTTATGGTCGTCCGAATAATCGATATCTGCAGGATCCAACATCCACGGTGCAAGGTGCAACATCCGTCCGAAATGGCGAAACAGTGCCGTATGACTTTTAGAAATGCGTGTATGTTTTTGAAACAGAACAGTACCATGGTGCACCACTCTCCAGCAATGGGAAGTCGAAGACGTGCCACGTTAATCTCGTTTTACCATAAAAATCCACGTGTCGAAAAAACGATGGGTAAAAAACTTACGAGACCCGATTGAGATTCGGGTTGTCCTTTTTGGGCATTAATCTATCCATTGATGGCTGAAAGCTGTCAAAGCCGTAGAACTCATCGAGGCCTTCGTTTAGACAGGTTATGGATCCCGTAACTCTAAACGAGCCAGAAGTTATGGTCGTCCGAATAATCGATATCTACAGGGTGGAACATCCACGGTGCAAGGTGCAACATCCGTCCGAAATGGCGAAACAGTGCCGTACGACTTTTAGAAACGCGTGCATGGATTTGAAATGGAACAGTACCATGGTGCACCACTCTCCAGCGATGGGAAGTCGAAGACGGGCCATGGTAATCCCGTTTTACCGTAAAAATCCACGGGTCGAAAAAACGAAGGGTAAAAAACTTACTAGACCCGATTGAGATTCGGGTTGTCTTTTTTGGGCATTAATCTATCCGTTGACGGCTGAAAGCTGTCAATGCCGTAGAACTCATCGATGCCTTCATTTTTACAGGTTACGGCTCCCGTAACTCTAAACGAGCCAGAAGTTATGGCCGTCCGAATAATCGATATCTACAGGGTGCAACATCCACGGTGCAAGGTGCAACATCCGTTCGAAATGGCGAAACAGTGCTGTACGACTTTTAGAAATGCGTGCATGGATTTGAAATGGAACAGTACCATGGTGCACCACCCTCCAGCGATGGGACGTCGAAGATGGGCCACGGTAATCCCGTTTTACCGTAAAAATCCATGTGTCGAAAAAACGAAGGGTAAAAAACTAACGAGACCCGATCGAGATTCGGGTTGTCCTTTTTAGGCATTAATCTATCCGTTGATGGATGAAAGCTATCAAAGCCGTAGAACTCATCGAGGCCTTCGTTTTGACAGGTTATGGCTCCCGTAACTCTATACGAGCCAGAAGTTATTGCCGTCCGAATAATCGATATCTACAGGGTGCAACATCCACGGTGCAAGGTGCAACATCTGTCCGAAATGGCGAAACAGTGTTGTACGACTTTTCGAAATGCATGCAAGGATTTGAAACGGAATAGTACCATGGTGCACCACTCTCCAGCGATGGTAAATCGAAGACCAGCCACGGTAATCCCGTTTTGCCGTAAAAATCCACGTGTCGAAAAAACGAAGGGTAAAAAACTTACGAGACCCGATTGAGATTCGGGTTGTACTTTTTGGGAATTAATATATCCGTTGAGGGCTGAAAGCTGTCAAAGTCGTAAAACTCCTCGAGGCCTTCGTTTTGACAGGTTATGGCTCTCGTAACTCTAAACGAGCCAGAAGTTATGCCCGTCCGAATAATCGATATCTACAGGGCGCAACATCCACGGTGCAAGGTGCAACATCCGTCCGAAATGGCGAAACAGTGCCGTATGACTTTTAGAAATGCGTGCATGGATTTGAAATGGAACAGTACCATGGTGCACCACTCTTCAACGATAGGAATTCGAAGACGGGCTACGGTAATCCCGTTTTACCGTAAAAATCCACGTGTCGAAAAAACGAAGGGTAAAAAACTTACGAGACCCGATTGAGATTCGGGTTGTCCTTTTTGGGGATTAATCTATCCGTTGACGGCTGAAAGCCATCAAAACCGTAGAACTCATCGAGGCCTTCGTTTTGACAGGTTATGGCTCCCGTAACTTAAAACGAGGTAGAAGTTATGACCGTCCGAATAATCGATATCTACAGGGTGCAACATCCACGGTGCAAGGTGCAACATCCGCCCGAAATGGCGAAACAGTGCCGTACGACCTTTAGAAATGCATGCATGGATTTGAAACGGAAAAGTACCATGGTGCACCACTCTCCAGCGATGGTAAATCGAAGACCAACCATCGTAATCCCGTTTTACCGTAAAAATCCACGTGTCGAAAAAACGAAGGGTAAAAAACTTACGAGACCCGATTGAGATTCGGGTTGTCCTTTTTGGGCATTAATCTATCCAGTGACGGCTGAAAGCTGAAAAATCCGTAGAACTCATCGAGGCCTTCGTTTTGACAGGTTATGGCTCCCGTAACTCTAAACGAGCCATAAGTTATGGCCGTCCGAATAATCGATATCTACAGGGTGCAACATCCACGGTGCAAGGTGCAACATCCGTCCGAAATGGCGAAACAGTGCCGTACGACTTTTAGAAATGCATGCATGGATTAGAAACGGAACAGTACCATGGTGCACCACTCTTCAGCGATGGTAAATAGAAGACCATCCACGGTAATCCTGTTTTGCCGTAAAAATCCACGTGTCGAAAAAACGAAGGGTAAAAAACTTACGAGACCCGATTGAGATTCGGGTTGTCCTTTTTGGGCATTATTCTATCCGTTGACGGCTAAAAGCTGTCAAAGCTGTAGAACTCATCGAGGCCTTCGTTTTGACAGGTTATGGCTCCCGTAACTCTAAACGAGCCAAAAGTTATGGCCGTCCGAATAATCGATATTTACAGGGTGCAACCTCCAAGGTGCAAGGTGCAACATCCGTCCGAAATGGTGAAACAGTGTTGTACGACTTTTAAAAACGCGTGCATGGATTTGAAACAGAACTGTACCATGGTGCATCACTCTATAGCGATGGGAAGTCGAAGATGGGCCACGGTAATCCCGTTTTACCGTAGAAATGTACGTGTCGAAAAAACGAAGGGTAAAAACTAACGAGACCCGATTGAGATTCGGGTTGTCCTTTTTGGGCATTAATCTATCCGTTGACGGCTGAAAGCTGTCAAAGCCGTAGAACTCATCGAGGCCTTCGTTTTGACAGGTTATGGCTCCCGTAACTCTAAACGAGCCAGAAGTTATGGCCGTCCGAATAATCGATATCTACAGGGTGCAACATCCACGGTGCAAGGTGCAACATCCGTCCGGAATGGCGAAACAGTGTCGTACGACCTTTAGAAATGCGTGCATGGATTTGAAACGGAACAGTACCATGGTGCACCACTCTTCAGCGATGGGAAGTGGAAAACGGGGCGCCGTAATCCCGTTTTACCGTAAAAATCCACGTGTCGAAAAAACGAAGGGTAAAAAACTTACGAGACCCGATTGAAATTCGGGTTGTCCTTTTTGGGCATTAGTCTATCCGTTGACGGCTGAAAGCCATCAAAGTCGTAGAACTCATCGAGGCCTTCGTTTTGACTGGTTATTGCTCCCGTAACTCTAAACGAGCCAGAAGTTGTGGCCGTCCGAATAATCGATATCTACAGGGTGCAACATCCACGGTGCAAGGTGCAACATCCGTCCGAAATGGCGAAACAGTGCCGTACGACTTTTAGAAATGCGTGCATGGATTTGAAACGGAATAGTACCGTGGTGCACCACTCTCCAGCGATGGGAAGTCGAAGACGGGCCACGGTAATCCCGTTTTATCGCAAAAATCCACGTGCCAAAAAAACGAAGGGTACAAAACTTACGAGACCCGATTGAGATTCGGGTTGTCCTTTTTGGGCATTAATCTATCCGTTGACGGCTGAAAGCTATCAAAGCCGTAGAACTCATCGAGGCTGATAGGTTATGGCTCCCGTAAATCTAAACGAGGCAGAAGTTATGGTCGTCCGAATAATCGATATCTACAGGGTGCAACATCCACGGTGCAAGGTGCAACATCCGTCCGTAATGGCAAAACAGTGCCGTATGACTTTTAGAAATGCGTGCATGGATTTGAAACAGAACAATGCCATGGTGCACCACTCTCCAGCAATGGGAAGTCGAAGTAGGGCCACGATAATACCGTTTTACCGCAAAAATCCACGTGTCGAAAAACGAAGGGTAGAAAACTTACGAGACCCGATTGAGATTCAGGTTGTCCTTTTTGGGCATTAATCTATCTGTTGACGGCTGAAAGATGTCAAAGCCGTAGAACTCATCGAGGTCTTCATTTTGACAGGTTATGGCTCCCGTAACTCTAAACTAGCCAGAAGTTATGGCTGTCCGAATAAACGATATCTACAGGGTGGAACATCCACGGTGCAAGGTGCAACATCCGTCCGAAATGGCGAAATAATGCCGTATGACTTTTAGAAATACGTGCATGGATTTGAAACAGAACAGTACCATGGTGCACCACTCTCCAGCGATGGTCAATCGAAGACCAGCCACCGTAATCCCGTTTTGCCGTAAAAATCCACGTGTCGAAAAAACGAATGGTAAAAAACATACGAGACACGATTGAGATTCAGGTTGTCCCTTTTGGGCATTAATCTATCCGTTGATGGCTGAAAGCTGTCAAAGCCATAGAACTCATCGAGGCCTTCGTTTTGACAGGTTATGGCTCCCGTAACTCTAAACGAGCCAGAAGTTATGGCCGTCCGAATAATCGATATCTACAGGGTGCAACATCCATGGTGCAAGGTGCAACAAACGTCCGAAATGGCGAAATGGTGCCGTACGACCATTAGAAATGCGTGCATTGATTTGAAATAGAACACTACCATGGGCACCACTCTCCAGCGATGGCTAATCGAAGACCAGCCACCGTAATCTCGTTTTATGGTAAAAATCAACGTGTCGAAAAAACGAAGGGTAAAAAACTTACGAGACCATATTGAGATTCGGGTTGTCCTTTTTGGGCATTAGTCTATCCGTTGACGGCTGAAAGCTGTCAAACCCATAGAACTCATCGAGGTCTTCGTTTTGACATCTTATGGCTCCCGTAACTCTAAACGAGCCAGAAGTTATGGCCGTCCGAATAATCGATATCTACAGGGTGCAACATCCACGGTGCATGGTGCAACATCCGTCCAAAATGGTGAAATAGTGCCGTACGACTTTTAGAAATGTGTGCATGGATTTGAAACGGAACAGTACCATGGTGCACCACTCTCCAGCGATGGTAAATCGAAGACCAGCCACGGTAATCCCATTTTGCCGTAAAAATCCACGTGTCGAAAAAACGAAGGGTAAAAAACTTACGAGACCCGATTGAGATTCGGCTTGTCCTTTTTGGGCATTAATCTATCCGTTGACGGCTGAAAGCTATCAAAGCCATAGAACTCATCTAGACCTTCGTTTTGACAGGTTATGGCTCCCGTAACTCTAAACGAGCCAGAAGTTATGGCCGTCCGAATAATCGATATCTACAGGGTGCAACATCCACGGTGCAAGGTGCAACATCCGTCCGAAATGGCAAAACAGTGACGTACGACCTTTAGAAATGCGTGCATGGATTTGAAACGGAACAGTACCATGGTGCACCACTCTGCAGCAATGGTAAATCGAAGACCAGTCACCGTAATCCCGTTTTACCGTAAAAATCCACGTGTCGAAAAAACGAAGTGTAAAAAACTTACGAAACCCGAATGAGATTCGAGTTGTCCTTTTTGGGCATTAATCTATCCGTTGACGGCTGAAAGCTTTCAAAGCCGTAGAACTCATCGAGGCCTTCGTTTTGACAGGTTATGGCTCCCGTAACTCTAAACGAGCCAGAAGTTATGGCCGTCCGAATAATCGATATCTACAGGGTGCAACATCCACGGTGAAAGGTGCAACATCCGTCCGAAATGGCGAAACGGTGCCGTATGACTTTTAGAAATGCGTGCATGGATTTGAAACGGAACAGTACCATGGTGCACCACTCTCCAGCAAAGGGAAGTCGAAGACGGGCCACGGTAATCTCGTTTTACCGTAAAATTCCACGTGTCGAAAAAACGAAGGGTAAAAAACTTACGAGACCCGATTGAGATTCGGGTTGTCCTTTTTGGGCATTAATCTATCCGTTGACGGCTGAAAGCTATCAAAGCCGTAGAACTCATCGAGGCCTTCGTTTTGACAGGTTATGGCTCCCGTAACTCTGAACGAGCCAGAAGTTATGGTCGTCCGAATAATCGATATCTACAGGGTGCAACATCCACGGTGCAAGGTGCAACATCCGTCCGAAATGGAGAAACAGTGCCGTACGACTTTTAGAAATGCGTGCATGGATTTGAAACGGAACAATACCATGGTGCATCAATCTACAGCGATGGGAAGTCGAAGATGGGCCACGGTAATCCCGTTTTACCGTAAAAATCCACATGTCGAAAAAACGAAGGGTAATAACTTACGAGACCCGATTGTTCGGTTTATCCTTTTTGGGCATTAATCTATCCGTTGACGGCTGAAAGCTGTCGAAGCCGTAGAACTCATCAAGGCCTTCGTTTTGACAGGTTATGGCTCCCGTAACTCTAAACGAGCCAGAAGTTATGGCCGTCCGAATAATCGATATCTACAGGGTGCAACATCCACGGTGCAAGGTGCAATATCCGTCCGAAATGGCGAAACAGTGCCGTATGACCTTTAGAAATGCGTGCATGTATTTGAAACGGAACAGTGCCATGGTGCACCACTCGTCAGCGATGGGAGGTGGAAAACGGAGCACCGTAATCCCGTTTTACCGTAAAAATCCACGTGTCGAAAAAATGAAGGGTAAAAAACTTACGAGACCCGATTGAGATTCGGGTTGTCCTTTTTGGGCATTAGTCTATCTGTTGACAGATGAAAGCCATCAAAGCCGTAGAACTCATCGAGGCCCTCGTTTTGACAGGTTATTGCTTCCGTAACTCTAAACGAGCCAGAAGTTATGGCCGTCCGATTAAT
Source organism: Allium cepa (assembly GCA_030765085.1). Classification (NCBI taxonomy): domain Eukaryota; kingdom Viridiplantae; phylum Streptophyta; class Magnoliopsida; order Asparagales; family Amaryllidaceae; genus Allium; species Allium cepa. Next base: position 4,061,746 of record CM060941.1, read on the forward strand.
CGATATCTACAGGGTGCAACATCCACGGTGCAAGGTGCAACATCCGTCCAAAATGGCGAAACAGTGCCGTACGACTTTTAGAAATGCGTGCATGGATTTGAAACGGAACAGTAACATGGTGCAACACTCTCCAGCGATGGGAAGTCGAATACGGGCCACGGTAATCCCGTTTTACCATAAAAATCCACGTGCCGAAAAAACGAAGGGTAAAAAACTTACGAGACCCGATTAAGATTCGGGTTGTCCTTTTTGGGCATTAATCTATCCATTGACGGCTGAAAGCTATCAAAGCCGTAGAACTCATCGAGGCTGACAGGTTATGGCTCCCGTAAATCTAAACGAGGCAGAAGTTATGGTCGTCCGAATAATCGATATCTACAGGGTGCAACATCCACGGTGCAAGGTGCAACATCCGTCCGAACTGGCGAAACAGTGCCGTATGACTTTTAGAAATGCGTGCATGGATTTGAAATGGAACAATACCATGGTGCACCACTCTCCAGCAATGGGAAGTCGAAGACGGGCCACGGTAATCCCGTTTTACCGTAAAAATCCACGTGTCGAAAAAACGAAGGGTAGAAAACTTACGAGACCCGATTGAGATTCGGGTTGTCCTTTTTGGGCAATAATCTATCTGTTGACGGCTGAAAGCTGTCATAGCCGTAGAACTCATCGAGGTCTTCGTTTTTACAGGTTATGGCTCCCGTAACTCTAAACGAGCCAGAAGTTATGGCCGTCCGAATAATCGATATCTACAGGGTGCAACATCCACGGTGCAAGGTGCAACATCCGTCCGAAATGGCGAAACTGTGCCGTATGACTTTTAGAAATGCGTGCATGGATTTGAAACGGAACAGTACCATGGTGCACCACTCTCCAGCGATGGTAAATCGAAGACCATCCACCGTAATCCCGTTTTGCCGTAAAAATCCACGTGTCGAAAAAACGAAGGGTAAAAAACTTACGAGACCCGATTGAGATTCGGGTTATCCTTTTTGGGCATTAATCTATCCGTTGACAGTTGAAAGCTGTCAAAGCCATAGAACTCATCGAGGCCTTCGTTTTGACAGGTTATGTCTCCCGTAACTCTAAACAAGCCAGAAGTTATGTCCATCCGAATAATCGATATCTATAGGGTGCAACATCCATGGTGCAAGGTGCAACATCCGTCCGAAATGGCGAAACAGTGCCGTACGACCTTTAGAAATGCGTGCATGGATTTGAAACGGAACAGTACCATGGTGCACCACTCTCCAGCGATGGTAAATCGAAGACCAGCCACCGTAATCCCGTTTTCCCGTAAAAATCGACGTGTCGAAAAAACAAAGGGTAAAAACTTACGAGACCCGATTGAGATTCGGGTTGTCCTTTTTGGGCATTAATCTTTCCGTTGATGGCTGAAAGCTGTCAAACCCGTAGAAATCATCGAGGTCTTCGTTTTGACAGGTTATGGCTCCCGTAACTCTAAACGAGCCAGAAGTTATGGCCGTCCGAATAATCGATATCTACAGGGTGCAACATCCACGGTGCAAGGTGCAACATCCGTCCGAAATGGCGAAACAGTGCCGTATGACTTTTAGAAATGCGTGCATGGATTTGAAACGGAACAGTACCATGGTTCACCACTCTCCAGCGATGGTAAATCGAAGACCAGCCACCGTAATCCCGTTTTGCCGTAAAAATCCACGTGTCGAAAAAACGAAGGGTAAAAAACTTACGAGACCCGATTGAGATTCGGGTTGTCCTTTTTGGGCATTAGTCTATCCATTGACGGCTGAAAGCTATCAAAGCCGTAGAACTCATCGAGGCCTTCGTTTTGACAGGTTATGGCTCCCGTAACTCTAAACAAGCCAGAAGTTATGTCCATCCGAATAATCGATATCTACAGTGTAACGACCCGTATTTTACGTGTCGATAAAATCGTAAAATAGTTGCTTTAAGTCGTTGTTAAGTTATTTGGAGTTTGAGTCGACCATAGCTTAAGTCGTATGGAGGATAGCTCGTGTGAGCGACTTAAGTAGTTGGGTCGACTTAAGGTGGTAGGCGAGTTAGTGATGTTGCCAACTTAGTGTTAGATCTAGTTGAGACAATGACCGACTCATAGGGTGACGACTTAAGGGTTATGCGGTTTGTTAGGCTCGGCCGACTTAAGGCTTAGACGACTTAAGGAAAGTGTTGGCCGAGTTAAGGTAGGTGTGACCGACCTAAGAGTTAGTGAGTTAAGGCTTAGGGGCTGGCACGAGTTAGCGTGTTAGCAAGTTAGTGGAGCTACCGAGTTAGTGGGGATAGCGTGTTACCGAGCTAACGAGTTAGCGGGTTAGTGGAGATACTGGGTTAACGAGTTAGTAGTGAACGAGTTGGCGACCTAGTAAGCTTGGACGAGTTAACAGGTTAACGTGTTAGGGGTTAGCGTTGTGTTTTGTTAGGTCGTTAAGTCGTGACCGGCTTAGGTTGAGTCGGCATGTGTTCTGTGTTGAGTCGTGCGCATGCATGAGTCGTAAATCGTTGACTCGGGGTTGAGTTAGGCCGTATCTTGCGTGCGTGTTAGGTCGTGTGTGTCTGGGTTAGGCCGTGTGGGTTAAGTCGCTAACTCGCGAACGACTTAAGGAGCCGAACGGGTTAGGGCCAGAGCAACTTAAGGGCTATAAATACGCGACCATTTCTTCACTTTTTGGCACCGGTTTTTGAAGCGACGAAGTGCTGCCATTTTGAGAGCTCGACTACAACATTTCTTCATCTTCTTTTCTCCACTCCAATCTAGTTCTAACATCCATCCAAGATCAAAGATCGAGATTGAAGATCCAAGAGCCAAAGTTGAAGATCTTCATCCAACGAAGCTAGATTTCATCGTTTCAAGCGGGATTTCGACGAATCAAGCTTGAACCTTCGCTGTCCAGATCTGAAGTTGATAGTTTTTGAAGTGTTTGGGTGATTTGGGGAGTGGTGGTTATCTCTCACGCGGACCCAAAGGAGTATATTGGTTTGGTGGTTTGTTGGAGTGTTGTAGATAGTGGTTTTATGCATTTTTCCTTAGATTCAAGTGTAGATCCATTACTTATAAAGATGTTTACTTTTGCAAGTTCATCCATCAAGTTGTAGAGACAAAACCCATGATTTATATTTGTTAGATCTATGTTAAAAACCCATGATCCATGTATGTTAGATCTATTTTCATTTATTTACGAAATTGCCATTTTAGTTATAAATGTCTATTTAGATCCTGATTGACTACTTATTTGTTTGGATTAATGTTTGCCTTGTTTGATTGTTGTGAATGAGTTATCTAGTTGATAGATTTGGACAAGTATGGTCAAAGACGATTCAGAAGCTACGGAAGAGGCTCTTGAATGGTGAAAGCTGCTTAAGACATATGTAGCGGATGTTGAAGCTCATATGTATGGATTGGATGATGTTGAGATGGAACTTTGCTATGATGCGATGAAGCGAAGTATGATGTGAGTCTTGGCGTAATCCAGGCAGGGATCATTCCAAGCATGTTGATAACTCGAGGGATGGTTCGAGTTGGTTGATAATGGACTACTCGAGAGGTAGCTTGGGCTAGTTTGAGAATAGGCGTCGAGGAGGATGACTAGGAGGCTTGGATCTCATCGTTGTTGAAGGTTCTAGCATGCTCAAAAGCCAGAGTACATGGGGCGCCCAAAACGACTACAGGTAGGTAGTCCGGACACCCAAAAGACTACAGGCAGGTAGTCGAGTACTCTGGGCAGAGTAGATAAGTCCTAGGCACAGGTAGCGTGCGGAGTTATGACTAGAACCGGGGTTACCGTTATCCCTTGACAGGTGGTCATTCAACTAACGGTGAAATCAAGGCAATGATAACAGTGATAGCCAGAGTCATGGATGTATGGACGTTTGGTTGTATCATCATTCGGTCTCAAGAGCGGTGTTTTCTGGGTGCTTATCTGATCTTGGTTTAGGCCTTGGGGGTTTGTATTTGGAAAACATCGACCTTGACTCGAGTGATTATTGCTTTACCTTAATTGTCTGCTGTGTTATGCTTACTTCTCCTTAGTGTGTGTCTGGGGAGGGGGGGGGGCTATCACTATAGAAAGAGGTGGAGTGGGATGGTTTGGTTCCTATTCCTTTTATCACTTATGCTCTTTTGGTATGTTTGATAGTTGATTTACTGCTCACTAAGACTTTGTCTGACTCAAGGTTTTATGTCTCCTCTTATTACCTTGGGTTGTCCATCCATGTTTGGGATGGGCAGACTAGGTAGCAGGTGACAGGTGCTGTTCTTGGAGATCTGCGCTAATGATGACGAAGACAAGCAGGAGGCTTTTGCATATTATTTCATATTATATGTACTGGATGTTCCGCTGCTGTATTTGATTGAGTGTTATGTAGTGAGGCTTTGATGTATGGATGATTCATATGTTTGTATAAAACTACTATGATGCTTATATGATGATTTTCTGTTATGGAGCTTTACTATATATTTCTCTATTGTATTTTATCCATGCGCTGTAAGTTACGATAGAGTTTTGCTGTTTTATCTTTCCTTGACCATCGTCCATGGCTGTCTGGCATGCCTTTCAGCGCATTATTTCCTTGTTTTGGTGCAGGAGTCATGGGCGGTCGTTACATTTGGTATCAGAGCTTTGGTTAATCGATTTTAGCCAACGCTCGCTGACGTAATTACGCATGAGAGACGTAATTGTATTTTGATGGATGATTACTATATATAATATAGTAGTTTAGATGGATTTGAACTCCTTATGCAGTTGTTTCTTAAGGTGTTGTAATCATTCTTTTTACAGATATTAAGGATGAGTCAAAGCGAGAGACAAGCTGCGAGGGAAAGCCGTGCTGCTAGGGAAGCTGTTGATTATGCTCCTATGTTTGAGGCCATGATGACTTCGATCATGAGGAGGATACCAGCTTCAGGATCATCAGTGGATGTGGGAGTTCAAGTTCAAGCTCCAAGACCGATGGATTTTGCTAAGCTTTGCAAGGACTATACTTCTCTTGGAGGAAAATTTTTCTTGGGAACGGAATCGACCATTGAGGTGCAGAGATGGATTGATGCTTGACGAAGGATTTTTGGTGACTTGGGGATTGAGGATGCAACTAAGAGGAAGCTTGCATAGAGACAGATTCAGGGAAGAGCTGCTGATTGGTGGAATTCTATCACCATTGATACTCCAGAGGAAGAGATTACTTGGGAGCAATTCCAAGTCAGATTTGAAGCTAAGTTCATCTCTACGGCTTAGAAATCTGTTTTGTTTAAGAGGTTTGTAGAACTCAAGCAAGGTGGAAGATCGGTTCTTGAGTATGTTTCTGAGTTTGAGGCTTTGTCCAAGTATGCCAGATCGTATATTGATTCTCCCTACCAAAAGAACGAGAAGTTTGTGACGGGCTTGGACGCTTATCTTGGGAGGCAGTTGGTGGATCATCTGGACGATCCGTTTGAGAAGATTGTGGAAAAAGCCCTCAGGCATGAGTGTTTGTTTCCTAGGGAAAGTTCTGTTGTTGCTGTAACCAAGGAAGGATCTAGGCCACAACAGAGTGGAAACAAGAAGAGGAAGCAGCAGCAACAGAGGGGTAAGGATGGCCAGAAGAAGCCGAAGGGCGAAGTGACCTGCTACAACTGCCAGCAGAAGAGCCATCTCTTCAAAGATTGTAAGAATCCCAAGGTGCCAGGAAAGTGTTACAACTGTGATAAGCTGGGACATATGAAGAAGAATTGTCCAGAGCCGAGGAAGGATAGGCAGATTGTGCAAGCTTATGCTTTGGGAGCTGTGTCGTCATCTTCAAAAGCTCCTACTGCTGAAGAGAAGGGGAAGAGTGTGGTGGTTCAAGGTACTCTTTCGATTTGTGGTGTTCCAGTTAGAGTGTTGTTTGATACTGGAGCGTCGCATTCTTTTGTTTGTGATGATTTGGTAGGCCGGTTAGGTTTGGAACCGGATATTGTTGATAGACCATTGGCTGTGAAAAATCCAGTTGGGGGTTCGTCTTGTTTGTGTATGGTATGCCGTGGTCTAGTCGTATCGAGTTATGATTGCTCGTTTGTTTGTAATTGCTTTGTTCTTAACTTTGCGGGGTTCGGAATTATTTTGGGTATGGACTGGCTTAGGAAGTATGCGGCAAGGATTGATTGTGAGAGGCTTGAGGTGACAGTCGGGAATGTGGAAGGGCAAAAGGTTGTGATACGATGTAAGCATGAAGAAGGCGTCTTCATGAGCTTCATGTATTCGCTGGTTGTTCCATGGGATGTACTATCATCGGTGCCTATTGTGAATGAATTTGAGGATGTCTTTGACGAAGTCAAAGGACTACCGCCGCATAGGGAGATCGAGTTTCGTATCGATCTAGTTGAAGGAGCCAGACCTGTGGTGATGCCTCTTAGGTGGATGGCGTCTAGGGAGCAGCAAGAGTTGAAGGTGCAAGTTGATGACCTTTTGCAGAAAGGATTCATTCGGCGTAGTGTGTCCGAATGGGGTGCACCAGTTGTGTTCGCAACCAAAGCGGATGGATCGTTGAGGTTGTGTGTGGATTATCGCGAGCTGAATAAAGTGACTAAGAAGAACAAGTATCCATTGCCGAGAATAGATGACTTGTTTGATCAGCTTCACGAAGCTAAGGTGTTTTCTCAGATGGATTTGGCAATGGGATTTCACCAGTTGAGAGTGGCGAAGGATAGTGTGCCGAAGACTGCTTTTAGGACACCATTCGGTTTTTATGAGTGGCTGGTAATGCCGTTTGGATTGACTAACGCACCAGCATATTTTGTGGACCTTATGAATAGAGTGTTTAGAGATCAGTTGAATAAGTTCGTGCTTGTGTTCATGGATGATATTCTGATTTATTTCAGAACTGAGGAGGAACACAAGAGACACTTGAGAATTGTTTTGGAAATCTTACGAAAACATCAGCTAAAGGCTAAGTTTTCGAAGTGTCACTTCTGGAAGGGTGAAGTGAGGTTCTTAGGCCATGTTATCTCTGGAAATGGAATCGCGGTTGATCCCGCTAAGGTGGCAGCAATCCAGGATTGGGTTAGACCTAAGAATGCATCTGATGTGAGAAGTTTTCTTGGATTAGCAGGATATTATCGTCGATTTATCAAAGACTTTTCCAAGATAGCTGCACCGTTAACAGGATTGATGAAAAAGAACCAAGTGTTCAGCTGGGATGATAAGTGTGAGCAAGCTTTCGTAATCCTGAAAGAGCGACTGACTAGTGCTCCTGTTTTGACTATTCCAAGTGGGAATGATGAGATGGTGGTTTACACCGATGCATGTGGTACTGGAATTGGAGCAGTGCTGATGCAGAAGGATAAAGTTGTTGCGTATGCTAGTCGACCACTGAAGCCGCATGAAAGGAATTATCGGACTCATGATTTGGAGTTAGCGGCGATTGTATTTGCTTTGAAGATGTGGAGACATTATCTTTTGGGAGTTCGATTCGAATTGTTTACAGATCATAAGTCGTTGAAGTATCTTTTCTCCCAAAAAGATTTGAATCTTCGGCAGCAACGATGGCTAGAGTTTTTAGCATCGTATGATTTTGGTATAGCCTATACTCCGGGAAAAGGCAACGCAGTGGCAAATGCGTTAAGTCGAAGACATGTAGGATTGGGAGCCATGTTTTCGGAATGGAAGAGTCTAGAGTATTTGGCTGAATTTGACTTCAGGCCTAGATGTGAATTGGAACCTGAGATGTTGGCAAACTTATCGATAAGGCCTACTCTTGTGGAGAGAATTGGCGAGAGCCAAAAGCGGGACGATAAGCTTGTCAAGATTATCCGAGATTTGGAATCTGGATTGAATCCAGAAAAGGATAAAGGATTTGAAGTCGATCGAGAGGGTTGGCTTCGAAAGCAAGGACGACTAGTTGTTCCCGATGTAGATGGATTGAGAGATGAAGTTCTTAGGGAAACTCATCACTCGAAGTTGACAATTCATCCAGGTGGAAATAAGATGTATCGGGATATGAAGAGAACCTATTATTGGGAAGGCATGAAGAAGGATGTTGGAAATTTTATTTCCAAGTGTATGAACTGCCAGTTGGTGAAAGCTGAGCAGAAGAAGCCCAGTGGATTACTTCAGCCATTAGAGGTTCCTACATGGAAGTGGGAGCAAGTGTCGATGGATTTTATCGATGGCCTACCTAGAACCAGAGCGGGGAATGAAGGGATTTGGGTCATAGTAGATCGATTGACCAAGAGTGCAAGATTCATTCCTGTTCGATCAACTAGGACTGCATCGAAGTTGGCTGAGTTGTATGTGAAGTGGATTGTTCGATTCCATGGTGTTCCGAAGAGTATAGTGAGCGATCGAGACCCATTGTTCACTAGTGGATTTTGGAAGAGCTTCCAGGAAGTTTTGGGAACTAAGTTGTGTTTGAGTACAGATTACCACCCTCAAACAGATGGTCGGACTGAGAGAGTCAACCGAGTTTTGGAAGGTCTTCTCAGAGCCTGTGTTTTGGATTTCGGAGGATCGTGGGAAGATCACCTTCATTTGGTGGAATTTGCATATAATAACAGTTATCAGTTAAGTATTGGTATGGCACCATATGAAGCACTGTATGGAAGACTGTGTAACTCTATGACATGTTGGTTGGAAACTGGAGAAAAACTGATACTTGGGCCAGAGATGATTCGACAGACTTCGGATTGTATAGGGATCATTCGGCAACGAATGAAGGCAGCCCAAGATCGTCAGAAAAGTTATGCCAATAATTGTCGTAAGGATTTGGAATTCGACGTAGGTGATATGGTTTTTGTGAAGATTTCTCCTCTGAAGAATGTTATTCGATTCGGGAAGAAAGGAAAGTCAACTCCGAGATTTGTTGGACCATTCCCGATTATCGAGCAAATTGGAAAGCTCGCTTATAGATTGGAGTTACCGGAAAAGATGGCGGGTGTGCACAATGTTTTCCATGCATCTTATCTACGAAAGTATGTGCATGACCCAACTACAGTGGTTTCTACTGATAGCTGTGAAGATTTAGAGGTTGATCCAGTGGTTAGAAGACCTCGTAAGCCGCATCGTGTTATTGGAACTGACATGAAACAGCTTAGGAGGAAGACGACTACGTTGCTCAAGGTACAATGGAGTGATGATGTTGACGACTGTACGTGGGAGGAGGAAGAGAGGATGAAGGCAGCTCATCCTGAACTCTTCGAGGTATGGCCCTAAAGTGTCGTAACATCTCATGAATTTGTAACTCGTTCTAAGTCTTAGAATTCTGCATGCTAGGCTAGAATTGAATGCATGGTTTGTTGATTGCTATGGATGGTAGGCATGCAGAATAGCTTTGATTGCTGTTGTTTGCTTGGAATTTCGGGGGCGAAATTCCTAAGGGGGAGAGAATGTAACGACCCGTATTTTACGTGTCGATAAAATCGTAAAATAGATGCTTTAAGTCGTTGTTAAGTTATTTGGAGTTTGAGTTGACCATAGCTTAAGTCGTATGGAGGATAGCTCGTGTGAGCGACTTAAGGAGTTGGGCCGACTTAAGGTGGTAGGCGAGTTAGTGATGTTGCCAACTTAATGTTAGATCTAGTTTAGACAGTGACCGACTCATAGGGTGACGACCTAAGGGTTAAGCGATTTGTTGGGCTCGGCTGACTTAAGGCTTAGACGACTTAAGGAAAGTGTTGGCCGAGTTAAGGTAGGTGTGACCGACCTAAGAGTTAGTGAGTTAAGGCTTAGGGGCTGGAACGAGTTAGCGTGTTAGCAAGTTAGTGGAGCTACCGAGTTAGTGGGGATAGCGTGTTACCGAGCTAACGAGTTAGCGGGTTAGTGGAGATACTGGGTTAACGAGTTAGTAGTGAACGAGTTGGCGACCTAGTAAGCTTGGATGAGTTAACAGGTTAACGTCTTAGGGGTTAGCGTTGTGTTTTGTTAAGTCGTTAAGTCGTGATCGACTTAGGTTGAGTCGGCATGTGCTCTGTGTTGAGTCGCGCGCATGCATGAGTCGTAAATCGTTGACTCGGGGTTGAGTTAGGCCGTATCTTGCGTGCGTGTTAGGTCGTGTGTGTTTGGGTTAGGCCGTGTGGGTTAAGTCGCTAACTCGCGAACGACTTAAGGAGCCGAACGGGTTAGGGCCAGAGCGACTTAAGGGCTATAAATACGCGACCATTTCTTCACTTTTTGGCACCGGTTTTTGAAGCGACGAAGTGCTTCCATTTTGAGAGCTCGACTACAACATTTCTTCATCATCTTTTCTCCACTCCAATCTAGTTCTAACATCCATCCAAGATCGAATATCGAGATTGAAGATCCAAGAGCCAAAGTTGAAGATCTTCATCCAACGAAGCTAGATTTCATCGTTTCAAGCGGGATTTCGACGAATCAAGCTTGAACCTTCGCTGTCCAGATCTGAAGTTGATAGTTTTTGAAGTGTTTGGGTGATTTGGTGAGTGGTGGTTATCTCTCACGCGGACCCAAAGGAGTATATTGGTTTGGTGGTTTGTTGGAGTGTTGTAGATAGTGGTTTTATGCATTTTTCCTTAGATTCAAGTGTAGATCCATTACTTATAAAGATGTTTACTTTTGCAAGTTCATTCATCAAGTTGTAGAGACAAAACCCATGATTTATATTTGTTAGATCTATGTTAAAAACCCATGATCCATGTATGTTAGATCTATTCTCATTTATTTACGAAATTGCCATTTTAGTTATAAATGTCTATTTAGATCCTGATTGACTACTTATTTGTTTGGATTAATGTTTGCCTTGTTTGATTGTTGTGAATGAGTTATCTAGTTGATAGATTTGGACAAGTATGGTCAAAGACGATTCAAAAGCTACGGAAGAGGCTCTTGAATGGTGAAAGCTGCTTAAGACATATGTAGCGGATGTTGAAGCTCGTATGTATGAATTGGATGATGTTGAGATGGAACTTTGCTATGATGCGATGAAGCGAAGTATGATGTGAGTCTTGGCGTAATCCAGGCAGGGATCATTCCAAGCATGTTGATAACTCGAGGGATGGTTCGAGTTGGTTGATAATGGACTGCTCGAGAGGTAGCTTGGGCTAGTATGAGAATAGGCATCGAGGAGGATGACTAGGAGGCTTGGATCTCATCGTTGTTGAAGGTTCTAGCATGCTCAAAAGCAAGAGTACATGGGGCACCCGAAACGACTACAGGTAGGTAGTCGGGACACCCAAAAGACTACAGGAAGGTAGTAGAGTACTCTGGGCAGAGTAGATAAGTCCTAGGCACAGGTAGCGTGCGGAGTTATGACTAGAACCGGGGTTACCATTAGCCCTTGACAGGTGGTCATTCAACTAACGGTGAAATCAAGGCAATGATAACAGTGATAGCCAGAGTCATGGATGTATGGACGTTTGGTTGTATCATCATTCGGTCTCAAGAGCGGTGTTTTCTGGGTGCTTATCTGATCTTGGTTTAGGCCTTGGGGGTTTGTATTTGGAAAACATCGATCTTGACTCGAGTGATTATTGCTTTACCTTAATTGTCTGCTATGTTATGCTTGCTTCTCCTTAGTGTGTGTCTTGGGGGGGGGGGCTATCACTGTAGAAAGAGGTGGAGTGGGATGGTTTGGTTCCTATTCCTTTTATCCCTTATGCTCTTTTGGTATGTTTGATAGTTGATTTACTGCTTACTAAGACTTTGTCTGACTCAAGGTTTTATGTCTCCTCTTATTACCTTGGGCTGTCCATCCATGTTTGGGATGGGCAGACTAGGTAGCAGGTGATAGGTGCTGTTCTTGGAGATCTACGCTAATGATGACGAAGACGAGCAGGAGGCTTTTGCATATTATTTCATATTATATGTACTGGATGTTCCGCTGCTGTATTTGATTGAGTGTTATGTAGTGAGGCTTTGATGTATGGATGATTCATATGTTTGTATAAAACTACTATGATGCTTATATGATGATTTTCTGTTATGGAGCTTTACTATATATTTCTCTATTGTATTTTATCCATGCGCTGTAAGTTACGATAGAGTTTTGCTGTTTTATCTTTCCTTGACCATCGTCCATGGCTGTCTGGCATGCCTTTCAGCGCATTATTTCCTTGTTTTGGTGCAGGAGTCATGGGCGGTCGTTACATTTGGTATCAGAGCTTTGGTTAATCGATTTTAGCCAACGCTCGCTGACGTAATTACGCATGAGAGACGTAATTGTATTTTGATGGATGATTACTATATATAATATAGTAGTTTAGATGGATTTGAACTCCTTATGCAGTTGTTTCTTAAGGTGTTGTAATCATTCTTTTTACAGATATTAAGGATGAGTCGAAGCGAGAGACAAGCTGCGAGGGAAAGCCGTGCTGCTAGGGAAGCTGTTGATTATGCTCCTATGTTTGAGGCCATGATGACTTCGATCATGAGGAGGATACCAGCTTCAGGATCATCAGTGGATGTGGGAGTTCAAGTTCAAGCTCCAAGACCGATGGATTTTGCTAAGCTTTGCAAGGACTATACTTCTCTTGCTGTTTTATCTTGCCTTGACCATTGTCCATGGCTGCCTGGCACGCCTTTCAGCGCATTATTTCCTTGTTTTGGTGCGGGAGTCATGGGAGGTCGTCACATACAGGGTGCAACATCCACGGTGCAAGGTGCAACATCCGTCCGAAATGGCGAAACAGTGACGTACGACCTTCAGAAATGCGTGCATGGATTTGAAACGGAACAGTACCATGGTGCACCACTCTGCAGCGATGGTAAATTGAAGACCATCCACCGTAATCCCGTTTTACCGTAAAAATCCACGTGTCGAAAAAACGAAGGGTAAAAAACTTACGAGACCCTATTGAGATTCGGGTTGTCCTTTTTGGGCATTAATCTATCCGTTGATGGCTGAAAGCTGTCAAAGCCGTAGAACTCATCGAGCTCTTCGTTTTGACAGGTTATGGCTCCCGTAACTCTAAACGAGCCAGAAGTTATGGCCATCCGAATAATCAATATCTACAGGGTGCAACATCCACGGTGCAAGGTGCAACATCCGTCCGAAATGGCGAAACAGTGCCGTATGACTTTTAGAAATGCGTGCATGTTCTTGAAATGGAACAGTATCATGGTTTACCACTCTCCAGCAATGGGAAGTCGAAGACGGGCCACGTTAATCCCGTTTTACTGTAAAAATCCACGTGTCGAAAAAACGAAGGGTAAAAAACTTACGAGACCCGATTGAGATTCGGGTTGTCCTTTTTGGGCATTAATCTATTCGTTGATGGCTGAAAGCTGTCAAAGCCGTAGAACTCATCGAGGCCTTCGTTTTGACAGGTTATGGCTCCCGTAACTCTAAACGAGCCAGAAGTTATGGTCGTCCGAATAATCGATATCTACAGGGTGCAACATCCACGGTGCAAGGTGCAACATCCGTCCGAAATGTCGAAACATTGCCGTACGACTTTTAGAAATTCGTGCATGGATTTGAAATGGAACAGTACCATGGTGCACCACTCTCCGGCGATGGGAAGTCAAATACGGGCCATGGTAATCCCGTTTTACCGTAAAAATCCACGTGTCGAAAAAACGAAGGGTAAAAAACTTACGAGACCCGATTGAGATTAGGGTTGTCCTTTTGGGGAACTAATCTATCCGTTGAAGGCTGAAAGCTGTCATTGCCGTAGAACTCATCGAGGCCTTCGTTTTGATAGGTTATGGCTCCCGTAACTCTAAACGAGCCAGAAGTTATGGCCGTCCGAATAATCGATATCTACAGGGTGCAACATCCACGGTGCAAGGTGCAACATCCGTTCGAAGTGGCGAAACAGTGCCGTACGACTTTTAGAAATGCGTGCATGGATTTGAAACGGAACAGTACCATTGTGCACCACTCTCCAGCAATGGGAAGTCGAAGACGGGCCACGGTAATCCCGTTTTACCGTAAAAATCCACGTGTCGAAAAAACGAAGGGTAAAAACCATACGAGACCCGATTGAGATTCGGGTTGTCCTTTTTGGGCATTAATCTATCCGTTGACGGCTGAAAGCTGTCAAAGCCGTAGAACTCATCGAGGCCTTTGTTTTTACAGGTTAAGGATCCCGTAACTCTAAACGAGCAAGAAGTTATGGCCGTCCGAATAATCGATATCTACAGGGTGCAACATCCACGGTGCAAGGTGCAACATCCGTCCGAAATGGCGAAACAGTTCCGTATGACTTTTAGAAATGCGTGCATGAATTTGAAACGGAACAGTACCATGGTGCACCACTCTCCAGCGATGGTAAATCGAAGACCAGCCACGGTAATCCCGTTTTGCCGTAAAAATCCACGTGTCGAAAAAACGAAGGGTAAAAAACTTACGAGACCCGATTGAGATTCGGGTTGTCCTTTTTGGGCATTAATCTATCCGTTGACGGCTGAAAGCTATTAAAGCCGTAGAACTCATCGAGGCCTTCGTTTTGACAAGTTATGGCTCCCGTAACTCTAAAGGAGCCAGAAGTTATGGCCGTCCGAATAATCGATATCTACAGGGTGCAACATCCGCGGTGCAAGTGCAACATCTGTCCGAAATGGAGAAACAGTGTCGTACGACTTTTAGAAATGCGTGCATGGATTTTAAACGGAACAGTACCATGGTGCATCACTCTTCAGCAATGGGAAGTCGAAGACGGGCCACGGTAATCCCGTTTTACCGTAAAAATGCACGTGTCGAAGAAACGAAGGGTAAAAAACATACGAGACCCGATTGAGATTCGGGTTGTCCTTTTTGGGCATTAATCTATCCGTTGACGGCTGAAAGCTGTCAAAGCCGTACAACTCATCAAGGCCTTCGTTTTGACAGGTTATAGCTCCCGTAACTCTAAACGAGCCAGAAGTTATGGCCGTCCGAATAGTCGATATCTACAGGGTGCAACATCCACGGTGCAAGGTGCAACATCCGTCCGAAATGGCGAAACAGTGTCGTATGACTTTTAGAAATACGTTCATGGATTTGAAACGGAACAGTACCATGGTGCACCACTCTCCAGCGATGGTAAATCGAAGACCTGCCACCATAATCCCGTTTTGCCCTAAAAATCCACGTGTCGAAAGAACGAAGGGTAAAAAACTTACGAGACCCGATTGAGATCCGGGTTGTCCTTTTTGGGCATTAATCTATCTGTTGACGGCTGAAAGCTGTCAAAGCCGTAGAACTCATCGAGGTCTTCGTTTTGACAGGTTATGGCTCGCGTAACTCTAAACGAGCCAGAAGTTATGGTCGTCCGAATAATCGATATCTACAGGGTGCAACATCCACGGTGCAAGGTGCAACATCCGTCCGAAATGGCGAAACAGTGCCGTATGACTTTTAGAAATGCGTGCATGGATTTGAAATGAAACAGTACCATGGTGCACCACTCTCCAGCGACGGTAAATCGAAGACCAGCCACCGTAATCCCGTTTTGCCGTAAAAATCCACGTGTCGAAAAAACGAAGGGTAAAAAACTTACGAGACCCGATTGAGATTCGGGTTGTCCTTTTTGGGCATTAATCTATCCGTTGATGGTTGAAAGCTGTCAATGCCATAGAAATCATCGAGGCCTTCGTTTTGACAGGTTATGGCTCCCGTAACTCTAAACGAGCCAGAAGTTACGGCCATCCGAATAATCGATATCTACAGGGTGCAACATCCACGGTGCAGGGTGCAACATCCGTCCGAAATGGCGAAATAATGTCGTACGACCTTTAGAAATGCGTGCAAGGATTTGGAACGGAACAGTACCATGGTGCACCACTCTCCAGCGATGGTAAATCGAAGACCAACCACCGTAATCCCGTTTTACCGTGAAAATCCACGTGTCGAAAAAACAAAGGGTAAAAAACTTACGAGACCCGATTGAGATTCGGGTTGTCCTTTTTGGGCATTAATCTATATGTTGACGGCTGAAATCTGTCAAACCCATAGAACTCATCGAGGTCTTCGGTTTGACAGGTTATGGCTCCCGTAACTCTAAACGAGCCAGAAGTTATGGCCGTCTGAATAATCGATATCTACAAGGTGCAACATCCACGGTGCAAGGTGCAACATCCGTCCGAAATGGCGAAACAGTGCCGTATGACTTTTAGAAATACGTGCATGGATTTGAAACGGAACAGTACCATGATTCACCACTCTCCAGCGATGGTAAATCGTAGACCAGCCACCATAATCCCGTTTTGCCGTAAAAATCCACGTGTCGAAAAAACGAAGGGTAAAAAACTTACGAGACCCGATTGAGATTCGGGTTCTCCTTTTTGGGCATTAATCTATCCGTTGACGGCTGAAAGCTGTCAAAGCCATAGAACTCATCAAGGCCTTCGTTTTGACAGGTTATGGCTCACGTAACTCTAAACGAGCCAGAAGTTATGGCCGTCCGAATAATCGATATCTACAGGGTGCAACATCCACGGTGCATGGTGCAACATCCGTCCGAAATGGCGAAACAGTGCCGTGCGACTTTTAGAAATGCATGCATGGATTTGAAACGGAACAGTACCATGGTGCACCACTCTCCAGCGATGGTAAATCGAAGATCAGCCACGGTAATCCCGTTTTGCCGTAAAAATCCACGTATCGAAAAAACGAAGGGTAAAAAACTTACGAGACCCGATTGAGATTCGGGTTGTCCTTTTTGGGCATTAATCTATTCGTTGACGGCTGAAAGCTGTCAAAGCCGTAGAACTCATCGAGGCCTTCGTTTTGACAGGTTATGGCTCCCGTAACTCTAAACGAGCCAGAATTTATGCCGGTCCGAATAATCGATATCTACAGGGCGCAACATCCACGGTGCAAGGTGCAAAATCCATCTGAAATGGCGAAACAGTGCCGTATGACTTGTAGAAATGCGTGCATGGATTTGAAACGGAACATTACCATGGTGCATCACTCTCCAGCGATGGGAAGTCGAAGACGGGCCACGGTAATCCCGTTTTACCGTAAAAATCCACGTGTCGAAAAAACGAAGGGTAAAAAACTTACGAGACCCGATTGAGATTCGGGTTGTCCTTTTTGGGCATTAATATATCCATTGATGGCTGAAAGCTGTCAAAGCCGTAGAACTCAACGAGGACTTCGTTTTGACAGGTTATGGCTCCCGTAACTCTAAACGAGCTAGAAGTTATGCCGGTCCGAATAATCGATATCTGCATGGCGCAACATCCACGGTGCAAGGTGCAACATCCGTCCGAAATTGCGAAACAGTGCCGTATGACTTGTAGAAATGCGTGCATGGATTTGAAATGGAACATTACCATGGTGCATCATTCTCCAGCGATGGGAAGTCGAAGACGGGCCACGGTAATCCCGTTTTACCGTAAAAATCCACGTATCGGAAAAACGAAGGGTAAAAAACTTACGAGACCCGATTGAGATTCGGGCTGTCCTTTTTGGGCATTACTCTATCCGTTGACGGCTGAAAGCTGTCAAAGCCGTAGAACTCATCGAGGCCTTCGTTTTGACAGGTTATGGCTCCCGTAACTCTAAACGAGCTAGAAGTTATGGCCGTCCGAATAATTGATATCTACAGGGTGCAACATCCACGGTGCAAGGTGCAACATCCGTCCAAAATGGCGAAACAGTGTCGTACGACTTTTAGAAATGCATGTATGGATTTGAAACGGAACAGTACCATGGTGCACCAATCTCCAGCGATGGTAAATCGAAGACCAGCCACGGCAATCCCGTTTTGCCGTAAAAATCCACGTGTCGAAAAAACGAAGGGTAAAAAACTTACGAGACCCGATTGAGATTCGGGTTGTCCTTTTGGGCATTAATCTATCCGTTGACGGCTGAAAGCTATCAAAGCCATAGAATTCATCGAGGCCTTCGTTTTGACAGGTTATGGCTCCCGTAACTCTAAACGAGCCAGAAGTTATTGCCGTCTGAATAATCGATATCTACAGGGTGCAACATCCACGGTGCAAGGTGCAACATACGTCCGAAATGGCGAAACAGTGACGTACGACCTTTAGAAATGTGTGCATGGATTTGAAATGGAACAGTACCATGGTGCACCACTCTGCAGCGATGGTAAATCGAAGACCAGCCACCGTAATCCCGTTTTACCGTAAAAAGCCACATGTCGAAAAAACGAAGGGTAAAAAACTTACGAGACCCTATTGAGATTCGGGTTGTCCCTTTTGGGAATTAATCTATCCGTTGATGGCTGAAAGCTGTCAAACCCGTAGAACTCATTGAGCTCTTCGTTTGGACAGGTTATGGCTCCCGTAACTCTAAACGAGCTAGAAGTTATGGCCGTCCGAATTATCGATATCTACAGGGTGCAACATCCACGGTGCAAGGTGCAACATCCGTCCGAAATGGCGAAACAGTGTCGTATGACTTTTAGAAATGCGTGCATATTTTTGAAACGGAACAGTATCATGGTGCACCACTCTCCAGCAATGGGAAGTCGAAGATGGGCCACGTTAATCCCGTTTCACCGTAAAAATCCACGTGTCGAAAAAACGAAGGGTAAAAAACTTACGAGACCCGATAGAGATTCGGGTTGTCCTTTTTGGGCATTAATCTATCCGTTCACGGCTGAAAGCCGTCAAAGCCGTAGAACTCGTCGAGGCCTTCGTTTTGACAGGTTATGGCTCCCGTAACTCTAAACGAGCCAGAAGTTATGGTCGTCCGAATAATCGATATCTACAGGGTGCAACATCCACGGTGCAAGGTTCAACATCCGTCCGAAATGGCGAAACAGTGCCGTACGACTTTTAGAAATGCGTGCATGGATTTGAAACGGAACAGTACCATGGTGCACCACTCTCCAGCGATGGAAAGTCGAAGATGGGCCATGGTAATCCCGTTTTACCGTAAAAATCCACGTGTCGAAAATACGAAGGGTAAAAAACTTACGAGACCCGATTGAGATTCGGGTTGTCCTTTTGGGGTATTAATCTATCCGTTGACGGCTGAAAGCTGTCATTGCCGTAGAACTCATCGAGGCCTTCGTTTTGACAGGTTATGACTCCCGTAACTCTAAACAAGCCAGAAGTTATGGTCGTCCGAATAATCGATATCTACAGGGTGCAACATCTACGGTGCAAGATGCAACATCCGTCCGAAATGGCGAAACAGTGACGTACGACCTTTAGAAATGCGAGCATGGATTTGAAACGGAACAGTACCATGGTGCACCACTCTCCAGCGATGGGAAGTCGAAGACGGGCCACGGTAATCCTGTTTTACCGTAAAAATCCACGTGTCGAAAAAAGAAGGGTAAAAGACTTACGAGACCCTATTGAGATTCGGGTTGTCCTTTTTGGACATTAATCTATCCGTTGACGGCTGAAAGCTGCCAAAGCCATAGAACTCATCGAGGCCAGCATTTTGAAAGGTTATGGCTCCCGTAACTCTAAACGAGCCAGAAGTTATGGCCGTCCGAATAATCGGTATCTACAGGGTGCAACATCCACGGTGCAAGGTGCAACATCCGTCCGAAATGGCGAAACAGTGCCGTATGACTTTTAGAAATGCGTGCATGGATTTGAAACGGAACAGTACCATGGTGCACCACTCTCCAGCGATGGGAAGTCGAAGACGGGCCACGGTAATCTCGTTTTACCGTAAAAATCCACGTGTCGAAAAAACGAAGGGTAAAAAACTTACGAGACCCGATTGAGATTCGGGTTGTCCTTTTTGGGCATTACTCTATCCGTTGACGGTTGAAAGCTATCAAAGCCATAGAACTCATCGAGGCCTTCGTTTTGACAGGTTATGGCTACCGTAAGTCTAAACGAGCCAGAAGTTATGCCGGTCCGAATAATCGATATCTACAGGGTGCAACATCCACTGTGCAAGGTGCAACATCCGTCTGAAATGGCGAAACAGTGTCGTATGACTTTTAGAAATGCGTGCATGGATTTGAAACGGAACATTACCATGGTGCACCACTCTCCAGCGATGGGAAGTCGAAGACGGGCCACGGTAATCCCGTTTTACCGAAAAAATCCACGTGTCGAAAAAACGAAGGGTAAAAAACTTACGAGTCCCGATTGAGATTCGGGTTGTCCATTTTGGACATTACTCTATCCGTTGACGGCTGAAAGCTATCAAAGCCGTAGAACTCATCGAGGCCTTCGTTTTGACAGGTTATGGCTCCCGTAACTCTAAACGAGCCAGAAGTTATGGCCGTCCGAATAATCGATATCTACAGGGTGCAACATCCACGGTGCAAGATGCAACATCCGTCCGAAATGGCGAAACAGTGTCGTACGACTTTTAGAAATGCGTGCATGGATTTGAAACGGAACAGTACCACGTTGTACCACTCTCCAGCGATGGTAAATCGAAGACCAGCCACGGTAATCCCGTTTTGCCGTAAAAATCCACGTGTCGAAAAAACGAAGGGTAAAAAACTTACGAGACCCGATTGAGATTGGGGTTGTCCTTTTTGGGCATTAATATATTCGTTGATGGTTTAAAGCTGTCAAAGCCGTAGAACTCCTCCAGACCTTCTTTTGACAGGTTATGGCTCCCGTAACTCTAAACGAGCCAGAAGTTATGGCCGTCCGAATAATCGATATCTATAGGGTGCAGCATCGATGGTGCAAGGTGCAACAACCGTCCGAAATGGCGAAACAGTGCAGTACGACTTTTAGAAATGCGTGCATGGATTTGAAACGGAACAGTACCATGGTGGACCACTCTCCAGCGATGGGAAGTCGAAGACGGGCCACGGTAATCCCGTTTTACCGTAAAAATCCACGTGTCGAAAAAACGAAGGGTAAAAACTTACGAGACCCGATTGAGATTCGGGTTGTCCTTTTTGGGCATTAATCTATCCGTTGACGGTTGAAAGCTGTCAAAACCGTAGAACTCATCGAGTCCTTCATTTTGACAGGTTATGGCTCCCGTAACTCTAAACGAGCCAGAAGTTATAACCGTCCGAATAATCGATATCTACAGGGTGCAACATCTACGGTGCAAGATGCAACATCCGTCCGAAATGGCGAAACAGTGACGTACGACCTTTAGAAATGCGTGCATGGATTTGAAACGGAACAGTACCATGGTGCACCACTCTGCAGCGATGGTAAATCGATGACCAGCCACCGTAGTCCCATTTTACCGTAAAAATCCACGTGTCGAAAAAACGAAGGGTAAAAGACTTACGAGACCCTATTGAGATTCGGGTTGTCCTCTTTGGGCATTAATCTATCCGTTGACGGCTGAAAGCTGTCAAAGCCGTAGAACTCATCGAGGCCTTCGTTTTGACATGTTATGGCTCCCGTAACTCTAAACGAGCCAGAAGTTATGGTCGTCCGAATAATCGATATCTACAGGGTGCAACATCCACGGTGCAAGGTGCAACATCCGTCCGAAATGGCGATACAGTGCCGTATGACTTTTAGAAATGCGTGCATGTTTTTGAAACGGAACAGTATCATGGTGCACCACTCTCCAGCAATGGGAAGTCGAAGGCGGGCCACGTTAATCCCGTTTTACCGTAAAAATCCACGTGTCGAAAAAACGAAGGGTAAAAAACTTACGAGACCCGATTGAGATTCGGGTTGTCCTTTTTGGGAATTAATATATCCATTGATGGCTGAAAGCTGTCAAAGCCGTAGAACTCATCGAGGCCTTCGTTTTGACAGGTTATGGCTGCCGTAACTCTAAACGAGCCAGAAGTTATGCCGGTCCGAATAATCGATATCTACAGGGTGCAACATCCACCGTGCAAGGTGCAACATCCGTCTGAAATGGCGAAACAGTGCCGTATGACTTTTAGAAATGCGTGCATGGATTTGAAACGGAATATTACCATGGTGCACCACTCTCCAGCGATGGGAAGTCGAAGACGGGCCACGGTAATCCCGTTTTACCGTAAAAATCCACGTGTCGAAAAAACGAAGGGTAAAAAATTACGAGACCCAATTGAGATTCGGGTTGTCCGTTTTGGGCATTACTCTATCCGTTGATGGTTGAAAGTTGTCAAAGCTGTAGAACTCATCGAGGCCTTCGTTTTGACAGGTTGTGGCTCCCGTAACTCTAAACGAGCCAGAAGTTATGGCCGTCCGAATAATCGATATCTACAGGGTGCAACATCCACGGTGCAAGATGCAACATCCGTCCGAAATGGCGAAACAGTGTCGTACGACGTTTAGAAATGCGTGCATGGATTTGAAATGGAACAGTACCATGTTGCACCACTATCCAGCGATGGTAAATCGAAGACCAGCCACGGTAATCCCGTTTTGCCGTAAAAATCCACGTGTCGAAAAAACGAAGGGTAAAAAACTTAAGAGACCCGATTGAGATTCGGGTTGTCCTTTTTGGGCATTAATATATCCGTTGATGGCTGAAAGCTGTCAAAGCCGTAGAACTCCTCCAGCCCTTCTTTTGACAGGTTATGGCTTCCGTAACTCTAAACGAGCCAGAAGTTATGGCCGTCCGAATAATCGATATCTACAGGGTGCAACATCCATGGTGCAAGGTGCAACAACCGTCCGAAATGGCGAAACAGTGCAGTACGACTTTTAAAAATGCGTGCATGGATTTGAAACGGAACAGTACCATGGTGGACCACTCTCCAGCGATAGGAAGTCGAAGACGGGCCACGGTAATCCCGTTTTACCGTAAAAATCCACGTGTCGAAAAAACTAAGGGTAAAAAACTTACGAGACCCGATTGAGATTCGGGTTGTCCTTTTTGGGCATTAATCTATCCGTTGACGGCTGAATGCTGTCAAAGCCGTAGAACTCATCGAGGCCTTCGTTTTGACAGGTTAAGGCTCCCGTAACTCTAAACGAGCCAGAAGTTATAGCCGTCCGAATAATCGATATCTACAGGGTGCAACATCCACGGTGCAAGATGCAACATCCGTCCGAAATGGCGAAACAGTGACGTACGACCTTTAGAAATGCGTGCATGGATTTGAGACGGAACAGTACCATGGTGCACCACTCTGCAGCGATGGTAAATCGAAGACCAGCCACCGTAATCCCGTTTTACCGTAAAAATCCACGTGTGGAAAAAACGAAGGGTAAAAAACTTACGAGACCCTATTGAGATTCGGGTTGTCCTTTTTGGGCATTAATCTATCCGTTGATGGCTGAAATCTGTCAAAGCCGTAGAACTCATCGAGGCCTTCGTTTTGACAGGTTATGGATCCCGTAACCCTAAACAAGCCAGAAGTTATGGCCGTCCGAATAATCGATATCTACAGGCTGCAACAACCACGGTGCAAGGTGCAACATCCGTCCGAAATGGCGAAACAGTGTCGTACGACCTTTAGAAATTCGTGCATGGATTTGAAACGGAACAGTACCAT
The DNA here is from genome assembly GCA_030765085.1 of Allium cepa. NCBI lineage: Eukaryota > Viridiplantae > Streptophyta > Magnoliopsida > Asparagales > Amaryllidaceae > Allium > Allium cepa. The sequence goes on from CM060941.1 coordinate 4,084,943, forward strand.
GGTTCACCACTCTCCAGGGATGGTAAATTGAAGACCAGCCACCGTTATCCCGTTTTGCCGTAAAAATCCACGTGTCGAAAAAACGAAGGGTAAAAAACATACGAGACCCGATTGAGATTCGGGTTGTCCTTTTTGGGCATTAATCTATCCGTTGACGGCCCAAAGCTGTCAAAGCCATAGAACTCATCAAGGCCTTCGTTTTGACAGGTTATGGCTCCCGTAAATCTAAACGAGCCAGAAGTTATGGCCGTCCGAATAATCGATATCTACAGGGTGCAACATCCACGGTGCAAGGTGCAACATCCGTCCAAAATGGCGAAACAGTGCCGTACGACTTTTAGAAATGCATGCATGGATTTGAAACGGAACAGTACCATGGTGCACCACTCCCCAGCGATGGTAAATCGAAGACCAGCCACGGTAATCCCGTTTTGCCGTAAAAATCCACGTGTCGAAAAAACGAAGGGTAAAAAACTTAAGAGACCCGATTGAGATTCGGGTTGTCCTTTTTGGGCATTAATCTATCCGTTGACGGCTGAAAGCTGTCAAAGCCGTAGAACTCATCGAGGCCTTCGTTTTGACAGGTTATGGCTCCCGTAACTCTAAACGAGCCAGAAATTATGCCGGTCCGAATAATCGATATCCACGGGGCGCAACATCCACGGTGCAACGCGCAACATCCGTCCGAAATGGCGAAACAGTGCCGTATGACTTGTAGAAATGCGTGCATGGATTTGAAATGGAACATTACCATGGTGCATCACTCTCCAGCGATGGGAAGTCGAAGACGGGCCACGGTAATCCCGTTTTACCGTAAAAATCCACGTGTCGAAAAAACGAAGGGTAAAAAACTTACGAGACCCGATTGAGATTCGGGTTGTCCTTTTTGGGCATTAATATATCCGTTGATGGCTGAAAGCTGTCAAAGCTGTAGAACTCATCGAGGCCTTCGTTTTGACAGGTTATGGCTACCGTAACTCTAAACGAGCCAGAAGTTATGCCGGTCCGAATAATCGATATCTACAGGGTGCAACATCCACGGTGCAAGGTGCAACATCCGTCCGACATGGAGAAACAGTGTCGTACGACTTTTAGAAATACGTGCATTGATTTGAAACGGAACAGTACCATGGTGCACCACTCTCCAGCGATGGAAAGTCGAAGACGGGCCACAGTAATCCCGTTTTACCGTAAAAATCCACGTGTCGAAAAAACGAAGGGTAAAAAACTTACGATACCCGATTGAGATTCGGGTTGTCCATTTTGGGAATTACTCTATCCGTTGACGGCTGAAAGCTATCAAAGCCGTAGAACTCATCGAGGCCTTCGTTTTGACAGGTTATGGCTCCCGTAACTCTAAACGAGCCAGAAGTTATGGCCGTCCGAATATTCGATATCTACAGGGTGCAACATCCACGGTGCAAGATGCAACATCCGTCCGAAATGGCGAAACAGTGTCGTACAACTTTTAGAAATGCGTGCATGGATTTGAAACGGAACAGTACCACGTTGCACCACTCTCTAGCGATGGTAAATCGAAGACCAGCCACGGTAATCCCGTTTTGCCTTAAAAATCCACGTGTCGAAAAAACGAAGGGTAAAAAACTTACGAGACCCGATTGAGATTCGGGTTGTCCTTTTTGGGCATTAATATATCCGTTGATGGCTGAAAGCTGTCAAAACCGTAGAACTCCTCCAGACCTTCTTTTGACAGGTTATGGCTCCCGTAACTCTAAATGAGCCAGAAGTTATGGCCGTCCGAATAATCGATATCTACAGGGTGCAACATCCATGGTGCAAGGTGCAACAACCGTCCGAAATGGTGAAACAGTGCAGTACGACTTTTAGAAATGCGTGCATGGATTTGAAACGGAACAGTACCATGGTGGACCACTCTCCAGCGATGGGAAGTCGAAGACGGACCATGGTAATCCCGTTTTACCGTAAAAATCCACGTGTCGAAAAAACGAAGGGTAAAAAACTTACGAGACCCGATTGAGATTCGGGTTGTCCTTTTTGGGCATTAATCTATCCATTGACATCTGAAAGCTGTCAAAGCCGTAGAACTCATCGAGGCCTTCGTTTTGACAGGTTATGGCTCCCGTAACTCTAAACGAGCCTGAAGTTATAGCCGTCCGAATAATCGATATCTACAGGGTGCAACATCCACGGTGCAATATGCAACATCCGTCCGAAATGGCGAAACAGTGACGTACGACCTTTAGAAATGCGTGCATGGATTTGAAACGGAATAGTACCATGGTGCACCACTCTGTAGCGATGGTAAATCGAAGACCAGCCACCGTAATCCCGTTTTACCGTAAAAATCCACGTGTCGAAAAAACGAAGGGTAAAAGACTTACGAGACCCTATTGAGATTCGAGTTGTCCTTTTTGGGCATTAATCTATCCGTTGATGGCTGAAATCTATCAAAGCTGTAGAACTCATCGAGCTATTCGTTTTGACAGGTTATGGCTCCCGTAACTCTAAATGAGCTAGAAGTTATGGCCGTCCGAATAATCGATATCTACAGTGTGCAACATCCACGGTGCAAGGTGCAACATCCGTCCGAAATGGCGAAACAGTGCCGTATGACTTTTAGAAATGCGTGCATGTTTTGAAAACGGAACAGTATCATGGTGCACCACTCCCCAGCAATGGAAAGTCGAAGACGGGTCACGTTAATCCCGTTTTACCGTAAAAATCCACGTGTCGAAAAAACGAAGGGTAAAAATCTTACGAGACCTGATTGAGATTCGGGTTGTCCGTTTTGGGCATTACTCTATCCGTTGACGGTTGAAAGCTGTCAAAGCCGTAGAACTCATCGAGGCCTTCGTTTTGACAGGTTATGGCTCCCGTAACTCTAAACGAGCCAGAAGTTATTACCGTCCGAATAATCGATATCTACAGGGTGCAACATCCACGGTGCAAGATGCAACATCCGTCCGAAATGGCGAAACAGTGTCGTACGACGTTTAGAAATGCGTGCATGGATTTGAAATGGAACAGTACCATGTTGCACCACACTCCAGCGATGGTAAATCGAAGACCAGCCACGGTAATCCCGTTTTGCCTTAAAAATCCACGTGTTGAAAAAACGAAGGGTAAAAAACTTACGAGACCCGATTGAGATTTGGGTTGTCCTTTTTGGGCATTAATATATCCGTTGATGGCTGAAAGCTGTCAAAGCCGTAGAACTCCTCCAGACCTTCTTTTGACAGGTTATGGCTTCCGTAACTCTAAACGAGCTAGAAGTTATGGCCGTCCGAATAATCGATATCTACAGGGTGCAACATCCATGGTGCAAGGTGCAACAACCGTCCGAAATGGCGAAACAGTGCAGTACGACTTTTAGAAATGCGTGCATGGATTTGAAACGGAACAGTACCATGGTGGACCACTCTCCAGCGATGGAAAGTCGAAGACGGGCCACGGTAATCCCGTTTTACCGTAAAAATCCACGTGTCGAAAAAACGTAGGGTAAAAAACTTACGAGACCCGATTGAGATTCGGGTTGTCCTTTTTGGGCATTAATCTATCCGTTGACGGCTGAATGCTGTCAAAGCCTTAGAACTCATCGAGGCCTTCGTTTTGACAGGTTATGGCTCTCGTAACTCTAAACGAGCAAGAAGTTATAGCCGTCCGAATAATCGATATCTACAGGGTGCAACATCCACGGTGCAAGATGCAACATCCGTCCGAAATGGCGAAACAGTGACGTACGAACTTTAGAAATGCGTGCATGGATTTGAAACGGAACGGTACCATGGTGCACCACTCTGCAGCGATGGTAAATCGAAGACCAGCCACCGTAATCCCGTTTCACCGTAAAAATCCACGTGTCGAAAAAACGAAGGGTAAAAAACTTACGAGACCCTATTGAGATTCGGGTTGTCCTTTTTGGGCATTAATTTATCCGTTGATGGCTGAAAGCTGTCAAAGCCGTAGAACTCATCGAGCTCTTCGTTTTGACAGGTTATGGCTCCCGTAACTCTAAACGAGCCAGAAGTTATAGCCGTCCGAATAATCGATATCTACAGGGTGCAACATCCATGGTGCAAGATGCAACATCCGTCCGAAATGGCGAAACAGTGTCGTACGACGTTTAGAAATGCGTGCATGGATTTGAAATGGAATAGTACCATGTTGCACCACTCTCCAGCGATGGTAAATCGAAGACCAGCCACGGTAATCCCGTTTTGCCGTAAAAATCCACGTGTTGAAAAAACGAAGGGTAAAAAACTTACGAGACCCAATTGAGATTTGGGTTGTCCTTTTTGGGCATTAATATATCCGTTGATGGCCGAAAGCTGTCAAAGCCGTAGAACTCCTCTAGACCTTCTTTTGACAGGTTATGGCTTCCGTAACTCTAAACGAGCCAGAAGTTATGGCCGTCCGAATAATCGATATCTACAGGGTGCAACATCCATGGTGCAAGGTGCAACAACCGTCCGAAATGGCGAAACAGTGCAGTACGACTTTTAGAAATGCGTGCATGGAATTGAAACGGAACAGTACCATGGTGGACCACTCTCCAGCGATGGAAAGTCGAAGACGGGCCACGGTAATCCCGTTTTACCGTAAAAATCCACGTGTCGAAAAAACGAAGGGTAAAAAACTTACGAGACCCGATTGAGATTCGGGTTGTCCTTTTTGGGCATTAATCTATCCGTTGACGGCTGAATGCTGTCAAAGCCTTAGAACTCATCGAGGCGTTCGTTTTGACAGGTTATGGCTCTCGTAACTCTAAACGAGCAAGAAGTTATAGCCGTCCGAATAATCGATATCTACAGGGTGCAACATCCACGGTGCAAGATGCAACATCCGTCCGAAATGGCGAAACAGTGACGTACGAACTTTAGAAATGCGTGCATGGATTTGAAACGGAACGGTACCATGGTGCACCACTCTGCAGCGATGGTAAATCGAAGACCAGCCACCGTAATCCCGTTTCACCGTAAAAATCCACGTGTCGAAAAAACGAAGGGTAAAAAACTTACGAGACCCTATTGAGATTCGGGTTGTCCTTTTTGGGCATTAATTTATCCGTTGATGGCTGAAAGCTGTCAAAGCCGTAGAACTCATCGAGCTCTTCGTTTTGACAGGTTATGGCTCCCGTAACTCTAAACGAGCCAGAAGTTATAGCCGTCCGAATAATCGATATCTACAGGGTGCAACATCCATGGTGCAAGATGCAACATCCGTCCGAAATGGCGAAACAGTGTCGTACGACGTTTAGAAATGCGTGCATGGATTTGAAATGGAATAGTACCATGTTGCACCACTCTCCAGCGATGGTAAATCGAAGACCAGCCACGGTAATCCCGTTTTGCCGTAAAAATCCACGTGTTGAAAAAACGAAGGGTAAAAAACTTACGAGACCCAATTGAGATTTGGGTTGTCCTTTTTGGGCATTAATATATCCGTTGATGGCCGAAAGCTGTCAAAGCCGTAGAACTCCTCTAGACCTTCTTTTGACAGGTTATGGCTTCCGTAACTCTAAACGAGCCAGAAGTTATGGCCGTCCGAATAATCGATATCTACAGGGTGCAACATCCATGGTGCAAGGTGCAACAACCGTCCGAAATGGCGAAACAGTGCAGTACGACTTTTAGAAATGCGTGCATGGAATTGAAACGGAACAGTACCATGGTGGACCACTCTCCAGCGATGGAAAGTCGAAGACGGGCCACGGTAATCCCGTTTTACCGTAAAAATCCACGTGTCGAAAAAACGAAGGGTAAAAAACTTACGAGACCCGATTGAGATTCGGGTTGTCCTTTTGGGCATTAATCTATCCGTTGACGGCTGAATGCTGTCAAAGCCTTAGAACTCATCGAGGCCTTCGTTTTGACAGGTTATGGCTCCCGTAACTCTAAACGAGCAAGAAGTTATAGCCGTCCGAATAATCGATATCTACAGGGTGCAACATCCACGATGCAAGATGCAACATCCGTCCGAAACGGCGAAACAGTGACGTACGACCTTTAGAAATGCGTGCATGGATTTGAAACGGAACGGTACCATGGTGCACCACTCTGCAGCGATGGTAAATCGAAGACCAGCCACCGTAATCCCGTTTCACCGTAAAAATCCACGTGTCGAAAAAACGAAGGGTAAAAAACTTTCGAGACCCTATTGAGATTCGGGCTGTCCTTTTTGGGCATTAATTTATCCATTGATGGCTGAAAGCTGTCAAAGCCGTAGAACTCATCGAGCTCTTCGTTTTGACAGGTTATGGCTCCCGTAACTCTAAACGAGCCAGAAGTTATAGCCGTCCGAATAATCGATATCTACGGGGTGCAACATCCACGGTGCAAGGTGCTACATCCGTACGAAATGGCGAAACAGTGCCGTATGACTTTTACAAAAACGTGCATGGATTTGAAACGGAACAGTACCATGGTTCACCACTCTCCAGGGATGGTAAATTGAAGACCAGCCACCGTAATCCCGTTTTGCCGTAAAAATCCACGTGTCGAAAAAACGAAGGGTAAAAAACTTACGAGATCCGATTGAGATTCGGGTTGTCCTTTTTTGGCATTAATCTATCCGTTGACGGCCGAAAGCTGTCAAAGCCATAGAACTCATCAAGGCCTTCGTTTTGACAGATTATAGCTCCCGTAACTCTAAACGAGCCAGAAGTTATGGTCGTCCGAATAATCGATATCTACAGGGTGCAACATCCACGGTGCAAGGTGCAACATCCGTCCAAAATGGCGAAACAGTGTCGTACGACTTTTAGAAATGCATGCATGGATTTGAAACGAAACAGTACCATGGTGCACCACTCTCCAGCGATGGTAAATCGAAGACCAGCCACGGTAATCCCGTTTTGCCGTAAAAATCCACGTGTCGAAAAAACGAAGGGTAAAAAACTTACGAGACCCGATTGAGATTCGGGTTGTCCTTTTTGGGCATTAATATATCCGTTGATGGATGAAAGCTGTCAAAGTCGTAGAACTCAACGAGGACTTCGTTTTGACAGGTTATGGCTCTCCTAACTCTAAACGAGCCAGTAGTTATGCCGGTCCGAATAATCGATATCTACAGGGCGCAACATCCACGGTGCAAGGTGCAACATCCGTCCGAAATGGCGAAACAGTGCCGTATGACTTGTAGAAATGCGTGCATGGATTTGAAACGGAACATTACCATGGTGCATCACTCTCCAGCGATGGGAAGTCGAAGACGGGCTACGGTAATCCCGTTTTACCGTAAAAATCCACGTGTCGAAAAAACGAAGGGTAAAAAACTTACGAGACCCGATTGAGATTCGGGCTGTCCTTTTTGGGCACTACTCTATCCGTTGACGGCTGAAAACTGTTAAAGCCGTAGAACTCATCGAGGCCTTCGTTTTGACAGGTTATGGCTCCCATAACACTAAACGAGCCAGAAGTTATGGCCGTCCGAATAACCGATATCTACAGGGTGCAACATCCACGGTGCAAGGTGCAACATCCGTCCAAAATGGCGAAACAGTGCCGTACGACTTTTAGAAATGCATGCATGGATTTGAAACGGAACAGTACCATGGTGCACCACTCTCCAGGGATGGTAAATCGAAGACCAGCCACGGTAATCCCGTTTTGCCGTAAAAATCCACGTGTCGAAAAAACGAAGGGTAAAAAACTTACGAGACCCGATTGAGATTCGGGTTGTCATTTTTGGACATTAATCTATCCGTTGATGGCTGAAAGCTATCAAAGCCATAGAACTCATCGAGGCCTTCGTTTTGACAGGTTATGGCTCCCGTAACTCTAAACGAGCCAGAAGTTATGGCCGTTTGAATAATCGTTATCTACAGGGTGCAACATACACGGTGCAAGGCGCAACATCCGTCCGAAATGGCGAAACAGTGACGTACGACCTTTAGAAATGCGTGCATGGATTTGAAACGGAACAGTACCATGTTGCACCACTCTGCAGCGATGGTAAATCGAAGACCAGCCACCGTAATCCCGTTTTACCGTAAAAATCCACGTGTCGAAAAAACGAAGGGTAAAAAACTTACGAGACCCTATTGAGATTCGGGTTGTTCTTTTCGGGCATTAATCTATCCGTTGATGGCTGAAAGCTGTCAAAGCCGTAGAACTCATCGAGCTTTTCGTTTTGACAGGTTGTGCTCCCGTAACTCAAAACGAGCTAGAAAGTTATGGCCGTCCGAATAATCGATATCTACAGGGTGCAACATCCACGGTGCAAGGTGCAACATCCGTCCGTAATGGCGAAACAGTGCCGTATGACTTTTAGAAATGCGTGCATGGATTTGAAACGGAACAGTACCATGGTGCACCACTCTCCAGGGATGGGAAGTCGAAGACGGGCCACGGTAATCCCGTTTTACCGTAAAAATCCACGTGTCGAAAAAACGAAGGGTAAAAAACTTACGAGACCCGATTGAGATTCGGGTTGTCCTTTTTGGGCATTAATCTATCCGTTCACGGCTGAAAGCTGTCAAAGCCGTAGAACTCGTCGAGGCCTTCGTTTTGAAAGGTTATGGCTCCCGCAACTCTAAACGAGTTAGAAGTTATGGTCATCTGAATAATCGATATCTACAGGGTGCAACATCCACGGTGCAAGGTTCAACATCCGTCCGAAATGGCGAAACAGTGTCGTACGACTTTTAGAAATGCGTGCATGGATTTGAAATGCAACTGTACCATGGTGCACCACTCTCCAGCGATGGAAAGTCGATGACGGGCCACGGTAATCCCGTTTTACCGTAAAAATCCACGTGTCGAAAAAACGAAGGGTAAAAAACTTACGAGACCCGATTGAGATTCGGGTTGTCCTTTTGGGGCATTAATCTATCCGTTGACGGCTGAAAGCTGTCGTTGCCGTAGAACTCATCGAGGCCTTCGTTTTGATAGGTTATGGCTTCCGTAAATCTAAACGAACCAGAAGTTATAACCGTCCGAATAATCATTATCTACAGGGTGCAACATCCACGGTGCAAGGTGCAACATCCGTTCGAAATGGCGAAACAGTGCCGTATGACTTTTAGAAATGCGTGCATGGATTTGAAACGGAACAGTACCATGGCGCACCACTCTCCAGCGATGGGAAGTCGAAGACGGGCCACGGTAATCCCGTTTTACCGTAAAAATCCACGTGTCGAAAAAACGAAGGGTAAAAAACTTACGAGACCCGATTGAGATTCGGGTTGTCCTTTTTGGGCATTAATCTATCCGTTGACGGCTGAAAGCTATCAAAGCGGTAGAAATCATCGAGGCCTTCGTTTTGACAGGTTATGGCTCCCGTAACTCTAAACGAGCCAGAAGTTATAGCCATCCGAATAATCGATATCTACAGGGTGCAACATACACGGTGCAAGGTGCAACATATGTCCGAAATGGCGAAACAGTGCCGTACGACTTTTCGAAATGCGTGCATGGATTTGAAACGGAACAGTACAATGTTGCACCACACTTCAGCGATGGTAAATCGAAGACCAGCCACGGTAATCCCGTTTTGCCGTAAAAATCCACGTGTCGAAAAAACGAAGGGTAAAAAACTTACGAGACCCGAGTGAGATTCGGGTTGTCCTTTTTGGGCATTAATCTATCCGTTGACGGCTGAAAGCTGCCAAAGCCGTAGAACTCATCGAGGCCTTCGTTTTGAAAGGTTATGGCTCCCGTAGCTCTAAACGAGCCAGAAGTTATGGTTGTCCGAATAATCGATATCAACAGGGTGCAACATCCACGGTGCAAGGTGCAACATCCGTCCGAAATGGCGAAACAGTGCCGTATGACTTTTAGAAATGCGTGCATGGATTTGAAATGGAACAGTACCATGGTGCACCACTCTCCAGCGAAGGTAAATCGAAGACCAGCCACGGTAATCCCGTTTTGCCGTAAAAATCCACGTGTCGAAAAAACGAAGGTTAAAAAACTTACGAGACCCGATTGAGATTCGGGTTGTCCTTTTTGGCATTATTCTATCCGTGGACGGCTGAAAGCTATCAAAGCCATAGAACTCATCGAGGCCTTCGTTTTGACAGGTTATGGCTCCCGTAACTCTAAACTAACCAGAAGTTATGGCCGTCCGAATAATCGATATCTACAGGGTGCAACATCCACGGTGCAAGGTGCAACATCCGTCCGAAATGGCGTAACAGTGACGTACGACCTTTAGAAATGCGTGCATGGATTTGAAACGGAACAATACCATGGTGCACCATTCTGCAGCGATGGCAAATCGAAGACCAGCCACCGTAATCCCGTTTTACCGTAAAAATCCACGTGTCGAAAAAACGAAGTGTAAAAAACTTACGAGACCCGATTGAGATTCGGGTTGTCCTTTTTGGGCATTAATATATCCGTTGATGGCTGAAAGCTGTCAATGCCGTAGAACTCATCGAGGCCTTTGTTTTGATAGGTTATGGCTACCGTAACTCTAAACGAGCCAGAAGTTATGCCGGTCCGAATAATCGATATCTACAGGGTGCAACATCCACTGTGCAAGGTGCAACATCCGTCTGAAATGGCGAAACAGTGCCGTATGACTTTTAGAAATGCGTGCATGTATTTGAAATGGAACATTACCATGGTGCACGACTCTCCAGCGATGGGAAGTCGAAGACGGGCCACGGTAATCCCGTTTTACCGTAAAAATCCACGTGTCGAAAAAACGAAGGGTAAAAAACTTACGAGACCCGATTGAGATTCGGGTTGTCCATTTTGGGCATTACTCTATCCGTTGACGGCTGAAAGCTGTCAAAGCCGTAGAACTCATCGAGGCCTTCGTTTTGACAGGTTATGGCTCCCGTAACTCTAAACGAGCCAGAAGTTATGGCCGTCCGAATAATCGATATCTACAGGGTGCAACATCCACGGTGCAAGATGCAACATCCGTCCGAAATGGCGAAACAGTGTCGTACGACTTTTAGGAATGCGTGCATGGATTTGAAACGGAACAGTACCATGTTGCACCACTCTCCAGCAATGGTAAATCGAAGACCAGCCACGGTAATCCCGTTTTGCCGTAAAAATCCACGTGTCGAAAAAACGAAGGGTAAAAAACTTGCGAGACCCGTTTGAGATTCGGGTTGTCCTTTTTGGGCATTAATATATCCGTTGATGGCTGAAAGCTGTCAAAGCCGTCGAACTCCTCCATACCTTCTTTTGACAGGTTATGGCTTCCGTATCTCTAAACGAGCCAGAAGTTATGGCCGCCCGAATAATCGATATCTACAGGGTGCAACATCCATGGTGCAAGGTGCAACAAACGTCCGAAATGGCGAAACAGTGCAGTACGACTTTTAGAAATGCGTGCATGGATTTGAAACGGAACAGTACCATGGTTGACCACTCTCCAGCGATGGGAAGTCGAAGACGGGCCACGGTAATCCCGTTTTACCGTAAAAATCCACGTGTCGAAAAAACGAAGGGTAAAAAACTGACGAGGCCCGATTGAGATTCGGGTTGTCCTTTTTAGGCATTAATCTATCCATTGACGGCTGAAAGCTGTCAAAGCCGTAGAACTCATCGAGGCCTTCGTTTTGACAGGTTATGGCTCCCGTAACTCTAAACGAGCCAGAAGTTATAGCCGTCCGAATAATCGATATCTACAGGGTGCAACATCCACGGTGCAAGATGCAACATCCGTCCGAAATGGCGAAACAGTGACGTACGACCTTTAGAAATGCGTGCATGGATTTGAAACGGAACAGTACCATGGTGCACCACTCTACAGCGATGGTAAATCGAAGACCAGCCATCGTAATCCCGTTTTACCGTAAAAATCCACGTGTCGAAAAAGCGAAGGGTAAAAAACTTGCGAGACCCTATTGAGATTCGGGTTGTCCTTTTTGGCATTAATATATCCGTTGATGGCTGAAAGCTATCAAAGCCGTAGAACTCATCGAGCTCTTCGTTTTGAAAGGTTATGGCTCCCGTAACTCTAAACGATCCAGAAGTTATGGCCGTCCGAATAATCGATATCTACATGGTGCAACATCCACGGTGCAAGGTGCAACATCCGTCCAAAATGGCGTAACGGTGACGTACGACCTTTAGAAATGCGTGCATGGATTTGAAACGGAACAGTACCATGGTGCACCACTCTGCAGCGTTGGTTAATCGAAGACCAGCCACCGTAATCCCGTTTTACCGTAAAAATCCACGTGTCGAAAAAACGAAGGGTAAAAAACTTACGAGACCCGATTGAGATTCGGGTTGTCCTTTTTGGGCATTAATCTATCCGTTGACGGCTGAAAGCTGTCAAAGCCGTAGAACTCATCGAGGCCTTCGTTTTGACAGGTTATGTGACGACCGCCCATGACTCCCGCACCAAATCAAGGAAATAATGCGCTAAAAGGTGTGCCAGGCAGCCATGGACGATAGTCAGGGTAAAACAAAACAGAAGAATCTCTATCGCATAACTCACAGCGCATGGATAAAATACAATAGAGAAATATAATATAGTGAAGCTCCATAGAACAGAACATCATCATATAAGCATCACAGTAGTTTCATACAATCATCTACTCAAATCCATACATGAAAGCCTCACTACAAATATCACTCAACCAAATACAGCAGCGGATACCCAGTACATATAGTAAGAAAACTAATATGCAAAGCCTCCTGCTCGTCTTCGTCATCTTTAGCGTAGAACTCCTAGCACAGCACCTGTCACCTGCTACCTAGTCTGCCCATCCCGACATGGATGAACAGCCCAAGGTAATAAGAGGAGACATAAAACCTTGAGTCAGACAAAGTCTTAGTGAGCAGTAAATCAACTATCAAGCATACCAAAAGAGCATAAAGGATAAAAGAAATAGGAACCAAACCATCCCACTCCACCTCTTTCTACAGTGATAGCCCCAGACATACACTAAGGAGAAGCAAGCATAACAACATAGACAATTAAGGTAAAGCAAATACCACTCGAGTCAAGGACGATGTTTTCCAAATACAAACCCCCAAGGCCTAAACCAAGATCAGATAAGCACCCAGAAAACACCGCTCTCGAAGCCGAATGATAATACAACCAAACATCCATGACTCTGGCTATCACTGTTATCCTTGCCTCGATTTCACCGTTAGTTGAATGACCATCTGTCAAGGGCTAATGGTAACCCCGGTTCTAACCATAACTCCGCACACTGCCTTGTGCCTAGGACTTATCTACTTTGCCCAGGGTACTCAACTACCTACCTGTAGTCTTTTGGGTGTCCCGACTACCTACCTGTAGTCGTTATGGGCGCCCCATGTACTCTTGCTTTTGAGCATGCTAGAACCTTCAACAACGACGAGATCCAAGCCTCCTAGCCATCCTTCTTGACGACTATCCTCATACAAGCTCAAGCTACCTCTTGAACAATCCATTATCAACCAACTTGAACTACTCTTCAAGTTATCAACATGCTTGGAATGATCCCTGCTTGGATTAAGCCAAGACTCACATCATACTTCGCTTCATCGCATCAAAGCAAAGTCTCAACTCAACAACATGGTTTGCCTCATCAAATCATGGCAAAGTCCCATCTCAACATCATCCAATCTATACATATGAGCTTCAACATCCGCTACATATGCCTTAAGCAGCTTTCACCATTCAAGAGCCTTCTTCCATAGCTTTTGAATCCTCTTTCATCATCTTGTTCCAAATCAACTACTAGCTAACTTGGAAACAATCAAATCAATCATACATTCAAATAATCAATCATTCAAACAAGATCTATTAAGCAATTTAAGCAATATCAACTATAATGGGAATTTCGTAAATAAACGAGCAAAAGTCCAACATATGTGAAATCATGGTTTTTAGCATAGATCTATCAATTATAAAACATGGGTTTTGTCTCTAATGCTTATTAAACAAACTTGCATAAGTAAACATCTTCAAAAACCATGGATCTAGACTTAGATCTAAGAAAAATGCATGAAATCTCTAACTTTAACACCCAAACATGCCACCAATCCAATATACTCCTTTGGATCCGCGTGAGAGATAACTACCACTCACCAAATCACCAAAACAACCTAAAATCAAACAACTTCAGATCTGGACAGCAAGGACTTGGGCTTGATCCGGAGAAATTTCACTTGAAACGGTGAAATCTAGCCTCTTCGGATGAAAATCTTCAACTTTGGCTCTTGATCTTTGATCTTGATCTTCAATCTTCAATGGATGTTAGCACTTGATAGAAGTAGAGAAAGAAGTGAAGAAAATACTGTAGTCGAGTTCCCAAAATGGCAGCACTTCGTCGCTTCGAAATCTGGTGCCAAAAAGTGAGCCGAACCCCTCTATTTATAGGCTGGAACCTCCCTGAGTCGTCGCCCCATGAGTCGGTCCCGACTCATCATGAGTCGTCCACGACTCATCTCCTGCCGACTCACGACCTAGCACAGCCGACCCTGCGACTTAACTATACAACATATACTGCCGACTTAACACTAACCCAGATGCCGACTTAAATTCTACCGACTCAAAGACCTAACGACTCAACACAGCAAGAAGGTCACACGACTTAAGACACATACGACTTATCCCGGCCGACCTAAGCCTAATCCTTATCCCACGAGACACGACTCAAAAGCCTAAGTCCCCAACGACTTATCCACTAAGTCGGCCCACCGACCTAAGCCTTAGATCTTATAGACCGTTAACCCCTATAAGCCGCTACAACCTTAAGTCGTCTAAGCCCCTTGAGTCGGTCCCTATGAGTCGGTCACGACTCGTCACCTAACTTGCTAACTCGCACAAGCCTATAGGTCGTTACCCCTCTTAACTCGTTAGCTCCTTAGGTCGTATAACTTCCTGGGTTGGCCAAAGCCTTAAGTCGTTACTTCCACTAACTCGTACACGACCTAACCACTATCCCACTAAGTCGTGTATGACTTAGACCCTAGGCCCACTGAGTCGTTATCTCGTATATTTCCTTAACCCGTTAGCTACCTTGCACACAGTTGACTCGTGCCCAAGCTAACTCGCTAACGACTCATAGTTTCTTAACTCGGCAACCCTATGAGTCGGTCACGACTCAAGCTAGAGGCAACACAATCAACACTATCGACCTGCAAATTCTACGATTTATCGACACGTAAAATACGGGTCGTTACATTCTCTCCCCCTTAGGAATTTCGCCCCCGAAATTCCAAGCAAACAATAGCAATCACAATTATTCCGCATGCCTACCATCCATAGCAATCAACAAACCATGCATCCAATTCTAGCCTAGCATGCAGAATTCTAAGACTTAGAACAAGCTACAAATTCATGAGATGTCACGACACTTTAGGGCAATACCTCGAAGAGTCCGGGATGAGCTGCCTTCATCCTCTCTTCCTCCTCCCACGTACAGTCGTTAACATCATCACTCCATTGTACCTTGAGCAACGTAATCGTCTTCCTCCTAAGCTGTTTCGTATCGGTTTCAACAATACGAAGCGGCTTACGAGGTCTCGAAACAACTGGATCAACCTCCAAGTCTTCACAGCTATCAGCAGAAACCACCGTAGTTGGGTCGTGCATATACTTCCGTAGATAAGATACATGAAAAACACTGTGCACACCCGCCATCTTTTCCGGTAACTCCAATCTATAAGCGAGCTTTCCAATACGCTCGATAATCGGGAATGGTCCAACAAATCTCGGAGTTAACTTTCCTTTCTTCCCGAATCTAATGACACTCTTCAGAGGAGAAATCTTCACAAAAACCATATCACCTACGTCGAATTCCAAATCCTTACGACGATTATCGGCATAACTTTTCTGACGATCTTGGGCTGCCTTCATTCGTTGCCGAATGATCTCTATACAATCTGAAGTCTGTCGAATCATCTCTGGCCCAAGTATCAGCTTTTCTCCAGTTTCCAACCAACATGTCGGTGAGTTACACGGTCTTCCATATAATGCCTCATATGGTGCCATACCAATACTCGACTGATAACTGTTATTATAAGCAAATTCCACCAAATGAAGGTGATCTTCCCATGATCCTCCGAAGTCCAAAACACATGCTCTAAGAAGATCTTCCAAAACTCGGTTGACTCTCTCAGTCTGACCATCTGTTTGAGGGTGATAAGCTGTACTCAAACACAATTCGGTTCCCAGGACTTCCTGGAAGCTCTTCCAAAACCTACTAGTGAACAATGGGTCTCGATCGCTCACTACACTCTTCGGAACACCATGGAATCGAACAATCCATTTCACATAAAGCTCAGCCAACTTCGATGCGGTCCTAGTCGATCGAACAGGAATGAATCTTACACTCTTGGTCAAACGATCTACTATGACCCAAATCCCTTCATTCCCTGCTCTTGTCCTAGGTAGACCATCGATAAAGTCCATCGACACTTGCTCCCACTTCCATGTAGGAACCTCTAATGGCTGAAGCAATCCACTGGGCTTCTTCTGCTCAGCTTTCACCAACTGGCAATTCATACACTTGGAAATAAAATTTCCAACATCCTTCTTCATACCTTCCCAGTAGTAGGTTCTCTTCATATCCCGATACATCTTATTTCCACCTGGATGAATTGTCAACTTCGAGTGATGACTCTCCCTCAGAACTTCATCTCTCAATCCATCTACATCGGGAACAACTAGTCGCCCTTGCTTTCGGAGCCAACCCTCTCGATCGACTTCAAATCCTTTATCCTTTTCTGGATCCAATCCGGATTCCAAATCACGGATAATCTTGATAAGCTTATCATCTCTCCTTTGCCTCTCGCCAATTCTTTCCACAAGAGTAGGCCTTATCGATAAGTTTGCCAACATCTCAGGTTCCAATTCACATCTAGGCCTGAAATCAAATCCAGCCAAATACTCAAGACTCTTCCATTCCGAAAACATGGCTCCCAATCCTGCATGTCTTCGACTTAACGCATCAGCCACTGCGTTACCTTTCCCTGGAGTATAGGCTATACCAAAATCATACGATGCTAAGAACTCTAGCCACCTTTGCTGTCGAAGATTCAAATCCTTTTGGGAAAACAGATACTTCAACGACTTATGATCTGTAAACAGCTCGAATCTAACTCCCAATAGATAGTGTCTCCACATCTTCAAAGCAAACACAATCGCCGCTAACTCCAAATCATGAGTCGGATAATTCCTTTCATGCGGCTTTAGTTGTCGACTAGCATACGCAACAACTTTATGCTTCTGCATTAGCACCGCTCCTAGTCCAGTGCCACATGCATCGGTGTAAACCACCATCTCATCATTCCCACTTGGAATAGTCAAAACAGGAGCGCTCGTCAGTCGCTCTTTCAGGATTACGAAAGCTTGCTCACACTTATCATCCCATCTGAACACTTGGTTCTTCTTCGTCAATCCTGTCAACGGTGCAGCTATCTTGGAAAAGTCTTTGATAAACCGACGATAATATCCTGCTAATCCAAGAAAACTTCTCACATCAGATGCATTCTTAGGCCTAACCCAATCCTGGATCGCTGCCACCTTAGCGGGATCAACCGCTATTCCATTTCCAGAAATAACATGACCTAAGAACCTCACTTCATTCTTCCAGAAGTGACACTTCGAAAACTTAGCCTTCAGCTGATGTTTCCGTAAGATTCCTAAAACAATCCTCAAGTGCGTCTTGTGCTCTTCCTCAGTTCTGGAATAAACCAAAATATCATCCACGAACACAAGCACGAACTTATTCAACTGATCTCTGAACACTCTATTCATAAGATCCACAAAATATGCTGGCGCGTTAGTCAACCCAAACGGCATTACCAGCCACTCATAAAACCCGGATGGTGTCCTGAAAGCAGTCTTCGGCACACTATCCTTCGCCACTCTCAACTGGTGAAATCCCGTTGCCAAATCCATCTGAGAAAACACCTTAGCCTCGTGAAGCTGATCAAACAAGTCATCTATTCTCGGCAATGGATACTTGTTCTTCTTAGTCACCTTATTCAGCTCACGATAATCCACACACAACCTCAACGATCCATCCGCTTTGGTTGCGAACACAACTGGCGCACCCCATTCGGACACACTTCTCCGAATGAATCCTTTCTGCAAAAGGTCATCAACTTGCACCTTCAGCTCTTGCTGCTCCCTCGGTGCCATCCGCCTAAGAGGCATCACAACAGGTCTGGCTCCCTCAACTAGATCGATACGAAACTCGATCTCCCTATGCGGCGGCAACCCTTTGACTTCCTCAAAGACATTCTCAAACTCATTCACAATAGGCACCGATGACAGTCCATCCCGTGGAACAACTAGCGAATACATGAAGCTCATGAAGACGCCTTCTTCATGCTTACATCGTATCACAACCTTTCGCCCTTCCACATTCCCGACTGTCACCTCAAGCCTCTCACAATCAATCCTAGCCGCATACTTCCTAAGCCAGTCCATACCCAAAATAATTCCGAACCCCGCAAAGTTCAGAACAAAGCAATCACAAACAAACGAGCAATCATGACTCGACACAACTAGACCACGACATAACATACACAAACATGACGAACCCCCTACCGGATTAGTCACAACCAATGGCCTATCAACAATATCCGGTTTCATACCTAACCGGCTTACCAAATCATCACAAACAAAAGAATGCGACGCTCCAGTATCAAACAACACTCTAACTGGAACACCACAAATAGAAAGAGTACCTTGAACAACCACACTCTTCCCCTTCTCTTCAGCAGTAGGAGCTTTCGAAGACGATGGAACAGCCCCCAAAGCATAGGCTTGCACAACCTGCCTATCTTTCCTCGGTTCTGGACAATCCTTCTTGATATGTCCCAGCTTATCACAGTTGTAACACTTTCCCGGCACTTTGGGATTCTTACAATCTTTGTAAAGATGGCCCTTCTGCTGGCAGTTATAGCAAGTCACTTCACTCTTCGGCTTCTTCTGGCCATCCCTACCCCTCTGTTGCTGTTGTTTCCTCTTCTTATTGCCACTCTGCTGTGGTTTAGATCCTTCCCTGGTTACAGAAACGACAGAACTTTCCCTAGGAAACAAACTCTCATGCCTAAGAGCTTTTTCCACAAGCTTCTCAAATGGATCGTCCAGATGATCCACTAACTGCCTCCCAAGATAAGCATCCAGACCAGTCACAAACTTTTCATTCTTCTGGTAGGGAGAATCAATATACGATCTGGCATACTTAGACAAAGCTTCAAACTCAGAAATGTACTCAAGAACAGGCCTTCCCCCTTGCTTGAGCTCCACAAACCTCTTAAACAAGACAGATTTCTGGGAAGTAGAGATGAACTTAGCTTCAAATCTAACTTGGAATTGCTCCCAAGTAATCTCTTCTTCTGGAGTATCGATGGTGATAGAATTCCACCAATCAGCAGCTCTTCCCTGAAGCTGTCTCGATGCAAGCTTCCTCTTAGTTGCATCCTCAATCCCTAAGTCACCAAAGATTCTTTTGCAAGCATCAATCCATCTCTGCACCTCAATAGTCGACTCCGTCCCCAAGAAAACTTTCCCTCCAAGAGCAGTATAATCCTTGCAAAGCTTGGCAAAATCCACCGGTCTCGGAGCTTGGACTTGAACTCCCACATCCACAGATGATCCTGAAGCTGGTATTCTCCTCATGATTGAAGTCATCATGGCCTCAAACATAGGAGCATAATCAACAGCTTCCCTAGCATCACGGCTACCCCTCGCAGCTTGTCTCTCACTTCGACTCATCCTTAATATCTGTAAATAAGAATGATTAGAACACCTTAAGAAACAACTGCATAAGGAGTTCAAACCCTTCTAAACTACTATATTATATATAGTAATCATCCATCAAATTACAATTACGTCTCTCTTACGTAGTTACATCAGCGAGCGTTGGCTAAAATCGATTAACCAAAGCTCTGATACCAAATGTGACGACCGCCCATGACTCCCGCACCAAATCAAGGAAATAATGCGCTAAAAGGTGTGCCAGGCAGCCATGGACGATAGTCAGGGTAAAACAAAACAGAAGAATCTCTATCGCATAACTCACAGCGCATGGATAAAATACAATAGAGAAATATAATATAGTGAAGCTCCATAGAACAGAACATCATCATATAAGCATCACAGTAGTTTCATACAATCATCTACTCAAATCCATACATGAAAGCCTCACTACAAATATCACTCAACCAAATACAGCAGCGGATACCCAGTACATATAGTAAGAAAACTAATATGCAAAGCCTCCTGCTCGTCTTCGTCATCTTTAGCGTAGAACTCCTAGCACAGCACCTGTCACCTGCTACCTAGTCTGCCCATCCCGACATGGATGAACAGCCCAAGGTAATAAGAGGAGACATAAAACCTTGAGTCAGACAAAGTCTTAGTGAGCAGTAAATCAACTATCAAGCATACCAAAAGAGCATAAAGGATAAAAGAAATAGGAACCAAACCATCCCACTCCACCTCTTTCTATAGTGATAGCCCCAGACATACACTAAGGAGAAGCAAGCATAACAACATAGACAATTAAGGTAAAGCAAATACCACTCGAGTCAAGGACGATGTTTTCCAAATACAAACCCCCAAGGCCTAAACCAAGATCAGATAAGCACCCAGAAAACACCGCTCTCGAAGCCGAATGATAATACAACCAAACATCCATGACTCTGGCTATCACTGTTATCCTTGCCTCGATTTCACCGTTAGTTGAATGACCATCTGTCAAGGGCTAATGGTAACCCCGGTTCTAACCATAACTCCGCACACTGCCTTGTGCCTAGGACTTATCTACTTTGCCCAGGGTACTCAACTACCTACCTGTAGTCTTTTGGGTGTCCCGACTACCTACCTGTAGTCGTTATGGGCGCCCCATGTACTCTTGCTTTTGAGCATGCTAGAACCTTCAACAACGACGAGATCCAAGCCTCCTAGCCATCCTTCTTGACGACTATCCTCATACAAGCTCAAGCTACCTCTTGAACAATCCATTATCAACCAACTTGAACTACTCTTCAAGTTATCAACATGCTTGGAATGATCCCTGCTTGGATTAAGCCAAGACTCACATCATACTTCGCTTCATCGCATCAAAGCAAAGTCTCAACTCAACAACATGGTTTGCCTCATCAAATCATGGCAAAGTCCCATCTCAACATCATCCAATCTATACATATGAGCTTCAACATCCGCTACATATGCCTTAAGCAGCTTTCACCATTCAAGAGCCTTCTTCCATAGCTTTTGAATCCTCTTTCATCATCTTGTTCCAAATCAACTACTAGCTAACTTGGAAACAATCAAATCAATCATACATTCAAATAATCAATCATTCAAACAAGATCTATTAAGCAATTTAAGCAATATCAACTATAATGGGAATTTCGTAAATAAACGAGCAAAAGTCCAACATATGTGAAATCATGGTTTTTAGCATAGATCTATCAATTATAAAACATGGGTTTTGTCTCTAATGCTTATTAAACAAACTTGCATAAGTAAACATCTTCAAAAACCATGGATCTAGACTTAGATCTAAGAAAAATGCATGAAATCTCTAACTTTAACACCCAAACATGCCACCAATCCAATATACTCCTTTGGATCCGCGTGAGAGATAACTACCACTCACCAAATCACCAAAACAACCTAAAATCAAACAACTTCAGATCTGGACAGCAAGGACTTGGGCTTGATCCGGAGAAATTTCACTTGAAACGGTGAAATCTAGCCTCTTCGGATGAAAATCTTCAACTTTGGCTCTTGATCTTTGATCTTGATCTTCAATCTTCAATGGATGTTAGCACTTGATAGAAGTAGAGAAAGAAGTGAAGAAAATACTGTAGTCGAGTTCCCAAAATGGCAGCACTTCGTCGCTTCGAAATCTGGTGCCAAAAAGTGAGCCGAACCCCTCTATTTATAGGCTGGAACCTCCCTGAGTCGTCGCCCCATGAGTCGGTCCCGACTCATCATGAGTCGTCCACGACTCATCTCCTGCCGACTCACGACCTAGCACAGCCGACCCTGCGACTTAACTATACAACATATACTGCCGACTTAACACTAACCAAGATGCCGACTTAAATTCTACCGACTCAAAGACCTAACGACTCAACACAGCAAGAAGGTCACACGACTTAAGACACATACGACTTATCCCGGCCGACCTAAGCCTAATCCTTATCCCACGAGACACGACTCAAAAGCCTAAGTCCCCAACGACTTATCCACTAAGTCGGCCCACCGACCTAAGCCTTAGATCTTATAGACCGTTAACCCCTATAAGCCGCTACAACCTTAAGTCGTCTAAGCCCCTTGAGTCGGTCCCTATGAGTCGGTCACGACTCGTCACCTAACTTGCTAACTCGCACAAGCCTATAGGTCGTTACCCCTCTTAACTCGTTAGCTCCTTAGGTCGTATAACTTCCTGGGTTGGCCAAAGCCTTAAGTCGTTACTTCCACTAACTCGTACACGACCTAACCACTATCCCACTAAGTCGTGTATGACTTAGACCCTAGGCCCACTGAGTCGTTATCTCGTATATTTCCTTAACCCGTTAGCTACCTTGCACACAGTTGACTCGTGCCCAAGCTAACTCGCTAACGACTCATAGTTTCTTAACTCGGCAACCCTATGAGTCGGTCACGACTCAAGCTAGAGGCAACACAATCAACACTATCGACCTGCAAATTCTACGATTTATCGACACGTAAAATACGGGTCGTTACAGGTTATGGCTACCGTAACTCTAAACGAGCCAGAAGTTATGCCGGTCCAAATAATCGATATCTACAGGGTGCAACATCCACTGTGCAAGGCGCAACATCCGTCTGAAATGGAGAAACAGTGCCGTATGACTTTTAGAAATGCATGCATGGATTTGAAACGGAACATTACCATGGTGCACCACTCTCCAGCGATGGAAAGTCGAAGACGGGCCACAGTAATCCCGTTTTACCGTAAAAATCCACCTGTCGAAAAAACGAAGGTTAAAAAACTTACGAGACCCGATTGAGATTCGGGTTGTCCTTTTTGGGCATTACTCTATCCGTTGATGGCTGAAAGCTGTCAAAGCCGTAGAACTCATCGAGGCCTTCGTTTTGACAGGTTATGGCTCCCGTAACGCTAAACGAGCCAGAAGTTATGGCCGTCCGAATAATCGATATCTACAGGGTGCAACATCCACGGTGCAAGATGCAACATCCGTCCGAAATGGCGAAATAGTGTCGTACGACTTTTAGAAATGCGTGCATGGATTTGAAACGGAACAGTACCATGTTGCACCACTCTCCAGCGATGGTAAATCGAAGACCAGCCACGGTAATCCCGTTTTGCCGAAAATCCACATGTCGAAAAAACGAAGGGTAAAAAACTTACGAGACCCGATTGAGATTCGGGTTGTCCTTTTTGGGCATTAATATATCCGTTGATGGCTGAAAGCTGTCAAAGCCGTAGAACTCCTCCAGACCTTCTTTTGACAGGTTATGGCTCCCGTAACTCTAAACGAGCCAGAAGTTATGCCGGTCCGAATAATCGATATCTACAGGGTGTAACATCCACGGTTCAAGGTGCAACATCCGTCCGAAATGGCGAAACAGTGCCGTATGACATTTAGAAATGCGTGCATGGATTTGAAATGGAACAGTACCATGGTGCACCACTCTCCAGCGAGGGTAAATCGAAGACCAGCCACGGTAATCCCGTTTTGCCGTAAAAATCCACGTGTCGAAAAAACGATGGGTAAAATACTTACGAGACCCGATGGAGATTCGGGTTGTCCTTTTTGGGCATTATTCTATCCGTTGACGGCTGAAAGCTATCAAAGCCATAGAACTCATCGAGGCCTTCGTTTTGACAGGTTATGGCTCCCGTAACTCTAAACTAGCCCGAAGTTATGGCCGTCCGAATAATCGATATCTACAGGGTGCAACATCCACGGTGCAAGGTGCAACATCCGTCCGAAATGGCGTAACAGTGACGTACGACCTTTAGAAATGCGTGCATGGATTTGAAACGGAACAATACCATAGTGCACCACTCTGCAGCGATGGTAAATCGAAGACCAGCCACCGTAATCCCGTTTTACCGTAAAAATCCACGTGTCGAAAAAACGAAGTGTAAAAAACTTACGAGACCCGATTGAGATTCCGGTTGTCCTTTTTGGGCATTAATATATCCGTTGATGGCTGAAAGCTGTCAATGCCGTAGAACTCATCGAGGCCTTTGTTTTGACAGGTTATGGCTACCGTAACTCTAAACGAGCCAGAAGTTATGCCGGTCCGAATAATCGATATCTACAGGGTGCAACATCCACTGTGCAAGGTGCAACATCCGTCTGAAATGGCGAAACAGTGCCGTATGACTTTTAGAAATGCGTGCATGTATTTGAAACGGAACATTACCATGGTGCACCACTCTCCAGCGATGGGAAGTCGAAGATGGGCCACGGTAATCCCGTTTTACCGTAAAAATCCACGTGTCGAAAAAACGAAGGGTAAAAAACTTACGAGACCCGATTGAGATTCGGGTTGTCCATTTTGGGCATTACTCTATCCGTGGACGGCTGAAAGCTGTCAAAGCCGTAGAACTCATCGAGGCCTTCGTTTTGACAGGTTATGGCTCCCGTAACTCTAAACGAGCCAGAAGTTATGGCCGTCCGAATAATCGATATCTACAGGGTGCAACATCCACGGTGCAAGATGCAACATCCGTCCGAAATGGCGAAAAAGTGTCGTACGACTTTTAGGAATGCGTGCATGGATTTGAAATGGAACATTACCATGTTGCACCACTCTCTAGCAATGGTAAATCGAAGACCAGCCACGGTAATCCCGTTTTGCCTTAAAAATCCACGTGTCGAAAAAACGAAGGGTAAAAAACTTGCGAGACCCGTTTGAAATTCGGGTTGTCCTTTTTGGGCATTAATATATCCGTTGATGGCGGAAAGCTGTCAAAGCCGTCGAACTCCTCCAGACCTTCTTTTGACAGGTTATGGCTCCCGTAACTCTAAACGAGCCAGAAGTTATGGCCGTCCGAATAATCGATATCTACGGGGTGCAACATCCATGGTGCAAGGTGCAACAACCGTCCGAAATGGCGAAACAGTGCAGTACGACTTTTAGAAATGCGTGCATGGATTTGAAACGGAACAGTACCATGGTGGACCACTCTTCAGCGATGGGAAGTCGAAGACGGGCCACGGTAATCCTGTTTTACCGTAAAAATCCACGTGTCGAAAAAACGAATGGTAAAAAACTTACGAGGTCCGATTGAGATTCGGGTCCTTTTTGGGCATTAATCTATCCGTTGACGGCTGAAAGCTGTCAAAGCCGTAGAACTCATCGAGGCCTTCGTTTTGACAGGTTATGGCTCCCGTAACTCTAAACGAGCCATAAGTTATGCCGGTCCGAATAATCGATATCCACGGGGCGCAACATCCACGGTGCAACGTGCAACATCCGTCCGAAATGGCGAAACAGTGCCGTATGACTTGTAGAAATGCGTGCATGGATTTGAAACGGAACATTACCATGGTGCATCACTCTCCAACGATGGGAAGTCGAAGACGGGCCACGGTAATCCCGTTTTACCGTAAAAATCCACGTGTCGAAAAAACGAAGGGTAAAAAACTTACGAGACCCTATTGAGATTCGGGTTGTCCTTTTTGGGCATTAATATATCCGTTGATGGCTGAAAGCTGTCAAAGCTGTAGAACTCATCGAGGCCTTCGTTTTGACAGGTTATGGCTACCGTAACTCTAAACGAGCCAGAAGTTATGCCGGTACGAATAATCGATATCTACAGGGTGCAACATCCACTGTGCAAGGTGCAACATCCGTCTGAAATGGCGAAACAGTGTCGTATGACTTTTAGAAATGCGTGCATGGATTTGAAACGGAACATTACCATGGTGCACCACTCTCCAGCGATGGAAAGTCGAAGACGGGCCACGGTAATCCCGTTTTACCGTAAA
Organism: Allium cepa; assembly: GCA_030765085.1. Taxonomy (NCBI): domain Eukaryota; kingdom Viridiplantae; phylum Streptophyta; class Magnoliopsida; order Asparagales; family Amaryllidaceae; genus Allium; species Allium cepa. The sequence goes on from CM060941.1 coordinate 4,110,796, forward strand.
AATCCACGTGTCGAAAAAACGAATGGTAAAAAACTTATGAGACCCGATTGAGATTCGGGTTGTCCATTTTGGGAATTACTCTATCCGTTGACGGCTGAAAGCTGTCAAAGCCGTAGAACTCATCGAGGCCTTCGTTTTGACAGGTTATGGCTCCCGTAACTCTAAACGAGCCAGAAGTTATGGCCGTCCGAATAATCGATATCTACAGGGTGCAACATCCACGGTGCAAGGTGCAACATCCGTCCAAAATGGCGAAACAGTGCCGTACGACTTTTAGAAATGCATGCATGGATTTGAAACGGAACAGTACCATGGTGCACCACTCCCCAGCGATGGTAAATCGAAGACCAGCCACGGTAATCCCGTTTTGCCGTAAAAATCCACGTGTCGAAAAAACGAAGGGTAAAAAACTTAAGAGACCCGATTGAGATTCGGGTTGTCCTTTTTGGGCATTAATCTATCCGTTGACGGCTGAAAGCTGTCAAAGCCGTAGAACTCATCGAGGCCTTCGTTTTGACAGGTTATGGCTCCCGTAACTCTAAACGAGCCAGAAATTATGCCGGTCCGAATAATCGATATCCACGGGGCGCAACATCCACGGTGCAACGTGCAACATCCGTCCGAAATGGCGAAACAGTGCCGTATGACTTGTAGAAATGCGTGCATGGATTTGAAACGGAACATTACCATGGTGCATCACTCTCCAGCGATGGGAAGTCGAACACGGGCCACGGTAATCCCGTTTTACCGTAAAAATCCACGTGTCGAAAAAACGAAGGGTAAAAAACTTACGAGACCCGATTGAGATTCGGGTTGTCCTTATTGGGCATTAATATATCCGTTGATCGCTGAAAGCTGTCAAAGCTGTAGAACTCATCGAGGCCTTCGTTTTGACAGGTTATGGCTACCGTAACTCTAAACGAGCCAGAAGTTATGCCGGTCCGAATAATCGATATCTACAGGGTGCAACATCCACTGTGCAAGGTGCAACATCCGTCTGAAATGGCGAAACAGTGTCGTATGACTTTTAGAAATGCGTGCATGGATTTGAAACGGAACATTACCATGGTGCACCACTCTCCAGCGATGGAAAGTCGAAGACGGGCCACGGTAATCCCGTTTTACCGTAAAAATCCACGTGTCGAAAAAACGAAGGGTAAAAAACTTACGAGACCCGATTGAGATTCGGGTTGTCCATTTTGGGAATTACTCTATCCGTTGATGGCTGAAAGCTTTCAAAGCCGTAGAACTCATCGAGGCCTTCGTTTTGACAGGTTATGGCTCCCGTAACTCTAAACGAGCCAGAAGTTATGGCCGTCCGAATAACGATATCTACAGGGTGCAACATCCACGGTGCAAGATGCAACATCCGTCCGAAATGGCGAAACAGTGTCGTACGACTTTTAGAAATGCGTGCATGGATTTGAAACGGAACAGTACCACGTTGCACCACTCTCTAGCGATGGTAAATCGAAGACCAGCCACGGTAATCCCGTTTTGCCTTAAAAATCGACGTGTCGAAAAAACGAAGGGTAAAAAACTTACGAGACCCGATTGAGATTCGGGTTGTCCTTTTTGGGCATTAATATATCCGTTGACGGCTGAAAGCTGTCAAAGCCGTAGAACTCCTCCAGACCTTCTTTTGACAGGTTATGGCTCCCGTAACTCTAAATGAGCCAGAAGTTATGGCCGTCCGAATAATCGATATCTACAGGGTGCAACATCCATGGTGCAAGGTGCAACAACCGTCCGAAATGGTGAAACAGTGCAGTACGACTTTTAGAAATGCGTGCATGGATTTGAAACGGAACAGTACCATGGTGGACCACTCTCCAGCGATGGGAAGTCGAAGACGGACCACGGTAATCCCGTTTTGCCGTAAAAATCCACGTGTCGAAAAAACGAAGGGTAAAAAACTTACGAGATCCGATTGAGATTCGGGTTGTCCTTTTTTGGCATCAATCTATCCGTTGACGGCCGAAAGCTGTCAAAGCCATAGAACTCATCAAGGCCTTCGTTTTGACAGATTATGGCTCCCGTAACTCTAAACGAGCCAGAAGTTATGGTCGTCCGAATAATCGATATCTACAGGGTGCAACATCCACGGTGCAAGGTGCAACATCCGTCCAAAATGGCGAAACAGTGTCGTACGACTTTTAGAAATGCATGGATGGATTTGAAACGGAACAGTACCATGGTGCACCACTCTCCAGCGATGGTAAATCGAAGACCAGCCACGGTAATCCCGTTTTGCCGTAAAAATCCACGTGTCGAAAAAACGAAGGGTAAAAAACTTACGAGACCCGATTGAGATTCGGGTTGTCCTTTTTGGGCATTAATATATCCGTTGATGGATGAAAGCTGTCAAAGTCGTAGAACTCAACGAGGACTTCGTTTTGACAGGTTATGGCTCTCCTAACTCTAAACGAGCCAGTAGTTATGCCGGTCCGAATAATCGATATCTACAGGGCGCAACATCCACGGTGCAAGGTGCAACATCCGTCCGAAATGGCGAAACAGTGCCGTATGACTTTTAGAAATGCGTGCATGGATTTGAAACGGAACATTACCCTGGTGCACCACTCTCCAGCGATGGGAAGCCGAAGACGGGCCATGGTAATCCCGTTTTACCGTAAAAATCCACGTGTCGAAAAAACGAAGGGTAAAAAACTTACGAGACCCGATTGAGATTCGGGCTGTCCTTTTTGGGCACTACTCTATCCGTTGACGGCTGAAAACTGTTAAAGCCGTAGAACTCATCGAGGCCTTCGTTTTGACAGGTTATGGCTCCCGTAACACTAAACGAGCCAGAAGTTATGGCCGTCCGAATAACCGATATCTACAGGGTGCAACATCCACGGTGCAAGGTGCAACATCCGTCCAAAATGGCGAAACAGTGCCGTACGACTTTTAGAAATGCATGCATGGATTTGAAACGGAACAGTACCATGGTGCACCACTCTCCAGGGATGGTAAATCGAAGACCAGCCACGGTAATCCCGTTTTGCCGTAAAAATCCACGTGTCGAAAAAACGAAGGGTAAAAAACTTACGAGACCCGATTGAGATTCGGGTTGTCCTTTTTGGACATTAATCTATCCGTTGATGGCTGAAAGCTATCAAAGCCATAGAACTCATTGAGGCCTTCGTTTTGACAGGTTATGGCTCCTGTAACTCTAAACGAGCCAGAAGTTATGGCCGTTTGAATAATCGTTATCTACAGGGTGCAACATACACGGTGCAAGGTGCAACATCCGTCCGAAATGGCGAAACAGTGACGTACGACCTTTAGAAATGCGTGCATGGATTTGAAACGGAACAGTACCATGTTGCACCACTCTACAGCGATGGTAAATCGAAGACCAGCCACCGTAATCCCGTTTTACCGTAAAAATCCACGTGTCGAAAAAACGAAGGGTAAAAAACTTACGAGACCCTATTGAGATTCGGGTTGTTCTTTTCCGGCATTAATCTATCCGTTGATGGCTGAAAGCTGTCAAAGCCGTAGAACTCATCGAGCTCTTCGTTTTGACTGGTTATGCTCCCGTAACTCAAAACGAGCTAGAAGTTATGGCCGTCCGAATAATCGATATCTACAGGGTGCAACATCCACGGTGCAAGGTGCAACATCCGTCCGTAATGGCGAAACAGTGCCGTATGACTTTTAGAAATGCGTGCATGGATTTGAAACAGAACAGTACCATGGTGCACCACTCTCTAGGGATGGGAAGTCGAAGACGGGCCACGGTAATCCCGTTTTACCGTAAAAATCCACGTGTCGAAAAAACGAAGGGTAAAAAACTTACGAGACCCGATTGAGATTCGGGTTGTCCTTTTTGGGCATTAATCTATCCGTTCACGGCTGAAAGCTGTCAAAGCCGTAGAACTCGTCGAGGCCTTCGTTTTGAAAGGTTATGGCTCCCGTAACTCTAAACGAGTTAGAAGTTATGGTCATCTGAATAATCGATATCTCCAGGGTGCAACATCCACAGTGCAAGGTTCAACATCCGTCCGAAATGGCGAAACAGTGCCGTACGACTTTTAGAAATGCGTGCATGGATTTGAAATGGAACTGTACCATGGTGCACCACTCTCCAGCGATGGAAAGTCGAAGACGGGCCACGATAATCCCGTTTTACCGTAAAAATCCACGTGTCGAAAAAACGAAGGGTAAAAAACTTACGAGACCCGATTGAGATTCGGGTTGTCCTTTTGGGGCATTAATCTATCCGTTGACGGCTGAAAGCTGTCGTTGCCGTAGAACTCATCGAGGCCTTCGTTTTGATAGGTTATGGCTTCCGTAAATCTAAACGAGCCAGAAGTTATAACCGTCCGAATAATCATTATCTACAGGGTGCAACATCCACGGTGCAAGGTGCAACATCCGTTCGAAATGGCGAAACAGTGCCGTATGACTTTTAGAAATGCGTGCATGGATTTGAAACGGAACAGTACCATGGTGCACCACTCTCCAGCGATGGGAAGTCGAAGACGGGCCACGGTAATCCCGTTTTACCGTAAAAATCCACGTGTCGAAAAAACGAAGGGTAAAAAACTTACGAGACCCGATTGAGAATCGGGTTGTCCTTTTTGGGCATTAATCTATCCGTTGACGGCTGAAAGCTATCAAAGCGGTAGAAATCATCGAGGCCTTCGTTTTGACAGGTTATGGCTCCCGTAACTCTAAACGAGCCAGAAGTTATAGCCATCCGAATAATCGATATCTACAGGGTGCAACATACACGGTGCAAGATGCAACATATGTCCGAAATGGCGAAACAGTGCCGTACGACTTTTCGAAATGCGTGCATGGATTTGAAACGGAACAGTACAATGTTGCACCACACTTCAGCGATGGTAAATCGAAGACCAGCCACGGTAATCCCGTTTTGCCGTAAAAATCCACGTGTCGAAAAAACGAAGGGTAAAAAACTTGCGAGACCCGAGTGAGATTCGGGTTGTCCTTTTTGGGCATTAATCTATCCGTTGACGGCTGAAAGCTGCCAAAGCCGTAGAACACATCGAGGCCTTCGTTTTGAAAGGTTATGGCTCCCGTATCTCTAAACGAGGCAGAAGTTATGGTCGTCCGAATAATCGATATCAACAGGGTGCAACATCCACGGTGCAAGGTGCAACATCCGTCCGAAATGGCGAAACAGTGCCGTATGACTTTTAAAAATGCGTGCATGGATTTGAAATGGAACAGTACCATGGTGCACCACTCTCCAGCGAGGGTAAATCGAAGACCAGCCACGGTAATCCCGTTTTGCCGTAAAAATCCACGTGTCGAAAAAACGAAGGGTAAAAAACTTACGAGACCCGATTGAGATTCGGGTTGTCCTTTTTGGCATTATTCTATCCGTGGACGGCTGAAAGCTATCAAAGCCATAGAACTCATCGAGGCCTTCGTTTTGACAGGTTATGGCTCCCGTAACTCTAAACTAACCAGAAGTTATGGCCGTCCGAATAATCGATATCTACAGGGTGCAACATCCACGGTGCAAGGTGCAACATCCGTCCGAAATGGCGTAACAGTGACGTACGACCTTTAGAAATGCGTGCATGGATTTGAAACGGAACAATACCATGGTGCACCATTCTGCAGCGATGGCAAATCGAAGACCAGCCACCGTAATCCCGTTTTACCGTAAAAATCCACATGTCGAAAAAACGAAGTGTAAAAAACTTACGAGACCCGATTGAGATTCGGGTTGTCCTTTTTGGGCATTAATATATCCGTTGATGGCTGAAAGATGTCAAAGCCGTAGAACTCATCGAGGCCTTTGTTTTGATAGGTTATGGCTACCGTAACTCTAAACGAGCCAGAAGTTATGCCGGTCCGAATAATCGATATCTACAGGGTGCAACATCCACTGTGCAAGGTGCAACATCCGTCTGAAATGGCGAAACAGTGCCGTATGACTTTTAGAAATGCGTGCATGTATTTGAAACGGAACATTACCATGGTGCACCACTCTCCAGCGATGGGAAGTCGAAGACGGGCCACGGTAATCCCGTTTTACCGTAAAAATCCACGTGTCGAAAAAACGAAGGGTAAAAAACTTACGAGACCCGATTGAGATTCGGGTTGTCCATTTTGGGCATTACTCTATCCGTTGACGGCTGAAAGCTGTCAAAGCCGTAGAACTCATCGAGGCCTTCGTTTTGACAGGTTATGGCTCCCGTAACTCTAAACGAGCCAGAAGTTATGGCCGTCCGAATAATCGATATCTACAGGGTGCAACATCCACGGTGCAAGATGCAACATCCGTCCGAAATGGCGAAACAGTGTCGTACGACTTTTTGGAATGCGTGCATGGATTTGAAACGGAACAGTACCATGTTGCACCACTCTCCAGCAATGGTAAATCGAAGACCAGCCACGGTAATCCCGTTTTGCCGTAAAAATCCACGTGTCGAAAAAACGAAGGGTAAAAAACTTGCGAGACCCGTTTGAGATTCGGGTTGTCCTTTTTGGGCATTAATATATCCGTTGATGGCTGAAAGCTGTCAAAGCCGTCGAACTCCTCCAGACCTTCTTTTGACAGGTTATGGCTCCCGTATCTCTAAACGAGCCAGAAGTTATGGCCGCCCGAATAATCGATATCTACGGGGTGCAACATCCATGGTGCAAGGTGCAACAAACGTCCGAAATGGCGAAACAGTGCAGTGCGACTTTTAGAAATGCGTGCATGGATTTGAAACGGAACAGTACCATGGTTGACCACTCTCCAGCGATGGGAAGTCGAAGACGGGCCACGGTAATCCCGTTTTACCGTAAAAATCCACGTGTCGAAAAAACGAAGGGTAAAAAACTGACGAGGCCCGATTGAGATTCGGGTTGTCCTTTTTAGGCATTAATCTATCCATTGACGGCTGAAAGCTGTCAAAGCCGTAGAACTCATCGAGGCCTTCGTTTTGACAGGTTATGGCTCCCGTAACTCTAAACGAGCCAGAAGTTATAGCCGTCCGAATAATCGATATCTACAGGGTGCAACATCCACGGTGCAAGATGCAACATCCGTCCGAAATGGCGAAACAGTGACGTACGACCTTTAGAAATGCGTGCATGGATTTGAAACGGAACAGTACCATGGTGCACCACTCTGCAGCGATGGTAAATCGAAGACCAGCCATCGTAATCCCGTTTTACCGTAAAAATCCACGTGTCGAAAAAGCGAAGGGTAAAAAACTTGCGAGACCCTATTGAGATTCGGGTTGTCCTTTTTGGGCATTAATATATCCGTTGATGGCTGAAAGCTATAAAAGCCGTAGAACTCATCGAGCTCTTCGTTTTGAAAGGTTATGGCTCCCGTAACTCTAAACGATCCAGAAGTTATGGCCGTCCGAATAATCGATATCTACATGGTGCAACATCCACGGTGCAAGGTGCAACATCCGTCCAAAATGGCGTAACAGTGACGTACGACCTTTAGAAATGCGTGCATGGATTTGAAACGGAACAGTACCATGGTGCACCACTCTGCAGCGTTGGTTAATCGAAGACCAGCCAACGTAATCCCGTTTTACCGTAAAAATCCACGTGTCGAAAAAACGAAGGGTAAAAAACTTACGAGACCCGATTGAGATTCGGGTTGTCCTTTTTGGGCATTAATCTATCCGTTGACGGCTGAAAGCTGTCAAAGCCGTAGAACTCATCGAGGCCTTCGTTTTGACAGGTTATGGCTACCGTAACTCTAAACGAGCCAGAAGTTATGCCGGTCCAAATAATCGATATCTACAGGGTGCAACATCCACTGTGCAAGGTGCAACATCCGTCTGAAATGGAGAAACAGTGCCGTATGACTTTTAGAAATGCATGCATGGATTTGAAACGGAACATTACCATGGTGCACCACTCTCCAGCGATGGAAAGTCGAAGACGGGCCACAGTAATCCCGTTTTACCGTAAAAATCCACCTGTCGAAAAAACGAAGGTTAAAAAACTTACGAGACCCGATTGAGATTCGGGTTGTCCTTTTTGGGCATTAATATATCCGTTGATGGATGAAAGCTGTCAAAGCCGTAGAACTCCTCCAGACCTTCTTTTGACAGGTTATGGCTCCCGTAACTCTAAACGAGCCAGAAGTTATGCCGGTCCGAATAATCGATATCTACAGGGTGCAACATCCACGGTGCAAGGTGCAACATCCGTCCGAAATGGCGAAACAGTGCCGTATGACATTTAGAAATGCGTGCATGGATTTGAAATGGAACAGTACCATGGTGCACCACTCTCCAGCGAGGGTAAATCGAAGACCAGCCACGGTAATCCCGTTTTGCCGTAAAAATCCACGTGTCGAAAAAACGAAGGGTAAAATACTTACGAGACCCGATGGAGATTCGGGTTGTCCTTTTTGGGCATTATTCTATCCGTTGACGGCTGAAAGCTATCAAAGCCATAGAACTCATCGAGGCCTTCGTTTTGACAGGTTATGGCTCCCGTATCTCTAAACTAGCCCGAAGTTATGGCCGTCCGAATAATCGATATCTACAGGGTGCAACATCCACGGTGCAAGGTGCAACATCCGTCCGAAATGGCGTAACAGTGACGTACGACCTTTAGAAATGCGTGTATGGATTTGAAACGGAACAATACCATGGTGCACCACTCTGCAGCGATGGTAAATCGAAGACCAGCCACCGTAATCCCGTTTTACCGTAAAAATCCACGTGTCGAAAAAACGAAGTGTAATAAACTTACGAGACCCGATTGAGATTCGGGTTGTCCTTTTTGGGCATTAATATATCCGTTGATGGCTGAAAGCTCTCAATGCCGTAGAAGTCATCGAGGCCTTTGTTTTGACAGGTTATGGCTACCGTAACTCTAAACGAGCCAGAAGTTATGCCGGTCCGAATAATCGATATCTACAGGGTGCAACATCCACTGTGCAAGGTGCAACATCCGTCTGAAATGGCGAAACAGTGCCGTATGACTTTTAGAAATGCGTGCATGTATTTGAAACGGAACATTACCATGGTGCACCACTCTCCAGCGATGGGAAGTCGAAGATGGGCCACGGTAATCCCGTTTTACCGTAAAAATCCACGTGTCGAAAAAACGAAGGGTAAAAAACTTACGAGACCCGATTGAGATTCGGGTTGTCCATTTTGGGCATTACTCTATCCGTTGACGGCTGAAAGCTGTCAAAGCCGTAGAACTCATCGAGGCCTTCGTTTTGACAGGTTATGGCTCCCGTAACTCTAAACGAGCCAGAAGTTATGGCCGTCCGAATAATCGATATCTACAGGGTGCAACATCCACGGTGCAAGATGCAACATCCGTCCGAAATGGCGAAAAAGTGTCGTACGACTTTTAGGAATGCGTGCATGGATTTGAAATGGAACAGTACCATGTTGCACCACTCTCTAGCAATGGTAAATCGAAGACCAGCCACGGTAATCCCGTTTTGCCTTAAAAATCCACGTGTCGAAAAAACGAAGGGTAAAAAACTTGCGAGACCCGTTTGAGATTCGGGTTGTCCTTTTTGGGCATTAATATATCCGTTGATGGCGGAAAGCTGTCAAAGCCGTCGAACTCCTCCAGACCTTCTTTTGACAGGTTATGGCTCCCGTAACTCTAAACGAGCCAGAAGTTATGGCCGTCCGAATAATCGATATCTACGGGGTGCAACATCCATGGTGCAAGGTGCAACAACCGTCCGAAATGGCGAAACAGTGCAGTACGACTTTTAGAAATGCGTGCATGGATTTGAAACGGAACAGTACCATGGTGGACCACTCTCCAGCGATGGGAAGTCGAAGACGGGCCACGGTAATCCCGTTTTACCGTAAAAATCCACGTGTCGAAAAAACGAAGGGTAAAAAACTTACGAGGTCCGATTGAGATTCTGGTCCTTTTTGGGCATTAATCTATCCGTTGACGGCTGAAAGCTGTCAAAGCCGTAGAACTCATCGAGGCCTTCGTTTTGACAGGTTATGGCTCCCGTAACTCTAAACGAGCCATAAGTTATAGCCGTCCGAATAATCGTTATCTACAGGGTGCAACATCCACGGTGCAAGATGCAACATCCGTCCGAAATTGCGAAACAGTGACGTACGACCTTTAGAAATGTGTGCATGGATTTGAAACGGAACAGTACCATGGTGCTCCACTCTGCAGCGATGGTAAATCGAAGACCAGCCATCGTAATCCCGTTTTACCGCAAAAATACACGTGTCGAAAAAGCGAAGGGTAAAAAACTTACGAGACCCTATTGAGATTCGGGTTGTCCTTTTTGGGCATTAATATATCCGTTGATGGCTGAAAGCTGTCAAAGCCGTAGAACTCATCGAGCTCTTCGTTTTGACAGGTTATGGCTCCCGTAACTCTAAACGAGCCAGAAGTTATGGCCGTCCGAATAATCGATATCTACATGGTGCAGCATCCACGGTGCAAGGTGCAACATCCGTCCGAAATGGCGTAACAGTGACGTACGACCTTTAGAAATGCGTGCATGGATTTGAAACGGAACAGTACCATGGTGCACCACTCTGCAGCGATGGTTAATCGAAGACCAGCCACCGTAATCCCGTTTTACCGTAAAAATCCACGTGTCGAAAAAACGAAGGGTAAAAAACTTACGAGACCCGATTGAGATTCGGGTTGTCCTTTTTGGGCATTAATCTATCCGTTGACGGCTGAAAACTGTCAAAGCCGTAGAACTCATCGAGGCCTTCGTTTTGACAGGTTATGGCTACCGTAACTCTAAACGAGCCAGAAGTTATGCCGGTCCAAATAATCGATATCTACTGGGTGCAACATCCACCGTGCAAGGTGCAACATCCGTCTGAAATGGCGAAACAGTGCCGTATGACTTTTAGAAATGCATGCATGGATTTGAAACGGAACAATACCATGGTGCACCACTCTCCAGCGATGGAAAGTCGAAGACGGGCCTCGGTAATCCCGTTTTACCGTAAAAATGCACCTGTCGAAAAAACGAAGGGTAAAAAACTTACGAGACCCGATTGAGATTCGGGTTGTCCTTTTTGGGCATTACTCTGTCCTTTGACGGATGAAAGCTGTCAAAGCCGTAGAACTCATCGAGGCCTTCGTTTTGAAAGGTTATGGCTCCCGTAACTCTAAACGAGCCAGAAGTTATGGACGTCCGAATAATCGATATCTACAGGGTGCAACATCCACGGTGCAAGATGCAACATCCGTCCGAAATGGCGAAACAGTGTCGTACGACTTTTTGGAATGCGTGCATGGATTTGAAACGGAACAGTACCATGTTGCACCACTCTCCAGCAATGGTAAATCGAAGACCAGCCACGGTAATCCCGTTTTGCCGTAAAAATCCACGTGTCGAAAAAACGAAGGGTAAAAAACTTGCGAGACCCGTTTGAGATTCGGGTTGTCCTTTTTGGGCATTAATATATCCGTTGATGGCTGAAAGCTGTCAAAGCCGTCGAACTCCTCCAGACCTTCTTTTGACAGGTTATGGCTCCCGTATCTCTAAACGAGCCAGAAGTTATGGCCGCCCGAATAATCGATATCTACGGGGTGCAACATCCATGGTGCAAGGTGCAACAACCGTCCGAAATGGCGTAACAGTGCAGTACGACTTTTAGAAATGCGTGCATGGATTTGAAACGGAACAGTACCATGGTGGACCACTCTCCAGCGATGGGAAGTCGAAGACGGGACACGGTAATCCCATTTTACCATAAAAATCCACGTGTCGAAAAAACGAAGGGTAAAAAACTTACGAGGCCCGATTGAGATTCGGGTTGTCCTTTTTGGGCATTAATCTATCCGTTGACGGCTGAAAGCTGTCAAAGCCGTAGAACTCATCGAGGCCTTCGTTTTGACAAGTTATGGCTCCCGTAACTCTAAACGAGCCAGAAGTTATAGCCGTCCGAATAATCGATATCTACAGGGTGCAACATCCACGGTGCAAGATGCAACATCCGTCCGAAATGGCGAAACAGTGACGTACGACCTTTAGAAATGCGTGCATGGATTTGAAACGGAACAGTATCGTGGTGCACCACTCTACAGCGATGGTAAATCGAAGACCAGCCATCGTAATCCCGTTTTACCGTAAAAATCAACGTGTCGAAAAAGCGAAGGGTAAAAAACTTACGAGAACCTATTGAGATTCGGGTTGTCCTTTTTGGGCATTAATATATCCGTTGATGGATGAAAGCTGTCAAAGCCGTAGAACTCATCGAGCTCTTCGTTTTGACGGGTTATGGCTCCCGTAACTCTAAACGATCCAGAAGTTATGGCCGTCCGAATAATCTATATCTACATGGTGCAACATCCACGGTGCAAGGTGCAACATCCGTCCGAAATGGCGTAACAGTGACGTACGACCTTTAGAAATGCGTGCATGGATTTGAAACGGAACAGTACCATGGTGCACCACTCTGCAGCGATGGTTAATCGAAGACCAGCCACCGTAATCCCGTTTTACCGTAAAAATCCACGTGTCGAAAAAACGAAGGGTAAAAAACTTACGAGACCCGATTGAGATTCGGGTTGTCCTTTTTGGGCATTAATCTATCCGTTGACGGCTGAAAGCTGTCAAAGCCATAGAACTCATCGAGGCCTTCGTTTTGATAGGTTATGGCTACCGTAACTCTAAACGAGCCAGAAGTTATGCCGGTCCAAATAATCGATATCTACAGGGTTCAACATCCACTATGCAAGGTGCAACATCCGTCTGAAATGGCGAAACAGTGCCGTATGACTTTTAGAAATGCATGCATGGATTTGAAACGGAACATTACCATGGTGCACCACTCTCCAGAGGTGGAAAGTCGAAGACGGGCCACGGTAATCCCGTTTTACCGTAAAAATCTACCTGTCGAAAAAACGAAGGGTAAAAAACTTACGAGACCCGATTGAGATTCGGGTTGTCCTTTTGGGGCATTACTCTATCCATTGACGGCTGAAAGCTGTCAAAGCCGTAGAACTCATCGAGGACTTCGTTTTGACAGGTTATGGCTCCCGTAACGCTAAACGAGCCAGAAGTTATGGCCGTCCGAATAATCGATATCTACAGGGTGCAACATCCACGGTGCAAGATGCAACATCCGTCCGAAATGGCGAAATAGTGTCGTACGACTTTTAGAAATGCGTGCCTGGATTTGAAATGGAACAGTACCATGTTGCACCACTCTCCAGCGATGGTAAATCGAAGACCAGCCACGGTAATCTCGTTTTGCCGTAAAAATTCACGTGTCGAAAAAACGAAGGGTAAAAAACTTACGAGACCCGATTGAGATTCGGGTTGTCCTTTTTGGGCATTAATATATCCCTTGATGGCTGAAAGCTGTCAAAGCCGTAGAACTCCTCCAGACCTTCTTTTGACAGGTTATGGCTCCCGTAACTCTAAACGAGCCAGAAGTTATGGCCGTCCGAATAATCGATATCTACAGGGTGCAACATCCATGGTGCAAGGTGCAACAACCGTCCGAAATGGCGTAACAGTGCAGTACGACTTTTAGAAATGCATGCATGGATTTGAAACGGAACAGTACCATGGTGGACCACTCTCCAGCGATGGGAAGTCGAAGACGGGCAACGGTAATCCAGTTTTACTGTAAAAATCCATGTGTCGAAAAAACGAAGGGTAAAAAACTTACGAGGCCCGATTGAGATTCGGGTTGCCCTTTTTGGGCATTAATCTATCCGTTGACGGTTGAAAGCTGTCAAAGCCGTAGAACTCATCGAGGCCTTCGTTTTGACAGGTTATGCCTCCCGTGACTCTAAACGAGCCAGAAGTTATAGCCGTCCGAATAATCGATATCTACAGGGTGCAACATCCACGGTGCAAGATGCAACATCCGTCCGAAATGGCGAAACAGTGACGTACGACCTTTAGAAATGCGTGCATGGATTTGAGACGGAACAGTTCCATGGTGCACCACTCTGCAGCGATGGTAAATCGAAGACCAGCCACAGTAGTCCCGTTTTACCGTAAAAATCCACGTGTCGAAAAAGCGAAGGGTAAAAAACTTACGAGACCCTATTGAGATTCGAGTTGTCCTTTTCTGGCATTAATCTATCCGTTGATGGCTGAAAGCTGTCAAAGCCGTAGAACTCATTGAGCTCTTCGTTTTGACAGGTTATGGCTCCCGTAACTCTAAACGAGCCAGAAGTTATGGCCGTCCGAATAATCGATATCTACAGGGTGCAAAATCCACGGTGCAAGGTGCAACATCCGTCCGAAATGGCGAAACGGTGCCGTATGACTTTTAGAAATGCGTGCATGTTTTTGAAGCAGAACAGTATCATGGTGCACCACTCTCCAGCAATGGGAAGTTGAAGACGGGCCACGTTAATCCCGTTTTACCGTAAAAATCCACGTGTCGAAAAACGAAGGGCAAAATACTTACGAGACCCGATTGAGATTCGGGCTGTCCATTTTGGGCATTAATCTATCCGTTGATGGCTGAAAGCTGTCAAAGCCGTAGAACTCATAGAGGCCTTCGTTTTGACAGGTTATGGCTTCCTTAACTCTAAACGAGCTAGAAGTTATGGTCGTCCGAATAATCGATATCTACAGGGTGCAACATCCACGGTGCAAGGTGCAACTTCCATCCGAAATGGAGAAACAGTGTCTTACGACTTTTAGAAATGCGTGCATGGATTTGAAACGGAACAGTTCCATGGTGCACCACTTTCCAACGATGGAAAGTCGAAGACGGGCCACGGTAATCCCGTTTTACTGTAAAAATCCACGTGTCGAAAAAACGAAGGATAAAAAACTTACGAGACCCGATTGAGATTCGGTTTGTCCTTTTGGGGGATTAATCTATCCGTTGACGGCTGAAAGCTGTCATTGCCGTAGAACTCATCGAGGCCTTCGTTTTGACAGGATATGGCTCCCGTAACTCTAAACGAGCCAGAAGTTATGGCCGTCCGAATAATCGATATCTACAGGGTGCAACATCCACGGTGCAAGGTGCAACATCCGTTCGAAATGGCGAAACAGTGCCGTATGACTTTTAGAAATGCGTGCATGGATTTGAAACGGAACAGTACCATGGTGCACCACTTTCCAGCGATGGAAAGCCGAAGACGGGCCACGGTAATCCCGTTTTACTGTAAAAATCCACGTGTCGAAAAAACGAAGGGTAATAAACTTACGAGACCCGATTGAGATTCGGGTTGTCCTTTTTGGGCATTAATCTATCCGTTGACGGCTGAAAGCTCTCAAAGCCGTAGAACTCATCGAGGCCTTCGTTTTGACATGTTATGGCTCCCGTAACTCTAAACGAGCCAAAAGTTATAGCCGTCCGAATAATCGATATCTACAGGGTGCAACATCCACGGTGCAAGGTGCAACATCTGTCCGAAATGGCGAAACAGTGCCGTACGACTTTTCGAAATGCGTGCATGGATTTGAAACGGAACAGTACCATGGTGCACCACTCTCCAGCGATGGTAAATCGAAGACCAGCCACGGTAATCCCGTTTTGCCGTGAAAATCCACGTGTCGAAAAAACGAAGGGTAAAAAACTTACGAGACCCGATTGAGATTCGGGTTGTCCTTTTTGGGCATTAATCTATCCGTTGACGGCTGAAAGCTGTCAAAGCCGTAGAACTCGTCGAGGCCTTTGTTTTGACAGGTTATAACTCCTGTAACTCTAAACGAGCCAGAAGTTATGGCCGTCCGAATAAACGATATCTATAGGGTGCAACGTCAACGGTGCAAGGTGCAACATCCGTCGGAAATGGCGAAACAGTGCCGTATGACTTTTAGAAATGCGTGCATGGATTTGAAACGGAACAGTACCATGGTGCATCACTCTCCAGCGATGGTAAATCGAAGACCAGCCACGGTAATCCCGTTTTGCCATAAAAATCCACGTGTCGAAAAAACGAAGGGTAAAAAACTTACGAGACCCGATTGAGATTCGGGTTGTCCTTTTTGGGCATTAATCTATCCGTTGACGGCTAAAAGCTCTCAAAGCCGTAGAACTCATCGAGGCCTTCGTTTTGACATGTTATGGCTCCCGTAACTCTAAACGAGCCAGAAGTTATAGCCGTCCGAATAATCGATATCTACAGGGTGCAACATCCACGGTGCAAGATGCAACATCCGTCCGAAATGGCGAAACAGTGCCGTACGACTTTTCGAAATGCGTGCATGGATTTGAAAAGAAACAGTACCATGGTGCACCACTCTCCAGCGATGGTAAATCGAAGACCAGCCACGGTAATCCCGTTTTGCCGTGAAAATCCACGTGTCGAAAAAACGAAGGGTAAAAAACTTACGAGACCCGATTGAGATTCGGGTTGTCCTTTTTGGGCATTAATCTATCCGTTGACGGCTGAAAGCTGTCAAACCCGTAGAACTCGTCGAGGCCTTCGTTTTGACAAGTTATGACTCCCGTAACTCTAAACGAGCCAGAAGTTATGGCCGTCCGAATAAACGATATCTACAGGGTGCAACGTCAACGGTGCAAGGTGCAACATCCGTCCGAAATGGCGAAACAGTGCCGTACGACTTTTAGAAATGCGTGCATGGATTTGAAACGGAACAGTACCATGGTGCATCACTCTCCAGCGATGGGAAGTCGAAGACGGGCAACGGTAATCCAGTTTTACAGTAAAAATCCACGTGTCGAAAAAGCGAAGGGTAAAAAACTTACGAGGCCCGATTGAGATTCGGGTTGTCCTTTTTGGGCGTTAATCTATTCGTTGACGGCTAAAAGCTGTCAAAGCCGTAGAACTCATCGAGGCCTTCGTTTTGACAGGTTATGGCTCCCGTAACTCTAAACGAGCTGTAACGACCCGTATTTTACGAGTCGATAAATCGTAGAATTTACAGGTTGTTAGTGTTGTTTGTGTTGCTTCTAGCTTGAGTCGTTTAGAAGTCAACCCGGGTACAAGTGATGAGTCGTGACCGACTCATAGGGGACCGACTCAAGGAGGGGTAGCGGTTTAAAGTGTTGGCCGAGATAAGGATGGACCGACTCAAGAAGTTAGGCGACTCATAGGATGACCGACTCATAGAGGGCCGAGATAAGAAGTGTGGCCGAGTCAACGAGTTACGACTCATAGGGTTTGCCGAGTTAAGGAGTTAACGGGTTAAGGGTGTAGCGACTTAAGGGGTTTAGGCTTAGGTCGTGGGTAATGAGTCGGCAGGGTTTTGAGTCGTAGGGCCTGATGAGTCGTGAGTCGGCATCATAGTTGAGTCGTGAGTGTGTATTGTTGAGTCGTCGTACGACTTAGGACTTGGGGAAAACGCGGCAGTGTCTTAGGTCGGAGGCTTTTAGGTCGTGACCGACTTATGTTGAGTCGGCACTGGTCTTGAGTCGTGAGTCGGTAGGTGTTGAGTCGGTTTGGGTTTGAGTCGTATGACCTTGTGCCTTGGTGTATTGAGTCGTTGGCTTGAGTCGGAAGGCTGTGCAGTTGAGTCGGCTGGGGTAGGTCGTCATGGCAATGAGTCGTGAACGACTCATGGTAAGTAGGCAGTGTTATGTTGAGTCGGTAAGGGCTGATAAGTCGGCAACGACTCATGATGAGTCGTGGACGACTCATAGGGACGACGACTCATGGTTGATCCAGCCTATAAATAGAGGGGTTTGGCTCACTTTTTGGCACCGGTTTTTGAAGCGACGAAGTGCTGCCATTTTGAAGACTCGACTACAACATTTCTTCATCTTCTTTTCTCCATTCCAATCTAATTCTAACATCCATCCAAGATCGAAGATCGAGATCGAAGATCCAAGTGCCAAAGTTGAAGATCTTCATCCGTTCGAGCTAGAATTCATCGATTGGAGCGAGATATTGCCGGATCAAACCTTGATCTTCGCTGTCCAGATCTGAAGTGTGTAGTTTTTGTAGTGTTTGGGTGATTTGGTGAGTGGTAGTTATCTCTCACGCGGATCCAAAGGAGTATATTGGATTGGTGGCATGTTTGGGTGTTAAAGTTAGAGATTTCATGCATTTTTCTTAGATCTAAGTCTAGATCCATGGTTTTTGAAGATGTTTACTTATGCAAGTTTGTTTAATAAGCATTAGAGACAAAATCCCATGTTTTATAATTGATAGATCTATGCTAAAAACCATGATTTCACATATGTTGGACTTTTGCTCGTTTATTTACGAAATTCCCATTATAGTTGATATTGCTTAAATTGCTTAATAGATCTTGTTTGAATGATTGATTATTTGAATGTATGATTGATTTGATTGTTTCCAAGTTAGCTAGTAGTTGATTTGGAACAAGATGATGAAAGAGGATTCAAAAGCTATGGAAGAAGGCTCTTGAATGGTGAAAGCTGCTTAAGGCATATGTAGCGGATGTTGAAGCTCATATGTATAGATTGGATGATGTTGAGATGGGACTTTGCCATGATTTGATGAGGCAAGCCATGTTGTTGAGTTGAGACTTTGCTTTGATGCGATGAAGCGAAGTATGATGTGAGTCTTGGCTTAATCCAAGCAGGGATCATTCCAAGCATGTTGATAACTTGAAGAGTAGTTCAAGTTGGTTGATAATGGATTGTTCAAGAGGTAGCTTGAGCTTGTATGAGGATAGTCGTCAAGAAGGATGGCTAGGAGGCTTGGATCTCGTCGTTGTTGAAGGTTCTAGCATGCTCAAAAGCAAGAGTACATGGGGCGCCCATAACGACTACAGGTAGGTAGTCGGGACACCCAAAAGACTACAGGTAGGTAGTTGAGTACTCTGGGCAAAGTAGATAAGTCCTAGGCACAAGGCAGTGTGCGGAGTTATGGTTAGAACCGGGGTTACCATTAGCCCTTGACAGATGGTCATTCAACTAACGGTGAAATCGAGGCAAGGATAACAGTGATAGCCAGAGTCATGGATGTTTGGTTGTATTATCATTCGGCTTCAAGAGCGGTGTTTTCTGGGTGCTTATCTGATCTTGGTTTAGGCCTTGGGGGTTTGTATTTGGGAAAACATCGTCCTTGACTCGAGTGGTATTCGCTTTACCTTAATTGTCTATGTTGTTATGCTTGCTTCTCCTTAGTGTATGTCTGGGGCTATCACTGTAGAAAGAGGTGGAGTGGGATGGTTTGGTTCCTATTCCTTTTATCCTTTATGCTCTTTTGGTATGCTTGATAGTTGATTTACTGCTCACTAAGACTTTGTCTGACTCAAGGTTTTATGTCTCCTCTTATTACCTTGGGCTGTTCATCCATGTTGGGATGGGCAGACTAGGTAGCAGGTGACAGGTGCTGTGCTAGGAGTTCTACGATGAAGATGACGAAGACGAGCAGGAGGCTTTGCATATTAGTTTTCTTACTATATGTACTGGGTATCCGCTGCTGTATTTGGTTGAGTGATTTGTAGTGAGGCTTTCATGTATGGATTTGAGTAGATGATTGTATAAAACTACTGTGATGCTTATATGATGATGTTCTGTTCTATGGAGCTTCACTATATTATATTTCTCTATTGTATTTTATCCATGCGCTGTGAGTTGTACGATAGAGATTCTTTTGTTTTGTTTTACCCTGACTATCGTCCATGGCTGCCTGGCACGCCTTTCAGCGCATTATTTCCTTGTTTTGGTGCGGGAGTCATGGGCGGTCGTCACATTTGGTATCAGAGCTTTGGTTAGTCGATTTTAGCCAACGCTCGCTGACGTAACGACGTATGAGAGGCGTAATTGTATTTTGATGAATGATTACTATATATGATATAGTAGCTTAGGAGGATTTGAACTCCTTATGCAGTTGTTTCTTAAGGTGTTCTAATCATTCTTTTTACAGATACTAAGGATGAGTCGAAGTGAGAGACAAGCTGCGAGGGGTAGCCGTGATGCTAGGGAAGCTGTTGATTATGCTCCTATGTTTGAGGCCATGATGACTTCAATCATGAGGAGAATACCAGCTTCAGGATCATCTGTGGATGTGGGAGTTCAAGTCCAAGCTCCGAGACCGGTGGATTTTGCCAAGCTTTGCAAGGATTATACTGCTCTTGGAGGGAAAGTTTTCTTGGGGACGGAGTCGACTATTGAGGTGCAGAGATGGATTGATGCTTGCAAAAGAATCTTTGGTGACTTAGGGATTGAGGATGCAACTAAGAGGAAGCTTGCATCGAGACAGCTTCAGGGAAGAGCTGCTGATTGGTGGAATTCTATCACCATCGATACTCCAGAAGAAGAGATTACTTGGGAGCAATTCCAAGTTAGATTTGGAGCTAAGTTCATCTCTACTTCTCAGAAATCTGTCTTGTTTAAGAAGTTTGTAGAGCTCAAGCAAGGGGGGAGACCTGTTCTTGAGTATATTTCTGAGTTTGAAGCCTTATCTAAGTATGCCAGATCGTATATTGATTCTCCCTACCAGAAGAATGAAAAGTTTGTGACTGGTCTGGATGCTTATCTTGGGAGGCAGTTGGTGGATCATCTGGACGATCCGTTTGAGAAGCTTGTGGAAAAAGCTCTTAGGCACGAGAGTTTGTTCCCTAAGGAAGTATCTGTTGTTGCTGTAACCAGGGAAGGATCTAAACCACAGCAGAGTGGCAATAAGAAGAGGAAACAACAGCAACAGAGGGGTAGGGATGGCCAGAAGAAGCCGAAGAGTGAAGTGACTTGCTATAACTGCCAGCAGAAGGGCCATCTTTACAAAGATTGTAAGAATCCCAAAGTGCCGGGAAAGTGTTACAACTGTGATAAGCTGGGACATATCAAGAAGGATTGTCCAGAACCGAGGAAAGATAGGCAGGTTGTGCAAGCCTATGCTTTGGGGGCTGTTCCATCGTCTTCGAAAGCTCCTACTGCTGAAGAGAAGGGGAAGAGTGTGGTTGTTCAAGGTACTCTTTCTATTTGTGGTGTTCCAGTTAGAGTGTTGTTTGATACTGGAGCGTCGCATTCTTTTGTTTGTGATGATTTGGTAAGCCGGTTAGGTATGAAACCGGATATTGTTGATAGGCCATTGGTTGTGACTAATCCAGTGGGGGGTTCGTCATGTTTGTGTATGATATGCCGTGGTCTAGTTGTGTCGAGTCATGATTGCTCGTTTGTTTGTGATTGCTTTGTTCTGAACTTTGCGGGGTTCGGAATTATTTTGGGTATGGACTGGCTTAGGAAGTATGCGGCAAGGATTGATTGTGAGAGGCTTGAGGTGACAGTCGGGAATGTGGAAGGGCGAAAGGTTGTGATACGATGTAAGCATGAAGAAGGCGTCTTCATGAGCTTCATGTATTCGCTAGTTGTTCCACGGGATGGACTGTCATTGGTGCCTATTGTGAATGAGTTTGAGAATGTCTTTGAGGAAGTCAAAGGGTTGCCGCCGCATAGGGAGATCGAGTTTCGTATCGATCTAGTTGAGGGAGCCAGACCTGTTGTGATGCCTCTTAGGCGGATGGCACCGAGGGAGCAGCAAGAGCTGAAGGTGCAAGTTGATGACCTTTTGCGGAAAGGATTCATTCGGAGAAGTGTGTCCGAATGGGGTGCGCCCGTTGTGTTCGCAACCAAAACGGATGGATCGTTGAGGTTGTGTGTTGATTATCGTGAGCTGAATAAGGTGACTAGGAAGAACAAGTATCCATTGCCGAGAATAGATGACTTGTTTGATCAGCTTCACGAGGCTAAGGTGTTTTCTCAGATGGATTTGGCAACGGGATTTCACCAGTTGAGAGTGGCGAAGGATAGTGTGCCGAAGACTGCTTTCAGGACACCATCCGGGTTTTATGAGTGGCTGGTAATGCCGTTTGGGTTGACTAACGCGCCAGCATATTTTGTGGATCTTATGAATAGAGTGTTCAGAGATCAGTTGAATAAGTTCGTGCTTGTGTTCGTGGATGATATTTTGGTTTATTCCAGAACTGAGGAAGAGCACAAGACGCACTTGAGGATTGTTTTAGGAATCTTACGGAAACATCAGCTGAAGGCTAAGTTTTCGAAGTGTCACTTCTGGAAGAATGAAGTGAGGTTCTTAGGTCATGTTATTTCTGGAAATGGAATAGCGGTTGATCCCGCTAAGGTGGCAGCGATCCAGGATTGGGTTAGGCCTAAGAATGCATCTGATGTGAGAAGTTTTCTTGGATTAGCAGGATATTATCGTCGGTTTATCAAAGACTTTTCCAAGATAGCTGCACCGTTGACAGGATTGACGAAGAAGAATCAAGTGTTCAGATGGAATGATAAGTGTGAACAAGCTTTCATAATCCTGAAAGAGCGACTGACGAGTGCTCCTGTTTTGACTATTCCAAGTGGGAATGATGAGATGGTGGTTTACACCGATGCATGTGGTACTGGACTTGGAGCAGTGCTAATGCAGAAGGATAAAGTTGTTGCATATGCAAGTCGACAACTGAAGCCGCATGAGAGGAACTATCCGACTCATGATTTGGAGTTAGCGGCAATTGTGTTTGCTTTGAAGATGTGGAGACATTATCTATTGGGAGTTAGATTCGAGTTGTTTACAGATCATAAGTCGTTGAAGTATCTGTTCTCCCAAAAGGATTTAAATCTTCGACAGCAACGATGGCTAGAGTTCCTAGCATCTTATGATTTTGGTATAGCCTATACTCCAGGAAAAGGTAACGTAGTGGCAGATGCGTTAAGTCGAAGACATGCAGGTTTGGGAGCCATGTTTTCGGAATGGAAGAGTCTTGAGTATTTGGCTGGATTTGACTTCAGGCCTAGATGTGAATTGGAACCTAAGATGTTGGCAAACTTATCGATAAGGCCTACTCTTGTGGAAAGGGTTGGCGAGAGCCAAAAGGGAGATGATAAGCTTGTCAAGATTATCTGTGATTTGGAATCTGGATTGGACCCGGAGAAGGATAAGGGATTCGAGGTCGATCGAGAGGGTTGGCTTCGAAAGCAAGGGCGACTAGTTGTTCCCGATGTAGATGGATTGAGAGATGAAGTTCTGAGGGAGAGTCATCACTCGAAGTTGACAATTCATCCAGGTGGAAATAAGATGTATCGGGATATGAAGAGAACCTACTACTGGGAAGGTATGAAGAAGGATGTTGGAAATTTTATTTCCAAGTGTATGAATTGCCAGTTGGTGAAAGCTGAGCAGAAGAAGCCCAGTGGATTGCTTCAGCCATTAGAGGTTCCTACATGGAAGTGGGAGCAAGTGTCGATGGACTTTATCGATGGTCTACCTAGGACAAGAGCAGGGAATGAAGGGATTTGGGTCATAGTAGATCGTTTGACCAAGAGTGCAAGGTTCATTCCTGTTCGATCGACTAGGACTGCATCGAAGTTGGCTGAATTATATGTGAAGTGGATAGTTCGTTTCCATGGTGTTCCGAAGAGTATAGTGAGCGATCGAGATCCATTGTTCACTAGTAGATTTTGGAAGAGCTTCCAGGAAGTTTTGGGAACTGAGTTGTGTTTGAGTACAGCTTATCACCCTCAAACAGATGGTCAGACTGAGAGAGTCAACCGAGTTTTGGAAGATCTTCTTAGAGCATGTGTTTTGGACTTCGGAGGATCATGGGAAGATCACCTTCATTTGGTGGAGTTTGCTTATAATAACAGTTATCAGTCGAGTATTGGTATGGCACCATATGAGGCATTATATGGAAGACCGTGTAACTCTCCGACATGTTGGTTGGAAACTGGAGAAAAGCTGATACTTGGGCCAGAGATGATTCGACAGACTTCAGATTGTATAGAGATCATTCGGCAACGAATGAAGGCAGCCCAAGATCGTCAGAAAAGTTATGCCGATTAATCGTCGTAAGGATTTGGAATTCGACGTAGGTGATATGGTTTTTGTGAAGATTTCTCCTCTGAAGAGTGTCATTAGATTCGGGAAGAAAGGAAAGTTAACTCCGAGATTTGTTGGACCATTCCCGATTATCGAGCGTATTGGAAAGCTCGCTTATAGATTGGAGTTACCGGAAAAGATGGCGGGTGTGCACAGTGTTTTTCATGTATCTTATCTACGGAAGTATATGCACGACCCAACTACGGTGGTTTCTGCTGATAGCTGTGAAGACTTGGAGGTTGATCCAGTTGTTTCGAGACCTCGTAAGCCGCTTCGTATTGTTGAAACCGATACGAAACAGCTTAGGAGGAAGACGATTACGTTGCTCAAGGTACAATGGAGTGATGATGTTAACGACTGTACGTGGGAGGAGGAAGAGAGGATGAAGGCAGCTCATCCCGGACTCTTCGAGGTATGGCCCTAAAGTGTCGTGACATCTCATGAATTTGTAGCTTGTTCTAAGTCATAGAATTCTGCATGCTAGGTTAGAATTGGATGCATGGTTTGTTGATTGCTATGGATGGTAGGCATGCGGAATAATTGTGATTGCTGTTGTTTGCTTGGAATTTCGAGGGCGAAATTCCTAAGGGGGAGAGAATGTAACGACCCGTATTTTACGAGTCGATAAATCGTAGAATTTACAGGTTGTTAGTGTTGTTTGTGTTGCTTCTAGCTTGAGTCGTTTAGAAGTCAACCCGGGTACAAGTGATGAGTCGTGACCGACTCATAGGGGACCGACTCAAGGAGGGGTAGCGGTTTAAAGTGTTGGCCGAGATAAGGATGGACCGACTCAAGAAGTTAGGCGACTCATAGGATGACCGACTCATAGAGGGCCGAGATAAGAAGTGTGGCCGAGTCAACGAGTTACGACTCATAGGGTTTGCCGAGTTAAGGAGTTAACGGGTTAAGGGTGTAGCGACTTAAGGGGTTTAGGCTTAGGTCGTGGGTAATGAGTCGGCAGGGTTTTGAGTCGTAGGGCCTGATGAGTCGTGAGTCGGCATCATAGTTGAGTCGTGAGTGTGTATTGTTGAGTCGTCGTACGACTTAGGACTTGGGGAAAACGCGGCAGTGTCTTAGGTCGGAGGCTTTTAGGTCGTGACCGACTTATGTTGAGTCGGCACTGGTCTTGAGTCGTGAGTCGGTAGGTGTTGAGTCGGTTTGGGTTTGAGTCGTATGACCTTGTGCCTTGGTGTATTGAGTCGTTGGCTTGAGTCGGAAGGCTGTGCAGTTGAGTCGGCTGGGGTAGGTCGTCATGGCAATGAGTCGTGAACGACTCATGGTAAGTAGGCAGTGTTATGTTGAGTCGGTAAGGGCTGATAAGTCGGCAACGACTCATGATGAGTCGTGGACGACTCATAGGGACGACGACTCATGGTTGATCCAGCCTATAAATAGAGGGGTTTGGCTCACTTTTTGGCACCGGTTTTTGAAGCGACGAAGTGCTGCCATTTTGAAGACTCGACTACAACATTTCTTCATCTTCTTTTCTCCATTCCAATCTAATTCTAACATCCATCCAAGATCGAAGATCGAGATCGAAGATCCAAGTGCCAAAGTTGAAGATCTTCATCCGTTCGAGCTAGAATTCATCGATTGGAGCGAGATATTGCCGGATCAAACCTTGATCTTCGCTGTCCAGATCTGAAGTGTGTAGTTTTTGTAGTGTTTGGGTGATTTGGTGAGTGGTAGTTATCTCTCACGCGGATCCAAAGGAGTATATTGGATTGGTGGCATGTTTGGGTGTTAAAGTTAGAGATTTCATGCATTTTTCTTAGATCTAAGTCTAGATCCATGGTTTTTGAAGATGTTTACTTATGCAAGTTTGTTTAATAAGCATTAGAGACAAAATCCCATGTTTTATAATTGATAGATCTATGCTAAAAACCATGATTTCACATATGTTGGACTTTTGCTCGTTTATTTACGAAATTCCCATTATAGTTGATATTGCTTAAATTGCTTAATAGATCTTGTTTGAATGATTGATTATTTGAATGTATGATTGATTTGATTGTTTCCAAGTTAGCTAGTAGTTGATTTGGAACAAGATGATGAAAGAGGATTCAAAAGCTATGGAAGAAGGCTCTTGAATGGTGAAAGCTGCTTAAGGCATATGTAGCGGATGTTGAAGCTCATATGTATAGATTGGATGATGTTGAGATGGGACTTTGCCATGATTTGATGAGGCAAGCCATGTTGTTGAGTTGAGACTTTGCTTTGATGCGATGAAGCGAAGTATGATGTGAGTCTTGGCTTAATCCAAGCAGGGATCATTCCAAGCATGTTGATAACTTGAAGAGTAGTTCAAGTTGGTTGATAATGGATTGTTCAAGAGGTAGCTTGAGCTTGTATGAGGATAGTCGTCAAGAAGGATGGCTAGGAGGCTTGGATCTCGTCGTTGTTGAAGGTTCTAGCATGCTCAAAAGCAAGAGTACATGGGGCGCCCATAACGACTACAGGTAGGTAGTCGGGACACCCAAAAGACTACAGGTAGGTAGTTGAGTACTCTGGGCAAAGTAGATAAGTCCTAGGCACAAGGCAGTGTGCGGAGTTATGGTTAGAACCGGGGTTACCATTAGCCCTTGACAGATGGTCATTCAACTAACGGTGAAATCGAGGCAAGGATAACAGTGATAGCCAGAGTCATGGATGTTTGGTTGTATTATCATTCGGCTTCAAGAGCGGTGTTTTCTGGGTGCTTATCTGATCTTGGTTTAGGCCTTGGGGGTTTGTATTTGGGAAAACATCGTCCTTGACTCGAGTGGTATTCGCTTTACCTTAATTGTCTATGTTGTTATGCTTGCTTCTCCTTAGTGTATGTCTGGGGCTATCACTGTAGAAAGAGGTGGAGTGGGATGGTTTGGTTCCTATTCCTTTTATCCTTTATGCTCTTTTGGTATGCTTGATAGTTGATTTACTGCTCACTAAGACTTTGTCTGACTCAAGGTTTTATGTCTCCTCTTATTACCTTGGGCTGTTCATCCATGTTGGGATGGGCAGACTAGGTAGCAGGTGACAGGTGCTGTGCTAGGAGTTCTACGATGAAGATGACGAAGACGAGCAGGAGGCTTTGCATATTAGTTTTCTTACTATATGTACTGGGTATCCGCTGCTGTATTTGGTTGAGTGATTTGTAGTGAGGCTTTCATGTATGGATTTGAGTAGATGATTGTATAAAACTACTGTGATGCTTATATGATGATGTTCTGTTCTATGGAGCTTCACTATATTATATTTCTCTATTGTATTTTATCCATGCGCTGTGAGTTGTACGATAGAGATTCTTTTGTTTTGTTTTACCCTGACTATCGTCCATGGCTGCCTGGCACGCCTTTCAGCGCATTATTTCCTTGTTTTGGTGCGGGAGTCATGGGCGGTCGTCACACGAGCCAGAAGTTATAGCCGTCCGAATAATCGATATCTACAGGGTGCAACATCCACGGTGCAAGATGCAACATCCGTCCGAAATGGCGAAACAGTGACGTACGACCTTTAGAAATGCGTGCATGGATTTGAAACGGAACAGTTCCATGGTGCACCACTCTGCAGCGATGGTAAATCGAAGACCAGCCACAGTAGTCCCGTTTTACCGTAAAAATCCGCGTGTCGAAAAAGCGAAGGGTAAAAAACTTACGAGACCCTATTGAGATTCGGGTTGTCCTTTTTGGGCATTAATCTATCCGATGATGGCTGAAAGCTGTAAAAGCCGTAGAACTCATCGAGCTCTTCGTTTTGACAGGTTATGGCTCCCGTAACTCTAAACGAGCCAGAAGTTATGGCCGTCCGAATAATCGATATCTACAGGGTGCAACATCCACGGTGCAAGTGCAACATCCGTCCGAAATGGCGAAACAGTGCCGTATGACTTTTAGAAATGCGTGCATGTTTTTGAAACGGAACAGTATCATGGTGCACCACTCTCCAGCAATGGGAAGTCGAAGACGGGCCACGTTAATCCCGTTTTACCGTAAAAATCCACGTGTCGAAAAACGAAGGGTAAAAAACTTACGAGACCCGATTGAGATTCGGGTTGTCCTTTTTGGGCATTAATATATCCGTTGATGGCTGAAAGCTGTCAAAGCCGTAGAACTCATCGAGGCCTTCGTTTTGACAGGTTATGGCTCCCGTAACTCTAAACGAGCCAGAAGTTATGCCGGTCCGAATAATCGATATCTACAGGGTGCAACATCCACGGTGCAAGGTGCAACATCCGTCCGAAATAGCGAAACGGTGCCGTATGACTTTTAGAAATGCGTGCATGGATTTGAAACGGAACATTACCCTGGTGCACCACTCTCCAGCGATGGGAAGCCGAAGACGGGCCATGGTAATCCCGTTTTACCGTAAAAATCCACGTGTCGAAAAAACGAAGGGTAAAAAACTTACGAAACCCGATTGAGATTCGGGTTGTCCTTTTTGGGCATTACTCTATCCGTTGACGGCTGAAAGCTGTCAAAGCCGTAGAACTCATCGAGGCCTTCGTTTTGACAGGTTATGGCTCCCGTAACTCTAAACGAGCCAGAAGTTATGGTCGTCCGAATAATCGATATCTACAGGGTGCAACATCCACGGTGCAAGGTGCAACATCCGTCCGAAATGGCGAAACAGTGCCGTATGACTTTTAGAAATGCATGCATGTTTTTGAAATGGAACAGTATCATGGTGCACCACTCTCCAGCAATGGGAAGTCGAAGACGGGCCACGTTAATCCCGTTTTACCGTAAAAATCCACGTGTCGAAAAACGAAGGGTAAAAAACTTACGAGACCCGATTGAGATTCGGGTTGTCCTTTTTGGGCATTAATATATCCGTTGATGGCTGAAAGCATTCAAAGCCGTAGAACTCATCGAGGCCTTCGTTTTGACAGGTTATGGCTCCCGTAACGCTAAACGAGCCAGAAGTTATGGCCGTCCGAATAATCGATATCTACAGGGTGCAACATCCACGGTGCAAGATGCAACATCCGTCCGAAATGGCGAAATAGTGTCGTACGACTTTTAGAAATGCGTGCATGGATTTGAAATGGAACAGTACCATGTTGCACCACTCTCCAGTGATGGTAAATCGAAGACCAGCCACGGTAATCCCGTTTTGCCGCAAAAATCCACGTGTCGAAAAAACGAAGGGTAAAAAACTTACGAGACCCGATTGAGATTCGGGTTGTCCTTTTTGGGCATTAATATATCCGTTGATGGCTGAAAGCTGTCAAAGCCGTAGAACTCCTCCAGACCTTCTTTTGACAGGTTATGGCTCCCGTAACTCTAAACGAGCCAGAAGTTATGGCCGTCCGAATAATCGATATCTACAGGGTGCAACATCCATGGTGCAAGGTGCAACAACCGTCCGAAATGGCGTAACAGTGCAGTACGACTTTTAGAAATGCGTGCATGGATTTGAAACGGAACAGTACCATGGTGGACCACTCTCCAGCGATGGGAAGTCGAAGATGGGCAACGGTAATCCAGTTTTACTGTAAAAATCCACGTGTCGAAAAAACGAAGGGTAAAAAACTTACGAGGCCCGATTGAGATTCGGGTTGTCCTTTTTGGGCATTAATCTATCCGTTGACGGCTGAAAGCTGTCAAAGCTGTAGAACTCATCGAGGCCTTCGTTTCGACAGGTTATGGCTCCCGTAACTCTAAACGAGCCAGAAGTTATAGCCGTCCGAATAATCGATATCTACAGGGTGCAACATCCACGGTGCAAGATGCAACATCCGTCCGAAATGGCGAAACAGTGACGTACGACCTTTAGAAATGCGTGCATGGATTTGAGACGGAACAGTTCCATGGTGCACCACTCTGCAGCGATGGTAAATCGAAGACCAGCCACAGTAGTCCTGTTTTACCGTAAAAATCCACGTGTCGAAAAAGCGAAGGGTAAAAAACTTACGAGACCCTATTGAGATTCGGGTTGTCCTTTTTGGGCATTAATCTATCCGTTGATGGCTGAAAGCTGTCAAAGCCGTAGAAGTCATCGAGCTCTTCGTTTTGACAGGTTATGGCTCCCGTAACTCTAAACGAGCCAGAAGTTATGGCCGTCCGAATAATCGATATCTACAGGGTGCAACATCCACGGTGCAAGGTGCAACATCCGTCCGAAATGGCGAAACAGTGCCGTACGACTTTTCGAAATGCGTGCATGGATTTGAAACGGAACAGTACCATGGTGCACCACTCTCCAGCAATGGGAAGTTGAAGACGGGCCACGTTAATCCCGTTTTACCGTAAAAATCCACGTGTCGAAAAACGAAGGGTAAAATACTTACGAGACCCGATTGAGATTCGGGTTGTCCATTTTCGGCATTAGTCTATCCGTTGACGGCTGAAAGCTGTCAAAGCCGTAGAACTCATAGAGGCCTTCGTTTTGACAGGTTATGGCTCCCGTAACTCTAAACGAGCCAGAAGTTATGGTCGTCCGAATAATCGATATCTACAGGGTGCAACATCCACGGTGCAAGGTGCAACATCCATCCGAAATGGAGAAACAGTGTCTTACGACTTTTAGAAATGCGTGCATGGATTTGAAACGGAACAGTACCATGGTGCATCACTCTTCATCCATGGGAAGTCGAAGACGGGCCACGGTAATCCCGTTTTACCGTAAAAATCCACGTGTCGAAAAAACGAAGGGTAAAAAACTTACGAGACCCGATTAAGATTCGGTTTGTCCTTTTGGGGGATTAATCTATCCTTTGACGGCTGAAAGCTGTCATTGCCGTAGAACTCATCGAGGCCTTCGTTTTGACAGGATATGGCTCCCGTAACTCTAAACGAGACAGAAGTTATGGCCGTCCGAATAATCGATATCTACAGGGTGCAACATCCACGGTGCAAGGTGCAACATCCGTCCGAAATGGCGAAACAGTGTCGTACGACTTTTTGGAATGCGTGCATGGATTTGAAACGGAACAGTACCATGTTGCACCACTCTCCAGCAATGGTAAATCGAAGACCAGCCACGGTAATCCCGTTTTGCCGTAAAAATCCACGTGTCGAAAAAACGAAGGGTAAAAAACTTGCGAGACCCGTTTGAGATTCGGGTTGTCCTTTTTGGGCATTAATATATCCGTTGATGGCTGAAAGCTGTCAAAGCCGTCGAACTCCTCCAGACCTTCTTTTGACAGGTTATGGCTCCCGTATCTCTAAACGAGCCAGAAGTTATGGCCGCCCGAATAATCGATATCTACGGGGTGCAACATCCATGGTGCAAGGTGCAACAACCGTCCGAAATGGCGTAACAGTGCAGTACGACTTTTAGAAATGCGTGCATGGATTTGAAACGGAACAGTACCATGGTGGACCACTCTCCAGCGATGGGAAGTCGAAGACGGGACACGGTAATCCAGTTTTACTGTAAAAATCCACGTGTCGAAAAAACGAAGGGTAAAAAACTTACGAGGCCCGACTGAGGTTCGGGTTGTCCTTTTTGGGCATTAATCTATTCGTTGACGGCTGAAAGCTGTCAAAGCCGAGAACTCATCGAGGCCTTCGTTTTGACAGGTTATGGCTCCCGTAACTCTAAACGAGCCAGAAGTTATAGCCGTCCGAATAATCGATATCTACAGGGTGCAACATCCACGGTGCAAGATGCAACATCCGTCCGAAATGGCGAAACAGTGACGTACGACCTTTAGAAATGCGTGCATGGATTTGAAACGGAACAGTTCCATGGTGCACCACTCTGCAGCGATGGTAAATCGAAGACCAGCCACAGTAGTCCCGTTTTACCGTAAAAATCCGCGTGTCGAAAAAGCGAAGGGTAAAAAACTTACGAGACCCTATTGAGATTCGAGTTGTCCTTTTTGGGCATTAATCTATCCGTTGATGGCTGAAAGCTGTCAAAGCCGTAGAAATCATCGAGCTCTTCGTTTTGACAGGTTATTGCTCCCGTAACTCTAAAGGAGCCAGAAGTTATGGCCGTCCGAATAATCGATATCTACAGGGTGCAACATCCGCGGTGCAAGGTGCAACATCCGTCCGAAATGGCGAAACAGTGCCGTATGACTTTTAGAAATGCGTGCATGTTTTTGAAACGGAACAGTATCATGGTGCACCACTCTCCAGCAATGGGAAGTCGAAGACGGGCCACGTTAATCCCGTTTTACCGTAAAAATCCACATGTCGAAAAACGAAGGGTAAAAAACTTACGAGACCCGATTGAGATTCGGGTTGTCCTTTTTGGGCATTAATATATCCGTTGATGGCTGAAAGCTGTCAAAGCCGTAGAACTCATCGAGGCCTTCGTTTTGACAGGTTATGGGTCCCGTAACTCTAAACGAGCGAGAAGTTATGCCGGTCCGAATAATCGATATCTACAGGGTGCAACATCCACGGTGCAAGGTGCAACATCCGTCCGAAATGGCGAAACGGTGCCGTATGACTTTTAGAAATGCGTGCATGGATTTCAAACGGAACATTACCCTGGTGCACCACTCTCCAGCGATGGGAAGCCAAAGACAGGCCATGGTAATCCCGTTTTACCGTAAAAATCCACGTGTCGAAAAAACGAAGGGTAAAAAACTTACGAGACCCGATTGAGATTCGAGTTGTCCTTTTTGGGCATTACTCTATCCGTTGACGGCCGAAAGCTGTCAAAGCCGTAGAACTCATCGAGGCCTTCATTTTGACAGGTTATGGCTCCCGTAACTCTAAACGAGCCAGAATTTATTGTCGTCCGAATAATCGATATCTACAGGGTGCAACATCCACGGTGCAAGGTGCAACATCCGTCCGAAATAGAGAAACGGGATCTTACGAATTTTATAAATGCGTGCACGGATTTGAAACGGAACAGTACCGTGGTGCATCACTCTTCATCGATGGGAAGTCGAAGACGGGCCACGGTAATCCCGTTTTACCGTAAAAATCCACGTGTCGAAAAAACGAAGGGTAAAAAACTTACGAGACCCGATTGAGATTCGGTTTGTCCTTTTTGGGGATTAATCTGTCCGTTGACGGCTGAAAGTTGTCATTACCGTAGAACTCATCGAGGCCTTCGTTTTGACAGGTTATGGCTCCCGTAACTCTAAACGAGCAAGAAGTTATGCCGGTCCGAATAATCGATATCTACAGGGTGCAACATCCACGGTGCAAGGTGCAACATCCGTCCGAAATGGCGAAACGGTGCCGTATGACTTTTAGAAATGCGTGCATGGATTTCAAACGGAACATTACCCTGGTGCACCACTCTCCAGCGATGGGAAGCCGAAGACGGGCCATGGTAATCCCGTTTTACCGTAAAAATCCACGTGTCGAAAAAACGAAGGGTAAAAAACTTACGAGACCCGATTGAGATTCGAGTTGTCCTTTTTGGGCATTACTCTATCCGTTGACGGCCGAAAGCTGTCAAAGCCGTAGAACTCATCGAGGCCTTCATTTTGACAGGTTATGGCTCCCGTAACTCTAAACGAGCCAGAAGTTATTGTCGTCCGAATAATCGATATCTACAGGGTGCAACATCCACGGTGCAAGGTGCAACATCCGTCCGAAATAGAGAAACGGGATCTTACGAATTTTAGAAATGCGTGCACGGATTTGAAACGGAACAGTACCGTGGTGCATCACTCTTCATCGATGGGAAGTCGAAGACGGGCCACGGTAATCCCGTTTTACCGTAAAAATCCACGTGTCGAAAAAACGTAGGGTAAAAAACTTACGAGACCCGATTGAGATTCGGTTTGTCCTTTTTGGGGATTAATCTGTCTGTTGACGGCTGAAAGTTGTCATTACCGTAGAACTCATCGAGGCCTTCGTATTGACAGGTTATGGCTCCCGTAACTCTAAACGAGCGAGAAGTTATGCCGGTCCGAATAATCGATATCTACAGGGTGCAACATCCACGGTGCAAGGTGCAACATCCGTCCGAAATGGCGAAACGGTGCCGTATGACTTTTAGAAATGCGTGCATGGATTTCAAACGGAACATTACCCTGGTGCACCACTCTCCAGCGATGGGAAGCCGAAGACGGGCCATGGTAATCCCGTTTTACCGTAAAAATCCACGTGTCGAAAAAACGAAGGGTAAAAAACTTACGAGACCCGATTGAGATTCGAGTTGTCCTTTTTGGGCATTACTCTATCCGTTGACGGCCGAAAGCTGTCAAAGCCGTAGAACTCATCGAGGCCTTCATTTTGACAGGTTATGGCTCCCGTAACTCTAAACGAGCCAGAAGTTATTGTCGTCCGAATAATCGATATCTACAGGGTGCAACATCCACGGTGCAAGGTGCAACATACGTCCGAAATAGAGAAACGGGATCTTACGAATTTTAGAAATGCGTGCACGGATTTGAAACGGAACAGTACCGTGGTGCATCACTCTTCATCGATGGGAAGTCGAAGACGGGCCACGGTAATCCCGTTTTACCGTAAAAATCCACGTGTCGAAAAAACGAAGGGTAAAAAACTTACGAGACCCGATTGAGATTCGGTTTGTCCTTTTTGGGGATTAATCTGTCCGTTGACGGCTGAAAGTTGTCATTACCGTAGAACTCATCGAGGCCTTCGTTTTGACAGGTTATGGCTCCCGTAAATCTAAACGAGCCAGAAGTTACGGCCGTCTGAATAATCGATATCTACAGGGTGCAACATCCACGGTGCAAGGTGCAACATCCGTCCGAAATAGAGAAACGGTGACGTACGACCTTTACAAATGCGTGCATGGATTTGAAACGGAACAGTATCATGGTGCACCACTCTGCGGAGGTGGTAAATCGAAGACCAGCCACCGTAATTCCGTTTTACCGTAAAAATCCACGTGTCGAAAAAACGAAGGGTAAAAAACTTACGAGACCCGATTGAGATTCGGGTTGTCCTTTTTGGGCATTAATATATCCGTTGACGGCTGAAAGCTGTCAAAGCCGTAGAAGTCATCGAGGCCTTCGTTTTGACAGGTTATGGCTCCCGTAACTCTAAACGAGCCAGAAGTTATAGCCGTCCGAATAATCGATATCTACAGGGTGCAACATCCACGGTGCAAGGTGCAACATCTGTTCGAAATGGCGAAACAGTGTCGTACGACTTTCCGAAATGCGTGCATGGATTTGAAACGGAACATTACCATGGTGCACCACTATCCAGCGATGGTAAATCGAAGACCAGCCACGGGAACCCCGTTTTGCCGTAAAAATCCACGTTTCGAAAAAACGAAGGGTAAAAAACTTACGACACCCGGTTGAGATTCGGGTTGTCCTTTTTGGGCATTAACATATCCGTTGATGGCTGAAAGCTGTCAAAGCCGTAGAACTCCTCGAGGCCTTCGTTTTGACAGGTTATGGCTCCCGTAACTCTAAACGAGCCAGAAGTTATGCCCTTCCGAATAATTGATATCTACAGGGTGCAACATCCACGGTGCAAGGTGCAACATCCGTCCGAAATGGCGAAACGGTGCCGTATGACTTTTAGAAATACGTGCATGGATTTGAAACGGAGCAGTACCTTGATGCTCTACTCTCCAGCGATGGAAAGTCAAAGACGGGCCACGGTAATCCCGTTTTACCGTAAAAATCCACGTGTCGAAAAAACGAAGGGTAAAAAACTTACGTGACGCGATTGAGATTCGGGTTGTCCTTTTTGGGCATTAATCTATCCGTTGACGGCTGAAAGCTGTCAAAGCCGTAGAACCCATCGAGGCCTTCGTTTCGTTAGGTTATGGCTCCCGTAACTCTAAACGAGCCAGAAGTTATGGCCGTCCGAATAATCGATATCTACAGGGTGCAACATCCGTCCGAAATGGTGAAACAGTGTCGTACGACTTTTAGAAATGCGTGCATGGATTTGAAACGGAACAGTACCATATTGCACCACTCTCCAGCGATGGTAAATCGAAGACCAGCCACGGTAATCCCGTTTTGCCGTAATAATCCACGTGTCGAAAAAACGAAGGGTAAAAAACTTACGAGACCCGATTGAGATTCGGGTTGTCCTCTTTGGGCATTAATATATCTGTTGATGGCTGAAAGCTATCAAAGCCATAGAACTCATCGAGGCCTTCATTTTGAAAGGTTATGGCTCCCGTAACTCTAAACGAGCCAGAAGTTTTGGCCGTCCGAATAATCGATATCTACAGGGTGCAACATCCACGGTGCAAGGTGCAACATCCGTTCGAAATGGCGAAACAGTGCCGTACGACTTTTCGAAATGCGTTCATGGATTTGAAACGGAGTAGTACCATGGTGCACCACTCTCCATAAAAATCCACGTGTCGAAAAAACGAAAGGTAAAAAACTTACGAGACCCGATTGAGATTCGGGTTGTCCTTTTTGGGCATTAATCTATCCGTTGACGGCAGAAAGCTGTCAAAGCCGTAGGACTCATCGAGGCCTTCGTTTTGACAAGTTATGGATCCCGTAACTCTAAACGAGCCAGAAGTTATGGTCGTCCGAATAATCGATATCTACCGGGTGCAACATCCACGGTGCAAGGTGCAACATCCATCCGAAATGGCTAAACAGTGTCGTACGACTTGTAGAAATGCGTGCATGGATTTGAAAATGAACCATGGTGCACCACTCTCCAGCGATGGGAAGTCGAAGACGGGCCACGATAATCCCGTTTTACCGTAAAAATCCACGTGTCGAAGAAACGAAGGGTAAGAAACTTACGAGACCCGATTGACATTCGGGTTGTCCTTTTTGGGCATTAATCTATCCGTTGATGGCTAAAAGCTGTTAAAGCCTAGTACTCATCGAGCCCTTCGTTTTGACAGGTTATGGCTCCTGTAACTCTAAACGAGCCAGAAGTTATGGCCGTCTGAATAATCGATATCTACAGGGTGCAACATCCACGGTGCAAGGTGCAACATCTGTCCGAAATGGCGAAACAGTGCCGTACGACCTTTAGAAATGCATGCATGGATTTGAAACGGAACAGTACCATGGTGCACCACTCTTCAGCGATGGGAAGTCGAAGATGGGCCACGGTAATCCCGTTTTACCGTAAAAATCTACGTGTCGAAAAAACGAAGGGTAAAAAACTTACGGGACCCGATTGAGATTCGGGTTGTCCTTTTTGGGCATTAATCTATCCGTTGATGGCTGAAAGCTGTCAAAGCCGTAGAACTTATCGAGGCCTTCGTTTTGACAGGTTATGGATCCCGTAACTATAAACGAGCCAGAAGTTATGGCCGTCCGAATAATCGATATTTACAGGTTGCAACATCCACGGTGCAAGGTTCAACATCTGTCCGAAATGGCGAAACAGTGTCGTACGACCTTTTGAAATGCGTGCATGGATATGAAACGAAAAAGTACCATGGTGCACCACTCTCCAGCGATGGTAAATCGAAGACCAACCACCGTAATCCCGTTTTACCTAAAAATCCACGTGTCGAAAAAACGAAGGGTAAAAAACTTGCGAGACCCGATTAAGATTCTGGTTGTCCTTTTTGGGCATTAATCTATCCGTTGACGGCTGAAAGCTATCAAAGCCGTAGAACTCATCGATGCCTTCATTTTTACAGGTTATGGCTCCCGTAACTCTAAACGAGTAAGAAGTTATGGCCGTCCGAATAATCGATATCCACAGGGTGCAACATCCACGGTGCAAGGTGCAACATCCGTCCGAAATGGCGAAACAGTGACGTACGACCTTTAGAAATGCGTGCATGGATTTGAAACCGAACAGTACCATGGTGCACCACTCTCCAGCGATGGAAAATCGAAAACCAGCCACCGTAATCCCGTTTTACCGTAAAAATCCACGTGTCGAAAAAACGAAGGGTAAAAACTTGCGAGACCCGATTGAGATTCGGGTTGTCCTTTTTGGGCATTAATCTATCCGTTGACGGCTGAAAGCTGTCAAAGCCGTAGAACTCATCGAGGCCTTCGTTTTGACAGGTTATGAATCTCGTAACTCTAAACGAGCCAGAAGTTATGGCCGTCCGAATAATCGATATCTACAGGGTGCAACATCCACGGTGCAAGGTGCGACATCCGTCCGAAATGGAGAAACAGTGCCGCACGACCTTTAGAAATTCGTGCATGGATTTGAAACGGAACAGTACAATGGTGCACCACTCTCCAGCGATGGTAAATCGAAGACCAGCCACCGTAATCCCGTTTTACCGTAAAAATCCACGTGTCTAAAAAATGAAGGGTAAAAAACTTACGAGACCCGATTGAGATTCGGGTTGTCCTTTTTGGGCATTAATCTATCCGTTGATAGCAGAAAGCTGTCAAAACCGAAGAACTCATCGAGGCCTTCGTTTTGACAGGTTATGGCTCCCGTAACTCTAAACGAGCCAGAAATTATGGTCATCCGAATAATCGATATCTATAGGGTGCAACATCCACGGTGCAAGGCACAACATCCGTCCGAAATGGCGAAACAGTGTCGTACGACCTTTAGAAATTCGTGCATGGATTTGAAACGGAACAGTACCATGGTGCACCACCCTCCAGTGATGGGAAGTCGAAGACGGGCCACGGTAATCCCGTTCTACCGTAAAAATCCACGTGTTGAAAAAACGAAGGGTAAAAAACTTACGAGACCCGATTGAAATTCGGGTTGTCCTTTTTGGGCATTAATCTATACGTTGACGTTTGAAAGCTGTCAAAGACGTAGAACTCATCGAGGCCTTCGTTTTGACAGGTTATGGCTCCCGTAACTCTAAACGAGCCAGATGTTATGGCCGTCCGAATAATCGATATCTACAGAGTGCAACATCCACGGTGCAAGGTGCAACATCCGTCCGAAATGGCGAAACAGTGCCGTACGACTTTTAGAAATGCGTGCACGGATTTGAAACGGAACAGTACCATGGTGCACCACTCTCCAGCGATGGAAAGTCGAAGACGGGCCACGGTAATCCCGTTTTACCGTAAAAATCCACGTGTAGAAAAAACGAAGGGTAAAAAACTTACAGGACCCGATTGAGATTCGGGTTGCCCTTTTTGGGCATTATTCTATCCGTTGATGGCTGAAAGCTGTCAAAGCCGTAGAACTCATCGAGGCCTTCTTTTTGACAGGTTATGGATCCCGTAACTCTAAACGAGCCAGAGGTTATGGCCGTCCGAATAATCGATATGTACAGGGTGCAACATCCACGGTGCAAGGTGCAACAACTGTCCGAAATGGCGAAACAGTGTCGTACGACCTTTAGAAATGCGTGCATGGATTTGAAATGAAATAGTACCATGGTGTACCACTCTCCAGCGATGGTAAATCGAAGACCAGCCCCGGTAATCCCGTTTTACCGTAAAAATCCACGTGTCGAAAAAACGAAGGGTAAAAAACTTACGAGACCCGATTGAGATTCGGGTTGTCCTTTTTGGGCATTAATCTATCCGTTGACGGCTGAAAGCTGTCAAAGCCGTAGATCTCATCGAGGCCTTCGTTTTGACAGGTTATGGATCCCATAACTCTAAACGAGCCAGAAGTTATGGCCGTCCGAATAATCGATATCTACAGGGTGCAACATCCACGGTGCAAGGTGCAACATCCGTCGGAAATGGCGAAATAGTGCCGTACGACCTTTAGAAATTGGTGCATGGATTTGAAACGGAACGGTACCATGGTGCACCACTCTCCAGCGATGGTAAATCGAAGACCAGCCACCGTAATCTCGTTTTACCGTAAAAATCCACGTGTCGAAAAAACGAAGGGTAAAAAACTTACGAGACCCGATTGAGATTCGGGTTGTCCTTTTTGGGCATTAATCTATCCGTTGACGGCCGAAAGCTGTCAAAGCCGTAGAACTCATCGAGGCCTTCGTTTTGACAGGTTATGGCTCTCGTAACTCTAAACGAGCCAGAAGTTATGGCCGTCCGAATAATCGATATCTACAGGGTGCAACATCCGCGGTGCAAGGTGCAACATCCGTCCAAAATGGCGAAACAGTGCCGTACGACTTTTAGAAATGCATGCATGGATTTGAAACGGAACAGTACCACGGTGCACCACTCTCCAGCGATGGGAAGTCGAAGACGGGCCAAGGTAATCCCGTTTTACCGTAAAAATCCACGTGTCGAAAAAACGAAGGGTAAAAAACTTACGAGACCCGATTGAGATTCGGGTTGTCCTCTTTGGGCATTAATCTATCCGTTGACGGCAGAAAGCTGTCATAGCCGTTGAACTCATCGAGGCTTCGTTTTGACAGGTTATGGCTCCCGTAACTCTAAACGAGACAGAAGTTATGGTCGTCCGAATAATCGATATCTACAGGGTGCAACATCCACGGTGCATGGTGCAACATCCGTCCAAAATGGCGAAACAGTGCCGTACGACTTTTAGAAATGCGTGCATGGATTTGAAATGGAACAG
Source organism: Allium cepa (assembly GCA_030765085.1). Classification (NCBI taxonomy): domain Eukaryota; kingdom Viridiplantae; phylum Streptophyta; class Magnoliopsida; order Asparagales; family Amaryllidaceae; genus Allium; species Allium cepa. The sequence continues at coordinate 4,150,725 of CM060941.1, forward strand.
TATCATGGTGCACCACTCTTCAGCGATGGGAAGTCGAAGACGGGCCACGGTAATCCCGTTTTACCGTAAAAATCCACGTGTCGAAAAAACGAAGGGTAAAAAACTTACAGGACCCGATTGAGATTCGGGTTGTCCTTTTTGGGCATTAATCTATCCGTTGATGGCTGATAGCTCTCAAAGCCGCAGAACTCATCGAGGCCTTCGTTTTGAAAGGTTACGGATCCCGTAACTCTAAACGAGCCAGAAGTTATGGTCGTCCGAATAATCGATATTTACAGGGTGCAACATCCACGGTGCAAGGTGCAACATCTGTCCGAAATGGCGAAACAGTGCCGTACGACCTTTAGAAATGCGTGCATGGATTTGAAACAAAACAGTACCATGGTGTACCACTCTCCAGCGATGGTAAATCGAAGACCAGCCCCCGTAATCCCGTTTTACCATAAAAATCCACGTGTCGAAAAAACGAAGGGTAAAAAACTTACGAGACCCGATTGAGATTCGGATTGTCCCTTTTGGGCATTAATCTATCCGTTGACGGCTGAAAGCTGTTAAAGCCGTAGAACTCATCGATGCCTTCGTTTTGACAAGTTATGGCTCCGGTAACTCTAAACGAGCCAGAAGTTATGGCCGTCCGAATAATCGATATGCACAGGGTGCAACATCCACGGTGCAAGGTGCAACATCCGTTCGAAATGGCGAAACAGTGTCGTACGACCTTTAGAAATGCGTGCATGGATTTGAAACGGAACAGTACCATGGTGCACCACTCTCCAGCGATGGTAAATCGAAAACCAGCCACCGTAATCCCGTTTTACCGTAAAAATCCACGTGTCGAAAAAACGAAGGGTAAAAAACTTACGAGACCCGATTGAGATTCGGGTTGTCCTTTTTAGGCATTAATCTATCCGTTGATGGCTGAAAGCTGTCAAAGCCGTAGAACTCATCGAGGCCTTCGTTTTGACAGGTTATGGATCCCGTAAATCTAAACGAGCCAGAAGTTATGGCCGTCCGAATAATCGATATCTACAGGGTGCAACATCCACGGTGCAAGGTGCAACATCCGTCTGAAATGGCGAAACAGTGCCGTACGACCTTTAGAAATTCATGCATGGATTTGAAACGGAACAGTACCATGGTGCACCACTCTCCAGCGATGGTAAATCAAAGACCAGCCACCGTAATCCCGTTTTACCGTAAAAATCCACGTGTCGAAAAAACAAAGGGTAAAAAACTTACGAGACCCGATTGAGATTCGGGTTGTCCTTTTTGGGCATTAATCTATCCGTTGATGGATGAAAGCTGTCAAAGCCGTAGAACTCATCGAGGCCTTCGTTTTGACAGGTTATGGCTCCCGTAACTCTAAACGAGCTAGAAGTTATGGCCGTCCGAATAATCGATATCTACAGGGTGCAACATCCACGGTGCAAGGTGCAACATCCGTCCGAAATGGCGAAACAGTGCCGTACGACCTTTAGAAATTCGGGCATGGATTTGAAACGGAACAGTACCTTGGTGCACCATTCTCCAGCGATGGGAAGTCGAAGACGGGCTACGGTAATCCCGTTTTACCGTAAAAATCCACGTGTCGAAAAAACGAAGGGTAAAAAACTTACGAGACCCGATTGAGATTCGGGTTGTCCTCTTTGGGCATTAATCTATCCGTTGACGGCAGAAAGCTGTCATAGCCGTTGAACTCATCGAGGCCTTCGTTTTGACAGGTTATGGCTCCTGTAACTCTAAACGAGCCAGAAGTTATGGCCGTCCGAATAATCGATATCTACAGGGAGCAACATCCACGGTGCAAGGTGCAACATCCATCCGAAATGGAGAAACAGTGCCGTACGACTTTTAGAAATGCGTGCATGGATTTGAAACGGAACAGTACCATGGTGCACCACTCTCCAGCGATGGGAAGTCGAAGACGGGCCACGGTAATCCCGTTTTACCGTAAAAATCCACGTGTCGAAAAAACGAAGGGAAAAAAACTTACGAGACCCGATTGAGATTCGGGTTGTCCTTTTTGGGTATTAATCTATCCGTTGACGGATGAAAGCTGTAAAAGCCGTAGAACTCATCGAGGCCTTCGTTTTGACAGGTTATGGCTCCCGTAACTCTAAACGAGCCAGAAGTTATGGCCGTCCGAATAATCGATATCTACAGGGTGCAACATCCACGGTGCAAGGTGAAACATCCGTCCGAAATGGCGAAACAGTGCCGTATGACTTTTAGAAATGCGTGCATGGATTTGAAACGGAACAGTACCACGGTGCACCACTCTCCAGCGATGGGAAGTCGAAGACGGGCCAAGGTAATCCCGTTTTACCGTAAAAATCCACATGTCGAAAAAACGATGGGTAAAAAACTTACGAGACCCGATTGAGATTCGGGTTGTCCTCTTTGGGCATTAATCTATACGTTGACGGCAGAAAGCTGTCATAGCCGTTGAACTCATCGAGGCTTCGTTTTGACAGGTTATGGCTCCCGTAACTCTAAACGAGCCAGAAGTTATGGCCGTCCGAGTAATCGATATCTACAGGGTGCAACATCCACGGTGCAAGGTGCAACATCCGTCCAAAATGGCGAAACAGTGCCGTACGTCTTTTAGAAATGCATGCATGGATTTGAAATGGAACAGTATCATGGTGCACCACTCTTCAGCGATGGGAAGTCGAAGACGGGCCACGGTAATCCCGTTTTACCGTAAAAATCCACGTGTCGAAAAAACGAAGGGTAAAAAACTTACAGGACCCGATTGAGATTCGGGTTGTCCTTTTTGGGCATTAATCTATCCGTTGATGGCTGATAGATGTCAAAGCCGCAGAACTCATCGAGGCCTTCGTTTTGACAGGTTATGGATCCCGTAACTCTAAACGAGCCAGAAGTTATGGTCGTCCGAATAATCGATATTTACAGGGTGCAACATCCACGGTGCAAGGTGCAACATCTGTCCGAAATGGCGCAACAGTGCCTTACGACCTTTAGAAATGCGTGCATGGATTTGAAACGAAACAGTACCATGGTGTACCACTCTCCAGCGATGGTAAATCGAAGACCAGCCCCCGTAATCCCGTTTTACCATAAAAATCCACGTGTCGAAAAAAAGAAGGGTAAAAAACTTACGATACCCGATTGAGATTCGGATTGTCCCTTTTGGGCATTAATCTATCCGTTGACGGCTGAAAGCTGTCAAAGCCGTAGAACTCATCGATGCCTTCGTTTTGACAAGTTATGGCTCCGGTAACTCTAAACGAGCCAGAAGTTATGGCCGTCCGAATAATCGATATGCACAGGGTGCAACATCCACGGTGCAAGGTGCAACATCCGTTCGAAATGGCGAAATAGTGTCGTACGACCTTTAGAAATGCGTGCATGGATTTGAAACGGAACAGTACCATGGTGCACCACTATCCAGCGATGGTAAATCGAAAACCAGCCACCGTAATCCCGTTTTACCGTAAAAATCCACGTGTCGAAAAAACGAAGGGTAAAAAACTTACGAGACCCGATTGAGATTCGGGTTGTCCTTTTTAGGCATTAATCTATCCGTTGATGGCTGAAAGCTGTCAAAGCCGTAGAACTCATCGAGGCCTTCGTTTTGACAGGTTATGGATCCCGTAAATCTAAACGAGCCAGAAGTTATGGCCGTCCGAATAATCGATATCTACAGGGTGCAACATCCACGGTGCAAGGTGCAACATCCGTCTGAAATGGCGAAACAGTGCCGTACGACCTTTAGAAATTCATGCATGGATTTGCAACGGAACAGTACCATGGTGCACCACTCTCCAGCGATGGTAAATCAAAGACCAGCCACCGTAATCCCGTTTTACAGTAAAAATCCACGTGTCGAAAAAACAAAGGGTAAAAAACTTACGAGACCCGATTGAGATTCGGGTTGTCCTTTTTGGGCATTAATCTATCCATTGACGGCTGAAAGCTGTCAAAGCCGTAGAACTCATCGAGGCCTTCGTTTTGACAGGTTATGGCTCCCGTAACTCTAAACGAGCTAGAAGTTATGGCCGTCCGAATAATCGATATCTACAGGGTGCAACATCCACGGTGCAAGGTGCAACATCCGTCCGAAATGGCGAAACAGTGCCGTACGACCTTTAGAAATTCGGGCATGGATTTGAAACGGAACAGTACCATGGTGCACCATTCTCCTGCGATGGGAAGTCGAAGACGGGCTACGGTAATCCCGTTTTACCGTAAAAATCCACGTGTCGAAAAAACGAAGGGTAAAAAACTTACGAGACCCGATTGAGATTCGGGTTGTCCTCTTTGGGCATTAATCTATCCGTTGACGGCAGAAAGCTGTCATAGCCGTTGAACTCATCGAGGCCTTAGTTTTGACAGGTTATGGCTCCCGTAAATCTAAACGAGCCTGAAGTTATGGCCGTCCGAATAATCGATATCTACAGGGTGCAACATCCACGGTGCAAGGTGCAACATCCATCCGAAATGGAGAAACAGTGCCGTACGACTTTTGGAAATGCGTGCATGGATTTGAAATGGAACAGTACCATGGTGCACCACTCTCCAGCGATGGGAAGTCGAAGACGGGCCACGGTAATCCCGTTTTACCGTAAAAATCCACGTGTCGAAAAAACGAAGGGAAAAAAACTTACGAGACCCGATTGAGATTCGGGTTGTCCTTTTTGGGCATTAATCTATCCGTTGACGGATGAAAGCTGTAAAAGCCGTAGAACTCATCGACGCCTTCGTTTTGACAGGTTATGGCTCCCGTAACTCTAAACGAGCCAGAAGTTATGGCCGTCCGAATAATCGATATCTACAGAGTGCAACATCCACGGTGCAAGGTGCAACATCCGTCCGAAATGGAGAAACAGTGCCGTACGACTTTTAGAAATGCGTGCATGGATTTGAAATGGAACAGTATCATGGTGCACCACTCTTCAGCGATGGGAAGTCGAAGACGGGCCACGGTAATCCCGTTTTACCGTAAAAATCCACGTGTCGAAAAAACGAAGGGTAAAAAACTTACGGGACCCGATTGAGATTCGGGTTGTCCTTTTTGAGCATTAATCTATCCGTTGATGGCTGAAAACTGTCAAAGCCGTAGAACTCATCGAGGCCTTCGTTTTGACAGGTTATGGATCCCGTAACTCTAAACGAGCCAGAAGTTATGGCCGTCCGAATAATCGATATTTACAGGGTGCAACATCCACGGTGCAAGGTACAACATCTGTCCGAAATGGCGAAACAGTGTCGTACGGCCTTTAGAAATGCGTGCATGGATTTGAAACGAAACAGTACCATGGTGCACCACTCTCCAGCGATGGTAAATCGAAGACCAGCCACCGTAATCCCGTTTTACCATAAAAATCTACGTGTCGAAAAAACGAAGGGTAAAAAACTTACGAGACCCGATTGAGATTCGGATTGTCCCTTTTGGGCGCTAATCTATCCGTTGACGGCTGAAAGCTGTCAAAGCCGTAGACTCATCGATGCCTTCGTTTTGACAGGTTATGGCTCCCGTAACTCTAAACGAGCCAGAAGTTATGGCCGTCCGAATAATCGATATCCACAGGGTGCAACATCCACGGTGCAAGGTGCAACATCCATTCGAAATGGCGCAACAGTGCCGTACGACCTTTAGAAATGCGTGCATGGATTTGAAATGGAACAGTACCATGGTGCACCACTCTCCAGCGATGGTAAATCGGAGACCAGCCACGGTAATCCCGTTTTACCGTAAAAATCCACGTGTCGAAAAAACGAAGGGTAAAAAACTTACGAGACCCGATTGAGATTCGGGTTGTCCTTTTTTGGCATTAATCTATCCGTTGACGGCTGAAAGCTATCAAAGCCGTAGAACTCATCAAGGCCTTCGTTTTGACAGGTTATGGATCCCGTAACTCTAAACGAGCCAGAAGTTATGGTCGTCCGAATAATCGATATCCACAGGGTGCAACATCTACGGCGCAAGGTGCAACATCCGTTTGAAATGGCGAAACAGTGCCGTACGACCTTTAGAAATTCGTGCATGGATTTGAAACAAAACAGTACCATGGTGCACCACTCTCCAGCGATGGTAAATCGAAGACCAGCCACCGTAATCCCGTTTTACCGTAAAAATCCACGTGTCGAAAAAACGAAGGGTAAAAAACTTACGAGACCCGATTGAGATTCGGGTTGTCCTTTTTGGGCATTAATCTATCCGTTGACGGCTGAAAGCTGTCAACGCCGTAGAACTCATCGAGACCTTCGTTTTGACAGGTTATGGCTCCCGTAACTCTAAACGAGCCAGAAGTTATGGCCGTCCGAATAATCGATATCCACAGGGTGCAACATCCACGGTGCAAGGTGCAACATCCGTCCGAAATGGCGAAACAGTGCCGTATGACCTTTAGAAATGCGTGCATGGATTTGAAACGAAATAGTACCATGGTGCACCACTCTCCAACGATGGTAAATCGAAGACCATCCGCCATAATCCCGTTTCAACATAAAAATCCACGTGTCGAAAAAACGAAGGGTAAAAAACTTACGAGACCCGATTGAGATTCGGGTTGTCCTTTTTGGGCATTAATCTATCTGTTGATGGCTGAAAGCTGTCAAAGCCGTAGAACTCATCGATGCCTTCGTTTTGACAGGTTATGGCTCCCGTAACTCTAAACGAGCCAGAACTTATGGCCGTCTGAATAATCGATACCCATAGGGTGCAACATCCACGGTGCAAGGTGCAACATCCGTCCGAAATGGCGAAACAGTGCCGTAAGACCTTTAGAAATTCGTTCATGGATTTGAAACGGAACAGTACCATGGTGCACCACTCTCCAGCGATGGGAAGTCGAAGACGGGCCACGGTAATCCCGTTTAACCATAAAAATCCACGTGTCGAAAAAACGAAGGGTAAAAAATTTACGAGACCCGATTGAGATTCGGGTTGTCCTTTTTAGGCATTAATCTATCCGTTGACGGCAGAAATCTGTCAAAGCCGTAGAACTCATCGAGGCCTTCGTTTTGAAAGGTTATGACTCCCGTAACTCTAAACGAGCCAGAACTTATGGCCGTCCGAATAATCGATACACACAGGGAGCAGCATCCACGGTGCAAGGTGCAACATCCGTCCGAAATGGCGAAACAGTACCGTAAGACCTTTAGAAATTCGTTCACGGATTCGGGTTGTCCCGTCTTCGACTGAAAGCTATCCACCGTAATCCCGTTTTAACATAAAAATCCACTCGAAAAAACGAAGGGTAAAAAACTTACGAGACCCGATTGAGATTCGGGTTGTCCTTTTTGGGCATTAATCTATCCGTTGACGGCTGAAAGCTATCAAAGCCGTAGAACTCATCGATGCCTTCGTTTTGACAGGTTATGGATCCCGTAACTCTAAACGAGCCAGATGTTATGGTCATCCGAATAATCGATATTTACAGGGTGCAACATCCACGGTGCAAGGTGAAACATCCGTCCGAAATGGCGAAACAGTGCCGTATGACCTTTAGAAATGCGTGCATGGATTTGAAACGGAACAGTACCACGGTGCACCACTCTCCAGCGATGGGAAGTCGAAGACGGGCAAGGGTAATCCCGTTTTACCGTAAAAATCCACGTGTCGAAAAAACGAAGGGTAAAAAACTTACGAGACCCGATTGAGATTCGGGTTGTCCTCTTTGGGCATTAATCTATCCGTTGACGGCAGAAAGCTGTCATAGCCATTGAACTCATCGAGGCTTCGTTTTGACAGGTTATGGCTCCCGTAACTCTAAACGAACCAGAAGTTATGGCCGTCCGAATAATCGATATCTACAGGGTGCAACATCCACGGTGCAAGGTGCAACATCCGTCCAAAATGGCGAAACAGTGCCGTACGACTTTTAGAAATGCGTGCATGGATTTGAAACGGAACAGTATCATGGTGCACCACTCTTCAGCGATGGGAAGTCGAAGACGGGCCACGGTAATCCCGTTTTACCGTAAAAATCCACGTGTCGAAAAAACGAAGGGTAAAAAACTTACAGGACCCGATTGAGATTCGGGTTGTCCTTTTTGGGCATTAATCTATCCGTTGATGGCTGATAGCTGTCAAAGCCGCAGAACTCATCGAGGCCTTCGTTTTGACAAGTTATGGATCCCGTAACTCTAAACGAGCCAGAAGTTATGGTCGTCCGAATAATCGATATTTACAGGGTGCAACATCCACGGTGCAAGGTGCAACATCTGTCCGAAATGGCGAAACAGTGCCGTACGACCTTTAGAAATGCGTGCATGGATTTGAAACGAAACAGTACCATGGTGTACCACTCTCCAGCGATGGTAAATCGAAGACCAGCCCCCGTAATCCCGTTTTACCATAAAAATCCACGTGTCGAAAAAACGAAGGGTAAAAAACTTACGAGACCCGATTGAGATTCGGATTGTCCCTTTTGGGCATTAATCTATCCGTTGACGGCTGAAAGCTGTCAAAGCCGTAGAACTCATCGATGCCTTCGTTTTGACAAGTTATGGCTTTGGTAACTCTAAACGAGCCAGAAGTTATGGCCGTCCGAATAATCGATATGCACAGGGTGCAACATCCACGGTGCAAGGTGCAACATCCGTTCGAAATGGCGAAACAGTGTCGTACGACCTTTAGAAATGCGTGCATGGATTTGAAACGGAACAGTACCATGGTGCACCACTCTTCAGCGATGGTAAATCGAAAACCAGCCACCGTAATCCCGTTTTACCGTAAAAATCCACGTGTCGAAAAAACGAAGGGTAAAAAACTTACGAGACCCGATTGAGATTCGGGTTGTACTTTTTAGGCATTAATCTATCCGTTGACGGCTGAAAGCTGTCAAAGCCGTAGAACTCATCGAGGCCTTCGTTTTGACAGGTTATGGATCCCGTAAATCTAAACGAGGCAGAAGTTATGGCCGTCCGAATAATCGATATCTACAGGGTGCAACATCCACGGTGCAAGGTGCAACATCCGTCTGAAATGGCGAAACAGTGCCGTACGACCTTTAGAAATTCATGCATTGATTTGAAATGGAACAGTACCATGGTGCACCACTCTCCAGCGTTGGTAAATCAAAGACCAGCCACCGTAATCCCGTTTTACCGTAAAAATCCACGTGTCGAAAAAACAAATGGTAAAAAACTTACGAGACCCGATTGAGATTCGGGTTGTCCTTTTTGGGCATTAATCTATCCGTTGACGGCTGAAAGCTGTCAAAGCCGTAGAACTCATCGAGGCCTTCGTTATGACAGGTTATGGCTCCCGTAACTCTAAACGAGCTAGAAGTTATGGCCGTCCGAATAATCGATATCTACAGGGTGCAACATCCACGGTGCAAGGTGCAACATCCGTCCGAAATGGCGAAACAGTGCCGTACGACCTTTAGAAATTCGAGCGTGGATTTGAAACGGAACAGTACCATGGTGCACCACTCTCCAGCGATGGGAAGTCGAAGACGGGCCATGGTAATCCCGTTTTACCATAAAAATCCATGTGTTGAAAAAACGAAGGGTAAAAAACTTACGAGACCCGATAGAGATTCGGGTTGTCCTTTTTGGGCATTAATCATTCCGTTGACGGCTGAAAGCTGTCAAAGCCGTAGAACTCATCGAGGCCTTCGTTTTGACCAGTTATGGCTCCCGTAACTCTAAACGAGCCAGATGTTATGGCCGTCCGAATAATCGATATCTGCAGGGTGCAACATCCACGGTGCAAGGTGAAACATCCGTCCGAAATGGCGAAACAGTGCCGTATGACTTTTAGAAATGCGTGGATGGATTTGAAACAGAACAGTACCATGGTGCACCATTCTCCAGCGATGGGAAGTCGAAGACGGGCCACAGTAATCCCGTTTTACCGTAAAAATCCACGTGTCGAAAAAACGAAGGGTAAAAAACTTACGAGACCCGATTGAGATTCGGGTTGTCCTCTTTGGGCATTAATCTATCCGTTGACGGCAGAAAGCTGTCATAGCCGTTGAAGTCATCGAGGCCTTCGTTTTGACAGGTTATGGCTTCCGTAACTCTAAACGAGCCAGAAGTTATGGCCGTCCGAATAATCGATATCTACAGGGTGCAACATCCACAGTGCAAGGTGCAACATCCACGGTGCAAGGTGCAACATCCATCCGAAATGGCGAAACAGTGCCGCACGACTTTTAGAAATGCGTGCATGGATTTGAAACGGAACAGTACCATGGTGCACCACTCTCCAGCGATGGGAAGTCGAAGACGGGCCACGGTAATCCCGTTTTACCGTAAAAATCCACGTGTCAAAAAAACGAAGGGTAAAAAACTTACGAGACCCGATTGAGATTCGGGTTGTCCTTTTTGGGCATTAATCTATCCGTTGACGGCTGAAAGCTGTAAAAGCCGTAGAACTCATCGAGGCCTTCGTTTTGACAGGTTATGGCTCCCGTAACTCCAAACGAGCCAGAAGTTATGGCCGTCCGAATAATCGATATCTACAGAGTGCAACATCCACGGTGCAAGGTGCAACATCCGTCCGAAATGGCGAAACAGTGCCGTACGACTTTTAGAAATGCGTGCATGGATTTGAAACGGAACAGTACCATGGTGCACCAATCTTCAGCGATGGGAAGTCGAAGACGGGCCACGGTAATCCCGTTTTACCGTAAAAATCCACGTGTCGAAAAAACGTAGGGTAAAAAACTTACGGGACCCGATTGAGATTCGGGTTGTCCTTTTTGGGCATTAATCTATCCGTTAATGGCTGAAAACTGTCAAAGCCGTAGAACTCCTCGAGGCCTTCGTTTTGATAGGTTATGGATCCCGTAACTCTAAACGAGCCAGAAGTTATGGCCGTCCGAATAATCGATATTTACAGGGTGCAACATCCACGGTGCAAGGTGCAACATTTGTCCGAAATGGCGAAACAGTGCCGTACAGCCTTTAGAAATGCGTGCATGGATTTGAAATGAAACAGTACCATGGTGCACCACTCTCCAGCGACGGTAAATCGAAGACCAGCCACCGTAATCCCGTTTTACCATAAAAATCCACGTGTCGAAAAAACGAAGGGTAAAAAACTTACGAGACCCGATTGAGATTCGGATTGTCCCTTTTGGGCACTAATCTATCCGTTGACGGCTGAAAGCTGTCAAAGCCGTAGACTCATCGATGCCTTCGTTTTGACAGGTTATGGCTCCCGTAACTCTAAACGAGCCAGAAGTTATGGCCGTCCGAATAATCGATATCCACAGGGTGCAACATCCACGGTGCAAGGTGCAACATCCGTTCGAAATGGCGAAACAGTGCCGTACGACCTTTAGAAATGCGTGCATGGATTTGAAATGGGACAGTACCATGGTGCACCACTCTCCAGCGATGGTAAATCGAAGACCAGCCACGGTAATCCCGTTTAACCGTAAAAATCCACGTGTCGAAAAAACGAAGGGTAAAAAACTTACGAGACCCGATTGAGATTCGGGTTGTCCTTTTTGGGCATTAATCTATCCGTTGACGGCTGAAAGCTGTCAAAACCGTAGAACTCATCAAGGCCTTCGTTTTGACAGGTTATGGATCCCGTAACTCTAAACGAGCCAGAAGTTATGGTCGTCCGAATAATCGATATCTACAGGGTGCAACATCTATGGTGCAAGGTGCAACATCCGTCTGAAATGGCGAAACAGTGCCGTACGACCTTTAGAAATTCGTGCATGGATTTGAAACGAAACAGTACCATGGTGCACCACTCTCCAGCGATGGTAAATCGAATACCAGCCACCGTAATCCCGTTTTACCGTAAAAATCCACGTGTCGAAAAAACGAAGGGTAAAATACTTACGAGACCCGATTGAGATTCGGGTTGCCTTTTTGGGCATTAATCTACCCGTTGACGGCTGAAAGCTGTCAAAGCCGTAGAACTCATCGAGACCTTCGTTTTGACAGGATATGGCTCCCGTAACTCCAAACGAGCCAGAAGTTATGGCCGTCCGAATAATCGATATCCACAGGGTGCAACATCCACGGTGCAAGGTGCAACATCCGTCCGAAATGGCGAAACGGTGCCGTACGACCTTTAGAAATACGTGCATGGATTTGAAACGGAATTGTACCATGGTGCACCACTCTCCAGCGATGGTAAATCGAAGACCATCCGCCGTAATCCCGTTTTAACATAAAAATCCACGTGTCGAAAAAACGTAGGGTAAAAAACTTACGTGACCCGATTGAGATTCGGGTTGTCCTTTTTGGGTATTAATCTATCCGTTGACGGCTGAAAGCTGTCAAAGCCGTAGAACTCATCGATGCCTTCATTTTGACAGGTTATGGCTCCCGTAACTCTAAACGAGCCAGAACTTATGGCCGTTCGAATAATCGATACCCACAGGGTGCAACATCCACGGTGCAAGGTGCAACATCCGTCCGAAATGGCGAAACAGTGCCGTAAGACCTTTAGAAATTCATTCATGGATTTGAAACGGAACAGTACCATGGTGCACCACTCTCCAGCGATGGGAAGTCGAAGACGGGCCACGGTAATCCCGTTTAACCATAAAAATCCACGTGTCGAAAAAACGAAGGGTAAAAAATTTACGAGACCCGATTGAGATTCGGGTTGTCCTTTTTAGGCATTAATCTATCCGTTGACGGCAGAAATCTGTCAAAGCCGTAGAACTCATCGAGGCCTTCATTTTGAAAGGTTATGACTCCCGTAACTCTAAACGAGCCAGAACTTATGGCCGTCCGAATAATCGATACACACAGGGTGCAACATCCACAGTGCAAGGTGCAACATCCGTCCGAAATGGCGAAAGAGTGCCGTAAGACCTTTAGAAATTCGTTCATGGATTTGAAACGGAATAGTACCATGGTGCACCACTCTCCAGCTATGGTAAATCGAAGACCATCCACCGTAATCCCGTTTTAACATAAAAATCCAATCGAAAAAACGACGGGTAAAAAACTTACGAGACCCGTTTGAGATTCGGGTTGTCCTTTTTGGGCATTAATCTATCCGTTGACGGCTGAAATCTATCAAAGCCGTAGAACTCATCGATGCCTTCGTTTTGACAGGTCATGGCTCCCGTTACTCTAAACGTGCCAGAACTTAAGGCCGTCCGAATAATCGATACCCACAGGGTGCAACATCCACAGTGCAAGGTGCAACATCCGTCCGAAATGGCGAAACAGTGCCGTAAGACCTTTAGAAATTCGTTCATGGATTTGAAACGGAACAGTACCATGGTGCACCACTCTCCAGCGATGGGAAGTCGAAGACGGGCCAAGGTGATCCCGTTTTACCGTAAAAATCCACGTGTCGAAATAACGAAGGGTAAAAAACTTACGAGACCCGATTGAGATTCGAGTTGTCCTTTTTGCGCATTAGTCTATCCGTTGACGGCTAAAAGCTGTCAAAGCCGTAGAACTCATTGAGGCCTTCGTTTTGACAGGTTATGGCTCCCGTAACTCTAAACGAGCCAGAAGTTATGGCCGTCCGAATAATCGATATCCACAGGGTGCAACATCCGAGGTGCAAGGTGCAACATCCGTCCGAAATGGCGAAACAGTGCCGTACGACCTTTAGAAATGCGTGCATGGATTTGGAACGGAATAGTTCCATGGTGCACCACTCTCCAGCGATGGTAAATCGAAGACCATCCACCGTAATCCCGTTTTAACATAAAAATCCACGTGTCGAAAAAACGAAGGGTAAAAAACTTACGAGACCCGATTGAGATTCGGGTTGTCCTTTTTGGGCATTAATCTATCCGTTGATGGCTGAAAGCTGTCAAAGCCGTAGAACTCATCGATGCCTTCGTTTTGACAGGTTATGGCTCCCGTAACTCTAAACGAGCCTGAACTTATGGCCGTCCGAATAATCGATACCCACAGGGTGCAACATCCACGGTGCAAGGTGCAACATCCGTCCGAAATGGCGAAACAGTGCCGTAAGACCTTTAGAAATTCGTTCATGGATTTGAAACGGAACAGTACCATGGTGCACCACTCTCCGGCGATGGGAAGTCGAAGACGGGCCACGGTAATCCCGTTTTACCGTAAAAATCCACGTGTCGAAAAAACGAAGGGTAAAAAACTTACGAGACACGATTGAGATTCGGGTTGTCCTTTTTGGGCATTAATCTATCCGTTGACGGCTGAAAGCTGTCAAAGCCGTAGAACTCATCAAGGCCTTCGTTTTGACAGGTTATGGCTCTCGTAACGCTAAACGAGCCAGAAGTTATGGCCGTCCGAATAATCGATATCTACAGAGTGCAACATCCACGGTGCATGGTGCAACATCCGTCCGAAATGGCGAAACAGTGCCGTACGACTTTTAGAATTGCATGCATGGGTTTGAATTGGAACAGTACCATGGTGCACCCCTCTTCAGCGATGGGAAGTCGAAGACGGGCCACGATAATCCCGTTTTACCGTAAAAATTCACGTGTCGAAAAAACGAAGGGTAAAAAACTTACGAGACCCGATTGAGATTCGGGTTGTCCTATTTGGGCATTAATCTATCCGTTGACGGCTGAAAGCTGTCAAAGCCGTAGAACTCATCGAGGCCTTTGTTTTGACAGGTTATGGCTGCCGCAACTCTAAACGAGCCAGAAGTTATGGCCGTCCGAATAATCGATATCTACAGGGTGCGACATCCACAATGCAAGGTGCAACATCTGTCCGAAATGGCGAAACAGTGCCGTATGACTTTTAGAAATGCGAGCATGGATTTGAAACAGAACAGTACCAAGGTGCACCACTCTCCAGCGATGGGAAGTCGAAGACGGGCCACGGTAATCACGTTTTACCGTAAAAATCCACGTGTCGAAAAAACGAAGGGTAAAAAACTTACGAGACCCGATTGAGATTCGGTTTGTCCTTTTTGGGCATTAATCTATCCGTTGATGGCAGAAAGCTGTCAAAGCCGTAGAATTCATCGAGGTCTTCGTTTTGACAGGTTCTGGCTCCCGTAACTCTAAACGAGCCAGAAGTTATGGCTGTCCGAATAATCGATATCTACAGGGTGCAACATCCACGGTGCAAGGTGCAACATCCGTCCAAAATGGTGAAACAGTGCCGTACGACTTTTAGAAATGTGTGCATGGATTTGAAAAGTAACAGTACCATGGTGCCCCACTCTCCAGTGATGGGAAGTCGAAGACGGGCCACGGTAATCCCGTTTTACCGTAAAAATCCACGTGTCGAAAAAACGAAGGGTAAAAAACTTACGAGGCCCGATTGAGATTCGGGTTGTCCTTTTTGGGCATTAATCTATCCGTTGACGGTTGAAAGCTGTCAAAGCCGTAGAACTCATCGAGGCTTTCGTCTTGACAGGTTATTGCTCCCGTAACTCTAAACGAGCTAGAAGTTATGGTCGTCCGAATAATCGATATCTACCGGGTACAACATCCACGGTGCAAGGTGCAACATCCGTCCGAAATGGCGAAACAGTGTCGTACGACCTTTAGAAATTCGTGCTTGGATTTGAAACGGAACAGTACCATGGTGCATCGCTCTCCAGCGATGGGAAGTTGAAGACTGGCCACGGTAATCCCGTTTTACCGTAAAAATCCACGTGTTGAAAAAAAGAAGGGTAAAAAACTTACGAGACCCGATTGAGATTCGGGTTGTCCTTTTTGGGCATTAATCTATCCGTTGACAGCTGAAAGCTGTCAAAGCCGTAGAACTCATCGAGGCCTTCGTTTTAACAGGTTATGGATACCGTAACTCTAAACGAGTCAGAAGTTATGGCCGTCGGAATAATCGATATCTACAGGGTGCAACATCCACGGTGCAAGGTGAAACATCCGTCCGAAACGGAGAAACAGTGCCGTATGACTTTTAGAAATGCGTGCATGGATTTGAAACGGAACAGTACCATGGTGACCCACTCTCCAGCGATGGGAAGTCGAAGACGGGCCACGGTAATCCCGTTTTACCGTAAAAATCCACGTGTCGAAAAAACGAAGGGTAAAAAATTTACGAGACCCGATTGAGATTCGGGTTGTCCTTTTTGGGCATTAATCTATCTGTTGATGGTAGAAAGCTGTCAAAGCCGTAGAACTCATCGAGGCCTTCGTTTTGACAGGTTATGACTCCCGTAACTCTAAACGAGCCAGAAGTTATGGCCGTCCGAATAATCGATATCTACGGGGTGCAACATCCACGGTGCAAGGTGCAACATCCGTCCAGAATGGCAAAACAGTGTCGTACGTCTTTTAGAAATGCGTGCATGGATTTGAAACGGAACATTACCATGGTGCACCACTCTCCAGCGATGGGAAGTCGAAGACGGGCCACGGTAATCCCGTTTTGCCGTAAAAATCCACGTGTCGAAGAAACGAAGGGTAAAAAACTTACGAGACCCGATTGAGATTCGGGTTGTCCTTTTTGGGCATTAATCTATCCGTTGACGGCTGAAAGCTGTCAAAGCCGTAGAACACATCGAGGCCTTCGTTTTGACAGGTTATGGCTCCCGTAACTCTAAACGAGCCCGAAGTTATGGCCGTCCGAATAATCGATATCTACAGAGTGCAACATCCACGGTGCAAGGTGCAACATCCGTCCGAAATGCCGAAACAATGCCGTACGACTTTTAGAAATGCGTGCATGGATTTGAAACGGAACAGTACCATGGCGCACCACTCTTCAGCGATGGGAAGTCGAAGACGGGCGACGGTAATCCCGTTTTACCGTAAAAATCCACGTGTCGAAAAAACGAAGGGTAAAAAACTTACGGGACCCGATTGAGATTCGGGTTGTCCTTTTTGGGCATTAATCTATCCGTTGATGGCTGAAAGCTGTCAAAGCCGTAGAACTCATCGAGGCCTTCGTTTTGACAGGTTATGGATCATGTAACCCTAAACGAGCCAGAAATTATGGCCGTCCGAATAATCGATATTTACAGGGTGCAACATCCACGGTGCAAGGTGCAACATCTGTCCGAAATGGCGAAACAGCGCCGTACGACCTTTAGAAATGCGTGCATGGATTTGAAACGAAACAGTACCATGGTGCACCACTCTCCAGCGATGGTAAATCGAAGACCAGCCACCGTAATCCCGTTTTACCATAAAAATCCACGTGTCGAAAAAACGAAGGGTGAAAAACTTACGAGACCCGATTGAGATTCGGGTTGTCCTTTTTGGGCATTAATCTATCCGTTGATGGCTGAAAGCTGTCAAAGCCGTAGAACTCATCGATGCCTTCGTTTTGACAGGTTATGGCTCCCGTAACTCTAAACGAGCCAGAAGTTATGGCCATCCGAATAATCGATATCCACAGGGTGCAACATCCACGGTGCAAGGTGCAACATCCGTCCGAAATGGCGAAACAGTGTCGTACGACCTTTAGAAATGCGTGCATGGATTTGAAACGGAACAGTACCATGGTGCACCACTCTCCAGCGATGGTAAATCGAAGACCAGCCACCGTAATCCCGTTTTACCGTAAAAATCCACGTGTCGAAAAAACGAAGGGTAAAAAACTTACGAGACCCGATTGAGATTCGGGTTGTCCTTTTTGGGCATTAATCTATCCGTTGACGGCTGAAATCTGTCAAAGCAGTAGAACTCATCGAGGCCTTCGTTTTGACAGGTTATGGATCCCGTAACCCTAAACGAGCCAGAAGTTATGGCCGTCCGAATAATCGATATCTACAGGCTGCAACAACCACGGTGCAAGGTGCAACATCCGTCCGAAATGGCAAAACAGTGCCGTACGACCTTTAGAAATTCGTGCATGGATTTGAAACGGAACAGTACCATGGTGCACCACTCTCCAGCGATGGTAAATCGAAGACCAGCCACCGTAATACCGTTTTACCGTAAAAATCCACGTGTCGAAAAAACGAGGGGTAAAAAACTTACGAGACCCGATTGAGATTCGGGTTGTCCTTTTTGGGCATTAATCTATCCGTTGATGGCTGAAAGCTGTCAAAGTCGTAGAACTCATCGAGGCCTTCGTTTTGACAGGTTATGGCTCCCGTAACTCTAAACGAGCTAGAAGTTATGGCCGTCCGAATAATCGATATCTACAGGGTGCAACATCCACGGTGCAAGGTGCAACATCCGTCCGAAATGGCGAAACAGTGCCGTACGACCTTTAGAAATTCGTGCATGGATTTGAAACGGAACAGTACCATGGTGCACCACTCTCCAGCGATGGGAAGTCGAAGACGGGCCACGGTAATCCCGTTTTACCGTAAAAATCCACGTGTTGAAAAAACGAAGGGTAAAAAACTTACGAGACCCGATTGAGATTCGGGTTGTCCTTTTTGGGCATTAATCTATCCGTTGACGGCTGAAAGCTGTCAAAGCCGTAGAACTCATCGAGGCCTTCGTTTTGACAGGTTATGGCTCCCGTAACTCTAAACGAGCCGGAAGTTATGGCCGTCCGAATAATCGATATCTACAGGGTGCAACATCCACGGTGCAAGGTGCAACATCCGTCCGAAATGGCGAAACAGTGCCGTACGACTTTTAGAAATGCATGCATGGATTTGAAATGGAATAGTACCATGGTGCACCACTCTTCAACGATGGGAAGTCGAAGACGGGCCACGGTAATCCCGTTTTGCCGTAAAAATCCACGTGTCGAAAAAACGAAGGGTAAAAAACTTAAGAGACCCGATTGAGATTCAGGTTGTCCTTTTTTGGTATTAATCTATCCGTTGACAGCAGAAAGCTGTCATAGCCGTAGAACTCATCGAGGCCTTCGTTTTGACAGGTTATGGCTCCCATAACTCTAAACGAGCCAGAAGTTATGGCCGTCCGAATAATCGATATCTACAGGGTGCAACATCCACGGTGCAAGGTGCCACATCCGTCCAAAATGGCGAAACAGTGCCGTACGACTTTTAGAAATGCGTGCATGGATTTGAAACGGAACAGTACCATGGTGCACCACTCTCCAGCGATGGGAAGTCGAAGACGGGCCACGGTAATCCCGTTTTACCATAAAAATCCACGCGTCGAAAAAACGAAGGGTAAAAAATTTACGAGACTCGATTGAGATTCGGGTTGTCCTTTTTGGGCATTAATCTATCCGTTGATGGCAGAAAGCTGTCAAAGCCGTAGAACTCATCGAGGCCTTCGTTTTGACAGGTTATGACTCCCGTAACTCTAAACGAGCCAGAAGTTATGGCCGTCCGAATAATCGATATCTACGGGGTGCAACATCCACGGTGCAAGGTGCAACATCCGTCCGGAATGGCGAAACAGTGCCGTACGTCTTTTAGAAATGCGTGCATGAATTTGAAACGGAACATTACCATGGTGCACCACACTCTAGCGATGGGAAGTCGAAGACGGGCCACGGTAATCCCGTTTTACCATAAAAATCCACGTGTCGAAGAAACGAAGGGTAAAAACTTACGAGACCCGATTGAGATTCGGGTTGTCCTTTTTGGGCATTAATCTATCCGTTGACGGCTGAAATCTGTCAAAGCCGTAGAACACATCGAGGCCTTCGTTTTGACAGGTTATGGCTCCCGTAACTCTAAACGAGCCAGAAGTTATGGCCGTCCGAATAATCGATATCTACAGAGTGCAACATCCACGGTGCAAGGTGCAACATCCGTCCGAAATGGCGAAACAGTGCCGTACGACTTTTAGAAATGCGTGCATGGATTAGAAACGGAACAGTACCATGGCGCACCACTCTTCAGCGATGGGAAGTCGAAGACGGGCCACGGTAATCCCGTTTTACCGTAAAAATCCACGTGTCGAAAATACGAAGGGTAAAAAACTTACTGGACCCGATTGAGATTCGGGTTGTCCTTTTTGGGCATTAATCTATCCGTTGATGGATGAAAGCTGTCAAAGCCATAGAACTCATCGAGGCCTTCGTTTTGACAGGTTATGGATCCCGTAACCCTAAACGAGCCAGAAGTTATGGCCGTCCGAATAATCGATATTTACAGGGTGCAACATCCACGGTGCAAGGTGCAACATTTGTCCGAAATGGCGAAACAGCGCCGTACGAACTTTAGAAATGCGTGCATGGATTTGAAACGAAACAGTACCATGGTGCACCACTCTCCAGCGATGGTAAATCGAAGACCAGCCACCGTAATCCCGTTTTACCATAAAAATCCACGTGTCGAAAAAACGAAGGGTGAAAAACTTACGAGACCCGATTGAGATTCGGGTTGTCCTTTTTGGGCATTAATCTATCCGTTGATGGCTAAAAGCTGTCAAAGCCGTAGAACTCATCGATGCCTTCGTTTTGACAGGTTATGGCTCCTGTAACTCTAAACGAGCCAGAAGTTATGGCCATCCGAATAATCGATATCCACAGGGTGCAACATCCACGGTGCAAGGTGCAACATCCATCCGAAATGGCGAAACAGTGTCGTACGACCTTTAGAAATGCGTGCATGGATTTGAAACGGAACAGTACCATGGTGCACCACTCTCCAGCGATGGTAATTCGAAGACCAGCCACCGTAATCCCGTTTTACCGTAAAAATCCACGTGTCAAAAAAACGAAGGGTAAAAAACTTACGAGACCCGATTGAGATTCGGGTTGTCCTTTTTGGGCATTAATCTATCCGTTGACGGCTGAAATCTGTCAAAGCCGTAGAACTCATCGAGGCCTTCGTTTTGACAGGTTATGGATCCCGTAACCCTAAACGAGCCAGAAGTTATGGCCGTCCGAATAATCGATATCTACAGGCTGCAACAACCACGGTGCAAGGTGCAACATCCGTCCGAAATGGCGAAACAGTGCCGTACGACCTTTAGAAATTCGTGCATGGATTTGAAACGGAACAGTACCATGGTGCACCACTCTCCAGCGATGGTAAATCGAAGACCAGCCACCGTAATACCGTTTTACCGTAAAAATCCACGTGTCGAAAAAACGAGGGGTAAAAAACTTACGAGACCCGATTGAGATTCGGGTTGTCCTTTTTGGGCATTAATCTATCCGTTGACGGCTGAAAGCTGTCAAAGTCGTAGAACTCATCGAGGCCTTCGTTTTGACAGGTTATGGCTCCCGTAACTCTAAACGAGCTAGAAGTTATGGCCGTCCGAATAATCGATATCTACAGGGTGCAACATCCACGGTGCAAGGTGCAACATCCGTCCGAAATGGCGAAACAGTGTCGTACGGCCTTTAGAAATTCGTGCATGGATTTGAAACGGAACAGTACCATGGTGCACCACTCTCCAGCGATGGGAAGTCGAAGACGGGCCACGGTAATCCCGTTTTACCGTAAAAATCCACGTGTTGAAAAAACGAAGGGTAAAAAACTTACGAGACCCGATTGAGATTCGGGTTGTCCTTTTTGGGCATTAATCTATCCGTTGACGGCTGAAAGCTGTCAAAGCCGTAGAACTCATCGAGGTCTTCGTTTTGACAGGTTATGGCTCCCGTAACTCTAAACGAGCCGGAAGTTATGGCCGTCCGAATAATCGATATCTACAGGGTGCAACATCCACGGTGCAAGGTGCAACATCCGTCCGAAATGGCGAAACAGTGCCGTATGACTTTTAGAAATGCGTGCATGGATTTGAAACGGAACATTACCATGGTGCACCACTCTCCAGCGATGGGAAGTCGAAGACGGGCCACGGTAATCCCGTTTTACCGTAAAAATCCACGTTTCAAAAAAACGAAGGGTAAAAAACTTAAGAGACCCGATTGAGATTCAGGTTGTCCTTTTTTGGCATTAATCTATCCGTTGACAGCAGAAAGCTGTCATAGCCGTAGAACTCATCAAGGCCTTCGTTTTGACAGGTTATGGCTCCCGTAACTCTAAACGAGCCAGATGTTATGGCCGTCCGAATAATCGATATCTACAGGGTGCAACATCCACGGTGCAAGGTGCAACATCCGTCCGAAATGACGAAACAGTGTCGTACGACTTTTAGAAATGCGTGCATGGATTTGAAACGGAATAGTACCATGGTGCACCACTCTTCAGCGATGGGAAGTCGAAGACGGGCCACGGTAATCCCGTTTTGCCGTAAAAATCCACGTGTCGAAAAAACGAAGGGTAAAAAACTTAAGAGACCCGATTGAGATTCAGGTTGTCCTTTTTTGGCATTAATCTATCCGTTGACAACAGAAAGCTGTCATAGCCGTAGAACTCATCGAGTCCTTCGTTTTGACAGGTTATGGCTCCCGTAACTCTAAACGAGCCAGAAGTTATGGCCGTCCGAATAATCGATATCTACAGGGTGCAACATCCACGGTGCAAGGTAGAACATCCGTCCGAAATGGCGAAACAGTGCCGTATGACTTTTAGAAATGCGTGCATGGATTTGAAACGAAATAGTACCATGGTGCACCACTCTTCAGCGATGGGAAGTTGAAGACGGGCCACGGTAATCCCGTTTTGCCGTAAAAATCCACGTGTCGAAAAAACGAAGGGTAAAAAACTTACGAGACCCGATTGAGATTCGGGTTGTCCCTTTTGTGCATTAATCTATCCGTTGACGGTTGAAAGCTGTCAAAGCCGTAGAAATCATCGAGGCCTTCGTTTTGACAGGTTATTGTTCCCGTAACTCTAAACGAGCCAGAAGTTT
Source organism: Allium cepa (assembly GCA_030765085.1). Classification (NCBI taxonomy): domain Eukaryota; kingdom Viridiplantae; phylum Streptophyta; class Magnoliopsida; order Asparagales; family Amaryllidaceae; genus Allium; species Allium cepa. The sequence goes on from CM060941.1 coordinate 4,173,200, forward strand.
TGGCCGTCCGAATAATCGATATCCACAGGGTGCAACATCCACGGTGCAAGGTGCAACATCCGTCCGAAATGGCGAAACAGTGCCGTACGACCTTTAGAAATGCGTGCATGGATTTGAAAAGGAATAGTACCATGGTGCACCACTCTCCAGCGATAGTAAATCATAGACCATCCACCGTAATCCCGTTTTAACATAAAAATCCACGTGTCGAAAAAACGAAGGGTAAAAAACTTACGAGACCCGATTGAGATTCGGGTTGTCCTTTTTGGGCATTAATCTATCCGTTGACGGCTGAAAGCTGTCAAAGCCGTAGAACTCATCGATGCCTACGTTTTGACAGGTTATGGCTCCCGTATCTCTAAACGAGCCAGAACTTATGGCCGTCCGAATAATCGATATCCACAGGGTGCAACATCCACGGTGCAAAGTGCAACATCCGTCCGAAATGGCGAAACAGTGCCGTAAGACCTTTAGAAATTCGTTCGTGGATTTGAAACGGAACAGTACCATGGTGCACCACTCTCCAGCGATGGGAATTCGAAGATGGGCCACGGTAATCCCGTTTTACCATAAAAATCCACGTGTCGAAAAAACGAAGGGTAAAAAACTTACGAGACCCGATTGAGATTCGGGTTGTCCTTTTTGGGCATTAATCTATCCGTTGACGGCTGAAAGCTATCAAAGCCATAGAACTCATCGAGGTCTTCGTTTTGACGGGTTATGGCTCTCGTAACTCTAAACGAGCCAGAAGTTATGGCCGTCTGAATAATCGATATCTACAGAGTGCAACATCCACGGTGCAAGGTGCAACATCCGTCCGAAATGGAGAAACGGTGCCGTACGACTTTGAGAATTGCGTGCGTGGATTTGAAACGGAACAGTACCATGGTGCACCCCTCTTCAGCGATGGAAAGTCGAAGACGGGCCACGGTAATCCCGTTTTACCGTAAAAATCCACGTGTCGAAAAAACTTACGAGACCTGATAGAAATTCTGGTTGTCCTATTTGGGTATTAATCTATCCGTTGACGGCTGAAAGCTATCAAAGCCGTAGAACTCATCGAGGCCTTCGTTTTGACAGGTTATGGCTGCTGCAACTCTAAACGAGCCAGAAGTTATGGCCGTCCGAATAATCGATATCTACAGGGTGCGACATCCATGGTCCAAGGTGCAAATCCGTCCAAAATGGCGAAACAGTGCCGTATGACTTTTAGAAATGCGTGCATGGATTTGAAACGGAACAGTACCATGGTGCACCACTCTCCAGCGATGAGAAGTCGAAGACGGGCCACGGTAATCACGTTTTACCGTAAAAATCCGCGTGTCGAAAAAACGAAGGGTAAAAAACTTACGAGACCCGATTGAGATTCGGGTTGTCCTTTTTGGGCATTAATCTATCCGTTGACGGAAGAAAGCTGTCAAAGCCGTAGAACTCATCGAGGTCTTCGTTTTGACAGGTCGTACGGCACTGTTTCTCCATTTCGGACGGATGTTGCACCTTGCACCGTGGATGTTGCACCCTGTAGATATCGATTATTCGGATGGCCGTAACTTCTGGCTCGTTTAGAGTTACGGGAGCCATTACCTGTCAAAACGAAGGCCTCGATGAGTTCTACGGCTTTGACAGCTTTCAGCCGTCAACGGATAGATTTATGCCGAAAAAGGACAACCCGAATCTCAATCGGGTCTCGTAAGTTTTTTACCCTTCGTTTTTTCGACGCTTGGATTTTTACGGTAAAACGGGATTACCGTGGCCCGTCTTCGACTTTCCATCGCTGAAGAGTGGTGCACCATGGTACTGTTCCGTTTCAAATCCTTGTAAGAATTTCTAAAAGTCGTACGGCACTGTTTGTCCATTTCGGACGGATGTTGCACCTTGCACCGTGGATGTTGCACCCTGTAGATATCGATTATTCAGACAGCCATAACTTCTGGCTCGTTTAGAGTTACGGGAGCCATAACCTTTTAAAACGAAGGCCTCGATGAGTTCTACGGCTTTGACAGCTTTCATCCATCAAAGGATAGATTAATGCCCAAATAGGACAACCCGAATCTCAATCGGGTATCGTAAGTTTTTTTACCCTTCGTTTTTTCGACACGTGGATTTTTACGGTAAAACGGGATTACGGTTGCCTGTCTTCGACTTCCCATCGCTGAAGAGTGGTGCACATGGTACTATTCCGTTTCAAATCCATGCACGCATTTCTAAAAGTCGTACTTCACTATTTCTCCATTTCGGACGGATGTTGCACCTTGCACTGTGGATGTTGCACCCTGTAGATATCGATTATTCGGAAGGCCATAACTTCTGGCTCGTTTAGAGTTACGGGAGCCATAACCTGTCAGAACGAAGGCCTCGATGAGTTCTACGGCTTTGACAGCTTTCAGCCATCAAAGGATAGATTAATGCCCAAATAGGAATCTCAATCGGGTCTCGCAAGTTTTTTACCCTTCGTTTTTTCGACACGTAGATTTTTACGGTAAAACGGGATTACGGTGGCCCGTCTTCGACTTTCCAACGCTGAAGAGTGGTGCACCATGGTACTGTTCCATTTCAAATCCATGCACGCATTTCTAAATGTCGTACGGCACTGTTTCGCCATTTCGGACGGATGTTGCACCTTGCACCGTGGATGTTGCACCCTGTAGATATCGATTATTCGGACGACCATAACTTCTGGCTCGTTTAGAGTTACGGGAGCCATTACCTGTCAAAACGAAGGCCTCGATGAGTTCTACGGCTTTGACAGCTTTCAGCCGTCAACGGATAGATTAATGCCCAAAAAGGACAACCCGATTCTCAATCGGGTCTCGTAAGTTTTTTACCCTTCGTTTTTTCGACACGTGGATTTTAACGCTAAAACGGGATTACGGTGGCCCGTCTTCGACTTCCCATCACTGAAGAGTGTTGCACCATGGTACTGTTCCGTTTCAAATCCATGCACGCATTTCTAAAGGTCGTACGGCACTGTTTCGCCATTTCGGACGGATGTTGCACCTTGCACCGTGGATGTTGCACCCTGTAGATATCGATTATTCGGACGACCATAACTTCTGGCTCCTTTAGAGTTACGGGAGCCATTACCTGTCAAAACGAAGGCCTCGATGAGTTCAACGGCTTTGACCGCTTTCAGCCGTCAACGGATAGATTAATGCCCAAAAAGGACAACCCGAATCTCAATCGGGTCTCGTAAGTTTTTTACGCTTCGTTTTTTCGACACGTGGATTTTTACGGTAAAACGGGATAACCGTGGCCCGTCTTCGACTTCCCATCGCTGAAGAGTGGTGCACCGTGGTACTGTTCCGTTTCAAATCCATGCAAGAATTTCTAAAAGTCGTACGGCACTGTTTCTCCATTTCGAACGGATGTTGCACCTCGCACCGTGGATGTTGCACCGTGTAAATATCGATTATTCAGACGGCCATAACTTCTGGCTCGTTTAGAGTTACGGGAGCCATAACCTTTCAAAACGAAGGCCTCGATGACTTCTACGGCTTTGATAGCTTTCAGCCGTCAACGGATAGATTAATGCCCAAATAGGACAACCCGAATCTCAATCGGGTCTCGTATGTTTTTTACCCTTCGTTTTTTCGACACGTGGATTTTTACGGTAAAACGGGATTACGGTGGCCCGTCTTCGACTTCCCATCGCTGAAGAGTGGTGCACCATTGTACTATTCCGTTTCAAATCCAAGCACGCATTTCTAAAAGTCGTACGGCACTGTTTCTCCATTTCGGACGGATGTTGCACCTTGCACCGTGGATGTTGCACCCTGCAAATATCGATTATTCGGAAGGCCATAACTTCTGGCTCGTTTAGAGTTACGGGAGCCATAACCTGTCAAAACGAAGCCCTCGATGAGTTCTACGGCTTTAGCAGCTTTCAGCCATCAACGGATAGATTAATGCCCAAATAGGACAACCCGAATCTCAATCGGGTCTCGCAAGTTTTTTACCCTTCGTTTTTTCGACACGTGTATTTTTATGGCAAAACGGGATACCGTGGCCCGTCTTCGACTTCCGATCACAGGAGAGTTGTGCACCATGCTACTGTTCCATTTCAAATCCATGCACGCATTTCTAAATCTCGTTCGGCACTGTTTCGCCATTTCGGACGGATGTTGCACCTTGCACCGTGGATGTTGCACCCTGTAGATATCGATTATTCGGACGACCATAACTTCTGGCTCGTTTAGAGTTACGGGAGCCATTACCTGTCAAAACGAAGGCCTCGATGAGTTCTACGGCTTTGACAGCTTTCAGCCGTCAACGGATAGATTAATGCCCAAAAAGGACAACCCGATTCTCAATCGGGTCTCCTAAGTTTTTTACCCTTCGTTTTTTCGACACGTGGATTTTAACGGTAAAACGGGATTACGGTGGCCCGTCTTCGACTTCCCATCGCTGAAGAGTGGTGCACCATGGTACTGTTCCGTTTCAAATCCATGAACGCATTTCTAAAGGTCGTACGGCACTGTTTCGCCATTTCGGACGGATGTTGCACCTTGCACCGTGGATGTTGCACCCTGTAGATATCGATTATTCGGACGACCATAACTTCTGGCTCCTTTAGAGTTACGGGAGCCATTACCTGTCAAAACGAAGGCCTCGATGAGTTCAACGGCTTTGACCGCTTTCAGCCGTCAACGGATATATTAATGCCCAAAAAGGACAACCCGAATCTCAATCGGGTCTCGTAAGTTTTTTACGCTTCGTTTTTTCGACACGTGGATTTTTACGGTAAAACGGGATAACCGTGGCCCATCTTCGACTTCCCATCGCTGAAGAGTGGTGCACCGTGGTACTGTTCCGTTTCAAATCCATGCAAGAATTTCTAAAAGTCATACGGCACTGTTTCTCCATTTCGAACGGATGTTGCAGCTCGCACCGTGGATGTTGCACCGTGTAAATATCGATTATTCAGACGGCCATAACTTCTGGCTCGTTTAGAGTTACGGGAGCCATAACCTTTCAAAACGAAGGCCTCGATGACTTCTACGGCTTTGACAGCTTTCAGCCGTCAACGGATAGATTAATGCCCAAATAGGACAACCCGAATCTCAATCGGGTCTCGTATGTTTTTTACCCTTCGTTTTTTCGACACGTGGACTTTTACGGTAAAACGGGATTACGGTGGCCCGTCTTCGACTTCCCATCGCTGAAGAGTGGTGCACCATTGTACTATTCCTTTTCAAATCCAAGCACGCATTTCTAAAAGTCGTACGGCACCGTTTCTCCATTTCGGACGGATGTTGCACCTTGCACCGTGGATGTTGCACCCTGCAGATATCGATTATTCGGAAGGCCATAACTTCTGGCTCGTTTAGAGTTACGGGAGCCATAACCTGTCAAAACGAAGCCCTCGATGAGTTCTACGGCTTTAACAGCTTTCAGCCATCAACGGATAGATTAATGCCCAAATAGGACAACCCGAATCTCAATCGGGTCTCGTAACTTTTTTACCCTTCGTTTTTTCGACACGTGGATTTTTACGGTAAAACGGGATTACGGTGGCCCGTCTTCGACTTCCCATCGCTGAAGAGTGGTGCACCATGGTACTGTTCCGTTTCAAATCCATGCACGCATTTCTAGAAGTCGTACGGCACTGTTTCTCCATTTCGGACGGATGTTTCACCTTGCACCGTGGATGTTGCACCCTACAGATATCGATTATTCGGACGGCCATAACTTCTGGCTCGTTTAGAGTTACGAAAGCCTTAACTAGTCAAAACGAAGGCCTCGATGAGTTCTACGGCTTTGATAGCTTTCATCCGTCACTGGATAGATTAATCCCCAAAAAGGACAACCCGAATCTCAATCGGGTCTCCTAAGTTTTTTACCCTTCGTTTTTTCGACACGTCGATTTTTACGGCAAAACGGGATTACCGTGGTCCGTCTTCGATTTCCCATCGCTGAAGTGTGGTGCACCATGGTACTGTTCCATTTCAAATCCATGCACGCATTTCTAAAGGTCGTACGCCATTGTTTCGCCATTTCGGACGGATGTTGCACCTTGCACCGTGGTTGTTGCACCCTGTAGATATCGATTATTCGGATGGCCGTAACTTCTGGCTATTTAAAGTTACGGGAGCCGTTACCTGTCAAAACGAAGGCCTCGATGAGTTCTACGGCTTTGACAGCTTTCAGCCATCAACGGATAGATTAATGCCCAAAAAGGACAACCCGAATCTCAATCGGGTCTCGTAAGTTTTTTACCCTTCGTTTTTTCGACACGTGGATTTTTACGGTAAAACGGGATTACCGTGGCCCGTCTTCGACTTCCCATCGCTGAAGAGTGGTGCACCATGGTACTGTTCCGTTTCAAATCCATGCAAGAATTTCTAAAAGTCGTACGGCACTGTTTCTCCATTTCGGACAGATGTTGCACCTTGCACCGTGGATGTTGCACCCTGTAGATATCGATTATTCAGACGGCCATAACTTCTGGCTCGTTTAGCGTTACGGGAGCCATAACCTTTCAAAACGAAGGCCTCGATGAGTTCTACGGCTTTGAAAGCTTTTAGCCGTCAATGGATGCCCAAATAGAACAACCCGAATCTCAATCGGGTCTCGTAAGTTTTTTACCATTCGTTTTTTCGACACGTGGATTTTTACGGTAAAACGGGATTACGGTGGCCCGTCTTCGACTTAACATCGCTGAAGAGTGGTGCACCATGGTACTATTCCGTTTCAAATCCATGCACGCATTTCTAAAAGTCGTACGACACTGTTTCTCCATTTCGGACGGATGTTGCACCTTGCACCGTGGATGTTGCACCCTGTAGATATCGATTATTCGGACGGCCATAACTTCTGGCTCGTTTAGAGTTACGGGAGCCATAACCTGTCAAAACGAAGGCCTCGATGAGCTCTACGGCTTTGACAGCTTTCAGCCATCAATGGATAGATTAATGCCCAAATAGGACAACCCGAATCTCAATCGGGTCTCATAAATTTTTTACCCTTCGTTTTTTCGACACGTGGATTTTTACGGTAAAACGGGATTACGGTGGCCCGTCTTCGACTTCCCATCACTGAAGAGTGGTGCACCATGGTACTATTCCGTTTCAAATCCATGCACGCATTTCTAAAGGTTGTACGGCACTGTTTCGCCATTTCGGATGGATGTTGCACCTTGCACCGTGGATTTTGCACCCTGTGGATATCGATTATTCGGACGGCCATAACTTCTGGCTCGTTTAGAGTAAGGGGATCCATAACCTGTCAAAACGAAGGCCTCGATGAGTTCTACGGCTTTGACAGCATCCAGCCATCACTGGATAGATTAATGCACAAAATGGACAACCCGAATCTCAATCGGGTCTCGTAAGTTTTTTACCCTTCGTTTTTTCGACATGTCGATTTTTACGGCAAAACGAGATTACCGTGGCAGGTCTTCGATTTACCATCGCTGGAGAGTGGTGCACCATGGTACTGTTCCGTTTCAAATCCATACACGCATTTCTAAAAGTCGTAGGACACTGTTTCGCCATTTCGGATTGCACCTTGCACCGTGGATGTTGCACCCTGCAGATACCGATTATTCGGACGACCGTAACCTCTGGCTCGTATAGAGTTACGGGAGCCATTACCTGTCAAAACGAAGGCCTCAATGAGTTCTACGACTTTGACAGCTTTCAGCCATCAACGGATATATTAATGCCCAAAAAGGACAACCCGAATCTCAATCGGGTCTCGTAAGTTTTTTACCCATCGTTTTTTCGACACGTGGATTTTCACGGCAAAACGGGATTACCGTGGCCGGTCTTCGATTTACCATCGCTGGAGAGTGGTGAAACATGGTACTGTTCCGTTTCAAATCCATGCGCGCATTTCTAAAAGTCGTACGGCACTGTTTCGCCATTTCGGACGGATGTTGCACCTTGCACCGTGGATGTTGCACCCTGTAGATATCGATTATTCGGAAGGCCATAACCTCTGGCTCGTTTAGAGTTACGGGAGCCATAACCTGTCAAAACGAAGGCCTCGATGAGTTCTACGGCTGTGACAGCTTTCAGCCGTAAACGGATAGATTAATGCCCAAAAAGGACAACCCGAATCTCAATCGGGTCTCGTAAGTTTTTTACCCTTCGTTTTTTCGACATGTGGATTTTTACGGTAAATCGGGATTACCGTGGCCCGTCTTCGACTTCCCATCGCTGGAGAGTGGTGCACCATGGTACTGTTCTGTTTCAAATCCATACACGCATTTCTAAAATTCGTACGGCACTGTTTCGCCATTTCGGACGGATGTTGCACCTTACACCGTGGATGTTGCACCCTGTAGATAACGATTATTCGGACGGTCATAACTTCTGGCTCGTTTAGAGTAACGGGAGCCATAACCTGTCAAAACGAAGGCCTCGGTGAGTTGTACAGCTTTGACAGCTTTAAGCCGTCAACGGATAGATTAATGCCCAAATAGGACAACCCGAATCTCAATCGGGTCTCGTAAGTTTTTTACCCTTCGTTTTTTCGACACGTAGATTTTTACCGTAAAACAGAATTACGGTGGCCCGTCTTCGACTTCCCATCGCTGAAGAATGGTGCACCATGGTACTGTTCCGTTTCAAATCCATGCACCCATTTCTAAAGGTCGTACGGCACTGTTTCGCCATTTCGGACGGATGTTGCACCTTGCACCGTGGATGTTGCACCCTGTAGATATCGATTATTCGGACGGCTATAACTTCTGGCTCGTTTGGAGTTACGGGAGCCATTACCTGTCAAAACGAATGCCTCGATGAGTTCTACGGCATTGACGGCTTTCAGCGGTCAACGGATAGATTAATGCCCAAAAAGGACAACCCGAATCTCAATCGGGTCTCGTAAGTTTTTTACCCTTCGTTTTTTCGACACGTGGATTTTTACGGTAAAACGGGATTACCGTGGCCCGTCTTCGACTTCCCATAGCTGAAGAGTGGTGCACCATGGTACTTTTCCGTTTCAAATCCATGCACGCATTTCTAAAAGTCGTACGGCACTATTTCTCCATTTCGAACGGATGTTGCACCTTGCACCGTGGATGTTGCACCCTATAGATATCGATTATTCAGACGGCCGTAACTTCTGGCTCGTTTAGAGTTACGGGAGCCATCACCTAGGAAAACGAAGGCCTCGATGAGTTCTACGGCTTTGACAGCTTTCACCCGTCAACGGATAGATTAATGCCCAAATAGGACAACCCGAATCTCAATCGGGTCTCGTAAGTTTTTTACCCTTCGTTTTTTCGACACGTGGTTTTTTACGGTAAAACGGGATTGCGGTGGCCCGTCTTTGACTCCCATCGCTGAAGAGTAGTGCATCATGGTACTGTTCCGTTTCAAATCCATGCACGCATTTCTAAAGGTCGTACGGCACAGTTTCGCCATTTCGGACGGATGTTGCACCTTGCACCGTGGATGTTGCACCCTGTACATATCGATTATTCGGACGGCCATCACTTCTGGCTCGTTTAGAGTTACGGGAGCCATAACCTGTCAAAACGAAGGCCTCGATGAGTTCTACGGCTTTGATAGCTTTTAGCCGTCTACGGATAGACTAATGCCCAAAAAGGACAACCCGAATCTCAATCGGGTCTCGTAAGTTTTTTACCCTTCGTTTTTTCGACACGTGGATTTTTACGGTAAAACGGGATTACGGTGGCTGGTCTTCGATTTTCCATCGCTGGAGAGTGTTGCACCATGGTACTGTTCCATTTCAAATCCATGCAGGCATTTCTAAAGGTCGCACGACACTGTTTCGCCATTTCGGACGGATGTTGCGCCTTGCACCGTGGATGTTGCACCCTGTAGATATCGATTATTCGGACGGCCATAACTTCTGGCTCGTTTAGAGTTACGGGAGCCATAACCTTTCAAAATGAAGGCCACGATGAGTTCAACGGCTTTGATAGCTTTCAGCCGTCAACGGATAGATTAATGCCCAAAAAGGACAACCCGAATCTCAATCGGGTCTCGTAAGTTTTTTACCCTTAGTTTTTTCGACACGTGGATTTTTACGGCAAAACGGGATTACTGTGGCCCGTCGTCGACTTCCCATCGCTGAAGAGTGGAGCACCATGGTACTGTTCCGTTTCATATCCATGCACGCATTTCTAAAATTCGTACGACACTGTTTCGCCATATCGGATGGATGTTGCACCTTGCACCGTGGATGTTGCACCCTGTAGATATGGATTATTCGGACAGCCATAACTTCTGGCTTGTTTAGAGTTACGGGAGCCATAACCTGTCAAAACGAAGGCCTCGATGAGTTCTACGGCTTTGACAGCTTTCAGCCGTCAACGGATAGATTAGTGCCCAAAAATGACAACCCGAATCTCAATCGGGTCACGTAAGTTTTTTACCCTTCGTTTTTTCGACACGTGGATTTTTACGTCAAAACGGGATTACCATGGCTGGTCTTCGATTTTCCATCGCTGGAGAGTGGTGCACCATGGTACTGTTCCGTTTCAAATCCATGCACGCATTTCTAAAAGTCGTACGTCACTGTTTCGCCATTTCGGACGGATGCTGCACCTTGCACCGTGGATGTTGCACCCTGTAGATATCGATTATTCGGACGGCCATAAGTTCTGGCTCGTTTAGAGTTACGGGAGCCATAACCTGTCAAAACAAAGGCCACGATGAGTTCAACGGCTTTGACAGCTTTCAGCCGTCAACGGATAGATTAATGCCCAAAAAGGACAACCCGAATCTCAATCGGGTCTCGTAAGTTTTTTACCCTTAGTTTTTTCGACACGTGGATTTTTACGGGAAAACGGGATTACCGTGGCCCGTCTTCGACTTCCCATCGCTGAAGAGTGGTGCACCATGGTACTGTTCCGTTTCAAATCCATGCACGCATTTCTAAAATTCGTACGGCACTGTTTCGCCATTTCGGACGGAAGTTGCACCTTGCACCGTGGATGTTGCACCCTGTAGATATCGATTATTCAGACGGCCATAACTTATGGCTCATTTAGAGTTACGGGAGCCATAACCTGTCAAAACGAAGGCCTCGATGTGTTCTACGGCTTTGACAGCTTTCAGCCGTCAACGGATAGATTAATGCCCAAATAGGACAACCCGAATCTCAATCAGGTCTCGTAAGTTTTTTACCCTTCGTTTTTTCGACACGTGGATTTTTCCGGTACAACGGGATTACGGTGGCCCGTCTTCGACTTCCCATCGCTGAAGAGTGGTGCACCATGGTACTGTTCCGTTTCAAATCCATGCACGCATTTCTAAAGGTCGTACGGCACTGTTTCGCCATTTCGGACGGATGTTGCACCTTGCACCGTGGATGTTGCACCCTGTAGATATCGATTATTCGGACGGCCATAACTTCTGGCTCGTTTAGAGTTACAGGAGCCATAACCTGTCAAAACGAAGGCCTCGATGAGTTCTACGGCTTTTACAACTTTCAGCCGTCAACAGATAGATTAATGCCCAAAAAGGACAACCCGAATCTCAATCGGGTCTCGTAAGTTTTTTACCCTTTGTTTTTTCGACACCGGATTTTTACGGTAAAATGGGATTACCATGGCTCGTCTTCGATTTACCATCGCTGGAGAGTGGTGCACCATGGTACTGTTCCGTTTCAAATCCATGCATGCATTTCTAAAAGTCGTTCGGCAATGTTTCTCCATTTCGGACGGATGTTGCACCTTGCACCGCGGATGTTGCACCCTGTAGATATCGATTATTCGGACGGCCGTAACTTCTGGCTCGTTTAGAGTTACGGGAGCCATTACCTGTTAAAACGAAGGCCTCGATGAGCTCTACGGCATTGACGGCTTTCAGCCGTCAACGGATAGATTAATGCCCAAAAAGGACAACCCGAATCTCAATCGGGTCTCGTAAGTTTTTTACCCTTCGTTTTTTCGACACGTGGATTTTTACGGTAAAACGGGATTACCGTGGCCCGTCTTCGACTTCCCATAGCTGAAGAGTGGTGCACCATGGTACTGTTCCGTTTCAAATCCATGCACGCATTTCTAAAAGTCGTACGACACTGTTTCTCCATTTCGAACGGATGTTGCACCTTGCACCGTGGATGTTGCACCCTGTAGATATCGATTATTTGGACGGCCATAACTTCTGGCTCGTTTAGAGTTACGGGAGCCATCACCTATCAAAACGAAGGCCTCGATGAGTTCTACGGCTTTGACAGCTTTCACCCGTCAACGGATAGATTAATGCCCAAATAGGAGAACCCGAATCTCAATCGGGTCTCGTAAGTTTTTTACCCATCGTTTTTTCGACACGTGGTTTTTTACGGTAAAACGGGATTACGGTGGCCTGTCTTCGACTTTCCATCGCTGAAGAGTGGTGCACCATGGTACTGTTCCGTTTCAAATCCATGCACGCATTTCTAAAGGTCGTACGGCACTGTTTCGCCATTTCGGACGGATGTTGCACCTTGCACCGTGGATGTTGCACCCTGTAGATATCGATTATTCGGACAGCCATAACTTCTGGCTCGTTTAGAGTTACGGGAGCCATAACCTGTCAAAACGAAGGCCTCGATGAGTTCTACGGCTTTGATAGCTTTCAGCCGTCAACGGATAGATTAATGCCCAAAAAGGACAACCCGAATCTCAATCGGGTCTCGTAAGTTTTTTACCCTTCGTTTTTTCGACACGTGGATTTTTACGGTAAAACGGGATTACGGTGGCTGGTCTTCAATTTACCATCGCTGGAGAGTGGTGCACCATGGTACTATTCCGTTTCAAATCCATGCAGGCATTTCTAAAGGTCGTACGGCACTGTTTCGCCATTTCGGACGGATGTTGCGCCTTGCACCGTGGATGTTGCACCCTGTATATATCGATTATTCGGACGGCCATAACTTCTGGCTCGTTTAGAGTTACGGGAGCCATAACCTGTCAAAATGAAGGCCACGATGAGTTCAACGGCTTTGATAGCTTTCAGCCGTCAACGGATAGATTAATGCCCAAAAAGGACAACCCGAATCTCAATCGGGTCTCGTAAGTTTTTTACCCATTGTTTTTTCGACACGTGGATTTTTACGGAAAAACGGGATTACTGTGGCCCGTCTTCGACTTCCCATCGCTGAAGAGTGGTGCACCATGGTACTGTTCCGTTTCAAATCCATGCACGCATTTCTAAAAGTCGTACGGCACTGTTTCGCGATTTCGGACGGATGTTGCACCTTGCACCGTGGATGTTGCGCCCTGTAGATATTGATTATTCGGACAGCCATAACTTCTGGCTTGTTTAGAGTTACGGGAGCCATAACCTGTCAAAACGAAGGACTCGATGAGTTCTACGGCTTTGACAGCTTTCAGCCGTCAACGGATAGATTAATGCCCAAAAATGACAACCTGAATCTCAATCGGGTCACGTAAGTTTTTTACCCTTCGTTTTTTCGACACGTGGATTTTTACGACAAAACGGGATTACCGTGGCTGGTCTTCGATTTACCATCGCTGGAGAGTGGTGCACCATGGTACTGTTCCGTTTCAAATCTATGCACGCATTTCTAAAAGTCGTACGTCACTGTTTCGCCATTTCGGACGGATGTTGCACCTTGCACCGTGGATGTTGCACCCTGTAGATATCGATTATTCGGACGGCCATAACTTCTGGCTCGTTTAGAGTTACGGGAGCCATAACCTGTCAAAACGAAGGCCACGATGAGTTCAACTGCTTTGACAAGTTTCAGCCATCAACGGATAGATTAATGCCCAAAAAGGACAACCCGAATCTCAATCGGGTCTCGTAAGTTTTTTACCCTTAGTTTTTTCGACACGTGGATTTTTACGGCAAAACGGGGTTACTGTGGCCCGTCTTCGACTTCCCATCGCTGAAGAGTGGTGCACCATGGAACTGTTCCATTTCAAATCCATGCACGCATTTCTAAAAGTCGTACGGCACTGTTTCGCCATTTCGGACGGATGTTGCACCTTGCACCGTGGATGTTGCACCCTGTAGATATCGATTATTCGGACCGCCATAACTTCTGGCTCATTTAGAGTTACGGGAGCCATAACCTGTCAAAACGAAGGCCTCGATGAGTTCTACGGCTTTGACAGCTTTTAGCCGTCAACGGATAGATTAATGCCCGAAAAGGACAACCCGAATCTCAATCGGGTCTCGTAAGTTTTTTACCCTTCGTTTTTTCGACACGTGGATTTTTACGGTAAAACGGGGTTACCGTGGCCCGTCTTCGACTTCCCATCGCTGAAGAGTGGTGCACCATGGTACTGTTCCATTTCAAATCCATTCATGCATTTCTAAAAGTCGTACGGCACTGTTTCTCCATTTCGGACGGATGTTTCACCTTGCACCGTGGATGTTGCACCCTGTAGATATCGATTATTCAGACGGCCATAACTTCTGGCTCGTTTAGAGTTACGGGAGCCATAACCTGTCAAAACGAAGGCCTCGATGCGTTCTACGGCTTTGACAGCTTTCTGCCGTCAACGGATAGATTAATGCCCAAATAGGACAACCCGAATCTCAATCGGGTCTCGTAAGTTTTTTACACTCCGTTTTTTTGACACGTGGATTTTTCCGGTACAACGGGATTACGGTGGCCCGTCTTCGACTTCCCATCGCTGAAGAGTGGTGCACCATGGTACTGTTCCATTTCAAATCCATGCACGCATTTCTAAAGGTCGTACGTCACTGTTTCGCCATTTCGGACGGATGTTGCACCTTGCACCGTGGATGTTGCACCCTGTAGATATCGATTATTCGGACGGCCATAACTTCTGGCTCGTTTAGAGTTACGGGAGCCATAACCTGTCAAAACGAAGGCCTCGATGAGTTCTACGGCATTGACGGCTTTCAGCCGTCAACGGATAGATTAATGCCCAAAAAGGACAACCCGAATCTCAATCGGGTCTCGTAAGTTTTTTACCCTTCGTTTTTTCGACACGTGGATTTTTACGGTAAAACGGGATTACCGTGGCCCGTCTTCGACTTACCATAGCTGAAGAGTGGTGCACCATGGTACTGTTTCGTTTCAAATCCATGCACGCATTTCTAAAAGTCGTACGGCACTGTTTCTCCATTTCGAACGGATGTTGCACCTTGCACCACGATGTTGCACCCTGTAGATATCGATTATTCAGACGGCCGTAACTTCTGGCTCGTTTAGAGTTACGGGAGCCATCACCTATCAAAACGAAGGCCTCGATGAGTTCTACGGCTTTGACAGCTTTCACCCGTCAACGGATAGATTAATACCCAAATAGGACAACCCGAATCTCAATCGGGTCTCGTAAGTTTTTTACCCTTCGTTTTTTCAACACATGGTTTTTTACGGTAAAACGGGATTACGGTGGCCCGTCTTCGACTTTCCATCGCTGAAGTGTGGTGCACCATGGTACTGTTCCGTTTCAAATCCATGCACGCATTTCTAAAGGTCGTATAGCACTGTTTCGCCATTTCGGACGGATGTTGCACCTTGCACCGTGGATGTTGCACCCTGTACATATCGATTATTCGGACGGCCATAACTTCTGGCTCGTTTAGAATTACGGGAGCCATAACCTGTCAAAACGAAGGCCTCGATGAGTTCTACGGCTTTGATAGCTTTCAGCCATCAACGGATAGATTAATGCCCAAAAAGGACAACCCGAATCTCAATCGGGTCTCGTAAGTTTTTTACCCTTCGTTTTTTCGACACGTGGATTTTTACGGTAAAACGGGATAACGGTGGCTGGTCTTCGATTTACCATCGCTGGAGAGTGGTGCACCATGGTACTGTTCCGTTTCAAATCCATGCAGGCATTTCTAAAGGTCGTACGACACTGTTTCGCCATTTCGGACGGATGTTGCGCCTTGCTCCGTGGATGTTGCACCCTGTTGATATCGATTATTCGGACGGCCATAACTTCTGGCTCGTTTAGAGTTACGGGAGCCATAACCTGTCAAAACGAAGGCCACAATGAGTTCAACGGCTTTGACAGCTTTTAGCCGTCAACGGATAGATTAATGCCCAAAAAGGACAACCCAAACCTCAATCGGGTCTCGTAAGTTTTTTACCCTGAGTTTTTTCGACACGTGGATTTTTACGGCAAAACGGAATTACTGTGGCCCGTCTTCGACTTCCCATCACTGGAGAGTGGTGCACCATGGTACTGTTCCGTTTCAAATCCATGCACGCATTTCTAAAAGTCGTACGGCACTGTTTCGCCATTTCGGACGGATGTTGCACCTTGCACCGTGGATGTTGCACCCTGTAGATATCGATTATTCGGACAGCCATAACTTCTAGCTTGTTTAGAGTTACGGGAGCAATAACCTGTCAAAACGAAGGCCTCGATGAGTTCTACGGCTTTGACAGCTTTCAGCCGTCAACGGATAGATTAATGCCCAAAAATGACAACCCGAATCTCAATCGGGTCACGTAAGTTTTTTACCCTTCGTTTTTTCGACACGTGGATTTTTACGGCAAAACGGGATTACCGTGGCTGGTCTTCGATTTACCATCGCTGGAGAGTGGTGCACCATGGTACTGTTCCGTTTCAAATCCATGCACGCATTTCTAAAAGTCGTACGTCACTGTTTCGCCATTTCGGACGGATGTTGCACCTTGCACCATGGATGTTGCACCCTGTAGATATCGATTATTCGGACGGCCATAACTTCTGGCTCGTTTAGAGTTACGGGACTATAACCTGTCAAAACGAAGGCCACGATGAGTTCTACGGCTTTGATAGCTTTTAGCCGTCAACGGATAGATTAATGCCCGAAAAGGACAACCCGAATCTCAATCGGGTCTCGTAAGTTTTTTACCCTTCGTTTTTTCGACACGTGGATTTTTACGGTAAAACGGGGTTACCGTGGCCCTTCTTCGACTTCCCATCGCTGAAGAGTGGTGCACCATGGTACTGTTCCATTTCAAATCCATGCATGCATTTCTAAAAGTCGTACGGCACTGTTTCACCATTTCGGACGGATGTTGCACCTTGCACCGTGGATGTTGCACCCTGTAGATATCGATTATTCGGACGGCCATAACTTCTGGCTCGTTTAGAGTTACGGGAGCCATAACTTGTCAAAACGAAGGCCTCGATGCGTTCTACAGCTTTGATAGCTTTCAGCCGTCAACGGATAGATTAATGCCCAAATAGGACAACCCGAATCTCAATCGGGTCTCGTAAGTTTTTTTCCCTTCGTTTTTTCGACACGTGGATTTTTCCGATACAACGGGATTACGGTGGCCCGTCTTCGACTTCCCATCGCTGAAGAGTGGTGCACCATGGTACTGTTCCGTTTCAAATCCATGCACGCATTTCTAAAGGTCGTACGGCACTGTTTCGCCATTTCGGACGGATGTTGCACCTTGCACCGTGGATGTTGCACCCTGTAGATATCTATTATTCGGACGGCCATAACTTCTGGGTCGTTTAGAGTTACGGGAGCCATAACCTGCCAAAACGAAGGCCTCGATGAGTTCTACGGCTTTGACAGCTTTCAGCCGTCAACAGATAGATTAATGCCCAAAAAGGACAACCCGAATCTCAATCGGGTCTCGTAAGTTTTTTACCCTTTGTTTTTTCGACACCGGATTTTTGTGGTAAAACGGGATTACCGTGGCTCGTCTTCAATTTACCATCGCTGGATAGTGGTGCACCATGGTACTGTTCCGGTTCAAATCCATGCATGCATTTCTAAAAGTCGTACGGCACTGTTTCTCCATTTCGGACGGATGTTGCACCTTGCACCGCGGATGTTGCACCCTGTAGATATCGATTATTCGGACGGCCGTAACTTCTGGCTCGTTTAGAGTTACGGGAGCCATTACCTGTCAAAACGAAGGCCTCGATGAGTTCTACGGCATTGACGGCTTTCAGCCGTCAACGGATAGATTAATGCCCAAAAAGAACAACCCGAATCTCAATCGGGTCTCGTAAGTTTTTTACCCTTCGTTTTTTCGACACGTGGATTTTTACGGTAAAACGGGATTACCGTGGCCCGTCTTCGACTTACCATAGCTGAAGAGTGGTGCTCCATGGTACTGTTCCGTTTCAAATCCATGCACGCATTTCTAAAAGTCGTACGGCACTGTTTCTCCATTTCGAACGGATGTTGCACCTTGCACCGTGGATGTTGCACCCTGTAGATATCGATTATTCAAACGGCCGTAACTTCTGGCTCGTTTAGAGTTACGGGAGCCATCACCTATCAAAACGAAGGCCTCGATAAGTTCTACGGCTTTGACAGCTTTCACCCATCAACGGATAGATTAATGCCCAAATAGGACAACCCGAATCTCAATCGGGTCTCGTAAGTTTTTTACCCTTCGTTTTTTCGACACGTGGTTTTTTACGGTAAAACGGGATTACGGTGGCCCGTCTTCGACTTTCCATCGCTGAAGAGTGGTGCACCATGGTACTGTTCCATTTCAAATCCATGCACGCATTTCTAAAGGTCGTACGGCACTGTTTTGCCATTTCGGACGGATGTTGCACCTTGCACCGTGGATGTTGCACCTTGTACATATCGATTATTCGGACGGCCATAACTTCTGGCTCGTTTAGAGTTACGGGAGCCATAACCTGTCAAAAAAAAGGCCTCGATGAGTTCTACAGCTTTGATAGCTTTCAGCCGTCAACGGATAGATTAATGCCCAAAAAGGACAACCCGAATCTCAATAGGGTCTCGTAAGTTTTTTACCCTTCGTTTTTTCGACAGGTGGATTTTTACGGTGAAACGGGATTACGGTGGCTGGTCTTCGATTTACCATCGCTGGAGAGTGGTGCATCATGGTAATGTTCCGTTTCAAATCCATGCAGGCATTTCTAAAGGTCGTACGGCACTGTTTCTCCATTTCGGACGGATGTTGCGCCTTGCACCGTGGATGTTGCACCCTGTAGATATCGATTATTCGGACGGCATTAACTTCTGGCTCGTTTAGAGTTACGGGAGCCATAACCTGTCAAAACGAAGGCCACGATGAGTTCAACGGCTTTGACAGCTTTTAGCCGTCAACGGATAGATTAATGCCCAAAAAGGACAACCCGAATCTCAATCGGGTCTCGTAATTTTTTTACCCTTAGTTTTTTCGACACGTGGATTTTTACGGCAAAACGGGATTACTGTGGCCCGTCTTCGACTTCCCATCGCTGAAGAGTGGTGCACCATGGTACTGTTCCGTTTCAAATCCATGCACGCATTTCTAAAAGTCGTACGGCACTGTTTCGCCATTTCGGACGGATGTTGCACCTTGCACCGTGGATGTTGCACCCTGTAGATATCGATTATTCGGACGACCATAACTTCTGGCTCGTTTAGAGTTACGGGAGCCATAACCTGTCAAAACGAAGGCCTCGATGAGTTCTACAGCTTTGACAGCTTTCAGCCGTCAACGGATAGAGTAATGCCCAAAAAGGACAACCCGAATCTCAATCGGGTCTCGTAAGTTTTTTACCCTTCGTTTTTTCGACACGTGGATTTTTACGGTAAAACGGGATTACCATGGCTGGTTTTCGATTTACCATCGCTGGAGAGTGGTGCACCATGGTACTGTTCCGTTTCAAATCCATGCAGGCATTTCTAAAGGTCGTACGGCACTGTTTCGCAATTTCGGACGGATGTTGCGCCTTGCACCGTGGATGTTGCACCCTGTACATATCGATTATTCGGACGGCCATAACTTCTGGCTCGTTTAGAGTTACGGGAGCCATAACCTGTCAAAACGAAGGCCACGATGAGTTCAACGGCTTTGACAGCTTTTAGCCGTCAACGGATAGATTAATGTCCAAAAAGGACAACCCGAGTCTCAATCGGGTCTCGTAAGTTTTTTACCCTGAGTTTTTTCGACACGTGGATTTTTACGGCAAAACGGGATTACTGTGGCCCATCTTCGACTTCCCATCGCTGAAGAGTGGTGCACCATGGTACTGTTCCGTTTCAAATCCATGCACGCTTTTTTAAAAGTCGTACGGCACTGTTTCGCCATTTCGGACGGATGTTGCACCTTGCACCGTGGATGTTGCACCTTGTAGATATCGATTATTCGGACAGCCATAACTTCTGGCTTGTTTAGAGTTACGGGAGCCATAACCTGACAAAACGAAGGCCTCGATGAGTTCTACGGCTTTGACAGCTTTCAGCCGTCAACGGATAGATTAATGCCCAAAAATGACAACCCGAATCTCAATCGGGTCACGTAAGTTTTTTACCCTTCGTTTTTTCGACACGTGGATTTTTACGGCAAAACGGGATTACCGTGGCTGGTCTTCGATTTACCATCGCTGGAGAGTGGTGAACCATGGTACTGTTCCGTTTCAAATCCATGCACGCATTTCTAAAAGTCGTAGGTCACTGTTTCGCCATTTCGGACGGATGTTGCACCTTGCACCGTGGATGTTGCACCCTGTAGATATCGATTATTCGCACGGCCATAACTTCTGGCTCGTTTAGAGTTACGGGAGCTATAACCTGTCAAAACGAAGGCCTCGATGAGTTCTATGGCTTTGACAGCTTTCAGCCATCAACGGATATATTAATTCCCAAAAAGGACAACCCGAATCTCAATCGGGTCTCGTAAGTTTTTTACCCTTAGTTTTTTCGACACGTGGATTTTTACGGCAAAACGGGATTACCGTGGCTGGTCTTCGATTTACCATCGCTGGAGAGTGGTGCACCATGGTACTGTTCCGTTTCAAATCCATGCATGCATTTCTAAAAGTCGTACGGCACTGTTTCGCCATTTCGGACGGATGTTGCACCTTGCACCGTGGATGTTGCACCCTGTAGATATCGATTATTCGGACGGCCATAACTTCTGGCTCGTTTAGAGTTACGGGAGCCATAACCTGTCAAAATGAAGGCCTCGATGAGTTCTACGGCTTTGACAGCTTTTAGCCGTCAATGGATAGACTAATGCCCGAAAAGGACAACCCGAATCTCAATCGGGTATCGTAAGTTTTTTACCCTTCGTTTTTTCGACACGTGGATTTTTACGGTAAAACGGGGTTACCGTGGCCCGTCTTCGACTTCCCATCGCTGAAGAGTAGTGCACCATGGTACTGTTCCATTTCAAATCCATGCATGCATTTCTAAATGTCGTACGGCACTGTTTCTCCATTTCGGACGGATGTTGCACCTTGCACCGTGGATGTTGCACCCTGTAGATATCGATTATTCAGACGGCCATAACTTCTGGCTCGTTTAGAGTTACGGGAGCCATAACCTGTCAAAACGAAGGCCTCGATGTGTTATACGGCTTTGACTGCTTTCAGCCGTCAACGGATAGGTTAATGCCCAAATAGGACAACCCGAATCTCAATCGGGCCTCGTAAGTTTTTTACCCTTCGTTTTTTCGACACGTGGATTTTTCCGGTACAACGGGATTATGGTGGGCCGTCTTCAACTTCCCATTGCTGAAGAGTGGTGCACCATGGTACTGTTCCGTTTCAAATCCATGCAAGCATTTCTAAAGGTCGTACGGCACTGTTTCGCCATTTCGGACGGATGTTGCACCTTGCACCGTGGATGTTGCACCCTGTAGATATCGATTATTCGGACAGCCATGACTTCTGGCTCGTTTAGAGTTACGGGAGCCATAACCTGTCAAAACGAAGGCCTCGATGAGTTCTACGGCTTTGATAGCTTTCAGCCGTCAACGGGTAGATTAATGCCCAAAAAGGACAACCCGAATCTCAATCGGGTCTCGTAAGTTTTTTACCCTTAGTTTTTTCGACACGTGGATTTTTACGGCAAAACGGGGTTACTGTGGCCCGTCTTCGACTTCCCATCGCTGAAGAGTGGTGCACCATGGAACTGTTCCATTTCAAATCCATGCACGCATTTCTAAAAGTCGTACGGCACTGTTTCGCCATTTCGGACGGATGTTGCACCTTGCACCGTGGATGTTGCACCCTGTAGATATCGATTATTCGGACGGCCGTAACTTCTGGCTCGTTTAGAGTTACGGGAGCCATTACCTGTCAAAACGAAGGCCTCGATGAGTTCTACGGCATTGACGGCTTTCAGCCGTCAACGGATAGATTAATGCCCAAAAAGAACAACCCGAATCTCAATCGGGTCTCGTAAGTTTTTTACCCTTCGTTTTTTCGACACGTGGATTTTTACGGTAAAACGGGATTACCGTGGCCCGTCTTCGACTTACCATAGCTGAAGAGTGGTGCTCCATGGTACTGTTCCGTTTCAAATCCATGCACGCATTTCTAAAAGTCGTACGGCACTGTTTCTCCATTTCGGACGGATGTTGCACCTTGCACCGTGGATGTTGCACCCTGTAGATATCGATTATTCAGACGGCCATAACTTCTGGCTCGTTTAGAGTTACGGGAGCCATCACCTATCAAAACGAAGGCCTCGATAAGTTCTACGGCTTTGACAGCTTTCACCCATCAACGGATAGATTAATGCCCAAATAGGACAACCCGAATCTCAATCGGGTCTCGTAAGTTTTTTACCCTTCGTTTTTTCGACACGTGGTTTTTTACGGTAAAACGGGATTACGGTGGCCCGTCTTCGACTTTCCATCGCTGAAGAGTGGTGCACCATGGTACTGTTCCATTTCAAATCCATGCACGCATTTCTAAAGGTCGTACGGCACTGTTTTGCCATTTCGGACGGATGTTGCACCTTGCACCGTGGATGTTGCACCTTGTACATATCGATTATTCGGACGGCCATAACTTCTGGCTCGTTTAGAGTTACGGGAGCCATAACCTGTCAAAAAAAAGGCCTCGATGAGTTCTACAGCTTTGATAGCTTTCAGCCGTCAACGGATAGATTAATGCCCAAAAAGGACAACCCGAATCTCAATCGGGTCTCGTAAGTTTTTTACCCTTCGTTTTTTCGACAGGTGGATTTTTACGGTGAAACGGGATTACGGTGGCTGGTCTTCGATTTACCATCGCTGGAGAGTGGTGCATCATGGTAATGTTCCGTTTCAAATCCATGCAGGCATTTCTAAAGGTCGTACGGCACTGTTTCTCCATTTCGGACGGATGTTGCGCCTTGCACCGTGGATGTTGCACCCTGTAGATATCGATTATTCGGACGGCCATAACTTCTGGCTCGTTTAGAGTTACGGGAGCCATAACCTGTCAAAACGAAGGCCACGATGAGTTCAACGGCTTTGACAGCTTTTAGCCGTCAACGGATAGATTAATGCCCAAAAAGGACAACCCGAATCTCAATCGGGTCTCGTAATTTTTTTACCCTTAGTTTTTTCGACACGTGGATTTTTACGGCAAAACGGGATTACTGTGGCCCGTCTTCGACTTCCCATCGCTGAAGAGTGGTGCACCATAGTACTGTTCCGTTTCAAATCCATGCACGCATTTCTAAAAGTCGTACGACACTGTTTCGCCATTTCGGACGGATGTTGCACCTTGCACCGTGGATGTTGCACCCTGTAGATATCGATTATTCGGACGACCATAACTTCTGGCTCGTTTAGAGTTACGGGAGCCATAACCTGTCAAAACGAAGGCCTCGATGAGTTCTACAGCTTTGACAGCTTTCAGCCGTCAACGGATAGAGTAATGCCCAAAAAGGACAACCCGAATCTCAATCGGGTCTCGTAAGTTTTTTACCCTTCGTTTTTTCGACACGTGGATTTTTACGGTAAAACGGGATTACCATGGCTGGTTTTCGATTTACCATCGCTGGAGAGTGGTGCACCATGGTACTGTTCCGTTTCAAATCCATGCAGGCATTTCTAAAGGTCGTACGGCACTGTTTCGCAATTTCGGACGGATGTTGCGCCTTGCACCGTGGATGTTGCACCCTGTACATATCGATTATTCGGACGGCCATAACTTCTGGCTCGTTTAGAGTTACCGGAGCCATAACCTGTCAAAACGAAGGCCACGATGAGTTCAACGGCTTTGACAGCTTTTAGCCGTCAACGGATAGATTAATGTCCAAAAAGGACAACCCGAGTCTCAATCGGGTCTCGTAAGTTTTTTACCCTGAGTTTTTTCGACACGTGGATTTTTACGGCAAAACGGGATTACTGTGGCCCATCTTCGACTTCCCATCGCTGAAGAGTGGTGCACCATGGTACTGTTCCGTTTCAAATCCATGCACGCTTTTTTAAAAGTCGTACGGCACTGTTTCGCCATTTCGGACGGATGTTGCACCTTGCACCGTGGATGTTGCACCTTGTAGATATCGATTATTCGGACAGCCATAACTTCTGGCTTGTTTAGAGTTACGGGAGCCATAACCTGACAAAACGAAGGCCTCGATGAGTTCTACGGCTTTGACAGCTTTCAGCCGTCAACGGATAGATTAATGCCCAAAAATGACAACCTGAATCTCAATCGGGTCACGTAAGTTTTTTACCCTTCGTTTTTTCGACACGTGGATTTTTACGGCAAAACGGGATTACCGTGGCTGGTCTTCGATTTACCATCGCTGGAGAGTGGTGAACCATGGTACTGTTCCGTTTCAAATCCATGCACGCATTTCTAAAAGTCGTAGGTCACTGTTTCGCCATTTCGGACGGATGTTGCACCTTGCACCGTGGATGTTGCACCCTGTAGATATCGATTATTCGCACGGCCATAACTTCTGGCTCGTTTAGAGTTACGGGAGCTATAACCTGTCAAAACGAAGGCCTCGATGAGTTCTATGGCTTTGACAGCTTTCAGCCATCAACGGATATATTAATTCCCAAAAAGGACAACCCGAATCTCAATCGGGTCTCGTAAGTTTTTTACCCTTAGTTTTTTCGACACGTGGATTTTTACGGCAAAACGGGATTACCGTGGCTGGTCTTCGATTTACCATCGCTGGAGAGTGGTGCACCATGGTACTGTTCCGTTTCAAATCCATGCATGCATTTCTAAAAGTCGTACGGCACTGTTTCGCCATTTCGGACGGATGTTGCACCTTGCACCGTGGATGTTGCACCCTGTAGATATCGATTATTCGGACGGCCATAACTTCTGGCTCGTTTAGAGTTACGGGAGCCATAACCTGTCAAAATGAAGGCCTCGATGAGTTCTACGGCTTTGACAGCTTTTAGCCGTCAATGGATAGACTAATGCCCGAAAAGGACAACCCGAATCTCAATCGGGTATCGTAAGTTTTTTACCCTTCGTTTTTTCGACACGTGGATTTTTACGGTAAAACGGGGTTACCGTGGCCCGTCTTCGACTTCCCATCGCTGAAGAGTAGTGCACCATGGTACTGTTCCATTTCAAATCCATGCATGCATTTCTAAATGTCGTACGGCACTGTTTCTCCATTTCGGACGGATGTTGCACCTTGCACCGTGGATGTTGCACCCTGTAGATATCGATTATTCAGACGGCCATAACTTCTGGCTCGTTTAGAGTTACGGGAGCCATAACCTGTCAAAACGAAGGCCTCGATGTGTTATACGGCTTTGACTGCTTTCAGCCGTCAACGGATAGGTTAATGCCCAAATAGGACAACCCGAATCTCAATCGGGCCTCGTAAGTTTTTTACCCTTCGTTTTTTCGACACGTGGATTTTTCCGGTACAACGGGATTATGGTGGGCCGTCTTCAACTTCCCATTGCTGAAGAGTGGTGCACCATGGTACTGTTCCGTTTCAAATCCATGCAAGCATTTCTAAAGGTCGTACGGCACTGTTTCGCCATTTCGGACGGATGTTGCACCTTGCACCGTGGATGTTGCACCCTGTAGATATCGATTATTCGGACAGCCATGACTTCTGGCTCGTTTAGAGTTACGGGAGCCATAACCTGTCAAAACGAAGGCCTCGATGAGTTCTACGGCTTTGATAGCTTTCAGCCGTCAACGGGTAGATTAATGCCCAAAAAGGACAACCCGAATCTCAATCGGGTCTCGTAAGTTTTTTACCCTTAGTTTTTTCGACACGTGGATTTTTACGGCAAAACGGGGTTACTGTGGCCCGTCTTCGACTTCCCATCGCTGAAGAGTGGTGCACCATGGAACTGTTCCATTTCAAATCCATGCACGCATTTCTAAAAGTCGTACGGCACTGTTTCGCCATTTCGGACGGATGTTGCACCTTGCACCGTGGATGTTGCACCCTGTAGATATCGATTATTCGGACCGCCATAACTTCTGGCTCATTTAGAGTTACGGGAGCCATAACCTGTCAAAACGAAGGCCTCGATGAGTTCTACGGCTTTGACAGCTTTTAGCCGTCAACGGATAGATTAATGCCCGAAAAGGACAACCCGAATCTCAATCGGGTCTCGTAAGTTTTTTACCCTTCGTTTTTTCGACACGTGGATTTTTACGGTAAAACGGGGTTACCGTGGCCCGTCTTCGACTTCCCATCGCTGAAGAGTGGTGCACCATGGTACTGTTCCATTTCAAATCCATGCATGCATTTCTAAAAGTCGTACGGCACTGTTTCTCCATTTCGGACGGATGTTTCACCTTGCACCGTGGATGATGCACCCTGTAGATATCGATTATTCAGACGGCCATAACTTCTGGCTCGTTTAGAGTTACGGGAGCCATAACCTGTCAAAACGAAGGCCTCGATGCGTTCTACGGCTTTGACAGCTTTCTGCCGTCAACGGATAGATTAATGCCCAAATAGGACAACCCGAATCTCAATCGGGTCTCGTAAGTTTTTTACACTCCGTTTTTTTGACACGTGGATTTTTCCGGTACAACGGGATTACGGTGGCCCGTCTTCGACTTCCCATCGCTGAAGAGTGGTGCACCATGGTACTGTTCCATTTCAAATCCATGCACGCATTTCTAAAGGTCGTACGTCACTGTTTCGCCATTTCGGACGGATGTTGCACCTTGCACCGTGGATGTTGCACCCTGTAGATATCGATTATTCGGACGGCCATAACTTCTGGCTCGTTTAGAGTTACGGGAGCCATAACCTGTCAAAACGAAGGCCTCGATGAGTTCTACGGCATTGACGGCTTTCAGCCGTCAACGGATAGATTAATGCCCAAAAAGGACAACCCGAATCTCAATCGGGTCTCGTAAGTTTTTTACCCTTCGTTTTTTCGACACGTGGATTTTTACGGTAAAACGGGATTACCGTGGCCCGTCTTCGACTTACCATAGCTGAAGAGTGGTGCACCATGGTACTGTTCCGTTTCAAATCCATGCACGCATTTCTAAAAGTCGTACGGCACTGTTTCTCCATTTCGAACGGATGTTGCACCTTGCACCACGATGTTGCACCCTGTAGATATCGATTATTCAGACGGCCGTAACTTCTGCCTCGTTTAGAGTTACGGGAGCTATCACCTATCAAAACGAAGGCCTCGATGAGTTCTACGGCTTTGACAGCTTTCACCCGTCAACGGATAGATTAATGCCCAAATAGGACAACCCGAATCTCAATCGGGTCTCGTAAGTTTTTTACCCTTCGTTTTTTCAACACATGGTTTTTTACGGTAAAACGGGATTACGGTGGCCCGTCTTCGACTTTCCATCGCTGAAGTGTGGTGCACCATGGTACTGTTCCGTTTCAAATCCGTGCACGCATTTCTAAAGGTCGTATAGCACTGTTTCGCCATTTCGGACGGATGTTGCACCTTGCACCGTGGATGTTGCACCCTGTACATATCGATTATTCGGACGGCCATAACTTCTGGCTCGTTTAGAATTACGGGAGCCATAACCTGTCAAAACGAAGGCCTCGATGAGTTCTACGGCTTTGATAGCTTTCAGCCATCAACGGATAGATTAATGCCCAAAAAGGACAACCCGAATCTCAATCGGGTCTCGTAAGTTTTTTACCCTTCGTTTTTTCGACACGTGGATTTTTACGGTAAAACGGGATTACGGTGGCTGGTCTTCGATTTACCATCGCTGGAGAGTGGTGCACCATGGTACTGTTCCGTTTCAAATCCATGCAGGCATTTCTAAAGGTCGTACGACACTGTTTCGCCATTTCGGACGGATGTTGCGCCTTGCTCCGTGGATGTTGCACCCTGTTGATATCGATTATTCGGACGGCCATAACTTCTGGCTCGTTTAGAGTTACGGGAGCCATAACCTGTCAAAACGAAGGCCACAATGAGTTCAACGGCTTTGACAGCTTTTAGCCGTCAACAGATAGATTAATGCCCAAAAAGGACAACCCAAATCTCAATCGGGTCTCGTAAGTTTTTTACCCTGAGTTTTTTCGACACGTGGATTTTTACGGCAAAACGGAATTACTGTGGCCCGTCTTCGACTTCCCATCGCTGGAGAGTGGTGCACCATGGTACTGTTCCGTTTCAAATCCATGCACGCATTTCTAAAAGTCGTACGGCACTGTTTCGCCATTTCGGACGGATGTTGCACCTTGCACCGTGGATGTTGCACCCTGTAGATATCGATTATTCGGACAGCCATAACTTCTAGCTTGTTTAGAGTTACGGGAGCAATAACCTGTCAAAACGAAGGCCTCGATGAGTTCTACGGCTTTGACAGCTTTCAGCCGTCAACGGATAGATTAATGCCCAAAAATGACAACCCGAATCTCAATCGGGTCACGTAAGTTTTTTACCCTTCGTTTTTTCGACACGTGGATTTTTACGGCAAAACGGGATTACCGTGGCTGGTCTTCGATTTACCATCGCTGGAGAGTGGTGCACTATGGTACTGTTCCGTTTCAAATCCATGCACGCATTTCTAAAAGTCGTACGTCACTGTTTCGCCATTTCGGACGGATGTTGCACCTTGCACCATGGATGTTGCACCCTGTAGATATCGATTATTCGGACGGCCATAACTTCTGGCTCGTTTAGAGTTACGGGACTATAACCTGTCAAAACGAAGGCCACGATGAGTTCTACGGCTTTGATAGCTTTTAGCCGTCAACGGATAGATTAATGCCCGAAAAGGACAACCCGAATCTCAATCGGGTCTCGTAAGTTTTTTACCCTTCGTTTTTTCGACACGTGGATTTTTACGGTAAAACGGGGTTACCGTGGCCCATCTTCGACTTCCCATCGCTGAAGAGTGGTGCACCATGGTACTGTTCCATTTCAAATCCATGCATGCATTTCTAAAAGTCGTACGGCACTGTTTCACCATTTCGGACGGATGTTGCACCTTGCACCGTGGATGTTGCACCCTGTAGATATCGATTATTCGGACGGCCATAACTTCTGGCTCGTTTAGAGTTACGGGAGCCATAACTTGTCAAAACGAAGGCCTCGATGCATTCTACGGCTTTGATAGCTTTCAGCCATCAACGGATAGATTAATGCCCAAATAGGACAACCCGAATCTCAATCGGGTCTCGTAAGTTTTTTTCCCTTCGTTTTTTCGACACGTGGATTTTTCCGATACAACGGGATTACGGTGGCCCGTCTTCGACTTCCCATCGCTGAAGAGTGGTGCACCATGGTACTGTTCCGTTTCAAATCCATGCACGCATTTCTAAAGGTCGTACGGCACTGTTTCGCCATTTCGGACGGATGTTGCACCTTGCACCGTGGATGTTGCACCCTGTAGATATCTATTATTCGGACGGCCATAACTTCTGGGTCGTTTAGAGTTACGGGAGCCATAACCTGCCAAAACGAAGGCCTCGATGAGTTCTACGGCTTTGACAGCTTTCAGCCGTCAACAGATAGATTAATGCCCAAAAAGGACAACCCGAATCTCAATCGGGTCTCGTAAGTTTTTTACCCTTTGTTTTTTCGACACCGGATTTTTGTGGTAAAACGGGATTACCGTGGCTCGTCTTCAATTTACCATCGCTGGATAGTGGTGCACCATGGTACTGTTCCGGTTCAAATACATGCATGCATTTCTAAAAGTCGTACGGCACTGTTTCTCCATTTCGGACGGATGTTGCACCTTGCACCGCGGATGTTGCACCCTGTAGATATCGATTATTCGGACGGCCGTAACTTCTGGCTCGTTTAGAGTTACGGGAGCCATTACCTGTCAAAACGAAGGCCTCGATGAGTTCTACGGCATTGACGGCTTTCAGCCGTCAACGGATAGATTAATGCCCAAAAAGAACAACCCGAATCTCAATCGGGTCTCGTAAGTTTTTTACCCTTCGTTTTTTCGACACGTGGATTTTTACGGTAAAACGGGATTACCGTGGCCCGTCTTCGACTTACCATAGCTGAAGAGTGGTGCTCCATGGTACTGTTCCGTTTCAAATCCATGCACGCATTTCTAAAAGTCGTACGGCACTGTTTCTCCATTTCGAACGGATGTTGCACCTTGCACCGTGGATGTTGCACCCTGTAGATATCGATTATTCAAACGGCCGTAACTTCTGGCTCGTTTAGAGTTACGGGAGCCATCACCTATCAAAACGAAGGCCTCGATAAGTTCTACGGCTTTGACAGCTTTCACCCATCAACGGATAGATTAATGCCCAAATAGGACAACCCGAATCTCAATCGGGTCTCGTAAGTTTTTTACCCTTCGTTTTTTCGACACGTGGTTTTTTACGGTAAAACGGGATTACGGTGGCCCGTCTTCGACTTTCCATCGCTGAAGAGTGGTGCACCATGGTACTGTTCCATTTCAAATCCATGCACGCATTTCTAAAGGTCGTACGGCACTGTTTTGCCATTTCGGACGGATGTTGCACCTTGCACCGTGGATGTTGCACCTTGTACATATCGATTATTCGGACGGCCATAACTTCTGGCTCGTTTAGAGTTACGAGAGCCATAACCTGTCAAAAAAAAGGCCTCGATGAGTTCTACAGCTTTGATAGCTTTCAGCCGTCAACGGATAGATTAATGCCCAAAAAGGACAACCCGAATCTCAATCGGGTCTCGTAAGTTTTTTACCCTTCGTTTTTTCGACAGGTGGATTTTTACGGTGAAACGGGATTACGGTGGCTGGTCTTCGATTTACCATTGCTGGAGAGTGGTGCATCATGGTAATGTTCCGTTTCAAATCCATGCAGGCATTTCTAAAGGTCGTACGGCACTGTTTCTCCATTTCGGACGGATGTTGCGCCTTGCACCGTGGATGTTGCACCATGTAGATATCGATTATTCGGACGGCCATAACTTCTGGCTCGTTTAGAGTTACGGGAGCCATAACCTGTCAAAACGAAGGCCACGATGAGTTCAACGGCTTTGACAGCTTTTAGCCGTCAACGGATAGATTAATGCCCAAAAAGGACAACCCGAATCTCAATCGGGTCTCGTAATTTTTTTACCCTTAGTTTTTTCGACACGTGGATTTTTACGGCAAAACGGGATTACTGTGGCCCGTCTTCGACTTCCCATCGCTGAAGAGTGGTGCACCATGGTACTGTTCCGTTTCAAATCCATGCACGCATTTCTAAAAGTCGTACGGCACTGTTTCGCCATTTCGGACGGATGTTGCACCTTGCACCGTGGATGTTGCACCCTGTAGATATCGATTATTCGGACGACCATAACTTCTGGCTCGTTTAGAGTTACGGGAGCCATAACCTGTCAAAACGAAGGCCTCGATGAGTTCTACAGCTTTGACAGCTTTCAGCCGTCAACGGATAGAGTAATGCCCAAAAAGGACAACCCGAATCTCAATCGGGTCTCGTAAGTTTTTTACCCTTCGTTTTTTCGACACGTGGATTTTTACGGTAAAACGGGATTACCATGGCTGGTTTTCGATTTACCATCGCTGGAGAGTGGTGCACCATGGTACTGTTCCGTTTCAAATCCATGCAGGCATTTCTAAAGGTCGTACGGCACTGTTTCGCAATTTCGGACGGATGTTGCGCCTTGCACCGTGGATGTTGCACCCTGTACATATCGATTATTCGGACGGCCATAACTTCTGGCTCGTTTAGAGTTACGGGAGCCATAACCTGTCAAAACGAAGGCCACGATGAGTTCAACGGCTTTGACAGCTTTTAGCCGTCAACGGATAGATTAATGTCCAAAAAGTACAACCCGAGTCTCAATCGGGTCTCGTAAGTTTTTTACCCTGAGTTTTTTCGACACGTGGATTTTTACGGCAAAACGGGATTACTGTGGCCCATCTTCGACTTCCCATCGCTGAAGAGTGGTGCACCATGGTACTGTTCCGTTTCAAATCCATGCACGCTTTTTTAAAAGTCGTACGGCACTGTTTCGCCATTTCGGACGGATGTTGCACCTTGCACCGTGGATGTTGCACCTTGTAGATATCGATTATTCGGACAGCCATAACTTCTGGCTTGTTTAGAGTTACGGGAGCCATAACCTGACAAAACGAAGGCCTCGATGAGTTCTACGGCTTTGACAGCTTTCAGCCGTCACCGGATAGATTAATGCCCAAAAATGACAACCCGAATCTCAATCGGGTCACGTAAGTTTTTTACCCTTCGTTTTTTCGACACGTGGATTTTTACGGCAAAACGGGATTACCGTGGCTGGTCTTCGATTTACCATCGCTGGAGAGTGGTGAACCATGGTACTGTTCCGTTTCAAATCCATGCACGCATTTCTAAAAGTCGTAGGTCACTGTTTCGCCATTTCGGACGGATGTTGCACCTTGCACCGTGGATGTTGCACCCTGTAGATATCGATTATTCGCACGGCCATAACTTCTGGCTCGTTTAGAGTTACGGGAGCTATAACCTGTCAAAATGAAGGCCTCGATGAGTTCTATGGCTTTGACAGCTTTCAGCCATCAACGGATATATTAATTCCCAAAAAGGACAACCCGAATCTCAATCGGGTCTCGTAAGTTTTTTACCCTTAGTTTTTTCGACACGTGGATTTTTACGGCAAAACGGGATTACCGTGGCTGGTCTTCGATTTACCATCGCTGGAGAGTGGTGCACCATGGTACTGTTCCGTTTCAAATCCATGCATGCATTTCTAAAAGTCGTACGGCACTGTTTCGCCATTTCGGACGGATGTTGCACCTTGCACCGTGGATGTTGCACCCTATAGATATCGATTATTCGGACGGCCATAACTTCTGGCTCGTTTAGAGTTACGGGAGCCATAACCTGTCAAAATGAAGGCCTCGATGAGTTCTACGGCTTTGACAGCTTTTAGCCGTCAATGGATAGACTAATGCCCGAAAAGGACAACCCGAATCTCAATCGGGTATCGTAAGTTTTTTACCCTTCGTTTTTTCGACACGTGGATTTTTACGGTAAAACGGGGTTACCGTGGCCCGTCTTCGACTTCCCATCGCTGAAGAGTAGTGCACCATGGTACTGTTCCATTTCAAATCCATGCATGCATTTCTAAATGTCGTACGGCACTGTTTCTCCATTTCGGACGGATGTTGCACCTTGCACCGTGGATGTTGCACCCTGTAGATATCGATTATTCAGACGGCCATAACTTCTGGCTCGTTTAGAGTTACGGGAGCCATAACCTGTCAAAACGAAGGCCTCGATGTGTTATACGGCTTTGACAGCTTTCAGCCGTCAACGGATAGGTTAATGCCCAAATAGGACAACCCGAATCTCAATCGGGCCTCGTAAGTTTTTTACCCTTCGTTTTTTCGACACGTGGATTTTTCCGGTACAACGGGATTATGGTGGGCCGTCTTCAACTTCCCATTGCTGAAGAGTGGTGCACCATGGTACTGTTCCGTTTCAAATCCATGCAAGCATTTCTAAAGGTCGTACGGCACTGTTTCGCCATTTCGGACGGATGTTGCACCTTGCACCGTGGATGTTGCACCCTGTAGATATCGATTATTCGGACAGCCATAACTTCTGGCTCGTTTAGAGTTACGGGAGCCATAACCTGTCAAAACGAAGGCCTCGATGAGTTCTACGGCTTTGATAGCTTTCAGCCGTCAACGGATAGATTAATGCCCAAAAAGGACAACCCGAATCTCAATCGGGTCTCGTAAGTTTTTTACCCTTAGTTTTTTCGACACGTGGATTTTTACGGCAAAACGGGGTTACTATGGCCCGTCTTCGACTTCCCATCGCTGAAGAGTGGTGCACCATGGAACTGTTCCATTTCAAATCCATGCACGCATTTCTAAAAGTCGTACGGCACTGTTTCGCCATTTCGGACGGATGTTGCACCTTGCACCGTGGATGTTGCACCCTGTAGATATCGATTATTCGGACCGCCATAACTTCTGGCTCATTTAGAGTTACGGGAGCCATAACCTGTCAAAACGAAGGCCTCGATGAGTTCTACGGCTTTGACAGCTTTTAGCCGTCAACGGATAGATTAATGCCCGAAAAGGACAACCCGAATCTCAATCGGGTCTCGTAAGTTTTTTACCCTTCGTTTTTTCGACACGTGGATTTTTACGGTAAAACGGGGTTACCGTGGCCCGTCTTCGACTTCCCATCGCTGAAGAGTGGTGCACCATGGTACTGTTCCGGTTCAAATCCATGCATGCATTTCTAAAAGTCGTACGGCACTGTTTCTCCATTTCGGACGGATGTTGCACCTTGCACCGCGGATGTTGCACCCTGTAGATATCGATTATTCGGACGGCCGTAACTTCTGGCTCGTTTAGAGTTACGGGAGCCATTACCTGTCAAAACGAAGGCCTCGATGAGTTCTACGGCATTGACGGCTTTCAGCCGTCAACGGATAGATTAATGCCCAAAAAGAACAACCCGAATCTCAATCGGGTCTCGTAAGTTT
Organism: Allium cepa; assembly: GCA_030765085.1. Taxonomy (NCBI): domain Eukaryota; kingdom Viridiplantae; phylum Streptophyta; class Magnoliopsida; order Asparagales; family Amaryllidaceae; genus Allium; species Allium cepa. The sequence continues at coordinate 4,207,664 of CM060941.1, forward strand.
TTTACCCTTCGTTTTTTCGACACGTGGATTTTTACGGTAAAACGGGATTACCGTGGCCCGTCTTCGACTTACCATAGCTGAAGAGTGGTGCTCCATGGTACTGTTCCGTTTCAAATCCATGCACGCATTTCTAAAAGTCGTACGGCACTGTTTCTCCATTTCGAACGGATGTTGCACCTTGCACCGTGGATGTTGCACCCTGTAGATATCGATTATTCAAACGGCCGTAACTTCTGGCTCGTTTAGAGTTACGGGAGCCATCACCTATCAAAACGAAGGCCTCGATAAGTTCTACGGCTTTGACAGCTTTCACCCATCAACGGATAGATTAATGCCCAAATAGGACAACCCGAATCTCAATCGGGTCTCGTAAGTTTTTTACCCTTCGTTTTTTCGACACGTGGTTTTTTACGGTAAAACGGGATTACGGTGGCCCGTCTTCGACTTTCCATCGCTGAAGAGTGGTGCACCATGGTACTGTTCCATTTCAAATCCATGCACGCATTTCTAAAGGTCGTACGGCACTGTTTTGCCATTTCGGACGGATGTTGCACCTTGCACCGTGGATGTTGCACCTTGTACATATCGATTATTCGGACGGCCATAACTTCTGGCTCGTTTAGAGTTACGGGAGCCATAACCTGTCAAAAAAAAGGCCTCGATGAGTTCTACGGCTTTGATAGCTTTCAGCCGTCAACGGATAGATTAATGCCCAAAAAGGACAACCCGAATCTCAATCGGGTCTCGTAAGTTTTTTACCCTTCGTTTTTTCGACAGGTGGATTTTTACGGTGAAACGGGATTACGGTGGCTGGTCTTCGATTTACCATCGCTGGAGAGTGGTGCATCATGGTAATGTTCCGTTTCAAATCCATGCAGGCATTTCTAAAGGTCGTACGGCACTGTTTCTCCATTTCGGACGGATGTTGCGCCTTGCACCGTGGATGTTGCACCCTGTAGATATCGATTATTCGGACGGCCATAACTTCTGGCTCGTTTAGAGTTACGGGAGCCATAACCTGTCAAAACGAAGGCCACGATGAGTTCAATGGCTTTGACAGCTTTTAGCCGTCAATGGATAGATTAATGCCCAAAAAGGACAACCCGAATCTCAATCGGGTCTCGTAAGTTTTTTACCCTTAGTTTTTTCGACACGTGGATTTTTACGGCAAAACGGGATTACTGTGGCCCGTCTTCGACTTCCCATCGCTGAAGAGTGGTGAACCATGGTACTGTTCCGTTTCAAATCCATGCACGCATTTCTAAAAGTCGTACGGCACTGTTTCGCCATTTCGGACGGATGTTGCACCTTGCACCGTGGATGTTGCACCCTGTAGATATCGATTATTCGGACGACCATAACTTCTGGCTCGTTTAGAGTTACGGGAGCCATAACCTGTCAAAACGAAGGCCTCGATGAGTTCTACAGCTTTGACAGCTTTCAGCCCTCAACGGATAGAGTAATGCCCAAAAAGGACAACCCGAATCTCAATCGGGTCTCGTAAGTTTTTTACCCTTCGTTTTTTCGACACGTGGATTTTTACGGTAAAACGGGATTACCATGGCTGGTTTTCGATTTACCATCGCTGGAGAGTGGTGCACCATGGTACTGTTCCGTTTCAAATCCATGCAGGCATTTCTAAAGGTCGTACGGCACTGTTTCGCAATTTCGGACGGATGTTGCGCCTTGCACCGTGGATGTTGCACCCTGTACATATCGATTATTCGGACGGCCATAACTTCTGGCTCGTTTAGAGTTACGGGAGCCATAACCTGTCAAAACGAAGGCCACGATGAGTTCAACGGCTTTGACAGCTTTTAGCCGTCAACGGATAGATTAATGTCCAAAAAGGACAACCCGAGTCTCAATCGGGTCTCGTAAGTTTTTTACCCTGAGTTTTTTCGACACGTGGATTTTTACGGCAAAACGGGATTACTGTGGCCCATCTTCGACTTCCCATCGCTGAAGAGTGGTGCACCATGGTACTGTTCCGTTTCAAATCCATGCACGCTTTTTTAAAAGTCGTACGGCACTGTTTCGCCATTTCGGACGGATGTTGCACCTTGCACCGTGGATGTTGCACCTTGTAGATATCGATTATTCGGACAGCCATAACTTCTGGCTTGTTTAGAGTTACGGGAGCCATAACCTGACAAAACGAAGGCCTCGATGAGTTCTACGGCTTTGACAGCTTTCAGCCGTCAACGGATAGATTAATGCCCAAAAATGACAACCCGAATCTCAATCGGGTCACGTAAGTTTTTTACCCTTCGTTTTTTCGACACGTGGATTTTTACGGCAAAACGGGATTACCGTGGCTGGTCTTCGATTTACCATCGCTGGAGAGTGGTGAACCATGGTACTGTTCCGTTTCAAATCCATGCACGCATTTCTAAAAGTCGTAGGTCACTGTTTCGCCATTTCGGACGGATGTTGCACCTTGCACCGTGGATGTTGCACCCTGTAGATATCGATTATTCGCACGACCATAACTTCTGGCTCGTTTAGAGTTACGGGAGCTATAACCTGTCAAAACGAAGGCCTCGATGAGTTCTATGGCTTTGACAGCTTTCAGCCATCAACGGATATATTAATTCCCAAAAAGGAAAACCCGAATCTCAATCGGGTCTCGTAAGTTTTTTACCCTTAGTTTTTTCGACACGTGGATTTTTACGGCAAAACGGGATTACCGTGGCTGGTCTTCGATTTACCATCGCTGGAGAGTGGTGCACCATGGTACTGTTCCGTTTCAAATCCATGCATGCATTTCTAAAAGTCGTACGGCACTGTTTCGCCATTTCGGACGGATGTTGCACCTTGCACCGTGGATGTTGCACCCTGTAGATATCGATTATTCGGACGGCCATAACTTCTGGCTCGTTTAGAGTTACGGGAGCCATAACCTGTCAAAATGAAGGCCTCGATGAGTTCTACGGCTTTGACAGCTTTTAGCCGTCAATGGATAGACTAATGCCCGAAAAGGACAACCCGAATCTCAATCGGGTATCGTAAGTTTTTTACCCTTCGTTTTTTCGACACGTGGATTTTTACGGTAAAACGGGGTTACCGTGGCCCGTCTTCGACTTCCCATCGCTGAAGAGTAGTGCACCATGGTACTGTTCCATTTCAAATCCATGCATGCATTTCTAAATGTCGTACGGCACTGTTTCTCCATTTCGGACGGATGTTGCACCTTGCACCGTGGATGTTGCACCCTGTAGATATCGATTATTCAGACGGCCATAACTTCTGGCTCGTTTAGAGTTACGGGAGCCATAACCTGTCAAAACGAAGGCCTCGATGTGTTATACGGCTTTGACAGCTTTCAGCCGTCAACGGATAGGTTAATGCCCAAATAGGACAACCCGAATCTCAATCGGGCCTCGTAAGTTTTTTACCCTTCGTTTTTTCGACACGTGGATTTTTCCGGTACAACGGGATTATGGTGGGCCGTCTTCAACTTCCCATTGCTGAAGAGTGGTGCACCATGGTACTGTTCCGTTTCAAATCCATGCAAGCATTTCTAAAGGTCGTACGGCACTGTTTCGCCATTTCGGACGGATGTTGCACCTTGCACCGTGGATGTTGCACCCTGTAGATATCGATTATTCGGACGGCCATAACTTTTGGCTCGTTTAGAGTTACAGGAGCCATAACCTGTCAAAACGAAGGACTTGATGAGTTCTACGGCGTTGACGGCTTTCAGCCGTCAACAGATAGATTAATGCCCAAAAAGGACAACCCGAATCTCAATCGGGTCTCGTAAGTTTTTTACCCTTTGTTTTTTCGACACCAGATTTTTACGGTAAAACGGGATTACCGTGGCTCGTCTTCGATTTACCATCGCTGGAGAGTGGTGCACCATGGTACTGTTCCGGTTCAAATCCATGCATGCATTTCTAAAAGTCGTATGGCACTGTTTCTCCATTTCGGACGGATGTTGCACCTTGCACCGCGGATGTTGCACCCTGTAGATATCGATTATTCGGACGGCCGTAACTTCTGGCTCGTTTAGAGTTACGGGAGCCATTACCTGTCAAAACGAAGGCCTCGATGAGTTCTACGGCATTGACGGCTTTCAGCCGTCAACGGATAGATTAATGCCCAAAAAGGACAACCCGAATCTCAATCGGGTCTCGTAAGTTTTTTACCCTTCGTTTTTTCGACACGTGGATTTTTACGGTAAAACGGGATTACCGTGGCCCGTCTTCGACTTCCCATAGCTGAAGAGTGGTGCACCATGGTACTGTTCCGTTTCAAATCCATGCACGCATTTCTAAAAGTCGTACGGCACTGTTTCTCCATTTCGAACGGATGTTGCACCTTGCACCGTGGATGTTGCACCCTGTAGATATCGATTATTCAGACGGCCGTAACTTCTGGCTCGTTTAGAGTTACGGGAGCCATCACCTATCAAAACGAAGGCCTCGATGAGTTCTACGGCTTTGACAGCTTTCACCCGTCAACGGATAGATTAATGCCCAAATAGGACAACCCGAATCTCAATCGGGTCTCATAAGTTTTTTACCCTTCGTTTTATCGACACGTGGATTTTTACGGTAAAACGGGATTACCGTGGCCCGTCTTCGACTTCCCATAGCTGAAGAGTGGTGCACCATGGTACTGTTCCGTTTCAAATCCATGCACGCATTTCTAAAAGTCGTACGGCACTGTTTCTCCATTTCGAACGGATGTTGCACCTTGCACCGTGGATGTTGCACCCTGTAGATATCGATTATTCAGACGGCCGTAACTTCTGGCTCGTTTAGAGTTACGGGAGCCATCACCTATCAAAACGAAGGCCTCGATGAGTTCTACGGCTTTGACAGCTTTCACCCGTCAACGGATAGATTAATGCCCAAATAGGACAACCCGAATCTCAATCGGGTCTCATAAGTTTTTTACCCTTCGTTTTTTCGACACGTGGATTTTTACGGTAAAACGGGATTACCGTGGCCCGTCTTCGACTTCCCATAGCTGAAGAGTGGTGCACCATGGTACTGTTCCGTTTCAAATCCATGCACGCATTTCTAAAAGTCGTACGGCACTGTTTCTCCATTTCGAACGGATGTTGCACCTTGCACCGTGGATGTTGCACCCTGTAGATATCGATTATTCAGACGGCCGTAACTTCTGGCTCGTTTAGAGTTACGGGAGCCATCACCTATCAAAACGAAGGCCTCGATGAGTTCTACGGCTTTGACAGCTTTCACCCGTCAACGGATAGATTAATGCCCAAATAGGACAACCCGAATCTCAATCGGGTCTCATAAGTTTTTTACCCTTCGTTTTATCGACACGTGGATTTTTCCGGTACAACGGGATTATGGTGGCCCGTCTTCGACTTCCCATTGCTGATGAGTGGTGCACCATGGTACTGTTCCGTTTCAAATCCACGCACGCATTTCTAAAGGTCGTACGGCACTGTTTCGCCATTTCGGACGGATGTTGCACCTTGCACCGTGGATGTTGCACCCTGTAGATATCGATTATTCGGATGGCCATAATTTCTGGCTCGTTTAGGGTTACAAGAGCCATAACCTGTCAAAACGAAGGCCTTGATGAGTTCTACGGCTTTGACAGCTTTCGGCCGTCAACAGATAGATTAATGCCCAAAAAGGACAACCCGAATCTCAATCGGGTCTCGTAAGTTTTTTACCCTTTGTTTTTTCGACACAGGATTTTTACGGTAAAACGGGATTACCGTGGCTCGTCTTCGATTTACCATCGCTGGAGAGTGGTGCACCATTGTACTGTTCCGGTTCAAATCCATGCATGCATTTCTAAAAGTCGTATGGCACTGTTTCTCCATTTCGGACGGATGTTGCACCTTGCACCGCGGATGTTGCACCCTGTAGATATCGATTATTCGGACGGCCGTAACTTCTGGCTCGTTTAGAGTTACGGGAGCCATTACCTGTCAAAACGAAGGACTCGATGAGTTCTACGGCGTTGATGGCTTTCAGCTGTCAACGGATAGATTAATGCCCAAAAAGGACAACCCAAATCTCAATCTGGTCTCGTAAGTTTTTTACCCTTCGTTTTTTCGACACGTGGATTTTTACGGTAAAACGGGATTACCGTGGCCCGTCTTCGACTTCCCATAGCTGAAGAGTGGTGCACCATGGTACTGTTCCGTTTCAAATCCATGCACGCATTTCTAAAAGTCGTACGGCACTGTTTCTCCATTTCGAACGGATGTTGCACCTTGCACCGTGGATGTTGCACCCTGTAGATATCGATTATTCAGACGGCCGTAACTTCTGGCTCGTTTAGAGTTACGGGAGTCATCACCTATCAAAACGAAGGCCTCGATGAGTTCTACGGCTTTGACAGCTTTCACCCGTCAATGGATAGATTAATGCCCAAATAGGACAACCCGATTCTCAATCGGGTCTCGTAAGTTTTTTACCCCTCGTTTTTTCGACACGTGGTTTTTTACGGTAAAACGGGATTACGGTGGCCCGTCTTCGACTTCCCATCGCTGAAGAGTGGTGCACCATGGTACTATTTCGTTTCAAATCCATGCATGCATTACTAAAGGTCGTACGGCACTGTTTCTCCATTTCGGACGGATGTTGCACCTGCACCGTGGATGTTGCACCCTGTACATATCGATTATTCGGACGGCCATAACTTCTGGCTCGTTTAGAGTTACGGGAGCCATAACCTGTCAAATCGAAGGCCTCGATGAGTTCTACGGCTTTGATAGCTTTCAGCCGTCAACGGATAGATTAATGCCCAAAAAGTACAACCCGAATCTCAATCGGGTCTCGAAAGTTTTTTACCCTTCGTTTTTTCGACACGTGGATTTTTATGGTAAAACGGGATTACGGTGGCTGGTCTTCGATTTACCATCGCTGGAGAGTGGTGCACCATGGTACTGTTCCGTTTCAAATCCATGCAGGCATTTCTAAAGGTCGTACGACACTGTTTCGCCATTTCGGACGGATGTTGCGCCTTGCACCGTGGATGTTGCACCCTGTAGATATCGATTATTCGGACGGCCATAACTTCTGGCTCGTTTAGAGTTACGGGAGCCATAACCTGTCAAAACGAAGGCCACGATGAGTTCAACGGCTTTGACAGCTTTCAGCCGTCAACGGATAGATTAATGCCCTAAAAGGACAACCCGAATCTCAATCGGGTCTCGTAAATTTTTTACCCTTAGTTTTTTCGACACGTGGATTTTTACGGCAAAACGGGATTACGGTGGCCCGTCTTCGACTTCCCATCGCTGAAGAGTGGTGCACCATGATACTGTTCTGTTTCAAATCCATGCACCATTTCTAAAAGTCGTACGGCACTGTTTCTCCATTTCGGACGGATGTTGCACCTTGCACCACGGATGTTGCACCCTGTGGATATTGATTATTCGGACGGCCGTAACTTCTGGCTCGTTTAGAGTTACGGGAGCCATTACTTGTCAAAACGAAGGCCTCGATGAGTTCTACAGCATTGACGGCTTTCAGCCGTCAACGGATAGATTAATGCCCAAAAAGGACAACCCGAATCTCAATCGGGTCACGTAAGTTTTTTACCCTTCGTTTTTTCGACACGTGGATTTTTACGGTAAAACGGGATTACCGTGGCCCGTCTTCGACTTCCCATAGCTGAAGAGTGGTGCACCATGGTACTGTTCCGTTTCAAATCCATGCACGCATTTCTAAAAGTCGTACGGCACTATTTCTCCATTTCGGATGGATGTTGCACCTTGCACCTTGGATGTTGCGCCCTGTAGATATCGATTATTCGGACGGCCATAACTTCTGGCTCGTTTAGAGTTACAGGAGCCATAACCTGTCAAAACGAAGGCCTCGATGTGTTCTACGGCTTTGACAGCTTTCAGCCGTCAACTGATAGATTAATGCGCAAATAGGACAACCCGAATCTCAATCGGGTGTCGTAAGTTTTTTACCCTTCGTTTTTTTGACACGTGGATTTTTCCGGTACAACGGGATTACGGTGGCCCATCTTCGACTTCCCATCGCTGAAGAGTGGTGCACCATGGTATTGTTCCGTTTCAAATCCATGCACGCATTTCTAAAGGTCGTACGACACTGTTTTGCCATGTCGGACGGATGTTGCTCCTTGCACCGTGGATGTTGGACCATGTAGATATCGATTATTCGGACGGCCATAACTTCTGGCTCGTTAAGAGTTACGGGAGCCATAACCTGTCAAAACGAAGGCCTCGATGAGTTCTTTGGCTTTGACAGATTTCAGCCGTCAACGGATAGATTAATGCCCAAAAAGGACAACTCGAATCTCAATCGGGCCACGTAAGTTTTTTGTCCTTCCTTTTTTCGACATGTGGATTTTTACGGTAAAACGGGATTACCGTGGCTTTTCTTCGATTTACCATCACTGGAGAGTGGTGCACCATGGTACTATTCTGTTTCAAATCCATGCACGCATTTCTAAAAGTCGTACGGCACTGTTTCGCCATTTCGGACGGATGTTGCACCTTGCACCGTGGATGTTGCTCCCTGTAGATATCGATTATTCGGACGGCCATAACTTCTGGCTCGTTTAGAGTTACGGGAGCCATAACCTGTCAAAACAAAGGCCTCGATGAGTTCTACGGCTTTGATAGCTTTCAGCCGTCAAAGGATAGATTAATGCCCAAAAAGGACAACCCGAATCTCAATCGGGTCTCGTAAGTTTTTTACCCTTCGTTTTTTCGACACGTGGATTTTTACGGCAAAACGGGATTACCGTGGCTGGTCTTCGATTTACCATCGCTGGAGAGTGGTGTACCATGGTACTGTTCCCTTTCAAATCCATGCACGCATTTCTAAAAGTCATACGGCACTGTTTCGCCATTTCGGACGGATGTTGCACCTTGCACCGTGGATGTTGCACCCTGTATATATCGATTATTCGGACGGGCATAACTTCTGGCTCGTTTAGAGTTACGGGAGCCATAACCTGTCAAAATGAAGGCCTTGATGATTTCTATGGTTTTGACAGATTTCAGCCATCAACGGATATATTAATGCCCAAAAAGGACAATCCGAATCTCAATCGGGTCACACAAGTTTTTTACCCTTCGTTTCTTCGACACGTGGATTTTTACGGCAAAATGGGATTACGGTGGCTGATCTTCGATTTACCATCGCTGGAGAGTGGTGCACCATGGTACTGTTCCGTTTCAAATCCATGCACGCATTTCTAAATGTCGTACGACACTGATTCGCCATTTCGGACGGATGTTGCACCTTGCACCGTGGATGTTGCACCCTGTAGATATCGATTATTCGGACGGCCATAACGTCTGACTCGTTAAGAGTTACGGGAGCCATTACCTGTCAAAACGAAGGCCTCGATGAGTTTTACGACTTTGACTGCTTTCAGCCGTCAACGGATAGATTAATGCCCAAAAAGGACAACCCGAATCTCAATCGGGTCTCGTAAGTTTTTTACCCTTCGTTTTTTCGACACGTGGATTTTTACGGTAAAACGGGATTACGGTGGCCCGTCTTCGATTTACAATCGCTGAAGAGTGGTGCACCATGGTACTGTTCCGTTTCAAATCCATGCACCCATTTCTAAAGGTCGTACGGCACTGTTTCGCCATTTCGGACGAATGTTGCACCTTGCACCGTGGATGTTGCACCCTGTAGATATCGATTATTCGGACGGCCATAACTTCTGGCTCGTTAAGAGTTACGGGAGCCATAACCTGTCAAAACGAAGGCCTCGATGAGTTCTTTGGCTTTGTCAGCTTTCAGCCGTCAACTGATAGAATAATGCCCAAAAAGTACAACTTGAATCTCAATCGGGTCTCGTAAGTTTTTTACCCTTCGTTTTTTCGACACGTGGATTTTTACGGTAAAACGGGATTACCGTGGCCCGTCTTTGACTTCCCATCGCTGGAGAGTGGTGCACCATGGTACTGTTCTGTTTCAAATCCATGCACGCATTTCCAAAAGTCGTACGACACTGTTTCTCCATTTCGAACGGATGTTGCACCTTGCACCGTGGATGTTGCACCCTGTAGATATCGATTATTCGGACGGCCATAACTTCTGGCTTGTTTAGAGTTACGGGAGCCATAACCTGTCAAAACGAACACCTCGATAAGTTCTATGGCTTTGGCAGCTTTCAGCCGTCAACGGAAAGACTAATGCCCAAAAAGGACAACCCGAATCTCAATCGGGTCTCGCAAGTTTTTTACTCTTCATTTTTTTGACACGTGGATTTTTACGGTAAAACGGGATTACGGTGGCTGGTCTTCGATTTACCATCGCTGGAGAGTGGTGCACCATGGTACTGTTTCGTTTCAAATCCATGCACGCATTTCTAAAAGTCGTACGGCATTGTTTCGCCATTTCAGACGGATGTTGCACCTTGCACCGTGGATGTTGCACCCTGTAGATATCGGTTATTCGGACGGCCATAACTTCTGGTTCGTTTAGACTTACGGGAGCCATAACCTGTCAAAACGAAGGCCTCAATGAGTTCTACGGCTTCGACAGCTTTCAACCGTCAACGGATAGATTAATGCCCAAAAAGGACATCCCGAATCTCAATCGGGTCACGTAAGTTTTTTACCCTTCGTTTTTTCGACACGTGGATTTTTACGGTAAAACGGGATTACCGTGGCCCGTCTTCGACTTCCCATAGCTGAAGAGTGGTGCACCATGGTACTGTTCCGTTTCAAATCCATGCACGTATTTCTAAAAGTCGTACGACACTGTTTCTCCATTTCGGATGGATGTTGCACCTTGCACCTTGGATGTTGCACCCTGTTGATATCGATTATTCGGACGGCCATAACTTCTGGCTCGTTTAGAGTTACGGGAGCCATAACCTGTCAAAACGAAGGCCTCGATGTGTTCTATGGCTTTGACAGCTTTCAGCCGTCAATTGATAGATTAATGCCCAAATAGGACAACCCGAATCTCAATCGGGTGTCGTAAGTTTTTTACCCTTCGTTTCTTTGACACGTGGATTTTTCCGGTACAACGGGATTACGGTGGCCCGTCTTCGACTTCCCATCGCTGAAGAGTGGTGCACCATGGTACTGTTCCGTTTCAAATCCATGCACGCATTTCTAAAGGTCGTACGGCACTGTTTCGCCATGTCGGACGGATGTTGCTCCTTGCACCGTGGATGTTGGACCATGTAGATATCGATTATTCGGACGGCCATAACTTCTGGCTCGTTAAGAGTTACGGGAGCCATAACCTGTCAAAACGAAGGCCTCGATGAGTTCTTTGGCTTTGACAGATTTCAGCCGTCAACGGATAGATTAATGCCCAAAAAGGACAACTCGAATCTCAATCGGGCATCGTAAGTTTTTTGTCCTTCCTTTTTTCGACATGTGGATTTTTACGGTAAAACGGGATTACCGTGGCTTTTCTTCGATTTACCATCACTGGAGAGTGGTGCACCATGGTACTATTCTGTTTCAAATCCATGCACGCATTTCTAAAAGTCGTACGGCACTGTTTCGCCATTTCGGACGGATGTTGCACCTTGCACCGTGGATGTTGCTCCCTGTAGATATCGATTATTCGGACGGCCATAACTTCTGGCTCGTTTAGAGTTACGGGAGCCATAACCTGTCAAAACAAAGGCCTCGATGAGTTCTACGGCTTTGATAGCTTTCAGCCGTCAAAGGATAGATTAATGCCCAAAAAGGACAACCCGAATCTCAATCGGGTCTCGTAAGTTTTTTACCCTTCGTTTTTTCGACACGTGGATTTTTACGGCAAAACGGGATTACCGTGGCTGGTCTTCGATTTACCATCGCTGGAGAGTGGTGCACCATGGTACTGTTCGGTTTCAAATCCATGCACGCATTTCTAAAAGTCGTACGACACTGTTTCGCCATTTCGGACGGATGTTGCACCTTGCACCGTGGATGTTGCACCCTGTATATATCGATTATTCGGACGGGCATAACTTCTGGCTCGTTTAGAGTTACGGGAGGCATAACCTATCAAAATGAAGGCCTCGATGATTTCTACGGTTTTGACAGATTTCGGCCATCAACGGATATATTAATGCCCAAAAAGGACAATCCGAATCTCAATCGGGTCACACAAGTTTTTTACCCTTCGTTTCTTTGACACGTGGATTTTTACGGCAAAATGGGATTACCGTGGCTGGTCTTCGATTTACCATCGCTGGAGAGTGGTGAACCATGGTACTGTTCTGTTTCAAATCCATGCACGCGTTTCTAAAGGTCGTACGACACTGATTCGCCATTTCGGACGGATGTTGCACCTTGCACCGTGGATGTTGCACCCTGTAGATATCGATTATTCGGACGGCCATAACGTCTGACTCGTTAAGAGTTACGGGAGCCATTACCTGTCAAAACGAAGGCCTCGATGAATTTTACGACTTTGACTGCTTTCAGCCGTCAACGGATAGATTAATGCCCAAAAAGGACAACCCGAATCTCAATCGGGTCTCGTAAGTTTTTTACCCTTCGTTTTTTCGACACGTGGATTTTTACGGTAAAACGGGATTACGGTGGCCCGTCTTCGATTTACAATCGCTGAAGAGTGGTGCACCATGGTACTGTTCCGTTTCAAATCCATGCACCCATTTCTAAAGGTCGTACGGCACTGTTTCGCCATTTCGGACGAATGTTGCACCTTGCACCGTGGATGTTGCACCCTGTAGATATCGATTATTCGGACGGCCATAACTTCTGGCTCGTTAAGAGTTACGGGAGCCATAACCTGTCAAAACGAAGGCCTCGATGAGTTCTTTGGCTTTGTCAGCTTTCAGCCGTCAACTGATAGAATAATGCCCAAAAAGTACAACTTGAATCTCAATCGGGTCTCGTAAGTTTTTTACCCTTCGTTTTTTCGACACGTGGATTTTTACGGTAAAACGGGATTACCGTGGCCCGTCTTTGACTTTCCATCGCTGGAGAGTGGTGCACCATGGTACTGTTCTGTTTCAAATCCATGCACGCATTTCTAAAAGTCGTACGACACTGTTTCTCCATTTCGAACGGATGTTGCACCTTGCACCGTGGATGTTGCACCCTGTAGATATCGATTATTCGGACGACCATAACTTCTGGCTCGTTTAGAGTTACGGGAGCCATAACCTGTCAAAACGAACTCCTCGATGAGTTCTATGGCTTTGGCAGCTTTCAGCCGTCAACGGAAAGACTAATGCCCAAAAAGGACAACCCGAATCTCAATCGGGTCTCGTAAGTTTTTTACCCTTCATTTTTTCGACACGTGGATTTTTACGGTAAAACGGGATTACGGTGGCTGGTCTTCGATTTACCATCGCTGGAGAGTGGTGCACCATGGTACTTTTCCGTTTCAAATCCATGCAGGCATTTCTAAAGGTCGTACATCACTGTTTCGCCATTTCGGACGGATGTTGCACCTTGCACCGTGGATGTTGCACCCTGTAGATATCGATTATTCGGACGGCCATAACTTCTGTCTCGTTAAGAGTTACGGGAGCCATTACCTGTCAAAACGAAGGCCTCGATGAGTTTTACGACTTTGACTGCTTTCAGCCGTCAACGGATAGATTAATGCCCAAAAAGGACAACCCGAATCTCAATCGGGTCTCGTAAGTTTTTTACCCTTCGTTTTTTAGACACGTGGATTTTTACGGTAAAACGGGATTACGGTGGCTGGTCTTCGATTTACCATCGCTGGAGAGTGGTGCACCATGGTACTGTTCCGTTTCAAATCCATGCACGCATTTCTAAAATTCGTACGGCATTGTTTCGCCATTTCAGACGGATGTTGCACCTTGCACCGTGGATGTTGCACCCTGTAGATATCGGTTATTCGGACGGCCATAACTTCTGGTTCGTTTAGACTTACGGGAGCCATAACCTGTCAAAACGAAGGCCTCGATGAGTTCTACGGCTTCAACAGCTTTCAGCCGTCAACGGATAGATTAATGCCAAAAAGGACAACCCGAATCTCAATCGGGTCACGTAAGTTTTTTACCCTTCGTTTTTTCGACACATGGATTTTACGGTAAAACGGGATTACCGTGGCCCGTCTTTGATTTACCATCGCTGGAGAGTGGTGCACCATGGTACTGTTCCATTTCAAATCCATGCACGCATTTCTAAAAGTCGTACGTCACTATTTCGCCATTTCGGATGGATGTTGCACCTTGCACCGTGAATGTTGCACCCTGTAAATATCGATTATTCGGACGGGCATAACTTCTGGCTCGTTTAGAGTAAATGGGAGCCATTACCTGTCAAAACGAAGGCCTCGATGAGTTCTACGGCATGGATAGCTTTCAGCCATCAACGGACATATTAATGCCCAAAAAGGACAACCCGAATCTCAATCGGGTCTCGTAAATTTTTTACCCTTCGTTTTTTCGACACGTGGATTTTTACGGTAAAACGGGATTACGGTGGCTGGTCTTCGATTTACCATTGCTGGAGAGTGGTGCACCATGGTACTATTCCGTTTCAAATCCATGCACGCATTTCTAAAGGTCGTACGACACTGTTTCGCCATTTCGGACGGATGTTGCACCTTGCACCGTGGATGTTGCACAATGTAGATATCGATTATTCGGACGGCCATAACTTCTGACTCGTTAAGAGTTACGGGATCCATTACCTGTCAAAACGAAGGCCTCGATGAGTTTTACGCCTTTGACTGCTTTTAGCCGTCAACGGATAGATTAATGCCCAAAAAGGACAACCCGAATCTCAATCGGGTCTCGTAAGTTTTTTACCCTTCGTTTTTTAGACACGTGGATTTTTACGGTAAAACGGGATTACGGTGGCTGGTCTTCGATTTACCATCGCTGGAGAGTGGTGCACCATGGTACTGTTCCGTTTCAAATCCATGCATGCATTTCTAAAAGTCGTACGGCGCTGTTTCGCCATTTCGGACGGATGTTGCACCTTGCACCGTGGATGTTGCACCCTGCAGATATCGGTTATTCGGACGGCCATAACTTCTGCTTCGTTTAGAGTTACGGGAGCCATGACCTGTCAAAACGAAGGCCTCGATGAGTTCTACGTCTTCGACAGCTTTCAGCCGTCAACGGATAGATTAATGCCCAAAAGGGACAACCCGAATCTCAATCGGGTCACGTAAGTTTTTTACCCTTCGTTTTTTCGACACATGGATTTTTACGGTAAAACGGGATTACCGTGGCCCGTCTTCGATTTACCATCGCTGGAGAGTGGTGCACCATGGTACTGTTCCGTTTCAAATCCATGCACGCATTTCTAAAAGTCGTACGACACTATTTCGCCATTTCGGATGGATGTTGCACCCTGTAGATATCGATTATTCGGACGGGAATAACTTCTGGCTCGTTTAGAGTAATGGGAGCCATCACCTGTCAAAACGAAGGCCTCGATGAGTTCTACAGCTTGGATAGCTTTCAGCCATCAACGGATATAATAATGCCCAAAAAGGACAACCCGAATCTCAATCGGGACTCGTAAATTTTTTACCCTTCGTTTTTTCGACACGTGGATTTTTACGGTAAAACGGGATTACCGTGGCCCGTCTTCGACTTCCCATCGCTGGAGAGTGGTGCACCATGGTACTGTTCTGTTTCAAATCCATGCATGCATTTCTAAAAGTCATACGGCACTGTTTCGCCATTTCGGACGGATGTTGCACCTTGCACCGTGGATGTTGCCCCCTGTAGATATCGATTATTCGGACGGCCATAACTTCTGGCTCGTTTAGAGTTACGGGAGCCATAACCTCTCAAAACGAAGGCCTCGATGAGTTCTACGGCTTTGACAGCTTTCAGCCATCAACGGATAGATTGATGCCCAACAAGGACAACCCGAATCTCAATCGGGTCTCGTAAGTTTTTTACCCTTCGTTTTTTCGACACGTGGATTTTTACGGTAAAACGGGATTACGGTGGTTGGTCTTCAATTTACCATCGCTGGAGAGTGGTGCACCATGAAACTGTTCCGTTTCAATTCCATGCACGTATTTCTAAAGGTCGTACGACACTGTTTCGCCAATTCTGACGGATGTTGCACCTTGCACCGTGGATGTTGCACCCTGTAGACATCGATTATTCGGACGGCCATAACTTCTGGCTCGTTTAGAGTTACGGGATCCATAACCTGTCAAAACGAAGGCCTCGATGAGTTCTACAGCTTTGACAGCTTTCAGCCGTTAACGGATAGATTAATGCCGAAAAAGGACAACCCGAATCTCAATCGGGTCTCGTAAGTTTTTTACCCTTCGTTTATTCGACACGTGGATTTTTACGGTAAAACGGGATTACCGTGGCCCGTCTTCGACTTCCCATCGCTGAAGAGTGTTGCACCATGGTACTGTTCCGTTTCAAATCCATGCACACATTTCTAAAAGTCGTACGGCACTGTTTCGCCATTTCGGACGGATGTTGCACCTTGCACCGTGGATGTTGCACCCTATAGATATCGATTATTCGGACGGCCATAACTTCTGGCTCGTTAAGAGTTACGGGAGCCATTACCTATCAAAACGAAGGCCTCGATGAGTTCTACGGCTTTGACAACTTTCAGTCGTCCACGGATAGATTAACGCCCAAAAAGGACAACCCGAATCTAAATCGGGTCTCGTAAGTTTTTTACCCTTCGTTTTTTCGACACGTGGATTTTTACAGTAAAACGAGATTACCTTGGCCCGTCTTCGACTTTCCATCGCTAGAGAGTGGTGCACCATGGTACTGTTCCGTTTCAAATCCATGCACGCATTTCTAAAAGTCATACGGCACTGTTTCGCCATTTCGGACGGATGTTGCACCTTGCACCGTGGATGATGCACCCTGTAGATATCGATTATTCGAACGGACATAACTTCTGGCTCGTTTAGAGTTACGGGAGCCATAACCTGTCAAAACGAAGGCCTCGATGAGTTCTACGGCTTTGACAGCTTTCAGTAATCAACGGATATATTAATGCCCAAAAAGGACAGCCCGAATCTCAGTCGGGTCTCGTAAGTTTTTTATCCTTCGTTTTTTCGACACGTGGATTTTTACAGCAAAACGGGATTACGGTGGATGGTCTTCGATTTACCATCGCTGGAGAGTGGTGCACCATGGTACTGTTCCGTTTCAAATCCATGCACGAATTTCTAAAAGTCGTACGGCACTGTTTCGCCATTTCGGACGGATGTTGCACTTTGCACCGTGGATGTTGCACCCTGTAGATATCGATTATTCGGACGACCATAACTTCTGGTTCGTTTAGAGTTGCGGGTGCCATAACCTGTCAAAACGAAGGCCTCGATGAGTTCTACGGCTTTGACAGCTTTCAGCCGTCAACGGATAGATTAATGCCCAAAAAGGACAACCTGAATCTCAATCGGGTCACGTAAGTTTTTTCCCCTTCGTTTTTTCGACACGTGGATTTTTACGGTAAAACGGGATTACCGTGGCCCGTCTTCGATTTACCATCGCTGGAGAGTGGTGCACCATGGTACTGTTCCGTTTCAAATCCATGCACGCATTTCTAAAAGTCATACGACACTGTTTCGCCATTTCAAACGGATGTTGCACCTTTCACCATGGATGTTGCACCCTGTCGATATCGATTATTCGGACGGGCATAACTTCTGGCTCGTTTAGAGTTACGGGGGCCATAGCCTGTCAAAACGAAGGCCTCTGTGACGACTGCCCATGACTCCTGCACCCAACTAGATTATAATGCGCTGAAAAGTGTGCCAGGCCGCCATGTACGATCATCAGGGTAAGGTAAAACAATAAACTCTATCGTATTACTCACAGCGCAGGGATAAAATACAATAGGAAAGTATACATAGTGAAGCTCGTAGAACAGAATCTTATCATATAAACTCATAGTGGTTTTATACAAACATCTGATTAGTCAATACATCAAGCCTCACTACATAACTCTCAGAGTATCAAACAAACAGCGGAACATCCAGTACATATAGTAAGAAAACAGTATGCAAAAGCCTCCAGCTCGTCTTCGTCATCAACAGCGTTGGTGACCAAGAACAGCACCTGTCCCCTGCTACCTAGTCTGCCCATCCCAACATGGATAAACAGCCCAAGGTGATAAGAGTTAAACGTAAAACCTTGAGTCAGACAAAAGTCTTAGTGAGTAGTAAATCAACTATCAAACATACCAAAAGAGCATAAAGGGGGTAAAAAGGAATAGGAACTCAACCATCCCACTCCACCTCTTTCAATAGTGATAGCCCCCAGACACACTAAGCAGAAAGAAACATAGCAAAGAAGACAATTAAAGTAAGGTAATTATCACTCGAGTCAAGGTCGATGTTTTCCAAGTACAAACCCCCAAGGCCTAAACCAAGATCAGGTAATCACTCCGAAAACCTCGCTCTTGGCCCAAGCGACAATACAACCAAAACATCCAAACATCCATGACTCTGGCTATCACTGTTATCATTGCCTCGATTTCACCGTTAATTGAATGACCGGCCCATTATTTCATCCGTCCGCCAAGGGCTAATGGTAACCCCTGTTCTAGACATAACTCCGCACGTCGTCGTGACCCGTGCCTAGGACTATCGAATCTGCCCAGAGTACTAACACGTCATCGTGACCCGTGTCTGGAACGTCGTCGTGACCCGTCCCAACGTACTCTTGCTTTGAGCATGCTAGAACCTTCAATAACGATGAAATCTTAGACTTCTAGTCATCCTCCTCGACGACTATTCACATACTAGCTCAAGCGCCTCTCGAGCCAACTATTATCCACAAACTCGGACCACATCACCGAGTTATCAACATGCTTAGAATGATCCCGTCTAGATTACCAAGGCTTTCTCATGTCATGCTTTGCTTCATCGCATCATAGCAAAGTCCCATCTCAACATCATGCTTTGCCTCGTCACATCATAGCAAAGTCCCATCTTAACATCATGATCAAATCTATCCATATGAGCTTTATCATCCGCTTCATATGCCACGACAGCTTTCCTTTTTCAAGAGCCTTTCCACTTAGCTTTTGAATCATCTTCGACCAACTTGTCCAAATTCAATCACTAATCAATCAAATCAATCATTCATCCAAGTAATCAATCATTCAAATAAGATCTAAATAAACAGTTATAATAATAATGGCAATTCCGTAATTAAAGGGTCCAAATCAAACAAGCATGAATTCTAAGTATTATCTTGTTGAATGAACTAGCATAGGTTAACATATAGTAAAATGGATATCAAAGCTTTATTAACGATGGATCTATATGCAGACTTAAGGAAAATGCATGAAATCACTATCTTTAACACACAAACAAGCCACCGATCCAATATACTCCTTTGGGTCCGTGTGAGAGATAACTACCACTCACTGAATCACCTAAACACTTCAAAAGCAACTAACTTCAGATCTAGACAGCAAAGGATCTAGCTTGATCCGACAAGGTTTCCCTCCAAATGATGAAATCTCTCTTTGAAGGATGGAGATCTTCAACTTTGGCTCTTGAATCTTCGATTTGATTTTCAATCTTGGGTGGAAGGAAGCACTTGATTAGAGTGGAGAAAGGAAGTGAAGAAGTGTTGTACTCGAGCTCTCAAAATGGCAGTACTTCGTCGCTTCAAAACCCGATGCCAAGAAGTGAACCAAACCCCTCTATTTATAGGCAGAAATCCCTTAACTCATTCGCCCCTAAGTCGGTCATGACTCAACCCTTGCCGACTTAATGACCTACCAACTCAAGCTTCTACACGACTCAACGATACACGACCTAACTAGGTGTCGACCCAACTACCTAACACACAGCCAACCCAACGCATAGCCGACCAAAGACCACACACACACAAACACATACGCGACTTAACCACAACACGGCATAGCCGACCTAACGACTTAACCATATGGTCGACCTATCCTTAACTCGTTTACGACTTATCCAAACACACAGAGTCTTACGACCTAAGCCACTAACCCTTAGATCGTTCCATCCTTTATGTCGTCCCTTCCTATGAGTCGGTCCAATACTTAGGCCGTTAACCCCTATAAGTCGCTATCTCCCTAAGCCGTTAACTCTTAAGTCGTCCACTATAGGTCGGTCTCATCTATGAGTCGTTAACTCCTAAGTCGTCCACTATACTTAGGTCGGTCGAATCCCTAGGTCAGTTACTGTCTTAAACCGGCTAACTACTAGGTCGCTCCAATTTCTTTACTTGGTCCACCCCTTAGGTCGCTAGCTCCTTGGGTCGGTCAATTCCCATAGGTTGCTTACTTCTATGGGCCGGTCAACCTCTTAAGCCGTCCCAACTCCTTAGGTCGTACCAAAACCTTGAGTCGGCGACTACTACCACTAACCCGCTAACTACCTTAAGTCGCTCACACGAGCTAACTCCCACACGACTTAAGCTCTGGACAACATAACCAATACTAACGACCTAGTCGCAACTATGATTTGCCGACTCGTAAAATACGGGTCGTCACATTCTCTCCCCCTTAGGAATTTCGCCCCCGAAATTCCAAACAATCAAGAGCAACCAAAACTATTCTGCATGCCTACCATTCATAGCAATCAACAAACCATGCATTCAATTACTAGCCTAGCATGCAGAATTCTAGGATTAGAACAAGTTACAAATTCATGAGATTCCACGACACCTTAGGGCCATACCTCGAAGAGTTCAGGATGAGCTGCTTTCATCCTCTCTTCCTCCTCCCATGTACAGTCGTTAACATCATCACTCCATTGTATCTTGAGCAACATAATCGTCTTCCTCCTAAGCTGTTTCGTGTCGGTTTCAACAACACGAAGCGGCTTACGAGGTCTCGTAACAACTAGATCAACCTCTAAATCTTCATAGCTATCAACAGAAACCACCGTATTCGAGTCATGCACATACTTCCGTAGATACGATACATGAAAAACATTGTGCACCCCTGACATCTTTTCTAGTAATTCCATCTTATAAGCGAGCTTTCCAATTCGCTCGATGATCGAGAATGGTCCAACAAATCTCGGAGTCAACTTTCCTTTCTTCCCGAATCGAATAACATTCTTTAGTGGAGAAACCTTCACGAAAACCATATTGCCTACGTCGAATTCCAAATCCTTAAGACGCTTATCGGCACAACTTTTCTGACGGTCTTGGGCTACCTTCATTCGTCGTCGAATGATCTCGATGCAATTCGAAGTCTGTCGAATCATTTCGGGCCCAAGTATCAGCTTTTCTCCAGTTTCCAACCAACATGTCGGAGACTTACACGGTCTTCCATACAGTGCTTCATACGGTGCCATACCAATACTTGACTGGTAACTGTTATTATATGCAAATTCCACCAAATGAAGATGATCTTCCCATGATCCTCCGAAATCTAAAACACATGCTCTAAGGAGAGTTTCCAAAACTCGGTTCACTATCTCGGTCTGACCATCTGTTTGAGGGTGATAAGCTGTACTCAAACACAACTTGGTTCCCAAAACTTCCTTGAAGCTCTTCCAAAATCCACTAGTGAACAATGGGTCTCGATCGCTCACTATACTCTTCGGAATACCATGGAATCGAACTATCCACTTAACATACAACTCAGCCAATTTCGATGCAGTCCTAGTTGTTCGAACAGGAATGAATCTTGCACTCTTAGTCAAACGATCTACGATTACCCAAATCCCTTCATTTCCTGCTCTGGTCCTAGGTAACCCATCAATAAAATCCATCGATATTTGCTCCCACTTCCATGTAGGAACTTCTAATGGCTGAAGCAATCCACTTGGCTTCTTCTGTTCGGCTTTTACCAACTGGCAGTTCATGCACTTGGAAATAAAATTTCCAACATCACTTTTCATACCTTCCCAATAATAGGTTATCTTCGTATCCCGGTACATCTTATTTCCACCTGGATGAATTGTCAGCTTCGAGTGATGACTTTCCTTCAGAACTTCATCTCTCAATCCATTTATATCGGGAACAACTAGTCATCCTTGTTTCCGAAGCCAACCCACTTGATCGACTTCGAATCCTTTATCCTTCTCTGGTTCTGATCCAGATTCCAAATCATGGATAATCTTGACAAGCTTATCGTCTCGCTTTTGGCTCTCGCCAATTCTTTCCACTAGAGTAGGTCTTATCGATAAGTTTGCCAACATCTCAGGTTCCAATTCACATCTAGGCCTGAAGTCAAATCTAGCTAAATACTCGAGACTCTTCCATTCCGAAAACATGACTCCCAACCCTGAATGTCTTCTACTTAACGCATCTGCCACTGCGTTACCTTGTCCCGGAGTATAGGCTATACCAAAATCATATGATGCTAAAAACTCTAGCCATCGTTGCTGCCGGAGATTCAAATCCCTCTGAGAAAAGAGATACTTCAACGACTTATGATCTGTAAACAACTCAAATCGAACTCCTAATAGGTAATGTCTCCACATCTTCAAAGCAAATACAATCGCCGCTAACTCCAAATCATGAGTCGGATAATTCCTTTCATGCGGCTTCAGTTGTCGACTTGCATATGCAACAACCTTATCCTTCTGCATTAGCACTGCTCCAAGTCCAGTACCACATGCATCGGTGTAAATCACCATCTCCTCATTCCCACTTGGAATAGCCAAAACAGGAGCACTTGTCAATCGCTCTTTCAGGATTCTGAAAGCTTGCTCACACTTAGTATCCCATCTGAACACTTGGTTCTTTTTCGTCAATCCTGTTAATGGTGCAGCTACCTTGGAAAAGTCTTTGATAAACCGTCGATAATATCCTGCTAATCCAAGAAAACTTCTCACATCAGATGCATTCTTAGGTCTAACCCAATCCTGGATTGCTGCCACCTTAGCGGGATCAACTGCTATTCCACTTCCAGAGATAACATGGCCTAAGAACCTCACTTCGCTCTTCCAGAAGTGACACTTCGAAAACTTAGCCTTCAGCTGATTTTTCGCAAGATTTCCAAAACAATCTGCAAATGTGTCTTGTGCTCTTCCTCAGTTCTAGAATAAATCAGAATATCATCCACGAACACAAGTACAAACTTGTTCAACTGATCCCTGAATACTCTATTCATAAGAACCACAAAATATGCTGGTGCATTGGTCAATCCAAACGGCATTACCAGCCACTCATAGAAACCAGATGGTGTCCTAAAAGCTGTCTTTGGAACACTATCCTTTGCCACTCTCAACTGGTGAAATCCCGTTGCCAAATCCATCTGAGAAAACACCTTAGCTTCGTGAAGCTGATCAAACAAGTCATCTATTCTCGGCAATGGATACTTGTTCTTCTTAGTCACTTTATGCAGCTCACGATAATCCACACACAACCTCAACGATCCATCCGCTCTGGTTGCAAACACAACTGGTGCACCCCATTCAGACACACTACGCCGAATGAATCCTTTCTGTAAAAGGTCATCAACTTGCACCTTCAACTCTTGCTGTTCCCTAGGCGCCATCTGCCTAAGAGGCATCACAACAGGTCTGTCTCCCTCAACTGGATCGATACGAAACTCGATCTCCCTATGCGGCGATAACCCTTTGACCTCGTCAAAGACATCCTCAAATCCATTCACAATAGGCACCGATGACAGTCCATCCCGTGGAACAACCAGCGAATACATGAAGCTCATGAAGACGCCTTCTTCATGCTTACATTGTATCACAACCTTTCGCCCCTCCACATTCTCGACTGTCACCTCCAGCCTCTTACAATCAACCCTTGCTGCATACTTCCTAAGCCAGTCCATACCAAGAATAATTCCGAACCCCGCAAAGTTCAAAAAAAACAATCACAAACAAAAGAGCAATCATGACTCGATACAACTAGACCACGGCATACCATACACAAACAAGACGAACCCCCAACTGGATTAGTCACAACCAATGGTCTATCAACAATATCCGGTTCCAAACCCAACCGGCCTACAAGTTCACTACAAACAAAGGAATGCGACGCCCCAGTATCAAACAACACTCTTACTGGAACACCACAAATGGAAAGAGTACCTTGAACCACCACACTCTTTCCCTCCTCTTCAGCAGTAGGAACTTTCAAAGATGATGGCACAGCCCCCAAAGCATAAGCTTGCACAATCTGCTTGTCCTTCCTCGGTTCTGGACAATTCCTTTTGATATGCCCTGGTTTGTCACAGTTGTGGCACTTCACCGGCACTCTCGGATTCTTGCAATCTCTGGAGAGATGACCTTTCTGCCGACAATTATAGCAGGTCACTTCACCCTTCAGCTTCTTCTGGCCATCCTTACCCTTCTGTTGTTGCTGCTTCCTCTTCTTGTTTCCACTTTGCTCCTTGGTAGCAGCAACGACAGTTCCTTCTTTAGGAAACAAATTCTCATGCCTGAGAGCTTTCTCCACAAGCTTCTCAAATGGGTCATCCAAATGATCCACCAACTGCCTCCTAAGATAACTGTCCAAGCCTGTCACAAACTTCTCATTCTTCTGATAGGGAGATTCAATATATGACCGAGCATACTTAGACAAAGCTTCAAACTCAGAAACATACTCAGGAACTGGTCTTCCACCTTGCTTGAGTTCCACAAACTTCTTAAACAGAAAGATTTCTGAGATGTAGAAATGAACTTAGCTTCAAATCTAGCTTGGAATTGCTCCCAAGTGATCTCTTCCTCTGGAGTATCAATGGTGATAGTGTTCCACCAATCAGAAGCTCTTCCCTGAAGCTGTCTTGATGCACGCTTCCTCTTAGTTTCATCCTCAATTCCCAAATCACCAAAGATCCTTCTACAAGCATCTATCCATCTCTGGACTTCTATGGTTGATTCTGTTCCCAAGAAAACCTTTCCCCCAAGAGCAGTATAGTCTTTACACAACTTAGCAAAATCCACTGGTTTTGGAGCTTGAACTTGAACCCCAACATCTACTGATGGCCCTGGATTTGGTATCCTTCTCATGATTGAAGTCATCATGGCCTCAAACATAGCAGCATAATCAGCAACTCCCTCAGAAGCACGGCCTTCCCTAGCAGCTTGTCTCTCTCTTCGACTCGTTCTTAATATTGATAAATAGAAGAATGATTAGAACACCTTGAGAAACAACTACATAAGGAGTTGAAATCCTTTTAGGCTACTATATTATATATAGTAATTATCCACCAAAATACAATTACGTCTCTCATACGTAGTTATGTCAGCGAGCGTTGGCTAAAATCGATTAACCAAAGCTCTGATACCAAATGTGACGACCGCCCATGACTCCTGCACCCAACCGGATTATAATGCGCTGAAAAGTGTGCCAGGCCGCCATGAACGATCATCAGGGTAACGTAAAACAATAAACTCTATCGTATTACTCACAGCGCAGGGATAAAATACAATAGAAAAGTATACATAGTGAAGCTCATAGAACAGAATCTTATCATATAAACTCATAGTGGTTTTATACAAACATCTGATTAGTCAATACATCAAGCCTCACTACATAACTCTCGGAGTATCAAACAAACAGCGGAACATCCAGTACATATAGTAAGAAAACAGTATGCAAAAGCCTCCAGCTCGTCTTCGTCATCAACAGCATTGGTGACCAAGAACAGCACCTGTCACCTGCTACCTAGTCTGCCCATCCCAACATGGATGAACAGCCAAAGGTGATAAGAGTTAAACGTAAAACCTTGAGTCAGACAAAAGTCTTAGTGAGTAGTAAATCAACTATCAAACGTACCAAAAGAGCATAAATGGGGTAAAAAGGAATAGGAACTCAACCATCCCACTCTACCTCTTTCTACAGTGATAGCCCCCAGACACACTAAGCAGAAAGAAACATAGCAAAGAAGACAATTAAAGTAAGGTAATTATCACTCGAGTCAAGGTCGATGTTTTCCAACTACAACCCCCAAGGCCTAAACCAAGATCAGGTACGCACTCCGAAAACATCGCTCTTGGCCCAAGCAACGATACAACCAAAACATCCAAACATCCATGACTCTGGCTGTCACTGTTATCATTGCCTTGATTTCACCGTTAATTGAATGACCGGCCCATTATTTCATCCATCCGCCAAGGGCTAATGGTAACCCCGGTTCAAGACATAACTCCGCACGTCGTCGTGACCCGTGCCTAGGACTATCGAATCTGCCCAGAGTACTAACACGTCATCGTGACCCGTGTCTGGAACGTCGTCGTGACCCGTCCCAACGTACTCTTTCTTTGAGCATGCTAGAACCTTCAATAACGATGAAATCTCAGCCTTCTAGTCATCCTCCTCGACGACTATTCACATACTAGCTCAAGCGCCTCTCGAGCCAGCCATTATCCACAAACTCGGACCACATCACCGAGTTATCAACATGCTTAGAATGATCCCGTCAGGATTAAACCAAGGCTTTCTCATATCATGCTTTGCTTCATCACATCATAGCAAAGTCCCATCTCAACATCATGCTTTGCCTCTTCACATCATAGCAAAGTCCCATCTTAACATCATGATCAAATCTATCCATATGAGCTTTATCATCCGCTTCATATGCCACGACAGCTTTCCTTATTCAAGAGCCTTTCCACTTAGCTTTTGAATCATCTTCGACCAACTTGTCCAAATTCAATCACTAATCAACTAATCAATCAAATCAATAATTCATCCAAGTAATCAATCATTCAAATAAGATCTAAATAAACAGTTATAACAATAATGGCAATTCCGTAATTAAAGGGTCCAAATCTAACAAGCATGAATTCTAAGTATTATCTTGTTGAATGAACTAGCATAGGTTAACATATAGTAAAATGGATATCAAAGCTTTATTAACGATGGATCTATATGCAGACTTAAGGAAAATGCATGAAATCACTATCTTTAACACACAAACAAGCCACCGATCCAATATACTCCTTTGGTTCCGTGTGAGAGATAACTACCAATCACCGAATCACCTAAAGACTTCAAAAGCAACTAACTTCAGATCTGGACAGCAAAGGATCTAGCTTGATCCGACAAGGTTTCCCTCCAAATGATGAAATCTCTCTTTGAAGGATGGAGATCTTCAACTTTGGCTCTTGAATCTTCGATTTGATCTTCAATCTTGGGTGGAAGGAAGCACATGATTAGAGTGGAGAAAGGAAGTGAAGAAGTGTCGTAGTCGCGCTCTCAAAATGGCAGCACTTCGTCGCTTCAAAACCCGATGCCAAAAAGTGAACCAAACCCCTCTATTTATAGGCAGAAATCCCTTAACTCGTTCGCCCCTAAGTCGGTCACGACTCAACCCTTGCCGACCTAATGACCTACCGACTCAAGATTCTACACGACTCAACGATACACGACCTAACTAGGTGTCGACCCAACTACCTAACACACAGCCAACCCAACGCATAGCCGACCTAAGACCACACACACACGAACACATACGCGACTTAACCACAACACGGCATAGCCGACCTAACGACTTAACCATATGGCCAACCTATCCTTAACTCGTTTACGACTTATCCAAACACACAGAGTCTTACGACCTAAGCCAATAATCCTTAGATCGTTCCATCATTTAGGTCGTCCCTTCCTATGAGTCGGTCCAATACTTAGGTCGTTAACCCCTATAAGTCGCTATCTCCCTAAGCCGTTAACTCTTATGTCGTCCACTATAGGTCGGTCTCATCTATGAGTCATTAACTCCTAAGTCGTCCACTATACTTAGGTCGGTCGAATCCCTAGGTCGGTTACTGTCTTAAACCGGCTAACTACTAGGTCGCTCCAATTTCTTAACTTGGTCCACCCCTTAGGTCGCTAGCTCCTTGGGTCGGTTAATTCCCATAGGTTGCTTACTTCTATGGGTCGGTCAACCTCTTAAGCCGTCCCAACTCCTTAGGTCGTACCAAAACCTTGAGTCGGCGACTACTACCACCACTAACCCGCTAACTACCTTAAGTCGCTCACACGAGCTAACTCCCACACGACTTAAGCTCTGGACAACATAACCAATACCAACGACCTAGTTGCAACTATTCTACGATTTGTCGACTCGTAAAATACGGGTCGTCACGGCCTCGATGAGTTCAACGGCTTTGACAGCTTACAGCCATCAACGGATATATTAATGCCCAAAAAGGACAACCCGAATCTCAATCGGGTCCCGTAAGTTTTTTACCCTGTGTTTTTTCGACACGTGGATTTTTACGGCAAAACGGGATTACGGTGGCTGGTCTTCAATTTACCATCGCTGAAGAGTGGTGCACCATGGTACTGTTCCGTTTCAAATCCATGCACGCATTTCTAAAAGTCGTACGACACTGTTTCGCCATTTCGGACGGATGTTGCACCTTGCACCGTGGATGTTGCACCCTGTAGATATCGATTATTCGGACGGCCATAACTTCTGGTTCGTATAGAGTTACGGGAGCCATAACCTGTCAAAACGAAGGCCTCGATGAGTTCTACGGCTTTGACTGCTTTAAGCCGTCAACGGATAGATTAATGCCCAAAAAGGACAACCCAAATCTCAATCGGGTCACGTAAGTTTTTTACCCTTCGTTTTTTCGACACGTGGATTTTTACGGTAAAACGGGATTACCATGGCCCGTCTTCGATTTACCATCGCTGGAGAGTGGTGCACCATGGTGCTGTTCCATTTCAAATCCATGCACGCATTTCTTAAAGTCGTACGACACTGTTTCGCCATTTCGGACGGATGTTGCACCTTGCACCGTGGATGTTGCACCCTGTAGATATCGATTATTCGGACGGCCATAACTTCTGGCTCGTTTAGAGTTACGGGAGCCATAACAAGTCAAAACGAAGGCCTCGATGAGTTCTACGGCTTTGACAGCTTTCAGCCATCAACGGATATGTTAATGCCCAAAAAGGACAACCCGAATCTCAATCGGGTCTCGTAAGTTTTTTACCCTTCGTTTTTTCGACACGTGGATTTTTACGGTAAAACGGGATTACCGTGGCCCGTCTTCGACTTCCCATCGCTGGAAAGTGGTGCACCATAGTACTGTCCGTTTCAAATCCATGCACGCATTTCTAAAAGTCATACGGCACTGTTTCGCCATTTCGGACGGATGTTGCACCTAGCAGCGTGGATGTTGCACCCTGTAGATATCGATTATTCGGACGGCCATAACTTCTGGCTCGTTTAGAGTTAAGGGAGCCATAACCTGTCAAAACGAAGGCCTCGATGAGTTCTACGGCTTTGACAGCTTTCAGCCGTCAACGGATAGATTAATGCCCAAAAAGGACAACCTGAATCTCAATCGGGTCTCGTAAGTTTTTTACCCTTCGTTTTTTGACATGTGGATTTTTACGGTAAAACGGGATTACGGTGGCTGGTCTTCAATTTACCATCGCTGGAGAGTGGTGCACCATGAAACTCTTCCGTTTCAAATCCATGCACGCATTTCTATAGGTCGTACGGCACTGTTTCGCCAATTCAGACGGATGTTGCACCTTGCACCATGGATGTTGCACCCTGTAGATATCGATTATTCGGACGGCCATAACTTCTGGCTCGTTTAGAGTTACGGGAGCCATAACCTGTCATAACGAAAGCCTCGATGAGTTCTACGGCTTCGACAACTTTCAGCCGTCAACGGATAGATTAATGCCCAAAAAGGACAACCCGAATCTCAACCGGGTCTCGTAAGTTTTTTACCCTCCGTTTATTCGACACGTGGATTTTTACGGTAAAACGGGATTACCGTGGCCCATCTTCGACTTCCTATCGCTGAAGAGTAGTGCACCATGGTACTATTCCGTTCAAATCCATGCACGCATTTCAAAAAGTCGTACGGCACTCTTTCGCCATTCCGGACGGATGTTGCACCTGGCACCGTGGATGTTGCACCCTGTAGACATCGAGTATTCGGACGGCCATAACTTCTGGCTCGTTTAGAGTTACGGGAGCCATTACCTATCAAAACGAAGGCCTCGATGATTTCTACGGCTTTGACAGCTTTCAGCCGTCAACGGATATATAAATGCCCAAAAAGGACAACCCGAATCTAAATCGGGTCTCGTAAGTTTTTTACCCTTCGTTTTTTCGACACGTGGATCTTTACAGTAAAACGGGATTACTGTGGCCCGTCTTCGACTTCCCATCGCTGGAGTGTGGTGCACCATGGTACTATTCCGTTTCAAATCCATGCACGCATTTCTAAGAGTCATACGGCACTGTTTCGCCATTTCGGACGGATGTTGCACCTTGCACCGTGGATGTTGCACCCTGTAGATATCGATTATTCGGACGGGCATAACTTCTGGCTCGTTTAGAGTTACGGAAGCCATAACCTGTCAGAACGAAGACCTCGATGAGTTCTACGGCTTTGACAGCTTTCAGCCAACAACGGATATATTAATGCCCAAAAAGGACAACCCGAATCTCAATCGGGTCTTGTAAGTTTTTTACCCTTCGTTTTTTCGACACGTGGATTTTTACGGCAAAACGGGATTACGGTGGCTGGTCTTCGATTTACCGTCGCTGGAGAGTGGTGCACCATGGTACTATTCCGTTTCAAATCCATGCACGCATATCTAAAGGCCTATGGCACTGTTTCGCCATTTCGAACGGATGTTGCACCTTGCACCGTGGATGTTGCACCCCATAGATATCGATTATTCGGACGACCATAACTTCTGGCTCGTTTAGAGTTACGAGAGTCATAACCTGTCAAAACGAAGGCCTCGATGAGTTCTATGACTTTGACAGCTTTCAGCCACCAACGGATCGATTAATGCCCAAAAAGGACAACCCGAATCTCAATCGGGTCTCGTAAGTTTTTTACCCTTCGTTTTTTCGACACGTGGATTTTTACGGTAAAACGGGATTACCGTGGCCCGTCTTCGACTTCCCATCGCTGGAGAGTGGTGCACCATGGTACTGTTCCGTTTCAAATCCATGCATGCATTTCTAAAAGTCGTACGGCACTGTTTCGCCATTCCGGACGGATGATGCACCTTGCACCATGGATGTTGCACCCTGTAGATATCGATTATTCGGACGGCCATAACTTCTGGCTCGTTTAGAGTTACGGGAGCCATAACCTGTCGAAACGAAGGCCTCGATGAGTTCTACGGCTTAGATAGCTTTCAGCCATCAAACGGATAGATTAATGCCCAAAAAGGTCAACCCGAATCTCAATCGGTTCTCGTATGTTTTTAACCCTTCGTTTTTTCGACACGTGGATTTTTACGGTAAAACGGGATTACCGTGGCCCGTCTTCGACTTCCCATCGCTGGAGAGTGGTGCACCATGGTATTGTTCCGTTTCAAATCCATGCACGCATTTCTCAAAGACATACGGCGCTGTTTCGCCATTTCGGACGGATGTTGCACCTTGCACCGTGGATGTTGCACCCTGAAGATATCGATTATTCGGACGGCCATAACTTCTGGCTCGTTTAGAGTTACGGGAGCCATAACCTGTCAAAACGAAGGCCTCGATGAGTTCTACGGCTTTGACAGCTTTCACCCGTCAACGCATAAATTAATGCCCAAAAAGGACAACCCGAATCTCAATCGGGTCTCGTAAGTTTTTACCCTTCGTTTTTTCGACACGTGGATTTTTACGGCAAAATGGGATTACGGTGGCTGGTCTTCGATTTACCATCGCTGGAGAGTGGTGCACCATGGTACTATTCCGTTTCAAATTCATGCACGCATTTCTAAAAGTTGTACGGCATTGTTTCGCCATTTCGGACGGATGTTGCACCTTGCGCCGTGGATGTTGCACCATGTAGATATCGATTATTCGGACGGCCATAACTTCTGGCTCGTTAAGAGTTACGGGAGCCATAACCTGTCAAAACGAAGGCCTCGATGAGTTCCACGGCTTTGATAGCTTTCATCCATCAATGATAGATTAATGCCCAAAAAGGACAACCCGAATCTCAATCGGGTCTCGTAAGTTTTTTACCCTTCGTTTTTTCTACACGTGGATTTTTACGGTAAAACGGGATTACCGTGGCCCGTCTTCGACTTCCCATCACTGGAGAGTGGTGCACCATGGTACTTTTCCGTTTCAAATCCATGCACGCATTTCTAAAAGTCGTACGGCACTGTTTCGCCATTTCGGACGGATGTTGCACCTTGCGCCGTGGACGTTGCACCCTGTAGATATCGATTATTCGTACGGCCATTACTTCTGGCTCGTTAGAAATTACGGGAGCCATAACCTGTCAAAACAAAGACCTCGATGGGTTTTACGGCTTTGAAAGCTTTCAGCCGTCAACAGATAGATTAATGCCCAAAAAGGACAACCCGAATCACAATCGGGTCTCGTAAGTTTTTTACCCTTCGTTTTTTAGACACGTGGATTTTTACGGTAAAACGGGATTACGGTGGCTGGTCTTCGATTTACCATCGCTGGTGAGGGATGCACCATGGTAATGTTCCGTTTAAAATCCATGCACGCATTTCTAAAAGTCGGACGGCACTGTTTCGCCATTTCGGACGGATGTTGCACCTTGCACCGTGGATGTTGCACCCTGTAGATATCGATTATTCAGACGGCCATAACTTCTGGCTCGTTTAGAGTTACGGGAGCCATAACCTGTCAAAAAGAACGGCTCGATGAGTTCTACGGTTTTGACAGCTTTCAGCCGTCAACGGATAGATTAATACCCAAAAAGGAAAACCCGAATCTCAATCGGGTCTCGTAAGTTTTTTATCCTTCGTTTTTTCGACACGTGGATTTTTACGGTAAAACAGAATTACCGTGGCTCGTCTTTGACTTCCCATCGTTGGAGAGTGGTGCACCATGGTACTATTCCATTTCAAATCCATGCACGCATTTCTAAAAGTCGTACTACACTGTTTCGCCATTTCGGACAGATATTGCACCTTGCACCATGGATGTTGCACCCTGTAGATATCGATTATTTGGATGGCCATAACTTCTGGCTCGTTTAGAGTTACGGGAGCCATAACCTTTCAAAACGAAGGCCTCGATGAGTTCTACGGTTTTGACAGCTTTCAGCCATCGACGGATAGATTAATGCCTAAAAAGGACAACCCGAATCTCAATCGGGTGTCGTAAGTTTTTTACCCTTCGTTTTTTCGAAACGTGGATTTTTACGGTAAAACGGGATTACCGTGGCCCGTTTTCGACTTCCCATCGCTGAAGAGTGGTGCACCAAGGTACTGTTCCGTTTCAAATCCATGCACGCATTTCTAAAAGTCATACGACACTGTTTCACCATTTCGGACGGATGTTGCACCTTACACCGTGGACGTTGCACCCTGTAGATATCGATTATTCGGACGGCCATAACTTCTGGCTCGTTTAGAATTACGGGAGCCATAACCTGTCAAAACGAAGGCCTCGATGAGTTCAACGGTTTTGACCGCTTTCAGCTGTCAACGGATAGATTAATGCTCGAAAAGGACAACCCGAATCTCAATCGGGTCTCGTAAGTTTTTTACCCTTCGTTTTTATGACACGTGGATTTTTACGGTAAAACGGGATTACCGTGGCCCGTCTTCGACTTCCCATCGCTAGAGAGTGGTGCATCATGGTACTGTTCCATTTCAAATCCATGCACGCATTTCTAAAAGTCATACGGCACTGTTTCGCCATTTCGGACGGATGTTGCACCTTGCACCGTAGATGTTGCACCCTGTAGATATCGATTATTCGGACGGCCATAACTTCTGGCTCGTTTAGAGTTACGGGAGCCATAACCTGTCAAAACGAAGACCTCGATGAGTTCTATGGCTTTGACAGCTTTCAGCCGTCAACGGATAGATTAATGCCCAAAAAGGACAACCCGAATCTCAATCGGGTCTCGTAAGTTTTTTACTCTTCGTTTTTTCGACACGTGGATTTTTACGGTAAAACGGGATTACGCTGGCTGGTGTTCGATTTACCATCGCTGGAGAGTGGTGCACCATGGTACTGTTCCGTTTCAGATCCATGCACGCATTTCTAAAGGCCATACGACACTGTTTTGCCATTTCGGACGGATGTTGCACCTTGCACCGTGGATGTTGCACCCTGTAGATATCGATTATTCGGACGGCCATAACTTCTAGCTCGTTTAGAGTTACGGGAGCCATAACCTGTCAAAACGAAGGCCTCGATGAGTTCTACGACTTTGACAGCTTTCAGCCGTCAACGGATAGATTAATGCCCAAGAAGGACAACCCGAATCTCAATCGGGTCTCGTAAGTTTTTTACCCTTCGTTTTTTCGACACGTGGATTTTTACGGTAAAACGGGATTACCGTGGCCCGTCTTCGACTTCCCATCGCTGGAGAGTGGTGCACCATGGTACTGTTCCGTTTCAATTCCATGCATGCATTTCTAAAAGTCGTACGGCACTGTTTCGCCATTTCGGACGGATGTTGCACCTTGCACCGTGGATGTTGCACCCTGTTGATATCGATTATACGGACGGCCATAATTTCTGGCTCGTTTAGAGTTACGGGAGCCATAACCTGTCAAAACGAAGGCCTCGATGAGTTCTACGGCTTTGACAGCTTTCAGCCATCAACGGATAGATTAATGCCCAAAAAGGACAACCCGAATCTCAATTGGGTCTCGTAAGTTTTTTACCCTTCGTTTTTTCGACACGTGGATTTTTACAGTAAAACGGGATTACCTTGGCCCGTCTTCGACTTCCCATCGCTGGAGAGTGGTGCACCATGGTATTGTTCCGTTTCAAATCCATGCATGCATTTCTAGAAGTCATACGTGTTTGTGTCAAAATTGGGCACAACACTCTTCGGGAGTCGTTGAAGAGATAATAGTCAAGAATGCAAGTTCAAAACGGATATTATCTAACAAAAACTCCAATCAACAGTAAAATAAATGCGTAGACAAGCGATTTATAATGGTTCGGCGTGTTGCCTACGTCAACTGTGAAGTTTTTTGATGTTTTATTGATTCTCTTTCAATGATTACAAGTTGTTACAGCGATCCACAGCAAGTTACAACTGGAAATTCGAAATCAACAATCAAGTTGTGGTGTTGGATGATGGAGATCTTGATCCGGCAGAGTCTCGGCGTCTCAGAGTCAGAAGATCCCTTTTCTGTTGGCCCTGTGGCTCTATTTATAGGCGTAGGCTGCTGATATTCTGCTGAAAACCCGGGAGACCACATCTTGCACGTGAGGGGGCCCACACGCACGGCCTCAGGAAGTTTGGGCCCACTTTGGCATCGGTTCGAACTCCATTCGAACCGATCAAGAATTCGTCCAATCAAGGTGAAATTTGGCGTGGACATTCTTCAACATGTACACAAGCTTCGGTGAAAATTTCGTGGCATTTGGATCAATAGGTTAGGAGATATGATGGATTCGAAATTGGGTTTTCGGTATAGCTGTCTGGTTCGAACCCACGTACTCGAAATGATGATTTCGAATCCATCATGGCACGCGGCTTCGTGGTGACGTGGAGCGCAAACTTCGAATCGATCCGGACTTCACTCCGTGTTGACCGCTTCAACTCCATGTATCTCGGCGCATTCGAACCGATGGAAGACACGTCATTGTGGCTGGTTGACCCAGTGGGTTCGAACGAAGTTACACAGGATGGGTTCGAAGATGGCATCAAAGATGGGTTCGAAGATGGCATCACAGATGGGTTCGAAGAAGGCCTCTGTGATGGATTCGAAGCATGGCTTCTGTGATGGTTTCGAACTTTTGTTCCTGGGATGCACATGAGCTCTGCAACCCCTCCATGGGTACGAGGCATATGGA
The DNA here is from genome assembly GCA_030765085.1 of Allium cepa. Taxonomy (NCBI): domain Eukaryota; kingdom Viridiplantae; phylum Streptophyta; class Magnoliopsida; order Asparagales; family Amaryllidaceae; genus Allium; species Allium cepa. Next base: position 4,243,212 of record CM060941.1, read on the forward strand.
TTCGAACACGAGGGAGTCGAAGGTGAGGCGCTTTGATGGTTTCGAACTAGAAGGAGTCGAACCTGATGGGTTCGAATGTGGCGTGACTGTGCTATGGATTCGAACACGGTGCCTGCTCGGATGGATTCGAAGCATGGCTAAGCTTCTTGGGTTCGAACTAGGGAAGGTTCCGGATGGGTTCGAGGTGATGGATTCGAACCGAGCAAGGTTCATTTCTCTCAACTTGAATCCATCATAACTTGAGCATACAACCTCGGATTGACTTGAAATTTGTAATGCTGACTCCTGTGGTCTTTCTTGCCGTGTCCTATCAATTGTAGCTCAATCTGGACTCGGAAAAATTCAGTGATATCCATGGCGAAAGGAAGTACGATCAACCTCTGAGGCGAACTGTCCTTCGCTTTCGATCAATCTTTTGGTATCGCGGCTTTGCCAAAAAGCGGGATAACATTTTTCCCCCCAAAGTACGTCTTGTGGGAACATGACGTGCTTTGAATAGCTGCAATCTCTATCTGAACAATCATTGCTCTCTTTTTTGTCGTAACTCGTATGTTGTACTGCTGTAACCTTGCGTTGATATGATTGATTGCTGTATAATAGTGCTTAGCCGTTGGCTGTCGCATTTGTAACAGGATGAGTGTTTGATCCCTGTGAATATTCAAAATCGAACGTTAGTCCAACATGTATGTGCATATGTTAATTTGACCCTTGTTAACGTCGTGCGTCCACGAGTTGTTGTCAGTTTGGTTTTTTATAGAATTTCGTATTGATTCTCTCCTGAACCAACTTTGAAATTTGAATTGAGACAACGCTTGGTGGTTGTTTTGAAAGGTTCCTTCGTATCGATCCTCTCCTGAATCGATTAGAAGGTTAAAGGAATCGAATTTGTATTGCGTGAGCGTAATGTTTCGAACCGATGCATTCGAGCATTGATGGGTTCGAAATCCACGTTTGTATGGACGCGGTACGCTTGCTGCTATGATGGATTCAAAATTGTCATTCGAACCGGTCTGAAAGGCTGGAATACACTTGCGTAGTGATGGGTTCAAAATTGACATTCGAACCGATGTGAAGGGATGGAGTACACTTGTGTAGTGATGGGTTCGAAATTGACATTCGAACCGATGTGAAGGGATGGTTTCGAGACATTTGTTCGTGGCAGTGGTCCGTGTGCTTCACACGATGGATCCTCAAGCGTATGGGTTCGAAAGTGGATTTCGAACCGATTCTGCATTCTGACCTGTTGTAATCGGTCAAGTCCACCGGCATGTGAATCGATTCAGTCATCTCTAACCCCCCATATAAATAGCAAAGACCACGGCATTTATTCACTTTTTACTTTTACTGTTGCCTGCTTTTTACTGTGCCCTTCATCGTCTCAGAGCTCCAAAAGAAAAAACACAGTGTCGCTCTTTCGAACCATTCAAGATCTGAATCTTCAATTCCTTGAATTCATCATCCAAACTAGGTAACTAGCCTCGGATTCAAACAACGAAGTCATTTCGAAACCGTTTCTTTTTATCGATTACGTAGCTTCGAGATTGGCAAAACCAGATCTAGTTTGGGAGGGATTCGAACCGATACGTAGGCTCGAGTTCGAATCGATGACGGTGGCGTCTTCTTACTGGATTTCGAATCGATCCTTGGAATGTCCTTGCTGGGATGTGTAGTTCGCACCGATCGAGGGATTCGAGGGGTCCATTCGAACCGATGGGTTCGAACCCATAGGCTATCGTTTCGAAGTCCACAACTTCGTATCGATACGAAGTGGATCGGTTCGAATGTGAGTGATGCGGAGTTGAGGTTTTCTCATCGGTTCGAACTAGTCATCTGTTTATCGGTTCGAAGCGCGCCAGGATGGGTTCGAACGCATGGGTTCGAAGCGACGTCAGGATGGGTTCGAACGCATGGGTTCGAAGCAACGTCAGGATGGGTTCGAAAGAAGTCCTGGTGATGGTTTCGAACCGTACATGATGGATACCAAAATTTGAAATTCTCCAAGCATAACTCCGACGAGCTTCATTCCTGCATATTTGGACTTGAATATTAAACCGCATACATGACTACCTTTTGAAGCTCGTCGATGGAACTATAACAACTTCTACCCGAACCAACTTCCATCATGGAAACGGACTGGTGATGACGGTCAGCGATGACGGTCATTATAGTTGGACTCCGTAACCTTGTCGTTTGCATATTTCTTTAACTTTGCAACATTTATTCAAGTAATGCATGTCACTGCACAACACACACTCATACACGTTACACTGGGGAACGCACGGGCTTTTGTCGTCTAACGAAGGTTTCTCGTGAGTTAGCTAGTTATGGAATCGTCAAGTTCACAGCAGCAGGAGACTCAAGTTACCGCCTCTCCGAGGCTAGAGATTCCGGATATTGATCCTGAGATTATTGGTCCAGCTCCGGATGAACTTCCCGATGCGTCGTTCATTGCCAATCCATCAGATTCCATTCCGTCCAATATCTCTGAAGACATGTTGGGGAGAATATGTTTGAGACACGGCCTGTCGCTGGATGATGTGCAACTGCCGGGGCCGAATGATAGACCGCATAATCCGCCGGAGGGATATACGGCATTTAACCGCCACGCGTGCGCGGCCGGGACACTTCCACCATTCAACGAGTACATAAGGGAAGTATTGTCGTTCTTGAGGATCGCCCCATCTCAGTTGCACCCGAACGGATATGCGTCGATCAATAGCGTGTTCATCGCATTTATGGAATATCTCCATCGACCACCGCTCCCAATTGAGATCAGATACTTGTTCAATTTCAAAACTCGGGGTGATTATCCCTCCTTCACATTCCTGGAAGCGGTGACAAACTGCCAAGTGGTTACCGGGTCTTGGACCAGGTTGAGCTATTATAGGACAGAATGGTTTTATGTCAGATGTCCTCCTGGATTCGCCCGACGATGGCTATTCAGACGTGAGTATAGTTGAGTTTGTAAATAATTACTATGGCAATCGCAGCCGAAGTGGAACTTATGTTTTATCCATTTTTGCAGCGGTGATTCAGCGACCTGAAGGCGAGCACTTTAGGGAGATGGTGCGAGTGCTTCGAGATGTCCCGGATGGAGATAGGGATATCGATGTGTTATTGACGGATAGGAATCTCCGGGCCTGCGGTTTGATCGAACAAGGGTAGAGCATAAGTTTTGAAGTGGCACTAAGGGTCGTCTCGAAGAAACGAGTCATGCACAAGAAACCCAGAGTTACCACAGCTGAGGAAGCGGACTCTGAAAGAACCCACACCGATGATGAGCCGCTGACCGGGCCTACTGACGCAGTTTCGGATGTCGCGGAGCAGAGAAAAGGCAAGGCTGCCATGACAAAGTCAAGTAAGAAGGGGAGATGGAAATCGGTCGTCACGGCCCGTTCTGCTCCCGGAGTTAGAATCTCGGAGACGTCTCCTCCGAGAACTGAAAATCTTTTTGAAGGGCTTGTCGATCTTCCAATCCCGGACGATGTTTCTTTTCAACATGATGCCGGGTTGGAGGAATTCCATCGCACCTTAGAATTGAACGAGCCTCTTATTACTAGCGAGGTCGACACTTCCGGTTGGTCGGGGGGAATGCATATTCATACACATTCCACGACACTGCATAACCTTTGACTGAAAACTATCTGTTTTGAAAGGTGATTAATTCTATTTTATTTTGCTTCGCAGATATCATGTCTAAGCGAGGTTCAATGCTTGGGAGTCTTCGACACGCCCGCAAGCCTTCATATTACGATTCGCGTAGACGTGAAGGGGATAGAGGTTATGATCAGGGGCGTCCTGGGTATTATGACCAGGGACGCTCTGGGTATTCTAGTCACGAGAGATATGACACGGACAGGGGCTATAAGCGTCGATCGCGGTCGCGTACTCCTCCTCCTTCCAGAGATCCCATACAACCTCCTGCTCATGTCCCTCATCCTTCCGAGTCTTCTCGATATACGTCGGTTTCTCAACCTTCCCGATCCGAGGCGATGACCCCGATAGTCGCAGAGCAGCCTCCAACAGAGATCTCGGGAGAAGGGGCAATTAGACTCGCGCAATTAAAGAGGGAGTTCCCGAATATTTTTTTCGATAACTACGTCTTTCCTCCGAACCTGAAAAGAATCCCGCCGGAGGCCGAGCGGTTAGCGCTCGACTATGTGCATGACTTCTACTCCCAATACAAGGCATGGTATAGGGCGGCCGATAAGGCATCGGCATTGGCATTCGAACGAGCTGCTACAATTGAAAAGCTTCAAACCGAGCTGGATCAAAGAGACCGCATCATACAAGTGTTGAATACTGAGGCGGAATCGTCTCGAAAGTCGGAGATGGAGGCTCTTACAAAGGTCGACGAAGCTCAAGCAGCCATGGATAGAATGAAAAAGGAGCACTATGTTACGGTGGAAGACATGGGCCACCGGAACACTGTCGTCACTGCTGAGCGGGATGCGGCGTTAAAAGAACTTAATGAGCTCAAGGCCAAATTCGCCGAGATTATTAAAGATAGAGATGACGCGCATAATACGGCGCAAGAGGCCTGCGAGCAAGCCGTAGTGCTTCGCACTGAGAGAGATGCGGCCGTGGCCAAAGTTCAGGCGGTCGAAGAAGAGGTGGAGGAGAAGGTTCAACATGCAGAGGCCAGGCTAGAGGCCGATATCGAAGATTTGCTCATAACTTACAACGCCAATGTGCTGAAGCACAGAAACTTGGCCTGGCTTCAAGATTACTCAGTTCACCTTCGTAGCGCCTGGGACCGATTGGTTGAGGAGGAAGAGGAAGCACACCCAGGTGAAGCGGTCGATCGATTCGAACTGGAGAATCGGCTGCTCACAGACGATGAGAAGAAGGTTCTTCATGACGCTATCATCGCTCATGAGAAGGAAATGATCGGTGGTCGCTCCCTGGAAGTCGGAGAGGGGTCAGGCGTTGAGCACCAGTCTACTGTCACTGAAGTCACCACACCATCTTTGTCGGTGCCTGTATCTACGGTCGGTTTGCAACCTGTTCCTGCTTACGACCCGGAACAACCGCGCTTATCTCCTATTCATGAGCGTACTTCCGAGGCCGTTCAGCCGTCTGCGAGCCAAACTGGGGAAGGTATTTCGAAGTTATCTCAAGCGTTTTCTGAATAGAGTGTTTGTTTTGTAGCAGTTTTTTAATAACTTCTTATCTTTTGCATAGTGACTGGAGTTGCGCCGACTGTTGCGGCTCAAGAATCAAGTAGAGGAGATAAGGCCATCGCCACCGAGACTACTGTTGTAACCGCGGTATCTGCTGAGACGACGCAGGGGGGATCCTTATCTGCTGACGAACAAATGGTGAGCGAACTGCTCGGTGAGCAGGGTGGTTCTTTCTCTGACTTGCCATTTATCATCGTTAGTAGCCTCCCGCCGTCCTCAAGTTCTTCGATGCAGGCCGAAGATGCCCCCAGCCAAGCCCATGCGACCCGTGATGAGGAGATTTTGGCCGAGATCAATGTCGAAATAGAGGCTGCGGGGCAGAGCGGTGACGTCGGCGGCAGCACGGCGGCGCAGAGTCCAGCACCTGATACGGTAGCGCCATCAGGTGGCACTGTCTCAACTTCCGTTACGCATCCGGTCCCCCCTGCTCCTCCGGCAGGAAGCCTCCATGCAGACTCAAGCTCCGAGGAGGATATTGGCATCATGCCTCCAGCTGAAGAGCCACCGCCGGAGAGGAGACATTCAAAACAAAGAATTTCTGTCCCTAGTGACACTGATGATGTACCACTAGTAAGAAGGACGAAAAAGAAGAAATAAATCGGCTTCTCAAGCAGACGTTTTGGCAGATAGGTACTTGTCTTCGTTTTTTGTTAGTAGGTCGTGTATAGATGTAGGTTCGGCCCCTGCTAGTAGGCATTCTTTTTTGCAAGAACTTATCTGCGTGTAAGTCCTTGTTTTAAGTTAGTTGAAATAAAATTTTATTTCTTTGTTTCAACTCTTGTTTTATTTGTGCTTAAGTACATGCAATGCCTTGTTTTCGGTCCGGTGTATTTATGGTGTTTTTACCGTTTAAGCAGAGTTCGTCTCATTTTCCAAGTCTGAAGATCTTGGTCACACGTTGTGATTGATGAATGAGTTGAACTTCGGACGTTGTATCACTTCGATTAGTGATTAATATTTAGCTTTCGTGCCCCCCAGTTTTGGGGAACAACACTTGTATTTATGATGGTTGATCGCACTTGTTGCAAGTCTTGAGCACACGTCCGCCTTCCGGGGACTTAGAATAATTTGAGATTGATAACCTGGTTTGCATTCCAGGAGTTCGAGTGTTATTGATGCTTGTAACGTGGTTCGCGCTCCAGGAACTTGGGAATGATGTTCACATTCCAACTTGCACTCTACTAACTCGGAGTTAGTATTAACACTTTAGTTCGCACTACGGGAACTTTGACTTGGTGTTGGTGCTCCAATTCACGCGCCGGGAACTTGGATAAAATATGTATGTTTGGGTTCGTACTTCAGGAACCCGGAATTGACATTTATACTCCAACTCGCACTTCGGGAATCTGGAGTTTGCATGGATGCTTCGGTTCGCGCTCCGGGAACCCGTAACTTATGTTCATACCCCAATTCATGTTTTGGGGATCATGGAGTTGGTGTTGATACTTCGGTTCGCACTCCGGGAACTTTGAATTGATGTTTATACTCCAATTCACGTTGTGGGAAGTTGGAGTCCGTTCGCACTCCGGGAACGAATTGTTAAATGTTTATACTCCAATTCGCGCTCCGGGAATTTGGAGTCCGTTCGCACTCCGGGAACGAATTGTTAAATGTTTATACTCCAATTCGCGCTCCGGGAATTTGGAGTCCGTTCGCACTCCGGGAACAAATTGTTAAGTGTTTATACTCCAATTCGCGCTCTGGGAATTTGGAGTCCGTTCGCACTCTGGGAACGAATTATTAAGTGTTCATACTCCAGTTCGCGCTCTGGGAATTTGGAGTCCGTTCGCACTTTGGGAACGAATTATTGAATGTTTATACTCCAATTTGCGCTGTGGGAAGTTGGAGTCCGTTCGCACTCCGGGAACGAATTGTTAAATGTTTATACTCCAATTCGCGCTCTGGGAATTTGGAGTCCGTTCGCACTCTGGGAACGAATTATTGAATGTTTATACTCCAATTCGCGCTGTGGGAAGTTGGAGTCCGTTCGCACTCCGGGAACGAATTGTTAAGTGTTTATACTCCGATTCGCGCTCTGGGAATTTGGAGTCCGTTCGCACTCTGGGAACGAATTATTGAATGTTTATACTCCAATTCGCGCTTCGGGAATTTGGAGTCCGTTCGCACTCCGGGAACGAATTATTGAACGGACTGTCGGGTGTTGGTCCAGTTTAGCCTTCGATGTGTTGGCTTTCCCCCGAGTTGGGTTTCACTTAGTGAGTGGCCGGTTGTAACGTAGTCACTCGCTATTTGAATAAATTCCATTGTTCGATGGAACTTAGCACTTCGTGTGTCGTGATTGTTGAATGTTGTATTCGGTGAATCACAGCTTTAGCCTGAAGAGATAGCATTTTATTTGCTGAAATGAGAAAATATGGCAAAGTCAGTGCCTTATTGCAAATTCAAAATTTAGAGCATAAAAGAAATTGTAAAGTATTCATGGATTGAAGGAGCCTGTCATGTGTGACAGTGATGAGGTTCTTCGTCGTTCCAGGCTTCTGAATGAGTAGGCCCGCCACTGATGGCGTTTATCACCAATCTCCCACGGGGACAAGTCGAGTCCTCCTGTCTCGGTCGATTGGGTTCGTTGTTTGGATTTGATGGGCCCGCTTCTCTGGGCTGTGGTGCCCGCACAAACTGTTCCAGCTTCCTTTCTCTGATCACTTTCTCAACGAGGTCTTGTAAGTGGCGACACTCGTTTGTATTGTGCCCGTAGCTTTCATGGAACCTGCAAAACTTTCCAGTTTGGATTTGCCTTTCTGACGACGGTCTTGGTGCAGGTTTTTGATATTGAATTGTATCGCAAGTTCGTAAGTACAAGTCCTCTAGCGATGTATTTAGAGGAGTGTAGCTGTCAAACATTGGATTCTTGCGCTGCGGGCCACGAACTTGATCTTGTTTCTTAATTTGATTCACGCTTTCTCTTCGCCGAGCTTGTTTATTTTTAATGTTCAACTGAGCTTTTCCGGAGCTCTCACCGGATTGTTTTATTGCAACATTGCTTTGGGTTCCTTCCGCATTTGGTCCTGCGTCAATTAGCTTCCTAGACTGTTTCACGTCTTCCCGTCTCAGGAATTGAGCTGCTTTGGCATGGAAACGGTCCAATGACGCAGGTGGTTTCCCAGCTAGCCAATTGCCAAATTCGGAATCGGGGTCGATCCCCTTAGTTAACGCCATAAGGATGGAGTTACCGTTTGGATTACTAATCTCTGCACATGCAGTGTGGAATTTTTCTAAGTAGTGTCTGAGTGTCTCTCCGGGAGCTTGCGTGACACTAGATAAAGTGTTGACATCTTTCGGCCTTGCGATGTGCATGCGGAATTGCTCAACGAATTTTGTGGCCAGCTGGTCGAATGAGGAGATGGATCGAGGAGGCAATCGGGTGAACCACATGGTGGCGATGCCCCCCAAGGATATAGGGAAACTACGACATTTCACAGCGTCGTCGGCTCTGGCAGCTGTCATCGACCGTTCATATTTTAGAATATGTTGATTGGGATCAGAGTTTCCCTCATACATGGGCAGAGTTGGCATTCGGAATCGCCGTGGGGGTTCAGCATTAAGAATGTCGTCCGTAAAGGGAGTGTGACTTCGGGAAACTCCCCAATCGTCGTTTGTGAATCCCTGACTCTCACGGATCATCTGACGTATCATAGTGGAAAGATCCGGCATTTGCACCGGAGTATGGTCACGTTCCATACTTCGGGTTTGAACCGGATATCGTTGACAGTTCGCGTCTTACCTTCTCGGCTCATAGTCCTCTGGGACGTACGGTTCAGGAGTACGGCCGCTATGACGACGGTCTATGTCCGACTGGTTTTGAGCGTCGACCCCTGGCTCAGCCGCGACGCTAGGGGTGCGGTATTCTGCTGCGTGATGAGGAACGGCGCCTCCTCGGGAGAAGGGTCCGGTTTGGAAGCTGGCTGACGGACCAACTCTTATTTGTCCAACGGTCAATGTTGGTTGGTTTCCAGCGGATGGAATACGACCCTCATCTAACCGGGGTCGTGGAGGTCGGTTATGATAATCAGAAGATGAAGAACTTTCGCTGGAAGAGCGAGAAGCATGATCTCTCATAGATCTTTTTCGTTTTTGGCGATCCAGCTTGTTGATTAGCTCAGCGTTAGCGCGTAGCTGTTCTTCTAGTTGTTGCCGACTCTGGGTCAGCTCTTGAAGTAACAACTGCAATTCTTGTCGAGTAACCGGACCCGACGGTTCTGAGTGCCCAGCGGCATCTTGATTAGGAGGAGGTAGAGGGGTAGGATTCTGTCTATCCTGTCCTTCTTGATCGACGGCGTTTGAGGTGGTTCTTGTGCTAACCATCTTTACAGTTGAGTTCCTTTCCTGGACTTTATGCAAATCTAAATAGAAGGGAAAGAAGTTGGATTTAACGATCTGGATCTCTCTCTTAGATTTATTCAATCCGGTTGTTTGCGCCAAAATTGGTCACAAACACCCAAAGTCGTGAAAGCACCCGCTTACGTACTCAAATCAATAATGATTAACACAGAACTTAGCAACAATCAATATATAATTCAGCTCCAATCAACAAATCACAGTAATTCACGAACAACAATCACAAACACAGGATTTATAGTGGTTCGGCGTTCGCGCCTACGTCCACTTTGAAGGTTTTCCCTTTATTGCTTTGCTTGGTTAAATCGATTACAATGGATTACAGCTGACAATTACTTTGAAATCTGAATACAACAGCGATTCTGATAGTTAAACTTGAATCCGGCAGAGTCTTGGCGTTCAATGGCAGAAAAGATCCCCTTTTCTGAAGGCTTCAGGGTGCTATTTATAGGCGTTGGAGGCCCAGATCTTGCTGAAACTTCGTGAGACTCCTTCTGGCACGTGAGTGGGCCCACGCGACCGACCCCACCAAGTTTCGTCTCGATCTGACATCGGTTCGAAGTGATTTCGAACCCATCAACAAATGGTCCAATCGAGCTGAAACTTGGCAGGAACAATCTTTACCTCACATGGAAGCTACTGTGAAAATTTGGTTGCATTTGGATTTGTGGTTTAGGAGATATGCTCGGTTCGAAATTAGCATTCTCGGTTGGCTGGGTCGTTCGAACCCATGATTTCGAACCCTTCGTTTCGAATCCATCAGTGCACGTGGGCTTGCAGTGACGTGGCGCGCAATATTCGAATCGATCCTAACTTATCTCCGAATGGACCGCTTCGACTCCGTGAACTACGGCGAACACGTCATCTAAACCAATTGACTCGGTGGATTCGAAATAGGAAGTATTCCTGGTTTCGAACGTGGCTGATTCGAATCCAGGAATCTTCATGGGTTCGAACTTGATCGGTTCGAACTGGGTCACTCGATGGGTTCGAAGTGAGGATGTGAGGCCGAGTGAAGTCATGGATTCGAAGGTAGGCTACTGTGGTGGGTTCGAAGGTAATGTAGTCGAAGGCGATGGAGTCGAGGCAGGCACTAGCCGATGGGTTCGAACGTCGCCTGGGTTCGAAGGAAGGCTTCAAGACGGTTTCGAAGCAGATGGGTTCGAAAGCGGATGGTTTCGAACAGGATGGGTTCGAAATGGATGGGTTCGAACTTCATGGTTTCGAACCAGACAATGACTATTTCTCTTCACACTGGATCCATCATATCTTGAGCATACGAACTCGGGTTGACTTGAAACTTGAAATGATGGCTCCTACAACCTTTCTTGTTGTGTCCTATCAATTGTGGCCTGATCCGGACTCGGGCAAAATTCATCGATATCCATAGCTAAGTGAAGTATATCCAATCTCTAAGACGGACTGTTTCCCGTTTTCGACCAATCTTTTGATATCACGGCTTTGCCAAAAAGCGGGATAACACTTTGCCCCCCAAAACATGCCTTGCTGTAGGAAGGTGTGTTTTGTAATGCCTTGAGTTGGATGTTCGTATCCGATTATCAACCTGCAAAGAACTCAATAGTTTCATGTGGCCTCAAATGACGATCGTTGTCCTCAAATGACGATCGTTGTCCTCAAATGACGATCGTTCGGGATCGAGCCATTTGGGATGAAGTGCGGCCGTTCATGGTCAAGCGCTCAACTTCAAATGACGATCGTTCGTGATCGAGTCATTCGAGGGGAAGTGCGACCGTGCGCGGTCGAGCGTATAAATTCATGCTTCGATCGTTCGGGATCGTATGCTGCTTGGAGTGAATCGGGACCGTTCGCGGTCCGTGCCGTTCGTGGCATAAGATGGAATAGGACCGTTCGCGGTCGATGCCGTTCGCGGCAAATGATGAGATGGGACCGTTCGCGGTCGACTGCCGTTCGTGGCAAATGATGATCGTTCGCGACCAAGTGCCGTTCAAGGCGAGTGGTGACCGTTCGCGGTCGGGTTTCAGACCTCAAGTGACGACCGTTCGCGATCAAGCCATTGAGGTAAGGTGAGTTATGACTGTTCGAAGTCGGGTGCCGTTCGAGGCGGATTGTGTGTGTGCCCGGGAGGGCTTGGTGTTATCGATGCCAGGGTCACGTTCGGGTGAGTTCCTGGATCGTTTATAGGGGCGGTTCATCGCCGTCTCAGAGCATACCTAGGGATCGTTCGCGACCCCATACATGTGTGCGTAGCTTAGTCATTCCAGAGTTATCAAAATCAAATAATTATCAAACAGATGAGTTCCAAAAACAATGTCCAAATAAACAAAGTCCAAACGTTCAAATCAAAATGAAACGAAAGTAAAGCATGGATGTCAAAGTGTAAGTTCCCACTACGAAACGGTCGATGATCACTCAGAGCATGCCTGGAGATCGTTCGCGATCTCGCGCATGTGTAAATGATTTAATTGTGGTAGTGGAAGCTTACGACTTGTTCATCGTTATTTCATTCAGTTGATAACCAAACGGTGCCTTGGTTCGGGGTCGCCTCTAGCTGATGTGGACGGTGGTCGTTCTGGTTCCGCCACAGGAGCTCGTCTCCTTACATATTGAAGGAGCATACCGTTCCTGATATGCCCTTCCACCTCATCCTTCAGGTGCCTACAATCGTTAGTATTATGACCATTTAATTCATGGAATATACAGAACTTATCTGATTTCCTTTCGTCAGAAGTAGGATCCCTTCGCATTGGCCTACGATACGGAATCTGTTCTTTGGTATCCTGATAAATTCGTTCCAGGCTCTCGTTCAACTCAGCGTAGGTGGTGAATCGCGGCTCCCTTCGTTGCCTCTTCGATCTGTCTCTGCCATTCTCAATCTTTCTTTTACCTCTATCCTTGTCCGAATCCCTTTTAAGAGGCTTTTCGTCTCTAAATGCAAAAATTTCTATCCCATCTCTTTCTTCTCTCTCGGCATTCGCATCTTCTAATCGTAAAAACTTTTCTGCTTCATGATAGAATTCCTCCAGATCTGTGGGTGGATCTTTAGTCAATGAATTCTTGAACTCTGTGCCGTCAGCTATTCCGGACACAGCTGCCATTACCACCATGGATGGATCCGCTCTATCCACTGAAGCTGCTGCTGCATTAAATCGTGCTAGATAACTTCTCAAGGTCTCTCCGGCCTTCTGCTTTAGGGTTGCCAGAGTCATCACGTTCTTGGGTCTTGTAATATGAACCCTGAATTGCCTCATAAATCTCTCTACTAAACCATTCCAAGTTCCGATGGATCCATTCTCCAACTGTCTAAACCATAGTGCAGCGATATCTGTCAAGTATAATGGAAAACACCGGGCCATAACCTCCTCCGATGCCCCCAGTACTTCCAGATGCCTCATATATTTTGTCAGGTGGACCGTGGGGTCCGTTCTCCCGTCATACATATCCAACGATGGTAGTTTGAAATCAGGTGGGTTCCTAGCTTGCCTGATTGCTGAAGTAAAAGGACTTCTATTGACATCTTCCAAATCTTTGTTCACCATACCGCCTCTCAAAGCTCTCCTAACTATCTCTGCTAATCGATCATTGTCTCCGAGATGTAATCCTTGTTCACTACTTCCAACCTGCCCCCCGAGTTCACGAGGTAACTCCGGGATCTGCCCCCTTGACTGAGCGTTTGCATCTCTACTACTACCGGGTTGCGCAGATGCTCCCCTTTCTCTCTCCGAAACTGGATCAACGTTCTCCAAGGGTGTGCCCCCTAATCCAGGTGCTACTCCGGATGGTCCTGCTCCGTTCTGGACTCCATTGGCTTCCCTATTCTGTGCTCCGAGCTGTCCTATCTGTTGGAGTAAACTCTGAATCATGTCCTCTTGCCTCTTCATCATAGTTTCCATCTCATCCCTAGTGATGTATATCGATGGTTGATTTGCTCCTGATGAAGCCTCTTGGCTTCCTTGTGGTTCGCTTCTCTCAGGCCTTGGCCTCCTACTTGATTGTCTTGCCATAATTCCTAAATCTGAACTCCTGAAATTTCAAATTCAACTTCTTCCTAAATTAGCTTCTCAGTGAAAGCACCAAAATGTTTGCGCCAAAATTGGTCACAAACACCCAAAGTCGTGAAAGCACCCGCTTACGTACTCAAATCAATAATGATTAACACAGAACTTAGCAACAATCAATATATAATTCAGCTCTAATCAACAAATCACAGTAATTCACGAACAACAATCACAAACACAGGATTTATAGTGGTTCGGCGTTCGCGCCTACGTCCACTTTGAAGGTTTTCCCTTTATTGCTTTGCTTGGTTAAATCGATTACAATGGATTACAGCTGACAATTGCTTTGAAATCTGAATACAACAGCGATTCTGATAGTTAAACTTGAATCCGGCAGAGTCTTGGCGTTCAATGGCGGAAAAGATCCCCTTTTCTGAAGGCTTCAGGGTGCTATTTATAGGCGTTGGAGGCCCAGATCTTGCTGAAACTTCGTGAGACTCCTTCTGGCACGTGAGTGGGCCCACGCGACCGACCCCACCAAGTTTCGTCTCGATCTGACATCGGTTCGAAGTGATTTCGAACCCATCAACAAATGGTCCAATCGAGCTGAAACTTGGCAGGAACAATCTTTACCTCACATGGAAGCTACTGTGAAAATTTGGTTGCATTTGGATTTGTGGTTTAGGAGATATGCTCGGTTCGAAATTAGCATTCTCGGTTGGCTGGGTCGTTCGAACCCATGATTTCGAACCCTTCGTTTCGAATCCATCAGTGCACGTGGGCTTGCAGTGACGTGGCGCGCAATATTCGAATCGATCCTAACTTATCTCCGAATGGACCGCTTCGACTCCGTGAACTACGGCGAACACGTCATCTAAACCAATTGACTCGGTGGATTCGAAATAGGAAGTATTCCTGGTTTCGAACGTGGCTGATTCGAATCCAGGAATCTTCATGGGTTCGAACTTGATCGGTTCGAACTGGGTCACTCGATGGGTTCGAAGTGAGGATGTGAGGCCGAGTGAAGTCATGGATTCGAAGGTAGGCTACTGTGGTGGGTTCGAAGGTAATGTAGTCGAAGGCGATGGAGTCGAGGCAGGCACTAGCCGATGGGTTCGAACGTCGCCTGGGTTCGAAGGAAGGCTTCAGGACGGTTTCGAAGCAGATGGGTTCGAAAGCGGATGGTTTCGAACAGGATGGGTTCGAAATGGATGGGTTCGAACTTCATGGTTTCGAACCAGACAATGACTATTTCTCTTCACACTGGATCCATCATATCTTGAGCATACGAACTCGGGTTGACTTGAAACTTGAAATGATGGCTCCTACAACCTTTCTTGTTGTGTCCTATCAATTGTGGCCTGATACGGACTCGGGCAAAATTCATCGATATCCATAGCTAAGTGAAGTATATCCAATCTCTAAGACGGACTGTTTCCCGTTTTCGACCAATCTTTTGATATCACGGCTTTGCCAAAAAGCGGGATAACACCGGTATCGATGACAGATCCAACTGTCAAAACGAAGGCCTCAATGAGTTCTACGGCTTTGACTGCTTTCAGCCGTCAACGGATAGATTAATGCCCAAAAAGGACAACCCGAATCTCAATCGGGTCTCGTAAGTTTTTTACCCTTCGTTTTTTCGACACGTGGATTTTTACGGCAAAACGGGGTTACCGTGGCCCGTCTTTGATTTACCATCACTGGAGAGTGATGCACCATGGTACTGTTCCGTTTCAAATCCATGCACGCATTTCTAAAAGTCGTACGACACTGTTTCTCCATTTCGGACGGATGTTGCACCTTGCACCGTGGATGTTGCACCTTGTAGATATCGATTATTCGGACGGCCATAACTTCTGGCTCGTTAAGAGTTACGGGAGCCATAACCTGTCAAAACGAAGGCCTCGATGAGTTCTACGGCTTTGACAGCGTTCATCCGTCAACGGATAGATTAATGCCCAAAAAGGACAACCCGAATCTCAATCGGGTCACGTAAGTTTTTTACCCTTCGTTTTTACGACACGTGGATTTTTACGGTAAAACGGGATTACCGTGGCCCGTCTTCGACTTCCCATCGCTGAAGAGTGGTGCACCATGGTACTGTTCCGTTTCAAATCCATGCACGCATTTCTAAAAGTCGTACGACACTGTTTCGCCATTTCGGTCGGATGTTGCACCTTGCACCGTGGATGTTGCACCATGTAGATATCGATTATTCGGACGGCCATAACTTCTGATTCGTTCAGAGTTATGGGAGCCATAACCTATCAAAACGAAGGCCTCGATGAGTTCTACGGCTTTGATAGCTTTCATCCGTCAACGGATAGATTAATGCCCAAAAAGGACAACCCGAATCTCAATCGGGTCTCGTAAGTTTTTTACCCTTCGTTTTTTCGACACGTGGATTTTTACGGTAAAACAGGATTACTGCGGCCCATCTTCGACTTCCCATCGCTGGAGAGTGGTGCACCATGGTAATGTTCCGTTTCAAATCCATGCACGCATTTCTAAAAGTCATACAGCACTGTTTCGCCATTTCGGACGGATGTTGCACCTTGCACCGTGGATGTTGCACCCTGTAGATATCGATTATTCGGACGGGCATAACTTCTGGCTCGTTTAGTGTTACGGGGGCCATAACCTGTCAAAACGAAGGACTCGATGAGTTCTACGGCTTTGATAGCTTTTAGCCATCAACGGATATATTAATGCCCAAAAAGGACAACCCGAATCTCAATCGGGTCTCGTAAGTTTTTTACCCTTCGTTTTTTCGACACGTGGATTTTTACGGCAAAACGGGATTACCGTGGCTGGTCTTCGATTTACCATCGCTGGAGAGTGGTGCACCATGGTACTTTTCCATTTCAAATCCATGCACGCATTTCTAAAAGCCGTACGGCACTGTTTTGCCATTTCGGACGGATGTTGCACCTTGCACCGTGGATGTTGCACCCTGTAGATATCGATTATTCGGACGGCCATAACTTCTGGTTCGTTTAGAGTTATGGGAGCCATAACCTGTCAAAACGAAGGCCTCGATGAGTTCTACGGCTTTGATGGCTTTCAGCCGTCAACCGATAGACTAATGCCCAAAAAGGACAACCCGAATCTCAATCGGGTCTCGTAAGTTTTTTACCCTTCGTTTTTTCGACACGTGGATTTTTATGGTAAAACGGGATTACCGTGGCCCGTCTTCGACTTCCCTTCACTGGAGAGTGGTGCACCATGGTATTGTTCCGTTTCAAATCCATGCACGCATTTCTAAAAGTCGTACGGCACTGTTTCGCCATTTCGGACGGATGTTGCACCTTGCACCGTGGATGTTGCACCCTGTAGATATCGATTATTCGGACGGCCATAACTTCTGGCTCGTTTAGAGTTACGGGAGCCATAACCTGTCAAAACGAAGGCCTCGATGAGTTCTACGGCTTTGACAGCTTTCAGCCGTCAACGGATAGATTAATGCCAAAAAAGGACAACCCGAATCTCAATCGGGTCTCGTAAATTTTTTACCCTTCGTTTTTTCGACACGTGGATTTTTACGGTAAAACGGGATTACGGTGCCCCGCCTTCGACTTCCCATCGCTGAAGACTGGTGCACCATGGTACTATTCCATTTCAAATCCATGCACACATTTCTAAAGGTCGTACGGCACTGTTTCGCCATTTCGGACGGATGTTGCACCTTGCACCGTGGATATTGCACCCTGTGGATATCGACTATTCGAACGGCCATAACTTCTGGCTCGTTTAGAGTTACGAGAGCCATAACCTGTCAAAACGATGGCCTCGATGATTTCTACGGCTTTGACAGCTTTCAGCCGTCAACGGATAGATTAATGCCCAAAAAGGACAACCCGAATCTCAATCGGGTCTCGTAAGTTTTTTACCCTTCGTTTTTTCGACACGTGGATTTTTACGGTAAAACGGGATTACTGTGGCCCGTCTTCGACTTCCCATCGCTGAAGAGTGATGCACCATGGTACTGTTCCGTTTCAAATCCATGCATGCATTTCTAAAAGTCGTACGGCACTGTTTCTCCATTTCGGACGGATGTTGCACCTTGCACCGTGGATGTTGCACCCTGTAGATATCGATTATTCGGACGGCCATAACTTCTGGCTCGTTTAGAGTTACGGGAGCCATAACCTGTCAAAACGAAGGCCTCGATGAGTTCTACGGCTTTGACAGCTTTCAGCCGTCAACGGATAGATTAATGCCCAAAAAGGACAACCCGAATCTCAATCGGGTCTCGTAAGTCTTTTACCATTCGTTTTTTCGACACGTGGATTTTTACGTTAAAAAGGGATTATCGTGGCCCGTTTTCGACTTCCCATCGCTGGAGAGTGGTGCACCATGGTACTGTTACGTTTTAAATCCATGCACGCATTTCTAAAAGTCATACGGCACTGTTTCGCCATTTCAGACGGATGTTGCACCTTGCACCGTGGATGTTGCACCCTGTTGATATCGATTATTCGGACGGGCATAACTTCTGGCTCGTCTAGAGTTACGGGAGCCATTACCTGCCAAAACGAAGACCTCGATGAGTTCTACGGCTTTGACCGCTTTCAGCCGTCAACGGATAGATTAATGCCCCAAAAGGACAACCCGAATCTCAATCGGGTCTCGTAAGTTTTTTACCCTTCGTTTTTTCGACACGTGGATTTTTACGGTAAAACGGGATTACGGAAGCCCGTCTTCGAATTCCCATCGCTGAAGACTTATGCACCAGTGTACTGTTCCGTTTCAAATCCATGCACGCATTTCTAAAGGCCGTACGGCACTGTTTCGCCATTTCGGACGGATGTTGCACCTTGCACCGTGGATGTTGCACCCTGCGGATATCGATTATTCGGACGGCCATAACTTCTGGCTCGTTTAGAGTTACGGGAGCCATAACCTGTCAAAACGAAGGCCTCGATGAGTTCTACGGCTTTGACCGCTTTCAGCCGTCAACGGATAGATTAATGACCAAAAAGGACAACCCGAATCTCAATCGGGTCTCGTAAGTTTTTTACCCTTCGTTTTTTCGACACGTGGATTTTTACGGTAAATCGGGATTACCATGGCCCGTCTTCAACTTCCCATCGCTGGAGAGTGGTGCACCATGGTACTGTTCCATTTCAAATCCATGCACGCATTTCTAAATGCCGTACGGCACTGTTTCGCCATTTCGGACGGATGTTGCACCTTGCACCGTGGATGTTGCACCCTGTAGATATCGATTATTCGGACGGCCATAACTTCTGGCTCGTTTAGAGTTACGGGGGCCATAACCTGTCAAAACGAAGGCCTCGATGAGTTCTACAGCTTTGACAGCTTTCAGCCATCAACGGATAGATTAATGCCCAAAAAGGACAACCCGAATCTCAATCGGGTCTCGTAAGTTTTTTACCCTTCGTTTTTTCGACACGTGGATTTTTACGGTAAAACGGGATTACGGTGGCCCATCTTCGACTTCCCATCGCTGAAGAGTGATGCACCATGGTACTGTTCCATTTCAAATCAATGCACGCATTTCTAAAGGCCGTACGGCACTGTTTCGCCATTTCGGACGGATGTTGCACCTTGCACTGTGGATGTTGCACCCTGTAGATATCGATTATTCGGACGGCCATAACTTCTGGCTCGTTTAGTGTTACGGGAGCCATAACCTGTCAAACGAAGGCCTCGATGAGTTCTACGGCATTGACAGCTTTCAGCCGTCAACGGATAGATTAATGCCCAAAAAGGACAACCCGAATCTCAATCGGGTCTCGTAAGTTTTTTACCCTTCGTTTTTTCAACATGTGGATTTTTACGGTAAAACAGGATTACGGTGGCCCGTCTTCGACTTACCATCGCTGGAGAGTGGTGCACCATGGTACTGTTACGTTTTAAATCCATGCATGCATTTCTAAAAGTCATACGGTACTGTTTCGCCATTTCAGACGGATGTTGCACCTTGCACCGTGGATGTTGCACCCTGTAGATATCGATTATTCGGACGGGCATAACTTCTGGCTCGTTTAGAGTTACGGGAGCCATAACCTGCCAAACCGAAGTCGTCAATGAGTTAACTGCTTTGACAGCTTTCAGCCGTCAACGAATAAATTAATGCCCATAAAGGACAACCCGAATCTCAATCGGGTCTCGTAAGTTTTTTACCCTTCGTTTTTTCGACACGTGGATTTTTACGGTAAAACGGGATTACGGTAGCCCGTCTCCGACTTCCCATCGCTGAAGACTTATGCACCATGGTACTGTTCCGTTTCAAATCCATGCACGCATTTCTAAGGGACGTACGGCACTGTTTCGCCATTTCGGACGGATGTTGCACCTTGCACTGTGGATGTTGCACCCTGTGGATATCGATTATTCGGACGGCCATAACTTCTGGCTCGTTTAGAGTTACGGGAGCCATAACCTGTCAAAACGAAGGCCTCGATGAGTTCTACGGCTTTGACCGCTTTCAGCCGTCAACGGATAGATTAATGCCCAAAAAGGACAACCCGAATCTCAATTGGGTCTCGTAAGTTTTTTACCCTTCTTTTTTCGACACGTGGATTTTTACGGTAAATCGGGATTACCGTGGCCCGTCTTCGACTTCCCATCGCTGGAGAGTGGTGCACCATGGTACTGTTCCATTTCAAATCCATGCACGCATTTCTAAATGTCGTACGGCACTGTTTCGCCATTTCGGACGGATGTTGCACCTTGCACCGTGGATGTTGCACCCTGTAGATATCGATTATTCGGACGGCCATAACTTCTGGCTCGTTTAGAGTTACGGGAGCAATAACCTGTCAAAACGAAGGCATCGATGAGTTCTACGGCTTTGACAGCTTTCAGCCATCAACGGATAGATTAATGCCCAAAAAGGACAACCCGAATCTCAATCGGGTCTCGTAAGTTTTTTACCCTTCGTTTTTTCGACACGTGGATTTTTACGGTAAAACGGGATTACGGTGGCCCGTCTTCGACTTCCCATCGCTGAAGAGTGATGCACCATGGTACTGTTCCGTTTCAAATCAATGCACGCATTTCTAAAGGCCGTACGGCACTGTTTCGCCATTTCGGACAGATGTTGCACCTTGCACTGTGGATGTTGCACCCTGTAGATGTCGATTATTCGGACGGCCATAACTTCTGGCTCGTTTAGAGCTACAGGAGCCATAACCTGTCAAAACGAAGGCCTCGATGAGTTCTACGGCTTTGACAGCTTTCAGCCGTCAACGGATAGATTAATGCTCAAAAAGGACAACGCGAATCTCAATCGGGTCTCGTAAGTTTTTTACCCTTCGTTTTTTCGACACGTGGATTTTTACGGTAAAACAGGATTACGGTGGCCCGTCTTCGACTTCTCATCGCTGAAGAGTGATGCACCATGGTACTGTTCCATTTCAAATCCAAGCACGCATTTCTAAAGGTCGTACGACACTGTTTCGCCATTTCGGACGGATGTTGCGCCTTGCACCGTGGATGTTGCACCCTGTAGATATCGATTATTCGGACGGCCATAACTTCTGGCTCGTTTAGAGTTACGGGAGCCATAACATGTCAAAACGAAGGCCTCGATGAGTTCTACGGCTTCGACAGCTTTCAGCCATAACGGATAGATTAATGCCCAAAAAGGACAACCCGAATCTCAATCGGGTCTCGTAAGTTTTTTACCCTTCGTTTTTTCGACACGTGGATTTTTACGGTAAAACGGGATTACTGTGGCCCGTCTTCGACTTTCCATCGCTGGAGAGTGGTGCACCATGGTACTGTTCTGTTTCAAATCCATGCACGCATTTCTAAGGGTCGTACGGCAGTGTTTCGCCATTTCGGACGGATGTTGCACCTTGCACCGTGGATGTTGCACCCTATAGATATCGATTATTCGGACGGCCATAACTTCTGGCTCGTTTAGAGTTACGGGAGCCATAACCTGTCAAAACGAAGGCCTCGATGAGTTCTACGGCTTTGACAGCTTTCAGCCGTCAACGGATAGATTAATGTCCAAAAAGGACAACCCGAATCTCAATCGGGTCTCGTAAGTTTTTTACCCTTTGTTTTTTCGACACGTGGATTTTTACGGTAAAACGGGATTACGGTGGCCCGTCTTCGACTTCCCATCGCTGAAGAGTGATGCACCATGGTACTGTTCCGTTTCAAATCCATGCACGCATTTCTAAAGGCCGTACGGCACTGTTTCGCCATTTCGGACGTATTTTGCACCATGCACCGTGGATGTTGCACCTTGCACCGTGGATGTTGCACCTTGTAGATATCGATTATTCGGACGGCCATAACTTCTAGCTCGTTTAGAGTTACGGGAGCCATAACCTGTCAAAACGAAGGCCTCGATGAGTTCTACGGCTTTGACAGCTTTCAGCCTTCAACGGATAGATTAATGCTCAAAAAGGACAACCCGAATCTCAATCGGGTCTCGTAAGTTTTTTACCCTTCGTTTTTTCGACACGTGGATTTTTACCGTAAAACGGGATTACCGTGGCCCGTCTTCGACTTCCCATCGCTGGAGAGTGGTGCACCATGGTACTGTTCCGTTTCAAATCCATGCACGCATTTCTAAAGGTCGTATGGCAGTGTTTCTCCATTTCGGACGGATGTTGCACCTTGCACCGTGGATGTTGCACCCTGTAGATATCGATTATTCGAACGGCCATAACTTCTAGCTCGTTTAGAGTTACGGGAGCCATAACCTGTCAAAACGAAGGCCTCGATGAGTTCTACAGCTTTGACAGCTTTCAGCCGTCAACGGATAGATTAATGCCCAAAAAGGACAACCCGAATCTCAATCGGGTCTCGTAAGTTTTTTACCCTTCGTTTTATCGACACGTGGATTTTTACGGTAAAACGGGATTACGGTGGCCCGTCTTCGACTTCACATCGCTGAAGAGTGATGCACCATGGTACTGTTCCGTTTCAAATCCATGCACGCATTTCTAAAGGCCGTACGGCACTGTTTCGCCATTTCGGACGTATGTTGCACCTTGCACCGTGGATGTTGCACCCTGTAGATATCGATTATTCGGACGACCATAACTTCTGGCTCGTTTAGAGTTACGGGAGCCATAACCTGTCAAAACGAAGGCCTCGATGAGTTCTACGGCTTTGACAGCTTTCAGCCGTCAACGGATAGATTAATGTCCAAAAAGGACAACCCGAATCTCAATCGGGTCTCG
Organism: Allium cepa; assembly: GCA_030765085.1. Lineage (NCBI taxonomy): Eukaryota > Viridiplantae > Streptophyta > Magnoliopsida > Asparagales > Amaryllidaceae > Allium > Allium cepa. The sequence goes on from CM060941.1 coordinate 4,265,904, forward strand.
TAAGTTTTTTACCCTTTGTTTTTTCGACACGTGGATTTTTACGGTAAAACGGGATTACGGTGGCCCGTCTTCGACTTCCCATCGCTGAAGAGTGATGCACCATGGTACTGTTCCGTTTCAAATCCATGCACGCATTTCTAAAGGCCGTACGGCACTGTTTCGCCATTTCGGACGTATTTTGCACCATGCACCGTGGATGTTGCACCTTGCACCGTGGATGTTGCACCTTGTAGATATCGATTATTCGGACGGCCATAACTTCTAGCTCGTTTAGAGTTACGGGAGCCATAACCTGTCAAAACGAAGGCCTCGATGAGTTCTACGGCTTTGACAGCTTTCAGCCTTCAACGGATAGATTAATGCTCAAAAAGGACAACCCGAATCTCAATCGGGTCTCGTAAGTTTTTTACCCTTCGTTTTTTCGACACGTGGATTTTTACCGTAAAACGGGATTACCGTGGCCCGTCTTCGACTTCCCATCGCTGGAGAGTGGTGCACCATGGTACTGTTCCGTTTCAAATCCATGCACGCATTTCTAAAGGTCGTATGGCAGTGTTTCTCCATTTCGGACGGATGTTGCACCTTGCACTGTGGATGTTGCACCCTGTAGATATCGATTATTCGAACGGCCATAACTTCTGGCTCGTTTAGAGTTACGGGAGCCATAACCTGTCAAAACGAAGGCCTCGATGAGTTCTACAGCTTTGACAGCTTTCAGCCGTCAACGGATAGATTAATGCCCAAAAAGGACAACCCGAATCTCAATCGGGTCTCGTAAGTTTTTTACCCTTCGTTTTATCGACACGTGGATTTTTACGGTAAAACGGGATTACGGTGGCCCGTCTTCGACTTCACATCGCTGAAGAGTGATGCACCATGGTACTGTTCCGTTTCAAATCCATGCACGCATTTCTAAAGGCCGTACGGCACTGTTTCGCCATTTCGGACGTATGTTGCACCTTGCACCGTGGATGTTGCACCCTGTAGATATCGATTATTCGGACGACCATAACTTCTGGCTCGTTTAGAGTTACGGGAGCCATAACCTGTCAAAACGAAGGCCTCGATGAGTTCTACGGCTTTGACAGCTTTCAGCCGTCAACGGATAGATTAATGCTCAAAAAGGACAACCCGAATCTCAATCGGGTCTCGTAAGTTTTTTACCCTTCGTTTTTTCGACACGTGCATTTTTACGGCAAAACGGGATTACCGTGGCTGGTCTTCGATTGACCATCGCTGGAGAGTGTTGACCATGGTACTGTTCCATTTCAAATCCATGCACGCATTTCTAAAGTTCGTACGGCACTGCTTCGCCATTTCGGACGGATGTTGCACCTTGCACCGTGGATGTTGCACCCTGTAGATATCGATTATTCGGACGGCCATAACTTCTGGCTCATTTAGAGTTACGTGAGCCATAACATGTCAAAACGAAGGCCTCGATGAGTTCTAAGGCTTTGACAGCTTTCGGCCGTCAACGGATAGATTAATGCCCAAAAAGGACAACCCGAATCTCAATCGGGTCTCGTAAGTTTTTTACCCTTCGTTTTTTCGACACGTGGATTTTTACGGTAAAACGGGATTACCGTGGCCCGTCTTCGACTTCCCATCGCTGGAGAGTGGTGCACCATGGTACTTTTCCGTTTCAAATCCATGCACGCATTTCTAAAGGCCGAACGGCACTGTTTCGCCATTTCGGACGGATGTTGCACCTTGCACCGTGGATGTTGCACCCTGTAGATATCGATTATTCGGACGGCCATAACTTCTGGCTCGTTTAGAATTACGAGAGTCACAACCTATCAAAACGAAGGCCTCGATGAGTTCTACGGCTTTCACATCTTTCAGCCGTCAACGGATAGATTAATGCCCAAAAAAGACAACCCGAATCTCAATCGGGTCTCGTAAGTTTTTTACCCTTCGTTTTTTCGACACGTGGATTTTTACGATAAAACGGGATTACGGTGGAACGTCTTTGACTTCCCATCGCTGAAGAGTGATGCACCATGGTACTATTTTGTTTCAAATCGATGCACGCATTTCTAAAGGACGTACGGCACTGTTTCGCCATTTCGGACGGATGTTGCACCTTGCACCGTGGATGTTGCACCCTGTAGATATCGATTATTCGGACGGCCATAACTTCTGGCTCGTTTAGAGTTACGGGAGTCATAACCTGTCAAAACGAAGGTCTCGATGAGTTCTACGACTTTGACAGCTTTAAGCCGTCAACGGATAGACTAATGCTCAAAAAGGACAACCGGAATCTCAATCGGGTCTCGTAAGTTTTTTACCCTTCGTTTTTTCGACACGTGGATTTTTACGGTAAAACGGGATTACGGTGGCCCGTCATCGACTTCCCATCGCTGGAGAGTGGTGCACCATGGTACTGTTCCATTTCAAATCCATGCACGCATTTCTAAAAGGCCGTACGACACTGTTTCGCCATTTCGGACGGATGTTGCACCTTGCACCGTGGATGTTGCACCCTATAGATATCGATTATTCAGACGGCCATAATTTCTGACTCGTTTAGAGGTACGGGAGCCATAACCTGTCAAAACGAAGGCCTCGATGAGTTCTACGGTTTTGACAGCTTTCAGCCGTCAACGGATAGATTAATGCCCAAAACGGACAACCCGAATCTCAATCGGGTCTCGTAAGTTTTTTACCCTTCGTTTTTTCGACACGTGGATTTTTACGGTAAAACGGGATTACGGTGGCCCGTCTTCGACTTCCCATCACTGGAGAGTGGTGCACCATTGTACTGTTTCGTTTCAAATCCATGCATGCCTTTCTAAAGGCCGTAAGGCACTGTTTCTCCATTTCGGACGGATGTTGCACCTTGCACCGTGGATGTTGCACCCTCTAGATATCGATTATTCGGACGGCCATAACTTCTGGCTCGTTTAGAGTTACGGGAGCCATAACCTGTCAAAACGAAGGCCTCGATGAGTTCTACGGCTTTGACAGCTTTCAGCCGTCAACGGATAGATTAATGCTCAAAAAGGACTACCCGAATCTCAATCGGGTCTCGTAAGTTTTTTACCCTTCGTTTTTTCGACACGTGGATTTTTACGGTAAAACGGGATTACCGTGGCCCGTCTGCGACTTCCCATCGCTGGAGAGTGGTGCACCATGGTACTGTTCCGTTTCAAATCCATGCACGCATTTCTAAAAGTCATACGGCACTGTTTCGCCATTTCGGACGGATGTTGCACCTTGCACCGTGGATGTTGCACCTTGTAGATATCGATTATTCGGATGGTCATAACTTCTGGCTCGTTTAGAGTTACGGGAGCCATAACCTGCCAAAACGAAGACCTCGATGAGTTCTACGGCTTTGAAAGCTTTCAGCCATCAACGTATAGAATAATGCCCAAAAAGGACAACCCGAATCTCAATCGGGTCTCGTAAGTTTTTTACCCTTCGTTTTTTCGACACGTGGATTTTTAAGGTAAAGCAGGATTCGGTGGCCCGTCTTCGACTTCCCATCGCTGGAGAGTGGTGCACCATGGTACTGTTCCGTTTCAAATCCATGCACGCATTTCTAAAGGCCGTACGGCACTGTTTCTCCATTTCGGACGGATGTTGCACCATGCACCGTGGATGTTGCACCCTGTAGATATCGATTATTCGGACGGCCATAACTTCTGGCTCGTTTAGAGGTACGGGAGCCATAACCTGTCAAAACGAAGGCCTCGATGAGTTCTACGGCTATGACAGCTTTCAGCCGTCAATGGATAGATTAATGCTCAAAAAGGACAACCCGAATCTCAATCGGGTCTCGTAAGTTTTTTACCCTTCGTTTTTTCGACACGTGGATTTTTACGGTAAAACGGGCTTACGGTGGCCCGTCTTCGACTTCCCATCGCTGGAGAGTAGTGAAACATGGTACTGTTCCATTTCAAATCCATGCACGCATTTCTAAAAGGCCGTATGGCACTGTTTCGCTATTTCGGACGGATGTTGCACCTTGCACCTTGGATGTTGCACCCTATAGATATCGATTATTCGGACGTCCATAACTTCTGGCTCGTTTAGAGTTACGGGAGCCATAACCTATCAAAACGAAGGCCTCGATGAGTTCTACGGCTTTGACAGATTTCAGCCGTCAACAGATATATTAATGCCCAAAAAGGACAACCCGAATCTCAATCGGGTCTCGTAAGTTTTTTACCCTTCGTTTTTTCGACACATGGATTTTTACGGTAAAACAAGATTACCGTGGCCCGTATTCAAATTCATGCACGCATTTCTAAAAGTCGTACGGCACTATTTCGCCATTTCGGACGGATGTTGCACCTTGCACCGTGGATGTTGCTCCCTGTAGATATCGATTATTCGGACGGCCATAACTTCTGGCTCGTTTAGAGTTATGGGAGCCATAACCTGTCAAAGCGAAGGCCTCGATGAATTCTACGGCTTTGACAGCTTTCAGCCGTCAACGTATAGATTAATGCCCAAAAAGGTCAACCCGAATCTCAATCGGGTCTCTTAAGTTTTTTACCCTTCGTTTTTTCAACACGTGGATTTTTACGGTAAAACGGGATTACGGTGGCCCGTCTTCGACTTCCCATCGCTGAAGAGTGATGCACCATGGTACTGTTCCGTTTCAAATCAATGCACGCATTTCTAAAGGCTATACGGCACTGTTTCGCCATTTCGGACGGATGTTGCACCTTGCACTGTGGATGTTGCACCCTGTAGATATCGATTATTCGGACGGCCATAACTTCTGGCTCGTTTAGAGTTACGGGAGCCATAACCTGTCAAAAAGAAGGCCTGGATGAGTTCTACGGCTTTGACAGATTTCAGCCGTCAACAGATAGATTAATGCCCAAAACGGACAACCCGAATCTCAATCGGGTCTCGTAAGTATTTTACCCTTCGTTTTTTCGACACGTGGATTTTTACGGTAAAACAGGATTACGGTGGCCCGTCATCGACTTCCCATCGCTGGAGAGTGGTCCACCATGGTACTGTTCCGTTTCAAATCCATGCACGCATTTCTAAAAGGCCGTACGGCGCTGTTTCACCATTTCGGACGGATGTTGCACCTTGCACCGTGGATGTTGCACCCTATAGATATCGATTATTCGGACGGCCATAACTTCTGGCTCGTTTAGAGTTACGGGAGCCATGACCTGTCAAAACGAAGGCCTCGATTAGTTCGACGGCTTTGACAGCTTTCAGTCGTCAAAGGATAGATTAATGCCCAAAAAGGACAACCCGAATCTCAATCGGGTCTCGTAAGTTTTTTACCCTTCGTTTTTTCGACACATGGATTTTTACGGTAAAATGGGATTACCGTGGCCCGTCTTCAACTTCCCATCGCTGGAGAGTGGTGCACCACGGTACTGTTCCGTTTCAAATCCATGCACGCATTTCTAAAGGTCGTACGGCACTGTTTCGCCATATCGGACGGATGTTGCACCTTGCACCGTGGATGTTGCACCCTGTAGATATCGATTATTCGGACGGTCATAACTTCTGGCTCGTTAAGAGTTACGGGAGCCATAACCTGCCAAAACGAAGACCTCGATGAGTTCTACGGCTTTGAAAGCTTTCAGCCATCAACGTATAGAATAATGCCCAAAAAGGACAACCCGAATCTCAATCGGGTCTCGTAAGTTTTTTACCCTTCGTTTTTTCGACACGTGGATTTTTAAGGTAAAGCAGGATTCGGTGGCCCGTCTTCGACTTCCCATCGCTGGAGAGTGGTGCACCATGGTACTGTTCCGTTTCAAATCCATGCACGCATTTCTAAAGGCCGTACGGCACTGTTTCTCCATTTCGGACGGATGTTGCACCATGCACCGTGGATGTTGCACCCTGTAGATATCGATTATTCGGACGGCCATAACTTCTGGCTCGTTTAGAGGTACGGGAGCCATAACCTGTCAAAACGAAGGCCTCGATGAGTTCTACGGCTATGACAGCTTTCAGCCGTCAATGGATAGATTAATGCTCAAAAAGGACAACCCGAATCTCAATCGGGTCTCGTAAGTTTTTTACCCTTCGTTTTTTCGACACGTGGATTTTTACGGTAAAACGGGCTTACGGTGGCCCGTCTTCGACTTCCCATCGCTGGAGAGTAGTGAAACATGGTACTGTTCCATTTCAAATCCATGCACGCATTTCTAAAAGGCCGTATGGCACTGTTTCGCTATTTCGGACGGATGTTGCACCTTGCACCTTGGATGTTGCACCCTATAGATATCGATTATTCGGACGTCCATAACTTCTGGCTCGTTTAGAGTTACGGGAGCCATAACCTATCAAAACGAAGGCCTCGATGAGTTCTACGGCTTTGACAGATTTCAGCCGTCAACAGATATATTAATGCCCAAAAAGGACAACCCGAATCTCAATCGGGTCTCGTAAGTTTTTTACCCTTCGTTTTTTCGACACATGGATTTTTACGGTAAAACAAGATTACCGTGGCCCGTATTCAAATTCATGCACGCATTTCTAAAAGTCGTACGGCACTATTTCGCCATTTCGGACGGATGTTGCACCTTGCACCGTGGATGTTGCTCCCTGTAGATATCGATTATTCGGACGGCCATAACTTCTGGCTCGTTTAGAGTTATGGGAGCCATAACCTGTCAAAGCGAAGGCCTCGATGAATTCTACGGCTTTGACAGCTTTCAGCCGTCAACGTATAGATTAATGCCCAAAAAGGTCAACCCGAATCTCAATCGGGTCTCTTAAGTTTTTTACCCTTCGTTTTTTCAACACGTGGATTTTTACGGTAAAACGGGATTACGGTGGCCCGTCTTCGACTTCCCATCGCTGAAGAGTGATGCACCATGGTACTGTTCCGTTTCAAATCAATGCACGCATTTCTAAAGGCTATACGGCACTGTTTCGCCATTTCGGACGGATGTTGCACCTTGCACTGTGGATGTTGCACCCTGTAGATATCGATTATTCGGACGGCCATAACTTCTGGCTCGTTTAGAGTTACGGGAGCCATAACCTGTCAAAAAGAAGGCCTGGATGAGTTCTACGGCTTTGACAGATTTCAGCCGTCAACAGATAGATTAATGCCCAAAACGGACAACCCGAATCTCAATCGGGTCTCGTAAGTATTTTACCCTTCGTTTTTTCGACACGTGGATTTTTACGGTAAAACAGGATTACGGTGGCCCGTCATCGACTTCCCATCGCTGGAGAGTGGTCCACCATGGTACTGTTCCGTTTCAAATCCATGCACGCATTTCTAAAAGGCCGTACGGCGCTGTTTCACCATTTCGGACGGATGTTGCACCTTGCACCGTGGATGTTGCACCCTATAGATATCGATTATTCGGACGGCCATAACTTCTGGCTCGTTTAGAGTTACGGGAGCCATGACCTGTCAAAACGAAGGCCTCGATTAGTTCGACGGCTTTGACAGCTTTCAGTCGTCAAAGGATAGATTAATGCCCAAAAAGGACAACCCGAATCTCAATCGGGTCTCGTAAGTTTTTTACCCTTCGTTTTTTCGACACATGGATTTTTACGGTAAAATGGGATTACCGTGGCCCGTCTTCAACTTCCCATCGCTGGAGAGTGGTGCACCACGGTACTGTTCCGTTTCAAATCCATGCACGCATTTCTAAAGGTCGTACGGCACTGTTTCGCCATATCGGACGGATGTTGCACCTTGCACCGTGGATGTTGCACCCTGTAGATATCGATTATTCGGACGGTCATAACTTCTGGCTCGTTAAGAGTTACGGGAGCCATAACCTGCCAAAACGAAGACCTCGATGAGTTCTACGGCTTTGAAAGCTTTCAGCCATCAACGTATAGAATAATGCCCAAAAAGGACAACCCGAATCTCAATCGGGTCTCGTAAGTTTTTTACCCTTCGTTTTTTCGACACGTGGATTTTTAAGGTAAAGCAGGATTCGGTGGCCCGTCTTCGACTTCCCATCGCTGGAGAGTGGTGCACCATGGTACTGTTCCGTTTCAAATCCATGCACGCATTTCTAAAGGCCGTACGGCACTGTTTCTCCATTTCGGACGGATGTTGCACCATGCACCGTGGATGTTGCACCCTGTAGATATCGATTATTCGGACGGCCATAACTTCTGGCTCGTTTAGAGTTACGGGAGCCATAAGCTGTCAAAACGAAGGCCTCGATGAGTCCTACGGCTTTGACAGATTTCAGCCGTCAACGGATAGATTAATGCTCAAAAAGGACAACCCGAATCTCAATCGGGTCTCGTAAGTTTTTTATCCTTCGTTTTTTCGACACGTGGATTTTTACGGTAAAACGGGATTACGGTGGCCCGTCATTGACTTCCCATCGCCGGAGAGTGGTGCACCATGGTACTGTTCCATTTCAAATCCATGCACGCATTTCTAAAAGGCCGTACGACACTGTTTCGCCATTTCGGACGGATGTTGCACCTTGCACCGTGGATGTTGCACCCTATAGATATCGATTATTCGGACGGCCATAACTTCTGGCTCGTTTAGAGTTACGCGAGCCATAACCTGTCAAAACGAAGGCCTCGATGAGTTCTACGGCTTTGACTGCTTTCAGCCGTCAACGGATAGATTAATGCCCAATTAGGACAACCCGAATCTCAATCGGGTCTCGTAAGTTTTTTACCCTTCGTTTTTTCGACACGTCGATTTTTACGGTAAAACGGGATTACCGTGGCCCGTCTTCGACTTCCCATCGCTGCAGAGTGGTGCACCATGGTACTGTTCCATTTCAAATCCATGCACGCATTTCTAAACGTCATACGGCACTGTTTCGCCATTTCGGACAGATGTTGCACCTTGCACCGTGGATGTTGCACCCTGTAGATATCGATTATTCGGACGGTCATAACTTCTGGCTCGTTTAGAGTTACGGGAGCCATAACCTGCCAAAACGAAGACCTCGATGAGTTCTACGGCTTTGACCGCTTTCAGCCGTCAATGGATAGAATAATGCCCAAAAAGGACAACCCGAATCTCAATCGGGTCTCGTAAGTTTTTTACCCTTCGTTTTTTCGACACGTGGATTTTTACAGTAAAACAGGATTACGGTGTCCCGTCTTTGACTTCCCATCGCTGTAGAGTGGTGCACCATGGTACCGTTCTGTTTCAAATCCATGCACGCATTTCTAAAGGCCGTACGGCACTGTTTCGCCATTTCGGACGGATGTTGCACCATGAACCGTGGATGTTGCACCCTGTAGATATCGATTATTCGGACGGCCATAACTTCTGGCTCGTTTGGAGTTACGGGAGCCATAACCTGTCAAAACGAAGGCCTCGATGAATTCTGCGGCTTTGACAGCTTTCAGCCGTCAACGGATAGATTAATGCTCAAAAAGGAAAACCCGAATCTCAATCGGGTCTCGTAAGTTTTTTACCCTTCATTTTTTCGACACGTGGATTTTTGCGGTAAAACGGGCTTACGGTGGCCCGTCTTCGACTTTCCATCGCTGGAGTGTGGTGCACCATGGTACTGTTCTATTTCAAATCCATGTATGCATTTCTAAAAGGCCGTACGGCACTGTTTCGCTATTTCGGACGGATGTTGCACCTTGCACCTTGGATGTTGCACCCTATAGATATCGATTATTCGGACGGCCATAACTTCTGGCTCGTTTAGAGTTACGGGAGCCATAACCTTTCAAAACAAAGGCCTCGATGAGTTCTACGGCTTTGACAGCTTTCAGCCGTCAACGGATAGATTAATGCCCAAAAACGTCAACCCGAATCTCAATCGGGTCTCGTAAGTTTTTTACCCTTCGTTTTTTCGACACGTGGATTTTTACGGTAAAACGGGATTACGGTGGCCCGTCATGGACTTCCCATCGCTGGAGAGTGGTGCACCATGGTACTGATCCATTTCAAATCCATGCACGCATTTCTAAAAGGCCGTACGGCACTGTTTCGCCATTTCGGATGGATGTTGCACCTTGCAACGTGGATGTTGCACCCTATAGATATCGATTATTCGGACGGCCATAACTTCTGGCTCGTTTAGAGTTATGGGAGCCATAACCTGTCAAAACGAAGGCCTCGATGAGTTCTACGGCTTTGACAGATTTCAGCCGTCAACGGATAGATTAATACTCAAAAAGGACAACCCGAATCTCAATCGGGTCTCGTAAGTTTTTTAACCTTCGATTTTTCGACACGTGGATTCTTACGGTAAAACGGGATTACGGTGGCCCGTCATCGACTTCCCATCGCTGGAGAGTGATGCACCATGGTACTGTTCCGTTTCAAATCCATGCACGCATTTCTGAAAGGCCGTACGGCACTGTTTCGCCATTTCGGACGGATGTTGCACCTTGCACCGTGGATGTTCCACCCTGTAGATATCGATTATTCGGACAACCATAACTTCTGGCTCGTTTAGAGTTACGGGAGCCATAACCTGTCAAAAGGAAGGACTCGATGAGTTCTACGGCTTTGACAGCTTTCAGCCATCAACGGATAGATTAATGCCCAAAAAGGGCAACCCGAATCTCAATCGGGTCTCGTAAGTTTTTTACCCTTCGTTTTTTCGACACGTGGATTTTTACGGTAAAACGGGATTACTGTGCCCCGTCTTCGACTTCCCATCGCTGACGAGTGGTGCACCATGGTACTGTTCCGTTTCAAATCCATGCACGCATTTCTAAAGGTCGTACGGCACTGTTTCGCCATTTCGGATGGATGTTGCACCTTGCACCGTGGATGTTGCAACCTGTAGATATCGATTATTCGGACGGCCATTACTTCTGGCTCGTTTAGAGTTACGGGAGCCGTAACCTGTCAAAACGAAGGCCTCGATGAGTTCTACGGCTTTGATAGATTTCAGCCGTCAACAGATAGATTAATGCTCATGTGACGACCGCCCATGACTCCCGCACCAAAACAAGAGAAAAGTGCGCTGAAAGGTGTGCAAGGCAGCCATGGACGATAGTCAGGGAAAAATAAAATCGCAGAATCTCTATCGTAACTCACAGCGCATGGATAAAATACAATAGAGAAATATATAGTGAAGTCTCATAACAGAAAATCATCATATAAGCATCACAGAAGTTTTATACAATCATCCTCACAAATCCATACATGAAAGCCTCACTACAATCACTCAACCAAATACAGCAGCGGATACCCAGTACATATAGTAAGAAAAACTAATATGCAAAGCCTCCTGCTCGTCTTCGTCATCTTCAGCGGAGAACTCTAAGCACAGCACCTGCCACCTGCTACCTAGTCTGCCCATCCCAACATGGATGAACAGCCCAAGGTAATAAGAGGAGACATAAAACCTTGAGTCAGACAAAGTCTTAGTGAGCAGTAAATTAACTATCAAACATACCAAAAGAGCATAAGGAATAAAAGGAATAGGAACCAAACCATCCCACTCCACCTCTTCTCACAGTGATAGCCCCCAGACACACAATAAGGAGAAGCAATCATAACATAGCAGATAATTAAAGTAAAACAATAATCACTCGAGTCAAGGGTGATGCTTTCCAAATACAAACCCCCAAGGCCTAAACCAAGATCAGATAAGCACCCAGAAAACACCACTCTTGAGGCCGAATGATAATACAACCAAACATCCATGACTCTGGCTATCACTGTTATCATTGCTGGGATACCACCGTTAATTGAATGACCACCTGTCAAGGGCTAATGGTAACCCCGGTCTAGTCATAACTCCGCACGTCATCGTGACCCGTGCCTAAGCCGAACGCATCAGCCCAGAGTACTAGCACGTCATCGTGACCCGTGCCTGGAACGTCATCGTGACCCGTTCCAACGTACCCTTGCTTTGAGTATGCTAGAACCTTCAACAACGATGAGATCTCAGCCTCCTAGTCATCCTCCTTGACGACTATTTCCATACTAGCCCAAGCGCCTCTCAAGCTAACCATTATCCACCCCAACCCGGACCGCATCACCGAGTTATAACTTTGCACGTCGTCATGACCCGTGCTTGGAACGTCTTCGTGACCCATCCCATCACAACATATGTCTTGCCTCATCACATCATAGCAAAGTCCCTCATCTTGGAACGTCATCATGACCCGTCCCATCTCAACATAAGCCTTGCCTCATCACATCATAGCAAAGTCCCAACTCAATCATGCTTTGCCTTCCCGCATCATGGCAAGATCCCACATCCTCGAATCCATCCATATGAGCTTCCACATCCGCTTCATATGCTACAGGCAGCTTTCACCATTCAAGAGCCTTTCCACTTAGCTTTTGAATCATCTCGAATTAACTTGTTCCAAATTAACCATTAGCTAACTTGAAACAATCTAAATCAACCATCAATACAAACAATCAAGCATTCAAACAAGATCTAACAAGCAATATTAACTATAATGGCAGTTTCGTAATTAAATGAGCAAAAGTCCAACATATGTGAAATCATGGTTTTTAGCATAGATCTATCAAATCTAAAACATGGGTTTTGTTTCTAATACTTATTAAATGAACTTGCATAAGTAAACATCTTCACAAATGGTGGATCTACATGCAGACTTTAGGAAAATGAGATAAAACACTATCTTAAACACATAAACTAGCCACCAATCCCATATACTCCCTTGGATCCGCGTGAGAGATAACTACCACTCACCAAATCACCAAAACAACCTAAAAATCTAAACACTTCAGATCTGGACAGCGAAGATCACGGCTTGATCCGGCGAAATCTCACTCAAAACGATGAAATCTAGCTTGAACGGATGAAGATCTTCAACTTGGACACTTGGATCTTCGATCTCGATCTTCGATCTTGGATGGATGCTAACACTTGATTTGAATGGAGAAAAGAAGATGAAGAAATGTTGTAGACAAGTCTTCAAAATGGCAGCACTTCGTCGCTTCAAAAACCGGTGCCAAAAAGTGAGCCGAACACCTCTATTTATAGGCTGGACTGTCCATGAGTCGTCGCCTATGACTCGTCGCCGACCCAACTTCTGAATCGCCCCCGACTCATCCATGCCGACTCAACACAAGCTTCACACGACTCAAGCCTTCTAACATCTCACGCGACTCAACGGCTCAAACACACTGCCGACTCAACGACTTAAGACTCCACGACTTAACTCACTGCCTGCCCAAAACACCTAGCCGACTCAACTACGCTGCCGACTCACGACTCAATACTAACACAGCCAAACGACTCAACTAAGACGCGACTCAATACCCTGCCGACTCAACCTCCTAGCCGCTAACCCTTAAGTCGCTACACTACTTAAGTCGGCAACCCCTTTAGGTCGAACCATCCTATGAGTCGGTCTCCTCTTAACTCGGCAAACCACTGTCTTCTATGAGTCGCCTAACCTCTTGAGTCGGTCTCCTATGAGTCGCAACCCATTATGAGTCGGTCACTAGCTAATTCCATGACTCGCTCAATCCACTAAGTCGCTCTTAACACTATGGGTCGTTAATTCTCATGAGTCGGCCACTATGAGTCGGTCACGACTCAGGCCTTAACTCGGCTATGATTATGAGTCGGTCACGACTCATCACTTCACTCGAGTTAACTTCTAAACGACTCAAGCTAGAGACATCACAAACAACACTAACGACCTGCAAATTCTACGATCTATCGACACGTAAAAATACGGGTCGTTACATTCTCTCCCCCTTAGGAATTTCGCCCCCGAAATTCCAAGCAAACAACAGCAATCAAAATTATTCTGCATGCCTACCATCCATAGCAATCAACAAACCATGCATCCAATTCTAGCCTAGCATGCAGAATTCTAAGACTTAGAACAAGCTACAAATTCATGAGATGTCACGACACCTTAGGGCCATACCTCGAAGAGTCCTGGATGAGCTGCCTTCATCCTCTCTTCCTCCTCCCATGTACAGTCGTTAACATCATCACTCCATTGTACCTTGAGCAACGTAATCGTCTTCCTCCTAAGCTGTTTCGTATCGGTTTCAACAATACGAAGCGGCTTACGAGGTCTCGTAACCACGGGATCAACCTCTAAGTCTTCACAGCTATCAGCAGAAACCACTGTAGTTGGGTCGTGCACATACTTCCGTAGATAAGATACATGAAAAACATTGTGCACACCCGCCATCTTTTCCGGTAACTCCAACCTATAAGCGAGCTTTCCAATTCGCTCGATAATCGGGAATGGTCCCACAAATCTCGGAGTTAACTTTCCTTTCCTCCCGAATCTAATAACATTCTTCAATGGAGAAATCTTCACAAAAACCATATCACCCACGTCAAATTCCAAATCCTTTCGACGATTATCCGCATAACTCTTCTGACGATCTTGGGCTGCCTTCATTCTTTGCCGAATGATCTCTATACAATCCGAAGTCTGTCTAATCATTTCTGGCCCAAGTATCAGCTTTTCTCCGGTTTCCAACCAACATGTCGGAGAGTTACACGGTCTTCCATATAATGCCTCATATGGTGCCATACCAATACTCGACTGATAACTGTTATTATATGCAAATTCCACCAAATGAAGGTGATCTTCCCATGATCCTCCGAAGTCCAAAACACATGCTCTAAGAAGATCTTCCAAAACCCGGTTGACTCTCTCAGTCTGACCATCTGTTTGAGGGTGATAAGCTGTACTCAAACTCAACTTGGTTCCCAAAACTTCCTGGAAGCTCTTCCAAAATCTACTAGTGAACAATGGATCTCGATCGCTCACTATACTCTTCGGAACACCATGGAATCGAACAATCCACTTCACATACAATTCAGCCAACTTCGATGCAGTCCTAGTCGATCGAACAGGAATGAACCTTGCACTCTTGGTCAAACGATCTACTATGACCCAAATCCCTTCATTCCCCGCTCTTGTCCTAGGTAGACCATCGATAAAATCCATCGACACTTGCTCCCACTTCCATGTAGGAATCTCTAATGGCTGAAGTAAACCACTGGGCTTCTTCTGCTCAGCTTTCACCAACTGGCAATTCATACATTTGGAAATAAAATTTCCAACATCCTTCTTCATACCTTCCCAGTAGTAAGCTCTCTTCATATCCCGATACATCTTATTACCACCTGGATGAATCGTCAACTTTGAGTGATGACTTTCCCTCAGAACTTCATCTCTCAATCCATCAATATCGGGAACAACCAATCGTCCTTGCTTTCGAAGCCAACCCTCTCGATCGACCTCGAATTCTTTATCCTTCTCTGGTTCCAATCCAGATTTCAAATCACGAACAATCTTGACAAGCTTATCATCTCTCTTTTGGCTCTCACCAATCCTTTCCACAAGAGTAGGTCTTATCGATAAGTTTGCCAACATTTGAGGTTCCAATTCACATCTAGGCCTGAAGTCAAACTCAGCCAAATACTCGAGACTCTTCCACTCCGAAAACATGGCTCCCAAAACTGCATGTCTTCGACTTAACGCATCTGCTACTGCGTTACCTTTTCCCGGAGTATATGCTATACCAAAATCATAAGATGCTAGGAACTCTAGCCACCGTTGCTGTCGAAGATTCAAATCCTTTTGGGAGAACAGATACTTCAACGACTTATGATCTGTAAACAACTCGAATCTAACTCCCAATAGATAGTGTCTCCACATCTTCAAAGCAAACACAATCGCCGCTAACTCCAAATCATGAGTCGGATAATTCCTTTCATGCGGCTTCAGTTGTCGACTAGCATACGCAACAACTTTATCCTTCTGCATTAGCACTGCTCCCAGTCCAGTGCCACATGCATCGGTGTAAACCACCATCTCATCATTCCCACTTGGAATAGTCAAAACAGGAGCACTTGTCAGTCGCTCTTTCAGGATTACGAAAGCTTGCTCACACTTATCATCCCATCTGAACACTTGGTTCTTCTTCGTCAATCCTGTCAACGGTGCAGCTATCTTGGAAAAGTCTTTGATAAACCGGCGATAATATCCTGCTAATCCAAGAAAACTTCTCACATCAGAGGCATTCTTAGGTCTAACCCAATCCTGGATTGCTGCCACCTTAGCGGGATCAACCGCTATTCCATTTCCAGAGATAACATGGCCTAAGAACCTCACTTCACTCTTCCAGAAGTGACACTTTAAAAACTTAGCCTTCAGCTGATGTTTCCGCAAGATTTCCAAAACAATTCTCAAGTGCGTCTTGTGCTCTTCCTCAGTTCTGGAATAAACCAAAATATCATCCACGAACACAAGCACGAACTTATTCAACTGATCTCTGAACACTCTATTCATAAGATCCACAAAATATGCTGGTGCGTTAGTCAATCCAAACGGCATTACCAGCCACTCATAAAACCCGGATGGTGTCCTGAAAGCAGTCTTCGGCACACTATCCTTCGCCACACTCAACTGGTGAAATCCCGTTGCCAAATCCATCTGAGAAAACACCTTAGCCTCGTGAAGCTGGTCAAACAAGTCATCTATTCTCGGCAATGGATACTTGTTCTTCTTAGTCACCTTATTCAGCTCACGATAATCCACACACAACCTCAACGATCCATCCGCTTTGGTTGCGAACACAACTGGCGCACCCCATTCGGACACACTTCTCCGAATGAATCCTTTCCGCAAAAGGTCATCAACTTGCACCTTCAGCTCCTGCTGCTCCCTCGGTGCCATCCGCCTAAGAGGCATCACAACAGGTCTGGCTCCCTCAACTAGATCGATACGAAACTCGATCTCCCTATGCGGCGGCAACCCTTTGACTTCGTCAAAGACATCCTCAAATCTATTCACAATAGGCACCGATGACAGTCCATCCCGTGGAACAACCAGCGAATACATGAAGCTCATGAAGACGCCTTCTCCATGCTTACATCGTATCACAACCTTTCGCCCATCCACATTCCCGACTGTCACCTCCAGCCTCTCACAATCAATCCTAGCCGCATACTTCCTAAGCCAGTCCATACCCAAAATAATTCCGAACCCCGCAAAGTTCAGAACAAAGCAATCACAAACAAACGAGCAATCATGACTCGACACAACTAGACCACGGCATATCATACACAAACATGACGAACCCCCCACTGGATTAGTCACAACCAATGGCCTATCAACAATATCCGGTTTCAAACCTAACCGGTCAACCAAATCATCACAAACAAAAGAATGTGACGCTCCAGTATCAAACAAAACCCTAACTGGAACACCACAAATGGAAAGAGTACCTTGAACCACCACACTCTTCCCCTTCTCTTCAGCAGTAGGAACTCTTGAAGACGACGGCACAGCTTCCAAAGCATAAGCTTGCACAACCTGTCTATCTTTCCTCGGCTCTGGACAGTCCTTCTTGATGTGTCCCAGCTTATCACAGTTGTGGCACTTCAACTGCACCTTTGGATTCCTACAATCCCGGGAGAGATGACCCTTCTGTCGGCAGTTATAGCAGGTCACTTCGCCTTTTGGCTTCTTTTGGCCATCCTTGCCTTTCTGCTGTTGCTGCTTCCTCTTCTTATTACCATTCTGCTGTGGTTTAGATCCTTCCCTGGTCACAGCAACAACAGAACTCTCCTTAGGGAACAAACTCTCATGCCTCAAAGCTTTCTCCACAAGCTTCTCAAATGGATCGTCCAGATGATCCACTAACTGCCTTCCCAGATAAGCATCCAGACCAGTCACAAACTTTTCATTCTTCTGGTAAGGAGAGTCAATATATGATCTGGCATACTTAGACAAAGCTTCGAACTCAGAGATATACTCAAGAACAGGCCTCCCTCCTTGCTTGAGTTCTACAAACCTCTTGAACAAAGCAGACTTCTGAACAGTGGAGATGAACTTGGCCTCAAATCTAACTTGGAATCGCTCCCAAGTAATCTCTTCTTCTGGTGTATCGATAGTGATAGAATTCCACCAATCAGCAGCTCTTCCCTGAAGCTGTCTCGATGCAAGCTTCCTCTTAGTTGCATCATCAATTCCCAAGTCACCAAAAATTCTTCTGCAAGCATCAATCCATCTCTGCACCTCAATAGTCGACTCCGTTCCCAAGAAAGCTTTTCCTCCAAGAGATGTATAATCCTTACAAAGCTTGGCAAAATCCACCGGTCTCGGAGCTTGGACTTGAACTCCCACATCCACAGAAGATCCTGAAGCTGGTACCCTCCTCATGATGGAAGTCATCATAGCTTCGAACATAGCTCCATAATCAACAGCTTCCCTAGCAGCTCGACTATCCCTCGCAGCTTGTCTCTCACTTCGACTCATTCTTAATATCTGTAAAAAGAATGATTAGAACACCTTAAGAAACAACTGCTAAAGGAGTTCAAATCCGTCTAAGCTACTATATTATATATAGTAATCATCCATCAAAATACAATTACGTCTCTCATACGTAGTTACGTCAGCGAGCGTTGGCTAAAATCGATTAACCAAAGCTCTGATACCAAATGTGACGACCGCCCATGACTCCCGCACCAAAACAAGAGAAAAGTGCGCTGAAAGGTGTGCAAGGCAGCCATGGACGATAGTCAGGGAAAAATAAAATCGCAGAATCTCTATCGTAACTCACAGCGCATGGATAAAATACAATAGAGAAATATATAGTGAAGTCTCATAACAGAAAATCATCATATAAGCATCACAGAAGTTTTATACAATCATCCTCACAAATCCATACATGAAAGCCTCACTACAATCACTCAACCAAATACAGCAGCGGATACCCAGTACATATAGTAAGAAAAACTAATATGCAAAGCCTCCTGCTCGTCTTCGTCATCTTCAGCGGAGAACTCTAAGCACAGCACCTGCCACCTGCTACCTAGTCTGCCCATCCCAACATGGATGAACAGCCCAAGGTAATAAGAGGAGACATAAAACCTTGAGTCAGACAAAGTCTTAGTGAGCAGTAAATTAACTATCAAACATACCAAAAGAGCATAAGGAATAAAAGGAATAGGAACCAAACCATCCCACTCCACCTCTTCTCACAGTGATAGCCCCCAGACACACAATAAGGAGAAGCAATCATAACATAGCAGATAATTAAAGTAAAACAATAATCACTCGAGTCAAGGGTGATGCTTTCCAAATACAAACCCCCAAGGCCTAAACCAAGATCAGATAAGCACCCAGAAAACACCACTCTTGAGGCCGAATGATAATACAACCAAACATCCATGACTCTGGCTATCACTGTTATCATTGCTGGGATACCACCGTTAATTGAATGACCACCTGTCAAGGGCTAATGGTAACCCCGGTCTAGTCATAACTCCGCACGTCATCGTGACCCGTGCCTAAGCCGAACGCATCAGCCCAGAGTACTAGCACGTCATCGTGACCCGTGCCTGGAACGTCATCGTGACCCGTTCCAACGTACCCTTGCTTTGAGTATGCTAGAACCTTCAACAACGATGAGATCTCAGCCTCCTAGTCATCCTCCTTGACGACTATTTCCATACTAGCCCAAGCGCCTCTCAAGCTAACCATTATCCACCCCAACCCGGACCGCATCACCGAGTTATAACTTTGCACGTCGTCATGACCCGTGCTTGGAACGTCTTCGTGACCCATCCCATCACAACATATGTCTTGCCTCATCACATCATAGCAAAGTCCCTCATCTTGGAACGTCATCATGACCCGTCCCATCTCAACATAAGCCTTGCCTCATCACATCATAGCAAAGTCCCAACTCAATCATGCTTTGCCTTCCCGCATCATGGCAAGATCCCACATCCTCGAATCCATCCATATGAGCTTCCACATCCGCTTCATATGCTACAGGCAGCTTTCACCATTCAAGAGCCTTTCCACTTAGCTTTTGAATCATCTCGAATTAACTTGTTCCAAATTAACCATTAGCTAACTTGAAACAATCTAAATCAACCATCAATACAAACAATCAAGCATTCAAACAAGATCTAACAAGCAATATTAACTATAATGGCAGTTTCGTAATTAAATGAGCAAAAGTCCAACATATGTGAAATCATGGTTTTTAGCATAGATCTATCAAATCTAAAACATGGGTTTTGTTTCTAATACTTATTAAATGAACTTGCATAAGTAAACATCTTCACAAATGGTGGATCTACATGCAGACTTTAGGAAAATGAGATAAAACACTATCTTAAACACATAAACTAGCCACCAATCCCATATACTCCCTTGGATCCGCGTGAGAGATAACTACCACTCACCAAATCACCAAAACAACCTAAAAATCTAAACACTTCAGATCTGGACAGCGAAGATCACGGCTTGATCCGGCGAAATCTCACTCAAAACGATGAAATCTAGCTTGAACGGATGAAGATCTTCAACTTGGACACTTGGATCTTCGATCTCGATCTTCGATCTTGGATGGATGCTAACACTTGATTTGAATGGAGAAAAGAAGATGAAGAAATGTTGTAGACAAGTCTTCAAAATGGCAGCACTTCGTCGCTTCAAAAACCGGTGCCAAAAAGTGAGCCGAACACCTCTATTTATAGGCTGGACTGTCCATGAGTCGTCGCCTATGACTCGTCGCCGACCCAACTTCTGAATCGCCCCCGACTCATCCATGCCGACTCAACACAAGCTTCACACGACTCAAGCCTTCTAACATCTCACGCGACTCAACGGCTCAAACACACTGCCGACTCAACGACTTAAGACTCCACGACTTAACTCACTGCCTGCCCAAAACACCTAGCCGACTCAACTACGCTGCCGACTCACGACTCAATACTAACACAGCCAAACGACTCAACTAAGACGCGACTCAATACCCTGCCGACTCAACCTCCTAGCCGCTAACCCTTAAGTCGCTACACTACTTAAGTCGGCAACCCCTTTAGGTCGAACCATCCTATGAGTCGGTCTCCTCTTAACTCGGCAAACCACTGTCTTCTATGAGTCGCCTAACCTCTTGAGTCGGTCTCCTATGAGTCGCAACCCATTATGAGTCGGTCACTAGCTAATTCCATGACTCGCTCAATCCACTAAGTCGCTCTTAACACTATGGGTCGTTAATTCTCATGAGTCGGCCACTATGAGTCGGTCACGACTCAGGCCTTAACTCGGCTATGATTATGAGTCGGTCACGACTCATCACTTCACTCGAGTTAACTTCTAAACGACTCAAGCTAGAGACATCACAAACAACACTAACGACCTGCAAATTCTACGATCTATCGACACGTAAAAATACGGGTCGTTACAGCTCAAAAAGGACAACCCGAATCTCAATCGGGTCTCGTAAGTTTTTTACCCTTCGTTTTTTCGACACGTGGATTTTTACGGTAAAACGGGATTACGGTGGCCCGTCATCGACTTCCCATCGCTGGAGATTGGTGCACCATGGTACTGTTCCCTTTCAAATCCATGCACGCATTTCTAAAAGGCCGTACGGCACTGTTTCGCCATTTTGGACGGATGTTGCACCTTGCACCGTGGATGTTCCACCCTGTAGATATCGATTATTCGGACGACCATAACTTCTGGCTCGTTTAGAGTTATGGGAGCCATAACCTGTCAAAACGAAGGCCTCGATGAGTTCTACGGCTTTGACCGCTTTCAGCCGTCAACGGATAGATTAATGCCCAATAAGGGCAACCCGAATCTCAATCGGGTCTCGTAAGTTTTTTACCCTTCGTTTTTTCGACACGTGGATTTTACGGTAAAACGGGATTACTGTGCCCCGTCTTCGACTTCCCATCGCTGAAGAGTGGTGCACCATGGTACTGTTCCGTTTCAAATCCATGCACGCATTTCTAAAGGTCGTACGGCACTGTTTCGCCATTTCGGACGGATGTTGCACCTTGCACCGTGGATGTTGCACCCTGTAGATATCGATTATTCGGACGGCCATTACTTCTGGCTCGTTTAGAGTTACGGGAGCCTTAACCTGTCAAAAAGAAGGCCTCGATGAGTTCTACGGCTTTGACAGATTTCAGCCGTCAACGGATAGATTAATGCTCAAAAAGGACAACCCGAATCTCAATCGGGTCTCGTAAGTTTTTTACGCTTCGTTTTTTCGACACGTGGATTTTTACGGTAAAATGGGATTACGGTGGCCCGTCATCGACTTCCATCGCTGGAGATTGGTGCACCATGGTACTGTTCCGTTTCAAATCCATGCACGCATTTCTAAAAGGCCGTACGGCACTGTTTCGCCATTTCGGACGGATGTTGCACCTTGCACCGTGGATGTTCCACCCTGTAGATATCGATTATTCGGACGACCATAACTTCTGGCTCGTTTAAAGTTACGGGAGCCATAACCTGTCAAAACGAAGGCCTCGATGAGTTCTACGGCTTTGACAGCTTTCAGCCGTCAACGGATAGATTAATGCCCAAAAAGGGCAACCCGAATCTCAATCGGGTCTCGTAAGTTTTTTACCCTTCGTTTTTTCGACACGTGGATTTTTACGGTAAAACGGGATTAGTGTGCCCCGTCTTCGACTTCCAATCGCTGAAGAGTGGTGCACCATGGTACTGTTCCGTTTCAAATCCATGCATGCATTTCTAAAGGTCCTACGGCACTGTTTCGCCATTTCGGACGGTTGTTGCACCTTGCATCGTGGATGTTGCACCCTGTAGATATCGATTATTCGGACGGCCATAACTTCCGGCTCGTTTAGAGTTACGGGAGCCATAACCTGTCAAAACGAAGGCCGCGATGAGTTTTACGGATTTGACAGCTTTCAGCCATCAACGGAAAGATTAATGCCCAAAAAGGACAACCCGAATCTCAATCGGGTCTCGTAAGTTTTTTACCCTTCGTTTTTTTGACACGTGGATTTTTACGGTAAAACGGGATTACGGTGGCCCGTCTTCGACTTCCCATCGCTGAAGAGTGATGCACCATGCTACTGTTCCGTTTCAATTCCATGCACGCATTTCTAAAGGCCGTACGGCACTGTTTCGCCATTTCAGACGGATGTTGCACCTTGCACCGTGGATGTTGCACCCTGTAGATATCGATTATTCGGACGGCCATAACTTCTGGCTCGTTTAGAGTTATGGGAGCCATAACCTGTCAAAACGAAGGCCTCGATGAGTTCTACGGCTTTGACAGATTTCAGCCGTCAACGGATAGGTTAATGCTCAAAAAGGACAACCCGAATCTCAATCGGGTCTCGTAAGTTTTTTACCCTTCGTTTTTTCGACACGTGGATTTTTACGGTAAAACGGGATTACGGTGGCCCGTCATCGACTTCCCATCGCTGGAGATTGGTGCACCATGGTACTGTTCCGTTTCAAATCCATGCACGCATTTCTAAAAGGCCGTACGGCACTGTTTCGCCATTTCGGACGGATGTTGCACCTTGCACCGTGGATGTTCCACCCTGTAGATATCGATTATTCGGACGACCATAACTTCTGGCTCGTTTAGAGTTACGGGAGCCATAACCTGTCAAAACGAAGGCCTCGATGAGTTCTACGGCTTTGACAGCTTTCAGCCGTCAACGGATAGATTAATGCCCAAAAAGGGCAACCCGAATCTCAATCGGGTCTCGTAAGTTTTTTACCCTTCGTTTTTTCGACACGTGGATTTTTACGGTAAAACGGGATTACTGTGCCCCGTCTTCGACTTCCAATCGCTGAAGAGTGGTGCACCATGGTACTGTTCCATTTCAAATCCATGCACGCATTTCTAAAGGTCGTACGGCACTGTTTCGCCATTTCAGACGGATGTTGCACCTTGCACCGTGGATGTTGCACCCTGTAGATATCGATTATTCGGACGGCCATAACTTCTGACTCGTTTAGAGTTACGGGAGCAATAACCTGTCAAAACGAAGGCCTCGATGAGTTCTCCGACTTTGACAGCTTTCAGCCGTCAACAGATAGATTAATGCCCAAAAAGGGCAACCCGAATCTCAATCGGGTCTCGTAAGTTTTTTACCCTTCATTTTTTCGACACGTGGATTTTTACGGTAAAACGGGATTACTATGCCCCGTCTTCGACTTCCCATCGCTGAAGAGTGGTGCACCATGGTACTGTTCCGTTTCAAATCCATGCACGCATTTCTAAAGGTCGTACGGCACTGTTTCGCCATTTCGGACGGATGTTGCACCCTGCACCGTGGATGTTGCACCCTGTAGATATCGATTATTCGGACGGCCATTACTTCTGGCTCGTTTAGAGTTACGGGAGCCATAACCTGTCAGAACGAAGGCCTCGATGAGTTCTACGGCTTTGATAGATTTTAGCCGTCAACGGATAGATTAATGCTCAAAAAGGACAACCCGAATCTCAATCGGGTCTCGTAAGTTTTTTACCCTTCGTTTTTTCGACACGTGGATTTTTACGGTAAAACAGGATTACGGTGGCCCGTCATCGACTTCCCATCGCTGGAGATTGGTGCACCATGGTACTGTTCCGTTTCAAATCCATGCACGCATTTCTAAAAGGCCGTACGGCACTGTTTCGCCATTTCGGACGGACGTTGCACCTTGCACCGTGGATGTTCCACCCTGTAGATATCGATTATTCGGACGACCATAACTTCTGGCTCGTTTAGAGTTACGGGAGCCATAACCTGTCGAAACGAAGGCCTCGATGAGTTTTACGGATTTGATAGCTTTCAGCCGTCAACGGATAGATTAATGCCCAAAAAGGGCAACCCGAATCTCAATCGGGTCTCGTAAGTTTTTTACCCTTCGTTTTTTCGACACGTGAATTTTTACGGTAAAACGGGATTACTGTGCCCCGTCTTCGACTTCCAATCGCTGAAGAGTGGTGCACCATGGTACTGTTCTGTTTCAAATCCATGCACGCATTTCTAAAGGTCGTACGGCACTGTTTCGCCATTTCGGACGGATGTTGCACCTTGCACCGTGGATGTTGCACCCTGTAGATATCGATTATTCGGACGGCCATAACTTCTAGCTCGTTTAGAGTTACGGGAGCCATAACCTGTCAAAACGAAGGCCGCGATGAGTTTTACGGATTTGACAGCTTTCAGCCGTCAACGGATAGATTAATGCCCAAAAAGGACAACCCGAATCTCAATCGGGTCTCGTAAGTTTTTTACCCTTCGTTTTTTTGACACGTGGATTTTTACGGTAAAACGGGATTACGGTGGCCCGTCTTCGACTACCCATCGCTGAAGAGTGATGCACCATGCTACTGTTCCGTTTCAATTCCATGCACGCATTTCTAAAGGCCATACGGCACTGTTTCGCCATTTCAGACGGATGTTGCACCTTGCACCGTGGATGTTGCACCCTGTAGATATCGATTATTCGGACGGCCATAACTTCTGGCTCGTTTAGAGTTACGGGAGCCATAACCTGTCAAAACGAAGGCCTCGATGAGTTCTACGGCTTTGACAGATTTCAGCCGTCAACGGATAGGTTAATGCTCAAAAAGGACAACCCGAATCTCAATCGGGTCTCGTAAGTTTTTTACCCTTCGTTTTTTCGACACGTGGATTTTTTCGGTAAAACGGGATTACGGTGGCCCGTCATCGACTTCCCATCGCTGGAGATTGGTGCACCATGGTACTGTTCCGTTTCAAATCCATGCACGCATTTCTAAAAGGCCGTACGGCACTGTTTCGCCATTTCGGACGGATGTTGCACCTTGCACCGTGGATGTTCCACCCTATAGATATCGATTATTCGGACGACCATAACTTCTGGCTCGTTTAGAGTTACGGGAGCCATAACCTGTCAAAACGAAGGCCTCGATGAGTTCTACGGCTTTGACAGCTTTCAGCCGTCAATGGATAGATTAATGCCCAAAAAGGGCAACCCGACTCTCAATCGGGTCTCGTAAGTTTTTTACCCTTCGTTTTTTCGACACGTGGATTTTTACGGTAAAACGGGATTACTGTGCCCCGTCTTCAACTTCCCATCGCTAAAGAGTGGTGCACCATGGTACTGTTCCGTTTCAAATTCGTGCACGCATTTCTAAAGGCCGTACGGCACTGTTTCGCCATTTCGGACGGATGTTGCACCTTGCACCGTGGATGTTGCACCCTGTAGATATCGATTATTCGGACGGCCATTACTTCTGGCTCGTTTAGAGTTACGGGAGCCATAACCTGTCAAAACGAAGGCCTCGATGAGTTCTACGGCTTTGACAGATTTCAGCCGTCAACGGATAGATTAATGCTCAAAAAGGACAACCCGAATCTCAATCGGGTCTCGTAAGTTTTTTACCCTTCGTTTTTTCGACACGTGGATTTTTACGGTAAAACGGGATTACGGTGGCCCGTCATCGACTTCCCATCGCTGGTGATTGGTGCACCATGGTACTGTTCCGTTTCAAATCCATGCACGCATTTCTAAAAGGCCGTACGGCACTGTTTCACCATTTCGGACGGATGTTGCACATTGCACCGTGGATGTTCCACCCTGTAGATATCGATTATTCGGACGACCATAACTTCTGGCTCGTTTAGAGTTACGGGAGCCATAACCTGTCAAAAGGAAGGACTCGATGAGTTCTACGGCTTTGACAGCGTTCAGCCGTCAACGGATAGATTAATGCCCAAAAAGGGCAACCCGAATCTCAATCGGGTCTCGTAAGTTTTTTACCCTTCGTTTTTTCGACACGTGGATTTTTACGGTAAAACGGGATTACTGTGCCCCGTCTTCGACTTCCAATCGCTGAAGAGTGGTGCACCATGGTACTGTTCCTTTTCAAATCCATGCACGCATTTCTAAAGGTCGTACGGCACTGTTTCGCCATTTCGGACGGATGTTGCACCTTGCACCGTGGATGTTGCACCTTGTAGATATCGATTATTCGGACGGCCATAACTTCTGCCTCGTTTAGAGTTACGGGAGCAATAACCTGTCAAAACGAAGGCCTGGATGAGTTCTACGGCTTTGACAGCTTTCAGCCGTCAACGGATAGATTAATGCCCAAAAAGGGCAACCCGAATCTCAATCGGGTCTCGTAAGTTTTTTGCCCTACATTTTTTCGACACGTGGATTTTTACGGTAAAACGGGATTACCGTGCCCCGTCTTCGACTTCCCATCGCTGAAGAGTGGTGCACCATGGTACTGTTCCATTTCAAATCCATGCACGCATTTCTAAAGGTCGTACGGCACTGTTTCGCCATTTCGGACGGATGTTGCACCTTGCACCGTGGATGTTGCACCCTGTAGATATCGATTATTCGGACGGCCATTACTTCTGGCTCGTTTAGAGTTACGGGAGCCATAACCTGTCAAAACGAAGGCCTCGATGAGTTCTACGGCTTTGACAGATTTCAGCCATCAACGGATAGATTATTGCTCAAAAAGGACAACCCGAATCTCAATCGGGTCTCGTAAGTTTTTTACCCTTCGTTTTTTCGACACGTGGATTTTTACGGTTAAAATGGGATTACGGTGGCCCGCCATCGACTTCCCATCGCTGGAGATTGGTGCACCATGGTACTGTTCCGTTTCAAATCCATGCATGCATTTCTAAAAGGCCGTACGGCACTGTTTCACCATTTCGGACGGATGTTGCACCTTGCACCGTGGATGTTCCACCCAGTAGATATTGATTATTCGGACGACCATAACTTCTGGCTCGTTTAGAGTTACGAGAGCCATAACCTGTCAAAATGAAGGCCGCGATGAGTTTTACGGATTTGACAGCTTTTAGCCGTCAACGGATAGATTAATGCCCAAAAAGGACAACCCGAATCTCAATCGGGTCTCGTAAGTTTTTTACCCTTCGTTTTTTTGACACGTGGATTTTTACGGTAAAATGGGATTACGGTGGCCCGTCTTCGACTTCCCATCGCTGAAGAGTGATGCACCATGCTACTGTTCCGTTTCAATTCCATGCACGCATTTCTAAAGGCCGTACGGCACTGTTTCGCCATTTCAGACGGATGTTGCACCTTGCACCGTGGATGTTGCACCCTGTAGATATCGATTATTCGGACGTCCATAACTTCTGGCTCGTTTAGAGTTACGGGAGCCATAACCTGTCAAAACGAAGGCCTCGATGAGTTCTACGGCTTTGATAGATTTTAGCCGTCAACGGATAGATTAATGCTCAAAAAGGACAACCCGAATCTCAATCGGGTCTCGTAAGTTTTTTACCCTTCGTTTTTTCGACACGTGGATTTTTACGGTAAAACGGGATTACGGTGGCCCGTCATCGACTTCCCATCGCTGGAGATTGGTGCACCATGGTACTGTTCCGTTTCAAATCCTTGCACGCATTTCTAAAAGGCCGTACGGCACTGTTTCGCCATTTCGGACGGATGTTGCACCTTGCACCGTCGATGTTCCACCCTGTAGATATCGATTATTCGGACGACCATAACTTCTGGCTCGTTTAGAGTTACGGGAGCCACAACCTGTCAAAACGAAGGCCTCGATGAGTTCTACGGCTTTGACAGCTTTCAGCCGTCAACGGATAGATTAATGCCCAAAAAGGGCAAGCCGAATCTCAATCGGGTCTCGTAAGTTTTTTACCCTTCGTTTTTTCGACACGTGGATTTTTACGGTAAAACGGGATTACTGTGCCCCGTCTTCGACTTTCAATCGCTGAAGAGTGGTGCACCATGGTACTGTTCCGTTTCAAATCCATGCACGCATTTCTAAAGGTCGTACGGCACTGTTTCGCCATTTCGGACGGATGTTGCACCTTGCACCGTGGATGTTGCACCCTGTAGATATCGATTATTCGGACGGCCATAACTTCTGGCTCGTTTAGAGTTACGGGAGAAATAACCTGTCAAAACGAAGGCCTCGATGAGTTCTATGGCTTTGACAGCTTTCAGCCGTCAACGGATAGATTAATGCCCAAAAAGGGCAACCCGAATCTCAATCGGGTCTCGTAAGTTTTTTACCCTTCGTTTTTTCGACACGTGGATTTTTACGGTAAAACGGGATTACTGTGCCCCGTCTTCGACTTCCCATCGCTGAAGAGTGGTGCACCATGGTACTGTTCCGTTTCAAATCCATGCACGCATTTCTAAAGGTCGTACGGCACTGTTTCGCCATTTCGGACGGATGTTGCACCTTGCACCGTGGATGTTGCACCCTGTAGATATCGATTATTCGGACGGCCATAACTTCTGGCTCGTTTAGATTTACGGGTGCCATAACTTGTCAAAACGAAGGCCGCGATGAGTTTTACGGATTTGACAGCTTTCAGCCGTCAACGGATAGATTAATGCCCAAAAAGGACAACCCGAATCTCAATCGGGTCTCGTAAGTTTTTTACCCTTCGTTTTTTTGACACGTGGATTTTTACGGTAAAACGGGATTACGGTGGCCCGTCTTCGACTTCCCATCGTTGAAGAGTGATGCACCATGCTACTGTTCCGTTTCAATTCCATGCACGCATTTCTAAAGGCCGTACGGCACTGTTTCGCCATTTCAGACGGATGTTGCACCTTGCACCGTGGATGTTGCACCCTGTAGATATCGATTATTCGGACGGCCATAACTTCTGGCTCGTTTAGAGTTACGGGAGCCATTACCTGTCAAAACGAAGGCCTCGATGAGTTCTACGGGTTTGACAGCTTTCAGCCGTCAACGGATAGGTTAATGCCCAAAAAGGGCAACCCGAATCTCAATCGGGTCTCGTAAGTTTTTTACCCTTCGTTTTTTCGACACGTGGATTTTTACGGTAAAACGGGATTACGGTGGCCCGTCATCGACTTCCCATCGCTGGAGATTGGTGCACCATGGTACTGTTCCGTTTCAAATCCATGCACGCATTTCTAAAAGGCCGTACGGCACTGTTTCGCCATTTCGGACGGATGTTGCACCTTGCACCGTGGATGTTCCACCCTGTAGATATCGATTATTCGGACGGCCATAACTTTTGGCTCGTTTAGAGTTACGGGAGCCATAACCTGTCAAAACGAAGGCCTCGATGAGTTCTACGGCTTTGACAGATTTCAGCCATCAACGGATAGGTTAATGCTTAAAAAGGACAACCCGAATCTCAATCGGGTCTCGTAAGTTTTTTACCCATCGTTTTTTCGACACGTGGATTTTTACGGTAAAACGGGATTACGGTGGCCCGTCATCGACTTCCCATCGCTAGAGATTGGTGCACCATGGTACTGTTCCGTTTCAAATCCATGCACGCATTTCTAAAAGGCCGTACGGCACTGTTTCGCCATTTCGGACGGATGTTGCACCTTGCACCGTGGATGTTCCACCCTGTAGATATCGATTATTCGGACGACCATAACTTATGGCTCGTTTAGAGTTACGGGAGCCATAACCTGTCAAAACGAAGGCCTCGATGAGTTCTACGGCTTTGACAGCTTTCAGCCGTCAACGGATAGATTAATGCCCAAAAAGGGCAACCCGAATCTCAATCGGGTCTCGTAAGTTTTTTACCCTTCGTTTTTTCGACACGTGGATTTTTACGGTAAAACGGTATTACTGTGCCCCGTCTTCGACTTCCAATCGCTGAAGAGTGGTGCACCATGGTACTGTTCCGTTTCAAATCCATGCACGCATTTCTAAAGATCGTACGGCACTGTTTCGCCATTTCGGACGGATGTTGCACCTTGCACCGTGGATGTTGCACCCTGTAGATATCGATTATTCGGACGGCCATAACTTCTGGCTCGTTTAGAGTTACGGGAGCAATAACCTGTCAAAACGAAGGCCTCGATGAGTTCTATGGCTCTGACAGCTTTCAGCCGTCAACGGATAGATTAATGCCCAAAAAGGGCAACCCGAATCTCAATCGGGTCTCGTAAGTTTTTTACCCTTCATTTTTTCGACACGTGGATTTTTACGGTAAAACGGGATTACTGTGCCCCGTCTTCGACTTCCCATCGCTGAAGA
Source organism: Allium cepa (assembly GCA_030765085.1). Classification (NCBI taxonomy): domain Eukaryota; kingdom Viridiplantae; phylum Streptophyta; class Magnoliopsida; order Asparagales; family Amaryllidaceae; genus Allium; species Allium cepa. Next base: position 4,296,556 of record CM060941.1, read on the forward strand.
GTGGTGCACCATGGTACTGTTCCGTTTCAAATCCATGCACGCATTTCTAAAGGTCGTACGGCACTGTTTCGCCATTTCGGACGGATGTTGCACCTTGCACCGTGGATGTTGCACCCTGTAGATATTGATTATTCGGACGGCCATTACTTCTGGCTCGTTTAGAGTTACGGGAGCCATAACCTGTCAAAACGAAGGCCTCGATGAGTTCTACGGCTTTGACAGATTTCAGCTGTCAACGGATAGATTAATGCTCAAAAAGGACAACCCGAATCTCAATCGGGTCTCGTAAGTTTTTTACCCTTCATTTTTTCGACACGTGGATTTTTACGGTTAAAACGGGATTACGGTGGCCCGTCATCGACTTCCCATCGCTGGAGATTGGTGCACCATGGTACTGTTCCGTTTCAAATCCATGCACGCATTTCTAAAAGGCCGTACGGCACTGTTTCACCATTTCGGACGGATGTTGCACCTTGCACCGTGGATGTTCCACCCTGTAGATATCGATTATTCGGACGACCACAACTTCTGGCTCGTTTAGAGTTACGAGAGCCATAACCTGTCAAAACGAAGGCCGCGATGAGTTTTACGGATTTGACGGCTTTCAGCCGTCAACGGATAGATTAATGCCCAAAAAGGACAACCCGAATCTCAATCGGGTCTCGTAAGTTTTTTACCCTTCGTTTTTTTGACACGTGGATTTTTACGGTAAAACGGGATTACGGTGGCCCGTCTTCGACTTCCCATCGCTGAAGATTGATGCACCATGCTACTGTTCCGTTTCAATTCCATGCACGCATTTCTAAAGGCCGTACGGCACTGTTTCGCCATTTCAGACAGATGTTGCACCTTGCACCGTGGATGTTGCACCCTGTAGATATCGATTATTCGGACGGCCATAACTTCTGGCTCGTTTAGAGTTACGGGAGCCATAACCTGTCAAAACGAAGGCCTCGATGAGTTCTACGGCTTTGACAGATTTCACCCGTCAACGGATAGATTAATGCTCAAAAAGGACAACCCGAATCTCAATCGGGTCTCGTAAGTTTTTTACCCTTCGTTTTTTCGACACGTGGATTTTTACGGTAAAACGGGATTACGGTGGCCCGTCATCGACTTCCCATCGCTGGAGATTGGTGCACCATGGTACTGTTCCGTTTCAAATCCATGCATGCATTTCTAAAAGGCCGTACGGCACTGTTTCGCCATTTCGGACGGATGTTGCACCTTGCACCGTGGATGTTCCACCCTGTAGATATCGATTATTCGGACGACCATAACTTCTGGCTCGTTTAGAGTTACGGGAGCCATAACCTGTCAAAACGAAGGCCTCGATGAGTTCTACGGCTTTGACAGCTTTCAGCCGTCAACGGATAGATTAATGCCCAAAAAGGGCAACCCGAATCTCAATCGGGTCTCGTAAGTTTTTTACCCTTCGTTTTTTCGACACGTGGATTTTTACGGTAAAACGGGATTACTGTGCCCCGTCTTCGACTTTCAATCGCTGAAGAGTGGTGCACCATGGTACTGTTCCGTTTCAAATCCATGCACGCATTCCTAAAGGTCGTACGGCACTGTTTCGCCATTTCGGACGGATGTTGCACCTTGCACCGTGGATGTTGCACCCTGTAGATATCGATTATTCGGACGGCCATAACTTCTGGCTCGTTTAGAGTTACGGGAGCCATTACCTGTCAAAACGAAGGCCTCGATGATTTCTACGGCTTTGACAAATTTCAGCCGTCAACGGATAGATTAATGCTCAAAAAGGACAACCCGAATCTCAATCGGGTCTCGTAAGTTTTTTACCCTTCGTTTTTTCGACACCTGGATTTTTACAATAAAACGGGATTACGGTGGCCCGTCATCGACTTCCCATCGCTGGAGATTGGTGCACCATGGTACTGTTCCATTTCAAATCCATGCACGCATTTCTAGAAGGCCGTACGGCACTGTTTCGCCATTTTGGACGGATGTTGCACCTTGCACCGTGGATGTTCCACCCTGTAGATATCGATTATTCGGACGACCATAACTTCTGGCTCGTTTAGAGTTACGGGAGCCATAACCTGTCAAAACGAAGGCCTCGATGAGTTCTACGGCTTTGACAGCTTTCGGCCATCAACGGATAGATTCATGCCCAAAAAGGGCAACCCGAATCTCGATCGGGTCTCGTAAGTTTTTTACCCTTCGTTTTTTCGAGACGTGGATTTTTACGGTAAAACGGGATTACTGTGCCCCGTCTTCGACTTCCAATCGCTGAAGAGTGGTGCACCATGCTACTGTTCCGTTTCAAATCCATGCACGCATTTCTAAAGGTCGTACGGCACTGTTTCGCCATTTCGGACGGATGTTGCACCTTGCACCGTGGATGTTGCACCCTGTAGATATCGATTATTCGGACGGCCATAACTTCTGGCTCGTTTAGAGTTACGGGAGCAATAACCTGTCAAAACGAAGGCCTCGATGAGTTCTATGGCGTTGACAGCTTTCAGCCATCAACGGATAGATTAATGCCCAAAAAGGGCAACCCGAATCTCAATCGGGTCTCGTAAGTTTTTTACACTTCGTTTTTTCGACACGTGGATTTTTACGGTAAAACGGGATTACTGTGCCCCGTCTTCGACTTCCCATCGCTGAAGAGTGGTGCACCATGGTACTGTTCCGTTTCAAATCCATGCACGCATTTCTAAAGGTCGTACGGCACTGTTTCGCCATTTCGGACGGATGTTGCACCTTGCACCGTGGATGTTGCACCCTGTAGATTCGATTATTCGGACGGCCATTACTTCTGGCTCGTTTAGAGTTACGGGAGCCATAACCTGTCAAAACGAAGGCCTCGATGAGTTCTACGACTTTGACAGATTTCAGCCGTCAACGGATAGATTAATGCTCAAAAAGGACAACCCGAATCTCAATCGGGTCTCGTAAGTTTTTTACCCTTCATTTTTTCGACACGTGGATTTTTACGGTTAAAACGGGATTACGGTGGCCCGTCATCGACTTCCCATCGCTGGAGATTGGTGCACCATGGTACTGTTCCGTTTCAAATCCATGCACGCATTTCTAAAAGGCCGTACGGCACTGTTTCACCATTTCGGACGGATGTTGCACCTTGCACCGTGGATGTTCCACCCTGTAGATATCGATTATTCGGACGACCATAACTTCTGGCTCGTTTAGAGTTACGAGAGCCATAACCTGTCAAAACGAAGGCCGCGATGAGTTTTACGGATTTGACGGCTTTCAGCCGTCAACGGATAGATTAATGCCCAAAAAGGACAACCCGAATCTCAATCGGGTCTCGTAAGTTTTTTACCCTTCGTTTTTTTGACACGTGGATTTTTACGGTAAAACGGGATTACGGTGGCCCGTCTTCGACTTCCCATCGCTGAAGATTGATGCACCATGCTACTGTTCCGTTTCAGTTCCATGCACGCATTTCTAAAGGCCGTACGGCACTGTTTCGCCATTTCAGACAGATGTTGCACCTTGCACCGTGGATGTTGCACCCTGTAGATATCGATTATTCGGACGGCCATAACTTCTGGCTCGTTTAGAGTTACGGGAGCCATAACCTGTCAAAACGAAGGCCTCGATGAGTTCTACGGCTTTGACAGATTTCACCCGTCAACGGATTGATTAATGCTCAAAAAGGACAACCCGAATCTCAATCGGGTCTCGTAAGTTTTTTACCCTTCGTTTTTTCGACACGTGGATTTTTACGGTAAAACGGGATTACGGTGGCCCGTCATCGACTTCCCATCGCTGGAGATTGGTGCACCATGGTACTGTTCCGTTTCAAATCCATGCATGCATTTCTAAAAGGCCGTACGGCACTGTTTCGCCATTTCGGACGGATGTTGCACCTTGCACCGTGGATGTTCCACCCTGTAGATATCGATTATTCGGACGACCATAACTTCTGGCTCGTTTAGAGTTACGGGAGCCATAACCTGTCAAAACGAAGGCCTCGATGAGTTCTACGGCTTTGACAGCTTTCAGCCGTCAACGGATAGATTAATGCCCAAAAAGGGCAACCCGAATCTCAATCGGGTCTCGTAAGTTTTTTACCCTTCGTTTTTTCGACACGTGGATTTTTACGGTAAAACGGGATTACTGTGCCCCGTCTTCGACTTTCAATCGCTGAAGAGTGGTGCACCATGGTACTGTTCCATTTCAAATCCATGCACGCATTCCTAAAGGTCGTACGGCACTGTTTCGCCATTTCGGACGGATGTTGCACCTTGCACCGTGGATGTTGCACCCTGTAGATATCGATTATTCGGACGGCCATAACTTCTGGCTCGTTTAGAGTTACGGGAGCCATTACCTGTCAAAACGAAGGCCTCGATGATTTCTACGGCTTTGACAAATTTCAGCCGTCAACGGATAGATTAATGCTCAAAAAGGACAACCCGAATCTCAATCGGGTCTCGTAAGTTTTTTACCCTTCGTTTTTTCGACACCTGGATTTTTACAGTAAAACGGGATTACGGTGGCCCGTCATCGACTTCCCATCGCTGGAGATTGGTGCACCATGGTACTGTTCCATTTCAAATCCATGCACGCATTTCTAGAAGGCCGTACGGCACTGTTTCGCCATTTTGGACGGATGTTGCACCTTGCACCGTGGATGTTCCACCCTGTAGATATCGATTATTCGGACGACCATAACTTCTGGCTCGTTTAGAGTTACGGGAGCCATAACCTGTCAAAACGAAGGCCTCGATGAGTTCTACGGCTTTGACAGCTTTCGGCCATCAACGGATAGATTCATGCCCAAAAAGGGCAACCCGAATCTCAATCGGGTCTCGTAAGTTTTTTACCCTTCGTTTTTTCGACACGTGGATTTTTACGGTAAAACGGGATTACTGTGCCCCGTCTTCGACTTCCAATCGCTGAAGAGTGGTGCACCATGCTACTGTTCCGTTTCAAATCCATGCACGCATTTCTAAAGGTCGTACGGCACTGTTTCGCCATTTCGGACGGATGTTGCACCTTGCACCGTGGATGTTGCACCCTGTAGATATCGATTATTCGGACGGCCATAACTTCTGGCTCGTTTAGAGTTACGGGAGCAATAACCTGTCAAAACGAAGGCCTCGATGAGTTCTACGGCTTTGACAGCTTTCAGCCGTCAACGGATAGATTAATGCCCAAAAAGGGCAACCCGAATCTCAATCGGGTCTCGTAAGTTTTTTACCCTTCGTTTTTTCGACACGTGGATTTTTACGGTAAAACGGGATTACGGTGGCCCGTCATCGACTTCCCATCGCTGAAGAGTGGTGCACCATGGTACTGTTCCGTTTCAAATCCATGCACGCATTTCTAAAGGTCGTATGGCACTGTTTCGCCATTTCGGACGGATGTTGCACCTTGCACCGTGGATGTTGCACCCTGTAGATATCGATTATTCGGACGGCCATTACTTCTGGCTCGTTTAGAGTTACGGGAGCCATAACCTGTCAAAACGAAGGACTCGATGAGTTCTACGGCTTTGACAGATTTCAGCCGTCAACGGATAGATTAATGCTCAAAAAGGACAACCCGAATCTCAATCGGGTCTCGTAAGTTTTTTACCCTTCGTTTTTTCGACACGTGGATTTTTACGGTAAAACGGGATTACGGTGGCCCGTCATCGACTTCCCATCGCTGGAGATTGGTGCACCATGGTACTGTTCCGTTTCAAATCCATGCACGCATTTCTAAAAGGCCGTACGGCACTGTTTCGCCATTTCGGACGGATGTTGCACCTTGCACCGTGGATGTTCCACCCTGTAGATATCGATTATTCGGACGACCATAACTTCTGGCTCGTTTAGAGTTACGGGAGCCATAACCTGTCAAAACGAAGGCCTCGATGAGTTCTACGGCTTTGACAGCTTTCAGCCGTCAACGGATAGATTAATGCCCAAAAAGGGCAACCCGAATCTCAATCGGGTCTCGTAAGTTTTTTACCCTTCGTTTTTTCGACACGTGGATTTTTACGGTAAAACGGGATTACTGTGCCCCGTCTTCGACTTTCAATCGCTGAAGAGTGGTGCACCATGGTACTGTTCCGTTTCAAATCCATGCACGCATTCCTAAAGGTCGTACGGCACTGTTTCGCCATTTCGGACGGATGTTGCACCTTGCACCGTGGATGTTGCACCCTGTAGATATCGATTATTCGGACGGCCATAACTTCTGGCTCGTTTAGAGTTACGGGAGCCATTACCTGTCAAAACGAAGGCCTCGATGATTTCTACGGCTTTGACAAATTTCAGCCGTCAACGGATAGATTAATGCTCAAAAAGGACAACCCGAATCTCAATCGGGTCTCGTAAGTTTTTTACCCTTCGTTTTTTCGACACCTGGATTTTTACAATAAAACGGGATTACGGTGGCCCGTCATCGACTTCCCATCGCTGGAGATTGGTGCACCATGGTACTGTTCCATTTCAAATCCATGCACGCATTTCTAGAAGGCCGTACGGCACTGTTTCGCCATTTTGGACGGATGTTGCACCTTGCACCGTGGATGTTCCACCCTGTAGATATCGATTATTCGGACGACCATAACTTCTGGCTCGTTTAGAGTTACGGGAGCCATAACCTGTCAAAACGAAGGCCTCGATGAGTTCTACGGCTTTGACAGCTTTCGGCCATCAACGGATAGATTCATGCCCAAAAAGGGCAACCCGAATCTCGATCGGGTCTCGTAAGTTTTTTACCCTTCGTTTTTTCGAGACGTGGATTTTTACGGTAAAACGGGATTACTGTGCCCCGTCTTCGACTTCCAATCGCTGAAGAGTGGTGCACCATGCTACTGTTCCGTTTCAAATCCATGCACGCATTTCTAAAGGTCGTACGGCACTGTTTCGCCATTTCGGACGGATGTTGCACCTTGCACCGTGGATGTTGCACCCTGTAGATATCGATTATTCGGACGGCCATAACTTCTGGCTCGTTTAGAGTTACGGGAGCAATAACCTGTCAAAACGAAGGCCTCGATGAGTTCTATGGCGTTGACAGCTTTCAGCCATCAACGGATAGATTAATGCCCAAAAAGGGCAACCCGAATCTCAATCGGGTCTCGTAAGTTTTTTACCCTTCGTTTTTTCGACACGTGGATTTTTACGGTAAAACGGGATTACTGTGCCCCGTCTTCGACTTCCCATCGCTGAAGAGTGGTGCACCATGGTACTGTTCCGTTTCAAATCCATGCACGCATTTCTAAAGGTCGTACGGCACTGTTTCGCCATTTCGGACGGATGTTGCACCTTGCACCGTGGATGTTGCACCCTGTAGATTCGATTATTCAGACGGCCATTACTTCTGGCTCGTTTAGAGTTACGGGAGCCATAACCTGTCAAAACGAAGGCCTCGATGAGTTCTACGGCTTTGACAGATTTCAGCCGTCAACGGATAGATTAATGCTCAAAAAGGACAACCCGAATCTCAATCGGGTCTCGTAAGTTTTTTACCCTTCATTTTTTCGACACGTGGATTTTTACGGTTAAAACGGGATTACGGTGGCCCGTCATCGACTTCCCATCGCTGGAGATTGGTGCACCATGGTACTGTTCCGTTTCAAATCCATGCACGCATTTCTAAAAGGCCGTACGGCACTGTTTCACCATTTCGGACGGATGTTGCACCTTGCACCGTGGATGTTCCACCCTGTAGATATCGATTATTCGGACGACCATAACTTCTGGCTCGTTTAGAGTTACGAGAGCCATAACCTGTCAAAACGAAGGCCGCGATGAGTTTTACGGATTTGACGGCTTTCAGCCGTCAACGGATAGATTAATGCCCAAAAAGGACAACCCGAATCTCAATCGGGTCTCGTAAGTTTTTTACCCTTCGTTTTTTTGACACGTGGATTTTTACGGTAAAACGGGATTACGGTGGCCCGTCTTCGACTTCCCATCGCTGAAGATTGATGCACCATGCTACTGTTCCGTTTCAGTTCCATGCACGCATTTCTAAAGGCCGTACGGCACTGTTTCGCCATTTCAGACAGATGTTGCACCTTGCACCGTGGATGTTGCACCCTGTAGATATCGATTATTCGGACGGCCATAACTTCTGGCTCGTTTAGAGTTACGGGAGCCATAACCTGTCAAAACGAAGGCCTCGATGAGTTCTACGGCTTTGACAGATTTCACCCGTCAACGGATTGATTAATGCTCAAAAAGGACAACCCGAATCTCAATCGGGTCTCGTAAGTTTTTTACCCTTCGTTTTTTCGACACGTGGATTTTTACGGTAAAACGGGATTACGGTGGCCCGTCATCGACTTCCCATCGCTGGAGATTGGTGCACCATGGTACTGTTCCGTTTCAAATCCATGCATGCATTTCTAAAAGGCCGTACGGCACTGTTTCGCCATTTCGGACGGATGTTGCACCTTGCACCGTGGATGTTCCACCCTGTAGATATCGATTATTCGGACGACCATAACTTCTGGCTCGTTTAGAGTTACGGGAGCCATAACCTGTCAAAACGAAGGCCTCGATGAGTTCTACGGCTTTGACAGCTTTCAGCCGTCAACGGATAGATTAATGCCCAAAAAGGGCAACCCGAATCTCAATCGGGTCTCGTAAGTTTTTTACCCTTCGTTTTTTCGACACGTGGATTTTTACGGTAAAACGGGATTACTGTGCCCCGTCTTCGACTTTCAATCGCTGAAGAGTGGTGCACCATGGTACTGTTCCGTTTCAAATCCATGCACGCATTCCTAAAGGTCGTACGGCACTGTTTCGCCATTTCGGACGGATGTTGCACCTTGCACCGTGGATGTTGCACCCTGTAGATATCGATTATTCGGACGGCCATAACTTCTGGCTCGTTTAGAGTTACGGGAGCCATTACCTGTCAAAACGAAGGCCTCGATGATTTCTACGGCTTTGACAAATTTCAGCCGTCAACGGATAGATTAATGCTCAAAAAGGACAACCCGAATCTCAATCGGGTCTCGTAAGTTTTTTACCCTTCGTTTTTTCGACACCTGGATTTTTACAGTAAAACGGGATTACGGTGGCCCGTCATCGACTTCCCATCGCTGGAGATTGGTGCACCATGGTACTGTTCCATTTCAAATCCATGCACGCATTTCTAGAAGGCCGTACGGCACTGTTTCGCCATTTTGGACGGATGTTGCACCTTGCACCGTGGATGTTCCACCCTGTAGATATCGATTATTCGGACGACCATAACTTCTGGCTCGTTTAGAGTTACGGGAGCCATAACCTGTCAAAACGAAGGCCTCGATGAGTTCTACGGCTTTGACAGCTTTCGGCCATCAACGGATAGATTCATGCCCAAAAAGGGCAACCCGAATCTCAATCGGGTCTCGTAAGTTTTTTACCCTTCGTTTTTTCGACACGTGGATTTTTACGGTAAAACGGGATTACTGTGCCCCGTCTTCGACTTCCAATCGCTGAAGAGTGGTGCACCATGCTACTGTTCCGTTTCAAATCCATGCACGCATTTCTAAAGGTCGTACGGCACTGTTTCGCCATTTCGGACGGATGTTGCACCTTGCACCGTGGATGTTGCACCCTGTAGATATCGATTATTCGGACGGCCATAACTTCTGGCTCGTTTAGAGTTACGGGAGCAATAACCTGTCAAAACGAAGGCCTCGATGAGTTCTACGGCTTTGACAGCTTTCAGCCGTCAACGGATAGATTAATGCCCAAAAAGGGCAACCCGAATCTCAATCGGGTCTCGTAAGTTTTTTACCCTTCGTTTTTTCGACACGTGGATTTTTACGGTAAAACGGGATTACGGTGGCCCGTCATCGACTTCCCATCGCTGAAGAGTGGTGCACCATGGTACTGTTCCGTTTCAAATCCATGCACGCATTTCTAAAGGTCGTATGGCACTGTTTCGCCATTTCGGACGGATGTTGCACCTTGCACCGTGGATGTTGCACCCTGTAGATATCGATTATTCGGACGGCCATTACTTCTGGCTCGTTTAGAGTTACGGGAGCCATAACCTGTCAAAACGAAGGACTCGATGAGTTCTACGGCTTTGACAGATTTCAGCCGTCAACGGATAGATTAATGCTCAAAAAGGACAACCCGAATCTCAATCGGGTCTCGTAAGTTTTTTACCCTTCGTTTTTTCGACACGTGGATTTTTACGGTAAAACGGGATTACGGTGGCCCGTCATCGACTTCCCATCGCTGGAGATTGGTGCACCATGGTACTGTTCCGTTTCAAATCCATGCACGCATTTCTAAAAGGCCGTACGGCACTGTTTCGCCATTTCGGACGGATGTTGCACCTTGCACCGTGGATGTTCCACCCTGTAGATATCGATTATTCGGACGACCATAACTTCTGGCTCGTTTAGAGTTATGGGAGCCATAACCTGTCAAAACGAAGGCCTCGATGAGTTCTACGGCTTTGATAGCTTTCAGCCGTCAACGGATAGATTAATGCTCAAAAAGGACAACCCGAATCTCAATCGGGTCTCGTAAGTTTTTTACCCTTCGTTTTTTCGACACGTGGATTTTTACGGTAAAACGGGATTACTGTGCCCCGTCTTCGACTTTCAATCGCTGAAGAGTGGTGCACCATGGTACTGTTCCGTTTCAAATCCATGCACGCATTTCTAAAGGTCGTACGGCACTGTTTCGCCATTTCGGACGGATGTTGCACCTTGCACCGTGGATGTTGCACCCTGTAGATATCGATTATTCGGACGGCCATAACTTCTGGCTCGTTTGGAGTTACGGGAGCAATAACCTGTCAAAACGAAGGCCTCGATGAGTTCTATGGCTTTGACGGCTTTCAGCCGTCAACGGATAGATTAATGCCCAAAAAGGGCAACCCGAATCTCAATCGGGTCTCGTAAGTTTTTTACCCTTCGTTTTTTCGACACGTGGATTTTTACGGTAAAACGGGATTACTGTGCCCCGTCTTCGACTTCCCATCGCTGAAGAGTGGTGCACCATGGTACTGTTCCGTTTCAAATCCATGCACGCATTTCTAAAGGTCGTACGGCACAGTTTCGCCATTTCGGACGGATGTTGCACCTTGCACCGTGGATGTTGCACCCTGTAGATATCGATTATTCGGACGGCCATTACTTCTGGCTCGTTTAGAGTTACGGGAGCCATAACCTGTCAAAACGAAGGCCTCGATGAGTTCTACGGCTTTGACAGATTTCAGCCGTCAACGGATAGATTAATGCTCAAAAAGGACAACCCGAATCTCAATCGGGTCTCGTAAGTTTTTTACCCTTCGTTTTTTCGACACGTGGATTTTTACGGTAAAACGGGATTACTGTGCCCCGTCTTCGACTTCCCATCGCTGAAGAGTGGTGCACCATGGTACTGTTCCGTTTCAAATCCATGCACGCATTTCTAAAGGTCGTACGGCACTGTTTCGCCATTTCGGACGGATGTTGCACCTTGCACCGTGGATGTTGCACCCTGTAGATATTGATTATTCGGACGGCCATTACTTCTGGCTCGTTTAGAGTTACGGGAGCCATAACCTGTCAAAACGAAGGCCTCGATGAGTTCTACGGCTTTGACAGATTTCAGCTGTCAACGGATAGATTAATGCTCAAAAAGGACAACCCGAATCTCAATCGGGTCTCGTAAGTTTTTTACCCTTCATTTTTTCGACACGTGGATTTTTACGGTTAAAACGGGATTACGGTGGCCCGTCATCGACTTCCCATCGCTGGAGATTGGTGCACCATGGTACTGTTCCGTTTCAAATCCATGCACGCATTTCTAAAAGGCCGTACGGCACTGTTTCACCATTTCGGACGGATGTTGCACCTTGCACCGTGGATGTTCCACCCTGTAGATATCGATTATTCGGACGACCATAACTTCTGGCTCGTTTAGAGTTACGAGAGCCATAACCTGTCAAAACGAAGGCCGCGATGTGTTTTACAGATTTGACGGCTTTCAGCCGTCAACGGATAGATTAATGCCCAAAAAGGACAACCCGAATCTCAATCGGGTCTCGTAAGTTTTTTACCCTTCGTTTTTTTGACACGTGGATTTTTACGGTAAAACGGGATTACGGTGGCCCGTCTTCGACTTCCCATCGCTGAAGATTGATGCACCATGCTACTGTTCCGTTTCAATTCCATGCACGCATTTCTAAAGGCCGTACGGCACTGTTTCGCCATTTCAGACAGATGTTGCACCTTGCACCGTGGATGTTGCACCCTGTAGATATCGATTATTCGGACGGCCATAACTTCTGGCTCGTTTAGAGTTACGGGAGCCATAACCTGTCAAAACGAAGGCCTCGATGAGTTCTACGGCTTTGACAGATTTCACCCGTCAACGGATAGATTAATGCTCAAAAAGGACAACCCGAATCTCAATCGGGTCTCGTAAGTTTTTTACCCTTCGTTTTTTCGACACGTGGATTTTTACGGTAAAACGGGATTACGGTGGCCCGTCATCGACTTCCCATCGCTGGAGATTGGTGCACCATGGTACTGTTCCGTTTCAAATCCATGCATGCATTTCTAAAAGGCCGTACGGCACTGTTTCGCCATTTCGGACGGATGTTGCACCTTGCACCGTGGATGTTCCACCCTGTAGATATCGATTATTCGGACGACCATAACTTCTGGCTCGTTTAGAGTTACGGGAGCCATAACCTGTCAAAACGAAGGCCTCGATGAGTTCTACGGCTTTGACAGCTTTCAGCCGTCAACGGATAGATTAATGCCCAAAAAGGGCAACCCGAATCTCAATCGGGTCTCGTAAGTTTTTTACCCTTCGTTTTTTCGACACGTGGATTTTTACGGTAAAACGGGATTACTGTGCCCCGTCTTCGACTTTCAATCGCTGAAGAGTGGTGCACCATGGTACTGTTCCGTTTCAAATCCATGCACGCATTCCTAAAGGTCGTACGGCACTGTTTCGCCATTTCGGACGGATGTTGCACCTTGCACCGTGGATGTTGCACCCTGTAGATATCGATTATTCGGACGGCCATAACTTCTGGCTCGTTTAGAGTTACGGGAGCCATTACCTGTCAAAACGAAGGCCTTGATGATTTCTACGGCTTTGACAAATTTCAGCCGTCAACGGATAGATTAATGCTCAAAAAGGACAACCCGAATCTCAATCGGGTCTCGTAAGTTTTTTACCCTTCGTTTTTTCGACACCTGGATTTTTACAATAAAACGGGATTACGGTGGCCCGTCATCGACTTCCCATCGCTGGAGATTGGTGCACCATGGTACTGTTCCATTTCAAATCCATGCACGCATTTCTAGAAGGCCGTACGGCACTGTTTCGCCATTTCGGACGGATGTTGCACCTTGCACCGTGGATGTTCCACCCTGTAGATATCGATTATTCGGACGACCATAACTTCTGGCTAGTTTAGAGTTACGGGAGCCATAACCTGTCAAAACGAAGGCCTCGATGAGTTCTACGGCTTTGACAGCTTTCGGCCATCAACGGATAGATTCATGCCCAAAAAGGGCAACCCGAATCTCAATCGGGTCTCGTAAGTTTTTTACCCTTCGTTTTTTCGACACGTGGATTTTTACGGTAAAACGGGATTACTGTGCCCCGTCTTCGACTTCCAATCGCTGAAGAGTGGTGCACCATGCTACTGTTCCGTTTCAAATCCATGCACGCATTTCTAAAGGTCGTACGGCACTGTTTCGCCATTTCGGACGGATGTTGCACCTTGCACCGTGGATGTTGCACCCTGTAGATATCGATTATTCGGACGGCCATAACTTCTGGCTCGTTTAGAGTTACGGGAGCAATAACCTGTCAAAACGAAGGCCTCGATGAGTTCTACGGCTTTGACAGCTTTCAGCCGTCAACGGATAGATTAATGCCCAAAAAGGGCAACCCGAATCTCAATCGGGTCTCGTAAGTTTTTTACCCTTCGTTTTTTCGACACGTGGATTTTTACGGTAAAACGGGATTACTGTGCCCCGTCTTCGACTTCCCATCGCTGAAGAGTGGTGCACCATGGTACTGTTCCGTTTCAAATCCATGCACGCATTTCTAAAGGTCGTACGGCACTGTTTCGCCATTTCGGACGGATGTTGCACCTTGCACCGTGGATGTTGCACCCTGTAGATATCGATTATTCGGACGGCCATTACTTCTGGCTCGTTTAGAGTTACGGGAGCCATAACCTGTCAAAACGAAGGCCTCGATGAGTTCTACGGCTTTGACAGATTTCAGCCGTCAACGGATAGATTAATGCTCAAAAAGGACAACCCGAATCTCAATCGGGTCTCGTAAGTTTTTTACCCTTCATTTTTTCGACACGTGGATTTTTACGGTTAAAACGGGATTACGGTGGCCCGTCATCGACTTCCCATCGCTGGAGATTGGTGCACCATGGTACTGTTCCGTTTCAAATCCATGCACGCATTTCTAAAAGGCCGTACGGCACTGTTTCACCATTTCGGACGGATGTTGCACCTTGCACCGTGGATGTTCCACCCTGTAGATATCGATTATTCGGACGACCATAACTTCTGGCTCGTTTAGAGTTACGAGAGCCATAACCTGTCAAAATGAAGGCCGCGATGAGTTTTACGGATTTGACGGCTTTCAGCCGTCAACGGATAGATTAATGCCCAAAAAGGACAACCCGAATCTCAATCGGGTCTCGTAAGTTTTTTACCCTTCGTTTTTTTGACACGTGGATTTTTACGGTAAAACGGGATTACGGTGGCCCATCTTCGACTTCCCATCGCTGAAGATTGATGCACCATGCTACTGTTCCGTTTCAATTCCATGCACGCATTTCTAAAGGCCGTACGGCACTGTTTCGCCATTTCAGACAGATGTTGCACCTTGCACCGTGGATGTTGCACCCTGTAGATATCGATTATTCGGACGGCCATAACTTCTGGCTCGTTTAGAGTTACGGGAGCCATAACCTGTCAAAACGAAGGCCTCCATGAGTTCTACGGCTTTGACAGATTTCACCCGTCAACGGATTGATTAATGCTCAAAAAGGACAACCCGAATCTCAATCGGGTCTCGTAAGTTTTTTACCCTTCGTTTTTTCGACACGTGGATTTTTACGGTAAAACGGGATTACGGTGGCCCGTCATCGACTTCCCATCGCTGGAGATTGGTGCACCATGGTACTGTTCCGTTTCAAATCCATGCATGCATTTCTAAAAGGCCGTACGGCACTGTTTCGCCATTTCGGACGGATGTTGCACCTTGCACCGTGGATGTTCCACCCTGTAGATATCGATTATTCGGACGACCATAACTTCTGGCTCGTTTAGAGTTACGGGAGCCATAACCTGTCAAAACGAAGGCCTCGATGAGTTCTACGGCTTTGACAGCTTTCAGCCGTCAACGGATAGATTAATGCCCAAAAAGGGCAACCCGAATCTCAATCGGGTTTCGTAAGTTTTTTACCCTTCGTTTTTTCGACACGTGGATTTTTACGGTAAAACGGGATTACTGTGCCCCGTCTTCGACTTTCAATCGCTGAAGAGTGGTGCACCATGGTACTGTTCCGTTTCAAATCCATGCACGCATTCCTAAAGGTCGTACGGCACTGTTTCGCCATTTCGGACGGATGTTGCACCTTGCACCGTGGATGTTGCACCCTGTAGATATCGATTATTCGGACGGCCATAACTTCTGGCTCGTTTAGAGTTACGGGAGCCATTACCTGTCAAAACGAAGGCCTCGATGATTTCTACGGCTTTGACAAATTTCAGCCGTCAACGGATAGATTAATGCTCAAAAAGGACAACCCGAATCTCAATCGGGTCTCGTAAGTTTTTTACCCTTCGTTTTTTCGACACCTGGATTTTTACAGTAAAACGGGATTACGGTGGCCCGTCATCGACTTCCCATCGCTGGAGATTGGTGCACCATGGTACTGTTCCATTTCAAATCCATGCACGCATTTCTAGAAGGCCGTACGGCACTGTTTCGCCATTTTGGACGGATGTTGCACCTTGCACCGTGGATGTTCCACCCTGTAGATATCGATTATTCGGACGACCATAACTTCTGGCTCGTTTAGAGTTACGGGAGCCATAACCTGTCAAAACGAAGGCCTCGATGAGTTCTACGGCTTTGACAGCTTTCGGCCATCAACGGATAGATTCATGCCCAAAAAGGGCAACCCGAATCTCGATCGGGTCTCGTAAGTTTTTTACCCTTCGTTTTTTCGACACGTGGATTTTTACGGTAAAACGGGATTACTGTGCCCCGTCTTCGACTTCCAATCGCTGAAGAGTGGTGCACCATGCTACTGTTCCGTTTCAAATCCATGCACGCATTTCTAAAGGTCGTACGGCACTGTTTCGCCATTTCGGACGGATGTTGCACCTTGCACCGTGGATGTTGCACCCTGTAGATATCGATTATTCGGACGGCCATAACTTCTGGCTCGTTTAGAGTTACGGGAGCAATAACCTGTCAAAACGAAGGCCTCGATGAGTTCTACGGCTTTGACAGCTTTCAGCCGTCAACGGATAGATTAATGCCCAAAAAGGGCAACCCGAATCTCAATCGGGTCTCGTAAGTTTTTTACCCTTCGTTTTTTCGACACGTGGATTTTTACGGTAAAACGGGATTACGGTGGCCCGTCATCGACTTCCCATCGCTGAAGAGTGGTGCACCATGGTACTGTTCCGTTTCAAATCCATGCACGCATTTCTAAAGGTCGTATGGCACTGTTTCGCCATTTCGGACGGATGTTGCACCTTGCACCGTGGATGTTGCACCCTGTAGATATCGATTATTCGGACGGCCATTACTTCTGGCTCGTTTAGAGTTACGGGAGCCATAACCTGTCAAAACGAAGGACTCGATGAGTTCTACGGCTTTGACAGATTTCAGCCGTCAACGGATAGATTAATGCTCAAAAAGGACAACCCGAATCTCAATCGGGTCTCGTAAGTTTTTTACCCTTCGTTTTTTCGACACATGGATTTTTACGGTAAAACGGGATTACGGTGGCCCGTCATCGACTTCCCATCGCTGGAGATTGGTGCACCATGGTACTGTTCCGTTTCAAATCCATGCACGCATTTCTAAAAGGCCGTACGGCACTGTTTCGCCATTTCGGACGGATGTTGCACCTTGCACCGTGGATGTTCCACCCTGTAGATATCGATTATTCGGACGACCATAACTTCTGGCTCGTTTAGAGTTACGGGAGCCATAACCTGTCAAAACGAAGGCCTCGATGAGTTCTACGGCTTTGATAGCTTTCAGCCGTCAACGGATAGATTAATGCTCAAAAAGGACAACCCGAATCTCAATCGGGTCTCGTAAGTTTTTTACCCTTCGTTTTTTCGACACGTGGATTTTTACGGTAAAACGGGATTACTGTGCCCCGTCTTCGACTTTCAATCGCTGAAGAGTGGTGCACCATGGTACTGTTCCGTTTCAAATCCATGCACGCATTTCTAAAGGTCGTACGGCACTGTTTCGCCATTTCGGACGGATGTTGCACCTTGCACCGTGGATGTTGCACCCTGTAGATATCGATTATTCGGACGGCCATAACTTCTGGCTCGTTTGGAGTTACGGGAGCAATAACCTGTCAAAACGAAGGCCTCGATGAGTTCTATGGCTTTGACGGCTTTCAGCCGTCAACGGATAGATTAATGCCCAAAAAGGGCAACCCGAATCTCAATCGGGTCTCGTAAGTTTTTTACCCTTCGTTTTTTCGACACGTGGATTTTTACGGTAAAACGGGATTACTGTGCCCCGTCTTCGACTTCCCATCGCTGAAGAGTGGTGCACCATGGTACTGTTCCGTTTCAAATCCATGCACGCATTTCTAAAGGTCGTACGGCACTGTTTCGCCATTTCGGACGGATGTTGCACCTTGCACCGTGGATGTTGCACCCTGTAGATATCGATTATTCGGACGGCCATTACTTCTGGCTCGTTTAGAGTTACGGGAGCCATAACCTGTCAAAACGAAGGCCTCGATGAGTTCTACGGCTTTGACAGATTTCACCCGTCAACGGATAGATTAATGCTCAAAAAGGACAACCCGAATCTCAATCGGGTCTCGTAAGTTTTTTACCCTTCGTTTTTTCGACACGTGGATTTTTACGGTTAAAACGGGATTACGGTGGCCCGTCATCGACTTCCCATCGCTGGAGATTGGTGCACCATGGTACTGTTCCGTTTCAAATCCATGCACGCATTTCTAAAAGGCCGTACGACACTGTTTCACCATTTCGGACGGATGTTGCACCTTGCACCGTGGATGTTCCACCCTGTAGATATCGATTAGTCGGACGACCATAACTTCTGGCTCGTTTAGAGTTACGAGAGCCATAACCTGTCAAAACGAAGGCCTCGATGAGTTCTACGGCTTTGACAGATTTCAGCCATCAACGGATAGGTTAATGCTTAAAAAGGACAACCCGAATCTCAATCGGGTCTCGTAAGTTTTTTACCCATCGTTTTTTCGACACGTGGATTTTTACGGTAAAACGGGATTACGGTGGCCCGTCATCGACTTCCCATCGCTAGAGATTGGTGCACCATGGTACTGTTCCGTTTCAAATCCATGCACGCATTTCTAAAAGGCCGTACGGCACTGTTTCGCCATTTCGGACGGATGTTGCACCTTGCACCGTGGATGTTCCACCCTGTAGATATCGATTATTCGGACGACCATAACTTATGGCTCGTTTAGAGTTACGGGAGCCATAACCTGTCAAAACGAAGGCCTCGATGAGTTCTACGGCTTTGACAGCTTTCAGCCGTCAACGGATAGATTAATGCCCAAAAAGGGCAACCCGAATCTCAATCGGGTCTCGTAAGTTTTTTACCCTTCGTTTTTTCGACACGTGGATTTTTACGGTAAAACGGGATTACTGTGCCCCGTCTTCGACTTCCAATCGCTGAAGAGTGGTGCACCATGGTACTGTTCCGTTTCAAATCCATGCACGCATTTCTAAAGGTCGTACGGCACTGTTTCGCCATTTCGGACGGATGTTGCACCTTGCACCGTGGATGTTGCACCCTGTAGATATCGATTATTCGGACGGCCATAACTTCTGGCTCGTTTAGAGTTACGGGAGCAATAACCTGTCAAAACGAAGGCCTCGATGAGTTCTATGGCTTTGACAGCTTTCAGCCGTCAACGGATAGATTAATGCCCAAAAAGGGCAACCCGAATCTCAATCGGGTCTCGTAAGTTTTTTACCCTTCGTTTTTTCGACACGTGGATTTTTACGGTAAAACGGGATTACGGTGGCCCGTCATCGACTTCCCATCGCTGGAGATTGGTGCACCATGGTACTGTTCCGTTTCAAATCCATGCACGCATTTCTAAAAGGCCGTACGGCACTGTTTCGCCATTTCGGACGGATGTTGCACCTTGCACCGTGGATGTACCACCCTGTAGATATCGATTATTCGGACGGCCATAACTTTTGGCTCGTTTAGAGTTACGGGAGCCATAACCTGTCAAAACGAAGGCCTCGATGAGTTCTACGGCTTTGACAGATTTCAGCCATCAACGGATAGGTTAATGCTTAAAAAGGACAACCCGAATCTCAATCGGGTCTCGTAAGTTTTTTACCCATCGTTTTTTCGACACGTGGATTTTTACGGTAAAACGGGATTACGGTGGCCCGTCATCGACTTCCCATCGCTAGAGATTGGTGCACCATGGTACTGTTCCGTTTCAAATCCATGCACGCATTTCTAAAAGGCCGTACGGCACTGTTTCGCCATTTCGGACGGATGTTGCACCTTGCACCGTGGATGTTCCACCCTGTAGATATCGATTATTCGGACGACCATAACTTATGGCTCGTTTAGAGTTACGGGAGCCATAACCTGTCAAAACGAAGGCCTCGATGAGTTCTACGGCTTTGACAGCTTTCAGCCGTCAACGGATAGATTAATGCCCAAAAAGGGCAACCCGAATCTCAATCGGGTCTCGTAAGTTTTTTACCCTTCGTTTTTTCGACACGTGGATTTTTACGGTAAAACGGGATTACTGTGCCCCGTCTTCGACTTCCAATCGCTGAAGAGTGGTGCACCATGGTACTGTTCCGTTTCAAATCCATGCACGCATTTCTAAAGGTCGTACGGCACTGTTTCGCCATTTCGGACGGATGTTGCACCTTGCACCGTGGATGTTGCACCCTGTAGATATCGATTATTCGGACGGCCATAACTTCTGGCTCGTTTAGAGTTACGGGAGCAATAACCTGTCAAAACGAAGGCCTCGATGAGTTCTATGGCTTTGACAGCTTTTAGCCGTCAACGGATAGATTAATGCCCAAAAAGGGCAACCCGAATCTCAATCGGGTCTCGTAAGTTTTTTACCCTTCATTTTTTCGACACGTGAATTTTTACGGTAAAACGGGATTACTGTGCCCCGTCTTCGACTTCCCATCGCTGAAGAGTGGTGCACCATGGTACTGTTCCGTTTCAAATCCATGCACGCATTTCTAAAGGTCGTACGGCACTGTTTCGCCATTTCGGACGGATGTTGCACCTTGCACCGTGGATGTTGCACCCTGTAGATATCGATTATTCGGACGGCCATTACTTCTGGCTCGTTTAGAGTTACGGGAGCCATAACCTGTCAAAACGAAGGCCTCGATGAGTTCTACGGCTTTGACAGATTTCATCCGTCAACGGATAGATTAATGCCCAAAAAGGACAACCCGAATCTCAATCGGGTCTCGTAAGTTTTTTACCCTTCGTTTTTTTGACACGTGGATTTTTACGGTAAAACGGGATTACGGTGGCCCGTCTTCGACTTCCCATCGCTGAAGATTGATGCACCATGCTACTGTTCCGTTTCAATTCCATGCACGCATTTCTAAAGGCCGTACGGCACTGTTTCGCCATTTCAGACGGATGTTGCACCTTGCACCGTGGATGTTGCACCCTGTAGATATCGATTATTCGGACGGCCATAACTTCTGGCTCGTTTAGAGTTACGGGAGCCATAACCTGTCAAAACGAAGGCCTCGATGAGTTCTACGGCTTTGACAGATTTCACCCGTCAACGGATAGATTAATGCTCAAAAAGGACAACCCGAATCTCAATCGGGTCTCGTAAGTTTTTTACCCTTCGTTTTTTCGACACGTGGATTTTTACGGTAAAACGGGATTACGGTGGCCCGTCATCGACTTCCCATCGCTGGAGATTGGTGCACCATGGTACTGTTCCGTTTCAAATCCATGCATGCATTTCTAAAAGGCCGTACGGCACTGTTTCGCCATTTCGGACGGATGTTGCACCTTGCACCGTGGATGTTCCACCCTGTAGATATCGATTATTCGGACGACCATAACTTCTGGCTCGTTTAGAGTTACGGGAGCCATAACCAGTCAAAACGAAGGCCTCGATGAGTTCTACGGCTTTGACAGCTTTCAGCCGTCAACGGATAGATTAATGCCCAAAAAGGGCAACCCGAATCTCAATCGGGTCTCGTAAGTTTTTTACCCTTCGTTTTTTCGACACGTGGATTTTTACGGTAAAACGGGATTACTGTGCCCCGTCTTCGACTTTCAATCGCTGAAGAGTGGTGCACCATGGTACTGTTCCGTTTCAAATCCATGCACGCATTCCTAAAGGTCGTACGGCACTGTTTCGCCATTTCGGACGGATGTTGCACCTTGCACCGTGGATGTTGCACCCTGTAGATATCGATTATTCGGACGGCCATAACTTCTGGCTCGTTTAGAGTTACGGGAGCCATTACCTGTCAAAACGAAGGCCTCGATGATTTCTACGGCTTTGACAAATTTAAGCCGTCAACGGATAGATTAATGCTCAAAAAGGACAACCCGAATCTCAATCGGGTCTCGTAAGTTTTTTACCCTTCGTTTTTTCGACACCTGGATTTTTACAGTAAAACGGGATTACGGTGGCCCGTCATCGACTTCCCATCGCTGGAGATTGGTGCACCATGGTACTGTTCCATTTCAAATCCATGCACGCATTTCTAGAAGGCCGTACGGCACTGTTTCGCCATTTCGGACGGATGTTGCACCTTGCACCGTGGATGTTCCACCCTGTAGATATCGATTATTCGGACGACCATAACTTCTGGCTCGTTTAGAGTTACGGGAGCCATAACCTGTCAAAACGAAGGCCTCGATGAGTTCTACGGCTTTGACAGCTTTCGGCCATCAACGGATAGATTCATGCCCAAAAAGGGCAACCCGAATCTCAATCGGGTCTCGTAAGTTTTTTACCCTTCGTTTTTTCGACACGTGGATTTTTACGGTAAAACGGGATTACTGTGCCCCGTCTTCGACTTCCAATCGCTGAAGAGTGGTGCACCATGGTACTGTTCCGTTTCAAATCCATGCATGCATTTCTAAAAGGCCGTACGGCACTGTTTCGCCATTTCGGACGGATGTTGCACCTTGCACCGTGGATGTTGCACCCTGTAGATATCGATTATTCGGACGGCCATAACTTCTGGCTCGTTTAGAGTTACGGGAGCAATAACCTGTCAAAACGAAGGCCTCGATGAGTTCTACGGCTTTGACAATTTTCAGCCGTCAACGGATAGATTAATGCCCAAAAAGGGCAACCCGAATCTCAATCGGGTCTCGTAAGTTTTTTACCCTTCGTTTTTTCGACACGTGGATTTTTACGGTAAAACGGGATTACTGTGCCCCGTCTTCGACTTCCCATCGCTGAAGAGTGGTGCACCATGGTACTGTTCCGTTTCAAATCCATGCACGCATTTCTAAAGGTCGTATGGCACTGTTTCGCCATTTCGGACGGATGTTGCACCTTGCACCGTGGATGTTGCACCCTGTAGATATCGATTATTCGGACGGCCATTACTTCTGGCTCGTTTAGAGTTACGGGAGCCATAACCTGTCAAAACGAAGGACTCGATGAGTTCTACGGCTTTGACAGATTTTAGCCGTCAACGGATAGATTAATGCTCAAAAAGGACAACCCGAATCTCAATCGGGTCTCGTAAGTTTTTTACCCTTCGTTTTTTCGACACGTGGATTTTTACGGTAAAACGGGATTACGGTGGCCCGTCATCGACTTCCCATCGCTGGAGATTGGTGCACCATGGTACTGTTCCGTTTCAAATCCATGCACGCATTTCTAAAAGGCCGTACGGCACTGTTTCGCCATTTCGGACGGATGTTGCACCTTGCACCGTGGATGTTCCACCCTGTAGATATCGATTATTCGGACGACCATAACTTCTGGCTCGTTTAGAGTTACGGGAGCCATAACCTGTCAAAACGAAGGCCTCGATGAGTTCTACGGCTTTGATAGCTTTCAGCCGTCAACGGATAGATTAATGCTCAAAAAGGACAACCCGAATCTCAATCGGGTCTCGTAAGTTTTTTACCCTTCGTTTTTTCGACACGTGGATTTTTACGGTAAAACGGGATTACTGTGCCCCGTCTTCGACTTTCAATCGCTGAAGAGTGGTGCACCATGGTACTGTTCCGTTTCAAATCCATGCACGCATTTCTAAAGGTCGTACGGCACTGTTTCGCCATTTCGGACGGATGTTGCACCTTGCACCGTGGATGTTGCACCCTGTAGATATCGATTATTCGGACGGCCATAACTTCTGGCTCGTTTGGAGTTACGGGAGCAATAACCTGTCAAAACGAAGGCCTCGATGAGTTCTATGGCTTTGACGGCTTTCAGCCGTCAACGGATAGATTAATGCCCAAAAAGGGCAACCCGAATCTCAATCGGGTCTCGTAAGTTTTTTACCCTTCGTTTTTTCGACACGTGGATTTTTACGGTAAAACGGGATTACTGTGCCCCGTCTTCGACTTCCCATCGCTGAAGAGTGGTGCACCATGGTACTGTTCCGTTTCAAATCCATGCACGCATTTCTAAAGGTCGTACGGCACTGTTTCGCCATTTCGGACGGATGTTGCACCTTGCACCGTGGATGTTGCACCCTGTAGATATCGATTATTCGGACGGCCATTACTTCTGGCTCGTTTAGAGTTACGGGAGCCATAACCTGTCAAAACGAAGGACTCGATGAGTTCTACGGCTTTGACAGATTTTAGCCGTCAACGGATAGATTAATGCTCAAAAAGGACAACCCGAATCTCAATCGGGTCTCGTAAGTTTTTTACCCTTCGTTTTTTCGACACGTGGATTTTTACGGTAAAACGGGATTACGGTGGCCCGTCATCGACTTCCCATCGCTGGAGATTGGTGCACCATGGTACTGTTCCGTTTCAAATCCATGCACGCATTTCTAAAAGGCCGTACGGCACTGTTTCGCCATTTCGGACGGATGTTGCACCTTGCACCGTGGATGTTCCACCCTGTAGATATCGATTATTCGGACGACCATAACTTCTGGCTCGTTTAGAGTTACGGGAGCCATAACCTGTCAAAACGAAGGCCTCGATGAGTTCTACGGCTTTGATAGCTTTCAGCCGTCAACGGATAGATTAATGCTCAAAAAGGACAACCCGAATCTCAATCGGGTCTCGTAAGTTTTTTACCCTTCGTTTTTTCGACACGTGGATTTTTACGGTAAAACGGGATTACTGTGCCCCGTCTTCGACTTTCAATCGCTGAAGAGTGGTGCACCATGGTACTGTTCCGTTTCAAATCCATGCACGCATTTCTAAAGGTCGTACGGCACTGTTTCGCCATTTCGGACGGATGTTGCACCTTGCACCGTGGATGTTGCACCCTGTAGATATCGATTATTCGGACGGCCATAACTTCTGGCTCGTTTGGAGTACGGGAGCAATAACCTGTCAAAACGAAGGCCTCGATGAGTTCTATGGCTTTGACGGCTTTCAGCCGTCAACGGATAGATTAATGCCCAAAAAGGGCAACCCGAATCTCAATCGGGTCTCGTAAGTTTTTTACCCTTCGTTTTTTCGACACGTGGATTTTTACGGTAAAACGGGATTACTGTGCCCCGTCTTCGACTTCCCATCGCTGAAGAGTGGTGCACCATGGTACTGTTCCGTTTCAAATCCATGCACGCATTTCTAAAGGTCGTACGGCACTGTTTCGCCATTTCGGACGGATGTTGCACCTTGCACCGTGGATGTTGCACCCTGTAGATATCGATTATTCGGACGGCCATTACTTCTGGCTCGTTTAGAGTTACGGGAGCCATAACGAAGGCCTCGATGAGTTCTACAGCTTTGACAGATTTCAGCCGTCAACGGATAGATTAATGCTCAAAAAGGACAACCCGAATCTCAATCGGGTCTCGTAAGTTTTTTACCCTTCGTTTTTTCGACACGTGGATTTTTACGGTAAAACGGGATTACGGTGGTCCGTCATCGACTTCCCATCGCTGGAGATTGGTGCACCATGGTACTGTTCCCTTTCAAATCCATGCACGCGTTTCGAAAAGGCCGTACGGCACTGTTTCGCCATTTCGGACGGATGTTGCACCTTGCACCGTGGATGTTCCACCCTGTAGATATCGATTATTCGGACAACCATAACTTCTGGTTCATTTAGAGTTACGGGAGCCATAACCTGTCAAAACGAAGGCCTCGATGAGTTCTACGGCTTTGACAGCTTTCAGCCGTCAAAGGATAGATTAATGCCCAAAAAGGGCAACCCGAATCTCAATCGGGTCTCGTAAGTTTTTTACCCTTCGTTTTTTCGACACGTGGATTTTTACGGTAAAACGGGATTACTGTGCCCCGTCTTCGACTTCCCATCGCTGAAGAGTGGTGCACCATGGTACTATTCCGTTTCAAATCCATGCACGCATTTCTAAAGGTCGTACGGCACTGTTTCGCCATTTCGGACGGATGTTGCACCTTACACCGTGGATGTTGCACCCTATAGATATCGATTATTCGGACGACCATTACTTCTGTCTCGTTTAGAGTTACGGGAGCCATAACCTGTCAAAACGAAGGCCTCGATGAGTTCTACGGCTTTGACAGATTTCAGCCGTCAACGGATAGATTAATGCTCAAAAAGGACAACCCGAATCTCTATCGAGTCTCGTAAGTTTTTTACCCTTCGTTTTTTCGACACGTGGATTTTTACGGTAAAACGGGATTACGGTGGCCCGTCATCGACTTCCCATCGCTGGAGATTGGTGCACCATGGTACTGTTCCGTTTCAAATCCATGCACGCATTTCTAAAAGGCCGTACGGCACTGTTTCGCCATTTCGGACGGATGTTGCACCTTGCACCGTGGATGTTCCACCCTGTAGATATCGATTATTCGGACGACCTTAACTTCTGGCTCGTTTAGAGTTACGGGAGCCATAACCTGTCAAAACGAAGGCCGCGATGAGTTTTACGGATTTAACAGCTTTCAGCCGTCAACGGATAGATTATGCCCAAAAAGGACAACCCGAATCTCAATCGGGTCTCGTAAGTATTTTACCCTTCGTTTTTTGGACACGTGGATTTTTACGGTAAAACGGGATTACGGTGGCCCGTCTTCGACTTCCCATCGCTGAAGAGTGATGCACCATGCTACTGTTCCGTTTCAATTCCATGCACGCATTTCTAAAGGCCGTACGGCACTGTTTCGCCATTTCAGACGGATGTTGCACCTTGCACCGTGGATGTTGCACCCTGTGGATATCGATTATTCGGACGGCCATAACTTCTGGCTCGTTTAGAGTTACGGGAGCCATAACCTGTCAAAACGAAGGCCTCGATGATTTCTACGGCTTTGACAAATTTCAGCCGCCAACGGATAGATTAATGCTCAAAATGGACAACCCGAATCTCAATCGGGTCTCGTAAGTTTTTTACCCTTCGTTTTTTCGACACGTGGATTTTTATGGTAAAACGGGATTACGGTGGCCCGTCATCGACTTCCCATCGCTGGAGATTGGTGCACCATGGTACTGTTCCGTTTCAAATCCATGCACGCATTTCTAAAAGGCCGTACGACACTGTTTCGCCATTTCGGACGGATGTTGCACCTTGCACCGTGGATGTTCCACCCTGTAGATATCGATTATTCGGACGACCATAACTTCTGGCTCGTTTAGAGTTACGGGAGCCATAACCTGTCAAAACGAAGGCCTCGATGAGTTCTACGGCTTTGACAGCTTTCAGCCGTCAAAGGATAGATTAATGCCCAAAAAGGGCAACCCGAATCTCAATCGGGTCTCGTAAGTTTTTTACCCTTCGTTTTTTCGACACGTGGATTTTTACGGTAAAACGGGATTACTGTGCCCCGTCTTCGACTTCCCATCGCTGAAGAGTTGTGCACCATGGTACTGTTCCGTTTCAAATCCATGCACGCATTTCTAAAGGTCGTACGGCACTGTTTCGCCATTTCGGACGGATGTTGCACCTTGCACCGTGGATGTTGCACCCTGTAGATATCGATTATTCGGACGGCCATTACTTCTGGCTCGTTTAGAGTTACGGGAGCCATAACGAAGGCCTCGATGAGTTCTACAGCTTTGACAGATTTCAGCCGTCAACGGATAGATTAATGCTCAAAAAGGACAACCCGAATCTCAATCGGGTCTCGTAAGTTTTTTACCCTTCGTTTTTTCGACACGTGGATTTTTACGGTAAAACGGGATTACGGTGGTCCGTCATCGACTTCCCATCGCTGGAGATTGGTGCACCATGGTACTGTTCCCTTTCAAATCCATGCACGCGTTTCGAAAAGGCCGTACGGCACTGTTTCGCCATTTCGGACGGATGTTGCACCTTGCACCGTGGATGTTCCACCCTGTAGATATCGATTATTCGGACAACCATAACTTCTGGTTCATTTAGAGTTACGGGAGCCATAACCTGTCAAAACGAAGGCCTCGATGAGTTCTACGGCTTTGACAGCTTTCAGCCGTCAAAGGATAGATTAATGCCCAAAAAGGGCAACCCGAATCTCAATCGGGTCTCGTAAGTTTTTTACCCTTCGTTTTTTCGACACGTGGATTTTTACGGTAAAACGGGATTACTGTGCCCCGTCTTCGACTTCCCATCGCTGAAGAGTGGTGCACCATGGTACTATTCCGTTTCAAATCCATGCACGCATTTCTAAAGGTCGTACGGCACTGTTTCGCCATTTCGGACGGATGTTGCACCTTACACCGTGGATGTTGCACCCTATAGATATCGATTATTCGGACGACCATTACTTCTGTCTCGTTTAGAGTTACGGGAGCCATAACCTGTCAAAACGAAGGCCTCGATGAGTTCTACGGCTTTGACAGATTTCAGCCGTCAACGGATAGATTAATGCTCAAAAAGGACAACCCGAATCTCTATCGAGTCTCGTAAGTTTTTTACCCTTCGTTTTTTCGACACGTGGATTTTTACGGTAAAACGGGATTACGGTGGCCCGTCATCGACTTCCCATCGCTGGAGATTGGTGCACCATGGTACTGTTCCGTTTCAAATCCATGCACGCATTTCTAAAAGGCCGTACGGCACTGTTTCGCCATTTCGGACGGATGTTGCACCTTGCACCGTGGATGTTCCACCCTGTAGATATCGATTATTCGGACGACCTTAACTTCTGGCTCGTTTAGAGTTACGGGAGCCATAACCTGTCAAAACGAAGGCCGCGATGAGTTTTACGGATTTAACAGCTTTCAGCCGTCAACGGATAGATTATGCCCAAAAAGGACAACCCGAATCTCAATCGGGTCTCGTAAGTATTTTACCCTTCGTTTTTTGGACACGTGGATTTTTACGGTAAAACGGGATTACGGTGGCCCGTCTTCGACTTCCCATCGCTGAAGAGTGATGCACCATGCTACTGTTCCGTTTCAATTCCATGCACGCATTTCTAAAGGCCGTACGGCACTGTTTCGCCATTTCAGACGGATGTTGCACCTTGCACCGTGGATGTTGCACCCTGTGGATATCGATTATTCGGACGGCCATAACTTCTGGCTCGTTTAGAGTTACGGGAGCCATAACCTGTCAAAACGAAGGCCTCGATGATTTCTACGGCTTTGACAAATTTCAGCCGCCAACGGATAGATTAATGCTCAAAATGGACAACCCGAATCTCAATCGGGTCTCGTAAGTTTTTTACCCTTCGTTTTTTCGACACTTGGATTTTTATGGTAAAACGGGATTACGGTGGCCCGTCATCGACTTCCCATCGCTGGAGATTGGTGCACCATGGTACTGTTCCGTTTCAAATCCATGCACGCATTTCTAAAAGGCCGTACGACACTGTTTCGCCATTTCGGACGGATGTTGCACCTTGCACCGTGGATGTTGCACCCTGTAGATATCGATTATTCGGACGGCCATAACTTCTGGCTCGTTTAGAGTTACGGGAGCCATTACCTGTCAAAACGAAGGCCTCGATGATTTCTACGGCTTTGACAAATTTCAGCCGTCAACGGATAGATTAATGCTCAAAAAGGACAACCCGAATCTCAATCGGGTCTCGTAAGTTTTTTACCCTTCGTTTTTTCGACACCTGGATTTTTACAGTAAAACGGGATTACGGTGGCCCGTCATCGACTTCCCATCGCTGGAGATTGGTGCACCATGGTACTGTTCCATTTCAAATCCATGCACGCATTTCTAGAAGGCCGTACGGCACTGTTTCGCCATTTCGGACGGATGTTGCACCTTGCACCGTGGATGTTCCACCCAGTAGATATCGATTATTCGGACGACCATAACTTCTGGCTCGTTTAGAGTTACGGGAGCCATAACCTGTCAAAACGAAGGCCTCGATGAGTTCTACGGCTTTGACAGCTTTCAGCCGTCAAAGGATAGATTAATGCCCAAAAAGGGCAACCCGAATCTCAATCGGGTCTCGTAAGTTTTTTACCCTTCGTTTTTTCGACACGTGGATTTTTACGGTAAAACGGGATTACTGTGCCCCGTCTTCGACTTCCCATCGCTGAAGAGTTGTGCACCATGGTACTGTTCCGTTTCAAATCCATGCACGCATTTCTAAAGGTCGTACGGCACTGTTTCGCCATTTCGGACGGATGTTGCACCTTGCACCGTGGATGTTGCACCCTGTAGATATCGATTATTCGGACGGCCATAACTTCTGGCTCGTTTAGAGTTACGGGAGCAATAACCTGTCAAAACGAAGGCCTCGATGAGTTCTACGGCTTTGACAGTTTTCAGCCGTCAACGGATAGATTAATGCCCAAAAAGGGCAACCCGAATCTCAATCGGGTCTCGTAAGTTTTTTACCCTTCGTTTTTTCGACACGTGGATTTTTACGGTAAAACGGGATTACTGTGCCCCGTCTTCGACTTCCCATCGCTGAAGAGTGGTGCACCATGGTACTGTTCCGTTTCAAATCCATGCACGCATTTCTAAAGGTCGTATGGCACTGTTTCGCCATTTCGGACGGATGTTGCACCTTGCACCGTGGATGTTGCACCCTGTAGATATCGATTATTCGGACGGCCATTACTTCTGGCTCGTTTAGAGTTACGGGAGCCATAACCTGTCAAAACGAAGGACTCGATGAGTTCTACGGCTTTGACAGATTTTAGCCGTCAACGGATAGATTAATGCTCAAAAAGGACAACCCGAATCTCAATCGGGTCTCGTAAGTTTTTTACCCTTCGTTTTTTCGACACGTGGATTTTTACGGTAAAACGGGATTACGGTGGCCCGTCATCGACTTCCCATCGCTGGAGATTGGTGCACCATGGTACTGTTCCGTTTCAAATCCATGCACGCATTTCTAAAAGGCCGTACGGCACTGTTTCGCCATTTCGGACGGATGTTGCACCTTGCACCGTGGATGTTCCACCCTGTAGATATCGATTATTCGGACGACCATAACTTCTGGCTCGTTTAGAGTTACGGGAGCCATAACCTGTCAAAACGAAGGCCTCGATGAGTTCTACGGCTTTGATAGCTTTCAGCCGTCAACGGATAGATTAATGCTCAAAAAGGACAACCCGAATCTCAATCGGGTCTCGTAAGTTTTTTACCCTTCGTTTTTTCGACACGTGGATTTTTACGGTAAAACGGGATTACTGTGCCCCGTCTTCGACTTTCAATCGCTGAAGAGTGGTGCACCATGGTACTGTTCCGTTTCAAATCCATGCACGCATTTCTAAAGGTCGTACGGCACTGTTTCGCCATTTCGGACGGATGTTGCACCTTGCACCGTGGATGTTGCACCCTGTAGATATCGATTATTCGGACGGCCATAACTTCTGGCTCGTTTGGAGTTACGGGAGCAATAACCTGTCAAAACGAAGGCCTCGATGAGTTCTATGGCTTTGACGGCTTTCAGCCGTCAACGGATAGATTAATGCCCAAAAAGGGCAACCCGAATCTCAATCGGGTCTCGTAAGTTTTTTACCCTTCGTTTTTTCGACACGTGGATTTTTACGGTAAAACGGGATTACTGTGCCCCGTCTTCGACTTCCCATCGCTGAAGAGTGGTGCACCATGGTACTGTTCCGTTTCAAATCCATGCACGCATTTCTAAAGGTCGTACGGCACTGTTTCGCCATTTCGGATGGATGTTGCACCTTGCACCGTGGATGTTGCACCCTGTAGATATCGATTATTCGGACGGCCATTACTTCTGGCTCGTTTAGAGTTACGGGAGCCATAACGAAGGCCTCGATGAGTTCTACAGCTTTGACAGATTTCAGCCGTCAACGGATAGATTAATGCTCAAAAAGGACAACCCGAATCTCAATCGGGTCTCGTAAGTTTTTTACCCTTCGTTTTTTCGACACGTGGATTTTTACGGTAAAACGGGATTACGGTGGTCCGTCATCGACTTCCCATCGCTGGAGATTGGTGCACCATGGTACTGTTCCCTTTCAAATCCATGCACGCGTTTCGAAAAGGCCGTACGGCACTGTTTCGCCATTTCGGACGGATGTTGCACCTTGCACCGTGGATGTTCCACCCTGTAGATATCGATTATTCGGACAACCATAACTTCTGGTTCATTTAGAGTTACGGGAGCCATAACCTGTCAAAACGAAGGCCTCGATGAGTTCTACGGCTTTGACAGCTTTCAGCCGTCAAAGGATAGATTAATGCCCAAAAAGGGCAACCCGAATCTCAATCGGGTCTCGTAAGTTTTTTACCCTTCGTTTTTTCGACACGTGGATTTTTACGGTAAAACGGGATTACTGTGCCCCGTCTTCGACTTCCCATCGCTGAAGAGTGGTGCACCATGGTACTATTCCGTTTCAAATCCATGCACGCATTTCTAAAGGTCGTACGGCACTGTTTCGCCATTTCGGACGGATGTTGCACCTTACACCGTGGATGTTGCACCCTATAGATATCGATTATTCGGACGACCATTACTTCTGTATCGTTTAGAGTTACGGGAGCCATAACCTGTCAAAACGAAGGCCTCGATGAGTTCTACGGCTTTGACAGATTTCAGCCGTCAACGGATAGATTAATGCTCAAAAAGGACAACCCGAATCTCTATCGAGTCTCGTAAGTTTTTTACCCTTCGTTTTTTCGACACGTGGATTTTTACGGTAAAACGGGATTACGGTGGCCCGTCATCGACTTCCCATCGCTGGAGATTGGTGCACCATGGTACTGTTCCGTTTCAAATCCATGCACGCATTTCTAAAAGGCCGTACGGCACTGTTTCGCCATTTCGGACGGATGTTGCACCTTGCACCGTGGATGTTCCACCCTGTAGATATCGATTATTCGGACGACCTTAACTTCTGGCTCGTTTAGAGTTACGGGAGCCATAACCTGTCAAAACGAAGGCCGCGATGAGTTTTACGGATTTAACAGCTTTCAGCCGTCAACGGATAGATTATGCCCAAAAAGGACAACCCGAATCTCAATCGGGTCTCGTAAGTATTTTACCCTTCGTTTTTTGGACACGTGGATTTTTACGGTAAAACGGGATTACGGTGGCCCGTCTTCGACTTCCCATCGCTGAAGAGTGATGCACCATGCTACTGTTCCGTTTCAATTCCATGCACGCATTTCTAAAGGCCGTACGGCACTGTTTCGCCATTTCAGACGGATGTTGCACCTTGCACCGTGGATGTTGCACCCTGTGGATATCGATTATTCGGACGGCCATAACTTCTGGCTCGTTTAGAGTTACGGGAGCCATAACCTGTCAAAACGAAGGCCTCGATGATTTCTACGGCTTTGACAAATTTCAGCCGCCAACGGATAGATTAATGCTCAAAATGGACAACCCGAATCTCAATCGGGTCTCGTAAGTTTTTTACCCTTCGTTTTTTCGACACTTGGATTTTTATGGTAAAACGGGATTACGGTGGCCCGTCATCGACTTCCCATCGCTGGAGATTGGTGCACCATGGTACTGTTCCGTTTCAAATCCATGCACGCATTTCTAAGAGGCCGTACGACACTGTTTCGCCATTTCGGACGGATGTTGCACCTTGCACCGTGGATGTTCCACCCTGTAGATATCGATTATTCGGACGACCATAACTTCTGGCTCGTTTAGAGTTACGGGAGCCATAACCTGTCAAAACGAAGGCCTCGATGAGTTCTACGGCTTTGACAGCTTTCAGCCGTCAACGGATAGATTAATGCCCAAAAAGGGCAACCCGAATCTCAATCGGGTCTCGTAAGTTTTTTACCCTTCGTTTTTTCGACACGTGGATTTTTACGGTAAAACGGGATTACTGTGCCCCGTCTTCGACTTCCAATCGCTGAATAGTGGTGCACCATGGTACTGTTCCGTTTCAAATCCATGCACGCATTTCTAAAGGTCGTACGGCACTGTTTCGCCATTTCGGACGGATGTTGCACCTTGCACCGTGGATGTTGCACCCTGTAGATATCGATTATTCGGACGGCCATAACTTCTGGCTCGTTTAGAGTTACGGGAGCAATAACCTGTCAAAACGAAGGCCTCGATGAGTTCTACTGCTTTGAAAGCTTTCAGCCGTCAACGGATAGATTAATGCCCAAAAAGGGCAACCCGAATCTCAATCGGGTCTCGTAAGTTTTTTACCCTTCGTTTTTTCGACACGTGGATTTTTACGGTAAAACGGAATTACTCTACCCCGTCTTCGACTTCCCATCGCTGAAGAGTGGTGCACCATGGTACTGTTCCGTTTCAAATCCATGCACGCATTTCTAAAGGTCGTATGGCACTGTTTCGCCATTTCGGACCGTTGTTGCACCTTGCACCGTGGATGTTGCACCCTGTAGATATCGATTATTCGGACGGCCATTACTTCTGGCTCGTTTAGAGTTACGGGAGCCATAACCTGTCAAAACGAAGGCCTCGATGAGTTCTACGGCTTTGACAGATTTCAGCCGTCAACGGATAGATTAATGCTCAAAAAGGACAACCCGAATCTCAATCGGGTCTCGTAAGTTTTTTACCCTTCGTTTTTTCGACACGTGGATTTTTACGGTAAAACGGGATTACGGTGGCCCGTCATCGACTTCCCATCGCTGGAGATTGGTGCACCATGGTACTGTTCTGTTTCAAATCCATGCACGCATTTCTAAAAGGCCGTACGGCACTGTTTCGCCATTTCGGACGGATGTTGCACCTTGCACCGTGGATGTTCCACCCTGTAGATATCGATTATTCGGACGACCATAACTTCTGGCTCGTTTAGAGTTACGGGAGCCATAACCTGTCAAAACGAAGGCCTCGATGAGTTCTACGGCTTTGACAGCTTTCAGCCGTCAACGGATAGATTAATGCCCAAAAAGGGCAACCCGAATCTCAATCGGGTCTCGTAAGTTTTTTAGCCTTCGTTTTTTCGACACGTGGACTTTTACGGTAAAACGGGATTACTGTGCCCCGTCTTCGACTTCCCATCGCTGAAGAGTGATGCACCATGCTACTGTTCCGTTTCAAATCCATGCACGCATTTCTAAAGGTCGTACGACACTGTTTCGCCATTTCGGACGGATGTTGCACCTTGCACCGTGGATGTTGCACCCTGTAGATATCGATTACTCGGACGGCCATAACTTCTGGCTCGTTTAGAGTTACGGAAGCCATAACCAGTCAAAACGAAGGCCTGGATGAGTTCTACGGCTTTGACAGATTTCAGCCGTTAACGGATAGATTAATGCTCAAAAAGGACAACCCGAATCTCAATCGGGTCTCGTAAGTTTTTTACCCTTCGTTTTTTCGACACGTGGATTTTTACGGTAAAGCGGGATTACGGTGGCCCGTCATCGACTTCCCATCGCTGGAGATTGGTGCACCATGGTACTGTTCCGTTTCAAATCCATGCACGCATTTCTAAAAGGCCGTACGGCACTGTTTCGCCATTTCGGACGGATGTTGCACCTTGCACCGTGGATGTTCCACCCTGTAGATATCGATTATTCGGACGACCATAACTTCTGGCTCGTTTAGAGTTACGGGAGCCATAACCTGTCAAAACGAAGGCCTCGATGAGTTCTACGGCTTTGACAGCTTTCAGCCGTCAACGGATAGATTAATGCCCAAAAAGGGCAACCCGAATCTCAATCGGGTCTCGTAAGTTTTTTACCCTTCGTTTTTTCGACATGTGGATTTTTACGGTAAAACGGGATTACTGTGCCCCGTCTTCGACTTCCAATCGCTGAAGAGTGGTGCACCATGGTACTGTTCCGTTTCAAATCCATGCACTCATTTCTAAAGGTCGTACGGCACTGTTTCGCCATTTCGGACGGATGTTGCACCTTGCACCGTGGATGTTGCACCCTGTAGATATCGATTATTCGGACGGCCATTACTTCTGGCTCGTTTAGAGTTACGGGAGCCATAACCTGTCAAAACGAAGGCCTCGATGAGTTCTATGGCTTTGACAGCTTTCAGCCGTCAACGGATAGATTAATGCTCAAAAAGGACAACCCGAATCTCAATCGGCTTTCGTAAGTTTTTTACCCTTCGTTTTTTCGACACGTGGATTTTTACGATAAAACGGGATTACTGTGCCCCGTCTTCGACGTCCCATCGCTGAAGAGTGGTGCACCATCGTACTGTTCCGTTTCAAATCCATGCACGCATTTCTAAAGGTCGTACGGCACTTTTTCGCCATTTCGGACGGATGTTGCACCTTGCACCGTGGATGTTGCACCCTGTAGATATCGATTATTCGGACGGCCATTACTTCTGGCTCGTTTAGAGTTATGGGAGCCATAACCTGTCAAAACGAAGGCCTCGATGAGTTCTACGGCTTTGACAGATTTCAGCCGTCAACGGATAGATTAATGCTCAAAAAGGACAACCCGAATCTCAATCGGGTCTCGTAAGTTTTTTACCCTTCGTTTTTTCGACACGTGGATTTTTACGGTAAAACGGGATTACGGTGGCCCGTCATCGACTTCCCATCGCTGGAGATTGGTGCACCATGGTACTGTTCCGTTTCAAATCCATGCACGCATTTCTAAAAGGCCGTACGGCACTGTTTCACCATTTCGGACGGATGTTGCACCTTGCACCGTGGATGTTCCACCCTGTAGATATCGATTATTCGGACGACCATAACTTCTGGCTCGTTTAGACTTACGGGAGCCATAACCTGTCAAAATGAAGGCCTCGATGAGTTCTACGGCTTTGACAGCTTTCAGCCGTCAACGGATAGATTAATGCCCAAAAAGGGCAACCCGAATCTCAATCGTGTCTCGTAAGTTTTTTACCCTTCGTTTTTTCGACACGTGGATTTTTACGGTAAAACGGGATTACTGTGCCCCGTCTTCGACTTCCCATCGCTGAAGAGTGGTGCACCATGGTACTGTTCTGTTTCAAATCCATGCACGCATTTCTAAAGGTCGTACGACATTGGTTCGCCATTTCGGACGGATGTTGCACCCTGTAGATATCGATTATTCGGACGGCCATAACTTCTGGCTTGTTTAGAGTTACGGGAGCCATAACCCGTCAAAACGAAGGCATTAATCTATCCGTTGATGGCTGAAAGCGGTCAATGCCGTAGAACTCATCGAGGCCTTCGTTTTGACAGGTTATGGTTCCCGTAACTCTAAACGAGCCAGAAGTTATGGCCGTCCGAATAATCGATATCTACAGGGTGCAACATCCACGGTGCAAGGTGCAACATCCGTCCGAAATGGCGAAACAGTGCCGTACGACTTTTAGAAATGCGCGCATGGATTTGAAACGGAACTGTACCATGGTGCACCACTCTCCAGCGATGGTAAATCGAAGACCAGCCACGGCAATCCCGTTTTGCCGTAAAAATCCATGTGTCGAAAAAACGAAGGGTAAAAAACTTACGAGACCCGATTGAGATTCGGGTTGTCCTTTTTAGGCATTAATCTATCCGTTGATGGCTAAAAGCGGTCAAAGCTGTAGAACTCCTCGAGGCCTTCGTTTTGACAGGTTATGGCTCCCGTAACTCTAAACGAGCCAGAAGTTATGCCCGTCCGAATAATCGATATCTACAGGGTGCAACATCCACGGTGCAATGTGCAACATCCGTCCGAAATGGCGAAACAGTGCCGTATGACTTTTTGAAATGCGTGCATGGATTTGAAACAGAACATTACCATGGTGCACCACTCTCCAGCGATGGGAAGTCGAAGACGGGCCACAGTAATCCCGTTTTACCGTAAAAATCCACGTGTCGAAAAAACGAAGGGTAAGAAACTTACGAGACCCGATTGAGATTCGGATTGTCCTTTTTGGGCATTATTCTATCCGTTGACGGCTGAAAGCTGTCAAATCCGTAAAACTCATCGCGGCCTTCGTTTTGACACGTTATGGCTCCCGTAAATCTAAACGAGCCAGAGTTATGCCCGTCCGGATAATCGATATCTACAGGGTGCAACATCCATGGTGCAAGGTGCAACATCCGTCCGAAATGGCGAAACAGTGCCGTATGACTTTTAGAAATGAGTGCATGGATTTGAAACGGAACATTACCTTGGTGCACCACTCTCCAGCGATGGGAAGTCGAAGACGGGCCACCGTAATCCCGTTTTACCGTAAAAATCCACGTGTCGAAAAAACGAAAGGTAAAAAACGTACGAGACCCGATTGAGATTCGTTTGTCCTTTTTGGGCATTAATATATCCGTTGATGGCTGAAAGCTGTAAAAGCCGTAGAACTCATCGAGGCCTTCGTTTTGACAGGTTATGGCTCCCGTAACTCTAAACGAGCCAGAAGTTATGGCCGTCCGAATAATCGATATCTACAGGGTGCAACATCCACGGTGCAAGGTGCAACATCCGTCTGAAATGGCGAAACAGTGCCGTACGACATTTAGAAATGCGTGCATGGATTTGAAACGGAACAGTACCATGGTGCCCCACTCTCCAGCGATGGGAAGTCGAAGACGGGCCACGATAATCCCGTTTTACCGTAAAAATCCACGTGCTGAAAAAACGAAGGGTAAAATACTTACGAGACCCGATTGAGATTCGCGTTGTCCTTTTTGGGCATTAATCTATCCGTTGACGGCTGAAAGCGGTCAATGCCGTAGAACTCATCGAGGTCTTCGTTTTGACAGGTTATGGTTCCCATAACTCTAAACGAGCCAGAAGTTATGGCCGTCCGAATAATCGATATCTACAGGGTGCAACATCCACGGTGCAAGGTGCAACATCCGTCCGAAATGGCGAAACAGTGCCGTACGACTTTTAGAAATGCGTGCATGGATTTGAAACGGAACTGTACCATGGTGCACCACTCTCCAGCGATGGTAAATCGAAGACCAGCCACGGTAATCCCATTTTGCCGTAAAAATCCATGTGTCGAAAAAACGAAGGGTAAAAAACTTACGAGACCCGATTGAGCTTCGGGTTGTCCTTTTTAGGCATTAATCTATCCGTTGACGGCTAAAAGCGGTCAAAGTTGTAGAACTCCTCGAGGCCTTCGTTTTGACAGGTTATGGCTCCCGTAACTCTAAACGAGCCAGAAGTTATGCCCGTCCCAATAATCGATATCTACAGGGTGCAACATCCACGGTGCAATGTGCAACATCCGTCCGAAATGGCGAAACAGTGCCGTTTGACTTTTTGAAATGCGTGCATGGATTTAAAACGGAACATTACCATGGTGCACCACTCTCTAGCGATGGGAAGTCGAAGACGGGCCACGGTAATCCCGTTTTACCGTAAAAATCCACGTGTCGAAAAAACGATGGGTAAAAAACTTACGAGACCCGATTGAGATTCGGGTCGTCCTTTTTGGGCATTAATCTATCCGTTGACGGCTGAAAGCCGTCAAAGCCGTAGAACTCATCGAGGCCTTCGTTTTGATAGGTTATGGCTCCCGTAACTCTAAACGAGCCAGAAGTTATGGCCGTCCGAATAATCGATATCTACAGGGTGAAACATCCACGGTGCAAGGTGCAACATACGTCCGAAATGGCGAAACAGTGTCGTACGACTTTTAGAAATGAGTGCATGGATTTGAAAAGGAACAGTACCATAGTGCACCACTCTCCAGCGATGGGAAGTCGAAGACGGGCCACGGTAATCCCGTTTTACCGTAAAAATCCACGTGTCGAAAAAACGAAGGGTAAAAAACTTACGAGACCCGATTGAGATTCTGGTTGTCCTTTTTGGGCATTAATTTATCCGTTGATGGCTGAAAGCTGTCAAAGCCGTAGAATTCATCGAGGCCTTCGTTTTGACAGGTTATGGATCCCGTAACTCTAAACGAGCCAGAAGTTATGCCCTTCCGAATAATCGATATCTACAGGGTGCAACATCCACGGTGCAAGGTGCAACATCCGTCCGAAATGGCGAAACAGTGCCGTATGACTTTTAGAAATGCGTGCATGGATTTGAAACGGAACAGTACCTTGGTGCACCACTCTCCAGCGATGGGAAGTCGAAGATGGGCCACGGTAATCCCGTTTTACCGTAAAAATCCACGTGTCGAAAAAACGAAGGGTAAAAAACTTACGAGACCCGATTGAGATTCGGGTTTTCCTTTTTGGGCATTAATCTATCCGTTGATGGCTGAAAGCTTTCATACCGTAGAACTCATCGAGGCCTTCGTTTTGACAGGTTATGGCCCCCGTAACTCTAAACGAGCCAGAAGTTATGCCCGTCCGAATAATCGATATCTACAGGGTGCAACATCCACGGTGCAAGGTGCAACATCCGTCCGAAATGGCGAAACAATGTCGTACAACTTTTAGAAATGCGTGCATGTATTTGAAACGGAACAGTACCATGGTGCCCAACTCTCCAGCGATGGTAAATCGAAGACCAGCCACGGTAATCCCGTTTTGCCGTAAAAATCCACGTGTCGAAAAAACAAAGGGTACAAAACTTACGAGATCCGATTGAGATTCGGGTTGTCCTTTTTGGGCATTAATAAATTCATTGATGGCTGAAAGCTTTCAAAGCCGTAGAACCCATCGAGGCCGTCATTTTGACAGGTTATGGCTCCCGTAACTCTAAACGAGCCAGAAGTTATGCCCGTCCGAATAATCGATATCTACAGGGTGCAACATCCACGGTGCAAGGTGCAACATCCGTCCGAAATGGCGAAACAGTGCCGTATGACTTTTAGAAATGCGTGCATGGATTTGAAACGGAACAGTACCTTGGTGCACCACTCTCTAGCGATGGGAAGTCGAAGACGGGCCACGGTAATCCCGTTTTACCGTAAAAATCCACGTGTCGAAAAAAGGAAGGGTAAAAAACTTACGAGACCCGATTGAGATTCGGGTTGTCCGTTTTGGGCATTAATCTATCCTTTGACGGCTGAAAGCTATCAAAGCCGTAGAACTCATCGAGGCCTTCGTTTTGATAGGTTATGGCTCACGTAACTCTAAACAATCCAGAAGTTATGGTCGTCCGAATAATCGATATCTACAGGGTGCAACATCCACGGAGCAAGATGCAACATCCGTCCGAAATGGCGAAACAGTGCCTTACGACTTTTAGAAATGCGTGTCCATATTTGAAACGGAACAGTTTCATGGTGCACCACTCTCCAGCGATGGGAAGTCGAAGACGGGCCTCGGTAATCCCGTTTTACCGTAAAAATCCACGTGTCGAAAAAACGAAGGGTAAAAAACTTACGTGACCCGATTGAGATTCGGGTTGTCCTTTTTGGGCATTAATCTATCCGTTGAAGGCTGAAAGCTGTCAAAGCCGTAGAACTCATCGAGGCCTTCGTTTTGTCAGGTTATGGCTCCCGTAACTCTAAACGAGCCAGAAGTTATAGCCGTCCGAATAATCGATATCTAGAGGGTGCAACATCCACGGTGCAAGGTGCAACATCCGTCCGAAATGGCGAAACTGTGACGTACGACTTTTCGAAATGCGTGCATGGATTTGAAACGGAACAGTACCATGGTGCACCACTCTCCAGCGATGGTAAATCGAAGACCAGCCACGGTAATCCCGTTTTGCCTTAAAAATCCACGTGTCGAAAAAACGAAGGGTAAAAAACTTACGAGTCCCGATTGAGATTCGGGTTGTCCTTTTTGGGCATTAATATATCCATTGATGGATGAAAGCTGTCAAAGCTGTAGAACTCCTTGAGTCCTTCGTTTTGAAAGGTTATGGCTCGCGGAACTCTAAACGAACCAAAAGTTATGCCCGTCCGAATAATCGATATCTACAGGGTGCAACATCCACAGTGCAAGGTGCAACATTCGTCCGAAATGGCGAAACAGTGCCGTATGACTTTTAGAAATGCGTGCATGGATTTGAAACGGAACAGTATCATGGTGCACCACTCTCCAGCGATGGGAAGTCGAAGACGGGCCACGGTAATCCCGTTTTACCGTAAAAATCCACGTGTCGAAAAAACGAAGGGTAAAAAACTTACAAGACCCGATTGAGATTCGGGTTGTCATTTTAGGGCATTAATCTATCTGTTGACGGCTGAAAGCTGTCAAAGCCGTAGAACACATCGAGGCCTTCGTTTTGATAGGTTATGGCTCCCGTAACTCTAAACGAGCCAGAAGTTATGGCCGTCCGAATAATCAATATCTACAGGGTGCAACATCCACGGTGCAAGGTGCAACATCCGTCCGAAATGGCGAAACAATGTCGTATGACTTTTAGAAATGCGTGCATGGATTTGAAACGGAACAGTACCATGGTGCATCACTCTCCAGCGATGGTAAATCGAAGACCAGCTACGGTAATCCCGTTTTGCCGTAAAAATCCACGTGCCGAAAAAACGAAGGGTAAAAAACTTACGAGACCCGATTGAGATTCGGGTTGTCCTTTTTGGGCATTAATCTATCCGTTGACGGCTGAAAGCTGTCAAAGCCGTAGAACTCATCGAGGCCTTCGTTTTGATAGGTTATGGCTCCCGTAAATCTAAACGAGCCAGAAGTTATGCCCGTCCGGATAATCGATATCTACAGGGTGCAACATCCATGGTACAAGGTGCAACATCCGTCCGAAATGGCGAAACAGTGCCGTATGACCTTTAGAAATGAGTGCATGGATTTGAAACGGAACAGTACCTTGGTGCACCACTCTCCAGCGATGGGAAGTCGAAGACGGGCCACGGTAATCCCGTTTTACCGTAAAAATCTACGTGTCGAAAAAACGAAAGGTAAAAAACGTACGAGACCCGATTGAGATTCGTTTGTCCTTTTTGGGCATTAATATATCCGTTGATGGCTGAAAGCTGTAAAAGCCGTAGAACTCATCGAGGCCTTCGTTTTGACAGGTTGTGGCTCCCGTAACTCTAAACGAGCCAGAAGTTATGGCCGTCCGAATAATCGATATCTACAGGGTGCAACATCCACGGTGCAAGGTGCAACATCCGTCCGAAATGGCGAAACAGTGCCGTACGACTTTTAGAAATGCGTGCGTGGATTTGAAACGGAACAGTACCATGGTGCCCCACTCTCCAGCGTTGGGAAGTCGAAGACGGGCCACGATAATCCCGTTTTATCGTAAAAATCCACGTGTCGAAAAAACGA
The DNA here is from genome assembly GCA_030765085.1 of Allium cepa. NCBI lineage: Eukaryota > Viridiplantae > Streptophyta > Magnoliopsida > Asparagales > Amaryllidaceae > Allium > Allium cepa. The sequence continues at coordinate 4,339,288 of CM060941.1, forward strand.
AGGGTAAAAAACTTACGAGACCCGATTGAGATTCGGGTTGTCCTTTTTGGGCATTAATCTATCCGTTGATGGCTGAAAGCTGTCAAATCCGTAGAAATCATTGAGGCTTTCGTTTTGACAGGTTATGGCTCCCGTAACTCTATACGAGCCAGAAGTTATGGCCGTCCGAATAATCGATATCTACAGGGTGCAACATCCACGGTGCAAGGTGCAACATCCGTCCGAAATGGCGAAACAGTGCCGTACGACTTTTAGAAATGCGTGCATGGATTTGAAACGGAACAGCACCATGGTGCCCCACTCTCCAGCGATGGGAAGTCGAAGACAGGCCACGATAATCCTGTTTTACCGTAAAAATCCACGAGTCGAAAAAACGAAGGGTAAAAAACTTACGAGACCCGATTGAGATTCGGTTGTCCTTTTTGGGCATTAATCTATCCGTTGACGGCTGAAAGCTGTCAAAGCCGTAGAAATCATCGAGGCCTTCGTTTTGTCAGGTTATGGCTCCCGTAACACTAAACGAGCCAGAAGTTATAGCCGTCCGAATAATCGATATCTATAGGGTGCAACATCCCCGGTGCAAGGTGCAACATCCGTCCGAAATGGCGAAACAGTGCCGTACGACTTTTCGAAATGTGTGCATGGGTTTGAAACGGAACAGTACCATAGTGCACCACTCTCCAGCGATGGTAAATCGAAGACCAGCCACGGTAATCCAGTTTTGCCGTAAAAATCCACGTGTCGAGAAAACGAAGGGTAAAAAAATTACGAGACCCGATTGAGATTCGGGTTGTCCTTTTTGGGCATTAATCTATACCGTTGATGGATGAAAGCTGCAAAGCTGTAGAACTCCTCGAGGCCTTCGTTTTGATATGTTATGGTTCCCGTAACTCTAAACGAGCCAAAAGTTATGCCCGTCCGAATAATCGATATCTACAGGGTGCAACATCCATAGTGCAAGGTGCAACATTCGTCCGAAATGGCAAAACAGTGCCGTATGACTTTTAGAAATGCGTGCATGGATTTGAAATGGAACATTACCATGGTGCACCACTCTCCAGCGATGGGAAGTTGAAGACGGGCCACGGTAATCCCGTTTTACCGTAAAAATCAACGTGTCGATAAAGCGAAGGGTAAAAAACTTACGAGACCCGATTGAGATTCGGGTTGTCCTTTTAGGGCATTAATCTATCCGTTGACGTCTGAAAGCTGTCAAAGCAGTAGAACATATCGAGGCCTTCGTTTTGATAGGTTATGGCTCCCGTAACTCTAAACAAGCCGGAAGTTATGGCCGTCCGAATAATCGATATCTACATGGTGCAACATCCACGGTGCAAGGTGCAACATCCGTCCGAAATGGCGAAACAATGTCGTACGACTTTTAGAAATGCGTGCATGGATTTGAAACGGAACAGTACCATGGTGCACCACTCTCCAGCGATGGTAAATCGAAGACCAGCCACGGTAATCCCATTTTGCCGTAAAAATCCACGAGTCGAAAAAACGAAGGGTAAAAAACTTACGAGACCCGATTGAGATTCGGGTTGTCCTTTTTGGGCATTAATATATCCATTGATAGCTGAAAGCTGTAAAAGCCGTAGAACTCATCGAGGCCTTCGTTTTGACAGGTTATGGCTCCCGTAACTCTAAACGAGCCAGAAGTTATGCCCGTTCGAATAATCGATATCTACAGGGTGCAACATCCATGGTGCAAGGTGCAACATCCGTACGAAATGGCGAAACAGTGCCGTATGACTTTTAGAAATGCGTGCATGAATTTGAAATGGAACAGTACCATGGTGCACCACTCTCCAGCGATGGGAAGTCGAAGACGGGCCACGGTAATACCGTTTTACCGTAAAAATCCACGTGTCGAAAAAATGAAGGGTAAAAAACTTACGAGACCCAATTGAGATTCGCGTTGTCCTTTTTCGGCATTAATCTATCCGTTGACGGCTGAAAGCTGTCAAAGCCATAGAACTCATCGAGGCCATCATTTTGACAGGTTATGGCTCCCGTAACTCTAAACGAGCCAGAAGTTATGGCCGTCCGAATAATCGATATCTACAGGGTGCAACATCCACGGTGCAAGGTGCAACATCCGTCCGAAATGGCAAAACAGTGCCGTAAGACTTTTAGAAATGCGTGCATGGATTTGAAACGGAACAGTACCATGGTGCCCAACTCTCCAGCGATGGGAAGTCGAAGACGGGCTACGGTAATCCCGTTTTACCGTAAAAATCCACGTGTCGAAAAAACGAAGGGTAAAAAACTTACGAGACTCGATTGAGATTCGGGTTGTCCTTTTTGGGCATTAATCTATCCGTTGACGGCTGAAAGCTCTCAGAGCTGTAGAACTCATCGAGGCCTTCATTTTAACAGGTTATGGCTCCCGTAACTCTTAACGAGCCAGAAGTTATGGTCGTCCGAATAATCGATATCTACAGGGTGCAACATCCACGGTGCAAGGTGCAACATCCGTCCGACATGGCGAAACAGTGCCGTACGACTTTTAGAAATGCGTGCATGGATTTGAAACGGAACAGTACCATGGTGCACCACTCTCTAGCGATGGTAAATCGAAAACCAGCCACCGTAATCCCGTTTTGCCGTAAAAATCCACGTGTCGAAAAAACTAAGGGCAAAAAACTTACGAGACCCGATTGAGATTCGGGTTGTCCTTTTTGGGCATTAGTCTATCCTTTACCGGGTGAAAGCTATCAAAGCCATAGAACTCATCGAGGCCTTCGTTTTGACAGGTTATGGCTCCCGTAACTCTAAACGAGCCAGAAGTTATGCCCGTTCGAATAATCGATATCTACAGGGTGCAACATCCATGGTGCAAGGTGCAACATCCGTACGAAATGGCGAAACAGTGCCGTATGACTTTTAGAAATGCGTGCATGGATTTGAAATGGAACAGTACCATGGTGCACCACTCTCCAGCGATGGGAAGTCGAAGACGGGCCATGGTAATACCGTTTTACCGTAAAAATCCACGTGTCGAAAAAACGAGGGGTAAAAAACTTACGAGACCCAATTGAGATTCGCTTTGTCCTTTTTCGGCATTAATCTATCCGTTGACGGCTGAAAGCTGTCAAAGCCATAGAACTCATCGAGGCCATCATTTTGACAGGTTATGGCTCCCGTAACTCTAAACGAGCCAGAAGTTATGGCCGTCCGAATAATCGATATCTACAGGGTGCAACATCCACGGTGCAAGGTGCAACATCCGTCCGAAATGGCAAAACAGTGCCGTACGACTTTTAGAAATGCGTGCAGGGATTTGAAACGGAACAGTACCATGGTGCCCAACTCTCCAGCAATGGGAAGTCGAAGACGGGCTACGGTAATCCCGTTTTACCGTAAAAATCCACGTGTCGAAAAAACGAAGGGTAAAAAACTTACGAGACCCGATTGAGATTCGGGTTGTCCTTTTTGGGCATTAATCTATCCGTTGACGGCTGAAAGCTGTCAGAGCTGTAGAACTCATCGAGGCCTTCATTTTAACAGGTTATGGCTCCCGTAACTCTTAACGAGCCAGAAGTTATGGTCGTCCGAATAATCGATATCTACAGGGTGCAACATCCACGGTGCAAGGTGCAACATCCGTCCGACATGGCGAAACAGTGCCGTACGACTTTTAGAAATGCGTGCATGGATTTGAAACGGAACAGTACCATGGTGCACCACTCTCTAGCGATGGTAAATCGAAAACCAGCCACCGTAATCCCGTTTTGCCGTAAAAATCCACGTGTCGAAAAAACAAAGGGTAAAAAACTTACGAGACCCGATTGAGATTCGGGTTGTCCTTTTTGGGCATTAGTCTATCCTTTACCGGGTGAAAGCTGTCAAAGCCATAGAACTCATCGAGGCCTTCGTTTTGATAGGTTATGGCTCCCGTAACTCTAAACGAGCCAGAAGTTATGGCCGTCCGAATAATCGATATCTACAGGGTGCAACATCCACGGTGCAAGGTGCAACATCCGTCCGAAATGGCGAAACTATGCCGTATGACTTTTAGAAATGCGTGCATGGATTTGAAACGGAACAACGCCATGGTGCACCACTCTTCAGCGATGGGAAGTCGAAGACGGGCCACGGTAATCCCGTTTTACCGTAAAAATCAACGTGTCGAAAAAACGAAGGGTAAAAAACTTACGAGACCCGATTGAGATTCGGGTTGTCCTTTTTGGGCATTACTCTATCCGTTGACGGCTGAAAGCGGTCAATGCCGTAGAACTCATCGAGGCCTTCGTTTTGATAGGTTATGGCTCCCGTAACTCTAAACGAGCCAGAAGTTATGGCCGTCCGAATAATCGATATCTACAGGGTGCAACATCCACGGTGCAAGGTGCAACATCCGTCCAAAATGGCAAAACAGTGTCGTACGACTTTTAGAAATGCGTGCATGGATTTGAAATGGAACAGTACCATGGTGCACTACTCTTCAGCGATGGGAAGTCGAAGACGGGCCACGGTAATCCCGTTTTACCGTAAAAATCCACGTGTCGAAAAAACGAAGGGTAAAAAACTTACGAGACCCGATTGAGATTCTGGTTGTCCTCTTTGGGCATTAATCTATCCGTTGACGGCTGAAAGCTGTCAAAGCCGTAGAACTCGTCGAGAGCTTCGTTTTGACAGGTTATGGCTCCCGTAAGTCTTAACGAGCCAGAAGTTATGGCCGTCCGAATAATCGATATGTACAGGGTGCAACATCCACGGTGCAAGGTGCAACATCCGTCCGACATGGCGAAACAGTGCCGTACGACTTTTAGAAATGCGTGCATGGATTTGAAATGGAACAGTACCATGGTGCTCCACTCTCCAGCGATGGTAAATCGAAGACCAGCCACAGTAATCCCGTCTTGCTGTAAAAATCCACGTGTCGAAAAAACGAAGGGTAAAAAACTTACGAGACCCGATTGAGATTCGGGTTGTCCTTTTTGGGCATTAGTCTATCCGTTGACGGCTGAAAGCTTCCAAAACTGTAAAACTCATCGAGGCCTTCGTTTTGACAGGTTATGGCTCTCGTAACTCTAAACGAGCCAGAAGTTATGGCCGTCCGAATAATCGATATCTACAGGGTGCAACATCCACGGTGCAAGGTGCAACATCCGTCCGAAATGGCGAAACAGTGCCGTACGACTTTTAGAAATGCGTGCATGGATTTGAAACGGAACAGTACCATGGTGCACCACTCTTCAACGATGGGAAGTCGAAGACGGGCCACGGTAATCCCGTTTTACCGTAAAAATCCACGTGTCGGAAAAACGAAGGGTAAAAAACTTACGAGCCCGATTGAGATTCGGGTTGTACTTTTTGGGCATTAATCTTTCCGTTGACGGCTGAAAGCTGTCAAAACCGTAGAACTCATGGAGGCCTTCGTTTTGACAGGTTATGGCTCCCATATCTCTAAACGAGCCAGAAGTTATGGCCGTCCGAATAATCGATATCTACAGGGTGCAACATCCACGGTGCAAGGTGCAACATCCGTCCGAAATGGCAAAACAGTGCCGTACGACTTTTAGAAATGCGTGCATGGATTTGAAACGGAACAGTACCATGGTGCCCCACTCTCCAGCGATGGGAAGTCGAATACGGGTCACGGTAATCCCGTTTTACCGTAAAAATCCACGTGTCGAAAAAATGAAGGGTAAAAAACTACGAGACCCGATTGAGATTCCGGTTGTCCTTTTTGGGCATTAATCTATCCGTGGATGGCTGAAAGCTTTCAGAGCCGTAGAACTCATCGAGGCCTTCATTTTAACAGGTTATGGCTCCCGTAACTCTTAACGAGCCAGAAGTTATGGCCGTCCGAATAATCGATATCTACAGGGTGCAACATCCACGGTGCAAGATGCAACATCCGTCCGACATGGCGAAACAGTGCCGTACGACTTTTAGAAATGCATGCATGGATTTGAAACGGAACAATACCATGGTGCACCACTCTCCAGCGATGGTAAATCGAAAACCAGCCACCGTAATCCCGTTTTGCCGTAAAAATCCACGTGTCGAAAAAACGAAGGGTAAAAAACTTACGAGACCCGATTGAGATTCGGGTTGTCCTTTTTGGGCATTAGTCTATCCTTTACCGGCTGAAAGCTGTCAAAGCCATAGAACTCATCGAGGCCTTCGTTTTGATAGGTTATGGCTCCCGTAACTCTAAACGAGCCAGAAGTTATGGCCGTCCGAATAATCGATATCTACAAGGTGCAACATCCACGGTGCAAGGTGCAACATCCGTCCGAAATGGCGAAACTATGCCGTATGACTTTTAGAAATGCGTGCATGGATTTGAAACGGAACAGTACCATGGTGCACCACTCTCCAGCGATGGAAAGTCGAAGACGGGCCACGGTAATCCCGTTTTACCGTAAAAATCCACGTGTCGAAAAAACGCAGGGTAAAAAACTTACGAGACCCGATTGAGATTCGGGTTGTCCTTTTTGGGCATTAATCTATCCGTTGACGGCTGAAAGTTGGCAAAGCCGTAGAACTAATCGGGGCCTTCGTTTTGATAGGTGTTTGTGCCAAAATTGGTCACAAACCCCGAATACCGCGAAAGCACCAGTTTATGAACACAAGTCAATAGTATTCAAACACAAATCTCAGTTCTCAGCAAATATTAAACAGTAATCCCAAAATAAAGAACAGAGACACAGGTTTTATAGTGGTTCGGCTATATCCGGCCTACGTCCACTCCAAAGTTTTTATCCTTTTATTGTTTATCCTTGATGATTACAGATGATTACAGCAGTTACAAAGTCCAAAACTTGAAATAAATAGCAGCAATGATGATATGGAATTATTCTGGCAACGTCCAAGCGTGTTTTCTCTCTCTAGAATCTTCGACCCCTTTTCTGAATGACCAGGGGCTGTATTTATAAGCGTAGGAGGCTGATATTTCTCCTAAAATCCGGGAAGACCACTTCAGGCACGTGAGGGGGCCCACATGCCCGAAATCTGGAGGTCCGGGCGCACCTTGGGATCGATTCGAAGTAAGGTTCGAATCGATCAAGAAATCATCCAATTGAGCTGAAATTTGGTGAGAACATTCTTCAACATGTATGTAAGCTCCTGTAAAAATTTCATTGCATTTGGATCAACGGTTTGGAAGATATGATCGATTTAAGATCAAAGCTCCGTGCGTTCTGCCTGGTTCGAACCCATGCTTCGAAACCATCCTCTCCGAAACCATCTCCTTCGAATCCATAAGGCCGACTCCTTCGAATCCATGGTCTTCGAATCCATGCTTTCTGAAGCCACGTCATTCGAATCCGTGTCCCTTGCTTTGTATCCATCATCTTAGAATCCATGTCTACTGCTTCGTATCCATCATCTTCGAATCCATGTCCAGTGCTTCGCATCCACCATCTTCGAATCCATTATCTTCGAGTCCATCAAGTTCTCATCGATGCGAACTAACCAGTATACACCTTTATGCCTCTCCATCAAGTCGAAGTCCATCGATTCGAAGAACCATCGATGCGAACTTTACCAAGCCGAAACCATGCCATTCGATATGAAGTGTATCGATTCGAACTGTCCTTGCGCAACGCCTCTTGATCGATGCGAACCTGTTGGGTTCGAATCCATCCTGGTGGGTTCGAATCTGATCGATTCGAACCGAGGACCACTTTGTCCCTTTTGATGGATTCGAACAACATGCATTCCCCACCGTGAATCCATCATATTTCCTCCATACGAACTCCGATTAACCTGAAATTTGAAGCATAGCCTCTCCTAGTCCTTGTCATCATCTCCAATCAATTTCGTCCCGATCGGAACTAAACCAAATTTTGACGACATCGATCGCAGCCTTGATTCCAATCGATCTCTAATCCCAATATCCATTATTCCTTACCAATTTGTGGATATTTCAGCCTTGACCAAAAGATGGGATAACACTGTGCCCCCCAAAACATGCCTTGTGATAACAAGGCATGTTTTGAATAGTTCCGAATCCAATATCCAAAGTCCATAGCCATATTGCCAGAGTATTTCATCCTTGACTGCTCCGAGTCGATATCCAATTCCAAACCCAATAACCAAAGTTTGAGCCAATTCCATATCCATTCGAACTCGACAACCGAGTCCCAATCCATCCTTATTCAATAGCCAATCACCGAATCCAAGACCTCTCCGGGTCAATATTCAAATCCATAACCTCCCCGAGCTCTTGCCAAGTGCAATCTACACATGACGATCGTGATCCGGTGTCCCTGGATGTTAAGCTAGCCTTATCGTGTTCTTGTCGAGCGTAATCCACACTTGATGATCTTGGTCCAGTGTCCCTGGACGTTAAGCTAACCTCTCCGGGTTGTTGCCAAGCGTAATCCACACTTGACGACCTTGGCCCAGTGTCCCTGGATGCCGTGTAATGCCATGGCTTAAGTCCTAAACCGAATCCTGGTCCCTTCGGACCCTTGTTGAGCATAGTCCATACTCAACGACCTAAAAATAACAATTGATAATACAGGGCCTAAGTCCTAGGCCGAATCCTGGTCACTCCGGACCCTTGCCGAGCATAGTCCATACTCGGCGACCTGAATGAGTCAATTTACCACGTTCGGGCGAAGTGACTCACCCCTTGCCAGGCATAATCCATACCCGACGACCATTTACCAAAAACTAGATGAAAATCCAATCAAAATCCAATCCAACATCCAAACTCAAAAAATCCAAATCATAAACCAGAAAACCAGAAATCCAAAGCAGCATTCAAAATCAAAAACGACCACCCAAAGAAAAACCCAAATCAAAAAGCAAGCAAAACCAGGAGCTCAATCCAAGCTCCAAAACCAAAATCCAAAAAAAAAAGTAGTGTCCAATCCAAAAGCAAAAGATAGATTTCACAAACCATAGCGTTGTAGTTTATCATCATTCAGAGCATGCCTAGGGGCTATCTCTGTCCCCGTACATGTGTAAATGACTTGGTTGCTTGCTAATAGTTCGCTACTTATTCCATATTATCCTGATTAGTGGATGATCAATCGACCACCATCCCTCGGTCTCCCATCATCACGGCGAGAGGTTGTCGGTTGTTGCTCCTGCTCCACTGTTGCATTCCGAGCTCCGACATACTGCTGTAACTGTCCATTCCTTACATGCTCCTCGATTATATCCTTCAAGTGCCTGCAGCTGTTGGTGTCGTGTCCGTCTAAGTCATGGAAGAGACAATGCCTCCCTGATGCCCTCTCTCGTTCAGAAGGCTCTCTCCTGGCTGGCCTCCGGTAGGGAAGGCGATTCCGAGTATCCATGTATATCCGCTCCAGCGTCTCGTTCAATCCTGTGTATGTGGAAAACTTTGCATCCTTCCATCGCTTCCTAGCGTTTCCAGAATCATTATCCAATTTCCTTTTTCCTAGCGTTTCCAGAATCATTGTGGAAAACGAGCCACCGTAATCCCGTTTTACCGTAAAAATCCACGTGTCGAAAAAACGAAGGGTAAAAAACTTACGAGACCCGATTGAGATTCGGGTTGTCCTTTTTGGGCATTAATCTATCCGTTGACGGCTGAAAGATGTCAAAACCGTAGAACTCATCGAGGCCTTCGTTTTGATAGGTTATGGCTCCCGTAACACTAAACGAGCCAGAAGTTATGGCCGTCCGAATAATCGATATCTACAGGGTGCAACATCCACGGTGCAAGGTGCAACATCCGTCCGAAATGGCGAAACAGTGCCGTACGACCTTTAGAAATGCGTGCATGGATTTGAAACGGAACAGTACCATGGTGCACCACTCTCCAGCGATGGGAAGTCGAAAACAAGCCACCGTAATCCCGTTTTACCGTAAAAATCCACGTGTCGAAAAACGAAGGGTAAAAAACTTACGAGACCCGATTGAGATTCAGGTTGTCCTTTTTGGGCATTAATCTATCCGTTGACGGTTGAAAGCTGTCAAAGCCGTAGAACTCATCGAGGCCTTCGTTTTGATAGGTTATGGCTCCCGTAACTCTAAACGAGCCAGAATTTATGGCCGTCCGAATAATCGATATCTACAGGGTGCAACATCCACGGTGCAAGGTGCAACATCCGTCCGAAATGGCGAAACAGTGCCGTACGACCTTTAGAAATGCGTGCATGGATTTGAAACGGAACAGTACCATAGTGCACCACTCTCCAGCGATGGGAAGTCGAAAACGAGCACCGTAATCCCGTTTTACCGTAAAAATTCACGTGTCGAAAAAACGAAGGGTAAAAAACTTACGAGACCCGATTGAGATTCGGGTTGTCCTTTTTGGGCATTAATCTATCCATTGACGACTGAAAGCTGTCAAAACCGTAGAACTCATCGAGGCCTTCGTTTTGATAGGTTATGGCTTCCGTAACACTAAACGAGCCAGAAGTTATGGCCGTCCGAATAATCGATATCTACAGGGTGCAACATCCACGGTGCAAGGTGCAACATCCGTCCGAAATGGCGAAACAGTGCCGTACAACATTTAGAAATGCATGCATGGATTTGAAACGGAACAGTACCATGGTGCACCACTCTCCAGCGATGGGAAGTCGAAAACGCGCCACCGTAATCCCGTTTTACCGTAAAAATCCACGTGTCGAAAAACGAAGGGTAAAAAACTTACGAGACCCGATTGAGATTCGGGTTGTCCTTTTTGGGCATTAATCTATCCGTTGACGGCTGAAAGCTGTCAAAGCCGTAAAACTCATCGAGGCCTTCGTTTTGACAGGTTATGGCTCACGTAACTCTTAACGAGCCAGAAGTTATGGCCGTCCGAATAATCGATATCTACAGGGTGCAACATCCACGGTGCAAGGTGCAACATCCGTCCGAAATGGCGAAACAGTGTCGTACGACTTTTAGAAATGCGTGCATGGATTTGAAATGGAACAGTACCATAGTGCACCACTCTCCAGCGATGGGAAGTCGAAGACGGGCCACGGTAATCCCGTTTTACCGTAAAAATCCACGTGTCGAAAAAACGAAGGGTAAAAAACTTACGAGACCCGATTGAGATTCGGTTGTCCTTTTTGGGCATTAATCTATCCGTTGACGGCTGAAAGCAGTCAAAGCCGTAGAACTCATCGAGGCCTTCGTTTTGACAGGTTGTGGCTCCTGTAACTCTAAACGAGCCAGAAGTTATGGTCGTCCGAATAATCGATATCTACAGGGTGCAACATCCACGGTGCAAGGTGCAACATCCGTCCGAAATGGCAAAACAGAGTCGTACGACCTTCAAAAATGCGTGCATGGATTTGAAATGGAACAATACCATGGTGCACCACTCTCCAGCGATGGGAAGTCGAAAACGGGGCACCGTAATCCCGTTTTACCGTAAAAATCCACGTGTCGAAAAAACGAAGGGTAAAAAACTTACGAGACCCGATTGAGATTCGGGTTGTCCTTTTTGGGCATTAATCTATCCGTTGACGGCTGAAAGCCGTCAAAGCCGTAGAACACATCGAGGCATTCGTTTTGATAGGTTATGGCTCCCGTAACTCTAAACGAGCCAAAAGTTATGGCCGTCCGAATAATCGATATCTATAGGGTGCAACATCCACGGTGCAAGGTGCAACATCCGTCCGAAATGGCGAAACAGTGCCGTACGACCTTTAGAAATGCGTGCATGGATTTGAAACGGAACAGTACCATGGTGCACCACTCTCCAGCGATGGGAAGTCGAAAACGGGGCACCGTAATCCCGTTTTACCGTAAAAATCCACGTGTTGAAAAAACGAAGGGTAAAAAACTTACGAGACCCGATTGAGATTCGGGTTGTCCTTTTTGGGCATTAATCTATCCGTTGATGGCTGAAGGCTGTCAAAGCCGTAGAACTCATCGAGGCCTTCGTTTTGATAGGTTATGGCTCCCGTAACTCTAAACGAGCCAGAATTTATGGCCGTCCGAATAGTCGATATCTACAGGGTGCAACATCCACGGTGCAAGGTGCAACATCCGTCCGAAATGGCGAAACAGTGCCGTACGACCTTTAGAAAAGCGTGCATGGATTTGAAACGGAACAGTACCATAGTGCACCACTCTCCAGCGGAAGTCGAACACGAGCCACCGATCCCGTTTTACCGTAAAAATCCACGTGTCGAAAAAATGAAGGGTAAAAAACTTACGAGACCCGATTGAGATTCGGGTTGTCCTTTTTGGCATTAATCTATCCGTTGACGGCTGAAAGCTGTCGAAGCCGTAGAACTCATCGAGGCCTTCGTTTTGATAGGTTATGGCTACCGTAAAACTAAACGAGCCAGAAGTTATGGCCGTCCGAATAATCGATATCTACAGGGTGCAACATCCACGGTGCAAGGTGCAACATCCGTCCGAAATGGCGAAACAGTGTCGTACGACCTTTAGAAATGCGTGCATGGATTTGAAACGGAACAGTACCATGGTGCACCACTCTCCAGCGATGGGAAGTCGAAAACGAGCACCGTAATCCCGTTTTACCGTAAAAATCCACGTGTCGAAAAAACGAAGGGTAAAAACTTACGAGACCAGATTGAGATTCGGGTTGTCCTTTTTGGGCATTAATCTATCCATTGACGACTGAAAGCTGTCAAAACCGTAGAACTCATCGAGGCCTTCGTTTTGATAGGTTATGGCTTCCGTAACACTAAACGAGCCAGAAGTTATGGCCGTCCGAATAATCGATATCTACAGGGTGCAACATCCACGGTGCAAGGTGCAACATCCGTCCGAAATGGCGAAACAGTGCCGTACGACATTTAGAAATGCATGCATGGATTTGAAACGGAACAGTACCATGGTGCACCACTCTCCAGCGATGGGAAGTCGAAAACGCGCCACCGTAATCCCGTTTTACCGTAAAAATCCACGTGTCGAAAAACGAAGGGTAAAAAACTTACGAGACCCGATTGAGATTCGGGTTGTCCTTTTTGGGCATTAATCAATCCGTTGACGGCTGAAAGCTGTCAAAGCCGTAGAACTTATCGAGGCCTTCGTTTTGATAGGTTATGGCTCCCGTAACTCTAAACGAGCCAGAATTTATGGCTGTCCGAATAATCGATATCTACAGCGTGCAACATTCACCGTGCAAGGTGCAACATCCGTCCGAAATGGCGAAACAGTGCTGTACGACCTTTAGAAATGCGTGCATGGATTTGAAACGAAACAGTAACATGGTGCACCACTCTCCAGCGATGGGAAGTCGAAAACGGGGCACCGTAATCTCGTTTTACCGTAAAAATCCACGTGTCGAAAAAACGAAGGGTGAAAAACTTACGAGACCCGATTGAGATTCGGGTTGTCCTTTTTGGGCATTAATCTATCCGTTGACGGCTGAAAGCTATCAACGCCGTAGAACTCATCGCGGCCTTCGTTTTGACGGGTTATGGCTCCCGTAACTCTAAACGAGCCAGAAGTTATGACCGTCCGAATAATGGATAACTACAGGGTGCAACATCCACGGTGCAAGGTGCAACATCCGTCCGAAATGGCAAAACAGTGCCGTACGACCTTTAGAAATGCGTGCATGGATTTGAAACGGAACAGTATCATGGTGCACCACTCTCCAGCGATGGGAAGTCGAATACGGGGCACCGTAATCCCGTTTTCCGTAAAAATCCACGTGTCGAAAAAACGAAGGGTAAAAAACTTACGAGACCCGATTGAGATTCGGGTTGTTCTTTTTGGGTATTAGTCTATCCGTTGACCGCTAAAAGCTGTCAAAGCCGTAGAACTCATCGAGGCCTTCGTTTTGATAGGTTATGGCTCCCGTAACTCTAAACGAGCCAGAAGTTATGGCCGTCCGAATAATCGATATCTACAGGGTGCAACATCCACGGTGCAAAGTGCAACATTCGTCCGAAATGGCGAAACAGTGCCGTACGACCTTTAGAAATGCGTGCATGGATTTGAAACGGAACAGTACCATGGTGCACCACTCTCCAGCGATGGGAAGTCGAAAACGGGGCACCGTAATCTCGTTTTACCGTAAAAATCCACGTGTCGAAAAAACGAAGGGTAAAAAACATACGAGACCCGATTGAGATTCGGGTTGTCCTTTTTGGGCATTAATCTATCCGTTGACGGCTGAAAGCTGTCAAAGCCATAGAACTCATCGAGGCCTTCGTTTTGATAGGTTATGGCTCCCGTAACTCTAAACGAGCCAGAAGTTATGGTCGTCCGAATAATCGATATCTACAGGGTGCAACATCCACGGTGCAAGGTGCAACATCCATCCAAAATGGCGAAACAGCGCCGTACGACTTTTAGAAATGCGTGCATGGATTTGAAACGGAACAGTACCAAAGTCCACCATTCTCCAGAGATGGGAAGTCAAAGACGGGCCACGGTAATCCCGTTTTACCGTAAAAATCCACGTGTCGAAAAAACGAAGGGTAAAAAACTTACGAGACCCGATTGAGATTCGGGTTGTCCTTTTTGGGCATTAATCTATCCGTTGACGGCTGAAAGCTGTCAAAGCCGTAGAACTCATCGAGGCCTTCGTTTTGATAGGTTATGGCTCCCGCAACACTAAACGAGCCAGAAGTTATGGCCGTCCGAATAATCGATATCTACAGGGTGCAACATGCACGGTGCAAGGTGCAACATCCGTCCGAAATGGCGAAACAGTGTCGTACAACCTGTAGAAATGCGTGCATGGATTTGAAACGGAACAGTACCATGGTGCACCACTCTCCAGCGATGGGAAGTCGAAAACGAGCCACCGTAATCCCGTTTTACCGTAAAAATCCACGTGACGAAAAAACGAAGGGTAAAAAACTTACGAGACCCGATTGAGATTCGGGTTGTCCTTTTTGGGCATTAATCTATCCGTTGACGGCTGAAAGCTGTCAAAGCCGTAGAACTCATCGAGGCCTTCGTTTTGATAGGTTATGGCTCCCGTAACTCTAAACGAGCCAGAATTTATGGCCGTCCGAATAATCGATATCTACAGGGCGCAACATCCACGGTGCAAGGTGCAACATCCGTCCGAAATGGCGAAACAGTGACGTATGACATTTAGAAACGCGTGCATGGATTTGAAACGGAACAGTACCATGGTGCACCACTCTCCAGCGATGGGAAGTCGAAAACGGGGCACCGTAATCTCTTTTTACCGTAAAAATCCACGTGTCGAAAAAACGAAGGGTAAAAAACTTACAAGACCCGATTGAGATTCGGGTTGTCCTTTTTGGGCATTAATCTATCCGTTGACGGCTGAAAGCTGTCAAAGCCGTAGAACTCCTCGAGTTCTTCGTTTTGACAGGTTATGGATCCCGTAACTCTAAATGAGCCAGAAGTTATGACCGTCCGAATAATGGATAACTACAGGGTGCAACATCCACGATGCAAGGTGCAACATCCGTCCGAAATGGCGAAATAGTGCCGTACGACCTTTAGAAATGCATGCATGGATTTGAAACGGAACAGTATCATGGTGCACCACTCTCCAGCGATGGGAAGTCGAATACGGGGCACCGTCATCCCGTTTTCCGTAAAAATCCACGTGTCGAAAAAACGAAGGGTAAAAAACTTACGAGACCCGATTGAGATTCGGGTCGTTCTTTTTGGGCATTAATCTATCCGTTGACGACTGAAAGCTATCAAAGCCGTAGAACTCATCGAGGCCTTCGTTTTGATAGGTTATGGCTCCCGTAGCTCTAAACGAGCCAGAAGTTATGGCCATCCGAATAATCGATATCTACAGGGTGCAACATTCGTCCGAAATGGCGAAACAGTGCCGTATGACCTTTAGAAATGCGTGCATGGATTTGAAACGGAACTGTACCATGGTGTACCACTCTCAAGCGATGGGAAGTCGAAAACGGGGCACCGTAATCTCTTTTTACCGTAAAAATCCACGTGTCGAAAAAACGAAGGGTAAAAAACTTACGAGACCCGATTGAGATTCGGGTTGTCATTTTTGGGCATTAATCTATCCGTTGACGGCTGAAAGCAGTCAAAGCCGTAGAACTCATCGAGGCCTTCGTTTTGATAGGTTATGGCTCCCGTAACTCTAAACGAGCCAGAAGTTATGGCCGTCCGAATAATCGATATCTACAGGGTGCAACATCCACGGTGCAAGGTGCAACATCCGTCCAAAATGGCGAAACAGTGCCGTACGACCTTTAGAAATGCGTGCATGGATTTGAAACGGAACAGTACCAAGGTGCACCACTCTCCAGCGATGGGAAGTCGAAAACGAGCCACCGTAATCTCGTTTTACCGTAAAAATCCACGTGTCAAAAAAACAAAGGGTAAAAAACTTACGAGACCCGATTGAGATTCGGGTTGTCCTTTTTGGGCATTAATCTATCCGTTGACGGCTGAAAGCTGTCAAAGCCGTAGAACTCATCGAGGCCTTCGTTTTGACAGGTTATGGCTCCCCTAACTCTAAACAAGCCAGAATTTATGGCCGTCCGAATAATCGATATCTACAGGGTGCAACATCCACCGTGCAAGGTGCAACATCCGTCCGAAATGGAGAAACAGTGCCATACGACCTTTAGAAATGCGTGCATGGATTTGAAACAGAATAGTACCATGGTGCACCACTCTCCAGCGATGGGAAGTCGAAAACGGGGCACCGTAATCTCGTTTTACCGTAAAAATCCACGTGTCGAAAAAACGAAGGGTAAAAAACTTACGAGACCCGATTGAGATTCAGGTTGTCCTTTTTGGGCATTAATCTATCCGTTGACGGCTGAAAGCTGTCAAAGCCGTAGAACTCATCGAGGCCTTCGTTTTGATAGGTTATGGCTCCCGTAACTCCAAACGAGCCAGAAGTTATGGTCGTCCGAATAGTCGATATCTACAGGGTGCAACATCCGTCCGAAGTGGCGAAACAGTGTCGTACGACTTTTAGAAATACGTGCACGGATTTGAAATGGAACAGTACCATAGTGAACCACTCTCCAGCGATGGGAAGTCGAAGACGGGCCACGGTAATCCCGTTTTACCGTAAAAATCCACGTGTCAAAAAAACGAAGGGTAAAAAACTTACGAGACCCGATTGAGATTAGGGTTGTCCTTTTTGGGCATTAATCTATCCGTTGACGGCTGAAAGCTGTCAAAGCCGGCCTTCGTTTTGATAGGTTATGGCTCCCGTAACTCTAAACGAGCCAGAAGTTATGGCCGTCCGAATAATCGATATCTACAGGGTGCAACAGCCACGGTGCAAGGTGCAACATCCGTCGGAAATGGCGAAACAGTGCCGTACGACTTTTAGAAATGCGTGCATGGATTTGAAACGGAACAGTACCATGGTGCACCACTCTCCAGCGATGGGAAGTCGAAGACGGGCCACAGTAATCCCGTTTTACCGTAAAAATCCACGTGTCGAAAAAACGAAGGGTAAAAAACTTACGAGACCCGATTGAGATTCGGGTTGTCCTTTTTGGGCATTAATCTATCCGTTGACGGCTGAAAGCTGTCAAAGCCATAGAAATCATCGAGGCCTTCGTTTTGACAGGTTATGGCTCCCGTAAATCTTAACGAGCCAGAAGTTATGGCCGTCTGAATAATCGATATCTACAGGGTGCAACATCCACGATGCTAGGTGCAACATCCGTCCAACATGGCGAAACAGTGCCGTACGACTTTTAGAAATGCGTGCATGGATTTGAAACGGAACAGTACCAAGGTGCACCACTCTCCAGCGATGGTGAATCGAAGACCAGCAACCGTAATCCCGTTTTGCCGTAAAAATCCACGTGTCGAAAAAATGAAGGGTAAAAAACTTACGAGACCCGATTGAGATTTGGGTTGTCCTTTTTGGGCATTAATCTATCTGTTGACGGCTGAAAGCTGTCAAAGCCGTAGAACTCATCGAGGCCTTCGTTTTGACAGGTTATGGCTCCCGTAACTCTTAACGAGCCAGAAGTTATGGCTGTCCGAATAATCGATATCTACAGGGTGCAACAACCGTCCGACATGGCGAAATAGTGCCGTACGACTTTTAGAAATGCGTGCATGGATTTGAAATGGAACAGTACCATGGTGCACCACTCTCCAGCGATGGTAAATCGAAGACCAGCCACCGTAATCCCGTTTTGCAGTAAAAATCCACGTGTCGAAAAAACGAAGGGTAGAAAACCTACGAGACCCGATTGAGATTCGGGTTGTCCTTTTTGGGCATTAGTCTATCCGTTGACGGCTGAAAGCTGTCAAAGCCGTAGAACTCATCGAGGCCTTCGTTTTGACAGGTTATGGCTCCCGTAACTCTTAACGAGCCAGAAGTTATGGCCGTCCGAATAATCGATATCTACAGGGTGCAACATCCACGGTGCAAGGTGCAACATCCGTCCGACATGGCGAAAAAGTGTCGTACGACTTTTAGAAATGCGTGAATGGATTTGAAACGGAACAGTACCATGGTGCACCACTCTCCAGCGATGGGAAGTCGAAGACGGGCCACCGTAATCCCGTTTTGCAGTAAAAATCCACGTGTCGAAAAAACGAAGGGTAGAAAACCTACGAGACCCGATTGAGATTCGGGTTGTCCTTTTTGGGCATTAGTCTATCCGTTGACGGCTGAAAGCTGTCAAAGCCGTAGAACTCATCGAGGCCTTCGTTTTGACAGGTTATGGCTCCCGTAACTCTTAACGAGCCAGAAGTTATGGCCGTCCGAATAATCGATATCTACAGGGTGCAACATCCACGGTGCAAGGTGCAACATCCGTCCGACATGGCGAAAAAGTGTCGTACGACTTTTAGAAATGCGTGAATGGATTTGAAACGGAACAGTACCATGGTGCACCACTCTCCAGCGATGGGAAATCGAAGACGGGCCACGGTAATCCCGTTTTACCGTAAAAATCCACGTGTCGAAAAAACGAAGGGTAAAAAACTTACGAGACCCGATTGAGATTCGGGTTCTCCTTTTTGGGCATTAGTCTATCCGTTGACGGCTAAATGCTGTCAAAGCCGTAGAACTCATCGAGGCGTTCGTTTTGAAAGGTTATGGCTCCCGTAATTCTAAACGAGCCAGAAGTTATGGCCGTCCAAATAATCGATATCTAGAGGGTGCAACATCCACAGTGCAAGGTGCAACATCCGTCCGAAATGGCGAAACAGTGTCGTACGACTTTAAGAAATGCGTGCATGGATTTGAAACGGAACATTACCATAGTGCACCACTCTCCAGCAATGGGAAGTCGAAGACGGGCCAAGGTAATCCCGGTTTACCGTAAAAATCCACGTGTCGAAAAAACGAAGGGTAAAAAACATACGAGACCCGATAGAGATTAGGGTTGTCCTTTTTGGGCATTAATCTATCCGTTGACGGATGAAAGCGGTCAAAACCGTAGAACTCATCGAGGCCTTCATTTTGACAGGTTATGGCTCCCATAACTCTTAACGAGCCAGAAGTTATGGCCGTCCGAATAATCGATATCTACAGGGTGCAACATCCACGGTGCAAGGTGCAACATCCGTCCGACATGGAGAAAAAGTGCCGTACGACTTTTAGAAATGCGTGCATGGATTTGAAATGGAACGGTACCATGGTGCACCACACTCCAGTGACGTTAAATCGAAGACCAGCCACCGTAATCCCGTTTTGCCGTAAAAATCCACGTGTCGAAAAAACGAAGGGTAAAAAACTTACGAGACCCGATTGAGATTCGGGTTGTCCTTTTTTGGCATTAGTCTATCCGTTGACGGCTGAAAGCTGTCAAAGCCATAGAACTCATCGAGGCCTTCGTTTTGATAGGTTATGGCTCCCGTAACTCTAAACGAGCCAGAATTTATGGTCGTCCAAATAGTCGATATCTACAGGGTGCAACATCCACGATGCAAGGTGCAACATCCGTCCGAAATGGCGAAACAGTGTCGTACGACTTTTAGAAATGCGTGCATGGATTTGAAATGGAACAGTACCATAGTGCACCGCTCTCCAGCGATGGGAAGTCGAAGACGGGCCACGGTAATCCCGTTTTACCGTAAAAATCCACGTGTCGAAAAAATGAAGGGTAAAAAACTTACCAGACCCGATTGAGATTCGGGTTGTCCTTTTTGGGAATTAATCTATCCGTTGACGGCTGAAAGCTGTCAAAGCCGTAGAACTCATCGAGGCCTTCGTTTTTACAGGTTATGGCTCCCGCAACTCTAAACGAGCCAGAAGTTATGGCCGTCCGAATAATCGATATCTACAGGGTGCAACATCCACGGTGCAAGGTGCAACATCCATCCGAAATTGAGAAACAGTGCCGTACGACCTTTAGAAATGCGTTCATGGATTTGAAACGGAACAGTACCATGGTGCATCACTCTTCAGCGATGGGAAGTCGAAGACGGGCCACGGTAATCCCGTTTTACCGTAAAAATCCACGTGTCGAAAAAACGAAGGGTAAAAAACTTACGAGGCCCGATTGAGATTCGGGTTGTCCTTTTTGGGCATTAATCTATCCGTTGAAGGCTGAAAGCTGTCAAAGCCGTAGAACTCCTCGAGTCCTTCGTTTTGACAGGTTATGGCTCCCGTAACTCTAAACGACCCAGAACTTATGGCCGTCCGAATAATCGATAACTACAGGGTGCAACATCCACAGTGCAAGGTGCAACATCCGTCCGAAATGGCGAAACAGTGCCGTACGACCTTTAGAAATTCGTGCATGGATTTGAAACGGAACTGTACCATGGTGCACCACTCTCCAGTGATGGGAAGTCGAATACGGGGCACCGTAATCCCGTTTTTCGTAAAAATCCACATGTCGAAAAAACGAAGGGTAAAAAACTTACGAGACCCGACTGAGATTCGAGTTGTCCTTTTTGGGCATTAGTCTATTCGTTGACGGCTGAAAGCTGTCAAACCCGTAGAACTCATCGAGGCCTTCGTTTTGACAGGTTATGGCTCCGTAACTCTTAACGAGCCAGAAGTTATGGCCGTCCGAATAATCGATATCTACAGGGTACAACATCCACGGTGCAAGGTGCAACATCCGTCCGAAATGGCGAAACAGTGCTGTACGACTTTTAGAAATGCGTGAATGGATTTGAAACGGAACAGTACCATGGTGCACCACTCTCCAGCGATGGGAAGTCGAAGATGGGCCACGGTAATCCCGTTTTACCGTAAAAATCCACGTGTCGAAAAAACGAAGGGTAAAAAACTTACGAGACCCGATTGAGATTCGGGTTGTCCTTTTTGGGCATTATTCTATCCGTTGACGGCTGAAAGCTATCAAAGCCGTAGAACTCATCGAGGTCTTCGTTTTGAAAGGTTATGGCTCCCGTAACTCTAAACGAGCCAGAAGTTATGGCCGTCTGAATAATCGATATCCAGAGGGTGCAACATCCACGGTGCAAGGTGCAACATCCGTCCGAAATGGCGAAATAGTGTCGTACGACTTTTAGAAATGCGTGCATGGATTTGAAATGGAACATTACCATAGTGCACCACTCTCCAGCAATGGGAAGTCGAAGACGGGCCAAGGTAATCCCGGTTTACCGTAAAAATCCACGTGTCGAAAAAACGAAGGGTAAAAAACATACGAGACCCGATTGAGATTCGGGTTGTCCTTTTTGGGCATTAATCTATCCGTTGATGGCTGAAAGCGGTCAAAGCCGTAGAACTCATCGAGGCCTTCGTTTTGACAGGTTATGGATCCCGCAACTCTAAACGAGCCAGAAGCTATGGACGTCCGAATAATCGATATCTACAAGGTGCAACAGCCACGGTGCAAGGTGCAACATCCGTCCGAAATGGCGAAGCAGTGCCGTACGACTTTTAGAAATGCGTGAAAGGATTTGAAACGGAACAGTACCATGGTGCACCACTCTCCAGCGATGGGAAGTCGAAGACGGGCCAAGGTAATCCCGTTTTACCGTAAAAATCCACGTGTCGAAAAAACGAAGGGTAAAAAACTTACGAGACCCGATTGAGATTCGGGTTGTCCTTTTTAGGCATTAATCTATCCGTTGACGGTTGAAAGCTGTCAAAGCCATAGAACTCATCGATGCCTTCGTTTTGACAGGTTATGGCTCCCGTAAATCTTAACGAGCCAGAAGTTATGCCGTCCGAATAATCGATATCTACAGGGTGCAACATCCACGGTGCTAGGTGCAACATCCGTCCGACATGGAGAAACAGTGCCGTACGACTTTTAGAAATGCGTGCATGGATTTGAAACGGAAAAGTACCATGGTGCACCACTCTCTAGCGATGGTGAATCGAAGACCAGCAACCGTAATCCCGTTTTGCCGTAAAAATCCACGTGTCGAAAAAACGAAGGGTAAAAAACTTACGAGACCCGATTGAGATTCGGGTTGTCCTTTTTGGGCATTAATCTATCCGTTGACGGCTTAAAGCCGTCAAAGCCGTAGAACTCATCGAGGCCTTCGTTTTGACACGTTATGGCTCCCGTAACTCTTAACGAGCCAGAAGTTATGGCTGTCCGAATAATCGATATCTACAGGGTGCAACATCCACGGTGCAAGGTGCAACAACTGTCCGACATGGCGAAATAGTGTCGTACGACTTTTAGAAATGCGTGCATGGATTTGAAACGGAACGGTACCATGGTGCACCACTCTCTAGCGATGGTAAATCGAAGACCAGCCACCGTAATCCCGTTTTGCCGTAAAAATCCACGTGTCGAAAAAACGAAGGGTAAATAACTTACGAGACCCGATTGAGATTCGGGTTGTTCTTTTTGGGCATTAGTCTATCCGTTGATGGCTGAAAGCTGTCAAAGCCGTAGAACTCATCGAGGCCTTCGTTTTGACATGTTATGGCTCCCGTAACTCTAAACGAGCCAGAAGTTATGGACATCCGAATAATCGATATCTACAGGGTGCAACATCCACGGTGCAAGGTGCCACATCCGTCCGAAATGGCGAAACAGTGCCGTACGAGTTTTAGAAATGCGTGAATGGATTTGAAACGGAACAGTACCACGGTGCACCACTCTCCAGCGATGGGAAATCGAAGACGGGCTACGGTAATCCCGTTTTACCGTAAAAATCCACGTGTCGAAAAAACGAAGGGTAAAAAACTTACGAGACCCGATTGAGATTCGGGTTCTCCTTTTTGGGCATTAGTCTATCCGTTGACGGCTAAATGCTGTCAAAGCCGTAGAACTCATCGAGGCGTTCGTTTTGAAAGGTTATGGCTCCCGTAATTCTAAACGAGCCAGAAGT
Source organism: Allium cepa (assembly GCA_030765085.1). Lineage (NCBI taxonomy): Eukaryota > Viridiplantae > Streptophyta > Magnoliopsida > Asparagales > Amaryllidaceae > Allium > Allium cepa. Next base: position 4,362,370 of record CM060941.1, read on the forward strand.
TATGGCCGTCCAAATAATCGATATCTAGAGGGTGCAACATCCACAGTGCAAGGTGCAACATCCGTCCGAAATGGCGAAACAGTGTCTTACGACTTTTAGAAATGCGTGCATGGATTTGAAACGGAACATTACCATAGTGCACCACTCTCCAGCATTGGGAAGTCGAAGACGGGCCAAGGTAATCCCGGTTTACCGTAAAAATCCACGTGTCGAAAAAACGAAGGGTAAAAAACATACGAGACCCGATTGAGATTCGGGTTGTCCTTTTTGGGCATTAATCTATCTGTTAACGGCTGAAAGCGGTCAAAGCCATAGAACTCATCGAGGCCTTTGTTTTGACAGGTTATGGCTCCCGTAACTCTAAACGAGCCAGAAGCTATGGACGTCTGAGTAATCGATATCTACAGGGTGCAACAGCCACGGTGCAAGGTGCAACATCCGTCCGAAATGGCGAAACAGTGCCGTAGGACTTTTAGAAATGCGTGCACGGATTTGAAACGGAACAGTACCATGGTGCACCACTCTCCAGCGATGGGAAGTCGAAGACGGGCCACGGTAATCCCGTTTTACCGTAAAAATCCACGTGTCGAAAAAACGATGGGTAAAAAACATACGAGACCCGATTGAGATTCGGGTTGTCCTTTTTGGGCATTAATTTATCCGTTGACGGCTGAAAGCGGTCAAAGCCGTAGAACTCATCGAGGACTTCGTTTTGATAGGTTATGGCTCCCGTAACTCTAAACGAGCCAGAAGCTATGGACGTCCGAATAATCGATATCTACAGGGTGCAACAGCCACGGTGCAAGGTGCAACATCCGTCCGAAATGGCGAAACAGTGCCGTACGACTTTTAGCAATGCGTGCATGTATTTGAAATGGAATAGTACCATGGTGCACCACTCTCCAGCGATGGGAAGTCGAAGACGGGCCACGGTAATCCCGTTTTACCGTAAAAATCCACGTGTCGAAAAAACGAAGGGTAAAAAACTTACGAGACCCGATTGAGATTCGGGTTGTCCTTTTTGGGCATTAATCTATCCGTTGACGGCTGAAAGCTGTCAAAGCCATAGAACTCATCGAGGCCTTCGTTTTGACAGGTTATGGCTCCCGTAAATCTTAACGAGCCAGAAGTTATGGCCGTCCGAATAATCGATATCTACACGGTGCAACATCCATGGTGCTAGGTGCAACATCCGTCCGACATGGCGAAACAGTGCCCTACGACTTTTAGAAACGCGTGCACGGATTTGAAACGGAACAGTACCATGGTGCACCACTCTCCAGCGATGGTGAATCGAAGACCAGCAACCGTAATCCCGTTTTGCCGTAAAAATCCAAGTGTCGAAAAAACGAAGGGTAAAAAACTTACGAGACCCGATTGAGATTCGGGTTGTCCTTTTTGGGCATTAATCTATCCGTTGACGGCTGAAAGCTGTCAAAGCTGTAGAACTCATTGAGGCCTTCGTTTTGACAGGTTTTTGCTCCCGTAACACTTAACGAGCCAGAAGTTATGGTTGTCCGAATAATCGATATCTACAGGGTGCAACATCCACGGTGCAAGGTGCAACAACCGTCTGACATGGCGAAATAGTGTCGTACGACTTTTAGAAATGCGTGCATTGATTTGAAACGGAATAGTACCATGGTGCACCACTCTCCAGCGATGGTAAATCGAAGACCAGCCAACCGTAATCCCGTTTTGCCGTAAAAATCCACGTGTCGAAAAAATGAAGGGTAAAAAACTTACGAGACCCGATTGAGATTCGGGTTGTCCTTTTTGTGCATTAGTCTATCCGTTGACGGCTGACAGCGGTCAAAGCCGTAGAACTCATCGAGGCCTTCGTTTTGACAGGTTATGGCTCCTGTAACTCTTAACGAGCCAGAAGTTATGGCCGTCCGAATAATCGATATCTACAGGGTGCAACATCCACGGTGCAAGGTGCAACATCCGTCCGAAATGGCGAAACAGTGTCGTACGACTTTTAGAAATGCGTGAATGGATTTGAAACGGAACAGTACCATGGTGCACCACTCTCCAGCGATGGGAAGTCGAAGATGGGCCACGGTAATCCCGTTTTACCGTAAAAATCCACGTGTCGAAAGAACGAAGGGTAAAAAACTTACGAGACCCGATTGAGATTCGGGTTGTCCTTTTTGGGCATTATTCTATCCGTTGACGGCTGAAAGCTGTCAAAGCCGTAGAACTCATCGAGGCCTTCGTTTTGAAAGGTTATGGCTCCCGTAACTCTAAACGAGCCAGAAGTTATGGCCGTCCGAATAATCGATATCTAGAGGGTGCAACATCCACGGTGCAAGGTGCAACATCCGTCCGAAATGGCGAAACAGTGTCGTACGACTTTTAGAAATGCGTGCATGGATTTGAAATGGAACATTACCATAGTGCACCACTCTCCAGCAATGGGAAGTCGAAGACGGGCCAAGGTAATCCCAGTTTACCGTAAAAATCCACGTGTCGAAAAAACGAAGGGTAAAAAACATACGAGGCCCGATTGAGATTCGGTTTGTCCTTTTTGGGCATTAATCTATCCGTTGACGGCTGAAAGCGGTCAAAGCGGTAGAACTCATCGAGGCCTTCGTTTTGACAGGTTATGGCTCCCGCAACTCTAAACGAGCCAGAAGCTATGGACGTCCGAATAATCGATATCTACAGGGTGCAACAGCCACGGTGCAAGGTGCAACATCCGTCCGAAATGGCGAAGCAGTGTCGTACGACTTTTAGAAATGCGTACAAGGATTTGAAACGGAACAGTACCATGGTGCACCACTCTCCAGCGATGGGAAGTCGAAGACGGGCCAAGGTAATCCCGTTTTACCGTAAAAATCCACGTGTCGAAAAAACGAAGGGTAAAAAACTTACGAGACCCGATTGAGATTCGGGTTGTCCTTTTTTGGCATTAATCTATCCGTTGACGGTTGAAAGCTGTCAAAGCCATAGAACTCATCGATGCCTTCGTTTTGACAGGTTATGGCTCCCGTAAATCTTAACGAGCCAGAAGTTATGCCGTCCGAATAATCGATATCTACAGGGTGCAACATCCACGGTGCTAAATGCAACATCCGTCCGACATGGAGAAACAGTGCCGTACGACTTTTAGAAATGCGTGCATGGATTCGAAACGGAAAAGTACCATGGTGCACCACTCTCTAGCGATGGTGAATCGAAGACCAGCAACCGTAATCCCGTTTTGCCGTAAAAATCCACGTGTCGAAAAAACGAAGGGTAAAAAACTTACGAGACCCGATTGAGATTCGGGTTGTCCTTTTTGGGCATTAATCTATCCGTTGACGGCTTAAAGCCGTCAAAGCCGTAGAACTCATCGAGGCCTTCGTTTTGACACGTTATGGCTCCCGTAACTCTTAACGAGCCAGAAGTTATGGCTGTCCGAATAATCGATATCTACAGGGTGCAACATCCACGGTGCAAGGTGCAACAACTGTCCGACATGGCGAAATAGTGTCGTACGACTTTTAGAAATGCGTGCATGGATTTGAAACGGAACGGTACCATGGTGCACCACTCTCTAGCGATGGTAAATCGAAGACCAGCCACCGTAATCCCGTTTTGCCGTAAAAATCCACGTGTCGAAAAAACGAAGGGTAAATAACTTACAAGACCCGATTGAGATTCGGGTTGTTCTTTTTGGGCATTAGTCTATCCGTTGATGGCTGAAAGCTGTCAAAGCCGTAGAACTCATCGAGGCCTTCGTTTTGACATGTTATGGCTCCCGTAACTCTAAACGAGCCAGAAGTTATGGACATCCGAATAATCGATATCTACAGGGTGCAACATCCACGGTGCAAGGTGCAACAACCGTCTGACATGGCGAAATAGTGTCGTACGACTTTTAGAAATGCGTGCATTGATTTGAAACGGAATAGTACCATGGTGTACCACTCTCCAGCGATGGTAAATCGAAGACCAGCCAACCGTAATCCCGTTTTGCCGTAAAAATCCACGTGTCGAAAAAATGAAGGGTAAAAAACTTACGAGACCCGATTGAGATTCGGGTTGTCCTTTTTGTGCATTAGTCTATCCTTTGACGGCTGACAGCGGTCAAAGCCGTAGAACTCATCGAGGCCTTCGTTTTGACAGGTTATGGCTCCTGTAACTCTTAACGAGCCAGAAGTTATGGCCGTCCGAATAATCGATATCTACAGGGTGCAACATCCACGGTGCAAGGTGCAACATCCGTCCGAAATGGCGAAACAGTGTCGTACGACTTTTATAAATGCGTGAATGGATTTGAAACGGAACAGTACCATGGTGCACCACTCTCCAGCGATGGGAAGTCGAAGATGGGCCACGGTAATCCCGTTTTACCGTAAAAATCCACGTGTCGAAAGAACGAAGGGTAAAAAACATACGAGACCCGATTGAGATTCGGGTTGTCCTTTTTGGGCATTATTCTATCCGTTGACGGCTGAAAGCTGTCAAAGCCGTAGAACTCATCGAGGCCTTCGTTTTGAAAGGTTATGGCTCCCGTAACTCTAAACGAGCCAGAAGTTATGGCCGTCCGAATAATCGATATCTAGAGGGTGCAACATCCACGGTGCAAGGTGCAACATCCGTCCGAAATGGCGAAACAGTGTCGTACGACTTTTAGAAATGCGTGCATGGATTTGAAATGGAACATTACCATAGTGCACCACTCTCCAGCAATGGGAAGTCGAAGACGGGCCAAGGTAATCCCAGTTTACCGTGAAAATCCACGTGTCGAAAAAACGAAGGGTAAAAAACATACGAGACCCGATTGAGATTCGGTTTGTCCTTTTTGGGCATTAATCTATCCGTTGACGGCTGAAAGCGGTCAAAGCGGTAGAACTCATCGAGGCCTTCGTTTTGACAGGTTATGGCTCCCGTAACTCTAAACGAGCCAAAAGCTATGGACGTCCGAATAATCGATATCTACAGGGTGCAACAGCCACGGTGCAAGGTGCAACATCCGTCCGAAATGGCGAAACAGTGCCGTACGACTTTTAGAAATGCGTGCATGGATTTGAAACGGAACAGTACCATGGTGCACCACTCTCCAGCGATGGGAAGTCGAAGACGGGCCATGGTAATCCAGTTTTACCGTAAAAATCCACGTGTCGAAAAAACGAAGGGTAAAAAACTTACGAGACCCGATTGAGATTCTGGTTGTCCTTTTTGGGCATTAATCTATCCGTTGACGGCTGAAAGCTGTCAAAGCCATAGAACTCATCGAGTCCTTCGTTTTGACAGGTTATGGCTCTTGTAAATCTTAACGAGCCAGAAGTTATGGCCGTCCGAATAATCGATGTCTACAGGGTGCAACATCCACGGTGCTAGGTGGAACATCCGTCCGACATGGCGAAACAGTGCCGTACGACTTTTAGAAATGTGTGCATGGATTTGAAACGGAACCGTACCATGGTGCACCACTCTCCAGCGATGGTGAATCGAAGACCAGCAACCGTAATCCCGTTTTGCCGTAAAAATCCACGTGTCGAAAAAACGAAGGGTAAAAAACTTCCGAGACCTGATTGAGATTCGGGTTGTCCTTTTTGGGCATTAATCCATCCGTTGACGGCCGAAAGCTGTCAAAGCCGTAGAACTCATCGAGACTTTCGTTTTGACAGGTTATGGCTCCCGTAACTCTTAACGAGCTAGAAGTTATGGCTGTCCGAATAATCGATATCTACAGGGTGTAACATCCACGGTGCAAGGTGCAACAACCGTCCGACATGGCGAAATAGTGCCGTACGACTTTTAGAAATGCGTGCATGGATTTGAAACGGAACAGTACCATGGTGCACCACTCTCCAGCGATGGTAAATCGTGGACCAGCCACCGTAATTCCGTTTTGCCGTAAAAATCCACGTGTCGAAAAAACGAAGGGTAAAAAACTAACGAGACCCGATTGAGATTCGGGTTGTCCTTTTTGGGCATTAGTCTATCTATTGACGGCTGAAAGCTGTCAAACCCGTAGAACTCATCGAGGCCTTCGTTTTGACAGGTTATGGATCCTGTAACTCTTAACGAGCCAGAAGTTATAGCAGTCCGAATAATCGATATCTACAGGGTGCAACATCCACGGTGCAAGGTGCAACATCCGTCCGAAATGGCGAAACAGTGCCGTACGACTTTTAGAAATGCGTGAATGGATTTGAAACAGAACAGTACCATGGTGCACCACTCTCCAGCGATGGGAAGTCGAAGACGGGCCACGGTAATCCCGTTTTACCGTAAAAATCCACGTGTCGAAAAAACGAAGGGTAAAAAACTTACGAGACCCAATTGAGATTCGGGTTGTCCTTTTTGGGCATTATTCAATCCGTTGACGGCTGAAAGCGGTCAAAGCCGTAGAACTCATCGAGGCCTTCGTTTTGACAGGTTATGGCTCCCGTAAGTCTAAACGAGCCAGAAGCTATGGACGTCCGAATAATCGATATCTACAGGGTGCAACAGCCACGGTGCAAGGTGCAACATCCGTCCGAAATGGCGAAACAGTGCCGTACGACTTTTAGAAATGCGTGCATGGATTTGAAACGGAACAGTACCATGGTGCACCACTCTCCAGCGATGGGAAGTCGAAGACGGGCCACGGTAATCCCGTTTTACCGTAAAAATCCACGTGTCGAAAAAACGAAGGGTAAAAAACTTACGAGACCCGATTGAGATTCGGGTTGTCCTTTTTGGGCATTAATCTATCCGTTGACGGCTGAAAGCTGTCAAAGCCATAGAACTCATCGAGGCCTTCGTTTTGACAGGTTATGGCTCCCATAAATCTTAACGAGACAGAAGATTATGGCCGTCCGAATAATCGATATCTACAGGGTGCAACATCCACGGTGCTAGGTGCAACATCCGTCCGACATGGCGAAACAGTGCCGTACGACTTTTAGAAATGCGTGCATGAATTTGAAATGGAACAGTACCATGGTACACCACTCTCCAGCGATGGTGAATCGAAGACCAGCAACCGTAATCCCGTTTTGCCGTAAAAATCCACGTGTCGAAAAAACGAAGGGTAAAAAACTTACGAGACCTGACTGAGATTCGGGTTGTCTTTTTGGGCATTAATCTATCCGTTGACGCTGAAAGCTGTCAAAGCCGTAGAACTCATCGAGGCCTTCGTTTTGACAGGTTATGGCTCCCGTAACTCTTAACGAGCCAGAAGTTATGGCTGTCCGAATAATCGATATCTACAGGGTGCAACATCCACGGTGCAAGGTGCAACAACCGTCCGACATGGCGAAATAGTGTCGTACGACTTTTAGAAATGCGTGCATGGATTTGAAACGGAACAGTACCATGGTGCACCACTCTCCAGCGATGGTAAATCGAAGACCAGCCACCGTAATCCCGTTTAGCCGTAAAAATCAAAGTGTCGAAAAAACGAAGGGTAAAAAACTTACGAGACCCGATTGAGATTCGGGTTGTTCTTTTTGGGCATTAGTCTATCCGTTGACGGGTGAAAGCTATCAAAGCTGTAGAACTCATCGAGGCCTTCGTTTTTACAGGTTATGGCTCCCGTAACTCTAAACGAGCCAGAAGTTATGGACGTCCGAATAATCGATATCTACAGGGTGCAACATCCACGGTGCAAGATGCCACATCCGTCCGAAATGGCGAAATAGTGCCGTACGACTTTTAGAAATGCGTGAATGGATTTGAAACGGAACAGTACCATGGTGCACCACTCTCCAGGGATGGGAAGTCGAAGACGGGCCACGGTAATCCCGTTTTACCGTAAAAATCCACGTGTCGAAAAAACGAAGGGTAAACAACTTACGAGACCCGATTGAGATTCGGGTTGTCCTTTTTGGGCATTAGTCTATCCGTTGACGGCTGAAAACTGTCAAAGCCGTAGAACTCATCGAGGCCTTCGTTTTGAAAGGTTATGGCACCCGTAACTCTTAACGAGCCAGAAGTTATGGCCATCCGAATAATCGATATCTAGAGGGTGCAACATCCACGGTGCAAGGCGCCACATCCGTCCGAAATGGCGAAACAGTGTCGTACGACTTTTAGAAATGCGTGCATGGATTTGAAACGGAACATTACCATAGTGCACCACTCTCCAGCAATGGGAAGTCGAAGACGGGCCAAGGTAATCCCGGTTTACCGTAAAAATCCACGTGTCGAAAAAACGAAGGGTAAAAAACATACGAGACCCGATTGAGATTCGGGTTGTCCTTTTTGGGCATTAATCTATCCGTTGACGGCTGAAAGCGGTCAAAGCCGTAGAACTCATCGAGCCCTTCGTTTTGACAGGTTATGGCTCCCGTAACTCTAAAGGTGCCTGAAGCTATGGACGTCCGAATAATCGATATCTACAAGGTGCAACAGCCACGGTGCATGGTGCAACATCCGTCCGAAATGGCGAAACAGTGCCGTACGACTTTTAGAAATGCGTGCATGGATTTGAAACGGAACGGTACCATGGTGCACCACTCTCCAACGATGGAAAGTCGAAGACGGGCCACGGTAATCCCGTTTTACCGTAAAAATCCACGTGTCGAAAAAACGAAGGGTAAAAAACTTACGAGACCCGATTGAGATTCGGGTTGTCCTTTTTGGGCATTAATCTGTCCATTGACGGCTGAAAGCTGTCAAAGCCGTCGAACTCATCGAGGCCTTCGTTTTGACAGGTTATGGCTCCCGTAAGTCTTAACGAGCCAGAAGTTATGGCCGTCCGAATAATCGATATCTACAGGGTGCAACATCCACGGTGCTAGGTGCAACATCCGTCCGACATGGTGAAACAGTGCCGTACGACTTTTAGAAATGCGTGCATGGATTTGAAATGGAACAGTACCATGGTGCACCACTCTCTAGCGATGGTGAATTGAAGACCAGCAACCGTAATCCCGTTTTGCCGTAAAAATCCACGTGTCGAAAAAACGAAGGGTAAAAAACTTACGAGACCCGATTGAGATTCGGGTTGTCCTTTTTGGGCATTAATCTATCCGTTGACGGCTGAAAGCCGTCAAAACCGTAGAACTCATCGAGGCCTTCGTTTTGACAGGTTATGGCTCCCGTAACTCTTAACGAGCCAGAAGTTATGGCCGTCCGAATAATCGATATCTACAGGGTGCAACATCCACGGTGCAAGGTGCAACAACCGTCCGACATGGCGAAACAGTGCCGTACGACTTTTAGAAATGCGTGCATGGATTTTAAACGGAACAGTACCATGGTGAACCACTCTCCAGCGATGGTAAATCGAAGACCAGCCACCGTAATCCCGTTTTGCCGTACAAATCCACGTGTCGAAAAAACGAAGGGTAAAAAACGTACGAGACCCGATTGAGATTCGGGTTGTCCTTTTTGGGCATTAGTCTATCCGTTGACGGTTGAAAGCTGTCAAAGCCGTAGAACTCATCGAGGCCTTCGTTTTGACAGGTTATGGCTCCCGTAACTCTTAACGAGCCAGAAGTTATGGACGTCCGAATAATCGATATCTACAGGGTGCAACATCCACGGTGCAAGGTGCAACATCCGTCCGACATGGCGAAAAAGTGTCGTACGACTTTTAGAAATGCGTGCATGGATTTGAAATGGAACGGTACCATGGTGCACCACTCTCCAGCGACGTTAAATCGAAGACCAGCCACCGTAATCCCGTTTTGCCGTAAAAATCCACGTGTCGAAAAAACGAAGGGTAAGAAACTTACGAGACCCGATTGAGATTCGGGTTGTCCTTTTTGGGCATTAGTCTATCCGTTGACGGCTGAAAGCAGTCAAAGCCATAGAACTCATCGAGGCCTTCGTTTTGATAGGTTATGGCTCCCGTAACTCTAAACGAGCCAGAAGTTACGGCCGTCCGAATAGTCGATATCTACAGGGTGCAACATCCACGGTGCAAGGTGCAACATCCGTCCGAAATGGAGAAAAAGTGTCGTATGACTTTTAGAAATGCGTGCATGGATTTGAAATGGAACAGTACCATAGTGCACCACTCTCCAGCGATGGGAAGTCGAAGACGGGCCACGGTAATCCCGTTTTACCGTAAAAATCCACGTGTCGAAAAAGCGAAGGGTAAAAAACTTACGAGACCCGATTGAGATTCGGGTTGTCCTTTTTGGGCATTAATCTATCCGTTGATGGCTGAAAGCTGTCAAAGCCGTAGAACTCATCGATGCCTTCGTTTTGACAGGTTATGGCTCCCGCAACTCTAAACGAGCCAGAAGTTATGGCCGTCCGAATAATCGATATCTACAGGTTGCAACATCCATGGTGCAAGGTGCAACATCCATCCGAAATTGCGAAACAGTGCCGTACGACCTTTAGAAATGCGTTCATGGATTTGAAACGGAACAGTACCATGGTGCATCACTCTTCAGCGATGGGAAGTCGAAGAAGGGCCACGGTAATCCCGTTTTACCGTAAAAATCCATGTGTCGAAAAAACGAAGGGTAAAAAACTTACGAGACCCGATTGAAAGTCGGGTTGTCCTTTTTGGGCATTAATCTATCCGTTGACGGCTAAAAGCTGTCAAAGCTGTAGAACTCCTCGAGTCCTTCGTTTTGACAGGTTATGGCTCCCATAACTCTAAACGAGCCAGAAGTTATGGCCGTAAGAATAATCGATATCTACAGGGTGCAACATCCACGGTGCAAGGTGCAACATCCGTCCAAAATGGCGAAAAAGTGTCGTACGACTTTTAGAAATGCGTGCATGAATTTGAAACGGAACAGTACCGTGGTGCACCGCTATCCAGCGATGTTAAATCGAAAACCAGCCACCGTAATCCCGTTTTGCCGTAAAAATCCACGTGTCGAAAAAACGAAGGGTAAAAAACTTACGAGACCCGATTGAGATTCGGGTTGTCCTTTTTGGGCACTAATCTGTCCGTTGACGGCTGAAAGCTGTCAAAGCCGCAGAACTCATCGAGGCCTTCGTTTTGACAGGTTATGGCTCCCGTAACTCTTAACGAGCCAGAAGTTATGGTCGTCCGAATAATCGATATCTAAAGGGTGCAACATCCACGGTGCAAGGTGCAACATCCGTCCGACATGGCGAAACAGTGCCGTACGACTTTTAGAAATGCGTGCATGGATTTGAAACAGAACAGTACTATGGGGCACCACTCTCCAGCGATGGTAAATCGAAGACCGGCTACCGTAATCCCGTTTTGCCGTAAAAATCCACGTGTCGAAAAAACGATGGGTAAAAAACTTACGAGACCCGATTGAGATTCGGGTTGTTCTTTTTGGGCATTAGTCTATCCGTTGATGGCTGAAAGCTGTCAAAGCCGTAGAACTCATCGAGGCCTTCGTTTTGACAGGTTATGGCTTCCGTAAGTCTAAACGAGCCAGAAGTTATGGCCGTCCGAATAATCGAAATCTACTGGGTGCAACATCCATGGTGCAAGGTGCAACATCCGTCCGAAATGGAGAAACAGTGCCGTACGACTTTTAGAAATGTGTGCATGGAATTGAAACGGAACAGTGCCGTGGTGCACCACTCTTTAGCGATGGCAAGTCGAAGATGGGCCACGGTAATCCCGTTTTACCGTAAAAATCCGCGTGTCGAAAAAACGAAGGGTAAAAAACTTACGAGACCCGATTGAGATTCGGGTTGTCCTTTTTGGGCATTAACCTATCCGTTGACGGCTGAAAGCTGTCAAAGCCGTAGAACTCATCGAGGCCTTCGTTTTGATAGGTTATGGCTCCCGTAACTCTAAACGAGCCAGAAGTTATGGTCGTCCGAATAGTCGATATCTACAGGGTGCAACATCCACGGTGCAAGGTGCAACATCCGTCCGTAATGGAGAAACAGTGTCGTACGACTTTTAGAAATGCGTGCATGGATTCGAAATGGAATAGTACCATAGTGCATCACTCTCCAGCGATGGGAAGTCGAAGACGGGCCACGGTAATCCCGTTTTACCGTAAAAATCCACGTGTCGAAAAAACGAAGGGTAAAAAACTTACGAGACCCGATTGAGATTCGGGTTGTCCTTTTTGGGCATTAATCTATCCGTTGACGGCTGAAAGCTGTCAAAGCCTTAGAACTCATCGAGGCCTTCGTTTTGACAGGTTATGGCTCCCGCAACTCTAAACGAGCCAGAAGTTATGGCCGTCCGAATAATCGATATCTACGGGGTGCAACATCCACGGTGCAAGGTGCAACATCCATCCGAAATGGCGAAACAGTGTCGTACGACCTTTAGAAATGCGTTCATGGATTTGAAACGGAACAGTACCATGGTGCATCACTCTTCAGCGATGGGAAGTCGAAGACGGGCCACGGTAATCCCGTTTTACCGTAAAAATCCACGTGTCGAAAAAACGAAGGGTAAAAAACTTACAAGACCCGATTGAGATTCGGGTTGTCCTTTTTGGGCATTAATCTATCTGTTGATGGCTGAAAGCTGTCAAAGCCGTAGAACTCCTCGATTCCTTCGTTTTGACAGGTTGTGGCTCCCGTAACTCTAAACGAGCCAGAAGTTATGGCCGTCCGAATAATCGATATATACAGGGTGCAACATCCACGGTGCATGGTGCAACATCCGTCCGAAATGGAGAAACAGTGTCGTACGACTTTTAGAAATGCGTGCATGGATTTGAAACGGAACAGTACCATAGTGCACCACTCTCCAGCGATGGGAAGTCGAAGACGGGACACGGTAATCCCGTTTTACCGTAAAAATCCACGTGTCGAAAAAACGAAGGGTAAAAAATTTACGAGACCCGATTGAGATTCGGGTTGTCCTTTTTGGGCATTAGTCTATCCGTTGACGGTTGAAAGCTGTCAAAGCCGTAGAACTCATCGAGGCCTTCGTTTTGACAGGTTATGGCTCCCGTAACTCTTAACGAGCCAGAAGTTATGGACGTCCGAATAATCGATATCTACAGGGTGCAACATCCACGGTGCAAGGTGCAACATCCGTCCGACATGGCGAAAAAGTGTCGTACGACTTTTAGAAATGCGTGCATGGATTTGAAATGGAACGGTACCATGGTGCACCACTCTCCAGCGACGTTAAATCGAAGACCAGCCACCGTAATCCCGTTTTGCCGTAAAAATCCACGTGTCGAAAAAACGAAGGGTAAGAAACTTACGAGACCCGATTGAGATTCGGGTTGTCCTTTTTGGGCATTAGTCTATCCGTTGACGGCTGAAAGCTGTCAAAGCCATAGAACTCATCGAGGCCTTCGTTTTGATAGGTTATGGCTCCCGTAACTCTAAACGAGCCAGAAGTTACGGCCGTCCGAATAGTCGATATCTACAGGGTGCAACATCCACGGTGCAAGGTGCAACATCCGTCCGAAATGGAGAAACAGTGTCGTATGACTTTTAGAAATGCGTGCATGGATTTGAAATGGAACAGTACCATAGTGCACCACTCTCCAGCGATGGGAAGTCGAAGACGGGCCACGGTAATCCCGTTTTACCGTAAAAATCCACGTGTCGAAAAAGCGAAGGGTAAAAAACTTACGAGACCCGATTGAGATTCGGGTTGTCCTTTTTGGGCATTAATCTATCCATTGATGGCTGAAAGCTGTCAAAGCCGTAGAACTCATCGATGCCTTCGTTTTGATAGGTAATGGCTCCCGCAACTCTAAACGAGCCAGAAGTTATGGCCGTCCGAATAATCGATATCTACAGGTTGCAACATCCATGGTGCAAGGTGCAACATCCATCCGAAATTGCGAAACAGTGCCGTACGACCTTTAGAAATGCGTTCATGGATTTGAAACGGAACAGTACCATGGTGCATCACTCTTCAGCGATGGGAAGTCGAAGAAGGGCCACGGTAATCCCGTTTTACCGTAAAAATCCATGTGTCGAAAAAACGAAGGGTAAAAAACTTACGAGACCCGATTGAAAGTCGGGTTGTCCTTTTTGGGCATTAATCTATCCGTTGACGGCTAAAAGCTGTCAAAGCTGTAGAACTCCTCGAGTCCTTCGTTTTGACAGGTTATGGCTCCCATAACTCTAAACGAGCCAGAAGTTATGGCCGTCCGAATAATCGATATCTACAGGGTGCAACATCCACGGTGCAAGGTGCAACATCCGTCCGAAATGGCGAAAAAGTGTCGTACGACCTTTAGAAATGCGTGCATGAATTTGAAACGGAACAGTACCGTGGTGCACCGCTATCCAGCGATGTTAAATCGAAAACCAGCCACCGTAATCCCGTTTTGCCGTAAAAATTCACGTGTCGAAAAAACGAAGGGTAAAAAACTTACGAGACCCGATTGAGATTCGGGTTGTCCTTTTTGGGCACTAATCTGTCCGTTGACGGCTGAAAGCTGTCAAAGCCGCAGAACTCATCGAGGCCTTCGTTTTGACAGGTTATGGCTCCCGTAACTCTTAACGAGCCAGAAGTTATGGTCGTCCGAATAATCGATATCTAAAGGGTGCAACATCCACGGTGCAAGGTGCAACATCCGTCCGACATGGCGAAACAGTGCCGTACGACTTTTAGAAATGCGTGCATGGATTTGAAACAGAACAGTACTATGGGGCACCACTCTCCAGCGATGGTAAATCGAAGACCAGCTACCGTAATCCCGTTTTGCCGTAAAAATCCACGTGTCGAAAAAACGATGGGTAAAAAACTTACGAGACCCGATTGAGATTCGGGTTGTTCTTTTTGGGCATTAGTCTATCCGTTGATGGCTGAAAGCTGTCAAAGCCGTAGAACTCATCGAGGCCTTCGTTTTGACAGGTTATGGCTTCCGTAAGTCTAAACGAGCCAGAAGTTATGGCCGTCCGAATAATCGAAATCTACTGGGTGCAACATCCATGGTGCAAGGTGCAACATCCGTCCGAAATGGAGAAACAGTGCCGTACGACTTTTAGAAATGTGTGCATGGAATTGAAACGGAACAGTGCCGTGGTGCACCACTCTTTAGCGATGGCAAGTCGAAGATGGGCCACGGTAATCCCGTTTTACCGTAAAAATCCGCGTGTCGAAAAAACGAAGGGTAAAAAACTTACGAGACCCGATTGAGATTCGGGTTGTCCTTTTTGGGCATTAACCTATCCGTTGACGGCTGAAAGCTGTCAAAGCCGTAGAACTCATCGAGGCCTTCGTTTTGATAGGTTATGGCTCCCGTAACTCTAAACGAGCCAGAAGTTATGGTCGTCCGAATAGTCGATATCTACAGGGTGCAACATCCACGGTGCAAGGTGCAACATCCGTCCGTAATGGAGAAACAGTGTCGTACGACTTTTAGAAATGCGTGCATGGATTCGAAATGGAATAGTACCATAGTGCATCACTCTCCAGCGATGGGAAGTCGAAGACGGGCCACGGTAATCCCGTTTTACCGTAAAAATCCACGTGTCGAAAAAACGAAGGGGAAAAAACTTACGAGACCCGATTGAGATTCGGGTTGTCCTTTTTGGGCATTAATCTATCCGTTGACGGCTGAAAGCTGTCAAAGCCTTAGAACTCATCGAGGCCTTCGTTTTGACAGGTTATGGCTCCCGCAACTCTAAACGAGCCAGAAGTTATGGCCGTCCGAATAATCGATATCTACGGGGTGCAACATCCACGGTGCAAGGTGCAACATCCATCCGAAATGGCGAAACAGTGTCGTACGACCTTTAGAAATGCGTTCATGGATTTGAAACGGAACAGTACCATGGTGCATCACTCTTCAGCGATGGGAAGTCGAAGACGGGCCACGGTAATCCCGTTTTACCGTAAAAATCCACGTGTCGAAAAAACGAAGGGTAAAAAACTTACGAGACCCGATTGAGATTCGGGTTGTCCTTTTTGGGCATTAATCTATCTGTTGACGGCTGAAAGCTGTCAAAGCCGTAGAACTCCTCGATTCCTTCGTTTTGACAGGTTGTGGCTCCCGTAACTCTAAACGAGCCAGAAGTTATGGCCGTCCGAATAATCGATATATACAGGGTGCAACATCCACGGTGCATGGTGCAACATCCGTCCGAAATGGAGAAACAGTGTCGTACGACTTTTAGAAATGCGTGCATGGATTTGAAACGGAACAGTACCATAGTGCACCACTCTCCAGCGATGGGAAGTCGAAGACGGGACACGGTAATCCCGTTTTACCGTAAAAATCAACGTGTCGAAAAAACGAAGGGTAAAAAATTTACGAGACCCGATTGAGATTCGGGTTGTCCTTTTTGGGCATTAATATATCCATTGACGACTGAAAGCTGTCAATGCCGTAGAACTCATCGAGGCCTTCGTTTTGACAGGTTATGGCTCCCATAACCCTAAACGAGCCAGAAGTTATGGCCGTCCGAATAATCGACATCTACAGGGTGCAACATCCACGGTGCAAGGTGCAACATCCGTCCGAAATGGCGAAACTGTGCCGTACGACTTTTAGAGATGCGTGCACGAATTTGAAACGGAACAGTACCATGGTGCACCACTCTCCAGCGATGGGAAGTCGAAGACGGGCCACGGTAATCCCATTTTACCGTAAAAATCAACATGTCGAAAAAACGAAGGGTAAAAAACTTACGAGACCGGATTGAGATTCGGGTTGTCCTTTTTGGGTATTAATCTATCCGTTGATGGCTGAAAGCTGTCAAAGCCGTAGAACTCATCCAGGCCTTCGTTTTGACAGGCTATGGCTCCCGTAACTCGTAACGAGCCAGAAGTTATGGTCGTCCGAATAATCCATATCTACAGGGTGCAGCATCCACGGTGCAAGATGCAACATCCGTCCGACATGGCGAAACAGTGCCGTACGACTTTTCGAAATGCGTGCATGGATTTGAAATGGAACAGTACCATGGTGCACCACTCTCCAGCAATGGTAAATCGAAGACCAGCCACCGTAATCCCGTTTTGCCGTAAAAATCCACGTGTCGAAAAAACGAAGGGTAAAAAACTTACGAGACCCGATTGAGATTTGGGTTGTCCTTTTTGGGCATTAATCTATCCGTTGACGGCTGAAAGCTGTCAAAGCCGTAGAACTCATCGAGGCCTTCGTTTTGACAGGTTATGGCTCCCGTAACTCTTAACGAGCCAGAAGTTATGGCTCTCCGAATAATCGATATCTACAGAGTGCAACATCCACGGTGCAAGGTGCAACAACCGTCCGACATGGCGAAATAGTGCCGTACAACTTTTAGAAATGCGTGCATGGATTTGAAACGGAACAGTACCATGGCGCACCATTCTCCAGCGATGGTAAATCGAAGACCAGCCACCGTAATCCCGTTTTGCCGTAAAAATCCACGTGTCGAAAAAACGAAGGGTAAAAAACTTACGAGACCCGATTGAGATTCGGGTTGTCCTTTTTGGGAATTAGTCTATCCGTTGACGGCTGAAAGCTGTCAAGGCCGTAGAACTCATCGAGGCCTTCGTTTTGACAGGTTATGGCTCCCGTAACTCTTAACGAGCCAGAAGTTATGGCCGTCCGAATAATCGATATCTACAGGGTGCAACATCCACGGTGCAAGGTGCAACATCCGTCCGACATGGCGAAAAAGTGCCGTACGACTTTTCGAAATGCGTGCATGGATTTGAAACGGAACAGTACCATGGTGCACCACTATCCAGCGATGTTAAATCGAAGACCAGCCATCGTAATCCCTTTTTGCCGTAAAAATCCACGTGTCGAAAAAACGAAGGGTAAAAAACTTACGAGACCCGATTGAGATTCGGGTTGTCCTTTTTGGGCATTAGTCTATCCGTTGACGGCTGAAAGCTGTCAAAGCCGTAGAACTCATCGAGGCCTTCGTTTTGAAAGGTTATGGCTCTCGTAACTCTAAACGAGCCAGAAGTTATGGCCGTCCGAATAATCGATATCTAGAGGTTGCAACATCCACGGTGCAAGGTGCAACATCCGTCCGAAATGGCGAAATAGTGTCGTACGACTTTCAGAAATGCGTGCATGGATTTGAAACGGAACATTACCATAGTGCACCACTCTCCAGCAATGGGAAGTCGAAAACGGGCCAAGGTAATACCGTTTTACCGTAAAAATCCACGTGTCGAAAAAACGAAGGGTAAAAAACTTACGAGACCCGATTGAGATTCGGGTTGTCCTTTTTGGGCATTAATCTATCCGTTGACGGATGAAAGCTGTCAAAGCCGTAGAACTCCTCGATTCCTTCGTTTTGACAGGTTGTGGCTCCCGTAACTCTAAACGAGCCAGAAGTTATGGCCGTCCGAATAATCGATATATACAGGGTGCAACATCCACGGTGCATGGTGCAACATCCGTCCGAAATGGAGAAACAGTGTCGTACGACTTTTAGAAATGCGTGCATGGATTTGAAACGGAACAGTACCATAGTGCACCACTCTCCAGCGATGGGAAGTCGAAGACGGGACACGGTAATCCCGTTTTACCGTAAAAATCCACGTGTCGAAAAAACGTAGGGTAAAAAATTTACGAGACCCGATTGAGATTCGGGTTGTCCTTTTTGGGCATTAATATATCCATTGACGGCTGAAAGCTGTCAATGCCGTAGAACTCATCGAGGCCTTCGTTTTTACAGGTTATGGCTCCCATAACTCTAAACGAGCCAGAAGTTATGGCCGTCCGAATAATCGACATCTACAGGGTGCAACATCCACGGTGCAAGGTGCAACATCCGTCCGAAATGGCGAAACTGTGCCGTACGACTTTTAGAGATGCGTGCACGAATTTGAAACGGAACAGTACCATGGTGCACCACTCTCCAGCGATGGAAAGTCGAAGACGGGCCACGGTAATCCCATTTTACCGTAAAAATCATCATGTCGAAAAAACGAAGGGTAAAAAACTTACGAGACCGGATTGAGATTCGAGTTGTCCTTTTTGGGTATTAATCTATCCGTTGATGGCTGAAAGCTGTCAAAGCCGTAGAACTCATCGAGGCCTTCGTTTTGACAGGCTATGGCTCCCGTAACTCGTAACGAGCCAGAAGTTATGGCCGTCCGAATAATCGATATCTACAGGGTGCAGCATCCACGGTGCAAGATGCAACATCCGTCCGACATGGCGTAACAGTGCCGTACGACTTTTCGAAATGCGTGCATGGATTTAAAATGGAACAGTACCATGGTGCACCACTCTCCAGCAATGGTAAATCGAAGACCAGCCACCGTAATCCCGTTTTGCCGTAAAAATCCACGTGTCGAAAAAACGAAGGGTAAAAAACTTACGAGACCCGATTGAGATTTGGGTTGTCCTTTTTGGGCATTAATCTATCCGTTGACGGATGAAAGCTGTCAAAGCCGTAGAACTCATCGAGGCCTTCGTTTTGACAGGTTATGGCTCCCGTAACTCTTAACGAGCCAGAAGTTATGGCTCTCCGAATAATCGATATCTACAGGGTGCAACATCCACGGTGCAAGGTGCAACAACCGTCCGACATGGCGAAATAGTGCCGTACGACTTTTAGAAATGCGTGCATGGATTTGAAACGGAACAGTACCATGGCGCACCACTCTCCAGCGATGGTAAATCGAAGACCAACCACCGTAATCCCGTTTTGCCGTAAAAATCCACGTGTCGAAAAAACGAAGGGTAAAAAACTTACGAGACCCAATTGAGATTCGGGTTGTCCTTTTTGGGCATTAGTCTATCCGTTGACGGCTGAAAGCTGTCAAGGCTGTAGAACTCATCGAGGCCTTCATTTTGACAGGTTATGGCTCCCGTAACTCTTAACGAGCCAGAAGTTATGGCCGTCCGAATAATCGATATCTACAGGGTGCAACATCCACGGTGCAAGGTGCAACATCCGTCCGACATGGCGAAAAAGTGCCATACGACTTTTAGAAATGCGTGCATGGATTTGAAACGGAAAAGTACCATGGTGCACCACTATCCAGCGATGTTAAATCGAAGACCAGCCATCGTAATCCCGTTTTGCCGTAAAAATCCACGTGTCGAAAAAAGAAGGGTAAAAAACTTACGAGACCCGATTGAGATTCGGGTTGTCCTTTTTGGGCATTAGTCTATCCGTTGACGGCTGAAAGCTGTCAAAGCCGTAGAACTCATCGAGGCCTTCGTTTTGAAAGGTTATGGCTCCCGTAACTCTAAACGAGCCAGAAGTTATGGCCGTCCGAATAATCGATATCTAGAGGTTGCAACATCCACGGTGCAAGGTGCAACATCCGTCCGAAATGGCGAAATAGTGTCGTACGACTTTTAGAAATG
Source organism: Allium cepa (assembly GCA_030765085.1). Classification (NCBI taxonomy): domain Eukaryota; kingdom Viridiplantae; phylum Streptophyta; class Magnoliopsida; order Asparagales; family Amaryllidaceae; genus Allium; species Allium cepa. The sequence continues at coordinate 4,382,454 of CM060941.1, forward strand.
CGTGCATGGATTTGAAACGGAACATTACCATAGTGCACCACTCTCCAGCAATGGGAAGTCGAAAACGGGCCAAGGTAATCCCGGTTTACCGTAAAAATCCACGTGTCGAAAAAACGAAGGGTAAAAAACATACGAGACCCGATTGAGATTCGGGTTGTCCTTTTTGGGCATTAATCTATCCGTTGACGGCTGAAAGCGGTCAAAGCCTTAGAACTCATCGAGGCCTTCGTTTTGACAGATTATGGCTCCCGTAACTCTAAACGAGCCAGAAGCTATTTACGTCCGAATAATCGATATCTACAAGGTGCAACATCCGTCCGAAATGGCGAAACAGTGCCGTACGACTTTTAGAAATGCGTGCATGGATTTGAAACGGAACAGTGCCATGGTGCACCACTCTCCAGCGATGGGAAGTCGGAGACGGGCCACGGTAATCCCGTTTTACCGTAAAAATCCACGTGTCGAAAAAACGAAGGGTAAAAACTTACGAGACCCGATTGAGATTCGGGTTGTCCTTTTTGGGCATTAATCTATCCGTTGACGGCTGAAAGCTGTCAAAGCCGTAGAACTCATCGAGGCCTTCGTTTTGACAGGTTATGGCTCCCGTAAATCTTAACGAGACAGAAGTTATGGCCGTCCGAATAATCGATATCTACAGGGTGCAACATCCACGGTGCTAGGTGCAACATCCGTCCGACATGGCGAAACAGTGCCGTACGACTTTTAGAAATGCGTGCATGGATTTGAAATGGAACAGTACCATGGTACACCACTCTCCAGCGATAGTGAATCGAAGACCAGCAACCGTAATCCCGTTTTGCCGTAAAAATCCACGTGTCGAAAAAACGAAGGGTAAAAAACTTACGAGACCTGATTGAGATTCGGGTTGTCCTTTTTGGGCATTAATCTATCCGTTGACGCTGAAAGCTGTCAAAGCCGTAGAACTCATCTAGGCCTTCGTTTTGACAGGTTATGGCTCCCGTAACTCTTAACGAGCCAGAAGTTATGGCTGTCCGAATAATCGATATCTACAGGGTGCAACATCCACGGTGCAAGGTGCAACAACCGTCCGACATGGCGAAATAGTGTCGTACAACTTTTAGAAATGCGTGCATGGATTTGAAACGGAATAGTACCATGGTGCACCACTCTCCAGCGATGGTAAATCGAAGACCAGCCACCGTAATCCCGTTTTACCGTAAAAATCCAAGTGTCGAAAAAACGAAGGGTAAAAAACTTACGAGACCCGATTGAGATTCGGGTTGTTCTTTTTGGGCATTAATCTATCCGTTGACGGGTGAAAGCTATCAAAGCTGTAGAACTCATCGAGGCCTTCGTTTTTATAGGTTATGGCTCCCGTAACTCTAAACGAGCTAGAAGTTATGGACGTCCGAATAATCGATATCTACAGGGTGCAACATCCACGGTGCAAGGTGCCACATCCGTCCGAAATGGCGAAACAGTGCCGTACGACTTTTAGAAATGCGTGAATGGATTTGAAACGGAACAGTACCATGGTGCACCACTCTCCAGGGATGGGAAGTCGAAGACGGGCCACGGTAATCCCGTTTTACCGTAAAAATCCACGTGTCGAAAAAACGAAGGGTAAAAAACTTACGAGACCCGATTGAGATTCGGGTTGTCCTTTTTGGGCATTAGTCTATCCGTTGACGGCTGAAAACTGTCAAAGCCGTAGAACTCATCGAGGCCTTCGTTTTGAAAGGTTATGGCACCCGTAACTCTAATCGAGCCAGAAGTTATGGCCATCCGAATAATCGATATCTAGAGGGTGCAACATCCACGGTGCAAGGCGCCACATCCGTCCGAAATGGCGAAACAGTATCGTACGACTTTTAGAAATGCGTGCATAGATTTGAAACGGAACATTACCATAGTGCACCACTCTCCAGCAATGGGAAGTCGAAGACGGGCCAAGGTAATCCCGGTTTACCATAAAAATCCACGTGTCGAAAAAACGAAGGGTAAAAAACATACGAGACCCGATTGAGATTCGGGTTGTCCTTTTTGGGCATTAATCTATCCGTTGACGGCTGAAAGCGGTCAAAGCCGTAGAACTCATCGAGGCCTTCGTTTTGACAGTTTATGGCTCCCGTAACTCTAAACGTGCCAGAAGCTATGGACGTCCGAATAATCGATATCTACAAGGTGCAACAGCCACGGTGCAAGGTGCAACATCCGTCTGAAATGGCGAAACAGTGCCGTACGACTTTTAGAAATGCGTGCATGGATTTGAAACGGAACGGTACCATGGTGCACCACTCTCCAACGATGGGAAGTCGAAGACGGGCTACGGTAATCCCGTTTTACCGTAAAAATCCACATGTCGAAAAAACGAAGGGTAAAAAACTTACGAGACCCGATTGAGATTCTGGTTGTCCTTTTTGGGCATTAATCTATCCGTTGACAGCTGAAAGCTGTCAAAGCCATAGAAATCATCGAGGCCTTCGTTTTGACAGGATATGGCTCCCGTAAATCTTAACGAGCCAGAAGTTATGGCCGTCTGAATAATCGATATCTACAGGGTGCAACATCCACGGTGCAAGGTGCAACATCCGTCCGACATGGCGAAACAGTGCCGTACGACTTTTAGAAATGCGTGCATGGATTTGAAATGGAACAGTACCATGGTGCACCACTCTCTAGCGATGGTGAATTGAAGACCAGCAACCGTAATCCCGTTTTGCCGTAAAAATCCACGTGTCGAAAAAACGAAGGGTAAAAAACTTACGAGACCCGATTGAGATTCGGGTTGTCCTTTTTGGGCATTAATCTATCCGTTGACGGCTGAAAGCTGTCAAAGCCATAGAACTCATCGAGGCCTTCGTTTTGACAGGTTATGGCTCCCGTAAATCTTAAAGAGACAGAAGTTATGGCCGTCCGAATAATCGATATCTATAGGGTGCAACATCCACGGTGCTAGGTGCAACATCCGTCCGACATGGCGAAACAGTGCCGTACGACTTTTAGAAATGCGTGCATGGATTTGAAATGGAACAGTACCATGGTACACCACTCTCCAGCGATAGTGAATCGAAGACCAACAACCGTAATCCCGTTTTGCCGTAAAAATCCACGTGTCGAAAAAACGAAGGGTAAAAAACTTACGAGACCTGATTGAGATTCGGGTTGTCCTTTTTGGGCATTAATCTATCCGTTGACGCTGAAAGCTGTCAAAGCCATAGAACTCATCGAGGCCTTCGTTTTGACAGGTTATGGCTCCCGTAACTCTTAACGAGCCAGAACTTATGGCTGTCCGAATAATCGATATCTACAGGGTGCAACATCCACGGTGCAAGGTGCAACAACCGTCCGACATGGCGAAATAGTGTCGTACGACTTTTAGAAATGCGTGCATGGATTTGAAACGGAACAGTACCATGGTGCACCACTCTCCAGCGATGGTAAATCGAAGACCAGCCACCGTAATCCCGTTTTGCCGTAAAAATCCAAGTGTCGAAAAAACGAAGGGTAAAAAACTTACGAGACCCGATTGAGATTCGGGTTGTTCTTTTTGGGCATTAGTCTATCCGTTGACGGGTGAAAGCTATCAAAGCTGTAGAACTCATCGAGGCCTTCGTTTTTACAGGTTATGGCTCCCGTAACTCTAAACGAGCCAGAAGTTATGGACGTCCGAATAATCGATATCTACAGGGTGCAACATCCACGGTGCAAGGTGCCACATCCGTCCGAAATGGCGAAACAGTGCCGTACGACTTTTAGAAATGCGTGAATGGATTTGAAACGGAACAGTACCATGGTGCACCACTCTCTAGGGATGGGAAGTCGAAGACGGGCCACGGTAATCCCGTTTTACCGTAAAAATCCACGTGTCGAAAAAACAAAGGGTAAAAAACTTACGAGACCCGATTGAGATTCGGGTTGTCCTTTTTGGGCATTAGTCTATCCGTTGACGGCTGAAAACTATCAAAGCCGTAGAACTCATCGAGGCCTTCGTTTTGAAAGGTTATGGCACCCATAACTCTAAACGAGCCAGAAGTTATGGCCATCCGAATAATCGATATCTAGAGGGTGCAACATCCACGGTGCAAGGCGCCACATCCGTCCGAAATGGCGAAACAGTTTCGTACGACTTTTAGAAATGCGTGCATGGATTTGAAACGGAACATTACCATAGTGCACCACTCTCCAGCAATGGGAAGTCGATGACGGGCCAAGGTAATCCCGGTTTACCGTAAAAATCCACGTGTTGAAAAAACGAAGGGTAAAAAACATACGAGACCCGATTGAGATTCGGGTTGTCCTTTTTGGGCATTAATCTATCCGTTGACGGCTGAAAGCTGTCAAAGCCGTAAAACTCATCGAGGCCTTCGTTTTGACAGTTTATGGCTCCCGTACCTCTAAACGTGCCAGAAGCTATGGACGTCCGAATAATCGATATCTACAAGGTGCAACAGCCACGGTGCAAGGTGCAACATCCGTCCGAAATGGCGAAACAGTGCCGTACGACTTTTAGAAATGCGTGCATGGATTTGAAACGGAACGGTACCATGGTGCACCACTCTCCAACGATGGGAAGTCGAAGACGGGCCACGGTAATCCCGTTTTACCGTAAAAATCCACGTGTCGAAAAAACGAAGGGTAAAAAACTTACGAGACCCGATTGAGATTCGGGTTGTCCTTTTTGGGCATTAATCTATCCATTGACGGCTGAAAGCTGTCAAAGCCGTCGAACTCATCGAGGCCTTCGTTTTGACAGGTTATGGCTCCCGTAAATCTTAACGAGCCAGAAGTTATGGCCGTCTGAATAATCGATATCTACAGGGTGCAACATCCACGGTGCTAGGTGCAACATCTGTCCGACATGGCGAAACAGTGCCGTACGACTTTTAGAAATGCGTGCATGGATTTGAAATGGAACAGTACCATAGTGCACCACTCTCTAGCGATGGTGAATTGAAGACCAGCAACCGTAATCCCGTTTTGCCGTAAAAATCCACGTGTCGAAAAAACGAAGGGTAAAAAACTTACGAGACCCGATTGAGATTCGGGTTGTCCTTTTTGGGCATTAATCTATCCGTTGACGGCTGAAAGCTGTCAAAACCGTAGAACTCATCGAGGCCTTCGTTTTGACAGGTTATGGCTCCCGTAACTCTTAACGAGCCAGAAGTTATGGCTGTCCGAATAATCGATATCTACAGGGTGCAACATCCACGGTGCAAGGTGCGACAACCGTCCGACATGGCGAAATAGTGCCGTACGACTTTTAGAAATGCGTGCATGGATTTGAAACGGAACAGTACTATGGTGCGCCACTCTCCAGCGATGGTAAATCGAAGACCGGCCACCATAATCCCGTTTTGCCGTAAAAATCCACGTGTCGAAAAAACGAAGGGTAAAAAACTTACGAGACCCGATTGAGATTCGGGTTGTCCTTTTTGGGCATTAGTCTATCCGTTGACGGAAGAAAGCTGTCAAAGCCGTAGAACTCATGGAGGCCTTCGTTTTGACAGGTTATGGCTCCCGTAACTCTTAACGAGCCAGAAGTTATGGCCGTCCGAATAATCGATATCTACATGGTGCAACATCCACGGTGCAAGGTGCAACATCCGTCCGACATGGCGAAAAAGTGCCGTACGACTTTTAGAAATGCGTGCATGGATTTGAAACGGAGCAGTACCATGGTGCACCACTATCCAGCGATGTTAGATCGAATACCAGCCACCATAATCCCGTTTTGCCGTAAAAATCCACGTGTCGAAAAAACGAAGGGTAAAAAACTTACGAGACCCGATTGAGAATCGGGTTGTCCTTTTTGGGCATTAGTCTATCCGTTGACGGCTGAAAGCTGTCAAAGCCGTAGAACTCATCGAGGCCTTCGTTTTGAAAGGTTATGGCTCCCGTAACTCTAAACAAGCCAGAAGTTATTGTCGTCCGAATAATCGATATCTAGAGGGTGCAACATCCACGGTGCAAGGTGCAACATTCGTCCGAAATGGCGAAACAGTGTCGTACGACTTTTAGAAATGCGTGCATGGAATTGAAACGGAACATTACCATAGTGCACAACTCTCCAGCAATGGGAAGTCGAAGACGGGCCAAGGTAATCCCGGTTTACAGTAAAAATCCACGTGTCGAAAAAACGAAGGGTAAAAAACATACGAGACCCGATTGAGATTCGGGTTGTCCTTTTTGGGCATTAATCTATCCGTTGACGGCTGAAAGCAGTCAAAGCCGTAGAACTCATCGAGGCCTTCGTTTTGACAGGTTATGGCTCCCGTAACTCTAAACGAGCCAGAAGCTATGGACGTCCGAATAATCGATATCTACAGGGTGCAACAGCCACGGTGCAAGGTGCAACATCCGTCCGAAATGGCGAAACAGTGCTGTACGACTTTTAGAAATGCGTGCATGGGCTTGAAACGGAACAGTACCATGGTGCACCACTCTCCAGCGATGGGAAGTCGAAGACGGGCCATGGTAATCCCGTTTTACCGTAAAAATCCACGTGTCGAAAAAACGAAGGGTAAAAAACTTACGAGACCCGATTGAGATTCGGGTTGTCCTTTTTGGGCATTAATCTATCCGTTGACGGCTGAAATCTGTCAAAGCCATAGAACTCATCGAGGCCTTCGTTTTGACAGGATATGGCTCCCGTAAATCTTAACGAGCCAGAAGTTATGGCCGTCCGAATAATCGATATCTACAGGGTGCAACATCCATGGTGCTAGGTGCAACATCCGTCCGACATGGCGAAACAGTGCCAGACGACTTTTAGAAATGCGTGCATGGATTTGAAACGGAACAGTACCATGGTACACCACTCTCCAGCGATGGTGAATCGAAGACCAGCAACCGTAATCCCGTTTTGCCGAAAAAATTCAAGTGTCGAAAAAACGAAGGGTAAAAAACTTACGAGACCTGATTGAGATTCGGGTTGTCCTTTTTGGGCATTACTCTATCCGTTTACGGCTGAAAGCTATGAAAGCCGTAGAACTCATTGAGGCCTTCGTTTTGACAGGTTATGGCTCCCGTAACTCTTAACGAGTCAGAAGTTATGGTTGTCCGAATAATCGATATCTACAGGGTGCAACATCCACGGTGCAAGGTGCAACAACCGTCCGACATGGAGAAATAGTGCCGTACGACTTTTAGAAATGCGTGCATGGATTTAAAATGGAACAGTACCATGGTGCACTACTCTCCAGCGATGGTAAATCGAAGACCAGCCACCGTAATCCCGTTTTGCCGTAAAAATCCACGTGTCGAAAAAACGAAGGGTAAAAAACTTACAAGACCCGATTGAGATTCGGGTTGTCCTTTTTGGGCATTAGTCTATCCGTTGACGGCTGAAAGCTGTCAAAGCCGTAGAACTCATCGAGGCCTTCGTTTGACAGGTTATGGCTCCCGTAACTCTTAACGAGCCAGAAGCTATGGCCGTCCGAATAATCGATATCTACAGGGCGCAACATCCACGGTGCAAGGTGCAACATCCGTCCGACATGGCGAAAAAGTGCCGTACGACTTTTAGAAATGCGTGCATGGATTTGAAACGGAACGGTACCATGGTGCACCACTATCCAGCGATGTTAAATCGAAGACCAGCCACCGTAATCCCGTTTTGCCGTAAAAATCCACGTGTCGAAAAAACGAAGGGTAAAAAACTTACGAGACCCGATTGAGATTCGGGTTGTCCTTTTTGGGCACTAATCTGTCCGTTGACGGCTGAAAGCTGTCAAAGCCGTAGAACTCATCGAGGCCTTCGTTTTGACAGGTTATGGCTCCCGTAACTCTTAACGAGCCAGAAGTTATGGTCGTCCGAATAATCGATATCTAAAGGGTGCGACATCCACGGTGCAAGGTGCAACATCCGTCCGACATGGCGAAACAGTGCCGTTCGACTTTTAGAAATGCGTGCATGGATTTGAAACGGAGCAGTACCATGGGGCACCACTCTCCAGCGATGGTAAATCGAAAAACAGCAACCGTAATCCCGTTTTGCCGCAAAAATCCACGTGTCGAAAAAACGATGGGTAAAAAACTTACGAGACCCGATTGAGATTCGGGTTGTCCTTTTTGGGCATTAGTCTATCCATTGATGGCTGAAAGCTGTCAAAGCCGTAGAACTCATCGAGGCCTTCGTTTTGACTGGTTATGGCTTCCGTAAGTCTAAACGAGCCAGAAGTTATGGCCGTCCGAATAATCGATATCTACTGGGTGCAACATCCACGGTGCAAGGTGCAACATCCGTCCGAAATGGCGAAACAGTGCCGTACAACTTTTAGAAATGCGTGCGTGGATTTGAAACGGAACAGTGCCGTGGTGCACCACTCTTTAGCGATGGCAAGTCGAAGATGGGCCACGGTAATCCCGTTTTACCGTAAAAATCCACGTGTCGAAAAAACGAAGGGTAAAAAACTTACGAGACCCGATTGAGATTCGGGTTGTCCTTTTTGGGCATTAGTCTATCCGTTGACGGCTGAAAGCTGTCAAAGCCGTAGAACTCATCGAGGCCTTCGTTTGACAGGTTATGGCTCCCGTAACTCTTAACGAGCCAGAAGTTATGGCCGTCCGAATAATCGATATCTACAGGTGCAACATCCACGGTGCAAGGCGCAACATCCGTCCGACATGGCGAAAAAGTGCCGTACGACTTTTAGAAATGCGTGCATGGATTTGAAACGGAACGGTACCATGGTGCACCACTATCCAGCGATGTTAAATCGAAGACCAGCCACCGTAATCCCGTTTTTCCGTAAAAATCCACGTGTCGAAAAAACGAAGGGTAAAAAACGTACGAGACCCGATTGAGATTCGGGTTGTCCTTTTTGGGCATTAGTCTATCCGTTGACGGTTGAAGCTGTCAAAGCCGCAGAACTCATCGAGGCCTTCGTTTTGACAGGTTATGGCTCCCGTAACTCTCAACGAGCCAGAAGTTATGGTCGTCCGAATAATCGATATCTAAAGGGTGCAACATCCACGGTGCAAGGTGCAATATCCGTCCGACATGGCGAAACAGTGCCGTACGACTTATAGAAATGCGTGCATGGATTTGAAACGGAACAGTACCATGGGGCACCACTCTCCAGCGATGGTAAATCGAAGACTAGCTACCGTAATCCCGTTTTGCCTTAAAAATCCACGTGTCGAAAAAACGATGGGTAAAAAACTTACGAGACCCGATTGAGATTCGGGTTGTCCTTTTTGGGCATTAGTCTATCCGTTGATGGCTGAAAGCTGTCAAAGCCGTAGAACTCATCGAGGCCTTCGTTTTGACAGGTTATGGCTTCCGTAAGTCTAAACGAGCCAGAAGTTATGGCCGTCCGAATAATCGATATCTACTGGGTGCAACATCCATGGTGCAAGGTGCAACATCCGTCCGAAATGGAGAAACAGTGCCGTACGACTTTTAGAAATGTGTGCATGGAATTGAAACGGAACAGTGCCGTGGTGCACCACTCTTTAGCGATGGCAAGTCGAAGATGGGCCACGGTAATCCCGTTTTACCGTAAAAATCCACGTGTCGAAAAAACGAAGGGTAAAAAACTTACGAGGCCCGATTTAGATTCGGGTTGTCCTTTTTGGGCATTAATCTATCCGTTGACGGCTGAAAGCTGTCAAAGCCGTAGAACTCATCGAGGCCTTCGTTTTGACAGGTTATGGCTCCCGTAACTCTAAACGAGCCAGAAGTTATGGCTGTCCGAATAATCGATATCAACAGGGTGCAACATCCACGGTGCAAGGTGCAACATCCATCCGAAATGGTGAAACAGTGTCGTACGACCTTTAGAAATGCGTTCATGGATTTGAAACGGAACAATACCATGGTGCATCACTCTCCAGCGATGGGAAGTCGAAGACGGGCCACGGTAATCCCGTTTTACCGTAAAAATCCACGTGTCGAAAAAACGAAGGGTAAAAAACTTACGAGACCCGATTGAGATTCGGGTTGTCCTTTTTGGGCATTAATCTATCCGTTGACGGCTGAAAGCGGTCAAAGCCGTAGAACTCATCGTGGCCTTCGTTTTGACAGGTTATGGCTCCCGCAACTCTAAACGAGCCAGAAGTTATGGCTGTCCGAATAATCGATATCAACAGGGTGCAACATCCACGGTGCAAGGTGCAACATCCATCCGAAATGGTGAAACAGTGTCGTACGACCTTTAGAAATGCGTTCATGGATTTGAAACGGAACAATACCATGGTGCATCACTCTTCAGCGATGGGAAGTCGAAGACGGGCCACGGTAATCCCGTTTTACCGTAAAAATCCACGTGTCGAAAAAACGAAGGGTAAAAAACTTACGAGACCCGATTGAGATTCGGGTTGTCCTTTTTGGGCATTAATCTATCCGTTGACGGCTGAAAGCTGTCAAAGCCGTAGAACTCCTCGATTCCTTCGTTTTGACAGGTTGTGGCTCCCGTAACTCTAAACGAGCCAGAAGTTATGGCCGTCCGAATAATCGATATATACAGGGTGCAACATCCACGGTGCATGGTGCAACATCCGTCCGAAATGGAGAAACAGTGTCGTACGACTTTTAGAAATGCGTGCATGGATTTGAAACGAAACAGTACCATAGTGCACCACTCTCCAGCGATGGGAAGTCGAAGACGGGCCACGGTAATCCCGTTTTACCGTAAAAATCCACGTGTCGAAAAAACGAAGGGTAAAAAATTTACGAGACCGGATTGAGATTCGGGTTGTCCTTTTTGGGCATTAATATATCCATTGACGGCTGAAAGCTGTCAATGCCGTAGAACTCATCGAGGCCTTCGTTTTGACAGGTTATGGCTCCCATAACTCTAAACGAGCCAGAAGTTATGGCCGTCCGAATAATCGACATCTACAGGGTGCAACATCCACGGTGCAAGGTGCAACATCCGTCCGAAATGGCGAAACTGTGCCGTACGACTTTTAGAGATGCGTGCACGAATTTGAAACGGAACAGTACCATGGTGCACCACTCTCCAGCGATGGGAAGTCGAAGACGGGCCACGGTAATCCCATTTTACCGTAAAAATCAACATGTCTAAAAAACGAAGGGTAAAAAACTTACGAGACCGGATTGAGATTCGGGTTGTCCTTTTTGGGTATTAATCTATCCGTTGATGGCTGAAAGCTGTCAAAGCCGTAGAACTCATCGAGGCCTTCGTTTTGATAGGCTATGGCTCCCGTATCTCGTAACAAGCCAGAAGTTATGGCCGTCCGAATAATCGATATCTACAGGGTGCAACATCCACGGTGCAAGATGCAACATCCGTCCGACATGGCGAAACAGTGCCGTACGACTTTTAGAAATGCGTGCATGGATTTGAAACGGAACAGTACCATGGTGCACCACTCTCCAGCAATGGTAAATCGAAGACCAGCCACCGTAATCCCGTTTTGCCGTAAAAATCCACGCGACGAAAAAACGAAGGGAAAAAAACTTACTAGACCCGATTGAGATTCGGGTTGTCCTTTTTGGGCATTAGTCTATCCGTTGACGGCTGAAAGCTGTCAAAGCCGTAGAACTCACCGAGGCCTTCGTTTTGATAGGTTATGCCTCCCGTAACTCTAAACGAGCCAGAAGTTATGGCAGTCCGAATAGTAGATATCTACCGGGTGCAACATGCACGGTGCAAGGTGCAACATCCGTCCGAAATGGCGAAACATTGTCGTACGACTTTTAGAAATGCGTGCATGGATTTGAAATGGAACATTACCATAGTGCACCACTCTCCAGCGATGGGAAGTCGAAGACGGGCCAAGGTAATCCTGGTTTACCGTAAAAACCCACGTGTCGAAAAAACGAAGGGTAAAAAACTTACGAGACCCGATTGAGATTCGGGTTGTCCTTTTTGGGCATTAATCTACCCGTTGACGGCTCAAAGCAGTCAAAGCCGTAGAACTCATCGAGGCCTTCATTTTGACAGGTTATGGCTCCCGTAACTCTAAACGAGCCAGAAGTTATGGACGTCCAAATAATCGATATCTACAGGGTGCAACATCCACGGTGCAAGGTGCAACATCCGTCCAAAATGGCGAAATAGTGCCTTACGTCTTTTAGAAATGCGTGCATGGATTTGAAACGGAACAGTACCTTGGTGCACCACTCTCCAGCGATGGGAAGTCGAAGACGGGCTACGGTAATCCCGTTTTACCGTAAAAATCCACGTGTCGAAAAGACGAAGGGTAAAAAACTTACGAGACCCGATTGAGATTCGGGTTGTCCTTTTTGGGCATTAATCTATCCGTTGAAGGCTGAAAGCTTGTCAAAGCCGTAGAACTTATAGAGGCCTTCGTTTTGACTGGTTATGGCTCCCGTAACTCTTAACGAGCCAGAAGTTATGGCCGTCCGAATAATCGATATCTACAGGGTGCAACATCCACGGTGCTAGGTGCAACATCCGTCCGACATGGCGAAACAGTGCCGTACGACTTTTAGAAATGCGTGCATGGATTTGAAACGGAACAGTACAATCGTGCACCACTCTCTAGCGATGGTGAATCGAAGACCAGCCACCGTAATCCCGTTTTGCCGTAAAAATCCACGTGTCGAAAAAACGAAGGGTAAAAAACTTACGAGACCCGATTGAGATTTGGGTTGTCCTTTTTCGGCATTAGTCTATCCGTTGACTGCTGAAAGCTGTCAAAGCTGTAGAACTCATCGAGGCCTTCGTTTTGACAGGTTATGTTTTCCGTAACTCTAAATGAGCCAGAAGTTATGGCCGTCCAAATAATCGATATCTATAGGGTGCAACATCCACGGTGCAACGTGCAACATCCGTCCGAAATGACGAAATAGTGCCGTATGACTTTTAGAAATGCGTGCATGGATTTGAAACGGAAGAGTACCGTGGTGCACCACTCTTCAGCGATGGGAAGTCGAAGACGGGCCACGGTAATCCCGTTTTACCGTAAAAATCCACGTGTCGAAAAAACGAAGGGTAAAAAACTTACGAGACCCGATTGAGATTCGGGTTGTCCTTTTTGGGCATTAATCTATCCGTTGATGGCTGAAAGCTGTCAAAGCCGTAGAACTCATCGAGGCCTTCGTTTTGACAGGTTATGGCTCCCGTAACTCTTAACGAGCCAGAAGTTATGGCTGTCCGAATAATCGATATCTACAGGGTGTAACATCCACGGTGCAAGGTGCAACATCCGTCCGACATGGCGAAAAAGTGTCGTACGACTTTTAGAAATGCGTGCATGGATTTGAACGGAATAGTACCATGTTGCACCACTCTCCAGCGATGTTAAATCGAAGACCATCCACCGTAATCCCGTTTTGCCGTAAAAATCCACGTGTCGAAAAAACGAAGGGTAAAAACTTTCGAGACCCGATTGAGATTCGGGTTGTCCTTTTTGGGCATTAGTCTATCCGTTGACGGCTGAAAGCTGTCAAAGCCATAGAACTCATCGAGGCCTTCGTTTTGATAGGTTATGGCTCCCGTAACTCTAAACGAGCCAGAAGTTATGGCAGTCCGAATAGTAGATATCTACCGGGTGCAACATGCACGGTGCAAGGTGCAACATCCGTTCGAAATGGCAAAACAGTGTCGTACGACTTTTAGAAATGCGTGCATGGGTTTGAAACGGAACAGTACCATAGTGCACCACTCTCCAGCGATGGGAAGTCGAAGACGGGCCACGGTAATCCCGTTTTACCGTAAAAATCCACGTGTCGAAAAAACGAAGGGTAAAAAACTTACGAGACCCGATTGAGATTCGGGTTGTCCTTTTTGGGCATTCATCTATCCGTTGACGGCTGAAAGCTGTCAAAGCCGTAGAACTCATCGAGGCCTTCGTTTTGACAGGTTATGGTTCCCGTAACTCTAAACGAGCCAGAAGTTATGGCCGTCCGAATAATCGATATGTACAGGGTGCAACATCCACGGTGCAAGGTGCAACATCCGTCCGAAATGGCAAAACAGTGCCGTACCACTTCTAGAAATGCATGCATGGATTTGAAACGGAACAGTACCATGGTGCACCACTCTCCAGCGATGGGATGTCGAAGACGGGCCACGGTAATCAGTTTTACCGTAAAAATCCACGTGTCGAAAAAACGAAGGGTAAAAAACATACGAGACCCGATTGAGATTCGGGTTGTCCTTTTTGGGCATTAATCTGTTCGTTGACGGCTGAAAGCTGTCAAAGCCGTAGAACTCATCGAGGCCTTCGTTTTGACAGGTTATGGCTCCCGTAACTCTTAACGAGTCAGAAGTTATGGCCGTCCGAATAATCGATATCTAAAGGGTGCAACATCCACGGTGCAAGGTGCAACATCCGTCCGACATGACGAAACAGTGCCGTACGACTTTTAGAAATGCGTGCATGGATTTGAAACGGAACAGTACCATAGTGCACCACTCTCCAGCGATGGGAAGTCGAAGACGGGCCACGGTAATCCCGTTTTACCGTAAAAATCCACGTGTCGAAAAAACGAAGGGTAAAAAACTTACGAGACCCGATTGAGATTCGGGTTGTCCTTTTTGGGCATTAATCTATCCGTTGACGGCTGAAAGCTGTCAAAGCCGTAGAACTCATCGAGGCCTTCGTTTTGACAGTTTATGGCTTCCGTAACTCTAAACGAGCCAGAAGTTATGGCCGTCCGAATAATCGATATCTACTGGGTGCAACATCCACTGTGCAAGGTGCAACATCCGTCCGAAATGGCGAAACAGTGCCGTACGACTTTTAGAAATGCGTGCATGGATTTGAAGCGGAACAGTGCCGTGGTGTACCACTCTTTAGCGATGGCAAGTCGAAGACGGGCCACGGTAATCCCGTTTTACCGTAAAAATCCACGTGTCGAAAAAACGAAGGGTAAAAACTTACGAGACCCGATTGAGATTCGGGTTGTCCTTTTTGCGCATTAATCTATCCGTTGACGGCTGAAAGCTGTCAAAACCGTAGAACTCATCGAGGCCTTCGTTTTGACAGGTTATGGCTCCCGTAACTCTTAACGAGCCAGAAGTTATGGCCGTCCGAATAATCGATATCTACAGGGTGCAACATCCATGGTGCAAGGTGCAACAACCGTCCGACATGGCGAAACAGTGCCGTACGACTTTTAGAAATGCGTGCATGGATTTGAAACGGAACAGTACCATGGTGCACCACTCTCCAGCGATGGTAAATCGAAGACCAGCCACCGTAATACCGTTTTGCCGTAAAAATCCACGCGTCGAAAAAATGAAGGGTAAAAAACTTACGAGACCCGATTGAGATTCGGGTTGTCCTTTTTGGGCATTAGTCTATCCGTTGACGGCTGAAAGCTGTAAATGCCGTAGAACTCATCGAGGCCTTCGTTTTGACAGGTTATGTCTCCCGTAACTCTTAACGAGCCAGAAGTTATGGCCGTCCGAATAATCGATATCTATAGGGTGCAACATCCACGGTGCAAGGTGCAACATCCGTCCGACATGGCGAAAAAGTGCCGTACGACTTTTAGAAATGCGTGCATGGATTTGAAACTGAACAGTACCGTGGTGCACCACTCTCCAGCGATGGTAAATCGAAGACCAGCAACCGTAATCCCGTTTTGCCGTAAAAATCCACGTGTCGAAAAAACGAAGGGTAAAAAACTTACCAGACCCGATCGAGATTCGTGTTGTACTTTTTGGGCATTAATCTATCCGTTGAGGGCTGAAAGCGGGCAAAGCCGTAGAACTCATCGAGGCCTTCGTTTTGACAGGTTATGGCTCCCGTAACTCTGAACGAGCCAGAAGTTATGGTCGTCCGAATAATCGATATCTACAGGGTGCAACATCCACGGTGCAAGGTGCAACATCCGTCCGAAATGGCGAAACCGTGTCGTACGACTTTTAGAAATGCGTGCATCGATTTGAAACGGAACAGTACTATGGTGCACCACTCTCCAGCGATGGGATTTCTAAGACGGGCCACGGTTATCCCGTTTTACCGTAAAAATCCACGTGTCGAAAAAACGAAGGGTAAAAAACTTACGAGACCCGATTGAGATTCGGGTTGTCCTTTTTGGGCATTAATCTGTCCGTTGACGGCTGAAAGCTGTCAAAGCCGTAGAACTCATCGAGGCCTTCGTTTATACAGGTTATGGCTCCCGTAGCGCTTAACGAGCCAGAAGTTATGGCTGTCCGAATGATCGATATCTAAAGGGTGCAACATCCACTGTGCAAGGTGCAAAATCCGTCCGACATGGCGAAACAGTGCCGTACGACTTTTAGAAATGCGTGCATGGATTTGAAACGGAACAGTACCATGGTGCACCACTCTCCTGTGATGGTAAATCGAAGACCAGCCACCGTAATCCCGTTTTTCCGTAAAAATCCACGTGTCGAAAAAACGAAGGGTAAAAAACTTACGAGACCCGATTGAGATTCGGGTTGTCCTTTTTGGGCATTAGTCTATCCGTTGACGGCTGAAAGCTATCAAAGCCGTAGAACTTATCGAGGCCTTCGTTTTGACAGGTTATGGCTTCCGTAACTCTAAACGAGCCAGAAGTTATGGCCGTCCGAATATTCGATATCTACTGGGTGCAACATCCACGGCGCAAGGTGCAACATCCGTCCGAAATGGCGAAACAGTGCCGTACGACTTTTAGAAATGCGTGCATGGATTTGAAATGGAACAGTGCTGTGGTGCACCACTCTTTAGCGATGGCAAGTCGAAGACGGGCCACGGTAATCCCGTTTTGCCGTAAAAATCCACGTGTCGAAAAAACGAAGGGTAAAAAACTTACGAGACCCGATTGAGATTCGGGTTGTCCTTTTTGGGCATTAATCTATCCGTTGACGGCTGAAAGCTGTCAAAGCCGTAGAACTCATCGAGGCCTTCGTTTTGACAGGTTATGGCTCCCGTAACTCTTAACGAGCTAGAAGTTATGGTCGTCCGAATAATCGATATCTACAGGGTGCAACATCCACGGTGCAAGGTGCAACAACCGTCCGACATGGCGAAACAGTGTCGTACGACTTTTAGAAATGCGTGCATGGATTTGAAACGGAACAGTACCATGGTGCACCATTCTCCAGCGATGATAAATCGAAGACCAGCCACCGTAATCCCGTTTTGCCGTAAAAATCCACGTGTCGAAAAAACGAAGGGTAAAAAACTTACGAGACCCGATTGAGATTCGGGTTGTCCTTTGTAACAACCCTGTATTTTCTGATTATTGTAATTGTATATTTTAATTATTTTAGTTTAAATTCCTAATTTAAAAACTTTTTTTATTTATTAAAATTAATATATTTTGTTAATTGAAATATAAATGTTGATTTTGATGTGGATTAGAATTTCAAACATGCATAAATTGAATATTTCTAGAAAATGTTGATTTTGGTCAAAATAGTCAAATTTTGACTTTTAACTTAAAAATTTAAAAGTTTGAAATTTTAAATTTTATCTTTTATTATGAAAATAGATTTAATAACTTGAACATTGCTTTATGTTTCGTGAAAAACGGAGTTAAACTGCAAAAGATATGTACATTTCAATTTTGAGTATAAATTGTTTATTTTGCAATTTTGTTATTTTAAATTGTATAAATTTTATTTTTCTTTATCATATTTTATTTTAATATGTTTCAATATGTTATATTATGTATATTTTGACTTTTAAATCTTTTTGAAATGATAATAGAATTTTTCTAAAATTTACTATGATGATTTCCTATTTTAAAAGGCTGTTTTCCTTTTTCTGCTATTTTCTTCATCTAAACTATATTTAAATTAAAATTTATTTATTTATTTTTGTGATTTACTTTTTATTTTGTGTTCTTATCTTTATTTATAAATATTTTTAAGTATATAAAAATTTTTCCAAGTTCATTGCACTTATTTTTCATATTTTCAAGACTAGTTGCAAATTTTGCTGTTTTATTTAATTAAACTATATATAATTAATAATTAATTAATTTTTTTTTACTAAATTTTCGTATTTTATCTGAATTTATATATATTTTAAAGTTATATAAAATTTAAAAAGGAATATTGGAAATTTGAAGAGTTTAGTGACCTTTTATTTGCTTAAGCCTTTTTGCATTCTGTCTTTTCGTTTTCTTGCCTTTTCACTTCATTGCTTTAACCGTTCACATCTCTTGCTTTAGCCGTGAATTTCTTTCAGCATTCACGTGAAATATTCTCCTCTTCCTCAAACAAAACTCACGGCATGAGAAGAAACAAATAAAATTGCAAATGGCTTCCTTTATCTCTTCTCTTCTTCACAATTTCAATGATTTTGCTTCCTCCTTTGCAAAACTTTGCTTGGCCCCACTCTCCACCATCATCACCGACCATCACCTCCTCCATCTCTAGCTGCAACATCAGCCTCCCCTCTGTCCATGTCAGGTCATGATCATTAGATGACGCAAGCACCTTAAATTTGCACAAAAACTCCTTGAAACTATGCTAGCCTAGCCATAAAACATCACCTACCTCTTCCTATACACTTTGGCCACCCCTAGAACCACCACCACCAGCAACTACATGACTTTTTGGTGCTGCTATACCATCACTCCCCACTGTCCAGATCTGACCTGACATGAAGACCCCATGGCCGAGCCTATATGTGGTCATAGCCGAGTCAAAATGCACCAAAAACTTCACATATTTGCCTTAAACCCATGTATGCTTCATGTTGTAACTTTTCCACCACCTTCATCCACTTGTAACCTGACCTTTATGGTTGCCATACCTGACCCAAACCAGAGCCTAGTGTGGTGAGATCAAGCCCATTTGATCATGTGACAAGCTTATGTTGTCGTGTGCAAGTCTTTTGCTTCTAAGGTTTGGTCATCTCTCTTGTTTTGCAACTGTTCTGCAAACTAAAGTTTTTGATTGTATTTGTATGTCGATATCTATATTTGTGCTTATGTATGTTATATTTTGTGTTGTTTACAAGGGTCTCCATCAATTCAAATCAAATCGTGCTTGTTGTGCCTTTGAAATCGCCCTTGTGTGTTGTTTGTCTCTAGCTTCGTAAAAGGTGAGTCTTTCTCACTCTGACATTTATACTTATGAAATAGTGAATTGATGACAAGTGTTTAGTAATATAAAATGTTATGCAAGTTAATGATGATCATATGATATGCTATGCCATGTTATTACCATATTAAAACTGTTAATTATCACCTGACATCTGATATATGACATTATATTGTGACATTGACATTGTTTATATTGTTTATGCATATATTCACACTGCAAGTTCCCTGTTAGAATAGAATCACTATGGGTTGAAATATACATACCCAAACGGACTTTAGATTAGGGAAAAATCGTTATGGGCTGAAATGATAGGCCTGAGCGATTTTTATTGTATTTTATTTGACTTGGGATTGCGGGTTTGAAATGACAGAACCCGGGTTTTCTTTGTAAACTGTGGATTGAAATGATATATATACGTATCACTTGACCTATGTTAGAAAATTATATACAGACCCCGTGGTATATTTTTAAATGATATTTATTAAAATATGTATTTTTAAAAGTATGAAATTTTGATTTAAAAATATATATTTTATGGTTTTAAGAAAATTAAATATTAAGTCTTGAAATTGTGAATTTGAGTACGTAAATGTGAAATAATTGAGATTTTAGACTTTAAATTTTATTTTAAAATGTAAATAAATAATGGAAATTAAATTTAAAATTTTAAAATTATATATGAAGTAAAATTTTAAGTTTTATTTAATTTATATGTTAATAAACAGTGAATTTTGACTTAATAAATGAATGGAGTTTTTTTAATTGAATATTTGATCTAAAAATTTTGTTGTGTTAAACCATATGTTAAAATGATTTTAAATGTGAAATTTTGAAGTCTAGAAATATGATTTTTAAGTTATAATAAAAATTTGGAGTTTTATTATTTTTTGTTTTGAAAAGCTAAAATGAAATCTGGAATTCATAGCATTTTCAAAATGTTGTAGTCTTTTGACAGCATTTTTAAATGCTATTGTTTTGAATCTAACAATGTTTGAAATAACTAAATATCTATTACGACATTTTATAAATGCCGTTATTCTTGAACTAAACCATTTTTGGAAGCTATAAGCTACGATAGCACTTTATAAATGCCGTCGTTGCTATAATTTGACAATGTTTGAAATGTTATAGTTTTTAACACTGTTTGAGTTATATTTTAAAGTGTTAAATGATTTAAATTTTGGAAATTGATTAATTGTGAAATTTAAGAAGTTTTGAATATATTTTAATATTTAAATTTGAATTTTTAGGGAATTTGAATTTGAATTTAAGTAAGGTTTACTTGGTTATGTGTTAAATGGAATGAAATGTAATGAGATAAATGAATTTTTGAATGGAATTTTTAATGTATTTTGTAATGATACTTGAACTAACAAATGAATGACTTTTTTGATTTAAAAATGATATTTAAATTTGAGTATTTGAATTTGAATTCAAATAATGATTTGATAATAAGGTTTGGAAATGATTTGATCTTTATTTTGATAAAGAATAGGAATTAGAATGATATGTACTTTTGATAAATGAATATTTGAAGTTTATATTGGTATGAAAGGATATTTAGTTTAATTGTAAATTGAGTTTATTTAAAAAATATTGGATTTATGAAATGAATATTTCAAAACTAAGTAATAATGAAACTAGATTTGAGATATATGAAATTATAAAATTTAGTTTTTGAAATGCGGGATATTAAAGCTTTGAAATATATTAAAAAATTGAATAGTTTAATTTGTGTATCAAATCCATGTTTGAAATTGATATGATTTGAAATGGTTATTGGGAAATTTAAATGAAACTGATGGTTTGAATTGAATTAAGTTGGAAATTGAAAATTTGGTATCAATTGAATGAATTGTAAAATGTAAAGAATTAAATGAATATCCCATGATTTCAAATGTATGATTTTGAAATGTTATGATTTTCAAAGTGTAATTGTTTCAAGTATTTTGGTTTCGAAAGAGTTATACTTTGAAAATATTATGATTTTGAAATGAATATATGTTTGAAATGCTTTTGGTTTCGAAGTATAAACTATTTTGATTGAATAAATAGTTTTGAAATAAAAATGGTTTATGGTTTCGAAGTATAAACTATTTTGAAAGAAATATAGTTTGAAATGAAATGATTTGATCCTTTTGAAATATAAACTATTTTGACATGATCACGGCGTTATAATAACGTTTGGTTGTAAAAGAGACCAGGATCGGAAGTTGTCATACTCTCTGCCAACTCCGAAAACCACTTTAACAACCGTGTACGCGGTGGAGATTCCAGAATGAAGTAGGATGGTGGCGACGTTCTTGAGGTATATTACGTGGACCCAACTCCCGTGAGTTGGCATAAGGTGGCTAAAACAGGAGCGATCTCGGGCCAAAGGAGGTAGCACCTATGGTCGGACACATTCCTTCGATACTATACTCTTACTGGTGATTGATTAGATGGCCATCCTCCGATTTTGATTGGGAGTGTGTTCCGAGGTGGGCGTATGTGGCTGCTGCGTTACCACCAGCCCGTGTGCGTAATTGGTATATCTACCCTGGCATTGCCTTGTGTGCCGTGTCACCTACCATACCGAGCCTTTACTACAAGTTTGTTTTTCTCCCGTAGCCCGTGTGGTATCCTCTGACAGTCACCCGGAGTGGAGATGGCATGATATTGGATGGACTACTGGGACTATTATGTGTGAAGGGTGATATGGGTAGCCCAGAACGCTATTTAAAAGTATGTTTATTTTACTGTAGACACTATTATAATAGCGCAATATTACTACATAGTAAATAGTTTAACGGATCCTTAAAGGATGGGCGATCCCAAGCATCCTTTAAGTTACTGATGCATTTTTGTTACTGTTCACTTGAGTTTATTTACAGTTCATAAGTCTTTATGTCCTGACTCGAGTGTTTTGTATTTTGCTTTACGCTCGAGTCAGATTGAGTGAGTTAGCATTCAAGATTCACCTTCGGAGTTGGAGCTTTCTTTGAAGATCCAGCCATCTATTTTTCTTTCTGTATCCAGTGATTTCAGTGATGTATTCTGATTTGTAACTGATGTATCTTGTTACTTTTTGTTGTATCATGTTTAACTCTGATGTATCTTATTTTTATATAATAGCTTCATGAACTACTATCTCTTTTACTTCCACTGCATTATTAAATACTCTGTGTCTGTGATATGTGATTATGTATTTATTGTATATTCTGAAATTTGCCAAATTTTATTTACAACGCGGTATTTTGAGCAATTCAAGTCCGACATGTGCGGATACGAATGGTTGAAAATATCGGGTCGTTACATCGTTTTTGGGCATTAGTCTATCCGTTGACAACTGAAAGCTGTCAAAGCCGTAGAACTTATCGAGGCCTTCGTTTTGATAGGTTATAGCTCCCGTAACTCTAAACGAGCCAGAAGTTATGGCCGTTCGAATAATCGATATCTACAGGGTGCAACATCCACGGTGCAAGGTGCAACATCCGTCCGAAATGGCGAAACAGTGTCGTACGACTTTTAGAAATGCATGCAAGGATTTGAAACGGAACAGTACCATGGTGCACCACTCTCCAGCGATGGGAAGTCGAAGACGGGCCACGGTAATCCCGTTTTACCGTAAAAATCCACGTGTCGAAAAAACGAAGGGTAAAAAACTTACGAGACCCGATTGAGATTCGGGTTGTCCTTTTTGGGCATTAATCTATCCGTTGATGGCTGAAAGTGGTCAAAGCCGTAGAACTCATCGAGGCCTTCGTTTTGACAGGTTATGGCTCCCGTAACTCTAAACGAGCCAGAATTATGGCCGTCCGAATAATCGATATCTACAGGGTGCAACATCCACGGTGCAAGGTGCAACATCCGTCCGAAATGGCGAAACAGTACCGTGGTGCAACACTCTTCGGCGATGGCAAGTCGAAGACGGGCCACGGTAATCCCGTTTTACCGTAAAAATCCACGTGTCGAAAAAACGAAGGGTAAAAAACTTACGAGACCCGATTGAGATTCGGGTTGTCCTTTTTGGGCATTAATCTATCCGTTGATGGCTGAAAGTGGTCAAAGCCGTAGAACTCATCGAGGCCTTCGTTTTGACAGGTTATGGCTCCCGTAACTCTAAACGAGCCAGAATTATGGCCGTCCGAATAATCGATATCTACAGGGTGCATCATCCACGGTGCAAGGTGCAACATCCGTCCGAAATGGCGAAACAGTGCCGTATGACTTTTAGAAATGCGTGCATGGATTTGAAACGGAACAGTACCATGGTGCACCACTCTCCAGCAATGGGAAGTCGAAGACGGGCGACGGTAATCCCCTTTTAACGTAAAAATCCACGTGTCGAAAAAACGAAGGGTAAAAAACTTACGAGACCCGATTGTGATTCGGGTTGTCCTTTTTGGGCATTAATCTATCCGTTGACGGCTGAAAGCTGTCAAAGCCGTAGAACTCATCGAGGCCTTCGTTTTGACAGGTTATAGCTCCCGTAACTCTTAACGAGCCAGAAGTTATGGCCGTCCGAATAAACGATATATACAGGGTGCAACATCCACGGTGCGAGGTGCAACATCCGTCCGACATGGCGAAACAGTGCCGTATGGCTTTTAGAAATGCGTGCATGGATTTGAAATGGAACAGTACCATGGTGCACCACTCTGCAGCGATGGTAAATCGAAGACCATCCACCGTAATCCCGTTTTGCCGTAAAAATCCACGTGTCGAAAAAACGAAGGGTAAAAAACTTACGAGACCCGATTGAGATTCGGGTTGTCCTTTTTGGGCATTAGTCTATCCGTTGAGGGCTGTGAGCTGTCAAAGCCGTAGAACTCATCGAGGCCTTCGTTTTGACAGGTTATGGCTCCCGTAACTCTAAACGAGCCAGAAGTTATGGCCATCCGAATAATCGATATCTACAGGGTGCAACATCCACGGTGCAAGGTGCAACATCCGTCCGAAATGGCGAAACAGTGTCGTACGACTTTTAGAAATGCGTGCATGGATTTGAAACGGAACAGTACCATAGTGCACCACTCTCCAGCGATGGGAAGTCGAAGATGGGCCACGGTAATCCCGTTTTACCGTAAAAATCCACGTGTCAAAAAAACGAAGGGTAAAAAACTTACGAGACCCGATTGAGATTCGGGTTCTCCTTTTTAGGCATTAATCTATCCGTTGACGGCTGAAAGCTGTCAAAGCTGTAGAACTCATCGAGGCCTTCGTTTTGACAAGTTATGGCTCCCGTAACTCTAAACGAGCCAGAAGTTATGGCCGTCCGAATAATCGATATCTACAGGGTGCAACATCCACGGTGCAAGGTGCAACATTCGTCCGAAATGGCGAAACAGTGCCGTACGACTTTTGGAAATGCGTGCATGGATTTGAAACGGAACAGTACCATGGTGCACCACTCTCCAGCAATGGGAAGTCGAAGATGGGCGACAGTAATCCCCTTTTAACGTAAAAATCCACGTGTCGAAAAAACGAAGGGTAAAAAACTTACGAGACCCAATTGTGATTCGGGTTGTCCTTTTTGGGCATTAATCTACCCGTTGACGGCTGAAAGCTGTCAAAGCCGTAGAGCTCATCGAGGCCTTCGTTTTGACAGGTTATAGCTCCCGTAACTCTTAACGAGCCAGAAGTTATGGCCGTCCGAATAAACGATATCTACAGGGTGCAACATCCACGGTGCGAGGTGCAACATCCGTCCGACATGGCGAAACAGTGCCGTACGACTTTTAGAAATGCGTGCATGGATTTGAAACGGAACAGTACCATGGTGCACCACTCTCCAGCGATGATAAATCGAAAACCAGCCACCGTAATCCCGTTTTGCCGTAAAAATCCACGTGTCGAAAAAACGAAGGGTAAAAAACTTACGAGACCCGATTGAGATTCGGGTTGTCCTTTTTGGGCATTAGTCTATCCGTTGAGGGCTGAAAGCTATCAAAGCCGTAGAACTCATCGAGGCCTTCGTTTTGACAGGTTATGGCTCCCGTAACTCTAAACGAGCCAGAAGTTATGGCCATTCGAATAATCGATATCTACAGGGTGCAACATCCACGGCGCAAGGTGCAACATCCGTCCGAAATGGCGAAACAGTGTCGTACGACTTTTAGAAATGCGTGCATGGATTTGAAAGAGAACAGTACCATAGTGCACCACTCTCCAGCGATGGGAAGTCAAAGATGGGCCACGGTAATCCCGTTTTACCGTAAAAATCCACGTGTCAAAAAAACGAAGGGTAAAAAACTTACGAGACCCGATTGAGATTCGGGTTCTCCTTTTTGGGCATTAATCTATCCGTTGACGGCTGAAAGCTGTCAAAGCTGTAGAACTCATCGAGGCCTTCGTTTTGACAAGTTATGGCTCCCGTAACTCTGAACGAGCCAGAGGTTATGGCCGTCCGAATAATCGATATCTACAGGGTGCAACATCCACGGTGCAAGGTGCAACATCCGTCCGAAATGGCGAAACAGTGCCGTACGACTTTTGGAAATGCGTGCATGGATTTGAAACGGAACAGTACCATAGTGCACCACTCTCCAGCGATGGGAAATCGAAGATGTACCACGGTAATCCCGTTTTACCGTAAAATTTCACGTGTCGAAAAAACAAAGGGTAAAAAACTTACGAGACCCGATTGAGATTCGGGTTGTCCTTTTTGGGCATTAATCTATCCGTTGACGGCTGAAAGCTGTCAAAGCCGTAGAACTCATCGAGGCCTTCGTTTTGACAGGTTATGGCTCCCGTAACTCTTAACGAGCTTTATGGCCGTTCGAATAATCGATATCTACAGGGTGCAACATCCACGGTGCAAGGTGCAACATCCGTCCGACATGGCGAAACAGTGTCGTACGACTTTTAGAAATGCGTGCATGGATTTGAAACGGAACAGTACCATGGTGCACCACTCTCCAGCAATGGTAAATCGAAGACCAGCCACCGTAATCCCGTTTTGCCGCAAAAATACACGTGTCGAAAAAACGAAGGGTAAAAAACTTACGAGACCCGATTGAGATTCGGGTTGTCCTTTTTGGGCATTAGTCTATCCATTGACGGCTGAAAGCTGTCAAAGCCGTAGAACTCATCGAGGCCTTCATTTTGAAAGGTTATGGCTTCCGTGACTCTAAACGAGCCAGAAGTTATGGCCATTCGAATAATCGATATCTACAGGGTGCAACATCCACGGTGCAAGGTGCAACATCCGTCCGAAATGGCGAAATAGTGCCTTACGACATTTAGAAATGCGTAAATGGATTTGAAACGGAACAGTACCGTGGTGCAACACTCTTCAGCGATGGCAAGTCGAAGATGGGCCACGGTAATCCCGTTTTACCGTAAAAATCCACGTGTCGAAAAAACGAAGTGTAAAAAACTTACGAGACCCGATTGAGATTGGGGTTGTCCTTTTTGGGCATTAATCTATCCGTTGATGGCTGAAAGTTGTCAAAGCCGTAGAACTCATCGAGGCCTTCGTTTTGACAGGTAATGGCTCCCGTAACTCTTAACGAGCCAGAAGTTATGGCCGTCCGAATAATCGATATCTACAGGGTGCAAAATCCACGGTGCAAAGTGCAACATCCGTCCGACAAGGCGAAACAGTGCCGTACGACTTTTAGAAATGTCTGCATGGATTTGAAACGGAACAGTACCATGGTGCACCACTCTCCAGCGATGGTAAATCGAAGACCAGCCACCGTAATCCCGTTTTGCCTTAAAAATCCACGTGTCGAAAAAATGAAGGGTAAAAAACTTACGAGACCCGATTGAGATTCGGGTTGTCCTTTTTGGGAATTAGTCTATCCGTTGGTGGCTGAAAGCTGTCAAAGCCGTAGAACTCATCGAGGCCTTCGTTTTGACAGGTTATAGCTCCCGTAACTCTTAACGAGCCAGAAGTTATGGCCGTCCGAATAATCGATATCTACAGGGTGCAACATCCACGGTGCGAGGTGCAACATCCGTCCGACATGGCGAAACAGTGCCGTACGACTTTTAGAAATGCGTGCATGGATTTGAAACGGAACAGTACCATGGTGCACCACTCTCCAGCGATGGTAAATCGAAGACCAGCCACCGTAATCCCGTTTTGCCGTAAAAATCCATGTGTCGAAAAAATGAAGGGTAAAAAACTTACGAGACCCGATTGAGATTCGGGTTGTCCTTTTTGGGCATTAGTCTATCCGTTGACGGCTGAAAGCTGTCAAAGCCGTAGAACTCATCGAGGACTTCGTTTTGATAGGTTATGGGTCCCGTAACTCTAAACGAGCCAGAAGTAATGGCCGTCCGAATAATCGATATCTATAGGGTGCAACATCCACGGTGCAAGGTGCAACATCAGTCCGAAATGACGAAACAGTGTCGTACGACTTTTAGAAATGCGTGCATGGATTTGAAACAGAACAGTACCATAGTGCACCACTCTCCAGCGATGGGAAGTCGAAGACGGGCCACGGTAATCCCGTTTTAAAGTAAAAATCCACGTGTCGAAAAAACGAAGGGTAAAAAACTTACGAGACCCGATTGAGATTCGGGTTGTCCTTTTTGGGCATTAATCTATCCGTTGATGGCTGAAAGTGGTCAAAGCCGTAGAACTCATCGAGGCCTTCGTTTTGACAGGTTATGGCTCCCGTAACTCTAAACGAGCCAGAATTATGGCCGTCCGAATAATCGATATCTACAGGGTGCAACATCCACGGTGCAAGGTGCAACATCCGTCCGAAATGGCGAAACAGTGCCGTATGACTTTTAGAAATGCGTGCATGGATTTGAAACGGAACAGTACCATGGTGCACCACTCTCCAGCAATGGGAAGTCGAAGACGGGCGACGGTAATCCCCTTTTAACGTAAAAATCCACGTGTCGAAAAAACGAAGGGTAAAAAACTTACGAGACCCAATTGTGATTCGGGTTGTCCTTTTTGGGCATTAATCTATCCGTTGACGGCTGAAAGCTGTCAAAGCCGTAGAACTCATCGAGGCCTTCGTTTTGACAGGTTATAGCTCCCGTAACTCTTAACGAGCCAGAAGTTATGGCCGTCCGAATAAACGATATCTACAGGGTGCAACATCCACGGTGCGAGGTGCAACATCCGTCCGACATGGCGAAACAGTGCCGTACGACTTTTAGAAATGCGTGCATGGATTTGAAACGGAACAGTACCATGGTGCACCACTCTCCAGCGATGGTAAATCGAAAACCAGCCACCGTAATCCCGTTTTGCCGTAAAAATCCACGTGTCGAAAAAATGAAGGGTAAAAAACTTACGAGACCCGATTGAGATTCGGGTTGTCCTTTTTGGGCATTAGTCTATCCGTTGACGGCTGAAAGCTGTCAAAGCCGTAGAACTCATCGAGGCCTTCGTTTTGATAGGTTATGGCTCCCGTAACTCTAAACGAGCCAGAAGTTATGGCCATCCGAATAATCGATATCTACAGGGTGCAACATCCACGGTGCAAGGTGCAACATCCGTCCGAAATGGCGAAACAGTGTCGTACGACTTTTAGAAATGCATGCATGGATTTGAAATGGAACAGTACCATAGTGCACCACTCTCCAGCGATGGGAAGTCGAAGATGGGCCACGGTAATCCCGTTTTACCGTAAAAATCCACGTGTCAAAAAAACGAAGGGTAAAAAACTTGCGAGACCCGATTGAGATTCGGGTTCTCCTTTTTGGGCATTAATCTATCCGTTGACGGCTGAAAGCTGTCAAAGCTGTAGAACTCATCGAGGCCTTCGTTTTGACAAGTTATGGCTCCCGTAACTCTAAACGAGCCAGAAGTTATGGCCGTCCGAATAATCGATATCTATAGGGTGCAACATCCACGGTGCAAGGTGCAACATCCGTCCGAAATGGCGAAACAGTGCCGTACGACTTTTGGAAATGCGTGCATGGATTTGAAACGGAACAGTACCATGGTGCACCACTCTCCAGCAATGGGAAGTCGAAGACGGGCGACGGTAATCCCCTTTTAACGTAAAAATCCACGTGTCGAAAAAACGAAGGGTAAAAAACTTACGAGACCCAATTGTGATTCGGGTTGTCCTTTTTGGGCATTAATCTATCCGTTGACGGCTGAAAGCTGTCAAAGCCGTAGAACTCATCGAGGCCTTCGTTTTGACAGGTTATAGCTCCCGTAACTCTTAACGAGCCAGAAGTTATGGCCGCCCGAATAAACGATATCTACAGGGTGCAACATCCACGGTGCGAGGTGCAACATCCGTCCGACATGGCGAAACAGTGCCGTACGACTTTTAGAAATGCGTGCACGGATTTGAAACGGAACAGTACCATGGTGCACCACTCTCCAGCGATGGTAAATCGAAAACCAGCCACCGTAATCCCGTTTTGCCGTAACAATCCTCGTGTCGAAAAAACGAAGTGTAAAAAACTTACGAGACCCGATTGAGATTCGGGTTGTCCTTTTTGGGCATTAGTCTATCCGTTGAGGGATGAAAGCTGTCAAAGCCGTAGAACTCATTGAGGCCTTCGTTTTGACAGGTTATGGCTCCCGTAACTCTAAACGAGCCAGAAGTTATGGCCATCCGAATAATCGATATCTACAGGGTGCAACATCCACGGTGCAAGGTGCAACATCCGTCCGAAATGGCGAAACAGTGTCGTACGACTTTTAGAAATGCATGCATGGATTTGAAACGGAACAGTACCATAGTGCACCACTCTCCAGCGATGGGAAGTCGAAGATGGGCCACGGTAATCCCGTTTTACCGTAAAAATCCACGTGTCAAAAAAACGAAGGGTAAAAAACTTACGAGACCCGATTGAGATTCGGGTTCTCCTTTTTGGGCATTAATCTATCCGTTGACGGCTGAAAGCTGTCAAAGCTGTAGAACTCATCGAGGCCTTCATTTTGACAAGTTATGGCTCCCGTAACTCTAAACGAGCCAGAAGTTATGGCCGTCCGAATAATCGATATCTACAGGGTGCAACATCCACGGTGCAAGGTGCAACATCCGTCCGAAATGGCGAAACAGTGTCGTACGACTTTTGGAAATGCGTGCATGGATTTGAAACGGAACAGTACCATAGTGCACCACTCTCCAGCGATGGGAAATCGAAGATGTACCACGGTAATCCCGTTTTACCGTAAAATTTCACGTGTCGAAAAAACAAAGGGTAAAAAACTTACGAGACCCGATTGAGATTCGGGTTGTCCTTTTTGGGCATTAATCTATCCGTTGACGGCTGAAAGCTGTCAAAGCCGTAGAACTCATCGAGGCCTTCGTTTTGACAGGTTATGGCTCCCGTAACTCTTAACGAGCTTTATGGCCGTTCGAATAATCGATATCTACAGGGTGCAACATCCACGGTGCAAGGTGCAACATCCGTCCGACATGGCGAAACAGTGTCGTACGACTTTTAGAAATGCGTGCACGGATTTGAAACGGAACAGTACCATGGTGCACCACTCTCCAGCAATGGTAAATCGAAGACCAGCCACCGTAATCCCGTTTTGCCGCAAAAATCCACGTGTCGAAAAAACGAAGGGTAAAAAACTTACGAGACCCGATTGAGATTCGGGTTGTCCTTTTTGGGCATTAGTCTATCCATTGACGGCTGAAAGCTGTCAAAGCCGTAGAACTCATCGAGGCCTTCATTTTGACAGGTTATGGCTTCCGTGACTCTAAACGAGCCAGAAGTTATGGCCATCCGAATAATCGATATCTACAGGGTGCAACATCCACGGTGCAAGGTGCAACATCCGTCCGAAATGGCGAAATAGTGCCTTACGACATTTAGAAATGCGTAAATGGATTTGAAACGGAACAGTGCCGTGGTGCAACACTCTTCAGCGATGGCAAGTCGAAGATGGGCCACGGTAATCCCGTTTTACCGTAAAAATCCACGTGTCGAAAAAACGAAGGGTAAAAAACTTACGAGACCCGATTGAGATTCGGGTTGTCCTTTTTGGGCATTAATCTATCCGTTGACGGCTGAAAGTTGTCAAAGCCGTAGAACTCATCGAGGCCTTCGTTTTGACAGGTAATGGCTCCCGTAACTCTTAACGAGCCAGAAGTTATGGCCGTCCCAATAATCGATATCTACAGGGTGCAAAATCCACGGTGCAAGGTGCAACATCCGTCCGACAAGGCGAAACAGTGCCGTACGACTTTTAGAAATGTCTGCATGGATTTGAAACGGAACAGTACCATGATGCACCACTCTCCAGCGATGGTAAATCGAAGACCAGCCACCGTAATCCCGTTTTGCCTTAAAAATCCACGTGTCGAAAAAATGAAGGGTAAAAAACTTACGAGACCCGATTGAGATTCGGGTTGTCCTTTTTGGGAATTAGTCTATCCGTTGGTGGCTGAAAGCTGTCAAAGCCGTAGAACTCATCAAGGCCTTCGTTTTGACAGGTTATAGCTCCCGTAACTCCTAACGAGCCAGAAGTTATGGCCGTCCGAATAATCGATATCCACAAGGTGCAACATCCACGGTGCGAGGTGCAACATCCGTCCGACATGGCGAAACAGTGCCGTACGACTTTTAGAAATGCGTGCATGGATTTGAAACGGAACAGTACCATGGTGCACCACTCTCCAGCGATGGTAAATCGAAGACCAGCCACCGTAATCCCGTTTTGCCGTAAAAATCCACGTGTCGAAAAAAGAAGGGTAAAAAACTTACGAGACCCGATTGAGATTCGGGTTGTCCTTTTTGGGCATTAGTCTATCCGTTGACGGCTGAAAGCTGTCAAAGCCGTAGAACTCATCGAGGCCTTCGTTTTGATAGGTTATGGCTCCCGTAACTCTAAACGAGCCAGAAGTAATGGCCGTCCGAATAATCGATATCTATAGGGTGCAACATCCACGGTGCAAGGTGCAACATCAGTCTGAAATGACGAAACAGTGTCGTACGACTTTTAGAAATGCGTGCATGGATTTGAAACGGAACAGTACCATAGTGCACCACTCTCCAGCGATGGGAAGTCGAAGACGGGCCACGGTAATCCCGTTTTACCGTAAAAATCCACATGTCGAAAAAACGAAGGGTAAAAAACTTACGAGACCCGATTGAGATTCGGGTTCTCCTTTTTGGGCATTAATCTATCCGTTGACGGCTGAAAGCTGTCAAAGCTGTAGAACTCATCGAGGCCATCGTTTTGACAGGTTATGGCTCCCGTAACTCTAAACGAGCCAGAATTATGGCCGTCCGAATAATCGATATCTACAGGGTGCAACATCCACGGTGCAAGGTGCAACATCCGTCCGAAATGGCGAAACAGTGCCGTATGACTTTTAGAAATGCGTGCATGGATTTGAAACGGAACAGTACCATGGTGCACCACTCTCCAGCAATGGGAAGTCGAAGACGGGCGACGGTAATCCCCTTTTAACGTAAAAATCCACGTGTCGAAAAAACGAAGGGTAAAAAACTTACGAGACCCAATTGTGATTCGGGTTGTCCTTTTTGGGCATTAATCTATCCGTTGACGGCTGAAAGCTGTCAAAGCCGTAGAACTCATCGAGGCCTTCGTTTTGACAGGTAATAGCTCCCGTAACTCTTAACGAGCCAGAAGTTATGGCCGTCCGAATAAACGATATCTACAGGGTGCAACATCCACGGTGCGAGGTGCAACATCCGTCCGACATGGCGAAACAGTGCCGTACGACTTTTAGAAATGCGTGCATGGATTTGAAACGGAACAGTACCATGGTGCACCACTCTCCAGCGATGGTAAATCGAAAACCAGCCACCGTAATCCCGTTTTGCCGTAAAAATCCACGTGTCGAAAAAATGAAGGGTAAAAAACTTACGAGACCCGATTGAGATTCGGGTTGTCCTTTTTGGGCATTAGTCTATCCGTTGACGGCTGAAAGCTATCAAAGCCGTAGAACTCATCGAGGCCTTCGTTTTGATAGGTTATGGCTCCCGTAACTCTAAACGAGCCAGAAGTAATGGCCGTCCGAATAATCGATATCTATAGGGTGCAACATCCACGGTGCAAGGTGCAACATCAGTCCGAAATGACGAAAGAGTGTCGTACGACTTTTAGAAATGCGTGCATGGATTTGAAATAGAACAGTACCATAGTGCACCACTCTCCAGCGATGGGAAGTCGAAGACGGGCCACGGTAATCCCGTTTTACCGTAAAAATCCACGTGTCGAAAAAACGAAGGGTAAAAAACTTACGAGACCCGATTGAGATTCGGGTTGTCCTTTTTGGGCATTAATCTATCCGTTGACGGCTGAAAGTGGTCAAAGCCGTAAAACTCATCGAGGCCTTCGTTTTGACAGGTTATGGCTCCCGTAACTCTAAACGAGCCAGAAGTTATGGCCGTCCGAATAATCGATATCTACAGGGTGCAACATCCACGGTGCAAGGTGCAACATCCTTCCGAAATGGCGAAACAGTGCCGTACGACTTTTAGAAATGCGTGCATGGATTTGAAACGGAACAGTACCGTGGTGCACCACTCTCTAGTGATGGGAAGTCGAAGACGGGCGACGGTAATCCCCTTTTAACGTAAAAATCCACGTGTCGAAAAAACGAAGGGTAAAAAACTTACGAGACCCGATTGTGATTCGGGTTGTCCTTTTTGGGCATTAATCTATCCGTTGATGGCTGAAAGCTGTCAAAGCTGTAGAACTCATCGAGGCCTTCGTTTTGACAGGTTATAGCTCCCGTAACTCTTAACGAGCCAGAAGTTATGGCCGTCCGAATAATCGATATCTACAGGGTGCAACATCCACGGTGCGAGGTGCAACATCCGTCCGACATGGCGAAACTGTGCCGTACGACTTTTAGAAATGCGTGCATGGATTTGAAACGGAACAGTACCATGGTGCACCACTCTCCAGCGATGGTAAATCGATGGCGAGGCACGGTAATCCCGTTTTACCGCAAAAATGCGGTGTCGAAAAAACGAAGGGTAAAAATCTTACGAGACCCGATTGATATTCGGGTTGTCCTTTTGGGGCATTAATCTATCCATTGACGGCTGAAAGCTGTCAAAGCCGTAGAACTCATCGAGGTTATGGCAGGTTATGGCATCCGTGGCTCTAAACGAGCCAGAAGTTATGGCCGTCCGAATAATCGATATCTACAGGGTGCAACATCCACGGTGCAAGGTGCAACATCCGTCCGAAATGGCGAAATAGTGCCTTACGACATTTAGAAAGGCGTAAATGGATTTGAAACGGAACAGTACCGTGGTGCAACACTCTTCAGCGATGGCAAGTCGAAGATGGGCCACGGTAATCCCGTTTTACCGTAAAAATCCACGTGCGAAAAAACGAAGGGTAAAAAACTTACGAGACCTGATTGAGATTCGGGTTGTCCTTTTTGGGCATTAATCTATCCGTTGACGGCTGAAAGTTTTCAAAGCCGTAGAACTAATCGAGGCCTTCGTTTTGACAGGTTATGGCTCCTGTAACTCTTAACGAGCCAGAAGTTATGGCCGTCCGAATAATCGATATCTACAGGGTGCAAAATCCACGGTGCAAGGTGCAACATCCGTCCGACAAGGCGAAACAGTGCCGTACGACTTTTAGAAATGCCTGCATGGATTTGAAACGGAACAGTACCATGGTGCACCACTCTCCAGCGATGGTAAATCGAAGACCAGCCACCGTAATCCCGTTTTGCCGTAAAAATCCACGTGTCGAAAAAATGAAGGGTAAAAAACTTACGAGACCCGATTGAGATTCGGGTTGTCCTTTTTGGGCATTAGTCTATCCGTTGACGGCTGAAAGCTGTCAAAGCCGTAGAACTCATCGAGGCCTTCGTTTTGATAGGTTATGGCTCCCGTAACTCTAAACGAGCCAGAAGTAGTGGCCGTCCGAATAATCGATATCTATAGGGTGCAACATCCACGGTGCAAGGTGCTACATCAGTCCGAAATGACGAAACAGTGTCGGACGACTTTTAGAAATGCGTGCATGGATTTGAAACAGAACAGTACCATAGTGCACCACTCTCCAGTGATGGGAAGTCGAAGACGGGCCACGGTAATCCCGTTTTACCGTAAAAATCCACGTGTCGAAAAAACGAATGGTAAAAAACTTACGAGACCCGATTGAGATTCGGGTTGTCCTTTTTGGGCATTAATCTATCCGTTGACGGCTGAAAGTGGTCAAAGAGGTAGAACTCATCGAGGCCTTCGTTTTGATAGGTTATGGCTCCCGTAACTCTTAACGAGCCAGAAGTTATGGCCGTCCGAATAATCGATATCTACAGGGTGCAACATCCACGGTCCAAGGTGCAACATCCGTCCGAAATGGAGAAACAGTGCCGTACGACTTTTAGAAATGCGTGCATGGATTTGAAACGGAACAGTACCAAGGTGCACCACTCTCCAGCGATGGGAAGTCGAAGACGGGCGACGGTAATCCCCTTTTAACGCAAAAATCCACGTGTCGAAAAAACGAAGGGTAGAAAACTTACGAGACCCGATTGTGATTCGGGTTGTCCTTTTTGGGCATTAATCTATCCGTTGACGGCTGAAAGCTGTCAAAGCCGTAGAACTCATCGAGGCCTTCGTCTTGACAGGTTATAGCTCCCGTAACTCTTAACGAGCCAGAAGTTATGGCCGTCCGAATAATCGATATCTACAGGGTACAGCATCCACGGTGCGAGGTGCAACATCCGTCCGACATGGCGAAACAGTGCCGTACGACTTTTAGAAATGCGTGCATGGATTTGAAACGGAACAGTACCATGGTGCACCACTCTCCAGCGACGGTAAATCGAAGACCAGCCACCGTAATCCCGTTTTGCCGTAAAAATCCACGTGTCGAAAAAATGTAGGGTAAAAAACTTACGAGACCCGATTGAGATTCGGGTTGTCCTTTTTGGGCATTAGTCTATCCGTTGACGGCTGAAAGCTGTCAAAGCCGTAGAACTCATCGAGGCCTTCGTTTTGACAGGTTATGGCTCCCGTAACTCTAAACGAGCCAGAAGTTATGGCCGTCCGAATAATAGATATCTACAGGGTGCAACATCCACGGTGCAAGGTGCAACATCCGTCCGAAATGGCGAAACAGTGTCGTACGACTTTTAGAAATACGTGCATGGATTTGAAACAGAACAGTACCATAGTGCACCACTCTCCAGCGATGGGAAGTCGAAGACGGGCCACGGTAATCCCGTTTTACCGTAAAAATCCACGTGTCGAAAAAACGAAGGGTAAAAAACTTACGAGACCCGATTGAGATTCGGGTTGTCCTTTTTGGGCATTAATCTATCCGTTGATGGCTGAAAGAGGTCAAAGCCGTAGAACTCATCGAGGCCTTCGTTTTGACAGGTTATGGCTCCCGTAACTCTAAACGAGCCAGAAGTTATGGCCGTCTGAATAATCGATATCTACAGGGTGCAACATCCACGGTGCAAGGTGCAACATCCGTCCGAAATGGCGAAACAGTGCCGTACGACTTTTAGAAATGCGTGCATGGATTTGAAACGGAACAGTACCATGGTGCACCACTCTCCAGCGATGGTAAGTCGAAGACGGGCGACGGTAATCCCCTTTTAACGTAAAAATCCACGTGTCGAAAAAACGAAGGGTAAAAAACTTACGAGACCCGATTGTGATTCGGGTTGTCCTTTTTGGGCATTAATCTATCCGTTGACGGCTGAAAGCTGTCAAAGCCGTAGAACTCATCGAGGCCTTCGTTTTGACAGGTTATAGCTCCCGTAACTCTTAACGAGCCAGAAGTTAGGGCCGTCCGAATAAACGATATCTACAGGGTGCAACATCCACGGTGCGAGGTGCAACATCCGTCCGACATGGCGAAACAGTGCCGTACGACTTTTAGAAATGCGTGCATGGATTTGAAACGGAACAGTACCATGGTGCACCACTCTCCAGCGATGGTAAATCGAAAACCAGCCACCGTAATCCCGTTTTGCCGCAAATATCCACGTGTCGAAAAAACGAAGGGTAAAAATCTTACGAGACCCGATTGAGATTCGGGTTGTCCTTTTTGGGCATTGGTCTATCCGTTGATGGCTGAAAGCTTTCAAAGCTGTACAACTCATCGAGGCCTTCGTTTTGATAGGTTATGGCTCCCGTAACTCTAAACGAGCCAGAAGTTGTGGCCGTCCGAATAATCGATATCTACAGGGTGCAACATCCACGGTGCAAGGTGCAACATCCGTCCGAAATGACGAAACAGTGTCGTACGACTTTTAGAAATGCGTGCATTGATTTGAAACAAAACAGTACCATAGTGCACCACTCTCCAGCGATGGGAAGTCGAAGATGGGCCACGGTAATCCCTTTTTACCGTAAAAATCCACGTGTCGAAAAAACGAAGGGTAAAAAACTTACGAGACCCGATTGAGATTCGGTTGTCCTTTTTGGGCATTAATCTATCCGTTGACGGCTGAAAGCTGTCAAAGCCGTAGAACTCATCGAGCCTTCGTTTTGACAGGTTATGGCTCCCGTAACTCTAAACGAGCCAGAAGTTATGGTCGTCCGAATAATCGATTCTATAGGGTGCAACATCCACGGTGCAAGGTGCAACATCCGTCCGAAATGGAGAAACAGTGCCGTACGACTTTTAGAAATGCTTGCATGGATTTGAAACGGAGCAGTACCATGGTGCACCACTCTCCAACGATGGGAAGTCGAAGACGGGCCACGGTAATCCCGTTTTACCGTAAAAATCCACGTGTCGAAAAAACGAAGGGTAAAAAACTTACGAGACCCGATTGAGATTCGGGTTGTCCTTTTTGGGCATTAATCTATCCGTTGACGGCTGAAAACTGTCAAAGCCGTAGAACTCATCGAGTCCTTCGTTTTGACAGGTTATGGCTCCCGTAACTCTTAACGAGCCAGAAGTTATGGCCGTCCGAATAATCGATATCTACAGGGTGCAACATCCACGGTGCAAGGTGCAACATCCGTCCGACATGGCGAAACAGTGTCGTACGACTTTTAGAAATGCGTGCATGGATTTGAAACGGAACAGTACCGTGGTTTACCATTCTCCAGCGATGGCAAGTCGAAGACGGGCCACGGTAATCCCGTTTTACCGTAAAAATCCACGTGTCGAAAAAACGAAGGGTAAAAAACTTACGAGACCCGATTGATATTCGGGTTGTCCTTTTTGGACATTAATCTATCAGTTGACGGCTGAAAGCTGTCAAAGCCATAGAAATCATCGAGGACTTCGTTTTGACAGGTTATGGCTCCCGTAACTCTAAACGAGCCAGAAGTTATGGCCGTCCGAATAATAGATATCTACAGGGTGCAACATCCACGGTGCAAGGTGCAACATCCGTCCGAAATGGCGAAACAGTGCCGTACGACTTTTAAAAATGCGTGCATGGATTTGAAATAGAACAGTACCATGGTGCACCACTCTCCAGTGATGGGAAGTCGAAGACGTGCCACGGTATTCCCTTTTTACCGTAAAAATCCACATGTCGAAAAAACGAAGGGTAAAAAACTTACGAGACCCGATTGAGATTCGGTTTGTCCTTTTTGGGCATTAATCTATCCGTTGACGGCTGAAAGCTGTCAAAGCCGTAGAACTCATCGAGGCCTTCGTTTTGACAGGTTATGGCTCCCGTAACTCTTAACAAGCCAGAAGTTATGGCCGTCCGAATAATCGATATCTACAGGGTGCAACATCCACGGTGCAAGGTGCAACATCCGTCCGACATGGCGAAACAGTCACGACTTTTAGAAATGCGTGCATGGATTTGAAACGGAACAGTACCATGGTGCACCACTCTTCAGCGATGGTAAATCGAAGACCAGCCACCGTAATCCCGTTTTGCCGTAAAAATCCATGTGTCGAAAAAACGAAGGGTAAAAAACTTACGAGACCCGATTGAGATTCGGGTTGTCCTTTTTGGGCATTAGTCTATCCATTGACGGCTGAAAGCTATCAAAGCCGTAGAACTCATCGAGGCCTTCGTTTTGATAGGTTATGGCTGCCGTAACTCTAAACGAGCCAGAAGTAATGGCCGTCCGAATAATCGATATCTACAGGGTGCAACATCCATGGTGCAAGGTGCAACATCCGTCTGAAATGGCGAAACAGTGTCGTACGACTTTTAGAAATGCGTGCGTGGATTTGAAACGGAACAGTACCATGGTGCACCACTCTCCAGTGATGGGAAGTCGAAGACGGGCCATGGTAATCCCGTTTTACCGTAAAAATCCACGTGTCGAAAAACGAAGGGTAAAAAACTTACGAGACCCGATTGAGATTCGGGTTTTCCTTTTTGGGCATTAATCTATCCGTTGACGGCTGAAAGCGGTCAAAGCCGTAGAACTCATCGAGGCCTTCGTTTTGACAGGTTATGGCTCCCGTAACACTAAACTAGCCAGAAGTTATGTCCGTCTGAATAATCGATATCTACAGGGCGCAACATCCACGGTGCAAGGTGCAACATCCGTCCGAATTGGCGAAACAGTGTCGTGTGACTTTTAGAAATGCGTGTATGGATTTGAAACGGAATAGTACCATGGTGCACTACTCTCCAGCGATGGGTAGTCGAAGACGGGCCACGGTAATCCCGTTTTACCGTATAAATCAACGTGTCGAAAAAACGAAGGGTAAAAAACATACGAGACCCGATTGAGATTCGGGTTGTCCTTTTTGGGAGTTAATCTATCCGTTGATGGCTGAAAGCTGTCAAAGCCGTAGAACTCATCGAGGCCTTCGTTTTGACAGGTTATGGCTCCCGTAACACTTAACGAGGCAGAAGTTATGACCGTCCGAATAATCGATATCTACAGGGTGCAACATCCACGGTGCAAGGTGCAACATCCGTCCGACATGGCGAAACGGTGCCGTACATCTTTTAGAAATGCGTGCATGGATTTGAAACGGAACAGTACCATGGTGCACCACTCTCCAGCGATGGGAAGTCGAAGACGGGCCACGGTAATCCCGTTTTACCGTAAAAATCCACGTGTCGAAAAAACGAAGGGTAAAAAACATACGAGACCCGATTGAGATTCGGGTTGTCCTTTTTGGGCATTAATCTATCCGTTGACGGCTGAAAGCTGTCAAAGCCGTAGAACTCATCGAGTCCTTCGTTTTGACAGGTTATGGCTCCCGTAACTCTTAACGAGCCATAAATGGACGGATGTTACGAGTTATGGCTCGTTTTGACAGGTTATGGCTCCCATAACTTCAGGCTCGTTAAGAGTTACGGGAGCCGTAACCTGTCAAAACGAAGGCCTCGATGAGTTTTATGGCTTTGATAGCTTTCAGCCATCAAAGGATAGATTAATGCCCAAAATGGACAACCCGAATCTTAATCGGGTCTCGTAAGTTTTTTACCCTTCGTTTTTTCGACACGTGGATTTATACGGTAAAACGGGATTACCGTGGCTGGTCTTCGATCTACCATCGTTGGAGAGTGGTGCACCATGGTACTGTTCCGTTTCAAATCTATGCACGCATTTTTAAAAGTCGTACGACACTGTTTCGCCATTTCGGACGGATGTTGCACCTTGCACCGTGGATGTTTTACCCTACAGATATCGATTATTCGGACGGCCATAACTTCTGGCTCGTATTGAATTACGGGAGCCATAACCTGTCAAAACGAAGGCCTTGATGAGTTCTACGGTTTTGACAGATTTCAGCCATCAAAGGATAGATTAATGCCCAAAATGGACAACCCGAATCTTAATCGGGTCTCGTAAGTTTTTTACCCTTCGTTTTTTCGACACGTGGATTTATACGGTAAAACGGGATTACCGTGGCTGGTCTTCGATCTACCATCGCTGGAGAGTGGTGCACCGTGGTACTGTTCCGTTTCAAATCTATGCACGCATTTTTAAAAGTCGTACGACACTGTTTCGCCATTTCGGACGGATGTTGCACCTTGCACCGTGGATGTTTTACCCTGTAGATATCGATTATTCGGACGGCCATAACTTCTGGCTCGTATAGAATTACGAGAGCCATAACCTGTCAAAACGAAGGCCTCGATGAGTTCTACGGTTTTGACAGATTTCAGCTGTCAACGGATAGATTAATACCCAAACCGGACAACCCGAATCTCAATCGGGTCTCGTAAGTTTTTTACCCTTCGTTTTTTCGACATGTGGATTTTTACGGTAAAACGGGATTACCGTGGCCCGTCTTCGACTTCCCATCGCTGGAGAGTGGTGCACCATGGTACTGTTTCGTTTCAAATCTATGCATGCATTTCTAAAAGTCGTACGGCATCGTTTCGCCATTTCGGACGGATGTTGCACCTTGCACCGTGGATGTTGCACCCTGTAGATATCGATTATTCGGACGGCCATAACTTCTGGCTCGTTTAGAGTTACGGGAGCCATTACCTGTCAAAACGAAGGCCTCGATGAGTTCTACGGCTTTGACAGCTTTCAGCCATCAACGGATAGATTAATACCCAAAAGGACAACCCGAATCTCAATCGGGTCTTGTATGTTTTTTACCCTTCGTTTTTTCGACACGTTGATTTATACGGTAAAACGGGATTGCCGTGGCTGGTCTTCGATCTACCATCGCTGGAGAGTAGTGCACCATGGTACTATTCCGTTTCAAATCTATGCACGCATTTCTAAAAGTCACACGACACTGTTTCGCCATTTCGGACGGATGTTGCACCTTGTACCGTGGATGTTGCGCCCTGTAGATATCGATTATTGAGACGGACCTAACTTCTGGCTCGTTTAGTGTTACGGGAGCCATAACCTGTCAAAACGAAGGCCTCGATGAGTTCTACGGCTTTGACAGCTTTCATCCGTCAAAGAATAGATTAATGCCCAAAAAGGACAACCCGAATTTCAATCGGGTCTAGTAAGTTTTTTACCCTTCGTTTTTCGACATGTGGATTTTTACGGTAAAACGGGATTACCGTGGCCCGTCTTCGACTTCCCATCGCTGGAGAGTGGTGCACCACGGTACTGTTCCGTTTCAAATCCACGCACGCATTTCTAAAAGTCGTACGGCACCGTTTCGCCATTTCAGACGGATGTTGCACCTTGCAC
Organism: Allium cepa; assembly: GCA_030765085.1. NCBI lineage: Eukaryota > Viridiplantae > Streptophyta > Magnoliopsida > Asparagales > Amaryllidaceae > Allium > Allium cepa. The sequence goes on from CM060941.1 coordinate 4,424,330, forward strand.
CATGGATGTTGCACCCTGTAGATATCGATTATTCGGACGACCATTACTTCTGGCTCGTTTAGATTTACGGGAATCATAACCTGTCAAAACGAAGGCCTCGATGAGTTTTACGGGTTTGACAGCTTTCAGCCGTAAACGGATAGATTAATTCCCAAAAAGTGCAACCCGAATCTCAATCAGGTCTCGTAAGTTTTTTACCCTTCGTTTTTTAGACACGTGGATTTTTGCGGTAAAACGGGATTACGTTGGTTGGTCTTCGATTTGCCGTCGCTTGAGAGTGGTGCACCATGGTACTATTCCGTTTCAAATCCATGCACGCATTTCTAAAAGTCGTACGGCACTGTTTCGCCATTTCGGACGGATGTTGCACCCTGTAGATATCGATTATTCGGACGGCCATAACTTCTGGTTCATTTAGAGTTACAAAAGCAATAACCTGTCCAAACGAAGGCCTTGGTGAGTTCTATGGCTTTGATAGCTTTCAGCCGTCAGCGGATAGATTAATGCCCAAAAAGGACAACCTGAATCTCAATCGTGTCTCGTAAGTTTTTTACCCTTCGTTTTTTCGACACGTGGATTTTTACGGTAAAACGGGATTACCGTGGCCCGTCTTCGACTTTCAATCGCTTGAGAGTGGTGCACCATGGTACTGTTTCGTTTCCAATCCATGCACGCATTTCTATAAGTCGTACGGCACTGTTTCGCTATTTCGGAGGGATGTTGCACCTTGCACCGTGGATGTTGCACCCTGTAGATATCGATTATTCGGACGGCCATAACTTCTGGCTCGTTTAGAGTTACGGGAGCCATAACCAGTCAAAACGAAGGCCTCGATGAGTTCTACGGCTTTGATAGATTTCAGCCGTCAACGGATAGATTAATGCCCAAAAAGGACAACCCGAATCTCAATCGGGTCTCGTAAGTTTTTTACCCTTCGTTTTTTCGACACGTGGATTTTTACGGTAAAACGGGATTACCGTGGCCCGTCTTCGACTTCCCATCGCTGGAGAGTGGTACACCATGGTACTGTTTTGTTTCAAATCCATGCACGCATTTCTAAAAGTCGTACGGCCCCGTTTCTCCATTTCGGACGGATGTTGCACCTTGCACCGTGGATGTTGCACACTGTAGATATCGATTATTCGGACGGCCATAACTTCTGGCTCGTTTAGAGTTACGGGAGCCATAACCTGTCAAAACGAAGGCCTCGATGAGTTCTTTGACTTTGACAGCTTTCAGCCATCAACGGATAGATTAATGCCCAAAAGGACAACCCGAATCTTAATCTGGTCTCGTAAGTTTTTTACCCTTCGTTTTTTCGACACGTGGATTTATACGGTAAAACGGGATTACCGTGGCTGGTCTTCGATTTACCATTGCTGGAGAGTGGTGCACCATGGTACTGTTCCATTTCAAACCCATGCACGCATTTCTAAAAGTCGTACGGCACTGTTTCGCCATTTCGGACGGATGTTGCACCTTGCACCGTGGATGTTGCACCCTGTAGATATCGATTATTCGGACGACCATAACTTCTGGCTCGTTTAGAGTTACAAAAGCCATAACCTGTCCAAACGAAGGCCTCGATGAGTTCTATGGCTTTGACAGCTTTCAGCCATCAACGGATAGATTAATGCCCAAAAAGGACAACCCGAATCTCAATCGGGTCTCGTAAGTTTTTTACCCTTCGTTTTTTCGACACATGGATTTTTACGGTAAAACGGGATTACCGTGGCCCGTCTTCGACTTTCGATCGCTTGAGAGTGGTGCACCATGGTACTATTCCATCTCAAATGCATGCACGCATTTCTATAGGTCGTACGACCCTGTTTCGCCATTTCGGAGGGATGTTGCGCCTTGCACCGTGGATGTTGCACCCTGTAGATATCGATTATTCAGACGGCCATAACTTCTGGCTCGTTTAGATTTACGGGAGCCATAACCTGTCAAAATGAAGGCATCGATGAGTTCTACAGCTTTGACAGCTTTTAGCCGTCAACGGATAGATTAATGCCGAAAAAGGACAATCCGAATCTCAATCGGGTCAGGTAAGTTTTTTACCCTTCGTTTTTTCGACATGTGGATTTATACGGTAAAACGGGATTACCGTGGCTGGTCTTCGATTTACCATCGCTGGAGAGTGGTGCACCATGGTACTGTTCTGTTTCAAATCCATGCACGCATTTCTAAAAGTCGTACGGCGCTGTTTCTCCATTTCGGACAGATGTTGCACCTTGCACCGTGGATGTTGCACCCTTTAGATATCGATTATTCGCACGGCCATAACTTCTGGCTCGCTAAGAGTTACGGGAGCCATAACCTGTCAAAACGAAGGCCTCAATGAGTTCTACGGCTATGACCGCTTTCAGTCATCAACGGATAGATTAATGCCCAAAAAGGACAACCCGAATCTTAATCGGGTCTCGTAAGTTTTTTATCCTTCGTTTTTTCGACACGTGGATTTATACGGTAAAACGGGATTACCGTGGCTGGTCTTCGATCTACCATCGTTGGAGAGTGGTGCACCATGGTATTGTTCCGTTTGAAATCTATGCACGCATTTCTAAAAGTCGTACGACACTGTTTTGCCATTTCGGACGGATGTTGCACCTTGTGTTATCCCGCTTTTTGGCAAAGCCGCGATGCCAAAAGATTGATCGGAAGCGAAGGACAGTTCGCCTCAGAGGTTGATCGTACTTCCTTTCGCCATGGATATCACTGAATTTTATCCGAGTCCAGATTGAGCTACAATTGATAGGACACGGCAAGAAAGACCACAGTGGTTAGCACCTCAAATTTCAAGTCAATCCGAGTTCGCATGCTCAAGCTACGATCGGTTCAACTTGGAGAGGACATGCTGGTTTCGAACCCACCATGATGGGTGTGTTCGAACCCATCATCATGCACCACTAGAGACCATCACCTTCGAACCGAAGGACATCGAACCCATCAGTTTCGAAACCACCAAAGCGCCTCACCTTCGACTCCATTACCTTCGACTCCATCGTATTCGAATCCATGTGCCTCGTATCCATGGAAGGGTTGCAGAGCTCATGTGCATCCAAGGAACACAAGTTCGAACCCATCACCGAAGCCGTGCTTCGAATCCATCATAGAGGCCTTCTTCGAACCCATCTGTGATGCCATCTTCGAACCCATCCTGTGTAACTTCGTTCGAACCCACTAGGTCAACCAGCCACGATGACGTGTCTTCCATCGGTTCGAATGCGCCGAGATACATGGAGTCGAAGCGGTCAACACGGAGTGAAGTCCGGATCGATTCGAAGTTTGCGCTCCACGTCGCCACGAAGCCGCGTGCCATGATGGATTCGAAACCATCGTTTCGAATACATGGGTTCGAACCAGACAGCTATGCCAAAAACCCAATTTTGAATCCAAGATATCTCCTAACCTATTGATCCAAATGCCACGAAATTTTCACTGAAGCTTGCATACATGTTGAAGAACATCCACGCCAAATTTCACCTCGATTGGATGGATTCTTGATAGGTTCGAATGGAGTTCGAACCGATGCCAAAGTGGGCCTAAACTTTCTGAGACCGTGCGTGTGGGCCCCCTCACGTGCCAGATGTGGTCTCCCGAGTTTTCAGCGAGATATCAGCAGCCTACGCCTATAAATAGAGCCCCAGGGCCAACAGAAAAGGGATCTTTCAACTCTGAGATGCCGAGACTCTGCCGGATCAAGACCTCCATCACCCTACATCATAATTTTACTGTTGATTTCGAATTTCCAGTTGTAACTTGCTGTTGATTGCTGCAACAACTTGTAATCATTGAAAGAGAATCAATAAAACATCAAAACACTTCACAGTGGACGTAGGCAACACGCCGAACCACTATAAATCGCTTGTCTACGCATTTATTTTACCGTTGAATGGAGTTTTTGTTAGATAATATCTGTTTTGAACTTGCATTCTTGACTATTATCTCTTCAATGACTCTCGAAGAGTGTTGTGCCCAATTTTGACACAAACACTTTGGTGCTTTCACTGAGAAAACCCAGATTTTCTCCTGCTCGTTGGATCTGTAATCAATACCGGATTGAATAAATCTAAGAGAGAGATCCAGATCGTTAAATCCAACTTCTTTCCCTTCTATTCAGATTTGCATAAAGTCTAGGAAAGGAACTCAACTGTAAAGATGGTTAGCACAAGAACCACCTCGAACGCCGTCAATCAAGAAGGACATGATAGACAAAATCCTGCCCCTCTACCACCATCTAATCAAGATGTCGCTGGGCACTCAGAGCCGTCGGGTCCGGTTACCCGACAAGAATTGCAGTTGTTACTCTAAGAGCTGACCCAGAGTCGGCAACAACTAGAAGAGAAGCTACGCGCTAACGCTGAGCTAATCAACAAGCTGGATCGCCAAAAACGAAAGAGATCCATGAGAGATCGTGCTTCTCGTTCTTCCAGCGAAAGTTCTTCATCTTCTGATTATCATAATCGACCTCCACGACCCCGGTTAGATGAGGGTCGTATGCCACCCGCTGGAAACCAACCGATATTGACCGTTGGACAAATAAGAGTTGGTCCTTCAGCCAGTTTCCAAACCAGACCCTCCTCCCGAGGGGGTGCCATTCCTCACCACGCCACAGAATACCACACAACTAGCATCGCGGCTAAACCGGGGGTCGACGCTCAAGACCAGTCGGACCTAGACCGTCGTCGTAGCGGCCGTACTCCTGAACCGTACGTCCCAGAGGACTATGAGCCGAGAAGGCAAGATGTGAACCGTCAACGATATCCGGTTCAAACCCGAAGTATGGAACGTGACCATACTCCGGCGCAAATGCCAGATCTTTCCACTATGATACGTCAGATGATCCGTGAGAGTCAGGGATTCACAAACGACGATTGGGGAGTTTCCCGAAGTCACACTCCCTTTACGGACGACATTCTTAACGCTGAACCCCCACGACGATTCCGAATGCCAACTCTGCCCATGTATGAGGGAAACTCCGATCCCAATCAACATATTCTAAAATATGAATGGTCGATGACTGCTGCCCGAGCCGACGACGCTGTGAAATGTCGTAGTTTCCCCATATCCCTGGGGGGCATCGCCACCATGTGGTTCACCCGATTGCCTCCTCGATCCGTCTCCTCATTCGACCAGCTGGCCACAAAATTCGTTGAGCAATTCCGCATGCACGTCGCGAGGCCGAAAGATGTCAACACTCTTTCTAGTGTCACACAAGCTCCCGGAGAGACACTCAGACACTACTTAGAAAGATTCCATACTGCATGTGCGGAGATTAGTAATCCAAATGTTAACTCCATCCTTATGGCGTTAACTAAGGGGATCGACCCCGATTCTGAATTTGGCAATTGGCTAGCTGGGAAACCACCTGCGTCATTGGACCGTTTCCATGCAAAAGCAGCTCAATTCCTGAGACGGGAAGACGCGAAACAGTCTAGGAAGCAAACTGACGCAGGACCAAATGCGGGAGGAACCCAAAGCAATGTTGCAATAAAACAATCCGGTGAGAGCTCCGGAAAAGTTCAGTTGAACATTAAAAATAAACAAGCTCGGCGAAGAGAGAGCGTGAATCTACTTAAAAAACAAGATCAAAATCGCGGTCCGCAACGCAAAAATCCGAAGTTCGACAGTTATACTCCTTTGAATATTTCATTGGAGGACTTGTATTTGCGGACCCATAACGCGATTCAATATGAAAAACCTGCTCCGAGACCGTCGTCGGAGAGACAAATCCAGACGGGAAAATTTTGCAGGTTCCATGAAGGCTACGGGCACGATACGAACGAGTGTCGTCACCTACAGGATCTTGTTGAAAAACTGGTCAGGGAAGGGAAACTGGAACAGTTTGTGCGGACACCGCAGCCCAGAGATGCGGGCCCATCCAATCCAATCAATGAACCCAATCGACCGAGGCAGGAGGACACGACTTGTCTCCGTGGGAGATTGGTGATAAACGCCATCAGTGGCGGGCCTACTCATTCAGAAGCCTGGAACGACGAAGAACCTCGTCACTGTCACGCATGACAGGCTCCTTCAATCCATGAATACTTTACAATTTCTTTTATGTTCTGAATTTTGAATTTGTAATAAGGCACTGACTTTGCCACATTTTCTCATTTCAGCGAATAAAATGCTATCTCTTCAAGCTAAAGCTATGATTCACCGAATACAACGTTCAACAATCACGACACACGAAGAGTTAAGTTCCATCGAACAATGGAATTTATTCAAATAGCGAGTGACTGCGTACAACCGGCCACTCACTAAGTGAAACCCCAGCTCGGGGGCAAGCCAACACATCGAAGGCTGAACTGGACCAACACACGACAGTCCACTCAATAATTCGTTCCCGGAGTGCGAACGGACTCCAACTTTCCACAGCGCGAATTGGAGTATAAACATTTAACAATTCGTTCCCAGAGTGCGAACGGACTCCAACTTCCCACAGCGCGAATTGGAGTATAAACATTCAATAATTCGTTCCCGGAGTGCGAACGGACTCCAACTTCCCACAGCGCGAATTGGAGTATAAACATTTAACAATTCGTTCCCGGAGTGCGAACGGACTCCAACTTCCCACAGCGCGAATTGGAGTATAAACATTTAACAATTCGTTCCCAGAGTGCGAACGGACTCCAACTTCCCACAGCGCGAATTGGAGTATAAACATTCAATAATTCGTTCCCAGAGTGCGAACGGACTCCAACTTCCCACAGCGCGAATTGGAGTATAAACATTCCATAATTCGTTCCCAGAGTGCGAACGGACTCCAAATTCCCGGAGCGCGAATTGGAGTATAAACATTTAACAATTCGTTCCCAGAGTGCGAACGGACTCCAAATTCCCAGAGCGCGAATTGGAGTATAAACATTTAACAATTCGTTCCCGGAGTGCGAACGGACTCCAACTTCCCACAGCGTGAATTGGAGTATAAACATTCCATAATTCGTTCCTGGAGTGCGAACGGACTCCAAATTCCCGGAGCGCGAATTGGAGTATAAACATTTAACAATTCGTTCCCGGAGTGCGAACGGACTCCAACTTCCCATAGCATGAATTGGAGTATAAACATTCCGTAATTCGTTCCCAGAGTGCGAACGGACTCCAAATTCCCGGAGCGCGAATTGGAGTATAAACATTTAACAATTCGTTCCCGGAGTGCGAACCGAAGTATCAATGCCAACTCCATGATCCCCAAAACATGAATTGGGGTATGAACATAAGTTACGGGTTCCCGGAGCGCGAACCGAAGCATCCGTGCAAACTCCAGATTCCCGAAGTGCAAGTTGGAGTATAAACGTCAATTCCGGGTTCCTGAAGTACGAACCCAAACATACATGTCTTATCCAAGTTCCCGGCGTGTGAATTGGAGCACAAACACCAAGTCAAAGTTCCCATAGTGCGAACTAAAGTGTTAATACTAACTCCGAGTTAGTAGAATGCAAGTTGGAATGCGAATGTCATTCCCAAGTTCCCGCAGCGCGAACCACGTTACAAGCATCAATAACACTCGAACTCCTGAAATGCAAACCAAGTTATCGATCTCAAGTTGTTCTAAGTCCCTGGAAGGCGGACGTGTGCTCAAGACTTGCAACAAGTGCGATCAACCATCATAAATACAAGTTTTGTTCCCCAAAACTGGGGGGCACGAAAGCTAAATATTACTCGCTAACCGAAGTGATACAACATCCGAAGTTCAACTCATTCATCAATCACAACGTGTGACCAAGATCTTCAGACTTGGAAAATGAGACGAACTCTACTTAAACGGTAAAAACACCACAAGTACACCGGACCGAAAACAAGGCATTGCAAGTACTTAAGCACAAATAAAACAAGAGTTGAAACAAAGAAATAAAATTTTATTTTAACTAACTTAAAACAAGGACTTACACGCAGATAAGTTCTTCCAAAAAAGAATGCCTACTAGCAGGGGCCGAACCTGCATCTATACACGACCTACTGACAAAAAACGGAGACAAGTACCTATCTACCAAAACATCTGCTTGAGAAGCCGATTTATTTCTTCTTTTTCGTCCTTCTTACTAGTGGTACATCATCGGTGTCACTAGGGACAGAAATTCTTCGTTTTGAATGTCTCCTCTCCGGCGGTGGCTCTTCAGCTGGAGGCATGATGTCAATATCCTCCTCGGAGCTTGAGTCTGCATGGAGGCTTCCTGCCGGAGGAGCAAGGGGGACCGGATCCGTAACGGAAGTTGAGACAGTGCCACCCGATGGCGCTACCGTAGCAGGTGCTGGACTCTGCGCTGCCGTACCGCCACCGGCGATACCGCTATGCCCCGCAGCCTCTATCTCGGCGTTGATCTCAGCCAGAATTTCCTCATCACGAGTCGCATGGGCTTGGCTGGGGGCATCTTCGGTCTGCATCGAAGAACTTGAGGACGGCGGGAGGCTACTAACGATGATAAATGGCAAGTCAGAGAAAGAACCACCCTGCTCACCGAGCAGTTCGCTCACCATTTGTTCGTCAGCAGACAGGGATCCCCCCAGCGTCGCCTCAGCAGATACCGCGTTCACAACAGTAGTCTCGGTAGCGATGGCCTTATCTCCTCTACTTGATTCATCAGCCACAACAGTCGGCGCAACTCCCGTCACTAGGCAAAAAATAAGAAGTTATTTAAAAACCACTATAAAACAAACACTCTATTTAGAAAACGCTTCAGATAACTTCGGAATACCTTCCCCAGTTTGGCTCGCAGACGGCTGGACGGCCTCGGAAGTACGCTCATGAATAGGAGATAAGCGCGGTTGTTCCGGGTCGTAAGCAGGAACAGGTTGCAAACTGACCACAGATACAGGCATCGACAAAGATGGTGTGGTGACTTCAGTGACAGCAGAATGGTGCTCAACGCCTGACCCCTCTCCGACTTCCAGGGAACGACCACCGATCATTTCCTTCTCATGAGCAATGATAGCGTCATGAAGAACCTTCTTCTCATCGTCTGTGAGCAGCCGATTCTCTAGTTCGAATCGATCGACCGCTTCACCTGGGTGCGCTTCCTGCTCCTCCTCAACCAATCGGTCCCAGGCGCTACGAAGGTGAACTGAATAATCTTGAAGCCAGGCCAAGTTTCGGTGCTTCAACACATTGGCGTTGTAAGTTATGAGCAAATCTTCAATATCGGCCTCTAGCCTGGCCTCTGCATGTTGAACCTTCTCCTCCACCTCTGCTTCGACTGCCTGAACTTTGGCCACGGCCACATCTCTTTCAGTGCGAAGCACTACGGCTTGCTCGCAGGCCTCTTGCGCCGTATTATGCGCGTCATCTCTATCTTTAATAATCTCGGCAAATTTAGCCTTGAGCTCATTAAGTTCTTTTAACGCCGCATCCCGCTCAGCAGTGACGACAGTATTCTGGTGGCCCATGTCTTCCACCGTAACATAGTGCTCCTTTTTCATTCTATCCATGGCTGCTTGAGCTTCGTCGACCTTTGTAAGAGCCTCCATCTCCGACTTTCGAGACGATTCAGCCTCAGTATTCAGCACTTGTATGATGCGGTCTCTTTGAGCCATCTCGGTTTGAAGCTTTTCAATGGTAGCAGCTCGTTCGAAGGCCAACGCCGATGCCATATCGGCCGCCCTATACAACGCCTTGTATTGGGAGTAGAAGTCATGCACATAGTCGAGCGCTAACCGCTCGGCCTCCGGCGGGATTCTTTTCAGGTTCGGAGGAAAGACGTAGTAATCGAAACAAATATTCGGGAACTCCCTCTTTAATTGCGCAAGTCTAATTGCTCCTTCTCCCGAGATCTCTGTAGGAGGCTGCTCTACGACTATCGGGGTCATCGCCTCGGATCGGGAAGGTTGAGAAACCGACGTATATCGAGAAGACTCGGAAGGATGAGGGACGTGAGCACGAGGTTGTACGGGATCTCTGGAAGGAGGAGGAGTACGCGACCGCGATCGACGCTTATACCCCCTGTCCGTGTCATATCTCTCGTGACTAGAATACCCAGAACGTCCCTGGTCATAATGCCCAGAACACCCCTGATCATAGCCTCTATCCCCTTCTCGTCTGCGCGAGTCGTAATATGAAGGCTTGCGGGAGTGTCGAAGACTCCCAAGCATTGAACCGCGCTTAGACATGATATCTGCGAAGCAAAATAAAATAGAATTAATCACCTTTCAAACAAATAGTTTTCAGTCAAAGGTTATGCAGTGTCGTGAAATGTGTATGAATATGCATTCTCCCCGACCAACCGGAAGTGTCGACCTCGCTAGTAATAAGAGGCTCGTTCAATTCTAAGGTGCGATGGGATTCCTCCAACCCGGCATCATGTTGAAAAGACACATCGTCCGGGATTGGAGGATCGGCAAGCCCTTTAAAAAGATTTTCAGTTCTCGGAGGAGACGTCTCCGAGATTCTAACTCCGGGAGCAGAACGGGCCGTGACGACCGATTTCCATCTCCCCTTCTTACTTGACTTAACCATGGCAGCCTTGCCTTTCTCTGCTCCGCGACATCCGGAACTGCGTCAGTAGGCCCGGTCAGCGGCTCATCACCGGTGTGGGTTCTTTCAGAGTCCGCTTCCTCAGCTGTGGTAACTCTGGGTTTCTTGTGCTTGACTCGTTTCTTCGAGACGACCCTTAGTGCCACTTCAAAACTTATGCTCTGCCCTTGTTCGATCAAACCGCAGGCCCGGAGATTCCTATCCGTCAATAACACATCGATATCCCTATCTCCATCCGGGACTTCTCGAAGCACTCGCACCATCTCCCTAAAGTGCTCGCCTTTAGGTCGCTGAATCACCGCTGCAAAAAAGGATAAAACATAAGTTCCACTTCGGCTGCAATTGCCATAGTAATTATTTACGAACTTAACTATACTCACGTCTGAATAGCCATCGTCGGGCGAATCCAGGAGGACATCTGACATAAAACCATTCTGTCCTATAATAGCTCAACCTGGTCCAAGACCCGGTAACCACTTGGCAGTTTCTCACCGCTTCCAGGAATGTGAAGGAGGGATAATCACCCCGAGTTTTGAAATTGAACAAGTATCTGATCTCAATTGGGAGCGGTGGTCGATGGAGATATTCCATAAATGCGATGAACACGCCATTGGTCGACGCATATCCGTTCGGGTGCAGCTGAGATGGGGCGATCCTCAAGAACGACAATACTTCCCTTATGTACTCGTTGAATGGAGAAAGTGTCCCGGCCGCGCACGCGTGGCGGTTAAATGCCGTATATCCCTCCGGTTGATTATGCGGTCTATCATTCGGCCCCGACAGTAGCACATCATCCAGCGACAGGCCGTGTCTCAAACATATTCTCCCCAACATGTCTTCAGAGATATTGGACGGAACGGAATCTGATGGATTGGCAATGAACGACGCATCGGGAAGTTCATCCGGAGCTGGACCAAAAATCTCAGGATCAATATTCGGAATCTCTAGCCTCGGAGAGACTGCAATTTGAGTCTCCTGCTGCTGTGAACTTGATGGTTCCATAACTAGCTAACTCACGAGAAACCATCGTTAGACGACAAAAACCCGTGCGTTCCCCAGTGTAACGTGTATGAGTGTGTGTTGTGCAGTGACATGCATTACTTGAATAAATGTTGCAGAGTTAAAGAAATATGCAAACGACAAGGCTACGGAGTCCAGCTATAATGACCGTCATCGCTGACCGTCATCACCAGTCTGTTTCCATGATGGAAGTTGGTTCGGGTAGAAGTTGTTATAGTTCCATCGAGGAGCTTCAAAAGGTAGTCATGTATGCAGTTTAATATTCAAGTCCAAATATGCAGAAATGAAGCTCGTCGGAGTTATGCTTGGAGAATTTCAAATTTTGGTATCCATCATGTAGGGTTCGAAACCATCACCAGGACTTCTTTCGAACCCATCCTGACGTCGCATCGAACCCATGCGTTCGAACCCATCCCGACGTCGCTTCGAACCCATGCGTTCGAACCCATCCTAGCGCGCTTCGAACCGATAAACAGATGACTAGTTCGAACCGATGAGAAAACCTCAACTCCGCATCACTCACATTCGAACCGATCCACTTCGTATCGATACGAAGTTGTGGACTTCGAAACGATAGCCTATGGGTTCGAACCCATCGGTTCGAATGGACCCCTCGAATCCCTCGATCGGTGCGAACTACACATCCCAGCAAGGACATTCCAAGGATCGATTCGAAATCCAGTAAGAAGACGCCACCGTCATCGATTAGAACTCGAGCCTACGTATCGGTTCGAATCCCTCCCAAACCAGATCTGGTTTTGCCAATCTCGAAGCTACGCAATCGATAAAAAGAAACGGTTTCGAAATGACTTCGCCGTTTGAATCCGAGGCTAATTACCTAGTTTGGATGACGAATTCAAGGAATTGAAGATTCAGATCTTGAATGGTTCGAAGGAGCGACACTGTGTTTTCTCTTTTGGAGCTCTGAAATGATGAAGAGCACAGTAAAAAGCAGGCAACAGTAAAAGTAAAAAGTGAAAAAATGCCGAGGTCTTTGCTATTTATATGGGGAGTTGGAGATGACTGGGTCGATTCGCATGCCGGTGGACTCGACCGATTACAACAGGTCAGAATGCAGAACCGGTTCGAAACCCACTTTCGAACCCATACGTTTGAGGCTCCATCTTGTGAAGCGCACGGACCACTGCCACGAACAAAAGTCTCGAAACCATCCCTTCACATCGGTTCGAATGTCAATTTCGAACCCATCACTACACAAGTGTACTCCACCCTTTCAGATCGATTCGAATGTCAATTTCGAATCCATCATAGCTGCAAGCGTACCGCGTCCATACAAACGTGGGTTTCGAACCCATCAATGCTCGAATGCATCGGTTCGAAACATCACGCTCGCGCAATATAAGTTCGATTCCTTTAACCTTCTACATCGGTTCAGGAGAGGATCGATACGAAGGAACCTTTCAGGACAACCACCAAGCGTTGTCTCAATTCAAATTTCAAAATTGGTTTAGGAGAGAATCAATACGAAATTCTATAGCAAACCAAGCTGACAACAACTCGTGGATGCACGACGTTAACAAGGGTCAAATTAACATATGCGCACACATGTTGGACTAACGTTCAATTTTGAATATTCACAGGGATCAAACACTCATCCTGTTACAAATGCGACAGCCAACGGCTAAGCACTATTATACAGCAATCAATCATATCAGCGCAAGGTTACAGCAGTACAACATACGAGTTACGACAAAAAAGAGAGCAATGATTGTTCAGAGAGAGATTGCAGCAATTCAAAGCACGTCATGTTCCCACAAGACGTACTTTGGGGGGCAAAATGTTATCCCGCTTTTTGGCAAAGCCGCGATACCAAAAGATTGATCGAAAGCGAAGGACAGTTCGCCTCAGAGGTTGATCGTACTTCCTTTCGCCTTCGCCATGGATATCACTGAATTTTATCCGAGTCCAGATTGAGTTACAATTGATAGGACACGGCAAGAAAGACCACAGGGGTCAGCACCTCAAATTTCAAGTCAATCCGAGTTCGCATGCTCAAGCTACGATCGTTTCAACTTGGAGGGGACATGCTGGTTTCGAACCCACCATGATGGGTGTGTTCGAACCCATCATCATGCACCACTCGAGACCATCACCTTCGAACCGAAGGACATCGAGCCCATCAGTTTCGAAACCACCAAAGCGCCTCACCTTCGACTCCATTACCTTCGACTCCATCGTATTCGAATCCATGTGCCTCGTATCCATGGAAGGGTTGCAGAGCTCATGTGCATCCAAGGAACACAAGTTCGAACCCATCACCGAAGCCGTGCTTCGAATCCATCACAGAGGCCTTCTTCGAACCCATCTGTGATGCCATCTTCGAACCCATCTGTGATGCCATCTTCGAACCCATCCTGTGTAACTTCGTTCGAACCCACTAGGTCAACCAGCCACGATGACGTGTCTTCCATCGGTTCGAATGCGCCGAGATACATGGAGTCGAAGCGGTCAACACGGAGTGAAGTCCGGATCGATTCGAAGTTTGCGCTCCACGTCGCCACGAAGCCGCGTGCCATGATTGATTCGAAACCATCGTTTCGAATACATGGGTTCGAACCAGACAGCTATGCCAAAAACCCAATTTCGAATCCAAGATATCTCCTAACCTATTGATCCAAATGCCATGAAATTTTCACTGAAGCTTGCGTACATGTTGAAGAACATCCACGCCAAATTTCACCTCGATTGGATGGATTCTTGATCGGTTCGAATGGAGTTCGAACCGATGCCAAAGTGGGCCCAAACTTTCTGAGACCGTGCGTGTGGGCCCCCTCACATGCCAGACGTGGTCTCCCGAGTTTTCAGCGAGATATCAGCAGCCTACGCCTATAAATAGAGCCCCAAGGCCAACAGAAAAGGGATCTTTCGACTCTGAGACGCCGAGACTCTGCCGGATCAAGACCTCCATCACCCTACATCATAATTTTACTGTTGATTTCGAATTTCCAGTTGTAACTTGCTGTTGATTGCTGCAACAACTTGTAATTATTGAAAGAGAATCAATAAAACATCAAAACACTTCACAGCGGACGTAGGCAACACGCCGAACAACTATAAATCGCTTATCTACGCATTTATTTTACTATTGATTGGAGTTTTTGTTAGATAATATCTGTTTTGAACTTGCATTCTTGACTATTATCTCTTCAACGACTCCCGAAGAGTGTTGTGCCCAATTTTGACACAAACACCTTGCACCGTGGATGTTGCACCCTGTATAGATCGATTATTCGGACGACCATAACTTCTGGCTCGTTTAGAGTTACGGGAGCCATACCCTATCAAAACGAAGGCCTCGATGAGTTCTACGGCTTTGACCGATTTCAGCCGTCAACGGATAGATTAATGCCCAAAAAGGACAACCCGAATCTCAATCGGGTCTCGTAAGTTTTCTACCCTTCGTTTTTTTGACACGTGGATTTTTACGGTAAAACGGGATTACCGTGGCCCATCTTCGACTTCCCATCGCTGGAGAGTGGTGCACTATGGTACTATTCCGTTTCAAATCCATGCACGCATTTCTAAAAGTCGTACGGCACTGTTTCGCCATTTCGGACGGATGTTGCACCTTGCACCGTGGATGTTGCGCCCTATAGATATCGATTATTCGGACGACCATAACTTCTGCCTCGTTTAACGTTACGGGAGCCATAACCTGTCAAAATGAAGGCCTCGATGAGTTCTACGGCTTTGACCGCTTTCAGCCATCAACGGATAGATTAATGCCCAAAAAGGACAACCCGAATCTCAATCGGGTCTCGTAAGTTTTTTACCCTTCGTTTTTTCGACACGTGGATTTTTACGGTAAAACGGGATTACCGTGGCCCGTCTTCGACTTTCGATCGCTTCAGAGTGGTGCACCATGGTACTGTTCCGTTTCAAATCCATGCACGCATGTCTATAAGTCGTACGGCAATATTTCGCCATTTCGGAGGGATGTTGCACCTTGCACTGTGGATGTTGCACCCTGTAGATATCGATTATTCAGACGGCCATAACTTCTGGCTCGTTTAGAGTTACGGGAGCCATAACCTGTCAAAACGAAGGCCTCGATGAGTTCTACGGCTTTGACAGCTTTTAGCCGTCAACGGATAGATTAATGCCCAAAAAGGACAACCCGAATCTCAATCGAGTCAGGTAAGTTTTTTACCCTTCGTTTTTTCGACACGTGGATTTATACGGTAAAACGGGATTACCGTGGCTGGTCTTCGATTTACCATCGCCGGAGAGTGGTGCACCAAGGTACTGTTCCGTTTCAAATCCATGCACGCTTTTCTAAAAGTCGTACGGCACTGTTTCGCCATTTCGGACAGATGTTGCACCTTGCACCGTGGATGTTGTACCCTGTAGATATCAATTATTCGGACGGCCATAACTTCCGTCTCGTTAAGAGTTACGGGAGCCATAACCTGTCAAAACGAAGGCCTCGATGAGTTCTACTACTTCGACAACTTTCAGCCATCAACGGATAGATTAATCCCCAAAAAGGACAACCCGAATCTTAATCGGGTCTCGTAAGTTTTTTACCCTTCGTTTTTTCGACACGTGGATTTATACGGTAAAACGGGATTACCGTGGCTGGTCTTCGATCTACCATCGCTGGAGAGTGGTGCACCATGGTACTGTTCCGTTTCAAATCTATGCACGCATTTCTAAAAGTCGTACGACACTGTTTAGCCATTTCGGACGGATGTTGCACCTTGCACCGTGGATGTTGCACCCTGTAGATATCGATTATTCGGACGGCCATAGCTTCTGGCTCGTTTAGAGTTACGGGAGCCATAACTTGTCAAAACGAAGGCCTCGATGAGTTCTACGGCTTTGTCAGTTTTCAGCCGTCAACGGAAAGATTAATGCCCAAAAAGGACAACCCGAATCTCAATCGGGTCTCGTAAGTTTTTTACCCTTCGTTTTTTCGACACGTGGATTTTTACGGTAAAACGGGATTACCGTGGCCCGTCTTCGACTTCCCATCGCCGGAGAGTGGTGCACCATGGTACTGTTTCGTTTCAAATCCATTCACGCATTTTAAAAGTCGTACGGCAACGTTTCGCCATTTCGGACGGATGTTGCACCTTGCACCGTGGATGTTGCACCCTGTAGATATCGATTATTCGGACGACCATAACTTCTGGCTCGTTTAGAGTTACGGGAGCCACAACCTGTCAAAATGAAGGCCTCGATGAGTTCTACGGGATTTGAATGCTTTCAGCCATCAAGAGATAGATTAATGCCCAAAAGGACAACCCGAATATTAATCGGGTCTCGTAAGTTTTTTACCCTTCGTTTTTTTGACACGTGGATTTATGTGGTAAAACGGGATTACCGTGGCTGGTCTTCGATCTACCATCGCTGGAGAGTGGTGCACCATGGTACTATTCCGTTTCAAATCTATGCACGCATTTCTAAAAGTCATACGACACTGTTTCGCCATTTCGAACGGATGTTGAACCTTGCACCGTGGATGTTGCACCCTATAGATATCGATTATTCGGACGGCCATAACTTCTGGCTCGTTTAGAGTTACGGGAGCCATAACCTGTCAAAACGAAGGCCTCGATGAGTTCTACGGGATTTGAAAGCTTTCAGCCATCAACAAATAGACTAATGCCCAAAAGGACAACCCGAATCTTATTCGGGTCTCGTAAGTTTTTTACCCTTCGTTTTTTCGACACGTGGATTTATATGGTAAAACGGGATTACCGTGGCTGGTCTTCGATCTACCATCGCTGGAGAGTGGTGCACCACGGTACTATTCCGTTTCAAATCTATGCACGCATTTCTAAAAGTCATACGACACTGTTTCGCCATTTCGGACGGATGTTGAACCTTGCACCGTGGATGTTGCACCCTGTAGATATCGATTATTCGGACAGCCATAACTTCTGGCTCGTTTAGAGTTACGGGAGCCATAACCTGTCAAAACGAAGGCCTCGATGAGTTCTACGGCTTTGACAGCTTTCTGCCGTCAACGGATAGATTAATGCCCAAAAAGGACAACCCGAATCTCAATCGGGTCTGGTAAGTTTTTTACCCTTCGTTTTTTCGACACGTGGATTTTTACGGTAAAACGGGATTACCGTGGCCCGTCTTCGACTTCCCATCGCTGGAGAGTGGTGCACCATGGTACTGTTCCATTTCAAATCCATGCATGCATTTCTAAAAGTCCTACGGCACTGTTTCGCCATTTCGGACGGATGTTGCACCTTGCACCGTGGAGGTTGCACCCTGTAGATATCGATTATTCGGACGGCCATTACTTCAGGTCGTTTAGAGTTACGGGAATCATAACCTGTCAAAATGAAGCCCTAGATGAGTTCTACGGCTTTGACAGCTTTCAGCCGTCAACGGATAGATTAATGCCCAAAAAGGACAACCCGAATCTCAATCGGGTCAGGTAAGTTTTTTGCCCTTCGTTTTTTCGACACGTGGATTTATACAGTAAAACGGGATTACCGTGGCTGGTCTTCGATTTACCATCGCTGGAGAGTGGTGCACCATGGTACTGTTTCGTTTCAAATCCATGCACGCATTTCTAAAAGTCGTACGACACTGTTTCGCCATTTCAGACAGATGTTGCACCTTGCACCGTGGATGTTGCACCCTGTAGATATCGATTATTCGGACGGCCATAACTTCTGGCTCGTTAAGAGTTACGGGAGCCATAACCTATCAAAACGAAGGCCTCGATGAGTTCTACGGCTTTGACAGCTTTCAGCCGTCAACGGATAGATTAATGCCCAAAAAGGACAACCTGAATCTCAATCGGGTCTCGTAAGTTTTTTACCCTTCGTTTTTTGAACACGTGGATTTTTACGGTAAAACGGGATTACGGTGGCTGGTCTTCGATTTACCATCGCTGGAGAGTGGTGCACCATGGTACTGTTTCGTTTCAAATCCATGCACGCATTTCTTAAAGTCGTACGACACCGTTTCGCCATTTCGGACGGATGTTGCACCATGCACCGTGGATGTTGCACCCTGTAGATATCGATTATTCGGACAGCCATAACTTCTGGCTCGTTTATGGTTACGGGAGCCATAACCTGTCAAAACGAAGGCCTCGATGAGTTCTACGGATTTGACAACTTTCAGCCATCAACGGATATATTAATACCCAAAAAGGACAACCTGAATCTCAATCGGGTCTCGTAAGTTTTTTACCCTTCGTTTTTTCGACAGGTGGATTTATACGGTGAAGCGGGATTACCGTGGCTGGTCTTCGATTTACCATCGCTGGAGAGTGGTGCACCATGGTATTGTTCTGTTTCAAATCCATGCACGTATTTCTAAAAGTCGTACGGCACTGTTTCGCCATTTCGGACGGATGTTGCACCTTGCACCGTGGATGTTGCACCCTGTAGATATCGATTATTCGGACCGCCATACCTTCTGGCTCGTTTAGAGTTACAAAAGCCATAACTTGTCAAAACTAAGGCCTCGATGAGTTCTACGGCTCTGACAGCTTTCAGCCGTCAGCGGATAGATTAATGCCCAAAAATGACAACCCGAATCTCAATCGGGTCTCGTAAGTTTTTTATCCTTCGTTTTTTCGACACGTGGATTTTTACGGTAAAACGGGATTACCGTGGCCCGTCTTCGACTTCCCATCGCTGGAGAGTCGTGCACCATGGTACTGTTCCATTTCAAATCCATGCATGCATTTCTAAAGTCGTACGACACTGTTTCGCCATTTTGGACGGATGTTGCACCTTACCCCGCGGATGTTGCACCATGTACATATCGATTATTCGGACGGCCATAACTACTGGCTCGTTTAGAGTTACGGGAGTCATAACCTGTCAAAACGAAGGCCTCGATGATTTCTACGGTTTTGATAGCTTTCAGCCGTCAATGGATAGATTAATGCCCAAAAAGGACAACCCGAATCTCAATCGGGTCGCGTAAGTTTTTTACCCTTCGTTTTTTCGACACATGGATTTTTACGGTAAAACGGGATTGCGGTGGCTGGTCTTCGATTTACCATCGCTGGAGAGTGGTGCACCATGGTACTCTTTCGTTTCAAATCCATGCATGCATTTCTAAAAGTCGTACGGCAATGTTTCGCCATTTCGGACGTATGTTGCACCTTGCACCGTGGATGTTGCACCCTGTAGATATCGATTATTCAGACGGCCATAACTTCTGGCTCGTTTAGATTTACAAAAGTCATAACCTGTCAAAACGAAGGCCTTGATGATTTCTACGGCTTTGACAGCTTTCAGCCGTCAACGGATAGATTAATGCCCAAAAAGGACAACCCGAATCTAAGTCGGGTCTCGTAAGTTTTTTACCATTCGTTTTTTCGACACGTGGATTTTTACGGTAAAACGGGATTACGGTGGCTGGTCTTCGATTTACCATCGCTGGAGAGTAGTGCACCATGGTACTGTTTCGTTTCAAATCCATGCACGCATTTCTAAAAGTCGTACGGCACTGTTTCGCCACTTCGGACGGATGTTGCACCTTGCACCGTGGACGTTGCACCCTATAGATATCGATTATTCGGACGGCCATAACTTCTGGCTCGTTTGGAGTTACAAAAGCCATAACTTGTCAAAATGAAGGTCTCGATGAATTCTACGTCTTTGACAGCTTTCAGCCGTCAACGGATAGATTAATGCCCAAAACGGACAACCCGATTCTCAATCGGGTCTCGTAAGTTTTTTACCCTCCATTTTTTTGACACGTGGATTTTTACGGTAAAACGGGATTACCGTGGCCCGTCTTCGACTTCCCACCGCTGGAGAGTGGTGCACCATGGTACTGTTCCGGTTCAAATCCATGCATGCATTTCTAAAAGTCGTACGGCCCCGTTTCGCCATTTCGGACGGATGTTGCACCTTGCACCGTGGATGTTACACCCTGTAGATATCGATTATTCGGACGGCCATAACTTCTGGCTCGTTTAGAGTTACGGAAGCCATAACCTGTCAAAACAAAGGCCTCGATGAGTTCTACGTCTTTGACAGCTTTCAGCCGTCAACGGATAGATTAATGCCCAAAAAGGACAACCCGAATCTCAATCGGGTCTCGTAAGTTTTTTATCCTTCGTTTTTTCGACACGTGGAATTTTACGGTAAAACGGGATTACCGTGGCCCGTCTTTGACTTCCCATCGCTAGAGAGTGGTGCACCCTGGTACTATTCCGTTTCAAATCCATGCACGCATTTCTAAAAGTCGTACGACACTGTTTCGCCATTTCGGACGGATGTTGCACCTTGCACCGTGGATGTTGCACCCTGTAGATATCGATTATTCGGACGGCCATAACTTCTGGCTCGTTTAGCGGGGAGCCATAACCTATCAAAACGAAGGCCTCGATGAGTTCTACGGCTTTGACAGCTTTCAGCCGTCAGTGGATGGATTAATGCCCAAAAAGAACAACCCGAATCTCAATTGGGTCTCGTAAGTTTTTTACCCTTCGTTTTTTCGACACGTGGATTTTTATGGTAAAACGGGATTACCATGGCCCGACTTCGACTTCCCATCGCTGGAGAGTGGTGCACCATGGTACTGTTCCGTTTCAAATCCATGCACGCATTTCTAAAAGTCGTACGACACTGTTTCGCCATTTCGGACGTATGTTGCACCGTGGATGTTGCACCCTGTAGATATCGATTATTCGAGCGGCCATAACTTCTGGCTCGTTAAGAGTTATGAGAACCATAACCTGTCAAAAAGAAGGCCTCGATGAGTTTTACGGCTTTGATAGCTTTCAGCCGTCAACGGTTAGATTAATGCCCAAAAAGGGCAACCCGAATCTCAATCGGGTCTCGTAAGTTTTTTACCCTTCGTTTTTTAGACACGTGGATTCTTAAGGTAAAACGGGATTACGGTGGCTGGTCTTCGATTTACCATCACTGGAGAGTGGTGCACCATGGTACTGTTCCGTTCCAAATCCATGCACGCATTTCTAAAAGTCGTACGGCACTGTTTCGCCATTTCGGACGGATGTCGCAACTTGCACCGTGGACGTTGCGCCCTGTCGATATCGATTATTCGGACGACCATAACTTCTGCCTCGTTTAGAGTTACGGGAGCCATAACCTGTCAAAACGAAGGCCTCGATGAGTCCTACGGCTTTGACAGCTTTCACCCATCAACGGATAGATTAATGCCCAAAAAGGACAACCCGAATCTCAGTCGGGTCTCGTAAGTTTTTTACCCTTCGTTTTTTCGACACGTGGATTTTTACGGTAAAATGGGATTACGGTGGCCGGTCTTCGACTTCCCATCGCTGGAGAGTGGTGCACCATGGTACTGTTCCGTTTCAAATCCATGCACGCATTTCTAAAAGTCGTACGACACTATTTCACCATTTCGGACGGATGTTGCACCTTGCACCGTGGACGTTGCACCCTGTAGATATCGATTATTCGGACGACCATAACTTCTGGCTCGTTTAGAGTTACAAAAGCCATAACCTGTCAAAACGAAGGCCTCGATGAGTCCTACGTCTTTGACAACTTTCAACCATCAACGGATAGATTAATGCCCAAAAAGGACAACCCGAATCTCAATCGGGTCTCGTAAGATTTTTACCCTTCGTTTTTTCGACACGTGGATTTTTATGGTAAAACGGGATTACCGTGGCCGGTCTTCGACTTCCCATCGCTGGAGAGTGGTGCACCATGGTATTGTTCCGTTTCAAATCCATGCACGCATTTGTAAAAGTCGTACGACACTGTTTCGCCATTTCGGACGGATGTTGCACCTTGCACCGTGGACGTTGCACCCTGTAGATATCGATTATTCGGACGGCCATAACTTCTGGCTCGTTAAGAGTTACGGGAGCCATAACCTGTCAAAACGAAGGCCTCGATGAGTTTTACGGCTTTGACAGCTTTCAGCCGTCAACGGATAGATTAATGCCCAAAAAGGGCAACCCGAATCTCAATCGGGTCTCGTAAGTATTTTACCCTTCGTTTTTTAGACACGTGGATTTTTACGGTAAAACGGGATTGTTATCCCGCTTTTTGGCAAAGCCGTGATACCAAAAGATTGATCGAAAACAAAAGACAGTTCGTCTCAGAGATTGCTTATACTTCACTTTGCTATGGATATCGATGAATTTTTTCCGAGTCCGGAACGGGCCACAATTGATAGGACATGACAATAAAGATCGTAGGAGTCGTCATTTCAAATTTCATGTCAATCCGAGGTCGTATGCTCAAGTTATGATGGATCCAAGTTAAGAGGGATGGACATTGCTCAGTTCGAACCCATCACCTTTCGTACGTTCGAACCCATCTAGTTCGAACCCATCATGTTCGTATCCATACGAAGAGGTGACGTTCGAATCCATCAGCTAACATTTTCCTTCGACTCCATCCAACTGAAACCATCCCCGCTTCGACTCCATCGGCCTCGACACCATCACAGTGACTCACCCTCGAATCCATGAACTAAACCTTTGCTTCGACTCCATTACATTCGAAACAATCATCTTCGAATCCATTCAAGCCCACCAGCTTCGAATCCAAGTCGCTTCGAATCGATCTTGTTCGAACCCACGAGTACACCTTAGTTCGAAACGGTCGCATTCGAACCCAGGGACATTCACTTGTTCGTACCCACCAAGTCAGCTAACTTGGATGACGTGTCGCCCCACGATACGAACGAGGCGAAATCCATGGGTGCGAAGCGGTCAACTCGGAGACAAAACAGGATCGATTCGAGGAGCACGCGCCACGTCACTGCAGAATCATGCGTGTCCATGGATTCGAAGGCATGGTTTCGAATTGATCGATTCGAACTCTACAGCCAACCGAGCAACACTATTTCGAACCGATCATATCTCCTCAACCACACATCCAAATGCAACCAAATTTTCACAGTAGCTTCCATACAAGGTAAAGATTGTTCCTGCCAAGTTTCAGCTCGATTGGACCATTTCTTGATGGGTTCGAAATGACTTCGAATCGATGTCAGATCGAGACGAAACTTGGTGGGGTTGGTCGCATGGGCCCACTCACGTGCCAGAAGAGGTCTCCCGAAGTTTCAGCCAGATCTGGGCCTCCAACGCCTATAAATAGCACCCTGAAGCCTTCAGAAAAGAGGATCTTCCGAGAACTTCTGCCATTGAACGCTGAGACTCTGCCGGATTCAAATCTATTCACCAGAATCACTGTTGTATTCAGATTTCAAAGCTATTATCAATTGTAGTCCGTTGTAATCGATTGAATCGAGCAAAGCAATAAAGAGAAATCCTTCAAAGTGGACGTAGGCACGAACGCCGAACCACTATAAATCCTGTGTTTGTGATTGTTGTTTGTGAATTACCGTGATTTTTTACCTAGAGCTGAATTCTATATTGATTGTTGCTGAGTTCTGTGTTGATTATTATCAAGTTGAATACGCAAACGGGTGCTTTCGTGATATTGGGTGTTTGTGACCAATTTTGGCGCAAACATTTTGGTGCTTTCACTGAGAACTGAACTCAGGAGTTCTACCAGTTGATAATTGATTTAGAGAAAGTTTGAAAGTTTAGATTTGAGAAATTATGACGAGACAATCAAGCCGAAGGCCAAGGCCAGAAAGGAGTGAACAACAAGGAAGTCAGGAGGCTTCCTCAGGAGCGAATCAACCATCGATCTACATCACTAGGGACGAGATGGAGACGATGATGAAGAAGCAAGAGGAGTTGATCCAGAGTTTATTTCAACAGATAGGACAGCTTAGAGCACAGAGTAGAGGAGCCAATGGAGTCCAGAACGAAGCAGGACCATCCGGCGTCGCACCCGGATTAGGGGGCACACCCATGGAGAACGTTGGTCCAATTTCGGAGGGAGAGAGAGGAGTATCTGCGCAACCTGAAGACAGCAGAGGAATGAACGCTCAGTCAAGGGGGCAGATTCCAGAGTTCCCTCGTGAACTCGGGGGGCAGGATGAAAGTAACGAACGAGGGTTACATCTTGGAGACACCGACAAGTTGGCAGAGATGGTTAGGCAAGCAATGAAAGGCGGTTTGGTGAACAAAGAACTAGAGGATATTAATAGGAGTCCTTTCACTCGGCAATCAGACGAGCTAGAAACCCACCGGATTTCAAATTACCATCGTTGGATATGTATGACGGGAGAATGGACCCCACGGTCCATCTGACAAAATATATGAGGCATATGGAAGTGCTGGGGGCATCAGAGGAGGTTATGGCTCAGTGCTTTCCATTGTACTTGGCGGATATTGAGGCGTTATGGTTCAGGCAACTAGATAGTGGGTCCATCGGAACATGGAACGATTTAACTGAGCGATTTATGAGGCAATTCAGGGTTCACATTACAAGGCCCAAGAATGTGATGATGTAGCAACTTTAAAACAGAAGGCGGGAGAAACATTGAGAAGTTTCCTGACACGATTCAACGCGGCGGCAGCTTCGGTGGATAGACCGGATCCATCCATGGTTATGATGGCGGCTGTGTCCGGAATAGCAGGCGGAACGGAGTTCAAAAATTCATTAACTAAGGATCCACCCGTAGATCTGGGAGAATTCTATCATGAGGCAGAAAAGTTTTTACGATTGGAGGATGCAAATGCGGAAAGAGAAGAAGGAGATGGGATAGAAGTTTACGCACTCAAAGACGAAAAGCCCCCTAGAAGGGACTCGGACAAGGATAAAGGTAAAAGAAGGATTGAGAATAATGGAGACAGATCAAAGCGGCAACGGAGGGGGCCGCGATTCACCACCTACACTGAGCTGAACGAGAGCCTAGAACGAATTTATCAGGATACCAAAGAGCAGATTCCGTATCGTAGGCCGATGCGAAGGGACCCTACCTTTGACGAAAGGAAATCAGATAAGTTCTGTGTATTCCATGAATTAAATGGCCATAACACTAACGATTGTAGGCACCTGAAGGACGAGGTGGAAAGGCATATCAGGAACGGTATGCTCCTTCAATATGTAAGGAGGCGAGCTCCTGTGGCGGAACAAGAACGACCACCGTCCACATCAGCTAGAGGCGATCCTGAATCAAGGCACCGTTTGGTTATCAACTGAGTGAGATAACGATGAACAAGTTGTAAGCTTCCACTAACGCAATTAAATCATTTACACATGTGCGAGATCGCGAACGATCTCCAGGCATGCTCTGAATGATCATTGACCGTTTCATAGTGGGAACTTACGCTTCGACATCCATGCTTTGCTTTCATATCATTTCAATTTGAACATTTAGACTCTGTTTGTTTGGACATTGTTTTAAAAACTCATCCGCGTAATAGATATTTGATTCTGATAACTCTGGAATGGCTAAGCTACTCACAAATGTATGGGGGCGCGAACGATCCTTAGACATGCTCTGAGATGGCGATGAACCGCCCTGACAAACGATCCAGGAACTCACCCGAACGTGACCCTGGCATCGATAATACCAAGCCCTCCCGGGCACACAATTCGCCTCGAACGACACTCGACTTCGAACAGTCACAACTTACCTCACCTCAAATGGCTCGATCGCGAACGGTCGTCACTTGAGGTCCAACACCCGACCTCGAACGGTCACAAATTTGCCTCGAACGGCACACGATCGCGAACGATCACTTTCTGCCTTGAATGACACCGACCGCGAACGGTCATGGTTCACTAATTGTAAAATCCGACCTCGAACGGTCACCATTCGCCTTGAACGGCACTTGGTCGCGAACGATCATCAATTGCCGCGAACGGCATCGACCGCGAACGGTCCCATTCAATCTTTTGCCATGAATAGCATCGACCGCGAACGGTCCTATTCCATCATTTGCCGCGAACGGCATCGACCGAGAACGGTCCTATTCCATCCTATGCCACGAACGGCACGGATCGCGAACGGTCCCGATTCACCTCAAACAGCATACGATCCCGAAAGATCGACGCATGGATTCATACGCTCGACCGCGCACGGTCGCACTTCACCTCGAACGACTCGATCACGAATGATCGTCATTTGAAGTTGAGCGCTTGACCACGAACGGCCGCGCTTCATCCCAAATGGCTCGATCCCGAACGATCGTCATTTGAGGCCATATGAAAACTATCGAGTTCTTTGCAGGTTGATGATCGGACACGAACATCCAACTCGAAGCATTACAAAACATGGATTACGGTGGCTGGTCTTCGATTTACCATCGCTGGAGAGTGGTGCACCATGGTACTGTTCCGTTTCAAATCTATGCACGCATTAAAAGTCGTACGGCACCGTTTCGCCATTTCGGACGGATGTTGCACCTTGCACCGTGGATGTTGCACCCTGTAGATATCAATTATTCGGACGGCCATAACTTCTGGCTTGTTTAGAGTTACGGGAGCCATAACCTGTCAAAACGAAGGCCTCGATGTGTTCTACGGCTTTGACAGCTTTCAGCCATCAACGGATAGATTAATGCCCAAAAGGACAACCCGAATCTTAATCGGGTCTCGTAAGTTTTTTACCCTTCGTTTTTTCGACACGTGGATTTATACGGTAAAACGGGATTACCGTGGCTGGTCTTCGATTTACCATTGCTGGAGAGTGGTGCACCATGGTACTGTTCTGTTTCAAATCCATGCACGCATTTCTAAAAGTCGTACGGCACTGTTTCGCCATTTCGGACGGATGTAGCACCTTGCACCGTGGATGTTGCACCCTGTAGATATCGATTATTCGGATGGCCATAACTTCTGGCTCGTCTAGAGTTACAAAAGCCATAACCTGTCCAAACGAAGGCCTCGATGAGTTCTACGGCTTTAACAGCTTTCAGCCGTCAAAGGATAGATTAATGCCCAAAAAGGACAACCCGAATCTCAATCGGGTCTCATAAGTTATTTACCCTTCGTTTTTTCGACGCGTGGATTTTTACGGTAAAACGGGATTACCGTGGCCCGTCTTCGACTTTCGATCGCTTGAGAGTGGTGTACCATGGTACTGTTCCGTTTCAAATCCATGCACGCATTTCTATAAGTCATACGGCACTGTTTCGCCATTTCGGAGGGATGTCGCACCTTGCACCGTGGATGTTGCACCCTGTAGATATCGCTTATTCAGACGGCCATAACTTCTGGCTCGTTTAGAATTACGCGAGCCATAACCTGTCAAAACGAAGGCCTCGATGAGTTCTACGGCTTTGACAGCTTTTAGCTGTCAACGGATAGATTAATGCCGAAAAAGGACAACCTGAATCTCAATCGGGTCAGGTAAGTTTTTTACCCTTCGTTTTTTCGACACGTGGATTTATACGGTAAAACGGGATTACCGTGGCTGGTCTTCGATGTACCATCGCTGGAGAGTGGTGCACCATGGTACTGTTCCGTTTCAAATCCATGCACGCATTTCTAAAAGTCGTACGGCACTGTTTCTCCATTTCGGACAGATGTTGCACCTTGCACCGTGGATGTTGCACCCTGTAGATATCGATTATTCGGACGGCCATAACTTCTGGCTCGTTAAGAGTTACGGGAGCCATAACCTGTCAAAACGAAGACCTCAATGAGTTCTACGGCTTTGAGCGCTTTCAGCCATCAACGGATAGATTAATGCCCAAAAAGGACAACCCGAATCTCAATCGGGTCTCGTAAGTTTTTTACCCTTCGTTTTTTCGACACGTGGATTTATACGGTAAAACGGGATTACCGTGGCTGGTCTTCGATCTACCATCGCTGGATAGTGGTGTACCATGGTACTGTTCCGTTTCAAATCTATGCACGTATTTCTAAAAGTCGTACGACACTGTTTCGCCATTTCGGACGGATGTTGCACCTTGCACCATGGATGTTGCACCCTGTAGATATCGATTATTCGGACGGCCATAACTTCTGGCTCGTTTAGAGTTACGGGAGCCATAACCTGTCAAAACGAAGGCCTCGATGAGTTCTACGGCTTTGACAGATTTCAGCCGTCAACGGATAGATTAATGCCCAAAAAGGACAACCCGAATCTCAATCGGATCTCGTAAGTTTTTTACCCTTCGTTTTTTCGACACGTGGATTTTTACGGTAAAACGGGATTACCGTGGCCCGTCTTCGACTTCCCATCGCTGGAGAGAGGTGCACCATGGTACTGTTTCGTTTCAAATCAATGCACGCATTTCTAAAAGTCGTACGGCACCGTTTTGCCATTTCGGACGGATGTTTCACCTTGCACCGTGGATGTTGCACCCTGTAGATATCGATTATTCGGACGGCCATAAATTCTGGCTCGTTTAGAGTTACGGGAGCCATAACTTGTCAAAACGAAGGCCTCGATGAGTTCTACGGGTTTGACAGCTTTCAGCCATCAACGGATAGATTAATGCCCAAAAGGACAACCCGAATCTCAATCGGGTCTCGTAAGTTTTTTACCCTTCGTTTTTTCGACACGTGGATTTATACGGTAAAACGGGATTACCGTGGCTGGTCTTCGATTTACCATCGCGGGAGAGTGGTGCACCACGGTACTATTCCGTTTCAAATCCATGCATGCATTTCTAAAAGTCATACGGCACTGTTTCGCCATTTCGGACGGATGTTGCACCTTGCACCGTGGATGTTGCGCCCTGTAGATATCGATTATTCGGACGGCCATAACTTCTGCCTCGTTTAGAGTTACGGGAGCCATAACCTGTCAAAACGAAGGCCTCGATGAGTTCTACGACTTTGACAGCTTTCAGCCGTCAACGGATAGATTAATGCCCAAAAAGGACAACCCGAATCTCAATCGGGTCTCGTAAGTTTTTTACCCTTCGTTTTTCGACACGTGGATTTTTACGGTAAAACGGGATTACCGTGGCACGTCTTCGACTTCCCATCGCTGGAGAGTGGTGCACCATTGTACTGTTCCGTTTCAAATCCACGTATGCGTTTCTAAAAATCGTACGGCACCGTTTCGCCATTTCGGACGGATGTTGCACCTTGCACCGTGG
The DNA here is from genome assembly GCA_030765085.1 of Allium cepa. NCBI lineage: Eukaryota > Viridiplantae > Streptophyta > Magnoliopsida > Asparagales > Amaryllidaceae > Allium > Allium cepa. Next base: position 4,453,702 of record CM060941.1, read on the forward strand.
ATGTTGCACCATGTAGATATCGATTATTCGGACGGCCATAACTTCTGGCTCGTTTAGAGTTACGGGAGCCATAACCTGTCAAAACGAAGGCCTCGATGAGTTCTACGGCTTTGATAGCTTTTAGCCGTCAACGGATAGATTAATGCCCAAAAAGGACAACCCGAATCTCAATCGAGTCAGGTAACTTTTTTACCCTTTGTTTTTTCGACACGTGGATTTATACGGTAAAACGGGATTACCGTGGCTGGTCTTCGATTTACCATCGCTGGAGAGTGGTGCACCATGGTACTGTTCCATTTCAAATCCATGCACGCATTTCTAAAAGTCGTACGGCACTGTTTCGCCATTTCGGACGGATGTTGCACCTTGCACTATTGATGTTGCACCCTGTAGATATCGATTATCCGGATGGCCATAACTTATGTCTCGTTAAGAGTTACGGGAGCCATAACTTGTCAAAACGAAGGCCTCGATGAGTTCTACTGATTTGACAGCATTCAGCCGTCAACAGATAGATTAATGCCCAAAAAGGACAACCCGAATCTTAATCGGGTCTCCTTAGTTTTTTACCCTTCGTTTTTCCGACACGTGGATTTATACGGTAAAACGGGATTACCGTAGCTGGTCTTCGATCTACCATCGCTGGAGAGTGGTGCACCATGGTACTGTTCCATTTCAAATCTATGCACGCATTTCTAAAAGTCGTACGGCACTGTTTCTCCATTTCGGACGGATGTTGCACCTTGCACCGTGGATGTTGCACCCTGTAGATATCGATTATTCGGACGGCCATTACTTCTGGCTCGTTTAGAGTTACGGGAATCATATCCTGTCAAAACAAAGGTCTCGATGAGTTCTACGGCTTTGACAGCTTTGAGCCGTCAATAGATAGATTAATTCCCAAAAAGGAAAACCCGAACCTCAATCGGGTCAGGTAAGTTTTTTGCCCTTCGTTTTTTCGAAACGTGGATTTATATAGTAAAACGGGATTATCGTGGCTGGTCTTCGATTTACCATCACCGGAGAGTGGTGCACCATGGTACTGTTCCGTTTCAAATCCATGCACGCATTTCTAAAAGTCGTACGGCACTGTTTCGCCATTTCGGACAGATGTTGCACCTTGCACCGTGGATGTTGCACCCTGTAGATATCGATTATTCGGACGACCATAACTTCTGGCTCGTTAAGAGTTACGGGAGCCATAACCTGTCAAAACGAAGGCCTCGATGAGTTCTATGGCTTTGACAGCTTTTAGCCGTCAACGGATAGATTAATGCCCAAAGAGGACAACCTGAATCTCAATCGGGTCTCGTAAGTTTTTTACCCTTCGCTTTTTCAACACGTGGATTTTTACGGTAAAACGGGATTACGGTGGCTGGTCTTCGATTTACCATCGCTGGAGAGTGGTGCACCATGGTACTGTTCCGTTTCAAATCCATGCACGCATTTCTAAAAGTCGTACGGCACTGTTTCGCCATTTCGGACGGATGTTGCACCTTGCACCATGGATGTTGCACCCTGTAGATATCGATTATTCGGACGGCCATAACTTCTGGCTCGTTTAGAGTTACGGGAGCCATAACCTGTCAAAACGAAGGCCTCGATGAGTTCTATGGCTTTGACAGCTTTCAACAATCAACGGATAGATTAATACCCAAAAAGGACAACCCGAATCTCAATCGGGTCTCGTATGTTTTTTACCCTTCGTTTTTTCGACACGTGGATTTTTACGGTAAAACGGGATTACCGTGGCTGGTCTTCGATTTACCATCGCTAGAGAGTGGTGCACCATGGTATTGTTCCATTTCAAATCCATGCACGCATTTCTAAAAGTCGTACGGCACTGTTTCGTCATTTCGGACGGATGTTGCACCTTGCACCGTGGATGTTGCACACTGTAGATATTGATTATTCGGACGGCCATAACTTCTGGCTCGTTTGGAGTTACAAAAGCCATAACCTGTCAAAACGAAGGCCTCGATGAGTTCTACGGCTTTGACAGCTTTTAGCCGTCAGCGGATAGATTAATGCCCAAAAAAGACAACTCGAATCTCAATCGGGTCTCGTAAGTTTTTTATCCTTCGTTTTTTCGACACGTGGATTTTTACGGTAAAACGGGATTATCGTGGCCTGTCTTCGACTTCCCATCGCTGGAGAGTGGTGCACCATGGTACTGTTCCATTTCAAATCCATGCACGTATTTCTAAAAGTCGTACGACACTGTTTCGCCATTTCGGACGGATGTTGCACCGTGCCCCGTGGATGTTGCACCCTGTAGATATCGATTATTCGGACGGCCATAACTTCTGTCTCGTTTAGAGTTACGGGAGCCATAAACTGTCAAAACAAAGGCCTCGATGAGTTCTACGGTTTTGACAGCTTTCAGCCATCAATGGATAGATTAATGCCCAAAAAGGACAACCCGAATCTCAATCGGGTCTCGTAAGTTTTTTACCCTTCGTTTTTTCGACACGTGGATTTTTACGGTAAAACGGGATTGCGGTGGCTGGTCTTCGATTTACCATCGCTGGAGAGTGGTGCACCATGGTACTCTTTCGTTTCAAATCCATGCACGCATTTCTAAAAGTCGTACGGCACTGTTTCGCCATTTCGGACGGATGTTACACCTTGCACCGTGGATGTTGCACCCTGTAGATATCGATTATTCGGACGGCCATAATTTCTGGCTCATTTAGATTTACAAAAGCCATAACCTGTCAAAACGAAGGCCTCGATGATTTCTACGGCTTTGACAGCTTTCAGCCGTCAACGGATAGATTAATGCCCAAAAAGGACAACCCGAATCTCAGTCGGGTCTCGTAAGTTTTTTACCCTTCGTTTTTTCGACACGTGGATTTTTACGGTAAAATGGGATTACGGTGGCTGGTCTTTGATTTACCATCGCTGGAGAGTGGTTCACCATGGTACTATTCCATTTCAAATCCATGCACGCATTTCTAAAAGTCGTACGGCACTGTTTCGCCATTTCGGACGGATGTTGCACCTTGCACCGTGGACGTTGCACCATGTAGATATCGATTATTCGGACGGCCATAACTTCTGGCTCGTTTGGAGTTACAAAAGCCATAACCTGTCAAAATGAAGGTCACGATGAATTATACGTCTTTGACAGCTTTCAGCCGTCAACGGATTGATTAATGCCCAAAACGGACAACCCGAATCTCAATCGGGTCTCGTAAGTTTTTTACCCTTCATTTTTTCGACACGTGGATTTTTACGGTAAAACAGGATTACTATGGCCCGTCTTCGACTTCCCACAGCTGGAGTGTGGTGCACCATGGTACTGTTCCGGTTCAAATCCATGCACGTGTTTGCGCAAAAAATGGGAAAACACGTCCAAGTCGTGTGATTTAGTTGATTTTATGTGATTCTTAATGATTTAGATGAGTTATGTAAATATGAAAAAAGCAGGGGCTAAAATGTAAAAGACACACAAATTTATAGTGGTTCGGCCAGAACATGCCTACGTCCACTTTATATGTTATTATCTTCTTTCTTTCAGAGTACAATGCTTTGTGTACAAGTATATGAAAGTAGTTTGAAAGTTCCTTCCGCGCTTGAGCTCTCAAACTTGTCTGCCATTGTTGTACCCCTGCCCCTCTATTTACAGAGTGAGGCTGGGGGCAGGGGTCCTGGATGTATATAGCTGCTGTTGGGCTTGGGCTGAAGCAATCTGGCCTGGTAGCGTTCTGGTTCGGCGAAGCCTTGGATCGGCCGTTCTTGGAGAGGTTGGAGCTCGGTCCGGTTGTGGATGGTTCGGTCCGGTGATGGTGGTTGCTGTGAGGGTTGGTCTGAAGTATGGTGGACCGGTAGTGGATGGTTGGTTCGGCATGCATGGGAGAGTCCGTGTTGAGTTCTTGGAGAAGGTTGGCTCGGTGGCCGAATGAAGCTTGGTTCGGCGAATGCGTTTGGACCGGACGGGGTACGCCGAATGAGATTGAACCGGATGAGATCTTGCCCTCATTGCCGAATGGACTTAGGAACCGGATGGAATGGAGGTTGCGAATCCGGGTGAAACTGACGCTTCTCAGTCTTAAGATCTTCTGGGTGAAAATTCGCCCAACATTTGCCCCCCAAAGTGGGGCACGTGCTTGTCATGTGTCGCGCTTTGTTTCCCTATGGTAGGAAAGCTTGTTTCGTAACGCCATGGTTTAGATGTTCATATCCTATCGGTGTCCTCATGCCTTGCGGTAGGAAGTTGTGTTTTGTAATGCAATGAGCGGGATGTCCATATCCTGTTGATTTCCTGCAAAGGAATTTACAGTTTTAATGTGATTTCAAATGACGACCGTTCGGGATCAAAATATTTGAGGCAAAGTGAATTGTGTCGTTCGAGGCGAGTAGGTGTGCCCCGAGGGGGCTTAGGATTATTGATGCCAGGTTTTCGTTCGAGTGGGTCCCTGGACCGTTTGCGGAGATGGTTTATCGCCAGCTCAGAGCATGCCTAAGGATCGTTTGCGACCCCGTACATGTGTAAGTAGCTTAGCCATTTCAGAATTATCAGAACTAAATATCCATCCAACCGATGAATTTTAAAAGGATGTCGAAGTGTAGATTCTCACAACGATAGGGTTAATAGCCATTCAGAGCATGCCTGTGGACCGTTCGTGGTCGCGTACATGTGTAAATGGGTAACCCATGTTAGTGAGCGATTTACGACTTGTTCATCGTTATCATAATCTCTATTTTATTAGTAGGTTTCGGTACTTATCTGTGTGAGGTGCCTTGCATTTCACCTGTTTCTGGTTTTTGCTGGCTGAGATGGTTTCATTCGGTTTTTGGTTGGTCCGGTATGCCGAACCGGCTGGACCGGTGCTTCTGCCCTCGCCTATATATAGGGGTTACACCCCCCTTAGTTATTCCTTACCGAACCAACGAGTGCCGAATCGATCTCTTGCCGAACCAACTTCTCTGCCGAACCAAGCTTTTACCGAATCAGGTATATGTTCCTTTGCCGAATGACCTTTACCACCGAATGAATCTGATTGCCAAATACACGCCTAAGGCTGTTAATGCCGAATGGTTTTTGTACCGAATGAATCTGGGATTTTGGTGCCGGATGAACTTTGCACTGTACTACCGAACGAATTCATATACCGGATGAACTTCCAATGCGAATGGAACTACCGAATGAGGCATATGCCGAATGAGACTCGGAAATTTGAATCATGAGCGAAATCTTAGGCTTTTATACGCTTGCTTTAGATACTTGCTTGTTTATGTTTCTACACTTCTTGTTCTAACACCGTGTTTTTCTTGTGCTGCAGACAAATGTCTCGCAAAGCGGAAACCCGATCGGATAAAAAGAAATCTAAAAGTAGAGGAGAGTCATCCTCCTCCGTGCCCCCAGCCCAACCAAGACCGGTGCCACATGGGCCTGCCCCGAGGTCGTTAGTGGATGGGTACGGTCCCCAGGAACTTCTGGTCTCCCCTCCCGATTGCTTTCCTACCTCCCTAAAGGAGGAGCAACTTGATGTTATATCCCGTTCCTTCGTGATAGACAGGGCGCGCATGCTGTTGCCGGGAGATGGAGTGATGCCGTATAATCCCCCCGAAGGCTACTTTTCTTACAGCAGATATCATTGCATGTGTGGTGCTATCCCTCCTATCAATGTCTGGATAGTTAGCTTTACCACATACTTGAAGGTGGCTCCATTCCAGCTCCAGCCGAACTCTTATGCCATTCTGGTGAGCCTTTTCGTTATCTTCCAGAGGAGGTACGGGCGCCCTCCTTCTAACTGGGAAATTCGATATTTGTATAACCTGAGAGGCTACAAGAAGGGGTCTCGGTATATTAGTCTAGAAGCGGCCGTGCCCTTCAAACCGGTCTTGGACTTATATTCAAAGTTTACCACGCTCAAGAAAGAATGGTTTTTTATCGAGGACGATTCTGTTTCTTTCCGTCTTTTCACTTCCGGTTGTAAGATGAATTTCATTTATATTTTCCATGTTCTGACTGTAGTGCTTCTTCTGACACGCTTCTATGTCTTGCTAGCGACAGGTGGCATTGCAGTCATGGAAGATGATTCTTTGGTGCGGATGGCTGCTGAAATAAAGGCCATTCCCGCACGGGACAGGTCGGCTTCGTTCCTGATCAGGAACGCTACCCTCCTGGAGTACAACTTGATCCAGCTGCACCAGTCCGTGGTTAAGCAGAGGGACACGGCTGAGGAGAAGGCCGCTAAAGGTAAGGAGGGGGCCATGGTGAAGAGTGGCAAGAGGAAGCCCTTTGCACAACATCCCGTCGCGGGAGGCAAGAAGCTTAAGGAGTCTGAGGGCCCCTCTCCTAGTACTTGCCCGATCATCTCGGAGGAGAAAGGTGTGGAAGAGGGCGAAGGAGGCGATATGGAAGGAGAGTCGGAGGGCAGAGGAGATGGAGATGGTCAGGGTGGTAGTGGTGCTGGTGCCTTAACTTCTGGGCAAGACTCTGAACTGGATGAGGCCCTCCGCCAGGCCTTCGGGGAATCGGAGGGAGAATCGGGAGCGGAGAAGGCGAAGGAGACTGGCAAGTTCGGGGCTGGTGCCGATCTATCCCCTAAGGGTTCCTCAGCCAGGGTGACCCCAGCGGCGCAAGGTGAACTTTTGTCCTCTATCGATTCCATTTACGATAGGGACCTAGAAATATTTTATGGTTCACTTCCGTCCTGGAATGAGATTCAGGACTTATTGCAGTATCCCACTCCTCCGCAAGGTTTGTATAATAGACGTGCATTCTCACTTTTTCTTTCTTTTTAACTTAACATGTTTCTTGAATTATGGATCGTCGTATGTTCATAACACTTGTTTTTTACTCCAGGGGCAGGCCAGGCGGCTAAAACGTCAGACGTTTGACACCGCCTTGAACAATTCAAGTTGATGAGAGCTTCTGATAAGCCGAAGCCTCTTACTGGTCGTCCTGGGGACGTGGTCAAATAATGTCCTCTTCTTGGGGTCATTGAAGAGAGCATTCAGAAAAAGAAGAGGAGTCGTTCCTTATTTGAGCCTTCCCCTGGTCCGCAGCTTCCTGTTCAGCCTCCTCGTGATACCACGGAGGAGAGCAAGGAATTTATCCCCCCTCCACCTCCTTCTAAGAATCCCACTGTTATCCGTATAAGGCGTCCTGACGTGCCTCGCGACCCCTTTGCCGGTCATCCTAATTTAGATCCAAGCTCTCGGGATATTTCATTTGATGAGGCCACGGATGAGCACCTTCTTCCCCGCAACCCCATGGTACGAGTGTTAGACGAGGCTAAGTCCCTAGATCTTGATCTGCTTACCACTCGGGTAGTTACCATGGGAGACGAAGCCAAAGCTAATATCGATCGGGTGGCTGAAGAGACCAAGAAGTTAATGAAGTATCATGCTCAATTGGTCAAGGCCGGGGAGGAGATTGGGAGTGCTAATATTCGGTTGCGGCTGAAGGTTGTCGATCAGGCCGAACAGCTTGCCGGTCAAGCCGTTCAGATTTCTCAGCACGAGGAAGCCTCCAGGCGGCTGAAAGAGACCATGGAAAAGGCTAGTAGGGCAGAATTACGGAAGATGGAGGCCGCCTGTAAGGAGCGGATCGACATGGCCATTGCGACAGTGGATGAGGTTCGGAATGCGGATCTCGAGCAGGTAGAGGAGTTGTCTGGAAGGCTTGAGGCTGCGGAGATGGCTCAAGTCAAGTTAAAGGAGGAGATGGAGGAGATGAGGAGGTCTCTCCAGGCTGACTGCTTGAGATACCGATCAGAGAGGGATGTCGCTGTCGCCAAGTTGCAGGCTTCCGAGGCCCGGGTGAGGGAGTTTGAGGAGAATGAGGGGATGATGGACGAGATGCTGCAGGACATGTACTTCCGCACTTGGAAGGAGGGCAGCTTGTCTTGGATGGATGACTATCCCCGGGTCATGGCCAAGATATATCCTCGGGCTTTAGAGGAGGCCAGGGTCAATGCGGGTAAGGAAGGTGGAGTGGCTTTTAGTCTGGATGTGGTCACTGCTCAGTTCCCGAAAGAGGAGCAAGCGGCGATGAAGGAGGGGATGCGGTTGCTTGCTGCGGAGGAAGCGGGTGTGCAACTGGAGGATGAGGATCAAGCGGCGGACGCTGGTGAGTTATTCTTCTCTTTTCCTTTTCTTTCTAGGTTTCCATAACTTGATCGTTTATCGTTTGTTTAATGAATTCCTCTTCTGAATTGGACAGGTGGAACTTCCGATCAACACGCTGGGAGCTCCGACCCTGCGGCCAAGTAGGCTTGGGGGAGTTGGTAGGATGGGAGCGAAGTGTGGACACAGCTGGTTACTTGTCCGGATTTGGCTACCTTTTTATTTCCTTTTATCGCTGTTTATGTTAGTCCAAAACATTGATGTGACTGTAATAATATTATTTGCAAAGAATAACTTTATGTGATTTTATGACATAAGCTGATTTTGTTATGTTTAAATGTTGTTGTCATTTTTATGTGGTGCATGAGAAGTATGCATATGCCTGTGATTTTAGTTGTGTTTGATGTTAAGCAGTTGCTTGAAATATAATTTCATGTTTTGCAATGTTAGTGTGACGTATGAATAAACTATAGTTACATATTTATGTACAAGAGAAGAGAGTACCGCCCTTCATGTTTTAGTTGCAGGTGGTGGCTTTGACCGTCTTGTATAACTGATCATGGACATAGCTGAGTACCTTGCCACCCAGTATGCAGGCTTAGATTCTCATGAGTGAGTGCTCCCTATTTGGTTTCCTGTACTTTAGAGTTTGTTATACAGGATAGGAGAAAAGTATTTAAATGAAATGGAAATATGGGAAAAGTAAAACTTCCAGTCACGGAAGGCCGTCGATGTGCTTAAGTTCGTGGCAAACGGGTTTTCTAGTCACTTTCCCTAGCTGTGGGTCTTGTAGACATTTGTCACCCATCTTACGCCTCCGCGGGGAGTTTTCTTTTTTACCACAGCCGCACTTAAGACACATCGGAGCCGAGATCGCGCAGGTAACTACCCGAACCATTATGGTCCGTAATCGTGGGTATTATTCGATTTACCGTGGCCGGCTAGCGTGGGTGCCGTTGGCCGTGAACTACCCCTGGCTGGCCACACCTTATGTTGGGGCTTAAAGTAGGTTCACCGTTGCTGGCGAGCCGAACGCCGTAATGAGCTGCCATCGGCTATAGTCGGCTTTTATGATGACTTATAATCATCTCATTACAGTTGGCTTTGAGGGCAGTCGCGAGCAATGAGTTAACCCGCAGCAGAGGGATGCTGGAGCAAAAGAGTCTCATTGGCGAGTGCATAGAATCATAGCGTACCTGTTAGGCCTTGTCCAGATGAGGCCGTGGTGCGTTTTGAGTGGAGATGCCATAGGATTTTGTTCAACAGAAAAGGATAAAGCTTAACAAGCAGCCAAGATATAAAGGAACAAGTTAAAAAGAGACAAGATTTTTTAAAGTGGTTCGGCATGAAAATGCCTACATCCACTGATTCTCTTTGTTAATTCACTTCATATGGGCAGTACAAGTTAAGAAAAGTATCGACGGAGGTGTCGGATGTTCCATGCCCTGTGGAACACCTCTCCGTCCACTATTGACAAAATATAAGCCCCGTTGTGGAGATATTTATGAATTACATATGGTCCGTCCCAGATGGGGTCCAGTGCCCCGGGGCGTGGAAAAATTCGCCTGAGGACAAGATCTTCTTCTTGTAAGATGCGATGCTTGACTTTGGAGTTGTATAGTGCTGCCACTTTTTGTTTGTGAGATGCTGCTTTGAGCGCTGCATCGTTTCTCCTTTCCTCAATCATATCCAAAGACATGAGGAGGAATTCTTCGTTTTCTTCTGGGTTGTAGTGGATCCTACGGTGGGAAGGAACAATAGTCTCAACAGGGAGCATTGCCTCCGATCCGTATGCCAAAGAGAAAGGAGTATGTCCCGTTGATGTTCTGAAAGATGTGCGGTAGGCCCAAAGTGCCGTAGGAAGTTCGTCCACCCAAGCGCCTTTTGACTTTTCAAGTTTCTTCTTGATTAGGGTTTTGAGAATTTTGTTGATAGCTTCGACTTGTCCGTTTGCCTGAGGATAAGCTACTGATGAGAAGCTTTTATGAATTCCATGCTCTTGGCACCAGTCGGCGAATTCTTCGCTGTCAAATTGGATTCCGTTGTCCGATATGATCTTGAGTGGTACTCCGTACCTGCACAGAATATTTTTGATCAAGAAGTTCATAACTTTTGCTGAAGATATTTTATTTAAGGGTTCCGCTTCCACCCATTTGGTGAAATAATCGACTGCCACTATAGCATATTTGGCTCCGCCTCTGCCCGTTGGCAGTTCGCCAATTAAATCAATTCCCCATATAGCAAAGGGCCAAGGGTTGGTCATTTGAGTAATCTCATTTGTGGGTAGTCGAGGAATCTTGGCAAACTTCTGACATCTGTCGCATCTCTTGACGAAGTCTAAGGCGGCTTTGTTTAGTGTGGGCCAGTAATATCCATATCGGAATATCTTTTTCGCCAGATTCTGCCCTCCAGTGTGATCTCCACAACTTCCTTGATGGACGTTGAATAAGATTTCCTTGGCTTCCCTTCCAGCGACGCATCTGAATAAGGGGCTAGAGAAGCCACGCCGATAGAGGATGCCTTCTTGTATTGTGTAGTGGGGAGCTTTCCTCAAAATTCTCCTGACTTCATCACGTTTGTCTGGTAGTGTGCCGTCCTGCAAATATTTCCGGATAGGAGTCATCCAAGTTCCTTCTTCGATTGCAGTTATCAGATTCACTTGTTCGAAACTTGGGGCTAGCTGCCTTGAGATGGCTAGTGCTCCGGAAATGGTGCTATTCTTCATACTAGCTTTCTTTGCTAGTTCATCGGCCTCTTGGTTATCTTCTCGAGGAATGTGTTTGATTAGATAATGGTCCAATTGATCGAGCAGCAGTTTGGTTTTCTTTAAATATGTTGTGAGTCGTTCTCCTCGTGTCTGGAACTCTCCTAGTACTTGTTTACGATAAATTGAGAATCACTATGAAGACATAAAGAATTGACTCCAATTTCTAAGGCAAGCTCCAATCCCGCTATTACTGCCTCATACTCCGCATCGTTGTTAGTGGCCGCGAATTCCAACCTTAATGCATAGTACAACTTTCTTCCCCTGGGGGTGATTATCACAATACCTGCCCTCGAGCCTTGTTCGTTCGATGCTCCATCTACAAAGAGGTTCCACTTGATGTTTTTCGCTATTTCAAACTGATCCTTGCCTTTGTTGGTAGTGAATTCGGCAATGAAATCGGCCATGGCTTGCCCCTTGATAGCGGTGTGAGAATGGTAGGTGACGTCATACTGACTTAGTTCAATGCACCATTTGAGGAGTCGTGCAGAAGTGTCGGGACGATGGAGCACCTGTCTTAGTGGTTGATCGGTTAGAGCTCTGATGGAGTGAGATTGGAAGTAGTGTCGCAGTTCTCGTGACGCGATCAATAAACAATATGCCAATTTCTCAAGTTTAGGATATCTGGCCTCTGCCCCTGTAAATCTCTTACTTATGAAGTATACCGGGCGTTGTGTGCGGTCCTCTTCTCTTACCAGGGCAGCGCTTAGAGCATGAGATGATACAGCGAGGTATAGGTATAGCTCTTCGCCTTCGTTTGGAGTTGAGAGTACTGGTGGTCTCTGAAGGTGTTCGATCAAGATAAGGAAGGCTTTTAAGCATTCATCGGTCCACTCGAACTTTCCTTTGTCTTTCTTGAGAGCTTCGAAGAAAGGGACGCACTTGTCAGTTGCTTTGGAAATGAATCTGCCTAGGGCGGCCACCTTTCCGTTTAGGCTCTGCATTTCTTTTCGAGTGGAAGGTATCCTTATTTCTTTTAGAGCCCGGATTTGTTCAGGGTTTGCTTCAATTCCTCTGGCATGGACGATGAATCCTAAGAATTTTCCCGATGACACTCCGAAGGAGCATTTTAGAGGATTCAGCTTCATTCCATACCGGCGAAGTACCTGAAACATCTCGGTTAGGTGGCTTACATGATCGTCGGCTCTCCTGGACTTTACTAACATGCCATCCACATATACTTCCATAGTTCGTCCTATTAATTCCGCGAACATCTTATTGACGAGGCGCTGATAGGTAGCTCCGGCATTTTTGAGTCCAAAAGGCACGACTTTGTAACAATATAATCCCCGGTTAGTGATGAAGCTAGTGTGGTCTTGATCGGGAGCGTGCATGGGAATCTGGTTGTATCCGGAGTATGCATCCATAAAAGATAAAAGTTCGTGCCCGGCAGTGCTGTCCACAAGCTGATCGATTCGGGGGAGCGGGAAGCAGTCTTTCGGGCAAGCGTCATTTAAGTTGGAGAAATCAATGCATGTTCGCCACTTTCCATTAGCTTTCTTTACTAGTACTGGGTTAGCGATCCATTCTGGGTAGATGGCTTCTCGTATGAAGTCATTAGCAAGTAGGTTCTTTACTTCCTCGTCGAGGGCTGCTGATCGTTCTGCTCCCATGCTTCTCTTTTTCTGCTTTATCGGTACCTTGGTGGGATCGATGTTCAGCATGTGGCATGCTATGTCTGGGGAGATTCCTGTCATATCGGCATGTGTCAACGCAAATACATCTAAGTTGTGGCGGAGAAAGTCAATGAATTGATCCTTCAATTCTGTTTTTAGCTAAGATCCTATTTTTAAAAGTCTACTTGAATCATGTTTGTCTATAGATACGAATTCCATGGCCTCTGCAGGCTCAGCGGTAGCCTCCTCCTCCTTATCCCTGGGGTCTAGTTCATTGAAAGGATCGCTGGTGTATCGAAGAGGAGGGGCTTTCTTTAGTTACTATGCTTCCAAGTTTTTCATGCAGAGAGTAGTCTCTACATCTTTCCCTTTATTCTTTCTACGGTTATTGCGAAGTTCAGTTACATAGCAATCTCGAGCGGTGTCTTGATCTCCTTCAACTTCTCCTATTCCGTTATCTGTTGGGAATTTCATCTTTAGGCACCACGGGGCTAGGACAATTTGGAAGTCAGACAAGGCTGGTCTTCCCAAGAAGGCGTTGTAGGCCGAGTGGTTTTCTATTAGTACGAACGTTTGTTTTCTCACAACGGAGCGGGGATGACTTCCTATTTCGACGAAGAGGTCAAGTTGCCTGAGGGGCATTTTCGCATCTCCAGTGAAACCGTGCAGGGGTTTGTTGCAGGGAGACACATCCTTCATTGACAGCTTCATTTTGTCGAAAGCATGCTTGAATAGGATATTTACGGAGCTTCCTGTGTCTATTAGAATTCGGAAAACTTTAGCTGGACCGAACCAGGCAGAGATGACCATGGGATCCATATGTGGATACTGTCTTCCTTCTAAATCACGCCTACTGAATACGATGTCGTCACTCTCTTTCCGTTTCGGGTGGCATTCTTCCATAATGGAGTTAACATAGCCTTCAGCATTTCTAAGTGACTTGCCGTATCTTTCCATCTCTGTCCAGCTTTTGTCGGCGATGTGTGGTCCTCCCGAGATGGTATGGACCACTATCTTCTCTTGACTAGAGCCACTGGTGTTGCGATTCCCTCTGCCTACTTCTGGGAGGAGTCGCTTTGAGTTCTCATTGGCAGGAGTTGGAGTCCTGTTCTCACCTTTCACATAGCGTTCCAGCCTTCTTCTTCTGATGTGTTCTTCGATCAAGTCCCGGAAATGGTGGCATTCATTGGTGTCATGTCCGTGGGATTCATGGAAGCGGCAGAACATTCTAGACTTGAGTGCGTTATCAGATTCTTTCTTGTGCGGGGGGCGCTTGTATCCGAGTTCGCCCTGAGTGGCTAGAAAGATGTTTTCGATTGTTTCATTCAAAGGAGTGTAGGAGTCAAATCTTGGTCCTGGTTGATATTGGCGTTTTTCAGCCTTCCTGCCCCTAGCATTGTCTCTAGATTCATTTCTTCGAGTGTCCTTAGCTGCAGCGGGAACCTTGTCCGAAGTTGTCTTACCTTGTTGCCCTGACTGCCTCTCAGTGGCGGCGTCTTCAAGTCTCATATACTTTCCAGCTTCATGGAAGAAATCAGGTAAAGTAGCTGGTTCTTCCTTAGTTAGTCTTCTAGCGTACTTGGTATCTGGGTGTACACCACTACAGAGGGCCATTAGGGTGAGCTTCTCATCGGCATCTTGGACTGCGGCCGCTGCGGCGTTGAACCGGGTTAGATATTGTTGCAGTGTCTCTCCGGATTTCTGTTTGACATTGGATAGAGAATAAGCATCCTTGGGTTGTTCTACATGGATGCGGAACTGGCTAATGAACCTTTCTTTCAACATCTCCCATGAGCTGATAGATCCTTGGGGTAGATGGCAGAACCAGGAAGTAGCTAGATATGCTAGGAATAGCGGAAAGCATTTACACAACACCCCTTCTGTTGCTCCTCTCATGAGCATATGCTGGGTGTATCTCTGTAAGTGTATGATGGGGTCGGAAGTTCCCTTGTAAGGTTCCATGGTTGGCATTTTCCATTCCCGGGGAGTGATGGCAGTTTCGATATTGCGGGTGAAGGGGCTGGTGACCCTAGCGCCTATTCCTCGGTCCCTTTGCTTCCGTTGGACGCATTCTCTGAATAATCGTGCCATTCTTTCATCAGAATTTGGAGCGGATAGAAATGAACTTGGTTCTTCCCTGCGGGACGATCTCGTCCAGATGACCTGTAGGGATGGTATAGTCTATCACTTCTGACGTTATCCAGTGGTTGCCTCTGGCTGCTTGGATGCATGCTAGGACCAGCTACAGTTGCCCCCTGCCTTGATCATCCCCTGTGGGGTTCTGTTACGAGCATGACTGGCTCAGCTACATCCGACCCTCGCCTAGCGCCTCCCCCACTGGGTTCGGTTCCAAGCGCTTCTTCGAGTCGGAGTTCGGGCTGAGTCCGGACGCGACCCCTATCATTTATGTTCCTGTTGATGGCTTCTTCGAAGAGGGAAGACCTTTGTTGTCTCCGAGATCCTCCAGATTGAGATTCATCCCATGATTCGGTGTTGCGGTTGGATTCTTCGACATCCCTCAAGCGTGACATGAGTTGGTTCACCAAAGCTTCTTGTTGGGATGCGAAGCGGTTAGTCACTTCCACCACAACTCTGTCTAGATCTGCTCTAGTGATTACTACCGGTTGTTCCGCGACAGGGGCTGTTGGAATTGCCTGATCTACATGCGGCACTGCTGCTGTAGTGGGATGGTTCTCTTGATCTGGATCCACTGGATTTGGAGTGCTGCTGGTTGCAACGTTCTTTCCCTTGTTGGCGTCTTTTCTTGGCCTGGAAGTCATGTTTCCTAGGCAATGAAGGGTGCTATTGGGAAAGAAGGTTGAATGAGGGATGCTTTAGCTTCGAGTTCGAATTTCTCAGTGAAAGCACCAAAAATGTTTGCGCAAAAAAGGGTCAAACACCTCCAAGTCGTGTGATTTAGTTGATTTTATGTGATTCTTAATGATTTAGATGAGTTATGTAAATATGAAAAAAGCAGGGGCTAAAATGTAAAAGACACACAGATTTATAGTGGTTCGGCCAGAACGTGCCTACGTCCACTTTATATGTTATTATCTTCTTTCTTTCAGAGTACAATGCATTGTGTACAAGTATATGAAAGTAGTTTGAAAGTTCCTTCCGCGCTTGAGCTCTCAAACTTGTCTGCCATTGTTGTACCCCTGCCCCTCTATTTATAGAGTGAGGCTGGGGGCAGGGGTCCTGGATGTATATAGCTGCTGGTGGGCTTGGGCTGAAGCAATCTGGCCTGGTAGCGTTATGGTTCGGCGAAGCCTTGGATCGGCCGTGCTTGGAGAGGTTGGAGCTCGGTCCGGTTGTGGATGGTTCGGTCCGGTGATGGTGGCTGCGGTGAGGGTTGGTCTGGTCTTGGTGGTGAAGTATGGTGGACCGGTAGTGGATGCTTGGTTCGGCATTCATGGGAGAGTCCGTGTTGAGTTCTTGGAGAAGGTTGGCTCGGTGGCCGAATGAAGCTTGGTTCGGCGAATGCGCTTGGACCGGACGGGGTACGCCGAATGAGATCTTGCCCTCATTGCCGAATGGACTTAGGAACCGGATGGAATGGAGGTTGTGAATCCGGGTGAAACTGACGCTTCTCAGTCTTAAGATCTTCTGGGTGAAAATTCGCCCAACAGCACGCATTTCTAAAAGTCGTACGGCACCGTTTCGCCATTTCGGACGGATGTTGCACCTTGCACCGTGGATGTTGCACCCTGTAGATATCGATTATTCGGACGACCATAACTTCTGGCTCGTTTCGAGTTACGGGAGCTATAACCTGTCAAAACAAAGGCCTCGATGATTTCTACGGCTTTGACAGCTTTCAGCCGTCAAAGGATAGATTAATGCCCAAAAAGGACAACCCGAATCTCAATCGAGTCTCGTAAGTTTTTTATCCTTCGTTTTTTCGACACGTGGATTTTTACGTAAAACGGGATTACCGTGGCCCGTCTTCGACTTCCCATCGCTAGAGAGTGGTACACCATGGTACTGTTCCGTTTCAAATCCATGCACGCATTTCTAAAAGTCGTACGACACTGTTTTGCCATTTCGGACGGATGTTGCCCCTTGCACCGTGGATGTTGCACCCTGTAGATATCGATTATTAGGACGGCCATAACTTCTGGCTCGTTTAGCGGGGAGCCATAACCTATCAAAACGAAGGCCTCGATGAGTTCTACGGCTTTGACAGCTTTCAGCCGTCAACGGATAGATTAATGCCCAAAAAGGACAACCCGAATCTCAATTGGGTCTCGTAAGTTTTTTACCCTTCGTTTTTTCGACACGTGGGTTTTTACGGTAAAACGGGATTACCGTGGCCCGTCTTCGACTTCCCATCTCTGGAGAGTGGTGCATCATGGTACTGTTCCGTTTCAAATCCATGCACGCATTTCTAAAAGTCGTACGGCACTGTTTCGCCATTTCAGACGGATGTTGCACCGTGGATGTTGCACCCTGTAGATATCGATTATTCGGACGG
Source organism: Allium cepa (assembly GCA_030765085.1). NCBI lineage: Eukaryota > Viridiplantae > Streptophyta > Magnoliopsida > Asparagales > Amaryllidaceae > Allium > Allium cepa. Next base: position 4,470,638 of record CM060941.1, read on the forward strand.
CCATAACTTCTGGCTCGTTAAGAGTTACGAGAGCCATAACCTGTCAAAAAGAAGGCCTCGATGAGTTTTACGGCTTTGACAGCTTTCAGCCGTCAACGGATAGATTAATGCCCAAAAAGGGCAACCCGAATCTCAATCGGGTCTCTTAAGTTTTTTACCCTTCGTTTTTTATACACGTGGATTTTTACAGTAAAACGGGATTACGGTGGCTGGTCTTCGATTTACCATCGCTGGTGAGTGGTGCACCATGGTACTCTTTCATTTCAAATCCATGCACGCATTTCTAAAAGTCGTACGACACTGTTTCGCCATTTCGGACGGATGTTGCACCTTGCACCGTGGATGTTGCGACCTGTAGATATCGATTATTCGGACGGCCATAACTTCTGGCTCGTTTAGATTTACAAAAGCCATAACCTGTCAAAACGAAGGCCTCGATGATTTCTACGGCTTTGACAGCTTTCAGCCGTCAACGGATAGTTAATGCCCAAAAAGGGCAACCCGAATCTCAATCGGGTCTCGTAAGTTTTTTATCCTTCGTTTTTTAGACACATGGATTTTTACGGTAAAACGGGATAACGGTGGATGGTCTTCAATTACCATCGCTGGAGAGTGGTTTACCATGGTACTGTACCGTTTCAAATCCATGCACGCATTTTTAAAAGTCGTACGGCATTGTTTCGCCATTTCGGACGGATGTTGCACCTTGCACCGTGGATGTTGCACCCTGTAGATATCGATTATTCGGACGGCCATAACTTCTGGCTCGTTTAGAGTTACAAAAGCCATAACCTATCAAAACGAAGGTCTCGATGTGTTCTACGGTTTTGACAGCTTTCAGCCGTCAACGGATAGATTAATGCCCTAAAAGGACAACCCGAATCTCAATCGGGTCTCGTAAGTTTTTTACCCTTCGTTTTTTCGACACGTGGATTTTTACGGTAAAACGGGATTACCGTGGCCCGTCTTTGACTTCCCATCGCTGGAGAGTGGTGCACCATGGTACTGTTCCGTTTCAAATCCATGCACGTAATTCTAAAAGTCGTACGGCACTGTTTCGCCATTTCGGCCGGATGTTGCACCTTGCACCGTGGATGTCGCACCCTGTAGATATCGATTATTCGGACAGCCATAACTTCTGGCTCGTTAAGAGTTACGGGAACCATAACCTGTCAAAACGAAGGGCTCGATGATTTTTACGGCTTTGACAGCTTTCAGCCGTCAACGGATGGATTAATGCCCAAAAAGGGCAACCCGAATCTCAATTGGGTCTCGTAAGTTTTTTACCCTTCGTTTTTTAGACACGTGGATTTTTACGGTAAAACAGGATTACGGTGGCTGGTCTTCGATTTACCATCGCTGGAGAGTGGTGCACCATGGTACTGTTCCGTTTCAAATCCATGCACGCATTTCTAAAAGTCGTACGGCACTGTTTCGCCATTTCGGACGGATGTTGCGCCCTGTAGATATCGATTATTCGAGCGACCATAACTTCTGGCTCGTCTAGAGTTACAAAAGCCATAACCTGTCAAAACGAAGGCCTCGATGAGTTCTACGACTTTGACAGCTTTCAGCCATCAACGGATAGATTAATGCACAAAAAGGACAACCCGAATCTCAATCGGGTCTCGTAAGTTTTTTATCCTTCGTTTTTTCGACACGTGGAATTTTACGGTAAAACGGGATTACCGGGCCCGTCTTCGACTTCCCATCGCTGGAGAGTGGTGCACCATGGTACTGTTCCGTTTCAAATCCATGCACACATTTCTAAAAGTCGTACGACACTGTTTCGCCATTTCGGACGGATGTTGCACCTTGCACCGGGGATGTTGCACCCTGTAGATATCGATTATTCGGACGGCCATAACTTCTGGCTCGTTTAGAGTTACGGGAGCCATAACCTGTCAAAACGAAGGCCTCGATGAGTTCTACGGCTTTGACAGCTTTCAGCCATCAACGGATAGAATAATGCCCAAAATGGACAACCCGAATCTCAGTTGGGTCTCGTAAGTTTTTTACCCTTCGTTTTTTCGACACGTCGATTTTTATGCTAAAACGGGATTACGGTGGCTGGTCTTCGATTTACCATCGCTGGAGAGTGGTTCACCATGGTACTGTTCTGTTTCAAATCCATGCACACATTTCTAAAAGTCGTACGGCACTGTTTCGCCATTTCGGACGGATGTTGCACCTAGCACCGCGGACGTTGCTCCCTGTAGATATCGATTATTCGGACGACCATAACTTCTGGCTCGTTTAGAGTTACAAAAGCCATAACTTGTTAAAATGAAGGTCTCGATGAGTTCTACGGCTTTGACAGCTTTCAACCGTCAACGGATAGATAATTCCCAAAAAGGACAACCCGAATCTCAATCGGGTCTCGTAAGTTTTTTACCCTTCGTTTTTTCGACACGTGGATTTTTACGGTAAAACGGGATTACCGTGGCCCATCTTCGACTTTCCATCGCTGTAGAGTGGTGCACCATGGTACTATTCCAGTTCAAATCCATGCACGCATTTCTAAAAGTCGTACGATACTGTTTCGCCATTTCGGACGGATGTTGCACCTTGCACCGTGGATGTTGCACCCTGTAGATATCGATTATTCGGACGGCCATAACTTCTGGCTCGTTAAGAGTTACGGGAGCCATAACTTGTCAAAACGAAGGCCTCGATGAGTTTGACGGCTTTGACAGCTTTTAGCCGTCAACGGATAGATTAATGCCCAAAAAGGGCAACCCGAAATCGGGTCTCGTAAGTTTTTTACCCTTCTTTTTTTAGACACGTGGATTTTTATGGTAAAACGGGATTACGGTGGCTGGTCTTCCATTTACCATCGCTGGAGAGTGGTGCACCATGGTACTGTTCCGTTTCAAATCCATGCACGCATTTCTAAAAGTCGTACGGCACTGTTTCGCCATTTCGGACGGATGTTGCACCTTGCACCGTGGATGTTGCACCCTGTAGATATCGATTATTCGGACGGCCATAACTTCTGGCTCGTTTAGAGTTACAAAAGCCATAACCTGTGAAAACGAAGGCCTCGATGAGTTCTACGGCTTTGACAGCTTTCAGCCGTCAACGGAGAGATTAATGCCCAAAAAGGACAACCCGAATCTCAGTCGGGTCTCGCAAGTTTTTTACCCTTCGTTTTTTCGACACGTGGATTTTTACGGTAAAACGGGATTACGGTGGTTGGTCTTCGATTTACCATCGCTGAAGAGTGGTGCATCATGGTACTGTTCCATTTCAATACCATGCATGCATTTCTAAAAGTCGTACGGCACTGTTTTGCCATTTCGGACGGATGTTGCACCTTGCACCGTGGACGTTGCACCCTATAGATATCGATTATTCGGAAGGCCATGACTTCTGGCTCGTTAAGAGTTACAAAAGCTGTAACTTGTCAAAATGAAGGTCTCGATGAGTTCTACGGCTTTGACAGCTTTCAGCAGTCAATGGATAGATTAATCCCCAAAAAGGACAACCCGAATCTCAATCGGGTCTCGTAAGTTTTTTACCCTTCGTTTTTTTGACACGTGGATTTTTACGGTAAAACGGGATTGCGGTGGTTGGTCTTCGATTTACCATCGCTGGAGAGTGGTGCAACATGGTGCTCTTTCGTTTCAAATCCATGCACGCATTTCTAAAAGTCGTACGGCACTGTTTCGCCATTTCGGATGGATGTTGCACCACGGATGTTGCACCCTGTAGATATCGATTATTTGGACGGCCATAACTTCTGGCTCGTTAAGAGTTACGAGAGCCATAACCTGTCAAAAAGAAGGCCTCGATGAGTTTTACGGCTTTGACAGCTTTCAGCCGTCAACGGATAGATTAATGCCCAAAAAGGGCAACCCGAATCTCAATCGGGTCTCTTAAGTATTTTACCCTTCGTTTTTTAGACACGTGGATTTTTACGGTAAAACGGGATTACGGTGGTTGGTCTTCGATTTACCATCGCTGGTGCGTGGTGCACCATGGTACTCTTTCATTTCAAATCCATGCACGCATTTCTAAAAGTCGTACGACACTGTTTCGCCTTTTCGGACGGATGTTGCACCTTGCACCGTGGATGTTGCGCCCTGTAGATATCGATTATTCGGACGGCCATAACTTCTGGCTCATTTAGATTTACAAAAGCCATAACCTGTCAAAACGAAGGCCCCGATGATTTCTACGGCTTTGACAGCTTTCAGCCGTCAACGGATAGATTAATGCCCAAAAAGGGCAACCCGAATCTCAATCGGGTCTCGTAAGTTTTTTACCCTTCGTTTTTTAGACACGTGGATTTTTACGGTAAAACGGGATAACTGTGGCTGGTTTTCAATTTACCATCGCTGGAGAGTGGTGCACCATGGTACTGTTCTGTTTCAAATCCATGCACGCATTTCTAAAAGTCGTACGGCACTGTTTCGCCATTTCGGACGGATGTTGCACCTTGCACCGTGGATGTTGCACCCTATAGATATCGATTATTCGGACGGCCATAACTTCTGGCTCGTTTAGAGTTACAAAAGCCATAACCTGTCAAAACGAAGGCCTCGATGAGTTCTACGGCTTTGACAGCTTTCAGCCGTCAACGGATAGATTAATGCCCAAAAAGGACAACTCGAATCTCAATTAGGTCTCGTAAGTTTTTTATCCTACGTTTTTTCGACACATGGATTTTTACGGTAAAATGGGATTACCTTGGCCCGTCTTCAACTTCTTATCGCTGGAGAGTGGTGCACCATGGTACTGTTCCGTTTCAATTCCATGCACGCATTTCTAAAGTCACACGACACTGTTTCGCCATTTCGGACGGATGTTGCACCTTGCACCGTGGATGTTGCACCCTGTAGATATCGATTATTCGGACGGCCATAACTTCTCGCTCGTTTAGAGTTACGGGAGATATAACCTGTCAAAACGAAGGCCTCGATGATTTCTACGGCTGTGACAGCTTTCAGCCGTCAACGAATAGATTAATGCCCAAAAAGGACAAACCGAATCTCAATCGGGTCTCGTAAGTTTTTTACCCTTCGTTTTTTCGACACGTGGATTTTTATGGTAAAACGGGATTACCGTGGCCCGTCTTCGACTTCCCATCACTGGAGAGTGGTGCACCATGGTACTGTTCCGTTTCAAATCCATGCACGCATTTCTAAAAGTCGTATGGCACTGTTTTGCCATTTCGGACGGATGTTGCACCTTGCACCGTGGATGTTGCACCCTGTAGAAATCGATTATTCGGACGGCCATAACTTCTGGCTCGTTAAGAGTTACGGAGCCATAACCTGTCAAAACGAAGGCCTCGATGATTTTTACGGCTTTGACAGCTTTCAGCCGTCAATGGATAGATTAATGCCCAAAAAGGGCAACCCGAATCTCAATCGGGTCTCGTAGGTTTTTTACCCTTCGTTTTTTAGACACGTGGATTTTTACGGTAAAACGGGATTACGGTGGCTGGTCTTCGATTTACCATCGCTGGAGAGTGGTGCACCATGGTACTGTTCCGTTTCAAATCCATGCACGCATTTCTAAAAGTCGTACGGCACTGTTTCGCCAATTCGGACGGATGTTGCACCTTGCCCCGTGGATGTTGCACCCTGTAGATATCGATTATTCGGACGGCCATAACTTCTGGCTCGTTAAGAGTTACGGGATCCATAACCTGTCAAAAAGAAGGTCTCGATGAGTTTTACGGCTTTGATAGCTTTCAGCCGTCAACGGATAGATTAGTGCCCAAAAAGGGCAACCCGAATCTCAATCGGGTCTCGTAGGTTTTTTACCCTTCGTTTTTTAGACACGTGGATTTTTACGGTAAAACGGGATTACGGTGGCTGGTCTTCGATTTACCATCGCTGGAGAGTGGTGCACCATGGTACTGTTCCGTTTCAAATCCATGCACGCATTTCTAAAAGTCGTACGGCACTGTTTCGCCAATTCGGACGGATGTTGCACCTTGCCCCGTGGATGTTGCACCCTGTAGATATCGATTATTCGGACGGCCATAACTTCTGGCTCGTTAAGAGTTACGGGATCCATAACCTGTCAAAAAGAAGGTCTCGATGAGTTTTACGGCTTTGATAGCTTTCAGCCGTCAACGGATAGATTAGTGCCCAAAAAGGGCAACCCGAATCTCAATCGGGTCTCGTAGGTTTTTTACCCTTCGTTTTTTAGACACGTGGATTTTTACGGTAAAACGGGATTACGGTGGCTGGTCTTCGATTTACCATCGCTGGAGAGTGGTGCACCATGGTACTATTCCGTTTCAAATCCATGCACGCATTTCTAAAAGTCGTACGGCACTGTTTCGCCATTTCGGGCGGATGTTGCACCCTGTAGATATCGGTTATTCGGGCGGCCATAACTTCGGGCTCATCTAGAGTTACAAAAGCCATAACCTGTCAAAACGAAGGCCTCGATGAGTTCTACGACTTTGATGCTTTCAGCCATCAACGGATAGATTGATGCCCAAAAAGGACAACCTGAATCTCAATCGGGTCTCGTAAGTTTTTTATCCTTCGTTTTTCCGACACGTGGAATTTTATGGTAAAACGGGATTACCGTGGCCCGTCTACGACTTCCCATCGCTGGAGAGTGGTGCAACATGGTACTGTTCCGTGTCAAATCCATGCACGCATTTCTAAAAGTCGTACGACACTGTTTCGCCATTTCGGACGGATGTTGCATCTTGCACCGTGGATGTTGCACCCCGTAGATATCGATTATTCGGATGGCCATAACTTTTGGCTCGTTTAGAGTTACGGGAGCCATAACCTATCAAAACGAAGGCCTCGATGAGTTCTATGGCTTTGACAGCTTTCAGCCATCAACGGATAGATTAATGCCCAAAATGGACAACCCGAATCTCAGTTGGGTCTCGTAAGTTTTTTGCCCTTCGTTTTTTCGACACGTGGATTTTTATGCTAAAACGGGATTACGGTGGCTGGTCTTCGATTTACCATCGCTGGAGAGTGGTGCACCATGGTACTGTTCCGTTTCAAATCCATGCACACATTTCTAAAAGTCGTACGACACTGTTTCGCTATTTCGAACGGATGTTGCACCTAGCACCGTGGACGTTGCACCCTGTAGATATCGATTATTCGGACGACCATAACTTCTGGCTCGTTTAGATTTACAAAAGCCATAACTTGTCAAAATGAAGGTCTCGATGAGTTCTACGGCTTTGACAGCTTTCAACCGTCAACGGATAGATAATGCCCAAAAAGGACAACCCGAATCTCAATCGGGTCTCGTAAGTTTTTTACCCCTCGTTTTTTCGACACGTGGATTTTTACGGTAAAACGGGATTACCGTGGCAAGTCTTCGACTTCCCATCGCTGGAGAGTGGTGCACCGTGGTACTATTCCGGTTCAAATCCATGCACGCATTTCTAAAAGTTGTACGGCACTGTTTCGCCATTTCGGACGGATGTTGCACCTTGCACCGTGGATGTTGCACCCTGTAGATATCGATTATTCGGACAACCATAACTTCTGGCTCGTTAAGATTTACGGGAGCCATAACTTTTCAAAACGAAGGCCTCGATGATTTTACGGCTTTGACAGCTTTCAGCCGTCAACGGATAGATTAATGCCCAAAAAGGGCAACCCGAATCTCAATCGGGTCTCGTAAGTTTTTTACCCTTCGTTTTTTAGACACGTGGATTTTTACGGTAAAACTGGATTACGGTGGCTGGACTTCGATTTACCATCGCTGGAGAGTGGTGCACCATGGTACTGTTCCATTTCAAATCCATGCACGCATTTCTAAAAGTCGTACGGCATTGTTTCGCCATTTCGGACGGATGTTGCACCTTGCACCGTGGATGTTGCACCCTGTAGATATCGATTATTCGGACGGCCATAACTTCTGGCTCGTTTAGAGTTACAAAAGCCATAAACTGTCAAAACGAAGGCCTCGATGAGTTCTACGGCTTTGACAGGTTTCAGCCGTCAACGGAGAGATTAATGCCCAAAAAGGACAACCCGAATCTCAGTCGGGTCTCGTAAGTTTTTTACCCTTCGTTTTTTCGACACGTGGATTTTACGGTAAAACGGGATTACGGTGGCTGGTCGTCGATTTACCATCGCTGAAGAGTGGTGCATCATGGTATTGTTCCATTTCGAATCCATCCACGCATTTCTAAAAGTCGTACGGCACTGTTTTGCCATTTCGCACGGATGTTGCACCTTGCACCGTGGACGTTGCACCCTGTAGATATCGATTATTCGAACGGCCATGACTTCTGGCTCGTTAAGAGTTACAAAAGCCATAACTTGTCAAAATGAAGGTCTCAATGAGTTCTACGGCTTTGACAGCTTTCAGCCGTCGACGGATAGATTAATGCCCAAAAAGGACAACCCGAATCTCAATCGGGTCTCGTAAGTTTTTTACCCTTCGTTTTTTCGACACGTGGATTTTTACGGTAAAACGGGATTACCGTGCCTGGTCTTCGATTTACCATCCCTGAAGAGTAGTGCTCCATGGTAATGTTCCGTTTAAAATCCATGCACGCATTTCTAAAAGTCGTACGACACTGTTTCGCCATTTCGGACGGATGTTGCACCTTGCACCGTGGACGTTGCACCCTGTAGATATCCATTATTCGGACGGCCATAACTTCTGGCTCGTTTAGAGTTACAAAATCCATAACTTGTCAAAATTAAGGACTCGATAAGTTCTACGGCTTTGACAGCTTTCAGCCGTCAACGGATAGATTAATTCCCAAAAAGGACAACCCGAATCTCAATCGGGTCTCGTAAGTTTTTTACCCTTCGTTTTTTCGACACGTTGATTTTTACGGTAAAACGGGATTACGGTGGCTGGTCTTCGATTTACCATCGCTGGAGAGTGGTGCACCATGGTACTGTTCCGTTTCAAATCCATGCACGCGTTTCTAAAAGTCGTACGGCACTATTTCGCCATTTCGGACGGATGTTGCACCTCGCACCGTGGATGTTGCACCATGTAGATATCGATTATTCGGACTGCCATAACTTCTGGCTCGTTAAGATTTACGAGAGCCATAACCTGTCAAAAAGAAGGCCTCGATGAGTTTTACGGCTTTGACAGCTTTCAGCCGTCAACGGATAGATTAATGCCCAAAAAGGGCAACCCGAATCTCAATCGGGTCTCTTTAGTATTTTACCCTTCGTTTTTTAGACACGTGGATTTTTACCGTAAAACGGGATTACGGTGGTTGGTCTTCGATTTACCATCGCTGGTGAGTGGTGCACCATGGTACTCTTTCATTTCAAATCCATGCACGCATTTCTAAAAGTCGTACGACACTGTTTCGCCATTTCGGACGGATGTTGCACCTTGCACCGTGGATGTTGCGCCCTGTAGATATCGATTATTCGGACGGCCATAACTTCTGGCTCATTTAGATTTACAAAAACCATAACCTGTCAAAACGAAGGCCTCGATGATTTCTACGGCTTTGACAGCTTTCAGCCGTCAACGGATAGATTAATGCCCAAAAAGGGCAACCCGAATCTCAATCGGGTCTCGTAAGTTTTTTACCCTTCGTTTTTTAGACACGTGGATTTTTACGGTAAAACGGGATAACTGTGGCTGGTTTTCAATTTATCATCGCTGGAGAGTGGTGCACCATGGTACTATTTTGTTTCAAATCCATGCACGCATTTCTACAAGTCGTACGGCACTGTTTCGCCATTTCGGACAGATGTTGCACCTTGCACCGTGGATGTTGCACCCTGTAGATATTGATTATTCGGACGGCCATAACTTCTGGCTCGTTTAGAGTTACAAAAGCCATAACCTGTCAAAACGAAGGCCTCGATGAGTTCTACGGCTTTGACAGCTTTCAGCCGTCAACGGATAGATTAATGCCCAAAAAGGACAACCCGAATCTCAATTAGGTCTCGTAAGTTTTTTATCCTACGTTTTTTCGACACATGGATTTTTACTGTAAAATGGGATTACCTTGGCCCGTCTTCGACTTCTTATCGCTGGAGAGTGGTGCACCATGGTACTGTTCCGTTTCAAATCCATGTACGCATTTCTAAAGTCATACGACACTGTTTCGCCATTTCGGACGGATGTTGCACCTTGCACCGTGGATGTTGCACCCTGTAGATATCGATTATTCGGACGGCCATAACTTCTCGCTCGTTTAGAGTTACAGGAGATATAACCTGTCAAAACGAAGGCCTCGATGAGTTCTACGGCTGTGACAGCTTTCAGCCGTCAATAAATAGATTAATGCCCAAAAAGGACAACCCGAATCTCAATCGGGTCTCGTAAGTTTTTTACCCTTCGTTTTTTCGACACGTGGATTTTTATGGTAAAACGGGATTACCGTGGCCCGTCTTCGACTTCCCATCACTGGAGAATGGTGCACCATGGTACTGTTCCGTTTCAAATCCATGCACGCATTTCTAAAAGTCGTACGGCACTGTTTCGCCATTTCGGACGGATGTTGCACCTTGCACCGTGGATGTTGCACCCTGTAGAAATCGATTATTCGGACGGCCATAACTTCTGGCTCGTTAAGAGTTACGGAGCCATAACCTGTCAAAATGAAGGCCTCGATGATTTTTACGGCTTTGATAGCTTTCAGCCGTCAACGGATAGATTAATGCCCAAAAAGGGCAACCCGAATCTCAATCGGGTCTCGTAGGTTTTTTACCCTTCGTTTTTTAGACACGTGGATTTTTACGGTAAAATGGGATTACGGTGGCTGGTCTTCGATTTACCATCGCTGGAGAGTGGTGCACCATGGTACTGTTCCGTTTCAAATCCATGCACGCATTTCTAAAAGTCGTACGGCACTGTTTCGCCATTTCGGACGGATGTTGCACCTTGCCCCGTGGATGTTGCACCCTATGGATATCGATTATTCGGACGGCCATAACTTCTGGCTCGTTAAGAGTTACGGGATCCATAACCTGTCAAAAAGAAGGCCTCGATGAGTTTTACGGCTTTGATAGCTTTCAGCCGTCAATGGATAGATTAGTGCCCAAAAAGGGCAACCCGAATCTCAATCGGGTCTCGTAGGTTTTTTACCCTTCGTTTTGTAGACACGTGGATTTTTATGGTAAAACGGGATTACGGTGGCTGGTCTTCGATTTACCATCGCTGGAGAGTGGTGCACCATGGTACTGTTCCGTTTCAAATCCATGCACGCATTTCTAAAAGTCGTACGGCACTGTTTCGCCATTTCGGACGGATGTTGCACCCTGTAGATATCGATTATTCGGACGGCCATAACTTCTGGCTCGTCTAGAGTTACAAAAGCCATAACCTGTCAAAACGAAGGCCTCGATGAGTTCTACGACTTTGATGCTTTCAGCCATCAACGGATAGATTGATGCCCAAAAAGGACAACCTGAATCTCAATCGGGTCTCGTAAGTTTTTTATCCTTCGTTTTTTCGACACGTGGAATTTTATGGTAAAACGGGATTACCGTGGCCCGTCTACGACTTCCCGTCACTGGAGAGTGGTGCACCATGGTACTGTTCCGTGTCAAATCCATGCACGCATTTCTAAAAGTCGTACGACACTGTTTCGCCATTTCGGACGGATGTTGCATCTTGCACCGTGGATGTTGCACCCTGTAGATATCGATTATTCGGATGGCCATAACTTCTGGCTCGTTTAGAGTTATGGGAGCCATAACCTGTCAAAACGAAGGCCTCGATGAGTTCTATGGCTTTGACAGCTTTCAGCCATCAACGGATAGATTAATGCCCAAAATGGACAACCCGAATCTCAATTGGGTCTCGTAAGTTTTTTACCCTTCGTTTTTTCGACACGTGGATTTTAATGCTAAAACGGGATTATGGTGGCTGGTCTTCGATTTACGAATGCTGGAGAGTGGTGCACCATGGTACTGTTCCGTTTCAAATCCATGCACACATTTCTAAAAGTCGTACGGCACTATTTCGCCATTTCGAACGGATGTTGCACCTAGCACCGTGGACGTTGCACCCTGTAGATATCGATTATTCGGACGACCATAACTTCTGGCTCGTTTAGATTTACAAAAGCCATAACTTGTCAAAATGAAGGTCTCGATGAGTTCTACGGCTTTGACAGCTTTCAACCGTCAACGGATAGATAATGCCCAAAAAGGACAACCCGAATCTCAATCGGGTCTCGTAAGTTTTTTACCCCTCGTTTTTTCGACACGTGGATTTTTACCGTAAAACGGGATTACCTTGGCCCGTCTTCGACTTCCCATCGCTGGAGAGTGGTGCACCATGGTACTATTCTGGTTCAAATCCATGCACGCATTTCTAAAAGTTGTACGGCACTGTTTCTCCATTTCGGACGGATGTTGCACCTTGCACCGTGGATGTTGCACCCTGTAGATATCGATTATTCGGACAACCAAAACTTCTGGCTCGTTAAGATTTACGGGAGCCATAACTTTTCAAAACGAAGGCCTCGATGAGTTTTATGGCTTTGACAGCTTTCAGCCATCAACAGATAGATTAATTCCCAAAAAGGGCAACCCGAATCTCAATCGGGTCTCGTAAGTTTTTTACCCTTCGTTTTTTAGACACGTGGATTTTTACGGTAAAACTGGATTACGGTGGCTGGACTTCGATTTACCATCGCTGGAGAGTGGTGCACCATGGTACTGTTCCATTTCAAATCCATGCACGCATTTCTAAAAGTCGTACGGCACTGTTTCTCCATTTCGGACGGATGTTGCACCTTGCACCGTGGATGTTGCACCCTGTAGATATCGATTATTCGGACGGCCATAACTTCTGGCTCGTTTAGAGTTACAAAAGCCATAAACTGTCAAAACGAAGGCCTCGATGAGTTCTACGGCTTTGACAGGTTTCAGCCGTCAACGGAGAGATTAATGCCCAAAAAGGACAACCCGAATCTCAGTCGGGTCTCGTAAGTTTTTTACCCTTCGTTTTTTCGACACGTGGATTTTTACGGTAAAACGGGATTACGGTGGTTGGTCATCGATTTACCATCGCAGAAGAGTGGTGCATCATGGTATTGTTCCATTTCGAATCCATGCTTGCATTTCTAAAAGTCGTACGGCACTGTTTTTCCATTTCGGACGGATGTTGCACCTTGCACCGTGGACGTTGCACCCTGTAGATATCGATTATTCGGAAGGCCATGACTTCTGGCTCGTTAAGAGTTACAAAAGCCATAACCTGTCAAAATGAAGGTCTCGATGAGTTCTACGGTTTTGACAGCTTTCAGCCGTCGACGGATAGATTAATGCCCAAAAAGGACAACCCGAATCTCAATCGGGTCTCGTAAGTTTTTTACCCTTCGTTTTTTCGACACGTGGATTTTTACGGTAAAACAGGATTACCGTGCCTGGTCTTCGATTTACCATCCCTGAAGAGTAGTGAACCATGGTAATGTTCCGTTTCAAATCCATGCACGCATTTCTAAAAGTCGTACGACACTGTTTCCCCATTTCGGACGGATGTTGCACCTTGCACCGTGGACGTTGCACCCTGTAGATATCCATTATTCGGACGGCCATAACTTCTGGCTCGTTTAGAGTTACAAAATCCATAACTTGTCAAAATTAAGGACTCGATAAGTTCTACGGCTTTGACAGCTTTCAGCCGTCAACGGATAGATTAATTCCCAAAAAGGATAACCTGAATCTCAATCGGGTCTCGTAAGTTTTTTACCCTTCGTTTTTTCGACACGTTGATTTTTACGGTAAAACGGGATTGCGGTCGCTGGTGTTATCCCGCTTTTTGGCAAAGCCGTGATACGAAAGACAGTTCGTCTCAGAGATTGGTTATACTTCACTTTGCTATGGACATCAATGAATTTTGTCTGAGTCCGGATCAAGCCACAATTGATAGGACATGACAAGAAAGGTCGTAGGAGTCGTCATTTCAAATTTCAAGTCAATCCGAGTTCGTATGCTCAAGATAGGATGGATTCAAAGTGAGAAAGGTGTTGACTGTCTGTTTCGAACCCATCGCACTGGAGTACTTCGAAACCATCCACTGTCTCTACTTCGAACCCATCCACTGTCTCTCCTTCGAACCCATCTAGTTCGAACCCATCCACGCCCTTGCCTTCGAAACCATGAAGTTCGAACCCAAGCCACGTTCGAACCCATCAGCTAGTACCTGCTTCGACTCCATCGCCTTCGACTCCATCGCCTTCGAATCCACCACAATGGCCTACCTTCGAATCCATGACTTCACTCAGCTTCGCACCCTTACTTCGAATCCATGCAACCCCTTAGTTCGAACCCATCGAGCGACCCAGTTCGAACCGATCAAGTTCGAACCCATAGGGATTCCTCGATTCGAATCGGTCACGTTCGAAGCCAGGAATACTCCTTAGTTCGAATCCACCGAGTCAGTTGGTTTGGATGACGTGTTCGCCGTAGTTCACGGAGTCGAAGCGGTCCATTCGGAGATAAGTTAGGATCGATTCGAGAGATACGCGCCACGTCACTGCAAACCCACGTGCACTCATGGGTTCGAAATCATGGGTTCGAACGACACAGCCAACCAAGAAAACACTATTTCGAACCGAGCATATCTCCTCAACCACAAATCCAAATGCAACCAAATTTTCACAGTAGCTTCCATATGAGGTAAAGATTGTCCCTGCCAAGTTTCAGCTCGATTGGACCATTTCTTGATTGGGTTCGAAATCACTTCGAACCGATGTCAGATCGAGACGAAACTTGGTGGGGTCGGTCGCGTGGGCCCACTCACGTGCCAGAAGAGGTCTCCCGAAGTTTCAGCCAGATCTGGGCCTCCAACGCCTATAAATAGCACCCTGAAGCCTTCAGAAAAAGGGATCGGGATCTTCGAAGAACTTCTGCCATTGAACGCCGAGACTCTGCCAGATTAACGTCTATTGATCAGAATCACTGTTGTATTCAGATTTCAAAGCTATCATCTACTGTAATCCATTGTAATCGATTGAATCGAGCAAAGCAATAAAGAGAAATCCTTCAAAGTGGACGTAGGCACGAACGCCGAACCACTATAAATCCTGTGTTTGTGATTGTTGTTTGTGAATTACTGTGATTTGTTGCATAGAGCTGAATTCTATATTGATTGTTGCTGAGTTCTGTGTTGATTATTATCAAGTTGAGTACGTAAACGGGTGCTTTCGTGATATTGGGTGTTTGTGACCAATTTTGGCGTAAACATTTTGGTGCTTTCACTGAGAATTGATTCAGGAAGAAGTTGAATTTGAAAATCCAGGAGTTCAGATCTAGGAATTATGGCAAGACAATCGAGTAGAAAGCCAAGGCCTGAGAGAAGCGAACCACAAGGAAGTCAAGAGGCTTCCTCAGGAGCGAATCAACCATCGATCTACATCACAAAGGACGAGATGGAGACGATGATGAAGAAGCAAGAGGAGTTGATCCAGAGTTTATTTCAACAGATAGGACAGCTTGGAGCACAGAATAGAGAAGCCAATGGAGTCCAGAACGAAGCAGGACCATCCGGCGTCGCACCCGGATTAGGGGGACACCCATGGAGAACGTTGGTCCAATTTCGGAGGGAGAAAGAGGAGTATCTACGCAACCTGGAGACAACAGAGGAATGAACGCTCAGTCAAGGGGACAGATCTCAGAATTCCCTCGTGAACTCGGGGGGCAAGATGAAAGTAACGAACGAAGGTTACGTCTTGGAGACACCGACAAGTTGGCAGAGATGGTTAGGCGAGCGATGAGAGGCGGTTTGGTGAACAAAGACCTAGAGGATGTTAATAGGAGTCCTTTCACTCCGGCAATCAAACGAGCTAGAAACCCACCAGATTTCAAATTACCATCGTTGGATATGTATGACGGGAGAACGGACCCCACGGTCCATCTGACAAAATATATGAGGCATATGGAAGTGCTGGGGGCATCAGAGGAGGTCATGGCCCGGTGCTTTCCACTGTATTTGGCGGATATTGCGGCATTATGGTTCAGGCAATTGGATAGCGGATCCATCGGAACATGGAACGATTTAACTGAGAGGTTTATGAGGCAATTCAGGGTTCACATTACAAGACCTAAGAATGTGATGACACTTGCAACTTTGAAACAGAAGGCTGGAGAAACATTGAGAAGTTTCCTGACACGGTTCAATGCGGCGAAATCTTCGGTGGATAGACCGGATCCATCCATGGTTATGATGGCGGCTGTGTCCGGAATAGCAGACGGAACGGAATTCAAAAATTCATTAACTAAGGATCCACCCGTAGATCTGGGAGAATTCTACCATGAGGCAGAAAAGTTTTTGTGATTAGAGGATGCAAATGCAGAAAGAGAAGAAGGAGATGGGGTAGATGTTTATGCACTCAAAGACGAAAAGCTCCCTAGAAGGGACTCGGACAAGGATAAAGGTAAAAGAAGAATTGAGAATGACAGAGACAGATCAAAGCGGCAACGGAGGGAGCCGCGATTTACCACCTACACTGAGTTGAACGAGAGCCTGGAGCGAATTTACCAGGATACCAAAGAACAGATTCTGTATCGTAGGCCAATGCGAAGGGATCCTACCTCTGACGAAAGGAAATCAGATAAGTTCTGTGTATTCCATGAATTAAATGGTCATAACACTAATGATTGTAGGCACCTGAAGGACGAGGTGGAAGGGCATATCAGGAACGGTATGCTCCTTCAATATGTAAGGAGGCGAGCTCCTGTGGCGGAACCAGAACGACCACCGTCCACATCAGCTAGGGGCGATCCTGAATCAAGGCACCGTTTGGTTATCAATCGAGTAAGATAACGATGAACAAGTTGTAAGCTTCCACTAACGCAATCAAATCATTTACACATGTGCGAGATCGCGAACGATCTCCAGGCATGCTCTGGATGATCATTGACCGTTTCGTAGTGGGAACTTACACTTTGACATCCATGCTTTACTTTTATTTCATTTTGATTTGAACATTTGGACTCTGTTTGTTTGGACATTGTTTTTGAAACTCATCCGTGTAATAGATATTTGATTCTGATAACTCTGGAATGGCTAAGCTACTTACACATGTACGGGGTCGCGAACGATCCTTAGGCATGCTCTGAGATGGCGATGAACCGCCCTGACAAACGATCCAGGATCTTACCCGAACGTGACCCTGACATCGATAACATCAAGCCCTCCCGGGCACACAATTCGCCTCGAACGGCACTCGACTTCGAACAGTCACAGCTCAACACACCTCAAATGGCTTGATCGCGAACGGTCGTCACTTGAGGTCCAACACCCGACCGCGAACGGTCACAAATCCGCCTCGAACGGCACACGATCGCGAACGATCACTCTCTGCCTTGAACGGCAACGACCGCGAACGGTCATGATTCACTAATTATAAAATCCGACCTCGAACGGTCACCATTCGCCTTGAACGGCACTTGGTCGCGAACGATCATCAATTGCCGCGAACGGCATCGACCGCGAACGGTCCCATTCAATCCTTTGCCATAAATAGCATCGACCGCGAACGGTCCTATTCTCATCATTTGCCGCGAACGGCATCGACCGCGAACGGTCCTATTTCATCCTATGCCACGAACGGCACGGACCGCGAACGGTCCCGATTCACCTCAAGCAGCATACGATCCCGAACGATCGATGCATGGATTTATACGCTCGACCGCGCATGGTCGCACTTTACCTCGAATGACTCGATCCCGAACGGTCGTCATTTGAAGTGGGTGCTTGACCTTGAACGGTCGCATTTCACCACAGATAACTCGATCCCGAAAGATCGAAGCATGGATTTACGCGCTTGACCGCGCAGGGTCGCACTTTCCCTCGAATGACTCGATCACGAACGATCGTCATTTGAAGTTAAGCGCTCAACCATGAACGGCCGCGCTTCATTCCAAATGGCTCGATCCCGAACGATCGTCATTTGAGGCCATATGAAAATTATCAAGTTCTTTACAGGTTGATGATCGGATACGAACATCCAACTCAAGGCATTACAAAACACACCTTCCTACCGCAAGGCATGTTTTGGGGGGCAAAATGTTATCCCTCTTTTTGGCAAAGCCGTGATACCAAAAGATTGGTCGAAAACGAAAGACAGTTCGTCTCAGAGATTGGTTATACTTCACTTTGCTATGGATATCGATGAATTTTGTCCGAGTCCGGATCAAGCCACAATTGATAGGACATGACAAGAAAGGTCGTAGGAGTCGTCATTTCAAATTTCAAGTCAATCCGAGTTCGTATGCTCAAGATAGGATGGATTCAAAGTGAGAAAGGTGGTGACTGTCTGTTTCGAACCCATCGCACTGGAGTACTTCGAAACCATCCACTGTCTCTGCTTCGAACCCATTCACTGTCTCTCCTTCGAACCCATCTAGTTCGAACCCATCCACGCCCTTGCCTTCGAAACCATGAAGTTCGAACCCAAGCCACGTTCGAACCCATCAGCTAGTACCTGCTTCGACTCCATCGCCTTCGACTCCATCGCCTTCGAATCCACCACAATGGCCTACCTTCGAATCCATGACTTCACTCAGCTTCGCACCCTTACTTCGAATCCATGCAACCCCTTAGTTCGAACCCATCGAGCGACCCAGTTCGAACCGATCAAGTTCGAACCCATAGGGATTCCTCGATTCGAATCGGTCACGTTCGAAGCCAGGAATACTCCTTAGTTCGAATCCACCGAGTCAGTTGGTTTGGATGACGTGTTCGCCGTAGTTCACGGAGTCGAAGCGGTCCATTCGGAGATAAGTTAGGATCGATTCGAGAGATACGCGCCACGTCACTGCAAACCCACGTGCACTCATGGGTTCGAAATCATGGGTTCGAACGACACAGCCAACCAAGAAAACACTATTTCGAACCGAGCATATCTCCTCAACCACAAATCCAAATGCAACCAAATTTTCACAGTAGCTTCCATATGAGGTAAAGATTGTCCCTGCCAAGTTTCAGCTCGATTGGACCATTTCTTGATTGGTTTCGAAATCACTTCGAACCGATGTCAGATCGAGACGAAACTTGATGGGGTCGGTCGCGTGGGCCCACTCACGTGCCAGAAGAGGTCTCCCGAAGTTTCAGCCAGATCTGGGCCTCCAACGCCTATAAATAGCACCCTGAAGCCTTCAGAAAAAGGGATCGGGATCTTCGAAGAACTTCTGCCATTGAACGCTAAGACTCTGCCAGATTAACGTCTATTGATCAGAATCACTGTTGTATTCAGATTTCAAAGCTATCATCTACTGTAATCCATTGTAATCGATTGAATCGAGCAAAGTAATAAAGAGAAATCCTTCAAAGTGGACGTAGGCACGAACGCCGAACCACTATAAATCCTGTGTTTGTGATTGTTGTTTGTGAATTACTGTGATTTGTTACATAGAGCTGAATTCTATATTGATTGTTGCTGAGTTCTGTGTTGATTATTATCGAGTTGAGTACGTAAACGGGTGCTTTCGTGATATTGGGTGTTTGTGACCAATTTTGGCGCAAACAGCTGGTCTTCGATTTACCATCGCTGGAGAGTGGTGCACCATGGTACTGTTCCGTTTCAAATCCATGCACGCGTTTCTAAAAGTCGTACGGCACTATTTCGCCATTTCGGACGGATGTTGCACCTCGCACCGTGGATGTTGCACCCTGTAGATATCGATTATTCGGACTGCCATAACTTCTGGCTCGTTTAGAGTTACGGGAGCCATAACCTGTCAAAACGAAGGCCTCGATGAGTTCTACGGCTATGACAGCTTTCAGCCGTCAACGGATAGATTAATGCCCAAAAAGGACAACCCGAATCTCAGTCGGGTCTCGTAAGTTTTTTACCCTTCGTTTTTTCGACACGTGGATTTTTACGGTAAAACGGGATTACGGTGGCTGGTCTTCGATTTACCATCGCTGAAGAGTGGTGCACCATGGTACTATTCCGTTTCAAATCCATGCACGCATTTCTAAAGTTCGTACGACACTGTTTCGCCATTTCGGACGGATGTTGCACCTTGCACCCTGGACGTTGCACCCTGTAGATATTGATTATTCGGACGGCCATAACTTCTGGCTCGTATAGAGTTACAAAAGCTATAACTTGTCAAAATGAAGGTCTCGATGAGTTCTACGGCTTTGACAGCTTTCAACCGTCAATGGATAGATTAATGCCCAAAAAGGACAACCCGAATCTCAATCGGGTCTCGTAAGTTTTTTACCCTTCGTTTTTTCGACATGTGGATTTTTACGGTAAAACGGGATTACCGTGGCTGGTCTTCGATTTACCATCGCTGGAGAGTGGTGCACCGTGGTACTGTTCCGTTTCAAATCCATGCATGCAATTCTAAAAGTCGTACGGCACTGTTTCGCCATTTCGGACGGATGTTGCACCTTGCACCGTGGATGTTGCACCCTGTAGATATCGATTATTCAGACGGCCATAACTTCTGGCTCGTTTAGAGTTACGGGAGCCATAACCTGTCAAAACGAAGGCCTCGATGAGTTCTACGGCTTTGACAGCTTTCAGCTGTCAACGGATAGATTAATGCCCAAAAAGGACAACCTGAATCTCAATCGGGTCTCGTAAGTTTTTTACCCTTCGTTTTTTCGACACGTGGATTTTTAAGGTAAAACGGGATTATGGTGGCTGGTCTTCGATTTATCATCGCTGAAGAGTGGTGCACCATGGTACTGTTCCGTTTCAAATCCATGCACGCATTTCTAAAAGTCGTACGACAATGTTTCGCCATTTCGGACGGATGTTGCACCTGGCACCGTGGATGTTGCACCCTCTAGATATCGATTATTCGGACGGCCATTACTTCTGGCTCGTTTAGAGTTACGGGAGCCATAACCTGTCAAAATGAAGGCCTCGATGAGTTCTACGGCTTGGACAGCTTTCAGCCGTCAACGGATAAATTAATGCCCAAGAAGGACAACCCGAATCTCAGTCGGGTCTCGTAAGTTTTTCACCCTTCGTTTTATCGACACGTGGATTTTTACGGTAAAACGGGATTACGGCGGCTGGTCTTCGATTTACCATCGCTGTAGAGTGGTGCACCATGGTACTGTTCCGTTTTAAATCCATGCACGCATTTCTAAAAGTCGCACGACACTGTTTCGCCATTTCGGACAGATGTTGCACCTTGCACCGTGGATGTTTCACCCTGTAGATATCGATTGATCGGACGGCCATAACTTCTGGCTTGTTTAGAGTTACGGGAGCCATAACCTGTCAAAAAGAAGGCCTCGATGAGTTCTACGACTTTGACTGCTTTCAGCCATCAACGGATAGATTAATGCCCAAAAAGGACAACCCGAATCTCAATCGGGTCACGTAAGTTTTTTACCCTTTGTTTTATCGACACGTGGATTTTTACGGTAAAACGGGATTACCCTGGCTGGTCTTCAATTTACCATCGCTGGAGAGAGGTGCACCATGGTACTGTTCCGTTTCAAATCCATGCACGCATTTCTAAAAGTCGTACGGCACTGTTTCGCCATTTCGGACGGATGTCGCACCTTGCACCGTGGACGTTGCACCCTTTAGATATCGATTATTCGGACGGCCATAACTTCTGGCTCGTTTAGAGTTACGGGAGCCATAACCGGTCAAAACGAAGGCCTCGATGAGTTGTACAGGTTTGACAGCTTTTAGCCGTCAACGGATAGATTAATGCCCAAAAAGGACAACCCGAATCTCAGTCGGGTCTCGTAAGTTTTTTACCCTTCGTTTATTTGACACGTTGATTTTTACCGTAAAACGGGATTACGATGGCTGGTCTTCGATTTACCGTCGCTGAAGAGTGGTGCACCATGGTACTGTACCGTTTCAAATCCATGCACGCATTTCTAAAAGTCGTACGACATCGTTTCGCCATTTCGGACGGATGTTGCACCTTGCACCGTGGATGTTGCACCCTGTAGATATCGATTATTCGGACGACCATAACTTCTGGCCCGTTTAGAGTTACAAAAGCCATAACTTGTCAAAACAAAGGCCTCAATGAGTTCTACGGCATTGACAGCTTTCAGCCGTCAACGGAAAGATTAATGCCCAAAAAGGACAACCCGAATCTCAATCGGGTCTCGTAAGTTTTTTATCCTTCGTTTTTTCGACACGTGGATTTTTAAGGTAAAACGGGATTACCGTGGCCCGTCTTCGACTTCCCATCGCTGGAGAGTGGTGCACCATGGTACTGTTCCGTTTCAAATCCATGCACATTTCTAAAATTCGTACGACACTGTTTCGCCATTTCGGACGGATGTTGCACCTTGCACCGTGGATGTTGCACCCTGTAGATATCGATTATTCGGACGGCCATTACTTCTGGCTCGTTTAGAGTTACGGGAGCCATAACCTGTCAAAACGAAGGCCTCGATGAGTTCTACGGCTTTGATAGCTTTCAGCTGTCAATGGATAGATTAATGCCCAAAAAGGACAACCCGAATCTCAATCAGGTCTCGTAAGTTTTTTACCCTTCGTTTTTTCGACACGTGGATTTTTACGGTAAAACGGGATTACCGTGGCCCGTCTTCGACTTCCCATCGCTGAAGAGTGGTGCACCATGGTACTGTTCCGTTTCAAATCCATGCACGCATTTCTAAAGGTCGTACGGCACTGTTTCGCCATTTCGGACGGATGTTGCACCTTGCACCGTGGATGTTGCACCCTGTAGATATCGATTATTCGGACGGCCATAACTTCTGGCTCATTTAGAGTTATGGAAGCCATAACCTGTCAAAACGAAGGCCTCGATGAGTTCTACGGCTTTGACAGCTTTCAGCCGTCAACGGATAGATTAATGCCCAAAAAGGACAACCCGAATCTCAGTCGGGTCTCGTAAGTTTTTTACCCTTCGTTTTTTCGACACGTGGATTTTTACGGTAAAACGGGATTACGGTGGCTGGTCTTCGAGTTACCATCGCTGAAGAGTGGTGCACCATGGTACTATTCCGTTTCAAATCCATGCACGCATTTCTAAAAGTCGTAAGGCACTGTTTCTCCATTTCGGACGGTTGTTGCACCTTGCACCGTGGACGTTCCACCCTGTAGATATCGATTATTCGGTCAGCCATAACTTCTGGCTCGTTTAGAGTTACGGGAGCCATAACCTGTCAAAACGAAGGCCTCGATGAGTTCTACGGATTTGACAGCTTTCAGCCGTCAACGGATAGATTAATGCCCAAAAAGGACAACCCGAATCTCAATCGGGTATCGTAAGTTTTTTACCCTTCGTTTTTTCGACACGTGGATTTTTACGGTAAAACGGGATTACGGTGGCCCGTCTTCGACTTTCCATCGCTGGAGAGTGGTGCACCATGGTACTGTTCCGTTTCAAATCCATGCACGCAGTTCTAAAATGCCGTACGGCACTGTTTTACCATTTCGGACGGATGTTGCACCTTGCACCGTGGATGTTGCACCCTGTAGATATCGATTATTCGGACGGCCATAACTTCTGGCTCGTTTAGAGTTACGGGAGCCATAACCTGTCAAAACGAAGGCCTCGATGAGTTCTACGGCTTTGATAGCTTTCAGCTGTCAATGGATAGATTAATGCCCAAAAAGGACAACCCGAATCTCAATCGGGTCTCGTAAGTTTTTTACCCTTCGTTTTTTCGACACGTGGATTTTTACGGTAAAACGGGATTACCGTGGCCCGTCTTCGACTTCCCATCGCTGGAGAGTGGTGCACCATGGTACTGTTCCGTTTCAAATCCATGCACGCATTTCTAAAGGTCGTACGGCACTGTTTCGCCATTTCGGACGGATGTTGCACCTTGCACCGTGGATGTTGCACCCTTTAGATATCGATTATTCGGACGGCCATAACTTTTGGCTCGTTTAGAATTACGGGAGCCATAACCTGTCAAAACGAAGGCCTCGATGAGTTCTACGGCTTTGACAGCTTTCAGCCGTCAACGGATAGATTAATGCCCAAAAAGGACAACCCGAATCTCAATCGGGTCTCGTAAGTTTTTTACCCTTCGTTTTTTCGACACGTGGATTTTTACGGTAAAACGGGATTACCGTGGCCCGTCTTCGACTTCCCATCGCTGGAGAGTGGTGCACCGTGGTACTGTTCCGTTTCAAATCCATGCACGCATTTCTAAAAGTCGTACGGCACTTTTTCGCCATTTCGGACGGATGTTGCACCTTGCACCGTGGATGTTGCACCCTGTAGATATCGATTATTCGGACGGCCATAACTTCTGGCTCATTTAGAGTTACGGGAGCCATAACCTGTCAAAACGAAGGCCTCGGTGAGTTCTACGGCTTTGACAGCTTTCAGCCATCAACGGATAGATTAATGCCCAAAAAGGACAACCCGAATCTCAATCGAGTCTCATAAGTTTTTTACCCTTCGTTTTTTCGACACGTGGATTTTTACGGTAAAACGGGATTACGATGGCTGGTCTTCGATTCACCATCGCTGGAGAGTGGTGTACCATGGTACTGTTCCGTTTCAAATCCATGCACGCATCTGTAAAAGTCGTACGACACTGTTTCGCCATTTCGGACGGATGTTGCACCTTGCACCGTGGATGTTGCACCCTGTAGATATCGATTATTCGGGCGGCCGTAACTTTTGGCTCGTTTAGAGTTACGGGAGCCATAACCAGTCAAAACGAAGGCCTCGATGAGTTTTACGGTTTTGACAGCTTTCAGCCGTCAATGAATAGATTATTTCCCAAAAAGGACAACCCGAATCTCAATCGGATCTCGTAAGTTTTTTACCCTTCGTTTTTTCGACACGTGGATTTTTACGGTAAAACGGGATTACGGTGCCCCATCTTCGACTTTCCATCGCTGAAGAGTGGTGCACCATGGTACTATTCCATTTCAAATCCATGCACGCATTTCTAAAGGCCGTACGGCACTGTTTCGCCATTTCGGACGGATGTTGCACCTTGCACCGTGGATGTTGCACCCTGTAGATATCGATTATTCGGACGGCCATAACTTCTGGCTCGTTTAGAGTTACGGGAGCCATACCCTGTCAAAACGAAAGCCTCGATGATTTCTACGGCTTTGACAGCTTTTAGCCGTCAACGGATAGATTAATGCCCAAAAAGGACAACCCGAATCTCAATCGGGTCTCGTAAGTTTTTTACCCTTCGTTTTTTCGACACGTGGATTTTTACGATAAAACGGGATTACCGTGGCCCGTTTTTGACTTCTCATCGCTTTAGAGTGGTGCACCATGGTACTGTTCCATTTCAAATCCATGCACGCATTTCTAAAAGTCGTACGGCACTGTTTCGCCATTTCGTACGGATGTTGCACCTTGCACCGTGGATGTTGAACCCTGTAGATATCGATTATTCGGACGGCCATAACTTCTGGCTCGTTTAGAGTTACAGGAGCCATAACCTGTCAAAACGAAGGCCTCGATGAATTTTACGGCTTTGACCGCTTTCAGCCGTCAACGGATAGATTAATGCCCAAAAAGGACAACCCAAATCTCAATCGGGTCTCGTAAGTTTTTTACCCTTCGTTTTTTCGACACGTGGATTTTTACGGTAAAACGGGACTACCGTGGCCCGTCTTCGACTTTCCATCGCTGAAGAGTGATGCACCATGGTACTGTTCCATTTCAAATCCATGCACGCATTTCTAAAGGTCGTACGGCACTGTTTCGCCATTTCGGACGGATGTTGCACCTTGCACCGTGGATGTTGCACCCTGTAGATATCGATTATTCGGACGGCCATAACTTCTGGCTCGTTTAGAGTTACGGGAGCCATAACCTGTCAAAATTAAAGCCTCGATGATTTCTACGGGTTTGACTGCTTTCCCCCGCCAACGGATAGATTAATGCCCAAAAAGGACAACCTGAATCTCAATCGGGTCTCGTAAGTTTTTTACCCTTCATTTTTTCGACACGTGGATTTTTACGGTAAAACGGGATTACCGTGGCCCGTCTTCGACTTCCCATCGCTGGAGAGTGGTGCACGATGGTACTGTTCCATTTCAAATCCATGCACGCATTTCTAAAAGTCGTACGGCACTGTTTCGCCATTTCGGACGGATGTTGCACCTTGCACCGTGGATGTTGCACCCTATAGATATCGATTATTCGGACGGCCATAACTTCTAGCTCGTTTAGAGTTACGGGAGCCATAACCTGTCAAAACGAAGGCCTCGATGAGTTCTACGGCTTTGACAGCTTTCAGCCGTCAACGGATAGATTAATGCCCAAAAAGGACAACCCGAATCTCAATCGGGTCTCGTAAGTTTTTTACCCTTCGTTTTTCGACACGTGGATTTTTACGGTAAAACGGGATTACCGTGGCCCGTCTTCGACTTCGCATCGCTGGAGAGTGGTGCACCATGGTACTGTTCCATTTCAAATCCATGCACGCATTTCTAAAAGTCGTACGGCACAGTTTCGCCATTTCGTACGGATGTTGCACCTTGCACCGTGGATGTTGCACCCTGTAGATATTGATTATTCGGACGGCCATAACTTCTGGCTCGTTTAGAGTTACGGGAGCCATAACCTGTCAAAACGAAGGCCTCGATGAGTTCTACGGCTTTGACAGCTTTCAGCCATCAACGAATAGATTAATGCCCAAAAAGGACAACCCGAATCTCAATCGGGTCTCGTAAGTTTTTTACCCTTCGTTTTTTCGACACGTGGATTTTTACGGTAAAACGGGATTACCGTGGCCCGTCTTCGGCTTCCCATCGCTGGAGAGTGGTGCACCACGGTACTGTTCCGTTTCAAATCCATGCACGAATTTCTAAAAGTCGTATGGCACTGTTTCGCCATTTCGGACGGATGTTGCACCTTGCACCGTGGATGATACACCCTGTAGATATCGATTATTCGGACGGCCATAGCTTCTGGCTCATTTAGAGTTACGGGAGGCATAACCTGTCAAAACGAAGGCCTCGATGAAGTCTACGGCTTTGACAGCTTTCAGCCGTCAACGGATAGATTAATGCCCAAAAAGGACAACCCGAATCTCAATCGGGTCTCGTAAGTTTTTTACCCTTCGTTTTTTCGACACGTGGATTTTTACGGTAAAACGGGATTACCGTGGCCCGTCTTCGGCTTCCCATCGCTGGAGAGTGGTGCACCACGGTACTGTTCCGTTTCAAATCCATGCACGCATTTTTAAAAGTCGTATGACACTGTTTCGCCATTTCGGACGGATGTTGCACCTTGCACCGTGGATGATGCACCCTGTAGATATCGATTATTCGGACGGCCATAGCTTCTGGCTCGTTTAGAGTTACGGGAGGCATAACCTGTCAAAACGAAGGCCTCGATGAGTTCTACGGCTTTGACAGCTTTCAGCCGTCAACGGATAGATTAATGCCCAAAAAGGACAACCCGAATCTCAATCGGGTCTCGTAAGTTTTTTACCCTTCGTTTTTTCGACACGTGGATTTTTACGGTAAAACGGGATTACCGTGGCCCGTCTTCGACTTCCCAACGCTGGAGAGTGGTGCCCCAAGGTACTGTTCCGTTTCAAATCCATGCACGCATTTCTAAAAGTCGTACGACATTGTTTCGCCATTTCGGACGGATGTTGCACCTTGCACCGTGGATGTTGCACCCTGTAGATATCGATTATTCGGACGGCCATAACTTCTGGCTCGTTTAGAGTTACGGGAGCCATAACCTGTCAAAACGAAGGCCTCGATGAGTTCTACAGTATTGACAACTTTCAGCCCTCAACGGATAGATTAATGCCCCAAAAGGGCAACCCGAATCTCAATCGGGTCTCGTAAATTTTTTACCCTTCGTTTTTTCGACACGTGGATTTTTACGGTAAAACGGGATTACGGTGCCCCGTCTTCGACTTCCCATCGCTGAAGAGTGATGCACCATGTTACTGTTTCGTTTCAAATCCATGCACGCATTTCTAAAAGTCGTACGGCACTGTTTCGCCATTTCGGACGGATGTTGCACCTTGCACCGTGGATGATGCACCCTGTAGATATCGATTATTCGGACGGCCATAACTTCTGGCTCGTTTAGAGTTACGGGAGCCATAACCTGTCAGAATGAAGGCCTCGATGAGTTCTACGGGTTTGATAGCTTTCAGCCGTCAACGGATAGATTAATGCCCAAAAAGGAGAACCCGAATCTCAATCGGATCTCGTAAGTTTTTTACCCTTCATTTTTTCGACACGTGGATTTTTACGGTAAAATGGGATTACCGTGGCCCGTCTTCGACTTCCTATCGCTGGAGAGTGGTGCACCATGGTACTTTTCCATTTCAAATCCATGCACGCATTTCTAAAAGGTCG
Organism: Allium cepa; assembly: GCA_030765085.1. Taxonomy (NCBI): domain Eukaryota; kingdom Viridiplantae; phylum Streptophyta; class Magnoliopsida; order Asparagales; family Amaryllidaceae; genus Allium; species Allium cepa. The sequence goes on from CM060941.1 coordinate 4,498,815, forward strand.
TACGGCACTGTTTGGCCATTTCGGACGGATGTTGCACCTTGCACCGTGGATGTTGCACCCTGTATATATCGATTAGTCGGACGGCCATAACTTCTGGCTCATTTAGAGTTATGGGAGCCATAACCTGTCAAAACGAAGGCCTCGATAAGTTCTACAGCTTTGACGGCTTTCAGCCATCAACGGATAGATTAATGCCCAAAAAGGACAACCCGAATCTCAATCGAGTCTCGTAAGTTTTTTACCCTTCGTTTTCGACACGTGGATTTTTACGGTAAAACGGGATTACCGTGACACGTCTTCGACTTCCCATCGCTGGAGAGTGGTGCACCATGGTACTGTTCCGTTTTAAATCCATGCATGCATTTCTAAAATTCGTACGGCACTGTTTCGCCATTTCGGACGAATGTTGCACCTTGCACCGTGGATGTTGCACCCTGTAGATATCGATTATTCGGACGGCCATAACTTCTGGCTCGTTTGGAGTTACGGGAGCCATAACCTGTCAAATCGAAGGCCTCGATGAGTTCTACTGCTTTCATAGCTTTCAGCCGTCAACGGATAGATTAATGCCCAAAAAGGACAACCCGAACCTCAATCGGGTCTCATAAGTTTTTTACCCTTCGTTTTTCCGACACGTGGATTTTTACGGTAAAACGGGATTACGGTGGCTGGTCTTCGACTTTCCATCGCTGGAGAGTGGTGCTCCATGGTACTGTTCCGTTTCAAATCCATGCACGCATTTTTAAAAGTCGTACGGCACTGTTTCGCCATTTCGGACGGATGTTGCACCGTGCACCGTGGACGTTGCACCCTGTAGATATCGATTATTCGGACAGTCATAACTTCTGGCTCGTTTAGAGTTACGGGAGCCATAACCTGTCAAAAAGAAGGCCTCGATGAGTTCTACGGCTTTGACAGCTTTCAGCCGTCAATGGATAGATTAATCGCCAAAAAGGACAACCCGAATCTCAATAGGGTCTCGTAAGTTTTTTACCCTACGTTTTTTCGACACGTGGATTTTTACGGTAAAACGGGATTACGTTGCCCCGTCTTCGACTTCCCATCGCCGAAGAGTGGTGCACCATGGTACTGTTCCGTTTCAAATCCATGCACGCATTTCTAAAGGCCGTACGGCACTGTTTCGCCATTTCGGACGGATGTTGCACCTTACACCGTGGATGTTGCACCCTGTAGATATCGATTATTCGGACGGCCATAACTTCTGGCTCGTTTAGAGTTACGGGAGTCATAACCTGTCAAAACGAAGGCCTCGATGAGTTCTACGGCTTTGACAGCTTTCAGCCATCAACGGATAGATTAATGCCCAAAAAGGACAACCCGAATCTCAATCGGGTCTCGTAAGTTTTTTACCCTTCGTTTTTTCGACACGTGGATTTTTACGGTAAAACGGGATTACCGTGGCCCGTCTTCGACTTCCCATTGCTGGAGAGTGGTGAACCATGGTACTGTTCCATTTTAAATCCATGCACGCATTTCTAAAAGTCGTACGGCGCTGTTTCGCCATTTCGGACGGATGTTGCACCTTGCACCGTGGATGTTGCACCCTGTGGATATCGATTATTCGGACGGCCATAACTTCTGGCTCGTTTAGAGTTACGGGAGCCATAACCTTTCAAAACGAAGGCCTCGATGAATTCTACGGCTTTGATAGCTTTCAGCCGTCAACGGATAGATTAATGCCCAAAAAGGACAACCCGAATCTCAATCGGGTCTCGTAAGTTTTTTACCCTTCGTTTTTTCGACACGTGGATTTTTACGGTAAAACGGGATTGCCGTGGCCCGTCTTCGACTTCCCATCGCTGAAGAGTGATGCACCATGGTACTGTTCCGTTTCAAATTCATGCACGCATTTCTAAAAGGTCGTACGTCACTGTTTCGCCATTTCGGACGGATGTTGCACCTTGCACCGTGGATGTTGCACCCTGTAGATATCGATTATTCGAACGGCCATAACTTCTAGCTCGTTTAGAGTTACGGGAGCCATAACCTGTCAAATCGAAGGCCTCGATGAGTTCTACGGCTTTGACCGCTTTCAGCCGTCAACGGATAGATTAATGCCCAAAAAGGACAACCCGAATCTCAATCGGGTCTCGTAAGTTTTTTACACTTCGTTTTTTCGACACGTGGATTTTTACGGTAAAACGGGATTACCATGGCCCGTCTTCGACTTCCCATCGCTGGAGAGTGGTGCACCATGGTACAGTTCCGTTTCAAATCCATGCACGCATTTCTAAAAGTCGTACGACACTGTTTCGCCATTTCGGACGGATGTTGCACCTTGCACCGTGGATGTTGCACCCTGTAGATATCGATTATTCGGACGGCCATAACTTCTGGCTCGTTTAGAGTTACGGGGGCCATAACCTGTCAAAACGAAGGCCTCGATGAGTTCTACGGCATTGACAACTTTCAGCCGTCAACGGATAGATTAATGCCCAAAAAGGGCAACCTGAATCTCAATCGGGTCTCGTAAATTTTTTACCCTTCGTTTTTTCGACACGTGGATTTTTTCGGTAAAACGGGATTACGGTGCCCCGTCTTCGACTTCCCATCGCTGAAGAGTGACGCACCATGTTACTGTTTCGTTTCAAATCCATGCACGCATTTCTAAAAGTCGTACGGCACTGTTTCGCTATTTCGGACGGATGTTGCACCTTGCACCGTGGATGTTGCACCCTGTAGATATCGATTATTCGGACGGCCATAACTTCTGGCTCGTTTAGAGTTACGGGAGGCATAACCTGTCAGAACGAAGGCCTCGATGAGTTCTACGGCTTTGACAGCTTTCAGCCGTCAACGGATAGATTAATGCCCAAAAAGGACAACCCGAATCTCAATCGGGTCTCGTAAATTTTTTACCCTTCGTTTTTTCGACACGTGGATTTTTACGGTAAAACGGGATTACGGTGCCCCGTCTTCGACTTCCCATCACTGAAGAGTGATGCACCATATTACTGTTTCGTTTCAAATCTATGCACCCATTTCTAAAATTCGAACGGCACTGTTTCGCCATTTCGGACGGATGTTGCACCTTGCACCGTGGATGATGCACCCTATAGATATCGATTATTCGGACGGCCATGACTTCTGGCTCGTTTAGAGCTACGGGAGCCATAACCTGTCAAAACGAAGGCCTCGATGAATTCTACGGCTTTGACAGCTTTCAGCCGTCAACAGATAGATTAATGCCCAAAAAGGACAACCCGAATCTCAATCGAGTCTCGTAAGTTTTTTACCCTTCGTTTTTTCGACACGTGGATTTTTACGGTAAAACGGGATTACCGTGGCCCGTCTTCGACTTCCCATTGCTGGAGAGTGGTGCACCATGGTACTGTTCCATTTTAAATCCATGCATGCATTTCCAAAATTCGTACGGCACTGTTTCGCCATTTCGGACGAATGTTGCACCTTGCACCGTGGATGTTGCACCCTATAGATATCGATTATTCGGACGGCCATAACTTCTGGCTCGTTTGGAGTTACGGGAGCCATAACCTGTCAAATCGAAGGCCTCGATGAGTTCTACGGCTTTCATAGCTTTCAGCCGTCAACGGATAGATTAATGCCCAAAAAGGACAACCCGAATCTCAATCGGGTCTCATAAGTTTTTTACCCTTCGTTTTTTCGACACGTGGATTTTTACGGTAAAACGGGATTACGGTGGCTGGTCTTCGATTTACCATCGCTGGAGAGTGGTGCTCCATGGTGCTGTTCCATTTCAAATCCATGCATGCATTTCTAAAAGTCGTACGGCACTGTTTCGCCATTTCGGACGGATGTTGCACCTTGCACCGTGGATGTTGCACCCTGTAGATATCGATTATTCGGACGGCCATTACTTCTGGCTCGTTTAGAGTTACGGGAGCCACAACCTGTCAAAACGAAGGCCTCGATGAGTTCTACGGCTTTGATAGCTTTCAGCCGTCAACGGATAGATTAATGCCCAAAAAGGACAACCCGAATCTCAATAGGGTCTCGTAAGTTTTTTACCCTTCGTTTTTTCGACACGTGGATTTTTACGGTAAAACGGGATTACGTTGCCCAGTCTTCGACTTCCCATCGCTGAAGAGTGGTGCACCATGGTATTGTTCCGCTTTAAATCCATGCACGCATTTCTAAAGGCCGTACGGCACTGTTTCGCCATTTCGGACGGATGTTGCACCTTGCACCGTGGACGTTGCACCCTGTAGATATCGATTATTCGGACGGTCATAACTTCTGGCTCGTTTAAAGTTACGGGAGCCATAACCTGTCAAAACGAAGGCCTCGATGAGTTCTACGGCTTTGACAGCTTTAAGCCGTCAACGGATAGATTAATGCCCAAAAAGGACAACACAAATCTTAATCGGGTCTCGTAAGTTTTTTACCCTTCGTTTTTTCGACACGTGGATTTTTACGGTAAAACGGGATTACGGTGGCCCGTCTTCGACTTCCCATCGCTGGAGAGTGGTGCACCATGGTACTGTTCCGTTTCAAATCCATGCACGCATTTCTAAAAGGTCGTACGGCACTGATTCGCCATTTCGGACGGATGTTGCACCTTGCACCGTGCATGTTGCACCCTGTAGATATCGATTATTCGGACGGCCATAACTTCTGGCTCGTTTAGAGTTACGGGAGCCATAACCTGTCAAAACGAAGGCCTCGATGAGTTCTACGGCTTTGACAGCTTTCAGCCGTCAACGGATAGATTAATGCCCAAAAAGGACAACTCGAATCTCAATCGGGTCTCGTAAGTTTTTTACCCTTCGTTTTTTCGACACGTGGATTTTTACGGTAAAACGGGATTACCGTGGCCCGTCTTCGACTTTCCATCTTCTAAAGAGTGATGCACCATGGTACTGTTCCGTCTCAAATCCATGCACGCATTTCTAAAAGGTCGTACGACACTGTTTCGCCATTTCGGACGGATGTTGCACCTTGCACCGTGGATGTTGCATCCGGTAGATATCGATTATTCGAACGGCCATGACTTCTAGCTCGTTTAAAGTTACGGGAGCCATAACCTGTCAAATCGAAGGCCTCGATGAGTTCTACGGCTTTGACAGCTTTCAGCCGTCAACGGATAGATTAATGCCCAAAAACGACAACCCGAATCTCAATCGGGTCTCGTAAGTTTTTTACCCTTCGTTTTTTCGACACGTGGATTTTTACGGTAAAACGGGATTACCGTGGCCCGTCTTCGACTTCCCATCGCTGGAGAGTGGTGCACCATGGTACTGTTCCGTTTCAAATCCATGCTCGCATTTCTAAAAGTCGTGCGACACTGTTTCGCCATTTCGGACGGATGTTGCACCTTGCACCGTGGATGTTGCACCCTGTAGATATCGATTATTCGGACGGCCATAACTTCTGGCTCGTTTGGAGTTACGGGAGCCATAACCTGTCAAATCGAAGGCCTCGATGAGTTCTACGGCTTTCACAGCTTTCAACCGTCGACGGATAGATCAATGCCCAAAAAGGACAACCCGAATCTCAATCGGGTCGCATAAGTTTTTTACCCTTCGTTTTTTCGACACGTGGATTTTTACGGTAAAACGGGATTACGGTGGCTGGTCTTCGATTTACCATCGCTGGAGAGTGGTGCTCCATGGTACTGTTCCATTTCAAATCCATGCATGCATTTCTAAAAGTCGTACGGCATTGTTTCGCCATTTCGGACGGATGTTGCACCTTGCACCGTGGATGTTGCACCCTTTAGATATCGATTATTCGGGCGGCCATAACTTCTGGCTCGTTTGGATTTACGGGAGCCACAACTTGTCAAAACGAAGGCCTCGATGAGTTCTACGGCTTTGACAGCTTTCAGCCGTCAACGGATAGATTAATGCTCAAAAAGGACAACCCGAATCTCAATAGGGTCTCGTAAGTTTTTTACCCTTCATTTTTTCGGCACGTGGATTTTTACGGTAAAACGGGATTACGTTGCCCCGTCTTCGACTTCCCATCGCTGAAGAGTGGTGCACCATGGTATTGTTCCGTTTTAAATCCATGCACGCATTTCTAAAGGCCGTACGGCACTGTTTCGCCATTTCGGACGGATGTTGCACCTTGCACCGTGGACGTTGCACCCTGTAGATATCGATTATTCGGACGGTCATAACTTCTGGCTCGTTTAGAGTTACGGGAGCCGTAGCCTGTCAAAACGAAGGCCTCGATGAGTTCTACGGCTTTGACAGCTTTGAGACGTCAACGGATAGATTAATGCCCAAAAAGGACAACCCAAATCTCAATCGGGTCTCGTAAGTTTTTTACCCTTCGTTTTTTCGACACGTGGATTTTTACGGTAAAACGGGATTACGGTGGCCCGTCTTCGACTTTCCATCGCTAGAGAGTGGTGCACCATGGTACTTTTCCGTTTCAAATCCATGCACGCATATCTAAAAGGTCGTACGGCACTGTTTCGCCATTTCGGACGGATGTTGCACCTTGCACCGTGGATGTTGCACCCTATAGATATCGATTATTCGGACGGCCATAACTTCTGGCTCGTTTAGAGTTACGGGAGCCATAACCTGTCAAAACGAAGGCCTCGATGAGTTCTACGGCTTTGACAGCTTTCAGCTGTCAGCGGATAGATTAATGCCCAAAAAGGACAACCCGAATCTCAATCGGGTCTCGTAAGTTTTTTACCCTTCGTTTTTTCGACACGTGGATTTTTACGGTAAAACGGGATTACGGTGGCCCGTTTTCGACTTCCCATCGCTGGAGAGTGGTGCACCGTGGTACTGTTCCATTTCAAATCCATGCACGCATTTCTAAAAGGTCGTACGGCACTGTTTCGCCATTTCGGACGGATGTTGCACCTTGCACCGTGGATGTTGCACCCTGTAGATATTGATTATTCGGGCGGCCATAAATTCTGGCTCGTTTAGAGTTACGGGAGCCACAACCTGTCAAAACGAAGTCCTCGTTGAGTTCTACGGCTTTGACAGCTTTCAGCCATCAACGGATAGATTAATGCCCAAAAAGGACAACCCGAATCTCAATCGGGTCTCGTAAGTTTTTTACCCTTCGTTTTTTCGACACGTGGATTTTTACGGTAAAACGGGATTATGGTGCCCCGTCTTCGACTTCCCATCGCTGAAGAGTGGTGCACCATGGTATTGTTCCGTTTCAAATCCATGCACGCATTTCTAAAGGCCGTACGGCACTGTTTCGCCATTTCGGACGGATGTTGCACCTTGCACCGTGGATGTTGCACCCTGTAGATATCGATTATTCGGACGGCCATAACTTCTGGCTCGTTTAGAGTTACGGGAGCCATAACCTGTCAAAACGAAGGCCTCGATGAGTTCTTCGGTTTTGACCGCTTTTAGCCGTCAACGGATAGATTAATGCCCAAAAAGGACAACCCGAATCTCAATCGGGTCTCGTAAGTTTTTTACCCTTCGTTTTTTCGACACGTGGATTTTTACGGTAAAACGGGATTATGGTGCCCCGTCTTCGACTTCCCATCGCTGAAGAGTGGTGCACCATGGTATTGTTCCGTTTCAAATCCATGCACGCATTTCTAAAGGCCGTACGGCACTGTTTCGCCATTTCGGACGGATGTTGCACCTTGCACCGTGGATGTTGCACCCTGTAGATATCGATTATTCGGACGGCCATAACTTCTGGCTCGTTTAGAGTTACGGGAGCCATAACCTGTCAAAACGAAGGCCTCGATGAGTTCTTCGGTTTTGACCGCTTTTAGCCGTCAACGGATAGATTAATGCCCAAAAAGGACAACCCGAATCTCAATCGGGTCTCGTAAGTTTTTTACCCTTCGTTTTTTCGACACGTGGATTTTTACGGTAAAACGGGATTACGGTGGCCCGTTTTCGACTTCCCATCGCTGGAGAGTGGTGCACCGTGGTACTGTTCCATTTCAAATCCATGCACGCATTTCTAAAAGGTCGTACCGCACTGTTTCGCCATTTCGGACGGATGTTGCACCTTGCACCGTGGATGTTGCACCCTGTAGATATCGATTATTCGGACGGCCATAACTTGTGGCTCGTTTAGAGTTACGGGAGCCATAACCTGTCAAAACGAAGGCCTCGATGAGTTCTACGCTTTGACAGCTTTTAGCTGTCAACGGATAGATTAATGCCCAAAAAGGACAACCCGAATCTCAATCGGGTCTTGTAAGTTTTTTACCCTTCGTTTTTCGACACGTGGATTTTTACGGTAAAACGGGATTACCGTGGCCCGTCTTCGACTTCTCTTCGCCGGAGAGTGGTGCACCATGGTACTGTTCCGTTTCAAATCCATGCACGCATTTCTAAAAGTCGTACGACACTGTTTCGCCATTTCGGACGGATGTTGCACCTTGCACCGTGGATGTTGCACCCTGTAGATATCGATTATTCGGACGGCCATAACTTCTGGCTCGTTTAGAGTTACGGGAGCCATAACCTGTCAAAACGAAGACCCCGAGGAGTTCTATGGCTTTGATAGCTTTCAGCCATCAATGGATAGATTAATGCCCAAAAAGGACAACCCGAATCTCAATCGGGTCTCGTAAGTTTTTTACCCTTCGTTTTTTCGACACGTGAATTTTTACGGTAAAACGGGATTGCGATTCCTCGTCTTCGACTTCCCATCGCTGAAGAGTGCTGCACCATGGTACAGTTTCATTTCAAATCCATGCACGCATTTCTAAAGGTCGTACGGCACTGTTTCGCCATTTCGGACGGATGTTGCACCTTGCACCGTGGATGTTGCACCCTGTAGATATCGATTATTCGGACGGCCATAACTTCTGGATCGTTTAGAGTTACGGGAGCCATAACCTGTCAAAACGAAGGCCTCGAGGAGTTCTACGACTTTGACAGCTTTTAGCTGTCAACGAATAGATTATTGCCCAAAAAGGACAACTCGAATCTCAATCGGGTCTCGTAAGTTTTTTTCCCTTCGTTTTTTCGACACGTGGATTTTTACGGTAAAACGGGATTACCGTGGCCCGTCTTCGACTTCCCATCGCTGAAGAGTGGTGCACCATGGTACTGTTCCGTTTCAAATCCATGCACGCATTTCTAAAAGTCGTACGGCACTGTTTCTCCATTTCGGACGGATGTTGCACCTTGCACCGTGGATGTTGCACCCGGTAGATATCGATTATTCGGACGGCCATAACTTCTGGCTCGTTTAGAGTTACGGGAGCCATAACCTGTCAAAACGAAGGCCTCGATGAGTTCTATGTCTTTGACAGCTTTCAGCCGTCAATGGATAGATTAATGCCCAAAAAGGACAACCTGAATCTCAATCGGGTCTCGTAAGTTTTTTACCCTTCATTTTTTCGACACGTGGATTTTTACGGTAAAACGGGATTACCGTGGCCCGTCTTCGACTTCCCATCGCTGGAGAGTGGTGCACCATGGTACTGTTCCGTTTCAAATCCATGCACGCATTTCTAAAAGTCGTACGGCACTGTTTCGACATTTCGGACGGATGTTGCACCTTGCACCGTGGATGTTGCACCCTGTAGATATCGATTATTCGGACGGCCATAACTTCTGGCTCGTTTAGAGTTACGGGAGGCATAACCTGCCAAAACGAAGACCTCGATGAGTTCTACGGCTTTGACAGCTTTCAGGCGTCAACGGATAGATTAATGCACAAAAAGGACAACCCGAATCTCAATCGGGTCTCGTAAGTTTTTTACCCTCTGTTTTTTCGACACATGGATTTTTACGGTAAAACGGGATTACGGTGGCCCGTCTTCAACTTCCCATCGATGAAGAGTGGTGCACCATGGTACTGTTCCATTTCAATTCCATGCACGCATTTCTAAAGGTCGTACGGCACTGTTTCACCATTTCGGACTGATGTTGCACCTTGCACCGTGGATGTTGCACCCTGTAGATATCGATTATTCGGACGGCCATAACTTCTGGCTCTTTTAGAGTTACGGGAGCCATAACCTGTCAAAACGAAGACCCCGATGAGTTCTACGGCTTTGAAAGCTTTAAGCTGTCAACGGATATATTAATGCCCAAAAAGGACAACCCGAATCTCAATCGGGTCTTGTAAGTTTTTTACCCTTCGTTTTTCGACACGTGGATTTTTACGGTAAAACGGGATTACCGTGGCCCGTCTTCGACTTCTCATCGCCGGAGAGTGGTGCACCATGGTACTGTTCCGTTTCAAATCCATGCAGGCATTTCTAAAAGTCGTACGACACTGTTTCGCCATTTCGGACGGATGTTGCACCTTGCACCGTGGATGTTGCACCCTGTAGATATCGATTATTCGGACGGCCATAACTTCAGGCTCGTTTAGAGTTACGGGAGCCATAACCTGTCAAAACGAAGGCCTCGAGGAGTTCTATGGCTTTGACAGCTTTCAGCCATCAACGGATAGATTAATGCCCAAAAAGGACAACCCGAATCTCAATCGGGTCTCGTAAGTTTTTTGCCCTTCGTTTTTTCGACACGTGGATTTTTACGGTAAAACGGGATTACGATTCCCCGTCTTCGACTTCCCATCGCTGAAGAGTGGTGCACCACGGTACTGTTTCATTTCAAATCCATGCACGCATTTCTAAAGGTCGTACGGCACTGTTTCGCCATTTCGGACGGATGTTGCACCTTGCACCGTGGATGTTGCACCCTGTAGATATCGATTATTCGGACGGCCATAACTTCTGGATCGTTTAGAGTTACGGGAGCCATAACCTGTCAAAACGAAGGCCTCGATGAGTTCTACGGCTTTGACAGCTTTTAGCCGTCAACGGATAGATTAATGCCCAAAAAGGACAACTCGAATCTCAATCGGGACTCGTAAGTTTTTTACCCTTCGTTTTTTCGACACGTGGATTTTTACGGTAAAACGGGATTACCGTGGCCCGTCTTTGACTTCCCATCGCTGAAGAGTGGTGCACCATGGTACTGTTCCGTTTCAAATCCATGCACACATTTCTAAAAGTCGTACGGCACTGTTTCTCCATTTCGGACGGATGTTGCACCTTGCACCGTGGATGTTGCACCCAGTAGATATCGATTATTCGGACGGCCATAACTTCTGGCTCGTTTAGAGTTATGGGAGCCATAACCTGTCAAAACGAAGGCCTCGATGAGTTCTATGGCTTTGACAGCTTTCAGCCGTCAATGGATAGACTAATGCCCAAAAAGGACAACCTGAATCTCAATCGGGTCTCGTAAGTTTTTTACCCTTTCTTTTTTCGACACGTGGATTTTTACGGTAAAACGGGATTACCGTGGCCCGTCTTCGACTTCCCATCGCTGGAGAGTGGTGCACCATGGTACTGTTCCGTTTCAAATCCATGCACGCATTTCTAAAAGTCGTACGGCACTGTTTCACCATTTTGGACGGATGTTGCACCTTGCACCGTGGATGTTGCACCCTGTAGATATCGATTATTCGGACGGCCATAACTTCTGGCTCGTTTAGAGTTACGGGAGGCATAACCTGCCAAAACGAAGACCTCGATGAGTTCTGCAGCTTTGACAGCTTTCAGGCGTCAACGGATAGATTAATGCACAAAAAGGACAACCCGAATCTCAATCGGTTCTCGTAAGTTTTTTACCCTCTGTTTTTTCGACACATGGATTTTTTCTGTAAAAAGGGATTACGGTGGCCCGTCTTCGACTTCCCATCGATGAAGAGTGGTGCACCATGGTACTGTTCCATTTCAATTCCATGCACGCATTTCTAAAGGTCGTACGGCACTGTTTCGCCATTTCGGACTGATGTTGCACCTTGCACCGTGGATGTTGCACCCTGTAGATATCGATTATTCGGACGGCCATAACTTCTGGCTCTTTTAGAGTTACGGGAGCCATAACCTGTCAAAACGAAGACCTCGATGAGTTCTACGGCTTTGACTGCTTTCCGCCGTCAATGGATAGATTAATGCCCAAAAAGGACAACCCGAATCTCAATCGGGTCTCGTAAGTTTTTTACCCTTCGTTTTTTCGACACGTGGATTTTTACGGTAAAACGGGATTACCGTGGCCCGTCTTCGACTTCCCATCACTGGAGAGTGGTGCACCATGGTACTGCTCCATTTCAAATCCATGCACGCATTTCTAAACGTCGTACGGCACTGTTTCGCCATTTCGGACGGATGTTGCACCTTGCACCGTGGATGTTGCTCCCTGTAGATATCGATTATTCGGGCGGCCATAACTTCTGGCTCGTTTAGAGCTACGGGAGCCACAACCTGTCAAAACGAAGGCCTCGATGAGTTCTACGACTGTGACTGCTTTCAGCTGTCAACGGATAGATTAATGCCCAAAAAGGACAACCCGAATCTCAGTCGGGTCTCGTAAGTTTTTTACCCTTCGTTTTTTCGACACGTGGATTTTTACGGTAAAACGGGATTACCGTGGCCCGTCTTCGACTTCCCATCGCTGAAGAGTGGTGCACCATGGTACTGTTCCGTTTCAAATCCATGCACGCATTTCTAAAAGTCGTAAGGCACTGTTTCTCCATTTCGGACGGATGTTGCACCTTGCACCGTGGATGTTGCACCCGGTAGATATCGATTATTCGGACGGCCATAACTTTTGGCTCGTTTAGAGTTACGGGAGGCATAACCTGTCAAAACGAAGGCCTCGATGAGTTCTATGGCTTTGACAGCTTTCAGCCGTCAATGGATAGATTAATGCCCAAATAGGACAACCCGAATCTCAATCGGGTCTCGTAAGTTTTTTACCCTTCATTTTTTCGACACGTGGATTTTTACGGTTAAACGGGGCCGTCCGAATAATCGATATCTACAGGGTGCAACATCCACGGTGCAAGGTGCAACATCTGTCCGAAATGGCGAAACAGTGCCGTACGACTTTTAAAAATGCGTGCATGGATTTGAAACGGAACAGTACCATGGTACACCACTCTCCAGCGATGGGAAGTCGAAGACGGGCCACGGTAATCACGTTTTGCCGTAAAAATCCACGGGTCGAAAAAACGAAGGGTAAAAAACTTACGAGACCCGATTGAGATTCGGGTTGTCCTTTTTGGGCATTAATCTATCCGTTGACGGCTGAAAGCTGTCAAAGCCGTAGAACTCATCGAGGCCTTCGTTTTGACAGGTTATGGCTCCCGTAACTCTAAACGAGCCAGAAGTTATAGCCATCCGAATAATCGATATCTACAGGGTGCAACATCCACGGTGCAAGGTGCAACATCCGTCCGAAATGGCGAAACTGTGCCGTAGGACTTTTAGAAATGCGTGCGTTGATTTGAGACAGAACAGTACCATGGTGCACCTCTCTCCAGCGATGGTAAATCAAAGACCAGCCATGGTAATCCCCTTTTGCCGTAAAAATCCACGTGTCGAAAAAACGAAGGGTAAAAAACTTACGAGGCCCGATTGAGATTCGGGTCGTCCTTTTTGGGCATTAATCTATCCGTTGACGGCTGAAAGCTTTCAAAACCGTAGAACTCATCGAGGCCTTCGTTTTGACAGGTTATGGCTCCCGTAACTCTAAACGAGCCAGAAGTTATAGCCGTCCGAATAATCGATATCTACAGGGTGCAACATCCACGGTGCAAGGTGCAACATCCGTCCGAAATGGCGAAACAGTGCCGTACGGATTTTAGAAATGCGTGCATGGATTTGAAACTGAAAAGTACCATGGTGCTCCACTCTCCAGCGATGGTAAATCGAAGACCAGCCACACTAATCCCGTTTTGCCGTAAAAATCCACGTGTCGAAAAAACGAAGGGTAAAAAACTTACGAGACCCGCTTGAGATTCGGGTTGTCCTTTTTGGGCATTAATATATCCGTTGATGGCTGAAAGCTATCAAAGCCATAGAACTCATCGAGGCCTTCGTTTTGACAGGTTATAACTCCCGTAACTCTAAACGAGCCAGAAGTTTTGCCCGTCCGAATAATCGATATCTACAGGGTGCAACATCCACGGTAAAAGGTGCAACATCCGTCCGAAATGGCGAAACAGTGCCGTATGACTTTTATAAACGCGTGCATGGATTTGAAACTGAACAGTACCATGGTGCACCACTCTCCCGCGATGGTAAATCGAAGACCAGCCACGGTAATCCCGTTTTGCCGTAAAAATCCACGTGTCGAAAAAACGAAGGGTAAAAAACTTACGAGACCCGATTGAGATTCGGGTTGTCCTTTTTGCGCATAAATCTATCCGTTGTTGGCTGAAAGCTGTCAAAGCCGTAGAACTCATAGAGTCCTTCGTTTTGACAGGTTATGGCTCCCGTAACTCTAAACGAGCCAGAAGTTATAGCAGTCCGAATAATCGATATCTACAGGGTGCAACATCCACGGTGCAAGGTGCAACATCCGTCTGAAATGGCGAAACAGTCGTACGGCTTTTAGAAATGCGTGCATGGATTTGAAACTGAACAGTACCATGGTGCACCACTCTCCAGCGATGGTAAATCGAAGACCAGCCACGGTAATCCCGTTTTGCCGTAAAAATCCACGTGTCGAAAAAACGAAGGGTAAAAAACTTACGAGAACCGATTGAGATTCGGGATGTCCTTTTTGGGCATTAATATATCCGTTGATGGCTGAAAGCTATCAAAGCCATAGAACTCGTCGAGGCCTTCGTTTTGACATGTTATGGCTCCGGTAACTCTAAACGAGCCAGATGTTATGCCCGTCCACATAATCGATATCTACAGGGTGCAACATCCATGGTGCAAGGTGCAACATCCGTCTGAAATGGCGAAACAGTGCCGTATGACTTTTAGAAATGCATGCATGGATTTAAAACGGAACATCTCTCCAGCGATGGGAAGTCGAAGACGGGCCACGGTAATCCCGTTTTACCGTAAAAATCCACGTGTCGAAAAAACAAAGGGTAAAAAACTTAAGAGACCCGATTGAGATTCGGGTTGTCCTTTTTGGGCATTAATCTATCCGTTGACAGCTGAATGCTGTCAAAGCCGTAGAACTTATCGAGGCCTTTGTTTTGACAGGTTATGGCTCTCGTAACTCTAAACGAGCCAGAAGTTATTCCCGTCCGAATAATCGATATCTAAAGGGTGCAACATCCACGGTGCAAGGTGCAACATCCATCCGAAATGGCGAAACAGTGCCGTATGACTTTTAGAAATGCGTGCATGGATTTAAAATGGAACATTACCATGGTGCACCACTCTCCAGCGATGGGAAGTCGAAGACGGGCCACGGTAATCCCGTTTTACCGTAAAAATCCACGTGTCGAAAAAACGAAGGGTAAAAAACTTACGAGACCCGATTGAGATTCGGGTTGTCCTTTTTGGGCATTAATCTATCTGTTGACGGCTGAAAGCTGTCAAAGCCGTAGAACTCATCGAGGCCTTCGTTTTGACAGGTTATGGCTCCCGTAACTCTAAACGAGCCAGAAGTTATAGCCGTCCGAATAATCGATATCTACAGGGTGCAACATCCACGGTGCAAGGTGCAACATCCGTCCGAAATGGCGAAACAGTGTCGTACGTCTTTTAGAAATGCGTGCATGGATTTGAAACTGAACAGTACCATGGTGCACCACTCTCCAGCGATGGTAAATCGAAGACCAGCAACGATAATCCCGTTTTGCCGTAAAAATCCACGTGTCGAAAAAACGAAGGGTAAAAAACTTACGAGGCCCGATTGAGATTCGGGTTGTCCTTTTTGGGCATTAATATATCCGTTGATGGCTGAGACCCGATTGAGATTCGGGTTGTCCTTTTTGGGCATTAATCTATCCGTTGATGGCTGAAAGCTGTCAAAGCCGTAGAACTCATCGAGGCCTTCGTTTTGACAGGTTATGGCTCCCGTAACCCTAAACGAGCCAGAAGTTATAGCCGTCCGAATAATTGATATCTACAGGGTGCAACATCCACGGTGCAAGGTGCAACATCCGTCCGAAATGGCGAAACAGTGCCGTACGACCTTTAGAAATGCGTGCATGGATTTGAAACGGAACAGTACCATGGTGCACCATTCTCCAGCGATGGGAAGTCGAAGACGGGACACGGTAATCTCGTTTTACCGTAAAAATTCACGTGTCGAAAAAACGAACGATAAAAAACTTACGAGACCCGATTGAGATTCGGGTTGTCCTTTTTGGGCATTAATCTATCCGTTGATGGCTGAAAGCTGTCAAAACTGTAGAACTCATCGAGGCCTTCGCTTTGACAGGTTATGGCTCCCGTAAATCTAAACGAGCCAGAAGTTATAGCCGTCCGAATAATCGATATCTACAGGGTGCAACATCCACGGTGCAAGGTGCAACATCCGTCCGAAATGGCGAAACAGTGTCGTACGGCTTTTAGAAATGCGTGCATGGATTTGAAACTGAACAGTACCATGGTGCACCACTCTCCAGCAATGGTAAATCGAAGACCAACCACGATAATCCCGTTTTGCCGTAAAAATCCACGTGTCGGAAAAACGAAGGGTAAAAAACTTAAGAGACCCGATTGAGATTCTGGTTGTCCTTTTTAGGCATTAATACATCCGTTGATGGATGAAAGCTGTCAAAGCCATAGAACTCATCGAGGCCTTCGTTTTGACAGGTTATGGCTCCCGTAACTCTAAACGAGCCAAAAGTTTTGCCCGTCCGAATAATCGATATCCACAGGGTGCAACATCCGCGGTGCAAGGTGCAACATCCGTCCGAAATGGCGAAATAGTGCCGTATGACTTTTAGAAATGCGTGCATGGATTTAAAATGAAACATTACCATGGTGCACCACTCTCCAGCGATGGGAAGTCGAAGATGGGCCACGGTAATCCCGTTTTACCGTAAAAATCCACGTTTCGAAAAAACGAAGGGTAAAAAACTTACGAGACCCGATTGAGATTCGGGTTGTCCTTTTTGGGCATTAATCTATCCATTGACGACTGAAAGCTGTCAAAAACGTAGAACTCATCGAGGCCTTCGTTTTGATAGGTTATGGCTCCCGTAACTCTAAACGAGCCAGAAGTTTTGGCCGTCCGAACAATCGATATCTACAGGGTGCAACATCCACGGTGCAAGGTGCAACATCCATCCGAAATGGCGAAACAATGTCGTACGACTTTTAGTAATGCGTGCATGGATTTGAAACGGAACAGTACCATGGTGCACCACTCTCCAGCAATGGGAAGTCGAAGACGGGTGTTGGGCGAATTCTCACCCAGAAGATCTCGAGACCGAGAAGTCACAGTCTCACCCGGGCTCGCAACCTCCACTTCGTTCGACAGCCAAGAAGCTCAATACTAACCTAGAAGTCCATCCAACATTCTCCATGAAGAAGCTCATTCGGCCCCAAGCTTTCATTCGGCCCCAAGCTTCCATTACCGAACCAACATTCGGTCTTCTCCATTCGGCCTCCTTCGTATTCGGCCACCGGATCAAACCCATCCCCATTTTGGCCGAACCAGTCACACAACCGGTCCAGACAGCCAACACCGGACCAACCTACAAGCCAATACCGTACCAGACCATGCTCCTACCACCGGTCCACCACAACTCCACAACCGGACCACCAACACCAAATCATTCATGGCCGGACCAACGCCACCGAGCCAAACACAATGCCGAATGAAGCTCCGCCGAACCAGATGATTGCCAGTCCAGATTGCTTCAGCCCGGGCCCACCAGCAGCTATATACTTCCAAGACCCCTGCCCCTACCTCATTCTATAAATAGAGGGGCAGGGGTACAACAATGGCAGAAAAGTTTGAGAGCTCAAGCACGGAAGGAACTTTCAAACTACTTTCATATACTTGTACACAAAGCATTGTACTTGTAATCTGAAACAAAGAAGATAATAACATATAAAGTGGACGTAGGCACGTTCTGGCCGAACCACTATAAATCTGCGTGTCTTTTACATTTCAGCCCCTGCTTTTTTCATATTTACATAACTCATCTAAATCATTAAGAATCACATAAAATCAACTAAATCACACGACTTGGAGGTGTTTGCCCATTTTTTGCGCAAACATTTTTGGTGCTTTCACTGAGAATTGAACTCCAGCTTCAGCTTCCCTCATTCAACCTTCTTTCCCAATAGCATCCTTCATTGCCTAGGAAACATGACTTCCAGACCAAGAAAAGACGCCAACAAGGGAAAGAACGCTGCAACTAGCAGCGCTCCAAATCCAGTGGATCCAGATCAAGAGAACCATCCCACTACCGCAGCAGTGCCACAGGTAGATCAGGCAATTCCAACAGCCCCTGCCGCGGAACAACCGGCAGTAATCACTAGAGCAGACCTAGACAGAGTTGTGGTGGAAGTGACTAACCGCTTCGCATCCCAACAAGAAGCTTTGGTGAACCAACTCATGTCACGCTTGAGGGATGTCGAAGAATCCAACCGCAACACTGAATCATGGGATGAATCCCAATCTGGAGGATCTCGGAGACAGCAAAGATCTTCCCTCTTCGAGGAAGCCATCAACAGGAATAACAATGATAGGGGCCGCGCCCGGATTCAGCCCGAACTCCGACTCGAGGAAGCGCTCGGAACCGAACCCAGTGGGGGAGGCGCCAGGCGAGGGTCGGATGTAGCTGAGCCAGTCATGCCACCTAATCATAGAAACCCCGCTGAACGGAGCCGAGCTAGAAACCAGCCCGAAGTTGACCCCATGGAAATGCTCGAAACAGAACCCCACAGGGGAAGATCAAGGCGGGGGGCAACTGTAGCTGGTCCTAGCATGCATCCGAGCAGCCAGAGGCAACCACTGGATAACGTCAGAAGTGATAGACTATACAATCCCTACAGGTCATCTGGGCGAGATCGATCTCGCAGGGAAGAACTAAGTTCATTTTTATCCGCTCCAAATTCCGATGAAAGAATGGCACGATTATTCAGAGAATGCGTCCAACGGGAGCAAAGGGACCGAGGAATAGGCGCTAGGGTCACCAGCCCCTTCACCCGCAATATCGAAACTGCCATCACCCCCCGGGAATGGAAAATGCCAACCATGGAACCTTACAAGGGGACTTCCGACCCCATCGTACACTTACAAAGATACACCCAGCATATGCTCATGAGCGGAGCAACAGAAGGGGTGTTGTGTAAATGCTTTCCGCTATTCCTAGTAGATCTAGCTACCTCCTGGTTCTGCCATCTACCCCAAGGGTCTATCAGCTCATGGGAGATGTTGAAAGAAAGGTTCATTAGCCAGTTCCGCATCTACGTAGAACAACCCAAGGATGCTTATTCTCTATCCAATGTCAAACAGAAATCCGGAGAGACACTACAACAATATCTAACCCGGTTCAATGCCGCAGCGGCCGCAGTCCAAGATGCCGATGAAAAGCTCACCCTAATGGCCCTCTGTAGTGGTGTACACCCGGATACCAAGTTCGCTAGAAGATTAACTAAGGAAAAACCAGCTACTTTACCTGATTTCTTCCATGAAGCTGAAAGTATATGAGACTCGAAGACGCCGCCACTGAGAGGCGGTCAGGGCAACAAGGTAAGACAACTTCAGACAAGGTTCCCGCTGCAACCAAGAACATTCGAAGAAATGAATCTAGAGACAATGCTGGGGGCAAGAAGGTTGAAAAACGCCAATATCGGCCAGGACCAAGATTTGACTCCTACACTCCTTTGAATGAAACAATCGAAAACATCTTTCTAGCCACTCAGGGCGAACTCGGATACAAGCGCCCCCCGCACAAGAAAGAATCTAATAACGCACTCAAGTCTGTAAAGTTCTGCCGCTTCCACGAATCCCACGGACATGACACCAATGAATGCCACCATCTCCGGGACTTGATCGAAGAACACATCAGGAGAAGAAGGCTGGAACACTATGTGAAAGGTCAGAACAGGACTCCAACTCCTGCCAATGAGAACTCAAAGCGACCCCTCCCAGAAGTAAGCGGAGGGAATCGCAACACCAGTGGCTCTAGTCAAGAGAAGATAGTGGTCCATACCATCTCGGGAGGACCACACATCGCCGACAGAAGCTGGGCAGAGATGGAAAAATACGGCAAGTCACTTAGAAATGCTGAAGGCTATGTTAACTCCATTATGGAAGAACGCCACCCGAAACGGAAAGAGAGTGAGGACATCGTATTCAGTAAGCGTGATTTAGAAGGAAGACAGTATCCGCATATGGATCCCATGGTCATCTCTGCCTGGTTCGGTCCAGCTAAAGTTTTTCGAATTCTAATAGACACAGGAAGCTCCGTAAATATCCTGTTCAAGCATGCTTTCGACAAAATGAAACTGTCAAAGAAGGATGTGTCTCCCTGCAACAAACCCCTGCACGGTTTCACTGGAGATGCGAAAATGCCCCTCGGGCAACTTGACCTCTTCGTCGAAATAGGAAGTCATCCCCGCTCCGTTGTGCGAAAACAAACGTTCGTACTAATAGAAAACTACTCGGCCTACAACGCCTTCTTGGGAAGACCAGCCTTGTCTGACTTCCAAATTGTCCTAGCCCCGTGGTGCCTAAAGATGAAATTCCCAACAGATGACGGAATAGGAGAAGTTGAAGGAGATCAAGACGCCGCTCGAGATTTCTATGTAACTGAACTTCGCAATAACCATAGAAAGAATAAAGGGAAAGATGCAGAGACTACTCTCTGCATGAAAAGCTTGGAAGCATTGCAACTAAAGAAAGCCCCTCCTCTTCGATACACCAGCGCTCCTATCAATGAACTAGACCCCAGGGATAAGGAGGAGGAGGCTACCGCTGAGCCTGCAGAGGCCATGGAACTCGTATCTGTAGACAAACATGATTCAAACAGACTATTAAAAATAGGATCTCAGCTAAAAACAGAATTGAAGGATCAACTCATTGACTTTCTCCGCCACAACTTAGATGTATTTGCGTGGACACATGCCGATATGACAGGAATCTCCCCAGACATAGCATGCCACATGCTGAACATCGATCCCACCAGGGCACCGATAAAGCAGAAAAAGAGAAGCATGGGAGCAGAACGATCAGCAGCCCTCGACGAGGAAGTAAAGAACCTACTTGCTAATGACTTCATACGAGAAGCCATCTACCCCGAGTGGATAGCTAACCCGGTACTAGTAAAGAAAGCTAATGGGAAGTGGCGAACGTGCATTGATTTCTCCAACTTAAATGACGCTTGCCCGAAAGACTGCTTCCCGCTCCCCCGAATCGATCAACTTGTGGACAGCACTGCCGGGCACGAACTTTTATCTTTTATGGACGCATACTCCGGATACAACCAGATTCCCATGCACGCTCCCGATCAAGACCACACTAGCTTCATCACTGACCGGGGATTATATTGTTACAAGGTCATGCCTTTTGGACTCAAAAATGCCGGAGCTACCTATCAACGCCTCATCAACAAGATGTTCGCGGAATTAATAGGACGAACTATGGAAGTATATGTGGATGACATGTTGGTAAAGTCCAGGAAAGCCGACGATCATGTAAGCCACCTGAGCGAGATGTTTCAGGTACTTCGCCGTTATGGAATGAAGCTGAATCCTCTAAAGTGCTCCTTCGGAGTGTCATCGGGAAAATTCTTAGGATTCATTGTCCATTCCAGAGGAATTGAAGCAAACCCTGAACAAATCCGGGCTCTAAAAGAAATAAGAATACCTTCCACCCAAAAAGAAATGAAGAGCTTAAACGGAAAGGTTGCCGCCCTAAGCAGATTCATTTCGAAAGCAACTGACAAGTGCGTCCCTTTCTTCGAAGCTCTCAAGAAAGACAAAGGAAAGTTCGAGTGGACCGATGAATGCTTAAAAGCCTTCCTTAACCTGATCGAACACCTTCAGAAACCACCAGTACTCTCAACTCCAAACGAAGGCGAAGAGCTATACCTATACCTAGCTGTATCATCTCATGCTCTAAACGCTGCCCTGGAAAGAGAAGAAGACCGCACACAACGCCCGGTGTACTTTATAAGTAAGAGATTTACAGGGGCAGAAGCCAGATATTCTAAACTTGAGAAATTGGCATATTGTTTATTGATCGCGTCACGAAAACTACGACACTACTTCCAATCTCACTCCATCAGAGTTCTAACCGATCAGCCACTAAGACAGGTGCTCCATCGTCCCGACACTTCTGGACGAATCCTCAAATGGTGCATTGAACTAAGTCAGTATGACGTAACCTACCATCCTACACTGCTATCAAGGGGCAAGCCCTGGCCGATTTCATTGCCGAATTCACCACCAACGAAGGCAAGGATCAGTTTGAAATAGCAAAAAACATCAAGTGGAACCTCTTTGTAGATGGAGCATCAAACGAACAAGGCTCGGGGGCAGGTATTGTGATAATCACCTCCAGGGGAAGAAAGCTGTACTATGCATTAAGGTTGGAATTCGCGGCCACTAACAACGATGCGGAGTATGAGGCAGTAATAGCGGGATTGGAGCTTGCTTTAGAACTTGGAGTCAATTCTTTATGTCTTCATAGTGATTCTCAACTTATCGTAAACCAAGTACTAGGAGAATTCCAGACACGAGGAGAACGACTCACAGCATATCTAAAGAAAACCAAACTGCTGCTCGACCAATTGGACCATTATCTAATCAAACACATTCCTCGAGAAGATAACCAAGAGGCCGATGAACTAGCAAAGCAACCTAGTATGATGAATAGCACCATTTCTGGAGCACTAGCCATCTCAAGGCAGCTAGCCCCAAGTTTTGAACAAGTGAATCTGATAACTGCAATTGAAGAAGCAACTTGGATGACTCCTATCCGGAAATATTTGCAGGACGGCACACTACCAGACAAACGTGATGAAGTCAGGAGAATTTTGAGGAAAGCTCCCCACTACACAATACAAGAAGGCATCCTCTATCGGCGTGGCTTCTCTAGCCC
Organism: Allium cepa; assembly: GCA_030765085.1. NCBI lineage: Eukaryota > Viridiplantae > Streptophyta > Magnoliopsida > Asparagales > Amaryllidaceae > Allium > Allium cepa. The sequence continues at coordinate 4,521,563 of CM060941.1, forward strand.
CTTATTCAGATGCGTCGCTGGAAGGGAAGCCAAGGAAATCTTATTCAACATCCATCAAGGTAGTTGCGGAGATCACACTGGAGGGCAGACTCTGGCGAAAAAGATACTCCGATATGGATATTACTGGCCCACACTAAACAAAGACGCCTTAGACTTCGTCAAGAGATGCGACAGATGTCAGAAATCTGCCAAGATTCCTCGACTACCCGCAAATGAGATTACTCAAATGACCAGCCCTTGGCCCTTTGCTGTATGGGGAATTTATTTAATTGGCGAACTGCCAACGGGCAGGGGCGGGGCCATATATGCTATAGTGGCAGTCGATTATTTCACCAAATGGGTGGAAGCGGAACCCCTAAATAAAATATCTTCAGCAAAAGTTTTCAACTTCTTGATCAAAAATATTCTGTGCAGGTACGGAGTACCACTCAAGATCATATCAGACAATGGACTCCACTTTGACAGCGAAGAATTCGCCGACTGGTGCCAAGAGCATGGAATTCATAAAAGCTTCTCATCGGTAGCTTATCCTCAGGCAAACGGACAAGTCGAAGCTGTCAACAAAATTCTCAAAACCCTAATCAAGAAGAAACTCGAAAAGTCAAAAGGCGCTTGGGTGGACGAACTTCCTACGGCACTTTGGGCCTACCGCACATCTTTCAGAACATCAACGGGACATACTCCTTTCTCTTTGGCATACGGATCAGAGGCAATGCTCCCTGTTGAGACTATTGTTCCTTCCCATCATAGGATCCACTACAATCCAGAAGAAAACGAAGAACTCCTCCTCATGTCTTTGGATCTGATTGAGGAAAGGAGAAACGATGCAGCTCTCAAAGCAGCAGCTCACAAACAAAAGGTGGCAGCACTATACAACTCCAAAGTCAAACATCGCATCTTACAAGAAGGAGATCATGTCCTCAGGCGAATCTTTCCGCGCCCCGGGGCACTGGACCCCATCTGGGACGGACCGTATGTAATTCATAAAGACCTCCACAACGGAGCTTATATTTTGTCAACAGTGGACGGAGACGTGTTCCAGAGGGCATGGAACATCCGACACCTTCGTCGATACTTTTCTTAACTTGTACTGCCCATATGAAGTGAATTAACAAAGAGAATTAGTGGACGTAGGCATTTTCATGCCGAACCACTTTAAAAAATCTTTTCTCTTTTTAACTCGTTCCTTTTTATCTTGGCTGCTTGTTAAGCTTTATCCTTTTCTGTTGAACAAAATCTTATGGCATCTCCACTCAAGACGCATCACGGCCTCATCTGGAAAAGGCCTAACAGGTACGCTACGATTCTATGTACTCGCCAATGAGACTCTTTTGCTCCAGCATTCCTCTGCTGCGGGTTAACTCATTGCTCGCGCCTGCCCTCAAAGCCAACTGTAATGAGCCGATTATAAGTCATCATAAAGGCCGACTATAGCCGATGGCAGCTCATTACGGCGTTCGGCTCGCCGGCAACTGTGAACCTACTTTAAGCCCCAACATAAGGTGTGGCCAGCCAGGGGTAGTTCACGGCCAACGGCACCCACGCTAGCCGGCCACGGTAAATCGAATAATACCCACGATTACGGACCATAATGGTTCGGGTAGTTACCGTGCGCGATCTCGGCTCCGATGTGTCTGAAGTGCGGCTGTGGTAAAAAAGAAAACTCCCCGCGGAGGCGTAAGATGGGAGACAAATGTCTCCAAGACCCACAGCTAGGGAAAGTGACTACAAAACCCGTTTGCCACGAACTTAAGCACATCGACGGCCTTCCGTGACTGGAAGTTTTACTTTTTCTATACTTCCATTTCATTTAAATACTTTTCCCCTATCCTGCATAACAAAATCTAAAGTACAGGAAACCGAACAGGGAGCATTCACTCATGAGAATCTAAGCCCGCGTACTGGGTGGCAAGGTACTCGGATATATTCATGATCAGTTACACAAGATGCTCAAAACTACTGCCTACAAGTAAAACATGAAGGGCGGTACTCTCTTCTCTTGTACATAGATGCATAACTATAGCTTATTCATATGTCACACCAACATTGCAAAACATGAAATTATATTTCAAGCAAAGGCTTAACATCAAACACAACTAAAATCACAGGCATATACATGGTTATACTTCTCACGCAGCACATCAAAATGACAACAACGTTTAAACATAACAAAATCAGCTTATATTATGAAATCACACCAAGTTATTCTCTGCAAATAATATTATTACAGTCACATCAATGTTTTGGACTAACGTAAACAACAGTAAAAAAGAAATAAAAAGCGGCCAAATCCGGACGAGTAACCAGCTGCATCCACACTCCATCACCAACTTCCCAAGCCTATTTGGCCGCAGGGCCGGAACCCCCAGCATGTTGATCGGAAGTTCCACCTGTCCAATTCAGAAAAGGAATCCATTAAACAAACGATAAACGATCAAGTTATGGAAACCCGGAAAGAAAAGGAAAAGAGAAGAATAACTCACCAGCGTCCGCCGCTTGATCCTCATCCTCCAGTTGCACACCCGCTTCCTCCGCAGTGAGCAACCGCATCCCCTCCTTCACCGCCACTTTCTCCTCTTTCGAGAACTGAGCAGTGACCACATCCAGGCTAAAAGCCACTCCACCTTCCTTACCCGCATCGACCCTGGCCTCCTCTAAAGCCCGGAGATATATCCTAGCCATGACCCGGGGATAGTCATCCATCCAAGACAAGCTGCCCTCTTTCCAAGTGCGGAAGTACATGTCCTGCAGCATCTCGTCCATCATCCCTTCATTCTCCTCGAACTCCCTCACCCTGGCCTCGGAAGCCTGCAACTTGGCGACAACGGCATCCCTCTCTGATCGGTATCTCGAGCAGTCAGCCTGGAGAGACATCCTCATCTCCTCCATCTCCTCCTTTAACTTGACTTGAGCCATCTCCGCGGCCTCACGCCTCCCAGACAACTCCTCTACCTGCTCGAGATCCGCATTCCGAACCTCATCCACTGTCGCAATGGCCATGTCGATCCGCTCCTTACACGTGGCCTCCATCTTCCGTAATTCCGCCCTACTAGCCTTTTCCATGGTCTCTTTCAGACGCCTGGAGGCTTCCTCGTGCCGAGAAATCTGAACGGCTTGACCGGCAAGCTGTTCGGCCTGATCAGCAACCTTCAGCCGCAACCGAGTATTAGCACTTCCAATCTCCTCCCCAGCCTTGACCAATTGAGCATGATACTTCATTAACTTCTTGGTCTCCTCAGCCACCCGATCAATATTAGCCTTGGCCTCGTCTCCCATGGTAACTACCCGAGTGGTAAGCAGATCAAGATCTAGAGACTTAGCCTCGTCTAACACTCGTACCATGGGGTTGCGGGGAAGGAGGTGTTCACCCGTGGCCTCATCAAATGAAATATCCCGAGAGCTTGGATCTAAATCAGGATGACCGGCAAAGGGGTCACGGGGCACGTCAGGACGCCTTATGCGGATAACTGTAGGATTCTTGGAAGGAGGTGGAGGGGGGATAAACTCCGTACTCTCCTCCGTGGCATCACGAGGAGGCTGAACAGGAAGCTGCGGACCAGGGGAAGACTCAAATAAAGAACGACTCCTCTTCTTTTTCTGAATGCCCTCTTCGATGACCCCAAGAAGAGAACGGTATTTGACCACGTCCCCAGTACGACCAGTGGGAGGCTTCGCAGAAGCTCTCATCAACTTGAATTGTTCGAGGCGGTGTCGAACGTCTGATGTTGTAACCACCTGGCATGCCCCTGAAATAAAGAACAAGTGTTACGAACATACGATGGTCCCCAATTCAGGAAACATGTTAAGTAAAAAGAAAGAAAAGTGTGAAGGCACATCTATTATACAAACCCTGCGGAGGAGTGGGGTACTGCAATAAGTCCTGAATCTCATTCCAGGACGGAAGTGAACCATAAAATATTTCTAAGTCCTTATCGAAAATGGAATCGACAGAGGACAAAAGTTCACCTTGCACCGCCGAAGTTACCCTAGCTGAGGAGCCTTTAGGGGATGGATCGGCACCAGCCACAGCCTTGCCCGCCTCCTTTGCCTTTTCCACTTCCGATTCTTCCTCCGATTCCCCGAAGGCCTGAGGAGGGCCTCATCCAGTTCAGAATCTTTCCCAGAGGTTAAGGCACCGGCATCACCATCACCATCTCCATCGCCATCTCCTCCGCCTTCTGACTCTCCTCCCACATCGCCTCCTTCGCCCTCTTCCACACCTTCCCCCTCCGGGATGATCGGGCGAGTACTAGGAGAGGGGCCATCAGACTCCTTGAGCTTCTTACCCCCCACGACTGGGTGTTGAGCAAAGGGATTCCTCTTGCCACTCTTCACCGTGGCCCCCTCCTTAGCTTTAGCCGCCTTCTCCTCAACCGTGTCCCTCTGCTTAACAACGGACTGGTGCGGCAGGATCAAGTTGTACTCCAGGAGGGTAGCGTTCCTGATCAGATAGGCGGCTGACCTGTCCCTCTCGGAGATAGCCTTAATTTCTGCTGCCATATGGACTAGGCGATCGCTCTCCACTACCGCAAAGCCACCTGTCGCTAACAAACAACAGAAGCACATAAGGAAAGGAATTGCAATCAAGACAGGAATTATGAATAAAGAGTTAACTTACATCCGGAAGTGAAGCGATGAATGGAGACAGAATCGTCCCTCACAAAGAACCACTCCTTCTTAAACATGCTGTACTTTGAGTACAGGTCCATGACCGGCTTGAAGGAGACGGCCGACTCTAAGCTAATGTAGGGGGAACCCTTCCTATAGCCCCTCAGATTATATAGATACCGGATTTCCCGATTGGATGGAGAGCGCCCGTACTTCTTCTGGAAGATAGAATATAAGCACACCAAGATGGCATACGAGTTGGGCTGAAGCTGGAAAGGCGCCACCTTTAGATATGTAAGGAAGCTAACAACCCAGGCGTTGATAGGGGGAATGGCCCCGCACATGCAATGGTACCTGCTGTAGGCGAAATACCCTTCGGGGGGGTCGTATGGCATCACCCCGACTCCCGGAAGCAACATAAGCGTCCTATCTATCCCGAAAGAACGGGATATAGCATCAAGTTGCTCCTCCTTTAGAGAACTAGGGAAGCAGTCGGGAGGGGAGACCAGGAGCTCATGGGGTCCATACCCCTCCACCAGCGATCTCGAAGCAGTTCCGTGCTCCCCGGACCCCGATTGGGCTGGGGGCACGGAAGAAGATTCTCCTCCATCGCTCGACTTCCGCCTATCTGATCGTGTTTCCGCCTTGCGAGACATTTATCTGCATACACAGAAGCAAAAAGACAGGTTGTTAGAACAAAGAATACAGAACATGTAAGCAAAAAAAAGAATACATAAGTCCGGAATTCTGCTAAAATATCAAGTTCATTCGGCAGGGAGATAATAAGTTTATTTGGCGCTAAGAGTTCATCCGGTATACGTGTCGTTCGGCACTAAGGCCTTAGGCTCGTTCGGCAAACTAAGACACCTCTCGTGCATTCGGCATAATCCCATTCGGCAATAAAAATCATTCGGCAAAAGAGTATATACCTGACTCGGTGAAGATTTGATTCGGCAAAGATTTGGTTCGGTGGTCAGTTGATTCGGCTCTCTCTGGTTCGGTAAGAAGAAACCAAGGGGGGTGTAGCCTCTATATATAGGCGAGCTCAGGATTGCCGAACCAACTGGTTCAGCCTACCGGACAGGAACACCGGACCAATACCAAACATACCGGACCAACCAAACTATCCATGCCGGAGCAACCAAAGAACCGAATGAAGCTATCTCCACCAGCAAAAACCAGGAACAGGGGGCATGCGGAGCGCCTCACTCAGGTGTACGCGACCACGAACGGTCCATAGGCACACTCTGAATGGCCATTAACCCTATCGTCGAAATGGCTAAGCCACTTACACATGTACGGGGTCGCGAACGATCCCTAGGCATGCTCTGAGCTGGCAATAAACCACCTTGACAAACGATCCAGGGACCCACTCTAACGTGAACCTGCAATCGATAATGCTAAACCCCCTCGGGGAACACTCTCTCGCCTCGAACGGACATCAACGAGATATGAACATCCAGCCCATGGCATTACAAAACAAGCCTTTCTACCACAGGGAAACAAAGCGCGACACATGCAAGCACGTGCCCCACTTTGGGGGGCAAATGTTGGGCGAATTCTCACCCAGAAGATCTCGAGACCGAGAAGTCACAGTCTCACCCGGGCTCGCAACCTCCACTTCGTTCGACAGCCAAGAAGCTCAATACTAACCTAGAAGTCCATCCAACATTCTGCATGAAGAAGCTCATTCGGCCCCAAGCTTTCATTCGGCCCCAAGCTTCCATTACCGAACCAACATTCGGTCATCTCCATTCGGCCTCCTTCGTATTCGGCCACCGGATCAAACCCATCCCCATCTTGGCGGAACCAGTCACACAACCGGTCCAGACAGCCAACACCGGACCAACCTACAAGCCAATACCGGACCAGACCATGCTCCTACCACCGGTCCACCACAACTCCACAACCGGACCACCAACACCAAATCATTCATGGCCGGACCAACGCCACCGAGCCAAACACACACCTCACCACCGAATGAAGCTCCGCCGAACCAGATGATTGCCAGTCCAGATTGCTTCAGCCCGGGCCCACCAGCAGCTATATACTTCCAAGACCCCTGCCCCAACCTCATTCTATAAATAGAGGGGCAGGGGTACAACAATGGCAGAAAAGTTTGAGAGCTCAAGCACGGAAGGAACTTTCAAACTACTTTCATATACTTGTACACAAAGCATTGTACTTGTAATCTGAAACAAAGAAGATAATAACATATAAAGTGGACGTAGGCACGTTCTGGCCGAACCACTATAAATCTGCGTGTCTTTTACATTTCAGCCCCTGCTTTTTTCATATTTACATAACTCATCTAAATCATTAAGAATCGCATAAAATCAACTAAATCACACGACTTGGAGGTGTTTGCCCATTTTTTGCGCAAACAACGGGCCACGGTAATCCCGTTTTAGCGTAAAAATCCACGTGTCGAAAAAACGAAGGGTAAAGAACTTACGAGACCCGATTGAGATTCGGGTTGACCTTTTTGGGCATTAATCGATCCGTTGATGGCTAAAAGCTGTCAAAGCCGTAGAACTCATCGAGGCCTTCGTATTGACAGGTTATGGCTCCCGTAACTCTAAACAAGCCAGAAGTTATAGCCGTCCGAATAATCGATATCAACAGGGTGCAACATCCATGGTGCAAGGTGCAACATCCGTCCGAAATGGAGAAACAGTGCCGTATGGCTTTTAGAAATGCGTGCATAGATTTGAAACGGAATAGTATCGTGGTACACCACTCTCCAGCGATGGTAAATCGAAGACCAGCCACGGTAATCCCGTTTTACCGTAAAAATCCACGTTTCGAAAAAACGAAGGGTAAAAAACTTACGAGACCCGATTGAGATTCGCGTTGTCCTTTTTGGGCATTAATATATCCATTAATGGCTGAAAGCTGTCAAAACCATAGAACTCATCGAGGCCTTCGTTTTGACAGGTTATGGCTCCCGTAACCCTAAACGAGCAAGAAGTTATGCCCGTCCGAATAATCGATATCTACAGGGTGCAACATCCACGGTGCAAGGTGCAACATCCGTCCGAAATGGCGAAACAGTGCCGTATGACTTTTAGAAATGCGTGCATGGATTTGAATACGAACATTACCATGGTGCACCACTCTCCAGTGAGGGGAAGTCGAAGACGGGCCACGGTAATCCCGTTTTACCATAAAAATCCACGTGTCGAAAAAACGAAGGGTAAAAAACTTACGAGACCCGATTGAGATTCGGGTTGTCCTTTTTGGGCATTAATCTATCCGTTGACGGCTGAAAGCTGTCAAAGCCGTAGAACTCATCTAGGCCTTCGTTTTGATAGGTTATGGCTCCCGTAACTCTAAACGAGCCAGAAGTTATAGCCGTCCGAATAATCGATATCTACAGGGTGCAACATCCACGGTGCAAGGTGCAACATCCGTCCGAAATGGCGAAACAGTGCCGTACGTCTTTTAGAAATGCGTACATGGATTTGAAACGGAACAGTACCATGGTGCACCACTCTCCAACGATGGTAAATCGAAGACCAGCCACAGTAATCACGTTTTGCCGGAAAAATCCACGTGTCGAAAAAACGAAGGGTAAAAAACTTACGAGACCCGATTGAGATTCGGGTTGTCCTTTTTGTGCATTAATCTATCCGCTGATGGCTGAAAGCTGTCAAAACTGTAGAACTCATCGAGGCTTTCGCTTTGACAGGTTATGGCTCCCGTAACTCTAAACGAGCCAGAAGTTATAGCCGTCCGAATAATCGATATCTACAGGGTGCAACATCCACGGTGCAAGGTGCAACATCCGTCCGAAATGGCGAAACAGTGCCGTACGGCTTTTAGAAACGCGTGCCTGGATTTGAAACTGAACAGTACCATGGTGCACCACTGTCCAGCGATGGTAAATCGAAGACCAGCCACGGTAATCCCGTTTTGCCGTAAAAATCCACGTGTCGAAAAAACGAAGGGTAAAAAACTTACGAGACCCGATTGAGATTCGGGTTGTCCTTTTTGGGCATTAATATATCCGTCGATGGCTGAAAGCTGTCAAAGCCATGGAACTCATCGAGGCATTCGTTTTGACAGGTTATGGCTCCCGTAAATCTAAACGAGCCAAAATTTTTGCCCGTCCGAATAATCGATATCTACAGGGTGCAACATACACGGTGCAAGGTGCAACATCCGTCCGAAATGGCGAAACAGTGCCGTAGGACTTTTAGAAATGGGTGCATGGACTTAAAACGGAACATTACCATGGTGCACCACTCTCCAGCGGTGGGAAGTCGAAGACGGACCACGGTAATCCCGTTTTACCGTAAAAATCCACGTGTCGAAAAAACGAAGAGTAAAAAACTTACGAGACCCGATTGAGATTCGGGTTATCCTTTATGGGTATTAATCTATCCGTTGACGGCTGAAAGTGGTCAAAACCGTAGAACTCATCGAGGCCTTCGTTTTGACAGGTTATGGATCCCGTAACTCTTAACGAGCCAGAAGTTATGGCCGTCCGAATAATCGATATCTACAGGGTGCAACATCCACGGTGCAAGGTGCAACATCCGTCCGAAATGGAGAAACAGTGCCGTACGACTTTTAGAAATGCGTTCATGAATTTGAAACGGAATAGTACCATGGTGCACCACTCTCCAGCGATGGGAAGTCGAAGACGGGCCACGGTAATCCCGTTTTACCGTAAAAATCCACGTTTCGAAAAAACAAAGGGTAAAAACTTACGAGACCCGATTGAGATTCGGGTTGTCCTTTTGGGGCATTAATCTATCCGTTGACGGCTGAACGCTGTCAAAGCCGTAGAACTCATCGAGGCCTTCGTTTTGACAGGTTATGGCTCCCGTAACTCTAAACGAGCCAGAAGTTATAGCCGTCCGAATAATCGATATCTACAGGGTGCGACATCCACGGTGTAAGGTGCAACATCCGTCCGAAATGGCGAAACAGTGCCGTATGACTTTTAAAAATGCGTGGATGGATTTGGAACAGAACAGTACCATGGTGCACCTCTCTCCAGCGATGGTAAATCGAAGACCAGCCACGGTAATCCCGTTCTGCCGTAAAAATCCACGTGTCGAAAAAACGAAGGGTAAAAAACTTACGAGAACCGATTGAGATACGGGTTGTCCTTTTTGGACATTAATCTATCCGTCGATGGCTGAAAGCTGTCAAAACCGTAGAACTCATCGAGACCTTCGTTTTGACAAGTTATGGCTCTAGTAACTCTAAACGAGCCAGAAGCTATAGCCGTCCGAATAATCGATATCTACAGGGTGCAACATCCACGGTGCAAGGTGCAACATCCGTCCGAAATGGCGAAACAGCCTTACGGCTTTTAGAAATGCGTGCATGGATTTGAAACTGAACAGTACCATGGTGCACCACTCTCCAGCGATGGTAAATCGAAGACCAGCCACGGTAATCCCGTTTTGCCGTAAAAATCCACGTGTCGAAAAAACGAAGGGTAAAAAACTTACGAGACCCGATTGAGATTCGGGTTGTCCTTTTTGGGCATTAATATATCCGTTGATGGCTGAAAGCTGTCAAAACCGTAGAACTCATCAAGGCCTTCGTTTTGACAGGTTATGGCTCCCGTAACTCTAAACGAGCCAGAAGTTAAGCCCGTCCGAATAATCGATATCTATAGGGTGCAACATCCACGGTGCAAGGTGCAACATCCGTCCGAAATGGCGAAACAGTGCCGTATGACTTTTAGAAATGCGTGCATGGATTTAAAACGGAACATTACCATGGAGCACCACCCTCCAGCGATGGGAAGTCGAAGACGGGCCACGGTAATCCCGTTTTACCGTAAAAATCCACGTGTCGAAAAAACTAAAGGTAAAAAACATACGAGACCCGATTGAGATTCGGGTTGTCCGTTTTGGGAATTAATCTATCCGTTGACGGCTGAAAGCTGTCAAAGCCGTAGAACTCATCGAGGCCTTCATTTTGACAGGTTATGGCTCCCGTAACTCTAAACGAGCCAGAAGTTATGCCCGTCCGAATAATCGATATCTACAGGGTGCAACATCCACGGTGCAAGGTGCAACATCCGTCCGTAATGGCGAAACATTGTCGTACGACTTTTAGAAATGCGTGCATGGATTTGAAATGGAACAGTATCATGGTGCAACACTCTCCAGCGATGGTAAATCGAAGACGGGCCACGGTAATCCCGTTTTGCCGTAAAAATCCACGTGTCGAAAAAACGAAGGGTAAAAAAAGTACGAGACCCGATTGAGATTCGGGTTGTCCTTTTTGGGCATTAATATATCCCGTTGACGGCTGAAAGCGATCAAAGCCGTAGTACTCATCGAGGCCTTCGTTTTGACAGGTTATGGCTCCCGTAGCTCTAAACGAGCCAGAAGTTATAGCCGTCCGAATAATCGATATCTACTAGGTGCAACATCCACGGTGCAAGGTGCAACATCCGTCCGAAATGGCGAAACAGTGCTGTACAGCTTTTAGAAATGCGTGCATGGATTTGAAACTGAACAGTACCATGGTGCACCACTCTCCAGCGATGGTAAATCGAAGACCAGCCACGGTAATCCCGTTTTGCCGTAAAAATCCACGTGTCGAAAAAACGAAGGGTAAAAAACTTACGAGACCCGATTGAGATTCGGGTTGTCCTTTTTGGGCATTAATGTATCCGTTGATGGCTGAAAGCTGTCAAAGCCATAGAACTCATCGAGGCCTTCGTTTTGACAGGTTATGGCTCCCGTAACTCTAAAGGAGCAAAAATTAAGCCCGTCCAAATAATCGATATCTACAGGGTGCAACATCCACGATGCAAGGTGCAACATCCGTCCGAAATGGCGAAACAGTGCCGTATGACTTTTAGAAATGCGTGCATGGATTTGAAACGGAACAGTACCATGGTGCACCACTCTCCAGCGATGGAAAATTGAAGACCAGTCACCGTAATCCCATTTTACCGTAAAAATCCACGTGTCTGAAAAACGATGGGTGAAAAACTTACGAGACCCGATTGAGATTCGGGTTGTCCTTTTTGGGCGTTAATCTATCCATTGATGGCTGAAAGCTGTCTAAGCCGTAGAACTCATCGAGGCCTTCGTTTTGACAGGTTATGGCTCCCGTAACTCTAAACGAGCCAGAAGTTAAGGCCGTCCGAATAATCGATATCTACAGGGTGCAACATCCATGGTGCAAGGTGCAACATCCGTCCGAAATGGCAAAACAGCCGTACGGCTTTTAGAAATGCGTGCATGGATTTGAAAATGAACAGTACCATGGTGCACCACTCTCCAGCGATGGTAAATCGAAGACCAGCCACGGTAATCCCGTTTTGCCGTAAAAATGCACGTGTCGAAAATACGAAGGGTAAAAAACTTACTAGACCCGATTGAGATTTGGGTTGTCCTTTTTGGGCATTAGTATATCCGTTGATGGCTGATAGCTGTCAAAGCCATAGAACTCATCGAGGCCTTCGTTTTGATAGGTTATGGCTCCTGTAACTCTAAACGAGCCAGAAGTTATAGCCGTCCGAATAATCGATATCTACAGGGTGCAGCATCCACGGTGCAAGGTGCAACATCCGTCCGAAATGGCGAAACAGTGCCGTACGGCATTTAGAAATGCGTGCATGGATTTGAAACTGAACAGTAGCACGGTGCACCACTATCCAGCGATGGTAAATCGAAAACCAGCCACCGTAATCCCGTTTTACCGTAAAAATCCACGTGTCGAAAAAAAGAAGGGTAAAAAACTTACGAGACCCGATTGAGATTCGGGTTGTCCTTTTTGGGCATTAATCTATCCGTTGACGGCTGAAAGCTGTCAAAGCCGTAGAACTCATCGAGGCCTTCGTTTTGACAGGTTATGGCTCCCGTAACTCTAAACGAGCCAGAAGTCATGCCCGTCCGAATAATCGATATCTACAGGGTGCAACATCCACGGTGCAAGGTGCAACATCCGTCCGTAATGGCGAAACAGTGCCGTACGACTTTTAGAAATGCGTGCATGGATTTGAAACGGAACAGTATCATGGTGAACCACTCTCTAGTGATGGTAAATCGAAGACCAGCCACGGTAATCCCGTTTTGCCGTAAAAATCCACGTGTTGAAAAAACGAAGGGTAAAAAACTTACGAGACCCGATGGAGATTCGGGTTGTCCTTTTTGGGCATTAATATATCCGTTGACGGCTGAAAGCGGTCAAAGCCGTAGTACTCATCGAGGCCTTCGTTTTGACATGTTATGGCTCCCGTAGCTCTAAACGAGCCAGAAGATATAGCCGTCCGAATAATCGATATCTACAGGGTGCAACATCCACGGTGCAAGGTGCAACATCCGTCCGAAATAGCGAAACAGTGCCGTACGGCTTTTAGAAATGCGTGCATGGATTTGAAACTGAACGGTACCTTGGTGCACCACTCTCCAGCGATGGTAAATCGAAGACCAGCTGTTGGGCGAATTCTCACCCAGAAGATCTCGAGACCGAGAAGTCACAGTTTCACCCGGGCTTACAACCTCTACTTCGTTCGACAAACGCCAGGCTCAACACAAGCATAGAAGTCTATCCAGCCCAGAGCCCATTCGGCATTTCCATATATGAAGCCTCTTCGGAAATACAAGAACATGGTCGTTCGGTGAGACTCATCCGGTCCTCCTTCCACCGAACCAACTATCCACCGAACCAACTCCCCTACCGGTCCAGTCACTACCGGTCCACCAACCTTCACACCCTTATGCCGGACCAAAAGGCCTACCGGACCATCTCCACAACCGGTCCAAACAAGCACCGAACCACCTCACTGCCGGTCCACATCCACACTCACCGCCACCGGTCCACACATACCACCGGTCCATACCTACCACCGGTCCAAACTCAATGCCGAATGAAGCTCCGCCGAACCAGATGATTGCCAGTCCAGATTGCTTCAGCCCGGGCCCACCAGCAGCTATATACTTCCAAGACCCCTACCTCCTACCTCATTCTATAAATAGAGGGGCAGGGGTACAACAATGGCAGACAAGTTTGAGAGCTCAAGCACGGAAGGAACTTTCAAACTACTTTCATATACTTGCACACAAAGCATTGTACTTGTAATCTGAAACAAAGAAGATAATAACATATAAAGTGGACGTAGGCACGTTCTGGCCGAACCACTATAAATTTGTGTGTCTTTTACATTTCAGCCCCTGCTTTTTTCATATTTACATAACTCATCTGAATCATTAAGAATCACATAAAATCAACTAAATCACACGACTTGGAGGTGTTTGCCCATTTTTTGCGCAAACATTTTTGGTGCTTTCACTGAGAACTTCGAACTCGAAGCTTCAGCTTCCCTCATTCAACCTTCTTTCCCAATAGCACCCTTCATTGCCTAGGAAACATGACTTCCAGGCCAAGAAAAGACGCCAACAAGGGAAAGAACGTTGCAACTAGCAGCGCTCCAAATCCAGTGGATCCAGATCAAGAGAACCATCCCACTACAGCAGCGGTGCCACATGTAGATCAGGCAATTCCAACAGCCCCTGCCGTGGAACAACCGGCAGTAATCACTAGAGCAGACCTAGACAGAGTTGTGGTGGAAGTGACTAACCGCTTCGCATCCCAACAAGAAGCTTTGGTGAACCAACTCATGTCACGCTTGAGGGACGTCGAAGAATCCAACCGCAACACTGAATCATGGGATGAATCTCAATCTGGAGGATCTCGGAGACAGCACAGGTCTTCCCTCTTCGAGGAAGCCATCAACAGGAACAACAATGATAGGGGCCGCGCCCGGACTCAGCCCGAATTCCGACTCGAGGAAGCGCTTGGAACCGAACCCAGTGGGGGAGGCGCAAGGCGAGGGTCGGATGTAGCTGAACCAGTCATGCCACCTAATCATAGAAACCCCGTTGAACGGAGCCGAGCTAGAACCCAGCCCGAAGTTGACCCCATGGAAATGCTCGAAACAGAACCCCACAGGGGAAGATCAAGGCATGGGGCAACTGTAGCTGGTCCTAGCATGCATCCGAGCAGCCAGAGGCAACCACTGAATAACGTCAGAAGTGATAGACTATACCATCCCTACAGGTCATCTAGACGTGATCGATCCCGCAAGGAAGAACTAAGTTCATTTCTATCCGCTCCAAATTCTGACGAAAGAATGGCACGATTATTTAGAGAATGCGTCCAACGGGAGCAAAGGGACCGAGGAATAGGCGCTAGGGCCACCAGCCCCTTCACCCGCAATATCGAAACTGCCATCACCCCTCGGGAATGGAAAATGCCAACCATGGAACCTTACAAGGGAACTTCCGACCCCATCATACACTTACAAAGACACACCCAGCATATGCTCATGAGCGGAGCAGCAGAAGGGGTGCTGTGTTAATGCTTTCCGCTATTCCTAGCAGATCTAGCTACCTCCTGGTTCTGCCATCTACCCCAAGGATCTATCAGCTCATGGGAGATGTTGAAAGAAAGGTTCATTAGCCAGTTCCGCATCCATGTAGAACAACCCAAGGATGCTTATTCTCTATCCAATGTCAAACAGAAATCCGGAGAGACACCGCAACAATATCTAACCCGGTTCAACGCCGCAGTGGCCGCAGTCCAAGATGCCGATGAGAAGCTCACCCTAATGGCCCTCTGTAGTGGTGTACACCCAGATACCAAGTTCGCTAGAAGACTAACTAAGGAAAAACCAGCTACTTTACCTGATTTCTTCCATGAAGCTGGAAAGTATATGAGACTTGAAGACGCTGCCACTGAGAGGCAGTCAGGGCAACAAGGTAAGACAACTTCGGACAAGGTTCCCGCTGCAGCTAAGGACACTCAAAGAAATGAATCTAGAGACAATGCTGGGGGCAGGAAGGTTGAAAAACGCCAATATCGACCAGGACCAAGATTTGACTCCTACACTCCGTTGAGTGAAACAATCGAAAACATCTTTCTAGCCACTCAGGGCGAACTCGGATACAAGCGCCCCCCGCACAAGAAAGAATCTGATAACGCACTCAAGTCTGGAAAGTTCTGCCGCTTCCACGAATCCCACGGACATGACACCAATGAATGCCACCATCTCCGGGACTTGATCGAAGAACACATCAGAAGAAGAAGGCTGGAACGCTATGTTAAAGGTCAGAACAGGACTCCAACTCTTGCCAATGAGAACTCATAGCGACCCGTCCCAGAAGTAGGCGCAGGGAATCGCAACACCAGTGGCTCTAGTCAAGAGAAGATAGTGGTCCATACCATCTCGGGAGGACCACACATCGCCGACAGAAGCTGGGCAGAGATGGAAAGATACGGCAAGTCATTTAGAAATGCTGAAGGCTATGTTAACTCCATTATGGAAGAACACCACCCGAAACGGAAAGAGAGTGACGACATCGTATTCAGTAGGCGTGATTTAGAAGGAAGACAGTATCCGCATATGGATCCCATGGTCATCTCTTCCTGGTTCGGTCCAGCTAAAGTTTTCCGAATTCTAATAGACACAGGAAGCTCCGTAAATATCCTATTCAAGCATGCTTTCGAAAAAATGAAGCTGTCAATGAAGGATGTGTCTCCCTGCAACAAACCCCTGCACGGTTTCACTGGAGATGCGAAAATGCCACTCGGGCAACTTGACCTCTTCGTCGAAATAGGAAGTCATCCCCGCTCCGTTGTGCGAAAACAAACGTTCGTACTAATAGAAAACCACTCGGCCTACAACGCCTTCTTGGGAAGACCATCCTTGTCTGACTTCCAAATTGTCCTAGCCCCGTGGTGCCTAAAGATGAAATTCCCAACAGATAATGGAATAGGAGAAGTTGAAGGAGATCAAGACGCCACTCGAGATTGCTATGTAACTGAACTTCGCAATAAACGTAGAAAGAATAAAGGGAAAGATGCAGAGACTACTCTCTGCATGAAAAGCTTGGAAGCATAGCAACTAAAGAAAGCCCCTCCTCTTCGATACACCAGCGATCCTTTCAATGAACTAGACCCCAGGGATAAGGAGGAGGAGGCTACCGCTGAGCCTGCGGAGGCCATGGAATTCGTATCTGTAGACAAACATGATTCAAGTAGACTATTAAAAATAGGATCTCAGCTAAAAACAGAATTGAAGGATCAACTCATTGACTTTCTCCGCCACAACTTAGATGTATTTGCGTGGACACATGCCGATATGACAGGAATCTCCCCAAACATAGCATGCCACATGCTGAACGTCGATCCCACCAAGGTACCGATAAAGCAGAAAAAGAGAAGCATGGGAGCAGAACGATCAGCAGCCCTCGATGAGGAAGTAAAGAACCTACTTGCTAATGACTTCATACGAGAAGACATCTACCCAGAATGGATCGCTAACCCAGTAGTAGTAAAGAAAGCTAATGGGAAGTGGCGAACATTCATTGATTTCTCCAACTTAAATGACGCTTGCCCGAAAGACTGCTTCCCGCTCCCCCGAATCGAAAAGCTTGTGGACAGCACTGCCGGGCACGAACTTTTATCTTTTATGGATGCATACTCCGGATACAACCAGATTCCCATGCACGCTCCCGATCAAGACCACACTAGCTTCATCACTGACCGGGGATTATATTGTTACAAAGTCATGCCTTTTGGACTCAAAAATGCCGGAGCTACCTATCAACGCCTCGTCAACAAGATGTTCGCGGAATTAATAGGACGAACTATGGAAGTATATGTGGATGACATGTTGGTAAAGTCCAGGAAAGCCGACGATCATGTAAGCCACCTGAGCGAGATGTTTCAGGTACTTCGCCGATATGGAATGAAGCTGAATCCTCTAAAGTGCTCCTTCGGAGTGTCATCGGGAAAATTCTTAGGATTCATCGTCCATGCCAGAGGAATTGAAGCAAACCCTGAACAAATCCGGGCTCTAAAAGAAATAAGGATACCTTCCACTCGAAAAGAAATGCAGAGCCTAAAGGGAAAGGTGGCCGCCCTAAGCAGATTCATTTCCAAAGCAACTGACAAGTGCGTCCCTTTCTTCGAATCTCTCAAGAAAGACAAAGGAAAGTTCGAGTGGACCGATGAATGCTTAAAAGCCTTCCTTAACCTGATCGAACACCTTCAGAAACCACCAGTACTCTCAACTCAAAACGAAGGCGAAGAGCTATACCTATACCTCGCTGTATCATCTCATGCTCTAAGCGCTGCCCTGGTAAGAGAAGAAGACCGCACAAAACGCCCGGTATACTTTATAAGTTAGAGATTTACAGGGGCAGAAGCCAGATATCCTAAACTTGAGAAATTGGCATATTGTTTATTGATCGCGTTACGAAAACTGCGACACTACTTCCAATCTCACTCCATCAGAGTTCTAACCGATCAGCCACTAAGACAGATGCTCCATCGTCCCGACACTTCTGGACGACTCCTCAAATGGTGCATTGAACTAAGTCAGTATAAAGTCACCTACCATCCTCGCACCGCTATCAAGGGGCAAGCCATGGCCGATTTCATTGCCGAATTCACTACCAACGAAGGCAAGGATCAGTTTGAAATAGCAAAAAACATCAAGTGGAACCTCTTTGTAGATGGAGCATCGAACGAACAAGGCTCGGGGGCAGGTATTGTGATAATCACCCCCAGGGGAAGAAAGCTGTACTATGCATTAAGGTTGGAATTCGCGGCCACTAATAGCGATGCGGAGTATGAGGCAGTAATAGCGGGATTGGAGCTTGCATTAGAAATTGGAGTCAATTCTTTATGTCTTCATAGTGATTCTCAACTTATCGTAAACCAAGTACTACGAGAATTCCAGACACGAGGAGAACGACTCACAGCATATCTAAAGAAAACCAAACTGCTGCTCGATCAATTGGACCATTATCTAATCAAACACATTCCTCGAGAAGATAACCAAGAGGCCGATGAACTAGCAAAGCAAGCTAGTATGAAGAATAGCACCATTTCTGGAGCACTAGCCATCTCAAGGCAGCTAGCCCTAAGTTTCGAACAAGTGAATCTGATAATTGCAATCGAAGAAGCAACTTGGATGACTCCTATCCGGAAATATTTGCAGGACGGCACACTACCAGACAAACGTGATGAAGTAAGGAGAATTTTGAGGAAAGCTCCCCACTACACAATACAAGAAGGCATCCTCTATCGGTGTGGCTTCTCTAGCCCCTTATTCAGATGCGTCGCTGGAAGGGAAACCAAGGAAATCTTATTCAACATCCATCAAGGAAGTTGCGGAGATCACACTGGAGGGCAGACTCTGGCGAAAAAGATACTCCGATATGGATATTACTGGCCCACACTAAACAAAGACGCCTTAGACTTCGTCAAGAGATGCGACAGATGTCAGAAATTTGCCAAGATTCCTCGACTACCCACAAATGAGATTACTCAAATGACCAGCCCTTGACCCTTTGCTCTATGGGGAATTGATTTAATTGGCGAACTGCCAACGAGCCGAGGCGGAGCCAAATATGCTATAGTGGCAGTCGATTATTTCACCAAATGGGTGGAAGCGGAACCCCTAAATAAAATATCTTCAGCAAAAGTTGATCAACTTCTTGATCAAAAATATTCTGTGCAGGTACGGAGTACCACTCAAGATCATATCAGACAACGGACTCCAATTTGACAGTGAAGAATTCGCCGACTGGTGCAAAGAGCATGGAATTCATAAAAGCTTCTCTTCAGTAGCTTATCCTCAGGCAAACGGACAAGTCGAAGCTGTCAACAAAATTTTCAAAACCCTAATCAAGAAGAAACTTGAAAAGTCAAAAGGCGCTTGGGTGGACGAACTTCCTACGGCACTTTGGGCCTACCGTACATCTTTCAGAACATCAACGGGACATACTCCTTTCTCTTTGGCATACGGATCGGAGGCAATGCTCCCTGTTGAGACTATTGTTCCTTCCCACAGTAGGATCCACTACAATCCAGAAGAAAACGAAGAACTCCTCCTCATGTCTTTGGATCTGATTGAGGAAAGGAGAAATGATGCAGCACTTAAAGCAGCGGCTCACAAACAAAAAGTGGCAGCACTATACAACTGCAAAGTCAAGCATCGCATCTTACAAGAAGGAGATCTTGTCCTCAGGCGAATCTTTCCGCTCCCCGGGGCACTGGACCCCATCTGGGACGGACCATATGTAATTCATAAAGATCTCCACAACGGAGCTTATATTTTGTCAACAGTGGACGGAGAGGTGTTCCAGAGGGCATGGAACATCCGACACCTCCGTCGATACTTTTCTTAACTTGTACTGCCTATATGAAGTGAATTAACAAAGAGAATCAGTGGACGTAGGCATTTTCATGCCGAACCACTTTAAAAAATCTTGTCTCTTTTTAACTTGTTCCTTTATATCTTGGCTGCTTGTTAAGCTTTATCCTTTTCTGTTGAACAAAATCTTATGGCATCTCCACTCAAGACGCACCACGGCCTCATCTGGACAAGGCCTAACAGGTACGCTACGATTCTATGCACTCGCCAATGAGACTCTTTTGCTCCAGCATCCCTCTGCTGCGGGTTAACTCATTGCTCGCACCTGCCCTCAAAGCCAACTGTAATGAGCCGATTATAAGTCATCATAAAGGCCGACTATAGCCGATGGCAGCTCATTACGGCGTTCGGCTCGCCGGCAACTGTGAACCTACTTTAAGCCCCAACATAAGGTGTGGCCAGCCAGGGGTAGTTCACGGCCAACGGCACCCACGCTAGCCGGCCACGGTAAATCGAATAATACCAACGATTACGGACCATAATGGTTCGGGTAGTTACCGTGCGCGATCTCGGCTCCGATGTGTCTTAAGTGCGGCTGTGGTAAAAAAGAAAACTCCCCGCGGAGGCGTAAGATGGGTGACAAATGTCTACAAGACCCACAGCTAGGGAAAGTGACTACAAAACCCGTTTGCCACGAACTTAAGCACATCGACGACCTTCCGTGACTGGATGTTTTACTTTTTCTATATTTCCATTTCATTTAAATACTTTTCTCCTATCCTGTATAACAAACTCTAAAGTACAGGAAACCAAATAGGGAGCATTCACTCATGAGAATCTAAGCCTGCGTACTGGGTGGCAAGGTACTCAGATATATCCATGATCAGTTACACAAGACGCTCAAAGCTACCGCCTGCAAATAAAACATGAAGGGCGGTACTCTCTTCTCTTGTACATAAATACATAACTATAGCTTATTCATACGTCACACTAACATTGCAAAACATGAAATTATATTTCAAGCAAAGGCTTAACATCAAACACAACTAAAATCACAGGCATGTACATAGTTATACTTCTCACGCAGCACATCAAAATGACAACAACATTTAAACATAACAAAATCAGCTTATATTATAAAATCACACAAAGTTATTCTTTGCAAATAATATTATTACAGTCACGTCAATGTTTTGGACTAACGTAAACAACGTTAAAAGGAAATAAAAAAGCGGCCGAATCCGGACAAGTAACCAGTTGCGTCCACACTCCATCACCAACTTCCCAAGCCTACTTGGCCGCAGGGCCGGAGCCCCCAGCATGTTGATCGGAAGTCCCACCTGTCCAATTCAGAAGAGGAATCCATTAAACAAACGATAACCGATCAAGATATGGAAGTCCAGAAAGAAAAGGAAAAGAGAAGAATAACTCACCAGCATCCGCCGCTTGATCCTCATACTCCAGTTGCACACCCGCTTCCTCCACAGCAAGCAACCGCATCCCCTCCTTCACCGCCGCTTGCTCCTCTTTCGAGAACTGAGCAGTGACCACATCCAGACTAAAAGCCACTCCACCTTCCTTACCCGCATTGACCCTGGCCTCCTCTAAAGCCCGAGATATATCTTGGCCATGACCCGGGGATATTCATCCATCCAAGACAAGCTGCCCTCCTTCCAAGTGCGGAAGTACATGTCCTGCAGCATCTCGTCCATCATCCCCTCATTCTCCTCAAACTCCCTCACCCGGGCCTCGGAAGCCTGCAACTTGGCGACAGCGACATCCCTCTCTGATCGGTAACTCAAGCAGTCAGCCTGGAGAGACCTCCTCATCTCCTCCATCTCCTCCTTTAACTTGACTTGAGCCATCTCCGCGGCCTCAAGCCTTCCAGACAACTCCTCTACCTGCTCGAGATCCGCATTCCGAACCTCATCCACTGTCGCAATGGACATGTCGATCCGCTCCTTACAGGCGGTCTCCATCTTCCGTAATTCTGCCCTACTAGCCTTTTCCATGGTCTCTTTCAACCGCCTGGAGGCTTCCTCGTGCTGAGAAATCTGAACGGCTTGACCGGCAAGCTGTTCGGCCTGATCGGCAACCTTCAGCCGCAACTGAATATTAGCACTCCCAATCTCCTCCCCGGCCTTGACCAATTGAGCATGATACTTCATTAACTTCTTGGTCTCTTCAGACACCCGATCGATATTAGCTTTGGCTTCGTCTTCCATGGTAACTACCCGAGTGGTAAGCAGATCAAGATCTAGGGACTTAGCCTCGTCTAACACTCGTACCATGGGGTTGCGGGGAAGGAGGTGCTCATCCGTGGCCTCATCAAATGAAATATCCCGAGAGCTCGGATCTAAATCAGGATGACCGGCAAAGGGGTCACGAGGCACGTCAGGACGCCTTATACGGATAACAGTGGGATTCTTATAAGGAGGTGGAGGGGGGATAAACTCCGTGCTCTCCTCCGTGGTATCACGAGGAGGCTGAACAGGAAGCTGCGGACCTGGGGAAGGCTCAAATAAGGAACGACTTCTCCTCTTTTTCTGAATGCTCTCTTCAATGACCCCAAGAAGAGGACGGTATTTGACCACGTCCCCAGGACAACCAGTAAAAGGCTTCGGCTTATCAGAAGCTCTCATCAACTTGAATTGTTCAAGGCGGTGTCGAACATCTGACGTTTTAACCACCTGGCCTGCCCCTGGAATAAAAGATAAGTGTTACGAACATACAATGGTCCACAATTCAAGAAACATGTTAAGTTAAAAAGAAAGAAAAGTGAGAAGGCACGTCTATTATACAAACCCTGCGGAGAAGTGGGGTACTGCAATAAGTCCTGAATCTCATTCCAGGACGGAAGTGAACCATAAAATATTTCTAAGTCCTTATCGAAAATAGAATCGACGGAAGTCAAAAGTTCACCTTGCACCGCCGAAGTTACCCTAGCTGAGGAGCCTTTAGGGGATGGATCGACACCAGCCACAGCCTTGCCCGCCTCCTTTGCCTTTTCCGCTTCCGATTCTTCCTCCGATTCCCCGAAGGCCTGACGGAGAGCCTCATCCAATTCAGGGTCTTGCCCAGAGGTTAAGGCACCAGCATCACCATCACCATCTCCATCGCCATCTCCTCCGCCTTCTGACTCTCCTCCCATATCGCCTCCTTCGCCCTCTTCCACACCTTCCTCCTGCGGGATGATCGGGCGAGTACTAGGAGAGGGGCCATCAGACTCCTTAAGCTTCTTACCTCCCACGACTGGGTGTTGTGCAAAGGGCTTCCTCTTCCCACTCTTCACCGTGGCCCCCTCCTTAGCTTTAACGGCCTTCTCCTCAGCCGTGTCCCTCTGCTTAACCACGGACTGGTGCGGCTGATCAAGTTGTACTCCAGGAGGGTAGCGTTCCTGATCAGGAACGAAGCCGACCTGTCCCGTGCGGGAATGGCCTTTATTTCAGCAGCAATCCGCGTCAAAGAATCATCTTCCACGACTGCAGTGCCACCTGTCGCTAGCAAGAAATAGAAGCGTGTCAGAAGAAGCACTACAGTCAGAACATGGAAAATATAAATGAAATTATCTTATAGCCGGAAGTGAAAAGGCGGAAAGAAACAGAATCGTCCTTGATAAAAAACCATTCTTTCTTGAACATGGTAAACTTTGAATATAAGTCCAAGACCAGTTTGAAGGGCACGGCCGCTTCTAGACTAATATACGGAGACCCCTTCTTGTAGCCTCTTAGGTTATACAAATATCGAATTTCCCGGTTAGAAGGAGGGCGCCCGTACCTCCTCTGGAAGATAACGAAAAGGCTCACCAGAATGGCATAAGAGTTTGGCTGAAGCTGGAATGGAGCCACATTCAAGTATTTGGTAAAGCTAACTATCCAGGCATTGATAGGAGGGATAGCACCACACATGCAATGATATCTGCTGTAAGCAAAGTAGCCTTCGGGGGGATTATACGGCAACACTCCATCTCCCGGCAACAGCATGCGAGCCCTGTCTATCCCGAAGGAACGGGATATAACATCAAGTTGCTCCTCCTTGAGGGAGCTAGGAAAACAATCGGGAGGGGAGACCAGAAGTTCCTGTGGACCATATCCGTCCACTAACGACCTCGGAACAGGTCGATGCTGCCCGGATCCTGGTTGGGCTGGGGGCACGGAAGAAGACTCTCCTCCATCCTTGGATTTCCGTCTGTCTGATCGTGTTTCCGCCTTGCGAGACATTTATCTACATACACAAAAGTGAAAAGACAGGTTGTTAGAACAAAGAATACAAAGATGTAAGCAAAAAAGAATGCATAAGTCCGGAAGTCCACTGAAATATCAAGCTCATTCAGCAGTATAAGTTAATCTCGTTCGGTAGTGGAATGATAAGTTCATTCGGCACCAGAGTACCAAGGTCGTTCGGCGCTAGTTCATTCGGCAATCCAATACACTTCGTGTACATTTGGCAAACAGGTTCATCCGGTGATAAGAGATCATTCGGCAAAAAATATATATATACCTGATTCGGTATAAACTGGTTCGGCAGAAGGATGGTTCGGTCAAGAATTAGTTCGGCTCTCTGGTTCGGTAAAAAAAAACTAAGGGGGTGTAGCTCTATATATAGGCGCGCTCAGATCTGCCGAACCATCTGGTCCGGCTACCGGACCAACATATACCGGACCAACGAAGTGCCGAATGAAACTATCCACACCGGACCAGCCTCCAACCGAATGAAAACCTATACCTACTCGAAACCGAATGAAGCTGCCTCTACCAGCAGAAACCAGAAACAGGGGGCACGCAAGGCGCCTCGCTCAGATAAGTACTGAACTCTAGGACCTACTAATAAAGTAGAGAATATGATACCAATGAATGAGTCATAAATCCCTCACCAACGTGGGTTAATCATTTACACGTGTACGCGACCACGAACGGTCCATAGGCACGCTCTGAATGGCTATTAACCCTATCGTCGTGAGAATTTGCACTTTGACATCCTTTTTTAAGCTCATCGGTTAAATGGGAATTTGATTCTGATAATTATGAAATGGCTAAGCTACTTACACATGTACGGGGTCGCGAACGATCCCTAGGCATGCTCTGAGCTGGCGATAAACCACCTTGACGAACGATCCAGGGATCCACTCTAACGTGAACCTGGCATCGATAATGCTAAACCCCCTCGGGGCACACTCTCTCGCCTCGAACGTCACGATTCACTTCATCTCGAATATTTCGATCCCGAACGGTCGTTATTTGAAATCACGCTAAAGCTATAAATTCCTTCGCAGGACATCAGCAAGATATGAACATCCAGCCCATGGCATTACAAAACAAGCCTTTCCACCACAGGGAAACAAAGCGCGACACATGCAAGCACGTGCCCCACTTTGGGGGGCAAATGTTGGGCGAATTCTCACCCAGAAGATCTCGAGACCGAGAAGTCACAGTTTCACCCGGGCTTACAACCTCCACTTCGTTCGACAAACGCCAGGCTCAACACAAGCATAGAAGTCTATCCAGCCCAGAGCCCATTCGGCATTTCCAAATACGAAGCCTCGTTCGGCAATACAAGAACATGGCCGTTCGGTGAGACTCATCCGGTCCTCCTTCCACCGAACCAACTATCCACCGAACGAACTACCCTACCGGTCCAGTCACTACCGGTCCACCAACCTTCACACCCCTATGCCGGACCAAAAGGCCTACCGGACCATCTCCACAACCGGTCCAAACAAGCACCGAACCACCTCACTGCCGGTCCACATCCACACTCACTGCCACCGGTCCACACATACCACCGGTCCATACCTACCACCGGTCCAAACTCAATGCCGAATGAAGCTCCGCCGAACCAGATGATTGTCAGTCCAGATTGCTTCAGCCCGGGTCCACCAGCAGCTATATACTTCCAAGACCCCTGCCCCCTACCTCATTCTATAAATAGAGGGGCAGGGGTACAACAATGGCAGACAAGTTTGAGAGCTCAAGCACGGAAGGAACTTTCAAACTACTTTCATATACTTGCACACAAAGCATTGCACTTGTAATCTGAAACAAAGAAGATAATAACATATAAAGTGGACGTAGGCACGTTCTGGCCGAACCACTATAAATTTGTGTGTCTTTTACATTTCAGCCCCTACTTTTTTCATATTTACATAACTCATCTGAATCATTAAGAATCACATAAAATCAACTAAATCACACGACTTGGAGGTGTTTGCCCATTTTTTGCGCAAATACCAGCCACGGTAATCCCGTTTTGCCGTAAAAATCCACGTGTCGAAAAAACGAAGGGTAAAAAACTTACGAGACCCGATTGAGATTCGGGTTGTCCTTTTTGGGCATTAATGTATCCGTTGTTGGCTGAAAGCTGTCAAAGTCATAGAACTCATCGAGGCCTTTGTTCTGACAGGTTATGGCTCCCGTAACTCTAAACGAGCCAGAAGTTATGCCCGTCCGAATAATCGATATCTACAGGGTGCAACATCCACGATGCAAGGTGCAACATCCGTCCGAAATGGCGAAACAGTGCCGTATGACTTTTAGAAATGCGTGCATGGAATTAAAACGGAACATTACCATGGTGCACCACTCTCCAGCGATGGGAAGTCGAAGACGGGCCACGGTAATCCCGTTTTACCGTAAAAATCCACATGTCGAAAAAACGAAGGGTAAAAAACTTGCGAGACCCGATTGAGATTCGGGTTGTCCTTTTTAGGCATTAATCTATCCGTTGATGGCTGAAAGCTGTCAAAACCGTAGAACTCATCGAGGCCTTCGTTTTGACAGGTTATGGCTCCCGTAACTCTAAACGAGCCAGAAGTTATGGCCGTCCGAATAATCGATATCTACAGGATGCCACATCCACGGTGCAAGGTGCAACATCCGTCCGAAATGGCATAACAGCCGTACGGCTTTTAGAAATGCATGCATGGATTTGAAACCGAACAGTACCATGGTGCACCACTCTCCAGTGATGGTAAATCGAAGACCAGCCACGGTAGTCCCGTTTTGCCGTAAAAATCCACGTGTCGAAAAAACGAAGGGTAAAAAACTTACTAGACCCGATTGAAATTCGGGTTGTCCTTTTTGGGCATTAATATATACGTTGATGGCTGAAAGCTGTCAAAGCCATAGAACTCATCGAGGCCTTCGTTTTGACATGTTATGGCTCCCGTAACTCTAAACGAGCCAGAAGTTATAGCATTCCGAATAATCGATATCTACAGGGTGCAGCATCCACGGTGCAAGGAGCAACATCCGTCCGAAATGGCGAAACAGTGTCGTACGGCTTTTGGAAATGCGTGCATGGATTTGAAACTGAACAGTACCATGGTGCACCACTATCTAGCGATGGTAAATCGAAGACCAGCCACCGTAATCCCGTTTTACCGTAAAAATCCACGTGTCGAAAAAACGAACGGTAAAAAACTTAAGAGACCCGATTGAGATTCGGGTTGTCCTTTTTGGGCATTAATCTATCCGTTGACGGCTGAAAGCTGTCAAAGCCGTAGAACTCATCGAGTCCTTCGTTTTGACAGGTTATGGCTTCCGTAACTCTAAACGAGCCAGAAGTTAAGCCCGTCCGAATAATTGATATCTACAGGGTGCAACATCCACGATGCAAGGTGCAACATCCGTCCGAAATGGCGAAACAGTGCCGTATGACTTTTAGAAATGCGTGCGTGGATTTAAAACGGAACATTACCATGGTGCACCACTCTCCAGCGATGGGAAGTCGAAGATGGGCCACGGTAATCCCGTTTTACCGTAAAAATCCACGTGTCGAAAAAACGAAGGGTAAAAAACTTACGAGACCCGATTGAGATTCGGGTTGTCCTTTTTGGGCATTAATCTATCCGTTGACGGCTGAAAGCTGTCAAAGCCGTAGAACTCATCGAGGCCTTCGTTTTGACAGGTTATGGCTCCCGTAACTCTAAACGAGCCAGAAGTTATAGCCATCCGAATAATCGATATCTACAGGGTGCAACATCCACGGTGCAAGGTGCAACATCCGTCCGAAATGGCAAAACAGTGCCGTACGACTTTTAGAAATGCGTGCATGGATTTGAAACGGAACAGTATCATGGTGCACCACTCTCCAGCGATGGTAAATCGAAGACCAGCCACGGTAATCCCGTTTTGCCGTAAAAATCCACGTTTCGAAAAAACGAAGGTTAAAAAACTTACGAGACCCGATTGAGATTCGGGTTGTCCTTTTTGGGCATTAATGTATCCGTTGATGGCTGAAAGCTGTCAAAGCCATGGAACTCATCGAGGCCTTCGTTTTGACAGGTTATGGCTCCCGTAACTCTAAACGAGCCAGAAGTTATGGCCGTCCGAATAAACGATATCTACAGGGTGCAACATCCACGATGCAAGGTGCAACATCCGTCCGAAATGGCGAAACAGTGCCGTATGACTTTTAGAAATGCGTGCATGGATTTAAAACGGAACATTACCATGGTGCACCACTCTCCAGCGATGGAAAGTCGAAGACGGGCCACGGTGATCCCCTTTTACCGTAAAAATCCACGTGTCGAAAAAACGAAGGGTAAAAAACTTACGAGACCCGACTGAGATTCGGGTTTTCCTTTTTGGGCATTAATCTATCCGTTGACGGCTGAAAGCTGTCAAAGCCGTAGAACTCATCGAGGCCTTCGTTTTTACAGGTTATGGATCCCGTAACTCTAAACGAGCCAGAAGTTATAGCCGTCCGAATAATCGATATCTACAGGGTGCAACATCCACGGTGCAAGGTTCAACATCCGTCCGAAATGGCGAAACTGTGTCGTACGACTTTTAGAAATGCGTGCATGGATTTGAAACTGAACAGTATCATGGTGCACCACTCTCCAGCAATGGTAAATCGAAGACCAGCCAGGGTAATCCCGTTTTGCCGTAAAAATCCACGTGTCGAAAAAACGAAGGGTAAAAAACTTACGAGACCCGATTGAGATTTGGGTTGTCCTTTTCGGGCATTAATGTATCCGTTGATGGCTAAAAGCTGTCGCAGCCATAGAACTCATCGAGGCCTTCGTTTTGACAGGTTATGGCTCCCTTAACTCTAAACGAGCCAGAAGTTATGCCCGTCCGAATAATCGATATCTACAGGGTGCAACATCCACGATGCAAGGTGCAACATCCGTCCGAAATGGCGAAACACTGCCGTATGACTTTTAGAAATGCGTGCATGGATTTAAAATGAAACATTACCACGGTGCACCACTCTCCAGCGATGGGAAGTCGAAGACGGGCCACGGTAATCCCGTTTTACCGTAAAAATCCACGTGTCGAAAAAACGAAGGGTAAAAAACTTACGAGACCCGATTGAGATTCGGGTTGTCCTTTTTGGGCATTAATCTATCCGTTGATGGCTGAAAGCTGTCAAAACCGTAGAACTCATCGAGGCCTTCGTTTTGACAGGTTATGGCTCCCGTAACTCTAAACGAGCCAGAAGTTATAGCCGTCCGAATAATCGATATCTACAGGGTGCAACATCCACGGTGCAAGGTGCAACATCCGTCCGAAATGGCGAAACAGTGCCGTACGACTTTTAGAAATGCGTGCATGGATTTGAAACGGAACAGTATCATGGTGCACCACTATCCAACGATGGTAAATCGAAGACCATCCACCGTAATCCTGTTTTACCGTAAAAATGCACGTGTCGAAAAAACGAAGGGTAAAAAACTTACGAGACCCGATTGAGATTCGGGTTGTCCTTTTTGGGCATTAATCTATCCGTTGACGGCTGAAAGCTGTCAAAGCCGTAGAACTCATCGAGGCCTTCGTTTTGACAGGTTATGGCTTCCGTAACTCTAAAGGAGCCAGAAGTTAAGCCCGTCCGAATAATTGATATCTACAGGGTGCAACATCCACGATGCAAGGTGCAACATCCGTCCGAAATGGCGAAACAGTGCCGTATGACTTTTAGAAATGCGTGCGTGGATTTAAAACGGAACATTACCATGGTGCACCACTCTCCAGCAATGGGAAGTCGAAGATGGGCCACGGTAATCCCGTTTTACCGTAAAAATCCACGTGTCGAAAAAACGAAGGGTAAAAAACTTACGAGACCCGATTGAGATTCGGGTTGTCCTTTTTGGGCATTAATCTATCCGTTGATGGCTGAAAGCTGTCAAAGCCGTAGAACTTATCGAGGCTTCGTTTTGACAGGTTATGGCTCCCGTAACTCTAAACGAGCCAGAAGTTATAGCCGTCCGAATAATCGATATCTACAGGGTGCAACATCCACGGTGCAAGGTGCAACATCCGTCCGAAATGGCGAAACAGTGCCGTACGACTTTTAGAAATGCGTGCATGGATTTGAAACGGAACAGTATCATGGTGCACCACTCTCCAGCGATGGTAAATCGAAGACCAGCCACGGTAATCCCGTTTTGCCGTAAAAATCCACGTTTCGAAAAAACGAAGGGTAAAAAACTTACGAGACCCGATTGAGATTCGGGTTGTCCTTTTTGGGCATTAATGTATCCGTTGATGGCTGAAAGCTGTCAAAGCCATGGAACTCATCGAGGCCTTCGTTTTGACAGGTTATGGCTTCCGTAACTCTAAACGAGCCAGAAGTTATGGCCGTCCGAATAAACGATATCTACAGGGTGCAACATCCACGATGCAAGGTGCAACATCCGTCGGAAATGGCGAAACAGTGCCGTATGACTTTTAGAAAAGCGTGCATGGATTTAAAACGGAACATTACCATGGTGCACCACTCTCCAGCGATGGGAAGTCGAAGACGGGCCACGGTGATCCCGTTTTACCGTAAAAATCCACGTGTCGAAAAAACGAAGGGTAAAAAACTTACGAGACCCGACTGAGATTCGGGTTTTCTTTTTTGGGCATTAATCTATCCGTTGATGGCTGAAAGCTGTCAAAGCCGTAGAACTCATCGAGGCCTTCGTTTTTACAGGTTATGGCTCCAGTAACTCTAAACGAGCCAGAAGTTATAGCCGTCCGAATAATCGATATCTACAGGGTGCAACATCCACGGTGCAAGGTGCAACATCCGTCCGAAATGGCGAAACTGTGTCGTACGACTTTTAGAAATGCGTGCATGGATTTGAAACTGAACAGTATCATGGTGCACCACTCTCCAGCGATGGTAAATCGAAGACCAGGCAGGGTAATCCCGTTTTGCCGTAAAAATCCACGTGTCGAAAAAACGAAGGGTAAAAAACTTACGAGACCCGATTGAGATTTGGGTTGTCCTTTTCGGGCATTAATGTATCCGTTGATGGCTAAAAGCTGTCGCAGCCATAGAACTCATCGAGGCCTTCGTTTTGACAGGTTATGGCTCCCTTAACTCTAAACGAGCCAGAAGTTATGCCCGTCCGAATAATCGATATCTACAGGGTGCAACATCCACGATGCAAGGTGCAACATCCGTCGAAATGGCGAAACAGTGCCGTATGACTTTTAGAAATGCGTGCATGGATTTAAAATGAAACATTACCACGGTGCACCACTCTCCAGCGATAGGAAGTCGAAGACGGGCCACGGTAATCCCGTTTTACCGTAAAATTCCACGTGTCGAAAAAACGAAGGGTAAAAAACTTACGAGACCCGATTGAGATTCAGGTTGTCCTTTTTGGGCATTAATCTATCTGTTGACGGCTGAAAGCGGTCAAAGCCGTAGAACTCATCGAAGCCTTCGTTTTGACAGGTCATGGCTCCCGTAACTCTAAACGAGCCAGAAGTTATAGCCGTCCGAATAATCGATATCTACAGGGTGCATCATCCACGGTGCAAGGTGCAACATCCGTCCGATATGGCGAAACAGTGCCGTACGACTTTTAGAAATGCATGCATGGATTTGAAATGGAACAGTACCATGGTGCATCACTCTTCAGCGATGCGAAGTCGAAGACGGGCCACGGTAATCCCGTTTTACCGTAAAAATGCACGTGTCGAAAAAACGAAGGGTAAAAAACTTACGAGACCCGATTGAGATTCGGGTTGTCCTCTTTGGGCATTAATCTATCCGTTGACGGCTGAAAGCTGTCAAAACCGTTGAACTCATCGAGGCCTTCGTTTTGACAGGTTATGGCTTCCGTAACTCTTAACGACCCAGAAGTTATGGCCGTCCGAATAATCGATATCTACAGGGTGCAACATCCACGGTGCAAGGTGCAACATCCGTCCGAAATGGCGAAACAGTGCCGTACGACCTTTAGAAATGCATGCATGGATTTGAAACGGAACAGTACCATGGTGCACTACTTTTCAGTGATGGGAAGTCAAAGACAGGGAAAGTAATCCCGTTTTACCGTAAAAATCCACGTGTCGAAAAAGCGAAGGGTAAAAAACTTACGAGACCTGATTGAGATTCGGGCTGTCCTTTTTGGGCATTAATCTATCCGTTGACGGCTGAAAGCTGTCAAAGCCGTAGAACTCATCGAGGCCTTCGTTTTGACAGGTTATGGCCCCGTAACTCTTAACGAGTCAGATGTTACGGTCGTCCGAATAATCGATATCTACAGGGTGCAACATCCACGGTGCAAGGTGCAACATCCATCCGAAATGGCGAAACAGTGCCGTACGACTTTTAGAAATGCGTGCATGGATTTGAAACGGAACAGTACCATGGTGCACCACTCTCCAGCGATGGGAAGTCGAAGACGGGCCACGGTAATCCCGTTTTACCGTAAAAATCCACGTGTCGAAAAAACGAAGGGTAAAAAACCTACGAGACCCGATTGAGATTCGGGTTGTCCTTTTTGGGCATTAATCTATCCGTTGACGGCTGAAAGCTGTCAAAGCCGTAGAACTCATCGAGGCCTTCGTTTTGACAGGTAATGGCTCCCGTAACTCTAAAGGAGCCAGAAGTTATAGCCGTCCGAAAAATCGATATCTACAGGGTGCAACATCCACGGTGCAAGGTGCAATATCCATCCGAAATGGCGAAACAGTGCCGTACGGCTTTTAGAAATGCGTGCATGGATTTGAAACGGAACAGTACCATGGTGCACCACTCTCCAACGATGGTAAATCGAAGACCAGCAACGGTAATCCCGTTTTGCCGTAAAAATCCACGTGTCGAAAACACGAAGGGTAAAAAACAAACGAGAACCGATTGAGATTCGGGTTGTCCATTTTGGGCATTAATATATCCGTTGAAGGATGAAAGCTGTCAAAGCCGTAGAACTCATCGAGGCCTTCGTTTTGACAGGTTATGGCTCCCGTAACTCTAAACGAGCCATAAGTTATGGCCGTCCGAATAATCGATATCTACAGGGTGCAACATCACGGTGCAAGGTGCAACATTCGTCCGAAATTGCGAAACAGTGCCGTCCGACTTTTAGAAATGCGTGCATGGATTTGAAACGGAACATTACCATGGTTCACCACTCTCTAGCGATGGGAAGTCGAAGACGGGCCACGGTAATCCCGTTTTACCGTAAAAATCCACGTGTCGAAAAAACGAAGGGTAAAAAACTTACGAGACCCGATTGAGATTCGGGTTGTCCTTTTTGGGCATTAATCTATCATTTGACGGTTGAAAGCTGTCAAAGCTGTAGAACACATCGAGGCCTTCGTTTTAACAGGTTATGGCTCCCGTAACCCTTAACGAGCCAGAAGTTATGGCCGTCCGAATAATCGATATCTACAGGGTGCAACATCCACGGTTCAAGGTGCAACATCCGTCCGAAATGGAGAAACAGTGCCGTACGACTTTTAGAAATGCGTGCATCGATTTGAAACAGAACAGTACCATGATGCACCACTCTTCAGCGATGGGAAGTCGAAGACGGGCCACGGTAATCCCGTTTTACCGTAAAAATCCACGTGTCAAAAAAACGAAGGGTAAAAAACTTACGAGACCCGATTGAGATTCGGTTTGTCCTTTTTGGGCATTAATCTATCCATTGACGGCTGAAAGCTGTCAAAGCCGTAGAACTCATCGAGGCCTTCGTTTTGACAGGTTATGGCTGCCGTAACTCTAAACGAGCCAGAAGTTATGGTCGTCCGAATAATCGATATCTACAGGGTGCAACATCCACGGTGCAAGGTGCAACATCCGTCCGAAATGGCGAAACAGTGCCGTACGACTTTTAGAAATGCGTGCATGGATTTGAAACGGAACAGTACCATGGTGCACCACTCTCCAGCGATGGGAAGTCGAAGACGGGCCACGGTAATCCCGTTTTACCGTAAAAATCCACGTGTCGAAAAAACGAAGGGTAAAAAACCTACGAGACCCGATTGAGATTCGGGTTGTCCTTTTTGGCATTAATCTATCCGTTGACGGCTGAAAGCTGTCAAAGCCGTAGAACTCATAGAGGCCTTCGTTTTGACAGGTTATGGATCCCGTAACTCTAAACGAGCCAGAAGTTATAGCCGTCCGAATAATCGATATCTACAGGGTGCAACATCCACGGTGCATGGTGCAATATCTATCCGAAATGGCGAAACAGTGCCGTACGGCTTTTAGAAATGCGTGCATGGATTTGAAACGGAACAGGATCATGGTGCACCACTCTCCAGCGATGGTAAATCGAAGACCAGCCACGGTAATCCCGTTTTGCCGTAAAAATCCACATGTCGAAAAAACGAAGGGTAAAAAACTTACGAGACCCGATTGAGATTCGGGTTGTCCTTTTTGGGCATTAATCTATCCGTTGACGGCTGAAAGCTATCACAGCCGTAGAACTCATCAAGGCCTTTGTTTTGACAGGTTATGGCTCCCGTAAATCTTAACGAGCCAGAATTTATGGCCGTCCGAATAATCGATATCTAAAGGGTGCAACATCCACGGTGCAAGGTGCAACATCCGTCCGAAATGGCGAAACAGTGTCGTATGACTTTTAGAAATGCGTGCATGGATTTGAAACGGAACAGTACCATGGTGCACCACTCTCCAGCGATGGGAAGTCGAAGACGGGCCATGGTAATCCCGTTTTACCGTAAAAATCCACGTGTCGAAAAAACGAAGGGTAGAAAACTTACGAGACCCGATTGAGATTCGGGTTGTCCTTTTTGGGCATTAATCTATCGGTTGACAGCTGAAAGCTGTCAAAGCCGTAGAACTCATCGAGGCGTTCGTTTTGACAGGTTATGGCTTCCGTAACTCTAAACGAGCCAAAAGTTATGACCGTCCGAATAATCGATATCTACAGGGTGCAACATCCACGGTGCAAGGTGCAACATCCATCCGAAATGGAGAAACAGTGTCGTACGACTTTTAGAAATGCGTGCATGGATTTGAAACGGAACAGTACCATGGTGCATCACTCTTCAGTGATGGGAAGTCGAAGACGGGCCACGGTAATCCCGTTTTACCGTAAAAATGCACGTGTCGAAAAAGCGAAGGGTAAAAAACTTAGGAGACCCGATTGAGATTCGGGTTGTCCTTTTTGGGTATTAATCTATCCGTTGACCGCTGAAAGCTGTCAAAGCCATTGAAATCATCGAGGCCTTCGTTTTGACAGGTTATAGCTCCAGTAACTCTTAATGACCCAGAAGTTATGGCCGTCCGAATAATCGATATCTACAGGGTGCAACATCCAAGGTGCAATGTGCAACATCCGTCCGAAATGGCGAAACAGTGCCGTACGACCATTAGAAATGCGTGCATGGATTTGAAACGGAACAGTACCATGGTGCACCACTCTTCAGCGATGGGAAGTCAAAGACGGGGAAAAGTTATCCCATTTTACCGTAAAAATCCACGTGTCGAAAAAGCGAAGGGTAAAAAACTTACGAGACCCGATTGAGATTCGGGTTGTCCTTTTTGGGCATTAATCTATCCGTTGACGGCTGAAAGCTGTCAAAGCCGCCTTCGTTTTGACAGGTTATGGCTCCCGTAACTCTTAACGAGCCAGAAGTTATGGCCGTCCGGATAATCGATATCTACAGGGTGCAACATCCACGGTGCAAGGTGCAACATCCGTCCGAAATGGCGAAACAGTGTCGTACGATTTTTAGAATGCGTGCATGGATTTGAAACGGTACAGTACCATGGTGCACCACTCTCCAGCGATGGGAAGTCGAAGACGGGCCACGGTAATCCCGTTTTACCGTAAAAATCCACGTGTCGAAAAAACGAAGGGTAAAAAACTTACGAGACCCGATTGAGATTCGGGTTGTCCTTTTTGGGCATTAATCTATACGTTGACGGCTGAAAGCTATCAAAGCCATAGAAATCATCGAGGCCTTCGTTTTGACAGGTTATGGCTCCCGTAACTCTTAACGAGCCAGAAGTTATGGCCGTCCGAATAATCGATATCCGTAGGGTGCAACATCCACGGTGCAAGGGGCAACATCCGTCCGAAATGGAGAATCAGTGTCGTACGGCTTTTGGAAATGCGTGCATCAATTTGAAACGGAACAGTACCATGATGCACCACTCATCAGCGATGGGAAGTCGAAGACGGGCCACGGTAATCCCGTTTTACCGTAAAAATGCACGTGTCAAAAAAACGAAGGGTAAAAAACTTACGAGGCCCGATTGAGATTTGGGTTGTCCTTTTTGGGCATTAATCTATCCATTGACGGCTGAAAGCTGTCAAAGCCGTAGAACTCATCGAGGTCTTCGTTTTGACAGTTATGGCTCCCGTAACTCTAAACGAGCCAGAAGTTATGGCCGTCCGAATAATCGATATCTACAGGGTGCAACATCCACGGTGCAAGGTGCAACATCCGTCCGAAATGACGAAACAGTGCCGTACGGCTTTTAGAAATGCGTGCATGGATTTGAAACTGAACAGTACCATGGTGCACCACTCTCCAGCGATGGTAAATTGAAGACCAGCCACGGTAATCCCGTTTTGCCGTAAAAATCCACGTCTCGAAAAAACGAAGGGTAAAAAACTTACGAGACCCGATTGAGATTCGGGTTGTCCTTTTTGGGCATTAATATATCCGTCGACGGCTGAAAGCTGTCAAAGCCATAGAACTCATCGAGGCCTTCATTTTGACAGGTTATGGCTCCCGTAACTCTAAACGAGCCAGAAGTTATAGCCGTCCGAATAATGATATCTACAGGGTGCAACATCCACGGTGCAAGGTGCAACATCCGTCCGAAATGGCGAAACAGTGCCGTACGGCTTTTAGAAATGCGTGCACGGATTTGAAATGGAACAGTACCATGGTGCACCACTCTCCAGCGATGGTAAATCGAAACCAGCCACGGTAATCCCGTTTTGCCGTAAAAATCCACGTGTCGAAAAAACTAAGGGTAAAAAATTTACGAGATCCGATTGAGATTCGGGTTGTCCTTTTTGGGCATTAATATATCCGTTGAAGGCTGAAATCTGTTAAAGCCGTAGAACTCATCGAGGCCTTCGTTTTGACCGGTTATGGTTCCCGTAACTCTAAAGGAGACAGAAGTTATGGCCGTCCGAATAATCGATATCTACAGGGTGCAACATCCACGGTGCAAGGTG
This sequence comes from Allium cepa, assembly GCA_030765085.1. Lineage (NCBI taxonomy): Eukaryota > Viridiplantae > Streptophyta > Magnoliopsida > Asparagales > Amaryllidaceae > Allium > Allium cepa. Next base: position 4,558,717 of record CM060941.1, read on the forward strand.
CAACATCCGTCCGAAATGGCGAAATAGTGCCGTACGACTTTTAGAAATGCGTGCATGGATTTGAAACGGAATAGTACCATGGTGCACCACTCTCCAGCGATGGTAAATCGAAGACCAGCCATGGTAATCCCGTTTTGCCGTAAAAATCCACGTGTCGAAAAAACGAAGGGTAAAAAATTTACGAGACCCGATTGAGATTCGGGTTGTCCGTTTTGGGCATTAATATATTCGTTGAAGGATGAAAGCTGTCAAAGCCGTAGAACTCATCGAGGCCTTCGTTTTGACAGGTTATGGCTCCCTTAACTCTAAGCGAGCCATAAGTTATAGCCGTCCGAATAATCGATATCTACAGGGTGCAACATCCACGGTGCAAGGTGCAACATCCGTCCGAAATTGCGAAACAGTGACGTACGACTTTTAGAAATGCGTGCATGGATTTGAAACGGAACATTACCATGGTGCACCACTCTCTAGCGGTGGGAAGTCGAAGACGGGACACGGTAATCCCGTTTTACCGTAAAAATCCACGTGTCAAAAAAACGAAGGGTAAAAAACTTACGAGACCCGATTGAGATTCGGGTTGTCCTTTTTGGGCATTAATCAATCCGTTGACGGCTGAAAGCTGTCAAAGCTATAGAACTCATCGAGGCCTTCGTTTTCACAGGTTATGGCTCCCGTAACTCTTAACGAGCCAGAAGTTATGGCCGTCCGAATAATCGATATCTGCAGGGTGCAACATCCACGGTGCAAGGTGCAACATCCGTCCGAAATGGAGAAACAGTGCCGTACGGCTTTTAGAAATGCGTGCATCGATTTGAAACGGAATAGTACCATGATGCACCACTCTTCAGCGATGGGAAGTCGAAGACGGGCCACGGTAATCCCGTTTTACCGTAAAAATCCACGTGTCAAAAAAACGAAGGGTAAAAAACTTACGAGACCCGATTGAGATTCGGGTTGTCCTTTTTGGGCATTAATCTATCCGTTGACGGCTGAACGCTGTCAAAACCGTAGAACTCATCGAGGCCTTCGTTTTGACAGGTTATGGCTCCCGTAACTCTAAACCAGCCAGAAGTTATGGCCGTCCGAATAATCGATATCTACAGGGTGCAACATCCACGGTGCAAGGTGCAACATCCATCCGACATGGCGAAACAGTGTCGTACGACTTTTAGAAATGCGTGCATGGATTTGAAACGGAACATTACCATGGTACACCACTCTCCAGCGATGGGAAGTCGAAGACGGGACACGGTAATCCCGTTTTACCGTAAAAATCCACGTGTCGAAAAAACGAAGGGTAAAAAACTTACGAGACCCGATTGAGATTCGGGTTGTCCTTTTTGGGCATTAATCTATCCGTTGATGGCTGAAAGCTGTCAAAGCAGTAGAACTCATCGAGGCCTTCGTTTTAACAGGTTATGGCTCCCGTAACTCTTAACGAGCCAGAAGTTATGGCCGTCCGAATAATCGATATCCGCAGGGTGCAACATCCACGGTGCAAGGTGCAACATCCGTCCGAAATGGAGAATCAGTGTCGTACGGCTTTTAGAAATGCGTGCATCAATTTGAAACGGAACAGTACCATGATGCACCACTCATCAGCGATGGGAAGTCGAAGACGGGCCACAGTAATCCCGTTTTACCGTAAAAATCCACGTGTCAAAAAAACGAAGGGTAAAAAACTTACGAGACCCGATTGAGATTCGGGTTGTCCTTTTTGGGCATTAATCTATCCATTGACGGCTGAAAGCTGTCAAAGCCGTAGAACTCATCGAGGTCTTCGTTTTGACAGGTTATGGCTCCCGTAACTCTAAACGAGCCAGAAGTTATGGCCGTCCGAATAATCGATATCTACAGGGTGCAACATCCACGGTGCAAGGTGCAACATCCGTCCGAAATGGCGAAACAGTGCCGTACGACCTTTAGAAATGCGTGCATGGATTTGAAACGGAACAGTACCATGGGGCACCACTCTTCAGCAATGGGAAGTCAAAGACGGGGCAAAGTAATCACGTTTTACCGTAAAAATCCACGTGTCGAAAAAACGAAGGGTAAAAAACTTACGAGACCCAATTGAGATTCGGGTTGTCCTTTTTGGGCATTTATCTATCCGTTGACGGCTGAACGCTATCAAAGCCATATAACTCATCGAGGCCTTCGTTTTGACAGGTTATGGCTCCCGTAACTCTTAACGAGCCAGAAGTTATGGCCGTCCGAATAATCGATATCTACAGGGTGCAACATCCACGGTGCAAGGTGCAACATCCATCCGAAATGGCAAAACAGTGTCGTACGACTGTTAGAAAAGCGTGCATGGATTTGAAACGGAACAGTACCATGGTGCACCACTCTCCAGCGATGGGAAGTCGAAGACGGGCCACGGTAATCCCATTTTACCGTAAAAATCCACGTGTCGAAAAAACGAAGGGTAAAAAACTTACGAGACCCGATTGAGATTCGGGTTGTCCTTTTTGGGCATTAATCTATCCGTTGACGGCTGAACGCTATCAAAGCCATAGACCTCATCGAGGCCTTCGTTTTGACAGGTTATGGCTCCCGTAACTCTTAACAAGTCAGAAGTTATGGCCGTCCGAATAATCGATATCTACAGGGTGCAACATCCACGGTGCAAGGTGCAACATCCGTCCGAAATGGCGAAACAGTGCCGTACGGATTTTAGAAATGCGTGCATGGATTTGAAACGGAACAGTATCATGGTGCACCACTTTCTAGCGATGGTAAATCGAAGACCATCCACCGTAATCCTGTTTTGCCGTAAAAATCCACGTGTCGAAAAAACGAAGGGTAAAAAACTTACGAGACCCGATTAAGATTCGGGTTGTCCTTTTTGGGCATTAATCTATACGTTGACGGCTGAAAGCTGTCAAAGCCGTAGAACTCATCGAGGCCTTCGTTTTGACAGGTTATGGCTCCCGTAACACTTAACGAGCCAGAAGTTATGGCCGTCCGAAAAATCGATATCTATAGGGTGCAACATCCACGGTGCAAGGTGCAACATCCGTCCGAAATGGCGAAACAGTGCCGTACGACTTTTAGAAATGCGTGCATGAATTTGAAATGGAACAGTACCATGGTGCATCACTCTCCAGCGATGGGAAGTCGAAGACGGGCCACGGTAATCCCGTTTTACCGTAAAAATCCACGTGTCGAAGGTAAAAAACTTACGAGACCCGATTGAGATTCGGGTTGTCCTTTTTGGGCGTTAATCTATCCGTTGGCGGCTGAAAGCTGTCAAAGCCGTAGAACTCATCGAGGTTTTCGTTTTGACAGGTTATGGCTCCCATAACTCTAAACGAGCCACAAGTTATAGCCGTCCGAATAATCGATATCTACAGGGTGCAACATCCACGGTGCGAGGTGCAATATCCGTCCGAAATGGCGAAACAGTGCCGTATGACTTTTAGAAATGCGTACATGGATTTGAAACGGAACAGTACCATGGTGCACCACTCTCCAGCGATGGGAAGTCGAAGACGGGCCACGGTAATCCCGTTTTACCGTAAAAATCCACGTGTCGAAAAAACGTAGGGTAAAAAACATACGAGACCTGATTGAGATTCGGGTTGTCCTTTTTGGGCATTAATCTATCCGTTGATGGCTGAAAGCTGTCAAAGCCGTAGAACTCATCGAGGTCTTCGTTTTGATAGGTTATGGCTCCCGTAATTCTAAACGAGCCAGAAGTTATGGCCGTCCGAATAATCGATATCTACAGGGTGCAACATCCACGGTGCAAGGTGCAACATCCGTCCGAAATGACGAAACAGTGCCGTACGGCTTTTAGAAATGCGTGCATGGATTTGAAACTGAACAGTACCATGGTGCACCACTCTCCAGCGATGGTAAATTGAAGACCAGCCACGGTAATCCCGTTTTGCCGTAAAAATCCACGTCTCGAAAAAACGAAGGGTAAAAAACTTACGAGACCCGATTGAGATTCGGGTTGTCCTTTTTGGGCATTAATATATCCGTCGACGGCTGAAAGCTGTCAAAGCCATAGAACTCATCGAGGCCTTCATTTTGACAGGTTATGGCTCCCGTAACTCTAAACGAGCCAGAAGTTATAGCCGTCCGAATAATGATATCTACAGGGTGCAACATCCACGGTGCAAGGTGCAACATCCGTCCGAAATGGCGAAACAGTGCCGTACGGCTTTTAGAAATGCGTGCACGGATTTGAAATGGAACAGTACCATGGTGCACCACTCTCCAGCGATGGTAAATCGAAACCAGCCACGGTAATCCCGTTTTGCCGTAAAAATCCACGTGTCGAAAAAACTAAGGGTAAAAAATTTACGAGATCCGATTGAGATTCGGGTTGTCCTTTTTGGGCATTAATATATCCGTTGAAGGCTGAAATCTGTTAAAGCCGTAGAACTCATCGAGGCCTTCGTTTTGACCGGTTATGGTTCCCGTAACTCTAAAGGAGACAGAAGTTATGGCCGTCCGAATAATCGATATCTACAGGGTGCAACATCCACGGTGCAAGGTGCAACATCCGTCCGAAATGGTGAAATAGTGCCGTACGACTTTTTGAAATGCGTGCATGGATTTGAAACGGAATAGTACCATGGTGCACCACTCTCCAGCGATGGTAAATCGAAGACCAGCCACGGTAATCCCGTTTTGCCGTAAAAATCCACGTGTCGAAAAAACGAAGGGTAAAAAATTTACGAGACCCGATTGAGATTCGGGTTGTCCGTTTTGGGCATTAATATATTCGTTGAAGGATGAAAGCTGTCAAAGCCGTAGAACTCATCGAGGCCTTCGTTTTGACAGGTTATGGCTCCCTTAACTCTAAGCGAGCCATAAGTTATAGCCGTCCGAATAATCGATATCTACAGGGTGCAACATCCACGGTGCAAGGTGCAACATCCGTCCGAAATTGCGAAACAGTGACGTACGACTTTTAGAAATGCGTGCATGGATTTGAAACGGAACATTACCATGGTGCACCACTCTCCAGCGGTGGGAAGTCGAAGACGGGACACGGTAATCCCGTTTTACCGTAAAAATCCACGTGTCAAAAAAACGAAGGGTAAAAAACTTACGAGACCCGATTGAGATTCGGGTTGTCCTTTTTGGGCATTAATCAATCCGTTGACGGTTGAAAGCTGTCAAAGCTATAGAACTCATCGAGGCCTTCGTTTTCAAAGGTTATGGCTCCCGTAACTCTTAACGAGCCAGAAGTTATGGCCGTCCGAATAATCGATATCTGCAGGGTGCAACATCCACGGTGCAAGGTGCAACATCCGTCCGAAATGGAGAAACAGTGCCGTACGGCTTTTAGAAATGCGTGCATCGATTTGAAACGGAATAGTACCATGATGCACCACTCTTCAGCGATGGGAAGTCGAAGACGGGCCACGGTAATCCCGTTTTACCGTAAAAATCCACGTGTCAAAAAAACGAAGGGTAAAAAACTTACGAGACCCGATTGAGATTCGGGTTGTCCTTTTTGGGCATTAATCTATCCGTTGACGGCTGAACGCTGTCAAAACCGTAGAACTCATCGAGGCCTTCGTTTTGACAGGTTATGGCTCCCGTAACTCTAAACCAGCCAGAAGTTATGGCCGTCCGAATAATCGATATCTACAGGGTGCAACATCCACGGTGCAAGGTGCAACATCCATCCGACATGGCGAAACAGTGTCGTACGACTTTTAGAAATGCGTGCATGGATTTGAAACGGAACATTACCATGGTACACCACTCTCCAGCGATGGGAAGTCGAAGACGGGACACGGTAATCCCGTTTTACCGTAAAAATCCACGTGTCGAAAAAACGAAGGGTAAAAAACTTACGAGACCCGATTGAGATTCGGGTTGTCCTTTTTGGGCATTAATCTATCCGTTGATGGCTGAAAGCTGTCAAAGCAGTAGAACTCATCGAGGCCTTCGTTTTAACAGGTTATGGCTCCCGTAACTCTTAACGAGCCAGAAGTTATGGCCGTCCGAATAATCGATATCCGCAGGGTGCAACATCCACGGTGCAAGGTGCAACATCCGTCCGAAATGGAGAATCAGTGTCGTACGGCTTTTAGAAATGCGTGCATCAATTTGAAACGGAACAGTACCATGATGCACCACTCATCAGCGATGGGAAGTCGAAGACGGGCCACAGTAATCCCGTTTTACCGTAAAAATCCACGTGTCAAAAAAACGAAGGGTAAAAAACTTACGAGACCCGATTGAGATTCGGGTTGTCCTTTTTGGGCATTAATCTATCCATTGACGGCTGAAAGCTGTCAAAGCCGTAGAACTCATCGAGGTCTTCGTTTTGACAGGTTATGGCTCCCGTAACTCTAAACGAGCCAGAAGTTATGGCCGTCCGAATAATCGATATCTACAGGGTGCAACATCCACGGTGCAAGGTGCAACATCCGTCCGAAATGGCGAAACAGTGCCGTACGACCTTTAGAAATGCGTGCATGGATTTGAAACGGAACAGTACCATGGGGCACCACTCTTCAGCAATGGGAAGTCAAAGACGGGGCAAAGTAATCACGTTTTACCGTAAAAATCCACGTGTCGAAAAAACGAAGGGTAAAAAACTTACGAGACCCAATTGAGATTCGGGTTGTCCTTTTTGGGCATTTATCTATCCGTTGACGGCTGAACGCTATCAAAGCCATATAACTCATCGAGGCCTTCGTTTTGACAGGTTATGGCTCCCGTAACTCTTAACGAGCCAGAAGTTATGGCCGTCCGAATAATCGATATCTACAGGGTGCAACATCCACGGTGCAAGGTGCAACATCCATCCGAAATGGCAAAACAGTGTCGTACGACTGTTAGAAAAGCGTGCATGGATTTGAAACGGAACAGTACCATGGTGCACCACTCTCCAGCGATGGGAAGTCGAAGACGGGCCACGGTAATCCCATTTTACCGTAAAAATCCACGTGTCGAAAAAACGAAGGGTAAAAAACTTACGAGACCCGATTGAGATTCGGGTTGTCCTTTTTGGGCATTAATCTATCCGTTGACGGCTGAACGCTATCAAAGCCATAGACCTCATCGAGGCCTTCGTTTTGACAGGTTATGGCTCCCGTAACTCTTAACAAGTCAGAAGTTATGGCCGTCCGAATAATCGATATCTACAGGGTGCAACATCCACGGTGCAAGGTGCAACATCCGTCCGAAATGGCGAAACAGTGCCGTACGGATTTTAGAAATGCGTGCATGGATTTGAAACGGAACAGTATCATGGTGCACCACTTTCTAGCGATGGTAAATCGAAGACCATCCACCGTAATCCTGTTTTGCCGTAAAAATCCACGTGTCGAAAAAACGAAGGGTAAAAAACTTACGAGACCCGATTAAGATTCGGGTTGTCCTTTTTGGGCATTAATCTATACGTTGACGGCTGAAAGCTGTCAAAGCCGTAGAACTCATCGAGGCCTTCGTTTTGACAGGTTATGGCTCCCGTAACACTTAACGAGCCAGAAGTTATGGCCGTCCGAAAAATCGATATCTATAGGGTGCAACATCCACGGTGCAAGGTGCAACATCCGTCCGAAATGGCGAAACAGTGCCGTACGACTTTTAGAAATGCGTGCATGAATTTGAAATGGAACAGTACCATGGTGCATCACTCTCCAGCGATGGGAAGTCGAAGACGGGCCACGGTAATCCCGTTTTACCGTAAAAATCCACGTGTCGAAGGTAAAAAACTTACGAGACCCGATTGAGATTCGGGTTGTCCTTTTTGGGCGTTAATCTATCCGTTGGCGGCTGAAAGCTGTCAAAGCCGTAGAACTCATCGAGGTTTTCGTTTTGACAGGTTATGGCTCCCATAACTCTAAACGAGCCACAAGTTATAGCCGTCCGAATAATCGATATCTACAGGGTGCAACATCCACGGTGCGAGGTGCAATATCCGTCCGAAATGGCGAAACAGTGCCGTATGACTTTTAGAAATGCGTACATGGATTTGAAACGGAACAGTACCATGGTGCACCACTCTCCAGCGATGGGAAGTCGAAGACGGGCCACGGTAATCCCGTTTTACCGTAAAAATCCACGTGTCGAAAAAACGTAGGGTAAAAAACATACGAGACCTGATTGAGATTCGGGTTGTCCTTTTTGGGCATTAATCTATCCGTTGATGGCTGAAAGCTGTCAAAGCCGTAGAACTCATCGAGGTCTTCGTTTTGATAGGTTATGGCTCCCGTAATTCTAAACGAGCCAGAAGTTATGGCCGTTCGAATAATCGATATGTACAGGGTGCAACATCCACGGTGCAAGGTGCGACATCAGTCCGAAATGGCGAAACAGTGCCGTATGACTTTTAGAAATGCGTGCATGGATTTGAAACGGAACAGTACCATGGTGCACCACTCTCTAGCGATGGGAAGTCGAAGACGGGCCAAGGTAATCCCGTTTTACCCTAAAAGTCCACGTGTCGAAAAAACGAAGGGTAAAAAACTTACGAGACCCGATTGAGATTCGGGTTGTCCTTTTTGGGCAATAATCTATCCTTTGACGGCTGAAAGCTGTCAAAGCCGTAGAACTCATCGAGGCCTTCGTTTTGACAGGTTATGGCTCTCGTAACTCTAAACGAGCCAGAAGTTATGGCCGTCCGAATAATCGATATCTACAGGGTGCAACTTCCACGGTGCAAGGTGCAACATCCGTCCGTAATGGAGAAACAGTGCCGTACGACTTTTAGAAATGAGTGCATCGATTTGAAAAGGAACAGTACCATGGTGCACCACTCTTCAGCGATGGGAAGTTGAAGACGGGCCACGGTAATCCCGTTTTACCATAAAAATCCACGTGTCGAAAAAACGAAGGGTAAAAAACTTACGAGACCCGATTGAAATTCGGGTTGTCCTTTTTGGGAATTAATCTATCCGTTGACGGCCGAAAGCTATCAAAACCGTAGAACTCATCGAGGCCTTCGTTTTGACAGCTAGGCTCCCGTAACTCTAAACGAGCCAGAAGTTATAGCCGTCCGAATAATCGATATCTAAAGGGTGCAACATCCACGGTGCAAGGTGCAACATCCGTCCGAAATGGCGAAAAAGTGTCATACGGCTTTTAGAAATGCGTGCATGGATTTGAAACTGAGCAGTACCAGGGTGCACCACTCTCCAGCGATGGTAAATCGAAGACCGGCCACGGTAATCTCGTTTTGCCGTAAAAATCCACGTGTCGAAAAAACGAAGGATAAAAAACTTACGAGACCCGATTGAGATTCGGGCTGTCCTTTTTGGGCATTAATATATCCGTTGATGGCTGAAAGCTGTCAAAGCCGTAGAACTCATCGAGGCCTTCGTTTTGACAGGTTATGTCTCCCGTAACTCTAAACGAGCTGGAAGTTATGCCCGTCCGAATAATCGATATCTACAGGGTGCAACATCCACGGTGCAAGGTGCAAAATTCATCCGAAATGGAGAAACAGTGCCGTATGACTTTTAGAAATGTGTGCATGGATTTAAAATGGAACATTACCATGGTGCACCACTCTCCAGCGATGGGAAGTCGAAGACGGCCACGGTAATCCCGTTTTACCGTAAAAATCCACATGTCGAAAAAACGAAGGGTAAAAAACTTACGAGACCCGATTGAGATTCTGGTTGTCCTTTTTTGGGCATTAATCTATCCATTGACGGGTGAAAGCTGTCCAGCCGTAGAACTCATCGAGGCCTTCGTTTTGACAGCTTATGGCTCCCGTAATTCTTAACGAGCCAGAAGTTATGGCCGTTCGAATAATCGATATCTACAGGGTGCAACATCCACGGTGCAAGGTGCAACATCCATCCGACATGGCGAAACAGTGCCGTACGGCTTTTAGAAATACGTGCATGGATTTGAAACTGAACAGTACCATGGTGCACCACTCTCCAGCGATAGTAAATCGAAGACCTGCTACCGTAGTCCCGTTTTGCCGTAAAAATCCACGTGTCGAAAAAACGAAGGGTAAAAAACTTACGAGACCCGATTGAGATTCGGGCTGTCCTTTTTGGGCATTAATCTATCCGTTGATGGCTGAAAGCTGTCAAAGCCGTAGAACTCATCGAGGTCTTCGTTTTGATAGGTTATGGCTCCAGTAATTCTAAACGAGCCAGAAGTTGTGGCCGTTCGAATAATCGATATCTACAGGGTGCAACATCCACGGCGCAAGGTGCGACATCGGTCCGAAATGGCGAAACAGTGCCGTATGACTTTTAGAAATGCGTGCATGGATTTGAAACGGAACAGTACCATGGTGCACCACTCTCCAGCGATGGGAAGTCGAAGACGGGCCAAGGTAATCCCGTTTTACCGTAAAAGTCCACGTGTCGAAAAAACGAAGGGTAAAAAACTTACGAGACCCGATTGAGATTCGGGTTGTCCTTTTTGGGCAATAATCTATCCGTTGACGGCTGAAAGCTGTCAAAGCCGTAGAACTCATCGAGCCCTTCGTTTTGACAGGTTATGGCTCCCGCAACTCTAAACGAGCCAGAAGTTATGGCCGTCCGAATAATCGATATCTACAGGGTGCAACATCCACGGTGCAAGGTGCAACATCCGTCCGAAATGGAGAAACAGTGCCGTACGACTTTTAGAATTGAGTGCATCGATTTGAAACGGAACAATACCATGGTGCACCACTCTTCAGCGATGGGAAGTTGAAGACGGGCCACGGTAATCCCGTTTTACCATAAAAATCCACGTGTCGAAAAAACGAAGGGTAAAAAACATACGAGACCCGATTGAGATTCGGGTTGTCCTTTTTGGGCATTAATCTATCCGTTGACGGCCGAAAGCTGTCAAAACCGTAGAACTCATCGAGGCCTTCGTTTTGACGGGTTAGGCTCCCGTAACCCTAAAGAGCCAGAAGTTATAGCCGTCCGAATAATCGATATCTACAGGGTGCAACATCCACGGTGCAAGGTGCAACATCCGTCCGAAATGGCGAAACAGTGCCGTGTGACTTTTAGAAATGCGTGCATGGATTTAAAATGGAACATTACCATGGTGCACCACTCTCCAGCGATGGGAAGTCGAAGACGGGCCACGGTAATCCCGTTTTACCGTAAAAATCCACGTGTCGAAAAAACGAAGGGTAAAAAACTTACGAGACCCGATTGAGATTCTGGTTGTCCTTTTTGGGCATTAATCTATCCATTGACGGCTGAAAGCTGACAAGCCGTAGAAATCATCGAGGCCTTCGTTTTGACAGGTTATGGCTCCCGTAACTCTTAACGAGCCAGAAGTTATGGCCGTCCGAATAATCGATATCTACAGGGTGCAACATCCACGGTGCAAGGTGCAACATCGGTCCGACATGGTGAAACAGTGTCGTACGACTTTTAGAAATGCGTGCATGGATTTAAAACGGAACAGTACCATGGTGCATCACTCTTCAGCGATGGGACGTCGAAGATGGGCCACGGTAATCCCGTTTTACCGTAAAAATGCACGTGTCAAAAAAACGAAGGGTAAAAAACTTACGAGACCCGTTTGAGATTCGGGTTGTCCTTTTTGGGCATTAATCTATCCATTGACGGCTGAAAGCTGTCAAAGCCGTAGAACTCATCGAGGTCTTCGTTTTGACAGGTTATGGCTCCCGTAACTCTAAACGAGCCAGAAGTTATGGCCGTCCGAATAATCGATATCTACAGGGTGCAACATCCACGGTGCAAGGTGCAACATCCGTCCGAAATGACGAAACAGTGCCGTACGGCTTCTAGAAATGCGTGCATGGATTTGAAACTGAACAGTACCATGGTGCACCACTCTCCAGCGATGGTAAATCGAAGACCAGCCACGGTAATCCCGTTTTGCCGTAAAAATCCACGTGTCGAAAAAACGAAGGGTAAAAAACTTACGAGACCCGATTGAGATTCGGGTTGTCCTTTTTGGGCATTAATCTATCCGTTGATGGCTGAAAGCTGTCAAACCCGTAGAACTCATCGAGGCCTTCGTTTTGACAGGTTATGGCTCCCGTAACTCTTAACGAGCCAGATGTTATGGCCGTCCGAATAATCGATATCTACAGGGTGCAACATCCACGGTGCAAGGTGCAACATCGGTCCGACATGGCGAAACAGTGTCGTACGACTTTTAGAAATGCGTGCATGGATTTGAAACGGAACAGTACCATGGTGCATCACTCTTCAGCGATGGGACGTCGAAGATGGGCCACGGTAATCCCGTTTTACCGTAAAAATGCACGTGTCAAAAAAACGAAGGGTAAAAAACTTACGAGACCCGTTTGAGATTCGGGTCGTCCTTTTTGGGCATTAATCTATCCATTGACGGCTGAAAGCTGTCAAAGCCGTAGAACTCATCGAGGTCTTCGTTTTGACAGGTTATGGCTCCCGTAACTCTAAACGAGCCAGAAGTTATGGCCGTCCGAATAATCGATCTCTATAGGGTGCAACATCCACGGTGCAAGGTGCAACATCCGTCCGAAATGACGAAACAGTGCCGTACGGCTTCTAGAAATGCATGCATGGATTTGAAACTGAACAGTACCATGGTGCACCACTCTCCAGCGATGGTAAATCGAAGACCAGCCACGGTAATCCCGTTTTGCCGTAAAAATCCACGTCTCGAAAAAACGAAGGGTAAAAAACTTACGAGACCCGATTGAGATTCGGGTTGTCCTTTTTGGGCATTAATATATCCGTTGATGGCTGAAAGCTATCGAAGCCATAGAACTCATCGAGGCCTTCATTTTTACAGGTTATGGCTCCCGTAACTCTAAACGAACCAGAAGTTATGCCCGTCCGAATAATCGATATCTATAGGGTGCAACATCCGTCCGAAATGGCGGAACACTGCCGTATGACTTTTAGAAATGTGCTCATGGATTTAAAATGGAACATTACCATGGTGCACCACTCTCCTACGATGGGAAGTCGAAGACGGGCCACGGTAATCCCGGTTTACCATAAAAATCTACGTGTCGAAAAAACGAAGGGTAAAAAACTTACGAGACCCGATTGAGATTCGGGTTGTCCTTTTTGGGCATTAATCTATCCGTTAACGGCTGAAAGCTGTCGAAGCCGTAGAACTCATCGAGGCCTTCGTTTTGACAGGTTATGGCTCCCGTAACTCGAAACGAGCCAGAAGTTATAGCCGTCCGAATAATCGATATCTACAGGGTGCAACATCCACGGTGCAAGGTGCAACATCCGTCCGAAATTGCGAAACAGTGCCGTACGGCTTTTAGAAATGCGTGCATGGATTAGAAATGGAACAGTACCATGGTGCACCACTCTCCAGCGATGGTAAATCGAAACTAGCCACGGTAATCCCGTTTTGCCGTAAAAACCCACGTGTCGAAAAAACGAAGGGTAAAAAACTTACGAGACCCGATTGAGATTCGGGTTGTCCTTTTAGGGCATTAATCTATCCGTTGACGCCTGAAAGCAGTCAAAGCTGTAGAACTCATCGAGGCCTTCGTTTTAACAGGTTATGGCTCCCGTAACTCTTAACGAGCCAGAAGTTATGGCCGTCCGAACAATCGATATCTGCAGGGTGCAACATCAACGGTGCAAGGTGCAACATCCGTCCGAAATGGAGAAACAGTGCCGTACGGCTTTTAGAAATGCGTGCATCGATTTGAAACAGAACAGTACCATGACGCACCACTCTTCAGCGATGGGAAGTCGAAGACAGGCCACGGTAATCCCGTTTTACCGTAAAAATCCACGTGTCAAAAAAACGAAGGGTAAAAAACTTACGAAACCCGATTGAGATTCGGGTTGTCCTTTTTGGGCATTAATCTATCCGTTGATGGCTGAAAGCTGTCAAACCCGTAGAACTCATCGAGACCTTCGTTTTGACAGGTTATGGCTCCCGTAACTCTAAAGGAGACAGAAGTTATGGCCGTCCGAATAATCGATATCTACAGGGTGCAACATCCACGGTGCAAGGTGCAACATCCGTCCGAAATGGCGAAAGAGTGCCGTACGACTTTTAGAAATGCGTGCATGGATTTGAAACGGAACAGTACCATGGTGCACCACTCTCCAGCGATGGTAAATCGAAGACCAGCCACGGTAATCCCGTTTTGCCGTAAAAATCCACATGTCGAAAAAACGAAGGGTAAAAAACTTACGAGACCCAATTGAGATTCGGGTTGTCCGTTTTGGGCATTAATATACTCGTTGAAGGATGAAAGCTGTCAAAGCCGTAGAACTCATCGAGGCCTTCGTTTTGACAGGTTATGGCTCCCGTAACTCTAAACGAGCCATAAGTTATGGCCGTCCTAATAATCGATATCTAAAGGGTGCAACATCCACGGTGCAAGGTGCAACATCCGTCCGAAATTGCGAAACAGTGCCGTACGACTTTTAGAAATGCGTGCATGGATTTGAAACGGAACATTACCATGGTGCACCACTCTCCAGCGACGGGAAGTCGAAGACGGGACACGGTAATCCCGTTTTACCGTAAAAATCCACGTGTCGAAAAAACGAAGGGTAAAAAACTTACGAGACCCGATTGAGATTCGGGTTGTCCTTTTTGGGCATTATTCTATCCGTTGACAGCTAAAAGTTGTCAAAGCGGTAGAACTCATCGAGGTCTTCGTTTTAACAGGTTATGGCTCCTGTAACTCTTAACGAGCCAGAAGTTATGGCCGTCCGAATAATCGATATCTACAAGGTGCAACATCCACGGTGCAAGGTGCAACATCCGTCCGAAATGGAGAAACAGTGCCGTACGGCTTTTAGAAATGCGTGCATCGATTTGAAATGGAACAGTACCATGATGCACCACTCTTCAGCGATGGGAAGTCGAAGACGGGCCACGGTAATCCCGTTTTACCGTAAAAATCCACGTGTCAAAAAAACGAAGGGTAAAAAACTTACGAGACCCGATTGAGATTCGGGTTGTCCTTTTTGGGCATTAATCTATCCGTTGACGGCTGAAATCTGTCAAAACCGTAGAACTCATCGAGGCCTTCATTTTGACAGGTTATGGCTCCCGTAACTCTAAGCGAGCCAGAAGTTATGGCTGTCCGAATAATCGATATCTACAGGGTGCAACATCCACGGTGCAAGGTGCAACATCCGTCCGAAATGGCGAAACAGTGCCGTACGACCTTTAGAAATGCGTGCATGGATTTGAAACGGAACAGTACCATGGTGCACCACTCTTCGGCGATGGGAAGTCGAAGACGGGCCACGGTAATCCCGTTTTACCGTAAAAATCCACGTGTCGAAAAAACGAAGGGTAAAAAACTTACGAGACCCGATTGAGATTCGGGTTGTCCTTTTTGGGCATTAATCTATCCGTTGACGGCTGAACGCTATCAAAGCCATAGAACTCATCGAGGCCTTCGTTTTGACAGGTTATGGCTCCCGTAACTCTTAACGAGCCAGAAGTTATGGCCGTCCGAATAATCGATATCTACAGGGTGCAACATCCACGGTGCAAGGTGCAACATCCATCCGAAATGGCAAACAGTGTCGTACGACTTTTAGAAATGCGTGCATGGATTTGAAACGGAACAGTACCATGGTGCACCACTCTCCAGGGATGGGAAGTCGAAGACGGGCCGCGGTAATCCCATTTTACCGTAAAAATCCACGTGTCGAAAAAATGAAGGGTAAAAAACTTACGAGACCTGATTGAGATTCGGGTTGTCCTTTTTGGGCATTAATCTATCCGTTGACGGCTGCAAGCGGTCAAAGCCGTAGAACTCATCGAGGCCTTCGTTTTGACAGGTTATGTCTCCCATAACTCTTAACAAGTCAGAAGTTATGGCCGTCCGAATAATCGATATCTACAAGGTGCAACATCCACGGTGCAAGGTGCAACATCCGTCCGAAATGGCGAAACAGTGCCGTACGGATTTTAGAAATGCGTGCATGGATTTGAAACGGAACAGTACCATGGTGCACCACTTTCCAGCGATGGTAAATCGAAGACCATCCACCGTAATCCTGTTTTACCGTAAAATTCCACGTGTCGAAAAAACGAAGGTCAAAAACTTACGAGACCCGATTGAGATTCGGGTTGTCCTTTTCGGGCGTTAATCAATCCGTTGACGGCTGAAAGCTATCAAAGCCGTAGAACTCATTGAGGTCTTCGTTTTGACAGGTTATGGCTCCCGTAACTCTAAACGAGCCAGAAGTTATGGCCGTCCGAATAATCGATATCTACAGGGTGCAACATCGACGGTGCACGGTGCAACATCCGTCCGAAATGGCGAAACAATGCCGTATGACTTTTAGAAATGCATGCATGGATTTGAAACGGAACAGTACCATGGTGCACCACTCTCCAGCGACGGAAAGTCGAAGACGGGCCACGGTAATCCCGTTTTACCGTAAAAATCCACGTGTCGAAAAAACGAAGGGTAAAAAACTTACGAGACCCGATTGAGATTCGGGTTGTCCTTTCTGGGCATTAATCTATCCGTTGACGGCTGAAAGCTGTCAAAGCCGTAGAACTCATCGAGGCCTTCGTTTTGACAGGTTATGGCTCCCGTAACACTTAACGAGCCAGAAGTTATGGCCGTCCGAATAATCGATATCTATAGGGTGCAACATCCACGGTGCAAGGTGCAACATCCGTCCGAAATGGCGAAACAGTGCCGTACGACTTTTAGAAATGCGTGCATGAATTTGAAACGGAACAGTACCATGGTGCATCACTCTCCAGCGATGGGAAGTCGAAGACGGGCCACGGTAATCCCGTTTTACCGTAAAAATCCACGTGTCGAAAAAACGAAGGGTAAAAAACTTACGAGACCCGATTGAGATTCGGGTTGTCCTTTTTGGGCATTAATCTATCCGTTGGCGGCTGAAAGTTGTCAAAGCCGTAGAACTCATCGAGGCCTTCGTTTTGACAGGTTGTGGCTCCCGTAACACTTAACGAGCCAGAAGATATGGCCGTCCGACTATACGATATCTATAGGGTGCAACATCCACGGTGCAAGGTGCAACATCCGTCAGAAATGGCGAAACAGTGACGTACGACCTTTAGAAATGCTTGCATGGATTTGAAACGGAACAGTACCATGGTGCACCACTCTTCAGCGATGGGAAGTCAAAGACGGGGCAAAGTAATCCCGTTTTACCGTTAAAATCCACGTGTCGAAAAAACGAAGGGTAAAAAACTTACGAGACCCGATTGAGATTCGGGTTGTACTTTTTGGGCATTAATCTATCCGTTGACGGCTGAAAGCTGTCAAAACCATAGAACTCATCGAGGCCTTCGTTTTGACAGGTTATGGCTCCCGTAACTCTAAACGAGCCAGAAGTTATAGCGTTCTGAATATTAGATATCTACAGGGTGCAACATCCACGGTGCAAGGTGCAACATCCGTCCGAAATGGCGATACAGTGCCGTACGGCTTTTAGAAATGCGTGCATGGATTTGAAACGGAATAGTACCATGGTGCACCACTCTCCAACGATGGTAAATCGAAGACCATCCACCGTAATCCTGTTTTACCGTAAAAATCCACGTGTCGAAAAAACGAAGGGTAAAAAACTTACGAGACCCGATTGAGATTCGGGTTGTCCTTTTTGGGCGTTAATCTATCTGTTGACGGCTGAAAGCTGTCAAAGCCGTAGAACTCATCGAGGTCTTCGTTTTGACCGGTTATGGCTCCCGTAACTCTAAACGAGCCTGAAGTTATGGCCGTCCGAATAATCGATATCTATAGGGTGCAACATCCACGGTGCACAGTGCAACATCCGTCCGAAATAGCGAAACAGTGCCGTATGACATTTAGAAATGCATGCATGGATTTGAAATGGAACAGTACCATGGTGCACCACTCTCCAGCGATGGAAAGGTGAAGACGGGCCAGGGTAATCCCGTTTTACCGTAAAAATCCACGTGTCGAAGAAACGAAGGGTAAAAAACTTACGAGACCCGATTGAGATTCGGGTTGTCCTTTTTGGGCATTAATCTATCCATTGACGGCTGAAAGCTATCAAAGCCGTAGAACTCATCGAGGCCTTCGTTTTGACAGGTTATGGCTCCCGTAACTGTAAACGAGCCAGAAGTTATGGCCGTCCGAATAATCGATATTTACAGGGTGCAACATCCACGGTGCAAGGTGCAACATCCGTCCGAAATGGCGAAACAGTGCCGTACGACTTTTAGAAATGCGTGCATGAATTTGAAACGGAACAGTACCATGGTACACCACTCTCCAGCGATGGGAAGTCGAAGACGGGCCACGGAAATCCCGTTTTACCGTAAAAATCCACGTGTCGAAAAAACGAAGGGTAAAAAACTTACGAGACCCGATTGAGATTCGGGTTGTCCTTTTTGGGCGTCAATCTATCTGTTGACGGCTGAAAGCTGTCAAAGCCGTAGAACTCATCGAGGCCTTCGTTTTGACAGGTTATGGCTCCCGTAACTCTAAACGAGCCAGAAGTTATGGCCGTCCGAATAATCGATATCTACAGGGTGCAACATCCACGGTGCAAGGTGCAACATCCGTCCGAAATGGAGAAACAGTGTCGTACGACTTTTAGAAATGCGTGCAAGGATTTGAAGCGGAACAGTACCATGGTGCATCACTCTTCAGTGATGGAAAGTCGAAGACGCACCACGGTAATCCCGTTTTACCGTAAAAATGCACGTGTCGAAAAAACGAAGGGTAAAAAACTTACGGAACCCGATTGAGATGCGGGTTGTCCTTTTTGGGCATTAATCTATCCGTTGACGAATGAAAGCTGTCAAAGCCGTAGAACTCATCGAGGCCTTCGTTTTGACAGGTTATATCTCCCGTAACTCTTAACGAGCCAGAAGTTATGGCGGTCCGAATAATCGATATCTACAAGGTGCAACATCCACGGTGCAAGGTGCAACATTCGTCCGAAATGGCGAAACAGTGTCGTATGACTTTTAGAAATGCGTGCATGGATTTGAAACAGAACAGTACCATGGTGCACCACTCTCCAGCGATGGGAAGTCGAAGTCGGGCCACGGTAATCCCGTTTTACCGTAAAAATCCACGTGTCGAAAAAACGAAGGGTAAAAAACTTACGAGACCCGATTGAGATTCGGGTTGTCCTTTTTGGGCATTAATCTATCCGTTAACGGCTGAAAGCTGTCAAAGCCGTAGAACTCATCGAGGCCTTCGTTTTGACAGGTTATGGCTCCCGTAACTCGAAACGAGCCAGAAGTTATAGCCGTCCGAATAATGATATCTACAGGGTGCAACATCCACGGTGCAAGGTGCAACATCCGTCCGAAATGGAGAAACAGTGTCGTACGACTTTTAGAAATGCGTGCAAGGATTTGAAACGGAACAGCACCATGGTGCATCACTCTTCAGCGATGGAAAGTCGAAGACGGACCACGGTAATCCCATTTTACCGTAAAAATGCACGTGTCGAAAAAACGAAGGGTAAAAAACTTACGAAACCCGATTGAGATTCGGGTTGTCCTTTTTGGGCATTAATCTATCTGTTGACGGATGAAAGCTGTCAAAGCCGTAGAACTCATCGAGGCCTTCGTTTTGACAGGTTATGCCTCCCGTAACTCTTAAAGAGCCAGAAGTTATGGCCGTCCGAATAATCGATATCTACAAGGTGCAACATCCACGGTGCAAGGTGCAACATCCGTACGAAATGGCGAAACAGTGCCGTATGACTTTTAGAAATGCGTGCATGGATTTGAAACGGAACAGTACCATGGTGCACCACTCTCCAGCGATGGGAAGTCGAAGACGGGCCACGGTAATCCCGTTTTACCGTAAAAATCCACGTGTCGAAAAAACGAAGGGTAAAAAACTTACGAGACCCGATTGAGATTCGGGTTGTCCTTTTTGGGCATTAATCTATCCGTTGACGGCTGAACGCTATCAAAGCCATAGAACTCATCGAGGCATTCGTTTTGACAGGTTATGTCTCCCGTAACTCTAAACGAGCCAAAAGTTATGGCCGTCCGAATAATTGATATCTACAGGGTGCAACATCCACGGTGCTAGGTGCAACATCCGTCCGAAATGGAGAAACAGTGCTGTACGACTTTTAGAAATGCGTGCATGGATTTGAAACGGAACAGTACCATGGTGCATCACTCTTCAGCGATGGTTAGTCGAAGACGGGCCACGGTAATCCCGTTTTATCGTAAAAATGCACGTGTCGAAAAAACGAAAGGTAAAAAACTTACGAGACCCGATTGAGATTCGGGTTGTCCTTTTTGGGCATTAATCTATCCGTTAACGGCTGAAAGCTGTCAAAGCCGTTGAACTCATCGAGGCCTTCGTTTTGACAGGTTATGGGTCTCGTAACTCTTAACAACCCCGAAATTATGGCCGTCCGAATAATCGATAACTATAGGGTGCAACATCCACGGTGCAAGGTGCAGCATCCGTCCGAAATGGCGAAACAGTGACGTACGACCTTTAGAAATGCTTGCATGGATTTGAAACGGAACAGTACCATGGTGCACCACTCTTCAGCGATGGGAAGTCAAAGACGGGGCAAAGTAATCCCGTTTTACCGTTAAAATCCACGTGTCGAAAAAACGAAGGGTAAAAAACTTACAAGACCCGATTGAGATTCGGGTTGTACTTTTTTGGCAATAATCTATCCGTTGACGGCTGAAAGCTGTCAAAGCCGTAGAACTCATCGAGGCCTTCGTTTTGACAGGTTATGGCTCTCGTAACTCTAAACGAGCCAAAAGTTATGGCCGTTCGAATAATCGATATCTACAGGGTGCAACTTCCACGGTGCAAGGTGCAACATCTGTCCGAAATGGAGAAACAGTGCCATACGACTTTTAGAAATGAGTGCATCGATTTGAAACGGAACAGTACCATGGTGCACCACTCTTCAGCGATGGGAAGTTGAAGACGGGCCACGGTAATCCCGTTTTACCATAAAAATCCACGTGTCGAAAAATGAAGGGTAAAAAACTTACGAGACCCGATTGAGATTCGGGTTGTCCTTTTTGGGAATTAATCTATCCGTTGACGGTCGAAAGCTATCAAAACCGTAGAACTCATCGAGGCCTTCGTTTTGACAGCTAGGCTCCCGTAACTCTAAACGAGCCAGAAGTTATAGCCGTCCGAATAATCGATATCTAAAGGGTGCAACATCCACGGTGCAAGGTGCAACATCCGTCCGAAATGGCGAAAAAGTGCCGTACGGCTTTTTGAAATGCGTGCATGGATTTGAAACTGAACAGTACCATGGTGCACCACTCTCCAGCGATGGTAAATCGAAGACCAGCCACGGCAATCTCGTTTTGCCGTAAAAATCCACGTGTCGAAAAAACGAAGGGTAAAAAACTTACGAGACCCGATTGAGATTCGGGCTGTCCTTTTTGGGCATTAATATATCCGTTGATGGCTGAAAGCTGTCAAAGCCGTAGAACTCATCGAGGCCTTCGTTTTGACAGGTTATGTCTCCCGTAACTCTAAACGAGCTGGAAGTTATGCCCGTCCGAATAATCGATATCTACAGGGTGCAACATCCACGGTGCAAGGTGCAACATCCGTCCGAAATGGCGAAACAGTGCCGTATGACTTTTAGAAATGCGTGCATGGATTTAAAACGGAACATTACCATAGTGCACCACTCTCCAGCGATGGGAAATCGAAGACGGGCCACGGTAATCCCATTTTACCGTAAAAATCCACGTGTCGAAAAGACGAAGGGTAAAAAACTTACGAGACCCGATTGAGATTCTGGTTGTCCTTTTTGGGCATTAATCTATCCATTGACGGCTGAAAGCTGTCCAGCCGTAGAACTCATCGAGGCCTTCGTTTTGACAGGTTATGGCTCCCGTAACTCTTAACGAGCCAGAAGTTATGGCCGTTTGAATAATCGATATCTACAGGGTGCAACATCCACGGTGCAAGGTGCAACATCCATCCGACATGGCGAAACAGTGCCGTACGACTTTTCGAAATGCGTGCATGGATTTGAAACGGAACAGTACCATGGTGCACCACTCTCCAGCGATAGTAAATCGAAGACCTGCCACCGTAGTCCCGTTTTGCCGTAAAAATCCACGTGTCGAAAAAACGAAGGGTAAAAAACTTACGAGACCCGATTGAGATTCGGGCTGTCCTTTTTGGGCATTAATCTATCCGCTGACGGCTAAAAGCTGTCAAAGCCGTAGAACTCATCGAGATCTTCGTTTTGATTGGTTATGGCTCCAGTAATTCTAAACGAGCCAGAAGTTATGGCCGTTCGAATAATCGATATCTACAGGGTGCAACATCCACGGCGCAAGGTGCGACATCGGTCCGAAATGGCGAAACAGTGCCGTATGACTTTTAGAAATGCGTGCATGGATTTGAAACGGAACAGTACCATGGTGCACCACTCTCCAGCGATGGGAAGTCGAAGACGGGCCAAGGTAATCTTGTTTTACCGTAAAAGTCCACGTGTCGAAAAAACGAAGGGTAAAAAACTTACGAGACCAGATTGAGATTCGGGTTGTCCTTTTTGGGCGTTAATCTATCCGTTGACGGCTGAAAGCTGTCAAAGCCGTAGAACTCATCGAGGCCTTCGTTTTGACAGGTTATGGCTCCCGTAACTCTAAACGAGCCAGAAGTTATGGCCGTCCGAATAATCGATATCTACAGGGTGCAACATCCACGGTGCAAGGTGCAACATCCGTCCAAAATGGAGAAACAGTGCCGTACGACTTTTAGAAATGAGTGCATCGATTTGAAACGGAACAATACCATGTTGCACCACTCTTCAGCGATGGGAAGTTGAAGACGGGCCACGGTAATCCCGTTTTACCCTAAAAATCCACGTGTCGAAAAAACGAAGGGTAAAAAACTTACGAGACCCGATTGAGATTCGGGTTGTCCTTTTTGGGCATTAATCTATCCGTTGACGGCCGAAAGCTGTCAAAACCGTAGAACTCATCGAGGCCTTCGTTTTGACAGGTTAGGCTCCCGTAACTCTAAACGAGCCAGAAGTTATAGCCGTCCGAATAATCGATATCTACAGGGTGCAACATCCACGGTGCAAGGTGCAACATCCGTCCGAAATGGCGAAAAAGTGCCGTACGGCTTTTAGAAATGCGTGCATGGATTTGAAACTGAATAGTTCCATGGTGCAACTCTCTCCAGCGATGGTAAATCGAAGACCAGCCACGGTAATCCCGTTTTGCCGTAAAAATCCACGTGTCGAAAAAACGAAGGGTAAAAAACTTACGAGACCCGATTGAGATTCGGCCTGTCCTTTTTGGGCATTAATATATCCGTTGATGGCTGAAAGCTGTCAAAGCCGTAGAACTCATCGAGGCCTTCGTTTTGACAGGTTATGTCTCCTGTAACTCTAAACGAGCTGGAAGTTATGCCCGTCCAAATAATCGATATCTACAGGGTGCAACATCCACGGTGCAAGGTGCAACATCGGTCCGACATGGCGAAACAGTGTCGTACGACTTTTAGAAATGCGTGCATGGATTTGAAACGGAACAGTACCATGGTGCATCACTCTTCAGCGATGGTTAGTCGAAGACGGGCCACGGTAATCCCGTTTTATCGTAAAAATGCACGTGTCGAAAAAACGAAAGGTAAAAAACTTACGAGACCCGATTGAGATTCGGGTTGTCCTTTTTGGGCATTAATCTATCCGTTAACGGCTGAAAGCTGTCAAAGCCGTTGAACTCATCGAGGCCTTCGTTTTGACAGGTTATGGGTCTCGTAACTCTTAACAACCCCGAAATTATGGCCGTCCGAATAATCGATAACTATAGGGTGCAACATCCACGGTGCAAGGTGCAGCATCCGTCCGAAATGGCGAAACAGTGACGTACGACCTTTAGAAATGCTTGCATGGATTTGAAACGGAACAGTACCATGGTGCACCACTCTTCAGCGATGGGAAGTCAAAGACGGGGCAAAGTAATCCCGTTTTACCGTTAAAATCCACGTGTCGAAAAAACGAAGGGTAAAAAACTTACAAGACCCGATTGAGATTCGGGTTGTACTTTTTTGGCAATAATCTATCCGTTGACGGCTGAAAGCTGTCAAAGCCGTAGAACTCATCGAGGCCTTCGTTTTGACAGGTTATGGCTCTCGTAACTCTAAACGAGCCAAAAGTTATGGCCGTTCGAATAATCGATATCTACAGGGTGCAACTTCCACGGTGCAAGGTGCAACATCTGTCCGAAATGGAGAAACAGTGCCATACGACTTTTAGAAATGAGTGCATCGATTTGAAACGAAACAGTACCATGGTGCACCACTCTTCAGCGATGGGAAGTTGAAGACGGGCCACGGTAATCCCGTTTTACCATAAAAATCCACGTGTCGAAAAATGAAGGGTAAAAAACTTACGAGACCCGATTGAGATTCGGGTTGTCCTTTTTGGGAATTAATCTATCCGTTGACGGTCGAAAGCTATCAAAACCGTAGAACTCATCGAGGCCTTCGTTTTGACAGCTAGGCTCCCGTAACTCTAAACGAGCCAGAAGTTATAGCCGTCCGAATAATCGATATCTAAAGGGTGCAACATCCACGGTGCAAGGTGCAACATCCGTCCGAAATGGCGAAAAAGTGCCGTACGGCTTTTTGAAATGCGTGCATGGATTTGAAACTGAACAATACCATGGTGCACCACTCTCCAGCGATGGTAAATCGAAGACCAGCCACGGCAATCTCGTTTTGCCGTAAAAATCCACGTGTCGAAAAAACGAAGGGTAAAAAACTTACGAGACCCGATTGAGATTCGGGCTGTCCTTTTTGGGCATTAATATATCCGTTGATGGCTGAAAGCTGTCAAAGCCGTAGAACTCATCGAGGCCTTCGTTTTGACAGGTTATGTCTCCCGTAACTCTAAACGAGCTGGAAGTTATGCCCGTCCGAATAATCGATATCTACAGGGTGCAACATCCACGGTGCAAGGTGCAACATCCGTCCGAAATGGCGAAACAGTGCCGTATGACTTTTAGAAATGCGTGCATGGATTTAAAACGGAACATTACCATGGTGCACCACTCTCCAGCGATGGGAAATCGAAGACGGGCCACGGTAATCCCATTTTACCGTAAAAATCCACGTGTCGAAAAGACGAAGGGTAAAAAACTTACGAGACCCGATTGAGATTCTGGTTGTCCTTTTTGGGCATTAATCTATCCATTGACGGCTGAAAGCTGTCCAGCCGTAGAACTCATCGAGGCCTTCGTTTTGACAGGTTATGGCTCCCGTAACTCTTAACGAGCCAGAAGTTATGGCCGTTTGAATAATCGATATCTACAGGGTGCAACATCCACGGTGCAAGGTGCAACATCCATCCGACATGGCGAAACAGTGCCGTACGACTTTTCGAAATGCGTGCATGGATTTGAAACGGAACAGTACCATGGTGCATCACTCTTCAGCGATGGAAAGTCGAAGACGGACCACGGTAATCCCATTTTACCGTAAAAATGCACGTGTCGTAAAAACGAAGGGTAAAAAACTTACGAAACCCGATTGAGATTCGGGTTGTCCTTTTTGGGCATTAATCTATCTGTTGACGGATGAAAGCTGTCAAAGCCGTAGAACTCATCGAGGCCTTCGTTTTGACAGGTTATGCCTCCCGTAACTCTTAAAGAGCCAGAAGTTATGGCCGTCCGAATAATCGATATCTACAAGGTGCAACATCCACGGTGCAAGGTGCAACATCCGTACGAAATGGCGAAACAGTGCCGTATGACTTTTAGAAATGCGTGCATGGATTTGAAACGGAACAGTACCATGGTGCACCACTCTCCAGCGATGGGAAGTCGAAGACGGGCCACGGTAATCCCGTTTTACCGTAAAAATCCACGTGTCGAAAAAACGAAGGGTAAAAAACTTACGAGACCCGATTGAGATTCGGGTTGTCCTTTTTGGGCATTAATCTATCCGTTGACGGCTGAACGCTATCAAAGCCATAGAACTCATCGAGGCCTTCGTTTTGACAGGTTATGTCTCCCGTAACTCTAAACGAGCCAAAAGTTATGGCCGTCCGAATAATTGATATCTACAGGGTGCAACATCCACGGTGCTAGGTGCAACATCCGTCCGAAATGGAGAAACAGTGCTGTACGACTTTTAGAAATGCGTGCATGGATTTGAAACGGAACAGTACCATGGTGCATCACTCTTCAGCGATGGTTAGTCGAAGACGGGCCACGGTAATCCCGTTTTATCGTAAAAATGCACGTGTCGAAAAAACGAAAGGTAAAAAACTTACGAGACCCGATTGAGATTCGGGTTGTCCTTTTTGGGCATTAATCTATCCGTTAACGGCTGAAAGCTGTCAAAGCCGTTGAACTCATCGAGGCCTTCGTTTTGACAGGTTATGGGTCTCGTAACTCTTAACAACCCCGAAATTATGGCCGTCCGAATAATCGATAACTATAGGGTGCAACATCCGTTGACGGCTAAAAGCTGTCAAGGACATAGAACTCATCGAGTCCTTCGTTTTGACAGGTTATGTCTCCCGTAACTCTAAACGAGCCAGAAGTTATGGCCATCCGAATAATCGATATCTACAGGGTGCAATATCCACGGTGCAAGGTGCAACATCCGTCCGAAATGGAGAAACAGTGTCGTACGACTTTTAGAAATGCGTGCAAGGATTTGAAACGGAACAGCACCATGGTGCATCACTCTTCAGCGATGGAAATCTATCCGTTGACGGCTAAAAGCTGTCAAGGACATAGAACTCATCGAGTCCTTCGTTTTGACAGGTTATGTCTCCCGTAACTCTAAACGAGCCAGAAGTTATGGCCATCCGAATAATCGATATCTACAGGGTGCAATATCCACGGTGCAAGGTGCAACATCCGTCCGAAATGGAGAAACAGTGTCGTACGACTTTTAGAAATGCGTGCAAGGATTTGAAACGGAACAGCACCATGGTGCATCACTCTTCAGCGATGGAAAGTCGAAGACGGACCACGGTAATCCCATTTTACCGTAAAAATGCACGTGTCGAAAAAACGAAGGGTAAAAAACTTACGAAACCCGATTGAGATTCGGGTTGTCCTTTTTGGGCATTAATCTATCTGTTGACGGATGAAAGCTGTCAAAGCCGTAGAACTCATCGAGGCCTTCGTTTTGACAGGTTATGCCTCCCGTAACTCTTAAAGAGCCAGAAGTTATGGCCGTCCGAATAATCGATATCTACAAGGTGCAACATCCACGGTGCAAGGTGCAACATCCGTACGAAATGGCGAAACAGTGCCGTACGAAATGGCGAAACAGTGCCGATATCTACAAGGCGAAACAGCCACGGTAATCCCGTTTTGCCGTAAAAATCCACGTGTCGAAAAAACGAAGGGTAAAAAACTTACGAGACCCGATTGAGATTCGGGTTGTCCTTTTTGGGCATTAATCTATCCGTTGACGGCTGAACGCTATCAAAGCCATAGAACTCATCGAGGCCTTCGTTTTGACAGGTTATGTCTCCCGTAACTCTAAACGAGCCAAAAGTTATGGCCGTCCGAATAATTGATATCTACAGGGTGCAACATCCACGGTGCTAGGTGCAACATCCGTCCGAAATGGAGAAACAGTGCTGTACGACTTTTAGAAATGCGTGCATGGATTTGAAACGGAACAGTACCATGGTGCATCACTCTTCAGCGATGGGACGTCGAAGATGGGCCACGGTAATCCCGTTTTACCGTAAAAATGCACGTGTCTAAAAACGATGGGTAAAAAACTTACGAGACCCGTTTGAGATTCGGGTTGTCCTTTTTCGGCATTAATCTATCCATTGACGGCTGAAAGCTGTCAAAGCCGTAGAACTCATCGAGGTCTTCGTTTTGACAGGTTATGGCTCCCGTAACTCTAAACGAGCCAGAAGTTATGGCCGTCCGAATAATCGATATCTACAGGGTGCAACATCCACGGTGCAAGGTGCAACATCCGTCCGAAATGACGAAACAGTGCCGTACGGCTTTTAGAAATGCGTGCATGGATTTGAAACTGAACAGTACCATGGTGCACCACTCTCCAGCGATGGTAAATCGAAGACCAGCCACGGTAATCCCGTTTTGCCGTAAAAATCCACGTCTCGAAAAAACGAAGGGTAAAAAACTTACGAGACCCGATTGAGATTCGGGTTGTCCTTTTTGGGCATTAATATATCCGTTGATGGCTGAAAGCTGTCAAAGCCATAGAACTCATCGAGGCCTTCATTTTGACAGGTTATGGCTCCCGTAACTCTAAACGAGCCAGAAGTTATGCCCGTCCGAATAATCGATATCTATAGGGTGCAACATCCGTCCGAAATGGCGAAACAGTGCCATATGACTTTTAGAAATGCGCTCATGGATTTAAAATGGAACATTACCATGGTGCACCACTCTCCTGCGATGGGAAGTCGAAGACGGGCCACGGTAATCCCGTTTTACCATAAAAATCCACGTGTCGAAAAAACGAAGGGTAGAGAACTTACGAGACCCGATTGAGATTCGGGTTGTCCTTTTTGGGCATTAATCTATCCGTTAACGGCTGAAAGCTGTCAATGCCGTAGAACTCATCGAGGCCTTCGTTTTGACAGGTTATGGCTCCCGTAACTCGAAACGAGCCAGAAGTTATAGCCGTCCGAATAATGATATCTACAGGGTGCAACATCCACGGTGCAAGGTGCAACATCCGTCCGAAATGGCGAAACAGTGCCGTACGGCTTTTAGAAATGCGTGCATGGATTTGAAATGGAACAGTACCATGGTGCACCACTCTCCAGCGATGGTAAATCGAAACTAGCCACGGTAATCCCGTTTTGCCGTAAAAATCCACGTGTCGAAAAAACGAAGGGTAAAAAACTTACGAGACCCGATTGAGATTCGGGTTGTCCTTTTTGGGCATTAATATATCCGTTGAAGGCTGAAAGCTGTTAAAGCCGTAGAACTCATCGAGGCGTTCGTTTTGACAGGTTATGGCTCCCGTAACTCTAAAGGAGACAGAAGTTATGTTCGTCCGAATAATCGATATCTACAGGGTGCAACATGCACGGTGCAAGGTGCAACATCCGTCCGAAATGGCGAAATAGTGCCGTACGACTTTTGGAAATGCGTGCATGGATTTGAAACGGAACTGTACCATGGTACACCACTCTCCAGCGATGGTAAATCGAAGACCAGCCACGGTAATCCCGTTTTGCCGTAAAAATCCACGTGTAGAAAAAACGAAGGGTAAAAAACTTACGAGACCCGATTGAGATTCGGGTAGTCCGTTTTGGGCATTAATATATTCATTGAAGGATGAAAGCTGTCAAAGCCATAGAACTCATCGAGGCCTTCGTTTTGACAGGTTATGGCTCCCGTAACTCTAAACGAGCCATAAGTTATGGTCGTCCGAATAATCGATATCTACAGGGTGCAACATCCACGGTGCAAGGTGCAACATCCGTCCGAAATTGCGAAACAGTGTCGTACGACTTTTAGAAATGCGTGCATGGATTTGAAACGGAACATTACCATGGTGCACCACTCTCCAGCGATGGGAAGTCGAAGACGGGACACGGTAATCCCGTTTTACCGTAAAAATCCACGTGTCGAAAAAACGAAGGGTAAAAAACTTACGAGACCCGATTGAGATTCGGGTTGTCCTTTTTGGGCATTAATCTATCCGTTGACGGCTAAAAGCTGTAGAACTCATCGAGACCTTCGTTTTAACAGGTTATGGCTCCCGTAACTCTTAACGAGCCAGAAGTTATGGCCGTCCGAATAATCGATATCTGCAGGGTGCAACATCCACGGTGCAAGGTGCAACATCCGTCCGAAATGGAGAAACAGTGTCGTACGGCTTTTAGAAATGCGTGCAACGATTTGAAACAGAACAGTACCATGATGCACCACTCTTCAGCGATGGGAAGTCGAAGACAGGCCACGGTAATCCCGTTTTACCGTAAAAATCCACGTGTCAAAAAAACGAAGGGTAAAAAACTTACGAAACCCAATTGAGATTCGGGTTGTCCTTTTTGGGCATTAATCTATCCATTGATGGCTGAAAGCAGTCAAAACCGTAGAACTCATCGAGACCTTCGTTTTGACAGGTTATGGCTCCCGTAACTCTAAAGGAGACAGAAGTTATGGCCGTCCGAATAATCGATATCTACAGGGTGCAACATCCACGGTGCAAGGTGCAACATCCGTCCGAAATGGAGAAAGAGTGCCGTACGACTTTTAGAAATGCGTGCATGGATTTGAAACGGAACAGTACCATGGTGCACCACTCTCCAGCGATGGTAAATCGAAGACCAGCCACGGTAATCCCGTTTTGCCGTAAAAATCCACATGTCGAAAAAACGAAGGGTAAAAAACTTACGAGACCCGATTGAGATTCGGGTTGTCCGTTTTGGGCATTAATATATTCGTTGAAGGATGAAAGCTGTCAAAGCCGTAGAACTCATCGAGGCCTTCGTTTTGACAGGTTATTGCTCCCGTAACTCTAAACGAGCCATAAGTTATGGCCGTCCTAATAATCGATATCTACAGGGTGCAACATCCACGGTGCAAGGTGCAACATCCGTCCGAAATTGCGAAACAGTGCCGTACGACTTTTAGAAATGCGTGAATGGATTTGAAACGGAACATTACCATGGTGCACCACTCTCCAGCGATGGAAAGTCGAAGACGGGACACGGTAATCCCGTTTTACCGTAAAAATCCACGTGTCGAAAAAACGAAGGGTAAAAAACTTACGAGACCCGATTGAGATTCGGGTTGTCCTTTTTGGGCATTAATCTATCCGTTGACAGCTGAAAGCTGTAGAACTCATCGAGGCCTTCGTTTTAACAGGTTATGGCTCCCGTAACTCTTAACGAGCCAGAAGTTATGGCCGTCCGAATAATCGATATCTACAAGGTTCAACATCCACCGCGCAAGGTGCAACATACGTCCGAAATGGAGAAACAGTGCCGTACGGCTTTTAGAAATGCGTGCATCGATTTGAAATGGAACAGTACCATGATGCACCACTCTTCAGCGATGGGAAGTCGAAGACGGGCCACGGTAATCCCGTTTTACCGTAAAAATCCACGTGACAAAAAAACGAAGGGTAAAAAACTTACGAGACCCGATTGAGATTCGGGTTGTCCTTTTTGGGCATTAATCTATCCGTTGACGGCTGAAATCTGTCAAAACCGTAGAACTCATCGAGGCCTTCGTTTTGACAGGATATGGCTCCCATAACTCTAAACGAGCCAGAAGTTATGGCTGTCCGAATAATCGATATCTCCAGGGTGCAACATCCACGGTGCAAGGTGCAACATCCGTCCGAAATGGCGAAACAGTGCCGTACGACCTTTAGAAATGCGTGCATGGGTTTGAAACGGAACAGTACCATGGTGCACCACTCTTCGGCGATGGGAAGTCGAAGACGGGCCACAGTAATCCCGTTTTACCGTAAAAATCCACGTGTCGAAAAAACGAAGGGTAAAAAACTTACGAGACCCGATTGAGATTCGGGTTGTCCTTTTTGGGCATTAATCTATCCGTTGACGGCTGAACGCTATCAAAGCCATAGAACTCATCGAGGCCTTCGTTTTGACAGGTTATGGCTCCCGTAACTCTTAACGAGGCAGAAGTTATGGCCGTCCGAATAATCGATATCTACAGGGTGCAACATCCACGGTGCAAGGTGCAACATCCATCCGAAATGGCAAAACAGTGCCGTATGGCTTTTAGAAATGCGTGCATGGATTTGAAACGGAACAGTACCATGGTGCACCACTTTCCAGCGATGGTAAATCGAAGACCATCCACCGTAATCCTGTTTTACCGTAAAATTCCACGTGTCGAAAAAACGAAGGTAAAAAACTTACGAGACCCGATTGAGATTTGGGTTGTCCTTTTCGGGCGTTAATCAATCCGTTGACGGCTGAAAGCTATCAAAGCCGTAGAACTCATTGAGGTCTTCGTTTTGATAGGTTATGGCTCCCGTAACTCTAAACGAGCCAGAAGTTATGGCCGTCCGAATAATCGATATCTACAGGGTGCAACATCGACGGTGCACGGTGCAACATCCGTCCGAAATGGCGAAACAGTGCCGTATGACTTTTAGAAATGCATGCATGGATTTGAAACGGAACAGTGCCATGGTGCACCACTCTCCAGCGATGGGAAGTCGAAGACGGGCCACGGTAATCCCGTTTTACCGTAAAAATCCACGTGTCGAAAAAACGAAGGGTAAAAAACTTACGAGACCCGATTGAGATTCGGGTTGTCCTTTTTGGGCATTAATCTATCCGTTGACGGCTGAAAGCTGTCAAAGCCGTAGAACTCATCGAGGCCTTCGTTTTGACAGGTTATGGCTCCCGTAACACTTAACGAGCCAGAAGTTATGGCCGTCCGAATAATCGATATCTATAGGGTGCAACATCCACGGTGCAAGGTGCAACATCCGTCCGAAATGGCGAAACAGTGCCGTACGACTTTTAGAAATGCGTGCATGAATTTGAAACGGAACAGTACCATGGTGCATCACTCTCCAGCGATGGGAAGTCGAAGACGGGCCACGGTAATCCCGTTTTACCGTAAAAATCCACGTGTTGAAAAAACGAAGGGTAAAAAACTTACGAGACCCGATTGAGATTCAGGTTGTCCTTTTTGGGCGTTAATCTATCCGTTGGCGGCTGAAAGCTGTCAAAGCTGTAGAACTCATCGAGGCCTTCGTTTTGACAGGTTATGGCTCCCGTAACACTTAACGATCCAGAAGATATGGCCGTCCGACTATACGATATCTATAGGGTGCAACATCCACGGTGCAAGGTGCAACATCCGTCAGAAATGGCGAAACAGTGACGTACGACCTTTAGAAATGCTTGCATGGATTTGAAACGGAACAGTACCATGGTGTACCACTCTTCAGCGATGGGAAGTCAAAGACGGGGCAAAGTAATCCCGTTTTACCGTTAAAATCCACGTGTCGAAAAAACGAAGGGTAAAAAACTTACGAGACCCGATTGAGATTCGGGTTGTACTTTTTGGGCATTAATCTACCCGTTGACGGCTGAAAGCTGTTTAAACCGTAGAACTCATCGAGGCCTTCGTTTTGACAGGTTATGGCTCCCGTAACTCTAAACGAGCCAGAAGTTATAGCGTTCCGAATAATCGATATCTACAGGGTGCAACATCCACGGTGCAAGGTGAACATCCGTCCGAAATGGCGATACAGTGCCGTACGGCTTTTAGAAATGCGTGCATGGATTTGAAATGGAATAGTACCATGGTGCACCACTCTCCAGCGATGGTAAATCGAAGACCATCCACCGTAATCCTGTTTTACCGTAAAAATCCACGTGTCGAAAAAACGAAGGGTAAAAAACTTACGAGACCCGATTGAGATTCGGGTTGTCCTTTTTGGGCGTTAATCTATCCGTTGACGGCTGAAAGCTGTCAAAGCCGTAGAACTCATCGAGGTCTTCGTTTTAACCGGTTATGGCTCCCGTAACTCTAAACGAGCCTGAAGTTATGACCGTCCGAATAATCGATATCTACAGGGTGCAACATCCACGGTGCACAGTGCAACATCCGTCCGAAATGGCGAAACAGTGCCGTATGACATTTAGAAATGCATGCATGGATTTGAAATGGAACAGTACCATGGTGCACCACTCTCCAGCGATGGGAAGGTGAAGATGGGCCAGGGTAATCCCGTTTTACCGTAAAAATCCACGTGTCGAAAAAACGAAGGGTAAAAAACTTACGAGACCCGATTGAGATTCGGGTTGTCCTTTTTGGGCATTAATCTATCCATTGACGGCTGAAAGCTATCAAAGCCGTAGAACTCATCTAGGCCTTCGTTTTGACAGGTTATGGCTCCCGTAACTGTAAACGAGCCAGAAGTTATGGCCGTCCGAATAATCGATATTTACAGGGTGCAACATCCACGGTGCAAGGTGCAACATCCGTCCGAAATGGCGAAACAGTGCCGTACGACTTTTAGAAATGCGTGCATGAATTTGAAACGGAACAGTACCATGGTACACCACTCTCCAGCGATGGGAAGTCGAAGACGGGCCACGGTAATCCCGTTTTACCGTAAAAATCCACGTGTCGAAAAAACGAAGGGTAAAAAACTTACGAGACCCGATTGAGATTCGGGTTGTCCTTTTTGGGCGTCAATCTATCTGTTGACGGCTGAAAGCTGTCAAAGCCGTAGAACTCATCGAGGCCTTCGTTTTGACAGGTTATGGCTCCCGTAACTCTAAACGAGCCAGAAGTTATGGCCGTCCGAATAATCGATATCTACAGGGTGCAACATCCACGGTGCAAGGTGCAACATCCGTCCGAAATGGAGAAACAGTGCCGTACGACTTTTAGAAATGCGTGCAAGGATTTGAAGCGGAACAGTACCATGGTGCATCACTCTTCAGCGATGGAAAGTCGAAGACGCACCACGGTAATCCCGTTTTACCGTAAAAATGCACGTGTCGAAAAAACGAAGGGTAAAAAACTTACGAAACCCGATTGAGATGCGGGTTGTCCTTTTTGGGCATTAATCTATCCGTTGACGGATGAAAGCTGTCAAAGCCGTAGAACTCATCGAGGCCTTTGTTTTGACAGGTTATGTCTCCCGTAACTCTTAACGAGCCAGAAGTTATGGCGGTCCGAATAATCGATATCTACAAGGTGCAACATCCACGGTGCAAGGTGCAACATCCGTCCGAAATGGCGAAACAGTACCGTATGACTTTTAGAAATGCGTGCATGGATTTGAAACAGAACAGTACCATGGTGCACCACTCTCCAGCGATGGGAAGTCGAAGTCGGGCCACGGTAATCCCGTTTTACCGTAAAAATCCACGTGTCGAAAAAACGAAGGGTAAAAAACTTACGAGACCCGATTGAGATTCGGGTTGTCCTTTTTGGGCATTAATCTATCCGTTGACGGCTAAAAGCTGTCAAAGACGTAGAACTCATCGAGGCCTTCGTTTTGACAGGTTATGTCTCCCGTAACTCTAAACGAGCCAGAAGTTATGGCCATCCGAATAATCGATATCTACAGGGTGCAACATCCACGGTGCAAGGTGCAACATCCGTCCGAAATGGAGAAACAGTGTCGTACGACTTTTAGAAATGCGTGCAAGGATTTGAAACGGAACAGTACCATGGTGCATCACTCTTCAGCGATGGAAAGTCGAAGACGGACCACGGTAATCCCGTTTTACCGTAAAAATGCACGTGTCGAAAAAACGAAGGGTAAAAAACTTACGAAACCCGATTGAGATTCGGGTTGTCCTTTTTGGGCATTAATCTATCCGTTGACGGATGAAAGCCGTCAAAGCCGTAGAACTCATCGAGGCCTTCGTTTTGACAAGTTATGTCTCCCGTAACTCTTAAAGAGCCAGAAGTTATGACCGTCCGAATAATCGATATCTACAAGGTGCAACATCCACGGTGCAAGGTGCAACATCCGTACGAAATGGCGAAAAAGTGCCGTATGACTTTTAGAAATGCGTGCATGGATTTGAAACGGAACAGTACCATGGTGCACCACTCTCCAGTGATGGGAAGTCGAAGACGGGCCACGGTAATCCCGTTTTACCGTAAAAATCCACGTGTCGAAAAAACGAAGGGTAAAAAACTTACGAGACCCGATTGAGATTCGGGTTGTCCTTTTTGGGCATTAATCTATCCGTTGACGGCTAAAAGCTGTCAAAGCCGTAGAACTCATCGAGGCCTTCGTTTTGACAGGTTATGTCTCCCGTAACTCTAAACGAGCCAAAAGTTATGGCCGTCCGAATAATTGATATCTACAGGGTGCAACATCCACGGTGCAAGGTGCAACATCCGTCCGAATTGGAGAAACAGTGCTGACGACTTTTAGAAATGCGTGCAT
The DNA here is from genome assembly GCA_030765085.1 of Allium cepa. Classification (NCBI taxonomy): domain Eukaryota; kingdom Viridiplantae; phylum Streptophyta; class Magnoliopsida; order Asparagales; family Amaryllidaceae; genus Allium; species Allium cepa. The sequence continues at coordinate 4,594,457 of CM060941.1, forward strand.
GGATTTGAAACGGAACAGTACCATGGTGCATCACTCTTCAGCGATGGGAAGTCGAAGACGGGCCACGGTAATCCCGTTTTATCGTAAAAATGCACGTGTCGAAAAAACGAAAGGTAAAAAACTTGCGAGACCGGATTGAGATTCGGGTTGTCCTTTTTGGGCATTAATCTATCCGTTGACGGCTGAAAGCTGTCAAAGCCGTTGAACTCATCGAGGCCTTCGTTTTGACAGGTTATGGGTCCCGTAACTCTTAACGACCCAGAAGTTATGGTCGTCCGAATAATCGATATCTATTGGGTGCAACATCCACGGTGCAAGGTGCAACATCCGTCCGAAATGGCGAAACAGTGACGTACGACCTTTAGAAATGCTTGCATGGATTTGAAACGGAACAGTACCATGGTGCACCACTCTTCAGCGATGGGAAGTCAAAGACGGGGCAAAGTAATCCCGTTTTACCGTTAAAATCCACGTGTCGAAAAAACGAAGGGTAAAAAACTTACGAGAACCGATTGAGATTCGGGTTGTACTTTTTGGGCATTAATCTATCCGTTGACGGCTGAAAGCTGTCAAAACCATAGAACTCATCGAGGCCTTCGTTTTGACAGGTTATGGCTCCCGTAACTCTAAACGAGCCAGAAGTTATAGCGTTCCGAATAATCGATATCTACAGGGTGCAACATCCACTGTGCAAGGTGCAACATCCGTCCGAAATGGCGATACAGTGCCGTACGGCTTTTAGAAATGCGTGCATGGATTTGAAACGGAATAGTAACATGGTGCACCACTCTCCAGCGATGGTAAATCGAAGACCATCCACCGTAATCCTGTTTTACCGTTAAAATCCACGTGTCGAAAAAACGAAGGGTAAAAAACTTACGAGACCCGATTGAGATTCGGGTTGTCCTTTTTGGGCGTTAATCTATCCGTTGACGGCTGAAAGCTGTCAAAGCCGTAGAACTCATCGAGGTCTTCGTTTTGACCGGTTATGGCTCCCGTAACTCTAAACGAGCCTGAAGTTATGGCCGTCCGAATAATCGATATCTACAGGGTGCAACATCCACGGTGCACAGTGCAACATCCGTCCGAAATGGCGAAACAGTACCATATGACATTTATAAATGCATGCATGGATTTGAAATGGAAAAGTACCATGGTGCACCACTCTCCAGCGATAGGAAGGTGAAGACGGGCCAGGGTAATCCTGTTTTGCCGTAAAAATCCACGTGTCGGAAAAACGAAGGGTAAAAAACTTACGAGACCCGATTGAGATTCGGGTTGTCCTTTTTGGGCATTAATCTATCCGTTGACGGCTGAAAGCTATCAAGGCCGTAGAACTCATCGAGGCCTTCGTTTTGACAGGTTATGGCTCCCATAACTGTAAACGAGCCAGAAGTTATGGCCGTCCGAATAATCGATATTTACAGGGTGCAACATCCACGGTGCAAGGTGCAACATCCGTCCGAAATGGCGAAACAGTGCCGTACGACTTTTAGAAATGCATGCATGAATTTGAAACGGAACAGTACCATGGTACACCACTCTCCAGCGATGGGAAGTCGAAGACGGGCCAGGGTAATCCCGTTTTACCGTAAAAATCCACGTGTCAAAAAAACGAAGGGTAAAAAACTTATGAGACCCGATTGAGATTCGGGCTGTCCTTTTTGGGCGTCAATCTATCCGTTGACGGCTGAAAGCTGTCAAAGCCGTAGACCTCTACGAGGTCTTCGTTTTGAAAGGTTATGCCTCCCGTAACTCTAAACGAGCCAGAAGTTATGGCCGTCCGAATAATCGATATCTACAGGGTGCAACATCCACGGTGCAAGGTGCAACATCCGTCCGAAATGGCGAAACAGTGTCGTATGACTTTTAGAAATACGTGCATGGATTTGAAACGGAACAGTACCATGGTGCACCACTCTCCAGCGATGGGGAGTCGAAGACTGGCCAAGGTAATCCCGTTTTACCGTAAAAATCCACGTGTCGAAAAAACGAAGGGTAAAAAACTTACGAGACCCGATTGAGATTCGGGTTGTCCTTTTTGTGCGTCAATCTATCTGTTGACGGCCGAAAGCTGTCAAAGCCGTAGAACTCATTGAGGCCTTCTTTTTGACAGTTTATGGCTACCGTAACTCTAAACGAGCCAGAATTTATGGCCGTCCGAATAATCGATATCTACAGGGTGCAACATCCACGGTGCAAGGTGCAACATCCGTCCGAAATGGTGAAACAGTGCCGTACGAATTTTAGAAATGCGTGCAAGGATTTGAAACGGAACAGTACCATGGTGCATCACTCTTCAGCGATGGAAAGTCGAAGACGCGCCACGGTAATCCCGTTTTACCGTAAAAATGCACGTGTCGAAAAAACGAAGGGTAAAAAACTTACGAAACCCGATTGAGATTCGGGTTGTCCTTTTTTGGCATTAATCTATCCGTTGACGGATGAAAGCTGTCAAAGCCGTAGAACTCATCGAGGCCTTCGTTTTGACAGGTTATGTCTCCCGTAACTCTTAACGAGCCAGAAGTTATGGCCGTCCGAATAATCGATATCTACAAGGTGCAACATCCACGGTGCAAGGTGCAACATCCGTCCGAAATGGCGAAACAGTGCCGTATGACTTTTAGAAATGCGTGCATGGATTTGAAACGGAACAGTACCATGGTGCACCACTCTCCAGCGATGGGAAGTCGAAGACGGGCCACGGTAATCCCGTTTTATCGTAAAAATCCACGTGTCGAAAAAACGTAGGGTAAAAAACGTACGAGACCTGATTGAGATTCGGGTTGTCCTTTTTGGGCATTAATCTATCCGTTGATGGCTGAAAGCTGTCAAAGCCGTAGAACTCATCGAGGTCTTCGTTTTGATAGGTTATGGCTCCCGTAATTCTAAACGAGCCAGAAGTTATGGCCGTTCGAATAATCGATATCTACAGGGTGCAACATCCACGGTGTAAGGTGCGACATCGGTCCGAAATGGCGAAACAGTGCCGTATGACTTTTAGAAATGCGTGCATGGATTTGAAATGGAACAGTACCATGGTGCACCACTCTCCAGCGATGAGAAGTCGTAGACGGGCCAAGGTAATCCCGTTTTACCGTAAAAGTCCACGTGTCGAAAAAACGAAGGGTAAAAAACTTACGAGACCCGATTGAGATTCGGGTTGTCCTTTTTGGGCAATAATCTATCCGTTGACGGCTGAAAGCTGTCAAAGCCGTAGAACTCATCGAGGCCTTCGTTTTGACGGATTATGGCTCCCGTAACTCTAAACGAGCCAGAAGTTATGGCCGTCCGAATAATCGATATCTACAGGGTGCAACATCCACGGTGCAAGGTGCAACATCCGTCCGAAATGGAGAACCAGTGCCGTACGACTTTTAGAAATGAGTGCATCGATTTGAAACGGAACAATACCATGGTGCACCACTCTTCAGCGATGGGAAGTTGAAGACGGGCCACGGTAATCCCGTTTTACCATAAAAATCCACGTGTCGAAAAAACGAAGGGTAAAAAACTTACGAGACCCGATTGAGATTCGGGTTGTCCTTTTTGGGCATTAATGTATCCGTTGACGGCCGAAAGCTGTCAAAACCGTAGAACTCATCGAGGCCTTCGTTTTGACAGGTTAGGCTCCCGTAACTCTAAACGAGCCAGAAGTTATAGCCGTCCGAATAATCGATATCTACAGGGTGCAACATCCACGGTGCAAGGTGCAACATCCGTCCGAATTGGCGAAAAAGTGCCGTACGGCTTTTAGAAATGCGTGCATGGATTTGAAACTGAACAGTACCATGGTGCACCACTCTCCAGCGATGGTAAATCGAAGACCTGCCATGGTAATCCCGTTTTGCCGTAAAAATCCACGTGTCAAAAAAACGAAGGGTAAAAAACTTACGAGACCCGATTGAGATTCGGGCTGTCCTTTTTGGGCATTAATATATCCGTTGATGGCTGAAAGCTATCAAAGCCGTAGAACTCATCGAGGCCTTCGTTTTGACAGGTTATGTCTCCCGTAACTCTAAACGAGCTGGAAGTTATGCCCGTCCGAATAATCGATATCTATAGGTTGCAACATCCACGGTGCAAGGTGCAACATCCTTCCGAAATGGCGAAACAGTGCCGTATGACTTTTAGAAATGCGTGCATGGATTTAAAACAGAACATTACCATGGTGCACCACTCACCAGCGATGGGAAGTCGAAGACGGGCCACGGTAATCCCGTTTTACCGTAAAAATCCACGTGTCGAAAAAACGAAGGGTGAAAAACTTACAAAACCCGATTGAGATTCTGGTTGTCCTTTTTAGGCATTAATCTGTCCATTGACGGCTGAAAACTGTCAAGCCGTAGAACTCATCGAGGCCTTCGTTTTGACAGGTTATGGCTCCCGTAACTCTTAACGAGCCAGAAGTTATGGCCATCCGAATAATCGATATCTACAGGGTGCAACATCCACGGTGCAAGGTGCAACATCCATCCGACATGGCGAAACAGTGCCGTACGACTTTTAGAAATGCGTGCATGGATTTGAAACGGAACAGTACCATGGTGTACCACTCTTCAGCGATAGTAAATCGAAGACCTGCCACCGTAGTCCCGTTTTGCCGTAAAAATCCACGTGTCGAAAAAACGAAGGGTAAAAAACATACGAGACCCGATTGAGATTCGGGCTGTCCTTTTTGGGCAATAATCTATCCGTTGAAGGCTGAAAGCTGTCAAAGCCGTAGAACTCATCGAGGCCTTCGTTTTGACAGGTTATGTCTCCCGTAACTCTAAACGAGCTGGAAGTTATGCCCGTCCGAATAATCGATATCTACAGGGTGCAACATCCACGGTGCAAGGTGCAACATCCGTCCGAAATGGCGAAACAGTGCCGTATGACTTTTAGAAATGCGTGCATGGATTTAAAACGGAACATTACCATGGTGCACCACTCTCCAGCGATGGGAAGTCGAAGACGGGCCACGGTAATCCCGTTTTACCCTAAAAATCCACGTGTCGAAAAAACGAAGGGTAAAAAACTTACGAGACCAGATTGATATTCGTGTTGTCCTTTTTGGGCATTAATCAATCCATTGACGGCTGAAAGCTGTCAAAGCCGTAGAACACATCAAGGCCTTCGTTTTGACAGGTTATGGCTCCTGTAACTCTTAACGAACCAGAAGTTATGGCCATCCGGATAATCGATATCTACAGGGTGCAACATCCACGGTGCAAGGTGCAACATCCATCCGACATGGCGAAACAGTGCCGTACGACTTTTAGAAATGCGTGCATGGATTTAAAACGGAACAGTACCATGGTGTACCACTCTCCAGTGATAGTAAATCGAAGACCTGCCACCTTAGTCCCGTTTTGCCGTAAAAATCCACGTGTCGAAAAAACGAAGGGTAAAAAACTTACGAGACCCGATTGAGATTCGGGTTGTCCTTTTTGCGCGTTAATCAATCCTTTGATGGGTGAAAGCAGTCAAAGCCGTAGAACTCATCGAGGTCTTCGTTTTGACAGGTTATGGCTCCCGTAACTCTAAACGAGCCAGAAGTTATGGCCGTCCGAATAATCGATATCTATAGGGTGCAACATCCACGGTGCAAGGTGCAACATCCGTCCGACATGGCGAAACAGTGCCGTACGACTTTTAGAAATGTGTGCAAGGATTTGAAATGGAACAGTACCATGGTGCACCACTCTCCAGCGATGGTAAATCGAAGACCAGCCACCGTAATCCCGTTTTGCCGTAAAAATCCACGTGTCGAAAAAACGAAGGGTAAAAACTTACGAGACCCGATTGAGATTCGGGTTGTCCTTTTTGAGCATTAATCTATCCGTTGACGGCTGAAAGCTTTCAAAGCCGTAGAACTCATCGAGGCCTTCGTTTTGACAGGTTATGGCTCCCGTAACTCTAAACGAGCCAGAAGTTATGGCCGTCCGAATAATCGATATCTACAGGGTGCAACATCCACGGTGCAAGGTGCAACATCCGTTCGAAATGGAGAAACAGTGCCGTACGACTTTTAGAAATGCGTGCAAGGATGTGAAACGGAACATTACCATGGTGCATCACTCTTCAGCGATGGGAAGTCGAAGACGGGCCACGGTAATCCCGTTTTACCGTAAAAATGCACGTGTCGAAAAAACGAAGGGTAAAAAACTTACGATACCCGATTGAGATTCGGGTTGTCCTTTTTGGGCATTAATCTATCCGTTGACGGCTGAAAGCTGTCAAAGCCGTTAGAACTCATCGAGGCCTTCGTTTTGACAGGTTATGTCTCCCGTAACTCTTAACGAGCCAGAAGTTATGGCCGTCCGAATAATCGATATCTACAGGGTGCAACATCCACGGTGCAAGGTGCAACATCCGTCCGAAATGGCGAAACAGTGCCGTACGACTTTTAGAAATGCTTGCATGAATTTGAAACGGAACAGTACCATGGTACACCACTCTCCAGCGATGGGAAGTCGAAGACGGGCCAAGGTAATCTCGTTTTACCGTAAAAATCCACGTGTCGAAAAAACGAAGGGTAAAAAACTTACGAGACCCGATTGAGATTCGGGTTGTCCTTTTTGGGCGTTAATCTATCCGTTGACGGCTGAAAGCTGTCAAAGCCGTAGAACTCATCGAGGCCTTCGTTTTGACAGGTTATGGCTCCCGTAACTCTAAACGAGCCAAAAGTTATGGCCGTCCGAATAATTGATATCTACAGGGTGTAACATCCACGGTGCAAGGTGCAACATCCGTCCGAAATGGAGAAACAGTGCTGTACGACTTTTAGAAATGCGTGCATGGATTTGAAACGGAACAGTTCCATGGTGCATCACTCTTCAGCGATGGGAAGTCGAAGACGGGCCACGGTAATCCCGTTTTATCGTAAAAATGCACGTGTCGAAAAAACGAAGGGTAAAAAACTTACGAGACCCGATTGAGATTCGGGTTGTCCATTTTGGGCATTAATCTATCCTTTGACGGCTGAAAGCTGTCAAAGCCGTTGAACTCATCGAGGCCTTCGTTTTGACAGGTTATGGGTCCCGTAACTCGTAACGACCCAGTAGTTATGGCCGTCCGAATAATCGATATCTATAGGGTGCAACATCCACGGTGCAAGGTGCAACATCCGTCCGAAATGGCGAAACAGTGACGTACGACCTTTAGAAATGCGTGCATGGATTTGAAACGGAACAGTACCATGGTGCACCACTCTTAAGAGATGGGAAGTCAAAGACGGGGCAAAGTAATCCCGTTTTACCGTTAAAATCCACGTGTCGAAAAAACGAAGGGTAAAAAACTTACGAGACCCGATTGAGATTCGGTTTGTACGTTTTGGGCATTAATCTATCCGTTGACTGCTGAAAGCTGTCAAAACCGTAGAACTCATCGAGGCCTTCGTTTTGACAGGTTATGACTCCCGTAACTCTAAACGAGCCAGAAGTTATAGCGTTCCGAATAATCGATATTTACAGGGTGCAACATCCACGGTGCAAGGTGCAACATCCGTCCGAAATGGCGATACAGTGCCGTACGGGTTATAGAAATGCGTGCATGGATTTGAAATGGAATAGTACCATGGTGCACCACTCTCCAGCGATGGTAAATCGAAGACCATCCACAGTAATCCTGTTTTACCGTAAAAATCCACGTGTCGAAAAAACGAAGGGTAAAAAACTTACGAGACCCGATTGAGATTCGGGTTGTCCTTTTTGGGCGTTAATCTATCCGTTGACGGCTGAAAGCTGTCAAAGCCGTAGAACTCATCGAGGTCTTCGTTTTCACCGGTTATGGCTCCCGTAACTCTAAACGAGCCTGAAGTTATGGCCGTCCGAATAATCGATATCTACAGGGTGCAACATCCACGGTGCACAGTGCAACATCCGTCCGAAATTGCGAAACAGTGCCGTATGACATTTAGAAATGCATGCATGGATTTGAAATGGAACAGTACCATGGTGCACCACTCTCCAGCGATGGGAAGGTGAAGACGGGCCAGGGTAATCCCGTTTTACCGTAAAAATCCACGTGTCGAAAAAACGAAGGGTAAAAAACTTACGAGACCCGATTGAGATTCGGGTTGTCCTTTTTGGGCATTAATCTATCCATTGACGGCTGAAAGCTATCAAAGCCGTAGAACTCATCGAGGCCTTCGTTTTGACAGGTTATGGCTCCCGTAACTGTAAACGAGCCAGAAGTTATGGCCGTCCGAATAATCGATATTTACAGGGTGCAACATCCACGGTGCAAGGTGCAACATCCGTCCGAAATGGCGAAACAGTGCCGTACGACTTTTAGAAATGCGTGCATGAATTTGAAACGGAACAATACCATGGTACACCACTCTCCAGCGATGGGAAGTCGAAGACGGGCCACGGTAATCCCGTTTTACCGTAAAAATCCACGTTTCGAAAAAACGAAGGGTAAAAAACTTGTGAGACCCGATTGAGATTCGGGTTGTCCTTTTTGGGCGTTAATCTATCCGTTGACGGCTGAAAGCTGTCAAAGCCGTAGAACTCATCGAGGTCTTCATATTGACAGGTTATGACTCCCGTAACTCTAAACGAGCCAGAAGTTATGGCCGTCCGAATAATCAATATCTACAGGGTGCAACATCCACGGTGCAAGGTGCAACATCCGTCCGAAATGGCGAAACAGTGTCGTATGACTTTTAGAAATACGTGCATGGATTTGAAACGGAACAGTACCATGATGCACCACTGTCCAGCGATGGGGAGTCGAAGACGGGCCAAGGTAATCCCGTTTTACCGTAAAAATCCAGGTGTCGAAAAAACGAAGGGTACAAAACTTACAAGACCCGATTGAGATTTGGGTTGTCCTTTTTGGGCGTCAATCTATCCGTTGACGGCTGAAAGCTATCAAAGCCGTAGAACTCATCGAGGCCTTCGTTTTGACAGGTTATGGCTCCCGTAACTCTAAACGAGCCAGAAGTTATGGCCGTCCGAATAATCGATATCTACAGGGTGCAACATCCACGGTGCAAGGTGCAACATCCGTCCGAAATGGAGATACAGTGCCGTACGACTTTTAGAAATGCGTGCAAGGATTTGAAACGGAACAGTACCATGGTGCATCACTCTTCAGCGATGGAAAGTCGAAGACGGACCACGGTAATCCCGTTTTACCGTAAAAATGCACGTGTCAAAAAAACGAAGGGTAAAAAACTTACGAAACCCGATTGAGATTCGGGTTGTCCTTTTTGGGCATTAATCTATCCGTTGACGGATGAAACCTATCAAAGCCGTAGAACTCATCGAGGCCTTCGTTTTGACAGGTTATGTCTCCCGTAACTCTTAACGAGCCAGAAGTTATGGCCGTCCGAATAATCGATATCTACAAGGTGCAACATCCACGGTGCAAGGTGCAACATCCGTCCGAATTGGCGAAACAGTGCCGTATGACTTTTAGAAATGCGTGCATGGATTTGAAATGGAACAGTACCATGGTGCACCACTCTCCAGTGATGGGAAGTCGAAGACGGGCCACGGTAATCCCGTTTTACCGTAAAAATCCACGTGTCGAAAAAACGAAGGGTAAAAAACTTACGAGACCCGATTGAGATTCGGGTTGTCCTTTTTGGGCATTAATCTATCCGTTAACGGCTAAAAGCTGTCAAAGCCGTAGAACTCATCGAGGCCTTCGTTTTGACAGGTTATGTCTCCTGTAACTCTAAACGAGCCAAAAGTTATGGCCGTCCGAATAATTGATATCTACAGGGTGCAACATCCACGGTGCAAGGTGCAACATCCGTCCGAAATGGAGAAACAGTGCTGTACGACTTTTAGAAATGCGTGCATGGATTTGAAATGGAAAAGTACCATGGTGCATCACTCTTCAGCGATGGGAAGTCGAAGACGGGCCACGGTAATCCCGTTTTACCGTAAAAATGCACGTGTCGAAACAACGAAGGGTAAAAAACTTACGAAACCCGATTGAGATTCGGGTTGTCCTTTTTGGGCATTAATCTATCCGTTGACGGCTGAAAGCTGTCAAAGCCGTTGAACTCATCGAGGCCTTCGTTTTGACAGGTTATGGGTCCCGTAACTCTTAACGACCCAGAAGTTATGGCCGTCCGAATAATCGATATCTATAGGGTGCAACATCCACGGTGCAAGGTGCAACATCCGTCCAACATGGCGAAACAGTGCCATACGACTTTTAGAAATGCGTGCAAGGATTTGAAATGGAATAGTACCATGGTGCACCACTCTCCAGCAATAGTAAATCGAAGACCAGCCACCGTAATCCCGTTTTGCCGTAAAAATCCACATGTCGAAAAAACGAAGGGTAAAAACTTACGAGACCCGATTGAGATTCGGGTTGTCCTTTTTGAGCATTAATCTATCCGTTGATGGCTGAAAGCTGTCAAAGCCGTAGAACTCATCGAGGCCTTCGTTTTGACAGGTTATGGCTCCCGTAACTCTAAACGAGCCAAAAGTTATGGCCGTCCGAATAATCGATATCTACAGGGTGCAACATCCACGGTGCAAGGTGCAACATCCGTCCGAAATGGAGAAACGGTGCCGTACGACTTTTAGAAATGCGTGCAAGGATTTAAAATGGAACAGTACCATGGTGCATCACTCTTCAGCGATGGGAAGTCGAAGACGGGCCACGGTAATCCCGTTTTACCGTAAAAATGCACGTGTCGAAAAAACGAAGGGTAAAAAACTTACGAAACCCGATTGAGATTCGGGTTGTCCTTTTTGGGCATTAATCTATCCGTTGACGGCTGAAAGCTGTCAAAACCGTAGAACTCATCAAGGCCTTCGTTTTGACAGGTTATGGCTCCCGTAACTCTTAACGAGCCAGAAGTTATGGCCGTCCGAATAATCGATATCTACAGGGTGCAACATCCACGGTGCAAGGTGCAACATCCGTCCGAAATGGCGAAACAGCACCGTATGACTTTAGAAATGCGTGCATTGATTTGAAATGGAACAGTACCATGGTGCACCACTCTCCAGCGATGGAAAGTCGAAGACGGGCCACGGTAATCCCGTTTTACCGTAAAAATCCACGTGTCGAAAAAACGAAGGGTAAAAAACTTACGAGACCCGATTGGGATTCGGGTTGTCCTTTTTGGGCATTAATCTATCCGTTGACGGCTGAAAGCTGTCGAAGCTGTTGAACTCATCGAGGCCTTCGTTTTGACAGGTTATGGGTCCCGTAACTCTTAACGACCGAGAAGTTATGGCCGTCCGAATAATCGATATCTATAGGGTGCAACATCCACGGTGCAAGGTGCAACATCCGTCCGAAAAGGCGAAACAGTGACGTACGACCTTTAGAAATGCTTGCATGGATTTGAAACGGAACAGTACCATGGTGCACCACTCTTCAGCGATGGGAAGTCAAAGACGGGGCAAAGTAATCCCGTTTTACCGTTAAAATCCACGTGTCGAAAAAACAAAGGGTAAAAAACTTACAAGACCCAATTGAGATTCGGGTTGTACTTTTTGGGCATTAATCTATCCGTTGATGGGTGAACGCTGTCAAGACCGTAGAACTCATCGAGGCCTTCGTTTTGACAGGTTATGGCTCCCGTAACTCTAAACGAGCCAGAAGTTATAGCATTCCGAATAATCGATATCTACAGGGTGCAACATCCACGGTGCAAGGTGCAACATCCGTCCGAAATGGCGATACAGTGCCATACGGCTTTTAGAAATGCGTGCATGGATTTGAAACGGAATAGTACCATGGTGCACCACTCTCCAGCGATGGTAAATCGAAGACCATCCACCGTAATCCTGTTTTACCGTAAAAATCCACGTGTCGAAAAAACGAAGGGTAAAAAACATACGAGACCCGATTGAGATTCGGTTTGTACGTTTTGGGCATTAATCTATCCGTTGACTGCTGAAAGCTGTCAAAACCGTAGAACTCATCGAGGCCTTCGTTTTGACAGGTTATGACTCGCGTAACTCTAAACGAGCCAGAAGTTATAGCGTTCCGAATAATCGATATTTACAGGGTGCAACATCCACGGTGCAAGGTGCAACATCCGTCCGAAATGGCGATACAGTGCCGTACGGGTTATAGAAATGCGTGCATGGATTTGAAACGGAATAGTACCATGGTGCACCACTCTCCAGCGATGGTAAATCGAAGACCATCCACCATAATCCTGTTTTACCGTAAAAATCCACGTGTCGAAAAAACGAAGGGTAAAAAACTTACGAGACCCGATTGAGATTCGGGTTGTCCTTTTTGGGCTTTAATCTATCCGTTGACGGCTGAAAGCTGTCAAAGCCGTAGAACTCATCGAGGTCTTCATTTTGACCGGTTATGGCTCCCGTAACTCTAAACGAGCCTGAAGTTATGGCCGTCCGAATAATCGATATCTACAGGGTGCAACATCCACGGTGCACAGTGCAACATCCGTCCGAAATGGCGAAACAGTGCCGTATGACATTTAGAAATGCCTGCATGGATTTGAAATGGAACAGTACCATGGTGCACCACTCTCCAGCGATGGGAAGGTGAAGACGGGCCAGGGTAATCCCGTTTTACCGTAAAAATCCACGTGTAGAAAAAACGAAGGGTAAAAAACTTACGAGACCCGATTGAGATTCGGGTTGTCCTTTTTGGGCATTAATCTATCCATTGACGGCTGAAAGCTATCAAAGCCGTAGAACTCATCGAGGCCTTCGTTTTGACAGGTTATGGCTCCCGTAACTGTAAACGAGCCAGAAGTTATGGCCGTCCGAATAATCGATATTTACAGGGTGCAACATCCACGGTGCAAGGTGCAACATCCGTCCGAAATGGCGAAACAGTGTCGTACGACTTTTAGAAATGCATGCATGAATTTGAAACGGAACAGTACCATGGTACACCACTCTCCAGCGATGGGAAGTCGAAGACGGGCCACGGTAATCCCGTTTTACCGTAAAAATCCACGTGTCGAAAAAACGAAGGGTAAAAAACTTATGAGACCCGATTGAGATTCGAGTTGTCCTTTTGGGCGTTAATCTATCCGTTGACGGCTGAAAGCTATCAAAGCCATAGAACTCATCGATGTCTTCGTTTTGAGAGGTTATGACTCCCGTAACTCTAAACGAGCCAGAAGTTATGGCCGTCCGAATAATCGTTATCTACAGGGTGCAACATCCACGGTGCAAGGTGCAACATCCGTCCGAAATGGCGAAACAGTGTCGTATGACTTTTAGAAATACGTGCATGGATTTGAAACGGAACAGTACCATGGTGCACCACTCTCCAGCGATGGGGAGTCGAAGACGGGCCAAGGTAATCCCGTTTTACCGTAAAAATCCACGTGTCGAAAAAACGAAGGGTAAAAAACTTACGAGACCCGATTGAGATTCGGGTTGTCCTTTTTGGGCGTCAATCTATCTGTTGATGGCTGAAAGCTGTCAAAGCCGTATAACTCATCGAGGCCTTCGTTTTGACAGGTTATGGCTCCCGTAACTCTAAACGAGCCAGAAGTTATGGCCGTCCGAATAATCGATATCTACAGGGTGCGACATCCACGGTGCAAGGCGCAACATCCGTCCGAAATGGAGAAACAGTGCCGTACGACTTTTAGAAATGCGTGCAAGGATTTGAAACGGAACAGTACCATGGTGCATCACTCTTCAGCGATGGAAAGTCGAAGACGCACCACGGTAATCCCGTTTTACCGTAAAAATGCAAGTGTCGAAAAAACGAAGGGTAAAAAACTTGCGAAACCCGATTGAGATTCGGGTTGTCCTTTTTGGGCATTAATCTATCCGTTGACGGATGAAAGCTGTCAAAGCCGTAGAACTCATCGAGGCCTTCGTTTGGACAGGTTATGTCTCCCGTAACTCTTAACGAGCCAGAAGTTATGACCGTCCGAATAATCGATATCTACAAGGTGCAACATCCACGGTGCAAGGTGCAACATCCGTCCGAAATGGCGAAACAGTGCCGTATGACTTTTAGAAATGCGTGCATCGATTTGAAACGGAACATTACCATGGTGCACCACTCTCCAGCGATGGGAAGTCGAAGACGGGCCACGGTAATCCCGTTTTACCGTAAAAATCCACGTGTCGAAAAAACGAAGGGTAAAAAACTTACGAGACCCGATTGAGATTCGGGTTGTCCTTTTTGGGCATTAATCTATCCGTTGATGGCTAAAAGCAGTCAAAACCGTAGAACTCATCGAGGCCTTCGTTTTGACAGGTTATGTCTCCCGTAACTCTAAACGAGCCAAAAGTTATGGTCGTCCGAATAATTGATATCTACAGGGTGCAACATCCACGGTGCAAGGTGCAACATCCGTCCGAAATGGAGAAACAGTGCTGTACGACTTTTAGAAATGCGTGCATGGATTTGAAACGGAACGGTACCATGTGCATCACACTTCAGCGATGGGAAGTCGAAGACGGGCCAAGGTAATCCCGTTTTATCGTAAAAATGCACGTGTCGAAAAAACGAAAGGTAAAAAACTTACGAGACCCGATTGAGATTCGGGTTGTCCTTTTTGGGCATTAATCTATTCGTTGACGGCTAAAAGCTGTCAAAGCCGTTGAACTCATCGAGGCCTTTGTTTTGACAGGTTATGGGTCCCGTAACTCTTAACGACCCAGAAGTTATGGCCGTCCGAATAATCGATATCTATAGGGTGCAACATCCACGGTGCAAGGTGCAACATCCGTCCAAAATGGCGAAACAGTGACATACGACCTTTTGAAATGCTTGCATGGATTTGAAACGGAACAGTACCATGGTGCACCACTCTTCAGCGATGGGAAGTCAAAGACGGGGAAAAGTAATCCCGTTTTACCGTTAAAATCCACGTGTCGAAAAAACGAAGGGTAAAGAACTTACGAGACCCGATTGAGATTCGGGTTGTCCTTTTTGGGCATTAATCTATCCATTGACAGATGAAAGCTATCAAAGCCGTAGAACTCATCGAGGCCTTCGTTTTGATAGGTTATGGCTCCCGTAACTCTTAACGAGCCAGAAGTTATGGCCGTCCAAATAATCGATTTCTACAGGGTGCAACATCCACGGTGCAAGGTGCAACATCCGTCCGACATGGCGAAACAGTGCCGTACGTCTTTTAGAAATGCGTGCAAGGATTTGAAATGGAACAGTACCATGGTGCACCACTCTCCAGCGATGGTAAATCGAAGACCAGCCACCGTAATCCCGTTTTGCCGTAAAAATCCACGTGTCGAAAAAACGAAGGGTAAAAACTTACGAGACCCGATTGACATTCGGGTTGTCCTTTTTGAGCATTAATCTATCCGTTGACGGCTGAAAGCTATCAAAGCCGTAGAACTCATCGAGGCCTTCGTTTTGACAGGTTATGGCTCCCGTAACTCTAAACGAGCCAGAAGTTATGGCCGTCCGAATAATCGATATCTACAGGGTGCAACATCCACGGTGCAAGGTGCAACATCCATCCGAAATGGAGAAACAGTGCCGTACGACTTTTAGAAATGCGTGCAAGGATTTAAAATGGAACAGTACCATGGTGCATCACTCTTCAGCGATGGGAAGTCGAAGATGGGCCACGGTAATCCTGTTTTACCATAAAAATGCACGTGTCGAAAAAACGAAGGGTAAAAAACTTACGAAACCCGATTGAGATTCGGGTTGTCCTTTTTGGGCATTAATCTATCCGTTGATGGCTGAAAGCTGTCAAAGCCGTAGAACTCATCAAGGCCTTCGTTTTGTCAGGTTATGGCTCCCGTAACTCTTAACGCGCCAGAAGTTATGGCCGTCCGAATAATCGATATCTACAGGGTGCAACATCCACGGTGCAAGGTGCAACATCCGTCCGAAATGGCGAAACAGTGCCGTATGACTTTTAGAAATGCGTGCATGGATTTGAAACGGAACAGTACCATGGTGCACCACTCTCCAGTGATGGAAAGTCGAAGACGGGCCACGGTAATCCCGTTTTACCGTAAAAATCCACGTGTCGAAAAAACGAAGGGTAAAAAACTTACGAGACCCAATTGAGATTCGGGTTGTCCTTTTTCGGCATTAATCTATCCGTTGACGGCTGAAAGCTGTCAAAGCCGTAGAACTCATCGAGGCCTTCGTTTTGACATGTTATGGCTCCCATAACTCTAAACGAGCCAGAAGTTATGGCCGTCCGAATAATCGATATCTACAGGGTGCAACATCCACGGTGCAAGGTGCAACATTCGTCCGAAATGGCGAAACGGTGCCGTACGACTTTTAGAAATGCGTGCATGGATTTGAAACGGAACAGTACCATGGTGCATCACTCTTCAGCGATGGGAAGTCGAAGACGGGCCAAGGTAATCCAGTTTTATCGTAAAAATGCACGTGTCGAAAAAACGAAAGGTAAAAAACTTACGAGACCCGATTGAGATTCGGGTTGTCCTTTTTGGGCATTAATCTATCCGTTGACGGCTGAAAGCTGTCAAAGCCGTTGAACTCATCGAGGCCTTTGTTTTGACAGGTTATGAGTCCCGTAACCCTTAACGACCCAAAAGTTATGGCCGTCCGAATAATCGATATATATAGGGTGCAACATCCACGGTGCAAGGTGCAACATCCGTCCGAAATGGCGAAACAGTGACGTACGACCTTTAGAAATGCTTGCATGGATTTGAAACGGAACAGTACCATGGTGCACCACTCTTCAGCGATGGGAAGTCAAAGACGGGGAAAAGTAATCCCGTTTTACCGTTAAAATCCACTTGTCGAAAAAACGAAGGGTAAAAAACTTACGAGACCCGATTGAGATTCGGGTTGTCCTTTTTGGGCATTAATCTATCCATTGACGGCTGAAAGCTGTCAAAGCCGTAGAACTCATCGAGGCCTTCGTTTTGACAGGTTATGGCTCCCGTAACTCTTAACGAGCCAGAAGTTATGGCCGTCCAAATAATCGATTTCTACAGGGTGCAACATCCACGGTGCAAGGTGCAACATCCGTCCGACAAGGCGAAACAGTGCCGTACGACTTTTAGAAATACGTGCAAGGATTTGAAATGGAACAGTACCATGGTGCACCACTCTCCAGCGATGGTAAATCGAAGACCAGCCACCGTAATCCCGTTTTGCCGTAAAAATCCACGTGTCGAAAAAACGAAGGGTAAAAACTTACGAGACCCGATTGAGATTCGGGTTGTCCTTTTTGAGCATTAATCTATCTGTTGACGGCTGAAAGCGGTCAAAGCCGTAGAACTCATCGCGGCCATCATTTTGACAGGTTATGGCTTCCGTAACTCTAAACGAGCCAGAAGTTATGGCCGTCCGAATAATCGATATCTACAGGGTGCAACATCCACGGTGCAAGGTGCAACATCCGTCCGAAATGGAGAAATAGTGCCGTACGACTTTTAGAAATGCGTGCAAGGATTTAAAATGGAACAGTACCATGGTCCATCACTCTTCAGCGATGGGAAGTCGAAGACGGGCCACGGTAATCCCGTTTTACCGTAAAAATGCACGTGTCGAAAAAACGAAGGGTAAAAAACTTACGAAACCCGATTGAGATTCGGGTTGTCCTTTTTGGGCATTAATCTATCCGTTGACGGCTGAAAGCTGTCAAAGCCGTAGAACTCATCAAGGCCTTCGTTTTGACAGGTTATGGCTCCCGTAACTCTTAACGAGCCAGAAGTTATGGCCGTCCGAATAATCGATATCTACAGGGTGCAACATCCACGGTGCAAGGTGCAACATCCGTCCGAAATGGCGAAACAGTGTCGTATGACTTTTAGAAATGCGTGCATGGATTTGAAACGGAACAGTACCATGGTGCACCACTCTCCAGCGATGGGAAGTCGAAGACGGGCTACGGTAATCCCGTTTTACCGTAAAAATCCACGTGTCGAAAAAACGAAGGGTAAAAAACTTACGAGACCCGATTGAGATTCGGGTTGTCCTTTTTCGGCATTAATCTATCCGTTGATGGCTAAAAGCAGTCAAAGCCGTAGAACTCATCGAGGCCTTCGTTTTGACAGGTTATGTCTCCCGTAACTCTAAACGAGCCAAAAGTTATGGTCGTCCGAATAATTGATATCTACAGGGTGCAACATCCACGGTGCAAGGTGCAACATCCGTCCGAAATGGAGAAACAGTGCTGTACGACTTTTAGAAATGCGTGCATGGATTTGAAACGGAACAGTACCATGTGCATCACTCTTCGGCGATGGGAAGTCGAAGACGGGCCAAGGTAATCCCGTTTTATCGTAAAAATGCACGTGTCGAAAAAACGAAAGGTAAAAAACTTACGAGACCCGATTGAGATTCGGGTTGTCCTTTTTGGGCATTAATCTATCCGTTGACGGCTAAAAGCTGTCAAAGCCGTTGAACTCATCGAGGCCTTTGTTTTGACAGGCTATGGGTCCCGGAACTCTTAACGACCCAGAAGTTATGGCCGTCCGAATAATCGATATCTATAGGGTGCAACATCCACGGTGCAAGGTGCAACATCCGTCCAAAATGGCGAAACAGTGACGTACGACCTTTTGAAATGCTTGCATGGATTTGAAACGGAACAGTACCATGGTGCACCACTCTTCAGCGATGGGAAGTCAAAGACGGGGAAAAGTAATCCCGTTTTACCGTTAAAATCCACGTGTCGAAAAAACGAAGGGTAAAAAACTTACGAGACCCGATTGAGATTCGGGTTGTCCTTTTTGGGCATTAATCTATCCATTGACGACTGAAGGCTGTCAAAGCCGTAGAACTCATCGAGGCCTTCGTTTTGACAGGTTATGGCTCCCGTAACTCTTAACGAGCCAGAAGTTATGGCTGTCCGAATAATCGATATCTACAGGGTGCAACATCCACGGTGCAAGGTGCAACATCCGCCCGACATGGCGAAACAGTGCCGTACGACTTTTAGAAATGCGTGCAAGGATTTGAAATGGAACAGTACCATGGCGCACCACTCTCCAGCGATGGTAAATCGAAGACCAGCCACCGTAATCCCGTTTTGCCGTAAAAATCCACGTGTCGAAAAAACGAAGGGTAAAAACTTACGAGACCTGATTGAGATTCGGGTTGTCCTTTTTTAGCATTAATCTATCCGTTGACGGCTGAAAGCTGTCAAAGCCGTAGAACTCATCGAGGCCTTTGTTTTGACAGTTTATGGCTCCCGTAACTCTAAACGAGCCAGAAGTTATGGCCGTCCGAATAATCGATATCTACAGGTTGCAACATCCACGGTGCAAGGTGCAACATCCGTCCGAAATGGAGAAACAGTGCCGTACGACTTTTAGAAATGCGTGCAAGGATTTAAAATGGAACAGTACCATGGTGCATCACTCTTCAGCGATGGGAAGTCGAAGACGGGCCACGGTAATCCCGTTTTACCGTAAAAATGCACGTGTCGAAAAAACGAAGGGTAAAAAACTTACGAAACCCGATTGAGATTCGGGTTGTCCTTTTTGGGCATTAATCTATCCGTTGACGGCTGAAAGCTGTCAAAGCCGTAGAACTCATCAAGGCCTTCGTTTTGACAGGTTATGGCTCCCGTAACTCTTAACGAGCCAAAAGTTATGGCCGCCCGAATAATCGATATCTACAGGGTGCAACATCCACGGTGCAAGGTGCAACATTTGTCCGAAATGGCGAAACAGTGCCGTATGACTTTTAGAAATGCGTGCATGGATTTGAAACGGAACAGTACCATGGTGCACCACTATCCAGCGATGGGAAGTCGAAGACGGGCCACGGTAATCCCGTTTTACCGTAAAAATCCACGTGTCGAAAAAACGAAGGGTAAAAAACTTACGAGACCCGATTGAGATTCGGGTTGTCCTTTTTCGGCATTAATCTATCCGTTGACTGCTGAAAGCTGTCAAAGCCGTAGAACTCATCGAGGCCTTCGTTTTGACAGGTTATGGCTCCCATAACTCTAAACGAGCCAGAAGTTGTGGCCGTCCGAATAATCGATATCTACAGGGTGCAACATCCACGGTGCAAGGTGCAACATCCGTCCAAAATGGAGAAACAGTGTCGTACGACTTTTAGAAATGCGTGCATAGATTTGAAACGGAACACTACCATGGTGCACCACTCTTCAGCGATGGAAAGTCAAAGACGGGCCACGGTAATCACGTTTTACCGTAAAAATCCACGTGTCAAAAAAACGAAGGATAAAAAACTTACGAGACCCGATTAAGATTCAGGTTGTCCTTTTAGGGCATTAATCTATCCGTTGATGGCTGAAAGCTGTCAAAACCGTAGAACTCATCGAGGCCTTCGTTTTGACAAGTTATGGCTCCCGTAACTCTAAACGAGCCAGAAGTTATGGCCGTCCGAATAATCGATATCTACAGGGTGCAACATCCACGGTGCAAGGAGGAACATCCGTCCGAAATGGCGAAACAGTGTCGTACGACGTTTACAATTGCGTGCATGGATTTGAAACGGAACAGTACCATGGTGCACCACTCTCCAGCGATGGTAAATCGAAGACGAGGCACGGTAATCCCGTTTTACCGTAAAAATCCGGTGTCGAAAAAACGAAGCGTAAAAAACTTACGAGACCCGATTGAGATTCGGGTTGTCCTTTTTGGGCATTAATCTATCCGTTGACGGCTGAATGCGGTCAAAGCCGTAGAACTCATCGAGGCCTTCGTTTTGACAGGTTATGGCTCCCGCAAATCTAAACGAGCCAGAAGTTATAGCCGTCCGAATAATCGATATCTACAGGATGCAACATCCACGGTGCAAGGTGCAACATCCGTCCGAAATGGCGAAACAGTGTCGTATGGCTTTTAGAAATGTGTGCATGGATTTGAAACTGAACAGTACCATGCTGCACCACTCTCCAGCGATGGTAAATCGAAGACCAGCCACGGTAATCCCGTTTTGCCGTAAAAATCCACGTGTCGAAAAAACGAAGGGTAAAAAACTTACGAGACCCGATTGAGATTCGGGTTGTCCTTTTTGGGCATTAATCTACCCGCTGACGGCTGAAAGCTGTCAAAGCCGTAGAACTCATCGAGGCCTTCGTTTTGACAGGTATGGCTCCCGTAACTCTAAACGAGCCAGAAGTTATGGCCGTCCGGATAATCGATATCTACAGGGTGCAACATCCACGGTGCAAGGTGCAACATCCGTCCGAAATGGAGAAACAGTGTCGTACGACTTTTAGAAATGCGTACATGGATTTGAAATGGAACAGTACCATGGTGCATCACTCTTCAGCGATGGGAAGTCGAAGACGGGCCATGGTAATCCCGTTTTACCATAAAAATACACGTGTTGAAATAACGAAGGGTAAAAAACTTACGAGACCCGATTGAGATTCGGGTTGTCCTTTTTGGGCATTAATCTATCCGTTGACGGCTGAAAGCTGTCAAAGCCATAGAACTCATCGACGCCTTCGTTTTGACAGGTTATGGCTCCCGTAACTCTTAACGAGCCAGAAGTTATGGCCGTCCCAATAATCGATATCTGCAGGGTGCAACATCCACGGTGCAAGGTGCAACATCCGTCCGAAATGGAGAAACAGTGTCGTACGACCTTTAGAAATGCGCGCATGGATTTGAAACGGAACAGTACCATGGCCCACCACTCTTCAGCGATGGGAAGTCAAAAACGGGGCACCGTAATCCCGTTTTACCGTAAAAATACACGTGTCGAAAAAACGAAGGGTTGTCTTTTTTGGGCATTAATCTATCCGTTGACGGCTGAAAGCTGTCAAAACCGTAGAACTCGTCGAGGCCTTCGTTTTGACAGGTTATGGCTCCCGTAACTTTAAACGAGCCAGAAGTTATGGCCGTCCGAATAATCGATATCTATAGGGTGCAACATCCACGGTGCAAGGTGCAACATCCGTCCGAAATGGCGAAACAGTGCCATACGGCTTTTAGAAATGCCTGCATGGATTTGAAACGGAACCGTACCATGGTGCACCACTCTCCAGCGATGGTAAATCGAAGACCAGCCACGGTAATCCCGTTTTGCCGTAAAAATCCACGTGTCGAAAAAACGAAGGGTAAAAAACTTATGAGACCCGATTGAGATTCGGGTTGTCCATTTTGGGCATTAATATATCCGTTGATGGCGGAAAGCTGTCAAAGCCGTAGAACTCATCGAGGCCTTCGTTTTGACAGGTTATGGCTTCCGTAACTCTAAACGAGCCAGAAGTTATGCCCGTCCGAATAATCGATATCTACAGGGTGCAACATGCACGGTGCAAGGTGCAACATCCGTTCGAAATGGCGAAACAGTGTCGTATGACTTTTATAAATGCGTGCATGGATTTGAAATGGAACATTACCATGGTGCACCACTCTTCAGCGATGGGAAGTCGAAACGGGCCACGGTAATCCCGTTTTGCCGTAAAAATCCACGTGTCGAAAAAACGAAGGGTAAAAAACTTACGAGACCCGATTGAGATACGGGTTGTCCTTTTTGGGCATTAATATATCCGTTGATGGCTGAAAGCTGTCAAAGTCGTAGAACTCATCGAGGTCTTCGTTTTGATAGGTTATGGCTCCCGTAACTCTAAACGAGCCAGAAGTTATGGTCGTCCGAATAATCGATATCTACACGGTGCAACATCCATGGTGCAAGGTGCAACATCCGTTCGAAATGGCGAAACAGTGCCGTACGTCTTTTAGAAATGCGTGCATGTATTTGAAATGGAACAGTACCATGGTGCACCACTCTCCAGCGAGGGGAAGTCGAAGACGGGCCACGGTAATACCGTTTTACCGTAAAAATCAACGTGTCGAATAAACGAATGGTAAAAAACTTACGAGACCCAATTGAGATTCGGGTTGTCCTTTTTGGGCATTAATGTATCCGTTGACGGCTGAAAGCCGTAGAACTCATCGAGGCCTTCGTTTTGATATGTTATGGCTCCCGTAACTCTAAATGAGCCAGAAATTATAGCCGTCCGAATAATCGATATCTACAGGGTGCAACATCCCCATGCAAGGTGCAACATTCGTCCGAAATGGCGAAACAGTGCCGTACGGCTTTTAGAAATGCGTGCATGGATTTGAAACGGAACAGTACCATGGTGCACCACTCTCCAACGATGGTAAATCGAAGAACAGCCACGGTAATCCCGTTTTGCCGTAAAAATCCACGTGTCGAAAAAACGAAGGGTAAAAAACTTTACGAGACCCGATTGAGATTCGGATTGTCCTTTTTGGGCATTAATCTATCCGTTGACGACTGAAAGCCATCAAAGCCGTAGAACTCATCGAGGCCTTCGTTTTGACAGGTTATGGCTCCCGTAACTCTTAACGAGCCAGAAATTATGGCCGTCCGAATAATCGATATATATAGGGTGCAACATCCACGGTGCAAGGTGCAACATCCATCCGAAATGGCGAAACAGTGCCGTACGGATTTTAGAAATGCGTGCATGGATTTGAAACTGAACATTACCATAGTGCACCACTCTCCAGCGATGGTAAATCGAAGACCAGCCACGGTAATCCCGTTTTACCGTAAAAATCCACGTGTCGAAAAAACAAAGGGTAAAAAACTTACGAAACCCGATTGAGATTTGGGTTGTCCTTTTTGGGCATTAATCTAACCGTTGACGGCTGAAAGCTGTCAAAGCCGTAGAACTCATCGAGGCCTTCGTTTTGACATGTTATGGCTCCCGTAAATCTAAACGAGCCAGAAGTTATAGCCGACCGAATAATCGATATCTACAGGGTGCAACATCCACGGTGCAAGTAGCAACATCCGTCCGAAATGGCGAAACAGTGCCGTATGGCTTTTAGAAATGCGTGCATGGATTTGAAACAGAACAGTACCATGGTGCACCACTCTCCAGCGATGGTAAATCGAAAACCAGCCACGGTAATCTCGTTTTGCCGTAAAAATCCAAGTGTCAAAAAAACGAAGGGTAAAAAACTTACGAGACCCGATTGAAATTCGGGTTGTCCTTTTTGGGCATTAATCTATCCGTTGACGGCTGAAAGCTGTCAAAACCGTAGAACTCATCGAGGCCTTCATTTTGACAGGTTATGGCTCCCGTAACTCTAAACAAGCCAGAAGTTATAGCCGTCCGAATAATCGATATCTACAGGGCGCAACATCCACGGTGCAAGGTGCAACATCCGTCCGAAATGGCGAAACAGTGTCGTACGGCTTTTAGAAATACGTGCATGGATTTGAAACTGAACAGTACCATGATGCACCACTCTCCAGCGATGGTAAATCGAAGACCAGCCACAGTAATCCCGTTTTGCCGTAAAAATCCACGTGTCGAAAAAACGAAGGGTAAAAAACTTACGAGACGCGATTGAGATTCGGGTTGTCCTTTGTGGGCATAAATATATCCGTTGATGGCTGAAAGCTGTCAAAGCCGTAGAACTCATCGAGGCCTTCGTTTTGACAGGTTATGGCTCCCGTAAATATAAAAGAGCCTGAAGTTATGCCCGTCCGAATAATCGATATCTACAGGGTGCAACATCCACGGTGCAAGGTGCAACATCCGTTCGAAATGGAGAAACAGTGCCGTTTGACTTATAGAAATGCGTGCATGGATTTAAAACAGAACATTACCATGGTGCACCACTCTCCAGCGATGGGAAGTCAAAGACGGGCCACGGTAATCCCGTTTTGCCGTAAAAATCCACGAGTCGAAAAAACGAAGGGTAAAAAAATTACGAGACCCGATTGAGATTCGGGTTGTCCTTTTTGCGCATTAATCTATCCATTGACGTCTGAAATCTGTCAAAGCCGTAGAACTCATCGTGGCCTTCGTTTTGACAGGTTATGGCTCCCGTACCTCTTAACGAGACAGAAGTTATGGCCGTCCGAATAATCGATTTCTACAGGGTGCAACATCCACGGTGCAAGGTGCAACATCCGTCCGACATGGCGAAACAGTGCCGTACGACTTTTAGAAATGCGTGCACGGATTTGAAACGGAACAGTACCATGGTGCACCACTCTCTCGCGATGGTAGATCGAAGACCAGCCACCGTAATCCCGTTTTGCCGTAAAAATCCACGTGTCGAAAAAACGAAGGGTAAAAAACTTACGAGACCCGATTGAGATTCGGGTTGTCCTTTTTGAGCATTAATCTATTCGTTGACGGCTGAAAGCTGTCAAAGCCGTAGAACTCATCGAGGCCTTCGTTTTGACAGGTTATGGCTCCCGTAACTCTAAACGAGCCAGAAGTTATGGCCGTCCGAATAATCGATATATACAGGGTGCAACATCCACGGTGCAACATCCGTCCGAAATGGAGAAACAGTGCCGTACGAATTTTAGAAATGCGTGCATAGATTTGAAACGGAACAGTACCATGGTGCACCACTCTTCAGCGATGGGAAGTGGAAGACGGGCCACGGTGATCCCGTTTTATCGTAAAAATTCACGTGTCGAAAAAATGAAGGGTAAAAAACTTGCGAGACCCGATTGAGATTGGGGTTGTCCTTTTTGGGCATTAATCTATCCGTTGACAGCTAAAAGCTGTCAAAACCGTAGAACTCATCGAGGCCTTCGTTTTGACAGGTTATGGCTCCCGTAACTCTAAACGAGCCAGAAGTTATGGCCGTCCGAATAATCGATATCTACAGGGTGCAACATCCAAGGTGCAAGGTGCAACATCCGTCCGAAATGGCGAAACAGTGTCGTATGACTTTTAGAAATGCGTGCATGGATTTGAAACGGAACAGTACCACGGTGCACCACTCCCCAGCGATGGGAAGTCGAAGACGGGCCACGTTAATCCCGTTTTACCGTAAAAATCCACGTGTCGAAAAAACGAAGGGTAAAAAACTTACGAGACCCGATTGAGATTCGGGTTGTCCTTTTTGGGCATTAATCTATCCGTTGATGGCTGAAAGCTGTCAAAGCCGTAGAACTCATCGAGGCCTTCGTTTCGACAGGTATGGCTCCCGTAACTCTAAACGAGCCAGAAGTTATGGCCGTCCGGATAATCTATATCTACTGGGTGCAGCAACCACGGTGCAAGGTGCAACATCCGTCCGAAATGAAGAAACAGTGCCGTACGACTTTTAAAAATGCCTGCATGGATTTGAAACGGAACAGTACCATGGTGCATCACTCTTCAGCGATGGAAAGTCGAAGACGGGCCACGGTAATCCCGTTTTACCGTAAAAATGCACGTGTCAAAAAAACGAAGGGTGAAAAACTTACGAGACCCGATTGAGATTCGGGTTGTCCTTTTTGGGCATTAATCTATCCGTTGACAGCTAAAAGCTGTCAAAGCCGTAGAACTCATCGAGGCCTTCGTTTTGACAGGGTATGGCTCCCGTAACTCTTAACGAGCCAGAAGTTATGGCCTTCCGAATAATCGATATCTATAGGGTGCAACATCCACGGTGCAAGGTGAAACATCCGTCCGAAATGGCGAAACAGTGCCGTACGACTTTTAGAAATGCGTGCATGGATTTGAAACGGAACAGTACAATGGTGCATCACTCGTCAGTGATGGGAAGTCAAAGACGGGCCACGGTAGTCCCGTTTTACCGTAAAAATCCACGTGTCGAAAAAACGAAGGTTAAAAAACTTACGAGACCCGATTGAGATTCGGGTTGTCCTTTTTGGGCATTAATCTATCCGTTGACGGCTGAAAGCTGTCAAAGCCGTAGAACTCATCGAGGCCTTCATTTCGACAGGTATGACTCCCGTAACTCTAAACGAGCCAGAAGTTATGGCCGTCCGGATAATCTATATCTACAGGGTGCAACATCCACGGTGCAAGGTGCAACATCCGTCCGAAATGGAGAAACAGTGCCGTACGACCTTTAGAAATGCATGCATGGATTTGAAACGGAACAGTACCATGGTGCACCACTCTTCAGCGATGGGAAGTCAAAGACGAGGCACCGTAATCCCGTTTTACCGTAAAAATCCACGTGTCGAAAAAACGAAGAGTAAAAAACTTACGAGACCCGATTGAGATTCGGGTTGTCTTTTTTGGGCATTAATCTATCAGTTGACGGCTGAAAGCTGTCAAAGCCGTAGAACTCATCGAGGCCTTCATTTTGACAGGTTATGGCTCCCGTAACTCTTAACGAGCCAGAAGTTATAGCCGTCCGAATAATCGATATCTACAGGGTGCAACATCCACGTGCAAGGTGCAACATCCGTCCGAAATGGCGAAACAGTGCCGTACGGCTTTTAGAAATGCGTGCATGGATTTGAAACGGAACAGTACCATGGCGCACCACTCTCCAGCGATGGTAAATCGAAGACCAGCCACGGCAAATCCCGTTTTGCCGTAAAAATCCACGTGTCGAAAAAACGAAGGGTAAAAAACTTACGACACCCGATTGAGATTCGGGTTGTCTTTTTTGGGCATTAATCTATCAGTTGACGGCTGAAAGCTGTCAAAGCCGTAGAACTCATCGAGGCCTTCGTTTTGACAGGTTATGGCTCGCGTAACTCTAAACGAGCCAGAAGTTATGGTTGTCTGAATAATCGATATTTACAGGGTGCAACATCCACGGTGCAAGGTGCAACATCCGTCCGAAATGGCGAAACAGTGCCATACGGCTTTTAGAAATGTCTGCATGGATTTGAAACGGAACAGTACCATGGTGCACCACTCTCCAGCGATGGTAAATCGAAGACCAGCCACGGTAATCCTGTTTTACCTTAAAAATCCACGTGTCGAAAAAACGAAGGGTAAAATACTTACGAGACCCGATTGAGATTCGGGTTGTCCTTTTTGGGCGTTAATCTATCCGTTGACGGCTGAAAGCTATCTAAGCCGTAGAACTCATCGAGGTTTTCGTTTTGACAGGTTATGGCTCCCGTAACTCTAAACTAGCCAGAAGTTATGGCCGTCCGAATAATCGATATCTACAGGGTGCAACATCCACGGTGCACAGTGCAACATCCGTCCGAAATGGCGAAACAGTGTCGTATGACTTTAAGAAATGCATGCATGGATTTGAAACGGAACAGTACCATGGTGCACCACTCTCCAGCGATGGGAAGTCGAAGACGGGCCACGGTAATCCCGTTTTACCGTAAAAATCCACGTGTCGAAAAAACGAAGGGTAAAAAACTTACGAGACCCGATTGAGATTCGGGTTGTCCTTTTTGGGCATTAATCTATCCGTTGACGGCTGAAAGCTGTCAAAGCCGTAGAACTCATCGAGCCCTTCGTTTTGACAGGTTATGCCTCCTGTAACTCTTAACGAGCCAGAAGTTATGGCCGTCCGAATAATCGATATCTACAGGGTGCAACATCCACGGTGCAAGGTGCAACATCCGTCCGAAATGGCGAAACAGTGCCGTACGACTTTTAGAAATGCGTGCATGAATTTGAAACGGAACAGTACCATGGTGCACCACTCTCCAGCGATGGGAAGTCGAAGACGGGCCACAGTAATCCCGTTTTACCGCAAAAATCTACGTGTCAAAAAAACGAAGGGTAAAAAACTTACGAGACCCGATTGAGATTCGGGTTGTCCTTTTTGGGCGTTAATCTATCCGTTGATGGCTGAAAGCTGTCAAAGCCGTAGAACTCATCGAGGTCTTCGTTTTGACAGGTTATGGCTCCCGTAACTCTAAACGAGCCAGAAGTTATGGCCGTCCGAATAATCGATATCTATAGGGTGCAACATCCACGGTGCAAGGTGCAACATCCGTCCGAAATGGAGAAACAGTGCCGTACGACGTTTAGAAATGCGTGCATCGATTTGAAACGTAACAGTACCATGGTGCACCACTCTTCAGCGATGGGAAGTCGAAGACGGGCCACGGTAATCCCGTTTTAACGTAAAAATCCACGTGTCGAAAAAACGAAGGGTAAAAAACTTACGAGACCCGATTGAGATTCGGCTTGTCCTTTTTGGGCATTAATCTATCCGTTGACGGCTGAAAGCTGTCAAAGCCGTAGAACTCATCGAGGCCTTCGTTTTGATAGGTTATGGCTCCCGTAACTCTAAACGAGCCAGAAGTTATAGCCGTCCGAATAATCGATATCTACAGGGTGCAACATCCACGTGCAAGGTGCAACATCCGTCCGAAATGGCGAAACAGTGCCGTACGGCTTTTAGAAATGCGTGCATGGATTTGAAACGGAACAGTACCATGGCGCACCACTCTCCAGCGATGGTAAATCGAAGACCAGCCACGGCAAATCCCGTTTTGCCGTAAAAATCCACGTGTCGAAAAAACGAAGGGTAAAAAACTTACGACACCCGATTGAGATTTGGGTTGTCCTTTTTGGGCATTAATATATCCTTTGATGGCTGAAAGCTGTCAAAGCCGTAGAACTCATCGAGGCCTTCATTTTGACAGGTTATGGCTCCCGTAACTCTTAACGAGCCAGAAGTTATAGCCGTCCGAATAATCGATATCTACAGGGTGCAACATCCACGGTGCGAGGTGCAACTTCCGTCCGAAATGGCGAAACAGTGCCGTACAACTTTTAGAAATGCGTGCATGAATTTGAAACGGAACAGTACCATGGTGCACCACTCTCCAGCGATGGGAAGTCGAAGACGGGCCACGGTAATCCCGTTTTACCGTAAAAATACACGTGTCGAAAAAACGAAGGGTAAAAAACTTACGAGACCCGATTGAGATTCGGGTTGTCCTTTTTGGGCGTTAATCTATCCATTGACGGCTAAAAGCTGTCAAAGCCGTAGAACTCATCGAGGTCTTCGTTTTGACAGGTTATGTTTCCCGTAACTCTAAACGAGCCAGAAGTTATGGCCGTCCGAATAATCGATATCTACAGGGTGCAACATCCACGGTGCAAGGTGCAACATCCGTCGGACATGGCGAAACAGTGCCGTACGACTTTTAGAAATGCGTGCATGGATTTGAAACGGAACAGTACCATGGTGCACCACTCTCCAGCGATGGTAAATCGAAGACGGGCCACGGTAATCCCGTTTTGCCGTAAAAATCCACGTGTCGAAAAAACGAAGGGTAAAAAACTTACGAGACCCGATTGAGATTCGGGTTGTCCTTTTTGGGCATTAATATATCCGTTGATGGCTGAAAGCTGTCAAAGCCGTGGAACTCATCGAGGCCTTCGTTTTGATAGGTTATGGCTCCCGTAACTCTAAACGAGCCAAAAGTTATGGCCGTCCGAATAATCGATATCTATAGGGTGCAACATCCACGGTGCATGGTGCAACATCCGTCCGAAATGGCGAAACAGTGCCGTACGACATTTAGAAATGCATGCATGGATTTGAAATGGAACAGTACCATGGTGCACCACTCTCCAGCGAGGGGAAGTCGAAGACGGGCCACGGTAATCCCGTTTTACCGTAAAAATGCACGTGTCGAAAAAACGAAGGGTAAAAAACTTACGAGACCCGATTGAGATTCGGCTTGTCCTTTTTAGGCATTAATCTATCCGTTGACGGCCGAAAGCTGTCAAATCCGTAGAACTCATCGAGGTCTTTGTTTTGACAGGTTATGGCTCCCGTAACTCTAAACGAGCCAGAAGTTATAGCCGTCCGAATAATCGTTATCTACAGGGTGCACATCCACGTGCAAGGTGCAACATCCGTCCGAAATGGCGAAACAGTGCCGTACGGCTTTTAGAAATGCGTGCATGAATTTGAAATGGAACAGTACCATGCTGCACCACTCTCCAGCTATGGTAAATCGAAGACCAGCCACGGTAATCCCATTTTGCCGTAAAAATCCACGTGTCGAAAAAACGAAGGGTAAAAAACTTACGACAACCGATTGAGATTCGGGTTTCCCTTTTTGGGGATTAATATATCCGTTGATGGCTGAAAGCTATCAAAGACGTAGAACTCATCCAGGCCTTCGTTTTGACAGGTTATGGCTCCCGTAACTCTTAACGAGCCAGAAGTTATAGCCGTCCGAATAATCGATATCTACAGGGTGCAACATCCACGGTGCAAGGTGCAACTTCCGTCCGAAATGGCGAAACAGTGCCGTACAACTTTTAGAAATGCGTGCATGAATTTGAAACGGAACAGTACCATGGTGCACAACTCTCCAGCGATGGGAAGTCGAAAACGACCCACGGTAATCCCGTTTTACCGTAAAAATCCACGTGCCGAAAAAACGAAGGGTAAAAAACTTACGAGACCCGATTGAGATTCGGGTTGTCCTTTTTGGGCGTTAATCTATCCGTTGACGGCTGAAAGCTGTCAAAGCTGTAGAACTCATCGAGGCCTTCGTTTTGACAGGTTATGGCTCCCGTAACTCTTAACGAGCCAGAAGTTATAGCCGTTCGAATAATCGATATCTACAGGGTGCAACATCCACGGTGCAAGGTGCAACATCCGTCCGACATGGCGAAACAGTGCCGTACGACTTTTAGAAATGCGTGCATGGATTTGAAATGGAACAGTACCATGGTGCACCACTCTCCAGCGATGGTAAATCGAAGACCAGCCACCGTAATCCCGTTTTGCCGAAAAAATCCACGTGTCAAAAAAACGAAGGGTAAAAAACTTACGACACCCGATTGAGATTCGGGTTGTCCTTTTTGGCCATTAATATATCCGTTGATGGCTTAAAGCTGTCAAAGCCGTAGAACTCATCGAGGCCTTCATTTTGACAGGTTATTGCTCCCGTAACTCTTAACGAGCCAGAAGTTATGGCCGTCCGAATAATCGATATCTACAGGGTGCAACATCCACGGTGCAAGGTGCAACTTCCGTCCGAAATGGCGAAACAGTGCCGTACAACTTTTAGAAATGCGTGCATGAATTTGAAACGGAACAGCACCATGGTGCACCACTCTCCAGCGATGGGAAGTCGAAGACGGGCCACGGTAATCCCGTTTTGCCGTAAAAATCCACGTGTCGAAAAAACGAAGGGTAAAAAACTTACGACACCCAATTGAGATTCGGGTTGTCCTTTTTGGGCATTAATATATCCGTTGATGGCTGAAAGCTGTCAAAGCCGTAGAACTCATTGAGGCCTTCATTTTGACAGGTTATGACTCCCGTAACTCTAAACGAGCCAGAAGTTATGCCCGTCCGAATAATCGATATCTACAGGGTGCAACGTCCACGGTGCAAGGTGCAACATCCGTCCGAAATGGCGAAACAGTGCCGCATGACTTATAGAAATGCGTGCATGGATTTGAAACGGAACATTACCATGGTGCACCACTCTCCAGCGATGGGAAGTCGAAGACGGGCCATGGTAATCCCGTTTTACCGTAAAAATCCACGTGTCGAAAAAACGAAGGGTAAAAAACTTACGAGACCCAATTGAGATTCGGGTTGTCCTTTTTAGGCATTAATCTATCTGTTGACGGCTGAAAGCCATCAAAGCCGTAGAACTCATCGAGGCCTTCGTTTTGACAGGTTATGGCTCTCGTAACTCTTAACGAGCCAGAAATTATGGCCGTTCGAATAATCGATATCTACAGGGTGCAACATCCACGGTGCAAGGTGCAACATCCGTCCGACATGGCGAAACAGTGCCGTACGACTTTTAGAATTGCGTGCATGGATTTGAAACAGAACAGTACCATGGTGCATCACTCTTCAGCGATGGAAAGTCGAAGAATGGCCACGGTAATCCCGTTTTACCGTAAAAATGCACGTGTCGAAAAAACGAAGGGAAAAATCTTACGAGGCCCGATTGAGATTCGGGTTGTCCTTTTTGGGCATTAATCTATCCGTTGACGGCTGAAAGCTGTCAAAGCCGTAGAACTCATCGAGGCCTTCGTTTTGACAGGTTATGGCTCCCGTAACTCTTAACGAGCCAGAAGTTATGGCCGTCCGAATAATCGATATCTACAGGGTGCAACATCCACGGTGCAAGGTGCAACATCCGTCCGTAATGGGGAAACAGTGCCGTACGACCTTTAGAAATGCATGCATGGATTCAAAACGGAACAGTACCATGGTGCACCACTCTTCAGCGATGGGAAGTCAAAGACGGGGCACCGTAATCCCGTTTTACCGTAAAAATCCACGTGTCGAAAAAACGAAGGGTAAATCACTTACGAGATCCGATTGAAATTCGGGTTGTCCTTTTTGGGCATTAATCTATCCGTTGACGGTTGAAAGCAGTCAAAGACGTAGAACTCATCGAGGCCTTCATTTTGACAGGTAATGGCTCCCATAACTCTAAACGAACCAGAAGTTATAGCCGTCCGAATAATCGATATCTACAGGGTGCAACATCCACGGTGCAAGGTGCAACATCCGTCCGAAAGGGCGAAACAGTGCCATACGGCTTTTAGAAATGCCTGCATGGATTGGAAACGGAACAGTACCATGGTGCACCACTCTCCAACGATGGTAAATCGAAGACCAGCCACGGTAATCCTGTTTTGCCGTAAAAAACCACGTGTCGAAAAAACGAAGGGTAAAAAACTTACGAGACCCGATTGAGATTCGGGTTGTCCTTTTTGGGCATTAATATATCCGTTGATGGCTGAAAGCTGTCAAAGCCGTAGAACTCATCGAGGCCTTCGTTTTGATAGGTTATGGCTCCCGTAACTCTAAACGAGCCAGAAGTTATGCCCGTCCGAATAATCGATATCTACAGGGTGCAACATCCACGGTGCAAGGTGCAACATCCGTCCGAAATGGCGAAACAGTGCCGTATGACTTTTAGAAATGCGTGCATGGATTTGAAATGGAACATTACCATGGTGAATCACTCTTCAGCGATGGGAAGTCGAAGACGGGCCACGGTAATCCCGTTTTACCGTAAAAATCCACGTGTCGAAAAAACGAAGGGTAAAAAACTTACGAGACCCGATTGAGATTCGGGTTGTCCTTTTTGGGCTTTAATCTATCCGTTAACGGCTGAAAGCTGTCAAAGCCGTAGAACTCATCGAGGCCTTCGTTTGGACAGGTTATGGCTCCCGTAACTCTAAACGAGCCAGAAGTTATGGCCGTCCGAATAATCGATATATACAGGGTGCAACATCCACGGTGCAACATCCGTCCGAAATGGAGAAACAGTGCCGTACGAATTTTAGAAATGCGTGCATAGATTTGAAACGGAACAGTACCATGGTGCACCACTCTTCAGCGATGGGAAGTGGAAGACGGGCCACGGTGATCCCGTTTTATCGTAAAAATCCACGTGTCGAAAAAATGAAGGGTAAAAAACTTGCGAGACCGATTGAGATTGGGGTTGTCCTTTTTGGGCATTAATCTATCCGTTGACAGCTAAAAGCTGTCAAAACCGTAGAACTCATCGAGGCCTTCGTTTTGACAGGTTATGGCTCCCGTAACTCTAAACGAGCCAGAAGTTATGGCCGTCCGAATAATCGATATCTACAGGGTGCAACATCCACGGTGCAAGGTGCAACATCCGTCCGAAATGGCGAAACAGTGTCGTATGACTTTTAGAAATGCGTGCATGGATTTGAAACGGAACAGTACCACGGTGCACCACTCTCCAGCGATGGGAAGTCGAAGACGGGCCACGTTAATCCCGTTTTACCGTAAAAATCCACGTGTCGAAAAAACGAAGGGTAAAAAACTTACGAGACCCGATTGAGATTCGGGTTGTCCTTTTTGGGCATTAATCTATCCGTTGACGGCTGAAAGCTGTCAAAGCCGTAGAACTCATCGAGGCCTTCGTTTCGACAGGTATGGCTCCCGTAACTCTAAACGAGCCAGAAGTTATGGCCGTCCGGATAATCTATATCTACTGGGTGCAACAACCACGGTGCAAGGTGCAACATCCGTCCGAAATGAAGAAACAGTGCCGTACGACTTTTAAAAATGCCTGCATGGATTTGAAACGGAACAGTACCATGGTGCATCACTCTTCAGCGATGAAAAGTCGAAGACGGGCCACGGTAATCCCGTTTTACCGTAAAAATGCACGTGTCAAAAAAACGAAGGGTGAAAAACTTACGAGACCCGATTGAGATTCGGGTTGTCCTTTTTGGGCATTAATCTATCCGTTGACAGCTAAAAGCTGTCAAAGCCGTAGAACTCATCGAGGCCTTCGTTTTGACAGGGTATGGCTCCCGTAACTCTTAACGAGCCAGAAGTTATGGCCTTCCGAATAATCGATATCTATAGGGTGCAACATCCACGGTGCAAGGTGAAACATCCGTCCGAAATGGCGAAACAGTGCCGTACGACTTTTAGAAATGCGTGCATGGATTTGAAACGGAACAGTACAATGGTGCATCACTCGTCAGTGATGGGAAGTCAAAGACGGGCCACGGTAGTCCCGTTTTACCGTAAAAATCCACGTGTCGAAAAAACGAAGGGTAAAAAACTTACGAGACCCGATTGAGATTCGGGTTGTCCTTTTTGGGCATTAATCTATCCGTTGACGGCTGAAAGCTGTCAAAGCCGTAGAACTCATCGAGGCCTTCATTTCGACAGGTATGGCTCCCGTAACTCTAAACGAGCCAGAAGTTATGGCCGTCCGGATAATCTATATCTACAGGGTGCAACATCCACGGTGCAAGGTGCAACATCCGTCCGAAATGGAGAAACAGTGCCGTACGACCTTTAGAAATGCATGCATGGATTTGAAACGGAACAGTACCATGGTGCACCACTCTTCAGCGATGGGAAGTCAAAGCCGAGGCACCGTAATCCCGTTTTACCGTAAAAATCCACGTGTCGAAAAAACGAAGAGTAAAAAACTTACGAGACCCGATTGAGATTCGGGTTGTCTTTTTTGGGCATTAATCTATCAGTTGACGGCTGAAAGCTGTCAAAGCCGTAGAACTCATCGAGGCCTTCATTTTGACAGGTTATGGCTCCCGTAACTCTTAACGAGCCAGAAGTTATAGCCGTCCGAATAATCGATATCTACAGGGTGCAACATCCACGTGCAAGGTGCAACATCCGTCCGAAATGGCGAAACAGTGCCGTACGGCTTTTAGAAATGCGTGCATGGATTTGAAACGGAACAGTACCATGGCGCACCACTCTCCAGCGATGGTAAATCGAAGACCAGCCACGGCAAATCCCGTTTTGCCGTAAAAATCCACGTGTCGAAAAAACGAAGGGTAAAAAACTTACGACACCCGATTGAGATTCGGGTTGTCTTTTTTGGGCATTAATCTATCAGTTGACGGCTGAAAGCTGTCAAAGCCGTAGAACTCATCGAGGCCTTCGTTTTGACAGGTTATGGCTCGCGTAACTCTAAACGAGCCAGAAGTTATGGTTGTCTGAATAATCGATATTTACAGGGTGCAACATCCACGGTGCAAGGTGCAACATCCGTCCGAAATGGCGAAACAGTGCCATACGGCTTTTAGAAATGTCTGCATGGATTTGAAACGGAACAGTACCATGGTGCACCACTCTCCAGCGATGGTAAATCGAAGACCAGCCACGGTAATCCTGTTTTACCTTAAAAATCCACGTGTCGAAAAAACGAAGGGTAAAATACTTACGAGACCCGATTGAGATTCGGGTTGTCCTTTTTGGGCGTTAATCTATCCGTTGACGGCTGAAAGCTATCAAAGCCGTAGAACTCATCGAGGCCTTCGTTTTGACAGGGTATGGCTCCCGTAACTCTTAACGAGCCAGAAGTTATGGCCTTCCGAATAATCGATATCTATAGGGTGCAACATCCACGGTGCAAGGTGAAACATCCGTCCGAAATGGCGAAACAGTGCCGTACGACTTTTAGAAATGCGTGCATGGATTTGAAACGGAACAGTACAATGGTGCATCACTCGTCAGTGATGGGAAGTCAAAGACGGGCCACGGTAGTCCCGTTTTACCGTAAAAATCCACGTGTCGAAAAAACGAAGGGTAAAAAACTTACGAGACCCGATTGAGATTCGGGTTGTCCTTTTTGGGCATTAATCTATCCGTTGACGGCTGAAAGCTGTCAAAGCCGTAGAACTCATCGAGGCCTTCATTTCGACAGGTATGGCTCCCGTAACTCTAAACGAGCCAGAAGTTATGGCCGTCCGGATAATCTATATCTACAGGGTGCAACATCCACGGTGCAAGGTGCAACATCCGTTCGAAATGGAGAAACAGTGCCGTACGACCTTTAGAAATGCATGCATGGATTTGAAACGGAACAGTACCATGGTGCACCACTCTTCAGCGATGGGAAGTCAAAGCCGAGGCACCGTAATCCCGTTTTACCGTAAAAATCCACGTGTCGAAAAAACGAAGAGTAAAAAAATTACGAGACCCGATTGAGATTCGGGTTGTCTTTTTTGGGCATTAATCTATCAGTTGACGGCTGAAAGCTGTCAAAGCCGTAGAACTCGTCGAGGCCTTCATTTTGACAGGTTATGGCTCCCGTAACTCTTAACGAGCCAGAAGTTATAGCCGTCCGAATAATCGATATCTACAGGGTGCAACATCCACGTGCAAGGTGCAACATCCGTCCGAAATGGCGAAACAGTGCCGTACGGCTTTTAGAAATGCGTGCATGGATTTGAAACGGAACAGTACCATGGCGCACCACTCTCCAGCGATGGTAAATCGAATACCAGCCACGGCAAATCCCGTTTTGCCGTAAAAATCCACGTGTCGAAAAAACGAAGGGTAAAAAACTTACGACACCCGATTGAGATTCGGGTTGTCTTTTTTGGGCATTAATCTATCAGTTGACGGCTGAAAGCTGTCAAAGCCGTAGAACTCATCGAGGCCTTCGTTTTGACAGGTTATGGCTCGCGTAATTCTAAACGAGCCAGAAGTTATGGTTGTCTGAATAATCGATATTTACAGGGTGCAACATCCACGGTGCAAGGTGCAACATCCGTCTGAAATGGCGAAACAGTGCCATACGGCTTTTAGAAATGTCTGCATGGATTTGAAACGGAACAGTACCATGGTGCACCACTCTCCAGCGATGGTAAATCGAAGACCAGCCACGGTAATCCTGTTTTACCTTAAAAATCCACGTGTCGAAAAAACGAAGGGTAAAATACTTACGAGACCCGATTGAGATTCGGGTTGTCCTTTTTGGGCGTTAATCTATCCGTTGACGGCTGAAAGCTATCAAAGCCGTAGAACTCATCGAGGCCTTCGTTTTGACAGGGTATGGCTCCCGTAACTCTTAACGAGCCAGAAGTTATGGCCTTCCGAATAATCGATATCTATAGGGTGCAACATCCACGGTGCAAGGTGAAACATCCGTCCGAAATGGCGAAACAGTGCCGTACGACTTTTAGAAATGCGTGCATGGATTTGAAACGGAACAGTACAATGGTGCATCACTCGTCAGTGATGGGAAGTCAAAGACGGGCCACGGTAGTCCCGTTTTACCGTAAAAATCCACGTGTCGAAAAAACGAAGGGTAAAAAACTTACGAGACCCGATTGAGATTCGGGTTGTCCTTTTTGGGCATTAATCTATCCGTTGACGGCTGAAAGCTGTCAAAGCCGTAGAACTCATCGAGGCCTTCATTTCGACAGGTATGGCTCCCGTAACTCTAAACGAGCCAGAAGTTATGGCCGTCCGGATAATCTATATCTACAGGGTGCAACATCCACGGTGCAAGGTGCAACATCCGTTCGAAATGGAGAAACAGTGCCGTACGACCTTTAGAAATGCATGCATGGATTTGAAACAGAACAGTACCATGGTGCACCACTCTTCAGCGATGGGAAGTCAAAGCCGAGGCACCGTAATCCCGTTTTACCGTAAAAATCCACGTGTCGAAAAAACGAAGAGTAAAAAAATTACGAGACCCGATTGAGATTCGGGTTGTCTTTTTTGGGCATTAATCTATCAGTTGACGGCTGAAAGCTGTCAAAGCCGTAGAACTCATCGAGGCCTTCATTTTGACAGGTTATGGCTCCCGTAACTCTTAACGAGCCAGAAGTTATAGCCGTCCGAATAATCGATATCTACAGGGTGCAACATCCACGTGCAAGGTGCAACATCCGTCCGAAATGGCGAAACAGTGCCGTACGGCTTTTAGAAATGCGTGCATGGATTTGAAACGGAACAGTACCATGGCGCACCACTCTCCAGCGATGGTAAATCGAAGACCAGCCACGGCAAATCCCGTTTTGCCGTAAAAATCCACGTGTCGAAAAAACGAAGGGTAAAAAACTTACGACACCCGATTGAGATTCGGGTTGTCTTTTTTGGGCATTAATCTATCAGTTGACGGCTGAAAGCTGTCAAAGCCGTAGAACTCATCGAGGCCTTCGTTTTGACAGGTTATGGCTCGCGTAATTCTAAACGAGCCAGAAGTTATGGTTGTCTGAATAATCGATATTTACAGGGTGCAACATCCACGGTGCAAGGTGCAACATCCGTCCGAAATGGCGAAACAGTGCCATACGGCTTTTAGAAATGTCTGCATGGATTTGAAACGGAACAGTACCATGGTGCACCACTCTCCAGCGATGGTAAATCGAAGACCAGCCACGGTAATCCTGTTTTACCTTAAAAATCCACGTGTCGAAAAAACGAAGGGTAAAATACTTACGAGACCCGATTGAGATTCGGGTTGTCCTTTTTGGGCGTTAATCTATCCGTTGACGGCTGAAAGCTATCAAAGCCGTAGAACTCATCGAGGCCTTCGTTTTGACAGGGTATGGCTCCCGTAACTCTTAACGAGCCAGAAGTTATGGCCTTCCGAATAATCGATATCTATAGGGTGCAACATCCACGGTGCAAGGTGAAACATCCGTCCGAAATGGCGAAACAGTGCCGTACGACTTTTAGAAATGCGTGCATGGATTTGAAACGGAACAGTACAATGGTGCATCACTCGTCAGTGATGGGAAGTCAAAGACGGGCCACGGTAGTCCCGTTTTACCGTAAAAATCCACGTGTCGAAAAAACGAAGGGTAAAAAACTTACGAGACCCGATTGAGATTCGGGTTGTCCTTTTTGGGCATTAATCTATCCGTTGACGGCTGAAAGCTGTCAAAGCCGTAGAACTCATCGAGGCCTTCATTTCGACAGGTATGGCTCCCGTAACTCTAAACGAGCCAGAAGTTATGGCCGTCCGGATAATCTATATCTACATGGTGCAACATCCACGGTGCAAGGTGCAACATCCGTTCGAAATGGAGAAACAGTGCCGTACGACCTTTAGAAATGCATGCATGGATTTGAAACGGAACAGTACCATGGTGCACCACTCTTTAGCGATGGGAAGTCAAAGCCGAGGCACCGTAATCCCGTTTTACCGTAAAAATCCACGTGTCGAAAAAACGAAGAGTAAAAAAATTACGAGACCCGATTGAGATTCGGGTTGTCTTTTTTGGGCATTAATCTATCAGTTGACGGCTGAAAGCTGTCAAAGCCGTAGAACTCATCGAGGCCTTCATTTTGACAGGTTATGGCTCCCGTAACTCTTAACGAGCCAGAAGTTATAGCCGTCCGAATAATCGATATCTACAGGGTGCAACATCCACGTGCAAGGTGCAACATCCGTCCGAAATGGCGAAACAGTGCCGTACGGCTTTTAGAAATGCGTGCATGGATTTGAAACTGAACAGTACCATGGCGCACCACTCTCCAGCGATGGTAAATCGAAGACCAGCCACGGCAAATCCCGTTTTGCCGTAAAAATCCACGTGTCGAAAAAACGAAGGGTAAAAAACTTACGACACCCGATTGAGATTCGGGTTGTCTTTTTTGGGCATTAATCTATCAGTTGACGGCTGAAAGCTGTCAAAGCCGTAGAACTCATCGAGGCCTTCGTTTTGACAGGTTATGGCTCGCGTAACTCTAAACGAGCCAGAAGTTATGGTTGTCTGAATAATCGATATTTACAGGGTGCAACATCCACGGTGCAAGGTGCAACATCCGTCCGAAATGGCGAAACAGTGCCATACGGCTTTTAGAAATGTCTGCATGGATTTGAAACGGAACAGTACCATGGTGCACCACTCTCCAGCGATGGTAAATCGAAGACCAGCCACGGTAATCCTGTTTTACCTTAAAAATCCACGTGTCGAAAAAACGAAGGGTAAAATACTTACGAGACCCGATTGAGATTCGGGTTGTCCTTTTTGGGCGTTAATCTATCCGTTGACGGCTGAAAGCTATCTAAGCCGTAGAACTCATCGAGGTTTTCGTTTTGACAGGTTATGGCTCCCGTAACTCTAAACTAGCCAGAAGTTATGGCCGTCCGAATAATCGATATCTACAGGGTGCAACATCCACGGTGCACAGTGCAACATCCGTCCGAAATGGCGAAACAGTGTCGTATGACTTTCAGAAATGCATTCATGGATTTGAAACGGAACAGTACCATGGTGCACCACTCTCCAGCGATGGGAAGTCGAAGACGGGCCACGGTAATCCCGTTTTACCGTAAAAATCCACGTGTCGAAAAAACGGAGGGTAAAAAACTTACGAGACCCGATTGAGATTCGGGTTGTCCTTTTTGGGCATTAATCTATCCGTTGACGGCTGAAAGCTGTCAAAGCCGTAGAACTCATCGAGCCCTTCGTTTTGACAGGTTATGCCTCCTGTAACTCTTAACGAGCCAGAAGTTATGGCCGTCCGAATAATCGATATCTACAGGGTGCAACATCCACGGTGCAAGGTGCAACATCCGTCCGAAATGGCGAAACAGTGCCGTACGACTTTTAGAAATGCGTGCATGAATTTGAAACGGAACAGTACCATGGTGCACCACTCTCCAGCGATGGGAAGTCGAAGACGGGCCACAGTAATCCCGTTTTACCGCAAAAATCTACGTGTCAAAAAAACGAAGGGTAAAAAACTTACGAGACCCGATTGAGATTCGGGTTGTCCTTTTTGGGCGTTAATCTATCCGTTGATGGCTGAAAGCTGTCAAAGCCGTAGAACTCATCGAGGTCTTCGTTTTGACAGGTTATGGCTCCCGTAAATCTAAACGAGCCAGAAGTTATGGCCGTCCGAATAATCGATATCTATAGGGTGCAACATCCACGGTGCAAGGTGCAACATCCGTCCGAAATGGAGAAACAGTGCCGTACGACGTTTAGAAATGCGTGCATCGATTTGAAACGTAACAGTACCATGGTGCACCACTCTTCAGCGATGGGAAGTCGAAGACGGGCCACGGTAATCCCGTTTTAACGTAAAAATCCACGTGTCGAAAAAACGAAGGGTAAAAAACATACGAGACCCGATTGAGATTCGGCTTGTCCTTTTTGGGCATTAATCTATCCGTTGACGGCTGAAAGCTGTCAAAGCCGTAGAACTCATCGAGGCCTTCGTTTTGATAGGTTATGGCTCCCGTAACTCTAAACGAGCCAGAAGTTATAGCCGTCCGAATAATCGATATCTACAGGGTGCAACATCCACGTGCAAGGTGCAACATCCGTCCGAAATGGCGAAACAGTGCCGTACGGCTTTTAGAAATGCGTGCATGGATTTGAAACGGAACAGTACCATGGCGCACCACTCTCCAGCGATGGTAAATCGAAGACCAGCCACGGCAAATCCCGTTTTGCCGTAAAAATCCACGTGTCGAAAAAACGAAGGGTAAAAAACTTACGACACCCGATTGAGATTTGGGTTGTCCTTTTTGGGCATTAATATATCCGTTGATGGCTGACAGCTGTCAAAGCCGTAGAACTCATCGAGGCCTTCATTTTGACAGGTTATGGCTCCCGTAACTCTTAACGAGCCAGAAGTTATAGCCGTCCGAATAATCGATATCTACAGGGTGCAACATCCACGGTGCGAGGTGCAACTTCCGTCCGAAATGGCGAAACAGTGCCGTACAACTTTTAGAAATGCGTGCATGAATTTGAAACGGAACAGTACCATGGTGCACCACTCTCCAGCGATGGGAAGTCGAAGACGGGCCACGGTAATCCCGTTTTACCGTAAAAATCCACGTGTCGAAAAAACGAAGGGTAAAAAACTTACGAGACCCGATTGAGATTCGGGTTGTCCTTTTTGGGCGTTAATCTATCCATTGACGGCTGAAAGCTGTCAAAGCCGTAGAACTCATCGAGGTCTTCGTTTTGACAGGTTATGTTTCCCGTAACTCTAAACGAGCCAGAAGTTATGGCCGTCCGAATAATCGATATCTACAGGGTGCAACATCCACGGTGCAAGGTGCAACATCCGTCGGACATGGCGAAACAGTGCCGTACGACTTTTAGAAATGCGTGCATGGATTTGAAACGGAACAGTACCATGGTGCACCACTCTCCAGCGATGGTAAATCGAAGACGGGCCACGGTAATCCCGTTTTGCCGTAAAAATCCACGTGTCGAAAAAACGAAGGGTAAAAAACTTACGAGACCCGATTGAGATTCGGGTTGTCCTTTTTGGGCATTAATATATCCGTTGATGGCTGAAAGCTGTCAAAGCCGTGGAACTCATCGAGGCCTTCGTTTTGATAGGTTATGGCTCCCGTAACTCTAAACGAGCCAAAAGTTATGGCCGTCCGAATAATCGATATCTATAGGGTGCAACATCCACGGTGCATGGTGCAACATCCGTCCGAAATGGCGAAACAGTGCCGTACGACATTTAGAAATGCATGCATGGATTTGAAATGGAACAGTACCATGGTGCACCACTCTCCAGCGAGGGGAAGTCGAAGACGGGCCACGGTAATCCTGTTTTACCGTAAAAATGCACGTGTCGAAAAAACGAAGGGTAAAAAACTTACGAGACCCGATTGAGATTCGGCTTGTCCTTTTTGGGCATTAATCTATCCGTTGACGGCCGAAAGCTGTCAAAGCCGTAGAACTCATCGAGGTCTTTGTTTTGACAGGTTATGGCTCCCGTAACTCTAAACGAGCCAGAAGTTATAGCCGTCCGAATAATCGTTATCTACAGGGTGCACATCCACGTGCAAGGTGCAACATCCGTCCGAAATGGCGAAACAGTGCCGTACGGCTTTTAGAAATGTGTGCATGAATTTGAAATGGAACAGTACCATGCTGCACCACTCTCCAGCTATGGTAAATCGAAGACCAGCCACGGTAATCCCGTTTTGCCGTAAAAATCCACGTGTCGAAAAAACGAAGGGTAAAAAACTTACGACAACCGATTGAGATTCGGGTTTCCCTTTTTGGGGATTAATATATCCGTTGATGGCTGAAAGCTATCAAAGACGTAGAACTCATCCAGGCCTTCGTTTTGACAGGTTATGGCTCCCGTAACTCTTAACGAGCCAGAAGTTATAGCCGTCCGAATAATCGATATCTACAGGGTGCAACATCCACGGTGCAAGGTGCAACTTCCGTCCGAAATGGCGAAACAGTGCCGTACAACTTTTAGAAATGCGTGCATGAATTTGAAACGGAACAGTACCATGGTGCACAACTCTCCAGCGATGGGAAGTCGAAAACGACCCACGGTAATCCTGTTTTACCGTAAAAATCCACGTGCCGAAAAAACGAAGGGTAAAAAACTTACGAGCCCCGATTGAGATTCGGGTTGTCCTTTTTGGGCGTTAATCTATCCGTTGACGGCTGAAAGCTGTCAAAGCTGTAGAACTCATCGAGGCCTTCGTTTTGACAGGTTATGGCTCCCGTAACTCTTAACGAGCCAGAAGTTATAGCCGTCCGAATAATCGATATCTACAGGGTGCAACATCCACGGTGCAAGGTGCAACATCCGTCCGACATGGCGAAACAGTGCCGTACGACTTTTAGAAATGCGTGCATGGATTTGAAATGGAACAGTACCATGGTGCACCACTATCCAGCGATGGTAAATCGAAGACCAGCCACCGTAATCCCGTTTTGCCGAAAAAATCCACGTGTCAAAAAAACGAAGGGTAAAAAACTTACGACACCCGAGTGAGATTCGGGTTGTCCTTTTTGGCCATTAATATATCCGTTGATGGCTGAAAGCTGTCAAAGCCGTAGAACTCATCGAGGCCTTCATTTTGACAGGCTATTGCTCCCGTAACTCTTAACGAGCCAGAAGTTATGGCCGTCCGAATAATCGATATCTACAGGGTGCAACATCCACGGTGCAAGGTGCAACTTCCGTCCGAAATGGCGAAACAGTGCCGTACAACTTTTAGAAATGCGTGCATGAATTTGAAACGGAACAGCACCATGGTGCACCACTCTCCAGCGATGGGAAGTCGAAGACGGGCCACGGTAATCCCGTTTTGCCGTAAAAATCCACGTGTCGAAAAAACGAAGGGTAAAAAACTTACGACACCCAATTGAGATTCGGGTTGTCCTTTTTGGG
This sequence comes from Allium cepa, assembly GCA_030765085.1. Taxonomy (NCBI): domain Eukaryota; kingdom Viridiplantae; phylum Streptophyta; class Magnoliopsida; order Asparagales; family Amaryllidaceae; genus Allium; species Allium cepa. The sequence goes on from CM060941.1 coordinate 4,639,399, forward strand.
CATTAATATATCCGTTGATGGCTGAAAGCTGTCAAAGCCGTAGAACTCATTGAGGCCTTCGTTTTGACAAGTTATGACTCCCGTAACTCTAAACGAGCCAGAAGTTATGCCCGTCCGAATAATCGATATCTACAGGGTGCAACGTCCACGGTGCAAGGTGCAACATCCGTCCGAAATGGCGAAACAGTGCCGCATGACTTATAGAAATGCGTGCATGGATTTGAAACGGAACATTACCATGGTGCACCACTCTCCAGCGATGGGAAGTCGAAGACGGGCCATGGTAATCCCGTTTTACCGTAAAAATCCACGTGTCGAAAAAACGAAGGGTAAAAAACTTACAAGACCCAATTGAGATTCGGGTTGTCCTTTTTAGGCATTAATCTATCTGTTGACGGCTGAAAGCCATCAAAGCCGTAGAACTCATCGAGGCCTTCGTTTTGACAGGTTATGGCTCTCGTAACTCTTAACGAGCCAGAAATTATGGCCGTTCGAATAATCGATATCTACAGGGTGCAACATCCACGGTGCAAGGTGCAACATCCGTCCGACATGGCGAAACAGTGCCGTACGACTTTTAGAATTGCGTGCATGGATTTGAAACAGAACAGTACCATGGTGCATCACTCTTCAGCGATGGAAAGTCGAAGAATGGCCACGGTAATCCCGTTTTACCGTAAAAATGCACGTGTCGAAAAAACGAAGGGAAAAATCTTACGAGGCCCGATTGAGATTCGGGTTGTCCTTTTTGGGCATTAATCTATCCGTTGACGGCTGAAAGCTGTCAAAGCCGTAGAACTCATCGAGGCCTTCGTTTTGACAGGTTATGGCTCCCGTAACTCTTAACGAACCAGAAGTTATGGCCGTCCGAATAATCGATATCTACAGGGTGCAACATCCACGGTGCAAGGTGCAACATCCGTCCGTAATGGGGAAACAGTGCCGTACGACCTTTCGAAATGCGTGCATGGATTCAAAACGGAACAGTACCATGGTGCACCACTCTTCAGCGATGGGAAGTCAAAGACGGGGCACCGTAATCCCGTTTTACCGTAAAAATCCACGTATCGAAAAAACGAAGGGTAAATCACTTACGAGATCCGATTGAAATTCGGGTTGTCCTTTTTGGGCATTAATCTATCCGTTGACGGTTGAAAGCAGTCAAAGCCGTAGAACTCATCGAGGCCTTCATTTTGACAGGTAATGGCTCCCATAACTCTAAACGAACCAGAAGTTATAGCCGTCCGAATAATCGATATCTACAGGGTGCAACATCCACGGTGCAAGGTGCAACATCCGTCCGAAATGGCGAAACAGTGCCATACGGCTTTTAGAAATGCCTGCATGGATTGGAAACGGAACAGTACCATGGTGCACCACTCTCCAACGATGGTAAATCGAAGACCAGCCACGGTAATCCTGTTTTGCCGTAAAAAACCACGTGTCGAAAAAACGAAGGGTAAAAAACTTACGAGACCCGATTGAGATTCGGGTTGTCCTTTTTGGGCATTAATATATCCGTTGATGGCTGAAAGCTGTCAAAGCCGTAGAACTCATCGAGGCCTTCGTTTTGATAGGTTATGGCTCCCGTAACTCTAAACGAGCCAGAAGTTATGCCCGTCCGAATAATCGATATCTACAGGGTGCAACATCCACGGTGCAAGGCGCAACATCCGTCCGAAATGGCGAAACAGTGCCGTATGACTTTTAGAAATGCGTGCATGGATTTGAAATGGAACATTACCATGGTGAATCACTCTTCAGCGATGGGAAGTCGAAGACGGGCCACGGTAATCCCGTTTTACCGTAAAAATCCACGTGTCGAAAAAACGAAGGGTAAAAAACTTACGAGACCTGATTGAGATTCGGGTTGTCCTTTTTGGGCTTTAATCTATCCGTTAACGGCTGAAAGCTGTCAAAGCCGTAGAACTCATCGAGGCCTTCGTTTGGACAGGTTATGGCTCCCGTAACTCTTAACGAGCCAGAATTTATGGCCGTCTGAATAATCGATATCTACAGGGTGCAACATCCACGGTGCAAGGTGCAACATCCGTCCGAAATGGCGAAACAGTGCCATACGGCTTTTAGAAATGCCTGCATGGATTAGAAACGGAACAGTACCATGGTGCACCACTCTCCAACGATGGTAAATCGAAGACCAGCCACGGTAATCCTGTTTTGCCGTAAAAAACCACGTGTCGAAAAAACGAAGGGTAAAAAACTTACGAGACCCGATTGAGATTCGGGTTGTCCTTTTTGGGCATTAATATATCCGTTGATGGCTGAAAGCTGTCAAAGCCGTAGAACTCATCGAGGCCTTCGTTTTGATAGGTTATGGCTCCCGTAACTCTAAACGAGCCAGAAGTTATGCCCGTCCGAATAATCGATATCTACAGGGTGCAACATCCACGGTGCAAGGTGCAACATCCGTCCGAAATGGCGAAACAGTGCCGTATGACTTTTAGAAATGCGTGCATGGATTTGAAACGGAACATTACCATGGTGAATCACTCTTCAGCGATGGGAAGTCGAAGACGGGCCACGGTAATCCTGTTTTACCGTAAAAATCCACGTGCTGAAAAAACAAAGGGTAAAAAACTTACGGGACCCGATTGAGAATCGGGTTGTCCTTTTCGGGCATTAATCTATCCATTGACGGTTGAAAGCTGTCAAAGCCGTAGAACTCATCGAGGCCTTCGTTTTGACAGGTTATGACTCCCGTAACTCTAAACGAGCCAGAAGTTATGGCCGTTCGAACAATCGATATCTACAGGGTGCAACATCCACGGTGCAAGGTGCAACATCCGTCCGACATGGCGAAACAGTGCCGTACGACTTTTAGAAATGCGTGCGTGGATTTGAAACGGAACAGTACCATGGTGCACCACTCTTCAGCGATGGGAAGTCAAAGACGGGGCAACGTAATCCCGTTTTACCGTAAAAATCCACGTGTCGAAAAAACGAAGGGTAAAACACTTACGAGATCCGATTGAGATTCGGGTTGTCCTTTTTGGGCATTATTCTATCCGTTGACGGCTGAAAGCTATCAAAGCCGTAGAACTCATCGAGGCCTTCATTTTGACAGGTTATGGCTCCCGTAACTCTAAATGAGCCAGAAGTTATAGCCGTCCGAATAATCGATATCTACAGGGTGCAACATCCATGGTGCAAGGTGCAACATCCGTCCGAAATGGCGAAACAGTGCCATACGGCTTTTAGAAATGCCTGCATGGATTTGAAACGGAAAAGTACTGTAACGACCCGTATTTTACGTGTCGATAGATCGTAGAATTTGCAGGTCGATAGTGTTGTTTGTGTTGCCTCTAGCTTGAGTCGTTTAGAAGTTAACCCGGGTGGAGTATGAGTTGTGACCGACTCATGAGCATTGCCGAGCTAAGGGATGAGTCGTGACCGACTCATAGGGGACCGACTCAAGGAGGGGTTACGGGTTGGAGTGTTGGCCGAGATAAGGAAGCAACCGACTTAAGTTAGGTAAGTCGTTTGGACGAGTTAGTGGGTCAGGTGATGAGTCATAGCCGAGTTAAGGCTTGAGTCGTTACCGACTCATGGTGGCCGACTCATGAGAGTTAATGACCTATAGTGTTAGAGCGACTTAGAGAAGGAGCGAGTGTAGGTGTGGCCGAGTTAGTATGTGACCGAGTCAAGAGAGGAACGACTCATGGTCTAGGCCGAGTCAGCGGGTTAAGGGTTAGCAAAATGAGTCGTTGCCGACTCATAGTGTTAGGGATCCAGTAGTTTAGACCGACCTAAGGAAGTGACCGACTTAGGGAGTTGGGTCGGTAGATGTTGAGTCGGCTAAGGCTTAGGTCGGTGGGCCGACTTAGTGGATAAGTCGTTAGGGACTTAGGCTTTTGAGTCGTTAGGTCTCTGAGTCGGTGAGGCTGTAGGTCGTGAGTCGTGTGGCAAATAGGACCTTAGTACGACTTAGTGTGGGTCGGCTGCCTGGTGAGTTGGTTGTGTAGATGAGTCGGTAGGGTGTTGGGTCGTGTGTGTCGTTAGGTCGGCTATAAGGTTAAGTCAGAACCCTTGTTTTGAGTTAGGTCGGCACCGCGGTTGAGTCGTTACCGACTTATGTTGAGTCGGCTAGGGGTTAGGACGGCCGCAAGGCTAAGTCGTTAGGTCGCATATAGGAATAAGTCGTGTGACCTTCTTGCTTTGTTGAGTCGTGTGGCAGTTGGGTCGGTAGTACGTTGAGTCGCAAGTCGGCCGTGTGTTAACTCGTGAGGTCCCTGTTGTTGATAGGTCGGCAGGAATTAGGTCGCGTGAGTACTGTAGAGGCTTAGGTTGCAAGGTTAGGTCGGCATGGCAATGAGTCGTGAACGACTCATGGTAAGTCGGCATTGTGATAAGTCGGGGGCGACTCAAGTGTTGGGTCGGCGACGACCTAAGGGACAGCCGAGCTATGGTTGATTCAGCCTATAAATAGAGGGGTTTGGCTCACTTTTTGGCACCGGTTTTTGAAGCGACGAAGTGCTGCCATTTTGAAGACTTGTCTACAACATTTCTTCATCTTCTTTCTCTACTTCCAATCTAATTCTAACATCCATCCAAGATCGAAGATCGAGATCGAAGATCCAAGTGTTCAAGTTGAAGATCTTCATCCGTTTGAGCTAGAATTCATCGTTTCAAGTGAGATTTCGCCGGATCAAGTCGTGATCTTCGCTGTCCAGATCTGAAGTGTTGTGATTTAGAGGTGTTTGGGTGATTTGGTGAGTGGTAGTTATCTCTCACGCGGACCCAAAGGAGTGTAGTGGATTGGTAGCTAGTTTATGTGTTTGAAATAGCATTTTCTCGCATTGTCCTTAAGTCTGCATGTAGATCCATCATTTTTGAAGATGTTTACCTATGCATATTTGTTTAACAAGTATTAGAGACAAAACCCATGTTTTATATTTGATAGATCTATGCTAAAAACCTATGAATCATGCATGTTGGACTTATGCTCATTTATTTATGATATTGCCATTTTTGTTGATATTGCTTATTAAATCTTGTTTGAATGCTTGATTGTTTGTATTGATGAATGATTTGGATTGTTTCAAGTTAGCTAGTGGTTGATTTGGAACAAGATGGTTCGAGATGATTTAAAAGCTAGGTGGAAAAGCTCTTGAATGTGGAAGCTGCCTGTAGCATATGAAGCGGATGTGGAAGCTCATATGGATGGATTCGAGGATGTGGGATCTTGCCATGATGCGAGAAGGCAAAGCATGAGTGAATTGGGACTTTGCTATGATATGATGAGGCAAGACATATGTTGTGATGGGACGGGTCACGAAGACGTTCCAAGCACGGGCTGCGACGACGTGCAAAGTTATGTTGATTACTCGGTGATGCGATCCGAGTTGGTGATAATGGTTAGCTTGAGAGGCGCTTGAGCTAGTATGGAAATAGTCGTCGAGGAGGATGACTAGGAGGCTGAGATCTTATCGTTGTTGAAGGTTCTAGCATGCTCAAAGCAAGGGTACGTTGGAACGGGCTGCGACGACGTTCCAGGCACGGGCTGCGACGACGTGCTAGTACTCTGGGTAGTTGCGAAAATTCCTAGGCACGGGCTGCGACGACGTGCGGAGTTATGGCTAGAACCGGGGTTACCATTAGCCCTTGACAGGTGGTCATTCAACTAACGGTGATATCAAGGCAATGATACAGTGATAGCCAGAGTCATGGATGTTTGGTTGTACTATCATTCGGTCTCAAGTGCGGTGTTTTCTGGGTGCTTATCTGATCTTGGTTTAGGCCTTGGGGGTTTGTATTTGGAAAACATCGTCCTTGACTCGAGTGATTATTGCTTTACCTTATTTGTCTATATGTTATGCTTGATTCTTCTTAGTGTGTGTCTGGGGGCTATCACTGTGAGAAGAGGTGGAGTGGGATGGTTTAGTTCCTATTCCTTTTATTCCTTATGCTCTTTTGGTATGTTTGATAGTTAATTTACTGCTCACTAAGACTTTGTCTGACTCAAGGTTTTATGTCTCCTCTTATTACCTTGGGCTGTTCATCCATGTTGGGATGGGCAGACTAGGTAGCAGGTGACAGGTGCTGTGCTAGGAGTTCTACGATGAAGATGACGAAGACGAGCAGGAGGCTTTGCATATTAGTTTTCTTACTATATGTACTGGGTATCCGCTGCAGTATTTGGTTGAGTGATTTGTAGTGAGGCTTTCATGTATGGATTTGAGTAGATGATTGTATAAAACTACTGTGATGCTTATATGATGATGTTCTGTTCTATGGAGCTTCACTATATTATATTTCTCTATTGTATTTTATCCATGCGCTGTGAGTTGTACGATAGAGATTCTTTCGATTTTTATTTTACCCTGACTATCGTCCATGGCTGCCTGGCACACCTTTCAGCGCACTATTCTCTTGTTTTGGTGCGGGAGTCATGGGCGGTCGTCACATTTGGTATCAGAGCTTTGGTTAGTCGATTTTAGCCAACGCTCGCTGACGTAATTACGTATGAGAGACGTAATTGTATTTTGATGGATGATTACTATATATAATATAGTAGTTTAGAAGGGTTTGAACTCCTTATGCAGTTGTTTCTTAAGGTGTTCTAATCATTCTTATTTACAGATATTAAGGATGAGTCGAAGTGAGAGACAAGCTGCGAGGGGTAGCCGTGATCCTAGGGAAGCTGTTGATTATGCTCCTATGTTTGAGGCCATGATGACTTCAATCATGAGGAGAATACCAGCTTCAGGATCATCTGTTGATGTTGGAGTTCAAGTCCAAGCTCCGAGACCGGTGGATTTTGCCAAGCTTTGTAAGGATTATACTGCTCTTGGAGGGAAAGTTTTCTTGGGGACGGAGTCGACTATTGAGGTGCAGAGATGGATTGATGCTTGCAAAAGAATCTTTGGTGACTTAGGGATTGAGGATGCAACTAAGAGGAAGCTTGCATCGAGACAGCTTCAGGGAAGAGCTGCTGATTGGTGGAATTCTATCACCATCGATACTCCAGAAGAAGAGATTACTTGGGAGCAATTCCAAGTTAGATTTGAAGCTAAGTTCATCTCTACTTCCCAGAAATCTGTCTTGTTTAAGAGGTTTGTGGAGCTCAAGCAAGGGGGAAGGCCTGTTCTTGAGTACATTTCTGAGTTTGAAGCTTTGTCTAAGTATGCCAGATCATATATTGATTCTCCCTACCAGAAGAACGAGAAGTTTGTGACTGGTCTGGATGCTTATCTGGGAAGGCAGTTGGTGGATCACTTGGACGATCCATTTGAAAAGCTTGTGGAGAAAGCTTTGAGGCATGAGAGCTTGTTTCCTAGGGAAAGTTCTGTTGTTGCTGTAACCAGGGAAGGATCTAAACCACAGCAGAGTGGCAACAAGAAGAGGAAGCAGCAGCAACAGAAGGGAAAGGATGGTCAGAAGAAGCCAAAGGGCGAAGTGACTTGCTATAATTGCCAGAAGAAGGGCCATCTTTCCAAGGATTGTAGGAATCCAAAGGCGCCGGCGAAATGCCACAACTGTGATAAGCCAGGGCATTTCAGGAAGGATTGTCCAGAACCGAGGAAGGACAGGCAAGTTGTGCAAGCTTATGCTTTGGGAGTTGTGCCGTCGTCTTCAAAAGCTCCGACTGCTGAAGAAAAGGGGAAGAGTGTGGTGGTTCAAGGTACTCTTTCTATTTGTGGTGTTCCAGTTAGAGTGTTGTTTGATACTGGAGCGTCGCATTCTTTTGTTTGTGATGATTTGGTAAGCCGGTTAGGTATGAAACCGGATATTGTTGATAGGCCATTGGTTGTGACTAATCCGGTAGGGGGTTCGTCATGTTTGTGTATGTTATGCCGTGGTCTAGTTGTGTCGAGTCATGATTGCTCGTTTGTTTGTGATTGCTTTGTTCTGAACTTTGCGGGGTTCGGAATTATTTTGGGTATGGACTGGCTTAGGAAGTATGCGGCTAGGATTGATTGTGAGAGGCTTGAGGTGACAATCGGGAATGTGGAAGGGCGAAAGGTTGTGATACGATGTAAGCATGAAGAAGGCGTCTTCATGAGCTTCATGTATTCGCTAGTTGTTCCACGGGATGGACTGTCATCAGTGCCTATTGTGAATGAGTTTGGTGATGTCTTTGAGGAAGTCAAAGGGTTGCCGCCGCATAGGGAGATCGAGTTTCGTATCGATCTAGTTGAGGGAGCCAGACCTGTTGTGATGCCTCTTAGGCGGATGGCACCGAGGGAGCAGCAAGAGCTGAAGGTGCAAGTTGATGACCTTTTACGGAAAGGATTCATTCGGAGAAGTGTGTCCGAATGGGGTGCGCCCGTTGTGTTCGCAACCAAAGCGGATGGATCGTTGAGGTTGTGTGTTGATTATCGTGAGCTGAATAAGGTGACTAAGAAGAACAAGTATCCATTGCCGAGAATAGATGACTTGTTTGATCAGCTTCACGAGGCTAAGGTGTTTTCTCAGATGGATTTGGCAACGGGATTTCACCAGTTGAGAGTGGCGAAGGATAGTGTGCCGAAGACTGCTTTCAGAACACCATCCGGATTTTATGAGTGGCTGGTGATGCCGTTTGGGTTGACTAACGCGCCAGCATATTTTGTGGATCTTATGAATAGAGTATTCAGAGATCAGTTGAATAAGTTCGTGCTTGTGTTCGTGGATGATATTTTGGTTTATTCCAGAACTGAGGAAGAGCACAAGACGCACTTGAGGATTGTTTTGGAAATCTTGCGGAAACATCAGCTGAAGGCTAAGTTTTCGAAGTGTCACTTCTGGAAGAGTGAAGTGAGGTTCTTAGGCCATGTTATCTCTGGAAATGGAATAGCGGTTGATCCCGCTAAGGTGGCAGCGATCCAGGATTGGATTAGACCTAAGAATGCATCTGATGTGAGAAGTTTTCTTGGATTAGCAGGATATTATCGTCGGTTTATCAAGGACTTTTCCAAGATAGCTGCACCATTGACAGGATTGACGAAGAAGAACCAAGTGTTCAGATGGGATGACAAGTGTGAGCAAGCTTTCGTAATCCTGAAAGAGCGACTGACGAGTGCTCCTGTATTGACTATTCCAAGTGGGAATGATGAGATGGTGGTTTACACCGATGCATGTGGCACTGGACTAGGAGCGGTGCTAATGCAGAAGGATAAAGTTGTTGCGTATGCTAGTCGACAACTAAAGCCGCATGAAAGGAATTATCCGACTCATGATTTGGAGTTAGCGGCGATTGTGTTTGCTTTGAAGATGTGGAGACACTATCTATTGGGAGTTAGATTCGAGCTGTTTACAGATCATAAGTCGTTGAAGTATCTGTTTTCCCAAAAGGATTTGAATCTTCGACAGCAAAGGTGGCTAGAGTTCTTAGCATCGTATGATTTTGGTATAGCCTATACTCCAGGGAAAGGTAACGCAGTGGCTGATGCGTTAAGTCGAAGACATGCAGGATTGGGAGCCATGTTTTCGGAATGGAAGAGTCTCGAGTATTTGGCTGAGTTTGATTTCAGGCCTAGATGCGAGTTGGAACCTGAGATGTTGGCAAACTTATCGATAAGGCCTACTCTGGTGGAAAGGATTGGTGAGAGCCAAAAGAGAGATGATAAGCTTGTCAGGATTATCCGAGATTTGGAAGCTGGATTAACTCCAGAGAAGGATAAGGGATTCGAGGTCGATCGAGAGGGTTGGCTTCGAAAGCAAGGAAGATTGGTTGTTCCCGATGTGGATGGATTGAGAGATGAAGTTCTAAGGGAAAGTCATCACTCGAAGTTGACAATTCATCCAGGTGGTAATAAGATGTATCGGGATATGAAGAGAGCTTACTACTGGGAAGGTATGAAGAAGGATGTTGGAGATTTTATTTCCAAGTGTATGAACTGCCAGTTGGTGAAAGCTGAGCAGAAGAAGCCCAGTGGATTACTTCAGCCATTAGAGGTTCCTACATGGAAGTGGGAGCAAGTATCGATGGATTTTATCGATGGTCTACCTAGGACCAGGACAGGAAATGAAGGGATTTGGGTCATCGTAGATCGTTTGACTAAAAGTGCAAGGTTCATTCCTGTTCGATCGACTAGGACTGCATCGAAGTTGGCTGAGTTGTATGTGAAGTGGATTGTTCGATTCCATGGTGTTCCGAAGAGTATAGTGAGCGATCGAGATCCATTGTTCACTAGTGGATTTTGGAAGAGCTTCCAGGAAGTTTTGGGAACTGAGTTGTGTTTGAGTACAGCTTATCACCCTCAAACAGATGGTCAGACTGAGAGAGTCAACCGAGTTTTGGAAGATCTCCTTAGAGCTTGTGTTTTGGACTTCGGAGGATCATGGGAGGATCACCTTCATTTGGTGGAGTTTGCTTATAATAACAGTTATCAGTCGAGCATTGGTATGGCACCATATGAGGCATTATATGGAAGACCGTGTAACTCTCCGACATGTTGGTTGGAAGCTGGAGAAAAGCTGATACTTGGGCCAGAGATGATTCGACAGACTTCGGATTGTATAGAGATCATTCGACAACGAATGAAGGCAGCCCAGGATCGTCAGAAAAGTTATGCAGATAATCGTCGAAAGGATTTGGAATTCGACGTAGGTGATATGGTTTTTGTGAAGATTTCTCCATTGAAGAATGTTATTAGATTCGGGAACAAAGGAAAGTTAACTCCAAGATTTGTTGGACCATTCCCGATTGTCGAGCGAATTGGAAAGCTCGCTTATAGATTGGAGTTACCGGAAAAGATGGCGGGTGTGCACAATGTTTTTCATGTATCTTGTCTACGGAAGTATGTGCACGACCCTACTACGGTGGTTTCTGCTGATAGCTGTGAAGACTTAGAGGTTGATCCAGTGGTTACGAGACCTCGTAAGCCGCTTCGTATTGTTGAAACCGATACGAAACAGCTTAGGAGGAAGACGATTACGTTGCTCAAGGTACAATGGAGTGACGATGTTAACGACTGTACATGGGAGGAGGAAGAGAGGATGAAGGCAGCTCATCCCGGACTCTTCGAGGTATGGCCCTAAAGTGTCGTGACATCTCATGAATTTGTAGCTTGTTCTAAGTCTTAGAATTCTGCATGCTAGGCTAGAATTGGATGCATGGTTTGTTGATTGCTATGGATGGTAGGCATGCGGAATATCTTTGATTTCTGTTGTTTGCTTGGAATTTCGGGGGCGAAATTCCTAAGGGGGAGAGAATGTAACGACCCGTATTTTACGTGTCGATAGATCGTAGAATTTGCAGGTCGATAGTGTTGTTTGTGTTGCCTCTAGCTTGAGTCGTTTAGAAGTTAACCCGGGTGGAGTATGAGTTGTGACCGACTCATGAGCATTGCCGAGCTAAGGGATGAGTCGTGACCGACTCATAGGGGACCGACTCAAGGAGGGGTTACGGGTTGGAGTGTTGGCCGAGATAAGGAAGCAACCGACTTAAGTTAGGTAAGTCGTTTGGACGAGTTAGTGGGTCAGGTGATGAGTCATAGCCGAGTTAAGGCTTGAGTCGTTACCGACTCATGGTGGCCGACTCATGAGAGTTAATGACCTATAGTGTTAGAGCGACTTAGAGAAGGAGCGAGTGTAGGTGTGGCCGAGTTAGTATGTGACCGAGTCAAGAGAGGAACGACTCATGGTCTAGGCCGAGTCAGCGGGTTAAGGGTTAGCAAAATGAGTCGTTGCCGACTCATAGTGTTAGGGATCCAGTAGTTTAGACCGACCTAAGGAAGTGACCGACTTAGGGAGTTGGGTCGGTAGATGTTGAGTCGGCTAAGGCTTAGGTCGGTGGGCCGACTTAGTGGATAAGTCGTTAGGGACTTAGGCTTTTGAGTCGTTAGGTCTCTGAGTCGGTGAGGCTGTAGGTCGTGAGTCGTGTGGCAAATAGGACCTTAGTACGACTTAGTGTGGGTCGGCTGCCTGGTGAGTTGGTTGTGTAGATGAGTCGGTAGGGTGTTGGGTCGTGTGTGTCGTTAGGTCGGCTATAAGGTTAAGTCAGAACCCTTGTTTTGAGTTAGGTCGGCACCGCGGTTGAGTCGTTACCGACTTATGTTGAGTCGGCTAGGGGTTAGGACGGCCGCAAGGCTAAGTCGTTAGGTCGCATATAGGAATAAGTCGTGTGACCTTCTTGCTTTGTTGAGTCGTGTGGCAGTTGGGTCGGTAGTACGTTGAGTCGCAAGTCGGCCGTGTGTTAACTCGTGAGGTCCCTGTTGTTGATAGGTCGGCAGGAATTAGGTCGCGTGAGTACTGTAGAGGCTTAGGTTGCAAGGTTAGGTCGGCATGGCAATGAGTCGTGAACGACTCATGGTAAGTCGGCATTGTGATAAGTCGGGGGCGACTCAAGTGTTGGGTCGGCGACGACCTAAGGGACAGCCGAGCTATGGTTGATTCAGCCTATAAATAGAGGGGTTTGGCTCACTTTTTGGCACCGGTTTTTGAAGCGACGAAGTGCTGCCATTTTGAAGACTTGTCTACAACATTTCTTCATCTTCTTTCTCTACTTCCAATCTAATTCTAACATCCATCCAAGATCGAAGATCGAGATCGAAGATCCAAGTGTTCAAGTTGAAGATCTTCATCCGTTTGAGCTAGAATTCATCGTTTCAAGTGAGATTTCGCCGGATCAAGTCGTGATCTTCGCTGTCCAGATCTGAAGTGTTGTGATTTAGAGGTGTTTGGGTGATTTGGTGAGTGGTAGTTATCTCTCACGCGGACCCAAAGGAGTGTAGTGGATTGGTAGCTAGTTTATGTGTTTGAAATAGCATTTTCTCGCATTGTCCTTAAGTCTGCATGTAGATCCATCATTTTTGAAGATGTTTACCTATGCATATTTGTTTAACAAGTATTAGAGACAAAACCCATGTTTTATATTTGATAGATCTATGCTAAAAACCTATGAATCATGCATGTTGGACTTATGCTCATTTATTTATGATATTGCCATTTTTGTTGATATTGCTTATTAAATCTTGTTTGAATGCTTGATTGTTTGTATTGATGAATGATTTGGATTGTTTCAAGTTAGCTAGTGGTTGATTTGGAACAAGATGGTTCGAGATGATTTAAAAGCTAGGTGGAAAAGCTCTTGAATGTGGAAGCTGCCTGTAGCATATGAAGCGGATGTGGAAGCTCATATGGATGGATTCGAGGATGTGGGATCTTGCCATGATGCGAGAAGGCAAAGCATGAGTGAATTGGGACTTTGCTATGATATGATGAGGCAAGACATATGTTGTGATGGGACGGGTCACGAAGACGTTCCAAGCACGGGCTGCGACGACGTGCAAAGTTATGTTGATTACTCGGTGATGCGATCCGAGTTGGTGATAATGGTTAGCTTGAGAGGCGCTTGAGCTAGTATGGAAATAGTCGTCGAGGAGGATGACTAGGAGGCTGAGATCTTATCGTTGTTGAAGGTTCTAGCATGCTCAAAGCAAGGGTACGTTGGAACGGGCTGCGACGACGTTCCAGGCACGGGCTGCGACGACGTGCTAGTACTCTGGGTAGTTGCGAAAATTCCTAGGCACGGGCTGCGACGACGTGCGGAGTTATGGCTAGAACCGGGGTTACCATTAGCCCTTGACAGGTGGTCATTCAACTAACGGTGATATCAAGGCAATGATACAGTGATAGCCAGAGTCATGGATGTTTGGTTGTACTATCATTCGGTCTCAAGTGCGGTGTTTTCTGGGTGCTTATCTGATCTTGGTTTAGGCCTTGGGGGTTTGTATTTGGAAAACATCGTCCTTGACTCGAGTGATTATTGCTTTACCTTATTTGTCTATATGTTATGCTTGATTCTTCTTAGTGTGTGTCTGGGGGCTATCACTGTGAGAAGAGGTGGAGTGGGATGGTTTAGTTCCTATTCCTTTTATTCCTTATGCTCTTTTGGTATGTTTGATAGTTAATTTACTGCTCACTAAGACTTTGTCTGACTCAAGGTTTTATGTCTCCTCTTATTACCTTGGGCTGTTCATCCATGTTGGGATGGGCAGACTAGGTAGCAGGTGACAGGTGCTGTGCTAGGAGTTCTACGATGAAGATGACGAAGACGAGCAGGAGGCTTTGCATATTAGTTTTCTTACTATATGTACTGGGTATCCGCTGCAGTATTTGGTTGAGTGATTTGTAGTGAGGCTTTCATGTATGGATTTGAGTAGATGATTGTATAAAACTACTGTGATGCTTATATGATGATGTTCTGTTCTATGGAGCTTCACTATATTATATTTCTCTATTGTATTTTATCCATGCGCTGTGAGTTGTACGATAGAGATTCTTTCGATTTTTATTTTACCCTGACTATCGTCCATGGCTGCCTGGCACACCTTTCAGCGCACTATTCTCTTGTTTTGGTGCGGGAGTCATGGGCGGTCGTCACAAGTACCATGGTGCACCACTCTCCAGCGATGGTAAATCGAAGACCAGCCACGGTAATCCTGTTTTGCCGTAAAAATCCACATGCCGAAAAAACAAAGGGTAAAAAACTTACGAGACCCGATTGAGATTCGGGTTGTCCTTTTCGGGCATTAATCTATCCGTTGACGGCTGAAAGCTGTCAAAGCCGTAGAACTCATCGAGGCCTTCGTTTTGATAGGTTATGGCTCCCGTAACTCTAAACGAGCCAGAAGTTATGGCCGTTCGAATAATCGATATCTACAGGGTGCAACGTCCACGGTGCAAGGTGCAACATCCGTCCGACATGGCGAAACAGTGCCGTACGACTTTTAGAAATGCGTGCATGGATTTGAAAAGGAACAGTACCATGGTGCACCACTCTCCAGCGACGGGAAGTCGAAGACGGGCCACGGTAATCCTGTTTTACCGTAAAAATCCACGTGTCGAAAAAACGAAGGGTAAAAAACTTACGAGACCCGATTGAGATTCGGGTTGTCCTTTTTGGGCATTAATCTATCCGTTAACGGCTGAAAACTGTCAAAGCCGTAGAACTCATCGAGGCCTTCGTTTGGACAGGTAATGACTCCCGTAACTCTTAACGAGTCAGAAGTTATGGCCGTCCGAATAATCGATATATACAGGGTGCAACATCCACGGTGCAAGGTGCAACATCCGTCCGACATGGCGAAACAGTGCCGTACAACTTTTAGAAATGCGTGCACGGATTTGAAACGGAACAGTGCCATGGTGCACCACTCTCCAGCGATGGTAAATCGAAGACCAGCCACCGTAGTCCCGTTTTGCCGTAAAAATCCACGTGTCGAAAAAACGAAGGGTAAAAAACTTACGAGACCCGATTGAGATTCGGGTTGTCATTTTTGGGCATTAATCTATCCATTGACGGCTGAAAGCCATCAAAACCATAGAAATCATTGAGGCCTTCGTTTTGACAGGTTATGGCTCCCGTAACTCTAAACGAGCCAGAAGTTATGGTCGTCCGAATAATCGATATCTACAGGGCGCAACATCCACGGTGCAAGGTGCAACATCCGTCCGGCATGGCGAAACATATGACTTTTAGAAATGCGTGCATGGATTTGAAACGGAACAGTACCATGGTGCACCACTCTCCACCAAGGGGAAGTCGAAGACGGGACAAGGTAATCCCTTTTTACCGTAAAAATCCACGTGTCGAAAAAACGAAGGGTAAAAAACTTACGAGACCCGATTGAGATTCGGGTTGTCCTTTTTGGGCATTAATCTATCCGTGGACGGCGGAAAGCTATCAAAGCCGTAGAACTCATCGAGGCCTTCGTTTCGATAGGTTATGGCTCCCGTAACTCTAAACGAGCCAGAAGTTATAGCCGTCCGAATAATCGATATCTACATGGTGCAACGTCCACGTGCAAGGTGCAACATCCGTCCGAAATGGCGAAACAGTGTCGTACGGCTTTTAGAAATACGTGCATGGATTTGAAACGGAACAGTACCATGGTGCACCACTCTCCAGCGATGGGAAGTCGAAGACGGGCCACGGTAATCCCGTTTTACCGTAAAAATCCACCTGTCGAAAAAACGAAGGGTAAAAAACTTACGAGACCCGATTGAGATTCGGGTTGTCCTTTTTGGGCATTAATCTATCCGTTGATGGCTGAAAGCTGTCAATGCCGTTGAACTCATCGAGGCCTTCTTTTTGACAGGTTATGGCTCCCGTAACTCTGAACGAGCCAGAAGTTATAGCCGTCCGAATAATAGATATCTACATGGTGCAACGTCCACGGTGCAAGGTGCAACATCCGTCCGACATGGCGAAACAGTATCGTACGACATTTAGAAATGCGTGCATGAATTTGAAACGGAACATTACTATGGTGCACCACTCGCCAGCGATGGGAAGTCGAAGACTGGCCACGGTAATCCCGTTTTACCGTAAAAATCCACGTGTCGAAAAAACGAAGGGTAAAAAACTTACGAGACCCGATTGAGATTCGGGTTGTCCCTTTTGGGCATTAATCTATCCTTTGACGGCTGAAAGCTGTCAAAGCCGTTGAACTCATCGAGGGCTTCTTGTTGACAGGTTATGGCTCGCGTAACTCTTAACGAGCCAGAAGTTATGGCCGTCCGAATAATCGATATCTACAGGGTGCAACATCCACGGTGCAAGGTGCAACATCCGTCCGACATGGCGAAACAGTGCCGTACGGCTTTTAGAAATGCGTGCATGGATTTGAAATGGAACATTACCATGGTGCACCACTCTCCAGCGATGGGAATTCGAAGACGGGCCACGGTAATCCCGTTTTACCGTAAAAATCCATGTGTCGAAAAAACGAAGGGTAAAAAATCTACGATACCCCGATTGAGATTCGGGTTGTCCTTTTTGGGCATTAATCTATCCGTTGATGACTGAAAGCTGTCAATGCCGTAGAACTCATCGAGGCCTTCGTTTTGACAGGTTATGGCTCCCGTAACTCTAAAAGAGCCAGAAGTTATGCCCGTCCGAATAATCAATATCTACAGGGTGCAACATCCACGGTGCAAGGTGCAACATCCGTCCGAAATGGCGAAACAGTGCCGTACGACTTTTAGAAATGCGTGCATGGATTTGAAACGGAACAGTACCATGGTGCACCACTCTCCAGTGAGGGGAAGTCGAAGACGGGCCACGGTAATCCCGTTTTACCGTAAAAATCCACATGTCGAAAAAACGAAGTGTAAAATACTTACGAGACCCGATTGAGATTCGGGTTGTCCTTTTTGGGCATTAATCTGTCCGTTGACGGCTGAAAGCTATCAAAGCCGTAGAAATCATCGAGGCCTTCATTTTGATAGGTTATGGCTCCCGTAACTCTAAACGAGCCAGAAGTTATAGCCGTCCGAATAATCGATATCTAAAGGGTGCAACATCCGCGTGCAAGGTGCAACATCCGTCCGAAATGGCGAAACAGTGTCGTACGGCTTTTAGAAATGCGTGCATGGATTTGAAAGGGAATAGTACCATGGTGCACCACTCTCCAGCGATGGTAAATCGAAGACCAGCCACGGTAATCCCGTTTTGCCGTAAAAATCCACGTGTCGAAAAAACGAAGGGTAAAAAACATACGAGACCCGATTGAGAATCGGGTTGTCCTTTTTGGGCATTAATATATCCGTTGATGGCTGAAATCTATCAAAGCCGTAGTACTCATCGAGGCCTTCGTTTTGACAGGTTATGGCTCCCGTAACTCTAAACGAGCCAGAAGTTATGCCCGTCCGAATAATTGATATCTACAGGGTGCAACATCCACGGTGCAAGGTGCAACATCCGTCCGAAATGGCGAAACAGTGCCGTATGACTTTTAGAAATGCGTGCATGGATTTGAAACGGAACATTACCATGGTGCACCACTCTCCAGTGATGGGAAGTCGAAGACGGGCCACGGTAATCCCGTTTTACTGTAAAAATCCACGTGTCGAAAAAACGAATGGTAAAAAACTTACGAGACCCGATTGAGATTCGGGTTGTCCTTTTTGGGCATTAATCTATCCGTTGATGACTGAAAGTCATCAAAGCCGTAGAACTCATCGAGGCCTTCGTTTTGACAGGTTATGGCTCCCGTAAATCTTAACGAGCCAGAAGTTATGGCCGTCCGAATAATTGATATCTACAGGGTGTTATCCCTCTTTTTGGCAAAGCCGCGATACCAAAAGATTGATCGAAAACAAAAGACAGTTCGTCTCAGAGATTGGTTATACTTCACTTTGCTATGGATATCGATGAATTTTGTCCGAGTCCGGAATGGGCCAAAATTGATAGGACATGACAAGAAAGGTCGAAGGAGTCGCCATTTCAAGTTTCAAGTCAATCCGAGTTCGTTTGCCCAAGTTATGATGGATTCAAGTTGAGAGAGTTGGACCTTGCTCGGTTCGAATCCATCACCCTTTCATTGTTTCGAACCCATCATCTTCAAAACCATCTACTCCGAACCCATCCGGTGTCCTTCCTTCGAATCCATGAAGTTCGAACCCATCGTCCTAGCAGTAGTTCGAACCCACGAGACATGGCCGTGCCTCGAATCCAGCAGCCATCATGTACTTCGACTCCATTACATTCGAAACCATCGTCTTCGAATCCATCAAGCCCACCAGCTTCGAATCCAAGTCGCTTCGAATCGATCTTGTTCGAATCGATCGAGTTCGAACCCACGAGTACACCTTGGTTCGAAACGGTCGCATTCGAACCCAGGGACATTCACTTGTTCGTACCCACCAAGTCAGCTAACTTGGATGACGTGTCACCCCACGATACGAACGAGGCGAAATCCATGGGTACGAATCGGTCAACTCGGAGACAAAACAGGATCGATTCGAGGAGCACGCGCCACGTCACTGTAGAATCACGTGTGTCCATGGATTCGAAGTCATGGTTTCGAAGTGATGGGTTCGAACTCCACAGCCAACCGAGAAACACCATTTCGAACCGATCATATCTCCTCAACCACACATCCAAATGCCATCAAATTTTCACAGTAGCCTCCATACAAGGTAAAGATTGTTCCTGCCAAGTTTCAGCTCGATTGGACCATTTCTTGATGGGTTCGAAATGACTTCGAATCGATGTCATATCGAGACGAAACTTGGTGGGGTCGGTCGCGTGGGCCCACTCACGTGCCAGAAGAGGTCTCCCGAAGTTTCAGCAAGATTTAGGCCTCCAACGCCTATAAATAGCACCCTGAAGCCTTCAGAAAAAGGATCTGGGGAGAACTTCTGCCATTGAACGCTGAGACTCTGCCGGATTAACGTCTATTGATCAGAATCACTGTTGTATTCAGATTTCAAAGCTATCATCTATTGTAATCCGTTGTAATCGATTGAATCGAGCAAAGCAATAAAGAGAAATCCTTCAAAGTGGACGTAGGCACGAACGCCGAACCACTATAAATCCTGTGTTTGTGATTGTTGTTTGTGAATTACTGTGATTTGTTACTTAGAGCTGAATTCTATATTGATTGTTGCTGAGTTCTGTGTTGATTATTATCGAGTTGAGAACGTAAACGGGTGCTTTCGTGATATTGGGTGTTTGTGACCAATTTTGGCGCAAACATTTTGGTGCTTTCACTGAGAATTGATTCAGGAAGAAGTTGAATTTGAAAATCTAGGAGTTCAGATCTAGGAATTATGGCAAGACAATCGAGTAGAAAGCCAAGGCCTGAGAGAAGCGAACCACAAGGAAGTCAAGAGGCTTCCTCAGGGGCGAATCAACCATCGATATACATCACTAGGGACGAGATGGAGACGATGATGAAGAGGCAAGAGGAATTGATCCAGAGTTTATTCCAACAGATAGGACAGCTGGGAGCATAGAATAGGGAAGCCAATGGAGTCCAGAACGGAGCAGGACCATCTGGCATAGCACCAGAGCTAGGGGGCACGCATATGGAAAACGTTGACCTAATCTTGGAAAGAGAGAGAGAAGGATCTGCGCAACGCGGTAGTAGTAGAGGAGCGAACGCTCAGTCAAGGGGGCAGATCCCGGAGTTCCCTCGTGAACTCGGGGGGCAGGATGAAAGTAACGAACGAAGGTTACATCTTGGAGACACCGACAAGTTGGCAGAGATGGTTAGGCGAGCAATGAGAGGCGGTTTGGTGAACAAAGACCTAGAGGATGTTAATAGGAGTCCTTTCACTCCGGCAATCAGACGAGCTAGAAACCCACCGGATTTCAAATTACCATCGCTGGATATGTATGACGGGAGAACGGACCCCACGGTCCATCTGACGAAATATATGAGGCATATGGAAGTGCTGGGGGCATCAGAGGAGGTCATGGCCCGGTGCTTTCCACTGTATTTGGCGGATATTGCGGCATTATGGTTCAGGCAATTGGATAGCGGATCCATCGGAACATGGAACGATTTAACTGAGAGGTTTATGAGGCAATTCAGGGTTCACATTACAAGACCTAAGAATGTGATGACACTGGCAACTTTGAAACAGAAGGCTGGAGAAACATTGAGAAGTTTCCTGACACGGTTCAATGCGGCGGCAGCTTCGGTGGATAGACCGGATCCATCCATGGTTATGATGGCGGCTGTGTCCGGAATAGCAGACGGAACGGAATTCAAAAATTCATTAACTAAGGATCTACCCGTAGATCTGGGAGAATTCTACCACGAGGCGGAAAAGTTTTTACGATTAGAGGATGCGAATGCGGAAAGAGAAGAGGGAGATGGGATAGAAGTTTATGCACTCAAAGATGAAAAGCCCCCTAGAAGGGACTTGGACAAGGATAAAGGTAAAAGAAGGATTGAGAATGACAGAGACAGATCAAAGTGGCAACGGAGGGAGCCGCGATTCACTACCTACACTGAGTTGAGCGAGAGCTTGGAACGAATTTATCAGGATACCAAAGAGCAGATTCCGTATCGAAGGCCGATGCGAAGGGACCCTACCTCTGACGAAAGGAAATCAAATAAGTTCTGTGTATTCCATGAATTAAATGGTCATAACACTAACGATTGTAGGCACCTGAAGGACGAGGTGGAAGGGCATATCAGGAACGGTATGCTTCTTCAATATGTAAGGAGGCGAGCTCCTGTGGCGGAACCAGAACGACCACCGTCCACATCAGCTAGGGGCGATCCTGAATCAAGGCACCGTTTGGTTATCAATTGAGTAAGATAACGATGAACAAGTTGTAAGCTTCCAGTAACGCAATCAAATCATTTACACATGTGCGAGATCGCGAACGATCTCCAGGCATGCTCTGGATGATCATTGACCGTTTCGTAGTGGGAACTTACACTTTGACATCCATGCTTTGCTTTCATGTCATTTCAATTTGAACATTTAGACTCTGTTTGTTTGGACATTGTTTTTGAAACCCATCCGTGTAATAGATATTTGATTCTGATAACTCTGGAATGGCTAAGCTACTTACACATGTACGGGGTCGCGAACGATCCTTAGGCATGCTCTGAGATGGCGATGAACCGCCCTGACAAACGATCCAGGATCTCACCCGAACGTGACCCTGGCATCGATAACATCAAGCCCTCCCGGGCACACTTTATTGCCTCGAACGGCACCCGGCCTCGAACGGTCACAGTTCGCCTCGAACGGCACTCGACTTCGAAAAGTCACAACTCACCACGCCTCAAATGGCTTGATCGCGAACGGTCGTCACTTGAGGTCCAACACCCGACCGCGAACGGTCACGAATCCGCCTCGAACGGCACACGATCGCGAATGATCACTCTCTGCCTTGAACGGCACCGACCGCGAACGGTCATGATTCACTAATTATAAAATCCGACCTCGAACGGTCACCATTCGCCTTGAACGGCACTTGGTCGCGAACGATCATCAATTGCCGCGAACGGCATCGACCGCGAACGGTCCCATTCAATCCTTTGCCATAAGTAGCATCGACCGCGAACGGTCCTATTCTCATCATTTGCCGCGAACGGCATCGACCGCGAACGGTCCTATTCCATCCTATGCCGCGAACGGCACGGACCGCGAACGGTCCCGATTCACCTCAAGCAGCATACGATCCCGAACGATCGATGCATGGATTTATACGCTCGACCGCGCACGGTCGCACTTCACCTCGAATGACTCGATCACGAACGATCGTCATTTGAGGCCATATGAAACTATCAAGTTCTTTGCAGGTTGATGATCGGATACGAACATCCGACTCGAAGCATTACAAAACACACCTTCCTACCGCAAGGCATGTTTTGGGGGGCAAAATGTTATCCCTCTTTTTGGCAAAGCCGTGATACCAAAAGATTGATCGAAAACAAAAGACAGTTCGTCTCAGAGATTGGTTATACTTCACTTTGCTATGGATATCGATGAATTTTTTCCGAGTCCGGAATGGGCCAAAATTGATAGGACATGACAAGAAAGGTCGAAGGAGTCGCCATTTCAAGTTTCAAGTCAATCCGAGTTCGTTTGCCCAAGTTATGATGGATTCAAGTTGAGAGAGTTGGACCTTGCTCGGTTCGAATCCATCACCCTTTCATTGTTTCGAACCCATCATCTTCGAAACCATCTACTCCGAACCCATCCGGTGTCCTTCCTTCGAATCCATGAAGTTCGAACCCATCGTCCTAGCAGTAGTTCGAACCCACGAGACATGGCCGTGCATCGAATCCAGCAGCCATCATGTACTTCGACTCCATTACATTCGAAACCATCGTCTTCGAATCCATCAAGCCCACCAGCTTCGAATCCAAGTCGCTTCGAATCGATCTTGTTCGAATCGATCGAGTTCGAACCCACGAGTACACCTTGGTTCGAAACGGTCGCATTCGAACCCAGGGACATTCACTTGTTCGTACCCACCAAGTCAGCTAACTTGGATGACGTGTCGCCCCACGATACGAACGAGGCGAAATCCATGGGTACGAAGCGGTCAACTCGGAGACAAAACAGGATCGATTCGAGGAGCACGCGCCACGTCACTGCAGAATCACGTGTGTCCATGGATTCGAAGTCATGGTTTCGAAGTGATGGGTTCGAACTCCACAGCCAACCGAGAAACACCATTTCGAACCGATCATATCTCCTCAACCACACATCCAAATGCCATCAAATTTTCACAATAGCCTCCATACAAGGTAAAGATTGTTCCTGCCAAGTTTCAGCTCGATTGGACCATTTCTTGATGGGTTCGAAATGACTTCGAATCGATGTCATATCGAGACGAAACTTGGTGGGGTCGGTCGCGTGGGCCCACTCACGTGCCAGAAGAGGTCTCCCGAAGTTTCAGCAAGATCTGGGCCTCCAACGCCTATAAATAGCACCCTGAAGCCTTCAGAAAAAGGATCTGGGGAGAACTTCTGCCATTGAACGCTGAGACTCTGCCGGATTAACGTCTATTGATCAGAATCACTATTGTATTCAGATTTCAAAGCTATCATCTATTGTAATCCGTTGTAATCGATTGAATCGAGCAAAGCAATAAAGAGAAATCCTTCAAAGTGGACGTAGGCACGAACGCCGAACCACTATAAATCCTGTGTTTGTGATTGTTGTTTGTGAATTACTGTGATTTGTTACTTAGAGCTGAATTCTATATTGATTGTTGCTGAGTTCTGTGTTGATTATTATCGAGTTGAGAACGTAAACGGGTGCTTTCGTGATATTGGGTGTTTGTGACCAATTTTGGCGCAAACACAGGGTGCAACATCCACGGTGCAAGGTGCAACATCCGTCCGACATGGCGAAACAGTGTCGTACGACTTTTAGAAATGCATGCATGGATTCGAAACGGAACAGTACCATGGTGCACCACTCTCCAGCGATGGGAAGTCGAAGCAGGGCCACGGTAATCCCGTTTTACCGTAAAAATCCACGTATCGAAAAAACGAATGGTAAAAAACTTGCGAGACCCGATTGAGATTCGGGTTGTCCTTTTTGGGCATTAATCTATCCGTTGACGGCTGAAAGCTGTCAAAGCCGTAGAACTCATCGAGGCATTCGTTGTGACAGGTTATGGCTCCCGTAACTCTAAACGAGCCAGAAGTTATGGCCGTCCGAATAATCGATATCTACAAGGTGCAACATCCACGGTGCAAGGTGCAACATCCGTCCAAAATGGCGAAACAGTGTTGTACGACTTTTAGAAATGCGTGCATGGATTTGAAACGGAAAAGTACCATGGTGCACCACTTTCCAGCGATGGTAAATCGAAGACTAGCCACGGTAATCCCGTTTTGCGATAAAAATCCACGTGTCGAAAAAACGAAGGGTAAAAAACTTACGAGACCCGATCGAGATTCGGGTTGTCCTTTTTGGGCATTAATCTATCCGTTAACGAATGAAAGCCATCAAAACCGTAGAACTCATCGAGGTCTTCGTTTTGACAGGTTATGGCTCCCGTAACTCTAAACGAGCCAGAAGTTATGGCCGTCCGAATAATCGATATCTACAGGGTGCAACATCCACGGTGCAAGGTGCAACATCCGTCCGAAATGGCGAAACAGTGTCGTACGGCTTCTAGAAATGCCTGCATGGATTTGAAACGGAACAGTACCATGGTGCACCACTCTCCAATGATGGTAAATCGAATACGGGCCACGGTAATCCTGTTTTGCCGTAAAAAACCACGTGTCGAAAAAACGAAGGGTAAAAAACTTACGAGACCCGATTGAGATTCGGGTTGTCCTTTTTGGGCATTAATATATCCGTTGATGGCTGAAAGCTGTCAAAGCCGTAGAACTCATCGAGGCCTTCGTTTTGATAGGTTATGGCTCTCGTAACTCTAAACGAGCCAGAAGTTATGCCCGTCCGAATAATCGATATCTACAGGGTGCAACATCCACGGTGCAAGGTGCAACATCCGTCCGAAATGGCGAAACAGTGCCGTATGACTTTTAGAAATGCGTGCATGGATTTGAAACGGAACATTACCATGGTGATTCACTCTTCAGCGATGGGAAGTCGAAGACAGGCCACGGTAATCCTGTTTTACCGTAAAAATCCACGTATCGAAAAAACGAAGGGTAAAAAACTTACGAGACCCGATTGAGATTCGGGTTGTCCTTTTTGGGCATTAATCTATCCGTTAACAGCTGAAAGCTGTCAAAGCCGTAGAACTCATCGAGGCCTTCGTTTGGACAGGTTATGGCTCCCGTAACTCTTAACGAGCCAGAATTTATGGCCGTCCGAGTAATCGATATTTACAGGGTGCAACATCCACGGTGCAAGGTGCAACATCCGTCCGACATGGCAAAACAGTGGCGTACGATTTTTAGAAATGCGTGCGTGGATTTGAAACTCAACAGTACCATGGTGCACCACTCTTCAGCGATGGGAAGTCAAAGACGGGGCAAAGTAATCCCGTTTTACCGTAAAAATCCACGTGTCGAAAAAACGAAGGGTAAAACACTTACGAGATCTGATTGAGATTCGGGTTGTCCTTTTTGGGCATTATTCTATCCGTTGACGGCTGAAAGCTGTCAAAGCCGTAGAACTCATCGAGGCCTTCATTTTGACAGGTTATGGCTCCCGTAACTCTAAATGAGCCAGAAGTTATAGCCGTCCGAATAATCGATATCTATAGGGTGCAACATCCACGGTGCAAGGTGCAACATCCGTCCGAAATGGCGAAACAGTGCCATACGGCTTTTAGAAATGCCTGCATGGATTTGAAACGGAAAAGTACCATGGTGCCCCACTCTCCAGCGATGGTAAATCGAAGACCAGCCACGGTAATCCCGTTTTGCCGTAAAAATCCACGTGCCGAAAAAACAAAGGGTAAAAAATTTACGGGACCCGATTGAGATTCGGGTTGTCCTTTTCGGGCATTAATCTATTCGTTGACGGCTGAAAGCTGTCAAAGCCGTAGAACTCATCGAGGCCTTCGTTTTGACAGGTTATGGCTCCCGTAAATCTAAACGAGCCAGAAGTTATGGCCGTTCGAACAATCGATATCTACAGGGTGCAACATCCACGGTGCAAGGTGCAACATCCGTCCGACATGGCGAAACAGTGCCGTACGACTTTTAGAAATGCATGCATGGATTTGAAATGGAACAGTGCCATGGTGCACAACTCTCTAGCGACGGGAAGTCGAAGACGGGCCACGGTAATCCTGTTTTACCGTAAAAATCCACTTGTCGAAAAAACGAAGGGTAAAAAACTTACGAGACCCGATTGAGATTCGGGTTGTCCTTTTTGGGCATTAATTTATCCGTTGACGGCTGAAAGCTGTAAAAGCCGTAGAACTCATCGAGGCCTTCGTTTGGACAGGTTCTGGCTCCCGTAACTCTTAATGAGCCAGAAGTTATGGCCGTCCGAATAATCGATATATACAGGGTGCAACATCCACGGTGCAAGGTGCAACATCCGTCCGACATGGCGAAACAGTGCCGTACAACTTTTAGAAATGCATGCATGAATTTGAAACGGAACAGTACCATGGTGCACCACTCTCCAGCGATGGTAAATCGAAGACCAGCCACCGTAATCCCGTTTTGCCGTAAAAATCCACGTGTCGAAAAAACGAAGGGTAAAAAACTTACGAGACCCGATTGAGATTCGGGTTGTCATTTTTGGGCATTAATCTATTCGTTGACAGCTAAAAGCCATCAAAACCGTAGAAATCATCGAGGCCTTCGTTTTGACAGGTTATGGCTCCCGTAACTCTAAACGAGCCAGAAGTTATGGTCGTCCGAATAATCGATATCTATAGGGCGCAACATCCACGATGCAAGGTGCAACATCCGTCCGGCATGGTGAAACATACGACTTTTAGAAATGCGTGCATGGATTTGAAACGGAACAGTACCATGGTGCACTACTCTCCAGCGAGGGGAAGTCGAAGACGGGACACGGCTTTTTACCGTAAAAATCCACGTGTCGAAAAAACGAAGGGTAAAAAACTTACGAGACCCGATTGAGATTCGGGTTGTCCTTTTTGGGCATTAATCTATCCGTGGACGGCGGAAAGCTATCAAATCCGTAGAACTCATTGAGGCCTTCGTTTCGATAGGTTATGGCTCCCGTAACTCTAAACGAGCCAGAAGTTATAGCCGTCCGAATAATCGATATCTACATGGTGCAACGTCCACGTGCAAGGTGCAACGTCCGTCCAAAATGGCGAAACAGTGTCGTACGGCTTTTAGAAATACGTGCATGGATTTGAAATGGAACAGTACCATGGTGCACCACTCTCCAGCGATGGGAAGTCGAAGACGGGCCACGGTAATCCCGTTTTACCGTAAAAATCCACCTGTCGAAAAAACGAAGGGTAAAAAACTTACGAGACCCGATTGAGATTCGGGTTGTCCTTTTTGGGTATTAATCTATCCGTTGATGGCTGAAAGCTGTCAAAGCCGTTGAACTCATCGAGGCCTTCTTTTTGACAGGTTATGGCTCCCATAACTTTGAACGAGCCAGAAGTTATAGCCGTCCGAATTATCGATATCTACATGGTGCAACGTCCACGGTGCAAGGTGCAACATCCGTCCGACATGGCGAAACAGTGCCGTACGACATTTAGAAATGCGTGCATGAATTTGAAACGGAACATTACCATGGTGCACCACTCTCCAGCGATGGGAAGTCGAAGACTGGCCACGGTAATCCCGTTTTACCGTAAAAATCCACGTGTCGAAAAAACGAAGGGTAAAAAACTTACGAGACCTGATTGAGATTCGGGTTGTCCTTTTTGGGCATTAATCTATCCTTTGACGGCTGAAAGCTGTCAAAGCCGTTGAACTCATCGAGGGCTTCTTTTTGACAGGTTATGGCTCCCGTAACTCTTAACGAGCCAGAAGTTATGGCCGTCCGAATAATCAATATCTACAGGGTGCAACATCCACGGTGCAAGGTGCAACATTTGTCCGAAATGGCGAAACAGTGCCGTACGGCTTTTAGAAATGCGTGCATGGATTTGAAATGGAACATTACCATGGTGCACCACTCTCCAGTGATGGGAAGTCGAAGACGGGCCACGGTAATCCCGTTTTACCGTAAAAATCCACGTGTCGAAAAAACGAAGGGTAAAAAATCTACGATACCCCGATTGAGATTCGGGTTGTCCTTTTTGGGCATTAATCTATCCGTTGATGACTGAAAGCTGTCAAAGCCATAGAACTCATCGAGGCCTTCGTTTTGACAGGTTATGGCTCCCGTAACTCTAAAAGAGCCAGAAGTTATGCCCGTCCGAATAATCAATATCTACAGGGTGCAACATCCACGGTGCAAGGTGCAACATCCGTCCGAAATGGCGAAACAGTGCCGTACGACTTTTAGAAATGCGTGCATGGATTTGAAATGGAACAGTACCATGGTGCACCACTCTCCAGCGAGGGGAAGTCGAAGACGGGCCACGGTAATCCCGTTTTACCGTAAAAATCCACATGTCGAAAAAACGAAGGGTAAAATACTTACGTGACCCGATTGAGATTCGGGTTGTCCTTTTTGGGCATTAATCTATCCGTTGACGGCTGAAAGCTATCAAAGCCGTAGAAATCATCGAGGCCTTCATTTTGATAGGTTATGGCTCCCGTAACTCTAAATGCGCCAGAAGTTATAGCCGTCCGAATAATCGATATCTACAGGGTGCAACATCCGCGTGCAAGGTGCAACATCCGTCCGAAATGGCGAAACAGTGCCGTACGGCTTTTAGAAATGCGTGCATGGATTTGAAAGGGAATAGTACCATGGTGCACCACTCTCCAGCGATGGTAAATCGAAGACCAGCCACGGTAATCCCGTTTTGCCGTAAAAATCCACGTGTCGAAAAAACGAAGGGTAAAAAACTTACGAGACCCGATTGAGAATCGGGTTGTCCTTTTTGGGCATTAATATATCCGTTGATGGCTGAAATCTATCAAAGCCGTAGAACTCATCGAGGTCTTCGTTTTGATAGGTTATGGCTCCCGTAACTCTAAACGATCCAGAAGTTATGCCCGTCCGAATAATCGATATCTACAGGGTGCAACATCCACGGTGCATGGTGCAACATCCGTCCGAAATGGCGAAACAGTGCCATATGACTTTTAGAAATGCGTGCATGGATTTGAAACGGAACATTACCATGGTTCACCACTCTCCAGCGATGGGAAGTCGAAGACGGGCCACGGTAATCCCGTTTTACTGTAAAAATCCATGTGTCGAAAAAACGAATGGTAAAAAACTTACGAGACCCGATTGAGATTCGGGTTGTCCTTTTTGGGCATTAATCTATCCGTTGATGACTGAAAGTCATCAAAGCCGTAGAACTCATCGAGGCCTTCGTTTTGACAGGTTATGGCTCCCGTAAATCTTAACGAGCCAGAAGTTATGGCCGTCCGAATAATCGATATCTACAGGGTGCAACATCCACGGTGCAAGGTGCAACATCCGTCCGACATGGCGAAACAGTGCCGTACGACTTTTAGAAATGCGTGCATGGATTCGGAACGGAACAGTACCATGGTGCAACACTCTCCAGCGATGGAAAGTCGAAGCAGGGCCACGGTAATCCCGTTTTACCGTAAAAATCCACGTGTCGAAAAAACGAAGGGTAAAAAACTTGCGAGACCCGATTGAGATTCGGGTTGTCCTTTTTGGGCATTAATCTATCCGTTGACGGCTGAAAGCTGTCAAAGCCGTAGAACTCATCGAGGCATTCGTTGTGACAGGTTATGGCTCCCGTAACTCTAAACGAGCCAGAAGTTATAGCCGTCCGAATAATCGATATCTACAGGGTGCAACATCCACGGTGCAAGGTGCAACATCCGTCCAAAATGGCGAAACAGTGCCGTACGACTTTTAGAAATGCGTGCACGGATTTGAAACGGAACAGTACCATGGTGCACCACTCTCCAGCGATGGTAAATCGAAGACTAGCCACGGTAATCCCGTTTTGCGATAAAAATCCACGTGTCGAAAAAACGAAGGGTAAAAAACTTACGAGACCCGATTGAGATTCGGGTTGTCCTTTTTGGGCATTAATCTATCCGTTAACGGATGAAAGCCATCAAAACCGTAGAACTCATCGAGGTCTTCGTTTTGACAGGTTATGGCTCCCGTAACTCTAAACGAGCCAGAAGTTATGGCCGTCCGAATAATCGATATCTACAGGGTGCAACATCCACGGTGCAAGGTGCAACATCCGTCCGAAATGGCGAAACAGTGCCGTACGGCTTTTAGAAATGCCTGCATGGATTTGAAACGGAACAGTACCATGGTGCACCACTCTCCAACGATGCTAAATCGAAGACGGGCCACGGTAATCCTGTTTTGCCGTAAAAAACCACGTGTCGAAAAAACGAAGGGTAAAAAACTTACGAGACCCGATTGAGATTCGGGTTGTCCTTTTTGGGCATTAATATATCCGTTGATGGCTGAAAGCTGTCAAAGCCGTAGAACTCATCGAGGCCTACGTTTTGATAGGTTATGGCTCCCGTAACTCTAAACGAGCCAGAAGTTATGCCCGTCCGAATAATCGATATCTACAGGGTGCAACATCCACGGTGCAAGGTGCAACATCCGTCCGAAATGGCGAAACAGTGCCGTATGACTTTTAGAAATGCGTGCATGGATTTGAAATGGAACATTACCATGGTGATTCACTCTTCAGCGATGGGAAGTCGAAGACGGGCCACGGTAATCCTGTTTTACCGTAAAAATCCATGTGTCGAAAAAACGAAGGGTAAAAAACTTACGAGACCCGATTGAGATTCGGGTTGTCCTTTTTGGGCATTAATCTATCCGTTAACGGCTAAAAGCTGTCAAAGCCGTAGAACTCATCGAGGCCTTCGTTTGGACAGGTTATGGCTCCCGTAAATCTTAACGAGCCAGAATTTATGGCCGTCCGAGTAATCGATATTTACAGGGTGCAACATCCATGGTGCAAGGTGCAACATCCGTCCGACATGGCAAAACAGTGGCGTACGACTTTTAGAAATGCGTGCGTGGATTTGAAACTTAACAGTACCATGGTGCACCACTCTTCAGCGATGGGAAGTCAAAGACGGGGCAACGTAATCCCGTTTTACCGTAAAAATCCACGTGTCGAAAAAACGAAGGGTAAAACACTTACGAGATCTGATTGAGATTCGGGTTGACCTTTTTGGGCATTATTCTATCCGTTGACGGCTGAAAGCTGTCAAAGCCGTAGAACTCATCGAGGCCTTCATTTTGACAGGTTATGGCTCCCGTAACTCTAATGAGCCAGAAGTTATAGCCGTCCGAATAATCGATATCTACAGGGTGCAACATCCACGGTGCAAGGTGCAACATCCGTCCGAAATGGCGAAACAGTGCCATACGGCTTTTAGAAATGCCTGCATGGATTTGAAACGGAAAAGTACCATGGTGCACCACTCTCCAGCGATGGTAAATCGAAGACCAGCCACGGTAATCCCGTTTTGCCGTAAAAATCCACGTGCCGAAAAAACAAAGGGTAAAAAACTTACGGGACCCGATTGAGATTCGGGTTGTCCTTTTCGGGCATTAATCTATCCATTGACGGTTGAAAGCTGTCAAAGCCGTAGAACTCATCGAGGCCTTCGTTTTGACAGGTTATGGCTCCCGTAACTCTAAACGAGCCAGAAGTTATGGCCGTTCGAACAATCGATATCTACAGGGTGCAACATCCACGGTGCAAGGTGCAACATCCGTCCGACATGGCGAAACAGTGCCGTACGACTTTTAGAAATGCATGCATGGATTTGAAATGGAACAGTACCATGGTGCATCACTCTCCAGCGACGGGAAGTCGAAGACGGGCCACGGTAATTCTGTTTTACCGTAAAAATCCACGTGTCGAAAAAACGAAGGGTAAAAAACTTACGAGACCCGATTGAGATCGGGTTGTCCTTTTTGGGCATTAATTTATCCGTTAACGGCTGAAAGCTGTCAAAGCCGTAGAACTCATCGAGGCCTTCGTTTGGACAGGTTATGGCTCCTGTAACTCTTAACGAGCTAGAATTTATGGCCGTCCGAGTAATCGATATTTACAGGGTGCAACATCCACGGTGCAAGGTGCAACATCCGTCCGACATGGCAAAACAGTGGCGTACGACTTTTAGAAATGCATGCGTGGATTTGAAACTTAACAGTACCATGGTGCACCACTCTTCAGCGATGGGAAGTCAAAGACGGGGCAACGTAATCCCTTTTTACCGTAAAAATCCACGTGTCGAAAAAACGAAGGGTAAAACACTTACGAGATCTGATTGAGATTCGGGTTGTCCTTTTTGGGCATTATTCTATCCGTTGACGGCTGAAAGCTATCAAAGCCGTAGAACTCATCGAGGCCTTCATTTTGACAGGTTATGGCTCCCGTAACTCTAAATGAGCCAGAAGTTATAGTCGTCCGAATAATCGATATCTACAGGGTGCAACATCCACGGTGCTAGGTGCAACATCCGTCCGAAATGGCGAAACAGTGCCATACGGCTTTTAGAAATGCCTGCATGGATTTGAAACGGAAAAGTACCATGGTGCACCACTCTCCAGCGATGGTAAATCGAAGACCAGCCACGGTAATCCCGTTTTGCCGTAAAAATCCACGTGCCGAAAAAACAAAGGGTAAAAAACTTACGGGACCCGATTGAGATTCGGGTTGTCCTTTTCGGGCATTAATCTATCCGTCGACGGTTGAAAGCTGTCAAAGCCGTAGAACTCATCGAGGCCTTCGTTTTGACAAGTTATGGCTCCCATAACTCTAAACGAGCCAGAAGTTATGGCCGTTCGAACAATTGATATCTACAGGGTGCAACATCCACGGTGCAAGGTGCAACATCCGTCCGACATGGCAAAACAGTGCCGTACGACTTTTAGAAATGCATGCATGGATTTGAAATGGAATAGTACCATGGTGCACCACTCTCCAGCGACGGGAAGTCGAAGACGGGCCACGGTAATCCTGTTTTACCGTAAAAATCCACGTGTCGAAAAAACGAAGGGTAAAAAACTTACGAGACCCGATTGAGATTCGGGTTGTCCTTTTTGGGCATTAATCTATCTGTTGACGGCTGAAAGCTGTCAAAGCCGTAGAACTCCTCGATTCCTTCGTTTTGACAGGTTGTGGCTCCCGTAACTCTAAACGAGCCAGAAGTTATGGCCGTCCGAATAATCGATATATACAGGGTGCAACATCCACGGTGCAAGGTGCAACATCCGTCCGACATGGCGAAACAGTGCCGTACAACTTTTAGAAATGCGTGCATGAATTTGAAACGGAACAGTACCCTGGTGCACCACTCTCCAGCGATGGTAAATCGAAGACCAGCCACCGTAATCCCGTTTTGCCGTAAAAATCCACGTGTCGAAAAAACGAAGGGTAAAAAACTTACGAGACCCGATTGAGATTCGGGTTGTCATTTTTGGGCATTAATCTATCCGTTGACGGCTGAAAGCCATCAAAACCGTAGAAATCATCGAGGCCTTCGTTTTGACAGGTTATGGCTCCCGTAACTCTAAACGAGCCAGAAGTTATGGTCGTCCGAATAATCGATATCTACAGGGCGCAACATCCACGGTGCAAGGTGCAACATCCGTCCGGCATGGCGAAACATACGACTTTTAGAAATGCGTGCATGGATTTGAAACGGAATAGTACCATGGTGCACCACTCTCCAGCGAGGGGAAGTCGAAGACGGGACACGGTAATCCCTTTTTACCGTAAAATTCCACGTGTCGAAAAAACGAAGGGTTAAAAACTTACGAGACCCGATTGAGATTCGGGTTGTCCTTTTTGGGCATTAATCTATCCGTGGATGGCAGAAAGCTATCAAAGCCGTAGAACTCATCGAGGCCTTCGTTTCGATAGGTTATGGCTCCCGTAACTCTAAACGAGCCAGAAGTTATAGCCGTCCGAATAATCGATATCTACATGGTGCAACGTCCACGTGCAAGGTGCAACATCCGTCCGAAATGGCGAAACAGTGTCGTACGGCTTTTAGAAATACGTGCATGGATTTGAAACGGAACAGTACCATGGTGCACCACTCTCCAGCGATGGGAAGTCGAAGACGGGCCACGGTAGTCCTGTTTTACCGTAAAAATACACATGTCGAAAAAACGAAGGGTAAAAAACTTACGAGACCCGATTGAGATTCGGGTTGTCATTTTTGGGCATTAATCTATCCGTTGACGGCTGAAAGCCATCAAAACCATAGAAATCATCGAGGCCTTCGTTTTGACAGGTTATGGCTCCCGTAACTCTGAACGAGCCAGAAGTTATAGCCGTCCGAATAATCGATATCTACATGGTGCAACGTCCACGGTGCAAGGTGCAACATTCGTCCGACATGGCGAAACAGCGCCGTACGACATTTAGAAATGCGTGCATGAATTTGAAATGGAACATTACCATGGTGCACCACTCTCCAGCGATGGGAAGTCGAAGACTGGCCACGGTAATCCCGTTTTACCGTAAAAATCCACGTGTCGAAAAAACGAAGGGTAAAAAACTTACGAGACCTGATTGTGATTCGGGTTGTCCTTTTTGGGCATTAATCTATCCTTTGATGGCTGAAAGCTGTCAAAGCCGTTGAACTCATCGAGGGCTTCTTTTTGACAGGTTATGGCTCCCGTAACTCTTAACGAGCCAGAAGTTATGGCCGTCCGAATAATCGATATCTATAGGGTGCAACATCCACGGTGCAAGGTGCAACATCCGTCCGACATGGCGAAACAGTGCCGTACGGCTTTTAGAAATGCGTGCATGGATTTGAAATGGAACATTACCACGGTGCACCACTCTCCAGCGATGGGAAGTCGAAGACGGGCCACGGTAATCCCGTTTTACCGTAAAAATCCACGTGTCGAAAAAACGAAGGGTAAAAAATCTACGATACCCCGATTGAGATTCGGGTTGTCCTTTTTGGGCATTAATCTATCCGTTGATGAATGAAAGCTGTCAAAGCCGTAGAACTCATCGAGGCCTTCGTTTTGACAGGTTATGGCTCCCGTAACTCTAAAAGAGCCAGAAGTTATGCCCGTCCGAATAATCAATATCTACAGGGTGCAACATCCACGGTGCAAGGTGCAACATCCGTCCGAAATGGCGAAACAGTGCCGTACGACTTTTAGAAATGCGTGCATGGATTTGAAACGGAACAGTACCATAGTGCACCACTCTCCAGCGAGGGGAAGTCGAAGACGGGCCACGGTAATCCCGTTTTACCGTAAAAATCCACATGTCGAAAAAACGAAGGGTAAAATACTTACGAGACCCGATTGAGATTCGGGTTGTCCTTTTTGGGCATTAATCTATCCGTTGATGGCTGGAAGCTATCAAAGCCGTAGAAATCATCGAGGCCTTCATTTTGATAGGTTATGGCTCCCGTAACTCTAAACGCGCCAGAAGTTATAGCCGTCCGAATAATCGCTATCTACGGGGTGCAACATCCGCGTGCAAGGTGCAACATCCGTTTGAAATGGCGAAACGGTGTCGTACGGCTTTTAGAAATGCGTGCGTGGATTTGAAAGGGAATAGTACCATGGTGCACCACTCTCCAGCGATGGTAAATCGAAGACCAGCCACGGTAATCCCGTTTTGCCGTAAAAATCCACGTGTCGAAAAAACGAAGGGTAAAAAACTTACGAGACCCGATTGAGAATCGGGTTGTCCTTTTTGGGCATTAATATATCCGTTGATGGCTGAAATCTATCAACGCCGTAGAACTCATCGAGGTCTTCGTTTTGATAGGTTATGGCACCCGTAACTCTAAACGAGCCACAAGTTATGCCCGTCCGAATAATCGATATCTACAGGGTGCAACATCCACGGTGCAAGGTGCAACATCCGTCCGACATGGCGAAACAGTGCCGTACGACTTTTAGAAATGCGTGCATGGATTTGAAATGGAACATTACCACGGTGCACCACTCTCCAGCGATGGGAAGTCGAAGACGGGCCACGGTAATCCCGTTTTACCGTAAAAATCCACCTGTCGAAAAAACGAAGGGTAAAAAACTTACGAGACCCGATTGAGATTCGGGTTGTCCTTTTTGGGCATTAATCTATCCGTTGATGGCTGAAAGCTGTCAAAGCCGTTGAACTCATCGAGGCCTTCTTTTTGACAGGTTATGGCTCCCGTAACTCTGAACGAGCCAGAAGTTATAGCCGTCCGAATAATCGATATCTACATGGTGCAACGTCCACGGTGCAAGGTGCAACATCCGTCCGACATGGCGAAACAGTGCCGTACGACATTTAGAAATGCGTGCATGAATTTGAAACGGAACATTACCATGGTGCACCACTCTCCAGCGATGGGAAGTCGAAGACTGGCCACGGTAATCCCGTTTTACCGTAAAAATCCACGTGTCGAAAAAACGAAGGGTAAAAAACTTACGAGACCTGATTGTGATTCGGGTTGTCCTTTTTGGGCATTAATCTATCCTTTGACGGCTGAAAGCTGTCAAAGCCGTTGAACTCATCGAGGGCTTCTTTTTGACAGGTTATGGCTCCCGTAACTCTTAACGAGCCAGAAGTTATGGCCGTCCGAATAATCGATATCTATAGGGTGCAACATCCACGGTGCAAGGTGCAACATCCGTCCGACATGGCGAAACAGTGTCGTACGGCTTTTAGAAATGCGTGCATGGATTTGAAATGGAACATTACCACGGTGCACCACTCTCCAGCGATGGGAAGTCGAAGACGGGCCACGGTAATCCCGTTTTACCGTAAAAATCTACGTGTCGAAAAAACGAAGGGTAAAAAATCTACGATACCCCGATTGAGATTCGGGTTGTCCTTTTTGGGCATTAGTCTATCCGTTGATGACTGAAAGCTGTCAAAGCCGTAGAACTCATCGAGGCCTTCGTTTTGACAGGTTATGGCTCCCGTAACTCTAAAAGAGCCAGAAGTTATGCCCGTCCGAATAATCAATATCTACAGGGTGCAACATCCACGGTGCAAGGTGCAACATCCGTCCGAAATGGCGAAACAGTGCCGTACGACTTTTAGAAATGCGTGCATGGATTTGAAATGGAACAGTACCATAGTGCACCACTCTCCAGCGAGGGGAAGTCGAAGACGGGCCACGGTAATCCCGTTTTACCGTAAAAATCCACATGTCGAAAAAACGAAGGGTAAAATACTTACGAGACCCGATTGAGATTCGGGTTGTCCTTTTTGGGCATTAATCTATCCGTTGATGGCTGGAAGCTATCAAAGCCGTAGAAATCATCGAGGCCTTCATTTTGATAGGTTATGGCTCCCGTAACTCTAAACGCGCCAGAAGTTATAGCCGTCCGAATAATCGCTATCTACGGGGTGCAACATCCGCGTGCAAGGTGCAACATCCGTCCGAAATGGCGAAACGGTGCCGTACGGCTTTTAGAAATGCGTGCATGGATTTGAAAGGGAATAGTACCATGGTGCACCACTCTCCAGCGATGGTAAATCGAAGACCAGCCACGGTAATCCCGTTTTGCCGTAAAAATCCACGTGTCGAAAAAACGAAGGGTAAAAAACTTACGAGACCCGATTGAGAATCGGGTTGTCCTTTTTGGGCATTAATATATCCGTTGATGGCTGAAATCTATCAAAGCCGTAGAACTCATCGAGGTCTTCGTTTTGATAGGTTATGGCTCCCGTAACTCTAAACGAGCCAGAAGTTATGCCCGTCCGAATAATCGATATCTACAGGGTGCAACATCCACGGTGCAAGGTGCAACATCCGTCCGAAATGGCGAAACAGTGCCGTATGACTTTTAGAAATGCGTGCATGGATTTGAAAAGGAACACTACCATGGTGCACCACTCTCCAGCGATGGAAAGTCGAAGACGGGCCACGGTAATCCCGTTTTACTGGAAAAATCCACGTGTCGAAAAAACGAATGGTAAAAAACTTACGAGACCCGATTGAGATTCGGGTTGTCCTTTTTGGGCATTAATCTATCCGTTGATGACTGAAAGTCATCAAAGCCGTAGAACTCATCGAGGCCTTCGTTTTGACAGGTTATGGCTCCCGTAAATCTTAACGAGCCAGAAGTTATGGCCGTCCGAATAATCGATATCTACAGGGTGCAACATCCACGGTGCAAGGTGCAACATCCGTCCGACATGGCGAAACAGTGTCGTACGACTTTTAGAAATGCATGCATGGATTCGAAATGGAACAGTACCATGGTGCACCACTCTCCAGCGATGGGAAGTCGAAGCAGGGCCACGGTAATCCCGTTTTACCGTAAAAATCCACGTGTCGAAAAAACGAAGGGTAAAAAACTTGCGAGATCCGATTGAGATTCGGGTTGTCCTTTTTGGGCATTAATCTATCCGTTGACGGCTGAAAGCTGTCAAAGCCATAGAACTCATCGAGGCATTCGTTGTGACAGGTTATGGCTCCCGTAACTCTAAACGAGCCAGAAGTTATAGCCGTTCGAATAATCGATATCTACAGGGTGCAACATCCACGGTGCAAGGTGCAACATCCGTCCAAAATGGCGAAACAGTGCCGTACGACTTTTAGAAATGCGTGCACGGATTTGAAACGGAACAGTACCATGGTGCACCACTCTCCAGCGATGGTAAATCGAAGACTAGCCACGGTAATCCCGTTTTGCGATAAAAATCCACGTGTCGAAAAAACGAAGGGTAAAAAACTTACGAGACCCGATTGAGATTCGGGTTGTCCTTTTTGGGCATTAATCTATCCGTTAACGGATGAAAGCCATCAAAACCGTAGAACTCATCGAGGTCTTCGTTTTGACAGGTTATGGCTCCCCTAACTCTAAACGAGCCAGAAGTTATGGCCGTCCGAATAATCGATATCTACAGGGTGCAACATCCACGGTGCAAGGTGCAACATCCGTCCGAAATGGCGAAACAGTGCCGTACGGCTTTTAGAAATGCCTGCATGGATTTGAAACGGAACAGTACCATGGTGCACCACTCTCCAACGATGGTAAATCGAAGACGGGCCACGGTAATCCTGTTTTGCCGTAAAAAACCACGTGTCGAAAAAACGAAGGGTAAAAAACTTACGAGACCCGATTGAGATTCGGGTTGTCCTTTTTGGGCATTAATATATCCGTTGATGGATGAAAGCTGTCAAAGCCGTAGAACTCATCGAGGCCTTCGTTTTGATAGGTTATGGCTTCCGTAACTCTAAACGAGCCAGAAGTTATGCCCGTCCGAATAATCGATATCTACAGGGTGCAACATCCACGGTGCAAGGTGCAACATCCGTCCGAAATGGCGAAACAGTGCCGTATGACTTTTAGAAATGCGTGCATGGATTTGAAACGGAACATTACCATGGTGAATCACTCTTCAGCGATGGGAAGTCGAAGACGGGCCACGGTAATCCTATTTTACCGTAAAAATCCACGTGTCGAAAAAACGAAGGGTAAAAAACTTACGAGACCCGATTGAGATTCGAGTTGTCCTTTTTGGGCATTAATCTATCCGTTAACGGCTGAAAGCTATCAAAGCCGTAGAACTCATCGAGGCCTTCGTTTGGACAGGTTATGGCTCCTGTAACTCTTAACGAGCCAGAATTTATAGCCGTCCGAATAATCGATATTTACAGGGTGCAACATCCACGGTGCAAGGTGCAACATCCGTCCGACATGGCGAAACAGTGCCGTACGACTTTTAGAAATGCGTGCGTGGATTTGAAACTTAACAGTACCATGGTGCACCACTCTTCAGCGATGGGAAGTCAAAGACGGGGCAACGTAATCCCGTTTTACCGTAAAAATCCACGTGTCGAAAAAACGAAGGGTAAAACACTTACGAGATCTGATTGAGATTCGGGTTGTCCTTTTTGGGAATTATTCTATCCATTGACGGCTGAAAGCTATCAAAGCCGTAGAACTCATCGAGGCCTTCGTTTTGACAGGTTATGGCTCCCGTAATTCTAAACGAGCCAGAAGTTATGGCCGTCCGAATAATCGATATCTACAGGGTGCAACATCCACGGTGCAAGGTGCAACATCCGTCCGAAATGGCGAAACAGTGCCGTACGACTTTTAGAAATGCGTGCATGGATTTGAAACGGAACAGTACCATGGTGCACCACTCTCCAGCGATGGTAAATCGAAGGCCAGCCACGGTAATCCCGTTTTGCCGTAAAAATCCACGTGCCGAAAAAACAAAGGGTAAAAAACTTACGAGACCCGATTGAGATTCGGGTTGTCCTTTTCGCGCATTAATCTATCCGTTGATGGCTGAAAGCTGTCAAAGCCGTAGAACTCATCGAGGCCTTCGTTTTGACAGGTTCTGGCTCCCGTAACTCTAAACGAGCCAGAAGTTATGGCCGTTCGAATAATCGATATCTACAGGGTGCAACATCCACGGTGCAAGGTGCAACATCCGTCCGACATGGCGAAACAGTGCCGTACGGCTTTTATAAATGCGTGCATGGATTTGAAACGGAACAGTACCATGGTGCACCACTCTCCAGCGATGGGAAGTCGAAGCAGGGCCATGGTAATCCCGTTTTACCGTAAAAATCCACGTGTCGAAAAAACGAAGGGTAAAAAACTTGCGAGACCCGATTGAGATTCGGGTTGTCCTTTTTGGGCATTAATCTATCCGTTGACGGCTGAAAGCTGTCAAAGCCGTAGAACTCATCGAGGCCTTCGTTGTGACAGGTTATGGCTCCCGTAACTCTAAACGAGCAAGAAGTTATGGCCGTCCGAATAATCGATATCTACAGGGTGCAACATCCACGGTGCAAGGTGCAACATCCGTCCAAAATGGCGAAACAGTGCCGTACGACTTTTAGAAATGCGTGCATGGATTTGAAACGGAACAGTACCATGGTGCACCACTCTCCAGCGATGGTAAATCGAAGACCAGCCACCGTAATCCCGTTTTGCCGTAAAAATCCACGTGTCGAAAAAACGAAGGGTAAAAAACTTACGAGACCCGATTGAGATTCGGGTTGTCATTTTTGGGCATTAATCTATCCGTTGACGGAAAACCGTAGAACTCATCGAGGTCTTCGTTTTGACAGGTAATGGCTCCCGTAACTCTAAACGAGCCAGAAGTTATGGCCGTCCGAATAATCGATATCTACAGCGTGCAACATCCACGGTGCAAGTTGCAACATCCGTCCGAAATGGCGAAACAGTGCCGTACGGCTTTTAGAAATGCCTGCATGGATTTTAAACGGAACAGTACCATGGTGCACCACTCTCCAACGATGGTAAATCAAAGACGGGCCACGGTAATCCTGTTTTGCCGTATAAAACCACGTGTCGAAAAAACGAAGGGTAAAAAACTTACGAGACCCGATTGAGATTCGGGTTGTCCTTTTTGGGCATTAATATATCCGTTGATGGCTGAAAGCTGTCAAAGCCGTAGAACTCATCGAGGCCTTCGTTTTGATAGGTTATGGCTCCCGTAACTCTAAACGAGCCAGAAGTTATGCCCGTCCGAATAATCGATATCTACAGGGTGCAACATCCACGGTGCAAGGTGCAACATCCGTCCGAAATGGCGAAACAGTGCCGTATGACTTTTAGAAATGCGTGCATGGATTTGAAACGGAACAATACCATGGTGAATCACTCTTCAGCGACGGGAAGTCGAAGGCGGGCCACGGTCATCCTGTTTTACCGTAAAAATCCACGTGTCGAAAAAACGAAGGGTAAAAAACTTACGAGACCCGATTGAGATTCGGGTTGTCCTTTTTGGGCATTAATCTATCCGTTAACGGCTGAAAGCTATCAAAGCCGTAGAACTCATCGAGGCCTTAGTTTGGACAGGTTATGGCTCCCGTAACTCTTAACGAGCGAGAAGTTATGGCCGTCCGAATAATCGATATTTACAGGGTGCAACATCCACGGTGCAAGGTGCAACATCCGTCCGACATGGCGAAACAGTGCCGTACGACTTTTAGAAATGCGTGCGTGGATTTGAAATGGAAAAGTACCACGGTACACCACTCTTCAGTGATTGGAAGTCAAAGACGGGGCAACGTAATCCCGTTTTATCGTAAAAATCCACGTGTCGAAAAAACGAAGGGTAAAACACTTACGAGATCCGATTGAGATTCGGGTTGTCCTTTTTGGGCATTATTCTATCCGTTGATGGCTGAAAGGTGTCAAAGCCGTAGAACTCATCGAGGCCTTCATTTTGACAGGTTATGGCTCCCGTAACTCTAAATGAGCCAGAAGTTATAGCCGTCCGAATAATCGATATCTACAGGGTGCAACATCCACGGTGCAAGGTGCAACATCCGTCCGAAATGGCAAAACAGTGCCATACGTCTTTTAGAAATGCCTGCATGGATTTGAAACGGAACAGTACCATGGTGCACCACTCTCCAGCGATGGTAAATCGAAGACCAGACATGGTAATCCCGTTTCGCCGTAAAAATCCATGTGCCGAAAAAACAAAGGGAAAAAACTTACGAGACCCGATTTAGATTCGGGTTGTCCTTTTTGGGCATTAATCTATCCGTTGACGGCCGAAAGCTGTCAAAGCCGTAGAACTCATCGAGGCCTTCGTTTTGACAGGTTATGGCTCCCGTAACTCTAAACGAGCCAGAAGTTATGGCCGTCCGAATAATCGATATCTAAAGGGTGCAACATCCACGGTGCAAGGTGCAACATCCGTCCGAAATGGAGAAACAGTGTCGTACGACTTTTAGAAATGCGTGCATGGATTTGAAATGGAACAGTACCATGGTGCATCACTCTTCAGCGGCGGAAAGTCGAAGACGGGCCACGGTAATCCTGTTTTACCGTAAAAATCCACGTGTCGAAAAAACGAAGGGTAAAAAACTTTTGAGACCCGATTGAGATTCGGGTTGTCCTTTTTGGGCATTAATCTATCCGTTAACGGCTGAAAGCTGTCAAAGCTGTAGAACTCATCGTGGCCTTCATTTGGACATGTTATGGCTCCCGTAACTCTTAACGAGCCAGAAGTTATGGCCGTCCGAATAATCGATATATACAGGGTGCAACATCCACGGTGCAAGGTGCAACATCCGTCCGACATGGCGAAACAGTGTCGTACAACTTTTAGAAATGCGTGCATGGATTTGAAACGGAACAGTACCATGGTGCACCACTCTCCAGCGATGGTAAATCGAAGACCATCCACCGTAATCCCGTTTTGCCGTAAAAATCCACGTGTCGAAAAAACGAAGGGTAAAAAACTTACGAGACCTGATTGAGATTCGGGTTGTCCTTTTTGGGCATTAATCTATCCATTGACGGATGAAAACTGTCAAAGCCGTAGAACTCATTGAGGCCTTTGTTTTGACAGGTTATGGCTCCCGTAACTCTAAACGAGCCAGAAGTTATGGTCGTCCGAATAATCGATATCTACAGGGTGCAACATCCACGGTGCAAGGTGCAACATCCGTCCGAAATGGCGAAACAGTGCCGTATGAGTTTTAGAAATGCGTGCATGGATTTGAAACGGAACAGTACCATGGTGCACCACTCTCCAGCGATGGGAAGTCGAAGACGGGCCACGGTAGTCCTGTTTTACCGTAAAAATCCACATGTCGAAAAAACGAAGGGTAAAAAACTTACGAGACCCGATTGAGATTCGGGTTGTCATTTTTGGGCATTAATCTATCCGTTGACGGCTGAAAGCCATCAAAACCATAGAAATCATCGAGGCCTTCGTTTAGACAGGTTATGGCTCCCGTAACTCTTAACTTGCCAGAAGTTATGGCCATCCGAATAATCGATATCTACAGGGTGCAACATCCACGGTGCAAGGTGCAGCATCCGCCCGACGTGGCAAAACAGTGCCGTACGACTCTTAGAAATGCGTGTATGGATTTGAAACGGAACAGTACCATGGTGCACCACTCTCCAGCGATGGGAAGTCGAAGACGGGCCACGGTAATCCTGTTTTACCGTAAAAATCCACCTGTCGAAAAAACGAAGGGTAAAAAACTTACGAGACCCGATTGGGATTCGGGTTGTCCTTTTTGGGCATTAATCTATCCGTTGATGGCTGAAAGCTGTCAAAGCCGTTGAACTCATCGAGGCCTTCTTTTTGACAGGTTATGGCTTCCGTAACTCTGAACGAGCCAGAAGTTATAGCCGTCCGAATAATCGATATCTACAGGGTGCAACATCCACGGTGCAAGGTGCAACATCCATCCGAAATGGCGAAACAGTGTCGCACGGCTTTTAGAAATGCGTGCAAGGATTTGAAACGGAACAATACCATGGTGCACTACTCTCCAGTGATGGTAAATCGAAGACCAGCCACGGTAATCCCGTTTTGCCGTAAAAATCCACATGTCGAAAAAACGAAGGGGAAAAAACTTACGAGACCCGATTGACATTCGGGTTAACCTTTTTGGGCATTAATATATCAGTTGATGGCTGACAGATGTCAAAGCCATAGAACTCATCGAGGCCTTCGTTTTGACAGGTTATGGCTCCCGTAACTCTAAACGAGCCAGAAGTTATGGCCGTTCGAATAATCGATATCTACAGGGTGCAACATCCACGGTGCAAGGTGCAACATCCGTCCGACATGGAGAAACAGTGCCGCACGACTTTTAGAAATGCGTGCATGGATTTGAAATGGAACAGTACCATGGTGCACCACTCTCCAGCAATGGTAAATCGAAGACCAGCCACCGTAATCCTGTTTTTCCGTAAAAATCCACGTGTCGAAAAAACGAAGGGTAAAAAACTTACGAGACCTGATTGAGATTCGGGTTGTCCTTTTTGGGCATTAATCTATCCGTTGACGGCTGAAAATTGCCAAAGCCGTAGAACTCATTGAGGCCTTTGTTTTGACAGGTTATGGCTCCCGTAACTCTAAACGAGCCAGAAGTAATGGTCGTCCGAATAATCGATATCTACAGGGTGCAACATCCACGGTGCAAGGTGCAACATCCGTCCGAAATGGCGAAACAGTGCCGTATGACTTTTAGAAATGCGTGCATGGATTTGAAACGGAACAGTACCATGGTGCACCACTCTCCAGCGATGGGAAGTCGAAGACAGGCCACGGTAGTCCCGTTTTACCGTAAAAATCCACATGTCGAAAAAACGAAGGGTAAAAAACTTACGAGACCCGATTGAGATTCGGGTTGTCATTTTTGGGCATTAATCTATCCGTTGATGGCAGAAAGCCATCAAAACCGTA
The DNA here is from genome assembly GCA_030765085.1 of Allium cepa. NCBI lineage: Eukaryota > Viridiplantae > Streptophyta > Magnoliopsida > Asparagales > Amaryllidaceae > Allium > Allium cepa. The sequence continues at coordinate 4,684,277 of CM060941.1, forward strand.
GAAATCATCGAGGCCTTCGTTTTGACAGCTTATGGCTCCCGTAACTCTTAACGAGCCAGAAGTTATGGCCATCCGAATAATCGATATCTACAGGGTGCAACATCCACGGTGCAAGGTGCAACATCCGTCCGACATGGCAAAACAGTGTCGTACGACTTTTAGAAATGCGTGCATGGATTTGAAACGGAACAGTACCATGGTGCACCACTATCCAGCGGGGGGAAGTCGAAGACGGGACACGGTAATCCCTTTTTACCGTAAAAATCCACGTGTCGAAAAAACGAAGGGTAAAAAACTTACGAGACCCGATTGAGATTCGGGTTGTCCTTTTTGGGCATTAATCTATCCGTGGACGGAAGAAAGCTATCAAAGCCGTAGAAATCATCGAGGCCTTCGTTTCGATAGGTTATGGCTCCCGTAACTCTAAACGAGCCAGAAGTTATAGCCGTCCGAATAATCGATATCTACATGGTGCAACGTCCACGTGCAAGGTGCAACATCCGTCCAAAATGGCGAAACAGTGTCGTACGGCTTTTAGAAATGCGTGCATGGATTTGAAACGGAACAGTACCATGGTGCACCACTCTCCAGCGATGGTAAATCGAAGACCAGCCACGGTAATCCCGTTTTGCCGTAAAAATCCACGTGTCGAAAAAACGAAGGGTAAAAAATTTACAAGACCCGATTGAGATTCGGGTTGTCCTTTTTGGGCATTAATATATCCGTTGATGGCTGAAAGCTGTCAAAGCCGTAGAACTCATCGAGGCCTTCGTTTTGACAGGTTATGGCTCCCGTAAATCTAAACGAGCCAGAAGTTATGCCCGTCCGAATAATCGATATCTACAGGGTGAAACATCCACGGTGCAAGGTGCAACATCCGTCCGACATGGCGAAACAGTGCCGTACGACATTTAGAAATGCGTGCATGGATTTGAAACGGAACATTACCATGGTGCACCACTCTCCAGCGATGGGAAGTCGAAGACTTGCCACGGTAATCCCGTTTTACCGTAAAAATCCACGTGTCGAAAAAACGAAGGGTAAAAAACTTACGAGACCCGATTGAGATTCGGGTTGTCCTTTTTGGGCATTAATCTATCCGTTGACGGCTGAAAGCTGTCAAAGCCGTTGAACTCATCGAGGGATTCTTTTTGACAGGTTATGACTCCCGTAACTCTTAACGAGCCAGAAGTTATGGCCGTCCGAATAATCGATATCTACAGGGTGCAACATCCACGGTGCAAGGTGCAACATCTGTCCGACATGGCGAAACAGTGCCGTACGGCTTTTAGAAATGCGTGCATGGATTTGAAATGGAACATTACCATGGTGCACCACTCTCCAGCGATGGGAAGTCGAAGACGGGCCACGGTAATCCCGTTTTACCGTATAAATCCACGTGTCGAGAAAACGAAGGGTAAAAAACTTGCGAGACCCGATTGAGATTCGGGTTGTCCTTTTTGGGCATTAATCTATCCGTTGACGGCTGAAAACTGTCAAAGCCGTAGAACTCATCGAGGCCTTCGTTGTGACAGGTTATGGCTCCTGTAACTCTAAACGAGCCAGAAGTTATAGCCGTCCGAATAATCGATATCTATAGGGTGCAACATCCACGGTGCAAGGTGCAACACCCGTCCAAAATGGCGAAACAGTGCCGTACGACTTTTAGAAATGCGTTGTTAGGAGAATTCTCACTCAGAAGATCTCGAGACCGAGAAGCGGCAATTTCACCCGGGTTGGCGACCTCCATTCCATCTAGTAAGGAGTTTGTTCAACACTCATGTCCAAGGGTCCATTCGGCAAGCCCGACTTATAGTTCATTCGGCCATATCCATTCGGCAAGGCACAACCACCACCCTATTCGGCATAAGCTCCTGCCGAACCAGACTTCACCGGTCCAGGTCCACCGGACCAACCCCTCCAATACCCTACCGGACCAGCCATGCCGGTCCACCAGCCTTCACCGGACCAGGTCCACCGATCCATACATCACCCCTCTACCGAACCAACTCCCAAGCTACGACCGGACCACCATCACCGGATCATTCATGGCCGGACCAACACCATCGAGCCAAACACATATCTCACCACCGAATGAAGCCTCGCCGAACCAGATAACTGCCAGTCCAGATTGCTTCAGCCCGGGCCCACCAGCAGCTATATACATCCAAGACCCCTACCCCCTACCTCACTCTATAAATAGAGGGGCAGGGGTACAACAATGGCAGACAAGTTTGAGAGCTCAAGCACAGAAGGAACTTTCAAACTACTTTCATATACTTGTACACAAAGCATTGTACTTGTAATCCGAAACCAAGAAGATAATAACATATAAAGTGGACGTAGGCACGTTCTGGCCGAACCACTATGAATCTGCGTGTCTTTTACATTTCAGCCCCTGCTTTCTTCATATTTACATAACTCATCTAAATCATTAAGAATCACATAAAATCAACTAAATCACACGACTTGGAGGTGTTTGCCCATTTTTTGCGCAAACATTTTTGGTGCTTTCATTGAGAGCTTCGAACTCGAAGCTTCAGCTTCCCTCATTCAACCTTCTTTCCCAATAGCACCTTTCATTGCCTAGGAAGCATGACTTCCAGGCCAAGAAAAGACGCCAACATGGGAAAGAACGCTGCAACTAGCAGCGCTCCAAATCCAGTAGATCCAAATCAAGAGAACCATCCCACTACAGCAGCAGTGCCACATGTAGATCAGGCAATTCCAACAGCCCCTGCCGCGGAACAACCGGCAGTAATCACTAGAGCAGACCTAGACAGAGTTGTGGTGGAAGTGACTAACCGCTTCGCATCCCAACAAGAAGCTTTGGTGAACCAACTCATGTCACGCTTGAGGGATGTCGAAGAATCCAACCGCAACACTGAATCATGGGATGAATCTCAATCTGGAGGATCTCGGAGACAGCAAAGGTCTTCCCTCTTCGAGGAAGCCATCAACAGGAACAACAATGATAGGGGCCGCGCCCGGACTCAGCCCGAACTCCGACTCGATGAAGTGCTTGGAACCGAACCCAGTGGGGGAGGCGCCAGGCGAGGGTCAGATGTAGCTGAGCCAGTCATGCCACCTAATCATAGAAACCCCACTGAACGGAGCCGAGCTAGAACCCAGCCCGAAGTTGACCCCATGGAAATGCTCGAAACAGAACCCCGCAGGGGAAGATCAAGGCAGGGGGCAACTGTAGCTGGTCCTAGCATGCATCCGAGCAGCCAGAGGCAACCACTGGATAACGTCAGAAGTGATAGACTATACCATCCCTACAGGTCATCTGGACGAGACCGATCTCGCAGGGAAGAACCAAGTTCATTTCTATCCGCTCCAAATTCTGATGAAAGAATGGCACGACTATTCAGAGAATGCGTCCAACGGGAGCAAAGGGACCGAGGAATAGGCGCTAGGGTCACCAGCCCCTTTACCCGCAATATCGAAACTGCCATCACCCCCCGGGAATGGAAAATGCCAACCATGGAACCTTACAAGGGAACTTCCGACCCCATCATACACTTACAAAGATACACCTAGCATATGCTCATGAGCGGAGCAACATAAGGGGTGCTGTGTAAATGCTTTCCGCTATTCCTAGCAGATCTAGCTACCTCCTGGTTCTGCCATCTACCCCAAGGATCTATCAGCTCATGGGAGATGTAGAAAGAAAGGTTCATTAGCTAGTTCCGCATCCATGTAGAACAACCCAAGGATGCTTATTCTCTATCCAATGTCAAACAGAAATCCAGAGAGACACTGCAACAATATCTAACCCGGTTCAACGCCGCAGCGGCCGCAGTCCAAGATGCCGATGAGAAGCTCACCCTAATGCCCTTCTGTAGTGGTGTACACCCAGATACCAAGTTCGCTAGAAGACTAACTAAGGAAAAACCAGCTACTTTACCTGATTTCTTCCATGAAGCTGGAAAGTATATGAGACTTGAAGACGCCGCCACTGAGAGGCAGTCAGGGCAACAAGGTAAGACAACTTCGGACAAGGTTCCCGCTGCAGCCAAGGACACTCGAAGAAATGAATCTAGAGACAATGCTGGGGGCTGGAAGGTTGAAAAACGCCAATATCGACCAGGACCGAGATTTGACTCCTACACTCCTTTGAATGAAACAATCGAAAACATCTTTCTAGCCACTCAGGGCGAACTCGGATACAAGCGCCCCCCGCACAAGAAAGAATCTGATAACGCACTCAAGTCTGGAAAGTTCTGCCGCTTCCACGAATCCCACGGACATGACACCAATGAATGCCACCATCTCCAGGACTTGATCGAAGAACACATCAGAAGAAGAAGCCTGGAACGCTATGTGAAAGGTCAGAACAGGACTCCAACTCCTGCCAATGAGAACCCAAAGCGACCCGTCCTAGAAGTAGGCGGAGGGAATCGCAACACCAGTGGCTCTAGTCAAGAGAAGATAGTGGACCATACCATCTCGGGAGGACCACACATCGCCGACAGAAGCTGGGCGGAGATGGAAAGATACGGCAAGTCACTTAGAAATGCTGAAGGCTATGTTAACTTCATTATGGAAGAACACCATCCGAAACGGAAAGAGAGTGACGACATCGTATTCGGTAGGCGTGATTTAGAAGGAAGACAGTATCCGCATATGGATCCCATGGTCATCTCTGCCTGGTTCGGTCCAGCTAAAGTTTTCCAAATTCTAATAGACACAGGAAGCTCCGTAAATATCCTATTCAAGCATGCTTTCGACAAAATGAAGTTGTCAATGAAGGATGTGTCTCCCTGCAACAAACCCCTGCACGGTTTCACTGGAGATGCGAAAATACCCCTCGGGCAACTTGACCTCTTCGTCGAAATAGGAAGTCATCCCCGCTCCGTTGTGCGAAAACAAACGTTCGTCCTAATAGAAAATCACACGGCCTACAACGCCTTCTTGGGAAGACTAGCCTTGTCTGACTTCCAAATTGTCCTAGCCCCGTGGTGCCTAAAGATGAAATTCCCAACAGATAGCGGAATAGGAGAGGTTGAAGGAGATCAAGACGCCGCTCGAGATTGCTATGTAACTGAACTTCGCAATAACCGTAGAAAGGACAAAGGGAAAGATGCAGAGACTACTCTCTGCATGAAAAGCTTGGAAGCATAGCAACTAAAGAAAGCCCCTCCTCTTCGATACACCAGCGATCCTTTCAATGAACTAGACCCCAGGGATAAGGAGGAGGAGGCTACCGCTGAGCCTGCAGAGGCCATGGAATTCGTATCTGTAGACAAACATGATTCAAGCAGACTATTAAAAATATGATCTCAGCTAAAAACAGAATTGAAGGATCAACTCATTGACTTCCTCCGCCATAACTTAGATGTATTTGCGTGGACACATGCCGATATGACAGGAATCTCCCCAGACATAGCATGCCACATGCTGAACGTCGATCCCACCAAGGTACCGATAATGCAGAAAAAGAGAAGCATGGGAGCAGAACGATCAGCAGCCCTCGATGAGGAAGTAAAGAACCTACTTGCTAATGACTTCATACGAGAAGCCATCTACCCAGAATGGATAGCTAACCCGGTATAGTAAAGAAAGCTAATGGGAAGTGGCGAACATGCATTGATTTCTCCAACTTAAATGACGCTTGCCCGAAAGACTGCTTCCCGCTCCACCGAATCGATCAACTTGTGGACAGCACTGCCGGGCACGAACTTTTATCTTTTATGGATGCATACTCCGGATACAACCAGATTCCCATGCACGCTCCCGATCAAGACCACACTAGCTTCATCACTGACCGGGGATTATATTGTTACAAAGTCATGCCTTTTGGACTCAAAAATGCCGGAGCTACCTATCAACGCCTCGTCAACAAGATGTCCGCGGAATTAATAGTACGAACTATGGAAGTATATGTGGATGACATGTTGGTAAAGTCCAGGAGAGCCGACGATCATGTAAGCCACCTGAGCGAGATGTTTCAGGTACTTCGCCAATATGGAATGAAGCTGAATCCTCTAAAGTGCTCCTTCGGAGTGTCATCGGGGAAATTCTTAGGATTCATTGTCCATGCAAGAGGAATTGAAGCAAACCCTGAACAAATCCGGGCTCTAAAAGAAATAAGGATACCTTCCACCCGAAAAGAAATGCAGAGCCTAAACGGAAAGGTGGACGCGCTAAGCAGATTCATTTCCAAAGCAACTGACATGTGCGTCCCTTTCTTCGAAGCTCTCAAGAAAGACAAAGGAAGGTTCGAGTGGACCGATGAATGCTTAAAAGCCTTCCTTAACCTGATCGAACACCTTCAGAAACCACCAGTACTCTCAACTCCGAACGAAGGCGAAGAGCTATACCTATACCTCGCTGTATCATCTCTTGCTCTAAGCGCTGCCCTGGTAAGAGAAGAAGACCGCACACAACGCCCGGTGTACTTTATAAGTAAGAGATTTACAGGGGCAGAAGCCAGATATCCTAAACTTGAGAAATTGGCATATTGTTTATTGATCGCGTCACGAAAACTGCGACACTACTTCCAATCTCACTCCATCAGAGTTCTAACCGATCAGCCACTAAGGCAAGTGCTCCATCGTCGCGACACTTCTGGACGACTCCTCAAATGGTGCATTGAACTAAGTCAGTATGACATCACCTACCATCCTCGCACCGCTATCAAGGGGCAAGCCATGGCCGATTTCATTGCCGAATTCACTACCAACGAAGGCAAGGATCAGTTTGAAATAGCAAAAAACATCAAGTGGAACCTCTTTGTAGATGGAGCATCAAACGAACAAGGCTCGGGGGCAGGTATTGTGATAATCACCCCCAGGGGAAGAAAGCTGTACTATGCATTAAGGTTGGAATTCGCGGCCACTAACAACGATGCGGAGTATGAGGCAGTAATAGCGGGATTGGAGCTTGCCTTAGAAATTGGAGTCAATTCTTTATGTCTTCATAGTGATTCTCAACTTATCGTAAACCAAGTACTAGGAGAATTCCAGACACGAGGAGAACGACTCACAGCATATCTAAAGAAAACCAAACTGCTGCTCGACTAATTGGACCATTATCTAATCAAACACATTCCTCGAGAAGATAACCAAGAGGCCGATGAACTAGCAAAGCAAGCCAGTATGAAGAATAGCACCATTTCCGGAGCACTAGCCATCTCAAGGCAGCTAGCCCCAAGTTTCGAACAAGTGAATCTGATAATTGCAATTGAAGAGGCAACTTGGATGACTCCTATCCGGAAATATTTGCAGGACGACACACTACCAGACAAACGTGATGAAGTCAGGAGAATTTTGAGGAAAGCTCCCCACTACACAATACAAGAAGGCATCCTCTATCGGCGTGGCTTCTCTAGCCCCTTATTCAGATGCGTCGCTGGAAGGGAAGCCAAGGAAATCTTATTCAACATCCATCAAGGAAGTTGCGGAGATCACACTGGAGGGCAGACTCTGGCGAAAAAGATACTCCGATATGGATATTACTGGCCCACACTAAACAAAGACGCCCTAGACTTCGTCAAAAGATGCGACAGATGTCAGAAATTTGCCAAGATTCCTCGACTACCCACAAATGAGATTACTCAAATGACCAGCCCTTGGCCCTTTGCTGTATGGGGAATTGATTTAATTGGTAAACTGCCAACGAGCCGAGGCGGAGCCAAATATGCTATAGTGGCAGTTGATTATTTCACCAAATGGGTGGAAGCGGAACCCCTAAATAAAATATCTTCAGCAAAAGTTATCAACTTCTTGATCAAAAATATTCTGTGCAGGTACGGAGTACCACTCAAGATCATATCAGACAACGGACTCCAATTTGACAGCGAAGAATTCGCCGACTGGTGCCAAGAGCATGTAATTCATAAAAGCTTCTCATCAGTAGCTTATCCTCAAGCAAACGGACAAGTCGAAGCTGTCAACAAAATTCTCAAAACCCTAATCAAGAAGAAACATGAAAAATCAAAAGGCGCTTGGGTGGACGAACTTCCTACGGCACTTTGGGCCTACCGCACATCTTTCAGAACATCAACGGGACATACTCCTTTCTCTTTGGCATACGGATCGGAGGCAATGCTCCCTGTTGAGACTATTGTTCCTTCCCACCGTAGGATCCACTACAATCCAGAAGAAAACGAAGAACTCCTCCTCATGTCTTTGAATCTGATTGAGGAAAGGAGAAACGATGCAGCACTCAAAGCAGCAGCTCACAAACAAAAAGTGGCAGCACTATACAACTCCAAAGTCAAGCATCGCATCTTACAAGAAGGAGATCTTGTCCTCAGGCGAATCTTTCCGCGCCTCGGGGCACTGGACCCCATTTGGGACGGACCATATGTAATTCATAAAGATCTCCACAACGGAGCTTATATTTTGTCAACAGTGGACGGAGAGGTGTTCCAGAGGGCATGGAACATCCGACACCTCCGTCGATACTTTTCTTAACTTGTACTGCCCATATGAAGTGAATTAACAAAGAGAATCAGTGGATGTAGGCATTTTCATGCCGAACCACTTTAAAAAAATCTTGTCTCTTTTTAACTTGTTCCTTTATATCTTGGCTGCTTGTTAAGCTTTATCCTTTTCTGTTGAACAAAATCTTATGGCATCTCCACTCAAGACGCACCACGGCCTCATCTGGACAAAGCCTAACAGGTACGCTACGATTCTATGCACTCGCCAATGAGACTCGTTTGCTCCAACATCCCTCTGCTGCGGGTTAACTCATTGCTCGCGCCTGGCCTCAAAGCCAACTGTAATGAGCCGATTATAAGTCATCATAAAGGCCGACTATAGCCGATGGCAGCTCATTACGGCGTTCGGCTCGCCGGCAACTGTGAACCTACTTTAAGCCCCAACATAAGGTGTGGCCAGCCAGGGGTAGTTCACGGCCAACGGCACCCACGCTAGCCGGCCACGGTAAATCGAATAATACCCACGATTACGGATCATAATGGTTCGGGTAGTTACCGTGCGCGATCTCGGCTCCGATGTGTCTTAAGTGCGGCTGTGGTAAAAAAGAAAACTCCCCGCGGAGGCGTAAGATGGGTGACAAATGTCTCCAAGACCCACAGCTTGGGAAAGTGACTACAAAACCCGTTTGCCACGAACTTAAGCACATCGACGGCCTTCCGTGACTGGAAGTTTTACTTTTTCTATATTTCCATTTCATTTAAATACTTTTCTCCTATCCTGTATAACAAACTCTAAAGTACAGGAAATCAAATAGGGAGCATTCACTCATGAGAATCTAAGCCTGCGTACTGGGTGGCAAGGTACTCAAATATATCCATGATCAGTTACACAAGAAGCTCAAAGCTACCGCCTGCAAATAAAACATGAAGGGCGGTACTCTCTTCTCTTGTAAATAAATACATAGCTATAGCCTATTCATATGTCACACTAACATTGCAAAACATGGAATTATATTTCAAGCAGAGGCTTAACGTCAAACACAACCAAAATCACAGGCATATACATAGTTATACTCCTCACGCAGCACATCAAAATGACAGCAACGTTTAAACACAACAAAATCAGCTTATATTATAAAATTACACCAAGTTATTCTCTGCAAATAATATTATTACAGTCACATCAATGTTTTGGACTAACGTAAACCACAGCAAAAAGAAATAAAAAGCGGCCGAATCCGGACAAGTAACCAGCTGCGTCCACACTCCATCACCAACTTCCCAAGTCTACTTGGCCGCAGGGCCGGAACCCCCGACACGTTGATCGGAAGTTCCACCTGTCCAATTCAGAAGAGGAATCCATTAAACAAACGATAAACGATCAAGTTATGGAAACCCAGAAAAAAAAGGAAAAAAGAAGAATAACTCACCAGCGTCCGCCACTTGATCCTCATCCTCCAGTTGCACACCCGCTTCCTCCGCAGCAAGCAACCGCATCCCCTCCTTCACCGCCGCTTGCTCCTCTTTCGAGAACTGAGCAGTGACCACATCCAGACTAAAAGCCGCTCCACCTTCCTTACCCGCATCGACCCTGGCCTCCTCTAAAGCCCGAAGATATATCTTGGCCATGACCCGGGGATAGTCATCCATCCAAGACAAGCTGCCCTCCTTCCAAGTGCGGAAGTACATGTCCTGCAGCATCTCGTCCATCATCCCCTCATTCTCCTCGAACTCCCTCACCCGGGCCTCGGAAGCCTGCAACTTGGCGACAGCGACATCCCTCTCTGATCGGTATCTCGAGCAGTCAGCCTGGAGAGACCTCCTCATCTCCTCCATCTCCTCCTTTAACTTGACTTGAGCCATCTCCGCGGCCTCAAGCCTTCCAGACAACTCCTCTACCTGCACGAGATTCGCATTCCGGACCTCATCCACTATCGCAATGGACATGTCGATCCGCTCCTTACAGGCGGCCTCCATCTTCCGTAACTCCGCCCTACTAGCCTTTTCCATGGTCTCTTTCAGACGCCTGGAGGCTTCCTCGTGCCGAGAAATCTGAACGGCTTGAACGGCAAGCTGTTCGGCCTGATCAGCAACCTTCAGCCGCAACCGAATATTAGCACTCCCAATCTCCTCCCCGGCCTTGACCAATTGAGCACGATACTTCATTAACTTCTTGGTCTCTTCAGCCACCTGATCGATATTAGCCTTGGCCTCATCTCCCATGGTAACTACCCGAGTGGTAAGCAGATCAAGATCTGGGGACTTAGCCTCGTCTAACACTCGTACCATGGGGTTGCGGGGAAGGAGGTGTTCACCCGTGGCCTCATCGAATGAAATATCCCGAGAGCTTGGATCTAAATCAGGATGACCGGCAAAGGGGTCACGAGGCACGTAAGGACGCCTTATACGGATAACTGTGGGATTCTTGGAAGGAGGTGGAGGGGGGATAAACTCCGTGCTCTCCTCCGTGGCATCACGAGGAGGCTGAACAAGAAGCCGCAGACCAGGGGAAGGCTCAAATAAAGAACGAATCCTCTTCTTTTTCTGAATGCTCTTTTCGATGACCCCAAGAAGAGGACGGTATTTGACCACGTCCCTAGTACGACCAGTGGGAGGCTTCGCAGAAGCTCTCATCAACTTGAATTGTTCGAGGCGGTGTCGAACGTCTGACGTTGTAACCACCTGGCCTGCCCCTGAAATAAAGAACAAGTGTTACAAACGTACAATGGTCCCCAATTCAGGAAACATGTTAAGTAAAAAGAAAGAAAAGTGTGAAGGAACGTCTATTATACAAACCCTGTGGAGGAGTGGGGTACTGCAATAAGTCCTGAATCTCATTCTAGGACGGAAGTGAACCATAAAATATTTCTAAGTCCTTATCGAAAATGGAATCGACAGAGGACAGAAGTTCACCTTGCACCGCCGAAGTTACCCTAGCTGAGGAGCCTTTAGGGGATGGATCGGCACCAGCCACAGCCTTGCCCGCCTCCTTTGCCTTTTCCGCTTCCGATTCTTCCTCCGATTCCCTGAAGGCCTGACGGAGGGCCTCATCCAGTTCAGGATCTTTCCCAGAGGATAAGACACCAGCATCACCATCACCATCTCCATCGCCATCTCCTCCACCTTCTGACTCTCCTCCCACATCGCCTCCTTCGCCCTCTTCCACACCTTCCCCCTCCGGGATGATCGGGCGAGTACTAGGAGAGGGGCCATCAGACTCCTTGAGCTTCTTACCCCCCCACGACTGGGTGTTGTGCAAAGGGCTTCCTCTTGCCACTCTTCACCGTGGCCCCCTCCTTAGCTTTAGCGGCCTTCTCCTCAACCGTGTCCCTCTGCTTAACCACGGACTGGTGCGGCAGGATCAAGCTGTACTCCAGGAGGATAGCGTTCCTGATCAGATAGGCGGCTGACCTGTCCCTCTCGGAGATGGCCTTAACTTCTGCTGCCATATGGACTAGGCGATCGCTCTCCACCACCGCAAAGCCACCTGTCGCTAACAAACAACAGAAGCACATAAGGAAAGGAATTGCAATCAAGACAGAAATTATGAATAAAGAGTTAACTTACATCCGGAAGTGAAGCGACGAATGGAGACAGAATCGTCCCTCACAAAGAACCACTCCTTCTTGAACATGCTGTACTTTGAGTACAGGTCCAGGACCGTCTTGAAGGAGACGGCCGACTCTAAGCTAATGTAGGGGGACCCCTTCCTATAGCCCCTTAGATTATATAGATACCGGATTTCCCGGTTGGATGGAAAGCGCCCGTACCTCTTTTGGAAGATAGAATATAAGCACACCAAGATGGCATACGAGTTGGGCTGAAGATGGAAAGGTGCCGCCTTTAGATATGTAAGGAAGCTAACAACCCAGGCGTTGATAGGGGGAATGGCCCCGCACATGCAATGGTACCTGCTGTAGGCGAAATACCCTTCGGGAGGGTCGTATGGCATCACCTCGACTCCCGGAAGCAACATAAGCGTCCTATCTATCCCAAAAGAACGGGATATAGCATCAAGCTGCTCCTCCTTTAGAGAACTAGGGAAGCAGTCGGGAGGGGAGACCAGGAGCTCCTGGGGTCCATACCCCTCCACCAGCGATCTCGAAGCAGTTCCATGCTCCCCGGACCCCGATTGGGCTGGGGGCACGAAAGAAGATTCTCCTCCATCCCTCGACTTCCGCCTATCTGATTGTGTTTCCGCCTTGCGAGACATTTATCTGCATACACAGAAGCAAAAAGACAGGTTGTTAAAACAAAGAATACAGAGATGTAAGCAAGCAAGCATACATAAGTCCAGAGTTCCACTCAGAGTCCGAATACAAAGTTCATTCGGCACTGGAAGTTCAAGACCATCCGGTAGTACAAGTTCAAGTTCATTCGGTAGTACAAGTTCATGTTCATTCGGTAGTACAAGTTCATGTTCATTCGGCACCGGTATCTCAAGTTCATTCAGTACACAGCACCATTCGGCATTGAAAGCCTTACGCGTATATTCGGCAAATTAGGTTCATTCGGTAATAAGGATCATTCGGCAAAGAGCATATACCTGATTCGGCACGAAATGGTTCGGCAAAAGTGTGGTTCGGCAAAAGTGTGATTCGGCTAAAGTTTGATTCGGTATAGTATTGGTTCGGCGCTTGTTGATTCGGTGAAGAAAACCTAAGGGGGTGTAGCCCCTATATATAGACTGGAGGAACACCACCGGACCAGATGGTTCGGCATACCGGACCAACCTCCAACCGAATGAAAACCTATACCTACTCGAAGCCGAATGAAACTGTCTCTACCAGCAAAGACCAGAAGCAGGGGGCATGCAAAGCACCTCACTCAGATAAGTACCGGACTCTAGAACCGACTGATAAAATAAAAATTATAATAACGATGAATGAGTAGTAAATCTCCCACCAACACGGGTTAATCATTTACACGTGTACGCGACCACGAACGGTCCATAGGTACGCTCTGAATGGCTATTAACCCTATCGTCGTGAGAATTTGCACTTTGACATCCTTTTTTAAGCTCATCGGTTAAATGGATATTTGATTCTGATAATTATGAAATGGCTAAGCTACTTACACATGTACGGGGTCGCGAACGATCCCTAGGCATGCTCTGAGCTGGCGATAAACCACATGGACAAACGATCTAGGGACCCACTCTGACGTGAACCTGGCATCGATAATGCTAAGCCCCCTCGGGGCACACCTCTCGCCCCGAATGGAACGATTCACTTCATCTCAAATGCTTCGATCCTGAACGGTCGTTATCTGAAGTCACACTAAAACCGTAAATTCTTTTGCAGGACATCAACAGGATACGAGAATCCAGCCCATGGCGTTACAAAATACGCCTTCCTACTGCAGGGAAACAATGCGCGACACATGCAAGCACGTGCCCCACTTTGGGGGGCAAATGTTGGGCGAATTCTCACCCAGAAGATCTCGAGACCGAGAAGCGGCAGTTTCACCTGGGTTGGCGACCTCCATTCCATCTAGTAAGGAGTTCGTTCAACACTCATGTCCAAGGGTCCATTCGGCAAGCCCAACTTATAGTTCATTCGGCCATATCCATTCGGCAAGGCACAACCACCACCCCATTCGGCATATGCTCCTGCCGAACCAGACTTCACCGGTCCAGGTCCACCGGACCAACCCCTCCAATACCCTACCGGACCAGCCATGCCGGTCCACCAGCCTTCACCGGACCAGGTCCACCGATCCATACATCACCCCTCTACCGAACCAACTCCCAAGCTACGACCGGACCACCATCACCGGATCATTCATGGCCGGACCAACACCATCGAGCCAAACACATACCTCACCACCGAATGAAGCCTCGCCGAACCAGATAACTGCCAGTCCAGATTGCTTCAGCCCGGGCCCACCAGCAGCTATATACATCCAAGACCCCTGCCCCCTACCTCACTCTATAAATAGAGGGGCAGGGGTACAACAATGGCAGACAAGTTTGAGAGCTCAAGCACGGAAGGAACTTTCAAACTACTTTCATATACTTGTACACAAAGCATTGTACTTGTAATCCGAAATAAAGAAGATAATAACATATAAAGTGGACGTAGGCACGTTCTGGACGAACCACTATAAATCTGCGTGTCTGTTACATTTCAGCCCCTGCTTTCTTCATATTTACATAACTCATCTAAATCATTAAGAATCACATAAAATCAACTAAATCACACGAATTGGAGGTGTTTGCCCATTTTTTGCGCAAACATGCGTGCATGGATTTGAAACGGAACAGTACCATGGTGCACCACTCTCCAGCGTTGGTAAATCGAAGACTAGCCACGGTAATCCCGTTTTGCGATAAAAATCCACGTGTCGAAAAAACGAAGGGTAAAAAATTTACGAGACCCGATTGAGATTCGGGTTGTCCTTTTTGGGAATTAATATATCCGTTGAAGGATGAAAGCTGTCAAAGGTGTAGAACTCATCGAGGCCTTCGTTTTGACAGGTTATGGCTCCCGTAACTCTAAACAAGCCAGAAGTTATGGCCGTACGAATAATCGGTATCTACAGGGTGCAACATCCACGGTGCAAGGTGCAACATCCGTCCGAAATGGCGAAACAGTGCCGTACGACTTTTAGAAATGCGTGTATGGATTTGAAATAGAACAGTACCATGGTGCACCACTCTCCAGCGATGGGAAGTCGAAGACGGGCCACGGTAATCCCGTTTTACCGTAAAAATCCGCGTGTCGAAAAAACGAAGGGTAAAAAACTTACGAGACCCGATTGAGATTCGGGTTGTCCTTTTTGGGCATTAATCTATCCGTTGACGGATGAAAGCCATCAAAACCGTAGAACTCATCGAGGTCTTCGTTTTGACAGGTTATGGCTCCCGTAACTCTAAACGAGCCAGAAGTTATGGCCGTCCGAATAATCGATATCTACAGGGTGCAACATCCACGGTGCAAGGTGCAACATCCGTCCGAAATGGCGAAACAGTGCCGTATGACTTTTAGAAATGCGTGCATTGATTTGAAATGGAACAGTGCCATGGTGCACCACTCTCCAGCGATGGGAAGTCGAAGACGGGCCACGGTAGTCCCGTTTTACCGTAAAAATCCACGTGTCGAAAAAACGACGGGTAAAAAACTTACGAGACCCGATTGAGATTCGGGTTGTCCTTTTTGGGCACTAATCTATCCGTTGATGGCCGAAAGCTGTCAAAGCCGTAGAACTCATCGAGGCCTTCGTTTTGACAGGTTATGGCTCCCGTAACTCTAAACAAGCCAGAAGTTATGGCCGTCCGAATAATCGATATCTACAGGGTGCAACATCCACGGTGCAAGGTGCAACATCCGTCCGAAATGGAGAAACAGTGTCGTACGACTTTTAGAAATGCACGCATGGATTTGAAGCAGAACAGTACCATGGTGCATCACTCTTCAGCGACGGGAAGTCGAAGACGGGCCAAGGTAATCCCGTTTTGCCGTAAAAATCCACGTGTCGAAAAAACGAAGGGTAAAAAACTTACGAGACCCGATTGAGATTCGGGTTGTCCTTTTTGGGTATTAATCTATCCGTTGACGGCTGAAAGTTGTCAAAGCCGTAGAACTCATCGAGGTCTTCGTTTTGACAGGCTATGGCTCCCGTAACTCTAAACGAGCCAGAAGTTATGGCCGTCCGAATAATCGATATCTACAGGATGCAACATCCACGGTGCAAGGTGCATGTTATCCCGCTTTTTGGCAAAGCCGTGATACCAAAAGATTGATCGAAAGCATAGGACGGTTCACCTCAGAGATTGGTTGTACTTCATTTTGCTATGGATATCGATGAATTTGGCCGAGCCCGGATCCGGCCACAACTGATAAGACATGACAAGCAAAGCTGTAGAAGCCAGCGTTTCAAGTTTCAAGTCAATCCGAGTTCGTATGCTCAAGATATAATGGTTTCAATTTAAGAAAGATAGCCCCTTGTTCGGTTCAAACCCATAGGGTACCCATGGTTCGAATCGATGGCCAGAGGTTATGTTCGAACCCATTGCTTCGAAACCATCTACTCCGAACCCATCCGGTGTCCTTGCTTCGAACCCATGAAGTTCGAACCCACCCAGTATCCTTCCTTCGAATCCATGAAGTTCGAACCCATCATCCTAGCAGTAGTTCGAACCCACGAGACATAGCCGTGCCTCGAGTCCAGCAGCCATCATGTACTTCGAATCGATTGCATTCGAATCCATCAGCACGTTCGTATCCATGACTAGAACACTGTTTCGTATCCATCAAATGGGTCGCGTCTTCGTATCCATGAACTTTGTATCGATCGCGCCAGTGCCTAGTTCGAATCGATCGAACCCATCACGGGGCTTCAGTTCGTATCCATCACATGTATCGAGGCGAACTTACCATCGATGCGAAGGATGCCCCCTCTCCTCGATTCGAACTAGGCAGATGCAGGTCAACACGAGACTTGCGTAGTTGATTGATTCAAACTATGCAACGGCCACTGATACAAACGAGGCGAAGAACATGGGTGCGAGCGATCACTTTCTGCCTTGAATGGCACCGACCGCGAACGGTCATGGTTCACTAATTATAAAATCCGACCTCGAACGGTCACCATTCGCCTTGAACGGCACTTGGTCGCGAACGATCATCATTTGCCACGAACAGCAGTCGACCGCGAACGGTCCCATCTCATCATTTGCCGCGAACGGCATAGACCGCAAACGGTCCTATTCCATCCTATGCCACGAACGGCACGGACCGCGAACGGTCCCGATTCACCTCAAACAGCATACGATCCCGAACGATCGACGCATGGATTCAGACGCTCGACCGCGCACAGTCGCACTTCACCTCGAATGACTCGATCACGAACGATCGTCATTTGAAGTTAAGCGCTTGACCACGAACGACCGCGCTTCATCTCAAATAACTCGATCCCAAACGATCGTCATTTGAGGCTATATGAAACTGTCAAATTCTTTACAGGTCGATGATAGGATAAGAACATCCAACTCAAAGCATTACAAAACACACCTTCCTACCGCAAGGCATGTTTTGGGGGGCAAGATGTTATCCCGCTTTTTGGCAAAGCCATGATACCAAAAGATTGATCGAAAGCAAAGGACGGTTCACCTCAGAGATTTGTTGTACTTCACTTCGCTATGGATATCGATGAATTTTGTCCGAGCCTGGAAACTGATAAGACATGACAAGCAAAGCTGTAGAAGCCAGCGTTTCAAGTTTCAAGTCAATCCGAGTTCGTATGCTCAAGATATAATGGTTTCAATTTGAGAAAGATAGCCCCTTGTTCGGTTCGAACCCATAGGGTACCCATGGTTCGAATCGATGGCCAGAGGTTATGTTCGAACCCATTGCTTCGAAACCATCTACTCCGAACCCATCCGGTGTCCTTGCTTCAAACCCATGAAGTTCGAACCCACCCAGTATCCTTCCTTCGAATCCATAAAGTTCGAACCCATCATCCTAGCAGTAGTTCGAACCCACGAGACATAGCCGTGCCTCGAGTCCAGCAGCCATCATGTACTTCGAATCGATTGCATTCGAATCCATCAGCACGTTCGTATCCATGACTAGAACACTGTTTCATATCCATCAAGTGGGTCGCGTCTTTGTATCCATGAACTTCGTATCGATCGCGCCAGTGCCTAGTTCGAATCGATCGAACCCATCACGGGGCTTCAGTTCGTATCCATCACATGTATCGAGGCGAACTTACCATCGATGCGAAGGAGGCCCCCTATCCTCGATTCGAACTAGGCAGATGCAGGTCAACACGAGACTTGCGTAGTTGATTGATTCAAACTATGCAATGGCCACTGATACAAACGAGGCGAAGAACATGGGTGCGAAGTGGTCAACTCGGAGATAAAACAGGATCGATGCGAGGAGTGCGCGCCACGTCACCAGAGATCCACGTGACCAATCGAGTCGAAGGGGATGGATTCGAGATGATGGGTTTGAATGCAACAGCCCTCACGAAAAACCACAACTTGAACCGATCATATCTCCTAAACCACTGATCCAAATGCAACCAGATTTTCACAGTAGCTTCCATACAAGATAAAGATTGTTCCTGCCAAGTTTCAGCTCGATTGGACCATTTCTTGATGGGTTCGAAATGACTTCGAATCGATGTCAGATCGAGACGTAACTTGGTGGGGTCGGTCGCGTGGGCCCACTCACGTGCCAGAAGAGGTCTCCCGAAGTTTCAGCAAGATCTGGGCCTCCGACGCCTATAAATAGCACCCTGAAGCCTTCAGAAAAGGGGATCTTCCGAGAACTTCTGCCATTGAACACCAAGGCTCTGCCGGATTCAAATCTATTCATCAGAATCACAGTTGTATTCATATTTCAATGCTATTATCAACTGTAATCCGTTGTAATCGATTTTATCAAGCAAAGCAATAAAGAGAAAACCTTCAAAGTGGACGTAGGCGCGAACGCCGAACCACTATAAATCCTGTGTTTGTGATCGTTGTTTGTGAATTACTGTGATTTGTTACTTAGAGCTGAATTCTATATTGATTGTTGCTGAGTTCTGTGTTGATTATTATCAAGTTGAATACGTAAACGGGTGCTTTCGTGATATTGGATGTTTGTGACCAATTTTGGCGCAAACATTTTGGTGCTTTCACTGAGAAACGCTAACTCGGAAGTTCTACCAATTGATAGCAAATTCAAAGAGAGTTTGAAAGTTCAAATTTGAGAAATTATGACGAGACAATCAAGCCGAAGGCCAAGGCCAGAGAGAAGTGAACAACAAGGGAGTCAGGAGGCTTCCTCAGGAGCGAATCAACCATCGATCTACATCACTAGGGACGAGATGGAGACGATGATGAAGAAGCAAGAGGAGTTGATCCAGAGTTTATTTCAACAGATAGGACAGCTTGGAGCACAGAATAGAGAAGCCAATGGAGTCCAGAACGGAGCAGGACCATCCGGCATAGCACCCGAGCTAGGGGGCACGCATATGGAAAATGTTGACCCAATCTTGGAAAGAGAGAGAGAAGGATCTGCGCAACCTAGGAGTAGTAGAGGAGTGAACGCTCAGTCAAGGGGGCAGATTCCAGAGTTCCCTCACGAACTCGGGGGGCAGGATGAAAGTAACGAACGAAGGTTACATCTTGGAGACACCGACAAGTTGGCAGAGATGGTTAGGCGAGCAATGAGAGGCGGTTTGGTGAACAAAGACCTAGAGGATGTTAATAGGAGTCCTTTCACTCCGGCAATCAGACGAGCTAGAAACCCACCGGATTTCAAATTACCAACGTTGGATATGTATGACGGGAGAACGGACCCCACGGTCCATCTGACGAAATATATGAGACATATGGAGGTGCTGGGGCATCAGAGGAGGTTATGGCCCGGTGCTTCCCATTGTATTTAACGGATATTGCGGCGTTATGGTTCAGGCAACTAGATAGTGGGTCCATCGGAACATGGAACGATTTAACTGAGAGATTTATGAGGCAATTCAGTGTTCACATTACAAGACCCAAGAATGTGATGACGTTGGCAACTTTAAAACAGAAGGCTGGAGAAACATTGAGAAGTTTCCTGACACGGTTCAACGCGGCGGCAACTTCGGTGGATAGACCGGATCCATCCATGGTTATGATGGCGGCTGTGTCTGGAATAGCAGACGGAACGGAGTTCAAAAATTCATTAACTAAGGATCCACCCGTAGATCTGGGAGAATTCTATCATGAGGCTGAAAAGTTTTTACGATTAGAGGATGCAAATGCGGAAAGAGAAGAAGGAGATGGGATAGAAGTTTATGCACTCAAAGACGAAAAGCCCCCTAGAAGGGACTCGGACAAGGATAAAGGTAAAAGAAGGGTTGAGAATAACGGAGACAGATCAAAGCGGCAATGGAGGGAGCCGCGATTCACCACCTACACTGAGCTGAATGAGAGCCTGGAGCGAATTTATCAGAATACCAAAGAACAGATTCCGTATCGTAGACCAATGCGAAGGGATGCAACCTCTGACGAAAGGAAATCAGATAAGTTCTGTGTATTCCATGAATTATATGGTCATAACACTAACGATTGTAGGCACCTGAAGGACGAGGTGGAAGGGCATATCAGGAACGGTATGCTCCTTCAATATGTAAGGAGGCGAGCTCCTGTGGCGGAACCAGAACGGCCACCGTCCACTTCAGCTAGAGGCGACCCTGAGTCAAGGCACCGTTTGGTTATCGATTGGGTGAAATAACGATGAACAAGTTGTAAGATTCCACTAACACAATTGAATCATTTACACATGTGCGAGATCGCGAACGATCTCCAGGCATGCTCTGAGTGATCATTAACCGTTTCGTAGTGGGAACTTACACTTTGACATCCATGCTTTGCTTTCGTTTCATTTTGATTTGAACATTTAAACTTT
Organism: Allium cepa; assembly: GCA_030765085.1. Lineage (NCBI taxonomy): Eukaryota > Viridiplantae > Streptophyta > Magnoliopsida > Asparagales > Amaryllidaceae > Allium > Allium cepa. The sequence continues at coordinate 4,705,061 of CM060941.1, forward strand.
GCTTGTTTGGACATTTCTGTTTTAAAAACTCATCCGTGTAATAGATATTTGATTCTGATAACTCTGGAATGGCTAAGCTACTTACACATGTTTAGGGTCGCGAACGATCCTTAGGCATGCTCTGAGATGGCGATGAACCGCCCTGACAAACGATCCAGGAACTCACCCGAACGTGACCCTGGCATCGATAATACCAAGCCCTCCCGGGCACACAATTCGCCTCGAACGGCACCCGACCTCGAACGGTCACAATTCGCCTCGAACGGCACTCGACTTCGAACAGTCACAACTCACCTCACCTCAAATGGCTCGATCGCGAACGGTCGTCACTTGAGGTCCAACACCCGACCGCGAACGGTCACAAATACGCCTCGAACGGTACACGATCGCGAGCGATCACTTTCTGCCTTGAATGGCACCGACCGCGAACGGTCATGGTTCACTAATTATAAAATCCGACCTCGAACGGTCACCATTCGCCTTGAACGGCACTTGGTCGCGAACGATCATCATTTGCCACGAACAGCAGTCGACCGCGAACGGTCCCATCTCATCATTTGCCGCGAACGACATAGACCGCAAACGGTCCTATTCCATCCTATGCCACGAACGGCACGGACCGCGAACGGTCCCGATTCACCTCAAACAGCATACGATCCCGAACGATCGACGCATGGATTCAGACGCTCGACCGCGCACAGTCGCACTTCACCTCGAATGACTCGATCACGAACGATCGTCATTTGAAGTTAAGCGCTTGACCACGAACGACCGCGCTTCATCTCAAATAACTCGATCCCAAACGATCGTCATTTGAGGCTATATGAAACTGTCAAATTCTTTACAGGTCGATGATAGGATAAGAACATCCAACTCAAAGCATTACAAAACACACCTTCCTACCGCAAGGCATGTTTTGGGGGGCAAGATGTTATCCCGCTTTTTGGCAAAGCCATGATACCAAAAGATTGATCGAAAGCAAAGGACGGTTCACCTCAGAGATTTGTTGTACTTCACTTCGCTATGGATATCGATGAATTTTGTCCGAGCCTGGAAACTGATAAGACATGACAAGCAAAGCTGTAGAAGCCAGCGTTTCAAGTTTCAAGTCAATCCGAGTTCGTATGCTCAAGATATAATGGTTTCAATTTGAGAAAGATAGCCCCTTGTTCGGTTCGAACCCATAGGGTACCCATGGTTCGAATCGATGGCCAGAGGTTATGTTCGAACCCATTGCTTCGAAACCATCTACTCCGAACCCATCCGGTGTCCTTGCTTCAAACCCATGAAGTTCGAACCCACCCAGTATCCTTCCTTCGAATCCATAAAGTTCGAACCCATCATCCTAGCAGTAGTTCGAACCCACGAGACATAGCCGTGCCTCGAGTCCAGCAGCCATCATGTACTTCGAATCGATTGCATTCGAATCCATCAGCACGTTCGTATCCATGACTAGAACACTGTTTCATATCCATCAAGTGGGTCGCGTCTTTGTATCCATGAACTTCGTATCGATCGCGCCAGTGCCTAGTTCGAATCGATCGAACCCATCACGGGGCTTCAGTTCGTATCCATCACATGTATCGAGGCGAACTTACCATCGATGCGAAGGAGGCCCCCTATCCTCGGTTCGAACTAGGCAGATGCAGGTCAACACGAGACTTGCGTAGTTGATTGATTCAAACTATGCAATGGCCACTGATACAAACGAGGCGAAGAACATGGGTGCGAAGTGGTCAACTCGGAGATAAAACAGGATCGATGCGAGGAGTGCGCGCCACGTCACCAGAGATCCACGTGACCAATCGAGTCGAAGGGGATGGATTCGAGATGATGGGTTTGAATGCAACAGCCCTCACGAAAAACCACAACTTGAACCGATCATATCTCCTAAACCACTGATCCAAATGCAACCAGATTTTCACAGTAGCTTCCATACAAGATAAAGATTGTTCCTGCCAAGTTTCAGCTCGATTGGACCATTTCTTGATGGGTTCGAAATGACTTCGAATCGATGTCAGATCGAGACGTAACTTGGTGGGGTCGGTCGCGTGGGCCCACTCACGTGCCAGAAGAGGTCTCCCGAAGTTTCAGCAAGATCTGGGCCTCCGACGCCTATAAATAGCACCCTGAAGCCTTCAGAAAAGGGGATCTTCCGAGAACTTCTGCCATTGAACACCAAGGCTCTGCCGGATTCAAATCTATTCATCAGAATCACAGTTGTATTCATATTTCAATGCTATTATCAACTGTAATCCGTTGTAATCGATTTTATCAAGCAAAGCAATAAAGAGAAAACCTTCAAAGTGGACGTAGGCGCGAACGCCGAACCACTATAAATCCTGTGTTTGTGATCGTTGTTTGTGAATTACTGTGATTTGTTACTTAGAGCTGAATTCTATATTGATTGTTGCTGAGTTCTGTGTTGATTATTATCAAGTTGAATACGTAAACGGGTGCTTTCGTGATATTGGGTGTTTGTGACCAATTTTGGCGCAAACAGTGCAACATCCGTCCGAAATGGCGAAACAGTGCCGTATGACTTATAGAAATGCACGCATGGATTTGAAACGGAACAGTACCATGGTGCACCACTCTCCAGCGATGGTAAATCGAAGACCAGCCACGGTAATCCCGTTTTGCCGTAAAAATCCACGCGTCGAAAAAACGAAGGGTAAAAAACTTACGAGACCCGATTGAGATTCGGGTTGTCCTTTTTGGGCATTAATCTATCCGTTGACGGCTGAAAGCTGTCAAAGCCGTAGAACTCATCGAGGTCTTTGTTTTGACAGGTTATGGCTCCCGTAACTCTTAACGAGCCAGAAGTTATGGCCGTCCGAATAATCGATATATACAGGGTGCAACATCCACGGTGCAAGGAGCAACATCCGTCCGACATGGCGAAACAGTGCCGTACGACTTTTAGAAATGCGTGCATGGATTTGAAACGGAACAGTACCATGGTGCACCACTCTCCAGCGATGGTAAATCGAAGACCAGCCACGGTAATCCCGTTTTGCCGTAAAAATCCACGTGTCGAAAAAACGAAGGGTAAAAAACTTACGAGACCCGATTGAGATTCGGGTTGTCCTTTTTGGGCATTAATATATCCTTTGATGGCTGAAAGCCGTCAAAGCCGTAGAACTCATCGAGGCCTTCGTTTTGACAGGTTATGGCTCCCATAACTCTTAACGAGACAGAAGTTATGACCGTCCGAATAATCGATATCTACAGGGTGCAACATCCACGGTGCAAGGTGCAACATCCGTCCGACATGGCGAAACAGTGCTGTACGACTTTTAGAAATGCATGCATGGATTTGAAGCGGAACAGTACCATGGTGCACCACTCTCCAGCGATGGGAAGTCGAAGCAGGGCCACAATAATCTCGTTTTACCGTAAAAATCCACGTGTCGAAAAAACGAAGGGTAAAAAACTTGCGAGACCCGATTGAGATTCGGGTTGTCCTTTTTGGGCATTAATCTATCCGTTGACGGCTGAAAGCTGTCAAAGCCGTAGAACTCATCGAGGCCTTTATTTTGACAGGTTATGGCTCCCGTAACTCTAAACGAGTCAGAAGTTATAGCCGTCCGAATAATTGATATCTACAGGGTGCAACATCCACGTGCAAGGTGCAACATCCGTCCGAAATGGCGAAACAGTGTCGTATGGTTTTAGAAATGCGTGCATGGATTTGAAACGGAACAGTACCATGGTGCACCACTCTCCAGCAATGGTAAATCGAAGACCCGCCACGGTAATCTCGTTTTGCCGTAAAAATCCACGTGTCGAAAAAACGAAGGGTAAAAAACTTACGAGACCCGATTGAGATTCGGGTTGTCCTTTTTGGGCATTAATATATCTGTTGATGGATGAAAGGTGTCAAAGCCGTAGAACTCATCGAGGCCTTCGTTATGACAGGTTATGGCTCCCGTAACTCTAAACGAGCCAGAAGTTATGCCCGTCCGAATAATCGATATCTACAGGGTGCAACATCCACGGTGCAAGGTGCAACATCCGTCCGAAATGGCGAAACAGTGCCATATGACTTTTAGAAATGCGTGCATGGATTTGAAACGGAACATTACCATGGTGCACCAGTCTCCAGCGATGGGAAGTCGAAGACGGGCCACGGTAATCCCGTTTTACCGTAAAAATATACGTGTCGAAAAAACGAAGGGTAAAAAACTTACGAGACCCGATTGAGATTCTGGTTGTCCTTCTTGGGCATTAATCTATCCGTTGATGACTGAAAGCCATCAAAGCCGTAGAACTAATCGAGGCATTCGTTTTGACAGGTTATGGCTCCCGTAACTCTTAACGAGCCAGAAGTTATGGCCATCCGAATAATCGATATCTACAGGGTGCAACATCCAGGTGCAAGGTGCAACATCCGTCCGACATGGCGAAACAGTGCCGTACGACTTTTAGAAATGCGTGCATGGATTTGAAACGGAACAGTACCATGGTGCACCACTCTCCAGCGATGGGAAGTCGAAGCAGGGCCACGATAATCCCGTTTTACCGTAAAAATCCACGTGTCGAAAAAACGAAGGGTAAAAAACTTGCGAGACCCGATTAAGATTTGGGTTGTCCTTTTTGGGCATTAATCTATCGGTTGGCGGCTGAAAGCTGTCAAAGCTGTAGAACTCATCGAGGCCTTCGTTTTGACAGGTTATGGCACCCGTAACTCTAAACGAGCCAGAAGTTATAGCCGTCCGAATAATCGATATCTACAGGGTGCAACATCCACGGTGCAAGGTGCAACGTCCGTCCGAAATGGCGAAACAGTGTCGTACGACTTTTAGAAATGTGTGCATGGATTTGAAACGGAACAGTACCATGGTGCACCACTCTCCAGCGATGGTAAATCGAAGACCAGCCACGGTAATCCCGTTTTGCGATAAAAATCCACGTGTCGAAAAAACGAAGGGTAAAAAACTTACGAGACCAGATTGAGATTCGGGTTGTCCTTTTTGGGCATTAATATATCCGTTGATGGCTGAAAGCTGTCAAAGGCGTAGAACTCATCGAGGCCTTCATTTTGACAGGTTATGGCTCCCGTAACTCTAAATAAGCCAGAAGTTATGGCCGTACGAATAGTCGGTATCTACAGGGTGCAACATCCACGGTGCAAGGTGCAACATCCGTCCGAAATGGCGTAACAGTGCCGTACGACTTTTAGAAATTCGTGTATGGATTTGAAAAGGAACAGTACCATAGAGCACCACTCTCCAACGATGGGAGTCGAAGACGGGACACGGTAATCCCGTTTTACCGTAAAAATCCACGTGTCGAAAAAACGAAGGGTAAAAAACTTACGAGACCCGATTGAGATTCGGGTTGTCCTTTTTGGGCATTAATCTATCCGTTGACGGATGAAAGCCATCAAAACCGTAGAACTCATCGAGGTATTCGTTTTGATAGGTTATGGCTCCCGTAACTCTAGACGAGCCAGAAGTTATGGCCGTCCGAATAATCGATATCTACAGGGTGCAACATCCACGGTGCAAGGTGCAACATCCGTCCGAAATGGAGAAACAGTGCCGTATGACTTTTACAAATGCGTGCATGGATTTGAAATGGAACAGTACCATGGTGCACCACTCTCCAGCGATGGGAAGTCGAAGACGGGCCACGGTAGTCCCGTTTTACCGTAAAAATCCACGTGTCGAAAAAACGAAGGGTAAAAAACTTACGAGACCCGATTGAGATTCGGGTTGTCCTTTTTGGGCACAAATCTATCCGTTGATGGCTGAGAGCTGTCAAAGTCGTAGAACTCATCGAGGCCTTCATTTTGACAGTTTATGGCTCCCGTAATTCTAAACGAGCCAGAAGTTATGGCCGTCCGAATAATCGATATCTATAAGGTGCAACATCCACGGTGCATGGTGCAACATCCGTCCGAAATGGAGAAACATTGCCGTACGACTTTTAGAAATGTGTGCATGGATTTGAAACGGAACAGTACCATGGTGCATCACTCTTCAGCGACGGGAAGTCGAAGACGGGCCAAGGTAACCCCGTTTTGCCGTAAAAATCCACGTGTCGAAAAAACGAAGGGTAAAGAACTTACGAGACCCGATTGAGATTCGGGTTGTCCTTTTTGGGCATTAATCTATCCGTTGACGGCTGAAAGCTGTCAAAGCCGTAGAACTCATCGAGGCCTTCGTTTGGACAGGTTATGGCCCCCGTAACTCTTAACGAGCCAGAAGTTATGGCCGTCCGAATAATCGATATCTACAGGGTGCAACATCCACGGTGCAAGGTGCAACATCCGTCCGACATGGCGAAACAGTGTCGTACGACTTTTAGAAATGCGTGCATGGATTTGAAATAGAACAGTACCATGGTGCGCCACTCTCCTGCGATGGTAAATCGAAGACCAGCCACGGTAATCCCGTTTTGCCGTAAAAATCCACGTGTCGAAAAAACGAAGGGTAAAAAACTTACGAGACCCGATTGAGATTCGGGTTGTCCTTTTCGAGCATTAATCTATCCGTTGACAGGTGAAAGCAGTCAAAGCCGTAGAACTCTTAGAGGCCTTCGTTTTGACAGGTTATGGCTCCCGTAACTCTAAACGAGCCAGAAGTTATGGCCGTCCGAATAATCGATATCTACAGGGTGCAACATCCATGGTGCAAGGTGCAACATCTGTCCGACATGGCGAAACAGTGTCGTACGACTTTTAGAAATGCATGCATGGATTTGAAACGGAACAGTACCATGGTGCACCACTCTCCAGCGATGGTAAATCGAAGACCAGCCACCGTAATCCCGTTTTGCCGCAAAAATCCACGTGTCGAAAAAACGAAGGGTAAAAAACTTACGAGGCCCGATTGACATTCGGGTTGTCCTTTTTGGGCATTAATCCATCTGTTGACGGCTGAAAGCTGTCAAAGCCGTAGAACTCATCGAGGTCTTCTTTTTGACAGGTTAGGGCTCCCGTAACTCTAAACGAGCCAGAAGTTATGGCCGTCCGAATAATCGATATCTACAAGGTGCAACATGCACGGTGCAAGGTGCAACATCCGTCCGAAATGGAGAAACAGTGTCGTATGACTTTTAGAAATGCATGCATGGATTTGAAACGGAACAGTACCATGGTGCATCACTCTTCAGCGACGGTAAGTCGAAGACGGGCCACGGTAATCCCGTTTTACCGTAAAAATCCACGTGTCGAAAAAACGAAGGGTAAAAAACTTACGAGACCCGGTTGAGATTCGGGTTGTCCTTTTTGGGAACTAATCTATCCGTTGACGGCTGAAAGCTGTCAAAGCCATAGCACTCATCGAGACCTTCATTTTGACAGGTTATGGCTCCGGTAACTCTAAACGAGCCAGAAGTTATGGCCGTCCGAATAATCAATATCTATAGGGTGCAACATCCACGGTGCAAGGTGCAACATCCGTTCGAAATGGAGAAACAGTGTAGTAAGACTTTTAGAAATATGTGCATGGATTTGAAACGGAACAGTACCATGGTGCATCACTCTTCTGCGATGGAAAGTCGAAGAGGGGCCACGGTAGTCCCGTTTTACCGTAAAAATCCACGTGTCAAAAAAACGAAGGGTAAAAAACTTACGAGACCCGATTAAGATTCGGGTTGTCCTTTTTGGGCATTAATCTATCCGTTGATGGCTGAAAGCTGTCAAAACCGTAGAACTCATCGAGGCCTTCGTTCTGACAGGTTATAGCTCCTGTAACTTTTAACGAGCCAGAAGTTATGGCCGTCCGAATAATCGATATCTACAGGGTGCAACATCCACGGTGCAAGGTGCAACATCCGTCCGACATGGCGAAACAGTGTCGTACGACTTTTAGAAATGCGTGCATGGATTTGAAACGGAACAGTACCATGGTGCACCACTCTCCAGCGATGGTAAATCGAAGACCAGCCACCGTAATCCCATTTTGCCGTAAAAATCCACGTGTCGAAAAAACGAAGGGTAAAAGACTTACGAGACCCGATTGAGATTCTGGCTGGCCTTCTTGGGCATTAATCTATCTGTTGACGGCTGAAATCTTTCAAAGCCGTAGAACTCATCAAGGCCTTCGTTTTGATAGGTTATGGCTCCCGTAACTCTAAACGATCCAGAAGTTTTGGACGTCCGAATAATCGATATCTACAGGGTGCAACATCCAAGGCGCAAGGTGCGACATCCGTCCGAAATGGCGAAACAGTGTCGTACGACTTTTAGAAATGCGTGCATGGATTTGAAACGGAATAGTACCATGGTGCACCACTCTTCAGCGATGGTAAGTCGAAGACGGGCCACGGTAATCCCGTTTTACCGTAAAAATCCACGTGTCAAAAAAACGAAGGGTAAAAAACTTACGTGACCCGATGGAGATTCGGGTTGTCCTTTTTGGGAATTAATCTATCCGTTGACGGCTGAAAGCTGTCAAAACCGTAGAACTCATCGAGGCCTTCGTTTTGACAGGTTATGGCTCCCGTACCTCTAAAGAGCCAGAAGTTATGGCCATCCGAATAATCGATATCTACAGGGTGCAACATCCAAAATGGTGAAACAGTGCCGTACGGCTTTTAGAAATGCATGCATGGATTTGAAATGGAACAGTACCATGGTGCACCACTCTTTAGCGATGGTAAATCGAAGACCAGCCACGGTAATCCCGTTTTGCCGTAAAAATCCACGTGTCAAAAAAACGAAGGGTAAAAAACTTACGAGACCCGATTGTGATTCGGGTTGTCCTTTTTGGGCATTAATATATCCGTTGATGGCTGAAAGCTGTCAAAGGCGTAGAACTCATCGAGGCCTTCGTTTTGACAGGTTATGGCTCCCCTAACTCTAAACGAGCCAGAAGTTATTCCCGTCCGAATAATTGATATCTACAGGGTGCAACATCCACGGTGCAAGGTGCAACATCCATCCGAAATGGCGAAACAGTGCCGTATGACGTTTAGAAATGCGTGCATGGATTTGAAACGGAACATTGCCATGGTTCACCACTCTCCAGCGATGGGAAGTCGAAAACGGGCCGCGGTAATCCCGTTTTACTGTAAAAATCCTAGTGTCGAAAAAACGAAGGGTAAAAAGCTTACGAGACCCGATTGAGATTCGGGTTGTCCTTTTTGGGCATTAATCTATCCGTTGATGTCTGAAAGCTGTCAATGCCGTAGAACTCATCGAGGGCTTCATTTTGATAGGTTATGGCTCCCGTAACTCTGAACGAGCCAGAAGTTATGGCTGCCCGAATAATCAATATCTACAGGGTGCAACATCCACGGTGCAAGGTGCAACATCCGTCTGAAATGGCGAAACAGTGTCGTACGACTTTTAGAAATGTGTGCATGGATTTGAAACGGAACAGTACCATGGTGCACCACTCTTCAGCGATGGGAAGTCGAAGACGGGCCACGGTAATCCCGTCTTACCGTAAAAATCTACGTGTCGAAAAAACGAAGGGTAAAAAACTTACGAGACCCGATTGAGATTCAGGTTGTCCTTTTTGGGCATTAATCTATCCGTTGATGGCTGAAAGCTTTCAAAGCCGTAGAAATCATCGAGGCCTTCGTTTTGACAGGTTATGGCTCCCATAACTCTTAACGAGCCAGAAGTTATGGTAGTCCGAATAATCGATATCTACAGGGTGCAACATCCACGGTGCAAGGTGCAACATCCGTTCGACATGGCGAAACAATACCGTACGACTTTTAGAAATGCGTGCATGGATTTGAAACAGAACAGTACCATGGTGCACCACTCTCCAGCGATGGAAAATCGAAGACCAGCCACCGTAATCCCGTTTTGCCGTAAAAATCCACGCGTCGAAAAAACGAAGGGTAAAAAACTTACGAGACCCGATTGAGATTCGGGTTGTCCTTTTTGGGCATTAATCTATCCGTTGACGGCTGAAAGCTGTCAAACCCGTAGAACTCATCGAGGCCTTCGTGTTGACGGGTTATGGCTCCCGTAACTCTAAACGAGCCAGAAGTTATGGCCGTCCGAATAATCGATATCTACAGGGTGCAACACCCACAGTGCAAGGTGCAACATCCGTCCGAAATGGCGAAACTGTGCCGTACGACTTTTAGGAATGCGTGCATGAATTCGAAACGGAACAGTACCATGGTGCACCACTCTTCAGCGATGGGAAGTCGAAGACGGGCCACGGTAATCCCGTTTTACCGTAAAAATCGACGTGTCAAAAAAACGAAGGGTAAAAAATTTACGAGACCCGATTGAGATTCGGGTTGTCCTTTTTGGACATTAATCTATCCGTTGATGGCTGAAAGCTGTCAGAACCGTAGAACTCATCGAGTCCTTCGTTTTGACAAGTTATGGCTTCCGTAACTCTAAACGATCCAGAAGTTATGGTCGTCCGAATAATCGATATCTACAGGATGCAACATCCACGGTGCAAGGTGCAACATCCGTCCGAAATGGCGAAACAGTGCCGTACGATTTTTAGAAATGCGTGCATGGATTTGAAATGGAACAGTTCCATGGTGCACCACTCTTCCGCGATGGGAAGTCGAAGACGGGCCACGGTAATCCCGTTCTACCGTAAAAATCCACGTGTCAAAAAAACGAAGGGTAAAAAACTTACGAGACCCGATTGAGATTCGGGTTGTCCTTTTTGGGCATTAGTCTATCCATTGACGGCTGAAAGCAGTCAAAACCGTAGAACTCATCGATGCCATCATTTTGACAGGTTATGGCTCCCGTAACTCTAAACGAGCCAGAAGTTATGGCCGTCCGAATAATCGATATCTACAGGGTGCAACATCCACGGTGCAAGGTGCAACATCCGTCCGAAATAGCGAAACAGTGTCGTACGACTTTTAGAAATGCGTGCATGGATTTGAAATGGAACAGTACCATGGTGCACCACTCTCCAGCGATGGTAAATCGAAGACCAGCCATCGTAATCCCGTTTTACCGTAAAAATCCACGTGTCGAAAAAACGAAGGGTAAAAAACTTACGAGACCCGATTGAGATTCTTGTTGTCTTTTTTGGGCATTAATCTATCCGTTGACGGCTGAAAGCTGTCAAAACCGTAGAACTCATCGAGGTCTTCGTTTTGACAGGTTATGGCTCCGGTAACTCTAAACGGGCCAGAAGTTATGGCCATCCGAATAATCGATATCTACAGGGTGCAACATTCACGGTGCAAGGTGCAACATCCGTCCGAAATGGCGAAACAGTGCCGTATGACTTTTAGAAATGCGTGCATTGATTTGAAACGGAACAGTTCCATGGTGCACCACCCTCCAGCGATGGGAAGTCGAAGACGAGCCACGGTAGTCCCGTTTTACCGTAAAAATCCACGTGTCGAAAAAACGAATGGTAAAAAACTTACGAGACCCGATTGAGATTCGGGCTGTCCTTTTTGGGCATTAATATATCCATTGACGGCTAAAAGCCATCAAAGCCGTAGAACTCATCGAGGCCTTGGTTTTGACAGGTTATGGCTCCCGTAACTCTAAATGAGCCAGAAGTTATGGCCGTCCGAATAATCGATATCTACAGGTGCAACATCCACGGTGCAAGGTGCAACATCCGTCAGAAATGGAGAAACAGTGCCATACGACTTTTAGAAATGCGTGCATGGATTTGAAACGGAACAGTACCATGGTGCATCACTTTTCAGCGATGGGAAGTCGAAGACGGGCCACGGTAATTCCGTTTAACCGTAAAAATCTACGTGTCGAAAAAACGAAGGGTAAAAAACTTACGAGACCCGATTGAGATTCGGGTTGTCCTTTTTGGGCATTAATCTATCCGTTGACGGCTGAAAGCTGTCAAAACCGTAGAACTCATCGAGGTCTTCGTTTTGACAGGTTATGGCTCCCGTAACTCTTAACGAGCCAGAAGTTATGGCCGTCCGAATAATCGATATCTATAGGGTGCAACATCCACGGTGCAAGGTGCAACATCTGTCCGAAATGGCGAAACAGTGTCGTACGACCTTTGGAAATGCCTGCATGGATTTGAAACGGAACAGTACCATAGTGCACCACTCTTCAGCGATGGTAAATCAAAGACCAGCCACCGTAATCCCATTTTACCTTAAAAATCCACGTGTCGAAAAAACGAAGGGTAAAAAACTTACTAGACCCGATTGAGATTCGGGTTGACCTTTTTGGGCATTAATCTATCCGTTGACAGCTGAAAGCTGTCAAAGCCGTAGAACTCATCGAGGCCTTCGTTTTGACAGGTCATGGCTCCGGTACCTCTAAACGAGCCAGAAGTTATGGCCGTCCGAATAATCGATATCTACAGGGTGCAACATCCATGGTGCAAGGTGCAACATCAGTCCGAAATGGCGAAACAGTGCCGTACGACTTTTAGAAATATGTGCATGGATTTGAAACGGAACAGTACCATGGTGCACCACTCTCCAACGATGGGAAGTCGAAGACGGGCCACGGTAATCCCGTTTTACCAAAAAAATCCACGTGTCGAAAAAACGAAGGGTAAAAAACTTACGAGACCCGATTGAGATTCGGGTTGTCCTTTTTGGGCATTAATCTATCCGTTGACGGCTGAAAGCTGTCAAAGCCGTAGAACTCATCGAGGTCTTCGTTTTGACAGGTTATGGCTCCCGTAACTCTTAACGAGCCAGAAGTTATGGCCGTCCGAATAATCGATATCTATAGGGTGCAACATCCACGGTGCAAGGTGCAACATCTATCCGAAATGGTGAAACAGTGTCGTACGACCTTTGGAAATGCCTACATGGATTTGAAACGGAACAGTACCATAGTGCACCACTCTTCAGCGACGGTAAATCAAAGACCAGCCACCGTAATCCCATTTTACCGTAAAAATCCACGTGTCGAAAAAACGAAGGGTAAAAAACTTACTAGACCCGATTGAGATTCGGGTTGACCTTTTTGGGCATTAATCTATCCGTTGACAGCTGAAAGCTGTCAAAGCCGTAGAACTCATCGAGGCCTTCGTTTTGACAGGTTATGGCTCCGGTACCTCTAAACGAGCCAGAAGTTATGGCCGTCCGAATAATCGATATCTACAGGGTGCAACATCCATGGTGCAAGGTGCAACATCAGTCCGAAATGGCGAAACAGTGCCGTACGACTTTTAGAAATATGTGCATGGATTTGAAACGGAACAGTACCATGGTGCACCACTCTCCAACGATGGGAAGTCGAAGACGGGCCACGGTAATCCCATTTTACCGAAAAAATCCACGTGTCGAAAAAACGAAGGGTAAAAAACTTACGAGACCCGATTGAGATTCGGGTTGTCCTTTTTGGGCATTAATCTATCCGCTGACGGCTGAAAGCTGTCAAAGCCGTAGAACTCATCGAGGCCTTCGTTTTAACAGGTTATGGCTCCCGTAACTCTAAACGAGCTAGAAGTTACAGCCGTCCGAATAATCGATACCTACAGGGTGCAACATCCACGGTGCCAGGTGCAACATCCGTCCGAAATGGCGAAACAGTGCCGTACGACTTTTAGAAATGCGTGCACGGATTTGAAACGGAACAGTACCATGGTGCACCACTCTTCAGCGATGGAAAGTCGAAGATGGGCCACAGTAATCCCGTTTTACCGTAAAAATCCACGTGTCAAAAAAACGAAGGGTAAAAAACTTACGGGACCCGATTGAGATTTGGGTTTTCCTTTTTGGGCATTAATCTATCCGTTGACGGATGAAAGCTGTCAAAGCCATAGAACTCATCGAGGCCTTCGTTTGGACAGGTTATGGCTCCCGTAACTCTAAACGAGCCAGAAGTTATGGCCGTCCGAATAATCGATATCTACAGGGCGCAACATCCACGGTGCAAGGTGCAACATCCGTCCGAAATGGCGAAACAGTGCCGTACGACTTTTAGAAATGCGTGCATGGATTTGAAACGGAACAGCACCCTGGTGCACCACTCTCCAGCGATGGTAAATCGAAGACCAGCCACCGTAATCCCGTTTTACCGTAAAAATCCACGTGTCGAAAAAACGAAGGGTAAAAAACTTACGAGACCCGATTGAGATTCGGGTTGTCCTTTTTGGGCAATAGTCTATCCATTGACGGCTGAAAGCCATCAAAGCCGTAGTACTCATCGAGGCCTTCGTTTTGACTGGTTATAGCTCTCGTAAATCTAAACGAGGCAGAAGTTATGGCCGTCCGAATAATCGATATCTACAGGGTGCAACATCCACGGTGCAAGGTGCAACATCCGTCCGAAATGGAGAAACAGTGTCGTACGACTTTTAGAAATGGGTGCATGAATTTGAAATGGAACACTACCATGGTGCATCACTCTTCAGCGATGGGAAGTCGAAGACGGGCCACGGTAATCCCGTTTTACCGTAAAAATCCACGTGTCGAAAAAACGAAGGGTAAAAAACTTACGAGACCCGATTGAGATTCGGGTTGTCCTTTTTGGGCATTAATCTATCCGTTGACGGCTGAAAGCTGTCAAAGCCGTAGAACTCATCGAGGCCTTCGTTTTGACAGGTTATGGCTCCGGTACCTCTAAACGAGCCAGAAGTTATGGCCGTCCGAATAATCGATATCTACAGGGTGCAACATCCATGGTGCAAGGTGCAACATCAGTCCGAAATGGCGAAACAGTGCCGTACGACTTTTAGAAATATGTGCATGGATTTGAAACGGAACAGTACCATGGTGCACCACTCTCCAACGATGGGAAGTCGAAGACGGGCCACGGTAATCCCATTTTACCGAAAAAATCCACGTGTCGAAAAAACGAAGGGTAAAAAACTTACGAGACCCGATTGAGATTCGGGTTGTCCTTTTTGGGCATTAATCTATCCGCTGACGGCTGAAAGCTGTCAAAGCCGTAGAACTCATCGAGGCCTTCGTTTTAACAGGTTATGGCTCCCGTAACTCTAAACGAGCTAGAAGTTATGGCCGTCCGAATAATCGATACCTACAGGGTGCAACATCCACGGTGCCACGTGCAACATCCGTCCGAAATGGCGAAACAGTGCCGTACGACTTTTAGAAATGCGTGCACGGATTTGAAACGGAACAGTACCATGGTGCACCACTCTTCAGCGATGGAAAGTCGAAGATGGGCCACAGTAATCCCGTTTTACCGTAAAAATCCACGTGTCAAAAAAACGAAGGGTAAAAAACTTACGGGACCCGATTGAGATTTGGGTTTTCCTTTTTGGGCATTAATCTATCCGTTGACGGATGAAAGCTGTCAAAGCCATAGAACTCATCGAGGCCTTCGTTTGGACAGGTTATGGCTCCCGTAACTCTAAACGAGCCAGAAGTTATGGCCGTCCGAATAATCGATATCTACAGGGCGCAACATCCACGGTGCAAGGTGCAACATCCGTCCGAAATGGCGAAACAGTGCCGTACGACTTTTAGAAATGCGTGCATGGATTTGAAACGGAACAGCACCCTGGTGCACCACTCTCCAGCGATGGTAAATCGAAGACCAGCCACCGTAATCCCGTTTTACCGTAAAAATCCACGTGTCGAAAAAACGAAGGGTAAAAAACTTACGAGACCCGATTGAGATTCGGGTTGTCCTTTTTGGGCAATAGTCTATCCATTGACGGCTGAAAGCCATCAAAGCCGTAGTACTCATCGAGGCCTTCGTTTTGACTGGTTATAGCTCTCGTAAATCTAAACGAGGCAGAAGTTATGGCCGTCCGAATAATCGATATCTACAGGGTGCAACATCCACGGTGCAAGGTGCAACATCCGTCCGAAATGGAGAAACAGTGTCGTACGACTTTTAGAAATGGGTGCATGAATTTGAAATGGAACACTACCATGGTGCATCACTCTTCAGCGATGGGAAGTCGAAGACGGGCCACGGTAATCCCGTTTTACCGTAAAAATCCACGTGTCGAAAAAATGAAGGGTAAAAAACTTACGAGACCCGTTTGAGATTCGGTTGTCCTTTTTGGGCATTAATCTATCCGTTGATGGCTGAAAGCTATCAAAACCGTATAACTCATCAAGCCCTTCGTTTTGACAGGTTATGGCTCCCGTAACTCTTAACGAGCCAGAAGTTATGGCCGTCCGAATAATCGATATCTACAGGGTGCAACATCCACGGTGCAAGGTGCAACATCCGTCCAACATGGCGAAACAGTATCGTACGACTTTGAGAAATGCGTGCATGGATTTGAAACGGAACAGTACCATGGTGCACCACTCTCCAGCGATGGTAAATCGAAGGCCAGCCACCGTAATCCCGTTTTGCCGTAAAAATCCACGTGTCGAAAAAACGAAGGGTAAAAAACTTACGAGACCCGATTGGGATTCGGGTTGTCCTTTTTGGACATTAATCTATCCGTTGACGGCTGAAAGTTGTCAAAGCCGTAGAACTCATCGAGGCCTTCGTTTTGACAGGTTATGGCTCCCGTAACTCTAAACGAGCCAGAAGTTATGGCCGTCCGAATAATTGATATCTACATGGTGCAACATCCACGGTGCAAGGTGCAACATCCGTCCGAAATGGCGAAACAGTGCCGTACGACTTTTAGAAATGCGTGCATGGATATGAAACGGAACAGTACCATGGTGCACCACTCTTCAGCGATGGGAAGTCGAAGATGGGTCACGGTAATCCCGTTTTACCATAAAAATCCACGTGTCAAACAAACGAAGAGTAAAAAACTTACGAGACCTGATTGAGATTCGGGTTGTCCTTTTTGGGCATTAATCTATCCGTTGACGGCTGAACGCTGTCAAAACCGTAGAACTCATCGAGGCCTTAGTTTTGACAGGTTATGACTCCCGTAACTCTAAACGAGCCAGAAGTTATGGCCGTCCGAATAATCGATATCTACAGGGTGCAACATCCACGGTGCAAGGTGCAACATCCGTCCGAAATGGCGAAACAGTGTCGTACGACTTTTAGAAATGCGTGCATGGATTTGAAACGGAACAGTACCATGGTGCACCACTCTCCAACGATGGTAAATCGAAGATCAGCCACCGTATCCCGTTTTACCGTAAAAATCCACGTGTCAAAAAAACGAAGGGTAAAAAACTTACGAGACCCGATTGAGATTCGGGTTGTCCTTTTTCGGCATTAATCTATCCATTGATAGCTGAAAGCTGTCATAACCGTAGAACTCATCGAGGCCTTCGTTTTGACAGGTTATGTCTCCCGTAACTCTAAACGAGCCAGAAGTTATGGCCGTCCGAATAATCGATATCTATAGTGTGCAACATCCACGGTGCAAGGTGCAACATCCGTCCGAAATGGCGAAACAGTGTCGTACGACTTTAAGAAATGTGTGCATGGATTTGAAACAGAACAGTACCCTGGTGCACCACTCTCCAGCGATGGTAAATCGAGGACCAGCCACCGTAATCCCGTTTTACCGTAAAAATCCACGTGTCGAAAAAACGAAGGCTATAAAACTTACGAGGCCCGATTGAGATTCGGGTTGTCCTTTTTGGACATTAATCTATCCTTTGATGGCTGAAAGCCATCAAAGCCATAGAACTCATCGAGGCCTTCATTTTGACAGGTCATGGCTCCCGTAACTCTAAACGAGCCAGAAGTTATGGCCGTCCGAATAGTCGATATCTACAGGGTGCAACATCCACGGTGCAAGGGCAACATCCGTCCGAAATGGAGAAACAGTGCCGTACGACTTTTAGAAATGCATGCACGGATTTGAAATGGAACAGTACCATGGTGCATCACTCTTCAGCGATGGGAAGTCGAAGACGGGCCACGGTAATCCCGTTTTACCGAAAAAATCCACGGGTCGAAAAAACAAAGGGTAAAATACGTACGAGACCCGATTGAGATTCGGGTTCTCCTTTTTGGGCATTAATCTATCCGTTGACGGCTAAAAGCTGTCAAAGCCGTAGAACTCATCGAGGCCTTCGTTTTGACAGGTTATGGCTCCCGTAACTCTTAACGAGCCAAAAGTTATGGCCGTCCGAATAATCGATATCTACAGGGTGCAACATCCACGGTGCAAGGTGCAACATCCGTCCGACATGGCGAAACAGTGCCGTACGAATTTTAGAAATGCGTGCATGGATTTGAAACGGAACAGTACCATGGTGCACCACTCTCCAGCGATGGAAAATCGAAGACCAGCCACCGTAATCCCGTTTTACCGTAAAAATCCACGTGTCAAAAAAACGAAGGGTAAAAAACTTACGAGACCCGATTGAGATTCGGGTTGTCCTTTTTGGGCATTAATCTATCCGTTGATGGATGAAAGCTGTCAACGCCGTAGAACTCACCGTGGCCTTCGTTTTGACAGGTTATGGCTCCCGTAACTCTAAAAGAGCCAGAAGTTATGGCCGTCCGAATAATCGATA
Organism: Allium cepa; assembly: GCA_030765085.1. NCBI lineage: Eukaryota > Viridiplantae > Streptophyta > Magnoliopsida > Asparagales > Amaryllidaceae > Allium > Allium cepa. Next base: position 4,723,334 of record CM060941.1, read on the forward strand.
TCTATAGGGTGCAACATCCACGGTGCAAGGTGCAGCATCCGTCCGAAATGGCGAAACAATGCCGTACGACTTTAAGAAATGCGTGCATGGATTTGAAACGGAACAGTACCATGGTGCACCACTCTCCAGCGATGGTAAATCGAAGACCAGCCACCGTAATCCCGTTTTACCGTAAAAATCCACGTGTCGAAAAAACGAAGGCTATAAAACTTACGAGACCTGATTGAGATTCGGGTTGTCCTTTTTGGGCATCAATCTATCCGTTGACGGATGAAAGCCATCAAAGGCATAGAACTCATCGAGGCCTTCATTTTGACAGGTTATGGCTCCCGTAACTCTAAACGAGCCAGAAGTTATGGCCGTCCGAATAGTCGATATCTACAGGGTGCAACATCCACGGTGCAAGGTGCAACATCCGTCCGAAATGGAGAAACAGTGCCGTACGACTTTTAGAAATGCATGCATGGATTTGAAACGGAACAGTACAATGGTGCATCACTCTTCAGCGATGGGAAGTCGAAAACGAGCCACGGTAATCCCGTTTTACCGAAATAATCGACGGGTCGAAAAAACGAAGGGTAAAATACGTACGAGACCCGATTGAGATTCGGGTTCTCCTTTTTGGGCATTAATCTATCCGTTGACGGCTGAAAGCTGTCAAAGCTGTAGAACTCATCGAGGCCTTCATTTTGACAGGTTATGGCTCCCGTAACTCTTAACGAGCCAGAAGTTGTGGCCGTCCGAATAATCGATATCTACAGGCTGCAACATCCACGGTGCAAGGTGCAACATCCGTCCGACATGGCGAAACTGTGCCGTACGACTTTTAGAAATGCGTGTATGGATTTGAAACGGAACAGTACCATGGTGCACCACTCTCCAGCGATGGAAAATCGAAGACCATCCATCGTAATCCCGTTTTGCCGTAAAACCCACGTGTCGAAAAAACGAAGGGTAAAAAACTTACGAGACCCGATTGAGATTCGGGTTGTCCTTTTTGGGCATTAATCTATCCGTTGACGGCTGAAAGCTGTCAAAGCCGTTGAACTCATCGAGGTCTTCGTTTTGACAGGTTATGGCTCCCGTAACTCTAAACGAGCCAGAAGTTATGGCCGTCCGAATAATCGATATCTACAGGGTGCAACATCCACGGTGCAAGGTGCATCATCCGTCCGACATGGCGAAACAGTGTCGTACGACTTTTAAAAATGCGTGCATGGATTTGAAACGGAACAGTACCATGGTGCACCACTCTCCAGCGATGGTAAATCGAAGACCAGCCACTGTAATCCCGTTTTGCCGTAAAAATCCATGTGTCGAAAGAACGAAGGGTAAAAAACTTACGAGACCCGATTGAGATTCGGGTTGTCCTTTTTGGGCATTAATCTATCCGTTGACGGCTGAAAGCTGTCAAAGCCGTGGAACTCATCGAGGCCTTCGTTTTGACAGGTTATGGCTCCCGTAACTCTAAACGAGCCAGAAGTTATGGCCGTCCGAATAATTGATATCTACAGGGTGCAACATCCACGGTGCAAGGTGCAACATCCGTCCGAAATGGCGAAACAGTGTCGTACGACTTTTAGAAATGCGTGCATGGATTTGAAACGGAACAGTACCATGGTGCACCACTCTTCAGCGATGGGAAGTCGAAGATGGGCCACGGTAATCCCGTTTTACCGTAAAAATCCACGTGTCAAAAAAACGAAGGGTAAAAAACTTACGAGACCCGATTGAGATTCGGGTTGTCCTTTTTGGGCATTAATCTATCCGTTGACGGCTGAAAGCTATCAAAACCATAGAACTCATCGAGGCCTTCGTTTTGACAAGTTATGGCTCCTGTAACTCTAAACGAGCCAGAAGTTATGGCCGTCCAAATAATCGATATCTACAGGCTGCAACATCCACGGTGCAAGGTGCAACATCCGTCCGAAATGGCGAAACAGTGCCGTACGACTTTTAGGAATGCGTGCATGGATTCGAAATGGAACAGTACCATTGTGCACCACTCTTCAGCGATGGGAAGTCGGAGACGGGCCACGGTAATCCCGTTTTACCATAAAAATCCACGTGTCGAAAAAACGAAGGGAAAAAAACTTACGAGACCCGATTGAGATTCGGGTTGTCCTTTTTGGGTATTAATCTATCCGTTGATGGCTGAAAGCTGTCAAAACCGCAGAACTCATCGAGGCCTTCGTTTTGACAGGTTATGGCTCCCGTAACTCTAAATGAGCCAGAAGTTATGGCCGTCCGAATAATCGATATCTATAGGGTGCAAAATCCACGGTGCAAGGTGCAACATCCATTCGAAATGGCGAAACAGTGCCGTACGACTTTAAGAAATGCGTGCATGGATTTGAAACGGAACAGTACCATGGTGCACCACTCTCCAGCGATGGAAAATCGAAGACCAGCCACCGTAATCCCGTTTTACCGTAAAAATCCACGTGTCAAAAAAACGAAGGGTAAAAAACTTACGAGACCCGATTGAGATTCGGGTTGTCCTTTTTGGGCATTAATCTATCCATTGATGGCTGAAAGCTGTCATAACCGTAGAACTCATCGAGGCCTTCGTTTTGACAGGTTATGGCTCCCGTAACTCTAAACGAGCCAGAAGTTATTGCCGTCCGAATAATCGATATCTATAGGGTGCAACATCCACGGTGCAAGGTGCAACATCCGTCCGAAATGGCGAAACAGTGCCGTACGACTTTAAGAAATGTGTGCATGGATTTGAAACGGAACAGTACCATGGTGCACCACTCTCCAGCGATGGTTAATCGAAGACCAGCCACCGTAATCCCATTTTACCGTAAAAATCCACGTGTCGAAAAAACGAAGGGTAAAAAACTTACGAGGCCCGATTGAGATTCGTGTTGTCCTTTTTGGGCATTAATCTATCCGTTGATGGCTGAAAGCCATCAAAACCATATAACTCATCGAGGCCTTCATTTTGACAGGTTATGGCTCCCGTAACTCTAAACGAGCCAGAAGTTATGGCCGTCCGAATAGTCGATATCTACAGGGTGCAACATCCACGGTGCAAGGTGCAACATCCGTCCGACATGGAGAAACAGTGCCGTACGACTTTTAGAAATGCATGGATGGATTTGAAACGGAACAGTACCATGGTGCATCACTCTTCAGCGATGGGAAGTCGAAGACGGGCCACAGTAATCCCGTTTTACCAAAAAATCCACGGGTCGAAAAAACGAAGGGTAAAATACGTACGAGACCCGATTGAGATTCGGGTTCTCCTTTTTGGGCAATAATCTATCCGTTGATGGCTGAAAGCTGTCAAAGCCGTAGAACTCATCGAGGCCTTCGTTTTGACAGGTTATGGCTCCCGTAACTCTTAACGAGCCAGAAGTTATGGCCGTCCGAATAATCGATATCTACAGGGTGCAACATCCACGGTGCAAGGTGCAACATCCGTCCGACATAGCGAAACAGTGCCGTACGACTTTTAGAAATGCGTGCATGGATTTGGAATGGAACAGTACCATGGTGCATCACTCTCCAGTGACGGTGAATCGAAGACCAGCCACGACAATCCCGTTTTACCGTAAAAATCCACGTGTCGAAAAAACGAAGGGTAAAAAACTTACGAGACCCGATTGAGATTCGGGTTGTCCTTTTTGGGCATTAATCTATCCGTTGACGGCTGAAAGCTGTCAAAGCCGTTGAACTCATCGAGGCCTTCGTTTCAACAGGTTATGGCTCCCGTAACTCTAAACGAGCCAGAAGTTATGGTCGTCCGAATAATCGATATCTATTGGGTGCAACATCCACGGTGCAAGGTGCAACATCCGTCCGACATGGCGAAACAATGTCGTACGACTTTTAGAAATGCGTGCATGGATTTGAAACGGAACAGTACCATAGTGCACCACTCTCCAGCGATGGTAAATTGAAGACCAGCCACCGTAATCCCGTTTTGCCCTAAAAATCCATGTGTCGAAAGAACGAAGGGTAAAAAACCTACGAGACCCGATTAAGATTCGGGTTGTCCTTTTTGGGCATTAATCTATCCGTTGATGGCTGAAAGCTGTCAAAGCCGTGGAACTCATCGAGGCCTTCGTTTTGACAGGTTATGGCTCCCGTAAATCTAAACGAGCCAGAAGTTATGGCCGTCCGAATAATTGATATCGACAGGGTGCAACATCCACGGTGCAAGGTGCAACATCCGTCCGAAATGGCGAAACAGTGTCGTACGACTTTTAGAAATGCGTGCATGGATTTGAAACGAAACAGTACCATGGTGCGCCACTCTTCAGCGATGGGAAGTCGAAGATGGGCCACGGTAATCCCGTTTTACCGTAAAAATCCACGTGTCAAAAAAACGAAGGGTAAAAAACTTACGAGACCCGATTGAGATTCGGGTTGTCCTTTTTGGGCATTAATCTATCCGTTGACGGCTGAAAGCTATCAAAACCGTAGAACTCATCGAGGCCTTCGTTTTGACTGGTTATGGCTCCCGTAACTCTAAACGAGCCAGAAGTTATGGCCGTCCGAATAATCGATACTACAGGGTGCAACATCCACGGTGCAAGGTGCAACATCCGTCCGAAATGGCGAAACAGTGCCGTAAGACTTTTAGGAATGCGTGCATGATTCAAAACGGAACAGTACCATGGTGCACCACTCTTCAGCGATGGAAAGTCGAAGACGGGCCACGGTAATCCCGTTTTGCCGTAAAAATCCACGTGTCGAAAAAACGAAGGGTAAAAAACTTACGAGACCCGATTGAGATTCGGGTTGTCATTTTTGGGCATTAATCTATCCGTTGACGACTGAAAGCTGTCAAAACCGTAGAACTCATCGAGCCCTTCGTTTTGACAGGTTATGGCTCCCGTAACTCTAAACGAGCCAGAAGTTATGGCCGTCCGAATAATCGATATCTACAGGGTGCAACATCCACGGTGCAAGGTGCAACATCCGTCCGAAATGGCGAAACAGTGCCGTACGAATTTTAGAAATGCGTGCATGGATTTGAAACGGAACAGTACCATGGTGCACCACTCTCCAGCGATGGAAAATCGAAGACCAATCACCGTAATCCCGTTTTACAGTAAATATCCACGTGTCAAAAAAACGAAGGGTAAAAAACTTACGAGACCCAATTGAGATTCGGGTTGTCCTTTTTGGGCATTAATCTATCCATTGATGGCTGAAAGCTGTCATAACCGTAGAACTCATCGAGGCCTTCGTTTTGAAAGGTTATGGCTCCCATAACTCTAAACGAGCCAGAAGTTATGGCCGTCCGAATAATCGATATCTATAGGGTGCAACATCCACGGTGCAAGGTGCAACATCCGTCCGAAATGGCGAAACAGTGCCATACTACTTTAAGAAATGCGTGCATGGATTTGAAACGGAACAGTACCATGGTGCACCACTCTCCAGCGATGGTAAATCGAAGACCAGCCACCGTAATCCCGTTTTACCGTAAAAATCCACGTGTCGAAAAAACGAAGGCTATAAAACTTACGAGACCCGATTGAGATTCGGGTTGTCCTTTTTGGGCATTAATCTATCCGTTGACGGCTGAAAGCCATCAAAGGCATAGAACTCATCGAGGCCTTCATTTTGACAGGTTATGGCTCCCGTAACTCTAAACGAGCCAGAAGTTATGGCCGTCCGAATAGTCGATATCTACAGGGTGCAACATCCACGGTGCAAGGTGCAACATCCGTCCGAAATGGAGAAACAGTGCCGTACGACTTTTAGAAATGCATGCATGGATTTGAAACGGAACAGTACCATGGTGCATCACTCTTCAGCGATGGGAAGTCGAAGACGGGCCACGGTAATCCCGTTTTACCGAAAAAATCCACGGTTCGAAAAAACGATGGGTAAAATACGTACGAGACCCGATTGAGATTCGGGTTCTCCTTTTTGGGCATTAATCTATCCGTTGACGGCTGAAAGCTGTCAAAGCTGTAGAACTCATCGAGGCCTTCGTTTTGACAGGTTATGGCTCCCGTAACTCTTAACGAGCCAGAAGTTATGGCCGTCCGAATAATCGATATCTACAGGGTGCAACATCCACGGTGCAAGGTGCAACATCCGTCCGACATGGCGAAACAGTGCCGTACGACTTTTAGAAACGCGTGCACGGATTTGAAACGGAACAGTACCATGGTGCATCACTCTCCAGCGATGGTGAATCGAAGACCAGCCATGGCAATCCCTTTTTACCGTAAAAATCCACGTGTCGAAAAAACGAAGGGTAAAAAACTTACGAGACCCGATTGAGATTCGGGTTGTCCTTTTTGGGCATTAATCTATCCGTTGACGGCTGAAAGCTGTCAAAGCCGTTGAACTCATCGAGGCCTTCGTTTTGACAGGTTATGGCTCCCGTAACTCTAAACGAGCCAGAAGTTATGGCCGTCCGAATAATCGATATCTACAGGGTGCAACATCCACGGTGCAAGGTGCAACATCCGTCCGACATGGCGAAACAGTGTCGTACGACTTTTAAGAATGCGTGCATGGATTTGAAACGGAACAGTACCATGGTGCACCACTCTCTAGCGATGGTAAATCAAAGACCAGCCACCGTAATCCCGTTTTGCCGTAAAAATCCATGTGTCGAAAGAACGAAGGGTAAAAAACTTACGAGACCCGATTGAGATTCGGGTTGTCCTTTTTGGGCATTAATCTATCCGTTGACGGCTGAAAGCGGTCAAAGCCGTGGAACTCATCGAGGCCTTCGTTTTGACAGGTTATGACTCCCGTAACTCTAAACGAGCCAGAAGTTATGGCCGTCCGAATAATTGATATCTACAGGGTGCAACATCCACGGTGCAAGGTGTAACATCCGTCCGAAATGGCGAAACAGTGCCGTACGACTTTTAGAAAAGCGTGCATGGATTTGAAACAGAACAGTACCATAGTGCACCACTCTTCAGCGATGGGAAGTCGAAGATGGGCCACGGTAATCCCGTTTTACCGTAAAAATCCACGTGTCAAAAAAACGAAGGGTAAAAAACTTACGAGACCCGATTGAGATTCGGGTTGTCCTTTTTGGGCATTAATCTATCCGTTGACGGCTGAAAGCTTTCAAAACCGTAGAACTCATCGAGGCCTTCGTTTTGACAGGTTATGGCTCCCGTAACTCTAAACGAGCCAGAAGTTATGGCCGTCCGAATAATCGATATCTACAGGCTGCAACATCCACGGTGCAAGGTGCAACATCCGTCCGAAATGGCGAAACAGTGTCGTACGACATTTAGGAATGCGTGCATGGATTCGAAATGGAACAGTACCATAGTGCACCACTCTTCAGCGATGGGAAGTCGAAGACGGGCCACGGTAATCCCGTTTTACCGTAAAAATCCACGTGTCGAAAAAACGAAGGGTAAAAAACTTACGAGACCCGATTGAGATTCGGGTTGTCCTTTTTGGGCATTAATCTATCCGTTGACGGCTGAAAGCTGTCAAAACCGTAGAACTCATCGAGGCCTTCGTTTTGACATGTTATGGGTCCCGTAACTCTAAACGAGCCAGAAGTTATGGCCGTCCGAATAATCGATATCTACAGGGTGCAACATCCATGGTGCAAGGTGCAACATCCGTCCGAAATGGCGAAACAGTGCCGTACGAATTTTAGAAATGCGTGCATGGATTTGAAATGGAACAGTTCCATGGTGCACCACTCACTAGCGATGGAAAATCGAAGACCAGCCACCGTAATCCCGTTTTAACGTAGAAATCCACGTGTCAAAAAAACGAAGGGTAAAAAACTTAGGAGACCCGATTGAGATTCGGGTTGTCCTTTTTGGGCATTAATCTATCCATTGATGGCTGAAAGCTGTCATAACCGTAGAACTCATCGAGGCCTTCGTTTTGATAGGTTATGGCTCCCGTAACTCTAAACGAGCCAGATGTTATGGCCGTCCGAGTAATCGATATCTATAGGGTGCAACATCCACGGTGCAAGGTGCAACATCCGTCCGAAATGGCGAAACAGTGTCGTACGACTTTAAGAAATCCGTGCATGGATTTGAAACGGAACAGTACCATGGTGCACCACTCTCCAGCGATGGTAAATCGAAGACCAGCCACCGTAATCCCATTTTACCGTAAAAATCCACGCGTCGAAAAAACGAAGGCTATAAAACTTACGAGACCCGATTGAGATTCGTGTTGTCCTTTTTGGGCATTAATCTATCCGTTGATGGCTGAAAGCCATCAAAACCATAGAACTCATCGAGGCCTTCATTTTGACAGGTTATGGCTCCCGTAACTCTAAACTAGCCAGAAGTTATGGCCGTCCGAATAGTCGATATCTACAGGGTGCAACATCCACGGTGCGAGGTGCAACATCCGTCCGAAATGGAGAAACAGTGCCGTACGACTTTTAGAAATGCATGGATGGATTTGAAACGGAACAGTACCATGGTGCATCACTCTTCAGCGATGGGAAGTCGAAGACGGGCCACAGTAATCCCGTTTTACCGAAAAAATCCACGGGTCGAAAAAACGAAGGGTAAAATACGTACGAGACCCGATTGAGATTCGGGTTCTCCTTTTTGGGCAATAATCTATCCGTTGACGGCTGAAAGCTGTCAAAACCGTAGAACTCATCGAGGCCTTCGTTTTGACAGGTTATGGCTCCCGTAACCCTTAACGAACCAGAAGTTATGGCCGTCCGAATAATCGATATCTACAGGGTGCAACATCCACGGTGCAAGGTGCAACATCCGTCCGACATGGCGAAACAGTGCCGTACGACTTTTAGAAACGCGTGCACGGATTTGAAACGGAACAGTACCATGGTGCATCACTCTCCAGCGATGGTGAATCGAAGACCAGCCATGGCAATCCCTTTTTACCGTAAAAATCCACGTGTCGAAAAAACGAAGGGTAAAAAACTTACGAGACCCGATTGAGATTCGGGTTGTCCTTTTTGGGCATTAATCTATCCGTTGACGGCTGAAAGCTGTCAAAGCCGTTGAACTCATCGAGGCCTTCGTTTTGACAGGTTATGGCTCCCGTAACTCTAAACGAGCCAGAAGTTATGGCCGTCCGAATAATCGATATCTACAGGGTGCAACATCCACGGTGCAAGGTGCAACATCCGTCCGACATGGCGAAACAGTGCCGTACGACTTTTAGAAATGCGTGCATGGATTTGAAACGGAACAATACCATGGTGCACCACTTTCCAGCGATGGTAAATCGAACACCAGCCACCGTAATCCCGTTTTGCCCTAAAAATCCATGTGTCGAAAGAACGAAGGGTAAAAAACCTACGAGACCCGATTAAGATTCGGGTTGTCCTTTTTGGGCATTAATCTATCCGTTGACGGCTGAAAGTTGTCAAAGCCGTGGAACTCATCGTGGCCTTCGTTTTGACAGGTTATGGCTCCCGTAAATCTAAACGAGCCATAAGTTATGGCCGTCCGAATAATTGATATCTACAGGGTGCAACATCCACGGTGCAAGGTGCAACATCCGTCCGAAATGGCGAAACAGTGCCGTACGACTTTTAGAAATGCGTGCACGCATTTGAAACGGAACGGTACCATGGTGCGCCACTCTCCAGCGATGGTAAAACGAAGACCGGCCACCGTAATCCCGTTTTACCGTAAAAATCCACGTGTCAAAAAAACGAAGGCTATAAAACTTAAGAGACCCGATTGAGATTCGCGTTGTCCTTTTTGGGCATTAATCTATCCGTTGACGGCTGAAAGCCATCAAAGCCATAGAACTCATCGAGGCCTTCATATTGACAGGTTATGGCTCCCGTAACTCTAAACGAGCCAGAAGTTATGGCCGTCCGAATAGTCGATATCTACAGGGTGCAACATCCACGGTGCAAGGTGCAACATCCGTCCGAAATGGAGAAACGGTGCCGTATGACTTTTAGAAATGCATGCATGGATTTGAAACGGAACAGTACCATGGTGCATCACTCTTCAGCGATGGGAAGTCGAAGACGGGCCACGGTAATCCCGTTTTACCGAAAAAATCCACGGGTCGAAAAAACAAAGGGTAAAATACGTACGAGACCTGATTGAGATTCGGGTTCTCCTTTTTGGGCATTAATCTATCCGTTGACGGCTGAAAGCTGTCAAAGCCGTAGAACTCATCGAGGCCTTCGTTTTGACAGGTTATGGCTTCCGTAACTCTGAATGAGCCAGAAGTTATGGCCGTCCGAATAATCGATATCTACAGGGTGCAACATGCACGGTGCAAGCTGCAACATCTGTCCGACATGGCGAAACAGTGTCGTACGACTTTTAGAAATGCGTGCATGGATTTGAAACGGAACAACCATGGTGCACCACTCTCCAGCGATGGTAAATCGAAGACCAGCCATCGTAATCCCGTTTTGCCGTAAAAATCCACGTGTCGAAAAAACGAAGGGTAAAAAACTTGCGAGACCCGATTGAGATTCGGGTTGTCCTTTTTGGGCATTAATCTATCTGTTGACGCTGAACGCTGTCAAAGCCGTTGAACTCATCGAGGCCTTCGTTTTGACAGGTTATGGCTCCCGTAAATCTAAACGAGCCAGAAGTTATGGCCGTCCGAATAATCGATATCTACAGGGTGCAACATCCACGGTGCAAGGTGCAACATCCGTCCGACATGGCGAAACAGTGTCGTACAACTTTTAGAAATGCGTGCATGGATTTGAAACGGAACAGTACCACGGTGCACTACTCTTCAGCGATGGTAAATCGAAGACCAGCCACCGTAATCCCGTTTTGCCGTAAAAATCCATGTGTCGAAAAAACGAAGGGTAAAAAACTTACGAGACCCGATTGAGATTCGGGTTGTCCTTTTTGGGCATTAATCTATCCGTTGACGACTGAAAGCTGTCAAAGCCGTGGAACTCATCGAGGCCTTCGTTTTGACAGGTTATGGCTCCCGTAACTCTAAACGAGCCAGAAGTTATGGCCGTCCGAATAATTGATATCTACAGGGTGCAACATCCACGGTGCAAGGTGCAACATCCGTCCGAAATGGCGAAACAGTGCCGTACGACTTTTAGAAATGCGTGCATGGATTTGAAACGGAACAGTACCATGGTGCACCACTCTTCAGCGATGGGAAGTCGAAGATGGGCCACGGTAATCCCGTTTTACCGTAAAAATCCACGTGTCAAAAAAACGAAGGGTAAAAAACTTACGAGACCCGATTGAGATTCGGGTTGTCCTTTTCGGGCATTAATCTATCCGTTGACGGCTGAAAGCTGTCAAAACCGTCGAACTCATCGAGGCCTTCGTTTTGACAGGTTATGGCTCCCGTAACTCAAAACGAGCCAGAAGTTATGGCCGTCCGAATAATCGATATCTACAGGGTGCAACATCCACGGTGCAAGGTGCAACATCCGTCCGAAATGGCGAAACAGTGCCGTACGAATTTTAGAAATGCGTGCATGGATTTGAAACGGAACAGTACCATGGTGCACCACTCTCCAGCGATGGAAAATTGAAGACCAGCCACCGTAATCCCGTTTTACCGTAAAAATCCACGTGTCAAAAAAACGAAGGGTAAAAAACTTACGAGACCCGATTGAGATTCGGGTTGTCCTTTTTGGGCATTAATCTATCCGTTGATGGCTGAAAGCTGTCATAACCGTAGAACTCATCGAGGCCTTCGTTTTGACAGGTTATGGCTTGCGTAACTCTAAACGAGCCAGAAGTTATGGCCGTCCGAATAATCGATATCTATAGGGTGCAACATCCACGGTGCAAGGTGCAACATCCGTCCGAAATGGCGAAACAGTGTCGTACGACTTTAAGAAATGCGTGCATGGATTTGAAACGGAACAGTACCATGGTGAACCACTCTCCAGTGATGGTAAATCGAAGACCAGCCACCGTAATCCCGTTTTACCGTAAAAATCCACATGTCGAAAAAACGAAGGCTATAAAACTTACGAGACCCGATTGAGATGCGGGTTGTCCTTTTTGGGCATTAATCTATCCGTTGACGGCTGAAAGCCATCAAAGCCATAGAACTCATCGAGGCCTTCATTTTGACAGGTTATGGCTCCCGTAACTCTAAACAAGCCAGAAGTTATGGTCGTCCGAATAGTCGATATCTACAGGGTGCAACATCCACGGTGCAAGGTGCAACATCCGTCCGAAATGGAGAAACAGTGCCGTACGACTTTTAGAAATGCGTGCATAGATTTGAAACGGAACAGTACCATGGTGCATCACTCTTCAGCGATGGGAAGTCGAAGACGGGCCACGGTAATCCCGTTTTACCGTAAAAATCCACGGGTCGAAAAAACGAAGGGTAAAATACGTACGAGACCCGATTGGGATTCGGGTTCTCCTTTTTGGGCATTAATCTATCCGTTGACGGCTGAAAGCCATCAAAGCCATAGAACTCATCGAGGCCTTCGTTTTGACAGGTTATGGCTCCTGTAACTCTTAACGAGCCAGAAGTTATGGCCGTCCGAATAATCGATATCTAGAGGGTGCAACATCCACGGTGCAAGGTGCAACATCCGTCGGACATGGCGAAACAATGCCGTACGACTTTTAGAAATGCGTGCATGGATTTGAAACGGAACAGTACCATGGTGCACCACTCTCCAGCGATGGTAAATCGAAGACCAGCCATCGTAATCCCGTTTTGCCGTAAAAATCCACGTGTCGAAAAAACGAAGGGTAAAAAACCTACGAGACCCGATTGAGATTCGGGTTGTCCTTTTTGGGCATTAATCTATCCGTTGACGGCTGAAAGCTGTCAAAGCCGTAGAACTCATTGAGGCCTTCGTTTTGACAGGTTATGGCTCCCGTAACTCTAAACGAGCCAGAAGTTATGGCCGTCCGAATAATTGATATCTACAGGGTGCAACATCCACGGTGCATGGTGCAACATCAGTCCGAAATGGCGAAACAGTGCCGTACGACTTTTAGAAATGCGTGCATGGATTTGAAACAGAAAAGTACCATGGTGCGCCACTCTTCAGCGATTTGAAGTCAAAGATGGGCCGCGGTAATCCCGTTTTACCGTAAAAATCCATGTGTCAAAAAAACGAAGGGTAAAAAACTTACGAGACCCGATTGAGATTCGGGTTGTCCTTTTTGGGCATTAATCTATCCGTTGACGGCTGAAAGCCATAAAAACCGTAGAACTCATCGAGGCCTTCGTTTTGACAGGTTATGGCTCCCGTAACTCTAAACGAGCCAGTAGTTATGGCCGTCCGAATAATCGATATCTACAGGGTGCAACATCCACGGTGCAAGGTGCAACATCCGTCCGAAATGGCGAAACAGTGCCGTACGACTTTTAGGAATGCGTGCATGGATTCAAAACGGAACAGTATCATGGTGCACCACTCTTCAGCGATGGGAAGTCGAAGACGGGCCACGGTAATCCCGTTTTACCGTAATAATCCACGTGTCGAAAAAACGAAGGGTAAAAAACTTACGAGACCCGATTGAGATTCGGGTTGTCCTTTTTGGTCATTAATCTATCCGTTGACGGCTGAAAGCTGTCAAAACCGTAGAACTCGTCGAGGCCTTCGTTTTGACAGGTTATGGCTCCCGTAACTCTAAACGAGCCAAAAGTTATGGCCGTCCGAATAATCGATATCTACAGGGTGCAACATCCACGGTGCAAGGTGCAAAATCCGTCAGAAATGGCGAAACAGTGCCGTACGAATTTTAGAAATGCGTGCATAGATTTGAAACGGAACAGTACCATGGTGCACCACTCTCCAGCATTGGAAAATCGAAGACCAGCCACCGTAATCCCGTTTTACCGTAAAAATCCACGTGTCAAAAAAAGGAAGGGTAAAAAACTTACGAGACCAGATTGAGATTCGGGTTGTCCTTTTTGGGCATTAATCTATGCATTGATGGCTGAAAGCTGTCATAACCGTAGAACTCATCGAGGCCTTCGTTTTGACAGGTTATGGCTCCCGTAACTCTAAACGAGCCAGAAGTTATGGCCGTCCGAATAATCGATATCTATAGGGTGCAACATCCACGGTGCAAGGTGCAATATCCGTCCGAAATGGCGAAACAGTGCCGTACGACTTTAAAAAATGCGTGCATGGATTTGAAACGGAACAGTACCATGGTGCACCACTCTCCAGCGATGGTAAATCGAAGACCAGCCAACGTAATCCCGTTTTACCGTAAAAATCCACGTGTCGAAAAAACGAAGGGTAAAATACGTACGAGACCCGATTGAGATTCGGGTTGTCTTATTTGGGCATTAATCTATCCGTTGATGGCTGAAAGCTGTCAGAGCCGTAGAACTCATCGAGGCCTTCGTTTTGACTGGTTATGGCTTCCGTAACTCTAAACGAGCCAGAAGTTATGGCCGTCCGAATAGTCGATATCTGCAGGGTGCAACATCCACCGTGCAAGGTGCAACATCCTTCCGAAATGGAGAAACAGTGCCGTACGACTTTTAGAAATGCATGCATGGATTTGAAACGGAACAGTACCATGATGCATCACTTTTCAGCGATGGAAAATCGAAGACGGGCCACTGTAATCCCGTTTTACCGAAAAAATCCACGGGTCGAAAAAACGAAGGGTAAAATACGTACGAGACTTGATTGAGATTCGGGTTCTCCTTTTTGGGCATTAACCTATCCGTTGACGGCAGAAAGCTGTCAAAGCCGTAGAACTCATCGAGGCCTTCGTTTTGACAGGTTATGGCTTCCGTAACTCTTAACGAGCCAGAAGTTATGGCCGTCCGAATAATCGATATCTACATGGTGCAACATCCACGGTGCAAGGTGCAACGTCTGTCCGACATGGCGAAACAGTGCCGTACGACTTTTAGAAATGCGTGCATGGATTTGAAATGGAACAGTACCATGGTGCACCACTCTCCAGCGATGGTAAATCGAAGACCAGCCATCGTAATCCCGTTTTGCCGTAAAAATCCACGTGTCGAAAAAACGAAGGGTAAAAAACTTACGAGACCCGATTGAGATTCGAGTTGTCCTTTTTGGGCATTAATCTATCCATTAACGGCTGAAAGCTGTCAAAGCCGTTGAACTCATCGAGGCCTTCATTTTGACAGGTTATGGTTCCCGTAACTCTAAACGAGCCAGAAGTTATGGCCGTCCGAATAATCGATATCTAGAGGGTGCAACATCCACGGTGCAAGGTGCAACATCCGTCCGACATGGCGAAACAGTGTCGTACGACTTTTAGAAATGCATGCATCGATTTGAAACGGAACAGTACCATGGTGCACTACTCTCCAGCGATGGTAAATCGAAGACCAGCCACCGTAATCCCGTTTTTCCATAAAAATCCATGTGTCGAAAAAACGAAGGGTAAAAAACTTACGAGACCCGATTGAGATTCGGGCTGTCCTTTTTGGGCATTAATCTATCCGTTGACGGCTGAAAGCAGTCAAAGCCGTGGAACTCATCGAGTCCTTCGTTTTGACAGGTTATGGCTCCCATAACTCTAAACGAGCCAGAAGTTATGGCCGTCCGAATAATTGATATCTACAGGGTGCAACATCCACGGTGCAAGGTGCAACATCCGTCCGAAATGGCGAAACAGTGCCGTACGACTTTTAGAAGTGCGTGCATGGATTTGAAACGGAACAGTACCATGGTGCACCCTTCTTCAGCGATGGGAAGTCGAAGATGGGCCACGGTAATCCCGTTTTACTGTAAAAATCCACGTGTCAAAAAAACGAAGGGTAAAAAACTTACGAGACCCGATTGAGATTCGGGTAGTCCTTTTTGGGCATTAATCTATCCGTTGACGGCTGAAAGCTGTCAAAGCCGTTGAACTCATCGAGGCCTTCGTTTTGACTGGTTATGGCTCCCGTAACTCTAAACGAGCCAGAAGTTATGGCCGTCCGAATAATCGATATCTACAGGGTGCAACATCCACGGTGCAAGGTGCAACATCCGTCCGAAATGGCGAAACAGTGTCGTACGACTTTTAGAAATGCGTGCAAGGATTTGAAACGGAACAGTACCATGGTGCACCACTCTTCGGCGATGGAAAGTGGAAGACCAGCCACCGTAATCCCGTTTTACCGTAAAAATCCACGTGTCAAAAAACGAAGGGTAAAAAACTTACGAGACCCGATTGAGATTCGGGTTGTCCTTTTTGGGCATTAATCTGTCCGTTGACGGCTGAAAGCTGTCAAAACCGTAGAACTCATCGAGGCCTTCGTTTTGACAGGTTATGGCTCCCGTAACTCTAAACGAGCCAGAAGTTATGGCCGTCCGAATAATCGATATCTACAGGGTGCAACATCCACGGCGCAAGGTGCAACATCCGTCCGAAATGGCGAAACAGTGCCGTACGAATTTTAGAAATGCGTGCATGGATTTGAAATGGAACAGTATCATGGTGCACCACTCTCCAGCGATGGAAAATCGAAGACCAGCCACCGTAATCCCGTTTTACCGTAAAAATCCACGTGTCAAAAAAACGAAGGGTAAAAAACTTACGAGACCCGATTGAGATTCGGGTTGTCCTTTTTGGGCATTAATCTATCCATTGATGGCTGAAAGCTGTCATAACCGTAGAACTCATCGAGGCCTTCGTTTTGACAGGTTATGGCTCCCGTAACTCTAAACGAGCCAGAAGTTATGGCCGTCCGAATAATCGATATCTATAGGGTGCAACATCCACGGTGCAAGGTGCAACATCCGTCCGAAATGGCGAAACAGTGCCGTACGACTTTAAAAAATGCGTGCACGGATTTGAAACGGAACAGTACCATGGTGCACCACTCTCCAGCGATGGTAAATCGAAAACCAGCCATCGTAATCCCGTTTTACCGTAAAAATCCACGTGTCGAAAAAACGAAGGGTAAAATACGTACGAGACCCGATTGAGATTCGGGTTGTCCTATTTGGGCATTATTCTATCCGTTGATGGCTGAAAGCTGTCAGAGCCGTAGAACTCATCGAGGCCTTCGTTTTGACTAGTTATGGCTTCCGTAACTCTAAACGAGCCAGAAGTTATGGCCGTCCGAATACTCGATATCTACAGGGTGCAACATCCACGGTGCAAGGTGCAACATCCTTCTGAAATGGAGAAACAGTGCCGTATGACTTTTAGAGATGCATGCATGGATTTGAAATGGAACAGTACCATGGTGCATCACTCTTCAGCGATGGGAAGTCGAAGACGGGCCACGGTAATCCCTTTTTACCGAAAAAATCCACGGGTCGAAAAAACGAAGGGTAAAATACGTACGAGACCCGATTGAGATTCGGTTTTTCCTTTTTGGGCACTAATCTATCCGTTGACGGCTGAAAGCTGTCAAAGCTGTAGAACTCATCAAGGCCTTCGTTTTGGCAGGTTATGGCTTCAGTAACTCTTAACGAGCCAGAAGTTATGGTCGTCCGAATAATCGATATCTACAGGGTGCAACATCCATGGTGCAAGGTGCAACATCTGTCCGACATGGCGAAACAGTGCCGTACGACTTTTAGAAATGCGTGCATGGATTTGAAACGGAACAGTACCATGGTGCACCACTCTCCAGCGATGGTAAATCGAAGACCAGCCATCGTAATCCCGTTTTGCCGTAAAAATCCACGTGTCGAAAAAACGAAGGGTAAAAAACTTACGAGACCCGATTGAGATTCGAGTTGTCCTTTTTGGGCATTAATCTGTCCGTTGACGGCTGAAAGCTGTCAAAGCCGTTGAACTCATCGAGGCCTTCGTTTTGACAGGTTATGGCTCCCGTAACTCTAAACGAGCCAGAAGTTATGGCCGTCCGAATAATTGATATCTACAGGGTGCAACATCCACGGTGCAAGGTGCAACATCCGTCCGAAATGGCGAAACAGTGCCGTACGACTTTTAGAAATGCGTGCATGGATTTGAAACGGAACAGTACCATGGTGCACCACTCTTCAGCGATGGGAAGTCAAAGATGGGCCACGGTAATCCCGTTTTACCGTAAAAATCCACGTGTCCAAAAAACGAAGGTTAAAAAACTTACGAGACCCGATTGAGATTCGGGTTGTCCTTTTTGGGCATTAATCTATCCGTTGATGGCTGAAAGCTGTCAAAGCCGTGGAACTCATCGAGTCCTTCGTTTTGACAGGTTATGGCTCTCGTAACTCTAAACGAGCCAGAAGTTATGGCCGTCCGAATAATCGATATCTACAGGGTGCAACGTCCACGGTGCAAGGTGCAACATCCGCCCGAAATGGCCAAAACAGTGCCGTACGACTTTTAGAAATGCGTGCATGGATTTGAAACGGAACAGTACCATGGTGCACTACTCTCCAGCGATGGAAAATCGAAGACCAGCCACCATAATCCCGTTTTACCGTAAAAATCCACGTGTCAAAAAAACGAAGGGTAAAAAACTTACGAGACCCGATTGAGATTCGGGATGTCCTTTTTGGGCATTAATCTATTCGTTGACGGCTGAAAGCTGTCAAAACCATAGAACACATCGAGGCCTTCTTTTTGACAGGTTATGGCTCCCGTAACTCTAAACGATCCAGAAGTTATGGCCGTCCGAATAATCGATATCTACAGGGTGCAACATCCACGGTGCAAGGTGCAACATCCGTCCGAAATGGCGAAACAGTGCCGTACGACTTTTAGAAATGCGTGCATGGATTTGAAATGGAATAGTACCATGGTGCACCACTCTCCAGCGATGGTAAATCGAAGACCAGCCACCGTAATCCCGTTTTACCGTAAAAATCCACGTGTCGAAAAAACGAAGGGTAAAAAACTTACGAGACCAGATTGAGATTCGGGTTGTCCTTTTTGGGCATTAATCTATCCGTTGATGACTGAAAGCTGTCAAAGCCGTAGAACTCGTCGAGGTCTTCGTCTTGATAGGTTATGGCTCCCGTAACTCTAAACGAGCCGGAAGTTATGGCCGTCCGAATAATCGATATCTACAGGGTGCAACATCCACGGTGCAAGGTGCAACATCCATCCGACATGGCGAAACAGTGTCGTACGAATTTTAGAAATGCGTGCATGGATTTGAAATGGAACAGTACCATGGTGCACCACTCTCCAGCGATGGTAAATCGAAGACCAGCCACCGTAATCCCGTTTTACCGTAAAAATCCACGTGTCGAAAAAACGAAGGGTAAAAAACTTACGAGACCCGATTGAGATTCGGGTTGTCCTTTTTGGGCATTAATCTATCCGTTGAAGGCAGAAAGCCGTCAAAGCCGTAGAACTCATCGAGGCCTTCGTTTTGACAGGTTATGGCTCCCGTAACTCTAAACGAGCCAGAAGTTATGGCCGTCCGAATAATCGATATCTACAGGGTGCAACGTCCACGGTGCAAGGTGCAACATCCATCCGAAATGGAGAAACAGTGCCGTACGACTTTTAGAAATGCATGCATGGATTTGAAACGGAACAGTACCATGGTGCATTACTCTTCAGCGATGGGAAGTCGAAGACGGGCCACGGTAATCCCGTTTTACCGTAAAAATCGACGTGCCGAAAAAACGAAGGGTAAAAAACTTACGAGACCCGATTGAGATTCGGGTTCTCCTTTTTGGGCATTAATCTATCCGTTGATGACTGAAAGCTGTAAAAGCCGTAGAACTCATCGAGGCCTTCGTTTTGACAAGTTATGGCTCCCGTAACTCTTAACGAGCCAGAAGTTATGGCCGTCCGAATAATCGATATCTATAGGGTGCAACATCCACGGTGCAAGGTGCAACATCCGTCCGACATGGCGAAACAGTGTCGTACGACTTTTAGAAATGCGTGCATGGATTTGAAACGAAACAGTACCATGGTACACCACTCTCCAGCGATGGTAAATCGAAGACCAGCAACCGTAATCCCGTTTTGCCGTAAAAATCCACGTGTTGAAAAAACGATGGGTAAAAAACTTACGAGACCCAATTGAGATTCGGGTTGTCCTTTTTGGGCATTACTCTATCCGTTGACGGCTGAAAGCTGTCAAAACCGTAGAACTCAATGAGGCCTTCGTTTTGACAGGTTATGGCTCCCGCAACTCTAAACGAGCCAGAAGTTATGGCCGTCCGAATAATTGATATCTACAGGGTGCAACATCCACGGTGCAAGGTGCAACATCCGTCCGAAATGGCAAAACAGTGCCGTACGACTTTTAGAAATGCATGCATGGATTTGAAACGGAACAGTACCATGGTGCACCACTCTTCAGCGATGGGAAGTAGAAGATGGGCCACGGAAATCCCGTTTTACCGTAAAAATCCACGTGTCAAAAAAACGAAGGGTAAAAAACTTATGAGACCCGATTGAGATTCAGGTTGTCCTTTTTGGGCATTAATCTTACCGTTGACGGCCGAAAGCTATCAAAACCGTAGAACTCATCGAGGCCTTCGTTTTGACAGGTTATGGCTCCCGTAACTCTAAACGAGCCATGAGTTATGGCCGTCCGAATAATCGATATCTACAGGGTGCAACATCCATGGTGCAAGGTGCAACATCCGTCCGAAATGGCGAAACAGTGCCGTACGACTTTTAGAAATGCGTGCATGTATTTGAAACGGAACAGTACCATGGTGCACTTCTCTCCAGCGATGGAAAATCGAAGACCAGCCACCATAATCCCGTTTTACCGTAAAACTCCACGTGTCAAAAAAACGAAGGGTAAAAAACTTACGAGACCCGATTGAGATTCGGGTTGTCCTTTTTGGGCATTAATCTATTCGTTGACGGCTGAAAGCTGTCAAAACCATAGAACTCATCGAGGCCGTCTTTTTGACAGGTTATGGCTCTCGTAACTCTAAACGAGCCAGAAGTTATGGTCGTCCGAATAATCGATATCTACAGGGTGCAACATCCATGGTGCAAGGTGCAACATCCGTCCGAAATGGCGAAACAGTACCGTACGACTTTTTGAAATGCGTGCATGGATTTGAAACGGAACAGTACCATGGTGCACCACTCTCCAGCGATGGTAAATCGAAGACCAGCCACCGTCATCCCGTTTTACCGTAAAAATCCACGTGTCGAAAAAACGAAGGGTAAAAAACTTACGAGACCAGATTGAGATTCTGGTTGTCCTTTTTGGGCATTAATCTATCCGTTGACGACTGAAAGCTGTCAAAGCCGTAGAACTCGTCGAGGTCTTCGTCTTGACAGGTTATGGCTCCCGTAACTCTAAACGAGCCAGAAGTTATGGCCCTCCGAATAATCGATATCTACAGGGTGTAACATCCACGGTGCAAGTGCAACATTCGTCCGACATGGCGAAACAGTGCCGTACGAATTTTAGAAATGCGTGCATGGATTTGAAACGGAATAGTACCATGGTGCACCACTCTCCAGCGATGGTAAATCGAAGACCAGCCACCGTAATCCCGTTTTGCCGTAAAAATCCACGTGTCGAAAAAACGAAGGGTAAAAAACTTACGAGACCCGATTGAGATTCGGGTTGTCCTTTTTGGGCATTAATCTATCCGTTGACGGCTTAAAGCTGTCAAAGCCGTAGAACTCATCGAGGCCTTCGTTTTGATAGGTTATGGCTCCCGTAACTCTAAACGAGCCAGAAGTTATGGCCGTCCAAATAATCGATATCTACAGGATGCAACATCCACGGGGCTAGGTGCAACATCCGTCCGAAACGGCGAAACAGTACCGTACGACTTTTAGAAATGCGTGCATGGATTTGAAACGGAACAGTACCATGGTGCACCACTCTTCAGCGATGGGAAGTCGAAGATGGGCCACGGTAATCCCGTTTTAGCGTAAAAATCCACGTGTCCAAAAAACGAAGGGTAAAAAACTTACGAGACCCGATTGAGATTCGGGTTGTCCTTTTTGGGCATTAAACTATCCGTTGACGGCTGAAAGCTGTCAAAGCCGTGGAACTCATCGAGTCCTTCGTTTTGACAGGTTATGGCTCTCGTAACTCTTAACGAGCCAGAAGTTATGGCCGTCCGAATAATCGATATCTACAGGGTGCAACGTCCACGGTGCAAGGTGCAACATCCGTCCGAAATGGCCAAAACAGTGTCGTACGACTTTTAGAAATGCGTGCATGGATTTTGAAACGGAACAGTACCATGGTGCACTACTCTCCAGCGATGGAAAATCGAAGACCAGCCACCATAATCCCGTTTTACCGTAAAAATCCACGTGTCAAAAAAACGAAGGGTAAAAAACTTACGAGACCCGATTGAGATTCGGGATGTCCTTTTTGGGCATTAATCTATTCGTTGACGGCTGAAAGCTGTCAAAACCATAGAACACATCGAGGCCTTCTTTTTGACAGGTTATGGCTCCCGTAACTCTAAACGATCCAGAAGTTATGGCCGTCCGAATAATCGATATATACAGGGTGCAACATCCATGGTGCAAGGTGCAACATCCGTCTGAAATGGCGAAACAGTGCCGTACGACTTTTAGAAATGCGTGCATGGATTTGAAATGGAACAGTACCATGGTGCACCACTCTCCAGCGATGGTAAATCGAAGACCAGCCACCGTAATCCCGTTTTACCGTAAAAATCCACGTGTCGAAAAAACGAAGGGTAAAAAACTTACGAGACCAGATTGAGATTCGGGTTGTCCTTTTTGGGCATTAATCTATCCGTTGATGACTGAAAGCTGTCAAAGCCGTAGAACTCGTCGAGGTCTTCGTCTTGATAGGTTATGGCTCCCGTAACTCTAAACGAGCCAGAAGTTATGGCCGTCCGAATAATCGATATCTACAGGGTGCAACATCCACGGTGCAAGGTGCAACATCCGTCCGACATGGCGAAACAGTGTCGTACGAATTTTAGAAATGCGTGCATGGATTTGAAATGGAACAGTACCATGGTGCACCACTCTCCAGCGATGGTAAATCGAAGACCAGCCACCGTAATTGTAACGACCCAGAATTTTTAGTAATTTAAATTTGAGTATTTAATTAATTTTAAATATTTATAAGTGAAAATTTTAATTTAAATAATTTATTTCTTGAATATTGGATTTAATTGGTCATTTAAATCGATTAATTAATAGTGAAATTCCGTAGATAATTAAATATTGGGTTAAATATGATTGAAAATGATTTGGAAAATTTTATTTTATCATATTAAAGTTATAGAAATATTTTAGAACTTGTAAAATTGAATTTGGAGTTAATTTGAAAAAATTGAATATTTTAATATTTAATTATCGACTGAAAAATAGCCAATTTTTGAACAGTCTCGGAATTGAACGAAACGAGTTCCATTGGATCCGTAATAGTTAATTATTATCGGATTTCAATTTTCGTAGCAATCGGAGTTGTCGTTTGACCGTGGCAGCTCGAAACGCATCAATATCGTTTTAATATAAATTCGGCGAGTAAAAATAGCCATTTTTCAAACGGTCTCGGATTTCGACGAAACCAGTTTCATCGGATCCGTAATGTGATATTATTGTAAGATTTCAAATTTTAAGTCGTTTGGATTTATCGTTTGTCCGGTACAAGCCAAAACGCCTAGAAATCGCTTAAATCGGTTTAAATTTAAATCGACTGTTTATTGCCGTATCTCACACATACTTTCGAATTAGCTTACGAAACCTGTTCCGTTGTGTCCGGAATGCGGAAAAACCTTAGGATCGCCTGGCGGCACGCGTCGTTTGGAGTTCGTTTGCAAAAGTGTCAATTTGGGATTTTTATTATTTAAATAATAATTGTATGTGGTTATAAATGCAAATTTTCACCAAAACCCTAGCTCATTATGTTTATGGCCGGCCCTAATTATTCAAAGGCCAGAAAATGTCGCCCCTTCCACCTCAAATCCACACAGATCCGTCGAGTTTTAGAAGAAACTTCCAACTGGAAAGTCGTAGAGGGCAGAGAGGGCTTCGATCTCAACGGTCGAGATCGAAATTGGAGCAACGGGGTGAGGGAGAGGGACCCGCGTTCTTGGGCTGTTGCGCACGGTTTTCGAGGCAGTAATGGTGGCCGAGTTCAACATCCTTGCAGGCGTGGGTAGCTCTTGTCGAGAGCTTCGATTTGGCACATCCTGATCGCTTTCTAGCGGAGTGTGGTGATGGCGAAGTGGAACCCTAGTTCATAGAGATTGGGTTCTCTTCTACTGGAGTATGCGTGAAACGAAGAAGGAACGGGGGGGAAGGATCTGCGTGCGCAGGGAAGATGAGTAAGGGAGTGGGGGCCACATGCGTTTGAGGGTGAGATGTTGTTTCTTTTATTTTTTTTGTTTTGTTTAAATTCAAAATTCAAATCATGCAACTTTAAAACGTGATATCTTTTGCATGCGAGGTCGGATTCGAACGAGATTTTTTGCGTTGGAATCGTATTCGCATGCTCTTCGCAATGCAGCTGGTTTGGAGTCGATTGGAGCTCGTTTGAATTTCGGATAAAATTAAACGTTCGTTTAATTTTATTCGGAACGAACGCCGAAACCGGAAATAAAATCAAGGTGAGAACTCCTCACTCAATCGAAAGGTTTTGTTTAAGATTTTAAGTAGTTAATGTTGATTGATGATTGCTGTTTGATTGTGCTAGTAGATATAGTAGGATATATACTATATATAGCGATATATATATATTGGCATATGTATATATCGGATTTGATTCCCCGCCTCGTATAGCGGATGAGACCCTATTGCGCCGTTATTAAGCGGAATATTTATAAAATCCCATATACCGCGATATTCCACCTTGAAGTGGAATTGGTATTGTGCTAACGTCTGTGGATGCAGGGTAACAGGTTGGAGGGATCCAACTGGATCCCTCACATATTTATTTGTTTATAAATATTATGTTGATTGTTGATAATCATATTTATATATGACACTTATTCCCGTGATTGACCATTCGATGTCGTTGCATCATCGGATTCTAATTTTTAAATTAAAAATAACGGTTTTGAATTTAAAAGGGGTTTTAAATCGATTTTTCCAAGAATATGGTTTATTAAAATTTTGAATTGATTAAATTTTGAAATAAATAGATGGATAAATTTTTATGTTTTAAAAATTTATATTTTTATATAATATAACTTAAAAGAAATTTTTAACAATAATAGGTTTCTATAAAATAGTTAAATTTGGTTTTTTGGGGAGTTATTATTATTAATGGTTTATATAAAGGATTTTATAAATGGATGTTTTTAAATAAAAATTATTGAAGTTATAGAATAAATTTATAAAGTGTTAAGTTGATGTATAACATGAATTCCACTAGGATTTATAGATTAATAAATGTGAAATTTATAAAACGAATGGTTATTGAAAAATTTTAAGTTTATAAGTTATTAACTTATAGAAATGGATTTGGGCATTAAAAAGGGGAATTTTATAGAAATTGTTAATAAATGAAGATTTCATTAGTTGAAATTATTATAAACCATAAAGAAATCTTGTAAGTGATAAGATTTTAAATTGGTGAAGTTCAAAGGAACGATTTGGTAAATAAATAATATTATAAGTATTTAACTTACAATATGGCTTTTGGGTATGAAATTGGGTTATGTAAAATTGCATCGGATTAATAAAGGAATTTATAAAATTGGGGTTTATAATAGAAATGGAATTTATAAACTATGTTTATAAATTTGAAATTCATCGAATTTGATAAATTGAAATATGGGAATTTGTTAAGTGGGCTATATTCACTATTTTGAATATTGAATAGATTATTAAATAAAATGGGTTTGTTTTTGGGAAAGGAATGTTTTAAATGGAATTTAAAACGAATTAAAGGTGTTTTAAAATGTATTGAGTATTGAAAACATAGATTTCAACATTGATTGTTGAAATAGACGTTTTCGAGAAACAGAAGGGGATAATTTGTATAGTATTGGATTTATATATCTATTTTTAATTTCAAATCCATATACTAGTGTTTTTGGGTTGTCGTAACGATGTTTTACGCAACATTCGTTTTTAACCCAAATAAATGTGAATAAAAGAATGTTTTCTTAAAGAGAATGGAATAAAATACTTAACGGTAACTTAAGTATATTGAATATTTCCAAATTGTTGAAAATAAATAAATTTGTGAATTACTTATTTTTAAAATAAGCATGGGAATGGTTTTCTAATATGAAATGGAACGGTTTTTGTGAATTCACCTTTAAGGTAATTGAAAGCAAATAACTTGAAATCGATTTGGGAATCGTATGCTAGTAGATGCTTGGAATTTAAATCCACTTTGGAATTTATATATATGAAGGGAAATTTGTTTAAAATATAAATGTTGATTTATTTTTAAATATGAAAATATAATTTACGAATTTGGAACGTAAGTAAAATAAATCGGTAAAGATTTATTTGGTGGTTTGAAATTTGTTTCAAAAGGTATATATGGTTAAGGTGATTTGAAATTAGTTTTCAAATGGTTAAGGTGATTTTAAATTAGTTTTCAAATGGTTAAGGTGATTTGAAATTGGTTTGCAAATGGTTAATGTAATTTGAAAATTGGTTTTCAAATGGTAAAGGTAAATTGAAAATTGGTTTTTCAATTGGTTAAGTGTGGAAAATTTTATCGTGAAGTGGTTTTGGTAAAACAAATAACTGGGGCAATTATTTGTAAATGGTGTATATATATATATATCTTGTAAAGATATTTTGGGACTTAATAATTTTGGAAAAATTACTTGGAATCTGATGATGTGGCGCATTTTTATTGATAGTTAAATAACCGACTATCAATATTTACCCTTGGATGGTATTGATTGTGTTTGTTTGGAATTGAATGCACACTTATTTTTAAAATAAGCGCTCGCTATTCGGTTTAGCCGGGAGAGGACCTTTGTGTCATGTATCCCATTCCGAATATGCGATACGTCGTTTGGATTGCATTTGAAGACCGGTGTTGAAGACCGGGTATTTGTGAAAACGATAGGATGACCTATCGATTGTCTCCGCATCGTTAGCTACGATATGGAGATTTCCTTTGTGATGGGAAATTTTATCGGGATTGTGAATACCCGGATTGCAAGGGCTTCTTTGGAAGTGCCTTCGGTTCTGTTCGAACCCGGAACAGACTTGTATGGTTACGTGTCTGACATTACATTTTGAGAGATAGAGCAGATTTCTTTCAAATACATTTCTGTTGGTGGCGGAGAATTTATTCTCTTAGCTTAACACCCTTCTCTGAGACGTACGAGCTCAGAGGTTATGTAGTTGAAGGTTATCAGCGATATTTCCCAATCTGGTAATGTGGCATGCTGAGTGCTGCTGTGTGATGATCATTGGTTGATCGTTTGGATATGATCATTTGTTTGATCATTTATCTTTGTGATTATTGCTTTGGTCATCTGTGGACCCAAAGCATGGCTTTGTTGCACAAAGCGTAGCTTTGTGGACGAGACTTCGTCAGGACCTCACTCCCCGGAAATGGTCGAAACAGGAATATGCGGCAAGGTTATGAGGGTCGCTCCCTTTAGGGTATGTCATTTCCTTCTGGAAAAGGGTGGTATCATGGTATGGAGCCCAGATATTTACTCATGTGGAAACACTATATCTATTTCTGTGTGGTGTTGTTGGTATCGAGCGCTCGGATAAAGGTCCCAAAGGACCGGGGGATGACATATTCGTGTAGTAGTTACCTAGTTACAGAGGTAACCCGGCCTTGTGTTGGCAGAGATCTAACCGTAACGTTAGTTTCTCGGGACGTCCCGCCAGAGGCGATCCCATGTGGCAGTAGGAAGTTCCTTAGCCTGACCATTTGTTGGAAATCCAATCAAAACAATACGCGCCCTGTACGGTTTTAGTTGTATAACCTGCCATGGAATGTGGCGGTAACCTGCTATTGAACATGGTAGCTATAGTAGGCATACGACGAAATGTCGTATGCTGGCTAGGATTTATATTCTACTTTCGAAATTGTTTTCTACACTATGCACTAGTAATAATATCAAAAATGATTTGATTTTCGCGTAGTAAGCATCTTTGACTATCATAAGGAGAAATCTCCTCCAATTCTGCGTTTGCATTGTGTGTGTGGCGGGAGGCCTTATGGTAGTTTCATTTTCCAAAAAGCATTGCGGATTTAAAAATTTAAATTTTCTTGTTGCTTGTTTAAAGATAAACTGTTTTTGAGTTCTCACACCAGTCACATGACTGACCTGGAGTTTATTGTTCCTTTCCTAAACTCTGGGTGCCCACTATTTTTCACACGGGCAGTCTAGAGTTAGGTTGTCAGGTTATTCTGGATTCGGGAGTTGCTGTGTAGATCTGGAGGCGAGCCAGATAGCGTAGTCTATTATTTATTGTATATAGTATTTCTTTTCCGCTGTTGTTGTTGTACACTCTGATTGATGTAATGTAATGTGGTATATAAAATGTATAGTTCTTTGTTTTAAATGAATGTACATTTATCTATTATATATTGTTCCGCTGCGATTGTGAGATTCTGATTTTGTTTCCTGTTCTGTTGTTTGTTCTGTTTCTTCTCTCTTTTCTCTCTTCTTCTACCTCTTTCTTTTTCTTAAACCCTAACGGTTCGGTTTTTTCGACAACGAAAAATCGCGATCGTTACATTTGGTATCAGAGCATATGGTTAAGCGACAACCTGCTCTGTTGGGTATTACTCATTAGAGATAGAGTCAGCAGTACTCTAGAATGAGTGTGAATGTAATAATAGATATGAGTGCGTATTTGTTAGTGAATATAAAATTGTTTTATATTGTGATGATTGGTTTATTGAGTGGTATATGAACCTTCGTCGGCGCAGCCTCGAAAACTGAATCGAAGGGGTTCCTAAACACTTGAATAGAACAATTCGACACAATATTGTTTTAAATTGGGTGAATGAAATAATTTTACCTTGATTATATTTTGTATATAAAGAAAATAATTTTTCAAGAATTATTGAAGTGTGTATATAATTGATTGCTTGGTTGTTGTAAATGATATATATATATATAAAATAATTAAAAGTTGTTTGAATAAGCTGATAAAAGCAACTATTGTAAAAGAATAATGGTATAAACCAATGAATCATAAGATGAAATTATAATTGATAATGATTTACAATTGTAAGATAATCATGTATGTATATAAGAAGTAAAATTATATAAGTAAAAGGGTTATAAAAGTGATTTATGAATAGAAAGGAAATTTTTGAAAGAATATTTAGCATTGATTTCACTATTGTCACTGGGAAATAATAAGGGTAATGACTGCAGCATCATCAGTATCATTTTCGAGTTTCTATGTGATGGATTTGCTACAAAAATGAATTTAAAATTGAAGTTTTGTTGTAATAAATCAATTTGAAATTAAAATTCAATTTGAAGTTGATAAGTATAAGCGAAATGAGTTTTGAACTTATAATATAAGTTAGAAGTTGAATAATAAGTTTTATAACTTATAGAATGGGAAAATGTAAGTGAAACCAGTTATTGAAGTGGTTAAACAATTAAGTTAAGTAAAATGGAATATGAATTTGAATATTG
The DNA here is from genome assembly GCA_030765085.1 of Allium cepa. Lineage (NCBI taxonomy): Eukaryota > Viridiplantae > Streptophyta > Magnoliopsida > Asparagales > Amaryllidaceae > Allium > Allium cepa. The sequence continues at coordinate 4,752,645 of CM060941.1, forward strand.
ATATGAATTTGGCTTAAGTAAAAGTTAAATAGGATTTACTTTGGAATTTAAAATCCGAATTGAATTGATAAGTAAAACTTAAGTTTAATTAACAAATGATGTTTAAATGGAATAACTTAAGCAAAGTTGAATAAAAATTGATATTTGTATCAAAGTTAAATAATCAAGTGAATTAAATGAGGTAAATAAAGTTGAAATGGAATGCAAGTTAAGTAATGTTGAAAGAATTGATGTTAATATCAAAGTAAGTGAATAAAGTGAGTAAATGAAATTGTTAAAGATGTGAACTTAAATTATATAAATGAAATTCAATTTTATTTGTAAAAAGAACTAGCAATTGAATTAAAGCATGGATTGAATGTTAATCAATAGAATATGAATAAGTTGATATGAAATGATGCATGCAAGTGTAAATTCATTTGAAAATAGTTTAATAATAGAATGAAAATCAATTGAATGTTAAACCAATTGGAATTAAAACAGTTGAACCAAATTGAATGTAAGTAAAATAAATAAATTTGGTTGTATTGGATGTACATTGGTCGTTATTGCTTGTTGGTTGGTTGTATGTAAATTCATTAAGTGTTAATGAAATTGAATTAGTAAAATTTGAAAGCTATGTAATTGAATTCAAATGAAAATTGAAATGCAAAGTTGAATGAAAATGAATATGCAACTTTAATAGTAAACTAAAAGTGGTATAAGAAGCATGTATTGGAAATTTTATAATTGAATTGGCAAATTGGTTTGAATATTATAATTGGATATTATGCTAGCAGGATATACAGGATATAATGGAATTGGGATTTTGGTTATGAAGTTAAATTGAATCGCTCGACAAAAAGGTACGTATTTCAGTTTTTATATGAGATTTGATGATTTCCTTCTCCAGCCACTTGGCTTTCTCTTTTCTTTTTGATTCTGAGGGGCCGTAGTGCCATTTTGTAGTCGTACCGATCTAGCCGCGCAAAGGAGACTCTGGCGAAATTTTTTGAAAATTTAGGGAGTTAGAGAAATTTTGAAAATTTTTGAAAGTTTGAAATTTGAATTTAAATTTAAATTTGAATTGTTGAGTAAACAATGTTGTTTGAAACCTATAATTGAAGTTGGAAAGCTAATTGAGATGATAGTAAATCTTTAATAAAAAGATTGGTGTTAGAAGGTTGATAAAACTATTAGTTTTGAAAAAATAATAAACGGATTATGAATTATTCTCCTTAACTTGCAATTTCGAGGACGAAATTCTTTTAAGGGGGGAAGATTGTAACGACCCAGAATTTTTAGTAATTTAAATTTGAGTATTTAATTAATTTTAAATATTTATAAGTGAAAATTTTAAGTTAAATAATTTATTTCTTGAATATTGGATTTAATTGGTCATTTAAATCGATTAATTAATAGTGAAATTCCGTAGATAATTAAATATTGGGTTAAATATGATTGAAAATGATTTGGAAAATTTTATTTTATCATATTAAAGTTATAGAAATATTTTAGAACTTGTAAAATTGAATTTGGAGTTAATTTGAAAAAATTGAATATTTTAATATTTAATTATCGACTGAAAAATAGCCAATTTTTGAACAGTCTCGGAATTGAACGAAACGAGTTCCATTGGATCCGTAATAGTTAATTATTATCGGATTTCAATTTTCGTAGCAATCGGAGTTGTCGTTTGACCGTGGCAGCTCGAAACGCATCAATATCGTTTTAATATAAATTCGGCGAGTAAAAATAGCCATTTTTCAAACGGTCTCGGATTTCGACGAAACCAGTTTCATCGGATCCGTAATGTGATATTATTGTAAGATTTCAAATTTTAAGTCGTTTGGATTTATCGTTTGTCCGGTACAAGCCAAAACGCCTAGAAATCGCTTAAATCGGTTTAAATTTAAATCGACTGTTTATTGCCGTATCTCACACATACTTTCGAATTAGCTTACGAAACCTGTTCCATTGTGTCCGGAATGCGGAAAAACCTTAGGATCGCCTGGCGGCACGCGTCGTTTGGAGTTCGTTTGCAAAAGTGTCAATTTGGGATTTTTATTATTTAAATAATAATTGTATGTGGTTATAAATGCAAATTTTCACCAAAACCCTAGCTCATTATGTTTATGGCCGGCCCTAATTATTCAAAGGCCAGAAAATGTCGCCCCTTCCACCTCAAATCCACACAGATCCGTCGAGTTTTAGAAGAAACTTCCAACTGGAAAGTCGTAGAGGGCAGAGAGGGCTTCGATCTCAACGGTCGAGATCGAAATTGGAGCAACGGGGTGAGGGAGAGGGACCCGCGTTCTTGGGCTGTTGCGCACGGTTTTCGAGGCAGTAATGGTGGCCGAGTTCAACATCCTTGCAGGCGTGGGTAGCTCTTGTCGAGAGCTTCGATTTGGCACATCCTGATCGCTTTCTAGCGGAGTGTGGTGATGGCGAAGTGGAACCCTAGTTCATAGAGATTGGGTTCTCTTCTACTGGAGTATGCGTGAAACGAAGAAGGAATGGGGGGGAAGGATCTGCGTGCGCAGGGAAGATGAGTAAGGGAGTGGGGGCCACATGCGTTTGAGGGTGAGATGTTGTTTCTTTTATTTTTTTTGTTTTGTTTAAATTCAAAATTCAAATCATGCAACTTTAAAACGTGATATCTTTTGCATGCGAGGTCGGATTCGAACGAGATTTTTTGCGTTGGAATCGTATTCGCGTGCTCTTCGCAATGCAGCTGGTTTGGAGTCGATTGGAGCTCGTTTGAATTTCGGATAAAATTAAACGTTCGTTTAATTTTATTCGGAACGAACGCCGAAACCGGAAATAAAATCAAGGTGAGAACTCCTCACTCAATCGAAAGGTTTTGTTTAAGATTTTAAGTAGTTAATGTTGATTGATGATTGCTGTTTGATTGTGCTAGTAGATATAGTAGGATATATACTATATATAGCGATATATATATATTGGCATATGTATATATCGGATTTGATTCCCCGCCTCGTATAGCGGATGAGACCCTATTGCGCCGTTATTAAGCGGAATATTTATAAAATCCCATATACCGCGATATTCCACCTTGAAGTGGAATTGGTATTGTGCTAACGTCTGTGGATGCAGGGTAACAGGTTGGAGGGATCCAACTGGATCCCTCACATATTTATTTGTTTATAAATATTATGTTGATTGTTGATAATCATATTTATATATGACACTTATTCCCGTGATTGACCATTCGATGTCGTTGCATCATCGGATTCTAATTTTTAAATTAAAAATAACGGTTTTGAATTTAAAAGGGGTTTTAAATCGATTTTTCAAAGAATATGGTTTATTAAAATTTTGAATTGATTAAATTTTGAAATAAATAGATGGATAAATTTTTATGTTTTAAAAATTTATATTTTTATATAATATAACTTAAAAGAAATTTTTAACAATAATAGGTTTCTATAAAATAGTTAAATTTGGTTTTTTGGGGAGTTATTATTATTAATGGTTTATATAAAGGATTTTATAAATGGATGTTTTTAAATAAAAATTATTGAAGTTATAGAATAAATTTATAAAGTGTTAAGTTGATGTATAACATGAATTCCACTAGGATTTATAGATTAATAAATGTGAAATTTATAAAACGAATGGTTATTGGAAAATTTTAAGTTTATAAGTTATTAACTTATAGAAATGGATTTGGGCATTAAAAAGGGGAATTTTATAGAAATTGTTAATAAATGAAGATTTCATTAGTTGAAATTATTATAAACCATAAAGAAATCTTGTAAGTGATAAGATTTTAAATTGGTGAAGTTCAAAGGAACGATTTGGTAAATAAATAATATTATAAGTATTTAACTTACAATATGGCTTTTGGGTATGAAATTGGGTTATGTAAAATTGCATCGGATTAATAAAGGAATTTATAAAATTGGGGTTTATAATAGAAATGGAATTTATAAACTATGTTTATAAATTTGAAATTCATCGAATTTGATAAATTGAAATATGGGAATTTGTTAAGTGGGCTATATTCACTATTTTGAATATTGAATAGATTATTAAATAAAATGGGTTTGTTTTTGGGAAAGGAATGTTTTAAATGGAATTTAAAACGAATTAAAGGTGTTTTAAAATGTATTGAGTATTGAAAACATAGATTTCAACATTGATTGTTGAAATAGACGTTTTCGAGAAACAGAAGGGGATAATTTGTATAGTATTGGATTTATATATCTATTTTTAATTTCAAATCCATATACTAGTGTTTTTGGGTTGTCGTAACGATGTTTTACGCAACATTCGTTTTTAACCCAAATAAATGTGAATAAAAGAATGTTTTCTTAAAGAGAATGGAATAAAATACTTAACGGTAACTTAAGTATATTGAATATTTCCAAATTGTTGAAAATAAATAAATTTGTGAATTACTTATTTTTAAAATAAGCATGGGAATGGTTTTCTAATATGAAATGGAACGGTTTTTGTGAATTCACCTTTAAGGTAATTGAAAGCAAATAACTTGAAATCGATTTGGGAATCGTATGCTAGTAGATGCTTGGAATTTAAATCCACTTTGGAATTTATATATATGAAGGGAAATTTGTTTAAAATATAAATGTTGATTTATTTTTAAATATGAAAATATAATTTACGAATTTGGAACGTAAGTAAAATAAATCGGTAAAGATTTATTTGGTGGTTTGAAATTTGTTTCAAAAGGTATATATGGTTAAGGTGATTTGAAATTAGTTTTCAAATGGTTAAGGTGATTTGAAATTAGTTTTCAAATGGTTAAGGTGATTTGAAATTGGTTTGCAAATGGTTAATGTAATTTGAAAATTGGTTTTCAAATGGTAAAGGTAAATTGAAAATTGGTTTTTCAATTGGTTAAGTGTGGAAAATTTTATCGTGAAGTGGTTTTGGTAAAACAAATAACTGGGGCAATTATTTGTAAATGGTGTATATATATATATATATCTTGTAAAGATATTTTGGGACTTAATAATTTTGGAAAAATTACTTGGAATCTGATGATGTGGCGCATTTTTATTGATAGTTAAATAACCGACTATCAATATTTACCCTTGGATGGTATTGATTGTGTTTGTTTGGAATTGAATGCACACTTATTTTTAAAATAAGCGCTCGCTATTCGGTTTAGCCGGGAGAGGACCTTTGTGTCATGTATCCCATTCCGAATATGCGATACGTCGTTTGGATTGCATTTGAAGACCGGTGTTGAAGACCGGGTATTTGTGAAAACGATAGGATGACCTATCGATTGTCTCCGCATCGTTAGCTACGATATGGAGATTTCCTTTGTGATGGGAAATTTTATCGGGATTGTGAATACCCGGATTGCAAGGGCTTCTTTGGAAGTGCCTTCGGTTCTGTTCGAACCCGGAACAGACTTGTATGGTTACGTGTCTGACATTACATTTTGAGAGATAGAGCAGATTTCTTTCAAATACATTTCTGTTGGTGGCGGAGAATTTATTCTCTTAGCTTAACACCCTTCTCTGAGACGTACGAGCTCAGAGGTTATGTAGTTGAAGGTTATCAGCGATATTTCCCAATCTGGTAATGTGGCATGCTGAGTGCTGCTGTGTGATGATCATTGGTTGATCGTTTGGATATGATCATTTGTTTGATCATTTATCTTTGTGATTATTGCTTTGGTCATCTGTGGACCCAAAGCATGGCTTTGTTGCACAAAGCGTAGCTTTGTGGACGAGACTTCGTCAGGACCTCACTCCCCGGAAATGGTCGAAACAGGAATATGCGGCAAGGTTATGAGGGTCGCTCCCTTTAGGGTATGTCATTTCCTTCTGGAAAAGGGTGGTATCATGGTATGGAGCCCAGATATTTACTCATGTGGAAACACTATATCTATTTCTGTGTGGTGTTGTTGGTATCGAGCGCTCGGATAAAGGTCCCAAAGGACCGGGGGATGACATATTCGTGTAGTAGTTACCTAGTTACAGAGGTAACCCGGCCTTGTGTTGGCAGAGATCTAACCGTAACGTTAGTTTCTCGGGACGTCCCGCCAGAGGCGATCCCATGTGGCAGTAGGAAGTTCCTTAGCCTGACCATTTGTTGGAAATCCAATCAAAACAATACGCGCCCTGTACGGTTTTAGTTGTATAACCTGCCATGGAATGTGGCGGTAACCTGCTATTGAACATGGTAGCTATAGTAGGCATACGACGAAATGTCGTATGCTGGCTAGGATTTATATTCTACTTTCGAAATTGTTTTCTACACTATGCACTAGTAATAATATCAAAAATGATTTGATTTTCGCGTAGTAAGCATCTTTGACTATCATAAGGAGAAATCTCCTCCAATTCTGCGTTTGCATTGTGTGTGTGGCGGGAGGCCTTATGGTAGTTTCATTTTCCAAAAAGCATTGCGGATTTAAAAATTTAAATTTTCTTGTTGCTTGTTCAAAGATAAACTGTTTTTGAGTTCTCACACCAGTCACATGACTGACCTGGAGTTTATTGTTCCTTTCCTAAACTCTGGGTGCCCACTATTTTTCACACGGGCAGTCTAGAGTTAGGTTGTCAGGTTATTCTGGATTCGGGAGTTGCTGTGTAGATCTGGAGGCGAGCCAGATAGCGTAGTCTATTATTTATTGTATATAGTATTTCTTTTCCGCTGTTGTTGTTGTACACTCTGATTGATGTAATGTAATGTGGTATATAAAATGTATAGTTCTTTGTTTTAAATGAATGTACATTTATCTATTATATATTGTTCCGCTGCGATTGTGAGATTCTGATTTTGTTTCCTGTTCTGTTGTTTGTTCTGTTTCTTCTCTCTTTTCTCTCTTCTTCTACCTCTTTCTTTTTCTTAAACCCTAACGGTTCGGTTTTTTCGACAACGAAAAATCGCGATCGTTACAGTAATCCCGTTTTACCGTAAAAATCCACGTGTCGAAAAAACGAAGGGCAAAAAACTTACGAGACCCGATTGAGATTCGGGTTGTCCTTTTTGGGCATTAATCTATCCGTTGAAGGCATAAAGCTGTTAAAACCGTAGAACTCATCGAGGCCTTCGTTTTGACAGGTTATGGCTCCCGTAACTCTAAACGAGCCAGAAGTTATGGCCGTCCGAATAATCGATATCTACAGGGTGCAACGTCCACGGTGCAAGGTGCAACATCCGTCCGAAATGGAGAAACAGTGCCGTACGACTTTTAGAAATGCATGAATGGATTTGAAACGGAACAGTACCATGGTGCATTACTCTTCAGCGATGGGAAGTCGAAGACGGGCCACGGTAATCCCGTTTTACCGTAAAAATCCACGTGCCGAAAAAACGAAGGGTAAAAAACTTACGAGAACCGATTGAGATTCGGGTTCTCCTTTTTGGGCATTAATCTATCCGTTGATGACTGAAAGCTGTAAAAGCCGTAGAACTCATCGAGGCCTTCATTTTGACAAGTTATGCCTCCCGTAACTCTTAACGAGCCAGAAGTTATGGCCGTCCGAATAATCGATATCTACAGGGTACAACATCCACGGTGCAAGGTGCAACATCCGTCCGAAATGGCCAAAACAGTGCCGTACGACTTTTAGAAATGCGTGCATGGATTTGAAACGGAACAGTACCATGGTGCACTACTCTCCAGCGATGGAAAATCGAAGACCAGCAACCGTAATCCCGTTTTGCCGTAAAAATCCACGTGTCAAAAAAACGAAGGGTAAAAAACTTACGAGACCCGATTGAGATTCGGGATGTCCTTTTTGGGCATTAATCTATTCGTTGACGGCTGAAAGCTGTCAAAACCATAGAACACATCGAGGCCTTCTTTTTGACAGGTTATGGCTCCCGTAACTCTAAACGATCCAGAAGTTATGGCCGTCCGAATAATCGATATCTACAGGGTGCAACATCCACGGTGCAAGGTGCAACATCCGTCCGAAATGGCGAAACAGTGCCGTACGACTTTTAGAAATGCGTGCATGGATTTGAAATGGAACAGTACCATGGTGCACCACTCTCCAGCGATGGTAAATCGAAGACCAGCCACCGTAATCCCGTTTTACCGTAAAAATCCACGTGTCGAAAAAACGAAGGGTAAAAAACTTACGAGACCAGATTGAGATTCGGGTTGTCCTTTTTGGGCATTAATCTATCCGTTGATGACTGAAAGCTGTCAAAGCCGTAGAACTCGTCGAGGTCTTCGTCTTGATAGGTTATGGCTCCCGTAACTCTAAACGAGCCGGAAGTTATGGCCGTCCGAATAATCGATATCTACAGGGTGCAACATCCACGGTGCAAGGTGCAACATCCGTCCGACATGGCGAAACAGTGCCGCACGACTTTTAGAAATGCGTGCATGGATTTGAAATGGAACAGTACCATGGTGCACCACTCTCCAGCGATGGTAAATCGAAGACCAGCCACCGTAATCCCGTTTTACCGTAAAAATCCACGTGTCGAAAAAACGAAGGGTAAAAAACTTACGAGACCCGATTGAGATTCGGGTTGTCCTTTTTGGGCATTAATCTATCCGTTGAAGGCAGAAAGCCGTCAAAGCCATAGAACTCATCGAGGCCTTCGTTTTGACAGGTTATGGCTCCCGTAACTCTAAACGAGCCAGAAGTTATGGCCGTCCGAATATCGATATCTACAGGGTGCAACGTCCACGGTGCAAGGTGCAACATCCGTCCGACATGGCGAAACAGTGTCGTACGACTTTTAGAAATGCGTGCATGAATTTGAAACGGAACAGTACCATGGTGCGCCACTCTCCAGCGATGGTAAATCGAAGACCAGCAACCGTAATCCCGTTTTGCCGTAAAAATCCACGTGTTGAAAAAACGAAGGGTAAAAAACTTACGAGACCCGATTGAGATTCGGGTTTTCCTTTTTGGGCATTACTTTATCCGTTGACGGCTGAAAGCTGTCAAAGCCGTAGAACTCATTGAGGCCTTCGTTTTGACAGGTTATGGCTCCCGTAACTCTATACGAGCCAGAAGTTATGGCCGTCCGAATAATTGATATCTACAGGGTGCAACATCCACGGTGCAGGGTGCAACATCCGGCCGAAATGGCAAAACAGTGCCGTACGACTTTTAGAAATGCGTGCATGGATTTGAAACGGAACAGTACCATGGTGCACCACTCTTCAGCGATGGGAAGTAGAAGATGGGCCACGGAAATCCCGTTTTACCGTAAAAATCCACGTGTCAAAAAAACGAAGGGTAAAAAACTTATGAGACCCGATTGAGATTCAGGTTGTCCTTTTTGGGCATTAATCTTACCGTTGACGGCCGAAAGCTGTCAAAACCATAGAACTCATCGAGGCCTTCGTTTTGACAGGTTATGGCTCCCGTAACTCTAAACGAGCCATGAGTTATGGCCGTCCGAATAATCGATATCCACAGGGTGCAACATCCATGGTGCAAGGTGCAACATCCGTCCGAAATGGCGAAACAGTGCCGTACGACTTTTAGAAATGCGTGCATGTATTTGAAACGGAACAGTACCATGGTGCACTACTCTCCAGCGATGGAAAATCGAAGACCAGCCACCATAATCCCGTTTTACCGTAAAACTCCACGTGCCAAAAAAACGAAGGGTAAAAAACTTACGAGACCCGATTGAGATTCGGGTTGTCCTTTTTGGGCATTAATCTATTCGTTGACGGCTGAAAGCTGTCAAAACCATAGAACTCATCGAGGCCGTCTTTTTGACAGGTTATGGCTCTCGTAACTCTAAACGAGCCAGAAATTATGGCCGTCCGAATAATCGATATCTACAGGGTGCAACATCCATGGTGCAAGGTGCAACATCCGTCCGAAATGGCGAAACAGTGCCGTACGACATTTTGAAATGCGTGCATGGATTTGAAACGGAACAGTACCATGGTGCACCACTCTCCAGCGATGGTAAATCGAAGACCAGCCACCGTCATCCTGTTTTACCGTAAAAATCCACGTGTCGAAAAAACGAAGGGTAATAAACTTACGAGACCAGATTGAGATTCTGGTTGTCCTTTTTGGGCTTTAATCTATCCGTTGACGACTGAAAGCTGTCAAAGCCGTAGAACTCGTCGAGGTCTTCGTCTTGTAAGGTTATGGCTCCCGTAACTCTAAACGAGCCAGAAGTTATGGCCGTCCGAATAATCGATATCTACAGGGTGCAACATCCACGGTGCAAGGTGCAACATCCGTCCGACATGGCGAAACAGTGCCGTACGAATTTTAGAAATGCGTGCATGGATTTGAAACGGAACAGTACCATGGTGCACCACTCTCCAGCAATGGTAAATCGAAGACCAGCCACCGTAATCCCGTTTTGCCGTAAAAATCCACGTGTCGAAAAAACGAAGGGTAAAAAACTTACGAGACACGATTGAGATTCGGGTTTTCCTTTTTGGGCATTAATCTATCCGTTGACGGCTTAAAGCTGTCAAAGCCGTAGAACTCATCGAGGCCTTCGTTTTGATAGGTTATGGCTCCCGTAACTCTAAACGAGCCAGAAGTTATGGCCTTCCAAATAATCGATATCTACAGGGTGCAACATCCACGGTGCAAGGTGCAACATCCGTCCGAAATGGCGAAACAGTGCCGTACGACTTTTAGAAATGCGTGCATGGATTTGAAACAGAACAGTGCCATGGTGCACCACTCTTCAGCGATGGCAAGTCGAAGATGGGCCACGGTAATCCCGTTTTACTGTAAAAATCCACGTGTCAAAAAAAACGAAGGGTAAAAAACTTACGAGACCCGATTGAGATTCGGGTTGTCCTTTTTGGGCATTAATCTATCCGTTGACGGCTGAAAGCCGTCATAGCCGTAGAACTCATCGAGGCCTTCGTTTTGACAGGTTATGGCTCCCGTAACTCTAAACGAGCCAGAAGTTATGGCCGTCCAAATAATCGATATCTACAGGGTGCAACATCCACGGTGCAAGGTGCAACATCCGTCCAAAATGGAGAAACAGTGTCGTACGACTTTTAGAAATGCGTGCATGGATTTGAAATGGAACAGTACGATGATGCATCACTCTTCAGCGATTGGAAGTCGAAGACGGACCACGGTAATCCCGTTTGACCGCAAAAATCCACGTGCCGAAAAAATGAAGGGTAAAAAACTTACGAGACCAGATTGAGATTCGGGTTCTCCTTTTTGGGCATTAATCTATCCTTGACGACTGAAAGCTGTCAAAGCCGTAGAACTCATCGAGGCTTTCGTTTTGACAAGTTATGGCACCCGTAACTCTTAACGAGCCAGAAGTTATGGTCGTCCGAATAATCGATATCTACAGGGGCAACATCCACGGTGCAAGGTGCAACATCCATCCGACATGGCGAAACAGTGCCGTACGACTTTTAGAAATGCGTGCATGGATTTGAAACGAAACAGTACCATGGTGCACCACTCTCCAGCGATGGTAAATCGAAGACCAGCCACCGTAATCCCGTTTTGCCGTAAAAATCCACATGTCGAAAAAAACGAAGGGTAAAAAACTTACGAGACCCGATTGAGATTAGGGTTGTCCTTTTTGGGCATTAATCTATCCGTTAACGGCTGAAAGCCATCAAAGCCGTAGAACTCATCAAGGCCTTCGTTTTGGCAGGTTATGGCTCCCGTAACTCTAAACGAGCCAGAAGTTATGGTCGTCCGAATAATCGATATCTACAGGGTGCAACATCCACGGTGCAAGGTGCAACATCCATCCGAAATGGCGAAACAATGCCGTACGACTTTTAGAAATGCGTGCATGGATTTGAAACGGAACAGTACCATGGTGCACCACTCTTCAGCGATGGGAAGTCGAAGATGGGCCACGGTAATCCGGTTTTACCGTAAAAGTCCACGTGTCAAAAAAACGAAGGGTAAAAAACTTGCGAGACCCGATTGAAATTCGGGTTGTCCTTTTTGGGCATTAAACTATCCGTTGACGGCTGAAAGCTTTCAAAACCGTAGAACTCATCGAGGCCTTCGTTTTGACAGGATATGGCTCCCGTAACTCTAAACGAGCCAGAAGTTATGGTCCTCCGAATAATCGATATCTACAGGGTGCAACATCCACGGTGGAAGGTGCAACATCCGTCCGAAATGGCGAAACAGTGCCACACGAATTTTAGAAATGTGTGCATGGATTTGAAATGGAACAGTACCATGGTGCACCATTCTCCAGCGATGGAAAATCGAAGACCAGCCACCGTAATCCCGTTTTACCGTAAAAATCCACGTGTCAAAAAAACGAAGGGTTAAAAACTTACGAGACCCGATTGAGATTCGGGTTGTCCTTTTTGGGCATTAATCTATCCGTTGATGGCTGAAAGCTGTCATAACCGTAGAACTCATCGAGGCCTTCGTTTTGACAGGTTATGGCTCCCGTAACTCTAAACGAGCCAGAAGTTATGGCCTTCCGAATAATCGATATCTATAGGGTGCAACATCCACGGTGCAAGGTGCAACATCCGTCCGAAATGGAGAAACAGTTCCGTACGACTTTTAGAAATGCGTGCATGGATTTGAAACGAAACAGTACCATGGTGCACCAATCTCCAGGGATGGTAAATCGAAGACCAGCCACCATAATCCCGTTTTACTGTAAAAATCCACGTGTCGAAAAAACGAAGGGTAAAAAACTTACGAGACCCGATTGAGATTTGGGTTGTCCTTTTTGGGCATTAATCTATCCGTTGACGGCTGAAAGCCGTCGAAGCCGTAGAACTCATCGAGGCCTTCGTTTTGACAGGTTATGGCTCCCGTAACTCTAAACGAGCCAGAAGTTAAGGCCGTCCGAATAATCGATATCTACAGGGCGCAACATCCACGGTGCAAGGTGCAACATCCGTCCGAAATGGAGAAACAGTGCCGTACGAATTTTAGAAATGCATGCATGGATTTGAAACGGAACAGTACCATGGTGCATCACTCTTCAGCGATGGGAAGTCGAAGACGGGCCACGGTAATCCCGTTTTACCGTAAAAATCCACGTGCCGAAAAAACGAAGGGTAAAAAACTTACGAGACGCGATTGAGATTCGGTTCTCCTTTTTGGGCATTAACCTATCCGTTGACACCTGAAAGCTGTCAAATCCGTAGAACTCATCGAGGCCTTCGTTTTGACAGGATACGGCTCCCGTAACTCTTAAAGAGCCAGAAATTATGGCCGTCCGAATAATCGATATCTATAGGGTGCAACATCCACGGTGCAAGGTGCAACATCCGTCCGACATGGCGAAACAGTGCCGTACGACTTTTAGAAATGCGTGCATGGATTTGAAACAGAACAGTACCATGGTGCACCACTCTCCAGCGATGGTAAATCGAAGACCAGCCACCGTAATCCCGTTTTGCCGTAAAAATCCACGTGCCGAAAAAACGAAGGGCAAAAAACTTACGAGACCCGATTGAGATTCGGGTTGTCCTTTTTGGGCATTATCCTATCCGTTGATGGCTGAATGCTGTCATAACCGTAGAACTCATCGAGGCCTTCGTTTTGACAGGTTATGACTCACGTAACCCTAAACAAGCCAGAAGTTATGGTCGTCCGAATAATCGATATCTACAGGGTGCAACATCCATGGTGCAAGGTGCAACATCCATCCGAAATGGAGAAACAGTGCCGTATGACTTTTAGAAATGCGTGCATGGATTTGAAACGGAACAGTACCATGGTGCACCACTCTCCAGCGATGGTAAATCGAAGACCAGCCACCATAATCCCGTTTTACTGTAAAAATCCACGTGTCGAAAAAATGAAGGGTAAAAAACTTACGAGACCCGATTGAGATTTGGGTTGTCCTTTTTGGGCATTAATCTATCCGTTGACGGCTGAAAGCCGTCGAAGCCGTAGAACACATCGAGGCCTTTGTTTTGACAGGTTATGGCTCCCGTAACTCTAAACGAGCCAGTAGTTATGGCCGTCCGAATAATTGATATCCACAGGGTGCAACATCCACGGTGCAAGGTGCAACATCCGTCCGAAATGGCGAAACAGTGCCGTACGACTTTTAGGAATGCGTGCATGGATTCAAAACGGAATAGTACCATGGTGCACCACTCTTCAGCGATGGAAAGTCGAAGACGGGCCACGGTAATCCCGTTTTACCGTAATAATCCACGTGTCGAAAAAACGAAGGGTAAAAAACTTAAGAGACCCGATTGAGATTCGGGTTGTCCTTTTTGGTCATTAATCTATCCGTTGTCGGCTGAAAGCTGTCAAAACAGTAGAACTCATCGAGGCCTTCGTTTTGACAGGTTATGGCTCCCGTAACTCTAAACGAGCCAGAAGTTATGGCCGTCCGAATAATCGATATCTACAGGGTGCAACATCCACGGTGCAAGGTGCAACATCCGTCCGAAATGGCGAAACAGTGCCGTACGAATTTTAGAAATGCGTGCATGGATTTGAAACGGAACAGTACCATGGTGCACCACTCTTCAGCGATGGAAAATCGAAGACCAGCCACCGTAATCCCGTTTTACCGTAAAAATCCACGTGTCAAAAAAAGGAAGGGTAAAAAACTTACGAGACCCGATTGAGATTCGGGTTGTCCTTTTTGGGCATTAATCTATGCATTGACTGCTGAAAGCTGTCATAACTGTAGAACTCATCGAGGCCTTCGTTTTGACAGGTTATGGCTCCCGTAACTCTAAACGAGCCAGAAGTTAAGGCCGTCCGAATAATCGATATCTATAGGGTGCAACATCCACGGTGCAAGGTGCAACATCCGTCCGAAATGGCGAAACAGTGCCGTACGACTTTAAAAAATGCGTGCATGGATTTGAAACGAAACAGTACCATGGTGCACCACTCTCCAGCGATGGTAAATCGAAGATCAGCCAACGTAATCCCGTTTTACCGTAAAAATCCACGTGTCGAAAAAACGAAGGGTAAAATACGTACGAGACTCGATTGAGATTCGGGTTGTCCTATTTGGGCATTAATCTATCTGTTGATGGCTGAAAGCTGTCAGAGCCGTAGAACTCATCGAGGCCTTCGTTTTGACTGGTTATGGCTTCCGTAAATCTAAACGAGCCAGAAGTTATGGCCGTCCGAATAGTCGATATCTGCAGGGTGCAACATCCACGGTGCAAGGTGCAACATCCTTCCGAAATGGAGAAACAGTGCCGTACGACTTTTAGAAATGCATGCATGGATTTGAAACGGAACAGTACCATGATGCATCACTCTTCAGCGATGGGAAGTCGAAGACGGGCCACGGTAATCCCGTTTTACCGAAAAAATCCACGGGTCGAAAAAACGAAGGGTAAAATACGTACGAGACTTGATTGAGATTCGGGTTCTCCTTTTTGGGCATTAATCTATCCGTTGACGGCTGAAAGCAGTCAAAGCCGTAGAACTCATCGAGGCCTTCGTTTTGACAGGTTATGGCTTCCGTAACTCTTAACGAGCCCGAAGTTATGGCCGTCCGAATAATCGATATGTACAGGGTGCAACATCCACGGTGCAAGGTGCAACATCTGTCCGACATGGCGAAACAGTGCCGTACGACTTTTAGAAATGCGTGCATGGATTTGAAACGGAACAGTACCATGGTGCACCACTCTCCAGTGATGGTAAATCGAAGACCAGCCATCGTAATCCCGTTTTGACGTAAAAATCCACGTGTCGAAAAAACGAAGGGTAAATAACTTACGAGACCCGATTGAGATTCGAGTTGTCCTTTTTGGGCATTAATCTATCCGTTGACGGCTGAAAGCTGTCAAAGCCGTTAAACTCATCGAGGCCTTCATTTTGACAGGTTATGGCTCCCGTAACTCTAAACGAGCCAGAAGTTATGGTCGTCCGAATAATCGATATCTACAGGGTGCAACATCCACGGTGCAAGGTGCAACATCCGTCCGACATGGCGAAACAGT
Organism: Allium cepa; assembly: GCA_030765085.1. Classification (NCBI taxonomy): domain Eukaryota; kingdom Viridiplantae; phylum Streptophyta; class Magnoliopsida; order Asparagales; family Amaryllidaceae; genus Allium; species Allium cepa. Next base: position 4,768,480 of record CM060941.1, read on the forward strand.
GTCGTACGACTTTTAGAAATGCGTGCATCGATTTGAAACGGAACAGCACCATGGTGCAATACTCTCCAGCGATGGTAAATCGAAGACCAGCCACCGTAATCCCGTTTTGCCGTAAAAATCCATGTGTCGAAAAAACGAAGGGTAAAAAACTTACGAGACCCGATTGAGATTAGGGTTGTCCTTTTTGGGCATTAATCTATCCGTTAACGGCTGAAAGCCATCAAAGCCGTAGAACTCATCAAGGCCTTCGTTTTGGCAGGTTATGGCTCCCGTAACTCTAAACGAGCCAGAAGTTATGGTCGTCCGAATAATCGATATCTACAGGGTGCAACATCCACGGTGCAAGGTGCAACATCCATCCGAAATGGCGAAACAATGCCGTACGACTTTTAGAAATGCGTGCATGGATTTGAAACGGAACAGTACCATGGTGCACCACTCTTCAGCGATGGGAAGTCGAAGATGGGCCACGGTAATCCGGTTTTACCGTAAAAATCCACGTGTCAAAAAAACGAAGGGTAAAAAACTTGCGAGACCCGATTGAGATTCGGGTTGTCCTTTTTGGGCATTAATCTATCCGTTGACGGCTGAAAGCTGTCAAAACCGTAGAACTCATCGAGGCCTTCGTTTTGACAGGTTATGGCTTCCGTAACTCTAAACGAGCCAGAAGTTATGGTCGTCCGAATAATCGATATCTACAGGGTGCAACATCCACGGTGCAAGGTGCAACATCCGTCCGAAATGGCGAAACAGTGCCACACGAATTTTAGAAATGTGTGCATGGATTTGAAATGGAACAGTACCATGGTGCACCATTCTCCAGCGATGGAAAATCGAAGACCAGCCACCGTAATCCCGTTTTACCGTAAAAATCCACGTGTCAAAAAAACGAAGGGTTAAAAACTTACGAGACCCGATTGAGATTCGGGTTGTCCTTTTTGGGCATTAATCTATCCGTTGATGGCTGAAAGCTGTCATAACCGTAGAACTCATCGAGGCCTTCGTTTTGACAGGTTATGGCTCCCGTAACTCTAAACGAGCCAGAAGTTATGGCCTTCCGAATAATCGATATCTATAGGGTGCAACATCCACGGTGCAAGGTGCAACATCCGTCCGAAATGGAGAAACAGTTCCGTACGACTTTTAGAAATGCGTGCATGGATTTGAAACGAAACAGTACCATGGTGCACCAATCTCCAGCGATGGTAAATCGAAGACCAGCCACCATAATCCCGTTTTACTGTAAAAATCCACGTGTCGAAAAAACGAAGGGTAAAAAACTTACGAGACCCGATTGAGATTTGGGTTGTCCTTTTTGGGCATTAATCTATCCGTTGACGTCTGAAAGCCGTCGAAGCCGTAGAACTCATCGAGGCCTTCGTTTTGACAGGTTATGGCTCCCGTAACTCTAAACGAGCCAGAAGTTAAGGCCGTCCGAATAATCGATATCTACAGGGCGCAACATCCACGGTGCAAGGTGCAACATCCGTCCGAAATGGAGAAACAGTGCCGTACGAATTTTAGAAATGCATGCATGGATTTGAAACGGAACAGTACCATGGTGCATCACTCTTCAGCGATGGGAAGTCGAAGACGGGCCACGGTAATCCCGTTTTACCGTAAAAATCCACGTGCCGAAAAAACGAAGGGTAAAAAACTTACGAGACGCGATTGAGATTCGGTTCTCCTTTTTGGGCATTAACCTATCCGTTGACAGCTGAAAGCTGTCAAATCCGTAGAACTCATCGAGGCCTTCGTTTTGACAGGATACGGCTCCCGTAACTCTTAAAGAGCCAGAAATTATGGCCGTCCGAATAATCGATATCTATAGGGTGCAACATCCACGGTGCAAGGTGCAACATCCGTCCGACATGGCGAAACAGTGCCGTACGACTTTTAGAAATGCGTGCATGGATTTGAAACAGAACAGTACCATGGTGCACCACTCTCCAGCGATGGTAAATCGAAGACCAGCCACCGTAATCCCGTTTTGCCGTAAAAATCCACGTGCCGAAAAAACGAAGGGCAAAAAACTTACGAGACCCGATTGAGATTCGGGTTGTCCTTTTTGGGCATTATTCTATCCGTTGATGGCTGAATGCTGTCATAACCGTAGAACTCATCGAGGCCTTCGTTTTGACAGGTTATGACTCCCGTAACCCTAAACAAGCCAGAAGTTATGGTCGTCCGAATAATCGATATCTACAGGGTGCAACATCCATGGTGCAAGGTGCAACATCCATCCGAAATGGAGAAACAGTGCCGTACGACTTTTAGAAATGCGTGCATGGATTTGAAACGGAACAGTACCATGGTGCACCACTCTCCAGCGATGGTAAATCGAAAACCAGCCACCATAATCCCGTTTTACTGTAAAAATCCACGTGTCGAAAAAACGAAGGGTAAAAAACTTACGAGACCCGATTGAGATTTGGGTTGTCCTTTTTGGGCATTAATCTATCCGTTGACGGCTGAAAGCCGTCGAAGCCGTAGAACACATCGAGGCCTTTGTTTTGACAGGTTATGGCTCCCGTAACTCTAAACGAGCCAGTAGTTATGGCCGTCCGAATAATTGATATCCACAGGGTGCAACATCCACGGTGCAAGGTGCAACATCCGTCCGAAATGGCGAAACAGTGCCGTACGACTTTTAGGAATGCGTGCATGGATTCAAAACGGAATAGTACCATGGTGCACCACTCTTCAGCGATGGAAAGTCGAAGACGGGCCACGGTAATCCCGTTTTACCGTAATAATCCACGTGTCGAAAAAACGAAGGGTAAAAAACTTAAGAGACCCGATTGAGATTCGGGTTGTCCTTTTTGGTCATTAATCTATCCGTTGTCGGCTGAAAGCTGTCAAAACCGTAGAACTCATCGAGGCCTTCGTTTTGACAGGTTATGGCTCCCGTAACTCTAAACGAGCCAGAAGTTATGGCCGTCCGAATAATCGATATCTACAGGGTGCAACATCCACGGTGCAAGGTGCAACATCCGTCCGAAATGGCGAAACAGTGCCGTACGAATTTTAGAAATGCGTGCATGGATTTGAAACGGAACAGTACCATGGTGCACCACTCTCCAGCGATGGAAAATCGAAGACCAGCCACCGTAATCCCGTTTTACCGTAAAAATCCACGTGTCAAAAAAAGGAAGGGTAAAAAACTTACGAGACCCGATTGAGATTCGAGTTGTCCTTTTTGGGCATTAATCTATGCATTGACTGCTGAAAGCTGTCATAACCGTAGAACTCATCGAGGCCTTCGTTTTGACAGGTTATGGCTCCCGTAACTCTAAACGAGCCAGAAGTTATGGCCGTCCGAATAATCGATATCTATAGGGTGCAACATCCACGGTGCAAGGTGCAACATCCGTCCGAAATGGCGAAACAGTGCCGTACGACTTTAAAAAATGCGTGCATGGATTTGAAACGAAACAGTACCATGGTGCACCACTCTCCAGCGATGGTAAATCGAAGATCAGCCAACGTAATCCCGTTTTACCGTAAAAATCCACGTGTCGAAAAAACGAAGGGTAAAATACGTACGAGACCCGATTGAGATTCGGGTTGTCCTATTTGGGCATTAATCTATCTGTTGATGGCTGAAAGCTGTCAGAGCCGTAGAACTCATCGAGGCCTTCGTTTTGACTAGTTATGGCTTCCGTAAATCTAAACGAGCCAGAAGTTATGGCCGTCCGAATAGTCGATATCTGCAGGGTGCAACATCCACGGTGCAAGGTGCAACATCCTTCCGAAATGGAGAAACAGTGCCGTACGACTTTTAGAAATGCATGCATGGATTTGAAACGGAACAGTACCATGATGCATCACTCTTCAGCGATGGGAAGTCGAAGACGGGCCACGGTAATCCCGTTTTACCGAAAAAATCCACGGGTCGAAAAAACGAAGGGTAAAATACGTACGAGACTTGATTGAGATTCGGGTTCTCCTTTTTGGGCATTAATCTATCCGTTGACGGCTGAAAGCTGTGAAAGCCGTAGAACTCATCGAGGCCTTCGTTTTGACAGGTTATGGCTTCCGTAACTCTTAACGAGCCCGAAGTTATGGCCGTCCGAATAATCGATATCTACAGGGTGCAACATCCACGGTGCAAGGTGCAACATCTGTCCGACATGGCGAAACAGTGCCGTACGACTTTTAGAAATGCGTGCATGGATTTGAAACGGAACAGTACCATGGTGCACCACTCTCCAGCGATGGTAAATCGAAGACCAGCCATCGTAATCCCGTTTTGACGTAAAAATCCACGTGTCGAAAAAACGAAGGGTAAATAACTTACGAGACCCGATTGAGATTCGAGTTGTCCTTTTTGGGCATTAATCTATCCGTTGACGGCTGAAAGCTGTCAAAGCCGTTAAACTCATCGAGGCCTTCATTTTGACAGGTTATGGCTCCCGTAACTCTAAACGAGCCAGAAGTTATGGTCGTCCGAATAATCGATATCTACAGGGTGCAACATCCACGGTGCAAGGTGCAACATCCGTCCGACATGGCGAAACAGTGTCGTACGACTTTTAGAAATGCGTGCATCGATTTGAAACGGAACAGTACCATGGTGCAATACTCTCCAGCGATGGTAAATCGAAGACCAGCCACCGTAATCCCGTTTTGCCGTAAAAATCCATGTGTCGAAAAAACGAAGGGTAAAAAACTTACGAGACCCGATTGAGATTCGGGCTGTCCTTTTTGGGCATTAATCTATCCGTTGACGGCTGAAAGCTGTCAAAGCCGTGGAACTCATCGAGTCCTTCGTTTTGACAGGTTATGGCTCCCGTAACTCTAAACGAGCCAGAAGTTATGGCCGTCCGAATAATTGATATCTACAGGGTGCTACATCCACGGTGCAAGGTGCAACATCCGTCCGAAATGGCGAAACAGTGCCGTACGACTTTTAGAAATGCGTGCATGGATTTGAAACGGAACAGTACCATGGTGCACCCCTCTTCAGCGATGGGAAGTCGAAGATGGGCCACGGTAATCCCGTTTTACTGTAAAAATCCACGTGTCAAAAAAACGAAGGGTAAAAAACTTACGAGACCCGATTGAGATTCGTGTTGTCCTTTTTGGGCATTAATCTATCCGTTGACGGCTGAAAGCTGTCAAAACCGTTGAACTCATCGAGGCCTTCGTTTAGACTGGTTATGGCTCCCGTAACTCTAAACGAGCCAGAAGTTATGGCCGTCCGAATAATCGATATCTACAGGGTGCAACATCCACGGTGCAAGGTGCAACATCCGTCCGAAATGGCGAAACAGTGTCGTACGACTTTTAGAAATGCGTGCATGGATTTGAAACGGAACAGTACCATGGTGCACCACTCTTCAGCGATGGAAAGTCGAAGACCAGCCACCGTAATCCCGTTTTACCGTAAAAATCCACGTGTCAAAAAACGAAGGGTAAAAAACTTACGAGACCCGATTGAGATTCGGGTTGTCCTTTTTGGGCATTAATCTGTCCATTGACGGCTGAAAGCTGTCAAAACCGTAGAACTCATCGAGGCCTTCGTTTTGACAGGTTATGGCTCCCGTAACTCTAAACGAGCCAGAAGTTATGGCCGTCCGAATAATCGATATCTACAGGGTGCAACATCCACGGTGCGAAACAGTGCCGTACGACTTTAAAAAATGCGTGCATGGATTTGAAACGGAACAGTACCATGGTGCACCACTCTCCAGCGATGGTAAATCGAAGACCAGCCACCGTAATCCCGTTTTACCGTAAAAATCCACGTGTCGAAAAGACGAAGGGTAAAATACGTACGAGACCCGATAGAGATTCGGGTTGTCCTATTTGGGCATTAATCTATCCGTTGATGGCTGAAAGCTGTCAGAGCCGTAGAACTCATCGAGGCCTTCGTTTTGACTGGTTATGGCTTCCGTAACTCTAAACGAGCCAGAAGTTATGGCCGTCCGAATAGTCGATATCTACAGGGCGCAACATCCACGGTGCAAGGTGCAACATCCTTCCGAAATGGAGAAACAGTGCCGTACGACTTTTAGAAATGCATGCATGGATTTGAAACGGAACAGTACCATGGTGCATCACTCTTCAGCGATGGGAAGTCGAAGACGGGCCACGGTAATCCCTTTTTACCGAAAAAATCCACGGGTCGAAAAAACGAAGGGTAAAATACGTACGAGACCCGATTGAGATTCGGTTTCTCCTTTTTGGGCACTAATCTATCCATTGACGGCTGAAAGCTGTCAAAGCCGTAGAACTCATCAAGGCCTTCGTTTTGACAGGTTATGGCTTCAGTAACTCTTAACGAGCCAGAAGTTATGGCCGTCCGAATAATCGATATCTACAGGGTGCAACATCCACGGTGCAAGGTGCAAGATCTGTCCGACATGACGAAACAGTGCCGTACGACTTTTAGAAATGCGTGCATGGATTTGTAACGGAACAGTACCATGGTTCACCACTCTCCAGCGATGGTAGATCGAAGACCAGCCATCGTAATCCCGTTTTGCCGTAAAAATCCACGTGTCGAAAAAACGAAGGGTAAAAAACTTACGAGACCCGATTGAGATTCGAGTTGTCCTTTTTGGGCATTAATCTATCCGTTGACGGTTGAAAGTTGTCATAGCCGTTGAACTCATTGAGGCCTTCGTTTTGACAGGTTATGGCTCCCGTAACTCTAAACGAGCCAAAAGTTATGGCCGTCCGAATAATCGATATCTATAGGGTGCAACATCCACGGTGCAAGGTGCAACATCCGTCCGAAATGGCGAAACAGTGTCGTACGACTTTAAAAAATGCGTGCATGGATTTGAAACGGAACAGTACCATGGTGCACCACTCTCCAGCGATGGTAAATCGAAGACCAGCCAACGTAATCCCGTTTTACCGTAAAAATCCACGTGTCGAAAAAACGAAGGGTAAAATACGTACGAGACCCGATTGAGATTCGGGTTGTCCTATTTGGGCATTAATCTATCCGTTGATGGCTGAAAGCTGTCAGAGCCATAGAACTCATCGAGGCCTTCGTTTTGACTGGTTATGGCTTCCGTAACTCTAAACGAGCCAGAAGTTATGGCCGTCCGAATAGTCGATATCTGCAGGGTGCAACATCCACGGTGCAAGGTGCAACATCCTTCCGAAATAGAGAAACAGTGCCGTACGACTTTTAGAAATGCATGCATGTATTTGAAACGGAACAGTACCATGATGCATCACTCTTCAGCGATGGGAAGTCGAAGACGGGCCACGGTAATCCCGTTTTACCGAAAAAATCCACGGGTCGAAAAAACGAAGGGTAAAATACGTACGAGACTTGATTGAGATTCGGGTTCTCCTTTTTGGGCATTAATCTATCCGTTGATAGCTGAAAGCTGTCAAAGCCGTAGAACTCATCGAGGCCTTCGTTTTTACAGGTTATGGCTTCCGTAACTCTTAACGAGCCAGAAGTTATGGCCGTCCGAATAATCGATATCTACAGGGTGCAACATCCACGGTGCAAGGTGCAACATCTGTCCGACATGGCGAAACAGTGCCGTACGACTTTTAGAAATGCGTGCATGGATTTGAAACGGAACAGTACCATGGTGCACCACTCTCCAGCGATGGTAAATCGAAGACCAGCCACCGTAATCCCGTTTTGCCGTAAAAATCCACGTGTCGAAAAAACGAAGGGTAAAAAACTTACGAGACCCGATTGAGATTCGTGTTGTCCTTTTTGGGCATTAATCTATCCGTTGACGGCTTAAAGCTGTCAAAGCCGTAGAACTCATCGAGGCCTTCGTTTTGATAGGTTATGGATCCCGTAACTTTAAACGAGCCAGAAGTTATGGCCGTCCAAATAGTCGATATCTATAGGGTGCAACATCCACGGTGCAAGGTGCAACATCCGTCCGAAATGGCGAAACAGTGCCGTACGACTTTTAGAAATGCGTGCATGGATTTGAAACAGAACAGTACCATGGTGCACCACTCTTCAGCGATGGGAAGTCGAAGATAGGCCACGGTAATCCCGTTTTACCGTAAAAAATCCACGTGTCCAAAAAACGAAGGGTAAAAAACTTACGAGACCCGATGGAGATTCGGGTTGTCCTTTTTGGGCATTAATCTATCCGTTGACGGCTGAAAGCTGTCAAAGCCGTGGAACTCATCGATTCCTTCGTTTTGACAGGTTATGGCTCCCGTAACTCTAAACGAGCCAGAAGTTATGGCCGTCCGAATAATCGATATCTACAGGGTGCAACATCCACGGTGCAAGGTGCAACATCCGTCCGAAATGGCCAAAACAGTGCCGTACGACTTTTAGAAATGCGTGCATGGATTTGAAACGAAACAGTACCATGGTGCACTACTCTCCAGCGATGGAAAATCGAAGACCAGCCACCATAATCCCGTTTTACCGTAAAAATCCACGTGTCAAAAAAACGAAGGGTAAAAAACTTACGAGACCCGATTGAGATTCGGGTTGTCCTTTTTGGGCATTAATCTATTCGTTGACGGCTGAAAGCTGTCAAAACCATAGAACACATCGAGGCCTTCTTTTTGACAGGTTATGGCTCCCGTAACTCTAAACGATCCAGAAGTTATGGCCGTCCGAATAATCGATATCTACAGGGTGCAACATCCATGGTGCAAGGTGCAACATCCGTCCGAAATGGCGAAACAGTGCCGTACGACTTTTAGAAATGCGTGCATGGATTTGAAATGGAACAGTACCATGGTGCACCACTCTCCAGGGATGGTAAATCGAAGACCAGCCACCGTAATCCCGTTTTACCGTAAAAATCCACGTGTCGAAAAAACGAAGGGTAAAAAACTTACGAGACCAGATTGAGATTCGGGTTGTCCTTTTTGGGCATTAATCTATCCATTGATGACTGAAAGCTGTCAAAGCCGTAGAACTCGTCGAGGTCTTCGTCTTGATAGGTTATGGCTCCCGTAACTCTAAACGAGCCAGAAGTTATGGCCGTCCGAATAATCGATATCTACAGGGTGCAACATCCATGGTGCAAGGTGCAACATCCGTCCGACATGGCGAAACAGTGTCGTACGAATTTTAGAAATGCGTGCATGGATTTGAAACGGAACAGTACCATGGTGCACCACTCTCCAGCGATGGTAAATCGAAGACCAGCCACCGTAATCCCGTTTTACCGTAAAAATCCACGTGTCGAAAAAACGAAGGGTAAAAAACTTACGAGACCCGATTGAGATTCGGGTTGTCCTTTTTGGGCATTAATCTATCCGTTGAAGGCAGAAAGCCGTCAAAGCCGTAGAACTCATCGAGGCCTTCGTTTTGACAGGTTATGGCTCCCGTAACTCTAAACGAGCCAGAAGTTATGGCCGTCCGAATAATCGATATCTACAGGGTGCAACATCCACGGTGCAAGGTGCAACATCCGTCCGAAATGGAGAAACAGTGCCGTACGACTTTTAGAAATGCAGGCATGGATTTGAAACGGAACAGTACCATGGTGCATTACTCTTCAGCGATGGGAAGTCGAAGACGGGCCACGGTAATCCCGTTTTACCGTAAAAATCCACGTGCCGAAAAAACGAAGGGTAAAAAACTTACGAGACCCGATTGAGATTCGGGTTCTCCTTTTTGGGCATTACTCTATCCGTTGATGACTGAAAGCTGTAAAAGCCGTAGAACTCATCGAGGCCTTCGTTTTGACAAGTTATGGCTCCCGTAACTCTTAACGAGCCAGAAGTTATGGCCGTCCGAATAATCGATATCTAGAGGGTGCAACATCCACGGTGCAAGGTGCAACATCCGTCCGACATGGTGAAACAGTGTCGTACGACTTTTAGAAATGCGTGCATGGATTTGAAACGAAACAGTACCATGGTGCACCACTCTCCAGCGATGGTAAATCGAAGACCAGCAACCGTAATCCCGTTTTGCCGTAAAAATCCACGTGTTGAAAAAACGAAGGGTAAAAAACTTACGAGGCCCGATTGAGATTCGGGTTGTCCTTTTTGGGCATTACTCTATCTGTTGACGGCTGAAAGCGGTCAAAGCCGTAGAACTCATTGAGGCCTTCGTTTTGACAGGTTATGGCTCCCGTAACTCTAAACGAGCCAGAAGTTATGGCCGTCCGAATAATTGATATCTACAGGGTGCAACATCCACGGTGCAAGGTGCAACATCCTTCCGAAATGGCAAAACAGTGCCGTACGACTTTTAGAAATGCGTGCATGGATTTGAAACGGAACAGTACCATGGTGCACCACTCTTCAGCGATGGGAAGTAGAAGATGGGCCACGGAAATCCCGTTTTACCGTAAAAATCCACGTGTCAAAAAAACGAAGGGTAAAAAACTTACGAGACCCGATTGAGATTCAGGTTGCCCTTTTTGGGCATTAATCTTACCGTTGACGGCCGAAAGCTGTCAAAACCGTAGAACTCATCGAGGCCTTCGTTTTGACAGGTTATGGCTCCCGTAACTCTAAACGAGCCATGAGTTATGGCCGTCCGAATAATCGATATCTACAGGGTGCAACATCCATGGTGCAAGGTGCAACATTCGTCCGAAATGGCGAAACAGTGCCGTACGACTTTTCGAAATGCGTGCATGTATTTGAAACGGAACAGTACCATGGTGCACTACTCTCCAGCGATGGAAAATCGAAGACCAGCCACCATAATCCCGTTTTACCGTAAAACTCCACGTGTCAAAAAAACGAAGGGTAAAAAACTTACGAGACCCGATCGAGATTCGGGTTGTCCTTTTTGGGCATTAATCTATTCGTTGACGGCTGAAAGCTGTCAAAACCATAGAACTCATCGAGGCCGTCTTTTTGACAGGTTATGGCTCTCGTAACTCTAAACGAGCCAGAAGTTATGGCCGTCCGAATAATCGATATCTACAGGGTGCAACATCCATGGTGCAAGGTGCAACATCCGTCCGAAATGGCGAAACAGTGCCGTACGACTTTTTGAAATGCGTGCATGGATTTGAAACGGAACAGTACCATGGTGCACCACTCTCCAGCGATGGTAAATCGAAGACCAGCCACCGTCATCCCGTTTTACCGTAAAAATCCACGTGTTGAAAAAACGAAGGGTAAAAAACTTACGAGACCAGATTGAGATTCTGGTTGTCTTTTTTGGGCATTAATCTATCCGTTGAGGACTGAAAGCTGTCAAAGCCGTAGAACTCGTCGAGTTCTTCGTCTTGACAAGTTATGGCTCCTGTAACTCTAAACGAGCCAGAAGTTATGGCCGTCCGAATAATCGATATCTACAGGGTGCAACATCCACGGTGCAAGGTGCAACATCCGTCCGACATGGCGAAACAGTGCCGTACGAATTTTAGAAATGCGTGCATGGATTTGAAACGGAACAGTACCATGGTGCACCACTCTCCAGCGATGGTAAATCGAAGACCAGCCACCGTAATCCCGTTTTGCCGTAAAAATCCACGTGTCGAAAAAACGAAGGGTAAAAAACTTACGAGACCCGATTGAGATTCGTGTTGTCCTTTTTGGGCATTAATCTATCCGTTGACGGCTTAAAGCTGTCAAAGCCGTAGAACTCATCGAGGCCTTCGTTTTGATAGGTTATGGCTCCCGTAACTCTAAACGAGCCAGAAGTTATGGCCGTCCAAATAATCGATATCTACAGGGTGCAACATCCATGGTGCAAGGTGCAACATCCGTCCGAAATGGCGAAACAGTGCCTTACGACTTTTAGAAATGCGTGCATGGATTTGAAACGGAACAGTACCATGGTGCACCACTCTTCAGCGATGGGAAGTCGAAGATGGGCCACGGTAATGCCGTTTTACTGTAAAAATCCACGTGTCAAAAAAAAAGAAGGGTAAAAAACTTACGAGACCCGATTGATATTCGGGTTGTCCTTTTTGGACATTAATCTATCCGTTGACGGCTGAAAGCCATCATAGCCGTAGAACTCATCGAGGCCTTCGTTTTGACAGGTTATGGCTCCCGTAACTCTAAACGAGCCAGAAGTTATGGCCGTCCAAATAATCGATATCTACAGGGTGCAACATCCACGGTGCAAGGTGCAACATCCGTCCAAAATGGAGAAACAGTGCCGTACGACTTTTAGAAATGCGTGCATGGATTTGAAATGGAACAGTACCATGGTGCATCACTCTTCAGCAATTGGAAGTCGAAGACGGACCACGGTAATCCCGTTTGACCGCAAAAATCCACGTGCAGAAAAAATGAAGGGTAAAAAACTTACGAGACCAGATTGAGATTCGGGTTCTCCTTTTTGGGCATTAATCTATCCTTGACGACTGAAAGCTGTCAAAGCCGTAGAACTCATCGAGGCTTTCGTTTTGACAAGTTATGGCACCCGTAACTCTTAACGAGCCCGAAGTTATGGTCGTCCGAATAATCGATATCTACAGGGGCAACATCCACGGTGCAAGGTGCAACATCCGTCCGACATGGCGAAACAGTGTCGTACGACTTTTAGAAATGCGTGCATGGATTTGAAACGAAACAGTACCATGGTGCACCACTCTCCAGCGATGATAAATCGAAGACCAGCCACCGTAATCCCGTTTTGCCGTAAAAATGCACATGTCGAAAAAAACGAAGGGTAAAAAACTTACGAGACCCGATTGAGATTCGGGTTGTCCTTTTTGGGCATTAATGTATCCGTTGACGGCTCAAAGCCATCAAAGCCGTAGAACTCATCAAGGCCTTCGTTTTGACAGGTTATGGCTCCCGTAACTCTAAACGAGCCAGAAGTTATGGTCGTCCGAATAATCGATATCTACAGGGTGCAACATCCACGGTGCAAGGTGCAACATCCATCCGAAATGGCGAAACAATGCCGTACGACTTTTAGAAATTCGTGCATGGATTTGAAACGGAACAGTACCATGGTGCACCACTCTTCAGCGATGGGAAGTCGAAGATGGGCCACGGTAATCCCGTTTTACCGTAAAAATCCACGTGTCAAAAAAACGAAGGGTAAAAAACTTACGAGACCCGATTGAGATTCGGGTTGTCCTTTTTGGGCATTAATCTATCCGTCGACAGCTGAAAGCTGTCAAAACCGTAGAACTCATCGAGGCCTTCGTTTTGACAGGTTATGGCTCCCATAACTCTAAACGAGCCAGAAGTTATGGTCGTCCGAATAATCGATATCTACAGGGTGCAACATCCACGGTGCAAGGTGCAACATCCGTCCGAAATGGCGAAACAGTGCCACACGAATTTTAGAAATGTGTGCATGGATTTGAAACGGAACAGTACCATGGTGCACCATTCTCCAGCGTTGGAAAATCGAAGACCAGCCACCGTAATCCCGTTTTACCGTAAAAATCCACGTGTCAAAAGAACGAAGGGTAAAAAACTTACGAGACCCGATTGACATTCGGGTTGTCCTTTTTGGGCATTAATCTATCCGTTGATGGCTGAAAGCTATCATAACCGTAGAACTCATCGAGGCCTTCGTTTTGACAGGTTATGGCTCCCGTAACTCTAAACGAGCCAGAAGTTATGGCCGTCCGAATAATCGATATCTATAGGGTGCAACATCCACGGTGCAAGGTGCAACATCCGTCCGAAATGGAGAAACAGTTCCGTACGACTTTTAGAAATGCGTGCATGGATTTGAAACGGAACAGTACCATGGTGCACCACTCTCCAGCGATGGTAAATCGAAGACCAGCCACCATAATCCCATTTTACTGTAAAAATCCACGTGTCGAAAAAACGAAGGGTAAAAAACTTACGAGACCCGATTGAGATTTGGGTTGTCCTTTTTGGGCATTAATCTATCCGTTGATGGCTGAAAGCCGTCGAAGCCGTAGAACTCATCGAGGCCTTCGTTTTGACAGGTTATGGCTCCCGTAACTCTAAACGAGCCAGAAGTTAAGGCCGTCCAAATAATCGATATCTACAGGGCGCAACATCCACGGTGCAAGGTGCAACATCCGTCCGAAATGGAGAAACAGTGCCGTACGACTTTTAGAAATGCATGCATGGATTTGAAACGGAACAGTACCATGGTGCATCACTCTTCAGCGATGGGAAGTCGAAGACGGGCCACGGTAATCCCGTTTTACCGTAAAAATCCACGTGCCGAAAAAACGAAGGGTAAAAAACTTACGAGACGCGATTGAGATTCGGTTCTCCTTTTTGGGCATTAACCTATCCGTTGACAGCTGAAAGCTGTCAAAGCCGTAGAACTCATCGAGTCCTTCGTTTTGACAGGATATGGCTACCGTAACTCTTAAAGATCCAGAAGTTATGGCCGTCCGAATAATCGATATCTATAGGGTGCAACATCCACGGTGCAAGGTGCAACTTCCGTCCGACATGGCGAAACAGTGCCGTACGACTTTTAGAAATGCGTGCATGGATTTGAAACGGAACAGTACCATGGTGCACCACTCTCCAGCGATGGTAAATCGAAGACAAGCCACCGTAATCCCGTTTTGCCGTAAAAATCCACGTGCCGAAAAAACGAAGGGCAAAAAACTTACGAGACCCGATTGAGATTCGGGTTGTCCTTTTTGGGCATTATTCTATCCGTTGATGGCTGAATGCTGTCATAACCGTAGAACTCATCGAGGCCTTCGTTTTGACAGGTTATGACTCCCGTAACCCTAAACAAGCCAGAAGTTATGGTCGTCCGAATAATCGATATCTACAGGGTGCAACATCCATGGTGCAAGGTGCAACATCCGTCCGAAATGGAGAAACAGTGCCGTACGAATTTTAGAAATGTGTGCATGGATTTGAAACGGAACAGTACCATGGTGCACCACTCTCCAGCGATGGTAAATCGAAGACCAGCCACCGTAATCCCGTTTTACCGTAAAAATCCACGTGTCAAAAAAACGAAGGGTTAAAAACTTACGAGACCCGATTGAGATTCGGGTTGTCCTCTTTGGGCATTAATCTATCCGTTGATGGCTGAAAGCTGTCATAACCGTAGAACTCATCGAGGCCATCGTTTTGACAGGTTGCGGCTCCCGTAACTCTAAATGAGCCAGAAGTTATAGCCGTCCGAATAATCGATATCTATAGGGTGCAACATCCACGGTGCAAGGTGCAAGATCCGTCCGAAATGGCGAAACAGTGCCGTACGACTTTTAGAAATGCGTGCATGGATTTGAAATGGAACAGTACCATGGTGGACCACTCTCCAGCGATGGTAAATTGAAGACCTGCCACCGTAATCCCGTTTTACCGTAAAAATCCACGTGTCGAAAAAACGAAGGGTTAAAAACTTACGAGACCCGATTGAGATTCGGGTTGTCCTTTTTGGGCATTAATCTATCCGTTGACGGCTGAAAGCCGTCAAAGCCGTAGAACTCATCGAGGCCTTCGTTTTCACAGGTTATGGCTCCCGTAACTCTAAACGAGCCAGAAGTTATGGCCGTCCGAATAATCGATATCTACAGGGTGCAACATCCACGGTGCAAGGTAAAACATCCGTCCGAAATGGAGAAACAGTGCCGTACGACTTTTAGAAATGCGTGCATGGATTTGAAACGGAACAGTACCATGGTGCATCACTCTTCAGCGATGGGAAGTCGAAGACGGGCCACGGTAATCCCGTTTTACCGTAAAAATACACGTGCCGAAAAAACGAAGGGTAAAAAACTTACGAGACCCGATTGAGATTCGGGTTGTCCTTTTTGGGCATTAATCTATCCGTTGACGGCTGAAAGCAGTCAAAGCCGTAGAACTCATCGAGGCCTTCGTTTTGATAGGTTATGGCTCCCGTAACTCTTAACGAGCCAGAAGTTATGGCCGTCCGAATAATCGATATCTACAGGGTGCTACATCCACGGTGCAGGGGTGCAACATCCGTCCGACATGGCGAAACAGTGCCGTATGACTTTTAGAAATACGTGCATGGATTTGAAACGGAACAGTACCATGGTGCACCACTCTCCAGGGATGGTAAATCGAAGACCAGCCACCGTAATCCCGTTTTGCCATAAAAATCCACGTGTCGAAAAAACGAAGGGTAAAAACTTACGAGACCCGATTGAGATTCGGGTTGTCCTTTTTGGGCATTACTCTATCCATTGACGGGTAAAACCTGTCAAAGTCGTAGAACTCATCGAGGCCTTCGTTTTTACAGGTTATGGCTCCCGTAACTCTAAACGAGCTAGAAGTTATGGCCGTCCGAATAATTGATATCTACAGGGTGCAACATCCACGGTGCAGGGTGCAACATCCGTCCGAAATGGCAAAACAGTGTCGTACGACTTTTAGAAATGCGTGCATGGATTTGAATCGGAATAGTACCATGGTGCACCGCTCTTCAGCGATGGGAAGTCGAAGATGGGCCACGGTAATCCCGTTTTACCGCAAAAATCCACGTGTCAAAAAAACGAAGGGTAAAAAACTTACGAGACCCGATTGAGATTCGGGGTGTCCTTTTTAGGAATTAATCTATCCGTTGACGGCTGAAAGCTGTCAAAACCGTAGAACTCATCGAGGCCTTCGTTTTTAGAGGTTATGGCTCCCGTAACTCTAAACGAGCCAGAAGTTATGGCCGTCCGAATAATCGATATCTACAGGGTGCAACATCCATGGTGCAAGGTGCAACATCCGTCCGAAATGGCGAAACAGTGCCGTACGACTTTTGGAAATGCGTCCATGGATTGGAAATGGAACAGTACCATGGTGCACCACTCTCCAGCGATGGGAAGTTAAAGACGGGCCACGGTAATCCCGTTTTACCATAAAAATCCACGTGTCGAAAAAACGAAGGGTAAAAAACTTACGAGACCCGATTGAGATTCGGGTTGTCCTTTTTGGGCATTAATCTATCCTTGACGGCTGAAAGCTGTCAAAACCGTAGAACTCATCGAGGCCTTCGTTTTTACAGGTTATGGCTCCCGTAACTCTAAACGAGCCAGAAGTTATGGCCGTCCGAATAATCGATATCTACAGGGTGCAACATCCACGGTGCAAGGTGCAACATCCGTCCGAAATGGCGAAACAGTGCCGTACGACTTTTAGAAATGCGTGCATGGATTTGAAATGGAACATTACCATGGTGCACCACTCTTCAGTGATGGGAAGTCGAAGATGGGCAACGGTAATCCCGTTTTGCCGTAAAAATCCACGTGTCAAAAAAACGAAGGGTAAAAAACTTACGAGACCCGATTGAGGTTCGGGTTGTCCTTTTTGGGCATTAATCTATCCGTTGACGGCTCAAAGCTGTCAACGCCGTAGAACTCACCGAGGCCTTCGTTTTGACAGGTTATGGCTCCCGTAACTCTAGGCGAGCCAGAAGTTATGGCCGTCCGAATAATCGATATCTACAGGGTGCAACATCCACGGTGCAAGGTGCAACATCCGTCCGAAATGGCGAAACAGTGCCGTACGACTTTTATAAATGCGTGCATGGATTTGAAATGGAACAGTACCATGGTGCACCACTCTCCAGCAATGGTAAATCGAAGACCAGCCACCGTAATCCCGTTTTACCGTAAAAATCCACGTGTCGAAAAAACGAAGGGTAAAAAACTTACGAGACCCGATTGAGATTCGAGTTGTCCTTTTTGGGCATTAATCTATCCGTTGACGGCTAAAAGCCGTCAAAGCCGTAGAACTCATCGAGGCCTTCGTTTTGACAGGTTATGGCTCCCGTAACTCTAAACGAGCCAGAAGTTAAGGCCGTCCGAATAATCGATATCTACAGGGCGCAACATCCACGGTGCAAGGTGCAACATCCGTCCGAAATGGAGAAACAGTGCCGTACGACTTTTAGAAATGCATGCATGGATTTGAAACGGAACAGTACCATGGTGCATCACTCTTCAGCGATGGGAAGTCGAAGACGGACCACGGTAATCCCGTTTTACCGTAAAAATCCACGTGCCGAAAAAACGAAGGGTAAAAAACTTACGAGACGCGATTGAGATTCGGTTCTCCTTTTTGGGCATTAACCTATCCGTTGACAGCTGAAAGCTGTCAAAGCCGTAGAACTCATCGAGTCCTTCGTTTTGACAGGATATGGCTCCCGTAACTCTTAAAGAGCCAGAAGTTATGGCCGTCCGAATAATCGATATCTATAGGGTGCAACATCCACGGTGCAAGGTGCAACATCCGTCCGACATGGCGAAACAGTGCCGTACGACTTTTAGAAATGCGTGCATGGATTTGAAACGGAACAGTACCATGGTGTACCACTCTCCAGCGATGGTAAATCGAAGACCAGCCACCGTAATCCCGTTTTGCCGTAAAAATCCACGTGCCGAAAAAACGAAGGGCAAAAAACTTACGAGACCCGATTGAGATTCGGGTTGTCCTTTTTGGGCATTATTCTATCCGTTGATGGCTGAATGCTGTCATAACCGTAGAACTCATCGAGGCCTTCGTTTTGACAGGTTATGACTCCCGTAACCCTAAACAAGCCAGAAGTTATGGTCGTCCGAATAATCGATATCTACAGGGTGCAACATCCATGGTGCAAGGTGCAACATCCGTCCGAAATGGAGAAACAGTGCCGTACGAATTTTAGAAATGTGTGCATGGATTTGAAACGGAACAGTACCATGGTGCACCACTCTCCAGCGATGGTAAATCGAAGACCAGCCACCGTAATCCCGTTTTACCGTAAAAATCCACGTGTCAAAAAAACAAAGGGTAAAAAACTTACGAGACCCGATTGAGATTCGGGTTGTCCTCTTTGGGCAGTAATCTATCCGTTGATGGCTGAAAGCTGTCATAACCGTAGAACTCATCGAGGCCATCGTTTTGACAGGTTACGGCTCCCGTAACTCTAAACGAGCCAGAAGTTATAGCCGTCCGAATAATCGATATCTATAGGGTGCAACATCCACGGTGCAAGGTGCAAGATCCGTCCGAAATGGCGAAACAGTGCCGTACGACTTTTAGAAATGCGTGCATGGATTTGAAATGGAACAGTACCATGGTGCACCACTCTCCAGCGATGGTAAATTGAAGACCTGCCACCGTAATCCCGTTTTACCGTAAAAATCCACGTGTCGAAAAAACGAAGGGTTAAAAACTTACGAGACCCGATTGAGATTCGGGTTGTCCTTTTTGGGCATTAATCTATCCGTTGACGGCTGAAAGCCGTCAAAGCCGTAGAACTCATCGAGGCCTTCGTTTTCACAGGTTATGGCTCCCGTAACTCTAAATGAGCCAGAAGTTATGGCCGTCCGAATAATCGATATCTACAGGGTGCAACATCCATGGTGCAAGGTAAAACATCCGTCCGAAATGGAGAAACAGTGCCGTACGACTTTTAGAAATGCGTGCATGGATTTGAAACGGAACAGTACCATGGTGCATCACTCTTCAGCGATGGGAAGTCGAAGACGGGCCACGGTAATCCCGTTTTACCGTAAAAATACACGTGCCGAAAAAACGAAGGGTAAAAAACTTACGAGACCCGATTGAGATTCGGGTTGTCCTTTTTGGGCATTAATCTATCCGTTGACGGCTGAAAGCTGTCAAAGCCGTAGAACTCATCGAGGCCTTCGTTTTGATAGGTTATGGCTCCCGTAACTCTTAACGAGCCAGAAGTTATGGCCGTCCGAATAATCGATATCTACAGGGTGCTACATCCACGGTGCAGGGGTGCAACATCCGTCCGACATGGCGAAACAGTGCCGTATGACTTTTAGAAATACGTGCATGGATTTGAAACGGAACAGTACCATGGTGCACCACTCTCCAGGGATGGTAAATCGAAGACCAACCACCGTAATCCCGTTTTGCCATAAAAATCCACGTGTCGAAAAAACGAAGGGTAAAAACTTACGAGACCCGATTGAGATTCGGGTTGTCCTTTTTGGGCATTACTCTATCCATTGACGGGTGAAAGCTGTCAAAGTCGTAGAACTCATCGAGGCCTTCGTTTTTACAGGTTATGGCTCCCATAACTCTAAACGAGCTAGAAGTTATGGCCGTCCGAATAATTGATATCTACAGGGTGCAACATCCACGGTGCAGGGTGCAACATCCGTCCGAAATGGCAAAACAGTGTCGTATGACTTTTAGAAATGCGTGCATGGATTTGAATCGGAACAGTACCATGGTGCACCACTCTTCAGCGATGGGAAGTCGAAGATGGGCCACGGTAATCCCGTTTTACCGTAAAAATCCACGTGTCAAAAAAACGAAGGGTAAAAAACTTACGAGACCCGATTGAGATTCGGGTTGTCCTTTTTAGGAATTAATCTATCCGTTGACGGCCTAAAGCTGTCAAAACCGTAGAACTCATCGAGGCCTTCGTTTTTACAGGTTATGGCTCCCGTAACTCTAAACGAGCCAGAAGTTATGGCCGTCCGAATAATCAATATCTACAGGGTGCAACATCCATGGTGCAAGGTGCAACATCCGTCCGAAATGGCGAAACAGTGCCGTACGACTTTTAGAAATGCGTGCATGGATTTGAAATGGAACATTACCATGGTGCACCACTCTCCAGCGATGGGAAGTTGAAGACGGGCCACGGTAATCCCGTTTTACCATAAAAATCCACGTGTCGAAAAAACGAAGGGTAAAAAACTTACGAGACCCGACTGAGATTCGGGTTGTCCTTTTTGGGCATTAATCTATCCTTGACGGCTGAAAGCTGTCAAAACCGTAGAACTCATCGAGGCCTTCGTTTTTACAGGTTATGGCTCCCGTAACTCTAAACGAGCCAGAAGTTATGGCCGTCCGAATAATCGATATCTACAGGGTGCAACATCCACGGTGCAAGGTGCAACATCCGTCCGAAATGGCGAAACAGTGCCGTACGACTTTTAGAAATGCGTGCATGGATTTGAAATGGAACATTACCATGGTGCACCACTCTTCAGTGATGGGAAGTCGAAGATGGGCAACGGTAATCCCGTTTTGCCGTAAAAATCCACGTGTCAAAAAAACGAAGGGTAAAAAACTTACGAGACCCGATTGAGGTTCGGGTTGTCCTTTTTGGGCATTAATCTATCCGTTGACGGCTCAAAGCTGTCAACGCCGTAGAACTCACCGAGGCCTTCGTTTTGACAGGTTATGGCTCCCGTAACTCTAGGCGAGCCAGAAGTTATGGCCGTCCGAATAATCGATATCTACAGGGTGCAACATCCACGGTGCAAGGTGCAACATCCGTCCGAAATGGCGAAACAGTGCCGTACGACTTTTATAAATGCGTGCATGGATTTGAGACGGAACAGTACCATGGTGCACCACTCTCCAGCAATGGTAAATCGAAGACCAGCCACCGTAATCCCGTTTTACCGTAAAAATCCACGTGTCGAAAAAACGAAGGGTAAAAAACTTACGAGACCCGATTGAGATTCGGGTTGTCCTTTTTGGGCATTAATCTATCCGTTGACGGCTGAAAGCCGTCAAAGCCGTAGAACTCATCGAGGCCTTCGTTTTGACAGGTTATGGCTCCCGTAACTCTAAACGAGCCAGAAGTTATGGCCGTCCGAATAATCGATATCTACAGGGTGCAACATCCACGGTGCAAGGTGCAACATCTGTCCGAAATGGCGAAACAGTGCCGTACGACTTTTAGAAATGCGTGCATGGATTTGAAACGGAACAGTACCATGGTGCACCACTCTTCAGCGATGGGAAGTCGAAGATGGGCCACGGTAATCCCGTTTTACCGTAAAAATCCACGTGTCAAAAAAACGAAGGGTAAAAAACTTACGAGACCCGAATGAGATTCGGGTTGTCCTTTTTGGGCATTAATCTATCCGTTGACGGCTGAAAGCTGTCAAAATCGTAGAACTCGTCGAGGCCTTCGTTTTTACAGGTTATGGCTCACGTAATTCTAAATGAGCCAGAAGTTATGGTCGTCCGAATAATCGATATCTACAGTGTGCAACATCCACGGTGCAAGGTGCAACATCCGTCCGAAATGGCGAAACAGTGCCGTACGACCTTTAGAAATGCATGCATGGATTTGAAACGGGACAGTAACATGGTGCACCACTACCAGCGATGGTAAATCGAAGACCAGCCACCGTAATCCCGTTTAACCGTAAAAATCCACGTGTCGAAAAAAAGAAGGGTAAAAGACTTACGAGACCCGATTGAGATTCGGGTGGTCCTTTTTGGGCATTAATCTATCCGTTGACGGCTGAAAGCCGTCAAAGCCATAGAACTCATCGAGGCCTTTGTTTTGACAGGTTATGGCTCCCGTAACTCTAAACGAGCCAAAAGTTATGGCCGTTCGAATAATCGATATCTATAGGGTGCAACATCCAAGGTGCAAGGTGCAACATCCGTCCGAAATGGAGAAACAGTGCCGTACGACTTTTAGAAATGCGTGCATGGATTTGAAACGGAACAGTACCATGGTGCATCACTCTTCAGCGATGGGAAGTCGAAGACGGGCCACGGTAATCCCGTTTTACCGTAAAAATACACGTGCCGAAAAAACGAAGGGTAAAAAACTTACGAGACCCGATTGAGATTCGGGTTCTCCTTTTTGGGCATTAATCTATCCGTTGACGGCTGAAAGCTGTCAAAGCCGTAGAACTCATCGAGACCTTCGTTTTGACAGGTTATGACTCCCGTAACTCTTAACGAGCCAGAAGTTATGGCCGTCCGAATAATCTATATCTACAGGGTGCAACATCCACGGTGCAAGGTGCAATATCCGTCCAACATGGCGAAACAGTGCCGTACGACTTTTGGAAATGCGTGCATGGATTTGAAACGGAACAGTACCATGGTGCACCACTGTCCAGCATTGGGAAGTCGAAGACGGGCCACGGTAATCCCGTTTTACCGTAAAAATCCACGTGTCGAAAAAACGAAGGGTAAAAAACTTACGAGACCCGATTGAGATTCGGGTTGTCCTTTTTGGGCATTACTCTATCCGTTGACGGCTGAAAGCTGTCAAAGCCATAGAACTCATCGAGGCCTTCGCTTTTACAGGTTATGGCTCCCGTAACTCTAAACGAGCCAGAAGTTATGGCCGTCCGAATAATCTATATCTACAGGGTGCAACATCCACGGTGCAAGGTGCAACATCCGTCCGACATGGCGAAACAGTGCTGTACGACTTTTGAAAATGCGTGCATGGATTTGAAACGGAACAGTAGCATGGTGCACCACTCTTCAGCGATGGTAAATCGAAGACCAGCCACCGTAATCCCGTTTTGCCGTAAAAATCCACGTGTCGAAAAAACGAAGGGTAAAAAACTTACGAGACCCGATTGAGATTCGGGTTGTCCTTTTTGGGCATTAATCTATCCGTTGATGGCTGAAAGCTGTCAAACCGTAGAACTCATCGAGGCCTTCGTTTTTACAGGTTATGGCTCCCGTAAGTCTAAACGAGCCAGAAGTTATGGCCGTCCGAATAATCGATATCTACAGGGTGCAACATCCACGGTGCAAGGTGCAACATCCGTCCGAAATGGCGAAACAGTGCCGTACGACTTTTACAAATGCGTGCATGGATTTGAAATGGAACAGTACCATGGTGCACCACTCTTCAGCGATGGGAAGTCGAAGATGGGCAACGGTAATCCCGTTTTGCCGTAAAAATCCACGTGTCAAAAAAACGAAGGGTAAAAAACTTACGAGACCCGATTGAGATTCGGGTTGTCCTTTTTGGGCATTAATCTATCCGTTGACGGCTGAAAGCTGTCAAAACCGTAGAACTCATCGAGGCCTTCGTTTTGACAGGTTATGGCCCCCGTAACTCTAAACGAGCCAGAAGTTATGACCGTCCGAATAATCGATATCTACAGGGTGCAACATCCACGGTGCAAGGTGTAACATCCGTCCGAAATGGCGAAACAGTGCCGTACGACTTTTATAAATGCGTGCATGGACTTGAAACGGAACAGTACCATGGTGCACCACTCTCCAGCGATGGTAAATCGAAGACCAGCCACCGTAATCCCGTTTTACCGTAAAAATCCACGTGTCGAAAAAACGAAGGGTAAAAAACTTACGAGACCCCACTGAGATTCGGGTTGTCCTTTTTGGGCATTAATCTATCCTTTGACGGCTGAAAGCCGTCAAAGCCGTAGAACTCATCGAGGCCTTCGTTTTGACAGGTTATGGCTCCCGTAACTCTAAACGAGCCAGAAGTTATGGCCGTCCGATTAATCGATATCTACAGGATGCAACATCCACGGTGCAAGGTGCAACATCTGTCCGAAATGGCGAAACAGTGTCGTACGACTTTTAGAAATGCGTGCATGGATTTGAAACGGAACAGTACCATGGTGCACCACTCTTCAGCGATGGGAAGTCGAAGATGGGCCAGGGTAATCCCGTTTTACCGTAAAAATCCACGTGTCAAAAAAACGAAGGGTAAAAAACTTACGAGACCCGAATGAGATTCGGGTTGTCCTTTTTGGGTATTAATCTATCCGTTGACGGCTGAAAGCTGTCAAAATCGTAGAAATCGTCGAGGCCTTCATTTTTACAGGTTATGGCTCACATAATTCTAAACGAGCCAGAAGTTATGGTCGTCCGAATAATCGATATCTACAGTGTGCAACATCCACGGTGCAAGGTGCAACATCCGTCCGAAATGGCGAAACAGTGCCGTACGACTTTTAGAAATGCATGCATGGATTTGACACGGAACAGTAACATGGTGCACCACTCCCAGCGATGGTAAATCAAAGACCAGAGACCGTAATCCCGTTTTACGTAAAAATCCACGTGTCGAAAAAACGAAGGGTAAAAGAATTACGAGACCCGATTGAGATTCAGGTTGTCCTTTTTGGGTATTAATCTATCCGTTGACGGCAGAAAGCCGTCAAAGCCGTATAACTCATCGAGGCCTTCGTTTTGACAGGTTATGGCTCCCGTAAATCTAAACGAGCCAGAAGTTATGGTCGTCCGAATAATCGATATCTACAGGGTGCAACATCCAAGCTGCAAGGTGCAACATCTGTCCGAAATGGAGAAACAGCGCCGTACGACTTTTAGAAATGCGTGCATGGATTTGAAACGGAACAGTACCATGGTGCATCACTCTCCAGCGATGGGAAGTCGAAGACGGGCCACGGTAATCCCGTTTTACCGTAAAAATCCACGTGCCAAAAAAAAGAAGGGTAAAAAACTTAATAGACCCGATTGAGATTCGGGTTCTCCTTTTTGGGCATTAATCTATACGTTGACGGCTGAAAGCTGTCAAAGCCGTAGAACTCATCGAGGCCTTCGTTTTGACAGGTTTTGACTCCCGTAACTCTTAACGAGCCAGAAGTTATGGCCGCCCGAATAATCTATATCTACAGGGTGCAACATCCACGGTGCAAGGTGCAACATCCGGCCGACATGGCGAAACAGTGCCGTACGACTTTTGGAAATACGTGCATGGATTTGAAACGGAACAGTACCATGGTGCACCACTGTCTAGCATTGGGAAGTCGAAGACGGGCCACGGTAATCCCGTTTTACCGTAAAAATCCACGTGTCGAAAAAACGAAGGGTAAAAAACTTACGAGACCCGATTGAGATTCGGGTTGTCCTTTTTGGGCATTACTCTATCCGTTGATGGCTAAAAGCCATCAAAGCCGTAGAACTCATCGAGGCCTTCGTTTTGACAGGTTATGGCTCCCGTAACTCTAAACGAGCCAGAAGTTATGGCCGTCCGAATAATCTATATCTACAGGGTGCAACATCCACGGTGCAAGGTGCAACATCCGTAAGACATGGCGAAACAGTGCCGTACGACTTTTGAAAATGCGTGCATGGATTTGAAATGGAACAGTACCATGGTGCACCACTCTCCAGCGATGGTAAATCGAAGACCAGCCACCGTAATCCCGTTTTGCCGTAAAAATCCACGTGTCGAAAAAACGAAGGGTAAAAAACTTACGAGACTCGATTGAGATTCGGGTTGTCCTTTTTGGGCATTAGTCTATCCGTTGACGGCTGAAAGCTGTCAAAACCGTAGAACTCATCGAGGCCTTCGTTTTTACAGGTTATGGCTCCCGTAACTCTAAACGAGCCAGAAGTTATGGCCGTCCGAATAATCGATATCCACAGGGTGCAACATCCACGGTGCAAGGTGCAACATCCGTCCGAAATGGCGAAACAGTGCCGTACGACTTTTTGAAATGCGTCCATGGATATGAAATGGAACAGTACCATGGTGCACCACTCTCCAGCGATGGGAAGTCGAAGACGGGCCACGGTAATCCCGTTTTACTGTAAATATCCACGTGTCGAAAAAACGAAGGGTAAAAAACTTACGAGACCCGATTGAGATTCGGGTTGTTCTTTTTGGGCATTAATCTATCCGTTGACGGCTGAAAGCTGTCAAAACCGTAGAACTCATGGAGGCCTTCGTTTTTACAGGTTATGGCTCCCGTAAGTCTAAACGAGCCAGAAGTTATGGCCGTCCGAATAATCGATATCTACAGGGTGCAACATCCACGGTGCAAGGTGCAACATCCGTCCGAAATGGCGAAACAGTGCCGTACGACTTTTACAAATGCGTGCATGGATTTGAAATGGAACAGTACCATGGTGCACCACTCTTCAGCGATGGGAAGTCGAAGATGGGCAACGGTAATCCCGTTTTGCCGTAAAAATCCACGTGTCAAAAAACGAAGGGTAAAAAACTTACGAGACCCGATTGAGATTCGGGTTGTCCTTTTTGGGCATTAATCTGTCCGTTGACGGCTGAAAGCTGTCAAAACCGTAGAACTCATCGAGGCCTTCGTTTTGACAGGTTATGACTCCCGTAACTCTAAACGAGCCAGAAGTTATGACCGTCCGAATAATCGATATCTACAGGGTGCAACATCCACGGTGCAAGGTGCAACATCCGTCCGAAATGGCGAAACAGTGCCGTGCGACTTTTATAAATGCGTGCATGGATTTGAAACGGAATAGTACCATGGTGCACCACTCTCCAGGGATGGTAAATCGAAGACCGGCCACCGTAATCCCGTTTTACCGTAAAAATCCACGTGTCGAAAAAACGAAGGGTAAAAAACTTACGAGACCCGATTGAGATTCGGGTTGTCCTTTTTGGGCATTAATCTATCCGTTGATGGCTGAAAGCCGTCAAAGCCGTAGAACTCATCGAGGCCTTCGTTTTGACAGGTTATGGCTCCCGTAACTCTAAACGAGCCAGAAGTTATGGCCGTCCGAATAATCGATATCTACAGGGTGCAACATCCACGGTGCAAGGTGCAACATCTGTCCGAAATGGCGAAACAGTGCCGTACGACTTTTAGAAATGCGTGCATGGATTTGAAACGGAACAGTACCATGGTGCACTACTCTTCAGCGATGGGAAGTCGAAGATGGGCCACGGTAATCCCGTTTTACCGTAAAAATCCACGTGTCAAAAAAACGAAGGGTAAAAAACTTACGAGACCCGATTGAGATTCGGGTTGTCCTTTTTGGGCATTAATCTATCCGTTGACGGCTGAAAGCTGTCAAAATCGTAGAACTCATCGAGACCTTCGTTTTTACAGGTTATGGCTCACGTAATTCTAAACGAGCCAGAAGTTATGGCCGTCCGAATAATCGATATCTACAGTGTGCAACATCCACGGTGCAAGGTGCAACATCCGTCCGAAATGGAGAAACAGTGCCGTACGACTTTTAGAAATGCATGCATGGATTTGAAATGGAACAGTACCATGGTCCATCACTCTTCAGCGATGGGAAGTCAAAGACGGGCCACGGTAATCCCGTTTTACCGTAAAAATCCACGTGTCGAAAAAACGAAGGGTAAAAAACTTACGATACCCGATTGAGATTCGGGTTCTCCTTTTTGGGCATTAATCTATCCGTTGACGGCTGAAAGCTATCAAAGCCGTAGAACTCATCGAGGCCTTCGTTTTGACAGGTTATGACTCCCGTAACTCTTAACGCGCCAGAAGTTATGGCCGTCCGAATAATCTATATCTACAGGGTGCAACATCCATGGTGCAAGGTGCAACATCCGTCCGACATGGCGAAACAGTGCCGTACGGCTTTTGGAAATGCGTGCATGGATTTGAAACGGAACAGTACCATGGTGCACCACTCTCTAGCGATGGTACATCGAAGACCAGCCACCGTAATCCCGTTTTGCCGTAAAAATCCACGTGTCGAAAAAACGAAGGGTAAAAAACTTACGAGACCCGATTGAGATTCAGGTTGTCCTTTTTGGGCATTACTCTATCCGTTGATGGCTGAAAGCTGTCAAAGCCGTAGAACTCATCGATGCCTTTGTTTTGACAGGTTATGGCTCCCGTAACTCTAAACGAGCCAGAAGTTATGGCCGTCCGAATAATCGATATCTACTGGGTGCAACATCAACGGTGCAAGGTGCAACATCCGTCCGAAATAGCGAAACAGTGCCGTACGACTTTTAGAAATGCGTGCATGGATTTGAAACGGAACAGTACCATGGTGCACCACTCTCCAGCGTTGGGAAGTCGAAGACGGGCCACGGTAATCCCGTTTTACCGTAAAAATCCACGTGTCGAAAAAATGAAGGGTAAAAAACTTACGAGACCCGATAGAGATTCGGTTTGTCCTTTTTGGGAATTAATCTATCCGTTGATGGCTGTAAGCTGTCAAAGCCGTAGAACTCATCGAGACCTTCGTTTTTACAGGTTATGGCTCCCGTAACTCTAAACGAGCCAGAAGTTATGGTCGTCCGAATAATCGATATCTACAGGGTGCAACATCGACGGTGCAAGGTGCAACATCCGTCCGAAATGGCGAAACAGTGCCGTACGAATTTTGGAAATGCGTGCATGGATTTGAAACGGAACAGTACCATGGTGCACCACTCTCCAGCGATGGTAAATCGAAGACCAACCACCGTAATCCCGTTTTACCGTAAAAATCCACGTGTCGAAAAAACGGAGGGTAAAAAATTTACGAGACCAGATTGAGATTCGGGTTGTCCTTTTTGGTCATTAATCTATCCATTGACAGCTAAAAGCTGTCAAAGCCGTAGAACTCATCGAGGTCTTCGTTTTGATAGGTAATGGCTCCCGTAACTCTAAACGAGCCAGAAGTTTTGGCCGTCTGAATAATCGATATCTACAGGGTGCAACATCCACGGTGCAAGGTGCAATATCCGTCCGAAATGGCGAAACAGTGCCGTATGACTTTTAGAAATGCGTGCATGGATTTGAAACGGAACAGTACCATGGTGCACCACTCTCCAGCGATGGAAAGTCGAAGACCAGCCACCGTAATCCCGTTTTGCCGTAAAAATCCACGTGTCGAAAAAACGAAGGGTAAAAAACTTACGAGACCCGATTGAGATTCAGGTTGTCCTTTTTGGGCATTAATCTATCCGTTGATGGCTGAAAGCTGTCAAAGCCGTAGAACTCATCGAGGCCTTCGTTTTGACAGGTTATGGCTCCCGTAACTCTAAACGAGCCAGAAGTTATGGCCGTCCGAATAATCGACATCTACAGGATGCAACATCCACGGTGCAAGGTGCAACATCCGTCCGAAATGGAGAAACAGTGCCGTACGACTTTTAGAAATGCGTGCATGGATTTGAAACGGAACAGTACCATGGTGCATCACTCTTCAGCGTGGGAAGTCGAAGACGGGCCACGGTAATCCCGTTTTACCGTAAAAATCCACGTGTCGAAAAAACAAAGTTTAAAAAACTTACGAGACCCGATTGAGATTCGGGTTGTCCTTTTTGGGCATTCATCTATCCGTTGACGGCTGAAAGCTGCCAAAGCCGTAGAACTCATCGAGACCTTCGTTTTGATAGGTTATGGCTCGCGTAACTCTAAACGAGCCAGAAGTTATGGCCGTCCGAATAATCGATATCTACAGGGTGCAACATCCACGGTGCAAGGTGCAACATCCGTCCGAAATGGCGAAACAGTGCCGTACGACCTTTAGAAATGCGTGCATGGATTTGAATCGGAACAGTACCATGGTCCACTACTCTTCAGCGATGGGAAGTCGAAGACGAGGCACCGTAATCCCGTTTTACCGTAAAAATCCACGTGTCGAAAAAACGAAGGGTAAAAAACTTACGAGACCCGATTGAGATTCGGGTTGTCCTTTTTGGGCATTAATCTATCCGTTGATGGTTGAAAGCTGTCAAAGCTATAGAACTCATTGAGGCCTTCGTTTTGACAGGTTATGGCTCCCGTAGCTGTAAACGAGCCAGAAGTTATGGCCGTCTGAATAATCGATATCTACAGGGTGCAACATCCACGGTGCAAGGTGCAACATCCATCCGAAATGGCGAAACAGTGTCGTACGACCATTAGAAATGCATGCATGGATTTGAAACGGAACAGTACCATGGTGCACCACTCTCCCGCGATGGTAAATCGAAGACCAGCCACCGTAATCCCGTTTTACCGTAAAAATCCACGTGTCGAAAAAACGAAGGGTAAAAACCTTACGAGACCCGATTGATATTTGGGTTGTCCTTTTTGGGCATTAATCTATCCGTTGACGGCTGAAAGCTATCAAAGCCGTAGAACTTATCGAGGCCTTCGTTTTGACAGGTTATGGCTCCCGTAACTCTAAACGAGCCAGAAGTTATGACCGTCCGAATAATCGATATCTACAAGGTGCAACATCCACGGTGCAAGGTGCAACATCCGTCCGAAATGGCGAAACAGTGCCGTACGACCTTTAGAAATGCGTGCATGGATTTGAAACGGAACAGTACCATGGTGCACCACTCTTGAGCGATGGAAACTCGAAGACGGGGCACCGTAATCCCGTTTAACCGTAAAAATCCACGTGTCGAGAAAACGATGGGTAAAAAACTTACGAGACCCGATTGAGATTCGGGTTGTCCTTTTTGGGCATTAATCTATCCGTTGATGGCTGAAAGCTGTCAATGCCGTAGAACTCATCGAGGCCTTCGTTTTGACAGGTTATGGCTCCCGTAACTCTAAACGAGCCAGAAGTTATGGCCGTCCGAATAATCGATATCTACTGGGTGCAACATCCACGGTGCAAGGTGCAATATCCGTCCGAAATGGCGAAACAGTGCCGTACGACTTTTAGAAATGCGTGCATGGATTTGAAACGGAACATTACCATGGTTCACCACTCTCCAGCGTTGGGAAGTCGAAGACGGGCCACGGTAATCCCGTTTTACCGTAAAAATCCACGTGTCGAAAAAACGAAGGGTAAAAAACTTACGAGACCCGATTGAGATTCGGGTTGTCCTTTTTGGGCATTAATCTATCCGTTAATGGCTGAAAGCTGTCAAAGCCGTAGAACTCATCGAGGCCTTCGTTTTGAAAGGTAATGGCTCCCGTAACTCTAAACGAGCCAGAAGTTATAGCCGTCCGAATAATCGATATCTACAGGGTGCAACATCCACGGTGCAAGGTGCAACATCCGTCCGAAATGGCGAAATTGTGCCGTACGACTTTTAGGAATGCGTGCATGGATTTGAACCGGAACAAGTACCATGGTGCACCACTCTTCAGCAATGGGAAGTCGAAGATGGGCCACGGTAATCCCGTTTTACCGTAAAAATCCACGTGTCAAAAAAACGAAGGGTAAAAAACTTACGAGACCCGATTGAGATTCGGGTTCTCCTTTTTGGGCATTAATCTACCCGTTGACGGCTGAAAGCTGTCAAAATCGTAGAACTCATCGAGGCCTTCGTTTCGACAGGTTATGGCTCCCGTAACTCTAAACAAGCCAGAAGTTATGGCCGTCCGAATAATCGATATCTACAGGGTGCAACATCCACGGTGCAAGGTGCAACATCCGTCCGAAATGGCGAAACAGTGCCGTACGACTTTTAGGAATGCGTGCATGGATTCGAAATGGAACAGTACCATGGTGCACCACTCTTCAGCGATGGGAAGTCGAAGACGGGCCGCGGTAATCCCGTTTTACCGTAAAAATCCACGTGTCGAAAAGACGATGGGTAAAAAACTTACGAGACCCGACTGAGATTCGGGTTGTCCTTTTTGGGCATTAATCGATCCGTTGACGGCTGAAAGCTGTCAAAGCCGTAGAACTCATCGAGGCCTTCGTTTTGACAGGTTATGGCTCCCGTAACTCTAAACGAGCCAGAAGTTATGGCCGTCCGAATAATCGATATCTACTGGGTGCAACATCCATGGTGCAAGGTGCAACATCCGTCCGAAATGGCGAAACAGTGCCGTACGTGTTTTAGAAATGCGTGCATGGATTTGAAACGGAACAGTACCATAGTGCACCACTGTCCAGCATTGGAAAGTCGAAGACGGGCCACGGTAATCCCGTTTTACCGTAAAAATCCACGTGTCGAAAAAACGAAGGGTAAAAAACTTACGAGACCCGATTGAGATTCGGGTTGTCCTTTTTGGGCATTAATCTATCCGTTGATGGCTGAAAGCTATCAAAGCCGTGGAACTCATCGAGGCCTTCGTTTTGACAGGTTATGGCTCCCGTAACTCTAAACGAGCCAGAAGTTATAGCCGTCCGAATAATCGATATCTACAGGGTGCAACATCCACGGTGCAAGGTGCAACACCCGTCCGAAATGGCGAAACAGTGCCATACGACTTTTAGAAATGCATGCATGGATTTGAAACGGAACTAGTACCATGGTGCACCACTCTTCAGCGATGGGAAGTCGAAGAAGGGCCACGGTAATCCCGTTTTACCGTTAAAATCCACGTGTCAAAAAAACGAAGGGTAAAAAACTTACGAGACCCGATTGAGATTCGGGTTGTCCTTTTTAGGCATTAATCTATCCGTTGACGGCTGAAAGCCGTCAAAGCCGTAGAACTCATCGAGGCCTTCGTTTTGACAGGTTATGGCTCCCGTAACTCTAAACAAGCCAGAAGTTATGGCCGTCCGAATAATCGATATCTACAGGGTGCAACATCCAAGGTGCAAGGTGCAACATCCGTCCGAAATGGCGAAAAAGTGCCGTACGACTTTTAGAAATGCGTGCATGGATTTGAAATGGAACAGTACCATGGTGCACCACTCTCCAGCGATGGTAAATCGAAGACCAGCCACCGCAATCCCGTTTAACCGTAAATATCCACGTGTCGAAAAAACAAAGGGTAAAAAACTTACGAGACCCGATTGAGATTCGGGTTATCATTTTTGGGCATTAATCTATCCGTTGACGGCTGAAAGCTGTCAAAGCCGTAGAACTCATCGAGGTCTTCGTTTTGACAGGTTATGGCTCCCGTTACTCTAAACGAGCCAGTAGTTATGGCCGTCCGAATAATCGATATCTACAGGGTGCAACATCCACGGTGCAAGGTGCAATACCCGTCCGAAATGGCGAAACACTGCCGTATGACTTTTAGAAATGCGTGCA
This sequence comes from Allium cepa, assembly GCA_030765085.1. Taxonomy (NCBI): domain Eukaryota; kingdom Viridiplantae; phylum Streptophyta; class Magnoliopsida; order Asparagales; family Amaryllidaceae; genus Allium; species Allium cepa. The sequence continues at coordinate 4,801,649 of CM060941.1, forward strand.
TGGATTTGAAATGGAACAGTACGATGGTGCACCACTCTCCAGCGATGGGAAGTCGAAGACGGGCCACGGTAGTCCCGTTTTACCGTAAAAATCCACGTGTCGAAAAAACGAAGGGTAAAAAACTTACGAGACCCGATTGAGATTCGGGTTGTCCTTTTTGGGCATTAATCTACACGTTGACGGCTGAAAGCTGTCAAAGCCGTAGAAATCATCGAGGACTTCGTTTTGACAGGTTATGGCTCCCGTAACTCTAAACGAGCCAGAAGTTATGGCCGTCCGAATAATCGACATCTACAGGGTGCAACACCCACGGTGCAAGGTGCAACATCCGTCCGAAATGGAGAAACAGTGCCGTACGAGTTTTAGAAATGCGTGCATGGATTTGAAACGGAACAGTACCATGGTGCACCACTCTTCAGCGATGGAAAGTCGAAGATGGGCCACGGTAATCCCGTTTAACCGTAAAAATCCACGTGTCGAAAAAACGTTGGGTAAAAAACTTACGAGACCCGATTGAGATTCGGGTTGTCCTTTTTGGGCATTAATCTATCCGTTCACGGCTGAAAGCTGGCAAACCCGTAGAACACATCGAGGACTTCGTTTTGACAGGTTATGGCTCCCGTAACTCTAAACGAGCCAGAAGTTATAGCCGTCCGAATAATCGATATCTACTGGGTGCAACATCCACGGTGCAAGGTGCAACATCCGTCCGAAATGGCGAAACAGTGCCATACGACTTTTAGATATGCATGCATGGATTTGAAATGGAACAGTACCATGGTGCACCACTCTCCAGTGATGGGAAGTCGAAGACGGGCCACGGTAATCCCGTTTTACCGTAAATATCCACGTGTGGAAAAAACGAAGGGTAAAAAACTTACGAGACCCGATTGAGATTCGGGTTGTCCTTTTTGTGCATTAATCTATCCGTTGACGGCTGAAAGCTGTCAAAGCCGTAGAACTCATCGAGGCCTTCGTTTTGACAGGTTATGGCTCCCGTAGCTCTAAACGTGCCAAAAGTTATAGCCGTCCGAATAATCGATATCTATAGGGTGCAACTTCCACGGTGCAAGGTGCAACACCCGTCCGAAATGGCGATACAGTGTCGTACGGATTTTCGAAATGCATGCATGGATTTGAAATGGAACAGTACCATGGTGCACCACTCTCCGGCGATGGGAAGTCGAAGACGGGCCACGGTAGTCCAGTTTTACAGTAAAAATCCACGTGCCGAAAAAATGAAGGGTAAAAAACTTACGAGACCCGATTGAGATTCGGGTTGTCCTTTTTGGGCATTAATCTATCCGTTGACGGCTGAAAGCTGTCAAAGACGTATAACTAATCGAGGCCTTCGTTTTGATAGGTTATGACTCCCGTAACTCTAAACGAGCCAGAAGTTATAGCCATTCGAATAATCGATATCTACAGGGTGCAACATCCACGGTGCAAGGTGCAACATCCGTCCGAAATGGCGAAACAGTGTCGTAGACCATTAGAAATGCGTGCATGGATTTGAAATGGAACAGTACCATGGTGCACCACTCTCTAGCGATGGTAAATCGAAGTCCAGCCACCGTAATCCCGTTTTACCGTAAAAATCCACGTGTCGAAAAAACGAAGGGTAAAAAACTAACGAGACCCGATTGATATTCGGGTTGTCCTTTTTGGGCATTAATCTATGCGTTGACGGCTGAAAGCAGTCAAAGCCGTAGAAATCATCGAGGCTTTCGTTTTGACAGGTTGTGGCTCCCGTAGCTCTAAACGAGCCAAAAGTTTTGGCCGTCCGAATAATCGATATCTACAGGGTTGCAACATCCACGGTGCAAGGTGCAACATCCGTCCGAAATGGCGAAACAATGCCGTACGACTTTTAGAAATGCGTGCATGGATTTGAAACGGAACAGTACGATGGTGCACCACTCTTCAGCGATGGGAAGTCGAAGACGGGGCACCGTAATCCCGTTTTACCGTAAAAATCCACGTGTCGAAAAAACGAAGGGAAAAAACTTACGAGACCCGATTGAGATTCGAGTTGTCCTTTTTGGGCATTAATCTATCCATTGACGGCTGAAAGCTGTCAAAGCCGTAGAACTCATCGAGGCCTTCGTTTTGATAGGTTATGGCTCCCGTATCTCTTAACGAGCCAGATGTTATGGCCGTCCGAATAATCGATATCTACAGGGTGCAACATCCACGGTGCAAGGTGCAAAATCCGTCCGAAATGGCGAAACAGTGCCGTACGACTTTTCGAAATGCGTGCATGGATTTGAAACGGATCAGTACAATGGTGCACCACTCTCCAACGATGGTAAATCGAAGACCAGCCACCGTAATCCCCGTTTTACCGTAAAAATCCACGTGTCGAAAAAGCGAAGGGTAAAAAACTTACGAGACCCGATTGAGATTCGGGTTGTCCTTTTTGGGCATTAATCTATCCGTTGACGGCTGAAAGCTGTCAAAGACGTATAACTAATCGAGGCCTTCGTTTTGATAGGTTATGACTCCCGTAACTCTAAACGAGCCAGAAGTTATAGCCATTCGAATAATCGATATCTACAGGGTGCAACATCCACGGTGCAAGGTGCAACATCCGTCCGAAATGGCGAAACAGTGTCGTAGACCATTAGAAATGCGTGCATGGATTTGAAATGGAACAGTACCATGGTGCACCACTCTCTAGCGATGGTAAATCGAAGTCCAGCCACCGTAATCCCGTTTTACCGTAAAAATCCACGTGTCGAAAAAACGAAGGGTAAAAAACTAACGAGACCCGATTGATATTCGGGTTGTCCTTTTTGGGCATTAATCTATGCGTTGACGGCTGAAAGCAGTCAAAGCCGTAGAAATCATCGAGGCTTTCGTTTTGACAGGTTGTGGCTCCCGTAGCTCTAAACGAGCCAAAAGTTTTGGCCGTCCGAATAATCGATATCTACAGGGTTGCAACATCCACGGTGCAAGGTGCAACATCCGTCCGAAATGGCGAAACAATGCCGTACGACTTTTAGAAATGCGTGCATGGATTTGAAACGGAACAGTACGATGGTGCACCACTCTTCAGCGATGGGAAGTCGAAGACGGGGCACCGTAATCCCGTTTTACCGTAAAAATCCACGTGTCGAAAAAACGAAGGGAAAAAACTTACGAGACCCGATTGAGATTCGAGTTGTCCTTTTTGGGCATTAATCTATCCATTGACGGCTGAAAGCTGTCAAAGCCGTAGAACTCATCGAGGCCTTCGTTTTGATAGGTTATGGCTCCCGTATCTCTTAACGAGCCAGATGTTATGGCCGTCCGAATAATCGATATCTACAGGGTGCAACATCCACGGTGCAAGGTGCAAAATCCGTCCGAAATGGCGAAACAGTGCCGTACGACTTTTCGAAATGCGTGCATGGATTTGAAACGGATCAGTACAATGGTGCACCACTCTCCAACGATGGTAAATCGAAGACCAGCCACCGTAATCCCCGTTTTACCGTAAAAATCCACGTGTCGAAAAAGCGAAGGGTAAAAAACTTACGAGACCCGATTGAGATTCGGGTTGTCCTTTTTGGGCATTAATCTATCCGTTGACAGCTTAAAGCTGTCAAAGCCGTAGAATTCATCGAGGCCTTCGTTTTGACAGGTTATGGCTCCCGTAACTCTAAACGAGCCAGAAGTTATGGCCGTCCGAATAATCGATATCTACAGAGTGCAACATCCACGGTGCAAGGTGCAACATCCGTCCGAAATTGCGAAACAGTGCCGTACGAACTTTAGAAATGCGTGCATGGATTTGAAACGGAACAGTACCATGGTGCACCACTCTTCAGCGATGGAAAGTCGAAGACGGGGCACCGTAATCCCGTTTTACCGTAAAAATCCACGTGTCGAAAAAACGTAGGGTAAAAAACTTATGAGACCCGATTGAGATTTGGGTTGTCCTTTTTGGGCATTAATCTTTCCGTTGTTTGGTGAAAATTGTCAAAACCGTAGAACTCATCGAGGCCTTCGTTTTGACAGGTTATGGCTCCCGTAACTCTAAACGAGCCAGAAGTTATGGTCGTCCGAATAATCGATATCTACAGTGTGCAACATCCACGGTGCAAGGTGCAACATCCGTCCGAAATGGCGAAACAGTGCCGTACGACCTTTAGAAATGAATGCATGGATTTGAAACGGGACAGTAACATGGTGCACCACTACCAGCGATGGTAAATCGAAGACCAGCCACGGTAATCCCATTTTGCCGTAAAAACCGCGTGTCGAAAAAACGAAGGGTAAAAAACTTACGAGACCCGATTGAGATTCGGGTTGTCCTTTTTGGGCATTAATATATCCGTTGATGGCTGAAAGCTGTCAAAGTCGTAGAACTCACGGAGGCATTCGTTTTGACAGGATATGGCTCACGTAACTCTTAACGAGCCAGAAGTTATGGCCGTCCGAATAATCGATATCTACAGGGTGCAACATCCATGGTGCGTGGTGCAACATCCGTCCGAAATGGCGAAACAATGCCGTACGACATTAAGAAATGCGTGCATGGATTTTAAACGGAACAGTACCATGGTGCACCACTCTCCAGCGATGGGAAGTCGAAGACGGGCCACGGTAATCCCGTTTTACCATAAAAATCCACGTGTTGAAAAAACGAAGGGTATAAAACTTACGAGACCCGATTGAGATTCGGGTTGTCCTTTTTGGGCGTTAGTCTATCCGTTGACGGCTGAAAGCTGTCAAAGCCGCAGAACTCATCGAGGCCTTCGTTTTGACAGGTTATGGCTCACGTAACTCTAAACTAGCCAGAAGTTATAGCCGTTCGAATAATCGATATCTACAGGGTGCAACATCCACGGTGCAAGGTGCAACATCCGTCCGAAATGGCGAAACAGTGCCGTACGACTTTTCGAAATGCATGCATGGATTTGAAACGGAACAGTACCATGGTACACCACTCTCCAGCGATGGGAAGTCGAAGACGGGCCACGGTAGTCTCGTTTTACCTTAAAAATCCACGTGTCGAAAAAACAAAGGGTAAAAAACTTACGAGACCCGATTGAGATCCGGGTTGTCCTTTATGGGCATTAATCTATCCGTTGACGGCTGAAAGCTGTCAAAGCCGTAGAACACATCGAGGCCTTCGTTTTGACAGGTTATGGATCCCGTAACTCTAAACGAGCCAGAAGTTATGGCCGTCCGAATAATCGATATCTACATAGTGCAACATCCATGGTGCAAGGTAAAACATCCGTCCGAAATGGCGAAACAGTGCCGTACGACTCTTAGAAATGCGTGCATGGATTTGAAATGGAACAGTACCATGGTGTACCACTCTCCAGCGATGGGAAGTCGAAGACGGGCCACGATAATCCCGTTTTACCGTAAAAATCCACGTGTCGCAAAAATGAAGGGTAAAAAACTTACGAGACCCGATTGAGATTCGGGTTGTCCTTTTTGGGCATTAATCTATCCGTTGACGGCTGAAAGCTGTCAAAGACGTATAACTAATCGAGGCCTTCGTTTTGATAGGTTATGACTCCCGTAACTCTAAACGAGCCAGAAGTTATAGCCATTCGAATAATCGATATCTACAGGGTGCAACATCCACGGTGCAAGGTGCAACATCCGTCCGAAATGGCGAAACAGTGTCGTAGACCATTAGAAATGCGTGCATGGATTTGAAATGGAACAGTACCATGGTGCACCACTCTCTAGCGATGGTAAATCGAAGTCCAGCCACCGTAATCCCGTTTTACCGTAAAAATCCACGTGTCGAAAAAACGAAGGGTAAAAAACTAACGAGACCCGATTGATATTCGGGTTGTCCTTTTTGGGCATTAATCTATGCGTTGACGGCTGAAAGCAGTCAAAGCCGTAGAAATCATCGAGGCTTTCGTTTTGACAGGTTGTGGCTCCCGTAGCTCTAAACGAGCCAAAAGTTTTGGCCGTCCGAATAATCGATATCTACAGGGTTGCAACATCCACGGTGCAAGGTGCAACATCCGTCCGAAATGGCGAAACAATGCCGTACGACTTTTAGAAATGCGTGCATGGATTTGAAACGGAACAGTACGATGGTGCACCACTCTTCAGCGATGGGAAGTCGAAGACGGGGCACCGTAATCCCGTTTTACCGTAAAAATCCACGTGTCGAAAAAACGAAGGGAAAAAACTTACGAGACCCGATTGAGATTCGAGTTGTCCTTTTTGGGCATTAATCTATCCATTGACGGCTGAAAGCTGTCAAAGCCGTAGAACTCATCGAGGCCTTCGTTTTGATAGGTTATGGCTCCCGTATCTCTTAACGAGCCAGATGTTATGGCCGTCCGAATAATCGATATCTACAGGGTGCAACATCCACGGTGCAAGGTGCAAAATCCGTCCGAAATGGCGAAACAGTGCCGTACGACTTTTCGAAATGCGTGCATGGATTTGAAACGGATCAGTACAATGGTGCACCACTCTCCAACGATGGTAAATCGAAGACCAGCCACCGTAATCCCCGTTTTACCGTAAAAATCCACGTGTCGAAAAAGCGAAGGGTAAAAAACTTACGAGACCCGATTGAGATTCGGGTTGTCCTTTTTGGGCATTAATCTATCCGTTGACAGCTTAAAGCTGTCAAAGCCGTAGAATTCATCGAGGCCTTCGTTTTGACAGGTTATGGCTCCCGTAACTCTAAACGAGCCAGAAGTTATGGCCGTCCGAATAATCGATATCTACAGAGTGCAACATCCACGGTGCAAGGTGCAACATCCGTCCGAAATTGCGAAACAGTGCCGTACGAACTTTAGAAATGCGTGCATGGATTTGAAACGGAACAGTACCATGGTGCACCACTCTTCAGCGATGGAAAGTCGAAGACGGGGCACCGTAATCCCGTTTTACCGTAAAAATCCACGTGTCGAAAAAACGTAGGGTAAAAAACTTATGAGACCCGATTGAGATTTGGGTTGTCCTTTTTGGGCATTAATCTTTCCGTTGTTTGGTGAAAATTGTCAAAACCGTAGAACTCATCGAGGCCTTCGTTTTGACAGGTTATGGCTCCCGTAACTCTAAACGAGCCAGAAGTTATGGTCGTCCGAATAATCGATATCTACAGTGTGCAACATCCACGGTGCAAGGTGCAACATCCGTCCGAAATGGCGAAACAGTGCCGTACGACCTTTAGAAATGCATGCATGGATTTGAAACGGGACAGTAACATGGTGCACCACTACCAGCGATGGTAAATCGAAGACCAGCCACGGTAATCCCATTTTGCCGTAAAAACCGCGTGTCGAAAAAACGAAGGGTAAAAAACTTACGAGACCCGATTGAGATTCGGGTTGTCCTTTTTGGGCATTAATATATCCGTTGATGGCTGAAAGCTGTCAAAGTCGTAGAACTCACGGAGGCATTCGTTTTGACAGGATATGGCTCACGTAACTCTTAACGAGCCAGAAGTTATGGCCGTCCGAATAATCGATATCTACAGGGTGCAACATCCATGGTGCGTGGTGCAACATCCGTCCGAAATGGCGAAACAATGCCGTACGACATTAAGAAATGCGTGCATGGATTTTAAACGGAACAGTACCATGGTGCACCACTCTCCAGCGATGGGAAGTCGAAGACGGGCCACGGTAATCCCGTTTTACCATAAAAATCCACGTGTTGAAAAAACGAAGGGTATAAAACTTACGAGACCCGATTGAGATTCGGGTTGTCCTTTTTGGGCGTTAGTCTATCCGTTGACGGCTGAAAGCTGTCAAAGCCGCAGAACTCATCGAGGCCTTCGTTTTGACAGGTTATGGCTCACGTAACTCTAAACTAGCCAGAAGTTATAGCCGTTCGAATAATCGATATCTACAGGGTGCAACATCCACGGTGCAAGGTGCAACATCCGTCCGAAATGGCGAAACAGTGCCGTACGACTTTTCGAAATGCATGCATGGATTTGAAACGGAACAGTACCATGGTACACCACTCTCCAGCGATGGGAAGTCGAAGACGGGCCACGGTAGTCTCGTTTTACCTTAAAAATCCACGTGTCGAAAAAACAAAGGGTAAAAAACTTACGAGACCCGATTGAGATCCGGGTTGTCCTTTATGGGCATTAATCTATCCGTTGACGGCTGAAAGCTGTCAAAGCCGTAGAACACATCGAGGCCTTCGTTTTGACAGGTTATGGATCCCGTAACTCTAAACGAGCCAGAAGTTATGGCCGTCCGAATAATCGATATCTACATAGTGCAACATCCATGGTGCAAGGTAAAACATCCGTCCGAAATGGCGAAACAGTGCCGTACGACTCTTAGAAATGCGTGCATGGATTTGAAATGGAACAGTACCATGGTGTACCACTCTCCAGCGATGGGAAGTCGAAGACGGGCCACGATAATCCCGTTTTACCGTAAAAATCCACGTGTCGCAAAAAAGAAGGGTAAAAAACTTACGAGACCCGATTGAGAATTGGGTTGTCCTTTTTGGGCATTAATCTATCCGTTGATGCCTGAAAGCTGTCAAAGCCGTAGAACTCATTGAGGCCTTCGTTTTGACAGGTTATGGCTACCATAACTCTAAACGAGCCAGAAGTTATAACCGTCCGAATAATCGATATATACAAGGTGCAACATCCACGGTGCAAGGTGCAACATCCGTCCGAAATGGCGAAACAGTGCCGTACGAATTTTCGAAATGCATGCATGGATTTGAAACGGAATAGTAACATGATACACCACTCTCCAGCGATGGTAAATCGAAGACCATCCACCGTAATCCTCGTTTTACCGTAAAAATCCACGTGTCGAAAAAACGAAGGGTAAAAAACTTACAAGACCCGATTGAGATTCGGGTTGTCCTTTTTGGGCATTAATCTATTCGTTGACGGCTGAAAGCTGTCGAAGCCGTAGAACTCATCGAGGCCTTCGTTTTGACAGGTTATGGCTCCTGTAACTCTAAACGAGCCAGAAGTTATGGCCGTCCTAATAATCGATATCTACAGGGTGCAACATCCACGGTGCAAGGTGCAACATCCGTCCGAAATGGCGAAACAGTGCCGTACGACCTTTAGAAATACGTGCATGGATTTGAAATGGAACAGTACCATGGTGCACCACTCTCCAGCGATGGTAATCCCGTTTTATCGTAAAAATCCACGTGTCAAAAAAACGAAGGGTAAAAAACTTACGAGACCCGATTGAGATTCGGGTTGTCCTTTTTGGGCATTAATCTATCCGTTGACGGCTGAAAGCTGTCAAAACCGTAGAACTCATCGAGGCCTTCGTTTTGACTGGTTATGGATCCCGTAGCTCTAAACGAGCCAAAAGTTTTGGCCGTCCGAATAATCGATATCTACAGGGTGCAATATCCACGGTGCAAGGTGCAACATCCGTCCGAAATGGCGAAACAGTGCCGTACGACTTTTAGAAATGCGTGCATGGATTTGAAACGGAACAGTACCATTGTGCACCACTCTCCAGCGATGGTAAATCGAAGACCAGCCACCGTAATCCCATTTTACCGTAAAAATCCACGTGTCTAAAAAACGAAGGGTAAAAAACCTACGAGACCCGATTGAGATTCGGGTTGCCCTTTTTGGGCATTAATCTATCCGTTGACGGCTGAAAGCTATCAAAGACGTAAAAATCATCGAGGCCTTCATTTTGACAGGTTATGGCTCCGTAACTCTTAACGAGCCAGAAGTTATGGCCGTCCGAATAATCGATTTCTACAGGGTGCAACATCCACGGTGCACGGTGCAACATCCGTCCGAAATGGCGAAACAGTGCCGTACGACTTTTAGAAATGCGTGCATGGATTTGAAACGGAACAGTACCATGGTGCACCACTCTCCAGTGATGGGAAGTCGAAGACGGGCCAGGGTAATCCCGTTTTACCGTAAAAATCCACGTGTCGAAAAAACGAAGGGTAAAAAACTTACGAGACCCGATTGAGATTCGGGTTGTCCTTTTTGGGCATTAATCTATCCATTGATGGCTGAAAGCTGTCATAACCGTAGAACTCATCGAGGCCTTCGTTTTGACAGGTTATGGCTCCCGTAACTCTAAACGAGCCAGAAGTTATGGCCGTCCGAATAATCGGTATCTATAGGGTGCAACTTCCACGGTGCAAGTTGCAACACCCGTCCGAAATGGCGAAAGTGTCGTACGACTTTTCGAAATGCATGCATGGATTTGAAACGGAACAGTACCATGGTGCACCACTCTCCGGCGATGGGAAGTCGAAGACGGGCCACGGTAGTCCCGTATTACCGTAAAAATCCACGTGTCGAAAAAACGAAGGGTAAAAAACTTACGAGACCCGATTGAGATTCGGGTTGTCCTTTTTGGGCATTAATCTATCCGTTGACGGCTGAAAGCTGTCAAAGACGTAGAACACATCGAGGCCTTCGTTTTGATAGGTTGTGGCTCCCGTAACTCTAAACGAGCCAGAAGTTATAGCCGTCCGAATAATCGATATCTACAGGGTGCAACATCCACGGTGCAAGGTGCAACATCCATCCGAAATGGCGAAACAGTGCCGTACGACCATTAGAAATGCATGCATGGATTTGAAACGGAACAGTACCATGGTGCACCACTCTCCAGCGATGGTAAATCGAAGACCAGCCACCGTAATCCCGTTTTACCGTAAAAATCCACGTGTTGAAAAAACGAAGGGTAAAAAACTTACGAGACCCGATTTAGATTCGGGTTGTCCTTTTTGGGCTTTAATCTATCCGTTAACGGCTGAAAGCTGTCAAAACCATAGAACTCATCGAGGCCTTCGTTTTGACAGGTTATGGCTCCGGTAGCTCTAAACGAGCCAAAAGTTTTGGCCGTCCGAATAATCGATATCTACAGGGTGCAACATCCACGGTGCAAGGTGCAACATCCGTCCGAAATGGCGAAACAGTGCCGTACGACTTTTAGAAATGCGTGCATGGATTTGAAACGGAACAGTGCAATGGTGCACCACTCTCCAGTGATGGGAAGTCGAAGACGGGCCACGGTAATCCCGTTTTACCGTAAAAATCCACGTGTCGAAAAAACGAAGGGTAAAAAACTTACGAGACCCGATTGAGATTCGGGTTGTCCTTTTTGGGTATTAATCTATCCGTTGACGGCTGAAAGCTGTCAGACCCGTAGAACTCATCGAGGCCTTCGTTTTGACAGGTTATGGCTCCCGTAACTCTAAACGAGCTAGACGTTATGGCCGTCCGAATAATCGATATCTACAGGGTGCAACATCCACGGTGCAAGGTGCAACATCCGTCCGAAATGGCGAAATAGTGCTGTACGACTTTTCATAATGCATGCATGGATTTGAAACGGATCAGTACCATGGTGCACCACTCTCCAGCGATGGTAAATCGAAGACCAGCCACCGTAATTCCCGTTTTACCGTAAAAATCCACGTGTCGAAAAAACAAAGGGTAAAAAACTTACGAGACCCGATCGAGATTCGGGTTGTCCTTTTTGGGCATTAATATATCCGTTGATGGCTGAAAGATAAAAGCCGTAGAACTCATTGAGGCCTTCGTTTTGAAAGGTTATGGCTCCCATAACTCTTAACGAGCCAGAATTTATGGCCGTCCGAATAATCGATATCTACAGGGTGCAACATCCACGGTGCAAGGTGCAACATCCGTCCGAAATGGCGAAACAGTGCCGTACGACTTTTAGAAATGCGTGCATGGATTTGAAACGGAACAGTACCATGGTGCAACACTCTCCAGTGATGGAAAGTCGAAGACGGGCCACTGTAATCCCGTTTTACTGTAAAAATCCACGTGTCGAAAAATCGAAGGGTAAAAAACTTACAAGACCCGATTGAGATTCGGGTTGTCGTTTTTGGGCATTAATCTATCCGTTGACGGCTTAAAGCTGTCAAAGACGTAGAACTCATCGAGGCCTTCATTTTGATAGGTTATGGCTCCCGTAACTCTAAACGAGCCAGAAGTTATAGCCGGCCGAATAATCGATATCTACAGGGTGCAACATGCACGGTGCAAGGTGCAACATTCGTCCGAAATGGCGAAACAGTGCCGTACGACCATTAGAAATGCGTGTATGGATTTGAAACGGAACAGTACCATGGTGCACCACTCTCCAGCGATGGTAAATCGAAGACCAGCCACCGTAATCCCGTTTTACCATTAAAATCCACGTATCGAAAAAACGAAGGGTAAAAAACTTACAAGACCCGATTGAGATTCGGGTTGTCCTTTTTGGGCATTAATCTATCCGTTGACGGCTGAAAGCTGTCAAAACCGTAGAACTCATCGAGGCCTTCGTTTTGACAGGTTATGGCTCCTGTAGCTCTAAACGAGCCAAAAGTTTTGGCCGTCCGAATAATCGATACCTACCGGGTGCAACATCCACGGTGCAAGGTGCAACATCCGTCCGAAATGGCGAAACAGTGCCGTACGACTTTTAGAAATGCGTGCATGGATTTGAAAAGGAACAGAACCATGGTGCACCACTCTCCAGCGACGGGAAGTCAAAGACGGGCCACGGTAATCCCGTTTTACGTAAAAAATCCACGTGTCGAAAAAACGAAGGGAAAAAACTTACGAGACCCGATTGAGATTCGGGTTGTCCTTTTTGGGCATTAATCTATCCGTTGATGGCTGAAAGCTGTCACAGCCGTAGAACCCATCGAGGCCTTCGTTTTGACAGGTTATGGCTCCCGTAACTCTAAACGAGCCAGAAGTTATGGCCGTCCGAATAATCGATATCAACAGGGTGCAACATCCACGGTGCAAGGTGCAACATCCGTCCGAAATGGCAAAACAGTGCCGTACGACCTTTAGGAATGCGCACATGGATTTGAAACGGAACAGTACCATGGTGCACCACTCTTCAGCGATGGAAAGTCGAAGACGGGGCACCGTAATCCCGTTTTACCGTAAAAATCCACGTGTCGAAAAAACGTAGGGTAAAAAACTTACGAGACCCGATTGACATTCGGGTTGTCCTTTTTGGGCATTCATCTTTCCGTTGATGGCTGAAAGCTATCGAAGCCGTAGAACTCATCGAGGCCTTCATTTTGACTGGTTATGGCTCCCGTAATTCTAAACGAGCCAGAAGTTATAGCCGTCCAAATAATCAATATCTACAGGGTGCAACATCCACGGTGCAAGGTGCAACATCCGTCCGAAATGGCGAAACAGTGCCGTACGACTTCTCGAAATGCGTGCATGCATTTGAAACGGAACAGTACCACGGTGCACCACTCTCCAGCGATGGCAAATCGAAGACCAGCCACGGTAATCCCGTTTTACAGTAAAAATCCACGTGTCGAAAAAACGAAGGGTAAAAAACTAACGAGACCCGATTGATATTCGGGTTGTCCTTTTTGGGCATTAATCTATGCGTTGACGGCTGAAAGCAGTCAAAGCCGTAGAAATCATCGAGGCCTTCGTTTTGACAGGTTATGGCTTCCGTAACTCTTAACGAGCCAGAAGTTATGGCCGTCCGAATAATCGATATCTACAGGGTGCAACATCCACGGTGTAAGGTTCAACATCCGTCCGTAATGGCGAAACAGTGCCGTATGACTTTTAGAAATGCATGCATGGATTTGAAATGGAACAGTACCGTGGTGCACCACTCTCAAGCGATGGGAAGTCGAAGACGGACCACGGTAATCCCGTTTTACCGTAAAAATCCACGTGTCGAAAAAACGAGGGGTAAAAAACTTACGAGACCCGATTGAGATTCGCGTTGTCCTTTTTGAGCATTAATATATCCGTGGACGGCTGAAAGCCATCAAAGCCGTAGAACTCATCGAGGCCTTCGTTTTGATAGGTTATGGCTCCCGTAACTCTAAACGAGCCAGAAGTTATGGCCGTCCGAATAATCGATATCTACAGGGTGCAACATCCACGGTGCAAGGTGCAACATCCGTCCGAAGTGGCGAAACAGTGTCGTACGACTTTTAGAAATGCGTTCATGCATTTGAAATGGAACAGTACCATGGTGCACCACTCTCCAGCGATGGTAAATCGAAGACCAGCCACGGTAATCCCGTTTTGCCGTAAAAATCCACGTGTCGAAAAAACGAAGGGTAAAAAACTTACGAGACCCGATTGAGATTCGGGTTGTCCTTTTTGGGCATTAATATATCCGTTGATAGCTGAAAGCTGTCAAAGCCGTAGAACTCATCGAGGCTTTCGTTTTGAAAGGTTATGGCTCCCGTAACTCTAAACGAGCCAGAAGTTATGGCCGTCCGAATAATCGATATCTACAGGGTGCAACATCCACGGTGCAAGGTGCAACATCCGTCCGAAATGGCGAAACAGTGTCGTACGACTTTTAGAAATGCGTGCATGGATTTGAAACGGAACAGCACCATGGTGCACCACTCTCCAGCGATGGGAAGTCGAAGACGGGCCACGGTAATCCCGTTTACCGTAAAAATCCACGTGTCGAAAAAACGAAGGGTAAAAAACTTACGAGACCCGATTAAGATTCGGGTTGTCCTTTTTGGGCATTAATCTATCCGTTGATGGCTGAAAGCTATCAAAGTTGTAGAACTCATCGAGGCTTTCGTTTTGACAGGTTATGGCTCCCGTAACTCTAAACGAGCCAGAAGTTATAGCCGTCCGAATAATCGATATCTACAGGGTGCAACATCCACAGTGCAAGGTGCAACATCCGTCCGAAATGGCGAAACAGTGTCGTACGACTTTTCAAAATGCGTGCATGGATTTGGAACGGAACAGTACCATGGTGCACCACTCTCCAGCGATGGGAAGTCGAAGACGGGCCAAGGTAGTCCCGTTTTACCGTAATAATCCATGTGCCGAAAAAACGAAGGGTAAAAAACTTACGCGACCCGATTGAGATTCGGGTTGTCCTTTTTTAGCATTAATCTACCCGTTGACGGCTGAAAGCAGTCAAAGCCGTAGAACTCATCGAGGCCTTCGTTTTGATAGGTTATGGCTCCCGTAACTCTAAATGAGCCAGAAGTTATGGCCGTTCGAATAATCGATATCTACAGGGTGCAACATCCACGGTGCAAGGTGCAACATCCGTCCGAAATGGAGAAACAGTGTCATACGACTTTTAGAAATTCATGCATTTGAAACGGAACAGTACCACGGTGGACCACTCTCCAGCGATGGTAAATCGAAGACCAGCCACGGTAATCCCGTTTTGCCGTAAAAATGCACGTGTCGAAAAAACGAAGGGTAAAAAACTTACGAGACCCGATTGAGATTCGGGTTGTCCTTTTTGGGCATTAATATATCCATTGATGGATGAAAGCTGTCAAAGCCATAGAACTGATCGAGGCCTTCGTTTTGACAGGTTATGGCTCCCGTAACTCTAAACGAGCCAGAAGTTATGGCCGCCCGAATAATCGATATCTACAGGGTGCAACATCCACGATGCAAGGTGCAACATCCGTCCGAAATGGCGAAACAGTGCCGTACGACTTTTAGAAATGCATGCATGGATTTGAAACGGAACAGGGCCATGGTGCACCACTCTCCAGCGACGGGAAGTCGAAGACGGGCCACGGTAATCCCGTTTTACGTAAAAAATCCACGTGTCCAAAAAACGAAGGGAAAAAACTTACGAGACCCGATTGAGATTCGGGTTGTCCTTTTTGGGCATTAATCTATCCGTTGACGGCTGAAAGCTGTCACAGCCGTAGAACCCATGGAGGCCTTCGTTTTGACAGGTTATGGCTCCCGTAACTCTAAACGAGCAAAAGTTATGGCCGTCCGAATAATCGATATCTACAGGGTGCAACATCCACGGTGCAAGGTGCAACATCCGTCCGAAATGGCGAAACAGTGTCGTACGACCTTTAGAAATGCGTGCATGGATTTGAAACGGAACAGTACCATGGTGCACCACTCTTCAGCGATGGGAAGTCGAAGACGGGGCACCGTAATCCCGTTTTACCGTAAAAATCCACGTGTCGAAAAAACGTAGGGTAAAAAACTTACGAGACCCGATTGAGATTCGGGTTGTCCTTTTTGGGCATTCATCTTTCCGTTGATGGCTGAAAGCTATCAAAGCCGTAGAACTCATTGAGGCCTTCGTTTTGACTAGTTATGGCTCCCGTAATCCTAAACGAGCCAGAAGTTATAGCCGTCCAAATAATCAATATCTACAGGGTGCAACATCCACGGTGCAAGGTGCAACATCCGTCCGAAATGGCGAAACAGTGCCGTATGACTTTTCGAAATGCGTGCATCATTTGAAACGGAACAGTACTATGGTGCACCACTCTCCAGCGATGGCAAATCGAAGACCAGCCACGGTAATCCCGTTTTACAGTAAAAATCCACGTGTCGAAAAAACGAAGGGTAAAAAACTTACGAGACCCGATTGAGATTCGAGTTGTCCTTTTTGGGCATTAATCTATCCATTGACGGCTGAAAGCAGTCAAAGCCGTAGAAATCATCGAGGCCTTCGTTTTGACAGGTTATGGCTTCCGTAACTATTAACGAGCCAGAAGTTATGGCCGTCCGAATAATCGATATCTACAGGGTGCAACATCCACGGTGTAAGGTGCAACATCCGTCCGTAATGGCGAAACAGTGCCGTATGACTTTTAGAAATGCATGCATGGATTTGAAACGGAACAGTACCGTGGTGCACCACTCTCAAGCGATGGGAAGTCGAAGACGGACCACGGTAATCCCGTTTTACCGTAAAAATCCACGTGTCGAAAAAACGAAGGGTAAAAAACTTACGAGACCCGATTGAGATTCGGGTTGTTCTTTTTGAGTATTAATATATCCGTGGACGTCTGTAAGCCGTCAAAGCCGTAGAACTCATCGAGGCCTTCGTTTTGATAGGTTATGGCTCCCGTAACTCTAAACGAGCCAGAAGTTATGGCCGTCCGAATAATCGATATCTACAGGGTGCAACATCCACGGTGCAAGGTGCAACATCCGTCCGAAGTGGCGAAACAGTGTCGTACGACTTTTAGAAATGCGTTCATGCATTTGAAACGGAACAGTACCATGGTGCACCACTCTCCAGCGATGGTAAATCGAAAACCAGCCACGGTAATCCCGTTTTGCCGTAAAAATCCACGTGTCGAAAAAACGAAGGGTAAAAAACTTACGAGACCCGATTGAGATTCGGGTTGTCCTTTTTGGGCGTTAATATATCCGTTGATGGCTGAAAGCTGTCAAAGCCGTAGAACTCATCGAGTCTTTCGTTTTGAAAGGTTATGGCTCCCGTAACTCTAAATGAGCCAGAAGTTATGGCCGTCCGAATAATCGATATCTACAGGGTGCAACATCCACGGTGCAAGGTGCAACATCCGTCCGAAATGGCGAAACAGTGCCGTACGACTTTTAGAAATGCGTGCATGGATTTGAAACGGAACAGCACCATGGTGCACCACTCTCCAGCGATGGTAAGTCGAAGACGGGCCACGGTAATCCCGTTTACCGTAAAAATCCACGTGTCGAAAAAACGAAGGGTAAAAAACTTACGAGACCCGATTGAGATTCGGGTTGTCCTTTTTGGGCATTAATCTATCCTTTGATGGCTGAAAGCTGTCAAAGCCGTAGAACTCATCGAGGCTTTCGCTTTGACAGGTTATGGCTCCCGTAACTCTAAACGAGCCAGAAGTTATAGCCGTCCGAATAATCGATATCTACAGGGTTCAACATCCACGGTGCAAGGTGCAACATCCGTCCGAAATGGCGATACAGTGCCGTACGACTTTTCAAAATGCGTGCATGGATTTGAAACGGAACAGTACCATGGTGCACCACTCTCCAGCGATGGGAAGTCGAAGACGGGCCACGGTAGTCCCGTTTTACCGTAAAAATCCACGTGTCGAAAAAACGAAGGGAAAAAAGCTTACAAGACCCGATTGAGATTCGGGTTGTCCTTTTTGTGCATTAATCTATCCATTGATGGCTGAAAGCAGTCAAAGCCGTGGAACTCATCGAGGCCTTCGTTTTGATAGGTTATGGCTCCCGTAACTCTAAACGAGCCAGAAGTTATGGTCGTCCGAATAATCGATATCTACAGGGTGCAACATCCACGGTGCAAGGTGCAACATCCGTCCGAAATGGAGAAACAGTGTCGTACGACTTTTAGAAATGCGTTCATGCATTTGAAACAGAACAGTACCACGGTGCACCACTCTCCAGCGATGGTAAATCGAAGACCAGCCACGGTAATCCCGTTTTGCCGTAAAAATCCACGTGTCGAAAAAACGAAGGGTAAAAAACTTACGAGACCCGATTGAGATTCGGGTTGTCCTTTTTGGGCATTAATATATCCGTTGATGGCTGAAAGCTGTCAAAGCCATAGAACTCATCGAGGCCTTCGTTTTGACAGGTTATGGCTCCCGTAACTCTAAACGAGCCAGAAGTTATGGCCGTCCGAATAATCGATATCTACAGGGTGCAACATCCACGGTGCAAGGTGCAACATCCATCCGAAATGGCGAAACAGTGCCGTACGACTTTTAGAAATGCGTGCATGGATTTGAAATGGAAGAGTACCATGGTGCACCACTCTCTAGCGATGGGAAGTCGAAGACGGGCCACGGTAATCCTGTTTTACCGTAAAAATCCACGTGTCGAAAAAACGAAGGGTAAAAAACTTACGAGACCCGATTGAGATTCGGGTTGTCCTTTTTGGGCATTAATCTATCCGTTGATGACTTAAAGCTGTCAAAGCCGTAGAACTCATCGAGGCCTCCGTTTTGACAGGTTATGTCTTCCGTAACTCTAAACGAGCCAGAAGTTATAGCCGTCTGAATAATCGATATCTACAGGGTGCAACATCCACGGTGCAAGGTGCAATATCCGTCCGAAATGGCGAAACAGTGCCGTACGACTTTTCGAAATGCGTGCATGGATTTGAAACGGAACAGTACCATGGTGCACCACTCTCCAGCGATGGGAAGTCGAAGACGGGCCAAGGTAGTCCCGTTTTACCGTAAAAATCCACGTGTCGAAAAAACGAAGGGTAAAAAACTTACGCGACCCGATTGAGATTCGGGTTGTCCTTTTTGGGCATTAATCTATCCGTTGACGGCTGAAAGCTGTCAAAGCCGTAGAACTCATCGAGGCCTTTGTTTTGATAGCTTCTGGCTCCCGTAACTCTAAACGAGCCAGAAGTTATGGCCGTCCGAATAATCGATATCTACAGGGTGCAACATCCACGGTGCAAGATGCAACATCCGTCCGAAATTGCGAAACAGTGTCGTACGACTTTTAGAAATGCGTTCATGCATTTGAAACGGAACAGTACCATGGTGCACCACTCTCCAGCGATGGTAAATCGAAGACTAGCCACGGTAATCCCGTTTTGCCGTAAAAATCCACGTGTTAAAAAAAACGAAGGGTAAAAAACTTACGAGACCCGATTGAGATTCGGGTTATCCTTTTTGGGCATTAATATATCCGTTGATGGATGAAAGCTATCAAAGCGGTAGAACTCATCGAGGCCTTCGTTTTGACGGGTTATGGCTCCCGTTACTCTAAACGAGCCAGAAGTTATGGCCGTCCGAATAATCGATATCTTCAGGGTGCAACATCCACGGTGCAACATCCGTCCGAAAGGGCGAAACAGTGTCGTACGACTTTTAGAAATGCGTGCATGGATTTGAAACGGAACAGTACCATGGTGCACCACTCTCCAGCGATGGGAAGTCGAAGACGGGCCACGGTAATCCCGTTTTACCGTAAAAATCCACGTGTCGAAAAAACGAAGGGTAAAAAACTTACGAGACCCGATTGAGATTCGGGTTGTCCTTTTTGGGCATTAATCAATCCGTTGACGGCTGAAAGATGTCAAAGCCGTAGAACTCATCGAGGCCTTCGTTTTGACAGGTTATGGCTCCCGTAATTCTAAACGAGCCAGAAGTTATAGCCATCCGAATAATCGATATCTACAGGGTGCAACATCCACGGTGCAAGGTGCAACCTCCGTCCGAAATGGCGAAACAGTGCCGTACGACTTTTCGAAATGCGTGCATGGATTTGAAATGGAACATTACCATGGTACACCACTCTTCGACGATGGGAAGTCGAAGACGGGCCATGGTAGTCCCGTTTTACCGTAAAAATCCACGTGTCGAAAAAACGAAGGGTAAAAAACTTACGAGACCCGATTGAGATTCGGGTTGTCCTTTTTGGGCATTAATCTATCCGTTGACGGTTGAAATCTATCAAAGCCGTAGAACTCATCCATGCCTTCGTTTTGATAGGTTATGGCTCCCGTAACTCCAAACGAGCCTGAAGTTATGGCCGTCCGAATAATCGATATCTACATTGTGCAACATCCACGGAGCAAGGTGCAACATCCGTCCGAAATGGCGAAACAGTGTCGTACGACTTTTAGAAATGCGTTCATGCATTTGAAAGGGAACAGTACCATGGTGCACCACTCTCCAGCGATGGTAAATCGAAGACCAGCCACGGTAATCCTATTTTGCCGTAAAAATCCACGTGTCGAAAAAACGAAGGGTAAAAAAACTTACGAGACCCGATTGAGATTCGGGTTGTCCTTTTTGGGCATTAATATATCTGTTGACGGCTGAAAGCTGTCAAAGACGTAGAACTCATCAAGGCCTTCGTTTTGACCGGTTATGGCTCCCGTAACTCTAAACGAGCCAGAAGTTATGGCCGTCCGAATAATCGATATTTACAGGGTGCAACATCCACAGTGCAAGGTGCAACATCCGTCCGAAATGGCGAAACAGTGCCGTACGACCTTTAGAAATCCGTGCATGGATTTGAAACGGAACAGTACCATAGTGCACCACTCTTCAGCGATGGTAAGTCGAAGACGGGGCACCGTAATCCCGTTTTACCGTAAAAATCCACGTGTCGAAAAAACGAAGGGTAAAAAACTTACGAGACCCGATTGAGATTCGGGTTGTCCTTTTTGGGCATTAATCTATCCGTTGACGGCTGAAAGCTGTCAAAGACGTAGAACTCATCGAGGCCTTCGTTTTGACAGGTTATGGCTCCCGTAACTCTAAACGAGCCAGAAGTTATGGCCGTCCGAATAATCGATATCTACAGGGTGCAACATCCACGGTGCAAGGTGCAACATCCGTCCGAAATGGCGAAACAGTGCCGTACGACCTTTAGAAATGCGTGCATGGATTTGAAACGGAACAGTACCATAGTGCACCACTCTTCAGCGATGGTAAGTCGAAGACGGGGCACCGTAATCCCGTTTTACCGTAAAAATCCACGTGTCGAAAAAACAAAGGGTAAAAAAACTTACGAGACCCGATTGAGATTCGGGTTGTCCTTTTTGGATATTAATCTATCCGTTGACGGCTGAAAGCTGTCAAAGCCGTAGAACTCATCGAGGCCTTCGTTTTGACAGGTTATGGCTCCCGTAACTCTAAACGAGACAGAAGTTATGGCCGTCCGAATAATAGATATCTACAGGGTGCAACATCCACGGTGCAAGGTGCAACATCCGTCCGAAACGGCAAAACAGTGTCGTACGACTTTTCGAAATGCGTGCATGGATTTGAAACGGAACAGTACCATGGTGCACCACTCTCCAGCGATGGAAAGTCGAAGACGGGCCATGGTAGTCCCGTTTTACGGTAAAAATCCACATGTCGAAAAAACGAAGGGTAAAAAACTTACGAGACCCGATTGAGATTCGGGTTGTCCTTTTTGGGCATTAATCTATCCGTTGACGGCTGAAAGATGTCAAGGCCGTAGAACTCATCGAGGCCT
This sequence comes from Allium cepa, assembly GCA_030765085.1. Taxonomy (NCBI): domain Eukaryota; kingdom Viridiplantae; phylum Streptophyta; class Magnoliopsida; order Asparagales; family Amaryllidaceae; genus Allium; species Allium cepa. The sequence goes on from CM060941.1 coordinate 4,823,316, forward strand.
TCGTTTTGACAAGTTATGGCTCCCGGAACTCTAAACGAGCCAGAAGTTATGGCTGTCCGAATAATCGACATCTACAGGGTGCAACATCCACGGTGCAAGGTGCAACATCCGTCCGAAATGGAGAAACAGTGCCGTACGACTTTTAGAAATGCGTGCATGGATTTGAAACAGAACAGTACCGTGGTGCACCACTCTCCAGCGATGGTAAATCGAAGACCAGCCACCGTAATCCCGTTTTACCGGAAAAATCCACGTGTCGAAAAAACGAAGGGTAAAAAACTTACAAGACCCGATTGAGATTCGGGTTGTCCTTTTTGGGCATTAATCTATCCGTTGAGGGCTGAAAGCTGTCAAAGCCATAGAACATATCAAGGCCTTCGTTTTGACAGGTTATGGCTACCGTAACTCTAAACGAGCCAGAAGTTATGGCCATCCGAATAATCGATATCTACAGGGTGCAACATCCACGGTGCAAGGTGCAACATCCGTCCGAAATGGCGAAACAGTGTCGTACGACCATTAGAAATGCGTGCATGGATTTGAAACGGAACAGTACCATGGCGCACCACTCTCCAGTGATGGTAAATCGAAGACCAGCCACCGTAATCCCGTTTTATCGTAAAAATCCACGTGTCAAAAAAACGAAGGGTAAAAAACTTACGAGACCCGATTGAGATTCGGGTTGTCCTTTTTGCGCATTAATCTATCCGTTGACGGCTGAAAGCAGTCAAAGCCGTAGAACATATCAAGGCCTTCGTTTTGACAGGTTATGGCTCCCGTAACTCTAAACGAGCCAGAAGTTATGGCCGTACGAATAATCGATATCTACAGGGTGCAACATCCATGGTGCAAGGTGCAACATCCGTCCGAAATGGCGAAACAGTGCCGTACGACCTTTAGAAATGCGTGCATGGATTTGAAACGGAACAGTAACATGGTGCACCACTCTTCAGCGATGGGAAGTCGAAGACGGGGCACCGTAATCCCGTTTTACCGTAAAAATCCACGTGTCGAAAAAACGAAGGGTAAAAAACTTACGAGACCCGATTGAGATTCGGGTTGTCCTTTTTGGGCATTAATCTATCCGTTGACGGCTAAAAGCTGTCAAAACCATAGAACTCATCGAGGCCTTCATTTTGACAGGTTATGGCTCCCGTAGCTCTAAACGAGCAAGAAGTTATGGCCGTCCGAATAATCGATATCTACAGGGTGCAACATCCACGGTGCAAGGTGCAACATCCGTCCGAAATGGCGAAACAGTGCCGTACGACTTTTAGAAATGCGTGCATGGATTTGAAATGGAACGGTACCTTGGTGCACCACTCTCCAGCGATGGGAAGTCGAAGACGGGCCACGGTAATCCCGTTTTACCGTAAAAATCCACGTGTCGAAAAAACGTAGGGTAAGAAACTTACGAGACCCGATTGAGATTCGGGTTGTCCTTTTTGGGCATTAATCTATCCGTTGACGCTGAAAGCTGTCAAAGACGTAGAACTCATCGAGGCCTTCGTTTTAACATGTTATGGCTCCCGTAACTCTAAACGAGGCAGAAGTTATGGCCGTCTGAATAATCGATATCTACAGGGTGCAACATCCACGGTGCAAGGTGCAACATCCGTCCGAAATGGCGAAACAGTGCCGTACGACCTTTAGAAATGCGTGCATGGATTTGAAACGGAACAGTACCATGGTGCACCACTCTTCAGCGATGGGAAGTCGAAGACGGGGCAACGTAATCCCGTTTTACCGTAAAAATCCACGTGTTGAAAAAACGAAGGGTAAAAAACTTACGAGACCCGATTGAGATTCGGGTTGTCCTTTTTGGGCATTAATCTATCCGTTGACGGCTGAAAGCTGTCAAGGCCGTAGAACTCATCGAGGCCTTCGTTTTGACAGGTTATGGCTCCCGTAAATCTAAACGAGCCAGAAGTTATGGTCGTCCGATAATCGATATCTACAAGGTGCAACATCCATGGTGCAAGGTGCAACATCCGTCCGAAATGGCGAAACAGTGCCGTACGACTTTTAGAAATGCATGTATGGTTTTGAAACGGAACAGTACCATGGTGCACCACTCTCCAGCGATGGGAAGTCGAAGACGGGCCATGGTAATCCCGCTTTACCGTAAAATTCCACGTGTCGAAAAAACGAAGGGTAAAAAACTTATGAGACCCGATTGAGATTCGGGTTGTCCTTTTTGGGCATTAATCTATCCGTTGACGGCTGAAAGCTGTCAAAGCCGTAGAACTCATCGAGGCCTTCGTTTTGACAGGTTATGGCTCCCGTAACTCTAAACGAGCCAGAAGTTATAGCCATCCGAATAATCGATATCTACAGGGTGCAACATCCACGGTGCAAGGTGCAACATCCGTCCGAAATGGCAAAACAGTGCCGTACGACTTTTCAAAATGCGTGCATGGATTTTAAATGGAACAGTACCATGGTGCACCACTCTCCAGCGATGCGAAGTTGAAGACGGGCCACGTTAGTCCCGTTTTACCGTAAAAATCCACGTGTCGAAAAAACGAAGGGTAAAAAACTTATGAGACCCGATTGAGATTCGGTTTGTCCTTTTTGGGCATTAATCTATCCGTTGATGGCTGAAATCTATCAAAGCCGTAGAACTCATCGAGGCCTTCGTTTTGACAGGTTATGGCTCTCGTAACTCTAAACGAGCCAGATGTTATGGCCGTCCGAATAATCGACATCTACAGGGTGCAACATCCACGGTGCAAGATGCAACATCCGTCCGAAATGGAGAAACAGTGCCGTACGACTTTTAGAAATGCGTGCATGGATTTGAAACGGAACAGTACCATGGTGCACCACTCTCCAGCGATGGTAAATCGAAGACCAGTCGCCGTAATCCCGTTTTACCGTAAAAATCCACGTGTCGAAAGAACGAAGGGTAAAAAACTTACGAGACCCGATTGAGATTCGGGTTGTCCTTTTTCCGCATTAATCTATCCGTTGATGGATGAAAGCCGTCAAAGCCGTAGAACTCATCGAGGTCTTCGTTTTGACAGGTTATGGCTCCCGTAACTCTAAACGAGCCAGGAGTTATGGCCGTCCGAATAATCGATATCTACAAGGAGCAATATCCACGGTGCAAGGTGCAACATCCGTCCAAAATGGCGAAACAGTGCCATACGACTTTTAGAAATGCGTGCATGGATTTGAAACGGAACAGTACCGTGGTGCACCACTCTCCAGCGATGGTAAATCGAAGACCAGCCACCGTATCCCGTTATACCGGAAAAATCCACGTGTCCAAAAAACGAAGGGTAAAAAACTTACGAGACCCGATTGAGATTCGGGTTGTCCTTTTTGGGCATCAATCTATCCGTTGACGACTGAAAGCTGTCAAAGCCGTAGAACATATCAAGGCCTTCGTTTTGACAGGTTATGGCTACCTTAACTCTAAACGAGCCAGAAGTTATGGCCGTCCGAATAATCGATATCTACAGGGTGCAACATCCACGGTGCAATGTGCAACATCCGTCCGAAATGGCGAAACAGTGTCGTACGACCATTAGAAATGCGTGCATGGATTTGAAACGGAACAGTACCATGGCGCATCACTCTCCAGAGATGGTAAATCGAAGACCAGCCACCGTAATCCCGTTTTATCGTAAAAATCCACGTGTCAAAAAAACGAAGGGTAAGAACTTACGAGACCCTATTGAGATTCGGGTTGTCCTTTTTGGGCATTAATCTATCCGTTGACGGCTGAAAGCTGTCAAAGCCGTAGAACATGTTATCCCGCTTTTTGGCAAAGCCGCGATACCAAAAGAGCCATTGAAAAGGAAGGACCGTTCGCCTCAGAGGTTGATCGTATTTCCTTCCGCCATGGATATCACTGAATTTTATCCGAGTCCAGAATGAGCTACAATTGATGGGACACTGCAAGAAAGGCCACAGGAGTCAGCATTTCAAATTTCAAGTCAATCCGAGTTCGTATGCTCAAGTTATGATCGGTTCAACTTGGAGGGAACACACTGGTTTCGAACCCACCATAATGGTTGTCTTCGAACCCATCACCATCCGCCATTCGAAACCATCGCTTCGAACCCATCAAGTTCGAAACCATCACCTTCGAAACCCTCGGGATGCCTCGACCTCGAACCCATCAGAGAGTAGCTGATTCGAATCCATACTCGGCTGCCTCATTTCGAAACCATCGGACATGCATGCTTCGAACCCATCTATAAGCTTCGTTCGAACCCATCCCTGAAGTCATGTTCGAACCCATCATAGAGCCATGCTTCGAACCCATCACAAAGGCCTTCTTCGAACCCATCCTGTGTTGCCTTGTTCGAACCCACTGGGTCAACCAACGTGTCTTCCATCGGTTCGAAATCACCGAGATACACGGAGTCGAAGCGGTCAACACGGAGTGAAGTCCGGATCGATTCGAAGTTTACGCTCCACGTCACCACGAAGTCGCGTGCCATGATGGATTCGAAACCATCGTTTCGAATGCAGGGGTTCAAACCAAACAGCCGTGCAGTGAACTCTATTTCGAACCCATCATATCTCCCAATCTACTGATCCAAATGTCATGAAATTTTCACAGATGCTAGCATACATGTTGAAGAATGTCCACGCCAAATTTCACCTCGATTGGATGAATTCTTGATCGGTTCGAATGGAGTTCGAACCGATGCCCAAGTGGGCCCAAACTTCCCGAGACCGTACGCGTGGGCCCCCTCACGTGCCAGAAGTGGTCTCCCGAGTTTTCAGCGAAATATCAGCAGCCTACGCCTATAAATAGAGCCCTAGGGCCAACAGAAAAGGGATCTTCTGACTCTGAGACGCCGAGACTCTGCCGGATCAAGATCTCCATCATCCTACATCATAATCCTATTGTTGATTTCGAATCTCCAGTTGTAACTTGCTGTGGATCGCTGTAACAACTTGTAATCATTGAAAGAGAATCAATAAAACATCAAAAAACTTCACAGTGGACGTAGGCAACACGCCGAACCACTATAAATCGCTAGTCTACGCATTTACTTTACTGCTGATTGGAGTTTTTGTTAGATAATATCTGTTTTGAACTTGCATTCTTGACTATTATCTCTTCAATGACTCCCGAAGAGTGTTGTGCCCAATTTTGACACAAACACTTTGGTGCTTTCACTGAGAAAACCCAGATTTTCTCCTGCTCGTTGGATCTGTCATCGATATCGGATTGAATAAATCTAAGAGAGAGATCCAGATTGTTAAATCCAACTTCCTTCCCTTCTATTCAGATTTGCATAAAGTCTAGGAAAGGAACTCAACTGTAAAAATGGTTAGCACAAGAACCACCTCGAACGCCGTCAATCAAGAAGGACAGGATAGACAGAATCCTGCCCCTCTGCCTCCACCTAATCAAGATGCCGCTGGGAACTCAGAACCGTCGGGTCCGGTTACCCGACAAGAATTGCAGCTGTTACTCCAAGAGCTGACCCAGAGTCGGCGACAACTAGAAGAACAGCTACGCGCTAACGCTGAACTAATCAACCAGCTGGATCGCCAGAAACGAAAACGATCCACGAGAGATCGTGCTTATCGCTCTTCTAGCGAAAGTTCTTCATCCTCTGATTATTATAACCGACCTCCACGACCCCGGTTAGATGAGGGTCGTATGCCATCTGCTGGAAACCAACCGATATTGACCGTTGGACAAATAGGAGTTGGTCCGTCAGCCAGTTTCCGAACCGGACCCTCCTCCCGAGGGGGTGCCATTCCTCACCACGCCGCTGAATACCGCACCGCTAGCGTTGCAGCTGAACCAGGGGTCGACGCTCGAGATCAGTCGGACCCGGACCGTCATCAAAGCGGTCATACTCCTGAACCGTACGTCCCAGAGGACTATGAGCCGAGGAGGCGAGATTTGAACCGTCAACGATATCCGGTTCAAACCCAAAGTACGGAACGTGACCATACTCCGGCGCAAATGCCGGATCTATCAACTATGATACGACAGATGATTCGTGAGAGTCAGGGATTCACAAACGACGATTGGGGGGTTTCCCGAAGTCACACTCCCTTTACGGACGACATTCTTAATGCTGAACCCCCACGGCGATTCCGAATGCCCACTCTGCCCATGTATGAGGGAAACTCCGATCCCAATCAACATATTCTAAAATATGAATGGTCGATGACGGCTGCCAGAGCCGACGACGCTGTGAAATGTCGTAGTTTCCCCATATCCCTGGGGGGCATCGCCACCATGTGGTTCACCCGATTGCCTCCTCGATCCGTCTCCTCATTCGACCAGCTGGCCACAAAATTCGTTGAGCAATTCCGCATGCACGTCGCAAGGCCGAAAGATGTCAACACTCTATCTAGTGTCACGCAAGCTCCCGGAGAGACGCTCAGACACTACTTAGAAAGATTACATACTGCATGTGCGGAGATTAGTAATCCAAATGATAACTCCATCCTTATGGCGTTAACCAAGGGGATCGACCCCGATTCTGAATTCGGCAGTTGGCTAGCTGGAAAACCACCTGCGTCATTGGACCGTTTCCATGCCAAAGCAGCTCAATTCCTGAGACGGGAAGACGCGAAACAGTCTAGGAAGCAAACTGACGCCGGATCAAACGCGGGAGGAACCCAAAGCAATGTTGCAATAAAACAATCCGGTGAGAGCTCCAGAAAAGTTCAGTTGAGCATTAAAAATAAACAAGCTCGGCGAAGAGAGAGCGTGAATCAAATTAAAAAACAAGATCAACATAGCGGTCCGCAACGCAAAAATCCGAAGTTCGACAGTTATACTCCTTTGAATACTTCATTGGAGGACTTGTATTTACAAACCCGTAGTACAATTCAATATGAAAAACCTGCTCCGAGACCGTCGTCAGAGAGACAAATCCAAACAGGAAAGTTTTGCAGGTTCCATGAAAGCTACGGGCACGATACGAACGAGTGTCGTCACTTACAGGACCTCGTTGAAAAACTGATCAGGGAGAGGAAGCTTGATCGATTTGTGCGGACACCGCAACCCAGGGAAGCAGGTCCATCAAATCAAAACAGTGAACCCGATCGACCGAGGCATGAGGACTCCAATGGTCCTCGCGGGAGATTGGTGATAAACGCCATCAGTGGCGGACCGACTTTCTCAGGAGCCTGGAACGACAAGGATCTTCGTCACTGTCACACATGACAGGCTCATTCAATCTATGAATATTTTGCAATTTCATTTACATTCTGAAATTTGATTTTGTAATAAGGCACTGACTTTGCCATATTTTCTCATTTCAGCAATAAAACATTATCTCTTCAAGCTAAAGCTGTGATTCATCGAATACAACATTCAACAATCACGACACACGAAGAGCTAAGTTCCATCGAACAATGGAATTTATTCAAATAGCGAGTGATTCCGTTACAACCGGCCACTCACTAAGTGAAACCCCAGCTCGGGGGCAAGCCAACACATCGAAGGCTGAACTGGACCAACACACGATAGTCCATTCCATAATTCGTTCCCGGAGTGCGAACGGACTCCAAATTCCCAGAGCGCGAATTGGAGTATAAACATTCAATAATTCGTTCCCAGAGTGCGAACGGACTCCAAATTCCCAGAGCGCGAATTGGAGTATAAACACTTAACAATTCGTTCCCAGAGCGCGAACGGACTCCAACTTCCCACAGCGTGAATTGGAGTATAAACATTTAACAATTCGTTTCCGGAGTGCGAACGGACTCCAACTTCCCGCAGCGTGAATTGGAGTATAAACATTTAACAATTCGTTCCCGGAGTGCGAACGGACTCCAACTTCCCGCAGCGTGAATTGGAGTATAAACATTTAACAATTCGTTCCCGGAGTGCGAACGGACTCCAAATTCCCAGAGCGCGAATTGGAGTATAAACACTTAACAATTCGTTCCCAGAGCGCGAACGGGCTCAAAATTCCCGCAGCGCAAATTGGAGTATAAACATTTAATAATTCGTTCCCACTGCGCGAACCAACTCCATGATCCCCAAAACATGAATTGGGGTACGAACATAAGTTACGGGTTCCCGGAGTGCGAACCGAAGTATCAACATCAACCCCAAGTGCCCGAAGCGTGAAGTGGGGTATGAACATTAATTCCAGGTTCCCGGAGCGCGAACCATGTTACAAACAATCGATAGTTCTCCAAACTCTTGGAGTGCAAAGCAGATTATCGATCTCAAATTATCCTAAGCCCCTAGAATGCGGATGTGTGCTTAAGATTTGCAACAAGTGCAATCGACTGCCAAAAATATAAGTGTTGTTCCCCAAGACTGGGGGGCACGAAAGCTAAGTGTCAATCACTCACCGAAGTGATACAACGTCCGAAGTTCAACTCATTCATCAATCGCAACTTATGACCAAGATTCTCAGGCGTGGCAAATGAAACGAGCTCTACTTAAACGGTAAAAACACCACAAGAACTCCGGACCGAGAGCAAGACACTGCAAGTACTTAAGCACAAATAAAACAAGAGTTGAAACAAAGAAGCTAAAGTTTATTTCAACTAACTAAAAATGAAGGCTTACATATGAAAAAGTTTTCCCAAAAACAATCCCTGCTAGCAGGGGCCGAACCTGCATCTATACACGGCTTACTAACAAAAAAACAAGAAACAAGTACCTAACTACCAAAGCATCTACTTGTAAAGCCAGTCTATTTCTTCCTCTTTTTCGTCTTCCTTATTAGTGGTTCATCATTATCAGAATCACTAGCGACAGAAATTCTTTTTGAGTGCCTCCTCTTCGGCGGTGACTCTTCGGCTGGGGGCATGATATCGATGTCCTCCTCAGAGCTCGAATCTACAGGGAGGCTTCCCGCCGGAGGAGTAGGGGGGACTGGATCTATGACGAAAGATGGGATAGTGCCACCCGACGACACTACCCTAGCAGACGCTGGACTATGCGCCGTCGTGCTGCCACCGGCGCTACCACTGTGCCCCGCAGCTTCTATTTCAGCGCTGATTTCAGCCAAAATTTCCTCTTCTCGAGTCGCTTGGGCTTGGCTGGGGGCATCCGCAGCTTGCATCGAAGAGCTTGAGGTCGGCGGGGGATCACTGACGATGATAAACGGTAAGTCCGTGGAGAAACCGCCCGGCTCACCGAGCAGCTCGCTCGCCATCTGTTCCTCGAGAGATGAACCACTCCCCTGTGCCGCCTCGATCGATATCACAGCTACAGCAGTGGTCTCGGTGGCGATGGCCTTAACCTTTAGGCTTGATTCTTGAGCCGTGACTGTCGGCACAACCTCCGTCACTAGGCAAAAACAATAAGTTATCAGTAACTTCTTCAAAACAAACTCTCTATTTGGAAAACGCTTGAGATAACTTAAGAATACCTTCCCCAGTTTGACTCGCAGACGGCTGAACGACCTCGGAAGTGTGCTCATGGATAGGAGATAAGTGCGGCCGCTCCGGGTCGTAAGCAGGAACTGGTGGCAAGCTGACCGCAGATACAGGCACTGACGAAGGCGATGTGATGACTTCAGTAACTTCAGAATGGTGCTCAACGCCCGATCCCTCTCCGACTTCCAGGGAATGACCACCCATCATCTCTTTCTCATGAGCAATGATAGCATCATGAAGGACCTTCTTTTCATCCTCAGTCAATAGCCGGTTCTCAAGCTCGAATCGGTCAACCGATTCGCCCGGATGCGCTTCCCCCTCTTCCTCGACCAATCGTTCCCAAGCGCTGCGAAGGTGAACGGGATAATCTTGAAGCCAGGCTAAATTTCGGTGTTTTAACACATTGGCGTTATAAGTTATAAGCAGATCTTCGATATCGGCCTCTAGCCTGGCCTCTGCTTGTTTAACTTTCTCCTCCACCTCTGTCTCGACCGCTTGAACTTTCGCCACCGCAGCATCCCTTTCGGTGCGAAGAATCACAGCTTGTTCACACGCCTCCTGAGCTGCGCTATTCGCATCATCCCTTTCCTTGGCGATTTCAGCAAATTTTGACTTAAGCTCGTTCAACTCCTTCAGGGCTGCGTCCCTCTCTGCAGTAACCAATGTGTTTCGATGACCCATATCCTCAACCGTGGCGTAGTGTTCGCGTTTCATCCTATCCATGATTGCCTGGGCTTCATCGGCTTTTTTAGTGGCCTCTATTTCAGATTTACGGGATGATTCAGCCTCAGTATTCAGCACTTGAATGATGCGATCTTTTTGTGCTAACTCGGCTTGCAATTTTTCAATGGTGGCCGCTCGTTCGAAGGCCAGCGCCGATGCTTTTTCAGCTGCCTTATACCACACTTTATACTGTGCGTAGAAGTCGTGCACATAATCAAGCGCCCACCGCTCGGCCTCCGGTGGGATTCTTTTCAAGTTCGGGGGAAGACATAATTGTCGAAGCACATATTCGGGAATTCTCTCTTCAGCTGCGCAAGCCTAATCGCTCCTTCCCCCGTAATTTCAGTAGGAGGTTCCTCCGCAACTGTCGGCGCCGACACCTCAGATCTAGAAGCTTGAGAAACCGACACATGTCGAGAAGAATCACGAGGGACGCGAACGTGAGGTTGTACGGGATCTCTGGAAGGAGGAGGGGTGCGCGATCGCGATCTACGCCTATGGCCCTTGTCCGAATCGTATCTCTCATGATTAGAATATCCGGAACGTCCCTGGTCGTAATGCCCAGGGCGTCCCTGATCATAATCTCTATCCCCCTCTCGTCTACGCGAATCGTAATAAGAAGACTTGCGGGCATGTTGAAGACTCCCTAGCATTGAACCTCGTTTAGACATAGTATCTGCAGAGCAAAGTAAAATCGAATTAGTCACTCTTCGAATCAGGTAGTTTACAATCAAAAGTTATGCAGTGTCGTGAAGTGTGTGTGAATATGCATTCCCCCCGACCAACCAGAAATGTCGACCTCGCTAGTAATAAGAGGCTCGCTCAATTCTAGATTACGATGGAACTCCTCCAACCCGGCATCATGTTGAAAAGACACATCTTCCGGGATTGGAAGGTCGGCAAGCCCTTCGTAGAGACTTTCAGTACGCGGAGGAGACATCTCAGAGATTCTAACTCCGGAAGAGGACCGGGCAGTGACAACCGATTTTCGTCTCCCCCACTTAGTTGACTTAACCATGGCGGCCTTGCCTTTTCTCTGCTCCGCGACATCTGAAGCTACATCCGTAGGCTCGATCAGCGGCTCATCGTCAGTATGAGTTCTTTCAGAGTCAGCCTCCTCGGCTATGACAACTTCGGGCTTCTTATGTTTGACTCGTTTCTTAGGAACGATCCTTTGTGCCACCTCAAACCTTATACTCTGTCCTCGTTCAATCAGCCCAAAGGTCCGGAGATTCCTATCGGTCAAAAGCAACTCGATGTCCCTATCTTCGCTCGGGACTTCTCGAAGTACTCGCACCATCTCCTTAAACTCTTCACCTTCGGGTCGCGGGATCATTGCTGTAAAAAGAAAAAATTAATATAAGTTCCACTTCGGCAGCAATTGTCGTAGTAACTATTTAAGAACTTGGTTATACTCACGTCTGAATAACCATCGTCGAGCAAAGCCTGGAGGGCATCTGACATAAAACCATTCTGTCCTATAGTAACTCAGCCTTGTCCAGGATCCGGTGACCACTTGACAATTTCTCACCGCCTCCAGAAATGTGAAAGAAGGATAATCACCACGAGTTTTGAAGTTGAACAAGTATCTAATTTCGATTGGAAGCGGCGGTCGATGGAGACATTCCATAAATGCAATGAACAAGCTATTGATCGAAGCATATCCGTTCGGATGCAACTGAGATGGGGCGATCCTCAAAAACGACAATACTTCTCTTATATACTCGTTGAACGGGGGAAGTGTCCCGGCCGCACACGCGTGGCGATTAAATGCTGTATACCCTTTTGGCGGATTATGTGGTCTATCATTCAGCCCCGGCAGTAACACATCGTCCAATGACAAGCCGTGCCTCAAACAAATTCTTCCCAACATGTCTTCAGAGATATTCGATGGAACGGAATCTGATGGATTGGCAATGAACGACGCATCAGGAAGTTCGTCCGGAGCCGGACCGATGATCTCAGGATCTATATCCGGAACTTCTAGCATCGGAGGGGCTGTACCTTGAATCTCCTGCTGCTGTGAACTTGAAGGTTCCATAACTAGCTAACTCAGGAGAAACCATCGTTAGACGACAAAGAACCCGTGTGTTCCCCAGTGTAAAGTGTATGCATGTGTGTGGTACCGTGCCATGCATTACTTGAACAAATGTTGCAGAGTTAAAGTGAACATTCAAACGACAAAGCTACGAAGTTCAGCTATAATGACCGTCATCGCTGACCGTCATCACTAAATCGTTTATATGATGGAAGTCGGTTCGAATAGAAGTTGTTGTAGTTCCATTGACGAGCTTCAAAAGGCAATCAAATATGCAGTTCAATATTCAAGTCCAAATATGCAGGAATGAAGCTCGTCGGAGTTATGCTTGAAAAATTTCAAATTTTGGAATCCATCATATAGGGTTCGAAACCATCACAGAGGCTTCGTTCGAACCCAACCGAACACCTCTTCCTTCGAACCCATCCAAACTTCGTTCGAACCCATGCGTTCGAAACCATCATGACAGTGCTTCGAACCCATGCGTTCGAACCCATCCTGACATCGTTTCGAAACCATGCAGTCAGGCGCGCTTCGAAACGATGGCCAAAGGACAAATTCGAACCGATACAGAAACCCTTAACTTGACATCGGTCACGTTCGAAACGATCCACTTCGAATCGATGCGAGGTTGTGGACTTCGAAACGATAGCCTATGGGTTCGAATCCATCGATTCGAAAGGATCCCTCGAATCCCCCAATCGGTGCGAACTACGCATCCCAACAAGGACATTCAAAGGATCGATTCAAAATCCAATGGAAACACACCACCGTCGTCGCTTCGAACTCGAGCCCACACATCGATTCTAATCCTTCCCAAACCAGATCTGGTTTTGCCAATCTCGAAGCTATGCAATCGATGAAGAGAAATGGATTTGAAATCACTTCGTCGCTTGAATCCGAGGCTAATTACCTAGTTTAAGCAATGGATTCGAGAGATTTAAGTCTTAAATCTTGATGGATTCGAAAACACGACGCAGTATTTTCTCCTTAGAAGCTTCGAAGCAATGAAGAGCGCAGTGAAAAAGTAAAAAGTGAAAAAGTAGCAGGTCTACTGCTATTTATATGGAGGGTTGGTGATGACCGGGACGGTTCGAGTTCCGGTGAAGTTGACCGATTGCAACAGGTCAGAAGGCAGAGTCGTTTCGAAACCAATCTTCGAACCCATACGCTTGAGGCTCCATCGTGTAAAGCACACGGAGCACTGCCGAGAACAATGGTTTCGTACCCATCCAAATCATCGATTCGATGATCATTTTCGAAACCATAGAAACGAACTACTAATTCGAAACCATCCTTTCACATTGGTTCGAATGACAATTTCGAACCCATCACCACGCAAGTATACTCCATACTTTCAGACCGTTTCGAATATCAATTTCGAAACCATCAATGCTCCAATGCATCGATTCGAAATCTCATATTCACACAACCCATCATTGCACGGGCATACCGCGTCCATACAAACATGAATTTCGAACCCATCAACGCTCAAGTGCATCGGTTCGAAGCATTACACTTGCGCAATACAAATTCTATTTCTTCAACCTTCAATATCGGTTCAGGAGAGGATCGATACGGAGGAAATTTCCACAACAACCACCAAGCGTTGTCTCAATTCAAATTTCAAAATCGGTTCAGGAGAGAATCGATACGAAATTCCACAGCAAACCAAACTGACAACGACTCGTTGACGCACGACATTAACAAGGTCCAAATTAACATATGTGCATACATGTCGGACTAACATTCGATTTTGAATATTCACAGGGATCAAACACTATTCCCGTTACAAATGCGACAGCCAACGGCTAAGCGCTATTATACAGCAATCAATCATATCAACGCAAGGTTACGGCAATACAACATACGAGTTTCAACAAAAAAGAGAGCAATGATTGTTCAGATAGAAGTGGCAGCTATTCAAAGCACGTCATGTTCCCACAAGACGTACTTTGGGGGGCAAAATGTTATCCCGCTTTTTGGCAAAGCCGCGATACCAAAAGAGCCATTGAAAAGGAAGGACCGTTCGCCTCAGAGGTTGATCGTATTTCCTTTCGCCATGGATATCACTGAATTTTATCCGAGTCCAGAATGAGCTACAATTGATGGGACACTGCAAGAAAGGCCACATGAGTCAGCATTTCAAATTTCAAGTCAATCCGAGTTCGTATGCTCAAGTTATGATCGGTTCAACTTGGAGGGAACACACTGGTTTCGAACCCACCATAATGGTTGTCTTCGAACCCATCACCATCCGCCATTCGAAACCATCGCTTCGAACCCATCAAGTTCGAAACCATCACCTTCGAAACCCTCGGGATGCCTCGACCTCGAACCCATCAGAGAGTAGCTGATTCGAATCCATACTCGGCTGCCTCATTTCGAAACCATCGGACATGCATGCTTCGAACCCATCTATAAGCTTCGTTCGAACCCATCCCTGAAGTCATGTTCGAACCCATCATAGAGCCATGCTTCGAACCCATCACAAAGGCCTTCTTCGAACCCATCCTGTGTTGCCTTGTTCGAACCCACTGGGTCAACCAACGTGTCTTCCATCGGTTCGAAATCACCGAGATACACGGAGTCGAAGCGGTCAACACGGAGTGAAGTCCGGATCGATTCGAAGTTTACGCTCCACGTCACCACGAAGTCGCGTGCCATGATGGATTCGAAACCATCGTTTCGAATGCAGGGGTTCGAACCAAACAGCCGTGCAGTGAACTCTATTTCGAACCCATCATATCTCCCAATCTACTGATCCAAATGTCATGAAATTTTCACAGATGCTAGCATACATGTTGAAGAATGTCCACGCCAAATTTCACCTCGATTGGATGAATTCTTGATCGGTTCGAATGGAGTTCGAACCGATGCCCAAGTGGGCCTAAACTTCCCGAGACCGTACGCGTGGGCCCCCTCACTTACCAGAAGTGGTCTCCCGAGTTTTCAGCGAAATATCAGCAGCCTACGCCTATAAATAGAGCCCTAGGGCCAACAGAAAAGGGATCTTCTGACTCTGAGACGCCGAGACTCTGCCGGATCAAGATCTCCATCATCCTACATCATAATCCTATTGTTGATTTCGAATCTCCAGTTGTAACTTGATGTGGATCGCTGTAACAACTTGTAATCATTGAAAGAGAATCAATAAAACATCAAAAAACTTCACAGTGGACGTAGGCAACATGCCGAACCACTATAAATCGCTAGTCTACGCATTTACTTTACTGCTGATTGGAGTTTTTGTTAGATAATATCTGTTTTGAACTTGCATTCTTGACTATTATCTCTTCAACGACTCTCGAAGAGTGTTGTGCCCAATTTTGACACAAACAGAACATATCAAGGCCTTCGTTTTGACAGGTTATGGCTCCCGTAACTCTAAACGAGCCAGAAGTTATGGCCGTCCGAATAATCGATATCTATAGGGTGCAACATCCATGGTGCAAGGTGCAACATCCGTCCGAAATGGCGAAACAGTGCCGTACGACCTTTAGAAATGCGTGCATGGATTTGAAACGGAACTGTACCGTGGTGCACCACTCTTCAGCGATGGGAAGTCGAAGACGGGGCACCGTAATCCCGTTTTACCGTAAAAATCCACGTGTTGAAAAAACGAAGGGTAAAAAACTTAGGAGACCCGATTGAGATTCGGGTTGTCCTTTTTGGGCATTAATCTATCCATTGATGGCTGAAAGCTGTCAAAGCCGTAGAGCTCATCGAGGCCTTCGTTTTGACAGGTTATGGCTCCCATAACTCTAAACGAGCCAGAAGTTATGGCTGTCCGAATAATCGATATCTACATGGTGCAACATCCACGGTGCAAGGTGCAACATCCGTACAAAATGGCGAAACAGTGCTGTACGACTTTTAGAAATGCGTGCATGGATTTGAAATGGAACGGTACCATGGTGCACCACTCTCCAGCGAAGGGAAGTCGAAGGCGGGCCACGGTAATCCCGTTTTACCGCAAAAATCCACGTGTCGAAAAAACGTAGGGTAAAAAACTTACGAGTCCCGATTGAGATTCGAGTTGTCCCTTTTGGGCATTAATCTATCAGTTGATGGATGAAAGCTGTAAATGCCGTAGAACTTATCGAGGCCTTCGTTTTGACAGGTCATGGCTCCCGTAACTCTAAACGAGCCAGAAGTTATAGCCGTCCGAATAATCGATATCTACAAGGTGCAACATCCACGGTGCAAGGTGCAACATCCGTCCGAAATGGAGAAACAGTGTCGTACGACTTTTAGAAATGCGTGCATGGATTTGAAACGGAACAGTACCATGGTGCACCACTCTCCAGCGATGGTAAATCGAAGACCAGCCACCGTAATCCTCGTTTTGCGGTAAAAATCCACGTGTCAAAAAAACGAATTGTAAAAAACTTACGAGACCCGATTGAGATTCGGGTTGTCCTTTTTGGGCATTAATCTATCCGTTGACGGCTGAAAGCTATCAAAGACGTAGAACTCATCGAGGCCTTCGTTTTGACAGGTTATGGCTCCCGTAACTCTAAACGAGCCAGAAGTTATGGCCGTCCGAATAATCGATATCTACAGGGTGCAACATCCACGGTGCAAGGTGCAACATCCGTCCGAAATGGCGAAACAGTGCCGTACGACCTTTAGAAATGCGTGCATGGATTTGAAACGGAACAGTACCATGGTGCACCACTCTTCAGCGATGGGAAGTCGAAGACGGGCCATGGTAATCCCATTTTACCGTATAAATCCACGTGTCGAAAAAACGAAGGGTAAAAAACTTATGAGACCCAATTGAGATTCGGGTTGTCCTTTTTGGGCATTAATCTATCCGTTGACGGCAGAAAGCTGTCAAAGCCGTAGAACTCATCGAGGCCTTCGTTTTGACAGGTTATGGCTCCCGTAACTCTAAACGAGCCAGAAGTTATGGCCGTCCGAATAATCGATATCTACAGGGTGCAACATCCACGGTGCAAGGTGCAACATCCGTCCGAAATGGCAAAACAGTGTCGTACGACTTTTCAAAATGCGTGCATGGATTTGAAATGGAACAGTACCATGGTGCACCACTCTCCAGCGATGGGAAGTCGAAGACGGGCCACGGTAGTCCCGTTTTACCGTAAAAATCCACGTGTCGAAAAAACGAAGGATAAAAAACTTATTAGACCCGATTGAGATTCGGGTTGTCCTTTTTGGGCATTAATCTATCCGTTGACGGCTGAAAGCGGTCAAAGCCGTAGAACTCATCGAGGTCTTCGTTTTGACAGGTTATGGCTCCCGTAACTCTAAACGAGCCAGAAGTTATGGCCGTCCGAATAATCGACATCTACAGGGTGCAACATCCACGGTGCAAGGTGCAACATCCGTCCGAAATGGCGAAACAGTGCCGTATGACTTTTAGAAATGCATGCATGGATTTGAAACGGAACAGTACCATGGTGCACCACTCTCCAGCGATGGGAAGTCGAAGACGGGCCACGGTAGTCCCGTTTTACCGTAAAAATCCACGTGTCGAAAAAACGAAGGGTAAAAAACTTACGAGACCCGATTGAGATTCGGGTTGTCCTTTTTGGGCATTAATCTATCCGTTGACGGCTGAAATCTGTCAAAGCCGTAGAAATCATCGAGGCCTTCGTTTTGACAGGTTATGGCTCCCGTAACTCTAAACGAGCCAGAAGTTATGGCCGTCCGAATAATCGACATCTACAGGGTGCAACATCCACGGTGCAAGGTGGAACATCCGTCCGAAATGGAGAAACAGTGCCGTACGACTTTTAGAAATGCGTGCATAGATTTGAAACGGAACAGTACCATGGTGCAACACTCTTCAGCGACGGGAAGTCGAAGACGGGCCACGGTAATCCCGTTTTACCGTAAAAATCCACGTGTCGAAAAAACGAAGGGTAAAAAACTTACGAGACCCGATTGAGATTCGGGTTGTCCTTTTTGGACATTAATATATCCGTTGACGGCTGAAAGCTGTCAAAGCCGTAGAACTCAACGAGACCTTCGTTTTGACAGGTTATGGTTCCCGTAACTCTAAACGAGCCAGAAGTTATGGCCGTCCGAATACTCGATATCTACAGGGTGCAACATCCACGGTGCAAGGTGCAACATCCGTCCGAAATGGCGAAACAGTGCCGTACGACCTTTAGAAATGCGTGCATGGATTTGAAATGGAACATTTCCATGGTCCACCACTCTTCAGCGATGGGAAGTCGAAGACGGGGCACCGTAATCCCGTTTTACCGTAAAAATCCACGTGTCGAAAAAACGAAGGGTAAAAAACTTACGAGACCCGATTGAGATTAGGGTTGTCCTTTTTGGGCATTAATCTATCCGTTGACGGCTGAAAGCGGTCAAAGCCGTAGAACTCATCGAGGCCTTTGTTTTGACAGGTTATGGCTCCCGTAACTCTAAACGAGCCAGAAGTTATGACCGTCCGAATAATTGATATCTACAAGGTGCAACATCCACGGTGCAAGGTGCAACATCCGTCCGAAATGGCGAAACAGTGCCGTATGACCATTAGAAATGCGTGCATGGATTTGAAATGAAACAGTACCATGGTGCACCACTCTCCAGCGATGGTAAATCGAAGACCAGCCACCGTAATCCCGTTTTACCGTAAAAATCCACGTGTCAAAAAAACGAAGGGTAAAAAACTTACGAGACCCAATTGAGATTCGGGTTGTCCTTTTTCGGCATTAATCTATCCGTTGATGGCAGAAAGCTATCAAAGCCGTAGAACATATCGAGGCCTTCGTTTTGATAGGTTATGGCTCCCGTAACTCTAAACGAACCAGAAGTTATGGTCGTCCGAATAATCGATATCTACAGGGTGCAACATCCACGGTGCAAGGTGCAACATCCGTCCGAAATGGCGAAACAGTGCCGTACGACTTTTAGAAATGCGTGCATGGATTTGAAATGGAACAGTACCATGGTGCACCACTCTCTAGAGATGGGAAGTCGAAGACGGGCCAAGGTAATCCCGTTTTACCGTAAAAATCCACGTGTCGAAAAAACGAAGTGTAAAAAACTTACGAGACTCGATTGAGATTCGGGATGTCCTGTTTGGGCATTAATCTATCCGTTGATGGCTAAAAGCTGTCAAAGCCGTAGAACTTATCGAGGCCTTCATTTTGACAGGTTATGGCTCACGTAACTATAAACGAGCCAGAAGTTATAGCCGTCCGAATAATCGATATCAATAAGGTGCAACATCCACGGTGCAAGGTGCAACATCCGTCCGTAATGGCGAAACAGTGCCGTACGACTTTTCGAAATGCGTGCATGGATTTGAAACGGAACAGTACCATGGTGGACCACTCTCCAGCGATGGTAAATCGAAGACCAGCCACCGTAATCCTCGTTTTACCGTAAAAATCCACGTGTCGAAAAAACGAAGGGTAAAGAACTTACGAGACCCGATTGAGATTCGGGTTGTCCTTTTTGGGCATTAATCTATCCGTTGATGGCTGAACGCTGTCAAAGACGTAGAACTCATCGAGGCCTTCGTTTTGACAGGTTATGGCTCCTGTAACTCTAAACGAGCCAGAAGTTATGGCCGTCCGAATAATCGATATCTACAGGGTGCAACATCCACGGTGCAAGGTGCAACATCCGTCCGAAATGGCGAAACAGTGCCGTACAACTATTGGGAATGCGTGCATGGATTTGAAACGGAACAGTACCATGGTGCACCACTCTTCAGCGATGGGAAGTCGAAGATGGGCCACGGTAATCCCGTTTTACCGTAAAAATCCACGTGTCAAAAAAACGAAGGGTAAAAAACTTACGAGACCCGATTGAGATTCGGGTTGTCCTTTTTGGGCATTAATCTATTCATTGATGGCTGAAAGCTGTCAAAGCCGTAGAACTTATCGAGGCCTTCGTTTAGACAGGTTATGGCTCCCGCAACTCTAAACGATCCAGAAGTTATAGCCGTCGAATAATCGATATCTACAAGGTGCAACATCCACGGTGCAAGGTGCAACATCCGTACGAAATGGCGAAACAGTGCCGTACGACTTTTCAAAATGCGTGCATGGATTTGAAACTGAACAGTACCATGGTGCACCACTCTCCAGCGGTGGTAAATCAAAGACCAGCCACCGTAATCCTCGTTTTACCGTAAAAATCCACGTGTCGAAAAAACGAAGGGTAAAAAACTTATGAGACCGGATTGAGATTCGGGTTGTCCTTTTTGGGCATTAATCTATCCGTTGACGGCTGAAAGCAGTCAAAGCCGTAGAACTCATCGAGCCTTCGTTTTGACAGGCTATGGCTTCCGTAACTCTAAACGAGCCAGAAGTTATGGCCGTCCGAATAATCGATATCTACAGGGTACAACATCCACGGTGCAAGGTGCAACATCCGTCTGAAATGGCGAAACAGTGCCGTACGACTTTTAGAAATACGTGCATGGATTTGAAATGGAACAGTACCATGATGCACCACTCTCCAGCGATGGGAAGTCGAAGACGGGCCATGGTAATCCCGTTTTACCGTAAAAATCCACGTGTCGAAAAAACGAAGGGTAAAAAATTTTTAAGACCCGATTGAGATTCGGGTTGTCCTTTTTGGGCATTAATCTATCCGTTGACGGCTGAAAGCTGTCAAAGCCGTAGAACTCATCGAAGCCTTCGTTTTGACAGGTTATGGCTCCCGTAACTCTAAACGAGCCAGAAGTTATAGCCGTCCGAATAATCGATATCTACAGGGTGCAAATCCACGGTGCAAGGTGCAACATCCGTCCGAAATGGCAAAACAGTGTCGTACGACTTTTCAAAATGCGTGCATGGATTTGAAATGGAACAGTACCATGGTGCACCACTCTCCAGCGATGGGAAGTCGAAGACGGGCCACGGTAGTCCCGTTTTACCGTAAAAATCCACGTGTCGAAAAAACGAAGGGTAAAAAACTTATGAGACCCGATTGAGATTCGGGTTGTCCTTTTTGGGCATTAATCTATCCGTTGACGGCGGAAAGCCGTCAAAGACGTAGAACTCATCAAGGCCTCCGTTTTGATAGGTTATGCCTCCCGTAACTCTAAACGAGCCAGAAGTTATGGCCGCCGAATAATCGATATCTACAGGGTGCAACATCCACGGTGCAAGGTGCAACATCCGTCCGAAATGGCGAAACAGTGTTGTACGACTTTTAGAAATGCGTGCATGGATTTGAAACGGAACAGTACCATGGTGCACCACTCTCCAGCGATGGAAAGTCGAAGACGGGCCACGGTAATCCCGTTTTACCGTAAAAATCCACGTGTCAAAAAAATGAAGGGTAAAAAACTTACGAGACCCGATTGAGATTCAGGTTGTCCTTTTTGGGCATTATTCTATCCGTTGATGGCTGAAAGCTGTCAAAGCCGTAGAACTTATCGAGGCCTTCGTTTTGACAGGTTATTGGCTCCCGCAACTCTAAACGATCCAGAAGTTATAGCCGTCGAATAATCGATATCTACAAGGTGCAACATCCACGGTGCAAGGTGCAACATCCGTACGAAATGGCGAAACAGTGTCGTACGACTTTTCAAAATGCGTGCATGGATTTGAAACGGAACAGTACCATGGTGCACCACTCTCCAGCGATGGTAAATCAAAGACATCCACCGTAATCCTCGTTTTACCGTAAAAATCCTTGTGTCGAAAAAACGAAGGGTAAAAAACTTACAAGACCCGATTGAGATTCGGGTTGTCCTTTTTGGGCATTAATCTATCCGTTGGCGGCTGAAAGCGGTCAAAGACGTAGAACTCATCGAGGCCTTCGTTTTGACAGGTTATGGCTCCCGTAACTCTAAACGAGCCAGAAATTATGGCCGTCCGAATAATCGATATCTACAGGGTGCAACATCCACGGTGCAAGGTGCTACATCCGTCCGAAATGGCGAAACAGTGCCGTACGACCTTTAGAAATGCATGCATGGATTTGAAATGGAACAGTACCATGGTGCACCACTCTTCAGCGATGGGAAGTCGAAGACGGGGCACCGTAATCCCGTTTTACCGTAAAAATCCACGTGTCGAAAAAACGAAGGGTAAAAAACTTACGAGACCCGATTGAGATTCGGGTTGTCCTTTTTGGGCATTAATCTATCCGTTGACAGTTGAAAGCTGTCAAATCCGTAGAACTCATCGAGGCCTTCGTTTTGACAGGTTATGGCTCCCGTAACTCTAAACGAGCCAGAAGTTATGGCCGTCCGAATAATCGAAATCTACAGGGTGCAACATCCACGGTGCAAGGTGCAACATCCGTCCGAAATGGCGAAACAGAGCCGTACGACTTTAAGAAATACGTGCATTGATTTGAACAGTACCATGGTGCTCCACTCTCCAGCGATGGGAAGTCGAAACGGGCCACGGTAATCCCGTTTTACCGTAAAAATGCACGTGTCGAAAAAACGAAGGGTAAAAAACTTATGAGACCCGATTGAGATTCAGGTTGTCCTTTTTGGGCATTAATCTATCCTTTGACGGCTGAAAGCTGTCAAAGTCGTAGAACTCATTGAGGCCTTCGTTTTGACAGGTTATGGCTCCCGTAGCTCTAAACGAGCCAGAAGTTATAGCCGTCCAAATAATCGATATCTACAGGGTGCAACTTCCACGGTGCAAGGTGCAACATTCGTCCGAAATGGCGAAACAGTGTCGTACGACCATTAGAAATGCGTGCATGGATTTGAAACGGAACAGTACCATGGTGCACCACTCTCCAGCAATGGTAAATCGAAGACCAGCCACCGTAATCCCGCTTTACAGTAAAAATCCACGTGTCAAAAAAACGAAGGGTAAGAAACTTACGAGACCCGATTGAGATTCGGGTTGTCCTTTTTGGGCATTAATCTATCCGTTAACGGCTGAAAGCTATCAAAGCCGTAGAACATATCGAGGCCTTCGTATTGATAGGTTATGGCTCCCGTAACTCTAAACGAGGCAGAAGTTATGGCCGTCCGAATAATCGATATCTACCGAGTGCAACATCCACAGTGCAAGGTGCAACATCCGTCCGAAATGGCGAAACAGTGCCGTACAACTTTTGGGAATGCGTGCATGGATTTGAAATGGAACAGTACCATGGTGCACCACTCTTCAGCGATGGGAAGTCGAAGACGGGGCACCGTAATCCCGTTTTACCGTAAAAATCCACGTGTCGAAAAAACGAAGGGTAAAAAACTTACGAGACCCGACTGAGATTCGGGTTGTCCTTTTTGGGCATTAATCTATCCGTTGATGGCTGAAAGCTGTCAAACCCATAGAACTCATCGAGGCCTTCGTTTTGACAGGTTATGGCTCCCGTAACTCTAAACGAGCCAGAAGTTATGGCCGTCCGAATAATCGATATCTACAGGGTACAACATCCACGGTGCAAGGTGCAACATCCGTCTGAAATGGCGAAACAGTGCCGTACGACTTTTAGAAATACGTGCATGGATTTGAAATGGAACAGTACCATGATGCACCACTCTCCAGCGATGGGAAGTCGAAGACGGGCCATGGTAATCCCGTTTTACCGTAAAAATCCACGTGTCGAAAAAACGAAGGGAAAAAAACTTATGAGACCCGATTGAGATTCGGGTTGTCCTTTTTGGGCATTAATCTATCCGTTGACGGCTGAAAGCTGTCAAAGCCGTAGAACTCATCGAGGCCTTCGTTTTGACAGGTTATGGCTTCCGTAACTTTAAACGAGCCAGAAGTTATAGCCGTCCGAATAATCGATATCTACAGGGTGCAACATCCACGGTGCAAGGTGCAACATCCGTCCGAAATGGCAAAACAGTGCCGTACGACTTTTCAAAATGCGTGCATGGATTTGAAATGGAACAGTACCATGGTGCACCACTCTCCAGCGATGGGAAGTCGAAGACGGGCCACGGTAGTCCCGTTTTACCGTAAAAATCCACGTGTCAAAAAAACGAAGGGTAAAAAACTTATGAGACCCCATTGAGATTCGGGTTGTCCTTTTTGGGCATTAATCTATCCGTTGATGGCTGAAAGCTGTCAAAGCCGTAGAACTCATCGAGGCCTTCTTTTTGACAGGTTATGGCTCCCGTAACTCTAAACGAGCCAGAAGTTATGGCCGTCGAATAATCGATATCTACAGGGTGCAACATCTACGGTGCATGGTGCAACATCCGTCCGAAATGGCGAAACAGTGTTGTACAACTTTTAGAAATGCGTGCATGGATTTGAAATGGAACAGTACCATGGTGCACCACTCTCCAGCGATGGAAAGTCGAAGACGGGCCACGGTAATCCCGTTTTACCGTAAAAATCCACGTGTCAAAAAAACGAAGGGTAAAAAACTTACGAGACCCGATTGAGATTCAGGTTGTCCTTTTTGGGCATTAATCTATCCGTTGATGGCTGAAAGCTGTCAAAGCCGTAGAACTTATCGAGGCCTTCGTTTTGACAGGTTATGGCTCCCGCAACTCTAAACGATCCAGAAGTTATAGCCGTCGAATAATCGATATCTACAAGGTGCAACATCCACGGTGCAAGGTGCAACATCCGTACGAAATGGCGAAACAGTGCCGTACGACTTTTAGAAATACGTGCATGGATTTGAAATGGAACAGTACCATGATGCACCACTCTCCAGCGATGGAAAGTCGAAGACGGGCCATGGTAATCCCGTTTTACTGTAAAAATCCACGTGTCGAAAAAACGAAGGGTAAAAAACTTACGAGACCCGATTGAGATTCGGGTTGTCCTTTTTGGGCATTAATCTATCCGTTGATGGCTGAAAGCTGTCAAAGCCGTAGAACTCATCGAGGCCTTCGTTTTGACAGGTTATGGCTCCCGTAACTCTAAACAAGCCAGAAGTTATGGCCGTCCGAATAATCGACATCTACAGGGTGCAACATCCACGGTGCAAGGTGCAACATCCGTCCGAAATAGAGAAACAGTGCCGTACGACTTTTAGAAATGCGTGCATGTATTTGAAACGGAACAGTACCATGGTGCACCACTCTCCAGCGATGGTAAATCGAAGACCAGTCACCGTAATCCCGTTTTACAGTAAAAATCCACGTGTCGAAAAAACGAAGGGTAAAAAACTTACGAGACCCGATTAAGATTCGGGTTGTCCTTTTTCGGCATTAATCTATCCGTTGATGGCTGAAAGCCGTCAAAGCCGTAGAACTCATCGAGGTCTTCATTTTGACAGGTTATGGCTCCTGTAACTCTAAACGAGCCAGAAGTTATGGCCGTCCGAATAATCGATATCTACAGGGGCAATATCCACGGTGCAAGGTGCAACATCCGTCCGAAATGGCGAAACAGTGCCGTACGACTTTTAGAAATGCGTGCATGGATTTGAAACGGAACAGTACCGTGGTGCACCACTCTCCAGCGATGGTAAATCTAAGACCAGCCACCGTAATCTCGTTTTACCGTAAAAATCCACGTGTCGAAAAAACGAAGGGTAAAATACTTACGAGACCCGACTGAGATTCGGGTTGTCCTTTTTGGGCATTAATCTATCCGTTGACGGTTGAAAGCTGTCAAAGCCGTAGAACTCATCGAGGTCCTCGTTTTGACAGGTTATGGCTCCCGTAACTCTAAACGAGCCAAAAGTTATGGCCGTCCGAATAATCGATATCTACAGGGTGCAACATCCACGGTGCAAGGTGCAACATCCGTCCGAAATGGTGAAACAGTGCCGTATGACTTTCTGAAATGCGTGCATGGATTTGAAACGGAACAGTACCATGGTGCACCACTCTCCAGCGATGGGAAGTCGAAGACGGTCCACGGTAGTCCCGTTTTACCGTAAAAATCCACGTGTCGAAAAAACGAAGGGTAAAAAACTTACGAGGCCCGATTGAGATTCGGGTTGTCCTTTTTGGGCATTAATCTATCCGTTGACGGCTGAAATCTGTCAAAGCCGTAGAATTCATCGAGGCCTTCGTTTTGACAGGTTATGGCTCCCGTAACTCTAAACGAGCCAGAAGTTATGGCCGTCCGAATAATCGACATCTACAGGGTGCAACATCCACGGTGCAAGGTGCAACATCCGTCCGAAATGGAGAAACAGTGCCGTACGACTTTTAGAAATGCGTGCATGGATTTGAAACGGAACAGTACGATGGTGCAACACTCTTCAGCGATGGGAAGTCGAAGACGGGCCACGGTAATCCCGTTTTACCGTAAAAATCCACGTGTCGAAAAAACGAAGGGTAAAAACTTACGAGACCCGATCGAGATTCGGGTTGTCCTTTTTGGACATTAATACATCCGTTGACGGCTGAAAGCTGTCAAAGCCGTAGAACTCAACGAGACCTTCGTTTTGACAGGTTATGGCTCCTGTAACTCTAAACGAGCCAGAAGTTATGGCCGTCCGAATAATCGATATCTACAGGGTGCAACATCCACGGTGCAAGGTGCAACATCCGTCCGAAATGGCGAAACAGTGCCGTACGACCTTTAGAAATGCGTGCATGGATTTGAAACGGAACAGTACCATGGTGCACCACTCTTCAGCGATGGGAAGTCGAAGACGGGGCACCGTAATCCCGTTTTACCGTAAAAATCCACGTGTCGAAAAAACGAAGGGTAAAAAACTTACGAGACCCGATTGAGATTCGGGTTGTCCTTTTTGGGCATTAATCTATCCATTGACGGCTGAAAGCTGGCAAATCCATAGAACTCATCGAGGCCTTCGTTTTGACAGGTTATGGCTCCCGTAACTCTAAACGAGCCAGAAATTATGACCGTCCGAATAATCGATATCTACAGGGTGCAACATCCACGGTGCAAGGTGCAACATCCGTCCGAAATGGCGAAACAGTGCCGTACGACCATTAGAAATGCGTGCATGGATTTGAAACGAAACAGTACCATGGTGCACCACTCTCCAGCGATGGTAAATCGAAGACCAGCCACCGTAATCCCGTTTTACCGTAAAAATCCACGTGTCAAAAAAACGAAGGGTAAAAAACTTACAAGACCCAATTGAGATTCGGGTTGTCCTTTTTGGGCATTAATCTATCCGTTGACGGCTGAAAGCTATCAAAGCCGTAGAACATATCGAGGCCTTTGTTTTGATAGGTTATGGCTCCCGTAACTCTAAACGAACCAGAAGTTATGGTCGTCCGAATAATCAATATCTACAGGGTGCAACATCCACGGTGCAAGGTGCAACATCCGTCCGAAATGGCGAAACAGTGCCGTACGACTTTTAGAAACGCGTGCATGGATTTGAAACGGAACAGTACCATGGTGCACCACTCTCTAGAGATGGGAAGTCGAAGACGGGCCATGATAATCCCGTTTTACCGTAAAAATCCACGTGTCGAAAAAACGAAGGTTAAAAAACTTACGAGACTCGATTGAGATTCGGGTTGTCCTGTTTGGGCATTAATCTATCCGTTGATGGCTAAAAGCTGTCAAAGCCGTAGAACTTATCGAGGCCTTCGTTTTGACAGGTTATGACTCCCGTAACTATAAACGACCCAGAAGTTATAGCCGTCCGAATAATCGATATCTATAAGGTGCAACATCCACGGTGCAAGGTGCAACATCCGTCCGTAATGGCGAAACAGTGCCGTACGACTTTTCGAAATCCATGCATGGATTTGAAACGGAACAGTACCATGGTGGACCACTCTCCAGCGATGGTAAATCGAAGACCAGCCACCGTAATCCTCGTTTTACCGTAAAAATCCACGTGTCGAAAAAACGAAGGGTAAAGAACTTACGAGACCCGATTGAGATTCGGGTTGTCCTTTTTGGGCATTAATCTATCCGTTGACGGCTGAAAGCTGTCAAAGACGTAGAACTCATCGAGGCCTTCGTTTTGACAGGTTATGGCTCCTGTAACTCTAAATGTGCCAGAAGTTATGGCCGTCCGAATAATCGATATCTACAGGGTGCAACATCCACGGTGCAAGGTGCAACATTCGTCCGAAATGGCGAAACAGTGCCGTTCAACTATAGGGAATGCGTGCGTAATCCCGTTTTACCGTAAAAATCCACGTGTCGAAAAAACGATGGGTAAAAAACTTACGAGACCCGACTGAGATTCGGGTTGTCCTTTTTGGGCATTAATCTATCCGTTGACAGCTGAAAGCTGTCAAAGCCATAGAACTCATCGAGGCCTTCGTTTGGACAGGTTATGGCTCCCATAACTCTAAACGAGCCAGAAGTTATATCCATCCGAATAATCGATATCTAAGGGTGCAACATCCACGGTGCAAGGTGCAACATCCGTCCGAAATGGCGAAACAGTGCCGTACAACTATAGGGAATGCGTGCGTAATCCCGTTTTACCGTAAAAATCCACGTGTCGAAAAAACGAAGGGTAAAAAACTTACGAGACCCGATTGAGATTCGGGTTGTCCTTTTTGGGCATTAATCTATCCGTTGATGGCTGAAAGCTGTCAAAGCCGTAGATATCATCGAGGCCTTCGTTTTGACAGGTTATGGCTCCCGTAACTCTTAACGAACCAGAAGTTATGGTCGTCCGAATAATCGATATCTACAGGGTGCAACATCCACGGTGCAAGGTGCAACATGCGTCCGAAATGGCGAAACAGTGTCGTATAACTTTAAGAAATGCGTGCATGGATTTGAAACGGAACAGTACCATGATGCACCACTCTTCAGCGATGGAAAGTCGAAGACGGACCACGGTAATCCCGTTTTACCGTAAAAATCCACGTGTCGAAAAAACGAAGGGTAAAAAACTTACGAGACCCGATTGAGATTCGGGTTGTCCTTTTTGGGCATTAATCTATCCGTTAACGGCTGAAAGCTATCAAAGCCGTAGAACTCATCGAGGCCTTCGTTTTGATAGGTTATGGCTCCCGTAACTCTAAACGAGCCAGAAGTTATGGCCGCCAAATAATCGATATCTACAGGGTGCAACATCCACGGTGCAAGGTGCTACATCCGTCCGAAATGGCGAAACAGTGTCGTACGACCTTTAGAAATGCGTGCATGGATTTGAAATGGAACAGTACCATGGTGCACCACTCTTCAGCGATGGGAAGTCAAAGACGGGGCACCGTAATCCTATTTTACCGTAAAAATCCACGTGTCGAAAAAATGAAGGGTAAAAAACTTACGAGACCCGATTGAGAATCGGGTTGTCCTTTTTGGGCATTAATCTATCCGTTGACAGCTGAAAGCTGTCAAAGCCGTAGAACTCATCGAGGCCTTCGTTTTGACAGGTTATGGCTCCCGTAACTCTAAACGAGCCAGAAGTTATGGCCGTCCGAATAATCGAAATCTACAGGGTGCAACATCCACGGTGCAAGGTGCAACATCCGTCCGAAATGGCGAAACAGAGCCGTACGACTTTAAGAAATACGTGCATGGATTTGAACAGTACCATGGTGCTCCACTCTCCAGCGATGGGAAGTCGAAGACGGGCCACGGTAATCCCGTTTTACCGTAAAAATCCACGTGTCGAAAAAACGAAGGGTAAAAAACTTACGAGACCTGATTGAGATTCGGGCTGTCCTTTTTGGGCATTAATCTATCCTTTAACGGCTGAAAGCTGTCAAAACCATAGAACTCATTGAGGCCTTCGTTTTGACAGGTTATGGCTCCCGTAGCTCTAAACGAGACAGAAGTTATAGCCGTCCGAATAATCGATATCTACAGGGTGCAACATCCACGGTGCAAGGTGCAACATTCGTCCGAAATGGCGAAACAGTGTCGTACGACCATTAGAAATGCGTGCATGGATTTGAAACGGAACAGTACCATGGTGCACCACTCTCCAGCGATGGTAAATCGAAGACCAGCCACCGTAATCCCGCTTTACCGTAAAAATCCACGTGTCAAAAAAACGAAGGGTAAAAAACTTACGAGACCCGATTGAGATTCGGGTTGTCCTTTTTGGGCATTAATCTATCCGTTGACGGCTGAAAGCTATCAAAGCTGTAGAACATATCGAGGCCTTCGTATTGATAGGTTATGGCTCCCGTAACTCCAAACGAGCCAGAAGTTATGGTCGTCCGAATAATCGATATCTACCGGGTGCAACATCCACAGTGCAAGGTGCAATATCCGTCCGAAATGGCGAAACAGTGTCGTACAACTTTTGGGAATGCGCGCATGGATTTGAAATGGAACAGTACCATGGTGCACCACTCTTCAGCGATGGGAAGTCGAAGACGGGGCACCGTAATCCCGTTTTACAGTAAAAATCCACGTGTCGAAAAAACGAAGGGTAAAAAACATACGAGACCCGACTGAGATTCGGGTTGTCCTTTTTGGGCATTAATCTATCCGTTGATGGCTGAAAGCTGTCAAAGCCATAGAACTCATCGAGGCCTTCGTTTTGACAAGTTATGGCTCCCGTAACTCTAAACGAGCCAGAAGTTATGGCCGTCCGAATAATCGATATCTACAGGGTGCAATATCCACGGTGCAAGGTGCAACATCCGTCCGAAATGGCGGAACAGTGTCGTACGACTTTTAGAAATGCGTGCATGGATTTGAAACGGAACAGTACCATGGTGCACCACTCTCCAGCGATGGGAAGTCGAAGACGGGACACGGTAATCCCGTTTTACCGTAAAAATCAACGTGTCGAAAAAACGAAGGGTAAAAAACTTACGAGACCTGATTGAGATTCGGGTTGTCCTTTTTGGGCATTAATCTATCCGTTGATGGCTGAAAGCTGTCAAACCCGTAGAACTTATCGAGGCCTTCGTTTTGACAGGTTATGGCTCCCGTAACTCTAAACGAGCCAGAAATTATAATCATCCGAATAATCGATATCTACAAGGTGCAACATCCACGGTGCAAGGTGCAACATCCGTCCGAAATGGCGAAACAGTGCCGTACGACTTTTCAAAATGCGTGCATGGATCCGAAATGGCGAAACATTGTCGTACCGTAATCCCGTTTAACCGTAAAAATCCACGTGTCGAAAAAACGAAGGGTAAAAAACTTACGAGACCCGATTGAGATTCGGGTTGTCCTTTTTGGGCATTAATCTATCCGTTGACGGCTGAAAGTTATCAAAGCCGTAGGACTCATCGAGGCCTTCGTTTTGACAAGTTATGGCTCCCGTAACTCTAAACGAGCCAGAAGTTATGGCCGTCCGAATAATCGATATCTACAGGGTACAACATCCACGGTGCAAGGTGCAACATCCCTCTGAAATGGAGAAACAGTGCCGTACGACTTTTAGAAATACGTGCATGGATTTGAAATGGAACAGTACCATGGTGCACCACTCTCCAGCGATGGGAAGTCGAAGACAGGCCACGGTAATCCCGTTTTACCGTAAAAATCCACGTGTCGAAAAAACGAAGGGTAAAAAACTTACGAGAACCGATTGAGATTAGGGTTGTCCTTTTTGGGCTTTAATCTATCCGTTGACGACTGAAAGCAGTCAAAGCCGTAGAACTAATCGAGGCCTTCGTTTTGACAGGCTATGGCTCCCGTAACTGTAAACGAGCCAGAAGTTATAGCGGTCCGAATAATCGATATCTATAGGGTGCAACATCCACGGTGCAAGGTGCAACATCCGTCCGAAATGGTGAAACAATGCCGTACGACCATTAGAAATGCGTGCTGTTTGCGCCAAAATTGGTCACAAGCCCCAAGTATTATGAAAGCACCAGTGTTGGAATATAAATCAGCAATATCCAAACACAAATCACGGATTTAACAAGCAACACGCAGTAAAAATCGAAATTATGAACGAAAACACACAAGTTATAGTGGTTCGGCTATCTCCGGCCTACGTCCACTTCAAAGGTTTTAACTTTTATTGATGTTCTTCGCTGATTACTCTTGATTACAGCGGATTACAGTTAATGATAGCCTTGAAATCTGAACACAACAATGATAATGAAGTATGTAATTCAATCCGGCAGAGTCTGGACGTTCAATGGTGGAAGCTCCCAAAAGTCCCCTTTTCTGAAGGCTTCAGGGTGCTATTTATAGGCGTAGGAGGCCCAGATCTCGCTCAAACTTCGGGAGACTTCTTCTGGCACGTAAGTGGGCCTACGCGATCGACCCCACCAAGTTTCGACCAGATCTGACATCGATTCGAAGTGATTTCGAACCCATCAAGAAATGGTCCAATCGAGCTGAAACTTGGCAGGAACAATCTTTATCATGTATGGAATCTACTATGAAAATTTCATTGCATTTGGATCAGTGGATTTCGAGATATCATGGATTCGAAATGGCGTTTTCTGCATGGCTGTTTGGTTCGAAAGCATCCATTCGAACCGATGGTGGCACGTGCTTTCGCAGCGACGTGGAGCGCAAATCTCGAACCGATCCGGTCTTCACTCCGAGTTAACCGCTTCGACTCCTAATATATCGGCGCATACGAACCAATGAAGGACACGTCACCATGGCTAGCTGACCCAGTGGATTCGAACGAAGCTTCTTGGATGGGTTCGAATAGGGTTCCAACGATGGGTTCGAACGAAGACCTATCGATGGAGTCGAACGACCGATGCTTGATGGATTCGAACCAGCTACTCTCCGATGGATTCGAGGCCCATTGTTATGAACTTAATAGGTTCGACCTTGATGGGTTCGAAGGTGATGGTTTCGAACCTGATGGGTTCGAATCTTGGGGCTTTTCTTTCAAATTGAATCGATCATAACTTGAGCGTATGAACTCCGATTGACTTGAAATTTGAGGTGCTGACTTCTACGGTCTTACTCGCCGTGTCCCATCAACTATGGCTCAATCTGGACCTGGACAAAATTCATCGATATCCATGGTTATCCTGCAATGCATGGATGATATTCAAGAACAATAATCATTGATTTTTAGTAAATTCTGAGTATCTCAACTTTGCCAAAAGTTGGGATAATACTTTGCCCCCCAAAACATGCCTTTTTGTAAAAGGTATGTTTTGAACGGTCTTAAATCGAATGTAGTAAATTCATGTCTCATTCATAGCTGTAGTATTATCAATCAAGTTTTTGGCTGTTCGAAGCCGAATCAGCATTCATGAAGTTCCGTAGTCTCTCCGGACTATTAATGGCTACTCTGAACCCTTACTAAGTCCATTCTAGACTTAGTGATCGAATAGAAAGATCTCATTGCACTCCGGCGTTGCCTTCTATCCCTTGCAATCTGGTCCTGGTTAGGACGCATAGCGATGTCATGGTCGTTCTGGACCGATCATAGCCTCTCCGGGCTCTTGCTGGATCCCATCCTGTCACTCTCTGGTGAAGGGGAAACAGCGCTTAAGTGTGTTGATCCTGTCGCTCTCCGGCGAAGCAACTCACTTCTTGCACTCCGGTTCAGCGTATCTGAACATTAAGCGATGTCTTGGTCATTCGAGAACGATCATAGCCTCTCCGGGCTCTTGCTGGATCCCATCCTGTCACTCTCCGGGGAAGGGGAAACAGCGCTTAAGTGAGTTGATCCTGTCGCTCTCCGGCGAAGCAACTCACTTCTTGCACTCCGGTTAAGCGTATCTGAACATTAAGCGATGTCTTGGTCGTTCGAGACCGATCATAGCCTCTCCGGGCTCTTGCTGGATCCCATCCTGTCACTCTCCGGTGAAGGAGAAACAGCGCTTAAGTGAGTTGATCCTGTCGCTCTCCGGCGAAGCAACTCACTTCTTGCACTCCGGACCCCGCCTCTCCGGGTAGGATCATAAAGCGATCATTTTTATATTGATATTTAATGTTCATCTTCTGACTCTTTGGTCAAAAGGTTTATTGCAAGAGATTCTAATTTATTTATTAAAATTCGAGTTCTAGATGTTCAATCTCAAACATCAGAGAAAGCTAAATATTGCCTCTCCGGGCATATCGGTATATCTCCATCTCAGAGCATGTCTAGGGATCTCTCCGGTTCCCGTACATATGTAAGTGGAGTAACCGTTTATTCTGGAAACAAATCTAAATAGAATTATTCAACCGAAGTCCGAATCCTGGGCTTGGCCCTCGCCATCTTCAATCAGTGGATGACGAGTCGTGATCCCGATCCAGGATTGTTCCTGTTATTTGGAGGCGGTAGTTGTTCAGGCCTTACCGCCGCTGTCCGTTCTCTGACAAATTGTGGCAATCTACCACCCCTGACATGTTCTTCCACCCCATCCTTTAGGTGGCGGCATTCATCTGTGGTGTGCCCATCCAACTCACGGAACAGGCAATATTTTCCAGTCCTGCGCCTCCGCTCAGTGGGATCCCTTGTAGGTGGCTTTCGACAGGCGAGTTGTCCCCTAGTTTCAGTGTAGATTCATTCTAGGCCCGCAGTCAGATCTGTGTACTGCCTAAATCTTTGTTCTCGGAATTTCTTCCGTTTATCAGGACCATCATGTCTGTCATCCTGTTTCCTTTTTCCCTTGTCTGCTCCGGACTGTTCTCTGGAGGTTCCTACGCTTTGTGTGGCATTTATTTCCCGACTCTCGGCTCGTGATTCTTCCAATCGGATGAACTTTTCAGCTTTATGGAAGAACTCTCCAAGATCTTGTGGTGGATCTTTAGTTAGAGAATCCTTAAATTTGGTACCTTCCGCGACTCCCGCTACCGCCGCCATTAAAATCATTGATGGATCCGGGCGATCTACAGAGGTCACGATCACATTGAATCTTAATAGAAAATCTTTTATGGACTCTCCGGCCCTTTGTTTGATCGAGGCTAAAGTCATTACACTCTTGGGCCGCGTCACATGAACCCTGAACTGTCTCATGAAGCAGTCTACAAGCTCGCTCCATGTTCCTATCGATCCAGTCTCCAATTGTCTGAACCATAGTGCAGCTAAATCTGATAAATATAGAGGGAAGCATCGTGCCATCACTTCCTCGGATTCCCCCAGCACTTCCATGTGCCTAATATATCTGGTAATATGCATGGTCGGGTCTGACCTCCCGTCATAACGTTCTAGCGTTGGTAGTTTGAATTTTGGAGGGTTCCTTGCGTTTCGGATGTTCGGAGTGAACGGACTCCGACTAACTTCTTCCAGCCCTCCACTAGGCAGTCCTCCTCTCATGATTCCTCGCATTAGGCCAATCATTCTCTCGTCTCCGTCTAGGGATTGCCCCCTTGTCAAGTTCCTATCCTGTCCCTCGAGCCTTGATGGGAATTCTGGTACGTATTCTTCTGGCGGCTCATTAGCATATGTATTGACTCCAGCTTGTTGAGCTCCGTCTATTGGTCTTCCAGCATCGGACCCTGAGGGTCTGCCCCCAAGTCCTTGTTGATCACCTTCAACTCCTGCATTCTGGTCTTGAACATGACCTTCATTAGCTTCTGCAATCCTGATTCCTTGTCCCGCACTTGCGGTAGTTGGTCCAAGGTTTTGCACGTTCGCCGCCCTCATTTGTTCGAGGAAATTCTGCAGCATCTTATGTCGAGCCTTCATCATGCTTTCACGTAATGAATTAGCCATAGCTTCCATCTCGTCTCTAGTGATGTAGACGGAAGCTTGTCCTTCTCCTGATCTTGAGGATGCTTCTTGGCTTCCTCCCTGTTGGCTCCTATCAACCCTTTGTCTTGTTTGTCGAGTCATTGTCTTTGAATTGGAAGTCTTCAAACTCTTAAATCTGAATTCCGAATCTGATGTAGCGGGTGCTAGTTTTTCTCAATGAAAGCACCAAAGTGTTAGCGCCAAAATTGGTCACAAACCCCCAGTATTATGAAAGCACCAGTGTTGGAATATAAATCAGCAATATTCAAACACAAATCACGGATTTAAGCAAGCAACACGCAGTAAAAATCGAAATTATGAACGAAAACACACAATTTATAGTGGTTCGGCTATCTCTGGCCTACGTCCACTTCAAAGGTTTTAACTTTTATTGATGTTCTTCGCTGACTACTCTTGATTACAGCGGATTACAGTTAATGATAGCCTTGAAATCTGAATACAACAATGATAATGAAGTATGTAATTCAATCCGGCAGAGTCTGGACGTTCAATGGTGGAAGCTCCCAAAAGTCCCATTTTCTGAAGGCTTCAAGGTGCTATTTATAGGCGTAGGAGGCCCAGATCTCGCTCAAACTTCGGGAGACTTCTTCTGGCACGTGAGTGGGCCCACGCGATCGACCCCACCAAGTTTCGACCAGATCTGACATCGATTCGAAGTGATTTCGAACCCATCAAGAAATGGTCCAATCGAGCTGAAACTTGGCAGGAACAATCTTTATCATGTGTGGAATCTACTGTGAAAATTTCGTTGCATTTGGATCAGTGGATTTCGAGATATCATGGATTCGAAATGGCGTTTTCTGCATGGCTGTTTGGTTCGAAACCATCCATTCGAACCGATGGTTTCGAACCGATGGTGGCACGTGCCTTCGCAGCGACGTGGAGCGCAAATCTCGAACCGATCCGGTCTTCACTCCGAGTTGACCGCTTCGACTCCTAATATCTCGGCGCATTCGAACCAATGAAGGACACGTCACCATGGCTAGCTGACCCAGTGGATTCGAGCGAAGCTTCTTGGATGGGTTCGAATAGGGTTCCAACGATGGGTTCGAACGAAGACCTATCGATGGAGTCGAACGACTGATGCTTGATGGATTCGAACCAGCTACTCTCCGATGGATTCGAGGCCCATTGTTATGAACTTGATAGGTTCGAACTTGATGGGTTCGAAGGTGATGGTTTCGAACCTGATGGGTTTGAAGGTGATGGTTTCGAACCTGATGGGTTCGAATCTTGGGCCATTTCCTTCAAATTGAATCGATCATAACTTGAGCGTATGAACTCCGATTGACTTGAAATTTGAGATGCTGACTTCTACGGTCTTTCTCGCCGTGTCCCATCAACTACGGCTCAATCTGGACCTGGACAAAATTCATCGATATCCATGGTTATACTGCAATGCATGGATGATATTCAAGAACAATAATCATTGATTTTTAGTAAATTCTGAGTATCTCAACTTTGCCAAAAGTTGGGATAACACGTGCATGGATTTGAAACGGAACAGTACCATGGTGCACCACTCTCCGGCGATGGTAAATCGAAGACCAGCCACCGTAATCCCGTTTTACCGTAAAAATCCACGTGTCAAAAAACCAAGGGTAAAAAACTTACGAGACCCGATTGAGATTCGGGTTGTCGTTTTTGGGCATTAATCTATCCGTTGATGGCTGAAAGCTGTCAAAACCGTAGACCATATCGAGGCCTTCGTTTTGACAGGTTATGGCTCCCGTAACTCTAAACGAGCCAGAAGTTATGGCCGTCCGAATAATCGATATCTACAGGGTGCAACATCCATAGTGAAAGGTGCAACATCCGTCCGAAATGGTGAAACAGTGCCGTACGACCTTTAGAAATGCGTGCATGGATTTGAAACGGAACAGTACCATGGTGCACCACTCATCAGCGATGGGAAGTCGAAGACGGGGCACCGTAATCCCGTTTTACCGTAAAAATCCACGTGTCGAAAAAACGAAGGGTAAAAAACTTACGAGACCCGATTGAGATTCGGGTTGTCCTTTTTGGGCATTAACCTATCCGTTGATGCCTGAAAGCTATTAAAGCTGTAGAACTTGTCGAGGCCTTCGTTTTGACAGGTTATGGCTGCCGTAACTCTAAACGAGCCAGAAGTTATGGCCGTCCGAATAATCGATATCTACAAGGTGCAACATCCACGGTGCAAGGTGCAACATCCGTCCGAAATGGCAAAACAGTGCCGAAAGACCTTTAGAAATTCGTGCATGGATTTGAAATGGAACAGTACCATGGTACACCACTCTCCAGCGATGGAAAATCGAATACCAGCCACCGTAATCCCGTTTTACCGTAAAAATCCACGTGTCGAAAAAACGAAGGGTAAAAAACTTACGAGACCCGATTGAGATTCGGGTTGTCCTTTTTGGGCATTAATCTATCCGTTGATGGCTGAAAGTTGTCAAAGCCATAGAAATCATCGAGGCCTTCGTTTTGACAGGTTATGGCTCCCGTAACTCTTAACGAGCCAAAAGTTATGGCCGTCCGAATAATCGATATCTACAGGGTGCAACATCCACGGTGCAAGGTGCAACATCCGTCCGAAATGGCGAAACAGTGCCGTAAGACCTTTAGAAATTCGTGCAAGGATTTGAAATGGAACAGTACCATGGTACACCACTCTCCAGCGATGGTAAATCGAAGACCAGCCACGGTAATCCCGTTTTACCGTAAAAATCCACGTGAAGAAAAAACGAAGGGGAAAAAACTTACGAGACCCGATTGAGATTCGGGTTGTCCTTTTTGGGCATTAATCTATCCGTTGATGGCTGAAAGCTGTCAAAGCCGTAGAAATCATCGAGGCCTTCGTTTTGACAGGTTATGTCTTCCGTAACTCTAAAAGAGCCAGAAGTTATCGCCGTCCGAATAATCGATATCTACAGGGTGCAACATCCACGGTGCAAGGTGCAACATCCGTCCGAAATGGCGAAACAGTGCCGTACGACTTTTAGAAATGCGTGCATGGATTTGAAACGGAAGAGTACCATGGTGCACCACTCTCCAGCGATGGGAAGTCGAAGACGGGCCACGGTAATCCCGTTTTACAGTAAAAATCCACGTGTCGAAAAAACGAAGGGTAAAAAACCCGATTGAGATTCGGGTTGTCCTTTTTGGGCATTAATCTATCCGCTGATGGCTGAAAGCTGTCAAAGCCGTAGAACTCATCGAGGCCTTCGTTTTGACATGTTATGGCTCCCGTAACTCTCAACGAGTCAGAAGTTATAGTCGTCCGAATAATCGATATCTACAGGGTGCAACATCCACGGTGCAAGGTGCAACATCCGTCCGAAATGGCGAAACAGTGCCGTACGACTTTTCAAAATGCGTGCATGGATTTGAAATGGAACAGTACCATGGTGCACCACTCTCCAGCGATGGTAAATCGAAGACCAGCCACCGTAATCCCCGTTTTACCGTAAAAATCCACGTGTCGTAAAAACGAAAGGTAAAAAACTTACGAGACCCGATTGAGATTCGAGTTGTCCTTTTTGGGCATTAATCTATCCATTGACGGATGAAAGCTGTCAAAGCCGTAGAACTCATCGAGGCCTTCGTTTTGATAGGTTATGGCTCCCGCAACTCTAAACGAGCCAGAAGTTATTGTCGTCCGAATAATCGATATCAACAGGGTGCAACATCCACGGTGCAAGGTGCAACATCCGTCCGAAATGGCGAAACAGTGCCGTACGACCTTTAGAAATGCGTGCATGGATTTGAAACGGAACAGTACCATGGTGCACCACTCTTCAGCGATGGGAAGTCGAAGACGGGGCACCGTAATCCCGTTTTACCGTAAAAATCCACGTGTCGAAATAACGAAGGGTAAAAAACTTACGAGACCCGATTGAGATTCGGGCTGTCCTTTTTGGGCATTAATCTATCCGTTGACGGCTGAAAGATGTCAAAGCCATAGAACTCATCGAGGCCTTCGTTGTGACAGGTAATGGCTCCCGTAACTCTAAACGAGCCAGAAGTTATGGCCGTCCGAATAATCGATATCTACAGGGTGCAACATCCACGGGGCGAGGTGCAACATCCGTCCGAAATGGCGAAACAGTGCCGTACGACTTTTAGAAATATGTGCATGGATTTGAAACGAAACAGTACCATGGCGCACCACTCTCCAGCGATGGGAAGTCGAAGACTGGCCACGGTAATCCCGTTTTACCGTAAAAAT
This sequence comes from Allium cepa, assembly GCA_030765085.1. Lineage (NCBI taxonomy): Eukaryota > Viridiplantae > Streptophyta > Magnoliopsida > Asparagales > Amaryllidaceae > Allium > Allium cepa. The sequence goes on from CM060941.1 coordinate 4,862,990, forward strand.
CCACGTGTCGAAAAAACGAAGGGTAAAAAACTTACGAGACACGATTGAGATTCGGGTTGCCCTTTTTCGGCATTAATCTATCCGTTGACGGCTAAAAGCTGTCAAAGCCGTAGAACTCATCGAGGCCTTCGTTTTGACAGGTTATGCCCCATAACTCTAAATGAGCCAGAAGTTATAGCCGTCCGAATAATCGATATCTACAGGGTGCAACATCCACGGTGCAAGGTGCAACATCCGTTCGAAATGGCGAAACAGTGTCGTACGACTTTTCAAAATGCGTGCATGGATTTGAAACGGAACAGTACCATGGTGCATCACTCTCTAGCGATGGTGAATCGAAGACCAGCCGCGGTAATCCCGTTTTACCGTAAAAATCCACGTGTCGAAAAAACGAAGGGTAAAAAACTTACGAGACCCGATTGAGATTCGGGTTGTCCTTTTTGGGCATTAATCTATCTGTTGACGGCTGAAAGCTGTCAAAGCCGTAGAACTCATCGAGGCCTTCGTTTTGACAGGTTATGGCTCCCGTAACTCTAAACGAGCCAGAAGTTATGGCCGTCCGAATAATCGATATCTACAGGTGGCAACATCCACGGTGCAAAGTGCAACATCCGTTCGAAATTGCGAAACAGTGCCGTACGACTTTTAGAAATGCGTGCATGGATTTGAAACAGAACAGTACCATGGTGCACCACTCTTCAGCGATGGGAAGTCGAAGACGGGCCACGGTAATCTCGTTTTACCGTAAAAATCCACGTGTCGAAAAAACGAAGGGTAAAAAACATACGAGACCCGATTGAGATTCGGGTTGTCCTTTTTGGAAATTAGTCTATCCGTTGACGGTTGAAAGCTGTCAAAGTCGTAGAATTCATCGAGGCCTTCGTTTTGACAGGTTATGGCTCCCGTAACTCTAAACGAGCCAGAAGTTATGGCCGTCCGAATAATCGATATCTATAGGGTGCAACATCCACGGTGCAAGGTGCAACATCCGTCCGAAATGGCGAAACAGTGCCGTACGACCTTTAGAAATGCGTGCATGGATTTGAAACGGAATAGTACCATAGTGCACCACTCTACAGTGATGGGAAGTCGAAGACGGGGCACCGTAATCCCGTTTTACCGTAAAAATCCACGTGTCGAAAAAACGAAGGGTAAAAAACTTACGAGACCCGATTGAGATTCGGGTTGTCCTTTTTGGGCATTAATCTATCCGTTGACGGCTGAAAGCTGTCAAAGCCATAGAACTCATCGAGGCCTTCGTTTTGACAGGTTATGGCTCCCGTAACTCTAAACGAGCCAGAAGTTATGGCCGTCCGAATAATCGATATCTACAGGGTGCAACATCCACGGGGTAAGGTGCAACATCCGTCCGAAATGGCGAAACAGTGCCGTACGACATTTAGAAATATGTGCATGGATATGAAACGGAAAAGTACCATGGCGCACCACTCTCCAGCGATGGGAAGTCGAAGACGGGCCACGGTAATCCCGTTTTACCGTAAAAATCCACGTGTCGAAAAAAACGAAGGGTAAAAAACTTACGAGACCCGATTGAGATTCGGGTTGCCCTTTTTAGGCATTAATCTATCCGTTGACGGCTGAAAGCTGTCAAAGCCGTAGAACTCATCGAGGCCTTCGTTTTTACAGGTTATGGTTCCCATAACTCTAAATGAGCCAGAAGTTATAGCCGTCCGAATAATCGATATCTACAGGGTGCAACATCCACGGTGCAAGGTGCAACATCTGTCCGAAATGGCGAAACAGTGTCGTACGAATTTTCAAAATGCGTGCATGGATTTGAAAAGGAACAGTACCATGGTGCACCACTCTCTAGCGATGGTAAATGGAAGACCAGCCACGGTAATCCCGTTTTACCGTAAAAATCCACGTGTCGAAAAAACGAAGGGTAAAAAACTTACGAGACCCGATTGAGATTCGGGTTGTCCTTTTTGGGCATTAATCTATCCGTTGACGGCTGAAAGCTGTCAAAGCCGTAGAACCCATCGAGGCCTTCGTTTTGACAGGTTATGGCTCCCGTAACTCTAAACGAGCCAGAAGTTATGGCCGTCCGAATAATCGATATCTACAGGGTGCAACATCCACGGTGCAAGGTGCAACATCCGTCCGAAATGGCGAAACAGTGTCTTACGACTTTTAGAAATGCGTGCATGGATTTGAAACGGAACAGTACCATGGTGCACCACTCTCCAGCGATAGGAAGTCGAAGACGGGCCACGGTAATCCCGTTTTACCGTAAAAATCCACGTGTCGAAAAAACGATGGGTAAAAAACTTACGAGACCCGATTGAGATTCGGGTTGTCCTTTTTGGGCATTAATCTATCCGTTGATGGCTGAAAGCTGTTAAAGCCGTAGAACTCATCGAGGCCTTCGTTTTGACAGGTTACGGCTCCCGTAACTCTAAACGAGCGAGAAGTTATAGCCGTCCGAATAATCGATATCTACAGGGTGCAACATCCACGGTGCAAGGCGCAACATCCGTCCGAAATGGCGAAACAGTGCCGTACGACTTTTCGAAATGCGTGCATGGATTTGAAACGGAATAGTACCATGGTGCACCACTCTCCTGCGATGGTAAATCGAAGACCAGCCACCGTAATCCCCGTTTTACCGTAAAAATCCACGTGTCGAAAAAACGAAGGGTAAAAAACTTACGAGACCCGATTGAGATTCGGGTTGTCCTTTTTGGGGCATTAATATATCTGTTGACAGCTAAAAGCTGTCAAAGCCGTAGAACCCATCGAGGCCTTCGTTTTGACAGGTTATGGCTCCCGTAACTCTAAACGAGCCAGAAGTTATGGCCGTCCGAATAATCGATATCTACAGGTGGCAACATCCACGGTGCAAAGTGCAACATCCGTTCGAAATTGCGAAACAGTGCCGTACGACTTTTAGAAATGCGTGCATGGATTTGAAACAGAACAGTACCATGGTGCACCACTCTTCAGCGATGGGAAGTCGAAGACGGGCCACGGTAATCTCGTTTTACCGTAAAAATCCACGTGTCGAAAAAACGAAGGGTAAAAAACATACGAGACCCGATTGAGATTCGGGTTGTCCTTTTTGGAAATTAGTCTATCCGTTGACGGTTGAAAGCTGTCAAAGTCGTAGAATTCATCGAGGCCTTCGTTTTGACAGGTTATGGCTCCCGTAACTCTAAACGAGCCAGAAGTTATGGCCGTCCGAATAATCGATATCTATAGGGTGCAACATCCACGGTGCAAGGTGCAACATCCGTCCGAAATGGCGAAACAGTGCCGTACGACCTTTAGAAATGCGTGCATGGATTTGAAACGGAATAGTACCATAGTGCACCACTCTACAGTGATGGGAAGTCGAAGACGGGGCACCGTAATCCCGTTTTACCGTAAAAATCCACGTGTCGAAAAAACGAAGGGTAAAAAACTTACGAGACCCGATTGAGATTCGGGTTGTCCTTTTTGGGCATTAATCTATCCGTTGACGGCTGAAAGCTGTCAAAGCCATAGAACTCATCGAGGCCTTCGTTTTGACAGGTTATGGCTCCCGTAACTCTAAACGAGCCAGAAGTTATGGCCGTCCGAATAATCGATATCTACAGGGTGCAACATCCACGGGGTAAGGTGCAACATCCGTCCGAAATGGCGAAACAGTGCCGTACGACATTTAGAAATATGTGCATGGATATGAAACGGAAAAGTACCATGGCGCACCACTCTCCAGCGATGGGAAGTCGAAGACGGGCCACGGTAATCCCGTTTTACCGTAAAAATCCACGTGTCGAAAAAAACGAAGGGTAAAAAACTTACGAGACCCGATTGAGATTCGGGTTGCCCTTTTTAGGCATTAATCTATCCGTTGACGGCTGAAAGCTGTCAAAGCCGTAGAACTCATCGAGGCCTTCGTTTTTACAGGTTATGGTTCCCATAACTCTAAATGAGCCAGAAGTTATAGCCGTCCGAATAATCGATATCTACAGGGTGCAACATCCACGGTGCAAGGTGCAACATCCGTTCGAAATGGCGAAACAGTGTCGTACGACTTTTCAAAATGCGTGCATGGATTTGAAACGGAACAGTACCATGGTGCATCACTCTCCAGCGATGGTGAATCGAAGACCAGCCGCGGTAATCCCGTTTTACCGTAAAAATCCACGTGTCGAAAAAACGAAGGGTAAAAAACTTACGAGACCCGATTGAGATTCGGGTTGTCCTTTTTGGGCATTAATCTATCTGTTGACGGCTGAAAGATGTCAAAGCCGTAGAACTCATCGAGGCCTTCGTTTTGACAGGTTATGGCTCCCGTAACTCTAAACGAGCCAGAAGTTATGGCCGTCCGAATAATCGATATCTACAGGTGGCAACATCCACGGTGCAAAGTGCAACATCCGTTCGAAATTGCGAAACAGTGCCGTACGACTTTTAGAAATGCGTGCATGGATTTGAAACAGAACAGTACCATGGTGCACCACTCTTCAGCGATGGGAAGTCGAAGACGGGCCACGGTAATCTCGTTTTACCGTAAAAATCCACGTGTCGAAAAAACGAAGGGTAAAAAACATACGAGACCCGATTGAGATTCGGGTTGTCCTTTTTGGAAATTAGTCTATCCGTTGACGGTTGAAAGCTGTCAAAGTCGTAGAGTTCATCGAGGCCTTCGTTTTGACAGGTTATGGCTCCCGTAACTCTAAACGAGCCAGAAGTTATGGCCGTCCGAATAATCGATATCTATAGGGTGCAACATCCACGGTGCAAGGTGCAACATCCGTCCGAAATGGCGAAACAGTGCCGTACGACCTTTAGAAATGCGTGCATGGATTTGAAACGGAATAGTACCATAGTGCACCACTCTACAGTGATGGGAAGTCGAAGACGGGGCACCGTAATCCCGTTTTACCGTAAAAATCCACGTGTCGAAAAAACGAAGGGTAAAAAACTTACGAGACCCGATTGAGATTCGGGTTGTCCTTTTTGGGCATTAATCTATCCGTTGACGGCTGAAAGCTGTCAAAGCCATAGAACTCATCGAGGCCTTCGTTTTGACAGGTTATGGCTCCCGTAACTCTAAACGAGCCAGAAGTTATGGCCGTCCGAATAATCGATATCTACAGGGTGCAACATCCACGGGGTAAGGTGCAACATCCGTCCGAAATGGCGAAACAGTGCCGTACGACATTTAGAAATATGTGCATGGATATGAAACGGAAAAGTACCATGGCGCACCACTCTCCAGCGATGGGAAGTCGAAGACGGGCCACGGTAATCCCGTTTTACCGTAAAAATCCACGTGTCGAAAAAAACGAAGGGTAAAAAACTTACGAGACCCGATTGAGATTCGGGTTGCCCTTTTTAGGCATTAATCTATCCGTTGACGGCTGAAAGCTATCAAAGCCGTAGAACTCATCGAGGCCTTCGTTTTTACAGGTTATGGTTCCCATAACTCTAAATGAGCCAGAAGTTATAGCCGTCCGAATAATCGATATCTACAGGGTGCAACATCCACGGTGCAAGGTGCAACATCTGTCCGAAATGGCGAAACAGTGTCGTACGAATTTTCAAAATGCGTGCATGGATTTGAAAAGGAACAGTACCATGGTGCACCACTCTCTAGCGATGGTAAATGGAAGACCAGCCACGGTAATCCCGTTTTACCGTAAAAATCCACGTGTCGAAAAAACGAAGGGTAAAAAACTTACGAGACCCGATTGAGATTCGGGTTGTCCTTTTTGGGCATTAATCTATCCGTTGACGGCTGAAAGCTATCAAAGCCGTAGAACCCATCGAGGCCTTCGTTTTGACAGGTTATGGCTCCCGTAACTCTAAACGAGCCAGAAGTTATGGCCGTCCGAATAATCGATATCTACAGGGTGCAACATCCACGGTGCAAGGTGCAACATCCGTCCGAAATGGCGAAACAGTGTCTTACGACTTTTAGAAATGCGTGCATGGATTTGAAACGGAACAGTACCATGGTGCACCACTCTCCAGCGATAGGAAGTCGAAGACGGGCCACGGTAATCCCGTTTTACCGTAAAAATCCACGTGTCGAAAAAACGATGGGTAAAAAACTTACGAGACCCGATTGAGATTCGGGTTGTCCTTTTTGGGCATTAATCTATCCGTTGATGGCTGAAAGCTGTTAAAGCCGTAGAACTCATCGAGGCCTTCGTTTTGACAGGTTACGGCTCCCGTAACTCTAAACGAGCGAGAAGTTATAGCCGTCCGAATAATCGATATCTACAGGGTGCAACATCCACGGTGCAAGGCGCAACATCCGTCCGAAATGGCGAAACAGTGCCGTACGACTTTTCGAAATGCGTGCATGGATTTGAAACGGAATAGTACCATGGTGCACCACTCTCCTGCGATGGTAAATCGAAGACCAGCCACCGTAATCCCCGTTTTACCGTAAAAATCCACGTGTCGAAAAAACGAAGGGTAAAAAACTTACGAGACCCGATTGAGATTCGGGTTGTCCTTTTTGGGGCATTAATATATCTGTTGACAGCTAAAAGCTGTCAAAGCCGTAGAACCCATCGAGGCCTTCGTTTTGACAGGTTATGGCTCCCGTAACTCTAAACGAGCCAGAAGTTATGGTCGTCCGAATAATCGATATCTACAGGGTGCAACATCCACGGTGCAAGGTGCAACATCCGTCCGAAATGGCGAAACAGTGCCGTACGACTTTTAGAAATGCGTGCATGGATTTGAAATGGAACTGTACCATGGTGCACCACTCTCCAGCGATGGGAAGTCGAAGACGGGCCACGGTAATCCCGTTTTACCGTAAAAATCCACGTGTCGAAAAAACGATGGGTAAAAAACTTACGAGACCCGATTGAGATTCGGGTTGTCCTTTTTGGGCATTAATCTATCCGTTGATGGCTGAAAGCTGTCAAAGCCGTAGAACTCATCGAGGACTTCGTTTTGACAGGTTACGGCTCCCGTAACTCTAAATGAGCCAGAAGTTATAGCCGTCCGAATAATCGATATCTACAAGGTGCAACATCCGTCCGAAATGGCGAAACAGTGTCGTATGACTTTTAGAAATGCGTGCAAGGATTTGAAACGGAACAGTACCATGGTGCACCACTCTCCAGCGATGGTAAATCGAAGACCAGCCACAGTAATCCTCGTTTTACCGTAAAAATCCACGTGTCGAAAAAACGAAGGGTAAAAAACTTACGAGACCCGATTGAGATTCGGGTTGTCGTTTTTGGGCATTAATCTATCCGTTGACGGCTGAAATCTGTCAAAGCCGTAGAACTCATCGAGGCCTTCGTTTTGACAGGTTATGGCTCCCGTAACTCTAAACGAGCCAGAAGTTATGGCCGTCCGAATAATCGATATCTACATGGTGCAATATCCACGGTGCAAGGTGCAACATCCGTCCGAAATGGCGAAACAGTGTCGTACGACTTTTAGAAATGCGTGCATGGATTTGAAACGGAACAGTACCATGGTGCACCACTCTCCAGCGATGGTAAATCGAAGACCAGCCACCGTAATCTCGTTTTACCGTAAAAATCCACGTGTCGAAAAAACGAAGGGTAAAAAACTTACGAGACCCGATTGAGATTCGGGTTGTCCTTTTTGGGCATTAATCTATCCGTTGACGGCTGAAAGCGGTCAAAGCCGTGGAACTCATCGAGGTTTTCGTTTTGACAGGTTATGGATCCCGTAACTCTAAACGAGCCAGAAGTTATGGCCGTCCGAATAATCGATATCTACAGGGTGCAACATCCACGGTGCAAGGTGCAACATCCGTCCGAAATGGCGAAACAGTGCCGTATGACTTTTAGAAATGCGTGCATGGATTTGAAACGGAACAGTACCATGGTGCACCACTCTCCAGCGATGGGAAGTCGAAGACGGGCCACGGTAGTCCCGTTTTACCGTAAAAATCCACGTGTCGAAAAAACGAAGGGTAAAAAACTTACGAGACCCGATTGAGATTCGGGTTGTCCTTTTTGGGCATTAATCTATCCGTTGACGGCTGAAAGCGGTCAAAGCCGTGGAACTCATCGAGATTTTCGTTTTGACAGGTTATGGATCCCGTAACTCTAAACGAGCCAGAAGTTATGGCCGTCCGAATAATCGATATCTACAGGGTGCAACATCCACGGTGCAAGGTGCAACATCCGTCCGAAATGGCGAAACAGTGCCGTATGACTTTTAGAAATGCGTGCATGGATTTGAAACGGAACAGTACCATGGTGCACCACTCTCCAGCGATGGGAAGTCGAAGACGGGCCACGGTAGTCCCGTTTTACCGTAAAAATCCACGTGTCGAAAAAACGATGGGTAAAAAACTTACGAGACCCGATTGAGATTCGGGTTGTCCTTTTTGGGCATTAATCTATCCGTTGACGGCTGAAAGCTGTCAAAGCCATAGAACTCATCGAGGCCTTCGTTTTGACAGGTTATGGCTCCCGTAACTCTAAACGAGCCAGAAGTTATGGCCGTCCGAACAATCGATATCTATAGGGTGCAACATCCACGGTGCAAGGTGCAACATCCGTCCGAAATGGCGAAACAGTGCCGTACGACTTTTAGAAATGCGTGCATGGATTTGAAACGGAACAGTACCATGGTGCACCACTCTCCAGCGATGGGAAGTCGAAGACGGGCCATGGTAATCCCGTTTTACCGTAAAAATCCACGTGTCGAAAAAACAAAGGGTAAAAAACTTACGAGACCCGATTGAAATTCGGGTTGTCCTTTTTGGGCATTAATCTATCCATTGATGGCTGAAAGCTATCAAAGCCGTAGTACTCATCGAGGCCTTCATTTTTACAGGTTATGGGTCCCGTAACTCTAAACGAGCCAGAAGTTATAGCCGTCCGAATAATCGATATCTACAGGGTGCAACATCCACGGTGCAAGGTGCAACATCCGTCCGAAATGGCGAAACAGTGCCGTACGACTTTTCGAAATGCGTGCATGGATTTGAAACGGAACAGTACCATGGTGCACCACTCTCCTGCGATGGTAAATCGAAGACCAGCCACCGTAATCCCCGTTTTACCGTAAAAATCCACGTGTCGAAAAAACGAAGGGTAAAAAACTTACGAGACCCGATTGAGATTCGGGTTGTCCTTTTTGGGCATTAATATATCCGTTGACAGCTAAAAGCTGTCAAAGCCGTAGGACCCATCGAGGCCTTCGTTTTGACAGGTTATGGCTCTCGTAACTCTAAACGAGCCAGAAGTTATGGCCGTCCGAATAATCGATATCTACAAGGTGCAACATCCACGGTGCAAGGTGCAACATCCGTCCGAAATGGCGAAACAGTGTCGTACGACTTTTAGAAATGCGTGCATGGATTTGAAACGGAACAGTACCATGGTGCACCACTCTCCAGCGATGGGAAGTCGAAGACGGGCCACGGTAATCCCGTTTTACCGTAAAAATCCACGTGTCGAAAAAACGATGGGTAAAAAACTTACGAGACCCGAATGAGATTCGGGTTGTCCTTTTTGGGCATTAATCTATCTTTTGATGGCTGAAAGCTGTCAAAGCCGTAGAACTCATCGAGGCCTTCGTTTTGACAGGTTACGGCTCCCGTAACTCTAAACGAGCCAGAAGTTATAGCCGTCCGAATAATCAATATCTACAGGGTGCAACATCCACGGTGCAAGGTGCAACATTCGTCCGAAATGGCGAAACAGTGCCGTACGACTTTTCGAAATGCGTGCATGGATTTGAAACGGAACAGTACCATGGTGCACCACTCTCCTGCGATGGTAAATCGAAGACCAGCCACCGTAATCCCCGTTTTACCGCAAAAATCCACGTGTCGAAAAAACGAAGGGTAAAAAACTTACGAGACCCGATTGAGATTCGGGTTGTCCTTTTTGGGCATTAATATATCCGTTGACAGCTGAAAGCTGTCAAAGCCGTAGAACCCATCGAGGCCTTCGTTTTGACAGGTTATGGCTCCCGTAACTTTAAACGAGCCAGAAGTTATGGCCGTCCGAATAATCGATATCTACAGGGTGCAACATCCACGGTGCAAGGTGCAACATCCGTCCGAAATGGCGAAACAGTGCCGTACGACTTTTAGAAATGCGTGCATGGATTTGAAACGGAACAGTACCATGGTGCACCACTCTCCAGCGATGGGAAGTCGAAGACGGGCCACGGTAATCCCGTTTTACCGTAAAAATCCACGTGTCGAAAAAACGATGGGTAAAAAACTTACGAGACCCGATTGAGATTCGGGTTGTCCTTTTTGGGCATTAATCTATCCATTCATGGCTGAAAGCTGTCAAAGCCGTAGAACTCATCGAGGCCTTCGTTTTGACAGGTTACGGCTCCCGTAACTCTAAACGAGCCAGAAGTTATAGCCGTCCGAATAATCGATATCTACAAGGTGCAACATCCGTCCGATATGGCGAAACAGTGTCGTATGACTTTTAGAAATGCATGTATGGATTTGAAACGAAATAGTACCGTGGTGCACCACTCTCCAGCGATGGTAAATCGAAGACCAGCCACAGTAATCCTCGTTTTACTATAAAAATCCACGTGTCGAAAAAACGAAGGGTAAAAAACTTACGAGACCCGATTGAGATTCGGGTTGTCCTTTTTGGGCATTATTCTATCCGTTGACGGCTGAAAGCTATCAAAGCCGTAGAACTCATCGAGACCTTCGTTTTGACAGGTTATGGCTCCTGTAACTCTAAACGAGCCAGAAGTTATGGTCGTCCGAATAATCGATATCTACAGGGGGCAACATCCACGGTGCAAGGTGCAACATCCGTCCGAAATGGCGAAACAGTGCCATACGTCCTTTAGAAATGCGCGCATGGATTTGAAACGGAACAGTACCATGGTGCACCACACTTCAGCGATGGGAAGTCGAAGACGGGGCACCTTAATCCCGTTTTACTGTAAAAATCCACGTGTCGAAAAATCGAAGGGTAAAAAACTTACGAGACCCGATTGAGATTCGGGTTGTTCTTTTTGGGCATTAATCTATCCGTTGACGGGTGAAAGCCATCAAAGCCGTAGAACTCATCGAGGTCTTCGTTTTGACAGGTTATGGCTCCCGTAACTCTAAACGAGCCAGAAGTTATGGCCGTCCGAATAATCGATATCTACAGGGTGCAATATCCACGGTGCAAGGTGCAACATCCGTCCGAAATGGCGAAACAGTGCCGTACGACTTTTAGAAATGTGTGCATGGATTTGAAACGGAACAGTACCATGGTTCACCACTCTCCAGCGATGGTAAATCGAAGACCAGCCACCGTAATCACGTTTTACCGTAAAAATCCACGTGTCGAAAAACGAAGGGTAAAAAACTTACGAGACCCGATTGAGATTCGGGTTGTCCTTTTTGGGCATTAATCTATCCGTTGACGGCTAAAAGCGGTCAAAGCCGTAGAACTCATCGAGGTCTTCGTTTTGACAGGTTATGGCTCCCGTAACTCTAAACGAGCCAGAAGTTATGGCCGTCCGAATAATCGATATCTACAGGGTGCAACATCCACGGTGCAAGGTACAACATCCGTCCGAAATGGCGAAACAGTGCCGTATGACTTTTAGAAATGCGTGCATGGATTTGAAACGGAACAGTACCATGTTGCACCGCTCTTCAGCGATGGGAAGTCGAAGACGGGCCACGGTCGTCCCATTTTACCGTAAAAATCCACGTGTCGAAAAAACGAAGGGTAAAAAACTTACGAGACCCGATTGAGATTCGGGTTGTCCTTTTTGGGAACTAATCTATCCGTTGATGGCTGAAATCTGTCAAAGCCGTAGAACTCATCGAGGCCTTCGTTTTGATAGGTTATGGCTCCCTTAACTCTAAACGAGCCAGAAGTTATGGCCGTTCGAATAATCGACATCTACAGGGTGCAACATCCACGGTACAAGGTGCAACATCCGTCCGAAATGGAGAAACAGTGCCGTACGACTTTTAGTAATTCGTTCATGGATTTGAAATGAAAAAGTACCATGGTGCATCACTCTTCAGCGATGGGAAGTCGAAAACGGGCCACGGTAACCCCGTTTTACCGTAAAAAGCCACGTGCCGAAAAAAGAAGGGTAAAAAACATACGAGACCCGATTGAGATTCGGGTTGTCCTTTTTGGGCATTAATCTATCCGTTGACGGCTGAAAGCTTTCAAACCATAGAACTCATCGAGGCCTTCGTTTTCACGAGTTATGGCTCCCATAACTATAAACGAGCCAAAAGTTATGGCCGTCCGAATAATCAATATCTACTGGGTGGAACATCCACGGTGCAAGGTGCAACATCCGTCCGAAATGGCGAAACAGTGTCGTACGACTTTTAGAAATGTGTGGATGGATTTGAAACGAAACAGTACCATGGTGCACCACTCTCCAGCGATGGGAAGTCGAAGACGGGCCACGGTAATCCCGTTTTACCGTAAAAATACACGTGTCGAAAAAACGAAGGGTAAAAAACTTACGAGACTCGATTGAGATTCGGGTTGTCCTTTTTGGGCATTAATCAATCCGTTGACGGCTAAAAGCTGTCAAAGCCGTAGAACTCATCGAGGCCTTCGTTTTGACAGGTTATGGCTCCCGTAACTCTAAACGAGCCAGAAGTTATAGCCGTCCAAATAATCGATATCTACAGGGTGCAACATCCACGGTGCAAGGTGCAACTTCCGTCCGAAATGGCGAAACAGTGCCGTACGACTTTTCAAAATGCGTGCACGGATTTGAAATGGAACAGTACCATGGTGCACCACTCTGCAGCGATGGTAAATCGAAGACCAGCCACCGTAATCCCCGTTTGACCGTAAAAATCCACGTGTCGAAAAAACGAAGGGTAAAAAACTTACGAGCCCGATTGAGATTCGGGTTGTCCTTTTTGGGCATTAATCTATCCGTTGACGGCTGAAAGCTGTCAAAGCCGTAGAACACATTGAGGCCTTCGTTTTGACAGGTTATGGCTCCCGTAACTCTAAACGAGCCAGAAGTTATGGTCGTCCGAATAATCGATATCTACAGGATGCAACATCCACGGTGCAAGGTGCAACATCCGTCCGAAATGGCGAAACAGTGCCGTACGACTTTTAGAAGTATGTGCATGGATTTGAAACGGAACAGTGCCATGGTGCACCACTCTCCAGCGATGGGAAGTCGAAGATGGGCCACGGTAATCCCGTTTTACCGTAAAAATCCACGTGTCGAAAAAACGAAGGGTAAAAAACTTACGAGACCCGATTGAGATTCGGGTTGTCCTTTTTGGGCATTAATCTATCCGTTGACGGCTGAAAGCTGTCAAAGCCGTAGAACTCATCGAGGCCTTCGTTTTGACAGGTTATGGCTCCCGTAACTCTAAACGAGCCAGAAGTTATGGCCGTCCGAATAATCGATATTTACAAGGTGCAACATCCACGGTGCAAGGTGCAACATCCGTCCGAAATGGCGAAACAGTGCCGTATGACTTTTAGAAATGCGTGCATGAATTTGAAACGGAACAGTACCATGGTGCACCACTTTCCAGCGATGGTAAATCGAAGACCAGCCACCGTAATCCTCGTTTACAGTAAAAATCCACGTGTCGAAAAAACGAAGGGTAAAAAACTTACGAGACCCGATTGAGATTCGGGTTGTCCTTTTTGGGCATTAATCTATCCATTGAAAGCTGAAAGCTGTCAAAGACGTAGAACTCATCGAGGCCTTCGTTTTGACAGGTTATGGCTCTCGTAACTCTAAACGAGCCAGAAGTTATGGCCGTCCGAATAATCGATATCTACAGGGTGCAACATCCACGGTGCAAGGTGCAACATCCGTCCGAAATGGCGAAACAGTGTCGTACGACCTTTAGAAATGCATGTATGGATTTGAAACGGAACAGTACCATGGTGCACCACTCTTCAGCGATGGGAAGTCGAAGACGGGGCACCATAATCCCGTTTTACCGTAAAAATCCACGTGTCGAAAAAACGAAGGGTAAAAAACTTACGAGACCCGATTGAGATTCGGGTTGTCCTTTTTGGGCATTAATCTATCCGTTGACGGCAGAAAGCCGTCAAAGCCGTAGAACTCATCGAGGTCTTCGTTTTGACAGGTTATAGCTCCCGTAACTCTAAACAAGCCAGAAGTTATGGCCGTCCGAATAATCGATATCTACAGGGTGCAATATCCACGGTGCAAGGTGCAACATCCGTCCAAAATGGCGAAACAGTGCCGTACGACTTTTAGAAATGTGTGCATGGATTTGAGACAGAACAGTATCATGGTGCACCACTCTCCAGCGATGGTAAATCGAAGACCAGCCACCGTAATCTCGTTTTACCGTAAAAATCCACGTGTCGAAAAAACGAAGGGTAAAAAACTTACGAGACCCGATTGAGATTCGGGTTATCCTTTTTGGGCATTAATCTATCCGTTGATGGCTGAAAGCGGTCAAAGCCGTAGAACTCATCGAGATCTTCGTTTTGACAGGTTATGGCTTCCGTAACTCTAAACGAGCTAGAAGTTATGGCCGTTCGAATAATCGATATCTACAGGGTGCAACATCCACGGTGCAAGGTGCAACATCCGTCCGAAATGGCGAAACAGTGCCGTATGACTTTTAGAAATGCGTGCATGGATATGAAACGGAACAGTACCATGGTGCACCACTCTCCAGCGATGGGAAGTCGAAGACGGCCCACGGTAGTCCCGTTTTACCGTAAAAATCCACGTGTCGAAAAAACGAAGGGTAAAAAACTTACGAGACCCGATTGAGATTCGGGTTGTCCTTTTTGGGAATTAATCTGTCCGTTGACAGCTGAAATTTGTCGAAGCCATAGAACTCATCGAGGCCTTCGTTTTGACAGGTTATCGCTCCCGTAACTCTAAACGAGCCAGAAGTTATGGTCGTCCGAATAATCAATATCTACAGGGTGCAACATCCACGGTGCAAGGTGCAACATCCATCTAAAATAGCGAAACAGTGCCGTACGACTTTTAGAAACGCGTGCATGGATTTGAAATGGAACAGTACCATGGTGCACCACTCTCCAGCGATGGTAACTCGAAGACCAGCCACCGGAATCCTCGTTTACAGTAAAATCCACGTGTCGAAAAAACGAAGGGTAAAAAACTTACGAGACCCGATTGAGATTCGGGTTGTCCTTTTAGGGCATTAATCTATCCATTGAAAGCTGAAAGCTGTCAAAGACGTAGAAATCATCGAGGCCTTCGTTTTGACAGGTTATGGCTCCCGTATCTCTAAACGAGCCAGAAGTTATGACCGTCCGAATAATCGATATCTACAGGGTGCAACATCCACAGTGCAAGGTGCAACATCCGTCCGAAATGGCGAAACAGTGCCGTACGACCTTTAGAAATGCATGCATGGATTTGAAACGGAACAGTACCTTGGTGCACCACTCTTCAGCGATGGGAAGTCGAAGACGGGGCACCGTAATCACGTTTTACCGTAAAAATCCACGTGTCGAAAAAATGAAGGGTAAAAAACTTACGAGACCCGATTGAGATTCGGGTTGTCCTTTTTGGGCATTAATCTATCCGTTGACGGCAGAAAGCCGTCAAAGCTGTAGAACTCATCGAGGTCTTCGTTTTGACAGGTTATAGCTCCCGTAACTCTAAACGAGCCAGAAGTTATGGCCGTCCGAATAATCGATATCTACAGGGGGCAATATCCACGGTGCAAGGTGCAACATCCGTCCGAAATGGCGAAACAGTGCCGTACGACTTTTAGAAATGCATGCATGGATTTGAAACGGAACAGTATCATGGTGCACCACTCTCCAGCGATGGTAAATCGAAGACCAGCCACCGTAATCTCGTTTTACCGTAAAAATCCACGTGTCGAAAAAACGAAGGGTAAAAAACTTACGAGACCCGATTGAGATTCGGTTTATCCTTTTTGGGCATTAATCTATCCGTTGACGGCTGAAAGCAGTCAAAGCCATAGAACTCATCGAGATCTTCGTTTTGACAGGTTATGGCTTCCGTAACTCTAAACGAGCCAGAAGTTATGGCCGTCCGAATAATCGATATCTACAGGGTGCAACATCCACGGTGCAAGGTGCAACATCCGTCCGAAATGGCGAAACAGTGTCGTATGACTTTTAGAAATGCGTGCATGGATATGAAACGGAACAGTACCATGGTGCACCACTCTCCAGCGATGGGAAGTCGAAGATGGCCCACGGTAGTCCCGTTTTACCGTAAAAATCCACGTGTCGAAAAAACGAAGGGTAAAAAACTTACGAGACCCGATTGAGATTCGGGTTGTCCTTTTTGGGAATTAATCTATCCGTTGACAGCTGAAATCTGTCGAAGCCGTAGAACTCATCGAGGCCTTGGTTTTGACAGGTTATGGCTCCCGTAACTCTAAACGAGCCAGAAGTTATGGCCGTCCGAATAATCAATATCTACAGGGTGCAACATCCACGGTGCAAGGTGCAACATCCATCTGAAATAGCGAAACAGTGCCGTACGACTTTTAGAAATGCGTGCATGGATTTGAAACGGAACAGTACCATGGTGCACCACTCTCCAGCGATGGTAACTCGAAGACCAGCCGCCGTAATCCTCGTTTACAGTAAAATCCACGTGTCAAAAAAACGAAGGGTAAAAAACTAACGAGACCCGATTGAGATTCGGGTTGTCCTTTTAGGTCATTAATCTATCCATTGAAAGCTGAAAGCTGTCAAAGACGTAGAACTCATCGAGGCCTTCGTTTTGACAGGTTATGGTTCCCGTATCTCTAAACGAGCCAGAAGTTATGGCCGTCCGAATAATCGATATCTACAGGGTGCAACATCCACAGTGCAAGGTGCAACATCCGTCCGAAATGGCGAAACAGTGCCGTACGACCTTTAGAAATGCATGTATGGATTTGAAATGGAACAGTACCATGGTGCACCACTCTTCAGCGATGGGAAGTCGAAGACGGGGCACCGTAATCACGTTTTACCGTAAAAATCCACGTGTCGAAAAATTGAAGGGTAAAAAACTTACGAGACCCGATTGAGATTCGGGTTGTCCTTTTTGGGCATTAATCTATCCGTTGACTGCAGAAAGCCGTCAAAGCCGTAGAACTCATCGAGGTCTTCGTTTTGACAGGTTATAGCTCCCGTAACTCTAAACGAGCCAGAAGTTATGGCCGTCCGAATAATCGATATCTACAGGGTGCAATATCCACGGTGCAAGGCGCAACATCCGTCCGAAATGGCGAAACAGTGCCGTACGACTTTTAGAAATGCGTGCATGGATTTGAAACGGAACAGTATCATGGTGCACCACTCTCCAGCGATGGTAAATCGAAGACCAGCCACCGTAATCTCGTTTTACCGTAAAAATCCACGTGTCGAAAAAACGAAGTGTAAAAAACTTACGAGACCCGATTGAGATTCGGGTTATCCTTTTTGGGCATTAATCTATCCATTGACGGTTGAAAGCGGTCAAAGCCATAGAACTCATCGAGATCTTCGTTTTGACAGGTTATGGCTTCCGTAACTCTAAACGAGCCAGAAGTTATGGCCGTCCGAATAATCGATATCTACAGGGTGCAACATCCACGGTGCAAGGTGCAACATCCGTCCGAAATGGCGAAACAGTGTCGTATGACTTTTAGAAATGCGTGCATGGATATGAAACGGAACAGTACCATGGTGCACCACTCTCCAGCGATGGGAAGTTGAAGACGGGCCACGGTAGTCCCGTTTTACCGTAAAAATCCACGTGTCGAAAAAACGAAGGGTAAAAAACTTACGAGACCCGATTGAGATTCGGGTTGTCCTTTTTGGGAATTAATCTATCCGTTGACAGCTGAAATCTGTCGAAGCCGTAGAACTCATCGAGGCCTTCGTTTTGACAGGTTATGGCTCCCGTAACTCTAAACGAGCCAGAAGTTATGGCCGTCCGAATAATCAATATCTACAGGGTGCAACATCCACGGTGCAAGGTGCAACATCCATCCGAAATAGCGAAACAGTGCCATACGACTTTTAGAAATGCGTGCATGGATTTGAAACGGAACAGTACCAAGGTGCACCACTCTCCAGCGATGGGAAGTCGAAGACGGGCCACGGTAATCCCGCTTTACCGTAAAAATCCACGTGTCGAAAAAATGAAGGGTAAAAAACTTACGAGACCCGATTGAGATTCGGGTTGTCCTTTTTGGGCACTAATCTATCCGTTGATGGCTGAAAGCTGTCAAAGCCGTAGAACTTATCGAGACCTTCGTTTTGACAGGTTATGGCTCCCGTAACTCTAAACGAGCCAGAAGTTATAGCCGTCCGAATAATCGATATCTACAAGGTGCAACATCCACGGTGCAAGGTGCAACATCCGTCCGAAATGGCGAAACAGTGCCGTATGACTTTTAGAAATGCGTGCATGGATTTGAAACGGAACAATACCATGGTGCACCACTCTCCAGCGATGGTAAATCGATGATCAGCCACCGTAATCCTCGTTTTACCGTAAAAATCCACGTGTGGAAAAAACGAAGGGTAAAAAACTACGAGACCCGATTGAGATTCGAGTTGTCCTTTTTGGGCATTAATCTATCCGTTGACAGCTGAAAGCAGTCAAAGACGTAGAACTCATCGAGGCCTTCGTTTTGATAGGTTATGGCTCCCGTAACTCTAAACGAGCCAGAAGTTATGGCCGTCGGAATAATCGATATCTACAGGGTGCAACATCCACGGTGCAAGGTGCAACATCCGTCCGAAATGGCGAAACAGTGCCGTACGACCTTTAGAAATGCGTGCATGGATTTGAAATGGAACAGTACCATGGTGCACCACTCTTCAGCGATGGGAAGTCGAAGACGGGGCACCGTAATCCCGTTTTACCGTAAAAATCCACGTGTAGAAAAAACGAAGGGTAAAAAACTTACGAAACCCGATTGAGATTCGGGTTGTCCTTTTTAGGCATTAATCTATCCGTTGACGGCAGAAAGCCGTCTGTTTGTGCCAAAATTGGTCACAAACCCCAAATACCGTGAAAGCACCAGTGTATGAATACAGACTAACAATATTCAAACACAAATAACAGATCTCAGCAAATATTTAACAATAATCCCAAAGTAAAGAACAGAGACAAAAATTTTATAGTGGTTCGGCTATCTCCGGCCTACGTCCACTCCAAAGTTTTTATCCTTTTATTGATTATCCTTGATCATTACAGATGATTGCAGCAGTTACAAAGTCCAAAACTTGAAATAAATGGCGGTAATGATGTTAAGGATTGATTCTAGCAGCGACCGGGCGTGCTTTCCTTCTCCAAATTTTCCGACTTCTTTTCTAAATGACCAGAGGCTCTATTTATAGGCGTAGAAGGCAGATATTTCTCCTAGAAACAAGGTAGACCGCTTCAGGCACGTGAGAGGGCCCACACGGCCGAAACCTGGAGATCCGGGCCCACACTGGGATCGATTCGAACTCCATTCGAATCGATCTAGAAATTGTCCAATTGAGCTGAAAATTGGTGGGAACATTCTTCAACATGTAAGCAAAATCCTGTAAAAATTTCATTGCATTTGGATCAACGGTTTGGAAGATATGATCGGTTCGAATTTGGGGTTTCCTGGACTACGCTTCGTTCGAACCGATCGCTTCGAATCGATTGATTCGAATCGATCCAAGCACGCGCCAGTAGTTCGACGTGGCGCGCATGCTTCGGGTTGATCCATCTTTGTTGCCGAGTTGAGCGCTTCCCTCCTTGAAGACGCGTTCATATCCATTTTCAGTGAAATGTCCTTGTCCACAACTCCACAGTCATGCTCGTATCCACTTGTCTGAGCTGCCCTAACTGTTTCCTTCGAATCGATCGGTTCGAACAAGATCGGTTCGAATACGATCGATTCGAATGTCCTCCCCGGGTCCTTCGTATCCCTGCACTTCTGTCCTTCCTTCGAATCCATTATCTTCGAGTCCCCCTCTTTCGAATCCATCTCTTCGAGCCACTGCGTACCCTTCTCGAACGCCCTCTTCGTATCGATACGAAGCAACCATGTTAGAGACAGTAGCTCGATCGATTCGAAGTCCATCGAGTCGAACCAACATCTAATGCGAACCCTTCAGAGCCGAATCCATATTGATCGATACGAAGTGTATCGATTCGAAGTGGACGCTACCTTTGTTGGATTCGAACTATCCATGCACGCCGTGTCTTCGATCGATTCGAACCCGATGGGTTCGAACCTGATGGATTCGAACAACATGCCTCTCCTACCTTGAATCGATCATAACTCCTCCATATGAACTCCGATTATCCTGAAATTTGAAACATAGTCTTCCCTAATCCTTATCATCATCCCAATCAATTTCGCCCCGATCGGAGTTCAACCAAATTTTGACGACATCGATCGTAGCCTTGATTCCAACTGATCTCCAGTCCTGATATCCATCATTCCTCGTCCATTTGTTGATATCCCAGTTTTGACCAAAAATGGGATAACACTTTGCCCCCCAAAACATGCCTTGTGACAACAAGACGTGTTTTGAATAGTTCCGAATCCAATATCCGAAGTCCAAAGCCATATTGCCTGAGTATATAATCCTTGACTGCTTCGAGTCGATGTCCAATTCCAAATCCAATAGCCAAAAACTGAATCCGGGACCTCTCCGGGTCTATATCCAAATCCATAACCTCTCCGGGTTCTTTCTTAGCGTAATCCACATTTGATATCCTTGGTCCAGTGTCCCTGGACGTTGAGCTAACCTCTCCGGGTTCTTGCCAAGCGTAATCCACATTTGACGACCTTGGCCCAGTGTCCCTGGGTGCTAAACAATGCCATGGCTTAGGTCCTAAGCCGAATCCTGATCTCTTCGGACCCTTGTTGAGCATAGTCCATACTCAACGACCTGAAAATAACAATTGATAATAGAGGGCCTAAGTCCTAGGCCGAATCCTAGTCACTCCGGACCCTTGCCGGGCATAGTGCATACTCGACGACCTGAATGAGCCAATTCACCACGTTCGGGCAAAGTGACTCACCCCTTGCCAGGCATAATCCAAACCCGACGACCATTTATCAAAAATCAGATAAAAATCCAATCAAAATCCAATCAAAAATCCAAATCAAAACCAGAAAACCAAAAAACCAAACCAGCATCCAAAACTGAAAACAATCATCCGAAGGAAAATCCAAGTCAAAAAGCAAGCAAAACCAGGGGCTCAATCCAAGCTCCAAAACTAAAATCCAAACAGAAAAGTAATGTCCAATCAAAAAGCGAAAGATAGATTTCAGAAACCATAGCGTTGCAGCTTCATCGTCATTCAGAGCATGTCTAGGGGCTATCTCCGTCCCCGTACATGTGTAAATGACTTGGTTGCTTGCTAATAGTTCGTTACTTATTCCATATTATCCCGATTAGTGAATGATCAATCGACCACCATCCCTGGGTCTCTCATCATCACGGCGAGAGGTTGTCGGCGGTTGCTCCTGCTCCTCCGTTGCATTCCGAGCTCCGACATACTGCTGTAACTGTCCATTCCTTACATGCTCCTCGATTATATCCTTCAAGTGCCTGCAGCTGTTGGTGTCATGTCCGTCTAAGTCATGGAAGAGACAATGCCTCCCTGATGCCTTCTCTCGTTCAGAAGGTTCTCTCCTGGCTGGCCTCCGGTAGGGAAGGCGATTCCGAGTATCCATGTATATCCGCTCCAGCGTCTCGTTCAATCCTGTGTATGTGGAAAACTTTGGATCCTTCCATCGCTTCCTAGCATTTCCAGAATCATTGTCCAATTTCCTTTTTCCTTTGTCTTTATCCGAACCACCGCTGGATACTGCTCCAACCTCGATTGCACTAACCATTTTCACCTTTAAATCCGTACTTGCATCTTCTTATCGAAGGAACCTTTCTGCCTCATGAAAGAATTCGTCGATATCTTGTGGAGGATCTCGTATCAGAGATACCTTGAAATCAGAGTCCTCCCTGACTCCTGATACTGCTGCCATTAAAACCATCGATGGATCAGGCCGATCCACCGAAGTTACTGCCGCACTGAATCGAGTTAGAAAAGCTCTAAGCGATACATCCATTCTTTGCTTTACCGATGTTAATGTCATCACGTTCTTCGGTCTCTTGACATGAACCCGAAACTGCCCCAAAAACCTTTCCACTAATTCCCTCCAAGTCCTGATAATCCTTCTTCCAGCTGCCTAAACCACATCGCAGCTATGTCCGTCAAATACAAAGGGAAGCATCGGGCCATCACTTCCTCCGATGCCCCCAGCACCTCCATGTGTCTGGTGTACCTCAACAAGTGATCTGTTGGATCTGTCTTGCCATCATATATCTCCATGCTAGGCAACTTAAACTTAGGTGGGTTCTGAGCCATCCTTATTTCCCGAGCAAACGGACTCCTGTTCACTCCTTCCAAGTCTCCTTTGGCCAAACCACCTCGCACAGTTTTCCTAATCATCTCTACCAATCCAGCGTTGTCTGTCGGGGGTTGCCCCCGAGGGAACTCCGGCACATACTCTTCATGTGGCTCGTTAGTAGCAACGTTGGTTCTAGCCTGTTGAATTCCTTCCAAAGGTCCTCCTATGTTGGATCCTGTGGGTCTGCCCCCAAGCCCTTGTTGATTGCTTTGTGGCTCCATATCTCGACCTCCATTGGGTTCCACAACCCTAGTCCCCTGTCCTGCATCCACAGCGGTTGTTGCTGTCCCTAGGTTCTGCATCCCTGCAGCTCTCATTTGCTCAAAGAAAGTCTGCATCGTTTCTTGTTGGTTCTTTAACAATCTCTCCTGCAATGAGTTTGCCATAGCCTCCATCTCATCCCGGGTTATGTAGATTGAGGCCTGTCCTTCCCCGGCTCCGGAGGATGCTTGTTGACTTCCTTCCCGTTGGCTTCTCTCAGCCCTTTGCCTTCTACTATTTTGCCTAGTCATTGTCCTTGAATCCAAAATCTTTAAAATCTTCAAATCCAAACTTCAAATCCGATGTAGCGGGTGCTAGTCGTTCTCAGTGAAAGCACCAAAGTGTTTGTGCCAAAATTGGTCACAAACCCCAAATACCGTGAAAGCACCAGTGTATGAATACAGACTAACAATATTCAAACACAAACAACAGATCTCAGCAAATATTGAACAATAATCACAAAGTAAAGAACAGAGACACAAATTTTATAGTGGTTCGGCTATCTCCGGCCTACGTCCACTCCAAAGTTTTTATCCTTTTATTGATTATCCTTGATGATTACAGATGATTACAGCAGTTACAAAGTCCAAAACTTGAAATAAATGGCGGTAATGATGTTAAGGATTGATTCTGGCAGCGTCCGGGCGTGCTTTCCTTCTCCAAATTTTCCGACCCCTTTTCTGAACGACTAGAGGCTCTATTTATAGGCGTAGAAGGCAGATATTTCTCCTAGAAACAAGGTAGACCGCTTCAGGCACGTGAGAGGGCCCACACGGCCGAAACCTGGAGATCCGGGCCCACACTGGGATCGATTCGAACTCCATTCGAATCGATCTAGAAATTGTCCAATTGAGCTGAAAATTGGTGGGAACATTCTTCAACATGTAAGCAAAATCCTGTAAAAATTTCATTGCATTTGGATCAATGGTTTGGAAGATATGATCGGTTCGAATTTGGGGTTTCCTGGACTACGCTTCGTTCGAACCGATCGCTTCGAATCGATTGATTCGAATCGATCCAAGCACGCGCCAGTAGTTCGACGTGGCGCGCATGCTTCGGGTTGATCCATCTTTGTTGCCGAGTTGAGCGCTTCCCTCCCTGAAGACGCGTTCGTATCCATTTTCAGTGAAATGTCCTTATCCACAACTCCACAGTCATGCTCGTATCCACTTGTCTGAGCTGCCCTAACTGTTTCCTTCGAATCGATCGGTTCGAATACGATCGATTCGAATGTCCTCCCCGGGTCCTTCGTATCCCTGCACTTCTGTCCTTCCTTCGAATCCATTATCTTCGAGTCCCCCTCTTTCGAATCCATCTCTTCGAGCCACTGCGTACCCTTCTCGAACGCCCTCTTCGTATCGATACGAAGCAACCATGTTAGAGACAGTAGCTCGATCGATTCGAAGTCCATCGAGTCGAACCAACATCCAATGCGAACCCTTCAGAGCCGAATCCATATTGATCGATACGAAGTGTATCGATTCGAAGTGGCCGCTACCTTTGTTGGATTCGAACTATCCATGCACGCCGTGTCTTCGATCGATTCGAACCCGATGGGTTCGAACCTGATGGATTCGAATAGCATGCCTCTCCTACCTTGAATCGATCATAACTCCTCCATATGAACTCCGATTATCCTGAAATTTGAAACATAGTCTTCCCTAATCCTTATCATCATCCCCAATCAATTTCGCCCCGATCGGAGTTCAACCAAATTTTGACGACATCGATCGTAGCCTTGATTCCAACTGATCTCCAGTCCTGATATCCATCATTCCTCGTCCATTTGTTGATATCCCAGTTTTGACCAAAAATGGGATAACACCGTCAATGCCGTAGAACTCATCGAGGTCTTCTTTTTGACAGGTTATGGCTCCCGTAACTCTAAACGAGCCAGAAGTTATGGCCGTCCGAATAATCGATATCTACAGGGTGCAATATCCACGGTGCAAGGTGCAACATCCGTCTGAAATGGCGAAACAGTGCCGTACGACTTTTAGAAATGCGTGCATGGATTTGAAACGGAACAGTACCATGGTGCACCACTCTCCAGCGATGGTAAATCGAAGACCAGCCACCGTAATCTCGTTTTACCGTAAAAATCCACGTGTCGAAAAAACGAAGGGTGAAAAACTTACGAGACCCGATTGAGATTCGGGTTGACCTTTTTGGGCATTAATCTATCCGTTGACGGCTGAAAACGGTCAAAGCCGTAGAACTCATCGAGGTCTTCGTTTTGACAGGTTATGGCTCCCGTAACTCTAAACGAGCCAGAAGTTATGGCCATCCGAATAATCGATATCTACAGGGTGCAACATCCACGGTGCAAGGTGCAACATCCGTCCGTGATGGCAAAACAGTGCCGTATGACTTTTAGAAATGCGTGCATGGAGTTGAAACAGAACAGTACCATGGTGCACCACTCTCCAGCGATGGGAAGTCGAAGACGGGCCACGGTAGTCCCGTTTTACCGTAAAAATCCACGTGTCGAAAAAACGAAGGGTAAAAAACTTACGAGACCCGATTGAGATTCGGGTTGTCCTTTTTGGGAATTAATCTATCCGTTGACGGCTGAAATCTGTCAAAGCCGTATAACTCATCGAGGCCTTCGTTTTGACAGGTTATGGCTCCCTTAACTCTAAACGAGCCAGAAGTTATGGCCGTACGAATAATCGACATCTACAGGGTGCAACATCCACGGTGCAAGGTGCAACATCCGCCCGAAATGGCGAAACAGTGCCGTACGACCTTTAGAAATGCGTGAATGGATTTGAAACGGAACAGTACCATGGTGCACCACTCTTCAGCGATGGAAAGTCGAAGACGGGGCACTATAATCCCGTTTTACCGTAAAAATCCACGTGTCGAAAAAACGAAGGGTAAAAACTTACGAGACCCGACAGAGATTCGGGTTGTCCTTTTTGGGCATTAATCTATCCGTTGATGGCTGAAAGCTATCAATGCCGTAGAACTCATCGAGGCCTTCGTTTTGATAGGTTATGGCTCAAGTAACTCTAAACGACAGAAGTTATGCCCGTCCGAATAATCGATATCTACAGGGTGCAACATCCACGGTGCAAGGTGCAGCATCCGTCCGAAATGGCAAAACAGTGCCGTACGACCATTAGAAATGCGTGCATGGATTTGAAACGGAACAGTACCATGGTGCACCACTATCCAGCGATGGTAAATCGAAGACCAGCCACCGTAATCCCGTTTTACCGTAAAAATCCACGTGTCAAAAAAACGAAGGGTAAAAAACTTACGAGACCCGATTGAGATTCGGGTTGTCCTTTTTGGGCATTAATCTATCTGTTGACGGCTGAAAGCTGTAAAAGCCGTAGAACATATCGAGGCCTTCGTTTTGACAGGTTATGGCTCCCGTAACTCTAAACGAGCCAAACGTTATGGCCGTCTGAATAATCGATATCTACAGGGTGCAACATCCACGGTGCAAGGTACAACATCCGTCCGAAATGGCGAAACAGTGCCGTACGACCTTTAGAAATGCGTGCATGGATTTGAAACGGAACAGTTCCATGGTGCACCACTCTTCAGCGATGGGAAGTCGAAGACGGGGCACCGTAATCCCGTTTTACCGTAAAAATCCACATGTCGTAAAAACGAAGGGTAAAAAACTTACGAGACCCGATTGAGATTCGGGTTGTCCTTTTTGGGCATTAATCTATCCGTTGACGGCTGAAAGCTGTCAAAGCCGTAGAACTCATCGAGGCCTTCGTTTTGACAGGCTATGGCTCCCGTAAATCTAAACGAGCCAGAAGTTAGGGTCGTCCGAACAATCGATATCTACATGGTGCAACATCCATCCGAAATGGCGAAACAGTGCCGTACGACTTTTCGAAATGCGTGCATGGATTTGAAATGGAACAGTACCATGGTGCACCACTCTCCAGCGATGGGAAGTCGAAGACGGGCCACGGTAATCCCGTTTTACCGTAAAAATCTACGTGTTGAAAAAACGAAGGGTAAAAAATTACGAGACCCGATTGAGATTCAGATTGTCCTTTTTGGGCATTAATCTATCTGTTGATGGCTGAAAGCTGTCAAAGTCGTAGAACTTATCGAGGCCTTCGTTTTGACAGGTTATGGCTCCCGTAACTCTAAGCGAGCCAAAAGTTATAGCCGTCCGAATAATCGATATCTATAAGGTGCAACATCCACGGTGCAAGGTGCAACATCCGTCCGAAATGGTGAAACAGTGCCGTACGACTTTTCGAAATGCGTGCATGGATTTGAAACGGAATAGTACCATGGTGGACCACTCTCCAGCGATGGTAAATCGATGACCAGCCACCGTAATCCTCGTTTTACCGTAAAAATCCACGTGTCGAAAAACGAAGGGTAAAGAACTTACGAGACCCGATTGAGATTCGGGTTTCCTTTTTGTGCATTAATCTATCCGTTGACGGCTGAAAGCTGTCAAAGACGTAGAACTCATCGAGACCTTCGTTTTGACAGGTTATGGCTCCCGTAACTCTAAACGAGCCAGAAGTTATGGCCGTCCGAATAATCGATATCTATAGGGTGCAACATCCACGGTGCAAGGTGCAACATCCGTCCGAAATGGAGAAACAGTGCCATACGACCTTTAGAAATGCGTGCATGGATTTGAAACGGAACAGTACCATGGTGCACCACTCTTCAGCGATGGAAAGTCGAAGACGTGGCACCGTAATCCTGTTTTACCGTAAAAATCCACGTGTCGAAAAAACGAAGGGTAAAAAACTTACGAGACCCGATTGAGATTCGGGTTGTCCTTTTTGGGCATTAATCTATCCTTTGGCGGCTGAAAGCTATCACAGCCTTAGGAATCATCGAGGCCTTCGTTTTGACAGGTTATGGCTCCCGTAACTCTAAACGAGCCAGAAGTTATGGCGGTCCGAATAATCGATATCTACAGGGTGCAACATCCACGGCGCAAGGTGCAACATCCGTCCGAAATGGCGAAACAGTGCCGTACGACTTTTAGAAATGCGTGCATGGATTTGAAACGGAACAGTACCATGGTGCACCACTCTCCAGCGAGGGAAAGTCGAAGACGGGCCACGGTAATCCCGTTTTACCGTAAAAATCCACGTGTTGAAAAAACGAAGGGTAAAAAACTTACGAGACCTGATTGAGATTCGGGTTGTCCTTTTTGGGCATTAATCTATCCGTTGATGGCTAAAAGGTGTCAAAGCCGTAGAACTTATCGAGGCCTTCGTTTTGACAGGTTATGCCTCCCGTAACTCTAAACGAGCCAGAAGTTAAAGCCGTCCGAATAATCGATATCTACAAGATGAAACATCCACGGTGCAAGGTGCAACATCCGTCCAAAAGGGCGAAACAGTGTCGTACGACTTTTCGAAATGCATGCATGGATTTGAAACGGAACAGTACCATGGTGCACCACTCTCCAGCGATGGTAAATCGAAGACCAGCCACCGTAATCCTCGTTTTACCGTAAAAATCCACGTGTCAAAATAACGAAGGGTAAAAAACTTACGAGACCCGATTGAGATTCGGGTTGTCCTTTTTGGGCATTAATCTATCCGTTGACGGCTGAAAGCTGTCAAAGACGTAGAACTCATTGAGGCCTTCGTTTTGACAGGTTATGGCTCCCGTAACTCTAAACGAGCCAGAAGTTATGGCCGTCCGAATAATCGATATCTGCAGGGTGCAACATCCACGGTGCAAGGTGCTACATCCGTCCGAAATGGCGAAACAGTGCCGTACGACCTTTAGAAATGCGTGCATAGATTTGAAACGGAACAGTACCATGGTGCACCACTCTTCATCGATGGGAATTCGAAGACGGGGCACCGTAATCCCGTTTTACCGTAAAAATCCACGTGTCGAAAAAACTAAGGGTAAAAAACTTACGTGACCCGATTGAGATTCGGGTTGTCCTTTTTGGGCATTAATTTATCCGTTGACGGCTGAAAGCAGTCAAAGCCGTAGAACTCATCGAGGCCTTCGTTTTGTCAGGTTATGGCTCCCGTAACTCTAAACGCGCCAGAAGTTATGGCCGTCCGAATAATAGATATCTACAGGGTGCAACATCCACGGTGCAAGGTGCAACATCCGTCCGAAATGGCAAAACAGTGCCGTACGACCTTTAGAAATGCGTGCATGGATTAGAAACGGAATAGTACCATGGTGCACCACTCTCCAGCGATGGGAAGTCGAAGACGGGCCATGGTAATCTCGTTTTACCGTAAAAATCCACGTGTCGAAAAAACGAAGGGTAAAAAACATACGAGACCCGATTGAGATTCGGGTTGTCCTTTTTGGGCATTAATCTATCCGTTGACGGCTGAAAGCAGTCAAAGCCGTAGAACTCATCGAGGCCTTCGTTTTGACAGGTTATGGCTCCCGTAACTCAAAACGAGCCAGAAGTTATGGCCGTCCGAATAATCGATATCTACAGCGTGCAACATCCACGGTGCAAGGCACAACATCCGTCCAAAATGGCGAAACAGTGCTGTACGACCATTAGAAATGCGTGGATGGATTTGAAACGGAACAGTACCATGTTGCACCACTCTCCAGCGATGGTAAATCGAAGACCAGCCACCGTAATCCCGTTTTACCGTAAAAATTCACGTGTCGAAAAAACGAAGGGTAAAAAACTTACGAGACCCGATTGAGATTCGGGCTGTCCTTTTTGGGCATTAATCTATCCGTTGATGGCTGAAAGCCGTCAAAGCCGTAGAACTCATTGAGGCCTTTGTTTTGACAGGTTATGGCTCTTGTAACTCTAAACGAGCCAGAAGTTATGGCCGTCCGAATAATCGATATCTACAGGGTGCAACATCCACGGTGCAAGGTGCAACATCCGTCCGAAATGGCGAAACAGTGCCGTAGGACCTTTAGAAAGTCGTGCATGGATTTGAAATGGAACAGTACGATGGTGCACCACTCTCCAGCGATGGAAAGTCGAAGACGGGCCGCGGTAATCCCGTTTTACCATAAAAATCCACGTGTCGAAAAAACGAAGGGTAAAAAACTTGCGAGACCCGATTGAGATTCGGGTTGTCCTTTTTGGGCATTAATCTATCCGTTGACGGCTGAAAGCAGTCAAAGCCGTAGAACTCATCGAGGCCTTCTTTTTGACAGGTTATGGCTCCCGTAACTCTAAACGAGCCAGAAGTTATAGCCGTCCGAATAATCTATATCTACAGGGTGCAACATCCACGGTGCGAGGTGCAACATCCGTCCGAAATGGCGAAACAGTGTCGTACGACCATTAGAAATGCATGCATGGATTTGAAACGGAACAGTACCATGGTGCACCACTCTCCAGCGATGGTAAATCGAAGGCCAGCCACCGTAATCCTATTTTACCGTAAAAATCCACGTGTCAAAAAAACGAAGGGTAAAAAACATACGAGACCCAATTGAGATTCGGGTTGTCCTTTTTGGGCATTAATCTATCCGTTGACGGCTGAAAGCTGTCAAACCCGTAGACCATATCAGGGCCTTCGTTTTGACAGGTTATGGCTCCCGTAACTCTAAACGAGCCAGAAGTTATGGCCGTCCGAATAATCGATACCTACAGGGTGCAACATCCACAGTGTAAGGTGCAACATCCGTCCGAAATGGCGAAACAGTACCGTACGACCTTTAGAAATGCGTGCAGGGATTTGAAACGGAACAGTACCATGGTGCACCACTCTTCAGCGATGGGAAATCGAAGAGGGGGCACCGTAATCCCGTTTTACCGTAAAAATCCACGTGTCGAAAAAACGAAGGGTAAAAAACTTACGAGACCCGATTGAGATTCGGGTTGTCCTTTTTGGGCATTAATCTATTCGTTGATGGCTGAAAGCTGTCAATGCCGTAGAACTCATCGAGGCCTTCGTTTGGACAGGTTATGGCTCCCGTAACTCTAAACGAGCCAGAAGTTATGGCCGTCCGAATAATCGTTATCTACAGGGTGGAACATCCATGGTGCAAGGTGCAACATCCGTCCGAAATGGCGAAACAGTGCCGTACGACCATTAGAAATGCTTGCATGGATTTGAAACGGAACAGTACCATGGTGCACCACTCTCCAGCGATGGTAAATCGAAGACCAGCCACCGTAATCCCGTTTTACCGTAAAAATCCACGTGTCGAAAAAACGAAGGGTAAAAAACTTACGAGACCCGATTGAGATTCGGGTTGTCCTTTTTTGGCATTAATCTATTCGTTGATGGCTGAAAGCTGTCAAAGCCGTAGACCATATCGAGGCCTTAGTTCTGACAGGTT
Source organism: Allium cepa (assembly GCA_030765085.1). Classification (NCBI taxonomy): domain Eukaryota; kingdom Viridiplantae; phylum Streptophyta; class Magnoliopsida; order Asparagales; family Amaryllidaceae; genus Allium; species Allium cepa. Next base: position 4,893,843 of record CM060941.1, read on the forward strand.
ATGGCTCCCATAACTCTAAACGAGCCAGAAGTTATGGCCGTCCGAATAATCGATATCTACAGGGTGCAACATCCATGGTGCAAGGTGCAACATCCGTCCGAAATGGCGAAACAGTGCCGTACGACCTTTAGAAATGCGTGCATGGATTTGAAACGGAACAGTACCATGGTGCACCACTCTTCAGCGATGGAAAGTCGAAGACGGGGCACCGTAATTCCGTTTTACCGTAATAATCCACGTGTCGAAAAAACGAAGGGTAAAAAACTTACGAGACCCGATTGAGATTAGGGTTGTCCTTTTTGGGCATTAATCTATCCATTGACAGATGAAAGCTGTCAAAGCCGTAGAACTCATCGTGGCCTTCGTTTTGACAGGTTATGACTCCCGTAACTCTAAACGAGCGAGAAGTTATGTCCGTCCGAATAATCAATATCTACAGGATGCAACATCCACGGTGCAAGGTGCAACATCCATCTGAAATAGCGAACAGTGCCGTACGACTTTTAGAAATGCGTGCATGGATTTGAAACGGAACAGTACCATGGTGCACCACTCTCCAGCGATCGTAACTCGAAGACCAGCTGTTTGCGCCAAAATTGGTCACAAACACCCAAGGTCGTGAAAGCACCCGTTTACGTGTTCAATTCGATAATATTCAACACAGAACTCAGCAACAATCAGTATATAATTCAGCTCTAATCAACAAATCACAATAATTCACGAACAACAATCACAAACACAGGATTTATAGTGGTTCGGCGTTCGCGCCTACGTCCACTTTGAAGGTTTTCTCTTTATTGCTTTGCTTGATTAAATCGATTACAATGGATTACAGCCGACAATTGCTTTGAAATCTGAATACAACAGCGATTCTGATGGTTAAACTTGAATCCGGCAGAGTCTTGGCGTTCAATGGCGGAAAGATCCCCCTTTCTGAAGGCTTCAGGGTGCTATTTATAGGCGTTGGAGGCCCAGATCTTGCTGAAACTTCGTGAGACTTCTTCTGGCACGTGAGTGGGCCCACGCGACCGACCCCACCAAGTTTCGTCTCGATCGGACATCGGTTCGAAGTGATTTCGAACCCATCAAGGAATGGTCCAATCGAGCTGAAACTTGGCAGGAACAATCTTTACCTCATATGGAAGCTACTGTGAAAATTTGGTTGCATTTGGATTTGTGGTCGAGGAGATATGCTCGGTTCGAAATTGGTATTTTCGGTTGGCTGTGGATTTCGAACCCATGACGTTCGAACCCTTCATTTCGAACCCAGCAGTGCACGTGGGCTTGTAGTGACGTGGCGCGCAATATTCGAATCGATCCTAACTTATCTCCGAATGGACCGCTTCGACTCCGTGAACTACGGCGAACACGTCATCCAAACCAATTGACTCAGTGGGTTCGAAATGGGAAGTACCCCTGGTTTCGAATGTGACTAATTCGAACCCAGGAATCCTTATGGGTTCGAACGTGGCTTGGGTTCGAACCTCGTGGTTTCGAAGGCAAGCGCGCAGATGGGTTCGAACTAGGTGGGTTCGAAGGAGAGGGCGTGGATGGTTTCGAACAGCATGGTTTCGAAACAAAGGCGGTGGATGGGTTCGAAATGGATGGTCTCGAACCAGACAGTGACCACCTCTCTTCGCATTGAACCCATCATATCTTGAGCATACGAACTCGGATTGACTTGAAATTTGAAATGTCGACTTCTATGATCTTTCTTGTCATGTCCTATCAACTGTGGCCCATTCCGGACTCGGACGAAATTCATCGATATCCATGGTTAAGTGAAGTATAACCAATCTCTGAGATGGACTGTTTCCCGTTTTCGACCAATCTTGTGGCATCGCGGCTTTGTCAAAAAGCGGGATAACACTTTGCCCCCCAAAACATGCCTTGCTGTAGGAAGGTGTGTTTTGTAATGCCTTGAGTTGGATGTTCGTATCCGGTTATCAACCTGCAAAGAACTCGATAGTTTCATATGGACTCAAATGACGATCGTTCGAGATCGAGCTATTTGGGATGAAGCGCGGCCGTTCGTGGTCAAGCGTCAACTTCAAATGACGATCGTTCGCGATCGAGTCATTCGAGGTGAAGTGCGACCGTGCGCGGTCGAGCGTATAAATCCATGCTTCGATCGTTCGGGATCGTATGCTGCTTGAGGTGAATCGGGACCGTTCGCGGTCCGTGCCGTTCGTGGCATAAGATCGAATAGGACCGTTAGCGGTCGATGCCGTTCGCGGCGAATGATGAGATGGGACCGTTCGCGGTCGACTGCCGTTCGTGGCAAATGATGATCGTTCGCGACCAAGTGCCGTTCAAGGCGAATGGTGACCGTTCGAGGTCGGTTTTCATAATCAGTGAGCCATGACCGTTCGCGATCAATGGCGTTCGAGGCAGGAAGCGATCGTTCGCGATCGTGTGCCGTTCGAGGCGAATCTGTGACCGTTCGCGGTCGTGTGCCGTTCGAGGCGGAGGGTGATCGTTCGCGATCGTGTGCCGTTCGAGGCGAATTTGTGACCGTTCGCGGTCGGGTTTCGGACCTCAAGTGACGACCGTTCGCGATCAAGCCATTTGAGGTAAGGCGAGTTATGACTGTTCGAAGTCGGGTGCCGTTCGTGGCGGATTGTGACCGTTCGAGGTCGGATGCCGTTCGAGGCGAATTGTGTGTGTGCCCGGGAGGGCTTGGTGTTATCGATGCCAGGGTCACGTTCGGGTGAGTTCCTGGATCGTTTATAGGGGCGGTTCATCGCCGTCTCAGAGCTTACCTAGGGATCGTTCGTGACCCCATACATGTGTGCGTAGCTTAGTCATTCCAGAGTTATCAAAATCAAATAATTATCAAACAGATGAGTTCCAAAAACAATGTCCAGATAAACAAAGTCCAAACGTTCAAATCAAAATGAAACGAAAGTAAAGCATGGATGTCAAAGTGTAAGTTCCCACTACGAAACGGTCGGTGATCACTCAGAGCATGCCTGGAGATCGTTCGCGATCTCGCGCATGTGTAAATGATTTAATTGTGGTAGTGGAAGCTTACGACTTGTTCATCGTTATTTCATTCAGTTGATAACCAAACGGTGCCTTGATTCAGGATCGCCTCTAGCTGACGTGGATGGTGGTCGCTCTGGTTCCGCCACAGGAGCTCGCCTCCTTACATACTGAAGGAGCATACCGTTCCTGATATGCCCTTCCACCTCATCCTTCAGGTGCCTACAATCGTTAGTGTTATGACCATTTAATTCATGGAATACACAGAACTTATCTGATTTCCTTTCGTCTGAGGTAGGATCCCTTCGCATTGGCCTACGATACGGAATCTGTTCTTTGGTATCTTGGTAAATTCGCTCCAAGCTCTCGCTCAACTCAGCGTAGGTGGTGAATCGCGGCTCCCTCCGTTGCCGCTTTGATCTGTCTCTGTCATTCTCAATCTTTCTTTTACCTTTATCCTTGTCCGAGTCCCTTCTAGGGGCGTCTTTGAGTGCAAAAATTTCTATCCCATCTCTTTCTTCTTTCTCGGCGTTCGCATCTTCGAGTCGTAAAAACTTTTCTGCTTCGTGATAGAATTCCTCCAGATCTACGGGTGGATCTTTAGTCAATGAATTTTTGAACTCTGTGCCGTCAGCTATTCCGGACACGGCTGCCATTACTACCATGGATGGATCTGCTCTATCCACTGAAGCTGCTGCAGCATTAAATCGTGCTAGATAACTTCTCAAGGTCTCTCCAGCCTTTTGCTTTAGGGTTGCCAGAGTCATCACGTTCTTGGGTCTGGTAATATGAACCCTGAATTGTCTCATAAATCTCTCCACTAAACCATTCCATGTACCGATGGATCCGTTCTCCAACTGTCTAAACCATAGTGCAGCGATATCTGTCAAGTATAATGGAAAACACCGGGCCATAACCTCCTCCGATGCCCCCAGTACTTCCATATGCCTCATATATTTTGTCAGGTGAACCGTGGGGTCCGTTCTCCCGTCATACATATCCAACGATGGTAGTTTGAAATCAGGTGGGTTCCTAGCTTGCCTGATTGCTGAAGTAAAAGGACTTCTATTGACATCTTCCAAATCTTTGTTCACCATACCGCCTCTCAAAGCTCTCCTAACTATCTCTGCCAATCGGTCGTTGTCTCCGAGATGTAATCCTTGTTCACTACTTCCAACCTGCCCCCCGAGCTCACGAGGTAACCCCGGGATCTGCCCCCTTGACTGAGCGTTCGCATCTCTACTACTACCGGGTTGCGCAGATGCTCCTCTTTCTCTTTCCAAGATTGGGTCAACATTCTCCATATGTGTGCCCCCTAGCTCTGGTGCTATGCCGGATGGTCCTGCTCCGTTCTGGGCTCCATTGGCTTCTCTATTCTGTGGCCCAAGCTGTCCTATCTGTTGAAGTAAACTCTGGATCATTTCCTCTTGCCTCTTCATCATAGTTTCCATCTCGTCCCTCGTGATGTATATCGATGGTTGATTTGCTCCTGAGGAAGCCTCTTGGCTTCCCTGTGGTTCGCTTCTCTCTGTCCTTGGCCTCCTACTCGATTGTCTTGCCATAATTCCTAAATCTGAACTCCTATATTTTCAAAATCAACTTTTTCCTGAATCAGTTCTCAGTGAAAGCACCAAAATGTTTGCGCCAAAATTGGTCACAAACACCCAAGGTCGTGAAAGCACCCGTTTACGTGTTCAATTCGATAATATTCAACACAGAACTCAGCAACAATCAGTATATAATTCAGCTCTAATCAACAAATCACAATAATTCACGAACAACAATCACAAACACAGGATTTATAGTGGTTCGGCGTTCGCGCCTACGTCCACTTTGAAGGTTTTCTCTTTATTGCTTTGCTTGATTAAATCGATTACAATGGATTACAGCCGACAATTGCTTTGAAATCTGAATACAACAGCGATTCTGATGGTTAAACTTGAATCCGGCAGAGTCTTGGCGTTCAATGGCGGAAAGATCCCCCTTTCTGAAGGCTTCAGGGTGCTATTTATAGGCGTTGGAGGCCCAGATCTTGCTGAAACTTCGTGAGACTTCTTCTGGCACGTGAGTGGGCCCACGCGACCGACCCCACCAAGTTTCGTCTCGATCGGACATCGGTTCGAAGTGATTTCGAACCCATCAAGGAATGGTCCAATCGAGCTGAAACTTGGCAGGAACAATCTTTACCTCATATGGAAGCTACTGTGAAAATTTGGTTGCATTTGGATTTGTGGTCGAGGAGATATGCTCGGTTCGAAATTGGTATTTTCGGTTGGCTGTGGATTTCGAACCCATGACGTTCGAACCCTTCATTTCGAACCCAGCAGTGCACGTGGGCTTGTAGTGACGTGGCGCGCAATATTCGAATCGATCCTAACTTATCTCCGAATGGACCGCTTCGACTCCGTGAACTACGGCGAACACGTCATCCAAACCAATTGACTCGGTGGGTTCGAAATGGGAAGTACCCCTGGTTTCGAATGTGACTAATTCGAACCCAGGAATCCTTATGGGTTCGAACGTGGCTTGGGTTCGAACCTCGTGGTTTCGAAGGCAAGCGCGCAGATGGGTTCGAACTAGGTGGGTTCGAAGGAGAGGGCGTGGATGGTTTCGAACAGCATGGTTTCGAAACAAAGGCGGTGGATGGGTTCGAAATGGATGGTCTCGAACCAGACAGTGACCACCTCTCTTCGCATTGAACCCATCATATCTTGAGCATACGAACTCGGATTGACTTGAAATTTGAAATGTCGACTTCTATGATCTTTCTTGTCATGTCCTATCAACTGTGGCCCATTCCGGACTCGGACGAAATTCATCGATATCCATGGTTAAGTGAAGTATAACCAATCTCTGAGATGGACTGTTTCCCGTTTTCGACCAATCTTGTGGCATCGCGGCTTTGTCAAAAAGCGGGATAACACCAGCCACCGCAATCCTCGTTTACAATAAAAATCCACGTGTCGAAAAAATGAAGGGTAAAAAACATACGAGACCCGATTGAGATTCGGGTTGTCCTTTTTGGGCATTAATCTATCCGTTGACGGCTGAAAGCCGTCAAAGCCGTAGAACTCATCGAGGCCTTCGTTTTGACAGGTTATGGCTCCCGTAACTCTAAACGAGACAGAAGTTATGGCCGTCCGAATAATCGATATCTAAAGGGTGCAACATCCACGGTGCAAGGTGCAACATCCGTCCGAAATGGCGAAACAGTGCCGTAGGACTTTTTGAAATGCGTGCATGGATTTGAAACGGAACAGTACCATGGTGCACCACTCTCCAGCAATGGGAAGTCGAAGACGGGACACGGTAATCCCGTTTTACCGTAAAAATCCACGTGTCGAAAAAACAAAGGGTAAAAAACTTACGAGACCCGATTGAGATTCGGGTTGTCCTTTTTGGGCATTAGTCTATCCGTTGATGGCTGAAAGCTGTCAAAGCCGTAGAACTTATCGAGGCCTTCGTTTTGACTGGTTATGGCTCCCGTAACTCTAAACGAGCCAGAAGTTATAGCCATCCGAATAATCGATATCTACAAGGTGCAACATCCACGGTGCAAGGTGCAACATACGTCCGAAATGGAGAAACAGTGCCGTACGACTTTTCAAAATGCGTGCATGGATTTGAAACAGAACAGTACCATGGTGCACCACTCTCCAGCGATGGTAAATCGAAGAACAGCCACCGTAATCCTTGTTTTACCGTAAAAATCCACGTGTCGAAAAAACGAAGTGTAAAAAACTTACGAGACCCGATTGAAATTCGGGTTATCCTTTTTGGGCGTTAATCTATCCATTGACGGCTGAAAGCTGTCAAAGAAGTAGAACTCATCGAGGCCTTCGTTTTGACAGGTTATGGCTCCCGTAACTCTAAACGAGCCGGAAGTTATGACCGTCCGAATAATCGATATCTACAGGGTGCAACATCCACGGTGCAAGGTACAACATCCGTCCGAAATGGCGAAACAGTGCCGTACGACCTTTAGAAATGCGTGCATGGATTAGAAACGGAACAGTACCATGGTGCACCACTCTTCAGCGATGGGAGGTCGAAGACGGGCCACCGTAATCCCGTTTTACCGTAAAAATCCACGTGTCGAAAAAACGAAGGGTAAAAAACTTACGAGACCCGATTGAGATTCGGGTTGTCCTTTTTGTGCAGTAATCTATCCGTTGACGGCTGAAAGCTGTCAAAGCCGTAGAACTCATCGAGGCCTTCGTTTTGACAAGTTATGGCTCCCGTAACTCTAAACGAGCAAGAAGTTATGGCCGTCCGAATAATCGATATCTACAGGGTGCAACATCCACGGTGCAACGTGCAACATCCGTCCGAAATGGCGAAACAGTGCCGTACGACTTTTAGAAATACGTGCATGGATTTGAAACGGAACAGTACCATGGTGCACCACTCTCCAGCGATGGGAAGTCGAAGACGGGCCACGGTAATCCGTGTTACCGAAAAAATCCACGTGTCGAAAAAACGAAGGGTAAAAAACTTACGAGACCCGATTGAGATTCGGGCTGTCCTTTTTGGGCATTAATCTATCCGTTGACGGCTGAAAGCTATCAAAGCCGTAGAACTCATCGCGGCCTTCGTTTTGACAGGTTATGTCTCCCGTAACTCTAAACGAGCCAGAAGTTATGGCCGTCTGAATAATTGATATCTACAGGGTGCAACATCCACGGTGCAAGGTGCAACATCCGTCCGAAATGGAGAAACAGTGCCGTACAACTTTTAGAAATGCGTGCATGGATTTGAAACGGAACAGTACCATGGTGCACCACTCTCCAGCGATGTGAAGTCGAAGACGGGACACGGTAATCCCGTTTTACCGTAAAAATCCACGTGTCGAAAAAACGAAGGGTAAAAAACTTACGAGACCCGATTGAGGTTCGGGTTGTCCTTTTTGGGCATTAATCTATCCGTTGATGGCTGAAAGCTGTCAAAGCCGTAGATCTTATCGAGACCTTCGTTTTGACAGGTTATGACTCCCGTAACTTTGAACGAGCCAGAAGTTACCGCCGTCCGAATAATCGATATCTACAAGGTGCAACATCCACGGTGCAAGGTGCAACATACGTCCGAAATGGCGAAACGGTGCCGTACGACTTTTCGAAATGCGTGGATGGATTTGAAATGGAACAGTACCATGGCGCACCACTCTCCAGCGATGGTAAATCGAAGACCAGCCACCGTAATCCTCTTTTTACCGTAAAAATCCACGTGTCGAAAAAACGATGGGTAAAAAACTTACGAGACCCGATTGTGATTCGGGTTGTCCTTTTTGGGCATTAATCTATCTGTTGATGGCTGAAAGCTGTCAAAGACGTAGAACTTATCGAGGCCTTAGTTCTGACAGGTTATGGCTCCCATAACTCTAAACGAGCCAGAAGTTATGGCCGTCCGAATAATCGATATCTACAGGGTGCAACATCCACGGTGCAAGGTGCAACATCTGTCCGAAATGGCGAAACAGTGCCGTACGACCTTTAGAAATGCGTGCATGGATTTGAAACGGAACAGTACCATGGTGCACCACTCTTCAGCGATGGGAAGTCGAAGAAGGGGAACCGTAATCCCGTTTTACCGTAAAAATCCACGTGTCGAAAAAACGAAGGGTAAAAAACTTACAAGACCCGATTGAGATTAGGGTTGTCCTTTTTGGGCATTAATCTATCCGTTGACAGCTGAAAGCTGTCAAAGCCGTAGAACTCATCGTGGCCTTCGTTTTGACAGGTTATGGCTCCCGTAACACTAAACGAGGCAGAAGTTATGGCCGTTCGAATAATCGATATCTACAGGGTGCAACATCCACGGTGCAAGGTGCAACATCCGTCCGAAATGGCGAAACAGTGCCGTACGACTTTCAGAAATACGTGCATGGATTTGAAATGGAACAGTACCATGGTGCACCACTCTCCGGCGGTGGGAACTCGAAGACGGGCCACGGTAATCCCGTTTTACCGTAAAAATCCACGTGTCGAAAAAACGACGGGTAAAAAACTTACGAGACCCGATTGAGATTCGGGATGTCCTTTTTGGGCATTAATCTATCCGTTGACGGCTGAAAGCTGTCAAAGCCGTAAAACTCATCGAGGCCTTCGTTTTGACAGGTTATGGCTCCCGTAACTCTAAACGAGCCAGAAGTTATAGCCGTCCGAATAATCGATATCTACAGGGTGCAACATCCACGGTGCAAGGTGCAACATCCGTCCGAAATGGCGAAATAGTGCCGTACGACTTTTCGAAATGCATGCATGGATTTGAAACAGAATAGTATCATGGTGCACCACTCTCCAGCGATGGTAAATCGAAGACCAGCCACGGTAATCCCGTTTTACCGTAAAAACCACGTGTCGAAAAAATGAAGGGTAAAAAACTTACGAGACCCGATTGAGATTCGGGTTGTCCTTTTTGGGCATTAATCTATCCGTTGGCTGAAAGCTGTCAAAGCCGTAGAAATCATCGAGGCCTTCGTTTTGACAGGTTATGGCGCCCGTAACTCTTAACGAGCCAGAAGTTATGGCCGTCCGAATAATCGATATCTACAGGGTGCAACATCCACGGTGCATGGTGCAACATCCGTCCGAAATGGCGAACTAGTGCCTTATGACTTTTAGAAATGCGTGCATGGATTTGAAATGGAACAGTACCATGGTGCACCACTCTCCAGTGATGGGAAGTCGAAAACGGACCACGGTAATCCCGTTTTACCGTAAAAATCCACGTGTCGAAAAAACGAAGGGTAAAAAACTTACGAGACCCGATTGAGATTCGGGTTGTCCTTTTTGGGCATTAATCTATCCGTTGGCGACTGAAAGCTGTCAAAGCCGTAGATCTCATCGAGGCCTTCGTTTTGACAGGTTATGGCTCCCGTAACTCTAAACTAGCCAGAAGTTATGGCCGTCCGAATAATCGATATCTACAGGGTGCAACATCCACGGTGCAAGGTGCAACATCCGTCCGAAATGGCGAAATAATGCCGTACGACCTTTAGAAATTCATGCATGGATTTGAAACGGAACAGTACCATGGTGCACAACTCTCCAGCGATGGTAAATCGAAGACCAGCCACCGTAATCCCGTTTTAGTAAAAATCCACGTGTCGAAAAAACGAAGGGTAAAAAACTTACGAGACCCGATTGAGATTCAGGTTGTCCTTTTTGGGTATTAACCTATCCGTTGACGCCTGAAAACTATCAAAGCCGTAGAACTCGTCGAGGCCTTCGTTTTGACAGGTTATGGCACTCGTAACTCTAAACGATCCAGAAGTTATGGCCATCCGAATAATCGATATCTACAAGGTGCAACATCCACGGTGCAAGGTGCAACATCCGTCCGAAATGGCGAAACAGTGCCGTAAGACCTTTAGAAATTCGTGCATGGATTTGAAATGGAACAGTACCTGGTACACCACTCTCCAGCGATGGTAAATCGAATACCAGCCACCGTAATCCCGTTTTACCGTAAAAATCCACGTGTCAAAAAAACGAAGGGTAAAAAACTTACGAGACCCGATTGAGATTCGGGTTGTCCTTTTTGGGCATTAATCTATCCGTTGATGGCTGAAAGCTGTCAAAGCCATAGAAATCATCGAGGCCTTCGTTTTGACAGGTTTTGGCTCCCGTAACTCTTAACGAGCCAGAAGTTATGGCCGTCCGAATAATCGATATCTACAGGGTGCGACATCCACGGTGCAAGGTGCAACATCCGTCCGAAATGGCGAAACAGTGCCGTAAGACCTTTAGAAATTCGTGCATGGATTTGAAATGGAACAGTACCATGGTACATCACTCTCCAGCGATGGTAAATCGAAGACCAGCCACGGTAATCCCGTTTTACCGTAAAAATCCACGTGTCGAAAAAACGAAGGGTAAACAACTTACGAGACCCGATTGAGATTCGGGTTGTCCTTTTTGGGCATTAATCTATCCGTTGATTGCAGAAAGCTGTCAAAGCCGTAGAAATCATCGAGGCCTTCGTTTTGACAGGTTATGGCTCCCGTAATTCTTAACGTGCCAGAAGTTATGGTCGTCCGAATAATCGATATCTACAGGGTGCAACATCCACGGTGCAAGGTGCAACATCCGTCCGAAATGACGAAACAGTGCCGTATGACTTTTAGAAACGCGTGCAAGGATTTGAAACGGAACAGTACCGTGGTGCACCACTCTCCAGCGATTGGAAGTCGAAAACGGACCACGGTAATCCCGTTTTACCGTAAAAATCCATGTGTCGAAAAAACGAAGGGTAAAAAACTTACGAGACCCGATTGAGGTTCGGGTTGTCCTTTTTGGGCATTAATCTATCCGTTGACGGCTGAAAGCTATCAAAGCCGTAGAACTCATCGAGGCCTTCATTTTGATAGGTTATGGCTCCCGTAACTCTAAACGAGCCAAAAGTAATGGCCGTCTGAATAATCGATATCTACAGGGTGCAACATCCACGGTGCAAGGTGCAAAATCCGTCCGAAATGACGAAACAGTGTCGTACGACTTTTAGAAATGCGTTCATGCATTTGAAACGGAACAGAACCATGGTTCACCACTCTCCAGCGATGGTAAATCGAAGACCAGCTACGGTAATCCCGTTTTGCCGTAAAAATCCACGTGTCGAAAAAACGAAGGGTAAAAAACTTACGAGACCCGATTGAGATTCGGGTTGTCCTTTTTGGGCATTAATATATCCGTTGATGGCTGAAAGCTATCAAGGCCGTAGAACTCATCGAGGCCTTCGTTTGACAGGTTATGGCTCCCGTAACTCTAAATGAGCCAGAAGTTATGGTCGTCCGAATAATCGATATCTACAGGGTGCGACATCCACGGTGCAAGGTGCAACATCCGTCCGAAATGGCGAAACAGTGCCGTACGACTTTTAGAAATGCATGCATGGATTTGAAATGGAACAGTACCATGGTGCACCACTCTCCAGCGATGGGAAGTCGAAGACGGGCCACGGTAATCTCGTTTTACCGTAAAAATCCACGTGTCGAAAAAACGAAGGGTAAAAAACTTACGAGACCCGATTGAGATTTGGGTTGTCCTTTTTGGGCATTAATCTATCCGTTGATGGCTGAAAGCTGTCAAAGCCGTAGAACTCATCGAGGCCTTCGTTTTGATAGGTTATGGCTCCCGTAACTCTAAACGAGCCAGAAGTAATGGCCGTCTGAATAATCGATATCTACAGGGTGCAACATCCACGGTGCAAGGTGCAACATCTGTCCGAAATGGCGAAACAGTGCCGTACGACTTTTCAAAATACGTGCATGGATTTGAAACGGAACAGTACCATGGTGCACCACTCTCCAGCGATGGTAAATCGAAGGCCAGCCACCGTAATCTCCGTTTTACCGTAAAAATCCACGTGTCGAAAAAACGAAGGATAAAAAACTTACGACACCCGATTGAGATTCGGGTTGTCCTTTTTGGGCATTAATCTATCCGTTGATGGATGAAAGCTATCAAAGCCGTAGACCATATCGAGGCCTTCGTTTTGACAGGTTATGGCTCCCGTAACTCTAAACGAGCCAGAAGTTATGGCCATCCGAATAATCGATATCTACAGGGTGCAACATCCACAGTGCAAGGTGCAACATCCGTCCGAAATGGCGAAACAGTGCCGTACAACCTTTAGAAATGCGTGCATGGATTTGAAACGGAACAGTACCATGGTGCACCACTCTTCAGCGATGGGAAGTCGAAGACGGGGCACCGTTATCCCGTTTTCCTGTAAAAATCCATGTGTCGAAAAAACGAAGGGTAAAAAACTTACGAGACCCGATAGAGATTCGGGTTGTCCGTTTTGGGCATTAATCTATCCGTTGACTGCTGAAAGCTGTCAAAGCCGTAGAACTCATCGAGGCCTTCATTTTGACAGGTTATGGCTCCCATAACTCTAAACGATCCAGAAGTTATGGTCCTCCGAATAATCGATATCTACAGGGTGCAACATCCACGGTGCAAGGTGCAACATCCGTCCGAAATGGCAAAACAGTACCGTACGACTTTTAGAAATATGTGCATGGATTTGAAACGGAACAGTACCATGGTGCACCACCCTCCAGCGATGGGAAGTCGAAGACAGGCCACGGTAATCCCGTTTTACCGTAAAAATCCACGTGTCGAAAAAACAAAGGGTAAAAAACTTACGAGACCCGATTGAGATTCGGGTTGTCCTTTTTGGGCGTTAATCTATCCGTTGATGGTTGAAAGCTGTCAAAGCCGTAGAACTCATCGAGGCCTTCGTTTGACAGATTATGGTTCCCGTAACTCTAAACGAGCCAGAAGTTATAGCCGTCCGAATAATCGATATCTACAGTGTGCAACATCCACGGTGCAAGGTGCAACATCCGTCCGAAATGGCGAAACAGTGCCGTACGACTTTTCAAAATGCGTGCATGGATTTGAAATGGAACAGTACCATGGTGCACCACTCTCCAGCGATGGTAAATCGAAGACCAGCCACGGTAATCCCGTTTTACCGTAAAAATCCACGTGTCGAAAAAACGAAGGGTAAAAAACTTACGAGACCCGATTGAGATTCGGGTTGTCCTTTTTGGGCATTAATCTATCCGTTGACGGCTGAAAGCTGTCAAAGCCGTAGAACTCATCGAGGCCTTCGTTTTGATAGGTTATGGCTCTCGTAACTCTAAACGGGCCAGAAGTTATGGTCGTCCGAATAATTGATATCTACAGGGTGCAACATCCACGGTGCAAGGTGCAACATCCGTCCGAAATGGCGAAACAGTGTCGTACGACTTTTAGAAATGCGTTCATGCATTTGAAACGGAACAATAGCATGGTGCACCACTCTCCAGCGATGGTAAATCGATGACCAGCCACGGTAATCCCGTTTTGCCGTAAGAATCCTCGTGTCGAAAAAACGAAGGGTAAAGAACTTACGAGACCCGATTGAGATTTGGGTTGTCCTTTTTGGGCATTAATATATCCGTTGATGGCTGAAAGCTGTTAAAGCCGTAGAACTCATCGAGGCCTTTGTTTTGACAGGTTATGGCTCCCGTAACACTAAACGAGCCAGAAGTTATGGCCGTCCGAATAATCGATATCTACATGTTGCAACATTCACGGTGCAAGGTGCAACATCCGTCCGAAATGGCGAAACAGTGCCGTACGACTTTTAGTGTAACGACCCGTATTTTATGTGTCGATAAATCGTAATGTAGTTGCATTAGGTCGTTAATATTGCTTGAGTCGTTTTGAACCTAAGTTGTAGGGTTTACGGCTTAAGGGGTTAGGCCGTGTAATAACTTGCTCGTGTGAAGCTTATGTCGTGTGAGAGTTAGGTCGAGAGGAGCGACCTATAGAAGTTACGACTTAAGAATGTTAGGTCGAGTTAACGAGTTAAGGAAGTTAACGACTTAGTGCTTAGATCGTGTGGAAGTTAGCTCGTGTGAGGGACTTATGGTGTTGCCGAGTTAGTGTGTTAGACCGAGGTAACGACCTAAGAAGGCTACGACTTACGGGTTAGTGAGTTAGAGAAGGTAGCGACCTAGTGGCTATGCCGTGTTATAGTTAGGCTGTGTGCTTAGTTAAGTCATGACCGACTTAAGGTAGGTCGCTAGGAAGTTAAGTTAAAGTATTTGTTAACCCGGGATGTTTTTGGGTCGTTAATGACTTTGCTAAGTCGCGGCATCGTAGATCCGCTTTCATTTTTAGGTCACATAACATCTGGACCTTTGATTTTGTTAAGTCGCATAGGGGTTAAGTCGTTCAAATGACTTAGGACTTAGGAAAATGCGGCAGAATAGATGAGTCGTGAGTTCTGAGCCATCATATATCTCCATGCTAGGCAACTTAAACTTAGGTGGGTTCTGAGCCATCCTTATTTCCCGAGCAAACGGACTCCTGTTCACTCCTTCCAAGTCTCCTTTGGCCAAACCACCTCGCACAGTTTTCCTAATCATCTCTACCAATCCAGCGTTGTCTGTCGGGGGTTGCCCCCGAGGGAACTCCGGCACATACTCTTCATGTGGCTCGTTAGTAGCAACGTTGGTTCTAGCCTGTTGAATTCCTTCCAAAGGTCCTCCTGTGTTGGATCCTGTGGGTCTGCCCCCAAGCCCTTGTTGATTGCTTTGTGGCTCCATATCTCGACCTCCATTGGGTTCCACAACCCTAGTCCCCTGTCCTGCATCCACAGCGGTTGTTGCTGTCCCTAGGTTCTGCATCCCTGCAGCTCTCATTTGCTCAAAGAAAGTCTGCATCGTTTCTTGTTGGTTCTTTAACAATCTCTCCTGCAATGAGTTTGCCATAGCCTCCATCTCATCCCGGGTTATGTAGATTGAGGCCTGTCCTTCCCCGGCTCCGGAGGATGCTTGTTGACTTCCTTCCCGTTGGCTTCTCTCAGCCCTTTGCCTTCTACTATTTTGCCTAGTCATTGTCCTTGAATCCAAACTCTTTAAAATCTTCAAATCCAAACTTCAAATCCGATGTAGCGGGTGCTAGTCGTTCTCAGTGAAAGCACCAAAGTGTTTGTGCCAAAATTGGTCACAAACCCCAAATACCGTGAAAGCACCAGTGTATGAATACAGACTAACAATATTCAAACACAAACAACAGATCTCAGCAAATATTGAACAATAATCCCAAAGTAAAGAACAGAGACACAAATTTTATAGTGGTTCGGCTATCTCCGGCCTACGTCCACTCCAAAGTTTTTATCCTTTTATTGATTATCCTTGATGATTACAGATGATTACAGCAGTTACAAAGTCCAAAACTTGAAATAAATGGCGGTAATGATGTTAAGGATTGATTCTGGCAGCGTCCGGGCGTGCTTTCCTTCTCCAAATTTTCCGACCCCTTTTCTGAACGACTAGAGGCTCTATTTATAGGCGTAGAAGGCAGATATTTCTCCTAGAAACAAGGTAGACCGCTTCAGGCACGTGAGAGGGCCCACACGACCGAAACCTGGAGATCCGGGCCCACACTGGGATCGATTCGAACTCCATTCGAATCGATCTAGAAATTGTCCAATTGAGCTGAAAATTGGTGGGAACATTCTTCAACATGTAAGCAAAATCCTGTAAAAATTTCATTGCATTTGGATCAATGGTTTGGAAGATATGATCGGTTCGAATTTGGGGTTTCCTGGACTACGCTTCGTTCGAACCGATCGCTTCGAATCGATTGATTCGAATCGATCCAAGCACGCGCCAGTAGTTCGACGTGGCGCGCATGCTTCGGGTTGATCCATCTTTGTTGCCGAGTTGAGCGCTTCCCTCCCTGAAGACGCGTTCGTATCCATTTTCAGTGAAATGTCCTTATCCACAACTCCACAGTCATGCTCGTATCCACTTGTCTGAGCTGCCCTAACTGTTTCCTTCGAATCGATCGGTTCGAATACGATCGATTCGAATGTCCTCCCTGGGTCCTTCGTATCCCTGCACTTCTGTCCTTCCTTCGAATCCATTATCTTCGAGTCCCCCTCTTTCGAATCCATCCCTTCGAGCCACTGCGTACCCTTCACGAACGCCCTCTTCGTATCGATACGAAGCAACCATGTTAGAGACAGTAGCTCGATCGATTCGAAGTCCATCGAGTCGAACCAACATCCAATGCGAACCCTTCAGAGCCGAATCCATATTGATCGATACGAAGTGTATCGATTCGAAGTGGCCGCTACCTTTGTTGGATTCGAACTATCCATGCACGCCGTGTCTTCGATCGATTCGAACCCGATGGGTTCGAACCTGATGGATTCGAATAGCATGCCTCTCCTACCTTGAATCGATCATAACTCCTCCATATGAACTCCGATTATCCTGAAATTTGAAACATAGTCTTCCCTAATCCTTATCATCATCCCCAATCAATTTCGCCCCGATCGGAGTTCAACCAAATTTTGACGACATCGATCGTAGCCTTGATTCCAACTGATCTCCAGTCCTGATATCCATCATTCCTCGTCCATTTGTTGATATCCCAGTTTTGACCAAAAATGGGATAACACCGTCAATGCCGTAGAACTCATCGAGGTCTTCTTTTTGACAGGTTATGGCTCCCGTAACTCTAAACGAGCCAGAAGTTATGGCCGTCCGAATAATCGATATCTACAGGGTGCAATATCCACGGTGCAAGGTGCAACATCCGTCTGAAATGGCGAAACAGTGCCGTACGACTTTTAGAAATGCGTGCATGGATTTGAAACGGAACAGTACCATGGTGCACCACTCTCCAGCGATGGTAAATCGAAGACCAGCCACCGTAATCTCGTTTTACCGTAAAAATCCACGTGTCGAAAAAACGAAGGGTAAAAAACTTACGAGACCCGATTGAGATTCGGGTTGACCTTTTTGGGCATTAATCTATCCGTTGACGGCTGAAAACGGTCAAAGCCGTAGAACTCATCGAGGTCTTCGTTTTGACAGGTTATGGCTCCCGTAACTCTAAACGAGCCAGAAGTTATGGCCATCCGAATAATCGATATCTACAGGGTGCAACATCCACGGTGCAAGGTGCAACATCCGTCCGTAATGGCAAAACAGTGCCGTATGACTTTTAGAAATGCGTGCATGGAGTTGAAACAGAACAGTACCATGGTGCACCACTCTCCAGCGATGGGAAGTCGAAGACGGGCCACGGTAGTCCCGTTTTACCGTAAAAATCCACGTGTCGAAAAAACGAAGGGTAAAAAACTTACGAGACCCGATTGAGATTCGGGTTGTCCTTTTTGGGAATTAATCTATCCGTTGACGGCTGAAATCTGTCAAAGCCGTATAACTCATCGAGGCCTTCGTTTTGACAGGTTATGGCTCCCTTAACTCTAAACGAGCCAGAAGTTATGGCCGTACGAATAATCGACATCTACAGGGTGCAACATCCACGGTGCAAGGTGCAACATCCGCCCGAAATGGCGAAACAGTGCCGTACGACCTTTAGAAATGCGTGCATGGATTTGAAACGGAACAGTACCATGGTGCACCACTCTTCAGCGATGGAAAGTCGAAGACGGGGCACTGTAATCCCGTTTTACCGTAAAAATCCACGTGTCGAAAAAACGAAGGGTAAAAACTTACGAGACCCGACAGAGATTCGGGTTGTCCTTTTTGGGCATTAATCTATCCATTGATGGCTGAAAGCTATCAAAGCCGTAGAACTCATCGAGGCCTTCGTTTTGATAGGTTATGGCTCCCGTAACTCTAAACGACAGAAGTTATGCCCGTCCGAATAATCGATATCTACAGGGTGCAACATCCACGGTGCAAGGTGCAACATCCGTCCGAAATGGCAAAACAGTGCCGTACGACCATTAGAAATGCGTGCATGGATTTGAAACGGAACAGTACCATGGTGCACCACTCTCCAGCGATGGTAAATCGAAGACCAGCCACCGTAATCCCGTTTTACCGTAAAAATCCACGTGTCAAAAAAACGAAGGGTAAAAAACTTACGAGACCCGATTGAGATTCGGGTTGTCCTTTTTGGGCATTAATCTATCTGTTGACGGCTGAAAGCTGTAAAAGCCGTAGAACATATCGAGGCCTTCGTTTTGACAGGTTATGGCTCCCGTAACTCTAAACGAGCCAAACGTTATGGCCGTCTGAATAATCGATATCTACAGGGTGCAACATCCACGGTGCAAGGTACAACATCCGTCCGAAATGGCGAAACAGTGCCGTACGACCTTTAGAAATGCGTGCATCGATTTGAAACGGAACAGTTCCATGGTGCACCACTCTTCAGCGATGGGAAGTCGAAGACGGGGCACCGTAATCCCGTTTTACCGTAAAAATCCACATGTCGAAAAAACGAAGGGTAAAAAACTTACGAGACCCGATTGAGATTCGGGTTGTCCTTTTTGGGCATTAATCTATCCGTTGACGGCTGAAAGCTGTCAAAGCCGTAGAACTCATCGAGGCCTTCGTTTTGACAGGCTATGGCTCCCGTAAATCTAAACGAGCCAGAAGTTAGGGTCGTCCGAACAATCGATATCTACATGGTGCAACATCCATCCGAAATGGCGAAACAGTGCCGTACGACTTTTCGAAATGCGTGCATGGATTTGAAATGGAACGGTACCATGGTGCACCACTCTCCAGCGATGGGAAGTCGAAGACGGGCCACGGTAATCCCGTTTTACCGTAAAAATCTACGTGTTGAAAAAACGAAGGGTAAAAAACTTACGAGACCCGATTGAGATTCAGATTGTCCTTTTTGGGCATTAATCTATCTGTTGATGGCTGAAAGCTGTCAAAGTCGTAGAACTTATCGAGGCCTTCGTTTTGACAGGTTATGGCTCCCGTAACTCTAAACGAGCCAAAAGTTATAGCCGTCCGAATAATCGATATCTATAAGGTGCAACATCCACGGTGCAAGGTGCAACATCCGTCCGAAATGGTGAAACAGTGCCGTACGACTTTTCGAAATGCGTGCATGGATTTGAAACGGAATAGTACCATGGTGGACCACTCTCCAGCGATGGTAAATCGATGACCAGCCACCGTAATCCTCGTTTTACCGTAAAAATCCACGTGTCGAAAAACGAAGGGT
Source organism: Allium cepa (assembly GCA_030765085.1). Classification (NCBI taxonomy): domain Eukaryota; kingdom Viridiplantae; phylum Streptophyta; class Magnoliopsida; order Asparagales; family Amaryllidaceae; genus Allium; species Allium cepa. The sequence continues at coordinate 4,913,336 of CM060941.1, forward strand.
AAAGAACTTACGAGACCCGATTGAGATTCGGGTTTCCTTTTTGTGCATTAATCTATCCGTTGACGGCTGAAAGCTGTCAAAGACGTAGAACTCATCGAGACCTTCGTTTTGACAGGTTATGGCTCCCGTAACTCTAAACGAGCCAGAAGTTATGGCCGTCCGAATAATCGATATCTATAGGGTGCAACATCCACGGTGCAAGGTGCAACATCCGTCCGAAATGGAGAAACAGTGCCATACGACCTTTAGAAATGCGTGCATGGATTTGAAACGGAACAGTACCATGGTGCACCACTCTTCAGCGATGGAAAGTCGAAGACGTGGCACCGTAATCCTGTTTTACCGTAAAAATCCACGTGTCGAAAAAACGAAGGGTAAAAAACTTACGAGACCCGATTGAGATTCGGGTTGTCCTTTTTGGGCATTAATCTATCCTTTGACGGCTGAAAGCTATCACAACCGTAAGAATCATCGAGGCCTTCGTTTTGACAGGTTATGGCTCCCGTAACTCTAAACGAGCCAGAAGTTATGGTCGTCCGAATAATTGATATCTACAGGGTGCAACATTCACGGTGCAAGGTGCAACATCAGTCCGAAATGGCGAAACAGTGCCGTACGACTTTTAGAAATACGTGCATGGATTTGAAACGGAACAGTACCATGGTGCACCACTCTCCAATGATGGGAAGTTGAAGACGGGCCACGGTAATCCCGTTTTACCGTAAAAATCCACGTGTCGAAAAAACGAAGGGTAAAAAACTTAAGAGACCCGATTGAGATTCGGGTTGTCCTTTTTGGGCATTAATCTATCCGTTGACGGCTGAAAGCAGTCAAAGCCGTAGAACTCATCGAGGCCTTCGTTTTGACAGGTTATGGCTCCCGTAACTCTAAACGAGCCAGAAGTTATGGCCGTCCGAATAATCGATATCTACAGGGTGCAACATCCACGGCGCAAGGTGCAACATCCGTCCGAAATGGCGAAACAGTGCCGTACGACTTTTAGAAATGCGTGCATGGATTTGAAACGGAACAGTACCATGGTGCACCACTCTCCAGCGATGGAAAGTCGAAGACGGGCCACGGTAATCCCGTTTTACCGTAAAAATCCACGTGTTGAAAAAACGAAGGGTAAAAAACTTACGAGACCTGATTGAGATTCGGGTTTTCCTTTTTGGGCATTAATCTATCCGTTGATGGCTAAAAGGTGTCAAAGCCGTAGAACTTATCGAGGCCTTCGTTTTGACAGGTTATGGCTCCCGTAACTCTAAACGAGCCAGAAGTTAAAGCCGTCCGAATAATCGATATCTACAAGATGAAACATCCACGGTGCAAGGTGCAACATCCGTCCAAAAGGGCGAAACAGTGTCGTACGACTTTTCGAAATGCATGCATGGATTTGAAACAGAACAGTACCATGGTGCACCACTCTCCAGCGATGGTAAATCGAAGACCAGCCACCGTAATCCTCGTTTTACCGTAAAAATCCACGTGTCAAAATAACGAAGGGTAAAAAACTTACGAGACCCGATTTAGATTCGGGTTGTCCTTTTTGGGCATTAATCTATCCGTTGACGGCTGAAAGCTGTCAAAGACGTAGAACTCATTGAGGCCTTCGTTTTGACAGGTTATGGCTCCCGTAACTCTAAACGAGCCAGAAGTTATGGCCGTCCGAATAATCGATATCTACAGGGTGCAACATCCACGGTGCAAGGTGCTACATCCGTCCGAAATGGCGAAACAGTGCCGTACGACCTTTAGAAATGCGTGCATAGATTTGAAACGGAACAGTACCATGGTGCACCACTCTTCATCGATGGGAAGTCGAAGACCGGGCACCGTAATCCCGTTTTACCGTAAAAATCCACGTGTCGAAAAAACTAAGGGTAAAAAACTTACGTGACCCGATTGAGATTCGGGTTGTCCTTTTTGGGCATTAATTTATCCGTTGACGGCTGAAAGCAGTCAAAGCCGTAGAACTCATCGAGGCCTTCGTTTTGTCAGGTTATGGCTCCCGTAACTCTAAACGCGCCAGAAGTTATGGCCGTCCGAATAATCGATATCTACAGGGTGCAACATCCACGGTGCAAGGTGCAACATCCGTCCGAAATGGCGAAACAGTGCCGTACGACCTTTAGAAATGCGTGCATGGATTAGAAATGGAATAGTACCATGGTGCACCACTCTCCAGTGATGGGAAGTCGAAGACGGGCCATGGTAATCTCGTTTTACCGTAAAAATCCACGTGTCGAAAAAACGAAGGGTAAAAAACATACGAGACCCGATTGAGATTCGGGTTGTCCTTTTTGGGCATTAATCTATCCGTTGACGGCTGAAAGCAGTCAAAGCCGTAGAACTCATCGAGGCCTTCGTTTTGACAGGTTATGGCTCCCGTAACTCTAAACAAGCCAGAAGTTATGGCCGTCCGAATAATCGATATCTACAGCGTGCAACATCCACGGTGCAAGGCACAACATCCGTCCAAAATGGCGAAACAGTGCTGTACGACCATTAGAAATGCGTGGATGGATTTGAAACGGAACAGTACCATGTTGCACCACTCTCCAGCGATGGTAAATCGAAGACCAGCCACCGTAATCCCGTTTTACCGTAAAAATTCACGTGTCGAAAAAACGAAGGTTAAAAAACTTACGAGACCCGATTGAGATTCGGGCTGTCCTTTTTGGGCATTAATCTATCCGTTGATGGCTGAAAGCCGTCAAAGCCGTAGAACTCATTGAGGCCTTTGTTTTGACAGGTTATGGCTCTTGTAACTCTAAACGAGCCAGAAGTTATGGCCGTCCGAATAATCGATATCTACAGGGTGCAACATCCACGGTGCAAGGTGCAACATCCGTCCGAAATGGCGAAACAGTGCCGTAGGACCTTTAGAAAGTCGTGCATGGATTTGAAATGGAACAGTACGATGGTGCACCACTCTCCAGCGATGGAAAGTCGAAGACGGGCCGCGGTAATCCCGTTTTACCATAAAAATCCACGTGTCGAAAAAACGAAGGGTAAAAAACTTGCGAGACCCGATTGAGATTCGGGTTGTCCTTTTTGGGCATTAATCTATCCGTTGACGGCTGAAAGCAGTCAAAGCCGTAGAACTCATCGAGGCCTTCTTTTTGACAGGTTATGGCTCCCGTAACTCTAAACGAGCCAGAAGTTATAGCCGTCCGAATAATCGATATCTACAGGGTGCAACATCCACGGTGCGAGGTGCAACATCCGTCCGAAATGGCGAAACAGTGTCGTACGACCATTAGAAATGCATGCATGGATTTGAAACGGAACAGTACCATGGTGCACCACTCTCCAGCGATGGTAAATCGAAGGCCAGCCACCGTAATCCTATTTTACCGTAAAAATCCACGTGTCAAAAAAACGAAGGGTAAAAAACATACGAGACCCAATTGAGATTCGGGTTGTCCTTTTTGGGCATTAATCTATCCGTTGACGGCTGAAAGCTGTCAAACCCGTAGACCATATCAGGGCCTTCGTTTGGACAGGTTATGGCTCCCGTAACTCTAAACGAGCCAGAAGTTATGGCCGTCCGAATAATCGATTTCTACAGGGTGCAACATCCACAGTGTAAGGTGCAACATCCGTCCGAAATGGCGAAACAGTACCGTACGACCTTTAGAAATGCGTGCAGGGATTTGAAACGGAACAGTACCATGGTGCACCACTCTTCAGCGATGGGAAGTCGAAGAGGGGGCACCGTAATCCCGTTTTACCGTAAAAATCCACGTGTCGAAAAAACGAAGGGTAAAAAACTTACGAGACCCGATTGAGATTCGGGTTGTCCTTTTTGGGCATTAATCTATTCGTTGATGGCTGAAAGCTGTCAATGCCGTAGAACTCATCGAGGCCTTCGTTTGGACAGGTTATGGCTCCCGTAACTCTAAACGAGCCAGAAGTTATGGCCGTCCGAATAATCGATATCTACAGGGTGGAACATCCACGGTGCAAGGTGCAACATCCGTCCGAAATGGCGAAACAGTGCCGTACGACCATTAGAAATGCTTGCATGGATTTGAAACGGAACAGTACCATGGTGCACCACTCTCCAGCGAGGGTAAATCGAAGACCAGCCACCGTAATCCCGTTTTACCGTAAAAATCCACGTGTCGAAAAAACGAAGGGTAAAAAACTTACGAGACCCGATTGAGATTCGGGTTGTCCTTTTTGGGCATTAATCTATTCGTTGATGGCTGAAAGCTGTCAAAGCCGTAGACCATATCGAGGCCTTAGTTCTGACAGGTTATGGCTCCCATAACTCTAAACGAGCCAGAAGTTATGGCCGTCCGAATAATCGATATCTACAGGGTGCAACATCCATGGTGCAAGGTGCAACATCCGTCCGAAATGTCGAAACAGTGCCGTACGACCTTTAGAAATGCGTGCATGGATTTGAAACGGAACAGTACCATGGTGCACCACTCTTCAGCGATGGAAAGTCGAAGACGGGGCACCGTAATTCCGTTTTACCGTAATAATCCACGTGTCGAAAAAACGAAGGGTAAAAAACTTACGAGACCCGATTGAGATTAGGGTTGTCCTTTTTGGGCATTAATCTATCCATTGACAGATGAAAGCTGTCAAAGCCGTAGAACTCATCGTGGCCTTCGTTTTGACAGGTTATGACTCCCGTAACTCTAAACGAGCGAGAAGTTATGTCCGTCCGAATAATCAATATCTACAGGATGCAACATCCACGGTGCAAGGTGCAACATCCATCTGAAATAGCGAACAGTGTCGTACGACTTTTAGAAATGCGTGCATGGATTTGAAACGGAACAGTACCATGGTGCACCACTCTCCAGCGATCGTAACTCGAAGACCAGCCACCGCAATCCTCGTTTACAATAAAAATCCACGTGTCGAAAAAATGAAGGGTAAAAAACATACGAGACCCGATTGAGATTCGGGTTGTCCTTTTTGGGCATTAATCTATCCGTTGACGGCTGAAAGCCGTCAAAGCCGTAGAACTCATCGAGGCCTTCGTTTTGACAGGTTATGGCTCCCGTAACTCTAAACGAGACAGAAGTTATGGCCGTCCGAATAATCGATATCTAAAGGGTGCAACATCCACGGTGCAAGGTGCAACATCCGTCCGAAATGGCGAAACAGTGCCGTAGGACTTTTTGAAATGCGTGCATGGATTTGAAACGGAACAGTACCATGGTGCACCACTCTCCAGCAATGGGAAGTCGAAGACGGGACACGGTAATCCCGTTTTACCGTAAAAATCCACGTGTCGAAAAAACAAAGGGTAAAAAACTTACGAGACCCGATTGAGATTCGGGTTGTCCTTTTTGGGCATTAGTCTATCCGTTGATGGCTGAAAGCTGTCAAAGCCGTAGAACTTATCGAGGCCTTCGTTTTGACTGGTTATGGCTCCCGTAACTCTAAACGAGCCAGAAGTTATAGCCATCCGAATAATCGATATCTACAAGGTGCAACATCCACGGTGCAAGGTGCAACATCTGTCCGAAATGGAGAAACAGTGCCGTACGACTTTTCAAAATGCGTGCATGGATTTGAAACAGAACAGTACCATGGTGCACCACTCTCCAGCGATGGTAAATCGAAGAACAGCCACCGTAATCCTCGTTTTACCGTAAAAATCCACGTGTCGAAAAAACGAAGTGTAAAAAACTTACGAGACCCGATTGAAATTCGGGTTATCCTTTTTGGGCGTTAATCTATCCATTGACGGCTGAAAGCTGTCAAAGAAGTAGAACTCATCGAGGCCTTCGTTTTGACAGGTTATGGCTCCCGTAACTCTAAACGAGCCGGAAGTTATGATCGTCCGAATAATCGATATCTACAGGGTGCAACATCCACGGTGCAAGGTACAACATCCGTCCGAAATGGCGAAACAGTGCCGTACGACCTTTAGAAATGCGTGCATGGATTAGAAACGGAACAGTACCATGGTGCACCACTCTTCAGCGATGGGAGGTCGAAGACGGGCCACCGTAATCCCGTTTTACCGTAAAAATCCACGTGTCGAAAAAACGAAGGGTAAAAAACTTACGAGACCCGATTGAGATTCGGGTTGTCCTTTTTGTGCAGTAATCTATCCGTTGACGGCTGAAAGCTGTCAAAGCCGTAGAACTCATCGAGGCCTTCGTTTTGACAAGTTATGGCTCCCGTAACTCTAAACGAGCAAGAAGTTATGGCCGTCCGAATAATCGATATCTACAGGGTGCAACATCCACGGTGCAACGTGCAACATCCGTCCGAAATGGCGAAACAGTGCCGTACGACTTTTAGAAATACGTGCATGGATTTGAAACGGAACAGTACCATGGTGCACCACTCTCCAGCGATGGGAAGTCGAAGACGGGCCACGGTAATCCGTGTTACCGAAAAAATCCACGTGTCGAAAAAACGAAGGGTAAAAAACTTACGAGACCCGATTGAGATTCGGGTTGTCCTTTTTGGGCATTAATCTATCCGTTGATGGCTGAAAGCTATCAAAGCCGTAGAACTCATCGCGGCCTTCGTTTTGACAGGTTATGTCTCCCGTAACTCTAAACGAGCCAGAAGTTATGGCCGTCCGAATAATTGATATCTACAGGGTGCAACATCCACGGTGCAAGGTGCAACATCCGTCCGAAATGGAGAAACAGTGCCGTACAACTTTTAGAAATGCGTGCATGGATTTGAAACGGAACAGTACCATGGTGCACCACTCTCCAGCGATGTGAAGTCGAAGACGGGACACGGTAATCCCGTTTTACCGTAAAAATCCACGTGTCGAAAAAACGAAGGGTAAAAAACTTACGAGACCCGATTGAGGTTCGGGTTGTCCTTTTTGGGCATTAATCTATCCGTTGATGGCTGAAAGCTGTCAAAGCCGTAGATCTTATCGAGGCCTTCGTTTTGACAGGTTATGACTCCCGTAACTTTGAACGAGCCAGAAGTTACCGCCGTCCGAATAATCGATATCTACAAGGTGCAACATCCACGGTGCAAGGTGCAACATCCGTCCGAAATGGCGAAACAGTGCCGTACGACTTTTCGAAATGCGTGGATGGATTTGAAATGGAACAGTACCATGGTGCACCACTCTCCAGCGATGGTAAATCGAAGACCAGCCACCGTAATCCTCTTTTTACCGTAAAAATCCACGTGTCGAAAAAACGATGGGTAAAAAACTTACGAGACCCGATTGTGATTCGGGTTGTCCTTTTTGGGCATTAATCTATCTGTTGATGGCTGAAAGCTGTCAAAGACGTAGAACTTATCGAGGCCTTAGTTCTGACAGGTTATGGCTCCCATAACTCTAAACGAGCCAGAAGTTATGGCCGTCCGAATAATCGATATCTACAGGGTGCAACATCCACGGTGCAAGGTGCAACATCCGTCCGAAATGGCGAAACAGTGCCGTACGACCTTTAGAAATGCGTGCATGGATTTGAAACGGAACAGTACCATGGTGCACCACTCTTCAGCGATGGGAAGTCGAAGAAGGGGAACCGTAATCCCGTTTTACCGTAAAAATCCACGTGTCGAAAAAACGAAGGGTAAAAAACTTACAAGACCCGATTGAGATTAGGGTTGTCCTTTTTGGGCATTAATCTATCCGTTGACAGCTGAAAGCTGTCAAAGCCGTAGAACTCATCGTGGCCTTCGTTTTGACAGGTTATGGCTCCCGTAACACTAAACGAGGCAGAAGTTATGGCCGTTCGAATAATCGATATCTACAGGGTGCAACATCCACGGTGCAAGGTGCAACATCCGTCCGAAATGGCGAAACAGTGCCGTACGACTTTCAGAAATACGTGCATGGATTTGAAATGGAACAGTACCATGGTGCACCACTCTCCGGCGGTGGGAACTCGAAGACGGGCTACGGTAATCCTGTTTTACCGTAAAAATCCACGTGTCGAAAAAACGACGGGTAAAAAACTTACGAGACCCGATTGAGATTCGGGATGTCCTTTTTGGGCATTAATCTATCCGTTGACGGCTGAAAGCTGTCAAAGCCGTAAAACTCATCGAGGCCTTCGTTTTGACAGGTTATGGCTCCCGTAACTTTAAACGAGCCAGAAGTTATAGCCGTCCGAATAATCGATATCTACAGGGTGCAACATCCACGGTGCAAGGTGCAACATCCGTCCGAAATGGCGAAACAGTGCCGTACGACTTTTCGAAATGCATGCATGGATTTGAAACAGAATAGTATCATGGTGCACCACTCTCCAGCGATGGTAAATCGAAGACCAGCCACGGTAATCCCGTTTTACCGTAAAAACCACGTGTCGAAAAAACGAAGGGTAAAAAACTTACGAGACCCGATTGAGATTCGGGTTGTCCTTTTTGGGCATTAATCTATCCGTTGGCTGAAAGCTGTCAAAGCCGTAGAAATCATCGAGGCCTTCGTTTTGACAGGTTATGGCGCCCGTAACTCTTAACGAGCCAGAAGTTATGGCCGTCCGAATAATCGATATCTACAGGGTGCAACATCCACGGTGCATGGTGCAACATCCGTCCGAAATGGCGAAACAGTGCCGTATGACTTTTAGAAATGCGTGCATGGATTTGAAATGGAACAGTACCATGGTGCACCACTCTCCAGTGATGGGAAGTCGAAAACAGACCACGGTAATCCCGTTTTACCGTAAAAATCCACGTGTCGAAAAAACGAAGGGTAAAAAACTTACGAGACCCGATTGAGATTCGGGTTGTCCTTTTTGGGCATTAATCTATCCGTTGGCGACTGAAAGCTGTCAAAGCCGTAGATCTCATCGAGGCCTTCGTTTTGACAGGTTATGGCTCCCGTAACTCTAAACTAGCCAGAAGTTATGGCCGTCCGAATAATCGATATCTACAGGGTGCAACATCCACGGTGCAAGGTGCAACATCCGTCCGAAATGGCGAAATAGTGCCGTACGACCTTTAGAAATTCATGCATGGATTTGAAACGGAACAGTACCATGGTGCACAACTCTCCAGCGATGGTAAATCGAAGACCAGCCACCGTAATCCCGTTTTAGTAAAAATCCACGTGTCGAAAAAACGAAGGGTAAAAAACTTACGAGACCCGATTGAGATTCAGGTTGTCCTTTTTGGGTATTAACCTATCCGTTGACGCCTGAAAGCTATCAAAGCCGTAGAACTCGTCGAGGCCTTCGTTTTGACAGGTTATGGCACTCGTAACTCTAAACGATCCAGAAGTTATGGCCATCCGAATAATCGATATCTACAAGGTGCAACATCCACGGTGCAAGGTGCTACATCCGTCCGTAATGGCGAAACAGTGCCGTAAGACCTTTAGAAATTCGTGCATGGATTTGAAATGGAACAGTACCTGGTACACCACTCTCCAGCGATGGTAAATCGAATACCAGCCACCGTAATCCCGTTTTACCGTAAAAATCCACGTGTCAAAAAAACGAAGGGTAAAAAACTTACGAGACCCGATTGAGGTTCGGGTTGTCCTTTTTGGGCATTAATCTATCCGTTGATGGCTGAAAGCTGTCAAAGCCATAGAAATCATCGAGGCCTTCGTTTTGACAGGTTTTGGCTCCCGTAACTCTTAACGAGCCAGAAGTTATGGCCGTCCGAATAATCGATATCTACAGGGTGCGACATCCACGGTGCAAGGTGCAACATCCGTCCGAAATGGCGAAACAGTGCCGTAAGACCTTTAGAAATTCGTGCATGGATTTGAAATGGAACAGTACCACGGTACATCACTCTCCAGCGATGGTAAATCGAAGACCAGCCACGGTAATCCCGTTTTACCGTAAAAATCCACGTGTCGAAAAAACGAAGGGTAAACAACTTACGAGACCCGATTGAGATTCGGGTTGTCCTTTTTGGGCATTAATCTATCCGTTGATTGCAGAAAGCTGTCAAAGCCGTAGAAATCATCGAGGCCTTCGTTTTGACAGGTTATGGCTCCCGTAATTCTTAACGTGCCAGAAGTTATGGTCGTCCGAATAATCGATATCTACAGGGTGCAACATCCACGGTGCAAGGTGCAACATCCGTCCGAAATGACGAAACAGTGCCGTATGACTTTTAGAAACGCGTGCAAGGATTTGAAACGGAAAAGTACCGTGGTGCACCACTCTCCAGCGATTGGAAGTCGAAAACGGACCACGGTAATCCCGTTTTACCGTAAAAATCCATGTGTCGAAAAAACGAAGGGTAAAAAACTTACGAGACCCGATTGAGGTTTGGGTTGTCCTTTTTGGGCATTAATCTATCCGTTGACGGCTGAAAGCTATCAAAGCCGTAGAACTCATCGAGGCCTTCATTTTGATAGGTTATGGCTCCCGTAACTCTAAACGAGCCAAAAGTAATGGCCGTCTGAATAATCGATATCTACAGGGTGCAACATCCACGGTGCAAGGTGCAAAATCCGTCCGAAATGACGAAACAGTGTCGTACGACTTTTAGAAATGCGTTCATGCATTTGAAACGGAACAGAACCATGGTTCACCACTCTCCAGCGATGGTAAATCGAAGACCAGCTACGGTAATCCCGTTTTGCCGTAAAAATCCACGTGTCGAAAAAACGAAGGGTAAAAAACTTACGAGACCCGATTGAGATTCGGGTTGTCCTTTTTGGGCATTAATATATCCGTTGATGGCTGAAAGCTGTCAAGGCCGTAGAACTCATCGAGGCCTTCGTTTTGACAGGTTATGGCTCCCGTAACTCTAAATGAGCCAGAAGTTATGGTCGTCCGAATAATCGATATCTACAGGGTGCGACATCCACGGTGCAAGGTGCAACATCCGTCCGAAATGGCGAAACAGTGCCGTACGACTTTTAGAAATGCATGCATGGATTTGAAATGGAATTGTACCATGGTGCACCACTCTCCAGCGATGGGAAGTCGAAGACGGGCCACGGTAATCCCGTTTTACCGTAAAAATCCACGTGTCGAAAAAACGAAGGGTAAAAAACTTACGAGACCCGATTGAGATTTGGGTTGTCCTTTTTGGGCATTAATCTATCCGTTGACGGCTGAAAGCTGTCAAAGCCGTAGAACTCATCGAGGCCTTCGTTTTGATAGGTTATGGCTCCTGTAACTCTAAACGAGCCAGAAGTAATGGCCGTCTGAATAATCGATATCTACAGGGTGCAACATCCACGGTGCAAGGTGCAACATCTGTCCGAAATGGCGAAACAGTGCCGTACGACTTTTCAAAATACGTGCATGGATTTGAAACGGAACAGTACCATGGTGCACCACTCTCCAGCGATGGTAAATCGAAGGCCAGCCACCGTAATCTCCGTTTTACCGTAAAAATCCACGTGTCGAAAAAACGAAGGATAAAAAACTTACGACACCCGATTGAGATTCGGGTTGTCCTTTTTGGGCATTAATCTATCCGTTGATGGATGAAAGCTGTCAAAGCCGTAGACCATATCGAGGCCTTCGTTTTGACAGGTTATGGCTCCCGTAACTCTAAACGAGCCAGAAGTTATGGCCGTCCGAATAATCGATATCTACAGGGTGCAACATCCACAGTGCAAGGTGCAACATCCGTCCGAAATGGCGAAACAGTGCCGTACAACCTTTAGAAATGCGTGCATGGATTTGAAACGGAACAGTACCATGGTGCACCACTCTTCAGCGATGGGAAGTCGAAGACGGGGCACCGCTATCCCGTTTTCCTGTAAAAATCCATGTGTCGAAAAAACGAAGGGTAAAAAACTTAGGAGACCCGATAGAGATTCGGGTTGTCCTTTTTGGGCATTAATCTATCCGTTGACTGCTGAAAGCTGTCAAAGCCGTAGAACTCATCGAGGCCTTCATTTTGACAGGTTATGGCTCCCATAACTCTAAACGATCCAGAAGTTATGGTCCTCCGAATAATCGATATCTACAGGGTGCAACATCCACGGTGCAAGGTGCAACATCCGTCCGAAATGGCAAAACAGTGCCGTACGACTTTTAGAAATATGTGCATGGATTTGAAACGGAACAGTACCATGGTGCACCACCCTCCAGCGATGGGAAGTCGAAGACAGGCCACGGTAATCCCGTTTTACCGTAAAAATCCACGTGTCGAAAAAACAAAGGGTAAAAAACTTACGAGACCCGATTGAGATTCGGGTTGTCCTTTTTGGGCGTTAATCTATCCGTTGATGGTTGAAAGCTGTCAAAGCCGTAGAACTCATCGAGGCCTTCGTTTGACAGATTATGGTTCCCGTAACTCTAAACGAGCTAGAAGTTATAGCCGTCCGAATAATCGATATCTACAGTGTGCAACATCCACGGTGCAAGGTGCAACATCCGTCCGAAATGGCGAAACAGTGCCGTACGACTTTTCAAAATGCGTGCATGGATTTGAAATGGAACAGTACCATGGTGCACCACTCTCCAGCGATGGTAAATCGAAGACCAGCCACGGTAATCCCGTTTTACCGTAAAAATCCACGTGTCGAAAAAACGAAGGGTAAAAAACTTACGAGACCCGATTGAGATTCGGGTTGTCCTTTTTGGGCATTAATCTATCCGTTGACGGCTGAAAGCTGTCAAAGCCGTAGAACTCATCGAGGCCTTCGTTTTGATAGGTTATGGCTCTCGTAACTCTAAACGGGCCAGAAGTTATGGCCGTCCGAATAATTGATATCTACAGGGTGCAACATCCACGGTGCAAGGTGCAACATCCGTCCGAAATGGCGAAACAGTGTCGTACGACTTTTAGAAATGCGTTCATGCATTTGAAACGGAACAATACCATGGTGCACCACTCTCCAGCGATGGTAAATCGATGACCAGCCACGGTAATCCCGTTTTGCCGTAAGAATCCTCGTGTCGAAAAAACGAAGGGTAAAGAACTTACGAGACCCGATTGAGATTTGGGTTGTCCTTTTTGGGCATTAATATATCCGTTGATGGCTGAAAGCTGTTAAAGCCGTAGAACTCATCGAGGCCTTTGTTTTGACAGGTTATGGCTCCCGTAACACTAAACGAGCCAGAAGTTATGGCCGTCCGAATAATCGATATCTACAGGTTGCAACATTCACGGTGCAAGGTGCAACATCCGTCCGAAATGGCGAAACAGTGCCGTACGACTTTTAGTGTAACGACCCGTATTTTATGTGTCGATAAATCGTAATGTAGTTGCATTAGGTCGTTAATATTGCTTGAGTCGTTTTGAACCTAAGTTGTAGGGTTTACGGCTTAAGGGGTTAGGCCGTGTAATAACTTGCTCGTGTGAAGCTTATGTCGTGTGAGAGTTAGGTCGAGAGGAGCGACCTATAGAAGTTACGACTTAAGAATGTTAGGTCGAGTTAACGAGTTAAGGAAGTTAACGACTTAGTGCTTAGATCGTGTGGAAGTTAGCTCGTGTGAGGGACTTATGGTGTTGCCGAGTTAGTGTGTTAGACCGAGGTAACGACCTAAGAAGGCTACGACTTACGGGTTAGTGAGTTAGAGAAGGTAGCGACCTAGTGGCTATGCCGTGTTATAGTTAGGCTGTGTGCTTAGTTAAGTCATGACCGACTTAAGGTAGGTCGCTAGGAAGTTAAGTTAAAGTATTTGTTAACCCGGGATGTTTTTGGGTCTTTAATGACTTTGCTAAGTCGCGGCATCGTAGATCCGCTTTCATTTTTAGGTCACATAACATCTGGACCTTTGATTTTGTTAAGTCGCATAGGGGTTAAGTCGTTCAAATGACTTAGGACTTAGGAAAATGCGGCAGAATAGATGAGTCGTGAGTTGCTAGGTTGTGTGAGCGTTGTTGTGTTGAGTCGCGCGTGAGGCTCCGTGTTAGTTAGGTCGTAAGGCTGGTTGAGTCGGCAAGGTTAGGTCGTGGACGACTCATGGGGTAGGTCGGCAACGGCCTATAGGGGCGGACGACTCATGGATCTGCCTATAAATAGAAGGGTTTGGCTCACTTTTTGGCACCGGATTTTGGAGCGACGAAGTGCTGCCATTTTGAGAGCTCGACTACTACACTTCTTCACTTCTTTTTCTCCACTCTAATCTAGTGCTAACATCCATCCAAGATCGAAGTTCAAGATCGAAGATCCAAGAGGTAAAGTTGAAGATCTTCATCCAACAAAGAGAGATTTCATCGTTTGAAGCGAGATTTTGCCGGATCAAGCTTGGTTCCTTGCTGCCCAGATCTGGAGTTGATTGTTTTTAAGGTGTTTAGGTGATTCGGTGAGTGGTAGTTATCTCTCACACGGACCCAAGGGAGTATATTGGATTGGTGGCTTGTTTATGTGTTAAAGATAGTGATTTCTTGCATTTTCCCTAAGTATGCATGTAGATCTATCATCTATGAAGTTTTGACACCTATTTTACTACATGTTCACTAATGCAAGTTCATTCACCAAGTTGTAGAGATATTGTTTATAATTCATGCTTGTTAGAATGCTTGTTAGATTTGAACTCTTTATTTACGGAATTGCCATTATTGTTGTAATTGTTTATTTAGCTCTTGTTTGAATGATTGATTGCTTGGATTAATGTTTGGTTTGATTGATTAGTTGATCGATAACTTGATTTGGGCAAGTTGGTCGAAGATGATTCAAAAGCTAAGTGGAAAGGCTCTTGAATAAGGAAAGCTGCTTGTGGCATATGAAGCGGATGTTGAAGCTCATATGGAGAGATTTGAGGATGATGTTGAGATGGGACTTTGCCATGATGCGATGAGGCAAACCATGATGTTGAGATGGGACTTTGCTATGATGCGATGAAGCAAAGTATGATGTGAGAAAGCCTTGGTTTAATCCAGACGGGATCATCCCAAGCATGTTGATAACTCGGCGATGCGATTCGAGTTGGTTGATAATGGTTAGCTTGAGAGGCACTTGAGCTAGTATGGAAATAGTCGTCGAGGAGGATGACTAGAAGGCTGAGATTTTATCGTTATTGAAGTTTCTAGCATGCTCAAAGCAAGAGTATGTTGGAACGGGCTGCGACGATGTTCCAAGCACGTGCTGCGATGACGTGCTAGTACTCTGGGTAGTTGCGAGAATTCCTAGGCACGGGCTGCGAGGACGTGCGGAGTTATGTCTAGAACCGGGGTTACCATTAGCCCTTGACAGGCGGTCATTCAACTAACGGTGATATCGAGGCAATGATAACAGTGATAGCCAGAGTCATGGATGTTTGGTTGTATCACCATTCGGTCTCAAGAGTGGTGTTTTCTGGGTGCTTATCTGATCTTGGTTTAGGCCTTGGGGGTTTGTATTTGGAAAACATCGACCTTAACTCGAGTGATAATTACTTTATTTTAAATGTCTGCTTTGCTATGCTTGTTTATGCTTAGTGGGTCGGAGGGCTATCGCTGTAGAAAGAGGTGGAGTGGGATGATTGAGTTCCTATTCCTTTTATCCTTTATGCTCTTTTGGTATGTTTGATAGTTAATTTACTGCTCACTAAGACTGTTGTCTGACTCAAGGTTTTATGTTCAACTCTTATTACCTTGGGTTGTTCATCCATGTTGGGATGGGCAGACTAGGTAGCAGGTGACAGGTGCTGTTCTTTGCTACCAACGCTGTTGATGACGAAGACGAGCTGGAGGCTTTTGCATATTCTTTTCTTGCTATATGCACTGGATGTTCCGCTGTTTGTTTGATACTCTGAGTGTTATGTAGTGAGGCTTGATGTAATGACTATTCAGATGATTGTATAAAACTATTATGAGTTTATATGATGAGACTTCTGCTCTATAGAGCTTCACTATGTATATTTTCTATTGTATTTTATCCATGCGCTGTGAGTAATACGATAGAGTTTCTGCTTTATCTTACCCTGACTATCGTCCATGGCTGCCTGGCACGCCTTTCAGCACACCATTCTCTTGTTTAGTGCGGGAGTCATGGGTGGTCGTCACATTTGGTATCGGAGCTTTGGTTAATCGATTTTAGCCAACGCTCGCTGACGTAACTACGTATGAGAGACGTAATTGTATTTTGATGGATGATTACTATATATATTATATAGTAGTTTATAAGAATTTGAACTCCTTTTGTAGTCGTTTCTCAAGGTGTTCTAAATCATTCCTTTTTGTAGATATTAAGGATGAGTCGAAGTGAGAGACAAGCTGCTAGGGAAATCCGTGCTGTTGGGGGAGCTACTGATTATGATGCAATGTTCGAAGCTATGATGACTTCGATCATGAGAAGGATACCAACTTTAGGACCGTCAGTAGATGTTAGAGTTCAAGTTCAAGCTCCAAGACCAGTGGATTTTGCTAAGTTGTGTAAAGACTATACTTCTCTTGGAGGAAAAGTTTTCTTGGGGACAGAATCAACCATAGAAGTTCAGAGATGGATTGATGCTTGTAGAAGGATTTTTGGTGACTTGGGAATCGAGGATGAAACTAAGAGGAAGCTTGCATCGAGACAGCTTCAGGGAAGAGCTGCTGTTTGGTGGGGATCTATCACTATTGATACTCCAGAAGAAGAGATCACTTGGGAGCAATTCCAAGTCAGATTTGAAGCTAAGTTCATTTCTACAGCTCAGAAATCTGTTCTGTTTAAGAGATTTGTGGAACTCAAGCAAGGTGGGAGACCAGTTCTTGAGTATGTTTCTGAGTTTGAAGCTTTGTCCAAGTATACTCGGTCGTATATTGAATCTCCCTATCAGAAGAATGAGAAGTTTGTGACAGGCTTGGACAATTATCTTGGGAGACAGTTGGTGGATCATCTGGACGATCCATTTGAGAAGCTTGTGGAGAAAGCTCTCAGGCATGAGAGTTTGTTTCCTAAGGAAGGGTCTGTTGTTGCTGTGACCAAGGAAGAGTCCAAACCACAGCAGGGTGGAAACAAGAAGAGGAAGCAGCAACAGCAGAAGGGTAAGGATGGCCAAAAGAAGCCGAAGGGCGAAGTGACCTGCTACAACTGTCAGCAGAAGGGACATCTCTCCAGGGATTGCAAGAAATCAAGAGTGCCGGCAAAGTGTCACAACTGTGACAAACCGGGGCATTTCAAGAGGGATTGTCCGGAACCGAGGAAAGATAAGCAGATGGTGCAAGCTTATGCTTTGGGGGCTGTTCCATCATCTTCGAAAGCTCCTACTGCGGAAGAGAAGGGGAAGATTGTGGTGGTTCAAGGTACTCTTTCCATTTGTGGTGTTCCAGTTAGGGTTTTGTTTGATACTGGGGCGTCGCATTCCTTTGTTTGTAATGATTTGGTAGATCGGTTGGGTTTGGAACCGGATATTGTTGATAGACCATTGGTTGTGACTAATCCAGTTGGGGGTTCGTCTTGTTTGTGTATGGTATGCCGTGGTCTAGTTGTATCGAGTCATGATTGCTCTTTTGTTTGTGATTGTTTTGTTTTGAACTTTGCGGGGCTCGGAATTATTTTGGGTATGGACTGGCTTAGGAAGTATGCAGCAAAGGTTGATTGTGAGAAACTGGAGGTGACAGTTGGGAATGTGGAAGGGCGAAAGGTTGTGATCCGATGTAAGCATGAAGAAGGCGTCTTCATGGGCTTCATGTATTCGCTGGTTGTTCCACGAGGTGGACTGTCATCGATGCCGGTTGTGAATGGATTTGAGGACGTCTTTGACGAGGTCAAAGGGTTACCGCCGCATAGGGAGATCGAGTTTCGTATCGATCTAGTTGAGGGAGCCAGACCTGTTGTGATGCCTCTTAGACGGATGGCGCCTAGAGAACAACAAGAGCTGAAGGTGCAGGTTGATGACCTTTTTCGGAAAGGATTCATTCGGCGTAGTGTGTCCGAATGGGGTGCACCAGTTGTGTTCGCAACCAAAACGGATGGATCGTTGAGGTTGTGTGTGGATTATCGTGAGCTGAATAAAGTGACTAGGAAGAATAAGTATCCATTGCCGAGAATAGATGACTTGTTTGATCAGCTCCACGAAGCTAGTGTGTTTTCTCAGATGGATTTGGCAACGGGATTTCACCAGTTGAGAGTGGCTAAGGGTAGTGTGTCGAAGACTGCTTTTAGGACACCATCTGGTTTTTATGAGTGGTTGCTAATGCCGTTTGGATTGACCAATGCACCAACATATTTTGTGGATCTTATGAATAGAGTATTCAGAGTTCAGTTGAACAAGTTCGTACTTGTGTTCGTGGATGACATTCTGATTTATTCAAGGACTGAAGAAGAGCACAAGACGCACTTGCGTATTGTTTTGGAAATCTTGCGGAAACATCGGCTGAGGGCTAAGTTTTCGAAGTGTCATTCTGGAAGAGTGAAGTGAGGTTCTTAGGTCATGTTATCTCTGGAAATGGAATAGCAGTTGATCCCGCTAAGGTGGCAGCAATCCAGGATTGGGTTAGACCTAAGAATGCATCTGATGTGAGAAGTTTTCTTGGATTAGCAGGATATTATCGTCGGTTTATCAAAGACTTTTCCAAGATAGCTGCACCGTTGACAGGATTGACGAGAAAGAATCAGGTATTCAGATGGGATGATAAGTGTGAGCAAGCTTTTGTAATCCTGAAAGAGCGACTGACAAGTGCTCCTGTTTTGACTATTCCAAGTAGGAATGATGAGATGGTGGTTTACACCGATGCATGTGGTACTGGACTTGGAGCAGTGCTAATGCAAAAGGATAAAGTTGTTGCATATGCAAGTCGACAACTGAAGTCGCATGAAAGGAATTACCCGACTCATGATTTGGAGTGAGCGGCAATTGTTTTTGCTCTAAAGATGTGGAGACATTATCTATTGGGAGTTCGATTTGAGTTATTTACGGATCATAAGTCGTTGAAGTATATGTTCTCCCAAAAGGATTTGAATCTTCGGCAGCAACGATGGCTAGAGTTTTTAGCATCATATGATTTTGATATAGCCTATACTCCGGGAAAAGGTAACGCAGTGGCAGATGCGTTAAGTCGAAGACATGCAGGATTGGGAGCCATGTTTTCGGAATGGAAGAGTCTCAAGTATTTGGCTGGATTTGATTTCAGGTCTAGATGTGAATTGGAACCTGAGATGTTGGCAAACTTAACGATAAGACCTACTCTTGTGGAAAGGATTGGCGAGAGCCAAAAGTGAGATGATAAGCTTGTCAAGATTATCCGCGATTTGGAATCCGGATTAAATCCAGAAAAGGATAAAGGATTTGAAGTCGATCAAGAGGGTTGGCTTCGAAAGCAAGTACGACTAGTTGTTCCCGATACAGATGGATTGAGAGATGAAGCTCTTAGGGAAAGTCATCACTCGAAGTTGACGATTCATCCAGGAGGAAATAAGATGTATCGGGACATGAAGAGAACCTATTACTGGGAAGGTATGAAAAAGGATGTTGGAAATTTCATTTCCAAATGTATGAATTGCCAGTTGATAAAAGCCGAGCAGAAGAAGCCTAGTGGATTGCTTCAGCCACTGGAAATTACTACATGGAAGTGGGAGCAAGTATCGATGGATTTTATCGATGGTCTACCTAGAACCAGGGCAGGAAATGAAGGGATTTGGGTCATCGTAGATCGTTTGACTAAGAGTGCAAGTTTCATTCCTGTTCGATCAAATAGGACTGCATTGAAGTTGGCTGAGTTATATGTTAGGTGGATAGTTCGATTCCATGGTGTTCCAAAGAGTATAGTGAGCGATCGAGACCCATTGTTCACTAGTGGATTTTGGAAGAGCTTCCAGGAAGTTTTGGGAACCGAGTTGTGTTTGAGTACAGCTTATCACCCCCAAACAGATGGTCAGACCGAGAGAGTCAACCGAGTTTTGGAAGATCTCCTGAGAGCATGTGTTTTGGATTTCGGAGGATCATGGGAAGATCATCTTCATTTGATGGAATTTGCGTATAATTATAGTTACCAGTCAAGCATTGGTATGACACCGTATGAAGCATTGTATGGAAGGCCGTGTAACTCTCCGACATGTTGGTCGGAAACAGGAGAAAAGTTGATACTTGGGCCAGAAATGATTCGACAGACTTCGGATTGTATAGAGATCATTCGGCGACGAATGAAGGCAGCCCAAGATCGTCAGAAAAGTTATGCCGATAATCATCGTAAGGATTTGGAATTTGACGTAGGTGATATGGTTTTTGTGAAGATTTCTCCTCTGAAGAATGTTATTAGATTCGGGAAGAAAGGAAAATTGACTCCGAGATTTGTTGGACCATTCCCGATTATCGAGCGAATTGGAAAGCTCGCTTATAGATTGGAGTTACCGGAAAAGATGGTGGGTGTGCACAATGTTTTTCATGTATCTTATCTACGGAAGTATGTGCACGACTCAAATACGGTGGTTTCTGCTGATAGCTGTGAAGACTTGGAGGTTGACCCAGTTGTTACGAGACCTCGTAAGCCGCTTCGTGTTGTTGAAACCGACACGAAACAGCTTAGGAGGAAGACGATCACATTGCTCAAGATGCAATGGAGTGATGATGTTGACGACTGTACATGGGAGGAGGAAGATAGGATGAAGGAAGCTCATCCTGAACTCTTCAAGGTATGACCCTAAGGTGTCGTGACACCTCACGAATTTGTAGCTTGTTCTAAGTCTTAGAATTCTGCATGCTAGGCTAGTAGTTGGTTGCATGGTTTGTTGATTGCTATGAATGGTAGGCATGTAGAATAATTTTGATTGCCCTTGTTTGTTTGGAATTTCGGGGGCGAAATTCCTAAGGGGGAGAGAATGTAACGACCCGTATTTTATGTGTCGATAAATCATAAAATAGTTGCATTAGGTCATTAATATTGCTTGAGTCATTTTGAACCTAAGTTGTAGGGTTTAGGCTTAAGGGGTTAGGCCGTGTAATAACTTGCTCGTGTGAAGCTTATGTCGTGTGAGAGTTAGGTCGAGAGGAGCGACCTATAGAAGTTACGACTTAAGAATGTTAGGTCGAGTTAACGAGTTAAGGAAGTTAACGACTTAGTGCTTAGGTCGTGTGGAAGTTAGCTCGTGTGAGGGACTTAAGGTGTTGCCGAGTTAGTGTGTTAGACCGAGGTAACGACCTAAGAAGGCTACGACTTATGGGTTAGCGAGTTAGAGAAGGTAGCGACATAGTGGCTATGCCGTGTTATAGTTAGGCTGTGTGCTTAGTTAAGTCGTGACCGACTTAAGGTAGGTTGCTAGGAACTTAATTCAAAGTATTTGTTATCCCGGGATGTTTTTGGGTCGTTAATGACTTAGCTAAGTCGCGGCATCGTAGATCCGCGTTCATTTTTAGGTCGCATAACATCTAGACCGTTTATTTTGTTAAGTCGCATAGGGGTTAGGTCGTTCAAACGACTTAGGACTTAGGAAATGCGGCAGAGTAGATGAGTCGTGAGTTGCTAGGTCGTGTGAGCGTTGTTGTGTTGAGTCGCGCGTGAGGCTCCGTGTTAGTTAGGTCGTAAGGCTGGTTGAGTCGGCAAGGTTAGGTCGTGGACGACTCATGGGGTAGGTCGGCAACGACCTATAGGGGCGGACGACTCATGGATCTGCCTATAAATAGAGGGGTTTGGCTCACTTTTTGGCACCGGATTTTGGAGCGACGAAGTGCTGCCATTTTGAGAGCTCGACTACTACACTTCTTCACTTCTTTTTCTCCACTCTAATCTAGTGCTAACATCCATCCAAGATCGAAGATCAAGATCGAAGATCCAAGAGGTAAAGTTGAAGATCTTCATCCAACAAAGAGAGATTTCATCGTTTGAAGCGAGATTTTGCCGGATCAAGCTTGGTTCCTTGCTGTCCAGATCTGGAGTTGATTGTTTTTAAGGTGTTTAGGTGATTCGGTGAGTGATAGTTATCTCTCACACGGACCCAAGGGAGTATATTGGATTGGTTGCTTGTTTATGTGTTAAAGATAGCGATTTCTTGCATTTTCCCTAAGTATGCATGTAGATCTATCATCTATGAAGTTTTGACACCTATTTTACTACATGTTCACTAATGCAAGTTCATTCACCAAGTTGTAGAGATATTGTTCATAATTCATGCTTGTTAGAATGCATGTTAGATTTGAACTCTTTATTTACGGAATTGCAATTATTGTTGTAATTGTTTATTTAGATCTTGTTTGAATGATTGATTGCTTGGATTAATGTTTGGTTTGATTGATTAGTTGATCGATAACTTATTTGGGCAAGTTGGTCGAAGATGATTCAAAAGCTAAGTGGAAAGGCTCTTGAATAAGGAAAGCTGCTTGTGGCATATGAAGCGGATGTTGAAGCTCATACGGATAGATTTGACGATGATGTTGAGATGGGACTTTGCCATGATGCGATGAGGCAAACCATGATGTTGAGATGGGACTTTGCTATGATGCGATGAAGCAAAGTATGATGTGAGAAAGCCTTGGTTTAATCCAGACGGGGTCATCCCAAGCATGTTGATAACTCGGTGATGTGATTCGAGTTGGTTGATAATGGTTAGCTTGAGAGGCACTTGAGCTAGTATGGAAATAGTCGTCGAGGAGTATGACTAGAAGGCTGAGATTTTATCGTTATTGAAGGTTCTAGCATGCTCAAACCAAGAGTACGTTGGAACGGGCTGCGACGACGTTCCAAGCACGGGCTGCGACGATGTGCTAGTACGCTGGGTAGTTGCGAGAATTCCTAGGCACGGGCTGCGACGACGTGCGGAGTTATGTCTAGAACTGGGGTTACCATTAGCCCTTGACAGGCGGTCATTCAACTAACCGTGATATCGAGGCAATGATAACAGTGATAGCCAGAGTCATGGATGTTTGGTTGTATCATCATTCGGTCTCAAGAGCGGTGTTTTCTGGTTTCTTATCTGATCTTGGTTTAGGCCTTGGGGGTTTGTATTTGGAAAACATCTGTTATCCCATTTTTTGGTCAAAACTGGAATATCAACAAATTGGCAAGGAATTATGGATATCAGGACTGGAGATAAGGCTACAATGGATATCGTCAAAATTTTGTTGAACTCCGATCGGGACGAAATTGATTGGAAATGATGATAAGGACTATGAAAGGCTATGTTTCGAATTTCAGGTTAATCGGAGTTCGTATGAAGGAAATATGATGGATTCAAGGTAGGAATAGTACGTAGTTCGAATCCATCAAAAAGGGGATAAAGTGACGCTCGGTTCGAACCGATCAGGTTCGAACCCATCAGGATTCGAACCCATGAGGTTCGCATCGATGACGCTTCGAATCGATGGGAATTAGATGGGTTCGAAAGGAGTAGCTTCAATGCAATGGACATGGATTCGAACGATGGACATGGACTCGAAGATGGTGGATTCGAACGATAGGTATGGATTCGTAGATCATGGATTCGAAGATGAAGATGGACTCGAAGAAGGTAATGGATTCGAAGTATACATGGATTCGAAGATGAAGATGGACTCGAAGAAGGAGATGGATTCGAAGTGGACATGGATTCGAAGAAGGAGATGGAGTCGAAGTAGGCATGGATTCGAAGAAGGAGATGGAGTCGAAGTAGACATGGATTCGAAGAAGGAGATGGATTCGAAGTGGACATGGATTCGAAGAAGGAGATGGATTCGAAGAGGACATGGATTCGAAGATGATGGATACGAAGCAAGGGACATGGATTCGAAGGACGAGGATTCGAAGGGGATGGTTTCGAAGTAGATGGTTTCGAAGCATGGGTTCGAACCATTCAGGACGCACGGATTCTTAAACTTGGATCGATCATATCTTCCAAACCGTTGATCCAAATGCAATGAAATTTTTACAGGAGCTTACGTACATGTTGAAGAATGTTCACACCAAATTTCAGCTCAATTGGATGGATTCTTGATCGATTCGAACGTCACTTCGAATCGATCCCAAACTGGGCACGGATTCCGAGAACACGGGCCTGTGGGCCCCCCTCACGTGCCAAGCAGCCTCCCCAGGTTTTAGGCGGAATTTCAGCCTTCCACGCCTATAAATAGAGCCCCTGGTCATTCAGAAAAGGGGTCGGAAAATTTGGAGAGAAAAGGCAAGCCCAGACGCTGCTAGAATCATTCCATAGCATCATTACTGCTATTTTCTTCAGATTTGGTCGCTACAACTGTTGTAATCACTTGTAATCTTCAAGGATAATCAATAAAAAAAAATTGGAGTGGACGTAGGCCGGAGATAGCCGAACCACTATAAAACTTGTGTCTCTGTTCTTTACTTTTGGATTGCTGTCTATTATTTGCTGAGATTTGTTATTTGCGTATGAATATCACTAATTTATATTCATACGCTGGTGCTTTCACGGTATTGGGTGTTTGTGACCAATTTTGGCACTAACATTTTGGTGCTTTCACTGAGAACAACTAGCACCCGCTGCATCGGATTTGAAGAGTTTGAGGAATTTGGATTTGGAAGACAATGACAAGGCAGAATAGAAGAAGGCTAAGGGCTGAGAGAAGCCAACAAGGAGGAAGTCAACAAGCATCCTCCGGAGGTGAGGAAGGACAGGCTTCGGTCTACATAACTCGGGATGAAATGGAAGCTATGGCCAATTCTTTGCAGGAGAGATTGTTGAAAAGTCAACAGGAAATGATGCAAACTTTCTTGGAACAAATGAGAGCTGCAGGGATGCAGAACTTAGGAACAGCTACAGCAGCTGCGGATGCAGGACAAGGAGCTAGGGTTGTGGAACCCAATGAACGACAGGATACGGAGCCAGAAGGCAATCAACAAGGGCTTGGGGGCAGGCCCACAGGATTCAATGCAGGAGAACCTTTGGAAGGAATTCAACAAGCTAGAGCTAACGTTGCTGCTAGTGAGCCACACGAGGAATATGTACTAGAGTTCCCTCGGGGGCATGGTGGGCAACCCCTACCAGACAATATAGGATTAGTAGAAATGATCAGGAAGACTGTGCGAGGTGGTTTGACAAACGGAGATATGGAAGGAGTGAATAGAAGTCCATTCGCTCGGGAGATAAGGATGGCTCAGAATCCACCTAAGTTCAAGCTACCTAGCGTGGAGGTATATGATGGTAAGACGGATCCAACAGATCACTTAATGAGGTACACCGGGCACATGGAGGTGCTGGGGGCATCAGAGGAAGTGATGGCCCGATGTTTCCCTTTGTATTTGAAGGACATAGCTGCAATGTGGTTTAGGCAGCTGGAAGAAGGATCTATCAGGACTTGGAAGGAATTAGTGGAAAAGTTTCTGGGACAGTTTCGGGTTCACGTCAAGAGGCCGAAGAACGTGATGACTTTAACATCGGTGAAGCAAAGGATGGACGAATCACTTAGAGCTTTTCTAACTCGATTCAGTGCGGCAGTCGCTTCGGTGGATCGGCCTGATCCATCAATGGTTTTAATGGCAGCAGTATCAGGAGTCAAGGAGAATTCGGATTTCAAGGTATCTCTGATACAAGATCCCCCGCAAAATCTCGACGAATTCTTTCATGAGGCAGAAAGGTTCCTTCGGCAAGAAGATGCAAGTACGGATTTAAAGTTGAAGAAGGCTAATGCAATCGAGGTTGGAGCGGTATCCAAAAATGGTTTGGATAAGGATAAAGGGAAAAGGAAGTTAGATGACGGCTCTGGAAACGCTAGGAAGCGATGGAAGGATCCAAAGTTTTCCACATACACAGGATTGAACGAGACGCTGGAGCGTATATACCTGGAAACTCGGAATCGCCTTCCCTACCGAAGGCCGGCTAGGAGGGAACCAACAGAGCGGGAAAGGACATCAGGAAGGCACTGTCTCTTCCATGATCTGGATGGACACGATACCAACAGCTGCAGGCACCTAAAGGACATAATCGAGGAGCATGTAAGGAATGGACAGTTACAGCAATACGTTGGAACTCGGGATGCAACGGTGGAGCAGGAGCAACCACCGACCACTTCACGCCGTGATGATGGGAGGCCCAGGGATGATCGTCGATTGATCATCCATTGACCAGGATAATATGGAATAAGTAGCAAGCTACTAGCAGACGGTAAAGTCATTTACACATGTACGGGGACGGAGATAGCCCCTAGGCATGCTCTGAATGATGATAAACCGGGATGCTATGGTTTGTGAAATTTATTTCTTGCTTTTTAGATTGGACATTGCTTTTCTTTTTTTGGATTTGGTTTTGGAGCTTGGATTAAGCTCCTGTTTTTTCTTGCTTTTTTATTTGGATTTTCCTTTGGATGATTGTTTTTGGTTTTGGATGCTGGTTTGGATTTCTGGTTTTCTGATTTGGATTTGAATTTTGGATTTGGATTTGGATTTTGGATTTGGATTTCGAATTTGAATTTTGGATTTGGACTTTGGAATAAATTTTGGTTGGACTTTTATCTGGTTTTTGGTAAATGGTCGTCGGGTATGGATTATGCCTGGCAAGGGATGAGTCACTTTACCCAAACAAGGTAGATTGACTCATTCGGGTCGTCAAGTATGGACAATGCTTGGAAAGGGTCCGGAGTGACCAGGATTCGGCCTAGGACTTAGGCCCTCTATTATCATTTATTATTTTCAGGTCGTCGAGTATGGACTATGCTCGGCAAGGGTCCGGAGAGATCAGGATTCGGCTTTGGACTTAAGCCATGGCTTTTTACAGCGCCCAGGGACACTGGGCCAAGGTCGTCAAGTATGGATTGCGCTTGGCAAGAACCCGGAGAGGTTGGCTCAACGTCCAGGGACACTGGACCAAGGTCGTCAAGTATGGATTGCGCTTGGCAAGAACCCGGAGAGGTTGGCTCAACGTCCAGGGACACTGGACCAAGGTCGTCAAGTATGGATTGCGCTTGGCAAGAACCCGGAGAGGTTAACTCAACGTCCAGGGACACTGGACCAAGGTCGTCGGATGTGGATCACGCTTGACAGGAACCCAGAGAGGTTATGGATTTGGATATCGACCCGGAGAGGTCCTGGTTCCGGTTATTGGCTATTGGATAAGGATGGATTGGAACTTGGTTGTCGAGTTCGAATGGATACGGAATTGGCTAAGGCTTTGGCTATTGGATACGGAATTGGACATCGACTCGAAGCAGTCAAGGACGACATACTCTGGCAATATAGCCGTGGACTTCGGATATTGGATTCGTAATTATTCAAAACACGCCTTGTTATCACAAGGCATGTTTTGGGGGGCAAAATGTTATCCCATTTTTTGGTCAAAACTGGAATATCAACAAATTGGCAAGGAATTATGGATATCAGGACTGGAGATAAGGCTACAATGGATATCGTCAAAATTTTGTTGAACTCCGATCGGGACGAAATTGATTGGAAATGATGATAAGGACTATGAAAGGCTATGTTTCGAATTTCAGGTTAATCGGAGTTCGTATGAAGGAAATATGATGGATTCAAGGTAGGAATAGTACGTAGTTCGAATCCATCAAAAAGGGGATAAAGTGACGCTCGGTTCGAACCGATCAGGTTCGAACCCATCAGGATTCGAACCCATGAGGTTCGCATCGATGACGCTTCGAATCGATGGGAACTAGATGGGTTCGAAAGGAGTAGCTTCAATGCAATGGACATGGATTCGAACGATGGACATGGACTCGAAGATGGTGGATTCGAACGATAGGTATGGATTCGTAGATCATGGATTCGAAGATGAAGATGGACTCGAAGAAGGTAATGGATTCGAAGTATACATGGATTCGAAGATGAAGATGGACTCGAAGAAGGAGATGGATTCGAAGTGGACATGGATTCGAAGAAGGAGATGGAGTCTAAGTAGGCATGGATTCGAAGAAGGAGATGGAGTCGAAGTAGACATGGATTCGAAGAAGGAGATGGATTCGAAGTGGACATGGATTCGAAGAAGGAGATGGATTCGAAGAGGACATGGATTCGAAGATGATGGATACGAAGTAAGGGACATGGATTCGAAGGACGAGGATTCGAAGGGGATGGTTTCGAAGTAGATGGTTTCGAAGCATGGGTTCGAACCATTCAGGACGCACGAATTCTTAAACTTGGATCGATCATATCTTCCAAACCGTTGATCCAAATGCAATGAAATTTTTACAGGAGCTTACATTCATGTTGAAGAATGTTCACACCAAATTTCAGCTCAATTGGATGGATTCTTGATCGATTCGAACGTCACTTCGAATCGATCCCAAACTGGGAACGGATTCCGAGAACACGGGCCTGTGGGCCCCCCTCACGTGCCAAGCAGCCTCCCTAGGTTTTAGGCGGAATTTCAGCCTTCCACGCCTATAAATAGAGCCCCTGGTCATTCAGAAAAGGGGTCGGAAAATTTGGAGAGAAAAGGCAAGCCCAGACGCTGCTAGAATCATTCCATAGCATCATTACTGCTATTTTCTTCAGATTTGGTCGCTACAACTGTTGTAATCACTTGTAATCTTCAAGGATAATCAATAAAAAAAAATTGGAGTGGACGTAGGCCGGAGATAGCCGAACCACTATAAAACTTGTGTCTCTGTTCTTTACTTTTGGATTGCTGTCTATTATTTGCTGAGATTTGTTATTTGCGTATGAATATCACTAATTTATATTCATACGCTGGTGCTTTCACGGTATTGGGTGTTTGTGACCAATTTTGGCACTAACAACATCGACCATAACTCGAGTGATAATTACTTTATTTTAAATGTCTGCTTTGCTATGCTTGTTTATGCTTAGTGGGTCTGGGGGCTATCGCTGTAGAAAGAGGTGGAGTGGGATGATTGAGTTCCTATTCCTTTTATCCTTTACGCTCTTTTGGTATGTTTGATAGTTAATTTACTGCTCACTAAGACTGTTGTCTGACTCAAGGTTTTATGTTCAACTCTTATTACCTTGGGCTGTTCATCCATGTTGGGATGGGCAGACTAGGTAGCAGGTGACAGGTGCTGTTCTTGGCTACCAACGCTGTAGATGACGAAGACGAGCTGGAGGCTTTTGCATATTGTTTTCTTACTATATGCACTGGATGTTCCGCTGTTTGTTTGATACTCTGAGTGTTATGTAGTGAGGCTTGATGTAATAACTATTCAGATGATTGTATAAAACTATTATGAGTTTATATGATGAGACTTCTGCTCTATAGAGCTTCACTATGTATATTTTCTATTGTATTTTATCCATGCGCTGTGAGTAATACGATAGAGTTTCTGCTTTATCTTACCCTGACTATCGTCCATGGCTGCCTGGCACGCCTTTCAGCGCACCATTCTCTTGTTTAGTGCGGGAGTCATGGGCGGTCGTCACATTTAGAAATGCGTGCATGGATTTGAAACGGACAGTACCATGGTGCACCACTCTCCAGCGATGGGAAGTCGAAGACGGGCCACGGTAATCCCGTTTTACCGTAATAATCCACGTGTCGAAAAAACGAAGGGTAAAAAACTGACGGGACCCGATTGAGATTCGGGTTGTCCTTTTGGGCATTAATCTATCCGTTGACGGCTGAAAGCTGTCAAAGCCGTAGAACTCATCGAGGCCTTCGTTTTGACAGGTTATGGCTCCCGTAACTCTAGACGAGCCAGAAGTTATCGCCGTCCGAATAATCGATATCTACAGGGTGCAACATCCACGGTGCAAGGTGCAACATCCGTCCGAAATGGCGAAACAGTGCCGTACGACTTTTCAAAATGCGTGCATGGACTTGAAACGGAACAGTACGATGGTGCACCACTCTCCAGCGATGGTAAATCGAAGACCAGCCACCGTAATCCCCGTTTTACCGTAAAAATCCACGTGTCGAAAAAACGAAGGGTAAAAAACATACGAGACCGGATTGAGATTCGGGTTGTCCCTTTTGGGCATTAATCTATCCGTTGACGGCTGAAAGCTGTCAAAGCCGTAGAACTCATCGAGGCCTTCGTTTTAAATGGTTATGGCTCCTGTAACTCTAAACGAGTCAGAAGTTATGGCGTCCGAATAATCGATATATACAGGGTGCAACATCCACTGTGCAAGGTGCAACATCCGTCCGAAATGGCGAAACAGTGTCGTACGATGTTTAGAAATGCGTGCATGGATTTGAAACGGAACATTACCATGGTGCACCACTATCCAGCAATGGGAAGTCGAATACGGGCCACGGTAATCCCGTTTTGACGTAAAAATCCTAGTGTCGAAAAAACGAAGGGTAAAAAACTTACGAGACCCGATTGAGATTCGGGTTGTCCTTTTTGGGCATTAATCTATCCGTTGATGTCTGAAAGCTGTCAATGCCGTAGAACTCATCGAGGCCTTCATTTTGATAGGTTATGGCTCCCGTAACTCTGAACGAGCCAGAAGTTATGGCCGTCCGAATAATCGATATCTACAGGGTGCAACATCCACGGTGCAAGGTGCAGCGTCCGCCCGAAATGGCGAAACATTGTCGTACGACTTTTAGAAATGCATGCATGGATTTGAAACGGAATAGTACCATGGTGCACCACTCTTCAGCGATGGGAAGTCGAAGACGGGCCACGGTAATCCCGTTTTACCGTAAAAATCCACGTGTCGAAAAAACGAAGTGTAAAAAACTTACGAGACCCGATTGAGATTCGGGTTGTCCTTTTTGGGCATTTATCTATCCGTTGATGGCTGAAAGCTATCAAAGCCGTAGAACTCATCGAGGCCTTCGTTTTGACAGGTTATGGCTCCCATAACTCTTAACGAGCCAGAAGTTATGGTCGTCCGAATAACCGATATATACAGGGTGCAACATCCACCGTGCAAGGTGCAACATGCGTCCGACATAGCGAAACAATACCGTATGACTTTTAGAAATGCGTGCATGGATTTGAAACGGACCAGTACCATGTTGCACCACTCTCCAACGATAGTAAATCGAAGACCAGTCACCATAATCCCGTTTTGCCGAAAAAATCCACGTGTCGAAAAAACGAAGGGTAAAAAACTTACGAGACCCGATTGAGATTCGGGTTGTCCTTTTTGGGCATTAATCTATCCGTTGATGGCTGAAAGCTGTCAAATCTGTAGAACTTATCGAGGCCTTCGTGTTGACAGGTTATGGCTCCCATAACTCTAAACGAGCCAGAAGTTATGGCCGTCCGAATAATCGATATCTACAGGGTGCAACATCCACGGTGCAAGGTGCAACATCCGTCCGAAATGGTGAAACAGTGCCGTACGACTTTTAGAAATGCGTGCATGGATGCGAAACAGAACAGTACCATGGTGCACCACTCTTCAGCGATGGGAAGTCGAAGACAGGCCACGGTAGTCCCGTATTACCATAAAAATCCACGTGTCGAAAAAACGAAGGGTAAAAAACTTACGAGACCCGATTGAGATTCGGGTTATCCTTTTTGGGCATTAATCTATCCGTTGACGGCTGAAAGCCGTCAAAGCCGTAGAACTCATCGAGGCCTTCGTTTTGACAGGTTATGGCTCCCGAATTCTAAACGATCCAGATGTTATGGCCGTTCGAATAATCGATATCTACAGGGTGCAACATCCACGGTGCAAGGTGCAACATCCGTCCGAAATGGAGAAACAGTGTCGTACAGCTTTTAGAAATGCGTGCATGGATTTGAAACGGAACAGTACCATGGTGCACCACTCTCCATCGATGGTAAATCGAAGACCAGCCACGGTAATCCCGTTTTGCCGTAAAAATCCACGTGTCAAAAAAACAAAGGGTAAAAAACTTACGAGACCCGATTGAGATTCGGGTTGTCCTTTTTGGGCATTAATCTATCCGTTGACGACTGAAAGCTTTCAAAGCCATAGAACTCATCGAGGCCTTCGATTTGACAGGTTATGGCTCCCGTAACTCTAAACGAGCTAGAAGTTATAGTCGTCCGAATAATCGATATCTACAGGGTGCAACATCCACGTGCAAGGTGCAACATCCGTCCGAAATGGCGAAACAATGTCGTACGGCTTTTAGAAATGCGTGCATGGATTTGAAATGGAATAGTACCATGGTGCACCACTCTCCAGCGATGGTAAATCGAAGTCCAGCCACGGTAATCCCGTTTTGCCGTAAAAATCCACGTGTCGAAAAAACGAAGGGTAAAAAACTTACGAGACTCGATTAAGATTCAGGTTGTCCTTTTTGGGCATTATTATATCCTTTGATGGCTGAAAGCTGTCAAAGCCGTAGAACTCATCGAGGCCTTCGTTTTGACAGGTTATGGCTCCCGTAACTCTAAACGAGCCAGAAGTTATGCCCGTCCGAATAATCGATATCTACAAGGTGCAACATCCACTGTGCAAGGTGCAACATCCGTCTGAAATGGCGAAACAGTGTCGTACGACGTTTAGAAATGCGTGCATGGATTTGAAACGGAACATTACCATGGTGCACCACTCTCCAGCGATGGGAAGTCGAAGACGGGCCACGGTAATCCAGTTTCACCGTAAAAATCCTAGTGTCGAAAAAACGAAGGGTAAAAAACTTACGAGACCCGATTGAGATTCGGGTTGTCCTTTTTGGGCATTAATCTATCCGTTGATGTTTGAAAGCTGTCAAAGCCGTAGAACTCATCGAGGCCTTCATTTTGATAGGTAATGGCTCCCATAACTCTGAACGAGCCAGAAGTTATGCCCGTCCGAATAATCGATATCTACAGGGTGCAACATCCACGGTGTAAGGTGCAACATCCGTCCGAAATGGCGAAACATTGTCGTACGACTTTTAGAAATGCGTGCATGGATTTGAAACGGAACAGTACCATGGTGCACCACCCTCCAGCGATGGGAAGTCGAAGACGGGCCACGGTAATCCCGTTTTACCGTAAAAATCCACGTGCCGAAAAAACGAAGGGTAAAAAACTTACGAGACACGATTGAGATTCGGGTTGTCCTTTTTGGGCATTTATCTATCCGTTGATGGCTGAAAGCTGTCAAAGCCGTAGAACTCATCGAGGCCTTCGTTTTGACAGGTTATGGCTCCCATAACTCTTAACGAGCCAGAAGTTATGGTCGTCCGAATAACTGATATCTACAGGGTGCAACATCCACCGTGCAAGGTGCAACATGCGTCCGACATAGCGAAACAATACCGTATGACTTTTAGAAATGCGTGCATGGATTTGAAACGGAACAGTACCATGTTGCACCACTCTCCAGCGATGGTAAATCGAAGACCAGTCACCGTAATCCCGTTTTGCCGTAAAAATCCACGTGTCGAAAAAACGAAGGGTAAAAAACTTACGAGACCCGATTGAGATTCGGGTTGTCCTTTTTGGGCATTAATCTATCCGTTGATGGCTGAAAGCTGTCAAACCTGTAGAACTCATCGAAGCCTTCGTGTTGACAGGTTATGGCTCCCGTAACTCTAAACGAGCCAGAAGTTATGGCCGTCCGAATAACCGATATCTACAGGGTGCAACATCCACGGTGCAAGGTGCAACATCTGTCCGAAATGACAAAACAGTGCCGTACGACTTTTAGAAATGCGTGCATGGATTCGAAACGGAACAGTACCATGGTGCACCACTCTTCAGCGATGGGAAGTCGAAGACGGGCCACGGTAGTCCCGTTTTACCGTAAAAATCCACGTGTCGAAAAAACGAAGGGTAAAAACTTACGAGACCCGATAGAGATTCGGGTTATCCTTTTTGGGCATTAATCTATCCGTTGACGGCTGAAAGCTGTCAAAGCCGTAGAACTCATCGAGGCCTTCGTTTTGACAGGTTATGGCTCCCGAATTCTAAACGAGCCAGAAGTTATGGCCGTCCGAATAATCGATATCTACAGGGTGCAACATCCACGGTGCAATGTGCAACATCCGTCCGAAATGGAGAAACAGTGCCGTACGGCTTTTAGAAATGCGTGCATGGATTTGAAACGGAACAGTACCATGGTGCACCACACTCCAGCGATGGTAAATCGAAGACCAGCCACGGTAATCCCGTTTTGCCGTAAAAATCCACGTGTCAAAAAAACAAAGGGTAAAAAACTTACGAGACCCGATTGAGATTCGGGCTGTCCTTTTTGGGCATTAATCTATCCGTTGACGGCTGAAAGCTGTCACAACCGTAGAACTCATCGAGGCCTTCATTTTGACGGGTTATGGCTCCCGTAACTCTAAATGAGCCAGAAGTTATGGCCGTCCGAATAATCGATATCTACAGGGTGCAACATCCACGGTGCAAGGTGCAACTTCCATCCGAAATGGCGAAACAGTGCCGTACGACTTTTAGAAATGCGTGCATGGATTTGAAACGGAACAGTACCATGGTGCACCACTCTCCAGCGATGGTAAATCGAACACCAGCCACCGTATTCCCGTTTTACCGTAAAAATCCACGTGTCAAAAAAACGAAGGGTAAAAAACTTACGAGGCCCGATTGAGATTCGGGATGTCCTTTTTGGGCATTAATCTATCCGTTGACGGCTGAAAGATGTCAAAGCCGTAGAAATCATCGAGGCCTTTGTTTTGACGGGTTATGGCTCTGGTAACTCTAAACGAGCCAGAAGTTATAGCCGTCCGAATAATCGATATCTATAGGGTGCAACATCCACAGTGCAAGGTGAAACATCCGTCCGAAAGGTGAAGCAGTGTTGTACGACTTTTAGAAATGCGTGCATGGATTTGAAACGGAACAGTACCATGGTGCATCACTCTTCAGCGATGGGAAGTCGAAGACGGGCCACGGTAATCCCGCTTTACCGTAAAAATCCACGTGTCGAAAAAACGAAGGGTAAAAAACTTACGAGACCCGATTGAGATTCGGGTTGTCCTTTTTGGGCATTAATCTATCCGTTGATGTTTGAAAGCTGTCAAAGCCGTAGAACTCATCGAGGCCTTCATTTTGATAGGTTATGGCTCCCGTAACTCTGAACGAGCCAGAAGTTATGGCCGTCCGAATAATCTATATCTACAGGGTGCAACGTCCACGGTGCAAGGTGCAACATCCGTCCGACATGGCGAAACAGTGCCGTACGACTTTTAGAAATGCGTGCATGGATTTGAAACGGAACAGTACCATGGTGAACTACTCTCCAGCGATGGTAAATCGAAGACCAGCCACCGTAATTCCGTTTTTCCGTAAAAATCCACGTGTCGAAAAAACGAAGGGTAAAAATCTTACGACACCCGATTGAGATTCGGGTTGTCCTTTTTGGGCATTAATCTATCCGTTGACGGCTGAAAGCTGTCAAAGTCGTAGAACTCATCGAGGCCTTCGTTTTAAATGGTTATGGCTCCCGTAACTCTAAACGAGCCATAAGTTCTGGCCGTTCGAATAATCGATATCTACAGGGTGCAACATCCACGGTGCAAGGTGAAACATCCGTCCGAAATGGCGAAGCAGTGCCGTACGATTTTTAGAAATGCGTGCATGGATTTGAAACGGAAGAGTACCATGGAGCACCACTCTTCAGTGATGAGAAGTCGAAGACGGGCCACGGTAATCCCGTTTTACCGTAATAATCCACGTGTCGAAAAAACGAAGGGTAAAAAACTTACGAGACCCGATTGAGATTCGGGTTCTCCTTTTTGGGCATTAATCTATCCGTTGACGGCTGAAAACTGTCAACACCGTAGAACTCATCTAGGCCTTCGTTTTGACAGGTTATGGCTCCCGTAAATCAAAACGAGCCAGAAGTTATGGCCGTCCGAATAATCGATATCTACAGGGTGCAACATCCACAGCGCAAGGTGCAACATCCGTCCGAAATGGCGAAACAGTGCCGTACGACTTTTAGAAATGCGAACTTGGATTTGAAACGGAACAGTACCATGGTGCACCACTCTCCAGCAATGTTAAATCGAAGACCAGCCACCGTAATCCCGTTTTACCGTAAAAATCCACGTGTCGAAAAAACGAAGGGTAAAAACTTACGAGACCCGATTGAGATTCGGGTTGTCCTTTTTGGGAATTAATCTATCCGCTGATGGCTGAAAGCTGTCAAAGCCGTAGAACTCATCGAGACCTTCGTTTTGACTGGTTATGGCTCCAGTAACTCTATACGAGCCAGAAGTTATGGCCGTCCGAATAATCGATATCTACAGGGTGCAACATCCACGGTGCAAGGTGCAACGTCCGTCCGAAATGGAGAAACAGTGCCGTACGACTTTTAGAAATGCGTGCATGGATTTGAAACGGAACAGTACCATGGTGCATCACTCTTCAGCGATGGGAAGTCGAAGACAGGCCACGGTAGTCCCGTTTTACCGTAAAAATCCACGTGTCAAAAAAACAAAGGGTAAAAAACTTACGAGACCCGATTGAGATTCGGGTGTTCCTTTTTGGGCATTAATCTATCCGTTGACGGCTGAAAGCTGTCAAAGCCGTAGAACTCATCGAGGCCTTCGTTTTGCCAAGTTATGGCTCCCGTTCCTCTTAACGAGCCAGAAGTTATGGCCATCCGAATAATCGATATCTACAGGGTGCAACATCCGTCCGACATGGCGAAACAGTGCCGTACGACTTTTAGAAATGCGTGCATGGATTTGAAACGGAAAAGTACCATAGTGCACTACTCTCCAGCGATGGTAAATCGAAGACCAGCCACCGTAATCCCGTTTTACCGTAAAAATCCACGTGTCGAAAAAACGAAGGGTAAAAAACTTACGAGACCCGATTGAGATTCGGGTTGTCCTTTTTGGGCATTAATCTATCCGTTGACGACTGAAAGCTTTCAAAGCCATATAACTCATAAAGGCCTTCGATTTGACAGGTTATGACTCCCGTAACTCTAAACGAGCCAGAAGTTATGGTCGTCCGAATAATCGATATCTACAGGGTGCAACATCCAGGGTGCAAGGTGAAACATCCGTCCGAAATGGCGAAACAGTGCCGTACGACTTTTAGAAATGCATGCATGGATTTGAAACGGAACAGTACCATGATGCATCACTCTTCAGCGATGGGAAGTCAAAGACGGGCCACGGTAGTCCCGTTTTACCGTAAAAATCCACGTGTCGAAAAAACAAAGGGTAAAAAACTTACGAGACCCGATTGAGATTCGGGTTGTCCTTTTTTGGCATTATTCTTTCCGTTGACGGCTGAAAGCTGTCAAAACTATAGAACTCATCGAGGCCTTCGTTTTGACAAGTTATGGCTCCCGTACCTCTAAAGAGACAGAAGTTATGGCCGTCCGAATAATC
The DNA here is from genome assembly GCA_030765085.1 of Allium cepa. NCBI lineage: Eukaryota > Viridiplantae > Streptophyta > Magnoliopsida > Asparagales > Amaryllidaceae > Allium > Allium cepa. The sequence goes on from CM060941.1 coordinate 4,950,156, forward strand.
GATATCTACAGGGTGCAACATCCACGGTGCAAGGTGCAACATCCGTCCGACATGGCGAAACAGTGCCGTACGACTTTTAGAAATGCGTGCATGGATTTGAAACGGAACAGTACCTTGGTGCACCACTCTCCAGTGATGGGAAGTTGAAGACGGGCCACGGTAATCCCGTTTTACCGTAAAAACCCACGTGTCGAAAAAACGAAGGGTAAAAAACTTACGAGACCCGATTGAGATTCGGGTTGTCTTTTTTGGGCATTAATCTATCCGTTGACGGCTGAAAGCTGTTAACTCATCGAAGTCTTCGTTTTGACAGGTTATGGCTCCCGTAACTCTAAACGAGCCAGAAGTTATGGTCGTCCGAATAATCGATATCTACAGGGTGCAACATCCACGGTGCAACGTGCAACATCCGTCCGAAATGGCGAAACAGTGCCGTACGACTTTTAGAAATGCGTGCATGGATTTGAAACGGAACAGTACCATGGTGCACCACTCTCCAGTGATGGGAAGTCGAAGACGGGCCACGGTAATCCCGTTTTACCGTAAAAATCCACGTGTCGAAAAAACAAAGGGTAAAAAACTTACGAGACCCGATTGAGATTCGGGTTGTCATTTTTGAGCATTAATCTATCCGTTGACGGCTGAAAGCGGTCAAAGCCGTAGAACTCATCGAGGCCTTCGTTTTGACAGGTTATGGCTCCCGTAACTCTAAACAAGCCAGAAGTTATAGCCGTCCGAATAATCGATATCTACAGGGTGCAACATCCACGTGCAAGGTGCAACATCCGTCCGAAATGGCGAAACAGTGCCGTACGGCTTTTAGAAATGCGTGCATGGATTTGAAATGGAATAGTACCATGGTGCACCACTCTCCAGCGATGGTAAATCGAAGACCAGCCACGGTAATCCCGTTTTGCCGTAAAAATCCACCTGTCGAAAAAACGAAGGGTAAAAAACTTACGAGACTCGATTGAGATTCGGGTTGTCCTTTTTGGGAATTAATATATCCGTTGATGGCTGAAAGCTGTCAAAGCCGTAGAACTCATCGAGGCCTTCGTTTTGATAGGTTATGGCTCCCGTAACTCTAAACGAGCCAGAAGTTATGCCCGTCCGAATAATCGATGTCTACAGGGTGCAACATTCACTGTGCAAGGTGCAACAACCGTCCGAATTGGCGAAACAGTGCCGTATGACGTTTAGAAATGCGTGCATGTATTTGAAACGGAACATTACCATGGTGCACCACTCTCCAGCGATGGGAAGTCGAAGACGGGCCACGGTAATCCCGTTTTACCGTAAAAATCCTAGTGTCGAAAAAACGAAGGGTAAAAAACTTACGAGACCCGATTGAGATTCGGGTTGTCCTTTTTGGGCATTAATCTATCCGTTGATGTTTGAAAGCTGTCAAAGCCATAGAACTCATCGAGGCCTTCATTTTGACAGGTTTTGGCTCCCATAACTCTGAACGAGCCAGAAGTTATGGCCGTCCGAATAATCGATATCTATAGGGTGCAACATCCACGGTGCAAGGTGCAACATCCGTCCGAAATGGCGAAACATTGTCGTACGACTTTTAGAAATGCGTGCATGGATTTGAAATGGAACAGTACCATGGTGCACCACTCTTCAGCGATGGGAAGTCAAAGACGGGCCACGGTAATCCCGTTTTACCGTAAAAATCCACGTGTCGAAAAAACGAAGGGTAAAAAACTTACGAGACCCGATTGAGATTCGGATTGTCCTTGTTGGGCATTTATATATCCGTTGATAGCTGAAAGCTATCAAAGCCGTAGAACTCATCGAGGCCTTCGTTTTGACAGGTTATGGCTCCCATAACTCTTAACGAGCCAGAAGTTATTGTCTTCCGAATAACCGATATCTACAGGGTGCAACATCCACGGTGCAAGGTGCAACATGCGTCCGACATGGCGAAACAATACCGTATGACTTTTAGAAATGCATGCATGGATTTGAAACGGAACAGTACCATGGTGCAACAATCTGCAGCGATGGTAAATCGAAGACCAGTCACCGTAATCCCGTTTTGCCGTAAAAATCCACGTGTCGAAAAAACGAAGGGTAAAAAACTTACGAGACCCGATTGAGATTCGGGTTGTCCTTTTTGGGCATTAATCTATCCGTTGATGGCTGAAAGCTGTCAAACCCGTAGAACTCATCGAGGCCTTCGTGTTGACAGGTTATGGCTCCCGTAACTCTAAACGAGCCAGAAGTTATGGCCGTCCGAATAATCGATATCTACAGGGTGCAACATCCACGGTGCAAGGTGCAACATCCGTCCGAAATGGCGAAACAGTGTCGTACGACTTTTTGAAATGCGTGCATGGATTCGAAACGGAACAGTACTATGGTGCACCACTCTTCAGCGATGGGAAGTCGAAAACGGCTGAAAGCTGTCTAAGCCGTAGAACTCATCAAGGCCTTCGTTTTCACAGGTTATGGCTCCCGAACTCTAAACGAGCCAGAAGTTATGCCCGTCCGAATAATCGATATCTACAGGGTGCAACATCCACGGTGCAAGGTGCAACATCCGTCCGAAATGGAGAAACAGTGCCGTACGGCTTTTAGAAATGCGTTCATGGATTTGAAACGGAACAGTACCATGGTGACCCACTCTCCAGTGATGGTAAATCGAAGACCAGCCACGGTAATCCCGTTTTGCCGTAAAAATCCACGTGTCAAAAAAACAAAGGGTAAAAAACTTACGAGACCCGATTGAGATTCAGGTTGTCCTTTTTGGGCATTAATCTATCCGTTGACGGCTGAAAGCTGTCAAAACCATAGAACTCATCGAGGCCTTCCTTTTGACAGGTTATGGCTCCCGTAACTCTAAACGAGCCAGAAGTTATGGCCGTCCGAATAATCGATATCTACATGGTGCAACATCCACGGTGCAAGGTGCAACTTCCGTCCGAAATGGCGAAACAGTGCCGTACGACTTTTAGAATTGCATGCATGGATTTGAAATGGAACAGTACCATGGTGCACTACTCTCCAGCGATGGTAAATCGCAAACCAGCCACCGTAATCCCGTTTTACCGTAAAAATCCACGTGTCAAAAAAATGAAGGGTAAAAAACTTACGAGGCCCGATTGAGATTCGGGTTGTCCTTTTTGGGGATTAATCTATCCGTTGACGGCTGAAAGCTGTCAAAGCCGTAGAACTCATCGAGGTCTTCGTTTTGACAGGTTATGGCTCCGGTAACTCTAAACGAGCCAGAAGTTATGACCGTCCGAATAATCGATATCTACAGGGTGCAACATCCACGGTGCAAGGTGCAACATCCGTCCGAAATGGCGAAACAGTGCCGTATGACTTTTAGAAATGCGTGCATGGATTTGAAATGGAACAGTACCATGATGCACCACTCTCCAGCGATGGGAAGTAGAAGACGAGCCACGGTAGTCCCGTTTTACTGTAAAAATCCACGTGTCGAAAAAACGAAGGGTAAAAAACTTACGTGACCCGATTGAGATTCGGGCTGTCCTTTTTGGGCATTAATCTATCCGTTGGCGGCTGAAAGATGTCAAAGCTATAGCACTCATCGAGGCCTTCATTTTGACATGTTATGGCTCCCATAACTCTAAATGAGCCAGAAGTTATGGCTGTCCGAATAATCGATATCTATAGGGTGCAACATCCACGGTGCAAGGTGCAACATCCGTCCGAAAAGGAGAAACAGTGTCGTACGACTTTTAGAAATGCATGCATGGATTTGAAATGGAACAGTACCATGGTGCATCAATCTTCAGCGATGGGAAGTCGAAGACGGGCCACGGTAATCCCGTTTTACCGTAAAAATCCACGTGTCGAAAAAACGAAGGGTAAAAAACTTACGAGACCCGATTGAGATTCGGGTTGTCCTTTTTGGGCATTAATCTACCCGTGGATGGCTGAAAGCTGTCAAAGCCATAGAACTCATCGAGGCCTTCATTTTGACAAGTTATGGCTCCCGTAAATCTTAACGAGCCAGAAGTTATGGCCGTCCGAATAATCGATATCTACAGGGTGCAACATCCACGGTGCAAGGTGCAACATCCGTCCGACATGGCGCAACAGTGCCGTACGACTTTTAGAAATGCGTGCATGGATTTGAAACGGAACAGTACCATGGTGCACTACTCTCCAGCGATGGTAAATCGAAGACCAGCCACCGTAATCCCGTTTTGCCGTAAAAATCCACGTGCCGAAAAAACGAAGGGTAAAATCCTTACGAGACCCGATTGAGATTCGGGTTGTCCTTTTTGAGCATTAATCTATCCGTTGATGGCGGAAAGCTCTCAAAGCCGTAGAACTCATCGAGGCCTTCGTTTTAACAGTTTATGGCTCCTGTAACTCTAAACGAGCCAGAAGTTATGGCCGTCCGAATAATCGATATCTACAGGGTGTAACATCCACGGTGCAAGGTGCAACATCCATCCGAAATGGCGAAACAGTGTCGTACGACTTTTAGAAATGGGTGCATGGATTTGAAATGGAAGAGCACCATGGAGCACCACTCTTCAGTGATGAGAAGTCGAAGATGGGCCACGGTAATCCCGTTTTACCGTAAAAATCCACGTGTCAAAAAACGAAGGGTAAAAAACTTACGAGACCCGATTGAGATTCGGGTTGTCCTTTTTGGGCATTAATCTATCCGTTGACGGCTGAAAGCTGTCAAAACCGTAGAAATCATCGAGGCCTTCGTTTTGACAGGTTATGGCTCCCGTAAATCTAAACAAGCCAGAAGTTATGGCCGTCCGAATAATCGATGTCTACAGGGTGCAACATCCACAGCGCAAGGTGCAACATCCGTCCGAAATGGCGAAACAATGCCGTACGACTTTTAGAAATGCGTGCGCAGATTTGAAACGGAACAGTGCCATGGTGCACCACTCTCCAGCGATGGTAAATCGAAGACCAGCCACCGTAATCCCGTTTTACCGTAAAAATCCACGTGTCCAAAAAAAAGAAGGGTAAAAAACTTACGAGACCCGATTGAGATTCGGGTTGTCCTTTTTGGGCATTAATCTATCTGTTGATGGCTGAAAGCTGTCATAACCGTAGAACACATTGAGGCCTTCGTTCTGACAGGTTATGGCTTCCGTAACTCTAAACGTGCCAGAAGTTATGGCCGTCCGAATAATCGATATCTACAGGGTGCAACATCCACGGTGCAAGGTGCAACATCCGTCCGAAATGGCGAAACAGTGCCGTACGACTTTTAGAAATGCGTGCATGGATTTGAAAAGGAACAGTACCATGGTGCACCATTCTCCAGCGATGGTAAATCGAAGACCAGCCACCGTAATCCCGTTTTACCGTAAAAATCCACGTGTCGAAAAAAGGAAGGGTAAAAAACTTACGAGACCCGATTGAGATTCGGGTTGTCCTTTTTGGGCATTAATCTATCCGTTGACGGCTGTAAGCCGTCAGAGCCATAGAACTCATCGAGGCCTTCGTTTTGACAGGTTATGGCTCCCGTAACTCTAAACGAGCCAGAAGTTATGGCCGTCCGAATAATCGATATCTACAGGGTGCAACATCCACGGTGCAAGGTGCAACATCCGTCCGAAATGGAGAAACAGTGCCGTACGACTTTTAGAAATGCGTGCAAGGATTTGAAACGGAACACTACCATGGTGCATCACTCTTCAGCGATGGGAAGTCGAAGACGGGCCACGGTAATCCCGTTTTACCGTAAAAATCCACGTGTCGAAAAAACGAAGGGTAAAAAACTTACGAGACCCGATTGATATTCGGTTGTCCTTTTTTGGCATTAATCTATCCGTTGATGGCTGAAAGCTGTCAAAGCCGTAGAACTCGTCGAGGCCTTCGTTTTGACAGGTTATGGCTCCCGTAACTCTAAACGAGCCAGAAGTTATGGCCGTCCGAATAATCGATATCTACAGGGTGCAACATCCACGGTGCAAGGCGCAACATCCGTCCGTAATGGCGGAACAGTGCCGTGCGACTTTTAGAAATGCGAGTGTTCGCGACAAAATTGGTCACAAACCCCAAGTGTTGTGAAAGCACCAGTGTTGGAATATAAATCAGCAATATTCAAACACAAATCAAATATCTAAACAGCAAAACAGGAATTATAAACTAGGACACACGATTTATAGTGGTTCGGCTATCTCCGGCCTACGTCCACTTCAAAGGTTTTCTCTTTTTATTGATGTTCTTCGGTGATTACAATTGATTATAGCGGATTACCATGGATTACAACTTTGAGATTCAAGTATAATGATGGTAATGGAATGCAAGGCAGAGCCTGGTGGAATCTTGGTGCTTCGGAGCCTTGATCTTGCCAAATAGAAAATCCCCTCCTCTCTTGAATGACCTGGGGCTCTATTTATAGGCGTAGGAGGCTGATATTTCTCCTAAAAGTCAGGTGGACCGCTTCTGGCACGTGAGGGGGCCCACATGGCCGAAACCTGGAGATCCGGGCCCACATTGGGATCGATTCGACCCTTGGTTCGAATCGATCAAGAAATCGTCCAGTCGTGATGAAACTTGGCGTGGACATTCTCCGACATGTAGACAAACTCCTGTAAAAATTTCAGGGGATTTGGATCAGTGGATTGAGACTTATCATCGATTCGAATTAGTGTTCCTCGGTACGATGTTTGGTTCAAATCGATCCTATGGGTTCGTTCGAATCGATCACTTCGAACCCATAGGGTCGAATCCATGCTTCTGTGACGTGGCGCGCGTTCATCGAGTCGATCCATGTTTTTTGCCGAGTTGATTCGGTCGAGTCCGAGTTTGTAGCCGCGTTTCCTTGATGGCTTCTAGTGATGGATTCGAAGGTTCGCTATCTTCGAATCGATGGAACCGGTCTTCATTCGAATCGATTCAAATATATGACTGTGGATCGATTCGAAGTTGCTTCTCCATGGGGATTCGAAGGTAAGCAAGGAATGGAGTTGGAGCTCCCTCAGTTACGTGGATTCATGGGACCGTGGATTCATGGGACCCTTCTTTGATGGACTCGAGGGAATGGATTCGAGGCATGGCTGTCGAGGGCTTGTTTGATGGAGTCGAAGTGAAGGTGCTCCTCATCGATTCGAAGCAAGGATATGGAGTGGCTTCAGTTGGATGGATACGAAGGAAGGTCGTGGGATGGATTCGAAGTAAATGGAGTCGAGGCCGATGGATGCGAACTAGATGGACTCGAACCTGATGGGTTCGAGTGTGGCGTGGCTGTGCTATCGATTCGAATGCAGGTGGATTCGAACAGCGTGCCTGCTCTGATGGGTTCGAACTTAATGGTTTCGAACTAGTGAAGGGGCGATGGGTTCGAACCGAGCAAGGTCCATCTTTCTCAACACGAATCCATCATAACTTGAGCATACGACCTCGGATTGACTTGAAATTTGAGGTGCGGACTTCTACGATCTCTCTTGTCATGTCCTATCAATTGTGGCCCGATCCGGACTCGGACAAAATTCATCGATATCCATGGTTATCCTGCAATGTATGGTTGATATTCATGAATAGTAATCATCGATTTTTAGTAAATCTTGGGTATCTCAACTTTGCCAAAAGTTGGGATAACACTTTGCCCCCCAAAACATGTCTTTTTGTAAAAGGTATGTTTTGAACGGTCTCAAATCAAGTGTAATAAATTCATGTTTCATTCATAGCTGCAGTATTATCAATCAAGTTTATGGCTGTTCGAAGCCGAATCAGCATTCGTGAAGTTCCGTAGTCTCTCCGGACTATTAATGGCTACTCTGAACCCTTACTAAGTCCATTCTAGACTTAGTGATTGAATAGAAAGATCCTATTGCACTCTGGCGTTGCCTTCTATCCCCTGCACTCTGCTCCCAGTTAGGACGTATAGCAATGTCATGGTCGTTCTAGACCGATCATAGCCTCTCCGGGCTCTTGCTGGATCCCATCCTGTCACTCTCCTGTGAAGGGGAAACAGCGCTTAAGTGAGTTGATCCTGTCGCTCTCCGGCGAAGCAACTCACTTCTTGCACTCCGGTGTATCTGAACATTAAGCGATGTCTTGGTCGTTCGGGACCGATCATAGCCTCTCCGGGCTCTTGCTGGATCCCATCCTGTCATTCTCTGGTGAAGGGGAAACAGCGCTTAAGTGAGTCGATCCTGTCGCTCTCCGGCGAAGCAACTCACTTCTTGCACTACGGACCCCACCTCTCCGGGTAGGGTCATAAAGCGATCATGTTTATATTGGTATTTAATTTTCATCCCTTGACTCTCCGGTCAAAAGGTTTTTTTCAAGAAGTTCTAATTTATTCATTTAATATTCAAGTTCTAGATGTTCAATCTCAAACATCAGAAAAAGCTAAGGATTGCCTCTCCGGGCATATCGGTTTATCTCCATCTCAGAGCATGCCTAGGGATCTCTCCGGTTCCCGTACATGTGTAAGTGGAGTAAACGTTTATTCTGAAAACAAATCTAAATAAAACTATTTGACCAAAGTCCAAATCCTGGACTTGGCCCCTGCCATCTTCAATCAGTTGATGACGAGTCGTGATCCTGATCCAGGATCGTTCCTGTTAGGTGGAGGCGGTAGTCGTTCAAGTCTTGCTGCCGTTGCTCGTTCTCTGACAAATTGTGGCAATCTACCACCTCTAGCATGTTCTTCCACCTCATCCTTTAGGTGGCGGCATTCATCTGTAGTGTGCCCATCCAGCTCGTGGAATAGGCAGTATTTCCCAGTCCTGCGCTCCCGCTCGGTGGGATCCCTTATAGGTGGCTTTCGATAGGGGAGTTGCCCCCAAGTTTCAGTGTAGATTCTTTCTAGGCCTGCAGTCAGATCCGTGTATTGCCTGAATCTTGGTTCTCGGAATTTCTTCCGTTTATCAGGACCATCATGTCTGTCATCCTGTTTCCTTTTTCCTTTGTCTACTACAGGCTGTTCTCTGGGGATTTCTTCGCTCCGCGCGGTATTTATTTCCCGACTCTCGGCTCGTGATTCTTCTTATCGGATGAACTTCTCAGCTTTATGAAAGAATTCTCCAAGATCTTGCGGTGGATCTTTAGTTAGAGAATCTTTGAATTTGGTACCTTCCGCGACTCCTGCCACCGCCGCCATTAAAATCATTGATGGATCAGGGCGATCCACAGAAGTTACTGTCATATTGAATCTCAATAGGAAATCTTTTATGGACTCTCCGGTCCTTTGTTTGATTGAAGCTAAAGTCATTACACTCTTGGGTCGCGTCACATGGACCCTGAACTGTCTCATGAAGCAGTCAACAAGCTCGCTCCATGTTTCTATCGATCCAGTCTCCAGTTGTCTGAACCATAGAGCAGCTAAATATGATAAATATAGAGGGAAGCATCGTGCCATCACTTCCTCGGATGCCCCTAGTACTTCCATGTGCCTGATATATCTAGTAATATGCATGGTCGGGTCTGATCTCCCGTCATAAGGTTCTAGCGCTGGCAAATTGAATTTTGGAGGGTTCCTTGCGTTTCGGATATTCGGAGTGAACAGACTCCGACTAACTTCTTCCAGCCCTCCGCTAGGCAATCCTCCTCTCATGATTCTTCGCATCAGGCCAATCATTCTCTCGTCTTCGTCTAGGGTTGGCCCCTTGTCAAGTTCCTATCCTACCCCCCGAGCCTTGAAGGGAATTCCGGTACGTATTCTTCTGGTGGCTCGTTGGCATATGCATTGGCTCCAACTTGTTGAGCTCCGTCTGTTGGTCTCCCAGTATCGGACCCTGAGGGTCTGCCCCCAAGGCCTTGTTGACCACCTTCAACTCCTGTATTCTGGTCTTGAGCCTGACCTTCATTAGCTTCTGTAATCCTGGTTCCTTGCCCCGCACTCGTAGCTGTTGTAGTTGGTCCAAGGTTTTGCATGTTCGTCGCCCTCATCTGTTCGAGGAAATTCTGCAGCATCTCCTGTTGACTCTTCATCATGCTTTCACATAATGAATTAGCCATAGCTTCCATCTCGTCTCTAGTGATGTAGATGGAAGCTTGTCCTTCTCCGGATCTTGAGGATGCTTCTTGGCTTCCTCCCTGTTGGCTTCTATCAACTCTTTGTCTTGTTTGTCGAGTCATTGTTTTTGAATAGGAAGTCTTCAAACTCTTAAATCTGAACTCTGAATCTGATGTAGCGGGTGCTAGTCCTTCTCAGTGAAAGCACCAAAGTGTTCGCGCCAAAATTGGTCACAAACCCCAAGTGTTTGAAAGCACCAGTGTTGGAATATAAATCAGCAATATTCAAACACAAATCACAGATCTAAACATCAAAACAGGAATTATAAATTAGGACACATGATTTATAGTGGTTCGGCTATCTCCGGCCTACGTCCACTTCAAAGGTTTTCTCTTTTTATTGATGTTCTTCGGTGATTACAATTGATTACAGTGGATTACCATGGATTACAACTCTGAGATTCAAGTATAATGATGGTAATGGATTGCAAGGAAGAGCCTGGTGGAATCTTGGTGCTTCAGAGCCTTGATCTTGCCGAAGAGAAAATCCCCTCCTCTCCTGAATGACCTGGGGCTCTATTTATAGGCGTAGGAGGCTGATATTTCTCCTAAAAGTTAGGTGGACCGCTTCTGGCACGTGAGGGGGCCCACATGGCCGAAACCTGGAGATCCGGGCCAACATTGGGATCGATTCGACCCTTGGTTTGAATCGATCAAGAAACCGTCCAATCGTGATGAAACTTGGCGTGGACATTCTTCGACATGTAGATGAACTCCTGTAAAAATTTCAGGGGATTTGGATCAGTGGATTGAGAGTTATCATCGAATCGAATTAGTGTTCCTCGGTACGATGTTTGGTTCGAATCGATCCTATGGGTTCGTTCGAATCGATCACTTCGAACCCATAGGGTCGAATCCATGCTTCTGTGACGTGGCACGCGTTCTTCGAGTCGATCCATGTTTTTCGCCGAGTTGATTGGGTCGAGTCCGAGTTTGCAGCCGCGTTTCCTTGATGGCTTCTAGTGATGGATTCGAAGGTTCGCTATCTTCGAATCGATGGAACCGGTCTTCATTCGAATCGATTCAAATATATAACTGTGGATCGATTCGAAGTTGCTTCTCCATGGGGATTAGAAGGTAAGAAAGGAATGGAGTTGGAGCTCCCTCAGTTACGTGGATTCATGGGACCCTTCTTTGATGGACTCGAGGGAATGGATTCGAGGCATGGCTGTCGAGGGCTTGTTTGATGGAGTCGAAGTGAAGGTGCTCCTCATCGATTCGAAGCAAGGATATGGAGTGGCTTCAGTTGGATGGATACGAAGGAAGGTCGTGGGATGGATTCGAAGTAAATGGAGTCGAGGCCGATGGATGCGAACTAGATGGACTCGAACCTGATGGGTTCGAGTGTGGCGTGGCTGTGCTATCGATTCGAACGCAGGTGGATTCGAACAGCGTGCCTGCTCTGATGGGTTCGAACTTAATGGTTTCGAACTAGTGAAGGGGTAATGGGTTCGAACCGAGCAAGGTCCATCTTTCTCAACTCGAATCCATCATAACTTGAGCATACGACCTCGGATTGACTTGAAATTTGAGGTGCGGACTTCTACGATCTCTCTTGTCATGTCCTATCAATTGTGGCCCGATACGGACTCGGACAAAATTCATCGATATCCATGGTTATCCTGCAATGTATGGTTGATATTCATGAATAGTAATCATCGATTTTTAGTAAATCTTGGGTATCTCAACTTTGCCAAAAGTTGGGATAATAGCGTGCATGGATTTGAAACGGAACAGTACCATGGTGCACCATTCTTCAGCGATGGAAAGTCGAATATGGGCCACGGTAATCCCGTTTTACCGTAAAAATCCACGTGTCAAAAAAACGAAGGGTAAAAAACTTACGAGACCCGATTGAGATTCGGGTTGTCCTTTTTGGGCATTAATCTATCCGTTGACGGCTGAAAGCTGTCAAAACTGTAGAACTCATCGAGGCCTTCGTTTTGACAGGTTATGGCTCCCGTGACTCTAAACGAGCCAGAAGTTTTGGCTGTCCGAATAATCGATATCTACAGGGAGCAACATCCACGGTGCAAGGTGCAACATCCGTCCGAAATGGCGAAACAGTGTCGTACGACTTTTGAAAATGCATGCACGGATTTGAAACGGAACAATACCATGATGCACCACTCTCCAGCGATGGTAAATCGAAGACCAGCCACCGTAATCCCGTTTTACCGTAAAAATCCACGTGTCAAAAAAACGAAGGGTAAAAAACTTACGAGACCCGATTGAGATTCGGGTTGTCGTTTTTGGGCATCAATCTATCCGTTGTTGGCTGAAAGCTGTCATAACCGTAGAACTCATCGAGGCCTTCGTTTTGACAGGTTATGGCTCCCGTAACTCTAAACGAGCCAGAAGTTATGGCCGTCCGAATAATCGATATCTACAGGGTACAACATCCACGGTGCAAGGTGCAACATCCGTCCGAAATGGAGAAACAGTGTCGTACGACTTTTAGAAATGCGTGCATGGATTTGTAACGGAACAGTACCATGGTGCATCACTCTTCAGCGATGGGAAGTCGAAGACGGGCCACGGTAATCCCGTTTTACCGTAATAATCCACGTGTCGAAAAAACGAAGGGTAAAAAACTTACGAGACCCGATTGAGATTCGGGTACTCCTTTTTGGGCATTAATCTATCCGTTGACGGCTGAAAGCTACCAAAGCCGTAGAACTCATCGAGACCTTCGTTTTGACAGGTTATGGCTCCCGTAACTCTTAACGAGCCAGAAGTTATGGCCGTCCGAATAATCGATATCTACAGGGTGCAACATCCACGGTGCAAGGTGCAACATCCGTCCGACATGGCGAAACAGTGCCGTACGACTTTTAGAAATACGTGCATGGATTTGAAACGGAACAGTACCATGGTGCACCATTCTCCAGCGATGGTAAATCGAAGACCAGCCACCGTAATCCCGTTTTACCGTAAAAATCCACGTGTCGAAAAAACGAAGGGTAAAAAACTTACGAGACCCGATTGAGATTCGGATTGTCCTTTTTGGGCATTAATCTACCCGTTGACGGCTGAAAGCCGTGAAAGACGTAGAACTCATCGAGGCCTTCCTTTTGACAGGTTATGGATCCCGTAACTCTTAACGAGCCAGAAGTTATGGCCGTCCGAATAATCGATATCTGTAGGGTGCAACATCCACGGTGCAAGGTGCAACATCCGTCCGACATGGCGAAACAGTGCCGTACGACTTTTAGAAATGCATGCATGGATTTGAAACGGAATAGTACCATGGTGCACTATTCTCCAGCGATGGTAAATCGAAGACCAGCCACCGTAATCCCGTTTTACCGTAAAAATCCACGTGTCGAAAAAGCGAAGGGTAAAAAACTTACGAGACCCGATTGAGATTTGAGTTGTCCTTTTTGGGCATTAATCTATCCATTGACGGATGAAAGCCGTTAAAGCCGTAGAACTCATCGAGGCCTTCGTTTTGACAGGTTATGGCTCCCGTAACTCTAAACGAGCCATAAGTTATGGTCGTCCGAATAATCGATATCTACAGGGTGCAACTTCCACGGTGCAAGGTGAAACATCCGTCCGAAATGGAGAAACAGTGCCGTACGAATTTTAGAAATGCGTGCATGGATTTGAAACGGAACACTACCATGGTGCATCACTCTTCAGCGATGGGAACTCGAAGACGGGCCACGGTAATCCCGTTTTACCGTAAAAATCCACGTGTCGAAAAAACGAAGGGTAAAAAACTTACGAGACCCGGTTGAGATTCGGTTGTCCTTTTTGGGCATTAATCTATCCTTTGAAGGCTAAAAGTTGTCAAAGCCGTACAACTCGTCGAGGCCTTCGTTTTCAAGTTTATGGCTCCCGTAAATCTTAACGAGCCAGAAGTTATGGCCGCCCGAATAATCGATATCTACAGGGTGCAACATCCACGGTGCAAGGTGCAACATCCGTCCGACATGGAGAAACAGTGTCGTATGACTTTTAGAAATGCGTGCATGGATTTGAAATGGAACAGTACCATGGTGTACCACTCTCCAGTGATGGCAAATCGAAGACCAGCCACCGTAATCCCGTTTTGCCGTAAAAATCCACGTGTCGAAAAAACGAAGGGTAAAAAACTTACGAGACCCGATTGAGATTCGGGTTGTCCTTTTTGGGCATTAATCTATCAGTTGATGGCTGAAAGCTATCAAAGCCGTAGAACTCATCGAGGCCTTCGATTTGACAGGTTATGGCTTCCGTAACTCTAAACGAGCCAGAAGTTATGGCCGTCCGAATAATCGATATCTACAGGATGCAACATCCACGGTGCAAGGTGCAACATCCGTCCGAAATGGCGAAACAGTGCCATACGACTTTTAGAAATGCGTGCATGGATTTGAAACGGAACAGTACCTCGGTGCACCACTCTTCAGCGATGGGAAGTCGAAGATGGGCCACGGTAATCCCGATTTACCGTAAAAATCCACGTGTCAAAAAAACGAAGGGTAAAAAACGTACGAGACCCGATTGAGATTCGGGTTGTCCTTTTTGGGCATTAATCTATCTGTTAACGGCTGAAAGCTGTCAAAACCGTAGAACTCATCGAGGCCTTCGTTTTGACAGGTTATGGCTCCCGTAACTCTAAACAAACCAGAAGTTATGGCCGTCCGAATAATCGATATCTACAGGGTGCAACATCCGTCCGAAATGGCGAAACAGTGCCGTACGACTTTTAGAAATGCGTGCATGGATTTGAAACGGAACAGTACCATGGTGCACCACTCTTCAGCGAAGGGAAGTCGAAGATGGGCCACGGTAATCTCGTTTTACAGTAAAAATCCACGTGTCAAAAAAATGAAGGGTAAAAACTCACGAGACCCGATTGAGATTCGGGTTGTCCTTTTTGGGCATTAATCTATCCGTTGACGGTTGAAAGCTGTCAAACCCGTAGAACTCATCGAGGCCTTCTTTTTGACAACTTATGGCTCCCGTAACTCTAAACGAGCCAGAAGTTATGGCCGTCCGAATAATCGATATCTACAGGGTGCAACATCCACGGTGCAAGGTGCAACATCCGTTCGAAATGGCGAAACAGTGCCGTACGAATTTTAGAAATGCGTGCATGGATTTGAAACGGAATAGTACCATGGTACACGACTCTCCAGCGATGGTAAATCGAAGACCAGCCACCGTAATCCCGTTTTAACGTAAAAATCCACGTGTCGAAAAAACGAAGGGTAAAACACTTACGAGACCCGATTGAGATTCGGGTTGTCCTTTTTTGTCATTAATCTATCCGTTGACGGCTGAAAGCTGTCAAAGCCGTAGAACTCATCGAGGTCTTCGTTTTGACAGGTAATGGCTCCCGTAACTCTAAACGAGCCAGAAGTTATGGCCGTCCGAATAATCGATATCTACAGGGTGCAATATCCGTCCGAAATGGCGAAACAGTGCCGTATGACTTTTAGAAATGCGTGCATGGATTTGAAACGAAACAGTACCATGGTGCACCGCTCTCCAGCGATGGGAAGTCGAAGACGGGCCACGGTAGTCCCGTTTTACCGTAAAAATCCACGTGTCGAAAAAAGGAAGGGTAAAAAACTTACGAGACGCGATTGTGATTCGGGTTGTCCTTTTTGGGCACTAATATATCCGTTGACGGCTGAAAGCTGTCAAAACTGTAGAACTCATTGAGGCCTTCGTTTTGATAGGTTATGGCTCCCGTAACTCTAAACGAGCCAGAAGTTATGGCCGTCTGAATAATCGACATCTACAGGATGCAACATCCACGGTGCAAGGTGCAACATCCGTTTGAAATGGAGAAACAGTGCCGTACGACTTTTAGAAATGCATGCATGGATTTAAAACGGAACAGTACCATGGTGCATCACTCTTCAGCGATGGGAAGTCGAAGACGGGCCACGGTAATCCCGTTTTACCGTAAAAATCCACGTGTCGAAAAAACGAAGGGTAAAAAACTTACGAGACCCGATTGAGATTCGGGTTGTCCTTTTTGGGCATTATTCTATCCGTTGATGGCTGAAAGCTGTCAACGCCGTAGAACTCATCGAGACCTTCATTTTGACAGGTTATGGCTCCCGTAACTCTAAACGCGCCAGAAGTTATGGCCGTCCGAATAATCGACATTTACAGGGTGCAACATCCACGGTGCAAGGTGCAACATCCGTCCGAAATGGCAAAACAGTGCCGTATGACTTTGAGAAATGCGTGCATGGATTTAAAACGGAACAGTACCATGGTGCACCACTCTCCGGCGATGGGAAGTCGAAGACGGGCCACGGTAATCCCGTTTTACCGTAAAAATCCACGTGTCGAAAAAACGAAGGATAAAAAACTTACGAAACCCGATTATGATTCGGGTTGTCCTTTTTGGGCATTAATCTATCCGTTGACGGCTGAAAGCTGACAAAGCCGTAGAACTCATCGAGGCCTTCATTTTGATAGGTTATGGCTCCCGTAACTATAAACGAGCCAGAAGTTATGGCCGTCCGAATAATCGATATCTACAGGGTGCAACATCCACGGTGCAAGGTGCAACATCCGTCCGAAATGGCGAAACAGTGTCGTACGACTTTTAGAAATACGTTCATGCATTTGAAATGGAACAGTAACATGGTGCACCACTCTCCAGCGATGGTAAATCGAAGACCAGCCACGGTAATCCCGTTTTGCCGTAAAAATCCACGTGTCGAAAAAACGAAGGGTAAAAAACTTGCGAGACCCGATTGAGATTCGGGTTGTCCTTTTTGGGCACTAATATATCCATTGATGGCTGAAAGCTGTCAAAGCCGTAGAACTCATCGAGGCTTTTGTTTTGACAGGTTATGGCTCCAGTAACTCTAAACGAGCCAGAAGTAATGGCCGTCCGAATAATCGATATCTACAGGGTGCAACATCCACGGTGCAAGGTGCAACATCCGTCCGAAATGGCGAAACAGTGCCGTGCGACTTTTCGAAATGCGTGCATGGATTTGAAACAGAACAGTACCATGGTGCACCACTCTCCAGCGATGGGAAGTTGAAATGGACCATGATAATCCCGTTTTACCGCAAAAATCCACGTGTCGAAAAAACGAAGGGTAAAAAACTTACGAGACCCGATTGAGATTCGGGTTATCTTTTTTGGGCATCAATATATCCGTTGACGGCTGAAAGCTGTCAAAGACGAAGAACTTATCGAGGCCTTCGTTTTGACAGCATATGGATCCCGTAACTCTAAACGAGCCAGAAGTTATGGCCGTCCGTATAATCGATATCTATAGGGTGCAACATCCACGGTGCAAGGTGCAACATCCGTCCAAAATGGCGAAACAGTGCCGTACGACCTTTAGAAATGCGTGCATGGATTTGAAATGGAACGGTACCATGGTGCACCACTCTTCAGCGATGGGAAGTCGAAGACGGGGCACCGTAATCCCGTTTTACCGTAAAAATCCACGTGTCGAAGAAACGAAGGGTAAAAAACATACGAGACCCGATTGAGATTCGGGTTGTCCTTTTTGGGCATTAATCTATCCGTTGACGGCTGAAAGCTGTCAAAGCCATAGAACTCATCAAGGCCTTCGTTTTGACAGGTTATGGCTCCCGTAACTCTAAACGAGCCAGAAGTTATGGCTGTCCGAATAATCGACATCTACAGGGTGCAACATCCACGGTGCAAGGTGCAACATCCGTCCGAAATGGCAAAACAGTGCCGTATGACTTTTAGAAATGCGTGCATGGATTTAAAACGGAACAGTACCATGGTGCACCACTCTCCAGCGATGGGAAGTCGAAGACGGGCCACGGTAATCCCGGTTTACTGCAAAAATCCACGTGTCGAAAAAACGAAGGGTAAAAAACTTACGAGACCCGATTGAGATTCGGGTTGTCCTTTTTGTGCATTAATCTATCCGTTGATGGCTGAAAGCTGTCAAAGCCGTAGAACTCATCGAGGCCTTCGTTTTGACTGGTTATGGCTCCCGTAACTCTAAACGAGCCAGAAGTTATAGCCGTCCGCATAATCGATATGTACAGGGTGCAACATCCACGGTGCAAGGTGCAACATCCGTCCGAAACGACGAAACAGTGCCGTACGACTTTTCGAAATGCGAGCATGCATTTGAAACGGAACAGTATCATAGTGCACCACTCTCCAGCGATGGTAAATCGAAGACCAGCCACGGTAATCCCGTTTTACCGTAAAAATCCACGTGTCGAAAAAACGAAGGGTAAAAAACTTACGAGACCCGATTGAGATTCGGGTTGTCTGTTTTGGGCATTAATCTATCCGTTGACGGCTGAAAGCTGTCAAAGCCGTAAAAATCATCGAGGCCTTCGTTTTGACAGGTTATGGCTCCCGTAACTCTTAACGAGCCAGAAGTTATGGCCGTCCGAATAATCGATATCTACAGTGTGCAACATCCACGGTGCAAGGTGCAACATCCGTCCGTAATGGCGAAACAGTGTCGTATGACTTTTAGAAATGCGTGCATGGATTTGAAACGGAACAGTACCATGGTGCTGCACTCTCCAGCGATGGAAAGTCGAAGACGGACCACGGTAATCCCGTTTTACCGTAAAAATCCACGTGTCGAAAAAACGAAGGGTAAAAAACTTACGAGACCCGATTGAGATTCGGATTGTCCTCTTTGGGCATTAATCTATCCGTTGACGACTGAAAGCTGACAAAGCCGTAGAACTCATCGAGGCCTTCGTTTTGATAGGTGATGACTCCTGTAACTCTAAACGAGCCAGAAGTTATGGCCGTCCGAATAATCGATATCTACAGGGTGCAACATCCACGTGCAAGGTGCAACATCCGTCCGAAATGGCGAAACAGTGTCGTACGACTTTCAGAAATACGTTCATGCATTTGAAATGGAACAGTACCATGGTGCACCACTCTACAGCGATGGTAAATCGAAGACCAGCCACGGTAATCCCGTTTTGCCGTAAAAATCCACGTGTCGAAAAAACGAAGGGTAAAAAACTTACGAGACCCGATTGAGATTCGGGTTGTCCTTTTTGGGCATTAATATATCCATTGATGGCTGAATGCTATCAAAGCCGTAGAACTCGTCAAAGCTTTCGTTTTGACAGGTTATGGCTCCCGTAACTCTAAACGAGCCAGAAGTTATGGCCGTCCGAATAATCGATATCTACAGGGTGCAACATCCACGGTGCAAGGTGCAACATCCGTCCGAAATGGCGAAACAGTGTCGTGCGACTTTTCGAAATGCGTGCATGGATTTGAAACGGAACAGTACCATGGTGCACCACTCTCCAGCGATGGGAAGTCGAAGACGGGCCACGGTAGTCCCATTTTACAGTAAAAATCCACGTGTCGAAAAAACGAAGGGTAAAAAACTTACGAGACCCGATTGAGATTCCGTTTGTCCTTTTTGGGCATTAATCTATCCGTTGACGGCTGAAAGCTGTCAAAGCCGTAGAACTCATCAAGGCCTTCGTGTTGACAGGTTATGGCTCCCGTAACTCTAAACGAGCCAGAAGTTATGGCCGTCCGAATAATCGACATCTACAGGGTGCAACATCCACGGTGCAAGGTGCAACATCCGTCCGAAATGGCGAAACAATGCCGTACGACCTTTAGAAATGCGTGCATGGATTTGAAACGGAACAGTACCATAGTGCACCACTCTTCAGCGATGGGAAGTCGAAGACGGGGCACCGTAATCCCGTTTTACCGTAAAAATCCACGTGTCGAAAAAACGAAGGGTAAAAAACTTACGAGACCCGATTGAGATTCGGGTTGTCCGTTTTGGGCATTAATCTATCCGTTGACGTCTGAAAGCTGTCATAGCCGTAGAACTTATCAAGGGCTTCGTTTTGACAGGTTATGGCTCCCGTAACTCTAAACGAGCCAGAAGTTACAGCCGTCCGAATAATCGATATCTACAAGGTGCAACATCCACGGTGCAAGGTGCAACATCCGTCCGAAACGGCGAAACAGTGCCGTACGACCTTTAGAAATGCGTGCATGGATTTGAAACGGAACAGTACCATAGTGCACCACTCTTCAGCGATGGGAAGTCGAAGACGGGGCACCTTAATCCCGTTTTACCGTAAAAATCCACGTGTCGAAAAAACGAAGGGTAAAAAACTTACGAGACCCGATTGAGATTCGGGTTGTCCCTTTTGGGCATTAATCTATCCGTTGACATCTGAAAGCTGTCATAGCCGTAGAACTTATCAAGGGCTTCGTTTTGACAGGTTATGGCTCCCGTAACTCTAAACGAGCCAGAAGTTACAGCCGTCCGAATAATCGATATCTACAAGGTGCAACATCCACGGTGCAAGGTGCAACATCCGTCCAAAATGGCGAAACAGTGTCGTGCAACATTTAGAAATGCGTGCATGGATTTGAAACGGAATAGTACCATGGTGCACCACTCTCCAGCGATGGTAAATCGAAGACCAGCCACCGTAATCCTCGTTTTACCGTAAAAATCCACGTGTCGAAAAAACGAATGGTAAAAAACTAACGAGACCCGATTGAGATTCAGGTTGTCCTTTTTGGGCATTAATCTATCCGTTGACGGCTGAAAGCTATCAAAGACGAAGAACTTATCGAGGCCTTCGTTTTGACAGGATATGGCTCCCGTAACTCTAAACGAGCCAGAAGTTATTGCCGTCCGAATAATCGATATTTACAGGGTGCAACATCCACGGTGCAAGGTGCAACATCCGTCCGAAATGGCGAAACAGTGCCGTACGACCTTTAGAAATGCATGCATGGATTTGAAACGGAACAGTACCATGGTGCACCACTCTTCAGTGATGGGAAGTCGAAGACGGGGCACCGTAATCCCGTTTTACCGTAAACATCCACGTGTCGAAAAAACGAAGGGTAAAAAACTTACGAGACCCGATTGAGATTCGGGTTGTCCTTTTTGGGCATTAATCTATCCGTTGACGGATGAAAGCTGTCAAAGCCGTAGAACTCATCGAGGCCTTCGTTTTGACAGGTTATGGCTCCCGTAACTCTAAACGAGCCAGAAGTTATGGCCGTCCAAATAATCGATATCTACAGGGTGTAACATCCACGGTGCATGGTCAACATCCGTCCGAAATGGCGAAACAGTGCCGTACAACTTTTAGAAATGCGTGCATGGATTTGAAACGGAACTGTACCATGGTGCACCACTCTCTAGCGATGGAAAGTCGAAGACGGGCCACGGTAATCCCGTTTTACCGTAAAAATCCACGTGTCGAAAAAACGAAGGGTAAAAAACTTACGAGACCCGATTTAGATTCGGGTTGTCCTTTTTGGGCATTAATCTATCCGTTGATGGCTGAAAGCTGTCAAAGCCGTAGAACATATCGAGGCCTTCGTTTTGACAGGTTATGGCTCCCGTAACTCTAAACGAGCCAGAAGTTATGGTCGTCCAAATAATCGATATATACAAGGTGCAACATCCACGGTGCAAGGTGCAACATCCGTCCGAAACGGCGAAACAGTGCCGTACGACTTTTCGAAATGCATGCATGGATTTGAAACGGAACAGTACCATGGTACACCACTCTCCAGCGATGGTAAATCAAAGACCAGCCACAGTAATCCTCGTTTTACCGTAAAAATCCACGTTTCGAAAAAACGAAGGGTAAAAAACTTACGAGACCCGATTGAGATTCGGGTTGTCCTTTTTGGGCATTAATCTATCCGTTGACGGCTTAAAGCTGTCAAAGACGTAGAAATCATCGAGGCCTTCGTTTTGACAGGTTATGGCTCCCGTAACTCTAAACGAGCCAGAAGTTATGGCCGTCCGAATAATCAATATCTACAGGGTGCAACATCCACGGTGCAAGGTGCTACATCCGTCCGTAATGGCGAAACAGTGTCGTACGACCTTTAGAAATGCGTGCATGGATTTGAAACGGAACAGTACCATGGTGCACCACTCTTCAGCGATGGGAAGTCGAAGTTGGGGCACCGTAATCCCGTTTTACCGTAAAAATCCACATGTCGAAAAAACGAAGGGTAAAAAACTTACGAGACCCGATTGAGATTCGGTTTGTCCTTTTTGGGCATTAATCTATCCGTTGACAGCCGAAAGCTATCAAAGCCATAGAATTCATCGAGGCCTTCGTTTTGACTGGTTATGGCTCCCGTAACTCTAAACGAGCCAGAATTTATGGCCGTCCGAATAATCGATATCTACAGGGTGCAACATCCACGGTGCAAGGTGCAACATCCGTCCGAAATGGCGAAACAGAGCCGTACGACTTTGAGAAATACGTGCATGGATTTGAAACGGAACAGTACCATGGTGCACCACTCTCCAGCGATGGGAAGTTGAAGACGGGCCATGGTAATCCCGTTTTACCGTAAAAGTCCACGTCTCGAAAAAACAAAGGGTAAAAAACTTACGAGACCCGATTGAGATTCAGGTTGTCCTTTTTGGGCATTAATCTATCCGTTGATGGATGAAAGATGTCAAAGTCGTAGAACTTATCAAGGCCTTTGTTTTGACAGGTTATGGCTCCCGTAACTCTAAACGAGCCAGAAGTTATAGCCGTCCGAATAATCGATATCTACAAGGTGCAACATCCACGGCGCAAGGTGCAACATCCGTCCGAAATGGCGAAACCGTGCCGTACGACTTTTCGAAATGCGTGCATGGATTTGAAACGGAACAGTACCATGGTGCACCACTCTCCAGCGATGGTAAATCGAAGACCAGCCACCGTAATCCTCGTTTTACCGTAAAAATCCACGTGTCGAAAAAACGAAGGTTAAAAAACTTACGAGACCCGATTGAGTTTCGGATTGTCCTTTTTGGGCATTAATCTATCCGTTGACAGCTGACAGCTGTCAAAGACGTAGAACTCATCGAGGCCTTCGTTTTGACAGGTTATGGCTCCCGTAACTATAAACGAGCCAGAAGTTATGGCCGTCCGAATAATCGATATCTATAGGGTGCAACATCCACGGTGCAAGGTGCAACATCCGTCCGAAATTGCGAAACAGTGCCGTACGACCTTTAGAAATGCGTGCATGGATTTGAAACGGAACAGTACCATGGTGCACCACTCTCCAGCGATGGTAAATCGAAGACCAGCCACCGTAATCCCGTTTTACCGTAAAAATCCACGTGTCAAAAAAACGAAGGGTAAAAAACTTACGAGACCCGATTGAGATTCGGGTTGTCCTTTTTGGGCATTAATCTATCCGTTGATGGATGAAAGCTGTCAAAGTCGTAGAACTGATCGAGGTCTTCGTTTGGACAGGTTATGGCTCCCGTAACTCTAAACGAGCCAGAAGCTATAGCCGTCCGAATAATCGATATCTACAAGGTGCAACATCCACGGTGCAAGGTGCAACATCCGTTCAAATGGCGAAACAGTGCCGTACGACTTTTCGAAATGCGTGCATGGATTTGAAACGGAACAGTACCATGGTGCACCACTCTCCAGCGATGGTAAATCGAAGATCAGCCACCGTAATCCTCGTTTTACCGTAAAAATCCACGTGTCGAAAAAACGAAGGGTAAAAAACTTACGAGACCCGATTGAGATTCGGGTTGTCCTTTTTGGGCATTAACCTATCCGTTGACGGCTGAAAGGTGTCAAAGCCGTAGAACTCACCGTGGCCTTCGTTTTGACAGGTTAAGGCTCTCGTAACTCTAAACGAGCCAGAAGTTATGGCCGTCGGAATAATCGATATCTACTGTGTGCAACATCCACGGTGCAAGGTGCAACATCCGTCCGAAATGGCGAAACAGTGCCGTACGACCTTTAGAAATGCATGCATGGATTTGAAACGGAACAGTACCATGGTGCACCACTCTCCAGCGATGGTAAATCGAAGACCAGCCACCGTAATCCCGTTTTACCGTAAAAATCCACGTGTCAAAAAAACGAAGGGTAAAAAACTTACGAGACCCGATTGAGATTGGGTTGTCCTTTTTGGGCATTAATCTATCCGTTGACGGCTGAAAGTTGTCAAAGCCGTAGAACTCATCGAGGCCTTCGTTTTGACAGGTTATGGCTCCCGTAACGATAAACGAGCCAGAAGTTATGGCCGTCTGAATAATCGGTATCTACCGGGTGCAACATCCACAGTGCAAGGTGCAACATCCGTCCGAAATGGCGAAACAGTGCCGTACGACCTTTAGAAATGCGTGCATGGATTTGAAACGGAACAGTACCATGATGCACCACTCTTCAGCGACGGGAAGTCGAAGACGGGGCACCGTAATCCCGTTTTACCGTAAAAATCCACGTGTCGAAAAAACGAAGGGTAAAAAACTAACGAGACCCGATTGAGATTCGGGTTGTCCTTTTTGGGCATTAATCTATCCGTTGACGGTTGAAAGCTGTCAAAGCCGTAGAACTCATCGAGGCCTTCGTTTTGACAGGATATGGCTCCCGTAACTCTAAACGAGCCAGAAGTTATGGTCGTCCGAATAATCAATATCTATAAGGTGCAACATCCACGGTGCAAGGTGCAACATCCGTCCGAAATGGTGAAACAGTGCCGTACGACTTTTCGAAATGCGTGCATGGATTTGAAACGGAACAGTACCATGGTGCACCACTATCCAGCGATGGTAAATCGAAGACCAGCCACTGTAATCCTCGTTTTACCGTAAAAATTCACGTGTCGAAAAAACGAAGGGTAAAAAACTTACGAGACCCGATTGAGATTCGGGTTGTCCTTTTTGGGCATTAATCTATCCGTTGACGGCTGAAAGATGTCAAAGACGTAGAACTCATCGAGGCCTTCGTTTTGACAGGTTATGGATCCCATAACTCTAAACGAGACAGGAGTTATGGCCGTCCGAATAATCGATATCTACAGGGTGCAACATCCACGGTGCAAGGTGCAACATCCGTCCGAAATGGCGAAACAGTGCCGTACGACCTTTAGAAATGCGTGCATGGATTTGAAACGGAACAGTACCACGGTGCACCACTCTTCAGCGATGGTAAATCGAAGACGGGCCACAGTAATCCCGTTTTACCGTAAAAATCCACGTGTCGAAAAAACGAAGGGTAAAAAACTTACGAGACCCGATTGAGATTCGGGTTGTCCTTTTTGGGCATTAATCTATCCGTTGACAGCCGAAAGCTATCAAAGCTGTAGAATTCATCGAGGCCTTCGTTTTGACAGGTTATGGCTCCTGTAACTCTAAACGAGCCAGAATTTATGGCCGTCCGAATAATCGATATCTACAGGGTGCAACATCCACGGTGCAAGGTGCAACATCCGTCCGAAATGGCGAAACAGAGCCGTACGACTTTGAGAAATACGTGCATGGATTTGAAACGGAACAGTACCATGGTGCACCACTCTCCAGCGATGGGAAGTTGAAGACGGGCCACGGTAATCCCGTTTTACCGTAAAAGTCCACGTCTCGAAAAAACAAAGGGTAAAAAACTTACGA
The DNA here is from genome assembly GCA_030765085.1 of Allium cepa. Classification (NCBI taxonomy): domain Eukaryota; kingdom Viridiplantae; phylum Streptophyta; class Magnoliopsida; order Asparagales; family Amaryllidaceae; genus Allium; species Allium cepa. The sequence goes on from CM060941.1 coordinate 4,975,514, forward strand.
GACCCGATTGAGATTCAGGTTGTCCTTTTTGGGCATTAATCTATCCGTTGATGGCTGAAAGCTGTCAAAGTCGTAGAACTTATCGAGGCCTTCGTTTTGACAGGTTATGGCTCCCGTAACTCTAATCGAGCCAGAAGCCGTCCGAATAATCGATATCTACAAGGTGCAACATCCACGGTGCAATGTGCAACATCCGTCCGAAATGGCGAAACAGTGCCGTACGACTTTTCGAAATGCGTGCATGGATTTGAAATGGAACAGTACCATGGTGCACCACTCTCCAGCGATGGTAAATCGAAGACCAGCCACAGTAATCCTCGTTTTACCGTAAAAATCCACGTGTCGAAAAAACGAAGGGTAAAAAACTTACGAGACCCGATTGAGATTCGGATTGTCCTTTTTGGGCATTAATCTATCCGTTGACAGCTGACAGCTGTCAAAGACGTAGAACTCATCGAGGCCTTCGTTTTGACAGGTTATGGCTCTCGTAACTCCAAACGAGCCAGAAGTGATGGCCGTCGGAATAATCGATATCTACAGGGTGCAACATCCACGGTGCAAGGAGCAACATCCGTCCGAAATGGCGAAACAATGCCGTACGACCTTTAGAAATGCGTGCATGGATTTGATACGGAACAGTACCATGGTGCAACACTCTCCAGCGATGGTAAATCGAAGACCAGCCACCGTAATCCCGTTTTACCGTAAAAATCCACGTGTCAAAAAAACGAAGGGTAAAAAACTTACGAGACCCGATTGAGATTCGGGTTGTCCTTTTTGGGCATCAATCTATCCGTTATGGCTGAAAGCTGTCAAAGTCGTAGAACTGATCGAGGTCTTCGTTTGGACAGGTTATGGCTCCCATAACTCTAAACGAGCCAGAAGTTAAAGCCGTCCGAATAATCGATATCTACAGGTGCAACATCCACGGTGCAAGGTGCAACATCCGTTCGAAATGGCGAAACAGTGCCGTACGACTTTTCGAAATGCGTGCATGGATTTGAAACGGAACAGTACCATGGTGCACCACTCTCCAGCGATGGTAAATCGAAGACCAGCCACCGTAATCCTCGTTTTACCGTAAAAATCCACGTGTCGAAAAAACGAAGGGTAAAAAACTTACGAGACCCGATTGAGATTCGGGTTGTCCTTTTTGGGCATTAATCTATCCGCTGATGGCTGAAAGCTGTCAAAGACGTAGAACTCATCGAGGCCTTCGTTTTGACAGGTTATGGCTCCCGTAACTCTAAACGAGCCAGAAGTTATGGCCGTCCGAATAATCGACATCTACAGGGTGCAACATCCACGGTGCAAGGTGCAACATCCGTACGAAATGGCGAAACAGTGCCGTACGACCTTTAGAAATGCGTGCATGGATTTGAAACGGAACAGTACCATAGTGCACCACTCTTCAGCGATGGGAAGTCGAAGACGGGGCACCGTAATCCCGTTTTACCGTAAAAATCCACGTGTCGAAAAAACGAAGGGTAAAAAACTTACGAGACCCGATTGAGATTCGGGTCGTCCTTTTTGGGCATTAATCTATCCGTTGATGGCTGAAAGGTGTCAAAGCCGTAGAACTCACCGTGGCCTTCGTTTTGACAGGTTATGGCTCTCGTAACTCCAAACGAGCCAGAAGTTATGGCCGTCGGAATAATCGATATCTACAGGGTGCAACATCCACGGTGCAAGGTGCAACATCCGTCCGAAATGGCAAAACAGTGTCGTACGACCTTTAGAAATGCGTGCATGGATTTGAAACGGAACAGTACCATGGTGCACCACTCTCCAGCGATGGTAAATCGAAGACAAGCCACCGTAATCCCGTTTTACCGTAAAAATCCACGTGTCAAAAAAACGAAGGGTAAAAAACTTACGAGACCCGATTGAGATTCGGGTTGTCTTTTTGGGCATTAATCTATCCGTTGACGGCTGAAATTTGTCAAAGCCGTAGAAATCATCGAGGCCTTCGTTTTGAGAGGTTATGGCTCCCGTAACGCTAAACGAGCAAGAAGTTATGGCCGTCTGAATAATCGGTATCTACCGGGTGCAACATCCACAGTGCAAGGTTCAACATCCGTCCGAAATGGCGAAACAGTGCCGTACGACCTTTAGAAATGCGTGCATGGATTTGAAACGGAACTGTACCATGGTGCACCACTCTTCAGCGACGGGAAGTCGAAGACGGGGCACCGTAATCCCGTTTTACCGTAAAAATCCACGTGTCGAAAAAACGAAGGGTAAAAAACTTACGAGACCCGATTGAGATTCGGGTTGCCCTTTTTGGGCATTAATCTATCCGTTGACGGCTGAAAGCTGTCAAAGCCGTTGAACTCATTGAGGCCTTCGTTTTGACAGGCTATGGCTCCCGTAACTCTAAACGAGCCAGAAGTTATGGTCGTCCGAATAATCAATATCTACAAGGTGCAACATCCACGGTGCAAGGTGCAACATCCGTCCGAAATGGCGAAACAGTGCTGTACGACTTTTCGAAATGCGTGCATGGATTTGAAACGGAACAGTACCATGGTGCACCACTCTCCAGCGATGGTAAATCGAAGACCACCCACCGTAATCCTCGTTTTACCGTAAAAATTCACGTGTCGAAAAAACGAAGGGTAAAAAACTTACGAGACCCGATTGAGATTCGGGTTGTCCTTTTTGGGCATTAATCTATCCGTTGACGGCTGAAAGCTGTCAAAGACGTAGAACTCATCGAGGCCTTCGTTTTGACTGGTTATGTATCCCATAACTCTAAACAAGACAGAAGTTATGGCCGTCCGAATAATCGATATCTATAGGGTGCAACATCCACAGTGCATGGTGCAACATCCGTCCGAAATGGCGAAACAGTGCCGTACGACCTTTAGAAATGCGTGCATGGATTTGAAACGGAACAGTACCATGGTGCACCACTCTTCAACGATGGGAAGTCGAAGATGGGGCACCGTAATCCCGTTTTACCGTAAAAATCCACGTGTCGAAAAAACGAAGGGTAAAAAACTTACGAGACCCAATTGAGATTCGGGTTGTCCTTTTTGGGCATTAATATATCCGCTGACGGCTGAAAGCTGTCAAAGCCGTAGAACTCATCGAGACCTTCATTTTGACAGGTTATGGCTCCCGTAACTCTAAACGAGCCAGAAGTTATGGCCGTCCGAATAATCGATATCTACAGGGTGCAACATCCACGGTGCAACGTGCAACATCCGTCCGAAATGGAGAAATAGTGCCGTACTACTTTTAGAAATACGTGCATGAATTTGAAATGGAACAGTACCATGGTGCACCACTCTTTAGCGATGGGAAGTCGAAGACGGGCCACGGTAATCCCGTTTTACCGTAAAAATCCACGTGTCGAAAAAACGAAGGGTAAAAAACTTACGAGACCAGATTGAGATTCGGGTTGTCCTTTTTGGGTATTAATCTATCCGTTGACGGCTGAAAGCAGTCAAAGCCGTAGAACTCATCGAGGCCTTCGTTTTGACAGGTTATGGCTCCCGTAACTCTAAACGACCCAGAAGTTATAGCCGTCCGAATAATCGATATCTACAGGGTGCAACATCCACGGTGCAAGGTGCAACATCCGTCCGAAATAGCGAAACAGTGCCATACGACCATTAGAAATGCGTGCGTGGACTTGAAACGGAACAGTACCATGGTGCACCACTCTCCAGCGATGGTAAATCGAAGACCAGCCACCGTAATCCCGTTTTACCGTAAAAATCCACGTGTCGAAAAAACGAAGGGTAAAAAACTTTCGAGACCCGATTGATTTTCGGGTTGACCTTTTTGGCATTAATCTATCCGTTGACGGCTGAAAGCTGTCAAAGCCGTAGAACTCATCGAGGCCTTCGTTTTGACAGGTTATGGCTCCCGTAACTCTAAACGAGCCAGAAGTTATGGACGTCCGAATAATCGATATCTACAGGGTGCAACATCCACGGTGCAAGGTGCAACATCCGTCCGAAATGGCGAAACAGTGTCGTACGACATTTAGAAATGCGTATATGGATTTGAAACGGAACAGTACCATGGTGCACCACTCTTCAGCGATGGGAAGTCGAAGACGGGGCACCGTAATCCCGTTTTACCGTAAAAATCCACGTGTCGAAAAAACGAAGGGTAAAAAACTTACGAGACCCGATTGAGATTCGGGTTGTCATTTTTGGGCATTAATCTATCCGTTGATGGCTGAAAGCTGTCAAAGACGTAGAACTCATCGATGCCTTCGTTTTGACAGGTTATGGCTCCCGTAAATCTAAACGAGCCAGAAGTTATGGCCGTCCGAATAATCGATATCTACAGGGTGCAACATCCACGGTGCAAGGTGCAACATCCGTCCGAAATGGCGAAACAGTGCCGTACGACTTTTAGAAATACGTGCATGGATTTGAAACGGAACAATACCATGGTGCACCACTCTCTAGCGATGGGAAGTCGAAGACGGGCCACGGTAATCCCGTTTTACCGTAAAAATCAACGTGTCGAAAAAACGAAGGGTAAAAAACTTACGAGACCCGATTGTGATTCGGGTTGTCCTTTTTGGGCATTAATCTATCCGTTGACGGCTGAAAGCAGTCAAAGCCGTAGAACTCATCGAGGCCTTCGTTTTGACAGGTTATGGATCCCGTAACTCTAAACGAGCCAGAAGTTATGGCCGTCCGAATAATCGATATCTACAGGGTGCAACATCCACGGTGCAAGGTGCAACATCCGTCCGAAATGGCGAAACAGTTCCGTACGGCTTTTAGAAATGCGTGCATGGGTTTGAAACGGAACAGTACCATGGTGCACCACTCTCCAGCGATGGGAAGTCGAAGACGGGACACGGTAATCCCGTTTTACCGTAAAAATCCACGTGTCGAAAAAACGAAGGGTAAAAAACTTACGAGACCCGATTGAGATTCGGGTTGTCCTTTTTGGGCATTAATCTATCCGTTGATGGCTGAAAGCTGTCAAAGCCATAGAACTTATCGAGGCCTTCGTTTTGACAGGTTATGGCTCCCGTAACTCTAAACGAGCCAGAAGTTATAGCCGTCCGAATAATCGATATCTACGAGGTGCAACATCCACGGTGCAAGGTGCAACATCCGTCTAAAATGGCGAAACAGTGCCGTACGACCTTTCGAAATGCGAGCATGGATTTGAAACGGAACAGTACCATGGTGCACCACTCTCCAGCGATGGTAAATCGAAGACCAGCCACCGTAATCCTCGTTTTACCGTAAAAATCCACGTGTCGAAAAAACGAAGGGTAAAAAACTTACGAGACCCGATTGAGATACGGGTTGTCCTTTTTGGGCATTAATCTATCCGCTGATGGCTGAAAGCTGTCAAAGACGTAGAACTCATCGAGGCCTTCGTTTTGACAGGTTATGGCTCCCGTAACTCTAAACGAGCCAGAAGTTATGGCCGTCCGAATAATCGATATCTATAGGGTGCAACATCCACGGTGCAAGGTGCAACATCCGTCCGAAATGGCGTAACAGTGCCGTACGACTTTTAGAAATACGTGCATGGATTTGAAACGGAACAGTACCATGGTGCACCACTCTCCAGCAATGGGAAGTCGAAGACGGGACACGGTAATCCCGTTTTACCGTAAAAATCCACGTGTCGAAAAACGAAGGGTAAAAAACTTACGAGACCCGATTGAGATTCGTGCTGTCCTTTTTGGGCATTAATCAATCAATTGACGGCTGAAAGCTGTCAAAGCCGTAGAACTTATCGAGGCCTTCGTTTTGACAGGTTATGGCTCCCGTAACTCTAAACGAGCCAGAAGTTATAGCCGTCCGAATAATCGATATCTACAAGGTGCAACATCCACGGTGCAAGGTGCAACATCCGTCCGAAATGGCGAAACAGTGCCGTACGACCTTTCGAAATGCGTGCATGGATTTGAAATGGAACAGTACCATGGTGCACCACTCTCCAGCTATGGTAAATCGAAGACCAGCCACCGTAATCCTCGTTTTACTGTAAAAATCCACGTGTCGAAAAAACGAAGGGTGAAAAACTTACGAGACCCGATTGAGATTCGGGTTGTCCTTTTTTGGCACTAATCTATCCGTTGATGGCTGAAAGCTGTCAAAGACGTAGAACTCATCGAGGCCTTCGTTTTGACAGGTTATGGCTCCCGTAACTCTAAACGAGCCAGAAGTTATGGCCGTCCGAATAATCGATATCTACAGGGTGCAACATCCACGGTGCAAGGTGCAACATCTGTCCGAAATGGCGAAACAGTGCCGTACGACCTTTAGGAATGCGTGCATGGATTCGAAACGGAACAGTACCATGGTGCACCACTCTTCAGCGATGGGAAGTCGAAGACGGGGCACCGTAATCCCGTTTTACCGTAAAAATCCACGTGTCGAAAAAACGAAGGGTAAAAAACTTACGAGACCCGATTGAGATTCGGGTTGTCCTTTTTGGGCATTAATCTATCCGTTGACGGCTCAAAGCTGTCAAAGACGTAGAACTCATCGAGGCCTTCGTTTTGACAGGTTATGGCTCCCGTAACTCTAAACGAGACAGAAGTTATGGCCGTCCGAATAATCGATATCTACAGGGTGCAACATCCACGGTGCTAGGTGCAACATCCGTCCGAAATGGCGAAACAGTGTCGTACGACCTTTAAAAATGCGTTCATGGATTTGAAACGGAACAGTACCATGGTGCACCACTCTTCATCGATGGGAAGTCGAAGACGGGGCACCGTAATCTCGTTTTACCGTAAAAATCCACGTGTCGAAAAAACGAAGGGTAAAAAACTTACGAGACCCGATTGAGATTCGGGTTGTCTTTTTTGGGCATTAATCTATCCGTTGATGGCTGAAAGCTGTCAATCCCGTTGAACTTATCGAGGCCTTCGTTTCGACAGGTTATGGTGATTGTAACTCTAAACGAGCCAGAAGTTATAGTCGTCCGAATAATCGATATCTACAAGGTGCAACATCCGTCCGAAATGGCGAAACAGTGCCGTACGACTTTTCGAAATGCGTGCATGGATTTGAAACGGAACAATACCATGGTGCACCACTCTCCAGCGATGGTAAATCGAAGACCAGCCACCGTAATCCTCGTTTTACCGTAAAAATCCACATGTCGAAAAAACGAAGGGTAAAAAACTTACGAGACCCGATTGAGATTCGGGTTGTCCTTTTTGGGCATTAATCTATCCGTTGACGGCTGAAAGCTGTCAAAGACGTAGAACTCATCGAGGCCTTCGTTTTGACAGGTTATGGCTCTCGTAACTCTAAACGGGCCAGAAGTTATGGCCGTCCGAATAATCGATACCTACAGGGTGCAACATCCACGGTGCAAGGTGCAACATCCGTCCGAAATGGCGGAACAGTGCCGTACGACCTTTAGAAATGCATGCATGGATTTGAAACGGAACAGTACCATGATGCACCACTCTTCAGCGATGGGAAGTCGAAGACGGGGCACCGTAATCCCGTTTTACCGTAAAAATCCACGTGCCGAAAAAACGAAGGGTAAAAAACTAACGAGACCCGATTGAGATTCGGGTTGTCCTTTTTGGGCATTAATCTATCCTTTGACGGCTGAAAGCTATCAAAGCCGTAGAACTCATCGAGGCCTTCGTTTTGACAGGTTATGGCTCCCGTAACTCTAAACGAGCCAGAAGTTATGGCCGCCCGAATAATCGATATCTACAGGGTGCAACATCCACGGTGCAAGGTGCAACATCCGTCCGAAATGGCGAAACAGTGCCGTACGATTTTTAGAAATACGTGCATGGATTTGAAATGGAACAGTATCATGGTGCACCACTCTCCAGCGATGGGAAGTCGTAGACGGGCCACGGTAATCCCGTTTTACCGTAACAACCACGTGTCGAAAAAACGAAGGGTAAAAAACTTACGAGACCCGACTGAGATTCGGGTTGTCCTTTTTGGGCATTAATCTATCCATTGACAGCTGAAAGTAGTCAAAGCCGTAGAACTCATCGAGGCCTAAGTTTTGACAGGTTATGGCTCCCGTAACTCAAAACGAGCCAGAAGTTATAGCCGTCCGAATAATCGATATCTACAGGGTGCAACATCCACGGTGCAAGGTGCAACATCCGTCCGAAATGGCGAAACAGTGCCATACGACCATTTGAAATGCGTGCATGGATTTGAAACGGAACAGTACCATGGTACACCACTCTCCAACGATGGTAAATCGAAGACCAGCCACCGTAATCCCGTTTTACCATAAAAATCCACGTGTCAAAAAAACGAAGGGTAAAAAACTTACGAGACCCGATTGATTTTCGGGTTGACCTTTTTGGGCATTAATCTATCCGTTGACGGCTGAAAGCTGTCAAAGCCGTAGAACCCATCGAGGCCTTCGTTTTGACAGGTTATGGCTCCCGTAATTCTAAACGAGCCAGAAGTTATGGCCGTCCGAATAATCAATATCTACAGGGTGCAACATCCACGGTGCAAGGTGCAACATCCGTCCGAAATGGCGAAATAGTGTCGTACGACCTTTAGAAATGCGTGTATGGATTTTAAACGGAACAGTACCATGGTGCACCACTCTTCAGCGATGGGAAGTCGAAGACGGGGCACCGTAATCCCCTTTTACCGTAAAAATCCACGTGTCGAAATAACGAAGGGTAAAAAACTTACGAGACCCGATAGAGATTCGGGTTGTCCTTTTTGGGCATTAATCTATCCGTTGACGGCTGAAAGCTATTAAAGCTGTAGAACTCATCGATGCCTTCGTTTTGACAGGTTATGGCTCCCGTAACTCTAAACGAGCCAGAAGTTATGGCCGTCCGAATAATCGATATCTACAGGGTGCAACATCCACGGTGCAAGGTGCAACATCCGTCCGAAATGGCGAAACAGTGCCGTACGACTTTTAGAAATACGTGCATGGATATGAAACGGAACAGTACCATGGTGCACCACTCTCCAGCGATGGGAAGTCGAAGACGGGCCACGGTAATCCCGTTTTACCGTAAAAATCCACGTGTCGAAAAAACGAAGGGTAAAAAACTTACGAGTCCCGATTGAGATTCGGGTTGTCCTTTTTGGGCATTAATCTATCCGTTGATGGCTGAAAGCTTTCAAAGCCGTAGAACTTATCGAGGCCTTTGTTTTGACAGGTTATGGTTACTGTAACTCTAAACGAGCCAGAAGTTATAGCCGTCCGAATAATCGATATCTACAAGGTGCAACATCCACGGTGCAAGGTGCAACATCCGTCCGAAATGGCGAAACAGTGCCGTACGACTTTTCGAAATGCGTACATGGATTTGAAACGGAACAGTGCCATGGTATACCACTCTCCAGCGATGGTAAATCGAAGACCAGCCACCGTAATCCTCGTTTTACCGTAAAAATCTACGTGTCGAAAAAACGAAGGGTAAAAAACTTACGAGACCCGATTGATTTTCGGGTTGACCTTTTTGGGCATTAATCTATCCGTTGATGGCTGAAAGCTGTCAAAGCCGTAGAACTCATCGAGGCCTTCGTTTTGACAGGTTATTGCTCCCGTAACTCTAAACGAGCCAGAAGTTATGGCCGTCCGAATAATCGATATCTACAGGGTGCAACATCCACGGTGCAAGGTGCAACATCCGTCCGAAATGGCGAAACAGTGCCGTACGACCTTTAGAAATGCGTGTATGGATTTGAAATGGAACAGTACCATGGTGCACCACTCTTCAGCGATGGGAAGTCGAAGACGGGGCACCGTAATCCCCTTTTACCGTAAAAATCCACGTGTCGAAAAAACGAAGGGTAAAAAACTTTCGAGACCCGATTGAGATTCGGGTGGTCCTTTTTGGGCATTAATCTATCCGTTGACGGCTGAAAGCTATCAAAGCCGTAGAACTCATCGATGCCTTCGTTTTGACAGGTTATAGCTCCCGTAACTCTAAACGAGCCAGAAGTTATGGTCGTCCGAATAATCGATATCTACAGGGGGCAACATCCACGGTGCAAGGTGCAACATCCGTCCGAAATGGCGAAACAGTGCCGTACGACTTTTAGAAATACGTGCATGGATATGAAACGGAACAGTTCCATGGTGCAACACTCTCCAGCGATGGGAAGTCGAAGACGGGCCACGGTAATCCCGTTTTACCGTAAAAATCCATGTGTCGAAAAAACGAAGGGTAAAAAACATACGAGACCCGATAGAGATTCGGGTTGTCCTTTATGGGCATTAATCTATCCGTTGATGGCTGAAAGCTGTCATAGCCGTAGAACTTATCGAGGCCTTTGTTTTGACAGGTTATGTCTCCTGTAACTCTAAACGAGCCAGAAGTTATAGCCGTCCGAATAATCGATATCTACAAGGTGCAACATCCACGGTGCAAGGTGCAACATCCGTCCGAAATGGCGAAACAGTGCCGTACGACTTTTCGAAATGCGTACAAGGATTTGAAACGGAACAGTACCATGGTATACCACTCTCTAGCGATGGTAAATCGAAGACCAGCCACCGTAATCCTCGTTTTACCGTAAAAATCTACGTGTCGAAAAAACGAAGGGTAAAAAGTTACGAGACCCGATTGATTTTCGGGTTGACCTTTTTGGGCATTAATCTATCTGTTGACGGCTGAAAGCTATCAAAGCCTTAGAACTCATCTAGGCCTTCGTTTTGACAGGTTATGGCTCTCGTAACTCTAAACGAGCCAGAAGTTATGGCCGTCCGAATAATCGATATCTACAGGGTGCAACATCCACGGTGCAAGGTGCAACATCCGTCCGAAATGGCAAAACAGTGCCGTACGACTTTAGAAATGCGTGCATGGATTTGAAACGGAACAGTACCATGGTGCACCACTCTTCAGTGATGGAAAGTCGAAGACGGGGCACCGTAATCCCCTTTTACCGTAAAAATCCACGTGTCGAAAAAACGAAGGGTAAAAAACTTACGAGACCCGATTGAGATTCGGGTTGTCCTTTTTGGGCATTAATCTATCCGTTGGTGGCTGAAAGCTATCAAAGCCGTAGAACTCATCGATGCCTTCGTTTTGACAGGTTATGGCTCCCGTAACTCTAAACGAACCAGAAGTTATGGCCGTCCGAATAATCGATATCTACAGGGTGCAACATCCACGGTGCAAGGTGCAACATCCGTCCGAAATGGCGAAACAGTGCCGTACGACTTTTAGAAATACGTGCATGGATATGAAATGGAACAGTACCATGGTGCACCACTCTCCAGCGATGGGAAGTCGAAGACGGGCCACGGTAATCCCGTTTTACCGTAAAAATCCACATGTCGAAAAAACGAAGGGTAAAAAACTTACGAGACCCGATTGAGATTCGGGTTGTCCTTTTTGGGCATTAATCTATACGTTGAAGGCTGAAAGCTGTCAAAGCCGTAGAACTTATCGAGGCCTTTGTTTTGACAGGTTATGGCTCCTGTAACTCTAAACGAGCCAGAAGTTATAACCGTCCGAATAATCGATATCTACAAGGTGCAACATCCACGGTGCAAGGTGCAACATCCGTCCGAAATGGCGAAACAGTGTCGTACGACTTTTCGAAATGCGTATATGGATTTGAAACGGAACAGTACCATGGTATACCACTCTCCAGCGATGGTAAATCGAAGACCAGCCACCGTAATCCTCGTTTTACCGTAAAAATCTACGTGTCGAAAAAACGAAGGGTAAAAAACTTACGAGACCCGATTGAGATTCGGGTTGTCCTTTTTGGGCATTAATCTATCCGTTGACGGTTGAAAGCTGTCAGAGACGTAGAACTCATCGAGGCCTTCGTTTTGACAGGTTATGGCTCCCGTAACTCTAAACGAGACAGAAGTTATGGCCGTCCGAATAATCGATATCTATAGGGTGCAACATCCACGGTGCAAGCTGCAACATCCGTCCGAAATGGCGAAACAGTGCCGTACGACCTTTAAAAATGCGTTCATGAATTTGAAACGGAACAGTACCAAGGTGCACCACTCTTCAGCGATGGGAAGTCGAAGATGGGGCACCGTAATCCCGTTTTACCGTAAAAATCCACGTGTCGAAAAAACGAAGGGTAAAAAACTTACGAGACCCGATAGAGATTCGGGTTGTCCTTTTTGAGCATTAATCTATCCGTTGATGGCTGAAAGCTGTCAAAGCCGTAGAACTTATCGAGGCCTTCGTTTTGACAAGTTATGCCGACCGTAACTCTAAACGAGCTAGAAGTTATAGCCGTCCGAATAATCGATTTCTACAAGGTGCAACATCCACGGTGCAAGGTGCAACATCCGTCCGAAATGGCGAAACAGTGCCGTACGACTTTTCGAAATGCATGCATGGATTTGAAACGGAACAGTACCATGGTGCACCACTCTCCAGCGATGGTAAATCGAAGACCAGCCACCGTAATCCTCGTTTTACCGTAAAAATCCACGTGTCGAAAAAACGAAGGGTAAAAAACTTACGAGACCCGATTGAGATTCGGGTTGTCCTTGTTGGGCATTAATCTATCCGTTGACGGCTGAAAGCTGTCAAAGACGTAGAACTCATCGAGGCCTTCGTTTTGACAGGTTATGGCTCCCGTAGCTCTAAACGAGCCAGAAGTTATGGCCGTCCGAATAATCGATATCTACAGGGTGCAACATCCACGGTGCAAGATGCAACATCCGTCCGAAATGGCGAAACAGTGTCGTACGACCATTAGAAATGCATGCATGGATTTGAAACGGAACAGTACCATGGTGCACCACTCTTCAGCGATGGGAAGTCGAAGACGGGGCACCGTAATCACGTTTTACCGTAAAAATCCACGTGTCGAAAAAACGAAGGGTAAAAAACTTACGAGACCCGATTGAGATTCGGGTTGTCCTTTTTGGGCATTAATCTATCCGTTGACGGCTGAAAGCTATCAAAGCCGTAGAACTCATCGAGGCCTTCGTTTTGACAAGTTATGGCTGCCGTAACTCTAAACGAGCGAGAAGTTATGGCCACCCGAATAATCGATATCTACAGGGTGCAACATCCACGGTGCAAGGTGCAACATCCGTCCGAAATGGAGAAACAGTGCCGTATGATTTTTAAAAATACGTGCATGGATTTGAAACGGAACAGTATCATGGTGCACCACTCTCCAACGATGGGAAGTCGTAGACGGGCCACGGTAATCCCGTTTTACCGTAAAAACCACATGTCGAAAAAACGAAGGGTAAAAAACTTACGAGACCCGATTGAGATTCGGGTTGTCCTTTTTGGGCATTAATCTATCCATTGACGGCTGAAAGCAGTCAAAGCCGTAGAACTCATCGAGGCCTTCGTGTTGACAGGTTATAGCTCCCGTAACTCTAAACGAGCCAGAAGTTATAGCCGTCCGAATAATCGATATCTACAGGGTGCAACATCCACGGTGCAAGGTGCAACATCCGTCCGAAATGGCGAAACAGTGCCATACGACCATTAGAAATGCGTGCATGGATTTGAAACGGAACAGTGCCATGGTGCACCACTCTCTAGCGATGGTAAATCGAAGACCAGCCACCGTAATCCCGTTTTACCGTAAAAATCCACGTGTCAAAAAGACAAAGGGTAAAAAACTTACGAGACCCGATTGATTTTCGGGTTGACCTTTGTAGGCATTAATCTATCCGTTGACGGCTGAAAGCTGTCAAAGCCGTAGAACTCATCGAGGCCTTCGTTTTGACAGGTGATGGCTCCCATAACTCTAAACGAGCCAGAAGTTATGGCCGTCCGAATAATTGATGTCTACAGGGTGCAACATCCACGGTGCAAGGTGCAACATCCATCCGAAATGGAGAAACAGTGCTGTACGACCATTAGAAATGCGTATATGGATTTGAAACGGAACAGTACCATGGTGCACCACTCTTCAGCGATGGGAAGTCGAAGACGGGGCACCGTAATCCCGTTTTACCGTAAAAATCCACGTGTCGAAAAAACGAAGGGTAAAAAACTTACGAGACCCGATTGAGATTCGGGTTGTCCTTTTTGGGCATTAATCTATCCGTTGACGGCTGAAAGCTATCAAAGCCGTAGAACTCATCGATGCCTTCGTTTTGACAGGTTATGGCTCCCGTAACTCTAAACGAGCCAGAAGTTATGGCCGTCCGAATAATCGATATCTACAGGGTGCAACATCCACGGTGCAAGGTGCAACATCCGTCCGAAATGGCGAAACAGTGCCGTACAACTTTTAGAAACACGTGCATGGATTTGAAACGGAACAGTACCATGGTGCACCACTCTCCAGCGATGGGAAGTCGAAGACGGGCCACGGTAATCTCGTTTTACCGTAAAAATCCACGTGTCGACAAAACGAAGGGTAAAAACTTACAAGACCCGATTGAGATTCGGGTTGTCCTTTTTGGGCATTAATCTATCCGTTGATGGCTGAAAGCAGTCAAAGCCGTAGAACTCATCGAGGCCTTCGTTTTGACAGGTTATGGCTCCCGTAACTCTAAACGAGCCAGAAGTTATGGTCGTCCGAATAATCGATATCTATAGGGTGCAACATCCACGGTGCAAGGTGCAACATCCGTCCGAAATGGCGAAACAGCGCCGTACGACTTTTAGAAATGCGTGCATGGATTTGAAACAGAACAGTACCATGGTGCACCACTCTCCAGCGATGGGAAGTCGAAGACGGGACACGGTAATCCCGTTTTACCGTAAAAATCCACGTGTCGAAAAAACGAAGGGTAAAAAACTTACGAGACCCGATTGAGATTCGGGTTGTCCTTTTTGGGCATTAATCTATCCGTTGACGGATGAAAGCTGTCAAAGCCGTAGAACTCATCGAGGCCTTCGTTTTGACAGGTTATGGCTCCCGTAACTCTAAACGAGCTAGAAGTTATGGCCGTCCGAATAATCAATATCTACAGGGTGCAACATCCACGGTGCAAGGTGCAACATCCGTACGAAATGGCGAAACAGTGTCGTACGACTTTTAGAAATGCGTGCATGGATTTGAAACGGAACAGTACCATGGTGCACCACTCTCCAGCAATGGGAAGTCGAAGACGGGACACGGTAATCCCGTTTTACCGTAAAAATCCACGTGTCGAAAAACGAAGGGTAAAAAACTTACGAGACCCGATTGAGATTCGTGCTGTCCTTTTTGGGCATTAATCAATCAATTGACGGCTGAAAGCTGTCAAAGCCGTAGAACTTATCGAGGCCTTCGTTTTGACAGGTTATGGCTCCCGTAACTCTAAACGAGCCAGAAGTTATAGCCGTCCGAATAATCTATATCTACAAGGTGCAACATCCACGGTGCAAGGTGCAACATCCGTCCGAAATGGCGAAACAGTGCCGTACGACCTTTCGAAATGCGTGCATGGATTTGAAATGGAACAGTACCATGGTGCACCACTCTCCAGCTATGGTAAATCGAAGACCAGCCACCGTAATCCTCGTTTTACTGTAAAAATCCACGTGTCGAAAAAACGAAGGGTGAAAAACTTACGAGACCCGATTGAGATTCGGGTTGTCCTTTTTTGGCACTAATCTATCCGTTGATGGCTGAAAGCTGTCAAAGACGTAGAACTCATCGAGGCCTTCGTTTTGACAGGTTATGGCTCCCGTAACTCTAAACGAGCCAGAAGTTATGGCCGTCCGAATAATCGATATCTACAGGGTGCAACATCCACGGTGCAAGGTGCAACATCTGTCCGAAATGGCGAAACAGTGCCGTACGACCTTTAGGAATGCGTGCATGGATTCGAAACGGAACAGTACCATGGTGCACCACTCTTCAGCGATGGGAAGTCGAAGACGGGGCACCGTAATCCCGTTTTACCGTAAAAATCCACGTGTCGAAAAAACGAAGGGTAAAAAACTTACGAGACCCTATTGAGATTCGGGTTGTCCTTTTTGGGCATTAATCTATCCGTTGACGGCTAAAAGCTGTCAAAGCCGTAGAACTCATCGAGGCCTTCTTTTTGACAGGTTATGGCTCCCGTAACTCTAAACGAGCCAGAAGTTATTCCCGTCCGAATAATCGATATCTATAGGGTGCAACATCCCCGGTGCAAGGTGCAACATCCGTTCGAAATGGCGAAACAGTGCCGTACGACTTTTAGAAATACGTGCATGGATTTGAAATGGAACAGTACCATGGTGCACCACTCTCCAGCGATGGAAAGTCGAAGACGGGCCACGGTAATCCCGTTTTACCGTAAAAATCCACGTGTCAAAAAAACGAAGGGTAAAAAACTTACGAGACCCGATTGAGATTCGGGTTGTCCTTTTTGGGCATTAATCTATCCGTTGGCAGCTGAAAGCAGTCAAAGCCGTAGAACTCATCGAGGCCTTCGTTTTGACAGGTTATGGCTCCCGTAACTCTAAACGAGCCAGAAGTTATAGCCGTCCGAATAATCGATATCTACAGGGTGCAACATCCACGGTGCAAGGTGCAACATCCGTCCGAAATGGCGAAACAGTGCCGTACAACCATTAGAAATGCGTGCATGGATTTGAAACGGAACAGTACCATGGTGCACCGCTCTCCAGCGATGGTAAATCAAAGACCAGCCACCGTAATCCCGTTTTACCGTCAAAATCCACGTGTCAAAAAAACAAAGGGTAAAAAACTTACGAGACCCGATTGAGATTCGGGTTGACCTTTTTGGGCATTAATCTATCCGTTGACGGCTGAAAGCTGTCAAAACCGTAGAACTCATCGAGGCCTTCGTTTTGACAGGTTATGGCTCTCGTAACTCTAAACGAGCCAGAAGTTATGGCCGTCCGAATAATCGATGTCTACAGGGTGCAACATCCACGGTGCAAGGTGCAACATCCGTCCGAAATGGCGAAACAGTGCCGTACGACTTTTAGAAATACGTGCATGGATTTGAAATGGAACGGTACCATGGTGCACCACTCTCCAGCGATGGGAAGTCGAAGGCGGGCCACAGTAATCCGGTTTTACCGTAAAAATCCACGTGTCGAAAAAACGAAATGTAAAAAACATACGAGACCCGATTGAGATTCGGGTTGTCCTTTTTGGGCATTAATCTTTCCGTTGATGGCTGAAAGCAGTCAAAGCCGTAGAATTCATCGAGGCCTTCGTTTTGACAGGTTATGGCTCCCGTAACTCTAAACGAGCCAGAAGTTATGGCCGTCCGAATAATCGATATCTATAGGGTGCAACATCCACGGTGCAAGGTGCAACATCCGTCCGAAATGGCGAAACAGCGTCGTACGACTTTTAGAAATGCGTGCATTGATTTGAAACAGAACAGTACCATGGTGCACCCCACTCCAGCGATGGGAAGTCGAAGACGGGACACGGTAATCCCGTTTTACCGTAAAAATCCACGTTTCGAAAAAACGAAGGGTAAAAAACTTACGAGACCCGATTGAGATTCGGGTTGTCCTTTTTGGGCATTAATCTATCCGTTGGCGGATGAAAGCTGTCAAAGCCGTAGAACTCATCGAGGCCTTCGTTTTGACAGGTTATGGCTCCCGTAACTCTAAACGAGCCAGAAGTTATAGCCGTCCGAATAATCAATATCTACAGGGTGCAACATCCACGGTGCAAGGTGCAACATCCGTCCGAAATGGCGAAACAGTGCCGTACGACCTTTAGAAATGCGTGCATGGATTTGAAACGGAACAGTACCTTGGTGCACCACTCTTCAGCGATGGGAAGTCGAAGACGGGGCAACGTAATCCCGTTTTACCGTAAAAATCCACGTGTCGAAAAAACGAAGGGTAAAAAACTTACGAGACCCGATTGAGATTCGGGTTGTCCTTTTTGGGCATTAATCTATCCGTTGATGGCTGAAAGCTGTCAAAGCCGTAGAACTTATCGAGGCCTTCATTTTGACAGGTTATGATGACCGTAACTCTAAACGAGCCAGAAGTTATAGCCGTCCGAATAATCGATATCTAAAAGGTGCAACATCCACGGTGCAAGGTGCAACGTCCGTCCGAAATGGCAAAACAGTGTCGTACGACCTTTCGAAATGCGTGCATGGATTTGAAATGGAACAGTACCATGGTGCACCACTCTCCAGCGTTGGTAAATCGAAGACAAGCCACCGTAATCCTCGTTTTACCGTAAAAATCCACGTGTCGAAAAAACGAAGGGTAAAAAACTTACGAGACCCAATTGAGATTCGGGTTGTCCTTTTTGGGCATTAATCTATCCGTTGACGGCTGAAAGCTATCAAAGCCGTAGAACTCATCGAGGCCTTCGTTTTGACAAGTTATGGCTGCCGTAACTCTAAACGAGCGAGAAGTTATGGCCGCCCGAATAATCGATATCTATAGGGTGCAACATCCACGGTGCAAGGTGCAACATCCGTCCGAAATGGGGAAACAGTGCCGTACGATTTTTAGAAATACGTGCATGAATTTGAAACGGAACAGTATCATGGTGCACCACTCTCCAGCGATGGGAAGTCGTAGACGGGCCACGGTAATCCCGTTTTACCGTAAAAACCTCATGTCGAAAAAACGAAGGGTAAAAAACTTACGAGACCCGATTGAGATTCGGGTTGTCCTTTTTGGGCATTAATCTATCCGTTGACGGCTGAAAGCAGTCAAAGCCGTAGAACTCATCGAGGCCTTCGTTTTGACAGGTTATGGCTCCCGTAACTCTAAACGAGCCAGAAGTTATAGCCGTCCGAATAATCGATATCTACAGGGTGCAACATCCACGGTGCAAGGTGCAACATCCGTCCGAAATGGCGAAACAGTGCCATACGACCATTAGAAATGCGTGCATGGATTTGAAACGGAACAGTGCCATGGTGCACCACTCTCCAGCGATGGTAAATCGAAGACCAGCCACCGTAATCCCGTTTTACCGTAAAAATCCACGTGTCAAAAAAACGAAGGGTAAAAAACTTACGAGACCCGATTGATTTTCGGGTTGACCTTTTTGGGCATTAATCTATCCGTTGACGGCTGAAAGCTGTCAAAGCCGTAGAACTCATCGAGGCCTTCGTTTTGACAGGTGATGGCTCCCGTAACTCTAAACGAGCCAGAAGTTATGGCCGTCCGAATAATTGATATCTACAGGGTGCAACATCCATGGTGCAAGGTGCAACATCCATCCGAAATGGAGAAACAGTGCTGTACGACCTTTAGAAATGCGTGTATGGATTTGAAACGGAACAGTACCATGGTGCACCACTCTTCAGCGATGGGAAGTCGAAGACGGGGCACCGTAATCCCGTTTTACCGTAAAAATCCACGTGTCGAAAAAACGAAGGGTAAAAAACTTACGAGACCCGATTGAGATTCGGGTTGTCCTTTTTGGGCATTAATCTATCCGTTGACGGCTGAAAGCTATCAAAGCCGTAGAACTCATCGATGCCTTCGTTTTGACAGGTTATGGCTCCCGTAACTCTAAACGAGCCAGAAGTTATGGCCGTCCGAATAATCGATATCTACAGGGTGCAACATCCACGGTGCAAGGTGCAACATCCGTCCGAAATGGCGAAACAGTGCCGTACGACTTTTAGAAATACGTGCATGGATTTGAAACAGAACAGTACCATGGTGCACCACTCTCCAGCGATGGGAAGTCGAAGACGGGCCACGGTAATCCCGTTTTACCGTAAAAATCCACGTGTCGACAAAACGAAGGGTAAAAAACTTACGAGACCCGATTGAGATTCGGGTTGTCCTTTTTGGGCATTAATCTATCCGTTGACGGCTGAAAGCAGTCAAAGCCGTAGAACTCATCGAGGCCTTCGTTTTGACAGGTTATGGCTCCCGTAACTCTAAACGAGGCAGAAGTTATGGCCGTCCGAATAATCGATATCTATAGGGTGCAACATCCACGGTGCAAGGTGCAACATCCGTCCGAAATGGCGAAACAGCGCCGTACGACCTTTAGAAATGCGTGCATGGATTTGAAACAGAACAGTACCATGGTGCACCACTCTCCAGCGATGGGAAGTCGAAGACGGGACACGGTAATCCCGTTTTACCGTAAAAATCCACGTGTCGAAAAAACGAAGGGTAAAAAACTTACGAGACCCGATTGAGATTCGGGTTGTCCTTTTTGGGCATTAATCTATCCGTTGACGGCTGAAAACTGTCAAAGCCGTAGAACTCATCGAGGCCTTCGTTTTGACAGGTTATGGCCCCCGTAACTCTAAACGAGCCAGAAGTTATAGCCGTCCGAATAATCAATATCTACAGGGTGCAACATCCACGGTGCAAGGTGCAACATCCGTCCGAAATGGCGAAACAGTGTCGTACGACTTTTAGAAATGCGTGCATGGATTTGAAACGGAACAGTACCATGGTGCACCACTCTCCCGCGATGGGAAGTCGAAGACGGGACACGGTAATCCCGTTTTACCGTAAAAATCCACGTGTCGAAAAAACGAAGGGTAAAAAACTTACGAGACCCGATTGAGATTCGTCTTGTCCTTTTTGGGCATTAATCTATCCATTGACGGCTGAAAGCTGTCAAAGCCGTAGAACTTATCGAGGCCTTCGTTTTGACAGGTTATGGCTCCCGTAACTCTAAACGAGCCAGAAGTTATAGCCGTCCGAATAATCGATATCTACAAGGTGCAACATCCACGGTGCAAGGTGCAACATCCTTCCGAAATGGCGAAACAGTGCCGTACGACCTTTCGAAATGCGTGCATGGATTTGAAACGGAACAGTACCATGGTGCACCACTCTCCAGCGATGGTAAATCAAAGACCAGCCACCGTAATCCTCGTTTTACCGTAAAAATCCACGTGTCGAAAAAACAAAGGGTAAAAAACTTACGAGTCCCGATTGAGATTCGGGTTGTCCTTTTTGGGCACTAATCTATCCGTTGATGGCTGAAAGCTGTCAAAGACGTAGAACTCATCGAGGCCTTCGTTTTGACAGGTTATGGCTCCCGTAACTCTAAACGAGCCAGAAGTTATGGCCGTCCGAATAATCGATATCTACAGGGTGCAACATCCACGGTGCAAGGTGCAACATCCGCCCGAACTGGCGAAACAGTGCCGTACGACCTTTAGAAATGCGTGCATGGATTCGAAACGGAACAGTACCATTGTGCACCACTCTTCAGCGATGGGAAGTCGAAGACGGCGCACCGTAATCCCGTTTTACCGTAAAAATCCACGTGTCGAAAAAATGAAGGGTAAAAAACTTACGAGACCCTATTGAGATTCGGGTTGTCCTTTTTGGGCATTAATCTATCCGTTGACGGCTGAAAGCTGTCAAAGCCGTAGAACTCATCGAGGCCTTCGTTTTGACAGGTTATGGCCCCCGTAACTCTAAACGAACCAGAAGTTATAGCCGTCCGAATAATTGATATCTACAGGGTGCAACATCCCCGGTGCAAGGTGCAACATCCGTTCGAAATGGCGAAACAGTGCCGTACGACTTTTAGAAATACGTGCATGGATTTGAAACGGAACAGTACCATGGTGCACCACTCTCCAGCGATGGGAAGTCGAAGACGGGCCACGGTAATCCCGTTTTACCGTAAAAATCCACGTGTCGAAAAAACGAAGGGTAAAAAACTTACGAGACCCGATTGAGATTCGGGTTGTCCTTTTTGGGCATTAATCTATCCGTTGACGGCTGAAAGCAGTCAAAGCCGTAGAACTCATCGAGGCCTTCGTTTTGACAGGTTATGGCTCCCGTAACTCCAAACGAGCCAGAAGTTATGGCCGTCCGAATAATCGATATCTACAGGGTGCAACATCCACGGTGCAAGGTGCAACATCCGTCCGAAATGGCGAAACAGTGCCGTACGACCATTAGAAATGCGTGCATGGATTTGAAACGGAACAGTACCATGGTGCACCACTCTCCAGCGATGGTAAATCAAAGACCAGCCACCGTAATCCCGTTTTACCGTCAAAATCCACGTGTCAAAAAAACGAAGGGTAAAAAACTTACGAGACCCGTTTGAGATTCGGGTTATCCTTTTTGGGCATTAATCTATCCTTGACGGCTGAAAGCTGTCAAAGATGTAGAACTCATCGAGGCCTTCGTTTTGACAGGTTATGGCTCCCGTAACTCTAAACGAAACACAAGTTATGGCCGTCCGAATAATCGATATCTACAGGGTGCAACATCCACGGTGCAAGGTGCAACATCCGTCCGAAATGGCGAAACAGTGCCGTACGACCTTTAAAAATGCGTTCACGGATTTGAAACGGAACAGTACCTTGGTGCACCACTCTTCAGCGATGGGAAGTCGATGACGGGCAACGTAATCCCGTTTTACCGTAAAAATCCACGTGTCGAAAAAACGAAGGGTAAAAAACTTACGAGACCCGATTGAGATTCGGGTTGTCCTTTTTGGGCATTAATCTATCCATTGATGGCTGAAAGCTATCAAAGCCGTAGAACTTATCGAGGCCTTTGTTTTGACAGGTTATGGTGACCGTAACTCTAAACGAGCCAGAAGTTATAGCCGTCCGAATAATCGATATCTAAAAGGTGCAACATCCACGGTGCAAGGTGCAACGTCCGTCCGAAATGGCGAAACAGTGTCGTACGACCTTTCGAAATGCGTGCATGGATTTGAAACGGAACAGTACCATGGTGCACCACTCTCCAGCGTTGGTAAATCGAAGACAAGCCACCGTAATCCTCATTTTACCGTAAAAATCCACGTGTCGAAAAAACGAAGGGTAAAAAACTTACGAGACCCGATTGAGATTCGGGTTGTCCTTTTTGGGCATTAATCTATCCGTTGATGGCTGAAAGCTGTCAAAGACGTAGAACTCATCGAGGTCTTCGTTTTGACGGGTTATGGCTCCCGTAACTCTAAACGAGCCAGAAGTTATGGCCGTCCGAAAAATCGATATCTATAGGGTGCAGCATCCACGGTGCAAGGTGCAACATCCGTCCGAAATGGCGAAACAGTGTCGTACGACCTTTAGAAATGCGTGCATGGATTCGAAATGGAACAGTACCATGGTGCACCACTCTTCAGCGATGGGAAGTCGAAGACGGGGCACCGTAATCCCGTTTTACCGTAAAAATCCACGTGTCGAAAAAACGAAGGGTAAAAAACTTACGAGACCCTATTGAGATTCGGGTTGTACTTTTTGGGCATTAATCTATCCGTTGATGGCTGAAAGCCGTCAAAGCCGTAGAACTCATCGAGGCCTTCTTTTTGACAGGTTATGGCTCCCGTAACTCTAAACGAGCCAGAAGTTATGCCCGTCCGAATAATCGATATCTACAGGGTGCAACATCCACGGTGCAAGTGCAACATCCGTTCGAAATGGCGAAACAGTGTCGTACGACTTTTAGAAATACGTGCATGGATTTGAAACGGAACAGTACCATGGTGCACCACTCTCCAGCGATGGGAAGTCGAAGACGGGCCACGGTAATCCCGTTTTACCGTAAAAATCCACGTGTCGAAAAAACGAAGGGTAAAAAACTTACGAGACCCGATTGAGATTTGGGTTGTCCTTTTTGGGCATTAATCTATCCGTTGACGGCTGAAAGCAGTCAAAGCCGTAGAACTCATCGAGGACTTCGTTTTGACAGGTTATGGCTCCCGTAACTCTAAACGAGCCAGAAGTTATAGCCGTCCGAATAATCGATATCTACAGGGTGCAACATCCACGGTGCAAGGTGCAACATCCGTCCGAAATGGCGAAACAGTGCCGTACGACCATTAGAAATACGTGCATGGATTTGAAACGGAACAGTACCATGGTGCACCACTCTCCAGCGATGGTAAATCGAAGACCAGCCACCGTTATCCCGTTTTACCGTCAAAATCCACGTGTCAAAAAAACGAAGTGTAAAAAACTTACGAGACCCGATTGAGATTCGGGTTGACCTTTTTGGGCATTAATCTATCCATTGACGGCTGAAAGCTGTCAAAGCCGTAGAACTCATCGAGGCCTTCGTTTTGACAGGTTATGGCTCCCGTAACTCTAAACGAGCCAGAAGTTATGGTCGTCCGAATAATCGATATCTACAGGGTGCAACATCCACGGTGCAAGGTGCAACATCCGTCCGAAATGGCGAAACAGTGTCGTACGACTTTTAGAAATTAATGCATGGATTTGAAACAGAACAGTACCATGGTGCATCACTCTCCAGCGATGGGAAGTCGAATACGGGCCACGGTAATCCCGTTTTGCCGTAAAAATCCACGTGTCGAAAAAACGAAGGGTAAAAAACTTACGAGACCCGATTGAGAGTCGGGTTGTCCCTTTTTGGGCATTAATCTTTCCGTTGATGGCTGAAAGCTGTCAAAGCTGTAGAACTTATCGAGGCCTTCGTTTTGACAGGTTATGGCTCCTGTAACTCTAAACGAGCCAGAAGTTATAGCCGTCCGAATAATCGATATCAACAAGGTGCAACATCCACGGTGCAAGGTGCAACATCCGTCCGAAATGGCGAAACAGTGCCGTACGACTTTTCGAAATGCGTGCATGGATTTGAAACGGAACAGTACCATGGTGCACCACTCTCCAGCGATGGTAAATCGAAGACCAGCCACCGTAATCCTCGTTTTACCGTAAAAATCTACGTGCCGAAAAAACGAAGGGTAAAAAACTTACGAGACCCGATTGAGATTCGGGTTGTCCTTTTTGGGCATTAATCTATCCTTGACGGCTGAAAGCTGTCAAAGATGTAGAACTCATCGAGGCCTTCGTTTTGACAGGTTATGACTCCCGTAACTCTAAACGAGACACAAGTTATGGCCGTCCGAATAATCGATATCTACAGGGTGCAACATCCACGGTGCAAGGTGCAACATCCGTCCGAAATGGCGAAACAGTGCCGTACGACCTTTAAAAACGCGTTCATGGATTTGAAACGGAACAGTACCTTGGTGCACCAATCTTCAGCGATGGAAAGTCGAAGACGGGGCACCGTAATCCCGTTTTACCGTAAAAATCCACGTGTCGAAAAAACGAAGGGTAAAAAACTTACGAGACCCGATTGAGATTCGGGTTGTCCTTTTTGGGCATTAATCTATCCGTTGATGGCTGAAAGCTGCCAAAGCCGTAGAACTTATCGAGACCTTCGTTTTGACAGGTTATGGTGACCGTAACTCTAAACGAGCCAGAAGTTATAGCCGTCCGAATAATCGATATCTACAAGGTGCAACATCCACAGTGCAAGGTGCAACATCCGTCCGAAATGGCGAAACAGTGCCGTACGACTTTTCGAAATGCGTGCATGGATTTGAAACTGAACAGTACCATCGCGCACCACTCTCCAGCGATGGTAAATCGAAGACCAGCCACCGTAATCCTCATTTTACCGTAAAAATCCACGTGTCGAAAAAACGAAGGGTAAAAAACTTACGAGACCCGATTGAGATTCGGGTTGTCCTTTTTGGGCATTAATCTATCCGTTGACGGCTGAAAGCTGTCATAGAAGTAGAACTCATCGAGGCCTTCGTTTTTACAGGTTATGGCTCCCGTAACTCTAAACGAGCCAAAAGTTATGGCTGTCCGAATAATCGATATCTACAGGGTGCAACATCCACGGTGCAAGGTGCAACATCCGTCCGAAATGGCGAAACAGTGTCGTACGACCTTTAGAAATGCATGCATGGATTTGAAATGGAACAGTACCATGGTGTACCACTCTTCAGCGATCGGAAGTCGAAGACGGGGCACCGTAATCCCGTTTTACCGTAAAAATCCACGTGTCGAAAAAACGAAGGGTAAAAAACTTACGAGACCCGATTGAGATTCGGGTTGTCCATTTTGGGCATTAATCTATCCGTTGACCCCTGAAAGCTATCAAAGCTGTAGAACTCATCGAGGCCTTCGTTTTGACAGATTATGGCTCCCGTAACTCTAAACGAGCCAGAAGTTATGGCCGCCCGAATAATTGATATCTACAGGGTGCAACATCCACGGTGCAAGGTGCAACATCCGTCCGAAATGGCGAAACAGTGTCGTACGATTTTTAGAAATACGTGCAAGGATTTGAAACGGAACAGTATCATGGTGCACCACTCTCCAGCGATTGTAAGTCGAAGACGGGCCACGGTAATCCCGTTTTACCGTAAAAACCACGTGTCGAAAAAACGAAGGGTAAAAAACTTACGAGACCCGATTGAGATTCGGGTTGTCCTTTTTGGGCATTAATCCATCCGTTGACGGCTGAAAGTAGTCAACGCCGTAGAACTCATCGAGGCCTTCGTTTTGAAAGGTTATGGCTCCCGTAACTCTAAACGAGCCAGAAGTTATAGCCGTCCGAATAATCGATATCTACAGGGTGCAACATCCACGGTGCAAGGTGCAACATCCGTCCGAAATGGCGAAACAGTGCCGTACGACCATTAAAAATGCGTGCATGGATTTGAAACGGAACAGTACCATGGTGCACCACTCTCCAGCGATGGTAAATCGAAGACCATCCACCGTAATCCCGTTTTACCGTAAAAATCCACGTGTCAAAAAAACGAAGGGTAAAAAACTTACGAGACCCGATTGAGATTAGGGTTGACCTTTTTGGGCATTAATCTATCTTTTGATGGCTGAAAGCTATCAAAGCCGTAGAACTCATCGAGGCCTTCGTTTTGACAAGTTATGGCTCCCGTAACTCTAAACGAGCCAGAAGTTATGGCCGTCCGAATAATCGATATCTACAGGGTGCAACATCCACGGTGCAAGGTGCAACATCCGTCCGAAATGGAGAAACGGTGCCGTACGACCTTTAGAAATGCGTGCATGGATTTGAAATGGAACATTACCATGGTGCGCCACTTTTCAGCGATGGGAAGTCGAAGACGGGGCACCGTAATCCATTTTTACCTTAAAAATCCACGTGTCGAAAAAACGAAGGGTAAAAAACTTACGAGACCCGATTGAGATTCGGGTTGTCCTTTTTGGGCATTAATCTATCCCTTGACGGCTAAAAGCTGTCAAAGCCGTAGAACTCATCGAGGCTTTCATTTTGACAGGTTATGGATCCCGTAACTCTAAACGAGCCAGAAGTTATGGCCGTCCGAATAATCGATATCTACAGGGTGCAACATCCACGGTGCAAGGTGCAACATCCATCCGAAATGGCGAAACAGTGTCGTACGACTTTTAGAAATACGTGCATGGATTTGAAACAAAACAGTACCATGGTGCACCACTCTCCAGCGATGGGAAGTCGAAGACGGGACACGGTAATCCCGTTTTACCGTAAAAAACCTCGTGTCGAAAAAACGAAGGGTAAAAAACTTACGAGACCCGATTGAAATTCGGGTTGTCCTTTTTGGGCATTATTCTATCCGTTGATGGCTAAAAGCTGTCAAAGCCCTAGAACTGATCGAGGCCTTCGTTTTGACAGGTTATGGTTCCCGTAACTCTAAACGAGCCAGAAGTTATAGCCGTCCGAATAGTCGATATCTACAAGGTGCAACATCCACGGTGCAAGGTGCAACATCCGTCCGAAATGGCGAAACAGTGCTGTACGACTTTTCTAAACGCGTGCATGGATTTGAAATAGAACAATACCATGGTGCACCACTCTCCAGTGATGGAAAATCAAAGACCAGCCACCGTAATCCTCGTTTTACCGTAAAAATCCACGTGACGAAAAAACGAAGGGTAAAAAACTTACGAGACCCGATTGAGATTCGGGGTGTCCTTTTTGGGCATTATTCTATCTGTTGACGGCTGAAAGCTGTCAAAGACGTAGAACTCATCGAGGCCTTCGTTTTGACAGGTTATGGCTCCCGTAACTCCAAACGAGCCAGAAGTTATGGCCGTCCGAATAATCGATATCTACAGGGTGCAACATCCACGGTGCAAGGTGCAACATCCGTCCGAAATGGAGAAACAGTGCCGTACGACCTTTAGAAATGCGTGCATGGATTTGAAACGGAACAGTTCCATGGTGAACCACTCTTCAGCGATGGGAAGTCGAAGACGGGGCACCGTAATCCCGTTTTACCGTAAAAATCCACGTGTCGAAAAAACGAAGGGTAAAAAACTTACGAGACCCGATTGAGATTCGGGTTGTCCTTTTTGGGCATTAATCTATCCATTGACGGCTGAAAGCTGTCAAAGCCATAGAACTCATCGAGGCCTTCTTTTTGACAGGTTATGGCTCCTGTAACTCTAAATGAGCCAGAAGTTATGGCCGTCCGAATAATCGATATCTACAGGGTGCAACATCCACGGTGCAAGGTGCAACATCCGTCCGAAATGGCGAAACAGTGCCGTACGACTTTTAAAAATACGTGCATGGATTTGAAACGGAACAGTACCATGGTGCACCACTCTCCAGCGATGGGAAGTCGAAGACGGGCCACGGTAATCCCGTTTTACCGCAAAAATCCACGTGTCGAAAAAACGGAGGGTAAAAAACTTACGAGACCCGATTGAGATTCGGGTTGTCTTTTTTGGGCATTAATCTATCCGTTGACGGATGAAAGCAGTCAAAGCCGTAGAACTCATCGAGGCCTTTGTTTTGACAGGTTATGGCTCCCGTAACTCTAAACGCGCCAGAAGTTATAGCCGTCCGAATAATCGATATCTACAGGGTGCAACATCCACGGTGCAAGGTGCAACATCCGTCCGTAATGGCGAAACAGTGCCGTACGACCATTAAAAATGCATGCATGGATTTGAAACGGAATAGTACCATGGTGCACCACTCTCCAACGATGGTAAATCGAAGACCAGCCACCGTAATCCCGTTTTACCGTAAAAATCCACGTGTCAAAAAAAGAAGGGTAAAAAACTTACGAGACCCGATTGAGATTCGGGTTGACCTTTTTGGGCATTAATCTATCCGTTGACGGCTGAAAGCGGTCAAAGCCGTAGAACACATCGAGGCCTTCGTTTTGACAGGTTATGGCTCCCGTAACTCTAAACGAGCCAGAAGTTATGGCCGTCCGAATAATCGATATCTACAGGGTGCAACATCCGCGGTGCAAGGTGCAACATCCGTCCGAAATGGCGAAACAGTGT
The DNA here is from genome assembly GCA_030765085.1 of Allium cepa. Taxonomy (NCBI): domain Eukaryota; kingdom Viridiplantae; phylum Streptophyta; class Magnoliopsida; order Asparagales; family Amaryllidaceae; genus Allium; species Allium cepa. The sequence goes on from CM060941.1 coordinate 5,004,362, forward strand.
CGTACGACTTTTAGAAATACGTGCATTGATTTGAAATGGAACAGTACAATGGTGCACCACTCTCCAGCGATGGGAAGTCGAAGACAGGCCACGGTAATCCCGTTTTACCGTAAAAATCCACGTGTCGAAAAAACGAAGGGTAAAAAACTTACGAGACCCGATTGAGATTCGGGTTGTCCTTTTTGGGCATTAATCTATCCGTTGACGGCTGAAAGCAGTAAAAGCCGTAGAACTCATCGAGGCCTTTGTTTTGACAGGTTATGGCTCCCGTAACTCTAAACGAGCCAGAAGTTATAGCCGTCCGAATAATCGATATCTATAGGGTCCAACATCCACGGCGCAAGGTGCAACATCCGTCCGAAATGGTGAAACAGTGCCGTACGACCATTAAAAATGCGTGCATGGATTTGAAACGGAACAGTACCATGGTGCAGCACTCTCCAGCGATGGTAAATCGAAGACCAGCCACCGTAATCCCGTTTTACCGTAAAAATCCACGTGTCAAAAAAAACGAAGGGTAAAAAACTTACGAGACCGGATTGAGATTCGGGTTGACCGTTTTGGGCATTAATCTATCCGTTGACGGCTGAAAGCTGTCAAAGCCGTAGAACTCATCGAGGCCTTCGTTTTGACAGGTTATGGCTCCCGTAACTCTAAACGAGCCAGAAGTTATGGTCGTCCGAATAATCGATATCTGCAGGGTGCAACATCCACGGTGCAAGGTGCAACATCCGTCCGAAATGGCGAAACAGTGCCGTACGACTTTTAGAAACACGTGCATGGATTTGAAACGGAACAGTACCATGGTGCACCACTCTCCAGCGATGGGAAGTCGAAGACGGGCCACGATAATCCCGTTTTACCGCAAAAATCCACGTGTCGAAAAAACGGAGGGTAAAAAACTTACGAGACCCGATTGAGATTCGGGTTGTCCTTTTTGGGCATTAATCTATCCGTTGACGGCTGAAAGCAGTCAAAGCCGTAGAACTCATCGAGGCCTTTGTTTTGACAGGTTATGGCTCCCGTAACTCTAAACGAGCCAGAAGTTATAGCCGTCCGAATAATCGATATCTACAGGGTGCAACATCCACGGTGCAAGGTGCAACATCCGTCCGAAAAGGCGAAACAGTGCCGTACGACCATTAAAAATGCGTGCATGGATTTGAAACGGAATAGTACCATGGTGCACCACTCTCCAACGATGGTAAATCGAAGACCAGCCACCGTAATCCCGTTTTACCGTAAAAATCCACGTGTCAAAAAAACGAAGGGTAAAAAACTTACGAGACCCGATGGAGATTCGGGTGGACCGTTTTGGGCATTAATCTATCCGTTGACGGCTGAAAGCTGTCAAAGCCGTAGAACATATCGAGGCCTTCGTTTTGACAAGTTATGGCTCCCGTAACTCTAAACGAGCCAGAAGTTATAGCCGTCCGAATAATCGATATCTACAAGGTGCAACATACACGGTGCAAGTGCAACATCCGTACGAAATGGCGAAACAGTGTCGTACGACTTTTAGAAATACGTGCATGAATTTGAAACGGAACAGTACCATGGTGCACCACTCTCCAGCGATGGGAAGTCGAAGACGGGACACGGTAATCCCGTTTTACCGTAAAAATCCACGTGTCGAAAAAACGAAGGGTAAAAAACATACGAGACCCGATTGAGATTCGGGTTGTCCTTTTTGGGCATTAATCTATCCGTTGACGGCTGAAAGCAGTCAAAGCCGTAGAACTCATCGAGGCCTTCGTTTTGACAGGTTATGGCTCCCGTAACTCTAAACGAGCCAGAAGTTATAGCCGTCTGAATAATCGATATCTACAGGGTGCAACATCCACGGTGCAAGGTGCAACATCCGTCCGAAATTGCGAAACAGTGCCTTACGACCATTAGAAATGCGTGCATGGATTTGAAACGGAACAGTACCATGGTGCACCACTCTCCAGCGATGGTAAATCGAAGACCAGCCACCGTAATCCTGTTTTACGTAAAAATCCACGTGTCAAAAAAACGAAGGTTAAAAAACTTACGAGACCCGATTGAGATTCGGGTTGACCTTTTTGGGCATTAATCTATCCGTTGACGGCTGAAAGCTGTCAAAGCCGTAGAACTCATCGAGGCCTTCGTTTTGACAGGTTATGGCTCCCGTAACTCTAAACGAGCCAGAAGTTAAGGCCGTCCGAATAATCGATATCTACAGGGTGCAACATCCACGGTGCAAGGTGCAACATCCGTCCGAAATGGCGAAACAGTGCCGTACGACCTTTAGAAATGCGTGCATGGATTTGAAACGGAACAGTACCATGGCGCACCACTCTTCAGCGATGGGAAGTCGAAGACTGTAACGACCCGTATTTGTACATGTTGATAAATCGTAGAATTATTAGGTCGTTAGTATTTTTTTATATCATCCATACCCTAAGTTGTGTGAAAGATGGTTTTAAGTCCTGAACGACTTAGGGGATTACGACCTAGCAGTTTAGATGTGATAGCTTGAGTCGTGTAGGAGATAAGTCGGTTGTACGACTTAGTGGTGTTGAGCGACTTAAGGTGTTGGCCGAGTTAAGGTGTAGCGAGTTAGAGAGGGTAGCGACTTAGTGGGGGCTGCGACTTAAGGGTTGAATGAGTTACAGCTTAGAGGATGGCTGGTTTAAGGTATGGCCAACTCATAGGTGCAGCCGACTTAGTAGTGGACCGACATAAGGAGATACCGACCTAAGAAGTGGACCGACCTATAGGCTGGGATGACTTAATGGGATAGTGGTTTAGGTCGTAGGTCGTTGAGACCTTGTGTATAGCGTTAGGTTGGCATGTGTTTTAGGTCGCGTGGGTCGTTAAGTCGGCCGTGTTTGTTAGGTCGTAAGATTGGGTGAGTCGGCTGTGTAGTTGGGTCGTTAGGTCGTTAGGGGGCCTATGTCACTGTGCCGCATCTGGTTAGGTCGTTGAGTCGTTGGGTCGGCCTTGTTGTTGAGTCGCATAGGTATTAGGTCGTAAGTCGTAAGCCGTGGGCATCTGTTGAGTCGTGGGCGACTTATGGGTTAGGTCGTGGGCGACTCATGGGGCGGCCGACTCAGGGGAATTTCAGCCTATAAATAGAGGGGTTTGACTCACTTTTTGGCACCGGATTTTGAAGCGACGAATTGCTGCCATTTTGAGAGCTCGACTACAACACTTCTTCACTTCTTTTCTCCTCTCTAATCTAGTGCTAACATCCATCCAAGATTGAAGATCAAATCAAAGATCCAAGAGCCAAAGTTGAAGATCTTCATCCAACAAAGAGAGATTTCATCGTTTGAAGCGAGATTTTGCCGGATCAAGCTTGTTTCTTTGCTATCCAGATCTGGAGTTGGTTGTTTTTAGGGTGTTTAGGTGATTCGGTGAGTGGTAGTTATCTCTCACACGGACCCAAGGGAGTATATTGGATTGGTGGCTTGTTTATGCGTTAAAGATAGTGATTTCTTGCATTTTCCTAAAGTCTGCATGTAGATCTATCATCTATGAAGTTTTGACACCTATTTTGCTACATGATTACTTGTATAAGTTCATTCATCAAGTTATAGAGACATTTGCTTATGATTCATACTTGTTAGATTTGGACACTTTAATTACCAAATTGCCATTATTGTTGTAATTGCTTATTAGATCGTGTTGAATGTTTGATTGCTTGGATTAACGATTGGTTTATGATTGATTTGATCGTTTCAAATTAGCTAGTGTTATCCCAACTTTTGGCAAAGTTGAGATATCCAAGAATTACTAAAAATCAATGGTTACTATTCATGAATATCAACCATGCATTGCAGGATAACCATGGATATCGATGAATTCTGTCCGAGTCCGGAACGGGCCACAATTGATAGGACACGACAAGAAAGATCATAGAAGTCTGCATTTCAAATTTCAAGTCAATCTGAGGTCGTATGCTCGAGTTATGATGTATTCAAGTTAAGAAGGATGGACATTGCTTAGTTCGAACCCATCCCCCTTCACTAGTTCGAAACCAGCGACGTTCGAATCCATCAAGCCAATGCCCGCTTCGACTCCATCATGATATCCTCTCTTCGAATCCCTCCAGATTATAGAGTTCGTATCCATGGAGTTGCCATTACTTCGAATCCATGGGACTGAACCTTCCTTCGACTCCATCCAAGCCACTTCATAGCCTTGCTCCGAATCCATCCACGACCTGACTTCGAATCCATGGACTGAGCCTTGCTTCGAATCCATCCAAGTCACCTCGTCCCATGCTGTCTTCGAATCCAACATGATAACACAGCTTCGAATCGATCCAAGGCGACGCATTTGGATTGATTCGAACGAACACCCTTCCATCGATTCGAAGACGACCTTCGAACCCAGCACACGAAGCCATCCAGTGAACAACTCGAACTCGACCCATTCAACTCGGCGACAAGTTAGGATCGACACGAAGAAGGCGCAGAAGGATCGATTCGACCCTATGGGTTCGAAGTGACCGATTCGAACGAACGCATAGGATCGATTCGAACCAAACAGCACGCCGAACACCCAAATCCAAACCGATCATAACTCCCAATCTATTGATCCAAATCCCATGAAATTTTTACAGGAGTTCATCTACATGCTGAAGAATGTCCACACCAAATTTCACCATGATTGGACGATTTCTTGATCGATTCGAACCTAGGGTCTAATCAATCCCAATGTAGGCCCGGATCTCCAGGTTTCGGCCATGTGGGCCCCCTCACGTGCTGGAAGTGGTCTACCTGATTTCTAGGAGAAATATCAGCCTCCTACGCCTATAAATAGAGCCCTAGGTCATTCAGAAAAGGGACCGGATTCTCTTTGGCAAAATCAAGACTCTGAAGCATCAAGACTCCACCAAGGCTCTACTTTACACTCAACAACCACCGTTGTACTTGAATTTCAGAACTACAATTCATTGTAATCCGCTGTAATCGATTGTAATCAGCGAAGAACATCAATAAAAGGAAAAACCTTTGAAGTGGACGTAGGCCGGAGATAGCCGAACCACTATAAATCGTGTGTTCTTGCTTACATTTATTATTTTGCTACTTAAGATCTGTGATTTGTGTTTGAATATTGCTGTTTATATTCATACACTGGTGCTTTCACAATCATTGGGGTTTGTGACCAATTTTGGCGCAAACACTTTGGTGCTTTCACTGAGAAGGACTAGCACCCGCTGCAACAGATTCAGAATTCAGATTCGAAAGTTTAAAGAATTCCAATTCAGAAGCAATGACTCGACAAACAAGACAAAGAGTTGATAGGAGCCAACAAGGAGGAAGCCAAGAAGCATCCTCAGGATCGGGAGAAGGACAAGCTTCCGTCTACATCACTCGAGACGAGGTGGAAGCTATGGCTAATTCATTACGCGAAAGCATGATGAAGAGTCAACAGGAGATGCTGCAAAATTTCCTCGAGCAAATGAGGGCAGCGAATATGCAAAACCTTGGACCAACTACAATAGCTACGAGTACGGGAAAAGGAATCAGGGTTGCATAAGCAAATGAAGGACAGGCTCAAGGCCAGAATACAGGAGTTGAAGGTGGTCAGCAAGGCCTTGGGGGCAGACCCTCAGGATCCGATGCTGGAAGACCAACAGACGGAGCTCAACAGACTGGAGCCAATGCCTATGCTAACGAGCCACCAGAAGAATACGTACCAGAATTCCCTCCAAGGCTCGGGGGGCAGGATAGGAATCTGACGAAGGGCCAACCCCTAGACGGAGAGGAGAGAATGATAGGCCTAATGCGACGAATCATGAGAGGAGGATTGCCTAGCGGAGGCCTAGAAGAAGTTAGTCGGAGTCCATTCACCCTAAACATCCGAAACGCAAGGAACCCTCCAAAGTTCAAACTTCCAGGGCTAGAACCATATGATGGGAGATCAGACCCGACCATGCATATTACAAGATATATTAGGCACATGGAAGTGCTGGGGGCATCCGAGGAAGTGATGGCACGATGCTTCCCTCTATATTTGACAGATTTAGCTTCATTATGTTTCAGACAACTAGAGACTGGATCAATCGGGACATGGAGCGAGCTTGTAGATTGCTTCATGAGACAGTTTAGGGTCCACGTGACATGACCCAAGAGTGTGATGACCTTAGCATCAATCAAGTAGAGGACCGGAGTGCCCATAAAAGATTTTCTGTTAAGATTCGATGTGACAGTGACTTCTGTAGATCGCCCGGATCCATCAATGATTTTAATGGCGGCGGTGGCAGGAGTCGCGGAAGGCACCAAATTTAAGGATTCTCTAACTAAAGATCCACCGCAAGATCTTGGAGAGTTCTTTCATAAAGCTGAAAAGTTCATCCGATTGGAAGAATCACGAGCCGAGAGGCTGGAAACAAATGTTGCGCAGAGCGAAGGAACCTCCAGAGAACAGTCCGGAGCGGACAAGGGAAAGAGGAAACAGGATGACCGACACGATGGTCCTGATAAACGGAAGAAATTCCGAGAGCCAAGATTCAGGCAGTACACCGATCTGACTGCAGGCCTAGAAAGAATTTACACTGAAACTAGGGGGCAACTCCCCTATCGAAAGCCACCTATAAGAGATCCCACTGAGCGGGAGCGCAGGACTGGAAAATATTGCCTATTCCACGAGCTGGATGGGCACACTACAGATGAATGCCGTCACCTAAAGGATGAGGTGGAAGAACATGCCAGGAGTGGTAGATTGCCGCAATTTGTCAGAGAACGGACAGCAGCGACAAGGCTTGAACAACTACCGCCTCCACCTAACAGGAACGATCCTGGATCGGGATCACGACTCGTCATCAACTGATTGAAGATGGCAAGGGTCAAGTCCAGGATTTGGACTTCGGTCAAGTAATTTTATTTAGATTTATTTTCAGAATAAACGGTTACTCCACTTACACATGTACGGGAACCGGAGAGATCCCTAGGCATGCTCTGAGATGGAGATAAACCAATATGCCCGGAGAGGCAATGTTTAGTTTTTTCTTCTCTGATGTTTGAGATTGAACATCTAAAACTTGAATTTCGATAAATAAATTAGAACTTCTTGAAATAAACCTTTTGACCGGAGATTCAAAGGATGAACACTAAATATCAATATAAACATCATCGCTTTATGACCCTACCGGAGAGACGGGGTCCGGAGTGCAAGAGGTGAGTTGCTTCGCCGGAGAGCGACAGGATCGACTCACTTAAGCGCTGTTTCCCCTTCACCGGAGAGTGACAGGATGGGATCCAGCAAGAGCTCGGAGAGGCTATGATCGGTCTCGAACGACCAAGACATCGCTTAATGTTCTGATACACTGAACCGGAGTGCAAGAGGTGAGTTGCTTCGCCGGAGAGCGACAGGATCGACTCACTTAAGTGTTGTCTCCCCTTCACCAGCAAGTGACAGGATGGGATCCAGCAAGAGCCCGGAGAGGCTATGATCGGTCCAGAACGACCATGATATCGCTATACGTCCTAACTGGGACCAAAGTGCAAGGGATAGAAGGCAACGCCAGAGAGCAATAGGATCTTTCTATTCAATCACTAAGTTTGGAACGGACTTAGTAAGGGTTTAGAGCAGCCAGTAATAGTCCGGAGAGACGACGAAACTTCATTCTCAACTTCTACGGAAAGAACGAACATTGATTTGGCTTCGAACAGCCACAAACTTGATTGATAATACCACAGCTATGAATGAAACATGAATTCCTTACACTTGATATAAGACCAATCAAAACATACCTTTTACAAAAAGGCATGTTTTGGGGGGCAAAATGTTATCCCAACTTTTGGCAAAGTTGAGATATCCAAGAATTACTAAAAATCAATGGTTACTATTCATGAATATCAACCATGCATTGCAGAATAACCATGGATATCGATGAATTCTGTCCGAGTCCGGAACGGGCCACAATTGATAGGACACGACAAGAAAGATCATAGAAGTCTGCATTTCAAATTTCAAGTCAATCCGAGGTCGTATGCTCGAGTTATCATGTATTCAAGTTAAGAAGGATGGACATTGCTTAGTTCGAACCCATCCCCCTTCACTAGTTCGAAAACAGCGACGTTCGAATCCATCAAGCCAATGCCCGCTTCGACTCCATCATGATATCCTCTCTTCGAATCCCTCCAGATTATAGAGTTCGTATCCATGGAGTTGCCATTACTTCGAATCCATGGGACTGAACCTTCCTTCGACTCCATCCAAGCCACTTCATAGCCTTGCTCCGAATCCATCCACGACCTGACTTCGAATCCATGGACTGAGCCTTGCTTCGAATCCATCCAAGTCACCTCGCCCCATGCTGTCTTCGAATCCAACATGATAACACAGCTTCGAATCGATCTAAGGCGACGCATTTGGATCGATTCGAACGAACACCCTTCCATCGATTCGAAGACGACCTTCGAACCCAGCACACGAAGCCATCCAGTGAACAACTCGAACTCGACCCATTCAACTCGGCGACAAGTTAGGATCGACATGAAGAAGGCGCAGAAGGATCGATTCGACCCTATGGGTTCGAAGTGACCGATTCGAACGAACCCATAGGATCGATTCGAACCAAACAGCACGCCGAACACCCAAATCCAAACCGATCATAACTCCCAATCTATTGATCCAAATCCCATGAAATTTTTACAGGAGTTCATCTACATGCTGAAGAATGTCCACACCAAATTTCACCATGATTGGACGATTTCTTGATCGATTCGAACCTAGGGTCGAATCGATCCCAATGTGGGCCCGGATCTCCAGGTTTCGGCCATGTGGGCCCCCTCACATGCTGGAAGTGGTCTACCTGATTTGTAGGAGAAATATCAGCCTCCTACGCCTATAAATAGAGCCCCAGGTCATTCAGAAAAGGGACCGGATTCTCTTTGGCAAAATCAAGACTCTGAAGCATCAAGACTCCACCAAGGCTCTACTTTACACTCAACAACCACCGTTGTACTTGAATTTCAGAACTACAATTCATTGTAATCTGCTGTAATCGATTGTAATCAGCGAAGAACATCAATAAAAGGAAAAACCTTTGAAGTGGACGTAGGCCGGAGATAGCCGAACCACTATAAATCGTGTGTTCTTCTTTACATTTATTATTTTGCTACTTAAGATCTGTGATTTGTGTTTGAATATTGCTGATTTATATTCATACACTGGTGCTTTCACAATCATTGGGGTTTGTGACCAATTTTGGCGCAAATAGCTAGTAGTTGATTTGGACAAGTTGATCAAAGATGATTCAAAAGTTAAGTGGAAAGGCTTTTGAATGGTGAAAGCTGCTTGTGGCGTATGAAGCGGATGTGGAAGCTCATATGGATAGATTTGATGATGATGGACTTTTCCATGATGTGATGAGACAAACCATGATGTTGAGATGGGACTTTGCTATGATACGATGAAGCGAAGTATGATGTGATGTAGTCTTGGCGTAATCCAGGCAGGGATCATTCCAAGCATGTTGATAATTCGAGAGATGGTTCGAGTTGGTTGATAATGGACTGCTCGAGAAGTAGCTTGGGCTAGTATGGGAATAGTCGTCGAGGAGGATGACTAGGAGGCTTGGAACTCATCGTTGTTGAAGGTTCTAGTAAACTCAAAGCAAGAGTACATGGGATGCCCAAACGACTACAGGTAGGTGGTCGGGACACCCAAAAGACTACAGGTAGGTGGTTGAGTACTTTGGGCAGGGTAGGTAAGTCCTAGGCACGGGTCACGATGACGTGCATAGTTTATCTAGAACTAGGGTTACCATTAGCCCTTGACTGGCGGTCATTCAACTAACGATGATATCGAGGCAATGATAACAGTGATAGCCAAAGTCATGGACGTTTGATTGTACCATCATTCGATCTCAAGAGCGGTGTTTTCTTGGTGCTTATCTGATCTTGGTTTAGGCCTTGGGTGTTTGTGCTTGGAAAACATCGACCTTGACTCGAGTGATAATTACTTTACTTAAATTGTCTGCTTTGCTATGCTTGTTTATGCTTAGTGGGTCTGGGGGCTATCACTGTAGAATGAGGTGGAGTGGGATGGTTGAGTTCCTATTCCTTTTATCCTTTATGCTCTTTTGGTATGTTTGATAGTTAATTTACTGCTCACTAAGACTTTTGTCTGACTCAAGGTTTTATGTTCAACTCTTATTACCTTGGGTTGTTCATCCATGTTGGGATGAGCAGACTAGGTAGCAGGTGACAGGTGCTGTTCTTGGCTACCAACGCTGTTGATGACGAAGACGAGCTGGATGTAGTATATTAGTTTTCTTACTATATGTACTGGATGTTCCGCTGCTTGTATATGTTTTGAGTGTTACGTAGTGAGGCTTGATGTATTGATTGTTCAGATACTTGTATCAAACCTTTATGAAGTCTATATGATGATATTCTGTTATGAGCTTCACTATATACATATATTTCTCTATTGTATTTTGTCCATGCGCTGTGAGTTGTACGATAGAGTTTCTGTTTTATCTTACCCTGACTATCGTCCATAGCTGCCTGGCACGCCTTTCAGCGCACCATTCTCTTGTTTTAGTGCGGTCGTCATGGGCAGTCGTCACATTTGGTATCAGAGCTTTGGTTAATCGATTTTAGCCAACACTTGCTGACGTAACTACGTATGAGAGACGTAATTGTATTTTGATGGATGATTACTATATATATAATATAGTAGTTTAGAAGAATTTGAACTCCTTATGTAGATGTTTCTCAAGGTGTTCTAAATCATTCCTTTCTATAGATATTAAGGATGAGTCGAAGTGAGAGACAAGCTGCTAGGGAAAGCCGTGCTGCTAGGGGGGCTACTGACTATGCTGCAATGTTCGAAGCTATGATGACTTCGATCATGAGAAGGATACCAACTTCAGGACCGTCAGTAGATGTTGGAGTTCAAGTTCAAGCTCCAAGACCAGTGGATTTTGCTAAGTTGTGTAAGGACTATACTGCTCTTGGAGGGAGGGTTTACTTGGGAATGGAATCAACCGTTGATGTTCAGAGATGGATTGATGCTTGTAGAAGGATCTTTGGTGATTTGGGAATTGAGGATGCAACTACGAGGAAGCTTGCATCGAGACAGCTACAGGGAAGAGCTGCTGATTGGTGGGATTCTATCACCATTGATACTCCAGAGGAAGAGATTACTTGGGAGCAATTCCAAGTTAGATTTGAAGCTAAGTTCATTCTACGGCTCAGAAATCTGTTCTATTTAAGAAGTTTGTGGAGCTCAAGCAAGGTGGGAGACCAGTTCTTGAGTATGTTTCTGAGTTTGAAGCTTTGTCCAAGTATGCTCGGTCGTATATTGAATCTCCCTACCAAAAGAACGAGAAGTTTGTGACAGGCTTGGACTATTATCTTGGGAGACAGTTGGTGGATGATTTGGACGATCCGTTTGAGAAGCTTGTGGAGAAAGCTCTCAGGCATGAGAGTTTGTTTCCTAAGGAAGGATCTGTTGTTGCTGTAACCAAGGAAGGGTCTAGGCCACAACAGGGTGGAAACAAGAAGAGGAAGCAACAGCAACAGAAGGGTAAGGATGGCCAGAAGAAGCCGAAGGGCGAAGTGACGTGCTACAACTGTCAGCAGAAGGGCCATCTCTCCAAAGATTGTAGGAATCCCAAGGTGCCGGGAAAGTGTTACAACTGTGATAAGCTGGGGCATATCAAGAAGGACTGTCCAGAACCGAGGAAAGATAAGCAGATTGTGCAAGCTTATTCTTTGGGGGTTGTTCCATCATCTTCTAAAGCTCCTACTGCTGAAGAGAAGGGGAAGAGTGTGGTGGTTCAAGGTACTCTTTCTATTTGTGGTGTTCCAGTTAGAGTGTTGTTTGATACTGGGGCATCGCATTCGTTTGTTTGTGATGTTCTTGTAGGCCGGTTGGGTTTGGAACCGGATATTGTTGATAGACCATTGGTTGTGACTAATCCAGTTGGGGGTTCGTCTTGTTTGTGTATGGTATGCCGTGGTCTAGTTGTGTCGAGTCATGATTGCTCTTTTGTTTGTAATTGCTTTGTTCTGAACTTTGCGGGGTTCGGAATAATTTTGGGTATGGACTATGCGGCAAATGTTGATTGTGAGAAACTGGAGGTGACAGTCGGGAATGTGGAAGGGCGAAAGGTTGTGATACGATGTAAGCGTGAAGAAGGCGTCTTCATGGGCTTCATGTATTCGCTGGTTGTTCCACGGGATGGACTGTCATCGATGTCGGTTGTGAATGGATTTGAGGACGTCTTTGACGAGGTCAAAGGGTTACCGCCGCATAGGGAGATCGAGTTTCGTATCGATCTAGTTGAGGAAGCCAGACCAGTTGTGATGCCTCTTAGACGGATGGCACCTAGAGAACAACAAGAGCTGAAGGTGCAGGTTGATGACCTTTTTCGGAAAGGATTCATTCGGCGCAGTGTGTCCGAATGGGGTGCACCAGTTGTGTTCGCAACCAAAGCGGATGGATCGTTAAGGTTGTGTGTGGATTATCGTGAGCTGAATAAGGCGACTAAGAAGAACAAGTATCCATTGCCGAGAATAGATGACTTGTTTGATCAGCTTCACGAGGCTAAGGTGTTTTCTCAGATGGATTTGGCAATGGGATTTCACCAGTTGAGAGTGGCTAAGGATAGTGTGCCGAAGACTGCTTTTAGGACACCATCCGGTTTTTATGAGTGGCTGGTAATGCCGTTTGGATTGACTAATGCACCAGCATATTTTGTGGATCTTATGAATAGGGTGTTCAGAGATCAGTTGAACAAGTTCGTACTTGTGTTCGTGGACGATATTTTGGTTTACTCCAGAAATGAAGAAGAGCACATGACGCACTTGTGTATTGTTTTGGAAATCTTGCGGAAACATCAGCTGAAGGCTAAGTTTTCGAAGTGTCACTTCTGGAAGAGTGAAGTGAGGTTCTTAGGCCATGTTATTTCTGGAAATGGAATAGCGGTTGATCCCGCTAAGGTGGCAGCAATCCAGGATAGTATTAGACCTAAGAATGCATCTGATGTGAGAAGTTTTCTTGGATTAGCAGGATATTATCGTCGGTTTATCAAAGACTTTTCCAAGATAGCTGCACCGTTGACAGGATTGACGAAAAAGAGCCAAGTATTTAGATGGGATGCCAAGTGTGAGCAAGCTTTCGTAATCCTGAAAGAGCGACTAACAAGTGCTCCTGTTTTGACTATTCCAAGTGGGAATGATGAGATGGTAGTTTACACCGATGCATGTGGTAATGGACTTGGAGCAGTGTTAATGCAAAAAGATAAAGTTGTTGCGTATGCAAGTCGACAACTGAAGCCGCATGAAAGGAATTACCCGACTCATGATTTGGAGTTAGCGGCGATTGTTTTTGCTCTGAAGATGTGGAGACATTATCTATTAGGAGTTCGATTCGAGTTGTTTACGGATCATAAGTCGTTGAAGTACCTGTTCTCCCAAAAGGATTTGAATCTTCGGCAGCAAAGGTGGCTAGAGTTTTTGGCATCATATGATTTTGATATAGCCTATACTCCGGGAAAAGGTAACGCAGTGGCCGATGCGTTAAGTCGAAGACATGCAGGATTGGGAGCCATGTTTTCGGAATGGAAGAGTCTCGAGTATTTAGCTAGGTTTGACTTCAAGTCTAGATGTGAATTAGAAGCTGAGATGTTGGCAAACTTATCAATAAGACCTACTCTTGTGGAAAGGATTGGCGAGAGTCAAAAGCAAGACGATAAGCATGTCAAGATTGTCCGCGATTTGGAATCTGGATTGAATCCAGAAAAGGATAAAGGATTTGAAGTCGATCGAGAGGGTTGGCTTCGGAAACAAGGACGACTAGTTGTTCCCGATATAGATGGATTGAGAGATGAAGTTCTTAGGGAAAGTATTCACTCGAAGTTGACGATTCATCCAGGTGGAAATAAGAAGTATCGGGATATGAAGAGAACCTATTACTGGGAAGGTATGAAGAAGGATGTTGGAAATTTTATTTCCAAGTGTATGAACTGCCAGTTGGTAAAAGTCGAGCAGAAAAAGCCCAGTGGATTGCTTCAACCATTAGAGGTTCCTACATGGAAGTGGGAGCAGATATCGATGGATTTTATCGATGGTCTACCTAGAAACAGGGCAGGGAATGAAGGGATTTGGGTCATCGTAGATCGTTTGACTAAGAGTGCAAGATTCATTCCTGTTCGATCAACTAGGACTGCATCGAAGTTGGCTGAGTTGTATGTTAAGTGGATAGTTCGATTCCATGGTATTCCAAAGAGCATAGTGAGCGATCGAGACCCGTTGTTCACTAGTGGATTTTGGAGGAGCTTCCGGAAGTTTTGGGAACCGAGTTGTGTTTGAGTACAGCTTATCACCCCCAAACAGATGGTCAGACTGAGAGAGTCAACCGAGTTTTGGAGGATCTCCTGACGGCATGTGTTTTAGATTTCGGAGGATCATGGGAAGATCACCTTCATTTGGTGGAATTTGCGTATAATAACAGTTACCAGTCAAGTATTGGTATGGCACCGTATGAAGCATTGTATGGAAGACCGTGTAACTCTCCTACATGTTGGTTGGAAACCGGAGAAAAACTGATGCTTGGGCCAGAAATTATTCGACAGACTACGGATTGTGTAGAAATCATTCGGCGATGAATGAAGGTAGCCCAAGATCGTCAGAAAAGTTATGCTGATAAGCGTCGTAAGGATTTGGAATTTGACGTAGGAGATATGGTTTTTGTGAAGATTTCTCCTCTGAAGAATGTTATTAGATTCGGGAAGAAAGGGAAATTGACTCCAAGATTTGTTGGACCATTCCCGATTACCGAGCGAATTGGAAAGCTCGCTTATAGATTGGAGTTACCGAAAAAGATGGCGGGTGTGCACAATGTTCTTCATGTATCTTATCTACGGAAGTATGTGCACGACTCGAATACGGTGGTTTCTGTTGATAGCTGTGAAGATTTGGAAGTTGATTCAGTTGTTACGAGACCTCGTAAGCCGCTTCGTGTTGTTGAAACCGACACGAAACAGCTTAAGAGGAAGACGATCACGTTGCTCAAGGTACAATGGAGTAATGATGTTGACGACTGTACATGGGAGGAGGAAGAAAGGATGAAGGCAGCTCATCCTGAACTCTTCGAGGTATGGCCCTAAGGTGTCATGACATCTCACGAATTTGTAGCTTGTTCTAAGTCTTAGAATTCTGCATGCTAGGCTAGTAATTGGATGCATGGTTTGTTGATTTCTATGGATGGTAGGCATGCGGAATAACTTTGATTGATCTTGTTTGTTTGGAATTTCGGGGGCGAAATTCCTAAGGGGAGAGAATGTAACGACCCGTATCTGTACATGTTGATAAATCGTAGAATTATTAGGTCGTTAGTATTTTTTTATGTCAACCATAGCCTAAGTCGTGTAAAAGATGGTTTTAAGTCGTGAACGACTTAGGGGATTACGACCTAGCAGTTTAGATGTGATAGCTTGAGTCGTGTAGGAGATAAGTCGGTTGTACGACTTAGTGGTGTTGAGCGACTTAAGGTGTTGGCCGAGTTAAGGTGTAGCGAGTTAAAGAGGGTAGCGACGTAGTGGAGGTTGCGACTTAAGGGTTGAATGAGTTACGGCTTAGAGGATGGCCGGTTTAAGGTATGGCCGACTCATAGGCGCAGCCGACTTAGTAGTGGACCGACATAAGGAGATACCGACCTAAGAAGTGGACCGACCTATAGGCTGGGACGACTTAATGGGATAGTGGTTTAGGTCGTAGGTCGTTGAGACCTTGTGTATAGCGTTAGGTCGGCATGTGTTTTAGGTCGCGTGGGTCGTTAAGTCGGCCGTGTTTGTTAGGTCGTAAGATTGGGTGAGTCGGTTGTGTAGTTGGGTCGTTAGGTCGTTAGGGGGCCTATGTCACTGTGCCGCATCTGGTTAGGTCGTTGAGTCGTTGGGTCGGCCTTGTTGTTGAGTCGCATAGGTATTAGGTCGTAAGTCGTAAGCCGTGGGCATCTGTTGAGTCGTGGGCGACTCATGGGTTAGGTCGTGGGCGACTCATGGGGCGGCCGACTCAGGGGAATTTCAGCCTATAAATAGAGGGGTTTGACTCACTTTTTGGCACCGGATTTTGAAGCGACGAATTGCTGCCATTTTGAGAGCTCGACTACAACACTTCTTCACTTCTTTTCTCCTCTCTAATCTAGTGCTAACATCCATCCAAGATTGAAGATCAAATCAAAGATCCAAGAGCCAAAGTTGAAGATCTTCATCCAACAAAGAGAGATTTCATCGTTTGAAGCGAGATTTTGCCGGATCAAGCTTGTTTCTTTGCTGTCCAGATCTGGAGTTGGTTGTTTTTAGGGTGTTTAGGTGATTCGGTGAGTGGTAGTTATCTCTCACACAGACCCAAGGGAGTATATTGGATTGGTGGCTTGTTTATGCGTTAAAGATAGTGATTTCTTGCATTTTCCTAAAGTCTGCATGTAGATCTATCATCTATGAAGTTTTGACACCTATTTTGCTACATGATTACTTGTATAAGTTCATTCATCAAGTTATAGAGACATTTGCTTATGATTCATACTTGTTAGATTTGGACACTTTAATTACAAAATTGCCATTATTGTTGTAATTGCTTATTAGATCGTGTTGAATGTTTGATTGCTTGGATTAACGATTGGTTTATGATTGATTTGATCGTTTCAAATTAGCTAGTAGTTGATTTGGACAAGTTGATCGAAGATGATTCAAAAGTTAAGTGGAAAGGCTTTTGAATGGTGAAAGCTGCTTGTGGCATATGAAGCGGATGTGGAAGCTCATATGGATATATTTGATGATGATGGACTTTGCCATGATGCGACGAGACAAACCATGATGTTGAGATGGGACTTTGCTATGATACGATGAAGCGAAGTATGATGTGATGTAGTCTTGGAGTAATCCAGGCAGGGATCATTCCAAGCATGTTGATAACTCGAGGGATGGTTCGAGTTGGTTGATAATGGATTGCTCGAGAAGTAGCTTGGGCTAGTATGGGAATAGTCGTCGAGGAGGATGACTAGGAGGCTTGGATCTCATCGTTGTTGAAGGTTCTAGTAAACTCAAAGCAAAAGTACATGGGATGCCCAAACGACTACAGGTAGGTGGTCGGGACACCCAAAAGACTACAGGTAGGTGGTTGAGTACTCTGGGCAGGGTAGGTAAGTCCTAGGCACGGGTCACGATGACGTGCAGAGTTTATCTAGAACCGGGGTTACCATTAGCCCTTGACTGGCGGTCATTCAACTAACGATGATATCGAGGCAATGATAACAGTGATAGCCAGAGTCATGGACGTTTGATTGTACCATCATTCGATCTCAAGAGTGGTGTTTTCTGGGTGCTTATCTGATCTTGGTTTAGGCCTTAGGGATTTGTGCTTGGAAAACATCGACCTTGACTCGAGTGATAATTACTTTACTTAAATTGTCTGCTTTGCTATGCTTAGTGGGTCTGGGGGCTATCACTGTAGAATGAGGTGGAGTGGGATGGTTGAGTTCATATTCCTTTTATCCTTTATGCTCTTTTGGTATGTTTGATAGTTAATTTACTGCTCACTAAGACTGTTGTCTGACTCAAGGTTTTATGTTCAACTCTTATTACCTTGGGTTGTTCATCCATGTTGGGATGAGCAGACTAGGTAGCAGGTGACAGGTGCTGTTCTTGGCTACCAACGCTGTTGATGACGAAGACGAGCTGGATGTAGCATATTAGTTTTCTTACTATATGTACTGGATGTTCCGCTGCTTGTATATGTTTTGAGTGTTATGTAGTGAGGCTTGATGTATTGATTGTTTAGATACTTGTATCTGTTTGCGCCAAAATTGGTCACAAACACCCAAAGTCGTGAAAGCACCCGTTTGCGTGTTCAATTCGATAATATTCAACGCAGAACTCAGCAACAATCAATATATAATTCAGCTCTAAGTAACAAATCGCAGTAAGTCACAAACAACAATCGCAAACACAGGATTTATAGTGGTTCGGCGTTCGCGCCTACGTCCACTCTGAAGGATTTCTCTTTATTGCCTTGTTCGATTCAATCGATTACAATGGATTACAGTAGATATTAGCTCCAATATCTGAATACAACAGTGATTATGATAGATAGACTTGAATCCGGCAGAGTCTTGGCGTTCAATGGCAGAAGTTGTTCGAAGCTCCTCCTTTCTGAAGGCTTCAGGGTGCTATTTATAGGCGTTGGAGGCCCAGATCTTGCTGAAATTTCGTGAGACTTCTTCTGGCACGTGAGTGGGCCCACGCGACCGACCCCACCAAGTTTCGTCTCGATCTGACATCGGTTCGAAGTGATTTCGAACCCATCAAGTAATGGTCCAATCGAGCTGAAACTTGGCAGGAACAATCTTTACCTCATATGGAAACTACTGTGAAAATTTGGTTGCATTTGGATGTGTGGTTAAGGAGATATGCTCGGTTCGAAATTAGCATTTTCGGTTGGCTGTGTCGTTCGAACCCATGAGTTCGAACCCATGATTTCGAATCCATCAGTGCACGTGGGCTTGCAGTGACGTGGCGCGCATTCCTCGAATCAATCCTAACTTATCTCCGAATGGACCGCTTCGACTCCGTGAACTACGGCGAACACGCCATCCAAACCGATTGACTCGGTGGATTCGAAATAGGAAGTATTCCTGGTTTCGAACGTGACTGATTCGAATCCAGGAATCCTTATGGGTTCGAATTGATCGGTTCGAACTGGGTCACTCGATGGGTTCGAAGTGAGGATGCGAGGCTGAGTGAAGTCATGGATTCGAAGGTACGCCACTATGGCGGATTCGAAGGCGATGGAGTCGAAAGCGATGGAGTCGAGGCAGGTACTAGCCGATGGGTTCGAACGTGGCTTGGGTTCGAACTCCATGGCTTCGAAGGCAAGGACGTGGATGGGTTCGAACTAGGTGGGTTCGAAGGAGAGGGCGTGGATGGTTTCGAACAGCATGGGTTCGAAGGAGAGGGTGTGGATGGTTTCGAACAGGATGGGTTCGAAAAGGATGGGTTCGAACTTCATGGTTTCGAACCAGACAATGACTATTTCTCTTCACACTGAATCCATCATATCTTGAGCATACGAACTCGGATTGACTTGAAACTTGAAATGATGGCTCCTACAACCTTTCTTGTCGTGTCCTATCAATTGTGGCCTGATCCGGACTCGGGAAAAATTCATCGATATCCATAGCCAAGTGAAGTATATCCAATCTCTGAGATGAACTGTTTCCCGTTTTCGACCAATCTTTTGGTATCACGGCTTTGCCAAAAAGCGGGATAACACTTTGCCCCCCAAAACATGCCTTGCTGTAGGAAGGTGTGTTTTGTAATGCCTTGAGTTGGATGTTCGTATCCGATCATCAACCTGCAAAGAACTCAATAGTTTCATATGTCCTCAAATGACGATCGTTCGGGATCGAGCCATTTGGGATGAAGTGCGGCCGTTCATGGTCAAGCGCTCAACTTCAAATGACGATCGTTCGTGATCGAGTCATTCGAGGGGAAGTGCGACCGTGCGCGGTCGAGCGTATAAATTCATGCTTCGATCGTTCGGGATCGTATGCTGCTTGAAGTGAATCGGGACCGTTCGCGGTCCGTGCCGTTCGTCGCATAAGATGGAATAGGACCGTTCGCGGTCGATGCCGTTCGCGGCGAATGATGAGATGGGACCGTTCGCGGTCGCCTGCCGTTCGTGGCAAATGATGATCGTTCGCGACCAAGTGCCGTTCAAGGCGAATGGTGACCGTTCGAGGTCGGATTTCATAATCAGTGAGCCATGACCGTTCGCGATCGATGGCGTTCGAGGCAGGAAGTGATCGTTCGCGATCGTGTGCCGTTCGAGGCAAATCTGTGACCGTTCGCGGTCTGTGCCGTTCAAGGCAGAAAGTGATCGTTCGCGATCGTGTGCCGTTCGAGGCGAATTCGTGACCGTTCGTGGTCGGATGTCGGACCTCAAGTGACGACCGTTCGCGATCAAGCCATTGAGGTAAGGTGAGTTATGACTGTTCGAAGTCAGGTGCCGTTCGAGGCGGATTGTGTGTGTGCCTGGGAGGGCTTGGTGTTATCGATGCCAGGGTCACGTTCGGGTGAGTTCCTGGATCGTTTGCATGGGCGGTTCATCGCCGTCTCAGAGCATACCTAGGGATCGTTCGCGATCCCGTACATGTGTAAGTAGCTTAGCCATTCCAGAGTTATCAGAATCAAATATCTATTGCACGGATGAGTTTCAAAAACAATTGTCCAAACAAACAGAGTCTAAATGTTCAAATTAAAGCGAAATGAAAGTAAAGCATGGATGTCAAAGTGTAGGTTCCCACTACAAAACGGTCAACGATCATTCAGAGCATGTCTGGAGATCGTTCGCGATCTCGCACATGTGTAAATGATTTAATTGCGTTAGTGGAAGCTTACAACTTGTTCATCGTTATCTTACTCAATTGATAACCATACGGTGCCTTGATTCGGGGTCGCCCCTAGCTGATGTGGACGGTGGTCGTTCTGGTTCCGCCACAGGAGCTCGTCTCCTTACATATTGAAGGAGCATACCGTTCCTGATATGCCCTTCCACCTCGTCCTTCAGGTGCCTACAATCATTAGTGTTATGACCATTTAATTCATGGAATACACAGAACTTATCTGATTTCCTTTCGTCAGAAGTAGGATCCCTTCGCATTGGCCTACGATACGGAATCTGTTCTTTGGTATCCTGATAAATTCGTTCCAGGCTCTCGTTCAACTCAGCGTAGGTGGTGAATCGCGGCTCCCTCCGTTGCCGCTTTGATCTATCTCTGTCATTCTCAATCTTTCTTTTACCTTTATCCGAATCTTTTTTAAGAGGCTTTTCGTCTCTAAATGCAAAAACTTCTATCCCATCTCCTTCTTCTCTCTCGGCATTCGCATCTTCTAATCGTAAAAACTTTTCTGCTTCATGATAGAATTCCTCCAGATCAATGGGTGGATCTTTAGTCAATGAATTCTTGAACTCTGTGCCGTCAGCTATTCCGGACACAGCTGCCATTACCACCATGGACGGATCCGCTCTATCCACTGAAGCTGCTGCTGCATTAAATCGTGCTAAATAACTTCTCAAGGTCTCTCCGGCTTTTTGCTTTAGGGTTGCCAGAGTCATCACGTTCTTGGGTCTCGTAATATGGACCCTGAATTGCCTCATAAATCTCTCCACTAAACCGTTCCATGTTCCGATGGATCCGTTCTCCAGCTGTCTAAACCATAGTGCAGCGATATCTGTCAAGTACAATGGAAAACATCGGGCCATAACCTCCTCCGATGCCCCCAGTACTTCCATATGCCTCATATATTTTGTCAGATGGACCGTGGGGTCCGTTCTCTCGTCATACATATCCAATGATGGTAGTTTGAAATCAGGCGGGTTCCTAGCTTGCCTGATTGCTGAAGTAAAAGGACTTCTATTGACATCTTCCAAATCTTTGTTCACCATACCGCCTCTCAAAGCTCTCCTAACTATCTCTGCTAATCGGTCATTGTTTCCGAGATGTAATCCTTGTTCACTACTTCCAACCTGCCCCCCGAGTTCACGAGGTAACTCCGGGATCTGCCCCCTAGACTGAGCGTTCACTCCTCTACTACTCCTAGGTTGCGCAGATCCTTCTCTTTCTCTTTCCAAGATTGGATCAACATTCTCCATATGCGTGCCCCTTAGCTCTGGTGCCACGCCGGACGGTCCCGCTCCGTTCTGGACTCCATTGGCTTCCCTATTTTGTGTTCCAAGCTGTCCTATCTGTTGGAATAAACTCTAGATCATTTCCTCTTGCCTCTTCATCATAGTTTCCATCTCGTCCCTAGTAATGTATATCGATGGTTGATTTGCTCCTGAGGAAGCCTCTTGGCTTCCTTGTGGTTCACTTCTCTCAGTCCTTGGCCTCCTACTCGATTGTCTTGCCACAATTCCTAGATCTGAACTCCTGAATTTTCAAATTCAACTTCTTCCTGAGTTCAATTCTCAGTGAAAGCACCAAAATGTTTGCGCCAAAATTGGTCACAAACACCCAAAGTCGTGAAAGCACCCGTTTGCGTGTTCAATTCGATAATATTCAACGCAGAACTCAGCAACAATCAATATATAATTCAGCTCTAAGTAACAAATCGCAGTAAGTCACAAACAACAATCGCAAACACAGGATTTATAGTGGTTCGGCGTTCGCGCCTACGTCCACTCTGAAGGATTTCTCTTTATTGCCTTGTTCGATTCAATCGATTACAATGGATTACAGTAGATATTAGCTCCAATATCTGAATACAACAGTGATTATGATAGATAGACTTGAATCCGGCAGAGTCTTGGCGTTCAATGGCAGAAGTTGTTCGAAGCTCCTCCTTTCTGAAGGCTTCAGGGTGCTATTTATAGGCGTTGGAGGCCCGGATCTTGCTGAAATTTCGTGAGACTTCTTCTGGCACGTGAGTGGGCCCACGCGACCGACCCCACCAAGTTTCGTCTCGATCTGACATCGGTTCGAAGTGATTTCCAACCCATCAAGAAATGGTCCAATCGAGCTGAAACTTGGCAGGAACAATCTTTACCTCATATGGAAACTACTGTGAAAATTTGGTTGCATTTGGATGTGTGGTTAAGGAGATATGCTCGGTTCGAAATTAGCATTTTCGGTTGGCTGTGTCGTTCGAACCCATGAGTTCGAACCCATGATTTCGAATCCATCAGTGCACGTGGGCTTGCAGTGACGTGGCGCGCATTCCTCGAATCGATCCTAACTTATCTCCGAATGGACCGCTTCGACTCCGTGAACTACGGCGAACACGCCATCCAAACCGATTGACTCGGTGGATTCGAAATAGGAAGTATTCCTGGTTTCGAACGTGACTGATTCGAATCCAGGAATCCTTATGGGTTCGAATTGATCGGTTCGAACTGGGTCACTCGATGGGTTCGAAGTGAGGATGCGAGGCTGAGTGAAGTCATGGATTCGAAGGTACGCCACTGTGGCGGATTCGAAGGCGATGGAGTCGAAAGCGATGGAGTCGAGGCAGGTACTAGCCGATGGGTTCGAACGTGGCTTGGGTTCGAACTCCATGGCTTCGAAGGCAACGACGTGGATGGGTTCGAACTAGGTGGGTTCGAAGGAGAGGGCGTGGATGGTTTCGAACAGCATGGGTTCGAAGGAGAGGGTGTGGATGGTTTCGAACAGGATGGGTTCGAAGGAGAGGGTGTGGATGGTTTCGAACAGGATGGGTTCGAAAAGGATGGGTTCGAACTTCATGGTTTCGAACCAGACAATGACTATTTCTCTTCACACTGAATCCATCATATCTTGAGCATACGAACTCGGATTGACTTGAAACTTGAAATGATGGCTCCTACAACCTTTCTTGTCGTATCCTATCAATTGTGGCATGATCCGGACTCGGGCAAAATTCATCGATATCCATAGCCAAGTGAAGTATATCCAATCTCTGAGATGAACTGTTTCCCGTTTTCGACCAATCTTTTGGTATCACGGCTTTGCCAAAAAGCGGGATAACAGTATCAAACCTTTATGAAGTCTATATGATGATATTCTGTTATGAGCTTCACAATATACATATATTTCTCTATTGTATTTTGTCCATGCGTTGTGAGTTGTACGATAGAGTTTCTGTTTTATCTTACCCTGACTATCGTCCATAGCTGCCTGGCACGCCTTTCAGCGCACCATTCTCTTGTTTTAGTGCTGGAGTCATGGGCGGTCGTCACAAAGACGGGGCACCGTAATCCCGTTTTACCGTAAAAATCAACGTGTCGAAAAAACGAAGGGTAAAAAACTTACGAGACCCGATTGAGATTCGGGTTGTCCTTTTTGGGCATTAATCTATCCGTTGGTGGCTGAAAGCTGTCAAAGCCGTAGAACTCATCGTGGCCTTCGTTTTGACAGGTTATGGCTCCCGTAACTCTAAACGAGCCAGAAGTTATGGCCTTCCAAATAATCGATATCTACAAGGTGCAACATCCACGGTGCAAGGTGCAACATCCGTCCGAAATGGCTAAACAGTGTCGTACGACTTTTAGAAATATGTGCATGGATTTGAAACGGAACAGTACCATGGTGCACCACTCTCCAGCGATGGGAAGTCGAAGACGGGCCACGGTAATCCCGTTTTACCGTAAAAATCCACGTGTCGAAAAAACGAAGGGTAAAAAACGTACGAGACCCGATTGAGATTCGGGTTGTCCTTTTTGGGCATTAATCTATCCGTTGGTGGCTGAAAGCTGTCAAAGCCGTAGAACTCATCGTGGCCTTCGTTTTGACAGGTTATGGCTCCCGTAACTCTAAACGAGCCAGAAGTTATGGCCTTCCAAATAATCGATATCTACAAGGTGCAACATCCACGGTGCAAGGTGCAACATCCGTCCGAAATGGCTAAACAGTGCCGTACGACTTTTAGAAATATGTGCATGGATTTGAAACGGAACAGTACCATGGTGCACCACTCTCCAGCGATGGGAAGTCGAAGACGGGCCACGGTAATCCCGTTTTACCGTAAAAATCCACGTGTCGAAAAAACGAAGGGTAAAAAACGTACGAGACCCGATTGAGATTCGGGTTGTCCTTTTTGGGCATTAATCTATCCGTTGACGGCTGAAAGCGGTCGAAGCCGTAGAACTCATCGAGGCCTTCGTTTTGACAGGTTATGGCTCCCGTAACTCTAAACGAGCCAGAAGTTATGGCCGTCCGAATAATCGATATCTACAGGGTGCAACATCCACGGTGCAAGGTGCAACATCCATCCGAAATGGCGAAACAGTGTCGTACGACTTTTAGAAATGCGTGCATGGATATGAAATAGAACAGTACCATAGTGCACCACTCTCCAGCGATGGGAAGTCGAAGACGGGACACGGTAATCCCGTTTTACCGTAAAAATCCACGTGTCGAAAAAACGAAGGGTAAAAAACTTACGAGATCCGACTGAGATTCGGGTTGTCCTTTTTGGGCATTAATTTATCCGTTGATGGCTGAAAGCTGTCAAAGCCGTAGAACTTATCGAGGCCTTCGTTTTGACAGGTTATGGCTCCCGTAACTCTAAAGGAGCCAGAAGTTATAGCCGTCCGAATAACCGATATCTACAAGGTGCAACATCCACAGTGCAAGGTTCAACATCCGTCCGAAATGGCGAAACAGTGCCGTACGACTTTTCGAAATGCGTGCATGGATTTGAAATGGAACAGTACCATGGTGCACCACTCTTCAGCGATGGTAAATCGAAGACCAGCCACCGTAATCCCGTTTTACCTTAAAAATCAACGTGTCGAAAAAACGAAGGGTAAAAAACTTACGAGACCCGATTGAGATTCGGGTTGTCCTTTTTGGGCATTAATCTATCCGTTGGTGGCTGAAAGCTGTCAAAGCCGTAGAACTCATCGTGGCCTTCGTTTTGACAGGTTATGGCTCCCGTAACTCTAAACGAGCCAGAAGTTATGGCCTTCCAAATAATCGATATCTACAGGGTGCAACATCCACGGTGCAAGGTGCAACATCCGTCCGAAATGGCTAAACAGTGCCGTACGACTTTTAGAAATATGTGCATGGATTTGAAACGGAACAGTACCATGGTGCACCACTCTCCAGCGATGGGAAGTCGAAGACGGGCCACGGTAATCCCGTTTTACCGTAAAAATTCCACGTGTCGAAAAAACGAAGGGTAAAAAACTTACGAGACCCGACTGAGATTCGGGTTGTCCTTTTTGGGCATTAATCTATCCGTTGATGGCTGAAAGCTGTCAAAGCCGTAGAACTCATCGAGGCCTTTGTTTTGACAGGTTATGGCTCCCGTAACTCTAAACGAGCCAGAAGTTATGGCCGTCCGAATAATCGATATCTACAGGGTGCAACATCCACGGTGCAAGGTGCAACATCCGTCCGAAATGGCAAAACAGTGCCGTACGACTTTTAGAAATACGTGCATGGATTTGAAAGGGAACAGTACCATGGTGCACCACTCTCCAGCGATGGGAAGTCGAAGATGGGCCACGGTAATCCCGTTTTACCGTAAAAATCCACGTGTCGAAAAAACGAAGGGTAAAAAACTTACGAGACCCGATTGAGATTCGGGTTGTCCTTTTTGGGCATTAATCTATCCGTGGACGGCTGAAAGCAGTCAAACCCGTAGAACTCATCGAGGCCTTCGTTTTGACAGATTATGGCTCCCGTAACTCTAAACGAGCCAGAAGTTATGGCCGTCCGAATAATCAATATCTACAGGGTGCAACATCCACGGTGCAAGGTGCAACATCCGTCCGAAATGGCGAAACAGTGTCGTACGACCTTTAGAAATGCGTGCATGGATTTGAAACGGAACAGTACAATGGTGCACCACTCTTCAGCGATGGAAAGTCGAAGATGGGGCACCGTAATCCCGTTTTACCGTAAAAATCCACGTGTCGAAAAAACGAAGGGTAAAAAACTTACGAGATCCGATTGAGATTCGGGTTGTTCTTTTTGGGCATTAATCTATCCGTTGACCGCTGAATGCTGTCAAAGACGTAGAACTCATCGAGACCTTCGTTTTGAAAGGTTATGGCTCCCGTAACTCTAAACGAGCAAGAAGTTATGGCCGTCCGAATAATCGATATCTACAGGGTTCAACATCCACGGTGCAAGGTGCAACATCCGTCCGAAATGGCGAAACAGTGCCGTATGACCTTTAGAAATGCGTGCATGGATTTGAAAAGGAAAAGTACCATGGTGTACCACTCTTCAACGATGGGAAGTCGAAGACGAATCACCGTAATCCAGTTTTACCGTAAAAATCCACGTGTCGAAAAAACGAAGGGTAAAAAACTTACGAGACCTGATTGAGATTCGGGTTGTCCTTTTTGGGCATTAATTTATCCGTTGACGGCTGAAAGCTATCAAAGCCGTAGAACTCATCGAGGCATTCGTTTTGACAGGTTATGGCTCCCGTAACTCTAAACGAGCCAGAAGTTATGGCCATCCGAATAATCGATATCTACAGGGTGCAACATCCACGGTGCAAGGTGCAACATCCGTCCGAAAAAGCGAAACAGTGTCGTACGACTTTTAGAAATACGTGCATGGATTTGAAACGGAACAGTACCATGGTGCACCACTCTCCAGCGATGGGAAGTCGAAGACGGGCCACGGTAATCCCGTTTTACCGTAAAAATCCACATGTCGAAAAAACGAAGGGTAAAAAACTTACGAGACCTGATTGAGATTCGGGTTGTCCTTTTTGGGCATTAATCTATCCGTGGACGGCTGAAAGCAGTCAGAGCCGTAGAACACATCGAGTCCTTCGTTTTGACAGGTTATGGCTCCCGTAACTCTAAACGAGCCAGAAGTTATGGCCGTCCGAATAATCAATATCTACAGGGTGCAACATCCACGGTGCAAGGTGCAACATCCGTCCGAAATGGCGAAACAGTGCCGTACGACCTTTAGAAATGCGTGCATGGATTTGAAACGGAACAGTACCATGGTGCACCACTCTTCATTGATGGGAAGTCGAAGACGGGGCACCGTAATCCCGTTTTACCGTAAAAATCCACGTGTCGAAAAAACGAAGGGTAAAAAACTTACGAGACCCGATTGAGATTCGGGTTGTCCTTTTTAGGCATTAATCGATCCGTGGACGGCTGAAAGCAGTCAAAGTCGTAGAACTCATCGAGGCCTTCGTTTTGACAGGTTATGGCTCTCGTAACTCTAAACGAGCCAGAAGTTATGGCCGTCCGAATAATCAATATCTACAGGGTGCAACATCCACGGTGCAAGGTGCAACATCCGTCCGAAATGGCGAAACAGTGCCGTACGACCTTTAGAAATGCGTGCATGGATTTGAAACAGTGGTGCACCACTCTTCAACGATGGGAAGTCGAAGACGGGGCACCGTAATCCTGTTTTACCGTAAAAATCCACGTGTCGAAAAAACGAAGGGTAAAAAACTTACGAGACCCGATTGAAATTCGGGTTGTCCTTTTTGGGCATTAATCTATCCGTTGACGGCTGAAAGCAGTCAAAGCCGTAGAACTCATCGAGGCCTTCGTTTTGACAGTTTATGGCTCCCGTAACTCTAAACGAGCCAGAAGTTATAGCCCTCCGAATAATCGATATCTACAGGGTGCAACATCCACGGTGCAAGGTGCAACATCCGTCCGAAATGGCGAAACAGTGCCGTACGACCATTAGAAATGCGTGCATGGATTTGAAACGGAACAGTACCATGGTGTACCACTCTCCAGTGATGGTAAATCGAAGACCAGCCACCGTAATCCCGTTTTACCGAAAAAATCCACGTGTCAAAAAAACGAAGGGTAATAAACTTACGAGACCCGATTGAGATTCGGGTTGTCCTTTTTGGGCATTAATCTATCCGTTGACGGCTGAATGCTGTCATAGCCGTAGAACTCATCGAGGCCTTCGTTTTGATAGGTTATGGCTCCCGTAACTCTAAACGAGCCAGAAGTTATGGCCGTCCGAATAATCTATATCTACAGGGTGCAACATCCACGGTGCTAGGTGCAACATCCGTCCGAAATGGCGAAACAGTGTCGTACGACCTTTAAAAATGCTTGCATAGATTTGAAACAGAACAGTACCATGGTGCACCACTCTTCAGAGATGGGAAGTCGAAGACGGGGCAACGTAATCCCGTTTTACCGTAAAAATCCACGTGTCGAAAAAACGAAGGGTAGAAAACTTACGAGACCCGATTGAGATTCGGGTTGTCCTTTTTGGGCATTAATATATCCGTTGATGGCTGAAAGCTGTCAAAGCCGTAGAACTCATCGAGGCCTTCGTCTTGACAGGTTATGGCTCCCGTAACTCTAAACGAGCCAGAAGTTATGGCCGTCTGAATAATCGATATCTACAGGGTGCAACATCCACGGTGCAAGGTGCAACATCCGTCCGAAATGGCGAAACAGTGCCGTACGACCTTTAGAAATGCGTGCATGGATTTGAGACGGAACAGTACCATGGTACACCACTCTTCAGCGATGGGAAGTCAAAGAAGGGGCACCGTAATCCCGATTTACCGTAAAAATCCACGTGTCGAAAAAACGAAGGGTAAAAAACTTACGAGACCCGATTGAGATTCGGGTTTTCCTTTTTGGGCATTAATCTATCCGCTGACGGCTGAAAGCTGTCAAAGCCGTAGAACTCATCGAGGCCTTCGTTTTGACAGGTTATGGCTCCCGTAACTCTAAACGAGCCAGAAGTTATGGCCGTCCGAATAATCGATATCTACAGTGTGCAACATCCACGGTGCAAGGTGCAACATCCGTCCGAAATGGCGAAACAGTGCCGTACGACTTTTAGAAATACGTGCATGGATTTGAAACGGAACAGTACCATGGTGCACCACTCTCCAGTGATGGGAAGTCGAAGACGGGCCACGGTAATCCCGTTTTACCGTAAAAATTCACATGTCGAAAAAACGAAGGATAAAAAACTTACGAGACCCGATTGAGATTCGGGTTGTCCTTTTTGGGCATTAATCTATCCGTTGACGGCTGAAAGCAGTCAAAGCCGTAGAACTCATCGAGGCCTTCGTTTTGACAGGTTATGGCTCCCGTAACTCTAAACGAGCCAGAAGTTATAGCCGTCCGAATAATCGACATCTACAGGGTGCAACATCCACGGTGCATGGTGCAACATCCGTCCGAAATGGCGAAACAGTGCCGTACGAGCATTAGAAATGCGTGCATGGATTTGAAACTGAACAGTACCATGGTGAACCACTCTCCAGCGATGGTAAATCGAAGACCAGCCACCGTAATCCCGTTTTACCGTAAAAATCCACGTGTCAAAAAAACGAAGGGTAAAAAACTTACGAGACCCGATTGAGATTCGGGTTGAACTTTTTGGGCATTAATCTATCCGTTGACGGCTGAAAGCTATCAAAGCCGTAGAACTCATCGAGGCCTTCGTTTTGACCAGTTATGGCTCCCGTAACTCTAAACGAGCCAGAAGTTATGGACGTCCGAATAATCGATATCTACAGGGTGCAACATCCACGGTGCAAGGTGCAACATCCGTCCGAAATGGCGAAACAGTGCCGTACGACCTTTAGAAATGCGTGCATGGATTTGAAACGGAACAGTACCATGGTGCACCACTCTTCAGCAATGGGAAGTCGAAGACGGGGCACCGTAATCCCGTTTTACCGCAAAAATCCACGTGTCGAAAAAACGAAAGATAAGGAACTTACGAGACCCGATTTAGATTCGGGTTGTCCTTTTTGGGCATTAATCTATCCATTGACGGATGAAAGCTGTCAAAGCTGTAGAACTCCTCGAGGCCTTAGTTTTGACAGGTTATGGCTCCCGTAACTCTAAACGAGCCAGAAGTTATGGCCGTCTGAATAATCGATATCTACAGGGTGCAACATCCACGGTGCAAGGTGCAACATCCGTCCGAAATGGCGAAACAGTGCCGTACGACTTTTAGAAATACGTGCATGGATTTGAAATGGAACAGTACCATGGTGCACCACTCTCCAGCGATGGGAAGTCGAAGACGGGCCACGGTAATCCCGTTTTACCGTAAAAATCCATGTGTCGAAAAAACGAAGGGTAAAAAACTTACGAGACCCGATTGAGATTCGGGTTGTCCTTTTTGGGCATTAATCTATCCGTTGACAGCTGAAAGCAGTCAAAGCCGTAGAACTCATCGAGGCCTTCGTTTTGACAGGTTATGGCTCCCGTAACTCTAAACGAGCCAGAAGTTATAGCCGTCCGAATAATCGATATCTACAGGGTGCAACATCCACGGTGCAAGGTGCAACATCCGTCCGAAATGGCGAAACAGTGCCGTACGACCATTAGAAATGCATGCATGGATTTGAAACGGAACAGTACCATGGTGCACCACTCTCCAGCGATGGTAAATCGAAGACCAGCCACCGTAATCCCGTTTTACCGTAAAAATCCACGTTTCGAAAAAACGAAGGGTAAAAAACTTACGAGACCCGATTGAGGTTCGGGTTGTCCTTTTTGGGCATTAATCTATCCGTTGACGGCTGAAAACTGTTAAAGCCGTAGAACTCATCGAGGCCTTCGTTTTGACAGGTTATGGCTCCCGTAACTCCAAACGAGCCAGAAGTTATGGCCGTCCGAATAATCGATATCTACAGGGTGCAGCATCCACGGTGCAAGGTGCAACATCCGTCCGAAATGGCGAAACAGTGCCGTACGACCTTTAGAAATGCGCGCATAGATTTGAAACGGAACAGTACCAAGGTGCACCACTCTTCAGCGGTGGGAAGTCGAAGACGGGGCAACGTAATCCCGTTTTACCGAAAAAATCCACGTGTCGAAAAAATGAAGGGTAAAAAACTTACGGGACCCGATTGAGATTCGGGTTGTCCTTTTTGGGTATTAACCTATCCGTTGACGCCTGAAAGCTATCAAAGCCGTAGAACTCGTAGAGGCCTTCGTTTTGACAGGTTATGACTCCTGTAACTCTAAACGAGCCAGAAGTTATGGCCGTCCGAATAATCGATATCT
The DNA here is from genome assembly GCA_030765085.1 of Allium cepa. Taxonomy (NCBI): domain Eukaryota; kingdom Viridiplantae; phylum Streptophyta; class Magnoliopsida; order Asparagales; family Amaryllidaceae; genus Allium; species Allium cepa. The sequence goes on from CM060941.1 coordinate 5,035,840, forward strand.
GCAAGGTGCAACATCCACGGTGCAAGGTGCAACATCCGTCCGAAATGGCGAAACAATGCCGTAAGACCTTTATAAATTCGTGCAAGGATTTGAAACGGAACAGTACCACGGCACACCACTCTCCAGCGACGGTAAATCGAATACCAGCCACCGTAATCCCGTTTTACCGTAAAAATCCACGTGTCGAAAAAACGAAGGGTAAAAAACTTACGAGACCCGATTGAGATTCGGGTTGTCCTTTTTGGGCATTAATCTATCCGTTGACGGCTGAAAGCTATCAAAGCCGTAGAACTCATCGAGGCCTTCGTTTTGACAGGTTATGGCTCTCGTAACTCTAAACGAGCCAAAAGTTATGGCCGTCCGAATAATCGATATCTACAGGGTCCAACATCCATGGTGCAAGGTGCAACATCCGTCCGAAATGGCGAAACAGTGCCGTACGACCTTTATAAATTCATGCATGGACTTGAAACGGAACAGTACCATGGTGCACAACTCTCCAGCGATGGTAAATCGAAGACCAGCCACCGTAATCCCGTTTTACCGTAAAAATCCACGTATCGAAAAAACGAAGGGTAAAGAACTTACGAGACCCGATTGAGATTCGGGTTGTCCTTTTTGGGCATTAATCTATCCGTTGACGGCTGAAAGAAGTCAAAGCCGTAGAAATCATCGAGGCTTTCGTTTTGACAGGTTATGGCTCCCGTAACTCTAAACGAGCCAGAAGTTATGGCCGTCCGAATAATCGATATCTACAGTGTGCAACATCCACGGTGCAAGGTGCAACATCCGTCCGAAATGACGAAACAGTGTCGTACGACTTTTAGAAATGCGTGCATGGATTTGAAACAGAACAGTACCTTGGTGCACCACTCTCCAGCGATGGGAAGTCGGAGACGGGACACGGTAATCCTGTTTTACCGTAAAAATCCACGTGTCGAAAAAACGAAGGGTAAAAAACTTACGAGACCCGATTGAGATTCGGGATGTCCTTTTTTGGAATTAATCTATCCGTTGATGGCTGAAAGCTGTCAAAGCCGTAGAACTTATCGAGGCCTTCGTTTTGACAGGTTATGGATCCCGTAACTCTAAAAGAGCCAGAAGTTATAGCCGTCCGAATAATCGATATCTACAAGGTGCAACATCCACGGTGCAAGGTGCAACATCCTCCCGAAATAGCGAAACAGTGCTGTACGACTTTTCGAAACGTGTGCATGGATTTGAAATGGAACAGTACCATGGTGCACCACTCTCCAGCGATGGTAAATCGAAGACCAGCCACCGTAATCCTCGTTTTACCGTAGAAATCCACGTGTCGAAAAAGCGAAGTGTAAAAAACTTACGAGACCCGATTGAGATTCGGGTTGTCCTTTTTGGGCATTAATATATCCGTTGATGGCTGAAAACTGTCAAAGCCGTAGAACTCATCGAGGCCTTCGTTTTGACAGGTTATGGCTCTCGTAACTCTAAACGAGCAAGAAGTTATGGCCGTCCGAATAATCGATATCTACAGGGTTCAACATCCACGGTGCTAGGTGCAACATCCGTCCGAAATGGCGAAACAGTGCCGTACGACCTTTAGAAATGCGTGCAAGGATTTGAAACGGAACAGTACCATGGTGCACCACTCTTCAACGATGGGAAGTCGAAGACGGGGCACCGTAATCCCGTTTTATTGTAAAAATCCACGTGTCGAAAAAACGAAGGGTAAAAAACTTACGAGACCTGATTGAGATTCGGGTTGTCCTTTTTGGGCATTAATCTATCCGTTGACGGCTGAAAGCTGTCAAAGCCGTAGAACTCATCGAGGCCTTCGTTTTGACAGGTTATGGCTCCCGTAACTCTAAACGAGCCAGAAATTATGGCCATCCGAATAATCGATATCTACAGGGTGCAACATCCACGGTGCAAGGTGCAACATCCGTCCGAAATGGCGAAATAGTGTCGTACGACTTTTAGAAATACGTGCATGGATTTGAAACGGAACAGTACTGTGGTGCACCACTCTCCAGCGATGGGAAGTCGAAGACGGGCCACGGTAATCCCGTTTTACCGTAAAAATCCACATGTCGAAAAAACGAAGGGTAAAAAACTTACGAGACCCGATTGAGATTCGGGTTGTCCTTTTTGGGCATTAATCTATCCGTTGACGGCTGAAAGCAGTCAAAGCCGTAGAACTCATCGAGGCCTTCGTTTTGACAGGTTATGGCTCCCGTAACTCTAAACGAGCCAGAAGTTATAGCCGTCCGAATAATCGATATCTACAGGGTGCAACATCCACGGTGCAAGGTGCAACATCCGTCCGAAATGGCGAAACAGTGCCGTAGGAGCATCAGAAATGCGTGCATGGATATGAAACGGAACAGTACCATGGTGCACCAATCTCCAGCGATGGTAAATCGAAGACCAGCCACCGTAATCCCGTTTTACCATAAAAATCCACGTGTCAAAAAAACGAAGGGTAAAAAACTTACGAGACCCGATTGAGATTCGGGTTGACCTTTTTGGGCATTAATCTATCCGTTGACGGCTGAAAGCTGTCAAAGCCGTAGAACTCATCGAAGCGTTCGTTTTGACAGGTTATGGCTCCCGTAACTCTAAACGAGCCAGAAGTTATGGCCGTCCGAATAATCGATATCTACAGGGTGCAACATCCACGGTGCAAGGTGCAACATCCGTCCGAAATGGCGAAACAGTGCCGTACGACCTTTAGAAATGCGTGCATGGATTTGAAACGGAACAGTATCATGGTGCACCACTCTTCAGCGATGGGAAGTCGAAGACGGGGCACCGTAATCCCGTTTTACCGTAAAAATCCACGTGTCGAAAAAACGAAAGGTTAAAACTTACGAGACCCGATTGAGATTCGGGTTGTCCTTTTTGGGCATTAATCTATCCGTTGACGGCTGAAAGCTGTCAAAGCCGTAGAACTCATCGAGGCCTTCGTTTTGACAGGTTATGGCTCCCGTAACTCTAAACGAGGCAGAAGTTATGGCCGTCCGAATAATCGATATCTATAGGGTGCAACATCCACGGTGCAAGGTGCAACATCCGTGCGAAATGGCGAAACAGTGCCGTACGACTTTTAGAAATACATGCATGGATTTGAAACGGAACAGTACCATGGTGCACCACTCTCCAGCGACGGGAAGTCGAAGACGGGCCACGGTAATCCAGTTTTACCGTAAAAATCCACGTGTCGAAAAAACGAAGGGTAAAAAACTTACGAGACCCGATTGAGATTCGGGTTGTCCTTTTTGGGCATTAATCTATCCGTTGACGACTGAAAGCAGTCAAAGCCGTAGAACTCATCGAGGCCTTCGTTTTGACAGGTTATGGCTCCCGTAACTCTGAACGAGCCAGAAGTTATAGCCGTCCGAATAATCGATATCTACAGGGTGCAACATCCACGGTGCAAGGTGCAACATCCGTCCGAAAAGGCGAAACAGTGCCGTACGACCATTAGAAATGCGTGCATGGATTTGTAACGGAACAGTACCATGGTGCACCACTCTCCAGCGATGGTAAATCGAAGACTAGCCACCGTAATCCCGTTTTACCGTAAAAATCCACGTTTCAAAAAAACGAACGGTAAAAAACTTACGAGACCCGATTGAGATTCGGGTTGTCCTTTTTGGGCATTAATCTATCCGTTGACGGCTGAAAGCTGTTAAAGCCGTAGAACTCATCGAGGCCTTCGTTTTGACAGGTTATGGCTCCCGTAACTCTAAACGAGCCAGAAGTTATGGCCGTCCGAATAATCGATATCTACAGGGTGCAACATCCGCGGTGCAAGGTGCAACATCCGTCCGAAATGGCGACACAGTGTTGTACGGCATTTAGAAATGTGCGCATAGATTTGAAATGGAACAGTACCATGGTGCACCACTCTTCAGCGATGGGAAGTCGAAGACGGGGCAACGTAATCCCGTTTTACCGTAAAAATCCGCGTGTCGAAAAAACGAAGGGTAAAAAACTTACGCGACCCGATTGAGATTCGGGTTGTCCTTTTTGGGCATTAACCTATCCGTTGACGCCTGAAAGCTATCAAAGCCGTAGAACTCGTAGAGGCCTTTGTTTGGACAGGTTATGGCTCCTGTAACTCTAAACGAGCCAGAAGTTATGGCCGTCCGTATAATCGATATCTGCAAGGTGCAACATCCACGGTGCAAGGTGCAACATACGTCCGAAATGGCAAAACAATGCCGTAAGACCTATAGAAATTCGTGCATGTATTTGAAACGGAACAGTACCATGGTACACCACTCTCCAGCGATGGTAAATCGAATACCAGCCACCGTAATCCCGTTTTACCGTAAAAATCCACGTGTCGAAAAAACGAAGGGTAAAAAACTTACGAGACCCGATTGAGATTCGGGTTGTCCTTTTTGGGCATTATTGTATCCCTTGACGGCTGAAAGCAGTCAAAGCCGTAGAACTCATCGAGGCCTTCGTTTTGACAGGTTATGGCTCCCGTAACTCTAAACGAGCCAGAAGTTATAGCCCTCCGAATAATCGATATCTACAGGGTGCAACATCCACGGTGCAAGGTGCAACATCCGTCCGAAATGGCGAAACAGTGCCGTACGACCAATAGAAATGCGTGCATGGATTTGAAACTGAACAGTACCATGGTGCACCACTCTCCAGCGATGGTAAATCAAAGACCATCCACCGTAATCCCGTTTTACCGAAAAAATCCACGTGTCAAAAAAACAAAGGGTAAAAAACTTACGAGACCCGATTGAGATTCGGGTTGTCCTTTTTGGGCATTAAAATATCCGTTGATGGCTGAAAGCTGTCAAAGCCGTAGAACTCATCGAGGCCTTCGTTTTGACAGGTTATGGCTCCCGTAACTCTAAACGAGCCAGAAGTTATGGCCGTCCGAATAATCGATATCTACAGGGTGCAACATCCACGGTGCTAGGTGCAACATCCGTCCGAAATGGCGAAACAGTGTCGTACGACCTTTAAAAATGCTTGCATAGATTTGAAACAGAACAGTACCATGGTGCACCACTCTTCAGCGATGGGAAGTCGAAGACGGGGCAACGTAATCCCGTTTTACCGTAAAAATCCACGTGTCGAAAAAACGAAGGGTAAAAAACTTACGAGACCCGATTGAGATTCGGGTTGTCCTTTTTGGGCATTAATATATCCGTTGACGGCTGAAAGCTGTCAAAGCCGTAGAACTCATCGAGGCCTTCGTTTTGACAGGTTATGGCTCCCGTAACTCTAAACGAGCCAGATGTTATGGCCGTCCGAATAATCGATATCTACAGGGTGCAACATCCACGGTGCAAGGTGCAACATCCGTCCGAAATGGCGAAACAGTGCCGTACGACCTTTAGAAATGCGTGCATGGATTTGAAACGGAACAGTACCATGGTGCACCACTCTTCAGCGATGGGAAGTCGAAGACGGGGCACCGTAATCCCGTTTTACCGTAAAAATCCACGTGTCGATAAAACGAAGGGTAAAAAACTTACGAGACCCGATTGAGATTCGGGTTGTCCTTTTTGGGCATTAATCTATTCGCCGACGGCTGAAAGCTGTCAAAGCCGTAGAACTCGTCGAGGCCTTCGTTTTGACAGGTTATGGCTCCCGTAACTCTAAACGAGCCAGAAGTTATGGCCGTCCGAATAATCGATATCTACAGCGTGCAACATCCACGGTGCAAGGTGCAACATCCGTCCGAAATGGCGAAACAGTGCCGTACGACTTTTAGAAATACGTGCATGGATTTGAAACGGAACAGTACCATGGTGCACCACTCTCCAGCGATGGGAAGTCGAAGACGGGCCACGGTAATCCCGTTTCACCGTAAAAATCCACGTGTCGAAAAAACGAAGGATAAAAAAACTTACGAGACCCGATTGAGATTCGGGTTGTCCTTTTTGGGCATTAATCTATCCGTTGACGGCTGAAAGCTGTCAAAGCCGTAGAACTCATCGAGGCCTTCGTTTTGACAGGTTATGGCTCCTGTAACTCTAAACGAGCCAGAAGTTATGGCCGTCCGAATAATCGATATCTACAGGGGGCAACATCCACGGTGCAAGGTGCAACATCCGTCCGAAATGGCGAAACTGTGCCGTACAACCTTTAGAAATGCGTGCATGGATTTGAAACGGAACAGTACCATGGTGCACCACTCTTCAGCGATGGGAAGTCGAAGACGGGGCACCGTAATCCCGTTTTAGCGTAAAAATCCACGTGTCGATAAAACGAAGGGTAAAAAACTTACGAGATCCGATTGAGATTCGGGTTGTCCTTTTTGGGCATTAATCTATTCGCTGACGGCTAAAAGCTGTCAAAGCCGTAGAACTCGTCGAGGCCTTCGTTTTGACAGGTTATGGCTCCCGTAACTCTAAACGAGCCAGAAGTTATGGCCGTCCGAATAATCGATATCTACAGCGTGCAACATCCACGGTGCAAGGTGCAACATCCGTCCGAAATGGCGAAACAGTGCCGTACGACTTTTAGAAATACGTGCATGGATTTGAAACGGAACAGTACCATGGTGCACCACTCTCCAGCGATGGGAAGTCGAAGACGGGCCACGGTAATCCCGTTTCACCGTAAAAATCCACGTGTCGAAAAAACGAAGGATAAAAAAACTTACGAGACCCGATTGAGATTCGGGTTGTCCTTTTTGGGCATTAATCTATCTGTTGACGGCTGAAAGCAGTCAAAGCCGTAAAACTCATCGAGGCCTTCGTTTTGACAGGTTATGGCTCCCGTAACTCTAAACGAGCCAGAAGTTATAGCCGTCCGAATAATCGACATCTACAGGGTGCAACATCCACGGTGCATGGTGCAACATCCGTCCGAAATGGCAAAACAGTGTCGTACGAGCATTAGAAATGCGTGCATGGATTGGAAACTGAACAGTACCATGGTGAACCACTCTCCAGCGATGGTAAATCGAAGACCAGCCACCGTAATCCCGTTTTACCGTAAAAATCCACGTGTCAAAAAAACGAAGGGTAAAAAACTTACGAGACCCGATTGAGATTCGGGTTGACCTTTTTGGGCATTAATCTATCCGTTGACGGCTGAAAGCTGTCAAAGCCGTAGAACTCATCGAGGCCTTCGTTTTGACAGGTTATGGCTCCTGTAACTCTAAACGAGCCAGAAGTTATGGCCGTCCGAATAATCGATATCTACAGGTGGCAACATCCACGGTGCAAGGTGCAACATCCGTCCGAAATGGCGAAACAGTGCCGTACGACCTTTAGAAATGCGTGCATGGATATGAAACGGAACAGTACCATGGTGCACCACTCTTCAGCGATGGGAAGTCGAAGACGGGGCACCGTAATCCCGTTTTACCGTAAAAATCCACGTGTCGAAAAAACGAAAGATAAAAAACTTACGAGACCCGATTGAGATTCGGGTTGTCCTTTTTGGGCATTAATCTATCTATTGACGGATGAAAGCTGTCAAAGCCGTAGAACTCCTTGAGGCCTTCGTTTTGACAGGTTATGGCTCCCGTAACTCTAAACGAGCCAGAAGTTATGGCCTTCCGAATAATCGATATCTACAGGGTGCAACATCCACGGTGCAAGGTGCAACATCCGTCCGAAATGGCGAAACAGTGCCGTACGACTTTTAAAAATACGTGCATGGATTTGAAATGGAACAGTACCATGGTGCACCACTCTCCAGCGATGGGAAGTCGAAGACGGGCCACGGTAATCCCGTTTTACCGCAAAAATCCATGTGTCGAAAAAACGAAGGGTAAAAAACTTACGAGACCCGATTGAGATTCGGGTTGTCCTTTTTGGGCATTAATCCATCCGTTGACGGCTGAAAGCAGTCAAAGCCGTAGAACTCATCGAGGCCTTCATTTTGACAAGTTATGGCTCCCGTAACTCTAAACGAGCCAGAAATTATAGCCGTTCGAATAATCGATATCTACAGGGTGCAACATCCACGGTGCAAGGTGCAACATCCGTCCAAAAAGGCGAAACAGTGCCGTACGACCATTAGAAATCCGTGCATGGATTTGAAACGGAACAGTACCATGGTGCACCACTCTCCAGCGATGGTAAATCGAAGACCAGCCACCGTAATCCCGTTTTACCGTAAAAATCCACGTTTCGAAAAAACGAAGGGTAAAAAACTTACGAGACCCGATTGAGATTCGGGTTGTCCTTTTTGGGCATTAATCTATCCGTTGACGGCTGAAAGCTGTTAAAGCCGTAGAACTCATCGAGGCCTTCGTTTTGACAGGTTATGGCTCCCGTAACTCTAAACGAGCCAGAAGTTACGGCCGTCCGAATAATCGATATCTACAGGGTGCAACATCCACGGTGCAAGGTGCAACATCCGTCCGAAATGGCGAAACGGTGCCGTACGACCTTTAGAAATGCGCGCATAGATTTGAAACGGAACAGTACCATGGTGCACCACTCTTCAGCGATGGGAAGTCGAAGACGGGGCAACGTAATCCCGTTTTACCGAAAAAATCCACGTGTCGAAAAAACGAAGGGTAAAAAACTTACGGGACCCGATTGAGATTCGGGTTGTCCTTTTTGGGCATTAACCTATACGTTGACGCCTGAAAGCTATCAAAGCCGTAGAACTCGTAGAGGCCTTCGTTTTGACAGGTTATGACTCCTGTAACTCTAAACGAGCCAGAAGTTATGGCCGTCCGAATAATCGATATCTGCAAGGTGCAACATCCACGGTGCAAGGTGCAACATCCGTCCGAAATGGCGAAACAATGCCATAAGACCTTTAGAAATTCGTGCATGGATTTGAAATGGAACAGTACAATGGTACACCACTCTCCAGCGACGGTAAATCGACTACCAGCCACCGTAATCCCGTTTGACCGTAAAAATCCACGTGTCGAAAAAACGAAGGGTAAAAAACTTACGAGACCCGATTGAGATTCGGGTTGTCCTTTTTGGGCATTAATCTATCCGTTGACGGCTGAACTCAGTCAAAGCCGTAGAACTCATCGAGGCCTTCGTTTTGACAGGTTATGGCTCCCGTACCTCTAAACGAGCCAGAAGTTATAGCCGTCCGAATAATCGATATCTACAGGGTGCAACATCCACGGTGCAAGGTGCAACATCCGTCCAAAATGGCGAAACAGTGCCGTACGACCATTAGAAATGCGTGCATGGATTTGAAACGGAACAGTACCATGGTGCACCACTCTCCAGTGATGGTAAATCGAAGTCCAGCCACTGTAATCGCCTTTTACCGTAAAAATCCACGTGTCAAAAAAACGAAGGGTAAAAAACTTACGAGACCCGATTGAGATTCGGGTTGTCCTTTTTAGGCATTAATCTATCCATTGACGGCTGAAAGCTGTCAAAGCCGTAGAACTCGTCGAGGCCTTCGTTTTGACAGGTTATGGCTCCCGTAACTCTAAACGAGCAAGAAGTTATGGCCGTCCGAATAATCGATATCTATAGGGTGCAATATCCACGGTGCAAGGTGCAACATCCGTCCGAAAAGGCGACACAGTGCCGTACGACCTTTAAAAATGCTTGCATACATTTGAAACAGAACAGTACCATGGTGCACCACTCTTCAGCGATGGGAAGTCGAAGACGGGGCACCGTAATCCCGTTTTACCATAAAAATCCACGTGTCGAAAAAACGAAGGGTAAAAAACTTACGAGACCCGATTGAGATTCGGGTTGTCCTTTTTGGGCATTAATCTATCCGTTGACGGCTGAAAGCAGTCAAAGCCGTAGAACTCATCGAGGCCTTCGTTTTGACAGGTTATGGCTCCCGTAACTCTAAACGTGCCAGACGTTATAGCCGTCCGAATAATCGATATCTACAGGGTGCAACATCCACGGTGCAAGGTGCAACATCCGTCCGAAATGGCGAAACAGTGCCGTACGACCATTAGAAATGCGTGCATGGATTTGAAACGGAACAATACCATGGTGCACCACTCTCCAGCGATGGTAAATCGAATACCAGCCACCGTAATCCCGTTTTACCGTAAAAATCCACGTGTCGAAAAAACGAAGGGTAAAAAACTTACGAGACCCGATTGAGATTCGGTTGTCCTTTTTGGGCATTAATCTATCCGTTGATGGCTGAAAGCTGTTGTTATCCCGCTTTTTGGCAAAGCCGTGATACCAAAAGATTGATCGAAAACAAAAGACGGTTCGTCTCAGAGATTGGTTATACTTCACTTTGCTATGGATATCGATGAATTTTGTCCGAGTCCGGAACGGGCCAAAATTGATAGGACATGACAATAAAGGTCAAAGGAGTCGCCATTTCAAGTTTCGAGTCAATCCGAGTTCGTTTGTCCAAGTTATGATGGATTCAAGTTGAGAGAGTTGGGCCTTGCTCGGTTCGAATCCATCACCCTTTCATTGTTTCGAACCCATCGTCTTCGAAACCATCTACTCCGAACCCAACCGGTGTCCTTCCTTCGAATCCATGAAGTTCGAACCCATCATCCTAGCAGTAGTTCGAACCCACGAGACATGGCCATGCCTCGAATCCAGCAGCCATCATGTACTTCGACTCCATTACATTCGAAACCATCATCTTCGAATCCATTCAAGCCCACCAGCTTCGAATCCAAGTCGCTTCGAATCGATCTTGTTCGAATCGATCGAGTTCGAACCCACGAGTACACCTTGGTTCGAAACGGTCGCATTCGAACCCAGGGACATTCACTTGTTCGTACCCACCAAGTCAGCTAACTTGGATGACGTGTCGCCCCACGATACGAACGAGGCGAAATCCATGGGTGCGAAGCGGTCAACTCGGAGACAAAACAGGATCGATTCGAGGAGCACGCGCCGCGTCACTGCAGAATCACGTGTGTCCATGGATTCGAAGTCATGGTTTCGAAGATGATGGGTTCGAACTCCACAGCCAACCGAGAAACACCATTTCGAACCGATTATATCTCCTCAACCACACATCCAAATGCAACCAAATTTTCACAGCAGCTTCTATACAACGTAAAGATTGTTCCTGCCAAGTTTCAGCTCGATTGGACCATTTCTTGATGGGTTCGAAATGACTTCGAATCGATGTCAGATCGAGATGAAACTTGGTGGGGTCGGTCGCGTGGGCCCACTCACGTGCCAGAAGAGGTCTCCCGAAGTTTCAGCCAGATCTGGGCCTCCAACGCCTATAAATAGTACCCTGAAGCCTTCAGAAAAGGGATCTTCCGAGAGCTTCTGCCATTGAACACCAAGACTCTGCCGGATTCAAATCTATTCATCAGAATCACTGTTGTATTCCGATTTCAAAGCTATTATCTACTGTAATCCGGTGCAATCGATTGAATCGAGCAAAGCAATAAAGAGAAATCCTTCAAAGTGGACGTAGGCGCGAACACCGAACCACTATAAATCCTGTGTTTGTGATTGTTGTTTGTGAATTACTGTGATTTGTTACTTAGAGCTGAATTCTATATTGATTGTTGCTGAGTTCTGTGTTGACTATTATCGAGTTGAATACGCAAACGGGTGCTTTCGTGATATTGGGTGTTTGTGACCAATTTTGGCGCAAACATTTTGGTGCTTTCACTGAGAATCGATAAATCAGGAGTTCTACCAGTTGATAATTGATTCAGAGAAAGTTTGAAAGTTTAGATTTGAGAAATTATGACGAGACAATCGAGTAGAAGGCCAAGGCCAGAGAGGAGTGAACAGCAGGGGAGTCAGGATGCTTCCTCAGGAGCGAATCAACCATCGATCTACATCACTAGGGACGAGATGGAGACGATGATGAAGAAGCAAGAGGAGTTGATCCAGAGTTTATTTCAACAGATAGGACAGCTTGAAGCATAGAATAGAGGAGCCAATGGAGCCAGAACGAAGCAGGACCATCCGGCGTCGCACCCGGATTAGGGGGCACACCCATGGAGAACGTTGGTCCAATTTCGGAGGGAGAAAGAGGAGTATCTGCGCAACCTGGAGACAGCAGAGGAATGAACGCTCAGTCAACGGGGCAGATCTCAGAATTCCCTCGTGAACTCGGGGAGCAGGATGAAAGTAACGAACGAAGGTTACATCTCGGAGACACCGACAAGTTGGCAGAGATGGTTAGGCGAGCAATGAGAGGCGGTTTGGTGAACAAAGACCTAGAGGATGTTAATAGGAGTCCTTTCACTCCGGCAATCAGACGAGCTAGAAACCCACCGGATTTCAAATTACCATCGCTGGATATGTACGACGGGAGAACGGACCCCACGGTCCATCTAACAAAATATGTGAGGCATATGGAAGTGCTGGGGGCATCAGAGGAGGTTATGGCCCGGTGCTTTCCACTGTATTTGGCGGATATTGCGGCATTATGGTTCAGGCAATTAGATAGTGGGTCCATTGGAACGTGGAATGATTTAACTGAGTGATTTATGAGGCAATTCAGGGTTCACACTACAAGACCCAAGAATGTGATGACGCTGGCAACTTTAAAACAGAAGGCTGGAGAAACATTAAGAAGTTTCCTGACACGGTTCAACGCGGCAGCAGCTTCCGTGGATAGACCGGATCCATCCATGGTTATGATGGCGGCTGTGTCCGGAATAGCAGACGGAACGGAATTCAAAAATTCATTAACTAAGGATCCACCCGTAGATCTGGGAGAATTCTACCATGAGGCGGAAAAGTTTTTACGATTAGAGGATGCGAATGCAGAAAGAGAAGAAGGAGATGGGATAGAAGTTTATGCACTCAAAGATGAAAAGCCCCCTAGAAGGGACTCGGACAAGGATAAAGGTAAAAGAAAGATTGAGAATGACAGAGACAGATCAAAGCGGTGACGGAGGGAGCCGCGATTCACCACCTACACTGAGCTGAACGAGAGCCTGGAACGAATTTATCAGGATACCAAAGAACAGATTCTGTATCGTAAGCTGATGCGAAGGGATCCCACCTCTGACGAAAGGAAATCAGATAAGTTTTGTGTATTCCATGAATTAAATGGTCATAACACTAACGATTGTAGGCACCTGAAGGACGAGGTGGAAGGGCATATCAGGAACGGTATGCTCCTTCAATATGTGAGGAGGCAAGCTCCTGCGGCGGAACCAGAGCGGCCGCCGTCCACATCAGCTAGAGGCGACCCTGAATCAAGGCACCGTTTGGTTATCAACTGAGTGAGATAACGATGAACAAGTTGTAAGCTTCCACTAACGCAATTAAATCATATACACATATGCGAGATCGCGAACGATCTCCAGGCATGCTCTGAATGATCATTGACCGTTTCGTAGTGGGAACTTATGCTTCGACATCCATGCTTTGCTTTCATATCATTTCAATTTGAACATTTAGACTCTGTTTGTTTGGACATTTCTGTTTTGAAAACTCATCCGTGTAATAGATATTTGATTCTGATAAATCTGGAATGGCTAAGCTACTTACACATGTATGGGGTCGCGAACGATCCTTAGGCATGCTCTGAGATGGCGATGAACCGCCCTGACAAACGATCCAGGAACTCACCCGAACGTGACCCTGGCATCGATAACATCAAGCCCTCCCGGGCACACAATTCGCCTCGAACGGCACTCGACTTCAAACAGTCACAACTCACCACACCTCAAATGGCTTGATCGCGAACGGTCGTCACTTAAGGTCCAACACCCGACCACGAACGGTCACAAATTTGCCTCGAACGGCACACGATCGCGAACGATCACTTTTTGCCTTGAATGGCACCGACCGCGAACGGTCATGGTTCACTAATTGTAAAATCCGACCACGAACGGTCACCATTCGCCTTGAACGGCACTTGGTCGCGAACGATCATCAATTGCCGCGAATGGCATCGACCGCGAACGGTCCCATCTCTTCATTTGCCGCGAACGGCATCGACCGCGAACGGTCCTATTCCATCCTATGCCACGAACGGCACGGACCGCGAACGGTCCCGATTCACCTCAAACAGCATAAGATCCTGAACGATCGACGCATGGATTCATACGCTCGACCGCGCACGGTCGCACTTCACCTCAAATGACTCGATCACGAACGATCGTCATTTGAAGTTGAGCGCTTGACCGCATACGGCCGCGCTTCATCCCAAATAGCTCGATCCCGAACGATCGTCATTTGAGGCCATATGAAACTATCAAGTTCTTTGCAGGTTGATAATAGGATACGAACATCCAACTCAAGGCATTACAAAACACACCTTCCTACCGCAAGGCATGTTTTGGGGGGCAAAATGTTATCCCGCATTTTGGCAAAGCCGTGATACCAAAAGATTGATCGAAAACAAAAGACGGTTCGTCTCAGAGATTGGTTATACTTCACTTTGCTATGGATATCGATGAATTTTGTCCGAGTCCGGAACGGGCCAAAATTGATAGGACATGACAAGAAAGGTCAAAGGAGTCGCCATTTCAAGTTTCAAGTCAATCCGAGTTCGTTTGTCCAAGTTATGATGGATTCTAGTTGAGTGAGTTGGGCCTTGCTCGGTTCGAATCCATCACCCTTTCATTGTTTCGAACCCATCGTCTTCGAAACCATCTACTCCGAACCCAACCGGTGTCCTTCCTTCGAATCCATGAAGTTCGAACCCATCATCCTAGCAGTAGTTCGAACCCACGAGACATGGCCGTGCCTCGAATCCGGCAGCCATCATGTACTTCGACTCCATTACATTCGAAACCATCATCTTCGAATCCATTCAAGCCCACCAGCTTCGAATCCAAGTCGCTTCGAATCGATCTTGTTCGAATCGATCGAGTTCGAACCCACGAGTACACCTTGGTTCGAAACGGTCGCATTCGAACCCAGGGACATTCACTTGTTCGTACCCACCAAGTCAGCTAACTTGGATGACGTGTCGCCCCACGATACGAACGAGGCAAAATCCATGGGTGCGAAGCGGTCAACTCGGAGACAAAACAGGATCGATTCGAGGAGCACGCGCCGCGTCACTGCAGGATCACGTGTGTCCATGGATTCGAAGTCATGGTTTCGAAGATGATGGGTTCGAACTGCACAGCCAACCGAGAAACACCATTTCGAACCGATTATATCTCCTCAACCACACATCCAAATGCAACCAAATTTTCACAGCAGCTTCTATACAAGGTAAAGATTGTTCCTGCCAAGTTTCAGCTCGATTGGACCATTTCTTGATGGGTTCGAAATGACTTCGAATCGATGTCAGATCGAGATGAAACTTGGTGGGGTCGGTCGCGTGGGCCCACTCACGTGCCAGAAGAGGTCTCCCGAAGTTTCAGCCAGATCTGGGCCTCCAACGCCTATAAATAGTACCCTGAAGCCTTCAGAAAAGGGATCTTCCGAGAGCTTCTGCCATTGAACACCAAGACTCTGCCGGATTCAAATCTATTCATCAGAATCACTATTGTATTCCGATTTCAAAGCTATTATCTACTGTAATCCGTTGTAATCGATTGAATCGAGCAAAGCAATAAAGAGAAATCCTTCAAAGTGGACGTAGGCGCGAACGCCGAACCACTATAAATCCTGTGTTTGTGATTGTTGTTTGTGAATTACTGTGATTTGTTACTTAGAGCTGAATTCTATATTGATTGTTGCTGAGTTCTGTGTTGATTATTATCGAGTTGAATAAGCAAACGGGTGCTTTCGTGATATTGGGTGTTTGTGACCAATTTTGGCGCAAACAGCTGTCAAAGCCGTAGAAATCATCGAGGCCTTCGTTTTGACAGGTTATGGCTCCCGTAACTCTTAACGAGCCAGAAGTTATGGCCGTCCGAATAATCGATATCTACAGGTTGCAACATCCACGGTGCAAGGTGCAACATCCGTCCGAAATGGCGAAACAGTGCCGTAAGACCTTTAGAAATTCGTGCATGGATTTGAAATAAAACAGTACCATGGTACACCACTCTCCACCGATGGTAAATCGAAGACCAGCCACTGTAATCCCGTTTTACCGTAAAAATCCACGTGTCGAAAAAACGAAGGGTAAAAAACTTACGAGACCCGATTGAGATTCGGGTTGTCCTTTTTGGGCATTAATCTATCCGTTGAGGGCTGAAAGCTGTCAAAGCCGTAGAAATCATCGGGGCCTTCGTTTTGACAGGTTATGGCTCCCGTAACTCTTAACGAGCCAGAAGTTATGGCCGTCCGAATAATCGATATCTTCAGGGTGCAACATCCACGGTGCAAGGTGCAACATCCGTCCGAAATGGAGAAACAATGCCGTACGACTTTTCAAAATGCGTGCATGGATTTGAAACGGAACAGTACCATGGTGCACCACTCTCCAGCGATGGTAAATCGAAGACCAGCCACCGTAATCCTCGTTTTACCGTAAAAATCCACGTGTCGAAAAAACGAAGGGTAAAAAACTTACGAGACCCGATCGAGATTTGGGTTGTCCTTTTTGGGAATTAATCTATCCGTTGACGGCTGAAAGCGGTCAAAGCAGTAGAACTCATCGAGGCCTTCGTTTTGAAAGGTTATGGCTCCCGTAACTCTAAACGAGTCAGAAGTTATGGTCGTCCGAATAATCGATATCTACAGGGTGCAACATCCACGGTGCAAGGTGCAACATCCATTCGAAATGGCGAAACAGTGTCGTACGACCTTTAGAAACGCGTGCATGGATTTGAAACGGAACAGTACCATGGTGCACCACTCTTCAGCGATGAGAAGTCGAAGATGGGGCACCGTAATCCCGTTTTACCGTAAAAATCCACTTGTCGAAAAAAGAAGGGTAAAAAAACTTACGAGACCCGATTGAGATTCGGGTCGTCCTTTTTGGGCATTAATCTATCTGTTGATGGCTGAAAGCTGTCAAAGCCGTAGAACTCATCGAGGCCTTCCGTTTGACAGGTTATGGCTCCCGTAACTCCAAACGAGCCAGAAGTTATGGCCGTCCGAATAATCAATATCTACAGGGTGCAACATCCACGGTGCAAGGTGCAACATCCGTCCGAAATCTCGAAACAGTGTCGTACGACTTTTAAAAATACGTGCATGGATTTGAAACGGAACAGTACTATGGTGCACCACTCTCCAGCGATGGGAAGTCGAAGACGGGCCACGGTAATCCCGTTTTACTGTTAAAATCCACGTGTCGAAAAAATGAAGGGTAAAAAACTTACGAGACCCGATTGAGATTCGGGTTGTCCTTTTTGGGCATTAATCTATCTGTTGACGGCTTAAATCAGTCAAAGCTGTAGAACTCATCGAGGCCTTCGTTTTGATAGGTTATGGCTCCCGTAACTCTAAACGAGCCAGAAGTTATAGCCGTCCGAATAATCGATATCTACAGGGTGCAACATCCACGGTGCAAGGTGCAACATTCGTCCGAAATGGCGAAACAGTGCCGTACGACCATTAGAAATGCGTGCATGGATTTGAAACGGAACAGTACCATGGTGCACCACTCTCCAGCGATGGTAAATCGAAGACCAGCCACCGTAATCCCGTTTTACTGTAAAAATCCACGTGTCAAAAAAACGAAGGGTAAAAAACTTACGAGACCCGATTGAGATTCGGGTTGTCCTTTTTGGGAATTAATCCATCCGTTGACGGCTGAAAGCAGTCAAAGCCGTATAACTCATCGAGGCCTTCGTTTTGACAGGTTATGGCTCCCGTAACTCTAAACGAGCCAGAAGTTATGGCCGTCCGAATAATCGAAATCTACAGGGTGCAACATCCACGGTGCAAGGTGCAACATCCGTCCGAAAAGGCGAAATAGTGCCGTACGACCATTAGAAATGCGTGCATGGATTTGAAACGGAACAGTACCATGGTGCACCACTCTCCAGCGATGGTAAATCGAAGACCAGCCACCGTAATCCCGTTTTACCGTAAAAATCCACGTGTCAAAAAAACGAAGGGTAAAAAACTTACGAGACCCGATTGAGATTCGGGTTGTCCTTTTTGGGCATTAATCTATCCATTGACGGCTGAAAGCTGTCAAAGCCATAGAACTCATCGAGGCCTTCGTTTTGACAGGTTATGGCTCCCGTAACTCTAAACGAGCCAGAAGTTATGGCCATGCGAATAATCGATATCTACATGGTGCAACATCCACGGTGCAAGGTGCAACATCCGTCCGAAATGGCGAAACAGTGCCGTACGACCTTTAAAAATGCTTGCATAGATTTGAAACAGAACAGTACCATGGTGCACCACTCTTCAGCGATGGAAAGTCGAAGACGGGGCACCGTAATCCCGATTTACCGTAAAAATCCACGTGTCGAAAAACGAAGGGTAAAAAACTTACGGGACCCGATTGAGATTCGGGTTGTCCTTTTTGGGCATTAATCTATCCGTTGAGGGCTGAAAGTTGTCAAAGCCGTAAAAATCATCGGGGCCTTCGTTTTGACAGCTTATGGCTCCCGTAACTCTTAACGAGCCAGAAGTTATGGCCGTCCGAATAATCGATATCTATAGGGCGCAACATCCACGGTGCAAGGTGCAACATCCGTCCGAAATGGCGAAACAGTGTCGTAAGACCTTTAGAAATTCGTGCATGGATTTGAAATGAAACAGTACCATGGTACGCCACTCTCCAGCGATGGTAAATCGAAGACCAGCCACGGTAATCCCGTTTTACCGTAAAAATCCACGTGTCGAAAAACGAAGGGTTAAAAACTTACGAGACCCGATTGAGATTCAGGTTGTCCTTTTTGGGCATTAATCTATCCGTTGAGGGCTGAAATCTATCAAAGCCGTAGAAATCATCGGGGCCTTCGTTTTGACAGGTTATGGCTCCCGTAACTCTTAACGAGCCAGAAGTTATGGCCGTCCGAATAATCGATATCTACAGGGTGCAACATCCACGGTGCAAGGTGCAACATCCGTCCGAAATGGCGAAACAGTGCCGTAAGACCTTTAGAAATTCGTGCATGGATTTGAAATGAAACAGTACCATGGTACACCACTCTCCAGCGATGGTAAATCGAAGACCAGCCACGGTAATCCCGTTTTACCGTAAAAATCCACGTGTCGAAAAACGAAGGGTAAAAAACTTACGAGACCCGATTGAAATTCGGGTTGTCCTTTTTGGGCATTAATCTATCCGCTGAGGGCTGAAAGCTTTCAAAGCCGTAGAAATCATCGGGGCCTTCGTTTTGACAGGTTATGGATCCCGTAACTCTTAACGAGCCATAAGTTATGGCCGTCCGAATAATCGATATCTACAGGGTGCAACATCCACGGTGCAAGGTGCAACATCCGTCCGAAATGGCGAAACAGTGTCGTACGACCTTTAGAAATGCGTGCATGGATTTGAAATGGAACAGTACCATGGTGCACCACTCTTCAGCGATGAGAAGTCAAAGACGGGGCACCGTAATCCCGTTTTACCGTAAAAATCCACGTGTCGAAAAAATGAAGGGCAAAAAACTTACGAGACCCGATTGAGATTCGGGTTGTCCTTTTTGGGCATTAATCTATCCATTGATGGCTGAAAGTTGTCAAAGCCGTAAAACTCATCGAGGCCTTCCTTTTGACAGGTTATGGCTCCCGTAACTCCAAACGAGCCAGAAGTTATGGCCATCCGAATAATCGATATCTACAGGGTGCAACATCCACGGTGCAAGGTGCAACATCCGTCCGAAATGGCGAAACGGTGTCGTACGACTTTTAAATATTCGTGCATGGATTTGAAACGGAACAGTACCATGGTGCACCACTCTCCAGCGATGGGAATTCGAAGACGGGCCATGGTAATCCCGTTTTACCGTTAAAATCCACGTGTCGAAAAAACGAAGGGTAAAAAACTTACGAGACCCGATTGAGATTAGGGTTGTCCTTTTTGGGCATTAATCTATCCGTTGACGGCTTAAAGCAGTCACAGCCGTAGAATTCATCGTGGCCTTCGTTTTGACAGGTTATGGCTCCCGTAACTCTAAACGAGCCAGAAGTTAGAGCCGTCCGAATAATCGATATCTACGGGGTGCAACATCCACGGTGCAAGGTGCAACATTCGTCCGAAATGGCGAGACAGTGCCGTACGACCATTAGAAATGCGTCCATGGATTTGAAACGGAACAGTACCATGGTGCACCACTCTCCAGCGATGGTAAATCGAAGACCAGCCACCGTAATCCCGTTTTACCGTAAAAATCCACGTGTCAAAAAAACGAAGGGTAAAAAACTTACGAGACCCGATTGAGATTTGGGTTGTCCTTTTTGGGCATTAATCTATCCGTTGACGGCTGAAAGCTGTCAAAGCCGTAGAACTCATCGAGACCTTCATTTTGACAGGTTATGGCTCCCGTAACTCTATACGAGCCAGAAGTTATGGCCATCCAAATAATCGATATCTACAGGGTGCAACATCCACGGTGCAAGGTGCAACATCCGTCCGAAATGGCGAAACAGTGCCGTAAGACCTTTAGAAATTCGTGCATGGATTTGAAATGAAACAGTACCATGGTACACCACTCTCCAGCGATGGTAAATCGAAGACCAGCCACGGTAATCCCGTTTTACCGTAAAAATCCACGTGTCGAAAAACGAAGGGTAAAAAACTTACGAGACCCGATTGAGATTCGGGTTGTCCTTTTTGGGCATTAATCTATCCGTTGAGGGCTGAAAGCTGTCAAAGCCGTAGAAATCATCGGGGCCTTCGTTTTCACAGGTTATGGCTCCCGTAACTCTTAACGAGCCAGAAGTTATGGCCGTCCGAATAATCGATATCTACAGGGCGCAACATCCACGGTGCAAGGTGCAACATCCGTCCGAAATGGCGAAACAGTGCCGTAAGACCTTTAGAAATTCGTGCATGGATTTGAAATGAAACAGTACCATGGCACACCACTCTTCAGCGATGGTAAATCGAAGACCAGCCACGGTAATCCCGTTTTACCGTAAAAATCCACGTGTCGAAAAACGAAGGGTAAAAAACTTACGAGACCCGATTGAGATTCGGGTTGTGCTTTTTGGGCATTAATCTATCCGTTGAGGGCTGAAAGCTGTCAAAGCCGTAGAAATCATCGGGGCCTTCGTTTTGACAGGTTATGGCTCCGGTAACTCTTAACGAGCCAGAAGTTATGGCCATCCGAATAATCGATATCTACAGGGTGCAACATCCACGGTTCAAGGTGCAACATCCGTCCGAAATGGCGAAACAGTGCCGTAAGACCTTTAGAAATTCGTGCATGGATTTGAAATGAAACAGTACCATGGTACACCACTCTCCAGCGATGGTAAATCGAAGACCAGCCACGGTAATCCCGTTTTACCGTAAAAATCCACGTGTCGAAAAACGAAGGGTAAAAAACTTACGAGACCCGATTGAGATTCGGGTTGTCCTTTTTGGGCATTAATCTATCCGTTGAGGGCTGAAAGCTGGCAAAGCCGTAGAAATCATCGGGGCCTTCATTTTGACAGGTTATGGCTCCCGTAACTCTTAACAAGCCAGAAGTTATGGCCGTCCGAATAATCGATATCTACAGGGTGCAACATCCACGGTGCAAGGTGCAACATCCGTCCGAAATGGCGAAACAGTGTCGTACGACCTTTAGAAATGCGTGCATGGATTTGAAACGGAACAGTACCATGGTACACCACTCTTCAGCGATGAGAAGTCGAAGACGGGGCACCGTAATCCCGTTTTACCGTAAAAATCCACGTGTCGAAAAAACAAAGGGTAAAAAACTTACGAGACCCGATTGAGATTCGGGTTGTCCTTTTTGGGCATTAATCTATCCGTTGACGGCTGAAAGGTGTCAAAGCCGTAAAACTCATCGAGGCCTTCCTTTTGACAGGTTATGGCTCCCATAATTCCAAACGAGCCAGAAGTTATGGCCGTCCGAATAATCGATATCTACAGGGTGCAACATCCACGGTGCAAGGTGCAACATCCGTCCGAAATGGCGAAACGGTGTCGTACGACTTTTAAAAATTCGTGCATGGATTTGAAATGGAACAGTACCATGGTGCACCACTCTCCAGCGATGGGAAGTCGAAGACGGGCCATGGTAATCCCGTTTTACCGTTAAAATCCACGTGTCGAAAAAATGAAGGGTAAAAAACTTACGAGACCCGATTGAGATTCGGGTTGTCCTTTTTGGGCATTAACCTATCTGTTGACGCCTGAAAGCTATCAAAGCCGTAGAACTCATAGAGGCCTTCGTTTTGACAGGTTATGGCTCCCGTAACTCTAAACGAGCCAGAAGTTATAGCCGTCCGAATAATCGATATCTACGGGGTGCAACATCCACGGTGCAAGGTGCAACATTCGTCCGAAATGGCGAAACAGTGCCGTACGACCATTAGAAATGCGTGCATGGATTTGAAACGGAACAGTACCATGGTGCACCACTCTCCAGCAATGGTAAATCGAAGACCAGCCACCGTAATCCCGTTTTACCGTAAAAATCCACGTGTCAAAAAAACGAAGGGTAAAAAACTTACGAGACCCGATTGAGATTCGGGTTGTCCTTTTTGGGCATTAATCTATCCGCTGACGGCTGAAAGCTGTCAAAGCCGTAGAACTCATCGAGACCTTCGTTTTGACAGGTTATGGCTCCCTTAACTCTAAACGAGCCAGAAGTTATGGCCGTCCAAATAATCGATATCTACAGGGTGCAACATCCACGGTGCAAGGTGCAACATCCGTCCGAAATGGCGAAACAGTGTCGTACGACTTTTAGAAATACGTGCATGGATTTGAAACGGAACAGTACCATGGTGCACCACTCTCCAGCGATGGGAAGTCGAATACGGGCCACGGTAATCCCGTTTTACCGTAAAAATCCACATGTCGAAAAAACGAAAGGTAAAAAACTTACGAGACCCGATTGAGATTCGGGTTGTCCTTTTTGGGCATTAATCTATCCGTTAACGGCTGATAGCAGTCAAAACCGTAGAACTCATCGAGGCTTTCGTTTTGACAGGTTATGGCTCCCGTAACTCTAAACGAGCCAGAAGTTATAGCCGTCCGAATAATCGATATCTACAGGGTGCAACATCCACGGTGCAAGGTGCAACGTTCGTCCGAAATGGCGAAACAGTGCCGTACGAGCATTAGAAATGCGTGCATGGATTTGAAACGGAACAGTACCATGGTGCACAACTCTCCAGCGATGGTAAATCGAAGACCAGCCACCGTAATCCCGTTTTACCGTAAAAATCCACGTGTCAAAAAAACAAAGGGTAAAAAACTTACGAGACCCGATTGAGATTCGGGTTGACCTTTTTGGGCATTAATCTATCCGTTGACGGCTGAAAGCTGTCAAAGCCATAGAACTCATCGAGGCCTTCGTTTTGACAGGTTATGGCTCCCGTAACTCTAAACGAGGCAGAAGTTATGGCCGTCCGAATAATCGATATCTACAGGGTGCAACATCCACGGTGCAAGGTGCAACATCCGTCCGAAATGGCGAAACAGTGCCGTACGACCTTTAGAAATGCGTGCATGGATTTGAAACGGAATAGTACCACGGTGCACCACTCTTCAGTGATGGGAAGTCGAAGACGGGGCACCGTAATCCCGTTTTACCGTAAAAATCCACGTGTCGAAAAAACGAAAGGTAAAAAACTTACGAGACCCGATTGAGATTCGGGTTGCCCTTTTTTGGGCATTAATCTATCCGTTGACGGCTGAAAGCTGTCAAAGCCGTAGAACTCATCGAGGCCTTCGTTTCGACAGGATATGGCTCCCGTAACTCTAAATGAGCCAGAAGTTATGGCCGTCCGAATAATCGATATCTAAAGGGTGGAACATCCACGGTGCAAGGTGCAACATCCGTCCGAAATGACGAAACAGTGCCGTACGACTTTTAGAAATACGTGCATGGATTTGAAACGGAACAGTACCATGGTGCACCACTCTCCAGCGATGGGAAGTCGAAGACGGTCCACGGTAATCCCGTTTTACCGTAAAAATCCACGTGTCGAAAAAACGAAGGGTAAAAAACTTATGAGACCCGATTGAGATTCGGGTTGTCCTTTTTGGTCAATAATCTATCCGTTGACGGCTGAAAGTAGTCAAAGCCGTAGAAATCATCGAGGCCTTCGTTTTGACAGGTTATGGCTCTCGTAACTCTAAACGAGCCAGAAGTTATAGCCGTTCGAATAATCGATATCTACAGGGTGCAACATCCACGGTGCAAGGTGCAACATCCGTCCGAAAAGGAGAAACAGTGCCGTACGACCATTAGAAATGCGTTCATGGATTTGAAACGGAACAGTACCATGGTGCACCACTCTCCAGCGATGGTAAATCGAAGACCAGCCACCGTAATCCCGTTTTACCGTAAAAATCCACGTTTTAAAAAAACGAAGGGTAAAAAACTTACGAGACCCGATTGAGATTCGGGTTGTCCTTTTTGGGCATTAATCTATCCGTTGACGGCTGAAAGCTGTTAAAGAGTAGAACTCATCGAGGCCTTCGTTTTGATAGGTTATGGCTCCCCTAACTCTAAACGAGCCAGAAGTTATGGCCGTCCGAATAATCGATATCTACAGGGTGCAACATCCACTGTGCAAGGTGCAACATCCGTCCGAAATGGCGAAACAGTGCCATACGACCTTTAGAAATGCGCGCATAGATTTGAAACGGAACAGTACCATGGTGCACCACTCTTCAACGATGGGAAGTCGAAGACAGGGCAACGTAATCCCGTTTTACCGTAAAAATCCACGTGTCGAAAAAACGAAGGGTAAAAAACTTACGAGACCCGATTGAGATTCGGGTTGTCCTTTTTGGGCATTAACCTATCTGTTGACGCCTGAAAGCTATCAAAGCCGTAGAACTCATAGAGGCCTTCGTTTTGACAGGTTATGGCTCCTGTAACTCTAAACGAGCCAGAAGTTATGGCCGTCCGAATAATCGATATCTGCAAGGTGCAACATCCACGGTGCAAGGTGCAACATCCGTCCGAAATGGCGAAACAATACCGTAAGACCTTTAGAAATTCGTGCATGGATTTGAAACGGAACAGTACCATGGTACACTACTCTCCAGCGATGGTAAATCGAATACCAGCCACCGTAATCCCGTTTTACTATAAAAATCCACGTGTCGAAAAAACGAAGGGTAAAAAACTTACGAGACCCGATTGAGATTCGGGTTGTCCTTTTTGGGCATTAATCTGTCCGTTGACGGCTGAAAGCAGTCAAAGCCGTAGAAGTCATCGAGGCCTTCGTTTTGACAGGTTATGGCTCCCGTAACTCTAAACGAGCCAGAAGTTATAGCCGTCCAAATAATCGATATCTACAGGGTGCAACATCCACGGTGCAAGGTGCAACATCCGTCCGAAATGGCGAAACAGTGCCGTACGACCATTAGAAATGCGTGCATGGATTTGAAACAGAACAGTACCTTGGTGCACCACTCTCCAGCGATGGTAAATCGATGACCAGCCACCGTAATCCCGTTTTACCGTAAAAATCCACGTGTCAAAAAAACGAAGGGTAAAAAACTTACGAGACCCGATTGAGATTCGGGTTGTCCTTTTTGGGCATTAATCTATCCATTGACGGCTGAAAGCTATCAAAGCCGTAGAACTCATCGAGGCCTTCATTTTGACAGGTTATGGCTCCCGTAACTCTAAACGAGCCAGAAGTTATGGCCGTCCGAACAATCGATATCAACAGGGTGCAACATCCACGGTGCAAGGTGCAACATCCGTCCGAAATGGCGAAACAGTGCCGTACGACCTTTAAAAATGCTTGCATAGATTTGAAACAGTACCATGGTGCACCACTCTTCAGCGATGGGAAGTCGAAGACGGGGCACCGTAATCCCGTTTTACCGTAAAAATCCACGTGTCGAAAAAACGAAGGGTAAAAAACTTACGAGACCCGATTGAGATTTGGGTTGTTCTTTTTTGGGCATTAATATATCTGTTGTTGGCTGAAAGCTGTCAAAGCCATAGAACTCATCGAGGCCTTCGTTTTGACAGGTTATTGCTCCCGTAACTCTAAACGAGCCAGAAGTTATGGTCGTCCGAATAATCAATATCTACAAGGTGCAACATCCACGGTGCAAGGTGCAACATCCGTCCGAAATGGCGAAACAGTGCCGTAAGACCTTTAGAAATTCGTGCATGGATTTGAAATGGAACAGTACTATGGTACACCACTCTCCAGCGATGGTAAATCGAATACCAGCCACCGTAATCCCATTTTACCGTAAAAATCCACGTGTCGAAAAAACGAAGGGTAAAAAACTTACGAGACCCGATTGAGATTCGGTTGTCCTTTTTGGGCATTAATCTATCCGTTGATGGCTGAAAGCTGTGAAAGCCGTAGAAATCATCGAGGCCTTCGTTTTGACAGGTTATGGCTCCCGTAAATCTTAACGGGCTAGAAGTTATGGTCGTCCGAATAATCGATATCTACAGGGCGCAACATCCACGGTGCAAGGTGCAACATCCGTCCGAAATGGCAAAACAGTGCCGTAAAACCTTTAGAAATTCGTGCATGGATTTGAAATGAAACAGTACCATGGTACACCACTCTCCAACGATGGTAAATCGAAGACCAGCCACGGTAATCCTGTTTTACCGTAAAAATCCACGTGTCGAAAAAACGAAGGGTAAAAAACTTACGACACCCGATTGAGATTCAGGTTGTCCTTTTGGACATTAATCTATTCGTTGAGGGCTGAAAGCTGTCAAAGCCGTAGAAATCATCGGGGCCTTCGTTTTGACCGGTTACGGCTCCCGTAACTCTTAACGAGCCAGAAGTTATGGCCGTCCGAATAATCGATATCTACAGGGCGCAACATCCACGGTGCAAGGTGCAACATCCGTCCGAAATGGCGAAACAGTGCCGTAAGACTTTTCAAAATGCGTGCATGGATTTGAAATGGAACAGTACCATGGTGCACCACTCTCCAGCGATGGTAAATCGAAGACCAGCCACCGTAATCCCCGTTTTACCGTAAAAATCCACGTGTCGAAAAAACGAAGGGTAAAAAACTTACGAGACCCGATTGAGATTCGGGTTGTCCTTTTTGGGCATTAATCTATCCATTGACGGCTGAAAGCTGTCAAAGCCGTAGAAATCATCGAGGCCTTCGTATCGACAGGTTATGGCTCCCGTAATTCTAAACGAGCCAGAAGTTATGGCCGTCCGAATAATCGATATCTATAGGGTGCAACATCCACGGTGCAAGGTGCAACATCCGTCCGAAATGGCGAAACAGTGCCGTACGACTTTTAGAAATACGTGCATGGATTTGAAACGGAACAGTACCATGGTGCACCACTCTCCAGCGATGGGAAGTCGAAGACGGGCCACGGTAATCCCGTTTTACCGTAAAAATCCACGTGTCGAAAAAACGAAGGGTAAAAAACTTATGAGACCCGATTGAGATTCGGGTTGTCCTTTTTGGTCATTAATCTATCCGTTGACGGCTGAAAGCAGTCAAAGCCGTAGAACTCATCGAGGCCTTCGTTTTGACAGGTTATGGCTCCCGCAAATCTAAACGAGCCAGAAGTTATAGCCGTTCGAATAATCGATATCTACAGGGTGCAACATCCACGGTGCAAGGTGCAACATCCGTCCGAAAAGGCGAAACAGTGCCGTACGACCATTAGAAATGCATGCATGGATTTGAAACGGAACAGTACCATGGTGCACCACTCTCCAGCGATGGTAAATCGAAGACCAGCCACCGTAATCCCGTTTTACCGTAAAAATCCACGTTTTAAAAAAACGAAGGGTAAAAAACTTACGAGACCCGATTGAGATTCGGGTTGTCCTTTTTGGCATTAATCTATCCGTTGACGGCTGAAAGCTGTTAAAGCCGTAGAACTCATCGAGGCCTTCATTTTGACAGGATATGGCTCCCGTAACTCTAAACGAGCCAGAAGTTATGGCCGTCCGAATAATCGATATCTACAGGGTGCAGCATCCACTGTGCAAGGTGCAACATCCGTCCGAAATGGCGAAACAGTGCCATACGACCTTTAGAAATGCGCGCATAGATTTGAAACGGAACAGTACCATGGCGCACCACTCTTCAGCGATGGGAAGTCGAAGACGGGGCAACGTAATCCCGTTTTACCGTAAAAATCCACGTGTCGAAAAAACGAAGGGTAAAAAACTTACGAGACCCGATTGAGATTCGGGTTGTCCATTTTGGGCATTAACCTATCCGTTGACGCCTGAAAGCTATCAAAGCCGTAGAACTCGTAGAGGCCTTCGTTTTGACAGGTTATGGCTACTATAACTCTAAACGAGCCAGAAGTTATGGCCGTCCGAATAATCGATATCTGCAAGGTGCAACATGCACGGTGCAAGGTGCAACATCCGTCCGAAATGGCGAAACAATGCCGTAAGACCTTTAACAATTCGTGCATGGATTTGAAACGGAACAACACCATGGTACACCACTCTCCTGCGATGGTAAATCGAATACCAGCCACCGTAGTCCCGTTTTACCGTAAAAATCCACGTGTCGAAAAAACGAAGGGTAAAAAACTTACGAGACCCGATTGAGATTCGGGTTATCCTTTTTGGGGATTAATCTATCCGTTGACGGCTGAAAGCAGTCAAAGCCGTAGAACTCATTGAGGCCTTCGTTTTGACAGGTTATGGCTCCCGTAACTCTAAACGAGCCAGAAGTTATAGCCGTCCGAATAATCGATATCTACAGGGTGCAACATCCACGGTGCAAGGTGCAACATCCGTCCGAAATGGCGAAACAGTGCCGTACGACCATTAGAAATGCGTGCATGGATATGAAACGGAACAGTACCATGGTTCACAACTCTCTAGCGATGGTAAATCGAAGACCGGCACCGTAATCCCGTTTTACCGTAAAAAACCACGTGTCAAAAAAACGAAGGGTAAAAAACTTACGAGACCCGATTGAGATTCGGGTTGTCCTTTTTGGGCATTAATCTATCCGTTGACGGCTGAAAGCTGTCAAAGCCGTAGAACTCATCGAGGCCTTCATTTTGGCAGGTTATGGCACCCGTAACTCTAAACGAGCCAGAAGTTATGGCCGTCCGAATAATCGATATCTACAGGGTGCAACATCCACGGTGCAAGGTGCAACATCCGTCCGAAATGGCGAAACAGTGCCGTACGACCTTTAAAAATGCATGCATAGATTTGAAACAGAACAGTACCATGGTGCACCACTCTTCAGCGATGGGAAGTCGAAGACGGGGCACCGTAATCCCGTTTTACCATAAAAATCCACGTGTCGAAAAAACGAAGGGTAAAAAACTTACGAGACCCGATTGAGATTCGGGTTGTCCTTTTTGGGCATTAATGTATCCGTTGATGGCCGCAAGCTGTCAAAGCCGTAGAACTCATCGAGGCCTTCTTTTTGACAGGTTATGGCTCCCGTAACTCTAAACGAGCCAGAAGTAATGGTCGTCCGAATAATCGATATCTACAGGGTGCAACATCCACGGTGCAAGGTGCAACATCCGTCCGAAATGGCGAAACAGTGCCGTACGGCTTTTAGAAATGCGTGCATGGATTTGAAACGGAATAGTACCATGGTGTACCACTCTCCATCGATGGTAAATCGAAGACGGGCCACGGTAATCCCGTTTTGCCGTAAAAATCCACGTGTCGAAAAAACGAGGGGTAAAAAACTTACTAGACCCGATTGAGATTCGGGTTGTCCTTTTCGGGCATTAATCTATCCGTTGACGGAAAGCTATCAAAGCCGTAGAACTCATCGAGGCCTTCGTTTTGACAGTTTATGGCTCCCATAACTCTAAACGAGCCAGAAGTTATAGCCGTCCGAATAATCGATATCTACAGGGTGCAACATCCACGGTGTAAGGTGCAACATCCGTCCGAAATGGCGAAACAGTGCCGTACGACTTCTCAAAATGGGTGCATGGATTTGAAACGGAACAGTACCATGGTGCACCACTCTCCAGCGATGGTACATCGAAGACCAGCCACCGTAATCCCCGTTTTACCGTAAAAATCCACGTGTCGAAAAAACGAAGGGTAAAAAACTTACGAGACCCGATTGAGATTCGGGTTGTCCTTTTTGGGCATTAATCTATCCGTTGACGGCTGAAAGCTGTCAAAGCTGTAGAACTCATCGAGGCCTTCGTTTTGACAGGTTATGGCTCACGTAACTCTAAACGAGCCAGAAGTTATGGCCGTCCGAATAATCAATATCTACAGGGTGCAACATCCACGGTGCAAGGTGCAACATCCGTCCGAAATGGCGAAACAGTGTCGTACGACCTTTAGAAATGCGTGCATGGATTTGAAACGGTACAGTACCGTGGTGCACCACTCTCCAGCGATGCAAAGTCGAAAACGGACCACGGTAATCCCGTTTTACCGTAAAAATCCACGTGTCGAAAAAATGAAGGGTAACAAACTAACGAGACCCGATTGAGATTCGGGTTGTCCTTTTTGGGCATTAATCTATCCGTTGACGGCTGAAAGCTGTCAAAGCCGTAGAACTCATCGAGGCCTTCGTTTTGATAGGTTATGGCTCCCGTAATTCTAAATGAGCCAGAAGTAATGGCCGTCCGAATAATCGATATCTATAGGGTGCAACATCCACGGTGCAAGGTGCAGCATCCGTCCGAAATGGCGAAACAGTGCCGTACGACTTTTAGAAATGCGTGCATGGATTTGAAACGGAACAATACCATGGTGCACCACTCTCCAGCGATGGAAAGTCGAAGACGGGCCACGGTAATTCCGTTTTACCATAAAAATCCACGTGTCGAAAAAACGAAGGGTAAAAAACTTACGAGACCCGATTGAGATTCGGGTTGTCCTTTTTGGGCATTAATCCATGCGTTGATGGCTGAAAGCGGTCAAAGCCGTAGAACTCACCGAGGCATTCGTTCTGACAGTTTATGGCTCCCGTAACTCTAAACGAGCCAGAAGTTATAGCCGTCCGAATAATCGATATCAATAGGGTGCAACATCCATGGTGCAAGGTGCAACATCCGTCCGAAATGGCGAAACAGTGCCGTACGACTTTTCAAAATGCGTGTATGGATTTGAAACGGAACAGTACCATGGTGCACCACTCTTCAGTGATGGTACATCGAAGTCCAGCAACCGTAATCCCCGTTTTACCGTGAAAATCCACGTGTCGAAAAAATGTAGGGTAAAAAACTTACGAGACCCGATTGAGATTCGGGTTGTCCTTTTTGGGCATTAATCTATCCGTTGACGGCTGAAAGCTGTCAAATCCGTAGAACTCATCGAGGCCTTCGTTTTGACAGGTTATGGCTCCCGTAAATCTAAACGAGCCAGAAGTTATGGCCGTCCGAATAATCGATATCCACAGGGTGCAACATCCACGGTGCAAGGTGCAACATCCGTCCGAAATGGCGAAACAGTGTCGTACGACCATTAGAAATGCGTGCATGGATTTGAAACGGAACAGTACCATGGTGCATCACTCTCCAGCGATGGTAAATCGAAGACCAGCCACCGTAATCTCGTTTTATCGTAAAAATCCACGTGTCCAAAAAACGAAGGGTAAAAAACTTACGAGACCCGATTGAGATTTGGGTTGTCCTTTTTGGGCATTAATCTATCTGTTGACGGCTGAAAGCTGTCAAAGCCGTAGAACATATCAAGGCCTTCATTTTGACATGTTATGGCTCCCGTAACTCTAAACGAGCCAGAAGTTATGGCCGTCCGAATAATCGATATCTACAGGGTGCAAAATCCATGGTGCAAAGTGCAACATCCGTCCGAAATGGCGAAACAGTGTCGTACGACTTTTCGAAATGCGTGCACGGATTTGAAACGGAACAGTACCATGGTGCACCACTCTTTAGCGATGGGAAGTCGAAGATGGGGCACCGTAATCCTATTTTACTGTAAAAATCCACGTGTCGAAAAAACGAAGGGTAAAAAACTTACGAGACCCGATTGAGATTCGGGTTGTCCTTTTTGGGCATTAATATATCCGTTGACGGCTAAAAGCTGTCAAAGCCGTAGAACTCATCGAGGCCTTCGTTTTGATAGGTTATGGCTCCCGTAACTCTAAACGAGCCAGAAGTTTTGGCCATCCGAATAATCGATATCTACAGGGTGCAACATCCACGGTGCAAGGTGCAACATCCGTCCGAAATGGCGAAACAGTGCCGTACAACGTTTTGAAATGCGTGCATGGATTTGAAACGGAACAGTACCATGGTGCACCACTCTCCAGCGATGGGAAGTCGAAGAGGGGCCACGGTAATCCCGTTTTACCGTAAAAATCCACGTGTCGAAAAAACGAAGGGTAAAAAACTTACGAGACCCGATTGAGATTCGGGTTGTCCTTTTTGGGCATTAATCTATCCGTTGATAGCTGAAAGCTGTCAAAGCCGTAGAACTCAAAACGAAGCCAGAAGTTATAGCCGTCTGAATAATCGACGGTGCAAGGTGCAACATCCGTCCGAAATGGCGAAACAGTGTCGTACGACTTTTAGAAATGCGTTCATGCATTTGAAACGGAACAGTACCATGGTGCACCACTCTCCAGCGATGGTAAATCGAATACCAGCCACGGTAATACCGTTTTGCCGTAAAAATCCACGTGTCGAAAAAACGAAGGGTAAAAAACTTACGAGACCCGATTGAGATTCGGGTTGTCCTTTTTGGGCATTAATATATCCGTTGACGGCTGAAAGCTGTCAAAGCCGTAGAACTCGTCGAGACCTTCGTTTTGACAGGTTATGGCTCCCGTAACTCTAAACGAGCCAGAAGTTATAGCCGTCCGAATAATCGATATCTGCAGGGTGCAACATCCACGGTGCAAGGTGCAACATCCGTCCGAAATGGCGAAACAGTGCCGTACGACTTTTCGAAATGCGTGCATGGATTTGAAACGGAACAGTACCATGGTGCACCACTCTCCAGCGATGGGAAGTCGAAGACGGGCCACGGTAGTCCCGTTTTACCGTAAAAATCCACGTGTCCAAAAAACGAAGGGTAAAAAACTTACACGACCCGATTGAGATTCGGGTTGTCCTTTTTGGGCACTAATCTATCCGTTGACGGCTGAAAGCTGTCAAAGCCGTAGAACTCATCGAGGCCTTCGTTTTGATAGGTTATGGCTCCCGTAACTCTAAACGAGCCAGAAGTTATGACCGTCCGAATAATCGATATCTACAGGGTGCAACATCCACGGTGCAAGGTGCAACATCCGTCCGAAATGGCGAAACAGTGCCGTACGACTTTTAGAAATGCGTGCATGGATTTGAAACGGAACAGTACCATGATGCACCACTCTTCAGCGATGGTAAATCAAAGACCAGCCACCGTAATCCTGTTTTACCGTAAAAATCCACGTGTCGAAAAAACGAAGGGTAAAAAACTTACGAGACCCGATTGAGATTTGGTTTGTCCTTTTTGGGCATTAATTTATCCGTTGACGGCTGAAAGCTGTCAAAGCCGTAGAACTCATCGAGACCTTCATTTTGATAGGTTATGGCTCCCGTAACTCTAAACGAGCCAGAAGTTATGGCTGTCCGAATAATCGATATCTACAGGGTGCAACATCCATGGTGAAAGATGCAACATCCGTCCGAAATGGCGAAACAGTGTCGTACGACCTTTAGAAATGCAAGCATGGATTTGAAACGGAACAGTACCGTGGTGCACCATTCTTCAGCGATGGGAAGTCGAAAACGGGGCACCGTACTCCCGTTTTACCGTAAAAATCCACGTGTCGAAAAAACGAAGGGTAAAAAACTTACGAGACCCGATTGAGATTCGGGTGTCCTTCTTGGGCATTAAACTATCCGTTGACCGCTGAACGCTGTAAAAGCCGTAGAACTCATCGAGGCCTTCGTTTTGAAAGGTTATGGCTCCCGTAACTCTAAACGAGCCAAAAGTTATGGCCGTCCGAATAATCGATATCTACAGGGTGCAACATCCACAGTGCAAGGTGCAACATCCGTCCGAAATGGCAAAACAGTGCCTAACGACCATTTATGGCTCCCGTAACTCTTAACGAGCCAGAAGTTATGGCCGTCCGAATAATCGATATCAACAGGGCGCAACATCCACGGTGCAAGGTGCAACATCCGTCCGAAATGGCGATACAGTGCCGTAAGACTTTTCAAAATGCGTGCATGGATTTGAAACGGAACAGTACCATGGTGCACCACTCTCCAGCGATGGTAAATCGAAGACCGGCCATCGTAATCCCGTTTTACCATAAAAATCCACGGGTCGAAAAAATGAAGGGTAAAAAACATACGAGACCCGATTGAGATTCGGGTTGTCCTTTTTGGGCATTAATCTATCCATTGACGGCTGAAAGCTGTCAAAGCCGTAGAACTCATCGAGGTCTTCGTTTTGACAGGTTATGGCTACCGTAACTCTAAACGAGTCAGAAGTTATGGTCGTCCGAATAATTGATATCTACAGGGTGCAACATCCACGGTGCAAGGTGCAACATCCGTCCGAAATGGCGAAACAGTGCCGTAGGACTTTTTGAAATGCATGCATGGATTTGAAACGGAACAGTACCATGGTGCACCAATCTCCAGCGATGGGAAGTCGAAGACGGGCCACGGTAGTCCCGTTTTACCGTAAAAATCCACGTGTCGAAAAAACGAAGGATAAAAAACTTACGAGACCCGATTGAGATTCGGGTTGTCCTTTTTGGGCATTAATCTATCCGTTGACGGCTGAAAGCTGTTAAAGCCGTTGAACTCATCGAGGCCTTCGTTTTGACAGGTTATGACTCCCGTAACTCTAAACGAGCCAGAAGTTATGGCCGTCCGAATAATCGACATCTACAGGGTGCAACATCCACGGTGCAAGGTGCAACATCCGTCCGAAATGGAGAAACAGTGCCGTACGACTTTTAGAATTGCGTGCATGGATTTGAAACGGAACAGTACCATGGTGCATCACTCTTCAGTGATGGGAAGTCGAAGACGGGCCACGGTAATCCCGTTTTACCGTAAAAATCCACGTGTCGAAAAAACGAAGGGTAAAAAACTTACGAGACCCGATTGAGATTCTGGTTGTCCTTTTTGGGTATTAATCTATCCGTTGACGGATGAAAGCTTTCAAAGCCGTAGAACTCATCGAGACCTTCATTTTGACAGGTTATGGCTCCCATAACTCTAAACGAGCCAGAAGTTATAGCCGTCCGAATAATCGATATCTACAAGGTGCAACATCCACGGTGCAAGGTGCAACATCCGTCCGAAATGGCGAAACAGTGTCGTACGACTTTTACAAATACGTGCATGGATTTGAAACGGAACAGTACCATGGTGCACCACTCTCCAGCGATGGTAAATCGAAGACCAGCCATCGTAATCCTCGTTTTACCGTAAAAATCCACGTGTCGAAAAAACGAAGGGTAAAAAACTTACGAGACCCGATTGAGATTCGGGTTGTCCTTTTTGGGAATTAATCTATCCGTTGACGGCTGAAAGCTGTCAAAGCCGTAGAACTCATCGAGGCTTTCGTTTTGAGATTACGGAACAGTACCACGGTGCAACATCTGAAAGTTGTCCTTCGTTTTGACAGGTTATGGCCCCCGTAAATCTAAACGAGCCAGAAGTTATAGCCGTCTGAATAATCGATATCTACAGGGTGCAACATCCACGGTGCAAGGTGCAACATCCGTCCGAAATGGCAAAACAGTGCCGTACGACTTTTCGAAATGCGTGCATGGATTTGAAACGGAACCGTACCATGGTGCACCACTATCCAGCCATGGGAAGTCGAAGACGGGCCACGGTAGTCCCGTTTTACCGTAAAAATCCACGTGTCGAAAAAACGAAGGGTAAAAAACATACGAGACCCGATTAAGATTCGGGTTGTCCTTTTTGGGCATTAATCTATCCGTTGACGGCTGAAAGCTATCAATGCCGTAGAACTCATCGAGGCCTTCGTTTTGACAGGTTATGGCTCCCGAAACTCTAAACGAGCCAGAAGTTATGGCCGTCCGAACAATCGACATCTACAGGGTGCAACATCGACGGTGTAAGGTGCAACATCCGTCCGAAATGGAGAAACAGTGCCGTACGACTTTTAGAAATACGTGCATGGATTTGAAACGGAACAGTACCATGGTGCACCACTCTCCAGCGATGGTAAATCGAAGACCAGCCACCGTAATCCGGTTTTACCGTAAAAATCCACGTGTCGAAAAAACGAAGGGTAAAAAACTTACGAGACCCGATTGAGATTCGGGTTGTCCTTTTTGGGCATTAATCTATCCGTTGACGGCTAAAAGCCGTCAAAGACATAGAACTCATCGAGGCCTTCGTTTTGAAAGGTTATGGCTCCCGTAACTCTAAACGAGCCAGAAGTTATGGCCGTCCGAATAATCGACATCTACAGGGTGCAACATCCACGGTGCAAGGTGCAACATCCGTCCGAAATGGAGAAACAGTGCCGTACGGCTTTTAGAAATGAGTGCATGGATTTGAAACGGAACAGTACCATGGTGCACCACTCTCCAGCGATGGTAAATCGAAGACCAGCCACCGTAATCTCGTTTTACCGTAAAAATCCACGTGTCGAAAAAACGAAGGGTAAAAAACTTACGAGACCCGATTGAGATTCGGGTTGTCCTTTTTGGGAATTAATCTATCCGTTGACGGCTGAAAGCTGTCAATGCCGTAGAACTCATCGAGGCCTTCGTTTTGACAGGTTATGGCTCCCGTAACTCTAAACGAGCCAGAAGTTATGGCCGTCCGAAGAATCGATATCCACAAGGTGCAACATCCACGGTGCAAGGTGCAACATCCGTCCGAAATGGCGAAACAGTGCCGTACGACCATTAGAAATGCGAGCATGGATTTGAAACGGAACAGTACCATGGTGCACCACTCTCCAGCGATGGTAAATCGAAGAGCAGCCACTGTAATCCCGTTTTACTGTAAAAATCCACGTGTCAAAAAAACAAAGGGTAAAAATCTTACAGACCCGATTGAGGTTCGGGTTGTCCTTTTTGGGCATTAATCTATCCGTTGATGGCTGAAAGCTGTCAAAGCCATAGAACTTATCGTGGCCTTCGTTTTGACAGGTTATGGCTCCCGCAACTCTAAACGAGCCAGAAGTTATAGCCGTCCGAATAATCGATATCTATAAGGTGCAACATCCGCGGTGCAAGGTGCAACATCCGTCCGAAATGGAGAAACAGTGCCGTACGACCTTTAGAAATGCGTGCATGGGTTTGAAACGGAACAGTACCATGGTGAACCACTCTTCAGCGATGGGAAGTCGAAAACGGGGCACCGTAATCCCGTTTTACCGTAAAAATCCACGTGTCGAAAAAACGAAGGGTAAAAAACTTACGAGACCCGATTGGGATTCGGGTTGTCCTTTTTGGGCATTAATCTATCTGTTGACGGCTGAAAGCTGTCAAAGCCGTAGAACTCATCGAGGCCTTCGTTTTGACAGGCTACGGCTCCCGTAACTCTAAACGATCCAGAAGTTATGGTCGTCCGAATAATCGATATCTACAGGGTGCAACATCCACGGTGCAAGGTGCAACATCCGTCCAAAATGGCGAAACAGTGCCGTACGACTTTTAGAAATGCGTGCATGGATTCGAAATGGAACAATACCACGGTGCGCCACTCTCTAGCGATGGGAAGTCAAAGACGGGCCACGGTAATCCCGTTTTACCGTAAAAATCCACGTGTCGAAAAAACGAAGGGTAAAAAACTTACGAGACCCGATTGAGATTCGGGTTATCCTTTTTGGGCATTAATCTATCCGTTGATGGCTGAAACTGTCAAAGCCATAGAACTTATCGAGGCCTTCGTTTTGACAGGTTATGCATCCCGTAACTCTAAACGAGCCAGAAGTTATAGCCTTCCGAATAATCGATATCTATAAGGTGCAACATCCACGGTGCAAGGTGCAACATCCGTCCGAAATGGCGGAACAGTGCCGTACGACTTTTCGAAATGCGTGCATGGATTTGAAACGGAACAGTACCATGGTGGACCACTCTCCTGCGATGGTAAATCGAAGACTAGCCACCGTAATCCTTGTTTTCCGTAAAAATCCACGTGCCGAAAATACGAAGGTTAAAGAACTTACGAGACCCGATTGAGATTCGGGTTGTCCTTTTTGAGCATCAATCTATCCGTTGACGGCTGAAATCTGTCAAAAACGTAGAACTCATCGAGGCCTTCGTTTTGACATGTTATGGCTCCCGTAACGCTAAACGAGCCAGAAGTTATGGTCGTCCGAATAATCGATATCTACAGCGTGCAACATCCACGGTGCAAGGTGCAACATCCGTCCGAAAAGGCGAAACAGTGCCGTACGACCTTTAGAAATGCGTGCATGGATTTGAAACGGAACAGTACCATGGTGCACCACTCTCCAGCGATGGGAAGTCGAAGACGGGCCACGGTAGTCCCGTTTTACCGTAAAAATCCACGTGTCCAAAAAACGAAGGGTAAAAAACTTACACGACCCGATTGAGATTCGGGTTGTCCTTTTTGGGCACTAATCTATCCGTTGACGGCTGAAAGCTGTCAAAGCCGTAGAACTCATCGAGGCCTTCGTTTTGATAGGTTATGGCTCCCGTAACTCTAAACGAGCCAGAAGTTATGACCGTCCGAATAATCGATATCTACAGGGTGCAACATCCACGGTGCAAGGTGCAACATCCGTCCGAAATGGCGAAACAGTGCCGTACGACTTTTAGAAATGCGTGCATGGATTTGAAACGGAACAGTACCATGATGCACCACTCTCCAGCGATGGTAAATCGAAGACCGGCCACCGTAATCCTGTTTTACCGTAAAAATCCACGTGTCGAAAAAACGAAGGGTAAAAAACTTACGAGACCCGATTGAGATTTGGTTTGTCCTTTTTGGGCATTAATTTATCCGTTGACGGCTGAAAGCTGTCAAAGCCGTAGAACTCATCGAGACCTTCATTTTGATAGGTTATGGCTCCCGTAACTCTAAACGAGCCAGAAGTTATGGCTGTCCGAATAATCGATATCTACAGGGTGCAACATCCATGGTGCAAGATGCAACATCCGTCCGAAATGGCGAAACAGTGCCGTACGACCTTTAGAAATGCAAGCATGGATTTGAAACGGAACAGTACCGTGGTGCACCATTCTTCAGCGATGGGAAGTCGAAAACGGGGCACCGTACTCCCGTTTTACCGTAAAAATCCACGTGTCGAAAAAACGAAGGGTAAAAAACTTACGAGACCCGATTGAGATTCGGGTGTCCTTCTTGGGCATTAAACTATCCGTTGACCGCTGAACGCTGTAAAAGCCGTAGAACTCATCGAGGCCTTCGTTTTGAAAGGTTATGGCTCCCGTAACTCTAAACGAGCCAGAAGTTATGGCCGTCCGAATAATCGATATCTACAGGGTGCAACATCCACAGTGCAAGGTGCAACATCCGTCCGAAATGGCAAAACTGTGCCTAATGACCATTTATGGCTCCCGTAACTCTTAACGAGCCAGAAGTTATGGCCGTCCGAATAATCGATATCAACAGGGCGCAACATCCACGGTGCAAGGTGCAACATCCGTCCGAAATGGCGATACAGTGCCGTAAGACTTTTCAAAATGCGTGCATGGATTTGAAACGGAACAGTACCATGGTGTACCAATCTCCAGCGATGGTAAATCGAAGACCGGCCATCGTAATCCCGTTTTACCATAAAAATCCACGGGTCGAAAAAATGAAGGGTAAAAAACATACAAGACCCGATTGAGATTCGGGTTGTCCTTTTTCGGCATTAATCTATCCATTGACGGCTGAAAGCTGTCAAAGCCGTAGAACTCATCGAGGTCTTCGTTTTGACAGGTTATGGCTACCGTAACTCTAAACGAGTCAGAAGTTATGGTCGTCCGAATAATTGATATCTACAGGGTGCAACATCCACGGTGCAAGGTGCAACATCCGTCCGAAATGGTGAAACAGTGCCGTATGACTTTTTGAAATGCATGCATGTATTTGAAACGGAACAGTACCATGGTGCACCAATCTCCAGCGATGGGAAGTCGAAGACGGGCCACGGTAGTCCCGTTTTACCGTAAAAATCCACGTGTCGAAAAAACGAAGGATAAAAAACTTACGAGACCCGATTGAGATTCGGGTTGTCCTTTTTGGGCATTAATCTATCCGTTGACGGCTGAAAGCTGTTAAAGCCGTTGAACTCATCGAGGCCTTCGTTTTGACAGGTTATGACTCCCGTAACTCTAAACGAGCCAGAAGTTATGGCCGTCCGAATAATCGACATCTACAGGGTGCAACATCCACGGTGCAAGGTGCAACATCCGTCCGAAATGGAGAAACAGTGCCGTACGACTTTTAGAATTGCGTGCATGGATTTGAAACGGAACAGTACCATGGTGCATCACTCTTCAGTGATGGGAAGTCGAAGACGGGCCACGGTAATCCCGTTTTACCGTAAAAATCCACGTGTCGAAAAAACGAAGGGTAAAAAACTTACGAGACCCGATTGAGATTCTGGTTGTCCTTTTTGGGTATTAATCTATCCGTTGACGGATGAAAGCTTTCAAAGCCGTAGAACTCATCGAGACCTTCATTTTGACAGGTTATGGCTCCCATAACTCTAAACGAGCCAGAAGTTATAGCCGTCCGAATAATCGATATCTACAAGGTGCAACATCCACGGTGCAAGGTGCAACATCCGTCCGAAATGGCGAAACAGTGTCGTACGACTTTTACAAATACGTGCATGGATTTGAAACGGAACAGTACCATGGTGCACCACTCTCCAGCGATGGTAAATCGAAGACCAGCCATCGTAATCCTCGTTTTACCGTAAAAATCCACGTGTCGAAAAAACGAAGGGTAAAAAACTTACGAGACCCGATTGAGATTCGGGTTGTCCTTTTTGGGAATTAATCTATCCGTTGACGGCCGAAAGCTGTCAAAGCCGTAGAACTCATCGAGGCTTTCGTTTTGAGATTACGGAACAGTACCACGGTGCAACATCTGAAAGTTGTCCTTCGTTTTGACAGGTTATGGCCCCCGTAAATCTAAACGAGCCAGAAGTTATAGCCGTCTGAATAATCGATATCTACAGGGTGCAACATCCACGGTGCAAGGTGCAACATCCGTCCGAAATGGCAAAACAGTGCCGTACGACTTTTCGAAATGCGTGCATGGATTTGAAACGGAACCGTACAATGGTGCACCACTATCCAGCCATGGGAAGTCGAAGACGGGCCACGGTAGTCCCGTTTTACCGTAAAAATCCACGTGTCGAAAAAACGAAGGGTAAAAAACATACGAGACCCGATTAAGATTCGGGTTGTCCTTTTTGGGCATTAATCTATCCGTTGACGGCTGAAAGCTATCAATGCCGTAGAACTCATCGAGGCCTTCGTTTTGACAGGTTATGGCTCCCGTAACTCTAAACGAGCCAGAAGTTATGGCCGTCCGAACAATCGACATCTACAGGGTGCAACATCGACGGTGTAAGGTGCAACATCCGTCCGAAATGGAGAAACAGTGCCGTACGACTTTTAGAAATACGTGCATGGATTTGAAACGGAACAGTACCATGGTGCACCACTCTCCAGCGATGGTAAATCGAAGACCAGCCACCGTAATCCGGTTTTACCGTAAAAATCCACGTGTCGAAAAAACGAAGGGTAAAAAACTTACGAGACCCGATTGAGATTCGGGTTGTCCTTTTTGGGCATTAATCTATCCGTTGACGGCTAAAAGCCGTCAAAGACATAGAACTCATCGAGGCCTTCGTTTTGAAAGGTTATGGCTCCCGTAACTCTAAACGAGCCAGAAGTTATGGCCGTCCGAATAATCGACATCTACAGGGTGCAACATCCACGGTGCAAGGTGCAACATCCGTCCGAAATGGAGAAACAGTGCCGTACGGCTTTTAGAAATGAGTGCATGGATTTGAAACGGAACAGTACCATGGTGCACCACTCTCCAGCGATGGTAAATCGAAGACCAGCCACCGTAATCTCGTTTTACCGTAAAAATCCACGTGTCGAAAAAACGAAGGGTAAAAAACTTACGAGACCCGATTGAGATTCGGGTTGTCCTTTTTGGGAATTAATCTATCCGTTGACGGCTGAAAGCTGTCAATGCCGTAGAACTCATCGAGGCCTTCGTTTTGACAGGTTATGGCTCCCGTAACTCTAAACGAGCCAGAAGTTATGGCCGTCCGAAGAATCGATATCCACAAGGTGCAACATCCACGGTGCAAGGTGCAACATCCGTCCGAAATGGCGAAACAGTGCCGTACGACCATTAGAAATGCGAGCATGGATTTGAAACGGAACAGTACCATGGTGCACCACTCTCCAGCGATGGTAAATCGAAGAGCAGCCACTGTAATCCCGTTTTACTGTAAAAATCCACGTGTCAAAAAAACAAAGGGTAAAAATCTTACAGACCCGATTGAGGTTCGGGTTGTCCTTTTTGGGCATTAATCTATCCGTTGATGGCTGAAAGCTGTCAAAGCCATAGAACTTATCGTGGCCTTCGTTTTGACAGGTTATGGCTCCCGCAACTCTAAACGAGCCAGAAGTTATAGCCGTCCGAATAATCGATATCTATAAGGTGCAACATCCGCGGTGCAAGGTGCAACATCCGTCCGAAATGGAGAAACAGTGCCGTACGACCTTTAGAAATGCGTGCATGGGTTTGAAACGGAATAGTACCATGGTGAACCACTCTTCAGCGATGGGAAGTCGAAAACGGGGCACCGTAATCCCGTTTTACCGTAAAAATCCACGTGTCGAAAAAACGAAGGGTAAAAAACTTACGAGACCCGATTGGGATTCGGGTTG
This sequence comes from Allium cepa, assembly GCA_030765085.1. Lineage (NCBI taxonomy): Eukaryota > Viridiplantae > Streptophyta > Magnoliopsida > Asparagales > Amaryllidaceae > Allium > Allium cepa. Next base: position 5,078,464 of record CM060941.1, read on the forward strand.
TCCTTTTTGGGCATTAGTCTATCTGTTGACGGCTGAAAGCTGTCAAAGCCGTAGAACTCATCGAGGCCTTCGTTTTGACAGGCTATGGCTCCCGTAACTCTAAACGATCCAGAAGTTATGGTCGTCCGAATAATCGATATCTACAGGGTGCAACATCCACGGTGCAAGGTGCGACATCCGTCCAAAATGGCGAAACAGTGCCGTACGACTTTTAGAAATGCGTGCATGGATTCGAAATGGAACAATACCACGGTGCGCCACTCTCCAGCGATGGGAAGTCAAAGACGGGCCACGGTAATCCCGTTTTACCGTAAAAATCCACGTGTCGAAAAAACGAAGGGTAAAAAACTTACGAGACCCGATTGAGATTCGGGTTATCCGTTTTGGGCATTAATCTATCCGTTGATGGCTGAAACTGTCAAAGCCATAGAACTTATCGAGGCCTTCGTTTTGACAGGTTATGCATCCCGTAACTCTAAACGAGCCAGAAGTTATAGCCTTCCGAATAATCGATATCTATAAGGTGCAACATCCACGGTGCAAGGTGCAACATCCGTCCGAAATGGCGGAACAGTGCCGTACGACTTTTCGAAATGCGTGCATGGATTTGAAACGGAACAGTACCATGGTGGACCACTCTCCTGCGATGGTAAATCGAAGACTAGCCACCGTAATCCTTGTTTTCCGTAAAAATCCACGTGCCGAAAATACGAAGGTTAAAGAACTTACGAGACCCGATTGAGATTCGGGTTGTCCTTTTTGAGCATCAATCTATCCGTTGACGGCTGAAATCTGTCAAAAACGTAGAACTCATCGAGGCCTTCGTTTTGACAGGTTATGGCTCCCGTAACGCTAAACGAGCCAGAAGTTATGGTCGTCCGAATAATCGATATCTACAGCGTGCAACATCCACGGTGCAAGGTGCAACATCCGTCCGAAAAGGCGAAACAGTGCCGTACGACCTTTAGAAATGCGTGCATGGATTTGAAACGGAACAGTACCATGGTGCACTACTCTTCAGCGATGGGAAGTCGAAGACGGGGCACCGTAATCCTGTTTTACCGTAAAAATCCACGGGTCGAAAAAACGAAGGGTAAAAAACTTACGAGACCCGATTGAGATTCGGGTTGTCCTTTTTGGGCATTAATCTATCCGTTGACGGCTGAAAGCTGTCAAAGCCGTAGAACTTATCGAGGCCTTCGTTTTGACCGTTTATGGCTCCCGTAACTCTAAACGAGCCAGAAGTTATGGCCGTCCGAATAATCGATATCTACAGGGTGCAACATCCACGGTGCAAGGTGCAACATCCGTCCGAAATGGCGAAACAGTGCCGTTCGACCTTTAGAAATACGTGCATGGATTTGAAACGGAACAGTACCATGGTCCACCACTCTCCAGCGATGGGAAGTCGAAGACGGGGCACGATAATCCCGTTTTACCGTAAAAATCCACGTGTCGAAAAAACGAATGGTAAAAAACTTACGAGACCCGATTGAGATTCGGGTTGTCCTTTTTGGGCATTAATCTATCCGTTGACGGCTGAAAGCCGTCAAAGCCGTAGAACTCATCGAGGCCTTCGTTTTGACAGGTTATGGCTCCCGGAAATCTAAACGAGCCAGAAGTTATGGCCGTCCGAATAATCGACATCTACAGGGTGCAACATCCGCGGTGCAAGGTGCAACATCCGTCCGAAATGGAGAAACAGTGCCGTACGGCTTTTAGAAATGCGTGCATGGATTTGAAACGGAACAGTACCATGGTGCACCACTCTCCAGCGATGGTAAATCGAAGACCAGCCACCGTAATCTCGTTTTACCGTAAAAATCCACGTGTCGAAAAAACGAAGGGTAAAAAACTTACGAGACCCGATTGAGATTTGGGTTGTCCTTTTTGGGAATTAATCTATCCGTTGACGGCTGAAAGCTGTCAAAGCCGTAGAACTCATCGAGGCCTTCGTTTTGACAGGCTATGGCTCCTGTAACTCTAAACGATCCAGAAGTTATGGTCGTCCGAATAATCGATATCTACAGGGTGCAACATCCACGGTGCAAGGTGCAACATCCGTCCAAAATGGCGAAACAGTGCCGTACGACTTTTAGAAATGCGTGCATGGATTCGAAATGGAACAATACCACGGTGCGCCACTCTCCAGCGATGGGAAGTCAAAGACGGGCCACGGTAATCCCGTTTTACCGTAAAAATCCACGTGTCGAAAAAACGAAGGGTAAAAAACTTACGAGACCCGATTGAGATTCGGGTTATCCTTTTTGGGCATTAATCTATCCGTTGATGGCTGAAACTGTCAAAGCCATAGAACTTATCGAGGCCTTCGTTTTGACAGGTTATGGATCCCGTAACTCTAAACGAGCCAGAAGTTATAGCCTTCCGAATAATCGATATCTATAAGGTGCAACATCCACGGTGCAAGGTGCAACATCCGTCCGAAATGGCGGAACAGTGCCGTACGACTTTTCGGAATGCGTGCATGGATTTGAAACGGAACAGTACCATGGTGGACCACTCTCCTGCGATGGTAAATCGAAGACTAGCCACCGTAATCCTCGTTTTCCGTAAAAATCCACGTGCCGAAAATACGAAGGTTAAAGAACTTTCGAGACCCGATTGAGATTCGGGTTGTCCTTTTTGAGCATCAATCTATCCGTTGACGGCTGAAATCTGTCAAAAACGTAGTACTCATTGAGGCCTTCGTTTTGACAGGTTATGGCTCCCGTAACGCTAAACGAGCCAGAAGTTATGGTCGTCCGAATAATCGATATCTACAGGGTGCAACATCCACGGTGCAAGGTGCAACATCCGTCCGAAATGGCGAAACAGTGCCGTACGACCTTTAGAAATGCGTGCAAGGATTTGAAACGGAACAGTACCATGGTGCACCACTCTTCAGCGATGGGAAGTCGAAGACGGGGCACCGTAATCCTGTTTTACCGTAAAAATCTACGGGTCGAAAAAACGAAGGGTAAAAATCTTACGAGACCCGATTGAGATTCGGGTTGTCCTTTTTGGGCATTAATCTATCCGTTGACGGCTAAAAGCTGTCAAAGCCGTAGAACTTATCGAGGCCTTCGTTTTGACCGTTTATGGCTCCCGTAACTCTAAACGAGCCAGAAGTTATGGCCGTCCGAATAATCGATATCTACAGGGTGCAACATCCACGGTGCAAGGTGCAACATCCGTCCGAAATGGCGAAACAGTGCCGTTCGACCTTTAGAAATATGTGCATGGATTTGAAACGGAACAGTACCATGGTCCACCACTCTCCAGCGATGGGAAGTCGAAGACGGGCCACGATAATCCCGTTTTACCGTAAAAATCCACGTGTCGAAAAAACGAAGGGTAAAAAACTTACGAGACCCGATTGAGATTCGGGTTGTCCTTTTTGGGCATTAATCTATCCGTTGACGGCTGAAAGCCGTCAAAGCCGTAGAACTCATCGAGGCCTTCGTTTTGACAGGTTATGGCTCCCATAACTCTAAACGAGCCAGAAGTTATGGCCGTCCGAATAATCGATATCTACAGGGTGCAACATCCACGGTGCGAGGTGCAACATCCGTCAGAAATGGCGAAACATTGTCGTACGACCATTAGAAATGCGTGCATGGATTTGAAACGGAACAGTACCATGGTGCGCCACTCTCCGGTGATGGTAAATCGAAGACCAGCCACCGTAATCCCGTTTTACCGTAAAAATCCACGTGTCAAAAAAACGAAGGGTAAAAAACTTACAGACCCGATTGAGATTCGGGTTGTCCTTTTTGGGCATTAATCTATCCGTTGACGGCTGAAAGCTATCAAAGCCGTAGAACATATCGAGGCCTTTGTTTTGACATGTTATGGCTCACGTAACTCTAAACGAGCCAGAAGTGATGGCCGTCCGAATAATCGATATCTACAGGGTGCAACATCCACGGTGCAAGGCGCAACATCCGTCCGAAATGGCGAAACAGTGCCATACGACCTTTAGAAATGCGTGCATGGATTTGAAACGGAAAAGTACCATGGTGCACCACTCTTCAGCGATGGAAAGTCGAAGACGGGGCACCGTAATCCGTTTTACCGTAAAACTCCACGTGTCGAAAAAACGAAGGGTAAAAAACTTACGAGACCCGATTGAGATTCGGGTTGTCCTTTTTGGGCATTAATCTATATGTTGACGGCTGATAGCTGTCAAAGCCGTAGAACTCATCGAGGCCTTCGTTTTGACAGGCTATGGCTCCCGTAACTCCAAACGAGCCAGAAGTTATGGATGTCCGAATAATCGATATCTACAGTGTGCAACATCCCCGGTGCAAGGTGCAGCATCCGTCCGAAATGGCGAAAGAGTGTCGTACGACTTTTAGAAATGCGTGCATGGATTTGAAATGGAACAGTACCATGGTGCACCACTCTCCAGCGATGCAAAGTCAAAGACGGGCTACGGTAATCCCGTTTTACCGTAAAAATCCACGTGTCGAAAAAACGAAGGGTAAAAAACTTACGAGACCCGATTGAGATTCGGGTTGTCCTTTTTGGGCATTAATCAATCCGCTGATGGCTGAAAGCTATCAAAGCCGTAGAACTTATCGAGGCCTTCGTTTTGATAGGTTATGGCTCCCGTAACTCTAAACGAGCCAGAAGTTATAGCCATCCGAATAATCGATATCTATAAGGTGCAACATCCACGGTGCAAGGTGCAACATCCGTCCGAAATGGCGAAACAGTGCCGTACGACTTTTCGAAATGCGTGCATGGATTTGAAACGGACATGGTGGCCACTCTCCAGCGATGGTAAATCGAAGACCAGCCACCGTAATCCTCGTTTTCCGTAAAAATCCACGTGTCGAAAAAACGAAGGGTAAAGAACTTACGAGACCCGATTGAGATTCGGGTTGTCCTTTTTGGGCATCAATCTATCCGTTGACGGCTGAAATCAGTCAAAGACGTAGAACTCATCGAGGCCATCGTTTTGACAGGTTATAGCTCTCGTAACTCTAAACGAGCCAGAAGTTATGGTCGTCCGAATAATCGATATCTACAGGGTGCAACATCCACGGTGCAAGGTGCAACATCCGTCCGAAATGGCGAAACAGTGCCGTACGACCTTTAGAAGTGCGTGCATGGATTTGAAATGGAACAGTACCATGGTGCACCACTCTTCAGCGATGGGAAGTCGAAGACGGGGCACCGTAATCCTGTTTTACCGTAAAAATCCACGTGTCGAAAAAACGAAGGGTAAAAAACTTACGAGACCCGATTGAGATTCGGGTTGTCCTTTTCGGGCATTAATCTATCCGTTGATGGCTGAAAGCTGTCAAAGCAGTAGAACTCATCGAGGCCTTCGTTTTGACCGGTTATGGCTCCCGTAACTCTTAACGAGCCAGAAGTTATGGCCGTCCGAATAATCGATATCTACAGGGTGCAACATCCACGGTGCAAGGTGCAACATCCGTCAGAAATGGCGAAACAGTGCCGTACGACCATTAGAAATGCGTGCATGGATTTGAAACGGAACAGTACCATGGTTCACAACTCTCTAGCGATGGTAAATCGAAGACCGCCACCGTAATCCCGTTTTACCGTAAAAATCCACGTGTCAAAAAAACGAAGGGTAAAAAACTTACAGACCCGATTGAGATTCGGGTTGTCCTTTTCGAGCATTAATCTATCCGTTGACGGCTGAAAGCTATCAAAGCCGTAGAACATATCGAGGCCTTCGTTTTGACAGGTTATGGCTCCCGTAAATCTAAACGAGCCAGAAGTTATGGCCGTCCGAATAATCGATATCTACAGGGTGCAACATCCACGGTGCAAGGTGCAACATCCGTCCGAAATGGCGAAATCGTGCCATACGACCTTTAGAAATGCATGCATGGATTTGAAACGTAACATTACCATGGTGCACCACCCTTCAGCGATGGGAAGTCGAAGACGGGGCACCGTAATCCCGTTTTACCGTAAAATTCCACGTGTTGAAAAAACGAAGGGTAAAAAACTTACGAGACCCGATTGAGATTCGGGTTGTCCTTTTTGGGCATTAATCTATCCGTTGATGGTTGAAAGCTGTCAAAGCCATAGAACTTATCGAGGCCTTCGTTTTGACAGGTTATGGCTCCTGTAACTCTAAACGAGCCAGAAGTTATGGCCGTCCGAATAATCGATATCTACAGGGTGCAACATCCACGGTGCAAGGTGCAACATCCGTCCGAAATGGCGAAACAGTGTCGTATGACTTTTCAAAATGCGTGCATGGATTTGAAACGGAATAGTACCATGGTGGACCACTCTCCAGCGATGGTAAATCGAAGACCAACCACCGTAATCCTTGTTTTCCGTAAAAATCCACGTGTCGAAAAAACGAAGGGTAAAGAACTTACGAGACCCGATTGAGATTCGGGTTGTCCTTTTTGGGCATTAATCTATCCGTTGACGGCTGAAATCTGTCAAAGACGTAGAACTCATCGAGGCCTACGTTTTGACAGGTTATGGCTCCCGTAACTCTAAACGAGCCAGAAGTTATGGTCGTCCGAATAATCGATATCTACAGGGTGCAACATCCACGGTGCAAGGTGCAACATCCGTTCGAAATGGCGAAACAGTGTCGTACGACCTTCAGAAGTGCGTGCATGGATTTGAAACGGAACAGTACCATGGTGCACCACTCTTCAGCGATGGGAAGTCGAAGATGGGTGTGACGACCGCCCATGACTCCCGCACGGAAACAAGGGAATGGTGCGCTGAAGGTGTGCCAGGCAGCCATGGGTGACCGTCAAGGTAGAATAAACATCGCAGAATCTATCATATAACTCACAGCGCATGGATAAAATACAATAGAGAAATATATAGTGAAGCTCCATAACAGAAAAAAAATCATCATATAAGCATCATAGTAGTTTATACAAACATGTGAATCATCCATACATCAAAGCCTCACTACATAACACTCAAACAAAAACAGCAGCGGAACACCCAGTACATATAATATGAAAATAATATGCAAAAGCCTCCTGCTCGTCTTCGTCATCGTCAGCGTAGATCTCCAAGAACAGCACCTGTCACCTGCTACCTAGTCTGCCCATCCCAACATGGATGAACAGCCCAAGGTAATAAGAGGAGACATAAAACCTTGAGTCAGACTAAGTCTTAGTGAGCAGTAAATCAACTATCAAACATACCAAAAGAGCATAAGGGATAAAAGGAATAGGAACCAAACCATCACTCCACCTCTTTCTACAGTGATAGCCCCCAGACACACACTAAGGAGAAGCAAGCATAATATAGCAGAGAATTAAAGTAAAGCAATAATCACTCGAGTCAAGGTCGATGTTTTCCAAATACAAACCCCCAAGGCCTAAACCAAGATCAGATAAGCACCCAGAAAACACCGCTCTTGAGACCGAATGATGATAAAACCAAACATTCATGACTCTGGCTATCACTGTTATCATTGCCTTGATTTCACCGTTAGTTGAATAACCACCTGTCAGGGGCTAATGGTAGCCCCGGTTTTAGACATAACTCCGCACGTCATCGTGACCCGTGCCTAAGCCGAACGCATCAGCCCAGAGTACTAGCACATCATCGTGACCCGTGCCTGGAACGTCATCGTGACCCGTCCCAACGTACCCTTTCTTTGAGTATGCTAGAACCTTCAACAACGATGAGATCTTAGCCTCCTAGTCATCCTCCTAGACGACTATTTCCATACTAGCTCAAGCGCCCCTCAAGCTAATCATTATCCACACAAACTCGGACCGCATCACCGAGCTATCAACATATCTTCGCACGTCGTCGTGACCCGTGATTGGAACGTCATCACGACCCGTCCCATCTCAACATCATACTTTGCCTCATCATAGCAAAGTCCCATCTCGATATCATGTTTTGCCTCGTCGCATCATGGCAAAGTCCTTCATCATCGAATCTATCCATATGAGCTTGCACATCCGCTTCATATGCCACAGGCAGCTTTTCCTTATTCAAGAGCCTTTCCACTTGACTTTTGAATCACCATCAACCATACTTGCCCAAGTCAAGTAATCGATCAACTAATCAATCAAATCAAACATTAATCCAAGCAATCAATCATTCAACAAGATCTAAATAGACAATCAAGTAATCAAACATGATCCAAATAGGCATTTATAATTACAATGGCAATTTCGTAAATAAATGAGCATAGATCTAACATACATGAATCATGGGTTTTTAGCACAGATCTAACAAATATAAATCATGGGTTTTTATCTCTACAACTTGGTAAATGATCTTGCAAAAGTAAACATCATCATAAGTAATGGATCTACATTTGGATCTAAGGAAAAATGCATAAAATCGCTATCTACAACACTCCAACAAACCACCAATCCAATATACTCCATTGGATCCGGGTGAGAGATAACCACCACTCACCAAATCACCCAAACACTTCAAAAACTAACAACTTCGGATCTGGACAGCGAAGATTCAAGCTTGATTCGTCGAAGTCCCGCTTAAAACGATGAAATCTAGCTTCGTTGGATGAAGATCTTCAACTTTGACTCTTCAACATTCAACCTAGATCCTCGATCTTGGATGGATGTTAAAACTAGATTGGAATGGAGAAAAGGAGATGAAGAAATGTTGTAGTCGAGCTCTCAAAATGGCAGCACTTCGTCGCTTCGAAAACTGGTGCCAAAAAGTGAGCCAAAGCCCTCTATTTATAGGCAGAAAATCCCCTGACTCGGCCGCCCTTAAGTCGTCCCCCTCTGACTCGCCGCCGACTTATCCATGAGTCGTCCACGACTCAAGCTAACCTACCGACACATTCTCGACACAGATACGCACACGGCAGCACTAACTCTAAGTCGCTCACGCGACTTAACCCAAGGCCGACCCAACTAAGACACTAACGGCCTAACTCAACCCCGAGTCACATTCTGCCGACCCAACGACTTATCTACCACACGACTCAACTATGCTACGACTTACGACTTAGTAGGGCTACACGACCTAAGACACGCACGACTCAAGCCCAAGCCTAAGTTCCAACGACTTACGACTCAAGACCCTGCCGACTCAACTACCCACGACCTAAGCCTTAACCCCTTAAGCCGCTAACCCATGAGTCGGCATCCCTTAAGCCGTTGGTTCCTTAAGTCGCTCCACCTATAGGTTGGTCAGGTTTTTCCTAAGTCGCTATACCTTAAGTCGGCAACATCACTAAGTCGCAACCCACTGAGTCGCATACTATCTTAACTCGGCCAAACACTATAAGCCGTGACTCGCACAACCCTTAAGCCACTACCTTTCTTAACTTGCTAACACGCTAACTCGTTAGCTATGCTAACTCACTAACCCACTAGCTCGCACATGACCTATCCCTTAACTCGTGCAACCGAGTTAACTTCCCATACGAGTTAGGCTAAGGAGAACATAAACAACACTAATGACATGGGAATTCTACGATGTCGACACGTAAAATACGGTTCTTTACATTCTCTCTCCCTTAGGAATTTCGCCCCCGAAATTCCAAGCAAACAACAGTAATCAAAACTATTCTGCATGCCTACCATTCATAGCAATCAACAAACCATGCATCCAATTCTAACCTAGCATGTAGAATTCTAAGACTTAGAACAAGCTACAAATTCATGAGATGTCACAACACCTTAGGGCCATACCTCGAAGAGTTCAGGATGAGCTGCCTTCATCCTCCCTTGCTCCTCCCATGTACAGTCGTTAACATCATCACTCCATTTTATCTTGAGCAACGTAATCGTCTTCCTCCTAAGCTGTTTCGTGTCGGTTTTAACAACACGAAGCGGCTTACGAGGTTTCGTAACTACTGGATCAACCTCTAAATCTTCACAGCTATCAGCAGAAACTATTGTAGTTGGGTCGTGCACATACTTCCGTAGATACGATACATGAAAAACATTGTGCACTCCCGTCATCTTTTCCGGTAACTCCAATCTATAAGCGAGCTTCCCAATTCGCTCGATGATCGGGAATGGTCCAACAAATCTCGGAGTCAATTTTCCTTTCTTCCCGAATCTAATAACATTCTTCAGAGGAGAAATCTTCACAAAAACCATATCCCCTAAGTCGAATTCCAAATCCTTACGACGATTATCGGCATAACTTTTCTGACGATCTTGGGCTGCCTTCATTAGTTGCCGAATGATCTCTATACAACCCGAAGTCTGACGAATCATTTCTGGCCCAAGTATCATCTTTTCTCCAGTTTCCAACCAACATGTCGGAGAGTTGCACGGTCTTCCATATAATGCCTCATATGGTGCCATACCAATACTCGATTGATAACTGTTATTGTATGCAAATTCCACCAAATGAAGATGATCTTCCCATGATCCTCCAAAGTCCAAAACATAAGCTCTGAGAAGATCTTTCAAAACTCGGTTGACTCTCTCAGTCTGACCATCTGTTTGAGGGTGATAAGCTGTACTCAAACACAACTCAGTTCCTAAAACTTCCTGGAAGCTCTTCCAAAATCCACTAGTGAACAATGGGTCTCGATCGCTCACTATACTCTTTGGAATACCATAGAATCGAACTATCCACTTAACATACAACTCAGCCAACTTCGATGCAGTCCTAGTTGATCGAACAGGAATGAACCTTGCACTCTTGGTCAACCGATCTACTATGACCCAGATCCCTTCATTTCCCGCCTTGGTTCTAGTTAGGCCATCGATAAAATCCATCGACACTTGCTCCCACTTCCATGTAGGATCCTCTAATGGCTGAAGTAATCCACTGGGCTTCTTCTGCTCAGCTTTCACCAACTGGCAGTTCATACACTTGGAAATAAAACTTCCAACATCCTTCTTCATACCTTTCCAGTAGTAGGTTCTCTTCATATCCCGATACATCTTATTTCCACCTGGATGAATTGTCAACTTCGAGTGATGACTTTCCCTCAGAACTTCATCTCTCAATCCATCTATATCAGAAACAACCAGTCGTCCTTGTTTCCGAAGCCAACCCTCTCGATCGACCTTATATCCTTTATCCTTTTCTGGATTCAATCCAGATTCCAAATCTCGGATAATCTTGACAAGCTTATCATCTCGCTTTTGGCTCTCGCCAATTCTCTCCATAAGAGTAGGTCTTATCGATAAGTTTGCCAACATCTCAGGTTCCAATTCACATCTAGGTCTGAAGTCAAACTCAGCCAAATACTCAAGACTCTTCCATTCCGAAAACATGGCTCCCAATCCTGCATGTCTTCGACTCAACGCATCTGCCACTACGTTACCTTTTCCCAAAGTATAGGCTATACCAAAGTCATATGATGCTAAAAACTCTAGCCACCTTTGCTGTCGAAGATTCAAATTCTTTTGGGAGAACAGATACTTCAATGACTTATGATCCGTAAACAACTCGAATCGAACTCCCAACAGATAATGTCTCCACATCTTCAAAGCAAACACAATCGCAGCTAACTCCAAATCATGAGTCGGGTAATTCCTTTCATGCAGCTTCAGTTGTCGACTTGCATACGCAACAACTTTATCCTTCTGCATTAGCACTGCTCCCAGTCCAGTACCACATGCATCGGTGTAAACCACCATCTCATCATTCCCACTTGGAATAGTCAAAACAGGAGCACTTGTTAGTCGCTCTTTCAGGATTACGAAAGCTTGCTCACACTTATCATCCCATCTGAACACTTGGTTCTTCTTCGTCAATCGTGTTACCGGTGCAGCTATCTTGGAAAAGTCTTTGATAAACCGACGATAATATCCTGCTAATCCAAGAAAGATTCTCACATCGGATGCATTCTTAGGTCTATCCCAATCCTGGATCGCTGCCACCTTAGCGGGATCAACCGCTATCCCATTTCCAGAGATAACATGGCCTAAAAACCTTACTTCACTCTTCCAGAAGTGACACTTCGAAAACTTAGCCTTCAGCTGATGTTTCCGCAAGATTTCCAAAACAATACGCAAGTGTGTCTTGTGTTCCTCCTCAGTTCTGGAATAAATCAGAATATCATCCACGAACACAAGCACGAACTTATTCAACTGATCTCTGAACACTCTATTCATAAGATCCACAAAATATGCTGGTGCGTTAGTCAATCCAAACGGCATTACCAGCCACTCATAAAAATCGGATGTTGTCCTAAAAGCAGTCTTCGGCACACTATCCTTTGCCACTCTCAACTGGTGAAATCTCGTTGCCAAATCCATCTGAGAAAACACCTTTGCTTCGTGAAGCTGATCAAACAAGTCATCTATTCTCGGCAATGGATACTTGTTCTTCTTAGTCACTTTATTCAGCTCACGATAATCGACACACAACCTCAACGATCCATCCGCTTTGGTTGCGAACACAACTGGTGCACCCCATTCGGACACACTACACCGAATGAATCCTTTCTGCAAAAGGTCATCAACTTGCACCTCAACTCTTGCTGCTCCCTAGGCGCTATCCGCCTAAGAGGCATCACAACAGGTCTGGCTCCCTCAACTAGATCGATACGAAACTCGATCTCCCTATGCGGCGGTAACCCTTTGACCTCGTCAAAGACATCCTCAAATCCATTCACAACAGGCACCGATGACAGTCCATCCCGTGGAACAACCAGCGAATACATGAAGCTCATGAAGACGCCTTCTTCATGCTTACATCGTATCACAACCTTTCGCCCTTCCACATTCCCGACTGTCACCTCCAGCCTCTCACAATCAATCCTTGCCGCATACTTCCTAAGCCAGTCCATTCCCAAAATAATTCCGAACCCCGCAAAGTTCAGAACAAAGCAATCACAAACAAAAGAGCAATCATGACTCGACACAACTAGACCATGGCATATCATACACAAACATGACGAACCACCAACTGGATTAGTCACAACCAATGGTCTATCAACAATATCTGGTTCCAAACCTAACCAGCCTACCAAATCATCACAAACAAACGAATGCGACGCCCTAGTATCAAACAACACTCTAACTGGAACACCACAAATGGAAAGAGTACCTTGAACCACCACACTCTTCCCCTTCTCTTCCGCGGTAGGAGCTTTTGAAGATGACGGCACAGCTCCCAAAGCATAAGCTTGCACAATCTGCCTATCTTTCCTCTGTTCTGGACAGTCCTTCTTGATATGTCCCAGCTTATCACAGTTGTGGCACTTCAAATGCACATTTGGATTCTTGCAATCCCGGGAAAGATGACCCTTCTGTCGGTAGTTGTAGCAGGTCACTTCACCCTTTGGCTTCTTCTGGCCATCCTTACCCTTCTGTTGTTGCTGCTTCCTTTTCTTGTTCCCACCCTGCTGCGGTTTAGACTCTTCCCTGGTTACAGCAACGACAGAACTTTCCTTAGGAAACAAGCTCTCATGCCTGAGAGCATTCTCCACAAGCTTCTCAAATGGGTCATCCAAATGATCCACCAACTGCCTCCCAAGATAAGCGTCCAAGCCTGTCACAAACTTCTCGTTTTTCTGGTAGGGAGACTCAATATACGATCTGGCATACTTGGACAAAGCCTCAAACTCAGAAACATACTCAAGAACCGATCTCCCACCTTGCTTGAGCTCTACAAACTTCTTGAACAAAACAGATTTCTGAGCTGTAGAGATGAACTTAGCTTCAAATCTAGCTTGGAATTGCTCCCAAGTAATCTCTTCTTCTGGAGTATCGATGGTGATAGAGTTCCACCAATCCGAAGCTCTCCCTTGAAGCTGTCTCGATGCAAGCTTCCTCTTAGTTGCATCCTCAATTCCCAAATCACCAAAAATCCTTCGACAAGCATCAATCCATCTCTGCACTTCAATGGTCGATTCCGTTCCCAAGAAAACCTTTCCTCCTAGAGAAGTATAGTCCTTGCAAAGCTTAGCAAAATCCACCGGTCTTGGAGCTTGAACTTGAACTCCCACATCCACTGATGATCCTGAAGCTGGTATCCTTCTCATGATCGAAGTCATCATGGCCTCAAACATAGGAGCATAATCAACAGCTTCCCTAGCAGCACGGCTTTCCCTCGCAGCTTGTCTCTCGCTTCGACTCATCCTTATTATCTACAAAAAGCAATGATTTAGAACACCTTGAGAAACAACTACATAAGGAGTTCAAATCCATCTAAACTACTATATTATATATAGTAATCATCCATCAAAATACAATTACGTCTCTCTTACGTAGTTACGTCAGCGAGCGTTGGCTAAAATCGATTAACCAAAGCTCTGATACCAAATGTGACGACCACCCATGACTCCCGCACGGAAACAAGGGAATGGTGCGCTAAAGGTGTGCCAGGCAGCCATGGGTGACCGTCAAGGTAGAACAAACATCGCAGAATCTATCGTATAACTCACAGCGCAAGGATAAAATACAATAGATAAATATATAGTGAAGCTCCATAACAGAAAAAAAATCATCATATAAGCATCATAGTAGTTTATACAAACATGTGAATCATCCATACATCAAAGCCTCACTACATAACACTCAAACAAAAACAGCAGCGGAACACCCAGTACATATAATATGAAAATAATATGCAAAAGCCTCCTGCTCGTCTTCGTCATCGTCAGCGTAGATCTCCAAGAACAGCACCTGTCACCTGCTACCTAGTCTGCCCATCCCAACATGGATGAACAGCCCAAGGTAATAAGAGGAGACATAAAACCTTGAGTCAGACTAAGTCTTAGTGAGCAGTAAATCAACTATCAAACATACCAAAAGAGCATAAGGGATAAAAGGAATAGGAACCAAACCATCCCACTCCACCTCTTTCTATAGTGATGGCCCCCAGACACACACTAAGGAGAAGCAAGCATAATATAGTAGAGAATTAAAGTAAAGCAATAATCACTCGAGTCAAGGTCGATGTTTTCCAAATACAAACCCCCAAGGCCTAAACCAAGATCAGATAAGCACCCAGAAAACACTGCTCTTGAGACCGAATGATGATACAACCAAACATCCATGACTCTGGCTATCACTGTTATCATTGCCTTGATTTCACCGTTAGTTGAATGACCACCTGTCAAGGGCTAATGGTAGCCCCGGTTTTAGACATAACTCCGCACGTCATCGTGACCCGTGCCTAAGCCGAACGCATCAGCCCAGAGTAGTAGCACGTCATCGTGACCCGTGCCTGGAACGTCATCGTGACCCGTCCCAACGTACCCTTGCTTTGAGTATGCTAGAACCTTCAACAACGATGAGATCTTAGCCTCCTAGTCATCCTCCTAGACGACTATTTCCATACTAGCTCAAGCGCCCCTCAAGCTAACCATTATCCAAACAAACTCGGACCGCATCACCGAGCTATCAACATATCTTCGCACGTCGTCGTGACCCGTGCTTGGAACGTCATCACGACCCGTCCCATCTCAACATCATACTTTGCCTCATCATAGCAAAGTCCCATCTCGATATCATGTTTTTCCTCGTCGCATCATGGCAAAGTCCTTCATCATCGAATCTATCCATATGAGCTTCCACATCCGCTTCATATGCCACAGGCAGCTTTTCCTTATTCAAGAGCCTTTCCACTTGACTTTTGAATCACCATCAACCATACTTGCCCAAGTCAAGTAATCGATCAACTAATCAATCAAATCAAACATTAATCCAAGCAATCAATCATTTAACAAGATCTAAATAGACAATCAAGTAATCAAACATGATCCAAATAGGCATTTATAATTACAATGGCAATTTCGTAAATAAATGAGCATAGATCTAACATACATGAATCATGGGCTTTTAGCACAGATCTAACAAATATAAATCATGAGTTTTTATCTCTACAACTTGGTAAATGATCTTGCAAAAGCAAACATCTTCATAAGTAATGGATCTACATTTGGATCTAAGGAAAAATGCATAAAATCACTATCTACAACACTCCAACAAACCACCAATCCAATATACTCCTTTGGATCCGCGTGAGAGATAACCACCACTCACCAAATCACCCAAACACTTCAAAAACTAACAACTTCAGATCTGGACAGCGAAGATTAAGCTTGATTCGTCGAAGTCCCGCTTAAAACGATGAAATCTAGCTTCGTTGGATGAAGATCTTCAACTTTGGCTCTTCGACCTTCAACCTAGATCCTCGATCTTGGATGGATGTTAGAACTAGATTGGAATGAAGAAAAGGAGATGAAGAAATGTTGTAGTCGAGCTCTCAAAATGGCAGCACTTCGTCGCTTCAAAAACTGGTGCCAAAAAGTGAGCCAAAGCCCTCTATTTATAGGCAGAAAATCCCCTGACTCGGCCGCCCTTAAGTCGTCTCCCTCTGACTCGCCGCCGACTTATCCATGAGTCGTCCACGACTCAAGCTAACCTACCGACACATGCTCAACACAGATACGCACACGGCAGCACTAACTCTAAGTCGCTCACGCGACTTAACCCAAGGCCGACCCAACTAAGACACTAACGGCCTAACTCAACCCCGAGTCACATTTTGCCGACCCAACGACTTATCTACCACACGACTCGACTATGCTACGAGTTACGACTTAGTAGGGCTACACGACCTAAGACACACATGACTCACGCCCAAGCCTAAGTTCCAACGACTTACGACTCAAGACCCTGCCGACTCAACTACCCACGACCTAAGCCTTAACCCCTTAAGCCGCTAACCCATGAGTCGGCATCCCTTAAGCCGTTGGTTCCTTAAGTCGCTCCACCTATAGGTCGGTCAGGTTTTTCCTAAGTCTCTATACCTTAAGTCGGCAACATCACTAAGTCGCAACCCACCGAGTCGCATACTATCTTAACTCGGCCAAACACTATAAGCCGTGACTCGCACAACCCTTAAGCCACTACCTTTCTTAACTTGCTAACACGCTAACTCGTTAGCTATGCTAACTCACTAACCCACTAGCTCGCACACGACCTATCCCTTAACTCGTGCAACCGAGTTAACTTCCTATACGAGTTAGGCTAAGGAGAACATAAACAACACTAATGACATGGGAATTCTACGATGTCGACACATAAAATACGGGTCGTTACAATGGGGCACCGTAATCCTGTTTTACCGTAAAAATCCACATGTCGAAAAAACGAAGGGTAAAAAACTTACGAGACCCGATTGAGATTCGGGTTGTCCTTTTTGGGCATTAATCTATCCGTTGAAGGCTGAAAGCTGTCAAAGCCGTAGAACATATCGAGGCCTTCGTTTTGACGGGTTATGGCTCCCGTTACTCTAAACGAGCCAGAAGTTATGGCCGTCCGAATAATCGATATCTATAGGGTGCAAGGTGCAACATCCGTCCGAAATGGCGAAACAGTGCCATAGGACCTTTAGAAATGCGTGCATGGATTTGAAACGGAACAGTACCATGGTGAACCACTCTTCAGCGTTGGGAAGTCGAAGACGGGACACCGTAATCCCGCTATACCGTAAAAATCCACGTGTCGAAAAAACAAAGGGCAAAAAACTTACGAGACCCGATTGAGATTCGGGTTGTCCTTTTTGGGCATTAATCTATATGTTGACGGCTGAAAGCTGTCAAAGCCGTAGAACTCATCGTGGCCTTCGTTTTGACAGACTCTGGCTCCCGTAACTCTAAACGAGCCAGAAGTTATGGTCGTCCGAATAATCGATATCTACAGGGTGCAACATCCACGGTGCAAGGTGCAACATCCGTCCAAAATGGCGACACAGTGCCGTACGACTTTCAAAAATGCGTGCATGGATTTGAAATGGAACAGTACCATGGTGCACCACTCTCCAGCGGTGGGAAGTCGAAGACGGGCCACGGTAATCCCGTTTTACCGTAAAAATTCACGTGTCGAAAAAACGAAGGGTAAAAAACTTACGAGACCCGATTGAGATTCGGGTTGTCCTTTTTGGGCATTAATCTATCCGTTGATGGCTGAAAGCTGTCAAAGCCGTTGAACTTATCGAGGCCTTGGTTTTGACAGGTTATGGCTCCCGTAACTCTAAACGAGCCAGAAGTTATAGCCGTCCGAATAATCGATATCTATAAGGTGCAACATCCACGGTGCAAGGTGCAACATCCGTCCGAAATGGCGAAACAGTGCCGTACGACTTTTCGAAATGCGTGTATGGATTTGAAACGGAACAGTACCATGGTGGACCACTCTCCATCGATGGTAAATCGAAGACCAGCCACCGTAATCTTCGTTTTCCGTAAAAATCCACGTGTCGAAAAAACGAAGGGTAAAGAACTTACGAGACCCGATTGAGATTCGGGTTGTCCTTTTTGGGCATCAATTTTTCCGTTGACGGCTGAAATCTATCAAAGACGTAGAACTCATCGAGGCCTTCGTTTTGACCGAATATGGCTCCCGTAACTCTAAACGAGCCAGAATTTATGGCCGTCCGAATAATCGATATCTACAGGGTGCCACATCCACGGTGCAAGGTGCAACATCCGTCCGAAATGGGAAACAGTGCCGTACGAATTTTAGAAATACATGCATGGATTTGAAACGGAACAGTACCATGGTGCACCACTCTCCAGAGATGGAAAGTCAAAGACGGGCCACGGTAATCCCGTTTTACCGTAAAAATCCACGTGTTGAAAAAACGAAGGGTAAAAAACTTACGAGACCCGTTTGAGATTCGGGTTGTCCTTTTTGGGCATTAATCTATCCGTTGACGGCTGAAAGCTATCAAAGACGTAGAACTCATCTAGGCCTTCGTTTTGACAGGTTATGGCTCCCGTAACTCAAAACGAGCCAGAAGTTATGGCCGTCCGAATAATCGATATCTACAGGGTGCAACATCCACGGTGCAAGGTGCAACATCCGTCAGAAATGGCGAAACAGTGCCGTACGACCATTAGAAATGCGTGCATGGATTTAAAGCGGAACAGTACCATGGTGCACCACTCTCCAGCGATGGTAAATCGAAGACCAACCATAGTAATCCCGTTTTACCGTAAAAATCCACGTGTCAAAAAAATGAAGGGTAAAAAACTTACAGACCCGATTGAGATTCGGGTTGTCCTTTTTGGACATTAATCTATCCGTTGACGGCTGAAAGCTGTCAAAGCCGTAGAAAATATCGAGGCCTTCGTTTTGACAGGTTATGGCTCCCGTTACTCTAAACGTGCCAGAAGTTATTGGCGTCCGAATAATCGATATCTACAGGGTGCAACATCCGTTCGAAATGGCGAAACAGTGCGATACAACCTTTAGAAATGCGTGCGTGGATTAGAAATGTAACAGTACCATGGTGCACCACTCTTCAGCGATGGGAAGTCGAAGACGGGGCACCGTAATCCCGTTTTACCGTAAAAATCCACGTGTCGAAAAAACGAAGGGTAAAAAACTTACGAGACCCGATTGAGATTCGGGTTGTCCTTTTTGGGCATTAATCTATCAGTTGACGGCTGAAGGCTGTCAAACCCGTAGAACTCATTGAGGCCTTCGTTTTGACAGGCTATGGCTCCCGTAACTCTAAACGAGCCAGAAGTTATGGTCGTCTGAATAATCGATATCTACAGGGTGCAACATCCACGGTGCAAGGTGCAACATCCGTCCGAAATGGCGAAACAGTGTCGTACGACTTTTAGAAATGAGTGCATGGATTTGAAATGGAACAGTACCATGGTGCACCACTCTCCAGCGATGGAAAGTCGAAGACGGGCCAAGGTAATCCCGTTTTACCGTAAAAATCCACGTGTCGATAAAACGAAGGGTAAAAAACTTACGAGACCCGATTGAGATTCGGGTTGTCCTTTTTGGGCATTAATCTATCCGTTGATGGCTGAAAGCTGTCAAAGCCGTAGAACTTATCGAGGCCTTCGTTTTGACAGGTTATGGCTCCCGTAAGTCAAAACGAGCAAGAAGTTATAGCCGTCCGAATAATCGATATCTATAAGGTGCAACATCCACGGTGCAAGGTGCAACATCCGTCCGAAATGGCGAAACAGTGCCGTACGACTTTTCGAAATGCGTGCATGGATTTGAAACGGAACAGTACCATGGTGGACCACTCTCCATCGATGGTAAATCGAAGACCAGCGACCGTAATCTTCGTTTTCCGTAAAAATCCACGTGTCGAAAAAATGAAGGGTAAAGAACTTACGAGACCCGATTGAGATTCGGGTTGTCCTTTTTGGGCATCAATTTTTTCGTTGACGGCTGAAATCTGTCAAAGACGTAGAACTCATCGAGGCCTTCGTTTTGACCGGATATGGCTCCCGTAACTCTAAACGAGCCAGAATTTATGGCCGTCCGAATAATCGATATCTACAGGGTGCCACATCCACGGTGCAAGGTGCAACATCCGTCCGAAATGGCGAAACAGTGCCGTACGACTTTTAGAAATACGTGCATGGATTTGAAACGGAACAGTACCATGGTGCACCACTCTCCAGAGATGGAAAGTCGAAGACGGGCCACGGTAATCCAGTTTTACCGTAAAAATCCACGTGTTGAAAAAACGAAGGGTAAAAAACGTACGAGACCCGATTGAGATTCGGGTTGTCCTTTTTGGGCATTAATCAATCCGTTGACGGCTGAAAGCTATCAAAGCCGTAGAACTTATCGAGGCCTTCGTTTTGACAGGTTATGGCTCCCGTAACTCAAAACGAGCCAGAAGTTATGGTCGTCCGAATAATCGATATCTACAGGGTGCAACATCCACGGTGCAAGGTGCAACATCCGTCAGAAATGGCGAAACAGTGTCGTACGACCATTAGAAATGCGTGCATGGATTTAAAGCGGAACAGTACCATGGTGCACCACTCTCCAGCGATGGTAAATCGAAGACCAGCCATAGTAATCCCGTTTTACCGTAAAAATCCACGTGTCAAAAAAATGAAGGGTAAAAAACTTACAGACCCGATTGAGATTCGGGTTGTCCTTTTTGGACATTAATCTATCCGTTGACGGCTGAAAGCTGTCAAAGCCGTAGAAAATATCGAGGCCTTCGTTTTGACAGGTTATGGCTCCCGTTACTCTAAACGTGCCAGAAGTTATTGCCGTCCGAATAATCGATATCTACAGGGTGCAACATCCACGGTGCAAGGTGCAACATCCGTTCGAAATGGCGAAACAGTGCCATACGACCTTTAGAAATGCGTGCATGGATTTGAAATGTAACAGTACCATGGTGCACCACTCTTCAGCGATGGGAAGTCGAAGACGGGGCACCGTAATCCAGTTTTACCGTAAAAATCCACGTGTCGAAAAAACGAAGGGTAAAAAACTTACGAGACCCGACTGAGATTCGGGTTGTCCTTTTTGGGCATTAATCTATCAGTTGACGGCTGAAAGCTGTCAAACCCGTAGAACTCATCGAGGCCTTCGTTTTGACAGGCTATGGCTCCCGTAACTCTAAACGAGCCAGAAGTTATGGTCGTCTGAATAATCGATATCTACAGAGTGCAACATCCACGGTGCAAGGTGCAACATCCGTCCGAAATGGCGAAACAGTGTCGTACGACTTTTAGAAATGTGTGCATGGATTTGAAATGGAACAGTACCATGGTGCACCACTCTCCAGCGATGGGAAGTCGAAGATGAGCCAAGGTAATCCCGTTTTACCGTAAAAATCCACGTGTCGATAAAACGAAGGGTAAAAAACTTACGAGACCCGATTGAGATTCGGGTTGTCCTTTTTGGGCATTAATCTATCCGTTGATGGCTGAAAGCTATCAAAGCCGTAGAACTTATCGAGGCCTTCGTTTTGACAGGTTATGGCTCCCGTAAGTCAAAACGAGCAAGAAGTTATAGCCGTCCGAATAATCGATATCTATAAGGTGCAACATCCGCAGTGCAAGGTGCAACATCCGTCCGAAATGGCGAAACAGTGCCGTACGACTTTTCGAAATGCGTGCATGGATTTGAAACGGAACAGTACCATGGCGGACCACTCTCCAGCGATGGTAAATTGAAGACCAGCCACCGTAATCCTCGTTTTCCGTAAAAATCCACGTGTCGAAAAAACGAAGGGTAAAGAACTTTCGAGACCCGATTGAGATTTGGGTTGTCCGTTTTGGGCATCAATCTATCCGTTGGCCGCTGAAATCTGTCAAAGACGTAGAACTCATCGAGGCCTTCGTTTTGACAGGTTATGGCTCCCGTAACTCTAAACGAGCCAGAAGTTATGGTCGTCCGAATAATCGATATCTATAGGGTGCAACATCCACGGTGCAAGGTGCAACATCCGTCCGAAATGGCGAAACAGTGCCGTACGACCTTTAGAAATGCGTGCATGGATTTGAAACGGAATAGTACCATGGTGTACCACTCTTCAGTGATGGGAAGTCGAAGACGGGGCACTGTAATCCTGTTTTACCGTAAAAATCCACGTGTCGAAAAACGAAGGGTAAAAAACATACGAGACCCGATTGAGATTCGGGTTGTCCTTTTTTGGCATTAATTTATCCGTTGACAGCTGAAAGCTGTCAAAGCCGTAGAACTCATTGAGGCCTTCGTTTTGACAGGTTATGGCTCCCGTAACTCTAAACGAGCCAGAAGTTATGGCCGTCCGAATAATCGATATCTACAGGATGCAACATCCACGGTGCAAGGTGCAACATCCGTCCGAAATGGCGAAATAGTGCCGTACGACTTTTAGAAATACGTGCATGGATTTGAAACGGAACAGTACCATGGTGCACCACTCTCCAGCAATGGGAAGTCGAAGACGGGCCACGGTAATCCCGTTTTACCGTAAAAATCCACGTGTCGAAAAAATGAAGGGTAAAAAACATACGAGACCCGATTGAGATTCGGGTTGTCCTTTTTGGGCATTAATCTGTCCGTTGACGACTAAAAGCTGTCAAAGCCGTAGAACTCATCGAGGCCTTCGTTTTTACAGGTTATGGCTCCCGTAACTCTAAACGAGCCAGAAGTTATGGCCGTCCGAATAACCGATATCTATAGGGTGCAACATCCACGGTGCAAGGTGCAACATCCGTCTAAAATGGCGAAACAGTGTCGTACGACCTTTAGAAATGCGTGCATGGATTTGAAACGGAACAGTACCATGGTGCACCACTCTTCAGGGATGGGAAGTCGAAGATGGGGCAACGTAATCCCGTTTTACCGTAAAAATCCACGTTTCGAAAAAACGAAGGGTAAAAAACTTACGAGACCCGATTGAGATTAGGGTTGTCCTTTTTGGGCATTAATCTATCAGTTGACGGATGAAAGCTGTCAAAGCCGTAGAACTCATCAAGGCCTTCGTTTTGACAGGTTATGGCTCCCGTAACTCTAAACGAGCCTGAAGTTATGGCCGTCCGAATAATCGATATCTACAGGGTGCAACATCCACGGTGCGAGGTGCAACATCCGGCCGAAATGGCGAAACAGTGCCGTACGACCATTAGAAATGCGTGCATGGATTTGAAACGGAATAGTACTATGGTGCACCACTCTCCAGCGATGGTAAATCGAAGACCCGCCACCGTAATCCCGTTTTACCGTAAAAATCCACGTGTAAAAAAAACGAAGGGTAAAAAACTTACAGACCCGATTGAGATTCGGGTTGTCCTTTTTGGACATTAATCTATCCGTTGACGGCTGAAAGCTATCAAAGCCGTAGAACATATCGAGGCCTTCGTTTTGTCAGGTTATGGCTCCCGTAACTCTAAACGAGCCAGAAGTTATGGCCGTCCGAATAATCGATATCTACATGGTGCAACATCCACGGTGCAAGGTGCAACATCCGTCCGAAATGGCGAAACAGTGCCGTACGACTTTTCGAAATGCATGGATGGATTTGAAACGGAACAGTACCATGGTGCACTACTCTCCAGCGATGGTAAATCGAAGACCAGCCAAGGTAATCCCGTTTTACCGCAAAAATCCACGTGTCGAAAAAACGAAGGGTAAAAAACTTACGAGACCCGATTGAGATTCGGGTTTTCCTTTTTGGGCATTAATCTATCCATTGATGGCTGAAAGCTGTCAAAGCCGTAGAAATCATCGAGGCCTTCGTTTTGACAGGTTATGGCTTCCGTAACTCTTAACGAGCCAGAAGTTATGGTCATCCGAATAATCGATATTTACAGGGTGCAACATCCACGGTGCAAATTGCAACATCCGTCCGAAATGGCGAAACAGTGCCGTATGACTTTTAGAAATGCGTGCATGGATTTGAAACGGAACAGTACCATGGTGCACCACTCTCCAGCGATGGGAAGTCGGAGACGGACCACGGTAATCCCGTTTTACCGTAAAAATCCACGTGTCGAAAAAACGAAGGTTAAAAAACTAACGAGACCCGATTGAGATTCGGGTTGTCCTTTTTGGGCATTAATCTATCCGTTGACGGCTTTAAGCGGTCAAAGCCGTAGAACTCATCGAGGCCTTCGTTTTGATATGTTATGGCTCCCGTAACTCTAAACGAGCCAGAAGTTATGGCCGTCCGAATAATCGATATCTACAGGGGCAACATCCACAGTGCATGGTGCAACATCCGTCCGAAATGGCGAAACAGTGTCGTACGACATTTAGAAATGCGTGCATGGATTTGAAACGGAACAGAAACATGGTGCACCACTCTACAGCGATGGAAAGTCGAAGACGGGCCACGGTAATCCCGTTTTACCGTAAAAATCCACGTGTCGAGAAAACGAATGGTAAAAAACTTACGAGACCCGATTGAGATTCGGGTTGTCCTTTTTGGGCATTAATCTATCCGTTGATGGCTGAAAGCTATCAAAGCCGTACAACTTATCGAGGCCTTCGTTTTGACAGGTTATGGCTCTCGCAACTCTAAACGAGCCAGAAGTTATAGCCGTCCGAATAATCGATATCTACAAGGTGCAACATCCACGGTGCAAGGTGCAACATCCGTCCGAAATGGCGAAACAGTGCCGTACGACTTTTCGAAATGTGTGCATGGATTTGAAACGTAACAGTACCATGGTGCACCACTCTCCAGCGATGGAAAGTCGAAGACGGGCCACGGTAATCCCATTTTACCATAAAAATCCACGTGTCGAAAAAATGAAGGGTAAAAAACTTACGAGACCCGATTGAGATTCGGGTTGTCCTTATTGGGCATTAATCTGTCCGTTGACGACTGAAAGCTGACAAAGCCGTATAACTCATCGAGACCTTCGTTTTGACAGGTTATGGCTCCTGTAACTCTAAACGAGCCAGAAATTATGGCCGTCCGAATAATCGATATCTATAGGGTGCAACATCCACGGTGCAAGGTGCAACATCCGTCCAAAATGGCGAAACAGTGCCGTACGACCTTTAGAAATGCGTGCATGGATTTGAAACGGAACAGTACCATGGTGCTCCACTCTTCAGCGATGGGAAGTTGAAGACGGGGCAACGTAATCCCGTTTTACCGTAAAAATCCACGTGTCGAAAAAAAGAAGGGTAAAAAACTTACGAGACCCGATTGAGATTCGGGTTGTCCATTTTGGGCATTAATCTATCCGTTGACGGCTGAAAGATGTCAAAGCCGTAGAACTCATCAAGGCCTTCGTTTTGACAGGTTATGGCTCCCGTAACTCTAAACGAGGCAGAAGTTATGGCCGTCCGAATAATCGATATCTACAGAGTGCAACATCCACGGTGCAAGGTGCAACATCCGTCCGAAATGGCGAAACAGAGCCGTACGACTTTTAGAAATGCGTGCATGGATTTGAAACGGAACAGTACCATGGTGCACCACTCTCCAGCGATGGAAAGTCGAAGACGGGCCACGGTAATCCCGTTTTACCGTAAAAATCCACGTGTCGAAAAAACGAAGGGTAAAAAACTTGCGAGACCCGATTGAGATTCGGGTTGTCCTTTTTGGGCATTAATCTATCCATTGATGGCTGAAAGCTGTCAAAGCCGTAGAACATATCGAGGCCTTCGTTTTGACAGGTTATGGCTCTCGTAACTCTAAACGAGCCAGAAGTTATAGCCGTCCGAATAATCGATATCTACAAGGTGCAACATCCACGGTGCAAGGTGCAACATCCGTCCGAAATGGCGAAACAGTGCCGTACGACTTTTCGAAATGTGTGCATGGATTTGAAACGTAACAGTACCATGGTGCACCACTCTCCAGCGATGGAAAGTCGAAGACGGGCCACGGTAATCCCATTTTACCATAAAAATCCACGTGTAGAAAAAATGAAGGGTAAAAAACTTACGAGACCCGATTGAGATTCGGGTTGTCCTTTTTGGGCATTAATCTGTCCGTTGACGACTGAAAGCTGACAAAGCCGTATAACTCATCGAGACCTTTGTTTTGACAGGTTGTGGCTCCTGTAACTCTAAACGAGCCAGAAATTATGGCCGTCCGAATAACCGATATCTATAGGGTGCAACATCCACGGTGCAAGGTGCAACATCCGTCCAAAATGGCGAAACAGTGCCGTACGACCTTTAGAAATGCGTGCATGGATTTGAAACGGAACAGTACCATGGTGCTCCACTCTTCAGCGATGGGAAGTTGAAGACGGGGCAACGTAATCCCGTTTTACCGTAAAAATCCACGTGTCGAAAAAAAGAAGGGTAAAAAACTTACGAGACCCGATTGAGATTCGGGTTGTCCATTTTGGGCATTAATCTATCCGTTGACGGCTGAAAGATGTCAAAGCATTAGAACTCATCGAGGCCTTCGTTTTGACAGGTTATGGCTCCCGTAACTCTAAACGAGGCAGAAGTTATGGCCGTCCGAATAATCGATATCTACAGGGTGCAACATCCACGGTGCAAGGTGCAACATCCGTCCGAAATGGCGAAACAGAGCCGTACGACTTTTAGAAATGCGTGCATGGATTTGAAACGGAACAGTACCATGGTGCACCACTCTCCAGCGATGGAAAGTCGAAGACGGGCCACGGTAATCCCGTTTTACCGTAAAAATCCACGTGTCGAAAAAACGAAGGGTAAAAAACTTGCGAGACCCGATTGAGATTCGGGTTGTCCTTTTTGGGCATTAATCTATCCATTGATGGTTGAAAGCTATCAAAGCCGTAGTACATATCGAGGCCTTCGTTTTGACAGGTTATGGCTCTCGTAACTCTAAACGAGCCAGAAGTTATAGCCGTCCGAATAATCGATATCTACAAGGTGCAACATCCACGGTGCAAGGTGCAACATCCGTCCGAAATGGTGAAACAGTGCCGTACGACTTTTCGAAATGCGTGCACGGATTTGAAACGGAACAGTACCATGGTGCACCACTCTCCAGCGATGGTAAATCGAAGACCAGCCACCGTAATCCTCGTTTTACCGTAAAAAACCACGTGTCGAAAAAACGAAGGGTAAAAAACTTACGAGACTCGATTGAGATTCGGGTTGTCCTTTTTGGGCATTAATCTATCCGTTGACGGCTGAAAGCAATCAAAGACGTAGAACTCATTGAGGCCTTCGTTTTGACAGGTTATGGCCCCCGTAACTCTAAACGAGTCAGAAGCTATGGCCGTCCGAATAATCGATATCTACAGGGTGCAACATCCACGGCGCAAGGTGCTACATCCGCCCGAAATGGCGAAACAGTGCCGTACGACCTTTAGAAATGCGTGCATGGATTTGAAATGGAATAGTATCTTGGTGCACCACTCTTCAGCGATGGGAAGTCGAAGACGGGACACCGTAATCCCGTTTTACCGTAAAAATCCACGTGTCGAAAAAACGAAGGTAAAAAACTTAAGAGACCCGATTGAGATTCGGGTTGTCCTTTTTGTGCATTAATCTATCCGTTGACAGCTGAAAGCTGTCAAAGCCATAGAACTCATCGAGGCCTTCGTTTTGACAGGTTATGGCTCCCGTAACTCTAAGAGAGGCAGAAGTTATGGCCGTCCGAATAATCGATATCTGCAGGGTGCAACATCCACAGTGCAAGGTGCAACATCCGTCCGAAATGGAGAAACAGAGCCGTACGACTTTTAGAAATACGTGCATGGATTCGAAACGGAATAGTACCATGGTGCACCACTCTCCATCGATGGAAAGTCGAAGAACCGTAAAAATCCACGTGTCGAAAAAACGAAGGGTAAAAAACTTACGAGACCCGATTGAGATTCGGGTTTTCCTTTTTGGGAATTAATCTATCCGTTGACAGCTAAAAGCTATTAAAGCCGTAGAACTCATTGAGGCCTTCGTTTTGACAGGTTATGGCTCCCGTAACTCTAAACGAGGCAGAAGTTATAGCCGTCCGAATAATCGATATCTACAGGGTGCAACTTCCACGGTGCAAGGTGCAACATCCGTCCGAAATGGCGAAACAGTGCCGTACAACCATTAGAAATGCGTGCATGGATTTGAAGCGGAACAGTACCATGGTGCACCACTCTCCAGCGATGGTAAATCGAAGACCATACACCGTAATCCCGTTTTACCGTAAAAATCCACGTGTCAAAAAAACGAAGGATAAAAAACTTACGAGACCCAATTAAGATTCGGTTTGTCCTTTTTGGGCATTAATCTATCCGTTGACGGCTGAAAGCTATCAAAGCCGTAGAACATATCGAGGCCTTCGTTTTGACAGGTTATGGCTCCCGTAACTCTAAACGAGCCAGAATTTATGGCCGTCCGAATAATCGATATCTACCGGGTGCAACATCCACAGTGCAAGGTGCAACATCCGTCCGAAATGGCGAAACAGTGCCATACGACCTTTTGAAATGCGTGCATGGATTTGAAACGGAACAGTACCATGGTGCACCACTCTTCAGCGATGGGAAGTCGAAGATGGGGCACCGTAATCCCGTTTTACCGTAAAAATCCACGTGTCGAAAAAACGTAGGGTAAAAAACTTACGAGACCCGATTGAGATTCGGGTTGTCCTTTTTGGGCATTAATCTATCCGTTGACGGCTGAAAGCTGTCAAACCCGTAGAACTCATCGAGGCCTTCGTTTTGACAGGCTATGGCTCCCGTAACTCTAAACGAGCCAGAACTTATGGCCGTCCGAATAATCGATATCTATAGGGTGCAACATCCACGGTGCAAGGTGCAACATCCGTCCCAAATGGCGAAACAGTGCCGTACGACTTTTTGAAATGCGTGCATGGATTTGAAACGGAACAGTACCATGGTGCACCACTCTCCAGCGATGGGAAGTCGAAGACGGGACACGGTAATCCCGTTTTACCGTAAAAATCCACATGTCGAAAAAACGAAGGGTAAAAAACTTATGAGACCCGATTGAGATTCGGGTTGTCCTTTTTGGGCATTAATCTATCCGTTGATGGCTGAAAGCTGTCAAAGCCGTAGAACTTATCGAGGCCTTCGTTTTGACAGGTTATGGCACCCGTAATTCTAAACGAGCTAGAAGTTATGGCCGTCCGAATAATCGATATCTACAGGGTGCAACATCCACGCTGCAAGGTGCAACATCCGTCCAAAATGGCGAAATAATGCCGTACGACTTTTCGAAATCCATGCATGGATTTGAAACGGAACATTACCATGGTGAACCACTCTCCAGCGATGGTAAATCGAAGACCAGCCACCGTAATCCTCGTTTTACCGTAAAAATCCACGTGTCAAAAAAACCGAAGGGTAAAAAATTACGAGACCCGATTGAGATTCGGGTTGTCCTTTTTGGGCATTAATCTATCCGTTGATGGCTGAAAGCGGTCAAAGAGGTAGAACTCATCGAGGCCTTCGTTTTGACAGGTTATGGCTTACGTAACTCTAAACGAGCCAGAAGTTATAGCCGTCCGAATAATCGATATCTACAGGGTGCAACATCCACGGTGCAAGGTGCAACATCCATGGTGCACCATCCTCCGGCGATGGGAAGTCGAAGACGGGGCACCGTAATCCCGTTTTACCGTAAAAATCCACGTGTCGTAAAAACGTAGGGTAAAAAACTTACGAGACCCGATTGAGATTCGGGCTGTCCTTTTTGGGCATTAATCTATCCGTTGACGGTTGAAAGCCGTCAAAGCCGTAGAACTCATCGAGGCCTTCGTTTTGACAGATTATGGCTCCTGTGACTCTAAACGAGCCAGAAGTTATGGCCGTCCGAATAATCGATATCTACAGGGTGCAACATACACGGTGCAAGGTGCAACATCCGTCCGAAATGGTGAAACAGTGCCGTACGACTTTTCGAAATGCGTGCACGGATTTGAAACGGAACAGTACCATGGTGCACCACTCTCCAGCGATGGTAAATCGAAGACCAGCCACTGTAATCCTCGTTTTACCGTAAAAATCCACGTGTCGAAAAAACGAAGGGTAAAAAACTTACGAGACTCGATTGAGATTCGGGTTGTCCTTTTTGGGCATTAATCCATCCGTTGACGGCTGAAAGCTATCATAGACGTAGAACTCATTGAGGCCTTCGTTTTGACAGGTTATGGCCCCCGTAACTCTAAACGAGCCAGAAGTTATGGCCGTCCGAATAATCGATATCTACAGGGTGCAACATCCACGGCGCAAGGTGCTACATCCGCCCGAAATGGCGAAACAGTGCCGTACGACCTTTAGAAATGCATGCATGGATTTGAAATGGAATAGTACCTTGGTGCACCACTCTTCAGCGATGGGAAGTCGAAGACGGGACACCGTAATCCCGTTTTACTGTAAAAATCCACGTGTCGAAAAAACGAAGGTAAAAAACTTAAGAGACCCGATTGAGATTCGGGTTGTCCTTTTTGTGCATTAATCTATCCGTTGACAGCTGAAAGCTGTCAAAGCCATAGAACTCATCGAGGCCTTCGTTTTGACAGGTTATGGCTCCCGTAACTCTAAGAGAGGCAGAAGTTATGGCCGTCCGAATAATCGATATCTGCAGGGTGCAACATCCACGGTGCAAGGTGCAACATCCGTCCGAAATGGCGAAACAGAGCCGTACGACTTTTAGAAATACGTGCATGGATTTGAAACGGAACAGTACCATGGTGCACCACTCTCCAGCGATGGAAAGTCGAAGACGGGCCACGGTAATCCCGTTTTACCGTAAAAATCCACGTGTCGAAAAAACGAAGGGTAAAAAACTTACGAGACCCGATTGAGATTCGGGTTTTCCTTTTTGGGCATTAATCTATCCGTTGACAGCTAAAAGCTATTAAAGCCGTAGAACTCATTGAGGCCTTCGTTTTGACAGGTTATGGCTCCCGTAACTCTAAACGAGGCAGAAGTTATAGCCGTCCGAATAATCGATATCTACAGGGTGCAACTTCCACGGTGCAAGGTGCAACATCCGTCCGAAATGGCGAAACAGTGCCGTACAACCATTAGAAGTGCGTGCATGGATTTGAAGCGGAACAGTACCATGGTGCACCACTCTCCAGCGATGGTAAATCGAAGACCATACACCGTAATCCCGTTTTACCGTAAAAATCCACGTGTCAAAAAAACGAAGGATAAAAAACTTACGAGACCCAATTAAGATTCGGTTTGTCCTTTTTGGGCATTAATCTATCCATTGACGGCTGAAAGCTATCAAAGCCATAGAACATATCGAGGCCTTCGTTTTGACAGGTTATGGCTCCCGTAACTCTAAACGAGCCAGAATTTATGGCCGTCCGAATAATCGATGTCTACCGGGTGCAACATCCACAGTGCAAGGTGCAACATCCGTCCGAAATGGCGAAACAGTGCCATACGACCTTTTGAAATGCGTGCATGGATTTGAAACGGAACAGTACCATGGTGCACCACTCTTCAGCGATGGGAAGTCGAAGATGGGGCACCGTAATCCCGTTTTACCGTAAAAATCCACGTGTCGAAAAAACGTAGGGTAAAAAACTTACGAGACCCGA
Source organism: Allium cepa (assembly GCA_030765085.1). Taxonomy (NCBI): domain Eukaryota; kingdom Viridiplantae; phylum Streptophyta; class Magnoliopsida; order Asparagales; family Amaryllidaceae; genus Allium; species Allium cepa. The sequence continues at coordinate 5,110,102 of CM060941.1, forward strand.
TTGAGATTCGGGTTGTCCTTTTTGGGCATTAATCTATCCGTTGACGGCTGAAAGCCGTCAAACCCGTAGAAATCATCGAGGCCTTCGTTTTGACAGGCTATGGCTCCCGTAACTCTAAACGAGCCAGAACTTATGGCCGTCCGAATAATCGATATCTATAGGGTGCAACATCCACGGTGCAAGTGCAACATCCGTCCCAAATGGCGAAACAGTGCCGTACGACTTTTTGAAATGCGTGCATGGATTTGAAATGGAACAGTACCATGGTGCACCACTCTCCAGCGATGGGAAGTCGAAGACGGGACAAGGTAATCCCGTTTTACCGTAAAAATCCACATGTCGAAAAAACGAAGGGTAAAAAACTTATGAGACCCGATTGAGATTCGGGTTGTCCTTTTTGGGCATTAATCTATCCGTTGATGGCTGAAAGCTGTCAAAGCCGTAGAACTTATCGAGGCCTTCGTTTTGACAGGTTATGGCACCCGTAATTCTAAACGAGCTAGAAGTTATGGCCTTCCGAATAATCGATATCTACAGGGTGCAACATCCACGGTGCAAGGTGCAACATCCGTCCAAAATGGCGAAATAATGCCGTACGACTTTTCGAAATCCAGCGATGGTAAATCGAAGACCAGCCACCGTAATCCTCGTTTTACCGTAAAAATCCACGTGTCAAAAAAAACGAAGGGTAAAAAATTACAAGACCCGATTGAGATTCGGGTTGTCCTTTTTGGGCATTAATCTATCCGTTGATGGCGGAAAGCTGTCAAAGAGGTAGAACTCATCGAGGCCTTCGTTTTGACAGGTTATGCCTTACATAACTCTAAACGAGCCAGATGTTATAGCCGTCCGAATAATCGATATCTACAGGGTGCAACATCCACGGTGCAAGGTGCAACATCCATGGTGCACCATCCTCCAGCGATGGGAAGTCGAAGACGGGGCACCGTAATCCCGTTTTACCGTAAAAATCCACGTGTCGTAAAAACGAAGGGTAAAAAACTTACGAGACCCGATTGAGATTCGGGCTGTCCTTTTTGGGCATTAATCTATCCGTTGACGGCTGAAAGCCGTCAAAGCCGTAGAACTCATCGAGGCCTTCGTTTTGACAGATTATGGCTCCTGTGACTCTAAACGAGCCAGAAGTTATGGCCATCCGAATAATCGATATCTACAGGGTGCAACATACACGGTGCAAGGTGCAACATCCGTCCGAAATGGCGAAACAGTGTCGTACGACTTTAAGAAATGCGTGCGTGGATTTGAAACGGAACAGTACCATGGTGCACCACTCTCCAGCGATGGGAAGTCGAAGACGGGACACGGTAATCCCGTTTAACCGTAAAAATCCACGTGTCGAAAAAACGAAGGTTAAAAAACTTACGAGACCCGATTGAGATTCGGGTTGTCCTTTTTGGGCATTAATCTATATGTTGATGGCTGAAAGCTGTCAAAGCTGTAGAACTTATCGAGGCCTTCGTTTTGACAGGTTATGGCCCCCGTAACTCTAAACAAGCCAGAAGTTATAGCCGTCCGAATAATCGATATCTACAAGGTGCAACATCCACTGTGCAAGGTGCAACATCCGTCCGAAATGGCGAAACAGTGCTGTACGACTTTTCAAAATGCGTGCATGGATTTGAAACGGAACAGTACCATAGTGCACTACTCTCCAGCGATGGTAAATCGAAGACCAGCCACCGTAATCCTCGTTTTACCGTAAAAATCCACGTGTCGAAAAAACGAAGGGTAAAAAACTTACGAGACCCGACTGAGATTCGGGTTGTCCTTTTTGGGCATTAATCTATCCGTTGACGGCTGAAAGCTGTCAAAGAAGTAGAACTCATCGAGGCCTTCGTTTTGACAGGTTATGACTCCCGTAACTCTAAACGAGGCAGAAGTTATGGCCGTACGAATAATCGATATCTACAGGGTGCAACATCCACGGTGCAAGGTGCAACATCCGTCCGAAATGGCGAAACCGTGTCGTACGACCTTTAGAAATGCGTGCATGGATTAGAAACGGAACAGTACCATGGTGCACCACTCTTCAGCGATGGGAAGTCGAAGACGGGGAACCGTAATCCCGTTTTACCGTAAAAATCCACGTGTCGAAAAAACGAAGGGTAAAAAACTTACGAGACCTGATTGAGATTCGGGTTGTCCTTTTTGCGCATTAATCTATCCATTGACGGCTGAAAGCTGTCAAAGCCGTCGAACTCATCGAGACCTTCGTTTTGACAGGTTATGGCTCCCCTAACTCTAAACGAGCCAGAAGTTATGGTCGTCAGAATAATCGATATCTACAGGGTGTAACATCCATGGTGCAACGTGCAACATCCGTCCGAAATGACGAAACAGTGCCGTACGACTTTTAGAAATACGTGCATGGATTTGAAACGGAACAGTACCATGGTGCACCACTCTCCAGCGATGGGAAGTCGAAGACGGGCCACGGTAATCCCGTTTTACCGAAAAATCCACATGTCGAAAAAACGAAGGGTAAAAAACTTACGAGACCCGATTGAGATTCGGGTTGTCCTTTTTAGGCATTAATCTATCCGTTGACGACTGAAAGTTGTCAAAGCCATAGAACTCATCGAGGCCTTCGTTTTGACAGGTTATGGCTCCCATAACTCTAAACGAGCCAGAAGTTATAGCCGTCCGAATAATCGATATCTACAGGGTGCAACATCCACGGTGCAAGGTGCAACATCCGTCCGAAATGGCGAAACAGTGCCGTACGACTTTTCGAAATGCGTGCATGGATTTGAAACGGAACAGTACCATGGTGCACCACTCTCCAGCGATGGTAAATCGAAGACCCGCCACGGTAATCCCGTTTTACCGTAAAAATCCACGTGTCAAAAAAACGAAGGGTAAAAAACTTACGAGACCGATTGAGATTCGGGTTGTCCTTTTTGGGCATTAATCTATCCGTCGACGGCTGAAAGCTGTCAAAGCCGTAGAAATCATCGAGGCCTTCATTTTGACAGGTTATGGCTCCCGTAACTCTTAACCAGCCAGAAGTTATGGCCGTCCGAATAATCGATATCTACAGGGTGCAACATCCACGGTGCAAGGTGTAACATCCGTCCGAAATGGCGAAACAGTGTCGTACGACTTTTAGACATGCGTGCATGGATTCAAAACGGAACAGTACCATGGTGCACCACTCTCCAGCAATGGGAAGTCGAAGACGGACCACGGTAATCACGTTTTACCGTAAAAATCCACGTGTCGAAAAAACGAAGGGTAAAAAACTTACGAGACCCGATTGAGATTCGAGTTGTCCTTTTTGGGCATTAATTATCCGTTGACGGCTGAAAGCGGTCAAAGCCGTAGAACTCATCGAGGCCTTCGTTTTGATAGGTTATGGCTCCCGTAACTCTAAACGAGCCAGAAGTTATGGCCGTCCGAATAATCGATATCTACAGGGTGCAACATCCACGGTGCAAGGTGCAACATCCGTCCGAAATGGCGAAACAGTGCCGTACGACTTTTCGAAATGCGTGCATGGATTTGAAACGGAACAGTACCATGGTGCACCACTCTCCAGCGATGGTAAATCGAAGACCCGCCACGGTAATCCCGTTTTACCGTAAAAATCCACGTGTCGAAAAAACGAAGGGTAAAAAACTTACGAGACCGATTGAGATTCGGGTTGTCCTTTTTGGGCATTAATCTATCCGTCGACGGCTGAAAGTTGTCAAAGCCGTAGAAATCATCGAGGCCTTCATTTTGACAGGTTATGGCTCCCGTAACTCTTAACCAGCCAGAAGTTATGGCCGTCCGAATAATCGATATCTACAGGGTGCAACATCCACGGTGCAAGGTGGAACATCCGTCCGAAATGGCGATACAGTGTCGTACGACTTTTAGACATGCGTGCATGGATTTAAAACGGAACAGTACCATGGTGCACCACTCTCCAGCAATGGGAAGTCGAAGACGGACCACGGTAATCCGTTTTACCGTAAAAATCCACGTGTCGAAAAAACGAAGGGTAAAAAACTTACGAGACCCGATTGAGATTCGAGTTGTCCTTTTTGGGCATTAATTATCCGTTGACGGCTGAAAGCGGTCAAAGCCGTAGAACTCATCGAGGCCTTCGTTTTGATAGGTTATGGCTCCCGTAACTCTAAACGAGCCAGAAGTTATGGCCGTCCGAATAATCGATATCTACAGGGTGCAACATCCACGGTGCAAGGTGCAACATCCGTCCGAAATGGCGAAACAGTGCCGTACGACTTTTCGAAATGCGTGCATGGATTTGAAACGGAACAGTACCATGGTGCACCACTCTCCAGCGATGGTAAATCGAAGACCCGCCACGGTAATCCCGTTTTACCGTAAAAATCCACGTGTCGAAAAAACGAAGGGTAAAAAACTTACGAGACCGATTGAGATTCGGGTTGTCCTTTTTGGGCATTAATCTATCCGTTGACGGCTGAAAGCTGTCAAAGCTGTAGAAATCATCGAGGCCTTCGTTTTGACAGGTTATGGCTCCCGTAACTCTTAACCAGCCAGAAGTTATGGCCGTCCGAATAATCGATATCTACAGGGTGCAACATCCACGGTGCAAGGAGTAACATCCGTCCGAAATGGCGAAACAGTGTCGTACGACTTTTAGACATGCGTGCATGGATTTAAAACGGAACAGTACCATGGTGCACCACTCTCCAGCGATGGGAAGTCGAAGACGGACCACGGTAATCACGTTTTACCGTAAAAATCCACGTGTCGAAAAAACGAAGGGTAAAAAACTTACGAGACCCGATTGAGATTCGAGTTGTCCTTTTTGGGCATTAATCTATCCGTTGACGGCTGAAAGCTGTCATAGCCGTAGAACTTATCGAGGCCTTCGTTTTGACAGGTTATGGCTCCCGTAACTCTAAACGAGCCAGAAGTTATGGCCGTTCGAATAATCGATATCTACAGGGTGCAACATCGATGGTGCAAGGTGCAACATCCATCCGAAATGGCGAAACAGTGCCGTACGACTTTTCGAAATGCGTGCATGGATTTGAAATGGAACTGTACCATGGTGCACCACTCTTCAGCGATGGTAAATCGAAGACGGGGCACCGTAATCCCGTTTTACCGTAATAATCCACGTGTCGAAAAAACGAAGGGTAAAAAACTTACGAGACCCGATTGAGATTCGGGTTGTCCTTTTTGGGCATTAATCTATCCGTTGACGACTGAAAGCTGTCAAAGACGTAGAACTCATCGAGGCCTTCGTTTTGATAGGTTATGGCTTCCGTAACTCTAAACGAGCCAGAAGTTATGGCCGTCCGAATAATCGATATCTATAGGGTGCAACATCCACGGTGCAAGGTGCAACATCCGTCCGAAATGGGGAAACAGTGTCGTACGACCTTTAGAAATGCGTGCATGGATTTGAAATGGAACGGTACCATGGTGCACCACTCTTCAGCGATGAGAAGTCGAAGACGGGGCACCGTAATCCCGTTTTACCGTAAAAATCCACGTGTCGAAAAAACGAAGGGTAAAAAACTTACGAGACCCGATTGAGATTCGGGTTGTCCTTTTTGGGCATTAATCAATCCGTTGACGGCTGAAAGCTGTCAAAGCCGTAGAACTCATCGAGGCCTTCGTTTTGACGGATTATGGCTCCCTTAACTCTAAATGAACCAGAAGTTATAGCCGTCCGAATAATCGATATCTACAGGGTGCAACATCCACGGTGCAAGGTGCAACATCCGTCCGAAATGGCAAAATAGTGTCGTACGACTTTTCGAAATGCGTGCATGGATTTGAAACGGAACAGTACCATGGTGCACCACTCTCCAGCGATGGTAAATCGAAGACCAGCCACGGTAATCCCGTTTTACCGTAAAAATCCACGTGTCGAAAAAACGAAGGGTAAAAAACTTACGAGACCCGATTGAGATTCGGGTTGTCCTTTTTGGGCATTAATCTATCCGTTGATGGTTGAAAGCTGTCAAAGCCGTAGAAATCATCGAGGCCTTCGTTTTGACAGGTTATGGATCCCGTAACTCTTAACGAGCCAGAAGTTATGGCCGGCCGAATAATCGATATCTACAGGGTGCAACATCCACGGTGCAAGGTGCAACATCCGTCCGAAATGGCGAAACAGTGCCGTATGACTTTTACAAATGCGTGCATGGATTTGAAACGAAATAGTACCATGGTGCACCACTATCCAGCGATGGGAAGTCGAAAACGGACCACGGTAATCCCGTTTTACCGTAAAAATCCACGTGTCGAAAAAACGAAGGGTAAAAAACTTACGAGACCCGATTGAGATTCAGGTTGTCCTTTTTGGGCATTAATCTATCCGTTGATGGCTGAAAGCTGTCAAAGCCGTAGAACTCTTCGAGGCCTTCGTTTTGACAGGTTATGCCTCCCGTAACTCTAAACGAGCTAGAAGTTATGGCCGTTCAAATAATCGATATCTACAGGGTGCAACATCCACGGTGCAAGTTGCAACATCCGTCCGAAATGGCGAAACAGTGTCGTACGACCTTTAGAAATTCATGCATGGATTTGAAATGGAACAGTACCATGGTGCACAACTCTCCAGTGATGGTAAATCGAAGACCAGCCACCGTAATCCCGTTTTACCGTAAAAATCCACGTGTCGAAAAAACGAAGGGTAAAAAACTTACGAGACCCGATTGAGATTCGGGTTGTCCTTTTTGGGCATTAAACTATCCGTTGACGCCTGAAAGCTATCAAAGTCGTAGAACTCGTCGAGGCCTTCGTTTTGACAGGTTATGGCTCCCGTTACTCTAAACGAGCCAGAAGTTATGGCCGTCCAAATAATCGATATCTACAAGGTGCAACATCCACGGTGCAAGGTGCAACATCCGTCCGAAATGGCGAAACAGTGCCGTACGACCTTTAGAAATTCACGCATGGATTTGAAACGGAAAATTACCATGGTGCACAACTCTCCAGCGACGGTAAATCGAAGACCAGCCACCGTAATCCCGTTTTACCGTAAAAATCCACGTGTCGAAAAAACGAAGGGTAAAAAACTTACGAGACCCGATTGAGATTCGGGTTGTCCTTTTTGGGCATTAATCTATCCGTAGACGTCTGAAAGCTGTCAAAGCCGTAGAAATCATCGAGGCCTTCATTTTGACAGGTTATGCCTCCCGTAACTCTTAACGAGCCAGAAGTTATGGCCGTCCGAATAATCGATATCTATGGGGTGCAACATCCATGGTGCAAGGTGCAACATCCGTCCGAAATGGCGAAACAGTGCCGTATGACTTTTAGACATGCGTGCATGGATTTGAAACAGAACAGTACCATGGTGCACCACTCTCCTGCGATGGGAAGTCGAAGACGGACCACGGTAATCACGTTTTACCGTAAAAATCCACGTGTCAAAAAAACGAAGGGTAAAAAACTTACGAGACCCGATTGAGATTCGAGTTGTCCTTTTTGGGCATTAATCTATCCGTTGACGGCCGAAAGCCGTCAAAGCCGTAGAACTCATCGAGGCCTTCGTTTTGATAGGTTATGGCTCCCGTAACTCTAAACGAGCCAGAAGTTATGGCCGTCCGAATAATCGATATCTACAGGGTGCAACATCCACGGTGCAACATCCGTCCGAAATGGCGAAACAGTGTCGTACGACTTTTAGAAATGCGTGCATGGATTTGAAATGGAACAGTACCATGGTGCACCACTCTCCCGCGATGGAAAGTCGAAGACGGGTCACGGTAATCACGTTTTACCGTAAAAATCCACGTGTCGAAAAAACGAAGGGTAAAAAACTTACGAGACCCGATTGAGATTCGGGTTGTCCTTTTGGAGCATTAATCTATCCGTTGATGGCTGAAAGCTGTCAAAGCGGTAGAACTTATCGAGGCCTTCGTTCTGACAGGTTATAGCTCCCGTAACTCTAAACGAGCCAGAAGTTATGGCCGTTCGAATAATCGATATCTATAGGGTGCAACATCGACGGTGCAAGGTGCAACATCCGTCCGAAATGGCGAAACAGTGCCGTACGACTTTTCGAAATGCGTGCATGGATTTGAAACGGAACAGTACCATGGTGCACCACTCTTCAGCGATGGTAAATCGAAGACGGGGCATCGTAATCCCGTTTTACCATAATAATCCACGTGTCGAAAAAACGAAGGGTAAAAAACTTATGAGACCCGATTGAGATTCGGGTTGTCCTTTTTGGGCATTAATCTATCCGTTGACGGCTGAAAGCTGTCAAAAACGTAGAACTCATCGAGGCCTTCCTTTTGACAGGTTATGGCTCCCGTAACTTTAAACGAGCCAGAAGTTATGGCCGTCCGAATAATCGATATCAACAGGGTGCAACATCCACGGTGCAAGGTGCAACATCCGTCCGAAATGGCGAAACAGTGCCGTACGTCCTTTAGAAATGCGTGCATGGATTTGTAACGGAACAGTACCTTGTTGCACCACTCTTCAGCGATGGGAAGTCGAAGACGGGGCACCGTAATCCCGTTTTGCCGTAAAAATCCACGTGTCGAAAAAACGAAGGGTAAAAAACTTACAAGACCCGATTGAGATTCCGGTTGTCCTTTTTGGGCATTAATCTATCCGTTGACGGCTGAAAGCTGTCAAAGCCATAGAACTCATCGAGGGCTTCGTTTTGAAAGATTATGGCTCCCGTAACTCTAAACGAGCCAGAAGTTATAGCCGTCCGAATAATCGATATCTACAGGGTGCAACATCCACGGTGCAAGGTGCAACATCCGTCCGAAATGGAAAAACAGTGCCGTACGACATTTCGAAATGCGTGCATGGATTTGAAACAGAACAGTACCATGGTGCACCTCTCTCCAGCGATGGTAAATCGAAGACCAGCCACGGTAATCCCGTTTTACCGTAAAAATCCACGTGTCGAAAAAACGAAGGGTAAAAAACTTACGAGACCCGATTGAGATTCGGGTTGTCCTTTTTGGGCATTAATATATCCGTTGATGGTTGAAAGCTGTCGAAGCTGTAGAAATCATCGAGGCCTTCGTTTAAATAGGTTATGGCTCCCGTAACTCTTAACGAGCCAGAAGTTATGGCCGTCCGAATAATCGATATCTACAGGGTGCAACATCCACGGTGCAAGGTGCAACATCCGTCCGAAATGGCGAAACAGTGCCGTATGACTTTTACAAATGCGTGCATGGATTTGAAACGGAATAGTACCATGGTGCACCACTCTCCAGCGATGGGATGTCGAAAACGGACCACGGAAATCCCGTTTTGCCGTAAAAATCCACGTGTCGAAAAAACGAAGGGTAAAAAACTTACGAGACCCGATTGAGATTCGGGTTGTCCTTTTTGGGCATTAATCTACCCGTTGATGGCTGAAAGCTGTCAAAGCCGTAGAACTCATCAAGGCCTTCGTTTTGATAGTTTATGGCTCCCGTAACTCTAAACGAGCCAGAAGTTATGGCCGTCCAAATAATCGATATCTACAGGGTGCAACATCCACGGTGCAAGGTGCAGCATCCGTCCGGAATGGCGAAACAGTGCCGTACGACCTTTTGAAATTCATGCATGGATTTGAAACGGAACAGTACCATGGTGCACAACTCTCCAGCGATGGTACATCGAAGACCAGCCACCGTAATCCCGTTTTACCGTAAAAATCCACGTGTCGAAAAAACGAAAGGTAAAAAACTTACGAGCCCCGATTGAGATATGGGTTGTCCTTTTTGGGCATTAAACTATCCGTTGATGCCTGAAAGCTATCAAAGCCGTAGAACTCGTCGAGGCCTTCGTTTTGACAGGTTATGGCTCCCGTAACTCTAAACGAGCCAGAAGTTATGGCCGTCCAAATAATCGATATCTACAAGGTGCAACATCCACGGTGCAAGGTGCAACATCCGTCCGAAATGGCGAAACAGTGCCGTACGACCTTTACAAATTCATGCATGGATTTGAAACGGAACAGTACCATGGTGCACAACTCTCCAGCGATGGTAAATCGAAGACCAGCCACCGTAATCCCGTTTTGCCGTAAAAATCCACGTGTCGAAAAAACGAAGGGTAAAAAACTTACGAGACCCGATTGAGATTCGGGTTGTCCTTTTTGGGCATTAATCTATCCGTAGACGCCTGAAAGCTGTCAAAGCCGTAGAAATCATTGAGGCCTACGTTTTGACAGGTTATGGCTCCCGTAACTCTTAACGAGCCAGAAATTATGGCCGTCCGAATAATCGATATCTACAGGGTGCAACATCCACGGTGCAAGGTGCAACATCCGTCCGAAATGGCGAAACAGTGCCGTAAGACCTTTAGAAATTCGTGCATGGATTTGAAATGGAATAGTACCATGGTACACCACACTCCAGCGACGGTAAATCGAAGACCATCCACGGTAATCCCGTTTTACCGTAAAAATCCACATGTCGAAAAAACGAAGGGTAAAAGACTTACGAGACCCGATTGAGATTCGGGTTGTCCTTTTTGGGCATTAATCTACCCGTTGATGGCTGAAAGCTGTCAAAGCCGTAGAACTCATCAAGGCCTTCGTTTTGATAGGTTATGGCTCCCGTAACTCTAAACGAGCCAGAAGTTATGGCCGTCCGAATAATCGATATCTACAGGGTGCAACATCCACGGTGCAAGGTGCAACATCCGTCCGAAATGGCGAAACAGTGCCGTATGACTTTTAGAAATGCGTGCATGGATTTGAAACGGAACAGTACCATGGTGCACCACTCTCCAGCGATGGAAAGTCGAAAACGGACCACGGTAATCCCGTTTTACCGTAAAAATCCACGTGTCGAAAAAACGAAGGGTAAAAAACTTATGAGACCCGATTGAGATTCGGGTTGTCCTTTTTGGGCATTAATCTATACGTTGACGGTTGAAAGCTGTCAAAGCTGTAGAACTCATCGAGGCCTTCGTTTTGATAGGTTATGGCTCCCGTAACTCTAAACGAGCCAGAATTAATGGCCGTTCGAAAAATCGATATCTATAGGGTGCAACATCCACGGTGCAAGGTGCAACATCCGTCCGAAATGGCGAAACAGTGTCGTACGACTTTTAGAAATGCGTTCATGCATTTGAAACGGAACAGTACCATGGTGCACCACTCTCCAGCGATGGTAAATCGAAGAACAGCCACGATAATCCCGTTTTGCCGTAAAAATCCACGTGTCGAAAAAACGAAGGGTAAAAAACTTACGAGACCCGATTGAGATTCGGGTTGTCCTTTTTGGGCATTAATTTATCCGTTGATGGCTGAAAGATGTCAAAGCCGTAGAACTCATCGAGGCCTTCGTTTTTACAGGTTATGGCTCCCGTAACTCTAAACGAGCCAGATGTTATGGTCGTCCGAATAATCGATATCTACAGGGTGCAACATCCACGGTGCAAGGTGCAACATCCGTCCGAAATGGCGAAACAGTGCCGTACGACATTTAGAAATGCGTGTATGGATTTGAAACGGAACAGTACCATGATGCACCACTCTCCAGCAATGGAAAGTCGAAGACGGGACACGGTAATCCCGTTTTACCGTAAAAATCCACGTGTCGAAAAAACGAAGGGAAAAAACTTACGAGACCCGATTGAGATTCGGGTTGTCCTTTTTGGGCATTAATCTATCCGTTGACGGCTGAAAGCTGTCAAAGCCGTAGAACTCATCGAGGCCTTCGTTTTGATAGGTTATGGCTCCCGTAACTCTAAACGAGCCAGAAGCTATAGCCGTCCGAATAATCGATATCTACAGGGTGCAACATCCACGGTGCAAGGTGCAACATCCGTCCGAAATGGCGAAACAGTGTCGTACGACTTTTCAAAATGCGTGCATGGATTTGAAACGGAACAGTACCATGGTGCACCCCTCTCCAGCGATGGTAAATCGAAGACCAGCCACCGTAATCCCCGTTTTATTGTAAAAATCCACGTGTCGAAAAAACGAAGGGTAAAAAACTTACGAGACCCGATTGAGATTCGGGTTGTCCTTTTTGGGCATTAATATATCCGTTGACGGCTGAAAGTTGTCGAAGCCGTAGAACTCATCGAGGCCTTCGTATTGACAGGTTATGGCTCCTGTAACTCTAAACGAGCCAGAAGTTATGGTCGTCCGAATAATCGATATCTACAGGGTGCAACATCCACGGTGCAAGTTGCAACATCCGTCCGAAATGGCGAAGCAGTGCCGCACGACCTTTAGAAATGCGTGCATGGATTTGAAACGGAATAGTACCATGGTGCACCACTCTTCCGCGATGGGAAGTCAAAGACGGGGCACCGTAATCCCGTTTTACCGTAAAAATCCACGTGTCGAAAAAACGAAGGGTAAAAAACTTACGAGACCCGATTGAGATTCGGGTTGTCCTTTTTGGGCATTAATCTATCCGTTGATGGCTAAAAGCTGTCAAAACCGTAGAAATCATCGAGGCCTTCGTTTTGACAGGTTATGGCTCCCGTAACTCTAAACGAGCCAGAAGTTATGGCCGTCCGAATAATCATATCTACAGGGTGCAACATCCACGGTGCAAGGTGCAACATCCGTCCGAAATGGCGAAACAGTGTCGTACGACTTTTAGAAATGCGTTCATGCATTTGAAACGGAACAGTACCATGGTGCACCACTCTCCAGCGATGGTAAATCGAAGAACAGCCACGATAATCCCGTTTTGCCGTAAAAATCCACGTGTCGAAAAAACGAAGGGTAAAAAACTTACGAGACCCGATTGAGATTCGGGTTGTCCTTTTTGGGCATTAATTTATCCGTTGATGGCTAAAAGCTGTCAAAGCCGTAGAACTCATCGAGGCCTTCGTTTTGACAGGTTATGGCTCCCGTAACTCTAAACGTGCCAAAAGTTATGGTCGTCCGAATAATCTATATCTATAGGGTGCAACATCCACGGTGCCAGGTGCAACATCCGTCCGAAATGGCGAAACAGTGCCGTACGACTTTTAGAAATGCGTGCATGGATTTGAAACGGAACAGTACCATGGTGCACCACTCTCCAGCGATGGTAAATCGAAGACCAGCCACCGCAATCCCCGTTTTACCGTAAAAATCCACGTGTCGAAAAAACGAAGGGTAAAAAACTTACGAGACCCGATTGAGATTCGGGTTGTCCATTTTGGGCATTAATCTATCCGTTGACGGCTGAAAGTTGTCGAAGCCGTATAACTCATCGAGGCCTTCGTTTTGACAGGTTATGGCTCCCGTAACTCTAAACGAGCCAGAAGTTATGGTCGTCCGAATAATCGATATCTACAGGGTGCGACATCCACGGCGCAAGGTGCAACATCCGTCTGAAATGGCGAAGCAGTGCCGTACGACCTTTAGAAATGCGTGCATGGATTTGAAACGGAATAGTACCATGGCGCACCACTCTTCCGCGATGGGAAGTCGAAGACGGGGCACCGTAATCCCATTTTACCGTAAAAATCCACGTGTCGAAAAAACGAAGGGTAAAAAACTTACGAGACCCGATTGAGATTCGGGTTGTCCTTTTTGGGCATTAATCTATCCGTTGACGGCTGAAAGCTGTCAAAAACGTAGAACTCATCGAGGCCTTCGTTTTGACAGGTTATGGCTCCCGTAACTCTAAACGAGCCAGAAGTTATGGCCGTCCGAATAATCGATATATACAGGGTGCAACATCCACGGTGCAAGGTGCAACATCCGTCCGAAATGGCGAAACAGTGCCGTACGACTTTTAGAAAAATGTGCATGGATTTGAAACGGAACAGTACCATGGTGCACCACTCTCCAGCGATGGGAAGTCGAAGACGGGCCACGGTTATGCCGTTGTACCGTAAAAATCCACGTGTCGAAAAAATGAAGGGTAAAAAACTTACGAGACCCGATTGAGATTCGGGTTGTCCTTTTTGGGCATTAATCTATCCATCGATGGATGAAAGCTGTCAAAGCCGTAGAACTCATCGAGGCCTTCGTTTTGACAGGTTATGGTTCCCGTAACTCTAAACGAGCCAGAAGTTATAGCCGTCCGAATAATCGATATCTACAGGGTGCAACATCCACGGTGCAAGGTGCAAAATCCGTCTGAAATGGCGAAACAGTGCCGTACGACTTTTCAAAATGTGTGCATGGATTTGAAACGGAACATTACCATGGTGCACCACTCTCCAGCGATGGGAAGTCGAAGACTTGCCACGGTAATCCCGTTTTACCGTAAAAATCCACGTGTCGAAAAAACGAAGGGTAAAAAACTTACGAGACCCGATTGAGATTCGGGTTGTCCTTTTTGGGCATTAATCTATCCGTTTATGGCTGAAAGCTGTCAAAGCCGTAGAACTCATCGAGGCCTTCGTGTTGATAAGTTATGGCTCCCATAACTCTAAACGAGCAAGAAGTTATGGCCGTCCGAATAATCGATATCTACAGGGTGCAACATCCACGGTGCAAGGCGCAACATCCGTCCGGAATGGCGAAACAGTGTCGTACGACTTTTAGAAATGCGTTCATGCAATTGAAACGGAACAGTACCATGGTGCACCACTCTCCAGCGATGGTAAATCGAAGACCAGCCACGGTAATCCCGATTTGCCGTAAAAATCCTCGTGTCGAAAAAACGAAGGGTAAAAAACTTACGGGACCCGATTGAGATTCGGTTGTCCTTTTTGGGCATTAATATATCCGTTGATGGCTGAAAGCTATCAAAGCCGTAGAACTCATCGAGGCCTTCGTTTTGACAGGTTATGGCTCCCATAACTCTAAACGAGCCAGAAGTTATGGCCGTCCGAATAATCGATATCTACAGGGTGCAACATGCACGGTGCAAGGTGCAACATCCGTCCGAAATGGCGAAACAGTGCCGTACGACTTTTAGAAATGCATGCATGGATTTGAACGGAACAGTACCATGGTGCACCGCTCTCCAGCGATGGTAAGTCGAAGACGGGCCACGGTAATCCCGTTTTAACGTAAAAATCCACGTGTCGAAAAAACGAAGGGTAAAAAACTTACAAGACCCGATTGAGATTCGGGTTGTCCTTTTTGGGCATTAATCTATCCGTTGATGGCTGAAAGCTGTCAAAGCCGTAGAACTCATCGAGACCTTCGTTGTGACAGGTTATGGCTCCCGTAACTCTTAACGAGCCAGAAGTTATGGCCGTCCGAATAATCGATATCTACAGGGTGCAACATCCACGGTGCAAGGTGCAACATCCGTCCGAAATGGCGAAACAGTGTCGTACGACTTTTCAAAATGCGTGCATGGATTTTAAACGGAACAGTACCTTGGTGCACCACTCTCCAGCGATGGTAAATCGAAGGCCAACCACCGTAATCCCCATTTTACCGTAAAAATCCACGTGTCGAAAAAACGAAGGGTAAAAAACTTACGAGACCCGATTGAGATTCGGGTTGTCCATTTTGGGCATTAATCTACCCGTTGATGGCTGAAAGTTGTCAAAGCCGTAGAACTCATCAAGGCCTTCGTTTTGATAGGTTATGGCTCCCGTAACTCTAAACGAGCCAGAAGTTATGGCCGTCCTAATAATCGATATCTACAGGGTGCAACATCCACGGTGCAAGGTGCAACATCCGTCCGGAATGGCGAAACAGTGCCGTACGACCTTTAGAAATTCATGCATGGATTTGAAACGGAACAGTACCATGGTGCACAACTCTCCAGCGATGGTAAATCGAAGACCAGCCACCGTAATCCCGTTTTGCCGTAAAAATCCACGTGTCGAAAAACCGAAAGGTAAAAAACTTACGAGCCCCGATTGAGATTCGGGTTGTCCTTTTTGGGCATTAAACTATCCGTTGATGCCTGAAAGCTATCAAAGCCGTACAACTCGTCGAGGCCTTCGTTTTGACAGGTTATGGCTCCCGTAACTCTAAACGAGCCAGAAGTTATGGCCGTCCAAATAATCGATATCTACAAGGTGCAACATCCACGGTGCAAGGTGCAACATCCATCCGAAATGGCGAAATAGTGCCGTACGACCTTTAGAAATTCATGCATGGATTTGAAACGGAACAGTACCATGGTGCACAACTCTCCAGCGATGGTAAATCGAAGACCAGCCACCGTAATCCCGTTTTGCCGTAAAAATCCACGTGTCGAAAAAACGAAGGGTAAAAAACTTACGAGACCCGATTAAGATTCGGGTTGTCCTTTTTGGGCATTAATCTATCCGTAGACGCCTGAAAGCTGTCAAAGCCGTAGAAATCATCGAGGCCTACGTTTTGACAGGTTATGGCTCCCGTAACTCTTAACGAGCCAGAAATTATGGCCATCCGAATAATCGATATCTACAGGGTGCAACATCCACGGAGCAAGGTGCAACATCCGTCCGAAATGGAGAAACAGTGCCGTAAGACCTTTAGAAATTCGTGCATGGATTTGAAATGGAACAGTACCATGGTACACCACACTCCAGCAACGGTAAATCGAAGACCATCCACGGTAATCCCGTTTTACCGTAAAAATCCACGTGTCGAAAAAACGAAGGGTAAAAAACTTACGAGACCCGATTGAGATTCGGGTTGACCTTTTTGGGCATTAATCAATCCGTTGATGGCTGAAAGCTATCAAAGCCATAGAAATCATCGAGGCCTTTGTTTTGACAGGTTATGGCTCCCGTAACTCTTAACGAGCCAGAAGTTATGGCCGTCCGAATAATCGATATCTACAGGGTGCAACATCCACGGTGCAAGGTGCAACATCCGTCCGAAATGGCGAAATAGTGCCGTATGACTTTTAGAAATGCGTGCATGGATTTGAAACGGAACAGTACCATGGTGCACCACTCTCCAGCGATAGAAAGTCGAAAACGGACCACGGTAATCCCGTTTTACCGTAAAAATCCACGTGTCGAAAAAACGAAGGGTAAAAAACTTACGAGACCCGATTGAGATTCGGGTTGTCCTTTTTGGGCATTAATCTATCCATTGACGGTTGAAAGCTGTCAAAGCTGTAGAACTCATCGAGGGCTTCGTTTTGATAGGTTATGGCTCCCGTAACTCTAAACGAGCCAGAATTAATGGCCGTTCGAAAAATCGATATCTACAGGGTGCAACATCCACGGTGCAAGGTGCAACATCCGTCCGAAATGGCGAAACAGTGTCGTACGACTTTTAGAAATGCGTTCATGCATTTGAAACGGAACAGTACCATGGTGCACCACTCTCCAGCGATGGTAAATCGAAGAACAGCCACGGTAATCCCGTTTTGCCGTAAAAATCCACGTGTCGAAAAAACGAAGGGTAAAAAACTTACGAGACCCGATTGAGATTCGGGTTGTCCTTTTTGGGCATTAATCAAACCGTTGACGGCTAAAAGTTGTCAAAACCGTAGAACTCATCGAGGCCTTCGTTTTGACAGGTTATGGCTCCCGTAACTCTAAACGAGCCAGAAGTTATGGCCGTCCGAATAATCGATATCTACAGGGTGCAACATCCACGGTGCAAGGTGCAACATCCGTCCGAAATGGCGAAACAGTGCCGTACGACTTTTAGAAATGCGTGTATGGATTTGAAACGGAACAGTACCATGGTGCACCACTCTCCAGCAATGGGAAGTCGAAGACGGGCCACGGTAATCCCGTTTTACCGTAAAAATCCACGTGTCGAAAAAACGAAGGGTCAAAACTTACGAGACCCGATTGAGATTCGGGTTGTCCTTTTTGGGCATTAATCTATCCGTTGACGGCTGAAAGCTGTCAGAGCCGTAGAACTCATCGAGGCCTTCGTTTTGACAGGTTATGGCTCCCGTAACTCTAAACGAGCCAAAAGTTATGGTCGTCCGAATAATCGATATCTACAGGGTGCAACATCCACGGTGCAAGGTGCAACATCCTCCGAAATGGCGAAGCAGTGCCGTACGGCCTTTAGAAATGCGTGCATGGATTTGAAACGGAATAGTACCATGGTGCACCACTCTTCCGCGATGGGAAGTCGAAGACGGGGCACCGTAATCCCGTTTTACTGTAAAAATCCACGTGTCGAAAAAACGAAGGGTGAAAAACCTACGAGACCCGATTGAGATTCGGGTTGTCCTTTTTGGGCATTAATCTATCCGTTGACGGCTGAAAGCTGTCAAAAACGTAGAACTCATCAAGGCCTTCGTTTTGACAGGTTATGGCTCCTGTAACTCTAAACGAGCCAGAAGTTATGGTCGTCCGAATAATCGATATCTACATGGTGCAACATCCACGGTGCAAGGTGCAACATCCGTCCGAAATGGCGAAACAGTGCCGTACGACTTTTAGAAAAATGTGCATGGATTTGAAACGGAACAGTACCATGGTGCACCACTCTCCAGCGATGGTTAATCGAAGACCAGCCACGGTAATCCCGTTTTACCGTAAAAATCCACGTGTCGAAAAAACGAAGGGTAAAAAACTTACAAGACCCGATTGAGATTCGGGTTGTCCTTTTTGGGCATTAATCTATCCGTTGATGGCTGAAAGCTGTCAAAGCCGTAGAACTCATCGAGGCCTTCGTGTTGATAAGTTATGGATCCCGTAACTCTAAACGAGCAAGAAGTTATGGCCGTCCGAAAAATCGATATCTAAAGGGTGCAACATCCACGGTGCAAGGTGCAACATCCGTCCGAAATGGCGAAACAGTGTCGTACGACTTTTAGAAATGCGTTCATGCAATTGAAACGGAACAGTACCATGGTGCACCACTCTCCAGCGATGGTAAATCGAAGACCAACCACGGTAATCCCGATTTGCCGTAAAAATCCCCGTGTCGAAAAAACGAAGGGTAAAAAACTTACGGGACCCGATTGAGATTCGGGTTGTCCTTTTTGGGCATTAATATATCCGTTGATGGCTGAAAGCTATCAAAGCCGTAGAACTCATCGAGGCCTTCGTTTTGACAGGTTATGGCTAACATAACTCTAAACGAACCAGAAGTTATGGCCGTCCGAATAATCGATATCTACAGGGTGCAACATCCACGGTGCAAGGTGCAACATCCGTCCGAAATGGCGAAACAGTGCCGTACGACTTTTAGAAATGCATGCATGGATTTGAACGGAACAATACCATGGTGCACCACTCTCCAGCGATGGTAAGTCGAAGACGGGCCACGGTAATCCCGTTTTAACGTAAAAATCCACGTGTCGAAAAAACGAAGGGTAAAAAACTTACGAGACCCCATTTGAAACGGAACAGTACCATGGTGCACCACTCTCCAGCGATGGTAAATCGAAGACCAGCCACCGTAATCCCGTTTTACCGTAAAAATCCACGTGTCGAAAAAACGAAGGGTAAAAAACTTACGAGACCCGATTGAGATTCGGGTTGTCGTTTTTGTGCATTAATATATCCGTTGATGGCTGAAAGCTGTCAAAGATGTAGAACTCATCGAGGCCTTCGTTTTGACAGGTTATGGCTCCCGTAACTCTAAACGAGCCAGAAGTTATGGCCGTCCGAATAATCGATATCTACAGGGTGCAACATCCACGGTGCAAGGTGCAACATCCGTCCGAAATGGGGAAACAGTGCCGTACGACTTTTAGAAATGCGTGCATGGACTTGAAACGGAACAGTACCATGGTGCACCACTCTCCAGCGATGGTAAATCGAAGACCAGCCACCGTAATCCCGTTTTACCGTAAAAATCCACGTCTCGAAAAAACGAAGGGTAAAAAACTTACGAGACCCCATTGAGATTCGGGTTGTCCTTTTTGGGCATTAATCTATCCGTTGATGGCTGAAAGCTGTCAAAGCCATAGAACTCATCGAGGCCTTCGTCTTGACAGGTTATGGCTCCCGTAACTCTAAACGAGCCAGAAGTTATGGTCGTCCGAATAATCGATATCTACAGGGCGCAACATCCACGGTGCAAGGTTTGACATCCGTCCGAAATGGCGAAACAGTGCCGTACGACTTTTAGAAATGCGTGCATGGATTTGAAACGAAACAGTACCATGGTGCACCACTCTTCAGCGATGGGAAGTCGATGACGGGCCACGGTAATCCCGTTTTACCGTAAAAATCCACGTGTCGAAAAAACGAAGGGTAAAAAACTTACGAGACCCGATTGAGATTCGGGTTGTCCTTTTTGGGCATTAATCTATCCGTTGACGGCTGAAAGCTGTCAAAGCCGTAGAACTCGTCGAGGCCTTCGTTTTGACAGATTATGGCTCCCGTAACTCTAAACGAGCCAGAAGTTATGGCCGTCCGAATAATCGATATCTACAGGGTGCAACATCCACGGTGCAAGGTGCAACATCCGTCCGAAATGGCGAAACAGTGGCGTACGACCTTTAGAAATACGTGCATGGATTTGAAACGGAACAGTACCATGGTGCACCACTCTCCAGCGATGGTAAATCGAAGACCAGCCACAATAATCCCGTTTTACCGTAAAAATCCACGTGTCGAAAAAACGAAGGGTAAAAAACTTACGAGACCCGATTGAGATTCGGGTTGTCCTTTTTGGGCATTAATCTATCCGTTGACGGCTGAAAGCTGTCAAAGCCGTAGAACTCATCGAGGCCTTCGTTTTGACAGGTTATGGCTCCCGTAACTCTAAACGAGCCAGAAGTTATGGCCGTCCGAATAATCGATATCTACAGGGTGCAACATCCACGGTGCAAGCTGCAACATCCGTCCGAAATGGCGAAACAGTGCCGTACGACCTTTAGAAATGCGTGCATGGATTTGAAACGGAACAGTACCATGGTGCACGACTCTTCAACGATGGGAAGTCGAAGACGGGCCACGGTAATCCCGTTTTACCGTAAAAATCCACGTGTCGAAAAAACGAAGGGTAAAAAACTTACGAGACCCGATTGAGATTCGGGTTGTCCTTTTTGGGCATTAATCTATCCGTTGACGGCCGAAAGCTGTCAAATCCATAGAACTCATCGAGGCCTTCGTTTTGACAGGTTATGACTCCCGTAACTCTAAACGATCCAGAAGTTATGGCCGTCCGAATAATCGATATCTACAGGGTGCAACATCCACGGTGTAAGGTGCAACATCCGTCCGAAATGGCGAAACAGTGCCGTACGACTTTTTGAAATGTGTGCATGGATTTGAAACGGAACAGTACCATGGTGCACCACTCTTCAGCGATGGGAAGTCAAAGACGGGCCACGGTAATCCCGTTTTACCGTAAAAATCCACGTGTCGAAAAAACGAAGGGTAAAAAACTTACGAGACCCGGTTGAGCTTCGGGTTGTCCTTTTTAGGCATTAGTCTATCCGTTGACGGCTGAAAGCTGTCAAAGCCGTAGAACTCATCGAGGCCTTCGTTTTGATAGGTTATGGCTCCCGTAACTCTAAACGAGCCAGAAGTTATGGCCGTCCGAATAATCGATATCTACAGGGTGGAACATCCACGGTGCAAGGTGCAACATCCGTCCGAAACGGCGAAACAGTGCCGTATGACTTTTAGAAATTCGTGCATGGATTTGAAATGGAACTGTACCATGGTGCCCCACTCTTCAGCAATGGGAAGTCGAAGACGGGCCACGGTAATCCCGTTTACCGTAAAAATCCACGTGTCGAAAAAACGAAGGGTAAAAAACTTACGAGACCCGATCGAGATTCGGGTTGTCCTTTTTGGGCATTAATCTATCCGTTGAAGACTGAAAGCTGTCAAAGCCGTAGAACTCATCGAGGCCTTCGTTTTGACAGGTTATGGCTCCCGTAACTCTAAACGAGCCAGAAGTTATGGCCGTCCGAATAATCGATATCTAAAGGGTGCAACATCCACGGTTCAAGGTGCAACATCCGTCCGAAATGGGGAAATAATGCCGTACGACTTTTAAAAATGCATGCATGGATTTGAAACGGAACAGTACCATGGTGCATCACTCTTCAACGATGGGAAGTCGAAGTCCGGCCACGGTAATCCCGTTTTACCGTAAAAATCCACATGTCGAAAAAACGAAGGGTCAAAAACTTACGAGACCCGATTGAGATTCGGGCTGTCCTTTTTGGGCATTAATCTATCCGTTGACGGCTGGAAATGGTCAGAGCCGTAGATCTAATCGAGACCTTCGTTTTGATAGGTTATGGCTCCCGTAACTCTAAACGAGCCAGAAGTTATGGCCGTCCGAATTATCGATATCTACAGGGCGCAACATCCACGGTGCAAGGTGCAACATCCGTCCGAAATGGCGAAACAGTGCCATACGACCTATAGAAATGCGTGCATGGATTTGAAACGGAATAGTAGCATGGTGCACCACTCTTCAGGGATGTGAAGTCGAAGACGGGGAACCGTAATCCCGTTTTACCGTAAAAATCCACTTGTCGAAAAAACGAAGGGTAAAAAACTTACGAGACCCGATTGAGATTCGGGTTGTCCTTTTTGGGCATTAATCTATCCATTGACGGCTGAAAGCTGTCAAAGCCGTAGAACTCGTCGAGGCCTTCGTTTTGACAGGTTATGGCTTTCGTAACTCTAAACGAGCCAGAAGTTATGGCCTTCCGAATAATCGATATCTACAGGGTGTAACATCCACGGTGCAAGGTGCAACATCCGTCCGGAATGGAGAAATAGTGTCGTACGACCATTAGAAATGCGTGCATGGATTTGAAATGGAACAGTACCACGGTGCACCACTCCCCAGCGATGGTAAATCGAAGACCAGCCAAAGTAATCCCGTTTTACCGTAAAAATCCACGTGTCGAAAAAACGAAGGGTAAAAAACTTATGAGACCCGATTGAGATTCGGGTTGTCCTTTTTGGGCATTAATATATCCGTTGATGGCTGAAAGCTGTCAAAGCCGTAGAACTCATCGAGGCCTTCGTTTTGACAGGATATGGCTTCCGTAACTCTAAACGAGCCAGAAGTTATGGCCGTCCGAATAATCGATATCTATAGGGTGCAACATCCACGGTGCAAGGTGCAACATCCGTCCGAAATGGGGAAACAGTGCCGTACGATTTTTAGAAATGCGTGCATGGATTTGAAACGGAACAGTACCATGGTGCACCACTCTCCAGCGATGGTAAATCGAAGACCAGCCACCGTAATCCCGTTTTACCGTAAAAATCCATGTGTCGAAAAAACGAAGGGTAAAAAACTTACGAGACCCCATTGAGATTCGGGTTGTCCTTTTTGGGCATTTATCTATCCGTTGATGGCTGAAAGCTGTCAAAGCCATAGAACTCATCGAGGCCTTCGTCTTGACAGGTTATGGCTCCCGTAACTCTAAACGAGCCAGATGTTATGGCCGTCCGAATAATCGATATCTACAGGGCGCAACATCCACGGTGCAAGGTTTGACATCCGTCCGAAATGGCGAAACAGTGCCGTACGACTTTTAGAAATGCGTGCATGGATTTGAAACAAAACAGTACCATGGTGCACCACTCTTCAGCGATGGGAAGTCGATGACGGGCCACGGTAATCCCGTTTTACCGTAAAAATCCACGTGTCGAAAAAACGAAGGGTAAAAAACTTATGAGACCCGATTGAGATTCGGGTTGTCCTTTTTGGGCATTAATCTATCCATTGACGGCTGAAAGCTGTCAAAGCCGTAGAACTCATCGAGGCCTTCGTTTTGACAGATTATTGCTCCCGTAACTCTAAACGAGCCAGAAGTTATGGCCGTCCGAATAATCGATATCTACAGGGTGCAACATCCACGGTGCAAGGTGCAACATCCGTCCGAAATGGCGAAACAGTACCGTACGACCTTTAGAAATGCGTGCATGGATTTGAAATGGAACAGTACCATGGTGCACCACTCTCCAGCGATGGTAAATCGAAGACCAGCCACCGTAATCCCGTTTTACCGTAAAAATCCACGTGTCGAAAAAACGAAGGGTAAAAAACTTACGAGACCCGATTGAGATTCGGTTTGTCCTTTTTGGGCATTAATATATCCGTTGTCGGCTGAAAGTGGTCAAAGCCGTAGAACTCATCGAGGCCTTCGTTTTGACAGGTTATGGCTCTCGCAACTCTAAACGAGCCAGAAGTTATGGCCGTCCGAATAATAGATATCAACAGGGTGCCACATCCACGGTGTAAGGTGCAACATCCGTCCGAAATGGCGAAACAGTGCCGTACGACTTTTAGAAATGCATGCATGGATTTGAAACGGAACAGTACCATGGTGCACCACTCTTCAGCGATGGGAAGTCGAAGACGGGCCACGGTAATCCCGTTTACCGTAAAAATCCACGTGTCGAAAAAACGAAGGGTAAAAAACTTACGAGACCCGATAGAGATTCGGGTTGTCCTATTTAGGCATTAATCTATCCGTGGACGGGTGAAAGCTGTCAAAGCCGTAGAACTCATCGAGGCCTTCGTTTTGACAGGTTATGGCTCCCGTAACTCTAAACGAGCCAGAAGTTATGGCCGTCCGAATAATCGATATCTGCAGGGTGCAACATCCACGGTGCAAGGTGCAACATCCGTCCGAAATGGCGAAACAGTGCCGTACGACTTTTAGAAATGCGTGCATGGATTTGAAACGGAACAGTACCATGGTGCACCACTCTTCAGCGGTGGGAAGTCGAAGACGGGCCACGGTAATACCGTTTTACCGTAAAAATCCACGTGTCGAAAAAACGAAGGGTAAAAAAACTTACGAAAACCGATTGAGATTCGGGTTGTCCTTTTTGGGCATTAATCCATCCGTTGACGGCTGGAAATGGTCAGAGCCGTAGAACTCATCGTGACCTTCGTTTTGACAGGTTATGGCTCCCGTAACTCTAAACGAGGCAGAAGTTATGGCCGTCCGAATAATCGATATCTACAGGGTGCAACTTCCATGATGCAAGGTGCAACATCCGTCCGAAATGGCGAAACAGTGCCGTACGACTTTCTAGAAATGCGTGCATGGATTTGAAACGGAACAGAACCATGGTGCACCACTCTCCAGTGATGGTAAATCGAAGACGGGCCACCGTAATCCCGTTTTACCGTAAAATCCACGTGTCGAAAAAATGAAGGGTAAAAAACTTATGAGAACCGATTGAGATTCGGGTTGTCCTTTTTGGGCATTAATATATCCGTTGATGGCTGAAAGCTGTCAAAGCCGTAGAACTCATCGAGGCCTTCGTTTTGACAGGTTATGGCTTCCGCAACTCTAAACGAGCCAGAAGTTATGGCCGTCCGAATAATCGATATCTACAGGGTGCAACATCCACGGTGCAAGGTGTAACATCCGTCTGAAATGGAGAAACAGTGCCGTTCGACTTTTAGAAATGCGTGCATGGATTTGAAATGGAACAGTACCATGGTGCACCACTCTTCAGCGATGGGAAGTCGAACACGGGCCACGGTAATCCCGTTTTACCGTAAAAATCCACGTGTCGAAAAAACGAAGGGTTAAAAACTTACGAGACCCGATTGAGATTCGGGTTGTCCTTTTTGGGCATTAATCTATCCGTTGACGGCTGAAAGCTGTCAAAGCCGTAGAACTCATCGAGGCCTTCGTTTTGACAGGTTATGGCTCCCGTAACTCTAAACGAGCCAGAAGTTATGGCCGTCCGAATAATCGATATCTACAGGGTGCAACATCCACGGTGCAAGGTGCAACATCCGTCCGAAATGGCGAAACAGTGCCGTATGGCTTTTAGAAATGCGTGCATGCATTTGAAACGGAACAGTACCATGGTGCACGACTCTTCAACGATGGGAAGTCGAAGACGGGCCATGGTAATCCCGTTTTACCGTAAAAATCCACGTGTCGAAAAAACGAAGGGTAAAAAACTTACGAGACCCGATTGAGATTCGGGTTGTCCTTTTTGGGCATTAATCTATCCATTGACGGCCGAAAGCTGTCAAATCCATAGAACTCATCGAGGCCTTCGTTTTGACAGGTTATGGCTCCCGTAACTCTAAACGATCCAGAAGTTATGGCCGTCCGAATAATCGATATCTACAGGGTGCAACATCCACGGTGCAAGGTGCAACATCCGTCCGAAATGGCGAAACTGTGCCGTACGACCTTTAGAAATGTGTGCATGGATTTGAAACGAAACAGTACCATGGTGCACCACTCTCCAGCGATGGTAAATCGAAGACCAGCCACCGTAATTCCGTTTTACCGTAAAAATCCACGTGTCGAAAAAACGAAGGGTAAAAAACTTACGAGACCAGATTGAGATTCGGGTTGTCCTTTTTGGGCATTAATCTATCCGTTGACGGCTGAAAGCTGTCAAAGCCGTAGAACACATCGAGGCCTCCGTTTTGACAGGTTATGGCTCCCGTAACTCTAAACGAGCCAGAAGTTATGGCCGTCCGAATAATCGATATCTACAGGGTGCAACATCCACGGTGCAAGGTGCAACATCCGTCCGAAATGGCGAAACAGTGCCGTACGACTTTTAGAAATGCGTGCATGGATTTGAAACGGAACAGTACCATGCTGCAACACTCTCCAACTATGGGAAGTCGAAGACGGGCCACGGTAATACCATTTTACCGTAAAAATCCACGTGTCGAAAAAACGAAGGGTAAAAAACTTACGAGACCCGATTGAGATTCAGGTTGTCCTTTTTGGGCATTAATCTATCCGTTGACGGCTGGAAACGGTCAGAGCCAAGGAACTCATCGAGGCCTTCGTTTTGACAGGTTATGACTCCCGTAACTCTAAACGAGCCAGAAGTTATGGTCGTCCGAATAATCGATATCTACAATGTGCAATATCCACGGTGCAAGGTGCAACATCCATCCGAAATGGCGAAACAGTGTCGTACGACTTTTAGCAATGCGTCCATGGATTTGAAACAGAACAGTACCATGGTGCACCACTCTTCAGCGATGGGAAGTCGAAGACGGGACACGGAAATCCCGTTTTACCGTAAAAATCCACGTGTCGAAAAAACGAAGGGTAAAAAACTTACGAGACCCGATTGAGATTCGGGTTGTCCTTTTTGGGCATTAATCTATCCGTTGACGGCTGAAAGCTGTCAAAACCGTAGAACTCAACGAGACCTTCGTTTTGACAGGTTATGGCTCCCGTAACTCTAAACGTGCCAGAAGTTATGGCCGTCCGAATAATCGATATCTACAGGGTGCGACATCCACGGTGCAAGGTGCAACATCCGTCCAAAATGGCGAAACATTGTCGTACGACCATTAGAAATGCGTGAATGGATTTGAAACGGAACAGTACCATGGTGCACCACTCTCCAGCGATGGTAAATCGAAGACCAGCTACCGTAATCCCGTTTTACCATAAAAATCCACGTGTCGAAAAAACGAAGGGTAAAAAACTTACGAGACCCGATTGAGATTGGGGTTGTCCTTTTTGGGCATTAATCTATCCGTTAACGGCTGAAAGCTGTCAAAGCCGTAGAACTCATCGAGGCCTCCGTTTTGACAGGTTATGGCTCCCGTAAATCTTAACGAGACAGAAGTTATGGCCGTCCGAATAATCGATATCTAAAGGGTGCAACATCCACGGTGCAAGGTGCAACATCCGTCCGAAATGGGGAAACAATGCCGTACGACTTTTAGAAATGCGTGCATGGATTTGAAATGGAACAGTACCATGGTGCATCACTCTTCAACGATGGGAAGTCGAAGACGGGCCACGGTAATCCCGTTTTACCGTAAAAATCCACGTGTCGAAAAAACGAAGGGTAAAAAACTTACGAGACCCGATTGAGATTAAGGTTGTCCTTTTTGGGCATTAATCTATCCGTTGACGGCTGGAAACGGTCAGAGCCGTAGAACTCATCGAGACCTTCGTTTTGACAGGTTATGGCTCCCGTAACTCTAAACGAGCCAGAAGTTATGGCCGCCCCAATTATCGATATCTACAAGGTGCAACATCCACGGTGCAAGGTGCAACATCCGTCCAAAATGGCGAAACAGTGCTGTACGACCTTTAGAAATGCGTGCCTGGATTAGAAACGGAAGAGTACCATGGTGCACCACTCTTCAGCGATGTGAAGTCGAAGATGGGGAACCGTAATCCCGTTTTACCGTAAAAATCCACGTGTCGAAAAAACGAAGGGTAGAAAACTTACGAGACCCGATTGAGATTCGGGTTGTCCTTTTTGGGCATTAATCTATCCGTTGACGGCTAAAAGAGGTCAAAGCCGTAGAACTCATCGAGGCCTTCGTTTTGACAGGTTATGGCTTTTGTAACTCTAAACGAGCCAGAAGTTATGGCCGTCCGAATAATCGATATCTACAGGGTGCAACATCCACGGTGCAAGGTGCAACATCCGTCCGAAATGGAGAAACAGTGTCGTACGACTTTTAGAAATGCGTGCATGGATTTGAAACGGAACAGTACCACGGTGCACCACTCTCCAGCCATGGTAAATCGAAGACCAGCCACCGTAATCCCGTTTTACCGTAAAAATCCACGTGTCGAAAAAACGAAGGGTAAAAAACTTACGAGACCCGATTGAGATTCGGGTTGTCCTTTTTGGGCATTAATCTATCCGTTGATGGCTGAAAGCTGTCAGAGCCGTAGAACTCATCGAGGCCTTCGTTTTGACAGGTTATGGCTCTCGTAACTCTAAATGAGCCAGAAGTTATGGCCGTCCGAATAATCGATATCTAAAGGGTGCAACATCCACGGTGCAAGGTGCAACATTCGTCCGAAATGGCGAAACAGTGACGTACGACTTTTAGAAATGCGTGCATGGATTTGAAACGGAACAGTACCATGGTGCACCACTCTCCAGCGATGGTAAATTGAAGGCCAGCCACCGTAATCCCATTTTACCGTAAAATCCACGTGTCGAAAAAACGAAGGGTAAAATACTTACGAGACCCGATTGAGATTCGGGTTGTCCTTTTTGGGCATTAATATATCCGTTGACGGCTGAAAGCTGTCAAAGCCGTAGAACTCATCGAGGCCTTCGTTTTGACACGTTATGGCTCCCGTAACTCTAAACGAGCCAGAAGTTATGGCCGTCCGAATAATCGATATCTACAGGGTGCAACATCCACGGCGCAAGATGCAACATCCGTCCGAAATGGAGAAACAGTGTCATTCGACTTTTAGAAATGCATGCATGGATTTGAAACGGAACAGTACCATGGTGCACCACTCTTCAGCTATGGGAAGTCGAAGACGGGCCACGGTAATCGCGTTTTACCGTAAAAATCCACGTGTCGAAAAAACGAAGGGTAAAAAACTTACGAGACCCGATTGAGATTCGGGTTGTCCTATTTAGCCATTAATCTATCCGTTGACGGGTGAAAGCTGACAAAGCCGTAGAACTCATCGAGGCCTTCGTTTTGACAGGTTATGGCTTCCGTAACTCTAAACGAGCCAGAAGTTATGGCCGTCCGAATAATCGATATCTACAAGGTGCAATATCCACGGTGCAAGGTGCAACTTCCGTCCGAAATAGCGAAACAGTGCCGTACGACTATTAGAAATGCGTGCATAGATTTGAAACAGAACAGTACCATTGTGCACCACTCTCCAGCGATGGTAAATCGAAGACCAGCCACCGTAATCCCGTTTTACCGTAAAATTCACGTGTCGAAAAAACGAAGGGTAAAAAACTTACGAGACCCGATTGAGATTCGGGTTGTCCTTTTTGGGCATTAATATATCCGTTGACGGCTGAAAGCAGTCAAAACCGTAGAACTCATCGAGGCCTTCGTTTTGACAGGTTATGGCTCCCGTAACTCTAAACGAGCCAGAAGTTATGGCCGTCCGAATAATCGATATCTACAGTGTGCAACATCCACGGCGCAAGGTGCAACATCCGTCCGAAATGGAGAAACAATGTCGTACGACTTTTAGAAATGCGTCCATGGATTTGAAACGGAACAGTACCACGGTGCACCACTCTCCAACGATGGTAAATCGAAGGCGGGCCACGGTAATCCCGTTTTACCGTTAAAATCCGGTGTCGAAAAAATGAAGGGTAAAAAACTTACGAGACCCGATTGAGATTCGGGTTGTCCTTTTAGGGAATTAATTTGTCCATTGACGACTGAAAGCTGTCAAAGCCGTAGAACTCATCGAGGCCTTCGTTTTGACAGGTTATGGCTCCCGTAACTCTAAACGAGCCAGAAGTTATGGCCGTCCGAATAATCGATATCTACAGGGTGCAACATCCACGGTGCAAGGTGCAACATCCGTCCGGAATGGCGAAACAGTGCCGTACGACTTTTAGAAATGCGTGCAAGGATTTGAAACGGAACAGTACCATGGTGCACCACTCTTCAGCGATGGGAAGTCAAAGACAGGCCACGGTAATCCCGTTTTACCGTAAAAATCCACGTGTCGAAAAAACGAAGGGTAAAAAACTTACGAGACCCGATGGAGATTCGGGTTGTCCTTTTTGGGCATTAATATGTCCGTTGACGGTTGAAGGCTGTCAAAGCCGTAGAGCTCATCGAGGCCTTCGTTTTGACAGGTTATGGCTTTTGTAACTCTAAACGAGCCAGAAGTTATGGTCATCCGAATAATCGATATCTACAGGGTGCAACATCCACGGTGCAAGGTGCAACATCCGTCCGAAATGGCGAAACAGTACCGTAGGACCATTAAAAATGTGTGCATGGATTTGAAATGGAACAGTACCATGGTGCACCACTCTCTAGCGATGGTAAATCGAAGACCAGCCACCGTAATTCCGTTTTACCGTAAAAATCCACGTGTCGCAAAAACGAAGGGTAAAAAACTTACGAGACCCGATTGAGATTCGGGTTGTCCTTTTTGGGTATTAATCTATCCGTTGACTGCTGAAAGCTGTCAAAGCCGTAGAACTCATCGAGGTCTTCGTTTTGACAGGTTATGGCTCCCGTAACTCTAAACGAGCCAGAAGTTATGGTCGTCCGAATAATCGATATCTACAGGGTGCAACATCCACGGTGCAAGGTGCAACATCCGTCCGAAATGGCGAAACAGTGCCGTATGCCTTTTAGAAATGCGTGCATGGATTTGAAACGGAACAGTACCTTGGTGCACCACTCTCCAACTATGGGAAGTCAAAGACGGGCCACGGTAATCCCGTTTTACTGTAAAAATCCACGTGTCGAAAAAACGAAGGGTAAAAAACTTACGAGACCCGATTGAGATTCAGGTTGTCCTTTTTGGGCATTAATCTATCCGTTGATGGCTGGAAACGGTCAGAGCCGTAGAAATCATCGAGGCCTTCGTTTTGACAGGTTATGACTCCCGTAACTCTAAACGAGCCAGAAGTTATGGCCGTCCGAATAATCGATATCTACAGGGTGCAACATCCACGGTGCAAGGTGCAACATCCGTCCGAAATGGCGAAACAGTGTCGTACGACTTTTAGAAATGCGTTCATGGATTTGAAACAGAACAGTACCATGATGCACCACTCTTCAGCGATGGGAAGTCGAAGACGGGCCACGGAAATCCCGTTTTACCGTAAAAATCCACGTGTCGAAAAAACGAAGGGTAAAAAACTTTGGAGACCCGATTGAGATTCGGGTTGTCTTTTTTGGGCATTAATCTATCCGTTGACAACTGAAAGCTGTGAAAATCGTAGAACTCATCGAGGCCTTCGTTTTGACAGGTTATGGCTCCCGTAACTCTAAACGAGCCAGAAGTTATGGCCGTCCGAATAATCGATATCTACAGGGTGCAACATCCACGGTGCAAGGTGCAACATCCATCCGCAATGGCGAAACAGTGTCGTACGACCTTTAGAAATGCGTGCATGAATTTGAAACGGAACAGTACCATGGTGCACCACTCTCCAGCGATGGTAAATCGAAGACCAGCTACCGTAATCCCGTTTTACCGTAAAAATCCACGTGTCGAAAAAACGAAGGGTAAAAAACTTACGAGACCCGATTGAGATTCGGGTTGTCCTTTTTGGGCATTAATCTATCCGTTGACGGCTAAAAGCTGTCAAAGCCATAGAACTCATCGAGGCCTTCGTTTTGACAAGTTATGGCTCCCGTAACTCTAAACGAGCCAGAAGTTATGGCCGTCCGAATAATCGATATCTACAGGGTGCAACATCCACGGCGCAAGGTGCAACATCCGTCCGAAATGGCGAAACAGTGCCGTATGACTTTTAGAAATGCGTGCATGGATTTGAAATGGAACAATACCATGGTGCATCACTCTTCAATGATGGGAAGTCGAAGACGGACCACGGTAATCCCGTTTTACCGTAAAAATCCACGTGTCGAAAAAATGAAAGGTAAAAAACTTACGAGACCCGATTGAGATTCGGGTTGTCCTTTTTGGGCATTAATCTATCCGTTGACGGCTGGAAACGGTCGGAGCCGTAGAACTCGTCGTGACCTTCGTTTTTACAGGTTATGGCTCCCGTAACTCTAAACGAGCCAGAAGTTATGGCCGTCCGAATTATCGATATCTACAGGGTGCAACATCCACGGTGCAAGGTGCAACATCCGTCCGTAATGACGAAACAGTGCCGTACGACCTTTAGAAATGCGTGCATGGATTTGAAAAGGAACAGTACCATGTTGCACCACTCTTCAGTGATGTGAAGTCGAAGACGGGGAACCGTAATCCCGTTTTACCGTAAAAATCCACTTGTCGAAAAAATGAAGGGTAAAAAACTTGCGAGACCCGTTTGAGATTCGGGTTGTCCTTTTTGGGCATTAATCTATCCGTTGACGGCTGAAAGCTGTCAAAGCCGTAGAACTCATCGAGGCCTTCGTTTTAACTGGTTATGGATTTTGTAACTCTAAACGAGCCAGAAGTTATGGCCGTCCGAATAATCGATATCTACAGGGTGAAACATCCACGGTACAAGGGGGAACATCCGTCCAAAATGGAGAAACAGTGTCGTACGACTTTTAGAAATGCGTGCATGGATTTGAAACGGAACAGTACCACGGTGCACCACTCTCCAGCGATGGTAAATCGAAGACCAGCCACCATAATTCCGTTTTACCGTAAAAATCCACGTGTCGAAAAAACGAAGGGTAAAAAACTTACGAGACCCGATTGAGATTCGGGTTGTCCTTTTTGGGCATTAATCTATCCGTTGACGGCTGAAAGCCGTCAAAGCCGTAGAACTCATCGAGGCCTTCGTTTTGACAGGTTGTGGCTCCCGTAACTCTAAACGAGCCAGAAGTTATGGCCGTCCGAATAATCGATATCTACAGGGTGCAACATCCACGGTGCAAGGTGCAACATCCGTCCAAAATGGCGAAACAGTGTCGTATGCCTTTTAGAAATGCGTGCATGGATTTGAAACAGAACAGTACCATGGTGCACCACTCTCCAACTATGGGAAGTCGAAGACGGCCACGGTAATCCCGTTTTACCGTAAAAATCCAAGTGTCGAAAAAACGAAGGGTAAAAAACTTACGAGACCCGATTGAGATCCGGGTTGTCCTTTTTGGGCATTAATCTATCCGTTGACGGCTGGAAACGGTCAAAGCCGTAGAACTCATCGAGGCCTTCGTTTTGACAGGTTATGACTCCCGTAACTCTAAACGAGCCAAAGTTATGTCCGTCCGAATAATCGATATCTACAGGGTGCAACATCCACGGTGCAAGGTGCAACATCCGTCCGAAATGGCGAAACAGCGTCGTACGACTTTGAGAAATGCGTCCATGGATTTGAAACAGAACAGTACCATGGTGCACCACTCTTCAGCGATGAGAAGTCGAAGACGGGCCACGGAAATCCCGTTTTACCGTAAAAATCCACGTGTCGAAAAAAAAAGAAGGGTAAAAAACTTAGGAGACCCGATTGAGATTCGGGTTGTCCTTTTTGGGCATTAATCTATCCGTTGACAGCTAAAAGCTGTCAAAACCATAGAACTCATCGAGGCCTTCGTTTTGACAGGTTACGGCTCCCGTAACTCTAAACGAGCCAGAAGTTATGGCCGTCTGAATAATCGATATCTACAGGGTGCAACATCCACGGTGCAAGGTGCAACATCCGTCCGAAATGGCGAAACAGTGTCGTACGACCTTTAGAAATGCGTGCATGGATTTGAAACGGAACAGTACCATGGTGCACCACTCTCCAGCGATGGTAAATCGAAGACCAGCTACCGTAATCCCGTTTTACCGTAAAAATCTACGTGTCGAAAAAACGAAGGTTAAAAAACTTACGAGACCCGATTGAGATTCGGGTTGTCCTTTTTGGGCATTAATCTATCCATTGACGGCTGAAAGCTGCCAAAGCCGTAGAACTCATCGAGACCTTCGTTTTTACAGGTTATGGCTCCCGTAACTCTAAACGAGCCAGAAGTTATGGCCCTCCGAATAATCTATATCTAAAGGGTGCAACATCCACGGTGCAAGGTGCAACATCCGTCCGAAATGGGAAAACAGTGCCGTACGACTTTTAGAAATGCGTGCATGGATTTGAAATGGAACAGTACCATGGTGCATCACTCTTCAACGATGGAAAGTCGAAGACGGGCCACGGTAATCTCGTTTTACCGTAAAAATCCACGTGTCGAAAAAATGAAGGGTAAAAAACTTACGAGACCCGATTGAGATTCGGGTTGTCCTTTTTGGGCATTAATCCATCCGTTGACGGCTGGAAACGGTCAGAGCCGTAGAACTCATCGTGACCTTCGTTTTGACAGATTATGGCTCCCGTAACTCTAAACGAGCCAGAAGTTATGGCCGTCCGAATTATCGATATCTACAGGGTGCAACACCCACGGTGCAAGGTGCAACATCCGTCCGAAATGGTAAAACAATGCCGTACGACCTTTAGAAATGCGTGCATGGATTTGAAAAGGAACAGTACCATGGTGCACCACTCTTCAGCGATGTGAAGTCGAAGACGGGGAACCGTAATCCCGTTTTACCGTAAAAATCCACGTGTCGAAAAAACGAAGGGTAAAAAACTTACGAGACCCGATTGAGATTCGGGTTGTCCTTTTTGGGCATTAATCTATCCGTTGACGGCTGAAAGCTGTCAAAGCCGTAGAACTCATCGAGGCCTTCGTTTTAACTGGTTATGGCTTTTGTAACTCTAAACGAGCCAGAAGTTATGGCCGTCCGAATAATCGATACCTACAGGGTGCAACATCCACGGTACAAGGTGCAACATCCGTCCGAAATGGAGAAACAGTGTCGTACGACTTTTAAAATTGCGTGCATGGATATGAAACGGAACAGTACCACGGTGCACCACTCTCCAACGATGGTAAATCGAAGACCAGCCACCGTAATCCTGTTTTACCGTAAAAATCCACGTGTCGAAAAAACTAAGGGTAAAAAATTTACGAGACCCGATTGAGATTCGGGTTTTCCTTTTTGGGCATTAATCTATCCGTTGATGGCTGAAAGCTGTCAAAGCCGTAGAACTCATCGAGGCCTTCGTTTTGACAGGTTATGGCTCCCGTAACTCTAAACGAGCCAGAAGTTATGGCCGTCCGAATAATCGATATCTACAGGGTGTAACATCCACGGTGCAAGGTGCAACATCCGTCCGAAATTGCGAAATAGTGTCGTACGACTTTTAGAAATGTGTGCATGGATTTGAACCATAGTGCACCACTCTCCAGCGATGGGAAGTTGAAGACGGGCCACGGTAATCCCGTTTTACCGTAAAAATCCGCGTGTCGAAAAAACGAAGGGTAAAAAACTTACGAGACCCGATTGAGATTTGGGTTGTCCTTTTTGGGCATTAATCTATCTGTTGACGGCTGAAAGCTGTCAAAGCCGTAGAACTCATCGAGGCCTTCGTTTTGACAGGTTATGGCTCCCGTAACTCTAAACGAGGCAGAAGTTATGGCCGTCCGAATAATCGATATCTACAGGGTGCAACATCCACGGTGCAAGGTGCAACATCCGTCCGAAATGACGAAACAGTGCCGTACGACTTTTAGAAATGCGTGCATGGATTTGAAACGGAACAGTACCATGGTGCACCACTCTTCAGCGATGGGAAGTCGAAGACGGGACACGGTAATCCCGTTTTACCGTAAAAATCCACGTGTCGAAAAATCGAAGTGTAAAAAACTTACGAGACCCGTTTGAGATTCGGGTTGTCCTTTTTGGGCATTAATCTATCCGTTGATGGCTGAAATCTGTCAAAACCGTAGAACTCATCGAGGCCTTCATTTTGACAGGTTATGGCTCCTGTAACTCTAAACGAGCCAGAAGTTATGGCCGTCCGAACAATCGATATCTACAGGGCGCAACATCCACGGTGCAAGGTGCAACATCCGTCCGAAATGGCGAAACAGTGCCATACGACCTTTAGAAATGCGTGCATGGATTTGAAACGGAACAGTACCATGGTGCACCACTTTCCAGCGATGGTAAATCGAAGACCAGCCACCGTAATCCCGTTTTACCGTAAAAATCCACGTGTCAAAAAAACGAAGGGTAAAAACTTACGACACCCGATTGAGATTCGTGTTGTCCTTTTTGGGCATTAATCTATCCATTGACGGCTGAAAGCAGCCAAAGCAGTAGAACTCATCGAGGCCTTCGTTTTGACAGGTTATGGCTCCCGTAACTCTAAACGAGCCAGAAGTTATGGCCGTCCGAATAATCGATATCTACAGGGTGCAACATCCACGGTGCAAGGTGCAACATCCGTCCGAAATGGAGAAACAGTGCCGTACGACTTTTAGAAATGCGTGCATGGATTTGAAACGGAACAGTACCATGGTACATCACTCTTGAGCGATGGGAAGTCGAAGACGGGCCACGGTAATCCCGTTTTACCGTAAAAATCCATGCGTCGAAAAAACGAAGGGTAAAAAACTTACGAGACCCGATTGAGATTCGGGTTGTCCTTTTTGGGCATTAATCTATCCGTTGACGGCTGAAAGCCATCAAAGCCGTAGAACTCATCGAGGCCTTCGTTTTGACAGGTTGTGGCTCCCGTAACTCTAAACGAGCCAGAAGTTATGGCCGTCCGAATAATCGATATCTACAGGGTGCAACATCCACGGTGCAAGGTGCAACATCCGTCCAAAATGGCGAAACAGTGTCGTATGCCTTTTAGAAATGCGTGCATGGATTTGAAACAGAACAGTACCATGGTGCACCACTCTCCAACTATGGGAAGTCGAAGACGGCCACGGTAATCCCGTTTTACCGTAAAAATCCAAGTGTCGAAAAAACGAAGGGTAAAAAACTTACGAGACCCGATTGAGATCCGGGTTGTCCTTTTTGGGCATTAATCTATCCGTTGACGGCTGGAAACGGTCAAAGCCGTAGAACTCATCGAGGCCTTCGTTTTGACAGGTTATGACTCCCGTAACTCTAAACGAGCCAAAGTTATGTCCGTCCGAATAATCGATATCTACAGGGTGCAACATCCACGGTGCAAGGTGCAACATCCGTCCGAAATGGCGAAACAGCGTCGTACGACTTTGAGAAATGCGTCCATGGATTTGAAACAGAACAGTACCATGGTGCACCACTCTTCAGCGATGAGAAGTCGAAGACGGGCCACGGAAATCCCGTTTTACCGTAAAAATCCACGTGTCGAAAAAAAAAGAAGGGTAAAAAACTTAGGAGACCCGATTGAGATTCGGGTTGTCCTTTTTGGGCATTAATCTATCCGTTGACAGCTAAAAGCTGTCAAAACCATAGAACTCATCGAGGCCTTCGTTTTGACAGGTTACGGCTCCCGTAACTCTAAACGAGCCAGAAGTTATGGCCGTCTGAATAATCGATATCTACAGGGTGCAACATCCACGGTGCAAGGTGCAACATCCGTCCGAAATGGCGAAACAGTGTCGTACGACCTTTAGAAATGCGTGCATGGATTTGAAACGGAACAGTACCATGGTGCACCACTCTCCAGCGATGGTAAATCGAAGACCAGCTACCGTAATCCCGTTTTACCGTAAAAATCTACGTGTCGAAAAAACGAAGGTTAAAAAACTTACGAGACCCGATTGAGATTCGGGTTGTCCTTTTTGGGCATTAATCTATCCATTGACGGCTGAAAGCTGCCAAAGCCGTAGAACTCATCGAGACCTTCGTTTTTACAGGTTATGGCTCCCGTAACTCTAAACGAGCCAGAAGTTATGGCCCTCCGAATAATCTATATCTAAAGGGTGCAACATCCACGGTGCAAGGTGCAACATCCGTCCGAAATGGGAAAACAGTGCCGTACGACTTTTAGAAATGCGTGCATGGATTTGAAATGGAACAGTACCATGGTGCATCACTCTTCAACGATGGAAAGTCGAAGACGGGCCACGGTAATCTCGTTTTACCGTAAAAATCCACGTGTCGAAAAAATGAAGGGTAAAAAACTTACGAGACCCGATTGAGATTCGGGTTGTCCTTTTTGGGCATTAATCCATCCGTTGACGGCTGGAAACGGTCAGAGCCGTAGAACTCATCGTGACCTTCGTTTTGACAGATTATGGCTCCCGTAACTCTAAACGAGCCAGAAGTTATGGCCGTCCGAATTATCGATATCTACAGGGTGCAACACCCACGGTGCAAGGTGCAACATCCGTCCGAAATGGTAAAACAATGCCGTACGACCTTTAGAAATGCGTGCATGGATTTGAAAAGGAACAGTACCATGGTGCACCACTCTTCAGCGATGTGAAGTCGAAGACGGGGAACCGTAATCCCGTTTTACCGTAAAAATCCACGTGTCGAAAAAACGAAGGGTAAAAAACTTACGAGACCCGATTGAGATTCGGGTTGTCCTTTTTGGGCATTAATCTATCCGTTGACGGCTGAAAGCTGTCAAAGCCGTAGAACTCATCGAGGCCTTCGTTTTAACTGGTTATGGCTTTTGTAACTCTAAACGAGCCAGAAGTTATGGCCGTCCGAATAATCGATACCTACAGGGTGCAACATCCACGGTACAAGGTGCAACATCCGTCCGAAATGGAGAAACAGTGTCGTACGACTTTTAAAATTGCGTGCATGGATATGAAACGGAACAGTACCACGGTGCACCACTCTCCAACGATGGTAAATCGAAGACCAGCCACCGTAATCCTGTTTTACCGTAAAAATCCACGTGTCGAAAAAACTAAGGGTAAAAAATTTACGAGACCCGATTGAGATTCGGGTTTTCCTTTTTGGGCATTAATCTATCCGTTGATGGCTGAAAGCTGTCAAAGCCGTAGAACTCATCGAGGCCTTCGTTTTGACAGGTTATGGCTCCCGTAACTCTAAACGAGCCAGAAGTTATGGCCGTCCGAATAATCGATATCTACAGGGTGTAACATCCACGGTGCAAGGTGCAACATCCGTCCGAAATTGCGAAATAGTGTCGTACGACTTTTAGAAATGTGTGCATGGATTTGAACCATAGTGCACCACTCTCCAGCGATGGGAAGTTGAAGACGGGCCACGGTAATCCCGTTTTACCGTAAAAATCCGCGTGTCGAAAAAACGAAGGGTAAAAAACTTACGAGACCCGATTGAGATTTGGGTTGTCCTTTTTGGGCATTAATCTATCTGTTGACGGCTGAAAGCTGTCAAAGCCGTAGAACTCATCGAGGCCTTCGTTTTGACAGGTTATGGCTCCCGTAACTCTAAACGAGGCAGAAGTTATGGCCGTCCGAATAATCGATATCTACAGGGTGCAACATCCACGGTGCAAGGTGCAACATCCGTCCGAAATGACGAAACAGTGCCGTACGACTTTTAGAAATGCGTGCATGGATTTGAAACGGAACAGTACCATGGTGCACCACTCTTCAGCGATGGGAAGTCGAAGACGGGACACGGTAATCCCGTTTTACCGTAAAAATCCACGTGTCGAAAAATCGAAGTGTAAAAAACTTACGAGACCCGTTTGAGATTCGGGTTGTCCTTTTTGGGCATTAATCTATCCGTTGATGGCTGAAATCTGTCAAAACCGTAGAACTCATCGAGGCCTTCATTTTGACAGGTTATGGCTCCTGTAACTCTAAACGAGCCAGAAGTTATGGCCGTCCGAACAATCGATATCTACAGGGCGCAACATCCACGGTGCAAGGTGCAACATCCGTCCGAAATGGCGAAACAGTGCCATACGACCTTTAGAAATGCGTGCATGGATTTGAAACGGAACAGTACCATGGTGCACCACTTTCCAGCGATGGTAAATCGAAGACCAGCCACCGTAATCCCGTTTTACCGTAAAAATCCACGTGTCAAAAAAACGAAGGGTAAAAACTTACGACACCCGATTGAGATTCGTGTTGTCCTTTTTGGGCATTAATCTATCCATTGACGGCTGAAAGCAGCCAAAGCAGTAGAACTCATCGAGGCCTTCGTTTTGACAGGTTATGGCTCCCGTAACTCTAAACGAGCCAGAAGTTATGGCCGTCCGAATAATCGATATCTACAGGGTGCAACATCCACGGTGCAAGGTGCAACATCCGTCCGAAATGGAGAAACAGTGCCGTACGACTTTTAGAAATGCGTGCATGGATTTGAAACGGAACAGTACCATGGTACATCACTCTTGAGCGATGGGAAGTCGAAGACGGGCCACGGTAATCCCGTTTTACCGTAAAAATCCATGCGTCGAAAAAACGAAGGGTAAAAAACTTACGAGACCCGATTGAGATTCGGGTTGTCCTTTTTGGGCATTAATCTATCCGTTGACGGCTGAAAGCTGTCAAAGTCGTAGAACTCATCGAGACCTTCGTTTTGACAGGTTATGGCTCGCGTAACTCTAAACGAGCCAAAAGTTATGGCCGTCCGAATTATCGATATCTATAGGGTGTAACATCCACGGTGCAAGGTGCAACATCCGTCCGAAATGGCGAAACAGTGCCGTACGACCTTTAGAAATGCGTGCATGGATTTGAAACGGAACAGTACCATGGTGCACCACTCTTCAGCGATGGGAAGTCGAAGAC
Organism: Allium cepa; assembly: GCA_030765085.1. Taxonomy (NCBI): domain Eukaryota; kingdom Viridiplantae; phylum Streptophyta; class Magnoliopsida; order Asparagales; family Amaryllidaceae; genus Allium; species Allium cepa. The sequence goes on from CM060941.1 coordinate 5,150,714, forward strand.
GGGGAACCGTAATGCCGTTTTACCGTAAAAATCCACGTGTCGAAAAAACGAAGGGTAAAAAACATACGAGACCCGATTGAGATTCGGGTTTTCCTTTTTGGGCATTAATCTATCCGTTGACGGCTGAAAGCTGTCAAAGCTGTAGAACTCATCGAGGCCTTCGTTTTGACAGGTTATGGCTCCCGTAACTCTAAATGGGCCAGAAGTTATGGCCATCCGAATAATCGATATCTACAGGGCGCAACATCCACGGTGCAAGGTGCACCACTCTCCAGCGATGGGAAGTCGAAGACGGGCCACCGTAATCCTGTTTTACCGTAAAAATCCACGTGTCGAAAAACGAAGGGTAAAAAACTTACGAGACCCGATTGAGATTCGGGTTGTCCTTTTTGGGCATTAATCTATCCGTTGACGGCTGAAAGCTGTCAAAACCGTAGAACTCATCGAGGCCTTCGTTTTGACAGGTTATGGCTCCCGTAACTCTAAACGAGCCAGAAGTTATGGCCATCCGAATAATCGATATCTACAGGGTGCAACATCCACAGTGCAAGGTGAAACATCCGTCCGAAATGGCGAAACAGTGTCGTACGACTTTTAGAAATGCGTGCATGGATTTGAAACGGAACAGTACCACGGTGCACCACTCTCCAGCGATGGTAAATCGAAGACCAGCCACCGTAATTCCGTTTTACCGTAAAAATCCACGTGTCGAAAAAACGAAGGGTAAAAAACTTACGAGACCCGATTGAGATTCGGGTTGTCCTTTTTGGGCGTTAATCTATCCGTTGACGGCTGAAAGCTGTCAAAGCCATAGAACACATCGAGGTCTTCGTTTTGACAGGTTATGGCTCACGTAACTCTAAACGAGCCAGAAGTTATGGCCGTCCGAATAATCGATATCTACAGGGTGCAACATCCACGGTGCAAGGTGCAACATCCGTCCGAAATGGCGAAAGATTGCCGTTTGCCTTTTAGAAATTCGTGCATGGATTTGAAACGGAACAGTACCATGGTGCACCAATCTCCAACGATGGGAAGTCGAAGACGAGCCACGGTATCCCGTTTTGCCGTAAAAATCCACGTGTCGAAAAAACGAAGGGTAAAAAACTTACGAGACCCGATTGAGATTCGGGTTGTCCTTTTTGGGCATTAATCTATCCGTTGACGGCTGAAAGCTGTCAAAGCCGTAGAACTCATCGAGGCCTTCATTTTGACAGATTATGGCTCCCGTAACTCTAAACGAGCCAGAAGTAATGGCCGTCCGAATAATCGATATCTACAGGGTGCAACATCCACGGTGCAAGGTGCAACATCCGTCCGAAATGGAGAAATAGTGCCGTACGACTTTTAGAAATGCGTGCATGGATTTGAAACAGAATAGTACAATGGTACATCACTCTTGAGCGATGGGAAGTCGAAGACGGGCCATGGTAATCCCGTTTTACCGTAAAAATCCACGTGTCGAAAAAACGAAGGGTAAAAAACTTACGAGACCCGATTGAGATTCGGGTTGTCCTTTTTGGGCATTAATCTATCCGTTGACGGCTGGAAGCTGTCAAAGCCGTAGAACTCATCTAGACCTTCGTTTTGACAGGTTATGGCTCCCGTAACTCTAAACGAGCCAGAAGTTATGGCCGTCCGAATTATTGATATCTACAGGGTGCAACATCCACGGTGCAAGGTGCAACATCCGTCCGAAATGGCGAAACAGTGCCGTACGACCTTTAGAAATGCATGCATGGATTTGAAACGGAACAGTACCATGGTGCACCACTCTTCAGCGATGGGAAGACGAAGACGGGGCACCGTAATCCTGTTTTACCATAAAAATCCACGTGTCGAGAAAACGAAGGGTAAAATACTTACAAGACCCGATTGAGATTCGGGTTGTCCTTTTTGGGCATTAATCTATCCGTTGACGACTGAAAGCCGTCAAAGCCGTAGAACTCATCGAGGCCTTCGTTTTGACAGGTTATGGCTCCCGTAACTCTAAACGAGCCAGAAGTTATGGCCGTCCGAATAATCGATATCTACAAGGTGCAACATCCACGGTGCAAGGTGCAACATCCATCCGAAATGGCGAAACAGTGCCGTACGACTTTTAGAAATGCGTGCATGGATTTGAAACGGAACAGTTGTTGCACCACTCTCCAGCGATTGAAAGTCGAAGGCGGGCAACGGTAATCCCGTTTTACCGTAAAAATCCACGTGTCGAAAAAACGAAGGGTAAAAAACTAACGAGACCCGATTGAGATTCGGGTTGTCCTTTTCGGGCATTAATCTATCCGTTGACGGCTGAAAGCCGTCAAAGCTGTAGAACTCATCGAGGCCTTCGTTTTGACAGGTTATGGCTCCCGTAACTCTAAACGAGCCAGAAGTTATGGCCGTCCGAATAATCGATATCTACAGGGTGCAACATCCACGGTGCAAGGTGCAACATCCGTCCGAAATGGCGAAACAGTGTCGTACGACTTTTAGAAATGCGTGCATGGATTTGAAACGGAACAGTTGTTGCACCACTCTCCAGCGATTGAAAGTCGAAGGCGGGCAACGGTAATCCCGTTTTACCGTAAAAATCCACGTGTCGAAAAAACGAAGGGTAAAAAACTAACGAGACCCGATTGAGATTCGGGTTGTCCTTTTTGGGCATTAATCTATCCGTTGACGGCTGAAAGCTGTCAAAGCTGTAGAACTCATCGAGGCCTTCGTTTTGACAGGTTATGGCTCCCGTAACTCTAAATGGGCCAGAAGTTATGGCCATCCGAATAATCGATATCTACAGGGTGCAACATCCACGGTGCAAGGTGCACCACTCTCCAGCGATGGGAAGTCGAAGACGGGCCACCGTAATCCTGTTTTACCGTAAAAATCCACGTGTCGAAAAACAAAGGGTAAAAAACTTACGAGACCCGATTGAGATTCGGGTTGTCCTTTTTGGGCATTAATCTATCCGTTGACAGCTGAAAGCTGTCAAAGCCGTAGAACTCATCGAAGCCTTCGTTTTGACAGGTTATGGCTCCCGTAACTCTAAACGAGCCAGAAGTTATGGCCATCCGAATAATCGATATCTACAGGGTGCAACATCCACAGTGCAAGGTGCAACATCCGTCCGAAATGGCGAAACAGTGTCGTACGACTTTTAGAAATGCGTGCATGGATTTGAATCGGAACAGTACCACGGTGCACCACTCTCCAGCGATGGTAAATCGAAGACCAGCCACCGTAATTCCGTTTTACCGTAAAAATCCACGTGTCGAAAAAACGAAGGGTAAAAAACTTACGAGACCCGATTGAGATTCGGGTTGTCCTTTTTGGGCATTAATCTATCCGTTGACGGCTGAAAGCTGTCAAAGCCATAGAACTCATCGAGGTCTTCGTTTTGACAGGTTATGGCTCCCGTAACTCTAAACGAGCCAGAAGTTATGGCCGTCCGAATAATCGATATCTACAGGGTGCAACATCCATGGTGCAAGGTGCAACATCCGTCCGAAATGGCGAAAGAGTGCCGTATGACTTTTAGAAATTCGTGCATGGATTTGAAACGGAACAGTACCATGGTGCACCAATCTCCAACGATGGGAAGTCGAAGACGAGCCACGGTATCCCGTTTTGCCGTAAAAATCCACGTGTCGAAAAACAAAGGGTAAAAAACTTACGAGACCCGATTGAGATTCGGGTTGTCCTTTTTGGGCATTAATCTATCTGTTGACGGCTTAAAGCTGTCAAAGCCGTAGAACTCATCGAGGCCTTCATTTTGACAGATTATGGCTCCCGTAACTCTAAACGAGCCAGAAGTTATGGCCGTCCGAATAATCGATATCTACAGGGTGCAACATCCACGGTGCAAGGTGCAACATCCGTCCGAAATGGAGAAATAGTGCCGTACGACTTTTAGAAATGCGTGCATGGATTTGAAACAGAATAGTACAATGGTACATCACTCTTGAGCGATGGGAAGTCGAAGGCGGGCCATGGTAATCCCGTTTTACCGTAAAAATCCACGTGTCGAAAAAACGAAGGGTAAAAAACTTACGAGACCCGATTGAGATTCGGGTTGTCCTTTTTGGGCATTAATCTATCCGTTGACGGCTGGAAGCTGTCAAAGCCGTAGAACTCATCTAGACCTTCGTTTTGACAGGTTATGGCTCCCGTAACTCTAAACGAGCCAGAAGTTATGGCCGTCCGAATTATTGATATCTACAGGGTGCAACATCCACGGTGCAAGGTGCAACATCCGTCCGAAATGGCGAAACAGTGTCGTACGACCTTTACAAATGCATGCATGGATTTGAAACGGAACAGTACCATGGTGCACCACTCTTCAGCGATGGGAAGTCGAAGACGGGGCACCGTAATCCTGTTTTACCATAAAAATCCACGTGTCGAGAAAACGAAGGGTAAAATACTTACGAGACCCGATTGAGATTCGGGTTGTCCTTTTTGGGCATTAATCTATCCGTTGACGGCTGAAAGCCGTCAAAGCCGTAGAACTCATCGAGGCCTTCGTTTTGACAGGTTATGGCTCCCGTAACTCTAAACGAGCCAGAAGTTATGGCCGTCCGTATAATCGATATCTACAAGGTGCAACATCCACGTTGCAAGGTGCAACATCCATCCGAAATGGCGAAACAGTGCCGTACGACTTTTAGAAATGCATGCATGGATTTGAAACGGAACAGTTGTTGCACCACTCTCCAGCGATTGAAAGTCGAAGGCGGGCAACGGTAATCCCGTTTTACCGTAAAAATCCACGTGTCGAAAAAACGAAGGGTAAAAAACTAACGAGACCCGATTGAGATTCGGGTTGTCCTTTTCGGGAATTAAACTATCCGTTGACGGCTGAAAGCTGTCAAAGCTGTAGAACTCATCGAGTCCTTCGTTTTGACAGGTTATGGCTCCCGTAACTCTAAACGAGCCAGAAGTTATGGCCGTCCGAATAATCGATATCTACAGGGTGCAACATCCACGGTGCAAGGTGCAACATCCGTCCGAAATGGCGAAACAGTATCGTACGACTTTTAGAAATGCGTGCATGGATTTGAAACGGAACAGTACCATGGTGCACCACTCTTCAGCAATGGGAAGTCGAAGACGGGCCACGGTAATCCCGTTTACCGTAAAAATCCACGTGTCGAAAAAACGAAGGGTAAAAAACTTACGAGACCCGATTGAGATTCGGGTTGTCCTTTTTGGGCAGTAATCCATCCGTTACGGCTGAAAGCTGTCAAAGACGTAGAACTCATCGAGGCCTTCGTTTCGAAAGGTTATGGCTCCCGAACTCTAAACGGGCCAGAAGTTATGGCCGTCCGAATAATCGATATCTACAGGGCGCAACATCCACGGTGCAAGGTGCAACTCCGTCCGAAATGGCGAAACAGTGTCATACGACCTTTAGAAATGCGTGCATGGATTTGAAACGGAACAGTACCATGGTGTACCACTCTCCAGCGATGGTAAATCGAAGACCAGCCACCGTAATCCTGTTTTACCGTAAAAATCCACATGTCGAAAAAACAAAGGGTAAAAAACTTACGAGACCCGATTGAGATTCGGGTTGTCCTTTTTGGGCATTAATCTATCCGTTGACGGCTGAAAGCTGTCGAAGCCGTAGAACTCATCGAGGCCTTCGTTTTGACAGGTTATGGCTCCCGTAGCTCTGAACGAGGCAGAAGTTATGGTCGTCCGAATAATCGATATCTACATGCTGCAACATCCACGGTGCAAGGTGCAACATCCGTCCGAAATGGAGAAACAGTGCCGTACGACTTTTAGAAATGCGTGCATGGATTTGAAATGGAACAGTACCATGGTACATCAATCTTGAGCGATGGGAAGTCGAAGACGGGCCACGGTAATCCCGTTTTACCGTAAAAATCCACATGTCGAAAAAACGAAGGGTAAAAAACTTACGAGTCCTGATTGAGATTCGGGATGTCCTTTTTGGGCATTAATCTATCCGTTGATGGCTGGAACCTGTCAAAGCCGTAGAACTCATCGAGACCTTCGTTTTGACAGGTTATGGCTCCCGTAACTCTAAACGAGCCAGAAGTTATGGCCGTCCGAATTATCGATATCTACAGGGTGCAACATCCACGGTGCAAGGTGCAACATCCATCCGAAATGGCGAAACAGTGTCGTACGACCTTTAGAAATGCATGCATGGATTTGAAACGGAACAGTACCATGGTTCACCACTCTTCAGTGATGGGAAGTCGAAGACGGGGCACCGTAATCCCGTTTTACCGTAAAAATCCACGTGTCGAAAAAACGAAGGGTAAAAAACTTACGATACCCGATTGAGATTCGGGTTGCCCTTTTTGGGCATTAATCTATACGTTGACGGCTAAAAGCGGTCAGAGCCGTAGAACTCATCGAGGCCTTCGTTTTGACAGGTTATGGCTCTCGTAACTCTAAACGAGCCAGAAGTATGGCCGTCCGAATAATCGATATCTACAGGGTGCAACATCCACGGTGCAAGGTGCAACATCCGTCCAAAATGGCGAAACAGTGCCGTACGATTTTTAGAAATGCATGCATGGATTTGAAACGGAACAGTACCATGGTGCACCATTCTCCAGCGATGGGAAGTCGAAGACGGGCCACAGTAATCCCGTTTTACCGTAAAAATCAACGTGTCGAAAAAACGAAGGGTAAAAAACTAACGAGTCCCGATTGAGATTCGGGTTGTCCTTTTTGGGCATTAATCTATCCGTTGACGGCTGAAAGCTGTCAAAGCCGTAGAACTCATCGAGGCCTTCGTTTGGAAGGTTATGGCTCCCGTAACTCTAATCGAGCCAGAAGTTATAGCCGTCCGAATAATCGATATCTACAGGGTGCAACATCCACGGTGCAAGGTGCAACATCCGTCCGAAATGGCAAAACAGTGCCGTATGACTTTTAGAAATGTGTGCATGGATTTGAAACGGAACAGTTGTTGGGCGAATTCTCACCCAGGAGATCTCGGGACCAAGAAGTGTCAGTTTCACCCAGGTTCGCAACCTCCACCCCATTCGGCAAACACAAGGCTCAATGCAAACATAGAAGATACAGGCACAGGGCCATTCGGCAAGGCCCAGCTTAAAGCACATTCGGCATTTGAAGATATACCTCATTCGGCAAAGCATCAACGGCCATTCGGCATGCCTCACCGGTCCAAGCTCCATCCTTAACCTCCTACTACCGAACCAGAGAAAGGTTGTCCCAAGCCGAACCAACTCCGACAACAAGGCCACCATCGGACCAAGCACTACCGGATCGGCCTCTTCTCATAGTCTCCACCGAACCAGAAAACCATACCGGACCAACTTCCTTTCCAAACAAGCACCGAGCCAACCACATACCTCACCACCGAATGAACCTCCATCCCGCTCCATCACCGGTCCAAGCTCCATACCGAATGGAGGCTCGCCGAACCAGATAACTACCAAGCCAGATTGCTTCAGCCCGGGCCCACCAGCAGCTATATACATCCAGGACCCCTGCCCCCAGCCTCACTCTATAAATAGAGGGGCAGGGGTACAACAATGGCAGACAAGTTTGAGAGCTCAAGCACGGAAGGAACTTTCAAACTACTTTCATACACTTGTACACCAAGCATTGTACTTGTAATCTTAAAAAAGAAGATAATAACATATAAAGTGGACGTAGGCACGTTCTGGCCGAACCACTATAAATCTGCGTGTCTTTTACATTTCAGCCCCTGCTTTTTTCATGTTTACATAACTCATCTGAATCATTAAGAATCACATAAAATCAACTAAATCACACGACTTAGAGGTGTTTTCCAATTTTTTGTGCAAACAACAGTACCATGGTGCATCACTCTCCAGCGATGGTAAATCGAAGACCAGCCACGGTAATCCCGTTTTGCCGTAAAAATCCACGTGTCGAAAAAATGAAGGGTAAAAATCTTACGAGACCCGATTGAGATTCGGGTTGTCCTTTTTGGGCATTAATCTATCCGTTGACGGCTGAACGCTGTCATAGCCGTAGAACTCATCGAGGTCTTTGTTTTGATAGGTTATGGCTCGCGTAACTATAAACGAGCCAGAAGTTATGGCCCTCCGAATAATCGATATCTACAGGGTGCAACATCCACGGTGCCAGTTGCAACATCCGTCCGAAATGGCGAAACAGTGCCGTACGACTTTTAGAAATGCGTGCATGGATTTGAAACGGAACAGTACCATATCGCACCACTCTCCAGCGATGGGAAGTCGAAGACGGGCCACGGTAATCCCGTTTTACCGTAAAAATACACGTGTCGAAAAAACGAAGGGTAAAAAACTTACGAGACCCGATTGAGATTCGTGTTGTCCTTTTTGGGCATTAATCTATCCGTTGACGGCTGAAAGCTGTCAAAGCCGTAAAACTCATCGAGCCCTTCGTTTTGATAGGTTATGGCTCCCGTAACTCTAAACAAGCCAGAAGTTATGGCCGTCCGAATAATCGGTATCTACAGGGTGCAACATCCACGGTGCAAGGTGCAACATCCGTCTGAAATGGCGAAAAAGTGTCGTACGACTTTTAGAAATGCGTGCATGGATTTGGAACGGAATAGTACCATGGGGAACCACTCTTCGGCGATGGGAAGTCGAAGACGGGCCACGGTAATCCCGTTTTACCGTAAAAATCCACGTGTCAAAAAAACGAAGGGTAAAAAACTTACGAGACCCGATTGAGATTCGGGTTGTCCTTTTTGGGCATTAATATACCCGTTGACGGCTGAAAGCTGTCAAAGCCGTAGAACTCATCGAGGCCTTCGTTTTGACAGGTTATGGCTCCCGTAATTCTAAACGAGCCAGAAGTTATGGCCGTCCGAATAATTCATATCTACAGGGTGCAACATCCACGGTGCAAGGTGCAACATCCGTCCGAAATGGCGAAACAGTGCCGTACGACCTTTAGAAATGCGTGCATGGATTTGAAACGGAACAGTACCATGGCGCACCAATCTCCAGCGATGGTAAATCGAAGACCAGCCACAGTAATCCCGTTTTACCGTAAAAATCCACGTGTCGAAAAAACGAAGGGTAAAAAACTTACGAGACCCGATTGAGATTCGGGTTGTCCTTCTTGGGAATTAATCTATCCGTTGACGGCTGAAAGCTGTCAAAACCGTAGAACTCATCGAGGCCTTCGTTTTGACAGGTTATGGCTTCCGTAACTCTAAACGAGCCAGAAGTTATGGCCGTCCGAATAATCGATTTCTACAGGGTGCAACATCCACGGTGCAAGGTGCAACATCCGTCCGAAATGGCGAAACAGTGCCGTACGACCTTTCAAAATGCGTGCATGGATTTGAAATGGAACAGTACCATGGTGCACCACTCTCCAACGATGGTAAAACAAAGACCAGCCACCATAATCCCGTTTTACCATAAAAATCCACGTGCCGAAAAAACGAAGGGTTAAAAACTTACGAGACCCGATTGAGATTCGGGTTGTCCTTTTTGGGCATTAATCTATCCGTTGACGGCTGAAAGCTGTGAAAGCCGTAGAACTCATCGAGGTGTTCGTTTTGACAGGTTATGGATCCCGTAACTCTAAACGAGCCAGAAGTTATGGCCGTCCGAATAATCGATATCTACAGGGTTCAACATCCACGGTGCATGGTGCAACATCCGTCCGAAATGGCGAAACAGTGCCGTACGGCCTTTAGAAATGCGTGCATGGATTGGAAATGGAATAGTACCATGGTGCACCACTCTCCAGCGATGTTAAATCGAAGACCAGCCACCGTAATCCCGTTTTAGCGTAAAAATCCACGTGTCGAAAAAACGAAGGGTAAAAAACTTACGAGACCCGACTGAGATTCGGGTTGATCTTTTTGGACATTAATCTATCCGTTAACAGCTGAAAGCGGTCAAATCCGTAGAACTCATCGAGGTCTTCGTTTTGATAGGTTATGGCTCCCGTAACTCTAAACGAGCCAGAAATTATGGCCGTCCGAATAATCGATATCTATAGGGTGCAACATCCACGGTGCAAGGTGCAACATCCGTCCGAAATGGCGAAACAGTGTCGTACGACTTTTAGAAATACATGCATGGATTTGAAACGGAACAGTACCATGGTGCACCACTCTCCAGCGATGGGAAGTCGAAGACGGGCCACGGTAATCCCGTTTTACCGTAAAAATCCACGTGTCGAAAAAACGAAGGGTAAAAAACTTACGAGACCCAATTGAGATTCGCGTTGTCCTTTTTGTGCATTAATCTATCCGTTGACGGCTGAAAGCTGTCAAAGTCGTAGAACTCATCGAGGCCTTCGTTTTTACAGGTTATGGCTCCCGTAACTGTAAACGAGCCATAAGTTATGGCCGTCCGAATAATCGATATCTACAGGGTGCAACATCCACGGTGCAAGGTGCAACATCCGTCCGAAATGGCAAAACAGTGCCGTACGGCCTTTAGAAATGCGTGCATGGATTTGAAACGGAATAGTACCATGGTGCACCACTCTCCAGCGATGGTAAATCGAAGACCAGCAACCGTAATCCCATTTTACCGTAAAAATCCACATGTCGAAAAAACAAAGGGTAAAAAACTTATGAGACCCGATTAAGATTCGGGTTGTCCTTTTCGGGCATTAATCTATCCGTTGACGGATGAAAGCTGTCAAAGTCATAGAACTCATCGAGGCCTTCGTTTTGACAGGTTATGGCTCCCGTAACTCTAAACGAGCCAGAAGTTATGGCCGTCCGAACAATCGATATCTACAGGGTGCAACATCCACGGTGCAAGGTGCAACATCCGTCCGAAATGGCGAAACAGTGCCGTACGACTTTAAGAAATGCATGAATGGATTTGAAACGGAACAGTACCATGGTGCACCACTCTCCAGCGATGGGAAGTCGAAGACGGGCCACGGTAATCTCGTTTTACCGTAAAAATCCACGTGTCGAATAAAGGAAGGGCAAAAAACTTACGAGACCCGGTTGAGATTCGGGTTGTCCTTTTTGGGCATTAATCTATTTGTTGACGGCTGAAAGCTGTCAGAGCCGCAGAACTCATCGAGGCCTTCGTTATGATAGGTTATGGCTCCCGTAACTCTAAACGAGCCAGAAGTTATGGCCGTCCGAATAATCGATATCTACAGGGTGCAACATCCACGGTACAAGGTGCAACATCCGTCAGAATTGGCGAAACAGTGTCGTACGACCTTTAGAAATGCGTGCATGGATTTGAAACGGAACAGTTTCATGGTGCACCACCCTCCAGTGATGGTAAATTGAAGACCAGCCACCGTAATCCCGTTTTACCGTAAAAATCCACGTGTCGAAAAAACGAAGGGTAAAAAACTTACGAGACCAAATTGAGATTCGGGTTGTCCTTTTTGGGCATTAATCTATCCGTTGACGGCTGAAAGCCGTCAAAGCCGTAGAACTCATCGAGGCCTTCGTTTTGACAGGTTATGGCTCCCGTAACTCTAAACGAGCGATAAGTTATGGCCGTCCGAATAATCGATATCTACAGGGTGCAACATCCACGGTGCATGGTGCAACATCCGTCCGAAATGGCGAAACAGTGCCGTATGACTTTTATAAATGCATGCATGGATTTGAAACGGAACAGTACTATTGTGCACCACTCTCCAGCGATGGGAAGTCGAAGACGGGCCACGGTAATCCCGTTTTACCGTAAAAATCCACGTGTCGAAAAAACGAAGGGTAAAAAACTTACGAGACCCGATTGAGATTCGGGTTGTCCTTTTTGGGCATTAATCTATCCGTTGACAGCTAAAAGCTGTCAAAACCATAGAACTCATCGAGGCCTTCGTTTTGACAGGTTACGGCTCCCGTAACTCTAAACGAGCCAGAAGTTATGGCCGTCTGAATAATCGATATCTACAGGGTGCAACATCCACGGTGCAAGGTGCAACATCCGTCCGAAATGGCGAAACAGTGTCGTACGACCTTTAGAAATGCGTGCATGGATTTGAAACGGAACAGTACCATGGTGCACCACTCTCCAGCGATGGTAAATCAAAGACGGGCCACGGTAACCCCGTTTTACCGTAAAAATCCACGTGTCGAAAAAACGAAGGGTAAAAAACTTACGTGACCCGATTGAGATTCGGGTTGTCCTTTTTGGGCATTAAACTATCCGTTGACGGCTGAAAGCTGTCAAAGCCGTAGAACTCATCGAGGCTTTCGTTTTGATAGGTTATGGCTCCCGTAACTTTAAATGAACCAGAAGTTATGGCCGTCCGAATAATCGATATCTACAGGGTGCAACATCCACGGTGCAAGGTGCAACATCCGTCCGAAATGGCGAAACAGTGCCGTACGAATTTTAGAAATGCGTGCATGGATTTGAAACGGAACGGTACCATGGTGCACCACTCTCCAGCGATGGTAAATCGAAGACCAGCCACCGTAATCCCATTTTGCCGTAAAAATCCACGTGTCGAAAAAACGAAGGGTAAAAAACTTACGTGACCCGATTGAGATTCGGGTTGTCCTTTTTGGGCATTAATATATCCGTTGATGGCTGATAGCTGTCAAAACCATTGAACTCATCGAGGCTGTGACGACCCGTATTTTACGAGTCGACAAATCGTAGAATAGTTGCCACTAGGTCGTTAGTATTAGTTATGTTGTCCAGAGCTTAAGTCGTATGGGAGTTAGCTCGTGTGAGCGACTTAAGGTAGTTAGCGGGTTAGTGGTAGTAGTCGCTGACTCAAGGTTTTGGTATGACCTAAGGAGTTGGGACGGCTTAATAGGTTGACCGACCCATAGAAGTAAGCAACCTATGGGAATTGACCGACCCAAGGAGCTAGCGACCTAAGGGGTGGACCAAGTTAAGAAATTGGAGCGACCTAGTAGTTAGCCGGTTTAAGACAGTAACCGACCTAGGGATTCGACCAACCTAAGTATAGTGGACGACTTAGGAGTTAACGACTCATAGATGAGACCGACCTATAGTGGACGACTTAAGAGTTAACGGCTTAGGGAGATAGCGACTTATAGGGGTTAACGACCTAAGTATTGGACCGACTCATAGGAAGGGACGACCTAAAGGATGGAACGATCTAAGGGTTAGTGGCTTAGGTCGTAAGACTCTGTGTGTTTGGATAAGTCGTAAACGAGTTAAGGATAGGTTGACCATATGGTTAAGTCGTTAGGTCGGCTATGCCGTGTTGTGGTTAAGTCGCGTATGTGTTCGTGTGTGTGGTCTTAGGTCGGCTATGCGTTGGGTTGGCTGTGTGTTAGGTAGTTGGGTCGGCACCTAGTTAGGTCGTGTATCGTTGAGTCGTGTAGAAGCTTGAGTCGGTAGGTCATTAGGTCGGCAAGGGTTGAGTCGTGACCGACTTAGGGGCGAACGAGTTAAGGGATTTCTGCCTATAAATAGAGGGGTTTGGTTCACTTCTTGGCATCGGGTTTTGAAGCGACGAAGTGCTGCCATTTTGAGAGCTCGACTACGATACTTCTTCACTTCCTTTCTCCACTATAATCAAGTGCTTCCTTCCACCCAAGATTGAAGATCAAATTGAAGATTCAAGAGCCAAAGTTGAAGATCTCCATCCTTCAAAGAGAGATTTCATCATTTGGAGGGAAACCTTGTCGGATCAAGCTAGATCCTTTGCTGTCCAGATCTGAAGTTAGTTGCTTTTGAAGTGTTTAGGTGATTCAGTGAGTGGTAGTTATCTCTCACACGGACCCAAAGGAGTATATTGGATCGGTGGCTTGTTTGTGTGTTAAAGATAGTGATTTCATGCATTTTCCTTAAGTCTGCATATAGATCCATCGTTAATAAAGCTTTGAGATCCATTTTACTATATGTTAACCTATGCTAGTTCATTCAACAAGATAATACTTAGAATTCATGCTTGTTAGATTTGGACCCTTTAATTACAGAATTGCCATTATTGTTATAACTATTTATTCAGATCTTATTTGAATGATTGATTACTTGGATGAATGATTGATTTGATTGATTAGTTGATTAGTGATTGAATTTGGACAAGTTGGTTGAAGATGATTCAAAAGCTAAGTGGAAAGGCTCTTGAATAAAGAAAGCTGCCATGGCATATGAAGCGGATGATAAAGCTCATATGGATAGATTTGATCATGATGTTAAGATGGGACTTTGCTATGATGTGACGAGGCAAAGCATAATGTTGAGATGGGACTTTGCTATGATGCGATGAAGCAAAGCATGATATGAGAAAGCCTTGGTTTAATCCAGACGGGATCATTCTACGCATGTTGATAACTCGGTGATGTGGTCCGAGTTTGTGGATAATGGTTGGCTCGAGAGGCGCTTGAGCTAGTATGTGAATAGTCGTCGAGGAGGATGACTAGAAGGCTGAGATTTCATCGTTATTGAAGGTTCTAGCATGCTCAAAGCAAGAGTACGTTGGGACGGGTCACGACGACGTTCTAGACATGGGTCACGATGACGTGTTAGTACTCTGGGCAGATTCGATAGTCCTAGGCACGGGTCACGACGACGTGCGGAGTTATGTCTAGAACCGGGGTTACCATTAGCCCTTGGCGGACGGATGAAATAATGGGTCGGTCATTCAATTAACGGTGAAATCGAGGCAATGATAACAGTGATAGCCAGAGTCATGGATGTTTGGATGTTTTGGTTGTATCGTCGCTTGGGCCAAGAGCGATGTTTTCGGAGTGCTTACCTAATCTTGGTTTAGGCCTTGGGGGTTTGTACTTGGAAAACATCGACCTTGACTCGAGTGATAATTACCTTACTTTAATTGTCTTCTTTGCTATGTTTCTTTCTGCTTAGTGTGTCTGGGGGCTATCACTGTAGAAAGAGGTGGAGTGGGATGGTTGAGTTCCTATTCCTTTTTACCCCCTTTATGATCTTTTGGTATGTTTGATAGTTGATTTACTACTCACTAAGACTTTTGTCTGACTCAAGGTTTTACGTTTAACTCTTATCACCTTGGGCTGTTCATCCATGTTGGGATGGGCAGACTAGGTAGCAGGTGACAAGTGCTGTTCTTGGTCACCAACGCTGTTGATGACGAAGACGAGCTGGAGGCTTTTGCATACTGTTTTCTTACTATATGTACTGGATGTTCTGCTGTTTGTTTGATACTCTGAGAGTTATGTAGTGAGGCTTGATGTATTGACTAATCAGATGTTTGTATAAAACCACTATGAGTTTATATGATAAGATTCTGTTCTATGAGCTTCACTATGTATACTTTTCTATTGTATTTTATCCCTGCGTTGTGAGTAATACGATAGAGTTTATTGTTTTACCTTACCCTGATGATCGTCCATGGCGGCCTGGCACACTTTTCAGCGCATTATAATCCGGTTGGGTGCAGGAGTCATGGGCGGTCGTCACATTTGGTATCAGAGCTTTGGTTAATCGATTTTAGCCAACGCTCGCTGACATAACTACGTATGAGAGACGTAATTGTATTTTGGTGTATAATTAATATATATAATATAGTAGCCTAGAAGGGTTTGAACTCCTTATGTAGTTGTTTCTCAAGGTGTTCTAATCATTCTTCTTTTTATCGATATTAAGAATGAGTCGAAGAGAGAGACATGCTGCTAGGGAAGGCCGTGCTTCTGAGGGAGTTGCTGATTATGCTGATATGTTTGAGGCCATGATGACTTCAATCATGAGAAGGATACCAACTCCAGGGCCATCAGTAGATGTTGGGGTTCAAGTTCAAGCTCCAGAAGCAGTGGATTTTGCTAAGTTGTGTAAAGACTATACTGCTCTTGGAGGAAAGGTTTTCTTGGGAACAGAATCAACCATATAAGTCCAGAGATGGATATATGCTTGTAGAAGGATCTTTGGTGGTTTGGGAATTGAGGATGCAACTAAGAGGAAGCTTGCATCAAGACAGCTTCAGGGAAGAGCTTCTGATTGGTGGAACTCTATCACCATTGATACTCTAGAGGAAGAGATCACTTGGGAGCAATTCCAAGCTAGATTTGAAGCTAAGTTCATTTCTACAGCTCAGAAATCTGTTCTGTTTAAGAAGTTTGTGGAACTCAAGCAAGGTGGAAGACCAGTTCTTGAGTATGTTTTTGAGTTTGAAGCTTTGTCTAAGTATGCTCGGTCATATATTGAATCTCCCTATCAGAAGAATGAGAAGTTTGTGACAGGCTTGGACAGTTATCTTGGGAGGCAATTGGTGGATCATTTGGATGACCCATTTGAGAAGCTTGTGGAGAAAGCTCTCAGGCATGAGAATTTGTTTCCTAAAGAAGGATCTGTTGTTGCTGCTACCAAGGAGCAAAGTGGAAACAAGAAGAGGAAGCAGCAACAACAGAAGGGTAAGGATGGCCAGAAGAAGCTGAAGGGTGAAGTGACCTGCTATAATTGTCGGCAGAAAGGTCATCTCTCCAGAGATTGCAAGAATCCGAGAGTGCCGGTGAAGTGCCACAACTGTGACAAACCGGGGCATATCAAAAGGAATTGTCCAGAACCGAGGAAGGACAAGCAGATTGTGCAAGCTTATGCTTTGGGGGCTGTGCCATCATCTTTGAAAGTTCCTACTGCTGAAGAGGAGGGAAAGAGTGTGGAGGTTCAAGGTACTCTTTCCATTTGTGGTGTTCCAGTTAGAGTGTTGTTTGATACTGGGGCGTCGCATTCCTTTGTTTGTATTGAACTTGTAGGCCGGTTGGGTTTGGAATTGGATATTGTTGATAGACCATTGGTTGTGACTAATCCAGTTGGGGGTTCGTCTTGTTTGTGTATGGTATGTCGTGGTCTAGTTGTATCGAGTCATGATTGCTCTTTTGTTTGTGATTGTTTTATTCTGAACTTTGCGGGGTTCGGAATTATTCTGGGTATGGACTGGCTTAGGAAGTATGCGGCAAGGGTTGATTGTAAGAGGCTGGAGGTGACAGTCGAGAATGTGGAGGGGCGAAAGGTTGTGATACAATGTAAGCATGAAGAAGGCGTCTTCATGAGCTTCATGTATTCGCTGGTTGTTCCACGGGATGGACTGTCATCGGTGCCTATTGTGAATGGATTTGAGAATGTCTTTGACGAGGTCAAAGGGTTACCGCCGCATAGGGAGATCGAGTTTCGTATCGATCTAGTTGAGGGAGCCAGACCTGTTGTGATGCATCTTAGGCGGATGGCGCCTAGGGAACAGCAAGAGTTGAAGGTGCAAGTTGATAACCTTTTACAGAAAGGATTCATTCGGCGTAGTGTGTCCGAATGGGCTGCACCAGTTGTGTTTGCAATCAAAGCGGATGGATCGTTGAGGTTGTGTGTGGATTATCGTGAGCTGAATAAAGTGACTAAGAAGAGCAAGTATCCATTGCCGAGAATAGATGACTTGTTTGATCAGTTTCACGAAGCTAAGGTGTTTTCTCAGATGGATTTGGCAACGGGATTTCACCAGTTGAGAGTGGAAAAGGATAGTGTTCCAATGACTGCTTTTAGGACACCATCTGGTTTCTATGAGTGGCTGGTAATGCCGTTTGGATTGACCAATGCACCAGCATATTTTTTGGATCTTATGAATAGAGTATTCAGGGATCAGTTGAACAAGTTTGTACCTGTGTTCGTGGATGATATTCTGATTTATTCTAGAACTGAGGAAGAGCACAAGACACATTTGCAGATTGTTTTGGAAATCTTGTGGAAACATCAGCTGAAGGCTAAGTTTTAGAAGTGTCACTTCTGGACGAGTGAAGTGAGGTTCTTAGGCCATGTTATCTCTGGAAGTGGAATAGCAGTTGATCCCGCTAAGGTGGCAGCAATCCAGGATTGGGTTAGACCTAAGAATGCATCTGATGTGAGAAGTTTTCTTGGATTAGCAGGATATTATCGACGGTTTATCAAAGACTTTTCCAAGGTAGCTGCACCATTAACAGGATTGACGAAAAAGAACCAACTGTTCAGATGGGATACTAAGTGTGAGCAAGCTTTCGGAATCCTGAAAGAGCGATTGACAAGTGCTCCTGTTTTGGCTATTCCAAGTGGGAATGAGGAGATGGTGGTTTACACCGATGCATGTGGTACTGGACTTGGAGCAGTGCTAATGCAGAAGGATAAGGTTGTTGCGTATGCAAGTCGACAACTGAAGCCGCATGAAAGGAATTATCCGACTCATGATTTGGAGTTAGCGGCGATTGAATTTGCTTTGAAGATGTGGAGACATTACCTATTGGGAGTTTGATTTGAGTTGTTTACAGATCATAAGTCGTTGAAGTATCTCTTTTCTCAGAAGGATTTGAATGTCCGACAGCAACGATGGCTAGAGTTTTTAGCATCATATGATTTTGGTATAGCCTATACTCCGGGAAAGGTAACGCAGTGGCAGATGTGTTAAGTAGAAGACATGCAGGGTTGGGAGTCATGTTTTCGGAATGGAAGAGTCTTGAGTATTTAGCTGGATTTGACTTCAGGCCTAGATGTGAATTGGAACCTGAGATGTTGGCAAACTTATCGATAAGACCTACTCTAGTGGAAAGAATTGGCGAGAGCCAAAAGCGAGACGATAAGCTTGTCAAGATTATCCATGATTTGGAATCTGGATCAGACCCAGAGAAGGATAAAGGATTCGAAGTCGATCAAGTGGGTTGGCTTCGGAAACAAGGACGACTAGTTGTTCCCGATATAAATGGATTGAGATATGAAGTTCTGAAGGAAAGTCATCACTCGAAGCTGACAATTCATCCAGGTGGAAATAAGATGTACCAGGATATGAAGAGAACCTATTATTGGGAAGGTATGAAAAGGGATGTTGGAAATTTTATTTCCAAGTGCATGAACTGCCAGTTGGTAAAAGCCGAACAGAAGAAGCCATGTGGATTGCTTCAGCCATTAGAAGTTCCTACATGGAAGTGGGAGCAAATATCGATGGATTTTATTGATGGGTTACCTAGGACCAGAGCAGGAAATGAAGGGATTTAGGTAATCGTAGATCGTTTGACTCTCCAGCGTGCATGGATTTGAAACGGAACAGTACCACGGTGCACCACTCTCCAGCGATGGTAAATCGAAGACCAGCCACCGTAATCCCGTTTTACCGTAAAAATCCACGTGTCGAAAAAACGAAGGGTAAAAAACTTACGAGACCCGATTGAGATTCGGGTTGTCCTATTTGGGCATTAATCTATCCGTTGACGGCTAAAAGCTGTCAATGCCGTAGAACTCATCGAGGCCTTCGTTTTGACAGGTTATGGCTCTCGTAACTCTAAACGAGCCAGAAGTTATGGCCGTCCGAATAATCGATATCTACAGGGTGCAACATCCACGGTGCAAGGTGCAACATCCGTCTGAAATGGAGAAACAGTGCCATACGACTTTTAGAAATGCGTGCATGGATTTGAAATGGAATAGTACCATGGTGCACCACTCTCTAGCGATGGTAAATTGAAGACCAGCCACGGTAATCCCGTTTTGCCGTAAAAATCGACGTGTCGAAAAAACGAAGGGTAAAAAACTTACGAGACCCGATTGATATTCGGGTTGTCCTTTTTGGGCTTTAATCTATCCAGTGACGGATGAAAGCAATCAATGCCGTAGAACTCATCGAGGGCTTCGTTTTGACAGGTTATGGCTCCCGTAACTCTAAACGAGCCAGAAGTTATGGCCGTCCGAATAATCGATATCTACAGGGTGCAACATCCACGGTGCAAGGTGCAACATCCGTCCGAAATGGAGAAACAGTGTCGTACGACTTTTAGAAATGCGTGCATGGATTTGAAACGGAATAGTACCATGGTGCACCACTCTTCAGCGATGGGAATTCGAAGACGGGCCACGGTAATCCCGTTTTACCGTAAAAATCCACGTGTCGAAAAAACGAAGGGTAAAAAACTTACGAGACCCGGTTGATATTCGGGTTGTCCTTTTTGGTTATTAATCTATCCGTTGACGGCTGAAATCGGTCAAAGCCTTAGAACTCACCGAGGCCTTCGTTTTGACAGGTTATGGCTCCCGTAACTCTAAACGATCCAGAAGTTATGGCCGTCCGAATAATCGATATCTACAGGGTGCAACATCCACGGTGCAAGCTGCAACATCCGTCCGAAATGGCGAAACAGTGTCGTACGACCTTTAGAAATGCCTGCATGGATTTGAAACGGAACAGTACCTTGGTGCACCACTCTCCAGCGATGGAAAATCGAAGACAAGCCACGGTAATCCCGTTTTGCCGTAAAAATCGACGTGTCGAAAAAACGAAGGGTAAAAAACTTACGAGACCCGATTGAGATTCGGGTTGTCCTTTTTGGGCATTAATCTATCCAGTGACGCCTGGAAGCGGTCAAATTCGTAGAACTCATCGAGGCCTTCGTTTTGACAGGTTATGGCTCCCGTAACTCTAAACGAGCCAGAAGTTATGGCCGTCCGAATAATCGATATCTACAGGGTGCAACATCCACGGTGCAAGGTGCAACATCCGTCCGAAATGGCGAAACAGTGCCGTAGGTCCTTTAGAAATGCGTGTATTGATTTGAAACGGAACAGTACCATGGTGCACCACTCTCCAGTGATGGTAAATCGAAGACCAGCCACCGTAATCCCATTTTACCCTAAAAATCCACGTGTTGAAAAAACGAAGGGTAAAAAACTTACGAGATCCGATTGAGATTCGGGTTGTCCTTTTTGGGCATTAATCTATCCGTTGACGGATGAAAGCTGTCAAAGCCATAGAACTCATCGAGGCCTTCGTTTTGACAGGTTATGGCTCTCGTAACTCTGAACGAGCCAGCAGTTATGGCCGTCCGAACAGTCGATATCTACAGGGTGCAACATCCACGGTGCAAGGTGCCACATCCGTCCGAAATGGCGAAACAGTGTCGTACGACATTTAGAAATGCGTGCATGGATTTGAGACGGAACAGTACCATGGTGCACCACTCTTCAACGATGGGAAGTCAAAGATGGGCCACGGTAATCCCGTTTTACCGTAAAAATCCACGTGTCGAAAAAACGAAGGGTAAAAAACTTACGAGACCCGATTGCGATTCGGGCTGTCCTTTTTGGGCAGCAATCTATCCATTGACGGCTGAAAGCTGTCAGAGCCGTAGAACTCATCGAGGCCTTCGTTTTGATAGGTTATGGCTCCCGTAACTCTAAACGAGGCAGAAGTTACGGCCGTCCGAATAATCGATATCTACAGGGTGCAACATCCACGGTGCAAGGTGCAACATCCGTCCGAAATGGCGAAACAATGCCGTACGACCTTTAGAAATGCGTGCATGGATTTGAAACGGAACAGTACCCTGGTGCACCACTCTCCAGCGATGCTATATCGAAGACCAGCCACCGTAATCCCGTTTTACCGTAAAAATCCAGGTTTCGAAAAAACGAAGGGTAAAAAACTTACGAGACCCGATTGAGATTCGGGTTGTCCTTTTTGGCATTAATCTATCCGTTGACGGCTGAAAGTTGTCAAAGCCGTAGAACTCATCGAGGCCTTCGTTTTGACAGGTTATGGCTCCCGTAACTCTAAACGAGCCAGAAGTTATGGCCGTCCGAATAATCGATATCTACAGGGTGCAACATCCGTCCGAAATGGAGAAACAGTGCCGTACGACTTTTAGAAATGCGTGCATGGATTTGAAACGGAATAGTACCATGGTGTACCACTCTTCAGCGATGGGAAGTCGAAGACGGGCCACGGTAATCCCGTTTTACCGTAAAAATCCACGTGTCGAAAAAACGAAGGGTGAAAAACTTACGAGACCCGATTGAGATTCGGGTTGTCCTTTTTGGGCATTAATCTATCCGTTGACAGCTGAAAGCTGTCAAAGCCTTAGAACTCATCGAGGCCTTCGTTTTGACAGGTTATGGCTCCCGTAACTCTAAACGAGGCAGAAGTTATGGCCGTCCGAATAATCGATATCTACAGGGTGCAACATCCACGGTGCAAGGTGCAACATCCGTCCGAAATGGCGAAACAGTGCCGTACGACCTTTAGAAATGCGTGCATGGATTTGAAACGGAACAGTACCATGGTGCACCACTCTCCAGCGATGGTAAATCGAAGACCAGCCACGGTAATCCCGTTTTGCCTTAAAAATCGACGTGTCGAAAAAACGAAGGGTAAAAAACTTACGAGACCCGATTGAGATTCGGGTTGTCCTTTTTGGGCATTAATCTATCCAGTGACGGCTGAAAGCTGTCAAAGCCGTAGAACTCATCGAGGCCTTCGTTTTGACAGGTTATGGCTCCCAGAACTCTAAACGAGCCAGAAGTTATGGCCGTCCGAATAATCGATATCTACAGGGTGCAACATCCACGGTGCAAGGTGCAACATCCGTCCGAAATGGCGAAACAGTGCCGTACGACCTTTAGAAATGCATGCATGGATTTGAAATGGAACAGTACCATGGTGAACCACTCTCCAGCGATGGTAAATCAAAGACCAGCCACCGTAATCCCATTTTACCCTAAAAATCCACGTGTCGAAAAAACAAAGGGTAAAAAACTTACGAGACTGGATTGAGATTCGGGTTGTCCTTTTTGGGCATTAATCTGTCCGTTGATGGATGAAAGCTGTCAAAGCCATAGAACTCATCGAGGCCTTCGTTTTGACAGGTTATGGCTCCCGGAACTCTAAACGAGCTAGAAGTTATGGCCGTCCGAATAATCGATATCTACAGGGTGCAACATCCGTCTGAAATGGCGAAACAGTGCCGTACGACTTTTAGAAATGCGTGCATGGATTTGAAACGGAACAGTACCATGGTGCACCACTCTTCAGCGATGGGAAGTCAAAGACGGGCCACGGTAATCCCGTTTTACCGTAAAAATCCACGTGTCGAAAAAACGAAGGGTAAAAAACTTACGAGACCCGATTGAGATTCGGGTTGTCCTTTTTGGACATTAATCTATCCGTTGACGGCTGAGAGCTGTCAAAGCCGTAGAACTCATCGAGGCCTTCGTTTTGACAGGTTATTGCTCCCGTATCTCTAAATGAGCCAGAAGTTATGGCCGTCCGAATAATCGATATCTACAGGGTGCAACATCCACGGTGCAAGGTGCAACATCCGTCCGAAATGGCGAAACAGTGCCGTACGATCTTTAGAAATGCGTGCATGGATTTGAAACGGAACAGTACCATGGTGCACCACTCTACAGCGATGGTAAATCGAAGACCGGCCACCGTAATCCCGTTTTACCGTAAAAATCCACGTGTCGAAAAAACGAAGGGTAAAAACTTACGAGACCCGATTTAGATTCGGGTTGTCCTTTTTGGGCATTAATCTATCCGTTGACGGCTGAAAGCTGTCAAAGCCATAGAACTCATCGAGGCCTTCATATTGATAGGTTTTGGCTCCCGTAACTCTAAACAAGCCAGAAGTTATGGCCGTCCGAATAATCGATATCTACAGGGTGCAACATCCACGGTGCAAGGTGCAACATCCGTCCGAAATGGCGAAACAGTGCCGTACGACCTTTAGAAATGCGTGCAAGGATTTGAAACAGAACAGTACCATGGTGCACCACTCTTCAATGATGGGAAGTCGAAGACGGGCCACCGTAATCCCATTTTACCGTAAAAATCCACGTGTCGAAAAAACAAAGGGTAAAAAACTTAGGAGACCCGATTGAGATTCGGGTTGTCCTATTTGGGCATTAATCTATCCGTTGACGGCTAAAAGCTGTCAAAGCCGTACAACTCATCGAGGCCTTCGTTTTGACAGGTTATGGCTCCCGTAACTCTAAACGAGCCAAAAGTTATGGCCGTCCGAATAATCGATATCTACAGTGTGCAACATCCGTCCGAAATGGAGAAACAGTGCCGTACGACTTTTAGAAATGCGTGCATGGATTTGAAACGGAATAGTACCATGGTGCACCACTCTTCAGCGATGGGAAGTCGAAGACGGGCCACGGTAATCCCGTTTTACCTTAAAAATCCACGTGTCGAAAAAACGAAGGGTAAAAAACTTACGAGACCCGATTGAGATTCGGGTTGTCCTTTTTGGGCATTAATCTATCCGTTGATGGTTGAAAGCTGTCAAAGCCTTAGAAATCATCGAGGCCTTCGTTTTGACAGGTTATGCCTCCCGTAACTCTAAACGAGCCAGAAGTTATGGCCGTCCGAATAACCGATATCTACAGGGTGCAACATCCACGGTGCAAGGTGCAACATCCGTCCGAAATGGCGAAACAGTGCCGTACGACCTTTAGAAATGCGTGCATGGATTTGAAACGGAACAGTACCATGGTGCACCACTCTTCAGCGATGGGAAGTCGAAGACAGGCCACCGTAATCCCGTTTTACCTTAAAAATCCACGTCTCGAAAAAACGAAGGGTAAAAAACTTATGAGACCCGATTGAGATTCGGGTTGTCCAATTTGGGCACTAATCTATCCGTTGACGGCTGAAAGCTGTCAAAGCCGTAGAACTCATCGAGGCCTTCGTTTTGAAAGGTTATGGCTCCCGTAACTCTTAGCGAGCCAGAAGTTATGGCCGTCCGAATAATCGATATTTATAGGATGCAACATCCACGGTGCAAGTGCAACATCCGTCCGAAATGGCGAAACAGTGTCGTACGACATATAGAAATGCGTGCATGGATTTGAAACAGAACAGTACCATGGTGCACCACTCTCCAGCGATGGTAAATCGAAGACCAGCCACCGTAATCTCATTTTACCCTAAAAATCCACGTGTCGAAAAAACGAAGAGTAAAAAAGTTACGAGACCCGATTGAGATTCGGGTTGTCCTTTTCGGGCATTAATCTATCCGTTGACAGATGAAAGCTGTCAAAGCCATAGAACTCATCGAGGCCTTCGTTTTGACAGGTTATGCCTCCTGTAACTCTAAACGAGCCAGAAGTTATGGTCGTCCGAATAATCGATATCTACAGGTTGCAACATCCACGGTGCAAGTTGCAACATCCGTTCGAAATGGCGAAACAGTGCCGTACCACTTTTAGAAATGCGTGCATGGATTTCAAATGGAACCGTACCATGGTGCACCACTCTTCAGCGATGGGAAGTCGAAGACGGGCCACGGTAATCCCGTTTTACCGTAAAAATCCACGTGTCGAAAAAACGAAGGGTAAAAAACTTATGAGACCCGATTGAGATTCGGGTTGTCCTTTTTGGGCATTAATCTATCCGTTGACGGCTGAAAGCTGTCAAAGCCGTAGAACTCATCGAGGCCTTCGTTTTGATAGGTTATGGCTCCCGTAACTCTAAACGAGCCAGAAGTTATGGCCGTCCGAATAATCGATATCTACAGGGTGCAACATCCACGGTGCATGGTGCAACATCCGTCCGAAATGGCGAAACAGTGCCGTACGACCTTTAGAAATTCGTGCATGGATTTGAAACGGAACAGTACCATGGTGCACCACTCTCCAGCAATGGTAAATCGAAGACCAGCCACCGTAATCCCGTTTTACTGTAAAAATCCACGTGTCGAAAAAAACGAAGGGTAAAAAACTTACGAGACCCGATTGTGATTCGGGTTGTTCTTTTTGGGCATTAATCTATCCGTTGACGGCTGAAAGCCATCAACGCCGTAGAACTCATCGAGGCCTTAATTTTGACAGGTTATGGCTCCCGTAACTCTAAACGAGCCTGAAGTTATGGCCGTCCGAATAATCGATATCTACAGGGTGCAACAACCACGGTGCAAGGTGCAACATCCGTCCGAAATGGAGAAACAGTGCCGTACGACCTTTAGAAATGAGTGCATGGATTTGAAACGGAACAGTACCATGGTGCACCACTCTTCAGCGATGGGAAGTCGAAGACGGGCCACCATAATCCCGTTTTACCGTAAAAATCCACGTGTCGAAAAAACGAAGGGTAAAAAACTTACGAGACCCGATTGAGATTCGGGTTGTCCTATTTGGGCATTAATCTATCCGTTGACGACTGAAAGCTGTCAAAGCCATAGAACTCATCGAGGCCTTATTTTATAGAGGTTATGGCTCCCGTAACTCTAAACGAGCCAGAAGTTATGGCCGTCCGAATAATCGATATCTACAGGGTGCAACATCCACGGTGCAAGGTGCAACATCCGTCCGAAATGGAGAAACAGTGCCGTACGTCTTTTAGAAATGCGTGCATGGATTTGAAACGGAATAGTACCATGGTGCACCACTCTTCAGCGATGGGAAGTCGAAGACGGTCCACGGTAATCCCGTTTTACCGTAAAAATCCACGTGTCGAAAAAACGAAGGGTAAAAAACTTACGAGACCCGATTGAGATTCAGGTTGTCCTTTTTGGGCATTAATCTATCCGTTGACAGCTGAAATCTATCAAAGACTTAGAACTCATCGAGGCCTTCGTTTTACAGGTTATGGCTCCCGTAACTCTAAACGAGCCAGAAGTTATGGTCGTCCGAATAATCGATATCTACATGGAGCAACATCCACGGTGCAAGGTGCAACATCTGTCCGAAATAGCGAAACAGTGCCGTACGACCTTTAGAAATGCGTGCATTGATTTGAAACGGAACAGTACCATGGTACACCACTCTTCAGCCATGAGAAGTCGAAGACGGGCCACCGTAATCCCCTTTTACCGTAAAAACCCACGTGTCGAAAAAACGAAGGGTAAAAAACTTACGAGACCCGATTGAGATTCGGGTTGTCCTATTTGGGCATTAATCTATCCGTTGATGGCTGAAAGCGGTCAAAGCCGTCGAACTCATCGAGGCCTTCGTTTTGACAGGTCATGGCAACCGTAACTCTAAACGAGCCAGAAGTTATGGCCGTCCGAATAATCGATATCTACAGGGTGCAACATCCACGGTGCAAGGTGCAACATCCGTCCGAAATGGCGAAACAGTGCCGTACGACTTTTAGAAATGCGTGCATGGATTTGATACGGAACAGTACCATGGTGCACCACTCTCCTGCGATGCGAAGTCGAAGACAGGCCACGGTAATCCAGTTTTACCATAAAAATCCACGTGTCGAAAAAACGAAGGGTAAAAAACTTAGGAGACCCGATTGAGATTCGGTTGTCCTTTTTGGGCATTAATCTATCCGTTGATGGCTGAAAGCTGTTAAAGCTGTAGAACTCATCGAGTCCTTCGTTTTGACAGGTTATGCCTCCCGTAACTCTAAACGAGCCAGAAGTTATGGCCGTCCGAATAATAAATATCTACAGGGTGCTACATCCACGTTGCAAGGTGCAACATCCGTCCGAAATGGCGAAACAGTGCCGTACGACTTTTTGAAATGCGTGCATGGATTTGAAACGGAACAGTACCACGGTGCACCACTCTCCAGCGATGGGAAGTCGAAGACGGGCCATGGTAATCCCATTTTGCCGTAAAATCCACGTGTCGAAAAAACGAAGGGTAAAAAACATACGAGACCCAATTGAGATTCGGGTTGTCCTTTTTGGGCATTAATATATCCGTTGATGGTTGAAAGCTGTCAAAGCCGTAGAACTCATCGTGCCCTTCGTTTTGACAGGTTATGGCTCCCGTAACTTGTTTGCGCAAAAAATGGGCAAACACCTCCAAGTCGTGCGATTTAGTTGATTCTACGTGATTCTAAATGATTTAGATGAGTTATGTAAATATGAAAAAAGCAGGGGCTGAAATGTAAAAGACACACAGATTTATAGTGGTTCGGCCAGAACGTGCCTACGTCCACTTTATATGTTATTATCTTCTTTTTTTCAGATTACAAGTACAATGCTTTGTGTACAAGTATATGAAAGTAGTTTGAAAGTTCCTTTCGTGCTTGAGCTCTCAAACTTGTCTGCATTGTTGTACCCCAGCCCCTCTATTTATAGAGTGAGGTAGGGGCAGGGGTCTTGGATGTATATAGCTGCTGGTGGGCCTGGGCTGGAGTAATCTGGCCTGGCAGCGTTCTGGTTCGGCATGGAGTTTGGTCCGGTGATGGAGTGGTTTGGAGGTCCATTCGGTGGTGAGGTTGATTCGGTGGTGTTGGTCCGGCTGTGAATGGTCCGGTGGTAGGAGATGTTTGGTTGGACCAGTGGTGGATGGAAACCGTGTTGGACCGGTGGAGTTGGGGGTTGATTCGGCAGGAGCTTGGACCGGATGTGTGTCATACCGAATGAACCTTTGCCTGAAATGCCGAATGGAGCCTTAAACCCTTGAATTGCCGAACGGTCTTAGGAACCGGATGGAACGGAGGTTGCGAACCCGGGTGATACTGACGCTTCTCGGTCTTGAGGTATTCTGGGTGGAAATTCGCCGAACATTTGCCCCCCAAAGTGGGGCACGTGCTTGCATGTGTCGCGCTTTGTTTCCCTGTGGTAAGAAAGGCTTGTTTTGTAATGCCATGGACTAGATGTTCACATCCTGTTGGTGTCCTCGTGCCTTGCGGTAGGAAGGCGCGATTTGTTAATGCATTGAGCTGGACATTCATATCTTGTTGATGTCCTGAAAAAGGAATTTACAGTTATAATGTGATTTCAAATGACGACCGTTCGGGATCGCAGTATTTGAGATGAAGTGAATCGTGCCGTTCAGGGCGAGAGATGTGCCCCGAGGGGGCTTAGCTTTGTCGACGCCAGGTTCACGTTAGAGTGGGTCCCTAGATCGTTTGTGAAGATGGTTTATCGCCAGCTCAGAGCATGCCTAAGGATCGTTCGCGGCCCCGTACATGTGTAAGTAGCTTAGCCATTTCAGAATTAGCAGAGCTAAATATCCATCCAACCGATGAATTTTAAAAGGATGTCAAAGTGTAGATTCTCACAACGATAGGGTTAATAGCCATTCAGAGCATGCCTGTGGACCGTTCGTGGTCGCATACATGTGTAAATGATTAACCCACGTTAGTGAGAATTTACTACTTGTTCATTGTTTTCAGAATCTCTATTTTATCAGTAGATCCTAGGGTCCGGTACTTATCTGAGCGAGGCGCTTTGCATGCCCCCTGCTTCTGGTCTTCACCGGTTTGGTAGCTTCATTCGGTTTTTGTTTGGTCCGGTATGCCGAACCGGTTGGTCCGGTGCCTCTGCCCTCGTCTATATATAGGGGCTACACCCCCTAGTTATTCCTTACCGAACCAACGAGAGCCGAACCAACCCTATACCGAATCAAACCTTTGCCGAATCAGAGAGAGAGCCGAATCAACCCTATACCGAATCAAACCTTTGCCGAATCAGAGAGAGAACCGAATCAACCCTATACCGAATCAGTCCCTTGCCGAATCAGCTTCGTATCAGGTACATGTCCTTTCGCCGAATAAACACGAAAGGTTTTTTCACTGCCGAATGAAGATGAGTGCTTGCATAGCCGAATGATCTTTTTTACCGAATGAAAGTGTGTGCTTGCATAGCCGAATGGACTCGTATACCAGATGAACTTTCAATGCCGAATAGAACTACCGAATGAGGCATATACCGAATGAGACTTGGAAATTTGAATCTTGAGCGAAGTCTTAGGCTTTTATACGCTTGCTTTAGATACTTGCTTGTTTATGTTCCTACACTTCTTGTTCTAACACCGTGTTTTTCTTGTGCTGCAGAAAATGTCTCGCAAAGCGAAAACCCGATCGGATAAAAAGAAGTCTAAAGGTAGAGGAGAGTCATCTTCCTCCGTGCCCCCAGCCCAACCAGGGTCGGTGCGACATGGGCCTGCTCCGAGGTCGTTAGTGGATGGGTACGGTCCCCAGGAACTTCTGGTCTCCCCTCCCGATTGCTTTCCTAGCTCCCTAAAGGAGGAGCAACTTGATGTTATATCCCGTTCCTTCGGGATAGACAGGGCTCGCATGCTGTTGCCGGGAGATGGAGTGATGCCGTATAATCCCCCCGAAGGCTACTTTGCTTACAGCAGATATCATTGCATGTGTGGTGCTATCCCTCCTATCAATGCCTGGATAGTTAGCTTTACCACATATTTGAAGGTGGCTCCATTCCAGCTCCAGCCGAACTCTTATGCCATTCCGGTGAGCCTTTTCGTTATCTTCCAGAGGAGGTACGGGCGCCCTCCTTCTAACTGGGAAATTCGATATTTGTATAACCTGAGAGGCTACAAGAAGGGGTCTCCGTATATTAGTCTAGAAGTGGCCGTGCCCTTCAAACCGGTCTTGGACTTATATTCAAAGTTTACTATGTTCAAGAAAGAATGGTTTTTTATCAAGGACGATTCTGTTTCTTTCCGCCTTTTCACTTCCGGCTGTAAGATGAATTTCATTATATTTTCCATGTTCTGATTGTAGTGCTTCTTCTGACACGCTTCTATTTCTTGCTAGCGACAGGTGGCATTGCAGTCGTGGAAGATGATTCTTTGGCGTGGATGGCTGCTGAAATAAAGGCCATTCCCGCACGGGACAGGTCGGCTTCGTTCCTGATCAGGAACGCTACCCTCTTGGAGTACAACATGATCCAGCCGCACCAGTCCGTGGTTAAGCAGAGGGACACGGCTGAGGAGAAGGCCGCTAAAGCTAAGGAGGGGGCCACGGTGAGGAGTGGCAAGAGGAAGCCCTTTGCGCAACATCCCGTCGCGGGAGGCAAGAAGCTTAAGGAGTCTGAGGGCCCCTCTCCTAGTACTTGCCCGATCATCCCGGAGGAGGAAGGTGTGGAAGAGGGCGAAGGAGGCGATATGGAAGGAGAGTCGGAGGGCGGAGGAGATGGAGATGGTCAGGGTGGTAGTGGTGCTGGTGCCTTAACTTCTGGGCAAGACTCTGAACTGGATGAGGCCCTCCGCCAGGCCTTCGGGGAATCGGAGGGAGAATCGGAAGCGGAGAAGGAGAAGGAGACTGGCAAGGTCGGGGCTGATGCCAATCTATCCCCTAAGGGCTCCTCAGCCAGGGTGACTCCGGCGGTGCAAGGTGAACTTTTGTCCTCTGTCGATTCCATTTACGATAGGGACTTAGAAATATTTTATGGTTCACTTCCGTCCTGGAATGAGATTCAGGACTTATTGCAGTATCCCACTCCTCCGTAGGGTTTGTATAATAGATGTGCATTCTCACTTTTTCTTTCTTTTTAGCTTAACATGTTTCTTGAATTATGGATCGTCGTATGTTCATAACACTTGTTTTTTACTCCAGGGGCAGGCCAGGAGGCTAAAACGACAGATGTTCGACACCGCCTTGAACAATTCAAGTTGATGAGAGCTTCTGATAAGCCGAAGCCTCTTACTGGTCGTCCTGGGGACGTGGTCAGATACCGTCCACTTCTTGGGGTCATTGAAGAGAGCATTCAGAAAAAGAAGAGGAGTCGTTCCTTATTTGAGCCTTCCCCTGGTCCGCAGCTTCCTGTTCAGCCTCCTCGTGATACCACGGAGGAGAGCATGGAGTTTATCCACCCTCCACCTCCTTCTAAGAATCCCACTGTTATCTGTATAAGGCGTCCTGACGTGCCTCGCGACCCCTTTGCCGGTCATCCTGATTTAGATCCAAGCTCTCGGGATATTTCATTTGATGAGGCCACAGGTGAGCACCTTCTTCCCTGCAACCCCATGGTACGAGTGTTAGACGAGGCTAAGTCCCTAGATCTTGATCTGCTTACCACTCGGGTAGTTACCATGGGAGACGAAGCCAAAGCTAATATCGATCGGGTGGCTGAAGAGACCAAGAAGTTAATGAAGTATCATGCTCAATTGGTCAAGGCCGGGGAGGAGATTGGGAGTGCTAATATTCGGTTGCGGCTGAAGGTTGCCGATTAGGCCGAACAGCTTGCCGGTCAAGCCGTTCAGATTTCTCAGCACGAGGAAGCCTCCAGGCGGCTGAAAGAGACCATGGAAAAGGCTAGTAGGGCAGAATTACGGAAGATGGAGGCCGCCTGTATGGAGCGGATCGACATGGCCATTGCGACAGTGGATGAGGTTCGGAATGCGGATCTCGAGCAGGTAGAGGAGTTGTCTGGGAGGCTTGAGGCCGCGGAGATGGCTCAAGTCAAGTTAAAGGAGGAGATGGAGGAGATGAGGAGGTCTCTCCAGGCTGACTGCTTGAGATACCGATCAGAGAGGGATGTCGCTGTCGCCAAGTTGCAGGCTTCCGAGGCCCGGGTGAGGGAGTTTGAGGAGAATGAGGGGATGATGGATGCGATGCTGCAGGACATGTACTTCCGCACTTGGAAGGAGGGCAGCTTGTCTTGGATGGATGACTATCCCCGGGTCATGGCCAAGATATATCTTCGGGCTTTAGAGGAGGCCAGGGTCAGTGCGGGTAAGGAAGGTGGAGTGGCTTTTAGTCTGGATGTGGTCACTGCTCAGTTCTCGAAAGAGGAGCAAGCGGCGGTGAAGGAGGGGATGCGGTTGCTTGCTGCGGAGGAAGCGGGTGTGCAACTGGAGGATGAGGATCAAGCGGCGGACGCTGGTGAGTTATTCTTCTATTTTCTTTTCTTTCTGGGTTTCCATAACTTGATCGTTTAGCGTTTGTTTAATGAATTCCTCTTCTGAATTGGACAGGTGGAACTTCCGATCAACACGCTGGGAGCTCCGACCTTGCGGCCAAGTAGGCTTGGGGGAGTTGGTAGGATGAGAGCGAAGTGTGGACGCAGCTGGTTACTTGTCCGGATTTGGCTACCTTTTTATTTCCTTTTATCGCTGTTTATGTTAGTCCAAAACATTTATGTGACTGTAATAATATTATTTGTAAAGAATAACTTTATGTGATTTTATGACATAAGCTGATTTTGCTATGTTTAAATGTTGTTTGACATTTTGATGTGGTGCGTGAGAAGTATGCATATGCCTGTGATTTTAGTTGTGTTTGATGTCAAGTTGTTGCTTGAAGTATAATTTCATGTTTTGCAATGTTAATGTGATGTATGAATAAACTATGGTTACATATTTATGTACAAGAGAAGAGAGTACCGCCCTTCATGTTTTAGTTGCAGGTGGTAGCTTTGAGCGTCTTGTGTAACTGATCATGGATATAGTTGAGTACCTTGCCACCCAGTACGCAGGCTTAGAGTCTCATGAGTGAATGCTCCCTATTTGGTTTCCTGTACTTTAGAGTTTGTTATACAGGATAGGAGAAAAGTATTTAAATGAAATGGAAATATGGGAAAAGTAAAACTTGCAGTCACGGAAGGCCGTCGATGTGCTTAAGTTCGTGGCAAACGGGTTTTGTAGTCACTTTCCCTAGCTGTGGGTCTTGGAGACATTTGTCACCCATCTTACGCCTCCGTGGGGAGTTTTCTTTTTTACCACAGCCGCACTTAAGACACATCGGAGCCTAGATCACGCACGGTAACTACCCGAACCATTATGGTCCGTAATCGTGGGTATTATTCGATTTACCGTGGCCGGCTAGCGTGGGTGCCCTTGGCCGTGAACTACCCCTGGCTGGCCACACCTTATGTTAGGGCTTAAAGTAGGTTCACAGTTGCCGGCGAGCCGAACGCCGTAATGAGCTGCCAACGGCTATAGTCGGCCTTTATGATGACTTATAATCGGCTCATTACAGTTGGCTTTGAGGGCAGTCGCGAGCAATGAGTTAACCCGCAGCAGAGGGATGCTGGAGCAAAAGAGTCTCATTGGCGAGTGCATAGAACCGTAGCGTACCTGTTTGGCCTTGTCCAGATGAGGCCGCGGTGCGTCTTGAGTGGAGATGCCATAGGATTTTGTTCAACAGAAAGGGATAAAGCTTAACAAGCAGCCAAGATATAAAGGAACAAGTTAAAAAGAGACAAGATTTTTTAAAGTGGTTCGGCATGAAAATGCCTACATCCACTGATTCTCTTTGTTAATTCACTTCATATGGGCAGTACAAGTTAAGAAAAGTATCGACGGAGGTGTCGGATGTTCCATGCCCTCTGGAACACCTCTCCGTCCACTGTTGACAAAATATAAGCTCCGTTGTGGAGATCTTTATGAATTACATATGGTCCGTCCCAGATGGGGTCCAGTGCCCCGGGGCGCGGAAAGACTCGCCTGAGGACAAGATCTCCTTCTTGTAAGATGCGATGCTTGACTTTGGAGTTGTATAGTGCTGCTGCTTTGAGTGCTGCATCGTTTCTCCTTTCCTCAATCAGATCCAAAGACATGAGGAGGAGTTCTTCGTTTTCTTCTGGATTGTAGTGGATCCTACGGTGGGAAGGAATAATAGTCTCAACAGGGAGCATTGCCTCCGATCCGTATGCCAAAGAGAAAGGAGTATGTCCCGTTGATGTTCTGAAAGATGTGCGGTAGGCCCAAAGTGCCGTAGGAAGTTCATCCACCCAAGCGCCTTTTGACTTTTCAAGTTTCTTCTTGATTAGGGTTTTGAGAATTTTGTCGACAGCTTCGACTTGTCCATTTGCCTGAGGATAAGCTACTGATGAGAAGCTTTTACGAATTCCATGCTCTTGGCACCAGTCGGCGAATTCTTCGCTGTCAAATTGGAGTCCGTTGTCCGATATGATCTTGAGTGGTACTCCGTACCTGCACAGAATATTTTTGATCAAGAAGTTGATAACTTTTGCTGAAGATATTTTATTTAGGGGTTCCGCTTCCACCCATTTGGTGAAATAATCGACTGCCACTATAGCATATTTGGCCCCGCCCCTGCCCGTTGGCAGTTCGCCAATTAAATCAATTCCCCATACAGCAAAGGGCCAAGGGCTGGTCATTTGAGTAATCTCATTTGTGGGTAGTCGAGGAATCTTGGCAAATTTCTGACATCTGTCGCATCTCTTGACGAAGTCTAAGGCGTCTTTGTTTAGTGTGGGCCAGTAATACCAATATCGGAGTATCTTTTTCGCCAGAGTCTGCCCTCCAGTGTGATCTCCGCAACTTCCTTGATGGATGTTGAATAAGATTTCCTTGGCTTCCCTTCCAGCGACGCATCTGAATAAGGGGCTAGAGAAGCCACGCCGATAGAGGATGCCTTCTTGTATTGTGTAGTGGGGAGCTTTCCTCAATATTCTCCTGACTTCATCACGTTTGTCTGATAGTGTGCCGTCCTGCAAATATTTCCGGATAGGATTCATCCAAGTTCCTTCTTCGATTGTAGTTATCAGATTCACTTGTTCAAAACTTGGGGCTAGCTGCCTTGAGATGGCTAGTGCTCTGGAAATGGTGCTATTCTTCATACTAGCTTGCTTTGCTAGTTCATCGGCCTCTTGGTTATCTTCTCGAGGAATGTGTTTGATTAGATAATGGTCCAATTGATCGAGCAGCAGTTTGGTTTTCTTTAGATATGCTGTGAGTCGTTCTTCTCGTGTCTGGAATTCTCCTAGTACTTGGTTTACGATAAGTTGAGAATCACTATGAAGACATAAAGAATTGACTCCAATTTCTAAGGCAAGCTCCAATCCCGCTATTACTGCCTCATACTCCGCATCGTTGTTAGTGGCCGCGAATTCCAACCTTAATGCATAGTACAGCTTTCTTCCCCTGGGGGTGATTATCACAATACTTGCCCCCGAGCCTTGTTCGTTCGATGCTCCATCTACGAAGAGGTTCCACTTGATGTTTTTTGCTGTTTCAAACTGATCCTTGCCTTCGTTGGTAGTGAATTCGGCAATGAAATCGGCCATGGCTTGCCCCTCGATAGCGGTGCGAGGATGGTAGGTGACATCATACTGACTTAGTTCAATGCACCATTTGAGGAGTCGTCCAGAAGTGTCGGGACGATGGAGCACCTGTCTTAGTGGTTGATCGGTTAGAACTCTGATGGAGTGAGATTGGAAGTAGTGTCGCATTTTTCGTGACGCGATCAATAAGCAATATGCCAATTTCTCAAGTTTAGGATATCTGGCTTCTGCCCCTGTAAATCTCTTACTTATGAAGTATACCGGGCGTTGTGTGCGGTCCTCTTCTCTTACCAGGGCAGGGCTTAGAGCATGAGATGATACAGCGAGGTATAGGTATAGCACTTCGCCTTCGTTTGGAGTTGAAAGTACTGGTGGTCTCTGAAGGTGTTCGATCAGGTTAAGGAAGGCTTTTAAGCATTCATCGGTCCACTCGAACTTTCCTTTGTCTTTCTTGAGAGCTTCGAAGAAAGGGACGCACTTGTCAGTTGCTTTGGAAATGAATCTTCTTAGGGCGGCCACCTTTCCGTTTAGGCTCTGCATCTCTTTTAGAGTGGAAGGTATCCTTATTTCTTTTAGAGCCCGGATTTGTTCAGGGTTTGCTTCAATTCCTCTGGCATGGACGATGAATCCTAAGAATTTTCCCGATGACACTCCGAAGGAGCACTTTAGAGGATTCAGCTTCATTCCATATCGGCGAAGTACCTGAAACATCTCTCCCAGGTGGCTTACATGATCGTCGGCTCTCCTGGACTTTACCAATATGTCATCGACATATACTTCCATAGTTCGTCCTATTAATTCCGCGAACATCTTGTTGACGAGGCGCTGATAGGTAGCTCCGGCATTTTTGAGTCCAAAAGGCATGACTTTGTAACAATATAATCCCCGGTCAGTGATGAAGCTAGTGTGGTCTTGATCGGGAGCGTGCATGGGAATCTGGTTGTATCCGGAGTATGCGTCCATAAAAGATAAGAGTTCGTGCCCGGCAGTGCTGTCCACAAGTTGATCGATTCGGGGGAGCGGGAAGCAGTCTTTCGGGCAAGCGTCATTTAAGTTGGAGAAATCAATGCATGTTCGCCACTTCCCATTAGCTTTCTTTACTAGTACCGGGTTAGCGATCCATTCTGGGTAGATGGCTTCTCGTATGAAGTCATTAGCAAGTAGGTTCTTTACTTCCTCATCGAGGGCTGCTGATCGTTCTGCTTCCATGCTTCTCTTTTTCTGCTTTATCGGTACCTTGGTGGGATCGATGTTCAGCATGTGGCATGCTATATCTAGGGAGATTCCTGTCATATCGGCATGTGTCCACGCAAATACATCTAAGTTGTGGCGGAGAAAGTCAATGAGTTGATCCTTCAATTCTGTTTTTAGCTGAGATCCTATTTTTAATAGTCTACTTGAATCATGTTTGTCTACAGATACGAATTCCATGGCCTCTGCAGGCTCAGCGGTAGCCTCCTCCTCCTTATCCCTGGGGTCTAGTTCATTGAAAGGATCGCTGGTGTATCGAAGAGGAGGGGCTTTCTTTAGTTGCTATGCTTCCAAGCTTTTCATGCAGAGAGTAGTCTCTGCATCTTTCCCTTTATTCTTTCTACGGTTATTGCGAAGTTCAGTTACATAGCAATCTCGAGCGGCGTCTTGATCTCCTTCAACTTCTCCTATTCCGTTATCTGTTGGGAATTTCATCTTTAGGCACCACGGGGCTAGGACAATTTGGAATTCAGATAAGGCTGGTCTTCCCAAGAAGGCGTTGTAGGCCGAGTGGTTTTCTATTAGTACGAACATTTGTTTTCGCACAACGGAGCGGGGATGACTTCCTATTTCGACGAAGAGGTCAAGTTGCCCGAGGGGCATTTTCGCATCTCCAGTGAAACCGTGCAGGGGTTTGTTGCAGGGAGACACATCCTTCATTGACAGCTTCATTTTGTCGAAAGCATGCTTGAATAGGATATTTACAGAGCTTCCTGTGTCTATTAGAATTCGGAAAACTTTAGCTGGACCGAACCAGTCAGAGATGACCATGGGATCCATATGCGGATACTGTCCTCCTTCTAAATCACGCCTACAGAATACGATGTCGTCACTCTATTTCCGTTTCGGGTGGCGTTCTTCCATAATGGAGTTAACATAGCCTTCAGCACTTCTAAGTGACCTGCCGTATCTTTCCATCTCTTCCCAGCTTCTGTCGGCGATGTGTGGTCCTCCCGAGATGGTATGGACCACTATCTTCTCTTGACTAGAGCCACTGGTGTTGCGATTCCCTCTGCCTACTTCTGGGAGGGGTCGCTTTGAGTTCTCATTGGCAGGAGTTGGAGTCCTGTTCTGACCTTTCACATAGCGTTCCAGCCTTCTTCTTCTGATGTGTTCTTCGATCAAGTCCCGGAGATGGTGGCATTCATTGGTGTCATGTCCGTGGGATTCGTGGAAGTGGCAGAACTTTCATGACTTGAGTGCGTTATCAGATTCTTTCTTGTGCGGGGGGCGCTTGTATCCGAGTTCGCCCTGATTGGCTAGAAAGATGTTTTCGATTGTTTCATTCAAAGGAGTGTAGGAGTCAAATCTTGGTCCTGGTCGATATTGGCGTTTTTCAACCTTCCTGCCCCCAGCATTGTCTCTAGATTCATTTCTTCGAGTGTCCTTAGCTGCAGCGGGAACCTTGTCCGAAATTGTCTTACCTTGCTGCCCTGACTACCTCTCAGTGGCGGCGTCTTCAAGTCTCATATACTTTCCAGCTTCATGGAAGAAATCAGGTAAAGTAGCTGGTTTTTCCTTAGTTAGTCTCCTAGCGAACTTGGTATCTGGGTGTACACCACTACAGAGGGCCATTAGGGTGAGCTTCTCATCGGCATCTTGGACTGCGGCCGCTGCGGCGTTGAACCGGGTTAGATATTGTTGCAGGGTCTCCCCGGATTTCTGTTTTACATTGGATAGAGAATAAGCATCCTTGGGTTGTTCTACATGGATGCGGAACTGGCTAATGAACCTTTCTTTCAACATCTCCCATGAGCTGATAGATCCTTGGGGTAGATGGCAGAACCAGGAGGTAGCTAGATCTGCTAGGAATAGCGGAAAGCATTTACACAACACCCCTTCTGTTGCTCCGCTCATGAGCATATGCTGGGTGTATCTCTGTAAGTGTACGATGGGGTCGGAAGTTCCATTGTAAGGTTCCATGGTTGGCATTTTCCATTCCCGGGGGGTGATGGCAGTTTCGATATTGCGGGTGAAGGGGCTGGTGACCCTAGCGCCTATTCCTCGGTCCCTTTGCTCCCGTTGGACGCATTCTCTGAATAATCGTGCCATTCTTTCATCCGAATTTGGAGCGGATAGAAATGAACTTGGTTCATCCCTGCGGGATCGATCTCGTCCAGAAGATCTGTAGGGATGGTATAGTCTATCACTTCTGACGTTATCCAGTGGTTGCCTCTGGCTGCTCGGATGCATGCTAGGACCAGCTACAGTTGCCCCCTGCCTTGATCTTCCCCTGTGGGGTTCCGTTTCGAGCATTTCCATGGGGTCAACTTCGGGCTGGGTTCTAGCTCGGCTCCGTTCAGCAGGGTTTCTATGATTAGGTGGCATGACTGGATCAGCTACCTCCGACCCTCGCCTGGCGCCTCCCCCATTGGGTTCGGTTCCAAGCGCTTCCTCGAGTCGGAGTTCGGGCTGAGTCCGGGCGCGACCCCTGTCGTTGTTGTTCCTGTTGATGGCTTCCTCGAAGAAGGAAGACCTTTGCTGTCTCCGAGATCCTCCAGATTGAGATTCACCCCATGATTCGGTGTTGCGGTTGGATTCTTCGACATCCCTCAAGCGTGACATGAGTTGGTTCACCAAAGCTTCTTGTTGGGATGCAAAGCGGTTAATCACTTCCACCACAACTCTATCTAGGTCTGCTCTAGTGATTACTGCCGGTTGTTCTGCGGCAGGGGCTGTTGGAATTGCCTGATCTACATGCGGCACTGCTGCTGTAGTGGGATGGTTCTCTTGATCTGGATCTACTGGGTTTGGAGCGCTGCTGGTTGCAACGTTCTTTCCCTTGTTGGTGTCTTTTCTTGGCCTGAAAGTCATGTTTCCTAGGCGATGAAGGGTGCTATTGGGAAAGAAGATTGAATGCGGGAAGCTTTAGCTTCGAGTTCGAAGTTCTCAGTGAAAGCACCAAAAATGTTTGCGCAAAAAATGGGCAAACACCTCCAAGTCGTGCGATTTAGTTGATTCTACGTGATTCTTAATGATTTAGATGAGTTATGTAAATATGAAAAAAGCATGGGCTGAAATGTAAAAGACACACAGATTTATAGTGGTTCGGCCAGAACGTGCCTAGTCCACTTTATATGTTATTATCTTCTTTCTTTCAGATTACAAGTACAATGCTTTGTGTACAAGTATATGAAAGTAGTTTGAAAGTTCCTTCCGTGCTTGAGCTATCAAACTTGTCTGCCATTGTTGTACCCCTGCCCCTCTATTTATAGAGTGAGGTAGGGGGCAGGGGTCTGGGATGTATATAGCTGCTGGTGGGCCTGGGCTGGAGTAATCTGGCCGGGCAGCGTTCTGGTTCGGCATGGAGTTTGGTCTGGTGATGGAGTGGTTTGGAGGTCCATTCGGTGGTGAGGTTGATTCGGTGGTGTTAGTCCGGCTGTGAATGGTCCGGTGGTAGGAGATGTTTGGTTGGACCGGTGGTGGATGGAAACCGTGTTGGACCGGTGGAGTTGGGGGTTGATTCGGTAGGAGCTTGGACCGGATGTGTGTCATACCGAATGAACCTTTGCCTGGAATGCCGAATGGAGCCTTAAACCCTTGAATTGCCGAACGGTCTTAGGAACCGGATGGAACGGAGGTTGCGAACCCGGGTGAAACTGACGCTTCTCGGTCTTGAGGTCTTCTGGGTGGAAATTCGCCCAACATAACTCTAAACGAGCCAGAAGTTATGACCGTCCGAATAATCGATATCTATAGTGTGCAACATCCACGGTGCAAGGTGCAACATCCGTCCGAAATGGCGAAACAGTGCCGTACGACTTTTAGAAATGCGTGCATGGATTTGAAACGGAAAAGTACCATGGTGCACCACTCTTCAGCGATGGGAAGTCGAAGACGGTCCACCGTAATCCCGTTTTACCGTAAATTTCACGTGTCGAAAAAACGAAGGGTAAAAAACTTGCGAGACCCGATTGAGATTCGGGTTGTCCTGTTTGGGCATTAATCTATCCGTTGACGGCTGAAAGCAGCCAAAGCAGTAGAACTCATCGAGGCCTTCGTTTTGACAGGTTATGGCTCCCGTAACTCTAAACGAGGCAGAAGTTATGGCCGTCCGAATAATCGATATCTATAGGGTGCAACATCCACGGTGCAAGGTGCAACATCCGTCCGAAATGGCGAAACAGTGCCGTACGACCTTTAGAAATGCGTGCATGGATTTGAAACGGAACATTACCATGGTGCACCACTCTCCATCGATGGTAAATCGAAGACCAGCCACCGTAATCCCGTTTTACGTAAAAATCCACGTGTCGAAAAAACGAAGGGGAAAAAACTTACGAGACCAGATTGAGGTTCGGGTTGTCCTTTTTCGGCATTAATCTATCCGTTGACGGCTGAAAGCTATCAATGCCGTAGAACTCATCGAGGCCTTTGTTCTGACAGGTTATGGCTCCCGTAACTCTAAACGAGCCAGAAGTTATGGTCGTCCGAATAATCGACATCTATAGGGTGCAACATCCACGGTGCAAGGTGCAACATCCGTCCGAAATGGCGAAACAGTACCGTACGACCTTCAGAAATGCGTGCATGGATTTGAAACGGAACAGTACCATGGTGCACCACTCTCCATCCATGGTAAATCGAAGACCGGCCACCGTAGTCCCATTTTACCGTAAAAATCCACGTGTCGAAAAAACGAAGGGTAAAAAACTTACGAGACCCAATTGAGATTCGGGTTGTCCTTTTTGGGCATTAATCTATCCGTTGACGTCTGAAAGCTGTCAAAGCCGTAGAACTCATCAAGGCCTTCGTTTTGACAGGTTATGGCTCCCGTAACTCTAAATGAGCTAGAAGTTATGGCCGTCCGAATAATCGATATCTACAGGGTGCAACATCCACGGTGCAAGGTGCAACATCCGTCCGAAATGGCGAAACATTGGCGTACAACCTTTAGAAATGCGTGCATGGATTTGAAACGGAACAGTACCATGGTGCACCACTCTCCAGCGATGGTAAGTCGAAGACCAGACACCGTAATCCCGTTTTACCGTAAAAATCCACGTGTCTACATAATGAAGGTTAAAAAACTTACGAGACCCGATTGAGATTCGGGTTGTCCTTTTTGGGCATTAATCTATCCGTTGACGACTGAAAGCTGTCAAAGCCGTAGAACACATCGAGTCCTTCGTTTTGACAGGTTATGGCTCCCATAAATCTAAACGAGCCAGAAGTTATGGCCGTCCGAATAATCGATATCTACAGGGTGCAACATCCACGGTGCAAGGTGCAACATCCGTCCGAAATGGCGAAACAGTGCCGCACGACCTTTAGAAATGCGTGCATGTATTTGAAACGGAAAAGTACCATGGTGCACCACTCTCCAGCGATGGTAAATCGAAGACCAGCCACCGTTATCCCGTTTTACCGTAAAAATCCATGTGTCGAAAAAACGAAGGGTAAAAAACTTACGAGACCCGATTGAGATTCGGGTTGTCCTATTTGGGCATTAATCTATCCATTGACGGCTGAATGCTGTCAAACCCATAGAACTCATCGAGGCCTTTGTTCTGACAGGTTATGGCTCCCATAACTCTAAACGAGGCAGAAGTTATGGCCGTCCGAATAATCGATATCTATAGGGTGCAACATCCACGGTGCAAGGTGCAACATCCGTCTGAAATGGCGAAACAGTGCCGCACGACCTTTAGAAATGCGTGCATGGATTTGAAACAGAACAGTACCATGGTGCACCACTCTCCAGCGATGGTAAATCGAAGACGGGCCACGGTAATCCCGTTTTGCTGTAAAAATCCACGTGT
The DNA here is from genome assembly GCA_030765085.1 of Allium cepa. Lineage (NCBI taxonomy): Eukaryota > Viridiplantae > Streptophyta > Magnoliopsida > Asparagales > Amaryllidaceae > Allium > Allium cepa. The sequence goes on from CM060941.1 coordinate 5,193,053, forward strand.
CGAAAAAACGAAGGGTAAAAAACTTACGAGACCCGATTGAGATTCGGTTTGTCCTTTTTGGGCATTAATCTATCCGTTGACGGTTGAAACTGTCAAAGCCGTAGAAATCATCGAGGCCTTCGTTTTGATAGGTTATGGCTCCCGTAACTCTAAACGAGCCAGAAGTTATGGCCGTCCGAATAATCGATATCTATAGGGTGCAACATCCACGGTGCAAGGTGCAACATCCGTCCGAAATGGCGAAACAGTGCCGTACGACTTTTAGAAATGCGTGCATGGATTTGAAACGGAACAGTACCATGGTGCACCACTCTTCAGCGATGGGAAGTCGAAGACGGGCCACGGTAATCCCGTTTTACCGTAAAAATCCACGTGTCGAAAAACGAAGGGTAAAAACCTTACGAGACCCGATTGAGATTCGGGTTATCCTTTTTGGGCATTAATCTATTCGTTGACGGCTGAAAGCTGTCAAAGCCGTAGAACTCATCGAGGCCTTCATTTTGACAGGTTATGGCTCCCGTAAATCTAAACGAACCAGAAGTTATGGTCGTCCGAATAATCGATATCTACAGGGTGCAACATCCACGGTGCAAGGTGCAACATCCGTCCGAAATGGCGAAACTGTGCCGTACGACCTTTATAAATGCGTGCATGGATTTGAAACGGAACATTACCATGGTGCACCACTCTCCATCGATGGTAAATCGAAGACCAGCCACCGTAATCCCGTTTTACGTAAAAATCCACGTGTCGAAAAAACGAAGGGTAAAAAACTTACGAGACCCGATTGAGATTTGGACTGTCCTTTTTGGGCATTAATCTATCCGCTGACGGCTGAAAGCTGTCAAAGCCGTAGAACTCATCGAGGCCTTCGTTTTGACAGGTTATGGCTCCCGTGACTCTAAACGAGCCAGAAGTTATGGCCGTCCGAATAATCGATATCTACAGGGTGCAACATCCACGGTGCAAGGTGCAACATCCGTCCAAAATGGCGAAACAGTGTCGCACGACCTTTAGAAATGCGTGCATGGATTTGAAACGGAACAGTACCATGGTGCACCACTCTCCAGCGATGTTAAATCGAAGACCATCCACCGTAATCCCGTTTTACCGTAAAAATCCATGTGTCGAAAAAACGAAGGGTAAAAAACTTGTGAGACCCGATTGAGATTCGGGTTGTCCTATTTGGGCATTAATCTTTCCGTTGATGGATGAAAGCTGCCAAAGCCGTAGAACTCATCGAGGCCTTCGTTTTGACAGGTTATGGCTCCCATAACTCTAAACGAGCCAGTAGTTATGGCCGTCCGAATAATCGATATCTATAGGGTGCAACATCCACGTTGCAAGGTGCAACATCCGTCCAAAATGACAAAACAGTGTCGTACGACCTTTAGTAATGCGTGCATGGATTTGAAACGGAACAGTACCATGGTGCACCACTCTCCAGCGATGGTAAATCAAAGACGGGCCACGGTAATCCCGTTTTGCCGTAAAAATCCACCTGTCGAAAAAACGAAGGGTAAAAAACTTACGAGACCCGATTGAGATTCGGTTTGTCCTTTTTGGGCATTAATCTATCCGTTGACGGCTGAAAGCGGTCAAAGCCGTAGAAATCATCGAGGCCTTCGTTTTGACAGGTTATGGCCCCCGTAACTCTAAACGAGCCAGAAGTTATGGCCGTCCGAATAATCGATATCTACAGGGTGCAACATCCACTGTGCAAGGTGCAACATCTGTCCAAAATGGTGAAACAGTGCCGTACGACTTTTAGAAATGCATGCATGGATTTGAAACGAAACAGTACCATGGTGCACCACTCTTCAGTGATGGGAAGTCGAAGACGGACCATCGTAATTCCGTTTTACTGTAAAATTCCACGTGTCGAAAAAACGAAGGGTAAAAAACTTGCGAGACCCGATTAAGATTCGGGTTGTCCTATTTGGGCATTAATCTATCCGTTGATGGTTGAAAGCTGTCAAAGCCGTAGAACTCATCGAGGCCTTCGTTTTGACAGGTTATGGCTCCCGTAACTCTAAACGAGCCAGAAGTTATGGTCGTCCGAATAATCGATATCCACAGGGTGCAACATCCACGGTGCAAGGTGCAACATCAGTCCGAAATGGCGAAACAGTGCCGTACGACCTTTAGAAATGCGTGCATGGATTTGAAACGGAACATTACCATGGTGAACCACTCTCCAGCTATGGTAAATCGAAGACCAGCCACCGTAATCCCGTTTTACGTAAAAATCTACGTGTCGAAAAAACAAAGGGTAAAAAACTTACGACACCCGATTGAGATTCGGGTTGTCCATTTTGGGCATTAATCTATCCGTTGATGGCTGAAAGCTGTCAAAGCCGTAGAAATCATCGAGGCCTTCGTTTTGACAGGTTATGGCTCCCATAACTCTAAACGAGCCAGAAGTTATGGCCGTCCGAATAATCGATATCTACAGGGTGCAACATCCACGGTGCAAGGTGCAACATCCGTCCGAAATGGCGAAACAGTGTCGTACGACCTTTAGAAATGCGTGCATGGATTCGAAACGGAACATTACCATGGTGCACCACTCTCCAGCGATGGTAAATCGAAGACGGGCCACGGTAATCTCGTTTTGCCATAAAAATCCACGTGTCGAAAAAACGAAGGGTAAAAAACTTACGAGACCCGATTGAGATTCGGTTTGTCCTTTTTGGGAATTAATCTATCCGTTGACGACTGAAAGCTGTCAAAGCCGTAGAAATCATCGAGGCCTTCGTTTTGACAGGTTATGGCTCCCGTAACTCTAAACGAGCCAGAAGTTATGGCCGTCCGAATAATCGATATCTACAGGGTGCAACATCCACGGTGCAAGGTGCAACATCCGTCCGAAATGGCGAAACAGTGCCGTACGACTTTTAGAAATGCTTGCACGGATTTGAAACGGAACAGTACCATGGTGCACCACTCTTCAGCGATGGGTAGTCGAAGACGGACCACCGTAATTCCGTTTTACCGTAAAATTCCACGTGTCGAAAAAACGAAGGGTAAAAAACTTGCGAGACCCGATTGAGATTCGGGTTGTCCTATTTGGGCATTAATCTATCTGTTGACGGCTGAAAGCTGTCAAAGCCGTAGAACTCATCGAGGCCTTCGTTTTGACAGGTTATGGTTCCCGTAACTCTAAACGAGCCAGAAGTTATGGCCGTCCGAATAATCGATATCTATAGGGTGCAACATCCACGGTGCAAGGTGCAACATCCGTCCGAAATGGCGAAACAGTGCCGTACGACTTTTAGAAATGCGTGCATGGATTTGAAACGGAACAGTACCATGGTGCACCACTCTTCAGCGATGGGAAGTCGAAGACGTGCCATGGTAATCCCGTTTTACCGTAAAAATCCACGTGTCGAAAAAACGAAGGGTAAAAAATTTACGAGACCCGATTGAGATTCGGGTTGTCCTTTTTGGGCATTAATCTATCCGTTGATGACTGAAAGCTGTCAAAGCCGTAGAACTCATCGAGGCCTTCGTTTTGACAGGTTATGGCTCCCGTAACTTTAAACGAGCCAGAAGTTATGGTCGTCCGAGTAATCGATATCTACAGGGTGCAACATCCACAGTGCAAGGTGCAACATCCGTCAGAAATGGCGAAACAGTGCCATACGACCTTTAGAAATGCGTGCATGGATTTGAAACGGAACATTACCATGGTGCACCACTCTCCAGCGATGGTAAATCGAAGACCAGCCACCGTAATCCCGTTTTACGTAAAAATGCACGTGCCGAAAAAACGAAGGGTAAAAAACTTACGAGACCCGATTGAGATTCGGGTTGTCCTTTTTGGGCATTATCCATCCATTGACGGCTGAAAGCTATCAAAGCTGTAGAACTCATCGAGGCCTTCGTTTTGACAGGTTATGGCTCCCGTAAATCTAAACGAGCCAGAAGTTATGGCCGTCCGAATAATCGATATCTACAGGGTGCAACATCTACGGTGCAAGGTGCAACATCCGCCCGAAATGGCGAAACAGTGCCGCACGACCTTTAGATATGCGTGCATGGATTTGAAATGGAACAGTACCATGGTGCACCACTCTCCAGCGATGGTAAATCGAAGACCAGCCACCGTAATCCCGTTTTACCGTAAAAATCCATGTGTCGAAAAAACGAAGGGTAAAAAACTTACGAGACCCGATTGAGATTCGGGTTGTCCTATTTGGGAATTAATCTATCCGTTGACGGCTGAAAGCTGTCAAAGCCGTAGAACTCATCGAGGCCTTCGTTTTGACAGGTTATGGCTCCCGTAACTCTAAACGAGCCAGAAGTTATGGACGTCCGAATAATCGATATCTATAAGGTGCAACATCCACGGTGCAAGGTGCAACATCCGTCCGAAATGGCGAAACAGTGCCGTACGACCTTTAGAAATGCGTGCATGGATTTGAAACGGAACAGTACCATGGTGCACCACTCTCCCGCGATGGTAAATCGAAGACCAGCCACCGTAGTCCCATTTTACCGTAAAAATCCACGTGTCGAAAAAACGAAGGGTAAAAAACTTACGAGACCCGATTGAGATTCGGGTTGTCCTTTTTGGGTATTAATCTATCCGTTGACGGCTGAAAGCTGTCAAAGCTGTCAAAGCCGTAGAACTCATCGAGGCCTTCGTTTTGATAGGTTATGGCTCCCGTAACTCTAAACGAGCCAGAAGTTATGGCCGTCCTAATAATCGATATCTACAGGGTGCAACATCCACGGTGCAACGTGCAACATCCGTCAGAAATGGCGAAACAGTGGCGTACGACTTTTAGAAATGCGTGCATGGATATGAAATGAAACAGTACCATGGTGCACCACTCTTCAGCGATGGGAAGTCGAAGACGGGCCACGGTAATCCCGTTTTACGGTAAAAATCCACGTGTCGAAAAAACGAAGGGTAAAAAACTTACGAGACCCGATTGAGATTCGGGTTGTCCTTTTTGGGCATTAATCTATCCGTTGACGGCTGAAAGCTGTCAAAGCCGTAGAACTCATCGAGGCCTTCATTTTGACAGGTTATGGCTCTCGTAACTCTAAACGATCCAGAAGTTATGGTCGTCCGAATAATCGATATCTACAGGGTGCAACATCCACGGTGCAAGGTGCAACATCCGTCCGAAATGGCGAAACAGTGCCGTACGACTTTTAGAAATGCGTGCATGGATTTGAAACGGAACAGTACCATGGTGCACCACTCTTCAGCGATGGAAAGTCGAAGATGTGCCACGGTAATCCCGTTTTACGTAAAAATGGCGAAACAGTGCCATACGACCTTTAGAAATGCGTGCATGGATTTGAAACGGAACAGTACCATGGTGCACCACTCTCCAGCGTTGGTAAATCGAAGACCAGCCACCGTAATCCCGTTTTACGTAAAAATCCACGTGCCGAAAGAACGAAGGGTAAAAAACTTACGAGACCCGATTGAGATTCGGGTTGTCCTTTTTGGGCATTAATCTATCCGTTGACGGCTGAAAGCTGTTAAAGCCGTAAAACTCATCGAGGCCTTCGTTTTGACAGGTTATGGCTCCCGTAAATCTAGACGAGCCAGAAGTTATGGCCGTCCGAATAATCGATATCTACAGGGTGCAACATCCACGGTGCATGGTGCAACATCCGTCCGAAATGGCGAAACAGTGCCGTACGACTTTTAGAAATGCGTGCATGGATTTGAAACGGAACAGTACCATGGTGCACCACTCTTCAGCGATGGAAAGTCGAAGATGTGCCACGGTAATCCCGTTTTACCGTAAAAATCCATGTGTCGAAAAAACGAAGGGTAAAAAATTTACGAGACCCGATTGAGATTCGGGTTTTCCTTTTTGGGCATTAATCTCTCCGTTGATGGCTGAAAGCTATCAAAGCCGTAGAACTCATCGAGGCCTTCGTTTTGACAGGTTATGGCTCCCATAACTCTAAACGAGCCAGAAGTTATGGTCGTCCGAATAATCGATATCTACAGGGTGCAACATCCACAGTGCAAGGTACAACATCCGTCCGAAATGGCGAAACAGTGCCATACGACCTTTAGAAATGCGTGCATGGATTTGAAACGAAACTTTACCATGGTGCACCACTATCCAGCGATGGTAAATCGAAGACCAGCCACCGTAATCCCGTTTTACGTAAAAATCCACGTGCCGAAAAAACGAAGGGTAAAAAACTTACGAGACCCGATTGAGATTCGGGTTGTCCTTTTTGGGCATTAATCTATCCATTGACGGCTGAAAGCTGTCAAAGCCGTAGAACTCATCGAGGCCTTCGTTTTGACAGGTTATGGCTCCCGTAACTCTAAACGAGCCAGAAGTTATGGCCATCCGAATAATCGATATCTACAGGGTGCAACATCCACGGTGCAAGGTGAAACATCCGCCCGAAATGGCGAAACAGTGCCGCACGACCTTTAGAAATGCGTGCATGGATTTGAAATGGAACAGTACCATGGTGCACCACTCTCCAGCGATGGTAAATCGAAGACCAGCCACAGTAATCCCGTTTTACCGTAAAAATCCATGTGTCGAAAAAACGAAGGGTAAAAAACTTACGAGACCCGATTGAGATTCGGGTTGTCCTATTTGGGCATTAATCTATCCATTGACGGATGAAAGCTGTCAAATCCGTAGAACTCATCGAGGCCTTCGTTTTGACAGGTTATGGCTCCCGTAACTCTAAACGAGCCAGAAGTTATGGACGTCCGAATAACCGATATCTATAGGGTGCAACATCCACGGTGCAAGGTGCAACATCCGTCCAAAATGGCGAAACAGTACCGTACGACCTTTAGTAATGCGTGCATGGATTTGAAACGGAACAGTACCATGGTGCACCACTCTCCAGCGATGGTAAATCGAAGACCAGCCACCGTAGTCCCATTTTACCGTAAAAATCCACGTGTCGAAAAAACGAAGGGTAAAAAACTTACGAGACCTGATTGAGATTCGGGTTGTCCTTTTTGGGTATTAATCTATCCGTTGACGGCTGAAAGCTGTCAAAGCTGTCAAAGCCGTAGAACTCATCGAGGCCAGAAGTTATGGCCGTCCTAATAATCGATATCTACAGGGTGCAACATCCACGGTGCAAGGTGCATCATCCGTCAGAAATGGCGAAACAGTGGCGTACGACTTTTAGAAATGCGTGCATGGATTTAAAATGGAACAGTACCATGGTGCACCACTCTTCAGCGATGGGAAGTCGAAGACGGTCCACCGTAGTCCCATTTTACCGTAAAATTTCACGTGTCGAGAAAACGAAGGGTAAAAAACTTGCGAGACCCGATTGAGATTCGGGTTGTCCTATTTGGGCATTAATCTATCTGTTGACGGTTGAAAGCTGTCAAAGCCGTAGAACTCATCGAGGCCTTCGTTTTGACAGGTTATGGCTCCCGTAACTATAAACGAGACATAAGTTATGGCCGTCCGAATAATCGATATCTACAGGGTGCAACATCCACGGTGCAAGGTGCAACATCCGTCCGAAATGGCGAAACAGTGCCGTACGACTTTTAGAAATGCGTGCATGGATTTGAAATGGAACAGTACCATGGTGCACCACTCTCCAGCGATGGTAAATCGAAGACCAGCCACGGTAATCCCGTTTTGCCTTAAAAATCCACGTATCGAAAAAACGAAGGGCAAAAAACATACGAGACGCGATTGAGATTTGGGTTGTCCTTTTTGGGCATTAATAAATCCGTTGATGGCTAAAAGCTGTCAAAGCCGTAGAACTCATCTAGGCCTTCGTTTTGACAGGTTATCGCTTCCGTAACTCTAAACGAGCCAGAAGTTATGCCCGTCCGAATAATCGATATCTTCAGGGTGCAACATCCACGGTGCAAGGTGCAACATCCGTCCGAAATGGCGAAACTGTGCCGTACGACTTTTAGAAATGCGTGCATGGATTTGAAATGGAACAGCACCATGGTGCACCACTCTCCAGCGACGGTAAATCGAAGACCAGCCACGGTAATCCCGTTTTGCCGTAAAAATCCATGTGTCGAAAAAACGAAGGGTAAAAAACTTACGTGACCCGATTGAGATTCGGGCTGTCCTTTTTTGGCATTAATCTATCCGTTGACAGCTGAAAGCTATCAAAGCCGTAGACCTCATCGAGGCCTTCGTTTTGATAGGTTATGGCTCCCGTAACTCTAAACGAGCCAAAAGTTATGGCCGTCCGAATAATCGATATCTACAGGGTGCAACATCCACGGTGCAAGGTGCAACATCCGTCCGAAATGGCGAAACAGTGCCGTACGACCTTTAGTAATGCGTGCATGGATTTGAAACGGAACAGTACCATAGTGCACCATTCTTCAGCGATGGGAAGTCGAAGACGGGCCGCGGTAATCCCGTTTTGCCGTAAAAATCCACGTGTCGAAAAACGAAGTGTAAAAAACTTACGAGACCCGATTGAGATTTGGGTTGTCCTTTTTGGGCATTAATCCATCCGTTGACGGCTGAAAGCTGTCAAAGCCGTAGAACTCATCGAGGCCTTTGTTTTGACAGGTTATGGCTCCCGTAACTCTAAACGAGCCAGATGTTATGGTCGTCCGAATAATCGATATCTATAGGGTGCAACATCCACGGTGCAAGGTGCAACATCCGTCCGAAAAGGCGAAACAGTGCCGTACGACCTTTAAAAATGCCTGCATGGATTTGAAACGGAACACTACCATGGTGCACCACTCTCCAGCGATGGTAAATCGAAGACCAGCCACCGTAATCCCGTTTTACCGTAAAAATCCACGTGTCAAAAAAACGAAGGGTAAAAAACTTACGAGACCCGATTGAGATTCGGGTTGTCCTTTTTGGGCATTAATCTATCCGTTGACGGCTGAAAGCTGTCAAAGCCGTAGAACTCATCGAGGCCTTCGTTTTGACAGGTTATGGCTCCCGTAACTCTAAACGAGCCAGAAGTTATAGCCGTCCGAATAATCGATATCTACAGGGTGCAACATCCACGGTGCAAGGTGCAACATCCGTCCGAAATGGCGAAACAGTGCCGTACGACCTTTAGATATGCGTGCATGGATTTGAAACAGAACATTACCATGGTGCACCACTCTCCAGCGATGGTAAATCGAAGACCAGCCACCGTGATCCCGTTTTACGTAAAAATCCACTCGCCGAAAAAACGAAGGGTAAAAAACTTACGAGACCCGATTGAGATTCGGGTTGTCCTATTTGGGCATTAATCTATCCGTTGATGGCTGAAAGCTGTCAGAGCCGTAGAACTCATCGAGGCCTTCGTTTTGAGAGGTTATGGCTCCCGTAACTCTAAACGAGCCAGAAGTTATGGACGTCCGAATAATCGATATCTATAGGGTGTAACATCCACGGTGCAAGGTGCAACATCCGTCCGAAATGGCGAAACAGTGCCGTACGACCTTTAGAAATGCGTGCATGGATTTGAAACGGAACAGTACCATGGTGCACCACTCTCCAGCGATGGTAAATCGAAGACCAGCCACCGTAGTCCCATTTTACCGTAAAAATCAATGTGTCGAAAAAACGAAGGGTAAAAAACTTACGAGACCCGATTGAGATTCGGGTTGTCCTTTTTGGGTATTAATATATCCGTTGACGGCTGAAAGCTGTCAAAGCTGTCAAAGCCGTAGAACTCATCGAGGCCTTCATTTTGACAGGATATGGCTCCCGTAACTCTAAACGAGCCAGAAGTTATGACCGTCCGAATAATCGATATCTACAGGGTGCAACATCCACGGTGAAAGGTGCAACATCCGTCCGAAATGGCGAAACAGTGTCGTACGACTTTTAGAAATGCGTGTATGGATTTGAAATAGAACAGTACCACGGTGCGCCACTCTCCAGTGATGGGAAGTCGAAGACGGGCCACGGTAATCCCGTTTTACCGTAAAAATCCACGTGTCGAAAAAACGAAGGGTAAAAAACTTACGAGACCCGATTGTGATTCGGGTTGTACTTTTTGGGCATTAATCTATCCGTTGATGGCTGAAAGCTGTCACAGCCGTAGAACTCATCGAGGCCTTCGTTTTGACAGGTTACGGCTCGCGTAACTCTAAACGAGCCAGAAGTTATGGCCGTCCAAATAATCGATATCTACAGGGTGCAACATCCACGGTGCAAGGTGCAACATCCGTCCGAAATGGCGAAACAGTGTCGTACGACCTTTAGTAATGCGTGCATGGATTTGAAATGGAACAGTACCACGGTGCACCATTCTTCAGCGATGGAAAGTCGAAGACGGGCCACGGTAATCCCGTTTTACCGTAAAAATCCACGTGTCGAAAAACGAAGTGTAAAAAACTTACGAGACCCGATTGACATTCGGGTTGTCCTATTTGGGCATTTAATCTATCCGTTGACGGCTTAAAGCTGTCAAAGCCGTCGAACTCATCGGGGCCTTTGTTTGGCAGGTTATGGCTCCCGTAACTCTAAACGAGCCAGAAGTTATGGTCGTCCGAATAATCGATATCTATAAGGTGCAACATCCACGGTGCAAGGTGCAACATCCGTCCGAAATGGCGAAACATTGTCGTACGACCTTTAGAAATGCGTGCATGGATTTGAAAAGGAACACTACCATGGTGCACCACTCTCCAGCGATGGTAAATCGAAGACCAGCCACCGTAATACCGTTTTCCCGTAAAAATCCATGTGTCGAAAAAACGAAGGGTAAAAAACTTACGAGACCCGATTGAGATTCGGGTTGTCCTTTTTGGGCATTAATCTATCCGTTGACGGCTGAAAGCTGTCAAAGCCGTAGAACTCATCGAAGCCTTCGTTTTGACAGGTTATGGCTCCCGTAACTCTAAACGAGCCAGAAGTTATGGTCGTCCGAATAATCGATATCTACAGGGTGCAACATCCACGGTGCAAGGTGCAACATCCGTCCGAAATGGCGAAACAGTGTCGTACGACCTTTAGAAATGCGTGCATGGATTTGAAATGGAACATTACCATGGTGCACCACTCTCCAGCGATGGTAAATCGAAGACCAGCCACCGTAATCTCGTTTTACGTAAAAATCCACTTGCCGAAAAAACGAAGGGTAAAAAACTTACGAGACCCGATTGAGATTCGGGTTGTCCTTTTTGGGCATTAATCTATCCATTGACGGCTGAAAGCTATCAAAGCAGTAGAACTCATCGAGGCCTTCATTTTGACAGGTTATGGCTCCCGTAACTCTAAACGAGCCAGAAGTTATGGCCGTCCGAATAATCGATATCTACAGGGTGCAACATCCACGGTGCAAGGTGCAACATCAGCCTGAAATGGCGAAACAGTGCCGCACGACCTTTAGAAATGCGTGCATGGATTTGAAATGGAACAGTACAATGGTGCACCACTCTCTAGCGATGGTAAATCGAAGACCAGCCACCGTAATCCCGTTTTCCCGTAAAAATCCATGTGTCGAAAAAACGAAGGGTAAAAAACTTACGAGACCCGATTGAGATTCGGGTTGTCCTATTTGGGCATTAATCTATCCGTTGACGGCTGAAAGCTGTCAAAGCCGTAGAACTCATCGAGGCCTTCGTTTTGACAGGTTATGGCTCCCGTAACTCTAAACGAGCTAGAAGTTATGGACGTCCGAATAATCGATATCTATAGGGTGTATCATCCACGGTGCAAGGTGCAACATCCGTCCGAAATGGCGAAACAATGTCGTACGACCTTTAGAAATGCGTGCATGGATTTGAAACGGAACAGTACCATGGTGCACCACTCTCCAGCGATGGTAAATCGAAGAACAACCACCGCTGTCCCATTTTACCGTAAAAATCCACGTGTCGAAAAAACGAAGGGTAAAAAATTTACGAGACCCGATTGAGATTCGGGTTGTCCTTTTTGGGTATTAATCTATCCGTTGACGGCTGAAAGCAGTCAAAGCCGTAGAACACATCGAGGCCTTCGTTTTGACAGGTTATGGCTCCCGTAACTCTAAACGAGCCAGAAGTTATGGCCGTCCGAATAATCGATATCTACAGGGTGCAACATCCACGGTGCAAGGTGCAACATCCGTCAGAAATGGAGAAACAGTGGCGTACGACTTTTAGAAATGCGTGCATGGATATGAAACGAAACAGTACCATGGTGCACCACTCTTCAGCGATGGGAAGTCGAAGACGGGCCACGGTATTCCCGTTTTACCGTAAAAATCCACGTGTCGAAAAAACGAAGGGTAAAAAACTTACGAGACCCGATTGAGATTCGGGTTTTCCTTTTTAGGCATTAATCTATCCGTTGACAGCTGAAAGCTGTCACAGCCATAGAACTCATCGAGGCCTTCATTTTGATAGGTTATGGCTCCCGTAACTCTAAACGATCCAGAAGTTATGGTCGTCCGAACAATCGATATCTATAGGGTGCAACATCCACGGTGCAAGGTGCAACATCCGTCCGAAATGGCGAAACAGTGCCGTGTGATCTTTAGAAATGCGTGCATGGATTTGAAACGGAACAGTACCATGGTGCACCACTCTCCAGCGATGGTAAATCGAAGACCAGCCACCGTAATCCCGTTTTACCGTAAAAATCCACGTGTCGAAAAAACGAAGGGTAAAATACTTACGAGACCCGATTGAGATTCGGGTTGTCCTTTTTGGGCATTAATCTATCCGTTGATGGCTGAAAGCTGTCAAAGCCGTAGAACTCATCGCGGCCTTCGTTTTGACAGGTTATGGCTCCCGTAACTCTAAACGAGCCAGAAGTTATGGCCGTCCGAATAATAGATATCTACAGGGTGCAACATCCACACTGGAAGGTGCAACATCCGTCCGAAATGGCGAATCTGTGCCGCACGACCTTTAGAAATGCGTGCATGGATTTGAAACGGAACAGTACCATGGTGCACCACTCTCCAGCGATGGTAAATCGAAGACCAGCCACCGTAATCCCGTTTTACCGTAAAAATCCATGTGCCGAAAAAACGAAGGGTAAAAAACTTACGAGACCCGATTGAGATTTGGGTTGTCCTATTTGGGCATTAATCCATCCGTTGACGGCTGAAAGCTGTCAAAGCCGTAGAACTCATCGAGGCCTTCGTTTTGACAGGTTATGTCTCCCGTAAATCTAAGCGAGCCAGAAGTTATGGCCGTCCGAATAATCGATATCTACAGGGTGCAACATCCGTCCGAAATGGCAAAACAGTGTCGTACGACTTTTAGAAATGCGTGCATGGATTTGAAATGGAACAGCACCATGGTGCACCACTCTCCAGCGATGGTAAATCGAAGACCAGCCAAGGTAATCCCGTTTTGCCGTAAAAATCCACGTGTCGAAAAAACGAAGGGTAAAAAACTTACGTGACCCGATTGAGATTCGGGTTGTCCTTTTTGGGCATTAATCTATCCGTTGACAGCTGAAAGCTATCAAAGCCGTAGAACTCATCGAGGCCTTCGTTTTGATAGGTTATGGCTCCCGTAAATCTAAACGAGCCAGAAGTTATGGCCGTCCGAATAATCGATATCTATAGGGTGCAACATCCACGGTGCAAGGTGCAACATCCGTCCGAAATGGCGAAATAGTACCGTACGACCTTTAGTAATGCGTGCATGGATTTGAAACGGAACAGTACCATGATGCACCATTCTTCAGCGTTGGGAAGTCGAAGATGGGCCACGGTAATCCCGTTTTACCGTAAAAATCCACGTGTCGAAAAACGAAGTGTAAAAAACTTACGAGACCCGATTGAGATTCGGGTTGTCCTATTTGGGCATTAAATCTATCCGTTGACGACTTAAAGCTGTCAAAGCCGTAGAACTCATCGAGACCTTTGTTTTGACAGGTTATGGCTCCCGTAACTCTAAACGAGCCAGAAGTTATGGTCGTCCGAATAATCGATATCTATAGGGTGCAACATCCACGGTGCAGGGTGCAACATCCGTCCGAAATGGCGAAACAGTGTCGTACGACCTTTAGAAATGCGTGCATGGATTTGAAACAGAACACTACCATGGTGCACCACTCTCCAGCGATGGTAAATCGAAGACCAGCCACCGTAATCTCGTTTTACCGTAAAAATCCACGTGTCGAAAAAACGAAGGGTAAAAAACTTACGAGACCCGATTGAGATTCGGGTTGTCCTTTTTGGGCATTAATCTATCCGTTGATGGCTGAAAGCTGTCAAAGCCGTAGAACTCATCGAGGCCTTTGTTTTGACAGGTTATGGCTCCCGTAACTATAAACGAGGCAGAAGTTATGGCCGTCCGAATAATCGATATCTACAGGGTGCAACATCCACGGTGCAAGGTGCAACATCCGTCCGAAATGGCGAAACAGTGTCGTACGACCTTTAGAAATGCGTGCATGGATTCGAAACGGAACATTACCATGGTGCACCACTCTCCAGCGATGGTAAATCGAAGACCAGCCACCGTAATCCCGTTTTACGTAAAAATCCACTTGCCGAAAAAACGAAGGGTAAAAAACTTACGAGACCCGATTGAGATTCGGGTTGTCCTTTTTGGGCATTAATCTATCCATTGACGGCTGAAAGCTGTCAAAGCCGTAGAACTCATCGAGGCCTTCGTTTTGACAGGTTATGGCTCCCGTAAATCTAAACGAGCCAGAAGTTATGGCCGTCCGAATAATCGATATCTACAGGGTGCAATATCCACGGTGCAAGGTGCAACATCCGCCTGAAATGGCGAAACAGTGCCGCACGACCTTTAGAAATGCGTGCATGGATTTGAAATGGAACAGTACCATGGTCCACCACTCTCCAGCGATGGTAAATCGAAGACCAGCCACCGCAATCCTGTTTTACCGTAAAAATCCATGTGTCGAAAAAACGAAGGGTAAAAAACTTACGAGACCCGATTGAGATTCGGGTTGTCCTATTTGGGCATTAATCTATTCGTGGACGGCTGAAAGCTGTCAAAGCCGTAGGACTCATCGAGGCCTTCGTTTTGACAGGTTATGGCTCCCGTAACTCTAAACGAGCCAGAAGTTATGGACGTCCGAATAATCGATATCTATAGGGTGTAACATCCACGGTGCAAGGTGCAACATCCGTCCGAAATGGCGAAACAGTGCCGTAAGACCTTTAGAAATGCGTGCATGGATTTGAAACGGAACAGTACCATGGTGCACCACTCTCCAGCGACGGTAAATCGAAGACCAGCCACCGTAGTCCCATTTAACCGTAAAAATCCACGTGTCGAAAAAACGAAGGGTAAAAAACTTACGAGACCCGATTGAGATTCGGGTTGTCCTTTTTGGGTATTAATCTATCCATTGACGGATGAAAGCTGTCAAAGCAGTCAAAGCCGTAGAACTCATCGAGGCCTTCGTTTTGGCAGGTTATGGCTCCCGTAACTCTAAACGAGCCAGAAGTTATGGCCGTCCGAATAATCGATATCTACAGGGTGCAACATCCACGGTGCAAGGTGCAACATCCGTCAGAAATGGCAAAACAGTGGCGTACGACTTTTAGAAATGCGTGCATGGATATGAAACGAAACAGTACCATGGTGCACCACTCTTCCGGCGATTGTAAATCGAAGACCAGCCACCGTAATCCCGTTTTACCTTAAAAATCCACGTGTCGAAAAAACGAAGGGTAAAATGCTAACGAGACCCGATTGAGATTCGGGTTGTCCTTTTTGCGCATTAATCTATCAGTTGATGGCTGAAAGCTGTCAAAGCCGTAGAACTCATCGAGGCCTTCGTTTTGACAGGTTATGGATCCCGTAACTCTAAACGATCCAGAAGTTATGGCCGTCCGAATAATCGACATCTACAGGGTGCAACATCCACGGTGCAAGGTGCAACATCCGTCCGAAATGGCGAAACAGTGCCGTACGACCTTTAGAAATGCGTGCATGGATTTGAAACGGAACAGTACCATGGTGCACCACTCTCCAGCGATTGTAAATCGAAGACCAGCCACCGTAATCCCGTTTTACCTTAAAAATCCACGTGTCGAAAAAACGAAGGGTAAAATGCTAACGAGACCCGATTGAGATTCGGGTTGTCCTTTTTGCGCATTAATCTATCAGTTGATGGCTGAAAGCTGTCAAAGCCGTAGAACTCATCGAGGCCTTCGTTTTGACAGGTTATGGATCCCGTAACTATAAACGAGCCAGAAGTTATGGCCGTCCGAATAATAGATATCTACAGGGTGCAACATCCACGGTGCAAGGTGCAACATCCGTCCGAAATGGCGAAACAGTGCCGTACGACCTTTAGTAATGCGTCATGGATTCGAAACGGAACAGTACCATGGTGCGCCACTCTCCAGCGATGGTAAATCGAAGATGGGCCACGGTAATCCCGTTTTGCCGTAAAAATCCACGTGTCGAAAAAACGAAGGGTAAAAAACTTACGAGACCCGATTGAGATTCGGTTTGTCCTTTTTGGGCATTATTCTATCCGTTGACGGCTGAAAGCTGTCAAAGCCGTAGAACTCATCAAGGCCTTCGTTTTGACAGGTTATGGCTCCCGTAACTCTAAACGAGCCAGAAGTTATGGCCGTCCGAATAATCGATATCTACAGGGTGCAACATCCACGGTGCAAGGTGCAACATCTGTCCGAAATGGCGAAACAGTGCCGTACGACTTTTAGAAATGCGTGCATGGATTTGAAATGGAACAGTACCATGGTGCACCACTCTTCAGCGATGGGAAGTCGAGGACGGACCACCGTAATCCCGTTTTACCGTAAAATTCCACGTGTCGAAAAAACGAAGGGTAAAAAACTTGCGAGACCCGATTGAGATTCGGATTGTCCTATTTGGGCATTAATCTATCCGTTGATGGCTGAAAGCTATCAAAGCCGTAGAACTCATCGAGGCCTTCGTTTTGACAGGTTATGGCTCCCGTAAATCTAAACGAGCCAGAAGTTATGGCCGTCCGAATAATCAATATGTACAGGGTGCAACATCCACGGTGCAAGGTGCAACATCCGTCCGAAATGGCGAAACAGTGTCGTACGACTTTTAGAAATGCATGCATCGATTTGAAACGGAACAGTACCATGGTGCACCACTCTTCGGCGATGGGAAGTCGAAGACGGGCCACGGTAATCCCGTTTTACCGTAAAAATCCACGTGTCGAAAAAAACGAAGGGTAAAAAACTTACGAGACCCGATTGAGATTCAGGTTGTACTTTTTGGGCATTAATCTATCCGTTGACGGCTGAAAGCTGTCAAAGCCGTAGAACACATCGAGGCCTTCGTTTTGACAGGTTATCGCTCCCGTAACTCTAAACGAGCCAGAAGTTATGGTCGTCCTAATATTCGATATCTACAGGGTGCAACATCCGTTCGAAATGGCGAAACAGTGCCGTACGACTTTTAGAAATGCGTGCATGGATTTGAAACTGAACAGTACCATGGTGCACCACTCTCCAACGATGGTAAATCAAAGAACAGCCACGATAATCCCGTTTTACCGTAAAAATCCACGTGTCGAAAAAACGAAGGGTAAAAAACTTACGTGACCCGATTGAGATTTGGGTTGTCCTTTTTGGGCATTAATCTATTCGTTGACGGTTGAAAGCCATCAAAGCCATAGAACTCATCGAGGCCTTCGTTTTGACAGGTTATGGCTCCCGTAACTCTAAACGAGCCAGAAGTTATGGCCGTCCGAATAATCGATATCTACAGGGTGCAACATCCACGGTGCAAGGTGCAACATCCGTCCGAAATGGCGAAACAGTGCCGTACGACCTTTAGAAATGCGTGCATGAATTTGAAACGGAACAGTACCATGGTGCACCACTCTCCAGCGATGGTAAATCGAAGACTTGCCACCGTAATCCCGTTTTACCGTAAAAATCCACGTGTCGAAAAAACGAACGGTAAAAAACTTACGAGACCCGATTGAGATTTGGGTTGTCCTTTTTGGGCATTAATCCATCCGTTGACGGCTGAAAGCTGTCAAAGCCGTAGAACTCATCGAGGCCTTCGTTTTGACAGGTTATGGCTCCCGTAACTCTAAACGAGCCAGAAGTTATGGCTGTCCGAATAATCGATATCTACACGGTGCAACATCCACGGTGCAAGGTGCAACATCCGTCCGAAATGGCGAAACAGTGCCGCACAACCTTTAGAAATGCGTGCATGGATTTGAAACGGAACAGTACCATGGTGCACCACTCTCCAGCGATGGTAAATTGAAGACCTGCCACCGTAATCCCCTTTTACCGTAAAAATCCATGTGTGGAAAAAACGAAGGGTAAAAAACTTACAAGACCCGATTGAGATTCGGGTTGTCCTATTTGGGCATAAATCTATCCGTTGACGGCTGAAACCTGCCAAAGCCATAGAACTCATCGAGGCCTTCGTTTTGACAGGTTATGGCTCCCGTAACTCTAAACAAGCCAGAAGTTATGGCCATCCGAATAATCGATATCTATAGGGTGCAACATCCACGGTGCAAGGTGCAACATTCGTCCGAAATGGCGAAACAGTGCCGTACGACCTCTAGTAATGCGTGCATGGATTTGAAATGGAACAGTACCATGGTGCACCACTCTTCAGCGATGGGAAGTCAAAGACGGTCCACCGTAATCCCGTTTTACCGTAAAATTTCACGTGTCGAAAAAACGAAGGGTAAAAAACTTGCGAGACCCGTAACTCTAAACGAACTCATTGAGGCCTTCGTTTTGACAGGTTATGACTCCCGTAACTCTAAACGAGCCAGAAGTTATGTCCGTCCGAATAATCGATATCTATAGGGTGCAACATCCACGGTGCAAGGTGCAACATCCGTCCGAAATGGCGAAACAGTGCCGTACGACTTTTAGAAATTCGTGCATGGATTTGAAACGGAACAGTACCATGGTGCACGACTCTCCAGCAATGGGATGTCAAAGACGGGCCACGGTAATCCCGTTTTACCGTAAAAATCAACGTGTCGAAAAAACGAAGGGTAAAAAACTTACGAGACCCGATTGGGATTCGGGTTGTCCTTTTTGGGCATTAATCTATCCGTTGACGGCTGAAAGCTATCAAAGCCGTAGAACTAATCGGGGCCTTCGTTTTGACAGGTTATGGCTCCCGTAACTCTAAACGAGCCAGAAGTTATGGCCGTCCGAATAATCGATATCTACAGGGTGCAACATCCACGGTGCAAGGTGCAACATCCGTCCGAAATGGCGAAACAGTGCCGTACGACTTTTAGAAATGCGTGCATGGATTTGAAATGGAACAGTACCATGGTACACCACTCTTCAGCGATGGGAAGTTGAGGACGGACCACCGTAATCCCGTTTTATCGTAAAATTCCACGTGTCGAAAAAACGAAGGGTAAAAAACTTGCGAGACCCGATTGAGATTCGGATTGTCCTATTTGGGCATTAATCTATCCGTTGACGACTGAAAGCTCTCAATGCCGTAGAACTCATCGAGGCCTTCGTTTTGACTGGTTATGGCTCCCGTAAATCTAAACGAGCCAGAAGTTATGGCCGTCCGAACAATCGATATGTACAGGGTGCAACATCCACGGTGCAAGGTGCTACATCCGTCCGAAATGGCGAAACAGTGCCGTACGACTTCTAGAAATGCGTGCATGGATTTGAAACGGAACAGTACCATGGTGCACCACTCTTCAGCGATGGGAAGTCGAAGACGGGCCACGATAATCCCGTTTTGCCGTAAAAATCCACGTGTCGAAAAAAACGAAGGGTAAAAAACTTACGAGACCCGATTGAGATTCGGGTTGTCCTTTTTGGGTATTAATCTATCCGTTGATGGATGAAAGCTGGCAAAGCCGTAGAACTCATCGAGGCCTTCGTTTTGACAGGTTATGTATCCCGTAACTCTAAACGAGCCAGAAGTTATGGCTGTCCGAATAATCGATATCTACAGGGTGCAACATCCACGGTGTAAGGTGCAACATCCGTCCGAAATGGCGAAACAGTGCCGTACGACCTTTAGAAATGCGTGCATGGATTTGAAACGGAACAGTACCATGGTGCACCACTCTCCAGCGATGGTAAATCGAAGACTTGCCACCGTAATCCCGTTTTACCGTAAAAATCCACGTGTCGAAAAAACGAAGGGTAAAAAACTTACGAGACCCGATTGAGATTCGGGTTGTCCTTTTTGGGCACTAGTCTATCCGTTGACGGCTGAAAGCTGTCAAAGCCGTAGAACTCATCGATGCCTTCGTTTTGACAGTTTATGGCTCCCGTAACTCTAAGGGAGCCAGAAATTATAGCCGTCCAAATAATCGATATATATAGGGTGCAACATCCACGGTGCAAGGTGCAACATCCTTCCGAAATGGCGAAACAGTGCCGTACGACCTTTAGAAATGCGTGCATGGATTTGAAACGGAACAGTACCATGGTGCACCACTCTCCAGCGATGGTAAATTGAAGACCAGCCACCGTAATCCCGTTTTACCGTAAAAATCCATGTGTGGAAAAAACGAAGGGTAAAAAACTTACGAGACCCGATTGAGATTCGAGTTGTCCTATTTGGGCATAAATCTATCCGTTGACGGCTGAAACCTGTCAAAGCCATAGAACTCATCGAGGCCTTCGTTTTGACAGGTTATGGCTCCCGTAACTCTAAACAAGCCAGAAGTTATGGCCATCCGAATAATCGATATCTATAGGGTGCAACATCCACGGTGCAAGGTGCAACATCCGTCCGAAATGGCAAAACAGTGCCGTACGACCTTTAGTAATGCGTGCATGGATTTGAAACGGAACAGTACCATGGTGCACCACTCTCCAGCGATGGTAAATCGAAGACGGGCCTCGGTAATCCCGTTTTGCCGTAAAAATCCACGTGTCGAAAAAACGAAGGGTAAAAAACTTACGAGACCCGATTGAGATTCGGGTTGTCCTTTTGGGCACTAGTCTATCCGTTGACGGCTGAAAGCTGTCAAAGCCGTAGAACTCATCGATGCCTTCGTTTTGACAGTTTATGGCTCCCGTAACTCTAAGGGAGCCAGAAATTATAGCCGTCCAAATAATCGATATATACAGGGTGCAACATCCACGGTGCAAGGTGCAACATCCGTCCGAAATGGCGAAACAGTGCCGTACGACTTTTAGAAATGCGTGCATTGATTTGAAATGGAACAGTGCCATGGTGCACCACTCTTCAGCGATGGGAAGTCGAAGACGGTCCACCGTAATCCCGTTTTACCGTAAAATTTCACGTGTCGAAAAAACGAAGGGTAAAAAACTTGCGAGACCCGTAACTCTAAACGAACTCATTGAGGCCTTCGTTTTGACAGGTTATGACTCCCGTAACTCTAAACGAGCCAGAAGTTATGTCCGTCCGAATAATCGATATCTATAGGGTGCAACATCCACGGTGCAAGGTGCAACATCCGTCCGAAATGGCGAAACAGTGCCATACGACTTTTAGAAATTCGTGCATGGATTTGAAACGGAACAGTACCATGGTGCACAACTCTCCAGCAATGGAATGTCAAAGACGGGCCACGGTAATCCCGTTTTACCGTAAAAATCAACGTGTCGAAAAAACGAAGGGTAAAAAACTTACGAGACCCGATTGGGATTCGGGTTGTCCTTTTTGGGCATTAATCTATCCGTTGACGGCTGAAAGCTATCAAAGCCGTAGAACTAATCGAGGCCTTCGTTTTGACAGGTTATGGCTCTCGTAACTCTAAACGAGCCAGAAGTTATGGTCGTCCGAATAATCGATATCTACAGGGTGCAACATCCACGGTGCAAGGTGCAACATCCGTCCGAAATGGAGAAACAGTGTCGTACGACCTTTAGAAATGCGTGCATGGATTTGAAACGGAACATTACCATGGTGCACCACTCTCCAGCGATGGTAAATCGAAGACCAGCCACCGTAATCCTGTTTTACGTAAAAATCCACGTGCCGAAAAAACGAAGGGTAAAAAACTTACGAGACCCGATTGAGATTCGGGTTGTCCTTTTTGGGCATTAATCTATCCATTGACGGCTGAAAGCTGTCAAAGTCGTAGAACTCATCCAGGCCTTCGTTTTGACAGGTTATGGCTCTCATAACTCTAAACGAGGCAGAAGTTATGCCCGTCCGAATAATCGATATCTACAGGGCGCAACATCCACGGTGCAAGGTGCAACATCCGTCCGAAATGGCGAAACAGTGCCGTACGACTTTTAGAAATGCGTGCATGGATTTGAAACGGAACAGTACCATGGTGCACCACTCTCCAGCGATTTTAAATCGAAGACCAGCCACGGTAATCCCGTTTTGCCGTAAAAATCCACGTGTCGAAAAAACGAAGGGTAAAAAACTTACGCGACCCGATCGAGATTCGAGTTGTCCTTTTTGGGCATTAATCTATCCGTTGACAGCTGAAAGCTATCAAAGCCGTAGAACTCATCGAGGCCTTCATTTTGATAGGTTATGGCTCCCGTAACTCTAAACGAGCCAGAAGTTATGGTCGTCCGAATAATCGATATCTACAGGGTGCAACATCCACGGTGCAAGGTGCAACATCCGTCCGAAATGCCGAAACAGTGCCATACGACCTTTAGTAATGCGTGCATGGATTTGAAATGGAACAGTACCATGGTGCACCACTCTTCAGCGATGGAAAGTCGAAGACGGGCCACGGCAATCCCGTTTTACCGTAAAAATCCACGTGTCGAAAAAACGAAGTGTAAAAAACTTACGAGACCCGATTGAGATTCGGGTTGTCCTATTTGCGCATTTAATCTATCCGTTGACGGCTTAAAGCTGTCAAAGCCGTAGAACTAATCGAGGCCTTCATTTTGACAGGTTATGGCTCCCGTAACTCTAAACGAGCCAGAAGTTATGGTCGTCCGAATAATCGATATCTACAGGGTGCAACATCCACAGTGCAAGGTGCAACATCCGTTCGAAATGGAGAAACAGTGCCGTACGACTTTTAGAAATGCGTACATGGATTTGAAACGGAATAGTACCATGGTGCACCACTCTTCAGCGATGGGAAGTCGAAGACGGGCCACTGTAATCCAGTTTTACCGTGAAAATCCATGTGTCGAAAAAACGAAGGGTAAAAAACTTACGAGACCCGATTGAGATTCGGGTTGTCCTTTTTGGGCATTAATTTATCCGTTGACGGCTGAAAGCTGTCAAAGCCGTAGAACTCATCGAGGCCTTCGTTTTGACAGGTTATGGCTCCCGTAACTCTAAACGAGCCGGATGTTATGGCCGTCCGAATACTCGATATTACAGGGTGCAACATCCACGGTGCAAGGTGCAACATCCGTCCGAAATGGCAAAACAGTGCCGTACGACCTTTAGTAATGCGTGCATGGATTTGAAACAGAACAGTGCCATGGTGCACCACTCTTCAGCGATGGAAAGTCGAGGACGGGCCACGGTATTCCCGTTTTACCGTAAAAATCCACGTGTCGAAAAAACGAAGGGTAAAAAACTTACGAGACCCGATTGAGGTTCGGGTTGTCCTATTTGGGCATTAATCTATCCGTTGACGACTGAAAGCTGTCAAAGCCGTAGAACTCATCGAGGCCTTCGTTTTGACAGGTTATGGCTCCCGTAAATCTAAACGAGCCAGAAGTTATGGCCGTACGAATAATCGATATCTACAGGGTGAACCATCCACGGTGCAAGGTGCAACATCCGTTCGAAATGGAGAAACGGTACCGTACGTCTTTTAGAAATGCATGCATGGATTTGAAACGGAATAGTACCATGGTGCACCACTCTTCAGCGATGGGAAGTCGAAGACGGGCCACGGTAATCCCGTTTTACCGTAAAAATCCACGTGTCGAAAAAACGAATGGTAAAAAACTTACGAGACCCGATTGAGATTCGGGTTGTCCTATTTGGGCATTAATCTATCCGTTGACGACTGAAAGCTGTCAAAGCCGTAGAACTCATCGAGGCCTTCGTTTTGACAGGTTATGGCTCCCGTAACTCTAAACGAGCCAGAAGTTATGGCCGTCCGAATAATCGATATCTACAAGGTGCAACATCCACGGTGCAAGGTGCAACATCCGTCCGAAATGGCAAAACAGTGCCGTACGACCTTTAGAAATGCGTGCATGGATTTGAAATGGAACAGTACCATGGTGCACCACTCTTCAGCAATAGGAAGTCGAAGATGAGCCACCGTAATCCCGTTTTACCGTCAAAATCCACGTGTCGAAAAAACGAAGGGTAAAAAACTTACGAGACCCGATTGAGATTCGGGTTGTCCTATTTGGGCATTAATCTATCCGTTGACGACTGAAAGCTGTCAAAGCCGTAGAACTCATCGAGGCCTTCGTTTTGACAGGTTATGCCTTCCATAACTCTAAACGAGCCAGAAGTTATGGCCGTCCGAATAATCGATATCTACAGGGTGCGACATCCACGGTGCAAGGTGCAAGGTGCAACATCCGTCCGAAATGGCGAAACAGTGCCGTACGACTTTTAGAAATGCGTGAAAGGGTGTGAAACCGAACAGTACCATGGTGCGCCACTTTACAGCGATGGGAAGTCGAAGACGGGCCACGGTAATCCCGTTTTACCGTAAAAATCCACGTGTCGAAAAAACGAAGGGTAAAAAACTTACGAGACCCGATTGAGATTCGGGTTGTCCTATTTGGGCATTAATCTATCCGTTGACGACTGAAATCTGTCAAAGCCGTAGAACTCATCGAGGCCTTCGTTTTGACAGGTTATGCCTTCCATAACTCTAAACGAGCCAGAAGTTATGGCCGTCCGAATAATCGATATCTACAGAGTGTAACATCCACGGTGCAAGGTGCAACATCCGTCCGAAATGGCGAAACAGTGTCGTACGACTTTTAGAAATGCGTGCATGGATTTGAAACGGAACAGTACCGTGGTGCACCACTCTCAGCGATGGTAAATCGAAGACCAGCCACGGTAATCCCGTTTTGCCGTAAAAATCCACGTGTCGAAAAAACGAAGGGTAAAAAGCTTACGAGACCCGATTGAGATTCGGGTTGTCCTTTTTGGGCATTAATATATCCGTTGATGGCTGAAAGCTATCAAAGCTGTAGAATACATCGAGGCCTTCGTTTTGACAGATTATGGCTCCTGTAACTCTAAACGAGCCAGAAGTTATACCCGTCCGAATAATCGATATCTACAGGATGCAAAATCCACGGTGCAAGGTGCAACATCCGTCCGAAATGGCGAAACAGTGCCGTGCGACTTTTAGAAATGCGTGCATGGATTTGAAACGGAACAGTACCATGGTGCACCACTCTCCAGCGATGTTAAATTGAAGATGTGCCACGGTAATCCCGTTTTACCGTCAAAATCCACGTGTCGAAAAAACGTAGGGTAAAAAACTTACGTGACCCGATTGAGATTCGGGTTGTCCTGTTTGGGCATTAATCTATTCGTTGACGGCTGAAAGCTGTCAAAGCCGTAGAACTCATCGAGGCCTTCGTTTTGACAGGTTATGGCTCCCGTAACTCTAAACGAGCAAGTAGTTATGGCCGTCCGAATAATCGATATCTACAGGGTGCAACATCCACGGTGCAAGGTGCAACATCCGTCCGAAATGGCGAAACAGTGCCGTACGACCTTTACTAATGCGTGCATGGATTTGAAACGGAACAGTACCATGGTGCACCACTCTCTAGCGATGGTAAATCAAAGACGGGCCACGGTAATCCCGTTTTGCCGCAAAAATCCACGTGTCGAAAAAATGAAGAGTAAAAAACTTACGAGACCCGATTGAGATTCGGGTTGTCCTTTTTGGGCATTAATCTATCCGTTGACGGCTGAAATCTGTCAAAGCCGTAGAACTCATCGAGGCCTTCGTTTTGACGAGTTATGGCTCCCGTAACTCTAAACGAGCCAGAAGTTATGGTCGTCCGAATAATCGATATCTACAGGGTGCAACATCCACGGTGCAAGGTGCAACATCCGTCCGAAATGGCGAAACAGTGCCGTACGACTTTTAGAAATGCGTGCGTGCATTTGAAATGGAACAGTACCATGGTGCACCACTCTCCAGCGATGGTAAATCGAAGAACAGCCACGGTAATCCCGTTTTGCCGTAAAAATCCACGTGTCGAAAAAACGAAGGGTAAAAAACTTACGAGACCCGATTTAGATTCGGGTTGTCCTTTTTGGGCATTAAAATATCCGTTGATGGATGAAAGCTGGCAAAACCGTAGAACTCATCGAGGCCTTCGTTTTGACAGGTTATGCCTCCCGTAGCTCTAAACGAGCCAGAAGTTATGGCCGTCCGAATAATCGATATCTACAGGGTGCAACATCCACGGTGCAAGGTGCAACATCCTTCCGAAATGGCGAAACTGTGCCGTACGACTTTTAGAAATGCGTGCATGGATTTGAAACGGAACAGTCTCTCCAGCGATGGTAAATCGAAGACGGGCCATGGTAATCCCATTTTACCGTAAAAATCCACGTGTCGAAAAAACGAAGGGTAAAAAACTTACGTGACCCGATTGAGATTCGGGTTATTATTTTTGGGCATTAATCTATTAGTTGACGGTTGAAAGCTGCCAAAGCCGTAGAACTCATCAAGGCCTTCGTTTTGATAGGTTATGGGTCCCATAACTCTAAACGAGCCAGAAGTTATGGCCGTTCGAATAATCGATATCTACAGGGTGCAACATCCACGGTGCAAGATGCAACATCCGTCCGAAATGGCGAAACAGTGCCGTACGACCTTTAGTAATGCGTGCATGGATTTGAAACGGAACAGTACCATGGTGCACCACTCTCCAGCGATGGTAGATCGAAGACGGGCCACGGTATTCCCGTTTTGCCGTAAAAATCCACGTGTCGAAAAAACGAAGGGTAAAAAACTTGCGAGACCCGATTGAGATTCGGGTTGTCCTTTTTGGGCATTAATCTATCCGTTAACGGCTGAAAGCTTTCAAAGCCGTATAACTCATCGAGGCCTTCGTTTTGATAGGTTATGGCTCCCGTAACTCTAAACGAGCAAGAAGTTATGGCCGTCCGAATAATCGATATCTACAGGGTGCAACATCCACGGTGCAAGGTGCAACATCCGTCCGAAATGGCGAAACAGTGCCGTACGACTTTTAAAAATGCGTGCATTGATTTGAAACGGAATAGTACCATGGTGCACCACTCTCCAGCGATGGTAAATCGAAGACCAGCCACGGTAATCCCGTTTTGCCGTAAAAATCCACGTGTCGAAAAAACGAAGGGTAAAAAACTTACGAGACCCGATTGAGATTCGGGTTGTACTTTTTAGGCATTAATCTATCCATTGATGGCTGAATGCTGTCAAAGCCGTAAAACTCATCGAGGCCTTCGTTTTGACAGGTTATGTATCCCGTAAATCTAAACGAGCCAGAAGTTATGGCCGTCCGAATAATCGATAACTACAGGGTGCAATATCCACGGTGCAAGGTGCAACATTTGTCCGAAATGGCGAAACAGTGCCGTACGACTTTTAGAAATGCGTGCATGAATTTGAAACGGAACAGTACCATGGTGAACCACTCTCCAGCGATGGTAAATCGAAGAATAGCCACGGTTATCCCGTTTTGCCGTAAAAATCCACGTGTCGAAAAAACGAAGGGTAAAAAACTTACGAGACCCGATTGAGATTCGGGTTGTCCTTTTTGGGCATTAATATATCCATTGATTGCTTAAAGCTGTCAAAGCCGTAGAACACATCGAGGCCTTCGTTTTGACAGGTTATGGCGCCCGTAACTCTAAACGAGCCAGAAGTTATGCCCATCCAAATAATCGATATCTACAGGGTGCAACATCCACGGTGCAAGGTGCAACATCCGTACGAAATGGCGAAACAGTGCCGTACGACTTTTAGAAATGCGTGCATGGATTTGAAAAGGAACAGTACCATGGTGCACCACTCTCTAGCGATGGTAAATCAAAGACGGGCCACGGTAATCCCGTTTTACCGTAAAAATCCACGTGCCGAAAAAACGAAGGGTAAAAAACTTACGTGACCCGATTGAGATTCGGGTTGTCCTTTTTGGGCATTAATTTATCCGCTGACGGCTGCAAGCTGTCAAAGCCGTAGAACTCATCGAGGCCTTCGTTTTGATAGGTTATGTCTCCCGTAACTCTAAACGAGCCAGAAGTTATGACCGTCCGAATAATCGACATCTACAGGGTGCAACATCCACGGTGCAAGCTGCAACATCCGTCCGAAATGGCGAAACAGTGCCGTACGACCTTTATTAATGCGTGCATGGATTTGAAATGGAACAGTACCTTGGTGGACCACTCTCCAGCGATGGTAAATCGAAGACGGGCCACGGTAATCCCGTTTTGCCGTAAAAATCCACGTGTCGAAAAAACGAAGGGTAAAAAACTTACGAGACCCGATTGAGATTCGGATTGTCCTTTTTGGGCATTAATCTATCCGTTGATGGCTGAAAGCTGTCAAAGCCGTAGAGCTCATCGAGGCCTTCGTTTGGAAAGGTTATGGCTTCCGTAACTCTAAACGGGCCAGAAGTTATGGCCGTCCGAATAATCGATATCTACAGGGTGCAACATCCACGGTGTAAGGTGCAACATCTGTCCGAAATGGCGAAACAGTGCCGTACGACTTTTAGAAATGCGTGCATGGATTTGAAACGGAACAGTACCATGGTGCACCACTCTCCAGCGATGGTAAATCGAAGAACAGCCACGGTAATCCCGTTTTGCCGTAAAAGTCCACGTGTCGAAAAAATGAAGGGTAAAAAACTTACGAGACCCGAATAGGAATCGGGTTGTCCTTTTTGGGCATTAATCTATCCGTTGACGGCTGAAAGCTGTCAAAGCCGTAGAACTCATCGAGGCCTTCGTTTTGACAGGTTATCGCTCCCGTAACTCTAAACGAGCCAGAAGTTATGGCCGTCCGAATAATCGATATCTACAGGGCGCAACATCCACGGTGCAAGGTGCAATATCCGTCCGAAATGGAGAAACTGTGTCGTACGACTTTTAGAAATGCGTGCATGGATTTGAAACGAAACAGTACCATGGTGCACCACTCTCCAGCGATGGTAAATCGAAGACCAGCCACGGTAATCCCGTTTTGCCGTAAAAATCCACGTGTCGAAAAAACGAACGGTAAAAAACTTACGAGACCCGATTGAGATTCGAGTTGTCCTTGTTGGGCATTAATCTATCCGTTGACGGCTGAAAGCTGTCAAAGCCGTAGAACTCATCGAGGCCTTCGTTTTGACAGGTTATGGCTCCCGTAACTCTAAACGAGCCAGAAGTTATGGCCGTCCGAATAATCGATATCTACAGGGTGCAACATCCACGGTGCAAGGTGCAACATCCGTCCGAAATGGAGAAACAGTGTCGTACGACTTTTAGAATAGTGTCAGAAGTTATGCCCATCCAAATAGTCGATATCTAGAGGGTGCAACATCCACGGTGCAAGGTGCAACATCCGTCCGAAAAGGCAAAACAGTGCCGTACGACTTTTAGAAATGCGTGCATGGATTTGAAACGGAACAGTACCATGGTTCACCACTCTCCAGTGATGGTAAATCGCAGACGGGCCACGGTAATCCCGTTTTGCCGTAAAAATCCACGTGCCGAAAAAACGAAGGGTAAAAAACTTACGTGACCGGATTGATATTCGAGTTGTCCTTTTTGGGCATTAATCTATACGTGGACGGCTGAAAGCTATCAAAGCCGTAGAACTCATCGAGGCCTTCGTTTTGACAGCTTATGGCTCCCGTAACTCTAAACGAGCCAGAAGTTATGGTCGTCCGAATAATCGATATCTACAGGGTGCAACATCCACGGTGCAAGGTGCAACATCCATCCGAAATGGCGAAACAATGTCGTACGACCTTTAGTAATGTGTGCATGGATTTGAAACGGAACAGTACCATGGTGCACCACTCTCCAGCGATGGTAAATCGAAGACGGTCCACGGTAATCCCATTTTGCCGTAAAAATCCACGTGTCGAAAAAACGAAGGGTAAAAAACTTACGAGACCCGATTGAGATTCGTGTTGTCCTTTTTGGGCATTAATCTATCCGTTGACGGCTGAAAGCTGTGAAAGCCGTAGAACTCATCGAGGCCTTCGTTTTGACAGGTTATGGCTCCCGTTACTCTAAACGAGCCAGAAGTTATGGCCGTCCGAATAATCAATATCTACAGGGTGCAACATCCACGGTGCAAGGTGCAACATCCGTCCGAAATGGCGAAACAGTGCCGTACGACTTTTAGAAATGCGTGCATGGATTTGAAACGGAACAGTACCATGGTGCACCACTCTCCAGCGATGGTAAATCGAAGAACAGCGACGGTAATCCCGTTTGCCGTAAAAATCCACGTGTCGAAAAAACGAAGGGTAAAAAACTTACGAGACCCGATTGAGATTCGGGTTGTCCTTTTTGGGCATTAATCTATCCGTTGACGGCTGAAAGCTGTGAAAGCCGTAGAACTCATCAAGGCCTTCGTTTTGACAGGTTATGGCTCCCGTTACTCTAAACGAGCCAGAAGTTATGGCCGTCCGAATAATCGATATCTACAGGGTGCAACATCCACGGTGCAAGGTGCAACATCCGTCCGAAATGGCGAAACAGTGCCGTACGACTTTTAGAATTACGTGCATGGATTTGAAACGGAACAGTACCATGGTGCACCACTCTCCAGCGATGGTAAACCAAAGACGGGCCACGGTAATCCCGTTTTACTGTAAAAATCCACGTGCCGAAAAAACAAAGGGTAAAAAACTTACGTGACCCGATTGAGATTCGGGTTGTCCTTTTTGGGCATTAATCTACTCGTTGACGGCTGAAAGCTGTCAAAGCCGTAGAACTCATCGAGGCCTTCGTTTTGACAGGTTATGGCTCTCGTAACACTAAATGAGCCAGAAGTTACGGCCGTCCGAATAATCGATATCTACAGGGTGCAACATCCACGGTGCATGGTGCAACATCCGTCCGAAATGGCGAAATAGTGTCGTACGACCTTTATTAATGCGTGCATGGATTTGAAACGGTACCATGGTGCACCACTCTCCAGCGATGGTAAATCGAAGACGGGCCACGGTAATCCCGTTTTGCCGTAAAAATCCACGTGTCGAAAAAACGAAGGGTAAAAAACTTACGAGACCCGATTGAGATTCGGGTTGTCCTTTTTGGCATTAATCTATCCGTTGATGGCTGAAAGCTGTCTAAGCCGTAGAACTCATCGAGGCCTTCGTTTTGACAGATTATGGCTCCCGTAACTCTAAACGAGCCAGAAGTTATCCCCGTCCGAATAATCGATATCTACAGGGCGCAACATCCACGGTGCAAGGTGCAATATCCGTCCGAAATGGCGAAACAGTGCCGTACGACTTTTAGAAATGCGTGCATGGATTTGAAACGAAACAGTACCATGGTGCACCACTCTCCAGCGATGGTAAATCGAAGACCAGCCACGGTAATCCCGTTTTGCCGTAAAAATCCACGTGTCGAAAAAACGAACGGTAAAAAACTTACGAGACCCGATTGAGATTCGGGTTGTCCTTTTTGGGAATTAATCTATCCGTTGACGGCTGAAAGCTGTCTAAGCCGTAGTACTCATCGAGGCCTTCGTTTTGACAGGTTATGGCTCCCGTAACTCTAAACGAGCCAGAAGTTATGGCCGTCCGAATAATCGATATCTACAGGGCGCAACATCCACGGTGCAAGGTGCAACAACCGTCCGAAAAGGCGAAACAGTGCCGTACGACTTTTAGAAATGCGTGCATTGATTTGAAACGAAACAGTACCATGGTGCACCACTCTCCAGCGATGGTACATCGAAGACCAGCCACGGTAATCCCGTTTTGCCGTAAAAATCCACGTGTCGAAAAAACGAACGGTAAAAAACTTACGAGACCCGATTGAGATTCGAGTTGTCCTTGTTGGGCATTAATCTATCCGTTGACGGCTGAAAGCTGTCAAAGCCGTAGAACTCATCGAGGCCTTCGTTTCGAGAGGTTATGGCTCCCGTAACTCTAAACGAGCCAGAAGTTATGGCCGTCCGAATAATCGATATCTACAGGGTGCAACATCCACGGTGCAAGGTGCAACATCCGTCCGAAATGGCGAAACAGTGCCGTACGAACTTTAGTAATGCGTGCATGGATTTGAAACCGAACAGTACCATGGTGCACCACTCTCCAGCGATGGTAAATCGAAGACGGGCCACGGTAATCCCGTTTTGCCGTAAAAATCCACGTGTCGAAAAAACGAAGGGTAAAAAACTTACGAGACCCGATTGAGATTCGTGTTGTCCTTTTTGGGCATTAATCAATCCGTTGATGGCTGAAAGCTGTGATAGCCGTAGAACTCATCAAGGCCTTCGTTTTGACAGGTTATGCCTCCCGTGACTCTAAACGAGCCAGAAGTTATGGCCGTCCGAATAATCGATGTCTACAGGGTGCAACATCCACGGTGCAAGGTGCAACATCCGTCCGAAATGGCGAAACAGTGCCGTACGACTTTTAGAAATGCGTGCATGGATTTGAAACGAAACAATACCATGGTGCACCACTCTCCAGTGATGGTAAATCGAAGACCAGCCACAGTAATCCCGTTTTGCCGTAAAAATCCACGTGTCGAAAAAACGAAGAGTAAAAACTTACGAGACCCGATTGAGATTCAGGTTGTCCTTTTTGGGCATTAATCTATCCGTTGACGGCTGAAAGCTGTCAAAGCCGTAGAACACATTGAGGCCTTCGTTTTGACAGGTTATAGCTCCCGTAACTCTAAACGAGCCAGAAGTTATGGTCGTCCTAATAATCGATATCTACAGGGTGCAACATCCGTTCGAAATGGCGAAACAGTGCCGTACGACTTTTAGAAATGCGTGCATGGATTTGAAACGAAACAATACCATGGTGCACCACTCTCCAGTGATGGTAAATCGAAGACCAGCCACGGTAATCCCGTTTTGCCGTAAAAATCCACGTGTCGAAAAAACGAAGGGTAAAAAACTTACGAGACTCGATTGAGATTCGGGTTGTACTTTTTAGGCATTAATCTATCCATTGATGGCTGAAAGCTGTCAAAGCCGTAAAACTCATCGAGGCCTTCGTTTTGACAGGTTATGTATCCCGTAAATCTAAACGAGCCAGAAGTTATGGCCGTCCGAATAATCGATAACTACAGGGTGCAACATCCACGGTGCAAGGTGCAACATTTGTCCGAAATGGCGAAACAGTGCCGTACGACTTTTAGAAATGCGTGCATGAATTTGAAACGGAACAGTACCATGGTGAACCACTCTCCAGCGATGGTAAATCGAAGAATAGCCACGGTTATCCCGTTTTGCCGTAAAAATCCACGTGTCGAAAAAACGAAGGGTAAAAAACTTACGAGACCCGATTGAGATTCGGGTTGTCCTTTTTGGGCATTAATATATCCATTGATTGCTTAAAGCTGTCAAAGCCGTAGAACACATCGAGGCCTTCGTTTTGACAGGTTATGGCGCCCGTAACTCTAAACGAGCCAGAAGTTATGCCCATCCAAATAATCGATATCTACAGGGTGCAACATCCACGGTGCAAGGTGCAACATCCGTACGAAATGGCGAAACAGTGCCGTACGACTTTTAGAAATGCGTGCGTGGATTTGAAAAGGAACAGTACCATGGTGCACCACTCTCTAGCGATGGTAAATCAAAGACGGGCCACGGTAATCCCGTTTTACCGTAAAAATCCACGTGCCGAAAAAACGAAGGGTAAAAAACTTACGTGACCCGATTGAGATTCGGGTTGTCCTTTTTGGGCATTAATTTATCCGCTGACGGCTGCAAGCTGTCAAAGCCGTAGAACTCATCGAGGCCTTCGTTTTGATAGGTTATGTCTCCCGTAACTCTAAACGAGCCAGAAGTTATGACCGTCCGAATAATCGACATCTACAGGGTGCAACATCCACGGTGCAAGGTGCAACATCCGTCCGAAATGGCGAAACAGTGCCGTACGACCTTTATTAATGCGTGCATGGATTTGAAATGGAACAGTACCTTGGTGGACCACTCTCCAGCGATGGTAAATCGAAGACGGGCCACGGTAATCCCGTTTTGCCGTAAAAATCCACGTGTCGAAAAAACGAAGGGTAAAAAACTTACGAGACCCGATTGAGATTCGGATTGTCCTTTTTGGGCATTAATCTATCCGTTGACGGCTGAAAGCTGTCAAAGCCGTAGAGCTCATCGAGGCCTTCGTTTGGAAAGGTTATGGCTTCCGTAACTCTAAACGGGCCAGAAGTTATGGCCGTCCGAATAATCGATATCTACAGGGTGCAACATCCACGGTGTAAGGTGCAACATCTGTCCGAAATGGCGAAACAGTGCCGTACGACTTTTAGAAATGCGTGCATGGATTTGAAACGGAACAGTACCATGGTGCACCACTCTCCAGCGATGGTAAATCGAAGAACAGCCACGGTAATCCCGTTTTGCCGTAAAAGTCCACGTGTCGAAAAAATGAAGGGTAAAAAACTTACGAGACCCGAATAGGAATCGGGTTGTCCTTTTTGGGCATTAATCTATCCGTTGACGGCTGAAAGCTGTCAAAGCCGTAGAACTCATCGAGGCCTTCGTTTTGACAGGTTATGGCTCCCGTAACTCTAAACGAGCCAGAAGTTATGGCCGTCCGAATAATCGATATCTACAGGGCGCAACATCCACGGTGCAAGGTGCAATATCCGTCCGAAATGGAGAAACTGTGTCGTACGACTTTTAGAAATGCGTGCATGGATTTGAAACGAAACAGTACCATGGTGCACCACTCTCCAGCGATGGTAAATCGAAGACCAGCCACGGTAATCCCGTTTTGCCGTAAAAATCCACGTGTCGAAAAAACGAACGGTAAAAAACTTACGAGACCCGATTGAGATTCGAGTTGTCCTTGTTGGGCATTAATCTATCCGTTGACGGCTGAAAGCTGTCAAAGCCGTAGAACTCATCGAGGCCTTCGTTTTGACAGGTTATGGCTCCCGTAACTCTAAACGAGCCAGAAGTTATGGCCGTCCGAATAATCGATATCTATAGGGTGCAATATCCACGGTGCAAGGTGCAACATCCGTCCGAAATGGAGAAACAGTGTCGTACGACTTTTAGAATAGTGTCAGAAGTTATGCCCGTCCAAATAGTCGATATCTAGAGGGTGCAACATCCACGGTGCAAGGTGCAACATCCGTCCGAAAAGGCAAAACAGTGCCGTACGACTTTTAGAAATGCGTGCATGGATTTGAAACGGAACAGTACCATGGTTCACCACTCTCCAGTGATGGTAAATCGCAGACGGGCCACGGTAATCCCGTTTTGCCGTAAAAATCCACGTGCCGAAAAAACGAAGGGTAAAAAACTTACGTGACCGGATTGATATTCGAGTTGTCCTTTTTGGGCATTAATCTATTCGTGGACGGCTGAAAGCTGTCAAAGCCGTAGAACTCATCGAGGCCTTCGTTTTAACAGCTTATGGCTCCCGTAACTCTAAACGAGCCAGAAGTTATGGTCGTCCGAATAATCGATATCTACAGGGTGCAACATCCACGGTGCAAGGTGCAACATCCATCTGAAATGGCGAAACAATGCCGTACGACCTTTAGTAATGTGTGCATGGATTTGAAACGGAACAGTACCATGGTGCACCACTCTCCAGCGATGGTAAATCGAAGACGGTCCACGGTAATCCCATTTTGCCGTAAAAATCCACGTGTCGAAAAAACGAAGGGTAAAAAACTTACGAGACCCGATTGAGATTCGTGTTGTCCTTTTTGGGCATTAATCTATCCGTTGACGGCTGAAAGCTGTGAAAGCCGTAGAACTCATCGAGGCCTTCGTTTTGACAGGTTATGGCTCCCGTTACTCTAAACGAGCCAGAAGTTATGGCCGTCCGAATAATCAATATCTACAGGGTGCAACATCCACGGTGCAAGGTGCAACATCCGTCCGAAATGGCGAAACAGTGCCGTACGACTTTTAGAAATGCGTGCATGGATTTGAAACGGAACAGTACCATGGTGCACCACTCTCCAGCGATGGTAAATCGAAGAACAGCGACGGTAATCCCGTTTGCCGTAAAAATCCACGTGTCGAAAAAACGAAGGGTAAAAAACTTACGAGACCCGATTGAGATTCGGGTTGTCCTTTTTGGGCATTAATCTATCCGTTGACGGCTGAAAGCTGTGAAAGCCGTAGAACTCATCGAGGCCTTCGTTTTGACAGGTTATGGCTCCCGTTACTCTAAACGAGCCAGAAGTTATGGCCGTCCGAATAATCGATATCTACAGGGTGCAACATCCACGGTGCAAGGTGCAACATCCGTCCGAAATGGCGAAACAGTGCCGTACGACTTTTAGAATTGCGTGCATGGATTTGAAACGGAACAGTACCATGGTGCACCACTCTCCAGCGATGGTAAACCAAAGACGGGCCACGGTAATCCCGTTTTACTGTAAAAATCCACGTGCCGAAAAAACAAAGGGTAAAAAACTTACGTGACCCGATTGAGATTCGGGTTGTCCTTTTTGGGCATTAATCTACTCGTTGACGGCTGAAAGCTGTCAAAGCCGTAGAACTCATCGAGGCCTTCGTTTTGACAGGTTATGGCTCTCGTAACACTAAATGAGCCAGAAGTTACGGCCGTCCGAATAATCGATATCTACAGGGTGCAACATCCACGGTGCATGGTGCAACATCCGTCCGAAATGGCGAAATAGTGCCGTACGACCTTTATTAATGCGTGCATGGATTTGAAACGGTACCATGGTGCACCACTCTCCAGCGATGGTAAATCGAAGACGGGCCACGGTAATCCCGTTTTGCCGTAAAAATCCACGTGTCGAAAAAACGAAGGGTAAAAAACTTACGAGACCCGATTGAGATTCGGGTTGTCCTTTTTGGCATTAATCTATCCGTTGATGGCTGAAAGCTGTCTAAGCCGTAGAACTCATCGAGGCCTTCGTTTTGACAGATTATGGCTCCCGTAACTCTAAACGAGCCAGAAGTTATCCCCGTCCGAATAATCGATATCTACAGGGCGCAACATCCACGGTGCAAGGTGCAATATCCGTCCGAAATGGCGAAACAGTGCCGTACGACTTTTAGAAATGCGTGCATGGATTTGAAACGAAACAGTACCATGGTGCACCACTCTCCAGCGACGGTAAATCGAAGACCAGCCACGGTAATCCCGTTTTGCCGTAAAAATCCACGTGTCGAAAAAACGAACGGTAAAAAACTTACGAGACCCGATTGAGATTCGGGTTGTCCTTTTTGGGAATTAATCTATCCGTTGACGGCTGAAAGCTGTCAAAGCCGTAGAACTCATCGAGGCCTTCGTTTCGAGAGGTTATGGCTCCCGTAACTCTAAACGAGCCAGAAGTTATGGCCGTCCGAATAATCGATATCTACAGGGCGCAACATCCACGGTGCAAGGTGCAACATCCGTCCGAAAAGGCGAATCAGTGCCGTACGACTTTTAGAAATGCGTGCATTGATTTGAAACGAAACAGTACCATGGTGCACCACTCTCCAGCGATGGTACATCGAAGACCAGCCACGGTAATCCCGTTTTGCCGTAAAAATCCACGTGTCGAAAAAACGAACGGTAAAAAACTTACGAGACCCGATTGAGATTCGAGTTGTCCTTGTTGGGCATTAATCTATCCGTTGACGGCTGAAAGCTGTCAAAGCCGTAGAACTCATCGAGGCCTTCGTTTCGAGAGGTTATGGCTCCCGTAACTCTAAACGAGCCAGAAGTTATGGCCGTCCGAATAATCGATATCTACAGGGTGCAACATCCACGGTGCAAGGTGCAACATCCGTCCGAAATGGCGAAACAGTGCCGTACGAACTTTAGTAATGCGTGCATGGATTTGAAACCGAACAGTACCATGGTGCACCACTCTCCAGCGATGGTAAATCGAAGACGGGCCACGGTAATCCCGTTTTGCCGTAAAAATCCACGTGTCGAAAAAACGAAGGGTAAAAAACTTACGGAACCCGATTGAGATTCGTGTTGTCCTTTTTGGGCATTAATCAATCCGTTGATGGCTGAAAGCTGTGATAGCCGTAGAACTCATCGAGGCCTTCGTTTTGACAGGTTATGCCTCCCGTGACTCTAAACGAGCCAGAAGTTATGGCCGTCCGAATAATCGATGTCTACAGGGTGCAACATCCACGGTGCAAGGTGCAACATCCGTCCGAAATGGCGAAACAGTGCCGTACGACTTTTAGAAATGCGTGCATGGATTTGAAACGAAACAATACCATGGTGCACCACTCTCCAGTGATGGTAAATCGAAGACCAGCCACAGTAATCCCGTTTTGCCGTAAAAATCCACGTGTCGAAAAAACGAAGAGTAAAAACTTACGAGACCCGATTGAGATTCAGGTTGTCCTTTTTGGGCATTAATCTATCCGTTGACGGCTGAAAGCTGTCAAAGCCGTAGAACACATTGAGGCCTTCGTTTTGACAGGTTATAGCTCCCGTAACTCTAAACGAGCCAGAAGTTATGGTCGTCCTAATAATCGATATCTACAGGGTGCAACATCCGTTCGAAATGGCGAAACAGTGCCGTACGACTTTTAGAAATGCGTGCATGGATTCGAAACTGAACAGTACCATGGTGCACCACTCTCCAGCGATGGTAAATCAAAGAACAGCCACGATAATCCCGTTTTACCGTAAAAATCCACGTGTCGAAAAAACGAAGGGTAAAAAACTTACGTGACCCGATTGAGATTCGGTTTGTCCTTTTTGGGCATTAATCTATTCGTTGACGGCTGAAATCCATCAAAGCCATAGAACTCATCGAGGCCTTCGTTTTGACAGGTTATGGCTCCCGTAACTCTAAACGAGCCAGAAGTTATGGCCGTCCGAATAATCGATATCTACAGGGTGCAACATCCACGGTGCAAGGTGCAACATCCGTCCGAAATGGCGAAACAGTGCCGTACGACTTTTAGAAATGCGTGCATGGATTTGAAACGGAACAGTACCATGGCGCACCACTCTCCAGCGATGGTAAATCGAAGACGGGCCACGGTAATCCCGTTTTACCGTAAAAATCCACGTGTCGAAAAAACGAAGGGTAAAAAACTTACGTGACCCGATTGTGATTCGGGTTGTCCTTTTTGGGCATTAATCTATTCGTTGACGGCTGCAAGCCGTCAAAGCCATAGAACTCATCGAGGCCTTCGTTTTGACAGGTTATGGCTCCCGTAACTCTAAACGAGCCAGAAGTTATGGCCGTCCGAATAATCGATATCTACAGGGTGCAACATCCATGGTGCAAGGTGCAACATCCGTCCGAATTGGCGAAACAGTGTCGTACGACCTTTAGTAATGCGTGCATGGATTTGAAATGGCACAGTACCATGGTGCACCACTCTCCAGCGATGGTAAATCGAAGACGGGCCACGGTAATCCCGTTTTGCCGTAAAAATCCACGTGTCGGAAAAACGAAGGGTAAAAAACTTACGAGACCCGATTAATATTCGGGTTGTCCTTTTTGGGCATTAATCTATCCGTTGACGGCTGAAAGCTGTCGAAGCCGTAGAACTCATCGAGGCCTTCGTTTTGACAGGTTATGGCTCCCGTAACTCTAAACGAGCCATAAGTTATGGCCGTCCGAATAATCGATATCTACAGGGTGCAACATCCACGGTGCAAGGTGCAACATCCGTCCGAAATGGCGAAACAGTGTCGTACGACTTTTAGAAATGCGTGCATGGATTTGAAACGGAACAGTACCATGGTGCACGACTCTCCAGCGATGGTAAATCGAAGACGGGCCACGGTAATCCCGTTATACCGTAAAAATCCACGTGTCGAAAAAACGAAGGGTAAAAAACTTACGAGACCCGATTAATATTCGGGTTGTCCTTTTTGGGCATTAATCTATCCGTTTACGGCTGAAAGCTGTCGAAGCCGTAGAACTCATCGAGGCCTTCGTTTTGACAGGTTATGGCTCCCGTAACTCTAAACGAGCCAGAAGTTATGGCCGTCCGAATAATCGATATCTACAGGGTGCAACATCCACGGTGCAAGGTGCAACATCCGTCCGAAATGGCGAAACAGTGTCGTACGACCTTTAGAAATGCGTGCATGGATTTGAAACGGAACAATACTTTGGAACACCACTCTTCAGCGATGGGAAGTCGAAGACGGGGCACCGTAATCCCGTTTTACC
The DNA here is from genome assembly GCA_030765085.1 of Allium cepa. Classification (NCBI taxonomy): domain Eukaryota; kingdom Viridiplantae; phylum Streptophyta; class Magnoliopsida; order Asparagales; family Amaryllidaceae; genus Allium; species Allium cepa. The sequence goes on from CM060941.1 coordinate 5,233,113, forward strand.
GTAAAAATCCACGTGTCGAAAAAAACGAAGGGTAAAAAACTTACGAGACCCGATTGAGAATCGGGTTGTCCTTTTTGGGCATTAATATATCCGTTGATGGCTGAAAGCTATCAAAGCCGTAGAACTCATCGAGACCTTCATTTTGACAGGTTATGGCTCCCGCAACTCAAAACGAGCCAGAAGTTATGCCCGTCCGAATAATCGATATCTACAGGGTGCAACATCCATGGTGCAAGGTGCAACATCCGTCCGAAATGGCGAAACAGTGCCGTACGACTTTTAGAAATGCATGCATGGATTTGAAATGGAACAGTACCATGGTGCACCACTCTCCAGCGACGGTAAATCGAAGACGGGCCACGGTAATCCCGTTTTACCGTAAAAATCCACGTGTCGAAAAAACGAAGGGTAAAAAACTTACGTGACCCGATTGAGATTCGGGTTGTCCTTTTTGGGCATTAATCTATTCGTTGACGGCTGAAAGCTGTCAAAGCCATAGAACTCATCGAGGCCTTCGTTTTGACAGGTTATGGCAACCGTAAGTCTAAACGAGCCAGAAGTTATGTCCATCCGAATAATCGATATCTATAGGGTGCAACATCCACGGTGCAAGGTGCAACATCAGTCCGAATTGGCGAAACAGTGTCGTACAACCTTTAGTAATGCGTGCATGGATTTGAAATGGAACAGTACCATGGTGCACCACTCTCCAAAGATAGTAAATCGAAGACGGGCCACGGTAATCCCGTTTTGCCGTAAAAATCCACGTGTCGAAAAAACGAAGGGTAAAAAACTTACTAGACCCGATTGAGATTCGGGTGGTCCTTTTTGGGCATTAATCTATCCGTTGACGGAAAGCTGTCAAAGCCGTAGAACTCATCGAGGCCTTCGTTTTGACAGGCTATGGCTCCCGTAACTCTAAACGAGCCAGAAGTTATGGCCGTCCGAATAATCGATATCTACAGGGTGCAACATCCACGGTGCAAGGTGCAACATCCGTCCGAAATGGCGAAACAGTACCGTACGACTTTTAGAAATGCGTGCATGGATTTGAAACGGAACAGTACCATGGTGCACCACTCTCCAGCGATGGTAAATCGAAGACCAGCCACGGTAATCCCGTTTTGCCGTAAAAATCCACGTGTCGAAAAAACGAAGGGTAAAAAACTTACGAGACCCGATTGAGATTCGGGTTATCCTTTTTGGGTATTAATATATCCGTTGCTGGCTGAAAGCTGTCAAAGCCGTAGAACTTATCGAGGCCTTTCTTTTGACAGGTTATGGCTCCCGTAGCTCTAAACGAGCCAGAAGTTATGCCCGTCCGAATAATCGATATCTACAGGGTGCAACATCCACGGTGCAAGGTGCAACATCCGTCCAAAATGGCGAAACAGTGTCGTACGACTTTTAGAAATGCATGCATGGATTTGAAACGGAATAGTACCATGGTGCACCACTCTCCAGCGATGGTAAATCGAAGACCAGCCACGGTAATCCCGTTTTGCCGTAAAAATCCACGTGTCGAAAAAACGAAGGGTAAAAAACTTACGTGACCCGATTGAGATTCGGGTTGTCCTTTTTGGGAATTAATCTATTCGTTGACGGCTGAAAACTATCAAAGCCGTAGAACTCATGGAGGCCTTCGTTTTGACAGGTTATGGCTCCCGTAACTCTAAACGAGTCAGAAGTTATGGCCGTCCGAATAATCGATATGTACAGGGTGCAACATCCATGGTGCAAGGTGCAACATCCGTCCGAAATGGTGAAACAGTGACGTACGACCTTTAGTAATGCGTGCATGGATTTGAAATAGAACAGTACCATGGTGCACCACTCTTCAGCGATGGGAAGTCGAAGACGGGCCACCATAATTTCGTTTTACCGTAAAAATCCACGTGTCGAAAAAACGAAGGGTAAAAAACTTACGAGACCCGATTGAGATTCGGGTTGTCCTATTTGGGCATTAATCTATCCGTTGACGGCTGAAAGCTGTCAAAGCCGTAGAACTCATCGAGGCCTTCGTTTTGACAGGTTATGGCTCCCGTAACTCTAAACGAGCCAGAAGTTATGGACGTCCGAATAATCGATATCTACAGGGTGCAACATCCACGGTGCAAGGTGCAACATCCGTCCGAAATGGCGAAACAGTGCCGTATGACTTTTAGAATTGCGTGCTTGGATTTGAAATGGAACAGTACCATGGTGCACCACTCTCCAGCGATGGTAAATCGAAGACGGGCCACGGTAATCCCGTTATACCGTAAAAATCCACGTGTCGAAAAAACGAAGGGTAAAAAACTTACGAGACCCGATTGAGATTCGGGTTGTCCTTTTTAGGCATTAATCTATCCGTTGACGACTGAAAGATGTCAAAGCCGTAGAACTCATCGAGGCCTTCGTTTCGACAGGTTATGTCTCCCGTAGCTCTAAACGAGGCAGAAGTTATGGCCGTCCGAATAATCGATATCTACAGGGTGCAACATCCACGGTGCAAGGTGCGACATCCGTCCGAAATGGCGAAACAGTGCCGTACGACCTTTAGAAATGCGTGCATGGATTTGAAATGGAACAGTGCCATGGTGCACCACTCTTCAGCGATGGAAAGTCGAAGACGGGCCACCGTAATCCCGTTTTACTGTTGAAATCCACGTGTCGAAAAAACGAAGGGTAAAAAACTTAGGAGACCCGATTTTGATTCGGGTTGTCCTATTTGGGCATTAACCTATCCGTTGATGGCTGAAAGCTGTCAAAGCAGTAGAACTCATCGAGGCCTTCGTTTTGACAGGTTACGGCTCCCGTAATTCTAAACGAGCCAGAAGTTATGCCCGTCCGTATAATCGATATCTACAGGGTGCAACATCCACGGTGCAAGGTGCAACATCCGTCCGAAATGGCGAAACAGTGTCGTACGACTTTTAGAAATGCGTGCATGGATTCGAAACGGAACAGTACCATGGTGCACCACTCTCCAGCGATGGTAAATCGAAGACGGGCCACGGTAATCCCGTTTTACCGTAAAAATCCACGTGTCGAAAAAATGAAGGGTAAAAAACTTACGTGACCCGATTGAGATTCGGGTTGTCCTTTTTGGGCATTAATCTATCCGTTGACGGCTGAAAGCTGTCATAGCCGTAGAACTCATCGAGGCTTTCGTTTTGACTGGTTATGGCTTTTGTAACTCTAAACGAGCCAGAAGTTATGGTCGTCCGAATAATCGATATCTACAGGGTGCAACATCCACGGTGCAAGGTGCAACATCCGTCCGAAATGGCGAAACAGTGCCGAACGACTTTTAGAAATGCGTGCATGGATTTGAAACGGAACAGTACCATGGTGCACCACTCTCCAGCGATGGTAAATCGAAGACCAACCACCGTAATCCTGTTTTACCGTAAAAATCCCCACGTCGAAAAAACGAAGGGTAAAAAACTTACGAGACCCGATTGAGATTCGGGTTGTCCTTTTTGGGCATTAATATATCCGTTGATGGCTAAAAGCTGTCAGAGTCGTAGAACTCATCGAGGCCTTCGTTTTGACAGGTTATGGCTCCCGTAACTCTAAACGAGCCAGAAGTTATGCCCGTCCGATTAATCGACATCTACAGGGTGCAACATCCACGGTGCAAGGTGCAACATTCGTCCGAAATGGTGAAACAGAGCCGTACGACTTTTAGAAATGCGTGCATGGATTTGAAACGGAACAGTACCATGGTGCACCACTCTCCAGCGATGGTAAATTGAAGACGAGCCACGGTGATCCCGTTTTACCGTAAAAATCCACATGTCGAAAAAACGAAGGGTAAAAAACTTACGTGACCCGATTGATATTCGGGTTGTCCTTTTTGGGCATTAATCTATTCGTTGACGGCTGAAAGCTGTCAAAGATGTAGAACTCATCGAGGCCTTCGTTTTGACAGGTTATGGCTCTCATAACTCTAAACGAGCCAGAAGTTATGGCCGTCCGAATAATCGATATCTACAGGGTGCAACATCCACGGTGCCGGGTGCAACATCCGTCCGAAATGGCGAAACAGTGCCATACGACCTTTAGTAATGCGTGCATGGATTTGAAACGGAACAGTACCATGGTGCACCACTCTTCAGCGGTGGTAAATCAAAGACGGGCCACGGTAATCCTGTTTTACCGTAAAAATCCACGTGTCGAAAAAACAAAGGGTAAAAAACTTACGAAACCCGATTGAGATTCGGGTTGTCCTTTTTGGGCATTAATCTATCCGTTGACGGCTGAAAGCTTTCAAAGCCGTAGAACTCATCGAGGCTTTTGTTTTGACAGGTTATGGCTCCTGTAACTCTAAACGAGCCAGAAGTTATGCCCGTCCGAATAATCAATATCTACTGGGTGCAACATCCACGGTGCAAGGTGCAACATCCGTACGAAATGGCGAAACAGTGTCGTACGGCTTTTAGAAATGCGTGCATGAATTTGAAATGGAACAGTACCATGGTGCACCACTCTCCAGCGATGGTAAATCGAAGAACAGCCACGGTAATCCCGTTTGGCCGTAAAAATCCACGTGTCGAAAAAACGAAGGGTAAAAAACTTACGTGACCCGATTGAGATTCGGGTTGTCCTTTTTGGGCATTAATCTATTCGTTGACGGCTGAAAGCCGTCAAAGCCGTATAACTCATCGAGGCCTTCGATTCGACAGGTTATGGCTCCCGTAACTCTAAACGAGCCAGAAGTTATGGCCGTCCGAATAATCGATATCTACAGGGTGCAACATCCACGGTGCAAGGTGCAACATCCGTCCGAAATGGCGAAACAGTGCCGTACGACCTTTAGAAATGCGTGCATGGATTTGAAATGGAACAGTACCATGGTGCACCACTCTTCAGCGATGGAAAGTCGAAGACGGGCCACCGTAATCCCGTTTTACTGTTGAAATCCACGTGTCGAAAAAACGAAGGGTAAAAAACTTAGGAGACCCGATTTTGATTCGGGTTGTCCTATTTGGGCATTAACCTATCTGTTGATGACTGAAAGCTGTCAAAGCCGTAGAACTCATCGAGGCCTTCGTTTTGACAGGTTACGGCTCCCGTAATTCTAAACGAGCCAGAAGTTATGCCCGTCCGTATAATCGATATCTACAGGGTGCAACATCCACGGTGCAAGGTGCAACATCCGTCCGAAATGGCGAAACAGTGTCGTATGACTTTTAGAAATGCGTGCATGGATTCGAAACGGAACAGTACCATGGTGCACCACTCTCCAGCGATGGTAAATCGAAGACGGGCCACGGTAATCCCGTTTTACCGTAAAAATCCACGTGTCGAAAAAATGAAGGGTAAAAAACTTACGTGACCCGATTGAGATTCGGGTTGTCCTTTTTGGGCATTAATCTATCCGTTGACGGCTGAAAGCTGTCAAAGCCGTAGAACTCATCGAGGCTTTCGTTTTGACTGGTTATGGCTTTTGTAACTCTAAACGAGCCAGAAGTTATGGTCGTCCGAATAATCGATATCTACAGGTTGCAACATCCACGGTGCAAGGTGCAACATCCGTCCGAAATGGCGAAACAGTGCCGAACGACTTTTAGAAATGCGTGCATGGATTTGAAACGGAACAGTACCATGGTGCACCACTCTCCAGCGATGGTAAATCGAAGACCAACCACCGTAATCCCGTTTTACCGTAAAAATCCCCACGTCGAAAAAACGAAGGGTAAAAAACTTACGAGACCCGATTGAGATTCGGGTTGTCCTTTTTGGGCATTAATATATCCGTTGATGGCTAAAAGCTGTCAGAGCCGTAGAACTCATCGAGGCCTTGGTTTTGAAAGGTTATGGCTCCCGTAACTCTAAACGAGCCAGAAGTTATGCCCGTCCGATTAATCGACATCTACAGGGTGCAACATCCACGGTGTAAGGTGCAAATTCGTCCGAAACGGTGAAACAGAGCCGTACGACTTTTAGAAATGCGTGCATGGATTTGAAACGGAACAGTACCATGGTGCACCACTCTCCAGCGATGGTAAATTGAAGACGAGCCACGGTGATCCCGTTATACCGTAAAAATCCACGTGTCGAAAAAACGAAGGGTAAAAAACTTACGAGACCCGATTGAGATTCGGGTTGTCCTTTTTGGGCATTAATCTATCCGTTGACGACTGAAAGCTGTCAAAGCCGTAGAACTCATCGAGGCCTTCGTTTCGACAGGTTATGTCTCCCGTAGCTCTAAACGAGGCAGAAGTTATGGCCGTCCGAATAATCGATATCTACAGGGTGCAACATCCACGGTGCAAGGTGCGACATCCGTCCGAAATGGCGAAACAGTGCCGTACGACCTTTAGAAATGCGTGCATGGATTTGAAATGGAACAGTGCCATGGTGCACCACTCTTCAGCGATGGAAAGTCGAAGACGGGCCACCGTAATCCCGTTTTACTGTTGAAATCCACGTGTCGAAAAAACGAAGGGTAAAAAACTTAGGAGACCCGATTTTGATTCGGGTTGTCCTATTTGGGCATTAACGTGTCTAAACGAGCCAGAAGTTATGGCCGTCCGAATAATCGATATCTACAGGGTGCAACATCCACGGTGCATGGTGCAACATCCGTCCGAAATGGCGAAACAGTGCCGTACGACTTTTAGAAATGCGTGCACGGATTTTGAAACGGAACAGTACCATGGTGCACCACTCTCCAGCGATGGTAAATCGAAGACGGGCCACGGTAATCCCGTTTTACCGTAAAAATCCACGTGTCGAAAAAACGAAGGGTAAAAAACTTACGTGACCCGATTGAGATTCGGGTTGTCCTTTTTGGGCATTAATCTATTCGTTGACGGCTGAAAGCCGTCAAAGCCATAGAACTCATCGAGGCCTTCGTTTTGACAGGTTATGGCTCCCGTAATTCTAAACGAGCCAGAAGTTATGGCCGTCCGAATAATCGATATCTACAGGGTGCATCATCCACGGTGCAAGGTGCAACATCCGTCCGAATTGGCGAAACAGTTCCGTACGACCTTTAGTAATGCGTGCATGGATTTGAAACGGAACATTATCATGGTGCACCACTCTCCAGCTATGGTAAATCGAAGACGGGCCACGGTAATCCCGTTTTGCCGTAAAAATCCACGTGTCGAAAAAACGAAGGGTAAAAAACTTACGAGACCCGATTGAGATTCGGGTTGTCCTTTTTGGGAATTAATTTATCTATTGACGGCTGAAAATTGTCAAAGCCGTAGAACTCATCGAGGCCTTTGTTTTGACAGGTTATGGCTGCCATAACTCTAAACGAGCCAGAAGTTATGGCCGTCCGAATAATCGATATCTACAGGGTGCAACATCCACGGTGCAAGGTGCAACATCCGTCCGAAATGGCGATACAGTGTCGTACGACTTTTAGAAATGCGTGCATGGATTTGAAACGGAACAGTACCATGGTGCACGACTCTCCAGCGATGGTAAATCGAAGACGGGCCACGGTAATCCCGTTATACCGTAAAAATCCACGTGTCGAAAAAACGAAGGGTAAAAAACTTACGAGACCCGATTGAGATTCGGGTTGTCCTTTTTGGGCATTAATCTATCCGTTGACGGCTGAAAGCTGTCTAAGCCGTAGAACTCATCGAGGCCTTCGTTTTGACAGGTTATGGCTCCCATAACTCTAAACGAGCCAGAAGTTATGGCCGTCCGAATAATCGATATCTACAGGGTGCAACATCCACTGTGCAAGGTGCAACATCCGTCCGAAATGGCGAAACAGTGTCGTACGACCTTTAGAAATGCGTGCATGGATTTGAAACGGAACAATACCTTGGGACACCACTCTTCAGCGATGGGAAGTCGAAGACGGGGCACTGTAATCCCGTTTTACCGTAAAAATCCACGTGTCGAAGAAACGAAGGGTAAAAAACTTACGAGACCCGATTGAGAATCGGGTTGTCCTTTTTGGGCATTAATATATCCGTTGATGGCTGAAAGCTATCAAAGCCGTAGAACTCATCGAGGCCTTCATTTTGACAGGTTATGGCTCTCGTAACTCAAAACGAGCCAGAAGTTATGCCCGTCCGAATTATCGATATCTACAGGGTGCAACATCCACGGTGCAAGGTGCAACATCCGTCCGAAATGGCGAAACAGTGCCGTACGACTTTTAGAAATGCGTGCATGGATTTGAAATGGAACAGTACCATGGTGCACCGCTCTCCAGCGAAGGTAAATCGAAGACGGGCCACGGTAATCCCGTTTTACCGTAAAAATCCACGTGTCGAAAAAACGAAGGGTAAAAAACTTACATGACCCGATTGAGATTCGGGTTGTCCTTTTTGGGCATTAATCTATTCGTTGATGGCTGAAAGCTGTCAAAGCCGTAGAACTCATCGAGGCCTTCGTTTTGACAGGTTATGGCAACCGTAAGTCTAAACGAGCCAGAAGTTATGGCCGTCCGAATAATCGATATCTATAGGGTGCAACATCCACGGTGCAAGGTGCAACATCAGTCCGAATTGGCGAAACAGTGTCGTACGACCTTTAGTAATGCGTGCATGGATTTGAAATGGAACAGTACCATGGTGCACCATTCTCCAAAGATGGTAAATCGAAGACGGGCCACGGTAATCCCGTTTTGCCGTAAAAATCCACGTGTCGAAAAAACGAGGGGTAAAAAACTTACTAGACCCGATTGAGATTCGGGTTGTCCTTTTCGGGAATTAATCTATCCGTTGACGGAAAGCTATCAAAGCCGTAGAACTCATCGAGGCCTTCGTTTTGACAGGTTATGGCTCCCGTAACTCTAAACGAGCCAGAAGTTATGGCCGTCCGAATAATCGATATCTACAGGGTGCAACATCCACGGTGCAAGGTGCAACATCCGTCCGAAATGGCGAAACAGTACCGTACGACTTTTAGAAATGCGTGCATGGATTTGAAACGGAACAGTACCATGGTGCACCACTCTCCAGCGATGGTAAATCGAAGACCAGCCACGGTAATCCCGTTTTGCCGTAAAAATCCACGTGTCGAAAAAACGAAGGGTAAAAAACTTACGAGACCCGATTGAGATTCGGGTTATCCTTTTTGGGTATTAATATATCCGTTGATGGCTGAAAGCTGTCAAAGCCGTAGAACTTATCGAGGCCTTTCTTTTGACAAGTTATGGCTCCCGTAGCTCTAAACGAGCCAGAAGTTATGCCCGTCCGAATAATCGATATCTACAGGGTGCAACATCCACGGTGCAAGATGCAACACCCTTCCAAAATGGCGAAGCAGTGCCGTACGACTTTTAGAAATGCATGCATGGATTTGAAACGGAACAGTACCATGGTGCACCACTCTCCAGCGATGGTAAATCGAAGACCAGCCACGGTAATCCCGTTTTGCCGTAAAAATCCACGTGTCGAAAAAACAAAGGGTAAAAAACTTACGTGACCCGATTGAGATTCGGGTTGTCCTTTTTGGAAATTAATCTATTCGTTGACGGCTGAAAACTATCAAAGCCGTAGAACTCATCGAGGCCTTCGTTTTGACAGGTTATGGCTCCCGTAACTCTAAACGAGTCAGAAGTTATGGCCCTCCGAATAATCGATATGTACAGGGTGCAACATCCGTCCGAAATGGCGAAACAGTGCCGTACGACCTTTAGTAATGCGTGCATGGATTTGAAATAGAACAGTACCATGGTGCACCACTCTTCAGCGATGGGAAGTCGAAGACGGGCCACCATAATTTCGTTTTACCGTAAAAATCCACGTGTCGAAAAAACGAAGGGTAAAAAACTTACGAGACCCGATTGAGATTCGGGTTGTCCTATTTGGGCATTAATCTATCCGTTGATGGCTGAAAGCTGTCAAAGCCGTAGAACTCATCGAGGCCTTCGTTTTGACAGGTTATGGCTCCCGTAACTCTAAACGAGCCAGAATTTATGGACGTCCGAATAATCGATATCTACAGGGTGCAACATCCACGGTGCAAGGTGCAACATCCGTCCGAAATGGCGAAACAGTGCCGTACGACTTTTAGAATTGCGTGCTTGGATTTGAAACGGAACAGTACCATGGTGCACCACTCTCCAGCGATGGTAAATCGAAGACGGGCCACGGTAATCCCGTTATACCGTAAAAATCCACGTGTCGAAAAAACGAAGGGTAAAAAACTTACGAGACCCGATTGAGATTCGGGTTGTCCTTTTTGGGCATTAATCTATCCGTTGACGGCTGAAAGCTGTCAAAGCCGTAGAACTCATCGAGGCCTTCGTTTCGACAGGTTATGTCTCCCGTAGCTCTAAACGAGGCAGAAGTTATGGCCGTCCGAATAATCGATATCTACAGGGTGCAACATCCACGGTGCAAGTGCAACATCCGTCCGAAATGGCGAAACAGTGCCGTACGACCTTTAGAAATGCGTGCATGGATTTGAAATGGAACAGTACCATGGTGCACCACTCTTCAGCGATGGAAAGTCGAAGATGGGCCACCGTAATCCCGTTTTACCGTTAAAATCGACGTGTCGAAAAAACGAAGGGTAAAAAACTTAGGAGACCCGATTTAGATTCGGGTTGTCCTATTTGGGCATTAACCTATCCGTTGATGGCTGAAAGCCGTCAAAGCCGTAGAACTCATCGAGGCCTTCGTTTTAACAGGTTATGGCTCCCGTAATTCTGAACGAGCCAGAAGTTATGCCCGTCCGTATAATCGATATCTACAGGGTGCAACATCCACGGTGCAAGGTGCAACATCCGTCCGAAATGGCGAAACAGTGTCGTACGACTTTTAGAAATGCGTGCGTGGATTTGAAACGGAACAGTACCATGGTGCACCACTCTCCAGCGATGGTAATCGAAGACGGGCCACGGTAATCCCGTTTTACCGTAAAAATCCACGTGTCGAAAAAATGAAGGGTAAAAAACTTACGTGACCCGATTGAGATTCGGTTGTCCTTTTTGGGCATTAATCTATCCGTTGACGGCTGAAAGCTGTCAAAGCCGTAGAACTCATCGAGGCTTTCGTTTTGACAGGTTATGGCTTTTGTAACTCTAAACGAGCCAGAAGTTATGGTCGTCCGAATAATCGATATCTACAGGGTGCAACATCCACGGTGCAAGGTGCAACATCCGTCCGAAATGGCGAAACAGTGCCGAACGACTTTTAGAAATGCGTGCATGGATTTGAAACGGAACAGTACCATGGTGCACCACTCTCCAGCGATGGTAAATCGAAGACCAGCCACCGTAATCCCGTTTTACCGTAAAAATCCCCACGTCGAAAAAACGAAGGGTAAAAAACTTACGAGACCCGATTGAGATTCGGGTTGTCCTTTTTGGGCATTAATATATCCGTTGATGGCTAAAAGCTGTCAAAGCCGTAGAAATCATCGAGCCCTTCGTTTTGACAGGTTATGGCTCCCGTAACTCTAAACGAGCCAGAAGTTATGCCCGTCCGATTAATCCACATCTACAGGGTGCAACATCCACGGTGCAAGGTGCAACATTCGTCCGAAATGGCGAAACAGAGCCGTACGACTTTTAGAAATGCGTGCATGGATTTGAAACGGGACAGTACCATGGTGCACCACTCTCTAGCGATGGTAAATCGAAGACGAGCCACGGTAATCCCGTTTTACCGTAAAAATCCACGTGTCGAAAAAACGAAGGGTAAAAAACTTACGTGACCCGATTGAGATTCGGGTTGTCCTTTTTGGGCATTAATCTATTCGTTGACGGCTGAAAGCTGTCAAAGATGTAGAACTCATCGAGGCCTTCGTTTTGATAGGTTATGGCTCCCATAACTCTAAACGTGCCAGAAGTTATGGCCGTCCGAATAATCGATATCTACAGGGTGCAACATCCACAGTGCCAGGTGCAACATCCGTCCGAAATGGCGAAACAGTGCCATACGACCTTTAGTAATGCGTGCATGGATTTGAAACGGAACAGTACCTTGGTGCACCACTCTCCAGTGATGGTAAATCGAAGACGGGCCACGGTAATCCTGTTTTACCGTAAAAATCCACGTGTCGAAAAAACGAAGGGTAAAAAACTTACGAAACCCGATCGAGATTCGGGTTGTCCTTTTTGGGCATTAATCTATCCGTTGACGGCTGAAAGCTTTCAAAGCCGTAGAACTCATCGAGGCTTTTTTTTTGACAGGTTATGGCTCCCGTAACTCTAAACGAGCCAGAAGTTATGCCCGTCCGAATAATCGATATCTACAGGGTGCAACATCCACGGTGCAAGGTGCAACATCCGTACGAAATGGCGAAACAGTGTCGTACGGCTTTTAGAAATGTGTGCATGAATTTGAAACGGAACAGTACCATGGTGCACCACTCTCCAGCGATGGTAAATCGAAGAACAGCCACGGTAATCCCGTTTTGCCGTAAAAATCCACGTGTCGAAAAAACGAAGGGTAAAAAACTTACGTGACCCGATTGAGATTCGGGTTGTCCTTTTTGGGCATTAATCTATCCGTTGACGGCTGAAAGCTGTCAAAGCCGTAGAACTCATCGAGGCTTTCGTTTTGACTGGTTATGGCTTTTGTAACTCTAAACGAGCCAGAAGTTATGGCCGTCCGAATAATCGATATCTACAGGGTGCAGCATCCACGGTGCTAGGTGCAACATCCGTCCGAAATGGCGAAACAGTGCCGTACGACCTTAATGCGTGCATGGATTTGAAACGGAACAGTACCATGGTGAACCACCCTTCAGCGATGGGAAGTCGAAGACGGGCCACGGTATTCCCGTTTTACCGTAAAAATCCACGTGTCGAAAAAACGAAGGGTAAAAAACTTACGAGACCCGATTGAGATTCGGGTTGTCCTTTTTGGGCATTAATCTATCCGTTGACGGCTGAAAGCTATCAAAGCCGTAGAACTCATCGAGGCCTTCGTTTTGACAGGTTATGGCTCCCGTAACTCTAAACGAGCCAGAAGTTATGGCCGTCCGAATAATCGATATCTACAGGGTGCAACATCCACGGTGCAAGGTGCAACATCCGTCCGAAATGGTGAAACAGTGCCGTACGACCTTTAGAAATGCGTGCATGGATTTGAAACGGAACAGTACCATGGTGCACCACTCTCCAACGATGGTAAATCGAAGACCAGGCACCGTAATCCCGCTTTACCGTAAAAATCCACGTGTCGAAAAAAATAAAGGGTAAAAAACATACGAGACCCGATTGAGATTCGGGTTGTCTTTTTTCGGCATTAATCTATCCGTCGACGGCTGAAAGCTGTCAAAGCCGTAGAACTCATCGAGCCCTTCGTTTTGACAGGTTATGGCTTTAGTAACTCTAAACGAGCCAGAAGTTATGGTCGTCCGAATAATCGATATCTACAGGGTGCAACATCCACGGTGCAAGGTGCAACATCCGTCCAAAATGGCGAAACAGTGCCGTACGACTTTTAGAAATGCATGCATGGATTTGAAACGGAACAGTACCATGGTGCACCACACTCTAGGGATGGTAAATCAAAGACCAGCCACCGTAATCCCGTTTTACCGTAAAAATCCACGCGTCGAAAAAACAAAGGGTATAAAACTTACGAGACCTGATTGAGATTCGGGTTGTCCTTTTTGGGCATTATTATATCCGTTGATGGCTAAAAGCTATCAAAGCCGTAGAACTCATCGGGGCCTTCGTTTTGACAGGTTATGGCTCCCGTAACTCTAAAAGAGCCAGAAGTTACGCCCGTCCGATTAATCGATATCTACAGGGTGCAACATCCACGGTGCAAGGTGCAACATCCGTCCGAAATGGCGAAACAGAGCCGTACGACTTTTAGAAATGCGTGCATGGATTTGAAACGAAACAGTACCATGGTGCACCACTCTCCAGCGATGGTAAATCGAAGACGAGCCACAGTAATCCCATTTTACCGTAAAAATCCACATGTCGAAAAAACGAAGGGTAAAAAACTTACGTGACCCGATTGAGATTCGGGTTGTTCCTTTTGGGCATTAATCTATTCGTTGATGGCTGAAAGCTGTCATAGACGTAGAACTCATCAAGGCCTTCGTTTTGACAGGTTATGGCTCCCATAACTCTAAACGAGCCAGAAGTTATGGCCGTCCGAATAATCGATATCTACAGGGTGCAACATCCACGGTGCCAGGTGCAACATCCGTCCGAAATGGCGAAACAGTGCCGTACGACCTTTAGTAATGCGTGCATGGATTTGAAACGGAACAGTACCATGGTGCACCACTCTCCAGCGATGGTAAATCGAAGACGGGCCACGGTAATCCTGTTTTACCGTAAAAATCCACGTGTCGAAAAAACGAAGGGTAAAAAACTTACGAGACCCTATGAGATTCGGGTTGTACTTTTTGGGCATTAATCTATCCGTTGACGGCTGAAATCTTTCATAGCCATAGAACTCATAGAGGCCTTCGTTTTGACAGGTTATGGCTCCCGTAACTCTAAACGATCCAGAAGTTATGCCCGTCCGAATAATCAATATCTACAGGGTGCAACATCTACGGTGCAAGGTGCAACATCCGTCCGAAATGGCGAAACAGTGTCGTACGACTTTTACAAATGCGTGCATGAATTTGAAACAGAGAAGTACCATGGTGCACCACTCTCCAGCGATGGTAAATCGAAGACGGGCCACGGTAATCCCGTTTTACCGTAAAAATCCACGTGTCGAAAAAACGAAGGGTAAAAAACTTGCGTGACCCGATTGAGATTCGGGTTGTCCTTTTTGGGCATTAATCTATTCGTTGACGGCTGAAAGCTGTCAAAGCCGTATAACTCATCGAGGCCTTCGTTTTGACAGGTTATGGCTCCCGTAACTCTAAACGAGCCAGAATTTATGGCCATCCGAATAATCGATATCTACAGGGTGCAACATCCACGGTGCCAGGTGCAACAACCGTCCGAAATGGCAAAACAGTGCCGTACGACTTTTAGTAACGCGTGCATGGATTTGAAACTGAGCAGTACCATGGTGCACCACTCTTCAGCGATGGGAAGTCGAAGCCAGGCCATGGTAATCCCGTTATACTGTAAAAATCCACGTGTCGAAAAAACGAAGGGTAAAAAACTTACGAGACCCGATTGAGATTCGGGTTGTCCTTTTTGGGCATTAATCTACCCGTTGACGGCTGAAAGCGGTAAAAGCCGTAGAACTCATCAAGGCCTTCGTTTTGACAGGTTATGGATCCCGTAACTCTAATCGAGCCAGAAGTTATGGCCGTCTGAATAATCGATATCTACAGGGAGCAACATCCACGGTGCAAGGTGCAACATCCGTCCGAAATGGCGAAACAGTGCCATACGGCCTTTAGAAATGCGTGCATGGATTTGAAATGGAACAGTAACATGGTGCACCACTCTCCAACGATGGTAAATCGATGACCAGCCACCGTAATCCCGTTTTACCGTAAAAATCCACGTGTCGAAAAGACGAAGGGTAAAAAACTTACGGGACCCGATTGAGATTCGGGTTGTCCTTTTTGGGCATTAATCTATTCGTTGATGGCTGAATGCTGTCAAAGCCGTATTACTCATCGAGGCCTTCGTTTTGACAGGTTAAGGCTCCCGTAACTCTAAACGAGCCATAAGTTATGGCCGTCCGAATAATCGATATCTACAGGGTGCAACATCCACGGTGCAAGGTGCAACATCCGTCCGAAATGGCGAAACAGAGCCGTGCGACTTTTAGAAATGCATGCATGGATTTGAAACGGAACAGTACCATGGTGCACCACTCTCCAGCGATGGTAAATCGAAGATGAGCCACGGTAATCCCGTTTTACCGTAAAAATCCACGTGTCGAAAAAACGAAGGGTAAAAAACTTACGAGACCCGATTGAGATTCGGGTTGTCCTTTTTGGGCATTAATCTACCCGTTGATGGTTGAAAGCTGTAAAAGCCGTAGAACTCATCAAGGCCTTCGTTTTGACAGGTTATGGATCCCGTAACTCTAAACGAGCCAGAAGTTATGGCCGTCTGAATAATCGATATCTACAGGGTGCAACATCCACGGTGCACCCTGTAGCCAAAAGTTATCCCGCTTTTTGGCAAAGCCGCGATACCAAAAGATTGATCGAAAAACGAAGGACAGTTCGCCTCAGAGGTTGATCGTACTTCCTTTAGCCATGGATATCACTGAATTTTATCCGAGTCCAGAATGAGCCACAATTGATAGGACACGGCAAGAAAGGCTACGAGAGTCAGCATTTCAAATTTCAGGACAATCCGAGGTCGTATGCTCAAGTTATGATGGATTCAAGTTGAGAAAGATGGACGTTGCACTGTTCGAAACCACGACCCCACCTATGTTCGAACCCATCTGTTTCGAACCCAAGGAGTGAGGCAGCGCCTCGAACCCATGCACATATGCCAAAGTTCGAATCAATGAGTTCGCATCCATCGGTCCGACACCACTTCGAACCCAACTAGTTCGAACCCACCACTTTCGAACCGATAAGAAGAGACGACTTTCGAACCCATCGACTTCGAACCCTTCGAACCCCCATGGGTTCGACTCCATCACCTTCGACTCCATTGTTTTCGAATCCATGTGCCTCGTATCCATGAAGGGGTTGCAGAGCTCATATGCATCCAAGGGACGTTGGTTCGAACCCATCACAGAAGCCCTGTTCGAACCCATCACAGAGCTATCTTCGAACCCATCACAGTGCCATCTTCGAACCCATCCCTGATGCCATGTCCGAACCCATCCTGTGCTGCCTTATTCGAACCCACTGGGTCAACCCACGTGTCTCCCATCGGTTCGAAATCACCGAGATACACGGAGTCGAAGCGGTCAACACGGAGAGAAGTCCGGATCGATTCGAAACTTGCGCTCCACGTCACCACGAGGTCGCGTGCCACACTGGTTTCGAAACCATCGTTTCGAGTAACAGGGGTTCGCACCAAACAGCCTTGCCGTGAAGTCTATTTCGAACCCAACATATCTCCTAACCTACTGATCCAAATGCAATGAAACTTTCACAGATGCTTGCATACATGTTGAAGAATGTCCACGCCAAATTTTACCTCGATTGGATGAATTCTTGATCGGTTCGAATGGAGTTCGAACCGATGCCAGAGTGGGCCCAAACTTCCCGAGACCGTACGTGTGGGCCCCCTCACGTGCCAGAAGTGGTCTCCCGAGTTTTCAGCGAGATACCAGCAGCCTACACCTATAAATAGAGCCCCAGGGCCAACAGAAAAGGGGCTTTTGACTCTGAGACGCCGAGACTCTGCCGGATCAAGATCTCCATCATCCTATATCATAATTTCGCTATTGATTTCGAATTTCCAGTTGTAATTTGCTGTGGATCGCTGTAACAACTTGTAATCATTGAAAGAGAATCAATAAAACGTCAAAAAACTTCACAGTGGACGTAGGCAACACGCCGAACCACTATAAATCGCTTGTCTACGCATTTACTTTACTGTTGATTGGAGTTTTTGTTAGATAACATCTGTTTTGAACTTGCATTCTTGACTATTATCTCTACAACGACTCCCGAAGAGTGTTGTGCCCAATTTTGACACAAACACTTTGGTGCTTTCACTGAGAAAACCCAGCTTTTCTCCTGCTCGTTGGATCTGTCATCGATACCGGATTGAATAAATCTAAGAGAGAGATCCAGATCTTTGAATTCAGACTCTTTCCCTTCTATTCAGATTTGCATAAAGTCTAGGAAAGGAACTCAACTGTAAAAATGGTTAGCACAAGAACCACCTCAAACGCCGTCAATCAAGAAGGACAGGATAGTCAGAATCCTGCCCCTCTGCCTCCACCTAATCAAGATGCCGCTGGGCACTCAGAACCGTCGGGTCCGGTTACCCGACAAGAATTGCAGTTGTTACTTCAAGAGCTGACCCAGAGTCGGCGACAACTAGAAGAACAGTTACGCGCCAACGCTGAGCTAATCGACCAGCTGGATCGCCAGAAACGAAAACGATCCACGAGAGATCGTGCTTATCGCTCTTCTAGCGAAAATTCTTCATCTTCTGATTATCATAACCGACCTCCACGACCCCGGTTAGATGAGGGTCGTATACCATCCGCTGGAAACCAACCGATATTGACCGTTGGACAAATAAGAGTTGGTCCGTCGGCCAGCTTCCAAACCGGATCCTCCTCCCGAGGGGGTGCCATTCCTCACCACGCCGCTGAGTACCGCACCGCTAGCGTTGCGGCTGAACCAAGGGTCGACACTCGAGATCAGTCGGACCCGAACCGTCGTCAAAGCGGTCATACTCCTGAACCGTACGTCCCAGAGGACTATGAGCCGAGAAGGCGAAATTTGAACCGTCAACGATATCCGGCTCAAACCCAAAGTATGGAACGTGACCATACTCCGGTGCAAATGCCGGATCTATCGACTATGATACGACAGATGATTCGTGAGAGTCGGGGATTCACAAACGACGATTGGGGGGTTTCCCGAAGTCACACTCCCTTTACGGACGACATTCTTAATGCTGAACCCCCACGGCGATTCCGAATGCCCACTCTGCCCATGTACGAGGGAAACTCCGATCCCAATCAACATATTCTAAAATATGAATGGTCGATGACGGCTGCCAGAGCCGACGACGCTGTGAAATGTCGTAGTTTCCCCATATCCCTGGGGGGCATCGCCACCATGTGGTTCACCCGATTGCCTCCTCGATCCGTCTCCTCATTCGACCAGCTGGCCACAAAATTCGTTGAGCAATTCCGCATGCACGTCGCAAGGCCGAAAGATGTCAACACTCTATCCAGTGTCACGCAAGCTCCCGGAGAGACGCTCAGACACTACTTAGAAAGATTCCATACTGCATGTGCGGAGATTAGTAATCCAAATGATAACTCCATCCTTATGGCGTTAACCAAGGGGATCGACCCCGATTCTGAATTCGGCAATTGGCTAGCTGGAAAACCACCTGCGTCATTGGACCGTTTCCATGCCAAAGCAGCTCAATTCCTGAGACGGGAAGACGCGAAACAGTCTAGGAAGCAAACTGACGCAGGATCAAACGTGGGAGGAACTCAAAGCAATGTTGCGATAAAACAATCCGGTGAGAGCTCCGGAAAAGTTCAGTTGAACATTAAAAATAAACAAGCTCGGCGAAGAGAGAGCGTGAATCAAATTAAGAAACGAGATCAAAATAGCGGTCCGCAACGCAAAAATCCGAAGTTCGACAGTTATACTCCTTTGAATACTTCATTGGAGGACTTGTATTTACAAACCCGTAGTACAATTCAATATGAAAAACCTGCTCCGAGACCGTCGTCAGAGAGACAAATCCAAACAGGAAAATTTTGCAGGTTCCATGAAGGCTACGGACACGATACGAACGAGTGTCGTCACCTACAGGATCTTGTTAAAAAACTGATCAGGGAAAGGAGACTCGATCGATTTGTGCGGACACCGCAACCCAGGGAAGCAGGTCCATCAAATCAAATCAATGAGCCCGATCAACCGAGGCATGAGGACTCCGATGGTCCTCGCGGGAGATTGGTGATAAACGCCATCAGTGGCGGACCGACTTTCTCAGGAGCCTGGAACGACGAGGATCTTCGTCATTGTCGCACATGACAGGCTCATTCAATCTATGAATATTTTGCAATTTCATTTACATTCTGAAATTTGGTTTTGTAATAAGGCACTGACTTTGCCATATTTTCTCATTTCAGCAATAAAACATTATCTCTTCAAGCTAAAGCTGTGATTCATCGAATACAACATTCAACAATCACGACACACGAAGAGCTAAGTTCCATCAAACAATGGAATTTATTCAAATAGCGAGTGACTGCGTTACAACCGGCCACTCACTAAGTGAAACCCCAGCTCGGGGGCAAGTCAACACAGCGAAGGCTGAACCGGACCAACACACGACAGTCCATTTAACAATTCATTCCCGGAGTGCGAACGGACTCCAACTTCCCACAGCGTGAATTGGAGTATAAACATTTAACAATTCGTTCCCGGAGTGCGAACGGACTCCGACTTCCCACAGCGTGAATTGGAGTATAAACATTTAACAATTCGTTCCCGGAGTGCGAACGGACTCCGACTTCCCACAGCGTGAATTGGAGTATAAACATTTAACAATTCGTTCCCGGAGTGCGAACGGACTCCAACTTCCCACAGCGTGAATTGGAGTATAAACATTTAACAATTCGTTCCCGGAGTGCGAACGGACTCCAACTTCCCACAGCGTGAATTGGAGTATAAACATTTAACAATTCGTTCCCGGAGTGCGAACGGACTCCAACTTCCCACAGCGTGAATTGGAGTATAAACATTTAACAATTCGTTCCCGGAGTGCGAACGGACTCCAACTTCCCGCAACGTGAATTGGAGTATAAACATTTAACAATTCGTTCCCGGAGTGCGAACGGACTCCAATTTCCCACTGCGTGAATTGGAGTATAAACATTTAACAATTCGTTCCCGGAGTGCGAACGGACTCCGACTTCCCACAGCGTGAATTGGAGTATAAACATTTAACAATTCGTTCCCGGAGTGCGAACGGACTCCAACTTCCCACAGCGTGAATTGGAGTATAAACATTTAACAATTCGTTCCCGGAGTGCGAACGGACTCCAACTTCCCACAGCGTGAATTGGAGTATAAACATTTAACAATTCGTTCCCGGAGTGCGAACGGACTCCAATTTCCCACTGCGTGAATTGGAGTATAAACATTTAACAATTCGTTCCCGGAGTGCGAACGGACTCCAACTTCCCACAGCGTGAATTGGAGTATAAACATTTAACAATTCGTTCCCGGAGTGCGAACGGACTCCAACTTCCCACAGCGTGAATTGGAGTATAAACATTTAACAATTCGTTCCCGGAGTGCGAACGGACTCCAACTTCCCACTGCGTGAATTGGAGTATAAACATTTAACAATTCGTTCCCGGAGTGCGAACGGACTCCAACTTCCCACTGCGTGAATTGGAGTATAAACATTTAACAATTCGTTCCCGGAGTGCGAGCGGACTCCAACTTCCCACTGCGTGAATTGGAGTATAAACATTTAACAATTCGTTCCCGGAGTGCGAACGGACTCCAACTTCCCACAGCGTGAATTGGAGTATAAACATTTAACAATTCGTTCCCGGAGTGCGAACGGACTCCAACTTCCCACTGCGTGAATTGGAGTATAAACATTTAACAATTCGTTCCCGGAGTGCGAGCGGACTCCAACTTCCCACTGCGTGAATTGGAGTATAAACATTTAACAATTCGTTCCCGGAGTGCAAGCGGACTCCAACTTCCCGCAGCGTGAATTGGAGTATAAACATTTAATAATTCGTTCCCACTGCGTGAACCAACCCATCAATGCGGACTCCGAATCCCCAAAACATGAATCGGGGTATGAACATAAGTTACGGGCTCCCGGAGCGCGAACCGAAGCATCCGTGCAAACTCCATATTCCTGAAATGCGAGTTGGAGTATAAATGTCAATTCCGGGTTCCTGAAATACGAACCCAAACTTACATGTTTTATCCAAGCTCCCGGCGTGTGAAGTGGAGCACCAACACCAAGTCAAAGTTCCCGTAGTGCGAACTAAAGCGTTAATACTAACTCCGAGTTAGTAGAGTGCAAGTTGGAATGTGAACACCATCCCCAAGTTCCCGGAGCGTGAACCATGTTACAAGTATCAATAACACTTGAACTCCTGGAATGCAAACCAGGTTATCGATCTCAAATTACTCTAAGTCCCCGGAAGGCGGACGTGTACTTAAGATTCGCAACAAGTGCAATCGACTGCCAAAAATATAAGTGTTGTTCCCCAAGACTGGGGGGCACGAAAGCTAAGTGTCAATCACTCACCGAAGTGATACAACGTCCGAAGTTCAACTCATTCATCAATCACAACTTGTGACCAAGGTTCTCAAGCGTGGCAAATGAAACGAGCTCTACTTGAACGGTAAAAACACCACAAGTACACAGGACCGAAAACAAGGCATTGCAAGTACTTAAGCACAAGTAAAACAAGAGTTGAAACAAAGAAACTAAAGTTTATTTCAACTAACCAAAAATGAGGGCTTACATATGAAAAAGTTTTCCCAAAAACAATCCCTACTAGCAGGAGCCGAACCTGCATCTATGCACGGCTTACAAAAATAAAAAACAAGTACTTGTCTACCAAAAAATCTACTTGTAGAGCCGATCTACTTCTTCCTCTTCTTCGTCTTCCTTATTAGTGGTTCATCGTTATCAGAATCACTAGCGACAGAAATTCTTTTTGATTGCCTCCTCTTCGGCGGTGACTCTTCGGCCGGGGGCATGATATCGATGTCCTCCTCAGAGCTCGAATCTACAGGGAGGCTTCCCGCCGGAGGAGTAGGGGGGACTGGATCCGTGACGGAAATTGAGATAGTGCCACCCGATGGTACTATCCTAGCAGGAGTTGAGCTATGCGCCGTCGCGCTGCCACCGGCGCTACTACTGTGCCCCGCAGCTTCTATTTCAGCGCTGATTTCAGCCAAAATTTCCTCTTCTCGAGTCGCTTGGGCTTGGCTGGGGGCATCCGCAGCTTGCGTCGAAGAACTTGAGGTCGGCAGGGGATCACTGACGATGATAAACGGTAAGTCCGTGGAGAAACCGCCCGGCTCACCGAGCAGCTCGCTCACCATCTGTTCCTCGAGAGATAACCCACTCCCCTGTGCCGCCTCGATCGATACCGCAGTTACAGCAGTGGTCTCGGTGGCGATGGCCTTAACCCTTTGGCTTGATTCTTGAGCCGTGACTGTCGGCGCAACCTCTGTCACTAGGCAAAAACGATAAGTTATTAGTGACTTCTTCAAAACAAACTCTTTATTTAGAGAACACTTGAGATAATTTCGAAATACCTTCTCCAGTTTGACTCGCAGACGGCTGAATGACCTCGGGAGTGTGCTCATGGATAGGAGATAAGTGCGGCCGCTCCGGGTCGTAAGCAGGAACAGGTGGCAAGCTGACCGCAGACGCAGGCACTGACGAAGGCGATGTGGTGACTTCAGTGACAACCGCATGGTACTCAACACCCGATCCCTCTCCAACTTCCAGGGAGCGACCACCCACCATCTCCTTCTCATGAGCGATGATAGCATCGTGAAGGACCTTCTTTTCCTCCTCAGTCAATAACCGGTACTCAAGCTCGAATCGGTCAACCGATTCACCCGGATGCGCTTCCCCCTCTTCCTCGACCAATCGCTCCCAAGCGCTGCGAAGGTGAACGGGATAATCTTGAAGCCAGGCTAAATTTCGGTGTTTTAACACGTTGGCGTTATAAGTTATAAGCAGATCTTCGATATCGGCCTCTATCCTGGCCTCTGCTCGTTGAACTTTCTCCTCCACCTCTATCTCGACCGCTTGAACTTTCGCCACCGCAGCATCCCTTTCGGTGCGAAGAATCACAGCTTGTTCGCACGCCTCCTGAGCTGCGCTATTCGCATCATCCCTTTCCTTGGCAATTTCAGCAAACTTTGACTTAAGCTCATTCAACTCCTTCAGGGCAGCGTCCCTCTCCGCAGTAACCAATGTGTTTCGATGACCCATGTCCTCAACCGTGGCGTAGTGTTCGCGTTTCATCCTATCCATGATTGCCTGGGCTTCATCGGCTTTTTTAGTGGCCTCTATTTCAGATTTACGGGATGATTCAGCCTCAGTATTCAGCACTTGAATGATGCGATCTTTTTGTGCTAACTCGGCTTGCAATTTTTCAATGGTGGCTGCTCTTTCGAAGGCCAAGGCCGATGCTTTTTCGGCCGCTCTATACCACACCTTGTACTGTGCGTAGAAGTCGTGCACATAATCAAGCGCCCACTGCTCGACCTCCTGTGGGATTCTTTTCAAGTTCGGGGGGAATACGTAGTTGTCGAAGCATATATTCGGGAACTCCCTTTTCAATTGCGCGAGCCTGATTGCTCCTTCCCCCATGATTTCAGTAGGAGGTTCCTCCGCAGCCATCGGTGTCGTCACCTCAGATCTAGAAGCTTGAGAAACTGGCGCATGTCGAGAAGAGTCACGAGGAACATGAACGGGATGTTGTACGGGACCTCTGGAAGGAGGAGGGGTACGCGATCGCGATCGACGCCTATGGCCCTTGTCCGAATCGTATCTCTCATGACTAGAATATCCGGAACGTCCTTGGTCATAGTATCCAGGGCGTCCCTGATCATAATCTCTATCTCCCTCTCGCCTGCGCGAATCATAATAAGAAGACTTGCGAGCATGTCGAAGACTCCCAAGCATTGAACCCCGCTTTGACATAGTATCTGCAAAGCAAAATAAAATCGAATCAATCACCCTTCGAAACAGATAATTTACAGTCAAAGTTTATGCAGTGTCGTGAAATGTGTATGAATATGCATTTCCCCCCGACCAACCAGAAATGTCGACCTCGCTAGTAATAAGAGGCTCGCTCAATTCTAGATTACGATGGAACTCCTCCAACCCGGCATCATGTTGAAAAGACACGTCTTCCGGGATTGGAAGGTCGGCAATCCCTTCGTAGAGACTTTCGGTACGCGGAGGAGACATCTCAGAGATTCTAACTCCGGAGGAGGGCCGGGCAATGACAACCGATTTCCGTCTCCCCCGTTTAGTTGACTTAACCATGGCAGCCTTGCCTTTTCTCTGCTCCGCGATGTTCGAAGCTACATCCGTAGGCTCGATCAGCGGCTCATCGTCAGTATGAGTTCTTTCAGAGTCGGCCTCCTCGGCTATGACAACTTCGGGCTTCTTGTGTTTGACTCGTTTCTTAGGAACGATCCTTTGTGCCACCTCAAACCTTATACTCTGTCCTCGTTCAATCAGCCCAAAGGCCCGGAGATTCCTATCGGTCAAAAGCAACTCGATGTCCCTATCTTCGCTCGGGACTTCTCGAAGTATTCGCACCATCTCCTTAAACTCTTCACCTTCGGGTCTCGGGATCGTTGCTGTAAAAAAGAAAAAAATTAATATAAGTTCCACTTCGGCAGCAATTGTCGTAGTAACTATTTAAGAACTCGGTTATACTCACGTCTGAATAACCATCGTCGGGCAAATCCTGGAGGACATCTGACATAAAACCATTCTGTCCTATAGTAACTCAGCCTTGTCCAGGATCCGGTGACCACTTGACAATTTCTCACCGCCTCCAGAAATGTGAAAGAAGGATAATCACCACGAGTTTTGAAGTTGAACAAGTATCTAATTTCGATTGGAAGCGGCGGTCGATGGAGACATTCCATAAATGCAATGAACAAGCTATTGATCGACGCATATCCGTTCGGATGCAACTGAGATGGGGCGATCCTCAAAAACGACAATACTTCTCTTATATACTCGTTGAACGGGGGAAGTGTCCCGGCCGCACACGCATGGCGATTAAATGCTGTATACCCTTCTGGCGGATTATGTGGTCTATCATTCGGCCCCGGCAGTAACACATCGTCCAATGACAAGCCGTGCCTCAAACAAATTCTTCCCAACATGTCTTCAGAGATATTCGATGGAACGGAATCTGATGGATTGGCAATGAACGACGCATCAGGAAGTTCGTCCGGAACCGGACCGATGATCTCAGGATCTATATCCGGAACTTCTAGCCTCGGAGGGGCTGTACCTTGAATCTCCTGCTGCTGTGAACTTGAAGGTTCCATAACTAGCTAACTCAGGAGAAACCATCGTTAGACGACAAAGAACCCGTGTGTTCCCCAGTGTAAAGTGTATGAATGTGTGTGGTACCGTGCCATGCATTACTTGAACAAATGTTGCAGAGTTAAAGTGAACATTCAAACGACAAAGCTACGAAGTCCAGCTATAATGACCGTCATCGCTGACCGTCATCACTAAATCGTTTATACGATGGAAGTCGGTTCGAATGGAAGTTGTTATAGTTCCATCGACGAGCTTCAAAAGGCAATCAAATATGCAGTTCAATATTCAAGTCCAGATATGCGGGAATGAAGCTCGTCGGAGTTATGCTTGAAAATTTTCAAATTTTGGAGTCCATCATACAGGGTTCGAAACCATCACAGAGGCTTCGTTCGAACCCAACCGAACACCATTTCCTTCGAACCCATCCAAACTTCTTTCGAACCCACGCGTTCGAAACCATCATGACGTTGCTTCGAACCCATGCGTTCGAACCCGTCCAAACTCCTTTCGAACCCACGCGTTCGAAACCATCGTGTCATTGCTTCGAACCCACGCGTTCGAAACCATCCTGACATCACTTCGAAGATCAGTTTCGAATCCGCCGAAACGAGCTACTTGTTCGAAACCATCCTCTCACATCGGTTCGAATGCTAGTTTCGAACCCATCACAGCACAAAGAATACTCCATCTTCTAACATCGGTTCGAAAGTCAACTTCGAACCGATCATGACACGAGTATACTCCGTTGGGTCGAATGTCAATTTCGAATCCGTCCATGCTCCAACGCATCGATTCGAAATCTCATATTCACACGACTCATCATTGCACAGGCATATTGCGTCCATACAAAATTAATCTTCGAACCCATCAATGCTCAAGTGCATCGGTTCGAAACATTACACTTGCGCAATTCAAATTCAAATTCTTCGACCTTCAATATCGGTTCAGGAGAGGATCGATACGAAGGAACTTTTCAAAACAACCATCAAGCGTTGTCTCAATTCAAATTTCAAAATCGGTTCAGGAGAGAATCGATACGAAATTCTGCAGCAAACCTAACTGACAACGACTCGTGGACGCACGACGTTAACAAGGTCCAAATTAACATATGTGCATACATGTCGGACTAACATTCGATTTTGAGTATTCACAGGGATCAAACACTCATCCTGTTACAAATGCGACAGCCAACGGCTAAGCACTATTATACAGCAGTCAATCATATCAACGCAGGGTTACAGCAGTACAGCATACGAGTTTCAACAAAAAAGAGAACAGTGATTGTTCAGAGAGAAATGGCAGCTATTCAAAGCACGTCATGTTCCCACAAGACGTACTTTGGGGGGCAAAATGTTATCCCGCTTTTTGGCAAAGCCGCGATACCAAAAGATTGATCGAAAAACGAAGGACAGTTCGCCTCAGAGGTTGATCGTACTTCCTTTAGCCATGGATATCACTGAATTTTATCCGAGTCCAGAATGAGCCACAATTGATAGGACACGGCAAGAAAGGCTACGAGAGTCAGCATTTCAAATTTCAGGACAATCCGAGGTCGTATGCTCAAGTTATGATGGATTCAAGTTGAGAAAGATGGACGTTGCACTGTTCGAAACCACGACCCCACCTATGTTCGAACCCATCTGTTTCGAACCCAAGGAGTGAGGCAGCGCCTCGAACCCATGCACATATGCCAAAGTTCGAATCAATGAGTTCGCATCCATCGGTCCGACACCACTTCGAACCCAACTAGTTCGAACCCACCACTTTCGAACCGATAAGAAGAGACGACTTTCGAACCCTTCGAACCCCCATGGGTTCGACTCCATCACCTTCGACTCCATTGTTTTCGAATCCATGTGCCTCGTATCCATGAAGGGGTTGCAGAGCTCATATGCATCCAAGGGACGTTGGTTCGAACCCATCACAGAAGCCCTGTTCGAACCCATCACAGAGCTATCTTCGAACCCATCACAGTGCCATCTTCGAACCCATCCCTGATGCCATGTCCGAACCCATCCTGTGCTGCCTTATTCGAACCCACTGGGTCAACCCACGTGTCTCCCATCGGTTCGAAATCACCGAGATACACGGAGTCGAAGCGGTCAACACGGAGAGAAGTCCGGATCGATTCGAAACTTGCGCTCCACGTCACCACGAGGTCGCGTGCCACACTGGTTTCGAAACCATCGTTTCGAGTAACAGGGGTTCGAACCAAACAGCCTTGCCGTGAAGTCTATTTCGAACCCAACATATCTCCTAACCTACTGATCCAAATGCAATGAAACTTTCACAGATGCTTGCATACATGTTGAAGAATGTCCACGCCAAATTTTACCTCGATTGGATGAATTCTTGATCGGTTCGAATGGAGTTCGAACCGATGCCAGAGTGGGCCCAAACTTCCCGAGACCGTACGTGTGGGCCCCCTCACATGCCAGAAGTGGTCTCCCGAGTTTTCAGCGAGATACCAGCAGCCTACACCTATAAATAGAGCCCCAGGGCCAACAGAAAAGGGGCTTTTGACTCTGAGACGCCGAGACTCTGCCGGATCAAGATCTCCATCATCCTATATCATAATTTCGCTATTGATTTCGAATTTCCAGTTGTAATTTGCTGTGGATCGCTGTAACAACTTGTAATCATTGAAAGAGAATCAATAAAACGTCAAAAAACTTCACAATGGACGTAGGCAACACGCCGAACCACTATAAATCGCTTGTCTACGCATTTACTTTACTGTTGATTGGAGTTTTTGTTAGATAACATCTGTTTTGAACTTGCATTCTTGACTATTATCTCTTCAACGACTCCCGAAGAGTGTTGTGCCCAATTTTGACACAAACAGAAAAAACGAAGGGTAAAAAACTTACGAGACCCGATTGAGATTCGGGTTGTCCTTTTTGGGAATTAATTTACCCGTTGATGTTTGAAAGCTGTAAAAGCCGTAGAACTCATCAAGGCCTTCGTTTTGACAGGTTATGGATTCCGTAACTCTAAACGAGCCAGAAGTTATGGCCGTCTGAATAATCGATATCTACAGGGTGCAACATCCACGGTGCAAGGTGCAACATCCGTCCGAAATGGCGAAACAGTGCCGTACGGCCTTTAGAAATGCGTGCATGGATTTGAAATGGAACAGTAGCATGGTGCACCACTCTCCAGCGATGGTAAATCGAAGACCAGCCACCGAAATCCCATTTTACCGTAAAAATCCACGTGTCGAAAAAACGAAGTGTAAAAAACTTACGGGACCCGATTGAGATTCGGGTTGTCCTTTTTGGGCATTAATCTATTCGTTGACGGCTGAAAGCGGTCAAAGCCGTATAACTCATCGAGGCCTTCGTTTTGATAGGTTAAGGCTCCCGTAACTCTAAACGAGCCAGAAGTTATGGCCGTCCGAATAATCGATATCTACAGGGTGCAACATCCACGGTGCAAGGTGCAACTTCCGTCCGAAATGGCGAAACAGAGCTGTACGACTTTTAGAAATGCGTGCATGGATTTGAAACGGAACAGTACCATGGTGCACCACTCTTCAGCGATGGTAATTCGAAGACGAGCCACGGTAATCCTGTTTTACCGTAAAAATCCACGTGTCGAAAAAACGAAGGGTAAAAAACTTACGTGACCCGATTGAGATTCGGGTTGTCCTTTTTGGGCATTAATCTATTCGTTGATGGCTGAAAGCTGTCAAAGCCGTAGAACTCATCAAGGCCTTCGTTTTGACAGGTTATGGCTCCCATAACTCTAAACGAGCCAGAAGTTATGGCCGTCCGAATAATCGATATCTACAGGGTGCAACATCCACGGTGCCAGGTGTAACATCCGTCCGAAATGGCGAAACAGTGCCGTACGACCTTTAGTAATGCGTGCATGGATTTGAAAATGAACAGTACCATGGTGCACCACTCTCCAGCGATGGTAAATCGATGACGGGCCACGGTAATCCTGTTTTACTGTAAAAATCCACGTGTCGAAAAAATGAAAGGTGAAAAACTTACGAGACCCGATGAGATTCGGGTTGTCCTTTTTGGGCATTAATCTATTCGTTGACGGCTGAAAGCTTTCAAAGCCGTATAACTCATCGAGGCATTCGTTTTGACAGGTTATGGCTCCTGTAACTCTAAACGATCCGGAAGTTATGCCCGTCCGAATAATCGATATCTACAGGGTGCAACATCTACGGTGCAAGGTGCAACATCCGTCCGAAATGGCGAAACAGTGTTGTACGACTTTTACAAATGCGTGCATGTATTTGAAACGGAGCAGTACCATGGTGCACCACTCTCCAGCGATGGTAAATCGAAGACGGGCCACGGTAATCCCGTTTTACCGTAAAAATCCACGTGTCGAAAAAACGAAGGGTAAAAAACTTACGGGACCCGATTGAGATTCGGGTTGTCCTTTTTGGGCATTAATCTATTCGTTGACGGCTGAAAGCTGTCAAAGCCGTATAACTCATCGAGGCCTTCGTTTTGACAGGTTATGGCTCCCGTAACTCTCAACGAGCCAGAAGTTATGGCCGTCCGAATAATCGATATCTACAGGGTGCAACATCCACGGTGCAAGGTGCAACATCCGTCCGAAATGGCGAAACAGTGCCGTACGACTTTTAGTAATGCATGCATGGATTTGAAACTGAACAGTACCATGGTGCACCACTCTTCGGCGATGGGAAGTCGAAGACGGGCCACGGTAATCCCGTTATACCGTAAAAATCCACGTGTCGAAAAAACGAAGGGTAAAAAACTTACGAGACCCGATTGAGATTCGGGTTGTCCTTTTTGGGCATTAATCTACCCGTTGACGGTTGAAAGCTGTAAAAGCCATAGAACTCATCAAGGCCTTCGTTTTGACAGGTTATGGATCCCGTAACTCTAAACGAGCCAGAAGTTATGGCCGTCTAAATAATCGATATCTACAGGGTGCAACATCCACGGTGCAAGGTGCAACATCCGTCCGAAATGGCGAAACAGTGCCGTACGGACTTTAGAAATGCGTGCATAGATTTGAAATGGAACAGTAGCATGGTGCACCACTCTCCAGCGATGGTAAATCGAAGACCAACCACTCTCCAGCGATGGTAAACGTGACCCGATTGAGATTCGGGTTGTCCTTTTTGGGCATTAATCTATTCGTTGACGGCTGAAAGCCGTCAAAGCCGTATAACTCATCGAGGCCTTCGTTTTGACAGGTTATGGCTCCCGTAACTCTAAACGAGCCAGAAGTTATGGCCGTCCGAATAATCGATATCTACAGGGTGCAACATCCACGGTGCAAGGTGCAACATCCGTCCGAAATGGCGAAACAGTGCCGTACGACTTTTAGTAATGCGTGCATGGATTTGAAGTGGAACAGTACCATGGTGCACCACTCTTCAGCGATGGGAAGTCGAAGACGGGCCACGGTAATCCCGTTATACCATAAAAATCCACGTGTCGAAAAAACAAAGGGTAAAAAACTTACGAGACCCGATTGAGATTCGGGTTGTCCTTTTTGGGCATTAATCTACCCATTGACGGCTGAAAGCTGTAAAAGCCGTAGAACTCATCGAGGCCTTCGTTTTGACATGTTATGGATCCCGTAACTCTAAACGAGCCATAAGTTATGACCGTCTGAATAATCGATATCTACAGGGTGCAACATCCACGGTGCAAGGTGCAACATCCGTCCGAAATGGCGAAATAGTGCCGTACGGCCTTTAGAAATGCGTGCATGGATTTGAAACGGAACAGTACCACGGTGCACCACTCTCCAGCGATGGTAAATCGAAGACCAGCCACCGTAATCCCGTTTTACCGTAAAAATCCACGTGTCGAAAAAACGAAGGGTAAAAAACTTACGAGACCCGATTGAGATTCGGGTTGTCCTTTTTAGGCATTAATCTATCCGTTGACGGCTGAAAGATGTCAACGCCGTAGAACTCATTGAGGCCTTCGTTTTGAAAGGTTATGGCTCCCGTAACTCTAAACGAGCCAGAATTTATGGCCGTCCGAATAATCGATATCTACAGGGTGCAGCATCCACGGTGCTAGGTGCAACATCCTTCCGAAATGGCGAAACAGTGCCGTACAACCTTAATGCGTGCATGGATTTGAAACGGAACAGTACCATGGTGAACCACTCTTCAGCGATGGGAAGTCGAAGACGGGCCACGGTATTCCCGTTTTACCGTAAAAATCCACGTGTCGAAAAAACGACGGGTAAAAAACTTACGAGACCCGATTGAGATTCGGGTTGCCCTTTTTGGGCATTAATCTATCCGTTGACGGCTGAAAGCTGTCAAAGTCGTAGAACTCATCGAGGCCTTCGTTTTGACAGGTTATGGCTCCCGTAACTCTAAACGAGCCAGAAGTTATGGCCGTCCGAATAATCGATATCTACAGGGTGCAGCATCCACGGTGCTAGGTGCAACATCCTTCCGAAATGGCGAAACAGTGCCGTACAACCTTAATGCGTGCATGGATTTGAAACGGAACAGTACCATGGTGAACCACTCTTCAGCGATGGGAAGTCGAAGACGGGCCACGGTATTCCCGTTTTACCGTAAAAATCCACGTGTCGAAAAAACGACGGGTAAAAAACTTACGAGACCCGATTGAGATTCGGGTTGCCCTTTTTGGGCATTAATCTATCCGTTGACGGCTGAAAGCTGTCAAAGTCGTAGAACTCATCGAGGCCTTCGTTTTGACAGGTTATGGCTCCCGTAACTCTAAACGAGCCAGAAGTTATGGCCGTCCGAATAATCGATATCTACAGGGTGCAGCATCCACGGTGCTAGGTGCAACATCCGTCCGAAATGGCGAAACAGTGCCGTACGACCTTAATGCGTGCATGGATTTGAAACGGAACAGTACCATGGTGAACCACTCTTCAGCGATGAGAAGTCGAAGACGGGCCACGGTATTCCCGTTTTACCGTAAAAATCCACGTGTCGAAAAAACGAAGGGTAAAAAACTTACGAGACCCGATTGAGATTCGGGTTGTCCTTTTTGGGCATTAATCTATCCGTTGACGGCTGAAAGCTATCAAAGCCGTAGAACTCATCGAGGCCTTCGTTTTGACAGGTTATGGCTCCCGTAACTCTAAACGAGCCAGAAGTTATGGCCGTCCGAATAATCGATATCTACAGGGTGCAACATCCACGGTGCAAGGTGCAACATCCGTCCGAAATGGCGAAACAGTGCCGTACGACCTTTAGAAATGCGTGCATGGATTTGAAATGGAACAGTACCATGGTGCACCACTCTCCAACGATGGTAAATCGAAGACCAGGCACCGTAATCCCGCTTTACCGTAAAAATCCACGTGTCGAAAAAAAGAAAGGGTAAAAAACATACGAGACCCGATTGAGATTCGGGTTGTCTTTTTTGGGCATTAATCTATCCTTTGACGGCTGAAAGCTGTCAAAGCCGTAGAACTCATCGAGCCCTTCGTTTTGACAGGTTATGGCTTTAGTAACTCTAAACGAGCCAGAAGTTATGGTCGTCCGAATAATCGATATCTACAGGGTGCAACATCCACGGTGCAAGGTGCAACATCCGTCCGAAATGGCGAAACAGTGCCGTACGACTTTTAGAAATGCATGCATGGATTTGAAACGGAACAGTACCATGGTGCACCACACTCTAGGGATGGTAAATCAAAGACCAGCCACCGTAATCCCGTTTTACCGTAAAAATCCACGCGTCGAAAAAACAAAGGGTATAAAACTTACGAGACCGATTGAGATTCGAGTTGACCTTTTTGGGCATTATTATATCCGTTGATGGCTAAAAGCTATCAAAGCCGTAGAACTCATCGGGGCCTTCGTTTTAGCAGGTTATGGCTCCCGTAACTCTAAAAGAGCCAGAAGTTACGCCCGTCCGATTAATCGATATCTACAGGGTGCAACATCTACGGTGCAAGGTGCAACATCCGTCCGAAATGGCGAAACAGAGCCGTACGACTTTTAGAAATGCGTGCATGGATTTGAAACGGAACAGTACCATGGTGCACCACTCTCCAGCGATGGTAAATCGAAGACGAGCCACAGTAATCCCGTTTTACCGTAAAAATCCACATGTCGAAAAAAATAAGGGTAAAAAACTTACGTGACCCGACTGAGATTCGGGTTGTCCCTTTTGGGCATTAATCTATTCGTTGATGGCTGAAAGCTGTCAAAGCCGTAGAACTCATCAAGGCCTTCGTTTTGACAGGTTATGGCTCCCATAACTCTAAACGAGCCAGAAGTTATGGCCGTCCGAATAATCGATATCTACAGGGTGCAACATCCACGGTGCCAGGTGCAACAACCGTCCGAAATGGCAAAACAGTGCCGTACGACTTTTAGTAACGCGTGCATGGATTTGAAACTGAGCAGTACCATGGTGCACCACTCTTCAGCGATGGGAAGTCGAAGCCGGGCCACGGTAATCCCGTTATACTGTAAAAATCCACGTGTCGAAAAAACGAAGGGTAAAAAACTTACGAGACCCGATTGAGATTCGGGTTGTCCTTTTTGGGCATTAATCTACCCGTTGACGGCTGAAAGCGGTAAAAGCCGTAGAACTCATCAAGGCCTTCGTTTTGATAGGTTATGGATCCCGTAACTCTAATCGAGCCAGAAGTTATGGCCGTCTGAATAATCGATATCTACAGGGAGCAACATCCACGGTGCAAGGTGCAACATCCGTCCGAAATGGCGAAACAGTGCCATACGGCCTTTAGAAATGCGTGCATGGATTTGAAATGGAACAGTAACATGGTGCACCACTCTCTAACGATGGTAAATCGAAGACCAGCCACCGTAATCCCGTTTTACCGTAAAAATCCACGTGTCGAAAAAACGAAGGGTAAAAAACTTACGGGGCCCGATTGAGATTCGGGTTGTCCTTTTTGGGCATTAATCTATTCGTTGATGGCTGAATGCTGTCAAAGCCATATTACTCATCGAGGCCTTCGTTTTGACAGGTTAAGGCTCCCGTAACTCTAAACGAGCCATAAGTTATGGCCGTCCGAATAATCGATGTCTACAGGGTGCAACATCCACGGTGCAAGGTGCAACATCCGTCCGAAATGGCGAAACAGAGCCGTACGACTTTTAGAAATGCATGCATGGATTTGAAACGGAACAGTACCATGGTGCACCACTCTCCAGCGATGGTAAATCGAAGATGAGCCACGGTAATCCCGTTTTACCGTAAAAATCCACGTGTCGAAAAAACGAAGGGTAAAAAACTTACGAGACCCGATTGAGATTCGGGTTGTCCTTTTTGGGCATTAATCTACCCGTTGATGGTTGAAAGCTGTAAGCCGTAGAACTCATCAAGGCCTTCGTTTTGACAGGTTATGGATCCCGTAACTCTAAACGAGCCAGAAGTTATGGCCGTCTGAATAATCGATATCTACAGGGTGCAACATCCACGGTGCAAGGTGCAACATCCGTCCGAAATGGCGAAACAGTGCCGTACGGCCTTTAGAAATGCGTGCATGGATTTGAAATGGAACAGTAGCATGGTGCACCACTCTCTAGCGATGGTAGATCGAAGACCAGCCACCGAAATCCCGTTTTACCGTAAAAATCCACGTGTCGAAAAAACGAAGTGTAAAAAACTTAGGGGACCCGATTGAGATTCGGGTTGTCCTTTTTGGGCATTAATCTATTCGTTGACGGCTGAAAGCGGTCAAAGCCGTATAACTCATCGAGGCCTTCGTTTTGATAGGTTAAGGCTCCCGTAACTCTAAACGAGCCAGAAGTTATGGCCGTCCGAATAATCGATATCTACAGGGTGCAACATCCACGGTGCAAGGTGCAACTTCCGTCCGAAATGGCGAAACATAGCTGTACGACTTTTAGAAATGCGTGCATGGATTTGAAACGGAACAGTACCATGGTGCACCACTCTTCAGCGATGGTAATTCGAAGACGAGCCACGGTAATCCCGTTTTACCGTAAAAATCCACGTGTCGAAAAAAAGAAGGGTAAAAAACTTACGTGACCCGATTGAGATTCGGGTTGTCCTTTTTGGGCATTAATCTATTCGTTGATGGCTGAAAGCTGTCAAAGCCGTAGAACTCATCAAGGCCTTCGTTTTGACAGGTTATGGCTCCCATAACTCTAAACGAGCCAGAAGTTATGGCCATCCGAATAATCGATATCTACAGGGTGCAACATCCACGGTGCCAGGTGCAACATCCGTCCGAAATGGCGAAACGGTGCCGTACGACCTTTAGTAATGCGTGCATGGATTTGAAACGGAACAGTACCATGGTGCACCACTCTCCAGCGATGGTAAATCGATGACGGGCCACGGTAATCCTGTTTTACTGTAAAAATCCACGTGTCGAAAAAACGAAAGGTAAAAAACTTACGAGACCCGATGAGATTCAGGTTGTTCTTTTTGGGCATTAATCTATCCGTTGACGGCTGAAAGCTTTCAAAGCCGTAGAACTCATCGAGGCGTTCGTTTTGACAGGTTATGGCTCCTGTAACTCTAAACGATCCGGAAGTTATGCCCGTCCGAATAATCGATATCTACAGGGTGCAACATCTACGGTGCAAGGTGCAACATCCGTCCGAAATGGCGAAACAGTGTCGTACTACTTTTACAAATGCGTGCATGTATTTGAAACGGAGCAGTACCATGGTGCACCACGCTCCAGCGATGGTAAATCGAAGACGGGCCACGGTAATCCCGTTTTACCGTAAAAATCCACGTGTCGAAAAAACGAAGGGTAAAAAACTTACGGGACCCGATTGAGATTCGGGTTGTCCTTTTTGGGCATTAATCTATTCGTTGACGGCTGAAAGCTGTCAAAGCCGTATAACTCATCGAGGCCTTCGTTTTGACAGGTTATGGCTCCCGTTACTCTCAACGAGCCAGAAGTTATGGCCGTCCGAATAATCGATATCTACAGGGTGCAACATCCACGGTGCAAGGTGCAACATCCGTCCGAAATGGCGAAACAGTGCCGTACGACTTTTAGTAATGCATGCATGGATTTGAAACTGAACAGTACCATAGTGCACCACTCTTCAGCGATGGGAAGTCGAAGACGGGCCACGGTAATCCCGTTATACCGTAAAAATCCACGTGTCGAAAAAACGAAGGGTAAAAAACTTACGAGACCCGATTGAGATTCGGGTTGTCCTTTTTGGGCATTAATCTACCCGTTGACGGTTGAAAGCTGTAAAAGCCATAGAACTCATCAAGGCCTTCGTTTTGACAGGTTATGGATCCCGTAACTCTAAACGAGCCAGAAGTTATGGCCGTCTAAATAATCGATATCTACAGGGTGCAACATCCACGGTGCAAGGTGCAACATCCGTCCGAAATGGCGAAACAGTGCCGTACGGACTTTAGAAATGCGTGCATGGATTTGAAATGGAACAGTAGCATGGTGCACCACTCTCCAGCGATGGTAAATCGAAGACCAGCCACCGTAATCCCGTTTTACCGTAAAAATCCACGTGTCGAAAAAACGAAGGGTAAAAAACATACGGGGCCCGATTGAGATTCGAGTTGTCCTTTTTGGGCATTACTCTATCCGTTGACGGCTGAAAGCTGTCAAAGCCGTAGAACTCATCGAGGCCTTCGTTTTGACTGGTTATGGCTCCCATAACTCTAAACGAGCCAGAAGTTATGGCCGTTCGAAATATCGATATCTACAGGGTGCAACATCCACGGTGCAAGGTGCAATATCCGTCCGAAATGGCGAAACAGTGTCGTACAACTTGTAGA
The DNA here is from genome assembly GCA_030765085.1 of Allium cepa. Taxonomy (NCBI): domain Eukaryota; kingdom Viridiplantae; phylum Streptophyta; class Magnoliopsida; order Asparagales; family Amaryllidaceae; genus Allium; species Allium cepa. Next base: position 5,270,391 of record CM060941.1, read on the forward strand.
AATGCGTGCATGGATTTGAAACGGCACAGTACCATGGTGCACAACTCTCCAGCGATGGGAAGTCGAAGACGGGCCACGGTAATCCCGTTTTACCGTAAAAATCCACGTGTCGAAAAAACGAAGGATAAAAATCTTACGAGACCCGATTGAGATTCGGGTTGTCCTTTTTGGGCATTAATCTACCCGTTGACCGCTGAAAGCTGTCAAAGCCGTAGAACTCATCGAGGCCATCGTTTTGACAGGTTATGGCTTTTGTAACTCTAAACGAGCCAGAAGTTATGGTCGTCCGAATAATCGATATCTACAGGGTGCAACATCCACGGTGCAAGGTGCAACATCCGTCCGAAATGGAGAAACAGTGCTGTACGACTTTTAGAAATGCGTGCATGGATTTGAAACGGAGTAGTACCATGGTGCACCACTCTCCAGCGATGGTAAATCGAAGACCAGCCACCGTAATCCCGTTTTACCGTAAAAATCCACGTGTCGAAAAAACGAAGGGTAAAAAACTTACGAGACCCGATTGAGATTCGGGTTGTCCTTTTTGGGCATTAATCTATCCGTTGACGGCAGAAAGCCATCAAAGCCGTAGAACTCATCGAGGCCTTCGTTTTGACAGGTTATGGCTCCCGTAACTCTAAACGAGCCAGAAGTTATGGCCGTCCGAATAATCGATATCTACAGGGTGCAACATCCACGGTGCAAGGTGCAACATCCGTCCGAAATGGAGAAACAGTGTCGTACGACCTTTAGAAATGCGTGCATGGATTTGAAACGGAACGGTACCATGGTGCACCACTCTCCAACGATGGTAAGTCGAAGACCAGCCACCGTAATCCCGTTTCACCGTTAAAATCCACGTGTCGAAAAAAAGAAAGGGTAAAAAACATACGAGACCCGATTGAGATTCGGGTTGTCCTTTTTGGGCATTAATCTATCCGTTGACGGCTGAAAGCTGTCAAAGCCGTAGAACTCATCGAGGCCTTCGTTTTTACAGGTTATGGCTCCCGTAACTCTAAACAAGCCAGAAGTTATGGCCGTCCGAATAATCGATATCTACAGGGTGCAACATCCATGGTGCAAGGTGCAACATCCGTCCGAAATGGCGAAACAGTGCCGTACGACCTTTAGAAATGCGTGCATGGATTTGAAATGGAACAGTACCATGGTGCACCACTCTTCAGCGATGGGAAGTCGAAGACGGGCCATAGTAATCCCGTTTTACAGTAAAAATCCACGTGTCGAAAAAACGAAGGGGAAAAACTTATGAGACCCGATTGAGATTCGGGTTGTCCTACTTGGGCATTAATCTATCCGTTGACGGCTGAAAGCTATCAAAGCTGTAGAACTCATCGAGGCCTTCGTTCTGACAGGTTATGGCTCCCGTAAATCTAAACGAACCAGAATTAATGGCCGTCCGAATAATCGATATCTACAGGGTGCAACATCCACGGTGCATGGTGCAACATCCTTCCGAAATGGCGAAACAGTGCCGTACGACTTTTAGAAATGCGTGCATGGATTTGAAATGGAACAGTACCATGGTGCACCACTCTCCAGCGATGGAAAGTCGAAGACGGGCCACGGTTATCCCGTTTTACCGTAAAAATCCACGTGTCGAAAAAACGAAGGGTAAAAAACTTACGAGACCCGATTGAGATTCGGGTTGTCCTTTTTGGGCATTAATCTATCCGTTGACGGCTGAAAACTGTCAAAGCAGTAGAACTCATCGAGGCCTTCGTTTCAACAGGTTATGGCTCCCGTAACTCTAAACGAGCCAGAAGTTATGGCCGTCCGAATAATCGATATCTACAGGGTGCAACATCCACGGTGCAAGGTGTAACATCCGTCCGAAATGGCGAAATAGTGCCGTACGACCTTTAGTAATGGGTGCATGGATTTGAAACGGAACAGTACCATGGTGCACCACTCTCCAGTGATGGTAAATCGAACACGGGCCACGGTAATCCCGTTTTGCCGTAAAAATCCACGTGTCGAAAACACGAAGGGTAAAAAACTTACGAGACGCGATTGAGATTCGGGCTGTCCTTTTTGGGCATTAATATATCCGTTGATGGCTGAAAGCGATCAAAGCCGTAGAACTCATCGAGGCCTTCGTTTTGACAGGTTATGGCTCCCGTAACTCTAAACGAGCCAGAAGTTATGCCCGTCCGATTAATCGATATCTACAGGGTGCAACATCCACGGTGCACGGTGCAATATCCGTCCGAAATGGCGAAACAGTGTCGTACGACTTTTAGAAATGCTCGCATGGATTTGAAACGGAACAGTACCATGGTGCACCCCTCTCCAGCGATGGTAAATCGAAGACGGGCCACGGTAATCCCGTTTTACCGTAAAAATCCATGTGTCGAAAAAACGAAGGGTAAAAAACTTACGTGGCCCGATTGAGATTCGGGTTGTCCTTTTGGGCTTTAATCTATCCGTTGACTGCTGAAAGCTGTCAAAGCCGTAGAACTCATCGAGGCCTTACCTTTGATAGGTTATGGCTTCCGTAACTCTAAAAGAGCCAGAAGATATGGCTGTCCGAATAGTCGATATCTACAGGGTGCAACATCCACGGTGCAAGGTGCAACATCCGTCCGCAATGGCGAAACAGTGCCGTACGACCTTTAGAAATGCGTGCATGGATTTGAAACGGAATAGTACCATGATGCACCACTCTTCAGCGATGGGAAGTCGAAGACGGGCCACGGTATTCGAGTTTTACCGTAAAAATCCACGTACGAGACCCGATTGAGATTCGGGTTGTCCTTTTTGGGCATTAATCTATCCGTTGACGGCTGAAAGCTATCAAAGCCGTAGAACTCATCGAGGCCTTCGTTTTGACTGGTTATGGCTCACGTAACTCTAAACGAGCCAGAAGTTATGGCCGTCCGAATAATCGATATCTACAGGGTGCAACATCCATGGTGCAAGATGCAACATCCGTCCGAAATGGCGAAACAGTGCCGTGCGACCTTTAGAAATGCGTGCATGGATTTGAAACGGAACAGTAGCACGGTGCACCACTCTTCAATGATGGTAAATTGAAGACCAGCCACCGTAATCCTATTTTACCGTAAAAATCCACGTGTCGAAAAAACGAAGGGTAAAAAACTTACGAGACCCGATTGAGATTCGGGTTGTCCTTTTTGGGCATTAATCTATCCATTGACGGCTGAAACCTGTCAAAGCCATTGAACTCATCGAGGCCTTTGTTTTGACAGGTTATGGCTCCCGTAACTCTAAACGTGCCAGAAGTTATGGCCGTCCGAATAATCGATATCCACAGGGTGCAACATGCACGGTGCAAGGTGCAACATCCGTCCGAAATGGCGAAACAGTGTCGTACGATTTTTAGAAATGCGTGCATGGATTTGAAACGGAATAGTACCATGGTGCACCACTCTCCAGCGATGGGAAGTCCAAGACGGGCCACGGTAATCCCGTTTTACCGTAAAAATCCACATGTCGAAAAAACGAAGGATAAAAAACTTACGAGACCCGATTGAGATTCGGGTTGTCCTTTTTGGGCATTAATCTGTCCATTGACGGCTGAAAGCTGTCAAAGCCGTAGAACTCATCGAGGCCTTCATTTTGACAGGTTATGGCTTTTGTAACTCTAAACGAGCCAGAAGTTATGGTCATCCGAATAATCGATATCTACAGGGTGCAACATCCACGGTGCCAGGTGCAACATCCGTCCGAAATGGCGAAACAGTGCCGTACGACCTTTAGTAATGCGTGCATGGATTTGAAACGGAACAGTACCATGGTGCACCACTCTCCAGTGATGGTAAATCGATGACGGGCCACGGTAATCCTGTTTTACCGTAAAAATCCACGTGTCGAAAAAACGAAAGGTAAAAAACATACGAGACCCGATGAGATTCGGGTTGTCCTTTTTGGGCTTTAATCTATCCGTTGACGGCTGAAAGCTGTCAAAACCGTAGAACTCGTCGAGGCCTTCGTTTTGACAGGTTATGGCTCCGTAACTCTTAACGAGCCAGAAGTTATGGCCATCCGAATAATCGATATCTAGAGGGTGCAACATCCACGGTGCAAGGTGTAACATCCTTCCGAAATGGCGAAACAGTGCCGTACGACCTTTAGTAATGCGTGCATGGATTTGAAGCGGAACAGTACCATGGTGCACCACTCTTCAACGATGGTAAATCGAAGACCAGCCACGGTAATCCCGTTTTGCCGTAAAAATCGAAGACCAGCCACGGTAATCCCGTTTTGAAACTCTAAACGAGCCAGAAGTTATGGTCGTCCGAATAATCGATATCTACAGGGTGCAACATCCACGGTATAAGGTGTAACATCCGTCCGAAATGGCGAAACAGTGCCGTACGACCTTTAGTAATGCGTTCATGGATTTGAAACGGAACAGTACCATGGTGCACCACTCTCCAGCGATGGTAAATCGAAGACGGGCCACGGTAATCCCGTTTTGCCCTAAAAATCCACGTGTCGAAAACACGAAGGGTAAAAAACTTACGAGACCCGATTGAGATTCGGGTTGTCCTTTTTGGGCATTAATATATCCGTTGATGGCTAAAAGCTGCCAAAGCCGTAGAACTCATCGAGGCCTTCGTTTTGACAGGTTATGGCTCCCGTAACTCTAAACGAGCCAAAAGTTATGCCCGTCCGAATAATCGATATCTACAGGGTGCAACATCCATGGTGCAAGGTGCAACATCCGTCCGAAATGGCGAAACAGTGCCGTACGACTTTTAGAAATGCTCGCATGGATTTGAAACGGAACAGTACCATGGTGCACCCCTCTCCAGCGATGGTAAATCGAAGACGGGCCACGTTAATTTCGTTTTACCGTAAAAATCCATGTGTCGAAAAAACGAAGGGTAAAAAACTTACGTGACCCGATTGAGATTCGGGTTGTCCTTTTTGGGCTTTAATCTATCCGTTGACTGCTGAAAGCTGTCAAAGCCGTAGAACTCATCGAGGCCTTACCTTTGACAGGTTATGGCTTCCGTAACTCTAAAAGAGCCAGAAGTTATGGCCGTCCGAATAATCGATATCTACAGGGTGCAACATCCACGGTGCAAGGTGCAACGTCCGTCCGAAATGGAGAAATAGTGCCATACGACCTTTAGAAATGCGTGCATGGATTTGAAACGGAATAGTACCACGGGGCACCACTCTTCAGCGATGGGAAGTCGAAGACGGGCCACGGTATTCCAGTTTTACCGTAAAAATCCACGTACGAGACCCGATTGAGATTCGGGTTGTCCTTTTTGGGCATTAATCCATCCGTTGACGGCTGAAAGCTATCAAAGCCATAGAACTCATCGAGGCCTTCGTTTTGACAGGTTATGGCACCCGTAACTCTAAACGAGCCAGAAGTTATGGCCGTCCGAATAATCGATATCTACAGGGTGCAACATCCACGGTGCAAGGTGCAACATCCGTCCGAAATGGCGAAACAGTGCCGTACGACCTTTAGAAATGCGTGCATGGATTTTAAACGGAACAGTAGCATGGTGCACCACTCTCCAACGATGGTAAATCGAAGACCAGCCACCGTAATCCCGTTTTACCGTAAAAATTCACGTGTCGAAAAAACGAAGGGCAAAAAACTTACGAGACCCGATTGAGATTCGGGTTATCCTTTTTGGGCGTTAATCTATCCATTGACAACTGAAACCTGTCAAAGCCGTAGAACTCATCGAGGCCTTCGTTTTGACAGGTTATGGCTCCCGTAACTCTAAGCGTGCCAGAAGTTATGGCCGTCCGAATAATCGATATCTACAGGGTGCAACAGCCACGGTGCAAGGTGGAACATCCGTCCGAAATGGCGAAACAATGTCGTACGACTTTTAGAAATGCGTGCATGGATTTGAAACGGAACAGTACCATGGTGCACCACTCTCCAGCGATGGGAAGTCCAAGACGGGCCACGGTAATCCCGTTTTACCGTAAAAATCCACGTGTCGAAAAAACGAAGGATAAAAAACTTACGAGACCCGATTGAGATTCGGGTTGTCCTTTTTGGGCATTAATCTATCCGTTGACGGCTGAAAGCGGTCAAAGCCGTAGAACTCATCGAGGCCTTCTTTTTGACAGGTTATGGCTTTTGTAACTCTAAACGAGCCAGAAGTTATGGTCGTCCGAATAATCGATATCTACAGGGTGCAACATCCACGGTGCAAGGTGCAACATCTGTCCGAAATGGCGAAACAGTGCCGTACGACTTTTAGAAATGCGTACATGGATTTGAAACGGAACAGTACCATGGTGCACCACTCTCCAGCGATGGTAAATCGAATACCAGCCACCGTAATCCCGTTTTACCGTAAAAATCCAAGTGTCGAAAAAACGAAGGGTAAAAAACTTACGAGACCCGATTGAGATTCGGGTTGTCCTTTTTGGGCATTAATCTATCCGTTGACGGCTGAAAGCTGTTAAAGCCGTAGAACTCATCGAGGCCTTCGTTTTGACAGGTTATGGCTCCCGCAACTGTAAACGAGCCAGAAGTTATGTCCGTTCGAATAATCGATATCTACAGGGTGCAACATCCATGGTGCAAGGTGCAACATCCGTCCGAAATGGCGAAACAGTGCCGTACGACCTTTAGAAATGCGTGCATGGATTTGAAACGGAATAGTACTGTTATCCCGCTTTTTGGCAAAGCCACGATACCAAAAGATCGATCAGAAACGGAGAACGGTTCGTCTCAGAGACCGGCCATACTTCGTCTCGCTATGGATATCACTGAATTTTGTCCAAGTCCAGATTGAGCCACAATTGATAAGACACGGCAAGAAAGACCATAGGAATCAACATCTCAAGTTTCAAGTTAATCCGAGTTCATACGCTCAAATTATGATCGATTCAATTTGAAAGAAAAGGCCTGAGATTCGAACCCATCGGGTTCGAAACCATCACCTTCGAACCCATTAGGTTGGAAACCATCACCCTTAAACCCATCAGGTTCGAACCCATCGGGATGCCTCGGGTTCGAACCCATCAAGTTCGAATCTACCAAGTTGATAACAATGGACCTCGAATCCATCGGAGAGTAGCTGCTTCGAACCCACCACAAAGCCATGTTCGACTCCAAACAAGCATCCTTGTTCGATTCCATCATAAGACGTTGTTCGAACCCAAACATGGAACCTCGTTCGAAACCATCCATGATGCCAAGTTCGAACCCATCCTGTGTAGCCTCATTCGAATCCACTGGGTCAACCAACCATGATGACGTGTCTTCCATCGGTTCGAATTCGTCGAGATTTATGGAGTCGAAGCGGTCAACTCGGAGTGAAGACCAGGTTGGTTCGAAGTTTGCGCTCCACGTCGCCACGAAGACACGTGCCATGATGGATTCGAAAGCATGGTTTCGAACCAAACAGCCATGCAATAAACCCCATTTCGAATCCATCATATCTCCCAATCTACTGATCCAAATGCCATGAAATTTTCACAGAAGCTTGCATACATGTTGAAGAATGTCCACGCCAAATTTCACCTCGATTGGATGAATTCTTGATCGGTTCGAATGGAGTTCGAACCGATGCCAAAGTGGGCCCAAACTTCCTGAGACCGTGCGTGTGGGCCCCCTCACGTGCAAGAAGTGGTCTCCCGAGTTTTCAGCGAAATATCAGCAGCCTACGCCTATAAATAGAGCCCAGGGCCAACAGAAAAGGGACTTTTGGGATTCTGAAGCATCCAGACTCTACCGAATTGAGATCTCCATCAGTTGATATCATAAACTTGCTGTTAAATTCGAATTCCTGACTGTAATTCACTATTGATTGCTGTACCAACTTGTAATCATCGAAAGAAAGTCAATAAAAGTATAAAAAATTCACAGTGGACGTAGGCAATACGCCGAACCACTATAAATTGCTTGTCTACGCATTTATTTATATGCTATTTGGATTTTTTGTTAGATAATCCTCTGTTTTAATTTGCACTCTTCATTTATTATCTCTTCAAAAACTTCCGACGAGTGTTGTGCCCAATTTTGGTGCAAACACTTTGGTGCTTTCACTGAGAAAACCCAGATTTTCTCCCGCTCCTCGAATCTGTCATCAATACCGGATTGCATAAATCTAAGAGAGAGATCCGAATCTCAAGCTCAGATTCCTTCCGTTCTATTCACACTTGATAAAAGTCTAGAAAAGAATCTTACTATTCACAATGGTGAGTACTAGAACCACCTCTAACCTTGGTAACAAGGAAGGCCGGGATAGGCCAGATCCCGCGCAGCTACCATCTACTCAGGACGTCGCCGGGCCTTCGGAGTCATCCGGACCGGCAACGAGGCAAGAGTTTCAAACGTTGCTCCAGGAGCTGACCCAGAGTCGGCAACAGTTGACGGAGCAACTACGTGCTAACGCTGAATTAACCCGCCAGCTACACAGTCATAAGCGCAGGCGGTCTAGGAGGGATTACGCATCCCAGTCTTCCACGGAGAGTTCGGCTTCCACCGATTATCATCACCGACCTTCACAACCTCGAATGGATGGGAATTATGCACAGGCTACCGGAAACCTTCCGGCATTGACGGTCGAGCAACTACGAGTCGGCCCATCTGCTAGCTTCCATACAGGGCCTTCCACCAGGGGAGGCACTGTTCCTCAACACACTACCGACAACCGTCCTGCAACCATTTCTATGGAGCCAGGGGTTGACATACATACTTTGTCGGATCAGAACCACCACCGACAACGGCAAACTCCTGAGCCGTATATACCAGAAGATGTCGAACCAAGGAGGCGAGATCCGGACCGTCGACAGTATCCGTTCCAGTCCCGCATTGTGGAACCCGACCACACCTTGGCTCGACATGCCCAGAACGCAGCTGTGACGGATCTTTCGGAAATGATCAGGCAGATGATCCGTGAAAGTCAGGGGTTTACTAACGACGACTGGGGAATCTCTCGGAGTCACACCCCATTCACAGACGAGATTCTACATGCCGAACCCCCTCGGCGATTTAGGATGCCCACGTTACCGATGTACGAGGGAAACTCGGACCCCAATCAACACATATTGAAGTATGAATGGTCCATGAGCGCCGCTAGAGCAGACGATACGGTCAAGTGTAGGAGCTTTCCTATCTCTTTGGGGGGCATTGCTACGATGTGGTTCACGCGATTGCCACCCCGTTCTATCTCTTCGTTCAATCAGCTGGCCAGGAAGTTCGTGGAACAGTGTCGCATGCATGTTGCAAGGCCTAAGGACGTCAAAACTTTGTCTAGTGTTACCCAAGCTCCAGGAGAAACTCTTAGACACTATTTGGAGAGATTCCATAAGGCCTATGTGGAAATCACCAACCCCAATGATAACTCGATGCTGATGGCATTAATGAAAGGGATTGACCCTGATTCGGATTTTGGAAATTGGTTGGCAGGAAAACCTCCTGCGTCGTTGGACCGCTTCTACTCCAAAGCCGCCCAGTTCTTGAGGCGTGAGGACACGAAGCAGTCTAGGATATAGGACGACGTAGGACATAGTGGAGAGGGGATTAAAAGTAATGTGGCTGTTAAACAATCGGGAGAGAGTTCTGGGAAAGTGTAGTTAAATATCCAGAACAAACAATCACAACCGAAGAATAATGGGAATCAGAGCAGGAAGCGGGATCAGAACCGCGGGCCAAGGCGTAGGGCCCCTATGTTCGACAATTATACTCCGCTGAACACATCGTTGGAGAATGTATATCTACAAACTTGTAACGCCATGCAATACAAGAAGCCTACTCCAAAGCCGTCGTCGGAGAGACAGATTCAAACGGGCAAGTTTTGTAGATTTCACGACAGTTACGGCCACAATACTAATGAATGCAGACACTTGCAGGATTTAATTGAGAAGTTGATCAGGGAAAGGAAGTTGGACCAGTTTGTACGGACGCCGCAGTCTGGCGGTGCGGGCCCGTCAAACCAGAACGATCGGCCAAATCAGCCAAGGCAAGAAGAACCCGCCCGAACGGGCGGAAGGCTTGTGATAAACACCATCAGTGGTGGTCCCCATCCAGCGGATAAGAGTTGGACAGGGATGGAGTCATATGCTAGCTCGGTTAGGCATATGGACTTCGAATGCTGCAGTAGTTATGACGAAGGGGCTCCGGCCAAACAACAAAAGACGATGACAGATGACATCGTGTTCCGGAACCGTGATGCAGACAAGGTCGAAGCCCCGACTATTGACCCGCTTGTTATATCCGCCCAGGTTGGTCCTGCTTGGATGAAGAGGATACTGGTGGATAGTGGGAGTTCAGTCAATATTTTGTTCAAGAGAGCTTACGATCAGATGAAGATGGAAGCCAAAGATTTGAAACCCTGTCAGTCCAGGATTCATGGCTTCGATGGAAGTGCTAATATACCCACGGGGGTTGTGGAGTTACACGTGGAGTTGGGGATCGGTGAGTGCAGAAGAGTACGCATATTACAATTTGTTGTTTTGGACCTACACTCAGCGTACAATGCGTTTCTGGGCCGACCGGCCCTTGCTGAATTTCGGGCGGCAATCGCCCCGTGGTGTTTGACTTTGAAATTCCCCACCGATTGTGGTATCGGTGTGATTCATGGAGATCAGGCTGCTGGAAGAGCCTGTTATGTCGCGGAGCTGTGAGAGGCGCAGCGAAGGGAGAAAGGGAAGGGCGTAGAGGAATCTCCCTGCGTCCGTTCTGCCGATAATTGACAATTGGTGCTTGGGCCTCGGCCTGGGCACCACAACCAATTCCAGAAAGACCTTGACCCAAGGGACAACGACAACAATGAAGAATCTACAGAGAGTCAGGCTTCTCCGACCGAACTAACTATCAATGTCCCGATCAATAATGATGGCGATAATTCGTGAATTTTAAAAATTGGGTCTCAATTGAGCCAGGGGGCACAACAGGAATTGGTTGAATTTCTCCGGGCGAATCTTGACGTGTTCGCCTTGACGCACTCTGACATGTGTGGGATCTCGCCGGATATCGCAAGCCACACTTTAAACATTGACCCGCGGTATATCCCGGTCAAACAGAAAAGGCGTGGTATGGATCCAGAGAGATCTGCCGCCCTCAAGGAGGAGGTTGATAAATTGAAAACAAATGGGTTCATTAGAGATGCTTTATACCCGGAGTGGGTGTCCAACCTGGTACTTGTCCGGAAACCAAACGGGAAATGGAGAACGTGTGTCGATTATTCTGACTTGAACGAGGCTTGACGGAAGGACAGTTTTCCACTTCCTCGAACCGATCAGCTTGTTGATTCAACCGCCGGACTCGAATTGTTATCCTTTATGGATGCTTACTCGGGCTACAATCAAATACCCATGCATGTGCCCGACCAAGAACATACGAGCTTCGTGACTGATCTGGGACTATACTGCTACAAAGTCATGCCTTTTGGGTTAAAGAATGCCGGCGCAACCTATCAACGTTTGGTTAACCGGATGTTTTCCGGCCAGATCGGGAAGACCATGGAAGTTTATGTGGATGACATGTTAGTAAAGTCACGGTATTCTGTTGATCACGTAAAGGACTTAGGATCAATGTTTGATATCCTCCGGAGATATGGGATGAAGCTCAATCCGCTAAAATGCCATTTTGGAGTTGCGTCCGGAAAATTCCTTGGGTTCATCGTCAACGCCCGAGGGATAGAGGCTAACCCTGAAAAGATTTGGGCCATCAGGGATCTTCAAACTCCAAGGACCATAAAGCAAGTCCAGAGTCTCAATGTGAAAGTCGCAGCATTGAGTAGGTTCATCTCGAAGTCAACTGCCAAATGCATCCCTTTCTTCGATCTGATCCGAAAAGGGAAACGAAACTTCGAGTGGACCGCAGAATGTGAAGGTCCATTTCAGTCACTGGTTCAACATCTTTCTACACCGCCGATTCTCTCAAAGCCTGTTGATCACGGGCAATTATATCTTTACTTAGCGGTATCTGAAAGCGCAATCAGTGCAGCATTAGTCCGGGAGGAAGACCGAGTGCAAAAACCGGTATATGATGTAAGTAAACGGTTGACCGGAGCCGAGAGGAACTATCCCAAGCTGGAAAAGTTGGCATATTGCCTAGTCATTGCCTCGAGAAAGCTCCGTCCATATTTTCAGGATCGCCCTATCACCGTGTACACCGACCAGCCATTACGACAGGTCCTCACGCGGCCTGAGACGTCTGGTAGGCTACTAAAATGGAATATCGAATTGAGCCAGTTGACATTTCTTATACTCCGAGAAGGGCCATACATGGTCAAGTTCTAGCAGATTTCGTTGCTGAATTCTCTGTACCCGAGGAATTACCCGAGAGTAGCGAATCTCCTAAACACATATGGAAGTTATATACTGACGGTGCCTCCAATGAACGGTGTTCGGGAGCAGGGGTAGTGCTTGAAACCCCTGAAGGCTGATCTACATGCTACGCCCTAAAGTTCGAGTTCCGTGCAACTAATAATGAGGCTGAATATGAAGCTTTACTTACTCGGTTGAAGCTGGCCCACGACCTGAGAATTGTCGCTGTAGAGATTTATTGTGACTCCCAATTAATCGTGTGTCAAGTCCGAGGTGAATATCAAGCTAAGGATCGAAGACGAGCTGCCTACTTATCTCGAGTCAGGGAAATTCTTGATCGTTTCGATTACTATGCCATTTTCTATATCCCCCGGGAGCACAATCAGAAGGCCGATTCGTTGGCGAAGTTGGCAAGTACGGGCAAAGCTCAACAGTTGGGGCTTGTTCCCGTTGAAACCCTACCTTCTCCGAGCATTGATCAAAGTGAGTTCAGCCATGCATTCGAGGCTACCACAAGTAGGGAGTCATGGATGACCCCCTATCGAAATTACATTGAACATGGGACACTGCCTGAGCGCAGGAGTGAGAAGAGGCAGGTCCTTCGAAAAGCCTCACGGTTTGTCATTCAAAACAGAGTTATGTATAGAAGGGGGTATTCTGTCCCTCTACTTCAATGTATCGCACACGATGAAATCAAGCGAGTGTTACACGATGTACACGAGGGAGAATGTGGCGATCACACTGGGGGGCAGGCACTCGCCAAGAAGGTACTCCGATATGGATATTACTGGCCTACCGTTAATCGAGATGCATCAGACTACGCCAAAAAATGTGACAAATGCCAGAAACATGCTCGGATTCCTAGAGCTCCGCCTATTGAAATAACCCAAATGGTTAGCCCCTGGCCGTTCGCGGTATGGGGAATCGATATAATTGGAGCATTGCCTCTGGCCAAAGGTGGCGCGAAGTACGCCATCGTCGCGGTTGATTACTTCACTAAATGGCCGAAGCTGAGCCTCTTGCAACGATTACAACAAAAAAAGTGATCAACTTCGTAGTGCGCAACATCATCTGCCGATTCGGCCTCCCGCATACTATCATCACTGATAATGGAGCCCATTTCGACAGTACCGAGTTTAAAAATTTCTGCCAACGATTTCGTATACATAAGAAGTTTTCTGCAGTGGCACACCCTCAAGCGAATGGTCAGGTCGAAGCTGTTAATAAAGTTATAAAGTCTATTCTGAAGAAGCGACTAGAAAAGGCCGGAGGAAAGTGGGTCGACGAACTCCCTATGGCGTTATGGGCCTATCGAACAACTCACAAAACTGCAACTGGTCACACTCCGTTTTCTCTATCGTATGGCTCTGAGGCCGTTATTCCAGTCGAATTGGAAGTGCGCTCTCATTGTGCGACGTATTATGATCCGAAGACAAATGCCATATTACTTGCTCAATCTCTGGATTTACTGGATGAGAGGCGGGAAGAGGCTGATTTGAGGGCAGCCGCATATCGGAGTCAAGTCGCCCGAATATTTAATGCCAAGGTCCGTCTGTGAACCTTTGAACTCGGCAATCTCGTGCTCAAAAGAGTTTATCCGGTTCCTTCGCACATGAAGCCAACTTGGGAAGGGCCGTACGTGATTTCACAAAAGCTCAGAGATGGCACGTTCAAATTATCGACCGTTGACAGTCTCACCTTGCCGAGGGCTTGGAATAGCGAGAGTCTTCATTGCTACTACACATGAAAGACTTTACTTTTTCTGTCAATTTATTCTTTTGCATTTTATTTTAGCATTCCGAGATTTAAATTTGTAATAAGGCAACTTACTTTGCCATATTTTCTCGTTTCAGCAATAAAATGCCATCTCTTCGGGCCAGAGCTATGATTTATTGAGTGTGACGTACAATATCACGACGCACGGAGAGCTAAGTTCCATCATGCGGTGGGATTTATTCAAATAGAGAGTGACTGCGATATGATCGGTCACTCGCTAAGTGAAACCCGAGCTCAGGGGCAGGACATTATATCAACATTTACAGGGATTGATACACGACAATCCTTCCTTTAACTCCAAATTCCCGGAGTGCGAATTGGAGTATAAAAACAACTCTCGGTTCCCGGAGTGCGAACCGGAGTGTGAATCCATAGCTCCCAAAGTATGAGCCAACTCCAAATTCCCGGAGTGCGAATTGGAGTATAAACATTAAACAATTCGTTCCCAGAGCACGAGCGGACTCCAACTTCCCAGAGCGTGAATTGGAGTATAAACATTCAATAATTCATTCCCAGAGTGCGAACGGACTCCGACTTCCCAGAGCGTGAATTGGAGTATAAACATTCAATAATTCGTTCCCAGAGTGCGAACGCACTCCGACTTCCCAGAGCGTGAATTGGAGTATAAGCGTTCAATAATTCGTCCCCAGAGTATGAACGGACTCCAAGTTCCCAAAGCATGAATTGGAGTATAAACATAAGTTACAGGTTCCCGGAGCACGAACCGAAGAATCCGTGCTAACTCCAGATTCCTAGAGCGTGAAGTGGAGTGTAAATATTAATTCCAGGTTCCCGGAGCGCGAACCATACTACAAACATCGATAACTCTCAAGCTCCGTGCAAACTAGATTATCGAACTCAAATTATCTTAAGTCCCCGGAATGTGGACATGTGCTTAAAGTTTGCAATAAACGCACTCAACCACCAAAACACAAATGTTATTCCCTGAGACTAGGGGGCAAAAAAGCTAAGTGTTAATCGCTAATCAAAGTGATACAATGTCCGAAGTTCGATTATTCATCGATTACAACTTGTGACCAAGATTTTCAGACTTGGCAAATAAAACAAACTCTATTTGACGGTAAAAACACCACCAGTGCACCGGACTGAAAACATAATGCTGTAAACACTTAAGCACAAAATAAATGAGAGTTGGAACAAAGAAACTAAAATTTTATTTCAACTAGCTTAAGACAAGGACTTACACGCAAATAAGTTCTTCCAAAAAAGAATGCCCACTAGCAGGGGCCGAACCTGCATCTATACACGGCCTACTAACAAAAAACGAAAACAAGTTCCTATCTACCAAAATATCTGCTGGGGGGCCGATCTATTTTTTCTTCCTTGGCTTCCTTATTAGCGGTTCATCGTCAGAATCACTAGGAACAGAAATCATTCGTTTGGACGACCTCCTCTCCGGTAGCTGCTCTTCGGCCGGGGGCATAATATCTACGTCCTCCTCAGAACTTGAGTCTAAATGGAGGCTCCTCGCCGGAGGAGTAGGAGGGACCGGACCCGCAATGGAAGATGGAATAGTGTCACCACCGACACTACCGCTTTGCCCCTCAGCTTCTAATTCAGCATGGATTTCGGCCAAAATTTCTTCATCTCGAGTTGATGGGGCCTGGCTGGGGGCAACTCCGGTCTGCACAAAAGAGCTAGAGGCTGGCTGGAGCTCACTGATGATAAATGGCAAGTCCGTAGAGAAGTCTCCCTGTTGACCGAGTAGTTCGCTCACCATTTGTTCGTCAAGAGACAAAGAGCTTTCCTGCGCTGCTCCGGTAGACGCTGCCGTTGTCACGACAGTCGTTTTAGTAGTAATAGCCTTCTGCCCTTGACTCGGCTCCTGGGTCGAAGACACCGGGGTAGTCCTGGTCACTGGATAAAGAAGAGAAGGGGTTAAGAACAATCACTTCGAAACGAGAGTTCTAGCGAAAATGCACTTGAAATTTGTTCGGAACACCTTCCTCAGTTCGGCTTGCTAATGGTGGGACGACTTCGGAGACGTGCTCGCGAATTGGTGATAACCGTGGTTGCTCTGGGTCGTAAGCAGGAACGATCTGTGAGCTAACCGCAGATACAGGCTCATACGGAGGCGGGGCGGTGATTTCAAGAGCGGTGGCACGATGCTCAACGCCTAACCCTTCTCCGGCCTCCAAAGATCGACCGCCAACCATCTTTTTCTCATGAGCGATCATAGCATCATGGAGGACCTTCTTTTCCTCATCTGTTAGCAACCTATTTTCGAGCTCGAATCGGTCGACCGATTCGCCTGGGTGCGCTTCCACTTCCCCCTCAACCAATCGTTCCCAAGCACTGTGGAGATGCACTGGATAATCCTGAAGCCAGGCCAAGTTTTTGTGCTTCAATACATTGGCATTGTAGGTGATAAGCAGATCTTCAATGTCGGCCTCTAGCCTGGCCTCGGCTCGCTGAACTCTCTCCTCAATCTCCGCCTCGACCACTTGAACTTTGGCCACTGCCTCATCCCGTTCGGTCTGGAGTATCACAGCTTGTTCGCACGCCTCCTGGACTACATTATTTGCATCGTCCCTATCCTTGGCAATTTCGGTGAATTTGGATTTAAGCTCATTTAGCTCCTTTAGCGCCGCATCCCTCTCGGCAGTGACCAGAGTATTCCGATGGCCCATGTCCTCTACCGTGGCGTAATGCTCACTCTTCATTCTATCATCGTAAGTTGGGCTTCATCGGCCTTTTTGATGGCTTCCATCTCTGATTTTCTGGAAGATTCGGCCTCGGTGTTCAGCACATCGATAATACGGCTCTTTTGGGCCAACTCAGCCTGCATTTTCTCAATAGTGGTCCCACGCTCAAAGGCCAGTGATGACGCTTTTTCGGCCGCCTTGTACCACGCCCTGTACTGGGCATAAAAATCATGCACGTAATCGTGCGCCGTCTGCTCGGCCTCCGGCGGAATTCTTTTCAAGTGAAGAGGAAAGATATAGTTGTCGAAGCAAATATTCGGAAAGTCCTTCTTCAGCTGAGCAAGCCTGATTGCTCCTTCTCTCGAAATTTCAGTGGGAGGTTGTTCCGCAACTACTGGAGGCATTGCCTCAGATCTGGGATGGCGAGGTTCATGCCCAGAAGATTGGGAGGTCGACTGGTAGTGTGAGGAATCAGAAGGACGAGGAACGTGGACAGGAGGCTGTATAGGAGGTCTTGAAGGAGGGGTGCACGATCGAGACCGATGTCTATAATCCCTATCTCTCCATTCTTGGCTAGAGTACCCGGAGTACCTGCGATCGTAACTCCTATCTCCTTCTCTCCGTTGTGAATCATAATATGAGGAAGATCTGCGAGCATGTCATAGGCTCCCTAGCATCGAACCACGTCCAGTCATAATATCTGCAAAGCAAAATGAGAATAGAGTTAGTGGTTTCTCGAAACTGATGACCTAAGACTCGGGACTATGTAGTGTCGTGAAATGTGTATGAATATGCATTTCCCCCGACCAACCAGAAGTGTCGACTGAGCTAGTAATAAAAGGCTCGCTTAATTCAAGAGTACGATGAAACTCCTCCAACCTGGCGTCATGCCGAAAAGACACATCATCGGGGGTTGGAAGGTCGATAAGCCCATCGTAAAGACTTTCGGTTCGCGGAGGAGACAACTCGGAAATTCTAACTCCAGGGGAGGATTAGGCCGTGACAACCGACTTCCATCTCTTGACGTGACGACGGCTGCCTTGCCATTTCTTTGCTCTTCAACATCTTGAGCCACGTCTGTAGGCTCCAACAACGGCTCGTCGTCAGTGTGAGTTCTTTCAGAATCAACTTCCTCGGCTATAATGACTTTGGGCTTCTTGTGCTTGGCCTGTTTTTTCAAAACAATTCTTTGCGCCCCGTCGAATATTATACTCTGCCATCGTTCGATTAACCCACAGGCCCGGAGATTCCTGTCCGTCAGTAACACGTCGATATCCCTGTCGTCGCTCGGGATCTCTCGGAGCACTTGTACCATCTCCTTAAAGTTTTCACCGTCGGGACGCTGGATCATCGCTGTACAGAAGAAAAATATATAAGTCACACTTTCAACTGCAATCGCCTTAGTAATTGTTTGGAAACTCAGCTGTACTCACGTCTAAATAACCATCGCCTGCCGAAGCCCGGAGGACATCTAACGTAGAACCATTCCGTCCTATAATAGCTTAACCTAGTCCAGGACCCGGTGACCACTTGACAATTCCGTACTGCCACCAAGAATGTAAAAGATGGGTAATCATTTCGAGTTTTGAAGTTAAACAAGTATCTGATTTCAGTCGGGGCCGGTGGTCTATGAAGATATTCCATAAAGACGATGAACAGGCTGTTCACCGAAGCATACCCGTTCGGGTGAAGTTGGGATGGTGTGATTCCTAAAAAAGATAGCACTTCTCTTATATACTAATTGAACGGAGGAAGCGTCCCAGCTGCGCATGCATGGCGATTGAATGCGGTATACCCCTCCGGCGGATTGTGTGGTCTGTCGTTTGGCCCCCGTAGTAACACGTCGTCTAGTGACAAACCGTGCCTCAGGCATATCCTCCCCAGCATATCTTCGGAAATATGAGATGGGACGGAATCTGATGGATTAGCAATGAATGACGCGTTGGGAAGTTCATCCGGCGCTGGGCCGATAATTTCAGGATCAATGTCCGGGACCTCTAACCTCGGCGGAACTGTACTCTGAGTATCTTTGTGGGGTTTCCTGCTGTTGCGAACTCGAAGGCTCCATAACTGACTAACTCATGAGAAACCATCATTAGATGACAAGGGACCCATGAATTCCCCAGTGTATAGTGTATGAATGTGTGTTGTGTGGTGCTGTGCATTACTTGGATGAATATCGCAGAATTAAAGAAAACACGCAAACGACAAAGCTACAAAGCCCAATTGTGATGGCCGTCATCGCAAAACCCTTCACATAAGGAAAATTGATTCAAATAAAAATTGTTATTGTTCCGTCGACGAGCTTCGAAAGGTGGTCAAGTATGCAGTTTAACATGTCCAAATATGCAGGAGTGAAGCTCGTCGGAATTATGCTCAGAAAATATCAAACTTTGATATCCACTATATGGAGTTTCGAACCGATCACAAGTGACTTGTTCGAACCCATCACCGTGCCACTTCGAATCAATCCAAAGGAGCGAGCTTCGAATCGATAGTCAGGCGCCGAGCTCGAATCGATCAGTGGGTGTAACTTCGAATCGATCCTTGGTTAATTAGTTCGTACCGATCAGGAAAGCCCCAACTTAACATCGATCGAGTTCGAATCGATACCTTTCGTATCGGTCGTAAAGGAATGTTTCGTATCGATGCGATGTTGAGAGCCTCGGACCAATCAAGGGCTGCTTCTCGTATCGGTCGTTGTGCATCGATACGACTCAACACCATGGTTTACTTGGTGCGAACTGCGCCCCCTCCAAGGGAAATCACAAGGATCGATTCAAAATCTGAAAGAGAATGATGCTGCCCCCCATCGATTCGTACACGAGTCTCTGAATCGATTCGAAATTCCTCCAAAAGCCAGATCTGGATTTACCAAATCCCAAGAAAGGTCTATCGGTGAAGGAGTGATGAGTTCGAGGTAGCTTTGCCGTGTGGATTCGAGGTTAGTTACCTAGTTTGGATGATAAATTTGAAGAACTGAAGATTTGGATCTCAAATGCTTCGAATACAAAGCACAGTGCCTTCCTCTCTGGAGTTTCGAGACAATGCAGAGAACAGTAAAAAAGTAAAAAGTGAAAAATGCCGAGGTCCTTGCTATTTATATGGGGGTTAGAGATGACCGGGTCGATTAGCATTCCGGTAAATTCGACCGATTACAACAGGTCAAAATGCAGAACCGGTTCGAAATTTACCTTCGAACCCATACGTTTGAGGCTCCATCGGTGCTAGACCAACGGTTGGCGCGTCAGTTCGAAACCCGGTTCACGTCAACAAAATTACAACTACACCCACGGCCCACTGTCACGAACGAAAGTTTCGTATCCACCCAAGTCATCGATTCGAAGATCAGTTTCGAACCCACAATTTCATAAGCGTACTCCACCCATATGGATGTTGACTTCGAATCCATCGGAGCTCGCACCCATCGGTTCGAAATGTCGCAATTACGCAACGCAGAGTCGTTTCCTTCAACCCTCTACATCGATTCAGGAGAGGATCGATACGAAGGAACCTTCCAAAACAACCATCAAGCGTTGTCTCAATTCAAATTTCAAAACCAGTTCAGGGGAGAATCGATACGAAGTTCTATAGCAAACAAAACTAACAATCGATTTTAAACATTTACAGGGATCAAACACTCATCCTGTTACAAATGCAACAGCCAACGGCTAAGCACTATTATACAGCAATCAATCATGTCAACACAAGGTTACAACAATACAACATACGAGTTTCAACAAAAAAAAGAGAGAGCAATGATTGTTCAAAGAAATTGCAGCTGTTCAAAGCACGTCATGTTCCCACAAGACGTACTTTGGGGGGCAAAATGTTATCCCGCTTTTTGGCAAAGCCACGATACCAAAAGATCGATCCGAAACGGAGAACGGTTCGTCTTAGAGACCGGCCATACTTCGTCTCGCTATGGATATCACTGAATTTTGACCAAGTCTAGATTGAGCCACAATTGATAGGACATGGCAAGAAAGACCATAGGAATCAACGTCTCAAGTTTCAAGTCAATCCTAGTTTATATGCTCAAATTATGATCGATTCAATTTGAAAGAAAAGGCCTGAGATTCGAACCCATCAGGTTCGAAACCATCACCTTCGAACCCATTAGGTTCGAAACCAACACCCTCAAACCCATCAGGTTCGAACCCATCGAGATGCCTCGGGTTCCAACCCATCAAGTTCGAATCTACCAAGTTCATAACAATGGACCTCGAATCCATCGGACAGTAGCTGCTTCGAACCCACCACAAAGCCTTGTTCGACTCCAAACACGCATCCTTGTTCGATTCCATCATAAGACGTTGTTCGAACCCAAACATGGAACCTCGTTCGAAACCATCCATGATGCCAAGTTCGAACCCGTCCTGTGTAGCCTCATTCGAATCCACTGGGTCAACCAACCATGATGACGTGTCTTCCATCGGTTCGAATTCGCCGAGATTTATGGAGTCGAAGCGGTCAACTTGGAGTGAAGACCGGGCTGGTTCGAAGTTTGCGCTCCACGTCGCCACGAAGAAACGTGCCATGATGGATTCGAAACCATCGGTTCGAAAGCATGGTTTCGAACCGAACAGCCATGCAATGAACCCCATTTCGAATCCATCATATCTCCCAATCTACTGATCCAAATGCCATGAAATTTTCACAGAAGCTTGCATACATGTTGAAAATGTCCGCGCCAAATTTCACCTCGATTGGATGAATTCTTGATCGGGTCGAATGGAGTTCGAACCGATGCCAAAGTGGGCCCAAACTTCCTAAGACCGTGCGTGTGGGCCCCCTCACGTGCAAGAAGCGGTCTCCCGAGTTTTCAGCGAAATATCAGCAGCCTACGCCTATAAATAGAGCCCCAGGGCCAACAGAAAAGGGACTTTTGGGATTCTGAAGCATCCAGACTCTGCCGGATTGAGATCTCCATCAGTTGATATCATAAACTTTCTGTTAAATTAGAATTCCTGACTGTAATTCACTATTGATTGCTGGACCGACTTGTAATCATCGAAAGAAAGTCAATAAAAGTATAAAAAATTCACAGTGGACGTAGGCAATACGCCGAACCACTATAAATTGCTTGTCTACGCGTTCATTTATGTGCTATTTGGAGTTTTTGTTAGATAATCCTCTGTTTTAATTTGCACTCTTCATTTATTATCTCTTCAAAAACATCCGACGAGTGTTGTGCCCAATTTTGGTGCAAACAAGTACCATGGTGCACCACTCTTCAGCGATGGGAAGTTGAAGACGGGCCACGGTATTCCCGTTTTACGTAAAAATCCACGTGTCGAAAAAACAAAGGGTAAAAAACTTACGAGACCCGATTGAGATTCGGGTTATCTTTTTTGGGCATTAATCTATCCGTTGACGGCTGAAAGCTGTCAAAGCCGTAGAACTTATCGAGGCCTTCGTTTTGACAGGTTAGGGCTCCCGTAACTCCAAACGAGCCAAAAGTTATGGCCGTCCGAATAATCGATATCTACAGGGTGCAACATCCACGGTGCAAGGTGCAACATCCGTCCAAAATGGCGAAACAGTATCGTACGACCTTTAGAAATGCATGCATGGATTGGAAACGGAACAGTACCATGGTACACCACTCTCCAGCGATGGTAAATGGAAGACCACCCACCGTAATCCCGTTTTACCGTAAAAATCCACATGCCGAAAAAACAAAGGGTAAAAAACTTACGAGACCCGTGTGTGATTCGGGTTGTCCTTTTTGGGCATTAATCTATCCGTTGACGGCTGAAAGCTGTTAAACCCATAGAACTCATCAAAGCCTTCGGTTTGACAGGTTATGGCTCCCGTAACTCCAAACGAGCCAGAAGTTATGGCCGTCCGAATAATCGATATCTACAGGGTGCAACATCCAAGGTGCAAGGTGCAACATCCGTCCGAAATGGCGAAACAGTGCCGTACGACCTTTAGAAATGCGTGCATGGATTTGAAACGGAACAGTACCATGGTGCACCACTCTTCAGCGATGGGAAGTCGAAGACGGGCCACGTAATCCCGTTTTACCGTGAAAATCCACGTGTCGAAAAAACGAAGGGTAAAAAACTTACGAGACCCAATTGAGATTTGGGTTGTCCTATTTGGGCATTAATCTATCCGTTGACGGGTGAAAGCTATCAAAGCCGTAGAACACATCGAGGCCTTCGTTTTGACAGGTTATGGCTGCCGTAACTCTGAAAGAGACAGAAGTTATGGTCGTCCGAATAATCGATATCTACAGGGTGCAACATCCACAGTGCAAGGTGCAACATCCGTCCGAAATGGAGAAACAGTGTCGTACGACTTTTAGAAATGCGTGCATGGATTAGAAACGGAATAGTACCATGGTGCACCACTCTTCAGCGATGGGAAGTCGAAGATGGGCCACGGTAATCCCGTTTTACCGTAAAAATCCACGTGTCGAAAAAAAGAAGGGTAAAAAAATTACGAGACCCGATTGAGATTCGGGTTGTCCTTTTTGGGCATTAATCTATCCGTTGACGGGTGAAAGCTGTCGAAGTCGTAGAACTCATCGAGGCCTTCGTTTTGGCAGGTTATGGCTCCCGTAACTCTAAACGAGCCTTAAGTTATGGCCGTCCGAATAATCGATATCTACAGGGTGCAACATCCGTCCGAAATGGCGAAACAGTGTCGTACGACTTTTAGAAATGCGTGCATGGATTTGAAACGGAACAGTATCATGGTGCACCACTCTCCAGCGATGGGAAGTCGAAGACGGGCCACGGTAATCCCGTTTTAATGTAAAAATCCACGTGTCGAAAAGACGAAGGATAAAAAACTTACGAGACCCGATTGAGATTCGGGTTGTCCTTTTTGGGCATTAATCTATCCGTTGACGGATGAAAGCTATCAAAGCCGTAGAACTCATCGAGGCCTTCGTTTTGACAGGTTATGGCTTTTGTAACTCTAAACGAGCCAAAAGTTATGGTCGTCCGAATAATCGATATCTACAGGGTGCAACGTCCACGGTGCAAGGTGCAACGTCCACGGTGCAAGGTGCAACATCCGTCCGAAATGGCGAAACAGTGTCGTACGACTTTTAGAAATGTGTGCATAGATTTGAAACGGAACAGTACCATGGTGCCCCACTCTCCAGCGATGGTAGATCTAAGACCTGCCACGGTAATCCCGTTTTACCGTAAAAATCCACGTGTCTAAAAAACAAAGGGTAAAAAACTTACGGGACCCGATTGAGATTCGGGTTGCCCTTTTTGGGCATTAATCTATCCGTTGACGGCTGAAAGCTGTCGAAGCCGTAGAACTCATCGAGGCCTTCGTTTTGACAGGTTATGGCTCCCGTAACTCTAAATGGGCCAGAAGTTATGGCCGTCCGAATAATCGATATCTACAGGGTGCAACATCCACGGTGCAAGGTGCAACATCCATCCGAAATGGCGAAACAGTGCCGTACGACCTTTAGAAATGCGTGCATGGATTTGAAACGGAACAGTACCATGGTGCACCACTCTCCAGCGATGGGAAGTCGAAGACGGGCCACCTTAACCCCATTTTACCGTAAAAATCCACGTGTCGAAAAAACGAAGGGTAAAAAACTTACGAGACCCGATTGAGATTCGGGTTGTCCTTCTTGGGCATTAATCTATCCGTTGACGGCTGAAAGCTGTCAAAGCCGTAGAACTCATCGAGGCCTTCGTTATGACAGGTTATGGCTTTTGTAACTCTAAACGAGCCAGAAGTTATGATCGTCCGAATAATCGATATCTACAGGGTGCAACGTCCACGATGCAAGGTGCAACGTCCACGGTGCAAGGTGCAACATCCGTCCGAAATGGCGAAACAGTGTCGTACGACTTTTAGAAATGCGTGCATGGATTTGAAACGGAACAGTATCATGGTGCACCACTCTCCAGCGATTGAAAGTCGAAGACGGGCCACGGTAATCCCGTTTTACCGTAAAAATCCACGTGTCGAAAAGACGAAGGATAAAAAACTTACGAGACCCGATTGAGATTCGGGTTGTCCTTTTTGGGCATTAATCTATCTGTTGACGGATGAAAGCTGTCAAAGCCGTAGAACTCATCGAGGCCTTCGTTTTGACAGGTTATGGCTTTTGTAACTCTAAACGAGCCAAAAGTTATGGTCGTCCGAATAATCGATATCTACAGGGTGCAACGTCCACGGTGCAAGGTGCAACGTCCACGGTGCAAGGTGCAACGTCCACGGTGCAAGGTGCAACGTCCGTCCGAAATGGCGAAACAGTGTCGTACGACTTTTAGAAATGTGTGCATGGATTTGAAACGGAACAGTACCATGGTGCCCCACTCTCCAGCGATGGTAGATCGAAGACCAGCAACCGTAATCCCGTTTTACCGTAAAAATCCATGTGTCTAAAAAACAAAGGGTAAAAAACTTACGAGACCCGATTGTTATTCGGGTTGCCCTTTTTGGGCATTAATCTATCCGTTGACGGCTGAAAGCTGTCAAAGCCGTAGAACTCATCGAGGCCTTCGTTTTGACAGGTTATGGCTCCCGTAACTCTAAATGGGCCAGAAGTTATGGCCGTCCGGATAATCGATATCTACAGGGTGCAACATCCACGGTGCAAGGTGCAACATCCGTCCGAAATGGCGAAATAGTGACGTACGACCTTTAGAAATGCGTGCATGGATTTGGAACGGAACAGTACCATGGTGCACCACTCTCCAGCGATGGGAAGTCGAAGACGGGCCACCGTAACCCCATTTTACCGTAAAAATCCACGTGTCGAAAAACGAAGGGTAAAAAACTTACGAGACCCGATTGAGATTCGGGTTGTCCTTCTTGGGCATTAATCTATCCGTTGACGGCTGAAAGCTGTCAAAGCCCTAGAACTCATCGAGGCCTTCGTTATGACAGGTTATGGCTTTTGTAACTCTAAACGAGCCAGAAGTTATGGTCGTCCGAATAATCGACATCTACAGGGTGCAACGTCCACGGTGCAAGGTGCAACGTCCACGGTGCAAGGTGCAACGTCCGTCCGAAATGGCGAAACAGTGTCGTACGACTTTTAGAAATGCGTGCATGGATTTGAAACGGAACAGTATCATGGTGCACCGCTCTCCAGCGATTGGAAGTCGAAGACGGGCCACGGTAATCCCGTTTTACCGTAAAAATCCACGTGTCGAAAAAACGAAGGGTAAAAAACTTACGAGACCCGATTGAGATTCGGGTTGTCCTTCTTGGGCATTAATCTATCCGTTGACGGCTGAAAGCTGTCAAAGCCGTAGAACTCATCGAGGCCTTCGTTATGACAGGTTATGGCTTTTGTAACTCTAAACGAGCCAGAAGTTATGGTCGTCCGAATAATCGATATCTACAGGGTGCAACGTCCACGGTGCAAGGTGCAACGTCCGTCCGAAATGGCGAAACAGTGTCGTACGACTTTTAGAAATGTGTGCATGGATTTGAAACGGAACAGTACCATGGTGCACCACTCTCCAGCGATGGT
Organism: Allium cepa; assembly: GCA_030765085.1. NCBI lineage: Eukaryota > Viridiplantae > Streptophyta > Magnoliopsida > Asparagales > Amaryllidaceae > Allium > Allium cepa. The sequence goes on from CM060941.1 coordinate 5,296,560, forward strand.
AGATCGAAGACCAGCCACCGTAATCCCGTTTTACCGTAAAAATCCACGTGTCTAAAAAACAAAGGGTAAAAAACTTACGAGACCCGATTGAGATTCGGGTTGTCCTTTTTGGGCATTAATCTATCCGTTGACGGCTGAAAGCTGCCAAAGCCGTAGAACTCATCAAGGCCTTCATTTTGACAGGTTATGGCTCCCGTAACTCTAAACGAGCCAGAAGTTATGGCTGTCCGAATAATCGATATCTAAAGGGTGCAACATCCACGGTGCAAGGTGCAACATCCGTCCGAAATGGCGAAACAGTGCCGTACGACTTTTAGAAATGCGTGCATGGATTTGAAACGGAATTGTACCATGGTGAACCACTCTTCAGCGATGGGAAGTCGAAGACGGGCCACGGTAATCCCGTTTTACCGTAAAAATCAACGTGTCGAAAAAACGAAGGGTAAAAAACTTACGAGACCCGATTGAGATTCGGGTTGTCCTTTTTGGGCATTAATCTATCCGTTGACGGCTGAAAGCTATCAAAGCCGTAGAACTCACCGAGGCCTTCGTTTTGACAAGTTATGGCTCCCGTAACTCTAAACGAGGCAGAAGTTATGGCTGTCCGAATAATCGATATCTAAAGGGTGCAACATCCACGGTGCAAGGTGCAACATCCGTCCGAAATGGCGAAACAGTGCCGTACGACCTTTAGAAATGCGTGCATGGATTTGAAACGGAACAGTACCACAGTGCACCACTCTCCAGCGATGGTAAATCGAAGACCAGCCACTGTAATCCCGTTTTACCGCAAAAATCCACGTGTCGAAAAAATGAAGGGTATAAAACTTACGAGACCCAATTGAGATTCGGGTTGTCCTTTTTGGGCATTAATCTATCCATTGACGGCTGGAAATGGTCAGAGCCGTAGAACTCATCGAGGCCTTCCTTTTGACAGGTTATGGCTCCCGTAACTCTAAACGAGCCAGAAGTTATGGCCGTCCGAATAATCGATATCTACAGGGTGCAACATCCATGGTGCAAGGTGCAACATCCGTCCGAAATGGCGAAACAGTGTCGTAAGACTTTTAGAAATGCGTGTATGGATTTTAAACGGAACAGTACCATGGTGCACCACTCTCCATCGATGGGAAGTCGAAGACGGGCCACCATAATCCCGTTTTACCGTAAAAACCCACGTGTCGAAAAAACGAAGGATAAAAAACTTACGAGACCCGATTGAAATTCGGGTTGTACTTTTTGGGCATTAATCTATCCGTTGACGGCTGAAAGCTGTCAAAGCCGTAGAACTCATCGAGGCCTTTGTTTTGACAGGTTATGGCTCCCGTAACTCTAAACGAGCCAGAAGTTATGGCCGTCCGAATAATCGATATCTACAGGGTGCAACATCCACGGTGCAAGGTGCAACATCCGTCCGAAATGGCGACACAGTGTCGTACGACTTTTAGAAATGCATGCATGGATTTGAAATGGAACAGTACCGTGGTGCACCACTCTTCAGCGATGGGAAGTCGAAGACGGGCCACGGTAATCCCGTTTTACCGTAAAATTCCACGTGTCGAAAAAACGAAGGGTAAATAATTTACGAGACCCGATTGAGATTCAGGTTGTCCTTTTTGGGCATTAATCAATCGGTTGATGGCTTAAAGCTGTCAAAGCCGTAGAACTCATCGAGGCCTTCGTTTTGACAGGTTATGGCTCCCGTAACTCTAAACGAGCCAGAAGTTATGGCCGTCCGAATAATCGATATCTACAGGGTGCAACATCCACGGTGCAAGGTGCAACATCCGTCCGAAATGGCAAAACAGTGCCGTACGACCTTTAGAAATGCGTTCATGCATTTGAAACGGAACAGTACCATGGTGCACCACTCTCCAGCGATGGGAAGTCGAAGACGGGCCACCGTAATCCCGTTTTACCGTAAAAATCCACGTGTCGAAAAAACGAAGGGTAAAAAACTTACGAGACCCGTGTGAGATTCGGGATGTCCAATTTGGGCATTAATCTATCCGTCGATGGGTGAAAGCTGTCAAAGCCGTAGAACTCATTGAGGCCTTCGTTTTGACAGGTTATGACTCCAGTAATTCCAAACGAGCCAGAAGTTTTGGCCGTCCGAATAATCGATATCTATAGAGTGCAACATCCACGGTGCAAGGTGCAACATCCGTCCGAAATGGCGAAACAGTGTCGTACGACTTTTAGAAATGCGTCCATAGATTTGAAACGGAACAGTATCATGTTGCACCACTTCCAGCGATGGAAAGTCGAAGACGGGCCACGGTAATCCCGTTTTACCGTAAAAATCCACGTGTCGAAAAAACGAAGGATAAAAAACTTACGAGACCCGATTGAGATTCGGGTTGTCCTTTTTGGGCATTAATCTATCCGTTGACGGCTGAAAGCTGTCAAAGCCGTAGAACTCATCGAGGCCTTCGTTTTGACAGGTTATGGCTTTTGTAACTCTAAACGAGCCAGAAGTTATGGTCTTCCGAATAATTGATATCTACAGGGTGCAACGTCCACGGTGCAAGGTGCAACGTCCACGGTGCAAGGTGCAACATCCGTCCGAAATGGCGAAAGAGTGCCGTACGACTTTTAGAATTGTGTGCATGGATTTGAAACGGAACAGTACCATGGTGTACCACTCTCCAGTGACGGTAGATCGAAGACCAGCCACCGTAATCCCGTTTTACCGTAAAAATCCACGTGTCTAAAAAACGAAGGGTAAAAAACTTACGAGACCCGATTGAGATTCGGGTTGTCCTTTTTGGGCATTAATCTACCCGTTGACGGTTGAAATCTGTCAAAGCCGTAGAACTCATCGAGGCCTTCGTTTTGACAGGTTATGGCTCCCGTAACTCTAAACGAGCCAGACGTTATGGCCGTCCGAATAATCGATATCTAAAGGGTGCAACATCCACGGTGCAAGGTGCAACATCTGTCCGAAATGGCGAAACAGTGCCGTACGACTTTTAGAAATGCGTGCACAGATTTGAAACGGAACTATACCATGGTGAACCACTCTTCAGTGATGGGAAGTCGAAGACGGGCCACGGTAATCCCGTTTTACCGTAAAAATCAACGTGTCGAAAAAACGAAGGGTAAAAAACTTACGAGACCCGATTGAGATTCGAGTTGTCCTTTTTGGGCATTAATCTATCCGTTGACGGCTGAAAGCTGTCAAAGCCGTAGAACTCACCGAGGCCTTCATTTTGACAGGTTATGGCTCCTGTAACTCTAAACCAGCCAGAAGTTATGGCCGTCCGAATAATCGATATCTACAGGGTGCAACATCCACGGTGCAAGGTGCAGCATCCGTCCGAAATGGTGAAACTGTGCCGTACGACCTTTAGAAATGCGTGCATGGATTTGAAACGGAACAGCACCATGGTGCACCACTCTCCAGCGATGGTAAATCGAAGACCAGCCACCGTAATCCAGTTTTACCGTAAAAATCCACGTGTCGAAAAAACGAAGGGTAAAAAACTTACGAGACCCAATTGAGATTCGGGTTGTCCTTTTTGGGCATTAGTATATCCGTTGACGGCTGGAAACGGTCAGAGCCGCAAAACTCATCGAGGTCTTCGTTTTGACAGGTTATGGCTCCCGTAACTGTAAACGAGCCATAAGTTATGGCCGTCCGAATAATCGATATCTACAGGGTGCAACATCCACGGCGCAAGGTGCAACATCGGTCCGAAATGGCGAAACAGTGTCGTACGACTTTTAGAAATGCGTGCATGGATTTGAAACAGAACAGTACCATGGTGCACCACTCTCCAGCGATGGGAAGTCGAAGACGGGCCACCGTAATCCTGTTTTACCGTAAAAATCCACGTGTCGAAAAAACGAAGGATAAAAAACTTACGAGACCCGATTGAGATTCGGGTTGTCCTTTTTGGGCATTAATTTATCCGTTGACGGCTGAAAGCTGTCAAAGCCGTAGAACTCATCGAGGCCTTTGTTTTGACAGGTTATGGCTCCCGTAACTCTAAACGAGCCAGAAGTAATGGCCGTCCGAATAATCGATATCCACAGGGTGCAAACATCCACGGTGCAAGGTGCAACATCCGTCCGAAATGGCGAAACAGTGCCGTACGACTTTTAGAAATGCACGCATGGATTTGAAACGGAACAGTACCATGGTGCACCACACTTCAGTGATGGGAAGTCGAAGACGGGCCACGGTAATCCCGTTTTACCGTAAAAATCCACGTGTCGAAAAAACGAAGGGTAAAAAATTTACGAGACCCGATTGAGATTCGAGTTGTCCTTTTTGGGATTAATCTATCCGTTGACGGCTGAAAATTGTCAAAGCCGTAGAACTCATCGAGGCCTTCGTTTTGACAGGTTATGCCTCCCGTAACTCAAACGAGCCAGAAGTTATGGCCGTTCGAATAATCGATATCTACAGGGTGCAACATCCACGGTGCAAGGTGCAACATCCGTCCGAAATGGCGAAACAGTGCCGTACGACCTTTAGAAATGCGTGCATGGATTTGGAACGGAACAGTACCATGGTGCACCACTCTCCAGCGATGGAAAGTCGAAGACGGGCCACCGTAACCCCATTTTACCGTAAAAATCCACGTGTCGAAAAAACGAAGGGTAAAAAACTTACGAGACCCGATTGAGATTCGGGTTGTCCTTCTTGGGCATTAATCTATCCGTTGACGGCTGAAAGCTTTCAAAGCCGTAGAACTCATCGAGGCCTTCGTTATGGCAGGTTATGGCTTTTGTAACTCTAAACGAGCCAGAAGTTATGGTCGTCCGAATAATCGATATCTACAGGGTGCAACGTCCACGGTGCAAGGTGCAACGTCCACGGTGCAAGGTGCAACATCCGTCCGAAATGGCGAAACAGTGTCGTACGACTTTTAGAAATGCGTGCATGGATTTGAAACGGAACAGTATCATGGTGCACCGCTCTCCAGCGATTGGAAGTCGAAGACGGGCCACGGTAATCCCGTTTTACCGTAAAAATCCACGTGTCTAAAAAACGAAGGGTAAAAAACTTACGAGACCCGATTGAGATTCGGGTTGTCCTTCTTGGGCATTAATCTATCCGTTGACGGCTGAAAGCTATCAAAGCCGTAGAACTCGTCGAGGCCTTCGTTATGACAGGTTATGGCTTTTGTAATTCTAAACGAGCCAGAAGTTATGGTCGTCCGAATAATCGATATCTACAGGGTGCAACGTCCACGGTGCAAGGTGCAACGTCCACGGTGCAAGGTGCAACGTCCGTCCGAAATGGTGAAACAGTGTCGTACGACCTTTAGAAATGTGTGCATGGATTTGAAACGGAACAGTACCATGGTGCACCACTCTCCAGCGATGGTAGATCGAAGACCAGCCACCGTAATCCCGTTTTACCGTAAAAATCCACGTGTCTAAGAAACAAAGGGTAAAAAACTTACGAGACCCGATTGAGATTCGGGTTGTCCTTTTTGGGCATTAATCTATCCGTTGACGGCTGAAAGCTGTCAAAGCCGTAGAACTCATCAAGGCCTTCATTTTGACAGGTTATGGCTCCCGTAACTCTAAACGAGCCAGAAGTTATGGCTGTCCGAATAATCGATATCTAAAGGGTGCAACATCCACGGTGCAAGGTGCAACATCTGTCCGAAATGGCGAAACAGTGCCGTACGACTTTTAGAAATGCGTGCATGGATTGAAACGGAATTGTACCATGGTGAACCACTCTTCAGCGATGGGAAGTCGAAGACGGGCCACGGTAATCCCGTTTTACCGTAAAAATCAACGTGTCGAAAAAATGAAGGGTAAAAAACTTACGAGACCCGATTGAGATTCGGGTTGTCCTTTTTGGGCATTAATCTATCCGTTGACGGCTGAAAGCTGTCAAAGCCGTAGAACTCACCGAGGCCTTCGTTTTGACAGGTTATGGCTCCCGTAACTCTAAACGAGCCAGAAGTTATGGCTGTCCGAATAATCGATATCTAAAGGGTGCAACATCCACGGTGCAAGGTGCAACATCCGTCCGAAATGGCGAAACAGTGTCGTACGACCTTTAGAAATGCGTGCATGGATTTGAAAATGAACAGTACCACGGTGCACCTCTCTCCAGCGATGGTAAATCGAAGACCAGCCACTGTAATCCCCTTTTACCGTAAAAATCCACGTGTCGAAAAAACGAAGGGTAAAAAACTTACGAGACCCAATTGAGATTCGGGTTGTCCTTTTTGGGCATTAATCTATCCGTTGACGGCTGGAAATGGTCAGCGCCGTAGAACTCATCGAGGCCTTCCTTTTGACAGGTTATGGCTCCCGTAACTCTAAACGAGCCAGAAGTTATGGCCGTCCGAATAATCGATATCTATAGGGTGCAACATCCATGGTGCAAGGTGCAACATCCGTCCGAAATGGCGAAACAGTGTCGTACGACTTTTAGAAATGCGTGTATGGATTTTAAACGGAACAGTACCATGGTGCACCACTCTCCATCGATGGGAAGTCGAAGACGGGCCACCGTAATCCCGTTTTACCGTAAAAATCCACGTGTCGAAAAAACGAAGGATAAAAAACTTACGAGACCCGATTGAGATTCGGGTTGTACTTTTTGGGCATTAATCTATCCGTTGACGGCTGAAAGCTGTCAAAGCCGTAGAACTCATCGATGCCTTTGTTTTGACAGGTTATGGCTCCCGTAACTCTAAACGAGCCAGAAGTTATGGCCGTCCGAATAATCGATATCTACAGGGTGCAACATCCACGGTGCAAGGTGCAACATCCGTCCGAAATGGCGAAACAGTGTCGTACGACTTTTAGAAATGCATGCGTGGATTTGAAATGGAACAGTACTATGGTGCACCACTCTTCAGCGATGGGAAGTCGAAGACGGGCAACGGTAATCCCGTTTTACCGTAAAATTCCACGTGTCGAAAAAACGAAGGGTAAATAATTTACGAGACCCGATTGAGATTCAGGTTGTCCTTTTTGGGCATTAATCTATCCGTTGATGGCTTAAAGCTGTCAAAGCCGTAGAACTCATCGAGGCCTTCGTTTTGACAAGTTATGGCTCCCGTAACTCTAAACGAGCCAGAAGTTATGGCCGTCCGAATAATCGATATCTACAGGGTGCAACATCCACGGTGCAAGGTGCAACATCCGTCCGAAATGGCAAAACAGTGCCGTACGACCTTTAGAAATGCGTTCATGCATTTGAAACGGAACAGTACCATGGTTCACCACTCTCCAGCGATGGGAAGTCGAAGACGGGCCACCGTAATCCCGTTTTACCGTAAAAATCCACGTGTCGAAAAAACGAAGGGTAAAAAACTTACGAGACCCGTGTGAGATTCGGGATGTCCAATTTGGGCATTAATCTATCCGTCGATGGGTGAAAGCTGTCAAAGCCGTAGAACTCATTGAGGCCTTCGTTTTGACAGGTTATGACTCCCGTAACTCCAAACGAGCCAGAAGTTTTGGCCGTCCGAATAATCGATATCTACAGAGTGCAACATCCACGGTGCAAGGTGCAACATCCGTCCGAAATGGCGAAACAGTGTCGTACGACTATTAGAAATGCGTACATGGATTTGAAACGGAACAGTATCATGTTGCACCACTTCCAGCGATGGAAAGTCGAAGACGGGCCACGGTAGTCCCGTTTTACCGTAAAAATCCACGTGTCGAAAAAACGAAGGATAAAAAACTTACGAGACCCGATTGAGATTCGAGTTGTCCTTTTTGGGCATTAATCTATCCGTTGACGGCTGAAAATTGTCAAAGCCGTAGAACTCATCGAGGCCTTCGTTTTGACAGGTTATGGCTTTTGTAACTCTAAACGAGCCAGAAGTTATGGTCTTCCGAATAATCGATATCTACAGGGTGCAACGTCCACGGTGCAAGGTGCAACGTCCATGATGCAAGGTGCAACATCCGTCCGAAATGGCGAAAGAGTGCCGTACGACTTTTAGAAATGTGTGCATGGATTTGAAACGGAACAGTACCATGGTGCACCACTCTCCAGTGACGGTAGATCGAAGACCAGCCGCCGTAATCCCGTTTTACCGTAAAAATCCACGTGTCTAAAAAACGAAGGGTAAAAAACTTACGAGACCCGATTGAGATTCGGGTTGTCCTTTTTGGGCATTAATCTATCCGTTGACGGTTGAAATCTGTCAAAGCCGTAGAACTCATCGAGGCCTTCGTTTTGACAGGTTATGGTTCCCGTAACTCTAAACGAGCCAGAAGTTATGGCCGTCCGAATAATCGATATCTAAAGGGTGCAACATCCACGGTGCAAGGTGCAACATCTGTCCGAAATGGCGAAATAGTGCCGTACGACTTTTAGAAATGCGTGCACGGATTTGAAACGGGACTATACTATGGTGAACCACTCTTCAGTGATGGGAAGTCGAAGACGGGCCACGGTAATCCCGTTTTACCGTAAAAATCAACGTGTCGAAAAAACGAAGGGTAAAAAACTTACGAGACCCGATTGAGATTCGAGTTGTCCTTTTCGGGCATTAACCTATCCGTTGACGGCTGAAAGCTGTCAAAGCCGTAGAACTCACCGTGGCCTTCGTTTGGACAGGTTAAGGCTCCCGTAACTCTAAACGAGCCAGAAGTTATGGCCGTCCGAATAATCGATATCTACAGGGTGCAACATCCACGGTGCAAGGTGCAGCATCCGTCCGAAATGGCGAAACAGTGCCGTACGACCTTTAGAAATGCGTGCATGGAGTTGAAACGGAACAGTACCATGGTGCACCACTCTCCAGTGATGGTAAATCGAAGACTAGCCACCGTAATCCAGTTTTACCGTAAAAATCCACGTGTCGAAAAAACGAAGGGTAAAAAACTTACGAGACCCAATTGAGATTCGGGTTTTCCTTTTTGGGCATTAGTGTATCCGTTGACGGCTGGAAACGGTCAGAGCCGCAAAACTCATCGAGGCCTTTGTTTTGACAGGTTATGGCTCCCGTAACTCTAAACGAGCCAGAAGTAATGGCCGTCCGAATAATCGATATCTACAGGGTGCAAACATCCACGGTGCAAGGTGCAACATCCGTCCGAAATGGCGAAACAGTGCCGTACGACTTTTAGAAATGCACGCATGGATTTGAAACGGAACAGTACCATGGTGCACACACTACAGTGATGGGAAGTCGAAGACGGGCCACGGTAATCCCGTTTTACCGTAAAAATCCACGTGTCGAAAAAACGAAGGGTAAAAAATTTACGAGACCCGATTGAGATTCGGGTTGTCCTTTTTGGGCATTAATCTATCCGTTGACGGCTAAAAATTGTCAAAGCCGTAGAACTCATCGAGGCCTTCGTTTTGACAGGTTGTGGCTCCCGTAACTCTAAACGAGCCAGAAGTTATGGCCGTTCGAATAATCGATATCTACAGGGTGCAACATCCACGGTGCAAGGTGCAACATCCGTCCGAAATGGCGAAACAGTGCCGTACGACCTTCAGAAATGCGTGCATGGATTTGAAATGGAACAGTCCAATGGTGCACCACTCTCCAGCGATGGGAGGTCGAAGACGGGCCAACGTAACCCCGTTTTACTGTAAAAATCCATGTGTCGAAAAAACGAAGGGTAAAAAACTTACGAGACCCGATTGAGATTCGGGTTGTCCTTTTTGGGCATTAATCTATCCGTTGACGGCTGAAAGCTGTCGAAGCCGTAGAACTCATCGAGGACTTCGTTTTGACAGGTTATGGCTCCCGTAACTCTAAACGAGCCAGAAGTTATGGCCGTCCGAATAATCGATATCTACAGGGTGCAACATCCACGGTGCAAGTTGCAACATCCGTCCGAAATGGCGAAACAGTGCCGTACGACCTTTAGAAATGCGTGCATGGATTTGAAACAGAACAGTAGCATGGTGCAATACTCTTCAGCAATGGAAAGTCGAAGACGGGCCACAGTAATCCCGTTTTACCGTAAAAATCCACGTGTCGAAAAAACGAAGGGTAAAAAACTTACGAGACCCGATTGAGATTCGGGTTGTCCTATTTGGGTATTAATCTATCCGTCGACGGGTGAAAGCGGTCAAAGCCGTAGAACTCATTGAGTCCTTCGTTTTGACAGGTTATGGCTGCCGTAACTCTAAACGAGCCAGAAGTTATGGCCGTCCGAATAATCGATATCTACAGGGTGCAACATCCACGGTGCAAGGTGCAACATCCGTCCGAAATGGAGAAACAGTGCCGTACGACCTTTATAAATGCGTGCATGGATTTGAAACGGAACAGTACCATGGTGCAAGACTCTTCAGCGATGGGAAGTCGAAGTCGGGCCACCGTAATCCCGTTTTACCGTAAAAATCCACGTGTCGAAAAAACAAAGGGTAAAAAACTTACGAGACCCGATTGAGATTCGGGTTGTCCTATTTGGGCATTAATCTATCCGTCGACGGGTCAAAGCTGTCAAAGCCATAGAACTCATCGAGGCCTTCATTTTGATAGGTTATGGCTCCCGTAACTCTAAACGAGCCAGAAGTTCTGGCCGTCGGAATAATCGATATCTACAGGGTGCAACATCCACGGTGCAAGGTGCAACATCCGTCCGAAATGGCGCAACAGTGCCGTACGACTTTTAGAAATGCGTGCATGGATTTGAAATGGAACAGTACCATGGTGCACCACTCTCCAGCGATGGTAAATCGAAGACGGGCCATGGTAATCCCGTTTTAACGTAAAAATCCACGTGTCGAAAAAAAACGAAGGGTAAAAAACTTACGTGACCCGATTGAGATTCGGGTTGTCCTTTTTGGGCATTAATCTATCCGTTGAAGGCTGAAAGCTGTCAAAGCCGTAGAACTCATCGAGGCCTTCATTTTGACAGGTTATGGCCTTTGTAACTCTAAACGAGCCAGAAGTTATGGTCGTCCGAATAATCGATATCTACAGGGTGCAACATCCACGGTGCAAGGTGCAACATCCGTCCGAAATGGCGAAACAGTGCCGTACGACTTTTAGAAATGCGTGCATGGATTTGAAATGGAACAGAACCATGGTGCACCACTCTCCAGCGATGGTAAATCGAAGACCAGCCACCGTAATCCCGTTTTACCGTAAAAATCCACGTGGCGAAAAAACGAAGGGTAAAAAACTTACGAGACCCGATTGAGATTCGGGTTGTCCTATTTGGGCATTAATCTATCCGTTGATGGCTGAAAGCTGTCAAAGCCGTAGAACTCATCGATGTCTTCGTTTTGACTGGTTATGGCTTCCGTAACTCTAAACGAGCCAGAAGTTATGGCCGTCCGAATAATCGATATCTACTGGGTGCAACATCCGTCCGAAATGGCGAAACAGTGCCGTACGACTTTTAATAATGCGTGCATGGATTTGAAATGGAACAGTACCATAGTGCACCACTCTTCAGCGATGGGAAGTCGAAGACAGGCCACGGTAATCCCGTTTTACCGTAAAAATCCACGTGTCGAAAAAACAAAGGGTAAAAAACTTACGAGACCCGATTGAGATTCGGGTTGTCCTTTTTGGACATTAATCTATCCGTTGACGGCTGAAAGCTGTCAAAGCCGTAGAACTCATTGAGGCTTTCGTTTTGATAGGTTATGGCTCCCGTAACTCTAAACGAGCCAGAAGTTATGGCCGTCCGAATAATCGATATCTACAGGGTGCAACATCCACGGTGCAAGGTGCAACATCCGTCCGAAATGGCAAAACAGTGCCGTACGACCTTTAGAAATGCGTGCATGGATTTGAAACGGAACAGTACCATGGTGCAACACTCTTCAGCGATGGGAAGTCGATGACGGCCACGGTAATCCCGTTTTAACGTAAAAATCCACGTGTCGAAAAAACGAAGGGTAAAAAACTTACGAGACCCGATTGAGATTCGGGTTGTCCTTTTTGGGCCTTAATTTATCCGTTGACGGCTGAAAGCTGTCAAAGCCGTAGAACTCATCGAGGCCTTCGTTTTAACAGGTTATGACTCCCGTAACTCTAAACGAGACAGAAGTTATGGCCGTCCGAATAATCGATATCTACAGGGTGCAACATCCATGGGGCAAGGTGCAACATCTGTCCGAAATGGGGAAACAGTGCCGTACGACCTTTAGAAATGCGTGCGTGGATTTGAAACGGAACAGTACCATGGTGCAAGACTCTTCAGCGATGGGAAGTCGAAGACGGGCCACCGTAATCCCGTTTTATCGTAAAAATCCACGTGTCGAAAAAACGAAGGGTAAAAAACTTACGAGACCCGATTGAGATTCGGGTTGTCCTATTTGGGCATTAATCTATCCGTCGACGGGTGAAAGCTGTCAAAGCCGTAGAACTCATCGAGGCCTTCGTTTTGATAGGTTATGGCTGCCGTAACTCTAAACGAGCCAGAAGTTATGGCCGTCCGAATAATCGATATCTACAGGGTGCAACATCCACGGTGCAAGGTGCAACATTCGTCCGAAATGGCGAAACAGTGCCGTACGACCTTTAGAAATGCGTGCATGGATTTGAAACGGAACAGTACCATGGTGCAAGACTCTTCAGCAATGGGAAGTCGACGACGGGCCACCGTAATCCCGTTTTACCGTAAAAATCCACGTGTCGAAAAAACGAAGGGTAAAAAACTTACGAGACCCGATTGAGATTCGGGTTGTCCTATTTTGGCATTAATCTATCCGTCGACGGGTGTAAGCTGTCAAAGCCATAGAACTCATCAAGGCCTTCGTTTTGACAGGTTATGGCTCCCGTAACTCTAAACGAGCCAGAAGTTCTGGCCGTCAGAATAATCGATATCTACAGGGTGCAACATCCAAGGTGCAAGGTGCAACATCCGTCCGAAATGGCGAAACAGTGCCGTACGACTTTTAGAAATGCGTGCATGGATTTGAAACAGAACAGTGCCATGGTGCACCACTCTCCAGCGATGGTAAATCGAAGACGGGCCACGGTAATCCCGTTTTATCTTAAAAATCCACGTGTCGAAAAAACGAAGGGTAAAAAACTTACGTGACCCGATTGAGATGCCGGTTGTCCTTTTTGGGCGTTAATCTATCCGTTTGTTTGTACCAAAATTGGGCATAACACTCTTCGGATCTGTTTGAAGAGATAAAATGAAGATAAAATTTGTAAAATGAAGCAGATCTAACAAACACACCAATAAACATATAATAAAATGCATAGAAACACAAAGTTTTAGAGTGGTTCGGCGTATTGCCTACGTCCACTATGAAGTTTTATCACTTTATTGCTTGATACTTGAAGATTACAAGTTTTTTAGAGCGAAGTACAGCAGATAATAAGCTTAAATTCGAGATCAATGGCAGTAATGGCGTTCTGGAGTGAACGTGGCAGAGTCCGGGCGCTTTTTTACTCTCAAAATTCTCCGACCCCCTTTCTGAATGACCAGGGGCTCTATTTATAGGTGTAGGAGGCTGATATTTCGCCTAAAATCCGGGGAGACCGCTTCTAGCACGTGAGGGGGCCCACATGCCCGGCCTTAGGAGATTAGGGCCCGTTCCGGGATCGATTCGAACTCAATTTCGAATCGATCAGGATTTGATCAGATTGTGCTGAAATTTGGCATGAACATTCCTCATGTTGGCAGTAAGCTACTGTGAAAATTTCGTATCATTTGGACTTGTAGATCTCGAGATATGATCGATGCAAGTTGGTCCGTGATCGATACGACGCAACTTCGAATCGATCAAGAATTCATCCGATGGAGCTGAAATTTGGCATGAACATTCCTCATGTTGGAAGTAAGCTACTGTGAAAATTTCGTATCATTTGGACTTGTGGATATTGAGATATGATCGATGCAAGTTGGTCCGTGATCGATACGACGCAACTTTGAATCGATCAAGAATTCATCCGGTGGAGCTGAAATTTGGCATGAACATTCCTCATGTTGGCAGTAAGCTACTGTGAAAATTTCTTATCATTTGGACTTGTAGATCTCGAGATATGATCGATGCAAGTTGGTCCGTGATCGATACGACGCAACTTCGAATCGATCAAGAATTCGTCCGATGGAGCTGAAATTTGGCATGAACATTCCTCATGTTGGCAGTAAGCTCCTGTCCAAATTTGGTGGTATTTGGACTTATAGATCTCGAGATATGATCGATGCAAGTTGGTCCGTGGTCGATACGATGCAACTTCGAATCGATCAAGAATTCGTCCGATGGAGCTGAAATTTGGCGTGAACATTCTTTAGGTTGCCAGTCGGCTCCTGTCCAAATTTGGTGGCATTTGGACTTATAAATCTCGAGATATGATCGATGCAATTTTGGATTTCTCAACCGTGATCCATCAATATCTTGAGCATACGAACTCCGATTGACTTGAAATTTGGAACGTTGGCTTTCTCAGCTTTGCTTTTAATGTCTTATAAATTGTAGCTCGGTCCGGATTCGAAAAAAATTTACCGACATCCATAGTAGACCTATGTATAACTGATCTCCAGGACGAACCATCCTTGGTTTCTAGTCAAGTTCTTGGTGTCACGGCCTTGCCAAAAGGCGGGATAACATTTGCCCCCCAAAGTACGTCTTGTGTGAACATGACGTGCTTTGAAAGGCTTCCATCTTCATTCTGAAAAGTTCTATCCAATTCACTGAGTAGTTGCTATCTTTTCGTCAAAAGATGTTGCCTTTGGTTGATCTTTAGTGACGTAGATGTCAAACTATTAATTGTCAATGATCATGAAGTGTTTTGTTGTAACTGAGTGTTGAGCACTAGCGATTTGTTGTTCATCGTTCTGATCGTCATCAGGTAAGCACTCAATTCCTGGTAAATTTGAAAATTGAGTGCTAGTTTGGCATACATGCACATATGTTAGGCTGACACCTATTCATGTTTGCACATTTGTGGGTCGTCATCAAGTTCTTTAGTTGTTGTTTGGATTGAGTTTATATCGATCCTCTCCTGGATCGAAGTGAAATTTGAGTTGTAACAACGCTCGATGGTTGTTTTAAGTCCTTCCTTTCGTATCGATCCTCTCCTGGATCGATTTGAGACGTTAGAATGTATGCTTCGTATCGATGGATACGTAATATAAGGTCTTGGATTGATGGATATATTGCGTGAATGATTGAGCCTAGCTTTCACTGTGTTTATACTATAGTCCAAGTTGTAAGAGCTAGAGTTGTTTGATAAAAGATAAAATTATACTCATATCATTTCTCGTGCATGCCCCCAAGTCTGGGGAATATCTCGATAAGCAGCAAGGTAGATAATGTTCGCTTCAATTTCGCACTCTATCCCATTGAACCGTGATATCGAGTTAACCGATGGAAGGCCGAGCCGTGCCATATTCTGCTTTCTGTCCTAGTTCTTTCCTCTAGGTAGAATACTTCGTTGCCTCATCGACATTCACTTTGTTGCTTATGTCGTCATACTCCGGGCAAAAATTGAAGAGTGAATCGTCCAGTAAGATCCAATGTAGGATTGATACTTCCCTTATCGGATTGAGGGTAAGAATCGGTGCATGGACAGTTCTGTTGCACTCGTTGTGAATAGCTCGTTTAGTCGGATCATGGTAAGAGTCGAAGAATGAATGGTCGCACTACATTCTTTCGGAGTTGGGCGATCAACCACATCCTATTCGATTTAGGTTCTTCCGTCAGATATACGGACAAAATCAGCTCAAATGCAGTCAAGTCATGCTCATCCAGTCTCATGCTCTTCCTGGCGGATCGAAGGAGGGCGACGAGGTTGAATGGTCAAGTTACACTCATTCGTGGTTCTATCCATGCTCTGGTGGTCGAAGGTATTCGATGGGCGCTCGTGTCACATCGATTTGTAATTGAAGAGGATCGGTATTGGTCGTCGATTTAGCGACACAATGTAGAATGTACGGACCTCATTGCCTATCGACCCATTGGTATGATATGAAAGGTGCAGATCGATATTGCCCGTCGATCTCGCGGTACGATATAATTGGCTCCCCGTAACTTCGAGCATCATTCTGATTGGTTAGCATTAAGGCCTCCTTGCAGTCGTTGCCTTAAGTTGCAAAGGAATCTGAATAGCTAGCAATGTAGCTAGTCTCATTTCTCTTCTTTCAATGATTTGTTCTTCTGCCCCTAGTCTTGGGTTAGCAGAGTTAGTTTGTGGACGGTCCAATTGCATCTGTAGCGAGTTTATACTCCTCTTGTCGACTTTAGGTCGGAGTTGGTGAATGAATGGTCGAATCACATTCTTCATCTGTCTATAGTCGCAGTCGCACTCTGGGGACTAGGGGCAGTTGAAGGGCCATTAGTCACACCTAATTGATGTTCATACCCATGTCCCCACTCTGGGGACCAAGAATTTTAGCAGAAAATGGTCAACCACATTTTCCTCGATTAATTCCTCTGGCACTTGTCAATGGAGAAAGTCGAAGGGTAGTCGGTCACATTGCGGCAACTTTAATTTGATGTCTCTCCTACTGAATTGGAGGAAGGAGTTGATTGGCAGATGGTTGGGTCACATCCGTCCACGTTGCATGCACAACTCGCTAGATCGTTGGCTAGAGTTAGCGGATGAACGGTCGTGTCATGTTCATTTGCGGTAGGATGGGTAGTCACATCCATTTAGAATAAGGCATTCAGCTAGGTCCGTTTTGCGAATCTACATCTCCCTATCGAATCAAGGAAAAAATCTTATCTTGCTGGGTTGGAGTGCATCCCTAAAAGATTATGTTATAGGTCCCGTGCCGGGAATAAGTGTTGATGCATGAATGGTCATGTCGTGCCTGCTTAGTGCTAGATAGTCGGATCACAACCGATTTTTTATGATAAGTGTGCCCCCATGTCAGGGGAAGAGTTGGAAAGAAGAAAGTCTAACCACATCCGCTTTTTGTACTACAGAACTTGTTGCGGAATTAGAATTGATAGTTGGACAATAAAATCGCATCCCTTC
Organism: Allium cepa; assembly: GCA_030765085.1. NCBI lineage: Eukaryota > Viridiplantae > Streptophyta > Magnoliopsida > Asparagales > Amaryllidaceae > Allium > Allium cepa. The sequence continues at coordinate 5,313,413 of CM060941.1, forward strand.
TGGTATTTATATTCCAATCCATGCTTCGAGGATTGGAGTTGGTTGATGGGTGGTATGTCACGCCCACTAGGTCTGTTCACTTCAGTATGTGCTTTCGGGACCAGAGTTAGTTGATGTTTACAATCCAGTTCACACTCTGGGAATCTGGAATTAGTTGATGGGTGGTTAGTCACACCCATTTGGCATTCGTGCTCCAGTCCGTGCTCTCAGGACTTGAGTGAGTCGTTGTTTTATATTCCAATTCATCCTCTGGGAATCTGGAGTTCATTGATGTTTATACTCCAGTTCGCACTCTGGGAATCTGGAGTTAATTGATGTGTGGTCGATCACACCCATTTTAGTGTTTATACTCCAGTCCGCACTCTGGGGACTTAGAGTTATTAAATGTTTATACTCCAGTTTGCAACTTTGACTTGGCATTCGCACTCTAATTCACACTCTGCGAATTTGGAGTTGACATTTTATTTTGGTCCGCGCTCCGGGAACCAGGAATTGATGTTTATACTCCACTTCACGCTCTGGGGAATTGGAGTTAACATTTGTATTTTCTGGTTCGCCCTTCGGGAACCTGGAATTGATGCTTATACTCCACTTCATGCTCTGGGAATTTAGAGTTAGCATGTACGTTTTGGGTTCGCACTCCGGGAACCTGGAATTGATGTTTATCCTCCAATTCACGCTCTGAGAACTTGGAGCTAGCATTGACGTTTCGGTTCACGCTCCGGGAACCTGGAATTGATGTTTGTACTCCGACTCGCGCTCTGGGAATCTGGAGTTAGCATTTGCATTTTGGTTCACACTCCGGGAACCTGGAATCGATGTTTGTACTCCGACTCACGCTCTGGGAATTTGGAGTTAGCATGCGTGCTTCGGTTTGCGCTCCGGGAACTTGTAATTTATGTTTATACTCCAATTCATGCTTTGAGAACTTGGAGTTAGCACGGATGCTTAGGTTCACGCTCCGGGAACCTGTAATTTATGTTTATACTCCAATTCATGCTTTGGGAACTTGGAGTTAGCACGGATGCTTCGGTTCGCGCTCCGGGAACCTGTAATTTATGTTTATACTCCAAATCATGTTTTGGGAACTTGGAGTTCGCATTGATGGGTTGGTTCGCACTCCGGGAACCTGGAATAGATGTTTATACTCCAGTTCACACTCTGGGAAGTTGGAGTCGGCCGATAGATGGTCAGTCACACCTATTTGGGCTCTTTAGGAATTCGTTCACACTCTGGGAACGATGGATTTGATGTTTATACTCCAATTCGCACTCTGGGAAGTTGGAGTCCGTTCACACTCTGGAAACGATTTAATGGTTGTTTATACTCCAATTCACACTCTGGGAAGTTGGAGTCCGTTCGCACTCTGGGAACGATTTATTGGATGTTTATACTCCAATTCACACTCTAGGAAGTTGGAGTCCGTTCGCACTTCGGGAACGATTTATTAGATGTTTATACTCCAATTCACACTCTGGGAAGTTGGAGTCCGTTCGCACTCTGGGAACGATTTATTGGATGTTTATACTCCAATTCACACTCTGGGAAGTTTGAGTCCGTTCGCACTCTGTGAACGATTTATTGGATGTTTATACTCCAATTCACACTCTGGGAAGTTGGAGTCCGTTCGCACTCTGGGAACGATGGATTTGATGTTTATACTCAAATTCGCACTCTGGGAAGTTGGAGTCCGTTCGCACTCTGGGAACGATTTATTGGATGTTTATACTCCAATTCACACTCTAGGAAGTTGGAGTCCGTTTGCACTCTGAGAACGATGGATTTGATGTTTATACTCCAATTCGTACTCTGGGAAGTTGGAGTCCGTTCGCACTCTGGGAACGATTTATTGGATGTTTATACTCCAATTCACACTCTGGGAAGTTGGAGTCCGTTCGCACTCTGGGAACGTTGGATCTGATGTTTATACTCCAATTCGCACTCTGGGAAAGTGGAGTTAGTGTTTATACTCCGGTTCGCACTCTGGGAACCTAGAGTTGATTGTAGGAATGTCGTGTGTCGGTCCGGTTCAGCCTTTGATGCGATGGCTTGCCCCCGAGCTGAGGGTTTCGCTTAGCAAATGATCGGTGGGTTCTCGATTACTTTCCACTTATCTGCCATCAATGAAGGATGAGACTTAGTTTATGGACGGATGAATCGCATCCGTGTTCATATGGATCCCGCTTCTGCCAAGCCTAAGGAGTAAGATTAGTGTTCTGGCAAGCTTTAAGCTCGAGCAGAGGAGAGGATGGCTGAACTACATCTGCTTTGAGTTGTGTATTTTCCCTTAAGTTGGGGGCAAGAGTTGGAGAGTAGACGGTCGAGCCACGTCCACTCTACGCTTTGCGCTCTTCCAGTCGAGTTGAGGAAGAGAGTTGGAATGATGGCTCATGATGATTAGCGAGTAAGCAGTCGGTTGTTGATGACTATAAATTGAGGGTTGGCCCTTGATAAAGTCGGTTTGAGGCATGATTGTTTTGTCGAATCATTGATGCAAACTGGGGAGTGAATGGTCAAACCATATCCGCTATAAATATGTGCTCTTAAAAAACCCCAAGTGTCCAATGCAGGATTGGATGCATGGACGGTCATGTCACGTCCATCTTTGGTGTGATTTCGATTTTATTGGGCATCAGAAGAAGCATAAGTATTTTGGAATGCTTCAAGTAAGAGATGGAGAGTGCATGGTTGGGACATATAACTCCACGTCTTTCTGAAATCTCCTAATTAAATTGCATAGGCAAGTGAGTGGATGGTCGGTTGCATCCACTTCGTACTGGAGCCCTGAATTGGTTTGTCTCTTCCACTTTGATGGCTTGCCCCCAAGTCAGGTGCATAGAGCAGCCGGCGAGTGGTTGAATCATGCTTATCATGATGATACCTAAATGACTTTATCATAGTCCACGGAGGTTGTTTTGCACCGATCCTTAAGTACTCGGTTACCTGCATCATTTGCAAGTAGTTTAATTCAAGTCGATTATATTTTGCAACATAAACGAAATAGAAATAATTCAAAAGAGATCGGATAAAATCTCATTGATAAGTGAAGCGGCGTCGTATGCTCGCTATTGCACTTTGGTGCAGCCTTTCACAGTTGGGAATCTAACGCAAATGGTTCAGTTTGATCAAAGTTTCGATTGAGGTTGGGGGTTCCCGGCTCTTCATTTTATGGGGCTTGAACATATTGCCAGAGCTATCCTTTCTGGAGCAGCCTTATGGCATTGGCGTCCATGATAGTCATATAAAGAAGTGGAGCTTCTCGATTTAGAGTATGGAGCAGGTTCATTTTATGTCGCCAAGTTGATCCTTCGTCTGATTCATCAACGTAATGTTGGCCTGGACATGTTGGTGTAGTCGTCGGCGACTATCCACCAGTTCTGTTATCAAACTCTGGAAATAAGCTTTTGTGCTGATTTCATTTATCAGTGTTGGCAGCAATGGGCTGTGGATTTTGATCAGTTCATTGGCTGCCAGCTTCTTTATTCCCTTTAGCAATATGAGAAGTAGAAATGATATGCCTAACTACGATTGACAGTCTTCTTTGAGGAATAGGGGATACAACGCATTTGATGGCATTCATCACTTTTCGTGGACTTCATTCACCATTCTCACTTCATGAGGTAGTGGCGGAGGTTGAATTTCCATAGTACACGGACATAGTCGGCATGTTGAATTTTAGTTGGAAATTCTACGTGTGGGATGGTCTCAATGAATAGGTCCTGACTGGGAACGATACTCGAATCAACATTACAAAGTCCATTTTATGGTTGCGGCGTCTTGTGATACTGGTGAATGATGTATGCCTGACTGCCTAACGTTCGAGTGGTTGGTAATGTCGATTGGATGGTGAGTACATTAATATGGGCTCATAGATTGGTGATTATTTCTAATTTTCACCAGGAAGGAGGCTCGCATAAGATAGTTAGGAAGTCCTCTTAGAGTTGTATGTCATGCTTTTAGTCATATGGACGTGGAATGATTAAGATGCGGTGAATAGCTATGTTTTGAGTTGGCAGAGTAGATAAGGCAGGGTAGTCGTTATACTAGCCATCGCACCATAATTGTCAGTTTAGGAGTTTTAAAAGCTGGTCAAGTTGATTAAGTTGAGCTTTGAATTAACTATGCGGTGAACAGCTATGTTTTATGATGGATACGAAATGTTCGTTCGCATCGATGGTTCGAGCGCTTAAATGATGGATCGAATTAAAGGCAGATAGATGGATACGAACTTCATGTGCGTATCGATGCGAAATGGAGGCAGATGAATGGATACGAAGTACATGTGAGTATCGATTCGAATTGGAGGCAGATGGATGGATACGAAGTAGCGCTCCCTGATGGATACGAAGTAGCGCTCCATGATGGATACGAAGTAGCGCTCCCTGATGGATACGAAGTGGCGCATCCTGATCGATTCGAACAAATGCTTGTTGAGGGCTACGAACAAGGTCGATGCGAAGGAAGCCACCTTTGGATGGATACGAAAATGACCGTATTTTCTGGGTTCGAAAACATGGATACGAAAATGACCATATTTTCTGGGTTCGAAAACATGGGTTCGAAAATGACCATATTTTCTGGGTTCGAAGACATGGATACGAAAATGACCATATTTTCTGGGTTCGAAAACATGGGTTCAAAAATGACCATATTTTCTGGGTTCGAAGACATGGATACGAAAATGACCATATTTTCTGGGTTCGAAAACATGGGTTCGAAAATGACCATATTTTCTGGGTTCAAAAACATGGATACGAAAATGACCATATTTTCTGGGTTCGAAAACATGGGTTCGAAAATGACCATATTTTCTGGGTTCGAAAACATGGGTACGAAATTCATGATGAATGTGGTTCCTCTTAGATCTGCAGCAATCTGAATAGAATAGAAGGAACCATTGAACGATAGATCTGGATCTTCTCCTTAGATTTATGCAATCCGATATCGAAAGTAGATCCAAGGAACGGGAGAAAAACTGGGTTTTTCTCAGTGAAAGCACCAAAGTGTTTGTACCAAAATTAGGCATAACACTCTTCGGATGTGTTTGAAGAGATAAAATGAAGATAAAATTTGTAAAATGAAGCAGATCTAACAAACACACCAATAAACATATAATAAAATGCATAGAAACACAAAGTTTTAGAGTGGTTCGGCGTATTGCCTACGTCCACTATGAAGTTTTATCACTTTATTGCTTGATACTTGAAGATTACAAGTTTTTTAGAGCGAAGTACAGCAGATAATAAGCTTAAATTCGAGATCAATGGCAGTAATGGCGTTCTGGAGTGAACGTGGCAGAGTCCGGGCGCTCTTTTACTCTCAAAATTCTCCGACCTCCTTTCTGAATGACCAGAGGCTCTATTTATAGGTGTAGGAGGCTGATATTTCGCCTAAAATCCGGGGAGACCGTTCTAGCACGTAAGGGGGCCCACATGCCCGGCCTTAGGAGATTGGGGCCCGTTCCGGGATCGATTCGAACTCAATTTCGAATCGATCAGGATTTGATCAGATTGTGCTGAAATTTGGCATGAACATTCCTCATGTTGGCAGTAAGCTACTGTGAAAATTTCGTATCATTTGGACTTGTAGATCTCGAGATATGATCGATGCAAGTTGGTCCGTGATCGATACGACGCAACTTCGAATCGATCAAGAATTCATCCGATGGAGCTGAAATTTGGCATGAACATTTCTCATGTTGGCAGTAAGCTATTGTGAAAATTTCGTATCATTTGGACTTGTAGTTCTCGAGATATGATCGATGCAAGTTGGTCCGTGATCGATACGACGCAACTTCGAATCGATCAAGAATTCATCCGATGGAGCTGAAATTTGGCATGAACATTCCTCATGTTGGCAGTAAGCTACTGTGAAAATTTCGTATCATTTGGACTTGTAGATCTCTAGATATGATCGATGCAAGTTGGTCCGTGATCGATACGAAGCAACTTCGAATCGATCAAGAATTCGTCCGATGGAGCTGAAATTTGGCATGAACATTCCTCATGTTGGCAGTAAGCTCCTGTCCAAATTTGGTGGCATTTGGACTTATAGATCTCGAGATATGATCGATGCAAGTTGGTCCGTGGTCGATACGATGCAACTTCGCATCGATCAAGAATTCGTCCGATGGAGCTGAAATTTGGCGTGAACATTCTTTAGGTTGCCAGTCGGCTCCTGTCCAAATTTGGTGGCATTTGGACTTATAAATCTCGAGATATGATCGATGCAATTTTGGATTTCTCAACCGTGATCCATCAATATCTTGAGCATACGAACTCCGATTGACTTGAAATTTGGAACATTGGCTTTCTCAGCTTTGCTTTTCATGTCTTATAAATTGTAGCTCGGTCCGGATTCGAAAAAAATTTACCGACATCCATAGTAGACCTATGTATAACTGATCTCCAGGACGAACCATCCTTGGTTTCTAGTCAAGTTCTTGGTGTCACGGCCTTGCCAAAAGGCGGGATAACACCGTTGAAGGCTGAAAGCTATCAAAGCCGTAGAACTCATCGAGGCCTTCGTTTTGACAGGTTATGGCTTTTGTAACTCTAAACGAGCCAGAAGTTATGGTCGTCCGAATAATCGATATCTACATGGTGCAACATCCACGGTGCAAGGTGCAACATCTGTCCGAAATGGCGAAACAGTGCCGTACGACTTTTAGAAATGCGTGCATGGATTTGAAACGGAATAGTACCATGGTGCACCACTCTCCAGCGATGGTAAATCGAAGACCAGCCACCGTAATCCCGTTTTACCATAAAAATCCACGGGGCGAAAAAACGAAGGGTAAAAAACTTACGATACCCGATTGAGATTCGGGTTGTCCTATTTGGGCATTAATTCATCTGTTGATGGCTGAAAGCTGTCAAAGCCGTAGAACTCATCGAGGCCTTCTTTTTGACTGGTTATGGCTTCCGTAACTCTAAACGAGCCCGAAGTTATGGCCGTCCGAATAATCGATATCTACTGGGTGCAACATCCACGGTGCAAGGTGCAACATCCGTCCGAAATGGCGAAACAGTGCCGTACGACTTTTAGTAATGCGTGCACGGATTTGAAACGGAAAAGTACGATAGTTCACCACTCTTCAGCGATGGGAAGTCGAAGACAGGCCACGGTAATCCCGTTTCACCATAAAAATCCACGTGTCGAAAAAACGAAGGGTAAAAAACTTACGAGACCCGATTGAGATTCGGGTTGTCCTTTTTGGACATTAATCTATCCGTTGACGGCTGAAAGCTGTCCAAGACGTAGAACTCATCGAGCCCTTCGTTTTGACAGGTTATGGCTCCCGTAACTCTAAACGAGCCAGAAGTTATGCCCGTCCGAATAATCGATATCTACAGGGTGCAACATCCACGGTGCAAGGTGCAACATCCGTCCGAAATGGCAAAACAGTGCCGTACGACCTTTAGAAATGCGTGCATGGATTTGAAACGGAACAGTACCATGGTGCAACACTCTTCAGCGATGCGAAGTCGAAGGCGGCCACGGTAATCCCGTTTTACCGTAAAAATCCACGTGTCGAAAAAACGAAGGGTAAAAAACTTACGAGACCCGATTGAGATTCGGGTTGTCCTATTTGGGCATTTATCTATCCGTTGACGGCTGAAAGCTGTCGAAGCCGTAGAACTCATCGAGGCCTTCGTTTTGACAGGTTATGACTCCCGTAACTCTAAACGAGCCAGAAGTTATGGCCGTTCGAATAATCGATATCTACAGGGTGCTACATCCACGGGGCAAGGTGCAACATCCGTCCGGAATGGCGAAACAGTGCCGTACGACCTTTAGAAATGCGTGCATGGATTTGAAATAGAACAGTACCATGGTGCACCACACTTCAGCGATGGGAAGTCGAAGACGGGCCACCGTAATCCCGTTTTACCGTAAAAATCCACGTGCCGAAAAAACGAAGGGTAAAAAACTTACGAGACCCGATTGAGATTCGGGTTGTCCTATTTGGGCATTAACCTATCCGTTGATGGCTGATAGCTGTCAAAGCCGTAGAACTCATCGAGACCTTCGTTTTGACAGGTTATGGCTCCCGTAACTCTAAACGAGCCAGAAGTTATGGCCGTCCGAATAATCGATATCTAATGGGTGCAACATCCACGGTGCAATGTGCAACATCCGTCCGAAATGGAGAAACAGTGCCGTACGACTTTTAGAAATGCGCGCATGGATATGAAAAGGAATAGTACCAGGGTGCACCACTCTTCAGCGATGGGAAGTCGAAGACGGGCCACGGTAATCCCGTTTTACCGTAAAAATCCACGTGTCGAAAAAACGAAGGGTAAAAAATTTACGAGACCCGATTGAGATTCCAGTTGTCCTTTTTGGGCCTTAATCTATCCGTTGACGGCTGAAAGTTGTCAAAGCCGTAGAACTCATCGAGGCCTTCGTTTTTACAGGTTATGGCTTTTGTAACTCTAAACGAGCCAGAAGTTATGGTTGTCCGAATAAACGATATCTATAGGGTGCAACATCCACGGTGCAAGGTGCAACATCCGCCCGAAATGGCGAAACAGTGCCATACGACCTTTAGAAATGCGTGCATGGATTTGAAACGGAACAGTACCATGGTGCACCACCATTCAGCGATGGGAAGTTGAAGACGGGCCACCTTAATCCCGTTTAACTGTAAAAATCCACGTGTCGAAAAAACGAAGGGTTAAAAACTTACGAGACCCGATTGAGATTCGGGTTGTCCTATTTGGGCATTAATCTATCCGTTGACGGCTGAAAGCTGTCAAAGCCGTAGAACTCATCGAGGCCGTCCGAATAATCGATATCTACAGGGTGCAACATCCACGGTGCAAGGTGCAACATCCGTCCGAAATGGAGAAACAGTGTCGTACGACTTTTAGAAATGCGCACATGGATATGAAAAGGAATAGTACCAGGGTGCACCACTCTTCAGCGATGGGAAGTCGAAGATGGGCCACGGTAATCCCTTTTTACCGTAAAAATCCACGTGTTGAAAAAACGAAGGGTAAAAAACTTACGAGACCCGATTGAGGTTCGGGTTGTCCTTTTTGGGATTAATCTATCCGTTGTCGGCTGAAATCTGTCAAAGCCGTAGAACTCATCGAGGCCTTCGTTTTGATAGGTTACGGCTCCCGTAACTCTAAACGAGCCAGAAGTTATGGCTGTCCGAATAATCGATATCTACAGGGTGCAACATCCACAGTGCAAGGTGCAACATCCGTCCGAAATGGCGAAACAGTGTCGTACGACCTTTAGAAATGCGTGCATGGATTTTGAAACGAAACAGTACCATGGTGCACCACTTTTCAGCGATAGAAAGTCGAAGACAGGCCACCGTGATCCCGTTTTACCGTAAAAATCCACGTGTCGAAAAAACGAAGGGTTAAAAACTTACGAGACCCGATTGAGATTCGGGTTGTCCTATTTGGGCATTAATCTATCCGTTGATGGCTGAAAGCTGTCAAAGCCGTAGAACTCATCGAGGCCTTCGTTTTGACAGGTTATGGCTCCCGTAACTCTAAACGAGCCAGAAGTTATGGCCGTTCGAATAATCGATATCTACAGGGTGCAACATCCACGGTGCAAGGTGCAACATCCGTCCGAAATGACGAAACAGTGCCGTACGACTTTTAATAATGCGTGCATGGACTTGAAACGGAACAGTACCATAGTGCACCACTCTCCAGGGATGGGAAGTCGAAGACAGGCCACGGTAATCCCGTTTTACCATAAAAATCCACGTGTCGAAAAAACGAAGGGTAAAAAACTTAAGAGACCCGATTGTGATTCGGGTTGTCCTTTTTGGGTATTAATCTATCCATTGACGGCTGAAAGCTGTCAAAGCCGTAGAACTCATCGAGGCCTTCGTTTTGATAGGTTACGGCTCCCGTAACTCTAAACGAGCCAGAAGTTATGGCCGTCCGAATAAGCAGGGTAAAAAACTTACGAGACCCGATTGAGATTCGGGTTGTCCTTTTTGGGCATTAATCAATCCGTTGACGGCTGAAAGCTGTCAAAGCCGTAGAACTCATCGACGCCTTCGTTTTGACAGGTTATGGCTCCCGTAACTCTAAACTAGCCAGAAGTTATGGCCGTCCGAATAATCGATATCTACAGGGTGCAACATCCACGGTGCAAGGTGCAACATCCGTTCGAAATGGCGAAACAGTGCTGTACGACTTTTAAAAATGCGTGCATGGATTTGAAACGGAATAGTACCATGGTGCACCACTCTCCAGCGATGGGAAGTCGAAGACGGGCCACGGTAATCCCGTTTTACCGCAAAAATCCACGTGTCGAAAAAACGAAGGGTAAAAAACTTACGAGACCCGATTGAGATTCGGGTTGTCCTTTTTGGGCATTAATCTATCTGTTGACGGCTGAAAGCTGTCAAAGCCGTAAAACTCATCGAGGCCTTCATTTTGACAGGTTATGGCTCCCGTAACTCTAAACGAGCCAGAAGTTATGGCCGTCCGAATAATCGATATCTATAGAGTGCAACATCCGTCCGAAATTGCGAAACAATATCGTACGACTTTTAGAAATGCATGCATGGATTTGAAACGGAACATTACCTTGGTGCACCACTCTTTAGCGATGGGAAGTCGAAGACGGGCTACGGTAATCCCGTTTTACCATAAAAATGCACGTGTCGAAAAAACGAAGGGTAAAAAACTTACGAGACCCGATTGAGATTCGGGTTGTCCTTTTTGGGCATTAATCTATCCGTTGATGGCTGAAAGCTGTCAAAGCCATAGAAATCATCGAGGCCTTCGTTTTGACCGGTTATGGATCCCGTAACTCTAAACGAACCAGAAGTTGGCCGTCCGAATAATTGATATCTACAGGGTGCAACATCCACGGTGCAAGGTGCAACATCCGTCCGAAATGGCGAAACAGTGCCGTACGACCTTTAGAAATTCGTGCATGGATTTGAAACGGAACAGTACCATGGTGCACCACTCTCCAGCTATGGTAAATCGAAGACCAGCCACCGTAATCCGGTTTTACCGTAAAAATCCACGTGCCGAAAAAACGAAGGGTAAAAAACTTACGAGACCCGATTGAGATTCGGGTTGTCCTTTTTGGGTATTAATCTATCCGTTGATGGTTGAAAGCAGTCAAAGCCGTAGAAATCATCGAGGCCTTCGCTTTGTTAGGTTATGGCTCCCGTAACTCAAAACGAGCTAGAAGTTATGGCCGTCCGAATAATTGATATCTACAGGGTGCAACATCCACGGTGCAAGTTGCAACATCCGTCCGAAATGGCGAAACAGTGTCGTACGACCTTTAGAAATTCGTGCATGGATTTGAAATGGAATAGTAATATGGTGCACCACTCTCCAGCGATGGAAAGTCGAAGACGTGCCACGGTAATTCCGTTTTACCGTAAAAATCCACGTGTCGAAAAAACGAAGGGTAAAAAACTTACGAGACCCGATTGAGATTCGGTTTGTCCTTTTTGGGCATTAATCTATCCGTTGACGGCTGAAAGTTGTCGAAGCCATAGAACTCATCGAGGCCTTCGTTTTGAAAGGTTATGGCTCCCGTAACTCTAAACGAGCCAGGAGTTATGGCCGTCCGAATAATCGATATCTACGGGGTGCAACATCCACGGTGCAAGGTGTAACATCCGTCCGAAATGGCGAAACAGTACCGTATGACTTTTAGAAATGCATGCATGGATTTGAAACGGAACAGTACCGTGGCGCACCAGTCTCCAGCGATGGGAAGTCGAAGACGGGCCACGGTAATCCCGTTTTACCGTAAAAATCCACGTGTCGAAAAAACGAAGGGTAAAAAACTTACGAGACCCGATTGAAATTCGGGTTATCCTTTTTCGGCATTAATCCATCCGTTGACGGCAGAAAGCTGTCATTGCCGTAGAACTCATCGAGGCCTTCATTTTGACAGGTTATGGCTCCCGTAACTCTAAACGAGCCAGAAGTTATGGCCGTCCGAATAATCGATATCTACAGGGTGCAACATCCACGGTGCAAGGTGCAACATCCGTTCGAAATGGCGAAACAGTGCCGTACGACTTTTTGAAATGCGTGCATGGATTTGAAACGGAACAGTACCATGGTGCACCACTCTCCAGCGATGGGAATTCGAAGATGGGCCACGGTAATCCCATTTTACCGTAAAAATCCACGTGTCGAACAAATGAAGGGTAAAAAACTTACGAGATCCGATTGAGATTCGGGTTGTCCTTTTTGGGCATTAATCTATCTGTTGACGGCTGAAAGCTGTCAATGCCGTAGAACTCATCGAGGCCTTCGTTTTGACAGGTTATGGCTCCCGTAACTCTAAACTAGCCAGAAGTTATGGCCGTCCGAATAATCGATATCTACAGGGTGCAACATCCACGGTGCAAGGTGCAACATCCGTCCGAAATGGCGAAACAGTGCCGTACGAGTTTTAGAAATGCTTGCACGGATTTGAAACGGAACAGTACCATGGTGCACCACTCTCCAGCGATGGGAAGTCGAAGACGGGCCACGGTAATCCCGTTTTACCGTAAAAATCCACGTGTCGAAAAAACGAAGGGTAAAAAATTTACGAGACCCGATTGAGATTCGGGTTGTCCTTTTTGGGCATGAATCTATCCATTGACGGCTGAAAGCTGTCAAAGCCGTAGAACTCATCGAGGCCTTTGTTTTGACAGGTTATGGCTCCCGTAACTCTAAACGAGCAAGAAGTTATGGACGTCCGAATAATCGATATCTACAGAGTGCAACATCCGTCCGAAATGGCGAAACAGTGTCGTACGACTTTTAGAAGTGCGTGAATGGATTTGAAACGGAACAGTGCCATGGTGTACCACTCTTTAGCGATGGGAAGTCAAAGACGGGCCACGGTAATACCGTTTTACCGTAAAAATCCACGTGTCGAAAAAATGAAGGGTAAAAAACTTATGAGACCCGATTGAGATTCGGGTTGTCCTTTTTGGGCATTAATCTATCCGTTGACGGCTGAAAGCGGTCAAAGCCGTAGAACTCATCGAGGTCTTCGTTTTGACAGGTTATGGCTCCCGTAACTCTAAACGAGCTAGAAGTTATGGTCGTCCGCATAATCGATATCTACAGGGTGCAACATCCACGGTGCAAGGTGCAACATCCGTCCGAAATGGAGAAACAGTGCCGTGCGACTTTTAGAAATGCGTGCATGGATTTGAAACGGAAAAGTACCATGGTGCACCACTCTCCAGCGATGGGAAGTCGAAGACGGGCCACGGTAACCCCGTTTTACCGTAAAAATCCACGTGTCGAAAAAACGAAGGGTAAAAAACTTACGAGACCCGATTGAGATTCGGGTTGTCTTTTCTGCGCATTAATCTATCCATTGACGGCTGAAAGCTGTCCAACCCGTAGAACTCATTGAGGCCTTCATGTTGACAGGTTATGGCTCCCGTAACTCTAAATGAGCCAGAAGTTATGGTCGTCCGTATAATCGATTTCTATAGGGTGCAACATCAACGGTGCAAGGTGCAACATCCGTCCGAAATGGCGAAACAGTGCCGTACGACTTTTAGAAATGCATGCATGGATTTGAAACGGAACAGTACCATAGTGCACCACTCTCCAGCGATGTGAAGTTGAAGACGGGCCACAGTAATCCCGTTTTACCGTAAAAATCCACGTGTCGAAAAAACGAAGGATAAAAAACTTACGAGACTCGATTGAGATTCGGGTTGTCCTTTTTGGGCATTAATCTATCCGTTGACGGCAGAAAGCTATCATAGCCGTAGAACTCATCGAGGCCTTCATTTTGACAGGTTATGGCTCCCGTAACTCTAAACGAGCCAGAAGTTATGGCCATCCGAATAATCGATATCTACAGGGTGCAACATCCACGGTGCAAGGTGCAACATCCGTCCGAAATGGCGAAACAGTGCCGTACGACTTTTAGAAATGCGTGCATGGATTTGAAATGGAACAGTACCATAATGCACCACTCTTCAGCGATGGGAAATCGAAGACGGGCCACGGTAATCCCGTTTAACCGTAAAAATCCACGTGTCGAAAAAACGAAGGGTAAAAAACTAACGAGACCCGATTGAGATTCGGGTTGTCCTTTTTGGGCATGAATCTATCCATTGACGGCTGAAAGCTGTCAAAGCCGTAGAACTCATCGAGGCCTTCGTTTTGACAGGTTATGGCTCCCGTAACTCTAAACGAGCAAGAAGTTATGGCTGTCCGAATAATCGATATCTACAGAGTGCAACATCCACGGTGCAAGGTGCAACATCCGTCCGAAATGGCGAAACAATGTCGTACGACTTTTAGAAATGCATGCATGGATTTGAAAAGGAACATTACCATCGTGCACCACTCTTTAGCGATGGGAAGTCGAAGACGGGCCACAATAATCCCGTTTTACCATAAAAATACACGTGTCGAAAAAACGAAGGGTAAAAAACTTACGAGACCCGATTGAGATTCGGGTTGTCCTTTTTGGGCATTAATCTATCCGTTGACGGCTAAAAGCTGTCAAAGCCGTACAACTCATCGAGGCCTTCGTTTTGACCGGTTATGGATCCCGTAACTCTAAATGAGCCAGAAGTTATGGCCGTCCGAATAATCGATATCTACAGGGTGCAACATCCACGGTGCAATGTGCAACATCCGTCCGAAATGGCGAAACAGTGCCGTACCACCTTTAGAAATTCATGCATGGATTTGAAACGGAGCAGTACCATGGTGCACCACTCTCTAGCGATGGTAAATCGATGACCAGCCACCGTAATCCGGTTTTACCGTAAAAATCCACGTGTCGAAAAAACGAAGGGTAAAAAACTTACGAGACCCGATTGAGATTCGGGTTGTCCTTTTTGGGCATTAATCTATCCGTTGAAGGCTGAAAGCTGTCAAAGCCGTAGAACTCATCGAGGCCTTCGTTTTGACAGGTTATGGCTCCCGTAACTCTAAACGAGCCAGAAGTTATGGCCGTCCGAATAATCGATATCTACAGGGTGCAACATCCACGGTGCAAGGTGCAACATCCGTCCGAAATGGCGAAACAGTGCCGTACGACCTTTAGAAATTTGTGCATGGATTTGAAACAGAACAGTAATATGGTGCACCACTCTCCAGCGATGGGAAGTCGAAGACGGGCCACGGTAATCCCGTTTTACCGTAAAAATCCACGTGTCGAAAAATCGAAGGGTAAAAAACTTACGAGACCCGATTGAGATTCGGGTTGTCCTTTTTGGGCATTAATCTATCCGTTGACGGCCGAAAGCTGTCAAAGCCGTAGAACTCATCGAGGCCTTCGTTTTGACAGGTTATGGCTCCCGTAACTCTAAACGAGCCAGGAGTTATGGCCGTCCGAATAATCAATATCTACAGAGTGCAACATCCACGGTGCAAGGTGCAACATCCGTCCGAAATGGCGAAACAGTACCGTATGACTTTTAGAAATGCGTGCATGGATTTGAAACGGAACAGTACCCTGGTGCACCACTCTCCAGCAATGGGAAGTCGAAGACGGGCCACGGTAATCCCGTTTTACAGTAAAAATCCACGTGTCGAAAAAACGAAGGGTAAAAAACTTACGAGACCCAATTGAGATTCGGGTTGTCCTTTTTGGGCATTAATCTATCCGTTGATGGCAGAAAGCTGTCATATCCGTAGAACTGATCGAGTCATTCGTTTTGACAGGTTATGGCTCCCGTAACTCTAAACGAGTCAGAAGTTATGGCCGTCCGAATAATCGATATCTACAGAGTGCAACATCCACGGTGCAAGGTGCAACATCCGTCCGAAATGGAGAAACAGTGCCGTACGACTTTTAGAAATGCGTGCATGGATTTGAAATGGAACAGTACCATGGTGCACCACTCTGCAGCGATGGGAAGTCGAAGACGGGCCACAATAATCCCGTTTTACCGTAAAAATCCACGTGTCGAAAAATCGAAGGGTAAAAAACTTACGAGACCCGATTGAGATTCGGGTTGTCCTTCTTGGGCATTAATCTATCCGTTGACGGCCGAAAGCTGTCAAAGCCGTAGATCTCATCGAGGCCTTCGTTTTGACAGGTTATGGCTCCCGTAACTCTAAACGAGCAAGAAGTTATGGACGTCCGAATAATCGATATCTACAGAGTGCAACATCCACGGTGCAAGGTGCAACATCCGTCCGAAATGGCGAAACAGTGTCGTACGACTTTTAGAAGTGCGTGCATGGATTTGAAACGGAACAGTACCATGGTGTACCACTCTTTAGCGATGGGAAGTCAAAGACGGGCCACGGTAATACCGTTTTACCGTAAAAATCCACGTGTCGAAAAAACGAAGGGTAAAAAACTTACGAGACCCGATTGAGATTCGGGTTGTCCTTTTTGGGCATTAATCTATCCGTTGACGGCTGAAAGCTGTCAAAGCCGTAGAACTCATCGAGGTCTTCGTTTTGACAGGTTATGGCTCCCGTAAATCTAAACGAGCTAGAAGTTATGGTCGTCCGAATTATCGATATCTACAGGGTGCAACATCCACGGTGCAAGGTGCAACATCCGTCCGAAATGGAGAAACAGTGCCGTACGACTTTTAGAAATGCGTGCATGGATTTGAAACGGAAAAGTACCATGGTGCACCACTCTCCAGCGATGGGAACTCGAAGACGGGCCACGGTAACCCCGTTTTACCGTAAAAATCCACGTGTCAAAAAAACGAAGGGTAAAAAACTTACGAGACCCGATTGAGATTCGGGTTGTCCTTTTTGCACATTAATCTATCCGTTGACGGCTGAAAGCTGTCAAACCCGTAGAACTCATCGAGGCCTTCGTGTTGACAGGTTATGGCTCCCGTAACTCTAAATGAGCCAGAAGTTATGGTCGTCCGTATAATCGATTTCTATAGGGTGCAACATCCACGGTGCAAGGTGCAACATCCGTCCGAAATGGCTTAACAGTGCCGTACGACTTTTAGAAATGCATGCATGGATTTGAAACGGAACAGTACCATAGTACACCACTCTCCAGCGATGTGAAGTCGAAGACGGGCCACAGTAATCCCGTTTTACCGTAAAAATCCACGTGTCGAAAAAACGAAGGATAAAAAACTTACGAGACCCGATTGAGATTCGGGTTGTCCTTTTTGGGCATTAATCTATCCGTTGACGGCAGAAAGCTATCATAGCCGTAGAACTCATCGAGTCCTTCATTTTGACAGGTTATGGCTCCCGTAACTCTAAACGAGCCAGAAGTTATGGCCATCCGAATAATCGATATCTACAGGGTGCAACATCCACGGTGCAAGGTGCAACATCCGTCCGAAATGGCGAAACAGTGCCGTACGACTTTTAGAAATGCGTGCATGGATTTGAAATCGAACAGAACCATAATGCACCACTCTCCAGCGATGGGAAGTCGAAGACGGGCCACGGTAATCCCGTTTAACCGTAAAAATCCACGTGTCGAAAAAATGAAGGGTAAAAAACTTACGAGACCCGATTGAGATTCGGGTTGTCCATTTTGGGAATTAATTTATCCGTTGACAGCTGAAAGCTATCAAAGCCGTAGAACTCATCGAGGCCTTCGTTTTGACAGGTTATGGCTCCCGTAACTCTAAATGAGCCAGAGGTTATGGCTGTCCGAATAATCGATATCTACAGAGTGCAACATCCACGGTGCAAGGTGCAACATCCGTCCGAAATGGCGAAACAATGTCGTACGACTTTTAGAAATGCATGCATGGATTTGAAACGGAACAGTACCATCGTGCACCACTCTTTAGCGATGGGAAGTCGAAGACGGGCCACGGTAATCCCGTTTTACCGTAAAAATCCACGTGTCGAAAAAACGAAGGGTAAAAAACTTACGAGACCCGATTGAGATTCGGGTTGTCCTTTTTGGGCATTAATCTATCCGTTGACGGCTGAAAGCTGTCAAAGCCGTACAACTCATCGAGGCCTTCGTTTTGACCGGTTATGGATCCCGTAACTCTAAACGAGCCAGAAGTTATGGCCGTCCGAATAATCGATATCTAAAGGGTGCAACATCCACGGTGCAATGTGCAACATCCGTCCGAAATGGCGAAACAGTGCCGTACCACCTTTAGAAATTCGTGCATGGATTTGAAACGGAGCAGTACCATGGTGCACCACTCTCCAGAGATGGTAAATCGAAGACCAGCCACCGTAATCTGGTTTTACCGTAAAAATCCACGTGTCGAAAAAACGAAGGGTAAAAAACTTACGAGACCCGATTGAGATTCGGGTTGTCCTTTTTGGGCATTAATCTATCCGTTGACGGCTGAAAGCTGTCAAAGCCGTAGAACTCATCGAGGCCTTCGTTTTGACAGGTTATGGCTCCCGTAACTCTAAACGAGCCAGAAGTTATGGCCGTCCGAATAATCGATATCTACAGTGTGCAACATCCACGGTGCAAGGTGCAACATCCGTACGAAATGGCGAAACAGTGCCGTACGACCTTTAGAAATTCATGCATGGATTTGAAACGGAACAGTAATATGGTGCACCACTCTCTAGCGATGGGAAGTCGAAGCCAGGCCACGGTAATCCCGTTTTACCGTAAAAATCCACGTGTCGAAAAAATGAAGGGTAAAAAATTTACGAGACCCGATTGAGATTCGGATTGTCATTTTTGGGCATTAATCTATCCGTTGATGGCTGAAAGCTGTCAAAGCTGTAGAACTCATCGAGGCCTTTGTTTTGACAGGTTATGGCTCCCGTAACTCTAAACGAGCTAGAAGTTATGGCCGTCCGAATAATCGATATCTACAGGGTGCAACATCCACGGTGCAAGGTGCAACATCCGTCCGATATGGCGAAACAGTGAGTACGACCTTTAGAAATTCATGCTTGGATTTGAAACGGAACAGTAATATGGTGCACCACTCTCCAGCGATGGGAAGTCGAAGACGTGCCACGGTAATCCCGTTTTACCGTAAAAATCCACGTGTCGAAAAAACGAAGGGTAAAAAATTTACAAGACCCGATTGAGATTAAGATTGTCCTTTTTGGGCATTAATTTATCCGTTGATGGCTGAAAGCGGTCAAAGCCGTAGAACTCATCGAGGCCTTCGTTTTGACAGGTTATGGCTCCCGTAACTCTAAACGAGCCAGAGGTTATGGTCGTCCGAATAATCGATATCTACAGAGTGCAACATCCACGGTGCAAGGTGCAAAATCCGTCCGAAATGGCGAAACAGTGCCGTACGACCTTTAGAAATGCGTGCATGGATTTGAAACGGAACAGTACTATGGTGCACCACTCTTCAGCGATGGGAAGTCGCAGACGGGCCACGGTAATCCCGTTTTACCGTAAAAATCCACGTGTCGAAAAAACGAAGGGTAAACTACTTACGAGACCAAATTGAGATTCGGGTTGTCCTTTTTGGGCATTAATCAATCCGTTGACGGCTGAAAGCTGTCAAAGCTGTAGAACTCATCGAGGCCTTTGTTTTGACAGGTTATGGCTCCCGTAACTCTAAACGAGGTAGAAGTTATGGTCGTCCGAATAATCGATATCTACAGGGTGCAACATCCACGGTGCAAGGTGCAACGTCCGTCCGAAATGGCGAAACAGTGCCGTACGACTTTTAGAAATGCGTGCATCGCTTTGAAACGGAACAGTACCATGGTGCACCCCTCTCCAGCGATGGGAAGTCGAAGACGGGCCATGGTAATCCCGTTTTACCGTAAAAATCCACGTGTCGAAAACGAAGGGTAAAAAACTTACGAGACCCAATTGAGATTCGGGTTGTCCTTTTTGGCCATTAATCTATCCGTTGACGGCTGAAAGCTGTCAAAGCCGTAGAACTAATCGAGGCCTTCGTTTTGACAGGTTATGGCTTCCGTAACTCTAAACGAGCCAGAAGTTATGGCCGTCCGAATAATCGATATCTACAAAGTGCAACATCCACGGTGCAAGGTGCAACATCCGTTCGAAATGGCGAAACAGTGCCGTACGACTTTTAGAAATGCGTGCATGGATTTGAAACAGAACAGTACCATGGTGCACCACTCTCCAGCGATGGGAAGTCGAAGACGGGCCACGGTAATCCCGTTTTACCATAAAAATCCACGTGTCGAAAAAACGAAGGGTAAAAAACTTACCAGTCCCGATTGAGATTCGGGTTGTCCTTTTTGGGTATTAATCTATCCGTTGACGGCAGAAAGCTATTATAGCCGTAGAACTCATCGAGGACTTCATTTTGACAGGTTATGGCTCCCGTAACTCTAAACGAGCCAGAAGTTATGGCCATCCGAATAATCGATATCTACAGGGTGCAACATCCACGGTGCAAGGTGCAACATCCGTCCGAAATGGCGAAACAGTGTCGTACGACTTTTAGAAATGCGGGCATGGATTTGAAACGGAACAGTACCATGGTGCACCACTCTCCAGCGATGGGAAGTCGAAGACGGGCCACGGTAATCCCGTTTTACCGTAAAAAGCCGCGTGTCGAAAAAACGAAGGGTAAAAAACTTACGAGACCCGATTGAGATTCGGGTCGTCCTTTTTGGGAATTAATCTATCCGCTGACGGCTGAAAGCCGTCAAAGCCGTAGAACTCATCGAGGCCTTCGTTTTTGATAGGTTATGGCTCCTGTAACTCTAAACGAGCCAGAAGTTATGGCCATCCTAATAACCGATATCTACAGGGTGCAACATCCACAGTGCAAGGTGCAACATCCGTCCGAAATGGCGAAACAGTGCCGTACGACTTTTAAAAGTGCGTGCATGGATTTGAAACGGAACAGTACCAAGGTGCACCACTCTTCAGCGATGGGAAGTCGAAGACGGGCTACGGTAATCCCGTTTTACTGTAAAAATCCATGTGTCGAAAAAACGAAGGGTAAAAAACTTACGAGACCCAATTGAGATTCGGGTCGTCCTTTTTGGGAATTAATCTACCCGTTGACGGCTGAAAGCTGTCAAAGCCGTAGAACTCATCGAGGCCTTCGTTTTTGACAGGTTATGGCTCCCGTAACTCTAAACGAGCCAGAAGTTATGGCCGTCCGAATAATCGATATCTACAGGGTGCAACATCCACGGTGCAAGGTGCAACATCCGTCCGAAATGGTGAAACAGTGCCGTACGACTTTTAAAAATGCGTGCATGGATTTGAAACGGAACAGTACCATGGTGCACCACTCTTCAGCGATGGGAAGTCGAAGACGGGCCATGGTAATCCCGTTTTACCGTAAAAATCCACGTGTCGAAAAAACGAAGGGTAAAAAACTTACGAGACCCGATTGAGATTCGGGTTGTCCTTTTTGGTCATAAATCTATCCGTTGACGGTTGAAAGCTATTAAAGCCGTAGAACTCATCGAGGCCTTCGTTTTGACAGGTTATGGCTCCCGTAACTCTAAACGAGCTAGAAGTTATGGCCGTCCGAATAATCGATATCTACAAGGTGCAACATCTACGGTGCAAGGTGCAACATCCATCCGATATGGCGAAACAGTGCCGTACGACCTTTAGAAATGCATGCATGGATTTGAAACGGAACAGTACCATGGTGCACCTGTGATGACCGCCCATGACTCCTGCACAGAAACAAGGGAAAGGTGCGCTGAAAGTGTGACAGGCAGCCATGGGTGACCGTCAAGAGTAGAATAAACATCGCAGAATCTATCGTACAACTCACAGCTCATGGATAAAATACAATAGAGAAATATAATATAGTGTAGCTCCAAAGAACAGAACATCATCATATAAGTATCATAGTAATTTTTATACAACATATGAATCATCCATACATCAAAGCCTCACTACATAACACTCAAACAAAAACAACAGCGGAACACCCAGTACATATAATAAGAAATAATATGCAAAAGCCTCCTGCTCGTCTTCGTCGTCATCAGCGTAGACCTCCATGAACAGCACCTGTCACCTGCTACCTAGTCTGCCCATCCCAACATGGATGAACAGCCCAAGGTAATAAGAGGAGACATAAAACCTTGAGTCAGACAAAGTCTTAGTGAGCAGTAAATCAATTATCAAACATACCAAAAGAGCATATGGGATAAAAGGAATAGGAACCAAACCATCCCACTCCACCTCTTTCTACAGTGATAGCCCCCAAACACACACTAAGGAGAAGCAAGCATAACATACCAGACAATTAAGGTAAAGCAATAACCACTCGAGTTAAGGTCGATGTTTTCCAAATACAAACCCCCAAGGCCTAAACCAAGATCAGATAAGCACCCAGAAAACACCGCTCTTGAGACCGAATGATGGTACAATCAAATATCCATGACTCTGGCTATCACTGTTAACCTTGCTTCGAAATCACCGTTAATTGAATGACCGACTCCTTCCTGAGCCATCTGTCAAGGGCTAATGGTAACCCCGGTTCTAGACATAACTCCGCAAGTCATCATGACCCGTGCCTAGGAATTTTCGCAACTACCCAGAGTACTCGACCACCTACCTGTAGTCTTTAGGGTGTCCAGACCACCTACCTGTAGTCTTTAGGGCAACCCTTGTACTCTTGCTTTGAGTCTGCTAGAACCTTCAACAACGATGAAATCCAAGCCTTCTAGTCATCCTCCTTGACGACTATTCTCAACCTAGCCCAAACTACCTCTTGAGCCATCCATTATCAATCAACTCGAACTACCCTTCAAGTTATCAACATGCTTGGAGTAATCCTTCTCGATTATACCAAGGTTACATCACATCATGCCTCGACTCATCTTCATCATAGCAAGGGCTCATCTTAACATCATGGTTTGCCTCATCGCATCATGGCAAAATTCCATCTCAACATCATCCAATCCATACATATGAGCGTCAACATCCACTACATATGCCTTAAGCAACTTTCACCATTCAAGATCCTCTTCCGTAGCTTTTGAATTGTCTTTGACCATACTTGTCCAAATCTATCAGCTAGATAACTCATTCACAACAATCAAACAAGGCAAACATTAATCCAAACAAATAAGTAGTCAATCAAGACTAAATAGGCATTTATAACTAAAATGGCAATTTCGTAAATAAATGAGCATAGATATAACATACATAAATCATGGGTTTTTAGCATAGATCTAACAAATATAAATCATGGGTTTTTATCTCTACAACTTGGTAAATGAACTTGCATAAGTAAACATCTTCATAAGTAATGGATCTACACTTAGATCTAAGGAAAAATGCATAAAATCCCTATCTACAACACTCCAACAAACCACCAATCCAATATACTCCTTTGGGTCCGCGTGAGAGATAACCACCACTCACCAAATCACCTAAACACCTCAAAAACCAACTAACTCCAGATCTGGACAGCGAAGAACAAGACTTGATTCGTCAAAATCTTGCTTCAAACGATGAAATCTAGCTTGGTTGGATGAAGATCTTCAACTTTGGCTCTTGGATCTTCGATCTTGGATGGATGTTAGAACTAGATTGAAGTGGAGAAAGGAAGCGAAGAAATGTTGTAGTCGAGCTCTCAAAATGGCAGCACTTCGTCGCTTCAAAAACCGGTGCCAAAAAGTGAGCCAAAGCCCTCTATTTATAGGCTGAAATCCCCCATGAGTCGTCCGCCCCTATGAGTCGTCCACGACTCATGACTCACGACTCAAGCCACTACGACTCAAGACTCAACGCGGCTCAAGGTAAAAATGACACAACACACATACGACCCATAAACACGGCCGACCTATCTAAAAAACCGTCCTAACTATGCTACGACTTACGACTTAACTCGTATACGAGTTAACACATAGATCATGTCCTTATGACTCGGCCATACGACTCAACTAGCTGCCGACTCAACTCTTAGGCGACCTAAGGTCTTAACTCGTACCAACGACTCAACCAACCCGGGTTAACTAGTGCTATGGCCCAACAGTTCCAACGGCCCAGATGACCCTACGACCTAACTAAGCCGCTAATGACTTACGACTTAGCATCCTTAAGTCGTCTAAAACTTCTAGGTCGCTAACTCGTTAGCTATGCTAACTCCTAACCCGCTAACACGCTAACTCGCGCAAGCCTATAGGTCGGTGAAGAGCTTAACCCGATCACATCTACTAACTCGTCCCAGCCTTGAGTCGTAACTCGTTCACCCCTATGAGTCGGTCTAACCCTTAACCTGTTAACTCGGCAACTCACTAACTCGGCCAAACCTATAGGTCGCTACCTCTATGAGTCGGTCAGATTCTCAACTCGGTCCACTAGTTAACTCGTTAACGACTCAACACTTAACACACGAGTTAACTTCCTATACGACTCAGGCTAAAGACAACATAAACAACACTAACGACCTGTAAATTCTACGATCTATCGACACGCAAAATACGGGCCGTTACATTCTCTCCCCCTTAGGAATTTCGCCCCCGAAATTCCAAACAAACAAGAGCAATCAAAACTATTCTGCATGTCTACCATCCATAGCAATCAACAAACCATGCATCCAATATCTAGCCTAGCATGCAGAATTCTAAAATTAGAACAAGTTACAAGTTCATGAGATGTCACGACACCTTAGGGCCATACCTCGAAGAGTTCAGGATGAGCTGCCTTCATCCTCTCTTCCTCCTCCCACGTACAGTCGTCAACATCATCACTCCATTGTACCTTGAGCAACGTAATCGTCTTCCTCCTAAGCTGTTTCGTGTCGGTTTCAACAACACGAAGCGGCTTACAAGGTCTCGTAACAACTGGATCAACTTCTAAATCTTCACAGCTATCAGCAGAAACCACCGTATTCGAGTCATGCACATACTTCTGTAGATAAGATACATGAAAAACATTGTGCACACCCGCCATCTTTTCCGGTAACTCCAATCTATAAGCGAGCTTTCCAATTCGCTCGATAATCGGGAATGGTCAAACAAATCTCGGAGTTAACTTTCCTTTCTTTCCAAATCGAATAACATTCTTCAGAGGAGAAATCTTCACAAAAACCATATCACCTACATCGAATTCCAAATCCTTACGACGATTATTGGTATAACTTTTCTGACGATCTTGGGCTGCCTTCATTCGTTGCCGAATGATCCCTATACAATCTGAAGTCCGTCGAATCATCTCTGGCCCAAGTATCAGTTTTTCTCCAGTTTCCAACCAACATGTCGGAGAGTCACACGGTCTTCCATACAGTGCTTCATATGGTGCCATGCCAATACTTGACTGATAACTGTTATTATATGCAAATTCCACCAAATGAAGGTGATCTTCCCATGATCCTCCGAAGTCCAAAACACAAGCTCTGAGAAGATCTTCCAAAACTCGGTTGACTCTCTCAGTCTGACCATCTATTTGGGGATGATAAGCTGTACTCGAACACAACTCGGTTCCCAAAACTTCCTGGAAGCTCTTCCAAAATCCACTAGTGAACAATGGGTCTCGATCGCTCACTATACTCTTCGGAATACCATGGAATCGAACTATCCACTTAACATACAACTCAGCCAACTTCGATGCAGTCCTAGTCGATCGAACAGGAATGAATCTTTCACTCTTGGTCAACCAATCTACTATGACCCAAATCGCTTCATTTCCTGCTCTTGTTCTAGGTAGACCATCGATAAAATCCATCTATATCTGTTCCCACTTCCACATAGGAACTTCTAATGGATGAAGCAATCCACTTGGCTTCTTCTGCTCTGCCTTAACCAACTGGCAATTCATACACTTGGAAATAAAATTTCCAACATCCTTCTTCATACCTTCCCAATAATAGGTTCTCTTCATATCCCGATACATCTTATTTCCACCCGGATGAATCGTCAACTTCGAGTGATGACTTTCCCTAAGGACTTCATTTCTCAATCCATCCACATCGGGAACAACTAGTCGTCCTTGCTTTCGAAGCCAACCCTCTCGATCGACTTCAAATCCCTTATCCTTCTCTGGGTCCAATCCAGATTCCAAATCACGGATAATCTTGACAAGCTTATCGTCTCGCTTTTGACTCTCGCCAATCCTTTCCACAAGAGTAGTCCTTATTGATAAGTTTGCCAACATCTCAGGTTCCAATTCACATCTAGGCCTGAAGTCAAACTCAGCCAAATACTCTAGACTCTTCCATTCCGAAAACATGGATTCCAATCCCACATGTCTTCGACTTAACGCATCAGCCACTGCGTTACCTTTTCTCGGAGTATAGGCTATACAAAAATCATACGATGCTAAAAATTCTAGCCACCTCTGCTGTCGAAGATTCAAGTCCTTTTGGGAGAACAGATACTTCAACGACTTATGATCTGTAAACAACTCAAATCGAACTCCCAATAGATAATGTCTCCACATCTTCAAAGCAAAGACAATTGCCGCTAACTCCAAATCATGAGTCGGATAATTCCTTTCATGCGGCTTAAGCTGTCGACTTGCATACGCAACAACTTTATCCCTCTGCATTAGCATTGCTCCAAGTCCAGTACCACATGCATCGGTGTAAACCACCATCTCATCATTCCCACTAGGAATAGTCAAAACAGGAGCACTTGTTAGTCGCTCCTTCAGGATTATGAAAGCTTGCTCACACTTATCATCCCATCTGAACACTTGGTTCTTTTTCGTCAATCCTGTTAACGGTGCAGCTATCTTGGAAAAGTCTTTGATAAACCGACGATAATATCCTGCTAATCCAAGAAAGCTTCTCACATCGGATGCATTCTTAGGTCTAACCCAATCCTGGATCGCTGCCACCTTAGCGGGATCAACCGCGATTCCATTTCCACAGATGACATGGCCTAAGAACCTCACTTCACCCTTCCAGAAGTGACACTTCGAAAACTTAGCCTTTAGCTGATGTTTTCGTAAGATTTCCAAAACAATTCTCAAGTGTGTCTTGTGTTCCTCCTCAGTTCTGGAATAAATCAGAATATCATGCACGAACACAAGCACGAACTTATTCAACTGATCTCTAAACACTCTATTCATAAGATCCACAAAATATGCTGGCGCATTGGTCAATCCAAACGGCATTACCAGCCACTCATAAAAACCGGATGGTGTCCTAAAAGCAGTCTTCGGCACACTATCCTTTGCCACTCTCAACTGGTGAAATCCCGTTGCCAAATCCATCTGAGAAAACACCCTAGATTCGTGAAGCTGATCAAACAAGTCATCTATTCTCGGCAATGGATACTTGTTCTTCCTAGTCACTTTATTCAGCTCACGATAATCCACACACAACCTCAACGATCCATCCGCTTTGGTTGCGAACATAACTGGTGCACCCCATTCGGACACACTTCTCCGAATGAATCCTTTCTGCAAAAGGTCATCAACTTGCACCTTCAACTCTTGCTGCTCCCTAGGCGCCATCCGCCTAAGAGGCATCACAACAGGTCTGGCTCCCTCAACTAGATCGATACGAAACTCAATCTCCCTATACGGCGGTAACCCTTTGACTTCGTCAAAGACATCTTCAAATCCATTCACAATAGGCACCGATGACAGTCCATCCCGTGGAACAACCAGCGAATACATGAAGCTCATGAAGACGCCTTCCTCATGCTTACATCGTATCACAACCTTTCGCCCTTCCATATTCCCGACTGTCACCTCCAGCCTCTCACAATCAATCCTTGCCACATACTTCCTAAGCCAGTCCATACCCAAAATAATTCCGAACCCCGCAAAGTTCAGAACAAAGCAATCACAAACAAACGAGCAATCATGACTCGACACAACTAGACCACGTCATATCATACACAGACATGACGAACCCCCAACTGGATTTGTCACAACCAATGGCCTATCAACAATATCCGGTTTCAAACCTAACTGGCCCACTAAATCATCACAAACAAAAGAATGCGACGCTCCAGTATCAAACAACACTCTAACTAGAACACCACAAATAGAAAGAGTACCTTGAACCACCACACTCTTCCCTTTCTCTTCATCAGTAGGAGCTTTTGAAGACGACGGCACAGCTCCCAAAGCATAAGCTTGCACAATCTGCCTGTCCCTCCTCGGCTCTGGACAATTCTTCTTGATATGTCCCAGCTTATCATAGTTGTAACACTTTCCTGGAACCTTGGGATTCTTACAATCTTTGAAGAGATGGCCCTTCTGCTGGCAGTTGTAGCAGGTCACTTCACCCTTCGGCTTCTTCTAGCCATCCTTACCCCTCTGTTGCTGCTGCTTCCTCTTCTTGTTTCCACCTTGCTGTGGTTTAGACCCTTCCTTGGTCACAGCAACAACAGAACTCTCCCTAGGAAACAAACTCTCATGCCTGAGAGCTTTTTCCACAAGCTTCTCAAACGGATCGTCTAAGTGATCCACCAACTGCCTCCCAAGATAAGCGTCCAAACCGGCCACAAACTTCTCATTCTTCTGATAGGGAGAATCAATCTACGATCTGGCATACTTGGATAAAGCCTCAAACTCAGAAACATACTCAAGAACCGATCTTCCACCTTGCTTGAGCTCTACAAACCTCTTAAACAAAACAGATTTCTGAGCCGTAGAGATGAACTTAGCTTCAAATCTGACTTGGAATTGCTCCCAAGTAATCTCTTCCTCTGGAGTATCAATGGTGATAGAATTCCACCAATCAGCAGCTCTTCCCTGAAGCTGTCTCGATGCAAGCTTCCTCTTAGTTGCATCCTCAGTTCCCAAATCACCAAAAATCCTTCGACAAGCATCAATCCATCCCTGCACTTCAATGGTCGATTCCGTTCCCAAGAAAACCTTTCCTCCAAGAGAAGTATAGTCCTTGCAAAGCTTAGCAAAATCCACTGGTCTTGGATCTTGAACTTGAACTCCCACATCCACTGATGATCCTGAAGCTGGTATTCTCCTCATGATCGAAGTCATCATGGCCTCAAACATAGGAGCATAATCAACAGCTTCCCTAGCAGCACGGCTTTCCCTAGCAGCCTGTCTCTCGCTTCGACTCATCCTTAATATCTACAAAAAGGAATGATTTAGAACACCTTGAGAAACAATTGCATAAGGAGTTCAAATCCTTCTAACTACTATATATTATATATAGTAATCATGCATCAAAATACAATTACGTCTCTCTTACGTAGTTACGTCAGCGAGCGTTGGCTAAAATCAATTAACCAAAGCTCTGATACCAAATGTGACGACCGCCCATGACTCCTGCATAGAAACAAGGGAAAGGTGCGCTGAAAGTATGACAGGCAGCCATGGGTGACCGTCAAGAGTACAATAAACATCGCAGAATCTATCGTACAACTCACAGCGCATGGATAAAATACAATAGAGAAATATAATATAGTGTAGCTCCAAAGAACATAACATCATCATATAAGTATCATAGTAATTTTTATACAACATATGAATCATCCATACATCAAAGCCTCACTACATAACACTCAAACAAAAACAGCAGGGGAACACCCAGTACATATAATAAGAAATAATATGCAAAAGCCTCCTGCTCGTCTTCGTCGTCATCAGCGTAGACCTCCATGAACAGCACCTGTCACCTGCTACCTAGTCTGCCCATCCCAACATGGATGAACAGCCCAAGGTAATAAGAGGAGACATAAAACCTTGAGTCAGACAAAGTCTTAGTGAGCAGTAAATCAATTATCAAACATACCAAAAGAGCATATGGGATAAAAGGAATAGGAACCAAACCATCCCACTCCACCTCTTTCTACAGTGATAGCCCCCAAACACACACTAAGGAGAAGCAAGCATAACATACCAGACAATTAAGGTAAAGCAATAACCACTCGAGTCAAGGTCGATGTTTTCCAAATACAAACCCCCAAGGCCTAAACCAAGATCAGATAAGCACCCAGAAAACACCGTTCTTGAGACCGAATGATGGTACAATCAAATATCCATGACTCTGGCTATCACTGTTAACCTTGCTTCGAAATCACCGTTAATTGAATGACCGACTCCTTCCTGAGCCATCTGTCAAGGGCTAATGGTAACCCCGGTTCTAGACATAATTCCGCACGTCATCAATACCCGTGCCTAGGAATTTTCGCAACTACCCAGAGTACTCGACCACCTACCTGTAGTCTTTAGGGTGTCCAGACCACCTACCTGTAGTCTTTAGGGCAACCCTTGTACTCTTGCTTTGAGTCTGCTAGAACCTTCAACAACGATGAAATCCAAGCCTTCTAGTCATCCTCCTTGACGACTATTCTCAACCTAGCCCAAACTACCTCTTGAGCCATCCATTATCAATCAACTCGAACTACCCTTCAAGTTATCAACATGCTTGGAGTAATCCTTCTCGATTATACCAAGGTTACATCACATCATGCCTCGCCTCATCTTCATCATAGCAAGGGCTCATCTTAACATCATGGTTTGCCTCATCGCATCATGGCAAAATTCCATCTCAACATCATCCAATCCATACATATGAGCGTCAACATCCACTACATATGCCTTAAGCAACTTTCACCATTCAAGAGCCTCTTCCGTAACTTTTGAATTGTCTTTGACCATACTTGTCCAAATCTATCAACTAGATAACTCATTCACAACAATCAAACAAGGCAAACATTAATCCAAACAAATAAGTAGTCAATCAAGATCTAAATAGGCATTTATAACTAAAATGGCAATTTCATAAATAAATGAGCATAGATATAACATACATAAATCATGGGTTTTTAGCATAGATCTAACAAATATAAATCATGGGTTTTTATCTCTACAACTTGGTAAATGAACTTGCATAAGTAAACATCTTCATAAGTAATGGATCTACACTTAGATCTAAGGAAAAATGCATAAAATCTCTATCTACAACACTCCAACAAACCACCAATCCAATATACTCCTTTGGGTCCGCGTGAGAGATAACCACCACTCACCAAATCACCTAAACACCTCAAAAACCAACTATCTCCAGATCTGGACAGCGAAGAACAAGACTTGATTCGTCAAAATCTTGCTTCAAACGATGAAATCTAGCTTGGTTGGATGAAGATCTTCAACTTTGGCTCTTGGATCTTCGATCTTGGATGGATGTTAGAACTAGATTGAAGTGGAGAAATGAAGTGAAGAAATGTTGTAGTCGAGCTCTCAAAAAGGCAGCACTTCGTCGCTTCAAAAAACGGTGCCAAAAAGTGAGCCAAAGCCCTCTATTTATAGGCTGAAATCCCCCATGAGTCGTCCGCCCCTATGAGTCGTCCACGACTCATGACTCACGACTCAAGCCACTACGACTCACGACTCAACGCGACTCAAGGTAAAAACGACACAACACACATACGACACACAAACACGGCCGACCTATCTCAAAAACCATCCTAACTATGCTACGACTTATGACTTAACTCGTATACGAGTTAACACATAGATCATGTCCTTATGACTCGGCCATACGACTCAACTAGCTGCCGACTCAACTCTTAGGCGACCTAAGGTCTTAACTCGTACCAACGACTCAACCAACCCGGGTTAACTAGTGCTATGGCCCAACAGTTCCAACGGCCCAGATGACCCTACGACCTAACTAAGCCGCAAACTACTTAAGGCTTAGCATCCTTAAGTCGTCTAAAACTTCTAGGTCGCTAACTCGTTAGCTATGCTAACTCCTAACCCGCTAACACGCTAACTCACGCAAGCCTATAGGTCGGTGAAGAGCTTAACCCGATCACATCTACTAACTCGTCCCAGCCTTGAGTCGTAACTCGTTAACCCCTATGAGTCGGTCTAACCCTTAACCTATTAACTTGGCAACTCACTAACTCGGCCAAACCTATAGGTCGCTACCTCTATGAGTCGGTCAGATTCTCAACTCGGTCCACTAGTTAACTCGTTAACGACTCAACACTTAACACACGAGTTAACTTCCTATACGACTCAGGCTAGAGACAACATAAACAACACTAACGACCTGTAAATTCTACGATCTATCGACACGTAAAATACGGGTCGTTACGGCACCACTCTCCAGTGATGGGAAGTCGAAGACGGGCCACGGTAATCCCGTTTTACCGTAAAAATCCACGTGTCGAAAAAACGAAGGGTAAAAAACTTACGAGACCCGATTGAGATTCGGGTTGTCCTTTTTGGGCATAAATCTATCTGTTGACGGCTGAAAGCTATTAAAGACGTAGAACTCATCGAGGCCTTCGTTTTGACAGGTTATGGCTCCCGTAACTCTAAACGAGCTGGAAGTTATGGCCGTCCGAATAATCGATATCTACAGGGTGCAACATCCACGGTGCAAGGTGCAACATCCGTCCGATATGGCGAAACAGTGCCGTACGACCTTTAGAAATTCGTGCATGGATTTGAAACAGAATAGTAATATGGTGCACCACTCTCCAGCGATGGAAAGTCGAAGATGAGCCACGGTAATCCCGTTTTACCGTAAAAATCCACGTGTCGAAAAAACGAAGGGTAAAAAACTTTCGAGACCCGATTGAGATTCGGATTGTCCTTTTTGAGCATTAATCTATCCATTGACGGCTGAAAGCTGTCAAAGCCGTAGAACTCATCGAGGCCTTCGTTTTGACAGGTTATGGCTCCCGTAACTCTAAACGAGCCAGAAGTTATGGCGGTCTGAATAATCGATATCTACAGGGTGCAACATCCACGGTGCAAGGTGTAACATCCGTCCGAAATGGCGAAACAGTGCCGTACGACTTTTAGAAATGCGTGCATGGATTTGAAATGGAACAGTACCATGGTGCACCACTCTCCAGCGATGGGAATTCGAAGACGGGCCACGGTAATCCCGTTTTACCGTAAAAATCCACGTGTCGAACAAACGAAGGGTAAAAAACTTACGAGACCCGATTGAGATTCGGGATGTCCTTTTTGGGCATTAATCTATCCGTTGACCGCCGAAAGCTGTCAAAGCCGTAGAACTCATCGAGGCCTTCGTTTTGACAGGTTATGGCTCCCGTAGGTCTAAACGAGCCAGAAGTTATGGCCGTCCGAATAATCAATATCTACAGTGTGCAACATCCACGGTGCAAGGTGCAACATCCGTCCGAAATGGCGAAACAGTCCGTACGACTTTTAGAAATGCGTGCATGGATTTGAAATGGAACAATACCATGGTGCACCACTCTCCAGCGATGGGAAGTCGAAGACAGGCCACGGTAATCCCGTTTCACCGTAAAAATCCACGTGTCGAAAAAACGAAGGGTAAAAAACTTACGAGACCCGATTGAGATTCGGGTTGTCCTTTTTGGGCATTAATCTATCCATTGACGGCAGAAAGCTGTCAAAGCCGTAGAACTCATCGAGGCCTTCGTTTTGACAGGTTATGCCTCCTGCAACTCTAAACGAGCCAGAAGTTATGGTCGTCCGAATAATCGATATCTACCGGGTGCAACATCCACAGTGCAAGGTGCAACATCCGTCCGAAATGGCGAAACAGTGCCGTACGACTTTTATAAATGCGTGCATGGATTTGAAACGGAACAGTACCATGGTGCACCACTCTCCAGCGATGGGAAGTCGAAGACGGGCCACGGTAATCCCGTTTTACCCTAAAAATCCACGTATCGAAAAAACGAAGGGCAAAAAACTTACGAGACCCGATTGAAAATCGGGTTGTCCTTTTTGGGCATTAATCTATCCGTTGACGGCTGAAAGCTGTCAAAGCCGTAGAACTCATCGATGCCTTCGTTTTGACAGTTTATGGCTCCCGTAACTGTAAACGAGCCAGAAGTTATGGCCGTCCGAATAATCGATATCCACAGGGTGCAACATCCACGGTGCATGGTGCAACATCCGTCCGAAATGGCGAAACAGTGTCGTACGACCTTTAGAAATGCGTGCATGGATTTGAAACGGAACAGTACCATAGTGCACCACTCTCCAGCGATGGTAAATCGAAGACTAGCCACCGTAATCCCGTTTTACCGTAAAAAACCACGTGTCGAAAAAACGAAGGGTAAAAAACTTACGAGACCCGATTGAGATTCGGGTTGTCCTTTTTGGGCATTAATCTATCCGTTGACGGCTGAAAGCTGTCAAAACCGTAGAACTCATCGAGACCTTCGTTTTAACCGGTTATGGATCCCGTAACTCTAAACGAGCCAGTTTATGGCCGTCCGAATAATCGATATCTACAGGGTGCAACATCCACGGTGCAAGATGCAAAATCCGTCCGAAATGGCGAAACAATGCCGTACGACTTTTAGAAATGCGTGCATGGATTTGAAATGGAACTGTACCATGGTGCACCACTCTCCAGCGATGGGATGTCGAAGATGGGCCACGGTAATCCCGTTTTGCCGTAAAAATCCACGTGTCGAAAAAACTAAGGGTAAAAAACTTACGAGACCCGATTGAGATTCAGGTTGTCCTTTTTGGGCATTAATCTATCCATTGACGGCAGAAAGCTGTCAAAGCCGTAAAACTCATCGAGGCCTTCGTTTTGACAGGTTATGTCTCCCGTAACTCTAAACGAGCCAGAAGTTATGGTCATCCGAATAATCGATATCTACAGGGTGCAACATCCACGGTGCAAGGTGCAACATCTGTCCGAAATGGCGAAACAGTGCCGTACGACTTTTATAAATGCGTGCATGGATTTGAAACGGAACAGTACCATGGTGCACCACTCTCCAGCGATGGGAAGTCGAAGACGGGCCACGGTAATCCCGTTTTACCCTAAAAATCCACGTATCGAAAAAACGAAGGGCAAAAAACTTACGAGACCCGATTGAGAATCGGGTTGTCCTTTTTTGGCATCAATCTATCCGTTGACGGCTGAAAGCTATCAAAGCCGTAGAACTCATCGATGCCTTCGTTTTGACAGGTTATGGCTCTCGTAACTCTAAACGAGCCAGAAGTTATGGCCTTCCGAATAATCGATATCCACAGGGTGCAACATCCACGGTGCAAGGTGCAACATCCGTCCGAAATGGCGAAACAGTGTCGTACGACCTTTAGAAATGCGTGCATGGATTTGAAACGGAACAGTACCATAGTGCACCACTCTCCAGCGATGGTAAATCGAAGACCAGCCACCGTAATCCCGTTTTACCGTAAAAAATCACGTGTCAAAAAAACGAAGGGTAAAAAACTTACGAGACCCGATTGAGATTCGGGTTGTCCTTTTTGGGCATTAATCTATCCGTTGATGGCTGAAAGCTGTCAGCACTGTAGAACTCATCGAGACCTTCGTTTTGACTGGTTATGGATCCCGTAACTCTAAACGAGCCAGAAGTTATGGCCGTCCGAATAATCGATATCTACAGGGTGCAACATCCACGGTGCAAGGTGCAATATCAGTCCGAAATGGCGAAACAGTGCCGTACGACCTTTAGAAATTCGTGCATGGATTTGAAACGGAACAGTACCATGGTGCACCACTCTCCAGCGATGGTAAATCGAAGACCAGCCACCGTAATCCGGTTTTACCGTAAAAATCCACGTGTCGAAAAAACGAAGGATAAAAAACTTACGAGACCCGATTGAGATTCGGGTTGTCCTTTTTTGGCATTAATCTATCCGTTGACGGCAGAAAGCTATCACAGCCGTAGAACTCATCGATGCCTTCATTTTGACAGGTTATGGCTCCCGTTACTCTAAACGAGCCAGAAGTTATGGCCGTCCGAATAATCGATATCTACAGGGTGCAACATCCACGGTGCAAGGTGCAACATCCGTCCGAAATGGCGAAACAGTGCCGTACGACTTTTAGAAATGCGTGCATGGATTTGAAACGGAACAGTACCATGGTGCACCACTCTCCAGCGATGGGAAGTCGAAGACGGGCCACGGTAATCCGGTTTTACCGTAAAAATCCACGTGTCGAAAAAACGATGGGTAGAAAACTTACGAGACCCGATTGAGATTCGGGTTGTCCTTTTTGGGCATTAATCTATCCGTTGACGGCAGAAAGCTATCACAGCCGTAGAACTCATCGAGGCCTTCATTTTGAAAGGTTATGGCTCCCGTTACTCTAAACGAGCCAGAAGTTATGGCCGTCCGAATAATCGATATCTACAGGGTGTAACATCCACGGTGCAAGGTGCAACATCCGTCCGAAATGGCGAAACAGTGCCGTGCGACTTTTAGAAATGCGTGCATGGATTTGAAACGGAACAGTACCATGGTGCACCACTCTCCAGCGATGGGAAGTCGAAGACGGGCCACGGTAATCCCGTTTTACCGTAAAAATCCACGTGTCGAAAAAACGAAGGGTAAAAAACTAACGAGACCCGATTGAGATTCGGGTTGTCCTTTTTGGGAATTAATCTATCCGTTGACGGCTGAAAGCTGTCAAAGCCGTAGAACTCATTGAGGCCTTCGTTTTGACAGGTTATGGCTTCCGTAACTCTAAACGAGCCAGAAGTTATGGCCGTCCGAATAATCGATATCTACAAAGTGCAACATCCACGGTGCAAGGTGCAACATCCGTCCGAAATGGCGAAACAGTGCCGTACGACTTTTAGAAATGCGTGCATGGATTTGAAATGGAACAGTACCATGGTGCACCACTCTTCGGCGATGGGAAGTCGAAGACGGGCCACGGTAATCCCGTTTTACCGTAAAAATCCACGTGTCGAAAAAACGAAGGGTAAAAAACTTACGAGACCCGATTGAGATTCGGGTTGTCCTTTTTGGGCATTAATCTATCTGTTGACGGCTGAAAGATGTCAAAGCCGTAGAACTCATCGAGGCCTTAGTTTTGACGGGTTATGGCTCCCGTAACTCTAAACGAGGCAGAAGTTATGGCCGTCCGAATAATCGATATCTACAGGGTGCAACATCCACGGTGCAAGGTGCAACATCCGTCCGAAATGGCGAAACAGTGTCGTACGACCTTTAGAAATTCGTGCATGGATTTGAAACGGAACAGTAATATGGTGCACCACTCTCCAGCGATGGGAAGTCAAAGACGGGCCACGGTAATCCCGTTTTACCGTAAAAATCCACGTGTCGAAAAAACGAAGGGTAAAAAACTTACGAGACCCGATTGAGATTCGGGTTGTCTTTTTTGTGCATTAATCTATCCGTTGACGGCTGAAAGCTGTCAAAGCCGTAGAAATCATCGAGGCCTTTGTTTTGACAGGTTATGGCTCCCGTAACTCTAAATGAGCTAGAAGTTATGGCCGTCCGAATAATCGATATCTACAGGGTGCAACATCCACGGTGCAAGGTGCAACATCCGTTCGAAATGGCGAAACAGTGCCGTATGACTTTTAGAAATGTGTGCATGGATTTGAAACGGAACAGTACCATGGTACACCACTCTCCAGCGATGGGAAGTCGAAGACGGGCCACGGTAATCTCGTTTTACCGTAAAAATCCACGTGTCGCAAAAACGAAGGGTAAAAAACTTACGAGACCCGATTAAGATTCGGGTTGTCCTTTTTGGGCATTAATCTATCCGTTGACGGCAGAAAGCTAACGTAGCCGTAGAACTCATCGAGGCCTTCGTTTTGACATGTTATGGCTCCCGTAACTCTAAACGAGCCAGAAGTTATGGCCGTCCGAATAATCGATATCTACAGGGTGCAACATCCACGGTGCAAGGTGCAACATCCGTCCGAAATGGCGAAACAGTGACGTACGACTTTTAGAAATGCGTGCATGGATTTGAAACGGAATAGTACCATGGTGCACCACTCTCCAGCGATGGGAAGTCGAAGACGGGCCATGGTAATCCCGTTTTACCGTAAAAATCCACGTGTCGAAAAAACGAAGGGTAAAAAACTTACGAGACCCGATTGAGATTCGGGTTGTCCTTTTTGGGAATTAATCTATCCGTTGACGGCTGAAAGCTGTCAAAGCCGTAGAACTCATTGAGGCCTTCGTTTTGACAGGTTATGGCTCCCGTAACTCTAAACGAGCCAGAAGTTATGGCCGTCCGAATAATCGATATCTACAAAGTGCAACATCCACGGTGCAAGGTGCAACATCCGTCCGAAATGGCGAAACAGTGTCGTACGACTTTTAGAAATGCGTGCATGGATTTGAAACGGAACAGTACCATGGTGCACCACTCTTCAGCGATGGGAAGTCGAAGACGGGCCACGGTAATCCCGTTTTACCGTAAAAATCCACGTGTCGAAAAAACGAAGGGTAAAAAACTTACGAGACCCGATTGAGATTCGGGTTGTCCTTTTTGGGCATTAATCTATCCGTTGACGGCTGAAAGCTGTTAAAGTCGTAGAACTCATCGAGTCCATCTTTTTGACAGGTTATGGCTCCCGTAACTCTAAACGAGCTAGAAGTTATGGCCGTCCGAATAATCGATATCTGCAGGGTGCAACATCCACGGTGCAAGGTGCAACATCCGTCCGAAATGGCGAAACAGTGCCGTACGACTTTTACAAATTCGTGCATGGATTTGAAACGGAACAGTAATATGGTGCACCACTCTCCAGCGATGGAAAGTCAAAGACGGGCCACGGTAATCCCGTTTTACCGTAAAAATCCACGTGTCGAAAAAACGAAGGGTAAAAAACTTACGAGACCCGATTGAGATTCGGGTTGAACTTTTTGGGCATTAATCTATCCGTTGACGGATGAAAACTATTAAAGCCGTAGAAATCATCGAGGCCTTTGTTTTGACAGGTTATGGCTCCCGTAACTCTAAACGAGCCAGAAGTTATGGCCGTCCGAATAATCGATATCTACAGGGTGCAACATCCACGGTGCAAGGTGCAACATCCGTCCGAAATGGCGAAACAGTGCCGTATGACTTTTAGAAATGCGTGCATGGATTTGAAATGGAACAGTACCATGGTGCACCACTCTCCAGCGATGGGAAGTCGAACACGGGCCAAGGTAATCTCGTTTTACCGTAAAAATCCACGTGTCGCAAAAACGAAGGGTAAAAAACTTACGAGACCCGATTGAGATTCGGGTGGTCCTTTTTGGGCATTAATCTATCCGTTGACGGTAGAAAGCTGTCAGAGCCGTAGAACTCATCGAGACCTTCGTTTTGACCGGTTATGGATCCCGTAACTCTAAACGAGCCAGTTTATGGCCGTCCGAATAATCGATATCTACAGGGTGCAACATCCACGGTGCAAGGTGCAACATCCGTCCGAAATGGCGAAACAGTGCCGTACGACTTTTAGAAATGCATGCATGGATTTGAAATGGAACAGTACCATGGTGCACCACTCTCCAGCGATGGGATGTCGAAGATGGGCCACGGTAATCCCGTTTTGCCGTAAAAATCCACGTGTCGAAAAAACTAAGGGTAAAAAACTAACAAGACCCGATTGAGATTCAGGTTGTCCTTTTTGGGCATTAATCTATCCATTGACGGCAGAAAGCTGTCAAAGCCGTAAAACTCATCGAGGCCTTCGTTTTGACAGGTTATGTCTCCCATAACTCTAAACGAGCCAGAAATTATGGTCATCCGAATAATCGATATCTACAGGGTGCAACATCCACGGTGCAAGGTGCAACATCTGTCCGAAACGGCGAAACAGTGCCGTACGACTTTTATAAATGCGTGCATGGATTTGAAACGGAACAGTACCATGGTGCACCACTCTCCAGCGATGGGAAGTCGAAGACGGGCCACGGTAATCCCGTTTTACCCTAAAAATCCACGTATCGAAAAAACGAAGGGCAAAAAACTTACGAGACCCGATTGAGAATCGGGTTGTCCTTTTTTGGCATTAATCTATCCGTTGACGGCTGAAAGCTATCAAAGCCGTAGAACTCATCGATGCCTTCGTTATGACAAGTTATGGCTCCCGTAACTCTAAACGAGCCAGAAGTTATGGCCGTCCGAATAATCGATATCCACAGGGTGCAACATCCACGGTGCAAGGTGCAACATCCGTCCGAAATGGCGAAACAGTGTCGTACGACCTTTAGAAATGCGTGCATGGATTTGAAACGGAACAGTACCATAGTGCACCACTCTCCAGCGATGGTAAATCGAAGACCAGCCACCGTAATCCCGTTTTACCGTAAAAAACCACGTGTCAAAAAAACGAAGGGTAAAAAACTTACGAGACCCGATTGAGATTCGGGTTGTCCTTTTTGGGCATTAATCTATCCGTTGATGGCTGAAAGCTGTCAACACTGTAGAACTCATCGAGACCTTCGTTTTGACTGGTTATGGATCCCGTAACTCTAAACGAGCCAGAAGTTATGGCCGTCCGAATAATCGATATCTACAGGGTGCAACATCCACGGTGCAAGGTGCAATATCCGTCCGAAATGGCGCAACAGTGCCGTACGACCTTTAGAAATTCGTGCATGGATTTGAAACGGAACAGTACCATGGTACACCACTCTCTAGCGATGGTAAATCGAAGACCAGCCACTGTAATCCGGTTTTACCGTAAAAATCCACGTGTCGAAAAAACGAAGGGTAAAAAACTTACGAGACCCGATTGAGATTCGGGTTGTCCTTTTTGGGCATTAATCTATCCGTTGACGGCAGAAAGCTATCACAGCCGTAGAACTCATCGAGGCCTTCATTTTGACAGGTTATGGCTCCCGTTACTCTAAACGAGCCAGAAGTTATGGCCGTCCGAATAATCGATATCTACAGGGTGCAACATCCACGGTGCAAGGTGCAACATCCGTCCGAAATGGCGAAACAGTGCCGTACGACTTTTAGAAATGCGTGCATGTATTTGAAACGGAACAGTACCATGGTGCACCACTCTCCAGCGATGGGAAGTCGAAGACGGGCCACGGTAATCCGGTTTTACCGTAAAAATCCACGTGTCGAAAAAACGAAGGGTAAAAAACTTACGAGACCCGATTGAGATTCGGGTTGTCCTTTTTGGGCATTA
This sequence comes from Allium cepa, assembly GCA_030765085.1. Classification (NCBI taxonomy): domain Eukaryota; kingdom Viridiplantae; phylum Streptophyta; class Magnoliopsida; order Asparagales; family Amaryllidaceae; genus Allium; species Allium cepa. Next base: position 5,354,044 of record CM060941.1, read on the forward strand.
ATCTATCCGTTGACGGCAGAAAGCTATCACAGCCGTAGAACTCATCGAGGCCTTCATTTTGACAGGTTATGGCTCCCGTTACTCTAAACGAGCCAGAAGTTATGGCCGTCCGAATAATCGATATCTACAGGGTGCAACATCCACGGTGCAAGGTGCAACATCCGTCCGAAATGGCGAAATAGTGTCGTACGACTTTTAGAAATGCGTGCATGTATTTTAAACGGAACAGTACCATGGTGCACCACTCTCCAGCGATGGGAAGTCGAAGACGGGCCACGGTAATCCGGTTTTACCGTAAAAATCCACGTGTCGAAAAAACGAAGGGTAAAAAACTTACGAGACCCGATTGAGATTCGGGTTGTCCTTTTTGGGCATTAATCTATCCGTTGACGGCAGAAAGCTATCACAGCCGTAGAACTCATCGAGGCCTTCATTTTGACAGGTTATGGCTCCCGTTACTCTAAACGAGCCAGAAGTTATGGCCGTCCGAATAATCGATATCTACAGGGTGTAACATCCACGGTGCAAGGTGCAACATCCGTCCGAAATGGCGAAACAGTGCCGTACGACTTTTAGAAATGCGTGCATGGATTTGAAACGGAACAGTACCATGGTGCACCACTCTCCAGCGATGGGAAGTCGAAGATGGGCCACGGTAATCCGGTTTTACCGTAAAAATCCATGTGTCGAAAAAACGAAGGGTAAAAAACAAACGAGACCCGATTGAGATTCGGGTTGTCCTTTTTGGGCATTAATCTATCCGTTGACGGCAGAAAGCTATCACAGCCGTAGAACTCATCGAGGCCTTCATTTTGACATGTTATGGCTCCCGTAACTCTAAACGAGCCAGAAGTTATGGCCGTCCGAATAATCGATATCTACAAAGTGCAACATCCACGGTGCAAGGTGCAACATCCGTCCGAAATGGCGAAACAGTGCCGTACGACATTTAGAAATGCATGCATGGATTTGAAACGGAACAGTACCATGGTGCACCACTCTTCAGCGATGGGAAGTCGAAGACGGGCCACGGTAATCCCGTTTTACCGTAAAAATCCACGTGTCGAAAAAACGAAGGGTAAAAAACTTACGAGACCCGATTGAAATTCGGGTTGTCCTTTTTGGGCATTAATCTATCTGTTGACGGCTGAAAGATGTCAAAGCCATAGAACTCATCGAGGCCTTCGTTTTGACAGGTTATGGCTCCCGTAACTCTAAACGAGGCAGAAGTTATGGCCGTCCGAATAATCGATATCTACAGGGTGCAACATCCACGGTGCAAGGTGCAACATCCGTCCGAAATGGCGAAACAGTGTCGTACGACCTTTAGAAATTCGTGCATGGATTTGAAACGGAACAGTAATATGGTACACCACTCTCCAGCGATGGGAAGTCAAAGACGGGCCACGGTAATCCGGTTTTACCGTAAAAATCCACGTGTCGAAAAAACGAAGGGTAAAAAACTTACGAGACCCGATTGAGATTCGGGTTGTCCTTTTTGGGCATTAATCTATCCGTTGACGGCAGAAAGCTGTCACAGCCGTGGAACTCATCGAGGCCTTTGTTTTGACAGGTTATGGCTCCCGTAACTCTAAACGAGCCAGAAGTTATGGCCGTCCGAATAATCGATATCTACTGGGTGCAACATCCACGGTGCAAGGTGCAACATCCGTCCGAAATGGCGAAACAGTGCCGTACGACTTTTAGAAATGCGTGCATGGATTTGAAACGGAACAGTACCATGGTGCACCACTCTCCAGCGATGGGAAGTCGAAGACGGGCCACGGTAATCCGGTTTTACCGTAAAAATCCACGTGTCGAAAAAACGAAGGGTAAAAAACTTACGAGACCCGATTGAGATTCGGGTTGTCCTTTTTGGGCATTAATCTATCCATTGACGGCAGAAAGCTATCACAGCCGTAGAACTCATCGAGGCCTTCCTTTTGACAGGTTATGGCTCCCGTTACTCTAAACGAGCCAGAAGTTATGGCCGTCCGAATAATCGATATCTACAGGGTGCAACATCCACGGTGCAAGGTGCAACATCCGTCCGAAATGGCGAAACAGTGCCGTACGACTTTTAGAAATGCGTGCATGGATTTGAAACGGAACAGTACCATGGTGCACCACTCTCCAGCGATGGGAAGTCGAAGACGGGCCACGGTAATCCCGTTTTACCGTAAAAATCCACGTGTCGAAAAAACGAAGGGTAAAAAACTAACGAGACCCGATTGAGATTCGGGTTGTCCTTTTTGGGAATTAATCTATCCGTTGACGGCTGAAAGCTGTCAAAGCCGTAGAACTCATTGAGGCCTTCGTTTTGACAGGTTATGGCTTCCGTAACTCTAAACGAGCCAGAAGTTATGGCCGTCCGAATAATCGATATCTACAAAGTGCAACATCCACGGTGCAAGGTGCAACATCCGTCCGAAATGGCGAAACAGTGCCGTACGACTTTTAGAAATGCGTGCATGGATTTGAAACGGAACAGTACCATGGTGCACCACTCTTCAGCGATGGGAAGTCGAAGACGGGCCACGGTAATCCCGTTTTACCGTAAAAATCCACGTGTCGAAAAAACGAAGGGTAAAAAACTTACGAGACCCGATTGAGATTCGAGTTGTCCTTTTTGGGCATTAATCTATCTGTTGATGGCTGAAAGATGTCAAAGCCGTAGAACTCATCGAGGCCTTCGTTTTGACAGGTTATGGCTCCCGTAACTCTAAACGAGGCAGAAGTTATGGCCGTCCGAATAATCGATATCTACAGGGTGCAACATCCACGGTGCAAGGTGGAACATCCGTCCGAAATGGCGAAACAGTGTCGTACGACCTTTAGAAATTCGTGCATGGATTTGAAACGGAACAGTAATATGGTGCACCACTCTCCAGCGATGGGAAGTCAAAGACGGGCCACGGTAATCCCGTTTTACCGTAAAAATCCACGTGTCGAAAAAACGAAGGGTAAAAAACTTACGAGACCCGATTGAGATTCGGGTTGTCCTTTTTGGGCATTAATCTATCCGTTGACGGCTGAAAGCTGTCAAAGCCGTAGAAATCATCGAGGCCTTTGTTTTGACAGGTTATGGCTCCCGTAACTCTAAACGAGCCAGAAGTTATGGCCGTCCGAATAATCGATATCTACAAAGTGCAACATCCACGGTGCAAGGTGCAACATCCGTCCGAAATGGCGAAACAGTGTCGTACGACATTTAGAAATGCGTGCATGGATTTGAAACGGAACAGTACCATGGTGCACCACTCTTCAGCGATGGGAAGTCGAAGACGGGCCACGGTAATCCCGTTTTACCGTAAAAATCCACGTGTCGAAAAAACGAAGGGTAAAAAACTTACGAGACCCGATTGAAATTCGGGTTGTCCTTTTTGGGCATTAATCTATCTGTTGACGGCTGAAAGATGTCAAAGCCATAGAACTCATCGAGGCCTTCGTTTTGACAGGTTATGGCTCCCGTAACTCTAAACGAGGCAGAAGTTATGGCCGTCCGAATAATCGATATCTACAGGGTGCAACATCCACGGTGCAAGGTGCAACATCCGTCCGAAATGGCGAAACAGTGTCGTACGACCTTTAGAAATTCGTGCATGGATTTGAAACGGAACAGTAATATGGTGCACCACTCTCCAGCGATGGGAAGTCAAAGACGGGCCACGGTAATCCGGTTTTACCGTAAAAATCCACGTGTCGAAAAAACGAAGGGTAAAAAACTTACGAGACCCGATTGAGATTCGGGTTGTCCTTTTTGGGCATTAATCTATCCGTTGACGGCAGAAAGCCGTCACAGCCGTAGAACTCATCGAGGCCTTTGTTTTGACAGGTTATGGCTCCCGTAACTCTAAACGAGCCAGAAGTTATGGCCGTCCGAATAATCGATATCTACAGGGTGCAACATCCACGGTGCAAGGTGCAACATCCGTCCGAAATGGCGAAACAGTGCCGTACGACTTTTAGAAATGCATGCATGGATTTGAAACGGAACAGTACCATGGTGCACCACTCTCCAGCGATAGGAAGTCGAAGACGGGCCACGGTAATCCGGTTTTACCGTAAAAATCCACGTGTCGAAAAAACGAAGGGTAAAAAACTTACGAGACCCGATTGAGATTCGGGTTGTCCTTTTTGGGCATTAATCTATCCGTTGACAGCAGAAAGCTATCACAGCCATAGAACTCATCGAGGCCTTCCTTTTGACAGGTTATGGCTCCCATTACTCTAAACGAGCCAGAAGTTATGGCCGTCCAAATAATCGATATCTACAGGGTGTAACATCCATGGTGCAAGGTGCAACATCCGTCCGACATGGCGAAACTGTGCCGTACGACTTTTAGAAATGCGTGCATGGATTTGAAATGGAACAGTACCATGGTGCACCACTCTCCAGCGATGGGAAGTCGAAGACGGGCCACGGTAATCCCGTTTTACCGTAAAAATCCACGTGTCGAAAAAACGAAGGGTAAAAAACTAACGAGACCCGATTGAGATTTGGGTTGTCCTTTTTGGGAATTAATCTATCCGTTGACGGCTGAAAGCTGTCAAAGCCGTAGAACTCATTGAGGCCTTCGTTTTGACAGGTTATGGCTTCCGTAACTCTAAACGAGCCAGAAGTTATGGCCGTCCGAATAATCGATATCTACAAAGTGCAACATCCACGGTGCAAGGTGCAACATCCGTCCGAAATGGCGAAACAGTGCCGTACGACTTTTAGAAATGCGTGCATGGATTTGAAACGGAACAGTACCATGGTGCACCACTCTCCAGCGATGGGAAGTCGAAGACGGGCCACGGTAATCCGGTTTTACCGTAAAAATCCACGTGTCGCAAAAACGAAGGGTAAAAAACTTACGAGACCCGATTGAGATTCGGGTTGTCCTTTTTGGGCATTAATCTATCCGTTGACGGCAGAAAGCTAACATAGCCGTAGAACTCATCGAGGCCTTCGTTTTGACATGTTATGGCTCCCGTAACTCTAAACGAGGCAGAAGTTATGGCCGTCCGAATAATCGATATCTACAGGGTGCAACATCCACGGTGCAAGGTGCAACATCCGTCCGAAATGGCGAAACAGTGACGTACGAATTTTAGAAATGCGTGCATGGATTTGAAACGGAACAGTACCATGGTGCACCACTCTCCAGCGATGGGAAGTCGAAGACGGGCCACGGTAATCCCGTTTTACCGTAAAAATCCACGTGTCGAAAAAACGAAGGGTAAAAAACTTACGAGACCCGATTGAGATTCGGGTTGTCCTTTTTGGGCATTAATCTATCCGTTGACGGCTGAAAGCTGTCAAAGCCATAGAACTCATCGAGGCCTTCGTTTTGATAGGTTATGGCTCCTGTAACTCTAAACGAGCCAGAAGTTATGGTCGTCCGTATAATCGATATCTACAGGGTGCAACATCCACGGTGCAAGGTGCAACATCCGTCCGAAATGGCGAAACAGTGCCGTACGACTTTCAGAAATGCATGCATGGATTTGAAACGGAACAGTACCATGGTGCACCACTCTCAAGCGAAGGGAAGTCGAAGACGGGCCACGGTAATCCCGTTTTACCGTAAAAATCCACGTGTCGAAAAAACGAAGGGTAAAAAACTTACGAGACCCGATTGAGATTCGGGTTGTCCTTTTTGGGCATTAATCTATCCGTTGATGGCAGAAAGCTATCACAGCCGTAGAACTCATCGAGGCCTTCATTTTGACAGGTTATGGCTCCCGTTACTCTAAACGAGCCAGAAGTTATGGCCGTCCGAATAATCGATATCCACAGGGTGCAACATCCACGGTGCAAGGTGCAACATCCGTCCGAAATGGCGAAACAGTGTCGTACGACCTTTAGAAATGCGTGCATGGATTTGAAACGGAACAGTACCATAGTGCACCACTCTCCAGCGATGGTAAATCGAAGACCAGCCACCGTAATCCCGTTTTACCGTAAAAAACCACGTGTCAAAAAAACGAAGGGTAAAAAACTTACGAGACCCGATTGAGATTCGGGTTGTCCTTTTTGGGCATTAATCTATCCGTTGATGGCTGAATGCTGTCAACACTGTAGAACTCATCGAGACCTTCGTTTTGACTAGTTATGGATCCCGTAACTCTAAACGAGCCAGAAGTTATGGCCGTCCGAATAATCGATATCTACAGGGTGCAACATCCACGGTGCAAGGTGCAATATCCGTCCGAAATGGCGAAACAGTGCCGTACGACCTTTAGAAATTCGTGCATGGATTTGAAACGGAACAGTACCATGGTGCACCACTCTCTAGCGATGGTAAATCGAAGACCAGCCACTGTAATCCGGTTTTACCGTAAAAATCCACGTGTCGAAAAAACGAAGGGTAAAAAACTTACGAGACCCGATTGAGATTCGGGTTGTCCTTTTTGGGCATTAATCTATCCGTTGACGGCAGAAAGCTATCACAGCCGTAGAACTCATCGAGGCCTTCATTTTGACAGGTTATGGCTCCCGTTACTCTAAACGAGCCAGAAGTTATGGCCGTCCGAATAATCGATATCTACAGGGTGCAACATCCACGGTGCAAGGTGCAACATCCGTCCGAAATGGCGAAACAGTGCCGTACGACTTTTAGAAATGCGTGCATGGATTTGAAACGGAACAGTACCATGGTGCACCACTCTCCAGTGATGGGAAGTCGAAGACGGGCCACGGTAATCCGGTTTTACCGTAAAAATCCACGTGTCGAAAAAACGAAGGGTAAAAAACTTACGAGACCCGATTGAGATTCGGGTTGTCCTTTTTGGGCATTAATCTATCCGTTGACGGCAGAAAGCTATCACAGCCGTAGAACTCATCGAGGCCTTCATTTTGACAGGTTATGGCTCCCGTTACTCTAAACGAGCCAGAAGTTATGGCCGTCCGAATAATCGATATCTACAGGGTGTAACATCCACGGTGCAAGGTGCAACATCCGTCCGAAATGGCGAAACAGTGCCGTACGACTTTTAGAAATGCATGCATGGATTTGAAACGGAACAGTACCATGGTGCACCACTCTCCAGCGATGGGAAGTCGAAGACGGGCCACGGTAATCCGGTTTTACCGTAAAAATCCACGTGTCGAAAAAACGAAGGGTAAAAAACTAACGAGACCCGATTGAGATTCGGGTTGTCCGTTTTGGGCATTAATCTATTCGTTGACGGCAGAAAGCTGTCACAGCCGTAGAACTCATCGAGGCCTTCATTTTGACATGTTATGGCTCCCGTAACTCTAAACGAGCCAGAAGTTATGGCCGTCCGAATAATCGATATCTACAAAGTGCAACATCCACGGTGCAAGGTGCAACATCCGTCCGAAATGGCGAAACAGTGCCGTACGACATTTAGAAATGCGTGCATGGATTTGAAACGGAACAGTACCATGGTGCACCACTCTTCAGCGATGGGAAGTCGAAGACGGGCCACGGTAATCCCGTTTTACCGTAAAAATCCACGTGTCGAAAAAACGAAGGGTAAAAAACTTACGAGACCCGATTGAAATTCGGGTTGTCCTTTTTGGGCATTAATCTATCTGTTGATGGCTGAAAGATGTCAAAGCCATAGAACTCATCGAGGCCTTCGTTTTGACAGGTTATGGCTCCCGTAACTCTAAACGAGGCAGAAGTTATGGCCGTCCGAATAATCGATATCTACAGGGTGCAACATCCACGGTGCAAGGTGCAACATCCGTCCGAAATGGCGAAACAGTGTCGTACGACCTTTAGAAATTCGTGCATGGATTTGAAACGGAACAGTAATATGGTGCACCACTCTCCAGCGATGGGAAGTCAAAGACGGGCCACGGTAATCCGGTTTTACCGTAAAAATCCACGTGTCGAAAAAACGAAGGGTAAAAAACTTACGAGACCCGATTGAGATTCGGGTTGTCCTTTTTGGGCATTAATCTATCCGTTGACGGCAGAAAGCCGTCACAGCCGTAGAACTCATCGAGGCCTTTGTTTTGACAGGTTATGGCTCCCGTAACTCTAAACGAGCCAGAAGTTATGGCCGTCCGAATAATCGATATCTACAGGGTGCAACATCCACGGTGCAAGGTGCAACATCCGTCCGAAATGGCGAAACAGTGCCGTACGACTTTTAGAAATGCATGCATGGATTTGAAACGGAACAGTACCATGGTGCACCACTCTCCAGCGATAGGAAGTCGAAGACGGGCCACGGTAATCCGGTTTTACCGTAAAAATCCACGTGTCGAAAAAACGAAGGGTAAAAAACTTACGAGACCCGATTGAGATTCGGGTTGTCCTTTTTGGGCATTAATCTATCCGTTGACAGCAGAAAGCTATCACAGCCGTAGAACTCATCGAGGCCTTCCTTTTGACAGGTTATGGCTCCCATTACTCTAAACGAGCCAGAAGTTATGGCCGTCCGAATAATCGATATCTACAGGGTGTAACATCCATGGTGCAAGGTGCAACATCCGTCCGACATGGCGAAACTGTGCCGTACGACTTTTAGAAATGCGTGCATGGATTTGAAATGGAACAGTACCATGGTGCACCACTCTCCAGCGATGGGAAGTCGAAGACGGGCCACGGTAATCCCGTTTTACCGTAAAAATCCACGTGTCGAAAAAACGAAGGGTAAAAAACTAACGAGACCCGATTGAGATTTGGGTTGTCCTTTTTGGGAATTAATCTATCCGTTGACGGCTGAAAGCTGTCAAAGCCGTAGAACTCATTGAGGCCTTCGTTTTGACAGGTTATGGCTTCCGTAACTCTAAACGAGCCAGAAGTTATGGCCGTCCGAATAATCGATATCTACAAAGTGCAACATCCACGGTGCAAGGTGCAACATCCGTCCGAAATGGCGAAACAGTGCCGTACGACTTTTAGAAATGCGTGCATGGATTTGAAACGGAACAGTACCATGGTGCACCACTCTTCAGCGATGGGAAGTCGAAGACGGGCCACTGTAATCCCGTTTTACCGTAAAAATCCACGTGTCGAAAAAACGAAGGGTAAAAACTTGCGAGACCCGATTGAGATTCGAGTTGTCCTTTTTGGGCATTATTCTATCTGTTGACGGCTGAAAGATGTCAAAGCCATAGAACTCATCGAGGCCTTCGTTTTGACAGGTTATGGCTCCCGTAACTCTAAACGAGGCAGAAGTTATGGCCGTCCGAATAATCGATATCTACAGGGTGCAACATCCACGGTGCAAGGTGCAACATCCGTCCGAAATGGCGAAACAGTGTCGTACGACCTTTAGAAATTCGTGCATGGATTTGAAACGGAACAGTAATATGGTGCACCACTCTCCAGCGATGGGAAGTCAAAGACGGGCCACGGTAATCCCGTTTTACCGTAAAAATCCACGTGTCGAAAAAACGAAGGGTAAAAAACTTACGAGACCCGATTGAGATTCGGGTTGTCCTTTTTGGGCATGAATCTATCCGTTGACGGCTGAAAGCTGTCAAAGCTGTAGAAATCATCGAGGCCTTTATTTTGACAGGTTATGGCTCCCGTAACTCTAAATGAGCTAGAAGTTATGGCCGTCCGAATAATCGATATCTACAGGGTGCAACATCCACGGTGCAAGGTGCAACATCCGTTCGAAATGGCGAAACAGTGCCGTATGACTTTTAGAAATGCGTGCATGGATTTGAAATGGAACAGTACCATGGTGCACCACTCTCCAGCGATGGGAAGTCGAAGACGGGCCACGGTAATCTAGTTTTACCGTAAATATCCACGTGTCGCAAAAACGAAGGGTAAAAAACTTACGAGACCCGATTAAGATTCGGGTTGTCCTTTTTTGGCATTAATCTATCCGTTGACGGCAGAAAGCTAACATAGCCGTAGAACTCATCGAGGCCTTCGTTTTGACATGTTATGGCTCCCGTAACTCTAAACGAGCCAGAAGTTATGGCCGTCCGAATAATCGTTATCTACCGGGTGCAACATCCACGGTGCAAGGTGCAACATCCGTCCGAAATGGCGAAACAGTGACGTATGACTTTTAGAAATGCGTGCATGGATTTGAAACGGAACAGTACCATGGTTCACCACTCTCCAGCGATGGGAAGTCGAAGACGGGCCATGGTAATCCTGTTTTACCGTAAAAATCCACGTGTCGAAAAAACGAAGGGTAAAAAACTTACGAGACCCGATTGAGATTCGGGTTGTCCTTTTTGGGAATTAATCTATCCGTTGACGGCTGAAAGCTGTCAAAGCCGTAGAACTCATTGAGGCCTTCGTTTTGACAGGTTATGGCTCCCGTAACTCTAAACGAGCCAGAAGTTATGGCCGTCCGAATAATCGATATCTACAAAGTGCAACATCCACGGTGCAAGGTGCAACATCCGTCCGAAATGGCGAAACAGTGCCGTACGACTTTTAGAAATGCGTGCATGGATTTGAAACGGAACAGTACGATGGTGCACCACTCTCCAGCGATGGGAAGTCGAAGACGGGCCACGGTAATCCCGTTTTACCGTAAAAATCCACGTGTCGAAAAAACGAAGGGTAAAAAACTTACGAGACCCGATTGAGATTCGGGTTGTCCTTTTTGGGCATTAATCTATCCGTTGACCGCTGAAAGCTGTCAAAGCCATAGAACTCATCGAGGCCTTCGTTTTGATAGGTTATGGCTCCTGTAACTCTAAACGAGCCAGAAGTTATAGTCGTCCGTATAATCGATATCTACAGGGTGCAACATCCACGGTGCAAGGTGCAACATCCGTCCGAAATGGCGAAACAGTGCCGTACGACTTTCAGAAATGCATGCATGGATTTGAAACGGAACAGTACCATGGTGCACCACTCTCAAGCGAAGGGAAGTCGAAGACGGGCCACGGTAATCCCGTTTTACCGTAAAAATCCACGTGTCGAAAAAACGAAGGGTAAAAAACTTACGAGACCCGATTGAGATTCGGGTTGTCCTTTTTGGGCATTAATCTATCCGTTGATGGCAGAAAGCTATCACAGCCGTAGAACTCATCGAGGCCTTCATTTTGACAGGTTATGGCTCCCGTTACTCTAAACGAGCCAGAAGTTATGGCCGTCCGAATAATCGATATCTATAGGGTGCAACATCCACGGTGAACGGTGCAACATCCGTCCGAAATGGCGAAACAGTGTCGTACGACCTTTAGAAATTCGTGCATGGATTTGAAACGGAACAGTAATATGGTGCACCACTCTCCAGCGATGGGAAGTCGAAGACGGGCCACGGTAATCCCGTTTTACCGTAAAAATCCACGTGTCGAAAAAACGAAGGGTAAAAAACTTACGAGACCCGATTGAGATTCGGGTTGTCCTTTTTGGGCATTAATCTATCCGTTGACGGCTGAAAGCTATCAAATCCGTAGAAATCATCGAGGCCTTTGTTTTGACAGGTTATGGCTCCCGTAACTCTAAACGAGCCAGAAGTTATGGCCGTCCGAATAATCGATATCTACAGGGTGCAACATCCACGGTGCAAGGTGCAACATCCGTCCGAAATGGCGAAACAGTGCCGTATGACTTTTAGAAATGCGTGCATGGATTTGAAATGGAACAGTACCATGGTGCACCACTCTCCAGCGATGGGAAGTCGAACACGGGCCAAGTTAATCTCGTTTTACCGTAAAAATCCACGTGTCGCAAAAACGAAGGGTAAAAAACTTACGAGACCCGATTGAGATTCGGGTGGTCCTTTTTGGGCATTAATCTATCCGTTGACGGCAGAAAGCTGTCATAGCCGTAGAACTCATCGAGGCCTTCGTTTTGACAGGTTATGGCTCCCGTAACTCTAAACGAGCCAGAAGTTATGGCCGTCCAAATAATCTATATCTACAGGGTGCAACATCCACGGTGCAAGGTGCAACATCCGTCCGAAATGGCGAAACAGTGCCGTACGGCTTTTAGAAATGCGTGCATGGATTTGAAACGGAACAATACCATGGTGCACCACTCTCCAGCGATGGGAAGTCGAAGACGGGCCACGGTAATCCCATTTTACCGTAAAAATCCACGTGTCGAAAAAACGAAGGGTAAAAAACTTACGAGACCCGATTGAGATTCGGGTTGTCCTTTTTCGGAATAATCTATCCGTTGACGGCTGAAAGCTGTCAAAGCCGTAGAACTCATCGAGGCCTTCGTTTTGTCAGGTTATGGCACCCGTAGCTCTAAACGAGCCAGAAGTTGTGGCCGTCCGAATAATCGATATCTACAGAGTGCAACATCCACGGTGCAAGGTGCAACATCCGTCCGAAATGGCGAAACAGTGCCGTACGACTTTTAGAAATGCGCGCATGGATTTGAAACGGAAAAGTACCATGGTGCACCACTCTTCAGCGATGGGAAGTTGAAGACGGGCAACGGTAATCCCGTTTTACCGTAAAAATCCACGTGTCGAAAAAACGAAGGGTAAAAAACTTACGAGACCCGATTGAGATTCGGGTTGTCCTTTTTGGGCATTAATCTATCCGTTGACGGCAGAAAGCTATCACACCCGTAGAACTCATCGAGGCCTTCATTTTGACAGGTTATGGCTTCCGTTACTCTAAACGAGCCAGAAGTTATGGCCGTCCGAATAATCGTTATCTACAGGGTGCAACATCCACGGTGCAAGGTGCAACATCCGTCCGAAATGGCGAAACAGTGTCTTACGACCTTTAGAAATACGTGCATGGATTTGAAACGGAACAGTAATATGGTGCACCACTCTCCAGCGATGGGAAGTCGAAGACGGGCCACGATAATCCCGTTTTACCGTAAAAATCCACGTGTCGAAAAAACGAAGGGTAAAAAACTTACGAGACCCGATTGAGATTCGGGTTGTCCTTTTTGGGCATTAATCTATCCGTTGACGGCTGAAAGCTATCAAAGCCGTAGAAATCATTGAGGCCTTCGTTTTGACAGGTTATGGCTCCCGTAACTCTAAACGAGCCAGAAGTTATGGCCGTCCGAATAATCGATATCCACAGGGTGCAACACCCACGGTGCAAGGTGCAACATCCGTCCGAAATGGCGAAACAGAGCCGTATGACTTTTAGAAATGCATGCATGGATTTGAAATGGAACAGTACCATGGTGCACCACTCTCCAGGGATGGGAAGTCGAACACGGGCCACGGTAATCTCGTTTTACCGTAAAAATCCACGTGTCGCAAAAACGAAGGGTAAAAAACTTACGAGACCCGATTGAGATTCGGGTGGTCCTTTTTGGGCATTAATCTATCCGTTAACGGCAGAAAGCTGTCATAGCCGTAGAACTCATCGAGGCCTTCGTTTTGACAGGTTATGGCTCCCGTAACTCTAAACGATCCAGAAGTTATGGCCGTACGAATAATCGATATCTACAGGGTGCAACATCCACGGTGCAAGGTGCAACATCCGTCCGAAACGGCGAAACAGTGCCGTACGGCTTTTAGAAATGCATGCATGAATTTGAAACGGAACAGTACCATGGTGCACCACTCTCCAGCGATGGGAAGTCGAAAACGGGCCACGGTAATCCCGTTTTACCGTAAAAATCCACGTGTCGAAAAAACGAAGGGTAAAAAACTTACGAGACCCGATTGAGATTCGGGTTGTCCTTTTTGGGAATAATCAATCCGTTGACGGCTGAAAGCTGTCAAAGCCGTAGAACTAAATGAGGCCTTCGTTTTGACAGGTTATGGCTCCCATAACTCTAAACGAGCCAGAAGTTATGGCCGTCCGAATAATCAATATCTACAGAGTGCAACATCCACGGTGCAAGGTGCAACATCCGTCCGAAATGGCGAAACAGTGCCGTACGACTTTTAGAAATGCGTGCATGGAGTTGAAACGGAACAGTACCATGGTGCACCACTCTTCAGCGATGGGAAGTCGAAGACGGGCCACGGTAATCCCGTTTTACCGTAAAAATCCATGTGTCGAAAAATCGAAGGGTAAAAAACTTATGAGACCCGATTGAGATTCGGGTTGTCCTTTTTGGGCGTTAATCTATCCGTTGATGGCTGAAAGCTGTCAAAGCCGTAGAACTCTACGAGGTCTTCGTTTTGACAGGATATGGCTCCCGTAACTCTAAACGAGCCAGAAGTTATGGCCGTCCGAATAATCGATATCTACAGAGGGCAACATCCACGGTGCAAGGTGCAACATCCGTCCGAAATGGCGAAACAGTGCCGTATGGCTTTTAGAAATGCGTGCATGGATTTGAAATGGAACAGTACCATGGTGCACCACTCTTCAGCGATGGGAAGTCGAAGATGGGCCACGGTAATCCCGTTTTACCGTAAAAATCCACGTGTCGAAAAAACGAAGGGTAAAAAACTTACGAGACCCGATTGAGATTCGGGTTGTCCTTTTGTGGGAATAATCAATCCGTTGACGGCTGAAAGCTGTCAAAGCCGTAGAACTCATCGAGGCCTTCGTTTTGACAGGTTATGGCTCCCGTAACTCTAAACGAGCCAGAAGTTATGGTCGTCCGAATAATCAACATCTACAGAGTGCAACATCCACGGTGCAAGGTGCAACATCCGTCGGAAATGGCGAAACAGTGCCGTACGACTTTTAGAAATGCGTGCATGGATTTGAAACGGAATAGTACCATGGTGCACCACTCTTCAGCGATGGGAAGTCGAAGACGGGCCACGGTAATCCCGTTTTACCGTAAAAATCCACGTGTCGAAAAAACGAAGGGTAAAAAACTTACGAGACCCGATTGAGATTCGGGTTGTCCTTTTTGGGCATTAATATATCTATTGACGGCTGAAAGCAGTCAAAGCCGTAGAACTCATCGAGGCCTTCTTGTTGACAGGTTATGGCTCTCGTAACTCCAAACGAGCTAGAAGTTATGGCCGTCCGAATAATCGATATCTGCAGGGTGCAACATCCACGGTGCAAGGTGCAACATCCTTCCGAAATGGCGAAACAGTGCCGTACGACTTTTAGAAATGCGTGCATGGATTTGAAACGGAACAGTACCATGGTGCACCACTCTCCAGTGATGGGAATTCAAAGACGGGCCACGGTAATCCCGTTTTACCGTAAAAATCCACGTGTCGAAAAAACGAAGGGAAAAAACTTAGGAGACCCGATTGAGATTCGGGTTGTCCTTTTTGGGCATTAATCTATCTGTTTACGGCTGAAAGCTGCCAAAGCCGTAGAACTCATCGAGGCCTTCGTTTTGATAGGTTATGGCTCCTGTAACTCTAAACAAGCCAGAAGTTATGGTCGTCCGTATAATCGATATCTACAGGGTGCAACATCCACGGTGCAAGGTGCAACATCCGTCCGAAATGGCGAAACAGTGCCATACGACTTTCAGAAATGCATGCATGGATTTGAAACAGAATAGTACCATAGTGCACCACTCTCCAGCGAAGGGAAGTCGAAGACGGGCCACGGTAATCCCGTTTTACCGTAAAAATCCACATGTCGAAAAAACGAAGAGTAAAAAACTTACGAGACCCGATTGAGATTTGGGTTGTCCTTTTTGGGCATTAATCTATCCGTTGACGGTAGAAAGCTATCACAGCCATAGAACTCATCGAGGCCTTCATTTTGACAGGTTATGGCTCCCGTAACTCTAAACGAGCCAGAAGTTATGGCCATCCGAATAATCGATATCTACAGGGTGCAACATCCAAGGTGCAAGGTGCAACATCCGTTCGAAATGGAGAAACAGTGCCGTGCAACTTTTAGAAATGCATGCATGGATTTGAAACGGAACAGTATCATGGTGCACCACTCTCCAGCGATGTGAAGTCGAAGACGGGCCACGGTAATCCCGTTTTACCGTAAAAATCCACGTGTCGAAAAAACGAAGGGTAAAAAACTTACGAGACACGATTGAGATTCGGGTTTTCCTTTTTGGGAATTAATCTATCCGTTGACGGCTGAAAGCTGTCAAAGCCGTAGAACTTATCGAGGCCTTTGTTTTGACAGGTTATGGCTCCCGTAACTCTAAATGAGCCAGAAGTTATGGCCGTACGAATAATCGATATCTACAAAGTGCAACATCCACGGTGCAAGGTGCAACATCCGTCCGAAATGGTGAAACAGTGCCGTACGACTTTTACAAATGCGTGCATGGATTTGAAATGGAACAGTACCGTGGTGCACCACTCTTCAGCGATGGGAAGTCGAAGACGGGCCATGGTAATCCCGTTTTACCGTAAAAATCCACGTGTCGAAAAAACGAAGAGTAAAAAACTTACGAGACCCGATTGAGATTCGGGTTGTCCTTTTTGGGCATTAATCTCTCCGTTGACGGCTGAAAGCTGTCAAAGCCGTAGAACTCATTGAGGCCTTCTTTTGACAGGTTATGGCTCCCGTAACTCTAAACGAGCTAGAAGTTACGGCCGTCCGAATAATCTATATCTGCACGGTGCAACATCCACGGTGCAAGGTGCAACATCCGTCCGAAATGGCGAAACAGTGCCGTACGACTTTTAGAAATGCATGCATGGATTTGAAACGGAACAGTACCATAGTGCACCACACTCCAGCGATGGGAAGTCGAAGATGGGCCACGGTAATCCCGTTTTACCGTAAAAATCCACGTGTCGAAAAAACGAAGGGTAAAAAACTTACGAGACCCGATTGAGATTCGGGTTGTCCTTTTTGCGACTTAATCTATCCATTGACGGCTGAATGCTGTCAAAGCCGTAGAACTCATCGAGGCCTTCGTTTTGACAGGTTATGGCTCCCGTAACTCTAAACGATCCAGAAGTAATGGCCGTCCGAATAATCGATATCTACAGAGTGCAACATCCACGGTGCAAGGTGCAACATCCGTCCGAAGTGGCAAAACAGTGCCGTACGACTTTTAGAAATGCATGCATGGATTTGAAACGGAACAGTACCATGGTGCACCACTCTTCAGCGATGGGAAGTCGAATACGGGCCACGGTAATCCCGTTTTACCGTAAAAATCCACGTGTCGAAAAAACGAAGGGTAAAAAACTTACGAGACCCGATTGAGATTCGGGTTGTCCTTTTTGGGCATTAATCTATCCGTTGACCGCTGAAAGCTGTTAAAGCCGTAGAACTCATCGAGGCCTTCGTTTTGACAGGTTATGGCTACCGTAACTCTAAACGAGCTAGAAGTTATGGCCGTCTGAATAATCGATATCTATAGGGTGCAACATCCACGGTGCAAGGTGCAACATCCGTCCGATATGGCGAAACAGTGCCGTATGTTGGGCGAATTTTCACCCAGAAGACCTCAAGACCAAGAAGTGTCAGTTTCACCCGGGTTTGCGACCTCCATTCCATCAGCTCCTATGTCCATTCGGCAAGTCAAAGGAACAAGTTCCATTCGGCAGTGAAGGTCCATCCGGAGTACAAGTTCATTCGGCTATGCAAGCCTACGAGTTCATTCGGCACTAAGGTCACATGTTCATTCGGCACTAAGGTCACATGCTCATTCGGTAGCCAACAGCCTCCTTCTCTCTACCGGTCCACCATCCTTCACACCCCTATGCCGGACCAGAAGGCCTACCGGACCATCTCCACAACCGGTCCAAACAAGCACCGAGCCAACCACATACCTCACCACCGAATGAACCTCCATCCCGCTCCATCACCGGTCCAAGCTCCATACCGAATGGAGGCTCGCCGAACCAGAATTGCCAGTCCAGATTACTTCAGCCCGGGCCCACCAGCAGCTATACACATCCAAGACCCCTGCCCCTTGCCTCACTCTATAAATAAAGGGGCAGGGGTACAACAATGGCAGACAAGTTTGAGAGCTCAAGCACGGAAGGAACTTTCAAACTACTTTCATACACTTGTACACCAAGCATTGTACTTGTAATCTGAAAAAAGAAGATAATAACATATAAAGTGGACGTAGGCACGTTCTGGCCGAACCACTATAAATCAGCGTGTCTTTTACATTTCAGCCCCTTGCCTTTTTTCATATTTACATAACCCATCTAAATCATTAAGAATCACATAAAATCAACTAAATCACTCGACTTGGAGGTGTTTGCCCATTTTTTGTGCAAACATTTTTGGTGCTTTCACTGAGAACTTCGAACTCGAAGCTTCAGCTTCCCTCATTCAACCTTCTTTCCCAATAGCACCTTTCATTGCCTAGGAAACATGACTTCCAGGCCAAGAAAAGACGCCAACAAGGGAAAGAACGCTGCAACTAGAAGCGCTCCAAATCCAGTAGATCCAGATCAAGAGAACCATCCCACTACAGCAGCAGTGCCACATGTAGATCAAGCAATTCCAACAGCCCCTGCCGCAAAAACAATCGGCAGTAATCACTAGAGCAGACCTAGACAGAGTTGTGGTGGAAGTGACTAACCGCTTCGCATCCCAACAAGAAGCTTTGGTGAACCAACTCATGTCACGCTTGAGGGATGTCGAAGAATCCAACCGCAACACTGAATCATGGGATGAATCTCAATCTGGAGGATCTCGCAGACAGCAAAGGTCTTCCCTCTTCGAGGAAGCCATCAACAGGAACAACAATGATAGGGGCCGTGCCCGGACTCAGCCCGAACTCCGACTCGATGAAGCACTTGGAACCGAACCCAGTGGGGGAGGCGCCAGGCGAGGGTCGGATGTGGCTGAGCCAGTCATGCCACCTAATCATAGACACCCCACTGAACGGAGCCGAGCTAGAACCCAGCCCGAAGTTGACCCCATGGAAATGCTCGAAACAGAACCCCGCAGAGGAAGATCAAGGCAGGGGGCAACTGTAGCTGGTCCTAGCATGCATCCGAGCAACCAGAGACAACCACTGGATCACGTCAGAAGTGATAGACTATACCATCCCTACAGGTCATCTGGACGAGACCGATCTCGCAGGGAAGAACCAAGTTCATTTCTATCCACTCCAAATTCTGATGAAAGAATGGCACGACTATTCAGAGAATGCGTCCAACGGGAGCAAAGGGACCGAGGAATAGGCGCTAGGGTCACCAGCCCCTTTACCCGCAATATCGAAACTGCCATCACCCCCCCGGAATGGAAAATGCCAACCATGGAACCTTACAAGGGAACTTCCGACTCCATCGTACACTTACAAAGATACACCCAGCAAATGCTCATGAGCGGAGCAACAGAAGGGGTGCTGTGTAAATGCTTTCCGCTATTCCTAGCAGATCTAGCTACCTCCTGGTTCTGCCATCTACCCCAAGGATCTATCAGCTCATGGGAGATGTTGAAAGAAAGGTTCATTAGCCAGTTCCGCATCCATGTAGAACAACCCAAGGATGCTTATTCTCTATCCAATGTTAAACAGAAATCCGGAGAGACACTGCAACAATGTCTAACTCGGTTCAACGCCGCAGCGGCCGCAGTCCAAGATGCCGATGAGAAACTCACCCTAATGGCCCTCTGTAGCGGTGTACATCCAGATACCAAGTTCGCAAGAAGACTAACTAAGGAAAAACCAGCTACTTTACCTGATTTCTTCAATGAAGCTGGAAAGTATATGAGACTTGAAGACGCCGCCACTGAGAGGCAATCAGGGCAACAAGGTAAGACAACTTCAGACAAGATTCCCGCTGCAACCAAGGACATTCGAAGAAATGAATATAGAGACAATGCTGGGGGCAAGAAGGTTGAAAAACGCCAATATCGACCAGGACCGAGATTTGACTCCTACACTCCTTTGAATGAAACCATCGAAAACATCTATCTAGCCACTCAGGGCGAACTCGGATACATGCGCCCCCCGCACAAGAAAGAATCTGATAACGCCCTTAAGTCTGGAAAGTTATGCCGCTTCCACGAATCCCACGGACATGACACCAATGAATGCCACCATCTCCGGGACTTGATCGAAGAACACATCAGAAGAAGAAGGCTGGAACGCTATGTGAGAGGTCATAACAGGACGCCAACTCCTGCCAATGAGAACTTAAAGCAACCCCTCCCAGAAGTAGGCGGAGGGAATCGCAACACCAGTGGCTCTAGCCAAGAGAAGATAGTGGTCCATACCATCTCGGGAGGACCACACATCGCCGACAGAAGCTGGGCAGAGATGGAAAGATACGGCAAGTCACTTAGAAATGCTGAGGGCTATGTCAACTACATTATGGAAGAACGCCACCCGAAACGGAAAGAGAGTGACGACATCGTATTCAGTAGGCGTGATTTAGAAGGAAGACAGTATCCGCATATGGATCCCATGGTCATCTCTGCCTGGTTCGGTCCAGCTAAAGTTTTCCGAATTCTAATAGACACAGGAAGCTCCGTAAATATCCTATTCAAACATGCTTTCGACAAAATGAAACTGTCAATGAAGGATGTGTCTCCCTGCAACAAACCCCTGCACGGTTTCACTGGAGATGCGAAAATGCCCCTCGGGCAACTTGACCTCTTCGTCGAAATAGGAAATCATCCCCGCTCCGTTGTGCGAAAACAAACGTTCGTACTAATAGAAAACCACTCGGCCTACAACGCCTTCTTGGGAAGACCAGCCTTATCTGACTTCCAAATTGTCCTAGCCCCATGGTGCCTAAAGATGAAATTCCCAACAGATAACGGAATAGGAGAAGTTGAAGGAGATCAAGGCGCCGCTCGAGATTGCTATGTAACTGAACTTCGCAATAACCATAGAAAGAATAAAGGGAAAGATGCAGAGACTACTCTCTGCATGAAAAGCTTGGAAGCATAGCAACTAAAGAAAGCCCCTCCTCTTCGATACACCAGCGATCCTTTCAATGAACTAGACCCCAGGGATAAGGAGGAGGAGGCTACCGCTGAGCCCACAGAGGCCATGGAATTCGTATCTGTAGACAAACATGATTCAAGCAGACTATTAAAAATAGGATCTCAGCTAAAAACAGAATTGAAGGATCAACTCATTGACTTTCTCCTCCACAACTTAGATGTATTTGCGTGGACACATGCCGATATGACAGGAATCTCCCCAGACATAGCATGCCACATGCTGAACATCGATCCCACCAGGGCACCGATAAAGCAGAAAAAGAGAAGCATGGGAGCAGAACGATCAGCAGCCCTCGACGAGGAAGTAAAGAACCTACTTGCTAATGACTTCATACGAGAAGCCATCTACCCCGAGTGGATAGCTAACCCGGTACTAATAAAGAAAGCTAATGGGAAGTGGCGAACATGCATTGATTTCTCCAACTTAAATGACGCTTGCCCGAAAGACTGCTTCCCGCTCCCCCGAATCGATCAACTTGTGGACAGCACTGCCGGGCACGAACTTTTATCTTTTATGGATGCATACTCCGGATACAACCAGATTCCCATGCACGCTCCCGATCAAGACCACACTAGCTTCATCACTGACCGGGGGTTATATTGTTACAAAGTCATGCCTTTTGGACTCAAAAATGCCGGAGCCACCTATCAACGCCTCGTCAACAAGATGTTCGCGGAATTAATAGGACGAACTACGGAAGTATATGTGGATGACATGTTGGTAAAGTCCAGGAAAGCCGACGATCATGTAAGCCACCTGAGCGAGATGTTTCAAGTACTTCGCCGATATGGAATGAAGCTGAATCCCCTAAAGTGCTCCTTCGGAGTGTCATCGGGAAAATTCTTAGGGTTCATTGTCCATTCCAGAGGAGTTGAAGCAAACCCTGAACAAATCCGGGCTCTAAAAGAAATAAGGATACCATCCACCCGAAAAGAAATGCAAAGCTTAAACGGAAAGGTGGCCGCCCTAAGCAGATTCATTTCCAAAGCAACTGACAAGTGCGTCCCTTTCTTCGAAGCTCTCAAGAAAGACAAAGGAAAGTTCGAATGGACCGATGAATGCTTAAAAGCCTTCCTTAACCTGATCGAACACCTCCAGAAACCACCAGTACTCTCAACTCCAAACGAAGGCGAAGAGCTATACCTATACCTCGCTGTATCATCTCATGCTCTAAGCGCTGCCCTGGTAAGAGAAGAAGACCGCACACAACGCCCGGTGTACTTTATAAGTAAGAGATTTACAGGGGCAGAAGCCAGATATCCTAAACTTGAGAAATTGGCATATTGTTTATTGATCGCATCACGAAAACTACGACACTACTTCCAATCTCACTCCATCAGAGTTCTAACCGATCAGCCACTAAGACAGGTGCTCCATCGTCCCGACACTTCTGGACGACTCCTCAAATGGTGCATTGAACTAAGTCAGTATGACGTCACCTACCATCCTCGCACTGCTATCAAGGGGCAAGCCCTGGCCGATTTCATTGCCGAATTCACCACCAACGAAGGCAAGGATCAGCTTGAAATAGCAAAAAACATCAAGTGGAACCTCTTTGTAGATGGAGCATCAAACGAACAAGGCTCGGGGGCAGGTATTGTGATAATCACCCCCAGGGGAAGAAAGCTGTACTATGCATTAAGGTTGGAATTCGCTGCCACTAACAACGATGCGGAGTATGAGGCAGTATTAGCGGGATTGGAGCTTGCCTTAGAAATTGGAGTCAATTCTTTATGTCTTCATAGTGATTCTCAACTTATCGTAAACCAAGTACTAGGAGAATTCCAGACACGAGGAGAACGACTCACAGCATATCTAAAGAAAACCAAACTGCTGCTCGACCAATTGGACCATTATCTAATCAAGCACATTCCTCGAGAAGATAACCAAGAGGCCGATGAACTAGCAAAGCAAGCTAGTATGAGGAATAGCACCATTTCCGGAGCACTAGCCATCTCAAGGCAGCTAGCCCCAAGTTTTGAACAAGTGAATCTGATAACTGCAATTGAAGAAGCAACTTGGATGACTCCTATCCGGAAATATCTACAGGACGGCACACTACCAGACAAACGTGATGAAGTCAGGAGAATTTTGAGGAAAGCTCCCCACTACACAATACAAGAAGGCATCCTCTATCGGCGTGGCTTCTCTAGCCCCTTATTCAGATGCGTCGCTGGAAGGGAAGCCAAGGAAATCTTATTCAACATCCATCAAGGTAGTTGCGGAGATCACACTGGAGGGCAGACTCTGGCGAAGAAGATACTCCGATATGGATATTACTGGCCCACACTAAACAAAGACGCCTTAGACTTCGTCAAGAGATGCGACAGATGTCAAAAATTTGCCAAGATTCCTCGACTACCCACAAATGAGATTACTCAAATGACCAGCCCTTGGCCCTTTGCTGTATGGGGAATTGATTTAATTGGCGAACTGCCAACGGGCAGGGGCGGGGCCAAATATGCTATAGTGGCAGTGATTATTTCACCAAATGGGTGGAAGCGGAACCCCTAAATAAAATATCTTCAGCAAAAGTTATCAACTTCTTGATCAAAAATATTCTGTGCAGGTACGGAGTACCACTCAAGATCATATCAGACAACGGACTCCAATTTGACAGCGAAGAATTCGCCGACTGGTGCCAAGAGCATGGAATTCATAAAAGCTTCTCATCAGTAGCTTATCCTCAGGCAAACGGACAAGTCGAAGCTGTCAACAAAATTCTCAAAACCCTAATCAAGAAGAAACTTGAAAAGTCAAAAGGCGCTTGGGTGGACGAACTTCCTACGGCACTTTGGGCCTACCGTACATCTTTCAGAACATCAACGGGACATACTCCTTTCTCTTTGGCATACGGATCGGAGGCAATGCTCCCTGTTGAGACTATTGTTCCTTCCCATCGTAGGATCCACTACAATCCAGAAGAAAATGAAGAACTCCTCCTCATATCTTTGGATCTGATTGAGGAAAGGAGAAACGATGCAGCTCTCAAAGCAGCAGCTCACAAACAAAAGGTGGCAGCATTATACAACTCCAAAGTCAAACATCGCATCTTACAAGAAGGAGATCTTGTCCTCAGACGAATCTTTCCGCGCCCCGGGGCACTGGACCCCATCTGGGACGGACCATATGTAATTCATAAAGACCTCCACAACGGATCTTGTATTTTGTCAACAGTGGACGGAGAGGTGTTCCAGAGGGAATGGAACATCCGACACCTCCGTCGATACTTTTCTTAACTTGTACTGCCCATATGAAGTGAATTAACAAAGAGAATCAGTGGACGTAGGCATTTTTATGCCGAACCACTTTAAAAAATCTTGTCTCTTTTTAACTTGTTCCTTTATATCTTGGCTGCTTGTTAAGCTTTATCCTTTTCTGTTGAACAAAATCTTATGGCATCTCCACTCAAGACGCACCATGGCCTCATCTGGACAAGGCCTAACAGGTACGCTACGATTCTATGCACTCGCCAATGAGACTCTTTTGCTCCAGCATCCCTCTGCTGCGGGTTAACTCATTGCTCGCGCCTGCCCTCAAAGCCAACTGTAATGAGCCGATTATAAGTCATCATAAAGGCCGATTATAGCCGATGGCAGCTCATTACGGCGTTCGGCTCGCCGGTAACTGTGAACCTACTTTAAGCCCCAACATAAGGTGTGGCCAGCCAGGGGTAGTTCACGGCCAACGGCACCCACGCTAGCCGGCCACGGTAAATCGAATAATACCCACGATTACGGACCATAATGGTTCGGATAGTTACCGTGCGCGATCTCGGCTCCGATGTGTCTTAAGTGCGGCTGTGGTAAAAAAGAAAACTCCCCGCGGAGGCGTAAGATGGGTGACAAATGTCTCCAAGACCCACAGCTAGGGAAAGTGACTACAAAACCCGTTTGCCACGAACTTAAGCACATCGACGGCCTTCCGTGACTGGAAGTTTTACTTTTTCTATATTTCCATCTCATTTAAATACTTTTCTCCTACCCTGTATAACAAACTCTAAAGTACAGGAAACCGAACAGGGAGCATTCACTCATGAGAATCTAAGCCCGCGTACTGGATGGCAAGGTACTCAGATATATTCATGATCAATTACACAAGATGCTCAAAACTACCGCCTGCAAATAAAACATGACGGGCGGTACTCTCTTCTCTTGTACATAGATGCATAACTATAGCTTATTCATATGTCACACCAACATTGCAAAACATGAAATTATATTTCAAGCAAAGGCTTAACATCAAACACAACTAAAATCACAGGCATATACATGGTTATACTTCTCACGTAGCACATCAAAATGACAACAACGTTTAAACATAACAAAATCAGCTTATATTATGAAATCACACCAAGTTATTCTCTGCAAATAATATTATTATTACAGTCACATCAATGTTTTGGACTAACGTAAACAACAGTAAAAAAAGAAATAAAAAGCAGCCGAATCCAGACGAGTAACCAGCTGCGTCCACACTCCATCACCAACTTCCCAAGCCTATTTGGCCACAGGGCCGGAACCCCCAGCATGTTGATCGGAAGTTCCACCTGTCCAATTCAGAAAAGGAATCCATTAGACAAACGATAAACGATCAAGTTATGGAAACCCGGAAAGAAAAGGAAAAAGAGAAGAATAACTCACCAGTGTCCGCCGCTTGATCCTCATCCTCCAGTTGCACACCCGCTTCCTCCGCAGCGAGCAACCGCATCCCCTCCTTCACCGCCACTTGCTCCTCTTTCGAGAACTGAGCAGTGACCACATCCAGGCTAAAAGCCACTCCACCTTCCTCACCCGCATCGACCCTGGCCTCCTCTAAAGCCCGGAGATATATCTTGGCCATGACCCGGGGATAGTCATCCATCCAAGACAAGCTGCCCTCCTTCCAAGTGCGGAAGTACATGTCCTGCAGCATCTCGTCCATCATCCCCTCATTCTCCTCGAACTCCCTCACCCTGGCCTCGGAAGCCTGCAACTTGGCGACAGCGGCATCCCTCTCTGATCGGTATCTCGAGCAGTCGGCCTGGAGAGACCTCCTCATCTCCTCCATCTCCTCCTTTAACTTGACTTGAGCCATCTCCGCAGCCTCAAGCCTCCCAGACAGCTCCTCTACCTGCTCGAGATCCACATTCCGAACCTCATCCACTGTCGCAATGGCCATGTCGATCCGCTCCTTACAGGCGGCCTCCATCTTCCGTAATTCCGCCCTACTAGCCTTTTCCATGGTCTCTTTCAGACGCCTGGAGGCTTCCTCGTGCCGAGAAATCTGAACGGCTTGACCGGCAAGCTGTTCGGCCTGATCAGCAACCTTCAGCCGCAACCGAATATTAGCACTTCCAATCTCCTCCCCGGCCTTGACCAATTGAGCATGATACTTCATTAACTTCTTGGTCTCCTCAGCCACCCGATCAATATTAGCCTTGGCCTCGTCTCCCATGGTAACTACCCGAGTGGTAAGCAGATCAAGATTTAGAGACTTAGCCTCGTCTAACACTCGTACCATGGGGTTGCGGGGAAGGAGGTGCTCACCGTGGCCTCATCAAATGAAATATCCCGAGAACTTGGGTCTAAATCAGGATGACCAGCAAAGGGGTCACGAGGCACATCAGGACGCCTTATACGGATAACTGTGGGATTCTTGAAAGGAGGTGGAGGGGGAATAAATTCCGTGCTCTCCTCCGTGGCATCACGAGGAGGCTGAACAGGAAGCCGCGGACCAGGGGAAGGCTCAAATAAAGAACGACTCCTCTTCTTTTTCTGAATGCCCTCTTCGATGACCCCAAGAAGAGGACGGTATTTGACCACGTCCCCAGCACGACCAGTGGAAGGCTTCGCAGAAGCTCTCATCAAATTGAACTGTTCGAGGTGGTGTCGAACGTCTGACGTTTTAACCACCTGGCCTTCCCCTGGAATAAAGAACAAGTGTTACGAACATACAATGGTCCACAATTCAGGAAACATGTTAAGTAAAAAGAGAGAAAAGTGTGAAGGCACGTCTATTATACAAACCCTGCGGAGGAGTGGGATACTGCAATAAGTCCTGAATCTCATTCCAGGACGGGAGTGAACCATAAAATATTTCTAAGTCCTTATCGAAAATGGAATTGACAGAGGACAAAAGTTCACCTTGCACCGCCGAAGTCACCCTGGCTGAGGAACCCCTGGGGGATAGATCGGCACCAGCCCCGACCTTGCTAGTCTCCTTCGCCTTCTCCGCTCCCGATTCCCCTTCCGATTCCCCGAAGGCCTGGCAGAGGGCCTCATCCAGCTCAGAGTCTTGCCCAGAAGTTAAGGCACCAGCACCACTATCACCCTGACCATCTCCATCTCCTCCGCCTTCTGACTCTCCTTCCATATCGCCTCCTTCGCCCTCTTCCACACCTTCCTCCTCCGGAATGATCGGGCAAGTACTAGGAGTGGGGCCCTCCGATTCTTTAAGCTTCTTGCCCCCCGCGACGGGATGCTGTGCAAAGGGTTTTCTCTTGCCACTCTTCACCGTGACCCCCTCCTTAGCTTTAGCAGCCTTCCCCTCAGCCGTGTCCCTCTGCTTCACAACGGACTGGTGCGGCTGGATCAAATTGTACTCCAGGAGGGTAGCGTTCCTGATCAGGAACGAAGCCGACCTGTCCCGCGCAGGAATGGCCTTTATTCCAGCAGCCATCCGCGCCAAAGAATCATCTTCCACGACGGCAATGCCACCTGTCGCTAGTAAGAAATAGAAGCGTGTCAGAAGAAGCACTACAGTCAGAACATGGAAAATATAAATGAAATTAATCTTACAGCCGGAAGTGAAAAGGCGGAAAGAAACAGAATCGTCCTTGACAAAGAACCATTCCTTCTTGAACATGGTGAACTTTGAATATAAGTCCAAGACCGGTTTGAAGGGCACGGCCGCTTCCAGACTAATATACGGAGACCCCTTCTTGTAGCCCCTCAGGTTATACAAATACCGAATTTCCCGGTTAGAAGGAGGGCGCCCGTATCTCCTCTGGAAGATGACGAAGAGACTTACCAGAATGGCATAGGAGTTCGGCTGAAGCTGGAATGGAGCTACTTTTAAATATGTGGTAAAACTGACTATCCAGGCATTGATAGGAGGGATAGCACCACACATGCAATGGTACCTGCTGTAAGCAAAGTAACCTTCGGGGGGATTATACGACATCACTCCCTCTCCCGGCAGCTGCATGAGAGCCCTGACTATCCCAAAGGAACGAGAGATGACATCAAGTTGCTCTACCTTTAGGGAGCTAGGAAAGCAATCGGGCGGGGAAACCAGAAGTTCCTATGGACCATATCCGTCCACTAACGACCTCGGGACAGGTAGATGCTGCCCAGATCCTGATTGGGCTGGGGGCACGGAGGAAGAAGACTCTCCTGTACCTTTAGACTTTTTTCTATCCGATCGAGTTTCTGCCTTGCGAGACATTTATCTGCATACACAAAAGTGAAAAGACAGGTTGTTAGAACAAGGGATACAGAGATGTAAACAAAAAAGGAATGCATAAGTCCGGAATTCCGCTAAGATATCAAGTTCATTCGGCAGTAAGTTCATTCGGCGACGATATTTAAAGCTCATTCGGCACTAATAACGAAAGTTCATTCGGCACTGATGTCTCAAGTTCATTCGGCATTTGAATTCTTTCGTGTGTATTCAGCAATCAAACCCATTCGGCAAAAAGGTATTTACCTGATATGGAAAAAGCTTGGTTCGGCAGAAGATTTGGTTCGGTGGTCAACTGATTCGGCTCTCTGGTTCGATAAGAAGAAACCAAGGGGGGGTGTAGCCTCTATATATAGGCGAGCTCAGGATTGCCGAACCAACTAGTTCAGCCTACCGGACCGGAACACCGGACCAATACCAAACATACCGGACCAACCAAATACCGAATGAAACTACCCATGTCGGACCAACAAAAGAACCGAATGAAGCTATCTCTACCAGCAAAAACCAGGAACAGGGGGCATGCGGAGTGCCTCACTCAGATAAGTACCGAACTCTAGGACCTACTAATAAAGTAGAGAATATGATAACAATGAATGAGTCGTGAATCTCTCACTAACATGGGTTAATCATTTACACGTGTACGCGACCACGAACGGTCCATAAGCACGCTCTGAACGACTATTAACCCTATCGTCGTGAGAATTTGCACTCTGACATCCTTTTTTAAGCTCATCGGCTAAATAGATATTTAATTCTGATAACTACGAAATGGCTAAGCTACTTACACATGTATGGGGTCGCGAACAATCCTTAGGCATGCTCTGAGCTGGCGATAAACCACCTTGACAAACGATCCAGGGACCCACTCTAACGTGAACCTGACATCGATAATGCTAAACCCCCTCGGGGCACACTCGCTCGCCCCGAACGGCACGATTCACTTTATCTCAAATATTTCGATCCTGAACGATCGTCATTGGAAATCACACTAAAACTGTAAATTCCTTTGCAGGACATCAACAAGATACGAACATCCAGCCCATGACGTTACAAAACAAGCCTTCCTACCACAGAGAAACAAAGCGCGACACATGCAAGCACGTGCCCCACTTTGGGGGGCAAATGTTGGGCGAATTTTCACCTAGAAGACCTCAAGACCAAGAAGTGTCGGTTTCACCCGGGTTTGCGACCTCCATTCCATCAGCTCCTATGTCCATTCGGCAAGTCAAAGGAACAAGTTCCATTCGGCAGTGAAGGTCCATCCGGAGTACATGTTCATTCGGCTATGCAAGCCTACGAGTTCATTCGGCACTAAGGTCACATGTTCATTCGGCACTAAGGTCACATGCTCATTCGGTAGCCAACAACCTTCTTCTCTCTACCGGTCCACCATCCTTCACACCCCTATGCCGGACCAGAAGGCCTACCGGACCATCTCCACAACCGGTCCAAACTAGCACCGAGCCAACCACATACCTCACCACCGAATGAACCTCCATCCCGCTCCATCACCGGTCCAAGCTCCATACCGAATGGAGGCTCGCCGAACCAGAATTGCCAGTCCAGATTGCTTCAGCCCGGGCCCACCAGCAGCTATACACATCCAAGACCCCTGCCCCCTGCCTCACTCTATAAATAGAGGGGCAGGGGTACAACAATGGCAGACAAGTTTGAGAGATCAAGCACGGAAGGAACTTTCAAACTACTTTCATACACTTGTACACCAAGCATTGTACTTGTAATCTGAAAAAAGAAGATAATAACATATAAAGTGGACGTAGGCACGTTCTGGCCGAACCACTATAAATCTGCGTGTCTTTTACATTTCAGCCCCTTGCCTTTTTTCATATTTACATAACTCATCTAAATCGTTAAGAATCACATAAAATCAACTAAATCACTCGACTTGGAGGTGTTTGCCCATTTTTTGTGCAAACACCGTACGACCTTTAGAAATTCATGCGTGGATTTGAAACGGAACAGTAATATGGTGCACCACTCTCCAGCGATGGGAAGTCGAAGACGGGCCACGGTAATCCCTTTTTACCGTAAAAATCCACGTGTCGAAAAAAACGAAGGGTAAAAAACTTACGAGACCCGATTGAGATTTGGATTGTCCTTTTTGGGCATTAATCTATCTGTTGACGGCTGAAAGCTGTCAAAGCCGTATAAATCATCGAGGCCTTCGTTTTGACAGGTTATGGCTCCCGTAACTCTAAACGAGCAAGAAGTTATGGCCCTCCGAATAATCGATATCTACAGAGTACAACATCCACGGTGCAAGGTGCAACATCCGTCCGAAATGGCGAAACAGTGCCGTACGACTTTTAGAAATGCGTGCATGGATTTGAAACGGAACAGTACCATGGTGCACCACTCTCCAGCGACGGGAAGTCGAAGACGGGCCACGGTAATCCCGTTTTACCGTAAAAATCCACGTGTCGAAAAAACGAAGGGTAAAAAACTTACGAGACCCGATTGAGATTCGGGTTGTCCTTTTAGGGCATTAATCTATCCGTTGACGGCAGAAAGCTGTCATAGCCGTAGAACTCATCGAGGCCTTCGTTTTGACAGGTTATGGCTCCCGTAACTCTAAATGAGCCAGAAGTTATGGCCGTCCGAATAATCGATATCTACAGGGTGCAACATCCACGGTGCAAGGTGCAACATCCGTCCGAAATGGCGAAACAGTGCCATACGACTTTTAGAAATGCGTGCATGGATTTGAAACGGAACAGTAACATGGCGCACCACTCTCCAGCGATGGGAAGTCGAAGACGGGCCACGGTAATCCCGTTTTACCGTAAAAATCCACGTGTCGAAAAAACGAAGGGTAAAAAACTTACGAGACCCGATTGAGATTCGGGTTGTCCTTTTTGCGACTTAATCTATCCGTTGACGGCTGAATGCTGTCAAAGCCGTAGAACTCATCGAGGCCTTCGTTTTGAAAGGTTATGGCTCCCGTAACTCTAAACGAGCCAGAAGATATGGCCGTCCGAATAATCGATATCTACAGAGTGCAACATCCACGGTGCAAGGTGCAACATCCGTCCGAAATGGCGAAACAGTGCCGTACGACTTTTAGAAATGCGTGCATGGATTTGAAACTGAACAGTACCATGGTGCACCACTCTTCAGCGATGGGAAGTCGAATACGGGCCACGGTAATCCCCTTTTACCGTAAAAATCCACGTGTCGAAAAAACGAAGGGTAAAAAACTTACGATACCCGATTGAGATTCGGGTTGTCCTTTTTGGGCATTAATCTATCCGTTGACGGCTGAAAGCTATCAAATCCATAGAACTCATAGAGGCCTTCATTTTGACAGGTTATGGCTCCCGTAACTCTAAACGAGCCGGAAGTTATGGCCGTCCGAATAATCGATATCCACAAGGTGCAACATCCACGGTGCAAGGTGCAACATCCGTCCGAAATGGCGAAACAGTGTCGTACGACCTTTAGAAATGGGTGCATGGATTTGAAACAGAATAGTACCATGGTGCACCACTCTCCAGCGATGGTAAATCGAAGACCATCCACCGTAATCCCGTTTTAACATAAAAATCCACGTGTCGAAAAAACGAAGGGTAAAAAACTTACGAGACCCGATTGAGATTCGGGTTGTCCTTTTTGCGACTTAATCTATCCGTTGACGGCTGAATGCTGTCAAAGCCGTAGAACTCATCGAGGCCTTCGTTTTGAAAGGTTATGGCTCCCGTAACTCTAAACGAGCCAGAAGATATGGCCGTCCGAATAATCGATATCTACAGAGTGCAACATCCACGGTGCAAGGTGCAACATCCGTCCGAAATGGCGAAACAGTGCCGTACGACTTTTAGAAATGCGTGCATGGATTTGAAACTGAACAGTACCATGGTGCACCACTCTTCAGTGATGGGAAGTCGAATACGGGCCACGGTAATCCCGTTTTACCGTAAAAATCCACGTGTCGAAAAAACGAAGGGTAAAAAACTTACGAGACCCGATTGAGATTCGGGTTGTCCTTTTTGGACATTAATCTATCCGTTAACGGCTGAAAGCTGTCAAAGCCGTAGAACTCATCGAGGCCTTCGTTTTGACAGGTTATGGCTCTCGTAACTCTAAACGAGCCAGAAGTTATGGCCGTCCGAATAATCGATATCTATAGAGTGCAACATCCACGGTGCAAGGTGCAACATCCATCCGAAATGGCGAAACAGTGCCGTACGACTTTTAGAAATGCGTGCATGGATTTGAAACGGAACAGTATCATGGTGCACCACTCTTCAGCGATGGGAAGTCGAAGACGGGCCACGGTAATCCCGTTTTACCATAAAAATCCACGTGTCGAAAGAACGAAGGGTAAAAAACTTACGAGACCCGATTGAGATTCGGGTTGTCCTATTTGGGTATTAATCTATCCGTTGATGGCTGAAAGCTGTCAAAGACGTAGAACTCATCGAGGCCTTCGTTTTGACAGGTTATGGCTGACGTAACTCTAAACGAGCCATAAGTTATGGCCGTCCGAATAATCAATATCTACAGGGTGCGACATCCACGGTGCAAGGTGCAACATCCGTCCGAAATGGCGAAACAGTGTCGTATGACTTTTAGAAATGCGTGCATGGATTTGAAACGGAACAGTACCATGGTGCACTACTCTCTAGCGATGGGAAGTCGAAGACGGGCCACGGTAATCACGTTTTACCGTAAGATCCACGTGTCGAAAAAATGAAGGGTAATAAACTTACGAGACCCGATTGAGATTCGGGTTGTCCTTTTTGGGCATTAATCTATCTGTTGACAGTAGAAAGCTGTCAAAGCCGTAGAACTCATCGAGGTCTTCATTTTGACAGGTTATGGCTCCCGTAACTCTAAACGAGCCAGAAGTTATGGCCGTACGAATAATCGATATTTACAGGGTGCAACATCCACGGTGCAAGGTGCAACATCCGTCCAAAATGGCAAAACAGTGCCGTACGACTTTTAGAAATGCGTGCATAGATTTGAAACGGAACATTACCATGGTGCACCACTCTCCAGCGATGGGAAGTCGAAGACGGGCCACCGTAATCTCGCTTTACCGTAAATATCCACGTGTCGAAAAAACGAAGGGTAGAAAACTTACGAGACCCGATTGAGATTCGGGTTGTCCTTTTTGGGCATTAATCTATCCGTTGACGGCTGAAAGCTGTCAAAGCCGTAGAACGCATCGAGACCTTCGTTTTGACAGGTTATGGCTCCCGTAACTCTAAACGAGCCAAAAGTTATGGCGGTCCGAATAATCGATATCTACAGAGTGCAACATCCACGGTGCAAGGTGCAACATCCGTCCAAAATGGCGAAACAGTGCCGTACGACTTTTAGAAATACGTGCATGGGTTTGAAATGTTACATTACCATAGTGCACCACTCTTCAGCGATGGGAAGTCGAATACGGGCCACGGTAATCCCCTTTTACCGTAAAAATCCACGTGTCGAAAAAACGAAGGGTAAAAAACTTACGAGACCCGATTGAGATTCGGGTTGTCCTTTTTGGGCATTAATCTATCCATTGACGGCTGAAAACTGTCAAAGCCATAGAACTCATCGAGGCCTTCATTTTGACAGGTTATGGCTCCCGTAACTCTAAACGAGCCAGAAGTTATGGCCGTCCGAATAATCGATATCCACAGGGTGGAACATCCGCGGTGCAAGGTGCAACATCCGTCCGAAATGGCGAAACAGTGTCGTACGACCTTTAGAAATGCGCGCATGGATTTGAAATGGAATAGTACCATGGTGCACCACTCTCCAGCAATGGTAAATCGAAAACCATCCACCGTAATCCCGTTTTAACATAAAAATCCACGTGTCGAAAAAACGAAGGGTAAAAAACTTACGAGACCCGATTGAGATTCGGGTTGTCCTTTTTGGGCATTAATCTATCCGTTGATGGCTGAAAGCTGTCAAAGCCGTAGAACTCATCGATGCCTTCGTTTTGACAGGTTATGCCTCCCGTAACTCTAAACGAGCCAGAATTTATGGCCGTCCGAATAATCGATATCCACAGGGTGCAACATCCTCGGTGCAAGGTGTAACGTCCGTCCGAAATGGCGAAACAGTGCCGTAAGACCTTTAGAAATTTGTTCATGGATTTGAAACAGAAAAGTACCATGGTGCATCACTCTCCAGCGATGGGAAGTCCAAGACGGGCCACGGTAATCCCGTTTTACCGTAAAAATCCACATGTCGAAAAAACGAAGAGTAAAAAACTTACGAGACCCGATTGAGATTCGGGTTGTCCTTTTTGGGCATTAATATATCCGTTGACGGATGAAAGCTGTCAAAGCCGTAGAACTCATCGAGGCCTTCGTTTTGACAGGTTATGGCTGACGTGACTCTAAACGAGCCAGAAGTTATGGCCGTCCGAATAATCGATATCTACAGGGTGCGACATCCACGGTGCAAGGTGCAACATCCGTCCGAAATGGCGAAACAGTGTCGTACGACCTTTAGAAATGGGTGCATGGATTTGAAACGGAATAGTACCATGGTGCACCACTCTCCAGCGATGGTAAATCGAAGACCATCCACCGTAATCCCGTTTTAACATAAAAATCCACGTGTCGAAAAAACGAGGGGTAAAAAACTTACGAGACCCGATTGAGATTCGGGTTGTCCTTTTTGGGCATTAATCTATCCGTTGATGGCTGAAAGCTGTCAATGCCGTAGAACTCATCGATGCCTTCGTTTTGACAGGTTATGCCTCCCGTAACTCTAAACGAGCCAGAAGTTATGGCCGTCCGAATAATCGATATCCATAGGGTGCAACATCCACGGAGCAAGGTGCAACATCCGTCCGAAATGGCGAAACAGTGCCGTAAGACCTTTAGAAATTCGTTCATGGATTTGAAACAGAACAGTACCATGGTGCACCACTCTCCAGCGATGGGAAGTCGAAGACGGGCCACGGTAATCCCGTTTTACCGTAAAAATCCACGTGTCGAAAAAACGAAGGGTAAAAAACTTACGAGACCCGATTGAGATTCGGGTTCTCCTTTTTGGGCATCAATCTATCCGTTGACGGCTGAAAGATGTCAAAGCCGTAGAACTCATCGAGGCCTTCGTTTTGACAGGTTATGGCTCTCGTAACTCTAAACGAGCCAGAAGTTATGGCCGTCCGAATAATCGATATCTATAGAGTGCAACATCCACGGTGCAAGGTGCAACATCCATCCGAAATGGCGAAATAGTGTCGTACGACTTGTAGAAATGCGTGCATGGATTTGAAACGGCACAGTACCATGGTGCACTACTCTTCAGCGATGGGAAGTCGAAGACGGGCCACGGTAATCCCGTTTTACCATAAAAATCCACGTGTCGAAAGAACGAAGGGTAAAAAACTTAGGAGACCCGATTGAGATTCGGGTTGTCCTATTTGGGTATTAATCTATCCGTTGACGGTTAAAAGCTGTCAAAGACGTAGAACTCATCGAGTCCTTCGTTTTGACAGGTTATGGCTGACGTAACTCTAAACGAGCCAGAAGTTATGGCCGTCCGAATAATCAATATCTACAGGGTGCGACATCCACGGTGCAAGGTGCAACATCCGTCCGAAATGGCGAAACAGTGTCGTAAGACTTTTAGAAATGCGTGCATGGATTTGAAAAGGAACAGTACTTTGGTGCATCACTCTCCAGCGATGGGAAGTCGAAGACGGGCCATGATAATCCCGTTTTAGCGTAAAAATCCACGTGTCGAAAAAACGAAGGGTAAAAACTTACGAGACCCGATTGAGATTCGGGTTGTCCTTTTTGGGCATTAATATATCCGTTGACGGATGAAAGCTGTCAAAGCCGTAGAACTCATCGAGGCCTTCATTTTGATAGGTTATGGCTCCCGTAACTCTAAACGAGCCAGAAGTTATGGCCGTCCGAATAATCGAGATCTACAGGGTGCAACATCCACGGTGCAAGGTGCAACATCCGTCCGAAATGGCGAAACTGTGCCGTACGATCTTTAGAAATTCGTGCATGGATTTGAAACGGAACAGTACCATGGTGCACCACTCTCCAGCGATGGGAAGTCGAAGACGGGCCACGGTAATCCCGTTTTACCGTAAAAATCCACGCGTCGAAAAAACGAAGGGTAAAAAACTTACGAGACCCGATTGAGATTCGAGTTGTCCTTTTTGGGCACTAATCTATCCGTTGACGGCTGAAAGCAGTCAAAGCCGTAGAACTCATCGAGGCCTTCGTTTTGACAGGTTATGGCTCCCGTAACTCTAAACGAGCCAGAAGTTATGGCCGTCCGAACAATCGATATGTACAGGGTGCAACATCCACGGTGCAAGGTGCAACATCCGTCTGAAATGGCGAAACAGTGCCGTAGGACTTTTAGAAATGCGTGCATGGATTTGAAACGGAACATTACCATGGTGCACCACTCTTCAGCGATGGGAAGTCGAATACGGGCCACGGTAATCCCCTTTTACCGTAAAAATCCACGTGTCGAAAAAACGAAGGGTAAAAAACTTACGAGACGCGATTGAGATTCGGGTTGTCCTTTTTGGGCATTAATCTATCCGTTGACGGCTGAAAACTGTCAAAGCCATAGAACTCATCGAGGCCTTCATTTTGACAGGTTATGGCTCCCGTAACTCTAAACGAGCCAGAAGTTATGGCCGTCCGAATAATCGATATCCACAGGGTGCAACATCCACGGTGCAAGGTGCAACATCCGTCCGAAATGGCGAAACAGTGTCGTACGACCTTTAGAAATGCGTGCATGGATTTGAAACGGAATAGTACCATGGTGCACCACTCTCCAGCGATGGTAAATCGAAGACCATCCACCGTAATCCCGTTTTAACATAAAAATCCACGCGTCGAAAAAACGAAGGGTAAAAAACTTACGAGACCCGATTGAGATTCGGGTTGTCCTTTTTGGGTATTAATCTATCCGTTGATGGCTGAAAGCTGTCAAAGCCGTAGAACTCATCGATGCCTTTGTTTTGACAGGTTATGGCTCCCGTAGCTCTAAATGAGCCAAAAGTTATGGCCGTCCGAATAATCGATATCCACAGGGTGCAACATCCACGGTGCAAGGTGCAACATCCGTCCGAAATGGCGAAACAGTGCCGTAAGACCTTTAGAAATTCGTTCATGGATTTGAAACAGAACAGTACCATGGTCCACCACTCTCCAGCGATGGGAAGTCGAAGACGGACCACGGTAATCCCGTTTTACCGTAAAAATCCACGTGTCGAAAAAACGAAGGGTAAAAAACGTACGAGACCCGATTGAGATTCGGGTTGTCCTTTTTGGGCATTAATCTATCCGTTGACGGCTGAAAGCTGTCAAAGCCATAGAACTCATCGAGGCCTTCGTTTTGACAGGTTATGGCTCTCGTAACTCTAAACGAGCCAGAAGTTATGGCCGTCCGAATAATCGATATCTAAAGAGTGCAACATCCACGGTGCAAGGTGCAACATCCATCCGAAATGGCGAAATAGTGTCGTACGACTTGTAGAAATGCGTGCATGGATTTGAAACGGCACAGTACCATGGTGCACCACTCTTCAGCGATGGGAAGTCGAAGACGGGCCACGGTAATCCCGTTTTACCATTAAAATCCACGTGTCGAAAGAACGAAGGGTAAAAAACTTAGGAGACCCGATTGAGATTCGGGTTGTCCTATTTGGGTATTAATCTAACCGTTGACGGCTGAAAGCTGTCAAAGACATAGAACTCATCGAGGCCTTCATTTTGACAGGTTATGGCTGAAGTAACTCTAAACGAGCCAGAAGTTATGGCCGTCCGAATAATCAATATCTACAGGGTGCGACATCCACGGTGCAAGGTGCAACATCCGTCCGAAATGGCGAAACAGTGTCGTACGACTTTTAGAAATATGTGCATGGATTTGAAACAGAACAGTACCTTGGTGCACCACTCTCCAGCGATGGGAAGTCGGAGACGGGCCACGATAATCCCGTTTTATCGTAAAAATCCACGTGTCAAAAAAACGAAGGGTAAAAAACTTACGAGACCCGATTGAGATTCGGGTTGTCCTTATTGGGCATTAATCTATCCGTTGACGGCTGAAAGCTGTCAAAGCCGTAGAACTCATCGCGGCCTTCGTTTTGACAGGTTATGGCTCCCGTAACTCTAAACGAGCCAGAAGTTATGGCCGTCCGAATAATCGAGATCTACAGGGTGCAACATCCACGGTGCAAGGTGCAACATCCGTCCGAAATGGCGAAACTGTGCCGTACGACCTTTAGAAATTCGTGCATTAATTTGAAACGGAACAGTACCATGGTGCACCACTCTCCAGCGATGGGAAGTCGAAGACGGGCCACGGTAATCCCGTTTTACCGTAAAAATCCACGCGTCGAAAAAACGAAGGGTAAAAAACTTACGAGACCCGATTGAGATTCGGGTTGTCCTTTTTGGGCACTAATCTATCCGTTGACCGCTGAAAGCTGTCAAAGCGGTAGAACTCGTCGAGGCCTTCGTTTTGACAGGTTATGGCTCCCGTAACTCTAAACGAGCCAGAAGTTATGGCCGTCCGAACAATCGATATGTACAGGGTGCAACATCCACGGTGCAAGGTGCAACATCCGTCTGAAATGGCGAAACAGTGCCGTAGGTCTTTTAGAAATGCGTGCATGGATTTGAAACGGAACAGTACCATGGTGCACCACTCTTCAGCGATGGGAAGTCGAATACGGGCCACGGTAATCCCCTTTTACCGTAAAAATCCACGTGTCGAAAAAACGAAGGGTAAAAAACTTACGAGACCCGATTGAGATTCGGGTTGTCCTTTTTGGGCATTAATCTATCCGTTGACGGCTGAAAACTGTCAAAGCCATAGAACGCATCGAGGCCTTCATTTTGATAGGTTATGGCTCCCGTAACTCTAAACGAGCCAGAAGTTATGGCCGTCCGAATAATCGATATCCATAGGGTGCAACATCCACGGTGCAAGGTGCAACATCCGTCCGAAATGGCGAAACAGTGTCGTACGACCTTTAGAAATGCGTGCATGGATTTGAAACGGAATAGTACCATGGTGCACCACTCTCCAGCGATGGTAAATCGAAGACCATCCACCGTAATCCCGTTTTAACATAAAAATCCACGTGTCGAAAAAACGAAGGGTAAAAAACTTACGAGACCCGATTGAGATTCGGGTTGTCCTTTTTGGGCATTAATCTATCCGTTGATGGCTGAAAGCTGTCAAAGCCGTAGAACTCATCGATGCCTTCGTTTTGACAGGTTATGCCTCCCGTAACTCTAAACGAGCCAGAATTTATGGCCGTCCGAATAATCGATATCCACAGGGTGCAACATCCTCGGTGCAAGGTGTAACGTCCGTCCGAAATGGCGAAACAGTGCCGTAAGACCTTTAGAAATTTGTTCATGGATTTGAAACAGAAAAGTACCATGGTGCATCACTCTCCAGCGATGGGAAGTCCAAGACGGGCCACGGTAATCCCGTTTTACCGTAAAAATCCACATGTCGAAAAAACGAAGAGTAAAAAACTTACGAGACCCGATTGAGATTCGGGTTGTCCTTTTTGGGCATTAATCTATCCGTTGACGGCTGAAAGCAGTCAAAGCCGTAGAACTCATCGAGGCCTTCGTTTTGACAGGTTATGGCTGACGTGACTCTAAACGAGCCAGAAGTTATGGCCGTCCGAATAATCGATATCTACAGGGTGCGACATCCACGGTGCAAGGTGCAACATCCGTCCGAAATGGCGAAACAGTGTCGTACGACCTTTAGAAATGGGTGCGTGGATTTGAAACGGAATAGTACCATGGTGCACCACTCTCCAGCGATGGTAAATCGAAGACCATCCACCGTAATCCCGTTTTAACATAAAAATCCACGTGTCGAAAAAACGAAGGGTAAAAAACTTACGAGACCCGATTGAGATTCGGGTTGTCCTTTTTGGGCATTAATCTATCCGTTGATGGCTGAAAGCTGTCAAAGCCATAGAACTCATCGATGCCTTTGTTTTGACAGGTTATGGCTCCAGTAGCTCTAAAGTAGCCAAAAGTTATGGCCGTCCGAATAATCGATATCCATAGGGTGCAACATCCACGGAGCAAGGTGCAACATCCGTCCGAAATGGCGAAACAGTGCCGTAAGACCTTTAGAAATTCGTTCATGGATTTGAAACAGAACAGTACCATGGTGCACCACTCTCCAGCGATGGAAAGTCGAAGACGGGCCACGGTAATCCCGTTTTACCGTAAAAATCCACGTGTCGAAAAAACGAAGGGTAAAAAACTTACGAGACCCGATTGAGATTCGGGTTCTCCTTTTTGGGCATTAATCTATCCGTTGACGGCTGAAAGATGTCAAAGCCGTAGAACTCATCGAGGCCTTCGTTTTGACAGGTTATGGCTCTCGTAACTCTAAACGAGCCAGAAGTTATGGCCGTCCGAATAATCGATATCTATAGAGTGCAACATCCACGGTGCAAGGTGCAACATCCATCCGAAATGGCGAAATAGTGTCGTACGACTTGTAGAAATGCGTGCATGGATTTGAAACGGCACAGTAACGTGGTGCACCACTCTTCAGCGATGGGATGTCGAAGACGGGCCACGGTAATCCCGTTTTACCATAAAAATCCACGTGTCGAAAGAACGAAGGGTAAAAAACTTAGGAGACCCGATTGAGATTCGGGTTGTCCTATTTGGGTATTAATCTATCCGTTGACGGTTAAAAGCTGTCAAAGACGTAGAACTCATCGAGGCCTTCGTTTTGACAGGTTATGGCTGACGTAACTCTAAACGAGCCAGAAGTTATGGCCGTCTGAATAATCAATATCTACAGGGTGCGACATCCACGGTGCAAGGTGCAACATCCGTCCGAAATGGCGAAACAGTGTCGTAAGACTTTTAGAAATGCGTGCATGGATTTGAAAAGGAACAGTACTATGGTGCACCACTCTCCAGCGATGGGAAGTCGAAGACGGGCCATGATAATCCCGTTTTAGCGTAAAAATCCACGTGTCGAAAAAACGAAGGGTAAAAACTTACGAGACCCGATTGAGATTCGGGTTGTCCTTTTTGGGCATTAATATATCCGTTGACGGATGAAAGCTGTCAAAGCCGTAGAACTCATCGAGGCCTTCATTTTGATAGGTTATGGCTCCCGTAACTCTAAACGAGCCAGAAGTTATGGCCGTCCGAATAATCGAGATCTACAGGGTGCAACATCCACGGTGCAAGGTGCAACATCCGTCCGAAATGGCGAAACTGTGCCGTACGACCTTTAGAAATTCGTGCATGGATTTGAAACGGAACAGTACCATGGTGCACCACTCTCCAGCGATGGGAAGTCGAAGACGGGCCACGGTAATCCCGTTTTACGGTAAAAATCCACGCGTCGAAAAAACGAAGGGTAAAAAACTTACGAGACCCGATTGAGATTCGAGTTGTCCTTTTTGGGCACTAATCTATCCGTTGACGGCTGAAAGCAGTCAAAGCCGTAGAACTCATCGAGGCCTTCGTTTTGACAGGTTATGGCTCCCGTAACTCTAAACGAGCCAGAAGTTATGGCCGTCCGAACAATCGATATGTACAGGGTGCAACATCCACGGTGCAAGGTGCAACATCCGTCTGAAATGGCGAAACAGTGACGTAGGACTTTTAGAAATGCGTGCATGGATTTGAAACGGAACAGTACCATGGTGCACCACTCTTCAGCGATGGGAAGTCGAATACGGGCCACGGTAATCCCCTTTTACCGTAAAAATCCACGTGTCGAAAAAACGAAGGGTAAAAAACTTACGAGACCCGATTGAGATTCGGGTTGTCCTTTTTGGGCATTAATCTATCCGTTGACGGCTGAAAACTGTCAAAGCCATAGAACTCATCGAGGCCTTCATTTTGACAGGTTATGGCTCCCGTAACTCTAAACGAGCCATAAGTTATGGCCGTCCGAATAATCGATATCCACAGGGTGCAACATCCACGGTGCAAGGTGCAACATCCGTCCGAAATGGCGAAACAGTGTCGTACGACCTTTAGAAATGCGTGCATGGATTTGAAACGGAATAGTACCATGGTGCACCACTCTCCAGCGATGGTAAATCGAAGACCATCCACCGTAATCCCGTTTTAACATAAAAATCCACGCGTCGAAAAAACGAAGGGTAAAAAACTTACGAGACCCGATTGAGATTCGGGTTGTCCTTTTTGGGTATTAATCTATCCGTTGATGGCTGAAAGCTGTCAAAGCCGTAGAACTCATCGATGCCTTTGTTTTGACAGGTTATGGCTCCCGTAGCTCTAAACGAGCCAAAAGTTATGGCCGTCCGAATAATCGATATCCACATGGTGCAACATCCACGGTGCAAGGTGCAACATCCGTCCGAAATGGCGAAACAGTGCCGTAAGACCTTTAGAAATTCGTTCATGGATTTGAAACAGAACAGTACCATGGTCCACCACTCTCCAGCGATGGGAAGTCGAAGACGGACCACGGTAATCCCGTTTTACCGTAAAAATCCACGTGTCGAAAAAACGAAGGGTAAAAAACGTACGAGACCCGATTGAGATTCGGGTTGTCCTTTTTGGGCATTAATCTATCCGTTGACGGCTGAAAGCTGTCAAAGCCATAGAACTCATCGAGGCCTTCGTTTTGACAGGTTATGGCTCTCGTAACTCTAAACGAGCCAGAAGTTATGGCCGTCCGAATAATCGATATCTATAGAGTGCAACATCCACGGTGCAAGGTGCAACATCCATCCGAAATGGCGAAATAGTGTCGTACGACTTGTAGAAATGCGTGCATGGATTTGAAACGGCACAGTACCATGGTGC
The DNA here is from genome assembly GCA_030765085.1 of Allium cepa. Classification (NCBI taxonomy): domain Eukaryota; kingdom Viridiplantae; phylum Streptophyta; class Magnoliopsida; order Asparagales; family Amaryllidaceae; genus Allium; species Allium cepa. The sequence goes on from CM060941.1 coordinate 5,396,948, forward strand.
ACCACTCTTCAGCGATGGGAAGTCGAAGACGGGCCACGGTAATCCCGTTTTACCATAAAAATCCACGTGTCGAAAGAACGAAGGGTAAAAAACTTAGGAGACCCGATTGAGATTCGGGTTGTCCTATTTGGGTATTAATCTATCCGTTGACGGCTGAAAGCTGTCAAAGACATAGAACTCATCGAGGCCTTCATTTTGACAGGTTATGGCTGACGTAACTCTAAACGAGCCAGAAGTTATGGCCGTCCGAATAATCAATATCTACAGTGTGCGACATCCACGGTGCAAGGTGCAACATCCGTCCGAAATGGCGAAACAGTGTCGTACGACTTTTAGAAATACGTGCATGGATTTGAAACAGAACAGTACCTTGGTGCACCACTCTCCAGCGATGGGAAGTCGGAGACGGGCCACGATAATCCCGTTTTATCGTAAAATTCCACGTGTCAAAAAAACGAAGGGTAAAAAACTTACGAGACCCGATTGAGATTCGGGTTGTCCTTTTTGGGCATTAATCTATCCGTTGACGGCTGAAAGCTGTCAAAGCAGTAGAACTCATCGAGGCCTTCGTTTTGACAGGTTATGGCTCCCGTAACTCTAAACGAGCCAGAAGTTATGGCCGTCCGAATAATCGAGATCTACAGGGTGCAACATCCACGGTGCAAGGTGCAACATCCGTCCGAAATGGCGAAACTGTGCCGTACGACCTTTAGAAATTCGTGCATTAATTTGAAACGGAGCAGTACCATGGTGCACCACTCTCCAGCGATGGGAAGTCGAAGACGGGCCACGGTAATCCCGTTTTACCGTAAAAATCCACGCGTCGAAAAAACGAAGGGTAAAAAACTTACGAGACCCGATTGAGATTCGGGTTGTCCTTTTTGGGCACTAATCTATCCGTTGACGGCTGAAAGCTGTCAAAGCGGTAGAACTCGTCGAGGCCTTCGTTTTGACAGGTTATGGCTCCCGTAACTCTAAACGAGCCAGAAGTTATGGCCGTCCGAACAATCGATATGTACAGGGTGCAACATCCACGGTGCAAGGTGCAACATCCGTCTGAAATGGCGAAACAGTGCCGTAGGTCTTTTAGAAATGCGTGCATGGATTTGAAACGGAACAGTACCATGGTGCACCACTCTTCAGCGATGGAAAGTCGAATATGGGCCACGGTAATCCCCATTTACCGTAAAAATCCACGTGTCGAAAAAACGAAGGGTAAAAAACTTACGAGACCCGATTGAGATTCGGGTTGTCCTTTTTGGGCATTAATCTATCCGTTGACGGCTGAAAACTATCAAAGCCATAGAACGCATCGAGGCCTTCATTTTGACAGGTTATGTCTCCCGTAACTCTAAACGAGCCAGAAGTTATGGCCGTCTGAATAATCGATATCCATAGGGTGCAACATCCACGGTGCAAGGTGCAACATCCGTCCGAAATGGCGAAACAGTGTCGTACGACCTTTAGAAATGCGTGCATGGATTTGAAACGGAATAGTACCATGGTGCACCACTCTCCAGCGATGGTAAATCGAAGACCATCCACCGTAATCCCGTTTTAACATAAAAATCCACGTGTCGAAAAAACAAAGGGTAAAAAACTTACGAGACCCGATTGAGATTCGGGTTGTCCTTTTTGGGCATTAATCTATCCGTTGATGGCTGAAAGCTGTCACTGCCGTAGAACTCATTGATGCCTTCGTTTTGACAGGTTATGCCTCCCGTAACTCTAAACGAGCCAGAAGTTATGGCCGTCCGAATAATCGATATCCACAGGGTGCAACATCCACGGTGCAAGGTGCAACGTCCATCCGAAATGGCGAAAGAGTGCCGTAAGACCTTTAGAAATTTGTTCATGGATTTGAAACAGAAAAGTACCATTGTGCACTACTCTCCAGCGATGGGAAGTCCAAGACGGGCCACGGTAATCCCATTTTACCGTAAAAATCCACATGTCGAAAAAACGAAGGGTAAAAAACTTACGAGACCCGATTGAGATTCGAGTTGTCCTATTTGGGCATTAATCTATCCGTTGACAGCTGAAAGCTGTCAAAGACGTAGAACTCATCGAGGCCTTCGTTTTGACAGGTTATGGCTGACGTCACTCTAAACGAGCCAGAAGTTATGGTCGTCCGAATAATCAATATCTACAGGGTGCGACATCCACGGTGCAAGGTGCAACATCCGTCCGAAATGGCGAAACAGTGCCATATGACTTTTATAAATGCGTGCATGGATTTGAAACGGAATAGTAACATGGTGCACCACTCTCCAGCGATGGGAAGTCGAACACGGGCCACGGTAATCACGTTTTACCGTAAAAATCCACGTGTCGAAAAAACGAAGGGTAAAAAACTTACGAGACCCGATTGAGATTCGGGTTGTCCTTTTTGGGAATTAATCTATTCGTTGACGGCAGAAAGCTGTCAAATCCGTAGAACTCATCGAGGTCTTCGTTTTGACCGGATATGGCTCCCGTAGCTCTAAAGAGCTAGAAGTTATGGCCGTCTGAATAATCGATATCTACAGGGTGCAACATCCACGGTGCAAGGTGCAACATCCGTCCAAAATGGCGAAACAGTGCCGTACGACTTTTAGAAATGCGTGCATGGATTGGAAACAGAACAGTACCATGGTGCACCACTCTCCAGCGGTGGGAAGTCGAAGACGGGCCACGGTAATCCCGTTTTACCGTAAAAATCCACGTGTCGAAAAAACGAAGGATAAAAAGCTTACGAGACCCGATTGAGATTCGGGTTGTCCTTTTTGGGCATTAATCTATCCGTCGACGACTGAAAGTTGTCAAAGCCGTAGAACCCATCGAGGCCTTCGTTTTGACAGGTTATGGATCCCGTAACTCTAAACGAGCCAGAAGTTATGGCCGTCCGAATAATCGATATCTACAGAGTGCAACATCCACGGTGCAAGGTGCAACATCCGTCCAAAATGGCGAAACAGTGCCGTACGACTTTTAAAAATATGTGCATGGATTTGAAACAGAACAGTACCATGGTGCACCACTCTTCAGCGATGGGAAGTCGAAGACGGGCCACGGTAATCCCGTTTTACCGTAAAAATCCACGTGTCGAAAAAATGAAGGGTAAAAAACTTACGAGACCCAATTGAGATTCGGGTTGTCCTTTTTCGGCATTAATCTATCCGTTGATGGCTGAAAGCTGTCAAAGCTGTAGAACTCATCGAGGCCTTCGTTTTGACAGGTTATGGCTCCCGTAACTCTAAACGAGCCAGAAGTTATGGCCGTCCGAATAATCGATATCCACAGGGTGCAACATCCACGGTGCAAGGTGCAACATCCGTTCGAAATGGAGAAACAGTGTCGTACGACCTTTAGAATGCGTGCATGGATTTGAAACGGAATAGTACCATGGTGCACCACTCTCCAGCGATGGTAAATCGAAGACCATCCACCGTAATCCCGTTTTAACATAAAAATCCACGTGTCGAAAAAACGAAGGGTAAAAAACTTACGAGACCCGATTGAGATTCGGGTTGTCCTTTTTGGGCATTAATCTATTCGTTGATGGCTGAAAGCTGTCAATGCCGTAGAACTCATCGATGCCTTCGTTTTGACAGGTTATGCCTCCCGTAACTCTAAACGAGCCAGAAGTTATGGCCATCCGAATAATCGATATCCACAGGGTGCAACATCCACGGTGCAAGGTGCAACGTCCGTCCGAAATGGCGAAACAGTGCCGTAAGACCTTTAGAAATTAGTTCATGGATTTGAAACAGAAAAGTACCATGGTGCACCACTCTCCAGCGATGGGAAGTCCAAGACGGGCCACGGTAATCCCGTTTTACCGTAAAAACCCACATGTCGAAAAAACGAAGGGTAAAAAACTTACGAGACCCGATTGAGATTCGAGTTGTCCTATTTGGGCATTAATCTATCCGTTGACAGCTTAAAGCTGTCAAAGCCGTAGAACTCATCGAGGCCTTCGTCTTGACAGGTTATGGCTGACGTAACTCTAAACGAGCCAGAAGTTATGGCCGTCCGAATAATCAATATCTACAGGGTGCGACATCCACGGTGCAAGGTGCAACATCCGTCCGAAATGGCGAAACAGTGCCGTATGACTTTTATAAATGCGTGCATGGATTTGAAACGGAATAGTACCATGGTGCACCACTCTCCAGCGATGGGAAGTCGAACACGGGCCACGGTAATCACGTTTTACCGTAAAAATCCACGTGTCGAAAAAACGAAGGGTAAAAAACTTACGAGACCCGATTGAGAACGGGTAGTCCTTTTTGGGAATTAATCTATCCGTTGACGGCAGAAAGCTGTCAAATCCGTAGAACTCATCGAGGTCTTCGTTTTGACAGGTTATGGCTCCCGTAACTCTAAACGAGCTAGAAGTTATGGCCGTCCGAATAATCGATATCTACAGGGTGCAACATCCACGGTGCAAGGTGCAACATCCATCCAAAATGGAAACAGTGCCGTACGACTTTCAGAAATGCGTGCATGGATTTGAAACAGAACAGTACCATGGTGCACCACTCTCCAGCGATGGGAAGTCGAAGACGGGCCACGGTAATCCCGTTTTACCGTAAAAATCCACGTGTCGAAAAAACGAAGGGTAAAAAACTTACGAGACCCGATTGAGATTCGGGTTGTCCTTTTTAGGCATTAATCTATCCGTTGACGGCTGAAAGTTGTCAAAGCCGTAGAACCCATCGAGGCCTTCGTTTTGACAGGTTATGGATCCCGTAACTCTAAACGAGCAAGAAGTTATGGCCGTCCGAATAATCGATATCTACAGAGTGCAACATCCACGGTGCAAGGTGCAACATCCGTCCGAAATGGCGAAACAGTGCCGTACGACTTTTTAAAAATACGTGCATGGATTTGAAACAGAACAGTACCATGGTGCACCACTCTTCAGCGATGGGAAGTCGAAGACGGGCCACGGTAATCCCGTTTTACCGTAAAAATCCACGTGTCGAAAAAACGAAGGGTAAAAAACTTACGAGACCCAATTGAGATTCGGGTTGTCCTTTTTGGGCATTAATCTATCCGTTGATGGCTGAAAGCTGTCAAAGCTGTAGAACTCATCGAGGCCTTCGTTTTGACAGGTTATGGCTCCCGTAACTCTAATCGAGCCAGAAGTTATGGCCGTCCGAATAATCGATATCCACAGGGTGCAACATCCACGGTGCAAGGTGCAACATCCGTCCAAAATGGCGAAACAGTGCCGTACGACTTTTGGAAATGCGTGCATGGATTTGAAACGGAACAGTACCATGGTGCACCACTCTCCAGCGATGGGAAGTCGAAGACGAGCCACGATAATCCCGTTTTATCGTAAAAATCCACGTGTCGAAAAAACGAAGGGTAAAAAATTTACGAGACCCGATTGAGATTCGGGTTGTCCTTTTTGGGGATTAATCTATCCGTTGACGGCTGAAAGCTATCAAAGCCGTAGAACTCATCGAGGCCTTCGTTTTGGCAGGTTATGGCTCCTGTAACTCTAAACGAGCCAGAAGTTATGGCCGTCCGAATAATCGATATCTACAGGGTGCAACATCCACGGTGCAAGGTGCAACATCCTTCCGAAAAAGCGAAACAGTGTCGTAGGAGCTTTAGAAATTCGTGCATGGATTTGAAACGGAACAGTACCTGCACCACTCTCCAGCAATGGGAAGTCGAAGACGGGCCAAGGTAATCCCGTTTTACCGTAAAAATCCACGTGTCGAAAAAACGAAGGGTAAAAAACTTACGAGACCCGATTGAGATTCGAATTGTCCTTTTTGGGCATTAATCTATCCGTTGATGGCTGAAAGCTATCAAAGCCGTAGAACTCATCGAGGCCTTCGTTTTGACAGGCTATGGCTCCCGTAACTCTAAACGAGCCAGAAGTTATGGCCATCCGAATAATCGATATCTACAAGGTGCAACATCCACGGTGCAAGGTGCAACATCTGTCCGAAATAGCGAAACAGTGCCGTACGAGTTTTAGAAATGCGTGCATGGATTTAAAATGGAACAGTACCATGGTGCACCACTCTTCAGCGATGGGAAGTCGAAGACGGGCCACAGTAATCCCGTTTTACCGTAAAAATCCACGTGTCGAAAAAACGAAGGGTAAAAAACTTACGAGACCCGATTGAGATTCGGATTGTCCTTTTTGGGCATAAATCTATCCGTTGACGGCTGAAAGCTGTCTAAGCCGTAGAACTTATCGAGGCCTTCGTTTTGACAAATTATGGCACCCGTAACTCTAAACGAGCTGGAAGTTATGGCCGTCCGAATAATCGATATCTACAAGGTGCAACATCCACGGTGCAAGGTGCAACATCCGTCCGAAATGGCGAAACAGTGCCGTACGACCTTTAGAAATTCGTGCATGGATTTGAAACGAAACAGTACCATGGTGCACCACTCTCCAGCGATGGAAAGTCGAAGACGGGCCACGGTAATCCCGTTTTACCATAAAAATCCACGTGTCGAAAAAACGAAGGGCAAAAAACTTACGAGACCCGATTGAGATTCGGGTTATCCTTTTTGGGCATTAATCTATCCGTTGACGGCTGAAAGCTGTCAAAGCCGTAGAACTCACGAGGACTTCGTTTTGACAGGTTATGGCTCCCGTAACTCTAAACGAGCCAGAATTTATGGCCGTCCGAATAATCGAGATCTACAGGGTGCAACATCCACGGCGCAAGGTGCAACATCCGTCCGAAATGGCGAAACAGTGCCGTACGACCTTTAGAAATTCGTGCATGGATTTGAAACGGAACAGTACCATGGTGCACCACTTTCCAGCGATGGGAAGTCGAAGACGGGCCACGGTAATCCCGTTTTACCGTAAAAATCCACGCGTCCAAAAAACGAAGGGTAAAAAACTTACGAGACCTGATTGAGATTCGGGTTGTCCTTTTTGGGCACTAATATATCCGTTGACGGCTGAAAGCTGTCAAAGCCGTAGAACTCATCGAGGCCTTCGTTTTGACAGGTTATGGCTCCCGTAACTCTAAATGAGCCAGAAGTTATGGCCGTCCGAACAATTGATATGTACAGTGTGCAACATCCACGGTGCAAGGTGCAACATCTGTCTGAAATGGCGAAACAGTGCCGTACGACTTTTAGAAATGCGTGCATGGATTTGAAACGGAACAGTACCATGGTGCACCACTCTTCAGCGATGGGAAGTCAAAGACGGGCCACGGTAATCCCGTTTTACCGTAAAAATCCACGTGTCGATAAAACGAAGGGTAAAAAACTTACGAGACCCGATTGAGATTCGGGTTGTCCTTTTTGGGCATTAATCTATCCGTTGACGGCTGAAAACTGTCAAAGCCGTAGAACTCATCGAGGCCTTCGTTTTGACAGGTTATGGCTCCCGTAACTCTAAAGGAGCCAGAAGTTATGGCCGTCCGAATAATCGATATCTACAGAGTGCAACATCCACGGTGCAAGGTGCAACATCCGTCCGAAATGGCGAAACAGTGCCGTACGACTTTTAGAAATGCGTGCATGGATTTGAAATGGAACAGTACCATGGTGCACCACTCTTCAGCGATGGGAAGTTGAAGACGGGCCACGGTAATCCCGTTTTACCGAAAAAATCCACGTGTCGAAAAAACGGAGGGTAAAAAACTTACGAGACCCGATTGAGATTCGGGTTGTCCTATTTGGTCATTAATCTATCCGTTGATGGCTGAAAGCTGTCAAAGCCGTAGAACTCATCGAGGCCTTCGTTTTGACAGGTTATGGCTCCCGTAACTCTAAAGGAGCCAGAAGTTATGGCCGTCCGAATAATCGATATCTACAGGGTGCAACATCCACGGTGCAAGGTGCAACATCCGTCCGAAATGGCGAAACAGTGACGTACGAATTTTAGAAATGCGTGCATGGATTTGAAACGGAACAGTACCATGGTGCACCACTCTCCAGCGATGGGAAGTCGAAGACGGGCCACGGTAATCCCGTTTTACCGTAAAAATCCACGTGTCGAAAAAACGAAGGGTAAAAAACTTACGAGACCCGATTGAGAATCGGGTTGTCCTTTTTGGGCATTAATCTATCCGTTGACGGCTGAAAGCTGTCAAAACCGTAGAACTCATCGAGGCCTTCGTTTTGACAGGTTATGGCTCCCGTAACTCTAAACGATTCAGAAGTTATGGCCGTCCGAATAATCGATATCTATAGAGTGCAACATCCGCGGTGCAAGGTGCAACATCCGTCCGAAATGGCGAAACAGTGCCGTACGACTTTTAGAAATGCGTGCATGGATTTGAAATGGAACAGTACCATGGTGCACCACTCTTCAGCGATGGAAAGTCGAAGACGGGCCACGGAAATCCCGTTTTACCGTAAAAATCCGGTGTCGAAAAAACGAAGGGTAAAAAACTTACGAGACCCGATTGAGATTAGGGTTGTCCTTTTTGGGCATTAATCTATCCGTTGACGGCTGAAAGCGGTCAAAGCCGTAGAACTCATCGAGGCCTTCGTTTTGACAGGTTATTGTTGGGTGTGTTTCCAACCCCATCGAACCAAAGGAAAAGAAGGAACCAAGCACCTCCCTTGTGCCTGCCGAACCAAGGCAAAGCCATTTGCCACCGAACCAGGACACCACCATTCAAGCATCGGTCCGGCCTCACTACCGGTCCAATCACCACATCTCCGTACCGAATGGATCACCATTACCGAACCAACTACACCCGGACCATCTATCTGCCGAACCAACCTCCCCCATGCTCCACCGAACTACGTGACCACCGGGCCAACACCTCATAACCTCTCCATACCGAACCAACTCCAAGACCTCAACGCGGCCGGACCAAGACACGCTGAACCAGATTCGCCAGGCCAAATTGCTTCAGCCCAGGCCCACCAGCAGCTATATACATCCAAGACCCCTGCCCCCAACCACACTCTATAAATAGAGGGGCAGGGGTACAACAATGGCAGACAAGTTTGAGAGCTCAAGCATGGAAGGAACTTTCAAACAACTTTCTTATACTTGTATACAAAGCTTTGTACTTGTAATTTGAAAGAGAAAGGAGAATAACATATAAAGTGGACGTAGGCACGTTCTGGCCGAACCACTATAAATCTGTGTGTCTTTTACAGTTTAGCCCCTGTTTTTTACTTATTTGCGTAAACCTCCCAAATCACTAGGAACAACATAAAATCAACTAATTCATATGACTTGGAGGTGTTTGCCCATTTTTTGTGCAAACATGTTTGGTGCTTTCACTGAGAATTGAACTCAGGAGCTTCAGCTTCCCTCATTCAACCTTCTTTCCCAGTAGAACCCTTCATTGCCTAGGAAACATGACTTCCAGGCCGAGAAAAGACGCCAACAAGGGAAAGAACGTTGCAACCAGCAGCGCTCCAGATCCAGCGGATCCAAATCAAGAGAACCATCCCACTACGACAGCAATGCCAAATGTAGATCAGGCAATTCCGACAGCCCCTGCCGCGGAACAACCGGCAGCAATCACTAGGGCAGACCTAGACAGAGTTGTGGTTGAAGTGACTAACCGCTTCGCATCCCAACAAGAATCTTTGGTGAACCTACTCATGTCACGCTTGAGGGATGCCGAAGAATCCAACCGCAATACGGAATCATGGGGTGAGTCTCAATCTGGAGGATCTCAGAGACAACAAAGGTCTTCCCTCTTCGAAGAAGCTATCAACAGGAACAACAATGATAGGGGCCACGCCCGGACTCAGCCCGAACTCCGACTTGAGGAAGCGCTTGGAACCGAAACCAATGGGGGAGGCACCAGGCGAGGGTCGGATGTAGCTGAGCCAGTCATGCCGCCTAATCATAGAAACCCCGCTGAACGGAGCCGAGCTAGAACCCAGCCCGAAGTTGACCCCATGGAAATGCTCGAAACAGAACCCCACAAGGGAAGATCAAGGCGGGGGCAACTGAAGCTGGTCCTAGCATGCATCCGAGCAGCCAAAGACAGCCACTGGATAACGTCAGAAGTGATAGGCTATACCATCCTTACAGGTCATATGGACGAGATCGATCCCGCAAGGAAGAACCAAGCTCATTTTTTTCCGCTCCAAATTCTGATGAAAGAATGGCACGATTATTCAGGGAATGCGCCCGACGGGAGCGAAGAGATCGAGGGATAGGCGCTAGGGTAACCAGCCCTTTCACCCGCGACATCGAAACCGCCATCAGCCCTCGAGAATGGAAAATGCCAACGATGGAACCGTACAAGGGAACTTCCGACCCCGTTGTACACCTGCAAAGATACACACAAAATATGCTCATGAGCGGGGCAACGGAAGGAGTATTATGCAAATGCTTTCCACTATTTTTAGAAGATCTAGCTACCTCCTAGTTCTGCCATCTACCCCAAGGATCCATCAGTTCAAGGGAAATGTTGAAGGAAAAGTTCATTAGCCGGTTCCGCATTCATGTGGAACAACCCAAGGATGCTTATTCTCTATCCAACGTCAAACAGAAATTCGGAGAGACACTGCAACAATATCTAACCCGGTTCAACGCCGCAGCGACCGCAGTCCAAGATGCCGATGAAAAACTCACCCTAATGGCCCTCTGTAGTGGTGTGCACCCAGATACCAAGTTTGCTAGAAGACTAACTAAAGGAAAACCACTACCTTGCCCGATTTCTTCCATGAAGCTGGGAAGTACATGAGACTCGAAGAGGCTGCCACTGAAAGGCAGACAGGACCACAGGCTAAGACGGCCCATGGAAACGCCCCCGCCGCAGCGAAGGACATTCGGAGAAACGACTCCAGAGACAATGCAGGGGGCAAGAAGGGAGAAAAGCGCTTGTACCGACCAGGACCGAGATTCGACGCTTACACTCCCTTGAATGAAACAGTCGAGAACATCTTCATGGCCACCCAGGACGAACTTACACACAAGCGCCCCCCGTACAAGAAAGAGTCAGATCGCGCAATCCAGTCCGGAAAATTCTGCCGTTTCCACGAATCTCATGGGAACGATACCAATGAATGCCGCCATCTCCGAGATCTAATTGAAGAACACATCAGGAGAAAGAAGCTGGAACGCTATGTAAAGGGCCAGGATAGGATTCCAGCTCCCGCCAAGGAAAACCCAGGGAAGCTCCACCCAGAAACAGGCGGAGGAAACCGCAACACCAGCGGTTCCAGCCAAGAGAAGATAGTGGTTCATACAATATCTGGGGGGCCACACATCGCCGACAAGAGCTGGGAAGAAATGGAAAGATATGGAACTCACTCAGAAACGAGGGAAACTGCGTCAATTCTGTTATGGAAGAATGCCACCCTAAGCGGAAGGAAAATAATGACATCACATTCAGTGGGCACGACCTAGAAGGAAGGCAGTACCCACACATGGACCCATTGGTCATCTCTGCCTGGTTCGGTCCAGCCAAAGTTTTCCGAATTTTAATAGACACTGGAAGCTCAGTGAATATACTGTTCAAGCATGCTTTCGACAAAATGAAGCTGTCAATGAAGGACGTTTCCCCCTGCAACAAACCGCTACACGGTTTCACTGGAGAAGCAAAGATGCCCCTTGGACAATTGGATCTCTTTGTTGAATTGGAAAGTCATCCCCGCTCCACCGTTCGGAAACAGAAATTCGTGTTGATAGACAATCATTTAGCCTACAATGCCTTTTTGGGAAGGCCAGCTCTGTCCGACTTCCAAATTGTCCTAGCCCCGTGGTGTCTGAAGATGAAATTTCCAACAGATGACGGAATAGGAGAAGTGGAGGGAGATCAAGACGCTACTCGAGACTGCTATGTAACCGAACTTCGCAATAACCGTAGGAAAGATAAAGGGAAGAATGCAGAGACTGTTCTCTGCATGAAAAGCTTGGAAGCATAGCAACTAAAGAAAGCCCCTCCTCTTCGATATACTAGTGCAACGAGTTTGACCCTAGGGACAAAGAGGAGGAGGCCACCGCCGAGCCTGCAAAGGCTATGGAATTTGTACCATTAGACAAACGCGGCCCAAGTAAACTACTGAGAATCGGATCTCAGTTAAGAGCAGAATTGAAAAACCAACTCATTGATTTTCTTTGCCACAACATGGATGTATTTGCATGTACGCACGCTGATATGACTGGAATCTCCCCGGACATAGCATGCCACACACTAAACATCGATCCTACCAAGGTACCGGTAAAGCAAAAGAAGAGAAGTATGGGGGCAGAACGATCAGCAGCCCTCGAGGAAGAAGTAAAGAACTTACTTGCCAATGACTTCATACGTGAAGCCGTCTACCCGGAATGGATCGTCAACCCGGATACTGGTAAAGAAAGCTAATGGGAAGTGGCAAACATGCATCGATTTCTCCAACTTAAATGACACTTTCCCGAAAGACTGCTTCCCACTCCCCCGAATCGACCAACTCGTGGACAGCACTGCCGGACACGAACTTTTATCCTTTATGGACGCATACTCAGGATATAACCAGATCCCTATGCACGCCCCCGATCAGGACCACACAAGCTTCATCACTGACCGAGGATTGTACTGCTACAAGGTAATGCCATTTGGACTTAAAAACGCCGGAGCTACTTATCAGCGCCTCGTCAACAAGATGTTTGCTGAACTGATAGGACGAACTATGGAAGTTTATGTGGATGACATGCTGGTGAAATCGAGGAAAGCCAACAACCATATAAACCATCTGGACGAGATGTTTCAAGTACTTCGCCAATATGGAATGAAGCTGAACCCTCTAAAGTGCTCCTTCGGAGTATCATCGGGAAAATTTTTGGGATTCATCGTCCATGCCAGGGGGATTGAAGCAAACCCCGAACAAGTCCAGGCCTTGCAAGATATCAAGATACCATCCACTCGAAAAGAGATGCAAAGCCTAAACGGAAAAGTGGCCGCCCTAAGCCGGTTCATCTCCAAAGCAACTGACAAATGCATTCCTTTCTTCGAAGCTCTAAAGAAAGACAAAGGAAAATTTGAATGGACCGATGAGTGTTCAACAGCCTTCCTTAACCTAATCAAACACCTCCAGCGGCCACCAGTACTCTCAACTCCTAATGAAGGCGAAGAACTATACCTATACCTTGCTGTGTCACCACATGCCCTAAGCGCCGCTTTGGTAAGAGAAGAAAACCGCACACAACGGCCAGTGTACTTCATAAGCAAAAGGTTCATGGGAGCAGAAGCCCGGTATCCCAAAATCGAGAAAATGGCGTACTGTTTACTAATTGCATCAAGGAAGCTGCGACACTATTTCCAATCCCATCCCAACAGAGTCCTAACCGACCAACCATTGAGGTAAGTGCTCCATCGTCCTGACACCTCTGGGCGACTGCTCAAGTGGTGCATCGAGTTAATCCAATATGATATCACCTACCATCCTCGCACTGCCATCAAGGGACAAGCCATAGCCGATTTCATCGCCGAATTCACTATCAACGAAGGCAGGGAGCAGCCCGAAATAACAAAGGACATCAAGTGGAGTCTCTTTGTGGATGGAGCATCGAACGAACAAGGCTCGGGGGCAGGCGTTGTGATCATCACTCCCAGGGGAAGAAAGCTGCATTATGCACTAAGGCTGGAATTCGCTGCCACCAACAATGATGCCGAATATGAAGCAGTAATAGCCGGATTAGAGCTTGCCCTGGAAATCGGAGTCAGTTCCTTATGTCTTCATAGTGATTCACAACTCATCGTAAATCAAATACTAGGGGAGTTCCAGGTTCGAGGAGAGCGGCGCACGGCATATCTGAAAAAGACCAAGCGGCTGCTCAATCAATTGGAGCACTACTCGATCAAACACATTCCTCGAGAAGAAAATCGAGAGGCCGACGAGCTGGCAAAACAAGCTAGCATTGGAAATGATACCACTTCTGGAACGATAACTGTCTCAAGGCTACTAACCCCGAGCTTCGAGCAAGTAAATCTGATAGCTGCAAACAAAGGAGAAACATGGATGACCCCTATCCGGGAATAATTACAAAACGGCACCCTACCCGACGGGGGAAATGAAATTAAGAAAATCCTAAGGAAAGCTTCCCGCTACACGATACAAGAAGGCATCCTCTATCGGCGTGGCTTCTCTAACCCCTTATTGTGGTGCGTTTCTGAAAGAGAGGCCAAGGAAATTCTATCCAATATCCACCAGGGAAGTTGTGGAGACCACACGGGAGGGCAGACCCTGGCAAAGAAGATACTCCGATATGGGTATTTCTGGCCCACCTTGAACAAAGATGCTTTGGACTTCGTCAGAAGATGCGACAGATGTCCGAAATTTGCTAAGATTCCTCGACTACCAACCAATGAAATTACTCAAATGACCAGCCCTAGGCCCTTTGCAGTATGGGGAATTGACTTAATTGGCGAACTGCCACCAGGCCGAGGCGGAGCCAAATATGCTATAGTGGCGGTTGACTATTTCACCAAATGGGTGGAGGCGGAACCACTAAATAAAATATCTTCGACAAAAGTTATCAACTTCTTGATCAAAAATATTATGTGCAGGTACGGAGTCCCACTCAAGATCATATCAGACAACGGACTTCAATTTGACAGCGAAAAATTCGCCGATTGGTGCCAAGAGCACGAGATTCACAAAAGCTTCTCATCTGTAGCTTATCCTCAAGCAAACGGCAAGTCGAGGCTGCCAACAAAATCCTCAAGACTCTAGTCAAGAAGAAGCTTGAAAAGTCAAAAGGCGCTTTGGTGGACGAACTTCCTACAACACTTTGGGCCTACCACACATCCTTCAGAACATCAACAGGGCATACCCCTTTCTCTTTGGCATACGGATCAGAGGCAATGCTCCCAGTTGAGACTATTGTGCCTTCCCACCGTAGGATCCACTACAACCCAGAAGAAAACGAAGAACTCCTCCACATGTCTTTGGATCTAATTGAGGAGAGAAGAAATGATGCATCACTCAAAGCAGCAGCTCACAGACAAAAAGTGGCAGCACTATACAACCCCAAAGTCAAACATCGCAGCTTACAAGAAGGAGATCTTGTCCTCAAGCGAATCTTTCCACGCCCAGGAGCACTGGATCCAATCTGGGACGGACCATATGTAATTCATAAAGATCTCCACAATAGAGCTTACATTTTGTCAACAGTGGACGGAGAGGTGTTCTAGAGGGCATGGAACATCCGACACCTCCGTCGATACTTTTCTTAACTTGTACTGCCCATATGAAGCGAATTAACAAAGAGAATTAGTGGACGTAGGCATTTTCGTGCCGAACCACTTTAAAAAACTTGGCTCTTGTTAACTTGTTCCTTTATATCTTAGCAACCTGTTAAGCTTTATCCTTTGCTGTTGAACAAAATCCTTTGCAGGTGACATTTCAAGTCAGAACTTCACAACACAACTCCACCTGGACAAAATCTAACAGGTACGCTACGATCCTATGCCCTCGCCAATGAGACACTTTGCTCCGGTATCCCTCTACCGCGAGTTAACTCATTGTTTGCCTCGGCCCTTAAAGCTGACTGTAATAAGCCGAGTATAAGTCATCATAAAAAAGGCCGACTATAGCCGATGGCAGCTCATTACAGATTCGACTCGCCGGCGACTGTGAACCGATCATAAGCCCCGATATAAGGTGTGGCCAGCCAGGGGCAGTTCACAGTTGACGATCGGCCCCCACGCTAGCCGACCACAGTAAATCGAATAATACCCGCGATTACGGGCCATAATGGCACGGGTAGTTACTGTGCGCGATCGGCTCCGATGTGTCTTAAGTGCGGCTGTGGTAGAAAAGAAAACTCACCGCAGAGGCGTAAGATGGGTGACAAATGTCTCCAAGACCCACAGCTAGGGAAAGTGACTACAAAACCCGTTTGCCACGAACTTAAGCACATCGAAGGCCTTCCGTGACTGGAAGTTTTGCTTTTTATATTTCCATTTCATTTAAAACTTTTCTCCTGTTCTCCGTAACGGTGCTTGAAAGTACAGGACATGAAATAGGGAATGCTCGCTAATGGGAACAGAAACTTACAATCGGATGACGAGACACTCATCAAGCATTCCGTGCTTAGTCTTACAGGACGCACAAAGTGGCCGTCCACATCCGAAACATGAAGGGCGGTTCTCTCTTCTCTTGTACATGAACATGTAACTATAACTTATTCATACATCACACTAACATTGCAAAACGTGAAATTATATTATAAGTAGAAGCTTAATGTCAATCACAATCAAGTCACAGGCATATGCATGGTTATGTTTCTTATACAACACATCAAAAGCCATGACAGCATTCAAAATATAACAGAATCAGCTCGTGTTATAAAATTACGTAGAGTCGTTCAATGGCATGATTACAATCCGAAAATACACTAATGTTTTTGACTAATAGACAGGAAAGTCAAGAAAACAAAAAACTATACGGATCGGATCAAGTAGCCAACTGCATCAGTGCTCCGCCCTCATCTTACTAGCTCTCCGAATCTACTTGACGGCAGGATCGGAGCTCCCAGCATGTTGACCAGAAGTCCCACCTGTCCAATTCAGAAAAAAGAGTCCATTAAAACCGGCAACAAACGATCAAGTTATGAAAAGCTAAAAAGAGAAAACTCACCAACACCGGCTTCTTGGTCCTCATCCCCCAACTGCACACCGGCTTCCTCCGCAGCGAGTAGTCGCATCCCCTCCTTCACCGCTACCTTCTCCTCCTTTGAAAACTGGGCAGTAACCTTATCCATACTGAATGCCGCTCCACCTTCCTTCTCTGCATCGGCCCTGGCCTCCTCCAAAGTCCGGAGATATATCCCGGCCATGATCCGGGGATAGTCATCCATCTAGGATAGATTACCCCGCTTCCAGGTACGGAAGTACATGTCTTGCAGCATCTCATCCATCATCCCCTCATTCTCCTCAAACTCCCTCACCCGGGCCTCTGAGGACCGCAACTTAGCGACGGCAACATCCCTCTCCCGCCGGTATCTCGAGCACTCAGCCTGAAGGGATCTCCTCATCTCCTCCATCTCTTCTTTCAACTTGGCTTGAGCAAGTTCTGCAGCTTCGAGCCTCCCAGATATTTCTTCAACCTGCTCAAGATCCGCCCTCCTAACCTCATCAACCGTGGTAATGGCCATGTCAATGCGCTTCTTGCAAGCGGCCTCCATTTTCCACAACTCGGCTCTGCTAGCCTCCTCCATGGTCTTCTTCAGTCGTCGGGAGTCGGCTTCATGCTGCGAAATTTGAATAGCCTGGTCGGCAAGTTGCTTGGCCTGATCAGCGACCACTAACCGCAGCCTTATATTGGCACTCCCTATCTCCTCCCCAGCCTTGGCCAATCGAGCGTGATGTTCCATTAACTTCTTGGCCTCCTTCGCGACCCGGTCAATGTTGGCCTTGGCTTCGTTCCCCATAGCAGCTA
Source organism: Allium cepa (assembly GCA_030765085.1). Lineage (NCBI taxonomy): Eukaryota > Viridiplantae > Streptophyta > Magnoliopsida > Asparagales > Amaryllidaceae > Allium > Allium cepa. The sequence continues at coordinate 5,414,276 of CM060941.1, forward strand.
TCCGAGTAGTGAGCAGATCCAGATCTAGGGACTTAGCCTCATCAAGAACCCGAACCATGGGATTGCGGGGGAGAAGATGCTCACCCGTGGCCTCGTCAAATAAGATATCCTGAGAGCTGGGGTCCAAATTCGGGTGGCCGGCAAAGGGATTGCGAGGCACGTCTGGACGTTTTATGCGGATGACGGTAGGATTTTCAGACGGATGTGGGGAGGGAATATGTTCAGTGTCTTCTTCCGTGATATCATGAATAGGTTGAGGTGGAAGCTGCGGACCGGGTGAAGATTCAAATAAGGAGCGGCTCCTCTTCTTTTTCTGAATACTCTCTTCAATGACCCCAAGAAGAGGACGGTAGCTAACTACGTCTCCTGGACGACTGATGGGAGGCTTAGGCTGGGCAGAGGCCCTGAGTAACTTGTATTGTTCAAGGCGGCGTCGAACGTCTGAAGTTTTGGCCACCTCGCCTGCCCCGGTGATAAAGAACAAAGTGTTACGAACATACAAGGGTCCATAATTCAAGAAATATGTTAACTTAAAAAGAATGAGAAGGCACGTCTGTTATACAAACCCTGCGGAGAAGGAGAATACTGCAATAAGTCATGAATCTCAGTCCAGGACTGAAGCGAACCATAAAATATTCCTAAGTCCCTATCATAAATGGAATCTGCAGAAGTCAAGAGTTCACCTTGAATCGTTGGAGCCACCTCAGCTAAAGAACTCTTAGGGAATGGATCGACGCCAGCCCCAGCCTTGTCAACCTCCTTTGCCTTCTTCGCCGAGGCTGATCCTTCCTCCAACCCTTCAAAAGCCTGGCGGAAGGCATCATCCGTCCACTCCTGGATCTCCCCTGCCTGCTCAGAAGACAAAACCCCGGAACCACTACCACCTTGTCCTTCACCTTCTCCATCTCCTCCGCTCTCCTCTTCGTCTCTTTCCTCCTCTCCACCTTCCTCCTCCGGAATATCTGGACATGTACTGGGAGAAGGTCCATCCGACTTCTTAAGCTTCTTTCCCCCAACGGCTGGAGGTACCGAGAAAGGTCTCTTCTTGCTACTCTTCGCAGTAGCCCCGTCCTTAGCTTTAGCAGCCCTCTCCACGGCTGTATCTCTCTGTTTAACCACAGATTGATGTGGCAGAATCAAGTTATACTCCACGAGAGTGGCGTTCCTGATCAAGTAAGAGGCCGACCTATCCCTTCCCGAAATGACCTTTATTTCATCAGCCATCCGCGCCAAGGAATCATTCTCCACAACCGCAAAGCCACCTGTTGCTAGCAAGAAATAAAAGCATATAAGAGGAAGCATTGTGATCGGGACAAGGAAAATGTAAATGAAGTTCAACTTACAGCCGGAAGTGAAAAGGAGGAAAGAAACAAGGTCATCCCTAATAAAAAACCATTCCTTCTTGAACATACTGAACTTCGAGTACAAATCCAGAACAGGCTTGAAGAGCACGGCCGCTTCCAAACTGATATATGGGGACCCCTTCTTGTAGCCTCTCAAGTTGTACAGATACCGGATCTCCCGGTTGGAAGGGGACGCCCATATTTCCTCTGAAAGATGACGAAAAGACTCAGCAGAATGGCGTAGGAGTTAGGCTGAAGCTGGAATAGAGCCACCTTCAGATATGTAATAAAGCTAACTATCCAGGCGTTGAGGGGCGGGATAGCACCACACATGTAATGCTATCTGCTGTAAGTAAAGGAGCCTTCGGGAGGGTCATACGGCATCACTCCTTCCCCCGGCAATAGCATGCGCGCTCTATCTATTCCGAAAGAATGAGATATAACATCGAGTTGTTCTTCCTTTAGGGAGCTAGGAAAGCAATCGGGAGGGGAGACCAGAAGTTCCTGGGGACCGTACCCATCCACTAACGACCTCGGGGCAGGTCCATGTCGCGCCGATCCTGGTTGGGCTGGGGGCACGGAAGAAGACTCTCCTTCGCCCTTAGACTTCCGTTTATCGGATCGGGTTTCTACTCTTTGAGACATTTGTCTACAAACATAAAAGCGAAAGACGTGTTGTTAGAACAAGAAGTGCAGAAATATAAACAAACAAGCATATGCAAGTCGAAAAATTTCACTCATAACCCATGCATAAAAGTCCATTCGGCAATACGAAGCAAAATTTCATTCGGCAATACGAAGCAAAATTTCATTCGGCAATACGAAGCAAAATCTCATTCGGCATTACCAATACACATTTTCATTCGGTAATTCAGGTGTATGGGTTCATTCGGCAGCTCACCAGGTTCGGCAGTTAGGAGAGCTACTGTACTCGTTCGATTCGGTTGTTTGGTACAGTTATGGTTGATTAGACACTCGGTGGATTCGGCTATCACACTCGGTAGGAAATAACGAAGGCGTGACTCCCTTACTTATAGGCGAGCCCAAGATAACCGGACCAACCGGTTCGGCACTCAAAAACCGAATGAAGCTATCCAAACCACGAGAAAACAAAGCGCGACATATGCCGGCATATGCCACACTTTGGGGGGCAAATGTTGGGTGTGTTTCCAACCCCATTGAACCAAAGGAAAAGAAGGCACCAAGCACCTCCCTTGTGCCTGCCGAACCAAGGCAAAGCCATTTGCCACCGAACCAGGACACCACCATTCAAGCATTGGTCCGACCTCACTACCGGTCCAATCACCACATCTCCATACCGAACGGACCACCATTAACGAACCAACTACACCCGGACCATCTATCTACCGAACCAACCTCCCCCATGCTCCACCAAACCAGGTGACCATCGGACCAATACCTCATAACCTCTCCATACCGAACCAACCCCAAGACCTCAACGCGGCCGGACCAAGGCATGCCGAACCAGATGCGCCAGGCCAGATTGCTTCAGCCCAGTCCCACCAGCAGCTATATACATCCAAGACCCCTGCCCCCAACCAGATGCAACTCTAAACAATGTATATAGCTGCTGGTGGGCTAGGGCTGAAGCAATCTGGCCTGGCGCATCTGGTGGGCCTGAGTTGGTTGAAGAAATATCTGGGAGGCTCGAAGCTGCAGAACTTGCTCAAGCCAAGTTGAAAGAAGAGATGGAGGAGATGAGGAGATCCCTTCAGGCTGAGTGCTCGAGATAACGGTGGGAGAGGGATGTTGCCATCGCTAAGTTGCGGTCCTTAGAGGCCCGGGTGAGGGAGTTTGAGGAGAATGAGGGGATGATGGATGAGATGCTGCAGGACATGTACTTCCGTACCTGGAAGCAGGGTAATCTATCCTGGATGGATGACTATCCCCGGATCATGGCCAGGATATATCTCCGGGCTTTGGAGGAGGCCAGGGCCGATGCAGAGAAGGAAGGTGGAGCGGCATTCAGTATAGATAAGGTTACTGCCCAGTTTTCAAAGGAGGAGAAGGTAGCGGTGAAGGAGGGGATGCGACTACTCGCTGCGGAGGAAGCCGGTGTGCAGTTGGGGGATGAGGACCAAGAAGCAGGTGTTGGTGAGTTTTCTCTTTTTAGCTTTTCATAACCTGATCGTTCGTTGCCGGTTTTAATGGACTCTTTTTTCTGAATTGGACAGGTGGGACTTCTGGTCAACATGCTGGGAGCTCCGATCCTGCCGTCAAGTAGATTCGGAGAGCTAGTAAGATGAGGGCGGAGCACTAATGCAGTTGGCTACTTGATCCGATCCATATAGTTTTTGGTTTTCTTGACTTTCCTGTCTATACTTAGTCAAAAACATTAGTGTATTTTCGGATTGTAATCATGCCATTGAACGACTCTACGTAATTTTATAACACGAGCTGATTCTGTTATATTTTGAATGCTGTCATGGCTTTTGATGTGTTGTATAAGAAACATAACCATGCATATGCCTGTGATTTGATTGTGATTGACATTAAGCTTCTGCTTGTAATATAATTTCACGTTTTGCAATGTTAGTGTGATGTATGAATAAGTTATAGTTACATGTTCATGTACAAGAGAAGAGAGTACCGCCCTTCATGTTTCGGCTGTGGACGGCCACTTTGTGCGTCCTGTAAGACTAAGCACGGAATGCTTGATGAGTGTCTCGTCATCCGATTGTAAGTTTCTGTTCCCATTAGCGAGCGTTCCCTATTTCATGTCCCGTACTTTCAAGCACCGTTACGGAGAACAGGAGAAAAGTTTTAAATGAAATGGAAATATAGGAAAAGTAAAACTTCCAGTCACGGAAGGCCATCGATGTGCTTAAGTTCGTGGCAAACGGGTTTTGTAGTCACTTTCCCTAGCTGTGGGTCTTGGAGACATTTGTCACCCATCTTACGCCTCTGCGGGGAGTTTTCTTTTCTACCACAGCCGCACTTAAGACACATCGGAGCCGATCGCGCACAGTAACTACCCGGGCCTTTATGGCCCGTAATCGCGGGTATTATTCGATTTACTATGGCCGGCTAGCGTGGGGGCCGATCGTCAACTGTGAACTGCCCCTGGCTGGCCACACCTTATGTTGGGGCTTATGATCGGTTCACAGTCGCCGGCGAGCCGAATGGCTGTAATAAGCTGCCATCGGCTATAGTCGGCCTTTTTTATGATGACTTATACTCGGCTTATTACAATCGGCTTTAAGGGCCGAGGAAACAATGAGTTAACTCGCGGTAGAGGGATAACGGAGCAAAGTGTCTCATTGGCGAGGGCATAGGATCGTAGCGTACCTGTTAGATTTTGTCCAGGTGGAGTTGTGTTGTGAAGTTCTGACTTGAAATGTCACCTGCAAAGGATTTTGTTCAACAATAAAGGATAAAGCTTAACAGGTTGCCAAGATATAAAGGAACAAGTTAACAAGACCAAAGTTTTTTAAAGTGGTTCGGCACGAAAATGCCTACGTCCACTGATTCTCTTTGTTAATTCACTTCATATGGGCAGTACAAGTTAAGAAAAGTATCGACGGAGGTGTCGGATGTTCCATGCTCTCTAGAACACCTCTCCGTCCACTGTTGACAAAATGTAAGCTCCGTTGTGGAGATCTTTATGAATTACATATGGTCCGTCCTAGATTGGATCCAGCGCTCCTGGGCGTGGAAAGATTCGCTTGAGGAAAAGATCTCCTTCTTGTAAGCTGCGATATTTGACTTTGGGGTTGTATAGTGCTGCCACTTTTTGTCTGTGAGCTGCTGCTTTGAGTGCTGCATCATTTCTTCTCTCCTCAATTAGATCCAAAGACATGTGGAGGAGTTCTTCGTTTTCTTCTGGGTTGTAGTGGATCCTACGGTGGGAAGGCACAATAGTCTCAACTGGGAGCATTGCCTCTGATCCGTATGCCAAAGAGAAAGGAGTATGCCCTGTTGATGTTCTCAAGGATGTGCGGTAGGCCCAAAGTGCTATAGGAAGTTCGTCCACCCAAGCGCCTTTTGACTTTTCAAGCTTCTTCTTGACTAGAGTCTTGAGGATTTTGTTGACAGCCTCGACTTGGCCGTTTGCTTGAGGATAAGCTACAGATGAGAAGCTTTTGTGAATCCCGTTCTCTTGGCACCAATCGGCGAATTCTTCGCTGTCAAATTGAAGTCCGTTGTCTGATATGATCTTGAGTGGGACTCCGTACCTGCACATAATATTTTTGATCAAGAAGTTGATAACTTTTGTCGAAGATATTTTATTTAGTGGTTCCGCCTCCACCCATTTGGTGAAATAGTCAACCGCCACTATAGCATATTTGGCTCCGCCTCGGCCTTCTGGCAGTTCGCCAATTAAGTCAATTCCCCATACTGCAAAGGGCCAAGGGCTGGTCATTTGAGTAATTTCATTGGTTGGTAGTCGAGGAATCTTAGCAAATTTCTGACATCTGTCGCATCTTCTGACGAAGTCCAAAGCATCTTTTTTCAAGGTGGGCCAGAAATACCCATATCGGAGGATCTTCTTTGCAAGGGTCTGCCCTCCAGTGTGGTCTCCACAACTTCCCTGGTGGATATTGGATTGAATTTCCTTGGCCTCTCTTTCAGCAACGCACCTCAATAAGGGGTTAGAGAAGCTACGCCGATAGAGGATGCCTTCTTGTATCGTGTAGCGGTAAGCTTTACTTAGGATTTTCTTAATTTCATTTCCCCCGTCGGGTAGGGTGTCATCCTTTGTTTGCAGCTATCAGATTTACTTGCTCGAAGCTAGGGGTTAGTAGCCTTGAGACAGTTATCGTTCCAGAAGTGGTATCATTTCCCATGCTAGCTTGTTTTGCCAGCTCGTCGGCCTCTCGATTTTCTTCTCGAGGAATGTGTTTGATCGAGTAGTGCTCAAATTGATTGAGCAGCCGCTTGGTCTTTTTCAGATATGCCGTGAGCCGCTCTCCTCGAACCTGGAACTCCCCTAATATTTGATTTACGATGAGTTGTGAATCACTATGAAGACATAAGGAACTGACTCTGATTTCCAGGGCGAGCTCTAATGCGGCTATTACTGCTTCATATTCGGCATCATTGTTGGTGGCAGCGAATTCCAGCCTTAGTGCATAACGCAGCTTTCTTCCCCTGGGAGTGATGATCACAACGCCTGCCCCTGAGCCTTGTTCGTTCGATGCTCCGTCCACAAAGAGACTCCACTTGATGTCCTTTGTTATTTCGGGTTGCTCCCTGCCTTCGTTGATAGTGAATTCGGCGATGAAATCAGCTATGGATTGTCCCTTGATGGCAGTGCGAGGATGGTAGGTGATATCATATTGGCTTAACTCGATGCACCACTTGAGCAGTCACCCAGAGCTGTCAGGACGATGGAGAACTTGCCTTAATGGTTAGTCGGTTAGGACTCTGATGGGATGGGATTGGAAATAGTGTCGCAGCTTCCTTGATGCAATTAGTAAACAGTACGCCAGTTTCTCGATTTTGGGATACCGGGCTTCTGCTCCCGTGAACCTTTTGCTTATGAAGTACACTGGCCGTTGTGTGCGGTTTTCTTCTCTTACCAAAGCGGCGCTTAGGGCATGTGGTGACACAGCAAGGTATAGGTATAGTTCTTCGCCTTCATTAGGAGTTGAGAGTACTGGTGGCCGCTGGAGGTGTTTGATTAGGTTAAGGAAGGCTGTTGAACACTCATCGGTCCATTCAAATTTTCCTTTGTCTTTCATCAAAGCTTCGAAGAAAGGAATGCATTTGTCAGTTGCTTTAGAGATGAACCGGCTTAGGGCGGCCACTTTTCCGTTTAGGCTTTGCATCCCTTTTCGAGTGGATCGTATCTTGATATCTTGCAAGGCCCGGACTTGTTCGGGGTTTGCTTCAATCCCCCTGGCATGGACGATGAATCCCAAAAACTTTCCTGATGATACTCCGAAGGAGCACTTTAGAGGGTTCAGCTTCATTCCATATTGGCGAAGTACTTGAAACATCTCGTCCAGATGGTTTATATGGTTGTTGGCTTTCCTCGATTTTACCAGCATGTCATCCACATAAACTTCCATAGTTCGTCCTATCAGTTCTGCAAACATCTTGTTGACGAGGCGCTGATAAGTAGCTCCGACGTTTTTAAGTCCAAATGGCATTACCTTGTAGCAGTACAATCTTCGGTCAGTGATGAAGCTTGTGTGGTCCTGATCGGGGGCGTGCATAGGGATCTGGTTATATCCTGAGTATGCGTCCATAAAGGATAAAAGTTCGTGTCCGGCAGTGCTGTCCACGAGTTGGTCGATTCGGGGGAGTGGGAAGCAGTCTTTCGGGAAAGCGTCATTTAAGTTGGAGAAATCGATGCATGTTCGCCACTTCCCATTAGCTTTCTTTACCGGTACCCGGGTTGGCGATCCATTCCGGGTAGACGGCTTCACGTATGAAGTCATTGGCAAGTAAGTTCTTTACTTCTTCCTCGAGGGCTGCTGATCGTTCTGCCCGCATACTTCTCTTCTTTTGCTTTACCGGTACCTTGGTATGATCGATGTTTAGTGCGTGGCATGCTATGTCCGGGGAGATTCCAGTCATATCAGCGTGCGTCCATGCAAATACATCCATGTTGTGGCGAAGAAAATCAATGAGTTGGTTTTTCAATTCTGCTCTTAACTGAGATCCGATTCTCAGTAGTTTACTTGGGTCGCATTTGTCTACAGGTACAAATTCCATAGCCTCTACAGGCTCGGCGGTGTCCTCCTCCTCTTTGTCCCTAGGGTCTAACTCGTTGAAGGGATCACTGGTATATCGAAGAGGAGGGGCTTTCTTTAGTTGCTATGCTTCCAAGCTTTTCACGCAGAGAACAGTCTCTGCATTCTTCCTTTTATCTTTCCTGCGGTTATTGCGAAGTTCGGTTACATAGCAGTCTCGAGCAGCGTCTTGATCTCCCTCCACTTCTCCTATTCCGTCATCTGTTGGAAATTTCATCTTCAGACACCATGGAGCTAGGACAATTCGGAAGTCGGACAGAGCTGGCCTTCCCAAAAAGGCGTTGTAGGCTGAATGATTGTCTATCAACACGAATGTCTGTTTCCGAACGGTAGAGCGGGGATGACTTCCCAATTCAACAAAGAGATCCAATTGTCCAAGGGGCATCTTTGCTTCTCCAGTGAAACCGTGTGGCGGTTTGTTGCAGGGGGAAACGTCCTTCATTGACAGCTTCATTTTGTCGAAAGCATGCTTGAACAGTATATTCACTGAGCTTCCAGTGTCTATTAAAATTCGGAAAACTTCGGCTGGACCGAACCAGGCAGAGATGACCAATGGGTCCATGTGTGGGTACTGCCTTCCTTCTAGGTCGCGCCCACTGAATGTGATGTCATTATTTTCCTTCCACTTAGGGTGGCGTTCTTCCATAACAGAATTGACGCAGTTTCCCTCGTTTCTGAGTGAGTTTCTATATCTTTCCATTTCTGCCCAGCTCTTGTCGGCGATGTGTGGCCCCCCAAGTATTGTATGAACCACTATCTTCTCTTGGCTGGAACCGCTGGCGTTGCGGTTTCCTCCACCTGTTTCTGGGTGGAGCTGCCCTGGGTTTTCCTTGGCGGGAGCTGGAATCCTGTCCTGGCCCTTTACATAGCGTTCCAGCTTCTTTCTCCTGATGTGTTCTTCAATTAGATCTCGGAGATGGCGTCATTCATTGGTATCGTGCCCATGAGATTCGTGGAAATGGCAGAATTTTCCGGACTGGATTGCGCGATCAGACTTTTTCTTGTACGGGGGGCGCTTGTATGTAAGTTCGTCTTGGGTGGCCAGGAAGATGTTCTCGACTATTTCATTCAAGGGAGTGTAAGCGTCGAATCTCGGTCCTGGTCGGTACAAGCGCTTTTCTCCCTTCTTGCCCCCTGCATTGTCCCTACAGTCGTTTCTCCGAATGTCCTTCGCTGCGGCGGGGGCGTTTCCATGGGCCGTCTTAGCCTGTGGTCCTGTCTGCCTTTCAGTGGCAGCCTCTTCGAGTCTCATGTACTTCCCAGCTTCATGGAAGAAATCGGGCAAGGTAGCTGGTTTTCCTTTAGTTAGTCTTCTAGCAAACTTGGTATCTGGGTGCACACCACTACAGAGGGCCATTAGGGTGAGTTTTTCATCGGCATCTTGGACTGCGGCCGCTGCGGCGTTGAACCGGGTTAGATATTGTTGCAGTGTCTCTCCGGATTTCTGTTTGACATTGGATAGAGAATAAGCATCCTTGGGTTGTTCCACATGAATGCGGAATTGGCTAATGAACTTTTCCTTCAACATTTCCCATGAACTGATGGATCCTTGGGGTAGATGGCAGAACCAGGAGGTAGCTAGATCTGCTAAAAATAGTGGAAAGCATTTGCATAATACTCCTTCCGTTGCCCCGCTCATGAGCATATGTTGTGTGTATCTTTGCAGGTGTACAACGGGGTCGGAAGTTCCCTTGTACGGTTCCATCGTTGGCATTTTCCATTCTCGAGGGGTGATGGCGGTTTCGATGTCGTGGGTGAAAGGGCTGGTTACCCTAGCGCCTATCCCTCGATCTCTTTTCTCCCGTCGGACGCATTCCTTGAATAATCGTGCCATTCTTTCATCAGAATTTGGAGCGGACAAAAATGAGCTTGGTTCTTCCCTGCGGGATCGATCTCGTCCATATGACCTGTAAGGATGGTATAGCCTATCACTTCAGACATTATCCAGTGGCTGTCTTTGGCTTCTCGGATGCATGCTAGGACCAGCTACAGTTGCCCCCGCCTTGATCTTCCCCTGTGGGGTTCTGTTTCGAGCATTTCCATGGTGTAAACTTCGGGCTGGGTTCTAGCTCGGCTCCGTTCAGCGGGGTTTCTATGATTAGGCGGCATGACTGGCTCAGCTACATCCGACCCTCGCCTGGTGCCTCCCCCATTGGGTTCGGTTCCAAGCGCTTCCTCGAGTCAGAGTACGGGCTGAGTCCGGGCGCAGCCCCTATCATTGTTGTTCCTGTTGATAGCTTCTTAGAAGAGGGAAGACCTTTGTTGTCTCTGAGATCCTCCAGATTGAGACTCACCCCATGATTCCATATTGCGGTTGGATCTTCGGCATCCCTCAAGCGTGACATGAGTTGCTTCACCAAAGCTTCTTGTTGGGATGCGAAGCGGTTAGTCACTTCAACCACAACTCTGTCTAGGTCTGCCCTAGTGATTGCTGCCGGTTGTTCGGCGGCAGGGGCTGTCGGAATTGCCTGATCTACATTTGGCATTGCTGTTGTAGTGGGATGGTTCTCTTGATTTGGATCCGCTGGATCTGGAGCGCTGCTGGTTGCAACGTTCTTTCCCTTGTTGGCGTCTTTTCTCGGCCTGGAAGTCATGTTTCCTAGGCAATGAAGGGTGCTATTGGGAAAGAAGGTTGAATGAGGGAAGCTGAAGCTCCTGAGTTCAATTCTCAGTGAAAGCACCAAAAATGTTTGCACAAAAAATGGGCAAACACCTCAAAGTCATATGAATTAGTTGATTTTATGTTGTTCCTAGTGATTTGGGAGGTTTACGCAAATAAGTAAAAAATAGGGGCTAAACTGTAAAAGACACAAAGATTTATAGTGGTTCGGCCAGAACGTGCCTACGTCCACTTTATATGTTATTCTCCTTTCTCTTTCAAATTACAAGTACAAAGCTTTGTATACAAGTATAAGAAAGTTGTTTGAAAGTTCCATCCGTGCTTGAGCTCTCAAACTTATCTGCCATTGTTGTACCCCTTCCCCTCTATTTATAGAGTGAGGTTGGGGGCAGGGGTCTTGGATGTATATAGCTGCTGGTGGGCCTGGGCTGAAGCAATATGGCCTGGCGCATCTGGTTCGGCGTGCCTTGGTCCGGCCGCGTTGAGGTCTTGGAGTTGGTTCGGTATGGAGAGGTTATGAGGTGTTGGTCCGGTGGTCACCTGGTTCGGTGGAGCATGGGGGAGGTTGGTTCGGCAGATAGATGGTCCGGGTGTAGTTGGTTCGGTAATGGTGGTCCATTTGGTATGGAGATGTGGTGTTTGGACCGGTAGTGAGGCCGGACCGATGCTTGAATGGTGGTGTCCTGGTTCGGTGGCAAATGGCTTTGCCATGGTTCGGCAGGCACAAAGGAGGTGCTTGGTTCCTTCATTTCCTTTGGTTCGATGGGGTTGGAAACACACCCAACAATAAGCTGTCAAAACGAAGGCCTCGATGAGTTCTACGGCTTTGACAGCTTTCAGCCGTCAACGGATAGATTAATGCCCAAAAAGGACAACCCTAATCTCAATCGGGTCTCGTAAGTTTTTTACCCTTCGTTTTTTCGACACGTGGATTTTTACGCTAAAACGGGATTACCGTGGCCCGTCTTCGACTTCCCATCGCTGGAGAGTGGTGCACCATGGTACTGTTCCGTTTCAAATCCATGCACGCGTTTCTAAAAGTCGTACGACACTGTTTCGCCATTTCGGACGGATGTTGCACCTTGCACCGTGGATGTTGCACCCTGTGGAAATCGATTATTCGAACGGCCATAACTTCTGGCTCATTTAGAGTTACGGGAGCCATAACCTGTCAAAACGAAGGCCTCGATGAGTTCTACGGCTTCGACAGCTTTCAGCCGTCAATGGATAGATTAATGCCCGAAAAGGACAACCCGAATCTCAATCGGGTCTCGTAAGTTTTTTACCCTTCGATTTTTCGACACGTGGATTTTTACGGTAAAACGGGATTACCGTGGCCCGTCTTCGACTTCCCATCGCTGAAGAGTGGTGCACCATGGTACTGTTCCGTTTCAAATCCATGCACGCATTTCTAAAAGTCGTACGACACTGTTTCGCCATTTCGGACGGATGTTGCACCTTGCACCATGGATGTTGCACCCTGTGGAAATCGATAATTCGGACGGCCATAACTTCTGGCTCGTTTAGAGTTACGGGAGCCATAACCTGTCAAAACGAAGGCCTCGATGAGTTCTATGGCTTTGACAACTTTCAGCCATCAACGGATAGATTAATGCCCAAAAAGGACAACCCGAATCTCAATCGGGTCTCGTAAGTTTTTTACCCTTCGTTTTTTCGACATGTGGATTTTTACGTTAAAACGGGATTACCGTGGCCCACCTTCGACTTCCCATCGCTGGAGAGTGGTGCACCATGGTACAGTTCCGTTTCAAATCCATGCACGAATTTCTAAAGGTCGTACGGCACTGTTTCGCCATTTCGGACGGATGTTGCACCTTGCACCGTGGATGTTGCACCCTGTAGATATCGATTATTCGGACGGCCATAACTTCTGGCTCGTTTAGTGTTACGGGATCCATAACCTGTCAAAACGAAGGCCTCGATGAGTTCTACAGCTTTCAACCATCAACGGATAGATTAATGCCCAAATAGGACAACCCGAATCTCAATTGGGTCTCGTAAGTTTTTTACCCTTCGTTTTTTCAACACGTGGATTTTTACGGTAAAACGGGAGTACCGTGGCCCGTCTTCGACTTCCCATCGCTGAAGAGTGGTGCACCATGGTGCTGTTCGATTTCAAATCCATGCACGCATTTCTAAAAGTCGTACGGCACTGTTTCGCCATTTCGGACGGATGTTGCACCTTGCACCGTGGATGTTGCACTCTATAGATATCGATTATTCGGACGGCCATAACTTCTGGCTCCTTTAGAGTTACGGGAGCCATAACCTGTCAAAACGAAGGCCTCGATGAGTTCTACGGCTTTGACAGCTTTCAGCCGTCAACGGATAGATTAGTGCCCAAAAAGGAAAACCCGAATCTCAATCGGGTCTCGTAAGTTTTTTACCCTTCGTTTTTTCGACACGTGGATTTTTACGGTAAAACGGGACTACCGTGGCCCGTCTTCGACTTCCCATCGCTGGAGAGTGGTGCACCATGGTACTATTCCGTTTCAAATCCATGCACACATTTTTAAAAGTCGTACGGCACTGTTTCGCCATTTAGGACGGATGTTGCACCTTGCACCGTGGATGTTGCACCCTGTAGATATCGATTATTCGGACGGCCATAACTTCTGGCTCGTTTAGAGTTACGGGAGACATAACCTGTCAAAACGAAGGCCTCGATGAGTTCTACGGCTTTGACAGCTTTCTGTCGTCAACGGATAGATTAATGCCCAAAAAGGACAACCCGAATCTCAATCGGGTCTCGTAAGTTTTTTACCCTTCGTTTTTTCGACACGTGGATTTTTACAGTAAAACGGGATTACCGTGGCCCGTCTTCGACTTCCCATCACTGGATAGTGTTGCACCATGATACTGTTCCATTCAAATCCATGCACGCATTTCTAAAAGTCGTACGGCACTGTTTCGCCATTTCGTACCGATGTTGCACCTTGCACCGTGGATGTTGCACCCTGTAGATATCGATTGTTTGGACGGCCATAACTTCTGGCTCGTTTAGAGTTACGGGAGACATAACCTGTCAAAACGAAGGCCTCGATGAGTTCTACGGCTTTGACAGCTTTCTGCCGTCAACGGATAGATTAATTCCCAAAAAGGACAACCCGAATCTCAATCGGGACTCGTAAGTTTTTTACCCTTCGTTTTTTCGACACATGGATTTTTACGGTAAAACGGGATTACCGTGGCCCGTCTTCGACTGCCCATCGTTGGAGAGTGGCGCACAATGGTATTGTTCTGTTTCAAATCCATGCACGAATTTCTAAAGGTCGTACGGCATTGTTTCGCCATTTCGGACGGACGTTGCACCTTGCGCCGTGATTGTTGCACCCTGTAGATATCGATTATTCGGACGGCCATAACTTCTGGCTCGTTTAGAGTTACAGGAGCCATAACCTGTCAAAACGAAGGCCTCGATGAGTTCTACTGCTTTGACAGCCTTCAGCCGTCAACGGATAGATTAATGCCCAAATAGGACAACCCGAATCTCAATCGGGTCTCGTAAGTTTTTTACCCTTCATTTTTTCGACACGTGGATTTTTGCGGTAAAACGGGATTACCGTGGCCCGTCTTCAACTTCCCATCGCTGAAGAGTGGTGCACCATGGTACTGTTCCGTTTCAAATCCATGCACGCATTTCTAAAAGTCGTACGACACTGTTTCGCCATTTCGGATGGATGTTGCACCTTGCACCGTGGGTGTTGCACTCTGTAGATATCGATTATTCGGACGGCCATAACTTCTGGCTCGTTTAGAGTTACGGGAGCCATAACCTGTCCAAACGAAGGCCTCGATGAGTTCTACGGCTTTGACAGCTTTCAGCCATCAACGGATAGATTAATGCCCAAAAAGGACAACCCGAATCTCAATCGGGTCTCGTAAGTTTTTTACCCTTCGTTTTTTCGACACGTGGATTTTTACGGTAAAACGGGATTACCGTGGCCCGTCTTCGACTTCCCATCGCTGGAGAGTGTTGCACCATGGTACTGTTCCGTTTCAAATCCATGCACGAATTTCTAAAGGTCGTACGGCACTGTTTCACCATTTCGGACGGATGTTGCACCTTGCACCGTGGATGTTGCACCCTGTAGATATCGATTATTTGGACGGCCATAACTCCTGCGTCGTTTAGAGTTACGGGAGCCATAACCTGTCAAAACGAAGGCCTCGATGAGTTCTACGGCTTTGACAGCATTCAGCCGTCAACGGATAGATTAATGCCCGATAAGGACAACCCGAATCTCAATCGGGTCTCGTAAGTTTTTTACCCTTCGATTTTTCGACACGTGGATTTTTACGGTAAAACGAGATTACCTTGGCCCGTCTTCGACTTCCCATCGCTGAAGAGTGGTGCACTATGGTACTGTTCCGTTTCAAATCCATGCACGCATTTCTAAAAGTCGTACGGCACTGTTTCGCCATTTCGGACGGATGTTGCACCTTGCACCATGGATGTTGCACCCTGTGTAAATCGATTATTCGGACGGCCATAACTTCTGGCTCGTTTAGAGTTACGGGAGCCATAACCTGTCAAAACGAAGGCCTCGATGAGTTCTATGGCTTTGACAACTTTCAGCCATCAACGGATAGATTAATGCCCAAAAAGGACAACCGAATCTCAATCGGGTCTCGTAAGTTTTTTACCCTTCGTTTTTTCGACATGTGGATTTTTACGTTAAAACGGGATTACCGTGGCCCGCCTTCGACTTCCCATCACTGGAGAGTGGTGCACCATGGTACAGTTCTGTTTCAAATCCATGCACGAATTTCTAAAGGTCGTACGGCACTGTTTCGCCATTTCGGACGGATGTTGCACCTTGCACCGTGGATGTTGCACCCTGTAGATATCGATTATTCGGACGGCCATAACTTCTGGCTCGTTTAGTGTTACGGGAGCCATAACCTGTCAAAACGAAGGCCTCGATGAGTTCTACAGCTTTGATAGCTTTCATCCATCAATGGATAGATTAATGCCCAAATAGGACAACCCGAATCTCAATCGGGTCTCGTAAGTTTTTTACCCTTCGTTTTTTCGACACGTGGATTTTTACGGTAAAACGGGATTACCGTGGCCCGTCTTCGACTTCCCATCGCTGAAGAGTGGTGCACCATGGTACTGTTCCGTTTCAAATCCATGCACGCATTTCTAAAAGTTGTACGACACTGTTTCGCCATTTCGGACGGATGTTGCACCTTGCACCGTGGATGTTGCACTCTGTAGATATCGATTATTCGGACGGCCATAACTTCTGGCTCCTTTAGAGTTACGGGAGCCATAACCTGTCAAAACGAAGGCCTCGATGATTTCTACGGCTTTGACAGCTTTTAGCCGTCAACGGATAGATTAATGCCCAAAAAGGACAACCCGAATCTCAATCGGGTCTCGTATGTTTTTTACCCTTCGTTTTTTCGACACGTGGATTTTTACGGTAAAACGGGATTACCGTGGCACGTCTTCGACTTCCCTTCGCTGAAGAGTGGAGCACCATGGTACTGTTCCATTTCAAATCCATGCAAGCATTTCTAAAAGTCGTACGGCACTGTTTCGCCATTTCGGACGTATGTTGCACCTTGCACCGTGGATGTTGCACTCTGTAGATATCGATTATTCGGACGGCCATAACTTCTGGCTCGTTTAGAGTTACGGGATCCATAACCTATCAAAATGAAGGCCTCGATGAGTTCTACGGCTTTGACAGCTTTCAGCCGTCAACGGATAGATTAGTGCCCAAAAAGGACAACCCGAATCTCAATCGGGTCTCGTAAGTTTTTTACCCTTCGTTTTTTCGACACGTGGATTTTTACGGTAAAACGGGACTACCATGGCCCGTCTTCGACTTCCCATCACTGGAAAGTGGTGCACCATGGTACTGTTCCGTTTCAAATCCATGCACACATTTTTAAAAGTCGTACGGCACTGTTTCGCCATTTGGGACGGATGTTGCACCTTGCACCGTGGATGTTGCACCCTATAGATATCGATTATTCGGAAGGCCATAACTTCTAGCTCATTTAGAGTTACGAGAGTCATAACCTGTCAAAACGAAGGCCTCGATGAGTTCTACGGCTTTGACAGCTTTCTGCCGTCAACGCATAGATTACTGCCCAAAAAGGACAACCCGAATCTCAATCGGGTCTCGTAAGTTTTTTACCCTTCGTTTTTTCGACACGTGGATTTTTACGGTAAAACGGGATTACCGTGGCCCGTATTCGACTTCCCATCACTGGATAGTGGTGCACCATGGTACTGTTCCGTTTCAAATCCATGCACGCATTTCTAAAAGTCGTACGGCACTGTTTCGCCATTTCCGATGGATGTTGCACCTTGCACCGTGGGTGTTGCACTCTGTAGATATCGATTATTCGGACGGCCATAACTTCTGGCTCGTTTAGAGTTACGGGAGCCATAACCTGTCTAAACGAAGGCCTCGATGAGTTCTACGGCTTTGACAGCTTTCAGCCATCAACGGATAGATTAATTCCCAAAAAGGACAACCCGAATCTCAATCGGGTCTCGTAAGTTTTTTACCCTTCGTTTTTTCGACACGTGGATTTTTACGGTAAAACGGGATTACCGTGGCCCGTCTTCGACTTCCCATCGCTGGAGAGTGTTACACCATGGTACTGTTCCGTTTCAAATCCATGCACGAATTTCTAAAGGTCGTACGACACTGTTTCGCCATTTCGGACGGATGTTGCACCTTGCACCGTGGATGTTGCACCCTGTAGATATCGATTATTCGGACGGCCATAACTCCTGGCTCGTTTAGAGTTACGAGAGCCATAACCTGTCAAAACGAAGGCCTCGATGAGTTCTACGGCTTTGACAGCTTTCAGCCGTCAACGGATAGATTAATGCCCGAAAAGGACAACCCGAATCTCAATAGGGTCTCGTAAGTTTTTTACCCTTCGATTTTTCGACACGTGGATTTTTACGGTAAAACGGGATTACCTTGGCCCGTCTTCGGCTTCCCATCGCTGAAGAGTGGTGCACTATGGTACTGCTCCGTTTCAAATCCATGCACGCATTTCTAAAAGTCGTACGGCACTGTTTCGCCATTTCGGACGGATGTTGCACCTTGCACCATAGATGTTGCACCCTGTGTAAATCGATTATTCGGACGGCCATAACTTCTGGCTCGTTTAGAGTTACGGGAGCCATAACCTGTCAAAACGAAGGCCTCGATGAGTTCTATGGCTTTGACAACTTTCAGCCATCAACGGATAGATTAATGCCCAAAAAGGACAACCGAATCTCAATCGGGTCTCGTAAGTTTTTTACCCTTCGTTTTTTCGACATATGGATTTTTACGTTAAAACGGGATTACCGTGGCCCGCCTTCGACTTCCCATCACTAGAGAGTGGTGCACCATGGTACAGTTCTGTTTCAAATCCATGCACAAATTTCTAAAGGTCGTACGACACTGTTTCGCCATTTCGGACGGATGTTGCACCTTGCACCGTGGATGTTGCACCCTATAGATATCGATTATTCGGACGGCCATAACTTCTGGCTCGTTTAGTGTTACGGGAGCCATAACCTGTCAAAACGAAGGCCTCGATGAGTTCTACAGCTTTGACAGCTTTCATCCATCAACGGATAGATTAATGCCCAAATAGGACAACCCGAATCTCAATCGGGTCTCGTAAGTTTTTTACCCTTCGTTTTTCGACACGTGGATTTTTACGGTAAAACGGGATTACCGTGGCCCGTCTTCGACTTCCCATCGCTGAAGAGTGGTGCACCATGGTACTATTCCGTTTCAAATCCATGCACGCATTTCTAAAAGTCGTACGGCACTGTTTCGCCATTTCGGACGGATGTTGCACCTTGCACCGTTGATGTTGCACTCTGTAGATATCGATTATTCAGACGGCCATAACTTCTGACTCCTTAGAGTTACGGGAGCCATAACCTGTCAAAACGAAGGCCTCGATGAGTTCTACGGCTTTGACAGCTTTCAGCCGTCAACGGATAGATTAATGCCCAAAAAGGACAACCCGAATCTCAATCGGGTCTCGTATGTTCTTTACCCTTCGTTTTTTCGACACGTGGATTTTTACGGTAAAACGGGATTACCGTGGCACGTCTTCGACTTCCCATCGCTGAAGAGTGGAGCACCATGGTACTGTTCCGTTTCAAATCCATGCACACATTTTTAAAAGTCGTACGGCACTGTTTCGCCATTTAGGACGTATGTTGCACCTTGCACCGTGGATGTTGCACTCTGTAGACATCGATTATTCGGACAGCCATAACTTCTGGCTCGTCTAGAGTTACGGGAGTCATAACCTGTCAAAACGAAGGCCTCGATGAGTTCTACGGCTTTGACAGCTTTCTGCCATCAACGGATAGATTAATGCCCAAAAAGCACAACCCGAATCTCAATCGGGTCTCGTAAGTTTTTTACCCTTCGTTTTTTCGACACGTGGATTTTTACGGTAAAACGGGATTACCGTGGCCCGTCTTTGACTTCCCATCACTGGATAGTGGTGCACCATGGTACTGTTCCGTTTCAAATCCATGCACGCATTTCTAAAAGTCGTACGGCACTGTTTCGCCATTTCGGACGGATGTTGCACCTTGCACCGTGGATGTTGCACCCTGTAGATATCGATTGTTTGGACGGCCATAACTTCTGGCTCGTTTAGAGTTACGGGAGCCATAACCTGTCAAAACGAAGGCCTCGATGAGTTCTGCGGCTGTTTGCACAAAAAATGGGCAAACACCTCCAAGTCGAGTGATTTAGTTGATTTTATGTGATTCTTAATGATTTAGATGAGTTATGTAAATATGAAAAAAAGGCAAGTGGCTGAAATGTAAAAGACACGCAGATTTATAGTGGTTCGGCCAGAACGTGCCTACGTCCACTTTATATGTTATTATCTTCTTTTTTCAGATTACAAGTACAATGCTTGGTGTACAAGTGTATGAAAGTAGTTTGAAAGTTCCTTCCGTGCTTGAGCTCTCAAACTTGTCTGCCATTGTTGTACCCCTGCCCCTCTGTTTATAGAGTGAGGCAGGGGGCAGGGGTCTTGGATGTGTATAGCTGCTGGTGGGCCCGGGCTGAAGCAATCTGGACTGGCAATTCTGGTTCGGCGAGCCTCCATTCGGTATGGAGCTTGGACCGGTGATGGAGCGGGATGAAGGTTCATTAGGTGGTGAGGTATGTGGTTGGCTCGGTGCTTGTTTGGACCGGTTGTGGAGATGGACCGGTAGGCCTTCTGGTCCGGCATAGGGGTGTGAAGGATGGTGGACCGGTAGAGAGAAGGAGGCTGTTGGCTACCGAATGTGCATGTGACCTTAGTGCCGAATGAACATGTGACCTTAGTGCCGAATGAACTCGTAGGCTTGCATAGCCGAATGAACATGTACTCCGGATGGACCTTCACTGCCGAATGGAACTTGTTCCTTTGAATTGCCGAATGGACATAGGAGCTGATGGAATGGAGGTCGCAAACCCGGGTGAAACTGACACTTCTTGGTCTTGAGGTCTTCTGGGTGAAAATTCGCCCAACATTTGCCCCCCAAAGTGGGGCACGTGCTTGCATGTGTCGCGCTTTGTTTCTCTGTGGTAGGAAGGCTTGTTTTGTAACGTCATGGGCTGGATGTTCGTATCCTGTTGATGTCCTGCAAAGGAATTTACAGTTTTAGTGTGATTTCCAATGACGATCGTTCAGGATCGAAATATTTGAGATAAAGTGAATCGTGCCGTTCGGGGCTAGAGAGTGTGCCCCGAGGGGGTTTAGCATTATCGATGTCAGGTTCACGTTAGAGTGGGTCCCTAGATCGTTTGTCAAGGTGGTTTATCGCCAGCTCAGAGCATGCCTAAGGATTGTTCGCGACCCCGTACATGTGTAAGTAGCTTAGCCATTTCGTAGTTATCAGAATTAAATATCTATTTAGCCGATGAGATTAAAAAAGGATGTCAGAGTGCAAATTCTCACGACGATAGGGTTAATAGTCGTTCAGAGCGTGCTTATGGACCGTTCGTGGTCGCGTACATGTGTAAATGATTAACCCATGTTAGTGAGAGATTCACGACTCATTCATTGTTATCACATTCTCTACTTTATTAGTAGGTCCTAGAGTTCGGTACTTATCTGAGTGAGGCACTCTGCATGCCCCCTGTTCCTGGTTTTTGCTGGTAGAGATAGCTTCATTCGGTTCTTTTGTTGGTCCGACATGGGTAGTTTCATTCGGTATTTGGTTGGTCCGGTATGTTTGGTATTGGTCCGGTGTTCCGGTCCGGTAGGCTGAACCAGTTGGTTCGGCAATCCTGAGCTCGCCTATATATAGAGGCTACACCCCCCTTGGTTTCTTCTTACCGAACCAGAGAGCCGAATCAGCTGACCACCGAACCAAATCTTCTGCCGAACCAAGCTTTTTCCATATCAGGTAAATACCTTTTTGCCGAATGGGTTTGATTGCCGAATACACACGAAAGAATTCAAATGCCGAATGAACTTGAGACATCAGTGCCGAATGAACTTTCGTTACTAGTGCCGAATGAGCTTTAAACATCGTCGCCGAATGAACTTACTGCCGAATGAACTTGATATCTTAGCGGAATTCCGGACTTATGCATTCCTTTTTTGTTTACATCTCTGTATCCCTTGTTCTAACAACCTGTCTTTTCACTTTTGTGTATGCAGATAAATGTCTCGCAAGGCAGAAACTCGATCGGATAGAAAAAAGTCTAAAGGTACAGGAGAGTCTTCTTCCTCCGTGCCCCCAGCACAATCAGGATCTGGGCAGCATCGACCTGTCCCGAGGTCGTTAGTGGACGGATATGGTCCACAGGAACTTCTGGTTTCCCCGCCCGATTGCTTTCCTAGCTCCCTAAAGGAAGAGCAACTTGATGTCATCTCTCGTTCCTTTGGGATAGACAGGGCTCTCATGCAGCTGCCGGGAGAGGAAGTGATGCCGTATAATCCCCTCGAAGGTTACTTTGCTTACAGCGGGTACCATTGCATGTATGGTGCTATCCCTCCTATCAATGCCTGGATAGTCAGTTTTACCACATATTTGAAAGTAGCTCCATTCCAGCTTCAGCCGAACTCCTATGCCATTCTGGTAAGCCTCTTCGTCATCTTCCAGAGGAGATACGGGCGCCCTCCTTCTAACCGGGAAATTCGGTATTTGTATAACCTGAGGAGCTACAAGAAGGGGTCTCCGTATATTAGTCTGGAAGCGGCCGTGCCCTTCAAACCGGTCTTGGACTTATATTCAAAGTTCACCATGTTCAAGAAGGAATGGTTCTTTGTCAAGGACGATTCTGTTTCTTTCCGCCTTTTCACTTCCGGCTGTAAGATTAATTTCATTTATATTTTCCATGTTCTGACTGTAGTGCTTCTTCTGACACGCTTCTATTTCTTGCTAGCGACAGGTGGCATTGTCGTCGTGGAAGATGATTCTTTGGCGCGGATGGCTGCTGGAATAAAGGCCATTCCTGCGCGGGACAGGTCGGCTTCGTTCCTGATCAGGAACGCTACCCTCCTGGAGTACAATTTGATCCAGCCGCACCAGTCCGTTGTGAAGCAGAGGGACACGGCTGAGGAGAAGGCTGCTAAAGCTAAGGAGGGGGTCACGGTGAAGAGTGGCAAGAGAAAACCCTTTGCACAGCATCCCGTCGCGGGGGGCAAGAAGCTTAAAGAATCGGAGGGCCCCTCTCCTAGTACTTGCCCGATCATTCCGGAGGAGGAAGGTGTGGAAGAGGGCGAAGGAGGCGATATGGAAGGAGAGTCGGAAGGCGGAGGAGATAGAGATGGTTAGGGTGGTAGTGGTGCTGGTGCCTTAACTTCTGGGCAAGACTCTGAGCTGGATGAGGCCCTCCGCCAGGCCTTCGGGGAATCGGAAGGGGAATCGGGAGCGGAGAAGGCGAAGGAGACTGGCAAGGTCGGGGCTGGTGCCGATCTATCCCCCAGGGGTTCCTCAGCCAGGGTGACTTCGGCGGTGCAAGGTGAACTTTTGTCCTCTGTCGATTCCATTTTCGATAAGGACTTAGAAATATTTTATGGTTCACTCCCGTCCTGGAATGAGATTCAGGACTTATTGCAGTATCCCACTCCTCCGCAGGGTTTGTATAATAGACGTGCCTTCACACTTTTCTCTCTTTTTACTTAACATGTTACCTGAATTGTGGACCATTGTATGTTCGTAACACTTGTTCTTTATTCCAGTGGCAGGCCAGGTGGTTAAAACGTCAGACGTTCGACACCGCCTCGAACAGTTCAAGTTGATGAGTGCTTCTGCGAAGCCTTCCACTGGTCGTACTGGGGACGTGGTCAAATACCGTCCTCTTCTTGGGGTCATCGAAGAGGGCATTCAGAAAAAGAAGAGGAGTCGTTCTTTATTTGAGCCTTCCCCTGGTCCGCGGCTTCCTGTTCAGCCTCCTCGTGATGCCACGGTGGAGAGCACGGAGTTTATTCCCCCTCCACCTCCTTTCAAGAATCCCACAGTTATCCGTATAAGGCGTCCTGATGTGCCTCGTGACCCCTTTGCTGGTCATCCTGATTTAGACCCAAGTTCTCGGGATATTTCATTTGATGAGGCCACGGGTGAGCACCTCCTTCCCCGCAACCCCATGGTACGAGTGTTAGACGAGGCTAAGTCTCTAGATCTTGATCTGCTTACCACTCGGGTAGTTACCATGGGAGACGAGGCCAAGGCTAATATTGATCGGGTGGCTGAGGAGACCAAGAAGTTAATGAAGTATCATGCTCAATTGGTCAAGGCCGGGGAGGAGATTGGAAGTGCTAATATTCGGTTGCGGCTGAAGGTTGCTGATCAGGCCGAACAGCTTGCCGGTCAAGCCGTTCAGATTTCTCGGCACGAGGAAGCCTCCAGGCGTCTGAAAGAGACCATGGAAAAGGCTAGTAGGGCGGAATTACGAAAGATGGAGGCCACCTGTAAGGAGCGGATCGACATGGCCATTGCGACAGTGGATGAGGTTCGGAATGCGGATCTCGAGCTGGTAGAGGAGCTGTCTGGGAGGCTTGAGGCTGCGGAGATGGCTCAAGTCAAGTTAAAGGAGGAGATGGAGGAGATGAGGAGGTCTCTCCAGGCTGACTGCTCGAGATACCGATCAGAGAGGGATGCCGCTGTTGCCAAGTTGCAGGCTTCCGAGGCCAGGGTGAGGGAGTTCGAGGAGAATGAGGGGATGATGGACGAGATGCTGCAGGACATGTACTTCCGCACTTGGAAGGAGGGCAGCTTGTCTTGGATGGATGACTATCCCCGGGTCATGGCCAAGATATATCTCCGGGCTTTAGAGGAGGCCAGGGTCGATGCGGGTAAGGAAGGTGGAGTGGCTTTTAGCCTGGATGTGGTCACTGCTCAGTTCTCGAAAGAGGAGCAAGTGGCGGTGAAGGAGGGGATGCGGTTGCTCGCTGCGGAGGAAGCGGGTGTGCAACTGGAGGATGAGGATCAAGCGGCGGACACTGGTGAGTTATTCTTCTCTTTTCCTTTTCTTTCCGGGTTTCCATAACTTGATCGTTTATCGTTTGTCTAATGGATTCCTTTTTTGAATTGGGCAGGTGGAACTTCCGATCAACATGCTGGGGGTTCCGGCCCTGTGGCCAAATAGGCTTGGGAAGTTGATGATGGAGTGTGGACGCAGCTGGTTACTCGTCCGGATTCGGCTGCTTTTTATTTCTTTTTTTACTGTTGTTTACGTTAGTCCAAAACATTGATGTGACTGTAATAATAATATTATTTGCAGAGAATAACTTGGTGTGATTTCATAATATAAGCTGATTTTGTTATGTTTAAACGTTGTTGTCATTTTGATGTGCTGCGTGAGAAGTATAACCATGTATATGCCTGTGATTTTAGTTGTGTTTGATGTTAAGCCTTTGCTTGAAATATAATTTCATGTTTTGCAATCTTGGTGTGACATATGAATAAGCTATAGTTATGCATCTATGTACAAGAGAAGAGAGTACCGCCCTTCATGTTTTATTTGCAGGCGGTAGTTTTGAGCATCTTGTGTAACTGATCATGAATATATCTGAGTACCTTGCCACCCAGTACGCGGGCTTAGATTCTCATGAGTGAATGCTCCCTGTTCGGTTTCCTGTACATTAGAGTTTGTTATACAGGGTAGGAGAAAAGTATTTAAATGAGATGGAAATATAGAAAAAGTAAAACTTCTAGTCACGGAAGGCCGTCGATGTGCTTAAGTTCGTGGCAAACGGGTTTTGTAGTCACTTTCCCTAGCTGTGGGTCTTGGAGACATTTGTCACCCATCTTACGCCTCCGCGGGGAGTTTTCTTTTTTACCACAGCCGCACTTAAGACACATCGGAGCCGAGATCGCGCACGGTAACTACCCGAACCATTATGGTCCGTAATCGTGGGTATTATTCGATTTACCGTGGCCGGCTAGCGTGGGTGCCGTTGGCCGTGAACTACCCCTGGCTGGCCACACCTTATGTTGAGGCTTAAAGTAGGTTCACAGTTACCGGCGAGCCGAACGCCGTAATGAGCTGCCATCGGCTATAATCGGCCTTTATGATGACTTATAATCGGCTCATTACAGTTGGCTTTGAGGGCAGGCGCGAGCAATGAGTTAACCCGCAGCAGAGGGATGCTGGAGCAAAAGAGCCTCATTGGCGAGTGCATAGAATCGTAGCGTACCTGTTAGGCCTTGTCCAGATGAGGCCTTGGTGCGTCTTGAGTGGAGATGCCATAAGATTTTGTTCAACAGAAAAGGATAAAGCTTAACAAGCAGCCAAGATATAAAGGAACAAGTTAAAAAGAGACAAGATTTTTAAAAGTGGTTCGGCATAAAAATGCCTACGTCCACTGATTCTCTTTGTTAATTCACTTCATATGGGCAGTACAAGTTAAGAAAAGTATCGACGGAGGTGTCGGATGTTCCATGCCCTCTGGAACACCTCTCCGTCCACTGTTGATAAAATATAAGCTCCGTTGTGGAGGTCTTTATGAATTACATATGGTCCGTCCCAGATGGGGTCCAGTGCCCCGGGGCGCGGAAAGATTCGTCTGAGGACAAGATCTCCTTCTTGTAAGATGCGATGTTTGACTTTGGAGTTGTATAATGCTGCCACCTTTTGTTTGTGAGCTGCTGCTTTGAGAGCTGCATCGTTTTTCCTTTCCTCAATCAGATCCAAAGATATGAGGAGGAGTTCTTCGTTTTCTTCTGGATTGTAGTGGATCCTACGATGGGAAGGAACAATAGTCTCAACAGGGAGCATTGCCTCCGATCCGTATGCCAAAGAGAAAGGAGTATGTCCCGTTGATGTTCTGAAAGATGTGCGGTAGGCCCAAAGTGCCGTAGGAAGTTCGTCCACCCAAGCGCCTTTTGACTTTTCAAGTTTCTTCTTGATTAGGGTTTTGAGAATTTTGTTGACAGCTTCGACTTGTCCGTTTGCCTGAGGATAAGCTACTGATGAGAAGCTTTTATGAATTCCATGCTCTTGGCACCAGTCGGCGAATTCTTCG
The DNA here is from genome assembly GCA_030765085.1 of Allium cepa. NCBI lineage: Eukaryota > Viridiplantae > Streptophyta > Magnoliopsida > Asparagales > Amaryllidaceae > Allium > Allium cepa. The sequence goes on from CM060941.1 coordinate 5,440,453, forward strand.
CTGTCAAATTGGAGTCCGTTGTCTGATATGATCTTGAGTGGTACTCCGTACTTGCACAGAATATTTTTGATCAAGAAGTTGATAACTTTTGCTGAAGATATTTTATTTAGGGGTTCCGCTTCCACCCATTTGGTGAAATAATCGACTGCCACTATAGCATATTTGGCCCCGCCCCTGCCCGTTGGCAGTTCGCCAATTAAATCAATTCCCCATACAGCAAAGGGCCAAGGGCTGGTCATTTGAGTAATCTCATTTGTGGGTAGTCGAGGAATCTTGGCAAATTTCTGACATCTGTCGCATCTCTTGACGAAGTCTAAGGCGTCTTTGTTTAGTGTGGGCCAGTAATATCCATATCGGAGTATCTTCTTCGCCAGAGTCTGCCCTCCAGTGTGATCTCCGCAACTACCTTGATGGATGTTGAATAAGATTTCCTTGGCTTCCCTTCCAGCGACGCATCTGAATAAGGGGCTAGAGAAGCCACGCCGATAGAGGATGCCTTCTTGTATTGTGTAGTGGGGAGCTTTCCTCAAAATTCTCTTGACTTCATCACGTTTGTCTGGTAGTGTGCCGTCCTGTAGATATTTCCGGATAGGAGTCATCCAAGTTGCTTCTTCAATTGCAGTTATCAGATTCACTTGTTCAAAACTTGGGGCTAGCTGCCTTGAGATGGCTAGTGCTCCGGAAATGGTGCTATTCATCATACTAGCTTGCTTTGCTAGTTCATCGGCCTCTTGGTTATCTTCTCGAGGAATGTGTTTGATTAGATAATGGTCCAATTGATCGAGCAGCAGTTTGGTTTTCTTTAGATATGCTGTGAGTCGTTCTCCTCGTGTCTGGAATTCTCCTAGTACTTGGTTTACGATAAGTTGAGAATCACTATTAAGACATAAAGAATTGACTCCAATTTCTAAGGCAAGCTCCAATCCCGCTATTACTGCCTCATACTCCGCATCGTTGTTAGTGGCCGCGAATTCCAACCTTAATGCATAGTACAGCTTTCTTCCCCTGGGGGTGATTATCACAATACCTGCCCCCGAGCCTTGTTCGTTTGATGCTCCATCTATAAATAGGTTCCACTTGATGTTTTTTGCTATTTCAAGCTGATCCTTGCCTTCGTTGGTGGTGAATTCGGCAATGAAATCGGCCAGGGCTTGTCCCTTGATAGCAGTGCGAGGATGGTAGGTGACGTCATACTGACTTAGTTCAATGCACCATTTGAGGAGTCGTCCAGAAGTGTCGGGACGATGGAGCACCTGTCTTAGTGGCTGATCGGTTAGAACTCTGATGGAGTGAGATTGGAAGTAGTGTCGTAGTTTTCGTGATGCGATCAATAAACAATATGCCAATTTCTCAAGTTTAGGATATCTGGCTTCTGCCCCTGTAAATCTCTTACTTATAAAGTACACCGGGCATTGTGTGCGGTCTTCTTCTCTTACCAGGGCAGCGCTTAGAGCATGAGATGATACAGCGAGGTATAGGTATAGCTCTTCGCCTTCGTTTGGAGTTGAGAGTACTGGTGGTTTCTGGAGGTGTTCGATCAGGCTAAGGAAGGCTTTTAAGCATTCATCGGTCCATTCGAACTTTCCTTTGTCTTTCTTGAGAGCTTCGAAGAAAGGGACGCACTTGTCAGTTGCTTTGGAAATGAATCTGCTTAGGGCGGCTACCTTTCCGTTTAAGCTTTGCATTTCTTTTCGGGTGGAAGGTATCCTTATTTCTTTTAGAGCCCGGATTTGTTCAGGGTTTGCTTCAACTCCTCTGGAATGGACAATGAACCCTAAGAATTTTCCCGATGACACTCCGAAGGAGCACTTTAGAGGATTCAGCTTCATTCCATATCGGCGAAGTACCTGAAACATCTCGCTCAGGTGGCTTACATGATCGTCGGCTTTCCTGGACTTTACCAACATGTCATCCACATATACTTCCACAGTTCGTCCTATTAATTCCGCGAACATCTTGTTGACGAGGCGCTGATAGGTGGCTCCGGCATTTTTGAGTCCAAAAGGCATGACTTTGTAACAATATAACCCCCCGTCAGTGATGAAGCTAGTGTGGTCTTGATCGGGAGCGTGCATGGGAATCTGGTTGTATCCGGAGTATGCATCCATAAAAGATAAAAGTTCGTGCCCGGCAGTGCTGTCCACAAGTTGATCGATTCGGGGGAGCGGGAAGCAGTCTTTCGGGCAAGCGTCATTTAAGTTGGAGAAATCAATGCATGTTCGCCACTTCCCATTAGCTTTCTTTACTAGTACCGGGTCAGCTATCCACTCAGGGTAGATGGCTTCTCGTATGAAGTCATTAGCAAGTAGGTTCTTTACTTCCTCGTCGAGGGCTGCTGATCGTTCTGCTCCCATGCTTCTCTTTTTCTGCTTTATCGGTGCCCTGGTGGGATCGATGTTCAGCATGTGGCATGCTATGTCTGGGGAGATTCCTGTCATATCGGCATGTGTCCACGCAAATACATCTAAGTTATGGCGGAGAAAGTCAATGAGTTGATCCTTCAATTCTGTTTTTAGCTGAGATCCTATTTTTAATAGTCTGCTTGAATCATGTTTGTCTACAGATACGAATTCCATGGCCTCTGTGGGCTCAGCGGTAGCCTCCTCCTCCTTATCCCTGGGGTCAAGTTCATTGAAAGGATCGCTGGTGTATCGAAGAGGAGGGGCTTTCTTTAGTTGCTATGCTTCCAAGCTTTTCATGCAGAGAGTAGTCTCTGCATCTTTCCCTTTATTCTTTCTATGGTTATTGCGAAGTTCAGTTACATAGCAATCTCGAGCGGCGTCTTGATCTCCTTCAACTTCTCCTATTCCGTTATCTGTTGGGAATTTCATCTTTAGGCACCACGGGGCTAGGACAATTTGGAAGTCAGATAAGGCTGGTCTTCCCAAGAAGGCGTTGTAGGCCGAGTGGTTTTCTATTAGTACGAACGTTTGTTTTCGCACAACGGAGCGGGGATGATTTCCTATTTCGACGAAGAGGTCAAGCTGCCCGAGGGGCATTTTCGCATCTCCAGTGAAACCGTGCAGGGGTTTGTTGCAGGGAGACACATCCTTCATTGACAGTTTCATTTTGTCGAAAGCATGTTTGAACAGGATATTTACGGATCTTCCTGTGTCTATTAGAATTCGGAAAACTTTAGCTGGACCGAACCAGGCAGAGATGACCATGGAATCCATATGCGGATACTGTCTTCCTTATAAATCACGCCTACTGAATACGATGTCGTCACTCTCTTTCCGTTTCGGGTGGCGTTCTTCCATAATGTAGTTGACATAGCCCTCAGCATTTCTAAGTGACTTGCCGTATCTTTCCATCTCTGCCCAGCTTCTGTCGGCGATGTGTGGTCCTCCCGAGATGGTATGGACCACTATCTTCTCTTGGCTAGAGCCACTGGTGTTGCGATTCCCTCCGCCTACTTCTGGGAGGGGTTGCTTTGAGTTCTCATTGGCAGGAGTTGGAGTCCTGTTCTGACCTCTCACATAGCGTTCCAGCCTTCTTCTTCTGATGTGTTCTTCGGTCAAGTCCCGGAGATGGTGGCATTCATTGGTGTCATGTCCGTGGGATTCGTGGAAGCGGCAGAACTTTCCAGACTTGAGGGCGTTATCAGATTCTTTCTTGTGCGGGGGGCGCTTGTATCCGAGTTCGCCCTGAGTGGCTAGATAGATGTTTTCGATGGTTTCATTCAAAGGAGTGTAGGAGTCAAATCTCGGTCCTGGTCGATATTGGCGTTTTTCAACCTTCTTGCCCCCAGCATTGTCTCTAGATTCATTTCTTCGAATGTCCTTGGTTGCAGCGGGAATCTTGTCCGAAGTTGTCTTACCTTGTTGCCCTGACTGCCTCTCAGTGGCGGCGTCTTCAAGTCTCATATACTTTCCAGCTTCATGGAAGAAATCAGGTAAAGTAGCTGGTTTTTCCTTAGTTAGTCTTCTTGCGAACTTGGTATCTGGATGTACACCGCTACAGAGCGCCATTAGGGTGAGTTTCTCATCGGCATCTTGGACTGCGGCCGCTGCGGCGTTGAACCGAGTTAGATATTGTTGCAGTGTCTCTCCGGATTTCTGTTTAACATTGGATAGAGAATAAGCATCCTTGGGTTGTTCTACATGGATGCGGAACTGGCTAATGAACCTTTCTTTCAACATCTCCCATGAGCTGATAGATCCTTGGGGTAGATGGCAGAACCAGGAGGTAGCTAGATCTGCTACGAATAGCGGAAAGCATTTACACAGCACCCCTTCTGTTGCTCCGCTCATGAGCATATGCTGGGTGTATCTTTGTAAGTGTACGATGGGGTCGGAAGTTCCCTTGTAAGGTTCCATGGTTGGCATTTTCCATTCCCGGGGGGTGATGGCAGTTTCGATATTGCGGGTAAAGGGGCTGGTGACCCTAGCGCCTATTCCTCGGTCCCTTTGCTCCCGTTGGACGCATTCTCTGAACAGTCGTGCCATTCTTTCATCAGAAATTGGAGCGGATAGAAATGAACTTGGTTCTTCCCTGCGAGATCGGTCTCGTCCAGATGACCTGTAGGGATGGTATAGTCTATCACTTCTGACGTGATCCAGTGGTTGTCTCTGGTTGCTCGGATGCATGCTAGGACCAGCTACAGTTGCCCCCTACCTTGATCTTCCCCTGCGGGGTTCTGTTTCGAGCATTTCCATGGGGTCAACTTCGGGCAGGGTTCTAGCTCGGCTCCGTTCAGCGGGGTTTCTATGATTAGGTGGCATGACTGGCTCAGCCACATCCGACCCTCGCCTGGCGCCTCCCCCACTGGGTTCGGTTCCAAGTGATTCATCGAGTCGGAGTTTGGGCTGAGTCCGGGCGCGGCCCCTATCATTGTTGTTCCTGTTGATGGCTTCCTCGAAGAGGGAAGACCATTGCTGTCTCCGAGATCCTCCAGATTGAGATTCATCCCATGATTCAGTGTTGCGGTTGGATTCTTCGACATCGCTCAAGCGTGACATGAGTTGGTTCACCAAAGCTTCTTGTTGGGATGCGAAGCGGTTAGTCACTTCCACCACAACTCTGTCTAGGTCTGCTCTAGTGATTACTGCCGGTTGTTCCGCGGCAGGGGCTGTTGGAATTGCCTGATCTACATGTGGCACTGCTGCTGTAGTGGGATGGTTCTCTTGATCTGGATCTACTGGATTTGGAGCGCTGCTAGTTGCAGCGTTCTTTCCCTTGTTGGCGTCTTTTCTTGGCCTGGAAGTCATGTTTCCTAGGCAATGAAAGGTGCTATTGGGAAAGAAGGTTGAATGAGGGAAGCTGAAGCTTCGAGTTCGAAGCTCTCAGTGAAAGCACCAAAAATGTTTGCACAAAAAAGGGCAAACACCTCCAAGTCGAGTGATTTAGTTGATTTTATGTGATTCTTAATGATTTAGATGAGTTATGTAAATATGAAAAAAAGGCAAGGGGCTGAAATGTAAAAGACACGCAGATTTATACTGGTTCGGCCAGAACGTGCCTACGTCCACTTTATATGTTATTATCTTCTTTTTTCAGATTACAAGTACAATGCTTGGTGTACAAGTGTATGAAAGTAGTTTGAAAGTTCCTTCCGTGCTTGAGCTCTCAAACTTGTCTGCCATTGTTGTACCCCTGCCCCTCTATTTATAGAGTGAGGCAGGGGGCAGGGGTCTTGGATGTGTATAGCTGCTGGTGGGCCCGGGCTGAAGCAATCTGGACTGGCAATTCTGGTTCGGCGAGCCTCCATTCGGTATGGAGCTTGGACCGGTGATGGAGCGGGATGAAGGTTTATTCGGTGGTGAGGTATGTGGTTGGCTCGGTGCTTGTTTGGACCGGTTGTGGAGATGGTCCGGTAGGCCTTCTGGTCCGGCATAGGGGTGTGAAGGATGGTGGACCGGTAGAGAGAAGGAGGCTGTTGGCTACCGAATGTGCATGTGACCTTAGTGCCGAATGAACTCGTAGGCTTGCATAGCCGAATGAACATGTACTCCGGATGGACCTTCACTGCCGAATGGAACTTGTTCCTTTGAATTGCCGAATGGACATAGGAGCTGATGGAATGCAGGTCGCAAACCCGGGTGAAACTGACACTTCTTGGTCTTGAGGTCTTCTGGGTGAAAATTCGCCCAACAGCGGCTTTGACAGCTTTCTGCCGTCAACGGATAGATTAATGCCCAAAAAGGACAACCCGAATCTCAATCGGGACTCGTAAGTTTTTTACCCCTCGTTTTTCGACACGTGGATTTTTACGGTAAAACGGGATTACCGTGGCCCGTCTTCGACCGCCCATCGCTGGAGAGTGGCGCACAATGGTATTGTTCTGTTTCAAATCCATGCACGAATTTCTAAAGGTCGTACGACATTGTTTCGCCATTTCGGACGGATGTTGCACCTTGCACCGTGGTTGTTGCACCCTGTAGATCTCGATTATTCGGACGGCCATAACTTCTGGCTCGTTTAGAGTTACAGGAGCCATAACCTGTCAAAACGAAGGCCTCGATGAGTTCTACGGCTTTGACAGCTTTCAGCCGTCAACGGATAGATTAATGCCCAAATAGGACAACCCGAACTCAATCGGGTCTCGTAAGTTTTTTACCCTTCATTTTTTCGACACGTGGATTTTTACGGTAAAACGGGATTACCGTGGCCCGTCTTCAACTTCCCATCGCTGAAGAGTGGTGCACCATGGTACTGTTCCGTTTCAAATCCATGCACGCATTTCTAAAAGTCGTACGGCACTGTTTCGCCATTTCGGATGGATGTTGCACCTTGCACCGTGGGTGTTGCACTTTGTAGATATCGATTATTCGGACGGCCATAACTTCTGGCTCGTTTAGAGTTACGGGAGCCATAACCTGTCTAAACGAAGGCCTCGATGAGTTCTACGGCTTTGACAGCTTTCAGCCATCAACGGATAGATTAATGCCCAAAAAGGACAACCCGAATCTCAATCGGGTCTCGTAAGTTTTTTACCCTTCGTTTTTTCGACACATGGATTTTTACGGTAAAACGGGATTACCGTGGCCCGTCTTCGACTTCCCATCGCTGGAGAGTGTTGCACCATGATACTGTTCCGTTTCAAATCCATGCACGAATTTCTAAAGGTCGTACGGCACTGTTTCGCCATTTCGGACGGATGTTGCACCTTGCACCGTGGATGTTGCACCCTGTAGATATCGATTATTCGGACGACCATAACTCCTGGCTCGTTCAGAGTTACGGGTGCCATAACCAGTCAAAACGAATGCCTCGATTAGTTCTACGGCTTTGATAGCTATCTGCCGTCAACGGACTGATTAATGGCCAAAAAGGACAACCCGAATCTCAATCGGGTCTCGTAAGTTTTTTACCCTTCGTTTTTTCGACACGTGGATTTTTACGGTAAAACGGGATTACCGTGGCCCATCTTCGACTTCCCATCGCTGGAGAGTGTTGCACCATGGTACTGTTCCGTTTCAAATCCATACACGCATTTCTAAAAGTCGTACGGCACTGTTTCGCCATTTCGGACGGATGTTGCACCTTGCACCGTGGGTGTTGCACACTGTAGATATCGATTATTCGGACGGCCATAACTTCTGGCTCGTTTAGAGTTACAGGAGCCATACCCTGTAAAAACGAAGGCCTCGATGAGTTCTACGGCTTTGACTGCTTTCAGCCGTCAATGGATAGATTAATGCCCAAAAAGGACAACCCGAATCTTAATCGGGTCTCGTAAGTTTTTTACCCTTCGTTTTTTCGACACGTGGATTTTTACGGTAAAACGGGATTACCATGGCCCGTCTTCGACTTCCCATCGCTGCAGAGTGGTGCACCATGGTACTGTTCCGTTTCAAATCCATGCATGAATTTCTAAAGGTCGTACGACACTGTTTCGCCTTTTCGGACGGATGTTGCACCTTGCACTGTAGATGTTGCACCCTATAGATATCGATTATTCGAACGGCCATAACTTCTAGCTCGTTTAGAGTTACGGGTGCCATAACTTGTCAAAACGAAGGCCTCGATAAGTTCTACGGCTTTGACAGCTTTCAGCCGTCAACGGATTGATTAATGCCCAAAAATGACAACCGAATCTCAATCGGGTCTCGTAAGTTTTTTACCCTTCGTTTTTTCGACACGTGGATTTTTACGGTAAAACGGGATTACTGTGGCCCATCTTCGACTTCCCATCGCTGAAGAGTGGTGCACCATGGTACTGTTCCGTTTCAAATCCATGCACGCATTTCTAAAAGTCGTACGACACTGTTTCGCTATTTCGGACGGATGTTGCACCTTGCACCGTGGATGTTGCACCATGTAGATATCGATTATTCGGACGGCCATAACTCCTGGCTCGTTTAGAGTTACGGGAGCCATAACCAGTCAAAACGAAGGCCTCGATTAGTTCTACGGCTTTGACAGCTATCTGCCGTCAACGGACTGATTAATGGCCAAAAAGGACAACCCGAATCTCAATCGGGTCTCGTAAGTTTTTTACCCTTCGTTTTTTCGACACGTGGATTTTTACGGTAAAACGGGATTACCGTGGCCCGTCTTCGACTTCCCATCGCTGGAGAGTGTTGCACCATGGTACTGTTCCGTTTCAAATCCATGCACGCATTTCTAAAAGTCGTACGACACTGTTTCGCCATTTCGGACGGATGTTGCACCATGCACCGTGGGTGTTGCACTCTGTAGATATCGATTATTCGGACGGCCATAACTTCTGGCTCGTTTAGAGTTACAGGAGCCATAACTTGTAAAAATGAAGGCCTCGATGAGTTCTACGGCTTTGACTACTTTCAGCTGTCAACGGATAGATTAATGCCCAAAAAGAAAACCCGAATCTCAATCGGGTCTCGTAAGTTTTTTACCCTTCGTTTTTTCGACACGTGGATTTTTACGGTAAAACGGGATTACCCTGGCCCGTCTTCGACTTTCCATCGCTGGAGAGTGTTGCACCATGGTACTGTTCCGTTTGAAATCCATGCACGAATTTCTAAAGGTCGTACGACACTGTTTCGCCATTTCGGACGGATGTTGCACCTTGCACCGTGGATGTTGCACCCTGTAGATATCGATTATTCGGACGGCCATAACTTCCGGCTCGTTTAGAGTTACGGGAGCCATAACCTGTCAAAACGAAGGCCTCGATGAGTTCTACGGCTTTGACTGCTTTCAGCCGTCAACGGATAGATTAATGCCCAAAAAGGACAACCCGAATCTCAATCGGGCCTCGTATGTTTTTCACCCTTCGTTTTTTCGACACGTGGATTTTTACGGTAAAACGGGATTACCGTGGCCCGTCTTCGACTTCCCATCGCTGAAGAGTGGAGCACCATGGTACTGTTCCATTTCAAATCCATGCACGCATTTCTAAAAGTCGTACGGCACTGTTTCGCCATTTCGGACGTATGTTGCACCTTGCACCGTGGATGTTGCACTCTGTAGATATCGATTATTCGGACGGCCATAACTTCTGGCTCGTTTAGAGTTACGGGATCCATAACCTGTCAAAACGAAGGCCTCGATGAGTTCTACGGCTTTGACAGCTTTCAGCCGTCAACAGATAGATTAATGCCCAAAAAGGACGACCCGAATCTCAATCGGGTCTCGTAAATTTTTTACCCTTCGTTTTTTCGACACGTGGATTTTTACGGTAAAACGGGATTACCGTGGCCCGTCTTCGACTTCCCATCGCTGCAGAGTGGTGCACCATGGTACTGTTCCGTTTCAAATCCATGCATGAATTTCTAAAGGTCGTACGGCACTGTTTCGCCTTTTCGGACGGATGTTGCACCTTGCACTGTAGATGTTGCACCCTGTAGATATCGATTATTCGAACGGCCATAACTTCTAGCTCGTTTAGAGTTACGGGTGCCATAACTTGTCAAAACGAAGGCCTCGATAAGTTCTACGGCTTTGACAGCTTTCAGCCGTCAACGGATTGATTAATGCCCAAAAATGACAACCGAATCTCAATCGGGTCTCGTAAGTTTTTTACCCTTCGTTTTTTCGACACGTGGATTTTTACGGTAAAACGGGATTACTGTGGCCCATCTTCGACTTCCCATCGCTGAAGAGTGGTGCACCATGGTACTGTTCCGTTTCAAATCCATGCACGCATTTCTAAAAGTCGTACGACACTGTTTCGCTATTTCGGACGGATGTTGCACCTTGCACCGTGGATGTTGCACCATGTAGATATCGATTATTCGGACGGCCATAACTCCTGGCTCGTTTAGAGTTACGGGAGCCATAACCAGTCAAAACGAAGGCCTCGATTAGTTCTACGGCTTTGACAGCTATCTGCCGTCAACGGACTGATTAATGGCCAAAAAGGACAACCCGAATCTCAATCGGGTCTCGTAAGTTTTTTACCCTTCGTTTTTTCGACACGTGGATTTTTACGGTAAAACGGGATTACCGTGGCCCGTCTTCGACTTCCCATCGCTGGAGAGTGTTGCACCATGGTACTGTTCCGTTTCAAATCCATGCACGCATTTCTAAAAGTCGTACGGCACTGTTTCGCCATTTCGGACGGATGTTGCACCATGCACCGTGGGTGTTGCACTCTGTAGATATCGATTATTCGGACGGCCATAACTTCTGGCTCGTTTAGAGTTACAGGAGCCATAACTTGTAAAAATGAAGGCCTCGATGAGTTCTACGGCTTTGACTACTTTCAGATGTCAACGGATAGATTAATGCCCAAAAAGAAAACCCGAATCTCAATCGGGTCTCGTAAGTTTTTTACCCTTCGTTTTTTCGACACGTGGATTTTTACGGTAAAACGGGATTACCCTGGCCCGTCTTCGACTTCCCATCGCTGGAGAGTGTTGCACCATGGTACTGTTCCGTTTGAAATCCATGCACGAATTTCTAAAGGTCGTACGACACTGTTTCGCCATTTCGGACGGATGTTGCACCTTGCACCGTGGATGTTGCACCCTGTAGATATCGATTATTCGGACGGCCATAACTTCCGGCTCGTTTAGAGTTACGGGAGCCAGAACCTGTCAAAACGAAGGCCTCGATGAGTTCTACGGCTTTGACTGCTTTCAGCCGTCAACGGATAGATTAATGCCCAAAAAGGACAACCCGAATCTCAATCGGGCCTCGTATGTTTTTCACCCTTCGTTTTTTCGACACGTGGATTTTTACGGTAAAACGGGATTACCGTGGCCCGTCTTCGACTTCCCATCGCTGAAGAGTGGAGCACCATGGTACTGTTCCATTTCAAATCCATGCACGCATTTCTAAAAGTCGTACGGCACTGTTTCGCCATTTCGGACGTATGTTGCACCTTGCACCGTGGATGTTGCACTCTGTAGATATCGATTATTCGGACGGCCATAACTTCTGGCTCGTTTAGAGTTACGGGATCCATAACCTGTCAAAACGAAGGCCTCGATGAGTTCTACGGCTTTGACAGCTTTCAACCGTCAACGGATAGATTAGTGCCCAAAAAGGACAACCCGAATCTCAATCGGGTCTCGTAAATTTTTTACCCTTCGTTTTTTCGACACGTGGATTTTTATGGTAAAACGGGACTACCGTGGCCCGTCTTCGACTTCCCATCGCTGGAGAGTGGTGCACCATGGTCCGTTTCAAATCCATGCACACATTTTTAAAAGTCGTACGGCACTGTTTCGCCATTTAGGACGGATGTTGCACCTTGCACCGTGGATGTTGCACCCTGTGGATCTCGATTATTCGGACGGCCATAACTTCTGGCTCGTTTAGAGTTACGGGAGTCATAACCTGTTAAAACGAAGGTCTCGATGAGTTCTACGGCTTTGACAGCTTTCTGCCGTCAACGGATAGATTAATGCCCAAAAAGAACAACCCGAATCTCAATCGGGTCTCGTAATTTTTTTACCCTTCGTTTTTTCGACACGTGGATTTTTACAGTAAAACGGGATTACCGTGGCCCGTCTTCGACTTCCCATCACTGGAGAGTGGTGCACCATGGTTCTGTTCCGTTTCAAATCCATGCACGCATTACTAAAAGTCGTACGGCACAGTTTTGCCATTTCGGACGGATGTTGCACCTTGCACCGTGGATGTTGCACCCTGTAGATATCGATTGTTTGGACGGCCATAACTTCTGGCTCGTTTAGAGTTACGGGAGCCATAACCTGTCAAAACAAAGGCCTCGATGAGTTCTGTGGCTTCGACAGCTTTCTGCCGTCAACGGATAGATTAATGCCCAAAAAGGACAGCCCGAATCTCAATCGGGACTCGTAAGTTTTTTACCCTTCGTTTTTTCGACACGTGGATTTTTACGGTAAAACGGGATTACCGTGGCCCGTCTTCGACTTCCCATCGCTGGAGAGTGGTGCACCATGGTACTGTTCCATTTCAAATCCATGCACGCATTTCTAAAAGTCGTACGACACTGTTTCACCATTTCGGACGGATGTTGCACCTTGCACCGTGGATGTTGCACCCTACGGATATCGATTATTCGGACGGCCATAAATTCTGGCTCGTTTAGAGTTACGGGAGCCATAACCTGTCAAAACGAAGGCCTCGATGAGTTCTACGGCTTTGACAGCTTTCAGCCGTCAACGGATAGATTAATGTCCAAAAAGGACAACCCGAATCTTAATCGGGTCTCGTAAGTTTTTTACCCTTCGTTTTTTCGACACGTGGATTTTTACGGTAAAACGGGATTACCGTGGCCCGTCTTCGACTTCCCATCGCCGGAGAGTGGTGCACCATGGTACTGTTCCGTTTCAAATCCATGCATGCATTTCTAAAAGTCGTACGACACTGTTTCGCCATTTCGGACGGATGTTGCACCTTGCACCGTGGATGTTGCACCCTGTAGATATCGATTGTTTGGACGGCCATAACTTCTGGCTCGTTTAGAGTTACGGGAGCCATAACCTGTCAAAACAAAGGCCTCGATGAGTTCTGCGGCTTCGACAGCTTTCTGCCGTCAACGGATAGATTAATGCCCAAAAAGGACAGCCCGAATCTCAATCGGGACTCGTAAGTTTTTTACCCTTCGTTTTTTCGACACGTGGATTTTTACGGTAAAACGGGATTACCGTGGCCCGTCTTCGACTTCCCATCGCTGGAGAGTGGTGCACCACGGTACTGTTCCGTTTCAAATCCATGCACGAATTTCTAAAGGTCGTACGGCATTGTTTCGCCATTTCGGACGGATGTTGCACCTTGCACCGTGGTTGTTACACCCTGTAGATCTCGATTATTCGGACGGCCATAACTTGTGGCTCGTTTAGAGTTACAGGAGCCATAACCTGTCAAAACGAAGGCCTCGATGAGTTCTACGGCTTTGACAGCTTTCAGCCGTCAACGGATAGATTAATGCCCAAATAGGACAACCCGAATCTCAATCGGGTCTCGTAAGTTTTTTACCCTTCATTTTTTCGACATGTGGATTTTTACGGTAAAACGGGATTACCGTGGCCCGTCTTCGACTTCCCATCGCTGAAGAGTGGTGCACCATGGTACTGTTCCGTTTCAAATCCATGCACGCATTTCTAAAAGTCGTACGGCACTGTTTCGCCATTGTGGACGGATGTTGCACCTTGTACCGTGGGTGTTGCACTCTGTAGATATCGATTATTCGGACGGCCATAACTTCTGGCTCGTTTAGAGTTACGGGAGCCACAACCTGTCAAAACGAAGGCCTCGATGAGTTCTACGGCTTTGACAGCTTTCAGCCATCAACGGATAGATTAATGCCCAAAAAGGACAACCCGAATCTCAATCGGGTCTCGTAAGTTTTTTACCCTTCGTTTTTTCGACACGTGGATTTTTACGGCAAAACGGGATTACCGTGGCCCGTCTTCGACTTCCCATCGCTGGAGAGTGGTGCACCATGGTACTGTTCCATTTCAAATCCATGCACGCATTTCTAAAAGTCGTACGACACTGTTTCACCATTTCGGACGGATGTTGCACCTTGCACCGTGGATGTTGCACCCTACGGATATCGATTATTCGGACGGCCATAACTTCTGGCTCGTTTAGAGTTACGGGAGCCATAACCTGTCAAAACGAAGGCCTCGATGAGTTCTACGGCTTTGATAGCTTTCAGCCGTCAACGGATAGATTAATGTCCAAAAAGGACAACCCGAATCTTAATCGGGTCTCGTAAGTTTTTTACCCTTCGTTTTTTCGACACGTGGATTTTTACGGTAAAACGGGATTACCGTGGCCCGTCTTCGACTTCCCATCGCCGGAGAGTGGTGCACCATGGTACTGTTCCGTTTCAAATCCATGCATGCATTTCTAAAAGTCGTACGACACTGTTTCGCCATTTCGGACGGGTGTTGCACCTTGCACCGTGGATGTTGCACCCTGTAGATATCGATTATTCGAACGGCCATAACTTCTGGCTCGTTTAGAGTTACGGGAGCCATAACCTGTCAAAACAAAGGCCTCGATGAGTTCCACATCTTTGACAGCTTTCATCTGTCAACGGATAGATTAATGCCAAAAAAGGACAACCTGAATCTCAATCGGGTCTCGTAAGTTTTTTACCCTCCGTTTTTTCGACACGTGGATTTTTACGGTAAAACGGGATTACCGTGGCCCGTCTTCGACTTTCCATCGCTGGAGAGTGGTGCACCATGGTACTGTTCCGTTTCAAATCCATGCACGAAATTCTAAAGGTCGTACGGCACTGTTTCGCCATTTCGGACGGATGTTGCACCTTGCACCGTGGGTGTTGCACTCTGTAGATATCGATTATTCGGACGGCCATAACTTCTGGCTCGTTTAGAGTTACAGGAGCCATAACTTGTAAAAACGAAGGCCTCGATGAGTTCTACGGCTTTGACTGCTTTCAGCTGTCAACGGATAGATTAATGCCCAAAAAGGAAAACCCGAATCTCAATCGGGTCTCGTAAGTTTTTTACCCTTCGTTTTTTCGACACGTGGATTTTTACGGTAAAACGGGATTACCGTGGCCCATCTTCGACTTCCCATCGCTGGAGAGTGTCGCACCATGGTACTGTTCCGTTTGAAATCCATGCACGAATTTCTAAAGGTCGTACGACACTGTTTCGCCATTTCGGACGGATGTTGCACCGTGGATGTTGCACCCTGTAGATATCGATTATTCGGACGGCCATAACTTCCGGCTCGTTTAGAGTTACGGGAGCCATAACCTGTCAAAACGAAGGCCTCGATGAGTTCTACGGCTTTGACTGCTTTCAGCCGTCAACGGATAGATTAATGCCCAAAAAGGACAATCCGAATCTCTATCGGGTCTCATATGTTTTTTACCCTTCGTTTTTTCGACACGTGGATTTTTACGGTAAAACGGGATTAACGTGGCCCATCTTCGACTTCCCATCGCTGAAGAGTGGAGCACCATGGTACTGTTCCATTTCAAATCCATGCATGCATTTCTAAAAGTCGTACGGCACTGTTTCTCCATTTCGGACGTATGTTGCACCTTGCACCGTGGATGTTGCACTCTGTAGATATCGATTGTTCGGACGGCCATAACTTCTGGCTCGTTTAGAGTTACGGGATCCATAACCTGTCAAAACGAAGGCCTCGATGAGTTCTACGGCTTTGACAACTTTCAACCGTCAACGGATAGATTAGTGTCCAAAAAGGACAACCCGAATCTCAATCGGGTCTCGTAGATTTTTTACCCTTCGTTTTTTCGATACGTGGATTTTTACGGTAAAACTGGACTACCGTGGCCCGTCTTCGACTTCCCATCGCTGGAGAGTGGTGCACCATGGTACTGTTCCGTTTCAAATCCATGCACACATTTTTAAAAGTCGTACGGCACTGTTTCGCCATTTAGGACGGATGTTGCCCCTTGCACCGTGGATGTTGCACCCTGTGGATTTCGATTATTCGGACGGCCATAACTTCTGGCTCGTTTAGAGTTACGGGAGTCATAACTTGTCAAAACGAAGGTCTCGATGAGTTCTATGGCTTTGACAGCTTTCTGCCGTCAAAGGATAGATTAATGCCCAAAAAGGACAACCCGAATCTCAATCGGGTCTCGTAATTTTTTTACCCTTCGTTTTTTCGACACGTGGATTTTTACGGTAAAATGGGATTACCGTGGCCCGTCTTCGACTTCCCATCACTGGAGAGTGGTGCACCATGGTACTGTTCCGTTTCAAATCCATGCACGCATTTCTAAAAGTCGTAGGCACAGTTTCGCCATTTCGGACGGATGTTGCACCTTGCACCGTGGATGTTGCACCCTGTAGATATCGATTGTTTGGACGGCCATAACTTCTGGCTCGTTTAGAGTTACGGGAGCCATAACCTGTCAAAACGAAGGCCTCGATGAGTTCTGCGGCTTTGACAGCTTTCTGCCGTCAACGGATAGATTAATGCCCAAAAAGGACAACCCGAATCTCAATCGGGACTCGTAAGTTTTTTACCCTTCGTTTTTTCGACACGTGGATTTTTACGGTAAAACGGGATTACCGTGGCCCGTCTTCGACTTCCCATCGCTGGAGAGTGGTGCACCACGGTACTGTTCCGTTTCAAATCCATACACGAATTTCTAAAGGTCGTACGGCATTGTTTCGCCATTTCGGACGGATGTTGCATCTTGCACCGTGGTTGTTGCACCCTGTAGATCTCGATTATTCGGACGGCCATAACTTCTGGCTCGTTTAGAGTTACAGGAGCCATAACCTATCAAAACATAGGCCTCGATGAGTTCTACGGCTTTGACAGCTTTCTGCCGTCAACGGATAGATTAATGCCCAAATAGGACAACCCGAATCTCAATCGGGTCTCGTAAGTTTTTTACCCTTCATTTTTTCGACACGTAGATTTTTACGGTAAAACGGGATTACCGTGGCCCGTCTTCGACTTCCCATCGCCGGAGAGTGGTGCACCATGGTACTATTCCGTTTCAAATCCATGCATGCATTTCTAAAAGTCGTACGGCACTGTTTCGCCATTTCGGACGGGTGTTGCACCTTGCACCGTGGATGTTGCACCCTGTAGATATCGATTATTCGAACGGCCATAACTTCTGGCTCGTTTAGAGTTACGGGAGCCATAACCTGTCAAAACAAAGGCCTCGATGAGTTCTACGTCTTTGACAGCTTTCATCTGTCAACGGATAGATTAAAGCCAAAAAAGGACAACCCGAATCTCAATCGGGTCTCGTAAGTTTTTTACCCTCCGTTTTTTCGACACGTGGATTTTTACGGTAAAACGCGATTACCGTGGCCCGTCTTCGACTTCCCATCGCTGGATAGTGGTGCACCATGGTACTGTTCCGTTTCAAATCCATGCACGAAATTCTAAAGGTCGTACGGCACTGTTTCGCCATTTCGGACGGATGTTGCACCTTGCACCTTGGGTGTTGCACTCTGTAGATATCGATTATTCGGATGGCCATAACTTCTGGCTCGTTTAGAGTTACAGGAGCCATAACTTGTAAAAACGAAGGCCTCGATGAGTTCTACGGCTTTGACTGCTTTCAGCCGTCAACGGATAGATTAATGCCCAAAAAGGACAACCCGAATCTCAGTCGGGTCTCGTAAGTTTTTTACCCTTCGTTTTTTCGACACGTGGATTTTTACGGTAAAACGGGATTACCGTGGCCCGTCTTCGACTTCCCATCGTTGGAGAGTGCTGCACCATGGTACTGTTCCATTTCAAATCCATGCACGAATTTCTAAAGGTCGTACGGCACTGTTTTGCCATTTCGGACGGATGTTGCACCTTGCACCGTGGATGTTGCATCCTGTAGATATCGATTATTCGGACGGCCGTAACTTCTAGCTCATTTAGAGTTACGGGAGCCATAACCTGTCAAAACGAAGACCTCGATGAGTTCTACGGCTTTGACATCTTTCAGCCATCAACGGCTAGATTAATGCCCGAAAAGGACAACCCGAATCACAATCGGTTCTCGTAAGTTTTTTATCGTTCGTTTTTTCGACACGTGGATTTTTACGGTAAAACGGGATTATCGTGGCCCGTCTTCGACTTCCCATCGCCGGAGAGTGGTGCACCATGGTACTGTTCCGTTTCAAATCCATGCATGCATTTCTAAAAGTCGTACGGCACTGTTTCGCCATTTCGGACGGGTGTTGCACCTTGCACCGTGGATGTTGCACCCTGTAGATATCGATTATTCGAACGGCCATAACTTCTGGCTCGTTTAGAGTTACGGGAGCCATAACCTGTCAAAACAAAGGCCTCGATGAGTTCTACGTCTTTGACAGCTTTCATCTGTCAACGGATAGATTAATGCCAAAAAAGGACAACCCGAATCTCAATCGGGTCTCGTAAGTTTTTTACCCTTCGTTTTTTCAACACGTGGATTTTTACGGTAAAACGGGATTATCGTGGCCCGTCTTCGACTTCCCATCACCGGAGAGTGGTGCACCATGGTACTATTCCGTTTCAAATCCATGCATGCATTTCTAAAAGTCGTACGGCACTGTTTCGCCATTTCGGACAGATGTTGCACCTTGCACCGTGGATGTTGCACCCTGTGGATATCGATTATTCAGACGGCCATAACTTCTGACTCGTTTAGAGTTACGGGAGCCATAACCTGTCAAAACGAAGGCCTCGATGAGTTCTACAGCTTTGACATCTTTCAGCCGTCAACGGATAGATTAATGCCCAAGAAGGACAACCCGAATCTCAATCGGGTCTCGTAAGTTTTTTGCCCTTCGTTTTTTCGACACGTGGATTTTTACGGTAAAACGGGATTACCGTGGCCTGTCTTCGACTTTCCATCGCTGGAGAGTGGTGCACCATGGTACTGTTCCGTTTCAAATCCATGCAAGAATTTCTAAAGGTCGTACGGCACTGTTTCGCCATTTCGGACAGATGTTGCACGTTGCACCGTGGATGTTGCATTCTGTAGATATCGGTTATTCGGACGGCCATAACTTCTAGCTCATTTAGAGTTACGGGAGCCATTACCTGTCAAAACGAAGGCCTCGATGAGTTCTATGGCTTTGACAGCTTTCAGCCGTCAACGGACAGATTAATGCCCAAAAAGGACAACCCGAATCTCAATCGGGTCTCGTAAGTTTTTTACCCTTCGTTTTTTCGACACGTGGATTTTTGCGGTAAAACGTTATTACCGTGGGCCGTCTTCGACTTCCAATCGCTGGAGAGTGGTGCACCATGGTACTGTTCTGTTTCAAATCCATGAACGAATTTCTAAAGGTCTTACGGCACTGTTTCGCCATTTCGGACGGATGTTGCACCTTGCACCGTGGATGTTGCACCCTGTGGATATCGATTATTCGGACGGCCATAACTTCTGGCTCGTTTAGAGCTATGGGAGCCATAACCTGTCAAAACGAAGGCATCGCTGAAGAGTGGTGCACCATGGTACTGTTCCGTTTTAAATCCATGCACGCATTTCTAAAAGTCGTACGGCACTGTTTCGCTATTTTGGACGGATGTTGCACCTTGCACCGTGGATGTTGCACCCTGTAGATATCGATTATTCGGACGGCCATAACTTCTAGCTCGTTTACAGTTAAGGGTGCCATAACTTGTCAAAACGAAGGCCTCGATAAGTTCTACGGCTTCGACAGCTTTCATCCATCAACGGATAGATTAATGCCCAAAAAGGACTACCCGAATCTCAATCGGGTCTCGTAAGTCTTTTACCCTTCGTTTTTTCGACACGTGGATTTTTACTGTAAAAGGGATTACCGTGGCCCGTCTTCGACTTCCCATCGCTGGAGAGTGGTGCACCACGGTACTGTTCCATTTTAAATCCATGCACGCATTTCTAAAAGTCATACGGCACTGTTTCGCCATTTCGGACGGATGTTGCACCTTGCACCGTGGATGTTGCACCCTGTAGATATCGATTATTCGGACGGCCATAACTTCTGGCTCGTTTAGAGTTACGGGAGCCATAACCTGTCAAAACGAAGGCCTCGATGAGTTCTACGGCTTTGACTGCTTTCAGCCGTCAACGGATAGATTAATGCCCAAAAAGGACAACCCGAATCTCAGTCGGGTCTCGTAAGTTTTTTACCCTTCGTTTTTTCGACACGTGGATTTTTACGGTAAAACGGGATTACCGTGGCCCGTCTTCGACTTCCCATCGCCGGAGAGTGGTGCACCATGGTACTGTTCCGTTTCAAATCCATGCATGCATTTCTAAAAGTCGTACGACACTGTTTCGCCATTTCGGACGGGTGTTGCACCTTGCACCGTGGATGTTGCACCCTGTAGATATCGATTATTCGAACGGCCATAACTTCTGGCTCGTTTAGAGTTACGGGAGCCATAACCTGTCAAAACAAAGGCCTCGATGAGTTCCACATCTTTGACAGCTTTCATCTGTCAACGGATAGATTAATGCCAAAAAAGGACAACCTGAATCTCAATCGGGTCTCGTAAGTTTTTTACCCTCCGTTTTTTCGACACGTGGATTTTTACGGTAAAACGGGATTACCGTGGCCCGTCTTCGACTTCCCATCGCCGGAGAGTGGTGCACCATGGTACTGTTCCGTTTCAAATCCATGCATGCATTTCTAAAAGTCGTACGGCACTGTTTCGCCATTTCGGACGGGTGTTGCACCTTGCACCGTGGATGTTGCACCCTGTAGATATCGATTATTCGAACGGCCATAACTTCTGGCTCGTTTAGAGTTACGGGAGCCATAACCTGTCAAAACGAAGACCTCGATGAGTTCTACGGCTTTGACATCTTTCAGCCATCAACGGATAGATTAATGCCCAAAAAGGACAACCCGAATCACAATCGGGTCTCGTAAGTTTTTTACCGTTCGTTTTTTCGACACGTGGATTTTTACGGTAAAACGGGATTACCTTGGCCCGTCTTCGACTTCCCATCGCTGGAGAGTGGTGCACCATGGTACTGTTCCGTTTCAAATGCATGCACGAATTCTAAAGGTCGTACGGCACTGTTTCGCCATTTCGGACGGATGTTGCACCTTGCACCGTGGATGTTGCACCCTGTAGATATCGATTATTCGGATGGCCATAACTTCTAGCTCGTTTAGAGTTATGGGTGGCATAACTTGTCAAAACGAAGGCCTCGATAAGTTCTACGGCTTTGACAGCTTTCAGCCGTCAACGGATAGATTAATCCCCAAAAAGGACAATCCGAATCTCAATCGGGTCTCGTAAGTTTTTTACCCTTCGTTTTTTCGACACGTGGATTTTTACGGTAAAACGGGATTACTGTGGCCCGTCTTCGACTTCCTATCGCTGAAGAGTGGAGCATCATGGTACTGTTCTATTTCAAATCCATGCACGCATTTCTAAAAGTCGTACGACACTGTTTCGCTATTTCAGACGGATGTTGCACCTTGCACCGTGGATGTTGCACCCTGTAGATATCGATTATTCGGACGGCCATAACTTCTAGCTCGTTTAGAGTTACGGGAGCCATAACCTAACAAAAAGAAGGCCTCGATGAGTTCTACGGCTTTGACAGCTTTCAGCCGTCAACGGATAGATTAATGCCCAAAAAGGACAACCCGAATCTCAATCTGGTCTCGTAAGTTTTTTACCCTTCGTTTTTTCGACACGTGGATTTTTACTGTAAAACGGGATTACCGTGGCCCGTCTTCGACTTCCCATCGCTGGAGAGTGGTGCACCATGGTACTGTTCCATTTTAAATCCATGCACGCATTTCTAAAAGTCATACGGCACTGTTTCGCCATTTTGGACGGATGTTGCACCTTGCACCGTGGATTATGCACCCTGTAGATATCGATTGTTCGGACGGCCATAACTTCTGGCTCGTTTAGAGTTATGGGAGCCATAACCTGTCAAAACGAAGCCCTCGATGAGTTCTACGGCTTTGACTGCTTTCAGCCGTCAACGGATAGATTAATGCCTAAAAAGGACAACCCGAATCTCAATCGGGTCTCGTAAGTTTTTTACCCTTCGTTTTTTCGACACGTGGATTTTTACGGTAAAACGGGATTACCGTGGCCCGTCTTCGAAACCATGCATGAATTTCTAAAGGTCGTACGGCACTGTTTTTCCATTTCGGACGGATGTTGCACCTTGCACCGTGGATGTTGCACCCTGTAGATATCGATTATTCGGACGGCCATAACTTCTAGCTCATTTAGAGTTACGGGAGCCATAACCTGTCAAAACGATGGCCTCGATGAGTTCTACGGCTTTGACATCTTTCAGCCTTCAACGGATAGATTAATGCCCAAAAAGGACAACCCGAATCTCACACGGGTCTCGTAAGTTCTTTACCCTTCGTTTTTTCGACACGTGGATTTTTACGGTAAAACGGGGTTTTCGTGGCCCGTCTTCGACTTCCCATCGCTGGAGAGTGGTGCACCATGGTACTGTTCCGTTTCAAATCCATGCACGCATTTCTAAAAGTCGTACGGCACTGTTTCACCATTTCGGACGGATGTTGCACCTTGCACCGTGGATGTTGCACCCTACGGATATCGATTATTCGGACGGCCATAACTTCTGCCTCGTTTAGAGTTACGGGAGCCATAACCTGTCAAAACGAAGGCCTCGATGAGTTCTGCGGCAGCTTTCAGCCGTCAACGGATAGATTAATGTCCAAAAAGGACAACCCGAATCTTAATCGGGTCTCGTAAGTTTTTTACCCTTCGTTTTTTCGACACGTGGATTTTTACGGTAAAACGGGATTACTGTGGCCCGTCTTCGACTTCCCATTGCTGAAGAGTGGTGCACCATGGTACTGTTCCATTTCAAATCCATGCACACATTTCTAAAAGTCGTTAGGCACTGTTTCGCTATTTCGGACGGATGTTGCACCTTGCACCGTGGATGTTGCACCCTGTAGATATCGATTATTCGGACGGCCATAACTTCTGGCTCGTTTGGAGTTACGGGAGCCATAACTTGTCAAAACGAAGGCCTCGATGATTTCTACGGCTTTGAGAGCTTTCAGCCGTCAACGGATAGATTAATGCCCAAAAAGGACAACCCGAATCTCAATCGGGCATCGTAAGTTTTTTACCCTCCGTTTTTTCGACACGTGGATTTTTACGGTAAAACGGGATTACCGTGGCCCGTCTTCGACTTCCCATCGCTGGAGAGTGGTGCACCATGGTACTGTTCCGTTTCAAATCCATGCACGAAATTCTAAAGGTCGTACGGCACTGTTTCGCCATTTCGGACGGATGTTGCACCTTGCACCGTGGGTGTTGCACTCTGTAGATATCGATTATTCGGACGGCCATAACTTCTGGCTCGTTTAGAGTTACGGGAGCCATAACCTGTCAAAACGAAGGCCTCGATGAGTTCTACGGCTTTGAATGCTTTCACCCATCGACGGATAGATTAATGCCCAAATAGGACAACCCGAATCTCACACGGGTCTCGTAAGTTCTTTACCCTTCGTTTTTTCGACACGTGGATTTTTACGGTAAAATGGGATTACCGTGGCCCGTCTTCGACTTCCCCTTGCTGGAGAGTGGTGCACCATGGCACTGTTCCGTTTCAAATCCATGCACGCATTTCTAAAAGTCGTACGATCCTGTTTCGCCATTTCGGACGGATGTTGCACCTTGCACCGTGGATGTTGCTCCCTGTAGATATCGATTATTCGGACGGCCATAACTTCTGGCTCGTTTAGAGTTACGGGAGCCCTAACCTGTCAAAACGAAGGCCTCGATGAGTTCTACGGCTTTGACAGCTTTCTGCCGTCAACGGATAGATTAATGGCCAAAAAGGACAACCCGAATCTCAATCGGGTCTCGTAAGTTTTTTACCCTTCGTTTTTTCGACACGTGGATTTTTACGGTGAAACGGGATTACCGTGGCCCGTCTTCGACTTCCCATCGCTGGAGAGTGGTGCACCATGGTACTGTTCTATTTCAAATCCATGCACGCATTTCTAAAAGTCGTATGGCACTGTTTCACCATTTCGGACGGATGTTGCACTTTGCACCGTGGATGTTGCACCCTGTGGATATCGATTATTCGGATGGCCATAACTTCTGGCTCGTTTAGAGTTACGGGAGCCATAACCTGTCAAAACGAAGGCCTCGATGAGTTCTACGGCTTTGACAGCTTTCAGCCATCATTGGATAGATTAATGCCCAAAAAGGACAACCTGAATCTCAATCGGGTCTCGTAAGTTTTTTACCCTTCGTTTTTTCGACACGTGGATTTTTACTGTAAAACGGGATTACCGTGGCCCGTCTTCGACTTTCCATCGCTGGAGAGTGGTGCACCATGGTACTGTTCCATTTTAAATCCATGCACGCATTTCTAAAAGTCATACGGCACTGTTTCGCCATTTCGGACGGATGTTGCACCTTGCACCGTGGATGTTGCACCCTATGGATATCGATTATTCGGACGGCCATAACTTCTGGCTCGTTTAGAGTTACGGGAGCCATAACCTGTCAAAACGAAGGCCTCGATGAGTTCTACGGCTATGACAGCTTTTAGCCATCAACGGATAGAATAATGCCCAAAAAGGACAACCCGAATCTCAATTGGGTCTCGTAAGTTTTTTACCCTTCGTTTTTTCGACACGTGGATTTTTACGGCAAAACGGGATTATCGTGGCCCGTCTTCGACTTCCCATCACTGGAGAGTGGTGCACCATGGTACTGTTCTGTTTCAAATCCATGCATGCATTTGTAAAAGTCGTACGGCACTGTTTCGCCATTTCGGACAGATGTTGCAAATTGCACCGTGGATGTTGCACCCTGTGGATATCGATTATTCGGACGGCCATAACTTCTGACTCGTTTAGAGTTACGGGAGCCATAACCTGTCAAAACGAAGGCCTCGATGAGTTCTACAGCTTTGACAGCTTTCAGCCGTCAACGGATAGATTAATGCCCAAGAAGGACAACCCGAATCTCAATCAGGTCTCGTAAGTTTTTTACCCTTCGTTTTTTCGACACGTGGATTTTTACGGTAAAACGGGATTACCGTGGCCCGTCTTCGACTTCCCATCGCTGAAGAGTGGTGCACCATTGATGTTCCATTTCAAATCCATGCACGCATTTCTAAAAGTCGTACGGCACTGTTTCGCCATTTCGGACGGATGTTGCACCTTGCACCGTGGATGTTGCACTCTATAGATAACGATTATTCGGGCGGCCATAACTTCTGGCTTGTTTAGAGTTACGGGAGCCATAACCTGTCAAAACGACGGCCTCAATGATTTCTACGGCTTTGACAGCTTTCAGCCGTCAACGGATAGATTAATGCCCAAAAAGGACAACCCGAATCTCAATCGGGTCTCGTTAGTTTTTTACCCTTCGTTTTTTCGACACGTGGTTTTTACTGTAAAACGGGATTACCGTGGCCCGTCTTTGACTTCCCATCGCTGGAGAGTGGTGCACCATGGTACTGTTTTGCTTCAAATCCATGCACGCATTTCTAAAAGTCGTACGGCACTATTTCGCCATTTTGGACGGATGTTGCACCTTGCACCGTGGATGTTGCACCCTGTAGATATCGATTATTCGGACGGCCATAACTTCTAGCTCGTTTAGAGTTACGGGAGCCATAACCTGTCAAAACGAAGACCTCGATGAGTTCTACGGCTTTGACAGCTTTCTGCCGTCAACGGATAGATTAATTCCTAAAAAGGACAACCCGAATCTCAATCGACTCTCGTAAGTTTTTTAACCCTTCGTTTTTTCGACACGTGGATTTTTACGGTAAAACGTGATTACCGTGGCCCGTCTTCGACTTCCCATCGCTGGAGAGTGGTGCACCATGGTACTGTTCCGTTTCAAATCCATGCACGCATTTATAAAAGTCATACGGCACTGTTTCGCCATTTCAGACGGATGTTGCACCTTGCACCGTGGATGTCGCACCCTGTAGATATTGATTATTCGGACGGCCATAACTTCTGGCTCGTTTAGAGTTACGTCAGCCATAACCTGTCAAAACGAAGGACTCGATGAGTTCTACGTCTTTGACAGCTTTCAGCCGTCAACGGATAGATTAATGCCCAAATAGGACAACCCGAATCTCAATCGGGTCTCGTAAGTTTTTTACCCTTCGTTTTTTCGACACGTGGATTTTTATGGTAAAATGGGATTACCGTGGCCCGTCTTCGACTTCCCATCGCTGAAGAGTGGTGCACCATGGTACTGTTCCGTTTCAAATCCATGCACGCATTTCTAAAAGTCGTACGGCACTGTTTCGCCATTTCGGATGGATGTTGCACCTTGCACCGTGGATGTTGCACTCTATAGATATCGATTATTCGGACGACCATAACTTCTGGCTCGTTTAGAGTTACGGGAGCCATAACTTGTCAAAACGAAGGCCTCGATGAGTTCTACGGCTTTGATAGCTTTTAGCTGTCAACGGATAGATAAATGCCCAAAAAGGACAACCCGAATCTCAATCGGGTCTCGTAAGTTTTTTACCCTTCGTTTTTTCGACACGTGGATTTTTACGGTAAAACGGGATTACGTGGCCCGTCTTCGACTTCCCATCGCTGGAGAGTGGTGCACCATGGTACTGTTCTGTTTCAAATCCATGAACGAATTTCTAAAGGTCTTACAGCACTGTTTCGCCATTTCGGACGGATGTTGCACCTTGCACCGTGGATGTTGCACCCTGTGGATATCGATTATTCGGATGGCCATAACTTCTGGCTCATTTAGAGTTACGGGAGCCATAACCTGTCAAAACGAAGGCATCGATGAGTTCTACCGCTTTGACAGCTTTCAGCCATCAACGGATAGATTAATGCCCAAAAAGGACAACCCGAATCTCAATCGGGTCTCGTAAGTTTTTTACGCTTCGTTTTTTCGACACGTGGATTTTTATGTTAAAACGCGATTACGGCGGATGGTCTTCGATTTACCAACGCTGGAGAGTGGTGCACCATGGTACTATTCCGTTTCAAATCCATGCACGCATTTCTAAAGGTCGTACGGCACTGTTTCGCCATTTCGGTCGGATGTTGCACCTTGCACCGTGGATGTTGCACCCTGTGGATATCGATTATTCGGACGGCCATAACTTCTGGCTCGTTTAGAGTTACGGGAGCCATAACCTGTGAAAATGAAAGCATCGATGAGTTATATGGCTTTGACGGTTTTTAGCCGTCAAAGGATACATTAATGCCCAAAAAGGACAACCCGAATCTCAATCGGGTCTCGTAAGTTTTTTACCCTTCGTTTTTTCGACACGTGGATTTTTACGGTAAAACGTGATTACCGTGGCCCATCTTCGAATTCCCATCGCTGGAGAGTGGTGCACCATGGTACTGTTCCGTTTCAAATGCATGCACAAATTCTAGAGGTCGTACGGCACTGTTTCGCCATTTCGGACGGATGTTGCACCTTGCACCGTGGATGTTGCACCCTATAGATATCGATTATTCGGATGGCCATAACTTCTAGCTCGTTTAGAGTTATGGGTGGCATAACTTGTCAAAACGAAGGCCTCGATAAGTTCTACGGCTTTGACAGCTTTCAGCCGTCAACGGATAGATTAATCTCCAAAAAGGACAATCCGAATCTCAATCGGGTCTCGTAAGTTTTTTACCCTTCGTTTTTTCGACACGTGGATTTTTACGGTAAAACGGGATTACTGTGGCCCGTCTTCAACTTCCCATCGCTGAAGAGTGGTGCACCATGGTACTGTTCTATTTCAAATCCATGCACGCATTTCTAAAAGTCCTACAACACTGTTTCGCTATTTCGGACGGATGTTGCACCTTGCACCGTTGATGTTGCACCCTGTAGATATCGATTATTCGGACGGCCATAACTTCTAGTTCGTTTAGAGTTACGGGAGCCATAACCTGTCAAAAAGAAGGCCTCGATGAGTTCTACGGCTTTGACAGCTTTCAGCCGTCAACGGATAGATTAATGCCCAAAAAGGACAACCCGAATCTCAATCTGGTCTCGTAAGTTTTTTACCCTTCGTTTTTTCGACACGTGGATTTTTACTGTAAAACGGGATTACCGTGGTCCGTCTTCTACTTCCCATCGCTGGAGAGTGGTGCACCATGGTACTGTTCCATTTTAAATCCATGCACGCATTTCTAAAAGTCATACGGCACTGTTTCGCCATTTTGGACGGATGTTGCACCTTGCACCGTGGATTATGCACCCTGTAGATATCGATTGTTCGGACGACCATAACTTCTGGCTCGTTTAGAGTTATGGGAGCCATAACCTGTCAAAACGAAGGCCTCGATGAGTTCTACGGCTTTGACTTCTTTCAGCCGTCAACGGATAGATTAATGCCTAAAAAGGACAACCCGAATCTCAATCGGGTCTCGTAAGTTTTTTACCCTTCGTTTTTTCGACACGTGGATTTTTACGGTAAAACGGGATTACCGTGGCCCGTCTTCGACTTCCCATTGTTGGAGAGTGGTGCACCATGGTACAGTTCCATTTCAAAACCATGCACGAATTTCTAAAGGTCGTACGGCACTGTTTTTCCATTTCGGACGGATGTTGCACCTTGCACCGTGGATGTTGCACCCTGTAGATATCGATTATTCGGACGGCCATAACTTCTAGCTCATTTAGAGTTACGGGAGCCATAACCTGTCAAAACGAAGGCCTCGATGAGTTCTACGGCTTTGACATCTTTCAGCCTTCAACGGATAGATTAATGCCCAAAAAGGACAACCCGAATCACAATCGGGTCTCGTAAGTTTTTTACCCTTCGTTTTTTCGACACGTGGATTTTTACGGTAAAACGGGATTTTCGTGGCCCGTCTTCGACTTCCCATCGCTGGAGAGTGGTGCACCATGGTACTGTTCCGTTTCAAATCCATGCACGCATTTCTAAAAGTCGTACGGCACTGTTTCACCATTTCGGACGGATGTTGCACCTTGCACCGTGGATGTTGCACCCTACGGATATCGATTATTCGGACGGCCATAACTTCTGGCTCGTTTAGAGTTACGGGAGCCATAACCTGTCAAAACGAAGGCCTCGATGAGTTCTACGGCAGCTTTCAGCCGTCAACAGATAGATTAATGTCCAAAAAGGACAACCCGAATCTTAATCGGGTCTCGTAAGTTTTTTACCCTTCGTTTTTTCGACACGTGGATTTTTACGGTAAAACGGGATTACTGTGGCCCGTCTTCGACTTCCCATTGCTGAAGAGTGGTGCACCATGGTACTGTTCCATTTCAAATCCATGCACACATTTCTAAAAGTCGTACGGCACTGTTTCGCTATTTCGGACGGATGTTGCACCTTGCACCATGATTGTTGCACCCTGTAGATATCGATTATTCGGACGGCCATAACTTCTAGCTCGTTTAGAGTTACGGGAGCCATAACTTGTCAAAACGAAGGCCTCGATGAGTTCTACGGCTTTGATAGCTTTCAGACGTCAACGGATAGATTAATGCCCAAAAAGGACAACCCGAATCTCAATCGGGTCTCGTAAGTTTTTTACCCTCCGTTTTTTCGACACGTGGATTTTTACGGTAAAACGGGATTACCGTGGCCCGTCTTCGACTTCCCATCGCTGGAGAGTGGTGCACCATGGTACTGTTCCGTTTCAAATCCATGCACGAAATTCTAAAGGTCGTACGGCACTGTTTCGCCATTTCGGACGGATGTTGCACCTTGCACCGTGGGTGTTGCACTCTGTAGATATCGATTATTCGGACGGCCATAACTTCTGGCTCGTTTAGAGTTACGGGAGTCATAACCTGTCAAAACGAAGGCCTCGATGAGTTCTACGGCTAAAAAAGCTTTCACCCATCGACGGATAGATTAATACCCAAATAGGACAACCCGAATCTCACACGGGTCTCGTAAGTTCTTTACCCTTCGTTTTTTCGACACGTGGATTTTTGCGGTAAAACGGGATTACCGTGGCCCATCTTCGACTTCCCATTGCTGGAGAGTGGTGCACCATGGTACTGTTCCATTTCAAATCCATGCACGCATTTCTAAAAGTCGTACGATCCTGTTTCGCCATTTCGGACGGATGTTGCACCTTGCACCGTGGATGTTCCTCCCTGTAGATATCGATTATTCGGACGGCCATAACTTCTGGCTCGTTTAGAGTTACGGGAGCCCTAACCTGTCAAAACGAAGGCCTCGATGAGTTCTACGGCTTTGACAGCTTTCTGCCGTCAACGGATAGATTAATGGCCAAAAAGGACAACCCGAATCTCAATCGGGTCTCGTAAGTTTCTTACCCTTCGTTTTTTTGACACGTGGGTTTTTATGGTGAAACGGGATTACCGTGGCCCGTCTTCGACTTCCCATCGCTGGAGAGTGGTGCACCATGGTACTGTTCTGTTTCAAATCCATGCACGCATTTCTAAAAGTCGTATGGCACTGTTTCACCATTTCGGACGGATGTTGCACCTTGCACCGTGGATGTTGCACCCTGTGGATATCGATTATTCGGATGGCCATAACTTCTGGCTCGTTTAGAGTTACGGGAGCCATAACCTGTCAAAACGAAGGCCTCGATGAGTTTTACGGCTTTGACAGCTTTCAGCCGTCAGTGGATAGATTAATGCCCAAAAAGGACAACCCGAATCTCAATCGGGTCTCGTAAGTTTTTTACCCTTCGTTTTTTCGAAACGTGGATTTTTACTGTAAAACAGGATTACCGTGGCCCGTCTTCGACTTCCCATCGCTGGAGAGTGGTGCACCATGGTACTGTTCCATTTTAAATCCATGCACGCATTTCTAAAAGTCATACGGCACTGTTTCGCCATTTCGGACGGATGTTGCACCTTGCACCGTGGATGTTGCACCCTGTGGATATCGATTATTCGGACGGCCATAACTTCTGGCTCGTTTAGAGTTACAGGAGCCATAACCTGTCAAAACGAAGGCCTCGATGAGTTCTACGGCTATGACAGCTTTTAGCCATCAACGGATAGATTAATGCCCAAAAAGGACAACCCGAATCTCAATTGGGTCTCGTAAGTTTTTTACCCTTCGTTTTTTCGACACGTGGATTTTTACGGCAAAACGGGATTATCGTGGCCCGTCTTCGACTTCCCATCGCTGGAGAGTGGTGCACCATGGTACTGTTCCGTTTCAAATCCATGCATGCATTTCTAAAAGTCGTACGGCACTGTTTCGCCATTTCGGACAGATGTTGCACCTTGCACCGTGGATGTTGCACCCTGTGGATATCGATTATTCGGACGGCCATAACTTCTGACTCGTTTAGAGTTACGGGAGCCATAACCTGTCAAAACGAAGGCCTCGATGAGTTCTACAGCTTTGATAGCTTTCAGCCGTCAACGGATAGATTAATGCCCAAGAAGGACAACCCGAATCTCAATCGGGTCTCGTAAGTTTTTTACCCTTCGTTTTTTCGACACGTGGATTTTTACGGTAAAACGGGATTACCGTGGCCCGTCTTCGACTTCCCATCGCTGAAGAGTGGTGCACCATTGATGTTCCATTTCAAATCCATGCACGCATTTCTAAAAGTCGTACGGCACTGTTTCGCCATTTCGGACGGATGTTGCACCTTGCACCGTGGATGTTGCACTCTATAGATAACGATTATTCGGGCGGCCATAACTTCTGGCTTGTTTAGAGTTACGAGAGCCATAGCCTGTCAAAATGACGGCCTCAATGAGTTCTACGGCTCTGACAGCTTTCAGCCGTCAACGGATAGATTAATGCCCAAAAAGGACAACCCGAATCTCAATCGGGTCTCGTTAGTTTTTTACCCTTCGTTTTTTCGACACGTGGATTTTTACTGTAAAACGGGATTACCGTGGCCCGTCTTCGACTTCCCATCGCTGGAGAGTGGTGCACCATGGTACTGTTTTGCTTCAAATCCATGCACGCATTTCTAAAAGTCCTACGGCATTGTTTCGCCATTTTGGACGGATGTTGCACCTTGCACCGTGGATGTTGCACCCTGTAGATATCGATTATTCGGACGGCCATAACTTCCAGCTCGTTTAGAGTTACGGGAGCCATAACCTGTCAAAACGAAGACCTCGATGAGTTCTACGGCTTTGACAGCTTTCTATCGTCAACGGATAGATTAATTCCTAAAAAGGACAACCCGAATCTCAATCGGCTCTCGTAAGTTTTTTTACCCTTCGTTTTTTCGACACGTGGATTTTTACGGTAAAACGTGATTACCGTGGCCCGTCTTCGACTTCCCATCGCTGGAGAGTGGTGCACCATGGTACTGTTCCGTTTCAAATCCATGCACGCATTTATAAAAGTCATACGGCACTGTTTCGCCATTTCGGACGGATGTTGCACCTTGCACCGTGGATGTCGCACCCTGTAGATATTGATTATTCGGACGGCCATAACTTCTGGCTCGTTTAGAGTTACGTCAGCCATAACCTGTCAAAACGAAGGCCTCGATGAGTTCTACGTCTTTGACAGCTTTCAGCCGTCAACGGATAGATTAATGCCCAAATAGGACAACCCGAATCTCAATCGGGTCTCGTAAGTTTTTTACCCTTCGTTTTTTCGACACGTGGATTTTTATGGTAAAATGGGATTACCGTGGCTCGTCTTCGACTTCCCATCGCTGAAGAGTGGTGCACCATGGTACTGTTCCGTTTCAAATCCATGCACGCATTTCTAAAAGTCGTACGGCACTGTTTCGCCATTTCGGATGGATGTTGCACCTTGCACCGTGGATGTTGCACTCTATAGATATCGATTATTCGGACGACCATAACTTCTGGCTCGTTTAGAGTTACGAGAGCCATAACTTGTCAAAACGAAGGCCTCGATGAGTTCTACGGCTTTGATAGCTTTCAGCCGTCAACGGATAGATAAATGCCCAAAAAGGACAACCCGAATCTCAATCGGGTCTCGTAAGTTTTTTACCCTTCGTTTTTTCGACACGTGGATTTTTACGGTAAAACGGGATTACATGGCCCGTCTTCGACTTCCCATCGCTGGAGAGTGGTGCACCATGGTACTGTTCTGTTTCAAATCCATGAACGAATTTCTAAAGGTCTTACAGCACTGTTTCGCCATTTCGGACGGATGTTGCACCTTGCACCGTGGATGTTGCACCCTGTGGATATCGATTATTCGGATGGCCATAACTTCTGGCTCATTTAGAGTTACGGGAGCCATAACCTGTCAAAACGAAGGCATCGATGAGTTCTACGGCTTTGACAGCTTTCAGCCATCAACGGATAGATTAATGCCCAAAAAGGACAAACCGAATCTCAATCGGGTCTCGTAAGTTTTTTACCCTTCGTTTTTTCGACACGTGGATTTTTATGTTAAAACGCGATTACGGTGGATGGTCTTCGATTTACCAACGCTGGAGAGTGGTGCACTATGGTACTATTCCGTTTCAAATCCATGCACGCATTTCTAAAGGTCGTACGGCACTGTTTCGCCATTTCGGTCGGATGTTGCACCTTGCACCGTGGATGTTGCACCCTGTGGATATCGATTATTCGGACGGCCATAACTTCTGGCTCGTTTAGAGTTACGGGAGCCATAACCTGTGAAAATGAAAGCATCGATGAGTTATATGGCTTTGACGGTTTTCAGCCGTCAAAGGATACATTAATGCCCAAAAAGAATAACCCGAATCTCAATCGGGTCTCGTAAGTTTTTTACCCTTCGTTTTTTCGACACGTGGATTTTTATGGTAAAACGGGATTACCGTGGCCCATCTTCGAATTCCCATCGCTGGAGAGTGGTGCACCATGGTACTGTTCCGTTTCAAATCCATGCACGCATTTATAAAAGTCATATGGCACTGCTTCGCCATTTCGGACGGATGTTGCACCTCGCACCGTGGATGTCGCACCCTGTAGATATTGATTATTCGGACGGCCATAACTTCTTGCTCGTTTAGAGTTACGTCAGCCATAACCCGTCAAAACGAAGGCCTCGATGAGTTCTACGTCTTTGACAGCTTTCAGCCGTCAACGGATAGATTAATGCCCAAATAGGACAACCCGAATCTCAATCGGGTCTCGTAAGTTTTTTACCCTTCGTTTTTTCGACACGTGGATTTTTACGGTAAAACGGGATTACCGTGGCCCGTCTTCGACTTCCCATCGCTGGAGAGTGGTGCACCATGGTACTGTTCCGTTTCAAATCCATGCACGCATTTCTAAAAGTCGTACGGCGCTGTTTCGCCATTTTTGACGGATGTTGCACCTTGCACCGTGGATGTTGCACCCTGTAGATATCGATTATTCGGACGGCCATAACTTCTGGCTCGTTTAGAGTTACGGGAGCCATAACCTGTTAAAACGAAGACCTCGATGAGTTCTACGGCTTTGACAGCTTTCTGCCGTCAACGGATAGATTAATGCCCAAAAAGGACAGCCCGAATCTCAATCGGGTCTCGTAAGTTTTTTACCCTTCATTTTTTCGACACGTGGATTTTACGGTAAAACGTGATTACCGTGGCCCGTCTTCGACTTCCCATCGCTAGAGAGTGGTGCACCATGGTACTGTTCCGTTTCAAATCCATGCACGCATTTCTAAAAGTCATACGGCACTGTTTCGCCATTTCGGACGGATGTTGCACCTTGCACCGTGGATGTCGCACCCTGTAGATATTGATTATTCGGACGGCCATAACTTCTGGCTCGTTTAGAGTTACGTCAGCCATAACCTGTCAAAACGAAGGCCTCGATGAGTTCTACGTCTTTGACATTTCTAAAAGTCGTACGACACTGTTTCGCCATTTCGGTCGGATGTTGCACCTTGCACCGTGGATGTTGCACCCTGTGGATATCGATTATTCGGACGGCCATAACTTCTGGCTCGTTTAGAGTTACGGGAGCCATAACCTGTCAAAATGAAACCATCGGTGAGTTATATGGCTTTGACGGTTTTCAGCCGTCAACGGATAGATTAATGCCCAAAAAGGACAACCCGAATCTCAATCGGGCCTCGTAAGTTTTTTACCCTTTGTTTTTTCGGCACGTGGATTTTTATGGTAAAACGGGATTACCGTGTCCCGTCTTCGACTTCCCATTACCGAAGAGTGGTGCACCATGGTACTGTTCCGTTTCAAATCCATGCACGCATTTCTAAAAGTCGT
The DNA here is from genome assembly GCA_030765085.1 of Allium cepa. Lineage (NCBI taxonomy): Eukaryota > Viridiplantae > Streptophyta > Magnoliopsida > Asparagales > Amaryllidaceae > Allium > Allium cepa. The sequence goes on from CM060941.1 coordinate 5,475,345, forward strand.
ACGGCACTGTTTTGCCATTTCGGATGGATGTTGCACCTTGCACCGTGGATGTTGCACTCTGTAGATATCGATTATTCGGACGGCCATAACTTCTGGCTCGTTTAGAGTTACGAGAGCCACAACCTGTCAAAACGAAGGCCTCGATGAGTTCTACAGCTTTGACATCTTTCAGCCATCAACGGATAGATTAATTCCCAAAAAGGACAACCCGAATCTCAACCGGGTCTTGTAAGTTTTTTACCCTTCGTTTTTTCGACACGTGGATTTTTACGGTAAAACGTTATTACCGTGGGCCGTCTTCGACTTCCAATCGCTGGAGAGTGGTGCACCATGGTACTGTTCTGTTTCAAATCCATGAACGAATTTCTAAAGGTCTTACGGCACTGTTTCGCCATTTCGGACGGATGTTGCACCTTGCACCGTGGATGTTGCACCCTGTGTATATCGATTATTCGGACGGCCATAACTTCTGGCTCGTTTAGAGCTATGGGAGCCATAACTTGTCAAAACGAAGGCATCGATGAGTTCTACGGCTTTGACAGCTTTCAGCCATCAACAGATAGATTAATGCCCGAAAAGGACAACCCGAATCTCAATCGGGTCTCGTAAGTTTTTTACCCTTCGTTTTTTCGACACGTGGATTTTTATGTTAAAACGGGATTACGGTGGATGGTCTTCGATTTACCATCGCTGGAGAGTGGTGCACCATGGTACTATTCCGTTTCAAATCCATGCACCCATTTCTAAAGGTCGTACGGCACTGTTTCGCCATTTCGGACGGATGTTGCACCTTGCACCGTGGATGTTGCACCCTGTGGATGTCGATTATTCGGACGGCCATAACTTCTGGCTCGTTTAGAGTTACGGGAGCCATAACCTGTCAGTGTGAAGGCCTTGATGAGTTCTATGGCTTTGGCAGTTTTTAGCCGTCAACGGATAGATTAATGCCCAAAAAGGACAACCCGAATCTCAATCGGGTCTCGTAAGTTTTTTACCCTTCGTTTTTTCGACACGTGGATTTTTACGGTAAAAGGGGATTACCGTGGCCCGTATTCGACTTCCCATCGCTGAAGATTGGTGCACCATGGTACTATTCCGTTTCAAATCCATGCACGCATTTCTAAAAGTCGTACGGCACTGTTTCACCATTTCGGACGGATGTTGCACTTGCACCATGGATGTTGCGCTCTGTAGATATCGATTATTCGGACGGCCATAACTTCTGGCTCGTTTAGAGTTACGGGAGCCATAACCTGTCAAAACGAAGGCCTCGATGAGTTCTACGGTTTTGACAGCTTTCAGCCGTCAACGGATAGATTAATTCCCAAAAAGGACAACCCGAATCTCAATCGGGTCTTGTAAGTTTTTTACCCTTTGTTTTTTCGACACGTGGATTTTCACGGTAAAACGGGATTACCGTGGCGCGTCTTCGACTTCCCATCGCTGGAGAGTGGTGCACCATGGTACTGTTCCGTTTCAAATCCATGCCCGCATTTCTAAAAGTCGTACGGCACTGTTTCGCCATTTCAGACGGATGTTGCACCTTGCACTGTGGATATTGCACCCTGTAGATATCGATTATTCGGACGGCCATAACTTCTGGCTCGTTTAGAGTTACGGGAGCCATAACTTGTCAAAACGAAGGCCTCGATGAGTTCTACGGCTATGACAGCTTTCTGCTGTCAACGGATAGATTAATGCCCAAAAAGGACAACCCGAATCTCAATCGGGTCTCGTAAGTTTTTTACCCTTCGTTTTTTCGACACGTGGATTTTTATGGTAAAACGGGATTACCGTGGCCCGTCTTCGACTTCCCATCGCTGAAGAGTGGTGCACCATGGTACTGTTCCGTTTCAAATCCATGCACGCATTTCTAAAAGTCGTACGGCACTGTTTCGCCATTTCGGACGGATGTTGCACCTTGCACCGTGGATGTTGCACTCTGTAGATATCGATTATTCGGACGGTCATTACTTCTGGCTCGTTTAGAGTTACGGGAGCCATAACCTGTCAAAACGAAGGCCTCGATGAGTTCTACGGCTTTGACAGCTTTCAGCCATCAACGCATAGATTAATTCCCAAAAAGGACAACCCGAATCTCAATCGGGTCTCGTAAGTTTTTTACCCTTCTTTATTTTGACACGTGGATTTTTACGGTAAAACGGGATTACCATGGCCCGTCTTCGACTTCCCATCGTTGGAGAGTGGTGCACCATGGTACCGTTCCATTTCAAATCCATGCACGCATTTCTAAAAGTCGCACGGCACTGTTTCGCCATTACGGACGGATGTTGCACCTTGCACCGTGGATGTTGCACCCAGTAGATATCGATTATACGGACGACCATAACTTCTGGCTCGTTTAGAGTTACATGAGCCATAACCTATCAAAACGAAGGCCTCGATGAGTTCTACGGCTTTGACAGCTTTCAGCCGTCAATGGATAGATTAATGCCCAAAAAGGACAACCCGAATCTCAATCGGGTCTCGTAACTTTTTTACCCTTCGTATTTTCGACACGTGGATTTTTACGGTAAAACGGGATTACCGTGGCCTGTCTTCGACTTCCCATCGCTGGAGAGTGGTACACCATGGTACTGTTCCATTTCGAATCCACGCACGCATTACTAAAAGTCGTACGACACTGTTTCGCCTTTTCGGACGGATGTTGCACCTTGCACCGTGGATGTTGCACCCTATAGATATCGATTATTCGGACGGCCATAACTTCTGGCTCGTTTAGAGTTACGGGAGCCCTAACCTGTCAAAACGAAGGCCTCGATGAGTTCTACGGCTTTGATAGCTTTCAGAAGTCAACGGATAGATTAATGCCCAAATAGGACAACCCGAATCTCAATCGGGTCTCGTAAGTTTTTTACACTTCGTTTTTTCGACACGTGGATTTTTACGGTAAAATGGGATTACTATGGCCCGTCTTCCACTTCCCATCGCTGGTGAGTGGTGCACCATGGTACTGTTCCGTCTCAAATCCATGCACGCATTTCTAAAAGTCGTACGGCACTGTTTCTCCTTTTCGGACGGATGTTGCACATTGCACCGTGGATGTTGCACCCTGTAGATATCGATTATTCGGACGGCCATAACTTCTGGCTCGTTTAGAGTTACGGGAGCCATAACCTGTCAAAACGAAGGCCTCGATGAGTTCTACGGTTTTGACAGCTTTCAGCGGTCAACGGATAGATTAGTGCCCAAATAGGACAACCCGAATCTCAATCGGGTCTCGTAAGTTTTTTACCCTTCGTTTTTTCGACATTGGATTTTTACGATAAAACGGGATTACGGTGGCCCGTCTTCGACTTCCCATCGCTGAAGAGTGGTGCACCATGGTACTGTTCTGTTTCAAATCCATGCACGCATTTCTAAAGGTCGTACGGCACTGTTTCGCCATTTCGGACGGATGTTGCACCTTGCACCGTGGATTTTGCACGCTGTAGATATCGATTATTCGGACGGCCATAACGTCTGGCTCGTTTAGAGTTACGGGAGCCATAAGCTGTCAAAATGAAGGCCTCGATGAGTTCTACGGCTTTGACAGCTTTCAGCCGTCAACGGATAGATTAATGTCCAAAAAGGACAACCCGAATCTCAATCGGGTCTCGTAAGTTTTTTACCCTTCGTTTTCTCGACACGTGGATTTTTACGGTAAAACGGGATTACCGTGGCCTGTCTTCGACTTCCCATAGCTGAAGAGTGGTGCACTATGGTACTGTTCCGTTTCAAATCCATGCATGCGTTACTAAAAGTCATACGGCACTGTTTCGCCATTTCGGACGGATGTTGCACCTTGCACCGTGGATGTTGCACCCAGTAGATATCGATTATTCGGACGGCAATTATTTCTGGCTCGTTTAGACTTACGGAAGCCATAACTAGTCAAAACGAAGGCCTCGATGAGTTCTACGGCTTTGATAGCTTTCAGCCATCAACGGATAGATTAATGCCCAAATAGGACAACCCGAATCTCAATCGGGTCTCGTAAGTTTTTTACCCTTTGTTTTTTCGACACGTGGATTTTTACGGTAAAACGGGATTACGGTGGCTGGTCTTCGATTTACCATCGCTAGAGAGTGGTGCACCAAGGTACTGTTCCGTTTCGAATCCATGCACGCATTTCTAAAAGTCGTACGACACTGTTTCGCCATTTCGGACGGATGTTGCACCCTGTAGATATCGATTATTCGGACAACCATAACTTCTGGCTCGTTTAGAGTTACAAAAGCCATAACATGTCAAAACGAAGGCCTTGATGAGTTCTACGGCTTTGACAGCTTTCAGCGTTCAACGGATAGATTAATGCCCAAAAAGGACAACCCGAATCTCAATCGGGTCACGTAAGTTTTTTACCCATCGTTTTTTCGACACGTGGATTTTTACGGTAAAACGGGATTACCGTGGCCCTTCTTCGATTTACCATCGCTGGAGGGTGGTGCACCATGGTACTGTTCCGTTTCAAATCCATGCACGCATTTCTAAAAGTCGTACGACACTGTTTCGCCATTTCGGACGGATGTTGCACCTTGCACCGTGGATGTTGCACCCTGTAGATATCGATTATTCGGACGGCCATAACTTCTGGCTCGTTTAGAGTTACGGGAGCCATAACCTGTCAAAACGAAGGCCTCGATGAGTTCTACGGCTTTGACAGCTTTCAGCCGTCAACGGATAGATTAATGTCCAAAAAGGACAACCCGAATCTCAATCGGGTCTCGTAAGTTTTTTACCCTTCGTTTTTTCGACACGTGGATTTTTACGGTAAAACGGGATTACCGTGGCCTGTCTTCGACTTCCCATAGCTGAAGAGTGGTGCACTATGGTACTGTTCTGTTTCAAATCCATGCACGCATTACTAAAAGTCGTACGGCACTGTTTCGCCATTTCGGACGGATGTTGCACCTTGCACCGTGGATGTTTGCACTTTGTAGATATCGATTATTCGGACGGCCATAACTTCTGGCTCGTTTAGAGTTACGGGATCCATAACGTGTCAAAACAAAGGCCTCGATGAGTTCTACGGCTTTGACAGCTTTCAGCCCTCAACGGATAGATTAATGCCCAAAAAGGACAACCCGAATAGCAATCGGGTCTCGTAAGTTTTTTATTCTTCGTTTTTTCGACACGTGATTTTTACGGTAAAACGGGATTACGGTGGCCCGTCTTCGACTTCCCATCGCTGGAGAGTGGTGCACCATGGTATTGTTCCGTTTCAAATCCATTCACGCATTTCTAAAAGTCGTACGATACTGTTTCGCCATTTCAGACAGATGTCGCAACTAGCACCGTGGATGTTGCACCCTTTAGATGTCGATTATTCGGACGGCCATAACTTCTGGCTCGTTTAGAATTACGGGAGCCATAACCTGTCAAAACGAAGGCCTCGATGAGTTCTACGGCTCTAACCATTTCCAGCCGTCAATGGATACATTAACGCCCAAAAAGGACAACCCGAATCTCAAATGGGTCTCGTAAGTTTTTTACCCTTCGTTTTTTCGACACGTGGATTTTTACGGTAAAACGGGATTACGGTGGCTGGTCTTCGATTTACCATCGCTGGAGAGTGGGGCACCATGGTACTGTTCCGTTTCAAATCCATGCACGCATTTCTAAAGGTCGTATGGTACTGTTTTACCATTTCGGACGGATGTTGCACCTTGCACCGTGGATGTTGCACCCTGTAGATATCGATTATTCGGACGGCCATATCTTCTGGCTCGTTTAGAGTTACGGGAGCCATAACTTGTCAAAACGAAGGCCTCGGTGAGTTCTACGGCTTTGACAGCTTTCAGCCGTCAACGGATAGATTAATGCCCAAAAAGGACAACCCGAATCTCAATCGGGTCTCGTAAGTTTTTTACCCTTCGTTTTTTCGACACGTTGATTTTTACGGTAAAACGGGATTACCGTGGCCCGTCTTCGACTTTCCATCACGGGAAGAGTGGTTCACCGTGGTACAGTTCTGTTTCAGATCCATGCATGCATTTCTAAAAGTCGTACGGCACTGTTTCGCCATTTCGGACGGATGTTGCACCTTGCACCGTGGATGTTGCACCCTTTAGATATCGATTATTCGAACGGCCATAACTTCTGGCTCGTTTAGAGTTACGGGAGCCATAACCTGTCAAAACGAAGGCCTCGATGAGTTCTACGGCTTTGACAGCTTTCAACCGTCAACGGATGGATTAATGCCCAAAAAGGACAACCCGAATCTCAATCGTGTCTCGTAAGTTTTTTACCCTTCGTTTTTTAGACACGTGGATTTTTACGGTAAAACGGGATTACTGTGGCTGGTCTTCGATCTACCATCGCTGGAGAGTGGTGCACCATGGTACTGTTCTATTTCAAATCCATGCACACATTTGTAAAAGTCGTACGGCACTGTTTCGCCATTTCGGACGGATGTTGCACCTTGCACCGTGGATGTTGCACCCTGTGGAAATCGATTATTCGGACGGCCGTAACTTCTGGCTCGTTTAGAGTTACGGGAGCCATAACCTGTAAAAACGAAGGCCTCGATGAGCTCTACGGCTTTGACAGCTTTCAGCCGTCAACGGATAGATTAATGCCGAAAAAGGACAACCCGAATCTCAATCGGGTCTCATAAGTTTTTTACCCTTTGTTTTTTCGACACGTGGATTTTTACGGTAAAACGGGATTACCGTGGCCGTCTTCGACTTCCCATTGCTGAAGAGTGGTGCACAATGGTACTGTTCCATTTCAAATCCATGCACGCATTTCTAAAGGTCGTACGACACTGTTTTGCCATTTCGGACGGATGTTGCACCTTGCACCGTGGATGTTCCACCCTGTAGATATCGATTATTCGGACGGCCATAACTTCTGGCTCGTTTAGAGATACGGGAGCCATAACCTGTCAAAATGAAGGCCTCGATGAGTTCTACGGCTTTGACAGCTTTTAGCCGTCAACGGATAGATTAATGTCCAAAAAGGACAACCCGAATCTCAATCGGGTCTCGTAAGTTTTTTACCCTTCGTTTTTTCGACACGTGGATTTTTGCGGTAAAACGGGATTACCGTGGCCTGTCTTCGACTTCCCATCGCTGAAGAGTGGTGCACTATGTTACTTTTTCGTTTCAAATCCATGCACGCATTACTAAAAGTCGTACGACACTGTTTCGCCATTTCGGACGGATGTTGCACCTTGCACCGTGGATGTTGCACCTAGTAGATATCGATTATTCGGACGGCCATAACTTCTGGCTCGTTTAGAGTTACGGAAGCCGTAACCTGTCAAAACGATGGCCTCGATGAGTTCTACGGCTTTGACAGCTTTCAGCCATCAACGGATAGATTAATGCCCAAATAGGACAACCCGAATCTCAATCGGGTCTCGTAAATTTTTTACACTTCGTTTTTTCGACACGTGGATTTTTACAGTAAAACGGGATTACGGTGGCTGGTCTTCGATTTACCATCGCTGGAGAGTGGTGCACCATGGTACTGTTCCGTTTCAAATCCATGCACGCATTTCTAAAAGTCGTACGGCACTGTTTCGCCATTTCGGACGGATGTTGCACCCTGCAGATATCGATTATTCGTACGACCATAACTTCTGGCTCGTTTGGAGTTACAAAAGCCATAACCTGTCAAAACGAAGGCCTCGATGAGTTCTACGGCTTTGACAGCTTTCAGCCTTCAAAGGATAGATTAATGCCCAAAAAGGACAACCCGAATCTCAATCGGGTCACGTAAGTTTTTTACCCTTCGTTTTTTTGACACGTGGATTTTTACGGTAAAACGGGATTACCATGGCCCGTCTTCGACTTCCCATCGCTGAAGAGTGGTGCACCATGGTACTGTTCCGTTTCAAATACATGCACGCATTTCTAAAAGTCGTGCAACACTTTTTCGCCATTTCGGACGGATGTTGCACCTTGCACCGTGGATGTTGCACCCTTTAGATATCGATTATTCGGACGGCCATAACTTCTGGCTTGTTTAGAGTTACGGGAGCCATAACCTGTCAAAACGAAGGCCTCGATGAGTTCAACGGCTCTGACAGCTTTCACCCGTCGACGAAAGATTAGTGCCCAAATAGGACAGCCCGAATCTCAATCGGGTCTCGTAAGTTTTTTACCCTTCGTTTTTTCGACACGTGGACTTTTACGGTAAAACGGGATTACGGTGGCCCGTCTTCGACTTCCCACCGCTGAAGAGTCTTGCACCATCGTACTGTTCCGTTTCAAATCCATGCACGCATTTCTAAAGCTCGTACGGCACTGTTTCGCCATTTCGGACGAATGTTGCACCTTGCACCGTGGATGTTGCACCCTGTAGATATCGATTATTCGGACGGCCATAACTTTTGGCTCGTTTAGAGTTACGGGAGCCATAACCTGTCCAAACGAAGGCCTCGATGAGCTCTACGGCTTTGATAGCTTTCACCTATCGACGGATAGATTAATGCCCAAATAGGACAACCCGAATCTCAATCGGGTCTCGTAAGTTTTTACCCTTCGTTTTTTCGACACGTGGATTTTTACGGTAAAACGGGATTACGGTGGCCCGTCTTCGACTTCCCATCGCTGGAGAGTGGTGCACCGTGGTACTGTTCCGTTTCAAATCCATGCACGCATTTCTAAAGGTCGTACGGCACTGTTTCGCCATTACGGACGGATGTTGCACCTTGCACCGTGGACGTTGCACCCTGTAGATATCGATTATTCGGACGACCATAACTTCTGGCTCGTTTAGAGTTACAAAAGCCATAACCAGTCAAAACGAAAGGCCTCGATGAGTTCTACGGCTTTGACGGCTTTCAGCCGTCAACGGATAGATTAATGGCCAAAAAGGACAACCCGAATCTCAATCGGGTCTCGTAAGTTTTTTACCCTTCGTTTTTTCGACACGTGGATTTTTACGGTAAAACGGGGTTACGGTGGCCCGTCTTCGACTTCCCATCGCTGGAGAGTGGTGCACCATTGGAGTGTTCCATTTCAAATCCATGCACGCATTTCTAAAGTTCGTACGGCACTGTTTCACCATTTCGGACGGATGTTGCACCTTGCACCTTGGATGTTGCACCCTGTAGATATCGATTATTCGGACGGCCATAACTTCTGGCTCGTTTAGAGTTACGAGAGCCATAACCTGTCAAAACGAAGGCCTCGATGAGTTCTACGGCTTTGACAGCTTTCAGCCGGCAACGGATAGATTAATGCCTAAAAAGGACAACCCGAATCACAATCGGGTCTCGTAAATTTTTTACCCTTCGTTTTTCCAACACGTGGATTTTTACGGTAAAACGGGATTACCGTGGCCCGTGTTCGACTTCCCATCGCTGAAGAGTGGTGCACCATGGTACTGTTCCATTTCAAATCCATGCATACATTTCTAAAAGTCGTACGGCACTGTTTCGCCATTTCGGACGGATGTTTCACATTGCACCATGGATGTTTGCACCCTGTAGATATCGATTATTCGGACGACAATAACTTCTGGCTCGTTTAGAGTTACGGGAGCCATAACCTGTCAAAACAAAGGCCTCGATGAGTTCTATGGCTTTGACAGCTTTCAGCCGTCAATGGATAGATTAATGCCCAAAAAGGACAACCCGAATCTCAATCGGGTCTCGTAAGTTTTTTATCCTTCGTTTTTTCGACACGTGGATTTTTACGGTAAAACGGGATTACGGTGGCCCGTCTTCGAATTCCCATCGCTGGAGAGTGGTAACCATGGTACTGTTCCGTTTCAAATTCATGCAGGCATTTCTTAAAGTCGTACGACACTGTTTCGCCATTTCGGACAGATGTTGCACCTTGCACCGTGGATGTTGCACCCTGTAGATATCGATTATTCGGACGGCCATAACTTCTGGCTCGTTTAGAGTTACGGGAGCCATAACCTGTCAAAATGAAGGCCTCGATGAGTTCTACGGCTCTAACCATTTCCAGCCGTCAACTGATAAATTAATGCCCAAAAAGGACAACCCGAATCTGAATTGGGTCTCGTAAGTTTTTTACCCTTCGTTTTTTCGACATGTGGATTTTTACGGTAAAACGGGATTACGGTGGCTGGTCTTCGATTTACCATCGCTAGAGAGTGGTGCACGTGGTACTGTTCCGTTTCAAATCCATGCACGCATTTCTAAAGGTCGTACGGCACTGTTTCGCCATTTCGGACGGATGTTGCACCTTGCACCGCGGATGTTGCACCCTGTAGATATCGATTATTCGGATGGCCATAACTTCTGGCTCGTTTAGAGTTACGGAAGCCATAACCTGTCAAAATGAAGGCCTCGGTGAGTTCTACGGATTTGACAGCTTTCAGCCGTCAACGGATAGATTAATGCCCAAAAAGCACAACCCGAATCCCAATCGGGTCTCGTAAGTTTTTTACCCTTCGTTTTTTCGACACATTGATTTTTACGGTAAAACGGGATTACCGTGGCCCGTCTTCGACTTCCCATCACTGAAGAGTGGTTCACCATGGTACAGTTCCGTTTCAAATCCATGCATGCATTTCTAAAAGTCGTACGGCACTGTTTCGCCATTTCGGACGGATGTTGCACCTTGCACCGTGGATGTTGCACCCTTTAGATATCGATTATTCGAACGGCCATAACTTCTGGCTCGTTTAGAGTTACGGGAGCCATAACCTGTCAAAACGAAGGCCTCGATGATTTCTACGGCTTTGATAGCTTTGAACAGCCAATGGATAGATTAATGGCCAAAAAGGACAACCCGAATCTCAATCGGGTCTCGTAAGTTTTTTACCCTTCGTTTTTTCGACACGTGGATTTTTACGGTGAAACGGGATTACCGTGGCCCGTCTTCGACTTCCCATCGCTGGAGAGTGGTGCACCATGGTACTGTTCCGTTTCAAATCCATGCACACATTTCTAAAAGTCGTAAGGCACTGTTTCGCCATTTCGGACGGATGTTGCACCTTGCACCGTGGACGTTGCACCCTGTAGATATCGATTATTCGGACGACCGTAACTTCTGGCTCGTTTAGAGTTACAAAAGCCATAACCAGTCAAAACGAAAGGCCTCGATGAGTTCTACGGCTTTGACAGCTTTCCGCCATCAACGGATAGATTAATGCCCAAAAAGGACAACCCGAATCTCAATCGGGTCTCGTAAGTTTTTTATCCTTCGTTTTTTCAAAACGTGGATTTTTACGGTAAAACGGTATTACGGTGGCCCGTCTTCGACTTCCCATCGCTGAAGAGTGGTGCAACATGATACTGTTCCATTTCAAATCCATGCACGCATTTCTAAAAGTCGTACGACACTGTTTCGCCATTTCGGACGGATGTTGCACCTTTCACCGTGGATGTTGCACCCTGTAGATATCGATTATTCGGACGGCCATAACTTCTGGCTCGTTTAGAGTTATGGGAGCCATAACCTGTCAAAACGAAGGCCTCGATGAGTTCTACGGCTTTGACAGCTTTCACCCATCGACGGATAGATTAATGCCCAAATAGGACAACCCGAATCTCACACGGGTCTCGTAAGTTCTTTACCTTTCGTTTTTTCGACACGTGGATTTTTACGGTAAAACGGGATTACGGTGGCCCGTCTTCGACTTCCCATCGCTGAAGAGTCTTGCACCATGGTATTGTTCCGTTTCAAATCCATGCACGTATTTCTAAAGGTTGTACGACACTGTTTCGCCATTTCGGACGGATGTTGCACCATGCACCGTGGATGTTGCACCCTGTTGATATCGATTATTCGGACGGCCATAACTTCTGGCTCGTTTATAGTTACGGGAGCCATAACCTGTCAAAACGAAGGCCTCGATGAGTTCTACGGCTTTGACAGGTTTCGGCCTTCAACGGATAGATTAATGCTCAAAAAGGACAACCCGAATCTCAATCGGGTCTCGTAAGTTTTTTACCCTTCGTTTTTCGACACGTGGATTTTTACGGTAAAACGGGTTACGGTGGCCCGTCTTCAACTTCCCATCGCTGGAGAGTGGTGCACCATGGTACTGTTCCGTTTCAAATCCATGCACGCATTTCTAAAGGTCGTACGGCACTATTTCGCCATTTCGGACGGATGTTGCACCTTGCACCGTGGATGTTGCACCCTGTAAATATCGATTATTCGGACGGCCATAATTTCTGGCTCATTTAGAGTTACGGGAGCCATAACCAGTCAAAACGAAGGCCTCGATGAGTTCTACGGCTTTGACAGCTTTCAGCCGTCAACGGATAGATTAATGCCCAAAAAGGACAACCCGAATCTCAATCGGGTCTCGTAAGTTTTTTACCCTTCGTTTTATCGACACGTGGATTTTTACGGTAAAACGGGATTACCGTGGCCCGTCTTCGACTTCCCATCGCTGAAGAGTGGTGCACCATGGTACTGTTCCGTTTCAAATCCATGCATGCATTTCTAAAAGTCGTACGACACTGTTTCGCCATTTCGGACGGATGATGCACCTTGCACCGTGGATGTTGCACACTGTAGATATCGATTATTCGGACGACCATAACTTCTGGCTCGTTTAGAGTTACGGGAGCCATAACCTGTGAAAACAAAGGCCATGATGAGTTCTACGGCTTTGACAGCTTTCAGCCGTCAACGGATAGATTAATGCCCAAAAAGGACGGCCCGAATCTCAATCGGGTCTCGTAAGTTTCTTATCCTTCGTTTTTTCGACACGTGGATTTTTACGGTAAAATGGGATTACGGTGGCCCGTCTTCGGCTTCCCATCGCTAGAGAGTGGTGCACCATGGTACTGTTCCGTTTCAAATCCATGCACGCATTTCTAAAAGTCGTACGACACTGTTTCGCCATTTCGGACGGATGTTGCACCTTGCGCCGTGGATGTTGCACCCTGTAGATATCGATTATTCGGACAGCCATAACTTCTGGCTCGTTTAGAGTTACGGGAACCATAACCTGTCAGAAGGAAGGCCTCAATGAGTTCTACGTCTCTGACCGTTTCCAGCCGTCAACGGATAGATTAATTCCCAAAAAGGACAACCCGAATCTCAATTGGGTCTCGTAAGTTTTTTACCCTTCGTTTTTTCGACACGTGGATTTTTACGGTAAAACGGGATTACTGTGGCTGGCCTTCGATTTACCATCGCTAGAGAGTGGTGCACCGTGGTACTGTTCTGTTTCAAATCCATGCACGCATTTCTAAAGGTCGTACGGCACTGTTTCGCCATTTCGGACGGATGTTGCATCTTGCACCGTGGATGTTGCACCCTGTAGATATCGATTATTCGGACAGCCATAACTTCTGGCTCGTTTAGAGTTACCGGAGCCATAACCTGTCAAAACGAAGGCCTCGGTGAGTCCTACGGCTTTGACCGCTTTCAGCCGTCAACGGATAGATTAATGCCCAAAATGGACAACCCGAAACTCAATCGGGTCTCGTAAGTTTTTTACCCTTCGTTTTTTCGACACGTTGATTTTTACGGTAAAACGGGATTACCGTGGCCCGTCTTCGTCTTCCCATCGCTGAAGAGTGGTTCACTATGGTACAGTTCCGTTTCAAATCCATGCACGTATTTCTAAAAGTCGTACGACACTGTTTCGCCATTTCGGACGGATGTTGCACCTTGCACCGTGGATGTTGCACCCTTTAGATATCGATTATTCGGACAGCCATAACTTCTGGCTCGTTTAGAGTTACGGGAGCCATAACCTGTCAAAATGAAGGCCTCGATGAGTTCTACGGCTTTGACGGCTTCCAGCCGTCAACGGATAGATTAATGCCCAAAAAGGACAACCCGAATCTCAATCGGGTCGCGTAAGTTTTTTACCCTTTGTTTTTTAGACACGTGGATTTTTATGGTAAAACGGGATTACGGTGGCTGGTCTTCGATCTACCATCGCTAGAGAGTGGTGCACCATGGTACTGTTACGTTTCAAATCCATGCACACATTTGTAAAGGTCGTACATCACTGTTTCGCCATTTCGGACGGATGTTGCACCTTGCACCGTGGACGTTGCACCTTGCACCGTGGACGTTGCACCCTGTAGATATCGGTTATTCGGACGACCGTAACTGCTGGCTCGTTTAGAGTTACAAATACCATAACCTGTCAAAACGAAGGCCTCGATGAGTTCTACGGCATTAATAGCTTTCAGCCGTCAACGGATAGATTAATGCCCAAAAAGGACAACCCGAATCTCAATCGGGTCTCGTAAGTTTTTTATCCTTCGTCTTTTCGACACGTGGATTTTTACGGTAAAACGGGATTACCGTGGCCCGTCTTCGACTTCCCATCGCTGGAGAGTGGTGCACCATGATACTGTTCCGTTTCAAATCCATGCACGCATTTCTAAAAGTCGTACGACACTGTTTCGCCATTTCGGACGGATGTTGCACCTTGCACCGTGGATGTTGCACCTTGTAGATATCGATTATTCGGACGGCCATAACTTAAGGCTCGTTTAGAGTTTTGAAACCATAACCTGTCAAAACGAAGGCCTCGATGAGTTCTACGGCTTTGACAGCTTTCACCCGTCAACGGATAGATTAATGCCCAAAAAGGACAACCCGAATCTCAATCGGGTCTCGTAATTTTTTTACCCTTCTTTTTTTTGACACGTGGATTTTTACGGTAAAACGGGATTACCGTGGCCCGTCTTCGACTTCCCATCGCTGAAGAGTGGTGCACCATGGTACTATTCCGTTTCAAATCCATGCACGCTTTTCTAAAAGTCGTACGACACTGTTTCTCCATTTCGGACGGATGTTGCACCGTGCACCGTGGATGTTGCACCCTGTAGATATCGATTATTCGGACGGACATAACTTCTGTCTCGTTTAGAGTTACGGCAGCCATAACCTGTCAAAACGAAGGCCTCGATGAGTTCTACGTCTTTGACATCTTTCACCCGTCAATGGATAGATTAATGCCCAAATAAGATAACCCAAATCTCAATCGGGTCTCGTAAGTTTTTTACCCTTCGTTTTTTCGACACGTGGATTTTCACGGTAAAACAGGATTATGGTGGCCCGTCTTCGACTTCCCATCGCTGAAGAGTGGTGCACCATGGTACTGTTCCGTTTCAAATCCATGCACGCATTTCTAAAGGTCATACGACACTGTTTCGCCATTTCGGACGGATGTTGCACCTTGCACCGTGGATGTTGCACCCTGTAGATATCGATTATTCGAACGGCCATAACTTCTGGCTCGTTTGGAGTTACGGGAGCCATAACCTGTCAAAACGAAGGCTTCGATGAGTTCTACGGCTTTGACAGCTTTCAGCCGTCAACAAATAGATTAATGCCCAAAAAGGACAATCCGAATCTCACATGGGTCTCGTAAGTTTTTTACCCTTTGTTTTTTCGACACGTGGATTTTTACGGTAAAACGGGATTACGGTGGCTAGTCTTCGATTTACCATAGCTGGAGCGTGGTGTACCATGCTACTGTTCCGTTTCAAATCCATGCACGCATTTCTAAAGGTCGTACGACATTGTTTCGCCATTTCGGACGGATATTGCACCTTGCACCGTGGATGTTGCACCCTGTAGATATCAATTATTCGGACGGCCATAACTTCTGGCTCGTTTGGAGTTACGGGAGCCATAACCTGTCAAAACCAAGGCCTCGATGAGTTCTACGGCTTTGACAGCTTTCAGCCGTCAACGGATAGATTAATGCCCAAAAAAGACAACCCGAATCTCAATCGGGTCTCATAAATTTTTTACCCTTCGTTTTTTCGACACGTGGTTTTTTACGGTAAAACGGGAATACCGTGGCCCGTCTTCGACTTCCCATCGCTGAAGAGTGGTGCACCATGGTACTTGTTTGCACCAAAATTGGGCACAACACTCGTCGGAAGTTTTTGAAGAGATAATAAATGATGAGTGCAAATTAAAACAGAGGATTATCTAACAAAAACTCCAAATAGCATATAAATAAACGCGTAGACAAGCAATTTATAGTGGTTCGGCGTATTGCCTACGTCCACTGTGAATTTTTTATACTTTTATTGACTTTCTTTCGATGATTACAAGTCGGTACAGCAATCAATAGTGAATTACAGTCAGGAATTCGAATTTAACAGAAAGTTTATGATATCAACTGATGGAGATCTCAATCCGGCAGAGTCTGGATGCTTCAGAATCCCAAAAGTCCCTTTTTTGTTGGCCCTGGGGCTCTATTTGTAGGCGTAGGCTGCTGATATTTCGCTGAAAACTCGGGAGACCACTTCTTGCACGTGAGAGGGCCCACACGCACGGTCTCAGGAAGTTTGGGCCCACTTTGACATCGGTTCGAACTCCATTCGAACCGATCAAGAATTCATCCAATCGAGGTGAAATTTGGCATGGACATTCTTCAACATGTATGCAAGCTTCTGTGAAAATTTCATGGCATTTGGATTAGTAGATTGGGAGATATGATGGATTCGAAATGGGGTTTATTGCATGGCTGTTTGGTTCGAAACCATGCTTTCGAACCGATGGTTTCGAATCCATCATGGCACGTGTCTTCGTGGCGACGTGGAGCGCAAACTTCGAACCAGCCCAGTCTTCACTCCGAGTTGACCGCTTCGACTCCATAAATCTCGGCGAATTCGAACCGATGGAAGACACGTCATCATGGTTGGTTGACCCATTGGATTCGAATGAGGCTACACAGGATGGGTTCGAACTTGGTATCATGGATGGTTTTGAACGAGGTTCCATATTTGGGTTCGAACAACGTCTTATGATGGAATCGAACAAGGATGCTTGTTTGGAGTCGAACAAGGCTTTGTGGTGGGTTCGAAGCAGCTACTCTCCGATGGATTCGAGGTCCATTGTTATGAACTTAGTAGATTCGAACTTGATGGGTTCAAACCCCGAGGCATCTCGATGGGTTCGAACCTGATGGGTTTGAGGGAGATGGTTTCGAACCTAATAGGTTCGAAGGTGATGGTTTTGAACCTGATGGGTTCGAATCTCAGGCCTTTTCTTTCAAATTGAATCGATCATAATTTGAGCGTATGAACTCGGATTGACTTGAAACTTGAGACGTTGATTCTTATGGTCTTTCTTGCCGTGTCCTATCAATTGTGGCTCAATATGGACTTGGACAAAATTCAGTGATATCCATAGCGAGATGAAGTATGGCCGGTCTCTGAGACGAACCGTTCTCCGTTTCTGATCGATCTTTTGGTATCGTGGCTTTGCCAAAAAGCGGGATAACATTTTGCCCCCCAAAGTACGTCTTGTGGGAACATGACGTGCTTTGAACAGCTGCAATTTCTTTGGACAATCATTGCTCTCTCTTTTTTTTGTTGAAACTCGTATGCTGTATTGTTGTAACCTTGTGTTGACATGATTGATTGTTGTATAATAGTGCTTAGCCGTTGGCTGTTGCATTTGTAACAGGATGAGTGTTTGATCCCTGTAAATGTTTAAAATCGATTGTTAGTTTTGTTTGCTATTGAACTTCGTATCGATTCTCCCCTGAACCGATTTTGAAATTTGAATTGAGACAACGCTTGATGGTTGTTTTGGAAGGTTCCTTCGTATCGATCCTCTCCTGAATCGATGCAGAAGGTTGAAGGAAACGACTCTGCGTTGCGTAATTGCGACATTTCAAACCGATGGGTGCGAGCTCCGATGGATTCGAAGTCAACATCCATATGGGTGGAGTACGCTTATGCAATGGTGGGTTCGAAACTGATCTTCGAATCAATGACTTGGGCGGAAACGAAACTTTCGCTCGTGACAGTGGGCCGTGGGTGTAGTTGTAATTTTGTTGACGTGAACCGGGTTTCGAACTGACGCGCCCACCGTTGGTCTAGCACCGATGGAGCATCAAACGAATGGGTTCGAAGGTAAATTTCGAACCGGTTCTGCATTTTGACCTGTTGTAATCGGTCGAGTTTACCGGAATGCTAATCGACCCGGTCATCTCTAACCCCCATATAAATAGCAAGGACCTCGGCATTTTTCACTTTTTACCTTTTTACTGTTCTCTGCATCGTCTCGAAACTCCAGAGAGGAAGGCACTGTGCTTTGTATTCGAAGCATTTGAGATCCAAATCTTCAATTCTTCAAACCTATCATCCAAATTAGGTAACTAACCTCGAATCCACACGGAAAAGCTACCTCGAACTCATCACTCCTTCACCGTTCGGCCTTTCTTGGGATTTGGTAAATCCAGATCTGGCTTTTGGAGGAATTTCGAATCGATTCAGAGACTCGTGTACGAATCGATGGGGGGTCAGCATCATTCTCTTTCAGATTTTGAATCGATCCTTGTGATTTCCCTTGGAGTGGGCGCAGTTCGCACCAAGTTAACCATGGTGTTGAGTCGTATCGATGCACAACGACAGATACGAGAAGCAGCCGTTGATTGGTCTGAGGCTCTCAACTTCGCATCGATACGAAACATTCCTTTACGACTGATACGAAAGGTATCGATTCGAACTCGATCGATGTTAAGTTGGGGCTTTCCTGATCGGTACGAACTAATTAACCAAGGATCGATTCGAAGTTATCCCCCACTGATCGATTCGAGCTCGGCGCCTGACTATCGATTCGAAGCTCGCTCCTTTGGATTGATTCGAAGTGGCACGGTGATGGGTTCGAACAAGTCACTTGTGATTGGTTCGAAACTCCATATAGTGGATATCAAAGTTTGATATTTTCTGAGCATAATTCCGACGAGCTTCACTCCTGCATATTTGGACATGTTAAACTGCATACTTGACCACCTTTCGAAGCTCGTCGATGGAAGAATAACAATTTTTATTTGAATCAACTTTCCTTATGTGAAGGGTTTTGCGATGACGGCCATCACAACTGGGCTTTGTAGCTTTGTCGTTTGCGTGTTTTCTTTAATTCTGCGATATTCATCCAAGTAATGCACAACACCACACAACCCACATTCATACAGTATACACTGGGGAATTCATGGGTCCCTTGTCATCTAATGATGGTTTCTCATGAGTTAGTCAGTTATGGAGCCTTCGAGTTCGCAACAGCAGGAAACCCCACAAGATACTCAGAGTACAGTTCCCCCGAGGTTAGAGGTCCCGGACATTGATCATGAAATTATCGGCCCAGCGCCGGATGAACTTCCCAACGCGTCATTCATTGCTAATCCATTAGATTCCGTCCCATCTCATATTTCCGAAGATATGCTGGGGAGGATATGCCTGAGGCACGGTTTGTCACTAGACGACGTGTCACTACCGGGGCCAAACGACAGACCACACAATCCGCCGGAGGGGTATACCGCATTCAATCGCCATGCGTGCGCGGCTGGGACGCTTCCTCCGTTCAATGAGTATATAAGAGAAGTGCTATCTTTTTTGGGAATCGCACCATCCCAACTTCACCCGAACGGGTATGCTTCGGTGAACAGCCTGTTCATCGTCTTTATGGAATATCTTCATAGACCACCGGCCCCGACTGAAATCAGATACTTGTTTAACTTCAAAACTCGAAATGATTACCCATCTTTTACATTCTTGGAGGCAGTACGGAATTGTCAAGTGGTCACCGGGTCCTGGACTAGATTAAGCTATTATAGGACGGAATGGTTCTACGTTACATGTCCTCCGGGCTTCGCCAGGCGATGGTTATTTAGACGTGAGTACAGCTGAGTTTCCAAACAATTACTAAGGCGATTGCAGTCGAAGTGTGACTTATATATTTTTCTTCTGTACAACAATGATCCAGCGTCCCGACGGTGAAAACATTAAAGAGATGGTACGAGTGCTCCGAGAGATCCCAAGCGACGACAGGGATATCGACGTGTTATTGACGGATAGGAATCTCCGGGCCTGTGGGTTAATCGAACGATGGCAGAGTATAATATTCGACGGGGCGCAAAGAATTGTTTTGAAAAAACAGGCCAAGCACAAGAAGCCCAAAGTCATTATAGCCAAGGAAGTTGATTCTGAAAGAACTCACACTGACGACGAGCCATTGTTGGAGCCTACAGACGTGGCTCAAGATGTTGAAGAGCAAAGAAATGGCAAGGCAGCCGTCGTCACGTCAAGTAAGAAAGGGAGATGGAAGTCGGTTGTCACGGCCCGATCCTCCCCCGGAGTTAGAATTTCCGAAATGTCTCCTCCGCGAACCGAAAGTCTTTACGAAGGGCTTATCGACCTTCCAATCCCGGCTGATGTGTCTTTTCAGCATGACGCCAGGTTGGAGGAGTTTCATCGTACTCTTGAATTAAGCGAGCCTTTTATTACTTGCCCAGTCGACACTTCTGGTTGGTCGGGGGAAATGCATATTCATACACATTTCACGATACTACATAGTCCCGAGTCTTAGGTCATCAGTTTCGAGAAACCACTAACTCTATTCTCATTTTGCTTTGCAGATATTATGACTGGACGTGGTTCGATGCTAGGGAGCCTACGACATGCTCGCAGATCTTCCTCATATTATGATTCACAACGGAGAGAAGGAGATAGGAGTTACGATCGCAGGTACTCCGGGTACTCTAGCCAAGAATGGAGAGATAGGGATTACAGACATCGGTCTCGATCGCGCGCCCCTCCTCCAAGAGCTCCTATACAGCCTCCTGTCCACGTTCCTCGTCCTTCTGATTCCTCACACTACCAATCGACCTCTCAATCTTCTGGGCATGAACCTCGCCATCCCAGATCTAAAGACAATGCCTCCAGTAGTTGCGGAACAACCTCCCACTGAAATTTCGAGAGAAGGAGCAATCAGGCTTGCTCAGCTGAAGAAGGACTTTCCGAATATTTGCTTCGACAACTATATCTTTCCTCTTCACTTGAAAAGAATTCCGCCGGAGGCCGAGCAGACGGCGCACGATTACGTGCATGATTTTTATGCCCAGTACAGGGCATGGTACAAGGCGGCCGAAAAAGCATCATCACTGGCCTTTGAGCGTGGGGCCACTATTGAGAAAATGCAGGCTGAGTTGGCCCAAAATAGCCGTATTATCGATGTGCTGAACACCGAGGCCGAATCTTCCAGAAAATCAGAGAAGGAAGCCATCAAAAAGGCCGATGAAGCCCAACTTACGATGGATAGAATGAAGCGTGAGCATTACGCCACGGTAGAGGACGTGGGCCATCGGAATACTCTGGTCACTGCCGAGAGGGATGCGGCGCTAAAGGAGCTAAATGAGCTCAAATCCAAATTCGCCGAAATTGCCAAGGATAGGGACGATGCAAACAATGCAGCCCAGGAGGCGTGCGAACAAGCTGTGATACTCCGGACCGAACGGGATGAGGCAGTGGCCAAAGTTCAAGTGGTCGAGGCGGGGATTGAGGAGAGAGTTCAGCAAGCCGAGGCCAGGCTAGAGGCCAACATTGAAGATCTGCTTATCACCTACAATGCCAATGTATTGAAGCACAGAAACTTGGCCTGGCTTCAGGATTATCCAGTGCATCTCCACAGTGCTTGGGAACGATTGGTTGAGGGGGAAGTGGAAGCGCACCCGGGCGAATCGGTCGACCGATTCGAGCTCGAAAACCGGTTGCTAACAGATGAGGAAAAGAAGGTCCTCCATGATGCTATGATCGCTCATGAGAAAGAGATGGTTGGCGGTCGATCTTTGGAGGCCGGAGAAGGGTTAGGCGTTGAGCATCGTGCCACCGCTCTTGAAATCACCTCCCCGCCTCCGTCTGAGCCTGTATCTGCGGTTAGCTCACAGACCATTCCTGCTTACGACCCAGAGCAACCACGGTTATCACCAATTCGCGAGCACGTCTCCGAAGTCATCCCACCATCAGCAAGCCGAACTGAGGAAGGTATTTCGAACAAATTTCAAGTGCATTTTCGCTAGAACTCCGAACAAGTCCGGGCCTTGCAAGATATCAAGATACCATCCACTCGAAATGAGATGCAAAGCCTAAACGGGAAGGTGGCCGCCCTAAGCCGGTTCATCTCTAAAGCAACTGACAAATGCATTCCTTTCTTCGAAGCCCTGAAGAAAGACAAAGGAAAATTCGAATGGAACAATGAGTGTTCAACAGCTTTCCTTAACCTAATCGGACACCTCCAGCGGCCACCAGTACTCTCAACTCCTAATGAAGGCGAAGATCTATACCTATACCTTGCTGTGTCACCACATGCCCTAAGCGCCGCGTTGGTGAGAGAAGACAACCGCGCGCAACAGCCCGTATACTTCGTAAGTAAGAGATTCACATGGGCAGAAGTCAGATACCCTAAACTTGAAAAGCTAGCATACTGTTTGCTTATCACGTCGCGGAAACTGCGACACTATTTCCAGTCTCATTCCATCAGAGTTTTAACCGATCACCCGCTAAGGCAAGTGCTCCATCGCCCCGACACTTCTGGGCGATTACTTAAGTGGTGCATCGAACTAAGTCAATATGATATCACTTACCGTCCTCGCACCGCTATCAAGGGGCAAGCCATAGCTGATTTCATTGCCGAATTCACTACTAGCGAAGGTAAGGACCAATCTGAAATAGCAGAAGATATCAAGTGGAATCTCTTCGTAGATGGAGCGTCGAACGAATAAGGCTCGGGGGCAGGTGTTGTGATAATCACCCCTAGGGGAAGGAAGCTGCACTACGCCCTAAGATTGGAATTCGCTGCCACCAACAATGACGCGGAATACGAAGCGGTGATAGCCAGATTAGAACTTGCACTGGAAATTGGAGTCAGTTCTTTATGTCTCCATAGTGATTCTCAACTTATTGTAAATCAAATACTGGGAGAATTCCAGACTCGAGGAGAACGACTCACAGCGTATCTAAAGAAGACCAGGCTACTGCTTAATCTATTAGATCACTATTTAATCAAACACATTCCTCGAGAAGAAAATCAAGAGGCCGACGAGCTGGCAAAGCAAGCTAGCATGGGAGATGATACCACTTCTGGAACGATAACTGTCTCAAGGCTACTAACCCCGAGTTTCGAGCAAGTAAATCTGATAGTTGCAACCGAAGAAGAAACATGGATGACCCCTATCCGAGAATACTTACAAAACGGCACCCTACCCAACGGGCGAAATGAAATTAAGAAAATTCTAAGGAAAGCTTCCCGCTACACAATACAAGAAGGCATCCTCTATTGGCGCGGCTTCTCTAACCCCTTATTGAGGTGTGTTGCTGGAAGAGAAGCCAAGGAAATTCTATCCAATATCCATCAGGGAAGTTGTGGAGACCACACCGGAGGGCAGACCCTAGCAAAAAAGATACTCCGATATGGGTATTTCTGGCCCACTTTAAACAAAGATGCCTTAGACTTCGTCAGAAGATGCGACAGATGTCAGAAATTTGCCAAGATTCCTCGACTACCAACCAATGAAATTACTCAGATGACCAGCCCTTGGCCCTTCGCAATATGGGGAATTGACTTAATTGGCGAACTGCCGATGGGCCGAGGCGGGGCTAGACATGCTATAGTGGCAGTTGACTATTTCACCAAATGGGTGGAAGCGGAGCCTCTGAATAAAATATCTTCAACTAAAGTTATCAACTTCTTGATCAAAAACATTCTGTGCAGGTACGGGGTTCCACTCAGAATCATATTAGACAATGGGCTTCAATTTGACAGCGAGGAATTTGCCGACTGGTGCCAGGAGCACAGAATTCATAAGGGCTTCTCATCCGAAGCTTATCCCCAGGCAAATGGATAAATTAAAGCTGTCAACAAGATTCTCAAGACTCTAATCTAGAAGAAGCTTGAAAAGTCAAAAGGCGCTTGGGTGGACGAACTTCCTACAGCACTATGGGCCTACCGCACTTCTTTCAGAACATCAACAGGGCATACTCCGTTCTCTTTGGCATACGGATCAGAGGCCATGCTCCCAGTTGAAACTATTGTACCTTCCCATCGTAGGATCCACTACAACCCCGAAGAAAACGAAGAACTCCTCCACATGTCTTTGGATCTAATTGAGGAGAGAAGAAATGATGCAGCACTCAAAGCAGCAGCTCACAGGCAAAAAGTGGCAGCACTATACAACTCCAAAGTCAAACATCGCAGCTTACAAGAAGGAGATCTTGTCCTCAAGCGAATCTTTCCGCGCCCAGGAGCACTGGATCCAATCTGGGATGGACCATATGTAATTCATAAAGATCTCCACAACGGAGCTTATATTTTTTCAACAGTGGACGGAGAGGTGATCCAGAGGGCATGGAACATCCAACACCTCCGTCGATACTTTTCTTAACTTGTACTGCCCATATGAAGTGAATTAGCAAAGAGAATCAGTGGACGTAGGCATTTTCGTGTCGAACCACTTTAAAAAACTTGGCTCTTGTTAACTTGTTCCTTTATATCTTGGCTACTTGTTAAGCTTTATCCTTTGCCGTTGAACAAAATCCTTTGCAGATGACATTTCAATTCAGAGCTTCACAACACAACTCCACCTGGACAAAATCTAACAGGTACGCTACGATCCTATGCCCTCGCCAATGAGACACTTTGCTCCGGCATCCCTCTACCGCGAGTTAACTCATTGTTTGCCTCGGCCCTTAAAGCCGACTGTAATAAGCCGAGTATAAGCCACAGAGAAGGCCGATTATGCCATGGCAGCTCATTACAGCGATTCGGCTCGCCGGAAACTGTGAACCGACCATAAGCCCCAACATAAGGTGTGGCCAGCCAGAGGCAGTTCACAGTTGACGATCGGCCCCCACGCTAGCCGGCCACAGTAAATCGAATAATACCCGCGATTACGGGCCATAATGGCCCGGGTAGTTACTGTGCGCGATCGGCTCCGATGTGTCTTAAGTGCGGCTGTGGTAAAAAAGAAAACTCCCCGCAGAGGCGTAAGATGGGTGACAAATGTCTCCAAGACCCACCGCTAGGGAAAGTGGCTACAAAACCCGTTTGCCACGAACTTAAGCACATCGACGGCCTTCCGTGACTGGAAGTTTTACTTTTCCTATATTTCCATTTCATTTAAAACTTTTCTCCTATTCTCCGTAACGGTGCTTAAAAGTACAGGACATGAAATAGGGAACTCTCGCTAATGGGAACAGAAACTTACAATCGGATGACGAGACACTCAACAGCATTCCGTGCTTAGTCCTACAGGGCGCACAAAGTTGCCGTCCACAGCCGAAACATGAAGGGCGGTACCTTCTACTTTTATACATTAATGCATAGCTGCAGTTCATATTACACATCACATTTACATTACAAAATGAGAAAATTATACTTTAAGCAAAAAACTTGGCATCAGGCACAGTCAAGCCACTAGTAACATGCATAGTTACATCACTTACACAGCACAACAAAACAGCGATAACATTCCAACATAAAGGAATCAGCTTATGTTATGAAATTACATAAAGTCATTCATCATAAACAATATTATTACAGTCACATTAATGTTTTGGACTAACATAAACAACGATAAAAGGAAATCAAAAGGTGACCGAATCCGGACAAGGAACCAGCTGCGTCCGCACCTCACCCTCATCCTACCAGCTCTCCAAGCCTACTTAGCCGCAGGGTCGGAGCTCCCAGCATGCTTATCAGAAGTCCCACCTGTCCAAGTCAGAAGAGGAATCCATTAAACCAACAACGAATGATCAAGTCATGAAAAACTAAAATAGGGAGAACTCACCAGCACCCGCTTCTTGGTCCTCATCCCCCAACTGCACAGCGGCTTCCTCCGCAGTAAGTAGCCGCATCCCCTCCTTCACCGCTACCTTCTCCTCCTTTGAGAACTGGGCGGTTACCATGTCCATCCTGAATGCCGCTCCACCTTCCTTATCCGCATCGGCCTTGGCCTCCTCCAAAGCCCGAAGATATATCCAAGCCATGATCCGGGGATAGTCATCCTTCCAGGATAGATTACCCTGCTTCCAGGTACGGAAGTACATATCCTGCAACATCTCATCCATCATCCCCTCATTCTCCTCAAACTCCCTCACCCGGGCCTCGGAGGACAACAACTTGGCGACGGCAACATCCCTCTCCGATCGATATCTCAAGCGGTCAGCCTGGAGAGACCTCCTCATTTCCTCCATCTCTACCTTTAGCCTGGCCTGAGCAAGCTCTGCGGCCTCAAGCCTCCCAGATAACTCCTCTACTTGCTCGAGATCCGCCCTCCGAACCTCGTCCACCGTAGCAGTGGCTATGTCAATCCGCTCCTTGCAGGCGGCCTCCACCTTTCGCAACTCAGCCTTGCTAGCCTCCTCCATGATTTTCTTTAGTCGTCGGGTGGCCGCCTCATGCTGGGATATCTGGATAGCCTGATCGGCAAGCTGCTTGGCCTGATCAGATACCTGTAGCCGCAATCGGATGTTAGCACTTCCAATTTCCTCCCCAGCCCTGGCCAGTCGAGCATGATGCTCCATTAACCTCTTGGTTTCCTCGGCCACCCGATCGATACTTGCCTTGGCCTCATTCCCCATGGTCACAATCTGAGTAGTAAGCAAATCGAGGTCTAACGACTTAGCCTCATCAAGCACCCATACCATGGGATTGCGGGGAAGAAGATGCTCACCCGTGACCTCGTCAAAGGAGATATCCTGAAAACTCGGGTCCAGATCGGGGTGGCCGGCAAAGGGGTTGCGATCCAAACCAAGACGGTCTATCGGAGTGACGGTTGGATTTTCGGACGGATGGGGGGAAGGCATATACTCAGTATCCTCTTTAGTAATATCATGGATGGGCTGGACTGGAGGCTAGGGGCCAGGAGAAGGTTCAAACGAAGATCGGCCCCTCTTCCTCTTTTGCATATCTTCCTCAATGACTCCAAGAAGAGGGCAATATCTAACTACACCCCCAGAACGGCTAGTTGGCAGCTTTGGTTTGGCAGAAGCTTTGAGTAGCTTATACTGTTCGAGGCGGTGCCGAATATTTGATGACTTGGTCGCCTTACCTGCTCCTGGAATAAAAGCCAAGTGTTACGAACATACAATGGTCCATAATTCGAGAAATATGTTAAGTTAAAAAGAATGAGAAGACACATCTATTATACAAACCCTGCGAAGGAGTAGGATACTGCAATAAGTCCTGAAACTCATTCCAGGACGGAAGCGAACCATAAAATATTCCTAAGTCTCTATCGTAAATGGAGTCTGCAGAAGTCAAAAGTTCACCTTGAATCACTGGAGTCGCCGTAGCTGAAGAACTCTTAGAGAATGAATCGGCGCCAGCCCCAGCCTTGTCAACCTCCTTTGCCTTCTCAACCAAAGCCGATCCTTCCTCCGACTCCCCAAAAGCCTGACGGAAAGCATCATCCGTCCACTCATGAATCTCTCCCGCTTGCCAAGTGGTTAAGGCATCGACGCCACCACCAGTCTTTCCATCTCCTCCTTCACCCTCACCTCTATCTTCCTCCACATCTTCCTCTCCCGGGACAATTGGGCAAGTGCTAGGAGAGGGACCATCGGGCTTCTTAAGCTTCTTACCTCCGACAACGGGAGGCTTTGTAAAAGGTTCCCTCTTGCCACTCTTCACCGTGGCCCCTTCCTTGGCTTTGGCAGCCTTCTCCTCAGCTGTATCTCTCTGCTTAACCACGGACTGGCGTGGGAGGATCAAGTTGTGCTCCAGGAGAGTAGCGTTCCTGATCAAGTAAGAAGCCGACCGATCCCGTCCTGGAATGGCCCTTATTTCCGTAGCCATCTGAACCAAGGAATCATTCTCCACGACCGCAAAGCCACCTGTCGCTAGCAAGAAATGAAAGCATATAAGAAGAAACACTGCAGTCAGGATAAGGAAACTATAAATGAAGTTAAACTCACAGCCAGAGGTGAAAAGGCGGAAGGAAACGGAGTCTTCCCTGATGAAAAACCATTCTTTCTTAAACATACTAAGCTTCGAATATAGGTCCAGGACTAGTTTGAAAGGAACAGCCTCTTCCAAGCTAACGTACGGAGATCCCTTCTTGTAACCCCTCAAGTTATATAGATACCGGATCTCCCGGTTGGAAAGGGGGCGCCCGTACCTTCTCTGGAAAATAATGTATAAGCACACCAAGATGGCGTAGGAATTGGGCTGAAGCTGGAAGGGAGCCACCTTCAGATAAGTGATGAAGCTGACTATCCTGGTATTAATGGGAGGAATGGCCCCACACATGCAGTGGTACCTACTATACGCAAAATATCCTTCAAGAGGATTGTACGGCATCACACCATCCCCCGGCAACCGCATAAGCGCTCTATCAATCTCAAAGGAGCAGGATATAACATCAAGCTGCTCCTCTCTGAGAGAGCTAGGAAAGCAGTCAGGAGGAGAGTTTAAGAGCTCCTGAGGACCGTATCCGTCCACTAAAGACCTCGGGACAGGTCCCTGTCGTGCTGGTCCTGACTGGGCAGGGGGCACAACGGGAGGCACACTCTTGTCCGTAGTTTTTCTCTTTTACGATCGAGTTTCGACTTTGTGAGACATTATCTGCGACACGAGAAAAACATGTTGTTAGAACAGAGGATATAAGCAAGAAGGTGTATATTGTCCTAAGATTTCACTCATGATTCAAGTATAAAAATCCATTCGGCATTAAAGGTTTAAAGATTCATTCGGTAGTAGATCACATATCTCATTCGGCATAGCTCATTCGGCACTCAACACCCCAATCTCGTTCGTGTTCATTCGGCAAAAGGAAACATACCTGGTTCAGTACCAGTGTGATTCGGTACTTGTTTGATTCGGTACAAGGTTGATTCGGCACTCAGATTGATTCGGCTCTCTCTAAATTCGGTAAGGAATAACGAAGGGGTGTAGCCCCTATTTATAAACAAGCACAGGACAACCTGACCAGCCGGCTCAGCACCCACACCCGAATGAAGCTACACCAACGGAAAGAAAAACAAAGCGCGACACATGCAAAGCACGTGCCCCACTTTGGGGGGCAAGTGTTGGGTGCCTTTCTCTCCACCACCGGTCCAAGAGAAACCGAATCCAATTATCGCCTTCCGAACCAGTTCCCAGATACCCCCCGCCGAACCAACTCAATACCGAACCAGGCCATCCCCTTCCAATATCGAACCAACTCACTGCCACGGCCCACCATCACCGAACCACCTATAGCCGGTCCAAAAGCCCACCAAACTCTGCCGAGCCAACCTCCTGCCGAACCAACACTCACCACCGAGCCAACCCACGCCGAACCAACCTCCTCCACAACAACACCGAACCAAAGCCTCTAAGCATACCACCGGACCAAGCTTCACCGGTCCAAGGCCACACCAACCCATGCCGAACCAACCCCCTCCACGCATCACCGAACCAATGCCACTTCACTCACAACCGAATCAAACTCCACACAGCTACGACCAAACCAAGCTCCGCCGAACCAGATGCGCCAGGCCAGATTGATTCAGTCCAGGCCCATCAGCAGCTATATACATCCAAGTCCCCTGCCCCCAACCTCACTCTATAAATAGAGGGGCAGGGGTACAACAATGGCAGACAAGTTTGAGAGCTCAAGCACGGAAGGAACTTTCAAACAACTTTCATATACTTGTATACAAAGCTTTGTACTTGTAATCTGAAAGAAAAGAGAGAATAACATATAAAGTGGACGTAGGAACGTTCTGGCCGAACCACTATAAATCTGCGTGTCTTTTACAGTTTAGCCCCTGTTTTTTATATATTTGCATAAATCACCCAAACCGCTAAAAACAACATAAAATCAACTAAATTATACGACTTTGAGGTGTTTGTCCATTTTTTGTGCAAACATAACCTGTCAAAACGAAGGCCACGGTGAGTTCTACGGCTTTGACAGCTTTCAACCGTCAACGGATAGATTAATACCCAAAAAGGACAACCCGAATCTCAATCGGGTCTCGTAAGTTTTTTACCCTTCATTTTTTCGACACCGGATTTTTACGGTAAAACGGAATTACCGTGGCTCGTCTTCGATTTACCATCGCTGGAGAGTGGTGCACCATGGTACTGTTCCGTTTCAAATCCATGCACGCATTTCTAAAAGTCGTACGGCACTATTTCGCCATTTCGGACGGATGTTGCACCTTCCACCGCGGATGTTGCACCCTGTAGATATCGATTATTCGGACGGCCATAACTTCTGGCTCGTTTAGAGTTACGGGAGCCATAACCTGTCAAAACGAAGGCCACGGTGAGTTCTACGGTGTTGACAGCTTTCAGCCATCAACGGATAGATTAATGCCGGAAAAGGACAACTCGAATCTCAATCGGGTCTCATAAGTTTTTTACCCTTCGTTTTTTCGACACCGGATTTTAACGGTAAAACGGGATTACCGTGCCTCGCCTTCGATTTACCATCGCTGGAGAGTGGTGCACCATGGCACTGTTCTGTTTCAAATCCATACACGCATTTCTAAAAGTCGTACGATACTATTTCGCCATTTCGGTCGGATGTTGCACCTTGCACCGCGGATGTTGCACCCTGTAGATATCGATTATTCGGACGGCCATAACTTCTGGCTCGTTTAGAGTTACGGGAGCCATAACCTGTCAAAACGAAGGCCATGGTGAGTTCTACGGCTTTGACAAATTTCAGCCGTCAACGGATAGATTAATGCCCAAAAAGGACAACCCGAATCTCAATCGGGTCTCGTAAGTTTTTTACCTTTCGTTTTTTCGACACCGGATTTTAAAGGTAAAACGGAATTATCGTGGCTCGTCTTCGATTTACCATCGCTGGAGAGTGGTGCACCATGGAAATGTTCCGTTTCAAATCCATGCACGCATTTCTAAAAGTCGTACGGCAATGTTTCGCCATTTCGGACGGATGTTGCACCTTCCACCGAAGATGTTTCACCCTGTTGATATCGATTATTCGGACAGCCATAACTTCTGGCTTGTTTAGAGTTACGGGAGCCATAACCTGTCAAAACGAAGGCCACGGTGAGTTCTACGGCGTTGACAGCTTTCAGCCATCAACGGATAGATTAATGCCCAAAAAGGACAACCCGAATCTCAATCGGTCTCGTAAGTTTTTTACCCTTCGTTTTTTCGACACCAGATT
This sequence comes from Allium cepa, assembly GCA_030765085.1. Classification (NCBI taxonomy): domain Eukaryota; kingdom Viridiplantae; phylum Streptophyta; class Magnoliopsida; order Asparagales; family Amaryllidaceae; genus Allium; species Allium cepa. Next base: position 5,506,185 of record CM060941.1, read on the forward strand.
TTAACGGTAAAACGGGATTACCGTGCCTCGCCTTCGATTTACCATCGCTGGAGAGTGGTGCACCATGGCACTGTTCCGTTTCAAATCCATGCACGCATTTCTAAAAGTCGTACGACACTATTTCGCCATTTCGGTCGGATGTTGCACCTTGCACCGCGGATGTTGCACCCTGTAGATATCGATTATTCGGACGGCCATAACTTCTGGCTCGTTTAGAGTTACGGGAGCCATAAACTGTCAAAACGAATGCCACGGTGAGTTCTACGGCTTTGACAACTTTCAGCCGTCAACGGATAGACTAATGCCCAAAAAGGACAACCCGAATCTCAATCGGGTCTCGTAAGTTTTTTACCCTTCGTTTTTTCGACACCGGATTTTAACGGTAAAACGGAATTACCATGGCTCGTCTTCGATTTACCATCGCTGGAGAGTGGTGCACCATGGTAATGTTCCGTTTCAAATCCATGCACGCATTTCTAAAAGTCGTACAACACTTTTTCGCCCTGTAGATATCGATTATTCAGACGGCCAAAACTTCTGGCTCGTTTAGAGTTACGGGAGCCATAACCTGTCAAAACGAAGGCCACGGTGAGTTCTACGGCGTTGACAGCTTTCATCCATCAACAGATAGATTAATGCCCAAAAAGGACAACCCGAATCTCAATCGGGTCTCGTAAGTTTTTTACCCTTCGTTTTTTCGACACCGGATTTTAACGGTAAAACGGGATTACCGTGCCTCGCCTTCGATTTACCATCGCTGGAGAGTGGTGCACCATGGCACTGTTCCGTTTCAAATCCATGCACGCATTTCTAAAAGTCGTACGACACTATTTCGCCATTTCGGTCGGATGTTGCACCTTGCACCGCGGATGTTGCACCCTGTAGATATCGATTATTCGGACGGCCATAACTTCTGGCTCGTTTAGAGTTACGAGAGCCATAACCTGTCAAAACGAAGGCCACAGTGAGTTCTACGGCTTTGACAACTTTCAGCCGTCAACGGATAGATTAATGCCCAAAAAGGACAACCCGAATCTCAATCGGGTCTCGTAAGTTTTTTACCCTTCATTTTTTCGACACCGGATTTTAACGGTAAAACGGAATTACCGTGGCTCGTCTTCGATTTACCATCGCTGGAGAGTGGTGCACCATGGTAATGTTCCGTTTCAAATCCATGCACACATTTCTAAAAGTCGTACGGCACTGTTTCGCCATTTCAGATGGATGTTGCACCTTGCACAGCGGATGTTGCACCCTGTAGATATCGATTATTCGGACGGCCATAACTTCTGGCTCGTTTAGAGTTACGGGAGCCATAACCTGTCAAAACGAAGGCCACGGTGAGTTCTACGGCGTTGACCGCTTTCAGCCATCAACGGATAGATTAATGCCCGAAAAGGACAACCCGAATCTCAATCGGGTCTCGTAAGTTTTTTACCCTTCGTTTTTTCGACACCGGATTTTTACGGTAAAACGGGATTACCGTGGCTCTTCTTCGATTTACCGTCGCTGGAGAGTGGTGCACCATGGCACGGTTCCGTTTCAAATCCATGCACGAATTTCTAAAAGTCGTACGACACTATTTCGCCATTTCGGACGGATGTAGCACCTTGCACCGCGGATGTTGCACCCTATAGATATCGAACATTCGGACGGCCATAACTTCTGGCTCGTTTAGAGTTACGGGAGCCATAACCTGTCAAAACGAAGGCTACGGTGAGTTCTACGGCTTTGACAGCTTTCAGCCGTCAACGGATATATTAATGCCCAAAGAGGACAACCCGAATCTTAATAGGGTCTCGTAAGTTTTTTACCCTTCGTTTTTGGGACACTGGATTTTTATGGTAAAACGGGATTACCGTGTCTCGCCTTCGATTTACCATCGCTGGAGGGTGGTGCACCATGGTACTGTTCCGTTTCAAATCCATGCACGCATTTCTAAAAGTCGTACAACACTGTTTCGCCATTTCGGACGGATGTTGCACCTTGCACCGCGGATGTTGCACCCTGTAGATATTGATTATTCGGACGGCCATAACTTTTGGCTCGTTTAGAATTACGGGAGCCATAACCTGTCAGAACGATGGCCACGGTGAGTTCTACGGCTTTGATCGCTTTCAGCCGTCAACGGATAGATTAATGCCCAAAAAGGACAACCCGAATCTCAATCGGGTCTCGTAAGTTTTTTACCCTTTGTTTTTTCGACACCGGATTTTTATGGTAAAACGGTGTTACCATGCCTCGTCTTCGATTTACCATCGCTGGAGAGTGCTGCACCTTGGTACCGTTCCATTTCAAATCCATGCACACATTTCTAAAAGTCGTACGACAATGTTTCGCCATTTCGGACGGATGTCGCACCTTGCACCGCGGATGTTGCACCCTATAGATATCGAATATTCAGACGGCATAACTTCTGGCTCGTTTAGAGTTACGGAAGCCATAACCTGTCAAAACGAAGGCCACGGTGAGTTATACAGCTTTGACGGCTTTCAACCGTCAACGGATAGATTAATGCCAAAAAAGGACAACCCGAATCTCAATCGGGTCTCGTAAGTTTTTTACCCTTCGTTTTTTCGACACCGGATTTTTACGGTAAAACGGGATTACCGTGGCTCTTCTTCGATTTACCGTCGCTGGAGAGTGGTGCACCATGGCACGGTTCCGTTTCAAATCCATGCACGCATTTCTAAAAGTCGTACGACACTATTTCGCCATTTCGGACGGATGTAGCACCTTGCACCGCAGATGTTGCACCCTGTAGATATCGATTATTCGGACGGCCATAACTTCTGGCTCGTTTGGAGTTACGAGTGCCATAACCTGTCAAAACGAAGGCCACGGTGTTTTCTACGGCTTTGACAGCTTTCAGCCGTCAACGGATAGATTAATGCCCAAAAAGGACAACCCGAATCTCAATCGGGTCTCGTAAGTTTTTTACCCTTCGTTTTTTCGACACCGGATTTTTACGGTAAAACGGAATTACCGTGGCTCGTATTCGATTTACCATCGCTGGAGAGTGATGCACCATGGTAATGTTCCATTTCAAATGCATGAACACGTTTCTAAAAGTCGTACGGCACTGTTTCGCCATTTCAGATGGATCTTGCACCTTGCACCACGGATGTTGCACCCTGTAGATATCGATTATTCGGACGGCCATAACTTATGGCTCGTTTAGAGTTACGGGAGCCATAACCTGTCAAAACGAAGGCCACGGTGAGTTCTACGGCGTTGACCGCTTTCAGCCGTCAACGGATAGATTAATGCCCGAAAAGGACAACCTGAATCTCAATCGGGTCTCGTAAGCTTTTTACCCTTCGTTTTTTCGACACCGGATTTTTACGGTAAAACGGTATTACCGTGCCTCGTCTTCGATTTATCATCGCTGGAGAGTGTTGCACCATGGTACCGTTCCATTTCAAATCCATGCACGCATTTATAAAAGTCGTACGACACTGTTTCGCCATTTCGGACGGATGTCGCACCTTGCACCGCGGATGTTGCACCCTATAGATATCGAACATTCGGACGGCCATAAATTCTGGCTCGTTCAGAGTTACGGGAGCCATAACTTGTCAAAACGAAGGCTACGGTGAGTTCTACGGTTTTGACAGCTTTTAGCCGTCAACGGATAGATTAATGCCCAAAAAGGACAACCCGAATCTCAATAGAGTCTCGTAAGTTTTTTACCCTTCGTTTTTTCGACACAGGATTTTTATGGTAAAACGGGATTACCGTGTCTCGCCTTCGATTTACCATCGCTGGAGGGTGGTGCACCATGGTACTGTTCCATTTCAAATCCATGCACGCATTTCTAAAAGTCGTACAGCACTGTTTTGCCATTTCGGACGGATGTTGCACCTTGCACCGCGAATGTTGCACCCTGTAGATATCGATTATTCGGACGACTATAACTTCTGGCTCGTTTAGAATTACGGGAGCCATGACCTGTCAGAACGAAGGCCACGGTGAGTTCTACGGCTTTGACCGCTTTCAGCCGTCAACGGATAGATTAATGCCCAAAAGGACAACCTGAATCTCAATCGGGTCTCGTAAGTTTTTTACCCTTTGTTTTTTCGACACCGGATTTTTACGGTAAAACAGTGTTACCGTGCCTCGTCTTCGATTTACCATCGCTGGAGAGTGCTGCACCATGGTACCGTTCCATTTCAAATCCATGCACACATTTCTAAAAGTCGTACGACAATGTTTCGCCATTTCGGACGGATGTCGCACCTTGCACCGCGGATGTTGCACCCTATAGATATTGAATATTCGGACGGCCATAACTTCTGGCTCGTTTAGAGTTACGGGAGCCATAACCTGTCAAAACGAAGGCCACGGTGAGTTCTACAGCTTTGACAACTTTCAACCGTCAATGGATAGATTAATGCCAAAAAAGGACAACCCGAATCTCAATCGGGTCTCGTAAGTTTTTTACCCTTCGTTTTTTCGACACCGGATTTTTACGGTAAAACGGGATTACCGTGGCTCGTCTTCGATTTCCCATCGCTGGAGAGTGGTGCACCATGGTACTGTTCCGTTTCATATCCATGCACGCATTTCTAAAAGTCGTACGACACTGTTTCGCCATTTCGGACGGATGTTACACCTTGCATCGCGGATGTTGCACCCTGTAGATATCGATTATTCGGACGACCATAACTTCTGGCTCGTTTAGAATTACGGGAGCCATAACCTGTCGAAACGAAGGCCGCGGTGAGTTCTACGGCTTTGACAGCTTTCATCTGTCAACGGATAGATTTATTCCCTAATAGGACAACTCGAATCTCAATCGGGTCTCGTAAGTTTTTTACCCTTCGTTTTTTCGACACCGGATTTTTACGCTAAAATGGGATTACCGTGCCTCGCCTTCGATTTACCATCGCTGGAGGGAGGTGCACCATGGTACTATTCCGTTTCAAGTCCATGCACGCATTTCCAAAAGTCGTACGGCACTGTTTCGCCATTTCGGACGGATGTTGCACCTTGCACCGCGGAAGTTGCACCCTGTAGATATCGATTATTCGGACGACCATAACTTCTGGCTCGTTTAGAATTACGGGAGCCATAACCTGTCAAAACGAAGGCCGCGGTGAGTTCTACGGCTTTGACCGCTTTCAGCCGTCAACGGATAGATTAATGCCCAAAAAGGACAACCCGAATCTCAATCGGGCCTCGTAAGTTTTTTACCTTTCGTTTTTTCGACACCGGATTACGGTAAAACGGGATTACCGTGCCTCGTCTTCGATTTACCATCGCTGGAGAGTGGTGCACCATGGCACTGTTCCGTTTCAAATCCATGCACGCATTTCTAAAAGTCGTACGGCACTGTTTCGCCATTTCGGACGGAAGTTGCACCTTGCACCGCAGACGTTGCACCCTGTAGATATCGATTATTCGGACGGCCATAACTTCTGGCTCGTTTAGAGTTACGGGAGCCATAACCTGTCAAAACGAAGTCCATGGTGAGTTCTACGGCTTTGATAGCTTTCAGCCGTCAACGGATAGATTAATGCCCAAAAATGACAACCCGAATCTCAATCGGGTCTCGTAAGTTTTTTACCCTTCGTTTTTTCGGCACCGGATTTTTACGGTAAAACGGGATTACTGTGCCTCGTCTTCGATTTACCATCGCTGGAGAGTGGTGCACCATGGTACTGTTCCGTTTCAAATCCATGCACGCATTTCTAGAAGTCGTACGGCACAATTTCGCCATTTCGGACGGATGTTGCACCCTGCACCGCGGATGTTGCACCTTGTAGATATCGATTATTCGGACGGTCATAACTTCTGGCTCGTTTAGAGTTATGGGAGACATAACCTGTCAAAACGAAGGCCACGGTGAGTTCTACGGCTTTGACAGCTTTCAGCTGTCAACGGATAGATTAATTCCCTAATAGGACAACCCGAATCTCAATCGGGCCTCGTAAGGTTTTTACCCTTCGTTTTTTCGACACCGTATTTTTACGGTAAAATGGGATTACCGTGCCTCGCCTTCGATTTACCATCGCTGGAGGGTGGTGCACCATGGTAATTTTTCGTTTCAAATCCATGCACGCATTTCTAAAAGTCGTACGGCACTGTTTCGCCATTTCGGACGGATGTTGCACCTTGCACCGCGGATGTTGCTCCCTGTAGATATCGATTATTTGGACGGCCATAACTTCTGGCTCGTTTAGAATTACAGAAGCCATAACCTGTCAAAACGAAGGCCGCGGTGAGTTCTACGGCTTTGACTTCTTTCAGCCGTCAACGAATAGATTAATGCCCAAAAAGGACAACCCGAATCTCAATCGGGTCTCGTAAGTTTTTTACCCTTCGTTTTTTCGACACCGGATTTTTACGGTAAAACGGAATTACCGTGCCTCGTCTTCGATTTACCATCGTTGGAGAGTGGTGCACCATGGCACTGCTCCGTTTCAAATCCATGCACGCATTTCTAAAAGTCGTACGACACTGTTTCGCCATTTCGGACGGATGTTGCACCTTGCACCGCGAATGTTGCACCCTGTAGATATCGATTATTCGGACGGCCATAACTTCTGGCTCGTTTAGAGTTACGCGAGTCATAACTTTTCAAAACGAAGGCCACGGTGAGTTCTACGGCTTTGACAGCTTTCAGCCATCAAAGGATAGATTAATGCCCAAAAAGGACAACCAGAATCTCAATAGGGTCTCGTAAGTTTTTTACCCTTCGTTTTTTCGACACTGAATTTTTACGGTAAAACGGGATTACCGTGCCTCGCCTTCGATTTACCATCGCTGGAGGGTGGTGCACCATGGTACTGTTCCGTTTCAAATCCTTGCACCCATTTCTAAAAGTCGTACAGCATTGTTTCGCCATTTCGGATGGATGTTGCACCTTGCACCGCGGATGTTGCACCCTGTAGATATCGATTATTCGGACGGCCATAACTTCTGGCTCGTTTAGAATTACGAAAGCCATAACCTGTTAAAACGAAGGCCACGGTGAGTTCTTCGGCTTTGACCGTTTTCAGCCGTCAACGGATAGATTAATGCCCAAAAAGGACAACCCGGATCTCAATAGGGTCTCGTAAGTTTTTTAGCCTTCGTTTTTTCGACACCGGATTTTTATGGTAAAACGGTATTACCGTGCCTCGTCTTCGATTTACCATCGCTGGAGAGTGCTGCACCATGGCATCATTCCATTTCAAATCCATGTACGCATTTCTAAAAGTCGTACGACACTGTCTCGCCATTTTGGACGGATGTCGCACCTTGCACCGCGGGTGTTGCACCCTATAGATATCGAATATTCGGACGGCCAAAACTTCTGGCTCGTTTAGAGTTACGGGAGCCATAACCTGTCAAAACGAAGGCCACGGTGAGTTCTGCAGCTTTGACAGCTTTCAGCCGTCAATGGATAGATTAATGCCTAAAAAGGACAACCCGAATCTCAATCGGGTCTCGTAAGTTTTTTACCCTTCGTTTTTTCGACACCGGATTTTTACGGTAAAACGGGATTACCGTGGCTCGTCTTGGATTTACCATCGCTGGAGAGTGGTGCACCATGGTAATGTTTCGTTTCAAATCCATGCACGCATTTCTAAAAGTCGTACGACACTGTTTCGCCATTTCGGACGGATGTCGCACCTTGCACCGCGGATGTTGCACCCTGTAGATATCGATTATTCGGACGGCCATAACTTCTGGCTCGTTTAGAGTTACGGGAGACATAACCTGTCAAAACGAAGGCCACGATGAGTTCTATGGCTTTAATAGCTTTCAGCCATCAACGGATAGATTAATGCCCGAAAAGGACAACCCGAATCTCAATCGGGTCACGTAAGTTTTTTACCCTTCGTTTTTTCGACACCAGATTTTAACGGTAAAACAGGATTACCGTGCCTCGCCTTCGATTTACCATCGCTGGAGAGTGGTGCACCATTGTACTGTTCCGTTTCAAGTCCATGCACGCATTTCTAAAAGTTGTACGACACTATTTCGCCATTTCGGACGGATGTTGCACCTTGCACCGCGGATGTTGCACCCTGTAGATATCGATTATTCGGACGGCCATAACTTCTGGCTCGTTTAGAGTTACGGGAGCCATAACCTGTCAAAACGAAGGCCACGGTGAGTTCTATGGCTTTGACAGCTTTCAGCCGTCAACGGATAGATTAATTCCCTAATAGGACAACCCGAATCTCAATCGGGTCTCGTAAGTTTTTAACCCTTCGTTTTTTCGACACCGGATTTTTACGGTAAAACGGGATTACCGTGCTTCGCCTTCGATTTACCATCGCGGGAGGGTGGTGCACCATAGTACTGTTCTTTTTCAAATCCATGCACGCATTTCTAAAAGTCGTACGTCACTGTTTCGCCATTTCGGACGGATGCTGCACCTTGCACCGCGGATGTTGCACCCTGTAGATATCGAATATTCGGACGGCCATAACTTCTGGCTCGTTTAGAATTACGGGAGCCATAACCTTTCAAAACGAAGGCCACGGTGAGTTCTACGGATTTGACCACTTTCAGCCGTCAACAGATAGATTAATGCCCAAAAAGGACAACCCGAATCTCAATCGGGTCTCGTAAGTTTTTTACCCTTCGTTTTTTCGACACCGGATTTTTACGGTAAAACGGGATTACCGTGCCTCGTCTTCGATTTACCATCGCTGGAGAGTGGTGCACCATGGCACTGTTCCGTTTCAAATCCATGCACGCATTTCTAAAAGTCGTACGACACTATTTCGCCATTTCGGTCGGATGTTGGACCTTGCACCGCGGATGTTGCACCCTGTAGATATCGATTATTCGGACGGCCATAACTTCTGGCTCGTTTAGAGTTACGGGAGCCATAACCTGTCAAAACGAAGGCCACGGTGAGTTCTACGGCTTTGACAACTTTCAGCCGTCAACGGATAGATTAATGCCCAAAAAGGACAACCTGAATCTCAATCGGGTCTCGTAAGTTTTTTACCCTTCGTTTTTTCGACACCGGATTTTAACGGTAAAACGAAATTACCGTGGCTCGTCTTCGATTTACCATCGCTGGAGAGTGGTGCACCATGGTAATGTTCCGTTTCAAATCCATGCACACATTTATAAAAGTCGTACGGCACTGTTTCGCCATTTCAGATGGATGTTGCACCTTGCACAGCGGATGTTGCACCCTGTAGATATCGATTATTCGGACGGCCATAACTTCTGGCTCGTTTAGAGTTACGGGAGCCATAACCTGTCAAAACGAAGGCCACGGTGAGTTCTACGGCGCTGACCGCTTTCAGCCATCAACGGATAGATTAATGCCCGAAAATGACAACCCGAATCTCAATCGGGTCTCGTAAGTTTTTTACCCTTCGTTTTTTCGACACCGGATTTTAACGGTAAAATGGAATTACCGTGGCTCGTCTTCGATTTACCATCGCTGGAGAGTGGTGCACCATGGTAATGTTCCGTTTCAAATCCATGCACGCATTTCTAAAAGTTGTACGGCACTGTTTCGCCCTGTAGATATCGATTATTCAGACGGCCATAACTTCTGGCTCGTTTAGAGTTACGGGAGCCATAACCTGTCAAAACGAAGGCCACGGTGAGTTCTACGGCGTTGACAGCTTTCATCCATCAACAGATAGATTAATGCCCAAAAAGGACAACCCGAATCTCAATCGGGTCTCGTAAGTTTTTTACCCTTCGTTTTTTCGACACCGGATTTTAACGGTATAACGGGATTACCGTGCCTCGCCTTCGATTTACCATCGCTGGAGAGTGGTGCACCATGGCACTGTTCCGTTTCAAATCCATGCACGCATTTCTAAAAGTCGTACGACACTATTTCGCCATTTCGGTCGGATGTTGGACCTTGCACCGCGGATGTTGCACCCTGTAGATATCGATTATTCGGACGGCCATAACTTCTGGCTCGTTTAGAGTTACGGGAGCCATAACCTGTCAAAACGAAGGCCACGGTGAGTTCTACGGCTTTGACAACTTTCAGCCGTCAACGGATAGATTAATGCCCAAAAAGGACAACCTGAATCTCAATCGGGTCTCGTAAGTTTTTTACCCTTCGTTTTTTCGACACCGGATTTTAACGGTAAAACGAAATTACCGTGGCTCGTCTTCGATTTACCATCGCTGGAGAGTGGTGCACCATGGTAATGTTCCGTTTCAAATCCATGCACACATTTATAAAAGTCGTACGGCACTGTTTCGCCATTTCAGATGGATGTTGCACCTTGCACAGCGGATGTTGCACCCTGTAGATATCGATTATTCGGACGGCCATAACTTCTGGCTCGTTTAGAGTTACGGGAGCCATAACCTGTCAAAACGAAGGCCACGGTGAGTTCTACGGCGCTGACCGCTTTCAGCCATCAACGGATAGATTAATGCCCGAAAATGACAACCCGAATCTCAATCGGGTCTCGTAAGTTTTTTACCCTTCGTTTTTTCGACACTGGATTTTTACGGTAAAACGGTATTACCGTGCCTCGTCTTCGATTTACCATCGCTGGAGAGTGTTGCACCATGGTACCGTTCCATTTCAAATCCATGCACGCATTTATAAAAGTCGTACGACACTGTTTCGCCATTTCGGACGGATGTCGCACCTTGCACCGCGGATGTTGCACCCTATAGATATCGAACATTCGGACGGCCATAACTTCTGGCTCGTTTAGAGTTACGGGAGCCATAACCTGTCAAAACGAAGGCTACGGTGAGTTATACGGCTTTGACAGCTTTCAGCCGTCAACGGATAGATTAATGCCCAAAGAGGACAACCCGAATCTTAATAGGGTCTCGTAAGTTTTTTACCCTTCGTTTTTGGGACACTGGATTTTTATGGTAAAACGGGATTACCGTGTCTCGCCTTCGATTTACCATCGCTGGCGGGTGGTGCACCATGGTACTGTTCCGTTTCAAATCCATGCACGCATTTCTAAAAGTCGTACAACACTGTTTCGCCATTTCGGACGGATATTGCACCTTGCACCGCGGATGTTGCACCCTGTAGATATTGATTATTCGGACGGCCATAACTTCTGGCTCGTTTAGAATTACGGGAGCCATAACCTGTCAGAACTATGGCCACGGTGAGTTCTACGGCTTTGACCGCTTTCAGCCGTCAACGGATAGATTAATGCCCAAAAAGGACAACCCGAATCTCAATCGGGTCTCGTAAGTTTTTTACCCTTTGTTTTTTCGACACCGGATTTTTACGGTAAAACGGTGTTACCATGCCTCGTCTTCGATTTACCATCGCTGGAGAGTGCTGCACCTTGGTACCGTTCCATTTCAAATCCATGCACACATTTCTAAAAGTCGTACGACAATGTTTCGCCATTTCGGACGGATGTCGCACCTTGCACCGCGGACGTTGCACCCTATAGATATCGAATATTCGGACGGCCATAACTTCTGGCTCGTTTAGAGTTACGGAAGCAATAACCTGTCAAAACGAAGGCCACGGTGAGTTCTACAGCTTTGACGGCTTTCAACCGTCAACGGATAGATTAATGCCAAAAAAGGACAACCCGAATCTCAATCGGGTCTCGTAAGTTTTTTACCCTTCGTTTTTTCGACACCGGATTTTTACGGTAAAACGGGATTACCGTGGCTCTTCTTCGATTTACCATCGCTGGAGAGTGGTGCACCATGGCACGGTTCCGTTTCAAATCCATGCACGCATTTCTAAAAGTCGTACGACACTATTTCGCCATTTCGGACGGATGTAGCACCTTGCACCGCGGATGTTGCACCCTGTAGATATCGATTATTCGGACGGCCATAACTTCTGGCTCGTTAAGAGTTACGGGTGCCATAACCTGTCAAAACGAAGGCCACGGTGTGTTCTACGGCTTTGACAGCTTTCAGCCGTCAACGGATAGATTAATGCCCAAAAAGGAAAACCCGAATCTCAATCGGGTCTCGTAAGTTTTTTACCCTTCGTTTTTTCGACACCGGATTTTTACGGTAAAACGGAATTACCGTGGCTCGTCTTCGATTTACCATCGCTAGAGAGTGGTGCACCATGGTAATATTCCATTTCAAATGCATGCACACGTTTCTAAAAGTCGTACGGCACTGTTTCCCCATTTCAGATGGATCTTGCACCTTGCACCACGGATGTTGCACCCTGTAGATATCGATTATTCGGACGGCCATAACTTATGGCTCGTTTAGAGTTACGGGAGCCATAACCTGTCAAAACGAAGGCCACGGTGAGTTCTACGGCGTTGACCGCTTTCAGCCGTCAACGGATAGATTAATGCCCGAAAAGGACAACCTGAATCTCAATCGGGTCTCGCAAGCTTTTTACCCTTCGTTTTTTCGACACCGGATTTTTACGGTAAAACCGTATTACCGTGCCTCGTCTTCGTTTTACCATCGCTGGAGAGTGTTGCACCATGGTACCGTTCCATTTCAAATCCATGCATGCATTTATAAAAGTCGTACGACACTGTTTCGCCATTTCGGACGGATGTCGCACCTTGCACCGCGGATGTTGCACCTTATAGATATCGAACATTCGGACGGCCATAAATTCTGGCTCGTTCAGAGTTACGGGAGCCATAACTTGTCAAAACGAAGGCTACGGTGAGTTCTACGGCTTTGACAGCTTTTAGCCGTCAACGGATAGATTAATGCCCAAAAAGGACAACCCGAATCTCAATAGAGTCTCGTAAGTTTTTTACCCTTCGTTTTTTCGACACAGGATTTTTATGGTAAAACGGGATTACCGTGTCTCGCCTTCGATTTACCATCGCTGGAGGGTGGTGCACCATGGTACTGTTCCATTTCAAATCCATGCACGCATTTCTAAAAGTCGTACAGCACTGTTTCGCCATTTCGGACGGATGTTGCACCTTGCACCGCGGATGTTGCACCCTGTAGATATCGATTATTCGGACGACTATAACTTCTGGCTCGTTTAGAATTACGGGAGCCATAACCTGTCAGAACGAAGGCCACGGTGAGTTCTACGGCTTTGACCGCTTTCAGCCGTCAACGGATAGATTAATGCCCAAAAGGACAACCTGAATCTCAATCGGGTCTCGTAAGTTTTTTACCCTTTGTTTTTTCGACACCGGATTTTAACGGCAAAACGGTGTTACCGTGCCTCGTCTTCGATTTACCATCGCTGGAGAGTGCTGCACCAGGGTACCGTTCCATTTCAAATCCATGCACACATTTCTAAAAGTCGTACGACACTGTTTCGCCATTTCGGACGGATGTCGCACCTTGCACCGCGGATGTTGCACCCTATAGATATTGAATATTCGGACGGCCATAACTTCTGGCTCGTTTAGAGTTACGGGAGCCATAACCTGTCAAAATGAAGGTCACGGTGAGTTCTACAGCATTGACAGCTTTCAGCCGTCAACGGATAGATTAATGCCAAAAAAGGACAACCCGAATCTCAATCGGGTCTCGTAAGTTTTTTACCCTTCGTTTTTTCGACACCGGATTTTTACGGTAAAACGAGATTACCGTGGGTCGTCTTCGATTTCCCATCGCTGGAGAGTGGTGCACCATGGTACTGTTCCGTTTCAAATCCATGCACGCATTTCTAAAAGTCGTACGACACTGTTTCGCCATTTCGGACGGATGTTGCACCTTGCACCGCGGATGTTGCACCCTGTAGATATCGATTATTCGGACGACCATAACTTCTGGCTCGTTTAGAATTACGGGAGCCATAACCTGTCGAAACGAAGGCCGCAGTGAGTTCTACGGCTTTGACAGCTTTCATCTGTCAACGGATAGATTTATTCCCTAATAGGACAACTCGAATCTCAATCGGGTCTCGTAAGTTTTTTACCCTTCGTTTTTTCGACACCGGATTTTTACGGTAAAATGGGATTACCGTGCCTCGCCTTCGATTTACCATCGCTGGTGGGAGGTGCACATGGTACTATTCCGTTTCAAGTCCATGCACGCATTTCTAAAAGTCGTACGGCACTGTTTCGCCATTTCGGACGGATGTTGTACCTTGCACCGCGGAAGTTGCACCCTGTAGATATCGATTATTCGGACGACCATAACTTCTGGCTCCTTTAGAATTACGGGAGCCATAACCTGTCAAAACGAAGGCCGCGGTGAGTTCTACGGCTTTGACTGCTTTCAGCCGTCAACGGATAGATTAATGCCCAAAAAGGACAACCCGAATCTCAATCGGGTCTCGTAAGTTTTTTACCTTTCGTTTTTTCGACACCGGATTACGGTAAAACGGGATTACCGTGCCTCGTCTTCGATTTACCATCGCTGGAGAGTGGTGCACCATGGCACTGTTCCGTTTCAAATCCATGCACGCATTTCTAAAAGTCGTACGGCACTGTTTCGCCATTTCGGACGGAAGTTGCACCTTGCACCGCGGACGTTGCTCCCTGTAGATATCGATTATTCGGACGGCCATAACTTCTGGCTCGTTTAGAGTTACGGGAGCCATAACCTGTCAAAATGAAGTCCATGGTGAGTTCTACGGCTTTGATAGCTTTCAGCCGTCAACGGATAGATTAATGCCCAAAAATGACAACCCGAATCTCAATCGGGTCTCGTAAGTTTTTTACCCTTCGTTTTTTCGGCACCGGATTTTTACGGTAAAACGAGATTACCGTGCCTCGTCTTCGATTTACCATCGCTGGAGAGTGGTGCACCATGGTACTGTTCCGTTTCAAATCCATGCACGCATTTCTAGAAGTCGTACGGCACAATTTCGCCATTTCGGACGGATGTTGCACCCTGCACCGCGGATGTTGCACCCTGTAGATATCGATTATTCGGACGGTCATAACTTCTGCCTCGTTTAGAGTTACGGGAGACATAACCTGTCAAAACGAAGGCCACGGTGAGTTCTACGGCTTTGACAGCTTTCAGCCGTCAACGGATAGATTAATTCCCTAATAGGACAACCCGAATCTCAATCGGGCCTCGTAAGTTTTTTACCCTTCGTTTTTTCGACACCGTATTTTTACGGTAAAATGGGATTACCGTGCCTCGCCTTCGATTTACCATCGCTGGAGGGTGGTGCACCATGGTACTTTTCCGTTTCAAATCCATGCACGCATTTCTAAAAGTCGTACGGCATTGTTTCGCCATTTCGGACGGATGTTGCACCTTGCACCGCGGATGTTGCGCCCTGTAGATATCGATTATTTGGACGGCCATAACTTCTGGCTCGTTTAGAATTACAGGAGCCATAACCTGTCAAAACGAAGGCCGCGGTGAGTTCTACGTCTTTGACTTCTTTCAGCCGTCAACGAATAGATTAATGCCCAAAAAGGACAACCCGAATCTCAATCGGGTCTCGTAAGTTTTTTACCCTTCGTTTTTTCGACACCGAATTTTTACGGTAAAACGGAATTACCGTGCCTCGTCTTCGATTTACCATCGTTGGAGAGTGGTGCACCATGGCACTGCTCCGTTTCAAATCCATGCACGCATTTCTAAAAGTCGTACGACACTGTTTCGCCATTTCGGACGGATGTTGCACCTTGCACCGCGAATGTTGCACCCTGTAGATATCGATTATTCGGACGGCCATAACTTCTGGCTCGTTTAGAGTTACGCGAGTCATAACTTTTCAAAACGAAGGCCACGGTGAGTTCTACGGCTTTGACAGCTTTTAGCCATCAACGGAAAGATTAATGCCCAAAAAGGACAACCAGAATCTCAATAGGGTCTCGTAAGTTTTTTACCCTTCGTTTTTTCGACACTGAATTTTTACGGTAAAATGGGATTACCGTGCCTCGCCTTCGATTTACCATCGCGGGAGGGTGGTGCACCATGGTACTGTTCCGTTTCAAATCCTTGCACGCATTTCTAAAAGTCGTACAACATTGTTTCGCCATTTCGGATGGATGTTGCACCTTGCACCGCGGATGTTGCACCCTGTAGATATCGATTATTCGGACGGCCATAACTTCTGGCTCGTTTAGAATTACGGAAGCCATAACCTGTTAAAACGAAGGCCATGGTGAGTTCTTCGGCTTTGACCGTTTTCAGCCGTCAACGGATAGATTAATGCCCAAAAAGGACAACCCGAATCTCAATAGGGTCTCGTAAGTTTTTTAGCCTTCGTTTTTTCGACACCGGATTTTTATGGTAAAACGGTATTACCGTGCCTCGTCTTCGATTTACCATCGCTGGAGAGTGCTGCACCATGGCATCATTCCATTTCAAATCCATGTACGCATTTCTAAAAGTCGTACGACACTGTCTCGCCATTTTGGACGGATGTCGCACCTTGCACCGCGGGTGTTGCACCCTATAGATATCGAATATTCGGACGGCCATAACTTCTGGCTCGTTTAGAGTTACGGGAGACATAACCTGTCAAAATGAAGGCCACGGTGAGTTCTACAGCTTTGACCGCTTTCATCCGTCAATGGATAGATTAATGCCTAAAAAGGACAACCCGAATCTCAATCGGGTCTCGTAAGTTTTTTACCCTTCGTTTTTTCGACACCGGATTTTTACGGTAAAACGGGATTACCGTGGATCGTCATGGATTTACCATCGCTGGAGAGTGGTGCACCATGGTAATGTTTCGTTTCAAATCCATGCACGCATTTCTAAAAGTCGTACGACACTGTTTCGCCATTTCGGACGGATGTCGCACCTTGCACCGCGGATGTTGCACCCTGTAGATATCGATTATTCGGACGGCCATAACTTCTGGCTCGTTTAGAGTTACGGGAGCCATAACCTGTCAAAACGAAGGCCACGATGATTTCTATGGCTTTAATAGCTTTCAGCCATCAACGGATAGATTAATGCCCGAAAAGGACAACCCGAATCTCAATCGGGTCACGTAAGTTTTTTACCCTTCGTTTTTTCGACACCAGATTTTAACGGTAAAACAGGATTACCGTGCCTCGCCTTCGATTTACCATCGCTGGAGAGTGGTGCACCATTGTACTGTTCCGTTTCAAATCCATGAACGCATTTCTAAAAGTTGTACGACACTATTTCGCCATTTCGGACGGATGTTGCACCTTGCACCGCGGATGTTGCACCCTGTAGATATCGATTATTCGGACGACCATAACTTCTGGCTCGTTTAGAGTTACGGGAGCCATAACCTGTCAAAACGAAGGCCACGTTGAGTTCTATGGCTTTGACAGCTTTCAGCCGTCAACGGATAGATTAATTCCCTAATAGGACAACCCGAATCTCAATCGGGTCTCGTAAGTTTTTAACCCTTCGTTTTTTCGACACCGGATTTTTACGGTAAAACGGGATTACCGTGCTTCGCCTTCGATTTACCATCGCAGGAGGGTGGTGCACCATAGTACTGTTCTTTTTCAAATCCATGCACGCATTTCTAAAAGTCGTACGTCACTGTTTCGCCATTTCGGACGGATGCTGCACCTTGCACCGCGGATGTTGCACCCTGTAGATATCGAATATTCGGACGGCCATAACTTCTGGCTCGTTTAGAATTACGGGAGCCATAACCTTTCAAAACGAAGGCCACGGTAAGTTCTACGGCTTTGACCGCTTTCAGCCGTCAACAGATAGATTAATGCCCAAAAAGGACAACCCGAATCTCAATCGGGTCTCGTAAGTTTTTTACCCTTCGTTTTTTCGACACCGGATTTTTACGGTAAAATGGGATTACCGTGCCTCGCCTTCGATTTACCATCGCTGGAGAGTGGTGCACCATGGTACCGTTCCATTTCAAATCCATGCACCCTTTTCTAAAAGTCGTACGACACTGTTCCGCCATTTCGAACGGATGTCGCACCTTGCACCGCGGATGTTGCTCCCTGTAGATATCGATTATTCGGACGGCCATAACTTCTGGCTCGTTTAGAGTTACGGGAGCCCTAACCTGTCAAAACGAAGGCCACGGTGAGTTCTATGGCTTTGACAGCTTTCAGCCGTCAACGGATAGATTAATGCCCAAAATGGACGACCCGAATCTCAATCGGGTCTCGTAAGTTTTTTACATTTCATTTTTTCGGCACCGGATTTTTACGGTAAAACGGGATTACCGTGCCTCGTCTTTGATTTACCATCGCTGGAGAGTGGTACACCATGGTACTGTTCCGTTTCAAATCCATGCACGCATTTCTAAAAGTCGTACGACACTGTTTCGCCATTTCGGACGGATGTTGCACCTTGCACCGCAGATATTGCACCGTGTACATATCGATTATTCGGACGGCCATAACTTCTGGCTCGTTTAGAGTTACGAAAGCCATAACCTGTCAAAACGAAGTCCACGGTGAGTTCTACGGCTTTGACAGCTTTCAGCCGTCAACGGATAGATTAATGCCCAAAAAGGACAACCGAATCTCAATCGGGTCTTGTAAGTTTTTTACCCTTCGTTTTTTCGAAACCGGATTTTTACGGTAAAACGGGATTACTGTGCCTCGTCTTCGATTTACCGTCGCTGGAGTGTGGTGTACCATGGTACTGTTCCGTTTCAAATCCATGCACGCATTTTTAAAAGTCGTACGGCACTGTTTCGCCATTTCGGACGGATGTTGCACCCTGCACCGCGGATGATGCACCCTGAATATATCGATTATTCGGACAGTCATAACTTCTAGCTCGTTAAGAGTTACGGGAGCCATAACCTATCAAAACGAAGGCCACGGTGAGTTCTACTGCTTTGATAGCTTTCAACCGTCAACGGATAGATTAATTCCCTAATAGGACAACCCGAATCTCAATCGGGTCTCGTAAGTTTTTTACCCTTCATTTTTTCGTCACTGGATTTTTACGGTAAAACGGGATTACCGTGCCTCGCCTTCGATTTACCATCGCTGGAGGGTGGTGCACCATGGTACTGTTCATTTTCAAATCCATGCACGCATTTCTAAAAGTCGTACGGCACTGTTTCGGCATTTTGGACGGATGTTGCACCTTGCACCGCGGATGTTGCACCCTGTAGATATCGAATATTCGGACGGCCATAACTTCTGTCTCGTTTAGAATTACGGAAGCCATAACCTGTCAAAACGAAGGCCACGGTGAGTTCTACGGCTTTGACCGCTTTCAGCCGTCAACGGATAGATTAATGCCCAAAAAGGACAACCCGAATCTCAATCGGGTCTCGTAAGTTTTTTACCCTTCGTTTTTTCGACACCGGATATTTACGGTAAAACGGGATTACCGTGCCTCGTCTTCGATTTACCATCGCTGGAGAGTGGTGCACCATGGTACCATTCCATTTCAAATCCATGCACACATTTCTAAAAGTCGTACGACGTTGTTTCGCCATTTCGGACGGATGTCGCACCTTGCACCGCGGATGTTGCACCCTGTAGATATCGATTATTCGGACGGCCATTACTTCTGGCTCGTTTAGAGTTACGGGAGCCCTAACTTGTCAAAACGAAGGCCACGGTGAGTTCTACCGCTTTGACAGCTTTCAGCCGTCAACGGATAGATTAATGCCCAAAAAGGACGACCCGAATCTCAATCGGGCCTCGTAAGTTTTTTAACTTCGTTTTTTCGACACCGGATTTTTACGGTAAAACGGGATTACCGTGCCTCGTCTTCAATTTACCATCGCTGGAGAGTGGTGCACCATGGTACCGTTCCATTTCAAATCCATGCACGCATTTCTAAAAGTCGTACGACACTGTTTCGCCATTTCGGACGGATGTCGCACCTTGCACCGCGGATGTTGCACCCTGTAGATATCGATTATTCGGACGGTCATAACTTCTGGCTCGTTTAGAGTTACGGGAGCCCTAACCTGTCAAAACGAAGGCCACAGTGAGTTCTACGGCTTTGACCGCTTTCAGCCGTCAACGGATAGATTAATGCCCAAAAAGGACGACTCGAATCTCAATCGGGTCTCGTAAGTTTTTTACATTTCATTTTTTCGACACCGGATTTTTACGGTAAAATGGCATTACCGTGCCTCATCTTCGATTTACCATCGCTGGAGAGTGGTGCACCATGGTACTGTTCCCTTTCAAATCCATGCACGCATTTCTATAGGTCATACGACACTGTTTCGCCATTTCGGACGGATGTTGCACCTTGCACCGCAGATGTTGCACCATGTAGATATCGATTATTCGGAAGGCCATAACTTCTGGTTCGTTTAGAGTTATGAAAGCCATAATGTCAAAATGAAGGCCACGGTGAGTTCTACGTATTTGACAGCTTTCAGCCGTCAACGGATAGATTAAAGCCCAAAAAGGACAACCCGAATCTCAATCGGGTCTCGTAAGTTTTTTTACCCTTCGTTTTTAGACACCGGATTTTCACAGTAAAACGGGATTACCGTGCCTCGTCTTCGATTTACCATCGCTAGAGTGTGGTGCACCATGGTACTGTTCTGTTTCAAATCTATGCACGCATTTCTATAAGTCTTACGGCACTGTTTCGCCATTTCGGACGGATGTTGCACCCTGCACCGCGGACGTTGCACCCTGAAGATATCGATTATTCGGACGGTCATAACTTCTGGCTCGTTAAGAGTTACAGGAGCCATAACCTGTCAAAACGAAGGCCACGGTTAGTTCTACGGTTTTGACAGCTTTCAGCCATCAACGGATAGATTAATTCCCTAATAGGACAACCCGAATCTCAATCGGGTCTCGTAAGTTTTTTACCCTTCGTTTTTTCGACAACGGATTTTTACGGTAAAATGGGATTACCGTGCCTCGCCTTCGATTTACCATCGCTGGAGGGTGGTGCACCATGGTACTGTTCCGTTTCAAATCCATGCACGCATTTCTAAAAGTCGTACGGCACTGTTTCGCCATTTCGGACGGATGTTGCACCTTGCACCGTGGATGTTGCACCCTGTAGATATGGATTATTCAGACGGCAATAACTCCTGGCTCGTTTAGAATTACGAGAGCCATAACCTGTCAAAACGAAGGCCGCGGTGAGTTCGACGCCTTTGACCGGTTTCAGCCGTCAACGGATAGATTAATGCCCAAAAAGGACAACTCGAATCTCAATCGGGCCTCGTAAGTTTTTTACCCTTCGTTTTTTCGACACCGGATTTTTACGGTAAAACGGAATTACCGTGCCTCGTCTTCGATTTACCATCGCTGGAGAGTGGTGCACCATGGCACTACTCCGTTTCAAATCCATGCACGCATTTCTAAAAGTCGTATGGCACTGTTTCGCCATTTCGAACTGATGTTGCCCCTTGCACCGTGGATGTTGCAATCTATAGATATCGATTATTCGGACGACCATAACTTCTGGCTCGTTTAGAGTTACAGGAGCCATAACCTGTCAAAACGAAGGCCACGGTGAGTTCTACGGCTTTGACAGCATTCAGCCATCAACGGATAGATTAATGCCCAAAAGGACAACCTGAATCTCAATCGGGTCTCGTAAGTTTTTTACCCTTCGTTTTTTCGGCACAGGATTTTTACGGTAAAACGGGATTACCGTGGCTCGTATTCGATTTACCATCACTGGAGAGTGGTGCACCATGGTACTGTTCCATTTCAAATCCATGCACGCATTTCTATAAGTCGTACGACACTATTTCGCCATTTCGGACGGATGTTGCACCTTGCACCGCGGATGTTGCACCCTGTAGATATCGATTATTCGGACGGCCATAACTTCTGGCTCGTTTAGAGTTACATGAGCCATAACCTGTCAAAACGAAGGCCACGGTGAGTTCTACGGCTTTGACAGCTTTCATCCATCAACGGATAGATTAATTCCCTAATAGGACAACCCGAATCTCAATCGGGTCTAGTAAGTTTTTTACCCTTCGTTTTTTCGACACCGGATTTTTACGGTAAAACGGGATTACCGTGCCTCGGCTTCGATTTACCATCGCTGGAGGGTGGTGCACCATGGTACTGTTCTTTTTCAAATCCATGCGTGCATTTCTAAAAGTCGTACGGCACTGTTTCGCCATTTTGGACGGATGTTGCACATTGCACCGCGGATGTTTCACCCTGTAGATATCGAATATTCGGACGGCCATAACTTATGGCTCGTTTAGAATTACGGGAGCCATAACCTGTCAAAACGAAGACCACGGTGAGTTCTACGGCTTTGACCGCTTTCAGCCGTCAACGGATAGATTAATGCCCAAAAAGGACAACCCGAATCTCAATCGGGTCTCGTAAGCTTTTTACCCTTCGTTTTTTCGACACCGGATTTTTACGGTAAAACGGGATTACCGTGCCTCGTCTTCGATTTACCATCGCTGGAGGGTGGTGCACCATGGTTCCGTTCCATTTCAAATCCATGCACTCATTTCTAAAAGTCGTACGACACTGTTTCGCCATTTCGGACGGATGTCACACCTTGCACCGCGGATGTTGCACCCTGTAGATATCGATTATTCGGACGGCCATAACTTTTGGCTTGTTTAGAGTTACGGGAGCCATAACCTGTCAAATCGAAGGCCACGGTGAGTTCTACGGCTTTGACAGCTTTCAACCGTCAACGGATAGATTAATGCCCAAAAAGGATGACCCGAATCTCAATTGGGTATCGTAAGTTTTTTACATTTCATTTTTTCGACACCGGATTTTTACGGTAAAACGGGATTACCGTGCCTCGTCTTCGATTTACCATCGCTGGAGAGTGGTTCACGATGGTACTGTTCCGTTTCCAATCCATGCACGCATTTCTAAAAGTCGTAGGACACTGTTTCGCCATTTCGGACGGATGTTGCACCTTGCACCGCAGACGTTGCACCGTGTAGATATCGATTATTCGGACGGCCATAACATTTGGCTCGTCTAGAGTTACGAAAGCCATAACCTGTCAAAACGAAGGCCGCGGAGAGTTCTACGGCTTTGACAACTTTCAGCCGTCAACGGATAGATTAATGCCCAAAAAGGTCAACCCGAATCACAATCGGGTCTCGTAAGTTTTTTACCCTTCGTTTTTTCGACACCGGATTTTTACGGTAAAACGGGATTACCGTGCCTCGTCTTCGATTTACCATCGCTGGAGAGTGGTGCACCATGGTACTGTTCCGTTTCAAATCCATGCACGCATTTCTAATAGCCGTATGGCACTGTTTCGCCATTTCGGACGGATGTTGCACCCTGAAGATATCGATTATTCGAAAGGTCATAACTTCTGGCTCGTTAAGAGTTACGGGAGCCATAACCTGTCAAAACGAAGGCCACGGTGAGTTCTACGGCTTTGACAGCTTTCATCTGTCAACGGATAGATTTATTTCCTAATAGGACAACCCGAATCTCAATCGGGTCTCGTAAGTTTTTTACCCTTCGTTTTTTCGACACCGGATTTTTACGGTAAAATGAGATTACCGTGCCTCGCCTTCGATTTACCATCGCTGGAGGGTGGTGCACCATGGCACTGTTCCGTTTCAAATCCATGCACGCATTTCTAAAAGTCGTACGGCACTGCTTCACCA
The DNA here is from genome assembly GCA_030765085.1 of Allium cepa. NCBI lineage: Eukaryota > Viridiplantae > Streptophyta > Magnoliopsida > Asparagales > Amaryllidaceae > Allium > Allium cepa. The sequence continues at coordinate 5,529,505 of CM060941.1, forward strand.
TTTCGGACGGAAGTTGCACCTTGTACCGCGGATGTTGCACCCTGTAGATATTGATTATTCGGACGGCCATAACTTCTGGTTCATTTAGAGTTACGGGAGCCATAACCTGTCAAAATGAAGGCCAAGGTGAGTTCTACGGCTTTGACAGCTTTCAGCCGTCAACGGATAGATTAATGCCCAAAAATGACAACCCGAATCTCAATCGGGTCTCGTAAGTTTTTTACCCTTCGTTTTTTCGGCACCGGATTTTTACGGTAAAACGGGATTACCGTGCCTCGTCTTCGATTTACCATCGCTGGAGAGTGGTGAACCATGGTACAGTTCCGTTTCAAATCCATGCACGCATTTCTAAAAGTCGTACGGCACAATTTCGCCATTTCGGACGGATGTTGCACCTTGCACCGCGGATGTTGCACCGTTTAGATATCGATTATTCGGACGGCCATAACTTCTGGCTCGTTTAGAGTTACGAAAGCCATAACCTGTCAAAACGAAGATCACGGTGAGTTCTACGGCATTGACAGCTTTCAGCCGCCAACGGATAGATTAATGCCAAAAAAGGACAACCCGAATCTCAATCGGGTCTCGTAAGTTTTTTACCCTTCGTTTTTTCGACACCGGATTTTTAGGGTAAAACGGGATTACCGTGCCTCGTCTTCGATTTACCATCGCTGGAGAGTGGTGCACCATGGTACTGTTCCGTTTCAAATCCATGCACGCATTTTTAAAAGTCGTACGGCACTGTTTCGCCATTTCGGACGGATGTTGCACCTTGCACCGCGGATGTTCCACCCTGCAGATATCGATTATTTGGACGGCCATAACTACTGGCTCGTTTAGAATTATCGGAGCCATAACCTGTCAAAATGAAGGCCGATGTGAGTTCTACGGCTTTGACTGCTTTCAACCGTCAACGGATAGATTAATTCCCAAAAAAGACCACCCCAATCTCAATCGGGTCTCGTAAGTTTTTTACCCTTCGTTTTTTGGACACGTGGATTTTTACGGTAAAACGGGTTTACCGTGGCCCATCTTCGACTTCCCATCGCTGGAGAGTAGTGCACCAACTGTTCCGTTTCAAATCCATGCACGCATATCTGAAAGTCGTACGGCACTGTTTCGCCATTTCGGAAGGATGTTGCACCTTGCACCGCGGATGTTGCACACAGTAGATATCGATTATTCGGACGACAATAACTTCTGGCTCGTTTAGAGTTACGGGAGACATAACCTGTCAAAACGAAGGTCTCGATGAGTTCTACGGCGTTGACCGCTTTCAGCCGTCAACGGATAGATTAATGCCCAAAAAGGACAACCCGAATCTCAATCGGGTCTCGTAAGTTTTTTACCCTTCGTTTTTTCGACACGTGGATTTTTGCGGTAAAACGGGATTACCGTGGCCCGTCTTCGACTTCCCATTGCTAAAGAGTGGTGCACCATGGTACTGTTCCGTTTCAAATCCATGCACGCATTTCTAAAAGTCGTACGGCACTGTTTCGCCATTTCGGATGGATGTTGCACCTTGCACCGTGGATGTTGCACCCTGTAGATATCGATTATTCGGACGGCCATAACTTCTGGCTCGTTTAGAGTTACGGGAGCCATAACCTGTCAAAACGAAGGCCTCGATGAGTTCTACGGCTTTGACAGCTTTCAGCCATCAACGGATAGATTAATGCCCAAAAAGGACAACCTGAATCTCAATCGGGTCTCGTAAGTTTTTTACCCTTCGTTTTTTCGACACGTGGATTTTTAGGGTAAAACGGGATTACCATGGCCCGTCTTCGACTTCCCATCGCTGGAGAGTGGTGCACCAACTGTTCCGTTTCAAATCCTTGCACGCATTTCTAAAAGTCGTACGGCACTGTTTTGCCATTTCGGACGGATGTTGCACCTTGCACCGTGGATGTTGCACCCTGTAGATATCGATTATTCGGACGGCCATAACATCTGGCTCGTTTAGAGTTACGGGAGCCATAACCTATCAAAACGAAGGCCTCGATGAGTTCTACGGCTTTGACAGCTTTCAGCCATCAACGGATAGATTAATGCCCAAAAAGGACTACCGGAATCTCAATCGGGTCTCGTAAGTTTTTTGCCCTTCGTTTTTTCGACACGTGGATTTTTACGGTAAAACGGGATTACGGTGCCCCGTCTTCGACTTCCCATCGCTGAAGAGTGGTGCACCATGGTACTGTTCCGATTCAAATCCATGCACGCATTTCTAAAGGTCGTACGGCACTGTTTCGCCATTTCGGACGGATGTTGCACCTTGCACCGTGGATGTTGCACCCTGTAGATATCGATAATTCGGACGACAATAACTTCTGGCTCGTTTAGAGTTACGGGAGACATAACCTGTCAAAACGAAGGTCTCGATGAGTTCTATGGCTTTGCAGCTTTCAGCCGTCAACGGATAGATTAATGCCCAAAAAGGACAACCCGAATCTCAATCGGGTCTCGTAAGTTTTTTACCCTTCGTTTTTTCGACACGTGGATTTTTACGGTAAAACGGGATTACCGTGGCCCGTCTTCGACTTCCCATCGCTGGAGAGTGGTGCATCAACTGTTCCGTTTCAAATCCTTGCATGCATTTCTAAAAGTCGTACGGCACTGTTTCGCCATTTCGGACGGATGTTGCACCTTGCACCGTGGATGTTGCACCCTGTAGATATCGATTATTCGGACGGCCGTAACTTCTGGCTCGTTTAGAGTTACGGGAGCCATAACCTGTCAAAACGAAGGCCTCGATGAGTTCTACGGCTTCGACAGCTTTCAGCCATCAACGGATAGATTAATGTCCAAAAAGGACAACCGGAATCTCAATCGGGTCTCGTAAGTTTTTTGCCCTTCATTTTTTCGACACGTGGATTTTTACGGTAAAACGGGATTACGGTGCCCCGTCTTCGACTTTCCATCGCTGAAGAGTGGTGCACCATGGTACTGTTCTGTTTCAAATCCATGCACGCATTTCTAAAGGTCGTACGGCACTGTTTCGCAATTTCGGACGGATGTTGCACCTTGCACCGTGGATGTTGCACCCTGTAGATATCGATAATTCGGACGGCAATAACTTGTGGCTCGTTTAGAGTTACGGGAGCCATAACCTGTCAAAACGATGGTCTCGATGAGTTCTATGGCTTTGACAGCTTTCAGCCATCAATGGATAGATTAATGCCCAAAAAGGACAACCCGAATCTCAATCGGGTCTCGTAAGTTTTTTACCCTTGGTTTTTTCGACACGTGGATTTTTGCAGTAAAACGGGATTACCGTGGCCCGTCTTCGATTTACCATCGTTGGAGAGTGGTGCACCATGGTACTGTTCCATTTCAAATCCATGCACGCATATCTAAAGGTCGTACGGCACTGTTTCGCCATTTCGGACGGATGTTGCACCTTGCACCGTGGATGTTGCACCCTGTAGATATCGATTATTCGGACGGCCATAACTTCTGGCACGTTTAGAGTTATGGGAGCCATAACCTGTCAAAACGAAGGCCTCGATGAGTTCTACGGCTTTGGCAGCTTTCAGCCGTCAACGGATAGATTAATGCCCAAAAAGGACAACCCGAATCTCAATCGGGTCTCGTAAGTTTTTTACCCTTCGTTTTTTCGACACGTGGATTTTTACGGTAAAACGGGATTACCGTGGCCCGTCTTCGACTTCCCATCGCTGAAGAGTGGTGCACCATGGTACTGTTCCGTTTCAAATTCATGCACGCATTTCTAAAAGTCGTACGGCACTGTTTCGCCATTTCAGACGGATTTGCACCTTGCACCGTGGATGTTGCACCCTGTAGATATCGATTATTCAGACGACCATAACTTCTGGCTCGTTTAGAGTTACGAGAGCCATAACCTGTCAAAACGAAGGCCTCGATGAGTTCTACGGCTTTGACAGCTTTCAGCCGTCAATGGTAAAACGGGATTACCGTGACCCGTCTTCGACTTCCCATCGCTGAAGAGTGGTGCACCATGGTACTGTTCCATTTCAAATCCATGCACGCATTTCTAAAAGTCATACGGCGCTGTTTCGCCATTTCGGACGGATGTTGCACCTTGCACTGTGGATGTTGCACCCTGTAGATATCGATTATTCGGACGGGCATAACTTCTGGCTCGTTTAGAGTTACGGGAGCCATAACCTGTCAACACGAAGGCCTCGAGGAGTTCTACGGCTTTGACAGCTTTCGGCCATCAACGGATATATTAATGCACAAATAGGACAACCCGAATCACAATCGGGTCTCGTAAGTTTTTTACCCTTCGTTTTTTCGACACGTGGATTTTTACGGTAAAACGGGATTACCGTGGCTGGTGTTCGATTTACCATCGCTGGAGAGTGGTGCACCATGGTACTGTTCCGTTTCAAATCCATGCACGCATTCCTAAAGGTCGTACGGCACTGTTTCGCCATTTCGGATGGATGTTGCACCTTACAACATGGATGTTGCACCCCGTAGATATCGATTATTCGGACGGCCATAACTTCTGGCTCGTTTAGAGTTACGGGAGCCATAACCTGTCAAAACAAAGGCCTCGATGAGTTCTACGGCTTTGACAGCTTTCAGCCGTCAACAGATAGATTAATGCCCAAAAAGGACAACCCGAATCTCAATCGGGTCTCGTAAGTTTTTTACCCTTCGTTTTTTCGACACGTGGATTTTTACGGTAAAACGGGATTACCGTGGCCCGTCTTCGACTTCCCATCGCTGAAGAGTGGTGCACCATGGTACTGTTCCATTTCAAATCCATGCACGCATTTCTGAAAGTCGTACGACACTGTTTCGCCATTTCGGACGGATGTTGCACCTTGCACCGTGGATGTTGCGCCCTGTAGATATCGATTATTCGGACGGCCATAACTTCTGGCTCGTTTAGAGTTACGGGAGCCATAACCTGTCAAAACGAAGGCCTCGATGAGTTCTACGGCTTTGACAGCTTTCAGCCATCAACGGATAGACTAATGCATAAAAAGGACAACCCGAATCTCAATCGGGTCTCGTAAGTTTTTTTCCCTTCTTTTTGTCGACACGTGGATTTTTACGGCAAAACGGGATTACGGTGGCCCGTCTTCGATTTACCATCGCTGGAGAGTGATGCACCATGGTACTGTTCCGTTTCAAATCCATGCACGCATTTCTAAAAGTCGTACGGCACTGTTTGTCCATTTCGGACGGATGTTGCACCTTGCACCGTGGATGTTGCACCCTGTAGATATCGATTATTCGGACGGTCAGAACTTCTGGCTCGTTAAGAGTTACGGGAGCCATAACCTGTCAAAACGAAGGCCTCGATGAGTTCTATGGGTTTGACAGCTTTCAGCCGTCAACGGATAGATTAATGCCCAAAAATGACAACCCGAATCTCAATCGGGTCTCGTAAGTTTTTTACCCTTCGTTTTTTCGACACGTGGATTTTTACGGTAAAACGGGATTACCGTGGCCCGTCTTCGACTTCCCATCACTGAAGAGTGGTGCACCATGGTACTGTTTCATTTCAAATCCACACACACATTTCTAAAAGTCATACGGCACTGATTCGCCATTTCGGACGGATGTTGCACCTTGCACCGTGGATGTTGCACCCTGTAGATATCGATTATTCGGACGGGCATAACTTCTGGCTCGTTTAGAGTTACGGGAGCCATAACCTGTCAACACGAAGGCATCGAGGAGTTCTACGGCTTTGACACCTTTCAGCCATCAACGGATATATTGATGCATAAAAAGGACAACCCGAATCTCAATCGGGTCTCGTAAGTTTTTTACCCTTCGTTTTTTCGACACGTGGATTTTTACGGTAAAACGGGATTACCGTGGCCCGTCTTCGACTTTCCATCGCTGAAGAGTGGTGCACCATGGTACTGTTCCGTTTCAAATACATGCACGCATTTCAAAAAGGCATACGGCACTGTTTCGCCATTTCGGACGGATGTTGCACCTTGCACCGTGGATGTTGCAACCTGTAGATATCGATTATTCGGACGGCCATAACTTCTAACTCGTTTAGAGTTACGGGAGCCATAACCTGTCAAAACGAAGACCTCAATGAGTTCTACGGCTTTGACAGCTTTCAGCCGTCAACGGATAGATTAATGCCCAAAAAGGACAACCCGAATCTCAATCGGGTCTCGTAAGTTTTTTACCCTTCGTTTTTTCGACGCGTGGATTTTTACGGTAAAACGGGATTACGGTGGCTGGTCTTCGATTTACCATCGCTGGAGAGTGGTGCACCATGGTACTGTTCCATTTCAAATCCATGCACGCATTTCTAAAGGTCGTACGGCACTGTTTCGCCATTTCGGACGGATGTTGCACCTTGCACCGTGGATGTTGCACCCTGTAGATATCGATTATTCGGACGGCCATAACTTCTGGCTCGTTTAGAGTTACGGGAGCCATAACCTGTCAAAACGAAGGCCTCGATGAGTTCTACGGCTTTGACAGCTTTCAGCCATTAACGGTAAAACGGGATTACGGTGGATGGTCTTCGATTTACCATCGCTGGAGAGTGGTGCACCATGGTACTGTTCCATTTCAAATCCATGCACGCATTTCTAAAAGTCGTACGGCACTGTTTCGCCATTTCAGACGGATGTTGCACCTTGCACCGTAGATGTTGCACCTTGTAGATATCGATTATTCGGACGGCCATAACTTCTGGCTCGTTTAGAGTTACGGGAGCCATAACCTGTCAAAACGAAGGCCTCGATGAGTTCTACGGCATTGACAGCTTTCAGCCATCAACGGTAAAACGGGATTACCGTGACCCGTCTTCGACTTCCCATCGCTGAAGAGTGGTGCACCATGGTACTGTTCCATTTCAAATCCATGCACGCATTTCTAAAAGTCATACGGCGCTGTTTCGCCATTTCGGACGGATGTTGCACCTTGCACTGTGGATGTTGCACCCTGTAGATATCGATTATTCGGACGGGGATAACTTCTGGCTCGTTTAGAGTTACGGGAGCCATAACCTGTCAACACGAAGGCCTCGAGGAGTTCTACGGCTTTGACAGCTTTCGGCCATCAACGGATATATTAATGCACAAATAGGACAACCCGAATCACAATCGGGTCTCGTAAGTTTTTTACCCTTCGTTTTTTCGACACGTGGATTTTTACGGTAAAACGGGATTACCGTGGCTGGTGTTCGATTTACCATCGCTGGAGAGTGGTGCACCATGGTACTGTTCCGTTTTAAATCCATGCACGCATTCCTAAAGGTCGTACGGCACTGTTTCGCCATTTTGGACGGATGTTGCACCTTACACCGTGGATGTTGCACCCCGTAGATATCGATTATTCGGACGGCCATAACTTCTGGCTCGTTTAGAGTTACGGGAGCCATAACCTGTCAAAACAAAGCCTCGATGAGTTCTACGGCTTTGACAGCTTTCAGCCGTCAACAGATAGATTAATGCCCAAAAAGGACAACCCGAATCTCAATCGGGTCTCGTAAGTTTTTTACCCTTCGTTTTTTCGACACGTGGATTTTTACGGTAAAACGGGATTACCGTGGCCCGTCTTCGACTTCCCATCGCTGAAGAGTGGTGCACCATGGTACTGTTCCGTTTCAAATCCATGCACGCATTTCTAAAAGTCGTACGACACTGTTTCGCCATTTTGGACGGATGTTGCACCTTGCACCGTGGATGTTGCGCCCTGTAGATATCGATTATTCGGACGGCCATAACTTCTGGCTCGTTTAGAGTTACAGGAGTCATAACCTGTCAAAACGAAGACCTCGATGAGTTCTACGGCTTTGACAGCTTTCAGCCATCAACGTATAGACTAATGCATAAAAAGGACAACCCGAATCTCAATCGGGTCTCGTAAGTTTTTTTCCCTTCTTTTTGTCGACACGTGGATTTTTACGGCAAAACGGGATTACGGTGGCCCGTCTTCGATTTACCATCGCTGGAGAGTGATGCACCAAGGTACTGTTCCGTTTCAAATCCATGCACGCATTTCTAAAAGTCTTACGGCACTGTTTCTCCATTTCGGACGGATGTTGCACCTTGCACCGTGGATGTTGCACCCTGTAGATATCGATTATTCGGACAGTCATAACTTCTGGCTCGTTAAGAGTTACGTGAGCCATAACCTGTCAGAACGAAGGCCTCGATGAGTTCTATGGATTTGACAGCTTTCAGCCGTCAACGGATAGATTAATGCCCAAAAAGGACAACCCGAATCTCAATCGGGTCTCGTAAGTTTTTTACCCTTCGTTTTTTCGACACGTGGATTTTTACGGTAAAATGGGATTACCGTGGCCCGTCTTCGACTTCCCATCACTGAAGAGTGGTGCACCATGGTACTGTTTCGTTTCAAATCCACACACGCATTTCTAAAAGTCATACGGCACTGATTCGCCATTTCGGACGGATGTTGCACCTTGCACCGTGGATGTTGCACCCTGTAGATATCGATTATTCGGACGGGAATAACTTCTGGCTCGTTTAGAGTTACGGGAGCCATAACCTGTCAACACGAAGGCATCGATGAGTTCTACGGCTTTGACACCTTTCAGCCATCAACGGATATATTAATGCATAAAAAGGACAACCCGAATCTCAATCGGGTCTCGTAAGTTTTTTACCGTTCGTTTTTTCGACACGTGGATTTTTACGGTAAAATGGGATTACCGTGGCCCGTCTTCGACTTCCCATCGCTGAAGAGTGGTGCACCATGGTACTGTTCCGTTTCAAATCCATGCACGCATTTCAAAAAGGCATACGGCACTGTTTCGCCATTTCGGACGGATGTTGCACCTTGCACCGTGGATGTTGCACCCTGTAGATATCGATTATTCGGACGGCCATAACTTCTGACTCGTTTAGAGTTACGGGAGCCATAACCTGTCAAAACGAAGACCTCAATGAGTTCTACGGCTTTGACCGCTTTCAGCCGTCAACGGATAGATTAATGCCCAAAAAGGACAACCCGAATCTCAATCGGGTCTCGTAAGTTTTTTACCCTTCGTTTTTTCGACACGTGGATTTTTACGGTAAAACGGGATTACGGTGGCTGGTCTTCGATTTACCATCACTGGAGAGTGGTGCACCATGGTACTGTTCCATTTCAAATCCATGCATGCATTTCTAAAGGTCGTACGGCACTGTTTCGCCATTTCGGACGGATGTTGCACCTTGCACCGTGGATGTTGCACCCTGTAGATATCGATTATTCGGACGACCATAACTTCTGGCTCGTTTAGAGTTACGGGAGCCATAACCTGTCAAAACGAAGGCCTCGATGAGTTCTACGGCTTTGACAGCTTTCAGCCGTCAACAGATAGATTAATGCCCAAAAAGGACAACCCGAATCTCAATCGGGTCTCGTAAGTTTTTTACCCTTCGTTTTTTCGACACGTGGATTTTTACCGTAAAACGGGATTACCGTGGCCTGTCTTTGACTTTCCATCGCTGAAGAGTGGTGCACAATGGTACTGTTTCGTTTCAAATCCATGCACACATTTCTAAAAGTCGTACGGCACTGTTTCGCCATTTCGGACGGATGTTGCACCCTGTAGATATCGATTATTCGGACGACCATAACTTCAGGCTCGTTTAGAGTTACGGGAGCCACAACCTGTCAAAACGAAGGCCTCGATGAGTTCTACGGCTTTGACCGCTTTCAGCCGTCAACGGATAGATTAATGCTCAAAAAGGACAACCCGAATATCAATCGGGTCTCGTAAGCTTTTTACCCTTCGTTTTTTCGACCCGTGGATTTTTACGGCAAAACGGGATTACGGTGGCCCATCTTCGATTTACCATCGCTGGAGAATGATGCACCATGGTACTGTTCCATTTCAAATCCATGCACGCATTTCTAAAAGTCGTACGACACTGTTTCTCCATTTCGGACGGATGTTGCACCTTGCACCGTGGATGTTGCACCCTGTAGATATCGATTATTCGGACGGCCATAACTTCTGGCTCGTTAAGAGTTACGGGAGCCATAACCTGTCAAAACGAAGGCCTCGATGAGTTCTACGGCTTTGACAGCTTTCAGCCGTCAACAAATAGATTAATTCCCAAAAAGGACAACCCGAATCTCAATCGGGTCTCGTAAGTTTTTTACCCTTCGTTTTTACGACACGTGGATTTTTACGGTAAAACGGGATACCGTGGCCCGTCTTCGACTTCCCATCGCTGAAGAGTGGTGCACCATGGTATTGTTCCGTTTCAAATCCATGCACACATTTCTAAAATTCGTACGACACTGTTTCGCCATTTCGGATGGATGTTGCACCTTGCACCGTGGATGTTGCACCCTGTAGATATCGATTATTTGGAAGACCATAACTTCTGGCTCGTTCAGAGTTACGGGAGCCATAACCTATCAAAACGAAGGCCTCGATGAGTTCTACGGCTTTGACAGCTTTCATCCGTCAACAGATAGATTAATGCCCAAAAAGGACAACCCGAATCTCAGTCGGGTCTCGTAAGTTTTTTACCCTTCGTTTTTTCGACACGAGTATTTTTACGGTAAAACGGGATTACCGTGGCCCGTCTTCGACTTCCCATCGCTGGAGAGGGCTGCACCATGGTAATGTTCCGTTTCAAATCCATGCACGCATTTCTAAAAGTCATACGGCACTGTTTCGCCATTTCGGACGGATGTTGCACATTGCACCGTGGATGTTGCACCCTGTAGATATCGATTATTCGGACGGGCATAACTTCTGGCTCGTTTAGAGTTACGGGAGCCATAACCTGTCAAAACGAAGGACACTATGAGTTCTACGGCTTTGACAGCTTGCATCCATCAACGGATAGACTAATGTATAAAAAGGACAACCCGAATCTCAATCGGGTCTCGTAAGTTTTTTACCCTTCGTTTTTTCGACACGTGGATTTTTACGGCAAAACGGGATTACCGTGGCTGGTCTTCGATTTACCATCGCTGGAAAGTTGTGCACCATGGTACTGTTCCGTTTCCAATCCGTACATGCATTTCTAAAAGCCGTACGGCACTATTTCGCCATTTCGGACGGATGTTGCACCTTGCACCGTGGATGTTGCACCCTGTAGATATCGATTATTCGTCGGCCATAACTTCTGGCTCGTTTAGAGTTACGGGAGCCATAACCTGTCAAAACGAAGGCCTCGATGAGTTCTACGGCTTTGACCGCTTTCAGCCGTCAACGGATAGATTAATGCCCAAAAAGGACAACCCGAATCTCAATCGGGTCTCGTAAGTTTTTTACCCATCGTTTTTTCGACACATGGATTTTTGCGGTAAAACGGGATTACCGTGGCCCGTCTTTGACTTCCCATCGCTGGAGAGTGGTGCACCATGGTACTGTTCCGTTTCAAATCCATGCATGCATTTCTAAAAGTCGTACGGCATTGTTTCGCCACTTCGGACGGATGTTGCACCTTGCACCGTGGATGTTTCACCCTGTAGATATCGATTATTCGGACAGCCATAACTTCAGGCTCGTTTAGAGTTACGGGAGCCATAACCTGTCAAAACGAAGGCCTCGATGAGTTCTACGGCTTTGACAGCTTTCAACCATCAACGGATAGATTAATGCCCAAAACGGACAACCCGAATCTCAATCGCGTCTCGTAAGTTTTTTACCCTTCGTTTTTTCGACACGTGGATTTTTACGGTAAAACGGGATTAAGGTGCCCCGTCTTTGACTTTCCATCGCTGAAGACTGGTGCACCATGGTACCGTTCCGTTTCAAATCCATGCGCGCATTTCTAAAGGTCGTACGGCACTGTTTCGCCATTTCGGACGGTTGTTGCACCTTGCACCGTGGATGTTGCACCCTTTAGATGTCGATTATTCGAAGGGCCATAACTTCTGGCTCGTTTAGAGTTACGGGAGCCATAACCAGTCAAAACGAAGGCCTCGATGAGTTCTACGGCTTTGATAGCTTTCAGCCGTCAACGGATAGATTAATGCCCAAAAAGGACAACCAGAATCTCAATCGGGTCTCGCAAGTTTTTTACCCTTCGTTTTTTCGACACGTGGATTTTTACGGTAAAACGGGATTACCGTGGCCCGTCTTCGACTTCCCATCGCTGAAGAGTGATGCACCATGGTACTGTTCCGTTTCAAATCCATGCACGCATTTCTAAAAGTCGCACGACACTGTTTCTCCATTTCGGACGGATGTTGCACCTTGCACCGTGGATGTTGCACCCTGTAGATATCGATTATTCGGAAGGCCATAACTTCTGGCTCGTTTAGAGTTACGTGAGCCATAACCTGTCAAAACGAAGGCCTGGATGAGTTCTACGGCTTTGGCAGCTTTCAGCCGTCAACGGATAGATTAATGCCCAAAAAGGACAACCCGAATCTCAATCGATTTCTAAAGGCCGTCCGGCACTGTTTCGCAATTTCGGACGGATGTTGCACCTTGCACCGTGGATGTTACACCTTGTAGATATCGATTATTCGGACGACCATAACTTCTGGCTCGTTTAGACTTACGGGAGCCATAACCTGTCAAAACGAAGGTCTCGATGAGTTCTACGGCGTTGACAGCTTTCAGTCGTCAACGGATAGATTAATGCCCAAAAAGGTCAACCAGAATCTCAATCGGGTCTCGTAAGTTTTTCACCCTTCGTTTTTTCGACACGTGGATTTTTACGGTAAAACGGGATTACCGTACGGCACTATTTCTTCATTTCGGACGGATGCTGCACCTTGCACCATGGATGTTGCACCCTGTAGATATCGATTATTCGGACGACCATAACTTCTGGCTCGTTTAGAGTTACGGGAGCCACAACCTGTCAAAACGAAGGCCTCGATGAGTTCTACGACTTTGACCGCTTTCAGCCGTCAACGGATAGATTAATGCTCAAAAAGGACAACCCGAATATCAATCGGGTCTCGTAAGCTTTTTACCCTTCGTTTTTTCGACCCGTGGATTTTTACGGCAAAACAGGATTACGGTGGCCCGTCTTCGATTTACCATCGCTGGAGAGTGATGCACCATGGTACTGTTCCATTTCAAATCCATGCACGCATTCCTAAAAGTCGTACGACCCTGTTTCTCCATTTCGGACGGATGTTGCACCTTGCACCGTGGATGTTGCACCCTGTAGATATCGATTATTCGGACGGCCATAACTTCTGGCTCGTTAAGAGTTACGGGAGCCATAACCTGTCAAAACGAAGGCCTCGATGAGTTCTACGGCTTTGACAGCTTTCAGCCATCAAAAAATAGATTAATTCCCAAAAAGGACAACCCGAATCTCAATCGGGTCTCGTAAGTTTTTACCCTTCGTTTTTACGACACGTGGATTTTTACAGTAAAACGGGATACCGTGGCCCGTCTTCGACTTCCCATCGCTGAAGAGTGGTGCACCATGGTATTGTTCCGTTTCAAATCCATGCACACATTTCCAAAATTCGTACGACACTGTTTCGCCATTTCGGACGGATGTTGCACCTTGCACCGTGGATGTTGCACCCTGTAGATATCGATTATTTGGAAGACCATAACTTCTGGCTCGTTCAGAGTTACGGGAGCCATAACCTATCAAAACGAAGGCCTCGATGAGTTCTACGGCTTTGACAGCTTTCATCCGTCAATGGATAGATTAATGCCCAAAAAGGACAACCCGGATCTCAATCGGGTCTCGTAAGTTTTTTACCCTTCGTTTTTTCGACACGAGGATTTTTACGGTAAAACGGGATTACCGTGGCCCGTCTTCGACTTCCCATCGCTGGAGAGGGGTGCACCATGGTAATGTTCCGTTTCAAATCCATGCACGCATTTCTAAAAGTCATACGACACTGTTTCGCCATTTCGGACGGATGTTGCACATTGCACCGTGGATGTTGCACCCTGTAGATATCGATTATTCGGACGGGCTTAACTTCTGGCTCGTTTAGAGTTACGGGAACCATAACCTGTCAAAACGAAGGACACTATGACTTCTACGGCTTTGACAGCTTTCAGCCATCAACGGATAGACTAATGTATAAAAAGGACAACCCGAATCTCAATCGGGTCTCGTAAGTTTTTTACCCTTCGTTTTTTCGACACGTGGATTTTTACGACAAAACGGGATTACCGTGGCCGGTCTTCGATTTACCATCGCTGGAAAGTGGTGCACCATGGTACTGTTCCATTTCCAATCCATGCATGCATTTCTAAAAGCCGTACAGCACTATTTCGCCATTTCGGACGGATGTTGCACCTTGCACCGTGGATGTTGCACCCTGTATATATCGATTATTCGGACGACCATAACTTCTAGCTCGTTTAGAGTTACGGGAGCCATAACCTGTCAAAATGAAGGCCTCGATGAGTTCTACGGCTTTGACCGCTTTCAGCCGTCAACGGATAGATTAATGCCCAAAAAGGACAACCCGAATCTCAATCGGGTCTCGTAAGTTTTTTACCCTTCGTTTTTTCGACACATGGATTTTTACGGTAAAACGGGATTACCGTGGCCCGTCTTTGACTTCCCATCGCTAGAGAGTGGTGCACCATGGTACTGTTCCGTTTCAAATCCATGCATGCATTTCTAAAAGTCGTATGGCACTGTTTCGCCATTTCGGACGGATGTTGCACCTTGCACTGTGGATGTTTCACCCTGTAAATATCGATTATTCGGACGGCCATAACTTCAGGCTCGTTTAGAGTTACGGGAGCCTTAACCTGTCAAAACGAAGTCCTCGATGAGTTCTACGGCTTTGACAGCTTTCAGCCGTCAACGGATAGATTAATGCCCAAAAAGGACAACCCGAATCTCAATCGCGTCTCATAAGTTTTTTCCCTTCGTTTTTTCGACACGTGGATTTTTACGGTAAAACGGGATTACCGTGGCCCGTCTTCGACTTCCCATCGCTGGAGAGGGGTGCACCATGGTAATGTTCCGTTTCAAATCTATGCACGCATTTCTAAAAGTCATACGACACTGTTTCGCCATTTCGGACGGATGTTGCACATTGCACCGTGGATGTTGCACCCTGTAGATATCGATTATTCGGACGGGCATAACTTCTGGCTCGTTTAGAGTTACGGGAGCCATAACCTGTCAAAACGAAGGACACTATGACTTCTACGGCTTTGACAGCTTTTAGCCATGAACGGATAGACTAATGTATAAAAAGGACAACCCGAATCTCAATCGGGTCTCGTAAGTTTTTTACCCTTCATTTTTTTGACACGTGGATTTTTACGGCAAAACGGGATTACCGTGGCTGGTCTTCGATTTACCATCGCTGGAAAGTGGTGCACCATGGTACTGTTCCGTTTCCAATCCATGCATGCATTTCTAAAAGCCGTACGGCATTATTTCGCCATTTCGGACGGATGTTGCACCTTGCACCGTGGATGTTGCACCCTGTAGATATCGATTATTCGGACGGCCATAACTTCTGGCTCGTTTAGAGTTACGGGAGCCATAACCTGTCAAAACGAAGGCCTCGATGAGTTCTACGGCTTTGACCGCTTTCAGCCGTCAACGGATAGATTAATGCCCAAAAAGGACAACCCGAATCTCAATCGGGTCTCGTAAGTTTTTTAGCCTTCGTTTTTTCGACACATGGATTTTTACGGTAAAACGGGATTACCGTGGCCCGTCTTTGACTTTCCATCGCTGGAGAGTGGTGCACCATTGTACTGTTCCGTTTCAAATCCATGCATGCATTTCTAAAAGTCGTACGGCACTGTTTCGCCATTTCGGACGGATGTTGCACCTTGCACTGTGGATGTTTCACCCTGTAGATATCGATTATTCGGACGACCATAACTTGAGGCTCGTTTTGAGTTACGGGAGCCATAACCTGTCAAAACGAAGGCCTCGATGAGTTCTACGGCTTTGACAGCTTTCAGCCGTCAACGGATAGATTAATGCCCAAAAAGGACAACCCGAATCTCAATCGCGTCTCGTAAGTTTTTTACCCTTCGTTTTTTCGACACGTGGATTTTTACGGTAAAACGGGATTAAGGTGCCCCGTCTTCGACTTTCCATCACTGAAGACTGGTGCACCATGGTACCGTTCCGTTTCAAATCCATGCACGCATTTCTAAAGGTCGTACGGCACTGTTTCGCCATTTCGGACGGTTGTTGCACCTTGCACCGTGGATGTTGCACCCTTTAGATATCGATTATTCGAAGGGCCATAACTTCTGGCTCGTTTAGAGTTACGGGAGCCATAACCTGTCAAAACGAAGGCCTCGATGAGTTCTACGGCTTTGACAGCTTTCAGCCGTCAACGGATAGATTAATGCCCAAAAAGGACAACCAGAATCTCAATCGGGTCTCGCAAGTTTTTTACCCTTCGTTTTTTCGACACGTGGATTTTTACGGTAAAACGGGATTACCGTGGCCCGTCTTCGTCTTCCCATCGCTGAAGAGTAATGCACCATGGTACTGTTCCATTTCAAATCCATGCATGCATTTCTAAAAGTCGTACGGCACTGTTTCTCCATTTCGGACGGATGTTGCACCTTGCACCGTGGATGTTGCACCCTGTAGATATCGATTATTCGGAAGGCCATAACTTCTGGCTCGTTTAGAGTTACGGGAGCCATAACCTGTCAAAACGAAGGCCTGGATGAGTTCTACGGTTTTGGCAGCTTTCAACCGTCAATGGATAGATTAATGCCCAAAAAGGACAACCCGAATCTCAGTCGATTTCTAAGGGCCGTCCGGCACTGTTTCGCCATTTCGGACGGATGTTGCACCTTGCACAATGGATGTTACAACCTGTAGATATCGATTATTCGGACGGCCATAACTTCTGGCTCGTTTAGAGTTACGGGAGCCATAACCTGTCAAAACGAAGGCCTCGATGAGTTCTACGGCTTTGACAGCTTTCAGTCGTCAACGGATAGATTAATGCCCAAAAAGGTCAACCAGAATCTCAATCGGGTCTCGTAAGTTTTTCACCCTTCGTTTTTTCGACACGTGGATTTTTGCGGTAAAACGGGATTACCTTACGGCACTGTTTCTCCATTTCGGACGGATGTTGCACCTTGCACCGTGGATGTTGCACCCTGTAGATATCGATTATTCGGACGACCATAACTTCTGGCTCGTTTAGAGTTATAGGAGCCATAACCTGTCAAAACGAAGGCCTCGATGAGTTCTACGGCTTTGACAGCTTTCAGCCGTCAACGGATAGATTAATGCCCAAAAAGGACAACCCGAATCTCAATCGGGTCTCGTAAGTTTTTTACCCTTCGTTTTTTCGACACGTGGATTTTTACGGTAAAACGGGATTACCGTGGCCCGTCTTCGACTTCCCATCGCTGGAGAGTGGTGCACCATGGTATTGTTTCGTTTCAAATCCACGCACGCATTACTAAAAGTCGTACGGCACTGTTTCGCCATTTCGGGCGGATGTTGCACCTTGCACCGTGGATGTTGCACCCTGTAGATATCGATTATTCGGACGGTCATAACTTCTGGCTCGTTTAGTGTTACGGGAGCCATAACCTGTCAAAACGAAGGCCTCGATGATTTCTACGGCTTTCACAGCTTTCAGCCGTCAACGGATAGATTAATGCCCAAAAAGGACAACCCGAATCTCAATCGGGTCTCATAAGTTTTTTCCCTTCGTTTTTTCGACACGTGGATTTTTACGGTAAAACGGGATTACGGTGCCCCGTCTTCGACTTCCCATCGCTGAAGAGTGGTGCACCATGGTACTGTTCCGTTTCAAATCCATGCACTCATTTCTAAAGGTCGTACGTCACTGTTTCGCTATTTCGGACGGATGTTGCACCTTGCACCGTGGATGTTGCACCCTGTTGATATCTATTATTCGGACGGTCATAACTTCTGGCTCGTTTAGAGTTACGGGAACCATAATCTGCCAAAACGAAGACCTCGATGAGTTAACGGCTTTGACAGCTTTCAGCCGTCAACGGATAGAGTAATGCCCAAAAAGGCCAACCCGAATCTCAATCGGGTCTCGTAAGTTTTTTACCCTTCGTTTTTTCGACACGTGGATTTTTACGGTAAAACGGGATTACGGTGGCCCGTCTTCGACTTCCCATCGCTGAAGAGTGATGCACCATGGTACTGTTCCGTTTCAAATCCATGCGCGCATTTCTAAAGGCCGTACGGCACTGTTTCGCCATTTCGGACGGATGTTGCACCCTGTAGATATCGATTATTCGTACGGCCATAACTTCTGGCTCATTTAGAGTTATGGGAGCCATAACCTGTCAAAACGAAGGCCTCGATAAGTTCTACGGCGTTGACGGCTTTCAGCCGTCAACGGATAGATTAATGCCCAAAAAGGACAACCCGAATCTCAATCGGGTCTCGTAAGTTTTTTACCCTTCGTTTTTTCGACACATGGATTTTTACGGTAAAACGGGATTACCGTGGCCCGTCTTTGACTTCCCATCGCTGGAGAGTGGTGCACCATGGTACTGTTCCATTTCAAATCCATGCATGCATTTCTAAAAGTCGTACGGCACTGTTTCGCCATTTCGGACGGATGTTGCACCCTGCACCTTGGATGTTTCACCCTGTAGATATCGATTATTCGGACGGCCATAACTTCAGGCTCGTTTAGAGTTACGGGAGCCATAACCTGTCAAAACGAAGGCCTCGATGAGTTCTACGGCTTTGACAGGTTTCAGCCGTCAACGGATAGATTAGTGCTCAAAAAGGACAATCCGAATCTCAATCGCGTCTCGTAATTTTTTTACCCTTCGTTTTTTCGACACGTGGATTTTTATGGTAAAACGGGATTAAGGTGCCCCGTCTTCGACTTTCCATCGCTGAAGACTGGTGCACCATGGTACCGTTCCGTTTCAAATCCATGCACGCATTTCTAAAGGTCGTACGGCACTGTTTCGCCATTTCGGACGGTTGTTGCACCTTGCACCGTGGATGTTGCACCCTTTAGATATCGATTATTCGAAGGGCCATAACTTCTGGCTCGTCTAGAGTTACGGGAGCCATAACCTGTCAAAACGAAGGCCTCGATGAGTTCTACGGCTTTGACAGCTTTCAGCCGTCAACGGATAGATTAATGCCCAAAAAGGACAACCAGAATCTCAATCGGGTCTCGCAAGTTTTTTACCCTTCGTTTTTTCGACACGTGGATTTTTACGGTAAAACGGGATTACCGTGGCCCGTCTTCGACTTCCCATCGCTGAAGAGTGATGCACCATGGTACTGTTCCGGTTCAAATCCATGCATGCATTTCTAAAAGTCGTACGGCACTGTTTCTCCATTTTGGACGGATGTTGCACCTTGCACCGTGGATGTTGCACCCTGTAGAGGTCGATTATTCGGAAGGCCATAACTTCTGGCTCGTTTAGAGTTACGGGAGCGATAACCTGTCAAAACGAAGGCCTGGATGAGTTCTACGTGTTTGCACAAAAAATGGACAAACACCTCCAAGTCGTATTATTTTAGTTGAGTATGTGTGATTTTCAATGATTTTAGATGAGTATGTAAATATGAGAAAAGTAAGGGCTGAAATGTAAAAGACACGCAGATTTATAGTGGTTCGGCCAGAATGTGCCTACGTCCACTTTATATGTTATTATCTTTCTTCTTCCAGATTACAAGTACAATGCTTTGTATACAAGTGTATGAAAGTAGTTTGAAAGTTCCTTCCTTGCTTGAGCTCTCAAACTTGTCTGCCATTGTTGTACCCCTGCCCCTCTATTTATAGAGTGAGGTAGGGGGCAGGGGTCTTGGATGTATATAGCTGCCAGCGGGCCTGGGCTGAAGCAATCTGGCCTGGTAGTCATCTGGTTCGGCGGAGCTTCATTCGGCCGTGCATGGAGATGAAGTGGAGAGGCTTTGGTTTGGCGTGATGTATTGGTTCGGTGGTAGGTTTGGTCCGGTGATGGCTTCCCATCACTCTGGTTCGGTAGCATGGTTGGCTGTTGGTTCGGCATAAGGTGATGTGTGGGAGAATAGTTGGTTCGGCCATAGGTTGGACTGGTAGGGAAGTGGCGCATGGACCGGTAGGACCCTGGTCCGGTAGTAGGAGTGGTATGGTGGACCGGAGATGGGGTTGGTCCGGTAGGAGTCTGGCCGGATGAAGCTTCCTCTTGGCTACCGAATGGGTCGTGCCGAATGAGAACTAGGATATGCCGAATGGGACATAAGATCTGCCGAATGGACTCCTGCCGAATGTGCTTCTATGCTTGGGACATGCATTGCCGAACGAGGCTCCATTTCTCTGCCGAATGGGCTTGTGCACTGGGGATGCCGAATGGGCTATTGCCGAATGGCCTATAGGTTGGGCTTCCAAATGGTCCCTTGGCTTTGCTGGTGAAGGGTAGGATGTGAATACAAGTGAGGTTGGCGCCTCTTGGTCTCGAGGTCTTCTGGGTGAGAATTCGCCCAACATTTGCCCCCCAAAGTGGGGCACGTGCTTGCACGTGTCGCGCTTTGTTTCCTCGAGGTAGGAAGGTTTGTTTTGTAACGCCATGGGCTGGATGCTCGTATCCTGTTGATGTCCTGCGAAGGAATTTACAGTTTTAGTATGATTTCAAACGATGGCCGTTCGTGATCGAAATGTCTGGGATGAAGTGTATTGCGCCGTTCGAGGCGAGTTAGTGTGCCCCGAGGGGGCTTAGCATTATCGATGCCAGGTTCACGTTAGAGTGGGTCCCTGGATCGTTTGTCAAGGTGGTTTATCGCCAGCTCAGAGCATGCCTAGGGATCGTTCGCGATCCCGTACATGTGTAAGTAGCTTAGCCATTTCGTAATTATCAGAGTCAACTATCCGTCTCACCTATGAGTTTAAAAAGACGTGTCAAAGTGTAAATTCCCACGATGGTAGGGTTAACAACCATTCAGAGCGTGCCTATGGACCATTCGAGGTCGCGTACACGTGTAAACGATTTAATCCACGTCGGTGAGGATTTTACGACTTATTCACCGTTATCATAATCTTATTTTATTAGTTAGTTCTAGCGTTCGGTACTTATCTGAGTGAAGCGCCTGCGTGCCCCCTGTTTCTGGTTTCTGCTGGTAGAGACAGTTTTATTCGGTTGTTGGTTGGACCGGTACGCTGGTCCGGTATGTTGGTCCGGTAGGCCGAACCAGCTGGTTCGGCAATCCTGAGTTTGCCTATATATAGAGGCTACCCCCCTTAGTTTTCCCTTACCGAACCAAAGAGAGCCGAATCAATTTTTAGCCGAACCAAACTTCTGCCGAACCAAGCTTATACCGAATTAGGTATATATTCTTTTGCCGAATGGTTTTTTATCACCGAATGAATATGATTGCCGAATGCACACGAAGGGTTTTGTTTTACCGAATGATATGTATACCGGATGTGTTTTTTAGTGCCGAATGGACTTATGACCCCATTGCCGAATGAACTTAAGTCCCTAGTGCCGAATGAGCATAAGACCCTAGTGCCGAATGAACTTTGTATTCGGTCTTTGGGTGGAACTCTGGACTTATGTATGCTTGCTTGTATTCTTGTTCTAACATCATGTTTTTCACTTTTGTGTATGCAGATAAATGTCTCGCAAGGCGGAAACACGATCAGACAGACGGAAATCCAATGATGGAGGAGAGTCTTCTTCTGTGCCCCCAGCCCAACCAGGATCTGGGCAACATCGACCTGTTCCGAGGTCGTTGGTGGACGGACATGGTCCACAGGAACTTCTGGTCTCCCCTCCCGACTGCTTTCCTAGCTCCCTAAAGGAGGAGCAACTTGACGTTATATCCCGTTCCTTTGGGATAGACAGGGCTCTTATGCTGTTACCGGGGGAGGGGGTCATGCCATATGATCCCCCTGAGGGGTACTTCGCTTATAGCCGGTACCATTGCATGTGCGGGGCTATTCCTCCAATCAACGCCTGGATACTAAGCTTCGTCACTTATCTGAAGGTGGCTCCATTCCAGCTTCAGCCCAACTCTTATGCCATTCTGGTATGCTTATATGCTATCTTCCAGAAGAGATATGGGCGCGCCCCCTCCAACCGGGAAATACGATATCTGTACAATCTGAGGGGGTACAGGAAGGGGTCCCCATATATTAGCTTGGAGTCAGCCGTTTCCTTCAAGCCTGTTTTGGATTTATACTCGAAGTATAGCATGTTCAAGAAGGAATGGTTCTTTGTCAGGGATGACTCCGTCTCTATTCGCCGATTTACCTCCGGATGTAAGTAAAAACTCTACTCATAATTCCTGTCTTGGCTGTAATTCACTCTCTTATGCGCTTTTATTTCTTGCTAGCGACAGGTGGTTTTGCGGTTGTGGAAGATGATCGCTTGGTTCGGATGGCAGCAGAAATTGAAGCTATTTCCGGGAGAGACAGATCGGCTGCTTATCTGATTAGGAATGCCAGGCTCTTGTCGTATAATTTGATCCTCCCACATCAGTCCGTAGTCAAACAGAGGGACACGGCAGAAGAGAAGGCTGCCCAGCCTAAAGGTGGGGTGACAGCGAAGGGTGGCAAGAGGAAGCCCTTTGCACAACGTCCAGTCGTAGGAGGCAAGAAGCTCAAGGAGTCCGATGGCCCTTCTCCAAGTACTTGCCCGGATGTCCCGGAGGAGGAAGGTGTGGAAGAGGAGGAAGGAGGTGAAGTTGGAGAAGGGTCGGAGGGTGGAGGAGATGGCGATGGTCAGGGTGGTAGCGGTGTTGCTGCTCTAACCTCTGAGCAGGACCTCGAACTGGATGAGGCTCTCCGTCGGGCCTTCGGGGAGTCGGAGGGAGAGTCGGAAACGGAGAAGGGAACGGAGAAGGCAAAGGAAACCGGCAAAGCTGTGGCTGGCACTGACCCATCCTCTAAGGGTTCCTCAGCTAGGGTGATTCCGGCGATGCAAGGTGAACTTTTGTCTTCTGCCGATTCTATTTTCGATAAGGACTTAGAAATTTTTTACGGTTCACTTCCGTCCTGGAATGAGATCCAGGACTTATTGCAGTATCCCACTCCTCCGCCGGGTTTGTATAACAGATGTGTCTCCTCACTTTTCTTTCTTTTTAACTTAGCACATTTTTTGAATGCGGATTATTGTATGTTCGTAACATTTGTTCTTTATTCCAGGGGCAGGCCAGGCGGGTAAAACGTCGGATGTTCGACACCGCCTTGAACAATTTAAGTCGAGGAGAGCTTCCGCGAAACCTTCTACTGATCGCACTGGGGACGTAGTCAAGTACCGCCCTCTTCTTGGGGTCATCGAAGAGGGCATTCAGAAAAGGAAGCGGAGCCGTTCCTTATTTGAGTCTTCTTCTGCTTCGCAGCTTCCTACTCTGTCTCCCCCTACTCAGCCTCCTTGTGATACTACGGAGGAGAGCACGGAGCCCTGCCCCCCTCCTCCTCCTTCCAAGAGTTCTACTGTCATTCATATAAGGCGTCCCGATGTGCCTCGCCCCGTGCCTCGTGACCCTTTTGCCGGCCATCCTGATTTAGACCCAAGTTTTCGGGACATTTCATTCGATGAGACCACGGGCGAGCACCTACTTCCCCGCAACCCCATGGTAAGAGTGCTGGACGAGGCCAAATCTTTAGATCTTGATTTACTTACTACACGGGTAGTCACCATGGGGGACGAGGCCAAGGCTAATATTGATCGGGTGGCCGAAGAGACTAAGAAGTTAATGGAGCATCATGCTCGATTGGTCAAGGCCGGGGAGGAGATTGGGAGTGCTAACATTCGGTTAAGGCTAAAGGTTGCCGATCAGGCCAAGCAGCTTGCCGACCAAGCCATCCAGATCTCCCAGCATGAGGAAGCTTCCCAGCGTCTGAAAGAGACCATGGAGAAGGCAAGTAGGGCGGAGTTACGGAAAATGGAGGTCACCTGCAGGGAGCGGATTAACATGGCTATTACAACGGTGGATGAGGTTCGAAACGCGGATCTCGAGCGGGTAGAGGAGTTGTCAGGGAGGCTCGAGGCTGCGGAGATGGCTCAGGCCGAGTTGAAGGAGGAGATGGAGGAGATGAGGAGGTCCCTCAAGTTGAAGGAAGAGGAAATGAGAAGGTCACTCCAGGCTGACTGCTTGAGATACCAATCAGAGAGGGACGTCGCCATCACCAAGTTGCAAGCTTCCGAGGCCCGGGTGAGGGAGTTTGAGGAAAACGAGGGGATGATGGATGAGATGTTGCAGGATATGTACTTCCACACTTGGAAGGAGGGCGGCTTGTCTTGGATGGACGATTACCCTCGGGTCATGGCCAAGGTGTATCTCCAGGCTTTAGAGGAGGCCAGGGTGAATGCGGGTAAGGAAGGCGGAGAGGCTTTCAACTTGAGTGCGGTTACTGCTCAGTTCTCAAAGGAGGAGCAAGCGGCGGTGAAGGAGGGGATGCGGCTACTCGCTGCAGAGGAAGCGGGCGTGCAGTTGGATGATGAGGATCAAGCGGCGGATGCTGGTGAGTTATTCTTTTCCCTTTCTTTTCTTTTCGTGTTTTCATAACTTGATCGTTCGTTTAATGAATTCCTCTTCTGATCTGGACAGGTGGGACTTCAGATCCACATGCTGGGGGCTCCGATCCTGCGGCTAAGTAGGCTGGGGGAGTTGGTGATGGAGTGTGGATGCATCTGCCATCTTTTTGTTTCTTTTTTATCACTGTTCATGTTAGTCTTTGATATGCAACTGTAATAAAATTATTTGCAAAGAATAACTTCGTGTGATCTTATAATATAAGTTGATTTTGTCATGTTCAAATGTTGTTGCTATCTTTATGTGCTGTGTGAGAAGTATAATTATGTATATGCCTGTGATTCCACTTGTGTTTGATGTTAAGTTTTTGCTTGAAATATAATTTCACGTTTTGCAATGTCAGTGTATGAATAAGTTATAGTTACGCATTTATGTACAAGAGAAGAGAGTACCGCCCTTTATGTTTTATTCGCAGGCGGTAGCTTTGAGTGTCTTGTGTAACTGTTCACGGGTATAGCAGAGCGCCCTGCTACCCAGCATGCAGGCTTAGAGCCTCATGAGTGAATGCTTCCTATTTGGTTTCCTGTACTTTAGAGCTTGTCATACAGGATAGGAGAAAAATATTTAAATGAAATGGAAATATAGTAAAAGTAAAACTTCCAGTCACGGAAGGCCGTCGATGTGCTTAAGTTCGTGGCAAACGGGTTTTGTAGTCACTTTCCCTAGCTGTGGGTCTTGGAGACATTTGTCACCCATCTTACGCCTCCGCGGGGAGTTTTCTTTTTTACCACAGCCGCACTTAAGACACATCGGAGCCGAGATCGCGCACGGTAACTACCCGAACCGTTATGGTCCGTAATCGTGGGTATTATTCGATTTACCGTGGCCGGCTAGCGTGGGTGCCGTTGGCCGTGAACTACCCCTGGCTGGCCACACCTTATGTTGGGGCTTAAAGTAGGTTCACGGTTACCGACGAGCCGAACGCCGTAATGAGCTGCCATCGGCTATAGTCGGCCTTTATGATGACTTATAATCGGCTCATTACAGTTGGCTTTGAGGGCAGGCGCGCAATGAGTTAACCCGCAGCAGAGGGATGCTGGAGCAAAAGAGTCTCATTGGCGAGTGCATAGAATCGTGGCGTACCTGTTAGGCCTAGTCTAGATGAGGCCGCGGTGCGTCTTGAGTGGAGATGCCATAGGATTTTGTTCAACAGAAAGGGATAAAACTTAACAAGTAGCCAAGACATAAAGGAACAAGTTAAAAAGAGACAAGATTTTTTAAAGTGGTTCGGCACGAAAATGCCTACGTCCACTGGTTCTCTTTGTTAATTCACTTCATATGGGCAGTACAAGTTAAGAAAAGTATCGACGGAGGTGTCGGATGTTCCATGCCCTCTGGAACACCTCTCCGTCCACTGTTGACAAAATGTAAGCTCCGTTGTGGAGATCTTTGTGAATTACATATGGTCCGTCCCAGGTGGGGTCCAGTGCCCCGGGGCGCGGAAAGATTCGCCTGAGGACAAGATCTCCTTCTTGTAAGCTGCGATGCTTGACTTTGGAATTGTATAGTGCTGCCACTTTTTGTTTGTGAGCTGCTGCTTTGAGTGCTGCATCGTTTCTCCTTTCCTCAATCAGATCCAAAGACATGAGGAGGAGTTCTTCGTTTTCTTCTGGGTTGTAGTGGATCCTACGGTGGGAAGGCACAATAGTCTCAACTGGGAGCATTGCCTCCGATCCATATGCCAAAGAGAAAGGAGTATGTCCCGTTGATGTTCTGAAAGATGTGCGGTATGCCCATAGTGCCGTAGGAAGTTCGTCCACCCAAGCGCCTTTTGACTTTTCAAGTTTCTTCTTGATTAGGGTTTTGAGAATTTTGTTGACAGCTTCAACTTGTCCGTTTGCCTGAGGGTAAGCTACTGATGAGAAGCTTTTATGAATTCCATGCTCTTGGCACCAGTCGGCAAATTCTTCGCTGTCAAATTGGAGTCCGTTGTCTGATACGATCTTGAGGGGGACTCCATACCTGCACAGAATGTTTTTGATCAAGAAGTTAATAATTTTTGCTGAAGATATTTTGTTTAAAGGTTCCGCTTCCACCCATTTGGTGAAATAATCGACTGCCACTATAGCATATTTGGCTCCGCCTCGGCCCGTTGGCAGTTCGCCAATTAAGTCAATTCCCCATACAGCAAAGGGCCAAGGGCTGGTCATTTGAGTAATTTCGTTTGTGGGCAGTCGAGGGATCTTGGCGAACTTCTGACATCTGTCGCATTTCTTAACGAAGTCTAGGGTATCTTTGTTTAGTGTGGGCCAGTAATATCCATATCGGAGTATCTTTCTTGCCAAAGTCTGTCCTCCAGTGTGATCTCCGCATCCTCCCTGATGGATGTTTGTTAATATCTCCTTGGCTTCCCTTCCGGCGACGCATCTTAATAAGGGGCTAGAGAAGCCACGCCGGTAGAGGATGCCTTCTTGTATTGTGTAGTGGGGAACTTTTCTCAAGATCTTCTTGGCTTCGTCACGCCTGTCGGGTAGTATGCCATCTTGCAAATATTTCCGGATAGGAGTCATCCAGGTTCCTTCTTCGATTGCAGTTATCAGATTTACTTGTTCGAAACTTGGGGCTAGCTGCCTTGAGATTGCTGGTGCTCCGGGAATGGTGCTGTCCTTCATGCTAGCTTGCTTTGCAAGTTCATCTGCCTCTTGGTTTTCTTCTCGAGGAATGTGTTTGATTAGATAATGGTCCAATTGATCGAGCAGCAGTTTGGTTTTCTTTAGGTATGCTGTGAGTCGTTCTCCTCGAGTCTGGAATTCTCCTAGTACCTGGTTTACGATAAGCTGAGAATCACTATGAATACATAAGGAATTGATTCCAATTTCTAGGGCCAGTTCCAATCCCGCTATTACTGCTTCATATTCAGCATCGTTGTTAGTGGCCGTGAACTCCAATCTCAATGCATAGTACAACTTTCTTCCCCTGGGGGTGATGATCACAATACCTGCCCCCGAGCCTTGTTCGTTCGATGCTCCGTCTACAAAGAGGTTCCACTTGATGTTTTTTGCTACTTCGGATTGTTCCTTGCCTTCGTTGGTAGTGAATTCGGCAATGAAATCAGCCATGGCTTGTCCTTTGATAGCGGTGCGGGGATGGTAGGTGATATCATACTGACTTAGTTCGATGCACCATTTGAGGAGTCGCCCAGAAGTGTCAGGACGATGGAGCACTTGTCTTAGTGGTTGATCGGTTAGAACCCTGATGGAGTGAGACTGGAAGTAGTGTCGCAGTTTCCGTGACGCGATCAATAAACAATATGCTAACTTCTCAAGTTTAGGATATCTGGCTTCTGCCCCCGTAAATCTCTTGCTTACAAAGTAAACCGGACGTTGTGTGCGGTCTTCTTCTCTTACCAAGGCGGCGCTTAGAGCATGAGATGATACAGCGAGGTATAGGTATAACACTTCACCTTCATTTGGAGTTGAGAGTACTGGTGGTCTCTGAAGGTGTTCGATTAGGTTGAGGAAGGCTTTTAAGCATTCGTCGGTCCACTCGAACCTCCCTTTGTCTTTCTTGAGTGCTTCGAAGAAAGGGACACACTTGTCAGTTGCCTTGGAAATGAATCTGCTTAGGGCGGCCACCTTTCCGTTTAGGCTCTGCATTTCTTTCCGAGTGGAAGGTATCCTTATTTCTTTTAAAGCTCGGATTTGTTCAGGGTTTGCTTCGATTCCTCTGGCGTGGACGATGAATCCTAAGAATTTTCCCGATGATACTCCGAAGGAGCATTTTAGAGGATTCAGCTTCATTCCATATCGGCGAAGTACCCGAAACATATCGTCCAGATGGCTTACATGGTCGTTGGCTTTCCTGGACTTCACCAACATGTCATCCACATATACTTCCATAGTACGTCCTATCAGTTCTGCGAACATTTTGTTGACGAGGCGTTGATAGGTAGCTCCAGCATTTTTGAGTCCAAAAGGCATGACTTTGTAACAATATAATCCGCGGTCGGTGATGAAGCTAGTGTGGTCCTGATCGGGAGCGTGCATGGGGATCTGGTTATATCCGGAGTAGGCATCCATAAAAGATAGGAGTTCGTGCCCAGCTGTGCTGTCCACGAGTTGGTCAATTCGGGGAAGTGGGAAGCAGTCTTTCGGGCAAGCGTCATTCAGATTGGAGAAGTCAATACATGTTCGCCACTTTCCATTGGCCTTTTTTACTAGCACTGGGTTAGCGATCCATTCTGGGTAGATGGCTTCCCGTATGAAGTCATTAGCAAGTAGATTTTTTACTTCCTCATCAAGGGCTGCTGATCGCTCTGCCCCCATGCTCCTCTTTTTCTGCTTTACTGGTACCTTGGTGGGATCGATGTTCAACATGTGGCACGCTACGTCTGGAGAGATTCCTGTCATATCGGCGTGGGTCCACGCAAATACATCTAAGTTGTGGCGGAGAAAGTCAATGAGTCGACCCTTTAATTCCGTTTTCAGCTGAGATCCGATTTTTAATAGTTTACTTGAATCGTGCTTATCTACAGATACGAATTCCATAGCCTCTGCAGGCTCGGCGGTAGCCTCCTCCTCTTTATCCCGGGGGTCTAGTTCATTGAAGGGATCGCTTGTGTATCGAAGAGGAGGGGCTTTCTTTAGTTGCTATGCCTCCAAGCTTTTCATGCAGAGAGTAGTCTCTGCATCTTTTCCTTTATTCTTTCTGCGGTTGTTGCGAAGCTCAGTTACATAGCAGTCTCGGGCAGCGTCTTGATCTCCTTCTACTTCTCCTATTCCGTTGTCTGTCGGGAATTTCATCTTCAGGCACCAGGGGGCTAGGACAATTTGGAAGTCAGACAAGGCTGGTCTCCCCAAGAAGGCGTTGTAAGCCGAGTGGTTCTCTATTAGCACGAACGTTTGTTTTCGCACCACGGAGCGGGGATGACTTCCTATTTCGACGAAGAGGTCAAGTTGCCCGAGGGGCATTTTTGCATCTCCAGTGAAACCGTGCAGTGGTTTGTCGCAGGGAGACACATCCTTCATTGATAACTTCATTTTGTCGAAAGCATGTTTGAACAAGATGTTTACGGAGCTTCCCGTGTCTATTAGAATCCGAAAAACTTTAGCAGGGCCGAACCAGGCAGAGATGACCATAGGATCCATATGTGGGTACTGTCTTCCTTCCAAATCGCGTCTACTGAATATGATGTCGTCGCTCTCTTTTCGTTTCGGTTGGCGTTCTTCTGTGACGGAGTTAACGTATCCTTCGGCATTTCTAAGCGACTTGCCGTACCTTTCCATCTCTGCCCAACTTCTGTCGGCAATGTGTGGTCCTCCTGAGATGGTAAGGACTACTATCTTCTCTTGACTAGAGCCACTGGTGTTGTGATTGTTGCGACTCCCTCCGCCTACTTCTGGGAGGGGTTGCTTTGAGTTCTCATTGGCAGGAGTTGGAGTCCTGTTCTGACTTTTCACATAACGTTCCAGTCTTCTTCTTCTAATGTGTTCTTCGATCAAGTCCCGAAGATGGTGGCATTCATTGGTGTCATGTCCGTGGGATTCGTGGAAGCGACAGAACTTTCCGGACTTGAGTGCGTTATCTGATTCTTTCTTGTGCGGGGGGCGCTTGTATCCGAGTTCGCCCTGAGTGGCTAGGTAGATGTTTTCGATTGTTTCATTCAAAGGAGTGTAGGAGTCAAATCTTGGCCCTGGTCGATATTGGCGCTTCTCACCCTTTCTGCCCCCAGCATTGTCTCTAGATTCATTTCTTCGAGCGTCCTTAGCTGCAGTGGGAACCTTGTCCTGAATTATCTTGCCTTGTTGCCCTGGCTGCCTCTCCGTAGCAGCGTCTTCAAGTCTCATATACTTTCCAGCTTCATGGAAGAAATCAGGCAAGGTAACTGGTTTTTCCTTAGTTAATCTTCTGGCAAACTTGGTGTCTGGATGCACACCACTACAGAGGGCCATTAGAGTGAGTTTTTCATCGGCATCTTGAACTGCTGCCGCTGCGGCGTTGAACCGTGTTAGATATTGTTGTAGCGTCTCTCCGGTTTTCTGTTTGACATTGGATAGAGAATAAGCATCCCTGGGTTGTTCCACATGGATGCGGAACTGGCTAATAAACCTTTCTTTTAACATCTCCCATGAGTTGATGGATCCTTGGGGTAGATGGCAGAACCAGGAGGTAGCTAGATCTGATAGGAATAGCGGAAAGCATTTACATAATACTCCTTCTGTTGCTCCACTCATGAGCATATGCTGGGTGTATCTCTGCAGGTGTACGATGGGGTTGGAAGTTCCTTTGTAAGGTTCCATGGTTGGCATTTTCCATTCCCGGGGAGTGATGGCAGTTTCGATATTTCGGGTAAAGGGACTGGTGACCCTAGCGCCTATTCCCCGGTCCCTTTGCTCCCGTTGGACACATTCTTTGAATAATCGTGCCATCCGCTCGTCAGAACTTGGAGCGGACAAAAATGAGCTCGGTTCTTCCCTGCGGGATCTATCTCGCCCAGATGACCTGTAGGGATGGTACAGTCTATCACCTCTAGCATTATCCAGTGGTTGTCTTTGGCTGCTTGGATGCACGCTAGGACCAGCTACAGTTGCCCCCCGCCTTGATCTTCCCCTGTGGGGTTCTGTTTCGAGCACATCCATGGGGTCAACTTCGGGCTGGGTTCTAGCTCGGCTCCGTTCAGCGGGGTTTCTATGATTAGGTGGCATGACTGGCTCAGCTACATCCGACCCTCGCCTGGTGCCTCCCCCGCTAGGTTCGGTTCCAAGGGCTTCCTCGAGTCGGAATTCGGGCTGAGTCCGGGCGCGGCCCCTATCATCGTTTTTCCTGTTGATAGCTTGTTCGAAGAGTGAAGACCTTTGTTGCCTCCGGGATCCTCCGGATTGGGATTCACCCCATGATTCAGTGTTGCGGTTGGACTCTTCAGCGTCCCTTAAGCGTGTCATGAGTTGGTCCACCAAAGTTT
Organism: Allium cepa; assembly: GCA_030765085.1. Classification (NCBI taxonomy): domain Eukaryota; kingdom Viridiplantae; phylum Streptophyta; class Magnoliopsida; order Asparagales; family Amaryllidaceae; genus Allium; species Allium cepa. Next base: position 5,560,777 of record CM060941.1, read on the forward strand.
CTTGTTGGGATGTGAAGCGGTTAGTTACTTCAGCCACAACCCTGTCCAGATCTGCCCTAGTGATTGGTTGTTCCGCTGCGGGACCAGTTGGATTTTCCTGATTTTCATCTGGTACTGCTGTTGAAGTGGGCTGATCTGTGATTGCTGGATCTGGAAGGCTGCTAGTTGCGATGTTCTTTCCTTTGTTAACATCCCTTCTCTGTTTGGAAGGCATGATTTCTAAGCAACGAGTGATGTTGTTAGGAAGAAGGTTGAGTGGGAGAAGATGAAGCCTGAGTTCAGCTCTCAATGAAAGCACCAAAAATGTTTGCACAAAAAATGGACAAACACCTCCAAGTCGTATTATTTTAGTTGAGTATGTGTGATTTTCAATGATTTTAGATGAGTATGTAAATATGAGAAAAGTAAGGGCTGAAATGTAAAAGACACGCAGATTTATAGTGGTTCGGCCAGAATGTGCCTACGTCCACTTTATATGTTATTATCTTTCTTCTTCCAGATTACAAGTACAATGCTTTGTATACAAGTGTATGAAAGTAGTTTGAAAGTTCCTTCCTTGCTTGAGCTCTCAAACTTGTCTGCCATTGTTGTACCCCTGCCCCTCTATTTATAGAGTGAGGTAGGGGGCAGGGGTCTTGGATGTATATAGCTGCCAGCGGGCCTGGGCTGAAGCAATCTGGCCTGGTAGTCATCTGGTTCGGCGGAGCTTCATTCGGCCGTGCATGGAGATGAAGTGGAGAGGCTTTGGTTTGGCGTGATGTATTGGTTCGGTGGTAGGTTTGGTCCGGTGATGGCTTCCCATCACTCTGGTTCGGTAGCATGGTTGGCTGTTGGTTCGGCATAAGGTGATGTGTGGGAGAATAGTTGGTTCGGCCATAGGTTGGACTGGTAGGGAAGTGGCGCATGGACCGGTAGGACCCTGGTCCGGTAGTAGGAGTGGTATGGTGGACCGGAGATGGGGTTGGTCCGGTAGGAGTCTGGCCGGATGAAGCTTCCTCTTGGCTACCGAATGGGTCGTGCCGAATGAGAACTAGGATATGCCGAATGGGACATAAGATCTGCCGAATGGACTCCTGCCGAATGTGCTTCTATGCTTGGGACATGCATTGCCGAACGAGGCTCCATTTCTCTGCCGAATGGGCTTGTGCACTGGGGATGCCGAATGGGCTATTGCCGAATGGCCTATAGGTTGGGCTTCCAAATGGTCCCTTGGCTTTGCTGGTGAAGGGTAGGATGTGAATACAAGTGAGGTTGGCGCCTCTTGGTCTCGAGGTCTTCTGGGTGAGAATTCGCCCAACACTACGGCTTTGGCAGCTTTCAGCCGTCAACGGATAGATTAATGCCCAAAAAGGACAACCCGAATCTCAATCGATTTCTAAAGGCCGTCCGGCACTGTTTCGCCATTTCGGACGGATGTTGCACCTTGCACCGTGGATGTTACACCCTGTAGATATCGATTATTCGGACGGCCATAACTTCTGGCTCGTTTAGAGTTACGGGAGCCATAACCTGTCAAAACGAAGGCCTTGATGAGTTCTACGGCTTTGACAGCTTTCAGTCGTCAACGGATAGATTAATGCCCAAAAAGGTCAACCAGAATCTCAATCGGGTCTCGTAAGTTTTTCACCCTTCGTTTTTTCGACACGTGGATTTTTACCGTAAAACGGGATTACCGTACGGCACTATTTCTCCATTTCGGACGGATGTTGCACCTTGCACCGTGGATGTTGCACCCTGTAGATATCGATTATTCGGACGACCATAACTTTGGCCTCGTTTAGAGTTACAGGAGCCATGACCTGTCAAAACGAAGGCCTCGATGAGTTCTACGTCTTTGACAGCTTTCAGCCGTCAACGGATAGATTAATGCCCAAAAAGGACAACCCGAATCTCAATCGGGTCTCGTAAGTTTTTTACCCTTCGTTTTGTCGACACGTGGATTTTTACGGTAAAACGGGATTACCGTGGCCCGTCTTCGACTTCCCATCGCTGGAGAGTGGTGCACCATGGTACTGTTCCGTTTCAAATACAAGCACGAATTACTAAAAGTCGTACAGCGCTGTTTCGCCATTTCGGGCGGATGTTGCACCTTGCACGGTGGATGTTGCACCCTGTAGATATCGATTATTCGGACGGCCATAACTTCTGGCTCATTTAGAGTTACGGGAGCCATAACCTGTCAAAACGAAGGCCTCGATGATTTCTACGGCTTTCACAGCTTTCAGCCGTCAACGGATATAATAATGCCCAAAAAGGACAACCCGAATCTCAATCGGGTCTCATAAGTTTTTTCCCTTCGTTTTTTCGACACGTGGATTTTTACGGTAAAACGGGATTACCGTGGCCCGTCTTCAACTTCCCATCGCTGAAGAGTGATGCACCATGGTACTGTTCCGTTTCAAATCCATGCATGCATTTCTAAAAGTCGTACGGCACTGTTTCTCCATTTCGGACGGATGTTGCACCTTGCACCATGGATGTTTCACCCTGTAGATATCGATTATTCGGACGGCCATAACTTCTGCCTCATTTAGAGTTACGGGAGCCATAACCTGTCAAAACGAAGGCCTCGATGAGTTCTACGGCTTTCACAGCTTTCAGCCGTCAACGGATAGATTAATGCCCAAAAAGGACAACCCGAATCTCAATCGATTTCTAAAGGTCGTCCGGCACTGTTTCGCCATTTCGGACGGATGTTGCACCTTGCACCGTGGATGTTGCACCCTGTAGATATCGATTATTCGGACAGCCATAACTTCTGGCTCGTTTAGAGTTACGGGAGCCATAACCTGTCAAAATAAAGGCCTCGATGAGTTCTACGGCTTTGACAGCTTTCAGCCGTCAACGGATAGATTAATGCCAAAAAAGGACAACCAAAATCTCAATCGGGTCTCGTAAGTTTTTTACCCTTCGTTTTTTCGACACGTGGATTTTTACGGTAAAACGGGATTACCGTACGGCATTGTTTCGCCATTTCGGACGTATGTTGCACCTTGCACCGTGGATGTTGCACCCTGTAGATATCGACTATTCGGACGGCCATAACTTCTGGCTCGTTTGGAGTTACGGGAGTCATAACCTGTCAAAACGAAGGCCACGATGAGTTCTACGGCTTTGACAGCTTTCAGCAGTCAACGGATAGATTAATGCCCAAAAAGGACAACCCGAACTCAATCGGGTCTCGTAAGTTTTTTACCCTTCGTTTTTTTGACACGTGGATTTTTACGGCAAAACAGGATTACGGTGGCCCGTCTTCGACTTTCCATCGCTGGAGAGTGGTGCACCATGGTACTGTTCCATTTCAAATCCATGCACGCATTTCTAAAGGTCGTACGACACTGTTTCGCCATTTCGGACGGATGTTGCACCGTGCACCGTGGATGTTGCACCTTGTAGATATGAACTATTCGGACGGCCATAACTTCTGGCTCGTTTAGAGTTACGGGAGCCATAACCTGTCAAAATGAAGGCCTCGATGAGTTCTACGGCTTTGACAGCATTCAGCCGTCAACGTATAGATTAATGCCCAAAAAGGACAACCCGAATCTCAATCCGGTCTCGTAAGTTTTTTACCCTTCGTTTTGTCGACACGTGGATTTTTACGGTAAAACGGGACTACCGTGGCCCGTCTTCGACTTCCCATCGCTAGAGAGTGGTGCACCATGGTACTGTTCCGTTTCAAATCAATGCACGCATTTCTAAAAGTCATACGACACTGTTTCACCATTTCGAACGGATGTTGCACCTTGCACCGTGGATGTTGCACCCTGTAGATATCGATTATTCGGACGGTCATAACTTCTGGCTCGTGTAGAGTTACAGGAGCCATAACCTGCCAAAGCGAAGACCTCGATGAGTTCTACGCTTTGACAGCTTTCAGCCGTCAACGGATAGATTAATGCCCAAAAAGGACAACCCAAATCTCAATCGGGTCTCGTAAGTTTTTTACCCTTCGTTTTTTCGACACGTGGATTTTTACGGTAAAACGGGATTACGGTGGCCCGTCTTCGACTTCCCATCGCTGAAGAGTGATGCACCATGGTACTGTTCCGTTTCAAATCCATGCACGCATTTCTAAAGGCCGTATGGCACTGTTTCGCCATTTCGGACGGATGTTGCACCTTGCACCGTGGATGTTGCACCCAGTAGAAATCGATTATTCGGACGGCCATAACTTCTGGCTCGTTCAGAGTTACGGGATCCATAACCTGTCAAAACGAAGGCCTCGATGAGTTCTACGGGTTTGACAGATTTCAGCCGTCAATGGATAGATTAATGCCCAAAAAGGACAACCCGAATCTCAATCGGGTCTCGTAAGTTTTTTACCCTTCGTTTTTTCGACACGTGGATTTTTACGGCAAAACGGGATTATGGTGGCCCGTCTTCGACTTTCCATCGCTGGAGAGTGGCGCACCATGGTACTGTTCCGTTTCAAATCCATGCATGCATTTCTAAAGGTCGTACGGCACTGTTTTGCCATTTCGGACGGATGTTGCACCTTGCACCGTGGATGTTGCACCTTGTAGATGTGAACTATTCGGCCGGCCATAACTTCTGGCTCGTTTAGAGTTACGGGAGCCATATCCTGTCAAAATGAAGGGCTCGATGAGTTCTACGGCTTTGACAGCATTCAGCCGTCAACGCATAGATTAATGCCCAAAAAGGACAACCCGAGTCTCCATCCGGTTTCGTAAGTTTTTTACCCTTCGTTTTTTCGACACGTGGATTTTTACGGTAAAACGGGATTACCGTGGCCCGTCTTCGACTTCCCATCGCTGAAGAGTGGTGCACCATGGTACTGTTCCGTTTCAAATCCATGCACGCATTTCTAAAGGTCGTACGACACTGTTTCCCCATTTCGAACGGATGTTGCACCTTGCACCGTGGATGTTGCACCCTGTAGATATCGATTATTCGTACGGCCATAACTTCTGGCTCGTTTAGACTTACGAGAGCCATAACCTGTCAAAGCGAAGGCCTCGATGAGTTCTACGGCTTTGATAGCTTTCAGCCATCAACGGATAGATTAATTCCCAAAAAGGACAACCCGAATCTCAATCGGGTCTCGTAAGTTTTTTACCCTTCGTTTTTTCGACACGTGGATTTTTACGGTAAAACGGGATTACCGTGGCCCGTCTTCGACTTCCCATCGCTGAAGAGTGATGCACCATGGAACTGTTCCGTTTCAAATCCATGCACGCATTTCTAAAAGTCGTACGGCACAGTTTCTCCATTTCGGACGGATGTTGCACCATGCACCGTGGATGTTGCACCCTGTAGATATCGATTATTCGGGCGACCATAACTTCTGGCTCGTTTAGAGTTACGGGAGCCATAACCTGTCAAAATGAAGGCCTCGATGAGTTCTACGGCTTTGACAGCATTCAGCCGTCAACGTATAGATTAAGGCCCAAAAAGGACAACCCGAATCTCAATCCGGTCTCGTAAGTTTTTTACCCTTCGTTTTTTCGGCATGTGGATTTTTACGGTAAAACGAGATTACCGTGGCCCGTCTTCGACTTCCCATCGCTGAAGAGTGGTGCACCACGGTACTGTTCCTTTCAAATCCATGCACGCATTTCTAAAGGTCGTACGTCACTTTTTCTCCATTTTGAACGGATGTTGCACCTTGCGCCGTGGATGTTGCACCCTGTAGATATCGATTATTCGGACGGCCATAACTTCTGGCTCGGTTAGTGTTACGGGAGCCATAACCTGTCAAAACGAAGGCCTCGATGAGTTCTACGGCTTTGATAGCTTTCAGCCATCAACAGATAGATTAATGCCCAAAAAGGACAACCCGAATCTCAATCGGGTCTCGTAAGTTTTTTACCCTTCGTTTTTTCGACACGTGGATTTTTACGGTAAAACGGGATTAGAGTGGCCCGTCTTCGACTTCCCATCGCTGAAGAGTGATGCACCATGGAACTGTTCCGTTTCAAATCCATGCACGCATTTCTAAAAGTCGTACGGCACTGTTTCTCCATTTTGGACGGATGTTGCACCTTGCACCGTGGATGTTGCACCCTGTAAATATCGATTATTCGGACGGCCATAACTTCTGGCTCGTTTAGAGTTACGGTAGCCATAACCTATCAGAACGAAGGCCTCGATGAGTTCTATGGCTTTGACAGCTTTTAGCCGTCAACGGATAGATTAATGCCCAAAAAGGACAACCCGAATCTCAATCGGGTCTCGTAAGTTTTTTACCCTTCGTTTTTTCGACACGTGGATTTTTACGGTAAAACGGGACTACCGTGGTCCGTCTTCGACTTCCCATCGCTAGAGAGTGGTGCACCATGGTACTGTTCCGTTTCAAATCAATGCACGCATTTCTAAAAGTCATACGGCACTGTTTCGCCATTTCGGACGGATGTTGCACCTTGCACCGTGGATGTTGCACCCTGTAGATATCGATTATTCGGACGGTCATAACTTCTGGCTCATGTAGAGTTACAGGAGCCATAACCTGCCAAAGTGAAGACCTCGATGAGTTCTACGCTTTGACAGCTTTCAGCCGTCAACGAATAGATTAATGCCCAAAAAGGATAACCCTAATCTCAATCGGGTCTCGTAAGTTTTTTACCCTTCGTTTTTTCGACACGTGGATTTTTACGGTAAAACGGGATTACGGTGGCCCGTCTTCGACTTCCCATCGATGAAGAGTGATGCACCATGGAACTGTACCGTTTCAAATCGCTGCACGCATTTCTAAAGGCCGTATGGCACTGTTTTGCCATTTCGGACGGATGTTGCACCTTGCACCGTGGATGTTGCACCCTGTAGAAATCGATTATTCAGACGACCATAACTTCTGGCTCGTTCAGAGTTACGGGAGCCATAACCTGTCAAATCGAAGGCCTCGATGAGTTCTACGGGTTTGACAGCTTTTAGCTGTCAACGGATAGATTAATGCCCAAAAAGGACAACCCGAATCTCAATCGGGTCTCGTAAGTTTTTTACCCATCGTTTTTTCGACGCGTGGATTTTTACGGCAAAACGGGATTACGGTGGCCCATCTTCGACTTTCCATCGCTTGAGAGTGGTGAACATGGTACTGTTCCGTTTCAAATCCATGCACGCATTTCTAAAGGTCGTACGGCACTGTTTCGCCATTTCGGACGGATGTTGCACCTTGCACCGTGGATGTTGCACCCTGTAGATATCGATTATTCGGACGGCCATAACTTCCGGCTCGTTTAGAGTTACGGGAGCCATAACCTGTCAAAACGAAGGCCTCGATGAGTTCTACGGCTTTGACAGCTTTCAGCCGTCAACGGATAGATTAATGCGCAAAAAGACTACCCGAATCTCCATCGGGTCTCGTAAGTTTTTTACCCTTCGTTTTTTCGACACGTGGATTTTTACGGTAAAACGGGATTACCGTGGCCCGTCTTCGACTTTCCATCGCTGGAGAGTGGTGCACCATGGTACCGTTCCGTTTCAAATCCATGCACGCATTTCTAAAAGTCGTACGGCACTGTTTCACCATTTCGGATGGATGTTGCACCTTGCACTGTGGATGTTGCACTCTGTAGATATCGATAATTCAAACGGCCATAACTTCTGGAGCCATAACCTGTCAAAACGAAGGCCTCGATGAGTTCTACGGCTTTGACAGCTTTCAGCCATCAACGGATATATTAATGCCCAAAAAGGACAACCTGAATCTCAATCGGGTCTCGCAAGTTTTTTACCCTTCGTTTTTTCGACATGTGGATTTTTACGTTAAAACGGGATTACCGTGGCCCGTCTTCGACTTCCCATCGCTGGAGAGTGGTTCACCATGGTAGTGTCCGTTTCAAATCCATGCATGCATTTCTAAAAGTCGTACGACACTGTTTCACCATTTCGGACGGATGTTGCACGTTGCACCGTGGATGTTGCACACTGTAGATATCGATTATTCGGACGGCCATAACTTCTGGCTCGTTTAGAGTTACGGGAGCCATAACCTGTCAAAATGAAGGCCTCGATGAGTTCTATGGCTTTGACAGCTTTCAGCCGTCAACGGATGTAATAATGCACAAAAAGGACAACCCGAATCTCAATCGGGTCTTGTAAGTTTTTTACCCTTCTTTTTTTCGACACGTGGATTTTTACGGTAAAACGGAATTACCGTGGCCCGTCTTCGACTTCCCATCGCTGGAGTGTGGTGCACCATGGTACTGTTCCATTTCAAATCCATGCATGCATTTCTAAAAGTCGTACGGCACTGTTTCCCCATTTCGGACGGATGTTGCACCGTGCACCAAGGATGTTGCACCCTGTACATATCGATTATTCAAACGGCCATAACTTCTGGCTCATTTGTAGTTACGGGATCCATAACCTGTCAAAACGAAGGCCTCGATGAGTTCTAAAGCTTTGACAGCTTTCAGCCGTCAATGGATAGATTAATTCCCAAAAAGGACAACCCGAATCTCAATCGGGTCTCGTAAGTTTTTTACCCTTCGTTTTTTTGACACGTGGATTTTTAAGGTAAAACAGGATTACCGTGGCCCGTCTTCAACTTCCCATCGCTGGAGAGTGGTGCACCATGGTACTGTTCCGTTTCCAATCCATGCACGCATTTCTAAAAGTTGTACGACACTGTTTCCCAATTTCGGAAGGATGTTGCACCTTCACCGTGGATGTTGCACCCTGTAGATATCGATTATTTGGACGGCAATAACTTCTGACTTGTTTAGAGTTACGGGAGCCATAACCTGTCAGAACGAAGGCCTCGATGAGTTCTATGGCTTTGACAGCTTTCAGCCATCAACGGATAGATTAATGCCTAAAAAGGACAACCCGAATCTCAATCGGGTCTCGTAAGTTTTTTACCCTTCGTTTTTTCGACACGTGGATTTTTACGGCAAAACGGGATTATTCTGGCCCGTCTTCGACTTCCCATCGCTGGAGAGTGGTGCACCATGGTACTGTTCCGTTTCAAATCCATGCACATATTTCTAAAAGTCGTACGGTACTGATTCGCCATTTCGGACGGATGTTGCACCTTGCACCGTGGATGTTGCACCCTGTAGATATCGATTATTCGGACGGCCATAACTTCTGGCTCGTTTAGAGTTACGGGAGCATAACCTGTCAAAACGAAGGCCTTGATGAGTTCTACGGCTTTGACCGCTTTCAGCCGTCAACGGATAGATTAATGCCCAAAAAGGACAACCCGAATCTCAATTGGGTCTCGTAAGTTTTTTACCCTTCGTTTTTTCGACGCGTGGATTTTTACGGTAAAACGGGATTACGGTGGCTGGTCTTCAACTTACCATCGCTGGAGAGTGGTGCACCATGGTACTGTTCCGTTTCAAATCCAGGCACGCATTTCTAAAAGTCGTACGGCACTATTTCGCCATTTCGGACGGATGTTGCACCTTGCACCGTGGATGTTGCACCCTGTAGATATCGATTATTCGGACAACCATAACTTCTGGCTCGTTTAGAGTTACGGGAGCCATAACCTGTCAAAACGAAGGCCTCGATGAGTTCTACGGCTTTGACAGCTTTCAGCCGTCAACAGATAGATTAATGCCCAAAAAGGACAACCCGAATCTCAATCGGGTCCTGTAAGTTTTTTACCCTTCGTTTTTCGACACGTGGATTTTTACGGTAAAACGGGATTACCGTGGCCCGTCTTCGACTTCCCATCGCTGGAGAGTGGTGCACCATGGTACTGTTCCATTTCAATTCCATGCACACATTTCTAAAAGTCGTACGGCACTGTTTCGCCGTTTCGGAAGGATGTTGCGCCTTGCACTGTGGATGTTGCACCCTGTAGATATCGATTATTCGGACGGCCATAACTTCTGGCTCGTTTAGAGTTACGGGAGCCATAACCTGTCAAAACGAAAGCCTCGATGAGTTCTACGGCTATGACAGCTTTCAGCCATCAACGGATAAATTAATGCCCAAAAAGGACAACCCGAATCTCAATCGGGTCTCGTAAGTTTTTTACCCTTCGTTTTTTCGACACGTGGATTTTTACGGTAAAACGGGATTACCGTGGCCCGTCTTCGACTTCCCATCGCTGGAGAGTGGTGCACCATGGTACTGTTCCGTTTCAAATCCACGCACGCATTTCTAAAAGTCGTACGGCACTGTTTAGCCATTTCGGCCGGATGTTGCACCTTGCACCGTGGATGTTGCACCCTGTAGATATCGATTATTCGGACGACCATAACTTCTGGCTCGTTTAGAGTTACGGGAGCCATAACCTGTCAAAACGAAGGCCTCGATGAGTTCTACGGCTTTGACAGCTTTCAGCCGTCAACGGATAGATTAATGCCCAAAAAGGACAACCCGAAACTCAATCGGGTCTCGTAAGTTTTTTGCCCTTCATTTCTTCAACACGTGGATTTTTACGGTAAAACAGGATTACGGAGGTTGGTCTTCGATTTACCATCGCTGGAGAGTGGTGCACCATGGTACTGTTCCGTTTCAAATCCATGCACACATTTCTAAAAGTCGTACAGCACTGTTTCGCCATTTCGGCCGGATGTTGCACCTTGCATCGTGGATGTTGCACCCTGTAGATATCGATTATTCGGGCGACCATAACATCCGGCTCGTTTAGAGTTACGGGGGCCATAACCTGTCAAAACGAAGGCCTCGATGAGTTCTACGGCTTTGACAGCTTTCAGCCGTCAACGGATAGATTAATGCCCAAAAAGGACAACCCGAATCTCAATCGGGTCTCGTAAGTTTTTTGCCCTTCATTTTTTCAACACGTGGATTTTTACGGTAAAACAGGATTACGGAGGCTGGTCTTAGATTTACCATCGCTGGAGAGTGGTGCACCATGGTACTGTTTCGTTTCAAATCCATGCACACATTTCTAAAAGTCGTACAGCACTGTTTCGCCATTTCGGACGGATGTTGCACCTTGCACCGTGGATGTTGCACCCTGTAGATATCGATTATTCGGACGACCATAACTTCTGGCTCGTTTAGAGTTACGGGAGCCATAACCTGTCAAAATGAAGGCCTCGATGAGTTCTACGGCTTTGATGGCTTTTTGCCATCAAAGGATAGATTAATGCCCAAAAAGGACAACCCGAATCTCAATCGGGTCTCGTAAATTTTTTACCCTTCTTTTTTTCGACACATGGATTTTTACGGTAAAACAGGATTACCGTGGCTGGCCTTCGATTTACCATCACTGGAGAGTGGTGCACCATGGTACTGTTCCGTTTCAAATCTATGCACGCATTTCTAAAAGTCGTACGGCACTGTTTCGCCATTTCGGACGGATGTGGCACCGTGCACCGTGGATGTTGCACCCTGTAGATATCGATTATTCGGACTGCCATAACTTCTGCCTCGTTTAGAGTTGAGGGAGCCATAACCTGTCAAAACGAATGCCTCAATGAGTTCTACGGCTTTGATAGCTTTCAGCCATCGACGGATATATTAATGCCCAAAAAGGACAACCCGAATCTCAATCGGGTATCGTAAGTTTTTTACCCTTCGTTTTTTCGACACGTGGATTTTTACGGTAAAACGGGATTACCGTGGCCCGTCTTCGACTTCCCATCGCTGGAGAGTGGTGCACCATGGTACTGTTCCATTTCAATTCCATGCACACATTTCTAAAAGTCGTACGGCACTGTTTCGCCGTTTCGGAAGGATGTTGCGCCTTGCACTGTGGATGTTGCACCCTGTAGATATCGATTATTCGGACGGCCATAACTTCTGGCTCGTTTAGAGTTACGGGAGCCATAACCTGTCAAAACGAAAGCCTCGATGAGTTCTACGGCTATGACAGCTTTCAGCCATCAACGGATAAATTAATGCCCAAAAAGGACAACCCGAATCTCAATCGGGTCTCGTAAGTTTTTTACCCTTCGTTTTTTCGACACGTGGATTTTTACGGTAAAACGGGATTACCGTGGCCCGTCTTCGACTTCCCATCGCTGGAGAGTGGTGCACCATGGTACTATTCCGTTTCAAATCCACGCACGCATTTCTAAAAGTCGTACGGCACTGTTTAGCCATTTCGGCCGGATGTTGCACCTTGCACCGTGGATGTTGCACCCTGTAGATATCGATTATTCGGACGACCATAACTTCTGGCTCGTTTAGAGTTACGGGAGCCATAACCTGTCAAAACGAAGGCCTCGATGAGTTCTACGGCTTTGACAGCTTTCAGCCGTCAACGGATAGATTAATGCCCAAAAAGGACAACCCGAAACTCAATCGGGTCTCGTAAGTTTTTTGCCCTTCATTTCTTCAACACGTGGATTTTTACGGTAAAACAGGATTACGGAGGTTGGTCTTTGATTTACCATCGCTGGAGAGTGGTGCACCATGGTACTGTTCCGTTTCAAATCCATGCACACATTTCTAAAAGTCGTACAGCACTGTTTCGCCATTTCGGCCGGATGTTGCACCTTGCATCGTGGATGTTGCACCCTGTAGATATCGATTATTCGGGCGACCATAACATCCGGCTCGTTTAGAGTTACGGGGGACATAACCTGTCAAAACGAAGGCCTCGATGAGTTCTACGGCTTTGACAGCTTTCAGCCGTCAACGGATAGATTAATGCCCAAAAAGGACAACCCGAATCTCAATCGGGTCTCGTAAGTTTTTTGCCCTTCATTTTTTCAACACGTGGATTTTTACGGTAAAACAGGATTACGGAGGCTGGTCTTAGATTTACCATCGCTGGAGAGTGGTGCACCATGGTACTGTTTCGTTTCAAATCCATGCACACATTTCTAAAAGTCGTACAGCACTGTTTCGCCATTTCGGACGGATGTTGCACCTTGCACCGTGGATGTTGCACCCTGTAGATATCGATTATTCGGACGACCATAACTTCTGGCTCGTTTAGAGTTACGGGAGCCATAACCTGTCAAAATGAAGGCCTCGATGAGTTCTACGGCTTTGATGGCTTTTTGCCATCAAAGGATAGATTAATGCCCAAAAAGGACAACCCGAATCTCAATCGGGTCTCGTAAATTTTTTACCCTTCTTTTTTTCGACACATGGATTTTTACGGTAAAACAGGATTACCGTGGCTGGCCTTTGATTTACCATCACTGGAGAGTGGTGCACCATGGTACTGTTCCGTTTCAAATCTATGCACGCATTTCTAAAAGTCGTACGGCACTGTTTCGCCATTTCGGACGGATGTGGCACCGTGCACCGTGGATGTTGCACCCTGTAGATATCGATTATTCGGACTGCCATAACTTCTGCCTCGTTTAGAGTTGAGGGAGCCATAACCTGTCAAAACGAATGCCTCAATGAGTTCTACGGCTTTGATAGCTTTCAGCCATCGACGGATATATTAATGCCCAAAAAGGACAACCCGAATCTCAATCGGGTATCGTAAGTTTTTTACCCTTCGTTTTTTCGACACGTGGATTTTTACGGTAAAACGGGATTACCGTGGCCCGTCTTAGACTTCCCATCGCTGGAGAGTGGTGCACCATGGTAGTGTTCCATTTCAAATCCATGCACGCATTTCTAAAAGTCGTACGGCACTGTTTTGCCATTTCGGACGGATGTTGCACCTTGCACCGTGGATGTTGCACCCTGTAGATATCGATTATTCGGACGGCCATAACTTCTGGCTCGTTTAGAGTTACGGGAGCCATAACCTGTCAAAACGAAGGCCTCAGTGAGTTCTACGGCTTTGACAGCTTTCAGCCGTCAACGGATGGATTAATGCAAAAAAAGGACAACCGAATCTCTATCGGGTCTCGTTAGTTTTTTACCCTTCGTTTTTTCGACACGTGGATTATAACGGTAAAACGGAATTGCCGTGGCCCGTCTTCGACTTCCCATCACTGGAGAGTGGTGCACCATGGTACTGTTCCGTTTCAAATCCACGCACGCATTTCTAAAAGTCGTACGACACTGTTTCTCCATTTCGGACGGATGTTGCACCTTGCACCGTGGATGTTGCACCCTGTAGATATCGATTATTCAAACGGCCATAACTTCTGGCTCATTTAGATTTACGGGAGCCATAACCTGTCAAAACGAAGGCCTCGATGAGTTCTACGGCTTTGACTGGTTTCAGCCGTCAACGGATAGATTAATGCCCAAAAAGGACAACCCGAATCTCAATCGGGTCTCGTAAGTTTTTTACCCTTCGTTTTTTCGGCACGTTGATTTTTACGGTAAAACAGGATTACCGTGGCCCGTCTTCGATTTCCCATCGCTGGAGAGTGGTGCACCATGGTACTGTTCCGTTTCAAATCCATGCACGCATTTCTAAAAGTCGTATGGCACTGTTTCGCCATTTTGGACGGATGTTGCACCTTGCACCGTGGATGTTGCACCCTGTAGATATCGATTATTCGGACGGCCATAACTTCTGGCTCGTTTAGAGTTACGGGAGCCATAACCTGTCAAAACGAATGCCTCGATGAGTTCTATGGCTTTGATAGCTTTCAACCATCAACGGATAGATTAATGCCCAAAAAGGACAACCCGAATCTCAATCGGGTGTCGTAAGTTTTTTACCCTTCGTTTTTTCGACACGTGGATTTTTACGGTAAAACGGGATTACCGTGGCCCGTCTTCGACTTACCATTGCTGGAGAGTGGTGTACCATGGTACTGTTCCGTTTCAAATCCATGCACACATTCCTAAAAGTCGTATGGCACTGTTTCGTCATTTCGGACGGATGTTGCACCTTGCACCGTGGATGTTGCACCCTTAGATATCGATTATTCGGACGGCCATAACTTCTGGCTCGTTTAGATTTACGGAAGCCATAACCTGTCAAAACGAAGGCCTCGATGAGTTATATGGCTTTAACAGCTTTCAGCCATCAACGGATAAATTAATGCCCAAAAAGGACAACCCGAATCTCAATCGGGTCTCGTAAGTTTTTTACCCTTCGTTTTTTCGACACGTGGATTTTTACGGTAAAATGGGATTACCGTTGCCCGTCTTTGACTTCACATCGCTGGAGAGAGGTGCACCATGGTAGTGTTCCGTTTCAAATCCGTGTACGCATTTCTAAAAGTCGTATGGTACTGTTTCGCCATTTCGGACGGATGTTGCACCTTGCGCCGTGGATGTTGCACCCTGTAGATATCGATTATTCGGACGACCATAACTTCTGGCTCGTTTAGAGTTACGGGAGCCATAACCTGTCAAAACGAAGGCCTCGATGAGTTCTATGGCTTTGACAGCTTTCAGCCGTCAACAGATTGATTAATGCCCAAAAAGGACAACCCGAATCTCAATCGGGTCTCGTAAGTTTTTTACCCTTCGTTTTTTCAACACATGGATTTTTACGGTAAAACGGAATTACGGTGGCTCGTCTTCGACTTACCATCGCTGGAGAGTGGTGCACCATGGTACTGTTCCATTTCAAATGCATGCACGCATTTCTAAAAGTCGTACGACACTGTTTCGCCATTTCGAATGGATGTTGAACCTTGCACCGTGGATGTTGCACCCTGTAGATATCGATTATTCGGACGACCATAACTTCTGCCTCGTTTAGAGTTACGAGAGCCATAACCTGTCAAACCGAAGGCCTCGATGAGTTCTACGGCTTTCGGCCGTCAACGGATAGATTAATGCCCAAAAAGGACAACCCGAACCTCAATCGGGTCACGTAAGTTTTTTACCCTTCGTTTTTTCGCAACGTGGATTTTTACGGTAAAACGGGATTACCGTGGCCCGTCTTCGACTTCCCATCGCTTGAGAGTGGTGCACCATAGTACTGTTCCGTTTCAAATCCATGCACACATTTCTAAAAGTCGTACGACACTGTTTCGCCATTTCGGACGGATGTTGCACCTTGCACCGTGGATGTTGCACCCTGTAGATATCGATTATTCGGACGGCCATAACTTCTGGCTCGTTTAGAGTTACGGGAGCTATAACCCGTCAAAACGAAGGCCTCTATGAGTTCTACGGCTTTGACAGCTTTCATCCGTCAACAGATAAATTAATGCCCAAAAAGGACAACCCGAATCTCAATCGGGTCTCGTAAGTTTTTTACCCTTCGTTTTTTCGACACGTGGATTTTTACGGTAAAACGGGATTACCGTGGCCTGTCTTCGACATACCATCGCTGGACAGTGGTGTACCATGGTACTGTTCCATTTCAAATCCAGGCACACATTTCTAAAAGTCGTACGACACTGTTTCGCCATTTCGGACGGATGTTGCACCTTGCACAGTGGATGCTGCCCCCTATAGATATCGATTATTCGGACGGCCATAACTTCTGGCTCGTTTAGAGTTACGGGAGCCATAAACTGTCAAAACGAAGGCCTTGATGAGTTCTACGGCTTTTACAGCTTTCAGCCATCGACGGATATATTAATGCCCAAAAAGGACAACCCGAATCTCAATCGGGCCTCGTAAGTTTTTTACCCTTCGTTTTTCGACACGTGGATTTTTACGGTAAAACAGGATTATCGTGGCCAGTCTTTGACTTTCCATCGCTGGAGAGTGGTGCACCATGGTCCTGTTCCGTTTCAAATCCATACACGCATTTCTAAAAGTCGTACGACACTGTTTCGCCATTTCGGACGGATGTTGCACCTTGCACCGTGGATGTTGCACCCTGTAGATATCGATTATTCGGACGGCCATAACTTCTGGCTCGTTTAGATTTACGGGAGCCATAACCTGTCAAAACGAAGGCCTCGATGAGTTCTACGGCTTTGATAGCTTTCAGCCGTCAACGGATAGATTAATGCCCAAAAAGGACAACCCGAATCTCAATCGGGTCTCGTAAGTTTTTTACCCTTCGTTTTTTCGACACGTGGATTTTTACGGTAAAACAGGATTACCGTGGCTGGCCTTCGATTTACCATCGCTGGAGAGTGGTGCACCATGGTACTGTTCCGTTTCAAATGCATGCACGTATTTCTAAAAATCGTACGGCACTGTTTCGCCATTTCGGACGGATGTTGCACCTTGCACCGTGGATGTTGCACCTGGTAGATATCGATTATTCGGACGGCCATAACTTCTGGCTCGTTTAGAGTTACGGGAGCCATAACCTGTCAAAATGAAGGCCTCGATGAGTTCTACGTCTTTGACAGCTTTCAGCCGTCAACGGATAGATTAATGCCCAAAAAGGACAACCCGAATCTCAATCGGGTCTCGTAAGTTTTTTATCCTTCGTTTTTTCGACACGTGGATTTTTACGGTAAAACGGGATTACCGTGGCCCGTCTTCGACTTCCCATCGCTGGAGAGTGGCGCACCATGGTAGTGTTCCATTTCAAATCCATGCATGCATTTCAAAAAGTCGTACGGTACTGTTTCGCCATTTCGGACGGATGTTGCACCTTGCACCGTGGATGTTGCACCCTGTAGATATCGATTATTCGGACGGCCATAACTTCTGGCTCGTTTAGAGTTACGGGAGCCATAACCTGTCAAAACGAAGGCCTTGATGAGTTCTACGGCTTTGACAACTTTCATCCATCAACGGGTATATTAATGCCCAAAAAGGACAACCCGAATCTCAATCGGGTCTCGTAAGTTTTTTACCCTTCGTTTTTTCGACACGTGGATTTTTACGGCAAAACGGGATTACCATGGCCCGTCTTCGACTTTCCATCGCTGGAGAGTGGTGCACCAAGGTACTGTTCCATTTCAAATCCATGCACGCATTTCTAAAAGTCGTACGGCACTGTTTCGCCATTTCGGACGTATGTTGCACCTTGCACCGTGGATGTTGCACCCTGTAGATATCGATTATTCAAACGGCTATAACTTCTGGCTCGTTTAGAGTTACGGGAGCCATAACCTGTCAAAACGAAGGCCTCGATGAGTTCTACGGCTTTGATAGTTTTCAGCCGTCAACGAATAGATTAATGCCCAAAAAGGACAACCCGAATCTCAATCGGGTCTCGTAAGTTTTTTACCCTTCGTTTTTTCGACACGTGGATTTTTACGGTAAAACGGGATTACGGTGGCTGGTCTTCGACTTACCATCGCTGGGGAGTGGCGCACCCTGGTACTGTTGCGTTTCATATCCATGCATGCATTTCTAAAAGTCGTACGGCACTGTTTCGCCATTTCGGACGGATGTTGCACCTTGCACCTTGGATGTTGCACCCTGTAGATATCGATTATTCGGACGGCCATAACTTCTGGCTCATTTAGAGTTACGGGAGCCATAACCTGTCAAAACGAAGGCCTCGATGAGTTCTACGGCTTTGACAACTTTCATCCATCAACGGGTATATTAATGCCCAAAAAGGACAACCCGAATCTCAATCGGGTCTCGTAAGTTTTTTACCCTTCGTTTTTTCGACACGTGGATTTTTACGGTAAAACGGGATTACCGTGGCCCGTCTTCGACTTCCCATCGCTGGAGAGTAGTGCACCATGGTAGTGTTCCGTTTCAAATCCATGCACGCATTTCTAAAAGTCGTACGGCACTGTTTCGCCATTTCGGACGGATGTCACACCTTGCACCGTGGATGTTGCACCTTGTAGATATCGATTATTCGAACGATCATAACTTCTGGCTCGTTTAGAGTTACGGGAGCCATAACCTGTCAAAACGAAGGCCTCGATGAGTTCTACGGCTTTGATTGCTTTTAGCCTTCAACTGATAGATTAATGCCCAAAAAGGACAACCTGAATCTCAATCGGGTCTCGTAAGTTTTTTACCCTTTGTTTTTTCGACACGTGGATTTTTACGGTAAAACAGGATTACCGTGGCTGGCCTTCGATTTACCATCGCTGGAGAGTGGTGCACCGTGGTACTGTTCCATTTCAAATCCGTGCACGCATTTCTAAATGTCGTACGACACTGTTTCTCCATTTCGGATGGATGTTGCACCTTGCACCGTGGATGTTGCACCCTGTAGATATCGATTATTCGGACGGCCATAACTTCTGGCTCGTTTAGAGTTATGGGAGCCATAACCTGTCAAAAAGAAGTCCTCGATGAGTTCTACGGCTTTGACAGCTTTCAGCCGTCAACGGTTAGATTAATGCCCAAAAAGGACAACCCGAAACTCAATCGGGTCTCGTAAGTTTTTTACGCTTCGTTTTTTCGACACGTGGATTTTTACGGTAAAACGGGATTCCCGTGGCCCGTCTTCGACTTCCCATCGTTGGAGAGTGGTGCACCATGGTAGTGTTCCGTTTCAAATCCATGCACGCATTTCTAAAAGTCGTACGGTACTGTTTCGCCATTTCGGACGGATGTTGCACCTTGCACCGTGGATGTTGCACCCTGTAGATATCGATTATTCGGACGGCCATAACTTCTGGCTCGTTTAGAGTTACGGGAGCCATAACCTGTCAAAACGAAGGCCTTGATGAGTTCTACGGGTTTGACTGCTTTCAGCCGTCAATGGATTGATTAATGCCCAAAAAGGACAACCCGAATCTCAATCGGGTATCGTAAGTTTTTTACCCTTCGTTTTTTCGACACGTGGACTTTTACGGTAAAACGGGATTACCGTGACCCGTCTTCGACTTCCCTTCGCTGGAGAGTGGTGCACCATGCTAATGTTCTATTTCAAATCCATGCACGCATTTCTAAAAGTCGTACGGCACTGTTTCCCCATTTCGGACAGATGTTGCACCTTGCACCGTGGATGTTGCACCCTGTAGATATCGATTATTCAAACGGCCATAACTTCTGCCTCGTTTAGAGTTACGGGAGCGATAACCTCAAATCGAAGGCCTCGATGAGTTCTATGGGTATATTAATGCCCAAAAAGGACAACCCGAACCTCAATCGGGTCTCGTAAGTTTTTTACCCTTCGTTTTTCGACACGTGGATTTTTACGGTAAAACAGGATTACCGTGGCCCGTCTTCGACTTCCCATCGCTGGAGAGTGGTGCACCATGGTCCTGTTCCGTTTCAAATCCATGCATGCATTTCTAAAAGTCGTACGACACTGTTTCGCTATTTCGGACGGATGTTGCACCTTGCACCGTGGATGTTGCACCCTGTAGATATCGATTATTCGGACGGCCATAACTTCTGGCTCGTTTAGAGTTATGGGAGCCATAACCTGTCAAAAAGAAGTCCTCGATGAGTTCTACGGCTTTGACAGCTTTCAGCCATCAACGGTTAGATTAATGCCCAAAAAGGACAACCCGAAACTCAATCGGGTCTCGTAAGTTTTTTACCCTTCGTTTTTTCGACACGTGGATTTTTACGGTAAAACGGGAATACCGTGGCCCGTCTTCGACTTCCCATCGTTGGAGAGTGGTGCACCATGGTAGTGTTCCGTTTCAAATCCATGCACGCATTTCTAAAAGTCGTACGGTACTGTTTCGCCATTTCGGACGGATGTTGCACCTTGCACCGTGGATGTTGCACCCTGTAGATATCGATTATTCGGACGACCATAACTTCTGGCTCGTTTAGAGTTACGGGAGCCATAACCTGTCAAAACGAAGGCCTTGATGAGTTCTACGGGTTTGACTGCTTTCAGCCGTCAATGGATAGATTAATGCCCAAAAAGGACAACCCGAATCTCTATCGGGTATCGTAAGTTTTTTACCCTTCGTTTTTTCGACACGTGGACTTTTACGGTAAAACGGGATTACCGTGACCCGTCTTCGACTTCTCTTCGCTGGAGAGTGGTGCACCATGCTAATGTTCTATTTCAAATCCATGCACGCATTTCAAAAAGTCGTACGGCACTGTTTTCCCATTTCGGACAGATGTTGCACCTTGCACCGTGGATGTTGCACCCTGTAGATATCGATTATTCAAACGGCCATAACTTCTGGCTCGTTTAGAGTTACGGGAGCAATAACCTCAAATCGAAGGCCTCGATGAGTTCTACGGGTATATTAATGCCCAAAAAGGACAACCCGAATCTCAATCGGGTCTCGTAAGTTTTTCACCCTTCGTTTTTTTGACACGTGGATTTTTACGGTAAAATGGGATTACCGTGGCCCGTCTTCGACTTCCCATCGCTGGAGAGTAGTGCACCATGGTAGTGTTCCGTTTCAAATCCATGCACGCATTTCTAAAAGTCGTACGGCACTGTTTCTCCATTTCGGACGGATGTTACACCTTGCACCGTGGATGTTGCACCCTGTAGATATCGATTATTCGGACGACCATAACTTCTAGCTCGTTTAGAGTTACGGGAGCCATAACCTCTCAAAATGAAGGCCTCGATGAGTTCTACGGCTTTGATGGCTTTTAGCCTTCAACGGATAGATTAATGCCCAAAAAGGACAACCTGAATCTCAATCGGGCCTCGTAAGTTTTTTACCCTTTGTTTTTTCGACACGTGGATTTTTACGGTAAAACAGGATTTCCGTGGCTGGCCTTCGATTTACCATCGCTGGAGAGTGGTGCACCATGGTACTGTTCCGTTTCAAATCCATGCACGCATTTCTAAAAGTCGTACGGCACTGTTTCGCCATTTCGGACGGATGTTGCACCTTGCACCGTGGATGTTGCACCCTGTAGATATCGATTATTCGGACGGCCATAACTTCTGGATCGTTTAGAGTTATGGGAGCCATAACCTGTCAAAACGAAGCCCTCGATGAGTTCTACGGCTTTGACTGCATTCATCTGTCAACGGATAGATTAATGCCCAAAAAGGACAACCCGAATCTCAATCGGGTCTCGTAAGTTTTTTACCCTTCGTTTTTCGACACGTGGATTTTTACGGTAAAACAGGATTACCGTGGCCAGTCTTCGACTTTCCATCGCTGGAGAGTGGTGCACCATGGTCCTGTTCCGTTTCAAATCCATGCACGCATTTCTAAAAGTCGTACGACACTGTTTCGCCATTTCGGACGGATGTTGCACCTTGCACCGTGGATGTTGCACCCTGTAGATACCGATTATTCGGACGGCCATAACTTTTGGCTCGTTTAGAGTTACGGGAGCCATAAACTGTCAAAACGAAGGCCTCAATGAGTTCTATGGCTTTGACAGCTTTCAGTCATCAACGGGTACATAAATGCCCAAAAAGGACAAGCCGAATCTCAATCGGGTCTCGTAAGTTTTTTACCCTTCGTTTTTTCGACACGTGGATTTTTACGGCAAAACGGGATTACCGTGGCCCGTCTTCGACTTCCCCTCGCTGGAGAGTAGTGTACCATGGTAATATTCCGTTTCAAATCCATGCACGCATTTCTAAAAGTCGTACGACACTGTTTCTCCATTTCGGACGGATGTTACACCTTGCACCGTGGATGTTGCACCCTGTAGATATCGGTTATTCGGACGACCATAACTTCTGGCTCGTTTAAAGTTATGGGAGCCATAACCTGTCAAAATGAAGGCCTCGATGAGTTCTACGGCTTTGATGGCTTTTAGCCTTCAATGGATAGATTAATGCCCAAAAAGGACAACCTGAATCTCAATCAGGCCTCGTAAGTTTTTTACCCTTTGTTTTTTCGACACGTGGATTTTTACGGTAAAACAGGATTACCGTGGCTGGCCTTCGATTTACCATCGCTGGAGAGTGGTGCACCATGGTACTGTTCCGTTTCAAATCCTTGCACACATTTCTAAAAGTCGTACGGCACTGTTTCGCCATTTCGGATGGATGTTGCACCTTGCACCGTGGATGTTGCACCCTATAGATATCGATTATTCGGACGGCCATAACTTCTGGCTCGTTTAGAGTTATGAGAGCCATAACCTGTCAAAACGAAGCCCTCGATGAGTTCTACGGCTTTGACTGCTTTCAGCCGTCAACGGATAGATTAATGCCCAAAAAGGACAACCCGAATCTCAATCGGGACTCGTAAGTTTTTTACCCTTCATTTTTTGGACACGTGGATTTTTACGGTAAAACGGGATTACGGTGGCTGGTCTTCGACTTACCATCGCTGGAGAGTGGTGCACCCTGGTACTGTTGCGTTTCAAATCCATGCACGCATTTCTAAAAGTCGTACGGCACTGTTTCGCCATTTCGGACGGATGTTGCACCTTGCACCGTGGATGTTGCACCCTGTAGATATCGATTATTCGGACGGCCATAACTCCTGGTTCTTTTAGAGTTACGAGAGCCATAACCTGTCAAAACAAAGGCCTTGATGAGTTCTACGGGTTTGACAGCTTTCAGCCGTCAACGGATAGATTAATGCCCAAAAAGAACAACCCGAATCTCAATCGGGTCTCGTAAGTTTTTTACCCTTCGTTTTTTCGACACGTGGATTTTTACGGTAAAACGGGATTACCGTGACCCGTCTTCGACTTCCCATCGCTGGAGAGTGGTGCACCATGCTAATGTTCTATTTCAAATCCATGCACGCATTTCTAAAAGTCGTACGGCACTGTTTCGCCATTTCGGACGGATGTTGCACCTTGCACCGTGGATGTTGCACCCTTTAGATATCGATTATTCAAACGGCCATAACTCCTGGCTCGTTTAGAGTTACGGGAGTGATAGCCTGTCAAAACGAAGGCCTCGATGAGTTCTACGGCTTTGATAGCTTTCAGCCGTCAACGGATATATTAATGCCCAAAAAGGACAACCCGAATATCAATCGGGTCTCGTAAGTTTTTTACCCTTCGTTTGTCGACACGTGGATTTTTACGGTAAAACAGGATTACCGTGACCCGTCTTCGACTTCCCATCGCTGGAGAGTGGTGCACCATGCTAATGTTCTATTTCAAATCCATGCATGCATTTCTAAAAGTCGTACGACACTGTTTCGCCATTTCGGACGGATGTTGCACCTTGCACCGCAGATATCGCACCCTGTAGATATCGATTATTCGGACGGCCATGACTTCTGGCTCGTTTAGAGTTACGGGAGCCATAACCTGTCAAAACGGAGGCCACGATGAGTTCTACGGCTTTGACCGCTTTCAGCCGTCAACGGATAGATTAATTCCCAAAAAGGACAACCCGAATCTCAATCGAGTCTCGTAAGTTTTTTACCCTTCGTTTTTCGACACGTGGATTTTTACGGTAGAACAGGACTACCGTGGCCAGTCTTCGACTTTCCATCGCTGGAGAGTGGTGCACCATGGTCCTGTTCCATTTCAAATCCATGCACGCATTTCTAAAAGTCGTACGACACTGTTTCGCCATTTCGGACGGATGTTGCACCTTGCACCGTGGATGTTGCAGCATGTAGATATCGATTATTCGGACGGCCATAACTTCTGGCTCGTTTAGATTTACGGGAGACATAACCTGTCAAAACGAAGGCCTCGATGTGTTCTACGGCTTTGACAGCTTTCATCCGTCAACAGATAGATTAATGCCCAAAAAGGACAACCCGAATCTCAATCGGGTCTCGTAAGTTTTTTACCCTTCGTTTTTTCGACACGTTGATTTTTACGGTAAAACGGGATTACCGTGGCCCGTCTTCGACTTCCCACCGCTGGAGAGTGGTGCACCATGGTAGTGTTCCGTTTCAAATCCATTCACGCATTTCTAAAAGTCGTACGGCACTGTTTCGCCATTTCGGACGGATGTTGCACCTTGCACCGTGGATGTTGCACCCTGTAGATATCGATTATTCGGACGGCCATAACTTCTGGCTCGTTTAGAGTTACGGGAGCCATAACCTGTCAAAAGGAAGGTCTCGATTAGTTTTACGGATTTGACAGCATTCAGCCATCAACGGATAGATTAATGCCCAAAAAGGTCAACCCGAATCTCAATCGGGTCTCTTAAGTTTTTTACCCTTCGTTTTTCGACACGTGGATTTTTACGGTAAAACAGGATTACCGTGGCCAGTCTTCGACTTTCCATCGCTGGAGAGTGGTGCACCATGGTCCTGTTCCGTTTCAAATCCATGCACGCATTTATAAAAGTCGTACGACACTGTTTTGCCATTTCGGACGGATGTTGCACCTTGCACCGTGGATGTTGGACCCTGTAGATATCGATTATTCGGACGGCCATAACTTCTGGCTTGTTTAGAGTTACCGGAGCCATAACCTGTCAAAACGAAGGCCTCGATGAGTTCTACGGCTCTGACAGCTTTCATCCGTCAACGGATAGATTAATGCCCAAAAAGGACAACCCGAATCTCAATCGGGTCTCGTAAGTTTTTTACCCTTCGTTTTTTCGACACGTGGATTTTTACGGTAAAACGGGATTACCGTGGCCCGTCTTCGACTTCCCATCGCTGGAGAGTGGTGCACCATGGTAGTGTTCCTTTTCAAATCCATGCACGCATTTTCAAAAGTCGTACGGCACTGTTTCGCCATTTCGGACGGATGTTGCACCTTGCACCGTGGATGTTGCACCCTGTAGATATCGATTATTCGGACAGCCATAACTCCTGGCTCGTTTAGAGTTACGGGAGCCATAACCTGTCAAAACGAAGGCCTTGATAAGTTCTACGGGTTTGACGGCTTTCAGCCGTCAACGGATAGATTAATGCCCAAAAAGAACAACCCGAATCTCAATCGGGTCTCGTAAGTTTTTTACCCTTCGTTTTTTCGACACGTGGATTTTTACGGTAAAACGGGATTACCGTGACCCGTCTTCGACTTCCCATCGCTAGAGAGTGGTGCACCATGCTAATGTTCTATTTCAAATCCATGCACGCATTTCTAAAAGTCGTACGGCACTGTTTCGCCATTTCGGACGGATGTTGCACCTTGCACCGTGAATGTTGCACCCTTTAGATATCGATTATTCAAACGGCCATAACTTCTGGCTCGTTTAGAGTTACGGGAGCGATAGCCTGTCAAAACGAAGGCCTCGATGAGTTCTACGGCTTTGATAGCTTTTAGCCGTCAACGGATAGATTAATGCCCAAAAAGGACAACCCGAATCTCAATCGGGTCTCGTAAGTTTTTTACCCTTCGTTTTTCGACACGTGGATTTTTACGGTAAAACAGGATTACCGTGACCCATCTTCGACTTCCCATCGCTGGAGAGTGGTGCACCATGCTAATGTTCTATTTCAAATCCATGCACGCATTTCTAAAAGTCGTACGGCACTGTTTCGCCATTTCGGACGGATGTTGCACCTTGCACCGTGGATGTTGCACCCTGTAGATATCGATTATTCAAACGGATATAACTTCTGGCTCGTTTAGAGTTACGGGAGCGATAACCTGTCAAAACGAAGGCCTCGATGAGTTCTACGGCTTTGATAGATTTCAGCCGTCAACGGATAGATTAATGCCCAAAAAGGACAACCCGAATCTCAATCGGGTCTCGTAAGTTTTTTACCCTTCGTTTTTCGACACATGGATTTTTACGGTAAAACAGGATTACCGTGGCCAGTCTTCGACTTTCCATCGCTGGAGAGTGGTGCACCATGGTCCTGTGCCGTTTCAAATCCATGCACGCATTTCTAAAAGTCGTACGACACTGTTTCGCCATTTCGGACGGATGTTGCACCTTGCACCATGGATGTTGCACCCTGTAGATATCGATTATTCGGACGGCCATAACTTCTGGCTCGTTTAGATTTGCGGGAGCCATAACCTATCAAAACGAAGGCCTCGATGAGTTCTACGGCTTTGATAGCTTTCAGCCCTCAACGGATAGATTAATGCCCAAAAAGGGCAAACCCGAATCTCAATCGGGTCTCGTAAGTTTTTAACCCTTCGTTTTTTCGACACGTAGATTTTTACGGTAAAAAAGGATTACCGTGGCACGTCTTCGACTTACGATCGCTGGAGAGTGGTGCACCATGGTACTGTTCCGTTTCAAATCCATGCACGCATTTCTAAAATGTCGTACGGCACTGTTTCGCCATTTCGGACGGATGTTGCACCTTGCACCGTGGATGTTGCACCCTGTAGATATCGATTATTCGGACGGCCATAACTTCTGGCTCGTTTAGAGTTACGGGAGCCATAACCTGTCAAAACGAAGGCCTCGATGAGTTCTACGACTTTGACATCTTTCAGCCATCAACGGATATATTAATGCCCTAAAAGGGCAACCCGAATCTCAGTCGGGTCTCGTAAGGTTTTTACCCTTCGTTTTTTCGACACGTGGATTTTTACGGTAAAACAGGATTACCGTGGCCCATCTTCGACTTCCCATCGCTGGAGATTGGTGCACCATGGTAATGTTCCGTTTCAAATCCATGCACACATTTCTAAAAGTCGTACGGCACTGTTTCGCCATTTTGGACGGATGTTGCACCTTGCACCGTGGATGTTGCACCCTGTAGATATCGATTATCCAAACGGCCATAACTTTTGGCTCGTTTAGAGTTACGGGAGCCATAACCTGTCAAAACGAAGGCCTCGATGAGTTCTACGGCTTTGATAGATTTCAACCGTCAACGGATAGATTAATGCCCAAAAAGGACAACCCGAATCTCAATCGGGTCTCGTAAGTTTTTTACTCTTCGTTTTTTCGACACGTGGATTTTTACGGTAAAACAGGATTACCGTGGCCCGTCTTCGACTTTCCATCGCTGGAGAGTGGTGCACCATGGTCCTGTTCCGTTTCAAATCCATGCACGCATTTCTAAAAGTCGTACGGCACGGTTTCGCCATTTCGGACGGATGTTGCACCTTGCACCGTGGATGTTGCACCCTGTAGATATCGATTATTGGACGGCCATAACTTCTGCCTCGTTTAGAGTTACGGGAGCCATAACCTGTCAAAACGAAGGCCTCGATGAGTTCTAGGGCTTTGATGGCTTTCAGCCGTCAACGGATAGATTAATGCCCAAAACGGACACCCCGAATCTCAATCGGGTCTCGTAAGTTTTTTACCCTTCGTTTTTTCGCAATGTGGATTTTTACGGTAAAACGGGATTACCGTGGCCCGTCTTCGACTTCCCATCGCTGGAGAGTGGTGCACCATAGTACTATTCCGTTTCAAATCCATGCACACATTTCTAAAAGTCGTACGGCACTGTTTCGCCATTTCGGACGGATGTTGCACCTTGCACCGTGGATGTTGCACCCTGTAGATATCGATTATTCGGACGGCCATAACTTCTGGCTCGTTTAGATTTACGGGAGCCATAACCCGTCAAAACGAAGGCCTCGATGAGTTCTACGGCTTTGACAGCTTTCATCCGTCAACAGATAAATTAATGCCCAAAAAGGACAACCCGAATCTCAATCGGGTCTCGTAAGTTTTTTACCCTTCGTTTTTTCGACACGTGGATTTTTACGGTAAAACGGGATTACCGTGGCCCGTCTTCGACATACCATCACTAGAGGGTGGTGTACCATGGTACTGTTCCATTTCAAATCCATGCACACATTTCTAAAAGTCGTACGGCACTGTTTCGCCCTTTCGGACGGATGTTGCACCTTGCACCGTGGATGTTGCACCCTGTAGATATCGATTATTCGGACGGCCATAACTTCTGGCTCGTTTAGAGTTACGGGAGCCATAAACTGTCAAAACGAAGGCCTCGATGAGTTCTACGGCTTTGACAGCTTTCAGCCATCAACGGATATATTAATGCCCAAAAAGGACAACCCGAATCTCAATCGGGTCTCGTAAGTTTTTTACCCTTCGTTTTTTCGACACGTGGATTTTTACGGTAAAACGGGATTACCGTGGCCCGTCTTCGACTTTCCATCGCTGGAGAGTGGTGCACCATGGTAGTGTTCAGTTTCAAACCATGCACGCATTTCTAAAGGTCGTAAGGCACTGTTTAGCCATTTCAGACGGATGTTGCACCTTGCACCGTGGATGTTGCACCCTGTAGATATCGATTATTCAGACGACCATAACTTCTGGCTCGTTTAGTGTTACGGGAGCCATAACCTGTCAAAACGAAGGCCTCGATGAGTTCTACGGCTTTGACGGCTTTCAGCCATCAACGGATAGATTAATGCCCAAAAAGGACAACCCGAATCTCAATCGGGTCTCGTAAGTTTTTTACCCTTCGTTTTTTTTGACACGTGGATTTTTACGGTAAAACAGGATTACCGTGGCTGGCCTTCGATTTACCATCGTTGGAGAGTGGTGCACCATGGTACTGTTGCGTTTCATATTCATGCACGCATTTTTAAAAGTCGTACGACACTGTTTCGCCATTTCGGACGGATGTTGCACCTTGCACCGTGGATGTTGCACCCGGTAGATATCGATTATTCGGACGGCCATAACTTCTGGCTCGTTTAGAGTTACGGAAGCCATAACCTGTCAAAAAGAAGGTCTCGATGAGATCTATGGCTTTGACAGCTTTCAGCCGTCAACGGATAGATTAATGCCCAAAAAGGACAATCCGAATCTCAATCGGGTCTCGTAAGTTTTTTACCCTTCGTTTTTTCGACCCGTGGATTTTTACGGTAAAACGGGATTACCATGGCCCGTCTTCGACTTCCCATCGCTGTAGAGTGGCGCACCATTGTAGTGTTCCGTTTCAAATCCATGCATGCATTTCTAAAAGTCGTACGGTACTGTTTCGCCATTTCGGACGGATGTTGCACCTTGCACCGTGGATATTGCACCCTGTAGATATCGACTATTCGGACGACCATAACTTCTGGCTCGTTTAGAGTTACGGGAGCCATAACCTGTCAAAACGAAGGCCTTGATGATTTCTACGGCTTTGAAAGCTTTCAGCCGTCAAAGGATAGATTAATGCCCAAAAAGGACAACCCGAATCTCAATCGGGTCTCGTAAGTTTTTTACCCTTCGTTTTTTCGACACGTGGATTTTTACGGTAAACTGGATTACCGTGGCCCGTCTTCGACTTCCCATCGCTGGAGAGTGGTGCACCATGGTACTGTTCCATTTCAAATCCATGCATGCATTTCTAAAAGTCGTACGACACTGTTTCGCCATTTCGGACGGATGTTGCACCTTGCACCATGGATGTTGCACCCTGTAGATATCGATTATTCATACGGCCATAACTTCTGGCTCGTTTAGAGTTACGGGAGCCATAACCTGTCAAAACGAAGGCCTCGATGAGTTCTACGGCTTTGATAGCTTTCAGCCGTCAACGGATAGATTAATGCCTAAAAAGGACAACCCGAATCTCAATTGGGTCTCGTAGGTTTTTTACCCTTCGTTTTTTCGACACGTGGATTTTTACGGTAAAACGGGATTACGGTGGCTGGTCTTCGACTTACCATCGCTGGAGAGTGGTGCACCCTGGTACTGTTGCGTTTCAAATCCGTGCACGCATTTCTAAAAGTCGTACGGCACTGTTTCGCCATTTCGGACGGATGTTGCACCTTGCACCGTGGATGTTGCACCCTGTAGATATCAATTATTCGGACGGCCATAACTTCTGGCTCGTTTAGAGTTACGGGAGCCATAACCCGTCAAAACGAAGGCCTCGATGAGTTCTATGGCTTTGACAACTTTCAGCCATCAACGGGTATATTAATGCCCAAAAAGGACAGCCCGAATCTCAATCGGGTCTCGTAAGTTTTTTACCCTTCGTTTTTTCGACACGTGGATTTTTACGGTAAAACGGGATTACCGTGGCCCGTCTTCGACTTCCCATCACTGGAGAGTAGTGCACCATGGTAGTGTTCCGTTTCAAATCCATGCACGCATTTCTAAAAGTCGTACAGCAGTGTTTCTCCATTTCGGACGGATGTTACACCTTGCACCGTGGATGTTGCACCCTGTAGATATCGATTATTCGGACGACCATAACTTCTGGCTCGTTTAGAGTTACGGGAGCCAGAACCTGTCAAAACGAAGGCCTCGATGAGTTCTACGGCTTTGATGGCTTTTAGCCTTCAACGGATAGATTAATGCTCAAAAAGGACAACCTAAATCTCAATCGGGCCTCGTAAGTTTTTTACCCTTTGTTTTTTCGACACGTGGATTTTTACGGTAAAACAGGATTACCGTGGCTGGCCTTCGATTTACCATCGCTGGAGAGTGGTGCACCATGGTACTGTTCCGTTTCAAATCCTAACATGCATTTCTAAAAGTCGTACGACACTGTTTCGCCATTTCGGACGGATGTTGCACCTTGCACCGTGGACGTTGCACCCTGTAGATATCGATTATTCGGACGGCCATAACTTCTGGCTCGTTTAGAGTTATGGGAGCTATAACCTTTTAAAACGAAGCCCTCGATGAGTTCTACGGCTTTGACTGCTTTCAGCCATCAACGGATGGATTAATGCCCAAAATGGACAACCCGAATCTCAATCGGGTCTCGTAAGTTTTTTACCCTTCGTTTTTTCGACACGTGGATTTTTACGGTAAAACGGGATTACGGTGGCTGGTCTTCGACCTACCATCGCTGGAGAGTGGTGCACCCTGGTACTGTTGCGTTTCAAATCCATGCACGCCTTTCTAAAAGTCGTACGGCACTGTTTCGCCATTTCGGACGGATGTTGCACCTTGCACCGTGGATGTTGCACCCTGTAGATATCGATTATTCGGACGGCCATAACTCCTGGCTCGTTTAGAGTTACGGGAGCCATAACCTGTTAAAATGAAGGCCTTGATGAGTTCTACGGGTTTGACCGCTTTCAACCGTCAACGGATAAATTAATGCCAAAAAAGAACAACTCGAATCTCAATCGGGTCTCGTAAGTTTTTTACCCTTCGTTTTTTTGACACATGGATTTTTACGGTAAAACGGGATTACCGTGACCCGTCTTCGACTTCCCATCGCTGGAGAGTGGTGCACCATGCTAATGTTCTATTTCAAATCCATGCACGCATTTCTAAAAGTCGTACGGCACTGTTTCGCCATTTCGGACGGATGTTGCACCTTGCACCGTGGATGTTGCACCCTTCAGATATCGATTATTCAAACGGCCATAACTTCTGGCTCGTTTAGAGTTAGGGGAGTCATAGCCTGTCAAAACGAAGGCCTCGATGAGTTCTACGGCTTTGATAGCTTTCAGCCGTCAACGGATAGATTAATGCCCAAAAAGGACAACCCGAATCTCAATCGGGACTCGTAAGTTTTTTACCCTTCGTTTTTCGACACGTGGATTTTTACGGTAAAACGTGATTACCGTGATCCGTCTTCGACTTCCCATCGCTGGAGAGTGGTGCACCATGCTAATGTTCTATTTCAAATCCATGCACGCATTTCTAAAAGCCGTACGACACTGTTTCGCCATTTCGGACGGATGTTGCACCTTGCACCGTGGATGTTGCACCCTGTAGATATCGATTATTCAAACGGCCATAACTTCTGGCTCGTTTAGATTTACGGGAGTGATAACCTGTCAAAACGAAGGCATCGATGAGTTCTATGGCTTTCATAGATTTCAGCCGTCAACGGATAGACTAATGCCCAAAAAGGACAACCCGAATCTCAATCGGGTCTCGTAAGTTTTTTACCCTTCGTTTTTCGACACGTGGTTTTTTACGGTAAAACAGGATTACCGTGGCCAGTCTTCAACTTTCCATCGCTGGAGAGTGGTGCACCATGGTCCTGTTCCGTTTCAAATCCATGCACGCATTTCTATACGATACTGTTTCGCCATTTCGGACGGATGTTGCACCTTGCACCGTGGATGTTGCACCCTGTAGATATCGATTATTCGGACGGCCATAACTTCAAGCTCGTTTAGATTTACGGGAGCCATAACCTGTCAAAACGAAGGCCTCAATGAGTTCTATGGCTTTGACAGCTTTCATCCGTCAACGGATAGATTAATGCCCAAAAAGGACAACCCGAATCTCAATCGGGTCTCGTAAGTTTTTTACCCTTCGTTTTTTCGACACGTTGATTTTTACGTAAAACGGGATTACCGTGGCCCGTCTTCGACTTCCCATCGCTGGAGAGTGGTGCACCATGGTAGTGTTCCGTTTCAAATCCATTCACGCATTTCTAAAAGTCGTACGGCACTGTTTCGACATTTTGGACGGATGTTGCACCTTGCACCGTGGATGTTGCACCCTGTAGATATCGATTATTCGGACGGCCATAACTTCTGGCTCGTTTAGAGTTACGGGAGCCATAACCTGTAAAAACGAAGGTCTCGATGATTTTTACGGAATTGACAGCATTCAGCCGTCAACGGATAGATTAATGCCCAAAAAGGACAACCCGAATCTCAATCGGGTCTCGTAAGTTTTTTACCCTTCGTTTTTCGACACGTGGATTTTTACGGTAAAACAGGATTACCGTGGCCAGTCTTCGACTTTCCATCGCTGGAGAGTGGTGCACCATGGTCCTGTTCCATTTCAAATCCATGCACGCATTTCTAAAAGTCGTACGACACTGTTTCGCCATTTCGGACGGATGTTTCACCTTGCACCGTGGATGTTGCACCCCGTAGATATCGATTATTTGGACGGCCATGACTTCTGGCTTGTTTAGAGTTACGGGAGCCATAACGTATCAAAACGAAGGCCTCGATGAGTTCTACGGCTTTGATAGCTTTCATCCATCAACAGATAGATTAATGCCCAAAAAGAACAACCCGAATCTCAATCGGGTCTCGTAAGTTTTTTACCCTTCGTTTTTTCGACACGTGGATTTTTACGGTAAAACGGGATTACCGTGGCCCGTCTTCTACTTCCCATCGCTGGAGAGTGGTGCACCAAGGTAGTGTTCCATTTCAAATCCATGCACGCATTTTCAAAAGTCGTACGGCACTGTTTCGCCATTTCGGACGGATGTTGCACCTTGCACCGTGGATGTTGCACCCTGTAGATATCGATTATTCGGACGGCCATAACTCCTGGCTCGTTTAGAGTTACGGGAGCCATAACCTGTCAAAACGAAGGCCTTGATGAATTCTACGGGTTTGACAGCTTTCAACCGTCAACGGATAGATTAATGCCCAAAAAGAACAACCCGATTCTCAATCGAGTCTCGTAAGTTTTTTACCCTTCGTTTTTTCGACACGTGGATTTTTACGGTAAAACAGGATTACCGTGACCCGTCTTCGACTTCCCATCGCTAGAGAGTGGTGCATGATGCTAATGTTCTATTTCAAATCCATGCACGCATTTCTAAAAGTCGTACGGCGCTGTTTCGCCATTTCGGACGGATGTTGCACCTTGCACCGTGAATGTTGCACCCTTTAGATATCGATTATTCAAACGGCCAAAACTTCTGGCTCGTTTAGAGTTACGGGAGCAATAGCCTGTCAAAACGAAGGCCTCGATGAGTTATATGGCTTTGATAACTTTTAGCCGTCAACGGATAGATTAATGCCCAAAGAGGACAACCCGAATCTCAATCGGGTCTCGTAAGTTTTTTACCCTTCGTTTTTCGGCACGTGGATTTTTACGGTAAAACAGGATTACAGTGACCCGTCTTCGACTTCCCATCGCTGGAGAGTGGTGCACCATGCTAATGTTCTATTTCAAATACATGCACGCATTTCTAAAAGTCGTACGGCACTGTTTCGCCATTTCGGACGGATGTTGCACCTTGCACCGTGGATGTTGCACGCTGTAGATATCGATTATTCAAACGGCCATAACTTCTGGCTCGTTTAGAGTTACGGGAGCGATAACCTGTCAAAACGAAGGCCTCGATGAGTTCTACGGGTTTGATAGATTTCAGCCGTCAACGTATAGATTAATGCCCAAAAAGGACAACCCGAATCTCAATCGGGTCTCGTAAGTTTTTTACCCTTCGTTTTTCGACACGTGGATTTTTACGGTAAAACAGGATTACCGTGGCCAGTCTTCGACTTTCCATCGTTGGAGAGTGGTGCACCATGGTCTTGTTCCGTTTCAAATCCATGCACGCATTTCAAAAAGTCGTACGACACTGTTTCGCCATTTCGGACGGATGTTGCACCTTGCACCGTGGATGTTGCACCCTGTAGATATCGATTATTCGGACGGCCATAACTTCTGGCTCGTTTAGATTTACGGGAGCCACAACCTGTCAAAACGAAGGCCTCGATGAGTTCTACGGCTTTGACAGCTTTCATCCATCAACGGATAGATTAATGCCCAAAAAGGACAACCCGAATCTCAATCGGGTCTCGTAAGTTTTTTACCCTTCGTTTTTTCGACACGTCGATTTTTACGGTAAAACGGGATTACCGTGGCCCGTCTTCGACTTCCCATCGCTGGAGAGTGGTGCACCATGGTAGTGTTCCGTTTCAAATCCATGCACGCATTTCTAAAACTCGTACGGCACTGTTTCGCCATTTCGGACGGATGTTGCACCTTGCACCGTGGATGTTGCACCCTGTAGATATCGATTATTCGGACGGCCATAACTTCTGGCTCGTTTAGAGTTACGGGAGTCATAACCTATCAAAACGAAGGCCTCGATGAGTTTTACGGATTTGACAGCATTCAGCCGTCAACGGATAGATTAATGCCCATAAAGGACAACCCAAATCTCAATCGGGTCTCGTAAGTTTTTTACCCTTCGTTTTTCGACACGTGGATTTTTACGGTAAAACAGGATTACCGTGGCCAGTCTTCGACTTTCCATCGTTGGAGAGTGGTGCACCATGGTCCTGTTCCATTTCAAATCCATGCACGCATTTCTAAAAATCGTACGACACTGTTTCGCCATTTCGGACGGATGTTGCACCTTGCACCGTGGATGTTGCACCCTGTAGATATCGATTATTTAGACGGCCATGACTTCTGGCTTGTTTAGAGTTACGGGAGCCATAACCTATCAAAACGAAGGCCTCGATGAGTTCTACGGCTTTGATAGCTTTCATCCGTCAACGGATAGATTAATGCCCAAAAAGGACAACCCGAATCTCAATCGGGTCTCGTAAGTTTTTTACCCTTCGTTTTTTCGACACGTGGATTTTTACGGTAAAACGGGATTACCGTGGCTGGTCTTCAACTCACCGTCGCTGGAGAGTGGTGCACCCTGGTACTGTTGTGTTTCAAATCCATGCACGCATTTCTAAAAGTCGTACGGCACTGTTTCGCCATTTCGGACGGATGTTGCACCTTGCACCGTGGATGTTGCACCCTGTAGATATCGATTATTCAAACGGCCATAACTTCTTGCTCGTTTAGAGTTACGGGAGCGATAAACTGTCAAAACGAAGGCCTCGATGAGTTCTACGGCTTTGATAGATTTCAGCCGTCAACGGATAGATTAATGCCCAAAAAGGACAACCCGAATCTCAATCGGGTCTCCTAAGTTTTTTACCCTTCATTTTTCGACACGTGGATTTTTACGGTAAAACAGGATTACCGTGGCCAGTCTTTGACTTTCCATCGCTGGAGAGTGGTTCACCATGGTCCTGTTCCATTTCAAATCCATGCACGCATTTCTAAAAGTCGTACGACACTGTTTCGCCATTTCGGACGGATGTTGCACCTTGCACCATGGATGTTGCACCCTGTAGATATCGATTATTCGGACGGCCATAACTTCTGGCTCGTTTAGATTTACGGGAGCCATAACCTATCAAAACGAAGGCCTCGTTGAGTTCTACGGCTTTGACAGCTTTCATCCGTCAACGGATAGATTAATGCCCAAAAAGGACAACCCAAATCTCAATCGGGTCTCGTAAGTTTTTTACCCTTCGTTTTTTCGACACGTGGATTTTTACGGTAAAACGGGATTACCGTGGCCCGTCTTCGACTTCCCATAGCTGGAGAGTGGTGCACCATGGTAGTGTTCCGTTTCAAATCCATGCACGCGTTTCTAAAAGTCGTACGGCACTGTTTCGCCATTTCGGACGGATGTTACACCTTGCACCGTGGATGTTGCACCCTGTAGATATCGATTATTCGGACGGCCATAACTTCTGGCTCGTTTAGAGTTACGGGAGCCATAACCTGTCAAAACGAAGGCCTCGATGAGTTTTATGGACTTGACGGCATTCAGCCGTCAACGGATAGATTAATGCCCAAAAAGGACAACCCGAATCTCAATCGGGTCTCGTAAGTTTTTTACCCTTCGTTTTTCGACACGTGGATTTTTACGGT
This sequence comes from Allium cepa, assembly GCA_030765085.1. Taxonomy (NCBI): domain Eukaryota; kingdom Viridiplantae; phylum Streptophyta; class Magnoliopsida; order Asparagales; family Amaryllidaceae; genus Allium; species Allium cepa. The sequence continues at coordinate 5,597,441 of CM060941.1, forward strand.
AAAACAGGATTACCGTGGCCAGTCTTTGACTTTCCATCGCTGGAGAGTGGTGCACCATGGTCCTGTTCCATTTCAAATCCATGCACGCATTTCTAAAAGTCGTACGACACTGTTTCGCCATTTCGGACCGATGTTGCACCTTGCACCGTGGATGTTGCACCCTGTAGATATCGATTATTCAAACGGCCATAACTTCTGGCTCGTTTAGAGTTACGGGAGCCATAACCTGTCAAAACGAAGGCCTCGATGACTTCTACGGCTTTGATAGCTTTCATCCATCAACGGATAGATTAATGCCTAGAAAGGACAACCCGAATCTCAATCGGGTCTCGTAAGTTTTTTACCCTTCGTTTTTTCGACACGTGGACTTTTACGGTAAAACAGGATTACCGTGGCCCGTCTTCGACTTCCCATCGCTGGAGAATGGTGCACCATGGTCCTGTTCCGTTTCAAATCCATGCACGCATTTCGAAAAGTCGAACGACACTGTTTCGCTATTTCGGACGGATGTTGCACCTTGCACCGTGGATGTTGCACCCTGTAGATATCGATTATTCGGACGACCATAACTTCTGGCTCGTTTAGAGTTACGGGAGCCATAACCTGTCAAAACGAAGGCCTCGATGGGCTCTATGGATTTGACAGCTTTCAGCCGTCAACGAATAGATTAACGCCCAAGAAGGACAACCCGAATCTCAATCGGGTCTCGCAAGTTTTTTACCCTTCGTTTTTTCGACACGTTGATTTTAACGGTAAAATAGGATTACCGTGGCCCGTCTTCAACTTCCCATCGCTGGAGAGTCGTGCACCATGGTAGTGTTCCGTTTCAAATCCATGCACGCATTTCTAAAAGTCGTACGACATTGTTTCACCATTTCGGACGGATGATGCACCTTGCACCGTGGATGTTGCACCCTGTTGATATCGATTATTTAAACGTCCATAACTTCTGGCTCGTTTAGAGTTACAGTAGCCATAACCTGTCAAAACGAAGGCCTCGATGAGCTCTACGGCTTTGACAGCTTTCAACCATCAACCAACAGATTAATGCCCAAAAAGGACAACATGAATCTCAATCGGGTCTCGTAATTTTTTTACCCTTCGTTTTTTCGACACGTGGATTTTAACGGTAAAACGGGATTACCGTGGCCCGTCTTCGACTTCCCATCGCTGGAGAGTGTTGCACCATGGTAGTGTTCCGTTTCAAATCCATGCACGCATTTCTAAAAGTCGTACGGCACTGTTTCACCATTTCGGACGGATGATGCACCTTGCACCGTGGATGTTGCACCCTGTAGATATCGATTATTCAAATGGCCATAACTTCTGGCTCGTTTAGAGTTACGGGAGCCATAACCTATCAAAACGAAGGCCTCGATGAGTTCAACGGCTTTGACTGCTTTCAGCCGTCAACGGATAGATTAATGACCAAAAAGGACAACCCGAATCTCAATCGGGTCTCGTAAGTTTTTTACCCTTCGTTTTTTCGACACGTGGATTTTTACGGTAAAACAGGATTACCGTGGCCCGTCTTCGACTTCCCATCACTGGAGAGTGGTGCATCATGGTCCTGTTCCGTTTCAAATCCATGCATACATTTCTAAAAGTCGTACGGCACAGTTTCGCCATTTCGGATGGATGTTGCACCTTGCACCATGGATGTTGCACCCTGTAGATATCGATTATTCGGACGACCATAACTTCTGGCTCGTTTAGAGTTACGGGAGCCATAACCTATCAAAACGAAGGCCTCGATGAGTTCTACGGCTTTGACAGCTTTCAGCCGTCAACTGATAGATTAATGCCTAAAAAGGACAACCCGAATCTCAATCGGGTCTCGTAAGTTTTTTACCCTTCGCTTTTTCGACACGTCGATTTTTATGGTAATACAGGATTACCGTGGCCCGTCTTCGACTTCCCATCGCTGGAGAGTGGTGCACCATGGTCCTGTTCCGTTTCAAATCCATGCGCGCATTTCTAAAAGTCGTACGACGCTGTTTCACCATTTCTGACGGATGTTGCACCTTGCACCGTGGATGTTGCACCCTGTAGATATCGATTATTCAAACTGCCATAACTTCTGGCTCGTTTAGAATTACGGGAGCCATAACCTGTCAAAACGATGGCCTCGATGAGTTCTACGGCTTTGACAGCATTCAGCCGTCAACGGATAGATTAATGCCCATAAAGGACAACCCAAATCTCAATCGGGTCTCGTAAGTTTTTTACCCTTCGTTTTTTCGACACGTGGATTTTTACGGTAAAACAGGATTACCGTGGCCAGTCTTCGACTCTCCATCGCTGGAGAGTGGTGCACCATGGTCCTGTTCCATTTCAAATCCATGCACGCATTTCTAAAAATCGTACGACACTGTTTCGCCATTTCGGACGGATGTTGCACCTTGCACCGTGGATGTTGCACCCTGTAGATATCGATTATTCAAACGGCCATAACTTCTGGCTCGTTTAGAGTTACGGGAGCGATAAACTGTCAAAACGAAGGCCTCGATGAGTTCTACGGCTTTGATAGATTTCAGCCGTCAACGGATAGATTAATGCCCAAAAAGGACAACCCGAATCTCAATCGGGTCTCGTAAGTTTTTTACCCTTCGTTTTTCGACACGTGGATTTTTACGGTAAAACAGGATTACCGTGGCCAGTCTTTGACTTTCCATCGCTGGAGAGTGGTTCACCATGGTCCTGTTCCATTTCAAATCCATGCACGCATTTCTAAAAGTCGTACGACACTGTTTCGCCATTTCGGACGGATGTTGCACCTTGCACCATGGATGTTGCACCCTGTAGATATCGATTATTCGGACGGCCATAACTTCTGGCTCGTTTAGATTTACGGGAGCCATAACCTATCAAAACGAAGGCCTCGTTGAGTTCTACGGCTTTGACAGCTTTCATCCGTCAACGGATAGATTAATGCCCAAAAAGGACAACCCGAATCTCAATCGGGTCTCGTAAGTTTTTTACCCTTCGTTTTTTCGACACGTGGATTTTTACGGTAAAACGGGATTACCGTGGCCCGTCTTCGACTTCCCATCGCTGGAGAGTGGTGCACCATGGTAGTGTTCCGTTTCAAATCCATGCACGCATTTCTAAAAGTCGTACGGCACTGTTTCGCCATTTCGGACGGATGTTACACCTTGCACCGTGGATGTTGCACCCTGTAGATATCGATTATTCGGACGGCCATAACTTCTGGCTCGTTTAGAGTTACGGGAGCCATAACCTGTCAAAACGAAGGCCTCGATGAGTTTTATGGACTTGACGGCATTCAGCCGTCAACGGATAGATTAATGTCCAAAAAGGACAACCCGAATCTCAATCGGGTCTCGTAAGTTTTTTACCCTTCGTTTTTCGACACGTGGATTTTTACGGTAAAACAGGATTACCGTGGCCAGTCTTTGACTTTCCATCGCTGGAGAGTGGTGCACCATGGTCCTGTTCCATTTCAAATCCATGCACGCATTTCTAAAAGTCGTACGACACTGTTTCGCCATTTCGGACCGATGTTGCACCTTGCACCGTGGATGTTGCACCCTGTAGATATCGATTATTCAAACGGCCATAACTTCTGGCTCGTTTAGAGTTATGTGACGACCGCCCATGACTCCCGCACCAAAACAAGGAAATAATGCGCTGAAAGGCGTGCCAGGCAGCCATGGACGATAGTCAGGGTAAAACAAAACAAAAGAATCTCTATCGCATAACTCACAGCGCATGGATAAAATACAATAGAGAAATATAATATAGTGAAGCTCCATAGAACAGAACATCATCATATAAGCATCACAGTAGTTTTGTACAATCATCTACTCAAATCCATACATGAAAGCCTCACTACAAATCACTCAACCAAATACAGCAGCGGATACCCAGTACATATAGTAAGAAAACTAATATGCAAAGCCTCCTGCTCGTCTTCGTCATCTTCAGCGTAGAACTCCTAGCACAGCACCTGTCACCTGCTACCTAGTCTGCCCATCCCAAACATGGATGAACAGCCCAAGGTAATAAGAGGAGACATAAAACCTTGAGTCAGACAAAGTCTTAGTGAGCAGTAAATTAACTATCAAACATACCAAAAGAGCATAAAGGATAAAAGGAATAGGAACCAAACCATCCCACTCCACCTCTTTCTACAGTGATAGCCCCAGACATACACTAAGGAGAAGCAAGCATAACAACATAGACAATTAAGGTAAAGCGAATACCACTCGAGTCAAGGACGATGTTTTCCAAATACAAACCCCCAAGGCCTAAACCAAGATCAGATAAGCACCCAGAAAACACCGCTCTTGAAGCCGAATGATAATACAACCAAACATCCATGACTCTGGCTATCACTGTCATCCTTGCCTCGATTTCACCGTTAGTTGAATGACCATCTGTCAAGGGCTAATGGTAACCCCGGTTCTAACCATAACTCCGCACACTGCCTTGTGCCTAGGACTTATCTACTTTGCCCAGAGTACTCAACTACCTACCTGTAGTCTTTTGGGTGTCCCGACTACCTACCTGTAGTCGTTATGGGCGCCCCATGTACTCTTGCTTTTGAGCATGCTAGAACCTTCAACAACGACGAGATCCAAGCCTCCTAGCCATCCTTCTTGACGACTATCCTCATACAAGCTCAAGCTACCTCTTGAACAATCCATTATCAACCAACTTGAACTACTCTTCAAGTTATCAACATGCTTGGAATGATCCCTGCTTGGATTAAGCCAAGACTCACATCATACTTCGCTTCATCGCATCAAAGCAAAGTCTCAACTCAACAACATGGTTTGCCTCATCAAATCATGGCAAAGTCCCATCTCAACATCATCCAATCTATACATATGAGCTTCAACATCCGCTACATATGCCTTAAGCAGCTTTCACCATTCAAGAGCCTTCTTCCATAGCTTTTGAATCCTCTTTCATCATCTTGTTCCAAATCAACTACTAGCTAACTTGGAAACAATCAAATCAATCATACATTCAAATAATCAATCATTCAAACAAGATCTATTAAGCAATTTAAGCAATATCAACTATAATGGCAATTTCGTAAATAAACGAGCAAAAGTCCAACATATGTGAAATCATGGTTTTTAGCATAGATCTATCAAATATGAAACATGGGTTTTGTCTCTAATACTTGTTAAACTAACTTGCATAAGTAAACATCTTCAAAAAACCATGGATCTAGACTTCGATCTAAGAAAAATGCATGAAATCTCTAACTTTAACACTCAAACAAGCCACCAATCCAATATACTCCCTTGGATCCGCGTGAGAGATAACTACCACTCACCAAATCACCCAAACACTACAAAAACTACACACTTCAGATCTGGACAGCGAAGATCAAGGTTTGATCCGGCAATATCTCGCTCCAATCGATGAATTCTAGCTCGAACGGATGAAGATCTTCAACTTTGGCACTTGGATCTTCGATCTCGATCTTCGATCTTGGATGGATGTTAGAATTAGATTGGAATGGAGAAAAGAAGATGAAGAAATGTTGTAGTCGAGTCTTCAAAATGGCAGCACTTCGTCGCTTCGAAATCTGGTGCCAAAAAGTGAGCCGAACCCCTCTATTTATAGGCTGGAACCTCCCTGAGTCGTCGCCCCATGAGTCGGTCCCGACTCATCATGAGTCGTCCACGACTCATCTCCTGCCGACTCACGACCTAGCACAGCCGACCCTGCGACTTAACTATACAACATATACTGCCGACTTAACACTAACCCAGATGCCGACTTAAATTCTACCGACTCAAAGACCTAACGACTCAACACAGCAAGAAGGTCACACGACTTAAGACACATACGACTTACGACTCATCGTTAAGTCGTGCCTACCGACTCAGTTGCAAACGACCTAACAACACAGCCTTATGGCCGACCTAAGTCCTAGCCGACTCAACTGCACAGCCTTCCGACTCAAGCCAACGACTCAATACACCAAGGCACAAGGTCATACGACTCAAACCCAAACCGACTCAACACCTACCGACTCACGACTCAAGACCAGTGCCGACTCAACATAAGTCGGTCACGACCTAAAAGCCTCCGACCTAAGACACTGCCGCGTTTTCCCCAAGTCCTAAGTCGTACGACGACTCAACAATACACACTCACGACTCAACTATGATGCCGACTCACGACTCATCAGGCCCTACGACTCAAAACCCTGCCGACTCATTATCCACGACCTAAGCCTAAACCCCTTAAGTCGCTACACCCTTAACCCGTTAACTCCTTAACTCGGCAAACCCTATGAGTCGTAACTCGTTGACTCGGCCACACTTCTTATCTCGGCCCTCTATGAGTCGGTCATCCTATGAGTCGCCTAACTTCTTGAGTCGGTCCATCCTTATCTCGGCCAACATTTAAACCGCTACCCCTCCTTGAGTCGGTCCCCTATGAGTCGGTCACGACTCATCACTTGTACCCGGGTTAACTTCTAAACGACTCAAGCTAGAAGCAACACAAACAACACTAACAACCTGTAAATTCTACGATTTATCGACACGTAAAAATACGGGTCGTTACATTCTCTCCCCCTTAGGAATTTCGCCCCCGAAATTCCAAGCAAACAACAGAAATCAAAATTATTCCGCATGCCTATCATCCATGGCAATCAACAATCCATGCAACCAATTCTAACCTAGCATGCAGAATTCTAAGACTTAGAACAAGCTACAAATTCATGAGATGTCACGACACTTTAGGGCCATACCTCGAAGAGTTCGGGATGAGCTGCCTTCATCCTCTCTTCCTCCTCCCACGTACAGTCGTTAACATCATCACTCCATTGTACCTTGAGCAACGTAATCGTCTTCCTCCTAAGCTGTTTCGTATCGGTTTCAACAATACGAAGCGGCTTACGAGGTCTCGAAACAACAGGATCAACCTCCAAGTCTTCACAGCTATCAGCAGAAACCACCGTAGTTGGGTCGTGCATATACTTCCGTAGATAAGATACATGAAAAACACTGTGCACACCCGCCATCTTTTCCGGTAACTCCAATCTATAAGCGAGCTTTCCAATACGCTCGATAATCGGGAATGGTCCAACAAATCTCGGAGTTAACTTTCCTTTCTTCCCGAATCTAATGACACTCTTCAGAGGAGAAATCTTCACAAAAACCATATCACCTACGTCGAATTCCAAATCCTTACGACGATTATCGGCATAACTTTTCTGACGATCTTGGGCTGCCTTCATTCGTTGCCGAATGATCTCTATACAATCTGAAGTCTGTCGAATCATCTCTGGCCCAAGTATCAGCTTTTCTCCAGTTTCCAACCAACATGTCGGAGAGTTACACGGTCTTCCATATAATGCCTCATATGGTGCCATACCAATACTCGACTGATAACTGTTATTATAAGCAAACTCCACCAAATGAAGGTGATCTTCCCATGATCCTCCGAAGTCCAAAACACATGCTCTAAGAAGATCTTCCAAAACTCGGTTGACTCTCTCAGTCTGACCATCTGTTTGAGGGTGATAAGCTGTACTCAAACACAACTCAGTTCCCAAAACTTCCTGGAAGCTCTTCCAAAATCTACTAGTGAACAATGGATCTCGATCGCTCACTATACTCTTCGGAACACCATGGAAACGAACTATCCACTTCACATATAATTCAGCCAACTTCGATGCAGTCCTAGTCGATCGAACAGGAATGAACCTTGCACTCTTGGTCAAACGATCTACTATGACCCAAATCCCTTCATTCCCTGCTCTTGTCCTAGGTAGACCATCGATAAAGTCCATCGACACTTGCTCCCACTTCCATGTAGGAACCTCTAATGGCTGAAGCAATCCACTGGGCTTCTTCTGCTCAGCTTTCACCAACTGGCAATTCATACACTTGGAAATAAAATTTCCAACATCCTTCTTCATACCTTCCCAGTAGTAGGTTCTCTTCATATCCCGATACATCTTATTTCCACCTGGATGAATTGTCAACTTCGAGTGATGACTCTCCCTCAGAACTTCATCTCTCAATCCATCTACATCGGGAACAACTAGTCGCCCTTGCTTTCGAAGCCAACCCTCTCGATCGACCTCGAATCCCTTATCCTTTTCTGGATCCAATCCGGATTCCAAATCACGGATAATCTTGATAAGCTTATCATCTCTCCTTTGCCTCTCGCCAATTCTTTCCACAAGAGTAGGCCTTATCGATAAGTTTGCCAACATCTCAGGTTCCAATTCACATCTAGGCCTGAAATCAAATCCAGCCAAATACTCAAGACTCTTCCATTCCGAAAACATGGCTCCCAAACCTGCATGTCTTCGACTTAACGCATCAGCCACTGCGTTACCTTTCCCTGGAGTATAGGCTATACCAAAATCATACGATGCTAAGAACTCTAGCCACCGTTGCTGTCGAAGATTCAAATCCTTTTGGGAAAACAGATACTTCAACGACTTATGATCTGTAAACAGCTCAAATCTAACTCCCAATAGATAGTGTCTCCACATCTTCAAAGCAAACACAATCGTCGCTAACTCCAAATCATGAGTCGGATAATTCCTTTCATGCGGCTTCAGTTGTCGACTTGCATACGCAACAACTTTATCCTTCTGCATTAGCACCGCTCCTAGTCCAGTGCCACATGCATCGGTGTAAACCACCATCTCATCATTCCCACTCGGAATAGTCAAAACAGGAGCACTTGTCAGTCGTTCTTTCAGGATTACGAAAGCTTGTTCACACTTATCATTCCATCTGAACACTTGATTCTTCTTTGTCAATCCTGTTAACGGTGCAGCTATCTTGGAAAAGTCTTTGATAAACCGACGATAATATCCTGCTAATCCAAGAAAACTTCTCACATCAGATGCATTCTTAGGTCTAACCCAATCCTGGATCACTGCCACCTTAGCGGGGTCAACCGCTATTCCATTTCCAGAGATAACATGGCCTAAGAACCTCACTTCACTCTTCCAGAAGTGACACTTCGAAAACTTAGCCTTCAGCTGATGTTTCCGCAAAATTTCCAAAACAATCCTCAAGTGCGTCTTGTGCTCTCCCTCAGTTCTGGAATAAATCAAAATATCATCCACGAACACAAGCACGAACTTATTCAACTGATCTCTGAATACCCTATTCATAAGATCCACAAAATATGCTGGCGCGTTAGTCAATCCAAACGGCATTACCAGCCACTCATAAAACCCGGATGGTGTCCTGAAAGCAGTCTTCGGCACACTATCCTTCGCCACTCTCAACTGGTGAAATCCCGTTGCCAAATCCATCTGAGAAAACACCTTAGCCTCGTGAAGCTGATCAAACAAGTCATCTATTCTCGGCAATGGATACTTGTTCTTCCTAGTCACCTTATTCAGCTCACGATAATCAACACACAACCTCAACGATCCATCCGTTTTGGTTGCGAACACAACGGGCGCACCCCATTCGGACACACTTCTCCGAATGAATCCTTTCCGCAAAAGGTCATCAACTTGCACCTTCAGCTCTTGCTGCTCCCTCGGTGCCATTCGCCTAAGAGGCATCACAACAGGTCTGGCTCCCTCAATTAGATCGATACGAAACTCGATCTCCCTATGCGGCGGTAACCCTTTGACTTCCTCAAAGACATCACCAAACTCATTCACAATAGGCACCAATGACAGTCCATCCCGTGGAACAACTAGCGAATACATGAAGCTCATGAAGACGCCTTCTTCATGCTTACATCGTATCACAACCTTTCGCCCTTCCACATTCCCGACTGTCACCTCAAGCCTCTCACAATCAATCCTAGCCGCATACTTCCTAAGCCAGTCCATACCCAAAATAATTCCGAACCCCGCAAAGTTCAGAACAAAGCAATCACAAACAAACGAGCAATCATGACTCGACACAACTAGACCACGACATAACATACACAAACATGACGAACCCCCTACCGGATTAGTCACAACCAATGGCCTATCAACAATATCCGGTTTCATACCTAACCGGCTTACCAAATCATCACAAACAAAAGAATGCGACGCTCCAGTATCAAACAACACTCTAACTGGAACACCACAAATAGAAAGAGTACCTTGAACAACCACACTCTTCCCCTTCTCTTCAGCAGTAGGAGCTTTCGAAGACGATGGAACAGCCCCCAAAGCATAGGCTTGCACAACCTGCCTATCTTTCCTCGGTTCTGGACAATCCTTCTTGATATGTCCCAGCTTATCACAGTTGTAACACTTTCCCGGCACTTTGGGATTCTTACAATCTTTGTAAAGATGGCCCTTCTGCTGGCAGTTATAGCAAGTCACTTCACTTTTCGGCTTCTTCTGGCCATCCCTACCCCTCTGTTGCTGTTGTTTCCTCTTCTTATTGCCACTCTGCTGTGGTTTAGATCCTTCCCTAGCTACAGCAATAACAGAACTTTCCCTAGGAAACAAACTCTCATGCCTAAGAGCTTTTTCCACAAGCTTCTCAAATGGATCGTCCAGATGATCCACTAACTGCCTCCCAAGATAAGCATCCAGACCAGTCACAAACTTTTCATTCTTCTGGTAGGGAGAATCAATATATGATCTGGCATACTTAGACAAAGCTTCAAACTCAGAAATGTACTCAAGAACAGGCCTTCCCCCTTGCTTGAGCTCCACAAACCTCTTAAACAAGACAGATTTCTGGGAAGTAGAGATGAACTTAGCTTCAAATCTAACTTGGAATTGCTCCCAAGTAATCTCTTCTTCTGGAGTATCGATGGTGATAGAATTCCACCAATCAGCAGCTCTTCCCTGAAGCTGTCTCGATGCAAGCTTCCTCTTAGTTGCATCCTAAATCCCTAAGTCACCAAAGATTCTTTTGCAAGCATCAATCCATCTCTGCACCTCAATAGTCGACTCCGTCCCCAAGAAAACTTTCCCTCCAAGAGCAGTATAATCCTTGCAAAGCTTGGCAAAATCCACCGGTCTCGGAGCTTGGACTTGAACTCCCACATCCACAGATGATCCTGAAGCTGGTATTCTCCTCATGATTGAAGTCATCATGGCCTCAAACATAGGAGCATAATCAACAGCTTCCCTAGCATCACGGCTACCCCTCGCAGCTTGTCTCTCACTTCGACTCATCCTTAATATCTGTAAATAAGAATGATTAGAACACCTTAAGAAACAACTGCATAAGGAGTTCAAACCCTTCTAAACTACTATATTATATATAGTAATCATCCATCAAATTACAATTACGTCTCTCTTACGTAGTTACATCAGCGAGCGTTGGCTAAAATCGATTAACCAAAGCTCTGATACCAAATGTGACGACCGCCCATGACTCCCGCACCAAAACAAGGAAATAATGCGCTGAAAGGCGTGCCAGGCAGCCATGGACGATAGTCAGGGTAAAACAAAACAAAAGAATCTCTATCGCATAACTCACAGCGCATGGATAAAATACAATAGAGAAATATAATATAGTGAAGCTCCATAGAACAGAACATCATCATATAAGCATCACAGTAGTTTTGTACAATCATCTACTCAAATCCATACATGAAAGCCTCACTACAAATCACTCAACCAAATACAGCAGCGGATACCCAGTACATATAGTAAGAAAACTAATATGCAAAGCCTCCTGCTCGTCTTCGTCATCTTCAGCGTAGAACTCCTAGCACAGCACCTGTCACCTGCTACCTAGTCTGCCCATCCCAAACATGGATGAACAGCCCAAGGTAATAAGAGGAGACATAAAACCTTGAGTCAGACAAAGTCTTAGTGAGCAGTAAATTAACTATCAAACATACCAAAAGAGCATAAAGGATAAAAGGAATAGGAACCAAACCATCCCACTCCACCTCTTTCTACAGTGATAGCCCCAGACATACACTAAGGAGAAGCAAGCATAACAACATAGACAATTAAGGTAAAGCGAATACCACTCGAGTCAAGGACGATGTTTTCCAAATACAAACCCCCAAGGCCTAAACCAAGATCAGATAAGCACCCAGAAAACACCGCTCTTGAAGCCGAATGATAATACAACCAAACATCCATGACTCTGGCTATCACTGTCATCCTTGCCTCGATTTCACCGTTAGTTGAATGACCATCTGTCAAGGGCTAATGGTAACCCCGGTTCTAACCATAACTCCGCACACTGCCTTGTGCCTAGGACTTATCTACTTTGCCCAGAGTACTCAACTACCTACCTGTAGTCTTTTGGGTGTCCCGACTACCTACCTGTAGTCGTTATGGGCGCCCCATGTACTCTTGCTTTTGAGCATGCTAGAACCTTCAACAACGACGAGATCCAAGCCTCCTAGCCATCCTTCTTGACGACTATCCTCATACAAGCTCAAGCTACCTCTTGAACAATCCATTATCAACCAACTTGAACTACTCTTCAAGTTATCAACATGCTTGGAATGATCCCTGCTTGGATTAAGCCAAGACTCACATCATACTTCGCTTCATCGCATCAAAGCAAAGTCTCAACTCAACAACATGGTTTGCCTCATCAAATCATGGCAAAGTCCCATCTCAACATCATCCAATCTATACATATGAGCTTCAACATCCGCTACATATGCCTTAAGCAGCTTTCACCATTCAAGAGCCTTCTTCCATAGCTTTTGAATCCTCTTTCATCATCTTGTTCCAAATCAACTACTAGCTAACTTGGAAACAATCAAATCAATCATACATTCAAATAATCAATCATTCAAACAAGATCTATTAAGCAATTTAAGCAATATCAACTATAATGGCAATTTCGTAAATAAACGAGCAAAAGTCCAACATATGTGAAATCATGGTTTTTAGCATAGATCTATCAAATATGAAACATGGGTTTTGTCTCTAATACTTGTTAAACTAACTTGCATAAGTAAACATCTTCAAAAAACCATGGATCTAGACTTCGATCTAAGAAAAATGCATGAAATCTCTAACTTTAACACTCAAACAAGCCACCAATCCAATATACTCCCTTGGATCCGCGTGAGAGATAACTACCACTCACCAAATCACCCAAACACTACAAAAACTACACACTTCAGATCTGGACAGCGAAGATCAAGGTTTGATCCGGCAATATCTCGCTCCAATCGATGAATTCTAGCTCGAACGGATGAAGATCTTCAACTTTGGCACTTGGATCTTCGATCTCGATCTTCGATCTTGGATGGATGTTAGAATTAGATTGGAATGGAGAAAAGAAGATGAAGAAATGTTGTAGTCGAGTCTTCAAAATGGCAGCACTTCGTCGCTTCGAAATCTGGTGCCAAAAAGTGAGCCGAACCCCTCTATTTATAGGCTGGAACCTCCCTGAGTCGTCGCCCCATGAGTCGGTCCCGACTCATCATGAGTCGTCCACGACTCATCTCCTGCCGACTCACGACCTAGCACAGCCGACCCTGCGACTTAACTATACAACATATACTGCCGACTTAACACTAACCCAGATGCCGACTTAAATTCTACCGACTCAAAGACCTAACGACTCAACACAGCAAGAAGGTCACACGACTTAAGACACATACGACTTACGACTCATCGTTAAGTCGTGCCTACCGACTCAGTTGCAAACGACCTAACAACACAGCCTTATGGCCGACCTAAGTCCTAGCCGACTCAACTGCACAGCCTTCCGACTCAAGCCAACGACTCAATACACCAAGGCACAAGGTCATACGACTCAAACCCAAACCGACTCAACACCTACCGACTCACGACTCAAGACCAGTGCCGACTCAACATAAGTCGGTCACGACCTAAAAGCCTCCGACCTAAGACACTGCCCGCGTTTTCCCCAAGTCCTAAGTCGTACGACGACTCAACAATACACACTCACGACTCAACTATGATGCCGACTCACGACTCATCAGGCCCTACGACTCAAAACCCTGCCGACTCATTATCCACGACCTAAGCCTAAACCCCTTAAGTCGCTACACCACTTAACCCGTTAACTCCTTAACTCGGCAAACCCTATGAGTCGTAACTCGTTGACTCGGCCACACTTCTTATCTCGGCCCTCTATGAGTCGGTCATCCTATGAGTCGCCTAACTTCTTGAGTCGGTCCATCCTTCTCGGCCAACACTTTAAACCGCTACCCCTCCTTGAGTCGGTCCCCTATGAGTCGGTCACGACTCATCACTTGTACCCGGGTTAACTTCTAAACGACTCAAGCTAGAAGCAACACAAACAACACTAACAACCTGTAAATTCTACGATTTATCGACACGTAAAAATACGGGTCGTTACAAGTTACGGGAGCCATAACCTGTCAAAACGAAGGCCTCGATGACTTCTACGGCTTTGATAGCTTTCATCCATCAACGGATAGATTAATGCCTAGAAAGGACAACCCGAATCTCAATCGGGTCTCGTAAGTTTTTTACCCTTCGTTTTTTCGACACGTGGACTTTTACGGTAAAACAGGATTACCGTGGCCCGTCTTCGACTTCCCATCGCTGGAGAATGGTGCACCATGGTCTTGTTCCGTTTCAAATCCATGCACGCATTTCTAAAAGTCGAACGACACTGTTTCGCTATTTCGGACGGATGTTGCACCTTGCACCGTGGATGTTGCACCCTGTAGATATCGATTATTCGGACGACCATAACTTCTGGCTCGTTTAGAGTTACGGGAGCCATAACCTGTCAAAACGAAGGCCTCGATGAGCTCTATGGCTTTGACAGCTTTCAGCCGTCAACGAATAGATTAACGCCCAAGAAGGACAACCCGAATCTCAATCGGGTCTCGCAAGTTTTTTACCCTTCGATTTTTCGACACGTTGATTTTAACGGTAAAATAGGATTACCGTGGCCCGTCTTCAACTTCCCATCGCTGGAGAGTCGTGCACCATGGTAGTGTTCCGTTTCAAATCCATGCACGCATTTCTAAAAGTCGTACGACATTGTTTCACCATTTCGGACGGATGATGCACCTTGCACCGTGGATGTTGCACCCTGTTGATATCGATTATTTAAACGTCCATAACTTCTGGCTCGTTTAGAGTTACAGTAGCCATAACCTGTCAAAACGAAGGCCTCGATGAGCTCTACGGCTTTGACAGCTTTCAACCATCAACCAACAGATTAATGCTCAAAAAGGACAACATGAATCTCAATCGGGTCTCGTAATTTTTTTACCCTTCGTTTTTTCGACACGTAGATTTTAACGGTAAAACGGGATTACCGTGGCCCGTCTTCGACTTCCCATCGCTGGAGAGTGTTGCACCATGGTAGTGTTCCATTTCAAATCCATGCACGCATTTCTAAAAGTCGTACGGTACTGTTTCACCATTTC
Organism: Allium cepa; assembly: GCA_030765085.1. Classification (NCBI taxonomy): domain Eukaryota; kingdom Viridiplantae; phylum Streptophyta; class Magnoliopsida; order Asparagales; family Amaryllidaceae; genus Allium; species Allium cepa. Next base: position 5,612,729 of record CM060941.1, read on the forward strand.
GGACGGATGATGCACCTTGCACCGTGGATGTTGCACCCTGTAGATATCGATTATTCAAATGGCCATAACTTCTGGCTCGTTTGGAGTTACGGGAGCCATAACCTATCAAAATGAAGGCCTCGATGAGTTCAACGGCTTCGACTGCTTTCAGCCGTCAACGGATAGATTAATGACCAAAAAGGACAACCCGAATCTCAATCGGGTCTCGTAAGTTTTTTACCCTTCGTTTTTTCGACACGTGGATTTTTACGGTAAAACAGGATTACCGTGGCCCGTCTTCGACTTCCCATCGCTGGAGAGTGGTGCATCATGGTCCTGTTCCGTTTCAAATCCATGCATACATTTCTAAAAGTCGTACGGCACAGTTTCGCCATTTCGGATGGATGTTGCACCTTGCACCATGGATGTTGCACCCTGTAGATATCGATTATTCGGACGACCATAACTTCTGGCTCGTTTAGAGTTACGGGAGCCATAACCTTTCAAAACGAAGGCCTCGATGAGTTCTACGGCTTTGACAGCTTTCAGCCGTCAACTGATAGATTAATGCCTAAAAAGGACAACCCGAATCTCAATCGGGTCTCGTAAGTTTTTTACCCTTCGCTTTTTCGACACGTCGATTTTTACGGTAAAACAGGATTACCGTGGCCCGTCTTCGACTTCCCATCGCTGGAGAGTGGTGCACCATGGTCCTGTTCCGTTTCAAATCCATGCGCGCATTTCTAAAAGTCGTACGACGCTGTTTCACCATTTCTGACGGATGTTGCACCTTGCACCGTGGATGTTGCACCCTGTAGATATCGATTATTCAAACTGCCATAACTTCTGGCTCGTTTAGAATTACGGGAGCCATAACCTGTCAAAACGATGGCCTCGATGAGTTCTACGGCTTTGATAGCTTTCAGCCATCAACGGATTGATTAATGCCCAAAAAGGACAACCCGAATCTCAATCGGGCCTCGTAAGTTTTTTACCCTTCGTTTTTCGACACGTGGATTTTTACGGTAAAACAGGATTACCGTGGCCAGTCTTTGACTTTCCATCGCTGGAGAGTGGTGCACCATGGTCCTGTTCCATTTCAAATCCATGCACGCATTTCTAAAAGTCGTACGACACTGTTTCGCCATTTCGGACCGATGTTGCACCTTGCACCGTGGATGTTGCACCCTGTAGATATCGATTATTCAAACGGCCATAACTTCTGGCTCGTTTAGAGTTACGGGAGCCATAACCTGTCAAAACGAAGGCCTCGATGAGTTCTACGGCTTTGATAGCTTTCATCCATCAACGGATAGATTAATGCCTAGAAAGGACAACCCGAATCTCAATCGGGTCTCGTAAGTTTTTTACCCTTCGTTTTTTCGACACGTGGACTTTTACGGTAAAACAGGATTACTGTGGCCCGTCTTCGACTTCCCATCGCTGGAGAGTGGTGCATCATGGTCCTGTTCTGTTTCAAATCCATGCACGCATTTCTAAAAGTCGTACGACACTGTTTCGCCATTTCGGACGGATGTTGCACCTTGCACCGTGGATGTTGCACCATGTAGATATCGATTATTCGGACGACCATAACTTCTGGCTCGTTTAGAGTTACGTGAGCCATAACCTGTCAAAACGAAGGCCTCGATGAGATCTACGGCTTTGACAGCTTTCAACCGTCAACGGATAGATTAATGCCCAAAAAGGACAACCCGAATCTCAATCGGGTCTCGTAAGTTTTTTACCCTTCGTTTTTTCGACACGTTGATTTTAACGGTAAAACAGGATTACCGTGGCCCGTCTTCAACTTCCCATCGCTGGAGAGTGGTGCACCATGGTAGTGTTCCGTTTCAAATCCATGCATGCATTTCTAAAAGTCATACGGCACTGTTTCACCATTTCGGATGGATGTTGCACCTTGCACCGTGGATGTTGCACCCAGTTGATATCGATTATTTAAACGGCCATAACTTCTGGCTCGTTTAGAGTTACAGTAGGCATAACCTGTCAAAACGAAGGCCTCGATGAGCTCTACGGCTTTGATAGCTTTCAACCGTCAACCAACAGATTAATGCCCAAAAAGGACAACCCGAATCTCAATCGGGTCTCGTAAGTTTTTTACCCTTCGTTTTTTCGACACGTGGATTTTAACGGTAAAACGGGATTACCGTGGCCCGTTTTTGACTTCCCATCGCTGGAGAGTGGTGCACCATGGTAGTGTTCCGTTTCAAATCCATGCATGCATTTATAAAAGTCGTACGGTACTGTTTCACCATTTCGGACGGATGTTGCACCTTGCACCGTGGATGTTGCACCCTGTAGATATTGATTATTCAAACGGCCATAACTTCTGGCTCGTTTAGAGTTACGGGAGCCATAACCTGTCAAAACGAAGGCCTCGATGAGTTCTACGGCTTTAACTGCTTGCAGCCGTCAACGGATAGATTAACGCCCAAAAAGGACTACCCGAATCTCAATCGGGTCTCGTAAGTTTTTTACCCTTCGTTTTTTCGACACGTGGATTTTTACGGTAAAACAGGATTACCGTGGCCCGTCTTCGACTTCCCATCGCTGGAGAGTAGTGCACCATGGTCCCGTTCCGTTTCAAATCCATGCACGAATTTCTAAAAGTCGTAAGTCACAGTTTCGCCATTTCGGACGGATGTTGCACCTTGCACCGTGGATGTTGCACCCTGTAGATATCGATTATTCGGACGACCATAACTTCTGGCTCGTTTAGAGTTACGGGAGCCATAACCTGTCAAAACGAAGGCCTCGACGAGCTCTACGGCTTTCACAGCTTTCAGCCGTCAACGGATAGATTAATGCCCAAAAAGGACAACCTGAATCTCAATCGGGTCTCGTAAGTTTTTTACCCTTCGTTTTTTCGACACGTGGATTTTAACGGTAAAATAGGATTACCATGGCCCATCTTCAACTTCCCATCGCTGGAGAGTGGTGCACCATGGTAGTGTTCCGTTTCAAATCCATGCACGCATTTCTAAAAGTCGTACGACACTGTTTCACCATTTCGGACGGATGATGCACCTTGCACCGTGGATGTTGCACCCTGTAGATATCGATTATTCAAACGGCCATAACTTCTGGCTTGTTTAGAGTTACGCGAGCCATAACCTGTCAAAACGAAGGCCTCGATGAGTTCTATGGCTTTGACTGCTTTCAGCCGTCAATGGATAAATTAATGACAAAAAAGGACAACCCGAATCTCAATCGGGTCTCGTAAGTTTTTTACTCTTCGTTTTTTCGACACGTGGATTTTTACGGTAAAACAGGATTACCGTGGCCCGTCTTCGACTTTCCATCGCTGGAGAGTGGTGAACCATGGTCCTGTTCCGTTTCAAATCCATGCACGCATTTCTAAAAGTCGTACGGCACGGTTTCGCCATTTCGGACGGATGTTGCACCTTGCACCGTGGATGTTGCACCCTGTAGATATCGATTATTCGGACGACCATAACTTCTGGCTCATTTAGTGTTACGGGAGCCATAACCTGTCAAAACGAAGGCCTCGATGAGCTCTACGGCTTTGACAGCTTTCAGCCGTCAACGGATAGATTAATGCCTAAAAAGGACAACCCGAATCTCAATCGGGTCTCATAAGTTTTTTACCCTTCGTTTTTTCGACACGTCGATTTGTACGGTAAAACAGGATTACCGTAGCCCGTCTTCGACTTCCCATCGCTGGAGAGTGGTGCACCATGGTCCTGTTCCGTTTCAAATCCATGCACGCATTTCTAAAAGTCGTACGACACTGTTTCGCCATTTCGGACGGATGTTGCACCCTGTAGATATCGATTATTCAAACGGCCATAACTTCTGGCTCGTTTAGAGTTACGGGAGCCATAACCTGTCAAAACGAAGGCCTCGATGAGTTCTACGGCTTTGATAGCTTTTAGCCATCAACGGATAGATTAATGCCCAAAAAGGACAACCCGAATCTCAATCGGGTCTCGTAAGTTTTTTACCCTTCGTTTTTTCGACACGTGGATTTTTACGGTAAAACAGGATTACCGTGGCCCGTCTTCGACTTTCCATCGCTGGAGAGTGGTGCACCATGGTCCTGTTCCGTTTCAAATCCATGCACGCATTTCTAAAAGTCGTACGACACTGTTTCGCCATTTCGGACGGATGTTGCACCTTGCACCGTGGATGTTGCACCCTGTAGATATCGATTATTCGGACGACCATAACTTTTGGCTCGTTTAGAGTTACGTGAGCCATAACCAGTCAAAACGAAGGCCTCGATGAGCTCTACGGCTTTGACAGCTTTCAGCCGTCAACGGATAGATTAATGCCCAAAAACGACAACCCGAATCTCAATCGGGTCTCGTAAGTTTTTTACCCTTCGTTTTTTCGACACGTTGATTTTAACGGTAAAACAGGATTACCGTGGCCCGTCTTCAACTTCCCGTTGCTGGAGAGTGGTGCACCATGGTAGTGTTCCGTTTCAAATCCATGCACGCATTTCTAAAAGTCGTATGGCACAGTTTCACCATTTCGGATGGATGTTGCACCTTGCACCGTGGATGTTGCACCCTGTTGATATTGATTATTTAAACGGCCATAACTTCTGGCTCGTTTAGAGTTACAGTAGCCATAACCTGTCAAAACGAAGGCCTCGATGAGCTCTACGGCTTTGACAGCTTTCAACCGTCAACCAACAGATTAATGCCCAAAAAGGACAACCCGAATCTCAATCGGGTCTCGTAAGTTTTTTACCCTTCGTTTTTTCGACACGTGGATTTTAACGGTAAAACGGGATTACCGTGGCCCGTCTTCGACTTTCCATCGCTGGAGAGTGGTGCACCATGGTAGTGTTCCGTTTCAAATCCATGCACGCATTTCTAAAAGTGGTACGGTACTGTTTCACCATTTCGGACGGATGTTGCACCTTGCACCGTGGATGTTGCACCTTGTAGATATCGATTATTCAAACGGTCATAACTTCTGGCTCGTTTAGAGTTACGGGAGCCATATCCTGTCAAAACGAAGGCATCGATGAGTTCTACGGCTTTGACTGCTTGCAGCCATCAATGGATAGATTAATGCCCAAAAAGGACAACCCGAATCTCAATCGGGTCTCGTAAGTTTTTTACCCTTCGTTTTTTCGACACGTGGATTTTTACGGTAAAACAGATTACCTGTTGAATATGCGCTTATATGTTTTTGTTTGATGATAATAAACATATATATTCATTTAAATGTATTTGGTAATGTACTATTTTGTTTTTCATAGATTAAATAAATATTTGTTGAATAAAATTAAATTACACTGAATTCGAATTTGAATTCAAACAGAACAAGTTAAACAGATTTTGAATTCAAATAGAAATTTTATTCAAACAAATATTTATTACAATTTTGAATAGTACAATTTCAATCTCTCACTATAACTTTACAACTTTGATTACAATCATATCACATTTCACATTTACAGTTAACCTCACTACATATCACTCACACTCGTATTTTTATCTTCAACTGCATTCCAGTTTGAATCCAGCATCTGAGCAATCTGCAAAAATATTCACTAACGCAGTAAAATTGAAAAAGAAATATTTTTGCAATATAAAATGAAATACGATTTTTGAAAATATGATTTGCCTCAGTTATTTGGGCTGTTCGTCATCATTCACACTTGAATTCATCACAAAGTCGAGCACATAGATATTACAGGGACAGGTAATCATAAGTGGCTGCAATACACACGTGTACGTTCATACACGTGTGCACTGCCTCGCCAACTCGTGTGCAAAAATCAAACAAAAGCACAGAAATCAAAAACAAGGTCAAACCCAAGATAGGTTCAACTCAAGGCAAATGAATAGACAAAGCAACAGCTACAAACTGCAACGTCAAGTTCAGACCAAACAGCCGAAGAAATGAATGCAACAAAGTTCAAAAGTGCATCAAAAGCAGTTCAATGTGGATAGCAATAGCAAAAAGGGACTACAACAAACATGTATGCAGCATCAAGTTAGTGGTGAAGTAAACAACAATGTCGAGCTCACTGCAACTCAAGATTACAGGGCAGTGGACAGTACAAGCCTGCAGAATGCAAATGGACTCGACCAAGTATACAAGTGCCACAAGCAACATCAACAAGCAGTGCAGACCAAAGAAATGCCACCAAGAACATATGAACAGAGTACATGCATGAAGCATGAAACCATCAAGCTACAACTCAAATTATACAAGCTCCAGAAGTGCATTTATCAAGAACATAATGAAGCAATACAGTAGACAACAACACAATGAATACAACTAAAGGCAGATTTGAAGAAATGCATGTCACCAAGTTCAGCTATACAAATGAGAAACAGTGGCAACACTGGAAGCACACGAGCTAATGAAGACTGCATCATGATACAAGGCTTCAAATGTGCAAATGCTAGAACTCAGATGGACAACATATCAAACGAAGTGATGAATCAACAATGCAAACAAAACCAAATGCTCAATGACACAGCAATGCTCAAGGCCAAAGTTCAGTGAAGCTTAAATCAGTGTACAACATCAGTATACATGAATGCAAGTTTATATGTGCAGAAAGTTACAAGTATCAACGAATTGGATGAACAAAACTTGAGAGCAACAGTGAAAGTGCAAATCATGTCAACAAGACAAATGTATGTATCAGTACATGAAGCAGTTCAAATCCAAATTCAAGAATATATACAATACAAATGTACAGGCCAGTGAACATAAAAAATGGCAGAGTCGAAGCACAAAGAACAAAACAGTTCATGTATGCAACAGGTCAGAAATACAACATGAACCAACTCCAAAATGTATCACTAGCATGTACTACAAAGACCATGTCAAACACAGTGACACCATTAAGCAATGCAGACAAATCGACAGGTCGAACATACCATAGTCAAAAGCATTTATATTCATGGCTGTATGTGACTAAAAGTCCGAGCAAAGAAAACAAAATCCAGTCCACAATTGAATCAAGTCAGTATGTCGAACAAGTCAAGATGAACAATGCAACCAACAATGCAAACAAGTACCAGATGGCACCAGCTCAGTAATCAAGTCAACAATGCAAACATGAAGTGAATGCATCTACAGGAAAGCAATAAACAAGTCTAGGTTCGAATTCAATGTAGACGCAAACAATTTCAAGATGAACAAGTCAAGGCCGAAGCAGTAGCAATCAAGAAGCCGATCAAGTCAAAGCCATAGTCAACAACGTGATGACCAAGGAGTTGAAATTCAAAACCGTGAATGTCAAGCAATCGAAGTATATACGTTTATGAACAAGTCAATACAATCTCAATCATCAAAGTGAAATCAAGCGGTCAGAGCAAGTAAATTGACGAATTCAAACGAACGTAATTCAAGGAATACGAACGCATATAAAAGCCCCAAATCATCATCGGCATAAGGAGGAGTTCGAGTACGAAAATCGAAGAAGAACAGAGCTAAAAATCTTACCTGAAGCGAAATCGAACTCACAAAAGCGAAGCCAAGCCAAGACGATAATCATCTCAACCCTAATTCGCAAAGCAGAGCACTCAAGGGATCGAATCCCCAAATCCATAAACCCTAAATCACAGTACCACGACAAAGCGAAGTCGTGAATTCAAGGGCAACGAAGATTGAACAAAGAGCCGAAGCCCTAACTGGAACAAAGGGAACGAAGCCCTAAACAGAACGAAGCCGCCATTATTCTCACGAACGAGTCAAAAGGATCAGGTGAAATAAGGGAGTGGGCTGGCCTTATTAAAAAAAAGGGGGTTTTGTTTTAATTTTTATAATAAGTCTTTATTATATTGTTAAATAGTTTTAGGGTTATTTTCAATTGTTTTTAAATTATTGTTTTTTATTTTACGAATCAAAGAATTAGTAAATCACCACCGAGGTTTAGGTAGTGTCAGATTGTCTATTTTGAATTAGTTCAGTGAGCAGGGTGTGCGAGTTTGCAAAGCTTAATAGGCGGAAGCGGTGTTTTCAAGTAAGCGAAACTCTATAGGCGGGAGCAGGGTGTGCGAGTCTAGTAGAGTGTTTGTGAGCGGGAGCAAAAGGGTCTGCGAGTCTAGTAGAGTGTTTGTAAGCGTGATACTATTTAATTCTAATAGAAATCTGTGAATGCAGCAGTAGGCAGGGGTTGCCGAAGCTGGGTAAATTTTGTGTGTGATTTACTTTTCAGCATATTTGTTTCTGCTATTATATCTCTGTGTTTAATTCGAGAAAATTTGCTATAACCCTATTCACCCCCCCTCTAGGGTTAATCTAGATCCTACAAGTGGTATCAGAGCCCGGTATATTTTTTATTTAACTCTAGAGTCATGAGTCTACAAAATAATGCTTTTTCTGAGGGGCAATCTATTGCTATGCCACCCATGTTTAACGGGAACGATTATGCTTATTGGAAAGTTAGGATGAGTATTTATCTTAGTTCCGTTGATTATGATGTTTGGGATATTATTGAAACTGGCTATAAACCTCCCACTATAATCGTTGATGGTACTGAGATTCCTAAACCTAAGGATAGGTGGGATGCTAACGATAAGAGATTGAAAACAACAAATGCTAAAGCCATGAATGCTTTGATATGTGCTCTTGATAAAAATGAATTTAGTAGAATTTCTCATTGTACAACAGCACAGGAAATTTGGCACACTTTGGAGGTGACATACGAAGGAACTTCTCAAGTCAAGGAGTCTTGTCTAGCCCTATTCAGCAACGAATACGAAAACTTTGTGATGGACAAAGGCGAGAGAATAAAAGACATGTTTGGACGCTTTTCAATCTTGGTATACAATGCTAGAGCGCTTGGGAAGGTATTCACTGAGGTAGAGCTTGTGCGGAAGATACTACGAGTTTTACCAATGAACTTTGAGGCAAAAGTCACAGCAATCCAAGAATCGAAAGATCTGAGCAAACTAAGCATGGAGGAGTTGATTGGCAACTTGATGACATATGAACTTGAGCTAAAAGCAAAGGAAGAACGCAACAACTCCGAACCAAAGAAGAAGAAGATTGCCTTAAAGAGCAAAGAAGAAAGCGATGAAGAAGATCCAATTGAAGAGCTTGCAATGGCTGTCAATAATCTTAGAAGATGGTCTAGATTCAAGCCACGCAAGAAGAAAACAAAGGGCAATAGGTCAAAAGATTCCGAAAATTCCGATAATGAACTGACATGTTATAACTGCAACAAGCCTGGCCACATCAAACCAAAATGCCCACTTCTCAAAAACAACAAAGAAAAGAAAAAGGCGAAGAAGGTATTTGCAGCGACTTGGGATGATGAAGAAGGAGAGGAAGCTTCGGATAGCAGTTCAGAGGAGGATAACTTGTGTTGCATGGAAAAATCAGAATCAGAAGCAACCTCCGACGAATCTAGTGAGGCAGGTGAGTTTTCTTATAAAGAACTTGTTTTTATGTGTTCTGATCTTACTAAAGTAGTTGATGCTCTTGAATCTAAAATTGAAAAACTGAAAACTGATGGGAGAGAACTTGCTCGTAAAAATTTTAGATTAGAAACTGAACTTGAAAATATTCAAAACCTAGAATGTAAAAGATGTAAAGTTTAAGATTCAGAATTGACAAGACTTAAGAATAACTCTGAGAATCTTGAAAAAGAAAACTTGAATCTTAAGGAAACCATCGACACTAGGAGAAAGGATTTTATAAATCGATGCACCTCACTTGTCACTGAAAACTCAACATTAAAAACCAAAGTCCAAAATCTTGAGAAATCTCTGAATAACTTTTCAAAAGGAGAAAAATCTTTCAACATGCTATTGGGAAATCAAATTTTTGCTAACAATAGAAAAGGACTAGGTTTTGGGAAATCACAAAATGATGATAATGCGAAAAGTAAAAGTGTTTTTGCTCGATCTGAAATAATTGGAAATCATGTTGAAAATTATAGTCATAGGAACACAAAATTTAATCAAGTCAATTTAATGAGCACATTTTGTAGAGAATTTGGACATAATCGAAATAGTTGTTGGTATAGACCCAAACACGTGAAAACTATACCAATTTGGGTTCCAAAAGGCACAAATATAAAATCTTTGAAAGTCAAACAAATTTGGGTGCCAAAAGGAACATATATAAATAGTTTTGGGTCTCCAAAAACATATTTTTCATATTCTGCCACTAACAACAATGGACCTATAAAAACAAATAGGTCACATAAATTTTTTATCGTGTAGGTGTGGTGACAGGCTAAGGAACAACAACAGTGTTCTCTGGATTTCGGCTGTTCCAGAAACACAACGGGCGACAAAGCAAAGTTCCTTAGCCTAGTTCAAAGGTGACAGAATCACAATGGGCAATCACGAAAAATTATCGTAAAGGTAAATCAGGTAATTGTTTTTAAATGTGATTATCTGCACCATATTCTGAATTAAAATCAGCCAATATTGAGATGAATAAAAGATGATGATTTTGATTCTGATTTTTTCAAAATTGTTGGCCAATTATGCTTTTATGCCAAAAACACTACAATCCTTGAAATACTTTATATTGATTAATTTAGATAGCTGATGGTGCTTTTATTGATTGACGATAATATTTTTGGCTAAATCTATATTCATGGTTTCTTCTATTTACATGGCTTCAACTTAAAATCCTAATGAATTCTATTTTTTTAAAAAAATTGTAAAAAGGATTTTAAGAAATTTTTGACTTGTTCTTATTTATGACATTGATTTGTGCTTAATCGATGACCAATCAGATTTTCAACTTTGAACTAATCCATATAAATTTGTACTGTCAAATGATGGTATTTGATTACTAATGCTACACGTAGATATTTTTTGGTCACTGCTTGTAAATTTGCACAATTTCAAATTCATGTGAAAAAGGATTTCAAAAAATTGTTGAAACCTTAAGAAATTGTTTTTGAAATAATTATGATGTTGATTGACTGTTGATTACTCATGAACTTGTTTATCCTATGGTTTCTGAAATTAACACCATGATATGTGTTTGAGTGTTAACACGGCTTAAATTCAAATTCAAAAGAATTGATGTTAAGTTTGAAATTCTTGGTGCACACTTCATGTTTTTGGTCAATCAAATTCAACGAGTGAATATTGAGTGAAATTTAAATTCAGATGCAGATTACACTGGTAATATGGTTGATAGAAAAAATTACTAAGTGTAACGTGATTAATTTTTTTTTAAAACATTCATTTGCTGCATCGTTTTTTTTAAAAGAAAATATCTGCATATTTTTCACTTGAAATAATTTTCAAATAGCAGAAAATTTTCTGATAAACCCCCCTCGAGAAAATCATGTTTGACCATATTTACAGCTTAATCATTTTTGAAAAATTGATTTTATAATTTTTAATTTGATTTTAAATGACAAATTTGACTAATCTGACTCCCTTTGATTATCGAAAAGATAAATAGTGATTGAAAAAGGGACGAGTGTTGATATTTATCATATATTATAACTCGAGAAAGTATAATTAGAAATTTTCTTTAGAATTTCATAACAAGAGTTATAAAAACTTTTTGTTGGGTAAAAATTCCATGACCATTTCTATTTCTATCATCTTTCTATCGACCATCACTCATCAAGATCATATTTAGTATGTAAATTTGTGGTAGTTTACAAAGGAAATCATTTGTTCTTCAATATCTTTAAATCTGTGAAGGAAATTATTTGTGCTTCAACTTATTATATTTAGCAATAAAAATAAATATCCAAAGTATTCACTCTCGTTTAAAAGTCCTCACGGTTATGCATGGGTGAATTACTTGGATTTTTGATTATGTGCTTCCATGCTCATTTAAAAGTCCTCACGGTTATGCATGTATGGAACGCATATCAAAAATAATTGATTTAATAGACAAGTTGATTCTAATCCCATTTAAAAGTCCTCACGGTCATGCGTGGTTAGAAGATACTTGATTTCATTTTTTAAATTAAATTGGAATACTACTAATCTCATTTAAAAGTCCTAACGGTTATGCATGGTTAGTAGATATTCAAATTTCCTGAAATAAATATACCACAAATAGACAGAATTGTATGATTTTTGATGATTTTATCCCCATCACTTCTGAAAGTGGAATATGCACTTGACAAGGGTAATTATGATTTTTGTTTGAGTTTTATTGAGATTTGATATTTATATTTAATTGAGTTAAATGTTTGATTCATGTCTATCACTTCATCCCTATTTTTATAACACTGTTATTCTTTTGCTGATAACAAAAGGGGGAGAGAAAAGTTAAGATTTTGTCAAATAAAATCAAGCAAAGGTCAAATAATTTTCACTTTGCATATAGGCTCATTTACATATTTTTATTTGTATGCATATATGTTGGGGGAGCCATATATGTAGGGGGAGCATCACATAAAAAGGAAGCATTTAAATAGGGGGAGCAATTAAAGTATATAATTGGTCAAATACATTTAACATGGTCACAATCTTAAATATATGTTTGTTATCATCAAAAGGGGGAGATTGTTGAATATGCGGTTATATGTTTTTGTTTGATGATAATAAACATATATATTCATTTAAATGTATTTGGTAATGTACTATTTTGTTTTTCATAGATTAAATAAATATTTGTTGAATAAAATTAAATTACACTGAATTCGAATTTGAATTCAAACAGAACAAGTTAAACAGATTTTGAATTCAAACAGAAATTTTATTCAAACAAATATTTATTACAATTTTGAATAGTACAATTTCAATCTCTCACTATAACTTTACAACTTTGATTACAATCACATCACATTTCACATTTACAGTTATTCATTTACATATTTTTATTTGTATGCATATATGTAGGGGGAGCCATATATGTAGGGGGAGCATCACATAAAAAGGAAGCATTTAAATAGGGGGAGCAATTAAAGTATATAATTGGTCAAATACATTTAACATGGTCAAAATCTTAAATATATGTTTGTTATCATCAAAAGGGGGAGATTGTTGAATATGCGGTTATATGTTTTTGTTTGATGATAATAAACATATATATTCATTTAAATGTATTTGGTAATGTACTATTTTGTTTTTCATAGATTAAATAAATATTTGTTGAATAAAATTAAATTACACTGAATTCGAATTTGAATTCAAACAGAACAAGTTAAACAAATTTTGAATTCAAACAGAAATTTTATTCAAACAAATATTTATTACAATTTTGAATAGTACAATTTCAATCTCTCACTATAACTTTACAACTTTGATTACAATCACATCACATTTCACATTTACAGTTAACCTCACTACATATCACTCACACTCGTATTTTTATCTTCAACTGCATTCCAGTTTGAATCCAGCATCTGAGCAATCTGCAAAAATATTCACTAACGCGGTAAAATTGAAAAAGAAATATTTTTGCAATATAAAATGAAATACGACTTTTGAAAATATGATTTGCCTCAGTTATTTGGGTTGTTCGTCATCATTCACACTTGAATTCATCACAAAGTCGTGCACATAGATATTACAGGGACAGGTAATCATAAGTGGCTGCAATACACACGTGTACGTTCATACACGTGTGCACTGCCTCGCCAACTCGTGTGCAAAAATCAAACAAAAGCAAAGAAATCAAAAACAAGGTCAAACCCAAGATAGGTTCAACTCGAGGCAAATGAATAGACAAAGCAACAGCTACAAACTGCAACGTCAAGTTCAGACCAAACAGCCGAAGACATGAATGCAACAAAGTTCAAAAGTGCATCAAAAGAAGTTCAATGTGGATAGCAACAGCAAAAAGGGACTACAACAAACATGTATGCAGCATCAAGTCAGTGGTGAAGTAAACAACAATGTCGAGCTCACTGCAACTCAAGATTACAGGGCAGTGGACAGTACAAGCCTGCAGAATGCAAATGGACTCGACCAAGTATACAAGTGCCACAAGCAACATCAACAAGCAGTGCAGACCAAAGAAATGCCACCAAGAACATATGAACAGAGTACATGCATGAAACATGAAACCATCAAGCTACAAGTCAAATTATACAAGTTCCAGAAGTGCATTTATCAAGAACATAATGAAGCAATACAGTAGACAAAAACACAATGAATACAACTAAAGGCAGATTTGAAGAAATGCATGTCACCAAGTTCAGCTATACAAATGAGAAACGGTGGCAACACTGGAAGCACACGAGCTAATGAAGACTGCATCATGATACAAGGCTTCAAATGTGCAAATGCTAGAACTCAGATGGACAACATATCAAATGAAGTGACGAATCAACAATGCAAACAAAACCAAATGCTCAATGACACAGCAATGCTCAAGGCCAAAGTTCAGTGAAGCTTAAATCAGTGTACAACATCAGTATACATGAATGCAAGTTTATATGTGCAGAAAGTTACAAGTATCAACGAATTGGATGAAAAAAACTTGAGAGCAACAGTGAAAGTGCAAATCATGTCAACAAGACAAATGTATGTATCAGTACATGAAGCAGTTCAAATCCAAATTCAAGAATATATACAATACAAATGTACAGGCCAGTGAACATAAAAAATGGCAGAGTCGAAGCACAAAGAACAAAACAGTTCATGTATGCAACAGGTCAGAAATACAACATGAACCAACTCCAAAATGTATCACTAGCATGTACTACAAAGACCATGTCAAACACAGTGACACCATTAAGCAATGCAGACAAATCGACAGGTCGAACATACCATAGTCAAAAGCATTTATATTCATGGTTGTATGTGACTAAAAGTCTGAGCAAAGAAAACAAAATCCAGTCCACAATTGAATCAAGTCAGTATGTCGAACAAGTCAAGATGAACAATGAAACCAACAATGCAAACAAGTACCAGATGGCACAAGCTCAGTAATCAAGTCAACAATGCAAACATGAAGTGAATGCATCTACAGGAAAGCAATAAACAAGTCTAGGTTCGAATTCAATGCAGACGCAAACAATTTCAAGATGAACAAGTCAAGGCCGAAGCAGTAGCAATCAAGAAGCCGATCAAGTCAAAGCCATAGTCAACAACGTGATGACCAAGGAGTTGAAATTCAAAACCGTGAATGTCAAGCAATTGAAGTATATACGTTTATGAACAAGTCAATACAATCTCAATCATCAAAGTGAAATCAATCGGTCAGAGCAAGTAAATTGACGAATTCAAACGAACGTAATTCAAGGAATACAAACGCATATAAAAGCCCCAAATCATCATCGGCATAAGGAGGAGTTCGAGTACGAAAATCTAAGAAGAACAGAGCTAAAAATCTTACCTGAAGCGAAATCGAACTCACAAAAGCGAAGCCAAGCCAAGACGATAATCATCTCAACCCTAATTCGCAAAGCAGAGCACTCAAGGGATCGAAACCCCAAATCCATAAACCCTAAATCACAGTACCACGACAAAGCGAAGTCGTGAATTCAAGGGCAACGAAGATTGAACAAAGAGCCGAAGCCCTAACTGGAACAAAGGGAACGAATCCCTAAACAGAACGAAGCCGCCATTATTCTCACGAACGAGACAAAAGGATCGGGTGAAATAAGGGAGTGGGCTGGCCTTATTAAAAAAAAAAAGGGTTTTGTTTTAATTTTTATAATAAGGCTTTATTATATTGTTAAATAGTTTTAGGGTTATTTTCTATTGTTTTTAAATTATTATTTTTATTTTACGAATCAAAGAATTAGTAAATCACCACCTAGGTTTAGGTAGTGTCAGATTGTCTATTTTGAATTAGTTCAGTTAGCAGGGTGTGCGAGTTTGCAAAGCTCTATAGGCGGGAGCAGTGTTTGCGAGTAAGCGAAACACTATAGGCGGGAGCAGGGTGTGCGAGTCTAGTAGAATGTTTGTGAGCAGGAGCAAAAGGGTCTGCGAGTCTAGTAGAGTGTTTGTAAGCGTGATACTGTTTAATTCTAATAGAAATCTGTGAATGCAGCAGTAGGCAGGGGTTGCCGAAGCTGGGTAAATTTTGTTTGTGATTTACTTTTCAGCATATTTATTTCTGCTATTATATCTCTATGTTTAATTCGAGAAAATTTGCTATAACCCTATTCACCCCCCCTCTAGGGTTAATCTAGATCCTACATTACCGTGGCCCGTCTTCGACTTCCCATCGCTGGAGAGTGCTGTACCATGGTTCTGTTCCGTTTCAAATCCATGCACGCATTTCTAAAAGTCGTACGACACTGTTTCGCCATTTCGGACGGATGTTGCACCTTGCACCGTGGATGTTGCACCCTGTAGATATCGATTATTCAATCGGCCATAACTTCTGGCTCGTTTAGAGTTACGGGAGCCATAACCTGTCAAAACGAAGGCCTCGATGAGTTCTACGGCTTTAATAGCTTTCAGCCATCAACGGATAGATTAATGCCTAGAAAGGACAACCCGAATCTCAATCGGGTCTCGTAAGTTTTTTACCCTTCGTTTTTTCGACACGTGGATTTTTACGGTAAAACAGGATTACCGTGGCCCGTCTTCGACTTCCCATCGCTGGAGAGTGGTGCACCATGGTCCTGTTCCGTTTCAAATCCATGCACGCATTTCTAAAAGTCGTACGACACTGTTTCGCCATTTCGGATGGATGTTGCACCTTGCACCGTGGATGTTGCACCCTATAGATATCGATTATTCGGACGACCATAACTTCTGGCTCGTTTAGAGTTACGGGAGCCATAACCTGTCAAAACGAAGGCCTCGATGAGCTCTACGGCTTTGACAGCTTTCAGCCGTCAACGGATAGATTAATGCCCAAAAAGGACAACCCGAATCTCAATCGGGTCTCGTAAGTTTTTTACCCTTCGTTTTTTCGACACGTTGATTTTAACGGTAAAACGGGATTACCGTGGCCCGTCTTCGACTTCCCATCGCTGGAGAGTGTTGCACCATGGTAGTGTTCCGTTTCAAATCCATGCACGCATTTCTAAAAGTCGTACGGTACTGTTTCACCATTTCGGAAGGATGATGCACCTTGCACCGTGGATGTTGCACCCTGTAGATATCGATTATTCGGACGGCCATAACTTCTGGCTCGTTTAGAGTTACGGGAGCCATAACCTGTCAAAATGAAGATGTTTGCGTAAAAAATGGCCGCAAACACCCAAAGTCGTATGAGTTGGTTGATTTTATGTTGTATTTAGTGATTTGGGTGATTTATGCAAATATGTAAAAAGCAGGGACTAAACTGTAAAAGACACACAGATTTATAGTGGTTCGGCCAGAACGTGCCTACGTCCACTTTATATGTTATTCTCCTTTTTTCTTTAGATTACAAGTACAAAGCTTTGATTACAAGTATCTAAAGTTGTTTAAGAGTTCCTTCCAGGCTTGAACTCTCAAACTTGTCCTCCATTGTTGTACCCCTGCCCCTCTATTTATAGAGTGAGGCTGGGGGCAGGGGTCTTGGATGTTTATAGCTGCTAGTGGGCTTGGGCTGAAGCAATCTGATCTGGTAGCGTTCTGGTTCGGCGAGGCTTCATTCGGCATGGAGCTTGGAGAAGTTGGAGCTTGGTCTGGTTGTGGATGGTTCGGTGATGGACGAAGTGACTTGGTTCGGTGGTATGTGGTTCGGTGGAGCATGGAAGTGGAGCTTGGTTCGGCTATGCATGGTTCGGTAGTGATAGGTAGGGGATGGTGAAGGATGGAGCTTCGGTTGTAGTTGATTCGGTGGGAAGGGGAGTGCCGAATGCTTCTGCCGAATGAGGTGCCGAATGCTTCTGCCGAATGCTTCTTGTATTGGGAACGCCGTATGAAACAAAGCGCCTTGAATGCCGAATGAAACTTTAATCCTTTGGTACCGAATGGACTTGAATGTTGGAGATGCTGGGTGAACCAAGGTATGCCGAATGAGCTCTCGTATGGCTTGCTGGCTGCTTCTTCTTGTTCCGGTCGTGGTGCAAACGCACACAACATGGATATCCTTGTTTTGACCAAAAAATGGGATAACACTTTGCCCCCCAAAATATGCCTTGCGGTAGGAAGGCGTGTTTTGTAATGCCATGAGCTGGATGTTCGTATCCTGTTGACAACCTGTAAAGAGCTTGATATTTTATATGGCCCCAAATGACGACCGTTCGGGATCGAGCTATTTGGGATGAAGCGCGGCCGTTCATGGTCAAGCACCTAACTTCAAATGACGATCGTTCGTGATCAAGTCATTTGAGGTGAAGTGCGACCGTGCGCGGTCAAGCGCATAAATCCGTGCGTCGATCGTTCGAGATCGAGTCATCTGCAGTGAAATGTGACCGTTCAAGGTCAAGCGCTTTACTTCAAATGACGACCGTTCAGGATCGAGTCATTCGAGGTAAAGTGCGACAGTGCGCGGTCGAGTGGGGACCGTTCAAGGTCAAGCGCTTAACTTCAAATGACGATCGTTCGTGATCGAGTCATTCGAGGTAAAGTGCGACAGTGCGCGGTCAAGTGGTGGTCCTCAAATGACGACCGTACGCGATCAAGCCATTTGAGGTAAGGCGTAACAGTCAGTGATCAGGTGGCGGACCTCAAATGACGACCGTTCGCGATCGAGCCATTTGAGGTATGGTGAGTTGTGCCGTTCGAGGCGAGTTGTGCCGTTCGAGGCGAGTTGTGACGTTCGAGGCGAGTTTTGGACCGTTCGCGGTCGGGTGCCGTTCGAGGCGAGTTGTGACTGTTCGAAGTCGAGTGCCGTTCGAGGCGAATTGTGACTGTTCGAAGTCGGGTGCCGTTCGAGGCGAATGAGTGTGCCCGGGGGGGACTTAATATTATCAGTGTTGGAGTCATTGTTTGGGGGAATTTTTCGAATCAAAGACTTCGGCAGTTCATTGCCATGCAATAGGTGCTCGTGGACCGTTCGCGATCCAACGGGCATACAAGTAAATAATTTTTTCATAGAATTGTCAATGTTAAAGCAATAGTACCTTACAGCAGAAATGTCCAAACAGGAAGAATTCAAATGTTCAAATCGAAACAAAAGCAAAGCAAGGATGTCAAAGTGTAAGTTCCCACTCCGAAGCAGTCAATGATCATTCAGAGCATGCCTGGAGATCGTTCGCGATCTCGTACATGTGTAAACGATTTAATTGCGTTAGTGGAAGCTTACGACCTGTTCATCGTTATTTTAATCAAGCAATCAATGGATAATCAAATGGTGCCTTGATCCAGGGTCACCTCTAGCTGACGTAGAGGGCGGTCGCTTTGGCTCCACCGCTGGAGTTCGCCTCCTCACATACTGAAGGAGCATACCGTTCCTGATATGCCCTTCTACCTCGTCCTTTAAATGCCTACAATCATTATTATGACCATTCAATTCATGAAATACACAAAACTTATCTGATTTTCTTTCGTCAGAGGTTGGATCCCTTCGCATTGGTCTACGATACGGAACCTGCCCCTTGGTATCCTGATAAATCCGTTCCAAACTCTCATTCAGCTCTGAATAGATGGTGAAGCGTGGTTCTCTTCGTAGCCACTTAGTCTTGTCATCATTATCCTCAGCCTTTCTTTTTCCTTTGCTAGTCTCCACACCCTTTCCAGGTGGGTTTCCGCTCTTAATTACGTAAACGTCATCTTCTTCCTATCTTTCTGCACTAGCATCTTCCAAACGCAGAAACTTTTCAGCCTCATGATAGAACTCTCCCAGATTCATAGGCGGGTCCTTGGTTAATGAATTCTTGAACTCTGTATTACCATCTATTCCAGATACAGCCGCCATCATGACCATAGATGGATCTGGTCGATCCACTGATGCTGCCGCCGCATTAAATCGCGTTAGAAAGCTCCTCAAAGTCTCTCCAGTTTTCTGTTTCAAGGTTGCCAAAGTCATCACATTCTTGGGTCTCGCAATATGAACCCTGAATTGCCTCATAAATCTCTCAGTTAAATCTGCCCATGTTCCTATGGAGCCGCTCTCCAGTTGCCTAAACCATAACTCTGCAATGTCCGTCAAAAACAATGGAAAGCACCGGGCCATAACCTCCTCTAACGCCCCCAGCACTTCCATATGTCTCATATACTTCGTTAGATGGACCGTGGGGTCCGTTTTCCCATTGTACATGTCCAATGATGGTAGCTTGAATTCTGGTGGGTTCCTAGCCATCCTAATCGCAGAAGAAAATGGACTCCTGTTTACATCTTCCAAGTCTCTATTTACTAAACCGCCTCTCATAGCTCTTCTAACCATCTCTGCTAATCTGTCATTGTCTCCAAGCTGTAGTTCTCGTTCACTGTCTTCGACCTGCCCCCCAAGTCCGCGGGAGTTTTCATGTGTATGCCTCCCTGGCTGAACGTTCATTCCTCTATTGCTACCAGGTGGTTCGGATGCCCCCATCTCACTTCCCGGGGTCGGATCAACATGCTCTGCGTGAGTGCCCCCTAGCTCTGGTGCTGCGCCAGATGGTCCTGCCCCGTTCTGAACCCCAGTTGCTCCTTGGATTTGTGCTCCAATTTGCCCAATTTGTTGAAGTAAGTTCTGGATCATCTCTACTTGTCTTCTCATCATGGCCTCCATCTCATCCCTAGTGATGAAGATCGACGCTTGATTCCCTCCTGAGGAAGCCTCTTGACTTCCTTGGTGTTCACTTCTCTCTGGCCTTTGCCTTCTACTTGTTTGTCTCGTCATAACTCTTAGATCTGAACTCTTAGATTTTCAAATTCAACTTCTATCCGATGTAGCGGGAGCTGGTTCCTCTCAATGAAAGCACCAAAATGTTTGCGTAAAAAATGGCCGCAAACACCCAAAGTCGTATGAGTTGGTTGATTTTATGTTGTATTTAGTGATTTGGATGATTTATGCAAATACGTAAAAAGCAGGGACTAAACTGTAAAAGACACACAGATTTATAGTGGTTCGGCCAGAACGTGCCTACGTCCACTTTATATGTTATTCTCCTTTTTTCTTTAGATTACAAGTACAAAGATTTGATTACAAGTATCTAAAGTTGTTTGAGAGTTCCTTCCAGGCTTGAGCTCTCAAACTTGTCCTCTATTGTTGTACCCCTGCCCCTCTATTTATAGAGTGAGGCTGGGGGCAGGGGTCTTGGATGTTTATAGCTGCTGGTGGGCTTGGGCTGAAGCAATCTGATCTGGTAGCACTCTGGTTTGGCGAGGCTTCATTCGGCATGGAGCTTGGAGAAGTTGGAGCTTGGTCTGGTTGTGGATGGTTCGGTGATGGACGAAGTGACTTGGTTCGGTGGTATGTGGTTCGGTGGAGCATGGAAGTGGAGCTTGGTTCGGCTATGCATGGTTCGGTAGTGATAGGTAGGGGATGGTGAAGGATGGAGCTTCGGTTGTAGTTGATTCGGTGGGAAGGGGAGTGCCGAATGCTTCTGCCGAATGAGGTGCCGAATGCTTCTGCCGAATGCTTCTTGTATTGGGAACGCCGGATGAAACAAAGCGCCTTGAATGCCGAATGAAACTTTAATCCTTTGGTACCGAATGGACTTGAATGTTGGAGATGCTGGATGAACCAAGGTATGCCGAATGAGCTCTCGTATGGCTTGCTGGCTGCTTCTTCTTGTTCCGGTCGTGGTGCAAACGCACACAACATGGATATCCTAGTTTTGACCAAAAAATGGGATAACAGAAGGCCTCGATGAGCTCTACGGCTTTGACAACTTTCAACCGTCAACCAACAGATTAATGCCCAAAAAGGACAACCCGAATCTCAATCGGGTCTCGTAAGTTTTTTACCCTTCGTTTTTTCGACACGTGGATTTTAACGGAAAAACGGGATTACCGTGGCCCGTCTTCGACTTCCCATCGCTGGAGAGTGGTGCACCATGGTAGTGTTCCGTTTCAAATCCATGCACGCATTTCTAAAAGTCGTACGGTACTATTTCACCATTTCGGACGGATGTTGCACCTTGCACCGTGGATGTTGCACCCTGTAGATATCGATTATTCAAACGGCCATAACTTCTGGCTCGTTTAGAGTTACGGGAACCACAACCTGTCAAAACGAAGGCCTCGATGAGTTCTACGGCTTTGACTGCTTGCAGCCGTCAACGGATAGATTAATGCCCAAAAAGGACAACCCGAATCTCAATCGGGTCTCGTAAGTTTTTTACCCTTCGTTTTTTCGACACGTGGATTTTTACGGTAAAACAGGATTACCGTGGCCCGTCTTCGACTTCCCATCGCTGGAGAGTGGTGCACCATGGTCCTGTTCCGTTTCAAATCCATGCACGCATTTCTAAAAGTCGTACGACAATGTTTCGCCATTTCGGACGGATGTTGCACCTTGCACCGTGGATGTTGCACCCTGTAGATATCGATTATTCAAACGGCCATAACTTCTGGCTCGTTTAGAGTTACGGGAGCCATAACCTGTCAAAACGAAGGCCTCGATGAGTTCTACGGCTTTAATAGCTTTCAGCCATCAACGGATAGATTAATGCCTAGAAAGGACAACCCGAATCTCAATCGGATCTCGTAGGTTTTTTACCCTTCGTTTTTTCGACACGTGGATTTTTATAGTAAAACAGGATTAACGTGGCCCGTCTTCGACTTACCATCGCTGGAGAGTGGTGCACCATGGTCCTGTTCCATTTCAAATCCATGCACGCATTTCTAAAAGTCGTACGATACTGTTTCGCCATTTCGGACGGATGTTGCACCTTGCACCGTGGTTGTTGCACCCTGTAGATATCGATTATTCAAACGGCCATAACTTCTGGCTCGTTTAGAGTTACGGGAGCCATAACCTGTCAAAACGAAGGCCTCGATGAGTTCTACGGCTTTGACTGCTTTCAGCCGTCAACGGATAGATTAATGACCAAAAAGGACAACCCGAATCTCAATCGGGTCTCGTAAGTTTTTTACCCTTCGTTTTTTCGACACGTGGATTTTTACGGTAAAACAGGATTACCGGCCCGTCTTCGACTTCCCATCGCTGGAGAGTGATGCACCATGGTCCTGTTCTGTTTCAAATCCATGCACGCATTTCTAAAAGTCGTACGGCACAGTTTCGCCATTTCGGACGGATGTTGCACCTTGCACCGTGGATGTTGCACCCTGTAGATATCGATTATTCGGACGACCATAACTTCTGGCTCGTTTAGAGTTACGGGAGCCATAACCTGTCAAAACGAAGGCCTCGATGAGTTCTACGGCTTTGTCAGCTTTCAGCCGTCAACGGATAGATTAATGCCTAAAAAGGACAACCCGAATCTCAATCGGGTCTCGTAAGTTTTTTACCCTTCGTTTTTTCGACACGTCGATTTTTACGGTAAAATAGGATTACCGTGGCCCGTCTTCGACTTCCCATCGCTGGAGAGTGGTGCGCCATGGTCCTGTTCCGTTTCAAATCCATGCACGCATTTCTAAAAGTCGTACGACACTGTTTCGTCATTTCGGACGGATGTTGCACCTTGCACCGTGGATGTTGCACCCTATAGATATCGATTATTCAACCGGCCATAACTTCTGGCTTGTTTAGAGTTACGGGAGCCATAACCTGTCAAAACGAAGGCCTCGATGAGTTCTACGGCTTTGATAGCTTTCAGCCATCAATGGATAGATTAATGCCCAAAAAGGACAACCCGAATCTCAATCGGGTCTCGTAAGTTTTTTACCCTTCGTTTTTTCGACACGTGGGTTTTTACGGTAAAACAGGATTACCGTGGCCCGTCTTCGACTTCCCATCGCTGGAGAGTGGTGCACCATGGTCCTGTTCCGTTTCAAATCCATGCACGCATTTCTAAAAGTCGTACGACACTGTTTCGCCATTTCGGACGGATGTTGCACCTTGCACCGTGGATTTTGCACCCTGTAGATATCGATTATTCGGACGACCACAACTTATGGCTCGTTTAGAGTTACGTGAGCCATAACCTGTCAAAACGAAGGCCTCGATGTGCTCTACGGCTTTGACAGCTTTCAGCCATCAACGGATAGATTAATGCCCAAAAAGGACAACCCGAATCTCAATCGGGTCTCGTAAGTTTTTTACCCTTCGTTTTTTCGACACGTGGATTTTTACGGTAAAACAGGATTACCGTGGCCCGTCTTCGACATCCCATCGCTGGAGAGTGGTGCACCATGGTCCTGTTCCGTTTCAAATCCATGCACGCATTTCTAAAAGTCGTACGGCACAGTTTCGCCATTTCAGACTGATGTTGCACCTTGCACCGTGGATGTTGCACCCTGTAGATATCGATTATTCGGACGATCATAACTTCTGGGTCGTTTAGAGTTACGGGTGCCATAACCTGTCAAAACGAAAGCCTCGATGAGTTCTACGGCTTTGACAGCTTTCAGCCGTCAACGGATAGATTAATGCCTAAAAAGGACAACCCGAATCTCAATCGGGTCTCGTAAATTTTTTACCCTTCGTTTTTTCGACACGTCGATTTTTACGGTAAAACAGGATAACCGTGGCCCGTCTTCGACTTCCCATCGCTGGAGAGTGGTGCACCATGGTCCTGTTCCGTTTCAAATCCATGCACGCATTTCTAAAAGTCGTACGAAACTGTTTTGCCATTTCGGACGGATGTTGCACCTTGCGCCGTGGATGTTGCACCCTGTAGATATCGATTATTCAAACGGCCATAACTTCTGGCTCGTTTAGAGTTACGGGAGCCATAACCTGTCAAAACGAAGGCCTCGATGAGTTCTACGGCTTTGATCGCTTTCAGCCATCAACGGATAGATTAATGCCCAAAAAGGACAACCCGAATCTCAATCGGGTCTCGTAAGTTTTTTACCCTTCGTTTTTCGACACGTGGATTTTTACGGTAAAACAGGATTACCGGCCCGTCTTCGACTTCCCATCGCTGGAGAGTGATGCACCATGGTCCTGTTCTGTTTCAAATCCATGCACGCATTTCTAAAAGTCGTACGGCACAGTTTCGCCATTTCGGACGGATGTTGCACCTTGCACCGTGGATGTTGCACCCTGTAGATATCGATTATTCGGACGACCATAACTTCTGGCTCGTTTAGAGTTACGGGAGCCATAACCTGTCAAAACGAAGGCCTCGATGAGTTCTACGGCTTTGTCAGCTTTCAGCCGTCAACGGATAGATTAATGCCTAAAAAGGACAACCCGAATCTCAATCGGGTCTCGTAAGTTTTTTACCCTTCGTTTTTTCGACACGTCGATTTTTACGGTAAAATAGGATTACCGTGGCCCGTCTTCGACTTCCCATCGCTGGAGAGTGGTGCGCCATGGTCCTGTTCCGTTTCAAATCCATGCACGCATTTCTAAAAGTCGTACGACACTGTTTCGTCATTTCGGACGGATGTTGCACCTTGCACCGTGGATGTTGCACCCTATAGATATCGATTATTCAACCGGCCATAACTTCTGGCTTGTTTAGAGTTACGGGAGCCATAACCTGTCAAAACGAAGGCCTCGATGAGTTCTACGGCTTTGATAGCTTTCAGCCATCGATGGATAGATTAATGCCCAAAAAGGACAACCCGAATCTCAATCGGGTCTCGTAAGTTTTTTACCCTTCGTTTTTTCGACACGTGGGTTTTTACGGTAAAACAGGATTACCGTGGCCCGTCTTCGACTTCCCATCGCTGGAGAGTGGTGCACCATGGTCCTGTTCCGTTTCAAATCCATGCACGCATTTCTAAAAGTCGTACGACACTGTTTCGCCATTTCGGACGGATGTTGCACCTTGCACCGTGGATTTTGCACCCTGTAGATATCGATTATTCGGACGACCACAACTTATGGCTCGTTTAGAGTTACGTGAGCCATAACCTGTCAAAACGAAGGCCTCGATGTGCTCTACGGCTTTGACAGCTTTCAGCCATCAACGGATAGATTAATGCCCAAAAAGGACAACCCGAATCTCAATCGGGTCTCGTAAGTTTTTTACCCTTCGTTTTTTCGACACGTGGATTTTTACGGTAAAACAGGATTACCGTGGCCCGTCTTCGACATCCCATCGCTGGAGAGTGGTGCACCATGGTCCTGTTCCGTTTCAAATCCATGCACGCATTTCTAAAAGTCGTACGGCACAGTTTCGCCATTTCAGACTGATGTTGCACCTTGCACCGTGGATGTTGCACCCTGTAGATATCGATTATTCGGACGATCATAACTTCTGGGTCGTTTAGAGTTACGGGTGCCATAACCTGTCAAAACGAAAGCCTCGATGAGTTCTACGGCTTTGACAGCTTTCAGCCGTCAACGGATAGATTAATGCCTAAAAAGGACAACCCGAATCTCAATCGGGTCTCGTAAATTTTTTACCCTTCGTTTTTTCGACACGTCGATTTTTACGGTAAAACAGGATAACCGTGGCCCGTCTTCGACTTCCCATCGCTGGAGAGTGGTGCACCATGGTCCTGTTCCGTTTCAAATCAATGCACGCATTTCTAAAAGTCGTACGAAACTGTTTTGCCATTTCGGACGGATGTTGCACCTTGCACCGTGGATGTTGCACCCTGTAGATATCGATTATTCAAACGGCCATAACTTCTGGCTCGTTTAGAGTTACGGGAGCCATAACCTGTCAAAACGAAGGCCTCGATGAGTTCTACGGCTTTGATAGCTTTCAGCCATCAACGGATAGATTAATGCCCAAAAAGGACAACCCGAATCTCAATCGGGTCTCGTAAGTTTTTTACCCTTCGTTTTTCGACACGTGGATTTTTACGGTAAACAGGATTACCGTGGCCCGTCTTCGACTTCCCATCGCTGGAGAGTGGTGCACCATGGTCCTGTTCCGTTTCAAATCCATGCACGCGTTTCTAAAAGTCGTACGACACTGTTTCGCCATTTCGGACGGATGTTGCACCTTGCACCGTGGATGTTGCACCCTGTAGATATCGATTATTCGGACGACCATAACTTCTGGCTCGTTTAGAGTTACGTGAGCCATAACCTGTCAAAACGAAGGCCTCGATGAGCTCTACGGTTTTGACAGCTTTCCGCCGTCAACGGATAGATTAATGCCCAAAAAGGACAACCCGAATCTCAATCGGGTCTCGAAAGTTTTTTACCCTTCGTTTTTTCGACACGTTGATTTTAACGGTAAAACAGGATTACCGTGGTCCGTCTTCAACTTCCCATCGCTAGAGAGTGGTTCACAATGGTAATATTCCGTTTCAAATCCATGCACGCATTTCTAAAAGTCGTACGGCACTGTTTCACCATTTCGGATGGATGTTGCACCTTGCACCGTGGATGTTGCACCCTGTTGATTCGATTATTTAAACGGACATAACTTCTGGCTCGTTTAGAGTTACAGTAGCCATAACCTGTCAAAACGAAGGCCTCGATGAGCTCTACGGCTTTGACAGCTTTCAACCGTCAACCAACAGATTAATGCCCAAAAAGGACAACCCGAATCTCAATCGGGTCTCGTAAGTTTTTACCCTTCGTTTTTTCGACACGTGGATTTTTACGGTAAAACGGGATTACCGTGGCCCGTCTTCGACTTCCCATCGCTGGAGAGTGGTGCACCATGGTAGTGTTCCATTTCAAATCCATGCATGCATTTCTAAAATTCGTACGGCACTGTTTCACCATTTCGGACGGATGTTGCACCTTGCACCGTGGATGTTGCACCCTGTAGATATCGATTATGTAAACGGCCATAACTTCTGGCTCGATTAGAGTTATGGGAGCCATAACCTGTCAAAACGAAGGCCTCAATGAGTTCTATGGCTTTGACTGCTTTCAGCCATCAACGGATATATTAATGCCCAAAAAGGACAACCCGAATCTCAATCGAGTCTCGTAAGTTTTTAACCCTTCGTTTTTTCGACACGTGGATTTTTACGGTAAAACGGGATTACGGTGGCTGGTCTTCGATTTACCATCGTTGGAGAGTGGTACACCATGGTACTGTTTCGTTTCAAATCCATGCACGCATTTCTAAAAGTCGTACGGCACTGTTTCGCCATTTCGGACGGATGTTGCATCTTGCACCGTGGATGTTGCACCCTGTAGATATCGATTATTAGGACGACCATAACTTCTGGCTCGTTTAGAGTTACGGGAGCCATAACCTGTCAAAATGGAGGCCTCGATGAGTTCTACGGCTTTGACAACTTTCAGTCGTCAACGGATAGATTAATGCCCAAAAAGGACAACCCGAATCTCAATCGGGTCTCGTAAGTTTTTTACCCTTCATTTTCTCGACACGTGGATTTTTACGGTAAAATGGGATTACCGTGGCCCGTCTTCGACTTCCCATCGCTGGAGGGTGGTGCACCATGGTAGTGTTCCATTTCAAATCCATGCAAGCATTTGTAAAAGTCGTACGGCACTGTTTCTCCATTTCGGACGGATGTTGCACCTTGCACCGTGGATGTTGCACCCTGTAGATATCGATTATTCAAATGGCCATAACTTCTGGCTCATTTAGAGTTACGGGAGCCATAACCTGTCAAAACGAAGGCCTCGATGAGTTCTACGGCTTTGATAGCTTTCAGCCCTCAACGGATAGATTAATGCCCAAAAAGGACAAACCCGAATCTCAATCGGGTCTCGTAAGTTTTTAACCCTTCGTTTTTTCGACACGTGGATTTTTACGGTAAAAAAGGATTGCTGTGGCACGTCTTCGACTTCCCATCGCTGGAGAGTAGTGCACCATGGTACTGTTCTGTTTCAAATCCATGCACGCGTTTCTAAAAGTCGTGCGGCACTGTTTCGCCATTTCGGACGGATGTGGCACCATGCACCGTGGATATTGCACCATGTAGATATCGATTATTCGGACGGCCATAACTTCTGGCTCGTTTAGAGTTACGAGAGCCATAACCTGTCAAAACGAAGGCCTCGATGATTTCTACGGCTTTGACAGCTTTCAGCCGTCAACGGATTGATTAATGCCCAAAAAGGACAACCCGAATCTCAATCGGGTCTCGTAAGTTTTTTACCCTTCGTTTTTTCGACACGTGGATTTTTACGGTAAAACGATATTACCGTGGCCCGTCCTCGACTTACCATCGCTGGAGAGTGGTGCACCATGGTAATGTTCCGTTTCAAATCCATGCACGCATTTCTAAAAGTCATACGGCACTGTTTCGCCATCTCGGACGGATGTTGTACCTTGCACCGTGGATGTTGCACCCTGTAGATATCGATTATTCAAACGGCCATAACTTCTGGCTCGTTTAGACTTACGGGAGCCATAACCTGTCAAAACGAAGGTCTCGATGAGTTCTACGGCATTGATAGCTTTCAACCGTCAACGGATAGATTAATGCCCAAAAAGGACAACCCGAATCTCAATCGGGTCTCGTAAGTTTTTTACCCTTCGTTTTTTCGACACGTGGATTTTTACGGTAAAACAGGATTACCGTGGCCCGTCTTCGACTTCCCATCGCTGGAGAGTGGTGCACCATGGTCCTGTTCCGTTTCAAATCCATGCACGCATTTCTAAAAGTCGTACGACACTGTTTCGCCATTTCGGACAGATGTTGCACCTTGCACCTTGGATGTTGCACCCTGTAGATATCGATTATTCGGACGACCATAACTTCTGGCTCGTCTAGAGTTACGGGAGCCATAACCTGTCAAAACGAAGGCCTCGATGAGGTCTACGACTTCGACAGCTTTCAGCCGTCAACGGATAGATTAATGCCCAAAAAGGACAACCCGAATCTCAATCGGGTCTCGTAAGATTTTTACCCTTCGTTTTTTCGACACGTGGATTTTAACGGTAAAACGGGATTACCGTGGCCCGTCTTCGACTTCCCATCGCTGGAGAGTGGTGCACCATGGTAGTGTTCCTTTTCAAATCCATGTATGCATTTCTAAAAGTCCTACGGCACTGTTTCGCCATTTCGGACGGATGTTGCACCTTGTACCGTGGATGTTGCACCCTGTAGATATCGATTATTCGGACGGCCATAACTTCTGGCTCGTTTAGAGTTACGGGAGCCATAACCTGTCAAAACGAAGGACTCGATGAGTTCAACGGCTTTGACTACTTTCGTCCATCAACAGATAGATTAATGCCCAAAAAGGACAACCCGAATCTCAATCGGGTCTCGTAAGTTTTTTACCCTTCGTTTTTTTGACACATGGATTTTTACGGTAAAACAGGATTACCGTGGCCCGTCATCGACTTTCCATCACTGGAGAGTGGTGCACCATGGTCCTGTTCCTTTTCAAATCCATGCACGAATTTCTAAAAGTCGTACGCACTGTTTCGCCATTTCGGACGGATGTTGCACCTTGCACCGTGGATGTTGCACCCTGTAGATATTGATTATTCGGACGGCTATAACTTCTGGCTCGTTTAGAGTTACGGGAGCCATAACCTGTCAAAACGAAGCCTCGATGAGCTCTACGGCTTTGACAGCTTTCAGCCGTCAACGGATAGATTAATGCCCAAAAAGGACAACCCGAATCTCAATCGGGGCTCGTAAGTTTTTTACCCTTTGTTTCTTCGACACGTGGATTTTTACGGTAAAACGGGATTACCATGGCCCGTCTTCGACTTCCCATCGCTGGAGAGTGGTGCACCATGGTAATGTTCCGTTTCAAATCCATGCACGCATTTCTAAAAGTCGTACGACACTGTTCCACCATTTCGGACGGATGTTGCACCTTGCACCGTGGATGTTGCACCCTGTTGATATCGATTATTTAAACGGCCATAATTTCTGGCTCGTTTAGAGTTACGGGAGCCATAACGTGTCAAAACGAAGGCCTCGACGAGCTCTACGGTTTTGACAGCTTTCAACCGTCAATGGACAGATTAATGCCCAAAAAGGACAACCCGAATCTCAATCGGGTCTCGTAAGTTTTTTACCCTTCATTTTTTCGACACGTGGATTTTAACGGTAAAACGGGATTACCGTGGCCCGTCTTCGACTTCCCATCGCTGGAGAGTGGTGCACTATGGTAGTGTTCCATTTCAAATCCATGCACGCATTTCTAAAAGTCGTACGGCACTGTTTCACCATTTCGGACGGATGTTGCACCTTGCACCGTGGATGTTGCACCCTGTTGATATCGATTATTTAAACGGCCATGACTTCTGGCTCGTGTAGAGTTACGGGAGCCATAACCTGTCAAAACGAAGGCCTCGATGAGTTCTATGGCTTTGACTGCTTTCAGCCGTCAACGGATAGATTAATGCCCAAAAAGGACAACCCGAATCTCAATCGGGTCTTGTAAGATTTTTACCCTTCGTTTTTTCGACACGTGGATTTTAACGGTAAAACGGGATTACCGTGGCCCGTCTTCGACTTCCCATCGCTGGAGAGTGGTGCACCATGGTAGTGTTCCTTTTCAAATCCATGCACGCATTTCTAAAAGTTCTACGGCACTGTTTCGCCATTTCGGACGGATATTGCACCTTGTACCGTGGATGTTGCACCCTGTAGATATCGATTATTCGGACGGCCATAACTTCTGGCTCGTTTAGAGTTACGGGAGCCATAACCTGTCAAAACGAAGGCCTCGATGAGTTCTACGGCTTTGACTACTTTCGGCTGTCAACAGATAGATAAATGCCCAAAAAGGACAACCCAAATCTCAATCGGGTCTCGTAAGTTTTTTACCCTTCGTTTTTTCGACACGTGGATTTTTACGGTAAAACAGGATTACCGTGGCCCGTCTTCGACTTTCCATCACTGGAGAGTGGTGCACCATGGTCCTGTTCCTTTTCAAATCCATGCACGCATTTCTAAAAGTCGTACGACACTGTTTCGCCATTTCGGACGGATGTTGCACCTTGCACCGTGGATGTTGCACCCTGTAGATATCGATTATTCGGACGGCCATAACTTCTGGCTCGTTTAGAGTTACAGGAGCCATAACCTGTCAAAACGAAGCCTCGATGAGCTCTACGGCTTTGACAGCTTTCAGCCGTCAACGGATAGATTAATGCCCAAAAAGGACAACCCGAATCTCAATCCGGGCTCGTAAGTTTTTTACCCTTCGTTTCTTCGACACGTGGATTTTAACGGTAAAACGGGATTACCGTGGCCCGTCTTCGACTTCCCATCGCTGGAGAGTGGTGCACCATGGTAGTGTTCTGTTTCAAATCCATGCACGCATTTCTAAAAGTCGTACGACACTGTTTCACCATTTCGGACGGATGTTGCACCTTGCACCGTGGATGTTGCACCCTGTTGATATCGATTATTTAAACGGCCATAACTTCTGGCTCGTTTAGAGTTGCGGGAGCCATAACATGTCAAAACGAAGGCCTCGATGAGCTCTACGGTTTTGACAGCTTTCAACCGTCAACGGACAGATTAATGCCCAAAAAGGACAACCCGAATCTCAATCGGGTCTCGTAAGTTTTTTACCCTTCGTTTTTTCGACACGTGGATTTTAACAGTAAAACGGGATTACCGTGGCCCGTCTTCGACTTCCCATCGCTGGAGAGTGGTGCACTATGGTAGTGTTCCGTTTCAAATCCATGCACGCATTTCTAAAAGTCGTACGGTACTGTTTCACCATTTCGGACGGATGTTGCACCTTGCACCGTGGATGTTGCACCCTGTTGATATCGATTATTTAAACGGCCATAACTTCGGGCTCGTTTAGAGTAACGAGATCCATAACCTGTCAAAATGAAGGCCTCGATGAGTTCTATTGCTTTGACTGCTTTCAGCCATCAACGGATAGATTAATGCCCAAAAATGACAACCCGAATCTCAATCGGGTCTCGTAAGTTTTCTACCCTTCGTTTTTTCGACACGTGGATTTTTACGGTAAAACAGGATTACCGTTGCCCGTCTTCGATTTCCCATCGCTGAAGAATGGTGCACCATGGTAGTGTTCCGTTTCAAATCCATGCATGCATTTCTAAAAGTCGTACGGCACTGTTTCACCATTTCGGACGGATGTTGCACCTTGCACCGTGGATGTTGCACCCTGTAGATATCGATTATTTAAACGGCCATAACTTCTGGCTCGTTTAGAGTTATGGGAGCCATAACCTGTCAAAACGAAGGCCTCAATGAGTTCTACGGCTTTGACTGCTTTCAGCCATCAACGGATAGATTAATGCCCAAAAAGGACAACCCGAATCTCAATCGGGTCTCGTAAGTTTTTTACCCTTCGTTTTTTTGACACGTGGATTTTAACGGTAAAACGGGATTACCGTGGCCCGTCTTCGACTTCCCATCGCTGGAGAGTGGTGCACTATGGTAGTGTTCCGTTTCAAATCCATGCACGCATTTCTAAAAGTCGTACGGCACTGTTTCACCATTTCGGACGGATGTTGCACCTTGCACCGTGGATGTTGCACCCTGTTGATATCGATTATTTAAACGGCCATAACTTCTGGCTCGTTTAGAGTTACGGGAGCCATAACCTGTCAAAACGAAGGCCTTGATGAGTTCTATGGCTTTGACTGCTTTCAGCCATCAACGGATAGATTAATGCCCAAAAAG
This sequence comes from Allium cepa, assembly GCA_030765085.1. Taxonomy (NCBI): domain Eukaryota; kingdom Viridiplantae; phylum Streptophyta; class Magnoliopsida; order Asparagales; family Amaryllidaceae; genus Allium; species Allium cepa. Next base: position 5,645,980 of record CM060941.1, read on the forward strand.
GACAACCCAAATCTCAATCGGGTCTCGTAAGTTTTTTACCCTACGTTTTTTCGACACGTGGATTTTAGCGGAAAAACGGGATTACCGTGGCCCGTCTTCGACTTCCCATCGCTGGAGAGTGGTGCACCATGGTAGTGTTCCGTTTCAAATCCATGCACGCATTTCCAAAAGTCGTACGGCACTGTTTCACCATTTCAGACGGATGTTGCACCTTGCACCGTGGATGTTGCACCCTGTAGATATCGATTATTTAAACGGCCATAACTTCTGGCTCGTTTAGAGTTATGGGAGCCATAACCTGTCAAAACGAAGGCCTCAATGAGTTCTACGGCTTTGACTGCTTTCAGCCATCAACGGATAGATTAATGCCCAAAAAGGACAACCCGAATCTCAATCGGGTCTCGTAAGTTTTTAACCCTTCGTTTTTTCGACACGTGGATTTTTACGGTAAAACGGGATTACGGTGGCTGGTCTTCGATTTACCATCGTTGGAGAGTGGTACACCATGGTACTGTTCCGTTTCAAATCCATGCACGCATTTCTAAAAGTCGTACGGCACTGTTTCGCCATTTCGGACGGATGTTGCATCTTGCACCGTGGATGTTGCACCCTGTAGATATCGATTATTAGGACGACCATAACTTCTGGCTCGTTTAGAGTTACGTTGCCATAACCTGTCAAAACGAAGGCCTCGATGTGCTCTACGGCTTTGACAGCTTTCAGCCATCAACGGATAGATTAATGCCCAAAAAGGACAACCCGAATCTCAGTCAGGGCTCGTAAGTTTTTTACCCTTCGTTTCTTCGACACGTGGATTTTAACGGTAAAACGGGATTACCGTGGCCCGTCTTCGACTTCCCATCGCTGGAGAGTGGTGCAGCATGGTAGTGTTCCGTTTCAAATCCATGCACGCATTTCTAAAAGTCGTACGACACTGTTTCACCATTTCGGACGGATGTTGCACCTTGCACCGTGGATGTTGCACCCTGTTGATATCGATTATTTAAACGGCCATAACTTCTGGCTCGTTTAGAGTTACGGGAGCCATAACGTGTCAAAACGAAGGCCTCGATGAGCTCTACGGTTTTGACAGCTTTCAACCGTCAACGAACAGATTAATGCCCAAAAAGGACAACCCGAATCTCAATCGGGTCTCGTAAGTTTTTTACCCTTCATTTTTTCGACACGTGGATTTTTACGGTAAAACGGGATTACCGTGGCCCGTCTTCGACTTCCCATCGCTGGAGGGTGGTGCACCATGGTAGTGTTCCATTTCAAATCCATGCAGGCATTTGTAAAAGTCGTACGGCACTGTTTCTCCATTTCGGACGGATGTTGCACCTTGCACCGTGGATGTTGCACCCTGTAGATATTGATTATTCAAATGGCCATAACTTCTGGCTCGTTTAGAGTTACGGGAGCCAAAACCTGTCAAAACGAAGGCCTCGATGAGATCTACGGCTTTGATAGCTTTCAGACCTCAACGGATAGATTAATGCCTAAAAAGGACAAACCCGAATCTCAATCGGGTCTCGTAAGTTTTTAACCCTTCGTTTTTTTGACACGTGGATTTTTACGGTAAAAAAGGATTGCCGTGGCACGTCTTCGACTTCCCATCGCTAGAGAGTAGTGCACCATGGTACTGTTCCGTTTCAAATCCATGCACGCATTTCTAAAAGTCGTGCGGCACTGTTTCGCCATTTCGGACGGATGTTGCACCATGCACCGTGGATGTTGCACCATGTAGATATCGATTATTCGGACGGCCATAACTTTTGGCTCGTTTAGAGTTACGAGAGCCATAACCTGTCAAAACGAAGGCCTCGATGATTTCTACGGCTTTGACAGCTTTCAGCCGTCAACGGATAGATTAATGCCCAAAAAGGACAACCCGAATCTCAATCGGGTCTCGTAAGTTTTTTACCCTTCGTTTTTTCGACACGTGGATTTTTACGGTAAAACGGGATTACCGTGGCCCGTCCTCGACTTCCCATCGTTGGAGAGTGGTGCACCATGGTACTGCTCCGTTTCAAATCCATGCACGCATTTCTAAAAGTCGTACGACACTGTTTCGCCATCTCGGACGGATGTTGCACCTTGCACCGTGGATGTTGCACCCTGTAGATATCGATTATTCAAACGGCCATAACTTCTGGCTCGTTTAGACTTACGGGAGCCATAACCTGTCAAAACGAAGGCCTCGATGAGTTCTACGGCTTTGATAGCTTTCAACCGTCAGCGGATAGATTAATGGCCAAAAATGACAACCCGAATCTCAATCGGGGTCTCGTAAGTTTTTTACCCTTCATTTTTTCGACACGTGGATTTTTACGGTAAAACAGGATTACCGCGGCCCGTCTTTGACTTCCCATCGCTGGAGAGTGGTGCACCATGGTCCTGTTCCGTTTCAAATCCATGCACGCATTTCTAAAAGTCGTACGCCACTGTTTCGCCATTTCGGACGGATGTTGCACCTTGCACCTTGGATGTTGCACCCTGTAGATATCGATTATTCGGACGGCCATAACTTCTGGCTCGTTTAGAGTTACGGGAGCCATAACCTGTCAAAACGAAGGCCTCGATGAGTTCTACGACTTCGACAGCTTTCAGCCGTCAACGGATAGATTAATGCCCAAAAAGGACAATCCGGATCTCAATCGGGTCTTGTAAGATTTTTACCCTTCGTTTTTTCGACACGTGGATTTTAACGGTAAAACGGGATTACCGTGGCCCGTCTTCAACTTCCCATCGCTGGAGAGTGGTGCATCATGGTAGTGTTCCTTTTCAAATCCATGCACGCATTTCTAAAAGTCCTACGGCACTGTTTCGCCATTTCGGACGGATGTTGCACCTTGTACCGTGGATGTTGCACCCTGTAGATACCGATTATTCGGACGGCCATAACTTCTGGCTCGTTTAGAGTTACGGGAGCCATAACCTGTCAAAACGATGGCCTCAATGAGTTCTACGGCTTTGACAGCTTTCAGCCGTTAACGGATAGATTAATGCCCAAAAAGAACAACCTGAATCTCAATCGGGTCTCGTAAGTTTTTTACCCTTCGTTTTTTCGACACGTGGATTTTTACGGTAAAACGAGATTACGGTGGCTGGTCTTCGACTTACCATCGCTGGAGAGTGGTGCACCATGGTACTATTCCATTTCAAAATATGCACGCATTTCTAAAAGTCGTACGGCACTGTTTCGCCATTTCGGACGGATGTTGCACCTTGCACCGCGGATGTTGCACCCTGTAGATATCGATTATTCGGACGACCATATCTTCTGGCTCGTTTAGAGTTACGGGAGCCATAACCTGTCAAAACGAAGGCCTCGATGAGTTCTACGGCTTTGACAGCTTTCAGCCGTCAACGGATAGATTAATGCCCAAAAAGGACAACACGAATCACAATCGGGTGTCGTAAGTTTTTTACCCTTCGTTTTTTTGACACGTGGATTTTTACGGTAAAACGGGATTACTGTGGCCCGTGTTATCCCGCTTTTTGGGAAAGCCGCGATACCAAAAGATCGATCAGAAACGGAGGACAGTCCGTCTTAGAGGTCTGTCATTGTTCGTCTCGCTATGGATATCACTGAATTTTGTCCAAGTCCAGATTAAGCTACAATCGATGGGACACGGTAAGAAAGACCATAGGAGTCAACAACTCAAGTTCCAAGTCAATCCGAGTTCATACGCTCGAGTTATGATCGATTCAATTTGAAGGGGAAAGCTCGAGTCTCGAAGCCGTCGCAAACCAACGTTTCGAAACCATCAAGCTCGAATCCATGAGCTTCGAATCCACCGGACCATCTCGGGTTCGCCTACGTCACCTTCGAATCCATCGTGTTCGAACCCATCGTGTTCGAACCGATGGGCCTCATGTCCATGGAGAAGTGACATAGTTCGTATCCATCACAAGAGTCACGCTTCGAACCCACCACAAAGCCTAGTTCGACTCCAAGCAAGAATCACGGCTCGCACCCAAACATGGAGCCTAGTTCGAATCCATCCACAAAGTCATGTTCGAAACCATCCATGATGCCAAGTTCGAAACCACCTGTGTAGCCTCATTCGAATCCACTGGGTCAACCAACCACGATGACGTGTCTTCCTTCGATTCCAATTCGCCGAGATCCATGGAGTCGAAGCGGTCAATTTGGAGTGGAGACCGGGTTGGTTCGAAGTTTGCGCTCCACGTCGCCACGAAGTCACGTGCCATGATGGGTTCGAAACCATCGGTTCGAAAGCATGGTTTCGAACCAAACAGCCAGGCAATGAACTCCATTTCGAATCCATCATATCTCCCAATCTACTGATCCAAATGCCATGAAATTTTCACAGAAGCTTGCATACATGTTGAACAATGTCTACGCCAAATTTCACCTCGATTGGATGAATTCTTGATCGGTTCGAATGGAGTTCGAACCGATGCCAAAGTGGGCCCAAACTTCCTGAGACCGTGCGTGTGGGCCCCCTCACGTGCAAGAAGTGGTCTCCCGAGTTTTCATCGGAATATCAGCAGCCTACGCCTATAAATTTAGCCCCAGGGCCAACAGAAAAGGGATTTTGGATTCTGAAGCACCCAGACTCTGCCGGATTGAGATCTCCATCATTTGATATCAAAAACTTGCTGTTAAATTTGAATTCCTGACTGTAATTCACTGTTGATTGCTGTATCGATTTGTAATCATCGAAAGAAAGTCAATAAAAGTATAAAAACTTCACAGTGGACGTAGGCAATACGCCGAACCACTATAAATTGCTTGTCTACGCGATTATTTACATGCTATTTGGAGTTTTTGTTAGATAATCCTCTGTTTTAATTTGCACTCTTCATTTATTATCTCTTCAATAACTTCCGACGAGTGTTGTGCCCAATTCTGGTGCAAACACTTTGGTGCTTTCACTGAGAAAACCCAGATTTTCTCCCGCTCCACGGATCTGTCATCAATACCGGATTGCATAAATCTAAGAGAGAGATCCAGATTTCAAGCTTAGGTTCCTTCCGTTCTATTCAGACTTGATAAAAGTCTAGGAAAGAATCTCGCTATTCACAATGGTGAGTACTAGAACCACCTCTAACCTTGGTAACCAAGAAGGCCAGGATAGGCCAGATCCCGCGCAGTTACCGTCTACTCAAGACGTCGTCGGACCTTCGGAGTCATACGGACCGGTAACGAGACAAGAGTTTCAAGCGTTGCTCCAAGAGCTGACCCAAAGTCGGCAACAGTTGATGGAGCAACTACGTGCTAACACTGAATTAACCCGCCAGCTACACAGTCATAAGCGAAGGCGGTCTAGGAGGGATTATGCATCCCAGTCTTCCATGGAGAGTTCGGCCTCCACCGATTATCATCACCGACCTTCACGACCCCGAATGGATGGGAATCATGCGCAGGCTACCGGAGACCTTCCTGCATTGACGGTTGGGCAACTATGAGTCGGTCCATCTGCAAGCTTCCATACAGGGCGTTCTTCCCGGGGAGGCACTGCTCCTCAACACACTACCGACAACCGTCCTGCAACCATTGCTACGGAGCCGGGGGTTGACATCCGTACTTTGTCGGATCAGAACCACCACCGACGACGGCAAACTCCTGAGCCGTACGTACCAGAAGATGTCGAACCAAGGAGGCAAGATCCGGACCGTCGACAGCATCCGTTCCAGTCCCGCATTGTGGAGCCCGACCACACCTTGGCTCGACATGCCCAGAACGCAGCTGTAACGGATCTTCCGGAAATGATCAGGCAGATGATCCGTGAAAGTCAGGGGTTTACTAACGACGACTGGGGAATCTCCCAGAGTCACACCCCATTCATAGACGAGATCCTGTATGCCGAACCCCCTCGGCGATTTAGGATGCCCACGCTACCAATGTACGAGGGAAACTCGGACCCTAATCAACACGTACTGAAGTTTGAATGGTCCATGAGCGCCGCTAGGGAAGATGATGCGGTCAAGTATAGGTGCTTTCCTATCTCTTTGGGGGGCATTGCTACGATGTGGTTCACGCGATTGCCACCCCGTTCTATCTCCTCGTTCAATCGGCTGGCTAGGAAGTTCGTGGAACAGTTCTACATGCATGTTGCGAGGCCTAGGGATGTCAACACTTTGTCTAGTGTTACCCAAGCTCCAGGAGAAACTCTTAGACACTACTTGGAGAGATTCCATAAGGCCTATGTGGAAATCACCAATCCTAATGATAACTCGATTCTGATGGCATTGATGAAAGGAATTAACCCCGATTCGGATTTTGGAAATTGGTTGGCAGGAAAACCTCCTGCGTCGTTGGATCGCTTCTACTCCAAAGCCGCCCAGTTCTTGAGGCGTGAGGGCGCGAAGCAGTCTAGGAAACAGGACGACGCAGGACCTAGTGGAAAGGGGATTCAAAGTAATGTGGCTGTTAAACAATCGGGAGAAAGTTCTGGGAAAGTACAGCTAAATATCCAGAACAAACAATCACAACCAAAGAATAATGGGAATCAGAGCAGGAAGCGGGATCAGAACCGTGGGCCGAGGCGTAGGGCCCCTATGTTCGACAATTATACTCCGTTGAATACATCGTTGGAGAACGTATACCTACAAACTTGTAACGCCATGCAATACAAGTAGCCTACTCCGAAGCCGTCGTCGGAGAGACAGATTCAAACGAAGGCCTCGATGATTTCTGTTATCCCGCTTTTTGGCAAAGCCGCGATACCAAAAGAGCGATTGAAAAGGAAGGACCGTTCGCCTCAGAGGTTGATCGTATTTTCTTTCGCCATGGATATCACTGAATTTTATCCGAGTCCAGAATGAGCTACAATTGATGGGACACTGCAAGAAAGGCCACAGGAGTCAGCATTTCAAATTTCAAGTCAATCCGGGTTCGTATGCTCAAGTTATGATCGGTTCAACTTGGAGGGAACACACTGGTTTCGAACCCACCATGATGGGTGTCTTCGAACCCATCATCATGCACCATTCGAAACCATCACTTCGAACCCATCAAGTTCGAAACCATCACCTTCGAAACCCTCGGGATGCCTCGACCTCGAACCCATCAGAGAGTAGCTGATTCGAATCCATACTCGGCTGCCTCGTTTCGAAACCATCGGACATGCATTCTTCGAACCCATCCATAAGCTTCGTTCGAATCCATCCCTGAAGTTATGTTCGAACCCATCCATGATGCCACGTTCGAACCCATCCTGTGTTGCCTTATTCGAACTCACTGGGTCAACCAACGTGTCTTCCATCGGTTCGAAATCACCGAGATATACGGAGTCGAAGCGGTCAACACGGAGCGAAGTCCGGATCGATTCGAAACTTGCGCTCCACGTCACCACGAAGTCGCGTGCCATGATGGGTTCGAAACCATCGTTTCGAAACCATGGGTTCGAACCAAACAGCCGTGCCGTGAACCCTATTTTGAACCCATCATATCTCCCAATCTACTGATCCAAATGTCATGAAATTTTCACAGATGCTAGCATGCATGTTGAAGAATGTCCTCGCCAAATTTCACCTCGATTGGATGAATTCTTGATCGGTTCGAATGGAGTTCGAACCGATGCCAAAGTGGGCCCAAACTTCCCCAGACCGTACGTGTAGGCCCCCTCACGTGCCAGAAGTGGTCTCCCGAGTTTTCAGCGAGATACCAGCAGCCTACGCCTATAAATAGAGCTCCATAGCCAACAGAAAGGGGACCTTCGGGATTTTTTCACTCTCAAGCGCCCAGACTCTGTCGGATTGACATCTCCATCATAATTTCAATACTGATTTTGAATTTCCAATTGTAACTTGTTGTTGATCGCTGTAACAACTTGTAAACATTGAAAGATAATCAATAAAATACCAAAAAACTTCACAGTGGACGTAGGCAACAAGCCGAACCACTATAAATCGCTTGTCTACGCATTTTCTTTACTGTTGATTGGAGTTTTTGTTAGATAATATTCATATTCAGTTCATACTTTTGACTGTTATCTCTTCAATGACTCCCGAAGAGTGTTGTGACCAATTTTGGTGCAAACACTTTGGTGCTTTCACCGAGAAAACCCAGCTTTTCTCCTGCTCGTTGGATCTGTCATCGATACCGGATTGAACAAATCTAAGAGAGAGATCCAGATCTTTGAATTCAAATTCCTTCCATTCTATTCAGATTTGCAAAAGTCTAGGGAAAGGAATCTTACTGTTCATAATGGTGAGCACCAGAACCACTTCTAACCTTGGTAACCAGGAAGACCGGGATAGACCAGATCCCGAGCAGCTACTATCTACCCAGGACGTCGCCGGGCCCTCGGAGTCATCTGGACCGGTGACAAGGCAAGAGTTTCAAACGTTGCTCCAGGAGCTGACCCAGAGTCGACAGCAGTTGACGGAACAACTACGCGCTAACGCTGAATTAACCCGCCAGCTACACAGTCATAAGCGTAGGCGGTCAAGGAGGGATTACGCATACCAGTCCTCCACGGAGAGTTCGGCTTCCACTGATTATCATCGCAAACCTTCGCGACCCCGAATGGACGGGAATTATGCACAGGCTACTAGAGACATTCCGGCATTGACGGTTGGGCAAATACGAGTCGGCCCATCTGCTAGCTTCCACCCAAGGCCTTCCTCCCGGGGAGGCGCTGCTCCTCAACACACTATCGACAACCGTCCTGCAACCATCGCTACGGAGCCAGGGGCGGACATCCATACTTTGTCAGATCAGAACCACCACCGACGACGGCAAACTCCTGAGCCGTATGTACCAGAGAATGTCGAACCAAGGAGGCGAGATCCGGACCGTCGACAGCATCCGGTCCAGTCCCGCATTGTGGAACCCGACCACACCTTGGTTCAACATGCCCAAAACGCAGCTGTAACAGATATTCCAGAAATGATTAGGCAGATGATCCGTGAAAGTCAGGGGTTTACTAACGACGACTGGGGAATCTCCCGGAGTCACACCCCATTCAAAGACAAGATTCTGTATGCCGAACCCCCTCGGCGATTTAGAATGCCCGCGTTACCGATGTATGAGGGGAACTCAGACCCCAATCAACACATATTGAAGTATGAATGGTCCATGAGCGCCGCTAGAGCAGACGATGCGGTCAAGTGTAGGAGTTTTCCTATCTCTTTGGGAGGTATTGCTACGATGTGGTTCACGCGATTGCCACCCCGTTCTATCTCTTCGTTCAATCAGTTGGCCAGAAAATTCGTAGAACAGTTTCGCATGCATGTTGCAAGGCCTAAGGACGTCAACACTTTATCTAGCGTTACCCAAGCTCCAGGAGAGACTCTTAGACACTATTTGGAAAGATTCCATAAGGCTTGTGTGGAAATCACTAACCCTAATGATAACTCGATTCTGATGGCGTTGATGAAAGGGATTGACCCTGACTCGGATTTTGGAAATTGGTTAGCAGGAAAACCTCCTGCGTCGTTGGACCGCTTCTACTCCAAAGCCGCTCAGTTCTTGAGGCGCGAGGACGCGTAGCAGTCTAGGAAACAAGACGATGCAGGACCTAGTGGAGAGGGGATTCAAAGTAATGTGGCTGTTAAACAATCAGGAGAGAGTTCCGGGAAAGTGCAGCTAAATATCCAGAACAAGCAATCACAACCAAAGAATAATGGGAATCAGAACAGAAGGCGGGATCAGAACCGTGGGCCGAGGCGTAGGGCCCCTATGTTCGACAATTATACTCCGCTGAATACATCGCTGGAGAATGTGTATCTACAAACTTGCAACGCCATGCAATACAAGAAGCCTACTCCGAAGCCGTCGTCGGAGAGACAGATTCAAACAGGCAAGTTTTGTAGATTTCATGACAGTTACGGCCACAACACCAACGAGTGCAGACACTTGCAGGATTTAATTGAGAAGTTGATCAGGGAAAGAAAATTGGATCAATTTGTACGGGCGCCGCAGTCTGGCGGTGCGGGTCCGTCAAACCAGAACAATCGGCAAAATCAGCCAAGGCAAGAAGAACCCGCCCGAACAGGCGGAAGGCTAGTGATAAACACCGTTAGTGGTGGTCCTCATCCGGCAGGTACGAGTTGGAAAGAGATGGAGTCATATGCTAGCTCGGTTAGGCATATGAATTTCGAATGTTGCAGTAGTTACGACGAAGGGGCTCCGGCAAAACAACAAAAGACGATGGCAGATGACATCGTGTTCCGGAACCGTGATGCAGACAAGGTCGAAGCCCCGACCATTGACCCACTTGTTATATCCGCCCAGGTTGGTCCTGCTTGGATGAAGAGGATACTGGTGGATAGTGGGAGTTCAGTCAATATTTTGTTCAAGAGAGCTTACGATCAGATGAAAATGGAAGCCAAAGATCTGAAGCCCTGTCAGTCCAGGATTCACGGCTTCGATGGAAGTGCTAATATACCCATAGGGGTTGTGGAGTTACCCGTGGAGTTGGGGATCGGTGAGTGCAGAAGAGTACGCATCGTGCAATTTGTTGTTTTGGACATACATTCACCGTACAACGCATTCCTGGGCCGACCAGCCCTTGCTGAATTTCGGGCAGCGATCGCCCCGTGGTGTTTGACTTTGAAATTTCCAACTGATTGTGGTATCGGTGTGATTCATGGAGATCAGGCTGCTGGAAGAGCCTGTTATGTTGCGGAGCTGCGAGAGGCGCAGCGAAGGGAGAAAGGTAAGGGCGCAGGGGAATCTCTTTGCGTCCGTTCTGCCGATGATTGACAATTGGTGCTCGGGCCTCGGCCCGGGCACCCCAACCAATTCCATAAAGACCTTGACCCAAGGGACGACGACAGCAATGAAAAATCTACAGAAAGTCAGGCTTCTCCGGCTGAGCTAACTATCAATGTCCCGATCGAAGATGATGGCGATGATTCGAGAATGTTAAAAGTTGGGTCTCAATTGAGCCAGGGGGCACAACAGGAATTGGTTGAATTTCTCCGGGCGAATCTTGATGTGTTCGCCTGGACGCATTCCGACATGTGTGGGATCTCGCCGGAGATCGCGAGCCACACTTTGAACATTGACCCGCGGTATATCCCTGTCAAACAGAAAAGGCGTGGTATGGATCCAGAGAGATCTGCCGCCCTTAAGGAGGAAGTGGATAAGTTGAAAACGAACGGGTTCATTAGAGATGCTTTGTACCCGGAGTGGGTGTCAAACCCGGTACTTGTCCGGAAGCCAAATGGGAAATGGAGAACGTGTATCGATTATTCCGATTTGAACAAGGCCTGCCCGAAGGACAGTTTTCCACTTCCTCGAATCGATCAGCTTGTTGATTCAACCGCCGGACACGAATTGTTATCCTTTATGGACGCTTACTCGGGCTACAATCAAATACCCATGCATGTGCCCGACCAAGAACATACGAGCTTTGTGACTGATCTGGGACTATATTGCTACAAAGTCATGCCTTTTGGGTTAAAAAATGCCGGCGCAACCTATCAACGTTTGGTTAACCGGATGTTTTCTGATCAGATTGGGAAGACCATGGAAGTTTACGTAGATGACATGTTAGTAAAGTCACGACATTCTGATGATCATGTAACGGACTTAGGATCAATGTTTGATATCCTCCGGAGATATGGGATGAAGCTCAATCCGCTGAAATGCCATTTTGGAGTTGCGTCCGGAAAATTCCTTGGGTTCATCGTCAACGCCCGAGGGATAGAGGCTAACCCCGAGAAGATTTGGGCCATCAGAAATCTTCAAATTCCAAGGACAATAAAGCAAGTTCAGAGCCTTAATGGGAAAGTCGCTGCATTGAGTAGGTTCATCTCGAAGTCAACTGACAAATGCATCCCCTTCTTCGATCTGATCCGAAAAGGGAAACGAAACTTCGAATGGACCGCAGAATGTGAAGGTGCGTTTCAGTCACTGGTTCAACATCTTTTTACACCGCCGATTCTTTCGAAGCCTATTGATCAAGAGCAATTATATCTTTACTTGGCAGTATCTGAAAGCGCAATCAGTGCGACATTAATCCGGGAGGAAGATCGAGTGCAAAAACCGGTATATTACGTGAGTAAGCGGTTGACCGGAGCCGAGAGGAACTATCCAAAGCTGGAAAAGTTGGCATATTGTCTAGTTGTTGCCTCGAGAAAGCTCCGTCCATATTTCCAGGCTCATGCTATCACCGTGTACACCGACCAGCCGTTACGACAGGTCCTCACGCGGCCTGAGACGTCTGGTAGGCTATTGAAATGGAATATCGAATTGAGCCAGTTTGACATTGCTTATACTCCAAGAAGGGCCATACATGGTCAAGTTCTAGCAGACTTCGTTGCTGAATTCACTATACCCGAGGAATTACCTGAGAGTAGCGAACCCCCTACACACATATGGAAGTTATATACTGACGGCGCCTCCAATGAACGGTGTTCGGGAGCAGGGGTAGTGCTTCAAACTCCTAAGGCCGATCTATATGCTACGCCCTGAAGTTCGAGTTCCGTGCAACTAATAACGAGGCTGAATATGAAGCTTTACTCACTGGGTTGAAGTTGGCCCACGACCTGAGAATTGTCGCTGTGGAGGTGTATTGTGACTCCCAGTTAATCGTATGCCAAGTTCGAGGTGAATATCAAGCTAAGGATCGGAGACTAGCGGCTTATTTATCTAAAGTCAGGGAAATTCTTGATCATTTCGATTACTATGCCATTTTCTATATTCCTCGGGAGCACAATCAGAAGGCTAATTCGTTGGCGAAGTTGGCAAGTACGGGCGAAGCCCAACAGTTGGGGCTTGTTCCTGTTGAAACCCTATCTTCCCCGAGCATCGATCAAAATGAGGTCAACCATGCATTCGAGGCTACCACCGGTAAGGAGTCGTGGATGCCTATCGAGACTATATTGAACATGGGACGCTGCCTAAGTGCAGAAGTGAGAAGAGGCAGGTCCTTCGAAAGGCCTCACGGTTTATCATTCAAAATGGAGTTATGTACAGAAGGGGATACTCTGTCCCTCTACTCCGATGTATCGCGCACGACGAAATCAAACGAGTGTTACACGATGTCCACGAGGGAGAATGTGGCGATCACATTGGGGGGCAGACACTCGCCAAGAAGGTACTCCGATATGGATATTACTGGCCTACCGTTAATCGAGACGCATCAGACTACGCCAAAAAATGCGACAAATGCCAGAAATATGCTCGGATTCCTAGAGCCCCACCTACCGAGATAACCCAAATGGTTAGCCCCTGGCCATTCGCAGTATGGGGGATCGATATAATTGGAGCGTTGCCTCTAGCCAAAGGTGGCGCGAAATACGCCATCGTCGCAGTTGATTACTTCACTAAATGGGCCGAAGCTGAGCCTCTTGCAACGATCACAACGAAGAAAGTGATCAACTTCGTGGTGCGCAACATCATCTGCCGATTCGGTCTCCCTCATACTATCATCACAGATAATGGAGCTCAATTCGACAGTACCGAGTTCAAAAATTTCTGCCAACGATTTCGCATAAATAAGAAGTTTTCCGCAGTGGCACACCCTCAAGCAAACGGTCAGGTCGAAGCTGTTAATAAAGTTATAAAGTCTATACTGAAGAAATGACTGGAAAAGGCCGGAGGCTAGTGGGTCGACGAACTCCCTATGGCATTATGGGCCTATAGAACAACTCACAAAACTGCAACTGGTCACACTCCGTTTTCTCTGACATATGGCTCAGAGGCCGTTATTCCAGTCGAATTGGAAGTGCGCTCTCATCGTGCGACGTATTACGATCCGAAGACCAATGCTATATTGCTCGCTCAATCTCTGGATTTACTGGATGAGAGGCGTGAAGAGGCGGATTTGAGGGCAGCCGCATATCGGAGTCGAGTCGCCCGGCTGTATAATACTAAGGTCCGTCCGCGAACCTTCGAATTTGGCGACCTCGTACTCAAAAGGGTTTATCCGGTCCCTTCACATATGAAGCCAAATTGGGATGGGCCGTATGTTATCTCACAAAAGCTCGGCGATGGCACGTTCAAATTATCAACGGTTGACGGTTTTGTCTTGCCGAGAGCTTGGAATAGCGAAAGTCTTCGTCGCTACTACATATGAAAACTTTACTCGTTTATTTTCTGTCAATTTATTTCTTTACATTTTATTCTAGCATTTCGAGATTTAAATTTGTGATAAGGCAACTGACTTTGCCATATTTTCTCGTTTCAGCAATAAAATGCCGTCTCTTCAAGCAAAAGCTGTGATTTACTGAATATGACATACAACATCACAACGCACGGAGAGCTAAGTTCCATCGCGCGGTGGAATTTATTCAAATAGGGAGTGACTATGATAAGACCAGTCACTCGCTAAGTGAAACCCGAGCTCGGGGATAGAACAATACATTAACATTCACAGGGATTGATACACGACAATCCCTCCTCCAACTCCGAGTTCCCAGAGTGAGAATTGGAGTATAAACTTCAACTCTCGGTTCCCGGAGCGCGAACCGGAGTACAAATTCACTGCTCCCAAAGTGAGAGCCGACTCCAACTTCCCACAGCGCGAATTGGAGTATAAACATTCCATAATTCGTTCCCAGAGTGTGAACGGACTCCGACTTCCCACAGCGCGAATTGGAGTATAAACATTCCATAATTCGTTCCCAGAGCGCGAACGGACTCCAACTTCCCAGAGCGTGAATTGGAGTATAAACATTCCATAATTCGTTCCCAGAGTGCAAACGGACTCCAACTTCCCACAGCGCGAATTGGAGTATAAACATTCCATAATTCGTTCCCAAAGCGCGAACGGACTCCAACTTCCCAGAGCGTGAATTGGAGTATAAACATTCCGTAATTCGTTCCTAGAGTGCGAACGGACTCCAACTTCCCAGAGCGTGAATTGGAGTATAAACATCAAATCCATCGTTCCCGGAGTGCGAACGAATTCCTCATAAGCTCAAATAAGTGTGACTGACCATCTATCGGCTAACTCCAACTTCCCAGAGTGTGAATCGGAGTATAAACATCTATTCCAGGTTCCCGGAGTGCGAACCAACCCATCAATGCGAACCGAAGCATCCATGCTAACTCCAGATTCCCAAAGCGTGAGTCAGAGTACAAACAACAATTCGAAGTTCCCGGAGTGCGAACCGAAGTATCAACATCAACCCCAAGTGCCCGAAGCGTGAAGTGGGGTATGAACACTAATTCCAGGTTCCCGGAGCGCGAACCATGTTACAAACAATCGATAGTTCTCCAAACTCCTGGAGTGCAAAGCAGATTATCGATCTCAAATTATCCTAAGTCCCTAGAATGCGGATGTGTGCTTAAGATTTGCAACAAGTGCAATCGACTGCCAAAAATATAAGTGTCGTTCCCCAAGACTGGGGGGCACGAAAGCTAAGTGTCAATCACTCACCGAAGTGATACAACGTCCGAAGTTCAACTCATTCATCAATCGCAACTTGTGACCAAGATTCTCAGGCGTGGCAAATGAAACGAGCTCTACTTAAACGGTAAAAACACCACAAGAACTCCGGACCGAGAGCAAGACACTGCAAGTACTTAAGCTCAAATAAAACAAGAGTTGAAACAAAGAAACTAAAGTTTATTTCAACTAACTAAAAATGAGGGCCCACATATGAAAAAGTTTTCCCAAAAACAATCCCTACTAGCAGGAGCCGAACCTGCATCTATACACGGCTTACTAATGAAAAACAAAAACAAGTACTTATCCACCAAAACATCTACTTGTAAAGCCGGTCTACTTCTTCTTCTTTTTCGTCTTCCTTATTAGTGGTTCTTCATCAGAATCACTAGCGACCGAAATTCTTTTTGAGTGCCTCCTCTTCGGCGGTGACTCTTCGGCTGGGGGCATGATATCGATGTCCTCCTCAGAGCTCGAATCTACAGGGAGGCTTCCCGCCGGAGGAGTAGGGGGGACTGGATCTGTGATGGAAATTGAGATAGTGCCACCCGATGGTACTACCCTAGCAGGTGTTGAACTATGCGCCGTCGCGCTGCCACCGGCGCTACCACTATGACCCGCAGCTTCTATTTCAGCCAAAACCTCCTCTTCTCGAGTCGCTTGGGCTTGGCTGGGGGCATCCGCAGCTTGCATAGAAGAGCTTGAGGTCGGCGGGGGATCACTGACGATGATAAACGGTAAGTCCGTGGAGAAACCGCCCGGCTCACCGAGCAGCTCGCTCACCATCTGTTCCTCGAGAGATAAACCACTCCCCTGTGCCGCCTCGGTCGATATCGCAGCTACAGCAGTGGTCTCGGTGGCGATGGCCTTATCCTTTTGGCTTGATTCTTGAGCCGTGACTGTCGGCGCAACCTCCGTCACTAGGCAAAAACAATAAGTTATTAGTAACTTCTTCAAAACAAACTCTTTATTTAGAAAACACTTGAGATAATTTCGAAATACCTTCCCCAGTTTGACTCGCAGACGGCTGAACGACCTCGGAAGTGTGCTCATGGATAGGAGATAAGTGCGGCTGCTCCGGGTCGTAAGCAGGAACAGGTGGCAAGCTGACCGCAGACACAGGCACTGACAAAGGCGATGTGGTGACTTCAGTGACATCCGCACGGTGCTCAACACCCGATCCCTCTCCAACTTCCAGGGAACGACCACCTACCATCTCCTTCTCATGAGCAATGATAGCATCATGAAGGACCTTCTTTTCATCCTCAGACAATAGCCGGTTCTCAAGCTCGAATCGGTCAACCGATTCGCCCGTATGCGCTTCCTCCTCTTCCTCGACCAATCGTTCCCAAGCGCTGCGAAGGTGAACAGGATAATCTCAAAGCCAGGCTAAATTTCGGTGTTTTAACACGTTGGCGTTATAAGTTATAAGCAGATCTTCGATATCGGCCTCTAGCCTGGCCTCTGCTTGTTGAACTTTCTCCTCCACCTCTGTCTCGACCGCTTGAACTTTCGCCACCGCAGCATCCCTTTCGGTGCGAAGAATCACAGCTTGTTCACACGCTTCCTGAGCTGCGCTATTCGCATCATCCCTTTCCTTGGCGATTTCGGCGAATTTTGACTTAAGCTCGTTCAACTCCTTCAGGGCTGCGTCCCTCTCTGCAGTAACCAATGTGTTTCGATGACCCATGTCCTCAACCGTGGCGTAGTGTTCGCGTTTCATCCTATCCATGATTGCCTGGGCTTCATCGGCTTTTTTAGTGGCCTCTATTTCAGATTTACGGGATGATTCAGCCTCAGTATTCAGCACTTGTATGATGCGATCTTTTTGTGCTAACTCGGCTTGCAATTTTTCAATGGTGGCCGCTCGTTCGAAGGCCAGCGCCGATGCTTTTTCAGCTACCTTATACCACACCTTATACTGTGCGTAGAAGTCGTGCACATAATCAAGCGCCCACCGCTCGGCCTCCGGTGGGATTCTTTTCAAGTTCGGGGGAAAGACATAATTGTCGAAGCAGATATTCGGGAACTCTCTCTTCAGCTGCGCAAGCCTAATCGCTCCTTCTCCCGTGATTTCAGTAGGAGGTTCCTCCGCAACTATCGGCGCCGACGCCTCAGATCTAGAAGCTTGAGAAACCGACACATGTCGAGAAGAATCACGAGGGACGCGAACGGGAGGTTGTACGGGATCTCTGGAAGGAGGAGGGGTGCGCGATCGCGATCGACGCCTATGGCCCCTGTCCGAATCGTATCTCTCATGACTAGAATATCCGGAACGTCCCTGGTCATAATGCCCAGGGCGTCCCTGATCATAATCTCTATCCCCCTCTCGCCTGCGCGAATCATAATAAGAAGACTTGCGGGCATGTCGAAGACTCCCAAGCATTGAACCTCGTTTAGACATAGTATCTTCAAAGCAAAGTAAAATCGAATTAGTCACTCTTCGAATCAGGTAGTTTACAGTCAAAGGCTATGCAGTGTCGTGAAGTGTGTATGAATATGCATTCCCCCCGACCAACCAGAAATGTCGACCTCGCTAGTAATAAGAGGCTCGCTCAATTCTAGATTACGATGGAACTCCTCTAACCCGGCATCATGTTGAAAAGACACATCTTCCGGGATTGGAAGGTCGGCAAGCCCTTCGTAGAGACTTTCAGTATGCGGAGGAGACATCTCAGAAATTCTAACTCCGGAAGAGGGCCGGGCAGTGACAACCGATTTCCGTCTCCCCCGCTTAGTTGACTTAACCATGGCAGCCTTGCCTTTTCTCTGCTCCGCGACATCCGAAGCTACATCCGTAGGCTCGGTCAGCGACTCATCATCAGTATGAGTTCTTTCAGAATCAGCCTCCTCGGCTATGGCAACTTCGGGCTTCTTGCGTTTGACTCGTTTCTTAGGAACGATCCTTAGTGCTACCTCAAATCTTATACTCTGCCTTCGTTCAATCAGCCCATAAGTCCGGAGATTCCTATCGGTCAAAAGCAACTCGATGTCCCTATCTTCACTCGGGACTTCTCGAAGTACTCGCACCATCTCCTTAAACTCTTCACCTTCGGGTCGCGGGATCGTTGCTGTAAAAAGAAAAAATTAATATAAGTTCCACTCCGGCAGCAATTGTCGTAGTAACTATTTAAGAACTCGGTTATACTCACGTCTGAATAACCATCGTCGGGCAAATCCTGGAGGACATCTGACATAAAACCATTCTGTCCTATAATAACTCAACCTGGTCCAAGACCCGGTAACCACTTGGCAATTTCTCACCGCTTCCAGAAATGTGAAAGAAGGATAATCACCCCGAGTTTTGAAGTTGAACAAGTATCTGATTTCGATTGGGAGTGGCGGTCGATGGAGACATTCCATAAATGCAATGAACAAGCTATTGATCGACGCATATCCGTTCGGATGCAGCTGAGATGGGGCGATCCTCAAAAACGACAATACTTCTCTTATATACTCGTTGAACGGGGGAAGTGTCCCGGCCGCACACGCGTGGCGGTTAAACGCTGTATACCCTTCCGGCGGATTATGTGGTCTATCGTTCGGCCCCGGCAGTAACACATCATCCAATGACAAGCCGTGCCTCAAACATATTCTCCCCAACATGTCTTCAGAGATATTCGATGGAACGGAATCCGATGGATTGGCAATGAATGACGCATCAGGAAGTTCGTCCGGAGCCGGACCGATGATCTCAGGATCTATATCCGGAACTTCTAGCCTCGGAGAGGCTTTACCTTGAATCTCCTGCTGCTGTGAACTTGAAGGTTCCATAACTAGCTAACTCATGAGAAACCATCGTTAGACGACAAAGAACCCGTGTGTTCCCCAGTGTAAAGTGTATGAATGTGTGTGGTACCGTGCCATGCATTACTTGAACAAATGTTGCAGAGTTAAAGTGAACATTCAAACGACAAAGCTACGAAGTTCAGCTATAATGACCGTCATCGCTGACCGTCATCACTAAATCGTTTATATGATGGAAGTCGGTTCGAATAGAAGTTGTTATAGTTCCATCAACGAGCTTCAAAAGGCAATCAAATATGCAGTTCAATATTCAAGTCCAAATATGCAGGAATGAAGCTCGTCGGAGTTATGCTTGAAAAATTTCAAACTTTGGAATCCATCATATAGGGTTCGAAACCATCACAGAGGCTTCGTTCGAACCCAACCAAACACCTCTTCCTTCGAACCCATCCAAACTTCGTTCGAACCCATGCGTTCGAAACCATCATGACAGTGCTTCGAACCCATGCGTTCGAACCCATCCTGACATCGTTTCGAAACCATGCAGTCAGGCGCGCTTCAAAACGATGGCCAAATGACAAATTCGAACCGATACAGAAACCCTTAACTTGACATCGGTCGCGTTCGAAACGATCCACTTCGAATCGATATGAGGTTGTGGACTTCGAAACGATAGCCTATGGGTTCGAATCCATCGATTCGAAAGGATCCCTTGAATCCCCCAATCGGTGCGAACTACGCCTCCCAACAAGGACATTCCAAGGATCGATTCGAAATCCAATGGAAACACACCACCGTCATCGCTTCGAACTCGAGCCCACACATCGATTCGAATCCCTCCCAAACCAGATCTGGTTTTGCCAATCTCGAAGCTATGCAATCGATGAAGAGAAATGGGTTCGAAATAACTTCGTCGCTTGAATCCGAGGCTAATTACCTAGTTTAAGCAATGTATTCGAGAGATTTAAGTCTTAAATCTTGATGGATTCGAAAACGCGACGCAGTATTTTCTCCTTAGAAGCTTCGAAGCGATGAAGAGTGCAGTGAAAAAGTAAAAAGTGAAAAAGTGGCAGGTCCACTGCTATTTATATGGAGGGTTGGTGATGACCGGGACGATTCGAGTTCCGGTGAAGTTGACCGATTGCAACAGGTCAGAATGCAGAGTCGTTTCGAAACCAATCTTTGAACCCATACGCTTGAGGCTCCATCGTGTGAAGCACACGGACCACTGCCGTGAACAATAGTTTTGTACCCATCCAAATCATCGATTCGAAGATCATTTTCGAAACCACAGAAACGAACTACTAGTTCTAAACCATCCTTTCACATCGGTTCGAATGACAATTTCGAACCCATCACCACACAAGTATACTCCATACTTTCAGACCGTTTCGAATGTCAATTTCGAATCCATCAATGCTCCAATGCATCGATTCGAAATCTCATATTCACACAACCCATCATTGCACGGGCATACCGCGTCCATACAAACATGAATTTCGAACCCATCAACGCTCAAGTGCATCGGTTCGAAACATTACACTTGCGCAATACAAATTCAATTTCTTCAACCTTCAATATCGGTTCAGGAGAGGATCGATACGGAGGAAATTTCCACAACAACCACCAAGCGTTGTCTCAATTCAAATTTCAAAATCGGTTCAGGAGAGAATCGATACGAAATTCTGCAGCAAACCAAACTGACAACGACTCATGGACGCACGACGTTAACAAGGTCCAAATTAACATATGTGCATACATGTCGGACTAACATTCGATTTTGAATATTCACAAGGATCAAACACTATTCCCGTTACAAATGCAACAGCCAACGGCTAAGCACTATTATACAGCAATCAATCATATCAACGCAAGGTTACGGCAATACAGCATACGAGTTTCAACAAAAAAGAGAGCAATGATTGTTCAGATAGAAATGGCAGCTATTCAAAGCACGTCATGTTCCCACAAGACGTACTTTAGGGGGCAAAATGTTATCCCGCTTTTTGGCAAAGCCGCGAAACCAAAAGGGCGATTGAAAAGGAAGGACCGTTCGCCTCAGAGGTTGATCGTATTTTCTTTCGCCATGGATATCACTGAATTTTATCCGAGTCCAGAATGAGCTACAATTGATGGGACACTGCAAGAAAGGCCACAGGAGTCAGCATTTCAAATTTCAAGTCAATCCGGGTTCGTATGCTCAAGTTATGATCGGTTCAACTTGGAGGGAACACACTGGTTTCGAACCCACCATGATGGGTGTCTTCGAACCCATCATCATGCACCATTCGAAACCATCACTTCGAACCCATCAAGTTCGAAGCCATCACCTTCGAAACCCTCGGGATGCCTCGATCTCGAACCCATCAGAGAGTAGCTGATTCGAATCCATACTCGGCTGCCTCATTTCAAAACCATCGGACATGCATGCTTCGAACCCATCCATAAGCTTCGTTCGAATCCATCCCTGAAGTTATGTTCGAACCCATCCATGATGCCACGTTCGAACCCATCCTGTGTTGCCTTATTCGAACCCACTGGGTCAACCAACGTGTCTTCCATCGGTTCAAAATCACCGAGATATACGGAGTCGAAGCGGTCAACACGGAGCGAAGTCCGGATCGATTCGAAACTTGCGCTCCACGTCACCACGAAGTCGCGTGCCATGATGGGTTCGAAACCATCGTTTCGAAACCATGGGTTCGAACCAAACAGCCGTGCCGTGAACCCTATTTCGAACCCATCATATCTCCCAATCTACTGATCCAAATGTCATGAAATTTTCACAGATGCTAGCATGCATGTTGAAGAATGTCCTCGCCAAATTTCACCTCGATTGGATGAATTCTTGATCGGTTCGAACCGATGCCAAAGTGGGCCCAAACTTCCCGAGACCGTACGTGTGGGCCCCCTCACGTGCCAGAAGTGGTCTCCCGAGTTTTCAGCGAGATACCAGCAGCCTACGCCTATAAATAGAGCTCTATAGCCAACAGAAAGGGGACCTTCGGGATTTTTTCACTCTCAAGCGCCCAGACTCTGTCGGATTGACATCTCCATCATAATTTCACTACTGATTTCGAATTTCCAGTTGTAACTTGCTGTTGATCGCTGTAACAACTTGTAAACATTGAAAGATAATCAATAAAATATCAAAAAACTTCACAGTGGACGTAGGCAACACGCCGAACCACTATAAATCGCTTGTCTACGCATTTTCTTCACTGTTGATTGGAGTTTTTGTTAGATAATATTCATATTCAGTTCATACTTTTGACTGTTATCTCTTCAACGACTCCCGAAGAGTGTTGTGACCCATTTTGGTGCAAACAATTTCTACGGCTTTGACAGCTTTGAGCCGTCAACGGATAGATTAATGCCCAAAAAGGACAACCCGAATCTCAATCGGGTCTCGTAAGTTTTTAACCCTTCGTTTTTTCGACACGTGGATTTTTACGGTAAAACGGGATTACCGTGGCCCGTCCTCGACTTCCCATCGCTGGAGAGTGGTGCACCATGGTAATGTTCCGTTTCAAATCCATGCACGCATTTCTAAAAGTCGTACGGCACTGTTTCGCCATCTCAGACGGATATTGCACCTTGCACCGTGGATGTTGCACCCTGTAGATATCGATTATTCAAACGGCCATAACTTCTGACTCGTTTAGACTTACGGGAGCCATAACCTGTCAAAACGAAGGCCTCGATGAGTTCTACGGCTTTGATATCTTTCAACCATCAACGGATAGATTAATGCCCAAAAAGGACAACCCGAATCTCAATCGGGTCTTGTAAGTTTTTTACCCTTCATTTTTTCGACACGTGGATTTTTACGGTAAAACAGGATTACCGCGGCCCGTCTTCGACTTCCCATCGCTGGAGAGTGGTGCACCATGGTCCCGTTCCGTTTCAAATCCATGCACGCATTTCTAAAAGTCGTACGACACTGTTTCGCCATTTCGGACGGATGTTGCACCTTGCACCTTTGATGTTGCACCCTGTAGATATCGATTATTCGGGCAGCCATAACTTCTGGCTCGTTTAGAGTTACGGGAGCCATAACCTGTCAAAACGAAGGCCTCGATGAGTTCTACGACTTCGACAGCTTTCAGCCGTCAACGAATAGATTAATGCCCAAAAAGGACAACCCGAATCTCAATCGGGTCTCGTAAGATTTTTACCCTTCGTTTTTTCGACACGTGGATTTTAACGATAAAACGGGATTACCGTGGCCCATCTTCGACTTCCCATCGCTGGAGAGTGGTGCACCATGGTAGTGTTCCTTTTCAAATCCATGCACGCATTTCTAAAAGTCCTACGGCACTGTTTCGCCACTTCGGACGGATGTTGCACCTTGTACCGTGGATGTTGCACCCTGTAGATATCGATTATTCGGACGGCCATAACTTCTGGCTCGTTTAGAGTTACGGGAGCCATAACATGTCAAAACGAAGGCCTCGATGAGTTCTACGGCTTTGACTACTTTCAGCCGTCAATAGATAGATTAATGCCCAAAAAGGACAACCCGAATCTCAATCGGGTCTCGTAAGTTTTTTACCCTTCGTTTCTTCGACACGTGGATTTTTACGTTAAAACAAGATTACCGTGGCCCGTCTTCGACTTCCCATCACTGGAGAGTGGTGCACCATGGTCCTGTTCCTTTTCAAATCCATGCACGCATTTCTAAAAGTCGTACGACACTGTTTCGCCATTTCGGACGGATGTTGCTCCTTGCACCGTGGATGTTGCACCCTGTAGATATCGATTATTCGGACGGCCATAACTTCTGGCTCGTTTAGAGTTACGGGAGCCATAACCTGTCATAACGAAGCCTCGATGAGCTCTACGGCTTTGACAGCTTTCAGCCATCAACGGATAGATTAATGCCCAAAAAGGACAACCCGAATCTCAGTCGGGGCTCGTAAGTTTTTTACCCTTCGTTTCTTCGACACGTGGATTTTAACGGTAAAACGGGATTACCGTGGCCCGTCTTCGACTTCCCATCGCTGGAGAGTGGTGCACCATGGTAGTGTTCCGTTTCAAATCCATGCACGCATTTCTAAAAGTCGTACGACACTGTTTCACCATTTCGGACGGATGTTGCACCTTGCACCGTGGATGTTGCACCCTGTTGATATCGATTATTTAAACGGCCATAACTTCTGGCTCGTTTAGAGTTACGGGAGCCATAACGTGTCAAAACGAAGGCCTCGATGAGCTCTACGGTTTTGACAGCTTTCAACCGTCAACGAACAGATTAATGCCCAAAAAGGACAACCCGAGTCTCAATCGGGTCTCGTAAGTTTTTTACCCTTCGTTTTTTCGACACGTGGATTTTAACGGTAAAACGGGATTACCTTGGCCCGTCTTCGACTTCCCATCGCTGGAGAGTGGTGCACTATGGTAGTGTTCCGTTTCAAATCCATGCATGCATTTCTAAAAGTCGTACAGCACTGTTTCACCATTTCGGACGGATGTTGCACCTTGCACCGTGGATGTTGCACCCTGTTGATATCGATTATTTAAACGGCCATAACTTCTGGCTCGTTTAGAGTTACGGGAGCCATAACCTGTCAAAACGAAGGCCTCGATGAGTTCTATGGCTTTGACTGCTTTTAGCCATCAACGGATAGATTAATGCCCAAAAAGGACAACCCGAATCTCAATCGGGTCTCGTAAGTTTTTTACCCTTCGTTTTTTCGACACGTGGATTTTTGCGGTAAAACAGGATTACCGTGGCCCGTCTTCGACTTCCCATCGCTGGAGAGTGGTGCAGCATGGTAGTGTTCCGTTTCAAATCCATGCACGCATTTCTAAAAGTCGTACGGCACTGTTTCACCATTTCGGACGGATGTTGCACCTTGCACCGTGGATGTTGCACCCTGTAGATATCGATTATTTAAACGGCCATAACTTCTGGCTCGTTTAGAGTTATGGGAGCCATAACCTGTCAAAACGAAGGCCTCAATGAGTTCTACGGCTTTGACTGCTTTCAGCCATCAACGGATAGATTAATGCCCAAAAAGGACAACCCGAATCTCAATCGGGTCTCATAAGTTTTTAACCCTTCGTTTTTTCGACACGTGGATTTTTACAGTAAAACGGGATTACGGTGGCTGGTCTTCGATTTACCATCGTTGGAGAGTGGTACACCATGGTACTGCTCCGTTCCAAATCCATGCACGCATTTCTAAAAGTCGTACGACACTGTTTCGCCATTTCGGACGGATGTTGCAGCTTGCACCGTGGATGTTGCACCCTGTAGATATCGATTATTAGGACGACCATAACTTCTGGCTCGTTTAGAGTTACGGGAGCCCTAACCTGTCAAAAGGAAGGCCTCGATGAGTTCTACGGCTTTGACAGCTTTCAGCCGTCAACGGATAGATTAATGCCCAAAAAGGACAACCCGAATCTCAATCGGGTCTCCTAAGTTTTTTACCCTTCATTTTTTCGACACGTGGATTTTTACAGTAAAACGGGATTACCGTGGCCCGTCTTCGACTTCCCATCGCTGGAGGGTGGTGCACCATGGTAGTGTTCCATTTCAAATCCAGCAGGCATTTGTAAAAGTCGTACGGCACTGTTTCTCCATTTCGGACGGATGTTGCACCTTGCACCGTGGATGTTGCACCCTGTAGATATCGATTATTCAAATGGCCATAACTTCTGGCTTGTTTAGAGTTACGGGAGCCATAACCTGTCAAAACGAAGGCCTCGATGAGTTCTACGGCTTTGATAGCTTACAGCCCTCAACGGATAGATTAATGCCCAAAAAGGACAAACCCGAATCTCAATCGGGTCTCGTAAGTTTTTAACCCTTCGTTTTTTCGACACGTGGATTTTTACGGTAAAAAAGGATTGCCGTGGCACGTCTTCGACTTCCCATCGCTGGAGAGTAGTGCACCATGGTACTGTTCCGTTTCAAATCCATGCACGCATTTCTAAAAGTCGTGCGGTACTGTTTCGCCATTTCGGACGGATGTTGCACCATGCACCGTGGATGTTGCACCATGTAGATATCGACTATTCGGACGGCCATAACTTCTGGCTCGTTTAGAGTTACGAGAGCCATAACCTGTCAAAACGAAGGCCTCGATGATTTCTACGGCTTTGACAGCTTTCAGCCGTCAACGGATAGATTAATGCCCAAAAAGGACAACCCGAATCTCAATCGGGTCTCGTAAGATTTTTACCCTTCGTTTTTTCGACACGTGGATTTTTACGGTAAAACGGGATCACCGTGGCCCGTCCTCGACTTCCCATCACTGGAGAGTGGTGCACCATGGTAATGTTCCGTTTCAAATCCATGCACGCATTTCTAAAAGTCGTACGGCACTGTTTCGCCATCTCGGGCGGATGTTGCACCTTGCACCGTGGATGTTGCACCCTGTAGATATCGATTATTCAAACGGCCATAACTTCTGGCTCGTTTAGACTTACGGGAGCCATAACCTGTCAAAACGAAGGCCTCGATGAGTTCTACGGCTTTGATAGCTTTCAACCGTCAACGGATAGATTAATGCCCAAAAAGGACAACCCGAATCTCAATCGGGTCTCGTAAGTTTTTTACCCTTCATTTTTTCGACACGTGGATTTTTACGGTAAAACAGGATTACCGTGGCCCGTCTTCGACTTCCCATCGCTGGAGACTGGTGCACCATGGTCCTGTTCCGTTTCAAATCCATGCATGCATTTCTAAAATTCGTACGACACTGTTTCGCCATTTCGGACGGATGTTGCACCATGCACCTTGGATGTTGCACCCTGTAGATATCGATTATTCGGACGGCCATAACTTCTGGCTCGTTTTGAGTTACGGGAGCCATAACCTGTCAAAACGAAGGCCTCGATGAGTTCTACGACTTCGACAGCTTTCAGCCGTCAACGGATAGATTAATGCCCAAAAAGGACAACCCGAATCTCAATCGGGTCTTGTAAGATTTTTACCCTTCGTTTTTTCGACACGTGGATTTTAACGGTAAAACGGGATTACCGTGGCCCGTCCTCAACTTTCCATCGCTGGAGAGTGGTGCATCATGGTAGTGTTCCTTTTCAAATCCATGCACGCATTTTTAAAAGTCCTACGACACTGTTTCGCCATTTCGGACGGATGTTGCACCTTGCACCGTGGATGTTGCACCTTGTAGATATCGATTATTCGGACGGCCATAACTTCTGGCTCGTTTAGAGTTACAGGAGCCATAACCTGTCAAAACGAAGGCCTCGATGAGTTCTACGGCTTTGATAGCTTTCAACCGTCAACGGATAGATTAATGCCCAAAAAGGACAACCCGAATCTCAATCGGGTCTCGTAAGTTTTTTACCCTTTATTTTTTCGACACGTGGATTTTTACGGTAAAACAGGATTACCGTGGCCCGTCTTCGACTTCCCATCGTTGGAGAGTGGTGCACCATGGTCCTGTTCCGTTTCAAATCCATGCATGCATTTCTAAAAGTCGTACGACACTGTTTCGCCATTTCGGACGGATGTTGCACCTTGCACCTTGGATGTTGCACCCTGTAGATATCGATTATTCGGACGGCCATAACTACTGGCTCGTTTAGAGTTACGGGAGCCATAACCTGTCAAAATGAAGGCCTCGATGAGTTCTACGACTTCGACAGCTTTCAGCCGTCAACTGATAGATTAATGCCCAAAAAGGACAACCCGAATCTCAATCGGGTCTTGTAAGATTTTTACCCTTCGTTTTTTCGACACGTGGATTTTAACGGTAAAACGGGATTACCGTGGCCCGTCTTCGACTTCCCATCGCTGGAGAGTTGTGCATCATGGTAGTGTTCCTTTTTAAATCCATGCACGCATTTCTAAAAGTCCTACGGCACTGTTTCGCCATTTCGGACGGATGTTGCACCTTGTACCGTGGATGTTGCACCCCATAGATATCGATTATTCGGACGGCCATAACTTCTGCCTCGTTTAGAGTTACGCGAGCCATAACCTGTCAAAACGAAGACCTCGGTGAGTTCTACGGCTTTGACAGCTTTCAGCCGTCAACGGATAGATTAATGCCCAAAAAGAACAACCCGAATCTCAATCGGGTCTCGTAAGTTTTTTACCCTTCGTTTTTTCGACACGTGGATTTTTACGGTAAAACGGGATTACGGTGGCTGGTCTTCGACTTAACATCGCTGGAGAGTGGTGCACCATGATACTATTCCATTTCAAATCCATGCACGCATTTCTAAAAGTCGTACGGCACTGTTTCGCCATTTCGGACGGATGTTGCACCTTGCACCGTGGATGTTGCACCCTGTAGATATCGATTATTCGGACGACCATATCTTCTGGCTCGTTCAGAGTTACGGGAGCCATAACCTGTAAAAACGAAGGCCTCGATGAGTTCTACGGCTTTGACAGCTTTCAGCCGTCAACGGATAGATTAATGCTCAAAAAGGACAACCCGAATCTCAATCGGGTCTCGTAAGTTTTTTACCCTTCGTTTTTTCGACACGTGGATTTTTACGGTAAAACGGGATTATTGTGGCCCGTGTTATCCCGCTTTTTGGCAAAGCCGCGATACCAAAAGATCGATCAGAAACGGAGGACAGTCCGTCTCAGAGGTCGGTCATTGTTCGTCTCGCTGTGGATATCACTGAATTTTGTCCAAGTCCAGATTGAGCTACAATCGATGGGACACGGCAAGAAAGACCGTAGGAGTCAACAACTCAAGTTCCAAGTCAATCCGAGTTCATACGCTCGAGTTATGATCGATTCAATTTGAAGGGGAAAGCTCGAGTCTCGAAGCCATCGCAAACCAACGTTTCGAAACCATCAAGCTCGAATCCATGAGCTTCGATACCACCGGACCATCTTGGGTTCGCCTACGTCCCCTTCGAATCCATCATGTTCGAACCCATCGTGTTCGAACCGATGGGCCTCGTGTCCATGGAGAAGTGACATAGTTCGTATCCATCACAAGAGTCACGCTTCGAACCCACCACAAAGCCTAGTTCGACTCCAAGCAAGAATCACGGCTCGAACCCAAACATGGAGCCTAGTTCGAACCCATCCACAAAGTCATGCTCGAAACCATCCGTGATGCCAAGTTCGAAACCACCTTTGTAGCCTCATTCGAATCCACTGGGTCAACCAACCACGATGACGTGTCTTCCTTGGTTCGAATTCGCCGAGATCCATGGAGTTGAAGCGGTCAATTTGGAGTGGAGACCGGGTTGGTTCGAAGTTTGCGCTCCACGTCGCCACGAAGTCACGTGCCATGATGGGTTCAAAACCATCGGTTCGAAAGCATGGTTTCGAACCAAACAGCCAGGCAATGAACTCAATTTAGAATCCATCATATCTCTCAATCTACTGATCCAAATGCCACGAAATTTTCACAGAAGCTTGCATACATGTTGAAGAATGTCTACGCCAAATTTCACCTCGATTGGATGAATTCTTGATCGGTTCGAATGGAGTTCGAACCGATGCCAAAGTGGGCCCAAACTTCCTGAGACCGTGCGTGTGGGCCCCCTCACGTGCAAGAAGTGGTCTCCCGAGTTTTCAGCGGAATATCAGCAGCCTACGCCTATAAATAGAGCCCCAGGGCCAACAGAAAAGGGATTTTGGATTCTGAAGCACCCAGACTCTGCCGGATTGAGATCTCCATCATTTGATATCAAAAACTTGATGTTAAATTCGAATTCCTGACTGTAATTCACTGTTGATTGCTGTATCGATTTGTAATCATCGAAAGAAAGTCAATAAAAGTATAAAAACTTCACAGTGGACGTAGGCAATACGCCGAACCACTATAAATTGCTTGTCTACGCGATTATTTACATGCTATTTGGAGTTTTTGTTAGATAATCCTCTGTTTTAATTTGCACTCTTCATTTATTATCTCTTCAATAACTTCCGACGAGTGTTGTGCCCAATTCTGGTGCAAACACTTTGGTGCTTTCACTGAGAAAACCTAGATTTTCTCCCGCTCCACGGATCTGTCATCAATACCGGATTGCATAAATCTAAAAGAGAGATCCGGATTTCAAGCTTAGGTTCCTTCCGTTCTATTCAGACTTGATAAAAGTCTAGGAAAGAATCTCGCTATTCACAATGGTGAGTACTAGGACCACCTCTAACCTTGGTAACCAAGAAGGCCAGGATAGGCCAGATCCCGCGCAGTTACCGTCTACTCAAGACGTCGTCGGACCTTCGGAGTCATACGGACCGGTAACGAGACAAGAGTTTCAAGCGTTGCTCCAAGAGCTGACCCAAAGTCGGCAACAGTTGACGGAGCAACTACATGCTAACGCTGAATTAACCCGCCAGCTACACAGTCATAAGCGAAGTCGGTCTAGGAGGGATTATGCATCCCAGTCTTCCACGGAGAAGATGGGAATCATGCGCAGGCCACCGGAGACCTTCCTGCATTGACGGTTGGGCAACTACGAGTCGGTCTATCTACAAGCTTCCATACAAGGCCTTCTTCCCGGGGAGGCACTACTCCTCAACACACTACCGACAACCGTCCTGCAACCATTGCTACGGATCCGGGGGTTGACATCCGTACTTTGTCGGATCAGAACCACCACCGACGACGGCAAACTCCTGAGCCGTAAGTACCAGAAGATATCGAACCAAGGAGGCAAGATCCGGACCGTCGACAGCATCCGGTCCAGTCCCGAATTGTGGAGCCCGACCACACCTTCGCTCGACATGCCCAGAACGCAGCTGTAACGGATCTTCCGGAAATGATCAGGCAGATGATCCGTGAAAGTTAGGGGTTTACTAACGACGACTGGGGAATCTCCCGGAGTCACACCCCATTCACAGACGAGATCCTGTCTTCCTTCGGTCCTGTTCGTATTCAAATCCATGCACGCATTTCTAAAAGTCGTACGACACTGTTTCGCCATTTCGGACGGATGTTGCACCTTGCACCGTGGATGTTGCACCCTGTAGATATCGATTATTCGGACGGCCATAACTTCTGGCTCGTTTAGAGTTACGGGAGCCATAACCTGCCATAACGAAGCCTCGATGAGCTCTACGGCTTTGTCAGCTTTCAGCCATCAACGGATAGATTAATGCCCAAAAAGGACAACCCGAATCTCAGTCGGGGCTCGTAAGTTTTTTACCCTTCGTTTCTTCGACACGTGGATTTTAACGGTAAAACGGGATTACCGTGGCCCGTCTTCGACTTCCCATCGCTGGAGAGTGGTGCACCATGGTAGTGTTCCGTTTCAAATCCATGCACGCATTTCTAAAAGTCGTACGACACTGTTTCACCATTTCGGACGGATGTTGCACCTTGCACCGTGGATGTTGCACCCTGTTGATATCGAATATTTAAACAGCCATAACTTCTGGCTCGTTTAGAGTTACGGGAGCCATAACATGTCAAAACGAAGGCCTCGATGAGCTCTACGGTTTTGACAGCTTTCAACCGTCAACGGACAGATTAATGCCCAAAAAGGACAACCCGAGTCTCAATCGGGTCTCGTAAGTTTTTTACCCTTCGTTTTTTCGACACGTGGATTTTAACGGTAAAACGGGATTACCGTGGCCCGTCTTCGACTTCCCATCGCTGGAGAGTGGTGCACTATGGTAGTGTTCCGTTTCAAATCCATGCATGCATTTCTAAAAGTCGTACGGCACTGTTTCACCATTTCGGACGGATGTTGCACCTTGCACCGTGGATGTTGCACCCTGTTGATATCGATTATTTAAACGGCCATAACTTCTGGCTCGTTTAGAGTTACGGGAGCCATAACCTGTCAAAACGAAGGCCTCGATGAGTTCTATGGCTTTGACTGCTTTCAGCCATCAACGGATAGATTAATGCCCAAAAAGAACAACCCGAATCTCAATCGGGTCTCGTAAGTTTTTTACCCTTCGTTTTTTCGACACGTGGATTTTTACGGTAAAACAGGATTACCGTGCCCCGTCTTCGACTTCCCATCGCTGGAGAGTGGTGCAGCATGGTAGTGTTCTATTTCAAATCCATGCACGCATTTCTAAAAGTCGTACGACACTGTTTCACCATTTCGGACGGATGTTGCACCTTGCACCGTGGATGTTGCACCCTGTAGATATCGATTATTTAAACGGCCATAACTTCTGGCTCGTTTAGAGTTATGGGAGCCATAACCTGTCAAAACGAAGGCCTCAATGAGTTCTACGGCTTTGACTGCTTTCAGCCATCAACGGATAGATTAATGACCAAAAAGTACAACCCGAATCTCAATCGGGTCTCATAAGTTTTTAACCCTTCGTTTTTTCGACCCGTGGATTTTTACAGTAAAACGGGATTACGGTGGCTGGTCTTCGATTTACCATCGTTGGAGAGTGGTACACCATGGTACTGTTCCGTTTCAAATCCATGCACGCATTTCTAAAAGTCGTACGGCACTGTTTCGCCATTTCGGACGGATGTTGCATCTTGCACCGTGGATGTTGCACCCTGTAGATATCGATTATTAGGACGACCATAACTTCTGGCTCGTTTAGAGTTACGGGAGCCCTAACCTTTCAAAATGAAGGCCTCGATGAGTTCTACGGCTTTGACAGCTTTCAGCCGTCAACGGATAGATTAATGCCCAAAAAGGACAACCCGAATCTCAATCGGGTCTCGTAAGATTTTTACACTTCGTTTTTTCGACACGTGGATTTTAACGGTAAAACGGGATTACCGTGGCCCGTCTTCGACTTCCCATCGCTGGAGGGTGGTACACTATGGTAGTGTTCCATTTCAAATCTATGCAGGCATTTGTAAAAGTCGTACGGCACTGTTTCTCCATTTCGGACGGATGTTGCACCTTGCACCGTGGATGTTGCACCCTGTAGATATCGATTATTCAAATGGTCATAACTTCTGGCTCGTTTAGAGTTACGGGAGCCATAACCTGTCAAAACGAAGGCCTCGATGAGTTCTACGGCTTTGATAGATTTCAGCCCTCAATGGATAGATTAATGCCCAAAAAGGACAAACCCGAATCTCAATCGGGTCTCGTAAGTTTTTAACCCTTCGTTTTTTCGACACGTGGATTTTTACGGTGAAAAAGGATTGCCGTGGCACGTCTTCGACTTCCCATCGCTGGAGAGTAGTGCACCATGGTACTGTTCCATTTCAAATCCATGCACGCATTTCTAAAAGTCGTGCGGCACTGTTTCGCCATTTCGGACGGATGTTGCACCATGCACCGTGGATGTTGCACCATGTAGATATCGACTATTCGGACGGCCACAACTTCTGGCTCGTTTAGAGTTACGAGAGCCATAACCTGTCAAAACGAAGGCCTCGATGATTTCTACGGCTTTGACAGCTTTCAGCCATCAACGGATAGATTAATGCCCAAAAAGGACAACCCGAATCTCAATCGGGTCTCGTAAGTTTTTTACCCTTCGTTTTTTCGACACGTGGATTTTTACGGTAAAACGGGATCACCGTGGCCCGTCCTCGACTTCCCATCGCTGGAGAGTGGTGCACCATGGTAATGTTCCGTTTCAAATCCATGCACGCATTTCTAAAAGTCGTACGGTACTGTTTCGCCATCTCGGGCGGATGTTGCACCTTGCACCGTGGATGTTGCACCCTGTAGATATCGATTATTCAAACGGCCATAACTTCTGGCTCGTTTAGACTTACAGGAGCCATAACCTGTCAAAACGAAGGCCTCGATGAGTTCTACGGCTTTGATAACTTTCAACCGTCAACAGATAGATTAATGCCCAAAAAGGACAACCCGAATCTCAATCGGGTCTCGTAAGTTTTTTACCCTTCATTTTTTCGACACGTGGATTTTTACGGTAAAACAGGATTACCGTGGCCCGTCTTCGACTTCCCATCGCTGGAGAGTGGTGCACCATGGTCCTGTTCCGTTTCAAATCCATGCATGCATTTCTAAAAGTCGTACGACACTGTTTCGCCATTTCGGACGGATGTTGCACCTTGCACCTTGGATGTTGCACCCTGTAGATATCGATTATTCGGACGGCCATAACTTCTGGCTCGTTTAGAGTTACGTGAGCCATAACCTGTCAAAACGAAGGCCTCGATGAGTTCTACGACTTCGACAGCTTTCAGCCGTCAACGGATAGATTAATGCCCAAAAAGGACAACCCGAATCTCAACCGGGTCTTGTAAGATTTTTACCCTTCGTTTTTTCGACACGTGGATTTTAACGGTAAAACGGGATTACCGTGGCCCGTCTTCGACTTCCCATCGCTGGAGAGTGGTGCATCATGGTAGTGTTCCTTTTCAAATCCATGCACGCATTTCTAAAAGTCCTACGGCACTGTTTCGCCATTTCGGACGGATGTTGCACCTTGCACCGTGGATGTTGCACCTTGTAGATAACGATTATTCGGACGGCCATAACTTCTGGCTCGTTTAGAGTTACACAAGCCATAACCTGTCAAAACGAAGGCCTCGATTAGTTCTATGGCTTAGATAGCTTTCAACCGTCAACGAATAGATTATTGCCCAAAAAGGACAACCCGAATCTCAATCGGGTTTCGTAAGTTTTTTACCCTTCATTTTTTCGACACGTGGATTTTTACGGTAAAACAGTATTACCGTGGCCCGTCTTCGACTTCCCATCGTTGGAGAGTGGTGCACTATGGTCCTGTTCCGTTTCAAATCCATGCATGCATTTCTAAAAGACGTACGACACTGTTTCGCCATTTCGGACGGATGTTGCACCTTGCACCTTGGATGTTGCATCCTGTAGATATCGATTATTCGGACGGCCATAACTTCTGGCTCGTTTTGAGTTATGGGAGCCATAACCTGTCAAAACGAAGTCCTCGATGAGTTCTATGACTTCGTCAGCTTTCAGCCGTCAACGGATAGATTAATGCCCAAAAAGGACAACCCGAATCTCAATCGGGTCTTGTAAGATTTTTACACTTCGTTTTTTCGACACGTGGATTTTAACGGTAAAACGGGATTACCGTGGCCCGTCTTCGACTTCCCATCGCTGGAGAGTGGTGCATCATGGTAGTGTTCCTTTTCAAATCCATGCACGCATTTCTAAAAGTCCTACGACACTGTTTCGCCATTTTGGACGGATGTTGCACCTTGTACCGTGGATGTTGCACCCTATAGATATCGATTATTCGGACGACCATAACTTCTGGCTCGTTTAGAGTTACTGGAGCCATAACCTGTCAAAACGAAGGCCTCAGTGAGTTCTACGGCTTTGACAGCTTTCAGCCGTCAACGGATAGATTAATGCCCAAAAAGAATAACCCGAATCTCAATCGGGTCTCGTAAGTTTTCTACCCTTCGTTTTTTCGACACGTGGATTTTTACGGTAAAACGGGATTACGGTGGCTGGTCTTCGACTTAACATCGCTGGAGCGTGGTGCACCATGATACTATTCCATTTCAAATCCATGCACGCATTTCTAAAAGTCGTACGGCACTGTTTCGCCATTTCGGACGGATGTTGCACCTTGCACCGTGGATGTTGCACCCTGTAGATATCGATTATTCGGACGACCATATCTTCTGGCTCGTTCAGAGTTACGGGAGCCATAACCTGTAAAAACGAAGGCCTCAATTAGTTCTACGGCTTTGACAGCTTTCAGCCGTCAACGGATAGATTAATGCCCAAAAAGGACAACCCGAATCTCAATCGGGTCTCGTAAGTTTTTTACCCTTCGTTTTTTCGACACGTGGATTTTTACGGTAAAACGGGATTATTGTGGCCCATGTTATCCCGCTTTTTGGCAAAGCCGCGATACCAAAAGATCGATCAGAAACGGAGGACAGTCCGTCTCAGAGGTCGGTCATTGTTCATCTCGCTGTGGATATCACTGAATTTTGTCCAAGTCCAGATTGAGCTACAATCGATGGGACACGGCAAGAAAGACCATAGGAGTCAACCACTCAAGTTCCAAGTCAATCCGAGTTCATACGCTCGAGTTATGATCGATTCAATTTGAAGGGGAAAGCTCGAGTCTCGAAGCCATCGCAAACCAACGTTTCGAAACCATCAAGCTCGAATCCATGAGCTTCGAATCCACCGGACCATCTCGGGTTCGCCTACGTCACCTTCGAATCCATCGTGTTCGAACCCATCGTGTTCGAACCGATGGGCCTCGTGTCCATGGAGAAGTGACATAGTTCGTATCCATCACAAGAGTCACGCTTCGAACCCACCACAAAGCCTAGTTCGACTCCAAGCAAGAATCACGGCTCGAACCCAAACATGGAGCCTAGTTCGAACCCATCCACAAAGTCATGCTCGAAACCATCCATGATGCCAAGTTCGAAACCACTTGTGTAGCCTCATTCGAATCCACTGGGTCAACCAACCACGATGACGTGTCTTCCTTCGGTTCGAATTCGCCGAGATCCATGGAGTCGAAGCGGTCAATTTGGAGTGGAGACCGGGTTGGTTCGAAGTTTGCGCTCCACGTCGCCACGAAGTCACGTGCCATGATGGGTTCGAAACCATCGGTTCGAAAGCATGGTTTCGAACCAAACAGCCAGGCAATGAACTCCATTTCGAATCCATCATATCTCTCAATCTACTGATCCAAATGCCATGAAATTTTCACAGAAGCTTGCATACATGTTGAAGAATGTCTACGCCAAATTTCACCTCGATTGGATGAATTCTTGATCGGTTCCAATGGAGTTCGAACCGATGCCAAAGTGGGCCCAAACTTCCTGAGACCGTGCGTGTGGGCCCCCTCACGTGCAAGAAGTGGTCTCCCGAGTTTTCAGCGGAATATCAGCAGCCTACGCCTATAAATAGAACCCCATGGCCAACAGAAAAGGGATTTTGGATTCTAAAGCACCCAGACTCTGCCGGATTGAGATCTCCATCATTTGATATCAAAAACTTGCTGTAAATTTGAATTCCTGACTGTAATTCACTGTTGATTGCTGTATCGATTTGTAATCATCGAAAGAAAGTCAATAAAAGTATAAAAACTTCACAGTGGACGTAGGCAATACGCCGAACCACTATAAATTGCTTGTCTACGCGATTATTTACATGCTATTTGGAGTTTTTGTTAGATAATCCTCTGTTTTAATTTGCACTCTTCATTTATTATCTCTTCAATAACTTCCGACGAGTGTTGTGCCCAATTCTGGTGCAAACATTTTGGTGCTTTCACTGAGAAAACCCAGGTTTTCTCCCGCTCCACGGATCTGTCATCAATACCGGATTGCATAAATCTAAGAGAGAGATCCGGATTTCAAGCTTAGGTT
Source organism: Allium cepa (assembly GCA_030765085.1). NCBI lineage: Eukaryota > Viridiplantae > Streptophyta > Magnoliopsida > Asparagales > Amaryllidaceae > Allium > Allium cepa. The sequence continues at coordinate 5,683,241 of CM060941.1, forward strand.
CCTTCCGTTCTATTCAGACTTGATAAAAGTCTAGGAAAGAATCTCGCTATTCACAATGGTGAGTACTAGAACCACCTCTAACCTTGGTAACCAAGAAGGCCAGGATAGGCTAGATCCCGCGCAGTTACCGTTTACTCAAGACGTCGTCGGACCTTCGGAGTCATACGGACCGGTAACGAGACAAGAGTTTCAAGCGTTGCTCCAAGAGCTGACCCAAAGTCGGCAACAGTTGACGGAGCAACTACGTGCTAACGCTGAATTAACCCGCCAGCTACACAGTCATAAGCGAAGGCGGTCTAGGAGGGATTATGCATCCCAGTCTTCCACGGAGAGTTCGGGCTCCACGGATTATCATCACCGACCTTCACGACCCCGAATGGATGGGAATCATGCGCAGGCTACCGGAGACCTTCCTACATTGACGGTTGGGCAACTACGAGTCGGTCTATCTACAAGCTTCCATACAAGGCCTTCTTCCTGGGGAGGCACTACTCCTCAACACACTACCGACAACAGTCCTGCAACCATTGCTACGGAGCCGGGGGTTGACATCCGTACTTTGTCGGATCAGAACCACCACCGACGACGGCAAACTCCTGAGCCGTACATACCAGAAGATGTCGAACCAAGGAGGCAAGATCCGAACCGTCGACAGCATCCGGTCCAGTCCCGAATTGTGGAGCCCGACCACACCTTGGCTCGACATGCCCAGAATGCAGCTGTAACGGATCTTCCGGAAATGATCAGGCAGATGATCCGTGAAAGTCAGGGGTTTACTAACGACGACTGGGGAATCTCCCGGAGTCACACCCCATTCACAGATAAGATCCTGTATGCCGAACCCCCTCGGCGATTTAGGATGCCCACGCTACCGATGTACGAGGGAAACTCGGACCCTAATCAACACGTACTGAAGTATGAATGGTCCATGAGCGCCGCTAGGGCAGATGATGCGGTCAAGTGTAGGAGCTTTCCTATCTCTTTGGGGGGCATTGCTACGATGTGGTTCACGTGATTGCCACCCCGTTCTATCTCCTCGTTCAATCAGTTGGCTAGGAAGTTCGTGGAACAGTTCCGCATGCATGTTGCGAGGCCTAGGGACGTCAACACTTTGTCTAGTGTTACCCAAGCTCCAGGAGAAACTCTTGGACACTACTTGGAGAGATTCCATAAGGCCTGTGTGGAAATCACCAATCCTAATGATAACTCGATTCTGATGGCATTGATGAAAGGAATTGACCCCGATTCGGATTTTGGAAATTGGTTGGCAGGAAAACCTCCTGCGTCATTGGATCGCTTCTACTCCAAAGCCGCCCTGTTCTTGAGGCGTGAGGACGCGAAGTAGTCTAGGAAACAGGACGACGCAGGACCTAGTGGAAAGGGGATTCAAAGTAATGTGGCTGTTAAACAATCGGGAGAAAGTTCTGGGAAAGTATAGCTAAATATCCAGAACAAACAATCACAACCGAAGAATAATGGGAATCAGAGAAGGAAGCGGGATCAGAACCGTGGGTTGAGGCGTAGGGCCCCTATGTTCGACAATTATACTCCGTTGAATACATCGTTGGAGAACGTATACCTACAAACTTGTAACGCCATGCAATACAAGAAGCCTACTCCGAAGCCGTCGTCGGAGAGACAGATTCAAACGGGCAAGTTTTGCAGATTTCACGACAGTTACGGCCACAATACCAACGAATGCAGACACTTGCAGGATTTGATTGAGAATTTGATCGGGGAAAGGAAGCTGGACCAGTTCGTACGGGCGCCGCAGTCTGGCAGTGTGGGTCCGTCAAACCAGAACAATCGGCAAAATCAGTCAAGGCAGGAAGAACCCGCCCGAACGGGCGGAAGGTTAGTGATAAACACCGTAAGTGGTGGTCCTCATCCGGCGGATAGGAGTTGGAAAGAAACGGAGTCATATGCTAGCTCGGTTAGGCATATGGACTTCGAATGTTGCAGTAGTTATGACGAAGGGGCTCCGGCAAAACAGCAAAAGACGATGGCATATGACATCGTGTTCCGGAACCGTGACGCAGACAAGGTCGAAGCCCCAACTATCGACCCACTTGTTATATCCGCCCAGGTTGGTCCCGCTTGGATGAAGAGGATACTGGTGGATAGTGGGAGTTCAGTAAATATTTTGTTCAGGAGAGCTTACGACCAGATGAAGATGGAAGCCAAAGATCTGAAGCCCCGCCAGTCCAGGATTCATGGTTTCGATGGAAGTGCTAATATACCCACGGGGGTTGTGGAGTTACCCGTGGAGCTGGGGATCGGTGAGTGCAGAAGAGTACGCATGTTATAGTTTGTTGTTTTGGACATTCATTCACCGTACAACGCGTTTTTGGACCGACCGGCCCTTGCTGAATTTCGGGCGGCAATCGCCCCGTGGTGTTTGACTACGAAATTTCCTACCGATTGTGGTATTGGTGTGATTCATGGAGATCAGGCTGCTGGAAGGGCCTGTTATGTTGCTGAGCTACGAGAGGCGCAGCGAAGGGAGAAAGGGAAGGGCGTAGAGGATTCTCTCTGCGTCCGTTCTGTCGATGATTGACAATTGGTGCTTGGGCCTCAGCCCGGGCACCACAACCAGTTCCAGATAGACCTTGACCCGAGGGACAACGACGACAATGGGGAGTCTACAGAAAGTCAGGCCTCTCCGGCCGAGCTAACTATCAATATCCCGATCGATGATGATGGCGATGATGCGAGAGTGTTAAAAATTGGGTCTCAATTGAGCCAGGGGGCACAACAGGAACTGGTTGAATTTCTCCGGGCGAATCTTGACGTGATCGCCTGGACGCACTCTGACATGTGTGGGATCTCGCCGGATATCGTGAGCCACACTTTAAACATCGACCCACGGTATATCCCAGTCAAGTAGAAAAGGCGCGGTATGGATCTAGAGAGATCTGTCGCCCTTAAGGAGGAGGTTGATAAGTTGAAAACAAATGGGTTCATTAGAGATGCTTTATACCCGGAATGGGTGTCAAACCCGGTACTTGTCCGAAAACCGAACGGGAAATGGAGAACGTGTATAGATTATTCTAACTTGAACAAGGCTCGCCCGAAGGACAGTTTTCCGCTTCCTCGAATCGATCAGCTCGTTGATTCAACCGCCGGACATGAATTGTTATCCTTTATGGACGCTTACTCGGGCTACAACCAAATACCCACGCATGTGCCCGACCAAGAACATACGAGTTTTGTGACTGATCTGGGGTTATACTGCTACAAAGTCATGCCTTTTGGGTTAAAGAATGCCGGCGCAACTTATCAACGCTTGGTTAACCGGATGTTCTACGACCAGATCGGGAAGACCATGGAAGTTTATGTAGATGACATGTTAGTAAAGTCAAGGCATTCAGTTGATCACGTAAAGGACTTGGGATCAATGTTTGATATCCTCCGGAGATATGGGATGAAGCTCAACCCGCTAAAATGCCATTTTGGGGTTGCATCCGGAAAGTTTCTGGGGTTCATCGTCAACGCCCGAGGGATAGAGGCCAACCCTGAAAAGATTTGGGCCATCAGGAATCTCCAAACTCGAAGGACTATAAAGCAAGGCCAGAGTCTCAATGGGAAAGTCGCAGCATTGAGTTGGTTCATCTTAAAGTCAACCGACAAATGCATCCCTTTCTTCGACCTGATCCGAAAAGGGAAACGAAACTTCGAATGGACCGCAGAATGTGAAGGTGCGTTTCAGTCACTGGTTCAACATCTTTCTACACCACCGATTCTTTCGAAGCCTGTTGATCACGAGCAATTATATCTTTACTTGGCGGTATCCGAAAGCGCAATCAGTGCAGCATTAGTCCGGGAGGAAGACCGAGTGCAAAAGCCGGTATGTTATGTAAGTAAACGGTTGACCGGAGCCGAGAGGAACTATCCCAAGCTAGAAAAGTTGGCGTATTGTCTAGTCATTGCCTCGAGAAAGCTCCGTCCATATTTTCAGGCTCATCCTGTCACCGTGTACACCGACCGGCCGCTACGACAGGTCCTCACGCGGCCTGAGACGTCTGGTAGGCTGCTAAAATGGAATATTGAATTAAGCCAGTTTGACATTGCCTATACTCCGAGAAGGGCCATACATGGCCAAGTTCTGGCAGATTTCGTCGCTGAATTCACTGTACCCGACGAATTACCTGAGAGTAGCGAACCTCCTAAACACGTGTGGAAGTTATATACTGACGGTGCCTCCAATGAACGATGTTTGGGAGCGGGGGTAGTGCTTGAAACCCCCGAAGGCCGATCTGTATGCTACGCTCTAAAGTTCGAGTTCCGCGCAACTAATAATGAGGCTGAATATGAAGCTTTGCTCACTGGGTTGAAGCTGGCCCACGACCTGAGAATTGTCGCTGTAGAGTTTTATTGTGACTCCCAATTAATCGTATGTCAGGTCCGAGGTGAATATCAAGCTAAGGATCGAAGAATAGCTGCTTACCTATCTCGAGTCAGGGAAATCCTTGATCGCTTCGATTACTATGCCATTTTCTATATCCCCCGGGAGCACAATCAGAAGGCCGATTCATTGGCAAAGTTGGCGAGTATGGGCGAAGCTCAACAGTTGGGGCATGTTCCCGTTGAAACCCTACCTTCTCCGAGCATTGATCAAAGTGAGGTCAGCCATGCATTTGAGGCTACCACAAGTAGGGAGTCGTGGATGACCCCCTATCGAAATTTCATTGAACAAGGAACGCTGCCTGAGCGTAGGAGTGAAAAGAGGCAGGTCCTTCGTAAAGCCTCACGGTTTGTCGTTCAAAACGGAGTTATGTATAGAAGGGGGTATTCTGTCCCCCTACTCCGATGTATCGCATACGATGAAATCAGGCGAGTGTTGCACGATGTACACGAGGGAGAGTGTGGCAATCACACTGGGGGGCAGGCACTCGCCAAGAAGGTACTCCGATACGGATATTACTGGCCCATCATTAATCGAGATGCATCGGACTACGCCAAAAAATGTGACAAATGCCAGAGACACGCTCGGGTTCCCAGAGCTCCACCTACCGAAATAACCCAAATGGTCAGCCCCTGGCCGTTCGCGGTATGGGGAATCGATATAATTGGAACATTGCCTCTGGCCAAAGGTGGCGCGAAATACGCCATCGTCGCGGTTGATTACTTCACCAAATGGGCCGAAGCTGAGCCTCTTGCAACGATTACAACGAAGAAAGTGATCAACTTCGTAGTGCGCAACATCATCTGTCGATTCGGTCTCCCGTACACTATCATCACCGATAACGGAGCCCAATTCGACAGTATCGAGTTCAGAAATTTCTGTCAGCGATTTCGCATACATAAGAAGTTTTCCGCAGTGGCACACCCAAAAGCAAATGGTCAGGTCGAAGCTGTTAATAAAGTTATAAAGTCCATTCTGAAGAAGCGACTGGAAAAGGCCGAGGGCAAGTGGGTCGACGAACTCCCCATGGCATTATGGGCCTACCGAACAACTCACAAAATTGCAACTGGTCACACTCCGTTTTCCCTATCGTATGGCTCAGAGGCCGTTATTCCAGTCGAATTGGAAGTGTGTTCTCATCGTGCGACGTATTATGATCCGAAGACAAATGCCATATTACTTGCTCAATCTCTGGATTTACTAGATGAGAGGCGTGAAGAGGCCGATTTGAGGGCAGCCGCATATCGGAGTCGAGTCGCCCGAATATTCAATGCCAAGGTCCGTCCACGAACCTTTAAACTCAGCGATCTCGTGCTCAAAAGGGTTTACCCGGTTCCTTCGCACATGAAGCCTACTTGGGAAGGGCCGTACGTGGTTTCGCAAAAGCTCGGAGATGGCACGTTCAAATTATCGACCGTTGATGGCCTCACCTTGCCGAGGGCTTGGAATAGCGAGAGTCTTCGTCGCTACTACAAATGAAAGACTTTGCTTTTTCTGCCAATTTGTTCTTTTGCATTTTATTTTAGCATTCCAAGATTTGAATTTGCAATAAGGCAACTGACTCCGCCATATTTTCTCGTTTCAGCAATAAAATGCCATCTCTTCGAGCCAAAGCTGTGGTTTATTAAGTGTAATGCACAATATCACGACGCACGGAGAGCTAAGTCCCATCATGCGGTGGGATTTATTCAAATAGAGAGTGGCTGCAATATGAACGGTCACTCGCTAAGTGGAACCCGAGCTTGGGGACAGGACACCACATGAATATTTACAGGGATTGATACACGACAATTCCTCGTTTAGCTCCAACTTCCCAGAGTGCGAATTGGAGTATAAACATTTAATAATTCGTTCCCAGAGCGCAAACGGACTCCAAGTTCCCAGAGTGCCAATTGGAGTATAAACATTTAATAATTCGTTCCCAGAGCGCGAACGAACTCCAAGTTCCCAGAGTGCGAATTGGAGTTTAAACATTTAATAATTCGTCCCCAGAGCGCGAACGAACTCCAAGTTAATAGAGTGCGAATTGGAGTATAAACATTTAGTAATTCGTTCCCAGAGCGCGAACGAACTCCAAGTTCCCAGAGTGCGAATTGGAGTATAAACATTCGATAATTCTTTCCCAGAGCGCGAACGGACTCCAAGTTCCCAGAGTGCGAATTGGAGTATAAACATTCGATAATTCGTTCCCGGATGCGAACGGACTCCAACTTCCTAGAGCACGAACTGGAGTATACACGTAAGTTACAGGTTCCCGGAGCGCGAACCGGAGCATCCGTGCTAGCTCCAGATTCCTGAAGCGCGAGTTGGAGTACGAACATCAATTTCGGGTTCCTGAAGTGCGAACCCAAACATACATGTTTTATCCAGGTTCCCGGCGTGTGAATTGGAGCATGAACACTAAGTTAAAGTTCCCGTAGTGCGAACTGAAATGTTAATATTAACTCCAAGTTCGTAGAGTGCGAGTTGGAATGCGAACATCATTTCCGAACTCCCTGAGTGCGAACCGGATTATCGATCTCAAATTGTCTTAAGTCCCCAGAATGTGGACATGTGTTTGGAGTTTGCGATAAACACACTCAACCACAAAAATGCAAATGTTGTTACCCGAGACCAGGGGGCATAAAAAAAAAGAAAAAAAAAACAGAGAGGCTAAGTGTTAGCCACTGACACAAATGATACAGTGCCCGAAGTTTGGTCATTCGTCAGTCACAACTCGCAACCAAGATTCTCAAACTTGGCGAATAAAAGCAAATTCTACTTGACGGAAAAGACACCACAAGTGCACCAGACTGAATACATAACACTGCGAACACTTAGGCGCAAAAGAAATGGGAATTGAAACAGGGAAACTAAATCTTATTTCAACTAGCTTAAAACAAGGACTTACACGCAAATAAGTTCTTCCAAAAAAGTGCCTACTAGTAGGGGCCGAACCTGCATCTATACACGGCCTACTAACAAAAAACGAAGACAAGTCCCTATCTACCAAAAAAACCTGCATGGGGGGTCGCTCTATTCTTTCTTTCTCGGCTTCCTTATCAGCGGTTCGTCGTCAGAATCGCTAGGAACGGAAATCCTTCGCTTTGACGGCCTCCTCTCCGGTGGCTACTCTCCAGCGGGGGGCATAATATCTACGTCCTCCTCGGAACTTGAATCTAAATGTGGACTCCCCGCCGGAGAAATAGGAGGGACCGGATCCGCAACGGAATGTGGAATAACGTCGCCACCGGCGCAACCGCTCTGCCCCTCAGCTTCCAATTCAGCATGGATTTCGGCCAATATTTCTTCTTCTCGAGCTGATGGGGCCCGGCTGGAGATAACTACGGTCTCAACAAGGGGGCTAGAAGCTGGTGGTAACTCACTAATGATAAATGGCAAGTCAGTAGAGAAGTCACTCTGGTGACCGAGCAATTCACTCACCATTTGCTCGTCAAGAGACAAAGAGCTTCCCTGCGCCGCTCCGGTAGATGCTGCCGTTGTCACAACAGTCGTTTCAGTAGTAATAGCCTTCTGCCCTTGGCTCGGCTCCTGGGTCAAGACACCGGGGTATTCTTGGTCACTGGATAAAGAAGAGGAGTTAAGAACAATCACTTCGAAACGAGAGTTATAGCGAAAATGCACTTGAAATTTGTTCAGAATACCTTCCTCAGTTCGGCTTGTTGATGGTGGAACGACTTCAGGGACGTTCTCACGAATGGGTGATAACCGCGGTCGCTCTGGGTCGTAAGCCGGAATGGTCTGTGAGCTAACCGCAGATACAGGCTCAGACGGAAGCGGGGCAGTGATTTCAAGAGCGGTGCCACAATGCTCAAGGCCTGATCCTTCTCCGGCCTCTAAAGATCGACCGCCAACCATCTTCTTCTCATGAGCGATCATAGCATCATGAAGGACCCTTTTTTCCTTATCTGTTAGCAACCGGTTTTCAAGCTCGAATCGGTCGACCGATTCTTCGGGGTGCGCTTCCTCTTTCCCTTCAACCAATCGTTCCCAAGCACTGCGGAGATGCACTGGGTAATCCTGAAGCCAGGCCAAGTTTCTGTACTTCAATACATTGGCATTGTATGTAATAAGCAAATCTTCAATGTCAGCCTCTAGCCTGGCCTCGGCTTGCTGAAATCTCTCCCTAATCTCCGCCTCGACCGCTTGAACTTTGGCCATTGCTTCATCCCGTTCAGTCCGGAGTATCACCGCCTGTTCGCACGCCTCCTGTGCTGCATTGTTTGCATCGTCCCTATCCTTGGCGATTTCGGCAAATTTGGATTTGAGCTCATTTAGCTCCTTTAGCTCCGCATCCCTCTCGGCAGTGACCAGAGTATTCCGATGGCCCATGTCCTCGACCGTGGCGTAATGCTCACGCTTCATTCTATCCATAGTGAGTTGGGCTTCATCGGCCTTTTTGATGGCTTCCATCTCTGATTTTCTGGAAGACTCGGCCTCGGTGTCAGCACATTGATAATGCGACTCTTCTGGGCCAACTCCTCCTGTAACTTTTCGTTGGCGGCCCCACGCTCAAAGGCCAGCTCTGACGCCTTCTCCGCCGCTTTAAACCATACTTTATACTGAGCATAGAAATCGTGCACATAGTCATGCACCACCTGCTCCGCCGACGGAGGGATTCTTTTCAAGTGCGGGGGAAAAATGTAGTTGTCGAAGCAAATAGTTGGGAAGTCTTTTTTCAATTGAGCGAGCCTGAGCGGCCCTTCGCCCGAAATTCCCACAGGGGGTTGTTCCGCAACTACGGCGGTCGATGCCTCGCTTCTGGAACGGTGAGATTCGTGCCTGGAAGGTTGGGAAGTGGACGTATGACGTGAAGGCTCAGAGGGTCGAGAAATATGGGCCGGAGGTGGTACGGGATCTCTGGGAGGAGGAGGGGTACGCGATCGAGATCGACGCTTATAACTCCTCTCTGTGTTGTATCTTTCACGGCTCGAATATCCGGAGTATTCCTGGTCATAGTCCCTATCTCCTTCCCGCCTGCGCGAGTCACGGTATGATGGTTTCCGAGCATGTCGCAGACTCCCTAGCATCGAACCGCGCCTGGACATGGTACCTACAAAGTAAAGAGGTGAATAGAGTTAGTGGTTTCTCGAAACCGATGACCCAAAACTCGGAACTATGTAGTGTCTTGAAATGTGTATGAATATGCATTCCCCCCGACCAACCCGAAGTGTCGACTGTGCTAGTAATAAAAGGCTTGCTCAGTTCAAGAGTACGATGAAACTCCTCCAACCCGACATCATGCTGAAAGGATACATCATCCGGGATTGGAAGATCTGTAAGCCCTTCGAAAAGACTTTCGGTTCGCGGAGGAGACGTCTCAAAAATTATAACTTCGGTGGATGATCGGGCTGTGACAACCGACTTCCATATCCCCTTCTTAGTTGATGTGACGACGGCCGCCTTGCCTTTTCTTTGTTCTTCAACATCTTGAGCCACGTCTGTAGGCTCCAGCAACGGCTCGTCGTCAGTGTGAGTTCTTTCGGAATCAGCTTCCTCGGCTACAACGACTTTGGGTTTCTTGTGCTTGGCGTGTTTTTTCGGAACAATTCTTTGCACCCCGTCGAATATTATACTCTGCCATCGTTCGATTAATCCACAGGCCCGGAGATTCCTATCCGTCAATAACACTCGATATCCCTGCCGACGCTCGGGACCTCTCGGAGCACACGTACTATCTCCTTAAAGCTTTCACCGTCGGGGCGCTGGATCATCGCTGTACAGAAGAAAAATATATAAGTCACACTTCGACTGCAATCGCCTTAGTAATAGTTTGGAAACTCAGCTATACTCACGTCTAAATAACCATCGCCTGGCGAAGCCCGGAGGACATCTGACGTAGAACCATTCCGTCCTGTAATAGCTTAACCTAGTCCAGGATCCGGTAACCACTTGACAATTTCGTACTGCCTCCAAGAATGTAAAAGATGGGTAATCGTTTCGGGTTTTGAAGTTAAACAAGTAACTGATTTCGATCGGGGCCGGTGGTCTATGAAGATGTTCCATAAAGACGATGAACAAGCTGTTCACCGAAGCGTACCCGTTCGGGTGAAGTTGGGATGGTGCGACTCCCAAAAAGGACAGCACTTCTCTTATATAGTCATTGAACGGAGGAAGCGTCCCGGCCGCGCACGCATGGCGATTGAATGCGGTATACCCCTCCGGCGGGTTGTGTGGTCTGTCGCTTGGCCCCAGTAATAACACGTCGTCTAATGACAAACCGTGCCTCAAACATATCCTCCCCAGCATATCTTCGGAAATATGAGATGGGACGGAATCTGATGGATTAGCGATGAATGACGCGTCGGGAAGTTCATCCGGCGCCGGGCCGATAACTTCAGGATCAATGTCTGGGACCTCTAACCTCGGAGGTACTATACTCTATATATCTTGTGGGGTTTCCTGCTGACACGAACTCGAAGGCTCCATAACTGACTAACTCATGAGAAACCATCATTAGATGACAAGGGGCCCGTGAATTCCCCAGTGTATAGTGTACGAGTGTGTGTTGTGCGGTGCTATGCGTTACTTGGATGAATATCGCAGAATTAAAGAAAATACGCGAACGACAAAGCTACAAAGCCCAGTTGTGATGGCTGTTATCGCAAAACCCTTCACATAAGGAAAATTGATTCAAACAAAGATTGTTATTGTTCTGTCAACGAGCTTCGAAAGGGTGTCAAGTATGCAGTTTAACGTGTCCAAATATGCAGGAGTGAAGCTCGTCGGAATTATTCTCAGAAAATGTCAAACTTTGGTATCCACTATATGGAGTTTCAAACCAATCAAAAGTGACCTGTTCGAACCCATCATCGCACCTCTTCGAATCGATCTGAAGGGGCGAACTTCGAATCCATCGAAACGCCGAGCTTGAACCGATCGGCGAAGGGTGACTTCGAATCGATACGGAGGGGCGCACTACGAATCCATCGAAATGCCGAGCTCGAATCGATCAGTGGGGGATAACTTCGAATCGACCCTTGATTGAGTAGTTCGCACCGATCAGGGAAGCCTCAACTAAGCATCGCACGCATTCGACTCGATGCCCTTCGTATCGGTCGTAAAGGAATGTTTCGTATCGGTGCGAAGTTGAGAGCTTCCTTCCAATCAACGGTTGCTTCTTGTATCGATCATTGGGCACCGATACAACTCAACACCATGGTTAGCTAGGTGCAAACTGCATCCCCTCCAAGGGAATCACAAGGGTCGACTCAAAGTCTGAGAAAGAATGGTGCTGCCCCCCCATCGATTCGTACACGAGTTCCTGAATCAATTCGAGATTCTTCCAAAGGCCAGATCTGGATCTACCAAAGCCCGAGCAAGGCCGATCGATGACGAAGTGATGGGTTCAAGGTAGCTTTGCCGTGTGAATTCAAGATTAGTTACCTAGTTTTAATGATGGGTTTGAGAAATTGAAGGCTTAGATCTCAAATGGTTTGAGCGCAAAAGGACAACACCTTCTTCTCTGGAGTTCGAAGTGCACAGTAAAACAGGGCAACGGTGAAAAAGTGAAAAGTAAGAAGGGCCGAGGCCATTGCTATTTATATATAGGGAGTTGGAGATGACCGGGTCAATTCGCCACCCAGTAAGCTTGACCGGTCACAACCAGTCAAAACGCATGTCGTTTCGAAATCTCCATTCGAACCCATATGCGTAAGGATTTATCGGTTCGAAGCCTATCCTCGAAGCCATCGGCCTAGGACCCTGTCGTTTCGAAGTTACCCCCGCGTGTCATCGGTGCGAAGCGCACAAAAAAACGACAAGCTGCATCGATGTGAAACGCACGATGGGACCAACGGTTTGAGAAGCTCTTATACAAGTCAGCCGCTTCGTACCCATTCCTTCATATCGGTTCGAATGTCCATTTCGAACCCATCATAGCGCAAGCGCACCGCGTCCATAACAAATGCAGATTTCAAATCCATCGATGCCCTAAGTCATTGGTTCGGAATGTTACACTCGCACAATGCGAATTCATACACTGCAAGCCTTCAATATCGGTCCAGGAGAGGATCGATACGAAGAGACTTTTCTAAACAACCATCAAGCGTTGTCTCGACTCAAATTTCCAAGTCGGTTCAGGAGAGAATCGATATGAAATTTTATAGTAAACCGAACAGACAACGACTCATGGACGAACGACGTTAACAAGGTTCAAACTAACATATGTGCATATACGTCGCAACTAACAATCGATTTTAAACAATTACAGGGATCGATCGCTTATCCTGTTACAAATGCAACAGCCAACGGCTGAGCACCATTATACAACAATACGGCATACAGGTTTCGACAAAAAGGAGAACAATGATTGCTCAGAGAAATTGCAGCAGTTCAAAGCACGTCATGTTTCCACAAGACGTACTTTGGGGGGCAAAATGTTATCCCACTTTTTGGCAAAGCCGCGATACCAAAAGATCGATCAGAAACGGAGGACAGTCCGTCTCAGAGGTCGGTCATGCTTCATCTCGCTATGGATATCACTGAATTTTGTCCAAGTCCAGATTGAGCTACAATAGATGGGACACGGCAAGAAAGACCATAGGAGTCAACATCTCAAGTTCCAAGTCAATCCGAGTTCATACGCTCGAGTTATGATCGATTCAATTTGAAGGGGAAAGCTCGAGTCTCGAAGTTATCGCAAACCAACGTTTTGAAACCATCAAGCTCGAATCCATGAGCTTCGAATCCACCGGACCATCTCGGGTTCGCCTACGTCACCTTCGAATCCATCGTGTTCGAACCCATCGTGTTCGAACCGATGGGCCTCGTGTCCATGGAGAAGTGGCATAGTTCGTATCCATCACAAGAGTCACGCTTCGAACCCACCACAAAGCCTAGTTCGACCCCAAGCAAGAATCACGGCTCGAACCCAAACATGGAGCCTAGTTCGAACCCATCCACAAAGTCATGCTCGAAACCATCCATGATGCCAAGTTCGAATCCACCTGTGTAGCCTCATTCGAATCCACTGGGTCAACCAACCACGATGACGTGTTTTCCTTCGATTCGAATTCGTCGAGATCCATGGAGTCGAAGAGGTCAATTTGGAGTGGAGACCGGGTTGGTTCGAAGTTTGCGCTCCACGTCGCCACGAAGTCACGTGCCATGATGGGTTCGAAACCATCGGTTCGAAAGCATGGTTTCGAACCAAACAGCCAGGCAATGAACTCCATTTCGAATCCATCATATCTCCCAATCTACTGATCCAAATGCCATGAAATTTTCACAGAAGCTTGCATACATGTTGAAGAATGTCTATGCCAAATTTCACCTCGATTGGATGAATTCTTGATCGGTTCGAATGGAGTTCGAACCGATGCCAAAGTGGGCACAAACTTCCTGAGACCGTGCGTGTGGGCCCCCTCACGTGCAAGAAGTGGTCTCCCGAGTTTTCAGTAGAATATCAGCAGCCTACGCCTATAAATAGAGCCCCAGGGCCAACAGAAAAGGGATTTTGGATTCTGAAGCAACCAGACTCTGCCGGATTGAGATCTCCATCATTTGATATCAAAAACTTGCTGTTAAATTCGAATTATTGACTGTAATTCACTGTTGATTGCTGTATCGATTTGTAATCATCGAAAGAAAGTCAATAAAAGTATAAAAACTTCACAGTGGACGTAGGCAATACGCCAAACCACTATAAATTGCTTGTCTACGCGATAATTTACATGCTATTTGGAGTTTTTGTTAGATAATCCTCTGTTTTAATTTGCGCTCTTCATTTGTTATCTCTTCAATAACTTCCGACGAGTGTTGAGCCCAATTCTGGTGCAAACAGCCCGTGTTCGACTTCCCGTCGCTGGAGAGTGGTGCACCATGGTAATGTTCCGTTTCAAATCCTTGCACGCATTTCTAAAAGTCGTACGGCACTGTTTCGCCATTTCGGACGGATGTTGCACCTTGCACCGTGGATGTTGCACCCTGTAGATGTCGATTATTCAAACGGCCATAACTTCTGGCTCGTTTAGAGTTACGGTAGCCATAACCTGTCAAAACGAAGGCCTCGATGAGTTCTACGGCTTTGATAGCTTTCAACCGTCAACGGATAGATTAATGCCCAAAAAGGACAACCGAATCTCAATCAGGTCTCGTAAGTTTTTCACCCTTCACTTTTTCGACACGTGGATTTTTACGGCAAAAGAGGATTACCGTGGCCCGTCTTCGACTTCCCATCGCTGGAGAGTGGTGCACCATGGTCTAGTTCCATTTCAAATCCATGCACGCATTTCTAAAAGTCGTACGACACTGTTTCGCCATTTTGGACGGATGTTGCACCTTGCACCGTGGATGTTGCACCCTGTAGATATCGATTATTCGGACGGCCATAAGTTCTGGCTCGTTTAGAGTTACGGGAGCCATATCCTGTCAAAACGAAGGCCTCGATGAGCTCTACGGCTTTGACAGCTTTCAGCCGTCAACGGATAGATTAATGCCCAAAAAGGACAACCCGAATCTCAACCGGGTCTCGTAAGTTTTTTACCCTTCGTTTTTTAGACACGTGGATTTTAACAGTAAAACGGGATTACCGTGGCCCGTCTTCGACTTCCCATCGCTGGAGAGTGGTGCACCATGGTAGTGTTCCGTTTCAAATCTATGCACGCATTTCTAATAGTCGTACGACACTGTTTCACCATTTCAGACGGATGTTGCACCTTGCACCGTGGATGTTGCACCCTGTAGATATCGATTATTTAAACGGCCATAACTTCTGGCTCGTTAGAGTTAAGGGAGCCATAACCTTTCAAAATGAAGGCCTCGATGAGTTCTACGGCTTTGACTACTTTCAACCGTCAACGGATAGATTAATGCCCAAAAAGGACAACCCGAATTTCAATCGGGTCTCGTAAGTTTTTAACCCTTCGTTTTTTCGACACGCGGATTTTTACGGTAAAACGGGATTACAGTGGCTGGTCTTCGATTTACGATCGCTGGAGAGTGGTGCACCATGGTACTGTTTCGTTTCAAATCCATGCACGCATTTCTAAAAGTCGTACGGCACTGTTTCGCCATTTCGGATGGATGTTGCACCTTGCACCGTGGATGTTGCACCCTGTAGATATTAATTATTCAAACGGCCATAACTTCTTGCTCGTTTAGAGTTACGGGAGCCATAACCTGTCAAAACGAAGGCCTCAATGAGTTCTACGGCTTTGATAGCTTTCAATCGTCAACGGATAGATTAATGACCAAAAAGGACAACCCGAATCTCAATCGGGTCTCGTAAGTTTTTTACCCTTCGTTTTTTCGACACGTGGATTTTTACGGTAAAACAGGATTACCGTGGCCCGTCTTCGACTTACCATCGCTGGAGAGTGGTGCACCATGGTCCTGTTCCGTTTCAAATCCATGCACGCATTTCTAAAAGTCGTACGACACTGTTTCGCCATTTCGGACAGATGTTGCACCTTGCACCTTGGATGTTGCACCCTGTAGATATCGATTATTCGGACGGCCAGAACTTCTGGCTCGTTTAGAGTTACGGGAGCCATAACCTGTCAAAACAAAGGCCTCGATGAGTTCTACGTTTTGACAGCTTTCAGCCGTCAACGGATAGATGAGTGCCCAAAAAGGACAACCCGAATCTCAATCGGGTCTCGTAAGGTTTTTACCCTTCGTTTTTTCGACACGTGGATTTTAACGGTAAAACGGGATTACCGTGGCCCGTCTTCGACTTCCCATCGTTGGAGAGTGGTGCACCATGGTAGTGTTCCGTTTCAAATCCATGCACGCATTTTTAAAAGTCCTACGGCACTGTTTCGCCATTTCGGACGGAAGTTGCACCTTGCACCGTGGATGTTGCACCCTGTAGATATCGATTATTCGGACGACCATAACTTCTGGCTCGTTTAGAGTTACGGGAGCCATAACCTATCAAAACGAAGGCCTCGATGAGTTCTACGGCTTTGATAGCTTTCAATCGTCAACGGATAGATTAATGCCCAAAAAGGACAACCGGAATCTCAATCGGGTCTCGTAAGTTTTTTACCCTTCGTTTTTTCGACACGTGGATTTTTACGGTAAAACAGGATTACCGTGGCCCGTCTTCGACTTACCATCACTGGAGAGTGTTGCACCATGGTCCTGTTCCGTTTCAAATCCATGCACGTATTTCTAAAAGTCGTACGACACTGTTTCGCCATTTCGGACGGATGTTGCACCTTGCACCTTGGATGTTGCACCCTGTAGATATCGATTATTCGGACGGCCATAACTTCTGGCTCGTTTAGAGTTACGGGAGCCATAACCTGTCAAAACGAAGGCCTCGATGAGTTCTACGTTTTGACAGCTTTCAGCCGTCAACGGATAGATGAGTGCCCAAAAAGGACAACCCGAATCTCAATCGGGTCTCGTAAGGTTTTTACCCTTCGTTTTTTCGACACGTGGATTTTAACGGTAAAACGGGATTACCTTGGCCCGTCTTCGACTTCCCATCGTTGGAGAGTGGTGCACCATGGTAGTGTTCCGTTTCAAATCCATGCACGCATTTCTAAAAGTCCTACGGCACTGTTTCGCCGTTTCGGACGGAAGTTGCACCTTGCACCGTGGATGTTGCACCCTGTAGGTATCGATTATTCGGACCGATATAACTTCTGGCTCGTTTAGAGTTACGGGAGCCATAACCTATCAAAACGAAGGCCTCGATGAGTTCTACGGCTTTGATAGCTTTCAGCCGTCAACGGATAGATTAGTGCCCAAAAAGGACAACCCGAATCTCAATCGGGTCTCGTAACTTTTTTACCCTTCGTTTTTTCGACACGTGGATTTTTAGGGTAAAACGGGATTACGGTGGATGGTCTTCGACTTACCATCGCTGGAGAGTGGTGCACCATGGTACTATTCCGTTTCAAATCCATGCACGCATTTCTAAAAGTCGTACGGCACTGTTTCGCCATTTCGGACAGATGTTGCACCTTGCACCGTGGATGTTGCACCCTGTAGATATCGATTATTCGGACGACCATATCTTCTGGCTCGTTTAGAGTTACGGGAGCCATAACCTGTCAAAACGAAGGCCTCGATGAATTCTACGGTTTTGACAGCTTTCAGCCGTCAATGGATAGATTAATGCCCAAAACGGACAACCCAAATCTCAATCGGGTCTCGTAAGTTTTTTACCCTTCATTTTTTCGACACGTGGATTTTTACGGTAAAACGGGATTACCGTGGCCCATCTTCGACTTCACATCGCTGGATAGTGGTGCACCATGGTAATGTTCCGTTTCAAATCCTTGCACGCATTTCTAAAAGTCGTACGACACTGTTTCGCCATTTCGGACGGATGTTGCACCTTGCACCGTGGATGTTGCGCCCTGTAGATGTCGATTATTCAAACGGCCATAACTTCTGGCTCGTTTGGAGTTATGGTAGCCATAACCTGTCAAAACGAAGGCCTCGATGAGTTCTACGGCTTTGATAGCTTTCAGCCGTCAACAGATAGATTAATGCCCAAAAAGGACAACCCGAATCCCAATCGTGTCTCGTAAGTTTTTTACCCTTCGTTTTTTCGACACGTGGATTTTTACGGTAAAACAGGATTACCGTGGCCCGTCTTCGACTTCCCGTCGCTGGAGAGTGGTGCACCATGGTCTTGTTCCGTTTCAAATTCATGCACGCATTTCTAAAATTCGTATGACACTGTTTTGCCATTTTGGACGGAAGTTGCACCTTGCACCGTGGATGTTGCACCCTGTAGATATCGATTATTCGGGCGACCATAAGTTCTGGCTCGTTTAGAGTTACGGGAGCCATAACCTGTCAAAACGAAGGCCTCAATGAGCTCTACGGCTTTGACCACTTTCAGCCGTCAACGGATAGATTAATGCCCAAAAAGGACAACCCGAATCTCGATCGGGTCTCGTAAGTTTTTTACCCTTCGTTTTTTAGACACGTGGATTTTAACGGTAAAACGGGATTACCGTGGCCCGTCTTCGACTTCCCATCGCTGCAGAGTGGTGCACCATGGTAGTGTTCCGTTTCAAATCTATGCACGCATTTCTAAAAGTTGTACGACACTGTTTCACCATTTCGGACGGATGTTGCACCTTGCACCGTGGATGTTGCACCCTCTAGATATCGATTATTTAAACGGCCATATCTTCTGGCTCGTTTAGAGTTACGGGAGCCATAACCTATCAAAACGAAGGCCTCGATGAGTTCTACAGCTTTGACTACTTTCAGCCGTCAACGGATAGATTAGTGCCCAAAAAGGACAACCCGAATCTCAATCGGGTCTCGTAAGTTTTTTACCCTTCGTTTTTTCGACACGTGGATTTTTACGGTAAAACGGGATTACGGTGGCTGGTCTTCGATTTACCATCGCTGGAGAGTGGTGCACCATAGTACTGTTCCGTTTCAAATCCATGCACGCATTTCTAAAAGTCGTACGGCACTGTTTCGCCATTTCGGACGGATGTTGCACCTTGCACCGTGGATGTTGCACCCTGTAGATATCGACTATTCGGACGACCATAACTTCTGGCTCGTTTAGAGTTACGGGAGCCAGAACCTGTCAAAATGAATGCCTCGATGAGTTCTACGGCTTTGATAGCTTTCAGCCGTCAATGGATAGATTAATTCCCAAAAAGGACAACCCGAATCTCAATCGGGTCTCGTAAGTTTTTTACCCCTTATTTTTTCGACACGTGGATTTTTACGGTAAAACGGGATTACCGTGGCCCGTCTTCGACTTCCCATCACTGGAGAGTGGTGCACCATGGTAGTGTTCCGTTTCAAATCCATGCACGCATTTCTAAAAGTCGTACGTTACTGTTTCTTCATTTCGGACGGATGTTGCACCTTGCACCGTGGATGTTGCACCCTGTAGATATCGATTATTCAAACGGCCATAACTTCTGGCTCGTTTAGAGTTACGGGAGCCATAACCTGTCAAAACCGTCAACGGATAGATTAATGCCCGAAAAGGACAACCCGAATCTCAATCGTGTCTCGTAAGTTTTTTACCCTTCGTTTTTTCAACACCGGATTTTTACGGTAAAACGGGATTACCGTGGCTCGTCTTCGATTTACCATCGCTGGAGAGTGGTGCACCATGGTACTGTTCCGTTTCAAATCCATGCACTCATTTCTAAAAGTCGTACGGCACGGTTTCGCCATTTCGGACGGATGTTGCACCTTGCACCGCGGATGTTGCACCCAGTAGATATCGATTATTCGGACGGCCACAACTTCTGGCTCGTTCAGAGTTACGGGAGCCATAATCTATCAAAAGGAAGGCCACGGTGAGTTCTACGGCTTTGACCGCTTTCAGCCGTCATCGGATAGATTAATGCCCAAAAAGGACAACCCGAATCTCAATCGGGTCTCGTAAGTTTTTTACCCTTCGTTTTTTCGACACCGGATTTTTACGGTACAACGAGATTACCGAGCTTCATCTTCGATTTACCATCGCTGGAGAGTGGTGCACTATGGTACTGTTCCGTTTCAAATCCATGCACGCATTTCTAAAAGTCGTACGGCAACGTTTCGCCATTTCGGACGGATGTTGCACCTTGCACCGTGGATGTTGCACCCTGTAGATATCGATTATTCGGACGACCATAACTTCTGGCTCGTTTAGAGTTACGGGAGCCATAACCTGCCAAAACGAAGGCCTCGATGAGTTCTACGGCTTTGACAGCTTTCATCCGTCAACGGATAGATTAATGCCCAAAAAGGACAACCCGAATCTCAATCGGGTCTCATAAGTTTTTTACCCTTCATTTTTTCGACACGTGGATTTCTACGGAAAAACGGGATTACCGTGGCCCGTCTTCGACTTCCCATCGCTGGAGGGTGGTGGACCATGGTAGTGTTCCATTTCAAATCCATGCATGCATTTGTAAAAGTCGTACGGCACTGTTTCGCCATTTCGGACGGATGTTGCACCTTGCACCGTGGATGTTGCACCCTTTAGATATCGATTATTCAAATGGCCATAACTTCTGGCTCGTTTAGAGTTACGGGAGCCATAACCTGTCAAAATGAAGGCCTCGACGAGTTCTACGGCTTTGATAGCTTTCAGCCCTCAACGGATAGATTAATGCCTAAAAAGGACAAACCCGAATCTCAATCGGGTCTCGTAAGTTTTTAACCCTTCGTTTTTTCGACACGTGGATTTTTACGGTAAAAAAGGATTGCCGTGGCATGTCTTCGACTTCCCATCACTGGAGAGTGGTGCACCATGGTACTGTTCCGTTTCAAATCCATGCACGCATTTGTAAAAGTCGCACGCACTGTTTCGCCATTTCGGACGGATGTTGCACCTTGCACCGTGGATGTTGCACCCTGTAGATATCGATTATTCGGACGGCCATAACTTCTGGCTCGTTTAGAGTTACGGGAGCCATAACCTGTCAAAACGAAGGCCTCGATGTGTTCTACGTCTTTGATAGCTTTCAGCCGTAAACGGATAGATTAATGCACAAAAAGGACAGCCCGAATCTCAATCGGGTCTCATAAGTTTTTTACCCTTCGTTTTTTCGACACGTGGATTTTTACGGTAAAACGAGATTACCGTGGCCCGTCTTCGACTTCCCATCGCTGGAGAGTGGTGCACCATGGTACTGTTCTGTTTCAAATCCATGCACGCATTTCTAAAAGTCGTACGTCACTGTTTCGCCATTTCGTACGGATGTTGCACCTTGCACCGTGGATGTTGCACCCTGTAGATATCGATTATTCGGACGACCATAACTTCTGGATCGTTTAGAGTTACGGGAGCCAGAACCTGTCAAAATGAATGCCTCGATGAGTTCTACGTCTTTGATAGCTTTCAGCCGTCAATGGATAGATTAATGCCCAAAAAGGACAACCCGAATCTCAATCGGGTCTCGTAAGTTTTTTACCCTTCGTTTTTTCGACACGTGGATTTTTACGGTAAAACGGGATTACCGTGGCCCGTCTTCGACTTCCCAACGCTGGAGAGTGGTGCACTACGGTAATGTTCCATTTCAAATCCATGCACGCATTTCTAAAAGTCTTACGGCACTGTTTCGCCATTTCGGACGGATGTTGCACCTTGCACCGTGGATGTTGCACCCTGGAGATATCGATTATTCAAACGGCCATAACTTCTGGCTCGTTTAGAGCTAAGGGAGCCATAACCTGTCAAAACGAAGGCCTCGATGAGTTCTATGGCTTTGATAGCTTTCAGCCGTTAACGGGTAGATTAATGCCCAAAAAGGACAACCCGAATCTCAATCGGGTCTCGTAAGTTTTTTACCCTTCGTTTTCTCGACACGTGGATTTTTACGGTAAAACAGGATTACCGTGGCCCGTCTTCGACTTCCCATCGCTGGAGAGTGGTGCACCATGGTCCTGTTCCGTTTCAAATCTGTTATCCCATTTTTTGGTCAAAACTGGAATATCAATGTTGTGTGCATTTTCACCACGACCGGAGCAAGAAGAAGCAAGCAAGCGTACATAAGTCAGGGATTTCACTCAAGGTTCAAATATAAAAGTTCATTCGGTGAAGCCATGTGAGAGTCCATTCGGTGGTCAAGTTTCGAGTTTCATTCAGCATTAGAGGTTAAGGCTTCATTCGGCAGCTTCATCCGGCATTCCCAATGCCAAAGTCCATTCGGCATTCCCAACCCCCCAAGCCAAGCCGAACCAACTCACCTCTCATCTACCACCGAATCACCACAACTCCATGCACTACCGGACTAACTACTACCGAACCAACTCCATGCCAAGCCAATCCACTCACCACCGAATCATGTCCCACCGAACCAAACCAAGACCGGACCACCCAACTCCGAACCAGGTGACCACCGAACTAAGGCTTCTCCATCCTTCTCTCCAAGCACGACCGAACCAAGCTCCGCCGAACCAGATGTGCCAGTTCAGATTGCATCAGCCCAGGCCCGCCAGCAGCTATAAACATCCAAGACCCCTGCCCCCAGCCTCACTCTATAAATAGAGGGGCAGGGGTACAACAATGGCAGACAAGTTTGGGAGCTCAAGCCTGGAAGGAACTCTCAAACAACTTTAGATACTTGTAATCAAAGCTTTGTACTTGTAATCTAAAGAAAAAAGGAGAATAACATATAAAGTGGACGTAGGCACGTTCTGGCCGAACCACTATAAATCTGTGTGTCTTTTACAGTTTAGTCCCTGCTTTTTATATATTTGCATAAATCACCCAAATCACTAAATACAACATAAAATCAACCAACTCATACGACTTTGGGTGTTTGCGGCCATTTTTTATGCAAACATTTTGGTGCTTTCACTGAGAAGAACCAGCTCCCGCTACATCAGATAGAAGTTGAATTTGAAAATCTAAGAGTTCAGATCTAAGAGTTATGAGGAGACAAACAAGTAGAAGGCAAAGGCCAGAGAGAAGTGAACACCAAGGAAGTCAAGAGGCTTCCTCAAGAGGGAATCAAGCGTCGATCTTCATCACTAGGGATGAGATGGAGGCCATGATGAGAAGACAAGAAGAGATGATCCAGAACTTACTTCAACAAATTGGGCAAATTGGAGCACAAATTCAAGGAGCAACTGGGGTTCAGAACGGGGCAGGACCATCTGGCGCAGCACCAGAGCTAGGGGGCACTCACGCAGAGCATGTTGATCCGACCCCGGGAAGTGAGATGGGGGCATCCGAACCACCTGGTAGCAATAGAGGAATGAACGTTCAGCCAGGGAGGCATACACATGAAAACTCCCGCGGACTTGGGGGGCAGGTCGAAGGCAGTGAACGAGAACTACAGCTTGGAGACAATGACAGATTAGCAGAGATGGTTAGAAGAGCTATGAGAGGCGGTTCAGTAAACAGAGACTTGGAAGATGTAAACAGGAGTCCTTTTTCTTCTGCGATTAGGATGGCTAGGAACCCACCAGAATTCAAGCTACCATCATTGGACATGTAAAACGGGAAAACGGACCCCACGGTCCATCTATCGAAGTATATGAGACATATGGAAGTGCTGGGGGCATCAGAGGAGGTTATGGCCCGGTGCTTTCCATTGTATTTGACGGACATTGCAGCGTTATGGTTTAGGCAACTGGAGAGCGGCTCCATAGGAACATGGGCAGATTTAACTGAGAGATTCATGAGGCAATTCTGGGTTCATATTGTGAGACCCAAGAATGTGATGACTTTGGCAACCTTGAAACAGAAAACTGGAGAGACTTTGAGGAGCTTTCTAACGCGATTTAATGCGGCGGCAGCATTAGTGGATCGACCAGATCCATCTATGGTCATGATGGCGGCTGTATCTGGAATAGCTGGTAATACAGAGTTCAAGAATTCATTAACCAAGGACCCGCCTATGAATCTGGGAGAGTTCTATCATGAGGCTGAAAAGTTTCTGCGTTTGGAAGATGCTAGTGCAGAAAGAGAGGAAGAAGATGACGTTTACGTAATCAAGAGCGGAAACCCACCTGGAAAGGGTGCGGAGACTAGCAAAGGAAAAAGAAAGGCTGAGGATAATGATGACAGGACAAAGTGGCTACGAAGAGAACCACGCTTCACCACCTATTCAGAGCTGAATGAGAGTTTGGAACGGATTTATCAGGATACCAAGGGGCAGGTTCCGTATCGTAGACCAATGCGAAGGGATCCAACCTCTGACGAAAGAAAATCAGATAAGTTTTGTGTATTTCATGAATTGAATGGTCATAACACTAATGATTGTAGGCATTTGAAGGACGAGGTAGAAGGGAATATTAGGAACGGTATGCTCCTTCAGTATGTGAGGAAGCGAACTCCAGCGGTGGAGCCAGAGCGACCGCCCTCTACGTCAGCTAGAGGTGACCCTGGATCAAGGCACCATTTGATTATCCATTGATTGCTTGATTAAAATAACGATGAACAGGTCGTAAGCTTCCACTAACGCAATTAAATCGTTTACACATGTACGAGATCGCGAACGATCTCCAGGCATGCTCTGAATGATCATTGACTGCTTCGGAGTGGGAACTTACACTTTGACATCCTTGCTTTGCTTTTGTTTCGATTTGAACATTTGAATTCTTCCTGTTTGGACATTTCTGCTGTAAGGTACTATTGCTTTAACATTTACAATTCTATGAAAAAATTATTTACTTGTATGCCCGTTGGATCGCGAACGGTCCACGAGCACCTATTGCATGGCAACGAACTGCCGAAGTCTTTGATTCGAAAAATTCCCCCAAACAATGACTCCAACATTGATAATATTAAGTCCCCCCCGGGCACACTCATTCGCCTCGAACGGCACCCGACTTCGAACAGTCACAATTCGCCTCGAAAGGCACCCGACTTCGAACAGTCACAATTCGCCTCGAACGGCACCCGACTTCGAACAGTCACAATTCGCCTCGAACGGCACCCGACTTCGAACAGTCACAACTCGCCTCGAACGGCACCCGACCGCGAACGGTCACAAACTCGCCTCGAACGGCGCAACTCGCCTCGAACGGCACAACTCACCTTACCTCAAATGGCCCGATCGCGAACGGTCGTCATTTGAGGTCCGGCACCTGATCACTGACTGTTACACCTTACCTCAAATGGCTTGATCGCGTACGGTCGTCATTTGAGGACCACCACTTGACCGTGCACTGTCGCACTTTACCTCGAATGACTCGATCACGAGCGATCGTCATTTGAAGTTAAGCGCTTGACCTTGAACGGTCCCCACTCGACCGCGCACTGTCGCACTTTACCTCGAATGACTCGATCCCGAACGGTCGTCATTTGAAGTAAAGCGCTTGACCATGAACGGTCACATTTCACTACAGATGACTCGATCCCGAACGATCGACGTACGGATTTATGCGCTTGACCGTGCACGGTCGCACTTCACCTCAAATGACTTGATCACGAACGATCGTCACTTGAAGTTAGGCGCTTGACCAGGAACGGCCGCGCTTCATCCCAAATAGCTCGATCCCGAACGGTCGTCATTTGGGGCCATATAAAATATCAAGCTCTTTACAGGTTGTCAACAGGATATGAACATCCAGCTCATGGCATTACAAAACACGCCTTCCTATCGCAAGGCATATTTTGGGGGGCAAAGTGTTATCCCATTTTTTGGTCAAAACTGGAATATCAATGTTGTGTGCATTTTCACCACGACCGGAGCAAGAAGAAGCAAGCAAGCGTACATAAGTCAGGGATTTCACTCAAGGTTCAAATATAAAAGTTCATTCGGTGAAGCCATGTGAGAGTCCATTCGGTGGTCAAGTTTCGAGTTTCATTCGGCATTAGAGGTTAAGGCTTCATTCGGCAGCTTCATCCGGCATTCCCAATGCCAAAGTCCATTCGGCATTCCCAACCCCCCAAGCCAAGCCGAACCAACTCACCTCTCATCTACCACCGAATCACCACAACTCCATGCACTACCGGACTAACTACTACCGAACCAACTCCATGCCAAGCCAATCCACTCACCACCGAATCATGTCCCACCGAACCAAACCAAGACCGGACCACCCAACTCCGAACCAGGTGACCACCGAACTAAGGCTTCTATATCCTTCTCTCCAAGCACGACCGAACCAAGCTCCGCCGAACCAGATGTGCCAGTCCAGATTGCATCAGCCCAGGCCCGCCAGCAGCTATAAACATCCAAGACCCCTGCCCCCAGCCTCACTCTATAAATAGAGGGGCATGGGTACAACAATGGCAGACAAGTTTGGGAGCTCAAGCCTGGAAGGAACTCTCAAACAACTTTGGATACTTGTAATCAAAGCTTTGTACTTGTAATCTAAAGAAAAAAGGAGAATAACATATAAAGTGGACGTAGGCACGTTCTGGCCGAACCACTATAAATCTGTGTGTCTTTTACAGTTTAGTCCCTGCTTTTTATATATTTGCATAAATCACCCAAATCACTAAATACAACATAAAATCAACCAACTCATACGACTTTGGGTGTTTACGGCCCTTTTTTACGCAAACAAAATCCATGCACGCTTTTCTAAAAGCCGTACGACACTGTTTCGCCATTTCGGACGGATGTTGCACCTTGCACCTTGGATGTTGCACCCTGTAGATATCGATTATTCCGACGGCCATAACTTCTGGCTCGTTTAGAGTTACGAGAGCCATAACCTGTCAAAACGAAGGCCTCGATGAGTTCTACCGCTTTGACAGCTTTCAGCCGTCAACGGATAGATTAATGCCCAAAAAGGACAACCCGAATCTCCATCGGGTCTTGTAAGTTTTTTACCCTTCGTTTTTTCGACACGTGGATTTTAACGGTAAAACGGGATTACCGTGGCCCGTCTTCGACATCCCATTGCTGGAGAGTGGTGCACCATGGTAGTGTTCCGTTTCAAATCCATGCACGCATTTCTAAAAGTCGTACGGCACTGTTTCGCCATTTCGGACGGATGTTGCACCTTGCACCGTGAATGTTGCACCCTGTGGATATCGATTATTCGGACGGCCATAACTTCTGGCTCGTTTAGAGTTACGGGAGCCATAACCTGTCAAAACGAAGGCCTCGATGAGTTCTACGCCTTTGACAGCTTTCAGCCGTCAACGGATAGATTAATGCCCAAAAAGGACAACACAAATCTCAATCGGGTCTCGTAAGTTTTTTATCCTTTGTTTTTTCGACACGTGGACTTTTACGGTAAAACGGGATTACGGTGGCTGGTCTTCGACTTACCATCGCTGGAGAGTGGTGCACCATGGTACTATTCCGTTTCAAATCAATGCACGCATTTCTAAAAGTCGTACGGCACTGTTTCGCCATTTCGGACGGATGTTGCACCTTGCACCGTGGATGTTGCACCCTGTAGATGTCGATTATTCGGACGACCATATCTTCTGGCTCGTTTAGAGTTACGGGAGCCATAACCTGTCAAAACGAAGGCCTCGATGAGTTCTACGGCTTTGACAGGTTTCAGCCGTCAACGGATAGATTAATGCCCAAAAAGGACAACCCGAATCTCAATCGGGTCTCGTAAGTTTTTTACCCTTCGTTTTTTCGACACGTGGATTTTTACGGTAAAACGGGATTACAGTGGCCCGTCTTCGACTTCCCATCGCTGGAGAGTGGTGTATCATGGTAATGTTCCGTTTCAAATCCTTGCACGCATTTCTAAAAGTCGTACGACACTGTTTCGCCATTTCGGACGGATGTTGCACCTTGCACCGTGGATGTTGCACCCTGTAGATATCAATTATTCAAACGGCCATAACTTTTGGCTCGTTTAGAGTTACGGTAGCCATAACCTGTCAAAACGAAGGCCTCGATGAGTTCTACGGCTTTGATAGCTTTCAGCCATCAACAGATAGATTAATGCCCAAAAAGGACAACCCGAATCTCAATCGGGTCTCGTAAGTGTTTTACCCTTCGTTTTTTCGACACGTGGATTTTTACAGTAAAACAGGATTACCGTGGCCCGTCTTCGACTTCCCATCGCTGGAGAGTGGTGCACCATGGTCTTGTTCCTTTTCAAATCCATGCACGCATTTCTAAAAGTTGTACGACACTGTTTCGCCATTTCGGACGGATGTTGCACCTTGCACCGTGGATGTTGCACCCTGTAGATATCGATTATTCGGACGGCCATAAGTTCTGGCTCGTCTAGAGTTACGGGAGCCATAACCTGTCAAAACGAAGGCCTCGATGAGCTCTACGGCTTTGACAGCTTTCAGCCGTCAACGGATAGATTAATACCCAAAAAGGACAACCCGAATCTCAATCAGGTCTCGTAAGTTTTTTACCCTTCGTTTTTTAGACACGTGGATTTTAACGGTAAAACGGGATTACAATGGCCCGTCTACGACTTCCCATCGCTGGTGAGTGGTGCACCATGGTAGTGTTCTGTTTCAAATCTATGCACGCATTTCTAAAAGTCGTACGGCACTGTTTCACCATTTCGGACGGATGTTGCACCTTGCACCGTGGATGTTGCACCCTGTAGATATCGATTATTTAAACGGCCATAACTTTTGGCTCGTTAGAGTTACGGGAGCCATAACCTGTCAAAACGAAGGGCTCGATGATTTCTACGGCATTGACTACTTTCAGCCGTCAACGGATAGATTAATGCCCAAAAAGGACAACCCGAATCTCAATCAGGTCTCGTAAGTTTTTAACCCTTCGTTTTTTCGACACGTGGATTTTTACGGTAAAACGGGATTACGGTGGCTGGTCTTCGATTTACCATCGCTGGAGAGTGGTGCACCACGGTACTGTTCCGTTTCAAATCCATGCACGCATTTCTAAAAGTCGTACGGCACTGTTTTGCCATTTCGGACGGATGTTGCACCTTGCACCGTGGATGTTGCACCCTGTAGATATCGATTATTCGGACGGCCATAACTTCTGGCTCGTTTAGAGTTACGGGAGCCATAACCTGTCAAAACGAAGGCCTCGATGAGTTCTACCCCTTTGACATCTTTCAGCCGTCAACGGATAGATTAATGCCCAAAAAGGACAACCCGAATCTCAATCGGGTCTCGTAAGTTTTTTACCCTTCGTTTTTTCGACACGTGGACTTTTACGGTAAAACGGGATTACGGTGGCTGGTCTTCGACTTACCATCACTGGAGAGTGGTGCACCATGGTACTATTCCGTTTCAAATCCATGCACGCATTTCTAAAAGTCGTACGGCACTGTTTCGCCATTTCGGACGGATGTTGCACCTTGCACCGTGGATGTTGCACCCTGTAGATATCTATTATTCGGACGACCATATCTTCTGGCTCGTTTAGAGTTACGGGAGCCATAACATGTCAAAACGAAGGCCTCGATGAGTTCTACGGCTTTGACAGGTTTCAGCCGTCAACGGATAGATTAATGCCCAAAAAGGACAACCCGAATCTCAATCGGGTCTCGTAAGTTTTTTACCCTTCGTTTTTTCGACACGTGGATTTTTACGGTAAAACGGGATTACCGTGGCCCGTCTTCGACTTCCCATCGCTGGAGAGTGGTGTATCATGGTAATGTTCCGTTTCAAATCCTTGCACGCATTTCTAAAAGTCGTACGACACTGTTTCGCCATTTCGGACGGATGTTGCACCTTGCACCGTGGATGTTGCACCCTGTAGATATCAATTATTCAAACGGCCATAACTTCTGGCTCGTTTAGAGTTACGGTAGCCATAACCTGTCAAAACGAAGGCCTCGATGAGTTCTACGGCTTTGATAGCTTTCAGTCATCAACAGATAGATTAATGCCCAAAAAGGACAACTCGAATCTCAATCGGGTCTCGTAAGTGTTTTACCCTTCGTTTTTTCGACACGTGGATTTTTACAGTAAAACAGGATTACCGTGGCCCGTCTTCGACTTCCCATCGCTGGAGAGTGGTGCACCATGGTCTTGTTCCTTTTCAAATCCATGCACGCATTTCTAAAAGTCGTACGACACTGTTTCGCCATTTCGGACGGATGTTGCACCTTGCACCGTGGATGTTGCACCCTGTAGATATCGATTATTCGGACGGCCATAAGTTCTGGCTCGTCTAGAGTTACGGAAGCCATAACCTGTCAAAACGAAGGCCTCGATGAGCTCTACGGCTTTGACAGCTTTCAGCCGTCAACGGATAGATTAATACCCAAAAATGACAACCCAAATCTCAATCAGGTCTCGTAAGTTTTTTACCCTTCGTTTTTTAGACACGTGGATTTTAACGGTAAAACGGGATTACAGTGGCCCGTCTACGACTTCCCATCACTGGAGAGTGGTGCACCATGGTAGTGTTCTGTTTCAATCTATGCACGCATTTCTAAAAGTCGTACGGCACTGTTTCACCATTTCGGACGGATGTTGCACCTTGCACCGTGGATGTTGCACCCTGTAGATATCGATTATTTAAACGGCCATAACTTTTGGCTCGTTAGAGTTACGGGAGCCATAACCTGTCAAAACGAAGGCCTCGATGAGTACTACGGCATTGACTACTTTCAGCCGTCAACGGATAGATTGATGCCCAAAAAGGACAACCCGAATCTCAATCAGGTCTCGTAAGTTTTTAACCCTTCGTTTTTTCGACACGTGGATTTTTACGGTAAAACGGGATTACGGTGGCTGGTCTTCGATTTACCATCGCTGGAGAGTGGTGCACCACGGTACTGTTCCGTTTCAAATCCATGCACGCATTTCTAAAAGTCGTACGGCACTGTTTTGCCATTTCGGACGGATGTTGCACCTTACACCGTGGATGTTGCACCCTGTAGATATCGATTATTCGGACGACCATAACTTCTGGCTCGTTTAGAGTTACGGGAGCCATAACCTGTCAAAATGAAGGCCTCGATGAGTTCTACAGCTTTGATATCTTTCAGCCGTCAACGGATAGATTAATGCCCAAAAAGGACAACCCGAATCTCAATAGGGTCTCGTAAGTTTTTTACCCTTCGTTTTTTCGACACCGGATTTTTACGGTAAAACGGGATTACCGTGGCTCGTCTTCGATTTACCATCGCTGGAGAGTGGTGCACCATGGTACTGTTCCGTTTCAAATCCATGCATGTATTTCTAAAAGTCGTACGGCACAGTTTTGCCATTTCGGACGGATGTTGCACCTTGCACCGCGGATGTTGCACCCAGCAGATATCGATTATTCGGACGGCCACAACTTCTGGCTCGTTTAGAGTTACGGGAGCCATAACCTATCAAAACGAAGGCCACGGTGAGTTCTACGGCTTTGACCGCTTTCAGACGTCAACTGATAGATTAATGCCCAAAAAGGACAACCCGAATCTCAATTGAGTCTCGTAAGTTTTTTACCCTTCGTTTTTTCGACACCGGATTTTTACGGTATAACGGGATTACCGTGCTTCGTCTTCGATTTACCGTCGCTGGAGAGTGGTGCACCACGGTACTGTTCCGTTTCAAATCCATGCACGCATTTCTAAAAGTCGTACGGCACTGTTTTGCCATTTCGGACGGATGTTGCACCTTGCACCGTGGATGTTGCACCCTGTAGATATCGATTATTCGGACGGCCATAACTTCTGGCTCGTTTAGAGTTACGGGAGCCATAACCTGTCAAAACGAAGGCCTCGATGAGTTCTACCCCTTTGACATCTTTCAGCCGTCAACGGATAGATTAATGCCCAAAAAGGACAACCCGAATCTCAATCGGGTCTCGTAAGTTTTTTACCCTTCGTTTTTTCGACACGTGGACTTTTACGGTAAAACGGGATTACGGTGGCTGGTCTTCGACTTACCATCGCTGGAGAGTGGTGCACCATGGTACTGTTCCGTTTCAAATCCATGCACGCATTTCTAAAAGTCGTACGGCACTGTTTCGCCATTTCGGACGGATGTTGCACCTTGCACCGTGGATGTTGCACCCTGTAGATATCTATTATTCGGACGACCATATCTTCTGGCTCGTTTAGAGTTACGGGAGCCATAACATGTCAAAACGAAGGCCTCGATGAGTTCTACGGCTTTGACAGGTTTCAGCCGTCAACGGATAGATTAATGCCCAAAAAGGACAACCCGAATCTCAATCGGGTCTCGTAAGTTTTTTACCCTTCGTTTTTTCGACACGTGGATTTTTACGGTAAAACGGGATTACCGTGGCCCGTCTTCGACTTCCCATCGCTGGAGAGTGGTGTATCATGGTAATGTTCCGTTTCAAATCCTTGCACGCATTTCTAAAAGTCGTACGACACTGTTTCGCCATTTCGGACGGATGTTGCACCTTGCACCGTGGATGTTGCACCCTGTAGATATCAATTATTCAAACGGCCATAACTTCTGGCTCGTTTAGAGTTACGGTAGCCATAACCTGTCAAAACGAAGGCCTCGATGAGTTCTACGGCTTTGATAGCTTTCAGCCATCAACAGATAGATTAATGCCCAAAAAGGACAACCCGAATCTCAATCGGGTCTCGTAAGTGTTTTACCCTTCGTTTTTTCGACACGTGGATTTTTACAGTAAAACAGGATTACCGTGGCCCGTCTTCGACTTCCCATCGCTGGAGAGTGGTGCACCATGGTCTTGTTCCTTTTCAAATCCATGCACGCATTTCTAAAAGTCGTACGACACTGTTTCGCCATTTCGGACGGATGTTGCACCTTGCACCGTGGATGTTGCACCCTGTAGATATCGATTATTCGGACGGCCATAAGTTCTGGCTCGTCTAGAGTTACGGGAGCCATAACCTGTCAAAACGAAGGCCTCGATGAGCTCTACGGCTTTGACAGCTTTCAGCCGTCAACGGATAGATTAATACCCAAAAAGGACAACCCGAATCTCAATCAGGTCTCGTAAGTTTTTTACCCTTCGTTTTTTAGACACATGGATTTTAACGGTAAAACGGGATTACAGTGGCCCGTCTACGACTTCCCATCGCTGGAGAGTGGTGCACCATGGTAGTGTTCTGTTTCAAATCTATGCACGCATTTCTAAAAGTCGTACGGCACTGTTTCACCATTTCGGACGGATGTTGCACCTTGCACCGTGGATGTTGCACCCTGTAGATATCGATTATTTAAACGGCCATAACTTTTGGCTCGTTAGAGTTACGGGAGCCATAACCTGTCAAAACGAAGGCCTCGATGAGTTCTACGGCATTGACTACTTTCAGCCGTCAACGGATAGATTAATGCCCAAAAAGGACAACCCGAATCTCAATCAGGTCTCGTAAGTTTTTAACCCTTCGTTTTTTCGACACGTGGATTTTTACGGTAAAACGGGATTACGGTGGCTGGTCTTCGATTTACCATCGCTGGAGAGTGGTGCACCACGGAACTGTTCCGTTTCAAATCCATGCACGCATTTCTAAAAGTCGTACGGCACTGTTTTGCCATTTCGGACGGATGTTGCACCTTGCACCGTGGATGTTGCACCCTGTAGATATCGATTATTCGGACGACCATAACTTCTGGCTCGTTTAGAGTTACGGGAGCCATAACCTGTCAAAATGAAGGCCTCGATGAGTTCTACAGCTTTGATATCTTTCAGCCGTCAACGGATAGATTAATGCCCAAAAAGGACAACCCGAATCTCAATCGGGTCTCGTAAGTTTTTTACCCTTCGTTTTTTCGACACCGGATTTTTACGGTAAAACGGGATTACCGTGGCTCGTCTTCGATTTACCATCGCTGGAGAGTGGTGCACCATGGTACTGTTCCGTTTCAAATCCATGCATGTATTTCTAAAAGTCGTACGGCACAGTTTCGCCATTTCGGACGGATGTTGCACCTTGCACCGCGGATGTTGCACCCAGCAGATATCGATTATTCGGACGGCCACAACTTCTGGCTCGTTTAGAGTTACGGGAGCCATAACCTATCAAAACGAAGGCCACGGTGAGTTCTACGGCTTTGACCGCTTTCAGACGTCAACTGATAGATTAATGCCCAAAAAGGACAACCCGAATCTCAATTGAGTCTCTTAAGTTTTTTACCCTTCGTTTTTTCGACACCGGATTTTTACGGTATAACGGGATTACCGTGCTTCGTCTTCGATTTACCATCGCTGGAGAGTGGTGCACCATGGTACTGTTCCGTTTCAAATCAATGCATGCATTTCTAAAAGTCGTACGGCACCATTTCGCCATTTCGGACGGATGTTGCACCTTGCACCGTGGATGTTGCACCCTGTAGATATCGATTATTAGGACGGCCATAACTTCTGGCTCGTTTAGAGTTACGGGAGCCATAACCTGTCAAAACGAAGGCCTCGATGAGTTCTACCCCTTTGACAGCTTTCAGCCGTCAACGGATAGATTAATGCCCAAAAAGGACAACCCGAATCTCAATCGGGTCTCGTAAGTTTTTTACCCTTCGTTTTTTCGACACGTGGACTTTTACGGTAAAACGGGATTACGGTGGCTGGTCTTCGACTTACCATCACTGGAGAGTGGTGCACCATGGTACTATTCCGTTTCAAATCCATGCACGCATTTCTAAAAGTCGTACGGCACTGTTTCGCCATTTCGGACGGATGTTGCACCTTGCACCGTGGATGTTGCACCCTGTAGATATCTATTATTCGGACGACCATATCTTCTGGCTCGTTTAGAGTTACGGGAGCCATAACATGTCAAAACGAAGGCCTCGATGAGTTCTACGGCTTTGACAGGTTTCAGCCGTCAACGGATAGATTAATGCCCAAAAAGGACAACCCGAATCTCAATCGGGTCTCGTAAGTTTTTTACCCTTCGTTTTTTCGACACGTGGATTTTTACGGTAAAACGGGATTACCGTGGCCCGTCTTCGACTTCCCATCGCTGGAGAGTGGTGTATCATGGTAATGTTCCGTTTCAAATCCTTGCACGCATTTCTAAAAGTCGTACGACACTGTTTCGCCATTTCGGACGGATGTTGCACCTTGCACCGTGGATGTTGCACCCTGTAGATATCAATTATTCAAACGGCCATAACTTCTGGCTCGTTTAGAGTTACGGTAGCCATAACCTGTCAAAACGAAGGCCTCGATGAGTTCTACGGCTTTGATAGCTTTCAGTCATCAACAGATAGATTAATGCCCAAAAAGGACAACTCGAATCTCAATCGGGTCTCGTAAGTGTTTTACCCTTCGTTTTTTCGACACGTGGATTTTTACAGTAAAACAGGATTACCGTGGCCCGTCTTCGACTTCCCATCGCTGGAGAGTGGTGCACCATGGTCTTGTTCCTTTTCAAATCCATGCACGCATTTCTAAAAGTCGTACGACACTGTTTCGCCATTTCGGACGGATGTTGCACCTTGCACCGTGGATGTTGCACCCTGTAGATATCGATTATTCGGACGGCCATAAGTTCTGGCTCGTCTAGAGTTACGGAAGCCATAACCTGTCAAAACGAAGGCCTCTATGAGCTCTACGGCTTTGACAGCTTTCAGCCGTCAACGGATAGATTAATACCCAAAAATGACAACCCAAATCTCAATCAGGTCTCGTAAGTTTTTTACCCTTCGTTTTTTAGACACGTGGATTTTAACGGTAAAACGGGATTACAGTGGCCCGTCTACGACTTCCCATCACTGGAGAGTGGTGCACCATGGTAGTGTTCTGTTTCAAATCTATGCACGCATTTCTAAAAGTCGTACGGCACTGTTTCACCATTTCGGACGGATGTTGCACCTTGCACCGTGGATGTTGCACCCTGTAGATATCGATTATTTAAACGGCCATAACTTTTGGCTCGTTAGAGTTACGGGAGCCATAACCTGTCAAAACGAAGGCCTCGATGAGTTCTACGGCATTGACTACTTTCAGCCGTCAACGGATAGATTGATGCCCAAAAAGGACAACCCGAATCTCAATCAGGTCTCGTAAGTTTTTAACCCTTCGTTTTTTCGACACGTGGATTTTTACGGTAAAACGGGATTACGGTGGCTGGTCTTCGATTTACCATCGCTGGAGAGTGGTGCACCACGGTACTGTTCCGTTTCAAATCCATGCACGCATTTCTAAAAGTCGTACGGCACTGTTTTGCCATTTCGGACGGATGTTGCACCTTACACCGTGGATGTTGCACCCTGTAGATATCGATTATTCGGACGACCATAACTTCTGTCTCGTTTAGAGTTACGGGAGCCATAACCTGTCAAAATGAAGGCCTCGATGAGTTCTACAGCTTTGATATCTTTCAGCCGTCAACGGATAGATTAATGCCCAAAAAGGACAACCCGAATCTCAATAGGGTCTCGTAAGTTTTTTACCCTTCGTTTTTTCGACACCGGATTTTTACGGTAAAACGGGATTACCGTGGCTCGTCTTCGATTTACCATCGCTGGAGAGTGGTGCACCATGGTACTGTTCCGTTTCAAATCCATGCATGTATTTCTAAAAGTCGTACGGCACAGTTTTGCCATTTCGGACGGATGTTGCACCTTGCACCGCGGATGTTGCACCCAGCAGATATCGATTATTCGGACGGCCACAACTTCTGGCTCGTTTAGAGTTACGGGAGCCATAACCTATCAAAACGAAGGCCACGGTGAGTTCTACGGCTTTGACCGCTTTCAGACGTCAACTGATAGATTAATGCCCAAAAAGGACAACCCGAATCTCAATTGAGTCTCGTAAGTTTTTTACCCTTCGTTTTTTCGACACCGGATTTTTACGGTATAACGGGATTACCGTGCTTCGTCTTCGATTTACCGTCGCTGGAGAGTGGTGCACCACGGTACTGTTCCGTTTCAAATCCATGCACGCATTTCTAAAAGTCGTACGGCACTGTTTTGCCATTTCGGACGGATGTTGCACCTTGCACCGTGGATGTTGCACCCTGTAGATATCGATTATTCGGACGGCCATAACTTCTGGCTCGTTTAGAGTTACGGGAGCCATAACCTGTCAAAACGAAGGCCTCGATGAGTTCTACCCCTTTGACATCTTTCAGCCGTCAACGGATAGATTAATGCCCAAAAAGGACAACCCGAATCTCAATCGGGTCTCGTAAGTTTTTTACCCTTCGTTTTTTCGACACGTGGACTTTTACGGTAAAACGGGATTACGGTGGCTGGTCTTCGACTTACCATCGCTGGAGAGTGGTGCACCATGGTACTGTTCCGTTTCAAATCCATGCACGCATTTCTAAAAGTCGTACGGCACTGTTTCGCCATTTCGGACGGATGTTGCACCTTGCACCGTGGATGTTGCACCCTGTAGATATCTATTATTCGGACGACCATATCTTCTGGCTCGTTTAGAGTTACGGGAGCCATAACATGTCAAAACGAAGGCCTCGATGAGTTCTACGGCTTTGACAGGTTTCAGCCGTCAACGGATAGATTAATGCCCAAAAAGGACAACCCGAATCTCAATCGGGTCTCGTAAGTTTTTTACCCTTCGTTTTTTCGACACGTGGATTTTTACGGTAAAACGGGATTACCGTGGCCCGTCTTCGACTTCCCATCGCTGGAGAGTGGTGTATCATGGTAATGTTCCGTTTCAAATCCTTGCACGCATTTCTAAAAGTCGTACGACACTGTTTCGCCATTTCGGACGGATGTTGCACCTTGCACCGTGGATGTTGCACCCTGTAGATATCAATTATTCAAACGGCCATAACTTCTGGCTCGTTTAGAGTTACGGTAGCCATAACCTGTCAAAACGAAGGCCTCGATGAGTTCTACGGCTTTGATAGCTTTCAGCCATCAACAGATAGATTAATGCCCAAAAAGGACAACCCGAATCTCAATCGGGTCTCGTAAGTGTTTTACCCTTCGTTTTTTCGACACGTGGATTTTTACAGTAAAACAGGATTACCGTGGCCCGTCTTCGACTTCCCATCGCTGGAGAGTGGTGCACCATGGTCTTGTTCCTTTTCAAATCCATGCACGCATTTCTAAAAGTCGTACGACACTGTTTCGCCATTTCGGACGGATGTTGCACCTTGCACCGTGGATGTTGCACCCTGTAGATATCGATTATTCGGACGGCCATAAGTTCTGGCTCGTCTAGAGTTACGGGAGCCATAACCTGTCAAAACGAAGGCCTCGATGAGCTCTACGGCTTTGACAGCTTTCAGCCGTCAACGGATAGATTAATACCCAAAAAGGACAACCCGAATCTCAATCAAGTCTCGTAAGTTTTTTACACTTCGTTTTTTAGACACATGGATTTTAACGGTAAAACGGGATTACAGTGGCCCGTCTACGACTTCCCATCGCTGGAGAGTGGTGCACCATGGTACTGTTCCGTTTCAAATCAATGCATGCATTTCTAAAAGTCGTACGGCACCATTTCGCCATTTCGGACGGATGTTGCACCTTGCACCGTGGATGTTGCACCCTGTAGATATCGATTATTAGGACGGCCATAACTTCTGGCTCGTTTAGAGTTACGGGAGCCAAAACCAGTCAAAACGAAGGCCTCGATGAGTTCTACGGCATTGACAGCTTTCAGCCGTCAACGGATAGATTAATGCCCAAAAAGATTCACCCGAATCTCAATCGGGTTTCGTAAGTTTTTTATCCTTCGTTTTTTCGACACGTGGATTTTAACGGTAAAACGGGATTACCGTGGCCCGTCTTCGACATCCCATTGCTGGAGAGTGGTGCACCATGGTACTGTTCCATTTCAAATCCATGCACGCATTTCTAAAAGTCGTACGGCACTGTTTTGCCATTTCGGACGGATGTTGCACCTTGCACCGTGGATGTTGCACCCTGTAGATATCGATTATTCGGACGGCCATAACTTCTGGCTCGTTTAGAGTTACGGGAGCCATAACCTGTCAAAACGAAGGCCTCGATGAGTTCTACCCCTTTGACATCTTTCAGCCGTCAACGGATAGATTAATGCCCAAAAAGGACAACCCGAATCTCAATCGGGTCTCGTAAGTTTTTTACCCTTCGTTTTTTCGACACGTGGACTTTTACGGTAAAACGGGATTACGGTGGCTGGTCTTCGACTTACCATCACTGGAGAGTGGTGCACCATGGTACTATTCCGTTTCAAATCCATGCACGCATTTCTAAAAGTCGTACGGCACTGTTTCGCCATTTCGGACGGATGTTGCACCTTGCACCGTGGATGTTGCACCCTGTAGATATCTATTATTCGGACGACCATATCTTCTGGCTCGTTTAGAGTTACGGGAGCCATAACATGTCAAAACGAAGGCCTCGATGAGTTCTACGGCTTTGACAGGTTTCAGCCGTCAACGGATAGATTAATGCCCAAAAAGGACAACCCGAATCTCAATCGGGTCTCGTAAGTTTTTTACCCTTCGTTTTTTCGACACGTGGATTTTTACGGTAAAACGGGATTACCGTGGCCCGTCTTCGACTTCCCATCGCTGGAGAGTGGTGTATCATGGTAATGTTCCGTTTCAAATCCTTGCACGCATTTCTAAAAGTCGTACGACACTGTTTCGCCATTTCGGACGGATGTTGCACCTTGCACCGTGGATGTTGCACCCTGTAGATATCAATTATTCAAACGGCCATAACTTCTGGCTCGTTTAGAGTTACGGTAGCCATAACCTGTCAAAACGAAGGCCTCGATGAGTTCTACGGCTTTGATAGCTTTCAGTCATCAACAGATAGATTAATGCCCAAAAAGGACAACTCGAATCTCAATCGGGTCTCGTAAGTGTTTTACCCTTCGTTTTTTCGACACGTGGATTTTTACAGTAAAACAGGATTACCGTGGCCCGTCTTCGACTTCCCATCGCTGGAGAGTGGTGCACCATGGTCTTGTTCCTTTTCAAATCCATGCACGCATTTCTAAAAGTCGTACGACACTGTTTCGCCATTTCGGACGGATGTTGCACCTTGCACCGTGGATGTTGCACCCTGTAGATATCGATTATTCGGACGGCCATAAGTTCTGGCTCGTCTAGAGTTACGGAAGCCATAACCTGTCAAAACGAAGGCCTCGATGAGCTCTACGGCTTTGACAGCTTTCAGCCGTCAACGGATAGATTAATACCCAAAAATGACAACCCAAATCTCAATCAGGTCTCGTAAGTTTTTTACCCTTCGTTTTTTAGACACGTGGATTTTAACGGTAAAACGGGATTACAGTGGCCCGTCTACGACTTCCCATCACTGGAGAGTGGTGCACCATGGTAGTGTTCTGTTTCAAATCTATGCACGCATTTCTAAAAGTCGTACGGCACTGTTTCACCATTTCGGACGGATGTTGCACCTTGCACCGTGGATGTTGCACCCTGTAGATATCGATTATTTAAACGGCCATAACTTTTGGCTCGTTAGAGTTACGGGAGCCATAACCTGTCAAAACGAAGGCCTCGATGAGTTCTACGGCATTGACTACTTTCAGCCGTCAACGGATAGATTGATGCCCAAAAAGGACAACCCGAATCTCAATCAGGTCTCGTAAGTTTTTAACCCTTCGTTTTTTCGACACGTGGATTTTTACGGTAAAACGGGATTACGGTGGCTGGTCTTCGATTTACCATCGCTGGAGAGTGGTGCACCACGGTACTGTTCCGTTTCAAATCCATGCACGCATTTCTAAAAGTCGTACGGCACTGTTTTGCCATTTCGGACGGATGTTGCACCTTACACCGTGGATGTTGCACCCTGTAGATATCGATTATTCGGACGACCATAACTTCTGTCTCGTTTAGAGTTACGGGAGCCATAACCTGTCAAAATGAAGGCCTCGATGAGTTCTACAGCTTTGATATCTTTCAGCCGTCAACGGATAGATTAATGCCCAAAAAGGACAACCCGAATCTCAATAGGGTCTCGTAAGTTTTTTACCCTTCGTTTTTTCGACACCGGATTTTTACGGTAAAACGGGATTACCGTGGCTCGTCTTCGATTTACCATCGCTGGAGAGTGGTGCACCATGGTACTGTTCCGTTTCAAATCCATGCATGTATTTCTAAAAGTCGTACGGCACAGTTTTGCCATTTCGGACGGATGTTGCACCTTGCACCGCGGATGTTGCACCCAGCAGATATCGATTATTCGGACGGCCACAACTTCTGGCTCGTTTAGAGTTACGGGAGCCATAACCTATCAAAACGAAGGCCACGGTGAGTTCTACGGCTTTGACCGCTTTCAGACGTCAACTGATAGATTAATGCCCAAAAAGGACAACCCGAATCTCAATTGAGTCTCGTAAGTTTTTTACCCTTCGTTTTTTCGACACCGGATTTTTACGGTATAACGGGATTACCGTGCTTCGTCTTCGATTTACCGTCGCTGGAGAGTGGTGCACCACGGTACTGTTCCGTTTCAAATCCATGCACGCATTTCTAAAAGTCGTACGGCACTGTTTTGCCATTTCGGACGGATGTTGCACCTTGCACCGTGGATGTTGCACCCTGTAGATATCGATTATTCGGACGGCCATAACTTCTGGCTCGTTTAGAGTTACGGGAGCCATAACCTGTCAAAACGAAGGCCTCGATGAGTTCTACCCCTTTGACATCTTTCAGCCGTCAACGGATAGATTAATGCCCAAAAAGGACAACCCGAATCTCAATCGGGTCTCGTAAGTTTTTTACCCTTCGTTTTTTCGACACGTGGACTTTTACGGTAAAACGGGATTACGGTGGCTGGTCTTCGACTTACCATCGCTGGAGAGTGGTGCACCATGGTACTGTTCCGTTTCAAATCCATGCACGCATTTCTAAAAGTCGTACGGCACTGTTTCGCCATTTCGGACGGATGTTGCACCTTGCACCGTGGATGTTGCACCCTGTAGATATCTATTATTCGGACGACCATATCTTCTGGCTCGTTTAGAGTTACGGGAGCCATAACATGTCAAAACGAAGGCCTCGATGAGTTCTACGGCTTTGACAGGTTTCAGCCGTCAACGGATAGATTAATGCCCAAAAAGGACAACCCGAATCTCAATCGGGTCTCGTAAGTTTTTTACCCTTCGTTTTTTCGACACGTGGATTTTTACGGTAAAACGGGATTACCGTGGCCCGTCTTCGACTTCCCATCGCTGGAGAGTGGTGTATCATGGTAATGTTCCGTTTCAAATCCTTGCACGCATTTCTAAAAGTCGTACGACACTGTTTCGCCATTTCGGACGGATGTTGCACCTTGCACCGTGGATGTTGCACCCTGTAGATATCAATTATTCAAACGGCCATAACTTCTGGCTCGTTTAGAGTTACGGTAGCCATAACCTGTCAAAACGAAGGCCTCGATGAGTTCTACGGCTTTGATAGCTTTCAGCCATCAACAGATAGATTAATGCCCAAAAAGGACAACCCGAATCTCAATCGGGTCTCGTAAGTGTTTTACCCTTCGTTTTTTCGACACGTGGATTTTTACAGTAAAACAGGATTACCGTGGCCCGTCTTCGACTTCCCATCGCTGGAGAGTGGTGCACCATGGTCTTGTTCCTTTTCAAATCCATGCACGCATTTCTAAAAGTCGTACGACACTGTTTCGCCATTTCGGACGGATGTTGCACCTTGCACCGTGGATGTTGCACCCTGTAGATATCGATTATTCGGACGGCCATAAGTTCTGGCTCGTCTAGAGTTACGGGAGCCATAACCTGTCAAAACGAAGGCCTCGATGAGCTCTACGGCTTTGACAGCTTTCAGCCGTCAACGGATAGATTAATACCCAAAAAGGACAACCCGAATCTCAATCAGGTCTCGTAAGTTTTTTACCCTTCGTTTTTTAGACACATGGATTTTAACGGTAAAACGGGATTACAGTGGCCCGTCTACGACTTCCCATCGCTGGAGAGTGGTGCACCATGGTACTGTTCCGTTTCAAATCAATGCATGCATTTCTAAAAGTCGTACGGCACCATTTCGCCATTTCGGACGGATGTTGCACCTTGCACCGTGGATGTTGCACCCTGTAGATATCGATTATTAGGACGGCCATAACTTCTGGCTCGTTTAGAGTTACGGGAGCCAAAACCAGTCAAAACGAAGGCCTCGATGAGTTCTACGGCATTGACAGCTTTCAGCCGTCAACGGATAGATTAATGCCCAAAAAGATTCACCCGAATCTCAATCGGGTTTCGTAAGTTTTTTATCCTTCGTTTTTTCGACACGTGGATTTTAACGGTAAAACGGGATTACCGTGGCCCGTCTTCGACATCCCATTGCTGGAGAGTGGTGCACCATGGTACTGTTCCATTTC
The DNA here is from genome assembly GCA_030765085.1 of Allium cepa. Taxonomy (NCBI): domain Eukaryota; kingdom Viridiplantae; phylum Streptophyta; class Magnoliopsida; order Asparagales; family Amaryllidaceae; genus Allium; species Allium cepa. Next base: position 5,726,122 of record CM060941.1, read on the forward strand.
AAATCCATGCACGCATTTCTAAAAGTCGTACGGCACTGTTTCGCCATTTCGGACGGATGTTGCACCTTGCACCGTGGATGTTGCACCCTGTAGATATCGATTATTCGGACGACCATATCTTCTGGCTCGTTTAGAGTTACGGGAGCCATAACCTGTCAAAACGAAGGCCTCGAGGAGTTCTACGGCTTTGACAGCTTTCAGCCGTCAACGGATAGATTAATGCCCAAAAAGGACAATCCAAATCTCAATCGGGTCTCGTAAGTTTTTTACCCTTCGTTTTTTCGACACATGGATTTTTACGGTAAAACGGGATTACGGTGGCTGGTCTTCGACTTACCATCGCTGGAGAGTAGTGCACCATGGTACTGTTCCGTTTCAAATCCATGCACGCATTTCTAAAAGTCGTACGGCACTGTTTCGCCATTTCGGACGCATGTTGCACCTTGCACCGTGGATGTTGCACCCTGTAGATATCGATTATTCGGACGACCATATCTTCTGGCTCGTTTAGAGTTACGGGAGCCATAACCTGTCAAAACGAAGGCCTCGATGCGTTCTACGGCTTTGACAGCTTTCAGCCGTCAACGGATAGATTAATGCCCAAAAAGGACAATCCAAATCTCAATCGGGTCTCGTAAGTTTTTTACCCTTCGTTTTTTCGACACGTGGATTTTTACGGTAAAACGGGATTACCGTGGCCCGTCTTCGACTTCCCATCGCTGGAGAGTGGTGCACCATGGTAATGTTCCGTTTCAAATCCTTGCACGCATTTCTAAAAGACGTACGGCACTGTTTCGCCATTTCGGACGGATGTTGCACCTTGCACCGTGGATGTTGCACCCTGTAGATATCGATTATTCAAACGGCCATAACTTCTGGCTCGTTTAGAGTTACGGTAGCCATAACCTGTCAAAACGAAGGCCTCGATGAGTTCTACGGCATTGATAGCTTTCAGCCATCAATGGATAGGTTAATGCCCAAAAAGGACAACCCGAATCTCAATCGGGTCTCGTAAGTTTTTAACCCTTCGTTTTTTCGACACGTGGATTTTTACGGTAAAACAGGATTACCGTGGCCCGTCTTCGACTTCCCATCGCTGGAGAGTGGTGCATCATGGTCCTGTTCCGTTTCAAATCCATGCACGCATTTCTAAAAGACGTACGACACTGTTTCGCCATTTCGGACGAATGTTGCACCTTGCACCGTGGATGTTGCACCCTGTAGATATCGATTGTTCGGACGGCCATAACTTCTGGCTCGTTTAGAGTTACGGTAGCCATAACCTGTCAAAACAAAGGCCTCGATGAGATCTACGACTTTGACAGATTTCAGCCGTCAACAGATAGGTTAATGCCCAAAAAGGTCAACCCGAATCTCAATCGGGTCTCGTAAGTTTTTTACCCTTCGTTTTTTCGACACGTGGATTTTAACGGTAAAACGGGATTACCGTGGCCCGTCTTCGACTTCCCATCACTGGAGAGTGGTCCACCATGGTAGTGTTCCGTTTCAAATCCATGCACGCATTTCTAAAAGTCGTACGGCACTGTTTCACCATTTCGGACGGAGGTTCCACCTTGCACTGTGGATGTTGCACCCTATAGATATCGATTATTTAAACGGCCATAACTTCTGGCTCGTTAGAGTTACGGGAGCCATAACCTGTCAAAACGAAGGCCTCGTTGAGTTCTACGGCTTTGACTACTTTAAGCCGTCAACGGATAGATTAATTCCCAAAAAGGACAACCCGGATCTCAATCGGGTCTCGTAAGTTTTTAACCCTTCGTTTTTTCGACAAGTGGATTTTTACGGTAAAACGGGATTACGGTGGCTGGTCTTCGATTTACCATCGCTGGAGAGTGGTGCACCATGGTACTGTTCTGTTTCAAATCCATGCATGCATTTCTAAAAGTCGTACGGCACTCTTTCGCCATTTCGGACGGATGTTGCACCTTGCACCGTGGATGTTGCACCCTGTAGATATCAATTATTCGGACGACCATAACTTCTGGCTCGTTTAGAGTTACCGGAGCCATAACCTGTCAAAATGATGGCTTCGATGAGTTCTACGGCTTTGATAGCTTTCATCCGTCAACAGATAGATTAATACCCAAAAAGGACAACCCGAATCTCAATCGGGTCTCGTATGTTTTTTACCCCTTATTTTTTCGACACGTGGATTTTTACAGTAAAACGGGATTACCGTGGCCCGTCTTCGACTTGCCATCAATGGAGAGTGGTGCACCATGGTAGTGTTTCGTTTCAAATCCATGCACGCATTTCTAAAAGTCGTACGGTACTGTTTCTCCATTTCGGACGGATGTTGCACCTTGCACCGTGGATGTTGCACCCTGTAGATATCGATTATTCAAACGGCCATAACTTCTGGCTCGTTTAGAGTTACGGGAGCCATAACCTGTCAAAACCGTCAACGGATAGATTAATGCCCGAAATGGACAACCCGAATCTCAATCGGGTCTCGTAAGTTTTTTACCCTTCGTTTTTTCGACACCCGGATTTTTACGGTAAAACGGAATTACCGTGGCTCGTCTTCGATTTACCATTGCTGGAGAGTGGTGCACCATGGTACTGTTCCGTTTCAATTCCATGAACGCATTTATAAAAGTCGTACGACACAGTTTCGCCATTTCGGGCGGATGTTGCAACTTGCACAGCGGATGTTGCACCCAGTAGATATCGATTATTCGGACGGCCACAACTTCTGGCTCGTTTAGAGTTACGTGAGCCATAACCTATCAAAACGAAGGCCACGGTGAGTTCTACGGCTTTGACCGCTTTCAGCCGTCAACGGATAGACTAATGCCCAAAAAGGACAACCCGAATCTCAATCAGGTCTCGTAAGTTTTTTACCCTTCGTTTTTTCGACACCGGATTTTTACGGTATAACGGGATTACCGTGCTTCGTCTTCGATTTACCATCGCTGGAGAGTGGTGCACCATGGTACTGTTCCGTTTCAAATCCATGCACGCATTTCTAAAAGTCGTACGGCACTGTTTCGCCATTTCGGACGGATGTTGCACCTTGCACCGCGAATGTTGCACCCTGTAGATATCGATTATTCGGACGGTCATAACTTCTGGCTCGTTTAGAGTTATGGGAGCCATAACTTGTCAAAAGGAAGGCCACGGTGAGTTCTACAGATTTGACAGATTTCAGCCGTCAATGGATAGATTAATGTCCAAAAAAGACAACCCGAATCTCAATCGGGTCTCGTAAGTTTTTTACCCTTTGTTTTTTCGACACCGGATTTTTACGGTATAACGGGATTACCGTGCCTCATCTTTGATTTACCATCGCTGGAGAGTGGTGCACCATGGTACTGTTCCGTTTCAAATCCATGCACGCATTTCTAAAAGTCGTACGACACTGTTTCGCCATTTCGGATGGATGTTGCACCTTGCACCGCGGATGTTGCACCCTGTAGATATCGATTATTCGGACGGTCATAACTTCTGGCTCATTTAGAGTTATGGGAGCCATAACCTGTCAAAACGAAGGCCACAGTGAGTTCTACGGCTTTGACAGCTTTCAGTCGTCAACGGGTAGATTAATCCCCAAAAAGGACAACCCGAATCTCAATCGGGTCTCGTAAGTTTTTTACCCTTCGTTTTTTCGACACGTGGATTTTAACGGTAAAACGGGATTACCGTGGCCCGTCTTCGACTTCCCATCGCTGGAGAGTGGTGCACCATGGTAATGTTCCGTTTCAAATCCATGCACGCATTTCTAAAAGTCGTACGGCACTGTTTCGCCATTTCGGACGGATGTTGCACCTTGCACCGTGGATGTTGCACCCTGTAGATATCGATTATTCGGACGGCCATAACTTCTGGCTCGTTTAGATTAACGGGAGCCATAACCTGTCAAAACGAAGGCCTCGATGAGTTCTACGGCTTTGACAGCTTTCAGCCATCAACGGATAGATTAATGCCCAAAAAGGACAACCCGAATCTCAATCGGGTCTCATAAGTTTTTTACCCTTCGTTTTTTCGACACGTTGATTTTTACGGTAAAACGGGATTACGGTGGCTGGTCTTCGACTTACCATCGCTGGAGAGTGGTGCACCATGGTACTATTCCATTTCAAATCCATGCACGCATTTCTAAAAGTCATACGGCACTGTTTCGCCATTTTGGACGGATGTTGCACCTTGCACCGTGGATGTTGCACCCTGTAGATATCGATCATTCGGATGACCATATCTTCTGGCTCGTTTAGAGTTACGAGAGCCATAACCTGTCAAAACGAAGGCCTCGATGAGTTCTACGGCTTTGACGGGTTTCAGCCGTCAACGGATAGATTAATGCCCAAAAAGGACAACCCGAATCTCAATCGGGTCTCGTAAGTTTTTTACCCTTTGTTTTTTCGACACGTGGATTTTTACGGTAAAACGGGATTACCGTCGCCCGTCTTCGACTTCCCATCGATGGAGAGTGGTGCACCATGGTAATGTTCCGTTTCAAATCCTTGCACGCATTTCTAAAAGTCGTACGGCACTGTTTCGCCATTTCGGACGGATGTTGCACCTTGCACCGTGGATGTTGCACCCTGTAGATATCAATTATTCAAACGGCCATAACTTCTGGCTCGTTTAGAGTTACGGTATCCATAACCTGTCAAAACGAAGGGCTCGATGAGTTCTATGGCTTTGATAGCTTTCAACCGTCAATGGATAGATTAATGCCCAAAAAGGACAACCCGAATCTCAATCGGGTCTCGTAAGTTTTTTACCCTTCGTTTTTTCGACACGTGGATTTTTACAGTAAAACAGGATTACCGTGGCCCGTCTTCGACTTCCCATCGCTGGAGAGTGGGGCACCATGGTCTTGTTCCGTTTCAAATCCATGCACGCATTTCTAAAAGTCGTACGACACTGTTTCGCCATTCCGGACGGATGTTGCACCTTGCACCGTGGATTTTGCACCCTGTAGATATCGATTATTCGGACGGCCATAAGTTCTGGCTCGTCTAGAGTTACGGGAGCCATAACCTGTCAAAACGAAGGCCTCGATGAACTCTACGGCTTTGACAGCTTTCAGCCGTCAACGGATAGATTAATGCCCAAAAAGGACAACCCGAATCTCATTCAGGTCTCCTAAGTTTTTTACCCTTCGTTTTTTAGACACGTGGATTTTAACGGTAAAACGGGATTACCGTGGCCCGTCTTGGACTTCCCATCGCTGGAGAGTGGTGCATCATGGTAGTGTTCCGTTTCAAATCTATGCACGCATTTCTAAAAGTCGTATGGCACTGTTTCTCCATTTCGGACGGATGTTGCACCTTGCACCGTGGATGTTGCACCCTGTAGATATCGATTATTTAAACGGCCATAACTTCTGGCTCGTTAGAGTTATGGGAGCCATAACCTGTCAAAACGAAGGCCTCGATGAGTTCTACGGCATTGACTGCTTTCAACCGTCAACGGATAGATTAATGCCCAAAAAGGACAACCCGAATCTCAATCAGGTCTCATAAGTTTTTAACCCTTCGTTTTTTCGACACGTGGATTTTTACGGTAAAACGGGATTACGGTGGCTGGTCTTCGATTTACCATCGCTGGAGAGTGGTGCACCACGGTACTGTTCCGTTTCAAATCCATGCACGCATTTCTAAAAGTCGTACGGCACTGTTTTGCCATTTCGGACGGATGTTGCACCTTCCACCGTGGATGTTGCAACCTGTAGATATCGATTATTCGGACGACCATAACTTCTGGCTCGTTTAGAGTTACGGGAGCCATAACCTGTCAAAATGAAGGCCTCGATGAGTTCTACGGCTTTGATAGCTTTCAGCCGTCAACGGATAGATTAATGCTCAAAAAGGACAACCCGAATCTCAATCGGGCCTCGTAAGTTTTTTACCCCTTATTTTTTCGACACATGGATTTTTACGGTAAAACGGGATTACCGTGGCCCGTCTTCGACTTTCCATCACTGGAGAGTGGTGCACCATGGTAGTGTACCGTTTCAAATCCATGCACGCATTTCTAAAAGTCGTACGGTACTGTTTCTCCATTTCGGACGGATGTTGCACCTTGCACCGTGGATGTTGCACCCTGTAGATATCGATTATTCAAACGGCCATAACTTCTGTCTCGTTTAGAGTTACGGGAGCTATAACCTATCAAAACCGTCAACGGATAGATTAATACCCGAAAAGGACAACCCGAATCTCAATCGGGTCTCGTAAGTTTTTTACCCTTCGTTTTTTTGACACCGGATTTTTACGGTAAAACGGGATTACCATGGCTCGTCTTCGATTACCATCGTTGGAGAGTGGTGCACCATGGTACTGTTCCGTTTCAAATCCATGCACGCATTTCTAAAAGTCGTACGACACAGTTTCGCCATTTCGGACGGATGTTGCACCTTGCACCGCGGATGTTGCACCCAGCAGATATCGATTATTCGGACGGCCACAACTTCTGGCTCGTTTAGAGTTACGGGAGCCATAACCTATCAAAACGAAGGCCACGGTGAGTTCTACGGCTTTGACCGCTTTCAGCCGTCAACGGATAGATTAATGCCCAAAAAGGAAAACCCGAATCTCAATCGAGTCTCGTAAGTTATTTACACTTCATTTTTTCGACACCGGATTTTTACGGTATAACGGAATTACCGTGCTTCGTCTTTGGTTTACCATCGCTGGAGAGTGGTGCACCATGATACTGTTCCATTTCAAATCCATGCACGCATTTCTATAAGTCGTACGGCACCGTTTCGCCATTTCGGACGGATGTTGCACCTTGCACCGTGGATGTTGCACCCTGTAGATATCGATTATTCGGACGGCCATAACTTCTGGCTCGTTTAGAGTTACGAGAGCCATAACCAGTCAAAACGAAGGCCTCGATGAGTTCTACGGCTTTGACAGCTTTCAGCCGTCAACGGACAGATTAATGCCCAAAAAGGACCACCCGAATCTCAATCGGGTCTCGTAAGTTTCTTACCCTTCGTTTTTTCGACACGTGGATTTTTACGGTAAAATGGGATTACGGTGGCTGGTCTTCGACTTACTATCGCTGGTGAGTGGTGCACCATGGTACTGTTCCATTTCAAATCCATGCACGCATTTCTAAAAGTCGTACGGCACTGTTTCACCATTTCGGACGGATGTTGCACCTTGCACCGTGGATGTTGCACCCTGTAGATATCGATTATTCGGACGACCATATCTTCTGGCTCGTTTAGAGTTACGGGAGCCATAACCTGTCAAAACGAAGGCCTCGATGAGTTCTACGGCTTCGACAGCTTTCAGCCGTCAAGGGATAGATTAATACCCAAAAAGGACAATCCGAATGTCAATTGGGTCTCGTAAGTTTTTTACCCTTCGTTTTTTCGACACGTGGATTTTTACGGTAAAACGGGATTACCGTGGCCCGTCTTCGACTTCCCATCGCTGGAGAGTGGTGCACCATGGTAATGTTCCGTTTCAAATCCTTGCACGCATTTCTAAAAGTCGTACGGCACTGTTTCGCCATTTCGGACGGATGTTGCACCTTGCACTGTGGATGTTGCACCCTGTAGATATCGATTATTCAAACGGCCATAACTTCTGGCTCGTTTAGAGTTACGGTAGCCATAACCTGTCAAAATGAAGGCCTCGATGAGTTCTACGGCTTTGATAGCTTTCAGCCGTCAATGGATAGGTTAATGCCCAAAAAGGACAACCCGAATCTCAATCGGGTCTCGTAAGTTTTTTACACTTCGTTTTTTCGACACGTGGATTTTTACGGTAAAACAGGATTACCATGGCACGTCTTCGACTTTCCATCGCTGGAGAGTGGTGCACCATGGTCCTGTTCCGTTTCAAATCCATGCACGCATTTCTAAAAGTCGTACGACACTGTTTCGCCATTTCGGACGGATGTTACACCTTGCACCGTGGATGTTGCACCCTGTAGATATCGATTGTTCGGACGGCCATAACTTCTGGCTCGTTTAGAGTTACGGGAGCCATTACCTGTCAAAACGAAGGCCTCGATGAGATCTACGGCTTTGACAGCTTTCAGCCGTCAACGGATAGATTAATGCCCAAAAAGGTCAACCCGAATTTCAATCTGGTCTCGTAAGTTTTTTACCCTTCGTTTTTTCGACACGTGGATTTTAACGGTAAAACGGGATTACCGTGGCCCGTCTTCGACTTCCCATCGCTGGAGAGTGGTCCACCATGGTAGTATTCCGTTTCAAATCCATGCTCGCATTTCTAAAAGTCGTACGACAATGTTTCACCATTTCGGACGGAGGTTGCACCTTGCACCGTGGATGTTGCACCCTATAGATATCGATTATTTAAACGGCCATAACTTCTGGCTCGTTAGAGTTACGGGACCCATAACCTGTCAAAACGAAGGCCTCGAGGAGTTCTACGGCTTTGACTACTTTCAGCCGTCAATGGATAGATTAATGCCCAAAAAGGACAACCCGGATCTCAATCGGGTCTCGTAAGTTTTTAACCCTTCGTTTTTTCGACATGTGGATTTTTACGGTAAAACGGGATTACCGTGGCTGGTCTTCGATTTACCATCGCTGGAGAGTGGTGCACCATGGTACTGTTCCGTTTCAAATCCATGCACCCATTTCTAAAAGTCGTACAACACTGTTTCGCCATTTCGGACGGATGTTGCACCTTGCACCGCGGGTGTTGCACCCTGTAGATATCGATTATTCGGACGGTCATAACTTCTGGTTCGTTTAGAGTTACGGGAGCCATAACCTGTCAAAAAGAAGGCCACGGTGAGTTCTACGGCTTTGACCGCTTTTAGCCGTCAACGGTTAGATTAATGCCCAAAAAGGACAACCCGAATCTCAATCGGGTCTCGTAAGTTTTTTACCCTACGTTTTTTCGACACCGGATTTTAACGGTAAAATGGGATTACCGTGGCTCATCTTCGATTTACCATCGCTGGAGAGTGGTGCACCATGGTACTGTTCCATTTCAAATCCATGCACGCATTTCTAAAAGTCGTACGACACTGTTTCACCATTTCGGACGGATAGATTAATGCCCAAAAAGGACAACCCCAATCTCAATCGGGTCTCGTAAGTTTTTTACCCCTTATTTTTTCGACACATGGATTTTTACAGTAAAACGGGATTACCGTGGCCCGTCTTCGACTTCCCATCAATGGAGAGTGGTGCGCCATGGTAGTGTTTCGTTTCAAATCCATGCACGCATTTCTAAAAGTCGTACGGTACTGTTTCTCCATTTCGTACGGATGTTGCTCCTTGCACCGTGGATGTTGCACCCTGTAGATATCTATTATTCAAACGGCCATAACTTTTGGCTCGTTTAGAGTTACGGGAGCCATAACCTGTCAAAACCGTCAACGGATAGATTAATGCCCAAAAAGGACAACCCGAATCTCAATCGGGTCTCGTAAGTTTTTTACCCTTCGTTTTTTCGACACCGGATTTTTACGGTAAAACGGAATTACCGTGGCTCGTCTTCGATTTACCATCGCTGGAGAGTGGTGCACCATGGTACTGTTCCGTTTCAATTCCATGCACGCATTTCTAAAAGTTGTACGGCACAGTTTCGCCATTTCGGACGGATGTTGCACCTTGCACCGCGGATGTTGCACCCAGTAGATATCGATTATTCGGACGGCCACAACTTCTGGCTCGTTTAGAGTTACGGGAGGCATAACCTATCAAAACGAAGGCCATGGTGAGTTCTACGGCTTTGACTGCTTTCAGCCGTCAACGGATAGACTAATGCCCAAAAAGGACAACCCGAATCTCAATCGGGTCTCGTAAGTTTTTTACCCTTCGTTTTTTCGACACCGGATTTTTACGGTATAACGGGATTACCGTGCTTCGTCTTCGATTTACCATCGCTGGAGAGTGGTGCAACATGGTACTGTTCTGTTTCAAATCCATGCACGCATTTCTAAAAGTCATACGGCATTGTTTCGCCATTTCGGACGGATGTTGCACCTTGCACCGCGGGTGTTGCACCCTGTAGATATCGATTATTCGGACGGTCATAACTTCTGGCTCGTTTAGAGTTATGGAAGCCAAAACTTGTCAAAACGAAGGCCACGGTGAGTTCCACAGATTTGACAGCTTTCAGCCGTCAACAGATAGATTAATGTCCAAAAAAGACAACCCGAATCTCAATCGTGTCTCGTAAGTTTTTTATCCTTCGTTTTTTCGACACCGTATTTTTACGGTATAACGGGATTATCGTGCCTCATCTTTGATTTACCATCGCAGGAGGGTGGTGCACCATGGTACTGTTCCGTTTCAAATCCATGCACACGTTTCTAAAAGTCGTAATACACTGTTTCGCCATTTCGGACGGATGTTGCACCTTGCACCGCGGATGTTGCACGCTGTAGATATCGATTATTCGGACGGTCATAACTTCTGGCTCGTTTAGAGTTATGGGAGCCATAACCTGTCAAAACGAAGGCCACGGTGAGTTCTACGGCTTTGACAGCTTTCAGCGGTCAACGGGTAGATTAATGCCCGAAAAGGACAACCCTAATCTCAATCGGGTCTCGTAAGTTTTTTACCCTTCGTTTTTTCGACACCGGATTTTTACGGTAAAACGGGATTACCGTGGCTCATCTTCGATTTACCATCGCTGGAGAGTGGTGCACCATGGTACTGTTCTATTTCAAATCCATGCTCGCATTTCTAAAAGTCATACGGCACAGTTCCCAATTTCGGACGGATGTTGCACCTTGCACCGCGGATGTTGCACCCTGTAGATATCGATTTTTCGGACGGCCATAACTTCTGGCTTGTTTAGAGTAACGGGAGGCATAACCTGTCAAAACGAAGGCCACGGTGAGTTCTACGGCTTTCACAGCTTTCAGCCGTCAACGGATAGATTAATGCCCGAAAAGGACAACTCGAATCTCAATCGGGTCTCGTAAGTTTTTTACCCTTCGTTTTTTCGACACTGGATTTTTACGGTAAAATGGGATTACCGTGCCTCGTCTTCGATTTACCGTCGCTGGAGAGTGGTGCACCATGGTACTGTTCTGTTTCAAATCCATGCACGCATTTCTAAAAGTCGTACGGCACTGTTTCGCCATTCGGACGGATGTTGCACCTTGCACCGCGGATGTTGCACCCTGTAGATATCGATTATTCGGACGACCATAACTTCTGGCTCGTTTAGAGTTACGGGAGCCATAACCTGTCAAAACGAAGGCCACGGTGGGTTCTACGGCTTTGACCTCTTTCAACCGTCAATGGATAGATTAATGCCCAAAAAGGACAACCTGAATCTCAATCGGGTCTCGTAAGTTTTTTACCCTTCGTTTTTTCGACACCGGATTTTTACGGTAAAACGGGATTACCGTGCCTCGTCTTCGATTTACCATCGCTGGAGAGTGGTGCACCATGGTACTGTTCCATTTCAAATCCATGCACGCATTTCTAAAAGTCGTACGGCACAGTTTCGCCATTTCGGACGGATGTTGCACCTTGCACCACGGATGTTGCACCCTGTAGATATCGATTATTCGGACGGCCATAACTTCTGGCTCGTTTAGAGTTACAGGAGCCATAACCTGTCAAAACGAAGGCCATGGTGAGTTCTACGGGTTCGACAGCTTTCGCCCATCAACGGATAGATTAATGCCCGAAAAGGACAACCCGAATCTCAATCGGGTCTCGTAAGTTTTGTACCCTTCGTTTTTTCGACACTGGATTTGTTCGGTAAAACGGGATTACCGTGCCTCGCCTTCGATTTACCATCGCTGGAGAGTGATGCACCATGGTACTATTCCGTTTCAAATCCATGCATGCATTTCTAAAAGTCGTACGACACCGTTTCGCCATTTCGGACGGATTTTGCACCTTGCACCGCGGATGTTGCACCCTGTAGATATCGATTATTCGGACGACCATAACTTCTGGATCGTTTAGAGTTAGGGGAGCCATAGCCTGTCAAAACGAAGGCCACGGTGTGTTCTACGGCTTTGACCGCTTTCAGCCGTCAACGGATAGATTAATGCCCAAAAAGGACAACCCGAATCTCAATCGGGTCTCGTAAGTTTTTTACCCTTCGTTTTTTGGACACCGGATTTTAACCGTAAAACGGGATTACCGTGGCTCGTCTTCGATTTACCTTCGCTGGAGAGTGGTGCGCCACGGTACTGTTCCATTTCAAATCCATGCACGCATTTCTGAAAGTCGTACGGCACAGTTTCGCCATTTCGGACGGATGTTGCACCTTGCACCGCGGATGTTGCACCCTGTAGATATCGATTTTTCGGACGGCCGTAACTTCTGGCTCGTTTAGAGTTACGGGAGGCATAACCTGTCAAAACGAAGGCCACGGTGAGTTCTACGGCTTTGACAGCATTCAGCCGTCAACGGATAGATTAGTGCCCGAAAAGGACAACTCGAATCTCAATCGGGTCTCGTAAGTTTTTTACCCTTCGTTTTTTCGACACCGGATTTTTACGGTAAAATGGGATTACCGTGGCTCGTCTTCGATTTACCATTGCTGGAGAGTCGTGCACCATGGTACTGTTCCGTTTCAAATTCATGCATGCATTTCTAGAAGTCGTACGGCACTGTTTCGCAATTTCGGACAGAAGTTGCACCTTGCACCGCGGATGTTGCACCCTGTAGATATCATTATTTGGACGGCCATAACTTCTGGCTCGTTTAGAGTTACGGGAGCCATAACATGTCAAAACGAAGGGCACGGTGTGTTCTACGGCTTTGACCGCTTTAAGCTGTCAACGGATAGATTAATGTCCAAAAAGGACAACCCGAATCTCAATCGGGTCTCGTAAGTTTTTTATCCTTCGTTTTTTCGACACCGGATTTTTACGATATAACGGGATTACCGTGCCTCGTCTTTGATTTACCATCGCTGGAGAGTGGAGCACCATGGTACTGTTCCGTTTCAAATCCATGCACGCATTTCTAAAAGTCATACGATACTATTTCGCCATTTCAGACGGATGTGGCACCTTGCACCGCGGATGTTGCACCCTATTGATATCGATTATTCGGACGGCCAAAACTTTTGGCTCATTTAGATTTACGGGAGCCATAACCTGTCAAAACGAAGGCCACGATGATTTTTATAGCTTTGACAGCTTTCAGCCGTCAGCGGATAGATTAATGCCTCAAAAGGACAACCCGAATCTCAATCGGGTCTCGTAAGTTTTTTACCCTTCGTTTTTTCGACACCGGATTTTTACGGTAAAACGGGATTACCGTGCCTCGTCTTCGATTTACCTTTGCTGGAGAGTGGTGCACCATGATACTGTTCCGTTTCAAATCCACGCACGCATTTATAAAGGTCGTACGGCACAGTTTTGCCATTTCGGATGGATGTTGCACCTTGCACCGCGGATGTTGTACCCAGTAGATATCGATTATTCGGACGGCCATAACTTTTGGCTCGTTTAGAGTTACGGGAGCCATAACCTGTCAAATCGAAGGCCTCGGTGAGTTCTACAGGTTAGACTGCTTTCAGCCGTCAACGGATAGATTAATGTCCAAAAATGACAACCCGAATCTCAATCGGGTCTCGTATGTTTTTTATCCTACGTTTTTTCGACACCGGATTTTTACGGTATAACGGGATTAACGTGCCTCGTCTTTGATTTACCATCGTTGGAGAGTGGTGCACCATGGTACCGTTCCGTTTCAAATCCATGCACGCATTTCTAAAAGTCGTACGACACTGTTTCGCCATTTCAGACGGATGTTGCACCTTGCACCGCGGATGTTGCACCCTGTAGATATCGATTATTCGGACGGTCATAACTTCTGGCTCATTTAGAGTTATGAGAGCCATAATCTGTCAAAACGAAGGCCAAAGTGAGATCTACAGCTTTGACAGCTTTCAGCCGTCAACGGGTAGATTATTGCCCAAAAAGGACAACCCGAATCTCAATCGGGTCTCGTAAGTTTTTTACTGTTCGTTTTTTCGACCCCGGATTTTAACGATAAAACGGGATTACCGTGGCTCGTCTTCGATTTACCATCACTGGAGAGTGGTGCACCATGGTACTGTTCTATTTCAAATCCATGCACGTTTCTATAAGTCGTACGGCACAGTTTCCCAATTTCGGACGGATGTTGCACCTTGTACCGCAGATGTTGCACCCTGTAGATATCGATTTTTCGGACGGCCGTAACTTCTGGCTCGTTTAGAGTTACGGGAGGCATAACCTGTCAAAACGAAGGCCACGGTGAGTTCTGCGGCTTTAACAGCTTTCAGCCGTCAACGGATAGATTAGTGCCCGAAAAGGACAACTTGAATCTCAATCGGGTCTCGTAAGTTTTTTACCCTTCGTTTTTTCGACACCGGATTTTTACGTTAAAACGGGATTACCGTGCCTCATCTTCGATTTACCATCGCTGGAATGTGGTGCACCATGGTACAGGTTCATTTCAAATCCATGCATGCATTTCTAAAAGTCGTACGGCACCGTTGCGCCATTCGGACGGATGTTGCACCTTGCACCGTGGATGTTGCACCCCGTAGATATCGATTATTCGGACGGCCATAACTTCTGGCTCGTTTAGAGTTACGGGAGCCATAACCTGTCAAAACGAAGGCCACGGTGGGTTCTACGGCTTTGACCGCTTTCAACCGTCAATGGATAGATTAATGCCCAAAAAGGACAACCCGAATCTCAATCGGGTCTCGTAAGTTTTTTCCACTTCGTTTTTTCGACACCGGATTTTTACGGTAAAACGGGATTACCGTGCCTCGTCTTCGATTTACCATCGCTGGAGAGTGGTACACCATGGTACTGTTCCGTTTCAAACCCATGCACTCGTTTTTAAAAGTTGTACGGCACTGTTTCGCCATTTCGGACGGACGTTGCACCTTGTACCGCGGATGTTGCACCCTGTAGATATCGATTATTCGGACGGCCATAACTTCTGGCTCGTTTAGAGTTACGGGAGCCATAACCTGTCAAAACGAAGGCCACGGTGAGTTCTACGGCTTTGACTGCTTTCAGCCATCAACGGATAGATTAATGCCCAAAAAGGACAACACGAATCTCAATCGGGTCTCGTAAGTTTTTTACCCTTCGTTTTTTCGACACCGGATTTTTACGGTATAACAGGATTACCGTGCCTCGTCTTCGATTTACCATCGCTGATGAGTGGTGCACCATGATACTGTTCTGTTTCAAATCCATGCACGCATTTCTAAAAGTCGTACGGCACTGTTTTGCCATTTCGGACGGATGTTGCACCTTGCACAGCGGATGTTGCACCCTGTAGATATCGATTATTCGGACGGTCATAACTTCTGGCTCGTTTAGAGTTATGGGAGCCATAATCTATCAAAACGGAGGCCACGGTGATTTCTACAGCTTTGACAGCTTTCAGCCGTCAACGGGTAGATTAATGCCCAAAAAGGACAACCCGAATCTCAACCGGGTCTCGTAAGTTTTTTACCCTTCGTTTTTTCGACACCGGATTTTAACGGTAAAACGGGATTACGGTGGCTCGTCTTCGATTTACCATCGCTGGAGAGTGGTGCACCATGGTACTGTTCCATTTCAAATCTATGCACGCATTTCTAAAAGTCGTACGGCACAGTTTCCCAATTTCGGACGAATGTTGCACCTTGCACCGCGGATGTTGCACCCTGTAGATATCGATTTTTCGGACGGCCATAACTTCTGGCTCGTTTAGAGTTACGGGAGGCATAACCTGTCAAAACGAAGGCCACGGGGAGTTCTACGGCTTTGACAGCTTTCACCCATCAATGGATAGGATAGTGCCCGAAAAGGACAACTCGAATCTCAATCGGGTCTCGTAAGTTTTTTACCCTTCGTTTTTTCGACACCGGATTTTTAAGGTAATACGGGATTACCGTGGCTCGTCTTTGATTTACCATCGCTGGAGAGTGGTGCACCATGGTATTGTTGCGTTTCAAATCCAAGCATGCATTTCTAAAAGTCGTACGGCACGGTTTCGCCATTTCGGACGGATGTTGCACCTTGCACCGCGGATGTTGCACCCTGTAGATATCGATTATTCGGACGGTCATAACTTCTGGCTCGTTTAGAGTTACGGGAGCCATAACCTGTCAAAACGAAGGCCACGATGAGTTCTACAGCTTTGACAACTTTCAGCCGTCAACGGATAGATTAATCCCCAAAAAGGACAACCCGAATCTCAATCGGGTCTCGTAAGTTTTTTACCCTTCATTTTTTGGACACCGGATTTTAACCGTAAAACAGGATAACCGTGGCTCGTCTTCGATTTAACTTCGCTGGAGAGTGGTGCACCATGGTACTGTTCCATTTCAAATCCATGCACGCATTTCTGAAAGTCGTACGGCACAGTTTCGCCATTTCGGACAGATGTTGCACCTTGCACCGCGGATGTTGCACCCTGTAGATATCGATTTTTCGGACGGCCATAACTTCTGGCTCGTTTAGAGTTACGGGAGGCATAACCTGTCAAAACGAAGGCCACGGTGAGTTCTACGGCTTTGACAGCATTCAGCCGTCAATGGATAGATTAGTGCCCGGAAAGGACAACTCGAATCTCAATCGGGTCTCGTAAGTTTTTTACCCTTCGTTTTTTCGACACCGGATTTTAACGGTAAAACGGGATTACCGTGGCTCGTCTTCGATTTACCATCGCTGGAGAGTGGGGCACCATGGTACTGTTCTGTTTCAAATCCATGCGCAGATTTCTAAAAGTCGTACGTTACTGTTTCGCCATTTCGGACGGATGTTGCACCTTGCACCGCGGATGTTGCACCGTGTAGATATCGATTATTCGGACGGCCATAACTTTTGGCTCGTTTAGAGTTGCAGGAGACATAACCTGTCAAAACGAAGGCCACGGTGAGTTCTACGGCTTTGAGAGCTTTCGGCTGAGGACAACCCGAATCTCAATCGGGTCTCGTAATTTTTGTACCCTTCGTTTTTTCGACACCGGATTTTTACGGTAAAACGGGATTACCGTGCCTCGTCTTCGATTTACCATCGCTGGAGAGTGGTGCACCATGGTACTGTTCCGTTTCAAATCCATGCACGCGTTTTTAAAAGTCGTACGGCACTGTTTCGCCATTTCGGACGGACGTTGCACCTTGCACCGCGGATGTTGCACCCTGTAGATATCGATTATTCGGACGGCCATAACTTCTGGCTCGTTTAGATTTACGGGAGCCATAACCTGTCAAAACGAAGGCCACGGTGAGTTCTACGGCTTTGACCGCTTTCAGCCGTCAACGGATAGATTAATGCCCAAAAAGGACAACACGAATCTCAATCGGGTCTCGTAAGTTTTTACCCTTCGTTTTTTCGACACCGGATTTTTGCGGTATAACGGGATTACCGTGCCTCGTCTTCGATTTACGATCGCTGGAGAGTGGTGCACCATGGTACTATTCCGTTTCAAATCCATGCACGCATTTCTAAAAGTCCTACGGTACTGTTTCGCCATTTCAGACGGATGTTGCACCTTGCACAGCGGATGTTGCACCCTGTAGATATCGATTATTCGGACGGTCATAACTTCTGGCTCATTTAGAGTTATGGGAGGCATAACCTGTCAAAACGAAGGCCACGGTGAGTTCTACAGCTTTGACCACTTTCAGCCGTCAACGGTTAGATTAATGCCCAAAAAGGACAACCCGAATCTCAATCGGGTCTCGTAAGTTATTTACCCTTCGTTTTTTCGACACCGGATTTTTGCGGTATAACGGGATTACCGTGCCTCGTCTTCGATTTACCATCACTGGAGAGTGGTGCACCATAGTACTATTCCGTTTCAAATCCATGCACGCATTTCTAAAAGTCGTACGGCACAGTTTCCCAATTTCGGACGAATGTTGCACCTTGCACCGCGGATGTTGCACCCTGTAGATATCGATTTTTCGGACGACCATAACTTCTGGCTCGTTTAGAGCTACGGGAGGCATAACCTGTCAAAACGAAGGCCACGGTGAGTTCTACGGCTTTGACAGCTTTCACCCATCAACGGATAGAATAGTGCCCGAAAAGGACAACTCGAATCTCAATCGTGTCTCGTAAGTTTTTTACCCTTCGTTTTTTCGACACCGGATTTTTACGGTAAAACGGGATTACCGTGGCTCGTCTTTGATTTACCATCGCTGGAGAGTGGTGCACCATGGTACTGTTCCGTTTCAAATCCATGCATGCATTTCTAAAAGTCGTACGGCACTATTTCGCCATTTCGGACGGATGTTGCACCTTGCACCGTGGATGTTGCACCCTGTAGATATCGATTATTCGGACAACCATAACTTCTGGCTCGTTTAGAGTTACGGGAGCCATAATCTGTCAAAACGAAGGCCACGGTGAGTTCTACGGCTTTGACCGCTTTCAGCCGTCAACGGATAGATTAATGCCCGAAAAGGACAACCCTAATCTCAATTGGGTCTCGTAAGTTTTTTACCCTTCGTTTTTTCGACACCGGATTTTTACGGTAAAACGGGATTACCGTGGCTCGTCTTTGATTTACCATCGCTGGAGAGTGGTGCACCGTGGTACTGTTCCGTTTCAAATCCATGCATGCATTTCTAAAAGTCGTACGGCACTGTTTCGCCATTTCGGACGGACGTTGCACCTTGCACCGCGGATGTTGCACCCTGTAGATATCGATTATTCGGACGGCCATAACTTCTGGCTCGTTTAGATTTACGGGAGCCATAACCTGTCAAAACGAAGGCCACGGTGAGTTCTACGGCTTTGACCGCTTTCAGCCGTCAACGGATAGATTAATGCCCAAAAAGGACAACACGAATCTCAATCGGGTCTCGTAAGTTTTTTACCCTTCGTTTTTTCGACACCGGATTTTTGCGGTATAACGGGATTACCGTGCCTCGTCTTCGATTTACCATCGCTGGAGAGTGGTGCACCATGGTACTATTCCGTTTCAAATCCATGCACGCATTTCCAAAAGTCGTACGGTACTGTTTCGCCATTTCAGACGGATGTTGCACCTTGCACAGCGGATGTTGCACCCTGTAGATATCGATTATTCGGACGGTCATAACTTCTGGCTCGTTTAGAGTTATGGGAGCCATAACCTGTCAAAACGAAGGCCACGGTGAGTTCTACAGCTTTGACCGCTTTCAGCCGTCAACGGTTAGATTAATGCCCAAAAAGGACAACCCGAATCTCAATCGGGTCTCGTAAGTTTTTTACCCTTCGTTTTTTCGACACCGGATTTTAACGGTAAAACGGGATTACCGTGGCTCGTCTTCGATTTACCATCGCTGGAGAGTGGTGCACTATGGTACTGTTCCATTTCAAATCCATGCACGCATTTCTAAAAGTCGTACGGCACAGTTTCCCAATTTCGGACGAATGTTGCACCTTGCACCGCGGATGTTGCACCCTGTAGATATTGATTTTTCGGACGGCCATAACTTCTGGCTCGTTTAGAGCTACGGGAGGCATAACCTGTCAAAACGAAGGCCACGGTGAGTTCTACAGCTTTGATAGCTTTCACCCATCAACGGATAGAATAGTGCCCGAAAAGGACAACTCGAATCTTAATCGGGTCTCGTAAGTTTTTTACCCTTCGTTTTTTCGACACCGGATTTTTACGGTAAAACGGGATTACCGTGGCTCGTCTTTGATTTACCATCGCTGGAGATTGGTGCACCATGGTACTGTTGTGTTTCAAATCCATGCATGCATTTCTAAAAGTCGTACGGCACTATTTCGCCATTTCGGACGGATGTTGCACCTTGCACCGCGGATGTTGCACCCTGTAGATATCGATTATTCGGACGACCATAACTTCTGGCTCGTTTAGAGTTACGGGAGCCATAATCTGTCAAAACGAAGGCCACGGTGAGTTCTACGGCTTTGACCGCTTTCAGCCGTCAACGGATAGATTAATGCCCGAAAAGGACAACCCGAATCTCAATCGGGTCTCGTAAGTTTTTTACCCTTCGTTTTTTCGACACCGGATTTTTACGGTATAACGGGATTACCGTGCCTCGTCTTCGATTTACCATCGCTGAAGAGTGGTGCACCATGGTACTGTTCCGTTTCAAATCCATGCACGCATTTCTAAAAGTCGTACGGCATTGTTTCGCCATTTCGGACGGATGTTGCACCTTGCACCGTTGATGTTGCACCCTGTAGATATCGATTATTCGGACGGTCATAACTTCTTTCTTGTTTAGAGTTATGGGAGCCATAACCTGTCAAAACGAAGGCCACGGTGAGTTCTACAGCTTTGACAGCTTTCAGCCGTCAACGGGTAGATTAATGCCCAAAAAGGACAACCCGAATCTCAATCGGGTCTCGTAAGTTTTTTACCCTTCGTTTTTTCGACACCGGATTTTAACGTTAAAACGGGATTACCGTGGCTCGTCTTCGATTTACCATCGCTGGAGAGTGGTGCACCATGGTATTGTTCCATTTCAAATCCATGCACGCATTTCTAAAAGTCGTACGACACAGTTTCCCAATTTCGGACGAATGTTGCACCTTGCACCGCGGATGTTGCACCCTGTAGATATCGATTTTTCGGACGGCCATAACTTCTGGCTTGTTTATACTTACGGGAGGCATAACCTGTCAAAACGAAGGCCACGGTGAGTTCTATGGCACTGACAGCTTTCACCCGTCAACGGATAGAATAGTGCCCGAAAAGGACAACTCGAATCTCAATCGGGTCTCGTAAGTTTTTTACCCTTCGTTCTTTCGACACCGGATTTTTACGGTAAAACGGGATTACCGTGGCTCGTCTTCGATTTACCATCGCTGGAGAGTGGTGCACCATGGTACTGTTCCGTTTCAAATCCATGCATGCATTTCCAAAATTCGTACGACACTGTTTCGCAATTTCGGACGGATGTTGCACCTTGCACCGCGGATGTTGCACCCTGTAGATATCGATTATTCGGACGGCCATAACTTCTGGCTCGTTTAGAGTTACGGGAGCCATAACCTGTCAAAACGAAGGCCACGGTGAGTTCTACGGCTTTGACCACTTTCAACCGTCAATGGATATATTAATGCCCGGAAAGGACAACCCGAATCTCAATCGGGTCTCGTAAGTTTTTTACACTTCGTTTTTTCGACACCGGATTTTTACGGTAAAACGGGATTACCGTGCCTCGTCTTCGATTTACCATCGCTGGAGAGTCGTGCACCATGGCACTGTTCCGTTTCAAATCCATGCACGCATTTCTAAAAGTCGTACAGCACTGTTTCGCCATTTCGGACGGATGTTGCACCTTGCACCGCGGATGTTGCACCCTGTAGATATCGATTTTTCGAACGGCCATAACTTCTGGCTCGTTTAGATTTACGGGAGGCATAACCTGTCAAAACGAAGGCCACGGTGAGTTCTACAGCTTTAACGGCTTTCAGCCGTCAACGGATAGATTAGTGCCCGAAAAGGACAACTCGAATCTCAATCGGGTCTCGTAAGTTTTTTACCCTTCGTTTTTTCGACACCGGATTTTTACGGTAAAACGGGATTACCGTGCCTCGTCTTCGATTTACCATCGCTGGAGAGTGGTGCACCATGGTACTGTTTCGTTTCAAATCCATGCATGCATTTCTAAAAGTCGTACGGCACTGTTTCGCCATTCGGACGGATGTTGCAGCTTGCACCGTGGATGTTGCACCCTGTAGATATCGATTATTCGGACGGCCATAACTTCTGGCTCGTTTAGAGTTACGGGAGCCATAACCTGTCAAAACGAAGGCCACGGTGGGTTCTAAGGCTTTGACCTCTTTCAACCGTCAATGGATAGATTAATGCCCAAAAAGGACAACCTGAATCTCAATCGGGTCTCGTAAGTTTTTTACACTTCGTTTTTTCGACACCGGATTTTTACGGTAAAACGGGATTACCGTGCCTCGTCTTCGATTTACCATCGCTGGAGAGTGGTGCACCATGGTACTGTTCCGTTTCAAATCCATGCACGCATTTCTAAAAGTCATACGGCACTATTTTGCCATTTCGGACGGACGTTGCACCTTGCACCGCGGATGTTGCACCCTGTAGATATCGATTATTCGGACGGCCATAACTTCTGGCTCGTTTAGAGTTACGGGAGCCATAACCTGTCAAAATTAAGGCCATGGTGAGTTCTACGGCTTTGACCGCTTTCAGCCGTCAACGGATAGATTAATGCCCAAAAAGGACAACACGAATCTCAAGCGGGTCTCGTAAGTTTTTTACCCTTCGTTTTTTCGACACCGGATTTTTACGGTATAACGGGATTACCGTGCCTCGTCTTCGATTTACCATCGCTGGAGAGTGGTGCACCATGGTACTGTTCCGTTTCAAATCCATGCACGCATTTCTAAAAGTCGTACGGCACTGTTTCGCCATTTCGGACGGATGTTGCACCTTGCACAGCGGATGTTGCACCCTGTAGATATCGATTATTCGGACGGTCATAACTTCTGGCTCGTTTAGAGTTATGGGAGCCATAACCTGTCAAAACGAAGGCTACGGTGAGTTTTACAGCTTTGACCGCTTTCAGCCGTCAACGGGTAGATTAATGCCCAAAAAGGACAACCCGAATCTCAATCGGGTCTCGTAAGTTTTTTACCCTTCGTTTTTTCGACACCGGATTTTAACGGTAAAACGGGATTACCGTGGCTCATCTTCGATTTACCATCGCTGGAGAGTGGTGCACCATGGTACTGTTCCATTTCAAATCCATGCACGCATTTCTAAAAGTCGTACGGCACAGTTTCCCAATTTCGGACGAATGTTGCACCTTGCACCGCGGATGTTGCACCCTGTAGATATCGATTTTTCGGACGGCCATAACTTCTGGCTCGTTTAGAGTTACGGGAGGCATAATCTGTCAAAACGAAGACCACGGTGAGTTCTACGGCTTTGACAGCTTTCACCCATCAACGGATAGAATAGTGCCCAAAAAGGACAACTCGAATCTCAATCGGGTCTCGTAAGTTTTTTACCCTTCGTTTTTTCGACACCGGATTTTTACGGTAAAACGGGATTACCGTGGCTTGTCTTTGATTTACCATCGCTAGAGAGTGGTGCACCATGGTACGGTTGCGTTTCAAATCCATGCATGCATTTCTAAAGGTCGTACGGCACTGTTTCGCCATTTCGTACGGATGTTGCACCTTGCACCGCGGATGTTGCACCCTGTAGATATCGATTATTCGGACGACCATAACTTCTGGCTCGTTTAGAGTTACGGGAGCCATAACCTGTCAAAACGAAGGCCACGGTGAGTTCTACGGCTTTGACCGCTTTCAGCCGTCAACGGATAAATTAATGCCCAAAAAGGACAACCCGAATCTCAATCGGGTCTCGTAAGTTTTTTACCCTTCGTTTTTTCGACACCGGATTTTTACGGTATAACGGGATTACCATGCCTCGTCTTCGATTTACCATCGCTGGAGAGTGATGCACCATGGTACTGTTCCGTTTCAAATCCATGCACGCATTTCTAAAAGTCGTACGGCATTGTTTTGCCATTTCGGACGGATGTTGCACCTTGCACCGTTGATGTTGCACCCTGTAGATATCGATTATTCGGACGGTCATAACTTCTGGCTTGTCTAGAGTTATGGGAGCCATAACCTGTCAAAACGAAGGCCACGGTGACTTCTACAGCTTTGACAGCTTTCAGCCGTCAACGGGTAGATTAATGCCCAAAAAGGACAACCCGAATCTCAATCGGGTCTCGTAAGTTTTTTACCCTTCGTTTTTTCGACACCGGATTTTAATAGTAAAACGGGATTACCGTGGCTCGTCTTCGATTTACCATCCCTGGAGAGTGGTGCACCATGGTATTGTTCCATTTCAAATCCATGCACGCATTTCTAAAAGTCGTACGACACAGTTTCCCAATTTCGGACGAATGTTGCACCTTGCACCGCGGATGATGCACCCTATAGATATCGATTTTTCGGACGGCCATAACTTTTGGCTCGTTTAGAGTTACGGGGGGCATAACCTGTCAAAACGAAGGCCACGGTGAGTTCTACGGCATTGACAGCTTTCACCCGTCAACGGATAGAATAGTGCCCGAAAAGGACAACTCGAATCTCAATCGGGTCTCGTAAGTTTTTTACCCTTCGTTCTTTCGACACCGGATTTTTACGGTAAAACGGGATTACCGTGGCTCGTCTTCGATTTACCATCGCTGGAGAGTGGTGCACCATGGTACTGTTCCGTTTCAAATCCATGCATGCATTTCTAAAAGTCGTACGGCACTGTTTCGCAATTTCGGACGGATGTTGCACTTTGCACCGCGGATGTTGCACCCTGTAGATATCGATTATTCGGACGGCCATAACTTCTGGCTCGTTTAGAGTTACGGAAGCCATAACCTGTCAAAACGAAGGCCACGGTGAGTTCTACGGCTTTGACCGCTTTCAACCGTCAATGGATATATTAATGCAAAGAAAGGACAACCCGAATCTCAATCGGGTCTCGTAAGTTTTTTACACTTCGTTTTTTCGACACTGGATTTTTACGGTAAAACGGGATTACCGTGCCTCGTCTTCGATTTACCATCGCTGGAGAGTGGTGCACCATGGAACTGTTCCGTTTCAAATCCATGCACGCATTTCTAAAAGTCGTACAGCACTGTTTCGCCATTTCGGACGGATGTTGCACCTTGCACCGCGGATGCTGCACCCTGTAGATATCGATTTTTCGAACGGCCATAACTTCTGGCTCGTTTAGATTTACGGGAGGCATAACCTGTCAAAACGAAGGCCACGGTGAGTTCTACGGCTTTAACAGCTTTCAGCCGTCAACGGGTAGATTAGTGCCCGAAAAGAACAACTCGAATCTCAATCGGGTCTCGTAAGTTTTTTACCCTTCGTTTTTTCGACACCGGATTTTTACGGTAAAACGGGATTACCATGCCTCGTCTTCGATTTACCATCGCTGGAGAGTGATGCACCATGGTACTGTTTCGTTTCAAATCCATGCATGCATTTCTAAAAGTCGTACGGCACTGTTTCGCCATTCGGACGGATGTTGCAGCTTGCACCGTGGATGTTGCACCCTGTAGATATCGTTATTCGGACGGCCATAACTTCTGGCTCGTTTAGAGTTACGGGAGCCATAACCTGTCAAAACGACGGCCACGGTGGGTTCTACGGCTTTGACCTCTTTCAACCGTCAATGGATAGATTAATGCCCAAAAAGGACAACCTGAATCTCAATCGCGTCTCGTAAGTTTTTTACACTTCGTTTTTTCGACACCGGATTTTTACGGTAAAACGGGATTACCGTGCCTCGTCTTCGATTTACCATCGCTGGAGAGTGGTGCACCATGGTACTGTTCCGTTTCAAATCCATGCACGCATTTCTAAAAGTCGTACGGCACTGTTTCCCCATTTCGGACGGATGTTGCACCTTGCACCGCGGATGTTGCACACTGTAGATATCGATTATTTAGACGGTCATAACTTCTTGCTCTTTTAGAGTTAGGGAGCCATAACCTGTCAAAACGAAGGCCACGGTGAGTTCTACGGCTTTTACCACTTTCAGCCGTCAACGGATAGTTTAATGCCCAAAAAGGACAACTCGAATCTCAATCGGGTCTCGTAAGTTTTTTACCCTTCGTTTTTTCGACACCGGATTTTAACGGTAAAGCGGGATTACCATGGCTCGTCTTCAATTTACCATCGCTGGAGAGTGGGGCGCCATGGTACTGTTCTGTTTCAAATCCATGCGCGTATTTTTAAAAGTCGTACGTTACTGTTTCGCCATTTCGGACGGATGTTGCACCTTGCACCGTGGATGTTGCACCCTGTATATATCAATTATTCGGACGGCCATAACTTCTGGCTCGTTTAGAGTTACAGGAGCCATAACCTGTCAAAATAAAGGCCACGGTGAGTTCTACGGCTTTGACAGCTTTCGGCTGAGGACAACCCGAAGCTCAATCGGGTCTCGTAAGTTTTGTACCCTTCGTTTTTTCGACACCGGATTTTTACGGTAAAACGGGATTACCGTGCCTCGTCTTCGATTTACCATCGCTGGAGAGTGGTGCACCATGGTACTGTTCCTTTTCAAATCCTTGCACGCATTTTTAAAAGTCGTACGACACTGTTTCGCCATTTCGGACGGATGTTGCACCTTGCACCGCGGATGTTGCACCCTGTAGATATCGATTATTCGGACGGCCATAACTTCTGGCTCGTTTAGAGTTACGGGAGCCATAACCTGTCAAAACGAAGCCATGGTGAGTTCTACGGCTTTGACCGCTTTCAGCCGTCAACGGATAGATTAATGCCCAAAAAGGACAACCCGAATCTCAATCGGGTCTCGTAAGTTTTTTACCCTTCGTTTTTTCGACACAGGATTTTTACGGTATAACGGGATTACCGTGCCTCGTCTTCGATTAACCATCGCTGGAGAGTGGTGCACCATGGTACTGTTTCGTTTCAAATCCATGCATGCATTTCTAAAAGTCGTACGGAACTGTTTCTCCATTCGGACGGATGTTGCAGCTTGCACCGTGGATGTTGCACCCTGTAGATATCGATTATTCGGACGACCATAACTTCTGGCTCGTTTAGAGTTACGGGAGCCATAACCTGTCAAAACGACGGCCACGGTGGGTTCTACGGCTTTGACCTCTTTCAACCGTCAATGGATAGATTAATGCCCAAAAAGGACAACCTGAATCTCAATCGGGTCTCGTAAGTTTTTTACACTTTGTTTTTTCGACACCGGATTTTTACGGTAAAACGGGATTACCGTGCCTCGTCTTCGATTTACCATCGCTGGAGAGTGGTGCACCATGGTACTGTTCCGTTTCAAATCCATGCACGCATTTCTAAAAGTCGTACGACACTGTTTCCCCATTTCGGACGGATGTTGCACCTTGCACCGCGTATGTTGCACCCTGTAGATATCGATTATTTGGACGGTCATAACTTCTTGCTCTTTTAGAGTTAGGGAGCCATAACCTGTCAAAACGAAGGCCACGGTGAGTTCTACGGCTTTGACCGCTTTCAGCCGTCAACGGATAGTTTAATGCCCAAAAAGGACAACTCGAATCTCGATCGGGTCTCGTAAGTTTTTTACCCTTCGTTTTTTCGACAAAGGATTTTAACGGTAAAACGGGATTACCGTGGCTCGTCTTCAATTTACCATCGCTGGAGAGTGGGGCACCATGGTACTGTTCTGTTTCAAATCCATGCGCGGATTTCTAAAAGTCGTACGTTACTGTTTCGCCATTTCGGACGGATGTTGCACCTTGCACCGCGGATGTTGCACCCTGTATATATCAATTATTCGGACGGCCATAACTTCTGGCTCGTTTAGAGTTACAGGAGCAATAACCTGTCATAATAAAGGCCACGGTGAGTTCTACGGCTTTGACAGCTTTCGGCTGAGGACAACCCGAATCACAATCGGGTCTCGTAAGTTTTGTACCCTTCGTTTTTTCGACACCGGATTTTTACGGTAAAACGGGATTACCGTGCCTCGTCTTCGATTTACCATCGTTGGAGAGTGGTGCACCATGGTACTGTTCCGTTTCAAATCCATGCACGCGTTTTTAAAAGTCGTACGACACTGTTTCGCCATTTCGGACGGATGTTGCACCTTGCACCGCGGATGTTGCACCCTGTAGATATCGATTATTCGGACGGCCATAACTTCTGGCTCGTTTAGAGTTACGGGAGCCATAACTTGTCAAAACGAAGCCATGGTGAGTTCTACGGCTTTGACCGCTTTCAGCCGTCAACGGATAGATTAATGCCCAAAAAGGACAATCTGAATCTCAATCGGGTCTCGTAAGTTTTCTACCCTTCGTTTTTTCGACACCGGATTTTTACGGTATAACGGGATTACCGTGCCTCGTCTTCGATTTACCATCGCTGGAGAGTTGTGCACCATGGTACTGTTCCGTTTCAAATCCATGCACGCATTTCTAAAAGTCGTACGGCACTGTTTCGCCATTTCAGACGGATGTTGCACCTTGCACCGCGGATGTTGCACCCTGTAGATATCGATTATTCGGACGGTCATAACTTCTGGCTCGTTTAGAGTTATGGGAGCCATAACCTGTCAAAACGAAGGCCACGGTGAGTTCTACGGCTTTGACAGCTTTCACCCGTCAACGGATAGAATAGTGCCCGAAAAGGACAACTCGGATCTTAATCGGGTCTCGTAAGTTTTCTACCCTTCATTTTTTCGACACTGGATTTTTACGGTAAAACGGGATTGCCGTGCCTCGTCTTCGATTTACCATCACTGGAGAGTGGTGCACCATGGTACTGTTCCGTTTCAAATCCATGCACGTGTTTTTAAAAGTCGTACGACACTGTTTCGCCATTTCGGACGGACGTTGCACCTTGCACCGCGGATGTTGCACCTTGCACCGCGGATGTTGCACCCTGTAGATATCGATTATTCGGACGGCCATAACTTCTGGCTCTTTTAGAGTTACGGGAGCCATAACCAGTCAAAACGAAGGCCATGGTGAGTTCTACGGCTTTGACCACTTTCCGCCGTCAACGGATAGATTAATGCCCAAAAAGGACAACCCGAATCTCAATCGGGTCTCGTAAGTTTTTTACCCTTCGTTTTTTCGACACCGGATTTTTACGGTATAACGGGATTACCGCCCTCGTCTTTGATTTACCATCACTGGAGGGTGGTGCACCATGGTACTGTTCCGTTTCAAATCCACGCACGCATTTCTAAAAGTCGTACAACACTGTTTCGCCATTTCGGACGGATGTTGCACCTTGCACCGCGGATGTTGCACCCTGTAGATATCGATTTTTCGGACGGCCATAACTTCTGGCTCGTTTAGATTTACGGGAGGCATGAACTGTCAAAACGAAGGCCACGGTGAGTTCTACGGCTTTAACAGCTTTCAGCCGTCAACGGGTAGATTAGTGCCCGAAAAGAACAACTCGAATCTCAATCGGGTCTCGTATGTTTTTTACCCTTCGTTTTTTCGACACTGGATTTTTACGGTAAAACGGGATTACCGTGCCTCGTCTTCGATTTACTATCGCTGGAGAGTGATGCACCATGGTACTGTTTCGTTTCAAATCCATGCATGCATTTCTAAAAGTCGTACGGCACTGTTTCGCCATTCGGACGGATGTTGCAGCTTGCACCGTGGATGTTGCACCCTGTAGATATCGTTATTCGGACGGCCATAACTTCTGGCTCGTTTAGAGTTACGGGAGCCATAACCTGTCAAAACGAAGGCCACGGTGGGTTCTACGGCTTTGACCTCTTTCAACCGTCAATGGATAGATTAATACCCAAAAAGGACAACCTGAATCTCAATCGGGTCTCGTAAAATTTTTACACTTCGTTTTTTCGACACCGGATTTTTACGGTATAACGGGATTACCGTGCCTCGTCTTCGATATACCATCGCTGGAGAGTGGTGCACCATGGTACTGTTCCATTTCAAATCCATGCATGCATTTCTAAAAGTCGTACGGCACTGTTTCGCCATTTCAGACGGATGTTGCACCTTGCACCGCGGATGTTGCACCCTGTAGATATCGATTATTCGGACGGTCATAACTTCTGGCTCGTTTAGAGTTATGGGAGCCATAACCTGTCAAAACGAAGGCCACGGTGAGTTCTACGGCTTTGACAGCTTTCACCCGTCAACGGATAGAATAGTGCCCGAAAAGGACAACTCGAATCTTAATCGGGTCTCGTAAGTTTTCTACCCTTCATTTTTTCGACACTGGATTTTTACGGTAAAACGGGATTGCCGTGCCTCGTCTTCGATTTACCATCACTGGAGAGTGGTGCACCATGGTACTGTTCCGTTTCAAATCGATGCACGCGTTTTTAAAAGTCGTACGACACTGTTTCGCCATTTCGGACGGATGTTGCACCTTGCACCGCGGATGTTGCACCTTGCACCGCGGATGTTGCACCCTGTAGATATCGATTATTCGGACGGCCATAACTTCTGGCTCTTTTAGAGTTACGGGAGCCATAACCAGTCAAAACGAAGGCCATGGTGAGTTCTACGGCTTTGACCACTTTCCGCCGTCAACGGATAGATTAATGCCCAAAAGGGACAACCCGAATCTCAATCGGGTCTCGTAAGTTTTTTACCCTTCGTTTTTTCGACACCGGATTTTTACGGTATAACGGGATTACCGTGCCTCGTCTTTGATTTACCATCACTGGAGAGTGGTGCACCATGGTACTGTTCCGTTTCAAATCCACGCACGCATTTCTAAAAGTCGTACAACACTGTTTCGCCATTTCGGACGGATGTTGCACCTTGCACCGCGGATGTTGCACCCTGTAGATATCGATTTTTCGGACGGCCATAACTTCTGGCTCGTTTAGATTTACGGGAGGCATGACCTGTCAAAACGAAGGCCACGGTGAGTTCTACGGCTTTAACAGCTTTCAGCCGTCAACGGGTAGATTAGTGCCCGAAAAGAACAACTCGAATCTCAATCGGGTCTCGTAAGTTTTTTACCCTTCGTTTTTTCGACACCGGATTTTTACGGTAAAACGGGATTACCATGCCTCGTCTTCGATTTACCATCGCTGGAGAGTGATGCACCATGGTACTGTTTCGTTTCAAATCCATGCATGCATTTCTAAAAGTCGTACGGCACTGTTTCGCCATTCGGACGAATGTTGCAGCTTGCACCGTGGATGTTGCACCCTGTAGATATCGTTATTCGGACGGCCATAACTTCTGGCTCGTTTAGAGTTACGGGAGCCATAACCTGTCAAAACGAAGGCCACAGTGTGTTCTACGGCTTTGACCTCTTTCAACCGTCAATGGATAGATTAATGCCCAAAAAGGACAACCTGAATCTCAATCGGGTCTCGTAAAATTTTTACACTTCGTTTTTTCGACACCGGATTTTTACGGTAAAACGGGATTACCGTGCCTCGTCTTCGATTTACCATCGCTGGAGAGTGGTGCACCATGGTACTGTTCCGTTTCAAATCCATGCACGCATTTCTAAAAGTCGTACGGCACTGTTTCACCATTTCGGACGGATGTTGCACCTTGCACCGCGGATGTTGCACCCTGTAGATATCGATTATTTGGACGGTCATAACTTCTTGCTCTTTTAGAGTTAGGGAGCCATAACCTGTCAAAACGAAGGCCACGGTGAGTTCTATGGCTTTGACCGCTTTCAGCCGTCAACGGATAGTTTAATGCCCAAAAAGGACAACTCGAATCTCAATCGGGTCTCGTAAGTTTTTTACGCTTCATTTTTTCGACACCGGATTTTAACGGTAAAACGGGATTACCGTGGCTCGTCTTCAATTTACCATCGCTAGAGAGTGGGGCGCCATGGTACTGTTCTGTTTCAAATCCATGCGCGGATTTCTAAAAGTCGTACGTTACTGTTTCGCCATTTCGGACGGATGTTGCACCTTGCACCGCGGATGTTGCACCCTGTATATATCAATTATTCGGACGGCCATAACTTCTGGCTCGTTTAGAGTTACAGGAGCAATAACCTGTCATAATAAAGGCCACGGTGAGTTCTACGGCTTTGACAGCTTTCGGCTGAGGACAACCCGAATCTCAATCGGGTCTCGTAAGTTTTGTACCCTTTGTTTTTTCGACACCGGATTTTTACGGTAAAACGGGATTACCGTGCCTCGTCTTCTATTTACCATCGTTGGAGAGTGGTGCACCATGGTACTGTTCCGTTTCAAATCCATGCACGCGTTTTTAAAAGTCGTACGACACTGTTTCGCCATTTCGGACGGATGTTGCACCTTGCACCGCGGATGTTGCACCCTGTAGATATCGATTATTCGGACGGCCGTAACTTCTGGCTCGTTTAGAGTTACGGGAGCCATAACTTGTCAAAACAAAGCCATGGTGAGTTCTACGACTTTGACCGCTTTCAGCCGTCAACGGATAGATTAATGCCCAAAAAGGACAATCTGAATCTCAATCGGGTCTCGTAAGTTTTCTACCCTTCGTTTTTTCGACACCGGATTTTTACGGTATAACGGGATTACCGTGCCTCGTCTTCGATTTACCATCGCTGGAGAGTTGTGCACCATGGTACTGTTCCGTTTCAAATCCATGCACGCATTTCTAAAAGTCGTACGGCACTGTTTCGCCATTTCAGACGGATGTTGCACCTTGCACCGCGGATGTTGCACCCTGTAGATATCGATTATTCGGACGGTCATAACTTCTGGCTCGTTTAGAGTTATGGGAGCCATAACCTGTCAAAACGAAGGCCACGGTGAGTTCTACAGCTTTGACTGCTATCAGCCGTCAATGGGTAGATTAATGCCCAAAAAGGACAACCCGAATCTCAATCGGGTCTCGTAAGTTTTTTACCCTTCGTTTTTTCGACACCGGATTTTGACGGTAAAACGGGATTACCGTGGCTCGTCTTCGATTTACCATCACTGGAGAGTGGTGCACCATGGTACTGTTCCATTTCAAATCCATGCACACATTTCTAAGAGTCGTACGGCACAGTTTCCCAATTTCGGACGAATGTTGCACCTTGCACCGCGGATGTTGCACCCTGTAGATATCGATTTTTCGGACGGCAATAACTTCTGGCTCGTTTAGAGTTACGGGAGGAATAACCTATCAAAACGAAGGCCACGGTGAGTTCTACGGCTTTGACAGCTTTCACCCGTCAAAGGATAGAATAGTGCCCGAAAAGGACAACTCGAATCTCAATCGGGTCTCGTAAGTTTTTTACCCTTCGTTTTTTCGACACCGGAATTGTACGGTAAAACAGGATTACCGTGGCTCGTCTTCGATTTACCATCGCTGGAGAGTGGTGCACCATGGTACTGTTCCATTTCAAATCCATGCATGCATTTCTAAAAGTCATACGGCACTGTTTCTCCATTTCGGATGGATGTTGCACGTTGCACCGTGGATGTTGCACCCTGTAGATATCGATTATTCGGACGGCCATAACTTCTGGCTCGTTTAGAGTTACGGGAGCCATAACCTGTCAAAACGAAGGCCACGGTGAGTTCTACGGCTTTGACCGCTTTCAGCCGTCAACGGATAGATTAATGCCCAAAAAGGACAACCCGAATCTCAATCGGGTCTCGTAAGTTTTTTACCCTTCGTTTTTTCGACACCGGATTTTTACGGTATAACGGGTTACCTTGCCTCGTCTTCGATTTACCATGGCTGGAGAGTGGTGCACCATGGTACTGTTCCGTTTCAAATCCATGCACGCATTTCTAAAAGTCGTACGGCACTGTTTCGCCATTTCGGACGGATGTTGCACCTTGCACCGCGGATGTTGCACCCTGTAGATATCGATTATTCGGACGGGCATAACTTCTGGCTCGTTTAGAGTTACAGGAGCCATAACCTGTCAAAACGAAGGCCACGGTGAGTGCTACGGCTTTGACAGCTTTCAGCCGTCAACGGATAGATTAATGCTCGAAAAGGACAACCCGAATCTCAAATGGGTCTCGTAAGTTTTCTACCCTTCGTTTTTTCGACACCGGATTTTTACCGTAAAACGGGATTACCGTGGCTCGTCTTCGATTTAACTTGCTGGAGAGTGGTGCATCATGGTACTGTTCCGTTTCAAATCCATGCACGCATTTCTAAAAGTCGTACGGCACAGTTTCCCAATTTCGGACGGATGTTGCACCTTGCACCGCGGATGTTGCACCCTGTAAATATCGATTTTTCGGACGGCCGTAACTTCTGGCTCGTTTAGAGTTACAGGAGGCATAACCTGTCAAAACGAAGTCCACGGTGAGTTCTACGGCTTTGACAGCTTTTAGCCGTCAACGGATAGATTAGTGCCCGAAAAGGACAACTCGAATCTCAATCGGGTCTCGTAAGTTTTTTACCCTTCGTTTTTTCGACACCGGATTTTTACGGTCAAACGGGATTACCGTGGCTCTTCTTCGATTTACCATCGCTGGAGAGTGGTGGACCATGGTACTGTTCTGTTTCAAATCCATGCACGCGTTTCTAAATGTCGTACGGCACTGTTTCGCCATTTCGGACGGATGTTGCACCTTGCACCGCGGATGTTGCACCCTGTAGATATCGATTATTCGGACGGCCATAACTTCTGGCTCGTTTAGAGTTACGGGAGCCATAACCTGTCAAAACGAAGGCCACAGTGAGTTCTACGGCATTGACTGCTTTCAGCCATCAACGGATAGATTAATGCCCAAAAAGGACAACCCGAATCTCAATCGGATCTCGTAATTTTTTACCCTTCGTTTTTTCGACACCGGATTTTTACGGTATAACGGGATTACCGTGCCTCGTCTTCGATTTACCATCGCTGGAGAGTGGTGCACCATGGTACTGTTCCGTTTCAAATCCATGCACGCATTTCTAAAAGTCGTACGACACTGTTTCGCCATTTCGGACGGATGTTGCACCTTGCACCGCAGATGTTGCACCTCATAGATATCGATTATTCGGACGGTCATAACTTCTGGCTCGTTTAGAGTTACAGGAGCCATAACCTGTCAAAACGAAGGCCACGGTGAGTTCTACGGCTTTGACACCTTTCAGCCGTCAACGGATAGCTTAATGCCCGAAAAGGACAACCCGAATCTCAATCGGGTCTCGTAAGTTTTGTACCCTTTGTTTTTTCGACACATGGATGTTGCACCCTGTAGATATCGATTTTTCGGACGGCCATAACTTATGGCTCGTTTAGAGTTACGGGAGGCATAACCTGTCAAAACGAAGGCCACGGTGAGTCCTACGGCTTTGACCGCTTTCAGCCGTCAACTGATAGATTAATGCCCAAAAAGGACAACCCGAATCTCAATTGGGTCTCGTAAATTTTTTACCCTTCGTTTCTTTGATACCGGATTTTAATGGCAAAACGGGATTACCGTGGCTCGTCTTCGATTTACCATAGCTGGAGTGTGGTGCACCATGGTACTGTTCCATTTCAAATACATGCACGCATTTCTAAACGTCGTACGACACAGTTTCGCCATTTCGGACGGATGTTGCACCTTGCGCCGCGGATGTTGCACCCTGTAGATATCGATTATTCGGACGGTCATAACTTCTGGCTCGTTTAGAGTTACGGGAGCCATAACCTGTCAAAACGAAGGCCACTGTGAGTTCTGCGGCTTTGACCGCATTCAGCCGTCAACAGATAGATTAATGCCCAAAAAGGATTACCCGAATCTCAATCGGGTCTCGTAAGTTTTTTACCCTTCGTTTTTTCGACAGCGGATTTTAACGGTAAAACGGGATTACCGTGGCTCGTCTTCGATTTACCATCGCTGGAGAGTGGCGCCCCATGGTACTGTTCCATTTCAAATCCATGCACGCATTTCTGAAAGTCGTATGGAACAGTTTGGCCATTTCGGACGGATGTTGCACCTTGCACCGTGGAAGTTGCACCCTATAGATATCGATTATTCTTACGGCCATAACTTCTGGCTCGTTTAGAGTTACAGGAGCCATAGCCTGTCAAAACGAAGGCCACGGTGAGTTCTACGGCTTTGACACCTTTCAGCCGTCAACGGATAGCTTAATGCCCGAAAAGGACAACCCGAATCTCAATCGGGTCTCGTAAGTTTTGTACCCTTTGTTTTTTCGACACCGGATTTTTACGGTAAAACGGGATTACCTTGGCTCCTCTTCGATTTAACATGCTGGAGAGTGGTGCACCATGGCACTGTTCCGTTTCAAATCCATGCACGCATTTTTAAAAGTCGTACGGCACAGTTTCCCAATTTCGGACGGATGTTGCACCTTGCACCGTGGATGTTGCACCCTGTAGATATCGATTTTTCGGACGGCCATAACTTCTGGCTCGTTTAGAGTTACGGGAGGCATAACCTATCAAAACGAAGGCCACGGTGAGTTCTACGACTTTGACAGCTTTTAGCCGTCAACGGATAGATTAGTGCCCGAGAAGGACAACTCGAATCTCAATCTGGTCTCGTAAGTTTTTTACCCTTCATTTTTTCGACACCTGATTTTTAGGGTAAAATGGGATTACCGTGGCTCGTCTTCGATTTACCATCGCTTGAGAGTGGTGCACCATGGTGCTGTTCCGTTTCAAATCCATGCATGCATTTCTAAAAGTCGTACGGCACCGTTTCACCATTTCGTACGGATGTTGCACCTTGCACCGCGGATGTTGCACCCTGTAGATATCGATTATTCGGACGGCCCTAACTTCTGGCTCGTTAAGAGTTACGGGAGGCTTAACCTGTCAAAACGATGGCCACGGTGAGTTCTACGGCTTTGACAGCATACAGCCGTCAACGGATAGATTAGTGCCCGAAAAGGACAACTCGAATCTCAATCTGGTCTCGTAAGTTTTTTACCCTTCGTTTTTTCAACACCTGATTTTTACAGTAAAACGGGATTACCGTGGCTCTTCTTCGATTTACCATTGCTGGAGAGTGGTGCACCATGGCACTGTTCCGTTTCAAATCCATGCATGCATTTCTAAAAGTCGTACGGCACTATTTCGCCATTTCGGACGGATGTTGCACCTTGCACCGCGGATGTTGCACCCTATAGATATCGATTATTCGGATGGCCATAACTTCTGGCTCGTTTAGAGTTAAAGGAGCCATAACCTGTCAAAATGAAGGCCACGGTGAGTTCTACGGCTTTGACCGCTTTCAACCGTCAATGGATAGATTAATGCCCAAAAAGGACAACCCGAATCTCAATCGGGTCTCGTAAGTTTTTTACACTTTGTTTTTTCGACACCGGATTTTTACGGTAAAACGAGATTACCGTGCCTCGTCTTCGATTTACCATTGCTGGAGGGTGGTGCACCATGGTACTGTTCCGTTTCAAATCCATGCACGCATTTCTAAAAGTCGTAAAGCACTGTTTCGCCATTTCGGACGGATGTTGCACCTTGCACCGCGGATGTTGCACCCTGTAGATATCGATTATTCGGACGGTCATAACTTCTGGCTCGTTTAGAGTTACGGGAGCCATAACCTGTCAAAACGAAGGCCACGGTGAGTTCTACGGCTTTGACCGCTTTCAGCCGTCAACGGATAGATTAATGCCCAAAAAGGACAACCCGAATCTCAACCGGTTCTCGTAAGTTTTTTACCCTTCGTTTTTTCGACACCGGATTTTAACGGTAAAACGGGATTACCGTGGCTCGTCTTCGATTTACCATCGCTGGAGAGTGATGCACCATGGTACTGTTCCATTTCAAATCCATGCACGCATTTCTAAAAGTCGTACAGCACAGTATCGCCATTTCGGACTGATGTTGCACCTTGCACCGCGGATGTTGCACCCTGTAGATATCGATTATTCGGACGGCCATAACTTCTGGCTCGTTTAGAGTTACAGGAGCCATAACCTGTCAAAACGAAGGCCTCGATGAGTTCTACGGCTTTGACAGATTTCGGCCGTCAACGGATAGATTAATGCCCGAAAAGGACAACCCGAATCTCAACCGGGTCTCGAAAGTTTTGTACCCTTCGTTTTTTCAACACCGGATTTTTACGGTAAAACGGGATTACCGTGCCTCGTCTTCGATTTACCATCGCTGGAGAGTGGTGCACCATGGTACTGTTCCGTTTCAAATCCGTGCACGCATTTCTAAAAGTCGTACGACACTGTTTCGCCATTTTGGACGGATGTTGCACCTTGCACCGCGGATGTTGCACCCTGTAGATATCGATTATTCGGACGGCCATAACTTCTGGCACGTTTAGAGTTATGGGAGCCATAACCTGTCAAAACGAAGGCCACAGTGAGTTCTACGGCTTTGACCGCTTTCAGCCATCAACGGATAGATTAATGCCCAAAAAGGACAACCCGAATCTCAATCGGGTCCCGTAGGTTTTTTACCCTTCATTTTTTCGACACCGGATTTTTACGGTATAACGGGATTACCGTGCCTCGTCTTCGATTTACCATCGCTGGAGAGTGGTGCACCATGGTACTGTTCCGTTTCAAATCCATGCACGCATTTCTAAAAGTCGTACGGCACTGTTTCGCCATTTTGGATGGAAGTTGCACCTTGCACCGTGGATATTGCACCCTGTAGATATCGATTATTCGGACGGTCATAACTTCTGGCTCGTTTAGAGTTACGGGAGCCATAACCTGTCAAAACGAAGGCCACGGTGAGTTCTACGGCTTTGACCGCTTTCAACCGTCAATGGATAGATTAATGCCCAAAAAGGACAACCCGAATCTCAATCGGGTCTCGTAAGTTTTTTACCCTTCGTTTTTTCGACACCGGATTTTAACGGTAAAACGGGATTACCGTGGCTCGTCTTCGATTTACCATCGCTGGAGAGTAGTGCACCATGGTACTGTTCTATTTCAAATCCATGCACGCATTTCTAAAAGTCGTACGGCACAGTTTCCCAATTTCGGACGGATGTTGCACCTTGCACCACGGATGTTGCACCCTGTATATATCGATTTTTCGGACGGCCATAACTTCTGGCTCGTTTAGAGTTACGGGAGGCATAACCTGTCAAAACGAACGCCACGGTGAGTTCTGCGGCTTTGACCGCTTTCAGCCGTCAACGGATAGATTAATGCCCAAAAAGGACCACCCGAATCTCAATTGGGTCTCGTAAATTTTTACCCTTCGTTTCTTCGACACCGGATTTTAACGGTAAAACGGGATTACCGTGGCTCGTCTTCGATTTACCATCGCTGGAGAGTGGTGCACCATGGTACTGTTCCATTTCAAATACATGCACGCATTTCTAAAAGTCGTACAACACAGTTTCGCCATTTCGGACGGATGTTGCACCTTGCACCGCGGATGTTGCACCCTGTAGATATCGATTATTCGGACGGTCATAACTTCTGGCTCGTTTAGAGTTACGGGAGCCATAACCTGTCAAAACGAAGGCCACTGTGAGTTCTGCGGCTTTGACCGCTTTCAGCCGTCAACAGATAGATTAATGCCCAAAAAGGACAACCCGAATCTCAATCGGGTCTCGAAATTTTTTTACCCTTCGTTTTTCGACACCGGATTTTAACGGTAAAACGGGATTACCGTGGCTCGTCTTCGATTTACCATCGCTGGAGAGTGGCGCACCATGGTACTGTTCCATTTCAAATCCATGCACGCATTTCTGAAAGTCGTACGGAATAGTTTCGCCATTTCGGACGGATGTTGCACCTTGCACCGCGGAAGTTGCACCCTGTAGATATCGATTATTCAGACGGCCATAACTTCTGGCTCGTTTAGAGTTACAGGAGCCATAGCCTGTCAAAAAGAAGGCCACGGTGAGTTCTACCGCTTTGGCAGCTTTCAGCCGTCAACGGATAGCTTAATGCCCGAAAAGGACAACCCGAATCTCAATCGGGTCTCGTAAGTTTTGTACCCTTCGTTTTTTCGACACCGGATTTTTACATTAAAACAGGATTACCGTGGCTCGTATTCGATTTAACATGCTGGAGAGTGGTGCACCATGGTACTGTTCCGTTTCAAATCCATACACGCAATTCTAAAAGTCGTACGGCACAGTTTCCCAATTTCGGACGGATGTTGCACCTTGCACCGCGGATGTTGCACCCTGTAGATATCGATTTTTCGGACGGCCATAACTTCTGGCTCGTTTAGAGTTACGGGAGGCATAACCTGTCAAAACGAAGGCCACGGTGGATTCTACGGCTTTGACATCTTTTAGCCGTCAACGGGTAGATTAGTGCCCAAAAAGGACAACTCGAATCTCAATCGGGTCTCGTAAGTTTTTTACCCTTCGTTTTTTCGACACCGGATTTTTACGGTAAAACGGGATTACCATGGCTCGTCTTCGATTTACTATCGCTGGAGAGTGGTGCACCATGGTGCTGTTCCGTTTCAAATCCATGCATGCATTTCTAAAAGTCGTACGACACTGTTTCGCCATTTCGTACGGATGTTGCATCTTGCACCGCGGATGTTGCACCCTGTAGATATCGATTATTCGGACGGCCATAACTTCTGGCTCGTTTAGAGTTACGGGAGCCATAACCTGTCAAAACGAAGGCCACGGTGAGTTCTACGGCTTTGACCGCTTTCAACCGTCAATGGATAGATTAATGTCCAAAAAGGACAACCCGAATCTCAATCGGGTCTCGTAAGTTTTTATACTTCGTTTTTTCGACACAGGATTTTTACGGTAAAACGGGATTACCGTGCCTCGTCTTCGATTTACCATCGCTGGAGAGTGGTGCACCATGGTACTGTTCCGTTTCAAATCCATGCACGGATTTCTAAAAGTCGTACAGCACTGTTTCGCCATTTCAGACGGATGTTGCACCTTGCACCGCGGATGTTGCACCCTGTAGATATCGATTATTCGGACGGTCATAACTTCTGGCTCGTTTAGAGTTACGGTAGTCATAACCTGTCAAAAAGAAGGCCACGGTGAGTTCTACGGCTTTGACCGCTTTCAGCCATCAACGGATAGATTAATGCCCAAAAAGGACAACCCGAATCTCAATCGGGTCTCGTAAGTTTTTTACCCTTCGTTTTTTCGACACCGGATTTTAACGGTAAAACGGGATTACCATGGCTCGTCTTCGATTTACCATCGCTGGTGAGTGGTGCACCATGGCACTTTTCCATTTCAAATCCATGCACGCATTTCTAAAAGTCGTACGGCACTGTTTCCCAATTTCGGACGGATGTTGCATCTTGCACCGCGGATGTTGCACCCTGTAGATATCGATTTTTCGGACGGCCATAAATTCTGGCTCGTTTAGAGTTACGGGATGCATAACCTGTCAAAATGAAGGCCACGATGAGTTCTACGACTTTGACAGCTTTCAGCCGTCAACGGATAGATTAGTGCCCGAAAAGGACAACCCGAATCTCAATCGGGTCTCGTAAGTTTTGTACCCTTCTTTTTTCGACACCGGATTTTTACGGTAAAACGGGATTACCGTGCCTCCTCTTCGATTTACCATTGCTGGAGAGTGGTGCACCATGGTACTGTTCCGTTTCAAATCCATGCATGCGTTTCTAAAAGTCGTACGGCACTGTTTCGCCATTTCGGACGGACGTTGCACCTTTCACCGCAGATGTTGCACCCTGTAGATATCGATTATTCGGACGGCCATAACTTCTGGCTCGTTTAGAGTTACGGGAGCCATAACCTGTCAAAACGTAGGCCACGGTGTGTTCTACGGCTTTGACCGCTTCCAACCGTCAATGGATAGATTAATGCCCAAAAAGGACAACCCGAATCTCAATCGGGTCTCGTAAGTTTTTTACACTTTGTTTTTTCGACACCGGATTTTTACGGTAAAACGAGATTACCGTGCCTCGTCTTCGATTTACCATTGCTGGAGAGTGGTGCACCATGGTACTGTTCCGTTTCAAATCCAAGCACGCATTTCTAAAAGTCGTACAACACAGTTTCGCCATTTCGGACGGATGTTGCACCTTGCACCGCGGATGTTGCACCCTGTAGATATCGATTATTCGGACGTTCATAACTTCTGGCTCGTTTAGAGTTACGGGAGCCATAACCTATCAAAACGTAGGCCACGGTGAGTTCTACGGCTTTGATCGCTTTCAGCCGTCAACTGATAGATTAATGCCCAAAAAGGACAACCCGAATCTCAACCGGTTCTCGTAAGTTTTTTACCCTTCGTTTTTTCGACACCGGATTTTAACGGTAAAACGGGATTACCGTGGCTCGTCTTCGATTTACCATCGCTGGAGAGTGGTGCACCATGGTACTGTTCCATTTCAAATCCATGCACGCATTTCTAAAAGTCGTACGGCACAGTTTTGCCATTTCGGACTGATGTTGCACCTTGCACCGTGGATGTCGCACCCTGTAGATATCGATTATTCGGACGGCCATAACTTCTGGCTCGTTTAGAGCTATAGGAGCCATAACCTGTCAAAACGAAGGCCACGGTGAGTTCTACGGCTTTGACAGATTTCGGCCGTCAACGGATAGATCAATTCCCGAAAAGGACAACCCGTATCTCAATAGGGTCTCGTAAGTTTTGTACCCTTCGTTTTTTCAACACCGGATTTTTACGGTAAAACGGGATTACCGTGCCTCGTCTTCGATTTACCATCGCTGGAGAGTGGTGCACCATGGTACTGTTCCGTTTCAAATCCATGCACGCATTTCTAAAAGTCGTACAGCACTGTTTCGCCATTTCGGACGGATGTTGCACCTTGCACCGCGGATGTTGCACCCTGTAGATATCGATTATTCGGACGTTCATATCTTCTGGCTCGTTTAGAGTTACGGGAGCCATAACCTATCAAAACGAAGGCCACGGTGAGTTCTACGGCTTTGACCGCTTTCAGCCGTCAACGGATAGATTAATGCCCAAAAAGGACAACCCGAATCTCAATCGGGTCTAGTAAGTTTTTTACCCTTCATTTTTTCGACACCGGATTTTTACGGTATAACGGGATTACCGTGCCTCGTCTTCGATTTACCATCGCTGGAGAGTGGTGCACCATGGTACTGTTCCGTTTCAAATCCATGCACGCATTTCTAAAAGTCGTACGGCACTGTTTCGCCATTTTGGACGGAAGTTGCACCTTGCACCGTGGATGTTGCACCCTGTAGATATCGATTATTCGGACGGTCATAACTTCTGGCTCGTTTAGAGTTATGGGAGCCATAACCTGTCAAAACGAAGGCCACGGTGAGTTCTACAGCTTTGACAGCTTTCAGCCGTCAACGGGTAGATTGATGCCCAAAAAGGACAACCCGAATCTCAATCGGGTCTCGTAAGTTTTTTACCCTTTGTTTTTTCGATACCGGATTTTAACGGTAAAACGGGATTACCGTGGCTCG
Organism: Allium cepa; assembly: GCA_030765085.1. Classification (NCBI taxonomy): domain Eukaryota; kingdom Viridiplantae; phylum Streptophyta; class Magnoliopsida; order Asparagales; family Amaryllidaceae; genus Allium; species Allium cepa. The sequence goes on from CM060941.1 coordinate 5,768,801, forward strand.
TCTTCGATTTACCATCGCTGGAGAGTAGTGCACCATGGTACTGTTCTATTTCAAATCCATGCACGCATTTCTAAAAGTCATACGGCACAGTTTCCCAATTTCGGACGGATGTTGCACCTTGCACCACGGATGTTGCACCCTGTATATATCGATTTTTCGGACGGCCATAACTTCTGGCTCGTTTAGATTTACGGGAGGCATAACCTGTCAAAACGAACGCCACGGTGAGTTCTGCGGCTTTGACCGCTTTCAGCCGTCAACGGATAGATTAATGCCCAAAAAGGACAACCCGAATCTCAATTGGGTCTCGTAAATTTTTACCCTTCGTTTCTTCGACACCGGATTTTAACGGTAAAACGGGATTACCGTGGCTCGTCTTCGATTTACCATCGCTGGAGAGTGGTGCACCATGGTACTGTTCCATTTCAAATACATGCACGCATTTCTAAAAGTCGTACGACACAGTTTCGCCATTTCGGACGGATGTTGCACCTTGCACCGCGGATGTTGCACCCTGTAGATATCGATTATTCGGACGGTCATAACTTCTGGCTCGTTTAGAGTTACGGGAGCCATAACCTGTCAAAATGAAGGCCACTGTGAGTTCTGCGGCTTTGACCGCTTTCAGCCGTCAACAGATAGATTAATGCCCAAAAAGGACAACCCGAATCTCAATCGGGTCTCGAAATTTTTTTACCCTTCGTTTTTTCGACACCGGATTTTAACGGTAAAACGGGATTACCGTGGCTCGTCTTCGATTTACCATCGCTGGAGAGTGTCGCACCATGGTACTGTTCCATTTCAAATCCATGCACGCATTTCTGAAAGTCGTACGGAACAGTTTCGCCATTTCGGATGGATGTTGCACCTTGCACCGCGGAAGTTGCACCCTGTAGATATCGATTATTCGGACGGCCATAACTTCTTGCTCGTTTAGAGTTACAGGAGCCATAGCCTGTCAAAACGAAGGCCAGGGTGAGTTCTACCGCTTTGACAGCTTACAGCCGTCAACGGATAGCTTAATGCCCGAAAAGGACAACCCGAATCTCAATCGGGTCTCGTTAGTTTTGTACCCTTCGTTTTTTCGACACCGGATTTTTACGGTAAAACAGGATTACCGTGGCTCGTCTTCGATTTAACATGTTGGAGAGTGGTGCACCATGGTACTGTTCCGTTTCAAATCCATGCACGCATTTCTAAAAGTCGTACGGCACAGTTTCCCAATTTCGGACGGATGTTGCACCTTGCACCGCGGATGTTGCACCCTATAGATATCGATTTTTCGGACGGCCATAACTTCTGGCTCGTTTAGAGTTACGGGAGGCACAACCTGTCAAAACGAAGGCCACGGTGAGTTCTATGGCTTTGACAGCTTTTAGCCGTCAACGGGTAGATTAGTGCCCGAAAAGGACAACTCGAATCTCAATCGGGTCTCGTAAGTTTTTTACCCTTCGTTTTTTCGACACCGGATTTTTACGGTAAAACGGGATTACCGTGGCTCGTCTTCGATTTACCATCGCTGGAGAGTGGTGCACCATGGTGCTGTTCCATTTCAAATCCATGCATGCATTTCTAAAAGTCGTACGGCACTGTTTCGCCATTTCGTACGGATGTTGCACCTTGCACCGCGGATGTTGCACCCAGTAGATATCTATTATTCGGGCGGCCATAACTTCTGGCTCGTTTAGAGTTACGGGAGCCATAACCTGTCAAAACGAAGGCCACGGTGAGTTCTACGGCTTTGACCGCTTTCAAACGTCAATGGATAGATTAATGCCCAAAAAGGACAACCCGAATCTCAATCGGGTCTCGTAAGTTTTTATACTTCGTTTTTTCGACACAGGGTTTTTACGGTAAAACGGGATTACCGTGCCTCGTCTTCGATTTACCATCGCTGGAGAGTGGTGCACCATGGTACTGTTCCGTTTCAAATCCATGCACGCATTTCTAAAAGTCGTACAACACTGTTTCGCCATTTCAGACGGATGTTGCACCTTACACCGCGGATGTTGCACCCTGTAGATATCGATTATTCGGACGGTCATAACTTCTGGCTCGTTTAGAGTTACGGGAGTCATAACCTGTCAAAAAGAAGGCCACGGAGAGTTCTACGGCTTTGACCGCTTTCAGCCATCAACGGATAGATTAATGCCCAAAAAGGACAACCCGAATCTCAATCGGGTCTCGTAAGTTTTTTACCCTTCGTTTTTTCGACACCGGATTTTAACGGTAAAACGGGATTACCATGGCTCGTCTTCGATTTACCATCGCTGGAGAGTGGTGCACCATGGTACTTTTCCATTTCAAATCCATGCACGCATTTCTAAAAGTCGTACGGCACTGTTTCCCAATTTCGGACGGATGTTGCACCTTGCACCGCGGATGTTGAACCCTGTAGATATCGATTTTTCGGACGGCCATAAATTCTGGCTCGTTTAGAGTTACGGGAGGCATAACCTGTCAAAACGAAGGCCACGGTGAGTTCTACGGCTTTGATAGCTTTTAGCCGTCAACGGATAGATTAGTGCCCGAAAAGGACAACTCGAATCTCAATCGGGTCTCGTAAGTTTTTTACCCTTCGTTTTTTCGACACCGGATTTTTACGGTAAAACGGGATTATCGTGGCTCTTCTTTGATTTACCATCGCTGGAGAGTGGTGCACCATGGCACTGTTCCGTTTCAAATCCATGCATGCATTTCTAAAAGTCGTACGGCACTGTTTCGCCATTTCGGACGGATGTTGCACCTTGCACCGCGGATGTTGCACCCTGTAGATATCGATTATTCGGACGGCCATCACTTCTGGCTCGTTTAGAGTTACGGGAGCCATAACCTGTCAAAACGAAGGCCACGGTGAGTTCTACGGCTTTGACTGCTTTCAACCGTCAATGGATAGATTAATGCCCAAAAAGGACAACCCGAATCTCAACTGGTTCTCGTAAGTTTTTTACCCTTCGTTTTTTTGACACCGGATTTTAACGGTAAAACGGGATTACCGTGGCTCGTCTTCGATTAACCATCGCTAGAGAGTGGTGCACTATGGTACTGTTCCATTTCAAATCCATGCACACATTTCTAAAAGTCGTACAGCACAGTTTCGCCATTTCGAACGGATGTTGCACCTTGCACTGCGGATGTTGCACCCTGTAGATATCGATTATTCGGACGACCATAACTTCTGGCCTGTTTAGATTTACAGGAGCCATAACCTGTCAAAACGAAGGCCACGGTGAGTTCTACAGCTTTGACAGCATTCGGCCGTCAACGGATAGATTAATGCCCGAAAAGGACAACCCGAATCTCAATCGGGTCTCGTAAGTTTTGTACCCTTCTTTTTTCGACACCGGATTTTTATGGTAAAACGGGATTACCGTGCCTCGTCTTCGATTTACCATTGCTGGAGAGTGGTGCACCATGTTACTGTTCCTTTTCAAATCCATGCATGTGTTTCTAAAAGTCGTACGGCACTGTTTCGCCATTTCAGACGGACGTTGCAACTTGCACCGCGGATGTTGCACCCTGTAGATATCGATTATTTGGACGGCCATAACTTCTGGCTCGTTTTGAGTTACGGGAGCCATAACCTGTCAAAACGAAGGCCACGGTGAGTTCTACGGCTTTGACCGCTTTCAGCCATCAAGGATAGATTAATGCCCAAAAAGGACAACCCGAATCTCAATCGGGTCTCGTAAGTTTTTTACCCTTCGTTTTTTCGACACCGGATTTTTACGGTATAACGGGCTTACCGTGCCTCATCTTCGATTTACCATCGCTGGAGAGTGGTGCACCATGGTACTGTTCCGTTTCAAATCCATGCACGCATTTCTAAAAGTCGTATGGCACTGTTTTGCCATTTCGGACGGATGTTGCACTATGCACCGCGGATGTTGCACCCTGTAGATATCAATTATTCGGACGGTCATAACTTCTGGCTCGTTTAGAGTTATGGGAGCCATAACCTGTCAAAATGAAGGCCACGGTGAGTTCTACAGTTTTGGCAGCTTTCAGCCGTCAACGGGTAGATTAATTCCCAAAAAGGACAACTCGAATCTCAATCGGGTCTCGTAAGTTTTTTACCCTTCGTTTCTTCGACACTGGATTTTAACGGTAAAACGGGATTACCGTGGCTCGTCTTCGATTTACCATAGCTGGAGAGTGGTGCACCATGGTACTGTTCCATTTCAAATGCATGCACGCATTTCTAAAAGTCGTACGACACATTTTTGCCATTTCGGACGGATGTTGCACCTTGAACCGCGGATGTTGCACCCTGTTGATATCGATTATTCGGACGGTCATAACTTCTGGCTCGTTTAGAGTTACGGGAGCCATAACCTATCAAAACGAAGGCCGCAGTGAGTTCTGTGGCTTTGACCACTTTCAGACGTCAACGGATAGATTAATGCCCAAAAAGGACAACCCAAATCTCAATCGGGTCTCGTAAATTTTTTACCCTTCGTTTTTTCGACACCGGATTTTAACGGTAAAATGGGATTACAGTGGCTCGTCTTCGATTTACCATCGCTGGAGAGTGGTGCACCATGGTACTGTTCCATTTCAAATCCATGCACGCATTTCTAAAAGTCGTACGGAACAGATTCGCTATTTCGGACGGATGTTGCACCTTGCACCGCGGATGTTGCACCCTGTAGATATCGATTATTGGGACGACCATAACTTCTGGCTCGTTTAGGGTTACAAGAGCCATAGCCTGTCAAAACGAAGGCCACGGTGAGTTCTACGGCTTTGACGGCTTTCAGCCGTCAAAGGATAGATTAATGCCCGAAAAGGACAACCCGGATCTCAATCGGGTCTCGTAAGTTTTGTACCCTTTGTTTTTTCGACACCGGATTTTTACGGTAAAACGGGATTACCGTGGCTCGTCTTCAATTTCACATGCTGGAGAGTGGTGCACCATGGTACTTTTCCGTTTCAAATCCATGCACGCATTTCTAAAAGTCGTACGACACAGTTTCCCAATTTCGGACGGATGTTGCACCTTGCACCGCGGATGTTGCACCCCGTAGATATCGATTTTTCGGACGGCCATAACTTCTGGCTCGGTTAGAGTTACGGGAGGCATAATCTGTCAAAACGAAGGCCACGGTGAGTTCTACGGCTTTGACAGCTTTCAGCCGTCAACGGATAGATTAGTGCCCGAAAAGGACAACTCGAATCTCAATCGGGTCTCGTAAGTTTTTTACCCTTCGTTTTTTCGACACCGGATTTTTACGGTAAAATGGGATTACCGTGGCTCGTCTTCGATTTACCATCGCTGGAGAGTGGTGCACCATGGTTCTGTTCCATTTCAAATCCATGCATGCATTTCTAAAAGTCGAACGGCACTGTTTCGCCATTTCGGACGGATGTTGCACCTTGCACCGCGGATGTTGCACCCTGTAGATATCGATTATTCGGACGACCATCACTTCTGGCTCGTTTAGAGTTACGGGAGCCATAACCTGTCAAAACGAAGGCCACGGTGAGTTCTAGGTCTCTGACCGCTTTCAACCGTCAATGGATAGATTAATGGCCAAAAAGGACATCCTGAATCTCAATCGGGTCTCGTAAGTTTTTTACACTTCGTTTTTTCGACACCGGATTTTTACGGTAAAACGGGATAACCGTGCCTCGTCTTCGATTTACCATCGCTGGAGAGTGGTGCACCATGGTACTGTTCCGTTTCAAATCCATGCACCCATTTCTAAAAGTCGTACAACACTGTTTCGCCATTCCGGACGGATGTTGCACCTTGCACCGCGGGTGTTGCACCCTGTAGATATCGATTATTCGGACGGTCATAACTCTGGTTCGTTTAGAGTTATGGGAGCCATAACCTGTCAAAAAGAAGGCCACGGTGAGTTCTACGGCTTTGACCGCTTTCAGCCGTCAACGGATAGATTAATGCCCAAAAAGGACAACCCGAATCTCAATCGGGTCTCGTAAGTTTTTTACCCTTCGTTTTTTCGACACGTGGATTTTTACGGTAAAATGGGATTACCGTGGCCCGTCTTCGACTTCCCATCGCTGGAGTGTGGTGCACCATGGTACTGTTCCGTTTCAAATCCATGCACGCATTTCTAAAAGTCGTACGACACAGTTTCCCAATTTTGGACGGATGTTGCACCTTGCACCACGGATGTTGCACCCTGTAGATATCGATTTTTAGGACGGCCATAACTTATGGCTCGTTTAGAGTTACGGGAGGCATAACCTGTCAAAACGAAGGCCACGGTGAGTTCTACGGCTTTGACCGCTTTCAGCCGTCAACGGATAGATTAATGCACAAAAAGGACAACTCGAATCTCAATTGGGTATCGTAAGTTTTTTACCCTTCGTTTCTTCGACACCGGATTTTAACGGTAAAACGGGATTACCGTGGCTCATGTTCGATTTACCATCGCTGGAGAGTGGTGCACCATGGTACTGTTCCATTTCAAATACATGCATGCATTTTTAAAAGTCGTACGACACAGTTTCGCCATTTCGGACGGATGTTGCACCTTGAACCGCGGATGTTGCACCCAGTTGATATCGATTATTCGGACGGTCATAACTTCTGGCTCGTTTAGAGTTACGGGAGCCATAACCTGTCAGAACGAAGGCCACACTGAGTTCTGCGGCTTTGACCACTTTCAGCCGTCAACGGATAGATTAATGTCCAAAAAGGATAACCCGAATCTCAATCGGGTCTCGTAAATTTTTTACCCTTCGTTTTTTCGACACCGGATTTTAACGGTAAAACGGGATTACCGTGGCTCGTCTTCGATTTACCATCGCTGGAGAGAGGTGCACCATGGTACTGTTCCATTTCAAATCCATGCACGCATTTCTAAAAGTCGTACGGAACAGATTCGCCATTTCGGACGGATGTTGCACCTTGCACCGCGGATGTTGCACCCTGTAGATATCGATTATTCGGACGGCCATAACTTCTGGCTCGTTTAGAGTTACAGGAGCCATAGCCTGTCAAAACGAAGGCCACGGTGAGTTCTACGGCTTTGATAGCTTTCAGCCGTCAACGGATAGATTAATGCCCGAAAAGGACAACCCGAATCTCAATCGGGTCTCGTAAGTTTTGTACCCTTCGTTTTTTCGACACCGGATTTTTACAGTAAAACAGGATTACCATGGCTCGTATTCGATTTAACATGCTGGAGAGTGGTGCACCATGGTACTGTTCCGTTTCAAATCCATGCACGCATTTCTAAAAGTCGTACGACGCAGTTTCCCAATTTTGGACGGATGTTGCACCTTGCACCACGGATGTTGCACCCTGTAGATATCGATTTTTAGGACGGCCATAACTTATGGCTCGTTTAGAGTTACGGGAGGCATAACCTGTCAAAACGAAGGCCACGGTGAGTTCTACGGCTTTGACCGCTTTCAGCCGTCAACGGATAGATTAATGCACAAAAAGGACAACTCGAATCTCAATTGGGTATCGTAAGTTTTTTACCCTTCGTTTCTTCGACACCGGATTTTAACGGTAAAACGGGATTACCGTGGCTCATGTTCGATTTACCATCGCTGGAGAGTGGTGCACCATGGTACTGTTCCATTTCAAATACATGCATGCATTTTTAAAAGTCGTACGACACAGTTTCGCCATTTCGGACGGATGTTGCACCTTGAACCGCGGATGTTGCACCCAGTTGATATCGATTATTCGGACGGTCATAACTTCTGGCTCGTTTAGAGTTACGGGAGCCATAACCTGTCAGAACGAAGGCCACACTGAGTTCTGCGGCTTTGACCACTTTCAGCCGTCAACGGATAGATTAATGTCCAAAAAGGACAACCCGAATCTCAATCGGGTCTCGTAAATTTTTTACCCTTCGTTTTTTCGACACCGGATTTTAACGGTAAAACGGGATTACCGTGGCTCGTCTTCGATTTACCATCGCTGGAGAGAGGTGCACCATGGTACTGTTCCATTTCAAATCCATGCACGCATTTCTAAAAGTCGTACGGAACAGATTCACCATTTCGGACGGATGTTGCACCTTGCACCGCGGATGTTGCACCCTGTAGATATCGAATATTCGGACGGCCATAACTTCTGGCTCGTTTAGAGTTACAGGAGCCATAGCCTGTCAAAACGAAGGCCACGGTGAGTTCTACGGCTTTGATAGCTTTCAGCCGTCAACGGATAGATTAATGCCCGAAAAGGACAACCCGAATCTCAATCGGGTCTCGTAAGTTTTGTACCCTTCGTTTTTTCGACACCGGATTTTTACGGTAAAACGGGATTACCGTGGCTTGTCTTCGATTTAACATGCTGGAGAGTGGTGCACCATGGTACTATTCCGTTTCAAATCCATGCACGCATTTCTAAAAGTCGTACGGCACAGTTTCCCAATTTCGGACGGATGTTGCACCTTGCACCGCGGATGTTGCACCCTGTAGATATCGATTTTTCGGACGGCCATAACTTCTGGCTCGTTTAGAGTTACGGGAGGCATAACCTGTCAAAACGAAGGCCACGGTGAGTTCAACGGCTTTGAAAGCTTTCAGCCATCAACGGATAGATTAGTGCCCGAAAAGGACAACTCGAATCTCAATCGGGTCTCGTAAGTTTTTTACCCTTCGTTTTTTCGACACCGGATTTTTACGGTAAAACGGGATTACCTTGGCTCGTCTTCGATTTACCATCGCTGGAGAGTGGTGCACCATGGTACTGTTCCGTTTCAAATCCATGCATGCATTTCTAAAAGTCGTACGGCACTGCTTCGCCATTTCGTACGGATGTTGCACCTTGCACCGCGGATGTTGCACCCTGTAGATATCGATTATTCGGACGGCCATAACTTCTGGCTCGTTTAGAGTTACGGGAGCCATAACCTGTCAAAACGAAGGCCACGGTGAGTTCTACGTCTCTGACTGCTTTCAACCGTCAATGGATAGATTAATGCCCAAAAAGGACAAACCGAATCTCAATCGGGTCTCGTAAGTTTTTTACACTTCCTTTTTTCGACACCGGTTTTTTACGGTAAAACCGGATTACCGTGCCTCGTCTTCGATTTATCATTGCTGGAGAGTGGTGCACCATGGTACTGTTCCATTTCAAATCCATGCACGCATTTCTAAAAGTCATACAACACTGTTTCGCCATTTCGGACGGATGTTGCAACTTGCGCCGTGGATGTTGCACCCTGTAGATATCGATTATTCGGACGGTCATAACTTCTGGCTCGTTTAGAGTTACGGGAGCCATAACCTGTCAAAACGAAGGCCACGGTGAGTTCTGCGGCTTTGACCGCTTTCAGCCATCAACGAATAGATTAATGCCCAAAAAGGACAACCCGAATCTCAATCGGGTCTCGTAAGTTTTTTACCCTTCGTTTTTTCGACACCGGATTTTAACGGTAAAACGGGATTACTGTGGTTCGTCTTCGATTTACCATCGCTGGAGAGTGGTGTACCATGGTACTGTTCCATTTCAAATCCACGCACGCATTTCTAAAAGTCGTACAACACAGTTTCGCCATTTCGGACAGATGTTGCACCTTGCACCGCGGATGTTGCACCCTGTAGATATCGATTATTCGGACGGCCATAACTTCTGGCTCATTTAGAGTTATGGGAGCCATAACCTGTCAAAATGAAGGCCATGGTGAGTTCTACGGCTTTGACAGCTTTCGGCCGTCAACGGATAGATTAATGCCCGAAAAGGACAACCCGAATCTCAATCGGGTCTTGTAAGTTTTGTACCCTTCGTTTTTTCGACACCGGATTTTTACGGTAAAACGAGATTACCATGCCTCGTCTTCGATTTACCATCGCTGGAGAGTGGTGCACCATGTTACTGTTCCGTTTCAAATCCATTCACGCGTTTCTAAAAGTCGTACGGCACTGTTTCGCCATTTCGGACGGATGTTGCACCTTGCACCGTGGATGTTGCACTGTGTAGATATCGATTATTCGGACGGCCATAACTTCTGGCTCGTTTAGAGTTACGGGAGCCGTAAACTGTCAAAACGAAGGCCACGGTGAGTTCTACGGCTTTGACCGCTTTCAGCCGTCAACGGATAGATTAATGCCCAAAAAGGACAACCCGAATCTCAATCGGGTCTCATAAGTTTTTTACCCTTCATTTTTTTGACACCGGATTTTTACGGTATAGCGGGATTACCATGCCTCGTCTTCGATTTACCATCGCTGGAGAGTGGTGCACCATGGTACTGTTCCGTTTCAAATCCATGCACGCTGTTATCCCATTTTTGGTCAAAACTGGAATATCGACAAATTGGCAAGTAATTATGGATATCAGTGTTGGAGATCAATTGGAATCAAGGCTACGATCGATATCGTCAAAATTTGGTTGAATTCCGATAAGGGCGAAATTAATTGGAGACGATGATAAGGATTAGGAAAGGCTATGTTTCAAATTTCAGGTTAATCGGAGTTCATATGAAGGAGTTATGATCGATGCAGGGTAGGAAAGGCATGGCTGTTCGAATCCATCGAGGGGTCAAGATGGTGCTCATTTCGAATCCACCAGATTCGAACCCATCAAGGTTTTTGTTCATTTCGAACCCATCAGGTTCGAATCGATCGAAGGCATGGCACATAGGAATTGCTTCGAATCGATGGAGTTCGCATCGATAGGTACAGATTCGATCAATGACTTTGCATCGACCAGGTGTTTGTTCGACTCGATGAAGGACTTCATATCGATCATCATGGATTCGGCTCAATGAAGTTTGCATCGGTTAGGATGGGAAGAGACGGCATGTTTCGAATCGATACGTTCGTATCGATGGCGGATGGCAACCTAGGCTCCTTCGAATCCATCAGGCAGCTTCGAATCGATCAACTATGAGATACCCCGATCGATTCGAACGAACACCTTCGAAACCACTACCTCGAATCCATGAACTCAACCCAGTAAAACTCGGAGAGAAAGAAGGATTCGACCCAGTAGACTCGGCGACAAAGGTGGATCGACCCAGAGAAATAGCGCCACGTCATCCATACACACGCGCTTTGGATGGATTCGAAGCATGGATTCGAAGCATGGGTTCGAAGCATGGATTTGAAGGAGACAGGCAACGGACAAGCCCAAATTCGAATCCATCATATCTTCCAAACTGTTGATCCAAATGCAATGAAATTTTTACAGGAGCTTACATACATGTTGAAGAATGTTCTCACCAAATTTAAGCTCAATTGGATGATTTCTTGATCGATTCGAATGGAGTTCGAATCGATCCCAAAGTGGGCCCAACTTCCTGAGGCCGGGAGCATGGGCCCCCCTCACGTGCTAGAAGAGGTCTACCGGATTTTTAGGAGAAATATCAGCCTCCTACGCTTATAAATAGAGCCCCTGGTCATTCAGAAAGGGGTCGGAGAATTTGGAGAGAGAAAGCACGCCCGGACGCTGCCGGGATCACTCCATACCATCATCAGTACTGCTTATTTCGAATTTGGACTTTGTAATTGCTGTAATCACTTGTAACCAGCAAGGATAATCAATAAAAGGATTAAACTTTGGAGTGGACGTAGGCCAGAGATAGCCGAACCACTATAAAACTTGTGTCTCTGTTCTTTATTTCTGATTTGCTGCTTGTTATTTGCTGAGATCTGTTATTTGTGTTTGAATATTGTTGGTTTCTATTCATACACTGGTGCTTTCATGGTATTTGGGGTTTGTGACCAATTTTGGCGCAAACACTTTGGTGCTTTCACTGAGAACGACTAGCACCCGCTACATCGGATTTGAAGAAGTTTGAGGAGTTTCGATCTAAAGACAATGACTAGACAAAATATTAGAAGGCAAAGGGCTGAGAGAAGCCTACAAGAAGGAAGTCAACAAGCATCCTCCGGAGCTGGGTAAGGACAGGCTTCAATCTACATAACTCGGGATGAAATGGAGGCTATGGCAAATTCTTTGCAAGAGAGATTATTGAAGAGCCAACAGGAAATGATGCAGACTTTCTTTGAGCAAATAAGAGCTGTAGGGATGCAGAACTTAGGAATAGCTACAGCCACAGTGGATGCAGGACAAGGAACTAGGGTTGTGGAACCCAACGGAGGACGGGATGCGGAGCCTGAGGGCAATCAACAAGGGCTTGGGGGCAGGCCCACAGGATCCAACACAGGAGGACCTTTGGAAGGAGTTCAACAGACTAGAGCTAACGTTGCTGCTAGTGAAACACACGAGGAATATGTGCCAGAGTTCCCTCGGGGGCATGGAGTGCAACCCCCAACCGACAATACCGGATTAGTAGAAATCATCAGAAGAACTGTGCGAGGTGGTTTGACCAACGGAGACTTGGAAGGAGTGAATAGGAGTACATTTTCTCGGGAAATAAGGATGGCTCAGAATCCACCTAAGTTTAAGCTACCTAGCGTGGAGGTTTATGATGGAAAGGCAGATCCAACAGATCACTTGATGAGGTACACCAGACACATGGAGGTGCTGGGGGCATCGGAGGAAGTGATGGCTCGATGCTTCCCTTTATATTTGACGGACTTAGCTGCAATGTGGTTTAGATTGCTGGGAGAAGGATCTATCAGGACTTGGAGGGAATTGGTGGAAAAGTTTTTGGGACAGTTTCGGGTTCACGTCAAGAGGCCTAAGAATGTGATGACATTGACATCGGTGAAGCAAAGGATGGATGAATCGCTTAGAGCTTTTCTAACTCGATTCAGTGCGGCAGTCGCTTCGGTGGATCGGCCTGATCCATCAATGGTTTTAATGGCAGCAGTATCAGGAGTCAGGGAGGACTCAGATTTCAAGGTATCTCTGATACGAGATCCTCCACAGGATATCGACGAATTCTTTCACGAGGCAGAAAGGTTCCTTCGGCAGGAAGATGCGAGTACAGATTTAGAGATAAAAGGGGTTAATGCAACTCAGGATGCAGGACCATCCAGGAAAGGTTTGGACAAAGACAAAGGGAAAAGGAAGTTGGACGATGATTCTGGAAATGCTAGGAAGCGATGGAAGGATCCAAAGTTTTCTACATACACAGGATTGTACGAGACGCTGGAGCGGATATACATAGATACTCGGAATCGCCTTCCTTACCGGAGGCCGGCTAGGAGAGAACCAACAGAACGGGAAAGGACATCAGGAAGGCACTGCCTCTTCCATGATTTAGATGTACATGATACCAACAGCTGCAGGCACTTAAAGGATATAATCGAGGAACATGTAAGGAATGGGCAGTTACAGCAATATGTCGGAACTCGGAATACAACGACAGGGCAAGAGCAACTACCGACTACCTCACACCGTGACGATGTGAGGCCCAGGGATGATGGTCAATTAATCATCCACTGATCGGGATAATGTGAAATAAGTAGCGAACTACTAGCGAGCAACTAAGTCATTTACACATGTATGGGGACGGAGATAGCCCCTAGGCATGCTCTGAATGACGATAAACTGCGATGCTGTGGTTTGTGAAATTTATCTTTTGCTTTTTGATTGGACACTGATTCTCTTTTTAGATTTGGGTTTGGAGTTTGGATTGAACTCTTGGTTTTGCTTGCTTTTTGATTTGGGTTTTTCTCTGCATGGTTGTTTTTGATTTTGAATGCTGCTATGGATTTCTGGTTTTCTGGTCTGGATTTGGATTTAGGGTTGGATTTTGATTGGATTTTCATTTGGTTTTTGATAAATTGTCGTCGGGTATGGATTATGCCTGGCAAGGGGTGAGTCACTTTGCCCGAACGTGGTAAATTGACTCATTCAGGTCGTCGAGTATGGACTATGCTCGGCAAGGGTCCGGAGTGACCAGGATTCGGCCTAGGACTTAGGCCCCATATTATCGATTATTGTTTCAGGTCGTTGAGTGTGGACTATGCTCAACAAGGGTCCGGAGAGACCAGGATCCGGCTTAGGACTTAAGCCACGGCATTGCACAACGTCCAGGGACACTGGACCACGATCGTCAGGTGTGGATTGCGCTTGGCAAGAACCTGGAGAGGTTATGGATTCGGGTATCGACCCGGGGAGGTCCTGGATCTGGTTATTGGCTATTGGATAAGGATGGATTAGGACCCGGCTGTCGAGTTCGAAAGGATATGGAATTGGCTAAGGCTTTGGTTATGGGATTCGGAATTGGGCGTCGACTCGAAGCAGTCAAGAATGACATACTCTGGCGATATGGCTATGGACTTTGGATATTGGATTCGGAACTATTCAAAACACGCCTTGTTATCACAAGGCATGTTTTGGGGGGCAAAGTGTTATCCCATTTTTGGTCAAAACTGGAATATCGACAAATTGGTAAGGAATTATGGATATCAGGGTTGGACACCAGTTGGAAGCAAGGCTACGATCGATATCGTCAAAATTTGGTTGAACTCCGATCAGGGCGAAATTAATTGGAGATTATGATAAGGATTAGGAAAGGCTATGTTTCAAATTTCAGGTTAATCGGAGTTCATATGAAGGAGTTATGATCGATGCAGGGTAGGAAAGGCATGGCTGTTCGAACCCATCGAGGGGTCAAGATGGTGCTCATTTCGAATCCATCAGATTCGAACCCATCAAGGTTTTTGTTCATTTCGAACCCATCAGGTTCGAATCGATCGAAGGCATGGCACATAGGAATTGCTTCGAATCGATGGAGTTCGCATCGATAGGCACGGATTCGATCAATGACTTCGCATCGACCAGGTGTTTGTTCGACTCGATGAAGGACTTCGTATCGATCATCATGGATTCGGCTCAATGAAGTTTGTATCGGTTAGGATGGGAAGAGACGGCATGCTTCAAATCGATACGTTCGTATCGATGGCGGATGGCAACCTAGGCTCCTTCGAATCCATCAGGCAGCTTCGAATCGATCAACTATGAGGTACCCCGATCGATTCGAACGAACACCTTCGAAACCACTACCTCGAATCCATGAACTCAACCCGGTAAAACTCGGAGAAAAAGAAGGATTCGACCCAGTAGACTCGGCGACAAAGGTGGATCGACCCAGAGAAATAGCGCCACATCATCTATACACACGCGCTTTGGATGGATTTGAAGCATGGGTTCGAAGCATGGGTTCGAAGCATGGATTCGAAGGCGACAGGCAACGGACAACCCCAGATTCGAATCCTTCATATCTTCCAAACTGTTGATCCAAATGCAATGAAATTTTTACAGGAGCTTACATATATGTTGAAGAATGTTCTCACCAAATTTCAACTCAATTGGATGATTTCTTGATCGATTCGAATGGAGTTCGAATCGATCCCAAAGTGGGCCCAACTTCCTGAGGCCGGGCGCATGGGCCCCTCTCACGTGCTAGAAGAGGTGTACTGGATTTTTAGGAGAAATATCAGCCTCCTACGCTTATAAATAGAGCCCCTGGTCATTCAGAAAGGGGGTCGGAGAATTTGGAGAGAGAAAGCACGCCAGGACGCTGCCAGGATCACTCCATACCATCATCACTACTACTTATTTCGAATTTGGACTTTGTAATTGCTGTAATCACTTGTAACTAGCAAGGATAATCAATAAAAGGATAAAACTTCGGAGTGGACGTAGGCCAGAGATAGCCGAACCACTATAAAACTTGTGTCTCTGTTCATTATTTCTGATTTGCTGCTTGTTATTCGCCAAGATCTGTTATTTGTGTTTGAATATTGTTGGTTTGTATTCATACACTGGTGCTTTCACAGTATTTGGGGTTTGTGACCAATTTTGGCGCAAACACACGCATTTCTAAAAGTCGTACGGCACTGTTTCGCCATTTCGGACGGATGTTGCACCTTGCGTCGCAGATGTTGCACCCTGTAGATATCGATTATTCGGACGGTCATAACTTCTGGCTCGTTTAGAGTTATGGGAGCCATAACCTGTCAAAACGAAGGCCACGGTGAGTTCTACAGCTTTGACAGCTTTCATCCGTCAACGGGTAGATTAATGCCTAAAAAGGACAACCCGAATCTCAATCGGGTCTCGTAAGTTTTTTACCCTTCGTTTTTTCGACACCGAATTTTAATGGTAAAACGGGATTACCGTGGCTCGTCTTCGATTTACCATCGCTGGAGAGTGGTGCGCCATGGTACTGTTCCATTTCAAATCCATGCACGCATTTCTAAAAGTCGTACGGCACAGTATCCCAATTTCGGACGGATGTTGCACCTTGCACCACGGATGTTGCACCCTGTAGATATTGATTTTTCGGACGGCCATAACTTCTGGCTCGTTTAGAGTTACGGGAGGCATAACCTGTCAAAACGAAGGCCACAGTGAGTTCTATAGCTTTGGCAGCTTTCAGCCGTCAACGGATAGATTAGTGCCCGAAAAGGACAACTCGAATCTCAATCGGGTCTCATAAGTTTTTTACCTTTTGTTTTTTCGACACCGGTTTTTTACGGTAAAACGAGATTACCGTGGCTCATCTTCGATTTGCCATCGCTGGAGAGTGGTGCACCATGGTACTGTTCCATTTCAAATTCATGCATGCATTTCTAAAAGTCGTACGGCACCGTTTCGCCATTTCGGACGGATGTTGCACCTTGCACTGCGGATGTTGCACCCTGTAGATATCGATTATTCGGACGGCCATAACTTCTGGCTCGTTTAGAGTTACGGGAGCCATAACCTGTCAAAACGAAGGCCACGGTGAGTTCTATGGCTTTGACCGCTTTCAACCGTCAATGGATAGATTAATGCCCAAAAGGAACCCCCGAATCTCAATCGGGTCTCGTAAGGTTTTTACACTTCGTTTTTTCGACACCGGATTTTTATGGTAAAACGGGATTACCGTGCCTCGTCTTCGATTTACCATCGCTGGAGAGTGGTGCACCATGGTACTGTTCCGTTTCAAATCCATGCACGCTTTTCTAAAAGTCGTACAGCACTATTTCGCCATTTCGGATGGATGTTGCACCTTGCACTGCGGATGTTGCACCCTGTAGATATCGATTATTCGGACGGTCACTTCTGGCTCGTTTAGAGTTACTGGAGCCGTAACCTGTCCAAACGAAGGCCACGGTGAGTTCTACGGCTTTGACCACTTTCAGTCGTCAACGGATAGATTAATGCCTAAAAATGACAACCCGAATCTCAATCGGGTCTCGTAAGTTTTTTACCCTTCGTTTTTTCGACACCGGATTTTAATGGTAAAACGGGATTACCGTGGCTCGTCTTCGATTTACCATCGCTGGAGAGTGGTGCACCATGGTACTTTTCCATTTCAAATCCATGCACGTATTTCTAAAAGCCGTATGACACAGTTTTGCCATTTCGGACGGATGTTGCACCTTGCACCGCGGATGTTGCACCCTGTAGATATCGATTATTCGGATGGCCATAACTTCTGGCTCGTTTAGATTTACAGAAGCCATAACCTGTCAAAACAAAGGCCACGGTGAGTTCTACGGCTTTGACAGCTTTCAGCAGTCAACGGATAGATTAATGCCCGAAAAGGACAACCCGAATCTCAATCGGGTCTCGTAAGTTTTGTACCCTTCGTTTTTTCGACACCGGATTTTTACGGTAAAACGGGATTACCGTGCCTCGTCTTCGATTTACCATCGCTGGAGAGTGGTGCACCATGGTACTGTTCCATTTCAAATCCATGCACGTGTTTCTAAAAGTCGTACGGCACTGTTTCGCCATTTCGGACGGATGTTGCACCTTGCACCGCGGATGTTGCACCCTGTAGATATCGATTATTCGGATGGCCATAACTTCTGGCTCGTTTAGAGTTACGGGAGCCATAACCTGTCAAAACGAAGGCCACGGTGAGTTCTACATCTTTGACAGCTTTCAGCCGTCAACGGATAGATTAATGCCCAAAAAGGACAACCCGAATTTCAATCGGGTCTCGTAAGTTTTTTACCCTTCGTTTCTTCGACACCGGTTTTCACGGTAAAATGGGATTACCATGCCTCGTCTTCGATTTACCATCGCTGGATAGTGGTGCACCATGGTACTGTTCCATTTCAAATCAGTGCACGCATTTCTAAAAGTCGTACGACATAGTTTCGCCATTTCGGACGGATGTTAGACCTTGCACCGCGGATGTTGCACCCTGTAGATATCGATCAATCGGACGGTCATAACTTCTAGCTCGTTTATAGTTACGGGAGCCATAACCTGTCAAAACGAAGGCCACTGTGAGTTCTGCGGCTTTGACCGCTTTCAGCCGTCAACGGATAGATTAATGCCCAAAAGGGACAACCCGAATCTCAATCGGGTCTCGTAAGTTTTTTACCCTTCGTTTTTTCGACACCGGATTTTAACGGTAAAACGGGATTACTGTGGCTCGTCTTCGATTTACCATCACTGGAGAGTGGTGCACCATGGTACTATTCCATTTCAAATCCATGCACGCATTTCTAAAAGTCGTACGGCACAGTTTCGCCATTTCGGACGGATGTTGCACCTTGCACCGCGGATGTTGCACGCTGTAGATATCGATTATTCGGACGGCCATAACTTCTGGCTCGTTTAGAGTTACGGGGGCCAGAACCTGTCAAAACGAAGGCAACGGTGAGTTATACGGCTTTAACAGCTTTCATCCGTCAACGGATAGATTAATGCCCGCAAAGGACAACCCGAATCTCAATCGGGTCTCGTAAGTTTGTACCCTTCGTTTTTTCGACACCGGATTTTTACGGTAAAATGGGATTACCGTGCCTCATCTTCGATTTACCATCGCTGGAGAGTGGTGCACCATGGTATTGTTCCGTTTAAAGTCCATGCACGCGTTTCTAAAAGTCGTACGGCACTGTTTCACCATTTCGGACGGATGTTGCACCTTGCACCGCGGATGTTGCACCCTGTAGATATCGATTATTTGGACGGCCATAACTTCTGGCTTGTTTAGAGTTACGGGAGCCATAACCTGTCAAAACGAAGGCCACGGTGAGTTCTACGGCTTTGACGGCTTTCAGCCGTCAACGGATAGACTAATGCCCAAAAAGGACAACCCGCATCTCAATCGGGTCTCTTAAGTTTTTTACCTTTCTTTTTTTCGACACCGGATTTTTACGGTAAAACGGGATTATCGTGCCTCGTCATCGATTTACCATCGCTGGAGAGTGGTGCACCATGGTACTGTTCCGTTTCAAATCCATGCACGCATTTCTAAAAGTCGTACGGCACTGTTTCGCTATTTCGGACGGATGTTGCACCTTGCGCCGCGGATGTTGCACCCTGTAGATATCGATTATTCGGACCGTCATAACTTCTGGCTCGTTTAGAGTTAGGGGAGCCATAACCTGTCAAAATTAAGGCAATGGTGAGTTCTACGGCTTTGACAGCTTTCAGTCGTCAATGGATAGATTAATGCCCAAAAAGGATAACCCGAAACTCAATTGGGTCTCGTAAGTTTTTTACCCTTCGTTTTTTCGACACCGTATTTTAACGGTAAAACGGGATTATCGTGGCTCGTCTTCGATTTACCATCGCTGGAGAGTGGTGCACCATGGTACTGTTCCATTTCAAATACATGCACACATTTCTAAAAGTCGTATGTTTGTGCCAAAATTGGCCACAAACCCCGAATACCGTGAAAGCACCAGTGTATGAATACAACTCAGCAATATTCAAACACAAATCACAGATCTCAGCAAATAACCCAAAAATGTTTGCAAAAGAAATGGACAAACACCTCCAAGTCGTATGGTTCCGTTGATTTTAAGTTGTTTTTAGTGATTTGGGTGATTTATGCAAATATATAAAAAGCAGGGACTAAACTGTAAAATACACACAGATTTATAGTGGTTCGGCCAGAACGTGCCTACGTCCACTTTATATGTTATTCTCCTTTTCTATTCAGATTACAAGTACAAACTTTGATTACAAGTAACTGAAAGTTGTTTGAAAGTTCTATCCGTGCTTGAGCTCTCAAACTTGTCTGCCATTATTGTACCCCTGCCTCTCTATTTATAGAGTGAGGCTGGGGGTAGGGGTTCTGGATGTATATAGCTACTAGTGGGCCTGGACTGATGCAATCTGGCCTGGCAAAGTTGGTTCGGCAATGCTTTGGTCCGGCGTTGCCTTGGTTCGGCAGTGGATGGAGAATGAGTTGGTTCGGTAGGCGTAGGAAGAGTGTTGGTTCGGTGGGATTTGGTCTGGTAGGAGCATGGAGATGGAGCTGGACCGGTAGTGGCATGGTTCGGTGGAGAGTGGTTCGATGGAGCTCATTCGGTAGTACATGGAAGTGTGGTTGGTTCGGCTAGGAAGGGAAGTGGAGTTGGTTCGATGAGGCCTTGGACCGGTGGAGCTTGGTCCGGTGGTGAGAGGAAGGTGGTTTCAAACAGTATGTTCTTCCTACCTTACATCGATCATTCTCCTTCATACGAACTCCGATTAACCTGAAATTTGAAACATGGCCTCTCCTAATTCTTATCGTCATCTCCAACCAATTTCGTCCCGATCGGAGCTCAACCAAATTTTGGCGACATCGATCGTACCCTGGATTCCAACTGATCTCCATCATTCCTTGTCAATTTGTTGATATTCCAGTTTTGTCCAAAAATGGGATAACACTTTGCCCCCCAAAACCTGCCTTGTGATAGGAAGGCGTGTTTTGTAATGCCATGAGCTGGATGTTCATATCCTGTTGATGTCCTGCAAACGAATTTTCAATTTTATGTGACCTCAAATGACGACTGTTCGTAATCGGGTGCCGTTCGAAGCGAGTTGTGTGTGCCCGGGAGGGAGGTAATATTATCAGTGCCGGAGTTATTGTTTGGGGGAGTTTCCGAATCAAAGGCTTCGGCAGTTCGCTACCATGCAAGAGGTGCTCGTGGACCGTTCGCGATCCAACGGGAATACAAGTAAATTTTTCCATAGAATTGTAAATGCTAAAGCAATAATCATATGAACCTTACGGCAGAAATGTCCAAATAAGAAGAATTTAAATGTTCAAATCAAAATCAAAGCAAAAAGCAGAATGAAGATGTCAAAGCGCAAACTCTTACTATAACGCGGTTAGTAGTCATTCAGAGCATGCCTATGGATCATGCGCGATCGCTCACATGTGTAAATGATTTAACCGTGTTAGCGAGAGGTTTACAACTTGTTCATCGTTATTTTAATCAAGCAATCAATGGATAATCCAACGGTGCCCCGATCCAGGGTCACCTCTTGCCGATGTAGAAGGTGGTCGTTCTGGCTCCACTGCTGGAGTTCGCCTCCTCACATACTGAAGGATCATACCGTTCCTGATATGCCCTTCCACCTCGTCCTTCAAATGTCTACAATCATTAGTGTTATGACCGTTTAATTCATGGAATTCACAAAACTTATCTTATTTTCTTTCGTCAGAAGTTGGATCCCTTCGCATTGGTCTACGATACGGAACCTGCTCCTTGGTATCCTGGTAAATTCGTTCCAGACTCTCATTCAGCTCAATGTGAGTGGTGAATCGCTGCTCCCTCCGTTGCCGCTTTGACCTGTCCCCGTCATTCTCAGTCTTTCTTTTACCTCTACTAGTTTTCGCACCGTTCTCAAGGGGATTTCCTCCTTTGATCGTATAAATATCAATTCCTTCTCCTTCTTCTCTTTCGGCGTTCGCATCCTCCAATCGTAGAAATTTTTCCGCCTAATGATAGAATTCTCCTAGATCCACGGGTGGATCCTTAGTAATTGAATTTTTGAACTCTGTTCCGTCAGCTATCCCGGACACAGCTGCTATCATAACCATGGATGGATCTGGTCGATCCACCGAAGCTGCTGCCGCATTGAATCGCGTTAGGTAACTCCTCAAAGTCTCTCCGGTTTTTTGCTTTAGGGTTGCCAAAGTCATCACATTCTTGGGTCTTGTAATGTGGACCCTGAATTGCCTCATAAATCTCTCAATTAAATCATTCCACGTTCCGATGGATCCATTCTCCAATTGTCTAAACCACAATGCTGCAATATCCGTCAAGTACAATGGAAAGCACCGGGCCATAACCTCCTCTGATGCCCCCAGCATTTCCATATGCCTCATATACTTCGTTAGATGAACTGTGGGGTCCGTTCTCCCGTCATACATGTCCGGCGATGGTAATTTGAAATCTGGTGGGTTCCTAGCTTGTCTGATTGCTGGAGTATAAGGACTCCTGTTAACATCCTCCACATCTTCGTTTATCAAACCGCCTCTCATAGCTTTTCTAACAATCTCCGCCAACCTGTCATTGTCTCCGAGATGCAATCTTTGTTCATAACTTTCAAACTGCCCCCCGAGTCTACGACGGAATTCTGGGATCTGCCCCCTTGACTGAGCGTTCACTCCTCTGCTGCTCCCAGGTTGTGCAGATGCTCCTCTTTCTCTCTCCGAAATTGGATCTATGTTCTCCATGGATGTGCCTCCTAATCCAGGTGCTACGCCAGATGGTCCTGCTCCGTTCCGGACTCCATCCGCTTCCCTATTCTGTGCTCCAAGTTGCCCAATCTACTGAAACAAATTCTGAATCAACTCCTCTTGTCTTTTCATCATTGTCTCCATCTCATCCCTGGTGATGAAGACTGAAGTTTGGTTCTCTCCTGAGGAAGCCCCTTGACTCCTTTCGTGCTGACTTATTTCTGGTCTCTGTCTTCTGCTTGTTTTCCTTCCAAGAGCCATAATCTCGGATAGAGTTCCGGTTCTTAAAGAAAGTCTCTCAACAAATCTTTGTGAGGCAATGATTAAAGTGCTCCTGAGTTCAATTCTCAGTGAAAGCGCCAATGTGTTTGCGCCAAAATTGGCCACAAACCCCGAATACCGTGAAAGCACCAGTGTATGAATACAACTCAGCAATATTCAAACACAAATCACAGATCTCAGCAAATAACCCAAAAATGTTTGCACAAGAAATGGACAAACATCTCCAAGTCGTATGATTCCGTTGATTTTATGTTGTTTTTAGTGATTTGGGTGATTTATGCAAATATATAAAAAGCAGGGACTAAATTGTAAAAGACACACAGATTTATAGTGGTTCGGCCAGAATGTGCCTACGTCCACTTTATATGTTATTCTCCTTTTCTATTCAGATTACAAGTACAAAGCTTTGATTACAAGTAACTGAAAGTTGTTTGAAAGTTCTATCCGTGCTTGAGCTCTCAAACTTGTCTGCCATTGTTGTACCCCTGCCCCTTTATTTATAGAGTGAGGCTGGGGGTAGGGGTTCTGGATGTACATAGCTGCTGGTGGGCCTGGCTGATGCAATCTGGCCTGGGAAATTTGGTTCGGCAATGCTTTGGTCCAGCGTTGCCTTGGTTCGGCAGTGGATGGAGAATGAGTTGGTTCGGTAGGCGTGGGAAGAGTGTTGGTTCGGTGGGATTTGGTCCGGTAGGAGCATGGAGATGGAGCTGGACCGGTAGTGGCATTCGGTGGAGAGTGGTTCGGTGGAGCTCATTCAGTAGTACATGGAAGTGTGGTTGGTTCAGCTAGGAAGGGAAGGGGAGTTGGTTCGGTGAGGCCTTGGACCGGTGGAGCATGGTCCGGTGGTGAGAGGAAGGTGGTTTCAAACAGTATGTTCTTCCTACATTACATCGATCGTATCTCCTTCATACGAACTCCGATTAACCTGAAATTTGAAACATGGCCTCTCCTAATTCTTATCGTCATCTCCAACCAATTTCGTCCCGATCGGAGCTCAACCAAATTTTGGCGACATCGATCGTAGCCTGGATTGCAACTGATCTCCATCATTCCTTGTCAATTTGTTGATATTCTAGTTTTGTCCAAAAATGGGACAACATCGTACGACACAGTTTCGCCATTTCGGACGGATGTTGCACCTTGCACCGCGGATGATGCACCCTGTAGATATCGATTATTCGGACGGCCATAACTTCTGGCTCGTTTAGAGTTACGGGAGCCATAACCTGTCAAAACGAAGGCCACGGTGAGTTCTACGGCTTTTACAGCTTTCAGCCGTCAACGGATAGATTAATGCCCGAAAAGGACAACCCGAATCTCAATCGGGTCACGTAAGTTTTTTACCCTTCGTTTTTTCGATACCGGATTTTTACGGTAAAACGGGATTACCGTGGCTCGTCTTCGATTTACCATCGCTGGAGAGCGGTGCACCATTGTACTATTCCATTTCAAATCCATGCACGGGTTTCTAAAAGTCGTACGGCACTGTTTCGCCATTTCGGACGGATGTTGCACCTTGCCCCGCGGATGTTACACCCTGTAGATATCGATTATTCGGACGGCCATAACTTCTTGCTCGTTTAGAGTTACGGGAGCCATAACCTATCAAAACGAAGGCCACGGTGATTTCTACGGCTTTGACGGTTTCAGCCGTCAACGGATAGATTAATGCCCAAAAAAGACAACCCGAATCTCAATCGGGTCTTGTAAGTTTTTTACCCTTCGTTTTTCGACACCGGATTTTTACGGTAAAACGGGATTACCGTGCCTCGTCTTCGATTTACCACCGCTGGAGAGTGGTGCACCATGGTACTGTTCCGTTTCAAATCCATGCACGCATTTCTAAAAGTCCTACGGCACTGTTTCGCTATTTCGGACGGATGTTGCACCTTGCACCGTGGGTGTTGCACCCTTTAGCTCGTTTAGAGTTACGGGAGCCATAACATGTCAAAACGAAGGCCACGGTGAGTTCTACGGCTTTGACAGCTTTCAACCGACAATGGATAGATTAATGCCCAAAAAGGACAACCCGAATGTCAATCGGGTCTCGTAAGTTTTTTACCCTTCGTTTTTTCGACACCGGATTTTTGCGGTAAAACGGGATTACCGTGCCTCGCCTTCGATTTCCCATCGCTGGAGAGTGGCGCACCATGGTGCTGTTCCATTTCAAATCCATGTACGCATTTCTAAAAGTCGTACGGCATTGTTTCGCCATTTCGGACGGATGTTGCACCTTCCACCGCGGATGTTGCACCCTGTAGATATCGATTATTCGGACGGCCATAACTTCTGGCTCGTTTAGAGTTACGGAGCCATAACCTGTCAAAACGAAGGCCTCGGTGAGTTCTACTTCTTTGACAGCTTTCAGCCGTCAATGGATAGATTAATGCCCGAAAAGGACAACCCGAATCTGAATCGGGTCTCGTAAGTTTTTTACCATTCGTTTTTTCGACACAGGATTTTTGCGGTAAAATGGGATTACCATGCCTCGGCTTCGATTTACCATCGCCTGAATATCAATCTGGTCTCGTAAGTTTTTTACCCCTCGTTTTTTCGACACCGGATTTTTGCGGTAAAAAAGAATTACCGTGCCTCGCCTTCGATTTACCATCGCTGAAGAGTGGCGCACCATGGTACTATTCCGTTTCAAATCCATGCACGCATTTCTAAAAGTCGTACGGCACTGTTTCTCCATTTCGGACGGATGTTGCACCTTTAACCGCGGATGTTACACCCTGTAGATATCGATTATTCGGACGGCCGTAACTTCTGGCTCGTTTAGAGTTACGGGAGCCATAACCTGTCAAAACGAAGGCCACGGTGAGTTCTACGGTTTTGACCGCTTTCAGCCGTCAACGGAAAGATTAATGCCCAAAAAGGACAACCCGAATCTCAATCGGGTCTCGTAAGTTTTTTACCCTTCGTTTATTCGACACCGGATATTTACGGTAAAACGGGATTACCGTGTCTCGCCTTCGATTTACCATCGCTGGAGAGTGGTGCACCATGGTACTGTTCCGTTTCATGTCCATGCACGCATTTCTAAAAGTCGTACGACACTGTTTCTCCATTTCGGACGGATGTTGCACCTTACACCGCGGATGTTGCACCATGTAGATATCGATTATTCAGACGGCCATAACTTCTGGCTCGTTTAGAGTTACGGGAGCCATAACCTGTCAAAACGAAGCCCACGGTGAGTTCTACGGCTTTGACAGCTTTCAGCCGTCAACGGAAAGATTAATGCCCAAAAAAGGACAAACTGAATCTCAATCGGGTCTCGTAAGTTTTTTACCCTTCGTTTTTTCGACACCGGATTTTTACGGTAAAACGGGATTACCGTGCCTCGCCTTCGATTTACCATCGCTGGAGAGTGGTGCATCATGGTACTGTTCCATTTCAAATCCATGCACGCATTTCTATAAGTCGTACGGCACTGTTTCTCCATTTCGGACGGATGTTGCACCCTGTAGATATCGATTATTCAGACGGCCATAACTTCTGGCTCGTTTAGAGTTACGGGAGCCATAACCTGTCAAAACGAAGCCCACGGTTAGTTCTACGGCTTTGACAGCTTTCAGCCGACAACGGATAGATTAATGCCAAAAAAGGACAACCCGAATCTCAATCGGGTCTCGTAAGTTTTTTACCCTTCGTTTTTTCGACACCGGATTTTTACGGTAAAACGGGATTACCGTGCCTCGCCTTCGATTTACCATCGCTGGAGAGTGGTGCACCATGGTACTGTTCCGTTTCAAATCCATGCATGCATTTCTAAAAGTCGTACGACACTGTTTCGCCATTTCTGACGGATGTTGCACCTTGCACCGTGGATGTTGCACCCTGTAGATATCGATTCTTCGGACGGCCATAACTTCTGGCTCGTCTAGAGTTACGGGAGCCATAACTTGTCAAAACGAAGACCTCGATGAGTTCTACGGCTATGACAGTTTTCAGCCGTCAACGGAAAGATTAATGCCCAAAAAAGGAGAAACCGAATCTCAATCGGGTCTCGTAAGTTTTTTACCCTTCGTTTTTTCGACACCGGATTTTTACGGTAAAACGGGATTATCGTGCCTCGTCTTCGATTTACCACCGCTGGAGAGTGGTGCACCATGGTACTTGTTTGCACAAAAAATGGACAAACACCTCCAAGTCGTATTATTTAGTTGATTATATGTGATTTTCAATGATTTTAGATGAGTATATAAATATAAAAGAAGTAGGGGCTGAAATGTAAATGACACGCGGATTTATAGTGGTTCGGCCAGAATGTGCCTACGTCCACTTTATATGTTATTATCTTCTTTCCTTCAGATTACAAGTACAATGCTTCGTATATTAGTATATGAAAGTAGTTTGAAAGTTCCTTCCTTGCTTGAGCTCTCAAACTTGTCTGCCATTGTTGTACCCCTGCCCCTCTATTTATAGAATGAGGTAGGGGGCAGGGGTCTTGGTTGTATATAGCTGCTAGTGGGCCCGGGCTGAAGCAATCTGGACTGGCAGTTGTCTGGTTCGGCGAGGTCTCATTCGGCATGGAGTATGGACCGGTGGTGGTGTGGTCCGGTGTAAGGCGTGCATCCGGTGGTTGTTTGGACCGGCTTGTGTAAAAGAGAGGGTTGGTTCGGTGACAACCTTGGTCCGGTCGTAGGTTGATTCGGCGATGGAGACTGGGCCTTGGTCCGGTGCTTGTCTGGACCGGCTGTGCAGAGGGGGTGTGTCCGGGCAAGTATGGCCGAATGGAGGGAGGCCGAATGGGAAGGAGGCCGAATGAGGTGGAAACCGAATGAGCAGGGGGCCGAATGAGCAGGGGGCCGAGCGTGCATGGGGCCGAATGAGCTTCTATACTGAGAATTTTGGATGGACTTCTAGGTTAGTGTTGAGCTCCTTGGCTGTCGAACGAAGTGGAGGCTGCGAGCCTGGGTGAAATTGTGACTTCCTGGTCCCTAGATCTTCTGGGTGAGAATTCGCCCAACATTTGCCCCCCAAAGTGGGGCACGTGCTTGCACGTGTCGCGCTTTGTTCCCGGTGGTAGAAAGGCTTGTTTCGTAACGCCATGGGCTGGATGTTCGTATCCTGCTGCTGTCCTGCAAAGGAATTTAATTTATAGTTTTAGTGCGGTTCTAGGTAACGATCGTTCGGGATCGATAAATTTGAGATGAAGCTAATCGTGTCGTTAGGGACGAGCAAGTGTGCCCCGAAGGGGCCTAGCATTGTCGATGCCAGGTTCACGTTAGGGTGGGTCCCCGGGTCGTTTGCCAAGGTGGTTTATCGCCAGCTCAGAGCATGCCTAGGGATTGTTCGCGACCCCGTACATGTGTAAGTAGCTTAGCCATTCCATAATTATCAGAATCAAATATCCGTTTCACCTATGAGTTTTAAAAAGGCGTGTCAAAGTGTAAACTCCCACGACGATAGGGTTAATAACTATTCAGAGCGTGCCTACGGACCATTCGTGGTCGCGTACACGTGTAAACGATTTAATCCATGTCGGTGAGAGTTTTACGACTTATTCATCGTTAGCATAATCTTATTTTATTAGTTAGTTCTAGAGTTCGGTACTTATCTGAGTGAAGCGCCTGCGTGCCCCCTGTTTCTGGTTTCTGCTGGTAGAGGTAGCTTCGTTTGGGTTCGAGTTGGCACAGGTTTCATTCGGTTGGAGGCTGGTCCGGTATGGATAGTTCCATTCGGTTTTCATTCGGTCCGGTATGTCGAATGCCTTGGTCCGGTCCTGAGCTCGCCTATATATAGAGGCCGTACCCCCCTCGTTTTTCATTACCGAACGAGTAGAGCCGAACCATATTGTGCTGCCGAACCAAAGTCTTCGCCGAACCAGCTTATACCGAACCAGGTATGTATACTTTCTGCCGAATGAACCTTTGCCACCGGACGGCCCTGTTTGCCGAATGTGTACGGAGTGTATTGAATAGCCGAGTGAGGTATGCCGAATGACATGTATGCCGAATGACATGTATGCCGAATGAGCATTGGAGTTTGGTGCCGAATGAACTCGTCTTGCACCGCCGAATGAGACTTCATACTTGAACCTTGAGCGGAATCTTATGCTTTTATATGCTTTCTTTAGATACTTGCTTGTTTATCTTTCTATACTTCTTGCTCTAACACCGTGTTTTTCTTGTGCTGCAGAAAATGTCTCGCAAAGCGGAAACACGATCAGACAGAAAGAAGTCTAGAGGCACAAGAGAGCCCTCTTCTTCCTTGCCCCCAGTCCAATCAGGATCCGAGCAACATCGACCCATTCCAAGGTCTCTAGTGGATGGATATGGTCCACAGGAACTTTTGATCTCCCCCCCTGATTGCTTTCCTAGCTCCTTAAAGGAGGAGCAACTTGACGTCATATCCCGTTCCTTTGGGATAGATAGGGCTCTTATGCTGCTGCCAGGAGATGGGGTGATGCCATATAATCCTCCCGAGGGCTACTTCGCTTTTAGCAGATACCATTGCATGTGCGGCGCTATCCCCCCTATCAATGCTTGGATAGTAAGCTTCACCACCTATTTGAAGGTGGCTCCTTTCCAGCTCCAGCCTAACTCATATGCCATCCTGGTGAGCCTCTTTGTTATCTTCCAGAGGAGGTACGGGCGTCCTCCTTCTAACCGGGAAATCCGATACTTGTACAACCTGAGAGGCTATAAGAAGCGGTCTCCGTATATTAGTCTGGAGGCGGCCGTGCCCTTCAAACCAGTTCTGGACTTGTATTCCAAGTTCACCATGTTCAAGAAAGAGTGGTTCTTCGTCAAGGACGATGCTGTTTCTTTCCGCCTTTTCACTTCCGGCTGTAAGATTGATTTCATTTATATTTTTCATGTGTTTTGATGGTAGTGTTTTTTCTGACATGCTTTTATTTCTGGCTAGCGACAGGTGGCGTTGCAGTCGTGGAGGATGATTCCTTAGTGCGCATGGCTGCTGAACTAAAGGCTATTCCGGCACGAGACCGGTCGGCCTCTTTCTTGATTAGGAACGCAACCCTCTTGGAGTTTAACTTGATCTTATCGCGCCAGTCCGTAGTTAAGCAAAGGGATACGGCTGAGGAGAGGGCTGCTAAAGCTAAGGAGGGGGCTACAGTAAAGAGTGGTAAGAGGGAGCCTTTCGCAGAGCGTCCCGTGGTCGGGGGGAAGAAACTGAAGAAGTCCGATGGCCCTTCTCCAAGTACTTGCCCGACTGCCCCGGAGGAGGAAGGTGTAGAAGAGGAGGAAGGAGGCGAAGTTGGAGAAGGGTCGGAGGGTGGAGGAGATGGCGATGGTCAAGGTGGTAGTGGGGTTGTTGCTCTAACCTTTGAGCAAGACCTCGAACTGGATGAGGCTCTCCGTCGGGCCTTCGGGGAGTCGGAGGGAGAGTCGGAAACGGAGAAGGAAAAGGAGAAAGAAACGGAGAAGGCAAAGGAAACCGGCAAAGCTGTGGCTTCAGCTAGGGTGACTCCAGCGACGCAAGGTGAACTTTTGTCTTCTGCCGATTCCATTTTCGATAGGGACTTAGAAATTTTTTACGGTTCACTTCCGTCCTGGAATGAGATCCAGGACTTATTGCAGTTTCCCACTCCTCCGCCGGGTTTGTATAATAGATGTGTCTCCTCACTTTTCTTTCTTTTTAACTTAGCACATTTTTTGAATTGCGGATTATTGTATGTTCGTAACACTTGTTCTTTATTCCAGGGGCAGGCCAGGCAGTTAAAACGTCGGATGTTCGACATCGCCTTGAACAATTTAAGTCGAGGAGAGCTTCTGCGAAACCTTCTACTGATCGCACTGGGGACGTAGTCAAGTACCGCCCTCTTCTTGGGGTCATCGAAGAGGGCATTCAGAAAAGGAAGCGGAGCCGTTCCTTATTTGAGTCGTCCCCTGGTTCGCAGCCTCCTACTCAGCCTCCTCGTGATACTACGGAGGAGAGCACGGAGCCCGGCCCCCCTCCTCCTCCTTCCAAGAGTCCTACTGTCATTCATATAAGGCGTCCCGATGCGCCTCGCCCCGTGCCTCGTGACCCTTTTGCTGGCCATCCTGATTTAGACCCAAGCTTTCGGGACATTTCATTCGATGAGACCACGGGCGAACACCTCCTTCCCCGCAACCCCATGGTAAGGGTGCTGGACGAGGCCAAATCTTTAGATCTTGATTTACTTACTACACGGGTAGTCACCATGGGGGATGAGGCCAAGGCTAATATCGACCGGGTGGCCGCAGAGACCAAGAAGTTAATGGAGCATCATGCTAAGTTGGTCAAGGCCGGGGAAGAGATCGGGAGTGCTAACATTCGGTTGAGGTTAAAGGTTGCCGATCAGGCCAAGCAGCTCGCCGACCAAGCCATCCAGATTTCCCAGCATGAGGAAGCCTCCAAGCGTCTGAAAGAGACCATGGAGAAGGCCAGTAGGGCGGAATTACGGAAGATGGAGGTCGCTTGCAGGGAGCGGATTAACATAGCTATCGCAACGGTGGATGAGGTTCGAAATGCGGATCTCGAGCGGGTAGAGGAGTTGTCAGGGAGGCTCGAGGCTGCGGAGATGGCTCAGGCCGAGTTGAAGGAGGAGATGGAGGAGATGAGGAGGTCCCTCAGGTTGAAGGAAGAGGAAATGAGGAGGTCACTCCAGGCTGACTGCTTGAGATACCAGTCGGAGAGGGATGTCGCCGTCGCCAAGTTGCAAGCTTCCGAGGCCCGGGTGAGGGAGTTTGAGGAAAACGAGGGGATGATGGATGAGATGCTGCAGGATATGTACTTCCACACTTGGAAGGAGGGCGGCTTGTCTTGGATGGACGATTACCCTCGGGTCATGGCCAAGGTGTATCTCCAGGCTTTAGAGGAGGCCAGGGTGAACGCGGGTAAGGAAGGCGGAGAGGCTTTTAACTTGAGTGCGGTTACTGCTCAGTTCTCAAAGGAGGAGCAAGCGGCGGTGAAAGAGGGGATGCGGCTGCTCGCTGCAGAGGAAGCGGGCGTGCAGTTGGATGATGAGGATCAAGCGGCGGATGCTGGTGAGTTATTCTTTTCCCTTTCTTTTCTTTCCGTGTTTTCATAACTTGATCGTTCGTTTAATGAATTCCTCTTCTGATCTGGACAGGTGGGACTTCAGATCCACATGCTGGGGGCTCTGATCCTGCGGCTAAGTAGGCTGGGGGAGTTGGTGATGGAGTGTGGATGCATCTGCCATCTTTTTGTTTCTTTTTTATCACTGTTTATGTTAGTCTTTGACATGCAACTGTAATAAAATTATTTGCAAAGAATAACTTCGTGTGATCTCATAATATAAGCTGATTTTGTCATGTTTAAATGTTGTTGCTATCTTTATGTGCCGTGTGAGAAGTATAATTATGTATATGCCTGTGATTCTAGTTGTGTTTGATGTTAAGTTTTTGCTTGAAATATAACTTCACGTTTTGCAATGTTAGTGTATGAATAAGCTATAGTTACGCATTTATGTACAAGAGAAGAGAGTACCGCCCTTTATGTTTTACTCGCAGGCGGTAGCTTTGAGTGTCTTGTGTAACTGTTTACGGGTATAGCTGAGCGCCCTGCCACCCAGTACGCAGGCTTAGAGCCTCATGAGTGAATGCTTCCTATTTGGTTTCCTGTACTTTAGAGTTTGTTATACAGGATAGGAGAAAAATATTTAAATGAAATGGAAATATAGTAAAAGTAAAACTTCCAGTCACGGAAGGCCGTCGATGTGCTTAAGTTCGTGGCAAACGGGTTTTGTAGTCACTTTCCCTAGCTGTGGGTCTTGGAGACATTTGTCACCCATCTTACGCCTCCGCGGGGAGTTTTCTTTTTTACCACAGCCGCACTTAAGACACATCGGAGCCGAGATCGCGCACGGTAACTACCCGAACCATTATGGTCCGTAATCGTGGGTATTATTCGATTTACCGTGGCCGGCTAGCGTGGGTGCCGTTGGCCGTGAACTACCCCTGGCTGGCCACACCTTATGTTGGGGCTTAAAGTAGGTTCACAGTTACCGACGAGCCGAACGCCGTAATGAGCTGCCATCGGCTATAGTCGGCCTTTATGATGACTTATAATCGGCTCATTACAGTTGGCTTTGAGGGCAGGCGCGCAATGAGTTAACCCGCAGCAGAGGGATGCTGGAGCAAAAGAGTCTCATTGGCGAGTGCATAGAATCGTAGCGTACCTGTTAGGCCTAGTCCAGATGAGGCCGCGGTGCGTCTTGAGTGGAGATGCCATAGGATTTTGTTCAACAGAAAGGGATGAAACTTAACAAGTAGCCAAGACATAAAGGAACAAGTTAAAAAGAGACAAGATTTTTTAAAGTGGTTTGGCGCGAAAATGCCTACGTCCACTGATTCTCTTTGTTAATTCACTTCATATGGGCAGTACAAGTTAAGAAAAGTATCGACGGAGGTGTCGGATGTTCCATGCCCTCTGGAACACCTCTCCGTCCACTGTTGACAAAATGTAAGCTCCGTTGTGGAGATCTTTGTGAACTACATATGGTCCGTCCCAGATGGGGTCCAGTGCCCCGGGGCGCGGAAAGATTCGCCTGAGGACAAGATCTCCTTCTTGTAAGCTGCGATGCTTGACTTTGGAATTGTATAGTGCTGCCACTTTTTGTTTGTGAGCTGCTGCTTTGAGTGCTGCATCGTTTCTCCTTTCCTCAATCAGTTCCAAAGACATGAGGAGGAGTTCTTCGTTTTCTTCTGGGTTGTAGTGGATCCTACGGTGGGAAGGCACAATAGTCTCAACTGGGAGCATTGCCTCCGATCCATATGCCAAAGAGAAAGGAGTATGTCCCATTGATGTTCTGAAAGATGTGCGGTATGCCCATAGTGCCGTAGGAAGTTCGTCCACCCAAGCGCCTTTTGACTTTTCAAGTTTCTTCTTGATTAGGGTTTTGAGAATTTTGTTGACAGCTTCAACTTGTCCGTTTGCCTGAGGGTAAGCTACTGATGAGAAGCTTTTATGAATTCCATGCTCTTGGCACCAGTCGGCAAATTCTTCGCTGTCAAATTGGAGCCCGTTGTCTGATACGATCTTGAGGGGGACTCCATACCTGCACAGAATGTTTTTGATTAAGAAGTTGATAACCTTTGCTGAAGATATTTTATTTAAAGGTTCCGCTTCCACCCATTTGGTGAAATAATCGACTGCCACTATAGCATATTTGGCTCCGCCTCGGCCCGTTGGCAGTTCGCCAATTAAGTCAATTCCCCATACAGCAAAGGGCCAAGGGCTGGTCATTTGAGTAATTTCGTTTGTGGGCAGTCGAGGGATCTTGGCGAACTTCTGACATCTGTCGCATTTCTTAACGAAGTCTAGGGCATCTTTGTTCAGTGTGGGCCAGTAGTATCCATATCGGAGTATCTTTCTTGCCAAAGTCTGTCCTCCAGTGTGATCTCTGCATCCTCCCTGATGGATGTTTGTTAATATCTCCTTGGCTTCCCTTCCGGCGACGCATCTTAATAAGGGGCTAGAGAAGCCACGCCGGTAGAGGATGCCTTCTTGTATTGTGTAGTGGGGAACTTTTCTCAAGATCTTCTTGGCTTCATCACGCCTGTCGGGTAGTATGCCATCTTGCAAATATTTCCGGATAGGAGTCATCCAGGTTCCTTCTTCGATTGCAGTTATCAGATTTACTTGTTCGAAACTTGGGGCTAGCTGCCTTGAGATTGCTAGTGTTCCGGAAATAGTGCTGTTCATCATACTAGCTTGCTTTGCAAGTTCATCTGCCTCTTGGTTTTCTTCTCGAGGAACGTGTTTGATTAGATAATGGTCCAATTGATCGAGCAGCAGTTTGGTTTTCTTTAGGTATGCTGTGAGTCGTTCTCCTCGAGTCTGGAATTCTCCTAGTACCTGGTTTACGATAAGCTGAGAATCACTATGAATACATAAGGAATTGATTCCAATTTCTAGGGCCAGTTCCAATCCCGCTATTACTGCTTCATACTCAGCATCGTTGTTAGTGGCCGTGAACTCCAATCTCATTGCATAGTACAACTTTCTTCCCCTGGGGGTGATGATCACAATACCTGCCCCCGAGCCTTGTTCGTTCGATGCTCCATCTACAAAGAGGTTCCACTTGATGTTTTTTGCTACTTCGGATTGTTCCTTGCCTTCGTTGATAGTGAATTCGGCAATGAAATCAGCCATGGCTTGTCCTTTGATAGCGGTGCGAGGATGGTAGGTGATATCATACTGACTCAGTTCGGTGCACCATTTGAGGAGTCGCCCAGAAGTGTCAGGACGATGGAGCACTTGTCTTAGTGGTTGATCGGTTAGAACCCTGATGGAGTGAGACTGGAAGTAGTGTCGCAATTTTCGTGACGCGATCAATAAACAATATGCTAATTTCTCAAGTTTAGGATATCTGGCCTCTGCCCCTGTAAATCTCTTACTTACAAAGTAAACCGGGCGTTGTGTACGGTCTTCTTCTCTTACCAAGGCGGCGCTTAGAGCATGAGATGATACAGCGAGGTATAGGTATAACACTTCACCTTCATTTGGAGTTGAGAGTACTGGTGGTCTCTGAAGGTGTTCGATTAGGTTGAGGAAGGCTTTTAAGCATTCATCGGTCCACTCGAACTTCCCTTTGTCTTTCTTGAGAGCTTCGAAGAAAGGGACACACTTGTCAGTTGCCTTGGAAATGAATCTGCTTAGGGCGGCCACCTTTCCGTTTAGGCTCTGCATTTCTTTTCGAGTGGAAGGTATCCTTATTTCTTTTAAAGCCCGGACTTGTTCAGGGTTTGCTTCGATTCCTCTGGCGTGGACGATGAATCCTAAGAATTTTCCCGATGAAACTCCGAAGGAGCACTTTAGAGGATTCAGCTTCATTCCATACCGGCGAAGTACCTGAAACATATCGTCCAGATGGCTTACATGGTCGTTGGCTTTCCTGGACTTTACCAACATGTCATCCACATATACTTCCATAGTTCGTCCTATCAGTCCTGCGAACATTTTGTTGACGAGGCGTTGATAGGTAGCTCCAGCATTTTTGAGTCCAAAAGGCATGACTTTGTAACAATATAATCCGCGGTCGGTGATGAAGCTAGTGTGGTCCTGATCGGGAGCGTGCATGGGGATCTGGTTATATCCGGAGTATGCATCCATAAAAGATAGGAGTTCGTGCCCAGCTGTGCTGTCTACGAGTTGGTCAATTCGGGGAAGTGGGAAGCAGTCTTTCGGGCAAGCGTCATTCAGATTGGAGAAGTCAATACATGTTCGCCACTTTCCATTGGCCTTTTTTACTAGCACCGGGTTAGCGATCCATTCTGGGTAGATGGCTTCCCGTATGAAGCCATTAGCAAGTAGATTTTTTACTTCCTCATCAAGGGCTGCTGATCGCTCTGCCCCCATGCTCCTCTTTTTCTGCTTTACTGGTACCTTGGTGGGATCGATGTTCAACATGTGGCATGCTATGTCTGGGGAGATTCCTGTCATATCGGCATGGGTCCACGCAAATACATCTAAGTTGTGGCGGAGGAAGTCAATGAGTTGATCCTTCAATTCCGTTTTCAGCTGAGATCCGATTTTTAATAATCTACTTGAATCATGCTTATCTACCGATACGAATTCCATAGCCTCTGCAGGCTCGGCGGTAGCCTCCTCCTCTTTATCCCTGGGGTCTAGTTCATTGAAGGGATCGCTTGTGTATCGAAGAGGAGGGGCTTTCTTTAGTTGCTATGCCTCCAAGCTTTTCATGCAGAGAATAGTCTCTGCATCTTTTCCTTTATTCTTTCTGCGGTTATTGCGAAGTTCAGTTACGTAGCAGTCTCGAGCGGCATCTTGATCTCCTTCTACTTCTCCTACTCCGTTGCCTGTTGGAAATTTCATTTTCAGGCACCAAGGGGCTAATACAATCTGAAAGTCAGACAAGGCTGGTCTTCCCAAGAAAGCCTTGTAAGCCGAGTGGTTTTCTATTAGTACGAACGTTTGTTTTCGCACAACGGAGCGGGGATGACTTCCTATTTCGACGAAGAGGTCAAGTTGCCCGAGGGGCATTTTTGCATCTCCAGTGAAACCGTGCAGTGGTTTGTCACAGGGGGATACATCCTTCATTGATAATTTCATTTTGTCGAAAGCATGTTTGAACAGGATATTTACGGAGCTTCCCGTGTCTATTAGAATCCGAAAAACTTTAGCTGGACCAAACCAGGCAGAGATGACCATGGGATCCATATGTGGGTACTGTCTTCCTTCCAAATCATGCCTACTGAATACAATGTCATTGTTTTCTTTTCGTTTCGGGTGGCGTTCCCCCGTAATGGAGTTAACATATCCTTCGGCATTTCTAAGCGACTTGCCGTACCTTTCCATCTCTGCCCAACTTCTGTCGGCAATGTGTGGTCCTCCTGAGATGGTAAGGACTACTATCTTCTCTTGACTAGAGCCACTGGTGTTGTGATTGTTGCGATTCCCTCCGCCTACTTCTGGGAGGGGTTGCTTTGAGTCCTCATTGGCAGGGGTTGGAGTCCTGTTCTGACCTTTCACATAACGTTCCAGTCTTCTTCTTCTAATGTGTTCTTCGATCAAGTCCCGAAGATGGTGGCATTCATTGGTGTCATGTCCGTGGGATTCGTGGAAGCGACAGAACTTTCCGGACTTGAGTGCGTTATCTGATTCTTTCTTGTGCGGGGGGCGCTTGTATCCGAGTTCGCCCTGAGTGGCTAGGTAGATGTTTTCGATTGTTTCATTCAAAGGAGTGTAGGAGTCAAATCTTGGCCCTGGTCGATATTGGCGCTTCTCAACCTTTCTGCCCCCAGCATTGTCTCTAGATTCATCTCTTCGAGCGTCCTTAGCTGCAGTGGGAACCTTGTCTTGAACTATCTTGCCTTGTTTCCCTGACTGCCTCTCCGTAGCAGCGTCTTCAAGTCTCATATACTTTCCAGCTTCATGGAAGAAATCAGGCAAGGTAGCTGGTTTTTCCTTAGTTAATCTTCTGGCAAACTTGGTGTCTGGATGTACACCACTACAGAGGGCCATTAGAGTGAGTTTTTCATCGGCATCTTGAACTGCTGCCGCTGCGGCGTTGAACCGTGTTAGATATTGTTGCAGCGTCTCTCCGGATTTCTGTTTGACATTGGATAGAGAATAAGCATCCTTGGGTTGTTCCACATGGATGCGGAACTGGCTAATAAACCTTTCTTTTAACATCTCCCATGAGCTGATGGATCCTTGGGGTAGATGGCAGAACCAGGAGGTAGCTAGATCTGATAGGAATAGCGGAAAGCATTTACATAATACTCCTTCTGTTGCTCCACTCATGAGCATATGCTGGGTGTATCTCTGCAGGTGTACGATGGGGTCGGAAGTTCCTTTGTAAGGTTCCATGGTTGGCATTTTCCATTCCCGGGGAGTGATGGCAGTTTCGATATTTCGGGTAAAGGGACTGGTGACCCTAGCGCCTATTCCCCGGTCCCTTTGCTCCCGTTGGACACATTCTCTGAATAATCGTGCCATCCGCTCGTCAGAACTTGGAGCGGACAAAAATGAGCTCGGTTCTTCCCTGCGGGATCTATCTCGTCCAGATGACCTGTAGGGATGGTACAGTCTATCACCTCTAGCATTATCCAGTGGTTGTCTTTGGCTGCTTGGATGCACGCTAGGACCAGCTACAGTTGCCCCCTGCCTTGATCTTCCCCTGTGGGGTTCTGTTTCGAGCACATCCATGGGGTCAACTTCGGGCTGGGTTCTAGCTCGGCTCCGTTCAGCGGGGTTTCTATAGTTAGGTGGCATGACTGGCTCAGCTACATCCGACCCTCGCCTGGTGCCTCCCCCGCTAGGTTCGGTTCCAAGGGCTTCCTCGAGTCGGAATTCGGGCTGAGTCCGGGCGCGGCCCCTATCATCGTTTTTCCTGTTGATAGCTTGTTCGAAGAGTGAAGACCTTTGTTGCCTCCGGGATCCTCCGGATTGGGATTCACCCCATGATTCAGTGTTGCGGTTGGACTCTTCAGCATCCCTTAAGCGTGTCATGAGTTG
The DNA here is from genome assembly GCA_030765085.1 of Allium cepa. NCBI lineage: Eukaryota > Viridiplantae > Streptophyta > Magnoliopsida > Asparagales > Amaryllidaceae > Allium > Allium cepa. Next base: position 5,807,284 of record CM060941.1, read on the forward strand.
GTCCACCAAAGTTTCTTGTTGGGATGTGAAGCGGTTAGTTACTTCAGCCACAACCCTGTCCAGATCTGCCCTAGTGATTGGTTGTTCCGTTGCGGGACCAGTTGGATTTTCCTGATTTTCATCTGGTACTGCTGTTGAAGTGGGTTGATCTGTGATTGCTGGATCTGGAAGGCTGCTAGTTGCGATGTTCTTTCCTTTGTTAACATCCCTTCTCTGTTTGGAAGGCATGATTTCTAAGCAACGAGTGATGTTGTTAGGAAGAAGGTTGAGTGGGAGAAGATGAAGCCTGAGTTCAATTCTCAGTGAAAGCACCAAAAATGTTTGCACAAAAAATGGACAAACACCTCCAAGTCGTATTATTTAGTTGATTATATGTGATTTTCAATGATTTTAGATGAGTATATAAATATAAAAGAAGTAGGGGCTGAAATGTAAATGACACGCGGATTTATAGTGGTTCGGCCAGAATGTGCCTACGTCCACTTTATATGTTATTATCTTCTTTCCTTCAGATTACAAGTACAATGCTTCGTATATTAGTATATGAAAGTAGTTTGAAAGTTCCTTCCTTGCTTGAGCTCTCAAACTTGTCTGCCATTGTTGTACCCCTGCCCCTCTATTTATAGAATGAGGTAGGGGGCAGGGGTCTTGGTTGTATATAGCTGCTAGTGGGCCCGGGCTGAAGCAATCTGGACTGGCAGTTGTCTGGTTCGGCGAGGTCTCATTCGGCATGGAGTATGGACCGGTGGTGGTGTGGTCCGGTGTAAGGCGTGCATCCGGTGGTTGTTTGGACCGGCTTGTGTAAAAGAGAGGGTTGGTTCGGTGACAACCTTGGTCCGGTCGTAGGTTGATTCGGCGATGGAGACTGGGCCTTGGTCCGGTGCTTGTCTGGACCGGCTGTGCAGAGGGGGTGTGTCCGGGCAAGTATGGCCGAATGGAGGGAGGCCGAATGGGAAGGAGGCCGAATGAGGTGGAAACCGAATGAGCAGGGGGCCGAATGAGCAGGGGGCCGAGCGTGCATGGGGCCGAATGAGCTTCTATACTGAGAATTTTGGATGGACTTCTAGGTTAGTGTTGAGCTCCTTGGCTGTCGAACGAAGTGGAGGCTGCGAGCCTGGGTGAAATTGTGACTTCCTGGTCCCTAGATCTTCTGGGTGAGAATTCGCCCAACATTTGCCCCCCAAAGTGGGGCACGTGCTTGCACGTGTCGCGCTTTGTTCCCGGTGGTAGAAAGGCTTGTTTCGTAACGCCATGGGCTGGATGTTCGTATCCTGCTGCTGTCCTGCAAAGGAATTTAATTTATAGTTTTAGTGCGGTTCTAGGTAACGATCGTTCGGGATCGAGAAATTTGAGATGAAGCTAATCGTGTCGTTTGAGATGTTGCACCCTGTAGATATCGTTTATTCGGACGGCCATAACTTCTGGCTCGTTTAGAGTTACGGGAGTCATAACCTGTCAAAACGAAGGCCACGATGAGTTCTACGGCTTTGACGGCTTTCAGCCGTCAACGGATAGATTAATGCCCAAAAAGGACAACCAGAATCTCAATCGGGTCTCGTAAGTTTTTTACCCTTCGTTTTTTCGACACCGAATTTTTGCAGTAAAACGGGATTACCATGCCTCGCCTTCGATTTACCATCGCTGGAGAGTGGTGCACCATGGTACTATTCCATTTAAAATCCATGCACGCATTTCTAAAAGTCATACGGCACTGTTTCGCCATTTCGGACGGATGTTGCACCTTGCACCGCGGATGTTGCACCCTGTAGATATCGATTATTCGGACGGCCATAACTTCTGGCTCGTTTAGAATTACGGGAGCCAAAACCCGTCGAAACGAAAGCCACGGTGAGTTCTACGGCTTTGACAACTTTCAACCGATAACGGATAGATTAATGCCAAAAAGGACAACCCGAATCTCAATCGGGTCTCTTAAGTTTTTTACCCTTCGTTTTTTCGACACGGGATTTTTGCAGTAAAAAGGGATTACCGTGCCTCGCCTTCGATTTACCATCGCTGGAGAGTGGTGCACCATGGCACTATTCCGTTTCAAATCCATGCGTGCATTTCTAAAAGTCGTACGCACTGTTTCACCAGTTCGGACGGATGTTGCACCTTGCACCGCGGATGTTGCACCTTGCACAGCGGATGTTGCACCCTGTAGATATCGATTATTCAGACGGCCATTACTTCTGGCTCGTTTAGAGCTACGGGAGCCATAACCTGTTAAAACGAAGGCCACGGTGAGTTCTACGGCTTTGACAGCTTTCAACCGACAACGGATAGATTAATGCCCAAAAAGGACAACCAGAATCTCAATCGGGTCTCGTAAGTTTTTTACCCTTCGTTTTTTCGACACCGAATTTTTGCGGTAAAACGGGATTACCGTGCCTCGCCTTCGATTTACCATCGCTGGAGAGTGGTGCACCATGGTACTGTTCCGTTTCAAATCCATGCACACATTTCTAAAAGTCGTACGCCACTGTTTCGCCATTTCGGACGGATGTTGCACCTTGCACCGCGGATGTTGCACCCTGTAGATATCGATTATTCAGACGGCCATAACTTCTGGCTCGTTTAGAGTTACGGAAGCCATAACCTGTCAAAACGAAGGCCTCGGTGAGTTCTACGGCTTTGACAGCTTTCAGCCGTCAACTGATAGATTAATGCCCGAAGAGGACAACCCGAATCTCAATCGGGTCTCGTAAGTTTTTTACCCTTCGTTTATTCGACACCTGATTTGTACGGTAAAACGGAATTACCGTGCCTCTTCTTTGATTTACCATCGCTGGAGAGTGGTGCACCATGGTACTGTTCCATTTCAAATCCATGCACGCATTTCCAAAAGTCGTACGGCACTATTTCGCCATTTCGGACGGATGTTGCACCTTGCACCGCGGATGTTGAGCCCTGTAGATATCGATTATTCGGACGGCCATAACTTCTGGCTCGTTTAGAGTTACGGGACCTATAACCTGTCAAAACGAAGGCCACGGTGAGTTCTACAACTTTGGTAGCTTTCAACCAACAGCGGATAGATTAATGCCCAAAAAGGACAACCCGAATCTCAATCGGGTCTCGTAAGTTTTTTACCCTTCGTTTTTCGACACCGGATTTTTACGGTAAAACGGGATTACCGTGCCTCTTCTTCGATGTACCATCGCTGGAGAGTGGTTCACCATGGTACTGTTACATTTCAAATCCATGCACGCATTTCTAAAAGTCGTACAGCACTGTTTCGCCGTTTCGGACGGAAGTTGCACATTGCACCGCGGATGTTGCACCCTGTAGATATCGATTATTCGGACGGCCATAACTTCTGGCTCGTTTAGAGTTATGGGAGCCATAACTTGTCAAAACGTTGGCCACGGTGAGTTCTACGGCTTTGACAGCTTTCAACCGACAACGGATAGATTAATGCCTAAAATGGACAACCCGAATCTCAATCGGGTCTCGTAAGTTTTTTACCCTTCGTTTTTTGGACACCGGATTTTTGCGGTAAAACGGGATTACCGTGCCTCGCCTTCGATTTACCATCGCTGGAGAGTGGTGCACCATGGTACTATTCTGTTTCAAATCCATGCACGCATTTCTAAAAGTCGTACGACACTGTTTCGCCATTTCGGACGAATGTTGCACCTTGCACCGCGGATGTTGCACCCTGTAGATATCGATTATTCGGACGGCCATAACTTCTGGCTCGTTTAGAGTTACGGGAGCCATAACCTGTCAAAACGAAGGCCACGGTGAGTTCTACGGCTTTGACAGCTTTCAGCCGACAACGGATAGATTAATTCCCAAAAAGGACAACCCAAATATCAATCGTGTCTCGTAAGTTTTTTACCCTTCGTTTTTTCGACACCGGATTTTTACGGTAAAACGGGATTACCGTGCCTCGCCTTTGATTTACCATAGCTGGAGAGTGGTGCACCATGGTACTGTTCCGTTTCAAATCCATGCACGCATTTCTAAAAGTCGTACGACACTGTTTCACCATTTCGGACGGATGTTGCACCTTGCACCGCGAATGTTGCACCCTATAGATATCGATTATTCGGACGACCATAACTTCTGGCTCGTTTAGAGTTACGTGAGCCATAACTTGTCAAAACGACGGCCACGATAAGTTCTACAGCTTTGACAGCTTTCAACCGTCACGGATAGATTAATGCCCAAAAAGGACAACCCGAATCTCAATCGGGTCTCGTAAGTTTTTTACCCTTCGTTTTTTCAACAACGGATTTTTACGGTAAAACGGGATTACTGTGCATCTTCTTCGATTTACCATCGCTGGAGAGTGGTGCACCATGGTACTGTTCCGTTTCAAATCCATGCACGCATTTCTAAAAGTCGTACGGCACTATTTCGCCATTTCGGACGGATGTTGCACCTTGCACCGCGGATGTTGCACCCTGTAGATATCGATTATTCGGACGGCCATAACTTCTGGCTCGTTTAGACTTACGGGAGCCATAACATGTCAAAACGAAGGCCACGGTGAGTTCTACGGCTTTGACAGCTTTCAACCGACAACGGATAGATTAATTCCCAAAAAGGACAACCCGAATCTCAATCGGGTCTCGTAAGTTTTTTACCCTTCGTTTTTTCGACAGCGGATTTTTGCGGTAAAACGGGATTACCATGCCTCGCCTTCGATTTACCATCGCTGCAGAGTGGTGCACCATGGTGCTGTTCCGTTTTAAATCCATGCACGCATTTCTAAAAGTCGTACGACACTGTTTCACCATTTCGGACGGATATTGCACCTTGCACCGCAGATGTTGCACCTTGTAGATATCGATTATTCGGACGGCCATAACTTCTGGCTCGTTTAGAGTTACGGGAGCCATAACCTGTCAAAACGAAGGCCACGGTGAGTTCTACGGCTTTGACAGCTTTCTGCCGACAACGGATAGATTAATTCTCAAAAAGGACAACCCGAATCTCAATCGGGTCTCGTAAGTTTTTTACGACACCGGATTTTTACGGTAAAAGGGGATTACCGTGCCTCGCCTTCGATTTACCATCGCTAGAGAGTGGTGCACCATGGTACTGTTCCGTTTCTAATCCAAGCACGCATTTCTAAAAGTCGTACGGCACTGTTTTGCCATTTCGGACGGATGTTGCACCTTGCACCGCGGATGTTGCACCCTGTAGATATCGATTATTCGAACAGCCATAACTTCTGGCTCGTTTAGAGTTACGGGAGCCATAACCTGTCGAAACGAAAGCCACGGTGAGTTCTACGGCTTTGACAACTTTCAACCGACAATGGATAGATTAATGCCAAAAAGGACAACCCGAATCTCAATCGGGTCTCGTAAGTTTTTTACCCCTCGTTTTTTCGACACTGGATTTTTGCGGTAAAACGGGATCACCGTGCCTCGCCTTCGATTTACCATCGCTGGAGAGTGGTGCACCATGGTACTGTTCCGTTTCAAATCCATGCATGCATTTCTAAAAGTCGTACGGCGCTGTTTGGCCATTTCGGACGGATGTTGCACCTTGCATCGCGGATGTTGCACCCTGTAGATATCGATTATTCGTACGGCCATAACTTCTGGCTCGTTTAGACTTACGGGAGCCATAACCTATCAAAACGAAGGCCACGATGAGTTCTACGGCTTTGACAGCTTTCAGCCGTCAACGGATAGATTAATGCCCAAATAGGACAACCCGAATCTCAATCGGGTCTCGTAGTTTTTTACCCTTCGTTTTTTCGACACCGGATTTTTGCAGTAAAACGGGATTACCGTGCCTCGCCTTCGATTTACCATCGCTGGAGAGTGGTGCACCATGGCACTATTCCGTTTCAAATCCATGCGTGCATTTCTAAAAGTCGTACGCACTGTTTCGCCATTTCGGACGGATGTTGCACCTTGCACCGCAGATGTTGCACCTTGCACAGCGGATGTTGCACCCTGTAGATATCGATTATTCGGACGGCCATTACTTCTAGCTCGTTTAGAGCTATGGGAGCCGTAACCTGTTAAAACGAAGGCCACGGTGAGTTCTACGGCTTTGACAGCTTTCAACCGACAACGGATAGATTAATGCCCAAAAAGGACAACCCGAATCTCAATCGGGTCTCGTAAGTTTTTTACCCTTCGTTTTTTCGACGCCGAATTTTTGCGGTAAAATGGGATTACCGTGCCTCGCCTTCGATTTACCATCGTTGGAAAGTGGTGCACCATGGTACTGTTCCATTTCAAATCCATGCACACATTTCTAAAAGTTGTACGCCATTGTTTCGCCATTTCGGACGGATGTTGCACCTTGCACCGCGGATGTTGCACCCTGTAGATATCGATTATTCAGACGACCATAACTTCTGGCTCGTTTAGAGTTACGGGAGCCATAACCTGTCAAAACGAAGTCCTCGGTGAGTTCTACGGCTTTGACAGCTTTCGGCCGTCAACTGATAGATTAATGCCCGAAGAGGACAACCCGAATCTCAATCGGGTCTCGTAAGTTTTTTACCCTTCGTTTATTCGACACCTGATTTGTACGGTAAAACGGGATTACCATGCCTCTTCTTTGATTTACCATCGCTGGAGAGTGGTGCACCATGGTACTGTTCCGTTTTACATCCATGCACGCATTTCCGAAAGTCGTACGGCACTGTTTCGCCATTTCGGACGGATGTTGCACCTTTCACCGCGGATGTTGAACCCTGTAGATATCGATTATTCGGACGGCCATAACTTCTGGCTCGTTTAGAGTTACGGGAGCTATAACCTGTCAAAACGAAGGCCACGGTGAGTTCTACAACTTTGATAGCTTTCAACCAACAACGGATAGATTAATTCTCAAAAAGGACAATCCGAATCTCAACCGGGTCTCGTAAGTTTTTACCCTTCGTTTTTTCGACACCGGATTTTTACGGTAGAACGGGATTACTGTGCATCGCCTTCGATTTACCATCGCTGGAGAGTGGTGCACCATGGTACTATTCTTTTTCAAATCCATGCACGCATTTCTAAAAGTCGTACGGCACTGTTTCGCCATTTCGGATGGATGTTTCACCTTGCACAGGGGATGTTGCACCCTATAGATATCGATTATTCGGACGGCCATAACTTCTGGCTCGTTTAGAGTTACGGGAGCTATAAGCTGTCAAAACGAAGGCCATGATGAGTTCTACAGCTTTGACAGCGTTCGGCCGTCAGCGGATAGATTAATGCCCTAAAAGGACAACCCGAATCTCAATCGGGTCTCGTAAGTTTTTTACCCTTCGTTTTTCGACACCGGATTTTTACGGTAAAACGGGATTACCGTGCCTCTTCTTCGATTTACCATCGCTGGAGAGTGGTGCACCATGGTACTGTTACATTTCAAATCCATGCACGCATTTCTAAAAGTCGTACGGCACTGTTTCGCCCTTTCGGACGGAAGTTGCACCTTGCACCGCGGGTGTTGCACCCTGTAGATATCGATTATTCGGACGGCCATAACTTCTGGCTCGTTTAGAGTTACGGGAGCCATAACCTGTCAAAACGTTGGCCACGTTGAGTTCTACGGCTTTGACAGCTTTCAACCGACAACGGATAGATTAATGCCCAAAAAGGACAACCCGAATCTCAATCGGGTCTCGTAAGTTTTTTACCCTTCGTTTTTTGGACACCGGATTTTTGGGGTAAAACGGGATTACCGTGCCTCGCCTTCGATTTACCATCGCCGGAGAGTGGTGCACCATGGTACTGTTCCGTTTCAAATCCGTGCACGCATTTCTAAAAGTCGTACGACACTGTTTCGCCATTTGGGACGGATGTTGCACCTTGCACCGCGGATGTTGCACCCTGTAGATATCGATTATTCGGACGGCCATAACTTCTGGCTCGTTTAGAGTTACGGGAGCCATAACCTGTCAAAACGAAGGACACGGTGAGTTCTACGGCTTTGACAGCTTTCAGCCGACAACGGATAGATTAATTCCCAAAAAGGACAACCCGAATATCAATCGGGTCTCGTAAGTTTTTTACCCTTCGTTTTTTCGACACCGGATTTTTACGGTAAACCGGGATTACCGTGCCTCGCCTTCGATTTACCATAGCTGGAGAGTGGTGCACCATGGTACTGTTACGTTTCAAATCCATGCACGCATTTCTAAAAGTCGTACGGCGCTGTTTCACCATTTCGGACGGATGTTGCACCTTGCACCGCGGATGTTGCACCCTATAGATATCGATTATTCAGACGACCATAACTTCTGGCTCGTTTAGAGTTACGGGAGCCATAACCTGTCAAAACGACGCCCACGATGAGTTCTACAGCTTTGACAGCTTTCAACCGTCACGGATAGATTAATGCCCAAAAAGGACAATCCGAATCTCAATCGGGTCTCGTAAGTTTTTTACCCTTCGTTTTTTCAACAACGGATTTTTACGGTAAAACGAGATTACTGTGCCTCTTCTTCGATTTACCATCGCTGGAGAGTGGTGCACCATGGTACTGTTCCGTTTCAAATTCATGCACGCATTTCTAAAAGTCGTACGGCACTGTTTCGCCATTTCGGACGGATGTTGCACCTTGCACCGCGGATGTTGCACCCTGTAGATATCGATTATTCGGACGGCCATAACTTCTGGCTCGTTTAGACTTACGGGAGCCATAACATGTCAAAACGAAGGCCACGGTGAGTTCTACGGCTTTGACAGCTTTCAACCGACAACGGATAGATTAATTCCCAAAAAGGACAACCCGAATCCCAATCGGGTCTCGTAAGTTTTTTACCCTTCGTTTTTTCGACAGCGGATTTTTGCGGTAAAACGGGATTACCATGCCTCGCCTTCGATTTACCATCGCTGGAGAGTGGTGCACCATGGTGCTGTTCCGTTTCAAATCCATGCACGCATTTCTAAAAGTCGTACGACACTGTTTCACCATTTCGAATGGATATTGCACCTTGCACCGCAGATGTTGCACCTTGTAGATATCGATTATTCGGACGGCAATAACTTCTGGCTCGTTTAGAGTTACGGGAGCCATAACCTGTCAAAACGAAGGCCACGGTGAGTTCTACGGCTTTGACAGCTTTCAGCCGACAATGGTTAGATTAATTCTCAAAAAGGACAACCCGAATCTCAATCGGGTCTCGTAAGTTTTTTACCCTTTGTTTTTTCGACACCGGATTTTTACCGTAAAAGAGGATTACCGTGCCTCGCCTTCGATTTACCATCGCTAGAGAGTGGTGCACCATGGTACTGTTCTGTTTCAAATCCATGCACGCATTTCTAAAAGTCGTACGGCACTGTTTCGCCATTTCGGACGGATGTTGCACCTTGCACCGCGGATGTTGCACCCTGTAGATATCGATTATTCGGACGGCCATAACTTCTGGCTCGTTTAGAGTTACGGGAGCCATAACCTGTCAAAACGAAGGCCACGGTGAGTTCTACGGCTTTGACAGCTTTCAGCCGACAACGGATAGATTAATTCCCGAAATGGACAACCCGAATATCAATCGGGTCTCGTAAGTTTTTTACCCTTCGTTTTTTCGACACCGGATTTTTACGGTAAAAGGGGATTACCGTGCCTCGCCTTCGATTTACCATCGCTGGAGAGTGGTTCACCATGGTACTGTTCCGTTTCAAATCCATGCACGCATTTCTAAGAGTCGTACGGCACTGTTTCGCCATTTCGGACGGATGTTACACCTTGCACCGCGGATGTTGCACCCTATAGATTTCGATTATTCGAACGACCATAACTTCTGGCTCATTTAGAGTTACGGGAGCCATAACCTGTCAAAACGAAGGCCACGATGAGTTCTACCGCTTTGACAGCTTTCAGCCGTCAATGGGTAGATTAATTCCCAAAAAGGACAACCCGAATATCAATCGGGTCTCGTAAGTTTTTTACCCTTCGTTTTTTCGACACCGGAATTTTACGGTAAAACGGGATTACCGTGCCTCGCCTTCGATTTACCATAGCTGGAGAGTGGTGCACCATGGTACTGTTCCGTTTCAAATCCATGCACGCATTTCTAAAAGTCGTACGACACTATTTCGCCATTTCGGACGGATGTTGCACCCTATAGATATCGATTATTCGAACGACCATAACTTCTGGCTCGTTTAGAGTTACGGGAGCCATAACCTATCAAAACGAAGGCCACGATGAGTTATACAGCTTTGACAGCTTTCAGCCGTCATGGATAGATTAATGCCCAAAAAGGACAACCCGAATCTCAATCGGGTCTCGTAAGTTTTTTACCCTTCGTTTTTTCAACACCGGATTTTTACGGTAAAACGGGATTACTGTGCCTCTTCTTCGATTTACCATCGCTGGAGAGTGTTGCACCATGGTACTGTTCCGTTTCAAATCCATGCACGCATTTTTAAAAGTCGTACGGCACTGTTTCGCCATTTCGGACGGATGTTGCACCTTGCACCGTGGATGTTGCACCCTGTAGATATCGATTATTCGGACGGCCATAACTTCTGGCTCGTTTTTACTTACGGGAGCCATGACATGTCAAAACGAAGGCCACGGTGAGTTCTACGGCTTTGACAGCTTTCAACCGACAACGGATAGATTAATGCCCAAAAAGGACAAACCGAATCTCAATCGGGTCCCGTAAGTTTTTTACCCTTCATTTTTTCGACACCGGATTTTTGCGGTAAAACGGAATTACCGTGGCTCGCCTTCGATTTACCAGCGCTGGAGAGTGGTGCACCATGGTGCTGTTTCGTTTCAAATCCATGCACGCATTTCTAAAAGTCGTACGACACTGTTTCACCATTTCGGACGGATATTGCACCTTGCACCGCGGATGTTGCACCTTGTAGATATCGATTATTCGGACGGCCATAACTTCTGGCTCGTTTAAAGTTACGGGAGCCATAACCTGTCAAAATGAAGGCCACGGTGAGTTCTACGGCTTTGGCAGCTTTCAGCAGTCAACGGATAGATTAATTCTCAAAAAGGACAACCCGAATCTCAATCAGGTCTCGTAAGTTTTTTGCCGTTCGTTCTTTCGACACCGGATTTTTACGGTAAAAGGGGATTACCTTGCCTCGCCTTCGATTTACCATCGCTGGAGAGTGGTGCACCATGGCACTGTTCCGTTTCAAATCCATGCCCGCATTTCTAAAAGTCGTAAGGCACTGTGTCGCCATTTCGGACGGATGTTGCACCTTGCACCGCGGATGTTGCACCCTTTATATATCGATTATTCGGACGGCCATAACTTCTGGCTCGTTTAGAGTTACGGGAGCCATAACCTGTCAAAACGAAGCATACGGTGAGTTCTACAGCTTTGACAGCTTTCAGCCGACAACGGATAGATTAATGCCCAAGAAGGACAACCCGAATCTCAATCGGGTCTCGTAAGTTTTTTACCCTTTGTTTTTTCGACACCGGATTTTTATGGTAAAACGGGATTACCGTGCCTCGCCTTCGATTTACCATCGCTGGAGAGTGGTGCACCATGGTACTGTTTCGTTTCAAATCCATGCACGAATTTCTAAAAGTCGTACGACACTGTTTCTCCATTTCGGACGGATGTTGCACCTTGCACCGCGAATGTTGCACCCTTTAGATATCGATTATTCAGACGGCCATAACTTCTGGCTCGTTTAGAGTTACGGGACCCATAACCTGTCAAAACGAAGCCCACGGTGATTTCTACGCCTTTGACAGCTTTCAGCCGACAACGGATAGATTAATGCCCAAAAAGGACAACCCGAATCTCAATCGGGTCTCGTAAGTTTTTTACCCTTCATTTTTTCGACACCGGATTTTTGCGGTAAAACGGGATTACCGTGCCTCTTCTTCGATTTATCATCGCTGGAGAGTGGTGCACCAGGGCATTGTTCCGTTTCAAATCCATGCACGCATTTCTAAAAGTCGTAGGGCACTGTTTCGCTATTTTGGACGGATGTTGCACCTTACACCGCGGATGTTGCACCCTGTAGATATCGATTATTCTGACGGCCATAACTTCTGGCTCGTTTAGAGTTACGGGAGTCATAACCTATCAAAACGAAGGCCACTGTGAGTTCTACGGCTTTGACAGCTTTCAACCGACAATGGATAGATTAATGCCCAGAAAGGACAACCCGAATCTCAATCGGGTCTCGTAAGTTTTTTACCCTTCGTTTTTTCGACACCGGATTTTTGCAGTAAAACGGGATTACCGTGCCTCGCCTTCGATTTACCATCGCTGGAGAGTGTTGCACCCTGGTACTGTTCCCTTTCAAATCCATGCACGCATTTCTAAAAGTCGTACAGCACTGTTTCGCCATTTCGGAAGGATGTTGCACCTTGCACCGCGGATGTTGCACCCTGCAGATATCGATTATTCAAACGGCCATAACTTCTGGCTCGTTTAGAGTTACGGGAGACATAACCTGTCAAAACGAAGCCCACGGTGATTTCTACGGCTTTGACAGCTTTAAGCAGACAACGGTAGATTAATGCCCAAGAAGGAAAACCCGAATCTCAATCGGGTCTCGTAAGTTTTTTACCCTTCGTTTTTTCGACACCGGATTTTTACGGTAAAACGGGATTACCGTGCCTCGCCTTCGATTTACCATCGCTGGAGAGTGGTGCACCATGGTACTGTTCCATTTCAAATCTATGTACGCATTTCTAAAATTCATACGGCACTGTTTCTCCATTTCGGATGGATGTTGCACCTTGCACCGCGGATGTTGCACCATATAGATATCGATTATTCGGACGGCCATAACTTCTGGCTCGTTTAGAGTTACGGGAGCCATAACCTGTCAAAACGAATCCCACGTTGAGTTCTACGGCTTTGACAGCTTTCAGCAGACACCGGATAGATTAATTCCCAAAAAGGACAACCCGAATCTCAATCGGGTCTCGTAAGTTTTTTACCCTTCGTTTTTTCGACACCGGATTTTAACGGTAAAACGGGATTACCGTGCCTCGCCTTCGATTTACCATCGCTGGAGAGCGGTGCACCATGGTACTGTTCCGTTTCAAATCCATGCACGCATTTCTAAAAGCCGTACGGCACTGTTTTGCCATTTCGGACGGATGTTGCACCTCGCACTGCGGATGTTGCACCCTATAGTATTGATTATTCGGACGGCCATAACTTCTGGCTCGTTTAGAGTTACGGGAGCCATAACCTGTCAAAACGAAGGCCACGGTGAGTTCTACGGCTTTGACAGCTTTCAGCCATCAACGGATAGATTAATGCCCGAAAAGGACAACCCAAATCTCAATCGGCTCTCGTAAGTTTTTTACCCATCGTTTTTTCGACACCGGATTTTTACGGTAAATCGGGATTACCGTGCCTCATCTTCGATTTACCATCGCTGGAGAGTGGTGCACCACGGTACTATTCCGTTTCAAATCCATGCATGCATTTCTAAAAGTCGTACGGCACTGTTTCGCCATTTCGGACGGATGTTGCACCATGCACCGCGGATGTTGCACCCTGTGGATATCGATTATTCGGACGGCCATAACTTCTGGCTCGTTTAGAGTCACGGGAGTCATAACCTGTCAAAACGAAGGCCACGGTGAGTTCTACGGCTTTGACAGCTTTCAACCGACAACGGATAGATTAATGCCCAAAAAGGACAACCCGAATCTCAATCGGGTCTCGTAAGTTTTTTACCCTTCGTTTTTTCGACACCGGATTTTTGCAGTAAAACGGGATTACCGTGCCTCGCCTTCGATTCACCGCTGCTGGAGAGTGTTACACCCTGGTACTGTTCCATTTCAAATCCATGCACGCATTTCTAAAAGACGTACGAAACTGTTTCGCCATTTCGGACGGATGTTGCACCTTGCACCGCGGATGTTGCACCCTATAGATATCGATTATTCGGACGGCCATAAATTCTGGCTCGCTTAGATTTACGGGAGCCATAACCTGTCAAAACGAAGGCCACGGTGAGTTATACGGCTTTGACAGCTTTCAGCCGTCAACGAATAGATTGATGCCCGAAAAGGACAAACCGAATCTCAATCGGCTCTCGTAAGTTTTTTACCCATCGTTTGTTTGACACCGGATTTTCACGGTAAATCGGGATTACTGTGACTCGTCTTCGATTTACCATCGCTGGAGAGTGGTGAACCATGGTACTGTTCCGTTTCAAACCCATGCACGCATTTCTAAAAGTGTACGCCACTGTTTCGCCATTTCGGACGGATGTTGCACCTTGCACTGCGGATGTTACACCCTGTAGATATCAATTATTCGGACGGCCATAACTTCTGGCTCGTTTAGAGTTACAGGAGCCATAACCTGTCAAAACGAAGGCCATGGTGAGTTCTACGGCTTTGACAGCTTTAAGCCGACAACGGATAGATTAATGCCCAAAAAGGACAACCCGAATCTCAATCGGCTCTCGTAAGTTTTTTACCCTTCGTTTTTTCGACACCGGATTTTTACGGTAAAACCGGATTACCGTGCCTCGCCTTCGATTTACCATTGCTGGAGAGTGGTGCACCATGGTACTGTTCCATTTCAAATCCATGCACGTATTTCTAAAAGTCGTACGGCACTGTTTCTCCATTTCGGACGGATGTTGCACCTTGCACCGCGGTTGTTGCACCCTTTAGATATCGATTATTCAGACGGCCATAACTTCTGGCTCATTTAGAGTTACGGGAGCCATAACCTGTCAAAACGAAGCCCACGGTGAGTTCTACGTCTTTGACAACTTTCAGCCATCAATGGATATATTAATGCCCGAAAAGGACAACCCTAATCTCAATCGTCTATCGTAAGTTTTTTGCCCATCGTTTTTTCGACACCGGATTTTTACGGTAAATCGGGATTACCGTGCCTCTTCTTCGATCTACCATCGCTGGAGAGTGGTGCACCATGGTACTGTTCCGTTTCAAATCCATGCACGCATTTCTAAAAGTCATACGCCACTGTTTCGCCATTTCGGACGGATGTTGCACCTTGCACTGCGGATGTTGCACCATGTAGATATCGATTATTCGGACGGCCATAACTTCTGGCTCGTTTAGAGTTACGGGAGCCATAACCTGTCAAAACAAAGGCCATGGTGAGTTCTACGACTTTGACAGCTTTCGTCCGACAACGGATAGATTAATGGCCAAAAAGGACAACCCGAATCTCAATCGGGTCTCGTAAGTTTTTTACCCTTTGTTTTTTCGACACTGGATTTTTACGGTAAAACGGGATTACCGTGCCTCGTCTTCGATTAACACTTACTGGAGAGTGGTGCACAATGGTACTATTCCGTTTCAAATCCATGCACGCATTTCTAAAAGTCGTACGGTACTGTTTCACCATTTCGGACGGATGTTTCACCTTGCACCGTGGATGTTGCACCCTGTAGACATCGATTATTCGGACGGCCATAACATCTGGCTCGTTTAGAGTTACGGGAGGCATAACCTGTCAAAACGAAGGCCGCGGTGAGTTCTACGGCTTTGACAGCTTTCATCCAACAACGAGTAGATCAATGCCCAAAAAGGACAACCCGAATCTCAATCGGGTCTCGTAAGTTTTTTGCCCTTCGTTTTTTCGACACCGGATTTTTGTGGTAAAACAGGATTACCGTGTCTCGCCTTCGATTTACCATCGCTGGAGAGTGGTGCACCATGGTACTGTTCCGTTTCAAATCCATGCACGCATTTCTAAAAGTCTTACGGCACTGTTTCGCCATTTCGGACGGATGTTGCACCTTGCACCGCGGATGTTGCACCCTGTAGATATCGATTATTCGGACGGCCACAACTTCTGGCTCGTTTAGAGTTACGTGAGCCATATCCTGTCAAAATGAAGGCCACTGTGATTTCAATGGCTTTGACAGCATTCAACCGGCAACGGATAGATTAATGCCCAAAAAGGATAACCCGAATCTCAATTGGGTCTCGTAAGTTTTTTACCCTTCGTTTTTTCGACACAGGATTTTTGCGGTAAAACGGGATTACTGTTCCTCGTCTTCGATTTACCATCGCTGGAGAGTGGTGCACCATGGTGCTATTCCATTTCAAATCCATGCACGCATTTCTAAAAGTCGTACGGCACTGTTTCGCCATTTCGGAAGGATGTTGCACCTTGCACCGCGGATGTTGCACCCTTTAGGTATCGATTATTCGGACGGCCATAACTTCTTGCTCGTTTAGAGTTACGGGAGCCATAACCTGTCAAAACGAAGGCCTCGGTGAGTTCTACGGCTTTGACAGCTTTCAGCCATCAACGGATAGATTAATGCACGAAAAGGACAACCCGAATCTCAATCGGGTCTCGTAAGTTTTTTACCCTTCGTTTTTTCGACATCGGATTTTTACGGTAAAACGGGATTACCGTGTCTCGTCTTCGATTTACCATCGCTGGAGAGTGGTACACCATGGTGCTGTTCCGTTTCAAATCCATGCACGCATTTCTAAAAGTCGTACGACACTGTTTCGCCATTTCGGACGGATGTTGCACCTTGCACCGTGGATGTTGCACCCTGTAGATATCGATTATTCGGACGGCCGTAACTTCTGGCTCGTTTAGAGTTACGGGAGCCATAACCTGTCAAAACGAAGGCCACGGTGAGTTCTACGGCTTTGACAGCTTTAAACTTACAACGGATAGATTAATGCCTAAAAAGGACAACCCGAATCCCAATCGGGTCTCGTATGTTTTTTACCCTTCGTTTTTTCGACACCGGATTTTTGCGGTAAAACGGGATTACCGTGCCTCGCCTTCGATTTACCATCACTGGAGAGTGGTGCACCATGGTACTGTTCCGTTTCAAATCCATGCACGCATTTCTAAAAGTCGTACGACACTGTTTCGCCATTTCGGACGGATGTTGCACCTTGCGCCGCAGATGTTGCACCCTATAGATATCGATTATTCGGACGGCCATAACTTCTGGCTCGTTTAGAGTTACGGGAGCCATAACCTGCCAAAACGAAGGCCACAATGGGTTCTATAGCTTTGATAGCTTTCAACCGTCAAGGATAGATTAATGTGTAAAAAGGACAACCCGAATCTCAATCGGGTCTCGTAAGTTTTTTACCCTTCGTTTTTTTGATACCGGATTTTTGCGGTAAAACGGGATTACCGTGCCCCGCCTTCGATTTACCATCGCTGGAGAGTGGTGCACCATGGTACTGTTCCGTTTTAAATCCATGCACGCATTTCTAAAAGTCGTACGGCACTGTTTCGCCATTTCGGACGGATGTTGCACCTTGCACCGCGGATGTTGCACCCTATAGATATCGATTATTCGGACGGCCATAACTTCTGGCTCGTTTAGAGTTACGGGAGCCATAACCTGTCAAAACGAAGGCCACGATGAGTTGTACAGATTTGACAGCTTTTAGCCGTCAACGGATAGATTAATGCCCAAAAAGGACAACCCGAATCTCAATCGGGTCTCATAAGTTTTTTACCCTTCGTTTTTTCGACACTGGATTTTTACGGTAAAACGGGATTACCGTGCCTCTTCTTCGATTTACCATCGCTGGAGAGTGGTGCACCATGGTACTGTTCCGTTTCAAATCCATGCACGCATTTCTAAAAGTCGTATTGCACTGTTTCGCCATTTCGAACGGATGTTGCACCTTGCACCGCGGATGTTGCACCCTATAGATATCGATTATTCGGACGACCACAACTTCTGGCTCGTTTAGAGCTACGGGAGCCACAACCTGTCAAAACGAAGGCCACGGTGAGTTCTACGGCTTTGACAGCTTTCAAACGACAACAGATAGATTAATGCCCCAAAAGGACAATCTGAATCTCAATCGGGTCTCGTAAGTTTTTTACCCTTCGTTTTTTCAACACCGAATTTTTGCGGTAAAAAGGGATTACCGTGCCTCTCCTTCGATTTACAATCGCTGGAGAGTGGTGCACCATGGTACTGTTCCGTTTCAAATCCATGTACGCATTTCTAAAAGTCGTACGGCACTATTTCGCCATTTCGAACGGATGTTGCACCTTGCACCACGGATGTTGCACCCTGTTGATATCGATTATTCGGACGGCCATAACTTCTGGCTCGTTTAGAGTTACGGGAGCCATATCCTGTCAAAACGAAGGCCACGATGAGTTCTACAGGTTTGACAGCTTTCAGCCGTCAACGGATTGATTAATGCCCGAAAAGGACAACCCGAATCTCAATCGGGTCTCGTAAGTTTTTTACCCTTCGTTTTTTTGACACCGGATTTTTGCGGTAAAAGGGGATTACCGTGCCTCGCCTTCGATTTACCATCGCTGGAGAGTGGTGCACCATGGTACTGTTCCGTTTCAAATCCATGCATGCATTTCTAAAATTGGTACGGCACTGTTTCGCCATTTCGGACGGATGTTGCACCTTGCACCGTGGATGTTGCACCCTGTAGATATCGATTATTCGGACGGCCATAACTTCTGGCTCGTTTAGAGTTACAGGAGCCATAACCTGTCAAAACGAAGGCCACGGTGAGTTCTACGGCTTTGACAGCTTTCAACCGACAACGGATAGATTAATGCCAAAAAGGACAACCCGAATCTCAATCGGGTCTCGTAAGTTTTTTACCCTTCGTTTTTTCGACACCGCATTTTTACGGTAAAACGGGATTACCGTGCCTCGTCTTCGATTTACCATCGCTGGAGAGTGGTGAACCATGGTACTATTCCTTTTCAAATCCATGCACGCATTCTAAAAGTCGTATGGTACTGTTTCGCCATTTCGTACGGATGTTTCACCTTGCACCGTGGATGTTGCACCCTATATATATCGATTATTCGGACGGCTTTAACTTCTGGCTCGTTTAGAGTTACGGGAGCCATAACCTGTCAAAACGAAGGCTACAATGATTTCTACAGCTTTGACAGCTTTCAGCCGACAACGGATAGATTAATGCCCAAAAAGGACAACCCGAATCTCAATCGGGTCTCGTAAGTTTTTTACCCTTCGTTTTTTCGACACCGCATTTTTACGGTAAAACGGGATTACCGTGCCTCGTCTTCGATTTACCATCGCTGGAGAGTGGTGCACCATGGTACTGTTCCGTTTCAAATCCATGCACGCATTCTAAAAGTCGTATGGTACTGTTTCGCCATTTCGTACGGATGTTTCACCTTGCACCGTGGATGTTGCACCCTATAGATATCGATTATTCGGACGGCTTTAACTTCTGGCTCGTTTAGAGTTACGGGAGCCATAACCTGTCAAAACGAAGGCTACAATGATTTCTACAGCTTTGACAGCTTTCAGCCGACAACGGATAGATTAATGCCCAAAAAGGACAACCCGAATCTCAATCGGGTCTCGTAAGTTTTTTACCCTTCGTTTTTTCGACACCGGATTTTTGCGGTAAAATGGGATTACCGTGCCTCGCCTTCGATTTACCATCGCTGGAGAGTGGTGCACCATGGTACTGTTCCGTTTCAAATCCATGCACACATTTCTAAAATTCGTACGGCACTGTTTCGCCATTTCGGACGGATGTTGCAGCTTGCACCGCGGATGTTGCACCCTGTAGATATCGATTATTCGGACGGCCATAACTTTTGGCTCGTTTAGAGTTTCGGGAGCCATAACCTGTCAAAACGAAGGCCACGTTGAGTTCTACGCATTTGACTGCTTTCAACCGACAATGGATAGATTAATGCCCAAAAAGGACAACCCGAATCTCAATCGGGTCTCGTAAGTTTTTTACCCTTCGTTTTTTCGACACCGGATTTTTACGGTAAAACGGGATTACCATACCATGTCTTCGATTTACCATCGCTGGAGAGTGGTGCACCATGGTACTATTCCGTTTCAAATCCATGATGCATTTCTAGAAGTCGTACGGTACTGTTTCGCCATTTCGGACGGATGTTTCACCTTGCACCGTGGATGTCGCGCACTGTAGATATCGATTATTCGGACGGCCATAACTTCTAGCTCGTTTAGAGTTATGGGACCCATAACCTGTCAAAACGAAGGCCACGGTGAGTTCTACGGCTTTGACAGCTTTCAGTCGACAACGGAAAGATTAATGCCCAAAAAGGACAACCCGAATCTCAATCGGGTCTCGTAAGTTTTTTACCCTTCGTTTTTTCGACACCGGATTTTTGCGGTAAAAGTGGATTACCGTGCCTCGCCTTCGATTTACCATCGCTGGAGAGTGGTGCACCATGGTATTGTTCTTTTTCAAATCCATGCACGCATTTCTAAATGTCATACGACACTGTTTCGCCATTTCGGACGGATGTTGCACCTTGCACCGCGGATGTTGCAGCCTGTAGATATCGATTATTCGGGCCGCCATAACTTCTGGCTCGTTTAGAGTTACGGGAGCCGTAACCTGTCAAAACGAAGGCCTCGGTGAGTTCTACGGCTTTGACAGCTTTCAGTCGTCAACGGATAGATTAATGTCCGAAAAGGACAACCCGAATCTCAATCGGGTCTCGTAAGTTTTTTACCCTTCGTTTTTTCGACAGCGGATTTTTACGGTAAAACGGGATTACCGTGCCTCGTCTTCGATTTACCATCACTGGAGAGTGGTGCACCGTGGTACTATTCTGTTTCAAATCCATGCACGCATTTCTAAAAGTCGTACGGTACTGTTTCGCCATTTCGGACGGATGTTTCACCTTGCACCGCGGATGTTGCACCCTGTAGATATCGATTATTCGGACGGCCATAACTTCTGGCTCGTTTAGAGTTACGAGAGCCATAACCTATTAAAACAAAGGCCACGGTGAGTTCTCCCGCTATGACAGCTTTCAACGGACAACGGATAGATTAATGCCCAAAAAGGACAAACCGAATCTCAATCGGGTCTCGTAAGTTTTTTACCCTTCGTTTTTTCGACATCGGATATTTGCAGTAAAACGGGATTACCGTGCCTCGCCTTCGATTTACCATCGCTCGAGTGTGGTGCACCATGGTGCTGTTCCGTTTCAAATCCATGCATGCATTTCTAAAAGTCGTACGACACAGTTTCTCCATTTCGGATGGATGTTGCACCTTGCACCGCGGATGTTGCACCCTATAGATATCGATTATTCGGACGGCCATAACTTCTGGCTCGTTTAGAGTTACGGGAGCCATAACCTGTCAACACGAAGCCCACAGTGAGTTCTACGGCTTTGACAGCTTTCAACCGACAACAGATAGATTAATGCCCAAAAAGGACAACCCGAATCTCAATCGGGTCTCGTAAGTTTTTTACCCTTGGTTTTTTCGACACCGG
This sequence comes from Allium cepa, assembly GCA_030765085.1. NCBI lineage: Eukaryota > Viridiplantae > Streptophyta > Magnoliopsida > Asparagales > Amaryllidaceae > Allium > Allium cepa. The sequence continues at coordinate 5,828,416 of CM060941.1, forward strand.
ATTTTTGCGGTAAAACGGAATTACCGCATCGCTGGAGAGCGGTGCACCATGGTACTGTTCCGTTTCAAATCCATGCACGCATTTCTAAAAGTCGTACGACACTGTTTCGCCATTTCGGACGGATGTTGCACCTTGCACCGCGGATGTTGCACCCTGTAGATATCGATTATTCGGACGGCCATAACTTCTGGCTCGTTTAGAGTTTCAGGAGCCATAACCTGTCAAATCGAAGACCACGGTGAGTTCTACGGCTTTGACAGCTTTCAGCCTACAACGGATAGATTAATGCCCAAAAAGAACAACCCGAATCTCAATCGGGTCTCGTAAGTTTTTTACCCTTCGTTTTTTCGACAACGGATATTTGCGGTAAAACGGGATTACCGTGCCTCGCCTTCGATTTACCATCGCCGGAGAGTGGTGCACCATGGTACTATTCCGTTTCAAATCCATGCATGCATTTCTAAAAGTCGTACGGCACTGTTTCTCCATTTCGGACGGATGTTGCACCTTGCACCGTGCATGTTGCACCATGTAGATATCGATTATTCAGACGGCCATAACTTCTGGCTCGTTTAGAGTTAAGGGATCCATAACCTGTCAAAACGAAGCCCACAGTGAGTTCTACGGCTTTGACAGCTTTCAACCGACAACGGATAGATTAATGCCTAAAAAGGACAACCCGAATCTTAATCGGGTCTCGTAAGTTTTTTACCCTTCGTTTTTTCGACAATAGATTTTTGCAATAAAATGGGATTACCGTGCCTCGCCTTCGATTTACCATCGCTGGAGAATGGTGCACCATGGTACTGTTCCATTTCAAATCCATGCACGCATTTCTAAAAGTCGTACGGCACTGTTTCTCCATTTCGGACGGATGTTGCACCTTGCACCGTGCATGTTGCACCCTGTAGATATCGATTATTCAGACGGCCATAACTTTTGGCTCGTTTAGAGTAAAGGGATCCATAACCTGTCAAAACGAAGCCCACAGTGAGTTCTACGGCTTTGACAGCTTTCAACCGACAATGGATAGATTAATGCCCAAAAAGGACAACCCGAGTCTCAATCGGGTCTCGTAACTTTTTTACCCTTCGTTTTTTCGACAACAGATTTTTGCAGTAAAACGGGATTACCGTGCCTCGCCTTCGATTTACCATCGCTGGAGAGTGGTGCACCATGGTACCGTTCCTTTTCAAATCCATGCACGCATTTCTAAAAGTCGTACAGCACTGTTTCGCAATTTCGGACGGACGTTGCACCTTGCACCGCGGATGTTGCACCCTATAGATATCGATTATTCGGACAGCCATAACTTCTGGCTCGTTTAGAGTTACGGTAGCCATAACCTGTCAAAACGATGCCCACGATGAGTTCTACGGATTTGACAGCTTTCAGCCGACAACGGATAGAATAATGCCCTAAAAAGGACAACCCTAATTTCAATCTTATCTCGTAAGTTTTTTACCCTTCATTTTTTCGACACCGGATTTTTACGGTAAAACGGGATTACCGTGCCTCGCCTTCGATTTACCATCGCTGGAGAGTGGTGCACCATGGTACTGTTCCGTTTCAAATCCATGCACGCATTTCTAAAAGTCGTACGACACTGTTTCGCCATTTCGGACGGATGTTGCACCTTGCACCGCGGATGTTGCACCCTATAGGTATCGATTATTCGGACGACCATAACTTCTGGCTCGTTTAGAGTTACGGGAGCCATAACCTGTCAAAAGGAAGGCCACGATGAGTTCTACAGCTTTGACAGCTTTCAGCCGTCAACGGATTGATTAGTGACAAAAAAGGACAACCGGAATTTCAATCGGGTCTCGTAAGTTTTTTACCCTTCGTCTTTTCGACACCGGATTTTTACGATAAAACGGGATTACCGCGCCTCTTCTTCGATTTACCATCGTTGGAGAGTGGTGCACCATGGTACTGTTCCGTTTCAAATCCATGCACGCATTTCTAAAAGTCGTACGGTACTGTTTCGCCATTTCGGAAGGATGTTGCACCTTGCACCGCGGATGTTGCACCTTGTAGATATCGATTATTCGGACGGCCATAACTTCTGGCTCATTTAGAGTTACGGGAGCCATAACCTGTCAAAACGAAGGCCACGGTGAGTTCTACGGCTTTGACAGCTTTCAACCGAAAACAGACAGATTAATGCCCAAAAAGGACAACCCGAATCTCAATCGGGTCTCGTAAGTTTTTTACCCTTCGTTTTTTCAACACCGGATTTTTGCGGTAAAACGGGATTACCATGCCTCGCCATCGATTTACCATCGCTGGAGAGTGGTGCACCATGGTACTGTTCCGTTTCAAATCCATGCACGCATTTCTAAAAGTCGTACGGCACTGTTTCGCCATTTCGGATGGATGTTGCTCCTTGCACCGCGGATGTTGCACCCTTTAGGTATCGATTATTCGGACGGCCATAACTTCTTGCTCGTTTAGAGTTATGGGAGCCATAACCTGTCAAAACGAAGGCCTCGGTGAGTTCTACGGCTTTGACAGCTTTCAGCCATCAATGGATAGATTAATGCACGAAATGGACAACCCGAATCTCAATCGGGTCTCGTAAGTTTTTACCCTTCGTTTTTTCGACATCGGATTTTTACGGTAAAACGGGATTACCGTGTCTCGTCTTCGATTTACCATCGCTGGAGAGTGGTACACCATGGTGCTGTTCCGTTTCAAATCCATGCACGCATTTTTAAAAGTCGTACGGCACTGTTTCGCCATTTCGGACGGATGTTGCACCTTGCACCGCAGATGTTGCACCCTGTAGATATCGATTATTCGGACGACCATAACTTCTGGCTCGTTTAGAGTTACGGGAGCCATAACCTGTCAAAACGAAGGCCACGGTGAGTTCTACGGCTTTGACAGCTTTAAACTGACAACGGATAGATTAATGCCTAAAAAGGACAACCCGAATCCCTATCGGGTCTCGTAAGTTTTTTACCCTTCGTTTTTTCGACACCGGATTTTTGCGGTAAAACGGGATTACCGTGCCTCGCCTTCGATTTACCATCGCTGGAGAGTGGTGCACCATGGTACTGTTCCGTTTCAAATCCATGCACGCATTTCTAAAAGTCGTACGACACTTTTTCGCCATTTCGGACGGATGTTGCACCTTGCGCCGTAGATGTTGCACCCTAAAGATATCGATTATTCGGACGGCCATAACTTCTGGCTCGTTTAGAGTTACGGGAGCCATAACCTGTCAAAACGAAGGCCACGATGGGTTCTATAGCTTTGACAGCTTTTAGCCGTCAAGGATAGATTAATGCCCAAAAAGGACAACCCGAATCTCAATCGGGTCTCGTAAGTTTTTTACCCTTCGTTTTTTCGATACCGGATTTTCGCGGTAAAACGGGATTACCGTGCTAAGCCTTCGATTTACCATCGCTGGAGAGTGGTGCACCATGGTACTGTTCCGTTTCAAATCCATGCACGCATTTCTAAAAGTCGTACGGCACTGTTTCGCCATTTCGGACGGATGTTGCACCTTGCACCGCAGATGTTGCACCCTATAGATATCGATTATTCGGACGGCCATAACTTCTGGCTCGTTTAGAGTTACGGGAGCCATAACCTGTCAGAACGAAGGCCACGATGAGTTGTACAGATTTGACAGCTTTTAGCCGTCAACGGATAGATTAATGCCCAAAAAGGACAACCCGAATCTCAATCGGGTCTCATAAGTTTTTTACCCTTCGTTTTTTCGACACCGGATTTTTACGGTAAAACGGGATTACCTTGCCTCTTCTTCGATTTACCATCGCTGGAGAGTGGTGCACCATGGTACTGTTCCGTTTCAAATCCATGCACGCATTTCTAAAAGTCGTATTGCACTGTTTCGCCATTTCGGACGGATGTTGCACCTTGCACCGCGGATGTTGCACCCTATAGATATCGATTATTCGGACGACCATAACTTCTGGCTCGTTTAGAGTTACGGAAGCCACAACCTGTCAAAACGAAGGCCACGGCGAGTTCTACGGCGTTGACAGCTTTCAAACGACAACAGATAGATTAATGCCCAAAAAGGACAATCCGAATCTCAATCGGGTCTCGTAAGTTTTTTACCCTTCGTTTTTTCGACACCGGATTTTTGCGGTAAAACGGGATTACCGTGCCTCTCCTTCGATTTACAATCGCTGGAGAGTGGTGCACCATGGTACTGTTCCGTTTCAAATCCATGCACGCATTTCTAAAAGTCGTACGGCACTGTTTCGCCATTTCGGACGGATGTTGCACCTTGCACCGCGGATGTCGCACCCTGTTAATATCGATTATTCGGACGGCCATAACTTCTGGCTCGTTTAGAGTTATGGGAGCCATATCCTGTCAAAACGAAGGCCACGATGAGTTCTACAGCTTTGACAGCTTTCAGCCGTCAACGGATAGATTAATACCCGAAAAGGACAACCCGAATCTCAATCGGGTCTCGTAAGTTTTTTACCCTTCGTTTTTTTGACACCGGATTTTTACGGTAAAACGGGATTACCGTGCCTCGCCTTCGATTTACCATCGCTGGAGAGTGGTGCACCATGTTACTGTTCCGTTTCAAATCCATGCATGCATCGTACGGCACTGTTTCGCCATTTCGGACGGATGTTGCACCTTGCACCGCGGATGTTGCACCCTGTAGATATCGATTATTCGGACGGCCATAACTTCTGGCTCGTTTAGAGTTACAGGAGCCATAACCTGTCAAAACGAAGGCCACGGTGAGTTCTACGGCTTTGACAGCTTTCAACCGACAATGGATTGATTAATGCCAAAAAGGACAACCCGAATCTCAATCGGGTCTCGTAAGTTTTTTACCCTTCGTTTTTTCGACACCGCATTTTTACGGTAAAACGGGATTACCGTGCCTCGTCTTCGATTTACCATCGCTGGAGAGTGGTGCACCATGGTACTATTCCTTTTCAAATCCATGCACGCATTTCTAAAAGTCGTATGGTACTGTTTCACCATTTCGTACGGATGTTTCACCTTGCACCGTGGATGTTGCACCCTGTAGATATCGATTATTCGGACGGCTTTAACTTCTGGCTCCTTTAGAGTTATGGGAGACATAACCTGTCAAAACGAAGGCCACAATGAGTTCTACAGCTTCGACAGCTTTCATCCGACAACAGATAGATTAATGCCCAAAAAGGACAACCCGAATCTCAATCGGGTCTCGTAAGTTTTTTACCCTTCGTTTTTTCAACACCGGATTTTTGCGGTAAAACGGGATTACCGTGCCTCGCCTTCGATTTACCATCGCTGGAGAGTGGTGCACCATGGTAATGTTCCGTTTCAATTCCATGCACGCATTTCTAAAAGTCGTACGGCACTGTTTCGCCATTTCGGACGGATGTTGCACCTTGCACCGCGGATGCTGCACCATGTAGATATCGATTATTCGGACGGCCATAACTTTTGGCTCGTTTAGAGTTACGGGAGCCATAACCTGTCAAAACGAAGGCCACGTTGAGTTCTACGCCTTTGACTGCTTTCAACCGACAACGGATAGATTAATGCCTAAAAAGGACAACCCGAATCTCAATCGGGTCTCATAAGTTTTTTACCCTTTGTTTTTTCGACACCGGATTTTTACGGTAAAACGGGATTACCATGCCACGTCTTCGATTTACCATCGCTGGAGAGTGGTGCACCATGGTACTATTCCGTTTCAAATCCATGATGCATTTCTAGAAGTCGTACGGTACTGTTTCGCCATTTCGGACGGATGTTTCACCTTGCACCGTGGATGTCGCGCACTGTAGATATCGATTATTCGGACGGCCATAACTTCTGGCTCGTTTAGAGTTATGGGACCCATAACCTGTCAAAACGAAGGCCACGGTGAGTTCTACGGCTTTGACAGCTTTCAGTCGACAAGGAACAGATTAATGCCCAAAAAGGACAACCCGAATCTCAATCGGGTCTCGTAAGTTTTTTACCCTTCGTTTTTTCGACACCGGATTTTTGCGGTAAAACTGGATTACCGTGCCTCGCCTTCGATTTACCATCGCGGGAGAGTGTTGCACCATGGTACTGTTCTTTTCAAATCCATGCACGCATTTCTAAAAGTCGTACGACACTGTTTTGCCATTTCGGACGGATGTTGCACCTTGCACCGCGGATGTTGCACCCTGTAGATATCGATTATTCGGGCCGCCATAACTTCTGGCTCGTTTAGAGTTACGGGAGCCATAACCTGTCAAAACGAAGGCCTCGGTGAGTTCTACGGCTTTGACAGCTTTCACTCATCAACGGATAGATTAATGCCCGAAAAGGACAACCCGACTCTCAATTGGGTCTCGTAAGTTTTTTACCCTTCATTTTTTCGACAGCGGATTTTTACGGTAAAACGGAATTACCGTGCCTCATCTTCGATTTACCATCGCTGGAGAGTGGTGCACCATGGTACTATTCCGTTCCAAATCCATGCACGCATTTCTAAAAGTCGTACGGTACTGTTTCGCCATTTCGGACGGATGTTTCACCTTGCACCGCCGATGTTGCACCCTGTAGATATCGATTATTCGGACGGCCATAACTTCTTGCTCGTTCAGATTACGGGAGCCATAACCTATCAAAACGAAGGCCACAGTGAGTTCTCCGGCTTTGACAGCTTTCAACTGACAACGGATAGATTAATGCCCAAAAAGGACAACCCGAATCTCAATCGGGTCTCGTAAGTTTTTTACCCTTCGTTTTTTCGACACCGGATATTTGCGGTAAAACGGGATTACCGTGCCTCGCCTTCGATTTACCATCGCTGGAGAGTGGTGCACCATGTTACTGTTCCGTTTCGAATCCATGCATGCATCGTACGGCACTGTTTCTCCATTTCGGACGGATGTTGCACCTTGCACCGCGGATGTTGCACCCTGTAGATATCGATTATTCGGACGGCCATAACTTCTGGCTCGTTTAGAGTTACAGGAGCCATAACCTGTCAAAACGAAGGCCACGGTGAGTTCTACGGCTTTGACAGCTTTCAACCGACAATGGATTGATTAATGCCAAAAAGGACAACCCGAATCTCAATCGGGTCTCGTAAGTTTTTTACCCTTCGTTTTTCGACACCGCATTTTTACGGTAAAACGGGATTACCGTGCCTCGTCTTCGATTTACCATCGCTGGAGAGTGGTGCACCATGGTACTATTCCTTTTCAAATCCATGCACGCATTTCTAAAAGTCGTATGGTACTGTTTCGCCATTTCGTACGGATGTTTCACCATGCACCGTGGATGTTGCACCCTGTAGATATCGATTATTCGGACGGCTTTAACTTCTGGCTCCTTTAGAATTACGGGAGCCATAACCTGTCAAAACGAAGGCCACAATGAGTTCTACAGCTTCGATAGCTTTCATCCGACAACAGATAGATTAATGCCCAAAAAGGACAACCCGAATCTCAATCGGGTCTCGTAAGTTTTTTACCCTTCGTTTTTTCAACACCGGATTTTTGCGGTAAAACGGGATTACCGTGCCTCGCCTTCGATTTACCATCGCTAGAGAGTGGTGCACCATGGTAATGTTCCGTTTCAATTCCATGCACGCATTTCTAAAAGTCGTACGGCACTGTTTCGCCATTTCGGACGGATGTTGCACCTTGCACCGCGGATGCTGCACCATGTAGATATCGATTATTCGGACAGCCATAACTTTTGGCTCGTTTAGAGTTACGGGAGCCATAACCTGTCAAAACGAAGGCCACGTTGAGTTCTACGCCTTTGACTGCTTTCAACCGACAACGGATAGATTAATGCCTAAAAAGGACAACCCGAATCTCAATCGGGTCTCATAAGTTTTTTACCCTTCGTTTTTTCGACACCGGATTTTTACGGTAAAACGGGAATACCATGCCACGTCTTCGATTTACCATCGCTGGAGAGTGGTGCACCATGGTACTATTCCGTTTCAAATCCATGATGCATTTCTAGAAGTCGTACGGTACTGTTTCGCCATTTCGGACGGATGTTTCACCTTGCACCGTGGATGTCGCGCACTGTAGATATCGATTATTCGGACGGCCATAACTTCTGGCTCGTTTAGAGTTATGACCCATAACCTGTCAAAACGAAGGCCACGGTGAGTTCTACGGCTTTGACTGTTATCCCGCTTTTTGGCAAAGCCGTGATATCAAAAGATTGGTCGAAAACGGGAAACAGTCCGTCTTAGAGATTGGTTATACATCACTTAGCTATGGATATCGATGAATTTTGCCCGAGTCCGGATCAGGCCACAATTGATAGGACATGACAAGAAAGGTTGTAGGAGCCATCATTCCAAGTTTCAAGTCAATCCGAGTTCGTATGCTCAAGATATGATGGATTCAGTGTGAGGAAAAGTAGTCATTGTTTGATTCGAAACCATCGCCTTCGAACCCAGCCGCTTCGAACCCATGGTTTCGAACCCATCTACTTCGAACCCGTGGCTTCGAAGCCATCCACTTCGAACCCATGACTTCGAAACCATCCGATACCCACTGCTTCGAAACCATCCATTTCGAACCCATCCAAAACCCATTGCTTCGAGCACATCGCTCCCTGCCATGTTCGAACCCATCGGCCACTGTTAACTTCGAATTGATTGCGTTCGAATCCATCAGTATCCATGCTAAAAACACTTTTTCGTATCCATTATTAGGTTGCATCTTCGTATCCATGAGCGTTGAATCATCCACGCTGGTGCTTAGTTCGAACCGATGAACGTTCGAAACCATCGCGGAGCTTGATTTCGTATCCATCACATGTATCGATACGAAGGAAGCTCCATCCCTTCGGTTCGAACTAGACAGACAGGTCAACACGAGAGTCACGTAGTTGATTGATTCAAACTACACAACGATCATCGATACGAAGTCAGCGAAATCCATGGATTCGAAGCGGTCAACTCGGAGATAAATTTGGATCGACGCGTGGAGTACGCGCCACGTCACTGCAGAAGCACGTGCGTACATGGGTTCGGGCTCCTGGTTTCGAAATAATGGGTTCGAACGTCCCAGCCAACCGAAAATGCCAATTTCGAACCGATCGTATCTCCTAAACTACAAATCCAAATGCAACCAAATTTTCACAGTAGCTTCCATATGAGGTAAAGATTGTTCCTGCCAAGTTTCAGCTCGATTGGACCATTCCTTGATGGGTTCGAAATCACTTCGAACCGATGTCCGATCGAGACGAAACTTGGTGGGGTCGGTCGCGTGGGCCCACTCACGTGCCAGAAGAAGTCTCACGAAGTTTCAGCAAGATCTGGGCCTCCAACGCCTATAAATAGCACCCTGAAGCCTTCAGAAAGGGGGACTTTTCCGCCATTGAACGCCAAGACTCTGCCGGATTCAAGTTTAACTATCAGAATCGCTGTTGTATTCAGATTTCAAAGCAATTGTCAGCTGTAATCCATTGTAATCGATTGAATCGAGCAAAGCAATAAAGAGAAACCCTTCAAAGTGGACGTAGGCACGAACGCCGAACCACTATAAATCCTGTGTTTGTGATTGTTGCTTGTGAATTACTGTGATTTGTTACTTAGAGCTGAATTCTATACTGATTGTTGCTGAGTTCTGTGCTGAATATTATCGAATTGAACACGTAAACGGGTGCTTTCACGACCTTGGGTGTTTGTGACCAATTTTGGCGCAAACATTTTGGTGCTTTCACTGAGAATTGAACTCAGGAAGAAGTTGGATTTGAAAGTTCAGAAGTTCAGATTTAGGAATTATGGCAAGGCAATCGAGTAGGAGACCAAGGACTGAGAGAAGCGAACCACAGGGAAGCCAAGAGGCTTCGTCAGGAGCAAATCAACCATCAATATACATTACTAGGGACGAGATGGAAACTATGATGAAGAGGCAAGAGGAAATGATTCAGAGTTTACTCCATCAGATAGGACAGCTCGGAGCACAGAATAGGGAAGCCAATGGAGTCCAGAACGGAGCAGGACCATCCGGAGTAGCACCTGGATTAGGGGGCACACCCTTGGAGGTTTCGGAGGGAGAAAGGGGAGCATCTGCGCAACCCGGTAGTCGTAGAGATGCAAACGCTCAGTTAAGGGGGCAGATCCCGGAGTTACCTCGTGAACTCGGGGGGCAGGTTGGAAGTAGTGAACAAGGGTTACATCTCGGAGACAATGACCGATTAGCAGAGATAGTTAGGAGAGCTTTGAGAGGCGGTATGGTGAACAAAGATTTGGAAGATGTTAATAGAAGCCCTTTTACTTCAGCAATCAGGCAAGCTAGGAACCCGCCTGATTTCAAACTACCATCGTTGGATATGTATGACGGGAGAACGGACCCCACGGTCCACCTGACAAAATATATGAGGCATATGGAAGTACTGGGGGCATCGGAGGAGGTTATGGCCCGGTGTTTTCCATTGTACTTGACAGATATCGCTGCACTATGGTTTAGACAGTTGGAGAATGGATCCATCGGAACATGGAATGGTTTAGTGGAGAGATTTATGAGGCAATTCAGGGTTCATATTACCAGACCCAAGAACGTGATGACTCTGGCAACCCTAAAGCAGAAGGCCGGAGAGACCTTGAGAAGTTATCTAGCACGATTTAATGCAGCAGCAGCTTCAGTGGATAGAGCGGATCCGTCCATGGTGGTCATGGCAGCTGTGTCCGGAATAGCTGACGGCACAGAGTTCAAGAATTCATTGACTAAAGATCCACCCATTGATCTAGAGGAATTCTATCATGAAGCGGAAAAGTTTTTACGATTAGAAGATGCGAATGCCGAGAGAGAAGAAGGAGATGGGATAGAAATTTTTGCACTCAAAGACGCCCCTAGAAGGGACTCGGACAAAGATAAAGGTAAAAGAAAGATTGAGAATGACAGAGACAGATCAAAGCGGCAACGGAGGGAGCCGCGATTCACCACCTACACTGAGTTGAACGAGAGTCTGGAGCGAATTTACCAGGATACCAAAGAACAGATTCCGTATCGTAGGCCAATGCGAAGGGATCCTACCTCAGACGAAAGGAAATCAGATAAGTTCTGTGTATTCCATGAATTAAATGGTCATACTACTAATGATTGTAGGCACCTGAAGGATGAGGTGGAAGGGCATATCAGGAACGGTATGCTCCTTCAATATGTGAGGAGACGAGCTCCTGTGGCGGAACCAGAACGACCACCGTCCACATCAGCTAGAGGCGACCCCGAACCAAGGCACCGTCTGGTTATCAACTGAATGAAATAACGATGAACAAGTCGTAAGCTTCCACTACCACAATTAAATCATTTACACATGCGCGAGATCGCGAACGATCTCCAGGCATGCTCTGAGTGATCATCGACCGTTTCGTAGTGGGAACTTACACTTTGACATCCATGCTTTACTTTCGTTTCATTTTGATTTGAACGTTTGGACTTTGTTTATTTGGACATTGTTTTTGGAACTCATCTGTTTGATAATTATTTGATTTTGATAACTCTGGAATGACTAAGCAACGCACACATGTATGGGGTCACGAACGATCCCTAGGTATGCTCTGAGACGGCGATGAACCGCCCCTATAAACGATCCAGGAACTCACCCGAACGTGACCCTGGCATCGATAACACCAAGCCCTCCCGGGCACACACACAATCCGCCTCGAACGGCACCCGACTTCGAACAGTCATAACTCACCTTACCTCAATGGCTTGATCGCGAACGGTCGTCACTTGAGGTCCGACATCTGACCACGAACGGTCACGAATTCGCCTCGAACGGCACACGATCGCGAACGATCACTTCCTGCCTCGAACGCCATCGATCGCGAACGGTCATGGCTCATTAATTATGAAACCCGACCTCGAACGGTCACCACTCGCCTTGAACGGCACTTGGTCGCGAACGATCATCATTTGCCACGAACGGCAGTCGACCGCGAACGGTCCCATCTCATCATTCGCCGCGAACGGCATCGACCGCGAACGGTCCTATTCCATCTTATGCCACGAACGGCACGGACCGCGAACGGTCCCGATTCACTTCAAGCAGCATACGATCCCGAACGATCGAAGCATGCATTTGTACGCTCGACCGCGCACGGTCGCACTTCCCCTCGAATGACTCGATCACGAACGATCGTCATTTGAAGTTGAGCGCTTGACCATGAACGGCCGCACTTCATCCCAAATGGCTCGATCCCGAACGATCGTCATTTGAGGACATATGAAACTATTGAGTTCCTTGCAGGTTGATAATCGGATACGAACATCCAACTCGAAGCATTACAAAACACACCTTCCTACCGCAAGGCATGTTTTGGGGGGCAAAATGTTATCCCGCTTTTTGGCAAAGCCGTGATATCAAAAGATTGGTCGAAAACGGGAAACAGTCCGTCTTAGAGATTGGTTATACATCACTTAGCTATGGATATCGATGAATTTTGCCCGAGTCCGGATCAGGCCACAATTGATAGGACATGACAAGAAAGGTTGTAGGAGCCATCATTCCAAGTTTCAAGTCAATCCGAGTTCGTATGCTCAAGATATGATGGATTCAGTGTGAGGAAAAGTAGTCATTGTTTGATTCGAAACCATCGCCTTCGAACCCAGCCGCTTCGAACCCATGGTTTCGAACCCATCTACTTCGAACCCGTGGCTTCGAAGCCATCCACTTCGAACCCATGACTTCGAAACCATCCGATACCCACTGCTTCGAAACCATCCATTTCGAACCCATCCAAAACCCATTGCTTCGAGCACATCGCTCCCTGCCATGTTCGAACCCATCGGCCACTGTTAACTTCGAATTGATTGCGTTCGAATCCATCAGTATCCATGCTAAAAACACTTTTTCGTATCCATTATTAGGTTGCATCTTCGTATCCATGAGCGTTGAATCATCCACGCTGGTGCTTAGTTCGAACCGATGAACGTTCGAAACCATCGCGGAGCTTGATTTCGTATCCATCACATGTATCGATACGAAGGAAGCTCCATCCCTTCGGTTCGAACTAGACAGACAGGTCAACACGAGAGTCACGTAGTTGATTGATTCAAACTACACAACGATCATCGATACGAAGTCAGCGAAATCCATGGATTCGAAGCGGTCAACTCGGAGATAAATTTGGATCGACGCGTGGAGTACGCGCCACGTCACTGCAGAAGCACGTGCGTACATGGGTTCGGGCTCCTGGTTTCGAAATAATGGGTTCGAACGTCCCAGCCAACCGAAAATGCCAATTTCGAACCGATCGTATCTCCTAAACTACAAATCCAAATGCAACCAAATTTTCACAGTAGCTTCCATATGAGGTAAAGATTGTTCCTGCCAAGTTTCAGCTCGATTGGACCATTCCTTGATGGGTTCGAAATCACTACGAACCGATGTCCGATCGAGACGAAACTTGGTGGGGTCGGTCGCGTGGGCCCACTCACGTGCCAGAAGAAGTCTCACGAAGTTTCAGCAAGATCTGGGCCTCCAACGCCTATAAATAGCACCCTGAAGCCTTCAGAAAGGGGGACTTTTCCGCCATTGAACGCCAAGACTCTGCCGGATTCAAGTTTAACTATCAGAATCGCTGTTGTATTCAGATTTCAAAGCAATTGTCAGCTGTAATCCATTGTAATCGATTGAATCGAGCAAAGCAATAAAGAGAAACCCTTCAAAGTGGACGTAGGCACGAACGCCGAACCACTATAAATCCTGTGTTTGTGATTGTTGCTTGTGAATTACTGTGATTTGTTACTTAGAGCTGAATTCTATACTGATTGTTGCTGAGTTCTGTGCTGAATATTATCGAATTGAACACGTAAACGGGTGCTTTCACGACCTTGGGTGTTTGTGACCAATTTTGGCGCAAACATTGACAGCTTTCAGTCGACAATGGACAGATTAAAGCCCAAAAAGGACAACCCGAATCTCAATCGGGTCTCGTAAGTTTTTTACCCTTCGTTTTTTCGACACCGGATTTTTGCGGTAAAACTGGATTACCGTGCCTCGCCTTCGATTTACCATCGCGGGAGAGTGTTGCACCAAGGTACTGTTCTTTTCAAATCCATGCACGCATTTCTAAAAGTCGTACGACACTGTTTTGCCATTTCGGACGGATGTTGCACCTTGCACCGCGGATGTTGCACCCTGTAGATATCGATTATTCGAGCCGCCATAACTTCTGGCTCGTTTAGAGTTACGGGAGCCATAACCTGTCAAAACGAAGGCCTCGGTGAGTTCTACGGCTTTGACAGCTTTCACTCATCAACGGATAGATTAATGCCCGAAAAGGACAACCCGACTCTCAATTGGGTCTCGTAAGTTTTTTACCCTTCATTTTTTCGACAGCGGATTTTTACGGTAAAACGGAATTACCGTGCCTCATCTTCGATTTACCATCGCTGGAGAGTGGTGCACCATGGTACTATTCCGTTTCAAATCCATGCATGCATTTCTAAAAGTCGTACGGTACTGTTTCGCCATTTCGGACGGATGTTTCACCTTGCACCGCCGATGTTGCACCCTGTAGATATCGATTATTCGGACGGCCAAAACTTCTTGCTCGTTTAGAGTTACGGGAGCCATAACCTATCAAAACGAAGGCCACGGTGAGTTCTCCGGCTTTGACAGCTTTCAACTGACAACGGATAGATTAATGCCCAAAAAGGACAACCCGAATCTCAATCGGGTCTCGTAAGTTTTTTACCCTTCGTTTTTTCGACACCGGATATTTGCGGTAAAACGGGATTACCGTGCCTCGCCTTCGATTTACCATCGCTGGAGAGTGGTGCACCATGGCGCTGTTCCGTTTCAAATCCATGCACGCATTTCTAAAAGTCGTACGACACTGTTTCGCCATTTCGGACGGATGTTGCACCTTGCACCGCGGATGTTGCACCCTATAGATATCGATTATTCGGACGGCCATAACTTCTGGCTCGTTTAGAGTTACGGGAGCCATAACCTGTCAACACGAAGCCCATGGTGAGTTCTACGGCTTTGACAGCTTTCAACCGACAACGGATAGATTAATGCCCAAAAAGGACAACCCGAATCTCAATCGGATCTCATAAGTTTTTTACCCTTGGTTTTTTCGACACCGGATTTTTGCGGTAAAACGGAATTACCGTGCCTCGCCTTCGATTTACCATCGCTGGAGAGTGGTGCACCATGGTACTGTTCCGTTTCAAATCCATGCACGCATTTCTAAAAGTCGTACGGCACTGTTTCGCCATTTCGGACGGATGTTGCACCTTGCACCGCGGATGTTGCACCCTGTAGATATCGATTATTCGGACGGCCATAACTTCTGACTCGTTTAGAGTTACAGGAGCCATAACCTGTCAAATCGAAGACCACGGTGAGTTCTACGGCTTTGACAGCTTTCAGCCTACAACAGATAGATTAATGACCAAAAAGGACAACCCGAATCTTAATCGGGTCTCGTAAGTTTTTTACCCTTCGTTTTTTCGACAACGGATATTTGCGGTAAAACGGGATTACCGTGCCTCGCCTTCGATTTACCATCGCTGGAGAGTGGTGCACCATGGTACTGTTCTTTTTCAAATCCATGCACGCATTTCTAAAAGTCGTACGGCACTGTTTTGCCATTTCGGACGGATGTTGCACCTTGCACCGCGGATGTTGCACCCTGTAGATATCGATTATTCGGGCCGCCATAACTTCTGGCTCGTTTAGAGTTACGGGAGCCATAACCTATCAAAACGAAGGCCACGGTGAGTTCTACGGCTTTGACAGCTTTCAACCGACAACGGATAGATTAATGCCCAAAAAGGAAAACCCGAATCTCAATCGGGTCTCGTAAGTTTTTTACCCTTCGTTTTTTCGACAACAGATTTTTGCAGTAAAACGGGATTACCGTGCCTCGCCTTCGATTTACCATCGCTGAAGAGTGGTGCACCATGGTACTGTTCAATTTCAAATCCATGCACGCATTTCTAAAAGTCGTACGGCACTGTTTCTCCATTTCGGACGGATGTTGCACCTTGCACCGTGCATGTTGCACCCTGTAGATATCGATTATTCAGACGGCCATAACTTCTGGCTCGTTTAGAGTTAAGGGATCCATAACCTGTCAAAACGAAGCCCACAGTGAGTTCTACGGCTTTGACAGCTTTCAACCGACAACAGATAGATTAATGCCCAAAAAGGACAACCCGAATCTCAATCGGGTCTCGTAATTTTTTACCCTTCGTTTTTTCGACAACAGATTTTTGCAGTAAAACGGGATTACCGTGCCTCGCCTTCAATTTACCATCGCTGGAGAGTGGTGCACCATGGTACCGTTCCGTTTCAATTCCATGCACGCATTTCTAAAAGTCGTACGGCACTGTTTCGCCATTTCGGACGGACGTTGCACCTTGCACCGCGGATGTTGCACCCTATAGATATCGATTATTCGGACGGCCATAACTTCTGGCTCGTTTAGAGTTACGGGAGCCATAACCTGTCAAAACGATGCCCACGATGAGTTCTACGGATTTGACAGCTTTCAGCCGACAACGGATAGATAAATGCCCAAAAAGGACTACCCAAATTTCAATCGGATCTCGTAAGTTTTTTACCCTTCATTTTTTCGACACCGGATTTTTACGGTAAAACGGGATTACCGTGCCTCGCCTTCGATTTACCATCGCTGAAGAGTGGTGCACCATGGTACTGTTCCGTTCCAAATCCATGCACGCATTTCTAAAAGTCGTACGTCACTGTTTCGCCATTTCGGGCGGATGTTGCACCTTGCACCGCGGATGTTGCACCCTATAGGCATCGATTATTCGGACGACCATAACTTCTGGCTCGTTTAGAGTTACGGGAGCCATAACCTGTCAAAAGGAAGGCCACGATGAGTTCTACAGCTTTGACAGCTTTCAGCCGTCAACGGATTGATTAATGACCAAAAAGGACAACCCGAATTTCAATCGGGTCTCGTAAGTTTTTTACCCTTCGTCTTTTCGACACCGGATTTTTACGATAAAACGGGATTACGGTGCCTCTTCTTCGATTTACCATTGTTGGAGGGTGGTGCACTATGGTACTGTTCCGTTTCAAATCCATGCACGCATTTCTAAAAATCGTACGGTACTGTTTCGCCATTTCGGAAGGATGTTGCACCTTGCACCGTGGATGTTGCACCCTGTAGATATCGATTATTCGGACGGCCATTACTTCTGGCTCGTTTAGAGTTACGGGAGCCATAACCTGTCAAAACGAAGGCCACGGTGAGTTCTACGGCTTTGACAGCTTTCAACCGACCACAGATAGATTAATGCCCAAAAAGGACAACCCGAATCTCAATCGGGTCTCGTAAGTTTTTTACCCTTCGTTTTTTCGACACCGGATTTTTGCGGTAAAACGGGATTACCGTGCCTCGCCATCGATTTACCATCGCTGGAGAGTGGTGCACCATGGTAATGTTCCGTTTCAAATCCATGCACGCATTTCTAAAAGTCGTACGACATTGTTTCTCCATTTCGGACGGATGTTGCACCTTGCACCGCGGATGTTGTACCCTGTAGATATCGATTATTCGGACGGCCATAACTTCTAGCTCGTTTAGAGTTACGGGAGCCATAACCTGTCAAACCTAAGGCCTCGGTGAGTTCTATGGCTTTGATAGCTTTCAGCCATTAACGGATAGATTAATGCCCGAAAAGGACAACCCGAAACTCTATCAGGTCTCGTAAGTTTTTTACCCTTCGTTTTTTCGACACTAGATTTTTACGGTAAAACGGGATTACCGTGCCTCGTCTTCGATTTACCATCGCTGGAGAGTGCTGCACCATGGTACTATTCCGTTTCAAATCCATGCACGCATTTCTAAAAGTCGTACGGTAATGTTTCGCCATTTCGGACGGATGTTTCACCTTGCACCGCGGATGTTGCACCATGTAGATATCGATTATTCGGACGGCCATAACTTCTGGCTCGTTTAGAGTTACGGGAGCCATAACCTGTCAAAAAGAAGGCCACGGTGAGTTCTACGACTTTGACAGCTTTCAGCCGACAATGGATAGATTAATGCACAAAAAGGACAACCCGAATCTCAATAGGGTCTCGTAAGTTTTTGACCCTTCGATTTTTCGACACCGGATTTTTGCGGTAAAACGGGATTACCGTGCCTCGCCTTCGATTTACCATCGCTGGAGAGTGGTGCACCATGGTACTGTTCCGTTTCAAATCCATGCACGCATTTCTAAAAGTCGTACGGCACTGTTTCGGCATTTCGGACGGATGTTGCACCGTGCACCGCGGATGTTGCACCCTGTAGATATCGATTATTCAAACGGCCATAACTTCTGGCTCGTTTAGAGTTACGGAAGCCATAACCTGTCAAAACAAAGGCCACGGTGTGTACTACGGTTTTGACCGCTTTCAGCCGTCAACGGATGGATTAATGCCCGAAAAGGACAACCCGAATCTCAATCGGCTCTCGTAAGTTTTTTACCCTTCGTTTTTTCGACACCGGATTTTTACGGTAAATCGGGAATACCATGCCTCGTCTTCGATTTACCATCGCTGGAGAGTGGTGCACCATGGTACTGTTCCGTTTCGAATCCATGCATGCATTTCTAAAAGTCGTACGCCAATGTTTCGCCATTTCGGAGGGATGTTGCACCTTGCACTGCGGATGTTGCACCCTATGGATATCGATTATTCGGACTGCCATAACCTCTAGCTCGTTTAGAGTTACGGGAGCCATAACCTGTCAAAACGAAGGCCACGGTGAGTTCTACGGCTTTGACAGCTTTCAGCCGACAACGGATAGATTAATGCCCTAAAAGAACAACCCGAATCTCAATCGGGTCTCGTAAGTTTTTTACCCTTCGTTTTTTCGACACCGGATTTTTACGGTAAAACGGGATTACCGTGCCTCGCCTTCGATTTACCATCGCTGAAGAGTGGTGCACCATGGTACTGTTCCGTTTCAAATCCATGCACGCATTTCTAAAATTCGTATGACACTATTTCTCCATTTTGGTTGGATGTTGCACCTTGCACCGCGGATGTTGCACCCTGTAGATATCGATTATTCAAACGGCCATAACTTCTGGCTCGTATAGAGTTACGGGCGCCATAACCTGTCAAAACGAAGCCCACGGTGAGTTCTACGGATTTGACACCTTTCAGCCGATAACGGATAGATTAATGCCCAAAAAGGACAACCCGAATTTCAATCGGGTCTCGTAAGTTTTTTACCCTTCATTTTTTCGACACCGGATTTTTACGGTAAAACGTGATTACCGTGCCTCGCCTTCGATTTACCATCACTGGAGAGTGGTGCACCATAGTACTGTTCCGTTTCAAATCCATGCACGCATTTCTAAAAGTCGTACGTCATTGTTTCGCCATTTTGGACGGATGTTGCACCTTGCACCGCGGATGTTGCACCCTATAAATATCGATTATTCGGACGGCCATAACTTCTGGCTCGTTTAGAGTTACGGGAGCCATAACCTGTCAAAAGAAAGGCCACGATGAGGTCTACAGCTTTGACAGCTTTCAGCCGTCAACGGATAGATTAATGACCAAAAAGGACAACCTGAATCTCAATCGGGTCTCGTTAGTTTTTTACCCTTCGTCTTTTCGACACCGGATTTTTACGATAAAACGGGATTACCGTGCCTCTTCTTCGATTTACCATCGTTGGAGAGTGGTGCACATGGTACTGTTCCGTTTCAAATCCATGCACGCATTTCTAAAAGTCGTACGGCACTGTTTCGCCATTTTGGAAGGATGTTGCACCTTGCACCGCGGATGTTGCACCCTGTAGATATCGATTATTTGGACGGCCATAACTTCTGGCTCGTTTAGAGTTACGGGAGCCATAACCTGTCAAAACGAAGGCGACGGTGAGTTCTACGGCTTTGACAGCTTTCAACCGACAACGGATAGATTAATGCCCAAAAAGGACAACCCGAATCTCAATCGAGTCTCGTATGTTTTTTACCCTTCGTTTTTTCGACACAGGATTTTTACGGTAAAACGGGATTACCGTGCCTCGCCATCGATTTACCATCGCTGGAGAGTGGTGCACCATGGTACTGTTCCGTTTCAAATCCATGCACGCATTTCTAAAAGTCGTACGGCACTGTTTCGCCATTTCGGACGGATGTTGCACCTTGCACCGCGGATGTTGCACCCTGTAGATATCGATTATTCGGACGGCCATAACTTCTGGCTCGTTTAGAGTTACGGGAGCCATAACCTGTCAAACCGAAGTCCTCGGTGAGTTCTACGGCTTTGATAGCTTTCAGCCGTCAACGGATAGATTAATGCCCGAAAAGGATAACCCGAATCTCAATCGGGTCTCGTAAATTTTTTACCCTTCGTTTTTTCGACACCGGATTTTTACGGTAAAACGCGATTACCGTGCCTCGTCTTCGATTTACCATCGCTGGAGAGTGCTGCACCATGGTACTATTCCGTTTCAAATCCATGCACGCATTTCTAAAAGTCGTACGGTACTGTTTCGCCATTTCGGACGGATGTTTCACCTTGCACCGCGGATGTTGCACCCTGTAGATATCGATTATTCGGACGGCCATAACTTCTGGCTCGTTCAGAGTTACGGGAGCCATAACCTGTCTAAAAGAACGCCACGGTGAGTTCTACGACTTTGACAGCTTTCAGCCGACAATGGATAGATTAATGCCCAAAAAGGACAACCCGAATCTCAATCGGGTCTCGTAAGTTTTTTACCCCTCGTTTTTTCGACACCGGATTTTTGCGGTAAAACGGGATTACCGTGCCTCGCCTTCGATTTACCATCGCTGGAGAGTGGTGCACCATTGTACTGTTCCGTTTCAAATCCATGCACGCATTTCTTAAAGTCGTACGGCACTGTTTCGCCATTTTGGACGGATGTTGCACCGTGCACCGCGGGTGTTGCACCCTGTAGATATCGATTATTCGAACGGCCATAACTTCTGGCTCATTTAGATTTACGGGAACCATAACCTGTCAAAACGAAGGCCACGGTGAGTTCTATGGCTTTGACCGCTTTCAGCCGTCAACGGATAGATTAATGCCTTAAAAGGACAACCCGAATCTCAATCGGCTCTCGTAAGTTTTTTACCCTTCGTTTTTTCGACATCGGATTTTTACGGTAAAACGGGATTACCGTGCCTCGTCTTCGATTTACCATCGCTGGAGAGTGGTGCACCATGGTACTGTTTCGTTTCAAATCCATGCATGCATTTCTAAAAGTCGTACGCCACTGTTTCGCCATTTCGGAGGGATGTTGCACCTTGCACTGCGGATGTTGCACCCTATGGATATCGACTATTCGGACGGCCATAACCTTTAGCTCGTTTAGAGTTAGGGAGCCATAACCTGTCAAAACGAAGGCCACGGTGATTTCTACGGCTTTGACAGCTTTCAGCCGACAACGGATAGATTAATGCCCTAAAAGGACAACCCGAATCTCAATCGGGTCTCGTAAGTTTTTTACCCTTCGTTTTTTCGGCACCGGATTTTTACGGTAGAACGGGATTACCGTGCCTTGCCTTCCATTTACCATCGCTGGAGAGTGGTGCACCATGGTACTGTTCCGTTTCAAATCCATGCACGCATTTCTAAAATTCATACGGCACTATTTCTCCATTTCGGACGGATGTTGCACCTTGCACCGCGGATGTCGCACCCTGTAGATATCGATTATTCAAACGGCCATAACTTCTGGCTCGTTTAGAGTTACGGGAGCCATAACCTGTCAAAACAAAGCCCACGGTGAGTTCTACGGATTTGACAGCTTTCAGCCGACAACGGATAGTTTAATGCCCAAAAAGGACAACCCGAATTTCAATCGGGTCTCGTAAGTTTTTTACCCTTCATTTTTTCGACACCGGATTTTTACGGTAAACAGTATTACCGTGCCTCGCCTTCGATTTACCATCGCTAGAGAGTGGTGCACCATGGTACTTTTCCGTTTCAAATCCATGCACGCATTTCTAAAAGTAGTACGTCACTGTTTCGCCATTTCGGACGGATGTTGCACGTTTCACCGCGGATGTTGCACCCTATAGATATCGATTATTCGGACGGCCATAACTTCTGGCTCGTTTAGAGTTACGGGAGCCATAACCTGTCAAAAGGAAGGCCACGATGAGTTCTACAGCTTTGACAGCTTTCAACCGACAATGGATAGATTAATGCCCAAAAAGGACAACCCGAATCTCAATCGGGTCTCGTAAGTTTTTTACCCTTCGTTTTTTCGACACCGGATTTTTGCGGTAAAACCGGATTACCGTGCCTCGCCATCGATTTACCATCGCTGGAGAGTGGTGCACCATGGTACTGTTCCGTTTCAAATCCATGCACGCATTTCTAAAAGTCGTACGGCACTGTTTCGCCATTTCGGACGGATGTTGCACCTTGCACCGCGGATTTTGCACCCTGTAGATATCGATTATTCGGACGGCCATAACTTCTGGCTCGTTTAGAGTTACGGGAGCCATAACCTGTCAAAACGAAGGCCTCGATGAGTTCTAAGGCTTTGATAGCTTTCAGCCGTCAATGGATAGATTAATGCCCGAAAAGGACAACCCGAATCTCTATCGGGTCTCGTAAGTTTTTTACCCTTCGTTTTTTCGACACCGGATTTTTACGGTAAAACGAGATTACCGTGCCTCATCTTCGATTTACCATCGCTGGAGAGTGCTGCACCATGGTACTATTCCGTTTCAAATCCATGCATGCATTTCTAAAAGTCGTACGGTACTGTTTCGCCATTTCGGACGAATGTTTCACCTTGCACCACGGATGTTGCACCCTGTAGACATCGATTATTCGGACGGCCATAACTTCTGGCTCGTTTAGAGTTACGGGAGCCATAACCTGTCAAAAAGAAGGCCACGGTGAGTTCTACGGCTTTGACAGCTTTCAACCGACAACGGATAGATTAATGCCCAAAAAGGACAACCCGAGTCTCAATCGGGTCTCGTAAGTTTTTTACCCTTCGTTTTTTTCGACACCGCATTTTTACGGTAAAACGGGATTACCGTGCCTCGTCTTCCATTTACCATCGTTGGAGAGTGGTGCATCATGGTACTATTCCTTTTCAAAACCATGCACGCATTTCTAAAAGTCGTACGGTACTGTTTCGCCATTTCGTACGGATGTTTCACCTTGCACCGTGAATGTTGCACCCTGTAGATATCGATTATTCGGACGGCCATAACTTCTGGCTCGTTTAGAGTTACGGGAGCCATAATCTGTCAAAATGAAGGCCACAGTGAGTTCTACGGCTTTGACAGCTTTCAGCCGACAACGGATAGATTAATGCCCAAAAAGGACAACCCGAATCTCAATCGGGTCTCGTAAGTTTTTTAAACTTTGTTTTTTCGACACCGGATTTTTGCGGTAAAACGGGATTATCGTGCCTCGCCTTCGATTTACCATCGCCGGAGAGTGGTGCACCATGGTACTGTTCCGTTTCAAATCCATGCACGCATTTCTAAAAGTCACACGGCACTGTTTCGCCATTTCGGACGGATGTTGCACCCTGTAGATATCGATTATTCGGACGGCCATAACTTCTGGCTCGTTTAGAGTTACGGGAGCCATAACCTGTCAAAACGAAGGCCACGTTGAGTTCTACGACTTTGACAGCTTTCAATCGACAACGGATAGATTAATGCCCAAAAAGGACAACCCGAATCTCAATCGGGTATCGTAAGTTTTTTACCCTTCGTTTTTTCGACACCGGATTTTTACGGTAAAACGGGATTACCATGCCTCGTCTTCGATTTACCATCGCTGGAGAGTGGTGCACCATGGTACTATTCCGTTTCAAATCCATGCACGCATTTCTAGAAGTCGTATGGTACTGTTTGGCCATTTCGGACGGATGTTTCACCTTACACCGTGGATGTCGCACACTGTAGATATCGATTATTCGGACGGCCATAACTTCTGGCTCGTTTAGAGTTAAGGCAGCCATAACCTATCAAAACGAAGGCCACGGTGAGTTCTACGGCTTTGACAGCTTTCAGTCGACAACGGACAGATTAATGCCCAAAAAGGACAACCCGAATCTCAATCGGGTCTCGTAAGTTTTTTACCCTTCGTTTTTTCGACACCGGATTTTTTCGGTAAAACGAGATTACCGTGCCTCACCTTCGATTTACCATCGCTGGAGAGTGGTGCACCATGGTACTGTTCTTTTTCAAATCCATGCACGCATTTCTAAAAGTCGTACGGCACTGTTTCTCCACTTCGGACGGATGTTGCACCTTGTACTGCGGATGTTGCACCCTGTAGATATCGATTATTCGGGCCGCCATAACTTCTGGCTCGTTTAGAGTTACGGGAGCCATAACCTGTCAAAACGAAGCCCACGGTGAGTTCTACGGCTGTGACAGCTTTCAACCGAAAACGGATAGATTAATGCCCAAAAAGGACAACCCGAATCTCAATCGGGTCTCGTAAGTTTTTTACCCTTCGTTTTTTCGACACCGGATTTTTGCAGTAAAACGGGATTACCGTGCCTCGCCTTCGATTTACCATCGCTGGAGAGTGGTGCACCATGGTACTTTTCCATTTCAAATCCATGCACGCATTTCTAAAAGTCGTACGGCACTGTTTCGCCATTTCGGACGGATGTTGCACCTTGCACCGCGGATGTTGCACCCTGTAGATATCGATTATTCGGACGGCCTTAACTTCTGGCTCTTTTGGAGTTACGGGAGCCATAACCTGTCAAAACGAAGGCCACGGTGAATTCTACGGTTTTGACAGCTTTCAGCCGTTTACGGATAGATTAATGCCCAAAAAGGACAACCCGAATCTCAATCGGGTCTCGTAAGTTTTTGACCCTTCGTTTTTTCGACACAGGATTTTTTCGGTAAAACGGGATTACCGTGCCTCGCCTTCGATTTACCATCGCTGGAGAGTGGTGCACCATGGTACTGTTCCGTTTCAAATCCATGCACGCATTTCTAAAAGTCGTACGGCACTGTTTCCCCATTTCGGATGGATGTTGCACCTTGCACCGTGGATGTTGCACCCTGTAGACATCGATTATTCGGACGGCCATAACTTCTGGCTCCTTTAGAGTTACGGGAGACATAACCTGTCAAACCGAAGACCTCGATGATTTCTATGGCTTTGATAGCTTTCAGCCGTCAACGGATAGATTAATGCCCGAAAAGGACAACCCGAATCTCCATCGGGTCTCGTAATTTTTTTACCCTTCGTTTTTTCGACACTGGATTTTTACGGTAAAACGGGATTACCGTGCCTCGCCATCGATTTACCATCGCTCGAGAGTGGGGCACCATGGTACTGTTCCGTTTCAAATCCATGCATGCATTTCTAAAAGTCGTACGGCACTGTTTCGCCATTTCGGACGGATGTTGCACCTTGCACCGCGGATGTTGCACCCTGTAGATATCGATTATTCGGACGGCCATAACTTCTGGCTCGTTTAGAGTTACGGGAGCAATAGCCTGTCAAACCGAAATCCTCGGTGAGTTCTATGGCTTTGATAGCTTTCGGCCGTCAACGGATAGATTAATGCCCGAAAAGGACAACCCGAATCTCTATCGGTGTTATCCCGCTTTTTGGCAAAGCCGCGATACCAAAAGAGCGATTGAAAAGGAAGGACCGTCCACCTCAGAGGTTGATCGTATTTTCTTTCGCCATGGATATCACTGAATTTTATCCGAGTCCAGAATGAGCTACAATTGATGGGACACTGCAGGAAAGGCCACAGGAGTCAGCATTTCAAATTTCAAGTCAATCCGAGTTCGTATGCTCAAGTTATGATCGGTTCAACTTGGAGGGAACACACTGGTTTCGAACCCACCATGATGGGTGTCTTCGAACCCATCATCATGCACCATTGGAAACCATCACTTCGAACCCATCAAGTTCGAAACCATCACCTTCGAAACCCTCGGGATGCCTCGACCTCGAACCCATCAGAGAGTAGCTGATTCGAATCCATACTCGGCTGCCTCATTTCGAAACCATCGGACATGCATGCTTCGAACCCATCCATAAGCTTCGTTCGAACCCATCCCTGAAGTTATGTTCGAACCCATCCTGTGTTGCCTTATTCGAACCCACTGGGTCAACCAACGTGTCTTCCATCGGTTCGAAATCCCCGAGATATACGGAGTCGAAGCGGTCAACACGGAACGAAGTCCGGATCGATTCGAAACTTGCGCTCCACGTCACCACGAAGTCGCGTGCCATGATGGATTCGAAACCATCGTTTCGAAACCATGGGTTCGAACCAAACAGCCGTGCCGTGAACTCTATTTCGAACCCATCATATCTCCCAATCTACTGATCCAAATGTCATGAAATTTTCACAGATGCTAGCATACATGTTGAAGAATGTCCTCGCCAAATTTCACCTCGATTGGATGAATTCTTGATCGGTTCGAATGGAGTTCGAACCGATGCCAAAGTGGGCCCAAACTTCCCGAGACCGTACGTGTGGGCCCCCTCACGTGCCAGAAGTGGTCTCCCGAGTTTTCAGCAAGATACCAGTAGCCTACGCCTATAAATAGAGCTCCATAGCCAACAGAAAGGGGACCTTCGGGATTTTTTCACTCTCAAGCGCCTAGACTCTGTCGGATTGACATCTCCATCATAATTTCACTACTGATTTCGAATTTCCAGTTGTAACTTGTTGTTGATCGCTGTAACAACTTGTAAACATTGAAAGAGAATCAATAAAATATCAAAAAACTTCACAGTGGACGTAGGCAACACGCCGAACCACTATAAATCGCTTGTCTACGCATTTTCTTTACTGTTGATTGGAGTTTTTGTTAGATAATATTCATATTCAGTTCATACTTTTGACTGTTATCTCTTCAACGACTCCCGAAGAGTGTTGTGACCAATTTTGGTGCAAACACTTTGGTGCTTTCACTGAGAAAACCCAGATTTTCTCCTGCTCGTTGGATCTGTCATCGATATCGGATTGAATAAATCTAAGAGAGAGATCCAGATTGTTAAATCCAACTTCCTTTCCTTCTATTCAGATTTGCATAAAGTCTAGGAAAGGAACTCAACTGTAAAGATGGTTAGCACAAGAACCACCTCGAACGCCGTCAATCGAGAGGAACAGGATAGACAGAATCCTGCCCCTCTGCCTCCACCTAATCAAGATGCCGCTGGGCACTCAGAACCGTCGGGTCCGATTACCCGACAAGAATTGCAGTTGTTACTTCAAGAGCTAACCCAGAGTCGGCGACAACTAGAAGAACAGCTACGCGCTAACGTTGAGCTAATCAACCAGCTGGATCGCCAGAAACGAAAACGATCCACGAGAGATCGTGCTTATCGCTCTTCTAGCGAAAGTTCTTCATCTTCTGATTATCATAACCGACCTCCACGACCCCGGTTAGATGAGGGTCGTATGCCATCCGCTGGAAACCAACCGATATTGACCGTTGGACAAATAAGAGTTGGTCCGTCATCCAGTTTCCAAACCGGACCTTCCTCCCGAGGGGGTGCCATTCCTCACCACGCCGCTGAATACCGCACCGCTAGCGTTGCGGCTGAACCAGGGGTCGACGCTCGAGATCAGTCGGACCTAGACCGTCGTCATAGCGGCCGTACTCCTGAACCGTACGTCCCAGAGGACTATGAGCCGAGAAGGCAAGGTGTGAACCGTCAACGATATCCGGTTCAAACCCAAAGTATGGAACGTGACCATACTCCGGCGCAAATGCCGGATCTTTCAACTATGATACGTCAGATGATCCGTGAGAGTCAGGGATTCACAAACGACGATTGGGGAGTTTCCCGAAGTCACACTCCCTTTACGGACGATATTCTTAATGCTGAACCCCCACGGCGATTCCGAATGCCCACTCTGCCCATGTATGAGGGAAACTCCGATCCCAATCAACATATTCTAAAATATGAATGGTCAATGACAGCTGCCAGAGCCGACGACGCTGTGAAATGTCGTAGTTTCCCCATATCCCTGGGGGGCATCGCCACCATGTGGTTCACCCGATTGCCACCTCGATCCATCTCCTCATTCGACCAGCTGGCCACAAAATTCGTTGAGCAATTCTGCATGCACGTCGCAAGGCCGAAAGATGTCAACACTCTATCTAGTGTCACACAAGCTCCCGGAGAGACGCTCAGACACTACTTAGAAAGATTCCATACTGCGTGTGCGGAGATTAGTAATCCAAATGATAACTCCATCCTTATGGCGTTAACTAAGGGGATCGACCCCGATTCTGAATTCGGCAATTGGCTAGCTGGAAAACCACCTGCGTCATTGGACCGTTTCCAAGCCAAAGCAGCTCAATTCCTGAGACGGGAAGACGCGAAACAGTCTAGGAAGCAAACTGACGCAGGATCAAACGCGGGAGGAACCCAAAGCAATGTTGCAATAAAACAATCCGGTGAGAGCTCTGGAAAAGTTCAGTTGAACATTAAAAATAAACAAGCTCGGCGAAGGGAGAGCGTGAATCAAATTAAAAAACAAGATCAAAATCGCGGTCCGCAACGCAAAAATCCGAAGTTCGACAGTTATACTCCTTTGAATACTTCATTGGAGGACTTGTATTTGCGGACCCGTAATGCGATTCAATATGAAAAACCTGCTCCAAGACCGTCGTCGGAGAAACAAATCCAGACGGGAAAATTTTGCAGGTTCCATGAAGGCTACGGGCACGATACGAACGAGTGTCGTCACCTACAGGATCTTGTTGAAAAACTGGTCAGGGAAGGGAAACTGGAACAGTTTGTGCGGACACCACAGCCCAGAGATGTGGGCCCATCCAATCCAAACAATGAACCCGATCGACCGAGGCATGAGGACTCCAATGGTCCTCGCGGGAGATTGGTGATAAACGCCATCAGTGGCGGACCGACTTTCTCAGGAGCCTGGAACGACGAGGATCTTCGTCACTGTCACACATGACAGGCTCATTCAATCTATGAATATTTTGCAATTTCATTTACATTCTGAAATTTGATTTTGTAATAAGGCACTGACTTTGCCATATTTTCTCATTTCAGCGATAAAACATTATCTCTTCAAGCTAAAGCTGTGATTCATCGAATACAACATTCAACAATCACGACACACGAAGAGCTAAGTTCCATCGCGCGGTGGAATTTATTCAAATAGGGAGTGACTATGATAAGACCGGTCACTCGCTAAGTGAAACCCGAGCTCGGGGATAGAACAATACATTAACATTCACAGGGATTGATACACGACAATCCCTCCTCCAACTCCGACTTCCCAGAGTGAGAATTGGAGTATAAACATTCCATAATTCGTTCCCAGAGTGCGAACGGACTTCAACTTCCCACAGCGCGAATTGGAGTATAAACATTCCATAATTCGTTCCCAGAGCGCGAACGGACTCCAACTTCCCAGAGCGTGAATTGGAGTATAAACATTCCGTAATTCGTTCCTAGAGTGCGAACGGACTCCAACTTCCCAGAGCGTGAATTGGAGTATAAACATCAAATCCATCGTTCCCGGAGTGCGAACAAATTCCTCAAAAGCTCAAATAAGTGTGACTGACCATCTATCGGCTAACTCGAACTTCCCAGAGTGTGAATCGGAGTATAAACGTCTATTCCAGGTTCCCGGAGTGCGAACCAACCCATCAATGCGAACCGAAGCGTCCATGCTAACTCCAGATTCCCAAAGCGTGAGTCAGAGTACAAACAACAATTCCAGGTTCCCGGAGCGCGAACCATGTTGCAAACAATCGATAGTTCTCCAAACTCCTGGAGTGCAAAGCAGATTATCGATCTCAAATTATCCTAAGTCTCTAGAATGCGGATGTGTGCTTAAGATTTGCAACAAGTGCAATCGACTGCCAAAAATATAAGTGTTGTTCCCCAAGACCGGGGGGCACGAAAGCTAAGTGTCAATCACTCACCGAAGTGATACAACGTCCGAAGTTCAACTCATTCATCAATCGCAACTTGTGACCAAGATTCTCAGGCGTGGCAAATGAAACGAGCTCTACTTAAACGGTAAAAACACCACAAGAACTCCGGACCGAGAGCAAGACACTGCAAGTACTTAAGCACAAATAAAACAAGAGTTGAAACAAAGAAACTAAAGTTTATTTCAACTAACTAAAAATGAGGGCTTACATATGAAAAAGTTTTCCCAAAAACAATCCCTACTAGCAGGAGCCGAACCTGCATCTATACACGGCTTACTAATAAAAAACAAAAACAAGTACTTATCCACCAAAACATCTACTTGTAAAGCCGGTCTACTTCTTCTTCTTTTTCGTCTTCCTTATTAGTGGTTCTTCATCAGAATATCTAGCGACCGAAATTCTTTTTGAGTGCCTCCTCTTCGGCGGTGACTCTTCGGCTGGGGGCATGATATCGATGTCCTCCTCAGAGCTCGAATCTACAGGGAGGCTTCCCGCCGGAGGAGTAGGGGGACTGGATCTGTGACGGAAATTGAGATAGTGCCACCCGATGGTACTACCCCAGGAGGTGTTGAACTATGCGCCGTCGCGCTGCCACCGGCGCTACCACCGGCGCTACCACTGTGCCCCGCAGCTTCTATTTCAGCATTGATTTCAGCCAAAATTTCCTCTTCTCGAGTCGCTTGGGCTTGGCTGGGGGCATCCGCAGCTTGCATCGAAGAGCTTGAGGTCGGCGGGGGATCACGGGCGATGATAAACGGTAAGTCTGTGGAGAAACCGCCCGGCTCACCAAGCAGCTCGCTCACCATCTGTTCCTCGAAAGATAAACCACTCCCCTGTGCCGCCTCGGTCGATATCGCAGCTACAGCAGTGGTCTCGGTGGCGATGGCCTTATCCTTTTGGCTTGATTCTTGAGCCATGACTGTCGGCGCAACCTCCGTCACTAGGCAAAAACAATAAGTTATTAGTAACTTCTTCAAAACAAACTCTTTATTTAGAAAACACTTGAGATAATTTCGAAATACCTTCCCCAGTTTGACTCGTAGACGGCTGAACGACCTCGGAAGTGTGCTCATGGATAGGAGATAAGTGCGGCTGCTCCGGGTCGTAAGCAGGAACAGGTGGCAAGCTGACCGTAGACACAGGCACTGACAAAGGCGATGTGGTGACTTCAGTGACATCCGCATGGTGCTCAACACCCGATCCCTCTCCAACTTCCAGGGAACGACCACCCACCATCTCCTTCTCATGAGCAATGATAGCATCGTGAAGGACCTTCTTTTCATCCTCAGTCAATAGCCGGTTCTCAAGCTCGAATCGGTCAACTGATTCGCCCGTACGTGCTTCCTCCTCTTCCTCGACCAATCGTTCCCAAGCGCTGCGAAGGTGAACAGGATAATCTTGAAGCCAGGCTAAATTTCGGTGTTTTAACACATTGGCGTTATAAGTTATAAGCAGATCTTCGATATCGGCCTCTAGCCTGGCCTCTGCTTGTTGAACTTTCTCCTTCACCTCTGACTCGACCGCTTGAACTTTCGCCACCGCAGCATCCCTTTCGGTGCAAAGAATCACAGCTTGTTCACACGCCTCCTGAGCTGCGCTATTCGCATCATCCCTTTCCTTGGCGATTTCGGCGAATTTTGACTTAAGCTCGTTCAACTCCTTCAGGGCTGCGTCCCTCTCTGCAGTAACCAATGTGTTTCGATGACCCATGTCCTCAATCGTGGCGTAGTGTTCGCGTTTCATCCTATCCATGATTGCCTGGGCTTCATCGGCTTTTTTAGTGGCCTCTATTTCAGATTTACGGCATGATTCAGCCTCAGTATTCAGCACTTGTATGATGCGATCTTTTTGTGCTAACTCGGCTTGCAATTTTTCAATGGTGGCCGCTCGTTCGAAGGCCAGCGCCGATGCTTTTTCAGCTGCCTTATACCACACCTTATACTGTGCGTAGAAGTCGTGCACATAATCAAGCGCCCATCGCTCGGCCTCCGGTGGGATTCTTTTCAAGTTCGGGGGAAAGACATAATTGTCGAAGCAGATATTCGAGAATTCTCTCTTCAGCTGTGCAAGCCTAATCGCTCCTTCTCCCGTGATTTCAGTAGGAGGTTCCTCCGCAACTGTCGGCGCCGACACCTCAGACCTAGAAGCTTGAGAAACCGACACATGTCGAGAAGAATCACGAGGGACGCGAACGGGAGGTTGTACGGGATCTCTGGAAGGAGGAGGGGTGCGCGATCGCGATCGATGCCTATGGCCCCTGTCCGAATCGTATCTCTCATGACTAGAATATCCGGAACGTCCCTGGTCATAATGCCCAGGGCATCCCTGATCATAATCTCTATCCCCCTCTCGCCTGCGCGAATCATAATAAGAAGACTTGCGGGCATGTCGAAGGCTCCCAAGCATTGAACCTCGTTTAGACATAGTATCTGCAAAGCAAAGTAAAATCGAATTAGTCACTCTTCGAATCAGATAGTTTACAGTCAAAGGTTATGCAGTGTCGTGAAGTGTGTATGAATATGCATTCCCCCCGACCGACCAGAAATGTCGACCTCGCTGGTAATAAGAGGCTCGCTCAATTCTAGATTACGATGGAACTCCTCTAACCCGACATCATGCTGAAAAGACACATCTTCCGGGATTGGAAGGTCGGTAAGCCCTTCGTAAAGACTTTCAGTATGCGGAGGAGACATCTCAGAAATTCTAACTCCGGAAGAGGGCCGGGCAATGACAACCGATTTCCGTCTCCCCCGCTTAGTTGACTTAACCATGGCAGCCTTGCCTTTTCTCTGTTCCGCGACATCCAAAGCTACATCCGTAGGCTCGGTCAGCGGCTCATCATCAGTATGAGTTCTTTCAGAATCAGCCTCCTCGGCTATGGCAACTTCGGGCTTCTTGCGTTTGACTCGTTTCTTAGGAACGATCCTTAGTGCTACATCAAATCTTATACTCTGCCTTCGCTCAATCATCCCATAAGTCCGGAGATTCCTATCGGTCAAAAGCAACTCGATGTCCCTATCTTCACTCGGGACTTCTTGGAGTACTCGCACCATCTCCTTAAACTCTTCACCTTCGGGTCGCGGGATCGTTGCTGTAAAAAGAAAAAATTAATATAAGTTCCACTTCGGCAGCAATTGTCGTAGTAACTATTTAAGAACTCGGTTATACTCACGTCTGAATAACCATCGTCGGGCAAATCCTGGAGGACATCTGACATAAAACCATTCTGTCCTATAATAACTCAACCTGGTCCAAGACCCGGTAACCACTTGGCAATTTCTCACCGCTTCCAGAAATGTGAAAGAAGGATAATCACCCCGAGTTTTGAAGTTGAACAAGTATCTGATTTCGATTGGGAGTGGCGGTCGATGGAGACATTCCATAAATGCAATGAACAAGCTATTGATCGACGCATATCCGTTCGGATGCAGCTGAGATGGGGCGATCCTCAAAAACGACAATACTTCTCTTATATACTCGTTGAACGCTGTATACCCTTCCGGCGGATTATGTGGTCTGTCGTTCGGCCCCGGCAGTAACGCATCATCCAATGACAAGCCATGCCTCAAACATATTCTCCCCAACATGTCTTCAGAGATATTCGATGGAACGGAATCCGATGGATTGGCAATGAACGATGCGTCAGGAAGTTCGTCCGGAGCCGGACCGATGATCTCAGGATCTATATCCGAAACTTCTAGCCTCGGAGAGGCTGCACCTTGAATCTCCTGCTGCTGTGAACTTGAAGGTTCCATAACTAGCTAACTCATGAGAAACCATCGTTAGACGACAAAGAACCCGTGTGTTCCCCAGTGTAAAGTGTATGCATGTGTGTGGTACCGTGCCATGCATTACTTGAACAAATGTTGCAGAGTTAAAGTGAACATTCAAACGACAAAGCTACGAAGTTCAGCTATAATGACCGTCATCGCTGACCGTCATCACTAAATCGTTTATATGATGGAAGTCAGTTCGAATAGAAGTTGTTATAGTTCCATCGACGAGCTTCAAAAGGCAATCAAATATGCAGTTCAATATCCAAGTCCAAATATGCAGGAATGAAGCTCGTCGGAGTTGTGCTTGAAAAATTTCAAATTTTGGAATCCATCATATAGGGTTCGAAATCATCACAGAGGCTTCGTTCGAACCCAACCGAACACCTCTTCCTTCGAACCCATCCAAACTTCGTTCGAACCCATGCGTTCGAAACCATCATGACAGTGCTTCGAACCCATGCGTTCGAACCCATCCTGACATCGTTTCGAAACCATGCATTCAGGCGCGCTTCGAAACGATGGCCAAATGACAAATTCGAACCGATACAGAAACCCTTAACTTGACATCGGTCGCGTTCGAAACGATCCACTTCGAATCGATACGAGGTTGTAGACTTCGAAACGATGGCCTATGGGTTCGAATCTATCGATTCGAAAGGATCCCTCGAATTCCCCAATCGGTGCGAACTACGCATCCCAACAAGGACATTCCAAGGATCGATTCGAAATCCAATGGATACACACCACCGTCATCGCTTCGAACTCGAGCCCACACATCGATTCGAATCCATCCCAAACCAGATCTGGTTTTGCCAATCTCGAAGCTATGCAATCGATGAAGAGAAATGGGTTTGAAATAACTTCGTCGCTTGAATCCGAAGCTAATTACCTAGTTTAAGCAATGGATTCGAGAGATTTAAGTCTTAAATCTTGATGGATTCGAAAACGCGACGCAGTGTTTTCTCCTTAGAAGCTTCGAAGCGATGAAGAGTGCAGTGAAAAAGTAAAAAGTGAAAAAGTGGCAGGTCCACTGCTATTTATATGGAGGGTTGATGATGACCGGGACGATTCGAGTTCCGGTGAAGTTGACCGATTGCAACAGGTCAGAATGCAGAGTCGTTTCGAAACCAATCTTCGAACCCATACGCTTGAGGCTCCATCGTGTGAAGCACACGGACCACTGCCGTGAACAATGGTTTCGTACCCATCCAAATCATCGATTCGAAGATCATTTTCGAAACCACAGAAACGAACTACTAATTCGAAACCATCCTTTCACATCGGTTCGAATGATAATTTCGAATCCATCAATGCTCCAATGCATCGATTCGAAATCTCATATTCACACAACCCATCATTGCACGGGCATACCGCGTCCATACAAACATGAATTTCGAACCCATCAACGCTCAAGTGCATCGGTTCGAAACATTACACTTGCGCAATACAAATTCTATTTCTTCAACCTTCAATATCGGTTCAGGAGAGGATCAATACGGAGGAAATTTCCACAACAACCACCAAGCGTTGTCTCAATTCAAATTTCAAAATCGGTTCAGGAGAGAATCGATACGAAATTCTGCAGCAAACCAAACTGGCAACGACTCGTGGACGCACGACGTTAACAAGGTCCAAATTAACATATGTGCATACATGTCGGACTAACATTCGATTTTGAATATTCACAGGGATCAAACACTATTCCCGTTACAAATGCGACAGCCAACGGCTAAGCACTATTATACAGCAATCAATCATATCAACGCAAGGTTACGGCAATACAGCATACGAGTTTCAACAAAAAAGAGAGCAATGATTGTTCAGATAGAAATGGCAGCTATTCAAAGCACGTCATGTTCCCACAAGACGTACTTTGGGGGGCAAAATGTTATCCCGCTTTTTGGCAAAGCCGCGATACCAAAAGAGCGATTGAAAAGGAAGGACCGTCCACCTCAGAGGTTGATCGTATTTTCTTTCGCCATGGATATCACTGAATTTTATCCGAGTCCAGAATGAGCTACAATTGATGGGACACTGCAGGAAAGGCCACACGAGTCAGCATTTCAAATTTCAAGTCAATCCGAGTTCGTATGCTCAAGTTATGATCGGTTCAACTTGGAGGGAACACACTGGTTTCGAACCCACCATGATGGGTGTCTTCGAACCCATCATCATGCACCATTCGAAACCATCACTTCGAACCCATCAAGTTCGAAACCATCACCTTCGAAACCCTCGGGATGCCTCGACCTCGAACCCATCAGAGAGTAGCTGATTCGAATCCATACTCGGCTGCCTCATTTCGAAACCATCGGACATGCATGCTTCGAACCCATCCATAAGCTTCGTTCGAACCCATCCCTGAAGTTATGTTCGAACCCATCCTGTGTTGCCTTATTCGAACCCACTGGGTCAACCAACGTGTCTTCCATCGGTTCGAAATCACCGAGATATACGGAGTCGAAGCGGTCAACACGGAGCGAAGTCCGGATCGATTCGAAACTTGCGCTCCACGTCACCACGAAGTCGCGTGCCATGATGGATTCGAAACCATCGTTTCGAAACCATGGGTTCGAACCAAACAGCCGTGCCGTGAACTCTATTTCGAACCCATCATATCTCCCAATCTACTGATCCAAATGTCATGAAATTTTCACAGATGCTAGCATACATGTTGAAGAATGTCCTCGCCAAATTTCACCTCGATTGGATGAATTCTTGATCGGTTCGAATGGAGTTCGAACCGATGCCAAAGTGGGCCCAAACTTCCCGAGACCGTACGTGTGGGCCCCCTCACGTGCCAGAAGTGGTCTCCCGAGTTTTCAGCAAGATACCAGCAGCCTACGCCTATAAATAGAGCTCCATAGCCAACAGAAATGGGACCTTCGGGATTTTTTCACTCTCAAGCGCCCAGACTCTGTCGGATTGACATCTCCATCATAATTTTACTACTGATTTCGAATTTCCAGTTGTAACTTGCTGTTGATCGCTGCAACAACTTGTAAACATTGAAAGAGAATCAATAAAATATCAAAAAACTTCACAGTGGACGTAGGCAACACGCCGAACCACTATAAATCGCTTGTCTACGCATTTTCTTTAGTGTTGATTGGAGTTTTTGTTAGATAATATTCATATTCAGTTCATACTTTTGACTGTTATCTCTTCAACGACTCCCGAAGAGTGTTGTGACCAATTTTGGTGCAAACAATCGGGTCTCGTAAGTTTTTTACCCTTCGTTTTTTCGACACCGGATTTTTACGGTAAAACGGTATTACCGTGCCTCGTCTTCGATTTACCATCGCTGGAGAGTGCTGCACCATAGTACTATTCCGTTTCAAATCCATGCATGCATTTCTAAAAGTCGTACGGTACTGTTTCGCCATTTCGGACGGATGTTTCACCTTGCACCGCGGATGTTGCACCCTGTAGATATCGATTATTCGGACGGCCATAACTTCTGGCTCGTTCAGAGTTATGGGAGCCATAACCTGTCAAAAAGAACGCCACGGTGAGTTCTACGACTTTGACAGCTTTCAGCCGACAATGGATAGATTAATGCCCAAAAAGGACAACCCGAATCTCAATCGGGTCTCGTAAGTTTTTTACCCTTCGTTTTTTCGACACCGGATTTTTGCGGTAAAACAGGATTACCGTGCCTCGCCTTCGATTTACCATCGCTGGAGAGTGGTGCACCATGGTACTGTTCCGTTTCAAATCCATGCATGCATTTCTTAAAGTCGTACGGCACTGTTTTGCCATTTCGGACGGATGTTGCACCGTGCACCGCGGGTGTTGCACCCTGTAGATATCGATTATTCGAAAGGCCATAACTTCTGGCTCGTTTAGAGTTACGGGAGCCATAACCTGTCAAAACGAAGGCCACGGTGAGTTCTACGGCTTTGACCACTTTGAGCCGTCAACGGATAGATTAATGCCTGAAAAGGACAACCCGAATCTCAATCGGCTCTCGTAAGTTTTTTACCCTTCATTTTTTCGACACCGGATTTTTACGGTAAAACGGGATTACCGTCCCTCGTCTTCGATTTACCATCGCTGGAGAGTGGTGCACCATGGTACTGTTCCGTTTCAAATCCATGCATGCATTTCTAAAAGTCGTACGCCACAGTTTCGCCATTTCGGAGGGATGTTGCACCTTGCACTGCGGATGTTGCACCCTATGGATATCGATTATTCGGACGGCCATAACCTCTAT
Organism: Allium cepa; assembly: GCA_030765085.1. NCBI lineage: Eukaryota > Viridiplantae > Streptophyta > Magnoliopsida > Asparagales > Amaryllidaceae > Allium > Allium cepa. The sequence goes on from CM060941.1 coordinate 5,866,275, forward strand.
CTCGTTTAGAGATACGGGAGCCATAACCTGTCAAAACAAAGGCCACGGCGATTTCTACGGCTTTGACAGCTTTCAGCCGACAACGGATAGATTAATGCCCTAAAAGGACAACCCGAATCTCAATCGGGTCTCGTAAGTATTTTACCCTTCGTTTTTTCGGCACCGGATTTTTACGGTAGAACGGGATTACCGTGCCTTGCCTTCGATTTACCATCGCTGGAGAGTGGTGCACCATGGTACTGTTCCGTTTCAAATCCATGCACGCATTTCTAAAATTCATACGACACTATTTCTCCATTTCGGACGGGTGTTGCACCTTGCACCGCGGATGTCGCACCCTGTAGATATCGATTATTCAAACGGCCATAACTTCTGGCTCGTTTAGAGTTACGGGAGCCATAACCTGTCAAAACAAAGCCCACGGTGAGTTCTACGGATTTGACAGCTTTCAGCCGACAACGGATAGTTTAATGCCCAAAAAGGACAACCCGAATTTCAATCGGGTCTCGTAAGTTTTTTACCCTTCATTTTTTCGACACCGGATTTTTACGGTAAACGGTATTACCGTGCCTCTACTTTGATTTACCAACGTTGGAGAGTGGTGCACCATGGTACCATTCCGTTTCAAATCCATGCATGCATTTCTAAAAGTCGTACGTCACAGTTTCGCCATTTCGGACGGATGTTGCAACTTGCACCGCAGATGTTGCACCCTGTAGATATCGATTATTCGGATGGTCATAACTTCTGGCTCGTTTAGAGTTACGGGAGCCATAACCTGTCAAAACGAAGGCCACGGTGAGTTCTACGGCTTTGACAACTTTCAACCGACAACGGATAGATTACTGCCCAAAAAGGACAACCCGAATCTCAATCGGGTCTCGTAAGTTTTATACCCTTCGTTTTTTCGACACCGGATTTTTGTGGTAAAACGGGATTACCGTGCCTCGCCATCGATTTACCATCGCTGGAGAGTGGTGCACCATGGCACTGTTCCGTTTCAAATCCATGCACGCATTTCTAAAAGTCGTACGTCACTGTTTCGCCATTTCGGACGGATGTTGCACCTTGCACCGCGGATGTTGCACCCTGTAGATATCGATTATTCGGACGGCCATAACTTCTGGCTCGTTTAGAGTTACGGGAGCCAATAACCTGTCAAAACGAAGGCCTCGGGGAGTTCTACGGCTTTGATAGCTTTCAGCCGTCAACGGATAGATTAATGCCCGAAAAGGACAACCCGAATCTCTATCGGGTCTCGTAAGTTTTTTACCCTTCGTTTTTTCGACACCGGATTTTTACGGTAAAACGGGATTACCGTGCCTCGTCTTCGATTTACCATCGCTGGAGAGTGCTGCACCACGGTACTATTCCGTTTCAAATCCATGCACGCATTTCTAAAAGTCGTACGGTACCGTTTCGCCATTTCGGACGGATGTTTCACCTTGCACCGCGGATGTTGCACCCTGTAGATATCGATTATTCGGACGGCCATAACTTCTGGCTCGTTTAGAGTTACGGGAGCCATAACCTGTCAAAAAGAAGGCCACGGTGAGTTCTACGACTTTGACAGCTTTCAGCTGACAATGGATAGATTAATGCCCAAAAAGGACAACCCGAATCTCAATCGAGTCTCGTAAGTTTTTTACCCTTCGTTTTTTCGACACCGGATTTTTGCGGTAAAACGGGATTACCGTGCCTTGCCTTCGATTTACCATCGCTGGAGAGTGGTGCACCATGGTACTATTCCGTTTCAAATCCATGCAGGCATTTCTAAAAGTCGTATGGCACTGTTTTGCCATTTCGGACGGATGTTGCACCGTGCACCGCGGATGTTGCACCTTGTAGATATCGATTATTCGGACGGCCATAACTTTTGGCTCGTTTGGAGTTACGGGAGCCATAACCTGTCAAAACGATGGCCACGGTGAATTATATGGCTTTGACCGCTTTCAGCCGTCAACGGATAGATTAATGCCCGAAAAGGACAACCCGAATCTCAATCGGCTCTCGTAAGTATTTTACCCTTCGTTTTTTCGACACCGGATTTTTACGGTAAAACGGGATTACCGTGCCTCGTCATCGATTTACCATCGCTGGACAGTGGTGCACCATGGTACTGTTCCGTTTCAAATCCATGCATGCATTTCTAAAAGTCGTACGCCACTGTTTGGCCATTTCGGACGGATGTTTCACCTTACACCGTGGATGTCGCACACTGTAGATATCGATTATTCGGACGACCATAACTTCTGGCTCGTTTAGAGTTATGGCAGCCATAACCTGTCAAAACGAAGGCCACGGTGAGTTCTACGGCTTTGACAGCTTTCAGTCGACAATGGACAGATTAATGCCCAAAAAGGACAACCCGAATCTCAATCGGGTCTCGTAAGTTTTTTACCCTTCGTTTTTTCGACACCGAATTTTTTCGGTAAAACGAGATTACCGTGCCTCATCTTCGATTTACCATCGCTGGAGAGTGGTGCACCATGGTACTGTTCTTTTTCAAATCCATGCACGCATTTCTAAAAGTCGTACGGCACTGTTTCACCACTTCGGACGGATGTTGCACCTTGCACTGCGGATGTTGCACCCTGTAGATATCGATTATTCGGGCCGCCATAACTTCTGGCTCGTTTAGAGTTACGCGAGCCATAACCTGTCAAAACGAAGCCCACGGTGAGTTCTACGGCTGTGACAGCTTTCAACCGACAACGGATAGATTAATGCCCAAAAACGACAACCCGAATCTCAATAGGGTCTCGTAAGTTTTTTACCCTTCGTTTTTTCGACACCCGATTTTTGCAGTAAAACGGGTTTACCGTGCCTCGCCTTCGATTTACCATCGCTAGAGAGTGGTGCACCATGGTACTTTTCCATTTCAAATCCACGCACGCATTTCTAAAAGACGTACGACACTGTTTCACCATTTCGGACGAATGTTGCACCTTGCACCGCGGATGTTGCACCCTGTAGATATCGATTATTCGGACGGCCATAACTTCTGGCTCTTTTGGAGTTACGGGAGCCATAACCTGTCAAAACGAAGGCCACGGTGAATTCTACGGTTTTGAAGCTTTCAGCCGATTACGGATAGATTAATGCCCAAAAAGGACAACCCGAATCTCAATCGGGTCTCGTAAGTTTTTGACCCGTCGTTTTTTGGACACCGGACTTTTTCGGTAAAACGGGATTACCGTGCCTCGCCTTCGATTTACCATCGCTGGAGAGTGGTGCACCATGGTACTGTTCCGTTTCAAATCCATGCACGCATTTCTAAATGTCGTACGGCACTGTTTCGCCATTTCGGATGGATGTTGCACCTTGCACCGTGGATGTTGCACCCTATATATATCGATTATTCGGACGGCCATAACTTCTGGCTCCTTTAGAGTTACGGGAGCCATAACCTGTCAAACCGAAGTCCTCGGTGAGTTCTATGGCTTTGATAGCTTTCAGCCGTCAACGGATAGATTAATGCCCGAAAAGGACAACCCGAATCTCTATCGGGTCTCGTAAGTTTTTTACCCTTCGTTTTTTCGACACTGGATTTTTACGGTAAAACGGGATTACCGTGCCTCGCCATCGATTTACCATCGCTGGAGAGTGGCGCACCATGGTACTGTTCCGTTTCAAATCGATGCACGCATTTCTAAAAGTCGTACGACACTGTTTCGCCGTTTCGGACGGATGTTGCACCTTGCACCGCGGATGTTGCACCCTGTAGATATCGATTATTCGGACGGCCATAACTTCTGGCTCGGTTAGAGTTACGGGAGCCATAACCTGTCAAACCGAAGTCCTCGGTGAGTTCTATGGCTTTGATAGCTTTTAGCCGTCAACGGATAGATTAATGCCTGAAAAGGACAAACCGAATCTCTATCGGGTCTCGTAAGTTTTTTACCCTTCGTTTTTTCGACACCGGATTTTTACGGTAAAACGGTATTACCGTGCCTCGTCTTCGATTTACCATCGCTGGAGAGTGCTGCACCATGGTACTATTCCGTTTCAAATCCATGCATGCATTTCTAAAAGTCGTACGGTACTGTTTCGCCATTTCGGACGGATGTTTCACCTTGCATCACGGATGTTGCACCCTGTAGATTTCGATTATTCGGACGGCCATAACTTCTGGCTCGTTTGGAGTTACGGGAGCCATAGCCTGTCAAAACGAAGGCCACGGTGAATTATACGGCTTTGACCGCTTTCAGCCGTCAACGGATAGATTAATGCCCGAAAAGGACAACCCGAATCTCAATCGGCCCTCGTAAGTATTTTACCCTTCGTTTTTTCGACACCGGATTTTTACGGTAAAACGGGATTACCGTGCCTCGTCATCGATTTACCATCGCTGGACAGTGGTGCACCATGGTACTGTTCTGTTTCAAATCCATGCATGCATTTCTAAAAGTCGTACGCCACTGTTTCTCCATTTCGGAGGGATGTTGCACCTTGCACTGCGGATGTTGCACCCTGTGGATATCAATTATTCGGACGGCCATAACCTCTAGCTCGTTTAGAGTTACGGGAGCCAGAACCTGTCAAAACGAAGGCCACGGTGAGGTCTACGGCTTTGACAGCTTTCAGCCGACAGCGGATAGATTAATGCCCTAAAAGGACAACCCGAATCTCATTCCGGTCTCGTAAGTTTTTTACCCTTCGTTTTTTCGACACCGGATTTTTACGGTAAAACGGGATTACCGTGCCTCGCCTTCGATTTACCATCGCTGGAGAGTGGTGCACCATGATACTGTTCCGTTTCAAATCCATGCTCGAATTTCTAAAATTCGTACGGCACAGTTTCTCCATTTCGGACGGATGTTGCCCCCTGTAGATATCGATTATTCAGACGGCCATAACTTCTGGCTCGTTTAGAGTTACGGGAGCCGTAACCTGTCAAAACGAAGCCCACGGTGAGTTCTACGGATTTGATAGCTTTCAGCCGACAATGGATATATGATTGACCAAAAAGGACAACCTGAATTTCAATCGCGTCTCGTAAGTTTTTTACCCTTCATTTTTTCGACACCGAATTTTTACGGTAAAACGGGATTACCGTGCCTCGCCTTCGATTTACCATCGCTGGAGAGTGGTGCACCATGGTACTGTTCCATTTCAAATCCATGCACGCATTTCTAAAAGTCGTACGTCACTGTTTCGCCATTTCGGACGGATGTTGCACCTTGCATCATGGATGTTGCACCCTATAGATATCGATTATTCGGACGACCATAACTTCTGGCTCGTTTAGAGTTACGGGAGCCATAACCTGTCAAAACGAAGGCCACGGTGAGTTCTACGGCTTTGACCGCTTTCAACCGTCAACGGATATATTAATGCAAAGAAAGGACAACCCGAATCTCAATCGGGTCTCGTAAGTTTTTTACACTTCGTTTTTTCGACACCGGATTTTTACGGTAAAACGGGATTACCGTGCCTCGTCTTCGATTTACCATCGCTGGAGAGTGGTGCACCATGGTACTGTTCCGTTTCAAATCCATGCACGCATTTCTAAAAGTCGTACGGCACTGTTTCTCCATTTCGGACGGATGTTGCACCTTGCACCGCGGATGTTGCACCCTATAGATATCGATTATTCGGACGGCCATATCTTCTGGGTCGTTTAGAGTTACGGGAGCCATAACCTGTCACAAAGAAGGCCACGGTGAGTTCTATGGCTTTGACAGCTTTCAACCGACAACATATAGATTAATGCCCAAAAAGGACAACCCGAATCTCAATCGGGTCTCGTAAGTTTTATACCCTTCGTTTTTTCGACACCGGATTTTTGCGGTAAAACGGGATTACCGTGCCTCGCCATCGATTTACCATCGCTGGAGTGTGGTGCACCATGGTACTGTTCCGTTTCAAAACCATGCATGCATTTCTAAAAGTCGTACGGTACTGTTTCGCCATTTCGGACGGATGTTTCACCTTCCACCGCGGATGTTGCACCCTGTAGATATCGATTATTCGGACGGCCATATCTACTGGGTCGTTTAGAGTTACGGGAGCCATAACCTGTCACAAAGAAGGACACGGTGAGTTCTACGACTTTGACAGCTTTCAGCCGACAACGGATAGATTAATGCCCAAAAAGGACAACCCGAATCTCAATCGGGTCTCGTAAGTTTTTTACCCTTCGTTTCTTCGACACCGGATTTTTGCGGTAAAACGGGATTACCGTGCCTCGCCTTCGATTTACCATCGCTGGAGAGTGTTGCACCACGGTACTGTTCTGTTTCAAATCCATGCATGCATTTCTAAAAGTCGTACGCCACTGTTTCGCCATTTCGGAGGGATGTTGCACCTTGCACTGCGGATGTTGCACCCTATGGATATCGATTATTCGGACGGCCATAACCTGTAGCTCGTTTAGAGTTACGAGAGCCATAACCTGTCAAAACGAAGGCCACGGTGAGTTCTATGGCTTTGACAGCTTTCAGCCGACAACGGATAGATTAATGCCCTAAAAGGACAACCCGAATCTCAAACGGGTCTCGTAAGTTTTTTAACCTTCGTTTTTTCGACACCGGATTTTTACGGTAAAACGGGAATACCGTGGCTCGCCTTCGATTTACCATCGCTGGAGAGTGGTGCACCATGGTACTGTTCCGTTTCAAATCCATGCACGCATTTCTAAAATTCGTACGGCACTGTTTCTCCATTTCGGACGGATGTTGCACCTTACACCGCGGATGTTGCACCCTGTAGATATCGATTATTTAGACGGCCATAACTTCTGGCACGTTTAGAGTTACGGGAGCCACAACCTGTCAAAATGAAGCCCACGGTGAGTTCTACGAATTTGACAGCTTTCAGCCGACAACGAATAGATTGATGCCCAAAAAGGACATCCCGAATCTCAATCTGGTCTCGTAAGTTTTATACCCTTCGTTTTTTCGACACCGGATTTTTGCGGTAAAACGGGATTACCGTGCCTCGCCATCGATTTACCATCGCTGGAGAGTGGTGCACCATGGTACTGTTCCGTTTCAAATCCATGCACGCATTTCTAAAAGTCGTACGGCACTGCTTCGCCTTTTCGGACGGATGTTGCACCTTGCACCGCGGATGTTGCACCCTGTAGATATCGATTATTCGGACGGCCATAACTTCTGTCTCGTTTGGAGTTACGGGAGCCATAACCTGTCAAAACGAAAGCCACGGTGAGTTCTACGGCTTTGATAGCATTCAGCCGTCAAGGGATAGATTAATGCCCGAAAAGGACAACCCGAATCTCTATCGGGTCTCGTAAGTTTTTTACCTTCATTTTTTCGACACCGGATTTTTACGGTAAAACGGGATTACCGTGCCTCGTCTTCGATTTACCATCGCTGGAGAGTGCTGCACCATCGTACTATTCCGTTTCAAATCCATGCACGAATTTCTAAAAGTCGTACGGTGCCGTTTCGCCATTTCGGACGGATGTTTCACCTTGCACCGCGGATGTTGCACCTTGTAGATATCGTTATTCGGACGGCCATAACTTTTGGCTCGTTTAGAGTTACGGGAGCCATAACCTGTCAAAAAGAAGGCCACAGTGAGTTCTACGATTTTGACAGCTTTCAGCCGACAACGAATAGATTAATGCCCAAAAAGGACAACCCGAATCTCAATCGAGTCTCGTAAGTTTTTTACCCTTCGTTTTTTCGACACCGGATTTTTGCGGTAAAACGGGATTACCGTGCCTCGCCTTCGATTTACCATCGCTGGAGAGTGGTGCACCATGGTACTGTTCCATTTCAAATCCATGCACGCATTTCTAAAAGTCGTACGTCACTGTTTCACCATTTCGGACGGATGTTGCACCTTGCATCATGGATGTTGCACCCTATAGATATCGATTATTCGGACGGCCATAACTTCTGGCTCGTTTAGAGTTACGGGAGCCATAACCTGTCAAAATGAAGGCCACGATGAGTTCTACTGCTTTGACAGCTTTCAGCCGTCAACGGATAGATTAATGACGAAAAAGGACAACCCGAATCTCAATCGGGTCTCGTAAGTTTTTTACCCTTCGTCTTTTTGACACCGGATTTTTACGATAAAACGGGATTACCGTGCCTCTTCTTCGATTTACCATCGTTCGAGAGTGGTGCACCATGGTACTATTCCATTTCAAATCCATGCACGCATTTCTAAAAGTCGTACGGCACTGTTTCGCCGTTTCGGAAGGATGTTGCACCTTGCACCGCGGATGTTGCACCCTATAGATATCGATTATTCGGACGGCCATAACTTCTAGCTCGTTTAGAGTTACGGGAGCCATAACCTGTCAAAACGAAGGCAACGGTGAGTTCTACGGCTTTGAACGCTTTCAACGGACAACATATAGATTAATGCCCAAAAAGGACAACCCGAATCTCAATCGGGTCTCGTAAGTTTTATACCCTTCGTTTTTTCGACACCGGATTTTTGCGGTAAAACGGGATTACCGTGCCTCGCCATCGATTTACCATCGTTGGAGAGTGGTGCACCATGGTACTGTTCCGTTTCAAAACCATGCACGCATTTCTAAAAGTCGTACGGTACTGTTTCGCCATTTCGGACGGATGTTTCACCTTGCACCGCGGATGTTGCACCCTGTAGATATCGATTATTCGGACGGCCATATCTTCTGGGTCGTTTAGAGTTACGGGAGCCATAACCTGTCACAAAGAAGGCCACGGTGAGTTCTATGACTTTGACAGCTTTCAGCCGACAACGGATAGATTAATGCCCAAAAAGGACAATCCGAATCTCAATCGGGTCTCGTAAGTTTTTTACCCTTCGTTTTTTCGACACCGAATTTTTGCGGTAAAACGGGATTACCGTGCCTCGCCTTCGATTTACCATCGCTGGAGAGTGTTGCACCACGGTACTGTTCTGTTTCAAATCCATGCATGCATTTCTAAAAGTCGTACGCCACTGTTTCGCCATTTCGGAGGGATGTTGCACCTTGCACTGCGGATGTTGCCCCCTATGGATATCGATTATTCGGACAGCCATAACCTGTAGCTCGTTTAGAGTTACGAGAGCCATAACCTGTCAAAACGAAGGCCACGGTGAGTTCTACGGCTTTGACAGCTTTCAGCCGACAACGGATAGATTAATGCCCTAAAAGGACAACCCGAATCTCAACCGGGTCTGGTATGTTTTTTACCCTTCGTTTTTTCGACACCGGATTTTTACGGTAAATCGGGATTACCGTGGCTCGCCTTCGATTTACCATCGCTGGAGAGTGGTGCACCATGGTACCGTTCCGTTTCAAATCCATGCACGCATTTCTAAAATTCGTACGGCACTGTTTCTCCATTTCCGACGGATGTTGCACCTTACACCGCGGATGTTGCACCCTGTAGATATCGATTATTCAGACGGCCATAACTTCTGGCTCGTTTAGAGTTACGGGAGCCATAACCTGTCAAAATGAAGCCCACGGTGAGTTCTACGAATTTGACAGCTTTCAACCGACAACGGATAGATTAATGATCAAAAAGGACAGCCCGAATCTCAATCTGGTCTCGTAAGTTTTATACCCTTCGTTTTTTCGACACCGGATTTTTGTGGTAAAACGGGATTACCGTGCCTCGCCATCGATTTACCATCGCTGGAGAGTGGTGCACCATGGTACTGTTCCGTTTCAAATCCATGCACGCATTTCTAAAAGTCGTACGACACTGTTTCGCCTTTTCGGACGGATGTTGCACCTTGCACCGCGGATGTTGCACCCTGTAGATATCGATTATTCGGACGGCCATAACTTCTGGCTCGTTTGGAGTTACGGGAGCCATAACCTGTCAAAACGAAAGCCACGGTGAGTTCTACGGCTTTGATAGCATTCAGCCGTCAAGGGATAGATTAATGCCCGAAAAGGACAACCCGAATCTCTATCGGGTCTCGTAAGTTTTTTACCCTTCCTTTTTTGACACCGGATTTTTACGGTAAAACGGGATTACCGTGCCTCGTCTTCGATTTACCATCGCTGGAGAGTGCTGCACCATGGTAATATTCCGTTTCAAATCCATGCACGCATTTCTAAAAGTCGTACGGTACCGTTTCGCCATTTCGGACGGATGTTTCACCTTGCACCGCGGATGTTGCACCCTGTAGATATCGATTATTCGGACGGCCATAACTTCTGGCTCGTTTAGAGTTACGGGAGCCATAACCTGTCAAAAAGAAGGCCACGGTGAGTTCTACGACTTTGACAGCTTTCAGCCGACAACGGATAGATTAATGCCCAAAAAGGACAACCCGAATCTCAATCGAGTCTCGTAAGTTTTTTACCCTTCGTTTTTTCGACACCGGATTTTTGCGGTAAAACGGGATTACCGTGCCTCGCCTTCGATTTACCATCGCTGGAGAGTGGTGCACCATGGTACTGTTCCATTTCAAATCCATGCACATATTTCTAAAAGTCGTACGTCACTGTTTCACCATTTCGGACGGATGTTGCACCTTGCATCATGGATGTTGCACCCTATAGATATCGATTATTCGGACGGCCATAACTTCTGGCTCGTTTAGAGTTACGGGAGCCATAACCTGTCAAAATGAAGGCCACGATGAGTTCTACTGCTTTGACAGCTTTCAGCCGTCAACGGATAGATTAATGACGAAAAAGGACAACCCGAATCTCAATCGGGTCTCGTAAGTTTTTTACCCTTCGTCTTTTTGACACCGGATTTTTACGATAAAACGGGATTACCGTGCCTCTTCTTCGATTTACCATCGTTCGAGAGTGGTGCACCATGGTACTATTCCATTTCAAATCCATGCACGCATTTCTAAAAGTCGTGCGGCACTGTTTCGCCGTTTCGGAAGGATGTTGCACCTTGCACCGCGGATGTTGCACCCTATAGATATCGATTATTCGGACGGCCATAACTTCTAGCTCGTTTAGAGTTACGGGAGCCATAACCTGTCAAAACGAAGGCAACGGTGAGTTCTACGGCTTTGAACGCTTTCAACGGACAACATATAGATTAATGCCCAAAAAGGACAACCCGAATCTCAATCGGGTCTCGTAAGTTTTATACCCTTCGTTTTTTCGACACCGGATTTTTGCGGTAAAACGGGATTACCGTGCCTCGCCATCGATTTACCATCGTTGGAGAGTGGTGCACCATGGTACTGTTCCGTTTCAAAACCATGCACGCATTTCTAAAAGTCGTACGGTACTGTTTCGCCATTTCGGACGGATGTTTCACCTTGCACCGCGGATGTTGCACCCTGTAGATATCGATTATTCGGACGGCCATATCTTCTGGGTCGTTTAGAGTTACGGGAGCCATAACCTGTCACAAAGAAGGCCACGGTGAGTTCTATGACTTTGACAGCTTTCAGCCGACAACGGATAGATTAATGCCCAAAAAGGACAATCCGAATCTCAATCGGGTCTCGTAAGTTTTTTACCCTTCGTTTTTTCGACACCGAATTTTTGCGGTAAAACGGGATTACCGTGCCTCGCCTTCGATTTACCATCGCTGGAGAGTGTTGCACCACGGTACTGTTCTGTTTCAAATCCATGCATGCATTTCTAAAAGTCGTACGCCACTGTTTCGCCATTTCGGAGGGATGTTGCACCTTGCACTGCGGATGTTGCCCCCTATGGATATCGATTATTCGGACAGCCATAACCTGTAGCTCGTTTAGAGTTACGAGAGCCATAACCTGTCAAAACGAAGGCCACGGTGAGTTCTACGGCTTTGACAGCTTTCAGCCGACAACGGATAGATTAATGCCCTAAAAGGACAACCCGAATCTCAACCGGGTCTGGTATGTTTTTTACCCTTCGTTTTTTCGACACCGGATTTTTACGGTAAATCGGGATTACCGTGGCTCGCCTTCGATTTACCATCGCTGGAGAGTGGTGCACCATGGTACCGTTCCGTTTCAAATCCATGCACGCATTTCTAAAATTCGTACGGCACTGTTTCTCCATTTCCGACGGATGTTGCACCTTACACCGCGGATGTTGCACCCTGTAGATATCGATTATTCAGACGGCCATAACTTCTGGCTCGTTTAGAGTTACGGGAGCCATAACCTGTCAAAATGAAGCCCACGGTGAGTTCTACGAATTTGACAGCTTTCAACCGACAACGGATAGATTAATGATCAAAAAGGACAGCCCGAATCTCAATCTAGTCTCGTAAGTTTTATACCCTTCGTTTTTTCGACACCGGATTTTTGTGGTAAAACGGGATTACCGTGCCTCGCCATCGATTTACCATCGCTGGAGAGTGGTGCACCATGGTACTGTTCCGTTTCAAATCCATGCACGCATTTCTAAAAGTCGTACGACACTGTTTCGCCTTTTCGGACGGATGTTGCACCTTGCACCGCGGATGTTGCACCCTGTAGATATCGATTATTCGGACGGCCATAACTTCTGGCTCGTTTGGAGTTACGGGTGCCATAACCTGTCAAAACGAAAGCCACGGTGAGTTCTACGGCTTTGATAGCATTCAGCCGTCAAGGGATAGATTAATGCCCGAAAAGGACAACCCGAATCTCTATCGGGTCTCGTAAGTTTTTTACCCTTCCTTTTTTGACACCGGATTTTTACGGTAAAACGGGATTACCGTGCCTCGTCTTCGATTTACCATCGCTGGAGAGTGCTGCACCATGGTAATATTCCGTTTCAAATCCATGCATGCATTTCTAAAAGTCGTACGGTACCGTTTCGCCATTTCGGACGGATGTTTCACCTTGCACCGCGGATGTTGCACCCTGTAGATATCGATTATTCGGACGGCCATAACTTCTGGCTCGTTTAGAGTTACGGGAGCCATAACCTGTCAAAAAGATGGCCACGGTGAGTTCTACGACTTTGACAGCTTTCAGCCGACAACGGATAGATTAATGCCCAAAAAGGACAACCCGAATCTCAATCGAGTCTCGTAAGTTTTTTACCCTTCGTTTTTTCGACACCGGATTTTTGCGGTAAAACGGGATTACCGTGCCTCGCCTTCGATTTACCATCGCTGGAGAGTGGTGCACCATGGTACTGTTCCATTTCAAATCCATGCACACATTTCTAAAAGTCGTACGTCACTGTTTCACCATTTCGGACGGATGTTGCACCTTGCATCATGGATGTTGCACCCTATAGATATCGATTATTCGGACGGCCATAACTTCTGGCTCGTTTAGAGTTACGGGAGCCATAACCTGTCAAAATGAAGGCCACGATGAGTTCTACAGCTTTGACAGCTTTCAGCCGTCAACGGATAGATTAATGAAGAAAAAGGACAACCCGAATCTCAATCGGGTCTCGTAAGTTTTTTACCCTTCGTCTTTTCGACACCGGATTTTTACGATAAAACGGGATTACCGTGCCTCTTCTTCGATTTACCATCGTTCGAGAGTGGTGCACCATGGTACTATTCCGTTTCAAATCCATGCACGCATTTCTAAAAGTCGTACGGCACTGTTTCGCCGTTTCGGAAGGATGTTGCACCTTGCACCGCGTATGTTGCACCCTATAGATATCGATTATTCGGACGGCCATAACTTCTAGCTCGTTTAGAGTTACGGGAGCCGTAACCTGTCAAAACGAAGGCCACGGTGAGTTCTACGGCTTTGACAGCTTTCAACCGACAACATATAGATTAATGCCCAAAAAGGACAACCCGAATCTCAATCGGGTCTCGTAAGTTTTATACCCTTCGTTTTTTCGACACCGGATTTTTGCTGTAAAACGGGATTACCGTGCCTCGCCATCGATTTACCATCGCTGGAGAGTGGTGCACCATGGTACTGTTCCGTTTCAAAACCATGCACGCATTTCTAAAAGTCGTACGGTACTGTTTCGCCATTTCGGACGGATGTTTCACCTTGCACCGCGGATGTTGCACCCTGTAGATATCGATTATTCGGACGGCCATATCTTCTGGGTCGTTTAGAGTTACGGGAGCCATAACCTGTCACAAAGAAGGCCACGGTGAGTTCTACGACTTTGACAGCTTTTAGCCGACAACGGATAGATTAATGCCCAAAAAGGACAATCCGAATCTCAATCGGGTCTCGTAAGTTTTTTACCCTTCGTTTTTTCGACACCGAATTTTTGCGGTAAAACGGGATTACCGTGCCTCGCCTTCGATTTACCATCGCTGGAGAGTGTTGCACCACGGTACTGTTCTGTTTCAAATCCATGCATGCATTTCTAAAAGTCGTACGCCACTGTTTCGCCATTTCGGAGGGATGTTGCACCTTGCACTGCGGATGTTGCCCCCTATGGATATCGATTATTCGGACGGCCATAACCTGTAGCTCGTTTAGAGTTACGAGAGCCATAACCTGTCAAAACGAAGGCCACGGTGAGTTCTACGGCTATGACAGCTTTCAGCCGACAACGGATAGATTAATGCCCTAAAAGGACAACCCGAATCTCAACCGGGTCTGGTATGTTTTTTACCCTTCGTTTTTTCGACACCGGATTTTTACGGTAAATCGGGATTACCGTGGCTCGCCTTCGATTTACCATCGATGGAGAGTGGTGCACCATGGTACCGTTCCGTTTCAAATCCATGCACGCATTTCTAAAATTCGTACGGCACTGTTTCTCCATTTCCGACGGATGTTGCACCTTACACCGCGGATGTTGCACCCTGTAGATATCGATTATTCAGACGGCCATAACTTCTGGCTCGTTTAGAGTTACGGGAGCCATAACCTGTCAAAATGAAGCCCACGGTGAGTTCTACGAATTTGACAGCTTTCAACCGACAATGGATAGATTAATGATCAAAAAGGACAGCCCGAATCTCAATCTGGTCTCGTAAGTTTTATACCCTTCGTTTTTTCGACACCGGATTTTTGTGGTAAAACGGGATTACCGTGCCTCGCCATCGATTTACCATCGCTGGAGAGTGGTGCACCATGGTACTGTTCCGTTTCAAATCCATGCACGCATTTCTAAAAGTCGTACGACACTGTTTCGCCTTTTCGGACGGATGTTGCACCTTGCACCGCGGATGTTGCACCCTGTAGATATCGATTATTCGGACGGCCATAACTTCTGGCTCGTTTGGAGTTACGGGAGCCATAACCTGTCAAAACGAAAGCCACGGTGAGTTCTACGGCTTTGATAGCATTCAGCCGTCAAGGGATAGATTAATGCCCGAAAAGGACAACCCGAATCTCTATCGGGTCTCGTAAGTTTTTTACCCTTCCTTTTTTGACACCGGATTTTTACGGTAAAACGGGATTACCGTGCCTCGTCTTCGATTTACCATCGCTGGAGAGTGCTGCACCATGGTAATATTCCATTTCAAATCCATGCACGCATTTCTAAAAGTCGTACGGTACCGTTTCGCCATTTCGGACGGATGTTTCACCTTGCACCGCGGATGTTGCACCCTGTAGATATCGATTATTCGGACGGCCATAACTTCTGGCTCGTTTAGAGTTACGGGAGCCATAACCTGTCAAAAAGAAGGCCACGGTGAGTTCTACGACTTTGACAGCTTTCAGCCGACAACGGATAGATTAATGCCCAAAAAGGACAACCCGAATCTCAATCGAGTCTCGTAAGTTTTTTACCCTTCGTTTTTTTCGACACCGGATTTTTGCGGTAAAACGGGATTACCGTGCCTCGCCTTCGATTTACCATCGCTGGAGAGTGGTGCACCATGGTATTGTTCCATTTCAAATCCATGCACACATTTCTAAAAGTCGTACGTCACTGTTTCACCATTTCGGACGGATGTTGCACCTTGCATCATGGATGTTGCACCCTATAGATATCGATTATTCGGACGGCCATAACTTCTGGCTCGTTTAGAGTTACGGGAGCCATAACCTGTCAAAATGAAGGCCACGATGAGTTCTACAGCTTTGACAGCTTTCAGCCGTCAACGGATAGATTAATGAAGAAAAAGGACAACCCGAATCTCAATCGGGTCTCGTAAGTTTTTTACCCTTCGTCTTTTCGACACCGGATTTTTACGATAAAACGGGATTACCGTGCCTCTTCTTCGATTTACCATCGTTCGAGAGTGGTGCACCATGGTACTATTCCGTTTCAAATCCATGCACGCATTTCTAAAAGTCGTACGGCACTGTTTTGCCGTTTCGGAAGGATGTTGCACCTTGCACCGCGGATGTTGCACCCTATAGATATCGATTATTCGGACGGCCATAACTTCTAGCTCGTTTAGAGTTACGGGAGCCGTAACCTGTCAAAACGAAGGCCACGGTGAGTTCTACGGCTTTGACAGCTTTCAACCGACAACATATAGATTAATGCCCAAAAAGGACAACCCGAATCTCAATCGGGTCTCGTAAGTTTTATACCCTTCGTTTTTTCGACACCGGATTTTTGCTGTAAAACGGGATTACCGTGCCTCGCCATCGATTTACCATCGCTGGAGAGTGGTGCACCACGGTACTGTTCCGCCATTTCGGACGGATGTTTCACCTTGCACCGCGGATGTTGCACCCTGTAGATATCGATTATTCGGACGGCCATATCTTCTGGGTCGTTTAGAGTTACGGGAGCCATAACCTGTCACAAAGAAGGCCACGGTGAGTTCTACGACTTTGACAGCTTTTAGCCGACAACGGATAGATTAATGCCCAAAAAGGACAATCCGAATCTCAATCGGGTCTCGTAAGTTTTTTACCCTTCGTTTTTTCGACACCGGATTTTTATGGTAAAACGGGATTACCATGCCTCGCCTTCGATTTACCATCGCTGGAGAGTGTTGCACCACGGTACTGTTCTGTTTCAAATCCATGCATGCATTTCTAAAAGTCGTACGCCACTGTTTCGCCATTTCGGAGGGATGTTGCACCTTGCACTGCGGATGTTGCCCCCTATGGATATCGATTATTCGGACGGCCATAACCTGTAGCTCGTTTAGAGTTACGAGAGCCATAACCTGTCAAAACGAAGGCCACGGTGAGTTCTACGGCTTTGACAGCTTTCAGCCAACAACGGATAGATTAATGCCCTAAAAGGACTAACCGAATCTCAACCGGGTCTCGTATGTTTTTTACCCTTCGTTTTTTCGACACCGGATTTTTACGGTAAATCGGGATTACCGTGGCTCGCCTTCGATTTACCATCGCTGGAGAGTGGTGCACCATGGTACTGTTCCGTTTCAAATCCATGCACGCATTTCTAAAATTCGTACGGCACTGTTTCTCCATTTCCGACGGATGTTGCACCTTACACCGCGGATGTTGCACCCTGTAGATATCGATTATTCAGACGGCCATAACTTCTGGCTCGTTTAGAGTTACGAGAGCCATAACCTGTCAAAATGAAGCCCACGGTGAGTTCTACGAATTTGACAGCTTTCAGCCGACAACGGATAGATTAATGCCCAAAAAGGATAGCCCGAATCTCAATCTGGTCTCGTAAGTTTTATACCCTTCGTTTTTTCGACACCGGATTTTTGCGGTAAAACGGGATTACCGTGCCTCGCCGTCGATTTACCATCGCTGGAGAGTGGTGCACCATGGTACTGTTCCGTTTCAAATCCTTGCACGCATTTCTAAAAGTCGTACGGCACTGTTTCGCCTTTTCGGACGGATGTTGCACCTTGCACCGCGGATGTTGCACCCTGTAGATATCGATTATTCGGACGGCCATAACTTCTGGCTCGTTTAGAGTTACGGGAGCCATAACCTGTCAAAACGAAAGCCTCGGTGAGTTCTACGGCTTTGATAGCTTTCAGCCGTCAACGGATAGATTAATGCCCGAAAAGGACAACCCGAATCTCTATCGGGTCTCGTAAGTTTTTTACCCTTCGTTTTTTCGACACCGGATTTTTACGGTAAAACGGGATTACCGTGCCTCGTCTTCGATTTACCATCGCTGGAGAGTGCTGCACCATGATACTATTCCGTTTCAAATCCATGCACGCATTTCTAAAAGTCGTACGGTACCGTTTGGCCATTTCGGACGGATGTTTCACCTTGCACCGCGGATGTTGCACCCTGTAGATATCGATTATTCGGACGGCCATAACTTCTGGCTCATTTAGAGTTACGGGAGCCATAACCTGTCAAAAAGAAGGCCACGGTGAGTTCTACGACTTTGACAGCTTTCAGCCGACAACGGATAGATTAATGCCCAAAAAGGACAACCCGAATCTCAATCGAGTCTCGTAAGTTTTTTACCCTTCGTTTTTTCGACATCGGATTTTTGCGGTAAAACGGGATTACCGTGCCTCGCCTTCGATTTACCATCGCTGCAGAGTGGTGCACTATGGTACTGTTCTGTTTCAAATCCATGCACGCATTTCTAAAAGTCGTATGGCGCTGTTTTGCCATTTCGGACGGATGTTGCACCGTGCACCGCGGATGTTGCACCCTGTAGATATCGATTATTCGGACGGCCATAACTTCTGGCTCGTTTGGAGTTACGGGAGCCATAACCTGTCAAAACGAAGGCCACGGTGAATTCTACGGCTTTGACCGCTTTCAGCCGTCAACGGATAGATTAATGCCCGAAAAGGACAACCCGAATCTCAATCGACTCTCGTAAGTATTTTACCCTTCGTTTTTTCGACACCGGATTTTTACGGTAAAACGGGATTACCGTGCCTCGTCATCGATTTACCATCGCTGGACAGTGGTGCACCATGGTACTGTTCCGTTTCAAATCCATGCATGCATTTCTAAAAGTCGTACGCCACTGTTTCGCTATTTCGGAGGGATGTTGCACCTTGCACTGCGGATGTTGCACCTTGTGGATATCGATTATTCGGACGGCCATAACCTCTAGCTCGTTTAGAGTTACGGGAGCCATAACCTGTCAAAACGAAGGCCACGGTGAGTTCTACGGCTTTGACAGCTTTCAGCCGACAATGGATAGACTAATGCCCTAAAAGGACAACCCGAATCTCAATCCGGTCTCGTAAGTTTTTTACCCTTCGTTTTTTCGACACCGGATTTTTACGGTAAAACGGGATTACCGTGCCTCGCCTTCGATTTACCATCGCTGGAGAGTGGTGCACCATGGTACTGTTCCATTTCAAATCCATGCTCGAATTTCTAAAATTCGTACGGCACAGTTTCTCCATTTCGGACGGATGTTGCACCCTGTAGATATCGATAATTCAGATGGCCATAACTTCTGGCTCGTTTAGAGTTACGGGAGCCGTAACCTGTCAAAACGAAGCCCACGGTGAGTTCTACGGATTTATAGCTCTCAGCTGACAATGGATAGATGATTGACCAAAAAGGACAACCCGAATTTCAATCGGGTCTCGTAAGTTTTTTACCCTTCATTTTTTCGACACCGAATTTTTACGGTAAAACGGGATTACCGTGCCTCGCCTTCGATTTACCATCGCTGGAGAGTGGTGCACCATGGTACTGTTCCATTTCAAATCCATGCACGCATTTCTAAAAGTCATACGTCACTGTTTCGCCATTTCGGACGGATGTTGCACCTTGCATCGTGGATGTTGCACCCTATAGATATCGATTATTCGGACGGCCATAACTTCTGGCTCGTTTAGAGTTACGGGAGCCATAACCTGTCAAAATGAAGGCCATGATGAGTTCTACAGCTTTGACAGCTTTCAGCCGTCAACGGATAGATTAATGACGAAAAAGGACAACCCGAATCTCAATCAGGTCTCGTAAGTTTTTTACCCTTCGTCTTTTCGACACCGGATTTTTGCGGTAAAATGGGATTACCGTGCCTCGCCAT
The DNA here is from genome assembly GCA_030765085.1 of Allium cepa. NCBI lineage: Eukaryota > Viridiplantae > Streptophyta > Magnoliopsida > Asparagales > Amaryllidaceae > Allium > Allium cepa. The sequence continues at coordinate 5,885,935 of CM060941.1, forward strand.
CGATTTACCATCGTTGGAGAGTGGTGCACCATGGTACTGTTTCGTTTCAAAACCATGCACGCATTTCTAAAAGTCGTACGGTACTGTTTCGCCATTTCGGACGGATGTTTCACCTTGCACCGCGGATGTTGCACCCTGTAGATATCGATTATTCGGACGACCATATCTTCTGGGTCGTTTAGAGTTACGGGAGCCATAACCTGTCACAAAGAAGGCCACGGTGAGTTCTACGACTTTGACAGCTTTCAGCCAACAACGGATAGATTAATGCCCAAAAAGGACAATCCGAATCTCAATCGGGTCTCGTAAGTTTTTTACCCTTCGTTTTTTCGACACCGGATTTTTGCGGTAAAACGGGATTACCGTGCCTCGCCATCGATTTACCATCGCTGGAGAGTGGTGCAACATGGTACTGTTCCGTTTCAAAACCATGCACGCATTTCTAAAAGTCGTACGGTACTGTTTCGCCATTTCGAACGGATGTTTCACCTTGCACCGCGGATGTTGCACCCTGTAGATATCGATTATTCGGACGGCCATATCTTCTGGGTCGTTTAGAGTTACGGGAGCCATAACCTGTCAAAAAGAAGGCCACGGTGAGTTCTACGACTTTGACAGCTTTCAGCCAACAACGGATAGATTAATGCCCAAAAAGGACAACCCGAATCTCAATCGGGTCTCGTAAGTTTTTTACCCTTCGTTTTTTCGACACCGGATTTTTGCGGTAAAACGGGATTACCGTGCCTCGCCTTCGATTTACCATCGCTGGAGAGTGTTGCACCACGGTACTGTTCTGTTTCAAATCCATGCATGCATTTCTAAAAGTCGTACGCCACTGTTTCGCCATTTCGGAGGGATGTTGCACCTTGCACTGCGGATGTTGCACCCTATGGATATCGATTATTCGGACGGCCATAACCTGTAGCTCGTTTCGAGTTACGAGAGCCATAACCTGTCAAAACGAAGGCCACGGTGAGTTCTACGGCTTTGACAGCTTTCAGCCGACAACGGATAGATTAATGCCCTAAAAGGACAACTCGAATCTCAACCGGGTCTCGTAAGTTTTTTACCCTTCGTTTTTTCGACACCGGATTTTTACGGTAAAACGGGATTACCGTGGCTCGCCTTCGATTTACCATCGCTGGAGAGTGGTGCACCATGGTACTGTTCCGTTTCAAATCCATGCACGCATTTCTAAAATTCGTACGGCACTGTTTCTCCATTTCGGACGGATGTTGCTACTTACACCGCGGATGTTGCACCCTGTAGATATCGATTATTCATACGGCCATAACTTCTGGCTCGTTTAGAGTAACGGGAGCCATAACCTGTCAAAATGAAGCCCACGGTGAGTTCTACGAATTTGACAGCTTTCAGCCGACAACGGATAGATTAATGCCCAAAAAGGACAACTCGAATTTCAATCGGGTATCGTAAGTTTTTCACCCTTCATTTTTTCGACACCGGATTTTTACGGTAAAACGGGATTACAGTGCCTCGCGTTCGATTTACCATCGCTGGAGAGTAGTGCACCATGGTACAGTTTTGTTTCAAATCCATGCACGCATTTCTAAAAGTCGTACGTCACTGTTTCGCCATTTCGGACGGATGTTTCACCTTGCACCGCGGATGTTGCGCCCTGTAGATATCGATTATTCGGACGGCCATAACTTCTGGCTCGTTTAGAGTAACGGGAGCCATAACCTGTCAAAAAGAAGGCCACGGTGAGTTCTACGACTTTGACAGCTTTCAGCCGACAACGGATAGATTAATGCCCAAAAAGGACAACCCGAATCTCAATCGAGTCTCGTATGTTTTTTACCCTTCGTTTTTTCGACACCGGATTTTTGCGGTAAAACGGGATTACCGTGCCTCGCCTTCGATTTACCATCGCTGCAGAGTGGTGCACCATGGTACTGTTCCGTTTCAAATCCATGCACGCATTTCTAAAAGTCGTATGGCACTGTTTTGCCATTTCGGACGGTTGTTGCACCGTGCACCGCGGATGTTGCACCCTGTAGATATCGATTATTCGAACGGCCATAACTTCTGGCTCGTTTGGAGTTACGGGAGCCATAACCTGTCAAAACGAAGGCCACGGTGAGTTCTACGGCTTTGACCGCTTTCAGCCGTCAACGGATAGATTAATGCCCGAAAAGGACAACCCGAAACTCAATCGGCTCTCGTAAGTTTTTTACCCTTCGTTTTTTCGACACCGGATTTTTACGGTAAAACGGGATTACCGTGCCTCGTCTTCGATTTACCATCGCTGGAGAGTGGTGCACCATGGTACTGTTCCGTTTCAAATCCATGCATGCATTTCTAAAAGTCGTACGCCACTGTTTCGCCATTTCGGAGGGATGTTGCACCTTGCACTGCGGATGTTGCACCCTATGGATATCGATTATTCGGACGGCCATAACCTCAAGCTCGTTTAGAGTTACGGGAGCCATAACCTGTTAAAATGAAGGCCACGGTGAGTTCTACGGCTTTGACAGCTTTCAGCCGACAATGGATAGATTAATGCCCGAAAAGGACAACCCGAATCTCTATCGGGTCTCGTAAGTTTTTTACCCTTCGTTTTTTCGACACTGGATTTTTGCGGTAAAACGGGATTACCGTGCCTCGCCTTCGATTTACCATCGCTGGAGAGTGGTGCACCAAGGTTCTTTTCCGTTTCAAATCCATGTACGCATTTCTAAAAGTCGTACGGCACTGTTTCGCCATTTCGGACGGATGTTGCACCTTGCACAGCGGATGTTGCACCATGTAGATATCGATTATTCGGACGGCCATAACTTCTGGCTCGTTTAGAGTTACGGGAGCCATAACCTGTCAAAACGAAGGTCTCGGTGAGTTCTACGGCTTTGGCAGCTTTCATCCGTCAATGGATAGATTAATGCCCGAAAAGGACAACCCGAATCTCAATCGGGTCTCGTAAGTTTTTTACCCTTCGTTTTTCCGACACCGGATTTTTACGGTAAAACGAGATTACCGTGCCTCCACTTCGATTTACCATCGCCGGAGAGTGGTGCACCATGGTGCTGTTCCGTTTCAAATCCATGCACGCATTTATTAAAGTCGTACGGCACTGTTTCGCCATTTCGGACGGATGTTGCACCTTGCACCGTGGATGTTGCACCCTGTAGATATCGATTATTCGGACGGCCATAACCTCTGGCTCGTTTAGAGTTACGGGAGCCATAACCAGTCGAAACGAAGGCCACGATGAGTTCGACAGCTTTGACAGCTTTCAGCCGTCAACGGATAGATTAATGCCCAAAAAGGACAACCCGAATCTCAATCGGGTCTCGTAAGTTTTTTACCCTTCGTTTTTTCGACATCGGATTTTTACGGTAAAACGGGATTACCGTGCCTCGCCTTCGATTTACCATCGCTGGAGAGTGGTGCACCATGGTACTGTTCCGTTTCAAATCCATGCACGCATTTCTAAAATTTGTAAGGCACTGTTTCTCCATTTCGGACGGATGTTGCACTTTGCACCGCGGATGTTGCACCCTGTAGATATCGATTATTCAGACGGCCATAACTTCTGGCTCGTTTAGAGTTACGGGAGCCATAACTTATCAAAACAAAGCCCACGGTGAGTTCTATGGATTTGACAGCTTTCAGCCGACAACAGATGGATTAATGCCCAAAAAGGACAACCCGAATTTCAATCGGGTCTCGTAAGTTTTTTACCCTTCATTTTTTCGACACTGGATTTTTACGGTAAAATGGGATTACCGTGCCTCGCCTTCGATTTACCATCGCTGGAGAGTGGTGCACCATGGTACTGTTCCGTTTCAAATCCATGCACGCATTTCTAAAAGTCGTACGTCACTGTTTCGCCATTTCGGACGGATGTTGCACCTTGCACCGCGGATGTTGCACCCTACAGATGTCGATTATTCGGACGGCCATAACTTTTGGCTCGTTTAGAGTTACGGGAGCCATAACCTGTCAAAATGAAGGCCACGGTGAGATCTACGGCTTTGACAGCTTTCAACCGACAACGGATAGATTAATGCCCAAAAAGGACAACCCGAATCTCAAATGGGTCTCGTAAGTTTTTTACCCTTCGTTTTTTCGACACCGGATTTTTGCGGTAAATCGGGATTACCGTGCCTCGCCATCGATTTACCATCGCTGGAGAGTGGTGCACCATGGTACTGTTCCGTTTCAAATCCATGCACGCATTTCTAAAAGTCATACGACACTGTTTCGCCATTTCGGACGGATGTTGCACCTTGCACCGCGGATGTTGCACCCTGTAGATATCGATTATTCGGATGGCCATAACTTTTGGTTCGTTTAGAGTTACAGGAGCCATAACCTGTCAAAATGAAGGCCACGGTGAGTTCTACGGCTTTGACAGCTTTCAACCGACAACGGATAGATTAATGCCCAAAAAGGACAACCCGAATCTCAATCGGGTCTCGTAAGTTTTTTACCCTTCGTCTTTTCGACACCGGATTTTTACGATAAAACGGGATTACCGTGCCTCTTCTTCGATTTACCATCGTTGGAGTGTGGTACACCATGGTCCGGTTCCGTTTCAAATCCATGCAGCATTTCTAAAAGTCGTACGACACTGTTTCTCCATTTCGGACGGATGTTGCACCTTGCACCGCGGATGTTGCACCCTGTAGATATCGATTATTCGGACGGCCATAACTTTTGGCTCGTTTAGAGTTACGGGAGCCATAACCTATCAAAATGAAGGCCACGGTGAGTTCTACGGCTTTGACAGCTTTCAACCTACAACGGATAGATAAATGCCCAAAAAGGACAACCCGAATCTCATTCAGGTCTCGTAAGTTTTTTACCCTTCGTTTTTTCGACACCGCATTTTTGCGGTAAAACAGGATTACCGTGCCTCGCCATCGATTTACCATCGCTGGAGAGTGGTGCACCATGGTACTGTTCCGTTTCAAATCCATGCACGCATTTCTAAAAGTCGTACGGCACTGTTTCGCCATTTCGGACGGATGTTGCACCTTGCACCGCGGATGTTGCACCCTGTAGATATCGATTATTTGGACGGCCATAACTTCTGGCTCGTTTAGAGTTACGGGAGCCATAACCTGTCAAAACGAAAGCCTCGGTGATTTCTACGGCTTTGATAGCTTTCAGCCATCAACGGATAGATTAATGCCCGAAAAGGACAACCCGAATCTCTAACGGGTCTCGTAAGTTTTTTACCCTTCGTTTTTTCGACACCGGATTTTTACGGTAAAACGGTATTACCTTGCCTCGTCTTCGATTTACCATCGCTGGAGAGTGCTGCACCATGGTACTACTCCGTTTCAAATCCATGCACGCATTTCTAAAAGTCGTACGGTACTGTTTTGCCATATCGGACGAATGTTTCACCTTGCACCGTGGATGATGCACCCTGTAGATATTGATTATTCGGACGGCCATAAATTCTGGCTCGTTTAGAGTTACGGGAGCCATAACCTTTCAAAAAGAAGGCCACGGTGAGTTCTACGACTTTGACAGCTTTCAGCCGACAACGGATAGATTAATGCCCAAAAAGGACAACCCGAATCTCAATCGGGTCTCGTAAGTTTTTTACCCTTCGTTTTTTTGACATCGGATTTTAACGGTAAAACGGGATTACCGTGGCTCGTCTTCGATTCACCATCGCTGGAGAGTAATTCTGTTTCAAATCCATGCGCGGATTTCTAAAAGTCGTACGGTACTGTTTCGCCATTTCGGACGGATGTTGCACCTTGCACCGCGGATGTTGCACCCTGTAGATATCGATTATTCGGAGGTCATAACTTCTGCCTCGTTTAGAGTTACAGGAGCCATAACCTGTCAAAACAAAGGCCCCGGTGAGTTCTACGGCTTTGACGGCTTTCGGCCGTCAACGGATAGATTAATTCCCGAAAAGGACAACCCGAATCTCAATCGAGTCTCGTAAGTTTTTTACCCCTCGTTTTTTCGACACCGGATTTTTGCGGTAAAACAGGATTACCGTGCCTCGCCTTCGATTTACCATCGCTGGAGAGTGGTGCACGATGGTGCTTTTCCGTTTCAAATCCATGTACGCATTTCTAAAAGTCGTACGGCACTGTTTCGCCATTTCGGACGGATGTTGCACCTTGCACCGCGGATGTTGCACCCTGTAGATATCGATTATTCGGACGGCCATAACTTCTGGCTCGTTTAGAGTTACGGGAGCCATAACCTGTCAAAACGAAGGCCTCGGTGAGTTCTACGGCTTTGACAGCTTTCAGCCGTCAACGGATATATTAATGCCCGAAAAGGACAACCCGAATCTCAATCGGGTCTCGTAAGTTTTTTACCCTTCGTTTTTTCGACACCGGATTTTTACGGTAAAACGGGTTTACCGTGCCTCGTCTTCGATTTACCATCGGTGCACCATGGTGCTGTTCCGTTTCAAATCCATGCACGCATTTCTAAAAGTCGTACGGCACTGTTTCGCCATTTCGGTCGGATGTTGCACCTTGCACCGCGGATGTTGCACCCTGTAGATATCGATTATTCGGACGGCCATAACTTCTGGCTCGTTTAGAGTTACGGGAGCCATAACCAGTCGAAACGAAGGCCACGATGAGTTCGACAGCTTTGACAGCTTTCAGCCGTCAACGGATAGATTAATGCCCAAAAAGGACAACCCGAATCTCAATTGGGTTTCGTAAGTTTTTTACCCTTCGTTTTTTCGACACCGGATTTTTACGGTAAAACGGGATTACCGTGCATCTTCTTCGATTTACCATTGCTGGAGAGTGGTGCACCATGGTACTGTTCCGTTTCAAATCCATACACGCATTTCTAAAAGTCGTACGGCACTGTTTCGCCATTTTGGACGGATATTGCACCTTGCACCGCGGATGTTGCACTCTGTAGATATCGATTATTCGGACGGCCATAACTTCTGGCTCGTTTAGAGTTACGGGAGCCATAACATGTCAAAACGAAGGCCACGGTGAGTTCTACGGCTTTGACAGCTTTCAACCGACAACGGATAGACTAATGCCCAAAAAGGATAACCCGAATCTCAATCGGGTCTCGTAAGTTTTTTGCCCTTCGTTTTTTCGACACCGGATTTTTACGGTAAAACGGGATTACCGTGCCTCGTCTTCGATTTACCATCGCTGGAGAGTGGTGCACCATGGTGCTGTTCCATTTCAAATCCATGCACGCATTTCTAAAATTCGTACGGCACTATTTCGCCATTTTGGACGTATGTTGCACCTTGCACCGCGGATGTTGCACCCTGTAGATATCGATTATTCGGACAGCCATAACTTCTGGCTCGTTTAGAGTTACGGGAGCCATAACCTGTCGAAACGAAGGCCACGGTGAGTTCTAAGCTTTGACAGCATTCAACCGACAACGGATAGATTAATGCCCAAAAAGGCAACCCGAATCTCAATCGGGTCTCGTAAGTTTTATACCCTTCGTTTTTTCGATACCGGATTTTTTCGGTAAAACGGGTTTACTGTGCCTCTTCTTCGATTTACCATCGCTGGAGAGTGGTGCACCATGGTACTGTTCCGTTTCAAATCCATGCACGCATTTCTAAAAGTCGTACGGCACTATTTCGCCATTTCGGACGGATGTTGCACCTTGCACCGCGGATGTTGCACCCTGTAGATATCGATTATTCGGACGGCCATAACTTCTGGCTCGTTTAGAGATACGGGAGCCATAACCTGTCAAAACGAAGGCCACGGTGAGTTCTACGGCTTTGACAGCTTTCAACCGACAACGGATAGATTAATGCCCAAAAAGGACAACCCGAATCTCAATCGGGTCTCGTAAGTTTTTTCCCCTTCGTTTTTTCGACACCGGATTTTTGCGGTAAAACGGGATTACCATGCCTCGCCTTTGATTTTCCATCGCTGGAGAGTGGTGCACCAAGGTACTGTTCCGTTTCAAATCCATGCACGAATTTCTAAAAGTCGTAGGGCACTGTTTCGCCATTTCGGACGGATGTTGCACCTTTTACCGCGGATGTTGCATCCTGTAGATATCGATTATTCGGACGGCCACAACTTCTGGCTCGTTTAGAGTTACGGGAGCCATAACCTGTCAAAACGAAGGCCTCGGTGAGTTCTACGGATCTGATAGCTTTCAGCCTTCAACGGATAGATTACTGCCTGAAAAGGACAACCCGAATCTCAATCGGGTCTCGTAAGTTTTTTACCCTTCGTTTTTTCGACACCGGATTTTTACGGTAAAACGGGATTACCGTGCCTCGTCTTCGATTTACCATCGCTGGAGAGCGGTGCACCATGGTACTATTCCGTTCAAATACATATACGCATTTCTAGAAGTCGTACGGCACTATTTCGCTATTTCGGACGGATGTTGCACCTTGCACCGCGGATATTGCACCTTGTAGATATCGATTATCCGGACGGCCATAACTTCTGGCTCGTTTAGAGTTACGTGAGCCATAACCTGTCAAAACAAAGGCCACGGTGAGTTCTACGGCTTTGACAGCTTTCAGCCTTCAACGGATAGATTAATGCCCGAAAAGGACAACCCGGATTTTTTCGGTAAACCAGGATTACCGTGCCTCTCCTTCGATTTATCATCACTGGAGAGTGGTGCACCATGGTACTATTCCGTTTCAAATCCATGCACGCATTTCTAAAAGTCGTACAGCATTTTTTCTCCATTTCGGATGGATGTTGCACCTTGCACCGCAGATGTTGCACCCTGTAGATATCGATTATTCAGACGGCCATAACTTCTGGCTCGTTTAGAGTTACGGGAGCCATAACCTGTCAAAACGAATCCCACGGTGAGTTCTACGGCTTTGACAGCTTTCAGCTGACAACGGATAGATAAATGCCCAAAAAGGACAACCCGAATGTCAATCGGGTCTCGTAAGTTTTTTACCCTTCGTTTTTTCGACACCAGATTTTTACGGTAAAACGGGATTACCGTGCCTCGCCTTCGATTTACCATCGCTGGAGAGTGGTGCACCATGAAACTGTTCCGCTTCAAATCCATGCGCGCATTTCTAAAAGTTGTACAACAATGTTCCGCCATTTCGGACGGATGTTGCACCTTGCACCGCGGATGTTGCACCCTATAGATATCGATTATTCGAACGGCCATAACTTCTGGCTCGTTTAGAGTTACGGGAGCCATAACCTGTCAAAACGAAGGCCTCGGTGAGTTCTACGGCTCTGACAGCTTTCAGCCGTCAAGCGATAGATTAATGCCCGAAAAGGACAACCCGAATCTCAATCGGGTCTCGTAAGTTTTTTACCCTTCGTTTTTTCGACACCGGATTTTTACGGTAAAACGGGATTACCGTGCCTCGTCTTCGATTACCATCACTGGAGAGTGGTGCACCATGGTACTATTCCGTATCAAATCCATGCACGCATTTCGAAAAGTCGTACGGCACTGTTTCGCCATTTCGGACGGCTGTTGCACCTTGCACCGCGGATGTTGCATCCTGTAGATATCGATTATTCGGACGGCCATAACTTCTGGCTCGTTTAAAGTTACGAGAGCCATAACCTGTCAAAACGAAGGCCACGGTGAGTTCTACGGCTTTGACAGCTTTCAGCCGTCAACAGATAGATTAATGCCCGAAAAGGACCACCCGAATCTCAATCGGCTCTCGTACGTTTTTTACCCATCGTTTTTCGACACCGGATTTTTACGGTAAAACGGGATTACCGTGCCTCCCCTTCGATTTACCATCGCTGGAGAGTGGTGCACCATGGTACTGTTCCGTTTCAAATCCATGCACGCATTTCTAAAAGTCGTACGACATTGTTTCTCCATTTCGGACGGATGTTGCACCTTGCACCGCAGATGTTGCACCCTGTAGATATCGATTATACAGACGGCCATAACTTCTGGCTCGTTTAGAGTTACGGAAGCCATAACCTGTCAAAACGAAGCCCACGGTGAGTTCTACGGCTTTGACAGCTTTCAGCCGACAACGGATAGATTAATGCCCAAAAAGGACAACCCGAATCTCAATCGGGTTCGTAAGTTTTTTACCCTTCGTTTTTTCGACACCGGATTTTTACGGTAAAACGGGAGTACCGTGCCTCGCTTTCGATTTACCATCGCTGAAGAGTGGTGCACCATGAAACTGTTCAGTTTCAAATCCATGCGCGCATTTCTTATGGTCGTACGACACTGTTTCGCAATTTCGGACGGATGTTGCACCTTGCACCGCGGATGTTGCACCCTATAGATATCGATTATTCGGACAGCCATAACTTCTGGCTCGTTTAGAGTTACGGGAGCCATAACCTGTCAAAACGAAGTCCACGGTGAGTTCTACGGCTCTGACAGCTTTCAGCCGTCAACGGATAGATTAATGCCTGAAAAGGACAACCCGAATCTCAATCGGGTCTCGTAAGTTTTTTACCCTTCGTTTTTTCGACACCGGATTTTTACGGTAAAACGGGATTACCGTGCCTTGTCTTCGATTTACCATCGCTGGAGAGTGGTGCACCATGGTGCTGTTCCGTTTCAAATCCATGCACGCATTTCTAAAAGTCGTACGGCACTGTTTCGCCATTTCGGACGGATGTTGCACCTTGCACCGCGGATGTTGCACCCTGTAGATATCGATTATTCGGGCGGCCATATCTTCTGGGTCGTTTAGAGTTACGGGAGTCATAACCTGTCAAAACGAAGGCCACGGTGAGTTCTACAGCTTTGACAGCATTCAACCGATAACGGATAGATTAATGCCCAAAAAGGACAACCCGAATCTCAATCGGGTCTCGTAAGTTTTTTACCCTACGTTTTTTCGACACCGGATTTTTTCGGTAAAACGGGATTACCGTGCCTCTTCTTCGATTTACCATCGCTGGAGAGTGGTGCACCATGGTACTGTTCCATTTCAAATCCATGCACGCATTTCTAAAAGTCGTACGGCACTGTTTCGCCATTTCGGACGAATGTTGCACCTTGCACTGCTGATGTTACACCCTGTAGATATCGATTATTCGGACGGCCATAACTTCTGGCTCGTTTAGAGATACGGGATCCATAACCTGTCAAAACGAAGGCCACGATGAGTCGGCTTTGTCAGCTATCAACCGACAACGGATAGATTAATGCCCAAAAAGGACAACCCGAATCTCAATCAGGTCTCGTAAGTTTTTTACCTTTCGTTTTTTCGACACCGGATTTTTGCGGTAAAACAGGATTACCATGCCTCGCCTTCGATTTTCCATCGCTGGAGAGTGGTGCACCATGGTACTGTTCCGTTTCAAATCCATGCACGCATTTCTAAAAGTCGTACGACACTGTTTCGCCATTTTTGACGGATGTTGCACCTTGTTCCGCGGATGTTGCACCCTGTAGATATCGATTATTCGGACGGCCATAACTTCTGGCTCGTTTAGAGTTACGGGAGCCATAACCTGTCAAAACGAAGGCCTCGGTGAGTTCTACGGCTCTGATAGCTTTCAGCCTTCAACGGATAGATTAATGCCCGAAAAGGACAACCCGAATCTTAATCGGGTCTCGTAAGTTTTTTACCCTTCGTTTTTTCGACACCGGATTTTTACGGTAAAACGGGATTACCGTGCCTCGTCTTCGATTTACCATCGCTTGAGAGTGGTGCACCATGGTACTATTCCGTTTCAAATCCATGCACGCATTTCTATATGTCGTACGACACTGTTTTGCCATTTCGGACGGATGTTGCACCTTGCACCGCGGATGTTGCACCCTGTAGATATCGATTGTTCGGACGGCCATAACTTCTGGCTCGTTTAGAGTTACGGGAGCCATAACCTGTCAAAACGAAGGCCACAGAGAGTTCTACGGCTTTGATAGCTTTTAGTCGTTAAAGGATAGATTAATGCTCGAAAAGGACAACCCGAATCTCAATCGGCTCTCGTAAGTTTTTTACCCTTCGTTTTTTCGACACCGGATTCTTATGGTAAAACGGGATTACCGTGCCTCGCCTTCGATTTACCATCGCTGGAGAGTGGTGCACCATGGTACTGTTAAGTTTCAAATCCATGCACGCATTTCTAAAAGTCGTACGGCATTGTTACTCCATTTCGGATGGATGTTGCACCTTGCACCGCGGATGTTGCACCCTGTAGATATCGATTATTCAGACGGCCATAACTTCTGGCTCGTTTAGAGTTACGGGAGCCATAACCTATCAAAACGAAGCCCACGGTGAGTTCTATGGCTTTAACAGCTTTCAGCCGACAACGGATAGATTAATGCCCAAAAAAGACAACCCGAATCTCAATCGGGTCTCGTAAGTTTTTTACCCTTCGTTTTTTCGTCACCAGATTTTTACGGTAAAACGGGATTACCGTGCCTCGCCCTCGATTTACCATCGCTGGAGAGTGGTGCACCATGAAACTGTTCTGTTTCAAATCCATGCGCGCATTTCTAAAAGCCGTACCTCACTGTTTCGCCATTTCGGACGGATGTTGCACCTTGCACCGTGGATGTTGCACCCTATAGATATCGATTATTCGGACGGCCATAACTTCTGACTCGTTTAGAGTTACGGGAGCCATAACCTGTCAAAACGAAGGCCTCGGTGAGTTCTACGGCTCTAACAGGTTTAAGCCGTCAATGGATGTTAACACCAAAATTGGTCACTAACACCCTTGAGTAGAGTTATGCAGAGAGATTAATGAAGAGAGTAAATTAGGACTGAAAAATAGTGTAATTCAATGAAATAGAATAACAAAAACGAGAACACCAGATTTATAGTGGTTCGGCGTAACTGCCTACATCCACTTTGAGTTTAATCTTTATTGCTTTCTCATTTACTTGAATACAGATACAATCCGTAAATCAATCACTTGAATACAAGTTTGGATTGAAAAGAGAAGAGTAGAGAAAATGGCAGAGTCTCCCAGTGTTCCTGGAAAAAAGGTCCCTTTTCAATGTGCCCCTGCCCTTCTATTTATAGACGAAGATTGGTTGGACTTCCCTGGTGGGCCTGGTGGCTGAATATCTCGGTCCAAATGGAATAAGCCCTGTGTGCTGAGTGGAACATGCCGAACGGTCGGCATGCCGAGCCCTCATTTCCAAGTCGATGGATCTCTCTGTTGAATGGAGGAAGCGGGCCGAACGATGCTGGGACGCCGAGTGAGGCGTGGATGCCGAGTGAAAGGATACGCCGAGTAGAGGGAATGCCGAACACAGGACATGCCGAGCAAAGGATATGCCGAGTGAAGAGCAGGCCGAGTGGAGGGAGTACCGAGTGCAATGCTTCGTGCCGAGTGCAAACCTGGATGGACGTACGTTCTTCAATGCCGAGTACAACCCTTGACTGCCGAACGTTCAAACGTGTCGAGTGCTCATTTGTGCCGAGTACGACCCTGCATGCCGAACGTTCTAGTTGCCTGGTCGATGCGAGTGCCGAATGACTGGAAGCCGAACGTGCCTTGTACGCCGAACGTTCTTGGTGCCGAGTGCTCCTATATGCCGAGCATTCCATAATTGCCGAACGATATACAATATCGAACGATTCTCAATGCCGAGCGTCCTTCTAACGTCGAACGCTCTTGATTGCCAAAACATGTCGACTACATCAAACCCATATATCCTCACGCCCTTCTTGGTCAGAATCTTGTCTAATGCTAATGATAATTTCTTCAACTGTCGTCTTGTAACCGTGCCAAGATGCCGGTCAACATTTGCCCCCCAAAGTGTGTCGTGTGAAGCAACACAACACGCTTTGAATCAGCGAGTATTCCTTGTCTTCAGAAAGAAATCCATCATGTTTCCTAAATAGTCATTATCCTTCGACTTTATACTCCCAAGCTGTCATATCCTTCTTTGGCCGTCTTGACGCTTGGTTGATTCCCAATATTATAAATCCAGGGTTGTAGTTCATCAGTGACCAGCCGTGTCTGATTCTACAGAGCTAGCAAGCTTCGGCTATCTGATCTACTCTTTCCTTAATAACCCTTAGTGAGAATTTAATTTCTGTTGATTTCAAGAAGTCGGACTTGTTCGGATGTACACATGCACGTTTGGGTACATGTTCTATCCATTGGCTCTCGGATGCGTTTTATATGCTCATAAGTCGTCGCTAACTCCGTCCAGTTTAATTGCAATTCAATTGTGATTCCTTGTTTATATTTTCTGTGAAATAAGGGTAGCAATCAGCCACTCGAGGAGTTTTCCAAACCTCTCTTCAGTAAAAGCTCTATGATTTTGCTCACAGCTTCAACCTGTCCATTTGCAGGTATAATGGATCATGGAAGGTCATAAGGACAGATGACGTTATGGATAAAGAAGTTGATTATTTTCTTCATCAAGGTCGTGGTTAAGAGTTCTTTATCTACCCATTCAGTGAAGTAATCAATTACTATGATGGTGCATTTCGTTCTACGTTTAGGATTGGTAAGAAGAGGACGTCAATGCCCCCAAGTGGGAAATGGCCGTGGACTAGCCATTTGAGTAATTTCCATCGGTAGGGTTCCTGGATTTTTGCAAACATCTTGCACTTTTCGCATTGTCTAGCATGATCGACTGTATCTAGATTGATAGTTGGCCAATAGTACCCGTAGCAGAGTATCTTCTTTATCAAGGTTTTCCCCCTGATGCTATTACTGCATTCTTCTTCATAGAATTTGCTCAATGTATCATTATGGGCGATGCGCCGAAGCATGGGGATGGACAAACTCCTTTTGACACACGACTTATTCTTAGATGTTTTGGCATGAAGATTTGAGGAGGATCTGTCATTTTCCATTCCTCCGTTCAGTAAGAATTCCTCATTGTAGATAGTCTTCGACAGGAATCAACCATGACACCTTTTCATTTTGTTCGCTGAGTACGTGTGTAATGATGTAATACGTGAAGTCGGTTAGTGGCTCTTGGGCTTGGCCGAGATAAGGAGCAAGACAATGCCCCCTAGCAAGATCAACTTCCTTAAATTTGTATACAACTAACCAAGAATCACAAAAGATATGTAAAGTTTTCACTTCAAATCCTCTAGCAAGCTTGAGGCTGGCAGCCAAGGCTTCATACTAAGCATCGTTGTTTGTTATAGGTAAATCGAGTTTCAGGACGTAGCAGATTGATCGTTCCTCAGGAGTCATTATCATGACTCCTATGCCATAACACTGATCATCGGATGCTCCATCCGCGTATATTTACCATCTTATGGTTGGTTCTTTGCTACTCTTCGAGTAGTGTTCTGAGGTAGTGAATTTGGGTGTGAGGTCTGCTGATTTCCGTCCTTAGATAGCCCTTCGAGGGAAATAAGTGATATCAAATTAGCTTAGTTTGATATTTTATTTAAGTAGTCTTTCAGACGTCTCAGGTCATCGTATGCCCTGTCGCAACGGCTGGTAGGCATAGACGTTGGTGGATTGAGCCTAAAAGTAAGAGTGGAGCTTTCATGGTGAAATCAATAGATATTATGCTAGTTTTTGTAGCTTCGGGTTGATATCCAATGCATGGCTCGCAATAGTTAATGAAATCACATGTGCTTGTCAGAATGGGTCCAAGGGAACATATCATCATTTATTCAGAAAATCCAACTAATTCTTTTATCATCACTACACTGAGTTGTGATCCGATATTCAGCACCTGGAAAGGGTCGCCATGGCTGAGTGTAATGTCGACCATTACCTTAGCAGGTGCCATCCCAGATTCTTTGAGTATAGATGTGATTATTTTGCATAACATTCGATGTGAAATATGGTTGGGACGACCAATAATGATGGTTTCTCTAGTCGAACCCTAGAGTCTTGTCATGAGTTTTTGAGTCTAATAGCGAAGGACTCTGAATGCTCTAATAGATTATCAACTAATGGCCAAAGATCAGGCTTAAAAGCGCATTGAAGGAAATGTCGAGTGGGGGTCAGCCTCGAGTGGCGTGCAACTTTATAGCTGGATCTTGCTATGAGTTTGAATTTGCTTGTATATTCGAGTAACGCACCTTCTATTCAATGCATTCGCAATCCTTTACCTGTCCTTTGGGTTGGAGTGAAAGTCAATTGCCCATGAGCTTAGGTATCGATTTAATGATTCTATCTCTAGGCATCTTTGCGGTCATTGCCTTGAGTAGTTGTAAGCACTATATATAAGTTTCAATACTGAGCTATCGTAGCCAGTCTTTGGATGACCATGCGCCTTCTCCCAGTCTCAGGTTGATAAATGTACTGCATGGAGAATTTTTGACCAAGTATTCGTGGTTTACCCTCCTTTCCACACTCTGGAGGTCATAGTTTTTCAAGAATCATCCGAGTCACATTCGTATGTGCTTGGTACGGATCGGTATTGGCCCTCGATCTGAGGTATGATATAGTCTGTTGCTCGTAGCTTCGGATGCCATTTCGATTGGTTCTGTATTGAGGCTTCCCTGCAGTCGTTGCTTCAAGTTATAAAGAACGCCACGCTAAAACTATAGTAAGCTGTCGTATTCAGCTTTTTAGTGATTTGTACCCATGCTCCCAGTATTGATTTGGCCAGGCCACTAGTTGGATGGTCGAACTCCATCCTTAGCGGGTTAATAATCCTTCGGTCGATTCCATGCTGAAGTTTGCGTAATAGAGAATGGTCGGAATCCACTCGTCTATTTATCCATGTTTATACACTGCTCTGCATTCTGGTGACTTAGTGTTATTCTCCGCCTGGTTTATTCGCGCCCAATTTGTATTTGTGCTTCGGTTCATGCTCCAGGGACTTAGAGATCTGTCGAACAGTTTATACTTTAGTCCACTTTTCAAGACGCAGAGGTTTTTGTCAACTCGTTTATACTCCAGTCCGCATTCTGGGAACTTAGAGTAATCTAGTCCGCTTCTGGGATTTGGAGATTCTTCTTAAGTCTCCTATAATCTAGTCCGTGCTCTGGGGACTGAGAGTACCGTAGCCCGCACTCTGGGGATGTAGAGGTTCTTAGGTCGTTTATATTCTAGTCCGCACTCAGGGGACTTGGAGGTTTAAGTCATTTATACTCTAGTCCGCACTCAGGGGACTTGGAGGTTTAAGTCGTTTATACTATAGTCCGCACTCTGGAGACTTAGAGTACTCTCGTCCGCCCTCAGGTGATTGGAGCGCTTGATGAAGACAAGTCCGGAACCTCCTTCCATGCCGACGGGGGTTATGAAGTAGAAATTACAGGCGCCTCTAATCATACATCCGAATTGAGCATGAAAGAGCGGCTCGAGAAAGAGAAGGTCAAGGTCGAGCCCCGAGTTATGGACTTGGACGATCCTTTGAACAAGCCGTTGAAGGTCATCCTTCCTGGCGTGTCCAAGCCAATGGGAGTTCTCCATACTTCTTCAGTTGCTACCCCTCTATCAAAGAAGAGTACCAAAAGTAAATGCTATGGAGAGAAGCCGTCTAGAAAGGAGTTGAAGAAGCACAAGAAGTGATTACTATCCTCGTTCAACGAGAGTTAGTCTAAGTCGTGTAATTATTTTCATCTATTTCCTTTAGTCCTTGTAAATAGAATGTCGACTCCGAACTTTGGAGGGGTCGTAATAGGAACTCGTTTTCGAATAAAGTTTGGTTCCTTTTTCCTTCTTACAAAAGACTCTTATTGTTCAGTTTTCTTTGTGATTGTGATGTGGATCCAAGCAGTTGTGAGTAACATAGACTTCTCGGTCCATCTTCATATAACTCGGAAACACTTCGGGAGTTGTTGAACTTCCATGCTGTGCTTCGAGCAATTAGAATACATTCTAGCCCGTATGTCAGGGATTTGACAAATTCAAGTCATCTGTGTTATAGTTCATATTCAGGGAACTAGGAGATCCGAATTGCTTATATTCGAGTCCCCACTCTGGGGACTTAGAGTACTCCACTCCGCACTCTGGGGACTTGGAGGTTCAAGTCATTCATACTCTAGTCCGCGCTCTGGGGACTTAGAGTGCTCCAGTCCGCGCTCTGGGGACTTGGAGGTTTAAGTCATTTATACTCTAGTCCGCACTCTGGGGACTTAGAGTACTCCAGTCCGCGCTCTGGGGAGTTGGAGGTTTAAGTCATTTATACTCCAGTCCGCGCTCTGGGGACTTAGAGTACTCCAGTCCGCGCTCTGGGGACTTGGAGGTTTAAGTCATTTATACTCTAGTCCGCGCTCTGGGGACTTAGAGTACTCCAGTCCACGCTCTGGGGACTTGGAGGTTTAAGTCGTTTATACTTTAGTCCGTGCTCTGGGGACTTAGAGTACTCCAGTCCACACTCTGGGGACTTGGAGGTTTGAGTCGTTTATACTCTAGTCCGCGCTTTGGGGACATAGAGTACTCCAGTCCGCACTCCGGGACTTGGAGTTTTTAAGTCATTTATGCTCTAGTCCACGCTCTGGGGACTTAGGGTACTCCAGTCCGCACTCCGAGGACTTGGAGGTTTTAAGTCGTTCATACTCGAGTCCGCACTCTGGGGACTTAGAGTACTCCAGTCTGCACTCCGGGGACTTGGAGGTTTAAGTCATTTATACTCTAGTCCACGCTCTAGGGACTTAGAGTACTCCAGTCCACACTCCGAGGACTTGGAGGTTTTAAGTTGAGAGCAGTCGTATTTCCACTCTTTAATTTGTGTACATCTACCGTATCGAGGCTAATGTTGTCGAATGAACAGTCGAACCATGTTTGCTCATGGAATGGGATCTTGCCCCCAGCTTGAGGGATAAAATTTGAATAATGGACGATCGATTTTCGTCCGCTTGGTGATTATAGCTCTTCCCATCAAGTCAAGGAAGGAGGTATATGACAGATGGTTGGATCACATCCATGTTGGGTTAGATAGCCAAATCTCTTATAATTTTCTCTGTATCTCCTTCTAGAAAATAAGGATAATAGATTGTTGAGTAGACAAAGTAAGTTGCATATGTTCCAAGGTGCAGTCGTGTCCATCTATTGAGGGCGATGGTTAATGAGTAGGCAGTCCACCTCAACTACTTCAAGTCGGGCTTTCGAATAACCTTTTGTGTTCAAGGTAGGACTTGATGTGTAGATGAACAAATCACGTCCACTCTGGACAGATCCCGGCATCACTAAGCTTCAGGAGGGGCATCTGTATTTTGTCCAACTTTGTTCTATGACTTCATTTGAGTGGGCGATCGAGCCATACTCATTCCAAGCCCTGTTCAGGTCTCAGAGTCAAACGTGGAGGTCAATGAATGGATTGTCAGTCATGTCGACTTTGTATTTGGGCTCTAAGGGTGATGAGCTTTTCAATCTCTAGTTCTTGGCCCCAAATTAAAGGCACATGACTGATGATGAGCGATTGAATCATTCTCGTCTAGATGTAACTCCACACGTCCGATCATGGTCTGTGTGGATTGGTTGGTGACCAAATCTGAGTATCCAATCTCCTGCATCGTTTTGAAAGTAGTTTAGTTCAAGTTAGTCGTAGTTCATCTAACAGTTAAAATAGAAATGGAAATAATTGAAAGAAGATTATGATAAATCTCATTGATAAGTGAAGCAGCATCGTGCGCTCGCTATTCGACTTTTGCCCTGGCTCCTTTCAAAGGGATGTCGGCCGTCAGCAGCCCAACTGATAATCATAGCCCTTTATTAATAGGCATCGGATATTCGCTGCCTGCCATTCTGCAGGAAATGTACATACTATTGAAGCTTTACTTTCTAGATCAGCTTTTCGATCACACCTCGGAGGTGTTTGTAATCGCCCGTGTTAGGATCAGTGAGCATTCGGGAATATACACATTCCCTTGATTTTCTTTAGACTTTGGTGTACTCTTTCGAGGTTGGTTTCCAGTACCACTTCGAGTCGTGAGTCATCAAGTAGAGGTTGTCAATTGAATCTTTCAAAGAGCATATGAGCCGAATTTTAAGGTCTTCTTTCGGCTACTAGGATCTACAGCCTTAGCCAACGGGCCTTCATTGTTATTTTTCTTAGTCTGTTCTGCTCCTCCACACTTTGGTTTAGATTCATTTTTATCATAGAAACGATCCATGGTTGTAGGAGGCTCTCCAGGTAGTTGGCTTCCAAAATATATATGGAGGTCGATTCTCCTCAAGGGTGATCAGTATGGTATCCCTTTGAGTGTATCGTTTGAGTAGCGGTAGTTTGTCCGTTCCCTTGTTGTCGTTTAGAAGCTGTCGCTAGATCCTCTATGCCCTGGGCGACCAGGGGATGTAAGGGAAGTAGATAGGATGTTCCTTTATTAAGTTGAGTTTTGAATTCAATATTTGGAGGCACTGCGCTGCGGCATTTAGGAGCGTTCGACATTTAGAGAGCGCTCGACATTTAGGAACGTTCGGTATCCGAGAGCGTTCGGCATTCAGGAGCATTCGGCATTAGAGAGCGCTCGGCATTCAGGAGCGTTCGGCATTCGTTCTGTTCGGCCTAAATTTCTATTCGGCCTTCTTTCTGTTCGGCCAAATTTCTACTCGGCCAAATTTTTGCTCGGCCTAATTTCTACTCGGCCAAATTTCTGTTTGACTAAATTTCTGTTGGGCCAAATTTCTGTTCGGCCTTCTTTCTGTTCGGCCTTATTTCTGTTCGGCCTTCTTTCTGTTCGGCCTGGAGGTATGGTCGGCATTCAGATGTATGGATCGGCCTAGAGTGTTTGGCATACGCCTTTTCTGGGGCGATCGGCATACGCCTTTTTTGGAGTGTTCGGCATACGCCTTTTCTTGAGCGATCGGCATACGCCTTTTTGGAGTGTTCGGCTGAATTGCCTTTGGAGGAGGTTCGGCCTTTATTCAACTTGAGTGCAAACTTCAACGTCCAATCCTTAGATCTTGCGTACATCAGTGAATCCAATCCTTTCACATGAACACGAACACTTGATTAACTTATGGCTGTCAGCTTCCTTTAGATTTCTTTCAAATCTAAGTAGAATAGGAAGTTTTCTAGTAAACAACTGGATTTATCTCGCGAATATGGAAATCCATTAGTAGATGATGAGATCCAATCAAGCTGAGAAATTCAATTCTCAATGAAAGCACCAAAATGTTAGCACCAAAATTGGTCACTAACACCCTTGAGTAGAGTTATGTAGAGAGATTAATGAAGAGAGTAAATTAGGACTGAAAAATAGTGTAATTCAATGAAAAAGAATAACAAAAACGAGAACACCAGATTTATAGTGGTTCGGCGTAACTGCCTACATCCACTTTGAGTTTAATCTTTATTGCTTTCTCAATTACTTGAATACAGATACAATCCGTAAATCAATCACTTGAATACAAGTTTGGATTGAAAAGTGAAGAGTAGAGAATATGGCAGAGTCTCCCCAGTGTTGCTGGAAAAAAGGTCCCTTTTCAGTGTGCCCCTGCCCTTCTATTTATAGACGAAGATGGGTTGGACTTCCCTGGTGGGCCTGGTGGCTGAATATCTCGGTCCAAATGGAATAAGCCCTGTGTGCTGAGTGGAACATGCCGAACGGTCGGCATGCCGAGCCCTCCTTTCCAAGTCGATGGATCTCCCTGTTGAATGGAGGAAGCAGGCCGAACGATGCTGGGATGCCGAGTGAGGCGTGGATGCCGAGTGAAAGGATACGCCGAGTAGAGGGAATGTCGAACACAGGACATGCCGAGCAAAGGATATGCCGAGTGAAGAGCAGGCCGAGTGGAGGGAGTGCCGAGTGAAATGCTTCATGCCGAGTGCAAACCTGGATGGACGTACGTTCTTCAATGCCGAGTACAACCCTTGACTGCCGAACGTTCAATCGTGTCGAGTGCTCATTTGTGCCGAGTACGACCCTGCATGCCGAACGTTCTAGTTACCTGGTCGATGCGAGTGCCGAATGACTGGAAGCCGAACGTTCCTTGTACGCCGAACGTTCTTGGTGTCGAGTGCTCCTATATGCCGAGCATTCCATAATTGCCGAACGATATACAATATCGAACGATTCTCAATGTCGAGCGTCCTTCTAACGTCGAACGCTCTTGATTGCCAAAACATGTCGACTGCATCAAAGCCATATATCCTCAGCCCTTCTTGGTCAGAATCTTGTCTAATGCTAATGATAATTTCTTCAACTGTTGTCTTGTAACCGGGCCAAGATGCCGGTTAACAACGGATAGATTAATGCCCGAAAAGGACAACCCGAATCTCAATCGGGTCTCGTAAGTTTTTTACCCTTCGTTTTTTCGACACCGGATTTTTATGGTAAAACGGGATTACCGTGCCTCGTCTTCGATTTACCATCGCTGGAGAGTGGTGCACCATGGTACTATTCCGTGTCAAATCCATGCACGCATTTCTAAAAGTCGTACGGCACTGTTTTGCCATTTCGGACGGATCTTGCACCTTGCACCGCGGATTTTGCACCCTGTAGATATCGATTATTCGGACGGCCATAACTTCTGGCTCGTTTAGAGTTACGGGAGCCATAACCTGTCAAAACGAAGGCCACGGTGAGTTCTACGGCATTGACAGCTTTCAGCCATCAACGGATAGATTAATGCCCGAAAAGGACAACCCGAATCTCTATCGGCTCTCGTAAGTTTTTTACCCATCGTTTTTTCGACACCGGATTTTTACGGTAAAACGGGATTACCGTGCCTCGCCTTCGATTTACCATCGCTGAAGAGTGGTGCACCATGGTACTGTTCCGTTTCAAATCCATGCACGCATTTCTAAAAGTCGAACGGCATTGTTTCCCCATTTCGGACGGATGTTGCACCTTGCACCGCAAATGTTGCACCCTGTAGAAATCGATTATTCAGACGGCCATAACTTCTGGCTCGTTTAGAGTTACGGGAGCCGTAACCTGTCAAAACGAAGCCCATGGTGAGTTCTACGGCTTTGACAGCTTTCAGCCGACAACGGATAGATTAATGCCCAAAAAGGACAACCCGAATCTCAATCAGGCCTCGTAAGTTTTTTACCCTTCGTTTTTTCGGTACCAGATTTTTACGGTAAAACGGATTACCGTGCCTCGCCTTCGATTTACCATCGCTGGAGAGTGCTGCACCGTGAAACTGTTCCGTTTCAAATCCACGCGCGCATTTCTAAAAGTCGTACGGCACTGTTTCGCCATTTCGGACGGACGTTGCACCTTGCACCGCGGATGTTGCACCCTATAGATATCGATTATTCGGACGGCCATAACTTCTGGCTCGTTTAGAGTTACGGGAGCCATAACCTGTCAAAACGAAGGCCTCGGTGAGTTCATCGGCTCTGATAGCTTTCAGCCGTCAACGGATAGATTAATGCCCGAAAAGGACAACCCGAATCTCAATCGGGTCTCGTAAGATTTTTACCCTTCGTTTTTTCGATACCGGATTTTTACGGTAAAACGGGATTACCGTGCCCTGTCTTCGATTTACCATCGCTGGAGAGTGGTGCCCCATGGTACTATTCCATTTTAAATCCATGCACGCATTTCTTAAAGTCGTACGGCACAGTTTCGCCATTTCGGACGGATGTTGCACCTTGCACCGCGGATGTTGCACCCTGTAGATATCGATTATTCGGACGGCCATAACTACTGGCTCGTTTAGAGTTATGGGAGCCATAACCTGTCAAAACGAAGGTCACGGTGAGTTCTACGGCTCTGACAGCTTTCAGCCATCAACAGATAGATTAATGCCCGAAAAAGACAACCCGAATCTCAATCGTCTCTCGTAAGTTTTTTACCGTTCGTTTTTTCGACACCGGATTTTTACGGTAAAACGGGATTACCGTGCCTCGCCTTCGATTTACCATCGCTGGAGAGTGGTGCACCATGGTACTGTTCCATTTCAAATCCATGCACGCATTTCTAAAAGTCGTACGGCATTGTTTCTCCATTTCGGACGGATGTTGCACCTTGCACCGCAGATGTTGCACCCTGTAGATATCGATTATTAAGACGGCCATAACTTCTGGCTCATTTAGAGTTATGGGATCCATAATCTGTCAAAACGAAGCCCATGGTGAGTTCTACGGCTTTGACAGCTTTCAGCCGACAACGGATAGATTAATGCCCAAAAAGGACAACCCGGATCTCAATCGGGTCTCGTAAGTTTTTTACCCTTCGTTTTTTCGACACCAGATTTTTACGGTAAAACGGGATTACCGTGCCTCGCCTTCGATTTACCATCGCTGGAGAGTGGTGCACCGTGACTGTTCCGTTTCAAATCCATGCGCGCATTTCTAAAAGTCGTACGGCACTGTTTCGCCATTTCGGCAGGATGTTGCATCTTGCACCGCGGATGTTGCGCCATATAGATATCGATTATTCGAATGACCATAACTTCTGGCTCGTTTAGAGTTACGGGAGCCATAACCTGTCAAAACGAAGGCCTCGGTGAGTTCTACGGCTCTGATAGCTTTCAGCCGTCAACGGATAGATTAATGCCCGAAAAGGACAACCCGAATCTCAATCGGCTCTCGTAAGTTTTTTACCCTTCGTTTTTTCGACACCGGATTTTTACTGTAAAACGGGATTACCGTGCCTCGTCTTCGATTTACCATCGCTGGAGAGTGGTGCACCATGGTACTATTCCGTTTCAAATTCATGCACGCATTTCTAAAAGTCGTACGTCACTGTTTCGCCATTTCGGATGGATGTTGCACCTTGCACCGCGTATGTTGCACCCTGTAGATATCGATTATTCGGACGACCATGACTTCTGGCTCGTTTAGAGTTACGGAAGCCAAAATCTGTCAAAACGAAGGCCACGATGAGTTCTACAGCTTTGACAGCTTTCAGCCGTCAACGGATAGATTAATGCCCAAAAAGGACATCCCGAATATCAATCGGGTCTCGTAAGTTTTTTACCCTTCGTTTTTTCGACACCGGATTTTTACGGTAAAACGGGATTACCGTGCCTCTTCTTCGATTTACCATCGCTGGAGAGTGGTGCACCATGGTACTGTTCCGTTTCAAATCCATGCACGCATTTCTAAAAGTCGTACGGCACTGTTTCACCATTTCGGACGGATGTTGCACCTTGCACCGCGGATGTTGCACCCTATAGATATCGATTATTCGGACGGCCATAACTTCTGGCTCGTTTAGAGTTACGGGAGCCATAACTTGTCAAAACGAACGCCACGGTGAGTTCTACGGCTTTGACAGCTTTCAACCGACAACGGATAGATTAATCCCCAAAAAGGACAACCCGAATCTCAATCGGGTCTCGTAAGTTTTTTACCCTTCGTTTTCTCGACACCGGATTTTTGCGGTAAAACGGGATTACCGTGCCTCGCCTTCGATTTACCATCGCTGGAGAGTGGTGCAACATGGTACTGTTCCGTTTCAAATCCATGCACGCATTTCTAAAAGTCGTACGACACTGTTTCGCCATTTCGGACGGATGTTGCACCTTGCACCGTGGATGTTGCACCCTGTAGATATCAATTATTCGGACGGCCATAACTTCTGGCTCTTTAGAGTTACGGGAGCCATTACCAGTCAAAACGAAGGCCTCGGTGAGTTCTATAGCTTTGAAAGCTTTCAGCCGTCAATGGATAGATTAATGCCCGAAAAGGACAACCCGGATCTCTATCGGGTCTCGTAAGTTTTTTACCCTTCGTTTTTTCGACACCGGATTTTTATGGTAAAACAGGATTACCGTGCCTCGTCTTCTATTTACAATCGCTGGAGAGTGCTGCACCATGGTACTATTCCGTTTCAAATCCATGCACGCATTTCTAAAAGTCGTACGGTACTGTTTCGCCATTTCGGACGGATGTTTCACCTTGCACCGCGGATGTTGCACCCTGTAGATATCGATTATTCGGACGGCCGTAACTTCTGGCTCGTTTAGAGTTACGGGAGCCATAACCTGTCAAAACGAAGGCCACGGTGAGTTCTACGACTTTGATAGCTTTCAGACGATAACAGATAGATTAATGTCCAAAAAGGACAACCCGAATCTCAATCGGGTCTCGTAAGTTTTTTACCCTTCGTTTTTTCGACACCGGATTTTTGCGGTAAAACGGGATTACCGTGCCTCGCCTTCGATTTACCATCGCTGGAGAGTGGTGCACCATGGTACTATTCCATTTCAAATCCATGCACACATTTCTAAAAGTCGTACGACACTGTTTCGCCATTTCGGACGGATGTTGCACCTTGCACCGCGGATGTTGCACCCTGCAGATATCGATTATTCGGACGCCCATAACTTCTGGCTCGTCTAGAGTTACGGAAGCCATAACCTGTCAAAACGAAGGCCTCGGTGAGTTCTACGGCTTTGACAGCTTTCAGCCATCGATGGATAGATTAATGCCCGAAAAGGACAACCCGAATCTCAATCGGGTCTCGTAAGTTTTTTAACCTTCGTTTTTTCGACACTTGATTTTTACGGTTAAACGGGATTACCGTGCCTCGTCTTCGATTTACCATCGCTGGACAGTGGTGCACCATGGTGCTGTTCCGTTTCAAATCCATGCACACATTTGTAAAAGTCGTACGGCACTGTTTCGCCATTTCGGACGGATGTTGCACCTTGCACCGCGGATGTTGCACCCTGTAGATATCGATTATTCGGACGGCCCTAACTTCTGGCTCGTTTAGAGTTACAGGAGCCATAACCTGTCAAAACAAAGGCCACGGTGAGCTCTACAGCTTTCAGCCGTCAACGGATAGATTAATGCCCAAAAAGGACAACCCGAATCTCAATTGGGTCTCCTAAGTTCTTTACCCTTCGTTTTTTCGACACCGGATTTTTACGGTAAAACGGGATTACCGTGCCTCTTCTTCGATTTTCCATCACTGGAGAGTGGTGCACCATGGTACTGTTCCGTTTCAAATCCATGCACGCATTTCTAAAAGCCGTACGACACTGTTTCGCCATTTCGGACGGATGTTGCACCTTGCACCACGGATGTTGCACCCTGTAGATATCGATTATTCAGACGGCCATAACTTCTGGCTCGTTTAGAGTTACGGGAGCCATAACCTGTCAAAACGAAGGCCACGGTGAGTTCTACGGCTTTGACAGCTTTCAGCCGTCAACGGATAGATTAATGCCTCAAAAGGCCGACCCGAATATCAATCGGCTCTCGTAAGTCTTTTACCCTTCGTTTTTTCGACACCGGATTTTTACGGTAAAACGGGATTACCGTGCCTCTTCTTCGATTTACCATCGCTGGAGAGTGGTGCACCATGGTACTGTTCCGTTTCAAATCCATGCACGCGTTTCTAAAAGTCGTACGACACCGTTTTGCCATTTCGGACGGATGTTGCTCCTTGCACCGCGGATGTTGCACCCTGTAGATATCGATTATTCGGACGGCCGTAACTTCTGGCTCGTTTAGAGTTACGGGAGCCATAACCTGTCAAAACGAAGGCCACGGTGAATTCTACGGCTTCGACAGCTTTCAAACGACAACGGATAGATCAATGCCCTGTTTGCACAAAAAATGGACAAACACCTCCAATCCATATTATTTAATTGATTATATGTTATTTTTCAAGGTTTTAGGTTACTTATGCAAATATGTAAAAAGCAAGGACTAGAATGTAAAAGACACGCAGATTTATATTGGTTCGGCCAGAACGTGCCTACGTCCACTTTATATGTTATTCTCTCCTTTCTTTCGGATTACAAGTACAGAGCTTTAAGTACAAGTATAAGAAAGTTGTTTGAAAGTTCCTTCCTTGCTTGAGCTCTCAAACTTGTCTGCCATTGTTGTACCCCTGCCTCTCTATTTATAGAGTGAGGCTGGGGGCAGGGGTCCTGGATGTATATAGCTGCCAATCTGGCCTGGCAGCGTTCTGGTTCGGCAATGCCATGGTTCGGTGGAGAGTGGTATGTTGTTTGGACAGGTGGTAGGATGGGAGTGAGTTTGGTTCGACGGTGAAGTGGTCCGGTAGTGCATGGTCCGGCCAAGGTTGATTCGGTGGTTAGGAGCGTGACTTGGAGCTTGGTCCGGCATAGCGTGGTTTGGTGTTGCTTGGAGATGGAAGTTTGGACTGGCAACGTGTGGTTCGGTAGTTGGAGATGGTTGGACCGGTGGAGCTTCGGTCCGGTAGTGGTGGGTGGAGGTTGGTTCGACTAGGCGAGGGGAGAAGGTTGGATCGGCATGTAGTAGAGCAAGGTTTGGCTCGGTAGGGGATGGGAGAGGAGCTGGTTCGGCATGTAGGGGGAAAGGCATTGGTTCGGTGGTGTCCTTGTGCTTGCTGGTTCGGTGATGGAAATGCACACAACACTTGCCCCCCAAAGTAGGGCATGTGTATGCACATGGCATGCTTTGTTTTCCTGTAGTTGTAATAGTTTCATTCGGTTTCGAGAGCCGAACCATCCGGTCCGGTTATCTTGGGCTCTCCTATAAGTAGGGGAGTCACGCCTTCGTTATTTCCTACAGAGTGTGATAGCCGAATCAACCGAGTGCCGAATCGACCATAACTGTACTAAACAGCCGAATCGAACGAGTACCGTAGCTCTCCTAACTGCCGAACCAGGTGAGCTGCCGAATGAACCCATACACCTGAATTGCCGAATGAACATGTGTATTGGTAATGCCGAATGAGATTGGGAATTGGAGTGCCGAATGAACCTAAATGCCGGATGCACTTTATGCCGAATGGGCTACGCCGATTGAGCTTTCACACTCGAATCTTGTTATCCCATTTTTGGTCAAAACTGGAATATCGACAAATTGGCAAGGAATGATGAATATCAGGGTTGGAAACAAGGCTACAATCGATATCGTCAAAATTAGGTTGAGCTTCGATCAGGAAGAAATTAATTGGAGATGATGATAAGGATTAGGAAAGGCTATGTTTCAAATTTCAGGTTAATCGGAGTTCATATGAAGGAGTTATGATCGATGCAAGGTAGGAAAGGCATGGCTGTTCGAATCCATCGAGAGGTCAGGATGGTACTCATTTCGAATCCATCAGGTTCGAACCCATCAAGGTTTTTGGTCATTTCGAAACCATCAGGTTCGAATCGATCGAAGGCACAGCACGTAGGAATTGCTTCGAATCGATGGAGTTCGCATCGATAGGCACGGATTCGACCAATGACTTCGCATCGACCAGGTGTTTGTTCGACTCGATGAAGGACTTCGTATCGATCATCATGGATTCGGCTCAGTGAGGTTTGCATCGGTTAAGATGGGAAGAGACGGCATGCTTCGAATCGATACGTTCGTATCGATGGCAGATGGCAACCTAGGCTTCTTCGAATCCATCAAGTAGCTTCTAATCGATCAACCCCAATCGATTCCAACGGACACTTTCGGATCCACTATCTCAAATCCATGGATTCAACCCAGTAAAACTCAGAGTAAAAGAAGGATTCAACCCTGTAAACTCGGCGAGGAAGATGGATCGACCCAGAGAAGTAGCGCCACGTCGTCGATACGCATGCGCTTTGGATGGATTCGAAGGATGGAGTCGAAGCATGGGTTCGAAGCACGGATTCGAAGGCGTCAGGCAACGGACAACCCCAGATTCGAATCCATCATATCTTCCAAACGGTTGATCCAAATGCAGTGAAATTTTTACAGGAGCTTACATACATGTTGAAGAATGTTCTCACCAAATTTCAGCCCAATTGGATGATTTCTTGATCGACTAGAACCTTACTTCGAATCGATCCCAAGGTGGGCCCGGACCTTCAGATTTCGGGCATATGGGCCCCCTCACGTGCCTGAAGCGGTCTTTCCGGATTTTAGGAGAAATATCAGCCTCCTACGCTTATAAATAGAGCCCCTGGTCATTCAGAAAAGGGGTTGGAGAATTTGGAGAGAGAAAGCACGCCCGGACGCTGCCAGAATCATTCCATAACATCATTACTGCTATTTATTTCAACTTTTGGACTTTGTAACTGCTGTAATCATCTGTAATCACCAAGGATAATCAATAAAAGGATAAAAACTTTGGAGTGGACGTAGGCCGGAGATAGCCGAACCACTATAAAACC
Source organism: Allium cepa (assembly GCA_030765085.1). Taxonomy (NCBI): domain Eukaryota; kingdom Viridiplantae; phylum Streptophyta; class Magnoliopsida; order Asparagales; family Amaryllidaceae; genus Allium; species Allium cepa. Next base: position 5,915,688 of record CM060941.1, read on the forward strand.
TGTGTCTTTGTTCTTTATTTTTGAATTACTGTTTAATATTTGCTGAGATCTGAGATTTGTGTTTGAATATTATTGATTTGTATTCATACACTGGTGCTTTCACGGTATTTGGGGTTTGTGACCAATTTTGGCGCAAACACTTTGGTGCTTTCACTGAGAAAGACTAGCACCCGCTACATCGGATTTGAAGGTTTGATTTGAAGATTTTAAAGAGTTTGGATTCAAGGACAATGACTAGGCAAAATAGTAGAAGGCAGAGGGCTGAGCGAAGCCAACATGAAGGTAGTCAACAAGCATCCTCCGGAGCTGGGGAAGGACAGGCTTCAATCTACATAACCCGAGATGAAATGGAGGCTATGGCAAATTCTTTGCAAGAGAGATTGTTGAAGAACCAACAGGAAATGATGCAGGCTTTCTTTGAGAAAATGAGAGCTGCAGGGATGCAGAACCTAGGGACAGCAACAGCCGTTGTGGATGCAGGACAAGGGACTAGGGTTGTGGAACCCAATGTAGGACAGGATACGGAGCCACAAAGCAATCAACAAGGGCTTGGGGGCAGGCCCACAGGATCCAACACAGGAGGACCTTTGGAAGGAGTTCAACAGGCTAGAGCTAACGTTGCTGCTAGTGAACCACATGAAGAGTATGTACCAGAATTCCCTGGGGGGCAACCCCCAACAGACAATGCTGGATTAGCAGAAATCATTAGAAGAACTGTACGAGGTGGCTTGGCCAACAAAGACTTGGAAGGAATAAATAGGAGTCCGTTCGCTCAGGAAATAAGGATGGCTCAGAATCCGCCTAAGTTTAAGTTGCCTAGCGTGGAGGTATATGATGGCAAGGCAGATCCAACAGATCACTTGATGAGGTACACCAGACATATGGAGGTGCTGGGGGCGTCGGAGGAAGTGATGGCCCGATGCTTCCCTTTGTATTTGACGGACTTAGTTGCAATGTGGTTTAGGCAGCTGGAAGAAGGATCTATCAGGACTTGGAGGGAATTAGTGGAAAGGTTTTTGGGGCAGTTTCGGGTTCATGTCAAGAGACCGAAGAACGTGATGACATTAACAACGGTGAAGCAAAGAATAGATGAATAGCTTAGAGCTTTTCTAACTCGATTCAGTGCGGCAGTTGCTTCGGTGGATCGGCCTGATCCATCGATGGTTTTAATGGCAGCTGTATCAGGAGTCAGGGAGGACTCTGATTTCAAGGTATCTCTGATACGAGATCCCCCACAGGATCTCGACGAATTCTTTCACGAGGCAGAAAGGTTCCTTCGGCAGGAGGATGCGAGTACCGATTTAAAAGTGAAAAAGGTTAGTGCAATCGAGGTTGGAGCAATATCCAGCGGTGGTTCGGATAAAGACAAAGGAAAAAGGAAATTGGATAATGATTCTGGAAACGCTAGGAAGCGATGGAAGGATCTAAAGTTTTCCACATACACAGGATTGAACGAGACGCTGGAGCGGATATACATGGATACTCGAAATCGCCTTCCCTACCGAAGGCCAGCCAGGAGAGAGCCTTCTGAACGAGAGAGGGCATCAGGGAGGCATTGTCTCTTTCATGACTTAGAAGGACATGAGACCAACAACTGCAGGCACTTGAAGGATATAATCGAGGAGCATGTAAGGAATGGACAGTAACAACAGTATGTCGGAGCTCGGAATGCAACGGTGGAGCAGGAGCAACCACCGACAATCTCTCGCCGTGATGATGGGAGACCGAGGGATGGTGGTCGATTGATCATCCACTAATTAGGATAATATGGAATAAGTAGCGAACTATTAGCAAGCAACCAAGTCATTTACACATGTACGGGGACGGAGATAGCCCCTAGGCATGCTCTGAATGATGATAAACTGCAACGCTATGGTTTGTGAAATCTATCTTTTGCTTTTGGATTGGACACTACTTTTCTTTTCGGATTTTGGTTTTGGAGCTTGAATCAAGCTCTTGGTTTTGCTTTCTTTTGATTTGGATTTTTCTTTGGATGATTGTTTCCGGTTTTGAATGTTGGTCTGGTTTTCTGGTTTCCTGGTTTTGGACTTGGATTTTTTGGGTTTGGATGTTGGATTGGATGTTGATTAGATTTTCATCTGGTTTTTGATAAATGGTCATCGGGTATGGATTATGCCTGGCAAGGGTTGAGTCACACCGCCCGAACGTGGTAGATTGACTCATTTAGGTCGCTGAGTATGGACTATGCTCAGCAAGGGTCCGGAGTGACCGGGATTCGGCCTAGGACTTAGGCCCTGTATTATCAGTTGTTATTTTCAGGTCGTTGAGTATGGACTATGCTCAACGGGGGTCCGGAGAGACCAGGATTCGGCTTAGGACTTAAGCCATGGCATTGTACAATGTCCAGGGACACTGGACCAAGGTCGTCAAGTGTGGATTACGCTTGGCAAGAACCCGGAGAGGTTAGCTTAACGTCCAGGGACACTGGACCAAGACCATCAAATGTGGATTACGCTCAACAAAAACACGATGAGGCTAGCTTAGCATCCAGGGACACTGGATCACGACCGTCAGGTGTAGATTGCGCTTAGCAAGGACCCGGAGAGGTTATGGATTTGGATATCGGCCCGGAGAGGTCCTGGATTCAGTTATTGGCTATTGGATAAGGATGGTTTAGGACTCGGCTGTCGAGTCCGAATGGATATAGGATTGGCTAAGGCTTTGGTTATGGGATTTGGAATTGGGCGTCGACTCGAAGCAGTCAAGGATGACATACTCTGGCGATATGGCTATGGACGTTGGATATTGGACTCGGAACTATTCAAAACATGCCTTGTTATCACAAGGCATGTTTTGGGGGGCAAAGTGTTATCCCATTTTTGGTCAAAACTGGAATATCGACAAATTGGCAAGGAATGATGAATATCATGGTTGGAAACAAGGCTACGATCGATATCGTCAAAATTTGGTTGAGCTCCGATCAGGAAGAAATTAATTGGAGATGATGATAAGGATTAGGAAAGGCTATGTTTCAAATTTCAGGTTAATCGGAGTTCATATGAAGGAGTTATGATCGATGCAAGGTAGGAAAGGCATGGCTGTTCGAATCCATCGAGAGGTCAGGATGGTACTCATTTCGAATCCATCAGGTTCGAACCCATCAAGGTTTTTGGTCATTTCGAAACAGGTTCGAAACGATCGAAGGCACAGCTCGTAGGAATTGCTTCGAATCGATGGAGTTCGCATCGATAGGCACAGATTCGACCAATGACTTCGCATCGACCAGGTGTTTGTTCGACTCGATGAAGGACTTCGTATCGATCATCATGGATTCGGCTCAGTGAGGTTTGCATCGGTTAAGATGGGAAGATACGGCATGCTTCGAATCGATACGTTCGTATCGATGGCAGATGGCAACCTAGGCTTCTTCGAATCCATCAAATAGCTTCGAATCGATCAACCCCAATCAATTCGAATGGACACCTTCGGATCCACTATCTCGAATCCATGGATTCAACCCAGTAAAACTCGGAGTAAAAGAAGGATTCAATCCTGTAAACTCGGCGAGGAAGATGGATCGACCCAGCGAAGTAGCGCCTTGTCGTCGATACGCACGCGCTTTGGATGGATTCGAAGAATGGAGTCGAAGCATGGGTTCGAAGCACGGATTCGAAGGCGTCAGGCAACGGACAACCCCATATTCGAATCCATCATATCTTCCAAACGGTTGATCCAAATGCAGTGAAATTTTTACAGGAGCTTACATACATGTTGAAGAATGTTCTCACCAAATTTCAGCCCAATTGGATGATTTCTTGATCGATTCGAACCTTACTTCGAATCGATCCCAAGGTGGGCCCGGACCTTTAGATTTCGGGCATATGGGCCCCCTCACGTGCCTGAAGCGGTCTTCCTGGATTTTAGGAGAAATATCAGCCTCCTACGCTTATAAATAGAGCCCCTGGTCATTCAGAAAAGGGGTCGGAGAATTTGGAGAGAGAAAGCACGCCCGGACGCTGCCAGAATCATTCCATAACATCATTACTGCTATTTATTTCAACTTTTGGACTTTGTAACTGCTGTAATCATCTGTAATCACCAAGGATAATCAATAAAAGGATAAAAACTTTGGAGTGGACGTAGGCCGGAGATAGCCGAACCACTATAAAACCTGTGTCTTTGTTCTTTATTTTTGGATTACTGTTTAATATTTGCTGAGATCTGAGATTTGTGTTTGAATATTATTGATTTGTATTCATACACTGGCGCTTTCACGGTATTCGGGGTTTGTGACCAATTTTGGTGCAAACAAATCTTGAGTGGAACCCTAGACCTATATACACCTGCTCGCTTTACGTACTTGCTTGCATACATTTCCACACTTCCTGTTTTAATAACGTGCTTTTCCTGTGTTGCAGATAAATGTCTCGCAAAGCGGAAACTCGATCAGATAGTAAGAAGTCTAAGGATGGGGGGAGTCTTCTTCCGTGCCCCCAGCCCAACCAGGACTGGCGCGACATGGACCTGCCCTAAGGTCGCTAGTGGATGGGTATGGTCCCCAGGAACACTGGTCTCCCCTCCCGATTGCTTTCCTAGCTCCTTAAAGGAGGAGAAACTTGATGTTATAGCTCGTTCCTTCGGGATAGAGAGCGCTTATGCGGTTGCCGGGGAACGGAGTGATGCCATATGGCCCCCCCGAAGGCTACTTCGCTTACAGTAGATATCATTGCATGTGTGGTGCTATCCCGCCTCTCAATGCCTGGATAGTTAGCTTTGTCACATGTCTGAAGGTGGCTCCGTTCCAGCTTCAGCCTAACTCCTACGCCTTTCTGGTGAGTCTTTTCGTCATCTTTCAGAGGAGATATGGGCGTCCCCCTTCCAACCGGGAGATCCGGTATCTGTACAACTTGAGAGGCTACAAGAAGGGGTCTCCATATATCAGTTTAGAAGCGGCCGTGCCCTTCAAGCCTGTTCTGGGTCTGTACTCGAAGCTCGGTATGTTTAAGAAGGAATGGTTTTTTATTAGGGATGACTTCGTTTCTTACCGCCTTTTCACTTCCGGCTGTAAGTTGAACTCCATTTATATTTTCCTTGTCCCGATCACAATGCTTCTTCTTATATGCTTTCATTTCTTGCTAGCGACAGGTGGTTTTGCGGTCGTGGAGAATGATTCCTTGGTTCAGACGGCTGTGGAAATAAGAGCCATTCCGGCACGGGATCGGTCGGCTTCTTACTTGATCAGGAATGCCACTCTCCTGGAGTATAACTTGATTCTGCCACGTCAATCTGTGGTTAAACAAAGAGATACAGCCGAGGAGAGGGCTGCTAAAGCCAAGGATGGGGCCACTGCGAAGAGTAGCAAGAAGAGACCTTTCTCGGTGCCTCCAGCCATTGGGGGAAAGAAGCTTAAGAAGTCTGATGGACCCTCTCCTAGTACATGTCCAGACATTCCGGAGGAGGAAGGTGGAGAGGAGGAAAGAGACGAAGAGGAGAGCGGAGGAGATGGAGAAGGTGAAGGACAGGGTGGTAGTGGTGCCGCCCCTGTTTCTTCTGAGCAGGCAGGGGAGATCCAGGAGTGGACGGATGATGCCTTCCGCCAAGCTTTTGAAGGGTTGGAGGAAGGATCAGCCTCGGTGAAGAAGGCAGAGGGGGGTGACAAGGCTGGGGTTGGTGCCGATCCATTCCCTAAGAGTTCTTCAGCTGAGGCGGCTCCAGCGATTCAAGGTGAACTTTTGACTTCTGCAGACTCCATTTATGACAGGGAATTAGGAATATTTTATGGCTCGCTCCCATCCTGGGATGAAATCCAGGATTTATTGTAGGATCCTACTCCTCCGCAGGGTTTGTATAATAGATGTGTTTTCTCATTCTTTTTTAACTTAACATATTTCTCGAATTATGGGCCATCGTATGTTCATAACACTTGCTCTTTATAACAGGGGCAGGCGGGGTGGCCAAAACTTCAGACGTTCGACACCGCCTCGAACAATTCAAACTGATGAGAGCTGCTACTAAGCCACCAACTGGCCGTTTCGGGGATGTAGTTAAATATCGCCCTCTTCTTGGAGTCGTTGAGGAAGATATCCAGCGGAGGAAGAGGAGGCGTTCCTTATTTGATTCACCACCTGGTCCTTAGTCTCCTATTCAGCCTCCCCGAGATACTACGGAGAAGACCACGGAGTTTGTCCCCCCTCCTCCTCCTTCCGAGAACCCTACTGTGATAAAACTGTCCCGACGTGCCTCGCAATCCCTTTGCCGGCCACCCGGATTTGGACCCAAGCCTTCAGGATATTTTATTTGTCGAGGCCACGGGCGAGCATCTTCTCCCTCGCAATCCCATGGTTCGGGTACTGGATGAGGCTAAGTCCCTAGATCTGGATCTGCTCACTACCCAGATAGCTGCTATTGGGGACGAAGCCAAGGCCAACATTGACCGGGTCGCTGAGGAGGTCAAGAAGTTGATGGAGCATCACGCCCTATTGGCCAAGGCTGGGGAGGAGATAGGAAGTGCCAATATAAGGTTGCGGTTAATGGTGGCTGATCAAGCCAAACAACTTCACAACCAGGCTATTCAGATTTCTCAGCATGAGGCAGCCTCCAGGCAGTTGACGGAGAATCTGGAAAAGGCCAGCAGGGAAGAATTGCGAAAAATGGAGGCTTCTTGCAAGGGGCGGATTGATATGGCCATTGCGACGGCGGATGAGGTTCGGAATGCGGATCTTGACCGGATTGAAGAGTTGTCTGGGTGGCTTGAGGCCGCAGAGCTTGCTCAGGCCAAGCTAAAGGAAGAGATGAAGGAAGTGAGGAGGTCTCTCTAGGCTGACCGCTTGAGATACCGATCGGAGAGGGATGCTGCCGTCGCTAAGTTGTTGTCCTCCGAGGCCCGGGTGAGGGAGTTTGAGGAGAATGAGGGGATGATGGATGAGATGTTGCAGGATATGTACTTCCGTACCTGGAAGCAGGGTAATCTATCCTGGATGGATGACTATCCCTGGATCATGGCTAGGATATATCTCCGGGCTTTGGAGGAGGCCAAGGCCGATGTGGATAAGGAAGGTGGAGCAGCATTCAGGATGGACGTGGTAACCGCCCAGTTCTCAAAGGAGGAGAAGGTAGCGGTGAAGGAAGGGATGCGGCTGCTTGCTGCAGAGGAAGCGGGTGTGCAATTGGCTGATGAGGATCAAGCGGCGGACGCTGGTGAGTCTCTTTTCTCTTTCTCTTTTCTTTTTTGATTTTCATAACTTGATCACTTACTGTTCGCTTAATGAATTCCACTTATGAATTGGACAGCTGGGACTTCTGGTCACCATGCTGGGAGCTCCGACCCTGCGGCAAAATAGGCTTGGAGAGTTGGTAGGATGAGGGCGAAGCGTGAACGCAGCTGGTCACCTTTTGATTTCTTTTTACTGCTGTTCATGTTAGTCCAAAACATTGACGTAACTGTAATAATATTGTTTGTGATGAATGACGTTTTGTAATTTCATAATATAAGCTGATTCCTTTATGTTGGAGTGTTATTGCTATTTTGTTGTGCTGTGTAAGTGATGTAACTATGCATATTACTAGTGACTTGACTATGCCTGATGCCAAGTTTTTTGCTTAAAGCATAATTTTCTCATTTTGCAATGTAAATGTGATGTGTAAATACGAACTGCAGCTATATTAATGTATAAAAGTAGAAGGTACCGCCCTTTATGTTTTGGCCATAGACGGCAATTACGTGCATCCTGTAAGACTAAGCACGGAATTCTGTTGAGTGTCTCGTCATCCGATTGTAAGTTTCTGTTCCCATTGGCGAACGTTCCCTATTTCATGTCATGTACTTTCAAGCACCATTACGGAGAATAGGAGAAAAGTTTTAAGTGAAATTGAAATATAGGAAAAGTAAAACTTCCAGTCACGGAAGGCCGTCGATGTGCTTAAGTTCGTGGCAAACGGGTTTTGTAGTCACTTTCCCTAGCTGTGGGTCTTGGAGACATTTGTCACCCATCTTGCGCCTACTGCGGGGAGTTTTTTACCACAGCCGCACTTAAGACACATCGGAGCCGATCGCGCACAGTAACTACCCGGGCCATTATGGCCCGTAATCGTGGGTATTATTCGATTTACTGTGGAAGCTAGCGTGGGGGCCGATCGTCAACTGTGAACTGCCCCTGGCTGGCCACACCTTATGTTGGGGCTTATGATCGGTTCACAGTCGCCGGCGAGCCGAATCACTGTAATGAGCTGCTATCGGCTATAGTCGGCCTTTTTTATGTTGACTTATACTCGGCTTATTACAGTCGGCTTTAAGGGCCGAGGCAAACAATGAGTTAACTCGCGGTAGAGGGATACCGGAGCAAAGTGTCTCATTGGCGAGGGCATAGGAGCGCAGCGTACCTGTTAGATTTTGTCCAGATGGAGTTGTGTTGTGAAGTTTTGGATTGAAATGTCATCTGCAAAGGATTTTGTTCAACAGCAAAGGATAAAGCTTAACAAGTAGCCAAGATATAAAGGAACAAGCTAACAAGAGCCAAGTTTTTTAAAGTGGTTCGGCATGAAAATGCCTACGTCCACTGATTCTCTTTGTTAATTCACTTCATATGGGCAGTACAAGTTAAGAAGAGTATCGACGGAGGTGTCGGATGTTCCATGCCCTCTGGAACACCTCTTCGTCCACTGTTGACAAAATATAAGCTCCGTTGTGGAGATCTTTATGAATTACATATGGTCTGTCCCAGATGGGGTCCAGTGCCCCGGGGCGCGGAAAGATTCTCTTGAGGACAAGGTCTCCTTCTTGTAAGTTGCGATGTTTGACTTTGGAGTTGTATAGTGCTGCCACTTTTTGTCTGTGAGCTGCTGCTTTGAGTGCTGCATCATTTCTTCTCTCCTCAATTAGATCCAAAGACATGTGGAGGAGTTGTTCATTTTCTTCCGGGTTGTAGTGGATCCTACGGTGAGAGGGCACTATAGTTTCAACTGGGAGCATAGCCTCCGATCCGTATGCCAAAGGGAGTGTGCCCTGTTGAAGTTCTGTAAGATGTGCGATAGGCCCAAAATGCCGTAGAAAGTTCGTCCACCCAAGCGCCTTTCGACTTTTCAAGTTTCTTCTTGATTAAGGTTTTGAGAATTTTGTTGACAGCTTCTATTTGGCCGTTTGCCTAGGGATAAGCCACGGATGAGAAGCTTTTGTGAATCCCGTGCTCTTGGCACCAGTCGGTGAATTCCTCGCTGTCAAACAGAAGTCCATTGTCTGATACGATTTTGAGTGGTGTTCCGTACCTGCACAGAATATTTTTGATTAAGAAGTTGATAACTTTTGCCGAAGATATTTTATTTAGAGGTTCCGCCTCCACCCATTTGGTGAAGTAGTCGACTGCCACTATAGCATATTTGGCTCCGCCTCGGCCCGTTAGCAGTTCGTCGATTAAGTCAATCCCCCATATGGCGAAGGGCCAAGGGCTGGTCATCTGAGTAATTTCATTGGTTGGTAGTCGAGGGATTTTGGCAAATTTCTGACATCTGTCACATTTTTTGACGAAGTCTAAGGCGTCTTTGTTCAAGGTGGGCCAGAAATATCCATATCGGAGTATCTTTTTCGCCAGAGTCTGCCCTCCGGTGTGGTCTCCACAACTTCCCTGATGCATGTTGGATAGAATTTCCCTGGCTTCTCTTCCAGCAACGCACCTCAATAAGGGGTTAGAGAAGCCGCGCCGATAAAGGATGCCTTCTTGTGTCGTGTAGCGGGAAGCTTTCCTTAGAATTTTCTTAACTTCATTTCGCCCATCTGGTAGGGTGCCGTTTTGTAAGTATCCTCGGATAGGGGTCATCCATGTTTCTTCTTCGGTTGCAGCTATCAGGTGTACTTGCTCGAAACTCGGGGTTAGCAGCCTTGAGACAGTTATCGCTCCAGAAGCGGTGTCATTTCCCATGCTAGCTTGTTTTGCTAGCTCGTTGGCCTCTCGATTTTCCTCTTGAGGAATGTGTCTGATCAAATAGTGATCCAGTTGCTTAAGTAGCAGCCTGGTCCTCTTTAGGTATGCTGTGAGTCGTTCTCCTCGAGTCTGGAACTCTCCTAGTATTTGATTTACAATAAGTTGAGAATCACTATGGAGACATAAAGAACTGACTCTGATTTCCAATGCAAGTTCTAATCCGGCTATCACTGCTTCGTATTCTGCGTCATTGTTGGTGGTAGCGAGTTCCAATCTTAGGGCGTAGCGCAGCTTCTTTCCCTTGGGGGTGATTATCACAACACCTGCCCCCGAGCCTTGTTCGTTCGACGCTCCATCTACGAAGAGATTCCATCTGATATCTTCTGCTATTTCAGATTGGTCCTTACCTTTGCCAGTAGTGAATTCGGCAATGAAATCAGCTATGGCTTGTCCCTTGATAGCGGTGCGAGGATGGTAAGTGATATCATATTGGCTTAGCTCGATGCACCACTTGAGCTGTCGCCCAGAGGTGTCGGGACGATGGAGCACTTGCCTTAATGGCTGGTCGGTTAGGACTCTGACGGGATGAGATTGGAAATAGTGTCGCAGCTTCCTTGATGTGATTAGTAAACAGTACGCCAGTTTCTCGAGTTTGGGATACCGGGTTTCTGCTCCCGTGAACCTCTTGCTTATGAAGTACACTGGCCGTTGTGTGCGGTTTTCTTCTCTTACCAAAGCGGCGCTTAGGGCATGGGATGACACAGCAAGATATAGGTATAGTTCTTCGCCTTCATTTGGCATTGAGAATACTGGTGGGCGTTGGAGGTGCTTGATTAGGTTAAGGAAAGCTGCTGAACATTCGTCTGTCCACTCGAATTTTCCTTTGTCTCTCTTCAGTACTTCAAAGAAAGGGATGCATTTGTCTGTTGCTTTAGAGATGAATCGGCTTAGGGCGTCCACCTTCCCGTTTAGGCTTTGCATTTCTTTCCGAGTGGATGGTATTTTGATATCTTGCAAGGCTCGGACATGTTCGGGGTTCGCTTTGATTCCTCTGGCATGGACGATGAATCCCAAGAACATTCCTGATGACACTCCGAAGGAGCACTTTAGAGGGTTCAGCTTCATTCCATATTGGCGGAGTACTTGGAACATCTTGTCCAGGTGGCTTACATGATCGTTGGCTTTTCTTGATTTTACCAGCATGTCATCCACATAAACTTCCATAGTTCGTTGTTTGCGTAAAAAATGGGCAAACACCCCAAAGTCGTATGATTTAGTTGATTATATGTTGTTCTTAGTGATTTGGGTGATTTATGCAAATATATAAAAAGCAGGGACTAAACTGTAAAAGACACACAGATTTGTAGTGGTTCGGCCAGAACGTGCCTACGTCCACTTTATATGTTATTCTCCTTTTTCTCTTCAGATTACAAGTACAAAGCTTTGATTACAAGTATCTAAAGTTGTTTGAGAGTTCCTTCCAGGCTTGAGCTCTCAAACTCGTCCCCCATTGTTGTACCCCTGCCCCTCTATTTATAGAGTGAGATAGGGGGCAGGGGTCTTGGATGTATATAGCTGCTGGTGGGCCCGGGATGAAGTAATCTGGCCTGGTAGTGTTCTGGTTCGACGAAGCTTGGTTCGGTCGTAGTTGGAGAAGGTTGGACCGGTGGAGTTTTGGTCCGGTGATGGAGAGTTTTGGTCCGGTGATAGCATGGCTCGGTGGTATGTGGTTTGGTGGAGCATGGAAGTGGAGCTTGGTTCGGCTATGGAAGGAGGAGAGGTCCGGTTCGGCATGAGCTGGTTCGGCATGGAGGTGGAGAGGTCCGGTTCGGCTATGGTTTGGGGGGAAGGTTGGCTTTGGATAGGTACTACCGAATGAATTGGGAAAGCCGAATGAGGGGAGTGCCGGACGAGCTCTTGGAGGTTCAATTCCGAATGGGCTATGCCGAATGGAATATGTGGTGTACTACCGAATCAACCTTTAAACCTTTGATACCGAATGGACTTTTATACTTGAATCATGAGTGAAATCCCTGACATATATACGCTTGCTTGCTTCTTTTTGTTCTAGTCGCGGTGGAAATGCGCACAACATTGATATTCCAGTTTTGTCCAAAAAATGGGCTAACACTTTGCCCCCCAAAATATGCCTTGCGGTAGGAAGGCGTGTTTTGTAATGCCATGAGCTGGATGTTCGTATCCTGTTGACAACCTGTAAAGAGCTTGATATTTTATATGGCCCCAAATGACGACCGTTCGGGATCGAGCTATTTGGGATGAAGCGCGGTCGTTCATGGTCAAGCGCCTAACTTCAAATGACGATCGTTCGTGATCAAGTCATTTGAGGTGAAGTGCGACCGTGCGCGGTCAAGCGCATAAATCCGTGCATCGATCGTTCGGGATCGAGTCATCTGCAGTGAAATGTGACCGTTCAAGGTCAAGCGCTTTACTTCAAATGACGACCGTTCGGGATCGAGTCATTCGAGGTAAAGTGCGACAGTGCGCGGTCGAGTGGGGACCGTTCAAGGTCAAGCGCTTAACTTCAAATGACGATCGTTCATGATCGAGTCATTCGAGGTAAAGTGCGACAGTGCACGGTCAAGTGGTGGTCCTCAAATGACGACCGTACGCGATCAAGCCATTTGAGGTAAGGCGTAACAGTCAGTGATCAGGTGGCGGACCTCAAATGACGACCGTTCGCGATCGGGCCATTTGAGGTAAGGCGAATTGTGCCGTTCGAAGCGAGTTGTGCCGTTCGAGGCAAGTTTGTGACCGTTCGCGGTCGGGTGCCGTTCGAGGGGAGTTGTGACTGTTCGAAGTCGGGTGCCGTTCGAGGCGAATTGTGACTGTTCGAAGTCGAGTGTCGTTCGAGGCGAATTGTGACTGTTCGAAGTCGGGTGCCGTTCGAGGCGAATGAGTCTGGCTGGGGTGGACTTAATATTATAAGTGTTGGAGTCATTGTTTGGGGGAATTTTTCGAATCAAAGACTTCGGCAGTTCGTTGCCATGCAATAGGTGCTCGTGGACCGTTCGCGATCCAACGGGCATACAAGTAAATAATTTTTTCATAGAATTGTAAATGTTAAAGCAATAGTACCTTACAGAAGAAATGTCCAAACAGGAAGAATTCAAATGTTCAAATCGAAACAAAAGCAAAGCAAGGATGTCAAAGTGTAAGTTCCCACTCCGAAGCAGTCAATGATCATTCAGAGCATGCCTGGAGATCGTTCGCGATCTCGTACATGTGTAAACGATTTAATTGCGTTAGTGGACGCTTACGACCTGTTCATCGTTATTTTAATCAAGCAATCAATGGATAATCAAATGGTGCCTTGATCCAGGGTCACCTCTAGCTGACGTAGAGGGCGGTCGCTCTGGCTCCACCGCTGGAGTTCGCCTCCTCACATACTGAAGGAGCATACCGTTCCTGATATGCCCTTCTACCTCTTCCTTCAAGTGCCTACAATCATTAGTGTTATGACCATTCAGTTCATGAAATACACAAAACTTATCTGATTTTCTTTCGTCAGAGGTTGGATCCCTTCGCATTGGTCTACGATACGGAACCTGCCCCTTGGTATCCTGATAAATCCATTCCAAACTCTCATTCAGCTCTGAATAGGTGGTGAAGCGTGGTTCTCTTCGTAGCCACTTTGTCCTGTCATCATTATCCTCAGCCTTTCTTTTTCCTTTGCTAGTCTCCGCACCCTTTCCAGGTGGGTTTCCGCTCTTGATTACGTAAACATCATCTTCTTCCTCTCTTTCTGCACTAGCATCTTCCAAACGCAGAAACTTTTCAGCCTCATGATAGAACTCTCCCAGATTCATAGGCGGGTCCTTGGTTAATGAATTCTTGAACTCTGTATTACCAGCTATTCCAGATACAGCCGCCATCATGACCATAGATGGATCTGGTCGATCCACTGATGCTGCCGCCGCATTAAAAAGCGTTAGAAAGCTCTTCAAAGTCTCTCCAGTTTTCTGTTTCAAGGTTGCCAAAGTCATCACATTCTTGGGTCTCGCAATATGAACCCTGAATTGCCTCATGAATCTCTCAGTTAAATCTGCCCATGTTCGTATGGAGCCTCTCTCCAGTTGCCTAAACCATAACGCTGCAATGTCCGTCAAATACAGTGGAAAGCACCGGGCCATAACCTCCTCTGATGCCCCCAGCACTTCCATATGTCTCATATACTTCGCTAGATGGACCGTGGGGTCCGTTTTTCCGTTGTACATGTCCAATGATGGTAGCTTGATTTCTGGTGGGTTCCTAGCCATCCTAATAGCAGAAGAAAAAGGACTCCTGTTTACATCTTCCAAGTCTCTGTTTACTAAACCGCCTCTCATACCTCTTCTAACCATCTCTGCTAAACTGTCATTGTCTCCAGGCTGTAGTTCTCGTTCACTGTCTTCGACCTGCCCCCCAAGTCCGCGGGAGTTTTCATGTGTATGCCTCCTTGGCTGAACGTTCATTCCTCTATTGCTACCAGGTGGTTCGGATGCCCCCATCTTACTTCCCGGGGTCGGATCAACATGCTCTGCGTGAGTGCCCCTAGCTCTGGTGCTGCGCCAGATGGTCCTGCCCGTTCTGAACCCCAGTTGCTCCTTGGATTTGTGCTCCAATTTTGCCCAATTTTTTGAAGTAAGTTCTGGATCATCTCTTCTTGTCTTCTCATCATGGCCTCCATCTCATCCCTAGTGATGAAGATTGATGCTTGATTCCCTCCTGAGGAAGCCTCTTGACTTCCTTGGTGTTCACTTCTCTCTGGCCTTTGCCTTCTACTTGTTTGTCTCGTCATAACTCTTAGATCTGAACTCTTAGATTTTCAAATTCAACTTCTATCCGATGTAGCGGGAGCTGGTTGTTCTCAGTGAAAGCACCAAAATGTTTGCGCAAAAAATGGGCAAACACCCTAAAGTCGTATGAATTAGTTGATTATATGTTGTTCTTAGTGATTTGGGTGATTTATGCAAATATATAAAAAGCAGGGACTAAACTGTAAAAGACACACAGATTTATAGTGGTTCGGCCAGAACGTGCCTACGTCCACTTTAAATGTTATTCTCCTTTTTCTCTTCAGATTACAAGTACAAAGCTTTGATTACAAGTATCTAAAGTTGTTTGAGAGTTCCTTCCAGGCTTGAGCTCTCAAACTCGTCCCCCATTGTTGTACCCCTGCCCCTCTATTTATAGAGTGAGGTAGGGGGCAGGGGTCTTGGATGTATATAGCTGCTGGTGGGCCCGGTTTGAAGTAATCTGGCCTGGTAGCGTTCTGGTTCGGCGAAGCTTGGTTCGGTCGTAGTTGGAGAAGGTTGGACCGGTGGAGTTTTGGTCCGGTGATGGAGAGTTTTGGTCCGGTGATAGCATGGCTCGGTGGTATGTGGTTTGGTGGAGCATGGAAGTGGAGCTTGGTTCGGCTATGGAAGGAGGAGAGGTCCGGTTCGACATGAGCTGGTTCGGCATGGAGGTGGAGAGGTCCGGTTCGGCTATGGTTTGGGGGGAAGGTTGGCTTTGGATCGGTACTACCGAATGAATTGGGAAAGCCGAATGAGGGGAGTGCCGGACAAGCTCTTGGAGGTTCAATTCCGAATGGGCTATGCCGAATGGAATATGTGGTGTACTACCGAATCAACCTTTAAACCTTTGATACCGAATGGACTTTTATACTTGAATCATGAGTGAAATCCCTGACATATATACGCTTGCTTGCTTCTTTTTGTTCTAGTCGCGGTGGAAATGCGCACAACATTGATATTCCAGTTTTGTCCAAAAAATGGGATAACATTCGTCCTATTAGTTCTGCAAACATCTTGTTGACGAGGCGCTGATAAGTAGCTCCAGCGTTTTTAAGTCCAAATGGCATTACCTTGTAGCAGTACAGTCCTCGGTCAGTGATGAAGCTAGTGTGGTCTTGATCGGGGGCGTGCATAGGGATCTGGTTATATCCCGAGTATGCGTCCATAAAGGATAAGAGTTCGTGTCCAGCAGTGCTATCCACGAGTTGGTCGATTCGGGGGAGTGGGAAGCAGTCTTTCGGGCAGGCATCATTTAAGTTGGAGAAATCGATGCATGTTCGCCACTTCCCATTAGCTTTCTTTACCAGTACCGGGTTGGCGATCCACTCCGGGTAGATGGCTTCACGTATGAAGTCATTGGCAAGTAAGTTCTTTACTTCTTCCTCGAGGGCTGCTGATCGTTCTGCCCCCATACTTCTCTTTTTTTGCTTTACCGGTACCTTGGTAGGATCGATGTTTAGTGCGTGGCATGCTATGTCCGGGGAGATTCCGGTCATATCAGCGTGCGTCCATGCAAATACATCCATGTTGTGGCGAAGAAAATCAATGAGTTGATTCTTTAATTCTCTTTTTAGCTGAGATCCGACTCTCGGCAGTTTACTTGGGTCGTGTTTGTCTACAGATACGAATTCCATAGCCTCTGCAGGCTTGGCGGTGGCCTCCTCCTCTCCGTCCCTGGGATCTAGTTCGTTGAAGGGATCACTTGTATATCGAAGAGAAGGTGCTTTCTTTAGTTGCTATGCTTCCAAGCTTTTCATGCAGAGAGTAGTCTCTGCGTTCTTCCCTTCATCTTTCTTGCGGTTATTGCGAAGCTCGGTTACATAGCAGTCCCGAGCGGCGTCTTGATCTCCTTCTACTTCTCCCACTCCATTATCCGTTGGGAACTTTATCTTCAGGCACCATGGGGCAAGGACAATTTGGAAATCGAACAAGGCTTGCGTTCCTAAAAAGGCATTGTAGGCCGAGTGGTTGTCTATTAGCACGAATGTTTGTTTCCGAACGGCGGAACGGGCATGACTTCCCAATTCAACAAAGAGATCCAATTGTCCGAGGGGCATCTTTGCTTCTCCAGTGAAACCGTGTAGTGGTTTGTTACAGGGGGATACATCCTTCATTGACAGCTTCATTTTGTCGAAAGCATGCTTGAATAGGATATTTACTGAACTTCCAGTGTCTATTAAGATTCGAAAATCTTTGGCTGGACCGAACCAGGCAGAGATGACCATAGGATCCATATGAGGGTATTGCCTTCCTTCTAGGTCGCGCCCGCTGAACGTGATATCATTACTTTCCTTCCGCTTAGGGTGGCGTTCTTCCATAACAGAATTGACGCAGTCTCCCTCGCTTCTGAGTGAGTTTCCATATCTTTCCATTTCTGCCCAGCTCTTGTCAGCGATGTGTGGCCCTCCTGATATTGTATGGACCACTATCTTCTCTTGGCTGGAACCGCTGGTGTTGCGATTTCCTCCGCCTGTCTCTGGGTGGAGCTGCCCTGGGTTTTCCTTGGTAGGAGCTGGGGTCCTGTCCTGTCCCTTCACATAGCATTCTAATTTCTTTCTCCTAATGTGTTCTTCAATTAGGTCTCGGAGATGGCGGCATTCATTGGTATCGTGCCCATGAGACTCGTGGAAATGGCAGAATTTTCCGGACTGGATTGCGCGATCTGACTCTTTCTTGTGCGGGGGGCGCTTGTATGTGAGTTCGTCGTGGGTGGCTAGGAAGATGTTCTCGACTGTTTCGTTCAAGGGAGTGTAAGCGTCAAATCTCGGTCCTGGTCGGTACAAGCGCTTTTCTCCCTTCTTGCCCCCTGCATTGTCTCTGGAGTCGTTTCTCCGAATGTCTTTCGCTGCGGCAGGGGCGTTTCCATGGGCCGTTCTAGCCTATGGTCCTGTCTGCCTTTCAGTGGCAGCCTCTTTGAGTCTCATGTACTTCCCAGTTTCATGAAAGAATTCGGGCAAGGTAGCTGGTTTTTCTTTAGTTAGTCTTCTAGCAAACTTGGTATCTGGGTGCACACCACTACAGAGGGCCATTAGGGTGAGTTTCTCATCGGCATCTTGGACTGCGGCCACTGCGGCGTTGAACCGGGTTAGATATTATTGCAGTGTCTCTCCGGATTTCTGTTTGACATTGGATAGAGAATAAGCATCCTTGGGTTGTTCCATATGAATGCGGAACTGGCTAATGAACTTTTCTTTCAACATCTCCCATGAGCTGATAGATCATTGGGGTAGATGGAAGAACCAGGAGGTAGCTAGGTCTGCTAGGAATAGCGGAAAGCATTTATACAACACTCATTCCGTTGCTCCGCTCATGAGCATATGCTGTGTGTATCTCTGCAAGTGTACAACGGGGTTGGAAGTTCCCTTGTACGGTTCCATTGTCGGCATTTTCCACTCTCGAGGGGTGATGGCGGTTTCGATGTCGCGGGTGAAAGGGCTGGTTACCCTAGCGCCTATCCCTCGCTCCCTTTGCTCCCGTCGGACGCATTCCCTGAATAATCGTGCCATTCTTTCATCAGAATTTGGAGAGGACAAGAATGAGCTTAGTTCTTCCCTGCGGGATCGATCTCGTCCGGATGACCTGTAGGGATGGTATAGCCTATCACTTCTGACATTATCCAGTGCCTGTCTTTGGCTATTCGGACGCATGCTAGGACCAGCTACAGTTGCCCCCTGCCTTGATCTTCCCCTATGGGGTTCTGTTTCGAGCATTTCCATGGGGTCAACTTCGGGCTAGGTTCTAGCTCGGCTCCGTTCAGCGGGGTTTCTATGATTAGGTGGCATGACTGGCTCAGCTACATCTGACCCTCGCCTGGTGCCTCCCCTATTAGGTTCGGTTCCAAGCGCTTCTTCGAGTCGGAGTTCGGGCTGAGTCCGGGCGCGGCCCCTACCACTGTTGTTCCTGTTGATAGCTTCTTCGAAGAGGGAAGACCTTTGCTGTCTCTGAGATCCTCCAGATTGAGACTCACCCCATGATTCAGTGTTGCGGTTGGATTCTTCGGCATCCCTCAAGCGTGACATGAGTTGGTTCACCAAAGCTTCTTGTTGGGATGCGAAGCGGTTAGTTACTTCAGTCACAACTCTGTCTAGATCTGCCCTAGTGATTGCTGCTGGTTGTTCCGCGGCAGGGGCTGTTGGATTTGCCTGATCTGCTGTCGCAGTGGGATGGTTCTCTTGATCTGGATCCGCTGGATCTGGAGCGTTGCTGGTTGCAACGTTCTTTCCCTTGTTGGTGTCTTTTCTCGGCCTGCAAGTCATGTTTCCTAGGCAATGAAGGGTGCTATTGGGAAAGAAGGTTGAATGAGGAAAGCTGAAGTTTCGAGTTCCAAACTCTCAATGAAAGCACCAAAAATGTTTGCACAAAAAATGGACAAACACCTCCAATCCGTATTATTTAATTGATTATATGTTATTTTTCAAGGTTTTAGGTTACTTATGCAAATATGTAAAAAGCAAGGACTAGAATGTAAAAGACACGCAGATTTATAGTGGTTCGGCCAGAACGTGCCTACGTCCACTTTATATGTTATTCTCTCCTTTCTTTCGGATTACTAGTACAGAGCTTTAAGTACAAGTATAAGAAAGTTGTTTGAAAGTTGCTTCCTTGCTTGAGCTCTCAAACTTATCTGCCATTGTTGTACCCCTGCCCCTCTATTTATAGAGTGAGGCTGGGGGCAGGGGTCCTGGATGTATATAGATGCCGATCTAGCCTGGCAGCGTTCTGGTTCGGCAATGCCATGGTTCGGTGGAGAGTGGTATGTTGTTTGGACAGGTGGTAGGATGGGAGTGAGTTTGGTTCGGCGGTGAAGTGGTCCGGTAGTGTATGGTCCGGCCAAGGTTGATTCGGTGGTTAGGAGCGTGACTTGGAGCTTGGTCCGGCATAGCGTGGTTCAGTGTTGCTTGGAGATGGAAGTTTGGACTGGAAATGTGTGGTTCGGTAGTTGGAGATGGTTGGACCGGTGGAGCTAAGGTCCGGTAGTGGTGGGTGGAGGTTGGTTCGGTTAGGCGAGGGGAGAAGGTTGGATCGGCATGTAGTAGAGCAAGGTTTGGCTCGGTAGGGGATGAGAGAGGAGCTGCTTCGGCATGTAGGGGGAGAGGCATTGGTTCGGTGGTGTCACTGTGCTTGCTGGTTCGGTGATGGAAATGCACACAACATGCCCCAAAAGGACAACCCGAATCTCAATCAGGTCTCGTAAGTTTTTTACCCTTCGTTTTTTTGACATCGGATTTTTGTGGTAAAACGGGATTACCGTGCCTCGCCTTCGATTTACCATCGCTGGAGAGTGGTGCACCATGGTATTGTTCCGTTTCAAATCCATGCACGCATTTCTAGAAGTCCCACGGCACTGTTCCGCCATTTCGGACGGATGTTGCACCTTGCACCGCGGATGTTGCACCCGGTAGATATCGATTATTCGGACGGCCATAACTTCTGGCTCGTTTAGAGTTACGGGAGCCATAACCTATCAAAACGAAGGCCTCAGTGAGTTCTACGGCTTTGACAGCTTTCAGCCGTCAACGGATAGATTAATGCCCGAAAAGGACAACCTGAATCTCAATGAGGTCTCGTAAGTTTTTTACCCTTCGTTTTTTCGACACCGGATTTTTACGGTAAAACGGGATTACCGTGCCTTGTCTTCGATTTACCATCGCTGGAGAGTGCTGCACCATGGTACTATTCCGTTTCAAATCCATGCACGCATTTTAAAAGTCGTACGGTACTGTTTCGCCATTTCGGACGGATGTTTCACCTTGCATCGCAGATGTTGCATCCTGTAGATATCGATTATTCGGACGGCCATAACTTCTGGCTCGTTTAGAGGTACGGGAGCCATAACCTGTCAAAACGAAGGCCACGGTGAGTTCTACGACTTTGACAGCTTTCAGCCGACAACGGATAGATTAATGCCCAAAAAGGACAACCCGAATCTCAATCGGGTCTCGTAAGTTTTTTACCCTTCATTTTTTTGACACCGGATTTTTGCCGTAAAACGGGATTACCGTGCCTCGCCTTCGATTTACCATCGCTGGAGAGTGGTGCACCATGGTACTGTTCCGTTTCAAATCCATGCACGCATTTCTAAAAGTCGTACGGCACTGTTTCGCCATTTCGGACGGATGTTGCACCGTGCACCGCGGATGTTGCACCCTGTAGATATCGATTATTCGGACGGCCATAACTTCTGGCTCTTTAGAGTTACGAGAGCCATAACATGTCAAAACGAAGGCCACGGTGAGTTCTATAGCTTTGACAGCATTCAACCGACAACGGATAGATTAATGCCCAAAAAGGACAACTCGAATCTCAATCGGGTCTCGTAAGTTTTTTACCCTTCGTTTTTTCGACACCGGATTTTTTCGGTAAAACGGGATTACCGTGCCTCGACTTTGATTTACCATCGCCGGAGAGTGGTGCACCATGGTGCTTTTCCATTTCAAATCCATGTACGCATCTCTAAAAGTCGTACGACAATGTTTCGCCATTTCGGACGGATGTTGCACCTTGCACCGCGGATGTTGCACCCTGTAGATATCGATTATTCGGACGGCCATAACTTCTGGCTCGTTTAGAGTTATGGGAGCCATAACCTATCAAAATGAAGGCCTCGGTGAGTTTTACGGCTTTGACAGCTTTCAGCCGTCAACGGATAGATTAATGCCCGAAAAGGACGACCCGAATCTCAATCGGGTATCGTAAGTTTTTTACCCTTCGTTTTTTCGACACCGGATTTTTACGGTAAAACGGGATTACCGTGCCTCGTCTTCGATTTACCATCGCTGGAGAGTGGTGCACCATGGTGCTGTTCCATTTCAAATCCATGCACGCATTTCTAAAAGTCGTACAGTACTATTTCGCCATTTCGGACGGATGTTTCACCTTGCACCGCGGATGTTGCACCCTGTAGATATCGATTATTCGGACGGCCATAACTTCTGGCTCGTTTAGAGTTACGGGAGCCATAACCTGTCAAAACGAACGCCACGGTGAGTTCTACGGCTTTGACAGCTTTCAACCGACAACGGATAGATTAATGCCCAAAAAGGACAACCCGAATCTCAATCGGGTCTCGTAAGTTTTTTACCCTTCGTTTTTTCGACACCGGATTTTTGCGGTAAAACGGGATTACCGTGCCTCGCCTTCGATTTACCATCGCTGGAGAGTGGTGCACCATGGTACTGTTCCGTTTCAAATCCATGCATGCATTTCTAAAAGTCGTACGGCACTGTTTCGCCATTTCGGACGGATGTTGCACCTTGCACCGCGGATGTTGCACCCTGTAGATATCGATTATTCGGACGGCCATAACTTCTGGCTCGTTTAGAGTTACGAGAGCCATAACCTGTCAAAACGAAGGCCACGGTTAGTTCTACGACTTTGACAGCATTCATCCGACAACGGATAGATTAATGCCCAAAAAGGATAACCCGAATCTCAATCGGGTCTCGTAAGTTTTTTCCCCTTCGTTCTTTCGACACGAGATTTTTGCGGTAAAACGGGATTACCGTGCCTCGCCTTCGATTTACCATCACTGGAGAGTGGTGCACCATGGTGCTGTTCCATTTCAAATCTATGCACGCATTTCTAAAAGTCGTACGGCACTGTTTCGCCATTTCAGACGGATTTTGCACCTTGCACCGCGGATGTTGCACCCTGTAGATATCGATTATTCAGACAGCCATAACTTCTGGCTCGTTTAGAGTTACGGGAGCCATAACCTGTCAAAAAAAGGCCTCGGTGAGTTCTACGGCTTTGACAGCTTTCACCGTCAACGGATAGATTAATGCCCGAAAAGGATATCCCGAATCTCAATCGGGTCTCGTAAGTTTTTTACCCTTCGTTTTTTCGACACCGGATTTTTATGGTAAAACAGGATTACCGTGCCCCGTCTTCGATTTACCATCGCTAGAGAGTGGTGCACCATGGTACTATTCCCTTTCAAATCCATACACGCATTTCTAAAATCGTACGGCACTGTTTCGCCATTTCGGACGGATGTTGCACCTTGCACCGCGGATGTTGCGCCCTGTAGATATCGATTATTCGGACGGCCATAACTTCTGGCTCGTTTAGAGTTACGGGAGCCATAACCTGTCAAAACGAAGGCCACGGTGAGTTCTACAGCTTTGACAGCTTTCAGCCGACAACGGATAGATTAATGCCCGAAAAGAACCACCCGAATCTCAATCGGCTCTCGTAAGTTTTTTACCCTCCGTTTTTTCGACACCGGATTTTTACGATAAAACGGGATTACCGTGCCTCGTCTTCGATTTACCATCGCTGGAGAGTGGTGCACCATGGTACTGTTCCATTTCAAATCCATGCACGCATTTCTAAAAGTCGTACGACATTGTTTCTCCATTTCGGATGGATGTTGCACCTTGCACCGCAGATGTTGCACCCTGTAGATATCGATTATTCAGATGGCAGAACCAGGAGGTAGCTAGATCTGCTAAAAATAGTGGAAAGCATTTGCATAATGCTCCTTCGGTTGCCCCGCTCATGAGCATATGCTGTGTGTAACTCTGCAAGTGTACAACGGGATCGGAAGTTCCCTTGTACGGTTCCATCGTCGGCATTTTCCACTCTCGAGGGGTGATGGCGGTTTCGATGTCGTGGGTGAAAGGGCTGGTTACCCTAGCGCCTATCCCTCACTCCCTTTGCTCCCGTCGGACGCATTCCCTGAATAATCGTGTCATTCTTTCATCAGAATTTGGAGCGGACAAGAATGAGCTTGGTTCTTCCCTACGGGATCGATCTCGTCCGGATGACCTATAGGGATGGTATAGCCTATCACTTCTGACATTATCCAGTGGCTGTCTTTGGCTACTCGGATGCATGCTAGGACCAGCTACAGTTGCCCCCTGCCTTGATCTTCCCCTGTGGGGTTTTGTTTCGAGCGTTTCCATGGGGTCAACTTCGGGGTGGGTTCTAGCTCGGCTCCGTTCAGCGGGGTTTCTATGATTAGGTGGCATGACTGGCTCAGCTACATCCGACCCTCGCCTGGTGCCTCCCCCATTGGGTTCGGTTCCAAGCGCTTCCTCGAGTCGGAGTTCGGGCTGAGTCCGGGCGCGGCCCCTATCATTGTTGTTCCTGTTGATAGCTTCTTCGAAGAGGGAAGACCTTTGCTGTCTCTGAGATCCTCCAGATTAAGACTCACCCCATGATTCAGTGTTGCGGTTGGATTCTTCGGCATCCCTCAAGCGTGACATGAGTTGGTTTACCAAAGCTTTTTGTTGGGATGCGAAGCGGTTAGTTACTTCAGTCACAACTCTGTCTAGATCTGCCCTAGTGATTGCTGCCGGTTGTTCCGCGGCAGGGGCTGTTGGATTTGCCTGATCTGCTGTCGTAATGGGATGGTTCTCTTGATCTGCATCCACTGGATCTGAAGCGCTGCTGGTTGCAACGTTCTTTCCCTTGTTGGTGTCTTTTCTCGGCCTTGAAGTCATGTTTCCTAGGCAATGAAGGGTGCTATTGGGAAAGAAGGCTGAATGAGGGAAGCTGAAGCTTCGAGTTCCAAGTTCTCAGTGAAAGCACCAAAAATGTTTGCACAAAAAATGGACAAACACCTCTAATCCGTATTATTTAGTTGATTATATGTTATTTTCAAGGTTTTAGGTTACTTATGCAAATATGTAAAAAGCAAGGACTAAAATGTAAAAGACACGCAGATTTATAGTGGTTCGGTCAGAACGTGCCTACGTCCACTTTATATGTTATTCTCTCATTTCTTTCAGATTACAAGTACAAAGCTTTAAGTACAAGTATAAGAAAATTGTTTGAAAGTTCCTTCCTTGCTTGAGCTCTCAAACTTGTCTGCCATTGTTGTACCCTTGCCCCTCTATTTATAGAATGAGGTTGGGGGCAGGGGTCTTGGATGTATATAGCTGCTGATGGGCCTGGGCTAAAGCAATCTGGTCTGGGAGCGTTCTGGTTCGGCGAGGCTTCATTCGGCGTGGAACTTGGACCGGTGATGAAATGGACCGGTGGCAGGTTGATTCGGTGGTGATGTGGAAGGGATTGGTTCGGCATGAAGGCATTGGACCGGTAGTGGTTGGTCCGGTGGGTGATGGTGTTATGTTGGTTCGGTGGAGCTTCATTTGGCAGGGGTGCTTGGTGGGTTGGTTCGGCGAGGCTTGGAAGTGGAGTTTGGTTCGGCATATAGGGGGCGAGCTGGTTCGGCTTTGATGTGGTTCGGTAGTAGGGAAGGGCCGGACGAAACTCACCCAACAAATGCAATTCAAATAAAACTAAAGATGAAAGCAATAATTTTTTTTTTAAAGCCAGCAATTTATTTTTGGCAGCAGTTCTTCTTCTTTTGAAATTTTGCTTTGGCAACCGAACAAAAACAAGAAATATGCAAAAAAAAAAAAAAATTTAAAAATATGGATGAAACTTAAAAACAACTTTAAACGAGGCAAAATAAATTTACAACTAATTTTTTTTACAACTAAATAGTATAACAAAACCAAACTAAAAAAAAAATCAAACAAAACAAATTGAGCAAACCTTTTTTTTAACAAACTAAAACCAAACAATTAAAAACAAAAGAAAACAAACACACGCAAGAAAAAAAATACTCAAGCCCAAAACCCGGCCCACACCAAAAATTATCTGGATATACTTCCTGTTCTCTCACAAAAGCGATATTACACAAAAAGGATGTGACGAATTCAGAGAGAAAAAGAAATAATAAAAAAATAGTGTCGCTATATCACAATCGCGAATTCAGAGGCCATTAAAGTTACATGCAACAGAGGCGATTCGATGATTCTGAAGCGAAGCAAGGTTGAATTGGCGAAAGTGATTACCGGGGTTTGGATTTGGGGTTTCTGAAGATCGCAAATCGCGACTGGGATGGAATTCGAATTGGGTTTGAGGTGGTTGCAGGCGGAGAAGCAGGTTGGTTTCGCAAGGTTGCTTTTTTTTTTGGTTGTCAGTGGAGTGGCGATTGGTGGTCATCGATTGAGGTTGGTAGGCTAGATTGGATGGAGGCGGATTGTTGGCTGATGATTGTGGTGCTGTTATCCCATTTTTTGGTCAAAACTAGGATATCCATGTTGTGTGCATTTCCACCGCGACTAGAACAAGAAGAAGCGGCCATCAAGCGTATATCAATCAGGAATTTCATTCAAGGTTCAAATATAAAGTCCATTCGGTATTAATTCATTCGGCAATATGAAGCAAGGCCACATTCGGCACTCAGAACACACAGGTTCATCCGGCACTCCCAAATACAAGTGTTCATTCGGCATTCTCTCCATTCGGTAGTACCGATCCAACACCACCGAACCAACCATCTCCCCCCTACAACTACCGGACCAAGCATAGCCGAACCATGCTACCGCCGAACCATGCTACCGCCGAACCATGCTACCACCGGACCAGCTCCAACCTCACCATACTACTGCCGGTCCAACCTACCACCGGTCCAAACAACATACCACTCACCGCCGAACCAAGGTGTTGCCGAACCAACTCTGCCAGGCCAGATTGCTTCAGCCCAAGCCCACCAGCAGCTATAAACATCCAAGACCCCTACCCCCAGCCTCACTCTATAAATAGAGGGGCAGGGGTACAACAATGGGGGACGAGTTTTGAGACAAGTTTGAGAGCTCAAGCCTGGAAGGAACTCTCAAACAACTTTAGATACTTGTAATCACAGCTTTGTACTTGTAATCTAAAGAAAAAAGGAGAATAACATATAAAGTGGACGTAGGCACGTTCTGGCCGAACCACTATAAATCTGTGTGTCTTTTACAGTTTAGTCCCTGGTTTTTATATATTTGCATAAATCACCCAAATCACTAAATACAACATAAAATCAACCAACTCATACGACTTTGGGTGTTTGCGACCATTTTTTACGCAAACATTTTGGTGCTTTCACTGAGAAGAACCAGCTCCCGCTACATCGGATAGAAATTGAATTTGAAAATCTAAGAGTTCAGATCTAAGAGTTATGACGAGACAAACAAGTAGAAGGCAAAGGCCAGAGAGAAGTGAACACCAAGGAAGTCAAGAGGCTTCCTCAGGAGGGAATCAAGCGTCGATCTTCATCACTAGGGATGAGATGGAGGCCATGATGAGAAGACAAGAAGAGATGATCCAGAACTTACTTCAACAAATTGGGCAAATTGGAGCACAAATCCAAGGAGCAACTGGGGTTCAGAACGGGGCAGGACCATCTGGCGCAGCACCAGAGCTAGGGGGCACTCACGCAGAGAATGTTGATCCGACCCCGGGAAGTGAGATGGGGGCATCCGAACCACCTGGTAGCAATAGAGGAATGAACGTTCAGCCAGGGAGGCATACACATGAAAACTCCCGCGGACTTGGGGGGCAGGTCGAAGACAGTGAACGAGAACTACAGCTTGGAGACAATGACAGATTAGCAGAGATGGTTAGAAGAGCTATGAGAGGCGGTTTAGTAAATAGAGACTTGGAAGATGTAAACAGGAGTCCTTTTTCTTCTGCGATTAGGATGGCTAGGAACCCACCAGAATTCAAGCTATCATCATTGGACATGTACAACGGGAAAACGGACCCCACGGTCCATCTAACGAAGTATATGAGACATATGGAAGTGCTGGGGGCATCAGAGGAGGTTATGGCCCGGTGCTTTCCACTGTATTTGACGGACATTGCAGCGTTATGGTTTAGACAACTGGAGAGCGGCTCCATAGGAACATGGGCAGATTTAACTGAGAGATTCATGAGGCAATTCAGGGTTCATATTGCGAGACCCAAGAATGTGATGACTTTGGCAACCTTGAAACAGAAAACTGGAGAGACTTTGAGGAGCTTTATAACGCGATTTAATGCGGCGGCAGCATCAGTGGATCGACCAGATCCATCTATGGTCATGATGGCGGCTGTATCTGGAATAGCTGGTAATACAGAGTTCAAGAATTCATTAACCAAGGACCCGCCTATGAATCTGGGAGAGTTCTATCATGAGGCTGAAAAGTTTCTGCGTTTGGAAGATGCTAGCGTAGAAAGAGAGGAAGAAGATGACGTTTACGTAATCAAGAGCGGAAACCCACCTGGAAAGGGTGCGGAGACTAGCAAAGGAAAAAGAAAGGCTGAGGATAATGATGACAGGACAAAGTGGGTACGAAGAGAACCACGCTTCACCACCTATTCAGAGCTGAATGAGAGTTTGGAACGGATTTATCAGGATACCAAGGGGCAGGTTCCGTATCATAGACCAATGCGAAGGGATCCAACCTCTGACGAAAGAAAATCAGATAAGTTTTGTGTATTTCATGAATTGAATGGTCATAACACTAATGATTGTAGGGATTTGAAGGACGAGGTAGAAGGGCATATCAGGAACGGTATGCTCCTTCAGTATGTGAGGAGGCGAACTCCAGCGGTGGAGCCAGAGCGACCACCGTCTACCTCGGCTAGAAGTGACCCTAGATCGGGGCACCATTTGATTATCTCTTGATTGCTTGATTAAAATAACGATGAACAGGTCGTAAGCTTCCACTAACGCAATTAAATCGTTTACACATGTACGAGATCGCGAACGATCTCCAGGCATGCTCTGAATGATCATTGACTGCTTCGGAATGGGAACTTACACTTTGACATCCTTGCTTTGCTTTTGTTTCGATTTGAACATTTGAATTCTTCCTGTTTGGACATTTCTGCTGCAAGGTACTATTGCTTTAACATTTACAATTCTATGAAAAAATTATTTACTTGTATGCGCGTTGGATCGCGAACGGTCCACGAGCACCTATTGCATGGCAACGAACTGCCGAAGTCTTTGATTCGAAAAATTCCCCCAAACAATGACTCCAACACTGATAATATTAAGTCCCCCCCGGGCACACTCATTCGCCGCGAACGGCACCCGACCGCGAACGGTCACAAACCCGACTTCGAACAGTCACAATTCGCCTCGAATGGCACCCGATCGCGAACGGTCACAAATCGCCTCGAACGGCACATGATCGCGAACGGTCACAACTCGCCCCGAACGGCACAACTCCTCTCACCTCAAATGGCTCGATCGCGAACGGTCGTCATTTGGGGTCCCCCACTTGACCGCGCACTGTCGCACTTTACCTCGAATGACTCGATCCCGAACGGTCGTCATTTGAAGTTGAGCGCTTGACCTTGAACGGTCACATTTCACCACAGATGACTCGATCCCGAACGATCGATACATGGATTTATGCACTTGACCGCGCACTGTCGCACTTTACCTCGAATGACTCGATCCCGAACGGTCGTCATTTGAAGTTAAGCACTTGACCTTGAACGGTCACATTTCACCGAAGATGACTCGATCCCGAACGATCGACGCACGGATTTATGCGCTTGACCGCGCACGGTCGCACTTCACCTCAAATGACTTGATCACGAACGATCGTCATTTGAAGTTAGGCGCTTGACCATGAACGGCCGCGCTTCATCCCAAATAGCTTGATCCCGAACGGTCGTCATTTGGGGCCATATAAAATATCAAGCTCTTTACAGGTTGTCAACAGGATACGAACGTCCAGCTCGTGGCATTACAAAACACGCCTTCCTACCGCAAGGCATATTTTGGGGGGCAAAGTGTTATCCCATTTTTTGGTCAAAACTAGGATATCCATGTTGTGTGCATTTCCACCGCGACTAGAACAAGAAGAAGCGGCCATCAAGCGTATATCAATCAGGAATTTCACTCAAGGTTCAAATATAAAGTCCATTCGGTATTAATTCATTCGGCAATATGAAGCAAGGCCACATTCGGTACTCAGAACACACAGGTTCATCCGGCACTCCCAAATACAAGTGTTCATTCGGCATTCTCTCCATTAGGTAGTACCGATCCAACACCACCGAACCAACCATCTCCCCCCTACAACTACCGGACCAAGCATAGCCGAACCATGCTACCGCCGAACCATGCTACCGCCGAACCATGCTACCACCGGACCAGCTCCAACCTCACCATACTACTGCCGGTCCAACCTACCACCGGTCCAAACAACATACCACTCACCGCCGAACCAAGGTGTTGCCGAACCAACTCTGCCAGGCCAGATTGCTTCAGCCCAAGCCCACCAGCAGCTATAAACATCCAAGACCCCTACCCCCAGCCTCACTCTATAAATAGAGGGGCAGGGGTACAACAATGGGGGACGAGTTTTGAGACAAGTTTGAGAGCTCAAGCCTGGAAGGAACTCTCAAACAACTTTAGATACTTGTAATCACAGCTTTGTACTTGTAATCTAAAGAAAAAAGGAGAATAACATATAAAGTGGACGTAGGCACGTTCTGGCCGAACCACTATAAATCTGTGTGTCTTTTACAGTTTAGTCCCTGGTTTTTATATATTTGCATAAATCACCCAAATCACTAAATACAACATAAAATCAACCAACTCATACGACTTTGGATGTTTGCGACCATTTTTTACGCAAACAGGTGCATTTAAAACTGATGAATGATGAAGTTTTTATGCGCAGTTGGAAAATTGTAGTCTGGGTGTGTGTGTTGTTGTAGGCGGCTAATGAGGAGTGTGGTATGTAGTGGATGTTGTTTGTTTGAGGTAACAGCAGTGATGAAGTGGAGTTTTATTGCTGTCTTGGTAGTAAATTCTGTCTTGGTAGTGAGATGAACTGCAGTGAATTTGGGGTATTTGTGATGAACTGCAGTGAGGATACTATGTGTGTGTGGTGGGAAGTGGATGAAATGGTACAGAGCTTGGTGTCTTGTTGAAACAGAGGAGGAGATGGTGGAGTTTAAAATGGCAGTAGAGGGAATGTTAAAGCAAGGGGAAGAGTGGCAAATGAACCAGTAAGGGGAAGAGTTTGAAATAGAAGTTGATGACTGATCAGGGGTTGCAGTTGTTATGTGTCTGTGAAATGAGTTGAGCGTATGAAGCAGTAGATGAAGCAGTTCAAAATTGACAGTAGCAAGCAGTTGAGAAACTTGGGGAGTTGATGGATGATTGAAGTTGATCAGTGATGAAGATTGCAATATGGTTGAGATGAATGTCTTGTTTAGTTCTTCTGTTGTGGTGGATGATAGGTGGTGGTTTGAAATGTTGTATGGGAGATAGGATGACAGCTTGTGGTGATTGATGTATGGCCAGAGAGTGGTGATGGTTGGTTGTGCATAGGAGTCTGTGTAGTGGAGGAGGTTATTCATAGTGCACTGTTGCACTGTCGAGTAGAAGAGCAGTTATAAAAATTATAAATGTAATTGCAGCAGAAAATTGTAAAAGTAATTGAAATGGAATGGAATTTTTTCAATTGTAGAAGAGCAGTTATAAAAATTATAAATGTAATTGCAGCAGAAAATTGTAAAAGTAATTGAAATGGAATGGAATTTTTTCAATTGAAGTTTTGTATATTTTTTTAAAATATGAAATGCAAATGAACACAACGCTAGAAGACAAACACACAAACAAATACATACAAAAATCAAATAAACACACAATATATATATGTGTGTATGTGTATATATATATATATATTATATATATATGTGTATGTGATACACACACACATATAATATATATGCACATACACACACACCTATATACAATACACACACACATAATGCAAACACATGCAAATTCAAAACATACAAAAATAAAATAAAAATAATTCGAAAAATAAAAAATTAAAATCAAAACATTTTCCGGCAACGGTGCCAAAAACTTGTTTAACGACGATTTTTCTACTGGATTAGAAAATCGCCGATAAATTTCAAATTAAATTTACCACAAACGCACAGCGTACAATCTTAGTACGTAGTAAGTACAGGTCGATCCGCAGGGAATTGTTGATTTAAGTTTCTTATTCAATCAAATTAACCAAAGTTGAAAAGTGTGAAACTAAAAATGTAGAAAAATGACGATAAGAAAGTGATAAAAATATGAGAGTTAGATGACAATTTAGAGATAATTCCACTCTCTAGATCATATAGTTCAACAAATTATGAAATTATGATATCTCTTTTTTGGTCACAAGTGAATTTAAATGATGTGTTTATCATAAGTATGGCCCATTTGTGCTATTAATTAGCTCACAAACTATAACACAACCTTTAAACCACTTTTAATTTTCATGAAATATGACAACAAAGTTGAAAGCGAATCTAATTTAAGTATGGTCTATTAACTATTAATTAGAAATATAGATCATCAAATTTTAATTTCAACATTCACTTCATTACCATCATCATATGTAAATGAAGAGGTAATTATTGTTTGTGATTGTTTAAGCATAGTCTATTTGTTATGAACAACATAGACTATCAAATTCAACATGAAACAATAAATCACATCAACTTCATTTAAGCACAAAAGAGAGCAACAATTATCGACATGTTGAAGTTACATGATTAGAGGCTTCATTACCCATAAATTAAAGGGATTAGCCTCTCATTTGTGTTATCATATCAACACAAGTAGCATGCAACATGAAAACTAAAAAAAAGGAAAATGAAAGCTAAATGAAAAGAGAACTAATCTAATTGCATAAAATAAAATCTACACTACTAGCATGAAGAAAGAGAGCATGTAAGTAAAATAAAAACACTAATTAACATTGCATAAAAAAAGGGAAAGTACATGAAATAAAAATGGCTAAGTAGTCATGAAAAGATAAAAAGAGCTTGTGTTTTTATTTTGAGCCTAGAACTAAACTAAAGAGAGTCTAAGGAAGGAGAGACTAATTACATGAAGATAAGGTTTATTTATACAGGTTTGGAAACCCTAATTCATTGTTTGAGAACTACCCAAACTAACCCTTAGAAAGTGTGATGGCCAAGTAACCATTAGCATAAGATAATCATCATTTATATGTACATGAAGCTTTAATGGCCTTTTAGCATGTGCGTTAGCTCTAATTTGTTCATTAAGGTAGATGGGTAGGTGGGGTCCACCATGATCTTGGTTTTGAATTATTTCCATCTTCATTTGTTCTCTTTACTCTTGTGCATGCATATATCTTCATGAAGCCACTTGTATTTAAATTTAAATTTGTTATCCCGCTTTTTGGATAGGTTGCGACACCAAGAAATTGACTGAAAATCAAAGATAGTTCATCCTGAAGAACGGTTATATACAGGTTCACCATGGAAAGCTGGTAAATTTTGTCCGAGTTTGTATCGGGCAACAATTAACATGCACAACAAGCAAAGCCATGAAATTCAACGTTTCAAATTTCAATTCAATCCGAGTTCATATGCTCAAGATGTGATCGATGCAAGCCAAAAAGAGAAGCTCATTCGTATCTATCGGTCAATCTCCTTTGCATCGGTCCATTTCGTATCCATCGGTGAACAAACCCACTTCGTATCCATTGGCAGTAACACGGGAGTCCATTTCATATCGATCCAGTTTCAAACATACTTCGTATCGATCAACCACAGATCGATACGAAATCAACACCTCCCATCGACACGAAATCGACCACTCTATGATTGATACGAAGAGATCATCCATCTATCGATACGAAGTGACCATTAAGCGATCGATACAAAATGGCTTCAGGGTTCGATACGAAGTAAGGTACAACAGACCGATATGAAGAGTAACTCAAAATCGATACGAACACAGCATGTAAAAGTAGAAGACTCGGTCGGTCGGCAGAGAAAGTAGATCAGTCCTAAAGGTTAGCGCCATTTCAACTAGCATCACGTGTAGAACCATCGATGTGAAACCAGCGATACGAACGATATCGATACGAAGTCAACACCCTTCAACAATTTCCAACCTGCATCGATCATAGCTAAAAATCTACAAGTCCAAATGCCACCAAATTTTCACAGGAGCTTGCGTACATCCTCAAGAGCGTTCACGATCGATCTCGACTCGATAGGACTAAATCCTGATCGATACGAATGGTGTTCGTATCGATCACGGATCGACTCGAAACGGTCAGGGATCGATCTTGTGGGCCTACCCATGTGAGAGAAAAGGCTTCTGAGATCTGAGCGAGATATTTGCAGCATACGCCTATAAATAGCAGCCCCGGACCTACTGAAAAAGGACCTTTTTTTGGCTCTCCTACATCCAGACTCTGCCAAAATCACTATTGTACTCGAATTCTACTGTTGTAACTCGTTGTAATCAGCAAGAAAAAGTTAATTAAAGTCAACCATTTCATAGTGGACGTAGGCTATACGCCGAACCACTCTAAATCTGCGTGTTTCTGTGCGTTTACTTGTTTGTTAATTGGTATGTTTGTTAGATCTTCCTTTTTTTCCATTTATATTCTTTATTTTATCTCTTCAAACACATCTGAAGAGTGTTATGCCCAATTTTGTTACAAATATTTTGGTGCTTCCATTGAGAAAACTCAGTTTTTCTCCTGCTTATTGGATCTACTGCCGATATCGGATTGCAAGAATCCAAGGAGAAGATCCAGATTTCAAGTCTAAAGTTGTTCCATCCTATTCAGATTTGCATCAAGTCTAGGAAAGAGCTTCGCTATCCATCATGGTTAACACTAGGACCACTTCTACAGCTGTAGATCCAGAAGGACGGGTCAAACAGATCCCGTGCAATTACCTCCGACCGATTGGAATGCTGCCAGATCATCAGATCCTCAAGGCCCTATCACCAGGGAAAAGTTTCAACCACTAATGCAAGATTTGACGCAGAGTCGATAGTAGCTTACCTAGCAACTCCAAGCTAACGCGGAATTGACCAATAAACTGAATTGTCAGAGACGAAGGAGATCCAGAAGGGGTTAGGCTTCATATTCATCCACTAAGAGCTCAGCCTCTTCTGACTACCATCATAGATCCGCGTGCCTACGGCTGGATGGAAGTTATGCTCAAGCTACTGGACACTAGCATACACTAAGTCTTAGGCAACCGAGAGTTGGCCCGTCAACTAGCTATCAGACTGGACCCTGCTCTTGAGGAGCTACTATTCCTCATCATGTTACAGACAACCGCACTGCCGCCACTACTACTGAATTGGGAGTTGATGCCGGAAACCGAACAGATCTGAACCATCGCCATCATGAATGCACTCCAAAACCTTATGTCCCCGAGAACCGAGAACCAAGGAGGCGAGATATGGACCATCGACCGCGACCGGCCCATCCTCGCATTGTGGAACCCGACCACACCTTGGCTCAGCGTGACCAGAATGTCCAGATGCCGGACATCCCAATGATGATCCGTCAGATGATCCGAGAAAGTCAAGGTCTCACCAATGACGACCAGGGAATCTCTCGGAGTCATACTCCTTTTACTAATGATATAATCTACGCCGAACTGCCTCGGTGATTTAGAATGCCAATTCTGCTTATCTATTAAGGGAGCTTTGATCCTAATCAGCATACCTTAAAGTACGAATGATTGATGAACGCTACATGAGCTGATGATGCAGTTAAGTGTCAAAGTTTCTCGATCTCCCTAGGGGGCATAGCAACTATGTGGTTTACTCGTTTGCCACCTCGATCTATCTTGTGTTTTGGTCAGTTGGCAAAAAAGTTTGTTGAGAACACGCATGTCACAAGGCCGAAAGATGTTAATACTTTGTCTAGTGCCACTCAAGCTCCCAAAGAGACACTCAGACGTTATCTGGAGAGATTTCATGCTGCATGCGCTGAGATTAGCAATCCAAATGATAAATCAATTCTGATGGCACTAACTAAATGGATAGATCCTGATTCCGAGTTCGGCAACTGGTTGGCTGGAAAACCCCCTGCGTCATTGGACCATTTCTATTCCAATGCATCCCAGTTCTTGAGAAGGGAGGATGCGAAACAGTCTTGGAAAAAGGATGATGCATGACCCAGTGTGGAAGGAAACCAGAGCAATGTAGCTGTTAAACAAACTGGGGAGAGTTCCGAAAAGGTGCAATTGAACATACAAAATGAAAAAAATCAACAAAAAGGCAATGAAAATCAAAACAGAAAACGGGATCAGAATCGTAGGCCATGACGTATGGCTCCTACGTTTGATAACTATACTCTTTTGAATACGTCGCTGGAAAATGTGTACCTGCACACCTGCAATACCTTCAATATAAGAAACTTGCTCCGAAGCAGTCATCGGAGAAGTAGATTCAAACGGGGAAGTTTTGCGGATTTCATGATAGCTATGGCCATAACACGAACAAGTGTCATCATTTACAAGATATCATTGAAAAATTGATACGTGAGAGAAAGTTGGAGCAGTTTGTACGGGTGCCGCAGTCAAAAGGTGCTGGCTCATCGAATCAAAGTCATGTACCAAATCAGGCGAGACCGGAGGGACCCGGTCGTACCGACGGGAAGTTGGTGATTAATACTGTTAGTGGTGGTCCTCATCCAGCATACTGAAGCTGGAAGGAAATGGAGTTGTATGCCGGTCTATTAGACATGCGAGTTTCGAATGCCGTAGCAATTTGGAAGATGGGGCTTCGGCCAAGCAACAAAAAATGATGACATATGACATCGTATTTCGAGACAGAGACGCTGACCGAGTCGAATCCCCAACCATTGATCCACTTATCATATCAGCACAAGTAGGTCCTGCTTAGATGAAGAGATCTTAATGGACAGTGGTAGTTCAGTGAATATATTGTTTAAGCGAGCTTACGATCAAATGAAAATGGAAGCAGCAGATTTAAAGCCTTGTTAGTTTCGTATTCACGGCTTTAATGGATGGGCAACTATACCTACTGGGATGGTGGAGCTACCAATGGAGTTAGGAATAGGAGAACGCCAGAGAGTCCGGATTTTATAGTTTTTTGTGTTGGACATAGACTCGCCATACAATGCTTTTTTTGGCCGACCGACCCTAGCTGAATTCAAGGCTGCTATTGCCCTTTGGTGTTTGACTTTAAAATTCCCTACCGACAATGGAGTTGGAGTTTTTCAAAGAGACAAGGCTGCTAGACGAGCCTGTTATGTTGCTGACCTATGGGAGGTGCAGCGAAAAGGAAAAAAGGAAAGGGCGTAGAGGAATATCTCTGCGTCCGCTTTAAAGAAAATCGACAGCTAATGCCTGGGCCTAGGCTTGGGCACCCCAACCAATTCCCAAGGGATCTTGACCCGAGAGATACCAAAAGTGAAGACGGAAGTAAAGATAGTCAAGCTTTCCCGGCCGAGCTGACGATCGATGTTCCGATCAATGATAGTGACGATTCTAAAATGATAAAGATTGATTCTCAGTTAAGCCAACAAACACAAGAGGAAATGGTTGAATTTCTCTGGGAAAACCTTGACATGTTCGCCTCGACACATTCTGACATGTGTGGAATCTCCATGGACATCGCGAGGCACATATTGAATATTAACCCGCGGCATGTCCCAGTCAAACAAAAAAGGCGTGGTATGGATCCAGAGAGATCTGCCGCCCTTAAGGAAGCGGTAGATAAGCTTAAATCGAACGGGTTTATTCGAGATGCATTATACCTGGAGTTGGTGACCAATCCTGTACTTGTTCGAAAGCCAAATGGGAAATGGAGAACATTTGTTGACTACTAAGATTTGAATAAAGCCTACCCTAAAGATACTTTTCCACTTCCCCGAATTGATCAGATCGTAGACTCAACAGCTGGACATGAACTCTTATCCTTCATGGATGCGTATTCTGGCTACAACCAGATTTCCATGCACTTACCTGAGCAAAAGCATTCCAGCTTTGTAACCGATCTTGGACTTTATTGCTACAAAATTATGCCTTTTGGACTTAAGAACGTTGGGCCAACTTACCAACGGTTAGTTAATCGAATGTTAGTGAAGTCGCGATTCTCCACTGATCATATCAAAGACCTGGAATTAATGTTTGATATCTTTTGAGAATATAAAATGAAGCTCAATCCACTGAAATGTCACTTTGGGGTCGCATTAGGAAAATTCCTTGGGTTTATCGTCAACGCTCGAGGAATCGAAGCCAATCCCGAAAAGATCTGGGCAATCAAAAATCTCGAGACTCTAAGAACTATAAAGCAAGTCCAGAGCCTTAATGGTAAAGTAGCAGCACTAAGCAGGTTCATTTCAAAATCCACTGACAAATGCATTCCCTTCTTCGACCTAATTAGAAAAGGAAAACAGAACTTTGAATGGACTACAGAATGTGAGGGTGCATTCCGAGCACTAGTTCAACATCTCTCCACACCACCCATCCTGTCAAAGCCTATTGATCACGAGAGATTGTATATCTACTTGGCGGTGTTAGAGAACACAATCAGTGCTGCCCTGATCCGGGAGGAAGACCGGATACAAATGCCAGTATATCATGTTAGCAAACGACTGATTGAAGCAGAGAGAAATTATCCGAAGTTGGAAAAGTTGGCTTACTATCTTATCATTGCCTCAAGGAAGCTTCGTCAGTATTTCCAGGCTCGCCCTATCACCATTTACACCGATCAGTTGTTACGATAGATCCTTACGCGGCCTGAAATGTCCGATAGGCTACTCAAGTGGAATATCGAACTAAGTCAGTTTGACATTACTTACACTCCGAGGCGAGTATTTCAAGGATAAGTCCTAGCATATTTCATAGCTGAATTCACTATCTCGGAGGACTTGCCCGAAACCAGTGAATCTCCCGAGTATATCTAGAAGCTGCATACTGATGGTGCATCAAATGATCATTGATCCGGTGCGGGGGTTGTACTTGAAACTCCTAAAGGTCGATTTATGTACTATGCTTTAAAGTTTGATTTTCATGCGACCAACAACGAAGCCGAATATGAAGCCCTGCTTGCCGGATTGAGACTTGCCAGAGATTTAAAAATCATTGTTGTGGATATTTATTATGATTCACAACTGGTGGTGTGCTAAGTTCGGGGAGAGTACTAGGACAAAGACCGAAGACTGGCTAGTTACCTTGCTCGGGTTCAGGAAATATTAAATCAGTTCGACTATTATGCCATCTACTGTACACCTCGAGAGTGCAATTAGAAAGCCAATTCATTAACAAAACTAGCCAGTACCGATGAGGCACAACTAATTGGACTCGTTCCCATAGAGACATTATCTTCCACGAGCATCGACCAAATGGAGACAGATTGGGTATTTGAGGTCGTTCCCAGTAAGGAGTCATGGATGACTCCGTTTAGAAATTATCTCGAGCATAGGACCCTGCCAGAGCGTAGGAGTGAAATGAGACAGGTTCTTCGAAAAGCTTCACGGTTCACTATTCGGGATTGATTCATGTATAGAAGAGGGTATTCTGTTCCTTTACTCCGGTGTATCGCTCACGATGAAATCAAACAAGTATTGCATGATGTGCACAAAGGAGAATGTGGAAATCACACCATGGGGAAAGCTCTTGCCAAGAAAGTGCTCCGATACAGATACTAATTGTCGACTGTGAATCGCGATGCATCAGATTACGCCAGAAAATGTGATAGATGTCAGAAGCATGCTTGAATTCCAAGAGTTCCGCCTACTGAAATAACTCAAATGGTCAGTCCATGGCCGTTTGTTGTATGGGGCATTGATATTATTGGTTCTCTACCACTAGCCAAAGATGGTTCAAAGTACGTCATCATCGCAGTTGATTACTTTACCAAGTGACAAAAGCTGAACCCCTTGCTACAATCACAATGAAGAAAGTAATCAACTTTATATTACGCAACATTATCTATCGTTTTGGTCTCCCACATACCATCATCACCGATAACGGAACCCAATTCGACAGTGTTGAACTCAAGAATTTCTGTCAACGATTCCACATCCAAAAGGAACTCTCTACAGTTTCACACCCTCAAGCGAATGGAA
This sequence comes from Allium cepa, assembly GCA_030765085.1. Lineage (NCBI taxonomy): Eukaryota > Viridiplantae > Streptophyta > Magnoliopsida > Asparagales > Amaryllidaceae > Allium > Allium cepa. The sequence goes on from CM060941.1 coordinate 5,955,045, forward strand.
AGGTTGAAGCTGTTAATAAAGTTATAAAGTCTATTCTAAAGAAACGACTGGAAAAGGCTAGGGGCAAGTGGGTCGATGAACTTCCTATGGCTTTATGGGCTTACCGAACAACCCACAAGTCCATAACCGGCCACACTCCATTCTCTCTTTCTTATGGTTCAGAAGCCGTTATTCCAGTCGAATTAGAAGTGCCTTCTCATCGTGTGACATATTATGATCCGAAGACAAATTCTATATTACTTGCCGAATCCTTGGATTTGTTGGATGAGAAGCGAGAGGAGGCTGCCTTGAGGGCAGCCGCGTATCGAAGTCGAGTCGTCCAATTGTACAATGCCAAGGTTCGACCTCGAACCTTTGAACTCGGCGATCTCGTCTTAAAAAGAGTCTACCCAGTTCCTTCACATATGAAGCCAATGTGGGAAGGGACGTATGTTATCGAACAAAAGCTCAGAGATAGCACGTTTAAATTGTTGACCGTTGACGGTCTTACTCTGCCAAGAGCCTGGAACAGCGAGAGTCTTCGTTGCTACTACACATGACATGCTATATTTATTCGGTCTACTTTTCATTTGCAATTTGTCTATGCATTTTTGAAATTTGAATTTGTAATAAGGCAACTGACTTTGCCGTATTTTCTTATTTCAGCAATAAAATGCTATCTCTTCGAGCCGGAGCTGTGATTTTTGAAACGCATCATATGACCATCACTGTGTACGGAGAGCCAAGTTCCATGATATGGTATTTTTTTTATTCAAATACGGAGTGACTGTGATAACGACCGGTCACTCGCTAAGTGAAACCCGAGCTAGGGGGCAAGTCATCACACTAAAGCCAAAAAAGTATTGATAGACGACAATTCTCTAACTAACTCCAGATTCCCAAAGTGCGAACTAGAGTATAAACTTCAACTGCGGTGTCGAAGAGGGTGGATCCGTCCACCTAACGACTTTGCCGTATTGGAACCAAGCTCAAGGAGGATGGACCCGTCCATTTAACGACCTCGCTTGTTAACTCAGGGTGGATTTGAGTCGACCGTCCACGATCCTGATAAATCTGTCGTTCCTGGAATGCGAACGAAGTCCTAACGCCTAAACAGATGTGACTGACCATCTGTCAGCCAACTCCGGATTCTCAATGTGCGACTGGAGTATAAACACCAACTAACTCCAGGTTCCAGATTGTGAACTGGAGTATAAAATATCTACTAACTCTAAGTCCTCAGAGCATGGACTGGAGTATAAACATCGACTAACTCTAAATCCCCAGAGTGTGGATTGGAGTTTAAACGTAAACCAAAAACAAATTGACCTTCCGTAAGGCAACTCTGAGTCCCCGTAGTGATGTCAGAGTATAAACGTAAATCGGGTGTAACTCACCACTGGCGAATCAATCTAAGTCCCCAGAGTGTGGACGGAATTCTAAATATTGAACATGTGTGACTGACCATTATATTACAGCAATACTCATTTTTTATAAAAAGATAACACCATTTAATTTTTCAGAAATTGATAAAAGAATTTATCGTTTATCAAATTAATAAAAGAATTATTATTTTAAGTATAGAAAATTTAATCATTCATCATTTTATAGAAATATTACAACACTGTTAACATATTACACCAATATTCATTTGTAATAAAAAGATAATACCATTTATAGTTTTCAGAAATTGATAAATTCTTTTATCATTTTTATAAAATTTCTAAATTTTCATAAAGTGATAAAAGCACCTATCAACTTAAATACAAAATTTAAACATTTATCATTTTATATAAGCATTATAGCAGCCTTATTGACTTATTACATGGCAACAATATTCATTTTTGATAAAAAGATAATACCATTTATCGTTTTTCAAAAATTGATAAAAGAATTTATCGTTTATCAGAAATTGATAAAAGAATTATCATTTAAAGTATAGAAAATTTAATCATTCAATATTTTATAGAAACATTACAACATTGTTAATATATTACACTAATATTCATTTGTAATTAAAAGATAATACCATTTATCATTATTAGAAATTGAAATTATTTTTATAAAATTGATAAATTTTCATAAAGTGATAAAAGCATCTATCAACTTAAAAATAGAAAATTTAAACATTCATCATTTTATATAAGCCTTAAAGCAGCCTTATTGACTTATTATATTACAGCAATATTCATTTTTGATAAAAAATAACACCATTTATCGTTTTTCAGAAATTGATAAAAGAATTTATCGTTTATCAGAAATTGATAAAAGAATTATCATTTTAAGTGTAGAAAATTTAATCATTCATCATTTTATAGAAACATTACAACATTGTTAACTTATTGCACCAATATTCATTTGCAATAAAAAGATAACACCATTTATCATTTTCGGAAATTGATAAATTCTTTTATCATTTTTATGAAATTGTTAAATTTTTCATAAAGTAATAAAAGCAATGAAAGTGCAGCAGCTTGGATGTTACTGTGATGAAGTAGATGTAGAGTGTGGTGACTTAGTGGAATAAGAAATGGTAGACAATGGGGTTTGACTTAGTGGATATTTATCATTTCAATCGACAAAAATTTAAATTTACGTGTATATATTTTTTCAACCCGCAATCCCAAATTCCAAATCAATGAAAATCGCTTGGGTTTATCATTTCAACCCTCTATTTTCTCCTATTCTATATGATTATTCAGGTATGTATCATTTCAACCTATAGGGATTTTCTAACAATAACCAAAGGAACTTGCATTGTTATAACAATATAAATATAACATCAAATCATCCAATATCAACAATTAAACATACATCACAATCATCACCCAAATCAACGAATAAACATCGATAGATAACTGATTATCATTAATAGGTATTAAATTGACAATTAAATTCAATATTAAATTAAACGATGATTAAATGAAATAAAAGTTAAATTTAACTAGAATGACAATTTAAATATACCAACCATCTATCCAAATCATGTCATAAATTTAATTTAACTAACATAAGATAATTTAGTAGTTGCGAGTGGGTTAAAACACTCACCTTTGATTTTAGCCCATAAAAATCCAAACAGAAGCGCAAAAACTCAATAGCCTCCAAATTCAACCAAATCAATTTCATGTTGTCCGGAATTTAAATATAATTCCAACAGAAGAAATCGCACATGAATCAAAGTTTATATGCAAAATATGTTCACGTTATAAGAAATATTATTAAAATAAAAATTAGTACGCATTAAAAAATAAAATAAACAAACAAACAAATTTTGATACTTACATTTTTCTCAAGATGAGGCTTAAGGAAAAGATTGAAGAACAACTAAGATGAGGACAGCACGTGTACGGAAAAAAAATCATGTTTCATAAAAGAAAGCTTTTGGATTTGCGAGAATAAGTGCTTTTGAACATGAGGTGTCAGGAGAAACAAAATGCAAATGAAGAAATAAGCTGCCGGTTGTTTATAATTAGGAAATGAAGGTGGAGGGACAAAAATAAATATCGCATTTTATTTTGAAAGCTCCAGGCATTAATAATGTATAAGGAAATGTACGTAGGAATTGAAAAGTTTACAAACCAAAGGAAAGTAAAATTTTGTATACGTGAAAATGAGGCAGCAAGAATTAAATACAACCTAAAAGTCTAGGCTCAGGTATTAAATAGAAGGAGAAATGAACGGATCAAGTATTATTAATAATAACGTAACTATTTAAAACGTTCATGCAACAATTAATAACAAAAGAAATGAAGGGTGTAACAGCCTAAAATTCTCGACCTCGAAAATCGACACTAATACGTTCACTGTATAGAGTGATGAGCAATCGAGTGCCGAAAACCCCAGACTGTTAGGGTTAAGAAGAGAAAGAGGTAGAAGAAAAAATAGAAAAAAACAAAAGCATAGAATCTCACAGTCGCAACGGAATAAAATATAATATCAAATAACAATATTTATACAAAGAAAAGCTGCAACTGTCAATTTACATACAATATCAGCGTAAAATCATCCACAAAATAATCTGGATAGTTATAACAACTTGTCCCTAAATGCAGACTAAACCATCTTTACTTCGCAGCGGAATATAATCAATACGTCCCTGCTATCCAATAGTCTCCTGAGCTCCAGAACGTCCTTACTTGAAAATATGTAATACTCAGTCTGACCCGAGCATTACAATAAAGTAACACCCGAGTCAGGCTGGAAACCAGCATGAGTAAACCCATTAATATGAAATATTTAAGTTGTAAAGCTTCTTTGAAAACCCAGGTAACTCGTTCATCACTACGAGTTTATCTTGCTATAGCATACACTTATTTCACAAAATAATATCTAAGTAACCTTAGTTTAAATGACCCAGTTTACTTAATTTATTCCATTCCAGCCTATTTGTTTCTATAATCAAATCTATGAAGAATTATAGTAGTTACTAATCAAAGTGGTTCCGGATATTACTAATATCCGACCCCGATCTCTTCGAATCCAACTCATCCATAAAGCCAAGTTGTTTAAGTAAAAACAATTCAATTTAAATTTCAGAATGTCATATTCACATAGAAATTCCATCATAGATATCTATTTAAATAAACGACTCACATTTATCAACAGTTAAATCCAGCGTGTTTCATATCACAAAATAACAAGAATTAACATACTAGAGATATTTAAGCAATCAAAGTATTCAATTCAAATAAATCATTCATAGGCTAGATTTACTAGACCACAATCATCCAATTAATTAATTTTTTTAAAAATAAAATAAAATAGTTGTAATATTGCTTAATTGACATTAACTAATTTCAAGCCATTTATTTTATTTAACCATTTGGGATTAATTATTAACTTATAAAATCACTTGAGACCTTGATTAATTAGAAGTTTAAAACATTTTATTTTCCTTAACCATCCACTTAATTACATTATTTAACTTTATTTCGATAAACTCAAGAATTAATCTAAGTAATATAATTTCTAAGCTTAATCAATTCAAGTTAAAATAATTCATTTATATGACCTTTAACCAAATAATATTTAAGTAAAACACTTATCAAATAAAGGAACTGGTTAGAAAATTGTTTTGGGAAACTTGTTTATTTTCATGCTCTTACATTTAAACTTAAACTTTTATTCTTATCCCCTTCCTTGTTTACATATATATTAGAGAAGGCCTAAAGCCCAAAGCCCGGTCCTATTCTCCTCCCCTTCTTCCCTTTTATTTTTATTTTTTACTACTTGTTAATACCCCTATGCAAACCCGAGACCAACCAAGCCCAACCTGATCCTTTCCCCTCATTTTTCCCGTCTCTCTCTTCTTCTCTCTTATTCCTGATCCTAATCTTAACTACAAAACCTCAAAAACCCAGACATATTAGTGTACCGTGCACGTGCACGATCGATCGACGACCCTCCGACCCTCACTAACGAAGCCACCAAGTCGACGACGACACTCCGACCATCCCTAACCACCCAGAACCACGAACCACTCCGCAAAACAAAATCGAACAAGTGAGAGTACTTAACTTATCTTAAGGTTCAAGTGAGAGTTCAAATCTTTTTAAACCATTTAATCTTCGGAATCCAATTTATAACCCAATTTTAGCTTCAAACTTTGAAACCAATTCTTAGACAATTTCAGTTTGCAAGTTCATTTTTAACATTTAAACCTTAAGTTCAAAGTGATTTCATTTCCATAATTTCAATTCATTTCAAAAATCAATCTTTTAAATAGTATCAAATAAAGTTTTATATATATACTGCCTATAACACAGGATAATTGCAGGATATGTCAAAGCAATAAACATCCAATTAATCCAAAACACCCATCAATAACATTCATTACCAATTTTCAAAACTCAAACCCATTTTGTGGTCACACATAACTCCCTTTTCAATTCAACCCATTTAACTTCCCTAAGTTAAATCTCAATTTCATCTTGAAATTTCCAATTCAGATTATAAGTCCACAGCTTATTTAACTTTTCCCTAAGTTAAATTTTAATTCATTCAACCTTCCTCAATTTAAATTCTCCATCAATATTACTTTCCACTTATAAGTTTAAAAACTTATTTTTCTTTGGGTTTACATCTCATTCTCAAGGAGACTTTAGATTTCAACACTTGGTATTTAATTCAAACCAACTTTGATATTATGTATATCCACATGTATACATATTTATTTCATCTGTATATCAAGTCACACCCTTAAATTTTAAACCATCCTGGATTTTTAATTCAAAACAATTTCCTTTGAAATTTTCAAAACAATTCTTGTTTTTAAACAAGATTCCTATATTCAAAAATATTCTAAGTAACATTATTTATTATTTCTTTTAACACTTTGAAACAATTCCAATTCCAAATCTCTCTTGGTCTAGATTTAAATCTTCATAATTTTAAATCCGTTCAATATATAAGTCGTACTTATCAAGATTGTTACTTTCTTAAAACATTTTATTCTGCTTTTTCATTGTTTATTTAGAAAATAAGCATCCCTTTATTAAGATACAATACCCAATTTATGATAATAACCAAGATTATTATATCCGGAAACCAATTCACTATATATTATCTTATAGTTTATTTGATAATAAAATCAGGGTGACTTATTTCAACACTCTTGAAAAACACCTCTACAATTTTTGGACTTTAGTTTATGGTTTGAATCCATTTCTAGCTAAACTTATTTGTATAGTTAATTTTTATTCAATTCCTGTTTGGTTATATATATTACCACTTAATTCTTATGATCTTATTCAATTTCAATAATCAACAAACAATTATCTTAATGTATTATAATAATTAGAAAAATTATTGCTTTATGTACCAAAATATAAACTTATATAAAAATCATTTTTAAAATCATTATATAAGAAAATAACAAGTACGTCTCATATAATACACTCAACTCATTCTAGGGTACTACTAACCCTTATTTCTAATGAGTAATCCACCAGAGTCAAGGTTCTCGCCTAAACTTCTGCTTTGATACCAAATGTAACAGCCCGAATTTTTCGACCTCGAAAATCGACACTAATACATTCACTGTATAGAGTGTCGAGCAATCGAGTGCTGGAAACTCTAAACTGTTAGGGTTAAGAAGAAAAAGAGGTAGAAGAAGAAGCAGAAAAAAACAAAAGCACAGAATCTCACAATCGCAGAGGAACAAAATATAATATCAAATAACATCATTTATACAAAGAAAAGCTATAACTGTCAATTTACATACAATATCAGAGTATAATCATCCACAAAATGATCTGGACAGTTATAACAACTTGTCCCTAAATACAGACTAAACTATCTTTACTTCGCAGCGGAATATGATCAATACGTCCCTGCCATCCAGCTCGTCTCTTGAGCTCCAGAACGTCCTCACCTGAAAATCTATAATACTTGGTCTGACTCGAGCATTACAATAAAACATTTAAGTCTGAGTTCGGCCAGGCTTCTGGGGGTTTGTGAGGCAGTCGATGGGTTCAAGGCTGCGTGGATAGGAGGGATGCAGTGGAGGCGTGCTGTCCGTGGTGGTGAGACCGGTGTGGTGATGGGGATGGTGCTGATTGGACGTGAGTGTTTGGGGTCGGCGAAATGGTGAAGCTTGGTCTCGGCAGAGGGTGAGTGGATGCCGCATTTTGTTGTTGGATGCGGCCAAGCTAAGGTGGAGAAAGGATAGGGATGATATATTTTTAGAACGAACAAAATTTATGCTACAGGTAAATTGAAACTAGAGAGAAGGGTAGTTGTTTTACCAAGAAACGAGTACATACAACTTTGAAATAATATTTCCCAACGAAAATTTAAATGAATTATCATAGGGGATGACAATGGTCAGTAATTACCGAGAATATTTATTGATGATGGCTGTTGGTATAATATGGTGAAGTTGAATAGGTGAAAGGAGTCAAAAGGCATCAGGTACCGATATGGTTGTTGTTTTCACGGATTCTGCGGTGTACGAAGATTCAAAACATAGAATTGAATATACCGTTGAGATCAGCACAACAAGACGGTCAGAACGGTATATGGATATCAGTGGTACGATTGAATTATAAAAATCGAATTTTCTACTACTGCATGAAAAACATAGAAAAATAAGATCGACGGAGCTAAAGATTTCAGAATTTTGAAAAACGACAAACTAACATCTTGCTCAGAAGATGACTTAGAATTTTTTTTATGTAAAAATATTTAGGTTTCGAAAACATTTTATTTTCATCGCTTTTTAACTGATTTAATTGAAGTAAATTTACGCACGAAAATAACTTTCATATTTTTGGACGAAAATTTACCATTTGCAATGTTTAACTAGATGCGTTCCAAATATAAAATTTACATTTCATAATTTTATCGTTTAAAATTTCACAAGATTTCAATTAAATATATAAATAAAACAAATAAATTTTTTAAATAAAACAAGTAAAATTATTAAAAATTTACGGGTCGTTGTATTCTCCCCTGCTCAAAACTTTTCGTCCTTGAAAAGGAAGGAGGTAGGAGAATAGAAATAACCGGAAGAAAATAGAATGAAAAACGAAATAATCAATTGGTTCAAACCATATAAATTCAATTTAAATAAACTTATATTCAACAATTTGTTTTTAAATTCAAGGTTTTCATTAAAACTAATTTGATTTCTCGTTCATAAATGTTAGGTACAAAAGGTTTCTTTCAAATGAAATTCAATTTAAATTCAATTAGTTCAAGATACTCCTTTACGTTGATTTAATTCCATTTATTAACTTTCAAAACAAAATTTTCTTCTATTAATCATACCTATTATTTATTTAACTTATTATTCTATTTATCTCCATAAACATTTTATAATTAAAGTTTAAGAGAATAACATTTATTATACGCACTCACATTTTATTATAAAGACAATTTATTGTATATTATCCTTTTTTTTTATTTAACAATTTCAAAGATTATACATTTGAATAGTCATTTATTATAATCATACTTTATTCGACAAATTTAATTCTTCTTAATTCCAAATTGTTATTAAATTTATTTTACTTAAGATATCTTATCACATATATATTAAGTATATATATACATTTATTATAACCACTCAAATTTATTGATAACTTCCTTTAACTTCATTTATACTGTATGGTATTCAATATCATAGTTAACTTTTAAAAATTCAGGTAAGTTACGTATAATACAATTGAGTATTATGCAAATAAAATTTCTAATTTAATCATCAGGCTTAAAAGTTTATTCAAAATTTGATTTTATTTTATAATTGAAATTATCGTTTACAAAAATTTAGAATTTAACTTTCGAGTAACTTTAAATTATTTAGAGATAAATAAATATATATTATACACCAAATCGAATTTAAATCATACATCAATATATATTACAAAACAAACCATACTTTAAGAAATTCAAATCAATTTATTTTTCAAATAAACCATAGCAAAGCACTAGAATAGTCTCTCCACTTTGAAACTCGAAAATGAAAGTCGATGATGCGGTCATCATCACCGAAATTATTTTCCAGCGACAAAAGAGAAGAGCTCTAATTTAATCATTTAAAATTCTTTGAAAACCATTTATATTCGAAAATATTTTAAATAATATACATTTTAAACTTTAAAACCATATCTCGAAATTATAGAAAATTAAATTCTCAAATTCTAATTTTTTAATTTCACTTCAAATTCCAAATCGAATTATAACTAAGTTTTATAAATTCACTATATTATGCAATAGACAATGGTTTACGAAACAATAAATGAAAATCAAATATTATCATTTTGACAACAAATTCATTAACAATTTAATTTCAGAGAAATTTATACTTATATATCATATAGTCAAGCAAAATTATTTTATTTATCAAATTCGAAAACAATATTGTGTCAGTTTGCTCTGCTCAAGTGTTTTGGAAATACTATCGATAGCGTTGATCAGAAGAATCGATCGGAAACCCAAATCAACATCAACAACTCAAACAACACAACATATATAAAACATTTTTAACATTAATTTATAAATACACTTCCTCGCTCGACGATACAAGGATGGATTTCAAAATAAGTATAGAGATTCAAATTTGATGGAAATCAAATCAAAGAGAATTTTGATTCAAAAATAGGTTTGAAACAAAGATAAGATGATTAATGTCAAAATAGAAGGATTGATAAGTTTACAAAATCACGGGCAACCATAATCGGGTCGACCGTGACTTCAAAAATCAGATCGATGCAGAATTTCGAGGAAAATCTACATTCGAGGCAAATAGACTTAAATATGAAATTTGTAAGCCTAAGAATATGATTTATAAATTTAAAATAGAAAAATATTGAAGTGTTATTGTTTTTGAAAAGTTATAATAAAATCTGGAATTTTATTAATAGCATTTCCAAAATGCTGTAGTCTTATGACAACATTTTTTTAAATGATGTTGTCTTTGAATTTAACTATGTCGCAATAACTAAATATCTATTATGGCATATAAATGCCGTTGTTCCTGAACTAAACTATTTTGGAAACTATAAGTTATGATAGCACTTTATAAATGCTGTCGTTGCTATAATTTGACAATGTTTTGAAATATTATAGATTTTAACACCATTTGAGTTATATTTTAAAGTGTTAGATGGTTTAAATTTTGGAAATTGATTATTTGTGAAATATAAGGAGTTTTGAATATAATTTAATATTTGAATTTTAAGGAATTTAAATTGAATTTGAATTTAAATAAGGTTTACTTGGTTATGTGTTAAATGGAATGAAATGAAATGAGATAAATGAATTTTTGAATGAGATTTTGAAATGTGTTTTTAAATGATATTTAAATGGTATCTTTGATTTTAAAATGATATCTTTGATTTTAAAATGATATTTAAAATTGAATATGTGAATTAAAGAATGATAATGAATTGACAAAGGTTTTGAAAAGATATGATATTTTGATGATTGAAATGGATTGGAAATGATTTGATCTTTATTTTGATAAAGAATATGAGATTGGAATGATATTTGATTTTTTATAAATGAATATTTAAAGTTTTTATTAGTATGAAAGGGTATTTAATAATATTGTATTTTATTAAGTGATTATTCAAAGCTAACTAATATGAAAGTGAATTATATGTATATATGTATGTATGTATGTATGTATGTATGTATGTATGTATGTATGTATGTATGTATGTATGTATGTAAGTATGTATGAGATGTTCAAAATTTAGTTTTGAAATATGGTATATTTAAGCTTTGAATGATATTGAAAGATTGAATAGTTTATTTTGTAGATCAAATCTATATTTGAAATTGATAAGACTTGAAATGGTTTGTTGGAAAACTGAATTGAATTGAAACTGATGGTTTGAATTGTATTAAATTAAATTGGGAATTTGAAATTTGGGTTCAATTGAACAAATTTGTCGAATGAAAAAAACTAAAGGCATTTTGCATGATTTCAAAATGTATAATTTCGAAATGTTATGATTTTCAGAGTGTAATAATTTCAAGTATTTTGGTTTTTGAAAGAGTTATAACTTTGAAAGTATTATGATTTTTTGGAAGGTGAATATATGTTTGAAATGGAAATGATATATTATTAATTTGAATATAGTTTTGAAATAAAAATTGTTTTGGTTTCGAAGTATAAACTATTTTGAAAGGAATATAGTTTTGAAATGAAATGATTTGATTTTTGAAGTATAAACTATTTTGAAATGATCACAGAGTTATAATAATGTTTGGTTGTTAAAGAGACCAGGATCGGAAGTTGTCATACTCTCTGCCAACTCCGAAAACCACTTTAACAACCGTGTACGCGGTGGAGATTCCAGAATGAAGTAGGATGGTGGTGACGATCTTATTGAGGTATGAATGTGGAACCGACTCCCGTGAGTTGGCTTAAGGTGGCTAAAACAGGAGCGATCTCAGGCCAAAAAACGTAGCTCCTCTGGTTGGACGCACTTCTTCAATACTATACTCTTACTTGTAGTTGATTTGATGGCCATCCTCCGATTTTGATTTGGGAGTGTGTTCCGAGGTGGGCGTATGTGGCTGCAATTTTACCACTAGTTCATGTGCATAATTGGTATATCTACCCTGGCATTGCCTCGTGTGCCGTATCACCTACCATAGCGAGACTTACTACGAGTTTCTATTTGTTTCGTACCTATGGAGTATCTTCTCATAGTCTCCCGATCAAGAGATATGCAGGTGCTGTATAGACTATTGGCACTATTATGTGTCAAGGAGAATATTGGATCACACCTTAATGCTATTTTAAAGTAAGTTTATTTTACTGTAGACATTATTATAATAGCGCAATATTACTGCATAGTAAATAGTTTAACGGATCCTTAAAGGATGGGCGATCCCAAGCATCCTTTAAGTTACTAATGCATTTTTGTTACTGTTCACTTGAGTTGATTTACAGTTCATAAGTATTTATGTCCTGACTCGAGTATTTTGTGTTTTGCTTTACGCTTGAGTCAGATTGAGTGATTCAGCATTCAAGATTCAACTTCGAAGTTGGAGCTTTGCTTGAATATCCAGCCAACTATTTTGCTTTTGCCATCCAGTGATTTTAGTGATGTATTCTAATTTGTACCTGATGTATCTTGTTATACTTCTGTTGTATCTTGTTTAACTCTGATGTATCTTATATATATAGTAGCTTCATGAACTACTATCTCTTTTTCTTCGCTGCATTATTATTTACTCTGTGTCTGTGATCTATGATTATTTATTTACAGTATATTCTAAGATATGCCAAATTTTATTTACAACGCGGTATTTTGAGCAATTCAAGCCCGATATGTGTGGATGCGAATGGTTGAAAATATCGGGTTGTTACATTTGGTATTAGAGCTTTGGTAGCTCATGACAAACTTAGCATATATGGTAAATGTATTTACAGAATCACTTTCATTCGAGTTTGAACCTCGTCCTTTTTGACTCGATTCCTTTGAATTTTGGAACGTTCACTGCGGTTCCAAAATCCATTTGTGTCCCTCACTATTCATCTTCTTTTGATTCTGGAGTATCCCATAACTCCACTTCGAATGATCTTTATAATGAGTCGGCGGTCCCGCCAATCTCAAATTGATTTGTAAAGAGGTGAAACTCCTTTACAACAGCATCGATTCAACGGAGATTTTATATCCTCGGTTTAGATGATAATATCTCTTATTATCCCGAATTCTATCTCTTAAGATCGAATGTTGATTTACCTCGGAAATCCTCATCGATCTTATTCTTTAAGTCACAGTAGACCCAGTTAAGGTTGCCCGTGATTTATATAAGCTTATCCATCTTCCTATTCGGTTATTTAATCACCTCATCTTTGTTTTCGACTTAACTTCAAACCATTCTTGAAGTGTATTTGTAAACTAATATTTAAATGTTTTATATATTATGTTGTTTGAGTTGTTGATGTTGATTTGGGTTTTCGATCGATTCGTGTGATCAACGCTATCGATAGGATTTCCAAGACACTTGAATAGAGCAAACTGACACGATATGTTTTTCAAATTTAGTAATGAAATAAATTTTGTAACTATATTATAAATCCTTTTCTGGATTTTATTGAATTGGCTGTTAAGAAATAATTATTGATTTTATATATCATTATCTCTTGTTTCATATATAAATAATTGAACTATAAAACATCGTTATAAATTTATTTGGAAATTTAAAATGAATTTAATTCTCGATGGATTTCAAACCTTGTATTTAAAGTTTAAAGGATATATTATTTAAAGTATTTTCGAATGGAAATTTGTTTCCAAAGAATTTTAGGGTTTAAAATTTGTGCTCTTCTCTTTGTCGTTGGAAAATAACTTCGGTGATGACTGCAGCATCATCGACATCTATTTTCGAGTTTCGAAGTGAAGAGACCGTTCTGTAGTATTACTACAATTTTGTTTTGGGGAATTTGATCGATTTGAATTTCTAAAATAAGACTGGATTTATAACATATGCTGATATATGATTTAAATTTGAATGGATATATATTTATAGTATATGTGCATTTATTTATCTCTAAATAGTTTGGAATTTATCAAAAATTTAATTCCTAAATTTTATATTGAAAGATAATTTTTAAGTATAATTTCAAGATTTGAATAAATATTCAAGCTTGAAATGATTAAATTGGAAAGTTTATTTGTATAATACACAATTTCATTCCAATATAACTTATCTTAATTTTCATAAGTTGAATATGTAATTGGATAATATAGAATATAAAAAGAAAACGATTTTATAAATAAATTTGAGTGGTTATAATAAATGCTATACACTTAAATTTTAGTTATAAAAAGATTAACAGAGGAAAATAGAGAAAAGAAGACAATGGAATAATTTACAATATAAAATGATGTTAAAGGAACTAAGAATAAATTTAAGGTAGTTATAATAAGTGTAAATATATTTAACATGGGTGATAAATATATTGAGAGGAACAAATTTTATTTTATTTAGGAATAAAGAAGAATTAATTTATTGAGTACATTATGAGTATAATAAATGATTTTTTTTCAAATCCATGATTTGAGAGATTGTTTATTTAAGATAATTGAATGATAAGATGATGAAATTAGAGATGATTAAGATCTATTTAACTTATGTAAAATTAATTTTTAAAATAAGTTGAAATTTTCATGGTTTCAAATTTATTATCTTATTTTGTTTTTCAATCTATCTTTTGTTTGTCCTTTTTTCCTTATCTTGAGCAAGAATGGGAAGGCTATTGCTTATACCAGTCTGTTTAGAAATCTTTCTATAATCTTTGATACTCATTTTTGAATCTGAGCACTGCTTACCATCCACAGATCGTCGGTCAAACGGGAAGGGTGAATCAGATTCTACAAGATCTTTTTCGTGCTTGTGTTCTTGATTCTGGAGGATCTTGGGAAGATCATCTCCACCTTGTTAGACTTACCTATAACAACAGTTATCAGGTATTATTTCAATCTTTTGTCATCTTATCTTAATCCTATTTTATTCTATCTTTTTCAGTGTTCTCCCGTACTTCATTCCTTTTCGGGGACGTAAAGTTTTAAGTGGAGGAGAGTGTAACAACCCTATATTTTGTAATTATCTTAATTCTATATTTTAATTATTTAATTAAATTTCCTAATTTAAAAACTTTATTTTATTTATTAAAATGAATAAATTTTGTTATTTTAAATATAAATTTTGATTTGTATGTGAATTATGATTTCAAATATGAATAAATAGAATATTTTCCAGAAATGTGAATTTTGGTCAATAATAGTCAAACTTTGACTTTTAAATTTAAAATTTAAAATTTTGAATTTATGATTTTTATCTTTTATTATGAAAATAAATTAAATTCCAAAACCGCGTTTCGTTGAAATCCGATTAATATTGTGAAAGTTATGCTTTTTAAAATATTGTGTGTAAGTTATTTTATTTAGCAACTTTTTTTATTTTAATTTATATAAATAATATTATTGGTTTTCATATCTTGTTCTATTTGTGCATATATGTGTAACATGACGTGTTATGTATTTATGTTATTTTTTAAAAATATTTTTAAAGTATGGTTATAATTTTTCAAATGTTTATTGTATATTATTTTCAATTTTTAAAGTCTAGTTTCAATTATTAAACTATTTTCTCATTTATTTTCTATTTTTCTGTAAATTATTTATTTAGTATCCTTTGTATTTCATTTTGTTTTCTTTTCTATTTTATTTTCTGAATTGTATTTAGTTTATTTCAATTTAAAAGAAATTAGAAATTTCAAGAGTCAAAACCCTTTCATTTTCCTTTTCTCTTTCCATTTGCCTTTGACTTTTGTTTGCACAAAAAATGGACAAACACCTCCAAGTCGTGTTATTTAGTTGATTATATGTAATTTTCAATGATTTTAGATGAGTATGTAAATATGAGAAAAGTAGGGGCTGAAATGTAAAAGACACAGATTTATAGTGGTTCGGCCAGAATGTGCCTACGTCCACTTTATATGTTATTATCTTCTTTCTTTCAGGTTACAAGTACAATGCGTTGTATACAAGTGTATGAAAGTAGTTTGAAAGTTCCTTCCTTGCTTGAGCTCTCAAACTTGTCCGCCATTGTTGTACCCCTGCCCCTCTATTTATAGAATGAGGTAGGGGGCAGGGGTCTTGGAAGTATATAACTGCTGGCGGGCCCGGGCTGAAGCGATCTGGACTGGCAACTATGTGGTTCGGCGAGGCTCATTCGGTGTTGCGTGGATATGGAGGCTTGGACCGGTGTTGGGTAGTTCGGCATGTAGGTGTTGTGGTGGTTCGGTAGTATGGTTGGTCCGGTGGCGATTGTGGTTCGGCAGTAGCGAGGTGTGGTGGTTCGGTAGTATGGTTGGTCCGGTGGCGATTGTGGTTCGGCAGTAGCGAGGTGTGGGCTTTGGACCGGCAAGGGTCTTGTCCGGTGGTTCGGTGGTATAAAGGACGCCGAATGAGGTGGAGCCGAACGAGGTGGGGACCGAATGTGATGGAGCCGAATGAAGTGGAGCCGAATGAGTTGGAGCCGAATGTGGTGGAGCCGAATGAGGTGATGGTTGAACGTTGGATGGACATCTAGGTTAGTATTGAGCTTCTTGGCTGTCGAACGAAGTGGAGGCTGCAAGCCCGGGTGACATTTTGACTTCCTGGTCCCTAGATCTTCTGGGTGAGAATTCGCCCAACATTTGCCCCCCAAAGTGGGGCACGTGCTTGCATGTGTCGCGCTTTGTTTTTCTTGTGGCGGGGAGATTGGCTTTGTAATGCCGGTGATCGGACGTTCGTATTCCGTTAATGTCCTGCAAAGAAATTTACAGTTTTAGCGTGATTTCGAATAACGACCGTTCATGATCGAAATATTCGAGTTGAAGTGAACTGTGCCGTTAAGGACGATAGAGTGAGCCCCGAAGGGGCTTGGCATCGTCGATGCCCGGTTTATGTTTGTGAAGATGGTTTATTGCCAGCTCAGAGCATGCCTAGGGATCGTTCGCAACCCCGTACATGTGTAAGTAGCTTAGCCATTTCATAATAATTATCAAATATCCATATGACCGATGGGCTTAAGAATGCGTGTCAAAGTGTAAATTCCCACGATGGTAGGGTTAACAACCATTCAGAGCGTGCCTAGGGACCATTCGAGGTCGCGTACACGTGTAAACGATTTAATCCACGTCGGTGAGGATTTTACGACTTATTCATCTTTATCTTAATCTTATTTTATTAGTTAGTTCTGGGGTTCGGTACTTATCTGAGGGAGGCGCTTTGCACGCCACTAGTTCCTGGTCTTGATCGGTAGAGAGAGAATTTCATTCGGTTTTTGGTTGGTCCGGCTACTCACATTCGGCTTCTGGTGGTCCGGTATTATTGGTCCGGTTGGGCGAGTCGTTTGGTTCGGTGGTTGTGAGTTCGCCTATATATAGAGGCCGTACCCCCCTTGTTTTTCTTCACCGAACCAGCAAGCGCCGAATCAATCTATTGCCGAACCAAGTGTTTTGCCGAACCAACCTTATACCGGACCAGGTATACACTTATTGCCGAATACACACGTACGTCTTTGTTTCACCGAATGAGATTACGGCCTTGGGGCCGAATGCCTTGCGTACCGAATGCCCCTGATACAGTGCCACCGAATGAACATGATGACCGAATGAGATGGAAAACCGAATGTACATGATGACCGAATGAACTTGATGACCGAATGAGATGGAAACCGAATGAACATGATGACCGAATGAACTTGATGACCGGATGAGATGGAAACCGAATGAACACGATGACCTTGAAAACTTTAGTTTGCGAATGAAATCCCACACTTGCACGCACTTGTTTGTTTACTTTTCTATGTTCCCTGTTCTAATGCCTTGCTTTCCTTGTGTTGCAGAAAATGTCTCGCAAAGCGGAAACACGATCGGATAGAAAGAAGTCTAGAGGCACAGGAGAGCCTTCTTCTTCCTTGCCCCCAGTCCAACCAGGATCCGGGCAACACCGACCTATTCCGAGGTCTCTAGTGGACGGATATGGTCCACAGGAACTTTTGGTCTCTCCCCCGGATTGCTTTCCTAGCTCCCTAAAGGAGGAGCAACTTGACGTCATATCCCGTTCCTTCGGGATAGATAGGGCTCTTATGCTGCTGCCGGGAGATGGAGTGATGCCATATAATCCTCCCGAGGGCTACTTCGCTTTTAGCAGGTACCATTGCATGTGCGGCGCTATCCCCCCTATCAACGCTTGGATAGTAAGCTTCACCACATATTTGAAGGTGGCTCCCTTCCAGCTTCAGCCTAACTCATATGCTATCCTGGTGAGCCTCTTTGTCATCTTCCAGAGGAGGTACGGGCGTCCTCCTTCTAACCGGGAAATCCGATACTTGTACAACCTGAGAGGCTATAAGAAGGGGTCTCCGTATATTAGTCTGGAGGCGGCCGTACCCTTCAAAC
Organism: Allium cepa; assembly: GCA_030765085.1. Lineage (NCBI taxonomy): Eukaryota > Viridiplantae > Streptophyta > Magnoliopsida > Asparagales > Amaryllidaceae > Allium > Allium cepa. Next base: position 5,973,442 of record CM060941.1, read on the forward strand.
CAGTTCTGGACTTATATTCCAAGTTTACCATGTTCAAGAAAGAGTGGTTCTTCATCAAGGACGATGCTGTTTCTTTCCGCCTTTTCACTTCTGGCTGTAAGATGGATTTCATTTATATTTTCCATGTTTTGACTGTAGTGTTTTTTCTGACATGCTTCTATTTCTGGCTAGCGACAGGTGGTATTGCAGTTGTGGAGGATGATTCCTTGGTGCGAATGGCTGCTGAACTAAAGGCTATTCCGGCACGGGACCGGTCGGCCTCCTTCTTGATCAGGAATGCAACCCTCTTGGAGTATAATTTGATCTTACCGCACCAGTCCGTGGTTAAGCAAAGAGACACGGCTGAGGAGAAGGCTGCTAAAGCTAAGGAGGGGGATAAGGTAAAGAGCGGTAAGAGGGAGCCTTTCGCAGAGCGTCCCGTGGTCGGGGGGAAGAAACTGAGGAAGTCCGATGGCCCTTCTCCAAGTACTTGCCCGATTGTCCCGGAGGAGGAAGGTGTAGAAGAGGAGGAAGGAGGCGAAGTTGGAGAAGGGTCGGAGGGTGGAGGAGATGGCGACGGTCAAGGTGGTAGTGGTGTTGCTGCTCTAACCTCTGAACAAGACCTCGAACTGGATGAGGCTCTCCGTCGGGCCTTCGGGGAGTCGGAGGGAGAGTCGGAAACGGAGAAGGGAACGGAGAAGGCAAAGGAGACCGGCAAAGCTGTGGCTGGCACTGACCCATCCTCTAGGGGTTCCTCAGCTAGGGTGATTCCGGCGATGCAAGGTGAACTTTTGTCTTCTGCCGATTCTATTTTCGATAAGGACTTAGAAATTTTTTACGGTTCACTTCCGTCCTGGAATGAGATCCAGGACTTATTGCAGTATCCCACTCCTCCGCCGGGTTTGTATAATAGATGTGTCTCCTCACTTTTCTTTCTTTTTAACTTAGCACATTTTTTGAATTGCGGATTATTGTATGTTCGTAACACTTGTTCTTTATTCCAGGGGCAGGCCAGGCGGGTAAAACGTCGGATGTTCGACACCGCCTTGAACAATTTAAGTCGAGGAGAGCTTCCGCGAAACCTTCTACTGATCGCACTGGGGACGTAGTCAAGTACCGCCCTCTTCTTGGGGTCATCGAAGAGGGCATTCAGAAAAGGAAGCGGAGTCGTTCCTTATTTGAGTCTTCTTCTGCTTCGCAGCTTCCTACTCTGCCTCCCCCTACTCAGCCTCCTCGTGATACTACGGAGGAGAGCACGGAGCCCTGCCCCCCTCCTCCTCCTTCCAAGAGTTCTACTGTCATTCATATAAGGCGTCCCGATGTGCCTCGCCCCGTGCCTCGTGACCCTTTTGCCGGCCATCCTGATTTAGACCCAAGTTTTCGGGACATTTCATTCGATGAGACCACGGGCGAGCACCTACTTCCCCGCAACCCCATGGTAAGAGTGCTGGACGAGGCCAAATCTTTAGATCTTGATTTACTTACTACACGGATAGTCACCATGGGGGATGAGGCCAAGGCTAATATCGACCGGGTGGCCGCAGAGACCAAGAAGTTAATGGAGCATCATGCTAAGTTGGTCAAGGCCGGGGAAGAGATCGGGAGTGCTAACATTCGGTTGAGGTTAAAGGTTGCCGATCAGGCCAAGCAACTCGCCGACCAAGCCATCCAGATTTCCCAGCATGAGGAAGCCTCCAAGCGTCTGAAAGAGACCATGGAGAAGGCCAGTAGGGCGGAATTACGGAAGATGGAGGTCGCTTGCAGGGAACGGATTAACATAGCTATCGCAACGGTGGATGAGGTTCGAAATGCGGATCTCGAGCGGGTAGAGGAGTTGTCAGGGAGGCTCGAGGCTGCGGAGATGGCTCAGGCCGAGTTGAAGGAGGAGATGGAGGAGATGAGGAGGTCCCTCAAGTTGAAGGAAGAGGAAATGAGGAGGTCACTCCAGGCTGACTGCTTGAGATACCAATCAGAGAGGGACGTCGCCATCACCAAGTTGCAAGCTTCCGAGGCCCGGGTGAGGGAGTTTGAGGAAAACGAGGGGATGATGGATGAGATGTTGCAGGATATGTACTTCCACACTTGGAAGGAGGGCGGCTTGTCTTGGATGGACGATTACCCTCGGGTCATGGCCAAGGTGTATCTCCAGGCTTTAGAGGAGGCCAGGGTGAATGCGGGTAAGGAAGGCGGAGAGGCTTTCAACTTGAGTGCGGTTACTGCTCAGTTCTCAAAGGAGGAGCAAGCGGCGGTGAAGGAGGGGATGCGGCTACTCGCTGCAGAGGAAGCGGGCGTGCAGTTGGATGATGAGGATCAAGCGGCGGATGCTGGTGAGTTATTCTTTTCCCTTTCTTTTCTTTTCGTGTTTTCATAACTTGATCGTTCGTTTAATGAATTCCTCTTCTGATCTGGACAGGTGGGACTTCAGATCCACATGCTGGGGGCTCCGATCCTGCGGCTAAGTAGGCTGGGGGAGTTGGTGATGGAGTGTGGATGCATCTGCCATCTTTTTGTTTCTTTTTTATCACTGTTCATGTTAGTCTTTGATATGCAACTGTAATAAAATTATTTGCAAAGAATAACTTCGTGTGATCTTATAATATAAGCTGATTTTGTCATGTTTAAATGTTGTTGCTATCTTTATGTGCTGTGTGAGAAGTATAATTATGTATATGTCTGTGATTCCACTTGTGTTTGATGTTAAGTTTTTGCTTGAAATATAATTTCACGTTTTGCAATGTCAGTGTATGAATAAGTTATAGTTACGCATTTATGTACAAGAGAAGAGAGTACCGCCCTTTATGTTTTATTCGCAGGCGGTAGCTTTGAGTGTCTTGTGTAACTGTTCACGGGTATAGCCGAGCGCCCTGCTACCCAGCACGCAGGCTTAGAGCCTCATGAGTGAATGCTTCCTATTTGGTTTCCTGTACTTTAGAGTTTGTTATACAGGATAGGAGAAAAATATTTAAATGAAATGGAAATATAGTAAAAGTAAAACTTCCAGTCACGGAAGGCCGTCGATGTGCTTAAGTTCGTGGCAAACGGGTTTTGTAGTCACTTTCCCTAGCTGTGGGTCTTGGAGACATTTGTCACCCATCTTACGCCTCCGCGGGGAGTTTTCTTTTTTACCACAGCCGCACTTAAGACACATCGGAGCCGAGATCGCGCACGGTAACTACCCGAACCATTATGGTCCGTAATCGTGGGTATTATTCGATTTACCGTGGCCGGCTAGCGTGGGTGCCGTTGGCCGTGAACTACCCCTGGCTGGCCACACCTTATGTTGGGGCTTAAAGTAGGTTCACAGTTACCGACGAGCCGAACGCCGTAATGAGCTGCCATCGGCTATAGTCGGCCTTTATGATGACTTATAATCGGCTCATTACAGTTGGCTTTGAGGGCAGGCGCGCAATGAGTTAACCAGCAGCAGAGGGATGCTGGGGCAAAAGAGTCTCATTGGCGAGTGCATAGAATCGTAGCGTACCTGTTAGGCCTAGTCCAGATGAGGCCGCGGTGCGTCTTGAGTGGAGATGCCATAGAATTTTGTTCAACAGAAAGGGATAACGCTTAACAAGTAGCCAAGACATAAAGGAACAAGTTAAAAAGAGACAAGATTTTTTAAAGTGGTTCGGCACGAAAATGCCTACGTCCACTGATTCTCTTTGTTAATTCACTTCATATGGGCAGTACAAGTTAAGAAAAGTATCGACGGAGGTGTCGGATGTTCCATGCCCTCTGGAACACCTCTCCGTCCACTGTTGACAAAATGTAAGCTCCGTTGTGGAGATCTTTGTGAATTACATATGGTCCGTCCCAGATGGGGTCCAGTGCCCCGGGGCGCGGAAAGATTCGCCTGAGGACAAGATCTCCTTCTTGTAAGCTGCGATGCTTGACTTTGGAATTGTATAGTGCTGCCACTTTTTGTTTGTGAGCTGCTGCTTTGAGTGCTGCATCGTTTCTCCTTTCCTCAATCAGATCCAAAGACATGAGGAGGAGTTCTTCGTTTTCTTCTGGGTTGTAGTGGATCCTACGGTGGGAAGGCACAATAGTCTCAACTGGGAGCATTGCCTCCGATCCATATGCCAAAGAGAAAGGAGTATGTCCCGTTGATGTTCTGAAAGATGTGCGGTACGCCCATAGTGCCGTAGGAAGTTCGTCCACCCAAGCGCCTTTTGACTTTTCAAGTTTCTTCTTGATTAGGGTTTTGAGAATTTTGTTGACAGCTTCAACTTGTCCGTTTGCCTGAGGGTAAGCTACTGATGAGAAGCTTTTATGAATTCCATGCTCTTGGCACCAGTCGGCAAATTCTTCGCTGTCAAATTGGAGTCCGTTGTCTGATACGATCTTGAGGGGGACTCCATACCTGCACAGAATGTTTTTGATCAAGAAGTTGATAACTTTTGCTGAAGATATTTTATTTAAAGGTTCCGCTTCCACCCATTTGGTGAAATAATCGACTGCCACTATAGCATATTTGGCTCTGCCTCGGCCCGTTGGCAGTTCGCCAATTAAGTCAATTCCCCATACAGCAAAGGGCCAAGGGCTGGTCATTTGAGTAATTTCGTTTGTGGGTAGTCGAGGGATCTTGGCGAACTTCTGACATCTGTCGCATTTCTTAACGAAGTCTAGGGCATCTTTGTTTAGTGTGGGCCAGTAATATCCATATCGGAGTATCTTTCTTGCCAAAGTCTGTCCTCCAGTGTGATCTCCGCATCCTCCCCGATGGATGTTTGTTAATATCTCCTTGGCTTCCCTTCCGGCGACGCATCTTAATAGGGGGCTAGAGAAGCCACGCCGGTAGAGGATGCCTTCTTGTATTGTGTAGTGGGGAACTTTCCTCAAGATCTTCTTGGCTTCGTCACGCCTGTCGGGTAGTATGCCATCTTGCAAATATTTCCGGATAGGAGTCATCCAGGTTCCTTCTTCGATTGCAGTTATCAGATTCGCTTGTTCGAAACTCGGGGCTAGCTGCCTTGAGATTGCTAGTGCTCCGGGAATGGTGCTGTCCTTCATACTAGCTTGCTTTGCAAGTTCATCTGCCTCTTGGTTTTCTTCTCGAGGAATGTGTTTGATTAGATAATGGTCCAATCGATCGAGCAGCAGTCTGGTTTTCTTTAGGTATGCTGTGAGCCGTTCTCCTCGAGTCTGGAATTCTCCTAGTACCTGGTTTACGATAAGCTGAGAATCACTATGAATACATAAGGAATTGATCCCAATTTCTAGGGCCAGTTCCAATCCCGCTATTACTGCTTCATATTCAGCATCGTTGTTAGTGGCCGTGAACTCCAATCTTAATGCATAATACAACTTTCTTCCCCTGGGGGTGACGATCACAATACCTGCCCCCGAGCCTTGTTCGTTCGATGCTCCGTCTACAAAGAGGTTCCACTTGATGTTTTTTGCCACTTCGGATTGTTCCTTGCCTTCGTTGGTAGTGAATTCGGCAATGAAATCAGCCATGGCTTGTCCTTTGATAGCGGTGCGGGGATGGTAGGTGATATCATACTGACTTAGTTCGATGCACCATTTGAGGAGTCGCCCAGAAGTGTCAGGACGATGGAGCACTTGTCTTAGTGGTTGATCGGTTAGAACCCTGATGGAGTGAGACTGGAAGTAGTGTCGCAGTTTCCGTGACGCGATCAATAAACAATATGCTAACTTCTCAAGTTTAGGATATCTGGCTTCTGCACCCGTAAATCTCTTGCTTACAAAGTAAACCGGGCGTTGTGTGCGGTCTTCTTCTCTTACCAAGGCGGCGCTTAGAGCATGAGATGATACAGCGAGGTATAGGTATAACACTTCACCTTCATTTGGAGTTGAGAGTACTGGTGGTCTCTGAAGGTGTTCGATTAGGTTGAGGAAGGCTTTTAAGCATTCGTCGGTCCACTCGAACCTCCCTTTGTCTTTCTTGAGTGCTTCGAAGAAAGGGACACACTTGTCAGTTGCCTTGGAAATGAATCTGCTTAGGGCGGCCACCTTCCCGTTTAGGCTCTGCATTTCTTTTCGAGTGGAAGGTATCCTTATTTCTTTTAAAGCCCGGACTTGTTCAGGGTTTGCTTCGATTCCTCTGGCGTGGACGATGAATCCTAAGAATTTTCCCGATGAAACTCCGAAGGAGCACTTTAGAGGATTCAGCTTCATTCCATACCGGCGAAGTACCTGAAATATATCGTCCAGATGGCTTACATGGTCGTTGGCTTTCCTGGACTTTACCAACATGTCATCCACATATACTTCCATAGTTCGTCCTATCAGTCCTGCGAACATTTTGTTGACGAGGCGTTGATAGGTAGCTCCAGCATTTTTGAGTCCAAAAGGCATGACTTTGTAACAATATAATCCGCGGTCGGTGATGAAGCTAGTGTGGTCCTGATCGGGAGCGTGCATGGGGATCTGGTTATATCCGGAGTATGCATCCATAAAAGATAGGAGTTCGTGCCCAGCTGTGCTGTCTATGAGTTGGTCAATTCGGGGAAGTGGGAAGCAGTCTTTCGGGCAAGCGTCATTCAGATTGGAGAAGTCAATACATGTTCGCCACTTTCCATTGGCCTTTTTTACTAGCACCGGGTTAGCGATCCATTCTGGGTAGATGGCTTCCCGTATGAAGCCATTAGCAAGTAGATTTTTTACTTCCTCATCAAGGGCTGCTGATCGCTCTGCCCCCATGCTCCTCTTTTTCTGCTTTACTGGTACCTTGGTGGGATCGATGTTCAACATGTGGCATGCTATGTCTGGGGAGATTCCTGTCATATCGGCATGGGTCCACGCAAATACATCTAAGTTGTGGCGGAGGAAGTCAATGAGTTGATCCTTCAATCCCGTTTTCAGCTGAGATCCGATTTTTAATAGTCTACTTGAATCATGCTTATCTACCGATACGAATTCCATAGCCTCTGCAGGCTCGGCGGTAGCCTCCTCCTCTTTATCCCTGGGGTCTAGTTCATTGAAGGGATCGCTTGTGTATCGAAGAGGAGGGGCTTTCTTTAGTTGCTATGCCTCCAAGCTTTTCATGCAGAGAGTAGTCTCTGCATCTTTTCCTTTATTCTTTCTGCGGTTATTGCGAAGTTCAGTTACGTAGCAGTCTCGGGCAGCATCTTGATGTCCTTCTACTTCTCCTACTCCGTTGTCTGTTGGAAATTTCATTTTCAGGCACCAGGGGGCTAATACAATCTGAAAGTCAGACAAGGCTGGTCTTCCCAAGAAAGCGTTGTAAGCCGAGTGGTTTTCTATTAGTACGAACGTTTGTTTTCGCACAACGGAGCGGGGATGACTTCCTATTTCGACGAAGAGGTCAAGTTGCCCGAGAGGCATCTTTGCATCTCCAGTGAAACCGTGCAGTGGTTTGTCACAGGGGGATACATCCTTCATTGATAACTTCATTTTGTCGAAAGCATGTTTGAACAGGATATTAACGGAGCTTCCCGTGTCTATTAGAATCCGAAAAACTTTAGCTGGACCAAACCAGGCAGAGATGACCATGGGATCCATATGTGGGTACTGTCTTCCTTCCAAATCATGCCTACTGAATACAATGTCATTGTTTTCTTTTCGTTTCGGGTGGCGTTCCTCCGTAATGGAGTTAACATATCCTTCGGCATTTCTAAGCGACTTGCCGTACCTTTCCATCTCTGCCCAACTTCTGTCGGCGATGTGTGGTCCTCCTGAGATGGTAAGGACCACTATCTTCTCTTGACTAGAGCCACTGGTGTTGTGATTGTTGCGATTCCCTCCGCCTACTTCTGGGAGGGGTTGCTTTGAGTTCTCGTTGGCAGGAGTTGGAGTCCTGTTCTGACCTTTCACATAACGTTCCAGTCTTCTTCTTCTAATGTGTTCTTCGATCAAGTCCCGAAGATGGTGGCATTCATTGGTGTCATGTCCGTGGGATTCGTGGAAGCGACAGAACTTTCCGGACTTGAGTGCGTTATCTGATTCTTTCTTGTGCGGGGGGCGCTTGTATCCGAGTTCGCCCTGAGTGGCTAGGTAGATGTTTTCGATTGTTTCATTCAAAGGAGTGTAGGAGTCAAATCTTGGCCCTGGTCGATATTGGCGCTTCTCAACCTTTCTGCCCCCAGCATTGTCTCTAGATTCATTTCTTCGAGCGTCCTTAGCTGCAGTGGGAACCTTGTCCTGAACTATCTTGCCTTGTTGCCCTGACTGCCTCTCCGTAGCAGCGTCTTCAAGTCTCATATACTTTCCAGCTTCATGGAAGAAATCAGGCAAGGTAGTTGGTTTTTCCTTAGTTAATCTTCTGGCAAACTTGGTGTCTGGATGTACACCACTACAGAGGGCCATCAGAGTGAGTTTTTCATCGGCATCTTGAACTGCTGCCGCTGCGGCGTTGAACCGTGTTAGATATTGTTGCAGCGTCTCTCCGGATTTCTGTTTGACATTGGATAGAGAATAAGCATCCTTGGGTTGTTCCACATGGATGCGGAACTGGCTAATAAACCTTTCTTTTAACATCTCCCATGAGCTGATGGATCCTTGGGGTAGATGGCAGAACCAGGAGGTAGCTAGATCTGATAGGAATAGCGGAAAGCATTTACATAGTACTCCTTCTGTTGCTCCACTCATGAGCATATGCTGGGTGTACCTCTGCAGGTGTACGATGGGGTCGGAAGTTCCTTTGTAAGGTTCCATGGTTGGCATTTTCCATTCCCGGGGAGTGATGGCAGTTTCGATATTTCGGGTAAAGGGACTGGTGACCCTAGCGCCTATTCCCCGGTCCCTTTGCTCCCGTTGGACACATTCTCTGAATAATCGTGCCATTCGTTCGTCAGAACTTGGAGCGGACAAAAATGAGCTCGGTTCTTCCCTGCGGGATCTATCTCGTCCAGATGCCCTGTAGGGATGGTACAGTCTATCACCTCTAGCATTATCCAGTGGTTGTCTTTGGCTGCTTGGATGCACGCTAGGACCAGCTACAGTTGCCCCCTGCCTTGATCTTCCCCTGTGGGGTTCTGTTTCGAGCACATCCATGGGGTCAACTTCGGGCTGGGTTCTAGCTCGGCTCTGTTCAGCGGGGTTTCTATGATTAGGTGGCATGACTGGCTCAGCTACATCCGACCCTCGCCTGGTGCCTCCCCCGCTAGGTTCGGTTCCCAGGGCTTCCTCGAGTCGAAATTCGGGCTGAGTCCGGGCGCGGCCCCTATCATCGTTTTTCCTGTTGGTAGCTTGTTCGAAGAGTGAAGACCTTTGTTGCCTCCGGGATCCTCCGGATTGGGATTCACCCCATGATTCCGTGTTGCGGTTGGACTCTTCAGCATCCCTTAAGCGTGACATGAGTTGGTCCACCAAAGTTTCTTGTTGGGATGTGAAGCAGTTAGTTACTTCAGCCACAACCCTGTCCAGATCTGCCCTAGTGATTGGTTGTTCCGTTGCGGGACCAGTTGGATTCTCCTGATTTTCATCTGGTACTGCTGTTGAAGTGGGCTGATCTGTGATTGCTTGATCTGGAAGGCTGCTAGTTGCGATGTTCTTTCCTTTGTTAACATCCCTTCTCTGTTTGGAAGGCATGATTTCTAAGCAACGAGTGATGTTGTTAGGAAGAAGGTTGAGTGGGAGAAGATGAAGTCTGAGTTCAGTTCTCAGTGAAAGCACCAAAAATGTTTGCACAAAAAATGGACAAACACCTCCAAGTCGTGTTATTTAGTTGATTATATGTAATTTTCAATGATTTTAGATGAGTATGTAAATATGAGAAAAGTAGGGGCTGAAATGTAAAAGACACACAGATTTATAGTGGTTCGGCCAGAATGTGCCTACGTCCACTTTATATGTTATTATCTTCTTTCTTTCAGGTTACAAGTACAATGCGTTGTATACAAGTGTATGAAAGTAGTTTGAAAGTTCCTTCCTTGCTTGAGCTCTCAAACTTGTCCGCCATTGTTGTACCCCTGCCCCTCTATTTATAGAATGAGGTAGGGGGCAGGGGTCTTGGAAGTATATAACTGCTGGCGGGCCCGGGCTGAAGCGATCTGGACTGGCAACTATGTGGTTCGGCGAGGCTCATTCGGTGTTGCGTGGATATGGAGGCTTGGACCGGTGTTGGGTAGTTCGGCATGTAGGTGTTGTGGTGGTTCGGTAGTATGGTTGGTCCGGTGGCGATTGTGGTTCGGCAGTAGCGAGGTGTGGTGGTTCGGTAGTATGGTTGGTCCGGTGGCGATTGTGGTTCGGCAGTAGCGAGGTGTGGGCTTTGGACCGGCAAGGGTCTTGTCCGGTGGTTCGGTGGTATAAAGGACGCCGAATGAGGTGGAGCCGAACGAGGTGGGGACCGAATGTGATGGAGCCGAATGAAGTGGAGCCGAATGAGTTGGAGCCGAATGTGGTGGAGCCGAATGAGGTGATGGTTGAACGTTGGATGGACATCTAGGTTAGTATTGAGCTTCTTGGCTGTCGAACGAAGTGGAGGCTGCAAGCCCGGGTGACATTGTGACTTCCTGGTCCCTAGATCTTCTGGGTGAGAATTCGCCCAACAACTTTTCATTTTCCAATTGCCTTTTTATTGTTTGGCCAAGCATTTCCTTTTATATTTCACATGAATTTCCTTCTCATATCATTCAATTCATGGTTATTTCCATTTGAGAACAAAAAAAAGAGTAATGGCTTCCTCTATCTCTTGTTTTCTTCATTCTTTTGCTTTGATTTATGGCTAGCATTCTCGAATCTTGCTTGGTCATAACCACTATCACCTTCACCAACCACCACCATCATCTCCTCCTCATCATCCACAACCTACAACCATCCCTCTCTGTTGGGCGTGTTTCCACCCATGAGTTTCCATCCTTCGTCGAACCAAGCCCATCCGGTCTAAGATCCATGCCGAACCAGCTCATGTCGAACCAGATAACTCCCTCCTTGCATAGCCGAACCAGACTCCACTTCCAAGCCTCGCCGAACCAACCCACCAAGAACCCCTGCCGAATGAAGCTCCACCGAACCAACATAACACCATCACCCCCCGGACCAACCACTACCGGACCAATGCCACCGAGCCAAGATTACCACCGTACCAAGGGACGAAGTCACAATCACCGGTCCAAAACCCATCATCACCGAACCACTTCCCTACCGGACCAAACCCCAACCTTCTCCGAAGCTTCGCCGAACCAGAACGCTGCCAGGCCAGATTGCTTCAACCCAGGCCCATCAGCAGCTATATACATCCAAGACCCCTGCCCCCAGCCTCATTCTATAAATAGAGGGGCAGGGGTACAACAATGGCAGACAAGTTTGAGAGCTCAAGCAAGGAAGGAACTTTCAAACAACTTTCTTATACTTGTACTTAAAGCTTTGTACTTGTAATCGGAAAGAAAAGAGAGAATAACATATAAAATGGACGTAGGCACGTTCTGGCCGAACCACTATAAATCTGCGTGTCTTTTACAGTTTAGCCCCTGTTTTTGTATATATTTGCATAAATCATCCAAACCGCTAAGAACAACGTAAAATCAACTAAATCATACGACTTTGAGGTGTTTGTCCATTTTTTGTGCAAACATTTTTGGTTCTTTCACTGAGAACTTGGAACTCGAAGCTTCAGCTTCCCTCATTCAACCTTCTTTCCCAATAGCACCCTTCACTGCCTAGGAAACATGACTTCCAGGCCGAGAAAAGACGCCAACAAGGGAAAGAACATTGCAACCAGCAGCGCTCCAGATCCAGTGGATCCAGATCAAGAGAACCATCCCACTACGACAGCAGATCAGGCAAATCCGACAGCCCCTGCCGCGGAACAACCGGCAGCAATCACTAGGGCAGATCTAGACAGAGTTGTGGCTGAAGTGACTAACTGCTTCGCATCCCAACAAGAAGCTTTGGTGAACCAACTCATGTCACGCTTGAGGGATGCCAAAGAATCCAACCGCAATGCTGAATCGTGGGATGAGTCCCAATATGGAGGGTCTCGGAGACAACAAAGGTTTTCCCTCTTCGAAGAAGCTATCAACAGGAACAACAGTGATAGGGGCCGCGCCCGGACTCAGTTCGAACTCCAACTCGAGGAAGCGCTTGGAACCGAACCCAATCGGGGAGGCACCAGGCGAGGGTCGGATGTAGCTGAACCGGTCATGCCGCCTAATCATGGAAACCCCGCTGAACGGAGCCGAGCTAGAACCCAGCCCGAAGTTGACCCCATGGAAATGCTCGAAACAGAACCCCACAGGGGAAGATCAAGGCAGGGGGCAACTGTAGCTGGTCCTAGCATGCATCCGACCAGCCAAAGACAGCCATTGGATAACATCAGAGGTGATAGGCTATACCATCCCTACAGGTCATCTGGACGAGATCGATCCCGCAGGGAAGAACCAAGCTCATTTTTGTCCGCTCCAAATTCTGATGAAAGAATGGCACGATTATTCCGGGAATGCGTCCGACGGGAGCAAAGGGATCGAGGGATAGGCGCTAGGGTAGCCAGCCCTTTCACCCGCGACATCGAAACTGCCATCACCCCTCGAGAATGGAAAATGCCGACGATGGAACCGTACAAGGGAACTTCCGACCCCGTTGTACACTTGCAGAGATACACACAGCATATGCTCATGAGCGGAGCAACGGAAGGAGTGTTGTGTAAATGCTTTCCGCTATTCCTAGCAGACCTAGCTACCTCCTGGTTCTGCCATCTACCCCAAGGATCTATCAGCTCATGGGAGATGTTGAAAGAAAAGTTCATTAGCCAGTTCCGCATTCATGTGGAACAACCCAAGGATGCTTATTCTCTATCCAATGTCAAACAGAAATCCGGAGAGACACTGCAACAATATCAAACCCGGTTCAACGCCGCAGCGGCCGCAGTCCAGGATGCCGATGAGAAACTCACCCTAATGGCTCTCTGTAGTGGTGTGCACTCGGATACCAAGTTTGCTATAAGACTAACTAAAGAAAAACCAGCTACCTTGCCCGATTTCTTCCATGAAGCTGGGAAGTACATGAGACTCGAAGAGGCTGCCACTGAAAGACAGACAGGACCACAGGCTAAAACGACTCATGGAAACGCCCCCGCCACAGCGAAGGACATTCGGAAATACGACGCCAGAGACAATACAGGGGGCAAGAAGGGAGAAAAGCGCTTGTACCGACCAGGACCGAGATTCGACGCTTACACTCCCCTGAATGAAACAGTCGGGAACATCTTCCTGGCCACCCAAGACGAACTTACATACAAGCGCCCCCCGTACAAGAAAGAGTCAGATCGCGCAATCCAGTCCGGAAAATTCTGCCGTTTCCACGAGTCTCATGGGCACGATACCGATGAATGCCGCCATCTCCGAGACCTAATCGAAGAACACATCAGGAGAAATAGGCTGGAATGCTATGTAAAGGGCCAGGACAGGACACCAGCTCCCGCCAAGGAAAACCCAGGGAAGCTCCACCCAGAGACAGGCGGAGGAAACCGCAACACCAGCGGCTCCAGCCAAGAGAAGATAGTGGTCCATACAATATCAGGAGGGCCACACATCGCCGACAAGAGCTGGGCAGAAATGGAAAGATACGGAAACTCACTCAGAAGCGAGGGTGACTGCGTCAATTATGTTATGGAAGAACGCCACCCTAAGCGGAGGGAAAATAACGACATCACATTCAGTGGACGCGACCTAGAAGGAAGGTAATACCCTCATATGGATCCTAAGGTCATCTCTGCCTGGTTCGGCCCAGCTAAAGTTTTTCGAATCCTAGTAGACACTGGAAGCTCAGTGAATATTCTGTTCAAGCATGCTTTCGACAAAATGAAGCTGTCAATGAAGGACGTATCTCCTGCAACAAACCGCTACGTGGTTTCACTGGAGAAGCAAAGATGCCCCTCGGACAATTGGATCTCTTTGTTGAATTGGGAAGTCATCCCCGCTCCGCCGTTCGGAAACAAACATTCGTGCTGATAGACAGCCACTCGGCCTATAATGCCTTTTTGGGAAGACCAGCCTTGTCCGACTTCCAAATCGTCCTCGCCCCATGGTGCCTGAAGATGAAGTTCCCAACGGATAATGGAGTGGGAGAAGTAGATGGGGATCAGGACGCCGCTCGGGACTGCTATGTAACCGAACTTCGCAATAATCGCAGGAGAGATAAAGGGAAGAATGCAGAGACTATTCTCTACATGAAAAGCTTGGAAGCATAGCAACTAAAGAAAGCCCCTCCTCTTCGATATACAAGCGATCCCTTCAACGAACTAGATCCCAGGGATGGAGAGGAGGAGGCTACCGCCGAGCCTGCAGAGGCTATGGAGTTTGTATCTGTAGACAAACACGACTCAAGTAAACTATTGAAAATCGGATCTCAGTTAAAAGCAGAATTAAAGAATCAACTCATTGATTTTCTTCGCCACAACTTGGATGTATTCGCATGGACACACGCTGATATGACTGAAATCTCCCCAGACATAGCATGCCACGCACTGAACATCGATCCTACCAAGGTACCGGTAAAGCAAAAGAAGAGAAGCATGGGGGCAGAACGATCAGCAGCCCTCAAGGAAGAAGTAAAGAACTTACTTGCCAATGACTTCATACGTGAAGCCATCTACCCGGAATGGATCGCCAACCCGGTACTGGTAAAGAAAGCTAATGGGAAGTGGCGAACATGCATCGATTTCTCCAACTTAAATGACGCTTGCCCAAAAGACTGCTTCCCACTCCCTCGAATCGACCAACTCGTGGACAGCACTGCCGGACACGAACTTTTATCCTTTATGGACGCATACTCAGGATATAACCAGATCCCTATGCACGCCCCCGATCAAGACCACACTAGCTTCATTACCGACCGAGGATTGTACTGCTACAAGGTAATGCCGTTCGGACTTAAAAACGCCGGAGCTACTTATCAGCGCCTCGTCAACAAGATGTTTGCAGAATTGATAGGACGAACTATGGAAGTTTATGTGGATGACATGCTTGTAAAATCAAGGAAAACCAACGACCATATAAACCATCTGGACGAGATGTTTCAAGTACTTCGCCAATATGGAATGAAACTGAACCCTCTGAAGTGCTCCTTCGGAGTATCATCGGGAAAGTTTCTGGGATTCATCGTTCATGCCAGGGGGATTGAAGCAAACCCCGAACAAGTCCAGGCCTTGCAAAATATCAAGATACCATCCACTCGAAAAGAGATGCAAAGCCTAAACGGAAAAGTGGCCGCCCTAAGCCGGTTCATCTCTAAAGCAACTGACAAATGCATTCCTTTCTTCGAAGCCCTGAAGAAAGACAAAGGAAAATTTGAATGGACCGATGAGTGTTCAACAGCCTTCCTTAATCTAATCGAACACCTCTAGCGGCCACCAGTACTCTCGACTCCGAATGAAGACGAAGAACTATACCTATATCTTGCTGCGTCATCCCATGCTATGAGCGCCGCTTTGGTAAGAGAAGAAAACTGTGCACAACGGCCAGTGTACTTCATAAGCAAAAGGTTCACGGGAGCAGAAGCCCGGTATCCTAAACTCGAGAAACTGGCGTACTGTTTACAAATCGCATCAAGGAAGCTGCGTCACTATTTCCAATCTCATCCCGTCAGAGTCCTAACCGACCAGCCATTAAGGCAAGTGCTCCATCGTCCCGATACCTCTGGGCGACTGCTCATGTGATGCATCGAGCTAAGCCAATATGATATCACTTACCATCCTCGCACCGCCATCAAGGGACAAGCCATAACTGATTTCATTGCCGAATTCACTACTAGCGAAGGTACAGACCAATTTGAAATAGCAGAAGATATCAAGTGGCACCTCTTCGTAGATGGAGCGTCGAACGAACAAGGCTCGGGGGCAGGTGTTGTGATAATCACCCCCAGGGGAAAGAAGCTGCGCTACGCCCTAAGATTGGAATTCGCTGCCACCAACAATGATGCCGAATACGAAGCAGTAATAGCCGGATTAGAACTTGCACTGGAAATTGGAGTCAGTTCTTTATGTCTCCATAGTGATTCTCAACTTATTGTGAATCAAATACTATGAGAGTTCCAGACTCGAGGAGAACGACTCACAGCGTACCTAAAGAAGACCAAGCTGCTACTTAACCAACTAGATTGTTATTTGATCAGACACATTCCTCGAGAGGAGAATCAAGAGGCCGACGAGCTGGCAAAGCAAGCTAGCATGGGTGATGATACCGCTTCTGGAACGATAACTGTCTCAAGGCTACTAACCCCGAGTTTCGAGCAAGCGCACCTGATAGCTGCAACCGAAGAAGAAACATGGATGACCCCTATCCGAGAATACTTACAAAACGGCACCCTGCCAGAAGGGCGAAATGAAATTAAGAAAATTCTAAGGAAAGCTTCCTGCTACACAATGCAAGAAGGCATCCTCTATCGGCGCGGCTTCTCTAACCCCTTATTGAGGTGCGTTGCTGGGAGAGAAGCCAGGGAAATTCTATCCAATATCCATCAGGGAAGTTGTGGAGACCACACCGGAGGGCAGACTCTAGCAAAAAAGATACTCCGATATGGATATTTCTGGCCCACCTTGAACAAAGACGCCTTAGACTTCGTCAAAAAATGTGAAAGATGTCAGAAATTTGCCAAAATCCCTCGACTACCAACCAATGAAATTACTCAGATGACTAGCCCTTGGCCCTTCGCCATATGGGGGATTGACTTAATCGGCGAATTGCCAACGGGCTAAGGCGGAGCCAAATATGCTATAGTGGCAGTTGACTACTTCACCAAATGGGTGGAGGCGGAACCTCTAAATAAAATATCTTCGACGAAAGTTACTAACTTCTTGATCAAAAATATTCTGTGCAGGTATGGAGTCCCATTCAAGATCATATCAGACAACGGACTTCAATTTGACAGCGAAGAATTCGCCGATTGGTGCCAAGAGCACGGAATTCACAAAAGCTTCTCATCTGTAGCTTATCCTCAGGCAAACGGCCAAGTCGAAGCTGTCAACAAAATCCTCAAGACTCTAATCAAGAAGAAGCTTGAAAAGTCAAAAGGCGCTTGGGTGGACGAACTTCCTACAGCCCTTTGGGCCTACCGCACATCTTTCAGAACATCCACAGGGCATACTCCTTTCTCTTTGGCATACGGATCAGAGGCAATGCTCCCAGTTGAGACTATTGTGCCTTCCCACCGTAGGATCCACTACAACCCAGAAGAAAACGAAGAACTCCTCCATATGTCTTTGGATCTAATTGAGGAGAGAAGGAATGATGCAGCACTCAAAGCAGCAGCTCACAGACAAAAAGTGGCAGCACTATACAACTCCAAAGCCAAACATCGCAGCTTACAAGAAGAAGATCTTGTCCTCAAGAGAATCTTTCCGCGCCCCGGGGCACTGGACCCCATCTGGGATGGACCATATGTAATTCATAAAGATCTCCACAACGGAGCTTATATTTTGTCAACAGTGGACGGAGAGGTGTTCCAGAGGGCATGGAACATCCGACACCTCCATCGATACTTTTCTTAACTTGTACTTCCCATATGAAGTGAATTAACAAAGAGAATCAGTGGACGTAGGCATTTTCGTGCCGAACCACTTTAAAAAACTTGGCTCTTGTTAACTTGTTCCTTTATATCTTGGCTACTTGTTAAGCTTTATCCTTTGCTGTTGAACAAAATCCTTTGCAGATGACATTTCGATCCAGAGCTTCACAACACAACTCCTCCTGGGTAAAATCTAACAGGTACACTACGCTCCTATGCCCTCGACAATGAGACACTTTGCTCCGGTATCCCTCTACCGCGAGTTAACTCTTTGTTTGCCTCGGCCCTTAAAGCCGACTGTAATGAGCCGAGTATAAGTCATCATAAAAAAGGCCGACTATAGCCGATGGCAGCTCATTACAGCGATTCGGCTCGTCGGCGACTGTGAACCGATCATAAGCCCCAACATAAGGTGTGGCCAGCCAGGGGCAGTTCACAGTTGACGATCGGCCCCCACGCTAGCCGGCCATAGTAAATCGAATAATACCCACGATTACGGGCCATAATGGTCCGGGTAGTTACTGTGCGCGATCGGCTCCGATGTGTCTTAAGTGCGGCTGTGGTAAAAAAGAAAACTCCCCGCAGTAGGCGTAAGATGGGTGACAAATGTCTCCAAGACCCACAGCTAGGGAAAGTGACTACAAAACCCGTTTGCCACGAACTTAAGCACATCGACGACCTTCCGTGACTGGAAGTTTTACTTTTCCTATATTTCAATTTCATTTAAAACTTTTCTCCTATTCTCCGTAACGGTACTTGAAAGTACAGGACATGAAATAGGGAACGCTCGCTAATGGGAACAGAAACTTACAATCGAACGACGAGATACTCAACAACATCCCGTGCTTAGTCTTACAAGGCGCACGAAGTTGCCGTCCACGGCCGAAACATGAAGGGCGGTACCTTCTACTTTTGTACATTAATGCATAACTGCAGTTCATATTCACACATCACATTTACATTGCAAAACGAGAAAATTATACTTTAAGCAAAAAACTTGGCATCAGGAACATGCATAGTTACATCACTTACACAGCACAGCAAAATAGCAATAACATTCCAACATAAAGGAATCAGCTTATATTATGAAATTACATAACATCATTCATCACAAACAATATTATTCCAGTTACATCAATGTTTTGGACTAACATGAACAGCAATAAAAAGAAATCAAAAGGTGACCGGCTGCGTTCACGCTTCGCCCTCATCCTGCCAACTCTCCAGGCCTACTTAGCCGCAGGGTCGGAGCTCCCAGCATGTTGACCGGAAGTCCCACCTGTCCAATTCAGAAGAGGAATTCATTAAGCGAACAGTAAGCGATCAAGTTATGAAAATCTAAAAAGAAAAGATAAAGAGAAGAGAGACTCACCAACGTCCGCCGCTTGATCCTCATCCGCCAACTGCACACCCGCTTCCTCCGCAGCAAGCAGCCGCATCCCCTCCTTCACCGCTACCTACTCCTCCTTCGAGAACTGGGCGGTTACCACGTCCATCCTGAATGACGCTCCACCTTCCTTATCTGCATCGGCCTTAGCCTCCTCCAAAGCCCGGAGATATATCCTAACCATAACCCGGGGGTAGTCATCCATCCAGGATAGATTGTCCTGCTTCCAAGTACGGAAGTACATATCCTGCAACATCTCATCCATCATCCCCTCATTCTCCTCAAACTCCCTCACCCGCGCCTCGGAGGACAGAAACTTAGCGACGACAACATCCCTCTCCGATCGATATCTCAAGCGGTCAGCCTGGAGAGACCTCCTCATTTCCTCCATCTCTTCCTTTAGCTTGGCCTGAGCAAGCTCTGCGGCCTCAAGCCTCCCAGACAACTCTTCAATCCGCTCAAGATCCGCATTCCGAACCTCATCCACCGTCGCGATGGCCATATCAATCCGCCCCTTGCAAGCAGCCTCCATTTTTCGCAATTCTGCCCTACTGGCCTTTTCCAGATTCTACTTCAACTGCCTGGAGGCTACCTCGTGCTGAGAAATCTGAATAGCCTGATCGGCAAGCTGTTTGGCCTGATCAGAAACCTGTAGCCGCAGCCGGATGTTAGCACTCCCAATTTCCTCCCTAGCTCTAGCCAGCCGAGCATGATGCTCCATCAATTTCTTGACCTCCTCCGCGACCCGGTCAATGTTGGTCTTGGCTTCGTCCCCCATGGCAGCTATCCGAGTAGTGAGCAGATCTAGATCCAGAGACTTAGCCTCATCAAGAATCCGAACCATGGGATTGCGGGGGAGAAGATGCTCGCCCGTGGCCTCGTCAAATAATATGTCCTAGGAACTGGGGTCTAAATCCAGGTGGCTGGCAAAGGGATTGCGAGGCACGTTGGGGCGCCTTATGCGGATAACGGTAGGATTTTCAGACGGATGCGGGGATGGAATATGCTCAGTTTCCTCCTCCATGATATCATGAATAGGTTGAGGAGGAAGCTGCGGACCGGGTGAAGATTCAAATAAGGAACGCCTCATCTTCCTCTGCTGGATACCTTCCTCAATGACTCCAAGAAGAGGACGATATTTAGCTACATCCCCGGAACGGCCAGTTGGCGGCTTCGGCTTAGTAGAATCTCTCATCAACTTGAATTGTTCAAGGCGGTGTCGAACGTCTGAAGTTTTGGCCACCTCGCCTGCCCCTGTGATCAAGAACAAGTGTTACGAACATACAATGGTTCATAATTCGAGAAATATGTTAAGACACATCTATTATACAAACCCTGCGGAGAAGGAGAATACTGCGATAAGTCCTGAATCTCAGTCCAGGACGGAAGCGAACCATAAAATATTCCTAAGTCCCTATCATAAATGGAATCTGCAGAAGTCAAGAGTTCACCTTGAATCGCTGGAGCCACCTCAGCTGAAGAACTCTTAGGGAATGGGTCGGCGCCTGCCCCAGCCTTGTCAACCTCCTTTGCCTTCTTCGCCGAGGCTGATCCCTCCTCCAACCCTTCAAAAGCCTGGCAGAAGGCATCATCCGTCCACTCCTGGATCTCTCCTGCCTGCTCAGGAGACAAAGCCCCGGCACCACTACCACCCTGTCCTTCACCTTCTCCATCTCCTCCGCTCTCCTCTTCACCTCTTTCCTCCTCTCCGCCTTCCTCCTCCGGAATATCTGGACATGTACTGGGAGAGGGTCCATCAGACTTCTTAAGTTTCTTTCCCCCAACGACTGGAGGTACCGAGAAAGGTCTCTTCTTACTACTCTTCGCAGTAGCCCCATCCTTAGCCTTAGCAGCCCTCTCCTCGGCTGTATCTCTCTGTTTAACCACAGATTGATGTGGCAGAATCAAGTTATACTCCAGGAGAGTAGCGTTCCTGATCAGGTAAGAAGCCGATCTATCCCTTCCCGAAATGGCCTTTATTTCAGTAGCCATCGGGGCCAAGGAATCATTCTCCACGATCGCAAAACCACCTGTCGCTAACAAGAAATAAAAGCATATAAGAAGAAGCATTGTGATCGGGACAAGGAAAATATAAATGAAGTTCAACTTACAGCCGGAAGTGAAAAGGCGGAAAGAAATAGAGTCATCCCTAATGAAAAACCATTCCTTCTTAAACATACTGAGCTTCGAATATAGGTCCAGGACTGGCTTGAAGGGTACGGCCGCTTCCAAACTGATATATGGAGACCCCTTCTTGTAGCCTCTCAAGTTGTACAGATACCGGATCTCCCGGTTGGAAGGGGACGCCCATATTTCCTCTGAAAGATGACGAAAAGACTCGCCAGAATGGCGTAAGAGTTAGGCTGAAGCTGGAATGGAGCCACCTTCAGATATGTGATAAAGCTAACTATCCAAGCGTTGAGAGGCGGGATTGCACCACACATGCAATGATATCTGCTGTACGCAAAGTACCCTTCAGGAGGGTCATATGGCATAACCCCCTCTCCCGGCAACAGCATAAGAGCCCTGTCAATCTTGAAGGAACGAGAAATGACATCAAGCTGCTCCTCCTTGAGGGAGCTCGAAAAGCAATCGGGAGGAGAGTTTAGAAGCTCTTGGGGACCATACCCGTCCACTAACGACCTCGGGGTAGGTCCATGTCGTGCCGGTCCTGGTTGGGCTGGGGGCACGGAAGAAGACTCCCCCCTATCCTTGGACTTCTTACTATCTGATCGAGTTTCCGCTTTGCGAGACATTTATTTGCAACACAAGAAAAGCACGTTATTAAAACAAGAAGTATGGAAATGTAAGCAAGCAAGTACGTAAAGCGAGCAGGTGTATATAGGTCTAGGGTTCCACTCAAGATTCGAGTGTGAAAGCTCAATCGGCGTAGCCCATTCGGCATAAAGTCCATCCGGCATTAAGGTTCATTCGGCACTCCAATTCCCAATATCATCCGGTGATACGAAGCACAAGGGTCATTCGGCACTCACACTCCCAATATCATTCGACAATTCAGATATATGAGTTCATTCGGCTACTCACCTGGTTCGGCGGTTAGGAGAGCTACGGTACTCGTTCGGTTCGGCTGTTTGAAACAGTTAAGGTTGGTTCGGCACTCGTTTGATTCGGCTATCACACTCGGTAAGAAATAACGAAGGCATGGCTCCCCTACTTATAGGCGAACTCAGGATAACCGGACCGGGTGGTTCGGCCCTCAAAACCGAATGAAGCTATCTCAACTGCAAGAAAACAAAGCGTGACCCATGCAGGCATGTGCCCCACTTTGGGTGGCAAATGTTGGGCGTGTTTCCACCCATGAGTTTCCATCCTTCGTCGAACCAAGCCCATCTGGTCTAAGCTCCATGCCGAACCAGATAACTCCCTCCTTGCATAGCCGAACCAGACTCCACTTCCAAGCCTCGCCGAATCAACCCACCAAGCACCCCTGCCGAATGAAGCTCCACCGAACCAACATAACACCATCACCCCTCGGACCAACCACTACCGGACCAACGCCACCGAGCCAAGATTACCACCGGACCAAGGGACGAAGTCACAATCACCGGTCCAAAACCCATCATCACCGAACCACTTCCCTACCGGACCAAACCCCAACCTTCTCCGAAGCTTCGCCGAACCAGAACGCTGCCAGGCCAGATTGCTTCAACCCAGGCCCATCAGCAGCTATATACATCCAAGACCCCTGCCCCCAGCCTCATTCTATAAATAGAGGGGCAGGGGTACAACAATGACAGACAAGTTTGAGAGCTCAAGCAAGGAAGGAACTTTCAAACAACTTTCTTATACTTGTACTTAAAGCTTTGTACTTGTAATCGGAAAGAAAAGAGAGAATAACATATAAAGTGGACGTAGGCACGTTCTGGCCGAACCACTATAAATCTGCGTGTCTTTTACAGTTTAGCCCCTGTTTTTTTATATATTTGCATAAATCATCCAAACCGCTAAGAACAACGTAAAATCAACTAAATCATACGATTTTGAGGTATTTGTCCATTTTTTGTGCAAACACTCTCCGCTGTCCATAACAGGCCGTGACCACCAAGAGAAGCAATCACCACAAAAGTTGCAAAAATTCCATGAAAAACATGCTAGCCGACCAATACTTCAACACCATTTCCATATCTTGCCTTGGCCACCTCCCCTAGCTCCACGACCATCAAGACCTGACCTCTGGCCACCAACATAACCTCTGACCTGACCTGAACCAGCACTTGACCGAGCCTTAGATGCACTAAATTCTCACATCCCTTGACCCAAAACCTTCCATTCCTTGACCACTTCCTTGCCTCCTTAGTCCATGCCTTGGTCTTGTTTTTTTTCCTTTTCCATGCCCATAGGCCGAGCCTACATGCTCAAGACTCAACATGGCCGAGCCCATTAGGCATAGGCCGAGCCCAGGTCGGCATGTGCAAGCTACTTTTGTTCAAGGCAAAGTGATATTCTCATCTTATTTTAATTGTTTGCAAATTCAATGTTGTTGTTTATAATTTATGTGTTTGTTATTCATAATTACAATATTTATATCGTCTCTTTTATTTGTTGTATACAAGATCAATATCAAGGCTCTCCATCCATTCAAATCAAGTCGTGCTGTGTCGTGTTGTATCGTGCTTTCTAGAATTCATTTTGTATGTTTGAATTTCGATCTCCAGCTTAAAGGTGAGTCTTTCTCACTCTGGCATTTTTACTTATGAAATAGTGAATTGATGAAAAGTGATTAGTAATTAAAAATGTTATAATGATGATTACATGATATGCTATTGTAACAACCCGCTATTTTCAGCCATTCGCATCCACACATGTCGGACTTGAATTGCTCAAAATACCGCATTGTAATAAATTTGGAGAAAATGAAAACAATCACAGAATCACGGACACAGAAATATCAGAATAACTCGCAGCGGAAATTAAAATACCATAGAAGTTCATGAAGCCACGCTAACAAAATCTCAAAACAAAATACATAATATCAGTTTGAAACATATACAATAGAAATCCTGAATACATAGAAGTTTATAAATACAAGAGTTGAAATAGACAACTGAAACTGAAATGGATTGATAACTAGATAAGCAAAATCTCCAGTGATTCCTAGCTCCAGAAAAAATCCAAAGCTAAGCTGTAAATACTCAGGCTGACCCGAGTGTAAAGTAAAACTCAAAACACTCGAGTCAGGACATACATACTTATATAATGTAAACTAACTCAAGTGAACTGTAGTAGTAATGCACAATAACTTAAAGGATGCTTGGGATCACCCATCCTCCAAGGATCAATTAGACCATCAATTTAACAGTAATAACGCTATCATAGAAATGTCTATATTAAAGTAAACTATGCAAATAACAGTGTTAATGTGGCTAGGGTAGCGCAGAGCTGCAGTAATCGCTCACCACTAGTCACACTCTCAAATTGAAGGTGTACATCCAAAATCACAAGGCATACAGAGAAGTGTACCCGTGGTTAAAATTTCAAAATGGTATTTTATACCTCGAAAATCAAATATCATTTCAAAATTCAATATCATTTCAAATTCATTTAAAAAAATCAAAATATCATATCCTTCCAAAACCCCATTCATTTTTATTTAATTTAAATACCATTCCAAATCACATTTCAAAATGGTTTATATTTCAATTCAAATATCCCATTTAAACCAATTAAAATGAAGTAATTATACTTTAAAAAAAAATCAAATATTCAATTCCCAAAAATTTAGTCTTTTCAGAATTCATTTATTCACTTAAATTTATTAAAACAGTGAAATTTTAGCTTTCGCGACATTTAGAAAATGCTACGGAAAATTACTTTGAAAACAATTTAATTTAGCAACGACAGCATTTATAGAAATCCTGTAATAGTTCAGGTTTCAAATAAAAGCTTCAGTTCAATTCTACAACTACAGCACTTACAAAGTGCTGTAATAGCCCTTAGTTCATTTTTGCCTTTTAGTTCATTTGTATCAACTATAGCACTTAGAAATGCTGTAATATCCTTTACTTCAGAAATGATAGCATTTCTGAAATGCAGTTAATTAAATTCCAAATTTTTCAATACAATTTCGTAAACAATTGAACTTTAATTTAAACCATTTTTAACTTATAAAATTTAATATTTTTCACTTTATAAACAATAATTTAACTACCCTTTAATTTATGATTTTTATAAAGTGAAATTCTTATACACATAATCAAATTTAAAAATATTCACTCATTAAATTCAAGCATTAAATTTTCTATTCTTTATATTTTTAAAATATTAATTTTACACTTAAATTTAAATTACCATTTCAAAATATAACTTTGTTTCTCATTTTATTTACTTATTCTAAAATTCACTTTTAAACAAAATTCTCAAATTTCAATTTTAAGTTATATTTCAAATTTCAATTTATCCATTTATTTGTTTCACATTTTTAACTTGTACAAAAGTCATTAACACGTTATAAAAATCATTTTTAATTAAATTTAAATCAAATATCATAATAACTACATTTTTCAAATACTTTAAAATATCAGAAAAAATAAATATAAAACCATGGGTATGTATAGTATTTTCTAACATAGGTCAAGTGATACGGATAATATATCATTTCAGTCTGTAATTTACAAAGAAAATTCGGTTTCTATTATTTCAATCCCGCAATCCCAATAAAATAAAATAAAGAAAAATCATTCAGGCCTATCATTTCAGCCCATAACGATTTTTCCTTATTCTAAAGTCCATTCGGGTATATATCATTTCAACCTATAGTGATTCTATTCTATAGGGAACTGGCAGTGTGAGAACAGAATAAAATAAACAACATAGCAACATATAGCAGTAACAGATGATATGGCAGGTATATAAACAAGGCGATCATCATATAAATCATATCACAGGCATGTATACATGATATAGCAATTATACAAATTCACTTGGTGTTACTTCACAGTTTATATAAGTGAATATGTCAAGTGTGATTACTCACTTGTTTTAAGCTTGAGATAGCACGACAAAGAACACAAATGAATCCCAAAAGCACGATAACATGACTTTTGATATGAGTGGGAAAAGAACCAAACTAGTGATCTTGTGAAAAGAACATAAAATAAGACACATATAAATACAATTTCAACACCAAATACATATTGAAACAATTTAAAAATAAAGGCAACAACGAACAAATTAATTTGACCATTGCCTCAACCTTCATATGCTCGGCCAAGGGGTCATGTGTGTTCGGCCATAGTGGTAATTTGGGCTAGGATATGCATGCATGCGCACGGCTACAAGGAGTTGAAGTGGTGTAAGTTAAAACATAAAGGAAGATCAAGAGTTTAAGGCAAATAAGTGGGTTTTTGTGCACACTTTGGGTCCGGCCTGACATGGCTTGGACTCGGTCATGCAAGGTGAAGGCCAGGAGGTGTTTGGAGTGGCGGCCAAAGGTGGTGGAGGATCAGGCGGGTGGCGGCTATGGAGGTGAACAAGGTGGAAAATGAAGGGGTGGTGCACATGTAGGTCTCGGCCTAGGCAATATTGTTGTGTTTGTGGAGTTTTTATGGTGCAACCATCATAGGCATGCCACGGCCTAGTCAAGACAAAGGGAGAGGAGGACGAAGTGGCCATGGATGGTGGTGGAGTTGGTCGGAGGAGGTAATTGAGGACAATAGCTGAGCAAATGCATGAAGAGGCAAGGCAATTTCAGTAGAAAAATCAATAAAAACGGAAAGAAAACGTAGGAAAAGAAAAGGACATTACCACTTTTTTTCTCGGATCTGAACTTGCGTGAAAAATGAAGTGAGAAGAGATGTTTTTTATGTGAAATGAGAAAAAAATCATGGCTATCAGCCTAGTAAAATTCGATCAAAATATGAAGGGGTGAGTAGATAAAAAGACAAAAGAAATGAAGAGTTTTTGCCTCTTCAAATTACCATTTTCTTTTATGCAAATAAACTAAAATAAAACCATGTAAATAAAAATAAATTGACTACAAAATGAAGTGAAAATGAAATGAATAAATAAATTTTAGAAAGATATAGAAAAATATAAGAAAATAGTTATTATATGTAAAATAGTATTGAAAATAGAAAACAAAATATAATTAGTTTTGGAAAAATAAGCACAACACTATAAAAATGTTTTTAAAAGTAAAATATATACATAACATGTCATATTACACCCATATACACAAATTAGAACAAGATATGACAAACAAAAATATTATTTACATAAATTAAAATAAACAATATTGTTAAATAGATCAATTTATACACAATATTGTAAAAAGCATAACTTTCACAATATAAATCGGATTTCAACGAAACGAAAAGCAGTATTCTTGAAATTTAATTTATTTCTCATAATAAAAGATAAAATTCTAAAATTAAGATATTTAAATTTTAAATTTAAAAGTCAAAGTTTGACCATTTTGACCAAAATTCACATTTTCTAGAAAATATTCAATTTATTCATGTTTGAAATTATAATTCACACAAAAATCAAAATTTATATTTAAAATAACGAATTTTTCAATTTTAGTAAATAAAATAAAGTTTTTAAATCAGAAATTCGAATTAAAATAATTAAAATATACATTTAAAATAATCACAAAATACAGGGTTGTTACACTCTCCCCCACTCAAATCTTTTCATCCTCGAAAAGAACGAACAAGGAAAATAAGGAAAAGAAAGATAGAAAAAGCAAATTGTACCTGAAAAAACAATTCTAGATTCGAAGCATGAATGCTCCGTCTCCCAGGTACAATCTCGATCATCAGTACACCACTGTACTTTGATCAGACTAACAGATTTCCTTCTTAGCTGCTTCGTACCTCTATCGACAGTACGAAGTGGCTTCCTCTGGACAGTCAGATTAGTCTCAATATCCAAACTATCAAGAGCAGAAGGCTGAACAAAAAGAGATGGGTCATAAAGATACCAGCGAAATGTGAGAAGTGGAACACATCATACACTCCAAAAAGCTTCCAACTCTTTCCATAATGCAAAAAGGACTCTCGAAGAGGAAGAAGGTAGGAATATCTAGAAGGGAAAATAGATTGAAAGACCAGGATGAACCATTATTCTAAAACCATTATATATTTTTATAACATTTTAAACATTTTATAATATGATGAATAGTCATTTGATTCAAATTTTTTAGTTCGAAGTAAACAATCTTTAAAACATTTTTAAATTATTTGGAAAAGTAAAATAAGTGACCAAAATATCCTTTATATAATACTTTATCAAAATACTTTTATAACTCGATGTCTTAACAAGTTTACTCTCGTTCCAACAGACTCTGGCCATGCATTGATCAAGAGCAAAGCTAGAATTCTCCAGGTACTTAGTAAACATGTTTCAATACCCAGTGAAAATACTGGAAAATTTTTATAATATTTATGGAAAGTACAATCCAAACAAATCAACCAAGCCAAAACATTTTTCTAACCATGGATCGCAGGTACACAATGGTTACGCCTGGATCCCGTAGGAAACATCCGTACCTGTAAGCTATCTTAGCCTGCAAATTACGCCATGATGACTAGTAGTCTGCAGATACACAATGGTTATGCTTGGATCCTCCAGGAAACATCTGTACCCTTAAGCTATCTCAGCCAGCGGATTTCGCTACTATTACGACCTACATAGATCGCAAGATACACAATGGTCACGCCTGTATCCCCTAGGAAACATCCGTACCCCTAGGCCATCTCAGCCAGGCGAATTACGCTATGCAGTCGCGTTCACAAAACCATAGAGATCACCATGGAATTCTATGGACACTCGAGTATCATATCCGGACAACCCAAATCAGAGGGAATAATATCGATAGAATGAATCCATAACGTGGCCACAAAGCGGATATCAAGCGGATACTTTCCAACTTGATAGTATATCAAATCATACTTATATAGACTTCGATTATATAAGATTTCTCTATCCAAATTGAGTACCTTTCCAAAACGATAGTCTCAAATCAACTTCATACTTATACAAATCAATTTTATAAAAATTCGATAACGAACAAATTGATTTGACCATTGCCTTAACCTTCATATGCTCGGCCAAGGGGTCATGTGTGCTCGGCCATAGTGGTGATTCGGGCTAGGATATGCGTGCATGTGCATGGCTACAATTATTTGAAGTGGTGTAAGTTACAACATAAAGGAAGATCAAGAGTTTATGGTAAATAAGTGGGTTTTTGTGCACACTTTTGGTTCGGTCTAACATGGCTTAGACTCGGTCATGTAAGGTGAAGGTCGGGTGGTGTCTGGAGTGGCGGCCAGAGGTGGTGGAGGATCAGGTGGCGGCGGCTGTGGAGGTGAACAAGGTGGAAAATGATGGGGTGGTGCACATGTAGGTCTCGGCCTAGGCAATATTGTTGTGTTTGTGGAGTTTTTATGGTGCAACCATCATAGGCATGCCATGGCCTGGTCAAGATAGAGGGGGAGGAGGGTGAAGTGGCCGTGAATGGTGGTGGAGTTGGTCGAAAGAGGTGATGGAGGACAATAGCCGAATAAATGCATGAAGAGGCAAGGCAATTTAAATAGAAAAATCAATAAAAATGGAAAGAAAAGTTGGAAAAGAAGAAGACATTACCACTTTTTTTCTCAGATCTAAACTTGCATGAAAAGTGAAGTGAGAAGAGATGTTTTTTACGTGAAATGAAAAAAAGAATCATGGCTATTATCCTAGTAAAATTGGTCAAAACATGAAGGGGTGAGTAGATAAAAAGACAAAAGAAATGAAGAGTTTTTGCCTCTTCAAATTACCATTTTCCTTTATGCAAATAAACTAAAATAAAACCATGTAAATAAAAATAAAATGAATACAAAATAAAGTAAAAATGAAATGAATAAATAAATTTTAGAAAAATATGGAAAAATAGAAGAAAATAGTTATTAAATGTAAACTAGTATTGAAAATTGAAAACAAAATATAACTAGTTTTGGAAAAATAATTATAACACTTTAAAAATGTTTTTAAAAATAAAATATATACATAACATGTCATATTACACCCAAATACACAAATTAGAACAATATATGACAAACAAAAATATTATTTATATAAACTAAAATAAACAATATTGTTAAATAAATCAATTTACACACAATATTGTAAAAAAACATAACTTTCACAATACAAATCGGATTTCAATGAAACAAAAAGCAGTATTCTTGAAATTTAATTTATTTCTCATAATAAAAGATAAAATCCACAAATTCAAATATTCAAATATTTAAATTTAGAAGTCAACGTTCGACCATTTTGACCAAAATTCACATTTTCTAGTAAATATTCAATTTATTCATGTTTGAAATTATAATTCACATAAAAATAAAAATTTATATTTAAAATAACAAAATTTATCCATTTTAATAAATAAAATAAAGTTTTTAAATCAGAAATTCAAACTAAAATAATTAAAATATACATTTAAAATAATCACAAAATGCAGGGTTGTTACAGCTATGTCATGTTATTACCATGTTAACTCTGTTAATTGTCACCTGACATAAGATATATGGCAATATTTTGTGACATTGACATGTTAATATAATTGTTTATATTGTTTGTACATATGTTCACATTTCAAGTTACCCGTTAGTATAGAATTACTATGGGTTGAAATGATACATATCGAACAGACATTAGAATAGAGAAAAATCATTATGGGCTGAAATGATAGGTCTGAGTGATTTTTATTTATTTTTATTTACGTGGGATTGCGGGTTTGAAATGATAGAACCCGGGTTTTCTTTGTAAACTATGGATTGGAATGATATATATCTGTATCACTTGACCTAGGTTAGAAAATTATATACAGACCCTGTGGTATATTTTTAAATGATTTTTATTAAGATATGTATTTTTAAAGTATGAAATTTTGATTTAAAAACATATATTTATTGGTTTTGAGAAGGCTCAATATTAATATTTGAATTGAATTTAAGTATGTAAATTTGAAGTAAATGTAGTTTTTGACTTTAAATTATATTTTAAAATGAAAATAAATAATGGAAATTAAATTTAAAGTTTTGAAATGATATTTGGAGTAAAATGTTAAGTTTTTGTTAAATTTATAAGTTAAGAATAAACAGTGAATTTTGACTTAACAAATGAATCGAATTTTAAATTGGATATTTGATTTTAAAATTTTGTTGTGATAAACCATATGTTAAATAGATTTAAATATGAAATTTGTAAGCCTAAGAATATGATTTATAAATTTAAAATAGAAAAATATTGAAGTGTTATTGTTTTTGAAAAGTTATAATAAAATCTGGAATTTTATTAATAGCATTTCCAAAATGCTGTAGTCTTATGACAGCATTTTTTAAAATGATGTTGTTTTTGAATTTAACTATGTTGTAATAACTAAATATCTGTTACGACATTTTATAAATGCCGTTGTTCCTGAACTAAACTATTTTGGAAACTATAAGCTACGATAGCACTTTATAAATGCTGTCGTTGCTATAATTTGACAATGTTTTGAAATATTATAGATTTTAACACCATTTGAGTTATATTTTAAAGTGCTAGATGATTTAAATTTTGGAAATTGATTATTTGTGAAATATAAGGATTTTTGAATATAATTTAATATTTAAATTTGAATTTTAAGGAATTTAAATTGAATTTGAATTTAAATAAGGTTTACTTGGTTATGTGTTAAATGGAATGAAATGAAATGAGATAAATGAATTTTTGAATGAGATTTTGAAATGTGTTTTGAAATGATATTTAAATGATATCTTTGATTTTAAAATGATATTTAAAATTGAATATTTGAATTAAAGAATGATAATGAATTGATAAAGGTTTTGAAAAGATATGATATTTTGATGATTGAAATGGTTTGGAAATGATTTGATTTTTGTTTTGATAAAGAATATGAGATTGGAATGATATTTGATTTTTTATAAATGAATACTTGAAGTTTTTATTAAGTGATTATTTCAAAGCTAAATAATCTGAAAGTGAATTTTATATATATGTGTGTGTGTGTGTGTGTGTGTGTGTGTGTGTGTATATGTATATATGAGATGTTCAAAATTTAGTTTTAAAATATGGTATATTTAAGCTTTGAATTATAATGAAAGATTGAATAGTTTATTTTGTAGATCAAATCTACATTGGAAATTGATAAGACTTGAAATGATTTGTTGGAAAATTGATGGTTTGAATTGAATTAAATTGGGAATCTGAAATTTGGGTTTAATTGAATAAATTTGTAAAATGAAAAAAATTAAAGGAATGTTCCATGATTTCAAAATGTATGATTTCTAAATGTTATGATTTTCAGAATTAATGATTTCAAGTATTTTGTTTTCGAAAGAGTTATAACTTTGTAAGTATTATGATTTTTTGAAAGGTGAATATATGTTTGAAATGGAAATGATATAGTATTAATTTGAATATAGTTTTGAAATAAAAATAGTTTTGGTTTCGAAGTATAAACTATTTTTAAAGGAATATAGTTTTGAAATGAAATGATTTGATTTTTGAAGTATAAACTATTTTGAAATGACCACGACGTTATAATGACGTTTGGTTGTTAAAGAGATCGGGATCGGAAGTTGTCATGCTCTCTACCAACTCCGAAAACCACTTTAACAACCGTGTACGCGATGAAGATTCCAGAATGAAGTAGGATGGTGGCGACGATCCTATTGAGGTATGAATGTGGACCCGACTCCCATGAGTTGGCATAAGGTGGCTAAAACAGGAGCGATCTCGGGCCAGGTGAGGTCATTCCTCCGATCGAACACATTTCTTCGATACTATACTGTTACTTGTGGTTGATTTGATGGCCATCCTCCGATTTTGATTTGGGAGTGTGTTCCGAGGTGGGCGTTTGTGGCTGCTATGTTACCACCAGCTCGTGTGCGTAATTGGTATATCTACCCTGGCATTGCCTCGTGTGCCGTGTCACCTACCATAGCGAGCCTTACTACGAGTTTCTATTTGTGTCGTACCTATGGAGTACTTCTTATAGTCTCCCGATCAGGAGATATGCAGGTACTGTATAGACTATTGGAACTATTATGTGTTAAGGGGAATATTGGGTCACTCCTTAACGCTATTTTAAAGCAAGTTTATTTTACTTAGACATTATTATAATAGTGCAATATTACTACATAGTAAATAGTTTAACGGGTCCTTGAAGGATGGGCGATCCCAAGCATCCTTTAAGTTACTGATGCATTTTTGTTACTGTTCACTTGAGTTGATTTACAGTTCATAAGTATTTATGTCCTGACTCGAGTGTTTTTTGTTTTGCTTTACGCTCGAGTCAGATTGAGTGATTCAGCATTCAAGATTCAACTTTGAAGTTGGAGCTTTGCTTAAAGATCCAACCATCTATTTTGCTTTCGGTATCCAGTGATTTCAGTGATGTATTCTGATTTGTACCTTATGTATCTTTTTATACTTCTGTTGTATCTTATTTAATCTAATGTATCTTATATATATAGTAGCTTCATGAACTACTATCTATTTTTCTTTCACTGCATTATTATTTACTCTGTGTCTGTTATCTATGATTATTTATTTACGGTATATTATGAGATATGCCAAATTTATTTACAATGCGGTATTTTAAGCAATTGAAGTCCGACATGTGCGGATGCGAATGGTTGAAAATATCGGGTTGTTACAATCTGGATGAATGATTGTGATGTATGTTTGATTGTTGATATTGGATGACCGAATGTTGTATTTTATATTATTATGACACTGCAAGTTCCCTATGGGTTGAAATGATAAATACCCGAACGACCTATAGATTAGAAAAAATCATTATGGGTTGAAATGAAAGATTCGAGCAATTTTATGGATTTTATTTAATTCGGGATTGCGGTTTGAAATGATATATAATCGTAAAATTTTAAATTGCAGATTGAAATGATAAATACCTGCATTGCTTGACCATAGGGTAGAAAATTATATACAGACACTAGATTGGTTGAATTAAATGATTTTAATTCTTTAAATTTTGAATTCAAATAACTGGCATTTAAAATAGAAACTGATTTATACAAACTGAATTATTTTTGATAATCTAAGCGCTAACGCTGAAATTGGAATTGATTTGATGAATTGTTCAAAGGATTTAAGTTGGAATTTCAAAGTTGAAGTGCCAAAATATAAATGAATTTATCGGAATGAAGTTATTGAAAATGTTTGGATACAACTTTGAAATCTATTTTAAACTAATTTAAACTATTTAATCAAATTAAACTATTTTCTTTTATTTTAATCTATTATAACCTATTTAATCCAATTTAATCTAATTTACCTATTTTTTAACTAATTAAATTTATTTAATATATTTTAAATCTATTTAATATAATTCAAATCTATTTAGTCTATTTTAAATTGATTTAAGCTATTTAAAACCTATTTAATATAATTTGAATTTATTCAACCTATATTTAATCTATTTAAATCATTTTACGTCTTATTAAATCTATTTAACCTATGTTTAATTATTTTAATCATTTTAAATCTAATTAAATCTATATTTAGTCTATTTAAATTATTTTGAAATCAAATTATATCAAATTTAAATCTATTTAAACTATTTTAGTATTTTAAAACTTTTTTAATCTATTTAAAATTATTTTCAAACTATTAAAACTATTTATGACTATCTAAACTGTTTTCTAAAATTTCAGACTGTGTAAATTTGAAGTATTTATATTTAAATCCTTGATGATGATACAGCCTAAGTTGGAATTTAATATTGATTCCTTTTTGTGAAATGGCATATTTGAGCAAATACGAAGATTTTGGAAACTAGGATTTAGTTAACCTATCTTATCGATAAATTCAAAAGTTAATAAGATTTTCAAAGTGAATATAGTTTGGAAAGTGAATATGATTTCAACAGAGATATGATTTGAAATCGAATATGATATTTTAATATAAATTGTGAATTGACCTTTTGAAATGTAAAAGTATCATTCGGTGTGAAATAAGCATTTTGTTGTTAAAGTGACCGGGATTAGATATTGTCATACACTCTGCCAATACCGAAAATCACTTTAACAACTGTGTACTTAGTGGAGGTTCCAGAAATGAAGTAGGATGGTTGGCGAACAATTCTGTATGAGGTATTTACGTGACCCCGACTCCTATGAGTCAGCTTAGATGTGACTGAAATGGAAGCCACACCGAGCCAAGTGAGGTCGCACCTCCGATCAGACACATTTCTTCGATACCATATTATGACTTTATGATGATTCGGTGGCCACCCCTCAATTTTGATTATTGGAGTGTGTTCCGAGGTGGGAAGTAGTAGCTGTTATGCGTTACCACCAGTCTGGATCCGCAATTGGTATATCTACCCTGGCATTGCCTCGAATGTCGTGTTCACATGTCCTATCGCGACTTCTATGAGTTTGTTTTGTTCCATACCTATGGAGCGCTCTCTGAGTAAACCTCACAAAGGAGCTTACGGTACTGTATAAACTATGGGAATATATAAAATGTGTTGAGGGCGATATGGATAACACCTTAAAGCAATTTTAATATTTTACTTTACCGTAGACACTATTATAATAGCTTATTGTACAATGTACGTAGATAGTTTAATGGATCCTTAGGGGATATAAATCTCGAACATCTCTTAAGTTATTGCACTCACGTTGACACTGGACAGAAGATGTCAGACCCCATAAACATCTATGATGCCATTACACTCATATTTATTTACTGTTAATTTAACTTATATGAGATCTTTAGTTCTGACTCGAGTGTTTTGTCTTTTCAATTCACTCAGGTCAGTCTGAGCTTTTCAGTTTATCGATGACTGCCTTCTGGAGGACGAAGACAAAGATTTTGTACTATTATTATTTATTATATTTACTCCACCGCATCATGTTGTTCCGCTGCATTTATTTATTATTTATTCTTGTGGTATGTTACTCTGATCAGTATTATAAAAGGTTTAATCAATGTTATTTGTAAACAGCTTCATGAACTGCTTCTGAACTGTTTATTTGATTATTATATTTTTTCATTCCACTGTGAGATTCTATATTTGTTTTCTTTCTTTCTCTGCTTTTCTTATTTATCCCATAACAATCAGCCCTTTTGAATGGTTTGAGTTTGACGTGTGTGGTTTATCGTCGATTTAAACTGTCCAAAAAGGCAGGTCGTTACACAAGTTGTTTATGGCATGTTAAAGTTTGACAGGTTATGTTGGGATAGTTAATAGCACAAATAGACCATACTTATGATAAACACATCAACTAAATAGATAAATGACCAAAAAGAGAGATCATAATTTCATTATGTTGATTTATGTGATCATGAGAAGGGAATTGCCTCTAAATTGTCGTCTACTCTCATATTTTTATTCACTTTATTTTTCTTGGTTTTTTTTACATCTTTAGCTTAAAACTACATATAGCTTTGGGTTAATTCGATTGAGTGGAATTTAAAATTAATTTAATTCTCCACGGATCAACCCGTACTTGCCACGTACTAAAATAGTATGTCGTGCGCTTGTGGTTATTTTTATTATAATTTTTCGACGATCTTCTAACCGATAAAAAACTCGTCGATTCAACAAGTTTTTGATGCTGTTGCTAGGAAATTTATTTTATTTTAATTTTATTCTTTGAATTATTTTTTGTTTGATTTTATTGTGTGTTCATTTTGTGTGTTGAATGCATTTTAAAAAAAATTATTGTTGCGTGTTTGTGTAGTTTTTGCTTTCAATTGCTTTTGTGTTTGTTGTTTTTCTATTTACTTTTGCATTTCTTTTTTAAAAAACATTGCATTTCAAAACAAAATAAAAAAATATTTTATTTCTTTTCATTCCAATTTACTGTTTCTGTTTTACATTGTATATACAAGAGTGCCCTTCTACTGCCTTTTCTGTTATGTTTACAGTTTCTATTTTGTTTTACATTTCATTCCAAGCCTCATACCATCTTCAAACATCAATTATATATACAATGTCGATTTCATCAACATACCCAAGACTACTTCTAACCACAATTCCTTCCTTACTTGCCATTTCCTCTTCCTCTGTCCATTGCAGTTTACTGCCATTACATTTTCTGCCATTACTTTCACCCACAATCACCTCACCACAAAACTGTGCCACATCCCCCACCTCCGTAACCACCCTACACTTCACCTCATCACCACATCTTCAAACTGCCATCCAAGTTACTGCGATCTTCAAACATTTCACAGCAGTGCACAGCAATACAACAGTGTACAGTGCATTTCACACTTATCACACACTTCAATACCTGGAAATTATATTTTAGTGACCCATTATGTATACGGAATTTTTTTCCAGGACAGGTGTTTAAAAAATTAAGTTTATGAAGATTGTGTGAGTAGCGCATATGATGGGGTTGATAGTTTGGAATTTACTTCTGATAAAGAGATTGCTCTTAATGAGTTAATGAAGAAAGATTCTAGTTTAGAATTTTTATTGGTGTTGGTCAAAAATTTCAGTCTGCATCTGATTTTCGTAAAACTATCATTGCATATTGTGCAAAAAAAAGGATTCAAACCTAAGTTCTTGAAGAATTATAAAGAACGAATTACCGTGCAGTGTGCTGTAGCAGGTTGTAGTTTTAAAATTCAT
Organism: Allium cepa; assembly: GCA_030765085.1. Lineage (NCBI taxonomy): Eukaryota > Viridiplantae > Streptophyta > Magnoliopsida > Asparagales > Amaryllidaceae > Allium > Allium cepa. The sequence goes on from CM060941.1 coordinate 6,010,863, forward strand.
GCTTCTTGAAAGTTTAAACAATTGGATCATTTTTTTGTTAGAAGATTTGAATCTTATGAAGACCTTGATTTAGATGAAATTCGTGATGAACCAACAAGAAAGACTACTGATATTTTTGCTAGTTTTAAAAGAAATTATCATATTAGTTTAAGTTATTACTATGCGTATATGGGCAAGAAGATGACTTTGAAGGGAATTTTTGGTAATAAAGAACAATCTTATAATGATTTGGTTTGGTGTCTGAAAGTAGTTGATAGAAATTATCCTAATAATCACACATTTATGGTTACCAATCAGTTTGAAAAAGTCTATATATCTTATGAAGCATGTATTTATGGATTCTATCATTGTCGTCCTATGATATTTCTTGATGCCACCTTTTTAAAAGGTAGGAATGGTTGTTTAATGGCTGCTACTGCAAAAAATAGTTACCAAGGTATGATTTATTCTTTTAATATTTATAAGTTAATTTAAAGTGATAATGGTAATTCATTTATTTTAATTATAGGTTGTTTAGTATTTTTTTATTTCTTTTGCATTTTTCCATAAAGTTTTGTTTGTTAAGTATATAATGTCATTGCTAAATTTCTACAGTAGTATTATTAATAATTGCAAAGTGGTAGTTATTAAATTATTTATCTTTACTGTGATTGTTACATTATATTTTTATGTAATGATAAAAGTATTTATCTTTATGCTATTTTAGATAACATTAAGGTAATAAGTATTTTAATGGATTGTCAATGGATGAATGTAAGAGTTGTAAGCGTAATACCACCAACTAGCATTTAAATATGTATTATCTACCTTTTTATTGTGTTGGATGATCAACAATGATAGCTTGGGATAGAAACTATATTTGGCTAAATAACAGATCTATGTACATTTGTATATGTATATTTATTGGTTCGTACGATCGTGCCAGTTTTTCGTAATTAACCTTGAAGGAATATAAACGTAGATATCCATCTTCTACTAAATTAGTAGATAAAACAAAAGGTATAAAAAAAATGGATGATTGCGAGTAATCCATATGTTGGTAAACAACAAATATGTTATACGTGAAACAAAACACAGTTATTTAAATTCAAAATTTGTTTTTATATATATGTATGTTACATGTAAGTTATAGTTTTAAACATTGAAGTCGATAATAACTGAAATAATTATAAATTGTTCACTATAATTATTAGTATAAATTGGAAAAATTCATTTATAATTTTACTTTATTACATACAAATATACAGTTTTTTCTATTCGCTAACAATGATTTTTTAGGTTTTTTCCATTGGCTATGGCTGTTGTTGTAAAGGAAAATGAGGAAAATTGGTCTTGGTTTTTGGATCATTTGAAATGTTCGATTGGAGTTGATCGAGCTTTGATCTTTATATCAGATAGACATTGGGGTTTGCTTTTAAGTATTCCTAAAAAATTTCCAATGGCTTTCCATTCATACTGTCTATACCATATGCAAAGTAATGTTGCTAATGTTGTAAAAGGTGGAAAGGGGCCTTTAGTAGCACATTTATTGGAACGTTGTGCCATTGCTTGTTCTCCTTATGAATTTTAAAGAGCTATGGAAAAATATAGTCAAACTGGAGGTGAAAAAGCTGTTGAATTCTTAAAAGATAAGCCATTTGATCAATGGGCTGATTTATTTTTTCCCGGCAATCGCTATGGTGAGAATAAATCAAATGTCGCAGAGAGTTTTAACTCCTAGATTGTGAAAGAAAGGCATCATCCTATTACATGTTGTCTTGATGGAATTTGAATTAAGCTAATGGCTCAAATGTCAAAGCGTAGAGAAGAGGCATCTAGTTGGATAACCATACTTTGTCCTAAAATGGAGAATCGTTTATTGAAATTAAAAGAAGAAGGATTTGGTTGGAACGTTTCTCGTTCTTCTTCTTTTGTTTTTGAAGTACATTCCTCTATTTCTCACAAAGTTGATCTTGAAAATTGGATGTGCGCTTGTAACCATTGGAGAGTTACTGGTTTTCTTTGTGCATATGCATTGAAGTGCATTACCATGGCCAAACTTAATGTCTATGATTTTATTGAATATTATTTCACAACTAAGGCTTATCGTGCTTCTTACTCGCATGTTATCAATCCTATTCCTACTTTTGAGAAAAAAATGATATTGTTTCTAAAGGGTTTTCTCATATTCTTCCTCCTAAGGCTATTCTTTGAGCTGGTAGACCTAGAGTTAACAGACTTGGTGGGTTGGATGTTTTCCAAAGGAAGAAAAATAAGTGTGGAAAGTGTAAGAAGTTAAGTCATAATCGTAGAAGTTGTCCATTGAGTGGTTGAATGTTTTTATTAATTTTATGTCATTTTCTCTTATTCGTTTTCAAAGATAATTATGTTTTTGCTTTCGATGTTGTATTGAGATATTCTTGGATCCTAGAAGTTAAAAGTTATTGTATTGAATTATAATTTTATTCTATGTTATTCTTTTACTTTTAATATTAGGTTATTCATGTGTTGTTATGCATTGTTCGACTGGTTTTGTATGGGAATATATGATATTATGTTGATGAAATTGTTTTTTCTGTAAATAAACTATTGCTTTGTCTGAAAATTTAAAATTTATTTGATGGTGTACTTGTTATTATTGTTCATGGAAATACTCAAACAATATCTGTTTGTCAAATGTCTTCTATAACATTCTACATATCATTTGTTATTTCGGAATAGATGGTGTATGCTTGGATAGTTCATATTTTAATATTTTATTGAATGTATATTTTTATATGGCCGTTTTTATTAAATTTTACTTGTGAATTTGTAAAATGATAAACTGTTTTATCATTTTACGGACTAATGTAAATTTGGAGCTGTTTCAACCAGTCTCGAGACTTACAAGATATAAAATAAATTAGAACATAACTTTAAGGACAGATGCAAGTCAATCCAATCAGCAAAAAAGTACAACACAGATTATTAACTTAGAATCTGAAGTTTTACAATTCATTCATATAAAAATAACTCAAGTAAAGATTCCAGGAATTTAGAACAAGTTGAATTACAATCTAAAACTCTTATAAGTAATGATAATATAGACATTGAAATATTATCTGAAGGTGAACGTGCAACAGCCATAGAAGAATCTGAAGAACACTCTGCTACTCTAAACTCTGACCATCAATGCACAGCCAAAATGCCAGCAGACTAAATCTATGCTAAAAATAGATTAGATGAAATTCCTTTTGTGTTTAATGCTTCTATAACCCTAGATGTTGTTCAATGCTATTGTTTAATGCCAAGCAGTATGTGGATAATTAGATCTGGATCTGATTTTGTTTTGTTTTTTTTTTTTTGAAAATTTAGTGCAATTTTAGTTGCGTTAGCACAGTTTAGCAGCTTTGGTTATTATAATATGTACTAGATTTATTAATCTGAATAAACATATATGCACCATCTAAGGTGAGGGTATTTTAAAATCTTCAACACATGCCATAAACAATTGAGATAACTCATGCAATTAAGCTTGTTAATGAACAAAATAATTGAATTAATGCTAAAAGCAACAGCAACATGATGCATATTTAATTGTAATAAGTTTGTCACGTTGGTGCTTGTATTAAATTTGAACAATACACAGCTTACACCTGACATGGAAAAGCAATTACTTCAAAAAGTGATGAGTACTGCTGTTATTTAAAAGCACCAATGTAAAATCTTTACCAAATTGATAGCAAGATCTGTCAAAACAACGTCTGTAATAACAAAGTTAATAACTATACATGACTAAACATCAAAATGATAACAAACTACAAAAAAAATGAGTACAGCAAAATATAAATCATATCAAAAAATTAAATGATAGAACAAACATATGAAATATAATATACGTACAGTAGGATATAAATCATATGAAAGGACAAATTACAGAACAAACATATGAAATATAATATGAGTATCCCAGGATATAATTCATATTCATGCCAAATATTTATTAACATAACAAATTACAGAACTTTTTTGTGAAAAACATCAAATTGATTACAAAGTTTACATGTGAAAGGAACCAACTAAATAAACTGCTATCTATAAATGAAATAAATTTCAACATATAGTGCAATTTTGTTCTTTTCCAATAGAAAAATAAAGCTAAAACTAACTAAACATATGATATTTTCATTCAATGACGTCAACAAACTAGTTTAATATTCATTTTGCTACAACTGCTTTTTTCAACATGCTTCTTTTCTTCATGTGGCTTTTGTTGTGAACAAACTTTTCCATGATCCAACAATATGGTACATCTGTCATAATGTCGGCTACCATATTAGCTCTTAAGTGACCAATATCTTCTTCTAAAACCTTCTAACGACCTGCATTTTTTCCGATAATTAAAATATTGAATTAAATAAGATTTTGAAACTTAATGTTGAAAAAAATAAAATTTATGATGTAGGAATGAGAAAACTAACTAGAATGAAGTTTAATAATGTAAATTAATGTAATAGATGACTATTTGAATGTAATCCCAAGTAATTGTAAGTTATAATTTGTTATAAATTTAAAATAAAGAAATAAATTTAAATGTTATATCAATTGATGAAATAATATGTAATAAATTGAAATTGGATAAAATTTGTGTTGTGATAGTAGTTATAAGTGTGTAGATAACAAACTTATAAATGTGATTAAATTAAGAAAAGGTAACAAGTGTTACTTGTTACCAATTTATTTAATATGTTAAATTAAGTTGGAAATCAATTACAATTAAATGTAGTTAAATATTACTTTAATATGAGTTAAGATGATAACTGTAAAATGTGAAGGTAATAAAATGTACAGAAATGTCAATTATAATCTAAAGGCAATAATTTATTTAATAAAAAGAGTGAAACTAAGATAAATGAACTTATCGGGACTTTAAATTATAATTAATGTGTAAATCGACAAAAATTCAATATAATTGGAATATTGCAACTAATATAGTAAAAAATGATAATTGTAGAATATTAATGCAATAAGATGTAAACAAATGTTAACTATGTCCATAGAGTAATGTTGATTGAAAAAAAGATTGAAATCTAATTAAATCAATTTAATGGAATTAGAATATAATTAATTGGAATTAAATGTAATTAAATATTGTGGTTAATGTAAGTGTTATCCCAACTTTTGGCAAAGTTGAGATACCCAAAAATTTACTAAAAATCAATGATTATTATTCTTGAATATCAATTGAGCATTGCAGGATAACCATGGATATCGATGAATTTTTGCCGAGTCCAGATTGAGCTACAATTGATAGGACATGACAAGAAAGATCATAGAAGTCCGCATCTCAAATTTCAAGTCAATCCGAGTTCGTATGCTCAAGTTATGATGGATTCAAGTTGAGAGAGATGGACCTTGCTCGGTTCGAATCCATCACCCCTTCATTGGTTCGAACCCATCAGGGCAGGCATCACGTTCGAATCCATAAGCAGAGACGACGTTCGAATCCATCAGCTAGTGCCCGCCTCGCATCCATCAACTTCGACTCCATTTACTTCGAATCCATCCCGTGACCTTCCTTCGTATCCATCCAACCGAAGCCACTCCACATCCATTACTTCGAATCCATAAGAAATGCCCTTGCTTCGACTCCATCCAAGTGACCGTACTTCGATTCTATCAACTATGCATCGATTCAGATTCGTCCACAAGGCCATAAGACCGAATCCATCGAAGTGTTCTATGTCTTCGAATCCCAGTGGAGAGAAAGCATCGAACCGCTCCTGATCGATTCGATGGAAGTGCTAGTTTCTATCGATTCGAAGGAAGCGACTCTTCGAATCGATAGCCTCGAAACCATCAAGTAGGCACGGCTACGAACTCGGAGTCGACCCATTCAACTCGGCGAAAAGTAGGGATCGGCTCGAAGAACGCGCGACACGTCACAGGAGCATGGATTCGACCCTATGGGTTCGAACCATATTGATTCGAACGAACCCATAGGATCGATTCGAAGCAGCCAGCACGCCGAGAATCTCTATCTTGAATCGATCGTATCTCTCAATCCCTTCATCCAAATGCCATGAAATTTTTACAGGAGTTTGCCTACATGTTGAAGAATGTTCATGCCAAATTTCATCACGATTGGACACTTTTTTGATCGATTTGAACCAAGGGTCGAATCGATCCCAATGTGGGCCCGGATCTCCAAGTTTCGGCCATGTGGGCCCCCTCACGTGCCTGAAGCGGTCTACCATACTTTTAGGAGAAATATCAGCCTCCTACACCTATAAATAGAGCCTCAGGTCATTCAGAAAAGGGGAACTTGATTTGGAAGCATCCAGGCTCTATCAGACTCTACCGCACACTTCACTACTACCATCGTACTCGAATTTCAGAGCTATAATCCATTGTAATCCGCTGTAATCAAGAGTAATCAGCGAAGAACATCAATAAAAGTTAAAACCTTTGAAGTGGACGTAGGCCGGAGATAGCCGAACCACTATAAATGGTGTGTTCTCGTTCGTAATTTCTATTTTACTGCGTGTTGCTTGCTTAATTCTGTGATTTGTGTTTGGATATTGTTGATTCATATTCCAACACTGGTGCTTTCATAATACTTGGGGGTTTGTGACTAATTTTGGCGCAAACACTTTGGTGCTTTCACTGAGAAGGACTAGCACCCGCTACATCAGATTCGGAATTCAAATTTAAGAGTTTGAAGACTTCCAATTCAAAGACAATGACTCGACAAACAAGACAAAGAATTGATCGGAGCCAACAAGGAGGAAGCCAAGAAGCATCCTCCAGAGCAGGAGAAGGACAAGCTTCCGTCTACATCACTAGAGATGAAATGGAAGCTATGGCTAATTCATTACGCGAAAGCATGATTAAGACCCAACAGGAGATGTTGCAGAATTTCCTCGAACAAATGAGGGCCACGAATATGCAGAACCTTGGACCAACTACAACAACTGCTAACGCGGGACAAGGAATCAGGATTACAGAAGCTAATGAAGGTCAGGTTCAGGATCAGAATATAGGAGTTGAAGGCGATCAACAAGGACTTGGGGTTAGACCCTCAAGATCCGATACTGGAAGGCCAATAGACGGAGCCCAACAAGCTGGAGTCAATGCTTATGCTAATGAGCCACCAGAAGAATACGTACCAGAATTCCCTTCAAGGCTCGGGGGGCAGGATAGGAACTTGACAAGGGGGCAACCCCTAGACGGAGACGAGAGAATGATTGGCCTAATGCGACGAATCATGAGAGGAGGACTGCCTAGCGGAGGGCTGGAAGAAGTTAGTCGGAGTCCATTCACTCCGAACATCCGAAACGCAAGGAACACTCCAAAATTCAAGCTACCAACGCTAGAACCTTAGACGGGAGGTCAGACCCGACCATGCATATTACCAGGTATATTAGGCACATGGAAGTGCTGAAGGCATCCGAGGAAGTGATGGCACGGTGTTTCCCTCTATATTTGTCAGATTTGGCTGCGCTTTGGTTCAGGCAACTAGAGACGGGATCAATCAGAACATGGAGCGAGCTTGTAGACTGCTTCATGAGACAGTTCAGGGTCCATGTGACTCGACCCAAGAGCGTGATGACTTTGGCTTCGATCAAGCAAAGGGCCGGAGAGTCCATAAAAGATTTCCTACTAAGGTTCAATGTAACAGTGACTTCTGTAGATTGCCCGGATCCATCGATGATTTTGATGGCAGCGGTGGCAGGAGTCGCGGAAGGCACCAAATTTAAAGATTCTTTGACTAAAGATCCACCACAAGATCTTGGAGAGTTCTTTCATAAAGCTGAAAAGTTCATCCGATTAGAAGAATCACGAGCCGAGAGGCTGGAAACAAATGTTGCGCAGAGCGAAAGAACCTCCAGGGAACAGTCCGGAGCGGACAAGGGAAAAAGGAAACAGGATGACAGACATGATGGTCCTGGTAAACGGAAGAAATTCCGAGAACCAAGATTTAGGCAGTACACAGATCTGAATGCAGGCCTAGAAAGAATCTACACTGAAACTCAGAGGCAACTCCCCTATCGAAAGCCAGCTATAAGGGATCCCACTGAGCGGGAGCGCAGGACTGGAAAATATTGCCTATTCCATGAGCTGGATGGGCACACCACAGATGAATGCCGCCACCTAAGGGATGAGGTGGAAGAACATGCCAGGGGAGGTAGATTGCCGCAATTTGTCAGAGAACGGACAGCGGCGTAAGGCCTGAACAACTACCACCTCCACCTAACAGGAACGATCCTGGATCGGGATCACGACTCGTCATCCACTGATTAAAGATAGCAAGGGCCAAGTCCAGGATTTGGACTTCGGTCGAATAACTCTATTTAGATTTGTTTTCAGAATAAACGGTTACTCCACTTACACATGTATGGGAACCGGAGAGATCCCTAGGCATGCTTTGAGATGGAGATAAACCGATATGCCCAGAGAGGCAATGTTTAGCTTTTTCTGATGTTTGAGATTGAACATCTAGAACTAAATTTTAATAAATAAATTAGAATCTCTTGCAATAAACCGTTTGACCAGAGAGTCAGAAGATGAACATTAAATACCAACATCAGAATGATCGCTTTATGACCCTACCCGGAGAGGCGGGGTCTGGAGTGCAAGAAGTGAGTTTCTTCGCCGGAGAGCGACAGGATCGACTCACTTAAGAGTTGTTTCCCCTTCACCGGAGAGTGACAGGATGGGATCCAGCAAGAGCCCGGAGAGGCTATGACCGGTCTCGAACGACCAAGACATCGCTTAATGTTCAGATACGCTGAACCGGAGTGCAAGAAGTGAGTTGCTTCGCCGGAGAGCGACAGGATCAACTCACTTAAGCGCTGTTTCCCCTTCACCGGAGAGTGACAGGATGCGATCCAGCAAGAGCCCGGAGAGGCTATAATCGGTCCAGAATGACCATGACATCGCTATATGTCCTAACCAGGACCAGAGTGCAAGGGATAGAAAGCAACGCCAGAGTGCAATAGGATCTTTCTATTCAATTACTAAGTCTAGAATGGACTTAGTAAGGGTTCAGAGTAGCCATTAATAGTCCGGAGAGACTACGGAACTTCACGAATGCTGATTCGGCTTCGAACAGCCATAAACTTGATTGATAATACTGCAGCTATGAACGAAACATGAATCTACTGCATTCGATTTAAGACCGTTCAAAACATACCCTTTACCAAAAGGCATGTTTTGGGGGGCAAAGTGTTATCCCAACTTTTGGCAAAGTTGAGATACCCAAAAATTTACTAAAAATCAATTATTATTATTCTTAAATATCAATTGAGCATTGCAGGATAACCATGGATATCGATGAATTTTTGCCGAGTCCAGATTGAGCTACAATTGATAGGACATGACAAGAAAGATCATAGAAGTCCGCATCTCAAATTTCAAGTCAATCCGAGTTCGTATGCTCAAGTTATGATGGATTTAAGTTGAGAGAGATGGACCTTGCTCGGTTCGAATCCATCACCCCTTCATTGGTTCGAACCCATCTAGTTCGAACCCATCAGGGCAGGCATCACGTTCGAATCCATAAGCAGAGACGATGTTCGAATCCATCAGCTAGTGCCCGCCTCGCATCCATCAACTTCGACTCCATTTACTTCGAATCCATCCCGTGACCTTCCTTCGTATCCATCCAACCGAAGCCACTCCTCATCCACTACTTCGAATCCATAAGAAATGCCCTTGCTTCGACTCCATCCAAGTGACCGTACTTCGATTCTATCAACTATGCATCGATTCAGATTCGTCCACAAGGCCATAAGACCGAATCCATCGAAGTGTTCTATGTCTTCGAATCCCAGTGGAGAGAAAGCATCGAACCGCTCCTGATCGATTCGATGGAAGTGCTAGTTTCTATCGATTCGAAGGAAGCGACTCTTCGAATCGATAGCCTCGAAACCATCAAGTAAGCACGGCTACGAACTCGGAGCCGACCCATTCAACTCGGCGAAAAGTAGGGATCGGCTCGAAGAACGCGCGACACGTCACAGGAGCATGGATTCGACCCTATGGGTTCGAACCATATTGATTCGAACGAAACCATAGGATCGATTCGAAGCAGCCAGCACGCCGAGAATCTCTATCTTGAATCGATCGTATCCCTCAATCCCTTCATCCAAATGCCATGAAATTTTTACAGGAGTTTTCCTACATGTTGAAGAATGTTCACGCCAAATTTCATCACGATTGGACACTTTTTTGATCGATTTGAACCAAGGGTCGAATCGATCCCAATGTGGGCCCGGATCTCCAGGTTTCAGCCATGTGGGCCCCCTCACGTGCCTGAAGCGGTCTACCATACTTTTAGGAGAAATATCAGCCTCCTACACCTATAAATAGAGCCCCAGGTCATTCAGAAAAGGGGATCTTGATTTGGAAGCATCCAGGCTCTATCAGACTCTACCTCGCACTTCACTACTACCATCGTACTCGAATTTCAGAGCTATAATCCATTGTAATCCGTTGTAATCAAGAGTAATCAGCGAAGAACATCAATAAAAGTTAAAACCTTTGAAGTGGACGTAGGCCGGAGATAGCCGAACCACTATAAATGGTGTGTTCTCGTTCGTAATTTCTATTTTACTGCGTGTTGCTTGCTTAATTCTGTGATTTGTGTTTGAATATTATTGATTTATATTCCAACACTGGTGCTTTCACAATACTTGGGGGTTTGTGACCAATTTTGGCGCAAACAGTAAGAAAAGGCATCAATTGTAGAAAATGAGGATAATAAAATAGAAACCTATGTTAATAATTTCATAAGGTATTGGTTGATTTAATTGTAGGAGTGTAAATCAAAATAAAAGGATAAAAATGAATAAGTTTAGTAAAGGAGTAAATTTATGTTTATTTATTTGAAATGTTTGGTAGCTGAAATATTGATTATAGAGACGAGAAATTGTTCTTTAGTAAAAAATGTATAATTATTACTGTTTGTATCCCATAGTGTATAAATATGTTTAAATTACTATTAGATAGAAAATAATTGTTCTACTTCTCATTCCATTCATTTAGTCCATTTTGAAACTTAATCAACTGAAATTAATGTAATTGAAAATTTTCAATTAATAGGAGAGAGAATACTAAATTGTAAATTAATAGGTGTAATTAAAAGTAGCTTATATTTTGTGAAAATATAAAAAAAAGTTTGATTTAATGAAAAGAACATCCACATCAATTAAAACGAATGTTTCATTTGTGAATGTAGGTTTAATTTCATTAAAATAAAGAATAGAATGATCGATTTTAAAGGAAGAAATATATGTTTATTTGAACTGTGTTTTAGCATACAGATTGATTACAAGAATAGGAAAATAATCTATTTCAGTAAGTTATTTATTACTCTTGTGTATAAACAACAAATTTATAAACGTGTTTAAATAAACAATTATTCTATATTTTATTCATTTTAGTTGTCCGTTCTGAAATTTTACATTGTAAGTAATTGCAATTAATGTAATTCAAATATTTCAATTAAAAGGAAAGAAAATGTTGATTGCAATTAATAGATTTAATAAAAGAAACACACATTTATGTTAAACAAAATGAGTGTTTTAATAGAAATAAAAGATCATTTTGGAAAAACCAAATTGAACGTTTTCATTTTTAAGGTAAGTATAATTTTTTTATTATGCATAGGTAAAAACCTAAATGCGTACAAATTTGAATATTATTTAAGTTAATGAAGTTAATTTGGTTACGTTTCAAAAAAATTGAATTTCAAAAGGTTGGGCGGTGTACATTGTCCGTTCATTTCTTTTGTTATTAATTGTTGCATGAACGTTTTAAAATGGTTACCTTATTATTAATACTTGATATGTTCATTTCTCCTTTTGTTTAATACCTGAGCCTAGACTTTTATGTTGTATTTAATTTTTTCCACCTCATTTTCACGTATACAAAATTTTACGTTCCTTTGGTTTGCAAACTTTTTCATTCCTACGTACATTTCCTTATGCATTATTAATGCCCGGAGCTTTCAAAATAAAATGCGACATTTATTTTTGTCCCTCCACCTTCATTTCCTAATTATAAATAACCTGCAGCTTATTTTTTTATTTGCGTTTTGTTTCACCTGACACCTCATGTTCAAAAGCTCTTATTCTTGCAAATCCAAAAGCTTTCTTTAATGAAACATGATTTTTTTCATACATGTCCTATCCTCATCTTAGTTCTTCAATCTTTTCCTTAAGCCCCATCTTGAGAGAAATGTAAGTATTAAAATTTGTTTATTTATTTATTTATTTTATTTTTTAATGCTTACTAATTTTTATTTTAATAATATTTCTTATAACATGAATATCTTTTGCATATAAACTTTAATTCATGTGCGATTTCTTCTGTTGGATTCATATTTAAATTCCAGACAACATGAAATTTATTTGGTTGAATTTGGAGATTATTAAGTTTTCGCGCTTCTGTTTGTATTTTCATGCGATAAAATCAAAGGTGGGTGTTTTAACCCACTCACAACTACTAAATTATCTTATATTAGTTAAATTGAATTTATGATATGATTTGGAATTGATTGGTTGATGTTTGGTATATTTAAATTGTCATTCTAGTTAAATATAACTTTTATTGCATTTAATCATCATTTAATTTAATATTGAAATTCATTGTCAACTTAATACCTGTTAATGATAATCAGTTATCTATTGATGTTTATTGGTTGATTTGGGTGATGATTGTGATATATGTTTAATTATTGATATTGGATAATTTGATGTTATATTTATATTGTTATAATAATGCAAGTTCCCCTAGTTATTGTTAGAAAATCCCTATGGTTGAAATGAAACATACCTGAATGATCATATAGAATAGGAGAAAATCGTTATGGGTTGATATGATAAACCCAAGCGATTTTCATTGATTTGGAATTTGGGATTGCGGGTTGAAATAATATATATACGTAAATTTAAATTTTTGTGGATTGAAATGATAAATATCCGTATCACTTGACCATAGGGTAGAAAACTATGCACAGAAACCGGATTGGTTTAATTTAACGACTTTAAAACCCTTAAACCTTGGATTGGACTAAATGATATTTTGAAGGAAATTGATTTATATAAATAGAATTACTTTGAAAATCCAAGTTTGAAGGTTGGAATTGGAAATTGGTTTAAATCGAAATTCTAAAGTATTTTAATCTATTTTAAATCTATTTAAAGTATTTTAACCCATTTTAACCTATTTAGAATCTATTTAATCTATTTTAAACTATATTAAACTATTTTAATCTATTTTAAATTATATTGATCTATTTTAATCTATTTTAAACTATATTGAACTATTTAATCCATTTTAAATTATATTAATCTATTTTAATCCATTTGGACTATATTAATCCATTTTAATCTATTTTAAACTATATTAATCCGTTTTAATCTATTTTAAACTATCTGAAACTATTTTTTTAAACTATTTTAAACTATCTAAACTATTTTCTAAATTTCAAGTTTTGTAAAGTGGAAGTTTTATATTTAAATCCTAGATTTTTAAGTAGAATGTGATTAAATGATGTTATAACATAAGTAGGGATTTAAATGACATATTTGAGGAATATGATGATTTTAAATGAGGATTAAATCCATTTTGGAAATATGAATTCGAAAGTCATATGATTTCAAATGTGATATAATTTCGAAAGTGAATATGATTTCGAAAATAATATGGTTTTGAGAATATGATATTTTGATATAAATTATAAATCAGTTTTGAAATGTAAAAGAACCATCCAGTGTGAATTAAGCGTTTGGTTAAAGAGACCGAGATCGGATATTGTCATACTCTCTGCCAATACCGAAAACCACTTCAACAACTGTGTACGTGGTGGAGATTCCAGAATGAAGTAGGATGGTTTAGCGAATGATTCTATATAAGGTATTTACATGACCCTAACTTCCTGAGTCAGCTTAGATGTGACTAAAATAAGAGCTATACCTAGGCCAAGTGAGGTCGCACCTCCGATCGAACATGCTTCTTCGATACCATATTCATTACTTTGTGATTGATTTGGTGGCCACCCCTCGATTTGATTATGGAAGTGTGTTCTGAGGTGGGCGGTAGTAGCTGCTATGCGTTACCACCAACCCGGTTCTGTAAAACGGTAGAGTCCTACCCTGGCATTGCCTCGAGTGTTGTGTTCACATGCTCTATCGCGCGTTCTATGAGTTTGTTTTGTACCATACCTATAGAGTGCCCTCAAGGTAAACCTCCCGTTTACGGAGGAGCTTACGGTACTGTATAGACTCTGGGAATATATAAAACGTGTTAAGGGGGATATGAGTAACGCCTCAATGCTATTTTAATACTTTACTTTATTGTAGACACTATTATAATAACGTATTGTACTATGTATGTAGATAGTTCAACGGATCCTTAGGAGATGAAATCCTGAACATCTCTTAAGTTACTGCACTCACGTTTGACACTGGATAGGAGGCGTCAAAACCCATAAACATCTCCGACGCCGTTACACTCATTTTATTTACTGTTGATTTAACTTATTTTGTCATTTCGCTGTGATATTTTGTATTTTGTTTCTTTCTTTCTTTACTCTTTCTTATTTATCCCATAACAATCTGCCCTTTTGAATGGTTTGAGCCTTATGCGTGTGGCTTATCATTGATTTAAACCGTCCAAAAAGGCATGTCATTACATTCGGTATATGTGCTTTGGTTTAGTGATAATTTTATGTAACGACCCGTAATTTTTTGGTAACTAAAATTAGTTAATTTAATAAGGTTTTGTGATTTAATGTTGGAAGGAAAAAAGTTTTTTGATTTAATAGTAAGATTGTAACTAGAATAAAATGTAATAATATTAATTTAAGGTAATTGATAACTGCATTAAATGTAATTCCAATTAATTAAAATGAATAAAAAGTTATAATTGGTTGTAGATTGTAAATTAATTGTAATAATATGCGTATTAATTAGTAATTGGATTAAAAGAGTAATTGATAATTTAAATGTTGTATTAACAAATGAAATAGTATGTAATAAGTTGTAATTGAATAAAATTAGCATTGTGTAAATAATTATAACATTTGTTGTAAACAATTAACTTATAAATGTGATTAAATTAAGCTAAAGGTTACAACTGTTATTTGTTACCTATTTATTTAACTTGTTGAAATCAAATTGGAAATAAATTGCAATAAATGTAATTAAATATTGCGTTAATGGAAATTAAGATGAAACTGGAGAATGTTAATGTAGTATGATACAAACCAAGGTTAACTATGTCCACAGAGTAATGTTTGATTGAATAAAATGATTGAAATTAATTAAATCAATTTATTAGAATTAGAATATAATTATTTGGAATATAATGCAATTAAATATTGTGGTTAATGTAAGAAAAGGCGTCAATTGTAGAAAACAAGGGTAATAAGAAAGAAACCTACCTTAGCAATTCGAAAGGTATTAGTTGAATTAATAGTAGGAGTGTAAATCAAAATAAAAGAATAAAAATGAATAAGTTTAGTAAAGGAGTAAGCATATGTTTGTTTATTTGAAATGTTTGGTAGTTGAAAGATTGATTGTAGAGATAAGAAACTATTATTTAATAAAAAATGAATAATTACCGTTTGTATCGAATTGCGTATAAATATGTTTAAATTACTATTAGATAGAAAATAATTGTTCTACTTCTCATTACATTTTTTTAGTCCATTTTGAAACTTAATTAACTGAAATTAATATAATTGAAAATTTTCAATTAATAGGAGAGAGAATACTAAATTGTAAATAAATAGGTGTATTAAAAGTAGCTTATGTTTTGTGAAAATATAAGGAAAGTTTGATTTAATGAAAAGAACATTTACATAAATAAAATGAATGTTTCATTTGTGAATGCAGGTTTAATTTCATTAAAATAAAGAATACAATGATTGATTTTAAAGGAAGAAATATATGTTTATTAGAACTTGGATTGATTACAAGAATAGCAAAAAATAATCTATTTCAAAGTTATTTGTTACCCTTCTGTATAAACAGCAAATTTACAAACGTGTTTAAATAAACAATTGTTCTATTTTTCATCAATTTTAGTTGTCTGTTTTGAAATTTAACTTTGTAAGTAATAGCAATTAATGTAATTCAAATATTTCAATTAAAAGAAAAGAAAACGTTGATTGCAATTAATTGATTTAATAAAAGAAACACACGTTTTATGTTAAACAAAAAGGGTGTTTTAATGGAAATAAAAGATTATTTTGGAAAAACCAAATTGAATGTTTTCATTTTTAAGGTAAGTATAAAAGAATTATTATGCATAGATAAAAATCTAAATGCGTACAAATTTGAATATTATTCGAGTTAATGAAGTTAATTTGGTTACCTTTCAAAAAATTGAATTTCAAAAGCTTATGCGATGTACATGGTCCCTTCATTTCATTTGTTATTAATTGTTGCATAAACGTTTTAAAATAGTTATCCTATTATTAATACTTGATCCATTTATTTCTCCTTTTTTTAATACCCGAGCCTAGACTTTTTGGTTGTATTTAATTATTGCCACCTCATTTTCACGTATACGAAGTTTTATTTTATTTGGTTTTTAAACTTTTTCAGTCCTACATACATTTTCTTATGCATTATTAATGCCCGGAGCTTTCAAAATAAATCGTGACATTTATTTTGCCCCTTGTGACAACCCAGATTTTCGTGTTCGAAAATCGATATCCATACTTCAACTCGTATTTGAATGTAGCAGATTCAAACGTTGAATCCAATTCGCCCGAGCTTATAACATATTAAGTACAACAACACAGCGGAAGAAAAATGAATATATCATTGATGTACAATATTTGATACAACACATTGATACAAATGATTATCAATATCAGAGATACAAGATAACAGCGGAAATAACAAAGCAACAACCACGGAAAGATATCTTCAATGCCAAATCTCCAAACTTCAAGCTTGAACTACCATCAAGTTGTATTAAGCAAGGTCAGTCATGAATGCGATTGCCAAAATTCAACGACTGAAGAAGATTGCCAAAGATTGAAGGCTATCGAATCTACATCTACTAGCTGATTATCTGAAAATCTAAATCTAGGCTTCCCGTGTGGAAAATTGTGGGCACCCGGAGTTTAGAAAAGGAACAATAAATTCCAGGTCAGTCATGGGACTGGTATGAGCAAACAAAAACAGTTTTAAATTTAAAAAGAAATAAAAAGAAATCCGCAATGCTTTTTGGAAAATGAAACTGCCATAAGGCCTCCTGCCACACACACAATGCAAGCGCACACTTGAAGGAGATTTCTCCTTACGACAGTCAAACATGCTTGATACGCGAAATCGTTTTGATGTTATTATTAGTGTATTGCGTTGAAAACCTTTCAAAAGTATAATATTAATCTTAGCCAGCATAGGTACCATTATATTATGCCTGCTATAGCTACCACCTGAGGTGGCAGGTTATACAACTAAAACCGTAACGGCTCGTATTGTTTGATTGGATTTCCAACAATGGTCGGGCAAAGGAACTTCCTGGGCCACGTAGGTATGCCTCTAGAGGGTTGCCCCGAGAACATAACCGGATCTCTACCAACACAAGGCCAGGTTACCTCTATAACTATGTAACTACAGACACGAGTATTGTAACAACCCTAGATTTTTGAATATAATTTAAATTTGACTTTACTTTGTTTTGAAATTATTTTAATTTTTTTTATTGCAAGATTTCATTTTTAAATATTTTTAAAGTGATAATAAAAAAAATTTCAAAATTTATTGCATTTATTTTCAAATTTTTAAGCCTAGTTTCTAATTTTTGCTATTTTTCCTAATTAAATTGTATTTAATTAATATTTTTTTTTCATTTATCATATTTTCGTGTTTTTATCTGTATTTTTAAGTATTTTTTATGTATTTAAAATTGCAAAAAGAATTAAGGAAATTTGAAGAGTTTGTGACCTTTTATGTGCTTAACCTCTTCATATTCTCCATCTTTTCACCAATCAATGCACTAATTCAGTTTGATACCTTATACTCTTTGCTTCAGCCGACTTTCTCATTATTTCTCACATGAATTTTTTTATCTCAAACCCTAAAACTATCGGCCATCTTCCTGAAGCAAAAATTTTGGTAAAAACTTTCATTTCTTTTTACATTTTCTTCTTGATTTTGTTGATTTTGCACATGCATTCGTCTTCTTATGCTCGGCCCCTCTCCACTCCAGCACCTTGGCCGCCTCCACCACCACCTACTCCAACCATCATCCCCTCCTTCCCACTGATCATCCATAGCCGTGACCATATATGAGGTAGATCCACCAAAAAAATGAACAAACTCCAGTTTAAAACTTCATAGCTGAGCTCTATTTGATCCACCACTCCACCATCATGCTTCGGCCGACCCAAACACCACCACCACCAGCCACAAGCTGATCCTTGGACCTCTGTAACACCTGTAGTTGACCTTCCCAGATCTGACCTTGTCCATCCATGCTTGGCCAAGACCTTAAATGGCAACAAAACCCACTTATGTTGCCTTGTTTTGTAAATTCATGCACTCATACCCTTTATCTCCTTTATATTGTTATGGCCGACCCCTGTTGGACCTCAACCTGATCCAAACCTAATCCAAAACCATCCCATTATAGTGCTTTTACAGCCCATAGCTGAAGCATATGATGTTGAATGCAAGTGCAAAAGCGTTAGCTTTGTGTTATATGTTTATTTCTAGCATTGTTTCGTAATAGTTTGGTTGTAATTCATGTTTGTACTTCGTTTGTTTGATATTGGACAAGGCAATTATCTTTGGCTCTCCCACCATCAAATCATTGTCATGTTAACGTGCCTTTGAAGATTTTGTTTGTGCATTTGGTTGTCATCTCCAGCTTATGCAAGTGAGTAATTCTCACTAGACAATATTTATACTTATATGACTAGTAAACTGATTACAATTGAATCTGTAAAATGTATCACCATGCTATATCTGCTATGCTATGATCATATGATGTTCACCCATGCTTATTTACCTGTTATAACATCTGTTACTATTATATAATGCCATTCTATTATTTATATTAGTTTATCACACTGCAAGTTCCCTTTAGATTAGAATCACTATGGGTTGAAACGATACATACCCGAATGGACTTTAGAATAGGGGAATATCGTTATGGGCCGAAATGATAGGTCTGAACGATTTTGAAATATTACATTTTACTTGGGACTACAGGTTTGAAATGATAAAATTTAGGTTTTCTTTGTAAATTACGGATTGAAATGATATAATATTCGTATCACTTTACCTAGTGTAGAAAATGATATACAAATCCGTGGTTAAAATATATTTTTCTAAAAAATTTAAAGTATTTTAGAAATGTAAATATTATAATATTTTGATTTAAACTAAATTAAAAATGATTTTTGTAAAGCATTATTGATTTTCTAAATATTTATAAGTGAAATAAATTAATGGTAAAGTTAGAAAATTTGAAATGTAAGTTATTTTGGAAATTATGATTTGTTGATAAATGGAATTTAAATTAAGTTGGATAATATGATAAATAGATTTAAAATTTAATTAAAATGAATTTAAAATGATTTTTATGAAGTATTAATGATTTTTGAATAAACTAAGATGTGAAATAAATGAATATTTAAGTTGAATTTTGAAATATAACTTAAATTGGAAATTTGTAAATTTTGTTTAAAAGCAAATTTTCAGTTAAGTAAATAAAATGAAAGATAAGTTATATCTGGAAAATTAAACTTAAGTGTTAAGTTAAAATTTAATTTAATGAATTGAAAATTGAATGTTGGAATTTAATAAGTAAATTATTGTTAAATTGGATTTTTGAATGGAAATTTAACTTTATAAAATCATAAACTTAAGAAAAATTAAATAATTGTTTAAAAAGTGAAATTATATGATTTTATAAGTTTAAATTGATTTAAATAAAATTTAATTGTCTGTGAAATTTTATTGAACATTTGAAATTTAATTAACAGCATCTTTGAAATGCTATTATTTCTAATGTAAAGGATATTACAGCATTTGTAAATGCTGTAGTTAATATAAATGAACTAAAAGGCTAAATTGAATTAAAGACTATTATAGCACTTTGTAAGTGCTATAATTATTGAATTTAACTAAGTTTTATTTAAAAACTAAAGTAACCCTATTACAACACTTTTTTAATGCTGTCTTTAGTTAAATTGAATTGTTTTAAAAGTAACTTTCTGTAGCATTTTCTAAATGCTGTGAATGGTGAATTTTCACTGTTTTGATAAATTTAAGTGAATGAATAAGCTTTGAAAATATTAAAATTTTGGAAATTTAATATTTAATTTTTAAATATAATAACTTCATTTTTGACGATTTAAATGAAGTAAATTGTTTCGAAATATAAACTATTTTGAAATGTGAGTTGAAATGGTATTTTAAATTTGAATAAAAAGGAATGTGGTTTTGAAAAGATATGATATTTTGATACTTTGGAATGGATTTGAATGTATTTGAAATGATATTGAATTTTTGAAATGATATTTGATTTTTGAAGTATAAATACCATTTTTAAAATTATAACTACGGGTTATAATAAGGATTGGTTGTTAAAGAAACCGGGATCGAATATGGACATACTCTCTGTCGATACCGAAAACCACTTTAACAAATGTATACGCGGTGGAGATTCCAGAATGAAGTAGGATGGTGAACACGTTCCTGAGGTACATTACGTGGACCCGACTCCCTTGAGTTAGCTTAAGGTGGCTAAAACAGGAGCGATCTCGGGCCAAAAGAGGTAGCACCTATGGCTGGGGACACTTCTTCGATACCACTCTATTACTGTTGTGATTGTTTGGGTGCACCCCTTGATTTTTGGAGTGTTGTTCGGGGTGGGCGTAGTGGCTGCTACGTTACCGTCAACCCGTGTACGTAATTGATATATCTACCCTGGCATTGCCTTGTGTGCCGTGTCACCTACCATACCGAGCCTTTACTACGAGTTTGTTTTTCTCCCGTAGCCCATGGAGTATTTAGGGTAGTCTCCCGATCTGGAGATACGCTGATACTGGATGGACTACTGGGACTATTACATGTTAAGGGGAATATTGGGTCACTCCTTAACGCTATTTTAGAGTAAGTTTATTTTACTGTAGACATTATTATAATAGCGAAATATTACTATATAGTAAATAGTTTAACAGATCCTTAGAGGATGGGCGGTCCCAGGCATCTTTTAAGTTATTTGTATCTTTATTATAGTTCACTTGAGTTGGTTTACATTATATAAGTATATATATATGTCCTGACTCGAGTGTTTTGTATTTTGCTTACGCTCGGGTCAGCCTGAGTATTCACAGCTTTGGATTCTCTTTCTGGAGCTGGTCTTTGCTAGAGATTCTGCCTATCTATATTTATACCTATTTATGTTTCAGCTGTTCTAGTTTATCTCATGTATTAGTGAACTTCTATGTATTTGGGATTTCTATTATGTTGTTTCAGAATGTTATTATGTATTTTTTTTGAGACTTTGTTATAGTAGCTTCATGAACTACTATATTATTTTATATTCCGCTGCGAGTTATTCTGATTGTTCTGTGTCTGTGATTCTGTGTCTGTGATTCTGTGTATTTGATTTCATTTTCTCCAAATTTATTTACAATCTGTTATTTTGGATCATTCAAGTCTAACATGTGTGGATTATTATCGATTTGAATGGTACAAAATAGCTGGTCATTACAGTTGGTACCAGAGCTTTGGTTTTTGGAAAACCTTTGCCTAAGGAGCAAAAACTCATTAGAGATAGGGTAGAGATACCCTAGAATGTGTGAAATCAATCTCAGAATCATATCTTTGTGAGAGACGCATTTTCAAAGTATAAAATGATTTTTCAAAATGTTTTCAAAAGATTTTCAAAGGTTATTTTGGTATAAAATTTTTCTTGTTTCAAAAGAATTCAAGTGTTTTCTAACTTCCTTTCTTTCATATCTACCTTGTTAGATTTTTCTTTCTTTAGGATATTCATCCAAGTGAATTATTTTGTCTTATCTTAATTTATCTTTGCCTTGTCTTTATCTTGTCCTTAATTCATTTTTGATTTTTCAGGATGAATCGAGGAAATGCCAGAGGTAGGGGTCGTGGTACTGCCCCAGCTCCTCAGCCTGTTGCTCCTGTTAGGTTCACTGTTCTTTGTAAGGAATTCTCTCAACTTGGTGGAACACCATTCACCGGTTCAGAGAGCATTATTGAGGCTCATCAGTGGTTGCGGAGTCTTGAGAGGATATTTACTGGTCTTGATATTACTGATGCTCAGAAGCGTCAGTTAGCGGCTTGGCAGTTGCGTGCGTTACGGCTAACACCATCGAGGCTGATATTATTTAGGAGCAGTTTAGGTATCCTTTGTGTTATCTTGAATTTTGTTCCTATTTTTCCTTTTCTTTTGAATCTATCTTAAGCTTGTTCTGTATCTCTTTTCCAGGGAGGCTTTTATGGAAAATGGATGCAAGAAGCCGGGAAATCTCAGATTTATCGTGAATTTATGGATCTTAAGCAGGGTAGCATGTCCTTTGCCAAGTATGAGAGGAAGTTCAATGAACTTTCCAAGTTCGGGCCTAGCATGATTGATACTTCTCTCGAGAAGAATGAGAAATTCATTGCTGGTGCTTGTCCAGAGTATTATAGTCACCTCATTTCTCATGTTCATGGTACTTTCACCCAGCTTATGGATATGGCTATTCGCTATAAGAATCCCACATCTAAGGGTCCTGCTGCTTCTGGTGCTCCTCCATCTCAGTCTTCCTCTGCTAATTCCAAGAAGCATAAGCCTAATTTCCAGCAGCAGAAGAAGAATTGGCAAAAGCATTCTGGTTTGGGATCTTCATCATCTGCTCCTGCTCAGAGGCAACCAGTTGATCTCTCCTCTATCACTTGCTTTAGGTGTGATCAGATAGGACACTATGCTAATAGTTGTCCTATATTAGCTGGTGATGTTGTTCCTCCATGTGGTCAGTTGGCTAGGCGTGATCTCTGCCATATCTGTCTCCAGCCTGGTCATTTTAAGAAGGACTGCCCTACCCAGTAGAGGGTTACGCCTTCTGGTATATTTGCTGTCACTTCTGAATCTTCTCCAGTTCCTCCACCTGCTCCTGCTCCTAGTGATGACCAAGGTACTCTCCAGGGTACATTTACTTTATTTCATCATCCTATTCGTGTTTTATTTGATATTGGAACTTCCCACAGTTTTATTTTTGTTGCTTTGTGTGATAAGTTTGAGCATCTCCTTTCTCCTGAGTATGCTTCTGTTCCATTATGTGTCTCAAATCCTATTGTGGGACCTGCTAACCTAAATCGGATTTGTAAGCAAGTGAAACTTCTCTATTCCGATCATCGCTTTTGTGGTGATTTTTATGTTTTGGGCTCGATGCTTTTGATTTATTGCTTGGTCAGGATTAGTTAGTGAATCATGATGCTCATATCTCTTGTAAAGCCCGGACTATTCACCTTGTTGATGATCAAGGAAATTCCTTGATTATTCAGTGCTGCATGCATCAGGATTTTACTGGCAACTTTATTTATTCTCTGGATTCTTCTCCTAGTGATCTTGATTTGACTCCTGTGGTGAGACTATATCCCGATGTATTTAGTGAAGCCACATCTTTGCCTCTAAAGTGGGAAATTGATTTTCGGATTGATCTTATTCCTGGTGCTCGACCTGCTATTCTTCCCCTAGAAGAATGGCACCTCGCGAGAAGGTTGAGATGAAAAAGAAAATTGAGGACTTGTCTTCCAAAGGTTTGATTAGGCCTAGTTTTTATGAATGGGAAGCTGTGGTGGTTTTTGTCACCAAGTCTGATGGTTCTCTTCGGATGTGTGTTGATTATAGGGAGCTGAACAAGCTTACTATGAAAAACATATATCCAATGCCTCGTTTCAATGATATGTTTGATCAGCTTTATGGTGCCACCGTTTTCTCTCAGCTTAATCTTGCCACTGGTTTTCATCAGCTCAGGGTTTCCGAGGATAGCATTCCCAAGACTACTTTCCACACTGAGAATGGTTTTTATGAATGGTTATTCATGCCTTTCGGTTTGACTAATGCTCCTGCTTTCTTTGTTGATTTGATGAATCGTGTTTTTCGTAATATGCTTAATAAATTTGTTTTAGTCTTTGTTGATGATATCCTTGTCTTCTCTAAGACCAAGGAAGAGCATGAGTTGCATTTGAAATCTGTTCTAGAGACTCTCAGAAATCATCAACAAAAGGCTAAATTTTCTAAATGCCATTTCTGGAAGGATGAAGTCCGATATCTCATGCATATTGTTTCTAGTAATGGAGTTTCTGTAGATCCAGTCAAGATCGTTGCAATCAACGTAAGTCTTTCTTTCTTTCTCTTCTTCTTTATCATTTTATAATTCTATCTTTACGGTTGTCCTTATTTTCTCCCTATTCTGTTTCAGGATTGGGAAACTCCAAAGACTCCATCAGATATTCATAGTTTTCTGGGCCTTGCCGGTTACTACCGGAGATTCATTGAGAATTTTGCTTGGATTGCTGCACCTCTCATAGCTTTGACTCGTAAGAATGCCAAGTTTTTATGGAGTGATTGGTGTAAGGCTGCATTCAATGAGTTAAAGAGCAAGCTAACTTCCACACCAGTTCTTACCGTTCCGAACGGGAGTGAGGGATTGACGGGATACACTGATGCTAGTCGTGAGGGTTTGGGTGCTGTTCTCATGCAGGATGGTAAGGTCATTTCCTATGACAGCCGTTAGTTGAAAACCCATGAGGCAAATTATGATGTTCATGATTTAGAGTTACTTGCTGTTGTCTTTGCTTTGAAGCTTTGGAGGCATCATCTTCTTGGATCTAAGTTTGAGCTTTTCACCGATCATCAATCTCTGAGGTATATCTTCACCCAAAAGGATTTGAATCAGAGGCAAGTTCGTTGGCTTGAGTTTATGGCTTCTTACGACCTCGATATTAGCTATACTCCCGGTAAAGCTAATGTTGTGGCCGATGCTCTAAGTCGGAAGAAAGCTTTGTTATGTCAGCTTGTTGTTTCTTCTTCTCCTCTTCTGGATCGTATCATGGCTAAGCAAGATGAGGATGAGATGCTTAGATTGATGAAGGAGAGTGTTCATAGCAGGATTGGTGGTAGTAGTAATGGAGCTCAGATTGATGATAGAGGGATTTTGACGATTAATGGCGGGATTTGTGCCCCGAATGTTGATGGTTTGAGGCATGAGTTGCTTCAGGAGAATCACCGATCCAGGCTTTCTATTCATCCTGGTGTGTCGAAGATGTATCAGGATATGAAGAGGCTTTATTGGTGGAGGGGGATGAAGAAGGATATCTCTATCTTTGTTAGTCGGTGTGCGACTTGTCAGCAAGTCAAAGCCTATCACCAGAAGACCCCAGGTTTGTTGCGGCCCCTTGAGATTCTCAATTGGAAGTGGGAACAGGTTTCCATGGATTTCATCGATGGTTTACCGAGGACTCGGAGGGGTAATGAGAGTATCTGGGTTATTGTGGATAGACTGATCAAGTCCGCTCATTTAATTCCGGTCAAGTCTACTCGTTCTGCTTCTAGCTTATTTGAGATATACATGAGAGAGATTGTGCGTCTCCATGGTGTTCCTCTCAGTATTGTTTATGATCGTGATCCTATCTTTACCAGTCAGTTTTGGAAAGCCTTTCAAGAATCTCTGGGTACTCGTTTGAATCTGAGCACTGCTTACCATCCATGGACTGATGATCAAACGGAAAGAGTGAATCAGATTCTCCAGGATCTTCTTTGTGCTTGTGTGCTCGATTATGGAGGATCTTGGGTAGATCATCTCCATCTTGCTAAATTCACCTACAATAATAGCTATGAGGTATAATTTTATCTTATATTTTAACCTTATCTTAATCTTTTTATCTATCTCATTCCATCTTTGCATTCAGGCCAGTCTCAAAATGTCTACGTTTGCTGCTCTATACAGACGACCTTGTAGATCCCCATCTTGCTAGATTGAATCCAGTAATCGTTTGGTACTTGGTCCTGGTGTGATTTTGGAAGCTTATGAGAGAGTTGAGGAGATTAAGAAGAGGTTGAGAGCTGCTCAGGATAGGCAGAAGAAGTATGACGATAGACGTAGGCAGAATTTAGAATTTGTTGTTGGTGATCAGGTGTTACTTAAGGTTTCTCCCTTGAGGAATGTCATTCGTTTTGGTTGTAGAGGGAAGCTTTCTCCTAGGTTCATTGGTCCTTTCAGCATTGTGGAAAGAGTTGGTTCTTTGGCTTATCGTCTGGATTTTCCCGAGAAGCTTTCTGGAGTGCATGATGTATTCCACGTCTCGCATCTTCGTCGACATCTTCATGATCCATCTCTTATTGTCCAGCCTTCTGCTCTTGATAGTTTGGATATTGAACCTAATCTGACTGTCGAGAGGAAGCCACTTCGTATTGTTGACAAAGCTACGAAGTAGCTCAGAAGGAAATCTGTTAATTTGGTCAAAGTACAGTGGAGTACTGACGATCGAGATTGTACCTGGGAAACAGAGGACAACATTCGTGCTTCAAATTTGGGATTATTCGTTTCAGGTACTATTTTTTTTCTATCGTGTTTTCTTTTATTTTCCTTGCCCGTTCTTTTCGAGGAATAAAAGATTTGAGTGGGGAAGAGTGTAACAACCCTAGATTTTTGAATATAATTTAAATTTGACTTTACTTTTTTTTGAAATTATTTGAAATTTGTTTTTATTTCAAGATTTCATTGTAAATATTTTTAAAGTGATAATAAAAAATTTCCAAATTTATTTCATTTATTTTCAAATTTTTAAGCCTAGTTTCCAATTTTTGCTATTTTTCCTAATTTAATTGTATTTAATTAATATTTATTTATTTATTTTTGTGCATTTATCATATTTTCATGTTTTTATCTGTATTTTTAAGTATTTTTCATGTATTTAAAATTGAAAAAAGAATTAAGGAAATTTGAAGAGTTTGTGACCTTTTATGTGCTTAAACTCTTCATATTCTCCCCCTTTTCACCAATCAATGCACTAATTCAATTTGCTGCCTTATACTCTTTGATTCAGTCGACTTTCTCATTATTTCACACGTGAAAATTTTCATCTCAGACCCTAAAACTATCGGCCATCTTTCTGAAGCAAAAATTTTGGTAAAAACTTTCATTTCTTTTTACATTTTCTTCTTGATTTTGTTAATTTTGCACATGCATTCGTCTTCTTATGCTCGGCCTTTCTCTACCCCAATACCTTGGCCACCTCCATCACTGCCTACTCCAGCCATCATCCCCTTGTTCCCACTGATCATCCATAGCCATGACCATATATGAGGTAGATTCACCAAAAAAATGAACAAACTCCACTTTAAAACTTCATAGCCGAGCTCTACTTGATCCACCACTTCACCATCATGCTTTGGCCGACCCAAACACCACCACCACCATTTTTAAAATTATAAATTCATTTTTAATGATTTAAGTAAAGTAAATTATTTTGAAATACAAACTATTTTGAAATGTGAGTTGAAATGGTATTTTAAATTTGAATAAAAAGGAATGTGGTTTTGAAAAGATATGATATTTGATACTTTGGAATGGATTTGAATGTATTTGAAATGATATTGAATTTTTAAAATGATATTTGATTTTTGAAGTATAAATACCATTTTCAAAATTATAACTACGGGCTATAATAACGATTGGTTGTTAAAGAGACCAGGATCGGATATGGACATACTCTCTGTCGATACCGAAAACTACTTTAACAACTGTATACGTGGTGGAGATTCCAGAATGAAGTAGGATGGTGATGACGTTCCTGAGGTACATTACATGGATCCAACTCCCGTGAGTTGGCTTAAGGTGGCTAAAACAGGAGCGATCTCGAGCCAAAAGAGGTAGCACCTCTGGCCGGACATACTTCTTCGACACAATTCTATTACTATTGTGGTTGTTTGGGTGCACCCCTTGATTTTTGGAGTGTTGTTCGGGGTGGGCGTAGTGGCTGCTACATTACCGCCAGCCCGTGTGCGTAATTGGTATATCTACCCTAGCATTGCCTTGTGTGCCGTGTCACCTACCATACCAAGCCTTTACTACGAGTTCGTTTTTCTCCTGTAGCCCATGGAGTATTTAGGGTAGTCTCCCGATCTGGAGATACGCTGATACTGGATGGACTACTAGGACTATTACTGTTAAGGGGAATATTGGGTCACTCCTTAACGCTGGTTTAAAGTAAGTTTATTTTACTGTAGACATTATTATAATAACGAAATATAACTATATAGTAAATAGTTTAACGGATCCTTAGAGGGTGGGCGGTCCCAGACATCCTTTTAAGTTATTTATATCTTTATTACAGTTCACTTGAGTTGGTTTACATTATATAAGTATATATATGTCCTGACTCGAGTGTTTTGTGTTTTGTTTACGCTCGGGTTAGCCTGAGTATTCATAGCTTTGGATTCTCTTTCTGGAGCTGGTCTTTGCTGGAGATTCTGCCTATCTATATTTATATCTATTTTTATTTCAGCTGTTCTAGTTTATCTCATGTATTAGTGAACTTCTATGTATATGGGATTTCTATTATGTTGTTTCATACTGTTATTATGTATTTTTTTTGAGACCTTGTTATAGTAGCTTCATGAACTACTGTGTTATTTTATATTCCGCTGCGAGTTATTCTAATTGTTCTGTGTCTGTGATTCTGTGTATTTGATTTCATTTGCTCCAAATTTATTTACAATATGTTATTTTGCATCATTCAAGTCTAACATGTACATATTATTGTCAATTTTAATGGTACAAAATAGCCGGTCGTTACAAGTATGCCACTCCTCGGTCGTTACCGACCTTTATCCGAGGGCCCTCAACACCAAAAACCACAAAGCAATGTATTTGCAGTAACCACATAGGTTAAATATCTGGGCTACATACCATGATACCACCTTTTATCCAGAAGGAAATGGACATACCCTCAGGGGGCGCTACACCCAAATAATCTTGCCGCATCCTTCCTGTTTCGACCATTCCAGTTTTTGAGGTCCGACGAAGCCACGTCCACAAAGCTACGCTTTTCACAAAAGCAATGCTTCGATCAACACATGATCACGGCACTTCGTATAACACATTACCAAATTGAGAATGTATTACTAGTAACCATCAACTACATAACCTCTGAGCTCGTACGTCTCAAAAAAGGGTGTTAAGCTAAGAGAATAAATTCTCCGCCACCAAACAGAAATGTATTTGATAGAAACCAACTTTACATCTCAAAGTGTTACGTCATACATACATCCATACAAGTCTGTTCCAGGTTCGAACAGAACCGAAGGCACTTCAAAAGAAGCCCTTGCAAATCCGAATAATTCCTAATCACGTTCGGACTCCCCATCACAAAGGGTGATAAAATCTCTATACCGAGGCCATTTGGTGCAGAGACATTCGATGGATTATCCTTTCGCTTTCGAAAATACCCGGTCTTCACCACCGCTCTTCAAATGCTATCCATAACATCGTATCATTATTCGGAATGGGTTTTATGACACAAAGTCCTCCCGGCTAAACCGAATAATAAGCACTTAATTTTAAAACCATATGGATATAGTGGGATCTTAGTTAAGTCACAACCTTTAGCCCAAAACCTTTCTTTTGAATGGTTTAAACAAATTCCCATTTCAAATCTTTTAAAAAAAATTCACCCTTAAAATGACTTTCAAATTGAAACAAAGTTTCACCAATCTTTCACAAAGTTTCATTCATAGCTTTCAAAACAATTCCATTTCAATTCCAAATCTTTTATACAAAAGATACACCTTTAAGATCCTCTTCAATTTGATAACAAAGTTCACCAATCTTTAACAAAGATTCATTCATAGTTTTCAAAACTATATTCATTTTAAACTTGAAATACTTTCAACACAAATTGGAAATCCTTTCTTTATATGAAAGCTATTATTAATTAAAAAACAAGAGTTTTTGTTTCGGAAAAATCCGACTACATTTTCACAAGTTAAAGCCTTTCAAAGTATAAACTTGGGTTAAATTCAAATTCTCAAAATAATACATTTAAAATGCTTTAAAGATGGTTTGAAAAACCATGTATATATTATACAGCTTATATAAACCTTTCAAAACAAATTTCCAAAACAATTTCAAAACTTAAACAAGATATATTATATTCAAACTAGATTTCAATTTCAAACTCCCTTTTCAAAAGCCTTTCATATTCAACCCAATTTCATTTCCAAAATCGTTTGGATTCAAAATTCAACTTTAAAATCATTTCACAATATTAAATTCAAATATATGTGACTTAACCAATTTCCTCGTGCAATCCATATATTTGTGTGTGTGTGGTGTGATCCAGGGGTTTTACACTACACAATATGATATCATCAATCATCATCCAAGCATAACAATATCGATAAGCAATAAAATCCTATACCGCTTATCTTCATTCACAGATTCACAGATAAATAATATAAATTCATCACAGATAAATAAATTACATTTATCACAGCTCATACCAAAACAATTCATGGCACAAAGCATAACATATCAGGGATATCAAACAATTCAAAGCATTCCATACAATTAAAACATCCATAAGTAAAATTAATTAACCATTTGATGAATTTAAACTAGATTAATTTCTTATGAATAGATTACTCATCCCGGTTAATTAATTATTAATTAATTACAAACCACTTTAATTAATTATACTTTAATAATAAATTAATTAATCTTTAATTATTAATTAATCAACCTTAATTAATAAATCAAACAACCTTTAATCATTAAATAATTAACCTTTAATTATTCTTTATTAATCATATAAATTAATTAAACCTTAATTAATCACCATTCAATTAATTATCCTTAATTAATTACAATAAGTGATTATCCCTAATCATAAATTAATTACATTGAGTAATTATTCTTTAATCCCAAGATTAATCAACTTAATCATTAATTAATTACTTTTAATTAAGTAATTATCTTTAAGTAATTAATTGCCTTTAATTACTTAATCACATAAATCAATTATCCTTTAATGTAATTACACAAAGTAATTACTCCTTAATTAAATTAAGTAATTAATTTCATTAAGTAATCATACATTAATTAAATCACCCTTAAATAAATTACATCCAATAATTATCCCAATATAATTACTCAAAACCCAAAATAATTTTAAACATTTCAAAATTCAATCTTTAAAACCATTTGAAAACTTTGTTCAGGAATTTGGTTACTATTTCTTTTATATTTTGAAAACTTATTAATTTAACTACATAATTAATCTAATTTATAGATTCCTTTAAAACAAACAATTTAAAACAATTCAAATCCTCAAAACTTGTTCAAACTTGTTAACATTTTGTTTTTGTTTTGCTTTTAAATTTTTCTCTTTCTTCTTTAAGCTTAAAAACTCGAATTTATTTGCTTTTAATAAAATCTGAACTTGATTTCCTTAGAATTCTTGAAACCAGATTATAAACAAAAACGAACCCGAGCCTACCACTACTCCTCCGAGCAAAACACAAGGCATTTCCGAGCACGTACCCAAGAAACTTGCTTTCGTATTTCCTTGAGATGAACCATCCACAACCCCGAGATCGTCTCGAGCCAAAACCTTCGACCCCAAACAACATCATCTTCCAGACACAAGCCTACACGCGTTCACGTGCGCGGTCAAACCATCAACCTCCGACCATCACCTCTGCAACCTACGAATCATCGTTGACCACCTCAATCAATCCCAACTACCCAGACCTTGATTCGAGTTCGAAATAGAAATCGAGCTCGAGCACCTACAGGAAACAAAACCCACTGACGGAAATGCCTCACCTCGCCGCCGTAGACCACCGGACATTACAACTTCTAGCCCAAACCTTCATCAGAGATTTACAATCCTAGTCCACATACCCCGACCCAGACCGATGCAAAGATGATGACACAATCGCCTGATATTCGAAATCAACCAAACTTCAGTCGTAAACCCTAGTTTAGACTCGCCGCACCACCACAACGTTCCAGAAATTCACCAATTATTTTTCCTATGCTTCGATCCACGAGCAAGCTTCAGCCATGACCTCGAGTCACACCTCCTCGTCGATCGTCAGATTTTCCCACTCAACCAAGAACCTTTCATCTCGCAAAATATCCTCACACATATACTTAAAAATCTCGAATTCTATATTAAAAATCATGATTTTAAATCGCGAATTGTGATAACCCGAGTTTTTGGGCAATTGTTAATTGGCAATTAAATAAATTTTAACTATTAAGATACTGATTTTTACTTGGATAAACAAATAGAGTTTTGATAATTATAGGATTTGGATATGTATATAGCTGAATTTGAATTATAATAAATAATGGATTTCTAAAAACATATGGGGATAATAGCCCTTATAATAAATTATCAAATATATAAATAAATTTGGTTGTAATATATATAGTAAACTTATAAATAATAACAAAAGTTAAATTTAACATTTTTATGGTTTAAAATTTAAATAAGATTGATATTTTTTTATGAATTAAAATAGCTTGTAGATGTATAAATAAGAATAAACATGTTATATAACTAAAATAAAGATCTATGATTTTTAAATAAGGGTTAAACATAAAATCCTTGTAATTAACATTTGAAACATCCTTATAACATGCAAAATACACATGTAATAATAGTATGGTGTTTGTACATTTTTAAGCCAAGGGAAAATTTACATTTACAAGTGGCATATTTGTTGTCTTTCAAATTTAATTTTTGTACAAAAATGAAATAAGGAAAAAGAAAACAGGCTGCTCTTTTTCTTCTTCATCTTCAAAAAAAAATCAAAACTAAACAACAGTTTTTCAAAGTGTTCAAACTTGATTCAAGAGCAAAAAGAAATCAATTCATCATAAAGGAAGTTCAATTCAGCAATCAAGCTTTGTTTCAAATTATCAAATCAAGCATAGAATAGATCTAAGTATAGTTCCAGATCATCAAAACAGGCTCCTTTGTTTAACAGTAAGTAAACTATTTCAAATTTCGAATTACAACTTGGTGTTATCGTGATGAAGTATAAATTTTATAATGGATTTGTATGTATAAAAAAGTATTTAGGTATGAATGTGTTTGTGCATGTTTAGAAAGAGGGATATTTACCTCTATTCATAGTCTAGGTTTTTAAAATTCTTTTCAAAAATCAAATTCTTCTTTTCTAGTTCTTGTTAGACTTTGAGATCTACATGAGATTTGTTTGTATGCTCTAGATCGGTGTCCTAAAAATAATTTTGAGAAGAATTGATTTTAATACATCTGGAAGCTTTAAAATATACAGAAGAACCTTAAAACAAGATAAATTCGAACTGCATAAATTATTGATTCTTCTACATCATCGGATTCGACTTGGAAAACTATGAATTTCAGTATAAATTTCATGATTTTTAAAGTTAAAAATGTTGGGCATTTCCTAATTGATTGGTTTTGGCACTTTAGTCGATTTTCGTCGATCGACAAAGCATTTGGGGATTGGGCTTGTTGTCCGAGTTGGCTGAGATGACGATGGTCGTAGGAAAAATAGATCAATGGCTTACCAATGGCTGTGATGGCCAGGAATTGTCGGAGTAGGGTTTAAACCCGGTTGTGAGTGTCGATGTTGTCTTGAATCGTATGATGGCTATGGTGAATTGGAGGCTATCGCGAGGGAGGAGTTAGATTTTTTCATGTCAAGGCGAAGCTTTCGTATGGTCGACAATAGTTCTCGATGATGGGTCCTCGATGGATGATTGCTTTCGTCGGAATGTTGGGTTCCAGTAGAATTGGGTTGCTTGATTTCGTTCCGTGGGAGATATTGACGAACTAGGTGTTCGTATGAGTCGTCGGGGTTGCGGTCGACTGGTCAAAGGTCGGAGGAAGGATCGATGCTCCGTCGATTGATCGTGTAGGTGCATGTGTGCACGTCAATGGCTGGTGAAGTATGGATTTGGAGTTTCCCTAGGAATGAGCTCGAGAATAATGACGAGCGACTCGAAGGAGATGTGAACACGAGAGATGCTCGGAGGAATCTCGTGATTTATTCGGGTTGATGATAGTTTGGGCTCGGCCTGTAACAAGTGTATATGCTTATTTGATAAGTAAATCAAATTTAAAAGTTGATCAAAAAGAATAAGTTTCAAAATAAAAATAATAACCAAGTTATAAATAAAGTATTGATAAGTTTTAAACAAGTTTTACAAAGTTAAATGTTAAAGTTATCTGTTAAAGTAATTTCAAAATAGGTAAATTCCTATATGTTTTCAAGGTGATTTTAAATAATGAAATTAAATCAGGGATTAATTGTTTAAGGATGGGTAATTAGCTAATGAAATCAGCTAAGGAGTAATTTATTTATTTATTAAGATAATTAATTAAGGGTAATTAATTTGAGAAATCAGTTAAAGGATTTATTTATTAATTCATTAAGGTAATTAATTAAAAGGTGATTAATTTATTAAAGGTTAATTACTTAATGTAATTAATTGAAGATAATTACTTAATAAAAGTAAATAAAGAATAATTAGTTTATGTCATTAATTAGGGTGGGTTATTAATGGACAAATTACTAAATATGATTTATTAAATGATAGTTTCCTGATGAAAGTAATTAAAGGAAATTAATTGATGGAAAGTAATTAAAGAATAATTATTTAATGGAAATAATTAAGAGTTAATTAATGTAACAACCTAGAATTTTCTATCCCGAAAATTCCACATAGTTAGGAAAAGAAGAAAAGAGATAGGAGAAAAGAAGAAACAGA
The DNA here is from genome assembly GCA_030765085.1 of Allium cepa. NCBI lineage: Eukaryota > Viridiplantae > Streptophyta > Magnoliopsida > Asparagales > Amaryllidaceae > Allium > Allium cepa. The sequence continues at coordinate 6,045,640 of CM060941.1, forward strand.
AACACCAACATCTCACATTCACAGCGGATAAAATATAATATCAAATAATATTCTTTACACAAAGAATAGTTGAATCAGTCAATTACATTTTAATACATCAGAGTTACAATATTTCACAATCACAGGGTAATTAAAATAACTTGTCATAGAAATATAAACAATATCACAGCGGAATACACTCCATATGTTCCTGCCATCCAGGTCGCCTCCTGAGCTCCAGAACACCCTCACTGGAAAATCTGTAATAATCGGTTTGACCCGAGCATTACATCAAAGTAACACCCGAGTCAGGCTGGAAACCAGCGTGAGTAAACCCATATAAATAGAAATACTAAATTCAATCATTAAAGAAAACCCGGGTAACTCGTACTTCACTACGAGTTCATTACTTGTTATGCTCAAAACTTATTTCACAAATTAACTTCTAAGTATTCTTACTTAGTTCAAAGGTCCATATTATTCCATCTCAGTCTATTGATTTCACATATTAAATCCAAATAGAATCATGTAGGTTACTAATCGAAGTGGTTCGGGTATTACGGATACCCGGCTCAATCTCTTCGAACACAATATTTGATACCAAATGTAACGACCGGGAATTTTCGATCCTGGAAATTCCAGATAGTTACATTTGGTATCAGTGCCAGGTTAAGCGAGAACCTTTGCTCTGGTGGGATTACTCCTTAAGGATAGGGTCAATGGTACCATATATATATGAGAGCGTACTTGTTATTTTCTTATATAAAGATTTTAAATGATTTTATATAAGAATATATTTTGATATATAAAGCAATATTTCTTTCTAATAAATATTAAGGTAATTGGTTGTTAAATTATTGGAATTAAATTAAGTGGTAATAGAAATACAACCAAATTGAAATTAAATAAAGATAAGTTTGAAATGGATTCAAACTGAAATTAAAATCTTGAATTTGGGGAAGAGTTTAAGAATAAGATAATAATGAATTGTTTTCCAGATATGATAATCTTGGTTATTATCATAAACGGCTATTGTATTTAATAACGAAATGTTTTAAGGAAGTAAAACATTTAGATAAGTATGACTTATAAATTGAAACAGAAGATGATCCAAATTATGAAGTTTTAGGTCCAGAAATTTGAAAATTGTTTCAAAGTGATAAAGAAATAATGAATAATATTATTTAATGTATTTGAACAAAGGGTCCTATTTCAAACAAGAGTTGCTTGAAAATTTAAAGAAATTTGTTTTGAATTAAAAACCAAAGGTGGCCTAAAATTTAAGGATAACTTGGTGTGTAAAGGAAATAATATGTATATATAAGGAATACATAATATCAAAGATGGTTTGAAATAAACTCTAAATGTTGAGTTTTAAATTTGGAATGAGATGTGATACCCAAAGTGATAAGTTTTGAACTTATAAGTAGGAAGATTATTAATGTGAAGTTTAAAATTTGAAATGGGAATTCGAATTGGGTAAGGTTGGCTGGATTAAGTAAATTGAAATTAACTTTAGGAAAGTTAAATAATTTAACAAGCAACCTAAATTGGAAATTTCAAGGTGAAATTGGGATTTAACTTGGGAAGTTAAATGGTTAATTTGAATTGGGAGTTTGTGTGATCTCAAAATAGGTTTGAGATTTGGAAATTGGAAATGGATGGATATTTTAAAATAATTTGAATGATACCATCCCGTTGTTATTAATAATCTTTAAGATGAAATTGGATTTGTTTAAATGAATAAAGAAATGAGGTGTGGTAATATACCCATTATTAAGATAAAATGGAATCATTTTGGACTTAAGATTTGAATGTTTAAGATAAAACTTTAATGGTTTGGTTTCAAAATTGAAATTTGGTGATAAATTGAATTTCAAAGATTTAGTTGTTTAAAAAGGATTTGAATTATTATTTAAACTTTGAAATAGGTTTAAATGGAAGTTGGATTCAGAATTAAAAGGTTTAAAGATATAAGTTGATTTGATTTGAAGGATTAAATCAACATTTAAAAATTAATTCGAATTTATATAATTTGGGATGGTTTAAATTTTAAATTTGAATTGAATTCGTTCAAAATTGAATTTGATTTGAATTAATTGGAATTGTGATTGAAGATGGATAAGTTTAAAAATTCAAATAGAAAATTTGAATTGGATTAATGTAAAATGAAATTGAATTAATGGGAATGGAGAGCGGGAATTGAAGTTGTTTAAATTGATTTGAGATTGAACCAATGCTAAGAGGAAGTGGAAATTTAAAATTCAATTGATGGAATAAAGGTTGAGTAGTAGAACAGTTTGGCTCTTAACTATTTTTCCAAATAAAATGTTTTAATATAAACTGTTTTTGAATCTATTTTTCCTATCTATTTATTATACAACTTTTCTTTTTTAAAACCCCAAAACTATCTTTTACTTATTTTATAACTAGTTTTGGAACTATTAAACTATTTTACAACTGTTTTATAAACTAATTACAATTTTTTCAACTACTTTATAAGTAATTACTATTTTACAACTATTTTGCAATTACCTAAATATTCTATAACTATTTAACTATTTTCCAATTATTTTACAAATTACTTAACTATTTTATAACTAATTTTCAACTATTTATCTATTAAAAAATTTCAAGCTATTTTCTAAATTTAAGCTGGACAGAGTTCAAACTGTTTATGATTTGTTACCAATTGAGATAAGAATGGAAGTGATAATCGAAATAAGGATTAAAGCAACTGTGAATAAATGTATAGAAATCATAAGTGAATGTGAATAGAAAAGAGAATTGATTTGGTTAATAATCAATGAGGATAAATATGTAGGATGTACGTATATTATTCTATTCGCATGGTGGTTTGATCTAGATTCGAGCATAGAATTTCGAGATAATATATAGATCCGAGTTGGGATTTTCACTCGATTTTCGACGGCGAACCTGGACATGGATTGTTCATTGATTCTGGATATTCTCTATCATAGTTATGGGTATGCAAGGAGAATAACGGTTTCTGATCAAGAAACTAGATCTGAGTCCGCACTAGGAAGTCGGGTAGACGATACTAGTTCGGAAGAGAAGTTATGCGATCGAGTGAGCGATCAGATTGATACTGCATACGGATGATATGTGTACATCCTACGAATTTGAATAAAATTGATATTGAAAATTTGTGGATTAAAACCGTAAAATGTTTTGAAATGAAAATTATATTTTGTAAGATATTTGATAAAATAAAGGGGTAATTGGATATTTCTATAATAGAAATTTACTTTATGGAAGTTAGTGTTATGGTAGGTGGTTTTGTAAAGTAATCAAATTTGAATATTTGATTTGTCATAAACAAAGTTATGTATCTTTGTTATATATATGATAAACTCCCCTTATTGCATCTTTTGCCAGAAGAAAAGGGTTTTGAAAATATTTGAAGTATAAAAGGGGTTTTATACAAGTTTGAAATAATCCAAAGATTTTTCAAGGTTATATATATCTATATATATAAAGGATCTTATGAGAATGATTCTGGAGGAAAGGTTTTTGTAACCTATGGATTTTGGAAAGGCTTTTGATTTTTGGGTAATGTTACCCACTTTTTGGTCAAAACTGGAATATCAACAAATTGGCAAGGGATGATGGATATTGGGATTGGAGATCGATTGAAAGCAAGGCGGTGATCGATGTCGTCAAAATTTGGTTGAACTCCGATCGGGACGAAATTGATTGGAGATGATGATAAGGATTAGGAAAGGCTATGTTTCAAATTTCAGGTTAATCGGAGTTCATATGAAGGTGTTATGATCGATGCAAGATAGAAAAGTCATGTTGTTCGAATCCATCAAGGGGTCAAGGTGGTGCTCGTTTCGAATCCATCGGATTCGAACCCATCAGGTTCGCATCGATCGAAGGCACGACGCAAGGATGGTTCGAATCGATACACCTCGTATCGATCAGGAAGTGATGGCTTCGAATCGATACCTTTCGTATCGATCAGCTTGCACACGGCTCGATGGTCTTCGTATCGATCAGATGGGAAGGACAGGTGGACCTCAACTCGATGACAGCATGGATCTCCTTTGTATCCATAAGGTGTACACAGGTTAGTTCGTATCGACGGTGGTTCGAATCGATAGGATTCTGGATTCGTACCTATCGATACGAAGAGAGCGTTCGAGAAGGATACGCGGGGAGTTGACTTCATGGATTCGAAGGACTTAGGGACAATTTCGAAGTGATCGATACGAACTAGGGAAGAAAAGTTCAACGCTGCGACAAAGGTGGATTGACCCGGAGAATTCGTGACACGTCATCGATGCGCATGCGCTTTGGATGGAGTCGAAGGGGATAGATTCGAAGCATGGATTCGAAGCATGGATTCGAACCAGGCAGAACATACAGAGCTTTGATTTCGAATTGATCATATCTTCTAAACCATTGATCCAAATGCAATGAAATTTTTACAGGAGCTTAGATACATGCTGAAGAATGTTCTCACCAAATTTCAGCTATATTGGATGATTTCTTTATCGATTCGAATGGAGTTCGAATCGATCCCGATGTGGGCCCGGATCTCCAGAATTCGGCCGTATGGGCCCCCTCACGCGCTAGAAGCGGTCTACCGGATTTTTAGGAGAAATATCAGCCTCCTACGCTTATAAATAGAGCCCCTGGTCATTCAGAAAAGAGGTCGGAGAATTTAAAGAGAACAAGCACGCCCGTACGCTGCCAGAATCATTCCATATCGTCATTTCTACCATTGATTTCGAATTTGGACTTTGTAACTGTTGTAATCACTTGTAACCAGCAAGGATAATTAATAAAAAGGATAAAACTTTGGAGTGGACGTAGACCAGAGATAGCCGAACCACTATAAAACTTGTGTCACTGCTTATTATTTTTGATTTGCTGCTTATTATTTGCTGAGATCTGTTATTTGCGTTTGAATATTGTTGATTTGTATTCATACACTAGTGCTTTCACGGTATCTGGGGTTTGTGACCAATTTTGGCACAAACACTTTGGTGCTTTTACTGAGAACGACCAGCACCCGCTACATCAGATTTGAAGTTTGGATTTGAAGGTTTTGAGGAGTTCGGATTTGAGGACGATGACTAGGCAAAATAGTAGAAGGCAAAGGGCTGAGAGAAGCCAACAGGAAGGAAGTCAACAAGCATCCCCCGGAGCTGGGGAAGGACAGGCTTCAATCTACATAACTCGGGATGAAATGGAAGCTATGATGAATTCTTTGCAGGAGAGATTGTTGAAGAACCGGCAGGAAATGATGCAGACTTTCTTTGAGCAAATGAGAGCTGTAGGGATGCAGAACTTAGGAATAGCTACAGCCGCTGTGGATGCAGGACAGGGGACTAGGGTCGTGGAACCAAATGAAGGACGCGATATGGAGCCAGAAGGCAATCAACAAGGGCTTTGGGGCAGGCCCACGGGATCCAACACAGGAGGACCTCTGGAAGGAGTTCAACAAGCTAGAGCTAACGTTGCTGCTAGTGAACCACACGAGGAATATGTACCATAGTTCCCTCGGGGGCATGGGGGGCAACCCCCAACAGACAATACCGGATTAGTAGAAATCATCAGAAGAACTGTGCGAGGTGGTTTGACCAAAGGAGACTTGGAAGGAGTGAATAGGAGTCCGTTTGCTCGCGAAATAAGGATGGCTCAGAATCCACCTAAGTTTAAGCTACCTAGCGTGGAGGTATATGATGGTAAGGCAGACCCAATTGATCACTTGATGAGGTCCACCAGACACATGGAGGTGCTGGAGGCATCGAAGGAAGTGATGGCCCGATGCTTCCCTTTGTATCTGACGGACTTAGCTGCAATGTGGTTTAGGAAGCTGGGAGAAGGATCTATCAGGACTTGGAAGGAATTGGTGGAAAAGTTTTTGGGATAGTTTCGGGTTCACATCAAGAGGCCGAAGAATGTGATGACATTAACATCAGTAAAGCAAAGGATGGATGAATCGCTTAGAGCTTTTCTGACTCGATTCAGTGCGGCGGTCGCTTCGGTGGATCGGCCTGATCCATCGATGGTTTTAATGGCAGCAGTATCAGGAGTCAGGGAGGACTCGGATTTCAAGGTATCTCTGATACGAGATCCCCCACACGATCTCGACGAATTCTTTCACGAGGCAGAAAGGTTCCTTCGGCAGGAAGATGCGAGTACGGATTTAAAGATGAAAAGGGTTCATGCAACTCAGGATGTAGGACCATCCAGCAAAGGTTTGGATAAAGACAAAGGGAAAAGGAAGTTGGACGATGAATTTGGAAACGCTAGGAAGCGATGGAAGGATCCAAAGTTTTCTACATACACAGGATTGAACGAGACACTGGAGCGGATATACCTGGATACTCGGAATCGCCTTCCTTACCAGAGGCCGGCTAGGAGAGAACCATCAGAATGGGAAAGGACATCAGGAAGGCACTGCCTCTTCCATGATTTAGATGGACATGATACCAATAGCTGCAGGCAATTAAAGGATATAATCGAGGAGCATGTAAGGAATGGACAGTTACAGCAATATGTCGGAACTCGAAATGCAACGGTGGAGCAGGAGCAACCACCGACCACCTCACGCCGTGATGATGTGAGGCCAGGGATGATGGTCGACTGATCATTCACTGATCAGGATAATGTGAAATAAGTAGCGAACTACTGGCAAACAACTAAGTCATTTACGCATGTATGGGGACGGAGATAGCCCCTAGGCATGCTTTGAATGATGATAAACTGCGATGTTGTGGTTTGTGAAATTTATCTTTTGCTTTTTGATTGGACACTTCTTTTCTTTTTGGATTTCGTTTTGGAGTTCGGATCGAACTCCTGGTTTTGCTTGCTTTTTTATTTTGATTTTCCATTGGATGATTGTTTTTGGTTCTGGATGCTGGTTTGGATTTCTAATTCTTTGATTTTGATTTGGATTTTTGGGATTTGGATTCTGGATTGGATTTTGATTGGATTTTTATCTGGTTTTTGATACATGGTCGTCGGGTATGGATTATGCCTGGCAAGGGGTGAGTCACTTTGCCCGAGAATGGTAAATTGACTCATTCAGGTCATCGAGTATGGACTATGCTCGGCAAGGGTCCGGAGAGACCAGGATTCGGCTTAGGACTTAAGCCATGACTTAGCTCAACGTCCAGGGACACTGGACCACGGTCGTCAGGTGTGGATTACGCTTGGCAAGAACCCGTAGAGGTTAGCTCAATGTCCAGAGACACTGGACCACGGTCGTCAGGTGTGGATCACGCTTGGCAAGAACTCGGAGAGGTTATGGATTCGGATATCGACCCGGAGAGGTCCTGGATCTGGTTATTGGCTATTGGATAAGGATGGATTAGGACTCGGCTGTCGAGTTCGAATGGATATGGAATTGGCTAAGGCTTTGGTTATGGGATTTGGAATTGGGCATCGGCTCGAAGCAGTCAAGGATGGCATACTCTGGCGATATGGCTATGGACTTTGGATATTGGAATCGGAACTATTCAAAACACGCCTTCTTATCAAAAGGCATGTTTTGGGGGGCAAAGTGTTATCCCACTTTTTGGTCAAAACTGGAATATCAACAAATTGGCAAGGGATGATGGATATTGGGATTGGAGATCGATTGAAAGCAAGGCGGCGATCGATGTCGTCAAAATTTGGTTGAACTCCGATTGGGACGAAATTGATTGGAGATGATGATAAGGATTAGGAAAGGCTATGTTTCAAATTTCAGGTTAATCGGAGTTCATATGAAGGAGTTATGATCGATGCAAGATAGAAAAGTCATGATGTTCGAATCCATCAAGGGGTCAAGGTGGTGCTCGTTTCGAACCCATCAGGTTCGCATCGATCGAACGCACGACACAAGGATGGTTCGAATCGATACACCTCGTATCAATCAGGAAGTGATGGCTTCGAATCGATACCTTTCGTATCGATCAGCTTGCACACGGCTCGATGGTCTTCGTATCGATCAGATGGGAAGGACGGGTGGACCTCAACTCGATGACAGCATGGATCTCCTTCGTATCCATAAGGTGTACACAGGTTAGTTCGTATCGATGGTGGTTCGAATCGATAGGATTCTGGATTCGTACCTATCGATACGAAGAGAGCGTTCGAGAAGGATACGCGGGGAGTCGACTTCATGGATTCGAAGGACTTAGGGACAATTTCGAAGTGATCGATACGAACCAGGGAAGAAACGTTCAACGCGGCGACAAAGGTGGATCGACCCGGAGAATTCGTGACACGTCATCGATGCGCACGCATGTGTGATGGTGATGCATGATCTCCCTCCTCACAACGAAACATACATTTGAGAGCCTCAGGCCCCCTCATGCGCTAGAAGCGGTCTACCGGATTTTTAGAAGAAATATCAGCCTCCTACGCTTATAAATAGAGCCCCTGGTCATTCAGAAAAGAGGTCGGAGAATTTGAAGAGAACAAGAATGCCCGGACGCTGCCAGAAACATTCCATATCATCATTTCTACCATTGATTTCGAATTTGGACTTTGTAACTGCTGTAATCACTTGTAACCGGCAAGGATAATTAATAAAAAGGATAAAACTTTGGAGTGGACGTAGGCCGGAGATAGCCGAACCACTATAAAACTTGTGTCACTGCTCATTATTTTTGATTTGCTGCTTATTATTTGCTGAGATCTGTTATTTGCGTTTGGATATTGTTGATTTGTATTCAGACACTAGTGCTTTCACGGTATCTGGGGTTTGTGACCAATTTTGGCGCAAACAGGTAAAATCAATATTGGAATTTGGAAAGCCTAGTTTGAGAATTATCGATTTTGGAATAATCGATTTTGAGAAAAAGAGATTTATATGGGATTCATACTAGGTGTATGATTTGGAAGATACTATATGTGTATAGTATAAAGAGTTTTGAAAATGACTCTGGAGAAAAACGCGCTCCCTTGAAATGAACTTCTCAAGAGTACCATAGGTTGGTACTGCCTTGAGCCTCAAATGGGGAGGTTCTAAAGTGGATCCTATGAGGAGTCTGGACAAACTAGTTCCTGAGGATTATTGGGTAGCGAAAGTCAAGGGCGTTGATGCCTACAGAGGCATTTGGGTTATGCTGTGACGACAGTGTAACTCGATGTCGCTGCGATCTACTGTGGACCATAGTGGAAATTGTGTAGAGGTGAGTGTCAACGGTCTATGCTTGATTTTGCCAGGAAGGCAACGTAACATCGGTATTTTGCAATCTATGGTCGAGTGGAGTGGAGATGTTTCACTCTTTTGGCAGCGAAATTCGAGGGCGCTGAGGCCTACAGTTATATAGGTTTTTGCTGTGATAGCAACGTAACCCCGGTTGTAGCTGCGATCTGTAGCAGGTTCTATGGCGTAATCGAGAGGCACGGAGTGCCTACAGTTATCTATGGATTTTGCCGGGATGGCAACGTAACCATCGGGTAAACTGCGACCGTGGATAGGGGTCATGATTTCCAGAGCATTCTCACCAAAGATATTTCCTCTATTTTCAAAATGTTTTCTATATTTTCATAAAGTTTTTAATAAAATTATTTTTCAAAGCATTTTCACTGGGTGTTGAAAACGGGTCTGCTAAGTACTTATAGATTTTCAGTCCTACGTCTGACCAACGTATGACCAAATTTCTATGAGAACAGGGATGGACTTGTTGAAACATCGAGTTATAAAATGATATTTTTATAAAAATATTTTGAAAATATTATATATTTTAAAGTATTTATAAGTTTTAAAATAAAAGAAGTTTATAGTTAAAAATGTTTAAAGGATAATTTTTAAATTCTGGCTTCGTTCCTTTTCGAGGACAAAAAGATTCAAAAGGGGAAGGAATGTGATAACCCGAGTTTTTGGAAAATTGTTAATTGGCAATTAAATAAATTTTAACTATCAAGATACTGATTTTTATTTGGACAAACAAATAGATTTTTGATAATTATAGGATTTGGATATGCATATAGCTGAATTTGAACTATAATAAATGCTGGATTTTAAAAAAATCTAGGGATAATAGCTCTTATAATAAATTAGCAAATATATAAATAAATTTGGTTGTAATATATATAGTAAATTTCTAAATGATGACAAAAGCTAAATTTAACATTTTTATGGTTTAAAATTTAAATAAGGTTGATATTTTTTTATGAATTAAAATAGCTTGTAGATGTATAAATAAGAATAAACATGTTATATAACTAAAATAAAGATAAGTGATTTTTAAATAAGGGTTAAACATAAAATCCTTGTATTTAACATTTGAAACACCCTTATAACATGCAAAATACACTTGTAACTATAATATGATGTTTGTACATTTGTAAGCCAAGGGAAAATTTACATTGACAAGTGGCATATTTAATGTCTTTCAAATTTTATTTTATGTACAAAAATGAATTAAGGAAAAAGAAAACAGGCTGCTCTTTTTCTTCTTCATGTTTAAAAAAAATCAAAACTAAACAACAGTTTTTCAAAGTGTTCAAACTTGATTCAAGAGCAAAAAAAAAATCAATTCATTATAAAGGAAGTTCAATTCAGCATTCAAGCTTGGTTTCAAATTAGCAATCAAGCATAAAACGGATCTAAGTATAGATCCAAATCATCAAAACAGGCTCCTCTGTTTAATAGTGAGTAAACTATTTCAAATTTCGAATTACAACTTGATGTTATCATGATGAAGTATAAATTTTAGGGTAAGTTTGGCTCACATCCCTAATAAGTTTCAAAATAGAGAAAACATCCTTTACAACCAACACTTACGTTTCCGCCCCCTATTTTCAAATTCACACATGCAAAAAGACCCAAATACCCTTTATGTTTTTAACACTTTAAACGCGTATAACTTTATGTACAAAATCCAGATCAACATACCGTTTTCACCAAAAAAATCACAAATTTTATGATTTTTAAAATGAGAACCATTGTTGATAAAAAAAATTCATATTTGCATTAAAGATGCAATTATTTCAAATAATTGCAGATAATTCAGCAATATTTGAACAATTTCTATTATTTTTTCAAATCTACAAAAGTTGCAAATAATTGCAGACATTTCTGCAACTATATGGTATAGTTGCAGAAAAGTCTGCAACTATTCCATATAGTTGCATAAATTTCTGCAACTATATGGTATAGTTGCAGAAATGTCTGCAACTATTGCATATGGTTGCTGACATTTCTGCAGCTATTGCATATAGTTGCAGAAATGCAACTATATAGTATAGTTGCAGAAATGTCTGCAACTATTACATATAGTTGCATACATTTCTGCAACTATTGCATATAGTTGTAAAAATTTCTGCAACTATATGGTATAGTTGCAGAAATGTCTGCAACTATTGCATATAGTTGCAGACATTTCTGCAACTATTGCATATAGTTGCAGAAATGCAACTATACCATATAGTTGCAGAAATGTCTGCAACTATCGCACATAGTTGCAGACATTTCTGCAACTATTGCATATAGTTGCAGAAATTTCTACAACTATATGGTATAGTTGCGGAAATGTCTACAACTAATGCATATAGTTGCAGACATTTCTGCAACTATTGCATATAGTTGCGGACATTTTTACAAATATTGCATATTTGCAGAAATGCAACTATTGCAAATAATAAACGGAAAATATGATTTATATGATTTCAGAAAGTGGATCGATAGATGGAAATGAAGATTTCAAAACCACGATGAATAAATGAGGGTATTTATGGAAAAGAATTAAGGCGATGTAAAAATAGGGACCAGATTTATAAAGTTTCAATCGAAAGGAGTTTTTGTGTCTTGTGTTTGGTTTTAGGGATGTGACCCCATTTTTCACTAAATTTTATAATGGAATTGTATGTATACAAAAAGTATTTAGGTATGAATTTGTCTGTGCATGTTTGGAAATAGGGATACTTACCTCTGTTCATAGTCCAGGTTTTAAAAATTCTGTTCAAAAATCAAATTCTTCTTTTCTAGTTCTTGTTAGACTTTGAGATCTACATGAGATTTGTTTGTATGCTCTAGACCTGTGTCCTAAAATTAATTTTGAGAAGAATCGATTTTAATGCATCTGGAAGCTTTAAAATATATAGAAGAACCTTAAAACGTGATAAATTTGAACTGCGTAAATTATTGATTCTTCTACATCATCGGATTCGACTTGGAAAACAATGAATTTTAGTATAAATTTCATGATTTTTAAAGTTAAAAATGTTGGGCATTTCCTGGTTGATCGGTCTTGGTACTTTAGTCGATTTCCGTCAATCGACAAAGCATTTGGGGATCGGGCTTGTTGTCAGAGTTGGCCGAGATGACGATGGTCATAGGAGACAATGGCTTACCAATGGCTGTGATGGCTAGGAATTGTCGGAGTAGGGTTTAAACCCGGTTGTGTTTGTCGATGTTGTCTTGAATCGTATGATGGCTATGGTGAATTGGAGGCTATCATAAGGGAGGGGTTTGATTTTTTTGTGTCAAGGCGAAGCTTTGGTATGATCGGCGATAGTTGTCGATGATGGGATCGTCGGTGGATGATTGTTTTCGTCGGAATGTTGGGTTCAAGTAGAATTGGGTTGCTCGATTTCGTTCCGTGGGAGATATTGACGAACTGGGTGTTCGTATGTGTCGTAGGGGTTGTGGTCGATTGGTCGGGGGTCGAAGGAAGGACCTAAGCTCCGTCGATTGATCATGCACGCGTGCACGTCAATGGTTGGTGAAGTGTGGATATGGGGTTTCCTGGGAATGGGCTCGAGAATATTGACGAGCGACTCAAAGGAGACGCGAACGCAAGAGATGCTCGGAGGAATCTCATGATTTGCTCAGGTTAATGATAGTTTGGTCTCGTCCTGTAGCAAGTGTATATGCTTAGTTGACAAGTAAATAAAATTTAAAAGTTGATCAAAAAGAATAAGTTTCATAAGAAAATTAATAATCAAGTTCTAAATAAAGTATTGATAAGTTTTAAACAAGTTTTACAAAGTTAAATGTTAAAGTTGTTTGTTAAAGTAATTTTATAACAGGTAAATTCCTATATGTTTTCAAGTTGATTTTAAATAATGAAATTAAATCAGGGATTAATTATTTAAGGATGGGTAATTAGCTAATGAAATCGGTTAAGGAGTAATTTATTTATTTATTTATTAAGTTAATTAATTAAGGGCAATTAATTTGAGAAATCAGTTTAAAGGATTTATTTATTAATTCATTAAGGTAATTAATTAAAAGGTGATTAATCTATTAAAGGTTAATTATTTAATGTAATTAATTGAAGATAATTACTTAATAAAAGTAAATAAAGAATAATTACTTTAAGTCATTAATTAGGGTGGGTAATTAATGGACAAATTACTAAATATGATTTATTAAATGATAATTTCCTGATGAAAGTAATTAAAGGAAATTACTTGATGGAAAGTAATTAAAGAATAATTATTTAATGGAAATTATTAAGAGTTAATTACTTAGTGTAATTAATTAAAGGATTGATTAATCAGGGAGATAAATAAAGAGTGTGATTAATTAAAGGACAATTAATCAATGTAAGTAACTATAGAGAAATTAATTCAAGTAATTAATTAAGGATCAATATAATCAGTGTGAATGGGTAAGGTTAATTAATTTGTGTAATTAATTAAATGTTAATTACTTGATGATTAATTAAGATGTTAACTAAATTATAATTAATGATTTGGGTTGTCATTAATTAATGATTTAGTAAGCCGGATTTATAGGTAATTGAAGTAATTAATTTAATTTATTTAAATTGATTAGGAACGGAGTGACTAATTTAAGCTTGCGTATGAATGATATTGAATTCTTTGGATTATTGTTATACTTGAGATGTGATTGTGATGCTATATGATAGGGTGTTGGATATGGATTATCTATCTGAAATAGAGTTGCTATGTGAATCTGTTACTATGAGTATAAATAGAATTGTTTAAAACTTAATCAGCTTTGTTTTTAGATGATATTGTGTTCGAAGACACTAGGGTCGGGTATCAGTAATACCCGAAACCACTTCGATTTGTAATCTACATGATTCTATTTGGATTTAATGTGTGAAATCAATAGATTGAGATGGAATAATATAGACCTTTGAACTAAGTAAGAACACTTAGACTTTAATTTGTGAAATAATTTTTGAGCATAACAAGTAATAAACTCGTAGTGAAGTACGAGTCACCCGGGTTTTCTTTAATGATTGAATGTAGTATTTCAATTTATATGGGTTTACTCACGCTGGTTTCCAGCCTGAGCCAGGTGTTACTTTGATGTAATGCTCGGGTCAGACTGAGTATTACAGATTTTCAGGTGAGGACGTTCTGGAGCTCACGAGGCGAGCTGGATAGCATGAACGTATGGAGTGTATTCCACTGTGATATTGTTTGTATTTCTGGGATAGGTGATTTTAATTTCCCAGTGATTGTGAAATATTGTAACTCTGATATATTAAAATGTAATCGACTGATTCAGCTATTTTTTGTGTAAAGAATATTATTTGATATTATATTTTATCCGCTGCGAATGTGAGATGTTGGTGTTTCTGTTTCTTCTTTTCTCCTATCTCTTTTCTTCTTTTCTTAACTATCTGGAATTTTCGGGATCGAAAATTTTGGGTCGTTACACGAATCCAATTATACAATCAAGACTTCAAAATTTAATAATCAAATCTTCTGCTTGAATTCATTTTTTACTGATATTCTTGATTTCCAGCAATCCTAACTATTTATTCTACTTAATAATATTTTTAAAATCGATGTTATATTGATACAAACATATCCTCTTTAGAGATTATAGCTTGAATTCGATTAGATGGGAAAATACTAATTTTTTTTCAAGTGAGTCTGAACCTTTAGTTATAAACAGAGGGAAACAGATACAGACATTGCTCAGATATATACATGCATACATATATTCATACATGTAGAACATCAATCACTATTTTACTTCAAATATCAATCACAACATCAAGACATATGAACAGATTCAGGTCTAGTTTGCTCACCTAGATGGTTTGAAAGTAGAAACAGGTTTTGCTTGGAATGTTGAAAAACTGGAACACTTTGATATGGAAATTTATGAGATGATCTTGCTATTTTTAATTAGTTAAAATTGAATCCGATGATGCTGCTCAGGTTGAAGTCTTTTTTAGTTTGAATTTGCTTAAACATCAGGTGCAGATTTGAAAACTGCTATTTGATTTGATTCTCTGGTTTGTTGAAGACTAGGTTGATAACTTCCAGATTCTTGAATTTGTTTTCGGGTTGAAGATTGTTTTCCATTTGTTCTTTAACTTGTTTTTGATCTGAAATGGTCAGATCTTTACTTTGATCTGATTTTTTTTTTGGTTGCTTGATTAACTGAAATGATCTTTGCTTTGAGACTATGATGATTTTCTTGAAGCTTTAAATTGCTATGGTTTATTGTTGATTCAGCCATTTGTTTTTGTAAATGAAGGTGAAAGAGTATTGAAGCCTGGTTTTTACTCTTATGCATATTTTCTGTAATTTCTAAATTAAAAGGAAATGTTATTTTGCCACTTGTATATTTAAACTCAACACTTGTTAATTGATGTTGTTACTTATTAAACATTTGTCACAATTATGTATTTTTATGCCTAAACCCTTTTGTTTATAATTTATGTTTAGTCCTTTATCTTAATCAATTTATAATTCAAGTTTTAAACCTTTGTTTAGTTTTATTTATTTATATAGATTATCTATTTACATATGTATAAATTTGAATATATAGGTATTATGTTTATATTCATTTTTAAGAGAAAATGTATTTTAAATTCTTATCTAATCTCATTTAAATTTTAAACTTAAGTAATCATACTTATTATATTTATTTAACCTTTTTAAAGAAAATGATTTAAATATCTAATTATACACAATAAATAATCTTATGTACATATATGTACATGTATATATATATATTCGTTTTTCAAAATATAAAGTTAATAAATCCAATTTTATTCATAAGATACTTATTATTGAATTTCCAAATCAATTCTATTTCCAATTCATATATATACACACATTTTGTTTTGGAAATTTTAAATAAATTCACCAATTAAATAAAAAAATTATTTTAATTACTAATTTAAGTTGACTAAAAACCACGATCGTTACAGGTTCCCCCTTAGGAAAATTTCATCCCCGAAATTTGCTAGACAGGGAGATAACAAAGAATGGATACACAAAGATAGAGAATCAACTCATCAAATCAAGCTGAATATTTATTCTTCATTTGTCTTACCAAATCAGAATATAATCAATAAATATGAGAATAACTCATACACTTCTTCACGAAATATTCGGGTCATCCGGTCTATGAAATATTGTGGGGCGCTGGTTAGTTTGAAGGATACTTACCATTCGTAGAACATATATGGATCCCAAAGAATAGACAAATGGGTACTCAAGTCAGAATATCCCAAAATATACACTAGCTTGTCCCTCTTCGAACTTGGATCCACTCAAGAAATTACAACAAAAATCTCAAATTTGGTTTTGACCGAAATCATTTTATTTATACAATCTAATTTAACCTTATATTTTGTTTACCAACTCATATTAATTAATTTTCAATTTCATTAAAGTTAAAACGAAAAGATTGATACGAAACCGATGAAAAGAATACAAAATAGGAATTTAGAATCTTTTCTAAAATGTAAACCAAGATTCGCACGGCCATCACCACTCCAAAGCTTCTCGTTGGAGCTGCCAGAAAGCCATCAAAGAATTTGAAATCGGATGATGAACAAAAGAGATTGATAAGTTGTTTCCGTTGTTATAGGGTATCGACCATTTGTAGTGGTACTTCCCTTTCCCCTACCTCATCCTCTTTTTTCACTCGTACTCACTATCAGTGAATAGTAAGAGAATTTGCTAAGGCATACAAACAGATATCTTAGAGATATACTCATTCTAGGGCATTTGTAACCCTATCTCTAATGAGTTACCTAATGTGTTATACTCCAAAAGCTAAAGTTCAACCTTTAGCTCTGGTACCAAATGTGACGAGCTAGATTTTCGCGTTTGAAAATCAACATCCATACTTCAACTCGTATTCGAATGTCGTAGCTTCAAATGTTGAATCCGATTCGCCGGAGCTTATAACACATTAAGTACAACAACACAGTGGAAGAAAAATGAATATATCATTGATATACCATATTTTATACAACACATTGATACAAATGATTATCAATATCAGAGATACAAGATAACAGCGGAAATAACAAAGTAGCAGCAGCAGAAAGATATCTTCAATGCCAAAGTTCCAAACTTCAAGCTCAAACCACCATCAAGTTGCATTAAGCAAGGTCAGTCATGAATGCGATCGCCACAATTCAACGATTGAAGAAGATTTCCAAAGACTGAAGGCTACCGAATCTAAATCTACTAGCTGATTATCTGAAATTCGAAATGTAGGCTGCCCGTGTGGAAAATTATGGGCATCCAGAGTTTAGAAAGCGAACAATAAACTCCAGGTCAGTCATGGGACTGGTATGAGCTAAAAAACAGTTTTATCTTTAAAAAGAAATAAAAAGAAATCCGCAATGCTTTTTGGAAAATGAAACTGCCATAAGGCCTTCCGCCACACACGTAATGCAAGCGCACACTTGGAGGAGATTTCTCCTTATCACAATCGAACATGCTTGATACGCAAAATCCTTTTGATATTATTACTAGTGCATAGTGCTGAAAACCTTTCGAAAGTATAATATTAATCTAGTCAGCATAGGTACCATTATATTATGCCTGCTGTAGCTACCACCTAAGGTGGTAGGTTATACAACTAAAACCGTAAGGGCTCGTATTGTTTGATTGGATTTCCCACAATGGTCAGGCTAAGGAACTTCTTGGGCCACATAGGTACGCCTCTGGAGGGACGTCCCGAGAACCTAACCAGATCTCTGCCAACACAAGGTCGGGTTACCTCTGCAACTAGGTAACTACTGACACGAGTATGCCACCCCCCGGTCGTTACCGATCTTTATCCGAGGGCCCTCAAAACCAACAACCACAATGCAATGTATTTGCGTTAACCACATAGGTTAAATATCTAGGCCACATACCATGATACAACCTTTTATCCAGAAGGAGATGGACATATCCTCAAGGGGCACTACCCCTAAATAACCTTGCCGCATCCTTTCTGTTTCGACTATTCCGGTTTGTGAGGTCCGACGAAGTCACGTCCACAAAGCTATGCTTTTCACAAAATCCATGCTTCAATCAACACATGATCAGCGGCACTTCGTATGCCACATTACCAAATTGGGAATGTATTACTAATAACCATCAACTACATAACCTCCGAGCTCGTACGTCTCAGAGAAAGGTGTTAAGCTAAGAGAATAAATTCTCTGCCACCAAACAGAAATGTATTTGATAGAAACCGGCTTTACATCTCAAAGTGTAACATCAGACATACATTCGTACAAAACTGTTCTGAGTTCGAACAGAACCGAAGGCACTTCAAAAGATGCCCTTTCAAATCTGGTTAATCCCTAATCACGTCCGGACTCCTCATCACAAAGGGTGATAAAATCTCTATACCGGGGCCATCCGATGTAGAGACATTCGATGGGTTATCCTTTCGCTTTCGAAAATACCCGGTCTTCACCACCGGTCTTCAAATGCTATCCATAACGTCGTATCGTTATTCGGAATGGGTTTTATGACACAAAGTCCTCCCCCGGCTAAATCAAATAATGAGCGCTTAACTTTAGAACCATATGGATATAGTGGGATCTTAGTTAAGTCACAACCTTTAGCCCAAAACCTTTCTTTTGAATGGTTTAAACAAATTCCCATTTCAAATCTTTTAAACAAAAGATTCATCCTTTTAGAATCACTTTCAAATTGAAACAAAGTTTCACCAATCTTCCACAAAGATTCATTCATAGCTTTCAAAACAATTCCATTTCAATTCCAAATCTTTTATACAAAAGATACACTTTTGAGATCCTTTTCAATTTGAAAACAAAGTTCACTAATCTTTAACAAAGGTTCATTCTTAGTTTTCAAAACTATTTTCGTTTCTAACTTGAAATACTTTCAACAAAAATTGGAAATCCTTTCTTTATATGAAAGCTATTTTATATAAAAAACAAGAGTTTTTATTTCAGGAAAATCCGATTACATTTTCACAAGTTAAAGCCTTTTAAATTATAAACTTGGGTTAAATTCAAATTATCAAAATAATACATTTAAAATGATTTAAAGATGGTTTTAAAATCCATGCATATATTATATAACTTGTATAAACCTTTCAAACCAAATTTCCAAAACAATTTCAAAACTTAAACAAGATATATTATATTCAAACTAAATTTCAATTTCAAACTCCCTTTTCAAAAGCCTTTCATATTCAACCCAATTTCATTTCCAAAATTGTTTGGATTCAAAATTCAACTTTAAAATCATTTCACAATATTAAATTCAAATACCTGTGACTTCACCCATGCAATCCATATTTGTGTGTGTGGTGAGGTCCAGGGGTTTTACACACAACAATACAATATCATCAATCATCATCATCCTAGCACAGCAATATCGATAAGCGGTATAATCCGATAATGCTTATCTTCATTCATAGATTCATAGACAAATAACATATATTCATCACAGATAAAAAAATTACGTTTATCACAGCTCACACCAAAACAATTCATAGCATAAAGCATAACATATCAAGGATATCAAATAATTCAAAGCGTTCCATACAATTCAAACATCCATAAGCAAGATTAATTAATCATCGGATCAATATAAACCAGATTAATTTCTTATGAATAGATTACTCATCCTGGTTAATTAGTTATCGATTAATTACAAACCACTTTAATTAATTATTCTTTAATAATAAATTAATTAACCTTTAATTATTAATTAATCAACCTTAATTAATAAATCAAACAACCTTTAATCATTAAATAGTTAACCATTAATTATTTAATCATTCTTTATTAATCAAATAAATTAATTAAACCTTAATTAATTACCATTCAATTAACTATCCTTAATTAATTACAATAAGTGATTATCCCTTATCACAAATTAATTACATTGAGTAATTATTCTTTAATCCCTTGGTTAATCAACTTAATCATTAAATAATTACTTTTAATTAAGTAATTATCTTTAAGTAATTAATTACCTTTATTTACATCATCACATAAATCAATTATCCTTTAATGTAATTACACAAAGTAATTACCCCTTAATTACATTAAGTAATTAATTTCATTAAGTAATCATATGTTAATTACTTACATTAATTAAATTACCCTTAAATAAATTACATCCAATAATTATCCCAATATAATTACTCAAAACCCAAAATAATTTTAAACATTTCAAGATTCAATCTTTAAAACCATTTGAAAACTTTGTTTAGGAATTTGGTTACTATTACTTTTATATTTTGAAAACTTATTAATTCAACTACATAATTAATCTAATTTATAAATTCCTTTAAAACAAACAATTTAAAACAATTTAAATCCTCAAAACTTGCTCAAACTTATTAACATTTTGTTTTTGTTTTGCTTTTATTTTCTCTTTCTTCTTTAAGCTTAAAAACTTGAATTTCTTTGCTTTTAATAAAATCTGAACTTGATTTCCTTAGAATTCTTGAAACCAGATTATAATCAAAAACGAACCCGAGCCTACCACTACACTTCTCCGAGCAAAACACGAGGCATTCCCGAGCACGTCCCCAAGCAAATTGCTTTCGTATTTCTTTCGTGACGAACCACCCACAACCCCGAGATCGTCCCAAGCCAAAACCTTCGTCCCCAAACAACTTCATCTTCCAAACACAAGCCTACACGCGTGCGCATGCACGGTCAACCCATCAACCTCAGACCATCGCCTCTGGTACCCACAAATCATCATTGACCTCCTCAATCAATCCCAACCACCCAGACCTTGATTCGAGCTCGAAATCGAAATTGAGCTCGAACACCTACAGGAAAACAAAACCCACCGACAGAAATGCCTCACCTCACCCCCGTAGACCACCGGACATTATGACTTCTAACCCGAACCTTCGCCAGAGCTTTACGCTCCTAATCCACCTACCCGGACCCAAACCGATGCAACAATGATGACACAATCGCCTGAATTTTGACATCAACCAAACTTCGGTCTTAAACCCTAGTTTAGACTTGTCGCACCACCACGACGTTCCATAAATTTACCAATTATTTTTCCTACGCTCCTTGATCCACGAGCAAGCTTCAGCCATGACCTCGAGTCACACCTCCTCGTCGATTGCCAGATTTTCCCATTCAACCAAGAACCATTCATCTCGCGAAATCTTCTCACACATATACTTAAAAATCTCGAATTCTATATTAAAAATCATGATTTTAAATCACGAATCCAATTATACAATCAAGACTTGAAAATGTAGTAATCAAATCTTCGGCTTGAATTCATTTTTTACTGACATTCTTGATTTCCAACAATCCTACCTATTTATTCTACTTAATAATATTTTTAAAACTAATGTTATATTGATAAAAACATATCCTCTTTAGAGATTATAGATGGAATTCGATTAGATGGAAAGATACTAATTTTTTTCTAATGAGTTTAAACCAGTAGTTATAAATAGAGGAAAACAGATACAGACATTGCTCAGATATATACATGCATACATATATTCATACATGCAGAACATCATTCGCTATTTTACTTCAAGGATCAATCACAACATCAAGACAGATGAATAGATTCAGGTCTAATTTGCTCACCTGGATGGTTTGAAAGTAGAAACAGGTTTTTCCTAGAATGTTGAAAAACTAGAACACTTTGATCTGGAAATCTATGTGATAATTTTGCTATTTTGAATTTGTTAAAATTGAATCTGATGATGCTGCTCGGGTTGAAGGCTTTTTAGTTTGAGTTTGCTCAAACATCAGGTTGCAGATTTGAAAACTGCTATTTGATTTGATTCTCTGGTTTGTTGAAGATTAGGTTGATAACTTCCAGATTCTTGAATTTGTTTTCAGGTTGATGATTGTTTTTCATTTGTTCTCTAACTTTTTTTTGATCTGAAATGGTCAGATCTTTACTTTGATCAGATTTTTTTGTTTTGGTTGCTTGATTAACTGAAATGATCTTTGCTTTGAGACTGTGATGATTTGCTTGAAGCTTTAAATTGCTATGGTTTATTGTTATTTTGATTCAGCTTTTTGTTTTTGTAAATGAAGGTGAAAGAGTATTGAAGCCTGGTTTTTACTCTTATGCATATTTTCTGTAATTTCTAAATTAAAAGGAAATGTTAATTTTCCACTTGTATATTTAAACTCAACACTTGTTAATTGATGTTGTTACTTATTAAACATTTGTCACAATTACGTATTTTTATGCCTAAACCCCTTTGTTTATAATTTACGTTTAGTCCTTTATCTTAATTAATTTATAATTCAAGTTTTAAACCTTTGTTTAGTTTTATTTATTTATATAGATTATCTATTTACATATGTATAAATTTGTATATATAGGTATTATGTTTATATTCATTTTTAAGAGAAAATGTATTTTAAATTCTTATCTAATCTCATTTAAATTTTAAACTTAAGTAATCATACTTATTATATTTATTTAACCTTTTTAAAGAAAATGATTTAAATATCTAATTATACATAATAAATAATCTTATGTACATACATACATATATATGTGTGTGTGTGTGTGTATTAGTTTTTCGAAATATAAAGTTAATAAATCCAATTTTATTTATAAGATACTTACTATTGAATTTCCAAATCAATTCTATTTCTAATTCATATATATATATATATATATAGATAAATTTTATTTTAGAAATGTTAAATTAATACACCAATTAAATACAAAAATTTATTTTAATTACTAATTTAAATTTGACTAAAAACAAGGATCGTTACACCCCTCCACCTTCATTTCCTAATTACAAATAGAATGCGGCTTATTTTTTCATTTGCGTATTGTTTCTTCTGACGCCTCATATTCAAAAGCTCTTACTCTTGCAAATCCAAAACCTTTCTTTTATGAACACGATTTTTTTTCATTTTTCCGTACACGTCCTGTCCTCATCTTAGTTGTTCTTCAATCTTTTCCTTAAGCCTTATCTTGAGAGAAACGTAAGTATTAAAATTTGTTTATTTTTTAATGTGTACTAATTATTATTTTAAGAATATTTCTTATAAAATGAATATATTTTGTATATAAATTTTGATTCACGCACGATTTCTTCTGTTGGATTCATATTTAAATTCCGGACAATGTGAAATTGATTTAGTTGAATTTGGAGATTGTTTAGTTTTTTGCACTTCTGTTTGGATTTTTATGGGCTAAAATCAAACTCAATTTCTTATGTTAGTTAAATTAAATTTATCGTGTGATTAGAAATTGATTGGTTAATGTTTGGTATATTTGGATTGTCATTCTAGTTAAATCAGACTTTTATTGAACTTAATTGCTATTTAATTAATTAATGAATTTTAAATTTCCAGTTAATACCTGTTATTGATAATTAATAAATTATTGTTATTTATTGTTAATTTGGATGATGATTGTGATTGATGTTTGATTGTTGATATTTGATGACTGGATGTTATATTTTTATATTGTTATAACACTGCAGGTTCCCTACTGGTTGAAATGATACATACTCGAATGATCTAAGGATTAAGGAAAAATCATTATGGGTTGAAATGATAGACTTTATGGATTTTAAATTTTAATGGATTGAGGATTGAAATGATATATATATTTGTAAATTTGAATTATTTGTGGATTGAAATGATAAATATCTGTATCACTTATCCATAGGGTAGAGAATTATATACGGACACCGGATTGGTTAAATTAAACGATTTTTTAAATCCTTAGAATTTGAATTCAATCAAATGATATTTGAAGTTTTTTTATATAAACTGAATTATTTTTGAAATCCAAGCTTTAAATGTTAAGATTGGAATTGATTTAATGAATCGTTTAAAGAATTAGACTGGAAGTTCAAAGTTGAATTTTGAAGTATAATTGAAATTCATCGAAATTGAGTAACTGGAATTGTTTGAATATAACTTTGAAATATATTGAAATTGGAGTAGCTTAAATTAATATTTCAAACATGGATTGAAATCGACATGGAATTAAATATTTTATTGAGAATATCAATTGAAAGATTTGAAATTGAGTTTTGTTGATTTGGAAATTGAAAATGGTCCAATTGTGTTGAAAATAAAATAAATAGTTCAAATTGATGTTAATTTCAAATTCATATTTTATTATAAACTATTTTAAAATATATTATTTTAAAGATTCTAAAGATTAAGATTTTCAAATTATTAAACTATTTTAACCCATTTAACTTTTAAAAATTATTTTAACCTATGTTAAACCATGTTAATTTATTTTAAGGGGAATTTTACCGCAAGGGCCTTCTTTCATCAAACAATAAGTTTGTAGAACACAGCTTTAAAATAATTGCTTTGCAGGACAAAATTTTATACACGTTACGTCAGCCCTTCAATCAGTTACTTCATGCCCTTCTTCCATTCCATTTTCTCTTTTGCTTTGTACGAATTTTCAGAACTCCAAACCAAAACCAAAACTAGGTTTTAAAAAACAAACGATTGATTTCTCTTCCCAATATTTCTGCTAAAACGATTACAAATCATTTATCAAAGTTGCATTTCAATTACGATGCATCATCGATTTCTGCTTCATCGATTTCTGCTTAAACTAAAATACTTTCATCGAGCAACCTCTACAATCACCTTAAACTTAAATGCGGAACAAGTAAGCCATATTTTATTTTGATGTAAATATTTTAATTAGACGATAAATCGTAGTTGAATATTCATTCTTATCGATGTTGATAATAGCTTTATAATGGATTTAAGGTATTTTAGTTCTTGTTATAATTTAACATAATCGACATTTGTTTAATTAGGCATACCTAAATATTCATTAGCAGATGATACTAAACCCTAGGTGGTAAACTAAACAAGTTATTGTTTAGCTGTTAAAAAAGATAAACATATATATCTATTAATGTAAAAGATTTAGACTACATGCTAAACCCTAGGTGTGTTTCATAATTACTATTACTTGGTAGATATGATTTTATTTTTATCATGATTTAAGGTTATTAGAAAAAATATACAACTAATTTAAACCTTAGTTCAAAAAGATAAAAGCATTTATGTTTTTATTTAAAACATTAAAATACATAATAAATCCAAGATAAATTTTTATATCAGCTACTACATGTAACATAGTAAATACTGAATTTAGGTCAATCGCAGTTTTCCTGAAGGATTTACGTGAAATAAACATACTTAATCAACTTTTAATACAAAAATATTACTCTTCACAGTTGCTAACATTTTATTATATATGACAATTTTTATGAAGCATAAAGATGCACACAAGGTCTTCTAAATCAAAGTTATTCATTCGAAAAGCTACTTGCATATTCATAAACAAAGGAGGAACTCAATGCATAAACATAAGACCTATATCTAGTCCTTTCTCCAATGAACATAGCCAGAGACCATCATTTTCTTTAACTCTATTGGTAACTATTTTCCTACTTATGTTTCCTATAATATTTAGTTGTACTCATCAATTTTTATATACATATTAAATTGGAAGCTAGATTCCATATTTTAAATAAAAATTAGTTAAATTTCAAAAAAGGTTATGACAACTAAAAAAGATAAACCAAATTATCTTTTTATATAAATTCTTGTACAGATATTTTGGCATTTTCTTTAACTTAGTTTGCAATTTCCATTCACCACTTTTATTCACTATTTCTTGTTATTATTAAGTTGCATCTTCTATTTTAAGAGTTAATAATAAAAAGTACAAATTTATGGTCCTCTTCTCTATTTCTAGAAGATCAAAAAATTTTCTAAAAAAACAAAAAAAAAACAAATTTATTTACTACTTTCTATTCACTTTTTCTTTACTGTTTACACGTTAGATTCTTTATTCATTCCCTTTGTACTATTTATAAAGTAGCATAATTTCAAAAAAAAAACTTAAACCAACTAAAAAAGATAAAACATATAATCTTTTTGTAAAAATTCCTATAAAGATATTTTGGCATTTCTTTACCACAATTTTCAATATTCATTCACTATTTTCATCCATTGTTTGATATTGTCACCGTGTTGCATTTTTTTATGAAATTTTCCAATATACATTCACTATTTTCCATGCACTGTTTTCATTGATATCTGCACACAAATATCTTTATTCACTCACTTTTTTTTTCATTAGCTGTTACATTGATCATTTTTGTGTTTTGTTGTTGCTATTGCATTTTCAACTTTGTTTTACATTCATCATTGTTATTCCTATTTCTGTCTCCTATTTCTAATATCCATACAACCTTTGATCTTTGTCACCTGTTGCTCCTTCCTTGTCACCATCTATTTCTTCTCTACCTTCAACAACCACAACTTCACCATCCTTCAATTTCCTCACAAAGTACAATCTATTACTGCTCAAACAACTTTTGTACCAATCACCATCTAATACATTTGAACTCAAATCTCTACCTGAAATATGACATCCTCATACCCCATCTAAACTACAACCTAAAATAAGGACAACAATTCCTGAATAATAC
This sequence comes from Allium cepa, assembly GCA_030765085.1. Taxonomy (NCBI): domain Eukaryota; kingdom Viridiplantae; phylum Streptophyta; class Magnoliopsida; order Asparagales; family Amaryllidaceae; genus Allium; species Allium cepa. The sequence continues at coordinate 6,072,263 of CM060941.1, forward strand.
ACCTCAACTACTTCAGTAATAAATTCCATCATCCACTCACCATCTTCAATACCACTTCAATCTCCTCCCATCAATTACACCTTATCAAAACAGGTTAAGTTGGTATACTACACCAAAACTTCAACTACCTACAACCATACATTACAACTACCAACTGAAACCAAAACTAAAATTGCTTCTCTCCAAAAATGTTTTTGATTCTGAATTACAACTGTTCTAAACTATGAATATTAACAAACATGTTTAGTTATAAACATGTTCTAAATTGTGAATATTGGCTATTTTGTGTTTTGTTCTCTTTAGGTTTTCAAATTTCTAATTGACCATTACTTAGACAACTAAAAAAGATAAATCAGATTATCTTTCTATACTTTGAAACTTTCTTCACTTACTTCTAATTGGAAATTTTAATTTCATCAAATAATGCTTGTTGATTTTCAGTTGTGAATGTACACTTTTTTATTTTATTAATTTTCACCTATAATCTTATTTAGTTTAACTTTCTAACTAATTTAGCATAGCCTTTATTATCAAAAACTTTCTCAATAATATATGATATAACATTCAGATGTTTGATATTTACCTTGTGAAAGAACAATTGTTCATTAATAAACTAGTTAAGATACTTTAATATCTGCATGTCATATATAATAAGAAAATTTTAAACCGTGCAAATTGAAATTGGTGTGAAAAGAAAAAATTCAAACATTTGTTCTTTACTAAAAAACCTGTTGGATTTAATTTGTATTTTTTTTTTAAAAAAAATGTACTTTATATACTAAAAGTGCTTTATCTTTTTTTTAAAAAGAGGTACTTTATATACTAAAAAAAATCTTAATCCCAAAAAATACAAAATAATTAAAAAGATAAAACATGTTATCTTTTTATTCAAGTTTTTGTGCAGTATGATATTTTTTGATCAACTTATTATTTTTACTCCCAATTGATTTAATGATTTTCATAATCGTAGAACCAGACTGGACCAACACAAGAATTACCTGATGCTTAAGAAAAAGAAGACTTCACAGATAAGGACTTCAGACATAATCAATTAGAAAATTCTGATGAAGAAAAAATGATATCACAACAACTGGCTGAAGAAACTACTAATTCAGATGATGTTGATCAGTATAAAATTAAAAAAATACCCAAGAAGCAGAAAAGGCAACAGTACACAGTACATATAGATGTAATTTGGATGCAATCTATAAAGTAATGTCAATTATAAAGGACAAAAACATTCTTTCACCTGAAGCAAAAGCTTTTATAGAAAAAACACCATTCAAAAACTTCTTCAATGTTTTTCTTAGAGATTCAATAGCACGGCAAGATTTAAGGAAAAGTTCTTCGAATTTAGATGACATCATTACTACTTTTGATGTAAAAAGAAAATTCTTTCACAATTGGAAACAAATTACTCAAATTAAGTCCTGAAGAAGTCAGTCTAATATTTGGAATGCCATTAGTTGGAGAAGACTTATTTCCTATACCAGCTTTGTAACAACCTGTTATATTTTCAGCCATTCGCATCCTCACATGTCTGGCTTGAATTGCTTAAAATACCGCATTTTAATAAAATTTGGAGCAAATAAAATCATTCACAGAATCACAGACATAGAAATAGCAGAATAACTCGCAGCGGAAATTAAAATACCATAGTAGTTCATGAAGCTACTATAACAAAGTCTCAAAACAAAATACATAATATCAGTCTGAAAACAATACAATAGAAATCTCAATACATAGAAGTCAACTAATACAAGAGCGGAAATAGAACAACTGAAACTGAAATGGATAGATAACTAGACAAGTAGAACCTCCAGCTATTCCTAGCTCCAGAAAGAGAAATCCAAAGCTGTGAATATCTTAGGATGACCCAAGCGTAAAGTAAAACACAAAACACTCGAGTTAGGACATACATACTTATATAATGTAAACCAACTCAAGTGAACTATAGTAGTAATGCACAATAACTTAAAGGATGCTTAGGATCGCTCATCCTCTAAGGATCCGTTAAACCATCAATTAACAGTAATAAGTAAAATATGCAATTAACAGTGCTAATGTGGCTAGGGTAGCGCAGAGCTTCAGCAATCGCTCACCTCTAGTCACGCTCTCAAATTGAAAGTGTACATCCAAAATCACAAAGGCATATAGAGAAGTGTACCCGTGGTTATCATCTTAAAAATATTTATGATTTCGAATTAAAATCATTCATTTAAACCATAAAAAGGGAGTCATTATACCTTCAAATCAAATATTAAATTCCCAAAATTTTAACCTTTTCATAATTCATTTATTCACTTAAATACATTAAAACAGTGAAATTTCAGCTTTCCATAGCACTTAGAAAATGCTACGATAAGTTACATTTGAAAACAATTCAATTCAACAAAGACATCATTTAAAACTGCTGTAATAGTTCAGTTATATTCAAAAATTTCATTTCAGCCAACTGCAGCACTTGCAAAGTGCAACTGTAAATCTTTTATTAATTTAGGTTTTTAATTTTTATTCTGCAACTATAGCTCTTACCAAGTGCTATAGCAGCTCTTAGTTAATTTTAGTATTTTAGTTCACTTGCGTCAACCACAGCACTTACAAAGTGCTGTTGTATCCTTTACAATAGATTTTAAGTTAACTTCAAAAACTATAGCATTTCTGAAGTGCTGTAAATTTAATTTCTAGATTTTCAATACAATTTCAGCAATAATAAAATTCCAATTTAAACCATTTTAACTTATAAAATTTCATATTTTTCCACTGTAAAATGGCCATTTAAAATACCCTTTAATTTATGACTTTTATAAAGTAAAATTTATACATAAAATCAAATTTTTAAATAATTCACTTATTAAATTCAAGCATACAAATTTTCTATTCTTTGCATTTTAAAAATTAACTTAATAATTAAGTGTTAACTACCATTTCAGAATATAAACTTAATTTCCATTTTTTTACTTAACTTAACATTTATTCTTAAACCAAATTTCACATTTCCAAGTTAAGTTATATTTAAAATTACACTTTCAAACATTCATTTATTTATTTAACCATTTAATTCATTAAAAATCAAATATACTTTATTAAGTCATTTTAAATTCAAATTTAAATCAAATTATCATATTTTATTTACGTAACTCAAACTCCATTTTTAAGCAAAATCACAAATTCAAAATTTATTTATATTTCAAATTTCAACTTAACCATTCATTTATTTCCCACTTTAACTTATAAAAAATCATTAATACTTTATAAAAATCATTTAAATTCAATTTAAATCAATATCTCATAATATTTACATTTTAAAATAATTTATAGATTCTAGAAAAATATATATATAATAACCACGAGTCTGTATAATATTTTCTAACCTAGGTCAAGTTATATAGATAATATATCATTTCAATCCATAATTTACAAAGAAAAATCTGGGTTCTATCATTTCAAACCCGCAATCCCAAGTTAAATAAAATAAATAAAAATCTCTCAGACCTATCATTTCAGCCTATAATGATTTTTCCCTATTCTAAAGTCCGTTCGGGTATGTATCATTTCAACCCATAGTGATTCTATTCTACATGAAACTTGCAGTATGAGAACAGATATAAATAAAGTATAACAACATATGGCAGTAACTGATGATATGACATGCATATAAACAGGGTTAACATCATATAACTCATATCACAGGCAGTTATAATATAATAAAATAATTCTACAGATTCCCATGTTGTCAATTCACAATTTATATAAGTATAAATGTCATGAGTGAACACTCACCTTTTTACGCTGGAGATAGCAATCAAAACACACCGAATAAATCCAGAAAGCACGATATGGCACGACACAACACGATTAGGGTTTCAAATGAGTGGAGAGAGCCAATATATGATTTTGTATCAACAACCAAAACATAACAAACAAGACAATATATATAAATATTTTTAACACAAAACACATTGAAACAATATGAATTTAAAATGCAACAATGGACAAAATAGTTAGACCTTGCTTTTACCACTCCAATGCTTGGTCTAGGGACTCTTTAGCTCAACCATGATGTGATATAGCTCAGGTTTGGGTCAGGTATGGCATCAAAACTCATGGCTACATGAATGTGAAGAGGTAGGAGAGTTGCAAAGTGAAGTATACAAAAGGTCAAGGCAAATAGGTAAGGTTTGGTTCAACTTTTGGCTCGGGTTGGTCATCCCTTGGGCTCGGCCATGCTTAGGTCAGGTCTGGACATGTCAGGTGATGGATGGAGCTGTGGCTAAATGAGGTGAACTTGTTGGTGGTGGTGGCTAAGGGGGTGGCCAAAGTGAAATAGGAAGGGTATGGTGATTTCTAGGCATGTTTGGAAGGGTTTTGCGCAAAATTGCTGGTGCTAGCTTCAACAAATGGCACGGCCTGATCATGGTCAGTGGAAAGGGTGATGGACCTGCTGTAGATGGAGGAGGTAGTGGTCGGTGGTGATTGTGGAGAGTGGGGCCGAACAAAACTTGAAGAGGAGCAAAGGCAAAAACAAGGAAAAAGAGGAGAAAAAGTGGAAAAAATGGAAGATGCCATTACCATTTTTTGTTTCTTTAGCCGTGAGTTTTTGATGTGAGAAACTTCTCACGTGAAAATTAGATGGAAATGCATGGATAACATTAGAAAATGGACAGCCAAAAGATGGAAATGCAAAGGCAAAAGGAAAATGAAAAGGCAAAGTCAATTGAAAAGTCACAAGTCAATTGAAAAGTAACAAAAACCATTGTTATTAATAATCAATCTACTTTGCAAAATGGTGACCGTGCCCCCATCCCCTATTCCCGCTTATCTGTCTTTTCCCAGCAAATCAAATCAACCTAGTCCCTCCTCTCCCTTGCTTGTACCGCCAGCTGCTTCCAGCTCCTTGTCAGAACCATCCAATCCACCTTCTCCTAGTCTTCTTACTTCGGTGCCATCTCCACCCTCGTTGGTCATCCCCCTACCACCTTCTTCACTGCCATTTCTTCCTAGTTCTAAACCTATCCCTGTTCCTTCTCCTCCTCTTTCGTGGAACTCGCTTTTCAAAGCCAAACCGAATAATGCTGGGAAGTTTGTCCCACGTGAAATTCAACTGCAATTCAATGGTGAAGCGATCGTCCCACCTGCTGACGTTGTTCAAGCTGGTAATGATATGTGGAGAGATTATCTCGTAGGTTTCTTTTTAGACACCCCATTGCCTTATGCTACTGTGTTATACTACCTTAAGAAAGTCTGGAAATTAAGTGGTTCGATCTCAGTCAAATCTGATGGGTTTCTCTTTCTATTCAAATTCACAAATGAAGATGATAGAATCAGAATATCAGAGGCTGACCCTGTTGTGATGAGGAATAAATTATTTATTGTGAAACCATGGGATGTAAATATTGGAAATAACTGTAGTAGCATTAAAACAGTTCCAGTATGGATAAAATTAACAAACATTCCTTTGTTTGCTTGGTCAACGTTGGGAATTAATTGGTTAGCATCTAGAGTGGGTAAGCTACTGTGTTTGGATGCTTCAACTGAAAAATTTGAGCGTATTTCTTTTGCCAAATGTTTAGTTGAAGTGCATCCAAACAAAGAACTGCCAGATAAATTTACAGTTCAACTGCAAAATGGATCGATGCAAGTAGTTAATGTAACTTACCTATGGAAACCACTGATATGTACTCTATGCAAGGAGTTTGGACACCAGCTGAGTAATTGCAAAATTGTAGAAAATGGAAAGAAAGTAGATAAAGAAACAATGACTGAACAACAGAAGAAAGGAAATGATGGAAGGAACAATGTGGAAAAGGGTCAAGGCAGTGATAAACAGACTAGTTTTAAACAAAAATGGCAGAAAGTAACCAAAACCAATAGTAATAGGAGCAACAACTGTGTAATTAATGATGAAGTTGATTTGTTGAAACAAGGTGAAAATCAAAAAACTATTGATAAAGCTGCTGGAGTTAATAATGGTGTGATAGGTTCAGTAAATGCAAAACAAAGAGATACAGTTAGTGCAAGTAACATGTACACCATGCAACAAACTGAAGTTGAAGTACAAGAAATAAATATGGTGAAAGAGAAGGAGAATGATGAAATTTTAGAACAGAGAATAAGAACAGTACAAATTCCAAAAACTACTGGAAAAACAAATGTGCAAGTGTGTGCAGTAAGTACTAACAACATGTACACATTGCTACAAACTGATGAAGAAGATCAAGAAGCAAATAATATGCAACTTATGGAAGAAGGTGAAATAACTGACCAGCTAACATGCACAGAGCAACAAACAACCATGACTGAGAAAACAAACCATTCTGCAAAACAAATACCCACTGACACACTAAATCAGGCAATAACAAAAGAACAACAAGCAACAAAAATGAATGAAAAGAGGAAAAATGGAAGTAACAAGCAAAATAGAAAAGAAACTGGCAAAGTATGTACAACAACTGTTACATCTTCTTCTGATTTTGACAACAATTGGTGCAAATCATTTGAAACCCAGATAACTCAAATAGTAACATCCAAGCAAGGTGATCAATCCTCAAAATCTTCTCAAACTCACTACAATTTTTCCATTCCCATCCCTGGTTGGCCTGATCCCAGCACCCCCTCACCTGTCTCACTCAACCAACCTCACTCATCATCTCCTGCCTCACACAACCAACCTCCCACACCCCCTACAAAATTTAAAAGGAAGATACAAACAAGATCCAGATCTCTGTCAGCTCAGAGAAGAAACAACTCCCTCACTTATCAATAGTTTTTAATGCATACAAAAATAGCAACTTGGAATCTTAGAGGGGCTCATAACAATTTGAAACTTGATCAAGTTAAGAATTATATCTCTGATTATAACCTTTGCCTCATTGGACTTCTTGAAACTAAGCTAAATCTTCCCCTATCTCAAAAGGCTGTTAACTACATTAATCCTACCTGGTCCTTCCATCATAACCTTGATTCAGCATCATATGGTAGAATTCTTGTTTTGTATAACCCCTCTGAAATAACTCTATCTCCCATTCTTTCGAGTAGACAATCTATACATTTTCACTTGTTTCTTACCCAAACCCAAACCTCTTTCTACTTAACAATTGTGTATGCTGACAATTCTACCATATCAAGGAATGCCTTCCTTAAAACAATTCCTCCTTTAAGACAAGCTTCTCATCCATGGCTGGTTATGGGTGACTTCAACTCTTGTTTAAGTTTTAATGACAAGTTCGGTGGCAACCCACTTACTCCTAGGGATCTTGATCCTATCAATCAATCTGTTATTGATTCTGAGTTGCTGTTGGTGAATAAATCTGGTGCCAAGTACTCATGGAATAATAGAAGCAGAAGTGGAGTACGTACCTTTACAACTATTGATCATTCCTTTTGCAATTTCCAAGCCCTATCTCTTTGGCCTTCCATTTCAGTTTTCCTCCCACAACCAATCCTATCAGACCACTCAGCTCAAATCCTGTCCCTTGGTAACCATTTGCGAAGAGAAAAAAGAAGTTTCAAATTTTTTAATGCTTGGGCTAAGCATGAACACTTTCTTGTTCTTGTATCAAAAGCTAATACAGAATTTGTTGGTTTTGGTAACCCTATGTTTAAATTTTGCAGGAAACTCAAGTACATTAAGCAAGCTATCAAACAGTGGGTCTCTTCAACTTTTGGTAGAGGTGGTCTGCTGTCTGCTACACTTACTCAGCAACTCAAAATAAGGCAAGATTTTATGATGGAACATCCTCTTGACGTTCAAGCAGCTGATGAAGAAAGAAAACTACTTTTAGAAGTTAACTCTGCTTTGGAACTTGAAGCCAACATGAAGAGACAGCAACTAAACAAAAAATGGCATGATGAAGGTGACAAAAACACGAAGTTTTATCATGATTCTATCAAACTTAAACAAGCAAGAGAAAACATTCATAGTATAACTGATGACCAGGGCATTTTGCACACCACTCCTGAAACTGTTGACAATGCATTTATACAATACTTCACCAAGCAGTATGGTAATATAGAAGGCTTTACTCCAGATCTTGACTTAATTACTGAAACTGACCTCCCAAACATCAATTATTTGGAAGCATCATTTCTTGTCAGTCCTGTTACTGATGAAGAAATCAAGGCAACCCTTTTCTCCATGAACAAACACTCATCCGGTGGCCCTGATGGTCTAAATGTAGTGTTTTTTATTAGTACTTGGAGTATTCTTGGAAGTGAATTTTGCAAGGCTATACATAACTTCTTTAATACTTGCAAGATTCTTGGAGAAATCAACTGTTCCAATATTGCATTAATTCCCAAATACTCTCCAGCTTCCACTGTTAGTTCTTATAGGCCCATATCTTGTTGTAATGTAGTGTACAAGTGCATATCTAAAATTCTAGCAGCCAGATTAGTCTCAGTTCTTCCATCAGTTGTCTCTAAAAATCAATCAGCTTTTCTTCCAAACAGAGACATCATTGATAATGTTCTATTGGCTCAAGAACTTCTCAAATGTTATGGTAATAGCAATAGCACCCCTGCTGCAGCTCTGAAAATTGACATAACTAAAGCTTACGACTCTATCCATTGGGAATCCATAGTTAGAATTATGGCTGTTATGGGATTCCCTAAAACATTTGTGTCTTGGATCTATGTATGTATTTCCACTCCATCCTACTCTATTGTGATTAATGGCAGACCTGTAGGAAATTTTAGAGGAAGAAAAGGTATCAGGCAAGGAGACCCGTTATCTTCTTATTTGTTTCTGATAGTTATGGAAGTGCTAACTGTTACTCTAAGAACTAGTTACAACAGGAAAATAATAAAGTATCATCCCAAATGTTCTCAACAACTTATTACATCCATCATGTTTGCTGATGATGTCATGATGTTTACAAAGCCTGAGTTGCCTTCTCTGAATGGAATTAAAGAAGCACTGCATATATTTAAAAAAATGACTGGCTTATCCATAAATCAAAATAAATCTTCTATGCTAGTCTCTGGTATCAGTAATGAACAAGCTGCTTTCCTACATCAGCAGTCTGGTTTCACAAGTATGGAGAATGACATGAAGTACCTTGGTCTGCCTCTTATAACTAAAAGAATTACTAAGAATGACTGTTATCCATTATATCATAAAATAACTTCAATCATGACAGCATGGGATAATAGGAAATTAACTCAATCTGGAAGGCTTGTTCTCATCAAATCTGTTGTCTTCTCTTCTATTGTTTACTGGGCACGCACTATAATTCTTCCTATCAAGTTATTACATTTACTCAGATCTGCTATGAGTAGATTCTTTTGGACTGGAAGTATTCACAACAGGAAAATTGTCCCATGTGCTTTTACAAAATTTGAAGTTCCCTTTAAATCTGGTGGGCTTGGTATCTTAGACATAAGGAAGTGGAACATAGCGGCTATAAGCAAACAGTTTGATGCAATCATTAAAAAAAGGGAAAGTTTATGGGTGGAATGGACATGGCATCACAATATCAAGAACAAGGATTTCTGGGTCATGGAGATCCCTCAACAAAGTAGTTGGACATGGAGAAGCATCCTTAAGTATAGAGAAGTCTTTCTGCCGTTTATACAATACCCAGTTAATGCCAGTTCAAAGGTGAATTTTTGGAAGGAACCATGGGTTAGACAAGGCCTAATTTTATTTAAATTGCTTTCCTACTCACAAATTGTCCAAACAGGTATTTCCTTAACTGCTGATGCTAATTCCTACTTGATCAATGGTAATATTCAGTTGCCTACCACCAGTAATCAAGAAATTCAGCAAACTTGGAATATATTACAACAAACTAATTTCACTGCTATGCAAATCAACTCTGTTCAGTGGAATGGCAAACCACATTCTGTTAAGGGTGTTTACAGTTCCCTAACAGAAAGTGATCCATTGCCTGCTGCTATCTGGCATGATGTTATATGGTCTACTGATACAGTCCCTCAATACAATCTTTTGATGTGGAAAGTGATCAACAAAGCTTTGCTTACTAGATCTATGTTACAAAAGGTTGGAATGATCTGTCCCATGCAATGCCTATTCTGTGAAATTGAAGAGGAAACAACCGACCATATTTTTTTTGAGTGCTCTGCCTTGAACAACTTGCTATTCCACTTAGGTGTTAAATCTGGTACATATCTATCTGGACGAACAAGCAACATACAGTGGAATATAATACACAAAGCAACCAAATGGAGAACAGTTGATAGTAGAGTGTTCACTGTGTGTTTGAAGGTCTTCGTCGCTGTGATTTGGAGGGAAAGAAATTTAAGAGTTTTTGAAAATGTTAAAAGGAATGACATGGTCTTATGGAAAGAAATGAAATGCAGTATACACAAGCAACTGAAGCACTGTGCTAGTAGCATCCCGCTGTCTAGGTTACAAGCTTGGACTTGATTTTGATGTTTCTCTTCCTTTTTTATTTTTCAGTTATCTTCCTCTTTGTTTTTTCTATGTATCTCTTTTTTTATTGTTTGTTGCAATAAAACTGGTAGGGGCCCAGATAACCCCGCTGGCTTTGCCAAAAAAAAAGAAAAGTCACAAGTAATATGAAAGGTCCTTGTCTCTTTGTATTTCCATTTCTTTTTAAATTAAAATAAACTAAATACAATTCAGAAAATAAAAGTAAAAATCTGAACAAAATAAAGTGAAAAAGGATATAAATAATTATTTTAAGGAAAAATAGAAAATAAATAGAAAAATAACTTAATAATTGAAACTAGACTTTAAAATTGAGAACAAAATACAATTAACATTTGAAAATTATACGTACACTTTAAAAAGGTTTTAAAATTAAAATATATACATAACATGTCATATCAAACATATATACACAAATTAGAACAAACAAAATATTATTTATATAAATAAATAAAAAACAATTTTGTGAAATAAATCAATTTACACATAATGTTGTAAAAAGCATAACTTTCACAATATTAATCGGATTTCAAGGAAACGAAAAGCATTATTCTAATTTATTTTCATAATAAAATATAAAATTCAAAAATTCAAATATTTAAATTTTAAATTTAAAAGTCAAGTTTGACCATTTTGACCAAAATCCACATTTTTGGAAAATATTATATTTATTCATGTTTGAAATTATAATTCACTTAAAAATCAAATTTATATTTAAAATAACAAAATTTATTCATTTTAAAAATAAAATAAAGTTTTCAAATCAGGAATTTTAATTAAAATTATGAAAATATACAAATAGATATAATCACAAAATACAGGGTTGTTACACTCTCCCCCACTCAAATCTTTTCGTCCTCGAAAAGAACGAACAAGAAAAAATAAGGAAAAGCAAGATAGAAAAACAACATATAGTACCTGAAACGAACAATTCCGGATTCGAAGCATGAATGCTCTCCTCCGTCTTTCAGGTACAATCTCGATCATTAGTACTTCACTGTACTTTGACCAGACTAACAGATTTCCTTCTTAGCTGCTTCGTATCTCTGTCGACAATACGAAGTGGCTTCCTCTCGACAGTCGGATTAGGCTCAATATCCAAGCTATCAAGAGCAGAAGGCTGAACAAAAAGAGATGGGTCACGAAGATACCAGCGAAGATGTGAGACGTGGAATACATCATGCACTCCAGAAAGCTTCTCGAGAAAATCCAAACGATAAGCCAAAGAACCAACTCTTTCCGCAATGCAGAAAGGACCCTCAAAGAGGAAGAAGGTAGGATAATAGGAATAGCTAGAAGGGAAAATAGGTTGAAAGACAAGGATGAACCAAATTATTTTAAAACCATATGCATTTTAATTTAAAAAAAATTATTTATAACATTTTAAACATTTTATAAAATGATGAATAGTCATTTGGTTCAAATTTGTTAGTTCGAAGTAAACAATATTTAAAACATTTTTTAAATTATTTAGAAAAGTAAAATAAATGATCAAAATATCCTTTATATAATACTTTATCAAAATACTTTTATAACTCGATGTCCTAACAAGTTTACTCTCGTTCCTGCAGACTCTGGCCATGCGTTGATCAGGCGCAAAGCTAGAAATCTCCAGGTACTTAGTAGACTTGTTTCAACACCCAGTGAAAATACTGGAAAACTTTTAAAAACAGATATGGAAAGTACAATCCAAACAAATCAAACAAACCATCACATTTGTCTAACCATGGGTCGCAGATACACAATGGTTACGCCTGGATCCCCTAGGAAACATCCGTATTCGTAAGCTATCTCGGCGCTACGAATTACAACATGATGACTATTAGACTGCAGATACACAATGGTTATGCCTGGATCCCCCAGGAAACATCCGTACTCTTAAGCTATCTCAGCCAGCGATTTCGCTATTAAATACGACCTATATAGATCGCAGATATACAATGGTTACGCCTGGATCCCCCAGGAAACATCTGTACCTTTAAGCCATCACGGCCAGGCGAATTACGCTATGCAGTCGCACTCATAAGACCATGGAGATCGCCATGGAATTCGATGGACACTCGAGTATCATATCCGGAAAACCCAAATCAGAGAGAATAATATCGATAGAATGAATCCACAATGTGGCCACAAAGCGGATATCAAGCAGAAGGCACTTTCCATATCTTTACTTTGAAAATATGTACTATATAGTACCTTTCCAAATCACTTTCAAATATTATACTAATACAAAGTCCATCATATATAAGATTCTATTTTCAAATCAAATACTTTCCAAAATCAATATCACACTTATATAGACTTTGATTATATAAGATTTAAATTTCAAATTGAGTACCTTCCAAATCAACAGTTTTCAAATCAACTTCATACTTATACAAATCAATTTTATATAAGTTTGATAACTCCCAAATCAAGTATTTAATCAAACAAGGTTCTCAATTTCAATTCCTTTCAATAACGTTTCAGTTACAAAATCATATATGATTTTGCCAAATCATTTCTTCCAAATTACATATATTCAGTTTCAAAGTTTCTTGAAACAATAGATTAAGAAAATAATCCAAATTTCCAAATCAACAATATTTATGTCAAACAAATTTGTTTCCAAAACCATCATATAAATACTGCGTTTTAAAATCCAATCTATTTTTAAAACCAAATATTTTTCTCAAAATCAATTATACCCAAAATGATTTTCAAGCTTAATCCCTTTAAAACCTTTAAACTATTTAACTCCATATATGGAAGATCCAATTTACCCTTTGAAAATTACTTAGCTTAAAAATTAAACCTTAATTTGGAAGTGCTCGAACTTTAAAATAGTCGAAGTAATCATATTTAAAATCCTAAAGTTGGAAATCACCAACAAATCAGTAAGTTAATTCCAATATATAAGGTTATACCAAAACAAACCGGAAACTCTAGGACTGAACACCGGCTTACTTTAAATCATTTCAACTATATATATATGTATGTATGTATGTATGTATGTATGTATGTATATGTATATATATCGAAAATCAAATCATCCTTTAGAATTTTGAAATCAAAATTTGCTTTCACAAAATCACTCGCATAGCAAAGCTATAAAGTAGCCTCTCCTCCACTCTGAAACTCGAAAATCAATGTCGATGATGCATGCACTCATCACCGAAATTATTTTCCAGTGACATAAGTGAGTTCTGGACTTCTATTTCCTTGAAACTTCTTTGAAATCTCTTCGAAATCATTGGAATTCATTCGAATACATTATAAACATTTCTTATTCGAAAAATATCCTTAAAATCATATAATTATTGTATATTTTCCAAAATCTTAAAACCGATTTCAAAACACTGGAGTTTAATTCCTCGAAATTCAAATTCAAAACCCTTCAGTTATAAATCATTTTATATAAATCAAATTTCTTATAAATTTTCAAAATTTCAAATCCTTTAAAATCATTTAGAAATCATTTTATACTTCGAAAATACGTTCTCTCACAAATAAAATGATTCTGAGATTAATTTCACTCATTCTAGGGTATTTCTACGCTATCTCTAATGAGTTTTTGCTCCGCAGGCTAAGGTTTGCCAAAAACCAAAGCTCTGATACCAACTATAACAACCCGTTATATTTTCAGCCATTCGCATCCTCACATGTCGGACTTGAATTGCTCAAAATACCACATTGTAATAAAATTTGGAGCAAATAAAATCATTCACAGAATCACAGACATAGAAATATCAGAATAACTCACAGCGAAAATTAAAATACCATAGTAGTTCATGAAGCTACTATAACAAAGTCTCAAAACAAAATACATAATATCAGTCTGAAAACAATACAATAGAAATCTCAATACATAGAAGTCAACTAATACAAGAGAGGAAATAGAACAACTGAAACTGAAATAGATAGATAACTAGACAAGTAGAACCTCCAGCTATTCCTAGCTCCAGAAAGAGAAATCCAAAGCTGTGAATATCTTAGGATGACCCAAGTGTAAAGTAAAACACAAAACACTCGAGTTAGGACATACATACTTATATAATGTAAACCAACTCAAGTGAACTATAGTAGTAATGCACAATAACATAAAGGATGCTTAGGATCGCTCATCCTCTAAGGATCCGTTAAACCATCAATTAACAGTAATAAGTAAAATATGCAATTAACAGTGCTAATGTGGCTAGGGTAGCGCAGAGCTTCAGCAATCGCTCACCTCTAGTCACGCTCTCAAATTGAAAGTGTACATCCAAAATCACAAGGCATATAGAGAAGTGTACCCGTGGTTATCATCTTAAAAAGATTTATGATTTCGAATTTAAATCATTCATTTAAACAATAAAAAGGGAGTCATTATACCTTCAAATCAAATATTAAATTCCCAAAATTTAACCTTTTCATAATTCATTTATTCACTTAAATACATTAAAACAGTGAAATTTCAGCTTTCCACAGCACTTAGAAAATGCTGCGCTAAGTTACATTTGAAAACAATTCAATTCAACAAAGACAGCATTTAAAACTGCTGTAATAGTTCAGTTATATTCAAAAATCTCATTTCAGCCAACCACAACACTTACAAAGTGCCAGTGTAGCTCTTTTATTAAATTCCAGTTGTAATTTTTATTCTGCAACTACAGCCCTTCCAAGTGCTATAGAAGCTCTTAGTTAATTTTAGCATTTTAGTTCACTTGCATCAACCACGGCACTTACAAAGTGCCGTCGTATCCTTTACAATAGATTTTAAGTTAACTTCAGAAACAATAGCATTTCTGAAGTGCTGTAAATTTAATTTTCAAATTTTTAATACAATTTCAGCAATAATAAAATTCTATTTTAAACCATTTTAACTTATAAAATTTCATATTTTTCCACTTTAAAATGGTCATTTAAAATACTCTTTAATTTATGACTTTTATAAAGTAAAATCTATACATAAAATCAAATTTTTAAATAATTCACTTATTAAATTCAAGCATACAAATTTTCTATTCTTCGCATTTTAAAAATTAACTAAATAATTAAGTTTTAATTACCATTTCAAAATATAAACTTAATTTCCATTTTTTTATTTAACTTAACATTTATTCTTAAACCAAATTTCACATTTCCAAATTAAGTTTTATTTCAAATTACACTTTCAGCCATTCATTTATTTATTTAACCATTTTAATTCATAGAAAATCAAATATACTTTACTAAGTCATTTTAAATTCAAATTTAAATCAAATTATCATATTTTATTTGCTTAACTCAAACTCCATTTTTAAGCAAAATCACAAATTCAAAATTTATTTATATTTCAAATTTCAACTTAACCATTCATTTATTTCACACTTTAACTTATAGAAAAATCATTAATACTTTATAAAAATTATTTAAATTCAATTTAAATCAAAATCTCATAATATTTGCATTTTAAAATACTTTAAAAATTCTAGAAAATTATATATATATAATAACCACGGTTCTGTATAATATTTTCTAACCTAGGTCAAGTGATACAGATAATATATCATTTCAATCCGTATATTACAAAGAAAAATCCGGGTTCTATCATTTCAAACCCGCAATCCCAAGTTAAATAAAATAAATAAATATCGCTCAGGCCTATCATTTCAGCCCATAACGATTTTTTTCCTTATTCTAAAGTCCGTTCGGGTATGTATCATTTCAACCCATAGTGATTCTATTCTACAGGGAACTTGCAGTATGAGAACAGATATAAATAAATAGTATAGCAACATATGGCAGTAACCAATGATATAACAGGTATATAAACAGGGTTAACATCATATAATCCATATCACAGGCAGGTATAACATAATAAAATAATTCTACAGATTCACATGTTGTCAATTCACAATTTATATAAGTATAAATGTCATGAGTGAATACTTACCTTTTTACGCTGGAGATAGCAATCAAAACACACCGAATAAATCCAAAAAGCACAATATGGCACGACACGGCACGATTATGGTTTCAAGTGAGTGGAGAGAGCCGAGATATGATTTTGTATCAACAACCAAAACAAAACAAACAAGAAAATATATTTAAATATTTTTAACACAAAACACACTGAAACAATTTGAATTTAAAATGCAACAATGGACAAAATAGTTAGACCTTGCTTTTACCACTCCAATGCTTGGTCTAGGGACTCTTTAGCTCAACCATGATGTGATATAGCTCAGGTTTGGGTCAGCTATGGCATCAAAAATCATGGCTACATGAGTTTGAAGAGGTAGGAGAGTTGCAAAGTGAAGTATACAAAAGGTCAAGGCAAATAGGTGAGGGTTGGTTCAACTTTTTGCTCGGCTTGGTCATCCCATGCGCTCGGCCATGCTTAGGTCAGGTCCGGACATGTCAGGTGATAGCTGGAGCTATGGCTAAAGGAGGTGAACTTGCTGGTGGTGGCGGCTAAGGGGGTGGCCAAAGTGAAATCGGAAGGGTATGGTGATTTCTAGGCATGTTTGGAAGGGTTTTGTGCTAAATTGGCGGTGCTAGCTTCAAAAAATGGCATGGCTTGATCATGGTAAGTGGAAAGGGTGATGGAGCTATTGTAGATGGAGGTGGTGGGGGTTGGCGGTGATGGTGGAGAGTGGGGCCGAACAAAACTTGAAGAGGAGCAAAGGCAAAAACAAAGAAAAAGAGGAGAAAAAGTGGAAAAAAAATGGAAGATGCCATTACCATTTTTTGTTTCTTTAGCCATGAGTTTTTGATGTGAGAAGTTTCTCACATGAAAAGTAGATGGAAATGCATGGCTAACATAAGAAAATGGACAGCCAAAAGATGGAAATGAAAAGGCAAAAGGAAAATGAAAAGTCATAGTCTATTTAAAAGTAAAAGTAATATGAAAGGTCCTTGTCTCTTTGTATTTCCATTTCTTTTTAAATTAAAGTAAACTAAGTACAATTTAGAAATAAAAGTAAAAATCTGAATAAAATAAAGTGAAAAAGAATATAAATAATTATTTTAAGGAAAAATAGAAAATAAATAGAAAAATAGCTTAATAATTGAACTAGACTTTAAAAGTTGAAAACAAAATACAATTAACATTTGAAAATTATACATACACTTTAAAAATGTTTTAAAAATAAAATATATACATAACTTGTCATATCAAACATATATGCACAAATTAGAACAAACAAAAATATTATTTATATAAATTAAAATAAACATTTTGTTAAATAAATCAATTTACACACAATGTTGTAAAAAGCATAACTTTTACAATATTAATCGAATTTCAACGAAACTAAAAGCAGTATTCTTGAAATTTAGTTTATTTTCATAATAAAATATAAAATTCAAAAATTCCAATATTTAAATTTTAAATTTAAAAGTCAAGTTTAACCATTTTGACCAAAATCCACATTTTTGGAAAATATTCTATTTATTCATGTTTGGAATTATAATTCACATAAAAATCAAATTTATATTTAAAATAACAAAATTTATTCATTCTAAAAATAAAATAAAGTTTTTAAATCAGGAATTTCAATTAAAATAATTAAAATATACAAATAGAAATAATCACAAAATACAAGGTTGTTACAAGTTTCTAACAAAGCCTCAACCATGGGAAGTTTCTCCAATTTTTTAAGTGCCAATTTTCAAGAAGAAGACATGATCAGCTTAAAAAACAGTAGCAAAAAGATTGAATACACTGTTAGAAGAGGAAAAAGAAAATGAAGATGTAGTGAAATTGTTGTTATTATTGCTGCTTATAACTTTCTTTTTTCCAAACAACCAAAGCTATATGCAATGGGGTTTCTTGCCAAAGTTGCTAAATTTAAAAAAAAATTCAATATCCTAGCCATAGGCAATATGTGAAAATGTTCGGAAAAATGTTAAAAAGCATCATGTTGACCCTAGAAGTGCACCAGGCTGTACTATGGTGTTATTGGCATGCTTTCATAACTTTTAACTAAATATAAATATGTTCAAATTTATATTTATTACAAAAATATAAATGTATTTATCTTTTTCTTGCAGTACTGGTTTTGTGAACGAACAAAAATAATTGATGAGAAGGAAAATCTGCAAACCAAAATCCCAAGAATGAGAAAATGGGATTTATCAAAACTGAAAGATTTGGACCTCACTGAAGTTGAAAATGACAAAGTATGCTAGTATTTTTTTAACTGTACATTTTTTTAATTTCTTGGAATGTTAGTGGCCTAAATAATAGAAAACAAAATGAGTATAGAAAGTAAGCTAGTTTCAGTTGGTGTGTAACAACCCGGAATTTTGTGATTTATTTTAATCGTTTATTTTGATTATTTTATTTGAAATTTTGATTTAAAATTTTTAAAATTTATTTATTAAAATGAATAAGTTATATTATTTTAAGTATAAACGTTGATTTTTATGTGAATTATAGTTTCAAACTTGTATAAATTGAATATTTTACTGAAAAGTAGATTTCTGGTCAAATTAGTCAAACTTTGACTTTTAAATTTCAAATTTAAATATTTAAATTCTTAAATTTTATCTTTTATTATGAAAATAGATTTAATAACATGAATACTGCTTTTCATTTCGTTGGAAACGGATTTAAATTGTGAAAGTTATGTATATTTCAATATTGAGTACAATTTGAGTTATTTAGCAATTTTGGTTATTTTAAATTATAAAAAATTATATTTTCCTTGTCATATTTTATTTTAGTATGGGTTAATATGTTATTGTATTTATATTTTTGTCTTATAATATTTTTAAAATGAAGTAAATTATTTTCCAAAGCCATTGGTAAATTTCTTGCAATTTTTATGTCCTGTTTGCTATTTCTAAACAATTTCCTTTTTCTATTTTTCTCCATTTTATTTATTTATTTATTTTATTTTCAAAATGATAAATAAATTATTTTATTTCAAATTTTCACTTCATAATATTTTTAAAAGGAAGTGGATATTTTTCCAAGACTAGCAGTGATTTATTTGTAATTTCTGGACACTGTTTTGTATTTTTAAGTAATTTCTTTCATTCTTTTTATATTTTCTTTAAAATTAATTATTTATTTTATTATATTTTTACTTGGTTTCGGTTTGTAAATTATATTTCTGAGCTATTTTGTTTTTATAAAATCAAAGAGATAGGGAAATACCAAGGGTTTTTAAAAAGTGCAAAACATAAGTCATTTCGCCTTCAAAACTTTTCAAATGCCATAACCTTCACTTTGATTCTTTTTTGCTGTCCACTCCTTCAGATTTGGCCGTGTATTATATTATCTTTCATGTGAAAAACAATTCAGCACTTCCCATTCTCATGGCTTTTTCAAACTTCCTTGGTCTTTCCTCTCTTTTCTTCTTTCTTTTTCTATTGTTTTGCTTAATTTTAGCCTTGCTTCTCTTGCTTTGCTTGGCCTAACACCTCCACCATCTCCTCCACCGACCACCACCACTTCCTTCCCCACATCATGCACGACTAGAACCCTTCCTCCTCTGACCAGCAAGTGCCATGACCATTCCATGATGCAAAATCCACAAAAACTATGTTAAAACTCCTTAAAAAGCATGCCTAGCCACCTAGTCTTCATCACCATCACCTTAGACGACCTTGGCCACCTCCTATTGCTCCACCACCACCTTGACACAACCCTAACCATCACCTCTGTCCAGACCTGTACATGAAATGGCCGAACTAAGATGGGACATAGACCGAGCCAAAAGTGACCCAAAACTCCTCTATGTTGCCTAGACCCTTCACATTCCTATGTTGTAACTCCTCCACATCTTTAGCCATGATAGCCGTACATTATAAGACCCAAACCTGAGCCAAAACCACACCAAAAACACCTCCTAGGCCGTGCAAAAGAATAGAGAAAGCAAGGCAAAAGTCGTTGCATTCATATCTCTTTATATTCCTTTTTATTTCAAAGTTATTTCATATCTAGTTGTATTGAATTTGTGTTTGTTTGGATGTTTGTTTTGGGTTGTAACACAAGTTCTAAGCTTGGATCTCTTCCCACTTGAGCCTATTTTTGTGTCATCGTGCCTTCTGGAATCCATTGTGCCATTTGGATTGCAATCTCCAGCCATAAAGGTGAGTAAAACTCATACGACGTTTATACTTATGCAGTTATGAAACAACAACAATTGAATGTGTAAAAAATCATAGATGTATAACTGCCTGTGATTAATTATATATGATATTAAACCTGTTAAATTTCATGTCATATCATCTGTTATTATGTATATATTGTTACTGTTCATTTATGTCTGCTTATCACACTGCAAGTTCCCTATAGATTAGAAATCACTATGGGTTAAAATGATACATACCCGAACGGACTTTAGAATAGGGAAAAATCATTATGGGCTGAAATGATAGGCCTGAACGGTTTTTATTTAATTTATTTAAACTTGGGATTGCGGGTTTGAAATGACAGAACCCGGATTTTTTTTTTAAAATGCGGATTGAAATGATACATATCTGTATCACTTAACCTAGGTTAGAAAACTATATACAGACCCGTGGTTATTTTAAAAAGTGTTTTGGATATTTTTAAGTATCTAAAAAATTTAAATTTATGAAATTTGATTTAAATAGATTTTGAAATGTTTTAAAATAAAGAAATCATGATTTTTCTATGAGTTAAAAATGTAATTAATGAATAGTCAATTAGATTATTGAAATATAACTTAAGTTTGGAATTTGGAATTTTGGTTAAAAATGATATTTAAGTTATATGAATAAAATGGAAATTTAATTTTATTTGGAAAATGGTAAACATGATAATTTTATTTAAATTTGAATTTAAGTGATTTATTAAAGTATTATTGATTTTTCTATGAATTTAAGGGATTAAATAAATGAATGCTTAAATTGTAACTTTAAAATATAACTGGACTGGGGAAGGAGAATTTGGTTTTAATTAAAGGTTTAAGTTAATTAAATAAAATTGGAAATTTACTTAAATTTGTGAAATGAAAATAAAACATATGTGTTAAATTCATTTGTTAAATATGTGAAGAAAAGAAAATGATACCCTTGAATTTGTTAAGTGAAATTTGTTGGAAATTTGGATTTTTCTGTAATTGTTACTTTATAAAAATCATAAATTAAATGAGTATTTTAATGGACATTTTAATGTTAAATTTTGATTTTTAAAATGTTTGAAGAGTTTAAAATGAAGTTATTTATTTGCTGGAAATACACTAAAATATGGAATTCACTTTTAATAGCATTCAAAAATGCCATGGTTTTTGAATTGAACTAAAAACTGAGTAAAAAGAGCTATTATAGCATTTCTGCAATGTTGTAGTTGATGTAGTTGAACTTATAGGCTAAATTTTAACCCAGGCCTATTACAGCAGTTCTGTAATTGCTGTAGTGGTCTGCCATCTTTGCTGAAACTAATAAAAACCTTTAGTTTGAAACCTGAGCTATTACAACATTTTTGGAAATGTTGTCTTAGCTGAATTGAACTACAACTAAAATTTGAGTTTTTAACAGCAGTTTTAAATGCTGTCTTTGCTGAATTAAAATATTTTCAAGTATAACTTATAATAGCTTTTTCTAATTGCCATGAAAGGCTGAAATTTTCAATGTTTATGGTTTTTAACTTAGTAAACGAGCTTAGAATGATTTGAAACTTTAGAAATTGAATACTTGATTTGAAAGTATAATAATTACACATTTAAAATGATTTTAATTGAATTAAATTGATGGAATATAAATTATTTAAAAGGTGATTTGAGATGATAATAAATGAATGTTATCTTTGAATTTGAAGATGTTTAAGATATGATATATTGAAATGATTTGAAATAAAGTTTTGGAAAGATATGATATATTGAAATGATTTGAAATGATTTGAAATGAAGTTTTGGAAAGATATGATATATTGAAATGATTTGAAATGAAGTTTGGAAAGATATGATATATTGAAATGATTTGAAATGAGGTTTTGGAAAGATATGATATTTTAATATATTGAAATGGTTTGCAATTGATTTAATCTTTATTTTTGATAAAGATTTGGATTTGAAATGATATTCTATTTCAAAGTAAAATATTATTTTTAAAAGTTATAACCACGGGTTATAATAACGATTGGTTGGCAAAGAGACCGAGATCGGATATTTGGCATACTCTTTGTCGATACCGAAACCACTTTGACAACTGTGTACGCGATGGAGATTCCAGAACGAAGTAGGTTGGTTGGCGAACGCTACTGGAATGAAGTAAGAGAACGCTGATGGATGGCCTAATCATGACTAAAACAGGAGCTATACCGGGCTGTACAAAGGATCGCACCCTTTCATCGAGCATGCTTCTTTGGAAACCATTCTATTACTTTTGTGAATCGATATGGTGGCGCCATTTTGATTCGCGGTATGTCTCGAGGTGGACGGAAGCTGCTGGCTTGCCGTCATCACCGGTCCGGGAGTACAAACGGTGTATCCACCCTGGCATTGCCTCGCGTGCCTTATCATATGTTCCTTATATCGAGCCCACTACGATTTTGGTTTAAAGATCCGACCGCGTTAAGGTTCACCATCCCCTTAACGCTATTTTCTATATGATTATACTTTACTGATTAGACACTACTGTACATAGCGTATATTACTATACAAGAAATAGTTTAACGGATCCTTAGAGGATGGGCTGTCCCAAGCATCTTCTAAGTTACCTGTACTTTTACTATAGTTCACTTGAGTTGGTTTACATTGTATAAGTATATGTCCTGACTCGAGTGTTTGTATTTTTATTTACGCTCGGGTCAGCCTGAGTATTCACAGATTTGGATTCCACTTACTGGAGATTGGAATCGTTGGAGATTATCTGCTTATCTAGTCTTACCTATTTCGGTTCTGTTGTTGTATTCAGCTTGTACTTGGTTATCATATTGAAACTTCTGTTGTATCTTGTTTAAATCTGATATATTTATATAGTAGCTTCATGAACTATCATCTCTTTTACTTCCGCTGCATTATTAAATAATCTGTGTCTGTGATTATTATTTACTGTATATTCTGAGATTTGCCAAATTTTTATTTACAATGCGATATTTTGAGCAATTCAATTCCGGCATGATTGTCTACCTATGCTATTATAATGGATGCAAATGGTTGAAAATATCGGGCTGTTACAGTTGGTATCAGAGCTCTGGTTTTAGGCAAAACTCAGTATATAGAGTAGATTTAATTTCAGAATCACTTTCGTTCGAGCTTGAATTCCTCCTTCTTCAATTCGGTTTCCTTTGAATTTTGGAACGTTCCCTGCGGTTCCAAAATCCATTCATGTCTCTCACTATTCATCTTCTTTTGGTTCTGAAGTATCCCATAACTCCACTTCAAAATGATCTTTATAATGAGTTGGCAGTCCCGCCAATCTCAAAAATTTAATTGTAAAAGGATGAAACTCCTTTACAACAACATCGATTCACCAAAGATTTTATATCCTCGGTTTAGATGCTAGTATCTCTTATTATCCCAAACTCTATCTTCTGAGGTTGAATGTAGATTTACCCTAGAAAATCCACATCGATCTTATTCTTTAAGTCACGGTTGACCCGGTTAAGGTTGCCCGCAATTTATATAAGCTTATCCATCTTCCTATTCTGTTATTTAATCATGTCATCCTTGTTTCCAACTTATTTTTAAATCAGAATTTCCTTTGATTTGAGTTACTCAAAATTTGAATCTCCATCCTTCTTTGAAAATCTGTTCCTGTATAGTGTATTTGTGAACTAATATTAAAAATTAAAACGTTTTATATATTGTGTTGTTTGAGTTGTTGATGTTGAATTGGGTTTCTGATCGATTCGTCTGATCAACGCTATCGATAAGATTTCCAAAACACTTTGACAAAACAAACTGACACGATATTATTTTAAAATTTTGTTAATGAAATAAATTTTGATATATAAGTTTATGGAACTTAATAAATTGATTTAATTTGATAATTTGAAATGATAATACTTGATTTATCATTTATTGTTCTACAAATGAATTTATAAATAGTTGTTTATAAATTTATTTGGGAACTTTAAATGCATTTAAAACAAGAATTTGAGAATTCAAATTCCGATGATTTCGAACTTTGGTTTAACGTTTTAAAAAGGAATATATTATTTAAAGTATTTTAAAATAGAAATTTGTTCCCAACGAATTTTAAAGTTAAAATTAGTGCTCTTCTCTTTGTCGTTGGAAAATAACTATGGTGATGACTGCAGCAGCATCAACATTCATTTTCGAGTTTCAAAGTGAAGAGACTGTTCTGTAGTCTTGCTACATCTCTGTTTTGGGAATTTAATTGATTTGAATTTCTAAAATATGACTTGATTTAATATATATATATATATATATATATATATATATATATGATTTAAAAATTGATTTGACATATTATGTATATATAATTACTTATCTCCAAATGGTTTGGAGGTAATCCGGAATTTAGTTCTTAAATTTTAGCTTGAAGAATAATTTCAATTATAAAAAGAAAATCAAAAATTTGGATAAATGATTCAAACTTGAGATAATTGAATTTGAAAATTTTATTTGTATAACACACAATTTCATTCCAATATAACATACCTTAATTTTCAGAAGTTGAATATGTAACTGGATAATATACATTATAAAAGATTCTATAAATAAAATTTGAGTGGTTACAATAAATGTTATACACTTAAATTTTAGTTATAAAAGATTAATAGAGGTAAATAAAGAAAAAGGAATTTAAAGAGTTTTATTTAAATAACTTAATAATGAATTTTGATTTAATATGGAACCTTAAGTCTAACCTAGGGATTTTAATAAAAGTTATTTCCTAAAATGAGTATGTTTGTATAATAAATAATGTATCTTTGAATAGATAAAATAAAATATATTTGAATGGGATATTTTGTAATAAAGTTTATTTAACTTGGAATCATAGTTTAATTGACGTCTAAATGAATAATTGTGTAAAGAAATTTGATTATTATATTTGCTATGATAAATATTTTATTTATGTAATAGGTATGTCTTGAAAAAATGAATAATTATGGCTTAAATAGAAAAATGTATTTTTTTATATCACTAAAATTAGATAATTGAGAAATTGGTTTTCAAATGGAATTTTTAAGTGTAACTTATTGAAGGAATATCTTATTTATGAAATGAGTATTTTAAATAAAGTGTGAGGTTATTTGTTAAATTAAGAGTTAAGTAAAATAGTGAACTTTTGACTTAATAAATGAAGTATAGTTTGATTTGGATATTCCATTCATAAAAGTTTGTTTTAATAAATCATAAGTAACGGGATATCCAAATGAATATTCCTGAAATGGAACTGATTGAAATACTAATATATCTAACGTAGTACTTTAAAAGTACTGTTGTTTTTGAAAATATAATGTTTTGGAAATTTTATAATTGAACAAATGAACTTAGAAATGTTACAACTTTGAAATGAATATTATTTGACCTTGAATTTAAATGGTTTGAATGAAGATTATTTTAAAAGTGTTATGATTTTTAGTAGTATGATTTCCAAATAATAACATCTTTGAAGTATTATGATTTCAAAGCATCATGGTTTCAAATTTATTATCTTATTTTGTTTTTCAACCTATCTTTTAGTTGTCCTTATTTTCCTTATCTTGCTACAGAATGGGGAGGCTACTGCTTATACCAGTCTGTTTAGAAATCTTTCTATAATCTTTGAAAATCTTTGGTACTCATCTGGATCTAAGCACTACTTACCATCCACAGACCGACGGTCAAACGGAAAAGGGCGAATCAGATTCTAAAGGATCTTTTCGTGCTTGTGTTCTTTATTTGATCATCTCCACCTTGTCAAACTCACCTATAACAACAGTTATCAGGTATAATTTCAATATTCTTGTAATCTTATCTTAATCCTATTTCACTCTATCTTTTTCTGTGCTTTCTCATACCTCATTCCTTTTCATTGACGAAAAGTTTTGAGTGGGGGAGAGCGTAACAACCTGAAATTTTGTGATTTATTTTAATTGTTTATTCTGATTATTTTATTTGAAATTTTGATTTAAAAATTTAAAAATTTATTTATTAAAATGAATAAGTTATGTTATTATAAATATAAATGTTGATTTTTATGTGAATTATAGTTTCAAACTTATATAAATTGAATATTTTATTGAAAAGTGGATTTCCGGTCAAATTAGTCAAACTTTGACTTTTAAATTTCAAATTTAAATATTTAAATTATTAAATTTTATCTTTTATTATGAAAATATATTTAATAACATGAATACTGCTTTTCATTTCGTTGGAAACGTATTTAAATTGTGAAAGTTATGTATATTTCAATATTGAGTACAATTTGAGTTATTTAGCAATTTTTGTTATTTTAAATTATAAAAAATTATATTTTCCTTGTCATATTCTATTTTAGTATGGGTTAATATGTTATTGTATGTATATTTTTGTCTTATAATATTTTTAAAATGAAGTAAATAATTTTCCAAAGCCATTGGTAAATTTCTTGTAATTTTTTTGTCCTGTTTGCTCTTTTTAAACAATTTCTTTTTTCCTTTTTCTATTTTTCTCCATTTTAATTATTTATTTTATTTTGAAAATGATAAATAAATTATTTTATTTCAAATTATCACTTCATAATATTTTTAAAATGAAGTGGATATTTTTCCAGGAGTAGTAGTGATTTATTTGTAATTTCTGGACCTTGTTTTGTATTTTTAAGTAATTTCTTTCATTCTTTTTATATTTTCTTTAAAATTATTTATTTATTTTCTTATATTTTTACTTGGTTTCGGTTTGTAAAGTATATTTCTGAGTTATTTTTTTTATAAAATCAAAGAGAAAGGAAAATACCAAAGGTTTTAAAAAAGTGCAAAACATAAGTCTTTTCACCTTCAAAACTTTTCAAATGCCATAACCTTCACTTTAATTCTTTTTTGCTGTCCACTCCTTCAGTTTTGGCCGTGTATTATATTATATTTCTTGTGAAAAATAACTCAGCACTTCTCATTCTCATGGCTTCTTTAAACTTCATCGGTAATGGCCTCCTCTCTTCTCTCTTTTCTTCTTCCTTTTTCTATTGTTTTGCTTGATTTTTGCATTGCTTCTCTTGCTTTGCTTGGCCTAACACCTCCACCATATCCTCCACCGACCACCACCACTTCCTTCCCCACATCATGCATGACCAAAACTCTTCATCCTCTGACCAGCAAGTGCCATGACTATCCCATGATGCAAAATCCACAAAAACTATGTTAAAACTCCTTAAAAAGCAAGCCTAGCCACCTAGTCTTCATCACCATCTCCTTAGATGACCTTGGCCACCTCCTATTGCTCCACCACCACCTTGACACAACCCTAACCATCACCTCCTACCTCTGTCCATGCCTGTACATGAAATGGCCGAACCAAGATGGGACATAGACCGAGCCAAAAGTGACCCAAAACTCCTCTATGTTGCCTAGACCCTTCACATTCCTATGTTGTAACTCCTCCACATCTTTAGCCATGATAGCCGTAAATTATAGGACCCAAACCTGAGCCAAAGCCACACCAAAACCTGACCAAAAACACCCCCTAGGCCGTGCAAAAGAATAGAGAAAGCAAGGCAAAAGTCTTTGCATTCATATATCTTTTTATTCCTTTTTATTTCAAAGTTATTTCATATCTAGTTGTATTGAATTTGTGTTTGTTTCGATGTTTGTTTTGGGTTGTAACACAAGTTCTAAGATTGGATCTCTTCCCACTTGAGCCTATTTGTGTCATCGTGCCTTCTGGAATCCGTTGTGTCATTTGGATTGCAATCTCCAGCCATAAAGGTGAGTAAAACTCACACGACGTTTATACTTATGCAGTTGTGAAACAACAACATTGAATGTGTAGAAAATCATATGATGTATAACTGCCTGTGGTTAATTATATATGATGCTAAACCTGTTAAATTTCATGTCATATCATCTATTATTATATATATGTTGTTACTGTTCATTTATATCTGCATATCACACTACAAGTTCCCTGTAGATTAGAAATCACTATGGGTTGAAATGATATATACCCGAACGGACTTTAGAATAGGGAAAAATCGTTATGGGCTGAAATGATAGGCCTGAAAAGTTTTTATTTAATTTATTTAAACTTGGGACTGCGGGTTTGAAATGAAAGAACCTGGATTTTTTTAAACTGCGGATTGAAATGATACATATCCGTATCACCTGACCTAGGTTAGAAAACTATATACAGAACAATGGTTATTTTACAAAGTGTTTTGGATATTTTTAAGTATTTTAAAAATATAAATTTGTGAAATTTGATTTAAATAGATTTTGAAATGTTTTAAAATAAATAAATCATGATTTTTCTATGAGTTAAAAATGTAACTAATGAATAGTCAAATTGGATTATTGAAATATAACTTAAGTTTGGGATTTGGAATTTCGGTTAAAAATGATATTTAAGTTATATGAATAAAATGGAAATTTAATTTTATTTGGGAAATGGTAAACATGATAATTTGATTTAAATTTGAATTTAAGTGATTTATTAAAGCATTATTGATTTTTATATGAATTTAAGGGGTTAAATAAATGAATGCTTAAATTGTAACTCTAAACTATAATTTGACAGGGGAAGGAGAATTTGATTTTAATTAAAGGTTTAGGTTAATTAAATAAAATTGTAAATTTAGTTAAATTTGTGAAATGAAAATAAAACTTAAGTGTTAAATTCATTTGTTAAATATGCGAAGAAAAGAAAATGATACCCTTGAATTTGTTAAGTGAAATTTGTTGGAAATTTGGATTTTTCTGTAATTGTTGCTTTATAAAAATCATAAATTAAAAGAGTATTTTAATGAATATTTTAATGTTATATTTTGATTTTTAAAATGTTTGAAGAGTTTAAAATGAAGTTATTTATTTGCTGGAAATACACTAAAATCTGGAATTCACTTTTAATAGCATTCAGAAATGCCACGGTTTCTGAATTGAACTAAAAACTGAGTAAAAAGAGCTATTATAGCATTTTTGTAATGTTGTAGTTGCCGTAGTTGAACTTATAGGCTAAAATTTAACCCAGGCCTATTACAGCAGTTCTGTAATTGCTGTAGTGGTCTGCTATCTTTGCTGAAACTAATAAAAACCTTTAATTTGAAACCCGAGCTATTACAGCATTTCTGGAAATGCTGTCTTAGCTGTATTGAACTAATTTTCAACTAAAATTTGAGTTTTTAACAGCAGTTTTAAATGCTGTCTTTGCTGAATTAAAATGATTTCAAGTATAACTTATAATAGCCTTTTCTATATGCTGTGAAAGGATGAAATTTTCAATGTTTATGGTTTTTAACTTAGTAAATGAGCTTAGAATGATTTGAAACTTTAGAAATTGAATACTTGATTTGAAAGTATAATAATTACACTTTTAAAACGATTTTAACTGAATTAAATTGATGTAATATAAATTATTTAAAAGGTGATTTGAGATGATAATAAATGAATGTTATCTTTGAATTTGAAGATGTTTAAGATATGATATATTGAAATGATTTGAAATAAAGTTTTGGAAAGATATGATAAATTGAAATGATTTGAAATGAAATTTTGGAAAGATATGATATATTGAAATGATTTGAAATGAAGTTTGGAAAGATATGATATATTGAAATGATTTGAAATGAGGTTTTGGAAAGATATGATATTTTAATATATTGAAATGGTTTGGAATTGATCTAATCTTTATTTTTGATAAAGATTTGGATTTCAAATGATATTCTATTTCAAAGTAAAATATTATTTTAATAAGTTATAACCACGGGTTATAATAACGATTGGTTGGCAAAGAGACCGGGATCGGATATCTGGCATACTCTCTATCGATACTGAAACCACTTTGACAACTGTGTACGCGGTGGAGATTCCAGAACGAAGTAGGTTGGTTGGTGAACGCTACTGGAATGAAGTAAGAGAACGCTGATGGATGGCCTAATTATGACTAAAACATGAGATATACGAGCTACACAAAGGGTCGCACCCTTTCATCGAGCATGCTTCTTCGGAAACCATTCTATTACTTTTGTGATTCGATATGGTGGCGCCATTTTGATTCGAGGTATGTCTCGAGGTGGGCGGAAGCTACTGGCTTGCCATCAGCACCGGTCCGGGAGTGCAAACGGTGTATCCACCCTGGCATTGCCTCGCGTGCCTTGTCATATGTTCCTTATATCGAGCCCACTACGATTTTGGTTTAAAGATCTGACCGCGTTAAGGTTCACCATCCCCTTAACGCTATTTTCTTTATGATTATACTTTACTGATTAGACACTACTGTACATAGCATATATTACTATGCAACAAATAGTTTAACGGATCCTTAGAGGATGGGCGGTCCCAAGCATCTTCTTAGTTACCTGTACTTTTACTACAATTCACTTGAGTTGGTTTACATTGTATAAGTATGTATGTCCTGACTCGAGTGTTGGTATTTTTATTTACGCTCGGGTCAACCTGAGTATTCACAGATTTGGATTCCATTTACTGGAGATTGGAATCGCTGGAGATTATCTGCTTATCTACTTATCTACTCTTACCTATTTCGGTTCTGTTGTTGTATTCAGCTTGTACTTAGTTATCATATTGAAACTTCTGTTGTATCTTGTTTAACTCTAATATATTTATATAGTAGCTTCATGAACTACCATCTCTTTTACTTCCGCTGCATTATTAAATACTCTGTGTCTGTGATCTGTGATTATTATTTACTGTATATTCTGAGATTTGCTAAATTTTATTTACCACGCGGTATTTTTAACAATTCAATTCCGACATGAGAGTCTACCTATACACTTATAATGGATACGAATGGTTGAAAATTTCGGGATGTTACATGGTACTAATACAGGATCGTACCTCAATGTGAATAGCATAACAATATTATATTAAAGACTAAAATGCTGAAGTCACATTCCACTTTATGAGTTTGACATATTACACTTTTTCTCGTTAGTTAAAGGTGCTAATTTTTATAAATAGCTAATAACAACAACTGCTAGGAAGTTTGTAACCGATCTGATAGAAAATAGAAATGATCAACTTCTCATGTTCTAGGAAAGTGGGACTACCCCTGTTCTATTATATAACTCCTTGATTCTACAAAATAACAATGTTCAATAATTATTTAGCCAGAACTATATTACCTCAAAACCGGTTATATGTAACTTCTCTAGTACTTGAATGACAGTATATGTGTAAGCTTAACTTTAATATATTCCATGCAGATTTTAAAAAAAAATGCAGCTGTAACAAAAGATGAGAAAGAATTTCTTTCCAATAAAATAATAGCTATTGTGGTGGAAGAAGACCAAAGCAACAAAAGAAAAATAGATGAGCGCCAGGAAGACACAAGTCTGAAAAAATATGCCAAAGAATGTGCTAATAACATAATGGAGCTAGAGTCAAAAGTCACTTTTTTGACTACTGAGATGAAAAATGTTACAGAACAATTAAATGAGGAAAGACGTTTAAGAGAAATGGCTGAAAAAGAATCCGGATTCTTGAAATAAAGCTCCAAAAGTTGGAAAATTTAGAAGAGCACGATGTGAATGAAAAAGATAATTTGAACAAAACAACTAAAGCTGAAAAAGGTAAGAAAAAAAGAAAAATTGTTGGTATAATTCACATAAACAGTTCTGCTAATTTTCCAACTTTTTGTATAATGCAAACTCAAGGTTTCATACTAGAAAAGCAGACACAAGATAGTTTAAAATCTGACAATCTGAAAGTGCCTGCTCTGAACTGCTCCCTAAAATCCTATTGTTGTTGAAGATGTTGTCCTAAAAGAACCAAAAAAGAAGAAGAAGCCAAGGAATGTTGAGAAATGTGCACTCCCCAAATATCTTACCGAAGAACAGATAGAAATTGTCAAAAAAAAATTCAAAATTCTTGGTGGAAACAAGTAAGCAACTAAACTACTTTTCACTCAATTAACTTATATATAGATTTATTCCAATAAGATATGATAACAACATATAATTCAAATAAATCTTTTTATTTCAGCATCAAAATCTGATGATTTACAAATTAATAAAATAAAACAAACTAAACAAAGCTAAAAAAGATAAATTAATTTATCTTTATCTTTTCGTACAAACTTCTACAAACGTTGTTATTTTCTTTTATTAACAAATAAATAGAAACAACGCAGTACATACTAATCTTAATTTTTCAGTGATGAAGCATTTGCTTGTGATGATGGAAACTTCACCACCATCACAAAAAGTATGATAGAAGAACTTCTCTATGGAGAATATATTTCCGGTCAAGTAAGTAGAAATAATTATACTTTGCTTCATTATAAATTCTATACTTTGCTTCATTATAAATTCTATACTTAATCCATATTCTTTTTGAAATGTAGGTTATTGATTGGTTTTGGTTCAGAAAAACAAAATTATTAGAGTAAAGCTCTAAAATTATATACGTGAACACAACAATGACAGTAAGTGAACTATAATTTCAAATTTAATTTGTTTATAAG
This sequence comes from Allium cepa, assembly GCA_030765085.1. Taxonomy (NCBI): domain Eukaryota; kingdom Viridiplantae; phylum Streptophyta; class Magnoliopsida; order Asparagales; family Amaryllidaceae; genus Allium; species Allium cepa. Next base: position 6,105,161 of record CM060941.1, read on the forward strand.
ATAAATTTTTTGAAATTATTTTTTAACAGAAAAGTGCAACAGATGGAAACATGGAAAATATCAAAAGAGATATGTTTGATCCCTTTATTAAACAAACACTTATAAATCCATTATGTTGCAATATATTATTTCCTATACACGGCAACGAACATTGGAGCTTGCTAGAACTAGTAGTGGAATCATGTACTTGGAACCATTATGATTCTCTACACTTGACCACAAGATCTAAGACCTTAAGAAGTGGACATTCAAAAATTTCTATTAATATGGTAAGTAAAAATACACAGAAAGTAAAAAAGATAAATAGATTTACCATTATTTTCGAAAAAATTATATATATATATATATTGGCAGAAAGCAGTGGTAAACAACATCAATAAAGAGCTACGAGGCGTAGGGGAGAAAACAATTCTAGAGAAGTCTACATTGCTTAAAAATGTTAACTATGACCAACAAAGCAATGGGTAATTTTCAAGATACTGGAGATTTTTACACAAAAATGCATGTTACACAATAAGTAAAATTAACAAATACAGGTTTGACTGTGGAGTTTTTATAATGATGTTTATACAAAAGATCGCACAAGGAATGAACACTACATCAAAAATCAGTCTAGAACAACTCAATGCATTTAGAGCACAACTAGCTGCATAAATTCTCTCCGATGAACCATATTGCTGGACAGTAGAAAATTTTTACAGTTCAGCTTCAGCAACAAAAAATTCAAACTAAGAATGATAGCAACAATTTCTTTGATGTCTGACAGTATTTTTATCATACATTTGTTAAAAATTTATTTGATGATAAATTTTTGGCAATAGATCTGAATTTGCTGATAAATTTGTAGTGGCCGATCTTAAATAGCAAACAATTACACAACTGATGTTAATTTGATGATGAAATTTTGATAATTGATCATGAATTTGTTATGGCTAATTTGTTTCTAATGCTCTGTTAACAAATATAAAAGCATTTATCTTTTATTCATAATATTCTGATGTCATAAAATAATACATTATTAACAGTATGGTGTATCAGTCTTTTACAGTACGCACTGTTTTTATGTGTCCCGGATTTACATGTATAGCACTATTCACTTTATTTCATGTATAATTTAACATTCTGCATATTGTTCTATGTCTTTATAAGAGCAAGCAGCCTAAAAACAAGTAGATGACATTGTTACAGAGCAAACTATTTACAAAAGCTTGAGTTTTCACCATGTTTACTTGATTCATATAGCTACAAAAGCAAAAGCAAAATAAATTAACATTGGAAGATAATACGTGTCAATTAAAAAGTTTGTCAAAATTCAACATACACCAAAAGAAACACTGCATATAAGAGAATAAAACATTCGTTACTTCCCTTTTGGTCCATCAATATTACAAAACTAAGCTGATTATTTAGGATATAGATAAAAAACATTATTTACATTCATGGTCTCAGTTGCACTGAAGTCATCACCCTGAAAATAATATTTACAGAATTGATAATCTAAGAAAAACGCTATACAACTTGTTCTTTTCAAAGCATATTATGTATAAATTCTGTTTGTTCATTTCTGAAATTTTATGGGGGAGAAAGTGGCTAAAGAATTTATGGAAAAATTATTGCTGCACAAATAAAAGGTTACAGATCTCATAACAATGCAAGTAAATTTGGGATAGATATAATATAAGTGCTACTGCTATCAGTTTTACTATAGAATCTTAACTTTATGAAATTAATATAACACCTAGTATCTTAGATAGCTCTTTCTGTATACTTGCAATATGTTCTGAATGATAATCATTTAATTACAGATAAAGTATTAAACTCTCATCCCAACATATGAAATGCTAGAAATATTCAATCTTTTATCTAATATTTTACACATATCAAATTATTAGTGTAACAACACAGAAAAATAATTTCAGGAAAGCAAAGGACACTTGGTACATTGATGGATCTTTCAATCTATAACGAACCAAAAAAAGGATATATGAATTTATCTTTTTCATAAAAAAAACAACAATGTATACCAAATAACAATTAAACATAAAAATTGCTTAAAACCAAAAATAATCAGAAACATATCAGCAACAATTCAATATACCCAATTATTCAAATATTCAACTCTAAATATTCAATGAACAATCAATCAAATACATTGGATTAAAACACTCAACTCAATTGTTCAAAGAACACTCCCTTCTATTATGTCCTAGTTTTTTACACTTTCCACATCTGTTTTGCTTAGCATGAAAATCAGCCCCTTCAATTCTACTCATCCTAGGCCTACCAGCTTCACAAATAGGCTTAAGAGGAAGAACAGTAGATGATTCCTCAACTTCAATTTCTTCCTTATCAAAATTTGGAATAGGACTGATCACATGTGAATACGAAGCTCGATAATACTCAACAGTAAAGTAATTCACAATATATCCATAAACAAAATTTCTGGTTAAAGAAATACACTTCAAAGCATGTGCACAAGGAAAACTCATTACTTTCCATTGATTGCAACTATATTGTAACGATCCCGGATTTTTACTAAGTTTAAATTGATAATTAATTTAATTTGAATAAAAAGTTGTGAAATTAATTGGTAAATTGATTTGAGTTTCTCCAAATTTGAATAAAAAGTATTTTATAAGTTGATTGAGAATAGAATTTTGGGTATATCTGAATACCTCAAATTTAAATAAGATATATGTTCATTTAGTTATATAAATAAATTATAACTGAGAAATTAATTGAGAAATGTATATGAATTGAATTTGAATTGGGATTTATAAATAATGTAAAGATATTTGAATTTAACCTTATGAAATGGATTTTAAAAGTTGTGTAAATAATGAATGAATGCAAAATGTAAAATAAGACAATAAGAATTAAAGTTAAAAATAAATATTTAAGCTAGAAATAGAAACAGATGTATATAAGGTAAACTATGAAATATAAAGTAACACGTTAGCTAAAATCTAACAACATATTAAAATAGAAATTTATTTATATTACAAAGTAATAAGACAAAGCAAAAGGAAAGAAAGAAATATACATTCAAGTATGTACGAATAAGTATAAGTATATAGACATAAGAAGAAAATATAGCTATCTATGTACAAACAATTAAAGGGATAAATATGAAGTCTGAAACAAGACAATAGAAATTAATGTAAGTATCTTTAGCCACCAAAGCAAGATTTTCAGCTACCAAAGTGAGAAAATCTGCTAGTCAAACAAAGAACAAACAAATTTTTTTAAGTATTTATGAACAACATAATAACTATAGGATTTCATTTAGAATACAAAGCAATAGGACTTGAGGAAACATATATGTGAATTAACTTGCAAAAGAAGACAATGGCAATTAATGTTAGCCACAATATATGTAAGGACCCGATTCTTCGACTTTCGAAAATTCAACATCGATACTCACTTTATCGACTGCCGAGCAAACCAACGACGGAAAACCGAACACTTAGGGTTTTAAGAAAAATAAAAAGAAGAAAAAGACAGAAAAGATAGAAAATAGAGAGAAAAGAAAATAGAACGGAATAGAAAACAACAGAACAACATCAGAATCTCACAATCGCAGCGGAACAACATATAACAATAAATGAATAATCTTTAAACAAAGAACTATATCAGTTATTACATTACATCACATTTCATTACATCATATCATCAGAGTGTACAACAACAACAACAAACAGCGGAAAAGAAATACTATATACTAGTAATACGCCATGCCATCCATCTTGCCTCCAGCAACTCCAGAATATCCTGATAAACCTAACTCTTGACTGCCCGTGTGGAAATTGGTGGGCACCCAGAGTTTAGGAAGGAAAACAATAAACTCCGAGTCAGTCATGTGACTGGTGTGGGAACTCAAAACAGTTTATTTATCTTTAAAATCAAAATAGAGGAATATTTTTAAAGTCAATTTGCAATGCTTTTAAAAATGGGACTACCATAAGGCCTCCCGCACACACACACAATGCAAACGCAGAATCGGAGGAGATTTCTCCTTATGATAGTCAAAGATGCTTGATACGTATTAAAAGAACATTTGATATTATTACTAGTGCATAGTGTAGGAAAAATTCATTTCGAAAGTAGAATATAAATCTTAGCCAGCATAGACATTCCGAACTATGCCTACTATAGCTAACTATGTTCAGTAGCAGGTTACCGCCACATTCCATAGCAGGTTATACAACTAAAACCGTACAAGTCTCGTATTGTTTCTTTGGATTTCCAATGAATGATCAGGCCAAGGAACTTCCCATTGCCACATGGAAACGCCTCTGGATGGACCTCCCCAAGAACCAAACCGGATCTCTGCCAACACAAGGCCGGGTTACCCCTAACTGAGTAACAACTGACCGAATATGCCATCTCCCGGTCCTTTGGGACCTTTCACCGAGCGCTCGTAATCAATTCACACAATCATAAAGTGTTTTCAACATGAGTAAGTATCTGGGCTCCATACCATGATACCACCCTTTTCCAGAAGGAAATGTACATACCCTAAAGGGCGCTACCCCTCATAACCTTGCTGCATCTTTCCTGTTTTGACCATTCCCGGGGTGTGAGGCTCGACGAAGTCACGTCCACAAAAACATACTTTATACAAAAGCCATGCTTTAGGTCAACAAATGATCATAGAAATGATCACCAAGATAGACGATCAAATAAATGATCCTATCACAAATAATCAACACAATGATCATTTCACAGCAACACTCAGCATGTCACATTACCAAATTGAGAATATATCGCCGATAACATTCAACTACATAACCTCTGAGCTCGTACGTCTCAGAGAAGGGTGTTAAGCTAAAAGAATAAATTCTCCGCCACCAACAGAAATATATTTGAAAGAAATCTGCTTTATATCTCAATTTGTAATGTCAGACATACAATCCATACAAGTCTGTTCCGGCTCGAACAGAACCGAAGGCACTTACAAAGAAGTCCTTGCAATCCGGATATCCACAATCCTGATCGGATTCCCCATCATATATGGAGAACTCTATACCGGAGCAACTCGGTGCAGAGTCAATCGACAGGTCATCCTATCGCTCTTGCAAATACCGGGTCTTCAACACCGATCTTCAATGCTATCCATTACGTCGTATCACTATTCGGAATGGGTAATCCGAATAACGAGCGCAATAATTTAAAACAAGTGTAGCATTCAAATTCAACAAATCCCAACAAATACCTTTCAAAGGTAAATATTGATAGTCGGTTATTGAACTATCAATGGATATGCACACATCACCAGATTCCAAATAATTTTCCAAATTATTTATTTTCCAAAAATATCTTTACTAGATATATAGTTTTCACACTTCAAAAATAAATCAATATTTATTTTTAGACAAATTCCCCTTTTCTTTTATAAATTCCTTAGTGAATTTATATTTCACAATATCTATGCATATACGATTTCAATTATTCATTTCAATTTATCTTCAAAAAGATAGATTCTCAAAACGTTTCATTTCACATTGGAAAAACATTTCCATACTTATTTATTCATAAGTAATTCACAATCCATTTATTTTCAACACTTGGAAAATATTCAATATACTTAAATCGAGATTAAGTATATATTTCATTCTTTAAGGAAATCATTCTCTTAACCATATTTATTTGGGCCAAAACGAATGTTGCGTAAAACATCGTTACGACAACCCAAAATCACTAGTATAGAGATTCAAAATTAAAATAGATATATATATCCCAATACTATATAAAACATTTCCTTTTGGAAATCATTTACTGTAACAACAGTGCTATAGTCCACCATTTCCTTTTATTTCTCGAAAACGTCTATTTCAACAATGAATGTTGAAATCTATGGTTTCGAATCTCAACACATTTTTAAAACATCGTTAGATCGTTTTAAATTCTATTTAAAACATCACATTCAAAACAATTTTTTTAACATATTATTCACTATTCAAAAACGTGAATATACTACGTTAACAAATTTCATCATTTCTATTCATTTTATTTCAAAGGATTATTTACTGTCTAAAACGTGAATATAACTCCATAAATAGGTTTCAACAATTTACTTATCAAAATAAGTCGTTTGCGAATTTATAAAACAACGTTTATAAATTCCATTTCTATTTATTTTACCACAACTTCCTTTATAAATTCCTTTATTAACCTATCTCAATTCATATCTCAATGATATACTAAAAGTCCATATTATAAGTGAAATACTTATAATTTATTTGTTTACAAGAATCGTTCTTTTGAACTTCATAATTATAAATCTTATAACTTATAAGATTCAATTATTTATCCAAAACCATTCTTTAATAACTTCACGAAATTTATAAATCTTATTATTTATAAATTTCACTTATAACTTCACCATTTATAATTCTATAAATTCCATTCACTTATGCAATCCATTTTCACTTCATTCAAACACTTATAAAAACTCGTTTTATAATTCAAATATTTTCATTTATAAATCCTTTATAAAATCAATTTATATTATTGTAACAACCCGACTTTTAGGGATACTAAATTGGGAATCAACTTAATAAATTGATAATTAATTAGTTAATAATAATAAATAATTAAATATTTATTAAGAAAATAAAATAATAGATAAATGGGAAAAAATGAGAATTTAATATTAATAGCGTTGAGAGGAAAATAAATGGTAACAAATTAGTACGCTTTTATTTGGAGTTATAAATTGTTCCTTCTTGAGGTAGTGTAATTTATTTTAATAAATGAACCATTTTATTAACCTAAACTATTTAAAAAAAAAAATTTAAATTAAATTAAACATTGAAAATGATAAGTTTTTTTTTTGAAAGAATGGTAACTAATTAAATGAGATAAAACGCGTTTTATGTATGAAAAGTTTACATAAGAATTTTTTTATGTTGATTTACAATTAGATATAAAAGGAAAAAAAAAGAAAAGGGAAAAATAATAATAGTAATAAATAATAAATAATAATATCTTTTTTTTAATAATGCCATGTAGGAAAGTTCTAGAATTGAATAAAATAATGTTGAGGAAAAGAAAAATCTAGAACAAAAAACAAAATAAAATGATTACACTTTATGTAAAAAAAAGAGAGAAAAAGAGAAGAAATAATAAAATAAAGGGCTAGTTGGGAGAAGATTCTAGAGTAGGGGCTTTACAATAAAAATACCCCTCTCCTCAACCCTCCCTTTACTGTACGTATACAGCACAGAAAGCAGAAAGAAAAAACACAGAGGAAGAAAGGAAAACCTATTGCTAACCCTCTCATCCAAATCAAAAAAAAAAAGAGAGAGAAAAAAAAAGAAGAAGAAGAGAAACAATTAAATCTAAGATTCCCAATTCTGAAAGTAAGTATCCCTAAATCAGTTATTTTCTATTTCATTCTTTTGTTTTATGTGTAGCTATTTAGGGTTTTTTCTCTTTTGTTAGCAATTGAAAGGAGAAGCTTCAGCAATCAAAGGCTAGCTGATTTAGGGCTTGGAGATTGCTAATTGGTGTTTAGGTGAGTGAAATTATAATTAAATTTTATTTTTTTACTGTGCACGCAAATATGATGGGAAAATTTTGGATAAAAAGGGATTGCCTGCATATTCCCTTTTGCATGTGTGTTACTTGGATCATTGAATTAGAAAGAAATGTAAACCAAAGTATACGATTGCAATGCACGCATGGTGTTCGCATAAATGTCACAATTACTTTCAGGTTCTCCATTTTGAAAGATTGAGAGGTAAAAAAAAAAAAAAAGAAGAAGAAAAAAAAAAATTTGATTTCAGAACTGCACTGTGCAGCCTAGACAAGGCTGCAAGTGCAGCCCCGCCAGCAGTTCAGCCTGGGGCTGCACAGTTCAGGCTGGGGCTGCACAGGTGCAGCCTGGGGCTGCACAGAGGTGCAGCCCAGACGGGCTGCACAGTGTGCAGCCCTGACGGGCTGCCCGGGCGGGCTGCCCGGGCCCAGCCCGGGGGCGGCCCGGGGCCGGCCCGGTGGTGCAGCCCAGGTGGGCTGCACCCGGGCAGCCCGGGTCCGCCCGGGGCGGTGCAGCCCAGGCTGCACCGGTGCAGCCCATGCGGGCTGCACAGTGGCAGCCCGGGCGGGCTGGCCTGTGCAGCCCGGGCGGGCTGCACTGGTGCAGCCCGGGCGGGCTGCACTATACAGCCTGGGGCTGTACAGCCCAGACAGGCTGTACCGCCCAGACAGGCTGCACAGTTACAGCCCACGTCGGAGCTGCACCAAAGTTGAAAAAAAAAAATTGAAAAAAATAAAAAAAAATTAATTAATCTATATTAGTGAATTAAATTTATTTTGATTAAAAAAGAAAACTACTTTACTATCGATAAATATGTGTTTGAAAATAATAATAATAACGACAATATGTAAATAAAACATTTTAGGATTTTGATTACGTTTTTGAGTACTAAGCTTGCCTTTTTAATTAAATTTATTGTTATCAAATTTTTTTAACTTAACGAATTTTTGCAATGAATGAGCTTTTTGCGTTTCGTCTTAATACATAAGTATTATGGGGTACTTATGTGTTAATGCGAAATGAAGATGTAATTATTTTCTTTTATACACACAATTATTTGCTAAATTTTATTCGTTTTTGAATATTATACTGGCTTTATTAATGGAATTTTTGAAACGCGATTGTCATCGTTGACTTTTATTTTTAAGAAGTGTTTTAAAATTATAAACACTTTGATTTTTGGGTCGGGATAGATTGGACTCTGTTGTACCAATGGGCCAAAACTCCACCTTGGCCGACCTGATTCAGGATCGCTACCTGAATCGGTGGTATATCACATGCCATTTTACCACCAAAGGTCAACGGTCTGCTACATAGGGCTAATCTTATTTTGATCGGGATCTCCGATCGGCGGGTCACGGACTATGAAGGATGGAGGCGTGGGGGTCCCACGTGTAGATCCGTGAACGGGTAGCATACGGCCTTTGCCTTAGACCGTCTTGGTTATCCTGGGTTGATCGCCAGGTGTATTATGGCGTTATGAGTAGGTTACGGGGTTGATGTCTCCGCGCGCGCTCGAGCTCTACCACTGTGATTTTACAATATTAGCGTCTGTTTATTTGGTATATTTTATGAGTCATGTTATATTTATCGCATAATTCCCATAATGCAATTTTCTTTAATTTATGATTTTTGGGAAGTATTAAAGTTGATTTTGAAAACCCAGTATCTTTGGAGAATGTGTGTATGAACTTATTCTTTGTGTTACAAATAATAATTGGGAAGGTATCGTATTGGATTATATTCGATAGGTTTGGCCTAAAATCATTGTTTGATTAAAGGAATTGTTTATGAAACCAAATTTGCATGTTAGTTCTCACACACATATATGCCTCATGTTGATTTATACATGCGGCGTTCTCTTTCCCTTTTGTTGATTGAGATAATTGTTGTTCATAGATCTTACTTCACTCACACTAGAAATAGTCTGACCCGTGTGATTTGTTTTATAATCCTCGGGTCAGTCTGAGGATTGTGGTTGCAGGTTAGGTTGCGTGGATTGTAGCAGAATTCTTATCATTTTCCACGTTTTGGGGTTTTGGACTTTTCAGCTTGGACTTAGAAGTAGTTAATATGTATTATGGTATGTATGTTATTATGTATTTTGGAAGTGATATGTACTATGGACTATGTATCGTGGACATTATGATATGTATTATGCATTATGCTGTTTTTGGTGCTGATTTGTACATTCTATTATATTCTATACTATATAACCTGGAAAATTTTTATCTTGTACCATTGCTTTGAACCAACACTGCGCACAAATGGTAAGTAGAAGGAAAAAAAATCGAAAAATTTCTCGTGCCAGTGTTAGTTCAAGGGAATGAGTACAGCATTTAGCCCTATCGAGTCCCATTCTCCATGCTTTCCAACAGTAATACTTAGTATTGCTCTTGGTTGGCATGGTATAGGGGCCGGGTGTTACATTTTTGGTATCAGAGCCCAGGTTAACAATAGCATAGAATATATTTAGAATATAAGTTAGCACAAAGCAGTAGAAGCATTGTACATGTCTATATAACATAAGTATCACTTCCATAATATAATAATAGTCATACATACCTAAACCAAAACCCCAAATCTTTGATCTTTTTTAGTATGAGAGCTATTTTGATTCCAGCATAATAACATTTCTCACTATGCAGAGTAGTGAGAAAGATGGCTGGAAGAACTCCCCGTTTGACCATGGAGCAGTGGTTAGAGTTAATGCGGAACATGCCACAGGCCGCACCTGCTCCTAATGCTGCTCCTAGAGTTGATTTCGCTCGTATGTGTAAGGATTTTGTGAGCCTTGGAGGGAAGCCTTTTCATGGTAATGAAGGTGTGGTTGGAGTTCAGGCTTGGTTGAAGACTTGTGAACGAGTCTTTGGACACATGGGTGTGACGGGCCGTCAGAAGGTCCAGATTGCTTCCAGCTTCCTCCAAGACGGTGCATCTGACTGGTTCGATGTGGTTAGTGCTGAGATAGGCGAGGAGGAGCTTACATGGGAGAGATTTAGGGAACGATTCGAGTTAAGGTTCATTCCTGAGGCGGAGAAGGCCATCCTCGCTCGTAGATTTATTGAGCTGAAGCAAAGAGATATGACAGTTCAGGAGTATGTCAATACCTTCAACTCCCTCTCTAAGTATGGCCCCGATTTGGTCAACACTCCCTTCAAAAAGAACCAGAAATTTATGGATGGTCTACGTAGGAAGTTGAAGGAACAGCTTTTGACTCAGCTTCGCTCCACTTTTGATGAGATTGTTGATTTGGCCATGAGGTATGAAGACTTGTATCGGGAAAGAGATGATGATGCACCACCGAACCGACAGAGCTTTGCGCCTAAGAGGAAAGCTCCATTCTTCCCTAAGAAGAAGCAAAATCCTCAGAAGAAACAAAAGAAAGGTCAAGCTTCAGGCTCCCAGAAGCAAGATAAAAGTGGAGTGAAGTGCTATAAGTGTGGAGTAATGGGACATTTTGCTAATAATTGTCCCCAGAGGCAGTGTTATGAGTGTCATCAGACTGGTCATTTGAAGAACAACTGCCCACAGCTTATGAAGAAGAAGCAAGCAGCTAAGCTGAATGTGATGGAAGGAGATGCAGGCCCGAGTCAGAGGAAGGGAAAGCAAGTGGCGGTCATGGAAGGTACGATTCCTTTTAGAGATACTTTTATTCGTATACTCTTTGACACCGGTGCCTCCCATTCTTTCATATCTAAGGAATTAGTGGATAGATATGATTTGGAAGTTGTTTACCTCGTGACATCTCTAAGGGTTGCGAATCCCATTGGTGGGTCCGCAACACTTGGAATGTTGTGTAAAGGCTTTGAGCTTTCCTTATGCGGGCTCTCTTTTCCCTGTGATTTGCATGTTTTTGAGTGCCTTGGCTTTGATATTATCTTGGGGATGGACTGGTTGGATCGTTATGATGCACAGCTTTCCTGCTCAGACGGAGTTGTTACTTTGAAGCATCCATCCTATAAAGGGCTTGTTAATATGACTCTGGATGTACTGAGCTCTAGTGCTTATGTTTCTTTGTTTTCCATGGAGTCACGAGAGGAAGATGAGATAGCCAGGGTACCAATTGTCAGAGATTTTGGTGATATATTTGAGCCTGTTACAGGCTTACCACCAAAGAGGGCCGTGGAGTTCCGCATAGATCTAATCCCTGGAGCACAACCAGTCAGTCGACCACCTACTCGTATGCCGCGAGTCGAGATGGAGGAACTTCGTAAGCAGTTGACTGAATTGGAAGGGAAGCAGTTTATCCGATCTAGTAGCTCTCCTTGGGGAGCTGCTGCTGTGTTTGTAAAGAAGGCTGATGGCTCTCTTCGTTTATGCATTGACTACAGGAAGCTTAATGAGCTGACTATAAAGAATAAGTATCCATTACCTCGTATTGACGATCTTTTTGATCAGTTGAGTGGAGCAAAAGTCTTTTCCCAGCTGGACTTAGCCACTGGATTCCATCAGTTGAGAGTAGCGGAAGATAGCATTCCCCTTACTGCTTTCCGCACTCGTTATGGTTCATATGAATGGCTGGTGATGCCGTTTGGGCTTACGAATGCTCCTGCATATTTTGTTGACCTGATGAATAGAATATTCAGAAGCTATCTTGACCAATTTGTCCTGGTCTTTATTGATGACATCCTAGTGTATTCCAAGTCCGAGCAAGAGCATGAAGGGCATTTGAGGATGGTTTTGGAGACCTTAAGGGAACATAAGCTAAAAGCTAAGTTCTCCAAGTGCCACTTTTGGCAGAAAGAGGTAAAGTTTTTGGGTCATATAGTCTCCGAAGCCGGTCTGGCAGTGGATCCTTCTAAGATTGAGGCCATACAGAATTGGAAGAGACCAGAATCTGTTACCGAGATACGGAGCTTCTTGGGACTAGCTGGTTACTACCGGCGTTTCATTAAAGATTTCTCCAAGATTGTGACTCCTTTGACGAGGCTGACGAGGAAAGGAGTTAAGTATGAATGGACGGATAAGTGTGAAGAAGCTTTCACAAAGTTGAAGGAGATGCTCACTAACGCCCCAGTTTTGGTGATTCCAGAGGGTAATCAGGATCTTGTGGTCTATACGGATGCTTGTGGCTCTGGCCTGGGAGCGGTACTTATGTAGAAAGGGCGAGTTGTAGCTTATGCATCTAGGCAATTGAGGCCCAATGAGATTCGGTATGCTATTCATGATTTGGAGCTAGCAGCCGTGGTTTTTGCTTTGAAGTTGTGGCGACACTATCTTATGGGGGAGCGGTTTGTTCTCTATACAGACCATAAGTCCTTGAAATACCTATTTTCCTAGAAGGAACTGAATATGCGCCAACAAAGGTGGTTGGAGTTTTCGGCAGCCTATGATTTTGATATTCAGTATACTCCTGGGAAGGGAAACCGTGTTGCGGATGCCCTCAGCCGTAAACACCAGGCAGTTGTATCGATGATGGTGGCTGAATGGCGTGACTTAGAGGTGTTAGCTTCTAGTGGGATCTGTTACAGTATGCCTACTCATAGCTCAGGGAGGATGTTAGCTAGCTTGGTTGTGAGACCAAGTCTTATGGACAGGATTTCTCTTGCTCAGAAGGAGGATTCAGTTGCTTTAGATCGTGTTCATCGGTTGAAGAATGGAGAGGAAGCGGATGACCTGAAAGGTTTTGAGATGGATGCTCATGATTGTTTGAGGAAGAAGGGTAGAATCTTTGTACCAAATGTTGCAGGGCTTAGACAAGAGGTGATGAAGGACTGCCATTGTTCACGATACACTATTCACCCAGGTGGCAGCAAGATGTACATGGACATGAAGCGCCTATATTACTGGGAAGGAATGAAGCGTGATATAGGTGAATATGTTAAGAATTGCATTACTTGCCAACTGGTGAAATGCGAGCATCAAAAGCCTAGCGGTCTTCTTCAGCCCTTGGAGATTCCATTATGGAAATGGGATCAGGTATAAGTGAATTTTGATTTTATAACAGTTCACTTATATAAACCCTTATTTGTGATCCAATTAGTGTTCCATTAATACTTTATTTAGGTATCAATGGATTTCATTGATGGCTTGCCTCGATCGAAGCAAGGGCATGATAGCATATGGGTAGTAGTGGATCGTTTGACGAAATCTGCCCATTTTATTCCTGTCAAGGCAAAGAGGACTGCATCTTATTTGGCGAAGCTGTATGTGAAGGAAGTTATTCGTCTCCATGGTGTACCTAGTGCTATAGTTTGTGACAGAGATCCATTATTTACTAGTGGATTTTGGAGGAGCTTACAAGCAGCTTTGGGGACGAAGTTGAATATTAGCTCAGCCTATCATCCTCAGTCTGATGGACAAACTGAGCGAGTCAACAAGATATTAGAGGATTTGTTGCGATCCTGTATTCTGGACTTTGGAGGCTCTTGGGAGGACCACCTGTACTTGGTAGAGTTTTCATATAATAACAGCTTTCAGTCTAGTATAGGCATGGCTCCTTTCGAAGCACTGTATGGAAGACCATGTAGATCTCCTGCATGCTGGCTTGAGACTGGAGATAAGTTAGTTCTTGGTCCCGACACGGTACGTGAAGCTTCAGAAAAGGTAGAGATAATTAGAAGGAGGATGAAGGAAGCACAAGATAGACAAAAGTCCTATGCAGATAAAAGAAGAAAGGACTTGGAGTTTAGCGTCGGCGATCATGTGTTCGTGAAGGTTACTCCTTTAAAAGGGGTAATGAGGTTCAGCAAGACTGGTAAGCTTGCTCCTAGATTTATTGGGCCTTATCCTATTATGGAGCGGATTGGGAAGCTTGCCTATAGAGTTGCTTTACCTGAACACTTATCAAGTGTGCACAATGTCTTTCATGTGTCACACTTGAGAAAGTGTTTGAGGGATTCTGAGGAGGTGATAGAGCCAAAGCAGTTGCAGCAGCTTGGGATCGCTCCTAATATGACATATACTCGAGAGCCTATCCGTATCATTGCCTCTGAGACGAAGAAGTTGCGTAGTAAGGTGGTTCCACTAGTCAAGGTGCAATGGTCGAGCAATCCGAAGGACTGCACCTGTGAAACACAAGAGTCGATGCAGAGGCATTATCCTGAATTGTTTGGCACTCGAGTAAGGTATGTCTTATTCTTTTTGAAATTTAAATCAACTAATAAAGTTACAGATATCGCCCTTACGTAGAAATTGCGAGGACGTAATTTCTGTAAGGGGGGAAGTCTGTAACAACCCGACTTTTAGGGATACTAAATTGGGAATCAACTTAATAAATTGATAATTAATTAGTTAATAATAATAAATAATTAAATATTTATTAAGAAAATAAAATAATAGATAAATGGGAAAAAATGAGAATTTAATATTAATAGCGTTGAGAGGAAAATAAATGGTAACAAATTAGTACGCTTTTATTTGGAGTTATAAATTGTTCCTTTTTGAGGTAGTGTAATTTATTTTAATAAATGAACCATTTTATTAACCTAAACTATTTAAAAAAAAAATTAAATTAAATTAAACATTGAAAATGATAAGTTTTTTTTTTTTTTGAAAGAACGGTAACTAATTACATGAGATAAAACGCGTTTTATGTATGAAAAGTTTACATAAGAATTTTTTTCTGTTGATTTACAATTAGATATAAAAGGAAAAAAAAAAGAAAAGGGAAAAATAATAATAGTAATAAATAATAAATAATAATATCTTTTTTTTAATAATGCCATGTAGGAAAGTTCTAGAATTGAATAAAATAATGTTGAGGAAAAGAAAAATCTAGAACAAAAAACAAAATAAAATGATTACACTTTATGTAAAAAAAAGAGAGAAAAAGAGAAGAAATAATAAAATAAAGGGCTAGTTGGGAGAAGATTCTAGAGTAAGGGCTTTACAATAAAAATACCCCTCTCCTCAACCCTCCCTTTACTGTACGTATACAGCACAGAAAGCAGAAAGAAAAAACACAGAGGAAGAAAGGAAAACCTATTGCTAACCCTCTCATCCAAATCAAAAAAAAAAAGGAAAAAAAAAAGAAGAAGAAGAGAAACAATTAAATCTAAGATTCCCAATTCTGAAAGTAAGTATCCCTAAATCAGTTATTTTCTATTTCATTCTTTTGTTTTATGTGTAGCTATTTAGGGTTTTTTCTCTTTTGTTAGCAATTGAAAGGAGAAGCTTCAGCAATCAAAGACTAGCTGATTTAGGGCTTGGAGATTGCTAATTGGTGTTTAGGTGAGTGAAATTATAATTAAATTTTATTTTTTTACTGTGCACGCAAATATGATGGGAAAATTTTGGATAAAAAGGGATTGCCTGCATATTCCCTTTTGCATGTGTGTTACTTGGATCATTGAATTAGAAAGAAATGTAAACCAAAGTATACGATTGCAATGCACGCATGGTGTTCGCATAAATGTCACAATTACTTTCAGGTTCTCCATTTTGAAAGATTGAGAGGTAAAAAAAAAAAAAAGAAGAAGAAAAAAAAAAATTGATTTCAGAACTGCACTGTGCAGCCTAGACAAGGCTGCAAGTGCAGCCCCGCCAGCAGTTCAGCCTGGGGCTGCACAGTTCAGGCTGGGGCTGCACAGGTGCAGCCTGGGGCTGCACAGGTGCAGCCAAGGGCTGCACAGATATGTAGCCCAGACTGGCTGCACAGGTACAGCCTGGGGCTGCACAGAGGTGCAGCCCAGACGGGCTGCAAATGCGCAGCCAGGGCTGCATAGGTGTGCAGCCCAGGGCTGCCCAGGCCCAGCCCGGGGGCGGCCCGGGGCCGGCCCGGTGGTGCAGCCCAGGTGGGCTGCACCCGGGCAGCCCGGGTCCGCCCGGGGCGGTGCAGCCCAGGCTGCACCGGTGCAGCCCATGCGGGCTGCACAGTGGCAGCCCGGGCGGGCTGCTAGGTGCAGCCCGGGCGGGCTGCACTGTACAGCCTGGGGCTGTACAGCCCAGGGCTGCACTGGTGCAGCCCAGACAGGCTGTACCGTCCAGACAGGCTGCACAGTTACAGCCCACGTCGGAGCTGCACCAAAGTTGAAAAAAAAAAATTGAAAAAAAATAAAATAAAATTAATTAATCTATATTAGTGAATTAAATTTATTTTGATTAAAAAAGAAAACTACTTTACTATCGATAAATATGTGTTTGAAAATAATAATAATAACGACAATATGTAAATAAAACATTTTAGGATTTTGATTACGTTTTTGAGTACTAAGCTTGCCTTTTTAATTAAATTTATTGTTATCAAATTTTTTTAACTTTAACGAATTTTTGCAATGAATGAGCTTTTTGCGTTTCGTCTTAATACATAAGTATTATGGGGTACTTATGTATTAATGCGAAATGAAGATGTAATTATTTTCTTTTATACACACAATTATTTGCTAAATTTTATTCGTTTTTGAATATTATACTGGCTTTATTAATGGAATTTTTGAAACGCGATTGTCATCGTTGACTTTTATTTTTAAGAAGTGTTTTAAAATTATAAACACTTTGATTTTTGGGTCGAGATAGATTGGACTCTGTTGTACAAATGGGCCAAAACTCCACCTTGGCCGACCTGATTCAGGATCGCTACCTGAATCGGTGGTATATCACATGCCATTTTACCACCAAAGGTCAACGGTCTGCTACATAGGGCTAATCTTATTTTGATCGGGATCTCCGATCGGCGGGTCACGGACTATGAAGGATGGAGGCGTGGGGGTCCCACGTGTAGATCCGTGAACGGGTAGCATACGGCCTTTGCCTTAGACCGTCTTGGTTATCCTGGGTTGATCGCCAGGTGTATTATGGCGTTATGAGTAGGTTACGGGGTTGATGTCTCCGCGCGCGCTCGAGCTCTACCACTGTGATTTTACAATATTAGCGTCTGTTTATTTGGTATATTTTATGAGTCATGTTATATTTATCCCATAATTCCCATAATGCAATTTTCTTTAATTTATGATTTTTGGGAAGTATTAAAGTTGATTTTGAAAACCCAGTATCTTTGGAGAATGTGTGTATGAACTTATTCTTTGTGTTACAAATAATAATTGGGAAGGTATCGTATTGGATTATATTCGATAGGTTTGGCCTAAAATCATTGTTTGATTAAAGGAATTGTTTATGAAACCAAATTTGCATGTTAGTTCTCACACACATATATGCCTCATGTTGATTTATACATGCGGCGTTCTCTTTCCCTTTTGTTGATTGAGATAATTGTTGTTCATAAATCTTACTTCACTCACACTAGAAATAGTCTGACCCGTGTGATTTGTTTTATAATCCTCGGGTCAGTCTGAGGATTGTGGTTGCAGGTTAGGTTGCGTGGATTGTAGCAGAATTCTTATCATTTTCCACGTTTTGGGGTTTTGGACTTTTCAGCTTGGACTTAGAAGTAGTTAATATGTATTATGGTATGTATGTTATTATGTATTTTGGAAGTGATATGTACTATGGACTATGTATCGTGGACATTATGATATGTATTATGCATTATGCTGTTTTTGGTGCTGATTTGTACATTCTATTATATTCTATACTATGTAACCTGGAAAATTTTTATCTTGTACCATTGCTTTGAACCAACACTGCGCACAAATGGTAAGTAGATGGAAAAAAAAAATCGAAAAATTTCTCGTGCCAGTGTTAGTTCAAGGGAATGAGTACAACATTTAGCCCTATCGAGTCCCATTCTCCGTGCTTTCCAACAGTAATACTTAGTATTGCTCTTGGTTGGCATGGGTATAGGGGCCGGGTGTTACAATTATTCTTTTAAAACATTTTTAATCTCCTTTATAATTTCATCATTTTGATTCATAAAAAAAATTAAATTTTATAAATCCTATATTTTCAACTCTTTATAATAATTTCAAAAATCCCGATTAAACTATTTTATAAAATCATTAGCCTCATATTTTCAAAAATCAACCTTTAACTATATTTCTCAAAAATCATAATTTTTATAACATTAAGAATTATACGTTTATTTATTTAAAATGGATAAATTCCCAAAAATATTTTATAAACGTATACTTTCAAAAATCACTTTGAAATCCTTTTTAAAATTCCAAAATTTGGTCCAATGATGCTACATACCAAATAGTCAATCACGACAACAACGACATCATATATCGAAATGATAATCCATCAAATATCAAAATATCTGAAATCAAATAAATACTGTTGAGGAATCCAGTTGGATCCCTCCAACCTGTTTTCCTGCATCCACAAACATTAGCACAATACCAATTCCGCTCCAGTACGGAATTATCGCGGTATATGGGATTTAAAATATTATCCGCTTAATAGACGGCGCAATAGGGTCCCATCCGCTATACAAATGCGGGAAATCAATAACTGCAATATATACATATGCCATTATATATATATTGCTATTATATATAATACCAATTTCACTGTTTATGAAATATTCGCGGTATATGTTTTTAATAAATAACCTCCGCTTACTAACGGCGCATAATGTCTATTTTAACAATCAACAGATAACAATCATCATTCAAGCATGCATTCAAGTATTTTAAATCTAACTATTTAAAATAAAATCGAAACTGATTCGATTGAGTGAGAAGTTCTCACTTTGATTTCAATTTCGTTTTAGCGATTTATTTCGAATAAAATTAAACGGACGTTTAATTTTACACGAAATTTTCACTAACTCCAAACGACTCCAATCCAATTCCATCGCGTAGTGCTCGTCCATACGATTCCAACGCAACTGGTTTCGCGCGTTTTCGACCTCGTATGAAAAAGTTATGCATTTTCAAAGTTTACACGATTTTATTTATATAATTTACAACTAAATTTATAAAATTTTAAACCTAAGCTAAATCCAGGCCGTTGATTTCCATTCACTGCATCAGGCCCGTGCGTGACCCCCCCCCCCCCCCCTTCTTCCTTCCAGGTTGCCGAACGCAACATGAACCCATCATAACTAAACTAGGGTTAAACATCTCCACCTCCTCGACGAACATGAATGCGATCAGGATGCGCCAAATTGAAGCTCCACTCCAACCTAATGCTCGGCCCAAAAATCTCAGAGCTCAGTCGACACATATGCACGAATTTCGAGACCGAACGCACGACCTTTAAACCAATTTTGCCGTCGATCTAAGCCACTTCAAACGATCATAACCGTTGAAGTTGTAGATCCTAGTGTGCTTGACATTTTCTTAGTTGAAAGTTTTCGAAATCATTGACTGGATTGGGAGATAATTGGAGGAGAAGGTTGGAGTTTTTCGGCCGTGGGTTGAGGGGGTGGCGGCTAGGGTTTGGGTGTTTTTTTTATTTTAGAGAGAGAGAGGGCTATTTATAGAAGAACGAACGACACTATTCATTCCGGAAATTCCGAACTCCGATTCACATGCCGTAACCAGCGTTTCTAGGGTTTACCCCGCGTTCCGGACACAATGGAATAGGTTTCGGAAGCTAATTCGGACATCTGTGCGAGTTGTGGTAATAAACGTTCAATTTAAATTAAACCGATTTAAACGATTTTCTAGGCGTTTTAATTTGTACCGGACAAACGGTAAATCCAATTGACATGAAATTTGAAACCTTGCAATAATATCACATTACGGATCCGATGAAACTGGTTTCGTCGAAATCCGAGACTTTTTGAAAAATGGCTATTTTAACTCGCCAAATTAATATTAAAAAACAATTCGATGCGTTTCGAGCTGCCACGATCAAACGATAACTCCGATTGCTACGAAAATTGAAAGTCGGTAATAACTAACTATTACAGATCCAATGGAACTAGTTTCGTTCAATTCTGAGACTGTTCAAAAATTGACTATTTTCACTAGTCGATTAAATATTAAAATATTCAATTTTCACAAATTAACTTTTAATTCGATTTTAAAAGTTCTAAAATATCATTCTAACTTCAATATGATAAAATAAAATTTTACAAATCATTTTCAATCATATTTAACTCAATTTTCAATTATTTCCATAATTTAATATATTAAATTATCGATTTAATTATCCAATTAAATCCAATATTCGAAATAAAATTTATTCGACTTGTAAATTCACTTATTAATATTTAAAATTAATTAAATATTCAAATTTTTATTAATTAAAATTCTGGGTCGTTATAATATATCTCATCAGCCACCAAAGTAAAGTAAAGAAATCGGCTAGTCAACAGGAAAAAAATCTCTGATCCTATATTGTACTAAAAATAAAAATAATATATCACCCTGTACAAACATATAATCACCTGTAACTTCATCCATACCAGCCCTTCTTCATCTCAGTTTCTTTCATTTAAAACTGAGTAAACCTAAAGTAATATCATCTCAAAAACTAAAACAAAAATTCACTAAACAATAATACAAATCAACTCAAGCAGAGATTAAAGAAGAGGGCATTAGCTTGCATTTTCACAGCCTGTTTTAAATAGAACCCTGTTCATTCTTCTGGAATCTAAGGTGAGTAAACATAATTTTAAAAAGACTTTAGTATATTTAAACCTGTGCAGGATATTCATGAATAATATTAAGTTACATTTGTAACCTTTTATATATAGCTCTGTATATATATGAATTGTTATGTGAAAATCCTATCTACCTGTTCTTCTCTGTTTGTATTTATAGGGTTAAATAGTTATTCAAAATTCAAAACTTCTTTATCAAATCATTTATAGGTTTACAGTTTAAAATAAAATAAGTTGTTCAAACATAAATCAAGCTTTTAAAATTTGTTTTAAACATGTTGGTGAAGTATCACCACTTGGAATCTTGTTCTACAGGCAACATGCACTATTATGTTAAAATTCGAATGTGATAAACTGTTGATTCAATTACATAATCTGAATCTACATTTGAAAATGAGATTTTTAAAACAAAAATGGGATTTTTTATTTAAGTATCTTACGAGCAACTAGTAGTTGATTAGAAAATGCATTTCGATTAATTTCTGGTGGCCGAAGAATTTTTGGATGGTAAAACTTTGCATGAAGCAAGTATGGCCATCGATGATTTCAGGAAAATGTAAAAAAAATTATCTATTGCGAGAATCGATAGGACGAGAGAATTTTAGGGTTTAAGGTTCATTCTTTTGTGGTTAATAAACAAGACGAGTTCGTCTCCTAAGATTGATCGAGGTTCTCGTAACTTTGAAGAATGGTTGCTTAAGGAGTTGACGTGGTGTGGACGAAGTTGGGGCGGTTCCGGTAGCCTGAGCAACGGCGGCGAGATGATTTTGTTCGATAAGTTGAGTGCATTTTTTTCGAATGAACTGCTAAATTTCAATTTGAAATTCTGGGTGTCAAATCGTGTTCCGATTTTGAGTTTTGGGATGATTCACAACTTTCCGGAGATGACGAAGCTCGTCGGAGCGACGGCGCGATGCCGTGCACGATATCGGTTGATGTCAGTAGCCTGTAAGGGTGAGTAACTTGAGTTGATTCCCGAGAGAATCATGGGTTGCTTCACCTTGGAACTTGGGAACATGAGCATACTTATCTGTTATTACAATTTAAACTTAAGTTTTAAACTTAAAAATTTAACTGGAAAAGGAGGAAAAAAGGGAGAGAAGAAAGTACGTGATGGAGAAGAAAGAAGACGCGAGGGAAGATAGTGGGAAACTCGAGTGTTACTCGAGTAAAACCTGAAAGTACTCAGGTTGGTTTTTAAACTGCAATATTATAAAAAAAAGTAAAGTTAAACAAATTTTTAACAAGTTTAAGAATTATAGACTTAATAAATGTTTAACAATTCAAATTAAGACTTTAACACAAGTTTTAATTATTTTAGTTAATACTTTACAATGTTTTGTTTTACTCTTAATTAATATTTTAATCTAGTAATTAATTTAAGTTAAGTATTAAATTTAATTAACATTAAAGTTTTCAATGTAGTAATAATTTGATTTTCAAAGTTTAAAGAAGATTTTTAAAATTTTATTTAAGATAAATAATTAATATTAATTAATTATTTTCGAAAGAAATTAAGAATGATTACTTTATGATTGTAATTAGAGATTGGTTAATTAATGAATAAGTGATAAATAAATTTGTGGTTAACAACTTAAAGTTAAATAATGTATGATTAGTAGTTAACTAATTAAGTAATTTAATTACGAATTAATAATTGATTAATTAAGTAATTAGTGGTTAAATAATGGGTAATTAAGTTTTATTGATTAATAATTAGGGTTATTAATTAATTAACAATCAAGGGCAATTAATTAAGTAATTAAAGTTTAATAATTGATTAATTAATTAAATAGTTTGAAATGGAATAGTTAATTAATTTATGATTTATTAAACATGATTAAGATAATTAAGAATGGTTAATTAATTTATAATTGTAATTAACTAAGTGGTTAAAGATTGGTTAATTAATAATTAAGTGTCTAATTTATTTGTAATTAAGAATTATTAAGATTAATTTATAATTAGCAGTTAATTAAGATAATTAATTAAGGAATAATTAATTAATAAAGTTGATTAAGATTTAATTAATTAATCATTAAGAATAATTAATTTTTGATTTAATGATTAACTATTGTCAAATATTGTGTACTGGGTTGATATTTCTATTTGTGATTGTGATACTATGTGATGTGAATTGCTTTATGCTGAACTGTGATTTGTGATTTGTTTCTGCATTTGTGTGAAAAACCTTTTGCCTGTACAACGACATTTAAATTTCGATGCGACAGGGAGTCAGATTCCAGTTGTTTATCCGAAATCCACATCGAATCGTAATGGTAAATCTTTATGATTGATAAATTTACTTTATCTGTGAATCTGTGAATGAAGATAAGCGTTATGGATTATACCGCTTATCGAGATTGATATGATTGAATCTATGATGATTGATGATGTTGCACTATTGTGTGAAACCCCTGAACTACACCATACACACACAAATATGGATTGTACGTGAAAATTGGTTAAGTCACAAATTTTTGAATAGTTTTGGATTTGAATTTTTGAATCCAAATAGTTTTGGAAACGGATTGGGATTAAAGTACAAAGTTTTTGAAAAAGAGTTCCAAAGATAAAATTTATTTTTGAATAACTTGATTATGCCTTGAAGTTTAAATAATTTGATTTAGATTCAGAATTTGAAACTGAATTCTATGATTTGAAACTAGGGATTAAAGATGTTATACAAGATATATATGGGTTAAACCATTTTAAATGTATTGATTTAGGAATATGAATTTAATTCAAGGGCTTTAACTCATGTAAATAAAAATTGGATTTTTCTGAAATGAGAACTGTTTGTTTTCAAATAATAAAAGCTTTCATATAAGAAATGAATTTCTAATTTGTGTTAAAAGGATTTCTAGTTGAAAAGAAAATGATTTCCAAGTTATGAAAACGGTATGAAAGCTATAAGTTAAATCTTTGGTTTAAAGATTGGATGAGTTAATCCTAATCGAAATGGGAATTGTTTTGAAATCCGTAAATGGATCTTTGTGAAACTGGGTGAACTTTGTGAAATAAATTTTTTGTTTAAAGATTTGAAATGATAATTTGTTTAAACCATTTGAAGAGAGGCTTTGGTTTTCTTTGAAGTTGTGACTTAATTGAAATCCCAATATCCATATGTTTTTAAATATTGCGCTCATTATTCGATTTAGCCGGGAGAGGACCTTATGTCATATAACCCATTCGAATAATGATATGATGTTATGGATTGCATTTAAAGACCGGTGTTGAAGACCGGGTATTTGTGAGAATGACAGGATAACCAATCGATTGTCTCTGCACCGAGTAGCTACGGTATAGAGATTCCCTAAGTGATGGGAAGTCCGATCGGGATTGTGGATACCCGGATTGCAAGGGCTTCTTCCTTTATTGGACGAAGTGCCTTCAGTTCTGTTAGAACCCGGAACAGACTTGTATGGTTGTATGTCTGACACTACACTTTGAGATATAAAGTAGATTTCTTTCAAATACATATCTGTTGGTGGTGGAGAATTTATTCTCTTATCTTAACACCCTTCTCTGAGTCGTACGAGCTCGGAGGTTATGTAGTTGAAGGTTATCAGTGATATACTCCCAATTTGGTAGTGTGGCATGCTGAGTGTTGCTGTGTGTAGATGATCATTTGTTGATCATTTGTGATCAAAGCATGGCTTTCGTGTAAAGCGTAGCTTTGTGGACGAGACTGCATCAAGACCTCACACTCCGGAAATGGTCGAAACAGGAAAGATGCGGCAAGGTTATGAGGGTCGTGCCCTTTAGGGCGTGTCATTCGCTTTTGGAAAAGGGTGGTTAATTCGTATGGAGCCTAGATGCTTACTCATGTGGATACTGCAGATCAATTACTTTGTGATTGCTTTGTGGTTTACAGGTGCCTCGGATAAAGGTCCCAAAGGACCGGGGTATGACATGCTCGAGTAGTAGTTACCTAGTTACAGAGGTAAGCCGGCCTTGTGTTGGCAAAGAGCTTGTGACGACCCGCCTTTCTCTCCATAGAAATACGCATCATTTTGAAGAAAGAAAGGGATAGGAAAGAGAAAAGGAAGAAGAGAAAGAAAGAACAACGTCAGAATCTAAACAGCGGAACGAATAAATTATATTAATAACATAAATATTACATAGTTTACAACCATTATCAGAGTTACATAGACTATACATCACATACTAGACAGTTATAAACACCTATCTAGTTATACAACTCAATATACAACACAGACAAACGACTTAGAGAACACACAGCGGAATACTATATACATCTATACGCTGAAGCCTCCTGCTCCATTGTTCCTCCAGTATTCGTCAAACCTAACCTAAATCCCTTGGTTACTCGTAAAAATTTGAGTATCCACGAGTTAAAAAAAACAGAATAAACTCTAGGTCGGATATGGGTCTGGTGTGAGTAAACGGTTAAAGTTTCTTAACTTTAAAAACCTTTTGAAAGAAAAGGTATCACGTAAGACTCCCAACACATAAACATGGAAAAGTTTTTACCTTACGCTAACCAAAACATTTGATAGAAAATCCAGTGATATTATAATAGGTCTAGGGTTTTCAAGTAAATGGAAAATAGCCGAAATTGTTACATTCATTAAATTCCAGCTACAAGCCACAAAAGTGGGTAATACAATCGAAACCCTTGGCACTTATTGGATTTTGGATTCCATACAATGGCAGGGCTACCGGGGTACCGCCTGTCACAGTACGTGGCCTAGATCACCGTACCGAGGATCACTCCCAATCCCCTGCAACACAAAGCCGAAACCATTCTTTACTGAACAGTTCCGAATAAGATAACCCCGCGGTTGTAGCTAGCAACCTCCCACACAGTCGAATAAAAAGGGACTCTAGACAGGGATTAATCTCATCCTACTTGGGCATGACCCACTTAGCCTTGCTGCACCTCCCCTGTTTTAGCCATTCCCGATTGATGAGGCTTGAGGCTACGATTACCTTTATAGAACACATCACTTAGAATGCTCATCGTCCACCTGACGATGTTCTGAAAGCATTCAATCCATACAAGTTCGTTCCGGATTCGAACGAAACCAAATGCATTATCTCGTTACACTCATTTTGGAATCACCCTCAGAGTTAACGACAATAACCCTTGCACTCTGAATCTTCATCTTCACTTGAGATTCACGACCTATCGTTAATTTGGATCGATGTGGTTTTCGGATATCCAAATATGAAAACCCGAACCCGGTCTCATCGAAATCCAAAACGTATCATTTAGGTCCAAGTTGTTTTAAAGTTTAAAACAATTCAATCTATATACACTCGGATAGATAACTAACAAATCACAATAGATAATCAACATTATTATCATAAACAGATAATCCATACTATCATCAAAATAGATAATCCATATTATCAACACAATGCATCCAAAGCATTCATATCACACCGCGGTACTTATCTCATTTCTGAGGTCACAAACCATTCAAGGAAATCAATATCACTCATTTATACATAAGCAAAGATTTACATAATCACATCATCTATAATTAATTTAAAATGAATTAAATTAACTACCTCCATCTCTAATTAATTTAAAGTGAATTAAATTAATTACTTCATCTTTAATTAATTTAAAATATATTAAATTAATTTCCTTCATCACAATAAATTTTGCTTACTTATCCATTAATTAAACCAATTAATTAATCATCATCTTAATTAATCACCCTTGATTCATTACCCCTTAATCACATTAAGTAACTGCCTTAATTAGTTACACAAATTAATCATCTTCAAACCATTAAGTAATTAATCTTAATTACTTTATTAATTATAATTACATTAATCCTTAATTAATTACAATTAGTTAATTACCTTATAACAATTTATCATGGATTAATTAATCTTAATTAATTAATCCTTAATTATTCTCACATTAATTAATGACCTTGATTAATTACTTCCATTAATTAATTAAATATAATTAATTACATTATTCCTTAATTAATTACATTAATTAATCATGCTTAAATTAATTTCTTTCGTTAAATCAACTTTAATAATTATAACAGTAATAAATTACTTCTTAATTACTTTTAATTACATTTATAAATCCTTTGATTTATTACACTAAGTACAAAATCCTTAATTACTTAACCAAGTAATTATCCATCTAAGATTACTTCCCATTAAGTAATTTCCCTTATCTCAATTACCTCTAGTAATTTATTCATCAATTACTTACCTTAAGTAATTATTCTTATCAAATCTCATTAAGTAAGCATACTTAATCAATTACCAAATGATTTCCTTTAATTAATCCAAATTAAGCACACGTATTTGATTAATTAGAATTGGGTAATTCATCCCTTAATTACCCCTTTTAAATTAATTAATTAATTTTTAATTATAGATTAATTAATCCTTAATTATTAATTAATAAACCTTAATTATTAATTAATAAAACTTAATAACAAATTAATTAATTCCTTAATTAATTGGTTAATCAATTCTTAAATACAATTAATTAACCGTAAATAATAGTTAATTAATCCTTAATTAACTTTAATTATTAATTAATTATTTCTCAATTATTAATTAATAAAGCTTAATTATTAATTAATAAAACTTAATTACAAATTAAGTGCCCTTTTCAATTACAAGTTAATTAATCTCTAATTACAAATTAATCAACCTTAATTACTTAATTAATTAACCTCAAATTAATATAACTTTCAATCCTTAATTATTTAAAATAAATAAATTAAATTAATTAATTTCTCTTAATTAATTCCTTAATTAATTCTTAATCATCGTTAATTTAATTAATTAATTAATTAAACTTAAATTTTCCTTAATTAACTTAACTAATTTCAAGATGAAAATATTTAAATTATCTTAAGATAAAACATTATCTTATTTATATCTTAATTACCATTGAAACATTTAAAACCATTTTATCTTTATACATAACTTAATTGAATCATTTATTAAGATTTAAAACAAAATATCATTTTAATTTGATAAATTAAAGTTATCAAAACATAACTTTTTTTAAAAAATACCTTAAACATTTATCAGTTGATAGTTTTAAAAACTAGATTCAAGTTTTAATTTTAAAACTTACCTTTATATAAACCTTTAAAAATTCCATTTCTTAACTTATATTTAAAATCACTTTAATTTTCTTAACAAGATTTAAATTTAACAAACTTCACCCTTCTTAATCAAAGTGTTTAAGAAATCAGTTTTTTTAGAAAGGATAGAATTCAAAAACAAAATTCATTGCAAAAGTTTAAAACTTCCTTTTATTAAATTTAAAACTTGTTTTACAAAACTTAAAAAAACTTTTAAAGATTTCTTTTAAATCAAACTGCTTCAGTTTGAATCGGAGAACCACTCGAACCATTTTAAGTTCAATTCTTTTCTTAAATTTCAAAATTTTAGTTTGAATTTCAAATTTTAAAACCCATAACTCTAAATTGTTAACTGGCTATACAATACAAGCTACACGAGATAACTCGAGATCCACTCCGAGCACAACCCAATTCCACCTGAGCATCTCCTCAAGACTAACACCAAACCCAACCAACCGATACAACTCCTCCTCCCTGTGCACATGCACATCACCGGAGACATCTGCGATCACAGATGAACCTTCCTGCACGTCATTCATCGCCATTACGAAAACTCAGACCACTCAAAACACTTGCAATAGCCACAGATCAAAATCGAACTACCAGTTGAAAACTGGTTCCATACACCATGACCAAATTCACCTCGATCTCGCACCTCCAACCATCAGATGACGCGAAACTCCGGCCACTTCATCACCAATCGTCCACGAAGCCATCACTGAAGGCCCATTGAACTCGATTCACAGAGAAGAAACAACGATCTCATCTTCGAAACTTCAACTAAATTAGGTTTAGAATCTAAATTTATCTCGTCGCCGACGCCACAGGGATTAGTCACCGCTACCACTATTTTTCCCAACATCCCTGATCCTTCCTCCACCTCTAGTTGAAACATCGACCACCATAAATGCTCTGGCCACCGGAACTTGCCCAAAAACCCAATTCCAGACAATTCCCAAATTCTCATTCATTACTTCATTTAAAATTGTGATCTTGATTTTAAAAATCCTAAATTTTAAAATGGATTCAAGTTATAAACTTAAAACAGTAACTTAAAGTAACTGGATTTATCATATTTATAAGAATTTTTGCTGAATTCTATTTCCCAGATGAGTTACTAAATATTTCTACTTAAATTCATTTTTAATATTAAATCTTAGCTTAAACAAACATTTAAGATTTGATGACCAAATCCTATATGAAATCAGTGTAAGAGCATCATGAAATTTTGTTTAAACTTTGATAATCCTGAAACAAGAACAGGGGAACAATGTAACACAGACATGCACACTCCTGAACACAGCCAAATAAATAAAAGTACTACACTATATATATATATAAACATGTAAAGCATTTTCACCATAGAATCTCAAAGCAACTTTATTTGTCTACTTAACTTTTAAATAAAAAGTTTACTCGCCCTTTGTTTTTTGAAATGCAGAGAGTTTGAAGTTCCCTGGAAACTAAAATATAGGTCGCTTGCCTCTCTGGAAACTGTTATTGCTATGAACACTCTTTGCCTTGACCCAGATTTACTTGCATGCACTCTTGAAAGATGGTTACATACTTGATTTGTTAACAGGGGTTGATGTTTTGAGGAGTGTTTATAGGCTTTACATTTGAAAAGGTTAACAGGTTTTGATATAGGAGGTTACAGGAAAATAAACATTGCAGATTTGATTTGCACTTGATTTCAGGTTTTGGTAATTTGATTGCAGGCTTTATTTTTGAGGAACAGTTGACAGGTTTGTGTTCAATTCCAAGAAATGAATTTACAGGTTTTGATAACAAAAAGTTTCAGATTTGATTTGAGAAAAATCTCAGGTTTACAATTTGGTTTGAGAAGTGGATTTCAGGTTTTTGATTTTCTTTAAAGAAGATGATAATAAATTTTGAAAGAAATTACTGATTTTGATTTTGAGGAACCTATTGATTTTAGTATGAGGAAGTTTTTAGGTTTGTGAACATTACTTACTTCTTTGAATTCAAAGTATAAAAAAAATTGAATGAAGAATGTGAATGTGTTTTATATGGATTAAAATTTGGTTTAATTAAAATTTAAAGAAAATAAAAATAAGTAATGACACTTGTCTCTTACTTAGATTAATACGTTAACACTTGTTATCTAAAAGGTTAAAGTTTTAACACTTGTCCTAGTTTATTTTTATATTATTTATAAATGATTTTTAAAGACTTTTAAATTAATTTCCTAATTAACTAATATGTTTTCTTAATTTATAAATGCTTTCTAATTAAATTCCTAATAAACAAATACATTTATAAATTTATAAATGTTTTCTAAATTTATATAAATACAATCTTTAAAAGAAAATAAAATAAAAACCAATTATAATTTAAATAAAAATCATATATAATACTTTATATCCAAACTATGTTATTATTTTTATTTTA
Source organism: Allium cepa (assembly GCA_030765085.1). Lineage (NCBI taxonomy): Eukaryota > Viridiplantae > Streptophyta > Magnoliopsida > Asparagales > Amaryllidaceae > Allium > Allium cepa. The sequence continues at coordinate 6,135,612 of CM060941.1, forward strand.
AGATATATGTATATTCCCTTAAATTCAAATTTTATATTCAAATTCAAAGTTAGTTCAAAATCTAAATTTAAAGTCAATTCAAATGAATATGGATATCAATTTTAAAATAAGTTCATTATTATTTATAAATAATTTATTCTATTTTAAAATCAATTTAAATACACAGATATATATATTTTTAAAGACACTTATTAACTTTGAAAACAATAAATTTAGAATTTATTTACACAAACAAAATAATTATTCTTATTTAAAAAAATCAATCTATAATCATAATTAAAATCATCACATTATTAATTGTTTGGCTAATTATATTTGAAAATAACAATTTTATCAATTTCAAATAATTTAAATTAAGAGATTATCAACATTTTAAACTCCTTGAAATTCCGGGATATTAAATTCCTCCCCCCCTTAAAGGAATTTCGTCCTCGAAATATAAAACAAAGATAATCCAAAGTTTATTATTTTATTTCAACCAATTCAAACATACATATCAGCCATACATAACCAAACAAACAATTTTCATCCAAACAAACAATCCAATCAAAAACTCGAGCTATCTGGACACAGATCTGGATAAGTTTCCCTAAATTATCTCGAGTTTCCCAGGTAGAGACATAGGGATACTCGCTCTATTAAATCCAACTAGCAATACTGCTAAGCTATTGAGCTCCTACTCATCTAGAACTACCATCTACACAAGCTATCAGACCAAAGCACTGATCCTTACAAAAACTCAGAAGAATCTAATATACCTCGGAGCTAACCTCGTAATCTCACCAAATCTTATTGCTTCATTTACCAGAGAAAAACTCAATAACAACGAAGTCTCCAATTTCGAATTTAAAATTCCTTCGTCTCTTAACCTCAAAACTTTCCTTAGGATCTTGGGCTATTCACAGATCCTTTCCAATCAGCTCAATCTTCGCTGATGCTTTTAGAAACAAACTGGATCAGAACAAATCGACAAACTGATCTTCGCAAGATCTACCCAAAATCAAAACCACAAAGTCTACTCCACAATCATCAGAAGATTACAACCTACTTCTCCTATCCGGAAAAGACAGAACATGATCACTTGCCAACTTGCCTCAGATCCTGAAAAATTCCAGTAGAAACTCCCTAATTAAAAACACTGCAACTTCCAGTTGCTTCTACTCTAGCACCGCTGCCACCTTGCTTCCGCTGCACAACTCTGATCTGGAGCAGATGAGAATGCCGTCGATGAACACGCGCACATATTAGACATTACATTCTGGCAATAAGGTTCAACAGAAGTTCCAAGAAATACAGAGCTGCTTCACCAAATAATCAACCTAGGAGACATCCTTCTACCTAGATGAATCACCGGTATCACTCCTAACATCAAGTCGATACAGAACTCAATCTCCAAAGCTGAAAAATCTCTAACTTCCCTGAAGATATCTGGAAAAAAAAAATCTTTGACAATTCCATAACACTTACATCCCATAGAGATGCCTCAAACCCAAGCAAAAGATTATCTAAGATAATCACCCAAACCATCGCAAGTCACTTTTGCGATCAACCCAACCTAAATTCCAAAAATACTGTTCTCTCTTCACCAATCAGAACAGCTTATCCTTGACCAACTAGTCCATCGAAGAAATTGGTCTACTCCACTGCTTCTGATTTCCACCTCTAGGAAATTGTTAACCCAAAAGATCTTCCTGCTGGAACACGGAACACTCCCAAGCTGCATCGTTGACACATATGCTAAAGAATTCCTAATGCAAAGCTCCTTGAGAAACTCGGACCTCCAACCAGACACAAACATCCTGCTTAACCCAACTACAATGCCGAAGCAGACACACTTCCTTAAACTTGTTCCAAAGAAAACATCTTCTGGAACATCCATTGTCACTGCATCTCATCACGCAGCTACTACTTCCTGAGGTAGCCAAGATACCATCAATTGCTTCTGCCTAACCGACAGATCCAAACTCTCAAAAATCCGCTCACACGAGCACGATCAACTTGCACTTCAAAGATGAACTCCGAACCTTAACAGGTTTCCTTCAGTGATCAATGAAATCCTTACACCAAGCTGCATAGCTTATTCGAGACGGTATTAGGTCTACAATCTCGACAGATACACTTCCAATCTCAAACATTCAAATTCCCACCATTTGTAGTCGTGCTTCACAACACTACCCTATCTACCTTTATAACTTATGTTGGAAAACCCGAACAGGTAACCCAACAGATAGGTAGAAATATATATATATATATATATATATATGTTGTTATATATAAAAATTACAAGTACTCTCTCTCAAGAAAGACACCACTACAGAACCTAGGTATTCGCTCAACCTATGCTCTGATACCAAGTGTGACGACCCGCCTTTCTCTCCACAGAAAGACGCATCATTTTGAAGAAAGAAAGGGATAGGAAAGAGAAAAGAAAGAAGAGAAAGAAAGAACAACATCAGAATCTAAACAGCGGAACGAATAAATTATATTAATAACATAAATATTACATAGTTTACAACCATTATCAGAGTTACACAGATTATACATCACAGACTAGACAGTTATAAACACCTGTCTAGTTATACAACTCAATATACAACATAGACAAACGACTCGGAGAACACACAGCGGAATACTATATACATCTATACGCTGAAGCCTCCTGCTCCATTGCTCCTTCAGTATTCGTCAAACCTAACCTGAATCCCTTGCCTACTCGTAAAAATTTGAGTACCCAAGAGTTTAAGAAAAACAGAATAAACACCTGGTCAGACATGGGTCTAGTGTGAGTAAACGGTTAAAGTTGCTTAATTTTAAAAACCTTTTGAAAGAAAAGGTATCACGTAAGACTCCCCACACATAAACATGGAAAAAAATTACTTTACGCTAACCAAAACATTTGATAGGAAATCTAGTGATATTATAATAGATCTAGGGTTTTCAAGTAAATAGAAAATAGCCGAAATTGTTACATTCATTAAATTCCAACTACTAGCCACAAAAGTAGGTAATACAATCAAAACCGTTAGCACTTAGTGGATTTTGGATTCCATACAATGGCAGGCTACCGGGGTACCACCCGTCACAGTACGTGGCCTAGATCACCGTACCGAGGATCACACTCAATCCCCTACAACACAAAGCCGGAACCATTCCTTACTGAACAGTTCCGAATAAGATAACCCCGCGGTTGTAGCTAGCAACCGCCCACGCAGCCGAATAAAAAGGGACTCTAGACAGGGATTAATCTCATCCTACTTGGGCATGACCCACTTAGCCTTGCTGCACCTCCCCTGTTTTAGCCATTCCCGGCTAATGAGGCTTGAGGCTATGATTACCTTTATAGAACACATCACTTAGAATGTTCATCGTCCACTTGACGATGTTCTGAAAGCATTCAATCCATACAAGTTCGTTCCGGTTTCGAACGAAACAGAAGGCATTATCTTGTTACACTCATTTGGGAATATCCCTCAGAGTTAACGACAATAACCCTTGCACTCTGAATCTTCATCTTCACTTGAGATTCATGACCTATCGTTAATTTGGATCGATGTGGTTTTTGGATATCCAAATACGGAAACCCGATCCCGGTCTCATCAAAATCCAAAACGAATCTTTTAGGTCCAAGTTGTTTTAAAGTTTAAAACAATTCAATTATCTATATACACTCAGATAGATAACTCACAAATCACAATAGATAATCAACATTATTATCATAAACAGATGATCCATACTATCATCAAAATAGATAATCCATATTATCAACACAATGCATCCAAAGCATTCATATCACACCGCATTACTTATCTCATTTCTGAGATCACAAACCATTCAAGGAAATCAATATCACCCATTCATACATAAGCAAAGATTTACTTAATCACATCATCTATAATTAATTTAAAATGAATTAAATTAACTACCTCCATCTCTAATTAATTTAAAGTGAATTAAATTAATTACTTCATCTTTAATTAATTTAAAATAAATTAAATTAATTACCTTCATCACAATAAATCTTTCTTGCTTATCCATTAATTAAACCAATTAATTAATCATCATCTTAATTAATCACCCTTGATTCATTACCCCTTAATTACATTAAGTAATTACCTTAATTAATTACACAAACTAATCATCTTCAAACCATTAAGTAATTAATCTTAATTACTTTATTAATTATAATTAATTACATTAATCCTTAATTAATTACAATTAATTAATTACCTTATAATAACTTATTATGGATTAATTAATCTTAATTAATCAATCCTTAATTATTCTCACATTAATTAATGATCCTTAATTAATTACTTCCATTAGTTAATTAACTATAATAAATTACATTATTCCTTAATTAATTACATTAATTAATCATGCTTAATTAATTGCTTTCATTAAATCAACTTCAATAATTATAACAGTAATAAGTTACTTCTTAATTACTTTTAATTACATTTATAAATCCTTTAATTTATTACACCAAGTACTAAATCCTTAATTACTTAACCAAGTAATTATCTATCTAAGATTACTTCCCATTAAGTAATTTCCCTTATCTCAATTACCTCCAGTAATTTATTCATCAATTACTTACCTTAAGTAATTATTCTTATCAAATCTCATTAAGTAAGCATACTTAATCAATTACCAAATGATTTCCTTTAATTAATCAACCCATTTGATTAATCCAAATTAATCACACTTATTTGATTAATTACATTGGGTAATTCATCCCTTAAAATTACCCCTTTTAAATAAATAAATAAATTTTTAATTATAGATTAATTAATCCTTAATTATTAATTAATAAACCTTAATTGTTAATTAATAAAACTTAATAACAAATTAATTAATTCCATGATTGATATGTTTATCAATTCTTAAATACAATTAATTAACCTCAAATAATAGTTAATTAATCCTTAATTAACTTTAATTATTAATTAATTATTTCTCAATTATTAATTAATAAAGCTTAATTATTAATTAATAAAACTTAATTACAAATTAAGTACCCTTTTCAATTACAAGTTAATTAATCTCTAATTACAAATTAATCAACCTTAATTACTTAATTATTTAAAATAAATTAATTAAGTTAATTAATTTATCTTAATTAATTCTTAATCATCATTAATTAAATTAATTATTTAAACTTAAATTTTCCTTAATTAACTTAATTAATTTCAAGAAAAAATATTTAAATTATCTTAAGATAAAACATTATCTTATTTATATCTTAGTTACCATTGAAACATTTAAAACCGTTTTATCTTTATACATAACTTACTTAATTAAATCATTTAATAGGATTTAAAACAAAATATCATTTTAATTTGATAAATTAAAGTTATCAAACATAACTTTTTTTAAATAGCTTAAACATTTATCAGTTGATAGTTTTAAAAACTAGATTCAAGTTTTAATTTAAAAACTTACCTTTATATAAACCTTTAAAAATTCCATTTCTTAACTTAAACTTAAAATCACTTTAATTTTCTTAACAAGATTTAAATTTAACAAACTTCACACTTCTTAATCAAAGTGTTTAAGAAATCATTTTTCTTAGAAAGGATAGAATTCAAAAACAGAATTCATTGCAAAAGTTTAAAACTTCCTTTTATTAAATTTAAAACTTGTTTTATAAAACTTACAAAAACTTTTGAAGATTTCTTTTAAATCAAACTGCTTCAGTTTGAATCTGAGAACCACTCGAACCATTTTTATTTTTTTTGCAGAGCAAGCAGGGTTAAACTGGTCCCCTACCAGATTTATTTATAAGGAAAAAATAAAACGAACAAGAGAAGACAGCACAAGGATGAACTAGAGAAAGGAGAGAAAAAAAGAAAACAAAGAAGACCAAAAAGCTAACTGATCCAAGGTTCAATCAAATTATCATGAAAAGGATGCGTACTTTCCCTCATTCCCATCATTATGCTGTGCCTCAAAGCATGCCATAGCACTGAATTGCTCCGACTTATTCCTTTGAAACACCTACTGTTTCTTTCCTCCCAAATAATTTTTAGCATCTTTTTCAAACTGTAGAAAAAAGCAAATCCCTCCTCATCCCTCCACCTTAAAGCCTGTTCAATGAATCCCCAGTGATCATCATCGGAATATGCAGCAGAGACCGAACCATTGCTATTTAAGATTTTTGTCCATAGTTGCATCACATAAGCACATTCAAAAAATAAGTGATTGACACTCTCCTCTTGCGTAAAGCATAATTCACACCTAGAGGGAACTGACATCCCAAAACCAATCATTCTATCCTTAGTTAGCAATGCCTTGTTTCTTACTTTTCATAGCATTAGATTATCAGAACTAGGTGAGACAGCAGACCAAGTCACTTTGCTCCATTTGCAGTCAGGCATTGCATCCATTTCCAACATGTCATTGTAAATTCTGCTTACTGCATGGTTTTTACCATTCCAAAGAACAGCGCAATCGTCATGCATGTCAAAAATGTTCACTGCGTGTTGTTGCCAGAAAGCCCTAACCATTTGATTACTAGAATAGGGCATCACAAGAACTCCGTTGTGCACGTAGTCCACATCCTTCGCATTCATTCCAACACCAGATTGATAAATTTGCTGGGGAGAGAACTGCTGCCCAATAATAACCCCCTTACTTATCCATGGGTCATGCCAAAAACTGCTAGTGCAATTGACACCAAGCTTTATTTGAACATAAGGAAGCAGGGATCTTCTCAGCTTCAATATGCTCCTCCAAATCCAACTTGAAGACTGGGAAACATCCATGAACCAGAATTTCCTAGCTCCAACATCGTGTTTGAGGACCCACCGAACCCAAAGGGTATTCTTCTTCGTTAATAGAGCATCAAGGTGATAACTATAGGCTGCCTTATTCCACACTTCTATGTTGTACAGACCTAATCCCCCTTTGTTGTTAGGTTTCTCAAAAGTTGAAAAAGAGCAGGGAACTAGTTTCCTGGAATGTATGGATCCAAACCAGAAAAATCTCATCATAGCCTTTCTTATCATTCTCAAAAGCTTGATAGGAAGAATGTATGCACGAGCCCAATAGACCAACATAGAGAAACTAATCGACTTCACAAGAACCAACCTGCCAGCTTGGGATAGGAATTTGTTCGCCCAACAGTCCATGACATCGGTTATTTTTTGATAGAGAGGAAGGCAATCGGCATGAGACACTCTAGAAGTACATAAGGGCAACCTCAGGTAATTCATGTCATGATTCATTGCTTGCAATCCAGCAGATGAGGCAAGATAATTCTGATGCACATCAGAAATTCCAGCGAAAAGAATACTGGATTTAGAAATATTAAGGCTTAGGCCTGTCATTAGGTAGAATTTATGAATTGCATCAACAATGCATTGTATGGAAGGAAGATTTGGTTTTGTAAAAATCATGATATCATCAGCGAAAAGGAGGGAGGTGATTTGCAGGTCCTTGCACTTGGAATGACAGAGGATTTGTTTGCTTTGGTACAAAGGCTTTAGCATACACGTAAAGACCTCCATAATTAATAGAAATACATAGGAAGATAGCGGGTCCCCTTGCCTTATGCCCTGATCAGATGAAAAGAAGCCAATGTTAGCTTCATTGACGATCAAAGAGAAGGTGGGCGAGGATATGCATTCATAAACCCATGCGACAAAGACTTTAGGAAAGCCCATGAGTGCCATAACTCTAACAATTGATTTCCACTCGAACCATTTTAAGTTCAATTCTTTTCTTAAATTTCAAAAGTTTAGTTTAAATTTCAAATTTTAAAACCTGTAACTCTAAACTGTTAACAGGCTATACAATACAAGCTACACGAGATAACTCGAGATCCACTCCGAGCATAACCCAATTCCACCCAAGCATCTCCTTGAGACTAACACCAAACCCAACCAACTGATACAACTCCTCCTCCCTGTGCACATGCACATCACCGGAGATATCTCCGATCACAGATGAACCTTCCTGCACGTCATTCATCTCCATTACAACAAACTCAGACCATTCAAAACACTTGCAATAGCTACAGATCAAAATCGAACTACCAGTTGAAAACTGGTTCCATACACCATGACCAAATTCACCTCAATCTCGTGCCTCCGACCATCAGATGACGCGAAACTTCGGCCACTTCATCACCAATCGTCCATGAAGCCATCACCGAAGGCCCATTGAACTCGATTCATAGAGAAGAAACAGCGATCTCATCTTCCAGACTTCAACCAAATTAGGTTTAGAATCTAAATTTATCTCACCGCCGACGCCACAGGGATTAGTCACCGCTACCACTATTTTTCCCAACATCCCTGATCCTTCCTCCATCTCCAGTTGAAACACCGATCACCATAAATGCTCTGGCCACCAGAACTTGCCCAAAAACCCAATTCCAGACAATTCCAAATTCTCATTCATTACTTCATTTAAAATTGTGATCTTGATTTTAAAAATCCTAACTTTTAAAATGGATTCAAGTTATAAACTTGAAACAGTAAATTAAAGTAACTGGATTTATCATATTTATAAGAATTTTTTCTGAATTCTATTTCCCAGATGAGTTACTAAATATTTCTACTTAAATTCATTTTTAATATTAAATCTTGGCTTAAAGAAACATTTAATATTTGATTACCAAATCCTATATGAAATCAGTGTAAGAGCAGCATGAAATTTTGTTTAAACTTTGATAATCCTGAAATAAGAACAGGGGAACAATGTAACGCAGACATACACACTCCTGAACACAACCAAATAAATAAAAGTACTTCACTATATATATATATATATATATATATATATATATATATATATATATAAACATGCAAAGCATTTTCACCATAGAATCTCAAAGCAGCTTTATTTGTCTACTTAACTTTTAAATAAAACGTTTCTCGCCCCTTTTTTTCGAAATGCAGAGAGTTTGAAGATCCCTGGAAACTGAAATATAGGTTGCTTGCCTCTTTGGAAACTGTTATTACTATGAACACTCTTTGCCTTGACCCAGATTTACTTGCATGCGCTCTTGAATGATGGTTACATACTTGATTTGTTAACAAGGGTTGATGTTTTGAGGAGTGTTTATAGGCTTTGCGTTTGAAAAGGTTAACAGGTTTTGGTATAAGGAGGTTACAGGAAAATAAACATTGCAGATTTGATTTGCACTTGATTTCAGGTTTTGGCAATTTGATTGCAAGCTTTATTTTTGAGGAACAGTTGACAGGTTTGTGTTTAATTCCAGCAAATGAATTTACAGGTTTTGATAACAAAAAGTTTCAGATTTGATTTGAGGAAAATCTCAGGTTTACAATTTTGTTTGAGAAGTGGATTTCAGGTTTTTGATTTGCTTCAAAGAAGATGATAAGAAATTTTGAAAGAAATTACTGATTTTGATTTTGTGGAACCTATTGATTTTAGTATGAGGAAGTTTCATGTTTGTGAACATTACATACTTGTTTGAATTCAAATTATAAAAAAATTTGAATAAAGAATGTGAAAGTGTTTTATATGGATTAAAATTTGGTTTAATTAAAATTTAAAGAAAATAAAAACAAGTAATGACACTTGTCTCTTACTTAGATTAATATGTTAACACTTGTTATCTAAAAGGTTAAAGTTTTAACACTTGTCCTAGTTTATTTTTATATTATTTATAAATGATTTTTAAAGACTTTTAAATTAATTTCCTAATTAAGTAATATGTTTTCTTAATTTATAAATGCTTTCTAATTAAATTCCCAATAAACAAATACATTTATAAATTTATAAATATTTTCTAAATTTATATAAATACAATCTTTAAAGGAAAATAAAATAAAAACCAATTATAATTAAAATAAAAATCATATATAATACTTTAGATCGAAACTATATTTTTATTTTTATTTTAAGATGTATGTATATTCCCTTAAATTCAAATTTTATATTCAAATTCAAAGTTAGTTCAAAATCCAAATTTAAAGTCAATTCAAATGAATATATCAATTTTAAAATAAGCTCATTATTATTTATAAATAATTTATTCTATTTTAAAATCAATTTAAATACACAGATATATATATATTTTTAAACACACTTATTAACTTTGAAAACAATAAGTCAATTTAGAATTTATTTACACAAACAAAATAATTATTCTTATTTTAAAAAAAATCAATCTATAATCATAATTAAAATCATCACATTATTAATTGTTTGGCTAATTATATTTGAAAATAACAATTTTATCAATTTCAAATAATTTAAATTAAGAGATTATCAACATTTTAAACTCCTTGAAATTCTGGGATACAACAGAGCTGGTTAAGTTCTCGGGATGTCCCGCTAGAGGCGTACCCATGGACAGTAGGAAGTTCCTTAACCTACACCATTTGTTGGTAATCCAAACTAAACAATACGCGCCCTGTACGGTTTTTGTTGTATAACCTGCTATGGAACGTGGCGATAACCTGCTATTGAACATGGTAGCTATAGTGGGTATACAATAATGGCTGTATGCTGGCTAAGATTAATATTATACTTTCGAATTTTTTCACACTATGCACTAGTAATAATATCAAAGAGTTTTCTAGCATTAAGCATATTTGACTATCATAAGGAGAAATCTCCTCCAATTCCGCATTTGCATTGAGTGTGTGGCGGAAGGCTTTATGGTAGTTTCATTTTCCAAAAGCATATCGGATTTTCTTTTATAAATCTTGTTTATTTAAAAGATAAACTATTTTTGTTTACTCATACCAGTCCCATGACTGAACTGGAGTTTATTGTTCCTTTCCTAAACTCTGGGTGCCTACAATTTTCCCGCACGGGCAGTCTAGAGTTAGGTTTTTCAGATAGTCAGGTTTAGTAGATTATCTGGAGTTAGTTCAGTCTTTGGATCAGGACTGCACTTGATTATCTTAGTGCATCATTATTGGGGGTTCGAGATATTTCTGGATTTATGCCTTGGAGATGGAGATTACCGATACTGTAGTTCTCTCTTTTGAAGACTATATTGGAGATATTATCCGCTGCTGGTGTTATCTATTTTCTTTCCGCTGCTATTGTCTTGTATCATATCTCTGATGTATATAGATATTCATTGTATCATTCAGTTGTATCAGATATTGTATCAATGTTGTAAATGATATTATTCGTATTCTTCTACTGTGTTGTATTTAATGTGTTATAAGCTCCAGCGAACCAGATTCGACGTTGGAATCTGCGGTATTTGAATATGAATGTCGTATTCGGTGCCGATTTTTGAAGGTCGAGTCAGGGCCGTCACATTTGGTATCAGAGCTGAAGGTTAAAACTTTAGCTCAGGGGTATAACACATTAAGTAACTCATTAGAGGTAGGGTGAAGTATACCCTAGAATGAGTATATCCCTAAGATATCCGTTCGAATGCCTCAGTAAATTCTCTTACTATCCACTGATAGTACGAGTGCAAGAAGAGGACAAGATAGAGGACAGGGGAGTACCACTATAAATGGTCAATACCCACAACAGTGGAAATAATTTTCTCTATCAATCTCCTTTGATTCGATTTCAATTCATTGAATGCTTCGTAGCAGCTACAAGAAAAAGCTTCGGTGTGATGGTGGCCCTACGAATTGTTGTAGAAAATCCTTACTTCGTATCTTCATCAGTTTCTTATCAGTTTTTCAATTTAAACTTTAATGAATTTGAAATTTGGAATTGAAAATTTAAATAAAATGGAAATTTTAAATTGAGTTAAATTGATTAATAGAATATAAGACTAAATTTGAAGATTTGTATTGATAAAACGGTTTCCTTTAAAACCAAATTTGAAATTTTATTGTAATTTCTTGTGTAGATCGAAGTCCGAAGAGGGACAAGTTGATGTATACTTTGAGATATTCCGACTTGAATTTGGAATCCATACCTGGTGTTTGAGAATGTGGTAGATCGAATCCATTTATCTATTCTTCTGTTGGGTCTCGATATATTCTATGAATGGTTAGACGCCCTTCGTACTAACCAGTGCCACTACATATTCGTAGATCTGGTGACCTGAGTATCTTGTGGAAAAAATTGTATGAGTTTGTTCTCATATTATTGATATCCTGATTTGGTAAACCAAATGCAGAAAAACTATTCAGTTGATCTGAAAAGATATTTGTCTATCTTTATCTATCTTTGTTATCTCCCTGGCAAATTTCGAGGACGAAATTTCTTAAGGGGGAATCTGTAACAATCCTGGACTTTTACTAAATTTAAATTGATAATTAATTTAATTTTTGAATAAAAAATTGTGAAATTAATTGGTAAATTTATTTGAGTTTCTCTAAATTCGCATAAAAATATGTGTTTTATAACTTGATTGAGAATAGAATTTTGGGTATATCTGAATACCTCAAATTTAAATAACATATATGTTCATTTAGTTATACAAATGAATTATAATTGATAAAATAATTGAGAAATGTATTTGAATTGAATTTGAATTGGGATTTATAAAAATGTAAAGATATTTGAATTTAATCTTATGAAATGGATTTAAAAGTTGTGTAAATAATGAATGAATGCAAAATGTAAAATAAGACAATAAGAATTAAAGTTAAAAATAAATATTTAAGCTAGAAATAGAAACAAATGTATATAAGGTAAACTATGAAATATAAAGTAACACGTTAGCTAAAATCTAACAACATGTTAAAATAGAAATTTATTTATATTATAAAGTAATAAGACAAAGCAAAAGGAAAGAAAGAAATATACATTCAAGTATGTATGAATTAGTATAAGTATGTAGAAATAAGAAGAAAATATAGCTACCTATGTGCAAAAAATTAAAGGAATAAATATGAAGTGTGAAACAAGACAATAGAAATTAATATAAGTATCTTTAGCCACCAAAGCAAGATTTTCAGCCACCAAAGTGAGAAAATCTGCTAGTCAAACAAAGAACAAACAAAAATTTATAAGTATTTATGAACAACATAATAACTATAGGATTTCATTTAGAATACAAAGCAATAGGACTTGAGGAAAGATATATGTGAATTAGCTTGCAAAAGAAGACAATGGCAATTAATGTTAGCCATAATATATCTCATCAGCCACCAAAGTAAAGTAAAGAAATCCGCTAGTCAACAGGAAAAAAAATCTTTGATCCTATATTGTACTAAAAAGAAAAATAATATATCACTCTGTACAAACATATAATCACCTGTAACTTCATACATACCAGCCCTTCTTCATCTCTGTTTCATTCATTTAAAACTGAGTAAACCTGAAGTAATATCATCTCAAAAACTAAACAAAAATTCACTTAACAACAATACAAATCAACTCAAGCAGAGATTAAAGAAGAGGGCTTCAGCTTGCATTTTCACAACCTGTTTCAAATAGAACCCTGTTCATTCTTCTGGAATCTATGGTGAGTAAACATAACTTTAAAAAGACTTTAGTATATTTTAACCTATGCAGGATATTCATGAATAATATTAAGTTACATATGTAATTTTTTATATATAGCTCTATATATATATGAATTGTTTTGTGAAAATCTTATCTACCTGTTCTTCTCTGTTTGTATTTACCGGGTTAAATAGTTATTCAAAATTCAAAACTTCTTTATCAAATCATTTATAGGCTTATAGTTCAAAATAAAATAAGTTGTTTAAACATAAATCAAGCTTTTAAAATTTGTTTTAAACACGTTGGTGAAGTATCACCACTATGAATCTTGTTCTACAGGAAACATGCATTATTATGTTAAATTTTGAATGTGATAAATTGTTGATTCAATTACATAATCTAAATCTACATTTGAAAATGAGTTTTTTAAAACAAAAATGGGATTATTTAGTTAAGTATCTTACGAGCAATTAGTAGTTGATTAGAAAATGCATTTCGATCAATTTTTGGTGGCCGAAGAATTTTTGGATGGTAAAACTTTGTATGAAGCAAGTATGGCCATTGATGATTTCAGGAAAAATGTAAAAAAAATTATCTATTGCGAGAATCGATAGGACTAGAGCATTGTAGGGTTTAAGATTCATTTTTGTTGTGGTTAAGAAACGAGGCGAGTTCGTCTCCTATGCTTGATCGAGCTTCTCGTAACTCTGGAGAATGGTAGCTTAAGGAGTTGACGTGGTGCGGACGAAGTTGGGGCGGTTCCGGTGGCCCGAGCAACAGCGGCGAGATGATTTTGTTTGATGAGTTGAGTGAAGTTTTTTCAAATGAACTGCTAAATTTCAATTTGAAATTCTGGGTGTCGAATCGTGTTTCGATTTTGAGTTTTGGGATGATTCACAACTTGCCGGAGATGACGAAGCTCGTCGGAGCGACGGCGCGACGCCATGCACGTGCACGATATCGGTTGATGTTAGTAGCCTGTGGGGGTGAGTAACTCGAGTTGATTCACGAGAGAATGGTAGGTTGCTTCGGTTTGGAACTTGGGCACATGAGCATACTTATTTGTTATTACAATTTAAAATTAAGTTTTAAACTTAAAAATTTAACTGGAAAAAGAGAAGAAAAAAAGGGGATAAGAAAGTACGTGATGGAGAAGAAAGAAGACGCACAAGAAGATAGTGGGAAACTCGAGCATTACTCGAGTAAAACCTGAAAGTACTCAGGTTGGTTTTTAAACTGCAATATTATAAAAAAAAGGAAAGTTAAGCAAATTTTTAACAAGTTTAAGCATTATAGACTTAATAAATGTTTAACAATTCGAATTAAGACTTTAACACAAGTTTTAATTATTTTAGTTAATACTTTACAATGTTTATTTTTACTCTTAATTAATATTTTAATCTAGTAATTAATTTAGGTTAAGTATTAAATTTAATTAACATTAAAGTTTTCAATGTAGTAATAATTTGATTTTCAAAGTTTAAAGAAGATTTTTAAAATGTTAATTAAGATAAATAATTAATATTAATTAATTATTTTCGAAAGCAATTAAAAATGATTACTTTATGATTGTAATTAGAGATTGGTTAATTAATGATTAAGTGATAAATAAATTTGTGATTAATTAAATCAACCCATAATCTTTTAATGGCGGCCTCTGGTTCTTCCTTCCGTCCTTCCGCTAAACTTCCTATCCATTTCTCCCCATCTCTATCTTTCTCTGGTATCTCCTTCGTCCCCTCCATTTATCGACATCGTCCTGAGCTTGCTCCATCCCCTGTCCCATGTCTATCTTCCCTCCCTGCCTCTACCTCTGCGCAACCCACTTCGCCTAACTCGGTGGCTACGGCCGCGGTCTCTCCTCATCCGAGCGCTGTCAGGGCGCGTACCTATGCTCAAGTGGCAGCGATTCCAAAGCAGCCGCCCATTCTTCCAACCCCTCCGTATTTTAACAGTAGACGCCCTATCTCGGCGTTTGCTTCTTGCCGCCAAACTCTCGAATTTTTAAAATCAATAAAAAAGATGTTTCCGTTGCGCAGATAAAGGCCACGTGGCATCCAAATGTAGGGACCCAAAGATCTGCTTCTGGTGTGGTTTCTTCGGTCATGATTACGCTTCATGTCCTTCCAGATCAGTTGCTTTGGGACCAGGCAAAAAAGTTTCGGCTAGGGCAGACACTCATTTCGACTGCAAGGAAATTTCAAATCCAGTCTTTTCAGTACGAGCTGAAGCCAGAGCAGAGACATCAAGTCAATTTAATTCCTCTTTCCCTGGCCCCACACCAAGAATATCCAAACCTAATCAAATTAATCCTCCTTTTCACGCTAACCGGGACATTCTTTCCACTCACCTCCCTTCTCCTGTCCTTTCTCTTAACTTCCCAATGGCAGACCTCTCTCTCTACATCACCGCAACCATTATTGATGGGATCTGGTCGGTGGATTCTCTGAATACGGTACTCCAGTCAGCCTTCAACCATACGGAGTGGCCGATATGGTTCCTAGACAACAACCGTTTCTTGATTGCATGCCCCTCCATGTCCACCAGAAATACGGCCTTAACACGGAAGATCTTATCCAAAGCAGGAGGTTCTGTTTTTTTGGAGGCTTGGCCGAAATACGAAAGGCCACCGCAGATTACTCTAGAGCCTCCTAGCTGGGCGACAGTTAGAGGTATCCCTGAGACTCTTAGACACAACACTGATGCAGTTCGAGCGGCCATCGATCCTATTGGAAGATTTACTGAGTTCGATCGTTGCGATTGGTCGGAGTTCGACCATAGACTCATATACATTAAAATGCAGTTCCTCGAAGGGGTCCCCTTCTCCTCTTCATACAGAGTGCGACTCAACAATGCTGATCATCTCGTAACAGTAACTAGATGGGAACACGCCCACCCGAATTCCAGACCAGAAAACTTCCTCCTCGGTCTGGACTATGAGAGAGACGTGAAATGCTTTTTTGATCCCCTAGGCATACCATCTTCTGATCTCTCCTCGGACGAGCGATTGGACGCGATGAATTTCGAGCCTGCCTCACCCCCCTGTCCCCTCCCGGTGCGGTCAACCTTAGATAATGAAGCCAACATTTTCCCTGGTCCCGATCCTGACCTCATTCCTCTTAGATGGGACCCTCTCCTGGATCTAGATCTCTCCACCCCATTGCACCGCCAGATTCATGTCCCGGATCCAGTTCATTCAGAAACGTATCAACACGTCCCTCCTCCCACTGATCCTCTCACATCGGTGCCTCCACTTGCCTTAGTTCCCAACCCTGATACCTTCGCTTCCCCGGATCTCAATTGGGCTGGCCCATCGTCTTCAGTGCATTTGTACCCTAACAGGTCTGACTTCACTCCGGCGCAAGTCAGAAGAAGTGCTAGGAACTCCAGATCTGTACCAGGCCAATCAGGTTGTTTCTATGAAACTGTTGTTTTTTCTTCTGGTAACTCTAAACTTAATAGAAAGCTAGCACGTTGCATGGGAATAACTATTTTCGATGAACAATATGATGCCATGCAAACCCTAGAACAGGAGAGAATAGCCTCATCCCAATGAAAATTGTATCGTGGAATGTTCGTGGGCTTGGGGACCCCTCTAAGCGTCACTCAATCTATCTGTCCCTGTCCCCCTTTAACTTAGACATTCTTATGCTTCAAGAATCTAAATTATCTGACCCAACCCCCTCTCAGATCAGGCAGCTGGGGGGTCCCAATCTCACTGGTTGTGCCCACTCCAACTCTATCGGTTCTAGGCGAGGTTTAATTACTATGTGGAACGAATCCAATTGGTCCCTCTGTCAAATCATCTCCCACCCCTCGGCCCTTCATGTTGCCCTCAAACACATACAATCCGACACCATTTATTTCGTCTCAAATATATATGGCCCCCACACCTCACGTGAGAGGTTAGACTTATGGTCATCTTGTTCAGACTTTGCTTCTTCTATTTATGGTCCGTGGATAATGGGCGGAGATTTCAACACTACAAGATACTCTGACGAAAGAAGCTCAGGCAACCTCTCATCAGATTCTCCAGAATTTAATGCCTTCATCAATGCATGTACACTCATGGAACCTCCTATCAACAACCGTCGTTTTACCTGGACTAATAAGCGTCAATCGCCCTCCTTTGCCAAGTTGGATCGCTTCCTTTTTAATCCTTCATGGGAAGATCTCCACCCCCTCTCCAGTTGTTTTGGCCTTGCCACCACCTTATCGGATCACTGCCCTCTCTGTCTTGATACAGGTTCGCTCCTCCTCCCTAAGCGTCCTTTCAGATTCGAACGTCTCTGGATGCTTGAACCGTCGTTCGAAGTATTTATCAAAAGAGTATGGGACCAGCATATCAATTCTCCTTCCGCCTCCGTCCGCATAGTCTGTAAACTTAGATCTTTGAGAAAACTTCTTAAACCTTGGGCGAGAACCATTTGGGGCTCCCTCCGCAGACGCATAACTGAGATACAAAATGACATCCTATCACTAAACATCCAGGAAGAAGCCTTCCCCCTTGATTACAATGACAAATCAAAACTCGCAAACCTGGAAACCGAGCTTGAACGCTTAATGAAGCAAGAAGAGATTGGTTGGAGACAAAGGTCCAAAGCCAAATGGGTGAAAGAGGGGGACAAGAACTCGTCTTTTTTTCACAAACGCGCTAATGGTCGTCGCAGATCCCTTGCTATCTCAGAAATTGTTCACAACAATGTCTCTTTCAGAGACCCAACCGATATCTTAAGCCTTTTCACTACTTATTTCAGATCCGTTCTTGGCAAACCTTCCTCTCTCCTCCCCCCATAGACTGGAATCTTCTGTATCCCAACCCTTCCCCAATTCCGATAGACTCAGCCTTCTCAGAAGAAGAGATTCTGACTGCTCTTAAGGACATGGATGACAACAAATCGCCGGGACCAGACGGCTTCGGTCCATTCTTCTTCAAGAATTTATGGAGTGTGGTCAAGGACGACATCCTACAAATGTGTGTTGAATTCTGTACCAATCCTCAATCCATCGCTCGTCTCAATCATGCGGCAATTATCCTTCTCCCAAAAACAGCGGGAGCCAACTCCCTCCCCGCGTTCCGAGCTATCAGCCTGCTCAATACTACCTTCAAAATCATCACTAAAGTCCTTGCTAATCGCCTCCAATCCTTCATGGAATCGTTGGTTGGACCAGAGCAGTCCGCGTTCATTCATGGTAGAAACATTCTAGACTGCGTGGCTGCGACCCAAGAAGTAATTTCATCCTGTCACTCGAGTAACATCCCGGGGGTCCTACTTAAACTTGACTTTTCCAAGGCCTTTGACTCGGTAAGTTGGAATTTTATTCTGGAACTTCTTAGACATAGAGGTTTTCCTCTTGTTTGGTGCAACTGGATCCAAAGCATTCTCTTTTCAAGCCTTTCATCGATTCAGATTGGAGGCGTGTCAGGAGGCCACATAAAATAAGCTAGGGGTCTCAGACAGGGAGACCCTCTCTCTCCGCTCATTTTTGTCCTCATGGTTGATGTCTTCAATCGCATGATCAAACTGGCTATACACAACAACTTCCTTGCCGGCATCAGTCCCCCAATCGCTGGCACCAATCACTGCCCCAGGCCGATGATCTCTAATCTCCAGTTTGCAGACGACACAGTCCTCTTTGTCTCTCCCACACCTGAACATATCCATTGCCTCAAGGTCCTTCTCTATTCCTTCGAACTTATCTCGGGTTTGTCCATTAACTTTAGCAAAAGTTCCATTCCTCGTCCTTCATTTCGCTCCTCATCTTAAGGCATCTCCCTTTTGGTCTGGTATTCTTACCTCAGTAGATCATTTCAAATCCTTCATTCGGGTTGCTATAGGAAATGGCTCGAGTTGTCTCTTCTGGTACGACTCCTGGCACAGTCTCTCCCCCCTTCAACGTACTTTCCCACTCCTCTTCTCTTTATCGAGCTTTCCCCTCCTGACAGTGGCGGAGGCTGTTTCTCTCGGTCCCCCTAGCTTATGTCCTCCATCCCTTTTCTCCACTGACACCTTATCTGAACTTCTCTCGGCTCTGCGTCTGCTCCAGTCCGTAACTCTCGACCCTTTATCATTAGACTGTCATCTCTGGTCCCTCTCCCCTCACTTCGCTTCTCCGTTCCTCATTATTCCTCCTTTCTTAACCATTCGGGCCGCCTGTTCTCTTTCGCTCGTGTCTGGAAATGCCACATTCCTCCTCGAATCAAATTTCTTCAATGGTGTCTCATCCATGGACGCATTAATACCAGAGACTGGCTCTCGCGGTTTAATATCTCATCGGATCTGTCATGTGTCCTATGCAACTCTGTACCCGAATCCATCAGTCATCTTTTCTTTGAATGTGAATCATCCCACTACATTTGGGTCTCGGTCTGCATTCACATCCTTGGCCAAATACACTTGGTATCGGACTTCTTTGATCATTGGCAGTACGGCGAACCGAACAAAAGCCTGGATGCCCTCTTAGCCATCTTCTGTTGGGTCATCTGGACCGAACGAAATGCCATTATATTCAACAGACTAACCAGTAAACCGTTTACATTATGTTGTAAAATTACTAATATTTTTACATATTGGTCAGGCTCCACATCCGCTGCCCCTTTCAGGCTTCGCCTTCCTGCACCTCGATCCCCCTCCCAAGAATCTGTTGGCAGCGCTTCATCTTCAGCTTAAGGAGAAAGGTCTTGGATTAGTGAACCATTGCCAGTAACCGCGTGAAATACTCTTGACAGTAGGCTATGTAGTAATCTCTCTATTTTCTTGCTGATCAAAGCAGGGTTCACTGTGTATATTTTAACAACCTCTGGAGTGAATGTTGTAGTAGACAAACTGTTTTTTGTGGCTGTATGGTTAACTTGATAAACACTGATTCCGCTATCGACCAGGCTTGTTGGTCGACCCACTTTCATATATCTATATATTACCTTAATCGGCTGTGTAGCTCCACGCTACACACCCGTTCTCCTCAAAAAAAAATTTGTGATTAATTACTTAAAGTTAAATAATGTATGATTAGTAGTTAACTAATCAAGTAATTTAATTACGAAATAATAATTGATTAATTAAGTAATTAATGGTTAAATAATGGGTAATTAAGTTTTATTGATTAATAATTAGGGTTATTAATTAATTAATAATCGAGGGCAATTAATTAAGTAATTAAAGTTTAATAATTGATTAATTAATTAAATAGTTTGAAATGGAATAGTTAATTAATTGATGATTTGTTAAACATGATTAAGATAATTAAGAATGGTTAATTAATTTATAATTGTAATTAACTAAGTGCTTAAAGATTGGTTAATTAATAATTAAGTGTTTAATTTATTTGTAATTAAGAATTATTAAGATTGATTTATAATTAGCAGTTAATTAAGATAATTAATTTAGGAATAATTAATTAATAAAGTTGATTAAGATTTAATTAATTAATTAATCATTAAGAATAATTAATTTTTGATTTAAATAAATCAACAAAAATAGTTACGTGGTTAATTCATTTAAATCACATTCACCTTAATTGAGATGATTAACTATTGTCAAATATTGTGTACTGGATTGATATTTCTATTTGTGATTGTGATACTGTGTGATGTGAATTGCTTTATGCTAAACTGTGATTTGTGATTTGTTTCTGCATTTTTGTGAAAACCCTTTTGCCTGTAAAACGGCATTTAAATTTCGATGCGATAGGAAGTCGGATTCCAATTGGTTATCCGAAACCCACATCGAATCGTAATGGTAAATCTTTGTGATTGATAAATTTACTTTATCTGTGAATCTGTGAATGAAGATAAGCATTATGGATTATACCGCTTATCGAGATTGATATGATTGAATCTATGATGATTGATGATGTTGCACTATTGTGTGAAACCCCTGTACTACACCCCACACATAAATATGGATTGCACGTGGAAATTGGTTAAGTCACAAATTTTTGAAATAGTTTTGGATTTGAATTTTTGAATTCAAATAGTTTTGGAAATGGATTGGGATTAAAGTAAAAAGATTTTGAAAATGAGTTTCAAAGATAAAATTTTTTTTTGAATAACTTGATTACGCCTTGAAGTTTAAATAATTTGGTTTAAATTTAGATTCGGAATTTAAAACTGAATTCTATGATTTGAAACTAGGGGTTAAAGATGTTATACAAGTTACATATGGGTTAACCATTTTAAATGTATTGATTTAGGAATTTGAATTTAATTCAAGGGCTTTAACTCGTGTAAATGAAAATTGGATTTTTGTGAAATGAGAACTGTTTGTTTTCAAATAATAAAAGCTTTCATATAAGAAAGGAATTTCTAATTTGTGTTAAAAGGATTTCTAGTTGAAATGAAAATGATTTCCAAGTTATGGAAACCGTTTGAAAGCTATAAGTTAAATCTTTGATTTAAAGATTGGATGAGTTAATCCTAATCGAAATGGGAATTGTTTTGAAATCCGTAAATGGATATTTGTGAAACTGGGTGAACTTTGTGAAATAAATCGTTTTGTTTAAAGATTTGAAATGGTAATTTGTTTAAACCATTTGAAGAGAGGCTGTGGTTTTCTTTGAAGTTGTGACTTAATTGAAATCCCAATATCCATATGTTTTTAAATATTGCGCTCATTATTCGGTTTAGCCAGGAGAGGACCTTGTGTCATATAACCCATTCCGAATAATGATACGACGTTATGGATTGCATTTGAAGACTGGTGTTGAAGACCGTGTATTTGTGAGAATGATAGGATAACCTATCGATTGTCTCTGCACCCAATAGATGCGGTATAGAGATTCCCTAAGTGATGGGAAGTCCGATCGGGATTGTGGATACCCGAATTGCAAGGGCTTCTTCCTTTATTGGACGAAGTGCCTTCAGTTCTGTTCGTACCCGGAACAGACTTGTATGGTTTTATGTCTGACACTACGCTTTGAGATATAAAGTAGATTTCTTTCAAATACATATCTTTTGGTGGTGGAGAATTTATTCTCTTAGCTTAACACCCTTCTTTGAGACGTACGAGCTCAGAGGTTATGTAGTTGAAGGTTATCAGTGATATACTCCCAATTTGGTAGTGTGGCATGTTAAGTGCTGCTGTGTGTAGATGATCATTTATTGATCATTTGTGATCAAAGCATGGCTTTCGTGTAAAGCGTAGCTTTGTGGACGAGAATGCATCAGGACCTCACACCCCGAAAATGGTCGAAACAGGAAAGATGCGGCAAAGTTATGAGGGTCGAGCCCTTTAGGGTGTGTCATTCCCTTCTGGAAAAGGGTGGTATCATGGTATGGAGCCCAGATGCTTACTCATGTAGACACTGCATATCTATTACTTTGTGGTAGCTTTGTGGTTTAGAGACGCCTCGGATAAAGGTTCCATAGGACCGGGGGATGGCATTCTCGAGTAGTAGTTACCTAGTTACTGAGGTAGCCCGGCCTTGTGTTGGCAAAGAGCTGGTTAAGTTCTCGGGACATCCCGCAAGAGGCATACCCATGGACAGTAGGAAGTTCGTTAGCCTAACCATTTGTTGGTAATCCAAACAAAACAATACGCGCCATGTACGGTTTTAGTTGTATAACCTGCCATGGAATGTGGAGGTAACCTACTATTGAACACGGTGGCTATGGTAGGCATACAATAATGGTTGTATGCTGGCTAAGATTAATATTATACTTTGGAATGTTTTCACACTATGCACTAGTAATAATATCAAAGAGTTTTCTTGTATTAAGCATATTTGACTATCATAAGGAGAAGTCTCCTCCAATTCTGCATTTGCATTGTCTGTGCGGCGGGAGGCCTTATGGTAGTTTCATTTTCCAAAAGCATATCGGATTTTCTTTTATAAATCTTGTTTATTTAAAAGATAAAATGTTTTTGTTTACTCATACCAGTCCCATGACTGACCTGGAGTTTATTGTTCCTTTCCTAAACTCTGGGTACCCACAATTTTCCCACACGGGGAGTCTAGAGTTGGGTTTTTCAGATAGTCAGGTTTAGTAGATTATTTGGAGTTAGTTCAGTCTTTGGATCAGGACTGCACTTAATTATCTTAGTGCATCATTATTGGTGGTTCGAGCTATTTTTGGATAGGTGCCTTGGAGATGGAGATTACCGATACTATAGTTCTCTCTTTTGAAGACTATATTGGTGATATTATCTGCTGCTGGTGTTATCTATTTTCTTTCCGCTGCTATTGTCTTGTATCATATCTCTGATGTATATAGATATTCACTGTATCATTCAGTTGTATCAGATATTGTATCAATGTTGTATATGATATTATTCATATTCTTCCGCTGTGTTGTACTTAATGTGTTATAAGCTTCGGCGAACCAGATTCGACATTTAAATCTGCGGCATTTGAATATGAGTGTCGTATTCGGTGCCGATTTTCGAAGGTCGAGTCAGGGCCGTCACATATATATACGATTTTTAAGATTAACTTTTAGCGATGTTGGAGAATGAACTTCAAAAATAAACCTACAAAATTTCAAAAAACTTAATCAACGTATCAACTATACAAAAAAATCAACAGACTAAAGCAAAAAATGTAAGCAATGATATGCTCTAAAAATTTACACAACTACAATAGAAAATAAAACTGAGAATTTTAGCATCAAAACAAATATTGGGAAAATCACTATCAGAAAATCCTTATATAGAATGTCTACTGCTATTACAAAAGAAATATAATAGAACTATGAAGACTAAACGCAATAAATGATGTTAACCACTATTGCATTTGTTGTCAAATATCATTGAGCTAGTGAAGATTCTGTCTGATACCAGAGACAAAGTTGACAGAACTGTTGATGTTAATTTTACCTAAATTTTCAACACACGTCTCTTGTAAAGAATTTAAATCCAGATAGCCAGTGTGAATGAAATCTAAATAGTTTTCATGGGATGTTAGATTGTGAGAATTTTCATTGTAAAGAGTATTTCTTTCACTATGTTGGTATAAAGACATCTTTCATATCATTCTCAATTGTTGAATCTAAATTTCCAGTTTATTATTATTTTTATAACAAAAACTCTAGCAAAAGAGTGTCGGTTAAGTTTACAATCATTGATCTATGTCTATCCTATTCTTGTTTAGAATGTTGAATTAAAAAATGATTATCAAAATATCCTAACATACATATGCAAGACAACTGCCAATTCTGCTATTATATTGTAACATACATATATATGACAAAATCTTGCATATATATATATATAAAAACAAGTTAAATTTCCAAACAAAAGTTATTCATGCTATATATATTCTCTCTAACACATAAGCCTCAAAGTATGTGCAAAAAAATGTTTCAGATAACAAAATGAATTATTTAATGAAAAAATAACATGCAGCAACAAAATCAAAACATAATACACAGGATATATAGCAGATGAAAAAAAAGATAAATACATTTATCTTTTTTAGAAACTGTGAAAAGCATATAATAAAATACAAATACATACCTGGATGATTTAGAAACACTCCATACAAATCCTTCTTCCTTCGATTCCAACAAATGAGCTTCCATTTTTGGTCAAAGCACACTAGTCCACTTAGACGCCTCTTCTCTTCAATTAGACATTTGCATCATAAGTTTAACCCGAATACCATCAAGACATGAAGTGACAGGTAGACTTCTTTCTTCCAAAATCCAAGAATTAAAACTTTCGGCAACATTAGACTTATTTTCACCATATATTTTGTAACAACCCGCATATTTAACGGTTTTATATTTAAATATTTTATTTACATATTTCATCGTTAGTCGGATTTTTAGTCCGAAAAGCTACTTTTTGCATACGGTCGAATTAGGACTCGGGACCACTCCCATTGAGTTTAAAATGCCGTTTGCGACTTTTTGAGTATAAGCTTCGATATGTTTGGAGAAAGTTGATTTTTGCTACTTTTCACTTTGGGTTTGGTTTGGGCTCAGCCCTATGTTAACTTATGCTCAAATCTGAGCCACTCTTCCCCACTCACCCTCATTCTCTTCTCTTTTCAGTTTTTAGAGTATTAATGGTGGGAGAGATTGGAAATTAAAACTCCAAAACCCTAGTTCCTCTTTCAAATTCAAATTCCTAGCTCCAAATTCAAGAGAACCCATTGGTAAGCTTCTCTTCTTCTTCTCCAACTTATTCTCTTACCAATTTCAGAAATTCCTAAAACCTAATTTTGGGAATGTTCTTGTTTTGAGCATAGATTCAAGCTCATTTGGGTTGTGTTGAAGAGAGGTTGATTCTCCATTTGCTTTCAAGCTTCTTCTTGCTTGATTTTGTGAAAAGGTGAGATTTTTATCTCACATCTAGGTCTATAACTATCTTTGAATGTTAGGTATGAATTCCTAACACATATTCATGTGCATTTGATTTTGGTTTGAATTGATTTGGTGTATATTCCAAATTTTAGTGTTTTGAAATCAAAATCTATGAAAATCCTTTTATGGACATCTTAACATGTTTTGGTGACGCATCGAAGAGCCTAAAGGGTCGGGTAGTCGTTTGGCATAAACCCCTAGCGCCATGGCTCGAATTCGGTTGCGAATTGGTTGGGTTTGCACATCTTGTGCAAAGGAAGAAAACTGCCTTAGCTCCAGTCAGTCGACTGGACCTCTTGGTCAGTCGACTGGCTGAAGCTATTAAGCAGGGTGAAGGCTCCCTGCAGAGCCTTGGGGGCTCTGTTTACTGCAGTCAGTCGACTGAATCACTGAGTTCAGTCGACTGACCTACATCCCGAGGTTTTTTTGGGACTGTGATCAGTCGACTGAACTCAGTGAGTCAGTCGACTGACCTGCTTCTATTTGTCCACAATGCCTATTTGAGCCTAGTTTTGCTTGGTATCCAATTTATATCGATTCGTTTTGATTCCTAGTTGTTGTTATCACTTATTCAACTATGATGACTTCTATTTTGGAATTTTTGGAAATATCCACTTTGATGGATTTGATATCGATTTCTTTGGGATTTATTCACGTCTTCGTATGTGAATTTTGATGATCAATTGTTCTACTATCATCTTTGTGATTTGTCACTTTAAAAATATAAAGGTTTCAATACTAGTAGTAAATATCAAAACTCTTTCCTCAAAACAATTTCAACTATATTTTCAATACCAAATTCGTTTATAAAACCGTTTTCCAATCTATTAGTATATACAAACCTTTACCTCACTCGTATGAGAAATCTAATTAAACGACTTAGTAAAACAAGTGGTATGAAACGCTTGCGTTCACTTTGTCGGTTAATTCTTGGACTTGTTCGATTGAATCTCTTGTGACAATTTTATAGTGGAGATCTACAGTTTGTTCGTAAATATTTAAGTTAAGCAAGTGGTTATGGGACATGAAGCTAAACTCATATATTTACTAGCTTAGTGTAATTGACACTTCTCGATGATCATGACGATCATTTTTTTTGTGATTTAGACTAGCAATGTGCGATGTCTCTTTGACTGCGCGGGAGACTAAACCCCGTTTTGTAGAGTTTCGACTCAAATTGGTGGGGTAGCAACCCACGGTCTTTGGACCATTCGTGTGTCAGGTCTTCGGACCATTCGTGTGTCAAATTAATGGCTAGCTACCATGAGATAGCTTCTCGCTCATGTGTTACAACTGTTGGTGAGTTTTCATGCTCCCGTTCGTGTGAGGCCTATTTTGTGTGATAGGCCTCCCCCCTATTTTGTGTGATTTCTGGTTTTCGTGTGTCGAATTCTGGAATTTCCTTCTTCGCCTATTTTTGTGATTTCTATTGATATGATTTATCAATTTTTGTGCATAGGTGAATTTGTGTGTCATTGACTGGATTTCTTGAGATGATTTCTAGAATTTATGCTTCACCGATTTTCGTGATTTCCATTGATAAGTTTTATCAATATTTGTGCATTGGTGAATTTGTGTGTCATTGACTTTTGTGATTGACTTTGATATAATCGTCAATAATTGTGGTTTGATGAACGAAATAAGGAGTATGACATTTCTTTGATTCTTGTGTAGATTTTTGACATTGAATAATCCCTTGATGATTTTCAACTGCTTATATATATCACAGCTTGGCGTTGTGATTATTATGTGTTTAGTCATATCTCTCATTTTATATCGTTTCATCTGATAGTTATAGTTAGACTGATCCGTTTATTATTTTCTTACTAAATAATACTCGGGTCAGACCGAGATGTTACAGGTGCTTCTGCTTGACTTCTCTCCAGGGATCCATTACCCTGACCTTTTGCTTACTACTTAGATTAGTAGTTTTTGTTGTATACTCTTGAGATATTGACTCATTGATGTATTCTTTTGTATAGCACATGTTGCTATTATTTTGTATTATTGTGGATTTTTTGACCACTACTCTGATATACACTTTCATGTGTTAATTATATATTCATATCTTCTTCCGCCTTTGTGATATGAATTATCTGTGACTGATTTATGTTATGTTTATTTCTGTATTTGTTTCCGAAGATATTATAGCCACTGTGTAGTAGCTTTGAGTTTGTGTCGGTACGTCGGATTTTCCTCTTGAGATGAAAACTTATATTATAACTATCTGACATATCGCGTAAAGAAATTACACGGGGGTCGCTCCTCAACAGCCTTATTCTCCGTGCTAGTTGACAGCATTCACAGTAATGTTCTTGGCTAGCGTGGGTATAGAGGTGGGGCGTCACAGCTTGGTATCAGAGCCAAACTTCGGAACAATATGGAATATTATAACAAGGATCATCGTCCTAAGTCCATCTCAGGAGTCGTGCTTTAGGATTTTATTCGGGTCTACGTACCGTTCTATCCTATTTTCTTTTATGATTCCTTGTTTTGTCTATCAAGATTGCTTGATATTCAATTTGGTGAATAACCTTTTTCTCCTTCTTCTTTCTTTCTAAGGAAGAGAAATGTCTAGACCAGGCCGCCCCAGAGCCGTGCCGTCTAGCACTCCACCCCAAGATGGAGTTTTTATGACTGCTCAACAGCTTCTTGATTTGGTAACGAATGCTCAAGCAGCTGGAGCTAACCCGGAACCTACTCACCCGAAGTCGGGATTTGCACGCTTGTGCAGCGATTGCACTAATTTGGGCGGGGGGCCATTCAAAGGTTCCGAAACTGTTATTGAAGTACAGGCTTGGCTAAGGTCATGCGATCGAATCTTTTCTCGCATGAATCTTATTGACCTTCACCGAGTTCAGGTGGCCTCTAGTATGCTCCGAGAAAGAGCATTGGACTGGTACGAGCTTCTTATTTCTGAGATTAATGAAGCGGATCTCACCTGGGAGAAATTGCGGGAACGCTTCGAGTTGAAATTTGTTCCGGAAGCAGAGAAAGTGACATTGGCTCGACGATTTATAGACCTTGTTCAAGGTGAGTCCTCCGTGACTGATTACGTTGCCTCCTTCGAGTCGCTTTCTAAATACGGGGTTGAATACATCAACACCCCTTTAAAGAAGAACCAAAGATTCGTTTATGGCTTAAAAAAAATCTCAAGAAGCCATTACTTCTAAACTTAGAAGTTTCTTTCGACCAACTCGTTGATATTGCTCTTCGTCTTGAAGAGGCGGATAGGGAGAACGATGTTGAAGTGGTGGGTTCCAAACCAAACTTCAACAACAAGAAGAGGCCAAACAAGTTCAAAGGCCCTTATCCCAATTAGAAAGGGAGGCAAGCAACTACTGCTGAAAAGACCTTTTCCTCTACTCAAGGGAAATGCTATAATTGTGGTTCGAAAGACCATTTTGCGAACAAGTGTTCAAAGCCTCGTACTTGTCGCTATTGCAAAAGCCCGGACCATTTTATGCATATATGTCCCAAACTTCAAAATAGGAGGGAGGGAAAGCTTAATGTTGCTCAAGCCCCTGGCAACACATCTCGTGGCCAAGGTATTTCTCATTCTATTCTGGATGGAATTATTATATTTCGTGATCATCCTATTCGAGTTCTTTTTGATACGGGTGCGTCCCATTCTTTTATATCAAAAGAACTTGTTGATACCTTTTCTTTGGATGTTTTGTGTTTAATGACTTCTTTGAGAATTGCGAATCCGGTTGGTGGATCCGCGACAATCAGTTTATTGTGTAAGGATGTCGAGATTATTTTGTGTGATTTTTCTTTCTGAGCCGATTTGCATGTTATGCGTTATTTAGGCTTTGGAATGATTTTGGGAATGGATTGGCTTAACCGTTATGAAGCTCATATCCTATGTCCTGAGCGGACTATCCATCTTCGACATCCTCAATCTGTTAAGCAGATTTCTATTAATCTTCAAGATTCAGATTCCAGCTTGGTTGCAACTTTGTATTCTTTAAATCCTCATGATGACGATGATGATGATGAGGGTGATATTATTTCTCTTATTCACGTCGTTTGTGAATTTTTCGACATATTCGAGCCCGTTTTAGGTTTACCACCTAAGCGAGCAATTGAGTTCAGAATTAATCTTATTCCTGGAGCTCAACCTATCACTCGCCCTCCTTATCGTATGTCCAATAAAGAAAACGAGGAGATGCGTAAACAATTATCTGAATTGGAGACGAAGCAATTTATTCGCTCTAGTTCCTCGCCTTGGGGAGCTTCAGCTATTTTTGTGAAAAAATCCGATGGTACACTTAGGCTTTGCGTTGACTACCGCAAGCTTAATGATCTTACAATCAAAAATAAATATCCTTTACCTCGGATTGATGATCTATTCGATCAACTTAGTGGTGCTAGAGTCTTTTCACAATTAGACTTAGCTACTGGATTTCATCAGCTTCGTATTGCTGAGGATAGTATTCCTTTGACATCGTTCCGTACTCGGTATGGATCTTATGAATGGCTTGTTATGCCATTTGGTTTGACGAATGCTCCGACGTACTTCGTTGACCTTATGAATAAAAGACTTCCTCGATCGATTTGTTCTCATCTTTATCGATGATATTCTTGTGTACTCTAAAACTGAGGAGGAGCATGAAAAACATCTTCGGATTGTGTTGGAAGCTCTTAGGAGTAATCAATTAAAGGCAAAATTTTCTAAATGCCACTTTTGGAAATCTCATGTGAAGTTTCTCGGTCATATTATTTCCGAATCCGGAATTTCCATGGATCCTTCAAAGATTGAAGCGATTCAAGATTGGAAGAGACCGGAGAGTGTGACGGAGATTCGTAGTTTTCTCGGATTGGCGGGATATTACCGTCGTTTTATCAAAGACTTTTCTAAGATTGTCGTGCCTCTCACTAGCTTAACGAAGAAAGGTATTAAATACATTTGGTCGGACAAATGTGAAACTTCTTTTCAGAAACTAAAAGAACTCCTTTTAGATGCTCCTATTCTTGTTATTCCCGAGGGGAATCAAGATTTCGTTGTTTATACCGATGCTAGTCGCGTTGGTTTGGGTGTCGTTCTTATGCAAAGAGAACGTGTTATTGCTTATGCTTCTAGGCAATTGAAGCCTGCTGAGACTAGATATGCCACTCATGATTTAGAGCTCGCGGCTATTGTTTTCGCCCTTCGTATTGGGCGTCATTATCTTTTAGGAGAGAAATTTGTTCTTTATACCGATCATAAATCCTTGAAGTATTTATTCTCTCAAAAAGAACTTAATTTGCGTCAACAGCGTTGGCTCGAATTTCTTGCACCATATGATCTTGATATTCTTTATACACCCGGTAAGGGTAATCTTGTCGCCGATGCTCTTAGCCGTAAACAACAAGCTGTTATTTCTATGATGATATCCGAATGGAACGATCTCGAGATCTTATCCACTTGTGAGATTCAAGACCGCGTATCCGATTTATGCTCATTATTTGTTTCATGTAGCCTTGAGACTCATCCTTCTCTTTTAGACCGCATTCTTGAAGCTCAAAGGCTAGATCCTGAATTGGCTCTTCTTGGCCAAAATATTAAGGATAAGATTGATATTAAAGGTTTGAAGGACTTTGATATCGATTCCCGTGGCGGCATTCGGAGATTTGGTAGACTTATTGTGCCAAATATTAGTGATCTTCGTAAAGATATTTTAGAGGATTCTCATCGTTCTAAATTTACCATTCATCCCGGAAGTAGTAAAATGTACGCAGATATGAAGCGACTTTATTATTGGGAGGGAATGAAACTTGACATCGCTAACTTCGTTAAGCATTGCATGACTTGCCAACTCGTTAAGGTCGAACATCAAAGGCCTGGTGGGTTATTGCAACCTTTAGAAATTCCAATTTGGAAGTGGGACCAAATTTCCATGGATTTTATAGATGGCCTTCCCCGTTCTCGTTCGAGTTATGATAGCTTATGGGTGATTGTTGATAGGCTTACTAAATCTGCCCATTTTATTCCCGTTCGGTCTAACCGAACCGTTCCTCTTTTGGCTAAGCTCTTTATCAAAGAGATTGTTAAATTGCATGGGGTTCCTACTTCTATTGTTAGTGATCGTGATCCATTGTTTACTAGTGGATTTTGGAAGAGTCTTCAAAAAGCTTTGGGAACGAAGCTTAATTTTAGCACCTCTTATCATCCTCAGTCCGATGGGCAAACCGAGCGTGTGAATCAAACTCTTGAAGATCTTCTTCGTGCTTGTGTTCTTGATTTTGGGGGAAGTTGGGAAGATCATATTTCACTTGTTGAATTTTCCTATAATAATAGCTTCCAATCTAGTATTGGTATGGCACCTTTCGAGGCACTCTATGGAAGGCCATGCCGATCTCCTTCTTGTTGGCTTGAGGCCGGTGAGAAGCTGGTTTTAGGTCCAGATTTTATTCGTGATTCCACAGAAAAGATTGATCTTATTCGTCATAGGATGAAAGAAGCCCAAAGTAGACAAAAATCCTATGCCGATAACCGGAGAAGGAAGTTAGAATTTTCTATGGGAGATCTTGTGTTCGTTCGTGTTTCACCTACGAAAGGTGTTGTACGTTTCAGTCGATCGGGAAAATTGGCGCCTCGATATATTGGGCCATTTCCTATCACCGAACGTGTTGGTTCCATGGCTTATCGCCTTTTATTACCGGCTCAATTTTCTGCTATCCATGACGTGTTTCACGTTTCTCAACTTCGGAAATGTCTTCGAGATTCCGATTCTGTTCTTGAGCCCGGTGTTGTGGAAGAGATTGAAGTTTCGCCTAATTTAACTTATGAACAACATCCTAAGGATTGTTCTTGGGAATCTAGAGAGTTCATCGAGCGAACACATCCGAACTTACTTTCTCGTGCTCTTTGAGGTGAACTTCTTATTTCAAACTTCTTTTGTGTTGAATATGCCTTTATGGTTGTTACTATATATATCTTCTTCTTAAAATATTGCGAGGACGCAATTTCTTTAAGGAGGGGAGGCTGTAACAACCCGCATATTTATCGGTTTTATATTTAAATATTTCATCGTTAGTCGGATTTTTAGTCCGAAAAGCTACTTTTTGCATACGGTCGAATTAGGACTCGGGACCACTCCCATTGAGTTTAAAATGCCGTTTGCGACCTTTTTGAGTATAAGCTTCGATATGTTTGGAGAAAGTTGATTTTTGCTACTTTTCACTTTGGGTTTGGTTTGGGCTCAGCCCTATGTTAACTTATGCTCAAATCTGAGCCACTCTTCCCCACTCACCCTCATTCTCTTCTCT
Source organism: Allium cepa (assembly GCA_030765085.1). Taxonomy (NCBI): domain Eukaryota; kingdom Viridiplantae; phylum Streptophyta; class Magnoliopsida; order Asparagales; family Amaryllidaceae; genus Allium; species Allium cepa. The sequence continues at coordinate 6,168,520 of CM060941.1, forward strand.
TTTCAGTTTTTAGAGTATTAATGGTGGGAGAGATTGGAAATTAAAACTCCAAAACCCTAGTTCCTCTTTCAAATTCAAATTCCTAGCTCCAAATTCAAGAGAACCCATTGGTAAGCTTCTCTTCTTCTTCTCCAACTTATTCTCTTACCAATTTCAGAAATTCCTAAAACCTAATTTTGGGAATGTTCTTGTTTTGAGCATAGATTCAAGCTCATTTGGGTTGTGTTGAAGAGAGGTTGATTCTCCATTTGCTTTCAAGCTTCTTCTCGCTTGATTTTGTGAAAAGGTGAGATTTTTATCTCACATCTAGGTCTATAACTATCTTTGAATGTTAGGTATGAATTCCTAACACATATTCATGTGCATTTGATTTTGGTTTGAATTGATTTGGTGTATATTCCAAATTTTAGTGTTTTGAAATCAAAATCTATGAAAATCCTTTTATGGACATCTTAACATGTTTTGGTGACGCATCGAAGAGCCTAAAGGGTCGGGTAGTCGTTTGGCATAAACCCCTAGCGCCATGGCTCGAATTCGATTGCGAATTGGTTGGGTTTGCACATCTTGTGCAAAGGCAGAAAACTGCCTTAGCTCCAGTCAGTCGACTGGACCTCTTGGTCAGTCGACTGGCTGAAGCTATTAAGCAGGGTGAAGGCTCCCTGCAGAGCCTTGGGGGCTCTGTTTACTGCAGTCAGTCCACTGACTCACTGAGTTCAGTCGACTGACCTACATCCCGAGAGTTTTTTTGGGACTGTGATCAGTCGACTGAACTCAGTGAGTCAGTCGACTGACCTGCTTCTATTTGTCCACAATGCCTATTTGAGCCTAGTTTTGCTTGGTATCCAATTTATATCGATTCGTTTTGATTCCTAGTTGTTGTTATCACTTATTCAACTATGATGACTTCTATTTTGGAATTTTTGGAAATATCCACTTTGATGGATTTGATATCGATTTCTTTGGGATTTATTCACGTCTTCGTATGTGAATTTTGATGATCAATTGTTCTACTATCATCTTTGTGATTTGTCACTTTAAAAATATAAAGGTTTCAATACTAGTAGTAAATATCAAAACTCTTTCCTCAAAACAATTTCAACTATATTTTCAATACCAAATTCGTTTATAAAACCGTTTTCCAACCTATTAGTATATACAAACCTTTACCTCACTCGTATGAGAAATCTAATTAAACGACTTAGTAAAACAAGTGGTATGAAACGCTTGCGTTCACTTTGTCGGTTAATTCTTGGACTTGTTCGATTGAATCTCTTGTGACAATTTTATAGTTGAGATCTACAGTTTGTTCGTAAATATTTAAGTTAAGCAAGTGGTTATGGGACATGAAGCTAAACTCATATATTTACTAGCTTAGTGTAATTGACACTTCTCGATGATCATGACGATCATTTTTTTTGTGATTTAGACTAGCAATGTGCAATGTCTCTTTGACTGCGCGGGAGACTAAACCCCGTTTTGTGTAGTTTCGACTCAAATTGGTGGGGTAGCAACCCACGGTCTTTGGACCATTCGTGTGTCAGGTCTTCGGACCATTCGTGTGTCAAATTAATGGCTAGCTACCATGAGATAGCTTCTCGCTCATGTGTTACAGCTGTTGGTGAGTTTTCATGCTTCCGTTCGTGTGATAGGCCTCCCCCCTATTTTGTGTGATTTCTGGTTTTCGTGTGTCGAATTCTGGAATTTCCTTCTTCGCCTATTTTTGTGATTTCTATTGATATGATTTATCAATTTTTGTGCATAGGTGAATTTGTGTGTCATTGACTGGATTTCTTGAGATGATTTCTAGAATTTATGCTTCACCGATTTTCGTGATTTCCATTGATAAGTTTTATCAATATTTGTGCATTGGTGAATTTGTGTGTCATTGACTTTTGTGATTGACTTTGATATAATCGTCAATAATTGTGGTTTGATGAACGAAATAAGGAGTATGACATTTCTTTGATTCTTGTGTAGATTTTCGACATTGAATAATCCCTTGATGATTTTCAACTGCTTATATATATCACAGCTTGGCGTTGTGATTATTATGTGTTTAGTCATATCTCTCATTTTATATCGTTTCATCTGATAGTTATAGTTAGACTGATCCGTTTATTATTTTCTTACTAAATAATACTCGGGTCAGACCGAGATGTTACAGGTGCTTCTGCTTGACTTCTCTCCAGGGATCCATTACCCTGACCTTTTGCTTACTACTTAGATTAGTAGTTTTTGTTGTATACTCTTGAGATATTGACTCATTGATGTATTCTTTTGTATAACACATATTGCTATTATTTTGTATTATTGTGGATCTTTTTGACCACTACTCTGATATACACTTTCATGTGTTAATTATATATTCATATCTTCTTCCGCCTTTGTGATATGAATTATCTGTGACTGATTTATGTTATGTTTATTTCTGTATTTGTTTTCGAAGATATTATTGTGACGACCCAAACTCGATGTCCAATAAACGACATCAAATTCGCATCGCCAGAGCTTATAACAACAATCAGATGAATATAAAACAGCGGAACAGAATCAATATCATAAATAACATCACTGTTACAACATCAACTTAATATCCATACTATAACAGAGTACATAGTACATACACCACAATCTCCAAATACAACATCATGATAATACAACAATGATCATATATCCAAAAATCCTCAAATGAAAGAGATGATTACGAACTCCCAAAAGCTAAACACCTGTAATCTCCAATAGCTCCTAAGATATATCCAAGATAAGAGCTCCAAAATACTTCTACTCTAAAATATAGAAACCTGCTACTAGGCTGCCCGTGTGAAAATAATGGGCACCCAGAGTTTAGGAAAGAAAACAATAAACTCCGGATCAGTCATGGGACTGGTATGAGTAAACAAAACAGTTGTATTTAAATAACAAGATTTATAAAAGAATTTTCGGAATGCTTTTAAAATGGAACTACCATAAGACCTCCCGCCACACACACAATGCAAACGCAGAATTGGAGGAGATTTCTTCTTATGATAGTTAAATATGCTTGATACGAGAAAAGAAATTCTTTGATATTATTACTAGTGCATAGTGAAGAAAACATTTCAAAAATAGAATATTAATCTTAGCCAACATAGACATTCCGAACTATGCCTACTATAACTATCATGTTTTGTGGCAGGTTACCGCCACGCTGCATGACAGGTTTTACAACTAAAACCGTACAGGGTTTCGTATTGTTTCTTTGGATTTCCAACAAATGGTCAGGCCAAGGAACTTCCCATTGCCACATGAGAACGCCTCTGGAAGGACGTCCCCGAGAACCAAACCGGATCTCTGCCAACACAAGGCCGGGTTACCCCTAACTGGGTAACTACTGACATGAGTATGCCATCTCCCGGTCGTAACCAACCTTTAACCGGGGCCCCAGCAACAAATCACAAAATCATATATATATATATATATATATATATATATATATATCTGCGATATCAACATAAGTTAAGTATCTGGGCTCCATACCATGATACCACTTCTATCCAGAAGGAAATGCACATACCCTAAGGGGTGCTACCCCCAATAACCTTGCCGCATCTTTCCTGTTTCGACCATTTCGGGGTGTGAGGTCCGACGAAGTCACGTCCACAAAAACACACTTTATACAAAAGCCGTGCTTTGGGTCAACAAATGATCATAGAAATGATCACAAAGATAGACGATCAAATAAATGATCCTATCACAATAATCAACACAATGATCATTTCAGCAACACTCAGCATGTCACATTACCAAATTGGGAATATATCGCTGATAACTTCAACTATATAACCTCTGAGCTCGTACGTCTCAGAGAAGGGTGTTAAGCTAAAAGAATAAATTCTCCGCCACCAACAGAAATATATTTGAAAGAAATCGGCTTTATATCTCAACTTGTAATGTCAGACATACAATCCATACAAGTCTGTTCCGGGATCGAACAGAACCGAAGGCACTTACAAAGAAGTCCTTGAAATCCGGATATTCACAATCCTGATCGGATTCACCATCACATATGGAGAACTCTATACCGGAGCAACTCGGTGCAGAGTCAATCGACAGATCATCCTATCGCTCTCGCAAATACCCGGTCTTCAACACCGGTCTTCAAATGCTATCCATAACGTCGAATCACATATTCGAAATGAGTTATATGACACAAAGGTCCTTTCCTGGCTAATTCGAATAGTGGGTGTCAAATTTCAAAACATGTGGATGTCATTCACAAATATTCACAGGTTCGATGTGGGTTTCGGATAACCAACTGAAATCCAATACCCTGTCGCATCGAAGTTTAAATGCCGTTTTACGGTCAACAGGGTTTTCATATCAATATAGAACAAATCATAATCACAGTGCAATAACATAGCAATTACATCATACAGAATTACAAACAGAACAGAGATATCAATGTAAGTTAACAACAATAGTTAATTACTTTCCAATGTGATTTAAATACATTTACCACTGAATTAATTAAATTTAACGATAAGAATCTGGATAAATAAATTACATTTTGATTACTCAATTTATTGTTTCAAAATTTACAAATTCTTACTTACAAATTTATTTAAACACTTAATTGTTTATAAATCAATTAAATTACAAGTTTGTAAATCATTCTTAAATTTCTTTTCAAAATCATTGATTAATGACAATTATTCACTTTAATTATCATTTAAAACTATAATTCAATTAGATCTCAATTGAATGTATTAATTTATTATTCCTTAATAAATTATTTTAATGTAACTATCAATTTTGAATCAATCATTTTAAATTATCAACTTAATGATTTTTAAATTTACAACTTTAATTTTTATTGCTTTTATTTATTTAATATTATAACTTACAAAGTAATTATAAATCATAAATTATTTAATCATTGTTTAATTTAACTTCACATTTCATTAACAATTATCATATCATAAAGAATGCTTATAAAAATAGTTTAAACTAAAATTGTCCACAAATGTCATACTGGAATATGGTTCAGGTGATCAACCCGAGACTTCCCCCGAGTCACGCTCGAGTTCAAACACCTCCTGCTTCGAGTTCCCTCCCAAAACTACCCGTGAAAACAAAAATTTTCAAAATTTACTTAAGTCCAAACTGTTACACGACCCAACGCTGAAACCCCCCCGAGTCTCCCTTCGAGTCATGCTCAGTTTTCCCCGGTCCATGCTTCGAGTCTTCCTCCATGCCACTTCTTCTTCCACAACCCACCATTTTCAGACACGCGATGATACGCGTATACGTGTACGCCTGAACGGTGACGTTCTGACCCTCCGCGTGACCATCGGCAAGTCAATGAAGACTACCTCAACCTAGCCGACCACCCAGAAGTTTTAAAATCGCCGTGGTTCAACTTCCGGTGGTTCAATCGAATAAACCCATCAACACATCACCACTAAAACATCTCGTCTTCCCCCGTATGGCCATCAGAAGCCACTAAAATCATACTGAAGCTTCATCAAGATGTGATGCTTCGATTGGCACCGGCGACGTGGATTCCGATCACCCCTAGGTGGAGCGGCGATCCCATTTTCAACGCGAACTGGAAACAGTTCTTAAACCCTAGTTTTCATTCGAATTCGAAATTTATGCAATAGAAATTTTTTTTTACATTTTTCCCGAACTCCACGATGAACAATCTTGCTTTAACCAAAATCTTAGCACCTAAAATTTGTTCGATGATTGGCAATCGATCAAAATGCATGTCTCGTTCAACATTGGACTGCACGTAATCTAGGCAATTAAAAATTTCCATATTTGTCTTAAAAATCATCATTTTAAAAATGGATTCACTTAAAGTTCTGGAAGTTACAATTCGTGAAATTTGGGTTTCCTTGAGATTTTGAATTTTGTCACTGTGTCTCATCTTTCCAGGAAGAAGAACTCTGTAACTGTTTTTAATCCTTTACTGATATGTAATGTGAGTTTAAAATAATATTTAACTTATTTAAAAATCTCTGTTAAAATTAAAGAAAGAATGAGATTTAAATTTTTTTTTTCTTTGATATGGGTTGACCTGCAACCAAAAAAATTACTGTGTTTGTTTAGTTTCTAGGAAAAAAAGAAAGTTTCAAACTGCTTTGCTTGATCACTGAAACTTAGTGCAGTTTTAAACATATACTCTTTTTTTTTTCTTTTTCTTTTCCTTTCATATTTAATAGAAAATGTAAACAGGGGGAAAGAAGAAAAAGAAAGGTTCATCAGGTTTTCATTTTTTTGTTTTCCTGAAACTAAAATAGAGAATGAAATCTGTAAAATCAACATGCACAATCCTACATTCATCATTCACTCAATGTTTTTGTGAGCAAACCAAAGACTAACTTCACTACAGGGTCCAAGCATACACAGCAACAAAGAAAAATTAAAAGAAACAGGGGTTTACTCACTTGTTTGTTTTGAAACAGAGACTATTTTTGTTTCTTTTTTTAACTGCAGTTTGCTCCTTCTTCCCTGGTTTGGTTTTTTTTAACTTCTTTTTACTTTCTGTTTTAATCACTTGAATGCTTTTGAATTTATGAAATATGATGTTTTATTTTCTTCAGGTTTGCAGAAGTTTGTTGAATGAAATTACTAAGGCAATTGATGTTACTTTATAACAGATTTTTTTTTTACTGAAGTTTATTAAAACAAGTACAGGATAACCATGCTGGAAGTAAAGCATTGAATGCAGGTATGTTCTTTGTAGATGCTTGCATTTAATGAAAGTATGTAGTGCTTCATGCTTGTATATTTTCAGCATGCTGTCTTGTTTATTTTGCTAATGTAAGAGTTTGTTTTATTTTCTTTTTACAGTTTATATTATTTTTTTCTTCTTCTTACTGTTTTGTTATCTTGTTTGTTCATTTGTTCATTTATTTGTTTGTTTATTCTTTTGTTCATTGTTTGTTCTTTTATTTGACTATTTGTTTATTTATTTATTTGTTTATTCTTTTGTTCTTTTGTTTGTTCTTTTGTTTGACTATTTGTTTGTTTATTTTTATTTTTTTGCTGTTCATTTGTTTGTTAGTTTATTCTTTTGATCGTTGTTTGTTCTTTGGTTCAACTATTTGTTTACTTATTTGTTCATTTGTTTGATCTTTTATTTGACTATTTGTTTATTTATATGTTTGATCTTTTATTTAACTATTTGTTTATTTATTTGTTTGTTTGTTTAGATTATGATTATGTTATTTAAATTTTATAATTTCATCATAACTTACTTTAACAAATTTTAAATTCTATTAAAAGATCATCTATCAATATCTCTTTTTATTTAATCCTATATTAATGTGTAATATTAATATTATCAATATTAAATTTAAATTGAATTTTACTAGTTAGATCCCAAAGTTCATACTATTAATCAAATTTTAAATTTCAAAAATTTCGGGATGTTACAATTATAGCCACTGTGTAGTAGCTTTGAGTTTGTGTCGGTACGTCGGATTTTCCTCTTGAGATGAAAACTTATATTTTAACTATCTGACATATCGATGCTCGCGCAAAGAAATTACACGGGTGGTCGCTCCTCAACAGCCTTATTCTCCGTGCTAGTTGACAGCATTCACAGTAATGTTCTTGGCTAGCGTGGGTATAGAGGTGGGGCGTCACATCTTTTTCTAGGAAAAAATAAATCAGCCCGGTGGTCATATGGCTTATCATTCAAATATTTAATAGCTTTCGCACCTCCAATTTCTTTACACTTTGACATAGCCTTTTCAAACTCATAACAATTAGAAGCTGAAGCACAACGTTCTAGTAAATGAGCTACCCACAAACCTTTTGCACTTTTCACAATACTAGCAATATTATGTTGCATATGATACAAACAATAAGAATGATAACTATCTGGAAAAAATTTAGGAATATTTAAAAGCAAAACCCAATGTCTATCAACTAAAAAAGTCAATGGCCTATCACAACTAAGAGCATTCTTTAAGTAAGTCAAAAACCAACTCCAACACTCTTCATTTTCCTTAGAAACAAGAGGCATAGCCAATGGAAAAAAAACCTAAAACAAAAAAAGCAAAATACATTCACTGTTAATCCACACAACAACAATAAATTACAGCAGCACAACTATCTTACCCAAATTTATAAAAATAAATTACAGCATCACAACTATCAAGTCCAAATTTATAACAAAGAAGAAGATAACAAACGTACATTTAGAAAAAAAAAGTAGATAACAAATGTACCTTGATTCCCATTTGTTGCAGTAGCTGCCATCAAAAAACCACTTCGACCTTTCAAAAATGTTGCATCTAAAAACACCATAGGACGACAATAACAAAATCCAAAGATACATGACTCATAACAAACAAAAACTTTCTCAAATTGATTAGTATCCGGATCCACTTCCATACTTGAATAACTATTTGGATTATTTCTTTCCATCGCCTTCAATACCAACCAAATCATTATAAGATAACTTTTCGTCACCATAAATATCTTTCATATCCATTTTCCTACCCTTATAAGCAAAATAATAGCTCAAATCTACATCATACTCTCTTCTAAAAAAATTTCATAATATCTTTCATTTTCCTTTTTGGCTCATCAAGAATTTGATTAAAAATTAAACTTCTCACAAGGTCACTATTAATAGTTGGACTACTAGTCGATCGAAATCCACCACCATAAGAATGACTTAAATGAATATTGTTAACAAACAATTGCTTCAATTGCTTCAATTTGCAAGAAGCATGAATCCTAAAAGAACAACCATCTACAGCACATCGAACTGTCAATCGTTCGTTACAATTCTTAATATGCTGTACTTTAAACCCATTCTTCAAACAATAAGCAGTAACTGTTTGACAAAATCCAAGAGTAGAATCAAATTGTTGATCTACCCTAGTAAAAAATTCAAAATTTGAATTCTTCTTCATCAGCTCGTGTAAATCTCTTTCTTGTGTAAAACCAGACTGTAAATCATCAGCATACTCTAACATATTACTACTTGACTCTCCAACAACAAGTGAACAAGATTTGCTACTTTCACCAGCAACGGTATCCATGGAATTATTCTTCAACCTTAGGAAAAAAACCAAATATTCTTCTTTTTTATACCAAGATAAGCATAATACAGCTTGAAGGTCACTATTTTTTTCAACAAAGTGGTCTTTGATTCTCGAATACAAAAAATATCGAAGCATAATGGAGTAAAATTATTCCACTCCTCACAAATCTTATTCCTAACATAAGAAATAGAAGCATCCAATCCAAAACGAGCACTAAAAGAATTCTTATTGAAATCAAACACAACCATAACAGATGAATAGCACCTGCAACTAAAGATGTAAACAAATAAATATGCATTTGAAAATGTTTGAAAACATCTAATCATAATTAACAACTAATTACATCACATAACAAATGTTTGAAAATACTTGTATACTACTTTTAACAAAAATAGAAATTCATTTATCAAATAATTTGACGAGGAAGTGAGAAGAGTGGACTAAAAACATAACAAATTAAGGAATTATTATCACAACCAAATGAAATAGATACTAAAAAAACAAAAAAACAATACCTTTCATCACCACAATCCATTAACGGATCTCTTAAACATTGATTTTCAGAGCCCGTTATCAAATTAGATAGATCGCTTGTTCAATTTAAGAAATTCGCAAGTCGCCTAATCAACATAGAAAGATCAGCTGATCAAATTAGTCGAGAGAAACTGGTTAGCAATGATTCGTAACCATTAATCCCATTTTCCTATTTACTTTCATAAAAATTTCATACTAGAACAACTAATAAAGATGTAATAAATAGGAATCATAGTAAATTGAAGTTGAGAATACAAATCTTTGAACCTAGTGAAAGCAGAGAAGAAAATAAACTAAAGAAGCAGAAAACGCTGGCAGCACCGCTGAAGAACTAAAGAATCCAATTTTCCTTTCTTTCTTGCAACATATAAAAACATAAACATCTCAAATATGATTTCATTCCTAATACAAACCAAAGTTTAATTTAAACTAAAACCAAACTAGGAGAAATTTACATTACAGATTAGTAGATTCGGAGAAACATCACCTTTTGCAGATTTAGATATCGGGAGAAATTGTCTTTTGCCGATTTGTAGATTAGGTGAAAATCATAGATTTGGAGATAAGGAAAATCGCCCTTTGCAGCTGAGATGATTTAATTTGAAAAAATTGTCGGGCGTATATTTTTGTCCTGCAAAATAATTCATTCGAAACCGTGTCCTAGAAAATAAATGGGCCAGATTTAGAGGCCCTTGCCACTAATTTCTACTTATTTTAATCTATTTTAAATCTACATAACCCAGTTTAATTTATTTTAAACTAATTAACCCGTTTTGATTTATTTTAAATCTATTTAATCTATTTTTAACCTATTTAACCAATTTTAATTTTATTTAATTTATTTTAAATATATTTAATTGTCTTAAACCAAATTAAACTATTTTAAAATATTTAGAGCATTTTAGCTATTTAAAAATTTATTTTAACTATGTTAAACTATTTAAGCTATTTATAACTATCTAAACTATTTTCTAAAATTTAGACTAAGTAAACTGGAAGTGTTTATGTTCAAATCCTTGATTTAAAGGCGAATATGGTTAAATAATGTTATAGCCTAAGTTGGGATTTAAATGACATATTTGAAATATGATTATTTTGAAATGAGGGTTTAACCTATTTTGGAAATATGATTTTTGAAAGAAAATATGATTTCGGAAATGATAAGATTTCAAATGTGATATGATTTTGAAGGTGAATAAGATTTTGAAAGTGAATATGATTTCAGAAAGTAATATGGTTTGGATTGAATATTATATTTTGATATCAATATGAAATTGTTTTGGGAAATGTAAAAGAATCATCTTGTGTGTAATAAGCATTTAGTTATTAAAAAGATGGGGATCGGATATTGTCACATATTGTCATACTCTCTGCCAATACCGAAAACCACTTTAACACTTATGTACATGATGAAGATTTCAAAAATGAAGTAGGATGGTTTGGTGAACGATTATGTATGAGGTATTTAGGTGACCCTGACTCCCGTGAGTCAGCTTAGATATGGACTAAAACAGGAGCTATACCGGGCCAAGTGAGGTCGCACCTCCGATTAAGCACATTTCATCGATACCATACTATTACTTTATGATTGATTTAGTAGCCACCTTCGATTTTGATTATGGGAGTGCCTCCAAAGTGGGCGGTAGTAGCTGCTAGGCGTTACGACCAGTCCAGGAGTGCAATTGGTATATCTAACCTGGCATTTCCTCGAGTGTCGTGTTCACATGCCTTATCGCGCCTTCTACGAGTTTGTTTTGTACCATACCTATGAAGTTCCCTCTGTGTAAACCTCCAATTTACGGAGGAGCGTACGGTACTGTATAGACTATGGGAATATATAAATGTGTTAAGGTAGATATTGGTAATGCCTTAACACTATTTTAATACTTTACTTTACTGTAGACACTATTATAATAGCGTATTATACTACATAGTAGATAGTTTAATGGATACTTAGAAGATGGAAATCACGAACATCTCTTAAGTTATTGCACTCACATTGACACTGAATAGGAGATGTCAAACCTGTAAACATCTCTGATGCCGTTGCACTTATATCTTCACTGTTGATTTAACTTACATAAGATCTTTTACTTCTGACTCGAATGTTTTATCATTTCAATTCGCTCGGGTCAGAGCTTTTCAGTTTATCGAAGACTGCTTTCGAGAGGATGAAGAAGAAGATTTTGTATTATTATTTATTATATTTATTCCACTACATCATGTTGTTCCATCGCATTTATTTATTTATTTATTCTTGTTGTATGTAATTCTAATCCGTATTTTAAAGTATAATCAAATTTTATTTGTAAATAGCTTCATGAACTGTTGATTTGATTATTATATTTTGTCATTCCACTGTGAGATTCTGTGTTTGTTTTTTTTCTTTCTTTTATTTTTCTTATTAACCCATAACATTCCTCCCTTTTGAATGGTTTAAATTTGACATGTGTGGTTTATTTTCGATTTAAACCATGCAAAAAGGTGGATCGTTACACCTTAGCTTTGTGGGGTCTGACTCATATAGAATAGGGTAGTAATACCCTAGAATGAGTCGCTGAGTGTATATATATGAGAGAGTGTATTTGTTAGTGTTATAAAAGGTTTTGTGGTGTGTTAATTTTTTCTATTTAGTATTTATAAACTCTGGTCGGTATATAGGATGCTATGGCATCGACAGGAATTTCTAAACACTTAATAGGAAAGACCGACATAAAATTGTTTTGAAATATAGGTAAATGAAATAATTTTTGCTACTATATATTTTGTGTATAAAATAATAAATTTTATAAATGATATAGTTGGATGTAATATGTTGTTTGTTAGGTAGAGAAATTTTATAAATCTTGATTGGAAAATAGGATTTACAAATAAAGTAAATATAAATTAGAAGTTTAGAACTGAAATTTCGGGATTGCTAAAAATTTATTTAGAAAGATTTTGGAATATAATAATAGTTGTATTTATAAGTATTTTTTGATATAAATATTTCAAGATGGTTTGAAAGAAATGTTTTAAAAGAATTTTTTTAAAAGAAATAAGTTCTGTACTCCCCTCTCTATCGCTGGAAAAATAATTTCGGTGATGAGTGCATGCATCATCGACGTTCATCTTCGAGTTTCAAAGTGGGAAGACTGTTGTTGTAGTTTTATTGCACATTTGTTTTGGTAAATAAATCTTGATTTTGAATCCTTAAATATGATTTGATCTATAAAGGATATAAATATATGTATATTATTTTCTAAATGACTGAAATGAATCTGGGATTTAGTTCTTAAAACTTTTTGATAATTAATAGTTTTCAATTATTGCAATGAATGAAATCTTGACAATATTAATAATTGGAAACTTGCAAAATGAGGAAAATAAGAAATTGGAAGCTAAATTAATGAAATATATATGATATGGGAAATTGTGATATGTAAATCAAAGGATAGGAGATTAAGAAATATAACTATTGAACATTCTAAAGGACATAACGTATAATTCAGCAAATATTAAAAGTTGAAATGTTTAATGAGAACATGTAATAGAATATTATATAAGTAAACTTAGGAAATGAAGTTTTCATTAGAATTATGCTTATAAGTGAAGAATTAAGGTGTATAAAAATGTTATGAACTTAATTTAATAATTTGAAAAGGCTAGTAGTTATAATTTAATAAAAAGGTGGAATACTATAAGTAAATGATTATGAACTTAGGTAATGTTTGAAGCCAATTATAATTAGAGTAAATAGTAAAAGTGGATACTGTATGCGAAAGAAATAAAAGTGAAAGGTGAAAATCCTTTAAAAGTATGAGTTGTTTCACAAATGAGTATTTATGTAAAAAGGGAAATTAAAATAAATAGTAAATTTGAAGTAAACTGAAATAAAATGTATATAATACTTCAATAATGAATTCATTTATGATCCAAATAACTGAAATGGATATAACTTATGTAGGTAAAGAATGTAAATTAATGAAACAAGTCTTATATGAATGAACGAGAATTAAAATTTTGTAAGTAATGAACGTGAATTAAAGAAAAATCATTGTAAAATTAAAAAATGAACAATAAATGATGTGAAAAAAAGTTAAATAGAATAAACTTAAAATATATGCTAAATTCTTTTTTTGTTTCGGCTTATGGGACGTTGGGAAGTGATATTTTAAATTGTTTAAATTATATAAATAATCTATTAAGCTATCTAAGACTACTGAGTGTATGGCATATGTACCAACCAGCCTTTTCGGAAACTTTAAATCAATGATAAACCATACAAGTTAGAACTAAACCATACAGAAGGGCGGATTGTTATGGGGTAAATAAGAAAAAGCAGAGAAAGAAAAAGAACAAAACAGAATCTTGCAGCGGAACGGTAAAATATAATAATCAAATATACAGTTCATGAATATGTTTTACAAAATATTTGATCATATTTATACAATACATATCAGAGTTGCACATACCAGCGAATAATAATTAATGCAGCGGAATAAAGTATGTAGTGGAATATAATAGTAATTAATAAATCTTCGTTTTTGTCCTTTAGAATAAGGTCTTCCAAATCCTGAAATGCTCAGGCTGACCCGAACGAATTGAAAAGACAAAACACTCGAGTCGAAACTAAAAGATCTTATGTAAGTTAAATCAACAGTAAAGACTATGAGTGGAAGGGCGTCAGAGATGTTACAGGATTTGACATCTCCTATCCAGTGTCCAACGTGAGTGTAGTAACTTAAGAGATGCTCGGGATTCACATCTCCTAAGAATCCGTTAAACTATTTACTATGTACCAATATTTCGCTATTATGATAATGTCTATAGTAAAATTAACTTACTTTTAAATAGCGTTAAGGAGTGACCCAATATTACCCTTAACACATAATAGTCCCAGTAATGCATCCAATATCATGGTCCCTCCTGATCGGGAAGCCACCAGAGGATACCACACGGGCTACGGGAGAAAACCAAACTCGTACAAGGCGCGCTAGGGTAGGTGACACAACACAACTAGGAAATGCCAGGGCAGATATACCAATTACGCTTCCGGGCCGATGGTAACGCATAGCCGCAGCTACCGCCCACCTCGAGCCACACCCCCAAATAAAAAAAAATCAAAAGTGGCCACTGAATCAATCCAAAAGACAAAGTATAATATCGAAGGGATGTGTTCGATTAAAGGTGCTACCTTATTAGCCCGTCGATCGCTCATGTTTTAGCCACCTTATGCCAACTCACGGGAGTCGGGTCCACGTATTTACCTCAAAGGAAACGCCGCTGCCATCCTACTTCATTCTGGAATCTCCACCGCGTACGCGGTTGTTAAAGTGGTTTTCGGAGTTGGCAGAGAGTATGACAACTTCCGATCCCGGTCTCTTTAACAACCAAACATTATTATAACACCACGGTCATTTCAAAATAATTTTTACTTCAAAACTAGAATATAGTATCCATTTCAAAACCATATAAATACGATATCATTTTTGTTTTAAAACCCAAATCAATATGATATCATTCTAATTACAAAATATACCCTTTTTCCAAAAATCATAGCACTTCAACTCTATATTCCTTGAAATCCATAGCTTTGAGACATAACTTTAAATACTTAAATGGTTTAAATGTTAAATTACTTCATATAGTAAAATAGCTTCTTTAATTTCACAAATAAATTCCAAATTTTGATTTGAAGCCTTCAAATAAACCATTTCACATTTCTATATATTTCAAAGCTTTAAATATTCCACCATTTCAAAACTGATTCTTTGATAATTCCACACATATCAATTTCAATTTCAATTATTTAGATTTGCAATGTTTACTTAATAAACCCAATATCATTTAAGTAAAACCTTTAACTTCAAACAACTGCATATTCTTTAAATTTTTAAGTAAAACCTTTAACTTCAAACAACTGCATATTCTTTAAATTTTTAAGTAAAACCTTTAACTTCAAACAACTGCATATTCTTTAAATTTTATTAACTTGATATATTCATTTAAATCAACTTTATTTTCATTTAAACCACTCTAAACAAAATCAAGTTATAAGAATCATACCCTTTAAAATCTCAATTTATTTTAAATTTCAAAATCAATTTTTCGAGTATAATTCTTAAATAATTCAATTCAAACAAATTTCATATTTATATTCCAACTTAATTTTTATTTAAGTCATTAAAAAATCTATATATACCATATCTTAAACAGGTACTTAACCATATGATATAAAACAATCAAATTCCATTATTAAACTTATTTTTTTATTAAACAAACTTATACATAGCTTAAATTCAAGAATTTAACTATATATATATAATTAATATTTACATAATATCCAAAAATTAATATTTATTAAACCGTATATTTCTTTCCAAACCATAAAAATCACTTCAAAATATTTTTATATATAGACCTCGGTGCCTGTATAAAATTTTCTATCCTATGGTCAAGTGATACGTATATTTATCATTTCAGTCCGTAATTTAAAAAAATTTACGATTATATATCATTTCAAACCGCAATCCCGAATGAAATAAAATGCATAACAACTTGTAGTTTAAAATAATATTTAATACAACATCCATTCATCCATCAATAGATCACACATCCATCATAATCATCATCCAAAACAATCAATCAATACCAATTGATAACTGATAATATATATAACAGGTATTTAACTGGCAGTTATATTCAATAATAAAGTAAATAACGATTTAATTTAAATAAATGCAATAACTGAGATGATGATTAAAAATATACGAAAAATTCATAAATAAATGCATAATCACAATAAAAAATTAATTTAACAAACATAAGAAATTTTAGAAGTTGTGAGTGGGTTAAAACACTAACCTTTTGAATTTAAATTGAATTTAAATTCAATTTATATCCAAAAATTTGACTGTTTCAGACTTCATCCAAACAAGCGCCTAAATGTTCGGAATTCAGATACGATCCTATCAAAAGAAACCGTGCGTAAAACAGATATCGTATGTAAAAGTTATGCGATTCAGAACGATTGAAATCAAAATTAAATTAAAAACAAAACAAAATAACTCACCCTCAAAAAATTTGCCACGTCACCATCCCCTGCAATCTTTGCACACGCGAACAGAACGCCCTCACCCAGTAATGCCGAAACCTAAATTTCACAGCAAATTCGACACGCAGCCGCCTCCTTTCATCGCACCGTCGCGCAGCAGTGGGGCCACCGTGCCGAGAGCTAAGAGCACGCTGTCATCCCCGCTTCGAGCCGCCTCCAACCATACCCAAGTCGACGTTGAACGACGCCAAATCCGTGCAGCCGCCACCGTGAAATCTTGAAACCCTAGCAAATTTTGCAGAAAATCTAACCATTGTATAGCCAAAAAAACTGCAAGGATGAAGTCCCCTCGGTCCCCTCTTCAAAACCCAGAAAGGATTTCCCGATCAGACGAAGTACATCGTCGAGCGATGAATGGTCGAAAATTGATTTGTGATTTCTAGAAAATCGATGATTTAATTTGGAAAACAAATTATAGATCCATGATGCGTCCATCGAGAGCTTCGATATATAATTTTTCTGAATTTTTTTGAGGAGTTTGAAATTTCATTTAGATTTTTGAATTTCAATTGGATCTAGGGTTTTCAGCCATTGGAAAGAGGAAGAGCTGATGGAAATGTACGCATAGACAAATGAGAAATAGAGGTAGGCTAGGGTTTATAACAAGGTATATATAGGCAAGGTTGAAATAGAATAGATGGACCCGATTTATAAACGCGCCGAACGATGAATGGCCCAAAAAGCCCGTTCTCACTTCGGAACGAAATTTGGTCAAACCATATATCAAAATAGATGTTTAAAAATATTTTAAATATAATGGGAAAGGTTTCGAGTCCAAATTCCATCGTATGAAGAAGTTATGCTAAAATCAATATTTTTCCAATTGATTTCAATTTCATTGATTTCTGGGCGTTTCGAGTCCGTACGATCAAATGACAAGTCTGATCGCTACGAAACTTGAAATCCTACAATAATTCACTATTACGGATCCCATGAAACTGTTTCGTCGAAATCCGACTCAATGGCCAAAATGGCTATTTTTATATTAATTAAATAAATTATTTAATTAATTAAATCACTTCCCAGTTTGAACTCTACAATTCATATATTTAATCATATTGTATTACTTTAGAAATTTAAAAACCTTTATAACAATTTCCATATCAATTTAAAGTTAATAAATTCACAACTACATTGTTTAACTTTCAAATTAAATGAATTCACTACTTATCAGTTGCAATTCCCCTAAATCCATTTATTTGATCTTAAATCTTATTATAAATCAATTATAACTTACCGTCTTAAAGGTGATGTCAACATGGGTTTATATCTACTACACTAACATTCCAATTTTTCATCTTAATTCACGTTTACGAAATATTAAAATGTTTAATTTTAATTAATTGCGATAAACCCAATTATCACAATTTTAAATTCAAATAAATAGATAAATGTTGATTCCCATTCTCATTATTCAAACAATCATTATCCTATAAACATATTTAACATTTGTTTACGTTTCATTACAGTGATACTTCCAATTTCACCTTTACTTGTATTAAATATTTTATTTCCACTTATCGTAATAATTACTATAATTCAATCACATTGAAATTTATCAATTCCACCCATAAATTAAGATTTAAAAATCCAGTTAACTAATTTACCTTGGTTGCATCCTTTATTACATCAATTGTTAGAAAAATTTTCATTAACAAAATGTTAAATTAAGGTTTATTGTAATTGATTACCAAAGTTAATTTGACACATTAAATAAATAAACAACCTATGTTAATTGTCACCTATTTGCTTTTAATTGCATTTATAAGTTGTTAATTGTCACCTATTTGCTTTTAATTGCATTTATAAGTTGTTACCTATCAACCCATGTTATAATTCCATGTAGAACATTGATTTTATTCCATCACTATTTATTCATTATTAATTCATTGATTAATCCAACCTTTACATCTGCTTTTCTTATATTAGTTTGTTACCAAATATTCCTGTTTACAATTTATTATAACCCAAATGTTGTTTCAATCAATTGGGAATTGCATTGAATTAATGATTTATTGGCTTAGATCATACTATAACCAAGTTATATCATTTTCCATTATTTCATTTATTGGAATCCTATTCAATTTACACAATTCAGCTTTAATTAACTTCATTGTTATATTCTATCCTAGTTATTATTTCATTATTTATTATAATTACTTACATCATATGAATTCGTTCTATTACCCTAAATCAGAAATAGATTCATATATTCATACAATACTTACATTTATTTACTTAATTTGCATCCAATTACAATTAATACTCTTAATAAATTCATTTAGCTTTCTATTACACCAATTACTATCTTATGAATAAATTTTACACTCCCATTTTAAATTTACATTCACACTTTCCGTTATTATATTATAACTTTACAGTTTAAAAAAAATTCATTAATTGTCATCCATTCAACCTATTAATTATTACCCTAAATTAGCATTGTTACGTTTTAATTTACTTATTAGTTTACAACAAGTGCTACCATTAGTTCATACACTAATTCATTCCATTTCCATTCATTATACATTATTCTACTAATAAGTCAACATTTCAAATTATTAATTTACTTTTTATATCCCACTATAAATTAATGCACACATTCATTAAGATTTTAAATCAAATTAATCATTTCATCTTGGTAACATTCTTTTATTACAATAAGAATATAATTAACATTACATTATTTCACTTATTGGAAATACATCCAAGTTATTAACAATTAACTTACATTTATACTGTTACATTCAAGTTATTAAAAATTAACTTACCAATCTTATCCAAGTCATTATTTCCATTAACAATTCACTAAATTTTTATTTCCTTCAACATTAAGTTACCAAAATCTTCTTAAATTAAGAAATTTAATTACCGAATTTTTACCTGTCGTTACACCCTCCCCCACTCAAAGCTTTTCGTCCCCGAAAAGGAAAAAGAAGGGAAAATAAAGAATTAAAGAAATAATATATCCTATTTAAAATATTAAATATATAAAATTAATTTACAAAATCAATTAATTTAAACAAAATATATCAATTTATAACTCTTAAATCATTTTATATTCAAGTAAATAAAGTTTGGAAAAACTTTTTTAAAATTTTCTAAGACCAAAATTTACGGAAAATTTCGGCATAGTCTCCTTTGTACAGAGAGGCTCTAGAGAAAATATAATATCAAATATAAAAATATATAACATATATTTTCCAAAATAATATATATCCATGTAGGATCTAGATTAACCCTAGAGGGGGGGTGAATAGGGTTATAGCAAATTTTTCCGAATTAAACACAGAAACAAACTGCAGAAATAAATATGCTGAAAAATAAATCACACACAAAATTTACCCAGCTTCGGCAACCCCTGCCTACTGCTGCATTCCCAGATTTCTATTAGATTTAAACAGTTTCCCGCTTACAAACACTCTAACAGACTTGCAAACCCTACTACCGCCTATAGAGTTTTGCAAACTCGCATACCCTGCTAACTGGACTAACTCTAACTAGACAATCTGACAACACCTAAACCCTAGGTGATGATTTACCATGTTTTGTTTTAGAAATAAAATCAGACAAATAAAACAACCATTAAAAAAAATAAACAACAAATAACCCCTTAAACCCTAATTAAAAAAAATAAAGCCTCTTTATAAAACAAGCCGGCCCAATCTAGCCCGTTATCTTCTTTTGTTTGTTTTGCTAAAAAAAACAGCCCGGTTCCTTTCATGACAATGGCGGCTTCCTTCTTTTCTTTACAAATCAGAGATTTGTCCCCTTACGAAAATTAGGGCTTTGAAATGAGCAGCCGATAGTTGATCGTATGATTGATTTGGCTTCTTCTTTGTCGATCGATCATTCCTCTGAGTTGCTCATTGCTGTTTGATTGAGTTCGTCATTTGTTTTGGTATGTATTTTCTCTTTTTGCTTTTCTGGTTTTGGCTTGTTCGAACTCGATTGTTCTGTTGTCTATGATGATTTCTTGGGGTGTATTTATAGGGTTGAAACCCTAATTAACCACTGTCAGATTTGATTTCTATACGTCATTGATTATTTTCCTGAATTTGTTCTAGATTTGGAGTATTCCTTTCTTGATTTGATTTCGAATTATTGCTGTCCATATTTGTTTTCGAATTAATTAATTCGAAAATATCTTGCTGTATTTGTTGTCTCGGTCCCCATTTGAATTAATACTGACCATATGTGACTTCGAGAAATTTTATGCAGAGATTTCTTTCCAAATTAGATTTTCTTTGACTTAATCAAAGACTTAATCAAAAGATACGAATTTTGTTCTTTAACTTCGGCTTGATTTCTGCACTGATTTGTACTTGCCATTGTCTTTGCATTCCCTACTGCACATTCACCTGTTTACTATATATGTGCATATATACAAATGTATGTGTGTATGCATATATTTTTGGGTTTGTACTTGGATTTGAACTGCTTCATGTTATGTTGATCTTGATTTTGGAGCTGCCACTGACTTCTTTGTTGTAACTTGAAACTGTTTTGACAATTCGAATTTCACTTGCATACTCCATGTTGCATTATCACTGTGTTGCATTGTAGCTCCATCTTGACTTGGACTTTTTCACTGTATCAGATGCTACACTTGTTCATGTATTCAACTGTTGCACTTGAGTTTGTTTCCACTGCTTCATCATGTTGTATTCATCCCTGTACATGTGCACAGAGTTTGTTGTTGCACTCGATGTTTGTAGCTTCACTATGTTTACTGTTGCAGTGGTTTGTCTGACCTTGTATGCTTCAAGTTGCCTTGAGTTGAACCTATCTTGGGTTTGACCTTGTTTGTGACTTTTGTGCATTGTGCTATGTTGTTGTATTTGCATTGTGTTACTGATTTTGGTCGAGACTTTGTTTGTTGCAGTTTGTCACTGTAATTGCTGTTACATTACTTCACACTGTTGCATTTGTTCATGTAGCTCACTGTGTTGCATTGTACTGCCTTTGTGTTGTTCACCATGTTGCATACCTGTTTTTATGCTTTGTGACATTCGGGTTTGTTGTGTACTTGTCTACTGCAGTTTCATTGTGACTCGACTGTGTTGTTTTGTCTCTGTTTGCTTGGTAGCAGCTATGTAGTTGCTATGCATCACTATATATATATTCTCTGTTTGGTATTGGTGCAGTTTCCATTACTGTTGTGCCTTCGGGAGTTTGCACTGCTTCATGTTGAATTCATTGAAGTGTTGATTGCTCTTGTTGATGACGCACACGAGTTGGCGAGGCAGTGCACACGTGTATACATGTACACGTGTGTATTACAGCCACTCACGATTATCTGTAAGAACACTGATATGCACAGATATTACACAATCAAAGATGATGACAATAACCCATGTATCTGAGACACAAACAAATTTTTATTTTTGCAAATTCAAATTTGTTTGTTTTCAGATTACTGTTGTAGTTGCTAATTATACAGGTACACAGGAGACGGGACAAGAAGTGGAGCTGGATAATGCAGATAGATGTAGATGTGCAGACAGAGTGAAAAAAAACTGAGTGTTGAGTGTTGTAGTGTAAAATGTATGAACTGGTGTATGTATATATAGAGAGAGCTGAAAACTTTGTATTGTTTAAGTGTTGTAATAAAATATTATATTGAATAAAAAAAATACTGGTTGAATTATATAAATTCTGTGCAATAGTATAATTATTCAATATGAATATTTCTTCCTTTCTGTATATAGTCCAAACTGCAAACACATATATATATTGATATATTTTGTTATCATCAAACAAAAAATCACATCAAACAATCTCCCCCTTTTGATGATGACAAACATATATATTAAAGATTTTGAAATGCTAATACATGTGTTTGAGCATGAAATGTTTTAGCTCCCCCTATTTGAATGCTCCCCCTACAACCAAGACCACTCCCTATTTAGAAGATAACAAAAATTACTGATGAATAAACGAACTAAGGAAAATTATCTAACAACATTAAACAAATATTGTTGAAGTATTCCAAAAAATATTTACTTCCTTATCAAAATCTAGTTCTTTTCTCCCCCTTTTGGCATTATCAAAAGACTGACAAACAACAATGGAACATTAGGAACAAAAAATAATATATCATAACAAGATAACAACTTCCACATTGTAGAGAATGGATCGATGATTGGTTTAAGAAGAGAGATATTTTAACATTAATTTGACATTTTAAGCACAAAAAATAAGCACTGCATAACCACGCATAACCATAAGGACTTTTAAATGGAATTAGCAGTTACTTATTAGTCTAAGCATCCGGACTTTTAAGTGAGACTAGAATACTTAGTTACCATACTCCATCCATGCATAACCATAAGGACTTTTAAATGAGAATGGAGTAATGATAAAAATAATTCACTCACATGCTCCATCCATGCATAACCATAAGGACGTTTAAATGAGAATGGATGCATGAGAGTTATTATTATTTATTATTATAATTGTATATATATATATATATATTTTATTTTATTTTATTTTTTTATTATTTTTTTATTATTTTTTTATTTTTTTTTTATAAATAATTCATTCTTCTTATTTTACAAAACCATTATGAACGATAGAAAGATGGTAGAAATAGAAATGATCGTGGAATAAGTTACCAAGTTAATTATATTATGTAATATCCAGTACTGAATACCATATTCGAATCAATCTTTGGATAATATCCAAAACTGGTTTGAATCCTAGAAATTTAAGTTGAAAGTATATATCCAAGAATATTTCAACAAAGAAAATGAAAAATGATTAGTCAATTTCTATAATCCCCAAATCCAAACGTAATCTGGAAAATCTTTCTTCTGGGAGGGGTTTTGTGAAAATATCAGCATGTTGAGTCTCAGTTGAAATATATTCAATGCAAATGTCTTCCTTAGCAATGTGATCTCTAAGAAAGTGGTGTCTCACATCAATGTGTTTTGTGCGTGAATGATGAACAGGATTATTTGATAAGTCTATTGCACTTTTACTGTCACATTTAATGGAACTTGTTTATAAACTAAGCCAAAATCAGAAAGAGTTTGCATCATCCATAAAATTTGAGCACAACAACTCCCTAAAGCAATATATTCTGCTTCAGTGGTGGATAATGCAACACAGTTTTGTTTTCGACTTGACCATGAAACTAACGAGTGTCCTAGCATAAAACATGTTCCACTAGTGCTTTTCCTATCAACCAATGAACCAGCATAATCAGCATCAGAATAGCCAACTAAATCAAAATTTTCACAAGAAGGATACCATAACCCAAGTTTGTTTGTGTGTGAAAGATATCTCAAAATTCGTTTAGTGGCTTTCAAATGAGATTCTTTAGGATTAGATTGAAAACGTGCACACAGACACACAGAGAACATAATATCAGGTCTAGAAGCAGTAAGATAGAGAAGTGAACCAATTATCCCTCGATATTTCTTTTGATCAACAGCACTTCCTTTCTCGTCTTTGTCCAACTTTGTTGATGGGCTCATAGGAGTTCTCAATGGTTTGGAGTTCTCAAGTCCAAATTTCTTCAACAGTTCCAACACATACTTGGATTGTGAAATGAAAATGCCATCACTGCTTTGCTTGATTTGAAATCCAAGAAAATATTTCAATTCTCCAACCAAGCTCATCTCGAATTTAGCCTGCATGACTTGTTCAAATTTCTCGCACAAGAGTTCATTAGTAGCACCATAAATGATATCATCTACATAAATCTGAACAATCAAAAAATCACTTCCTTTATGTAATAGAAACAGTGTTGTGTCAGCACTCCCCTTTTTAAAGCCATTTTCCAAAAGATATGTACAAAGGCAGTCATACCAAGCTCTAGGAGCTTGCTTAAGACCATATAATGCTTTTTCAAGTTTATACACATGATTTGGAAAATCGTGATTTTCAAAACCGGGGGGTTGTTCAACAAAAACCTCTTCTTTCAAATCACCATTTAGAAAAGCACTTTTTACATCCATTTGTTTAAGTTTGAAACCTTTATAACAAGCAAAGCTTAGCAAAATCCTAATGGCTTCTAACCTAGCAACTGGAGCAAATGTTTCATCAAAATCTATGCCTTCTATTTGGTTATATCCTTTTGCGACCAACCTAGCTTTGTTTCTAATTACATTTCCTGATTCATCAAGTTTGTTTTTGAACACCCATTTAGTTCCTACAATTGGATAATCATTTGGCCTAGGAACTAATTTCCAAACTTTATTTCTCTCAAATTGATTAAGTTCATCTTGCATTGCTAGAATCCAACTTTCATCATTAAGAGCCATTTCAACAGAATCAGGTTCAATTTCAGAAATAAAACCACTATGGCAACAAAACGCACACAAATTTTTATCAAATGAAGAGAGAGTGCGTATACCTTCCGTAGGATCTCCTATAACCAATTCAGGAGGATGATTGGTTTTGAACTTCAATCTATCAGCATCAACAGTCCTACTTTCACCTTGCTCACTAGATGTTCCTTCTTTAATGCCTTCATGATCTACCCCATCATCAATCGTTTTTTCAGTCGTCCTTTCCAGATCAGATTCATCAAATTTCACATTGATTGATTCAACAATTGTCTTTGTTCGTTTGTTGTATATCCTGTAAGCCTTGCTCCTGGTTGAATAGCCCATGAAAATTCCCTCATCGGCCTTTGATTCAAATTTTCCAAGTTGATCACCTGTGTTAAGAATGAAACAAGGGCATCCAAAAACACGAAAGTAAGAGATGTTAGGTTTCCTTTCATGCCACACTTCATAAGACGTTTTGCCAAGTATTGGTCTAATCATTACTCTATTCATTACGTAGCACGAAGTATTCACCGCCTCTGCCCAAAAAGTTAGAGGTAGTTTATACTCACTCAACATGGATCTAGCCAATTCTTGCAATGTACGATTTTTCCTTTCAACCACCCCATTTTGTTGAGGTGTTCGTGGAGCAGAAAATTCATGTTTTAAACCATTTTCTTCACAAAAGTTTTCAAATTCCGAATTTTCAAATTCGCCTCCATGATCACTTCTTAAAGTTTTAATTGAAACTCCTTTTTCATTTTGAACAAGTTTAGCAAATTTTGAAAAATAATCAAAAGATTCAGACTTTTTGGCTAAGAAATAAACCCATGTAAATCTAGAATAATCGTCAACCAATACATAACAATAACGTTTTCCATTCAAGCTTGCAATTTCATTTGGTCCAAATAAGTCCATATGAATTAATTCGAGGACCCTTGATGTGCTAACAATGTTTTTAGGGCGAAATGATGATCGACTAAGCTTGCCCAAGGAACATGCTTTACACACTTTGTTATCTTTAAATTTCTGATGTGGTAACCCTCTGACTAATTCTTTCATTTCAAGATTTTTTAAGAGACTCATGCTAGCATGTCCAAGTCTCCTATGCCACAAAGATGCCTCTTCGTCAGTGGCTACCAAACATCTGGAAAGATTTAGATTGTCAAACGAAAGCGAGTAGACATTTCCTTTTCTTTTGCCCATAAAAACTATGTTATTGGAAGTTTTATCAATGATCTTGCAAGTATCACTATCAAAAAACACATTCATACCTTTGTCACATAGTTGGCTAATAGAAATGAGATTGTGATGCAAATTATCAACGTATAAAACATTAGTCAATGAAAAAGTACCATTACTTACTTCACCTTTCCCAATAATCTTACACTTGCTATTGTCTCCCATGATCACATTTCCACCTCTAAAATTCTCTAGGCTAAGGAACTTAGATTTATCACCTGTCATATGTCTAGAACAACCTGAGTCTAGAAACCATTCTTGTTGCTCCTTAGCCCGCCAACAGACCTACATAAAGAGAGAGAAGGATGACCTAGAGAAACTCTTAGGTCCAATGATATTAGTAACTGAAGCATTGTGAATAAACAATCCCTTTGGAACCCAAACTTGTTTTGTCCTTTCATTTTTGTTCCTATAGACATGAAATTTGTTTGTAGAATTCTTAGGAACCCAAACTTGTATAAATTTTGTGTTCTTGTTCCTATGACTACAATTTTCAACACGATGTCCAATTTCACTTCTAACAAAGATACTCTTACCTTTTGCACAGTCATCAACCTGTGTTTTCCCAAAACCTAGTCCTTCTCTGTTATTAGCAAAGAGTTGATTTCCCAATAACATGTTAAATGATTTTTCTCCTCTTGAAAAGTTATTCAGAGATTTCTCAAGATTTTGGACTTTGGTTTTTAGTGTTGTGTTTTCAGTTACAAGTGTGGTGCATCTATTTATAAAATCCTTTTTCCTAGTGTCAATGGTTTCCTTAAGACTTGAGTTTTCTTTTTCAAGATTGTCGAAGCTATTCTTAAGTCTTGATATCTCTGAATCTAAAATTTTACATTTTTTACAGTCTAGGTTCTGAATATTTTCAAGTTCAGTTTCTAACCTAGTATTCTCATGAACAAGTTCTCTCCTGTCAGACTTCAATTTTTCAATTTTAGTTTCAAGAGTATCAATTGTATTAGTAAGATCATAACACATCAAAACAAGTTCTTTATAAGAATAGTCACGTACCTCACTGGATTCCTTTGAACTTGTTTCTGAATCTGATTTTCCCATAAGACATAAGTTAGCCTCTTCTGAGCTATTATCCGAAACTTCTTCTCCTTCTTCATCATCCCAAGTTGCTGCAAAGGCCTTCTTCTTCTTTTTCTTTCCTTTGTTGTTTTTGAGAAGTGGACATTTTTGTTTGAAATGGCTAGGCTTTTTGCAGTTAAAGCATGTCAATTCATTATCGGAATTGTCAGAATCTTTTGACCTATTACCACTTGTTTTCTTCTTGCGTGGCCTGAATTTTGACCATTTTCTAAGATTATTGACAGCCATCGCAAGCTCTTCAATTGGATCTTCTTCTTCTTCATCGCTTTCTTCTTTGCTCTTCAAGGCAATTGTCTTCTTTTTTGATTCGGAGTTGTTACGTTCCTCCTTTGCCTTTAGCTCAAGCTCATATGTCATCAAGTTTCCGATCAACTCCTCCATGCTTAGTTTACTCAGATCTTTCGATTCTTGTATTGCCGTGACTTTTGCCTCAAAGTTCATTGGTAAGACTCGCAGTATCTTCCGCACAAGCTCTACTTCAGTGAAGACCTTCCCAAGCGCTCTAGCATTGTACACCAAAGTTGAAAATCGTCCAAACATATCCTTTATGCTCTCGCCTTTTTCCATCACAAAGTTTTCATATTCATTGCTAAATAGAGCTAGACGTGACTCCTTGACTTGAGAAGTTCCTTCGTGTGTCACCTCCAAAGTGTGCCAAATTTCCTGTGCTGTTGTACAATGAGAAATTCTGTTAAATTCATTTTTATCAAGAGCACAGATCAAAGCGTTCATTGCTTTGGCATTTGTAGTTTTTAGTTTCTTATCGTTAGCATCCCACCTATCCTTAGGTTTAGGAATCTCAGTATCACTAATAACTATAGTGGGAGATTTATAGCCAGTTTCAATAATATCCCAAACATCATAATCGACAGAACTAAGATAAATACTCATCCTAACTTTCCAATAAGCATAATCATTCCCATTAAACATGGGTGGCCTAGCAATAGACTGCCCCTCAGAAAAAGCATTATTTGGTGGATTCATGACTCTAGAGTTAAAGTAAAATACCTAGCTCTGATACCACTTGTAGGATCTAGATTAACCCTAGAGGGGGGGGTGAATAGGGTTATAGCAAATTTTCCGAATTAAACACAGAAACAAACTGCAGAAATAAATATGCTGAAAAATAAATCACACACAAAATTTACCCAGCTTCGGCAACCCCTGCCTACTGCTGCATTCCCAGATTTCTATTAGATTTAAACAGTTTCCCGCTTACAAACACTCTAACAGACTTGCAAACCCTGCTACCGCCTATAGAGTTTTGCAAACTCGCAAACCCTGCTAACTGGACTAACTCTAACTAGACAATCTGACAACACCTAAACCCTAGGTGATGATTTACCATGTTTTGTTTTAGAAATAAAATCAGACAAATAAAACAACGTTTAAAAAAAATAAACAACAAATAACCCCTTAAACCCTAATTAAAAAAAATAAAGCCTCTTTATAAAACAAGCCGGCCCAATCTAGCCCGTTATCTTCTTTTGTTTGTTTTGCTAAAAAAAAACAGCCCGGTTCCTTTCATGACAATGGCGGCTTCCTTCTTTTCTTTACAAATCAGAGATTTGTCCCCTTACAAAAATTAGGGCTTTGAAATGAGCAGCCGATAGTTGATCGTATGATTGATTTGGCTTCTTCTTTGTCGATCGATCATTCCTCTGAGTTGCTCATTGCTGTTTGATTGAGTTCGTCATTTGTTTTGGTATGTATTTTCTCTTTTTGCTTTTCTGGTTTTGGCTTGTTCGAACTCGATTGTTCTGTTGTCTATGATGATTTCTTGGGGTGTATTTATAGGGTTGAAACCCTAATTAACCACTGTCGGATTTGATTTCTATACGTCGTTGATTATTTTCCTGAATTTGTTCTGGATTTGGAGTATTCCTTTCTTGATTTGATTTCGAATTATTGCTGTCCATATTTGTTTTCGAATTAATTAATTCGAAAATTTCTTGCTGTATTTGTTGTCTCGGTCCCCATTTGAATTAATACTGACCATATGTGACTTCGAGAAATTTTATGCAGAGATTTCTTTCCAAATTAGATTTTCTTTGACTTAATCAAAGACTTAATCAAAAGATACGAATTTTGTTCTTTAACTTCGGCTTGATTTCTGCACTGATTTGTACTTGCCATTGTCTTTGCATTCCCTACTGCACATTCACCTGTTTACTATATATGTGCATATATACAAATGTATGTGTGTATGCATATATTTTTGGGTTTGTACTTGGATTTGAACTGCTTCATGTTATGTTGATCTTGATTTTGGAGCTGCCACTGACTTCTTTGTTGTAACTTGAAACTGTTTTGACAATTCGAATTTCACTTGCATACTCCATGTTGCATTATCACTGTGTTGCATTGTAGCTCCATCTTGACTTGGACTTTTTCACTGTATCAGATGCTACACTTGTTCATGTATTCAACTGTTGCACTTGAGTTTGTTTCCACTGCTTCATCATGTTGTATTCATCCCTGTACATGTGCACAGAGTTTGTTGTTGCACTCGATGTTTGTAGCTTCACTGTGTTTACTGTTGCAGTGGTTTGTCTGACCTTGTATGCTTCAAGTTGCCTTGAGTTGAACCTATCTTGGGTTTGACCTTGTTTGTGACTTTTGTGCATTGTGCTATGTTGTTGTATTTGCATTGTGTTACTGATTTTGGTCGAGACTTTGTTTGTTGCAGTTTGTCACTGTAATTGTTGTTACATTACTTCACACTGTTGCATTTGTTCATGTAGCTCACTGTGTTGCATTGTACTGCCTTTGTGTTGTTCACCATGTTGCATACCTGTTTTTATGCTTTGTGACATTCGGGTTTGTTGTGTACTTGTCTACTGCAGTTTCATTGTGACTCGACTGTGTTGTTTTGTCTCTGTTTGCTTGGTAGCAGCTATGTAGTTGCTATGCATCACTATATATATATTCTCTGTTTGGTATTGGTGCAGTTTCCATTACTGTTGTGCCTTCGGGAGTTTGCACTGCTTCATGTTGAATTCATTGAAGTGTTGATTGCTCTTGTTGATGACGCACACGAGTTGGCGAGGCAGTGCACACGTGTATACATCTACATGTGTGTATTACAGCCACTCACGATTATCTGTAAGAACACTGATATGCACAGATATTACACAATCAAAGATGATGACAATAACCCATGTATCTGAGACACAAACAAATTTTTATTTTTGCAAATTCAAATTTGTTTGTTTTCAGATTACTGTTGTAGTTTCTAATTATACAGGTACATAGGAGACGGGACAAGAAGTGGAGCTGGATAATGCAGATAGATGTAGATGTGCAGACAGAGTGAAAAAAAAACTGAGTGTTGAGTGTTGTAGTGTAAAATGTATGAACTGGTGTATGTATATATAGAGAGAGCTGAAAACTTTGTATTGTTTAAGTGTTGTAATAAAATATTATATTGAATAAAAAAAATACTGGTTGAATTATATAAATTCTGTGCAATAGTATAATTATTCAATATGAATATTTCTTCCTTTCTGTATATAGTCCAAACTGCTAACACATATATATATTGATATATATTTTGTTATCATCAAACAAAAAATCACATCAAACAATCCCAACCCGGGAAAAACAATAATATAACGCTATAAACCGTAATCTGAAAACGTACCTATTTGTCGGGCAAATTACGCTTATATTATGAAACCAAAAGTAGTAGCAATTGCTTCCATAACTTGTTTTTCACTTATATAATCCAAATAGGTTAACAATTATATAAATTGAAATATTTAAAGTGGTTTCAACCATAAAAAAACAAATCAATACAACATCAATCACTTGCAACCAGGCATACAACCATCACATAGAATCAACACATATCAATCATTCATTCATATCTAACAAAACAAATAGTTGTTCGGGTTCAACTTTAAATTGCACAGAGTGGGAAATATACTACTTAGTGCACCATTTACTCAACAGTCTTAGATGAAGCTAAATAGATTATTCATACATCCAAACAAATTTAAAGTATCCTTGCCCAAACAACCATAAACCAAAACAACAACCAACCAACTCAGAAAATAGATTAAATTCAGTCTTAATCATTCTTTTCATACATTTATGGTTTGATATCCTTTTTATTCCATTAATACCCACCTTCATATTTTTTTCATTACTTGCTAACTTCCTTTCATTTATTAATGGAATTCATGTTCTATTCAATGGCTTAGCATTTATATTCATTTATTTAAGTTTCTAATTGCTTACTTGCAATACTTACTTTCTATCATGTTTTATTATAGTACATTTCAACTATAACTTAAGTTCATAACCATTTCAACATCAAATTTTTATTTATTAAAGAAATTCATTGAACACTTTCATTCATAAGTTTACTTGTACGACTTCCATTATATTTTCTTATTAAACATTTCAACTTTTAATATTTGGTAAGTTATATATATGCTTTTAATGAATGTAATTGAAATCATACAAGTTTATCTTCTTTCTTTCAATTAATTAGATGTTCAAAATTTTTATCTTTTGTCCTATAAGTTATAATTTCAACTTTCTACTAATCTCAATTATAACTTAGCATTACATTTCTTATTTCATTTAAAGGTTTCAATTACTAGTTAAATTCCATTTCACTACACTAACTAAAACTATTAATTAATTGGAAACTTAAGAACTAAATACCGGTTAAGTTTCAAATCATTTTAAAATAACGAATAAATATATACTTATAATTTATATATATCCAATTATAATTAAAAAAATTATATTTGGTTTATCAAAAAAAATCTGCAGTAAACTACTACAGTGGCCTTCCCACTTCGAAACTCGAAAATGAATGTCGATGATGCAGCCGCCATCAGCAAAATTATTTTCTAGCGACAGAGAGGGAAGTACAGAACTTAAATTTTCCAAAATCTTCTTAAAACAAATCTTTCAAATTGTATTGAAATATTTATATAAGAAAATACTTCTAAATAATATTATTATTATATTCCAAAATCATTGAAAGAAATTTCAAAACCCCAGGACTTAAGTTCTAAATTTCCAATTTTCATTTATTTTATTCTCACTCTTATTTCAACTATTATTTATAAATTTCATTACCTAACACCCAATATACTACAACCAAAAGTATATCATCTATAAAAAATTATTTTATATATATAGAAAATATAATAGGCAAAATTATTTCATTCACCTATATTAAAAACAAATATTATGTCGGTCTGTCCTATTAAGTGTTTAGAAATTCCTATTGATGTCATAGCATCACATGCACCAACCAGAATTTATAAATACAAAACGGAACAGATTAACACAATATTAAAACCTTTTTATAACACTAAAAAATACGCTCTCTCATATATATACACTCAGCGACTCACCATAGAGTATTACTACCCTATTAGTAAAGAGTCAAACCCCACAAAGCTAGGGTTAATCGCTAAACCAAAGCTCTGATACCAGATGTAACAACCAGCCTTTTTGTACGCTTTAAATTGACGATAAACCACACACGTCTGACTTAAACTATACAGAAGGGAGGATTGTTATGGGGTAAATAAGAAAAAGCAGAGAAAGAAAAAGAACGAAACAAAATCTTGCAGCGGAACGATAAAATATAATAATCAAATATACAGTTCATGAATCTTTTTTACAAAATATTTGATCATATTTATACAATGCATATCAGAGTTGCACATACTAGCGAATAATAATTAATCCAGTGGAATAAAGTGTGCAGTGGAATATAATAATAATTAATAAATCTTCGTCTTCGTCCTCCAGAATACGGTCTTCCAAATCCTGAAATGCTCAAGCTGACCCGAGCGAATTGAAAAGACAAAACACTCGAGTCAAAACTAAAAGATCTTATGTAAGTTAAATCAACAGTAAATACTATGAGTGGAACGGCATCAGAGATGTTCACGGGATTTGACATCTCCTATCCAGTGTCTAACGTGGGTGCAGTAACTTAAGAGATGCTCGGGACTCACATCTCCTAAGGATCCGTTAAACTATTTACTATGTAGTAATATTTCGCTAATATAATAATGTCTATAGTAAAATAAACTTACTTTTAAATAGCGTTAAGGAGTGACCCAATATTCCCCTTAACACCTAATAGTCCCAGTAGTCCATCTAATATCATGGTCCCTCCTGATCGGGAAGCCACCAGAGGATACCACACGGGCTGCGGGAGAAAACCAAACTCGTACAAGGCGCGCTAGGGTAGGTGACATGGCACAACTAGGTAATGGCAGGGTAGATATACCAATTGCGCTCCCAGGCCGGTGGTAACGCATAGCCGTAGCTACCGCCCACCTCGAGCCACACCCCCAAATATAAAAATCAAAAGTGGCCACTGAATCAATCCAAAAGTCAAAGTATAATATCGAAGGGATGTGTCCGATCAAAGGTGCTACCTCATTAGCCCATCGATCGCTCCTGTTTTGGCCACCTTATGCCAACTCATGGGAGTCGGGTCCATGTATTTACCTCAAAGAAAACACCACCGCCATCCTACTTCATTCTGGAATCTCCACCAAGTACACGGTTGTTAAAGTGGTTTTCGGAGTTGGCAGAGAGTATGACAACTTCCGATCCCGGTCTCTTTAACAACCAAACGTTATTATAACACCGCAGTCATTTCAAAATAATTTATACTTCAAAACTAGAATATAGTATCCATTTCGAAACCATATAAATACGATATCATTTCTGTTTTAAAACCTAAATCAATATGATATCATTCTAATTTCAAAATATATCCTTTTTCCAAAAATCATAGCACTTCAACTCTATATGCCTTGAAACCCATAGCTTTGAGACAAACTTTAAATACTTAAATGGTTTAAATGTTAAATTACTTCATATAGTAAAATAGCTTCTTTAATTTCACAAATAAATTCCAAATTCTGATTTGAAACCATCAAATAAACCATTTCACATTTCCATATATTTCAAAGATTTAAATATTCCACCATTTCAAAACTAATTCTTTGATAATTCCACACATACCAATTTCAATTACTATTATTTAGATTTGTAATGTTTACTTAATAAACCCAATATCATTTAAGTAAAACCTTTAACTTCAAACAACTGCATATTCTTTAAATTTTATTAACTTGATATATTCATTTAAATCAACTTTATATTCATTTAAATCACTCTAAACCAAATCAAGTTATAAGAATGGTACGCTTTAAAATCTCAATTTATTTTAAATTTCAAAATCAAATTTTTTGAGTATAATTCTTAAATAATTCAATTCAAACAAATTTCATATTTATTTTCCAACTTAATTTTTATTTAAGTCGTTAAAAACTCTATATACACCATATCTTAAATATGTACTTAACCATAAGATATAAAACAATCAAATTCCATTATTAAACTTATTTTTTATTAAACAAACTTATACATAGCTTAAATTCAAGAATTTAACTATACATATAAAATTAATATTTACATAGTATCCAAAAATTAATATTTATTATACTGTATATTTCTTTCCAAACCATAAAAATAACTTCAAAATATTTTTATATATAGACTGCGGTGCATGTATAAAATTTTCTATCCTGTGGTCAAGTGATACGGATATTTATCATTTCACTCTGTAATTTAAAAAAATACGGTTATATATCATTTCAAACCGCAATCCCGAATGAAATAAAATTCATAACAACTTGCAGTTTAAAATAATATTTAATACAACATCCATTCATCCATCAACAGATCACACATCCATCATAATCATCATCCAAAACAATCAATCAATACCAATAGATAACTGATAATATATATAACAGGTATTTAACTGGTAGTTATATTCAATAATAAATTAAATAACGATTTAATTTAAATAAATGCAATAACTGAGATGATGATTAAAAATATATGAAAAAGTCATAAATAAATGCATAATCACAACAAAAAATTAATTTAACAAACATAAGAATTTTTAGAAGTTGTGAGTGGGTTAAAACACTCACCTTTTGAATTTAAATTGAATTTAAATTCAATTTAAACCCAAAAATTTGACAGTTTTAGAATTCATTCAAACTACCGCCAAAATGTCCGGAATTCAGATACGATCCTACCAAAAGAAACCGTGTGTAAAACGGATATCGTATGTAAAAGTTATACGATTCAGAACGATTGAAATCAAAATTAAATTAAAAACAAAACAAAATAACTCACCCTCACAAAATATGCCACGTCACCATCCCCTGCAATCTTTGCGCACGCGAATAGAACGCCCTCACTCAGTAACGCCGAACCTAAATTTCACCGCAAATTCGACACACGGCCGCCTCCTTTCAACGCGCCGTCGCGCTGCAGTGGGGCCACCGTGCCGAGAGCCAAGAGCTTGCCATCATCCCTACTTCGAGCCGCCTTCAACCATACCCAAGTCGACATCGAACGATGCCAAATCCGTGCAGCCGCCACCGTGAAATCTCGAAACCCTAACAAATTTTGCAGCAAATCTAACCATTGAATCGCCAAAAAAACTGCATGGATGAAGTCCCCTCGGTCCCCTCTTCAAAACCCAGAAAGGATTTCCCGATCAGACGAAGTTCATCGTCGAGCGATGAACGGCCGAAAATTGATTTGCAATTTTTGAAAAATCGATTATTCAATTTGGAAAACAAATTACAGATCCGTGATGCATCCATCGAGTGCTTTGATATATAATTTTTCTGAATTTTTTTGAGGAGTTTGAAATTTCACTTAGATTTTAGAATTGCAATTGGATCTAGGGTGTTCAGCCATTGGAAAGAGGAGGAGCTGATGGAAATGTACACAAAGACAAATGAGAAATAGAGGTAGGCTAGGATTTATAACAGGGTGTATATAGGTAAGGTTGAAATAAAATAGATGGGCACGATTTATAAACGCGTTGAACGATGAATGGCCCAAAAAGCCCGTTCTAACTCCAGAACGAAATTTGGTCAAACCATATATCAAAATAGATGTTTAAAAATATTTTAAACACAATGGAAAAGGTTTCGAGTCCAAATTCCATCGTATGAAGAAGTTATACAAAAATCAATATTTTTCAAATTGATTTCAATTTCATTGATTTCTGTACGTTTCGAGTCTGTACGATCAAACGACAAGTCCGATCGCTACAAAACTTGAAATCCTACAATAATTCACCATTATTGATCCAATGAAACTGGTTTCATCGAAACCCAAGTCAGTGGCCAAATGGCTATTTTTATAGTAATTAAATAAATAAACTAATTAAATCACTTCCCAATTTAAACTCTATAATTCATAAATTTAATCATCTTGTATTACTTTAGAAATTTAAAACCTTTATAACAATTTCCATATCAATTTAAAGTTAATAAATTCACAACTACAATGTTTAACTTTCAAATTAAATAAATTCATTACTTATCAGTTGCAATTCCCCTAAATCCATCTATTTGATCTTAAATCTTATTATAAATCAATTATAACTTACCCTCTTAAAGGTGATGTCAACATGGGTTTATATCTACTACACTAATATTCCAATTTTCATCTTAATTCACGTTTACGAAATATTAAAATATTTAATTTTAATTAATTGCGCTAAACCCAATTACCATAATTTTAAATTCAAATAAATAGATAAATGTTGATTCCCATTTTCATTATTCAAACAATCATTATCCTATTAACATATTTAACATTTGTTCACGTTTCATTACACTGATACTTCCAATTTCACCTTTACTTGTATTAACTATTTTATTTCCACTTATTCGTAATAACTACTATAATTCAATCATATTGAAATTTGTCAATTTCCCCATAAATTAAGATTTAAAAATCCAATTAACTAATTTACCTTGATTCCATCCTTTATTACATCAATTGTTACATAAATTTTCATTAACAAAACATTAAATTAAGGTTATTGTAATTGATTACCAAAGTTAATTTGACACATTAAATAAATAAACAACCTATGTTAATTGCCACCTATTTGCTTTTAATTGCATTTATAAGGTTGTTACCTATCAACCCAGGTTATAATTCCATATAGAACATTGATTTTATTACATCACTATTTATTCATTATTAATTCATTGATTAATCCAACCTTTACATTTGCTTTTCTTATATTAATTTGTTACCAAATATTCCTGTTTACAATTTATTATAACCCAAATAGTTGTTTCAATCAATTGGGAATTGCATTGAATTAATGATTTATTGGCTTACATCATCCTATAACCAAGTTATACCATTTTCCATTATTCATTTATTGCAATCCCATTCAATTTACCCAATTCATCTTTAATTAACTTCGTTGTTATATTCCATCCTAGTTATTATTTCATTATTTAGTATAATCACTTACATTATATGAATTTGTTCTATTACCCTAAATCTGACATAAATTCATATATTCATATAATAGTTACATTTATTTACTTAATTTGCATCCAATTACAATTAATACTCTTAATAAATTCATTTAGCTTTCTATTACACCAATTACTATCTTATGAATAAATTTTACATTCCCTTTTTAAATTTACATTCACACTTTCCGTTATTATATTATAACTTTACAGTTAAAAAAAGTCATTAATTGTCATTTCATTCAACCTATTAATTATTACCCTAAATTAGCACTGTTACGTTTTAATTTACTTATTAGTTTACAACAAGTGCTACCATTAGTTCATACACTAATTCACTCCATTTCCATTCATTATACATTATTCTATTAGTAAGTCAACATTTTAAATTATTAATTTACTTTTTATATCCCATTATAAATTAATGCACACATTCATTAAGATTTTAAATCAAACTAATGATTTCATCTTGGTAACATTCTTTTATTACAATAAGAATATAATTAACATTTACATTATTTCACTTACTGGAATTACATCCAAGTTATTAACAATTAACTTACATTTATACGGTTACATTCAAGTTATTAAAAATTAACTTACCAATCTTATCCTAGTTATTATTTCCATTAACAATTCACTAAATTTTTATTTCCTTCAACATTAAGTTACCAAAATCTTCTTAAATTAAGAAATTTAATTACCGAATTTTTACGGGTCGTTACATCATATTTAGTACTTTATTTATCATTCTATATGATTTAAAGTTCTAAACCCGAACAAACCATTAATTTTGGTTGATATGGATGGATGGTTGATTTCTTTGATTTGCATGTGACGATTGTATGGTTTTGTTTGCAAGTGCTATTATTATATTGTGTTGATTTGTTGTTATAAGTTAAAACAACATAAATATTCTCTTTTACTTAATTATTACCTCTTTGGATTATATAAGTAAAATACAGGTTTATGGAAGCAATAGCTACTGCTTTTGGTTTCATAAATAAGTGTTGTTTGCCCGGCAAATAGGTACATTTTCGGGTATCCTGTTTTATAGCGATATTGTATTGTATTCCCATGGTTTGGGATATTTTATTTTGAAATATATGATATATTTTGTTATTATTGATATTTCACCCAGACCTCTCCGCACAAAGAGACTCTACCAAAATTTTCTGTGAATTTTGGACTTAAGAAAATTTGTGAAATGTTTTTCCAACTTTTGTCAATTTGAATATAAAAGGATTTAATTATCTTAAATTAATATATTTTATTTTTTTGAGAAAAATGTGTGATCCTCTATAAATAGAGGAGAGCACACATGCAACTATATATATCACAAAATTAGGTGCTGCCAACATGCCTGGCAGGTAACAAAACTAGGTACAAGTATCAAAAACTCTGGTACTCCTAAGATGGGTTCCGGCAAGGCTACCACCCATTACACCCCAATATCAAGTGCAGGCATGGCCACCGCCCGATATTAAGGTGTTAGAAGTACCTAAAAAACTAAAGAAAAGCCTATAATACTGGATGTCATCACAAACTAAGAAGGAAGCTCCATGCTTCTAGTTCGAAAGGAATGGAAAAGCAACTACTTTGAAGTGGAACTGAAAATGATACTGAATGGAAAAACAACTCCTCTTTGAAGACTCTGTAAAATTAGAAAAAGTGCCAAGCAAAAGAGTAGATCCTCTTGAAAATAGAACGCCACAATGAAGGTTAAGGTGTCCTATATCTGAGGTGGAACTGCTAGTGGTCCTGAGAGGAAAACTCTGCTCTGTTGACCTCTTTGCAATCTGAAATCCTACAATCTGAAGTCATGAGTACCTGCAAAGTGAACCTAACACCCTATCACCCATACCTATCTCTGAAGAATGACTAAGAAAATAGTTAGAATGGTACATATATACATATATATATATATATATATATATGTATATATAATTTATATACATATATATGTATGAATGAGGTAGGAGATAAAATACCTAAATAAGACTAACTGGACAAATACTAAAGAGTTAAAAGATTTATAAACTAATACCAACAATGACTAATACAATAATTGAAACAAATCTTAAAATATTCTTATGGACCTTTGATCATAAGTAAGTTATGATTAACAATGAGATCGTCATATAAGTTTGAAAAAATATTGATACTACAATTGTTAATGTTAAAAATATTATTATTGTGTTTTAATAGATTAATATTATAACTAACCTTATTAGGATACCCTTTAAATAGGTTATTTTTAGCTAATTTATATTTGGGATTAGAAATCCAATTAAAACAAAATGAAGAAATTGTAAAAATCAATTTATTAAAGTGACTATTATTATTATTAAATATTATTTGATTTCTTTCAAACCAAATACACCAACAAATAATAATGAATAAAGTGTCTAGTAAGAATCTAATATTCATTTTGAACCTAAATCTAAAATTATTCCATTAGAAGTCACAGTCAGAAATTTTAGTTATCATATTAAAGTTCAAAAATTTAAGAGTATTATTTAGAATGTAATAAGAATCCATGCAATCATAGTATATATGTTTAATATCTTCGAAATGCAGATTACAAAAATAACACTTATTATCATTTTGGATGATTTTTCTCTTTAAAAATTCTATAGTATTAAGTTTTCCATGCAGTATTAACCATATGTGAATTTAGATTTAGGAGGAGCATTTGGTTTCCAAATAAATTTAAAAGAGTTGTTTATTATACCCAAAAAATTAATAAATCTGTAAAATGAATTATAAGTATATTTTTTACTCTTATCCGATTCCCATAATAATATCTTTATCATTATCAATATTATAAAGATTTAATCTAGCATAAAGTAAAGAAAGTTGCCTAAGAGTTGAACGTACTAAAATTCTGTTAAAACTAAAATTCCAAGGAGGATCGTTTTCAGGAGAAAAAACTTCAATAATTAAAGCATGCTTAAAATTACAGATTTCATAAAGCTCTTTAAATTCTATCTTAAGAGGTAAAATGGAAATCCAACGGTCATGCCAGAAAGAAGTACAATTACCAGAATGAACTATCATTTTAGTACCTAGGTTAAAAATCTCATGACATTTTAAAATGGATTTCCAAAAGTTAGATATATTTTGAGTTACTGGAGAAGTTATTTGATATAAATTGATACAACCATTATAGCAATATTTTGAAATGATCTCTTTCCAAGCAGCGTTATTATTAATATCCTTAAACTTCCATAACTATTTACCTGGTAAGGACAAATTCATATTACGCAAATTAATTAATCCTAAGCCACCTTCCTTTTTAGCTTTATAAACTGTTTCCCAATTTACTAAATATTTTATGATATTATTAGAATTTTCCCCACTCCATAAGAAATCTCTTCTAATTTTGTCTATTTTATCTATTACCCAATCTGGAAATAGATGCATGGACATCCAATAAATCGGGAGGGCGGATAAAACAGAATTTATTAAAACTAATCTACCAGCTCTAGATAAAAATCTCCCATTCCAATTGGAGATCCTATTTTTGATTTTATCAATGATTATAAGCCAGTCATCATGTTTGAGTTTTGTAGGTCTAATCACAAAACCAAGATAGTCAAAAGGAAAGTTCATAGTTTTGCAATTTAGAGTATTCGTGACTAAGTTTTCAACTTTTTCAAAATCGTTTAAAACTAAAACATAACTTTTATCAAAATTTATTTTTAAACCTGAAAGAAGTTTAAAACTGTATAAAATAAACTTAAGGGGAACAATGTGTGTAGAATTGATATATTTCATTTAAATTATTTAATTATGTAAATTGATTGTTTATAAGTTTAATATTTTGAATAAGATATATTAATTCCTTATCCCTTATTTTTCTCTTTCGAGAACGAAAAGTTTTGAGTGGGGGAGAGTGTAAGGACCCGCATTTTTATCGATAATTAAAATGTGGAATTAAATAAGATTTTGAAATTTAATGTTGGAAGAAAATAAAATTTATGATGTTGGAATGAGAAAACTAACTATAATGAAGTTTAATAATGTAAATTAATGTAATAGATGACTATTTGAATGTAATCTCAAGTAATTGTAAGTTATAATTGGTTATAAATTTAAATGCTATGTTAATTAATGAAATAATATGTAATAAATTGAAATTGGATAAAATTTGTGTTGTGTTAGTAGTTATAAGTGTGCAGATAACAAACTTATAAATATGATTAAATTAAGAAAAGGTAACAAGTGCTATTTGTTACCAATTTATTTAATATGTTAAATTAAGTTAGAAATCAATTACAATTAAATGTAATTAAATAATACATTAATATAAGTTAAGACGATAACTGTAAAATGTGAAGGTAACAAAATGTACAGAAATGTCAATTATATTCTTAAGGCAATAATTTATTTAATAAAAAGAGTGAAACTAAGATAAATGAATTTATTGGGACTTTAAATTATAATTAATGTGAAAATCGACAAAAAATCAATATAATTAAAATATTGCAACTAATATAGCAAAATATGATAATTTT
This sequence comes from Allium cepa, assembly GCA_030765085.1. Lineage (NCBI taxonomy): Eukaryota > Viridiplantae > Streptophyta > Magnoliopsida > Asparagales > Amaryllidaceae > Allium > Allium cepa. The sequence goes on from CM060941.1 coordinate 6,210,694, forward strand.
AGAATATTAATGCAATAAGATCTAAACAAATGTTAACTATGTCCATAGAGTAATGTTGAATGAGTAAAAAGATTGAAATCCAATTAAATCAATTTAATAGAATTAGAATATAATTAATTGGAATTAAATGTAATTAAATATTGTGGTTAATGTAAGAAAATGTGTCAATTGTAGAAAATGAAGATAACAAGATAGAAACCTATATTAATAATTTCATAAGGTATTGGTTGATTTAATAGTAGGAGTGTAAATCAAAATAAAAGAATAAAAATGAATAAGTTCAGTGAAGGAGTAAACATATGTTTATTTAATCGAAATGTTTGGTAGATGAAAGATTGATTGTATAAACGAGAAACTATAATTTAGTAAGAAATGTATAAATGCTGTATATATCCAATAGTGTATAAATATGTTCAAATTACTATTTGAGAGGAAATAATTGTTCTACTTCTCATTACATTTATTTAGTCTATTTTGAAACTTAATCAACTGAAATTAATGTAATTGAAAATTTTCAATTAATAGGAGAGAGAATACTAAATTTTAAATTAATACGTGTAACTAAAAGTAGCTTATGTTTTGTGAAAATATAAGGAAAGTATGATTAAATGAAAAGAACATACACATCGATTAAAATGAATGTTTCATTTGTGAATGTATGTTTAATTTCATTAAAATAAAGAATAGAATGATTGATTTTAAAGGAAGAAATATATGTTTATTTGAACTGTGTTTTAGCATACTGATTGATTACAAGAATATGAAAATAATCTATTTCGGTAAGTTATTTATTACTCTTCTGTGTAAACAACAAATTTATAATTGTGTTTAAATTAACAATTTTCAATTTTTCATCCAATTTAGTTGTCTGTTTTGAAATTTTACTTTGTAAGTATTCGCAATTAATGTAATTCAAATATTTCAACTAAAAGGATATAAAACGCTGATTGCAACCAATAGATTTAATTAAAGAAACACATGTTTTGTGCTAAACAAAATGGGTGTTTTAATAGAAATAAAAGATCATTTTGGGAAACCAAATTGAACGTTTTCATTTTTAAGGTAAGTATAAATTTTTTTATTATGCATTGATAAAAACCTAAATGCGTAAAAATTTTAGTATTATTTGAGTTAATGAAGTTAAATTGGTTGCGTTTCAAAAAAAATAAATTTCAAAAGGTTGTGCGATGTACATGGTCCCTTTGTGTGACGCCCCACCTCTATGCTCACAATAACAAAGAGTATTAAAGGAAATACTGTCTGTTATTACGAAGAATAAGGCTAGATATGAGCGGCCATCCGTAGTTAGGCCTTACACTAGTATTGGTTATCCCGATAGGAGTGGTATATATTTTTATTTTTCATCCCTTATTTATTTATTCCCATCGACATACCCAATTCCAGTATAAAACGAACTACGATAGTTCATAATAGTTTAGGACAATATATATAATAATAACACAGATAACAAAAGTCTCATATATATATAACCGATGTCATTACAATATATGTGATACAGTACATATGATACAACTACAACTGTCGACTCTGGAAGTTACATATACATGTACATTAGCGTATATAATATACAAGAAGACATATCTTCCTATACTATGACAACGACTACTCCAAAAGGTATGAAAAGACTTCATAGCTCTAGCAGCAATCCAAAGCAGGATATCTACAACCTGTAATAACTCAGTCTGACCCGAGTATTACATTCAAAAGAAAATAATACACGGATCAGTCTAATTCAAACTCAGTTATTAATGCACAGAAACAATAATAATTAAATAACAATTAAACGACAGTCAAAATAAATTTACTTATCCGATTCTTAAATAAGGAAATCGGATAACGGTAAATATAACACGTAATAGTGTTAAACAACAAATCAACAAATTCAAATTATCAACGAAGATAAATAAAAGGGTTAACAATGAAGATAATTTAGAAAACAACAGAATTGCCTAAACGGCAATTAAAAACAAAATCTAATTATTAAATAAATAATTAGAATCTCATAATCTAATTATCAAAAAGATAATTAGATAACAACAAATCATCAAATTAAACCAAATCAAAATACGATTCAAAACATATTGATTTGAATAAACAAAACAGTTCAAACAATTGAAATATCAATTAAAACGTCGCTTCTGTTTGGCTGCAGTACACGCACGCGTGCACTGCCTCGCCAATACAGCATATGAAATATGAAAAAGATGAGGAAATGCACAATGAAAGTTCACAAACGCTTACAAGGTCAAACCCGAGCGTTTAAGCAGGATTCAACTCAATGTACAAACCTATGTACAAGTCGCAATACAACAATGTCCTGACCAAATACTATCAATATGGTCGAATAGAGACTCCAAACATACAAGAAGATATGCACAGATCTGAAACAAAGAATGGCCAGAAACTCAAGTCGCATATACAAGGTACAAGTCATGTAGTAGCAGTGTCAACACAAGACTGCATAAACCAGGCCAGCACCAACATGTAGACATCAACACTGGACCCAATGAAATGTACAAAGAAATGGTACAAATAACTCAAATCTGGTTCAAGTGCACCAGTACAAAGAAGAAACCAAGACAGTACACACGTGGAAGCAGTGCACACTGCTGTAACAGTGTTTAACAAAGTGGAATGTGCTTTCAAGTGCACGAGCTAGGCTACCACTTCAACAACATATCTACATATATGCCCATATATGTATACATGTATATGAGCTCAATATGCTATGCACAAGAACCAGACTCGAGGGTACAAACTAGCAAAACCCACATGGCATATGAATGAACAACAACAAATATCGAGCACAGTTCAATATGCTATGCACAGGAGATAAACACATATATATGAAATAGAGTTTGAAACTACAATTCCACTCAAGTGAAAATTCAAAAAAAAACCCAAATGTACAAGTACATGAACAACAAAGAACCCAACTACGGATTAATGCAAACTGAATACAACATGAAGCCACAGTATGCTACAGAGAAAATGGAACTGCAGTTTCAAATCGAAGAATCAAGCCAATGTCGAAGTCAACCAAAACAGTTCGAACAATATCAAGAGCCGAAGCCACTGTTAAAATAAAGGCAATGCAAAAATCGAATTGTAAGAACAAGTCAAAGATAAATCATCAACATCTAAGCACAATCATGCGGCCGAGACGAAACCAAGCAAAATCATTGACGAATTCAATTAAATGAATACGAACGAAATTCAAGTAAGAACTAGAAGATGTGAGTGAATAAAATCACTCACCTGATTCGAAGAACGCGAATTCAATGCCGCAGTTCCTTCCTCGCCAGATCGCCAAAGCACGGCTCGAACTAACGCGAAACTCGAGCAACATAGGCAACCGATCGACAAAGCAAGGACGAAATCAACACTCGATCGAACTATTGAAAGTGGCACCTTCGATTTTTATACAAAGCCCTAATTTTTGATTAAAAAGAACGAACGAGAACGAGAAGCCAGCATTTTTTTCGTTTTGTTATGCTAGGGTTTTCGAAAAATGAAGAAGGGAGGAACGGTCGCTGCTATTATCTCAATGAAAAGGAAACAGGCCCAATAAAATAAAAAGGGAATGGACCAATATTAATTTTAAAGCTCGTATTCCCTTAACAAATTTTTAAACAAATTTCTACCCGGTTTAAAAACTCCAACGGCAATTAGCAAACCAATCTAATCATCATTTGATGATAATTAATTGTTACGAAATCCCGGGTTGCTACAGACTCCCCTCCTTATAAAAATTGCGTCCCCGCAATTTTCATAATTAAGGTTGTCAATAATAATTATTTTTCTAACATAAACTGGTTAAGCTAGAAAAATAAAAGTTGGGAATACAAATGCCTAAGAAATCTTTTACTTTCATAAAAGAAATTCACAAATTTTCAACAAAATCTAACTATCAATAGATAATCATAAAACAGCAAAACTGAATAATCACAATTATCAGCAATATTCAATTATCAATTAGATAATTAGAATACAAAATCACAAAACAACAATATCTAATTATCGATACGATAATTAGCAAATCGTAAAATCTAATTATTAACAAAGATAATTAGGAAACACAAATCACAATTCGCAAAACTGCAATTATCTAGTTATCAACCAGATAATTTGAAAACAACAATTATCTAATCACCAAAAACGATAATCAGAAATCTCAAATCGACAAATGTCTAATTATCACAACGATAATCAAATCTCAAATCAACAAATATTCAACTATCAAAAACGATAATCAAATCTCAAATCGACAAATATTTAATTATCAAAAACGATAATCAAATCTCAAATCGACAAATATTTAATTATCAAAAACGATAATCAAATCTCAAATCAACAAATATTTAATTATCAAAAACGATAATCAAATCTAAAATCAACAGATATTTAATTATCAAAAACGATAATCAAATCTCAAATCAACAGATATTTAATTATCAAAAACGATAATCAAATCTCAAATCAACAGATATTTAATTATCAAAAACGATAATCAAATCTCAAATCAACAGATATTTAAATATCAAAAACGATAATCAAATCTCAATCAACAGATATTTAATTATCAAAAACGATAATCAAATCTTAACTCAACAAATATTTAATTATCAAAAACGATAATCAAATCTTAATCAACAATTATTTAATTATCAAAAACGACAATCAAATCTCAAATCAACAAATATTTAATTATCAAAAACGATAATCAAATGTATAATCAACAAATATTTAATTATCACAAACGATAATCAAATCTCAAATCAATAAATATTTAATTATCAAAAAGGATAATCAAATCTCAAATCAACAAATATTTAATTATCAAAAATGACAATCAAATCTCAAATCAACAAATATTTAATTATCAAAAACGATAATTAGAAACAACAAATATCCAATTATCAAAAATGATAATCAGAACTCATATCAACAAATATCCAATTACCTGCAGATAATTGGAAATAACAAAATCAAGAAATCAATTAAGATACTCTAGAAAATCAACATAAAAGGTTGGATCGATCCCATCAGATGGCGAGTTTTTTTAAGCTACGTCGCACGTGCATCAACAAATGGCCGAAGCCTACCAAGTACTATCAGCATAATTTTGGCGCCCAACAAATGACCCGGAGGTCCAACAAATGACCCGAAGGTCTATTACTGGTATTGACCTGAAGGTCCAACATATGACCCCGAAGGTCCAACATAGTGGCTCGAAAGCACACGAAAATCATCAAAACCATCAAGACAGCAAATATTTCAATTAACGAGTCCGGAATTAATCAAAATAGCAAACGCTCATGTCCCATAACCATGATTTTTACTAAATCGTTTAATTCACTTCATCGTTTTCTTGAAAGTGCAAAATTGTGTATTCCAAAAATAACATTTCACATTCTCAAATGGACAAGTCCGGAAATAAGTGAATCAGTAAAAGAAAGGGGTCATAGTCCTCGATTTTGCTGAAACTTTAAATCGCTTCCACATTCTTTTGAAAACGAAAACTGCAAAACTTTTGAAAACAATTTCATTTATTTTATAAAAGTGATAATTTACATTCTCAAACAAACAAGTCCGGAATTAAGCGAATCAGTAAAAGAAAGGGGTCATAGTCCTCGATTTTGCTGAAACGTTTAAATCGCTTCCTCATTCTTTTGAAAGCGTAAACTATAAAAATTTTGAAAACAATTTTTATTTTGAAACAATTTTTAAAACACGTGATTAAAACAGCAACATCAGTAGCAACTTCGGCAAGAAAATTGCACTTCTCAAATACCGTGAAAACGGACAACAAAATCAGCATTGTGGGATAACCGCTTGAAAATCCACTTTAAAATTGACGGTTACTGAAGTCAAAGCGACAGTAATTTTTAAACGTCAAAATCTCATCAAAATAATTCGTACCAAAATATACTACCAGTGAATTTTCATTCATTAAAATGTCAACAAAACACCGTGCTTCAAAAACTTAGCACCAGTGCGAAAATCCCGTTATAAAAATAACGGCAACAAAATACGTTTGAAACCAAACACCGGTTCAACGTAAAATTAATGCAGTAACGTGCAACTTAAATTTGCACGTATACCACAAAATGAAAAAAAGAAATCATTCAAATATATCTTCAACGAAGATAATTCAACACAGCAAAAACCTCAACAAAATCACATATCTGCAATCGCTTCGGATCCTCAAATCGGATTCGAAATTTTCAAAGAAAACAAATTAAACACAGCTATATGAACAACAAATGAGATTTATTTCAATTTCATGTTTTGATTTTTTTATCAAAAAGGTTATCAGCTGTACTCAGCGAAGACAGTCACACTGTTTTCGCTGCGCACTCTGATAAATCGACACAAATTACTTAATCATCAAAACACAGATTCTCTTTTATTTTTAAATAAAGATATTTAAAAATTTCATCATAATTTCAAAACTTTACTTTTGACTCAAAGCACAATTAAAACATCGACAAATAGTTGTAACACTTGTTCCATCTAAGTTATGTTTTATATTATGTCCATAAACCCCAAGCCCTGGTACCAACTGTGACGCCCCACTTCTATGCTCACAATAACAAAGAGTATTAAAGGAAATACTGTCTGTTATTACGAAGAATAAGACTGGATAGGAGCGGCCATCCGTAGTTAGGCCTTACACTAGTATTGGTTATCTCGATAGGAGTGGTATATATTTTTATTTTTCATCCCTTATTTATTTACTCCCATCGACATACCCAATTCCAGTATAAAACGAACTACGATGGTTCATAATAGTTTAGGACAATCTATATAATAATAACACAGATAACAAAAGTCTCATATATATATATATATATATATATATATATAACTGATGTCAGTTACAATATATGTGATACAGTACATATGATACAACTACAACTGTCCACTCTGGAAGTTACATATACATGTACATTATCGTATATAATATACAAGAAGACATATCTTCTTATACTATGACAACGACTACTCCAAAAGGTATGAAAAGATTTCATAGCTCTAGCAGCAATCCAAAGCAAGATAACTACAACCTGTAATAACTCGGTCTGACCCGAGTATTACATTCAAAAGAAAATAATACACGGGTCAGTCTAATTCAAACTCAGTTATTAATGCACAGACACAATAATAATTAAATAATAATTAAACGACATTCAAAATAAATTTACCTATCCGATTCTTAAATTAGAAATCGGATAACGGTAAATATAACACGTAACAGTGTTAAACAACAAATCAACAAATTCAAATTATCAACGAAGATAAATAAGAGGGTTATCAATGAAGATAATTTAGAAAACAACAGAATTGCCTAAACGGCAATTAAAAACAAAATCTAATTATTAAATAAATAATTAGAATCTCATAATCTAATTATCAAAAAGATAATTAGATAACAACAAATCATCAAATTAAACCAAATCAAAATACGATTCAAAACATATTGATTTGAATAAACAAAACAGTTCAAACAATTGAAATATCAATTGAAACGTCGCTTCTATTTGGCTGCAGTACACGCACGTGTGCACTGCCTCGCCAATACAGCATATGAAATATGCAAAAGATCAGGAAATACACAATGAATGTTCACAAATGCGTACAAGGTCAAACCCGAGCGTTTAAGCTGTATTCAACTCAGTGTACAAACTTATGTACAAGTCACAATACAACAATATCCTGACCAAATACTATCAATATTGTCAAACAGAGACTCCAAGCATACAAGAAGATATGCACAGATTGAAACAAAGAATGGCCAGAAACTCAAGTCGCATATACAAGGTACAAGTCATGTAGTAGCAGTGTCAACAGAAGACTGCATAAACCAGACCAACACCAACATGTAGACATCAACACTGGACTCAATGAAATGTACAAAGAAATGGTACAAATAACTCAAATTAGGTTCAAGTGCACAAGTACAAAGAAGCAACCAAGGCAGTACACACATGGAAGCAGTGCACACTGTTGTAACAGTGTTTAACAAAATGGACTGTGCTTTCAAGTGCACGAGCTAGGCTACCACTTCAACAACATATCTACATATATGCACATATATGTATACATGTATATGAGCTCAATATGCTATGCACAAGAACCAGACTCGAGGGTACAACCTAGCAAAACCCACATGGCACATGAATGAACAACAACAAATATCGAGCACAGTTCAATATGCTATGCACAGGAGATAAACACATATATATGAAACAGAGTTTGAAACTACACATTCCACTCAATTGAAAATTCAAAAAAAAACAAACCCAAATATACAAGTACATGAACAACAAAGAACCCAGCTACGGATTAATGCAAACTGAATACAACGTGAAGCCACAGTATGCTACAGAGAAAATGGAACTGCAGTTTCAAATCGAAGAATCAAGCCAATGTCGAAGTCAACCAAAATAGTTCGAACAATATCAAGAGCCGAAGCCACTGTTAAAATAAAGGCAATGCAAAAATTGAATTGTAGGAACAAGTCAAAGATAAATCGTCAACATCTAAGCACAATCATGCGGCCGAGACGAAACGAAGCAAAATCATTGACGAATTCAATTAAATGAATACGAACGAAATTCAAGTAAGAACTAGAAGATGTGAGTGAATAAAATCACTCACCTGATTCGAAGAACGCGAATTCAACGTCGCAGTTCCTCCCCCCCTCCCCCCCCCCCCCCCCCCAAGATCGCCAAAGCACGGCTCGAACCAACGCGAAACTCGAGCAACATAGGCAGTCGATCGACAAAGCAAGGACGAAATCAACACTCGATCGAACTATTGAAAGTGGCACCTTCGATTTTTATACAAAGCCCTAATTTTTTATTAAAGAGAAACGAACGAGAACGAGCGGCCACCTTTTTTTTTCGTTTTGTTATGCTAAGGTTTTCGAAAAATGAAGAAGGGAGGAACGGTCGCTGCTATTGTCTCAATGAAAAGGAAACAGGCCCAATAAATTAAAAAGGGAATGGGCCAATATTAATTTTAAAGCCCGTATTCCTTAACAAATTTTTAAACGAATTTCTACCCGGTTTAAAAACTCCAACGGCAATTAGCAAACCAATCTAATCATCATTTGACAATAATTAATTGTTACGAAATCCCGAGTTGTTACAATTTGTGATGACCCTGGATTTTGGAAATATTAATTTGATAATATTCTAATATAATTATTTAAATTTGCAAAACTCATCATTTCAAAGCAAATAAAATATGATAGCTATTTTACTATTATTCATATATGTATATATATATGGTTTGTGAATAAAACTATGACTTGAAATTCAAAATAAATATATTAAAAGTAATTTAGATTTAAAAACTCTACATTTTAAACACTAGTGTGTGTGTCTGTGTGTGTGTCTGTGTGTGTGTGTATTTAATTATTGATTAAAGTAGTAATAACTTAAGTTTGAAATGAAATAAGAATAAATGAAAGGTTTTTATTATATTTCTTTAAGTAAACGTGGTAAATGAAAATATAAAACGTAGGAAATATAAAATATATGCAAATGGACATTTGTAGGCTTAAGAGGAACATACTAATACATGTGTCAAGATTTCATCTAAAAATGGATTTCCTTATTTTCAAATAAGTGAAAAAATGATTAAAGAGAGAACAAGGCTGTATACAGTCAGTTTTCTCTTCTAAACATACATCTCAAACTTTCCATCTTCTTTCATTTCATCAAACCAAATCCAAGAAGCAGAACCAAACTAACTTCAAGTTTTCTACTGAAGTAGCAATTCAAACTTAAGATTCAAAACAAAGTAGAATCCAAATTCAATTTCAAACAAGGAAGATCAAAGCAAAGATCAACTAGCAGTTTTCAAATCACCCTCTGTTCAAAGTTTTAGTTGAGTAAACTTCATCTTTAAAATCAAAATCTTTTATAAAGTCTATGAGTAAGTAAAAGATATTAAAAGTAACAAAAGATTATGTAGTGTTTCCTAGAGATGAATGTATTTTTATGCCTGGAAATGAAGTGTGTATAACTGTACCAGTTTGTTTGTCTCTGTTCTTACTTCTAGCATGTTCAAAGACCCTTCGAAAATCATTTTCTCTTCATCCACATATTTATAGGATATGATGATTGAAGAAAATATGGTTGTAATACATAATTTCTATTTTTAAAAATGATTTCGTAAGAAATTCGCAAGTATTATCACCAAGGAAAGGAAATTACAGTGAAATGTAAAACATTTCAGAAAACCAATAATTTTAATTCATGTTTTCGTTTGTATAAATGGAATCGACTTAGTGAATGATGATTTTTGGTGGTATTTTCAAAAAATTTAAGTATGTATTTGATAGGATGTCGCATGTTGGCCGGAGTTCGGTAATGGGTTAAATTCTGGCGATTGCATGGATTTTGAACTTTGGGTTTCGGACCAGAGGAGGACGAAGTGATGGGGGACAAGGGAAAATGGAGCTACATTTTTCTGAGCGCCATGGCGGGGCGGCGAAGGCATAGTAGGGTTTTAGGCTTTGGTCTGGTCGAGGGCGTTTGCATGGCGATTGAGAGTTCGTTTTCGCATTGGAATGGCCGATGTAGAGGGAATAGGAAGTGGGTGGTTTGGCGAGTCTCCAGGTAGAGCGGCGAGGGATCTGGTGGACAGAGGAGGCGGTGCGAGGTGGATGTTGGCGATTGGTTTTGTCCCTGTGTTGCTCGACTCGTTCGATTTCGTTTTATGGCGTTGTAACGACCCGAAATTTTCGAAGCCGAAAATTCCACCTAGTTATGAAAAAGAAGAAAGAGATAGAAGAAGAAGATCAGAAACATCAACATCTCGCATTCGCAGCGGATAAAATATAATAATAAATAATAACAGTCTACAAAAGAATATTATATCTGTCGATTACATTTTAATACATCAAAGTTTCACATATACACAGTCACTGAATATACACAATTATCATATCACAGATTTACAATAATATAACACAGCGGAAATACTCTACACGTTCCTGTCATCCGGCTTGCCTCCTGAGCTCCAGAACGTAATTACCTAAAAATCTGTAATACTCGGTCTGACCCGAGCATTACACCAAAGTAACATCCGGGTCAGGCTGGAAACCAGCGTGAGTAAACTCATCTAACATGGAATATAAAGCATATAACTTATATAAAACCCGGGTAACTCATATCAATTCACACAGCCATAATTCACTATAGACATCACTTATTTCACATATAAGTTTGTAAATACCGAAGATTTAGATTTAAAATAGTCCAATTCCTCCGAATCACTTCACTCTAGCATATAGATTTTACATATCAATCTACAAAAAATTTCGAAGTGGTTTCGGGTATTTCCTAATACCCGACCCCGGTCTCTTCGAGTCTCATGTCATCCTAACCCAAATTATTCAAATGAAATACACAACACTCCATATCAGAGATATCAACATATTCCAAGCATTCAATACCATTCAATTATCCATAAGCAAATTTGATCACTTCCAAATTAATTCAATCGATTCTAAATGAATTTCTAACCCCAATTACTTAAATTCCTTGATTTAACATTAATTAATTTCCCATCAATTAATCAATCATCCCCTCATTATTCATCTTAATTAATCACCCTGGATTAATTTTCCTTCAATTACATTCAAGTGATTAAATTTAATTAACTTCACAATGTTAATTATTCTTAACCAAATTCAATAAGAAATCTTAATTACTTCATAATTTAATTAACTATATTAATTACATTAATCCTTAATTACTTATATTATTTAATTTCTCATAAGTCACTTATTTTTTTAAATAATTAATCTTAATTAATCAATCTTTTAATTACATCATTAATTATATAAATTAATGATTTCCAATTATATTTTAATTTGTTCTAATCTAAATTAATTACTTCAATTCAACCACAATATTAATCATTCTCGATTAATCTCAACTTGTAACTACTATCTTTTTATTTACTTCTTTAAATAAATAAATTACTCCTTAATTAATTATCTTGAGTAATCTCTTGATTTGTCTCACAAAGTAACTGCATTTTTTTAATTACATTAAGTAAGTACCTATTAATCCACCCGTTTAATATTTTAAATTGATTAAACTTAATTAATTAACTTCAACCTCCATTAATTGATTCAAACCCTTAATTACTAAATTAATCAACCCAAATCATTAATTAATTTAATTAATTAGTTATCTACTTAAATTACCTTTCTAATCTAATGAATCACAAATCATTAAGCCTTTACTAACTTTGGAAACATTTTCTTATTTATGATTGAAGTTTAAAACAATCTAAAACCCGAATACTTCGACTCATGCAACAATTAACACAAAAATCAACCAAAACCAAAGTCACTAGATCATCAGTTCACAGTGCACATCAATCAATTCAATCGTTCAACCAAAGGTTTAAATTTAACCATTAAATTTAAATAAAAATCCAACAGAGTGAGATTTACTCACCTTTGATTTTGCAATCCAGATCCGATCTCGATTTGTTTCCTTCAGATTTAAACCTTGTATAAACGGTTATACAATTTATTAACATTTAAACCAATCGAAAATCAATTACCATTTAATACTTTAATTAACTAATCATAATCTAATTTTTTTAAAAATAACTTTCTTTTTTTTTTCTTATAAAATATTCTTTAGTGACTAAAAATAATTAAATAGGTTAATACATCAAGTAAATCATCACATCCATTATTTTTCAAAAAGAATTCTTTTCTGCATAAAATTCTCCAGTTAATGAAACCTTCTGTTCTAAACTATATATATATATCCCCTTTTGTACATATATATAGATTACATAATTATGCCTTACTTTAAATAATTGTTTTTCTGTAAATACCCTTAAAATAAAATTTACTGCTAAATCCTATCAACTTCTCATTAAATATATTTACTTGTATTATTAAAAATAAAATAAAATTGAAGGAAATAACCTGTTATTGCCTTTAGACTCGCTGAATACATCAGTGTAGCGCACGTGCTCCCAAAAATGGCCATAGAAATCACCACCACGACCACGCCGAACCCACAAGAACGACCGCCGCCCTAAGCCGCCGTCTCCCCCTTTCAATTGCGATTCCATCCCAAAGCAATCGAACGCAAAAACCCTATCGAGCACCCCATTCCCCTTGCGCCGCCGCACTCCCAGCTTCCAGTCGCGACACGCTCTAAATCGCCCCTCCCCTTCTCGCGACTTCGGCTAGACACCTCGAGCAAGAGCTCGTAAAAACCCGCGTCGCCATATTATTATTATTATTATTTAACCGAAGTCGAAATGATTGGGGATTTAAATAAGGATCGGCCATAAATCTTTCGTTGATTTCGATTTCAAAAATTGAATTTAATTGTAAATCTTTCTTGCAGCCGTGAAGCTGAATTCGTGGAGTTGAAATTTCGGCTGCTATTTCTTTTTTCCTTTTTTTTATTTGAGTTCATTCTTTATCTAGAAGCATAAGGGAACGAAGACGTATAATAAAGATGGGAATGGCTTTTTGAGTACGCCTGACTATTAAATAATTAAATATTTAAAATATCTCGTTGCATAACGCGAAATCCCGAACCCCGAATCAGACATGCCGACAGACGTTTATGAGGTTTTAACCGCATTCTGAACACAATGGAACGTGTTTCAGAAGCTAATTTAATCATATGCATGAGTTACAGAAGAAAACGATCAATTTTAAATTAAATCGATTAAAATAGTTCTAAGCGTTTTGAGCTGCCAGGGTCAAACGACCACTCCGATTGCTACGAAAATTGAAATCCGATAATAACTAACTATTACGGATCCAATGGAATTGGTTTCGTCGAAATCCGAAACTGTACCTCGGAAGGTTATTTTTAAATATCGATTTAAACGATATATTTCCAAAACCGAACAAATCACCTTTAAATTAAATTCCAACCATTCTATTATCTTCAGTATCATCGTTATAAATTTTATAAGCCTTCAAATTATTTTAAACAGCCTTAGAATCTCAGATTCAACAATTTACCCAATTTCAATTATTAATTTCAATATTTAAACTATATAATTCAATGATTTAATTATCAAGTAAATATTGATATCTTGAATTCAAGTTAAAATTAACTTTTAAATACTTAAAATCAATTAATTATTCCATTTTAAATTGTTAAAAATTCCGGGTCGTCACATTCCTTCCCCCTTAAAAGAATTTCGTCCCCGAAATTACTTGTTAGGAAGAATGGTTCAAAACCCGTTTACCTTTTCCCAAAACTCACAATTCAGCATCCTACCAACTATCTTTTATTAATGACCCACTATCACCTTAACCAACCTCCCAAAACCTTCTATAGTTTCAAACACTATTCTTTTTCTCAATCATTTAAATTTAAATTTAACCAACTTCTGAATTATCAAAATTTTCTTAAATTTTTTCTAACTTTCTAAATTGTCGAAAATTTTTGCCAGCTTCTCCTTTGCGCGGCTAGCTCGGTACAGTCACAAAAGCCCTCTACAGGCTACCAAATTCCAAAAGAAAACAAAAGCCAAATGGCTAGATCAAAACCCAATCCAATTTCATACAGAAATTTAAATACATACCTTTTAGTCGGGCAATCCAAATTTATCATTTGGAATCAAATCCAATTTTATTTTCCCTTATAATACCTGCATATCTTACTCAACAATAATATCCAATCGTAACCTTTCAAATCATTTCATACATTTCCTCACATATGTTTCATACCTACTTCGATTCAAATTACCTTTCTCATTTCATATGAATTCAATTTATCTTCAATTCTGAATATGGAATTTATCTTCCATTTATAACTGATTCATATTAGTTTCATCTACTAATTTACATTAGTTTTCAATTTGAAATCGTTGTGTCGTTAACCAAATTTTTCTCAAAATTTTCAAAAAATTTCCGACCCCCAAAATTTTCGAATTTTTTTGGCAGAGTCTCCTTTGTACGGAGGAGTTTTTGTAATTTGACAAGAGATATAAATATATATACATCGACCCACCCGGTCGGAAAAAGCAAAAACAGTTCATATTTTCTATTTTCATTGCGTAGGCGTACCTTATTTAGCATTTTAAGCAAGCAGCTTATTAATTTAAGCAATTAGCGCAATCCAAACCAACCAAACGGCCTTTAGGTACCTGTACTTACTCAATTTAAATATGTAAGTGCCATATATAAAGAATTTATTAGCATTTCACTTACTTTAATGGCAAAACACAAGCATTACAAAAGCATCAAACACCAAACGCTTACCATAATCGATTTATATGATTTAAAGCCAATCCAATTGCTTCCAACCAAATTTATATGCCATTTCATTCAATTTTAATGGTTTACAACTCAATTGCTTATGTTCGATTTATTTTTAATCCAAACAAGCACATATTCACTTCAAATGATTCAAACATCAACTTATTAAATCTCTATCAATTTATAGAATTTTAATTACTTTTGTTTACGTCAAACGACAACTGTTTATATGAAAAGTCGGCGATATCCGCTTAATTGAGTATTCATTTTAGTTTATAACTACTTTAAATTAATTTCAACTCATTCTGAATTTAATTCCATTTCATTTCTAATTTATTTACCAACCATATGTTGCATTTCATTTCATCTCTGCATTGGATTCATTCAAAACAATTTATTAAGCTTGGCACATTCAACTTATAAATTAATAACCATTTCCAATTTAATTTAACCTAGACTTTTATGATCTTTTACTTTTACTTGAAGCCAAGCTTCTATTAACTTTAAACTTAAGTTAATTTACTTTCTTCAAATTATTTCAACTTCATAACTTGAGCTCACATCATTTGCAAATAAATTTTCTTTTCACCTTAACTTGATTTTATTTCATTCAAATCTCATTTCAATCTACAAATTCATTTGATTAGTCATTATAAATTAAATTCCCAAATTCAATTCATTCACGACTCATTTAACTAATTACAAGGCCATTTTCAATTTATGTCTACTTACCTAGGTTTTGTTTGCAACTCAAACCCCGTTTATTATAATTCATTTTCATTTCATACGTCAACATATCTCTTCTTATTTAATTCATTATTAAATCCAAGTCGAATTCTATTTACAATTTCCATCTCCAAATTCCTTTATTAACTTACAATCCATTTATTTAACCGAGTTAAATTTTATTTATAATTCCAGTTTGGATTTTCTTAAAATTTTTCAAATTCCAACACCTTTATTTTTAAAAAAATTTTAGGAATGCTTTTAAATTCAGATAATACTATTAAAATAGATTTTAATAAAAATATTTCTTATAACTCGATGTCTCAACCAGTCCATCCTTGTTCTCACAGAAATTCAGTCATACGTTGATCAGGCGTAGGACTGAAAATCAATAAGTACTTAGCAGACCCATTTTCAACATCCAGTGGAAATACTTGGAAAATAATCTTATTGAAAAATAGGAAACAGTTTTTTTTAAAAAAATAGAGGAAGTATCTTTGGTGATAATGCTCTGGAAATCATCACTCCCATCCATGGTCGCAGTTAACCCGATGGTTACGTTGCCATCCCGACAAAATCCATAGATAACTGTAGGCCATCGCGGCCCTCGATTACACCATGGAACCCGCTACAGATCGCAGCTACAACTGGGGTTACGTAGCTATCACAGCAAAAACCCATATAACTGTAGGCATCAGCGCCTCGAATTTCGCTGCCAAAAGAATGAAACTTCTCCACTCCACTCGACCATAGATCGCAGTCTACCAATGTTGTGTTGCCTTCCCGGAAAAATCAAGTGTAGACTGTTGGCACTCATCCTCCACACGATTTTCGCTATGGTCCCCTCAGTAGATCCCAGTGACATCGAGTTACACTGTCGTCACAGCATAACCCAAATGCCCATGTAGGCATCAGCGCCCTCGACTTTCGCTGCCCAATAATCCTCAGGAACTAGTTTGTCTGAACTCCTCATAGGATCAACTTTAGAACCCCCTTGGGGCTCAAGGCAGCACCACCCGGTGGCACTCTTGAGAAGTTCATTTCAAGGGAGCGCCTTTTCTCCAGAGCCATCATCAAAACACTTTATACTATACATATAGTATCTTTCAAATCATACACCTAGTATGATCTCATACAAGGCTCCTTTACACAAAATCGATTATCCCAAAATCGATAATTCTCAAACTAGGCTTTCCAAATTCAATATTGATTTTACCCAAAAATCATAAATCTTTCCAAATCCAATGGTTCCCCAAACCTTTTTCCAAAATCCTCATAAGATCCTTTATATATATATAAATATATATAAAAAAAAAATAAAAAAACTTTAGATCATTTCAATCTTGTATAAAACTCCCTTTATACTTCAAACACCTTTTAAAAAAATCCTTTTTCTTCTGCCAACAGATTTAACAAGGGGAGATTTATCTTATATAACAAAGATATATAACTTTTATTTATTCAAAATCAAATATTCCAATTTGATTACTCTTTTCAATATCAATTTCATTCAAATCTGTACGATGTACACATATCATCCGTACGCTATACCAATCTAATCGCTCACTCAATCACACAATTTCACTTTCGAACTAGCATCGTCCACCCGACTTCCTGGTGCAGACACAGATCTGGTTTCTTGATTAAAAACCGTCATTCTCCTTGCATAGCCGTAACTATGATAGAGAACATCCAGAACCAATCAACAATCCATATCCAGGTTCGCCGTCGAAAATCGAGTGAGAAATTCCAACTCGCATCGATAAACTACCTCAAAATTCGGTGCTCGAATCTGGATCAAATCACTATGCGATTGGAATAATTTACGTATATCCTACGTATTTAACTTTATTGATTATTAGTCAAATCAATTCCCTTTCTATTCACGTTCCTTTAATTCCCTTTCACTTATTTACAATTGCCTTAATCCCCATTTGGATTATCACTACAATTCTTATCTCAGTTGGGTCTTTAATCAATAACAGTTTGGGCTCCGACCAGTTTATTTTTAGAAAATAGCTTGAAAATTGAAAAATAGGTAAGTAGTTGAAAAATAATTATTAGTTTACAAAATACCTATAAAACAGTTAACTAATCATTAAATAGTTGGAAAATAGTAATTTATTTGTAAAGTAGTGGAAAAATAGTAATTAGTTTAGAATATAGTTGAAAAATGGTTAAATAGCTCCAAAATAATTGTAAGGAAAAATAGTAATTAGTTTAGAATATAGTTGAAAAATGGTTAAATAGCTCCAAAATAATTGTAAAACAAGTATAAAATAATTTGGCTTTAAGAAAGAAAGGTTGTATATATTTAATAGCTTAGAAAAATAAGTTTATATTTAAAACAATTTATACTAAAAAATAGTCAAGAGTCAACTGTTCAATTCCCCAACAATTCAACTTAAATTTCCACTTCCATTTAATTGACTCAATTCTAACTTGAATAACTTCAATTTCTATTGAAATTTATTTAAACCCAATTCAAGTTGAATCAATCTTGATTCCCTTCCCAATTTAAATCAATTTCCATTTGATTTTAGTCCTGTTCAACTTTAATTATAATTTCAAATTATTCCAATCAATTTGAATTATTATCAATTTAACCCATTCCAAATTCAAATCATTTTGATATAATCCAATTAATTCAAACCAAATTTAGTTTTTAACTAATTCAATTTTAGTCTTGAATTTAAACTACCTCGAATTATAAAAATTCGAGTTAAATTCTCAAAGGTTGGTTTAACTTTTTAAACCAAATTAACTTTTATTCAAAGTTTTTAATCAATTTAATTTCTGGGTCCAATTCTCAAAATTCCATTTTAAATTATCTTTACTTATGTATTTCAAGGTTCAAATAAGAATTCAATACAATTTTATTTTAAAATTTTAATTTATTACTAAATTTTATCTTCCAGTTTGAAGCCAGTTCTTAAACAAATTTAATTTACAAACTCATTTATTCAAATTTTCAGTTTAAAGTGATTCCATATCCTTAATTTCAAATTAAATTTAGATTTACCTTTTATCTCAATAATGGATATATTACCATACTTCATTTCTCATTCTTTTAAACAAATCCAATTCGCAATTTAAGGATTTTTAATAACAATAGGATGACATTATCCAATTTATTTTAAAACGTCCATCCATTTCCAATTTTCAGATCTCAAACCCATTTTGAGATCACACAAACTACCAATTCAAATTAATCATTTAACTTTCCAAGTTAAATTCCAATTTCATCTGGAAATTTCCAATTCAAATTCAGGTTGTTCATTCAAATTTATTTAACTTCTCCCAAGTTAAATTCAATTTACTTAATCCAATCAACCTCATTCAATCCTTAAACTTCACGATAATAATCTTCCCACTTAAACTTATCACATGGGTATCACATCCCATTCCAAATTTCAAACTCAACATTTAGAGTTTATTCAAACTATTTTTGATTTATGTATATTCCTTATTCATACATATTATTTCCTTCACACACGAGGTCAAAACCACTTTTGGTTTTTAATTCAAATCAAATTTTCAAACAACCTATTGTTTGCAACAAGTCCCAATTATCCAAATAATACTTATTTATTATTTTTCATTACTTTGAATTTAAAAGTTACACTCTTCTTATAAATTTACTTCATTTGACTTGCTTAATAACAAATATCTCATTATTAAATACAACAACTATTTATGATAATACCCAAGGTTATCATATTTAAATACCCATTTCCTTTTTATATTATTCTTATTTCTATAAATTCAAGATTAAATTTCAGTTGAATCACATTTCAAACTTAACTTTATTTAAAGCTTTTAAACAATTTAATTTCTAAATTCTAATTTTAGAATTTCATTTTCAACAAATTAAATTTTGATTTGGTTGTATTTCCGTTTTTACTTAATTTAATTCCAATTCAAGGCTTCAATTTGGTTGTATTATATTACTTCTTAATTTAATTTCACTAATTTAACAACCAATCACCTTAATATTTATTAGAAGGAAATATTGCTTTATATATCAAAATATATTTTTATATAAAATCATTTAAAACCTTAATATAAGAAAATGACAAGTACGCGCCCTTTCAGCTCTGATACCAAATGTAACGACCCAAAATTTTCGAAGCCGAAAATTCCAGATAGTTATGAAAAAGAAGAAAGAGATAGAAGAAGATCAGAAACATCTCACATTCGCAGCGGATAAAATATAATAATAAACAATAACAGTCTACAAAAGAATATTATATCTGTCGATTAAATTTTAATACATCAGAGTTACACAGTCACTGAATATACACAATTATCATATCACAGATTTACAATAATGTAACACAGCGAAAATACTCTACACGTTCCGTCATTCGGCTCGCCTCCTGAGCTCCAGAACGTCCTTACCTAAAAATCTGTAATTCTCGGTCTGACCCGAGCATCACACCAAAGTAACACCCGGGTCAGGCTGGAAACCAGCGTGAGTAAACCCATCCAACATGAAATACAAAGCATATAACTTATATAAAACCCGGGTAACTCATATCAATTCACACAGCCATAATTCAGTATAGACATCACTTATTTCACATATAAGTTTGTAAATACTGAAGATTTAGATTTAAAATAGTCCAATTCCTCCAAATCACTTCACTCCAGCATATAGATTTTACATATCAATCTACAAAAAAATTCGAAGTGGTTTCGGGTATTTCCTAATACCCGACCCCGGTCTCTTCGAGTCTCATGTCATCCTAACCCAAATTATTCAAATGAAATACACAACACTCCATATCAGAGATATCAACATATTCCAAGCATTCAATACCATTCAACTATCCATAAGCAAATTTGATCACTTCCAAATTAATTCAATCGATTCTAATTGAATTTCTAACCCCAATCACTTAAATTCCTTCATTTAACATTAATTAATTTCCCATCAATTAATCAATCATCCCCTCATTATTCATCTTAATTGATCACCCTGGATTAATTTTCCTTCAATTACATTCAAGTAATTAACTTTAATTAACTTCACAATGTTAATTATTCTTAACCAAAATCAATAAGAAATCTTAATTACTTCATAATTTAATTAACTATATTAATTACATTAACTCTTAATTACTTATATTATTTAATTTCTCATAAGTCACTTTTTTTAATTAATTAATCTTAATTAATCAATCTTTTAATTACATCATTAATTATATAAATTAATGATTTTCAATTATATTTTAATTTGTTCTAATCTAAATTAATTACTTCAATTCAACCACAATATTAATCATTCTCGATTAATCTCAACTTGTAACTACTATCTTTTATTTACTTCTTTAAATAAATAAATTACTCCTTAATTAATTATCTTGAGTAATCTCTTGATTTGTCTCACAAAGTAATTGTATTTTATTAATTACATTAAATAATTACCAATCAATCCACCCGTTTAATATTTTAAATTGATTAAACTTAATTAATTAACTTCAACCTCCATTAATTGATTCAAACCCTTAATTACTAAGTTAATCAATCCAAATCATTAATTAATTTAATTAACTAGTTATCTACTTAAATTACCTTTCTAATCAAATGAATCGCAAATCATTAAGCCTTTACTAACTTTGGAAACATTTTCTTATTTATGATTGAAGTTTAAAACAATCTAAAACCCGAATACTTCGAGTCAAGCAACAATTAACATAAAAATCAACCAAAACCAAAGTCACTAGTTCATCAGTTCACAGTGCACATTAATCAATTCAATCGTTCAACCAAAGATTTAAATTTAACCATTAAATTTAAATGAAAATCCAACAGAGTGAGATTTACTCACCTTTGATTTTGCAATCCAGATCCGATCTCGATTTGTTTCCTTAAGATTTAAACCTTGTATAAACGGTTATACAATTTATTAACATTTAAACCAATCAAAAATCATTTACCATTTGATACTTTAATTAACTAATCATAATCCAATTTTTTTTAAATAACTTTCTTCTTTTATTTTCTTATAAAATATTCTTTAGTAACTAAAAATAATTAAATAGGTTAATACATCTAGTAAATCATCACATCTATTATTTTTCAAAAAGAATTCTTTTCTGCATAAAATTCTCCAGTTAATGAAACCTTCTATTCTAAACTATATATATATCCCCTTTTGTACATATATATGGATTGCATAATTATGTCTTACTTTAAATAATTGTTTTTCTGTAAATACCCTTAAAATAAAATTTATTGCTAAATCCTATCAACTTCTCATTAAATATATTTACTTGTATTATTAAAAATAAAATAAAATTGAAGGAAATAACCTGTTATTGCCTTTAGACTCGCTGAATACATCAGTGTAGCGCGCGTGCTCCCTAAAATCGCCACAGAAATCGCCACTACGACTACGCCGAACTCACAAGAACGACCGCCGCCCTAAGCCTCCCTATCACCCTTTCCATCGCGATTCCATCCCAAAGCAATCGAACGCGAAGACCCTATCGAGCACCCCCTTCCCCTTGCGCCGCCGCACTCCCAGCTTCCAGTCGCGACGCGCTCTAAATCGCCCCTCCCCTTCTCGCAACTTCAGCTAGACACCTCGAGCTCGTAATAACCCGTGTCGCCATATTTTTTTTTTAACCGAAGTCGAAATGATTGGGGATTTAAATAAGGATCGGCCATAAATCTTTCATTGATTTCGATGTAACGAGACGAATTTTGCCCGCTCGAAAATCGACATCCATACTTCAAATCGTACTCGAATGTCATAGATTCGACCGTTCAAATTTCGATTCGCCGGAGCTTATAACAACATTAAGTAAATAACACAGCGGAATAAAAGAATAATACATTGATATACAGCTTTGATACAATATCTGATACAACAGATGATCCAATAGATATCAATATACATCAGAGATATGATATAATAAAACAGCAGCGGAAAAGAAAATAGATAACATCTAGCAGCGGAACAAATAACTCTAAGATAGTCTTCAAGGAAGAACTCCAGAACTGCAACTCCATTTCCAAGAATCAATCCAGCAATAGCTCGAACTCCCCATAAACATGCACCAAGCTAGGCAAGACTGGTGCGATCCAAAGACTGAACTAACTCCAGATAATCCACTATATCTAACTATCTGGAAAAAAACCCAACTCTAGACTGCTTGTGTAGAAAATAATGAGCACCCAGAGTTTAGGAAGGAAAACAATAAACTCCGAGTCAGTCATGTGACTGGTGTGAGAACTCAAAACAGTTTACTTAACTTTAAAATCAAAATAGAGGAATATTTTTAAATTCAATTCGCAATGCTTTTTAAAAATGAGACTACCATAAGGCCTCCCTCACACACACACAATGCAAACGCAGAATCGGAGGAGATTTCTCCTTATGATAGTCAAAGATGCTTGATACGCATTTAAAATAACATTTGATATTATTACTAGTGCATAGTGTAGGAAAAATTCATTTCGAAAGTAGAATATAAATCTTAGCCAACATACGACCATTATCGTATGCCTACTATAGCTACCATCCAAAAAGTGGTGACCACCATAAGTGAATAGCAGGTTCTACAACTAATACCGTACAAGTTTCGTATTGGGAATTAGATTTCCAACGAATGATCAGGCCAAGGAACTTCCCATTGCCACATGAGAATGGCTCTGGATGGACATCCCCGAGAACCAAACCGGATCTCTACCAACACAAGGCCGGGTTACTCCTAACTGAGTAACAACTGACCGAATATGCCATCCCCCGGTCCTTTGGGACCTTTATCCGAGAGCTCTCTAATCAATTCACACAATCATAAAAACAAAGTGTTTCAACATGAGTAAGTATCTGGGCTCCATACCATGATACCACCCTTTTCCAGAAGGAAATGCACATATCCTAAAGGGCGCTACCCCTCATTACCTTGCTGCTTCTTTCCTGTTTTGACCATTCACGAGGTGTGAGGCTCGACGAAGTCACGTCCACAAAAACATACTTTATACAAAAGCCATGCTTTGGGTCAACAAATGATCATAGAAATGATCACCAGGATAGACGATCAAACAAATGATCCTATCACAAAAAATCAACACAATGATCATTTCACAGCAACACTCAGTATGTCACATTACCAAATTGGGAATATATCGCTGATAACATTCAACTACATAACCTCTGAGCTCGTACGTCTCAGAGAAGGGTGTTAAGCTAAGAGAATAAATTCTCCGCCACCAACAGAAATATATTTGAAAGAAATCGGCTTTATATCTCAACTTGTAATGTCAGGCATACAATCCATACAAGTCTGTTCTGGGATCGAACAGAACCGAAGGCACTTACAAAGAAGTCCTTGCAAATCCGGATATTCACAATCCCGATCGGATTTCCCATCACTTAGGGAGTTTCTATACCGGCGCGACTCGGTGCAGAAACAATCGATAGGTCATCCTATCGCTTTCGCAAATATCATCACCGGTCTTCAAATGATATCCATAACGACGTATCACATATTCGGAATGGGTTATACGACACAAAAGTCCTTTCCCGGCTAAACCGAATAGTGAGCGAAATAGTTCAAAAACATATGGATATTGGGATTTCAATTAAGTCACAACTTAATAATTCAAAACTTTCTTTTAAATGGCTTAACAAATTACCATTTTCAATCTTTAAACAAAAAGATTCATTTTCACAACCTTTAACGGTTTAAACAATTTTCACATTTTAATCTTTTAAATAAAAGATTCATTCACAGATTTTCCAAATCAATTTTCATTTCAATTTGATTAACTCGTTAAATCTTTAAATCAAAGATTTAACTTATAGCCTTCAAAACAATTTCATTTCAATTTGATTTAAACAAATCATCAATTTAAATCTGTTAAAAATAAACAGATTTAATTCATAGCTTTCAAAAAGAATTCATTCATAACTTAGGAAAATCATTTCTCTATTCAATCTTGAAATTCCCCTAATTAACTGGAATCTCAGTTCTTATCTAAAAGTGTTTATCATTTGAAAACAACAGTTTTCATTTTGGAAATCTGATTCATTTATACGAGTTGAAATCCTTGGGTTAAATTCAAATTCCAAAAATAATACTTTAAAAATGGTTTAACTCATATATAACTAGTATAATATCGTTAATCCCTAGTTTCAAATTACAGAATTCAATTTCAATATTGAATTCAAATTTAAATCAAATTATTTAAATTCCAAAACTTAATCAAGTAATTTAAAAATAATAAATTTTATTTTGAAATTCCATTCCAAAAGCTTTTCACATTTATTCTGGTTCCATTTCCAAAACATTTGAATTTAAAAATTCAAATTTAAACTATTTCAAAATCTGTGACTTAACCGATTTCCTCGTGAAATCCATCATTGTGTGTGTATGGTGTGGTCCAGGGGTTTAACACAATAGTGCAACATCATTCAATCATCACAGATTAAAACATAGAGATATAGTTGATAAGCGATATAACTATAGAGCTTATCGTCTATTCACAGATTCACAGATAATATATAAATGTAAATAAATGAATAAATCATACACAGCTCGATCCACATCTCAAAGTATCACAAATCAGATAGGACAATCCATTTAAGGCATCTCATACAGTACAATCATTCATAAGTAACGTCAAGCATCTAATAATCATTTATAGGCAGGATTAATCAATTGTTTAATCCTAATTTATTCAAGCTATTTCAAATTTAATTAATTACTTATGAATTCATTATCCAATTCTGATTTATTAAATCCAAATCATTTGATATAAATTAATTTATCAAACATTTTAATCAATTTTTTCTCAATTAATCATATTAATTTAGTTAACCATTTTACATAATTAATTAACCACATTGATTAGTTGTTCTTTAGAGTAATCACCCTTTAATTACTTTAATACATTTCCCACTTCATTAATAAATTACAAATCAATTAATCTATTTTAATTATTTAAAAATTAATGAATTATATATCATAAATTCAAACCTTCATTAAGATAAAAATTCTCTCATCTATACATTTGAAAACATTCATTTAAATTTTACCTAGTAAAACAACGATTGATTACAAAAGAAATTTTAAAGAGTTGAAAAATCAATTTCTCTTTAACTTAAACATTTTTGACTTATTGCCACACTTAAGTATAGAATTTAAAATAAATTTCCAAAACCTTAAAATCTGATTCAAAATTAGTTCCAAGTTAAATACTTTTTTTTTTTTAAAATTAATTTCTTCGATCACTTAGTTACTTTTAAGTTATTTAAACAATTTGAATTCTAAATTTCATCTATATTCAAACTAAATTTTAATTCAAACTTTGAAATATATTTATACTTTGATTTACCACTCAGTAAAAACTTGATTTAAAATTTAATTTGGTTTTCAAATTTCCCAACAACAATACAGTTCAGGTTTCAAAACCTGGAACAAGATTTGACCCGAGCCCAGAAGCAACTTGCTTCGAGTCACTTACTCGATTTACTCGAGTACCACTTCGGGTAAAAACCCACTGGAACGCTGCTTCTACCCTAACAACATCACCAGGAAAATTGCACCGTGCACGTGCACGCCTTCGTTCGCCACCTCCGGCCAACGCCGCAGCCACCTAAACGTCATCATCGACTCCCCATATCGATTCGAACAACCTATTATACCCAAACTTGACCAAATCACAATCGAGTGAATTCGAGCCCCATATTTGAAACCTGGAACACGATCAGGTCCACGCCCCAAAACCTGTCAACGCCGTTTGCTCGACACTCCGACCACCGTACGCCACCAAACTCCGGCAGAAGCTTCACCTTCGACCCATCCCCCATTCCTCCAAACGGCATCGAACTCGATGCATCCAATAGGGAGAACGAATCGAAAGTTTTCAACACTCCAAAACTAGGGTTTAAAAACAAAACTCCTCGCCGCCGACTCCACAGTCGCTTCTACCAACTCCGACCATTTTTCCAAGCAACCCCATAGGCTCGTCTACCACCCCGAACAACCCCAATCAACCCGAGTTATCCAATCACCAGAAAAAGATAGAGATGCCCATTTTGTTCAATTATTAACTACAGCCAAGATTGTCAACTAAAAATTCTCATATTAGTTTTAAAATTCCTATCTTTGAGTATAGATTCCAAATACATACTTGAATCAATATTTCGTAACATTTGAATTTTCCAGAAAAAGAAGTTACTACTGTAAAAATTCGATTTTTTTTTCTATATGCATTATTATGTCAGGAAACTATTTTTAAGTTACTACTCGTACTTAAACACAACAACTTTTATTTAACATCAAAGTCTAATATTGATTAGGTAAAAAGAAACTAAATTTATTTCTTGTTGTCTGATACCTTGTGACATAACAGAGAAAGAATACTGCTAATCTTTGCATGTACACAGAGCAACTGGCATCATAGATTTAAATTTAAGTGGCTGTTGTTACTCATAGTGATTTTTTTTTTTCAGATTTAAAAGATTTTACTGTAATATCTTGTTTCCAAATTATTCAGAGGATATATATATATAGCAACAGACACCTATATGAAATCAATTCAACTTTTAAATTTTAAAGAACATAAGTTACTCACCTGTGTTGTTTGAAACAGAGAGCATGAGCAGCTGGAAGTGCTCTGAGAACTGGAAACTAGATTTGCTTTTGTTTGAACAGCCTTGTGTAATTTCAAACTGAAGCCTTCATCTTGATTATCAGGTTGTAGTTGCTTTTGTTATTGACTACTGTTTCTTATTTTATTTTTCTTTCTCTCTGGTTTTGCTTAACTTTTAGTGAATGAATGAAATAGGATAGAGGTATACATGTAGAGAAAAATGTTTGTACAGGGATTATTAATGTTTGTTTGTACAATAGTTATGGGCTGAGATGAATTTGCTTTAATATGCTATTGTACTTGGTTATGCATGTTAATGCATTTGTTTACTTCAGCCTTACTTCGGCTGAGATGAAAAATGTGTGCTAGGATATTTTATAGTGTACTAAGGATCTTGGTATTTCTTTGTTTATGTTTTATTTTGTACCTATATTATTTTTACTTTGATCTTGCCTAGCATATTAAACTTTACAGGCCTATTTTGCTTGCCTGCATACTTATGTTTCAAGTTTTATGCTTTGTTTTGTTTCTTATTTAAGTGTTCACACTTGTGTTGTTTTATTATTTTGTATACTTTGCTTATTTATTTGGATGTAGTTCTATAATTAATTTGTTGTTAGAATTTTTTTTTTTAAATGTGTTTTACTTTTATATTTATTTATTTGTTTAACTCGACATTTATTGTCTTGTATTTCTAGTTTATATTTTAATTGTTATTATTATAATTAGTCTTTGACCCATTTGTTTGCATTTTGACTCATATGCTACATGAAATATTTATTTGCCTTGTATTGTTTAAGTGTACATACATAGATTTATATTTTATACTTTGCTTGTAGTTCATTTTACTTATGTATTGAATTCTAATTTAACTTTAACATTTATTGCTAATACTTATTTTACTTTGTTTATATATCTTACTTTGATTAATTTGTTTGTTAATATTTGTTCTATTGTCTTATTTTTTTATTCCTCTTTTATTTTAACTTTATTCCTCTTTTATTTTAACTTTATTCCTCTTTTATTTTAACTTAAATTATTATTAAACCATTCATTTACAATTCATATCTAATGTATATACATATATATTTCTATATTTATTTTTAAAACCATATGACTTTATATATTTTCTATTTGAATCGAGGAAACTCGCTTCCATTTATAATTAATTTTACAATTTTTTAAATTCAAAAATTCATCTAAATTATCAATTTAAATTCATAAAAATCCGGGGTCGTTACAGACTTCCCCCCTTAAAAGGATTTCGTCCTCGAAATTCGCAGGCACGAAAACAACAAAGATAGATGAAAGATAGAGAAATATCATTTTTGATCAAACTAGATATCAGTTCTGCATTTGGCTCACCAAATCAGAATATCAACAATAGATACAAGTAATTATAATAGAATTTCAATTTTGGTTTTAAACAAAATCGTTTAATTGATTCAATTCAAATTATTCTTCATATTCTATTAATCAATTTAACTCAATTTTTTAAACTTCCAGTTTATTCAAAATTTTCTAATTCATTTAAAATTTCCAATTCATATTCATTAAGGTTTAAATCAACAACCGATAAGAAACTGATGAAAATATGAAGAAAGAATTTCTACAACGATTCGTAGAGTCATCATCGCACCGGAACTTCTTCCTAGAGCTGGTACGAAGCAATCAAAAGAATTTGGAAACGAATCAAAGAAAATTGATAAGAAAGATGTTTCCACTGTTGTTACAGACTTTTGACTAATTATAGTCGTATTTCCTTGTCCCCTATCTTGTTCTCTTCTTGCACTCATACTCACTATTAGCAGATAGTAAGAGAATTTACTGAGGCATTCGAACAGATACCCTAGGGATTACTCATTCTAGGGATTTACTTCACCCTATCTCTAATGAGCTACTTAATGTGTTACACTCCTGAGCTAAAGTTTAACCCTTAGCTCTGATACCAGATGTAACGAGACGAATTTTGCCCGCTCGAAAATCGACATCCATACTTCAAATCGTACTCGAATGTCATAGATTCGACCGTTCAAATTTCGATTCGCCGGAGCTTATAACAACATTAAGTAAATAACACAGCGGAATAAAAGAATAATACATTGATATACAGCTTTGATACAATATCTGATACAACAGATGATCCAATAGATATCAATATACATCAGAGATATGATACAATAAAACAGCAGCGGAAAAGAAAATAGATAACATCTAGCAGCGGAACAAATAACTCTAAGATAGTCTTCAAGGAAGAACTCCAGAACTGCAACTCCATTTCCAAGAATCAATCCAGCAATAGCTCGAACTCCCCATAAACATGCACCAAGCTAGGCAAGACTGGTGCGATCCAAAGACTGAACTAACTCCAGATAATCCACTATATCTAACTATCTGAAAAAAAACCCAACTCTAGACTGCTCGTGTAGAAAATAATGAGCACCCAGAGTTTAGGAAGGAAAACAATAAACTCCGAGTCAGTCATGTGACTGGTGTGAGAACTCAAAACAGTTTACTTAACTTTAAAATCAAAATAGAGGAATATTTTTAAATTCAATTCGCAATGCTTTTTAAAAATGAGACTACCATAAGGCCTCCCGCACACACACACAATGCAAACGCAGAATCGGAGGAGATTTCTCCTTATGATAGTCAAAGATGCTTGATACGCATTTAAAATAACATTTGATATTATTACTAGTGCATAGTGTAGGAAAAATTCATTTCGAAAGTAGAATATAAATCTTAGCCAACATACGACCATTATCGTATGCTACTATAGCTACCATCCAAACAGTGGTGACCACCATAAGTGAATAGCAGGTTCTACAACTAATACCGTACAAGTTTCGTATTGGGAATTGGATTTCCAACGAATGATCATGCCAAGGAACTTCCCATTGCCACATGAGAATGCCTCTGGATGGACATCCCCGAGAACCAAACCGGATCTCACCAACACAAGGCCGGGTTACTCCTAACTGAGTAACAACTGACCGAATATGCCATCCCCCGGTCCTTTGGGACCTTTATCCGAGAGCTCTCTAATCAATTCACACAATCATAAAAACAAAGT
Organism: Allium cepa; assembly: GCA_030765085.1. Taxonomy (NCBI): domain Eukaryota; kingdom Viridiplantae; phylum Streptophyta; class Magnoliopsida; order Asparagales; family Amaryllidaceae; genus Allium; species Allium cepa. The sequence goes on from CM060941.1 coordinate 6,241,407, forward strand.
GTTTCAACATGAGTAAGTATCTGGGCTCCATACCATGATACCACCCTTTTCCAGAAGGAAATGCACATATCCTAAAGGGCGCTACCCCTCATAACCTTGCTGCTTCTTTCCTGTTTTGACCATTCACGAGGTGTGAGGCTCGACGAAGTCACGTCCACAAAAACATACTTTATACAAAAGCCATTCTTTGGGTCAACAAATGATCATAGAAATGATCACCAGGATAGACGATCAAACAAATGATCCTATCACAAAAAATCAACACAATGATAATTTCACAGCAACACTCAGTATGTCACATTACCAAATTGGGAATATATCGCTGATAACATTCAACTACATAACCTCTGAGCTCGTACGTCTCAGAGAAGGGTGTTAAGCTAAGAGAATAAATTCTCCGCCACCAACAGAAATATATTTGAAAGAAATCGGCTTTATATCTCAACTTGTAATGTCAGGCATACAATCCATACAAGTCTGTTCTGGGATCAAACAGAACCGAAGGCACTTACAAAGAAGTCCTTGCAAATCCGGATATTCACAATCCCGATCGGATTTCCCATCACTTAGGGAGTTTCTATACCGGCGCGACTCGGTGCAGAAACAATCGATAGGTCATCCTATCGCTTTCGCAAATACCCGGTCTTCATCACCGGTCTTCAAATGATATCCATAACGACGTATCACATATTCGGAATGGGTTATACGACACAAAGGTCCTTTCCCGGCTAAACCGAATAGTGAGCGAAATAGTTCAAAAACATATGGATATTGGGATTTCAATTAAGTCACAACTTAATAATTCAAAACTTTCTTTTAAATGGCTTAACAAATTACCATTTTCAATCTTTAAACAAAAAGATTCATTTTCACAACCTTTAACGGTTTAAACAATTTTCACATTTTAATCTTTTAAATAAAAGATTCATTCATAGATTTTCCAAATCAATTTTCATTTCAATTTGATTAACTCGTTAAATCTTTAAATCAAAGATTTAACTTATAGCCTTCAAAACAATTTCATTTCAATTTGATTTAAACAAATCATCAATTTAAATCTGTTAAAAATAAACAGATTTAATTCATAGCTTTCAAAAAGAATTCATTCATAACTTAGGAAAATCATTTCTCTATTCAATCTTGAAATTCCCCTAATTAAATGGAATCTCAGTTCTTATCTAAAAGTGTTTATCATTTGAAAACAACAGTTTTCATTTTGGAAATCTGATTCATTTATACGAGTTGAAATCCTTGGGTTAAATTCAAATTCCAAAAATAATACTTTAAAAATGGTTTAACTCATATATAACTAGTATAATATCGTTAATCCCTAGTTTCAAATTACAGAATTCAATTTCAATATTGAATTCAAATTTAAATCAAATTATTTAAATTCCAAAACTTAATCAAGTAATTTAAAAATAATAAATTTTATTTAAAAATTCCATTCCAAAAGCTTTTCACATTTATTCTGGTTCCATTTCCAAAACATTTGAATTTAAAAATTCAAATTTAAACTATTTCAAAATCTGTGACTTAACCGATTTCCTCGTGAAATCCATCATTGTGTGTGTATGGTGTGGTCCAGGGGTTTAACACAATAGTGCAACATCATTCAATCATCACAGATTAAAACATAGAGATATAGTTGATAAGCGATATAACTATAGAGCTTATCGTCTATTTACGGATTCACAGATAATATATAAATGTAAATAAATGAATAAATCATACACAGCTCGATCCACATCTCAAAGTATCACAAATCAGATAGGACAATCCATTTAAGGCATCTCATACAGTACAATCATTCATAAGTAACGTCAAGCATCTAATAATCATTTATAGGCAGGATTAATCAATTTTTTAATCCTAATTTATTCAAGCTATTTCAAATTTAATTAATTACTTATGAATTCATTATCCAATTCTGATTTATTAAATCCAAATCATTTGATATAAATTAATTTATCAAACATTTTAATCAATTTTTTCTCAATTAATCATATTAATTTAGTTAACCATTTTACATAATTAATTAACCACATTGATTAGTTGTTCTTTAGAGTAATCACCCTTTAATTACTTTAATACATTTCCCACTTCATTAATAAATTACAAATCAATTAATCTATTTTAATTATTTAAAAATTAATGAATTATATATCATAAATTCAAACCTTCATTAAGATAAAAATTCTCTCATCTATACATTTGAAAACATTCATTTAAATTTTACCTAGTAAAACAACGATTGATTACAAAAGAAATTTTAAAGAGTTGAAAAATCAATTTCTCTTTAACTTAAACATTTTTAACTTATTGCCACACTTAAGTATAGAATTTAAAATAAATTTTCAAAACCTTAAAATCTGATTCAAAATTAGTTCCAAGTTAAATACTTTTTTTTTTAAATTAATTTCTTCGATCACTTAGTTACTTTTAAGTTATTTAAACAATTTGAATTCTAAATTTCATCTATATTCAAACTAAATTTTAATTCAAACTTTGAAATATATTTATACTTTGATTTACCACTCAGTAAAAACTTGATTTAAAATTTAATTTGGTTTTCAAATTTCCTAAAAACAATACAGTTCAGGTTTCAAAACCTGGAACAAGATTTGACCCGAGCCTAGAAGCAACTTGCTTCGAGTCACTTACTCGATTTACTCGAGTACCACTTCGGGTAAAAACCCACTGGAACGCTGCTTCTACCCTAACAACATCACCAGGAAAATTGCACCGTGCACGTGCACGCCTTCGTTCGCCACCTCCGGCCAACGCCGCAGCCACCTAAACGTCATCATCGACTCCCCTTATCGATTCGAACAACCTATTATACCCAAACTTGACCAAATCACAATCGAGTGAATTCGAGCCCCATATTTGAAACCTGGAACACGATCAGGTCCACGCCCCAAAACCTGTCAATGCCGTTTGCTCGACACTCTGACCACCGTACGCCACCAAACTACGGCAGAAGCTTCACCTTCGACCCATCCCCCATTCCTCCAAACGGCATCGAACTCGATGCATCCAATAGGGAGAACGAATCGAAAGTTTTCAACACTCCAAAACTAGGGTTTAAAAACAAAACTCCTCGCCGCCGACTCCACAGTCGCTTCCACCAACTCCGACCATTTTTCCAAGCAACCCCATAGGCTCGTCTACCACCCCGAACAACCCCAATCAACCCGAGTTATCCAATCACCAAAAAAAGATAGAGATGCCCATTTTGTTCAATTATTAACTACAGCCAAGATTGTCAACTAAAAATTCTCATATTAGTTTTAAAATTCCTATCTTTGAGTATAGATTCCAAATACATACTTGAATCAATATTTCGTAACATTTGAATTTTCCAGAAAAAGAAGTTACTACTGTAAAAATTCGATTTTTTTTTCTATATGCATTATTATGTCAGGAAACTATTTTTAAGTTACTACTCGTACTTAAACACAACAACTTTTATTTAACATCAAAGTCTAATATTGATTAGGTAAAAAGAAACTAAATTTATTTCTTGTTGTCTGATACCTTGTGACATAACAGAGAAAGAATACTGCTAATCTTTGCATGTACACAGAGCAACTGGCATCATAGATTTAAATCTAAATGGCTGTTGTTACTCACGGTGATTTTTTTTTTCAGATTTAAAAGATTTTACTGTAATCTCTTGTTTCCAAATTATTCAGAGGATATATATATATAGCAACAGACACCTATATGAAATCAATTCAACTTTTAAATTTTAAAGAACATAAGTTACTCACCTGTGTTGTTTGAAACAGAGAGCATGAGCAGCTGGAAGTGCTCTGAGAACTGGAAACTAGATTTGCTTTTGTTTGAACAGCCTTGTGTAATTTCAAACTGAAGCCTTCATCTTGATTATCAGGTTGTAGTTGCTTTTGTTATTGACTACTGTTTCTTATTTTTTTTTCCTTTCTCTCTGGTTTTGCTTAACTTTTAGTGAATGAATGAAATAGGATAGAGGTATACATGTAGAGAAAAATGTTTGTACAGGGATTATTAATGTTTGTTTGTACAATAGTTATGGGCTGAGATGAATTTGCTTTGATATGCTATTGTACTTGGTTATGCATGTTAATGCATTTGTTTACTTCAGCCTTACTTCGGCTGAGATGAAAAATGTGTGCTAGGATATTTTATAGTGTACTAAGGATCTTGGTATTTCTTTGTTTATGTTTTATTTTGTACCTATATTATTTTTACTTTGATCTTGCCTAGCATATTAAACTTTACAGGCCTATTTTGCTTGCCTGCATACTTATGTTTCAAGTTTTATGCTTTGTTTTGTTTCTTATTTAAGTGTTCACACTTGTGTTGTTTTATTATTTTGTATACTTTGCTTATTTATTTGGATGTAGTTCTATAATTAATTTGTTGTTAGAATTTTTTTTTTAAATGTGTTTTACTTTTATATTTATTTATTTGTTTAACTTGACATTTATTGTTTTGTATTTCTAGTTTATATTTTAATTGTTATTATTATAATTAGTCTTTGACCCATTTGTTTGCATTTCGACTCATATGCTACATGAAATATTTATTTGCCTTGTATTGTTTAAGTGTACATACATAGATTTATATTTTATACTTTGCTTGTAGTTCATTTTACTTATGTATTGAATTCTAATTTAACTTTAACATTTATTGCTAATACTTATTTTACTTTGTTTATATATCTTACTTTGATTAATTTGTTTGTTAATATTTGTTCTATTGTCTTATTTTTTTATTCCTCTTTTATTTTAACTTTATTCCTCTTTTATTTTAACTTAAATTATTATTAAACCATTCATTTACAATTCATATCTAATGTATATACATATATATTTCTATATTTATTTTTAAAACCATATGACTTTATATATTTTCTATTTGAATCGAGGAAACTCGCTTCCATTTATAATTAATTTAACAATTTTTTAAATTCAAAAATTCATCTAAATTATCAATTTAAATTCATAAAAATCCGGGGTCGTTACATTCGATTTCAAAAATTGAATTTAATTGTATATCTTTCTTGCAGCCATGAATATGAATTCGTGGAGTTGAAATTTCGGCTGCTATTTCTTTTTTCCTTTTTTTATTTGAGTTCAATCTCCATCTGGAAGCATGAGGGAACGAAGACGTATAATAAAGATGGGAATGGCTTCTTGAGTACGCATGACTATTAAATAATTAAATATTTAAAATATCTCGTTCCATAACGCGAAATCCCGAACCCCGAATCAGATATGCCGACAGACGTTTATGAGGTTTTACCCGCATTCTGAACACAATGGAACGTGTTTCGGAAGATAATTTAATCGTATGCGCGAGTTACAGAAGAAAACGATCAATTTTTAATTAAATCGATTAAAATAGTTCTAAGCGTTTTGAGCTGTCAAGGTCAAACGACCACTCCGATTGCTACGAAAATTGAAATACGATAATAACTAACTATTACGGATCCAATAGAACTAGTTTCGTCGAAATTTGAGACTGTGCCTCGGAAGGTTATTTTTAAATATCGATTTAAATGATATATTTCCAAAACCGAACAAATCACCTTTAAATTAAATTTCAACCATTCTAATATCTTCAGTATCATCGTTATAAATTTTATAAGCCTTCAAATTATTTTAAATGGGCTTAGAATCTCAGATTCAACAATTTACCCAATTTCAATTATTAATTTCAATATTTAAACTATATAATTCAATGATTTAATTATCAAGTAAATATTGATATCTTGAATTCAAGTTAAAATTAACTTTTAAATATTTAAAATCAATTAATTATTCCATTTTAAATTGTTAAAAATTCCGGGTCGTCACAGGGGTGGTTCGTGGTTCTAGGTGGTTAGAGATGCTCGGCGTGTCATCGTCGACTTGGTAACGTCGTCGGTGAGGGTCGGAGGTCGTTGATCGATCGTGGACATGCACGGTGCACTGATATGTTAGGGTTTTTGAGGTTTTGTAGTTAAGATTAGGATCAGGCATAAGAGAGAAGAAGAGTGAGAGACGGGAAGAATGAGGGGAAAGGATCGGGTTGGGCTTGGGTTTTTCTCGGGTTTGCAAAGGGGTATTAACAAGTAGTAAAAAAATAAAAATAAAAAATAAAAGGGAAGAATGGGAGGAGAATAGGACCGGGTTTTGGGATTTGGGCTTGGTTTCTCTAATTTATATAAATAAGGAAGAGGATAAGAATAAAAGTTGAAGTTTAAAAGTAAAATCACAAAAATAAACAAGTTTCCCAAAACAATTTTCTGACCAACTCCTTTAAATGATAAGTGTTTTACTTAAATAATATTTGGTTTAAAGGTCATATAAATGAATTATTTTAACTTGAATTAATTAATCTTAGAAATTATATTATTTAGATTAATTCTTGAGTTTATCTAAATAAAGTTAAATAATGTAATTAAGTGGATGGTAAAGGAAAATAAAATGTTTTAAACTTCTAATTAATCAAGGTCTCAAGTGATTTTATAAGTTAATAATTAATCCCAAATGGTTAAATAAAATAAAATAAATGGATTGAAATTAGTTAATTTTAATTAAGCAAGATTACAACTACTTTATTTTATTTTAAAAAAATTAATTAATTGGATGATTGGGATCTAGTTAATTTAGCCTACGAATGATTTATTTGAATTGAATACTTTGATTGCTTAAATATCTCTAGTATGTTAATTCCTGTTATTTTGTGATATGCAACACCCTGGATTTAACTATTGATAAATGTGAGTCGTTTATTTAAATAGATATCTGTGATGGAATTTCTGTGCGAATATGACATTTTGAAATTTAAATTGAATTGTTTTTACTTAAACAACTTGGCTTTAAGGATGAGTTGGATTCGAAGAGATCGGGACCGGATATCAGCAATATCCGGAACCACTTCGATTAGTAACCACTATAATTCTTTATAGATTTGATTATTGAATCAAATGGGCTAGAATGGAATAAATTAAGTAAACTAGGTCATTTAAACTAAGTAAGGGTACTTATATTTTATTTTGTGAAATAAATGTTTGGCTATAGCAAGATAAACTCGTAGTGATGAACGGGTTACCTGGGTTTTCAAAGAAGCTTTACAACTTAAGTATTTCATATTAATGGGTTTACTCACGCTGGTTTCTAGCCTGGCTCGGGTGTCAATTTATTATAATGCTCAGGTCAGACCAAGTATTACAGATTTTCAGGTAAGGACGTTTTGGAGCTCAAGAGACGAGCTAGATGGCAGGGATGTAATGATTATATTCTGCTGCGAAGTAAAGATTGTTTAGTCTGTATTTAGGGACAAGTTGTTATAACTGTCCAGATTATTTTGTGGATGATTATACTCTGATATTGTATGTAAATTGACAGTTATAGCTTTTCTTTCTATAAATTATGTTATTTGATATTATATTTTGTTCCTCTGCGATTGTGAGATTCTGTGCTTTTGTTTTTTTCTGTTTCTTCTTCTACCTCCTTTTCTTCTTAACCCCAACAGTCTAGGGTTTCCAGCACTCGATTGCTCGGCACTCTATACAGTGAATGTATTAGTGTCGATTTTCGAGGTCGAAAAATTCGGGCTGTTACATTTGGTATCAGAGCAGAAGGTTAAGCGAGAACCTTGGCTCTGGTGGATTACTCATTAGAAATAAGGGTTAGTAGTACCCTAGAATGAATTGAGTGTATTATATGAGACGTACTTTTTATTTTCTTATATAATGATTTTAAAAATGATTTTTATATAAGTTTATATTTTGGTACATAAAGCAATAATTTTTCTAATTATTATAATACATTAAGATAATTGGTTGTTGATTATTGAAATTGAATAAGATCATAAGAATTAAGTGGTAATATATATAACCAAACAGGAATTGAATAAAAATTAACTATACAAATAAGTTTAGCTAGAAATGGATTCAAACCATAAACTAAAATCCAAAAATTGTAGAAGTGTTTTTCAAGAGTGTTGAAATAAGTTACCCTGATTTTATTATCAAATAAACTATAAGATAATATATAGTGAATTGGTTTTCGAATATAATAATCTTGGTTATTATCATAAATTGGGTATTGTATCTTAATAAAGGGATGTTTATTTTCTAAATAAACAATGGAAAAAGCAGAATGAAATGTTTTAAGAAAGTAACAATCTTGATAAGTACGACTTATATATTGAAATGGATTTAAAATTATGAAGATTTAAATCTAGACCAAGAGAGATTTGGAATTGGAATTGTTTCAAAGTGTTAAAAGAAATAATAAATAATATTACGTAGAATATTTTTGAATATAGGAATCTTGTTTAAAAACAAGAATTGTTTTGAAAATTTCAAAGGAAATTGTTTTGAATTAAAAATTCAGGATGGTTTAAAATTTAAGGGTGTGACTTGATATACAGATGAAATAAATATGTATATATGTGGATATACATTATATCAAAGTTGGTTTGAATTAAATACCAAGTGTTGAAATCTAAAGTCCCCTTGAGAATGAGATGTAAACCCAAAGAGAAATAAGTTTTTAAACTTATAAGTGGGAAGTAATGTTAATGGAGAATTTAAATTGAGGAAGGTTGAAAGAATTAAAATTTAACTTAGGGAAAAGTTAAATAAGTTATGGACTTATAATCTTAATTGGAAATTTCAAGACAAAATTGAGATTTAACTTAGGGAAGTTAAATGGGTTGAATTGAAAAGGGAGTTATGTGTGATCTCAAAACGGGTTTGAGTTTTGGAAATTGGTAACGAATGCTATTGATAGGTGTTTTGGATTAATTAGATGTTTATTGCTTTGACATATCGTGCAAACATCCTGTGTTATAGGCAATATATGTATATATATATATATATATATATATAACTTTATTTGAAACTATTTAAAAGATTGATTTTTGAAATGAATTGAAATTATGGAAATGAAATCACTTTGAACTTAAGGTTTAAATGTTAAAAATGAACTTGCAAACTGAAATTGTCTAAGAAATGGTTTCAAAGTTTGAAGTTAAAAATGGGTAAGAAATTGGATTTCGAAGATTAAATGGTTTAAAAAGATTTGAACTCTCACTTGAACCTTAAGATAAGTTAAGTAAAGATAATTTAAATGAATATTATAAATTTGGACTTAAAATTAAATTGTTTAAAAACTTAGGTTGTTAAATTAAAGGTTAATTTGATTTAAGGGATTAAATCAACATTTGAAAATTTAACTCGAATTTGTATAAATTGAGATGATTTAAAATTTAAAAATGGAATTGGGATTATTTCAAAGGTGGAATTGAAATGAATTAATTGGAATTTGAAATTGAAATTGAATAAAAATTAATTGGGAATGTAATCGAAGTGAATAAGTTTAAATTCAAATGGAGATTGATTTGATTTTGGAATGGAATCGAAGTTAATTCAAATTAAATTAGAATTGAATCAATGGGAATGGAAATTTGAAATTGATTGAATTGGAGATTGGGTAATTTAACCAGTTTGACTCTGAAAATATTTTCAAATAAATTATTTTAATATAAACTATTTTGAATCTATTTCTTTAAATATTTAGAAATTTTCTAATCTATTACTATACAAATCTTTCTTAAAAAAACTTCAAACTATCTTATATTAATTATTTAACCATTTTACAACTATTTTACAACTAATTACTATTTTACAACTATTTTGCAACTATTTAACTATTTTACAACTAATAACTCTTTTATAACTATCTAACTATTCCACAGCTATTTTTCAACTAATAACTATTTTACAGCTACTTAACTATTTTGAAAACTATTCAAGTTATTTTCTAAATGTGAACTGGTTAGAGTAGAAACTGTTTGGATTTAATACCAACTGAGATAATAACTGAAGTGATAACCTAAATGGAAATTGAAGCAATTGTGAATAAGTGAATAGAAATCAAAATGAATGTGAATACAAAGAAAATTGATTTGGCTAATAATCAATGAAGATAAATACGTAGGATATACGTATATTATTCTATTCGCATAACGATTTGATCCAGATTCGAGCACAGAATTTCAAGATAGTATATCGATCCGAGTTGGGATTTTTCACTCAATTTTCGACGGCGAACCCCAGATATGGATTTGTGATTGATTCTAGAAATTCTCTATCATAGTTATGGCTATGCAAGGAGAATGGCGATTTCTGATCAAGAAACCAGATCTAAATCCGCACTAGGAAGTCGGGTGAACGATACCGGTTCGGAAGTGAAATTGTGTGATTGAGTGAGCGATCGAACTTGATATTGCGTACGGATAATATATGTACATCGTACGTGCTTGAATGAAATTGATATTGAAAATTTTGAAAAGAAATGTAAAACTGATTTTTGAAAGGGAAAGGTATATTTTGAGAATATATGTTGAATAAAAGTGGAAGTTGGATATCTCTATAATTGAAATTTACTTTATGAAGAATAACTAATGTGGAAAATAACTTTATAAAAGAAATCAAACATGAATATTTGATTTGGCATAAATGAAGTATATATATATATTGTTATATATGATAAACTACCCTTATTGGAATTATAACCAGAAGATGTGATCTTTGAAAAATATTTGAAGTATAGAAAGGGAATTTATATAAGTATGAAGTGATCTAAAGATTTTTCAAGTTGGAAGGAATAAACTTATATATATAAAGATGATTTTTGAGAATGGATCTGAAAAGTTTCTTGGAACCCGCTGATTCTGAAAGGCTTTTGATTTTGGGAAAAAACAATTTCGGGAATTTGGAAAGCTAAATTTGAGAATTATTGATTTGGAGATATCGATTTTGTGTAAATGGGATTTATATGCGATACATATAAAGAGTATGATTTGAAAGATACTATATGTGTATAATATAAAATATTTTGAGAATGCTATGGGGAAAAAGGCGCTCCCATTTGGAGTTGAAACTTATAGTAGGAGATCCACGGGGTGGTTCTGCCTTGAGCCGTAAGGGGGTTCTAAATTTGATCCCAGAGGATGTCCGGACTAAACTGTAGTTCCTGAGGATTGTGGTTGGGGTAGCAAAAGTTGAGGGTGCTGATGCCTACAGAAACATTGGGATTATGCTGTGACGGTAGTGTAACTCTGATGTAACTGCGATCTACTGTGTTTCTATAGCGTAAATCGATAGGCAGCGATTGCTTAAAATCTACGTTTGATTTCGCTAGGAGAGCGACATAACATCGGTAGATTGCGATCTATGAGGAAATAGCAAAATCGTGTGGCGGTGAGTGCCTATAGGCTACATTGGGACTCTACTGACGTAGTTTGCGATCTATGTGGTGAAGTTTCATTTGGCAGCGAAATTCGAGTGCGCTGATGCCTACAGTTACATAGTTTTTGCCATGATGGCAACGTAACCCCAGGTGTAGCTGCGATCTGTGGCGGTTCCATGGTGTAATCGAGGGGTCTGGGATGCCTACAGTTTTCTATGGCTTTGCCGGGATGGCGACGTAATCATCGGGCTAACTGCAATCCATGGAGGAGGTGATGATTTTCAGAGCATCTCACAAAAATGTTTTCTACATTTTCACAAAATGTTTTCTAGGTATTTTCATCGGGTGTTGAAAATGGGTTTACCAAGTACTGATAGATTTTCAGTCCTACGCCTGATCAACGTATGACTAAATTTCTATGAGAACAAGGATGGACTTGTTGAGACATCGAGTTGTAAACAGTATTTTTATAAAGCTATTTTGGTAATATTATGTAGATTTTAAAGCATTTTAAAACTTTAGAATAAAAAGAGTAGAGAGTTAAGAATGTTTAAAGGATAATTTAACTGATAATTCACGGTATAATTTGGAAAATTTTCCGTGTTCCTTTTCGGGGACGAAAAGATTTAAAGGGAGGAGGAAGTGATGACCCAGGATTTTGGCAATATTAAATTTAATAATCTTCTAATATAATTATTTAAATTTGTAAAACTTATCATTTCAAAGCAAATAAAATATGCAAGCTGTTTTGCTATTATTCATATATATATACATATATATATGGTTTGTGAATAAAACTATGATTTGAAATTCAAAATAAATATCTAAAAAATAATTTATATTTAAAAACTCTACATTTAAACACTAGTGTGTGTATATATATATATATTTAGTTATTGATTAAAGTAGTAATAACTTAAGTTTGAAATGAAATAAGAATAAATGAAAGGGTTTTATAATATTTCTTTAAGTAAACATGGTAAATAAAAATATAAAAATAAAAATATAAAACATAGAAAAAATAAAATAGATGCAAATGGACATTTGTAGGCTTAAGAGGAACATACTAATACATGTGTCAAGATTTCTTCTAAAAATGGATTTCCTTATTTTCAAATAAGTAAAAAATGATTAAAGAGAGAACAAGGCTGTATACAGGCAGTCTTCTCTTCTAAACATACATCTCAAACTTTCTTTCTTCTTTCATTTCTTCAAACCAAAACCAAGAAGCAAAACCAAACTAACTTCAAGTTTTCTACTGAAGTAGCAATTCAAACTTAAGATTCAAAACAAAGTAGAATCGAAATTCAAGTTCAAACAAGGAAGATCATAGAAAAGATCAACTAGCAGTTTTCAAATCATCCCTTGTTCAAAGTTTTAGGTGAGTAAACTTCTTCTTTAAAATCAAAATCTTTTATAAAGTCTATGAGTAAGTAAAAAATAATAAAAGTAACAAAAGATTATGTAGTGTTGCCTAGAGATGAATGTATTTTTATGCCTGGAAATGAAGTGTGTATACATGTACAAGTTCGTTTTTCTCTGTTCTTACTTCTAGCATGTTCAAAGACCCTTCGAAAATCATTTTCTCTTCATCCAAATATTTATAGGACATGATGATTGAAGAAAATATTGTTGTAATAGAGAATTTTTTTTTTTAAAAATGATCTCGTAAGAAATTAGCAAGTAATATCACTAAGGAAAGGAAATTACAGTGAAAGGCAAAACATATCAGAAAATCAATAATTTTAATTCACGTTTTCGCTTGTATAAATGGAATCGACTTAGTGAATGATGATTTTTGGTGGTATTTTCAAAAAATTTAAGTATGTATTTGATGGGATGTCGCATGTTGGCCGGAGGTCGGTCATGGGTAAAATTCTGGCGATCGCGTGGATTTTGAACTACGGGTTTCTGACCAGAGGAGGATGAAGTGATGGGTGACAAGGGGAAAATGGAGCTATATTTTTCTGATCGCCATGGAGGCGCGGCAAAGGCATAGTAGGGTTTTGGTCTGGTCGAGGGCGTTTTCATGGCGATTGCGAGTTCATTGTCGCATCGGAATGGCCGGTGTAGGGGAATAGGAAGTGGGTGGTCTGGCGAGTCTCCAGGCAGAGCGGCGAGGGCTCTGGTGGACAGAGGAGGCGGTGCGAGGTAGATGTTGGCGATCAGTTTTGTCCCTGTGTTGCTCGACTCGTTCGATTTTGTTTTGCAGGGTGGTTCGTGGTTCTGGGTGGTTAGGGCTGGTCAGCGTGTCGTCGTCGACTTGGTAGCATCGTCGGTGAGGGTCGGAGGGTCGTCGATCAATTATGCACATGCATGGTGCACCGATATGTTTGGGTTTTTGAGGTTTTGTAGTTAAGATTAGGATCAGGCATAAGAGAGAAGAAGAGAGAGAGAGATGGGAATAATGAGGGGAAAGGATCGGGTTGGGCTTGGGTTGGTCTCGGGTTTGCAGAGGGGTATCAACAAGTAGTAAAAAAATAAAAATAAAAATAAATGGGAAGAATGGGAGGAGAATAGGACCAGGTTTTGGGATTTGGGCATGGTTTCTCTAATATGTATATAAATAAGGAAGAGGATAAGAATAAAAGTTTAAGTTTAAAAGTAAAATCACGAAAATAAACAAGTTTCCCAAAACAATTTTCTAACCAACTCCTTTAAATGATAAGTGTTTTACTTAAATAATATTTGGTTTAAAGGTCATATAAATGAATTATTTTAACTTGAATTAATTAATCTTAGAAATTATATTATCTAGATTAATTCTTGAGTTTATCTAAATAAAGTTAAATAATGTAATTAAGTGGATGGTTAAGGAAAATAATATGTTTTAAACTTCTAATTAATCAAGGTCTCAAGTGATTTTATAAGTTAATAATTAATCCCAAATGGTTAAATAAAATAAAATAAATGGCTTGAAATTAGTTAATGTTAATTAATAAAGATTACAACTACTATATTTTATTTTAAAAAATAATAATTAATTGGATGATTTTGGTCTAGTTAATCTAGCCTACGAATGATTTATTTGAATTGAAATTGATTGCTTAAATATCTCTAGTATGTTAATTCCTGTTATTTTGTGATATGAAACACCTTGGATTTAACTGTTGATAAACGTGAGTCGTTTATTTAAGTAGATATCTGTGATGGAATTTCTGTGCAAATATGACATTCTGAAATTTAAATTGAATTGTTTTTACTTAAATAACTTGGCTTTAAGGATGAGTTGGATTCAAAGAGATCGGGATCGAATATCAGCAATATCTGAAACCACTTCGATTAGTAACCACTATAATTATTTATAGATTTGATTATAGAATCCAATAGGCTAGAATGGAATAAATTAAGTAAACTGGGTCATTTAAACTAGGTAAGGGTACTTAGATTTAATTTTGTGAAATAAATGTTTGGCTATAGCAAGATAAACTCGTAGTGATGAATGGGTTACCTGGGTTTTCAAAGAAGCTTTACAACTTAAGTATTTCATATTAATGGGTTTACTCACGCTGGTTTCTAGCCTGACTCGGGTGTTATTTTATTGTAATGCTCGAGTCAGACCAAGTATTATAGATTTTCAGGTGAGGACGCTCTGGAGCTCAAGAGACGAGCTGGATGGCAGGGACGTATTGAGCATATTCCGCTGCGAAGTAAAGATAGTTTAGTCTGTATTTAGGGACAAGTTGTTTATTTCTCTATCTACGCATGAATATGAAATAATATTATTTATTTTATTTTTGAAAATAAAATGTCTTTATGACTTCATCAATGATGCTATCATGTTTAATAATTGATTTGTGAATTTAAATTAAGTTTAAACAATTGAATAACTATAATAATTTTTCTAATAATTTTTTTAAATGAAAATAATTCATTTTAATTAGTTAACGATGATAAATCATTTATAATAAATTTATAAAAATATAATTTTTTTATAAAGATACATAAATTTCGTCATAGTTTGGCCACTCGACGACATTATTTTGCAATACTTGGGTATTAGTTTACATGGTTTTATAAATTAATCATGATCGTTTTAATTAATTAACAATGATAGTACATTTGTTTTTAAATTGTGTTTACATTTGTAATTTAATTAACAAGTGAAAATGTGACAGGGAATCAACTTTCAGATTTTCAACGGTTTACCAAACATAAGTTGTTCAGTGTGATTGCAACATTATTTATATGTCTTGTGCACATATATAATAGGCGCTTACATGCACTAAGACATACATATACCCAAACATATATACATAACGCATACACACACTTATATATATACATATATCATAAAATATCATGATATTTTCCACTTTTCTTCTTCCTTAAGCTTTGAAAAAGCAAACTAACCATCACCCATCAACTCCATACACCTTGACTTGATGGAAGGAATAAAAAAAGGGAGTAGGCGATGGTAGTGCGTGAAGAAGGGTGTATGGGCAAGGGGTAGTTAGGTAATTTTGTATATAGATACTTGTTTACAAATTTATCCTACAGGTAGCGTCCTTCATTCTCTCATTTTCTTCACACCAAAATTCCTAAGCTTCTTCTTTTTTTATCTCTCTTTAATGACTTCCATGCCTTCATAAATTATTTCATATTCATGGCGAAGCTCGGTCGACAAATACACTTTCATATAGTAAGATATATCACCTTAGTTCAAAATCGAAGTGAGCAACCATCTCCTTCTTTTTCTCCTACCTAAGCCATGCGCTTTTAGGCCATCACCACCACCTCTCCACCTTCTCAAGCACAAGGTCGAGCACATCCAAAGGTCGTAGGGCTGATTTCATAAGTTTTGGTGCGGTGATAGCTGAGCTATAGTCAATTTTAATAAATCTGGAAACCAGTGAGTGAGAAACTATACTAGTTTATTCTATAAATTATAAGACGATATGATATGTTCGCTATGATTGTTCCATATGTTTGATCATCATGTTATGGATGCGATAATATGTTTTCTTGGTTGTAGAAATAATTTATGGAAAATACACGTCAAATTTACACAAAACAAATCACTTTCCTTTAAAAGAATTAATGGTATTTATGTTATAGTTAACCTCTTTAACAGTTAATAAAAATTGTTTATAAATATTTTATAAACATTAAAGATCCTTTTGGCAATGTTTGGAAAGGATTTGAAAACAAAGTCAAAATAGGCGCATCGCCTATGGTAGTTCACGATTTCACGCCGAAGTTAAAACCATTTATAGGATGGAATATGAGTCGAAAATTTTTAAAAGTAAGAATTTTATGAACTCTTATGATCATAGTTTTCAAGTGAAGAAGAAAATCCAGATTTATTAGAAAAGATTGAGATATATCCAAATCAAGTTTTCAAAATGGCCGCGTTTTGGCAGTCCGTAAAACATGGTTTTCAAGCTTTTAAACGAAATATTTTAAATCTTCAAAAATATGAAATAAATTCAAAAAATATAGAAAAATGTTTTAAAAAGGATTTTGAGTTATAAAAATAGGCTTCTAAGTTATGGACAAAGTGTTTTGATCAAAGAAGCTTTAAAAACACTATTCACGATAGTTTTTGCGGTTTTTGACAACTTTTGAAAATCATGGTTTTAACTTAATTTTTCTTCCCAAATCTTTTGTGAATGTTTTCCAAATAATTAATCGAGTATTTTAAGGGTTTAGGGTCAATCAATTAACTTGATCACTTTTGGGTGGCAGAGTAGTAGTCTTTAGACCCAAGCTTGG
Organism: Allium cepa; assembly: GCA_030765085.1. Taxonomy (NCBI): domain Eukaryota; kingdom Viridiplantae; phylum Streptophyta; class Magnoliopsida; order Asparagales; family Amaryllidaceae; genus Allium; species Allium cepa. Next base: position 6,258,359 of record CM060941.1, read on the forward strand.
ACAATCAATGTATGGGCTCCGCTCGAGCTAATCGGCCCGACCCAAAGTAGGCTATGGTTAATTTGATTTACCATGATCATATTTTTAAAAGATAAGAGAAAAGAGATTTGGAGTTTTAAGTTGAAACCTTATGTTAAAAGCCGAGGGGGAAGTGTTGTACATGTCAATTTAGAAGGGATTAGATTCACTCATTTATGCAAGATCTTAGGATCAGATGTTGAAGTTTGCATTCAAGTTAGGAAATGGCCAATACCTCTCTCAAAGCCAAAAAGGTCGACCCCTCTCCAAATCTCTCATTATTGATCCCTCCAAAGACATCAATACCAATTCCTCCGTAAGACGTAAATACGATCCCTCTGAAAGACGTAAGATAGTCAATGCATGATATAATGAGTGTAATGGGGAAAATATGTACATATTTACATAAGAGGGTTAACATTCTTACTAGACGTAGCTTGGCTCATGAAGAATCATAAGCTCCTCCTCTTGGTTACTTGGCAATTCCAAGAAAGGTTTCAAACGATGACCATTGACTTTGAAAATCAATCCATCCCTGGGGTGTTCTATTTCTATAGCACCATGTGGAAAAACAATTCGTACCACAAATGGTCCGGCCAATCTTGATTTAAGTTTCTCAGGGAATAAATGAAGTCTTGAGTCATATAAAAGTACTTTTTGGTTAGGCAAAAACGTTTTCCTTAGGATTGACTTGTCATGAAAAACTTTTGTTCTTTCTTTGTAAACTTTCACGTTTTCATATGCGTCGTTCATAAGTTCTTCTAGTTCGTGGAGTTGTAGTTATTCGATTTTCGCCAGCTTTCTCAAGATCAAAGATTAAGTTTTTCTTTATTGCCCACAAAGCTTTGTATTCGATTTCGACGGGTAAATGGCAAGCTTTACCATAAACTAAACGAAATGGAGATATCCCAAGGTTAGTTTTAAAAACAGTACGGTAAGCCCAAAGCACGTTGGTCAATTTCTGAGACCAATCTTTTCGATTTTTGTTGACAGTTTTCTCTAAGATTTGTTTTATATGACAATTCGAAATTTCAACTTGCCCACAAGTCTGAGGATGATACGGAGTGGATAACTTGTGGGTTATCAAGTATTTTTTTATTAAAGTTTCAAAAGAACGGTTGCAAAAATGGGTTATGTTGTCACTGATTATTGTGCGAGGTGTGCCAAACCTCGAAAAAATGTTTTCTTTAAGAAATTTCACAAAAATTCTATGGTCGTTGGTTTTGCAAGGAATGGCTTCGACCCATTTTGAGACATAATCGACAACGAGAAGGATATACAAGTTTTCAAAAGAATTGGAAAAAGGTCCCATAAAGTCGATTCCCCAAACCTCAAAGATTTCGATCATAAGAATGGGGTTTAGAGGCATCATATCTCATCGAGAAATGAGTCTAAGCATTTGACTTCGATCGCAAGTTTTACAAAATTCAAATGAGTCTTTGAAAAGAGAAGGCTAATAGAAACCACATTGAAGCACCTTTTCTGCCGTTTTTCAAGGACCGAAATGTCCACCGCACGGTTGATCGTGGTAAAATGAAAGAACACTCCTAATCTCATTATCCAAAATGCGACGTCGGATGAACTGGTCAGGACAATATTTAAACAATTATGGATCGTCCCAATAGAAATATTTCACTTGGGACATAATTTGCAATTGTCTTGTTTGGACCAAGATGAGGGAGTTTCTTTTGTGACTAAGTAATTCATTATATCAGCGTACCATGGATCGATAGAAATTTAAAGGAGTTGTTCATCGGGGATTTTTCATTGATTGGCAAAGAAGATGGTGCGTTCGTAAGACGAGACAAGTGATCAACTATGACGTTATCGGATCCTTTTTTGTCTTTGATTATAAGGTCAAATTCCTGAAGTAAAAGGATCCAACAAATCAAATGGGATTTAGCATCCTTTGATCGAAGAGATATCGAAGCGCAGAGTGGTCCGTGTACACAGTAATGTGTGAACCTATCAAGTATGGTCGGAATTTTTCGTGAGCAAAAACGACAGCTAGAAGCTCCTTTTTGGTTGTTGTGTGGTTGAGTTGAGTGTCATTGAAAGTCATACTCGCGTAGTAAATGACATAAAGGATTTTGTTGATGCGTTGCCCTAAGACAGCATCAACCGTAAAGTTCGAAGCATCACACATTGTTTTGAAAGGAAGATCCCAATTGGGTGCTCGAATGATTGGAGCAGAAATGAGTTCGTTTTTGAGACGTTTAAAAGAAGAAATACACTCAGAGTTGAAATCGAATGGAACTTCTTTTCGAGAAGAGTCGTCAAAGGACAAGCGATTTTGCTAAAGTCTTTCACAAAGCGTCGTTAAAAGCTAACGTGTCCTAGAAATGATTGAATGTCCTTAACAGATTTGGGAATGGGTATATTGGCAATTACATCAATTTTTGCTTTATCTACCTTAATGCCTTTATTTGAGATGATATGTCTAAGGACTATGCCTTGTTTGACCATAAAGTGGCATTTTTCCCAATTCAAAGTCAAATGTTTTTCTTTACATCGATTTATAACCAAACTCGAGATGATGTAAACATTGGGAAAAAGAATCGCCAAAGATAGAGAAATCTTCCATAAAAACTTCTAGAAACCATTCAATTATGTCCCAAAAAATGCCAACCATGCATCGTTGGAAAGTTGCAGGAGCGTTACAAAGTCCGAATGGCATACGTCGATAAGAAAAGGTACCGAATGGACACGTGAAAGTCATTTTCTCTTGATCTTCGGGAGCGATTGCAATTTGGTTATAGCCGAAATAACCATCAAGGAAGTAGTAAAATTCGTGGCCGGCTAAATTGAGCATTTGGTCAATGAATGGAAGAGGGAAGTGATCTTTACGTGTTACGACATTTAGTTTTCAATAGTCAATGCAAACACTCTAACATGTTTAAATACGAGTTGTAATAAGTTCGTTTGAATCGTTCTTGACAATGGTTGGCCCAGACTTTTTAGGTACCACGTGAATTGGGCTAACCCATGAACTATCAGAGATTGGGTAAATGATTCTGTTGTTGAGAAGTTTAAAAATTTCATCATGCACCGTATCTTTCATTTTTGTATTAAGCCTTCATTGCGCGTCACGAACATGCTTGGCATCGTCGATTAAATGAATGTGATGTTGAACAAGAGCGGGACTAATTCCCTTTATATTAGAGATCGACCATCCCATCCCTTTCTTATTTTTCGAAAGAATAGAGAGAAGAGAAGCTTTTTGGTCAAGAGAAAGATTATTAGAAATGATGACAGGAAAAATTTTCGTTTTCACCTAAGTATGCATACTTAAGGTGATCGGGAAGTGGTTTGAGGTCCAACTTTGGGAGTTTCTCGATCGAATACTGGTTTGTGATTCGGAATCAACGGGAAGTAATTCAAAAGGAAGAGTGTATTCAATCCCGTTGGGAATTTCGTGAAACAATTTTTCATACTCAATCTTGCATTCATCATTAAGATCAAGTGTTTCATTTTTAAAGTTTTCATGAATGGCACTAACTTCCAACGTTTGGTCACGAGGTTTATTCGATTAGCTTTCAAGATTGAAAATGTTGAGATCCAAAGTCATGTTTCCAAAAAATATTTTCAACGATCTGTTACGACAATTGATTAAGGCATTTGAGGTGGCTAAGAACGATCGGCCTAAAATCAATGGAATTTGACTTGCGGGATTTGTCACGGGTTGTGTTTCGAGAATGATAAAGTTAGCAGGGAATATGAATTGCCCTACTCGAATGAGCACGTCCTCGATTTCTCCTATAGGTTTCTTAATGGAACGACTAGCAAATTGTAGCGTGACTTTTATGAGTTTGAGTTCACCTAAGCCATATTGTTCGTACACGGAGTATGGAATCAAGTTGACACTCGCGCCTAAGTCTATCAAACATTTGTTAATCGTCTTGTCTTCAATTATACACGAAATGCTAGGGCGGCCAGGATCTTTGTATTTAATGGGCATGGATTGGGATAAGACTTCACTCAAACTGGCGGCTAAGAAGACTTTTTTGGGCACTTGAGTGTGTCGTTTTGGGTACACAAGTCCTTAAGAAATTTCGCATAAGTGGGGACTTACTGAACGATGTCAAGAAGCGGGATTCACTTATTTAAAAGTTTTCAACATCTTTTCCATTTGGTATGAGTGTTTCTTTGGTCGAAGACGATGTGGAAATGAAACACGATACTCGGTAGGCTGGTCTACTCGAGTAGAAGAAGAAGAATTTTGATTGGCATTAGATTCAAAGTTTAGATCCACGTTCTGTTCAGATTCATTCATTGTTTTAGAAGTGTCGAGAGAGGTTTCTGATAAACCTCTTGGATTAACGACTTGATTATCGATTTGTTTGCCGGAATGTAGAGTTGTGATAGCATTTAATTGGGTGACATTGCTATCTTGAACAACATGGGCTTGATTTGAATTTGCGTTTTGATTTCTAGGATTTGGAAGGAGCTGGCTTGGGAATGTTCCCCGTTCGCGTTCATTTACAGACGTGGCTAATTGACTCATTTGCATTTCGTGTTTTGCAATCGATTGGTTGTGTTTTGCATATATGAGGTCAATAAATTTTGCAAATTGCTGGCTTTGAGTAGTTTCTTTAACCAACGTTTCAAGAGTTTTCTCAAGTGAACTCAAACGTTTATCATCTTGGGGAGGGTGAGCAGCATTAGGTTGAAAATTTGATTATTGCGGTTCATTATGCGACAGAACCGCAAAGTTTGGTTGAAAATTATTGGGCTAAAAGGGAGGATCCAAAGCATTTTTGGGGAATGCTTGAAAATTGGGACAAATCGTATTCGTGTTGGGATTGTTTTGGTTTCACGCAAAATTTGGATGATTTCTCCAACCAGGGTTGTACGTTGTAGAAAATAGGTCGTTTTTGGCTTTATTGAAAGCATTGATTTGTTCGACAGAATTAGGGCACTGGTCGGCTATATGATTAGGATCGTTGCATTTATAACACGTTGGTTGGGAAGCTTGGTTTATTTGATTCGATGAGAAAACGTTATCGAATTTTTTAATGATTGCGTCGATCGTAGCTTCCAAAGCGAAAGAAGATCCTATCGAGTGTGCACTCGATCGTGAGTAAATTGATTTTTCGTTCGAACATTCCCATTGGGACGATTTTTCGGCGAGGTTTTCAAGAAATTGCCAAGCATCGTCGTGATGTTGGGCAAGAAAGTTGCCTTGGCATATTGATTTGAGCATGGTTCGTGAGCTTTTTTCGAGTCCATCGTAAAAGATTTGGCAAATCTTCCATTTTTCAAAGTTATGGTGTGGACATTTTATCAAAAGCTCTTTGAATCTTTCAAAATATTTTCCGAATGGTTCTCCCTTGAATTGATGAAAGTTTACAATTTCGTTTCGGATTCTACTCGTTTTCTCCAAGGGGTAGAACTTTTTTAAGAAAGCTTTTACGAATTATTCCTAAGTTTTAATCGAGTTCGATGGTAATCCATACAACTATTTTTCAGCGTAATCCGTAAGAGCGAATAAGATTAATCGAAGTTTAATTCCATCATCGGAAAGTTGTTGGAGTTTAATGGTTGCACAAACTTGTTCAAATTTAGTCAAAATGATGTAGGGGTCATCGTGCTCGAAATTCCCAAATTTCGGAAGCGTGGCAATATGGTTCGAGTGAATTTCAAAATAGTTACCCATAGGGGTGGGTAATGCGATGCAAGATGGAATAGAACTCTATTGGGAAAGATTCTATCCGTAAGAGTTCGAGGGGCGTTCTCGTTCGCCATTTTAGGGGGATCGTCTGTTCCAGTTTAACGATTAGTTGTCAAGTCGCGAGTCCAACGATTTGTTGTTATGCCACGAGTCCAAGTACTCATGCACAATTGAAAGTCGAGAAGAGAAAGAAGTTAGATTCGAGTTTAGAGAATGAAAGAGGATTCGGAAAATAAAGTGAAAAATTGTTCTTGTTTTTCTTTTCTTTTTCTTAAAAAAGGAAGAAAAATATTTACCAAGTGAAATTTATTTTCAAAAGAGAAGTTTGATTTTTGTTTTGTTTTTTGCTTTTCAAATTTTTTTATATGTTTTTTGTTTTTGTAATATTTTTTTGTTTTTTAGAATTTGGAATTTTGATTTTTGTCTTTCCTTTTGAATTTTCAAATTTCTATTTTTTAGATTGGGAAATTTTATTTTTGCTTTTGAATTTTCAAATTTTTTTTTTTTTTTAATTTTTTTCATTTTGAAAAGATTTTATAGTTTTTTTGGATTTTTGCTTTTTGAATGAAAATTTCAAAGGAAAGGAAAAAAAAAAAAAGAATTTTTTTTTCTTTTTTTTGGATTAAAAAAAAATAAGTAGAATTTAATTTTTTTTTTTTAAAATATGCATGAACTAGTGCAACTAAGTGAATACAAAGGACTTAATTACAGTTTTCTGTCCTTATAGCTTCTAATCTAAAATTGTATAATCGCACTTTGTCTTAAATCAACGAAACTATTTCTCAGCCAGGTAACGGGCAGGGGTTGTCGTGCACCACGAATCATCGTAGCAATGCAACCGAAGGTTTAAGTACCTTCAAAGGAACAAACACTATAATATTTACAAATCACCGTAATATTTATAAATGGTTATTACTCTGCCGTAGCCTAGACACCAATAAATAAAATTATTCAATCAAAAAAATTATGAAGGTACAATTAAGCCCTAAGTGAGCTCGTGACACCCTTAGGTCCAACGTCTAACCTTTATTATTATTCAAATTCTACGATGAAATGCGTTTGTGGGCTAAGGAAAGGGTGATGAAATCCCCCACCTTATGTAAATTTGGTTATTGTCTTTAAAAAAGAAAATAAGATGAGATGAATGCAAAGCAAAAATTAAACATGAATTTACAATGCAACTAAAATGAAGTTTGTTTTTGTTTTTAAATTTTGAATTTTTTTTTTAAATATAAATGCAAATGCAAGCAACCAACAATGTAATTCGAATAAAAACAATGGATAAAGGCACGATACTAGAGCGTGTAGATTATTAGCAATTTATTTTTTTATTTTTAACGGCAATTTTTTTTAGAGCAACGAGCAAGCAAAGAAAAGCAATTATTATTTTTGTGGCAAACAGTTCCTCCTTTTTGATTTTCTGCTTTGGCAATCTGAAACTAAAAACAATATATATAAAATTGTTTTTTTGTATGTCTTTTTTTTTAGAAAAAGAACTAAAATAAAGAAAAATAAAAACAAGTGAAATCAATATGGAACAAAACTAAACAAATGAAAGAAGGAAAAGAATTTTGTTTTTTTTTCAAGTAGAACAAAATCAAATGAAATAAAACAATGGAAAATAAAACAAATGAAAATAAAAAAAAAAGTTAGAAAAGAAGTTAGAAAAGAAATGAAACCAGGGATAAGTTCAAAAGAGAAAGTTCAGCACAAAATAATCATTTTTTAGAAAAGAGAAATGAAAAAGGAAGAAGCTTCAACACAATTTATATTTCATTTTAAAAGAAATAGTCAGGCCTGGCCCAAACTAACGTTATCTAAAAAAAGAAGTAAAACCGCTCCCACTTTAATCAAAACAAGCACAGCTTTAATTAATCGAACAAATCAAACTCTCGAACAAACTTTCACAACAAAATTTTAAATCCAAATTGAATTCGCCTGGTGGTTAGTTAGAAGGTTACGATGTGGGTGGAGTTAGTGGTCGAGGTGGGTACTCGATTGGTGTTCAATTAGGCTTGGAGGAATTTGGGTTCAGGTGTTTCGGGTTTTGGTGGATTTCGATTGGGGTAAGTGGTGGAGTCGCAATGTTTGTTCGAGGCGAGGCTTATGCGCTTGCGGTTTGGAAGTGATGGCAGGGGAAGCAAAGCAGAAAGGAGGAATGGAAGGCGATTTTGTGGTGAAGGTTGTTCGCGAATTCGATGGTTGGTGATTAGGCAGTGACCAGAGGAGTTGAAGCTTGTTGAGTTGAGTTGTGAAGTTTGGATGAGGTCTATGCAGGGGTGGTTGTGGCACACGGCACTGTAGTGAAGTGGGAAGGCTGACGATCTCTGGTTTGTGGAAGTGGTAGTTGAGTTTGCTGTGCAGTTGCGTGGTTGTGAGGGAGCTGCTGTGGAGTGGTTGATTTAGGCGAGTTCGATTCAGGGGGATGCACAGAGGTATGGGCAGGTTCCGCAGTATCGTAGGCTAATGACTGATGACTGATGGTTGTGATCAGTGAAGTATCAGTGAAGAACTGTGGTTTCTGGGTTTGCAGCTATAGGAGATAGAGGAGCAGGGGGAGCAGTAGATGGTTGGGCAGTTTGCTTTGACTATGCAAAAGCAGGAGCTGAAGTGAATATGTGTAGGAGATGATGGCTTGTTGGTCAGAGGAGTATGTAGGTTGGTCAGTGGGTGGTTGTTTAAGTTGATGGTCGCTGTGTCGGTGGGTAGTTCAGTTGTAAGCTGTTGTACGTAGGCTGTTGAACGGAAGTAGAAGTGGTGGACGGATGTGGTGATAGTTGGTTTGAATGACTGGCAAGTGGTTTGATAGGGCAATGGAGATGTGGTTGATGGTCTGAGATGAGATTTTGTTGGTCTAGAAGCAACAGGGAGTGGAGAGAGGCCGTGACATATGATATGTGGGATGGTTTGCTTGGGTGAAATATTGTTGGATGGAGTTGCACTGTGTACAGTAGTAAGGTCAGGGAAAGACAGAGGAGGGAAGTTTGTAGAAGTGGGATTGTGGTGGATTTGTGGTGGAAGTATGTGCACAGTTGTGGTAGGATAGTGGAGCAGTAAGTTTTTGTGAAGAAGTATGTGTAGAGGCAAAAAGGTGATGGATCAAGGGGTATGTCTCAGTGCACTGTACAGGGGGAATATGCGCACAAGCCTGGAGTAACAGTAGTGGATAACTTGAAAATGCACAGTTCCGTGTTTGTGTAATGTACAAATTATAGAAAAGGAAAATGAGATTGTTAAAGAAATTATAATAGAAAATGAAAATGGAATAAAAGTGTTTTTTTTTTTAGATTGAAATTTGCGCGCGCGTGTATTTTAAAATATGAAATGCAATTGCAACTAGAAAATCAACAACTAGCAAACAAATCAAAATGAAAGAACAAATCACACAAACAAATATATTTTTTTGGTTTTTTTTAAATCCAACACACACAAAACAATGACACAATAATCAAAAGAAAAATAATTCGTAGAACAGAAATTAAAAATCAAAACTATTCTCCGGCAACGGCGTCAAAAACTGGTTCAACGGCTAGATTTCTATGGGTTTAAAAAATAGTCAAAAATTTTCAAATTAAATTTTATCGCAAGCGCACGGCGTACAATTTTAGTACGTAGTGAGTACGAGTCGATCCGCGGGGAATTTTTAAGATTTTAAAATTTTCAGTTCAATCAAATTAGACCAAAGTGAAAGGAAATTGTTAACTACAAAAAAGAAGCTAAAGCTAGATTTGAAATGTGATTTAAAAACTATTAGACTAGAGAACAATTTAGAGGCAAATCCGCTCTCGTATTTTTGTAAATCAACAAACAAATAATTTATGATCTCTAATTTTGATATTAAGTGAAATAATTGTTGTATTTATCATAAGTATAGTTTGTTTATGTTATTAAATAACATAACAAAAACCTTCAAACTATAATACAACAAATAAACCACTTATCAATTCTCATGAAAATAAACCCAAAGCAAAAGCTATTTTAAGTACGATCTATTTACTATTGTAACTAGTAATATAGATCATCATATTTCATTTTTACTTTCATTTCAAAATCAAAAATTAATTAGCAAATGATGATGTAAAATGTGTTTATGTTGAACAAGAATAGCTCATTTGCATAAGCAATATAAACTATCAAATCCACTTGTATAACTTACATCAAAACTCACTTTCATGAAGCACAAGTTAAAGAGATCATAAATCATAAAAATGTTGATATTACATAATATTTGAGAGCTTTACTACCCCTACATTGAAGGGGTTTAGCCACTAATTTGTTATCAAATAAACACATGTAAGTTTCAACATTGAAAATGAAAGGAAGTAGAGAATAAACAAAGAAAAAGAAGATTAATTACTAGAAAAAAATTAATTAGACTAGTGCATAAATGTAAATCTAAGGTATGAACATAAAAAGAAAGAGAGCATAAGAAGAAAAATGAGCATAAAGGTAAACAACAACAAGTAGAAAAGAGAAGAGAAAGAGGCTAAAAAGTCACTTTTATTTCATTCAACAAAGAGCTTACAACTTTCATTTTGATTTCCTAACTAATATGAAAGAGTAGAAGATATGTTCATGTACATAAGAGAGTTATTTATACATGCATAAAACCCTAATTCTATTTTTAGGGAGCTTCCCAAAATACCCTTTAGAAAATGTGCCACCAAATAACCATTAGCCACTAATTAATCCATCGTTTGATGTGCATGAAGCTTTAATCTCCACTTAGTTGTCCATTAGCTCCTAATTGTACATTTAGGTAAGTGAGTAGGTCCTCCATGATCTTGAACCTGAATTATTTCCTCTTCGTTCCTTTATACTTTCTTGTGCATGCATATATCATCATGAATCCCACTTCCATATGCATCAAAATATCCTATAAAAATCATAAAAATTGTCCAAGAAAAAATTCTTAAATTGACACATACACAAAAATGACCATTTTTCCCTGAGTGAAGATGAAAATATGACGGTTTGAAAATTATTGAATTTTGGTTTTAACATGTTAAAATGCCCAAATATGATGCTTATTTAAATAAAAAGAGATAAAATATGGATGTAAATATATGCACATTTACGTGCACATCACTAACATCAGACAAAACCATGGAGAGTCCTTAGGAGATTATCTAAAGAGATTCAATACCGAAGCCTTGAAGGCCAAAGGCATGAATGACAAAGACAAGCTCATTGCTGTCCACTCGGGACTCATAGTTAATTCTCCTTTTTGGAAGGAGTTGTTTATTCAAGTATGCCGGGGTCTTTAAGATTTCCATTTTCAAGCTAACAAGTTTATTCGAACGGACGAATTGTACTGCTCAAAGAAAAAATTTGGTCACAAAAAGGACGATGGTAAATTCGGCTCGGAGAGAATTCCTAAGAGACATAGATGGGAAGATACCAATACTAACGCGGTGGCATTAAATCGATCAATTTCCTACATCTATGTAATAACCGTGGATAAGGTCAACTTCCCCACTTCATTCAAAGTCCGAAATAAACCCGAGCAGAAGAAAGGAGATAAATATTGTGCCTACCACAAAGCAAATGACCATAGACCAATGAGTGTAAGGTACTTGCTGGAATAATTCAGAAATTGATTCGAGCCGTAAAGAATCCACAACAAACTCTCCTGTCAAACACTGACGTAAGGAAGCCTGTTGGTAATACCGTAAATGTGATTGAGGAAGATGACCCACTAAGCTTAAATCCACCCCAAAATAGGATTGATGTCATATATGGAGGACCACATCCCGCTGGCAGAAGTCAAAGTGCCCGGAGTAAATACATTCGAGAGGCCAGGAAAGGTGTATTTTCTATACAGGAGGAACCACCGTTCAAAAGTCCAAAACACAACATCAATAATCACACACTGGTGATCAACCCACAAGAATTAAGAAGGGGGATCCATCACCCCTATAGTGATCCCTTAATGGTCATAGCCCAGAAAAGATCCTCGGTGGTCACGAAAATCTTGGTTGATATGGGAAGTGCTGTGAATGTGATACTTCGCCATGCGTTTGATCAGATGGGAATTTCCAAGGACAGACTTGATCCTAGTCCCAACCCTATCTTTGGGTTCAACAATAAAGGGACAACTCCGCTTAGGCAAGTGAAGCTTTTGGTCCAACTGGGACTTCCCTCATGTTCTCGAGTCTTTGAAATGACCTTTGTGATCATAGATTAGCCATCGTTCTATAATGCCTTCTTTGGACGGCCGGCATTGAACGAGGTGGATACATTCATCTCACCAAAATATCTAATGCTTAAATTTCTCACTAAAAGCGGTTCGTATAACAACCTGCATATTTTACGATTGTATATTTAAATGTTTTATTTAAATGTAGTATCGTCAGTCCGATTAAAGTCCGAAATGTTACCTTTTGCAAACAGTCGAATTAGGACTCGAGACTACTTTCAAAATGACGTTTGCGACATTTTTGAGTATAAACATCGATATGTGTGGAGTTGATTAGAATTTCGATATTTTCATTTGGGGCTTTGGGTTTGGGTTTCAGCCCACTAAGAGAACCCAACTCCTCTACATAATAACTTCCACTCAACTCCTCTCCTCTTTATTCATGTACATTTCCTAACACTCTCAAGCCCTAGACAGAATGGTGGGAAGAGGAAATTGAAATTCTAAGCCCTTGTTTCTCTTAGGAATTCAAATTCAAGTTATAAATCGAAGAGAAGCTTACGTAAGAATCCTCTTCATCTTCTCCACATCAATCTCTCTCCAATTTTCAGAAATTCCTATAACTTAACTTAGGAAATTCATTTCATTTGATAATAGATTGAGGATTCTAGAGGTGTTGTTGAAGATAAATCAATCTTTGCTTGTTTTAGAGCTTCTCATTTCTATTTTTGGGTTCAAAGGTGAGTTTTTGAACTCACATCTACGTCTATAACTTTCATTCTTGTTGGTTATGAATTCTTAACATCTATTCATGTTCATTTTCTTTTGATTTGAATTAATTTGGTGAATTTTTCAATTTTGGTATTTTGAATTCAAAATCTTTAAAAATCCTATCTTGGATGTTTTGACATGTTGTTTGGGGTGTATCGAAGAGCTTATAAGGCTAGGTTGTCGATTGGCATAATTTCCTTGCCTCCGTCGCTCGTCTGATCATTTCCGAACCGATTTGACCATCATTGGCCTAGGCAAACTGTTGCCCAGACCAGTTGACCAGACGTCGGGTTGGAAGGTCCAGACGTCTGGTTAGGGCATCAAATGAAAAAAATATACTGCAGAAAAAAAACACAAAGACCATGACCAGACATCTGGTTAGGCTATAGCAGATGTCTGGATGGTTTTAGACGTAAGGATTGCCGAACCAGACGTCTGGGAAGGTTCCTGAATTATTTCCAGAACCTAAATCTAGACGTCTGGATTTTAAACCAGACATTTGGAACTGCTCCGTTTTGCCTATTTGCTTATTTTTCGTGTGAATTTCCAATGTTTATCGATTTTTGTTTCTTCGATTAGTTGTTATCACTTTTATAGACTTTGATGACTTCTTTTTCTGGACTTTAGGGAATATCCGTTTTGATGGATTTGGTATCCATTTCTATGGATTTGTTTCATGTCTTCTAATGTGAATTTTTTGTGATTGGTTGTTTTTACAATCATTTCTGTGATTTGTCACTTTAAATTACAAAGGTTTCTATACTAGTAGTAAATATCCAAACTCTTTCACAAAAACAATTTCAAAATTTACTTTCAATATGAAGCTCGCTTTTAAAGCCGTTTTTCAATCTATTAGTATATATAAACCTTTACCTCATTTGTGTGACAAATCTAATTAAACGGCTCAGCAAAACAAGTGGTATGAGACTTGTTCGATTGAAATCTCGTGATAATTTTTGAGTGGAAATCTGCAATTTGCTCGTAAATATTAAATTAAGCCAGTGGTTATGGGACATGAAGTTAAACTCATTTGTTTACTAGCTAGTGTAATTCATACTTTTTATTGATCAATGGTGATCATTTTATGGTTTAGACTAGCGATATGCGATGTCTCTTTGTCCACGTGGGGGATCGTACCTCGTTTTATTGAGCTTTGTGTTTGCGCCAAAGTTGGTCACAAACGACAATATCGTGAAAGCACCCGTTTATGAACACAAATCAGCAATAATCAATACAGAATTCAGATCTAAGCAGTAGCAAACACAGTAATTCAGAAATAACAGTCACAAACACAGGATTTATAGCGGTTCGGCGATCTTGCCTACGTCCACTCTGAAGTTTATATCTTTATTGATTCACTTGATGATTCCAATTGGTTACAGCAAGTTACAATGGATTATAGCTCTGAAACTTGAATGCAACAGCGATGATAAGAGAATTGAATCCGGTAGAGTCTTGGTGCTTCAGAATTCAGATCCCCTTTTCTGAATGACCCGGGGCTCTGTTTATAGGTGTAGGAGGCTGATATTTCGCCAAAATTTAGGGAGATCGCTTCTGGCACGTGAGAGGGCCTGCATGCCCAGCCTTAGGGAATTTGGGCCCACTTTGGGATCGATTCGAACTCCATTCAAATCGATCAAAAAATCATCCAATCGAGATGAAATTTGAGTGGACATTCTTCAACATGTAAGTAAGCTCTCGTAAAAATTTCATGGCATTTGGACTTGTAGATTGCAAGATATGGTTGATTCGAATTGCTATTCTTTGGCAGGCTACGTACTTCGACTCGATCTCGTTCGAATCGATTGTTTCGACTCGATGGCCGCTCGTGCTTTCGCGATGACGTGGTGCACGCTTTTCGTGTCGATCCACTATTCACTCCGAGTTGACTGGGTCGACTCCATCATTTTCGCTATTTTGACTTAGTGGATTCGGATACATTGATCGTTCCTGGATTCGAGCAAGGCTTCGTTCGTATCTATCGTGGTGAGCTCTGGCCGATCGATACGAAGCTGTTGTTGTAGGATGGGTGCAAACTTATATGCTCTGATGGAGGCGAATTAGAGCGACTTCATGGACTCGAAGGACTTCAACTTGATGGATACGAAGTGGAGTGACCCCATGGATTCGAAGTAGGAGGAACTCGGTGGATTCGAACTCATGCTCTTCCGATGGATTCGAACCTAGGGTTATTTGATGGTGAATGACCGATACGAAGCACACGACCTGCCGATGGATACGAAGCGGCACACCCGGACCGATTCGAATGAGTGCTTGCTGATGGTTGCGAACTTAGATGGAGTCGAACCGATGGATACGAACAGAGGTCGGTTCGAAATGACTAACTCGTGATGGATTCGAACCTGATGGATTTGAATAGAGCGAGGTGACTAACTCCTGATGGATTCGAACCTGATGGATTCGAATGGATCATCACCTCGACCTCTTCATGGATATGAACAGCATGCTCTTTCCTTAAATTGAATCGATCATAACTTGCACATACGAGCTCGGATTGACTTGAGATTTGAAACGCTGGTTCCCATGACTTTGTTTGCCGTGTTCTATCAATTGTAGCCTGATCCGGGCTCGGACAAAATTCATCGATATCCATAGCGAAGCAATGTATAACCAATCTTTGAGACGAACTATCTTCGGTTTCTGATTGATCTTTTGGTATTACGGCTTTGCCAAAAAGTGGGATAACATTTGCCCCCCAAAACATGCCTTGCGGTAGGAAGGTGTGTTTTGTAATGCCTTGAGTTGGATGTTCATATCCTGTCAGCAACCTGTAAAGAACTTGATAGTTTCATATGATCTCAAATGACGATCGTTCGGGATCGCGTGTCATTTGAGATGAACAGGGACCGTTCGCGGTCGATGCCGTTCGCGACAAAGGATGGAATGGGACCGTTCGAGGTCGGGTGCCGTTCGTGGCGAATTCTGATCGTTCGAGGTCGGGTGTCGTTCGAGGCAAATTGTGACCGTTCGAGGTCGGGTGCCGTTCGAGGCGAATTAGTGTGACCGGGGGGGACTTAATATTATCGATACCAGGCTCACGTTCGAGTGGGTCCCTGGATCGTTTGACAGGGTGGTTTATCGCTATCTCAGAGCATGCCTAAGGACCGTTCGCGACCCCGTACATGTGTAAGTAGCTTAGCCATTTCAGATTTATCAGAACCAAATATCTATTCAACAGATGAGTTTTAAAGTACAAATGTCCGAATCGAAACGAAACAAAAGAAAAGCAAGGATGTGAAAGTGTAAGTTCCCACTACGAAACGGTCAATGATCATTCAGAGCATGTCTGGGGATCGTTCGCGATCTCATACATGTGTAAATGATTTAATTGTGTTAGTGGGAAGCTTACGACTAGTTTATCGTTATTTCACTCAATTGATAATCATACGGTGTCCCGGTTCAGGGCCACCCCTGGCTGATGTAGACGATGGTCGCTCCGCTCCACCGCTGGAGCTCGCCTCCTCACGTATTGAAGCAGCATGCCATTCCTGATGTGCCCTTCCGCCTCATCCTTCAGATGCCTACAGTCGTTTGTGTTATGACCGTTCAACTCATGGAATGAGAAATACTTGTCCGACCTTCGCTCGTTGCTAGTCGGATCTCTTCTCGTTGGCTTTCGATAAGGGACTTGCCCCTTAGTGTCCTGGTAGATCTGTTCCAAAGTCTCGTTCAACTCCGAGTATGTGGTGAATCTTGGTTCCCTCCGCGGTCGCACTGATTTGTCATTATTATCCTCAGCCTTTCGTTTTCCCTTGCTAGTTTCTACACCTTTCTCAGGGGGATTTCCTCCTTTGATCGCATAAATATCAATCCCTTCTCCTTCTTCTCTTTCAGCGTTTGCATCTTTCAATCGTAAAAAAATTCTGCCTCGTCGTAGAATTCCCCTAGATCCACGGGTGGATCTTTAGTCAATGAATTTTTGAACTCTGTGCCGTCAGCTACTCCGGACACAGCTGCCATCACAACCATAGATGGATCTGGTCGATCCACTGAAGCTGCTGCCGCATTGAAGCGCGTCAGAAAACTTCTCAAAGTCTCCCCGTCTTTCTGTTTTAGAGTTGCCAAAGTCATCACATTCTTGGGTCTTGTAATGTGAACCCTGAATTGCCTCATAAATCTCTTAATTAAATCATTCCATGTTCCGATAGATCCACTCTCTAGTTGTCTAAACCATAACGCTGCAACGTCCGCCAAGTACAATGGAAAGCACCGGGCCATAACCTCCTCTGATGCCCCCAGCACCTCTATATGCCTCATATACTTCGTCAGATGAACCGTGGGGTCCGTTCTCCTGTTATACATGTCCAACGATGGTAGCTTGAAATCCGGTGGGTTCCTAGCTCGTCTGATTGCTGGAGTAAAAGGACTCCTATTAACATCCTCCAAATCTTTGTTTACCAAACCGCCTCTCATAGCTCTTCTAACCATCTCCGCCAATCTATCATTGTTTTCAGGCTGTAGTCCTCGTCCATTGTCTTCGGCCTGCCCCCCGAGTTCACGAGGGAACTCTGGGATATGCCCCCTTGACCGAGCGTTCACTCCTCTACTACTCCCGGGTTGCGCAGATGCTCCTCTCTCTCTCTGAAATTGGATCAACATTCTCCATGGGTGTTCCTCCTAATCCAGGTGGTATGCCGGATGGTCCTGCTCCGTTCTGAACTCCATCCGCTTCCCTATTCTGTGCTCCAAGTTGTCCTATCTGCTGAAATAAACTCTGGATCGACTCCTCCTGTTTCTTCATCATTGTCTCTATCTCGTCCCTAGTGATGAAGACCGATGCTTGATTCGCTCCTGAAGAAGCCTCTTGACTCCCTTGGTGTTCACTTCTCTCTGGCCTTTGTCTTTTACTTGTTTGTCTCGTCATGGTTCTAAATTCTTAAGTCTTCAAATTCAACTTCTCTTGAGTTCAACTCTCAATGAAAGCACCAAAGTGTTTGCTCCAAAGTTGGTCACAAACCCCAATATCGTGAAAGCACCCGTTTATGAACACAAATCATGAATAATCAATAAAAAATTCAGATCTAAGCAGTAGCAAACACAGTAATTCAGAAATAACAGTCACAAACACAGGATTTATAGCGGTTCGGCGATCTTGCCTACGTCCACTCTGAAGTTTATATCTTTATTGATTCACTTGATGATTCCAATTTGTTACATTAAGTTACAGTGGATTATAGCTCTGAAACTTGAATGCAACAGCGATGATAAGGTGTAGAATTGAATCCGGTAGAGTCTTGGTGCTTCAGAATTCAGATCCCCTTTTCTGAATGACCTAGGGCTCTGTTTATAGGTGTAGGAGGCTGATATTTCACCTAAATTTAGGGAGACCACTTCTGGCACATGAGAGGGCCCACATGCCCGGCCTTAGGGAATTTGGGCCTACTTTGGGATCGATTCGAACTCCATTCGAATCGATCAAAAAATCATCCAATCGAGATGAAATTTGGTTTGGACATTCTTCAATATGTAAGTAAGCTCCCATAAAAATTTCATGGCATTTGGACTTGTAGATTGCAAGATATGGTTGATTCGAATTGCTATTCTTTGGCAGGCTACGTACTTCGACTCGATCTCATTCGAATCGATTGGTTCGACTCGATGTCCGCTCGTGCTTTCGCGATGACGTGGTGCACGCTTTTCGTGTCGATCCACTATTCACTCCGAGTTGACTGGGTCGACTCCATCATTTTCGCTATTTTGACTTAGTGGATTCGGAGACATTGATCGTTCCTGGATTCGAGAAAGGCTTCGTTCGTATCTATCGTGGTGAGCTCTGGCCGATCGATACGAAGCTGTTGTAGTAGGATGGATGCAAACTTATATGCTCTGATGGAGGCGAATTAGAGCGACTTCATGGACTCGAAGGACTTCAACTTGATGGATACGAAGTGGAGTGACCCCATGGATTCGAAGTAGGAGGAACTCGGTGGATTCGAACACATGCTCTTCCGATGGATTCGAACCTAGGGTTATTTGATGGTGAATGACCGATACGAAGCACACGACCTGCCGATGGATACGAAGCGGCACACCCGGACCGATTCGAATGAGTGCTTGTTGATGGTTGCGAATTTAGATGGAGTCGAACCGATGGATATGAACAGAGGTCGGTTCGAAGTGACTAACTCGTGATGGATTCGAACCTGTTGGATTTGAATGGAGTGAGGTGAGTAACTCCTGATGGATTCGAACCTAATGGATTCGAATGGATCATCGCCTCGACCTCTTCATGGATACGAACAACATGCTCTTTCCTTAAATTGAATCGATCATAACTTGTACATACGAGCTCGGATTGACTTGAGATTTGAAACGCTGGTTCCCATGACTTTGCTTGCCGTGTTCTATCAATTGTAGCCTGATCCGGGCTCGGAAAAAATTCATCAGTATCCATAGCGAAGCAATGTATAACCAATCTTTGAGACGAAATATCTTCGGTTTCTGATTGATCTTTTGGTATTACGGCTTTGCCAAAAAGTGGGATAACACTTTGCCTCATTTCTGTTATAGGCTAATGACCTATGAGTTCTTTAGAGTTTTGACTCATTTTTATGGGCTAGCGACCCAAGTTCTTTTATGGAGTTCGGTTTATCGGACGTACCATTATTGGACTACATCGTTGTTTTGGATTATCAGGTTCACCGGACGTACCATTATTGTACTACGTCGTTGTTTCGAATTATTCGAGTTTCAAGTTCCTCGGGCGTACCGTTATTGTACTACGTCGTTGCACCGGCTCTATGGTTAGAGACCATGGAATTGTGTTCCATTGGTGATACACATGTTGGTGAGTTTTCATACTCCCTTTTGTGGTAGGCCTCTCCATTTATGGTTTCTGGATTTCCAATTGATGATTTTTAGAATTTGTGTTTCACCAATTTTTTTTGAGATTTATATTGATAAGTTGTATCAATATTTTTGGCTTGGTGAATAAATTAAAGAATATGACATTCTTTTTGGTGTTTTGAGATTCTTGAGATATTGCATGATTTTTGTTGTTATTAACGTATACTTGTCACAGTATGTCATTATTGTTTTCATACGTTTTTGTCATATCTCTTATCCTATCTCATTTTACATGATATTTATAGCTAGACTGATCCGTTTATTATTTTCTTATTAAATAATACTCGGGACAGATTGAGGTATTTCAGGTGCTTCTACTTGACTTCTTATCAGGGTCCATCATCTAACTTTTGGCTAACTACTTAGTTTTGTAGTTTTGGTTGTTATACATTCGAGATAGAGACTCCTTGGTGTATACATATTCTTTTATCTGGCACTTGTACCTATTCTTTTGTGATGTAGTGGATCTTACATGACCTCTACTTTGATGTATATTTTTATGTGATATATTCATATCTGTTTCCGCCTTAGTGATATGGATATCTGTGACTGATTTATGTTACGCTTATTTTATATTTGTTTCTGAAAACCACATAGCCACTATGTAGTAGCCTTGAGTTTGTATTTGATATGTCGGATTTCCTCTTGAAACGAAATGCATGTAATACTACCTGACATATCGGTACTCACACAAAGCAATTACAAAGATTGTCTTTCCTCAACATCCTTATTCTTCACGCTAGTTGATGGCATTATCTAGTAGTGTCCTTGGCTAGTGTGAGTATAGAGGTGGGGCGTCACAGTTGGGGCACTACCCGATGCGAACAAATCACATCCCGAGAATTGTATTTTGCAACTCTAGAGTAATATAACAAGGAATTCACTTGTTGCTTTGATTCTTCCATTACTGTACAGCCTTTGGAAGATAGATTTCTACATACATCATTCAGAGCAAAGAAAAAATATGATAAAACCAACAAATGTATTACTGCAAGGTGTTTTGCAGTTTATGGAAGAGAAAGAGAACGGATTCCAACTCAATCGAAGAAAGTGAATCATTATAGAGATAGATTATCGAGGAGAGGTGGAAAGAGTTAAGCCAGTCGAACAAACCAAAGAGGTTTTACTAGATTCTGCCAATTCTACTAAAATAATAAGAGTGGGAAAGAATCTTGAGAAGCACCAAAAGTCAAGATTGACAGAATTTTTAAAAGACAATAAGGACATTTTTGCTTGGACCCACCCTAACATGGTTGGAATTATCCCCACGGTAATGAGCCATGCTATGAATATCAATCTAGACATTCCTCTAGTCAGGCAAAAGAAAAGGCAATTTGATAAGGTTAGCTCCGATGTCCTGAAGGAAGAAGTCATGAAATTGCAACTAAATGGGTTTATCCAAGAAGTCCGATACCCCAAACGGTTGGCAAATCAGGTTCTGGTAAAGAAATCTAACAAGAAAAGGTAGACTTGCATAGATTACACGGATTTGAATAAAGCTTGTCCAAAGGATTGTTACCCGTTGCCAAGGATAGATCAGTTGGCCGACTCTACTAGTGAACATAAGCTAATCTCCCTAATGGATGCATATTCTAGGTATAATAAGATCCCTATGTTTAAACCCGACGAGGAACATACTAGCTTCATTATAGACGAAGGGACCTATTGTTATAAGATAATGCCAATCGGATTGAAGAATGCAGGAGAAAGTTATCAACAGTTGGTTAATCGAATGTTTAAACAACAAATTGGGAGGAATGTGGAAGTTTATGTTAACGACATGTTGGTAAAATCTCAAAAGGTGAAAGATCATCTTGAATATTTAAATGAAATGTTTAAAGTGCTACGCAAGTATCAATTGAAACTCAACCCCCAAAAATGCAACTTTGGAGTCCATTTCGAAAAATTTCTTAGATATATTGTGAGTGCACAAGGGATTAAGGCTAACCCAGAATAGATAGAGGCCATTAAGGATATGGCAGAACCTAGGATGAATAAAGATGTTATGAGTCTAAATGGGAAAGTGGCAGCACTAAGTAGGTTTATATCAAAGGCCACTGATAGATGCATACCATTCTTTGAGGTAATTAAGAAGAAGAATTTTTTTGAATGGAATGAATATTGCAAAAAGGCATTCCAAGAGCTGAAGCTACATTTAGGAAAGTCACCAATCTTATCCA
The DNA here is from genome assembly GCA_030765085.1 of Allium cepa. Taxonomy (NCBI): domain Eukaryota; kingdom Viridiplantae; phylum Streptophyta; class Magnoliopsida; order Asparagales; family Amaryllidaceae; genus Allium; species Allium cepa. Next base: position 6,280,005 of record CM060941.1, read on the forward strand.
GCCCCAAAAAGTGAGAGGATCTATTCTTATATATTGCAATTTTTGAACACGCGGTGAGCTTGGTATTGATTTGGAATGATAAGGGACTACAACTACCAGTTTATTATATAAGTAGGAGGTTAAAGGACACTGAAATCCGATACCCAGTCATTGAAAAGCTAGCATACTGTTTAATTTTGACTGCTCGAAAATTAAGGCCCTATTTTCAGGTGCACCTAGTAAAGGTGCTGACCAACTTCCCGTTGAAGCAAGTCTTTGGCAAGCCCGAACCTTCTGGAAGGTTAATTGAGTGAGGCATTGAACTAAGTCAGTACGATATAGCATATCAACATAGAACGGCTATAAAAGGTCAAGCTTTAGCTAATTTCATTAACAAGTGTACGGGGTTCATTTCAGAACAATCCGAAAACGAAAAAGAAACAAAACCCAAGTGGCAACTATTTGTGGATGGCGCTTCGAATGAGCAAGGAGTGGGGGCAGGATATGTAATAATTTTCCCAGATGGGAACAAATTACACTATGCTATGAAGTTGGGATTCCCAGCAACTAATAATGTAGCAGAGTATGAATCCATGGTTGCAAGATTTACCCTTGCTTTACAAATTAAAATCCCAAGAATCCAGGCATTTAACGATCCTCAATTGATGGTTAACCAAATCAAGCTGGTATATCAAACCGAGGATCCTAAACTTAGTTAGTATGTGAAGAAATTTTAAAGATGCTTAAACTTTTTGAAGATTTCTCCATACATCAAATACCAAGAGGAGACAACTCTCAAGCAGATTCACTAGCAAAATTGGCAAGCTCAAGAGAAGCCCCTGAAACTTGAATTGTACCTATAGGATTTCTGGCCAATCCCAGCATTGAGGAAAACAAACAAGAGAAATCTATGAAAATATTTGCATTAACCTGATTGCAAACCTTGGCATCAGAATGGGATGGACCAAGAGATACCGAATAAAGAACATGTAGCTCCAATAGCGGAGGAAAGTTATGAAAACACTTGGATGGCTCCAATCATGGATTATATTATCAATGGAACATTGCTTGAAGATAAAATAGAAGCACGAAGGCTAAAACGGCAAGCTCAGAGCTTTACCGTTATGAATGGAGTTCTCTACAAGAAAGGGTATGCCTTTCCCTATTTACGATGTGTGAAGCCTGAAAGCGGATAGAGAATAATAAAGGAAGCACACGAAGGTTGTAGAGATCACTCTAATGGAATAAAACTAGCCAAAAAGATAATAAGGCAAGGGTTTTACTGGCCATATTCGACTAACCAAGCGATGGAATATGCTAAAAGGTTTGAGAAGTTTCGACGTTATTCAAAGATACCATGTCTCCCACCAAGTCAACTAACCCCTATTGCTACGCCATAGTCATTTGATGTTTGGGGGAATCGACTTAATTGGACCGCTTCCAATCTCTAAGGGAGGAGAAAAATATGATGTAGTGGCGATAGACTACTTTACAAAATGGTTTGAAGCAGAACCACTCCTGAAAATAACCTCCAGGAAAGTGCTAAGATTTGTTATAAAAAACATTGTCACAAGATTTGAGATACCTTATAAGTTAATATCCGACAATGGGACCCAATTCGAGAGTGAAGAGTTTTCATGACTTTTCCACAAGAAAGGAATTATAAGAAGCTTCTCCTCAGTTGCTCATCCAAAGGCCAATGGAGCCGTTCGAAGAAGCTAACAAAAAAATCAAGACCGTCTTGAAAAAGAATCTGAATAAGGAAAAAGGGAATTGGGTAGAGGAATTGCCCCTAGTTCTGTGGGCTTATTGAATGTCAACTAGAACTGCAACGGGTCATACCCCATATTCTCTAACATATGGATGTGAAGCAATGCTACTTGTAGAGATTGAGGTACCTTCTCATAGAAGAATTTCCTATGCCTTTAATCCAAACCAAGAATTGAGAAAGGAATCACTTGACCTGATTCGTGGACTAAGAAATGAAGCAACCTTGAGAACAGCTGAATATCAAAGGAGGATATCAAAATATTACAACTCAAAAGTAAAAGCCAGGTCATTTAGAAAAGGGGATTTAATACTTCGAAGGATAATGGCCAATACAAAAATCCATCAGATGGGCCACTGGGACCTAATTGGGAAGGTCCACTGATAATCTTCAAAGAAATTCCCCTAGGAGCCTACAAGCTATGCTACCCTAATGGAAATATGGTACGAAGAACCTGGTACGTGGAACATTTGAGACCGTATTTTCCAAATTTGAATGAATAAAGCATTTTCAAGAGTGCCTTTGCTATGATTTATTAAGAAAAGTCTATATGGTCGGGAGTGAAATTCTCCTTAAAAACTTGGACCACAAAAGATGGTAGGCTACCAATAATGCTAGAAAGCCCTTGGTCGCGCCAAGAAGGCCAAGTCAAGGCACCTCCTGGAGGGAGGGCTTAATTTTTATCTGCGCCAACCAGAAATGGCCAGGTTGAAGCAGCACAAGCCTTTATCCGTGTCATGCTATGGCCAGGATAAGGCACCTCCTGGAGGGAGGATGGGTAATTCCTTGGTCCCGCCATGCTATAGCCTGACAAAGGTTCTGAACAATCCCTTATCCGTCTCATGCTATGGCCAAGTTAAGGCGCCTTCTGGAGCGAGGTCGGGTAAGTCCTCGGGCCCATCTTCAGAAAAACGTAGCCAAGTGCACCGAAAACCTGGATGAAATGTCCAACGGACTAAGAAAAGTCCATGCCTGAAACAGGAGCTACCAGAAATTGGCATAGCTAAAAATTGCAACCACCAAAAGGTCAGTATTGTCAAATATCACAAACAACCTGAAATAGGCTGCTTAAATGAGCACAAAATCAGACAAAAGAGTCCTTGAATGAAATAGGCAAGAACAAATGATAATTGGACAAAGAAAACTCGAGCCAAAGAAAGCAAAAGCATGGCATATTCAATGAGAAAATTAGAGGGAAGTCACTGACTTCTTCTCGCAAACATTTTCCAGATAGGTATTCTGGACTTCTATCATAAGTGATAATATCCCAGTCTTCTATTACTTGATACTGGAAAGAGTATTCTAGTCTTATATTAGCAAAGGTGGTATTCTAGTTTTCTATTAATTACCAGGGATGGTATACTGGTCTTCGATTATTAATTACCAACGATAGTATTCTGATCTTCAATTATTAATTACCAGTGATGTTATTCTTCTCTTTTATTATTAATTACCAAATCAGTATTTTGGTTTTCTATTATTAATTCCCAAAATTGGTATTCTGGACTTCTATCATTAACCACTGAAGAAGATATTATTGTCTTCCATTATCAATTACCAGAATTGCATTCTAGAGTTTCTGTTATTAATTGTCAAAAAGTGGTGTCCCGAAAGTGGCATCCTGGGCTTCAATGTTTAGTCACCTAAAATAATATTTTGAGCTTCCACCATTAAATATTTGAGACCAAGATCCTGATTAACTATTGCCCGCAGCAAAATTAATATTCTAAGTTCCCGTTATCAATGTAAAATCAGATTTTCTGGTTTTCAGTTATTTATTACCAGCCCGAAGAATGCAGGGATAGTTCGGTGATCCTGGAATCTTTGTCATAAAGAACAAAGCCTTCTTTATACAAGAGGGGGCTAAATGTTAACTATAAAATGTAAATGAAGATCAAAAAGACACTTTAGAGACCTTCTGCATCGGTAAAGAGTATTAGGAGAAAATACCTTTCGATGACAACGAGAGTGTTGTACAACAACAGAGAAGATGAAGCACATGGTATGGTAACTTCAGGGAAAAGCTTTCGCAGGCATAAAAGGGTAAACTACTAAAGCGTAGCAAATAGCTTGATTAAACTACTAAGTATATCCTAGACCAAATAGGAAGATGGTTATAAGGCCACCTAACGAAACACAAAGACTACAGAAAAAAAGAGCGCCCCAAGTATTTTTGATAAAAAGGAAGTAGTGCGAGAAACAAGTTTGCTGTAAATCTGAACCCTTCAGGGTAGGCAAAGGGATTCATCATTCGTCATTCAAACAGATGTCTTCAATAAGGGTAGAAAGGATAGGGCCAGAATAAGCAACTCAGTTGACAAACCTTTCGAAAGCATAATAAGCTTTTCGAACCAGTTAAAGTACAAATCCAACATCTTTTGACAATATCGAAAGGTTTAAACGAAGGTAGCGTCCATAATTCAACGAAATACAACCTTCCAACAACATTCAGAAAAAGCATGACTCTCGGCAGTAATTGAATACGGAAAAAACCTTCCAACAAGATCGAAAGGTTCATAGTGCCTCACAAGAGTCCAACCCTTGGGCGAGATGAAGAGTTCATAAAAACACTGGAAAACACAAAGCCTTAGATGATGTTCAGCAGCCCATAATGATAAGTAAAGAACAAACCTTCCATTAAGACCGAAAGGTTTACAAATGCATAGAAGAAGGAAAATTCCATCCTGACGAGAGCATAGGACCGAAAGGAAGGCCGCATGCATCTATAAATAAGACCCAAGGTGTCCAGTCTCGGGGTCCTATTTTTTCCCATTCTTCTACTCAAAAACTACTATTTCTCCCCCTTAACATATTGTAACCATAATTTAGAAATTAATTAGGGGCTAGCTTCTTAAACTTTGTATCAGATTCCATTATAAAGAAATAAAGAGAATTGTGGCTTTCAATTGACTCAGAATTTGAGGATAATCATGATTAGGCGTTAATTCAGTATTAACGGCTAATCTTTTATGATTTCTTTCTAATATTCTTTGTTTATTTTGAGCATATGCTATGAAATTGTCACTAGATAACCTCATAACTTTCCTTCTCCTCTACTTAATATCAACTGTAAGAAAGGAGAACATAACTTGTGAATCAGTTCCAGATATAAGTCTCATGGAATATTGAATCAGCTCTTGTTATTGTCTAAATATGTTCGAATCATGCATTCTTTTCGAAGGTTTTTCATAAGTGGAATATCAACCTAGGAAGCCGAAAGTGTTAAAGGAATGATAAATAAAGCAATCTCACCATTTGATACTAGCAAAGGGTTCTTAACCTTCCGGAGGGATTCAAAGGAGACGTGGATCACTTTCAATTTCCAAGGGAGATATAATTTAATGAAATTATATGGACGAAGGTCATACAGTCTTGACGAGTGGAAGAATGATCTAAATGGTTTCTTAAACCCTCCAGTTTAGCGGAACATTTAACAAAACCATCGATCTAATGAAATCTCAAGGTTTAAGTTGTACATAAACCCTTCAGTAGGGGCTAAATGGCTTCTTTTGGCATCTTAAAGCTTCCAGATTATAGAAAGGTTTAGCAATACTATGGATCCCTTCCAGCCGTAATGCTTGAACCATACTTAAACCTTTCGGAAAGGTCGAAATTTAGATGATTCTTCACTCAAATCCTCATAAGAAATAAATAATTACTTATAACCTTCTGGTATTAATCCTCACTTGTCAGGATTAAATTAAGACTTCAAAACCTTCCGACTTAGTTGATTCATTCAGTAATGTAAATCCACTCAACCGAACGGTTGAACCCATATAAAATAATCCTACAAAAAGCATTGGAGATGTTAATAGGAAATCTTGTTAACAGACTTAGCCATCGGCTTTCATCAACTTCGAGTGGATTAGGATAGCATCCCTCTTACTAATTCACGTACCTGTTATGGCTCTTACGAGTGGCTTGTTATACCTTTTGGATTAACGAATGCTCCAATTTATTTTGTTAATCTTAAGAGTCAATATTTTCAAGAATTTCTTGATCACTTTGTTCTCATATTCATTGATGACATTCTTGTTTATTCCAAATCGAAAGAGGAGCATAAGGAACATCTTAGGATTATTTTGGAGACACTAAGGAATAATCAGTTGAAAGCTAAATTTTCTAAATATCAGTTTTGGCAGAGGTAGGTGAAGTTTTTAATACATGTACTTTCCAAGGAAGGCATTTCTATTGACCGACTGAAGATCGATTTCATTCAAAATTGGAAGAGGCCTACGTAATATTCGTGAGATCCATAATTTTCTTTGATAGGCGGGTTATTACCATCGCTTTATTAAGGACTTTTCTAAGATCATTCTACCTCTTATTTCTTTGACTAGGAAAGGATTTAAATTTATTTGGTCTTATAAGTGTGACGCTTCTCTTCTGAAGTTGAAGAAACTTCTTCGCAATGCTCTTGTTCTTCTGGCTTTGGAAGGGAATCGGGATCTTTTAGTTTATTTGGATGCTTGTAGATTGGGTTTGGTGTCGTTCCTATTTAGTAGGACCATTTTTTTGCTTATGCATTTAGGAAATTGAAGCAAAATGAGGTGAGGTATGCTACTAATGATTTGGAGCTTGCAGCCATTGTCTTTGCTTAGAAGATGTGGCCTTATTATTTGTTAGGTGAGAGAACCAAACTTTAATCCAACCATAAGTCAATAAATTATTTATTCTCTCAAAAGGAGCTTAATATGCAACAACAAAGGTAGCTCGAACTCTTTGTTTCGTATGATTTGGACATTTAGCATACTACGGGGAAGGAGAATCGGGTTATGGATGCCCTTAGTCGCAAACACTAGGCTGTTGTTTATCTGATGTTAGCTGAATGGAAGTATCTTAAGGTTCTTTCTTCTTGTGAGATTAGAGGATGTGTTTCAGATTCTAGCTCATCCCAGTCCTTTAGATTGGGTTGCGGAAGCCCAGGACTGCGATCTTAATCTATCCCATCTCCTTTTGCTTTGTTGTGGCATATCTTACGATGATGCATTGTAGGATTTTGCTGTTGATGCTCGTGGTTGTCTTCGTAAGAGAGTTCATCTTATGGTTCCTGATGATGGTGATCTTAGGAGAGAAGATTCTTTAGGAGTGTCATCACTCCAAGTATACTATCCACCCCGGTAGCAGTAAGATGTATGCTGATGTGAAGCATCTCTATTATTGGAAAGGTATAAAGTGAGATATGGTGGAGTTTGTGAAGCGTTGTCTAACTTGTCAATTGGTCAAGGCCATGCATCAACATCCCAATGGTCTTTTGCAACCATTAGAAGTCCTGATGTGGATGTGCGACCAGGTTTCTATGGATTTCATTGATTGTCTTCCTCATTCGAGGGTGGACCATGATAGCATATGGTGATTGTTGACATTTGACCGAGTCGGTCCACTTTATTCGTATAAAGTCCAATTAGACCGCCTCTTTTCTTGCTAAGATTTATGTTAAAGAAGTCATGAGACATCATGGCGCCCCTAATGCTATTGTTTGTGATCTGGGTCCCTTATTTACAAGCGGATTCTGGCAAAGTCTCCAGAAAGCTTTGGGAAAAAGATTAATTTCAGCACTTCCTATCATCTACAAACAGATGGGAAGACAGAGCGGATCAATAAGATTTTGGAAGACTTACTTCCTGCTTATGTTCTCGACTACAGTTGGAGTTGGGAAGATCATATATACCTTGTTGACTTTGATTATAACAATAGATTTCAATCTAGCATTGGCATGGCTCTTTTCGAGGCTCTTTATGGAAGGTTGGGTCGATCACCTTCATGTTGGCTTAAGTGCGGGAAAAATCCAATTTCAGGCCTCTACTCTATTCACAAAGCTTCTAAAAAGATCGATCTCCTTCATCACAGGATAAAAGAGGCATAGAGTAGACGGAAATCCCATGCTGATAATAGGAGAAAAGCATTAGAATAAGGATCGAGTCTTCATTCACGTTTCTCCATGGAAGGGCATGATGCATTTTAGTCGCTCCTGGAACTTGGCTCTGAGATATATATTGGACCATATCCCAATACTGAACATATCGGCCTTGTTGCTTATTGGGTATCGCTTCGAGCTTAGTTTTCCAGAATTTATGATGTGTCTCATGTTTCTTAGCTTTGAAAGTGTCTTCTTGATTTAGACTCTATTCTTGAGCCAAAGTTCTTGATGATCTTGAGATTTCGCCAACCTTTCTTATGAGCCAAAACCTATCCTTATTGTTGCCTCGAAGGTTAAGCGCCTTCGTAATGAAGACTTTTGTAACACCCCGTATCCGAAGGCCAAAAGCTAAGTGCTGCGGATGCTGCAGTCATCCATAGTATTAACTTCTGGTGACGAAATACGGTAATGATAATGGTATCCATAATGTTAGAAGACTAGAATATGAAAAAATCACAGATTTCCAAAAACAATAATTATAGTGATTACATTTCAAACAAAATCATATCCAAGTTACAAAATCACAAAACGTATCCCAGGCAATGATCAAATATAATTTAAATCGATACGCTAAGAGCGACATATGACATTGCCCCTTCAGATGATCAAAGCTATAGTCATATCTGACTTAATATACAGCGAAAACAAAAAAATGAACCGAATTCCTATATTAGCTATCCGTCATCTGCCTGCTCGTCTTCGGAAGCTTTATTCGCCAAAACTATGAAAACCTAAAAACTTAAACCCCCATCCTACTCAAATAAATTTTGAGCACCCAAGAGTCCATGGGAAAACAAAAACTTCGAGTCAGACAAAAAGCCTGGTAAGAATAATCCTATTACATTAACTGATATTAAGTGAGACCACGCCGCTTAACGGAGTGGGTTTCCCCTCAATAATATCCTTTTTCGAAACATATATTTTTTAATTCCTTTCCTATAACCAACCTAGTTAATCGTACTGATTATGATAATAAAATAACAAGATCCATTATGCTAAAAACATGAAATAAGTGGACCAACTGTCCGAAATATGGGCTGACACCCTTAATTGGACTAACTATCCTAAAACTGATTGTACCAAAATAGCAATATCCTTTATGTTAGTAAATTGACTATCTGCCCATAAAACGGGTAAAATGTGGACTAACTGTCCATAAAAAGTAACAAGGTCCATTATTTTAACAAACGAACTATCGATTCATAAACTGGTTGACTGCCCTTAATTGGACTGGCGGCCCTCTGGAATGATTGCCCTCAAAATGGACTAACTGCCCAAAATTTTCTTAGGGTTAATTACTTCAAAACCCTTTAAAAACATTTCGGTCGAAACTATTTGGATTATGCCTTCAAGTAGAGCGAAAGGATCACAAAAGCAATAGAGTCAAAAGCATCTGTTTCAAAACCATTTCTTAAACGAAGAAGTGATGGTGTCAAACCATCCATTCGAAAGCAACGGAGATAGTGGCCAAATTTTAGAAAACAAAAGAACCCCTTTGAAAACCATCTAGATCGAAAGGTAGGAAGCGACAGCTAAAGGTTTCAACTCTGTCAAAAGAAATCATTAAAAACAAAAGAGCAACCTAATCGAAACCATATCCTTTAAACCATTTGACTTAGTCCAAAGCTAACAAAGTCGAAAGCAACTTAGTCAAAAGCAAGAAGGCGTGTTTTCCTTTGAAACCAAAACAATGCTTCACCTCTTTCGGAACCCCATGGTTTCATAAAAACTCATGCTTCACCTTAAATAATTTTATATAACCATTAAAACACTTAAAAAAATCTGTAAAATTCTAAAAAATCACTTTATATATGTTTTTCAACATATAAAATTTTCAGACCCAAATAATTAATTATTTTCCCTGTAAATAAAATTTATAATCCAAAATACCATCTTTTTCGCTAGAAAATTCATATCAGATCCACAAATTTTAGAAAAATCTGAAAATTTTAGCCATCTCTAAAATATCTTTTTAAGTCTTCATAAAAAATTAGCAAGGCAATTAGATGTTATTTAATAGGATTTTCATCTCAAAACATGTCATAAATCTTATATGAACATACATAAATCATCAACAAGTACATATAAAAACATGGAAAAATATTCGAGTTTAATCTTAAAACCGAAACCAATAAAAATTTAAGATGTAAACATTATTCACCTTAGCTTTAGAGATTAAGGTTGCTTGAGATTTGGATGAATTTGATTTGAATTAGCTTTTCCTTTAGCTTTCGTTAATTCTTCTTCCCCTTTCCTTGTTAATGGTGGTTGCCCTCCATTTTGAAAAAAAATCAAACGAAATGAACGTGTATAATACACGGAATTGATATAGTAATAGCCTCTTTCCCAATTTACCTCTCCTCTAATTTATATTAAACCCTTCTTTAATTCATTCATCTTAAATGGCACAATAACCTTAATTAAAATCAAATCTCAACTCCCTAATCAACACATTATTTTATTTTATTCAACTTGTAACGACCCACCATTCATCACCACAGAATGACGCATCATTAATAAGAAAGAAAGGGATAGAAAAGAGAAAGAAAGAGAAGACAGAAGAAACAACACATCAGAATCTAATCAGCGGAACGAATAAATTATATTAATTACATAAGATATTACATAGTATATAACCATTATCAGAGTTCGACAGATAATACAACACATACTAGACAGTTATAAACATCTGTCTAGTTATTACAACTTAAATACAACTCAACAAGAGATACCAACACAGAGAACACACAGCGGAAACTATATATCTATCGCCGAAGCCTTCTGCTCCATTACTCCTCCACATTTCATCAAAGCTAACATGAATCCTTTGGCTACTCGTAAAAATTTGAGTACCCAAGAGTTTAAGAAAAACAGAAATAAACTCCGGGTCAGACATGGGTCTGGTGTGAGTAAAAGGTTAAAGTTTCTTAACTTTCAAAAACTTTGAAAAGAAAAGGTATCACGTAAGACTTCCCACACATAAACATGGAAAGTTTTTACCTTACGCTAACCAAAACATTTGGTAGGAAATCCAGTGATATTATAATAGGTCTAGGGTTTTCAAGTAAATAGAAAATAGCCGAAATTGTTACATGATTAAATTCCAGCTACTAGCTACAAAAGTGGGTAATACAATCAAAACCGTTGGCACTTATTGGATTTTGGATTCCATACAATGGCAGGGCTACGGGGGTACCGTCCGTAACAGTATGTGGCCTAGATCACCGTACCGAGGATCACTCCCAATCCCCTGCAACACAAGGCCGGAACCATTCCTTGCTGAACAGTTCCGAACAAGACAACCCTGCAGTTGGTGCGTATATCCAACCGCCCACTAAGCCGAATAAAAAGGGACCTCTAGACAGGGAAAAATCTCGTCCTACTTGGGCATGACCCACTTAGCCTTGCTGCACCTCCCATGTTTTAGCCATTCCCGGTTGATGAGGCTTGAGGCTATGATTACCTTTATAGGACATATTTATCTTAGAATGCTCATCGTCCACCTGACGATGTTCTGAAAGCATTCAATCCATACAAGTTTGTTCCGGGTTCAAACGAACCAAAAGCATTATCTTGTTACACTCATTTTGGAATCACCCTCAGAGTTAACGACGATAACCCTTGCACTCTGAATCTTTATCTCGAATCTGAAAGTACTACCCCATCAAACTCATCACGGAATCACCCTTAGAGTTATACTGACGAATAGTCCTTACACCTCGAGTCTTCACTCTTCACTTGAGATTCACGACCTATCGTTAATTTGGATCGATGTGGTTTTCGAATATCCAAATTTGAAAACCCGATCCCGGTCTCATCGAAATCCAATGCGTGTCTTTTAAGGCCAAGTTGTTTTAGAGTTTAAAACAATTCAATACAATTATCTATATACACACAGATAAATAATTCACAGATTCACAATAGATAATCATCACCACAGATAATCCATAATATCAATATCAGAAGATAATCCAAATCATCATCACAATGCAACCAATGCATCCATATCACATAACATTACTTATCTCATTTCTCAGATTTCAACCATTCAAGGCAAACAACATCATCCATACATAAGCAATGATCTATAATCACACCATCTATAACTAATTTAAAATGAATTAAATTAATTACTTCTATCTCTAATTAATTTCAAATGAATTAAATTAATTACTTACATCAATATAAATCTTGCTTATATACCTATTAATTAATTACAAATTAATTAATTAATAATCCTCTAATTATCACCTTAATTAATCACCCTTGATTAATTATTCTTTAATTACATTCTAGTAATTATCCTTTAATTAATATCACAAATTAATTACTCTTAAGAAAAATCAGTAATTAACCTTTAATTACTTCATTAATTATTTTACTATAATTAATTACATTAATCCTTAATTAATTACCTTTAATTACTTATTAATGATTAATTAATCTTAATTAATCAATCTTAATTACATCGTTAATTATATTAATTAATGATCCTCAATTAAATTTAAATTAATTATCTTATTTAAATTAATTACATTAAGTAATTAATCTCAATTAAACCATATTTATTAATCACATTTGATTAGTCACATTCAATAATTAACTACCTTAATTACTTTATCACTGTTTGCGCCAAAATTGGCCACAAACACCCAATACCGTGAAAGCACCAGTGTATGAATATAAATTAATGATATTCAAACACAAACAACAGATCTCAACATATAATAGACAGCAACCACAAAAGTAAAGAACAGAGACACAAGTTTTATAGTGGTTCGGCTATCTCCGGCCTACGTCCACTCCAATTTTTTCTTTTTTATTGATTATCCTTGAAGATTACAAGTGATTACAACAGTTGTAGTGACCAAATCTGAAGAAAATAGCATAAATAATGCTATGGAATGATTTTAGCAGCGTCTGGGCTTGCTTTTCCTCTCCAAATCTTCCGACCCCTTTTCTGAATGACCAGGGGCTCTATTTATAGGCGTGGAAGGTTGAAATCCCGCCTAAAACCTGGGGAGGTTGCTTGGCACGTGAGGGGGGGCCCACAGGCCCGTGTTCTCGGAATCCGTGCCCAGTTTGGGATCGATTCGAAGTGATTTTCGAATCGATCAAGAATCCATCCAATTGAGCTGAAATTTGGTGTGAACATTCTTCAACATGTATGTAAGCTCCTGTAAAAATTTCATTGCATTTGGATCAACGGTTTGGAAGATATGATCGATCCAAGTTCTAGAATTCGTGCGTCTTGATTGGTTCGAACCCATGGTCTGTCTACTTCGAAACCATGTATTTCGAACCCACGAGGCCAACTCTCTCGAATCCATACCCTTCGAATCCATCTTCAGTCCTTCGACTCCATAACTCTCGAATCCATGCAAACTTCGAATCCATTCACCTCCTACGAATCCATCGAAACTTCGAATCCATTTACTTTCTACGAATCCATCAAAACTTCGTGTCTATTCACTTTCTACGAATCCATCAAAACTTCGAATCCATCATTTTCCACGAATCCATCAGAACTTCGAATCCATCATTTTCCACGAATCCATCAGAACTTCGAATCCATCATTCGAATCCATGTCCATTGCACTGAAGTCATTCCTTTCGAACCCAATCTAGTTCCCGTTGATTCGAACCTGATGGGTTCGAACCTGATGGGTTCGAACCTGATGGGTTCGAACCTGATGGGTTCGAACCTGATGGGTTCGATCCTGATGGGTTCGAAACTGATGGGTTCGAACCTGATGGGTTCGAACCTGATGGTTTCGAACCTGATGGGATCGAACCTGATGGGTTCGAACAACATTCCTCTCCCACCTTGAATCCATCATATTTCCTCCATACGAACTCCGATTAACTTGATATTTGAAACATAGCCTTTCATAGTCCTTATCGTCATTTTCAATCAATTTCGTCTCGATCGGAGTTCAACAGAATTTTGACGATATCCATCGTAGCCTTTATTCCCAGTCCTGCTATCCATAATTCCTTGCCAATTTGTTGTTATTCCCGTTTTGACCATAAAATGGGGTAACAGTCTACAACTGTTGTAATCACTTGTAATCTTCAAGGATAATCAATAAAAAAGAAAAAATTGGAGTGGACGTAGGCCGGAGATAGCCGAACCACTATAAAACTTGTGTCTCTGTTCTTTACTTTTGTGGTTGCTGTCTATTATATGTTGAGATCTGTTGTTTGTGTTTGAATATCATTAATTTATATTCATACACTGGTGCTTTCACGGTATTGGGTGTTTGTGGCCAATTTTGGCGCAAACATTTTGGTGCTTTCACTGAGAACAACTAGCACCCGCTACATCGGATTTGAAGAGTTTGAGGAATTTGGATTTGGAAGACAATGGCTAGACAGGATAGCAGAAGGCTAAGGGATGAGAGAAGCCAACAAGGAGGAAGTCAGCAAGCATCCTCCGGAGGTGAGGAAGGACGGGCTTCAGTCTACATAACTCGGGATGAAATGGAAGCTATGGCTAATTCTTTGCAGGAGAGATTGTTGAAAAGTCAACAGGAAATGATGCAAACTTTCTTGGAACAAATGAGAGCTACAGGAATGCAGAGCTTAGGAACAGCTACAGCAGCTGCGGATGTAGGACAAGGAGCTAGGATTATGGAACCCAATGAAGGACAGGATACGGAGCCAGAAGGCAATCAACAAGGGCTTGGGGGCAGGCCCACAGGATTCAATACAGAAGTACTTTTGGAAGGAATTCAGCAAGCTAGAACTAACGTTGCTGCTAGTGAGCCACACGAGGAATATGTACCAGAGTTCCCTCGGGGGCATGGGGGGCAACCCCTACCAGACAATACAGGGTTAGTAGAGATGATTAGGAAGACTGTGCGAGGTGGGTTGACAAACGGAGATTTGGAAGGAGTGAATAGAAGTCCATTCGTTCGGGAGATAAGGATGGCTCGGAATCCACCTAAGTTCAAGCTACCTAGCGTGGAGGTATATGATGGTAAGACGGATCCAACAGATCACTTAATGAGGTACACCAGACACATGGAGGTGCTGGGGGCATCGGAGGAAGTGATGGCCCGATGTTTCCCTTTGTATTTGAAGGACTTGGCTGCAATGTGGTTTAGGCAACTGGGAGAAGGATCTATCAGGACTTGGAAGGAATTAGTGGAAAAGTTTCTAGGACAGTTTCGGGTTCACGTTAAGAGGCCAAAGAATGTGATGACTTTAACATCGGTAAAGCAAAGAATGGACGAATCACTTAGAACTTTTCTAACTCGATTCAGCGCGGCAGTCGCTTCGGTGGATCGGCCTGATCCATCAATGGTTTTAATGGCAGCAGTATCAGGAGTCAAGGAGAATTCGGATTTCAAGGTATCTCTGATACGAGATCCCCCGCGAAATCTCGACGAATTCTTTCATGAGGCAGAAAGGTTCCTTCGACAAGAAGATGCAAGTACGGATTTAAAGTCAAAAAAGGTTAGCACAATCGAGGTTGGAGCGGTATCCAAAAACGGTTCGGATAGGGATAAAGGAAAAAGGAAGTTAGATGACGACTCTGGAAACGCTAGAAAACGATGGAAGGACCCAAAGTTTTCCACATACACTGGATTGAACGAGACGCTGGAACGGATATACTTGGAAACTCGGAATCGCCTTCCCTACCGAAGGCCGGCTAGGAGGGAACCAACAGAGCGGGAAAGGACATCAGGAAGGCACTGTCTCTTCCATGATCTGGATGGACACGATACCAACAGCTGCAGGCACCTAAAGGATATAATCGAGGAGCATGTAAGGAATGGACAGTTGCAGCAATATGTTGGAACTCGGGATGCAACGGTGGAGCAGGAGCAACCGCCGACTACCTCACGCCGTGATGATGGGAGGCCCAGGGATGATCGTCGATTGATCATCCATTGACCAAGGTAATATGGAATAAGTAGCAAGCTGTTAGCAAACGGTAAAGTCATTTACACATGTACGGGGACGGAGATAGCCCCTAGGCACGCTCTGAATGATGATAACCCGGGACGCTATGGTTTGTGAAATTTATTTCTTGCTTTCAGATTGGACATTGCTTTTCTTTTTGGATTTGGTTTTGGAGCTTGGATTGAGCTCCTGGTTTTTCTTGCTTTTTTATTTGGATTTTCCTTTGGACAATTGTTTTTGGTTTTGGATTCTGGTTTGGATTTCTGGTTTTCTGGTTTTGGATTTGAATTTTTGGGTTTGGATTTGGATTTTGGATTTGGATTTCGGATTTGAATTTTTGGATTTGGATTTTTGGGCTTTGGAATAGATTTTTGGTTGGACTTTTATCTGGTTTTTGATAAATGGTCGTCGGGTATGGATTATGCCTGGCAAGGGGTGAGTCACTTTACCCAAACAAGGTGAGTTGACTCATTCAGGTCGTCGAGTATGTACTATGCTCGGCAAGGGTCCGGAGAGATCAGGATTCGGCTTAGGACTTAAGCCATGGCATTTTACAGCGCCCAGGGACACTGGGCCAAGGTCGTTGAGTATGGACTATGCTCGGCAAGGGTCCGGAGAGATCAAGATTCGGCTTAGGACTTAAGCCATGGCATTTTACAACGCCCAGGGACACTGGGCCAAGGACATCAAGTATGGATCGCGCTTGGCAGGAACCCGGAGAGGTTATGGATTTGGCTATTGACCCGGAGAGGTCCTGGCTTCAGTTATTGGCTATTGGATAAGGATGGATTGGAACTCGGTCGTCGACTTCGAATGGATACGGAATTGGCTAAGGCTTTGGTTATTGGATATGGAACTGGACATCGACTCGAAGCAGTCAAGAATGATATACTCTGGCAATATGGCTTTGGACTTCGAATATTGGATTCGGAACTATTCAAAACACGTCTTGTTATCACAAGGCATGTTTTGGGGGGCAGACTGTTACCCCATTTTATGGTCAAAACGGGAATAACAACAAATTGGCAAGGAATTATGGATAGCAGGACTGGGAATAAAGGCTACGATGGATATCGTCAAAATTCTGTTGAACTCCGATCGAGACGAAATTGATTGAAAATGACGATAAGGACTATGAAAGGCTATGTTTCAAATATCAAGTTAATCGGAGTTCGTATGGAGGAAATATGATGGATTCAAGGTGGGAGAGGAATGTTGTTCGAACCCATCAGGTTCGATCCCATCAGGTTCGAAACCATCAGGTTCGAACCCATCAGGTTCGAACCCATCAGTTTCGAACCCATCAGGATCGAACCCATCAGGTTCGAACCCATCAGGTTCGAACCCATCAGGTTCGAACCCATCAGGTTCGAACCCATCAGGTTCGAATCAACGGGAACTAGATTGGGTTCGAAAGGAATGACTTCAGTGCAATGGACATGGATTCGAATGATGGATTCGAAGTTCTGATGGATTCGTGGAAAATGATGGATTCGAAGTTCTGATGGATTCGTGGAAAATGATGGATTCGAAGTTTTGATGGATTCGTAGAAAGTGAATAGACACGAAGTTTTGATGGATTCGTAGAAAGTAAATGGATTCGAAGTTTCGATGGATTCGTAGGAGGTGAATGGATTCGAAGTTTGCATGGATTCGAGAGTTATGGAGTCGAAGGACTGAAGATGGATTCGAAGGGTATGGATTCGAGAGAGTTGGCCTCGTGGGTTCGAAATACATGGTTTCGAAGTAGACAGACCATGGGTTCGAACCAATCAAGACGCACGAATTCTAGAACTTGGATCGATCATATCTTCCAAACCGTTGATCCAAATGCAATGAAATTTTTACAGGAGCTTACATACATGTTGAAGAATGTTCACACCAAATTTCAGCTCAATTGGATGGATTCTTGATCGATTCGAAAATCACTTCGAATCGATCCCAAACTGGGCACGGATTCCGAGAACACGGGCCTGTGGGCCCCCCCTCACGTGCCAAGCAACCTCCCTAGGTTTTAGGCGGGATTTCAACCTTCCACGCCTATAAATAGAGCCCCTGGTCATTCAGAAAAGGGGTCGGAAGATTTGGAGAGGAAAAGCAAGCCCAGACGCTGCTAAAATCATTCCATAGCATTATTTCTGCTATTTTCTTCAGATTTGGTCACTACAACTGTTGTAATCACTTGTAATCTTCAAGGATAATCAATAAAAAAGAAAAAATTGGAGTGGACGTAGGCCGGAGATAGCCGAACCACTATAAAACTTGTGTCTCTGTTCTTTACTTTTGTGGTTGCTGTCTATTATATGTTGAGATCTGTTGTTTGTGTTTGAATATCATTAATTTATATTCATACACTGGTGCTTTCACGGTATTGGGTGTTTGTGGCCAATTTTGGCGCAAACAATCACATTAATCACTCCTTAATTAATTATCTATAATTAATCCCTTGATTAAATATACAAAGTAATATAATCCAAATTACTTTCACAATTCCACCATTATCTACTAATTACATCCAGTAATTATCATTAATTACTTCACCAAGTAATTGTACTTCATTAATTACATTAAGTAATCATTATCAAATCCAGTGTTTAAAATTAATTAAACTTAATTAACTAATTTAAAACCAATCACATTAAACTCAATTAATTACATTAAGTAATTAATTCCTTAATTACTTCCATTAAGTAATTATACTTAACTAATTCACAAATGATTATTATTTAATTAATTAATCTAATTAATTATTTAAATTAATCACATTAATTAATTGTTAAATAATCTTAAGTTAATGACCATCATTAACCATTAACCATACTTTAATTACTTCTCTTAAGTAATTAACTTTCATTGATCATTATTAATTTCAAATTAATTAATCTTTAATATCTAATTAATTAACCTTTAATTATTTAGCTAATTAAGTGTTAACTGTAACTTAATTACTTGATTAATTAATTCTTAATTATTATTAAAATCTAATTAAAAATCCTTATTTACAAATTAATAATTCTTAATTAATTAATCTTAACCATTAATTAATTAATTTAAACCTTTAATTATTATTTAATTAACCCAAATGATTAATTTATCAAATAAATTAATTATCCATTAAATTTCCTTATAAATTTAATGAATTACAAATCTTTAAATTCTAACTTACTTTAAGATCAAACTTTGTTAATAATCAAGTTACCATTTACAAAGTACTAAAACAATTTACTTAAAATTTTCTTTCAAATTTCATTTTAAACTTAAGATTTAAAATGAATTCAAATTATCTTTAACAAAGTTTTTAAAACACATTTCTAAACCCTTCATTTCACAAGTTAAAGATATACTCATTTAATAAAGAAGCTTATAGGGATTTAAAACCAAATTCGTATTTGAATTCAAATCAATTTAAATTACTCTTTAAATATTTCAAATAGTTTAAATCATTTTAAATTTTAAAACTTTCCTGCATTTCAAAACTGAAATACTTATTTAAAATTTGATTTCAGATTAATCTTCAGATTTTAAAACTTTACTTACCTTTTTAAACTCTATTTTAAAATTCAAACTACTTAACACTTTTAAAGTAGTATAACAATTTAAGTTTTAAAAAGCTTTATTTATTTTTCTTTTTTTAAAACTGAGATCCAATCTTAACTTAAAGTCTAGATTTTAACTTGGATATACAATTTAGTTTATACCTTTGCTTCCCATTTTAAAATTTCAGTTTAAACAAAATTTGTAACAACATTACAGGTTTACAGTTTTAAAACCTGTTTCTTAATTAAACCCGAGTCAGAGCAAAACTACTTCGAGCCCACAAGCAAAAAATTTCGAGCAAAACACAGCAATTACTCGAGTAATTCTCGAGTTCATTTCTCTGCTTCCACCAGGCAAACACCTGAAACCAAAGGCCTCTGACCAACTCCAGCCACCTCCGGTGGCCTCCCCACATCGGCGACCAACTCCTCATTCCACTCCGGCCATCCTCTAGCTTCCACACTACTCGAATTTGAATTCGAGTTCAATTCTAAAACCTAGAACAGAAAGACCAACCCTCCACCAAACCTGTCAACACTTCATCCATGGCGCTCCGACCACCAGAGAGCCTCCACCACCGGCCACAGCCTCGTCTATGACCAAGCTTTCAAATCCTAAAACCTAGTTGCGCTCGATCAAACATTGAAGCCGTTCCGATCAATTTACTAAACCTTCCAAAAACTAGGCCTACAGATACAAATCGACCACGCACTCCTCCAAAATGAGTTGATCGATTTTCCTGGCATTTTTCCCTTAATCCGTGCTCACTTCCCAATCAACACTGAAGATTACAACTTCCAAAATTGTAGAGCTCACAAGAAATCCCTTATTTTCCATTTTCTGTTCATTTCAGAACTGCACCTATTCCTCATTCTTAAAAATCTTGATTTTAATGCTAAAATCATGATTTTGTTTATATATTCATTTCCTAATACTGAATCTATAATTTTCACAGTTTGAATTTTAATTTATTTAGAGCGTGTACTGATATTTGGTTTAAGAGGGATACACAGGCTTTAATTTAACTTGATTAAATTTTTAAATCTTAGTTTATGATAAATCAATCAACATTTGCTTGTAAATTAAGTCCTAACAATAATTTGTACCAGAGAAAATTGAATTCAAATTTAAACAAGAACATCTGGGCTATAAACAGAGTAGGAACAGTCAAGCATACTCTTATATATACGTATATATACAACAGGTTCACACAAACATATTCATCTCATCATCAACTAGCATGCAACAAGATTTTGTACTAGATTTTTTTAACAAAGTTACTCGCCTTTTTAAATCGGAAGACAGAGCCTCCAATGCTTTTCTTGGGTCAAACTTGAATGTTGAGATGCCACTGATTTTTGAAAAACTTTGATCTTTTAAAACTGAAAAATTTCTTACTTTAAATCATGAGTTGTTGAAGCTTTAAAACTGATCTTCAAATAAGAACTATATACATGCACAGCTTTCAAATTCTAGATTAGAAATGATGCAGGCTGCCTTAATTGAATATGCAGGTTTAAAATAGTTTTGCTTTCATACTTGAAAATGTGCAAGCTACAGATTTGCATGTTTTGATTTCATGGATTTGATTTTAGTGGAGGTGTTTTTCAGATTTTAGTTTTAAGGTGATTTGTTTTAATTCTTCTTTGGCTTTGAATAAAGGGAAAGAAAAGAAATGGAGTTAAGGATATAAAAGGTTTTATATAAATGAACATGTGGTTATTAAAATAAAGAAAATTAAAGGTTTTTAAAATGACACTTGTCATTAATTTTAACATTTGTCATGAAGGTAAGTTAATTAGTTAACACATGTTCTTTTAATTTATAAAATGTTTACATTTGTCCTTTAAAGTTAATTATTTATAAGTAAATGTTAATTAGTTATTTAGTTAATACATTAATATAAGATAAATGTAAATCTATGTTTAATTAATTAGTTAATATGTATTTATTTATATGTGGATAATTTTTAAATGAATAAATCCAATTATATTTATAAAATAAAGGTTTATACAAATAGTTTAAAATTCAAAACAAATTAAAAATATTCATACTTTAAGTTTTCAAGGCTCTAAACTCAAATTCAAATTAAATTCTAAAATTAAATTTTGAAACAAGTTATATATATATACATATATAACTACATAATTAAATTTTGAAAAACAAACTATTTTTATTTAAAATCTATTTGTTAAAAACAATACATTATTATATTTTGAAAATAACAAATTTGATAACTCTAAATAATTTATAAAAGAAATTGTTTCTTTATTAATAAATTACTTATTTTATCAAACTATATTTAAAAAGGAAATCAAAACAAACCTTATTGTTAGTTTATTTAACTTTAAACTCAAAAATCAATTTAAACAAATTAAACTTTTATCTTAACAATTTAAAACCATATATTATTTATTAAATAGTTTTTAAAAGTTATATATATATATATATATATATAGAAAACAAGATTTATTTATTTATTAAATTTAAGACAAGGCTTATCTATTTACAATATATACATATTCTATATACATTATAAATATAAAACAATTATTAGAATTTAAAAGATAAAATTTATCAACTAAATATTTATTCTAACTGAATTATTAAATTAAATTAACAAAGATTATCAAATCAATTTAATTTTAAACACTGATTATTAAATTAATATTGCTTAAAATTCCGGGATATCACAATCCTCCCCCTTTAAAAGAATTTCGTCCCCAAAATTTAAAACAAAGGTAATTTAATAATCTTTTAAAGATTTAATTTTAAAACACAAGCATATACCAATGATATGCTAATAACCATAGCAATCAATTCATCCAATCAATAAATCTAACTATCCAGACAAAATTCTGGATAGAGTTTCCTCGAGTTTCCCAGGTATATATACCGGGATACTCACTCTACAGAATCCAAACAATCAATACTACTAAGCTATAGAGCTCCTACTCATCGAGATCTACAAAACTAGACAGCATATCAGACTACAGATGATTCTGACTCAACAACCAAATCTTGAACTGTTGTTCTACAACCAGTGATAGACCATACACGTACTCTCTCAGAGATACGTGAAACATATCCAATCCCAGTTATCCAAACTGGCAATTTCAATCCTGCCGACCATACTTATCCTCACAAGAACAAAGAAAAGATCCAAACATCACGGAGCTAGGTTTCCAGTCTTACCCAAAACTTATAGCTCCTTGGATCGGAGAAAACTTAACCAAAACCAAATCTCCGACTCCAGAATCCAAATTCCTTCGTCTCTTATCCACACAAAATTCTTCGGACGATCCTGGGCTACCAACATCCTTCCTGATCAGCTCTACACTTGCTGATGCCTCTCGAAACAAACTAGACCAAAACAACCCAACCCAATGATCTCCTCAAGATCAATCCAAAACCAAGAACACAACTCTACTCCATAACCAGCAGAAGACTGAACTTACTTCTCCTTATCCGAAAAAGACAACAGAAACACTCCCAAACTGCTTCTGCTGCATAACTCTGATTCGAAGTAGATAAGAATGTTGATGAAGAACATGAGCACAAACTGGACATCACTTCCCCGAAATATAGTTCAACAGATCCATAAAAGAAAACTCAGAAATTCCACCAAATCCTGAGCTGCTTCACCAAACTCTATCTCTATGAACCATCCTTCAACTAAGCTGAACCACCGGTTCCACTCCTAGAATCCTAGTCGATAAGAAAACTCAATCTCCAGATGTAGAAAAACCTTTGACCTCCTGAAGACATCCAGAAAATCTCTGACAACACAAGAGAACATCCAACTATCGCAAGTCACTTTTGCGATCAACCCAGATCAGTTTTCAAAGAAAACCGTCCTCTCTTTACCCAACAGAACAGCTTATACTGGCCTAATCAATCCATTGAAGAAACAGATCCACTCTGTTGCTTCTGAACTCCATCTCCAGAAAGCTATTCATCCAGACAACTTCCTGCCAGCACAGAATACTCCGAGCTGCATCGCTGACTCCAAAGCCAAAGACTTTCTAATCCAAAGCACTTCGAGAAACTCAGACTTTAAACCCAACCACAACATCCTGCTGAATCCAGCCAGAACACCGAAGCAGACACACTTCCTAAAACTTGTTCCAAAGAAAACACCTTCGGACACATCTATAGTCACTGCATCTCATCACGCAGCTACTACTTCCTGAGGTATCAAGATTACATCACTTGCTTCTGCCCCGCCGACAGATCCAAACCCTACTCACCAAACTCTGCACTTCAAAGATGGACTCCGAACCTTAACAGGTTTCCTTCAGAGATCGATGAAATCTGTACACTACTGCACAACTCACTCGAGACGGTATTCGGTCTACAATCTTGACAGACACACTTCCAACCTCAACATTCAAACTCCAACCAATGGTAGTAGTCGTGTTACACACACCACTACCTTATCTACCTTTATAACCTATATTGGAAAACCCGAACAGATAACCCAACAAATAGGTAGAAATAAATATATATAAATATATACATCAAAATTACAAATACGCTCTCTCAAGAAAGAAAACACTCCAAAGCCTAGGTATTCACTCAACCTAGCGCTTACTGTAACGACCCGCCATTCATCACCACAGAATGACACATATTAATAAGAAAGAAAGGGATAGAAAAGAGAAAGAAAGAGAAGAAAGAAGAAACAACACATCAGAATCTAATCAGCGGAACGAATAAATTATATTAATAACATAAGATATTACATAGTATATAACCATTATCAGAGTTACACAGATAATACAACACATACTAGACAGTTATAAACATCTGTCTAGTTATTACAACTTAAATACAACTTAACAAGAGATACCAACACAGAGAACACACAGCGGAAACTATATATCTATCGCCGAAGCCTCCTGCTCCATTGCTCCTCCACATTTCGTCAAAGTAAACCTGAATCCCTTGGCTTGAGTACCCAAGAGTTTAAGAAAAACAGAAATAAACTCCGGGTCAGACATGGGTCTGGTGTGAGTAACAGGTTAAAGTTACTTAACTTTCAAAAACCTCTGAAAAGAAAAGGTATCACATAAGACTTCCCATACATAAACATGGAAAAGTTTTTACCTTACGCTAACCATAATATTTGATAGGAAATCCAGTGATATTATAATAGGTCTAGGGTTTTCAAGTAAATAGAAAATAACCGAAATTGTTACATGATTAAATTCCAGCTACTAGCCACAAAAGTGGGTAATACAATCAAAACCGTTGGCACTTATTGGATTTTGGATTCCATACAATGGCAGGGCTACCGGGGTACCGCCGTCACAGTACGTGGCCTAGATCACCGTACCGAGGATCACTCCCAATCTCCTGCAACACAAGGCCGGAACCATTCCTTACTGAACAGTTCCAAACAAGACAACCCCGTAGTTGGTGTTCATATCCAACCGCCCACTAAGCCGAATAAAAAGGGACCTCTAGACAGGGGAAAATCTCGTCCTACTTGGGCATGACCCACTTAGCCTTGTTGCACCTCCCCTGTTTTAGCCATTCCCGGTTGATGAGGCTTGAGACTACGATTACCTTTATAGGACACGTTTATCTTAGAATGCTCATCGTCCACCTGACGATGTTTTGAAAGCAATCAATCCATACAAGTTCGTTTCGGGTTCGAACGAAACCGAAGGCATTATCTCGTTACACTCATTTTGGAATCACCCTCAGAGTTAACGACGATAACCCTTGCACTCTGAATCTTTATCTCGAATCTGAAAGTACTACCCCGTCAAACTCATCGCGGAATCACCCTTAGAGTTATACTGACGAATAGTCCTTACACCTCGAGTCTTCACTCTTCACTTGAGATTCACGACCTATCGTTAATTTGGATCGATGTGGTTTTCAGATATCCAAATTTGGAAACCGGATCCCGGTCTCATCGAAATCCAAAGCGTGTCTTTTAAGGCCAAGTTGTTTTAGAGTTTAAAACAATTCAATACAATTATCTATATACACACAGATAGATAATTCATAGATTCACAATAGATAATCACCACCATAGATAATCCATATTATCATTATCAGAAGATAATCCAAATCATCATCACAATGCAACCATTGCATCCATATCACACAACATTACTTATCTCATTTCTGAGATTTCAACCTTTCAAGGCAAACAATATCATCCATACATAAGCAATGATCTATAATCACACCATCTATAATTAATTTAAAATGAATTAAATTAATTACTTCTATCTCTAATTAATTTAAAATGAATTAAATTAATTGCTTACATCAATATAAATCTTGCTTATATAACTAGTAATTAATGACAAATTAATTAATTTTCCTCTAATTATCACCTTAATTAATCACCCTTGATTAATTATTCTTTAATTACATTCTAGTAATTATCCTTTAATTAATTTCACAAATTAATTACTCTTAACCAAAATCAGTAATTAACCTTTAATTACTTCATTAATTAATTTACTATAATTAATTACATTAATCTTTAATTAATTACCTTTAATTACTTATTAATGATTAATTAATCTTAATTACATCATTAGTTATATTAATTAATGATCCTCAATTAAATTTAAATTAATTATCTTATTTAAATTAATTACATTAAGTAATTAATCTCAATTAAACCATATTTATTAATCAACTTTGATTAATCACATTCAGTAATTAACTACCTTAATTACTTTATCAAATTAATCGCTACTTAATTAATTATCTATAATTAATCCCTTGATTAATTATATAAAGTAATATAATCCAAATTACTTTCACAATTCCACCATTATCTACTAATTACATCCAGTAATTATCATTAATTACTTCACTAAGTAATTGTACTTCATTAATTACATTAAGTAATCATTATCAAATC
The DNA here is from genome assembly GCA_030765085.1 of Allium cepa. Lineage (NCBI taxonomy): Eukaryota > Viridiplantae > Streptophyta > Magnoliopsida > Asparagales > Amaryllidaceae > Allium > Allium cepa. The sequence continues at coordinate 6,306,015 of CM060941.1, forward strand.
CAGTGTTTAAAATTAATTAAACTTAATTAATTAATTCAAACCAATCACATTAAACTCAATTAATTACATTAAGTAATTAATTCATTAATTACTTCCATTAAGTAATTATACTTAACTAATTCACAAATGATTATTATTTAATTAATTAATCTAATTAATTATTTAAATTAATCACATTAATTAATTGTTAAATGATCTTAATTTAATAACCATCATTAACATTAACCATACTTTAATTACTTCTCTTAAGCAATTAACTTTCATTAATCATTATTAATTTCAAATTAATTAATCTTTAATATCCAATTAATTAACCTTTAATTATTTAGCTAATTAAGTGTTAACTGTAACTTAATTACTTGATTAATTAATTCTTAATTATTATTAAAATCTAATTAAAAATCCTTATTTACAAATTAATTATTCTTAATTAATTAATCTTAACCATTAATTAATTAATTTAAACCTTTAATTATTATTTAATTAAGCCAAATGATTAATTTATCAAATAAATTAATTATCCATTAAATTTCCTTATAAATTTAATGAATTACAAATCTTTAAATTCTAACTTACTTTAAGATCAAACTTTGTTAATAATCAAGTTACCATTTACAAAGTACTAAAACAATTTACTTAAAATTTTCTTTCAAATTTCATTTTAAATTTAAGATTTAAAATGAATTCAAATTATCTTTAACAAAGTTTTAAAACACATTTCTAAACCCTTCATTTCACAAGTTAAAGATATACACATTTAATAAAGAAGCTTAAAGGGATTTAAAACCAAATTCATATTTGAATTCAAATCAATTTAAATTACCCTTTAAATATTTCAAATAGTTTAAATCATTTTAAATTTTAAAACTTTCCTACATTTCAAAACTGAAATACTTATTTAAAATTTGATTTCAGATTTTAAAAATTTACTTACCTTTTTAAACTTTATTTTAAAATTCAAACTACTTAACACTTTTAAAGTAGTTTAACAATTCAAGTTTTAAAAAGCTTTATTTATTTTTCTTTTTTAAAACTGAGATCCAATCTTAACTTAAATTCCAGATTTTAACTTAGATATACAATTTAGTTTGTAGCTTTACTTCCCATTTTAAAATTTCAGTTTAAACAAAATTTATAACAACATTACAGGTTTACAGTTTTAAAACCTGTTTCTGTAATTAAACCCGAGTCAGAGCAAAACTGCTTCGAGCCCACAAGCAAAAATCTTCGAGCAAAACACAGCAATTACTCGAGTAATTCTCGAGTTCATTTTTCTGCTTCCTCTAGACCAACATGCACCGTGCCTCCGACCAACTCCAGCCACCTCCGGTGGCCTCCCCACATCGGCGACCAACTCCTCATTCCACCCCGGTCATCCTCTAGCTTCCATACTACTCGAATTTGAATTCGAGTTCAATTCTATAACTTGGAACAGAAAGACCAACCCCCCACCAAACCTGTCAACACTTCATCCATGGCGCTCCGACCACCAGGGAGCCTCTACCACCGGCCACAGCCTCGTCTACGACCAAGCTTTCAAATCCTAAAACCTAGTTGCGCTCGATCAAACATTGAAGCCGTGCCGATCAATTTACTAAACCTTCCAAAAACTTGGGCTACAGATACAAATCGACCACGCGCTCCTCCAAAATGAATTGATCGATTTTCCTGGCATTTTTCCCTTAATCCATGCTCACTTCCCAATCAACACCAAAGATTACAACTTCCAAAATTGTAGAGATCATCAGAAATCCCTTATTTTCCATTTTCAGTTCATTTCAGAACTGCGCCTATTCCTCATTCTTAAAAATCTGGATTTTAATGCTAAAAATCATGATTTTGTTTATATATTCATTTCCTAATACTGAATCTATAATTTTCACAGGTTGAATTTTAATTTATTTAGAGCGTGTACTGATATTTGGTTTAAGAGGGATACACAGGCTTTAATTTAACTTGATTAAATTTTTAAATCTTAGTTATGATAAATCAATAAACATTTGCTTGTAAATTAAGTCCTAACAATAATTTGTACCAAAGAAAATTGAATTCAAATTTAAACAAGAACATCTGGGCTATAAACAGAGTAGGAACAGTCAAGCATACTCTTACATATACGTATATATACAACAGGTTCACACAAACATATTCATCTCATCATCAACTAGCATGCAACCAGATTTTGTACTAGATTTTTTTTTAACAAAGTTACTCGCCTTTTTAAATAAGAAGACAGAGCCTCCAATGCTTTGCTTGGGTTAAAACTTGAATGTTGAGATGCCACTGATTTTTGGAAAACTTTGATCTTTTAAAACTGAAAAATTTCTTACTTTAAATCATGAGTTGTTGAAGCTTTAAAACTGATCTTCAAATAAGAACTATATACATGTAGCAGCTTTGAAATTCTAGATTAGAAATGATGCAGGCTGCCTTGATTGAATATGCAGGTTTAAAACAGTTTTGCTTTCATACTTGAAAATGTGCAAGCTACAGATTTGCATGTTTTAATTTCACGGATTTGATTTTAGTGGAGGTGTTTTTCAGATTTTAGTTTTGAGGTGATTTTTTTTAATTCTTCTTTGGCTTTGAATAAAGGAAAAGAAAAGAAATGGGGTTAAGGATATAAATGGTTTTATATAAATGAACATGTGGTTTATTAAAATAAAGAAAATTAAAGGTTTTTAAAATGAAACTTGTCATTAATTTTAACATTTGTCATGAAGATAAGTTAATTAGTTAACACATGTTCTTTTAATTTATAAAATGTTTACATTTGTCTTTTAAAGTTAATTAGTTATAAGTAAATGTTAATTAGTTATTTAGTTAATAGATTAATATAAGTTAAATGTAAATCTATGTTTAATTAATTAGTTAATATGTATTTATTTATATGTAAATAATTTTGAAATGAATAAATCCAATTATATTTATAAAATAAAGGTTTATACAAATAGTTTAAAATTCAAAACAAATTAAAAATATTTATACTTTAAGTTTTCAAGGCTTTAAACTCAAATTCAAATTAAATTCTAAAATTAAATTTTGAAATCAAGTTATATATATACATATATAACTACATAATTAAATTTTGAAAAACAAACTATTTTTATTCAAAATCTATTTGTTAAAAACAATACATTATTATATTTTGAAAATAACAAATTTGATAACTCTAAATAATTTATAAAAGAAATTGTATCTTTATTAATAAATTACCTTTTTTATCAAACTATATTTAAAAAGGAAATAAAAAAAACCTTATTGTTAGTTTATTTAAATTTAAACTCAAAAATCAATTTAAACAAATTAAACTTTTATCTTAACAATTTAAAACCATATATTATTTATTAAATAGTTTTTAAAAGTTTAACTTTAAATAAAAAACAAAATTCCCAATTTACCAAAGATATATATATATATATATATATATATATATAGAAAACAAGATTTATTTATTTATTAAATTTACGACAAGGCTTATCTATTTACAATATATACATATTCTATATACATTATAAATATAAAACAACTATTAGATTTTAAAAGATAAAATTTATCAGCTAAATATTTATTCTAATTAAATTATTATATTAATTCCAATCTTATTAACAAAGATTATCAAATCAATTTAATTTTAAACACAGATTATTAAATTGATATTGCTTAAAATTCCAGGATATCACACAACTGATTAAATATCCTAAATAATTTTACCAAAATTTAGGGTGTTACAGACTCCCCACCTTAAAAAATTTCGTCCTCGAAATTACAGTAAGGCACACGATAAATCAAGCAAGAAGGTAAAACATACCATCAAACAAGTTATGATGAGTATCCCTAATCGTGCTCTCAAACTCCCAAGTATAGTCCACATCATCGTATTCCACTGGACTTGGACTAATTTGACAGTCTTGGTTCTAAGCCTGTTCTCAGCTCTCGAAACAATGCAAACTGGCTTTCTCACTATGTCCAAGTTTGGTTCTACCACTAAGTAATCTAGCACTGTCGGTGCAATAGTATACTGCGAGGCTCTAACACACTTTCTATGATGAGAAACATGAAAAACATCGTGGAAACCTGCCAAACTGCTCGGTAACTTAACTCTATATGTGAGTTTCTCGATCCTCTCAAGAATAGTAAAAGGTCCAATGAATCTCGATGATAACTTCTTTGATTTTCCAAATATAAACACACCCTTCATTGGTGATACCATGACGAAAACCTGGTTCCCAACTGAGAATTCTAAATCTTTCCATCTCTTATCTGTATAACTTTTCTGCCTAGACTGAGCCTCCTTCATCCTAGCTTGAATGACCTTAATCTTTTCTGCAACCTCTCTTTCCAAATCCGGCATCCGGTCTCGGACCAACATACATGAGATTTGCATGGCCTTCCATACAAAGCTTCAAACGGTGCCATCCTAATACTAGTATAATAACTATTGTTATATGAAAACTCGACTAGATGCAGATGGTCCTCCCATGATCCCTCGAAATCTAGAACACAAGCACTTGAAAAATCATCCAAGATTTTGTTAACCCTTTCCATTTTCCCATCTATCTGCGAATGGTAAGCGGTACTCATCTTGAGTTTGGTTCCTAAAACTTCCTACGAACTCTTCCAAAACTCACTAGTGAACAAGGGATCTCTGTCACTAACTATAGGAACTCCATGCAGTCTAACCACATTCTTCATGAATAATCTCGCTAAAATAGGTGTCGTTTTGGTTGACCTAACAGGAATGAAATTGGCACTCTTGGTCAATTTGTGCACTATGATCCATATAGTTTCATTTCATCTGTTTGACCTTAGCAACCTATCAATGAAGTCCATAGAAATAGACTCCCACTTCTACACTGGAATATCTAATGACTAAAGCAACCCACTCGACTTTTGGTGTTTGGCCTTTGCCTATTGCCTGTTAGCAATTCAAGCATACGTCGCTTTATATCTTCCTAGAAGAAACTCCTCTTCATATCCTGATACATCTTAGTACCTCCGGGATGTATAGTGAACTTCGAATAATGGAATTCCTCCAAGACTTCCTTTCTAATGTTTCGTACACTTAGAACACATAATCTTTCTTTCTTTCTCAACCATCCATTATGGTCAAGACTGAAATCTTTCAAGTCATCGCTCTCGGTTCCTACCTTTAGCTTCTTGATCCGTTCAGCTAACACTTGAGCCTCCATCTGCTTAGAAGAAATCCGTTTGATCAACACTGGTTGGACTTCCAAACAAGATAATACAACTGTATCCCCACTCGACCGAGCCTCGAATCTCCACTGCTCTCTGCAGTCTGCCAGTGCTTCCAAATTTTTCCACTCAACAATCATCGCTAACACTGCATTCTGATGTTCCTGCTAAGTTCATCTGCAACCTTGTTTCCTTTCCCTGGTGTGTACTCGATCCCAAAATCATAATTGACTATAAACTCTAACCATCGCTGATGTTTCATGATCAGCTCCTTCTGAGAGAACAAATACTTCAGCGACTTATGATCTGTATATAGCTCAAAACTCTCTCCCAAAAGGTGATTCCTCCACACCTTCAAAGCAAAATTCACTTTAGCCAATTCCAAGTCATGTGTTGGATATCTGACCTCATGCGGTCTAAGCTGTCTAGAAGTATAGGCAATCACTTTACCTCTCTACATCAGCACAGCTCTTAATCTTGTTCCACACGCATCGGTATAAACCATAGCTGCATGGGTCAATAAGTGTTTCAAAGTTTAGAATATGTCCTCACACTTATTGGTCCACACTAACTTCACATCCTTCCTCGTCAGCTTGGTCATCGCTGCTGCTATTCACAAAAAATCCTGAATGAATCTTCGATAATAGCCAGCCAACCTAGGGAAACTCTTTATCTGGGTTACTGTCTCGGATCTCTTCCAACAATTCATTGCCTCGATCTTAGTCGAATCCACAGACAACCCTCTTTCTGAGACTACATGACCAAGGAACTTCACATCCTTCTTCCAGACTTCGAAAACTTCGCTTTCAGCTGATGCTCCCTCGGCATCTCAAGCACCAATCTAAGATGAACTTTATGCTTTCTTTCATCCTTTGAGTAAATCGAGATATCATCTATGAAAACCAACTCGAACCAATCTGAATGGTCTCAAAAAATATGGTTCATCAAATCCACAAAGAAAGCTGGCGCATTCGTTAGTCCGAACGGCATAACTAGCCATTTATACGTCCCTTATCTGGTTCTGAATGCCGTCAAAGGTATACCATCCTCTGCTACCATGAGCTGATGGAAACCGATTTGCTCCACTCAACTGGTCGAACAAATCGTCAATCCTAGGCAACTGATATCGATTCTTTATCATCCTCTCATTCAACTTATGATAATCGATACATAGCCTCAACGATCCGTTCAACTTCTTAGCAAACACTGTTGTTATACCCCAAGGCGAACTACTCGACCTGATAAAACTCTTTCTCTCTAAATCCACAACTGCACCTTCAATTCCCTCATCTCTGAAGGGGTTATCCTGCTCGTCGGCATACTCACTGGTTCTGCTCCCGAAACAAAATCTATCCGAAACTCAATGGCTGATTTCGGTGGCAATCCAACTAAAGGCTAAAAAACATATACAAATTCTCTAGCCCTGAAAACTTGACTTAACTCGTCATATTCCATAGCACCCAGCAAAGCAAACACCTTACGGCTAGAACCTTCCACGGTATAAACAATCTTGTCGCTACTATCTAGGTGTTTAAGAGATATCTTCCTATCCTAGCAAAATATCCTGGCATCGTACTTACTTAACCAATCCATACTAAGGACAATCCCAAACTCTACAAAATCAAACACATGCAAACTACAAACAAAAGTATGACCTAACAGGTCAAACTCTAACTAGGCACATCTCAACCCTTGAGTTGCATACCCTCCTACTAGGTTCACAACCCATAAGGAAGCAACTAATATGTGGGTTCAAGGTTAAGCATATCTATCAAACATCTAGATATAAAAGAATGCAATGCACCGATATCAAATAAAACGCTAGCAGTCATACCATGAATCTAAAGCGTACCTCCCAAAACTACCTTTCCTTTCTTCGTGTTGTTGGCTTAGAAGCAGCAGGCTCTAATGCATACACCTTGTCCTTACCATCTCTAATGGGCTCCTTGCATTGGTTCTTGTAGTGGCCTGTCTAGTCACAGTTGCAGCACCAGAATTCTTTCCCTTAGCTGTATCCTTAGCCTTCCCAGCACGATACTCATTAGCAAAGTGCACCTTATTGTCGCACTTATAATAGATAATCTCAGACTTCCTTTTCTTGGCTACTCCACCCTTCTGAGAAATTTTCTTAGGAAAGAATTTCCTCCATTGGCCCTACCCAACCTAGACCTCCTTAGCCTTGTTCTTCTCTGGAGAATCAAGAACCACCTCTTGCCTCATGGTTATCTCTACAACAAAATTTGAAGGATCTCTAATGTGAGATAAAGTAGTGTTGGCCGACTCTGGCTTCAATCTTTTGATGAACTTCTCTTTCCTTTTCATCACTGTGTCTGTTGAAGCGTACCCATACCATGCCAACCCTTCCAACCTTTTGGCATACTCTAAAACTGACATCTCACTAACTCAGCAAACTGCTTGATCAGAGAAAACTGTGCCATAACAAACACGAACCTCTTTTGAAACCTCTTTTTGAAATCCTCACAGGTCATTGTCTTCTCATCAACCATCATAGTCACACTATTCCACCAAAACAAAGCAGCTCCTGAAGCTGTCTAGATGTCAACCTCCTCTTCTGCTCATTATTGAGCCCTAAATCTACCAAAATCCTTTCGCAATGCAACAACCAGTTCTCCACCTCAATAGCATTCTCAATTCCCATAAACGGCTTCCCTCCAACTTATTTTAGCCAAATGGTTAACCATCAGAGCTTCTGAAAACGCTCCTCATGTAGCATTTCCTCCTAACACTCCAGCTGCAACTCCGACCTGCATCATATTCCTGAAAAACAGATACATAGCTTCCATTTCGACTTGCGGGACCTCGGCACCCACATTCTCTACTTGTGCCTGACCATCACCTCTCCTAGCATTAGGCATGGCATTCCCTCCAATGCCTTCCCCTCTTGAGTTAACTCTTCCTCTTCTACCATCCATATTTGTATTCAAACCTCATGAGATATAGAAAGATAACCTAATCAAAGATATGAGACTAGAGATAAAGAGCATATATATATATATATATATATATATATATATAGCAAATACAAGTATGTTACTATAGCGATATCCCAAACCCCAATTTTCTCAAATTCCTTTGGATGTTTGTTTTCAAAACCATTTTTAGTTAAAAAAATTCATAAACCTATGCTCTGGTACCAAATTGTAACACCCCGTATCTGGAGGCTAAAAGCTAAACGCTACGGATGTTGTAGTCATCCATAGTATTAACTTCTGGTGACAAAATACGGTAACGCTAATGGTATCCATAATACCAAAAGCACTTGAATATGAAAAAATCACGGATTTCCAAATTTTTATTTTATAGTGATTACATTTCTAACAAAATCATGTCCAAGTTGCAAAATCCCAAAATGCATCCCAAACAATGATCAAATATAATTTACGATAATACGCCAAGAGCGGCATATGACGATGCCGCTTTGGATGATCAAAGTCATATTTGACTTAATACACAGCGGAAACAAAATAAAACGAACTGAATTCCCAAATTAGCTATCCGTTCAGCCACCTGCTCATGTTCCGAAGCTTTATTCGCTAAAACTATAAAAAATTGAAACTTAAACCCTCGGCTTACTCAATTCAATTTTGAGCATTCAAGAGTTTACGAGGAATCAAAAACGTCATGTGAAGAAAAAATCCCGGTATAAATAATTTTGTTACATCTCTTTTTACTAATATTGAGTGAGACCATGGAGAGGGAAATAATCAATTTCATGGATCATGGAGGACCCCAACTATCCACATACCTTCCTGTACAAATTAGAGGCTAGTGTACATGCTAATAGAGTTTAAAGCGTCATGCACATTTAAATGATGATTATTTGATGCTAATGATTATTTGGCCTCCGCACTTCCTAAGAGGTTATTTTGGGCATTCCCCAAAAAAGTGGATTAGAGTTTCATACATGTATAAATACCCCATATGCTTCATGTAACCTCTCTTATCTTCGCCTCTCAGTTTAGAAAAATAAATCAAAGCTCTTCTTTCTTTTACCATGGCTACATAGCTATTTATTTTATGTAATTTTTTATGCAATTTCAATACATGCTCTTTTCTCCATTTGTTTTTTTCCTTTCATGTTAGTAGTGTAGAATTATTTATTTATGCAAGTAGTGTAGATCTTCTTTTATTATATGCAAGTAGAATAACATTTCCTCTACTTTTCTTTCATCTTTTTTTTTTTGTGTTTCATGTTGCATGCTGCTTGTGTTGATATGATAACACAAATGAGAGGTTAATCCCTTCAATTTAGGGGTAATGAAGCCTCTAATCATTAGCTTCAACATTTTGACAATTATTGCTCCCTTTTTGTGCTTAATAAGAATGCATAAAGTGGTTTAGCTTGTTTTTTTGTTTTGAATTTGATAGCCTATATTGTTGACACCAAATAAGCTTTGCTTGAAACAATCACAAAACACAAATCGCCTCTTCATCTAAATATGATTATGGCAAAGAAGTGAATGTTGAAATTAAAATTTGATGGCCTATATTTCTAATTAATAGTTAATAGGTCATGCTTGAAATAGATTTTGCTTTCAACTTTGTTGTCATATTTCATGAGATTTAAAAGTGCATTAGTGGTTGTGTTATAGTTTGATGGTTTATATTGGGCTAATCAATAGCATAAAAATGTCATACTTATGATAAACACAACAATTAATTTCAGTAATGACCAAAAGAGAGATCATAATTTCATATTTGGTTGAACTGTATGATCTAGAGAGTGAAATTATCTTTAAATTGTCATTTTGTTCTCATAGTTTTCATCCACTTTTGTGGTTGTTAGTTTTGCAATTTTTAGTAGTTAGCTTAAACATCTTAATTCTTTGTTAATTTGATTAAATAGATTTTTAAAATCTAACAATTCCTTGAGGATCGACCCGTACTCGCCACGTACTACAATAGTACGCTGTGAGCTTGCGGTAAAATTTTATTATAAATTCGTTCGACGGTTTTCTAATCCGATAGAATTTTCATCGAGAACATGTTTTTGGCGCCGTTGTCGGGGAATTTGTTTTGATTTTGATTTTCTATTCTTCAAATTATTATTTTTTTGATTTTATTGTGTGTTCTTTATGCGTTTGCCTTTTTAAAAAAAAAAGAAGAAAAAAAATATTGTGTTTGTTTGATTTTTGTGTGCATTTGTTCGTGTGCTTGTTTCTATTTTCTTTTGCATTTGCATATACTAAAAAAAAACATACACAATTCAAAAAGAAAAAAAAATTCATTTCATTTCAAATTGCATTTTACATTTCAAATTGAATTTAAATTTTACACAAATTCCTTTTTATTGCTACACATTTCTGTGCACATTACCGCGCACCGTTTTAAATTTCTATTCTTCGTCTCTGTTCATTTCTTGCTTCAAACTATACTCAGACCACACACCTTCTAGCTGCCTTGCCGCCCACATACTACCTGACCACCAATTCAACATCAAAACAAAACTGCAACATATACAATTCACTGTCACCGATTAAGTCATCACAACTGCACCACATTCGAGCTTCAACATTCCGTCTCATTGCCATCCCAAAATCATACACTAGAGCACTTCAACACCATTCATACATACCGTTCAATCCCCACAACCTACTGACCACTGCAGTGCCTACCTCTGATCAACATCCATTTCCACCAGACAAAAATCGACCATAGTACCATAACACCTTGCCATAACATACATTCATCCACCACACTACCATAACACCTTGCCTTCGCCAACATCAAACTCCACAACTCTGTCACTAAACACCCCTGAATTCACTATATCACCTGCACTGACCTACCCTCACCATCTTCAATGTTAAAGACTATCACTGCTACACCACTTTCTCCTCCAACATCATCAAAGACCATCACCGACATACATTCTCCACCCAACTCCTTCACCACATTCTGTCCACTGTTGCGACAACCACATTACCTCGTTACATTACAATCACACCAGCATACACTATCCTATCATTCACTTCATATACAAACTGCTGTGCCATTTACTTTATATACAAACAACCACTAATCCAAACCACTTCAACAACCTACAAATACATCACCTTCTCCACTTCACCAATAACATCATTGACCACCATCCCATAGAACATCGAACTACACTACAACATCAACATCCATCAACATCATTCCCCTCGACAGCAACTACAGTCCGAACTAGTACACCGCATCACTTTCAAACTACACTGCATCACTCTACAGCAACTACATTGCATCACTTTCAAACTTCATCTTACATCTAACATCAAAACTGCATGGATACCTCTTCACCTACTTGCTTCACCTATTTGTCTCCAATTCTGACATTATAACAGCAGCATACTTCATTCTCCATCACTCGGCCTAACGCACAACAACACTGTTAAACAAATCCACTTCCCAAACAACAGCACTCTACCGCCGCGAATTCCACTTCCCCAAACTACAACTTCTGACCAACGACTGCCACTACATCAACAAATCCACCGCAATCAAAAATCCATAACCAATTCGACACCCAAGACTTCCACGAATTCACCTCCATTACCCAATTTGACACCAAGCATATCCAATTCCAACTCGTGACTCCTTCTCACAAAATCGAGCACAACCTCGAAGTCGAACATCTCCCACCTTTTACACTCGAAATCGCCTGACAACCAGCAATTGGATTTCGATTTGAATTGTGAATTCACTATTTAGTGAAGGACGGAATTTTGTTCGTGAAGTCAATTATGTTTCTTTTTTTTTAATTCGAGTTTGTAGAATTTTTTTAAGGAGATAACTGTATGCTGGGCTTTCAAAAATATTGTTTTTATTTTATTTTTTTAATATCTCGTACAAGTTGTGTGTGGTTTCTTTTTAATTCTCTTTTCTTTCCAAAAAAAATTGTTCTTGTAATTTAGGTTGAGTAAACTCTATAATTTTTTGTGTGTTTTCTTAAAACAAAAAGAAACCATGGTTTTTAATTTGGGTTGAGTAAACTCTGTAAAAAAAATTAATTTGTTTTGTTTTTAATTTGTTTTAGTTTCTTCCTTGATATATTAAAAAAACTGTATGTATATCTTGTTTTTAATTTCAGGTTGTCAAAACAGAAAATCAAAAAGGAGAAGAATTGCTTGCTGCGAAAGTGCTTGCCAAAAAAATAAATTGCTTGTTTATAAAAAATTACACCCTTATTTATTGTTTTATGTGCCTTGCATTATTTTTTGCTTGCATTTTAGAAAAAAAAATTCAAAAACAAAAACAAATTTCATAGTAGTTGCATTGTTAATACACGTTTAATTTCTATTTTGCATTTCATCCTAGAATTACTTAATAATAACGATTAGACATCGAAAACACTTAATTGTATATTGACAATTTATCTTCTTTGAACAAATTAATTTCTTGGTGTCTACGCTATGGCAGAGTAATAACCATTTATAAATATTATGGTGATTCGTAAATATTATAGTGGTCGTTTCTCTAAAGGTACTTAAAACTTCGGCTGTGTTGCTATGATAATTCATGGTGCATCGATAAATCATGTCCGTTATCTGACCAAGAACAATCTTGTTTATTTAAGACAATGTGTGATTATACAATTTTGGGTTAGGATAAATAATTCGTAGTCGAACCCTTGCATTCATTTAGTGGCATTAGTTCATGCATATTTAAAAAGAAAAATTTTCAAAATCGGAAACTAAAAAAAATTGTAAATATTCCTTAACTTAGTTTTCAAATCGTTTCTATTGAAAATTTTGAATCAAAAATCAAAAATCCCAAAAAAAATTATTTAAGTTATTTTTTTTATATATGACAACAAAAATCCAAAAAAAAAAATATAAAATATTTTCAAAAACGAAAAAAATTGTAAAACCAAAATACAAAACAAAAATAAATCAATTTTCCATTTGGAAAAATTAAATTCTATTTGTGAATATTTTTCCTTTATAAAAAAAAACCACAAACATTCTTGGAAATGTCTTAATTTCTCACATGAATTTTACAATAGTTGTGAAAATTAATATAATCCATATGATTTCACTCAAAATTTATATGGATATTTTAAAGACAACTATTGTATAAAGAATTCGAATTTTGAACAATAAAGTTTTCAAAACGATGATCAACCCTCGACTCTTGAAAATAGCATTTCATCTTTACTTGAACTCTCTACACAACTAAATCAAAGTATAAATGATTTGGGTAATTCATATTTGTGTAATAACTCAAGTCAAGGAATTCAAAACTGGAATTCACTTCCAAATTCAAATGACTTCGAATATAACCCATGCCAATTCAGTTTTGATCTTCAAAATGAATTTCAAAACCGAAACGATAGTGGAAACAACTTTTTAAATAATTTTGGCAATGGAAATGATTTCAATTACGATGCTATTGATAATTTTTTTCTCTACAAATCCAAATCAAAAATTCTCAAGTTAATAATTATAAATTTAATTTTGTTGAACAAATGGACGAAATTTACGATGAACACATGGATTTGTTGTTCGAAACATATATGAAACAACATGAGAAACAAAACCAAATCCCAACGCGTGACGAATCAAACGATAATCCATCTTTTACCATAAGTGAGGATTTTCAAATAACAACTTTTGAAACTGAAAACGACAATCTTAATGAAGTTGTTGAAAATACAATAATTAAGTTGGATTTCAATTCTTTTGAAGGTGTGGAATTTGATTTAAACTTCGATCTTCTTTTTTCCGATCTCGAAAATTTGAACATAACAACTTTGGATTTTGAACTTGACACATGCAATGAAGTTGTTGATAATTCAATAAAGGAAGACGAGTTTGATGAACACAGATTTTATGGATGTTTTGAAGAAGAGTTGTTAAATTCCGAAAGGGAAGATTTAAGTCACTATTTTGATTTTGAAATCAATAATTCTGAAGAAGTTTTCAATGATAAGCTTGAATTTCAATTTGGTGAACATAAACTTGAACTTCAAATAATCGTTTTGTCTACCCCAAAAATCATCGAAAACAAAACAACTCGTACGATTTTTATTAAAACGACATTCGTTTTTCCAAATCAACATTCAACTTTGAAATCTTTAACGGTTTGGTTTTCTGTACTTAAACTGTGTCTCACATACTTGACGAGACAAATAAATCGGTCTTTGGAAGACCGTTTCATTTACTTTTTAACGATATACTTTCTGATCTCGTGTAAATAACGCTCATTTTCATATAAATATAGGTCATCATTTTATTTTTGCTTTATTTTTCTCCTTTCATTTGGGTTGACTATGGGGACACGGTCAAAATCAAGTGTGGGCGAGTCTCATCTTCATTTTTATTTTATTTTGCCTTTTCTTTCGAAAAAACTAAAACAAAAATCCCAAAAACAAATTTTCTTTTTTAGTTACTTTTGAAGAAACACTAGGATAAATATATGGTTTTATTTTATTAGATTGAAAATTTTGAAACTTTATTTGTCTCAACAAAAAGAAAAATGAAGTTTGATTACAAATAACTATGGTTTAATTTGTGTATAAAACGGTTCATACGTGCTAGTTATGAAGTATATCCTAATTGAAAATCTTTGTTTAAAAAAGTGGTTGATTTAAAGTAAAGGATATAACATTTTTTGTCCTCTAAGTTAAATGGTGCTAAGATGATTTTGCAAAACTCCGTCTTCAAAAAAACAAAAAAACAAAAAAAGAATAAAAAAATATATTTCTTGTATATATGTATATATTTTTGTTAATCAACACCTAGAGTCATGTGTTCACACTCGTGTTCACTGGCCATGCTTTGTACCATTCTCACGTAATCCCGAAAAACAGTGCACAATCGGTATATCTAGCCTCGGTTTATCTGAATTAGGTGTATGTATATAAAAATTCTTTTTAATAACGCCTACAGTCGATAAATGTTCACATTCGTGTGATCACTCGCCACGCTCTGTATTCCCCTCACATAAGTCCGAAAGGCAGTGCACGGGTAATATATCTGGCCTCAGTTTTCTGAGTTAGGCATATGTAAATATTTTTAATATCAATAAAATTTTCAAATAAGAGAGAGTAAGCAAATGAAATCCCAACACTATTTTTAACTTATTTGATTTGACTTGTTATTGAAAAAAATGAAAATACCACTTTGATAAACTTTGATAATGAACGAAGAATGTATTTCATGGTTACACTTTGTTATCAATTGAAACAACGAGTTAAACTATTGTCTATTTGTTATGATAACTTGATTTTTGTTGGAAATATTGACAAGTAAATGACTTCAATTTTCGAGATAATGACCAAAACTTATATTTAACTTATTTGTGTCTATTTAAAAGTAAATCTTTCATTTGTAAATATTTTGAAAAACCCGTATTCATCTTTTTGTAAATAAATCATGCATTTTTGTAAATATTTTCATCCTGCATTTGGATTTTGTGGGTAATATCCGCTGAAAACCCTCACGAGACAACACTCGTCATACTGGGGACACCAAGAGTTTAACGGCTTGTTAAAACACTCAATGTAATCATGCTTCCTACAAAAACGGATTATCTTAGTTTTACTTTACTCGAGGATAAAAAAAATAAGTGTGGGGATATTTGATGTGCACGTAAATGTGCATATTTTTACCACCACATTTAATCTATTTAAATTAAATAAATTATCATATTGGGTATTTTAACTTGTTTAAACAAAAATTTAAATTATTTCAAATCATCACATATCCGTCATCATCCAGGGGAAAAATCAATATTTTTGTGCATATATTAATTTTCTAAAATTTAATTGAAAATTTCTATGTTATTTTGTAGGAATTTAAATTCAAATACAAGTAGCTTCATGAAGAGATATATGCATGTACAATAGTGAATACAAAGAAATGAAGATGAAAATAATTCATTTTATGGATCATGGAGGACCCCACCTACCACATACTTTCATGTACAAATTAGAGGCTAATGCACCTGCTAAAAGAGTTTGAAGCAACATGCACATTTAAATGATGATTATTTGATGCTAATGATTATTTGGCCTCCACACTTCCTAAGAGAGTATTTTCGGCATTCCTCAAAAAAGTGGATTGGGGATTCATACATGTATAACTACCCCTTACGCTTCATGTAACCTCTCTTTTCTTAGCCTCTTAGTTTAGGAAAATAAATCAAAGTTCTTCTTTCTTTTTCCATGGCTACTTAGCCATTTCTTTTATATAATTTTTTTATGCAATTTCAATACTTGCTCTTTTCTTCTTTTGTTTATTGTCTTTTATGTTAGCAGTGTAGAATTATTTATTTATGCAAGTAGTGTAGATCTTCTTTTATTTTATGCAAGTAGAATAGCTCTTCCTCCTCTTTTCTTTCATCTTCTTCTTTTTTTTGTTTCATGTTGCATGCTACTTGTTTTGATATGATAACAAAATTTGATGCTAATCCGTTCAATTTAGGGGTAATGAAGTCTCTAATCATGTTGCTTTAACATTTTGACAATTATTGCTCTCTTTTTGTGCATAATGAGAATGCATGAAGTGGTTTAATTTGTTGTTTTTGCTTTGAATTTGATAGCCTACATTATTGACACCAAATAGGCTATGCTTAAAACAATCACAAAAATAAATTTCCTCTTCATCTAAATATGATTACGGCAAAGAAGTGAATGTTGAAAGTAAAATTTGATGGCCTATATTCTAATTAATAGTTAATAAGTCATGCTTAAAATGGATTTTGTTTTCAACTTTGTTGTCATATTTCATGAGATTTAAAAGTGTATTGGTGGTTGTGTTATAGTTTGATGATTTATATTGGGCTAACTAATAGCACAAATATGTCATACTTATGATAAACACAATAATTAATTTCACTAATGACCAAAAGGAAGATCATAATTTCATATTTGGTTTAACTATATGATCTTGAGAGTGAATTATCTCTAAATTGTCATTTTATTCTCATAGTTTTCATTCACTTTTGTAGTTGTTAGTTTTGCAATTTTTAGTAGTTACCTTAAACATCTTAAATCTCGGTTAATTTAATTGAATAGATTTTAAAATCTAACAATTCCCTATGGATCGACCCGTACTCGCCACGTACTGCGATAGTACGTCATGTGCTTGCGGTAAAATTTTATTATAAATTTTTCGATGATTTTCTAAACCGATAGAAAATTCATCGTTAAACATTAATCAAACTGATTATGATAATAAAATAGAAAGATCCGTTATGCTAAAAACAGGAAATAAGTGGACTAACTGTTTGAAATCTGGGCTGACTGCCCTTAACTGGACTAACTGTCCTAAAACTGATTATACCAAAATAGCAATATCCTTTATGCTAATACATGGACTATTTCTCCATAAAACAGGTAAAAAAATGGACTAACAGTCCGTAAAAAGTAGCAAGGTCCGTTATGCTAACAAATGAACTATCTGTTTGTAAACTGGGCTGAATGCCCCTAAATGGACTAACTGTCCTCTAGGCTGACTGCCCTCAAAATGGACCGACTGTCTGAAATTTTTTCATTTTTGAATACCCTTTAAATTTTTCTTGAAAACCTATTCAAAACGATTTAGTCCATCAAATCAAACATATACAAGGAAAATATATCTTTACCTTTACTCTAAGCTATTTTGCTATGTTATATATACTGAACTCAAAATAATGTTGATGATATTCAATAAGGATTACATATCCTTTTAAAATAAGTTAAAGTCCTCTATAACTTAAAACACTATGGTTGTTTTGCCTATTTATCATGTTTTGAAACCTTTTCTTAAAACCTTTAAACAATCTTTTAAAACCCTTGAAAGTAACCATTTCTAAACCATTGAAAGTAACTATTTCGAAATCTTTGAAAGTACACCTTTCGAAACCATTGAAAATAACTCTTTTGAAACCAGTAAAATTATTTCTTTCAAAAGCTTTAAAACATTAGACATCCTCCTTTAAAACCATTTAAACCCTGCCTTCCGAAAACATAGGAAAAACCTTCTTTATCAACCTCGTTGAAAACTCTAGGGAACCACCCCTTTAGAAACCATTCATTAAAACCTTTCAAGAGCATCAAAACTCAACTCTTTTGAAAGCACTTGGGTTCAATTTAAAACATATGGAAACCATTCGAAGTTATCTACTTCGAAACCCTTTAAAAACGTTTCAGTCGAAACCATTTGGATTATGCCTTCAAGTAGGGCAAAAGGATCAGAAAATCAATAGTTCAAAGAATATATTTCGAAATGATTTCTTAAACAAAGATGTGATGGTATTGAAACCATCCCTTTGAAAGAAATGGAGAGGTGGTGTGATATCCCAGAATTTTTGGCAATATAAATTTAATAATCTGTATGGAAATTTAAATTAGTTTGATAATAATTGTTAATAAGATTTGAATTGATGTAATAATCTTCATTTAAATAAATATTTAACTGATGATTTATCTTTAAAAAGCTAGTAAATTGTTTTCTAATAATAATATATATAAATAGATATATTTGTGTATAATCTAAACATCAGTTTTAAAATTTAATAAATAAGAATTTGTTGTTAAATTCTAAGGTTTTGGTAATTTGCAATTTGATTTAAAATATAGCTATTAAATAAATAATAATTTGGTTTTAAAGTATATTAAAGATAAAGTTAAAATTTGTTTAAATGATTTTGACTTAAATCTAAATTTACCAAAGATTGTTTTGTTGTTGTTTAAATATAGTTGATAAAATAAGTACTTTATTTATGTAATGATAATTTCAATTATGAATTAATAATGAGTTATTTCTAAACGATAACAATAATGTAATATCTTTACAATGGATTTTAAATAAATAGAAGTTGTTATTTTAATTTTATTTATGTATATACATATGTATTTTGGAAAGCTATGATTTATAAATTTAAAAGTAAAATCTTCCAACAATGTTTAAAAAATAAAACAAACGTTATAAATATGAAACATAAGTGTAAACCGAATATATGATTATAAAAATAAGTCTGAATACATAAACTTAAGAAATTGTAATATTAACATAAGAATAAGAAATAATAAGTAAATAAGGAATAAACAAAAGCAATGACTAGAACAAATTCTATAATATGTATGTAAATTACAAAAGCAAGTATTCATGACTATAAAATAGATATGCAAGCTAAAGAGTAAACAAAATAAAATAAAATGCAAGTAGCTTATAAAGTAAAATTCAGACAAGTATGAATGTCAAATATGAAACAAACCAGGTTTGTGTAAAATAAAATATAATACTAATAGCTTGTAGATGAAGACTTAGGCAAGAAATAAAAGAAAATAAAATATGTAGGTTGCTTGTAAGAGAATGCAAAACAAAAATATCTATACATAAGAATGATTAATAGGAGACATTAAGTACATTAGCATTAAATGACTCCATTTATTAGCAGCCACCTAAGTCATTTTGAAATCTTATAAGATCATTTCAGGCCCAAAAATAATAAAATCTTGCCTGATAAAAACAAAACACAATAATAGTATTTGCAAACTTGCTAACCCAGTTATCACCTACTTGCAAATTGCCTAAACCCAGTAAACACCTACCCCTATAAACTCCTTTATATACATGCCTTTCTTATTTAGTTCGTTCAAGTCATAGTAAACCCAAAAATTATACAAGTAGCATTTCCATTTTATAAAACTGAAGCAGTACAACAACAGAAGCAAGAAAAACAATTTCCAGTTTTTAAGTTCAAGACTGTTTCAATATTAGGAAGTGCTCTGTCATTCTCAAGCACTTGTGAGTAACATTTTTTAAAATAACTTAAGTTTAAACTCGTTGCATGTTAATATTTGTATGCTTAAAAATATTTGTGTGAATATTTATGTGTTCATTTTTCTGTGTATGTGTGAGGTGAAATATCTGCATGTTGTACACCCTGTAAATCCATCCTGTTTATAATTCTTAAGTTCATACCTTACTTCAAGAATCATTACTGCTTGATCTAGTAATTGTTAGGACTTAGTATCTTAACAAGATATGTTTGTTTGATCATTAAGTAAATTCTAAATTTTGTATCTTAATTAAATTAAGTAGAGATGTTCTGTAAAAAGACTAAGAACAGTTAATGATTAATATGAGTGAAATTTTAATCATCCTAAATTATTAATTCAGGATTATAACTTGAATTCCTATCTGAAATTAGGATTTTTAAAGGTAAATTCACATTTTCTAGTTAAGTATTGTTTTGGCATTTCTAATTTAATTGTTTTGGAGAGTATGGGTTGCCTCAGGCAATCCAGTTGACCTGGGAGTTTGTGGCGCTTCCTGGAGATGCTTGAGTGGTCGGGGCGTTTGGGAAAATTGGGTGGTGGATGATCAGAGGCAGGTGGAGGCAGCGGTGGTGGATTCTTGGATGGGAACCCTAGTTTTTTCAGTTGGGAAGATTTGATCTTTTCTCCCTCTATAGTTGATCGAGTTGCATGAGACTCTGGGAGGAGGTAGCCGGGTCAATGGCGAAGGTGTAGCAGGAGCTGTCGACTTTCAGGTGGTCGGAGTTTTGAGGAGTGGCGAATTTTTCCAGGTTTGAAGGGAAAGACCTGATCGCGTTTCCAGGTTTGGGCAACTAACTCGATTTTGATTCGGGATGTAGCAGTGGTTTTGGATGATCGTGAAGTCATCTGGAGATGGTTGCCGATGAGATGGAGGTCTGGTGGGAGGCCGAAGTTGATCAAAGTCACGGTGCATGTGCACCATGTACTTTTGTTTTCTGGTGGAAGGTCTTGGAACTGGTGAAGGTTGGGATGTTGTGGGATTTTTGAACTCGAGTTTTACTCGGGTTGAATCATATTTTTACTCGAAGTTTTTGGGTTGAGACTCGAAGCAAGGTAGGAGGCTCGAATAAATGCTTGTTACAGGTTCCAGAACCTATTCAATTTCCTGAAGCTTAACTTTAAATTATAACAAAGTTGAACTAAGTTAAAATAACAGTTAAGTATAAATTCAATTTTAAATTCAGTTTGTAATTTGAATTTAAGTTTATTTTTAAATTCAAATTTGAAATGAAATAAAAGTTTAAAGTGTTTAAAGGTGGGTTTTCAGGTTTAAAAACCTGACAGGTTTTCAAATTTTTAATTAATTTAAGGTTTGAAAACAGAATTTAAACTGTGATTTAAATTCAAAAATTTAAAGCATAAATTCAGATGAACATTTGAATCTTAAGGTTTTAAAAGAGATTTGGATTTGAAGAGCAGGTTTTAATTCAAGTTTTGAAAGGGAAGTTTAAATCAAAATTGTAAATCAAAGTTAAATTATGGGATTCAAGTTCTTCTTGTATTCAAATCTGAGAACTTAATCAGTTTTAAATCTGAATATTGTAAAAACAAGTATAAATCAAATAGTTGTTAACAGGAATTGGTTTCAAATAAATAATTGAACTTTAAATTGGATACATGTTTAAAAGAATAACCATTTTGAATCTTAAATTCAAAATGTAATTTAAAATTTATATTCAAATGCGAAATGTTTTACACTTTAATGATAATGAAATCATTTATAAAGAAATGGATTATCTTATAGATAATTAAGATATTGACGTAATTTAATTAGTAAGTTAATTAAAGAATGACTTATTTATCTAATTTGAAATTAATGAATTAGAATTAGACATTAATTAAGGAAGTAATTAAAGAAATGTGATTAGTTAACTAATGATTATTAAATAATTAATTAATGCGATTAATCTTGATAATTAATTAGATTAATTAATTTAGATAATCTATTGTAATTTGTTAAATGTAATTACTTGATAAAAAGTAATTAAGAGATTAATTACTTATTGTAATTAATTTTGATAAAATGATTAAATTAAGTTAATTAATTTAGTTTAATTAATTTAAGGAAATCAATTGATAAGTATAATTACTTAGTATATTCAATGGAGCACAATTACTTAAGGAAGTAATTAATGTTAATTACTGAATGTAATTAATGAAAAATGATGTGTTAACAAAGTAATTTGGATAATTACTTTTATAATTAATCATGGGATTAATTAATGGAGATAATTAATTATGGGAATAATTAATTTATTAATATGGTAATTAAGGATAGTAATTACTGGAATGATATTAATCAAGGGTGATTAATAATTGTGTTTACTTAAAAATTAATCACTTAATGTGATTAATAAAGTAATTTAATCTGAATTAGAGATCATTAATTAATGATGTAAATTAAGAATTGGTTAATTAAGAAATAATTAATAATGTGGTGATTAATTTATGTAATTAATCAACAATAAATTTAATTAATTAAATTAATATAAATAAAGTAATTAAATGTTAATTACTATAAATAATTTAGGATAATTAATTTGTGAATCAATTAAAGACTAAGCACCTATTGTAATTAGTGAATGATTAATCAAAGGTGATTAATCAAGATGGATATTTAGAAGATGATTAATTAATTTGATTTATAATTAATTAATGATTGTATAAGCAGGATTTATAGATGAAGTAATTAATTTAATTTATTTTAAATTAATTAGATATAGAAGTAATTAATTTAATTCATTTTAAATTAATTACGAATTGTATGATTATAAATCATTGCTTATGGATGAATGATATTGATATTTCATTTGATGATTGTGATCTGGCATGAATTATATCTATGTGTCATGGATGTTTGGTTTAAATATGATAATATTTGATTATCTGTTTGGATGATAATATTGATTATCTGATTATGATGGTGTGATTATCTATTATGATATTATAAATTATCCATCTGTGTGTGTATTGAATTATATTGAATTCAAACTGTTAAGACTAAATAGACAACTTGGCCTTAAAGACACGTTTTGGATTTCGATGAGACCGGGATCGGGTTTCCACATTAGGAACATCCGAAAACCACATCGTTTCCAAATTAATGATAGGTCGTGAATCCGAAGTGAAGATGAAGATTCAGAATGCAAGGGTTATCGTCGTTAACTCTAAGGGTGATTCCAACATGAGTGTAACGAGATAATGCCTTCGGTTTCGTTCGAACCCGGAACGAACTTGTATGGATTGAATGCTTTCAACACATCGTCAGGTGGGCGATGAGCATTCTAAGAAATATGTTCTCTAAAGGCAATCGTAACCTCAAGCCTCATCAACCGGGAATGGCTAAAACAGGGGAGGTGCAGCAAGGTTAGGTGGGTCATGCCCAAGCAGGACAAGGATATTCCCCTGTTTAGATGTCCCTTTATTTTCGGCTGTGTGGGCGGTTGATTGCAACAACTGCCAGGGTTTATCTTGTTCGGGACTGTTCAGTAAGGAATGGTTCCGGCCTTGTGTTGCAGGGGGTCGGAAGTGATCCTCGGTACGTTGATCTAGGCCACGTACTGTGACGGGCGGTACCCAGTAGCCCTGCCATTATATGGAATCCACAATCCAATAAGTGCCAACGGTTTTGATTGTATTACCCACTTTTGTGGCTAGTAGCTGGAATTTAATCATGTAACAATTTCGGCTATTTTCTATTTGCTTGAAAACCCTAGACCTATTATAATATCATAGAATTTCCTATCAAATGTTTTGGTTAGCGTAAGGTAAAAACTTTTCCATGTTTATGTGTGGGGAGTCTTACGTGATACCTTGTGTTTTCAAAAGAGTTTCAAAGTTAAGCAACTTTAACCTGTTACTCATACCAGACCCATGTCTGACCCGGAGTTTATTTTTGTTTTTCCATAAACTCTCGGGTACCCAAATTTTTACGGGTAGCCAAGGGATTCAGGTTGGCTTTGACAAATTCTGGAGGAGCAATGGAGCAGGAGGCTTCAGCGTTGTAGATATATATATATATATATATATATATATATATATATATAGTTCCGCTGTGTTGGTATCTCTGAGTCTTATTGTTTGAGCTGTCATGTATTGAGGTGTGTTAACTAGACAGGTGTTTATAACTGTCTAGTATGTGATCTATTGTCTGTATAACTCTGATTTATGTTGTATATTATGTAAATACTTATGTAATTATTATAATTTATTCGTTCCGCTGTGAGATTCTGATGTTGTTGTTCTTTCTTCTCTATCTTTTCTATTTTCTCACCTCTTTCTTTCTTAAAGACGATACGTCTTCCTGGGCGTAGGAGGGCGGGTCGTCACAGGTGGCCAAATTTTATAAAACAAAAGAACCCCTTCAAAACCATCTGGATCGAAAGGTTGGAAGCGGGAACTAAAGTATCGACACTTTCGAAAGCAATCATTTAAAACAAAAGAGCAATCTAATCAAAACCATATCTTTTAAACCATTTGAATTATTCAAAAGCTAACTAAATCGAAAGCAACTTAGTCGAAACCAAGCAGGCATATTTTCCTTTGAAATATAAACAATGCTTCACCTCTTTCGGGACCCCATGGTTTCAACCCTATACCTTTTGACCTCTTCCAATTCACTACGTGCAAGTTGCTTGATACCATATGCATTGGTTTTAACTGTGTCTAAAGGGGAGGGATGGAGGTGAAACCTAGTACCAAAGGAGACGAAGCAATAAAAAGCCTATTTATTTGTACTTCAAAATTGTCCTTTTGTACCTAACCTACCTTGTTTGCCTAAATCTGATTGGTTGACAAATTTTTCTTTCCAAAAGTATTGCCATCTTTCCATATTTAGAAATTTAAATTTTTTATAAAAAGTCCTCTCTCCTTTTTAATTATACAAAACATCTAATCCCCATAAATAATTTTATATAACCATTAAAACACTTATGAAAAATCGGGAAAAATTCTACAAAATCGCTTTATATATGTTTTCCAACATACAAAATTTTCAGACCAAAATAATTAATTATTTTCCCCGTAAATACTTTATAATCCAAAATACCATTTACTTCACTAGAAAATTCATATTAGATCCACTAAATTTTAGAAAAATCTGAGAATTGAAGCCCATCTCTAAAATATCTTTTTAGATCATCATAAAAAATTCGCAAGGCAACTGGACGTCAATTAATAGAGTTTTCATTTAAAATCATGTCATAAAGCCTATATGAACATAAATAAATCATCAATAAGTATATATAATCATTCCATCATTCAAAAACATGGCAAATCAACGCAAAATATTCGGGTTTAATCTTAAAATCGAAACCAATAAAAACTTGAGATGTAAACATTATTCACCTTAGCTTTAGAGATTAAAAGAGCTGAAGATTTTGATTTGAATTAGCTTTTCCTTTAGCTTTTGTTAATTCTTCTTCCCCTTTCCTTGTTAATGATGGTCCGCCTCTATTTTTTTAAAAAACTAAAATGAAATGAACGTATATAATACACGACCTAAGGGAATATATATAGGAATGGTCTCTTTCCTAATTTACCCATCCTCTAATTCATTTTAAACCCTTCTTTAATTCATTCGTTTTAATTGGCACGACTACCTTAATTAAAATCAAATCTCAATCCCCTAGTCAAAACATTATTTTATTTAATTCAACTAATTAACTATCCTAAATAATGTTACCAAAATATGGGGTGTTACAACGTTCCCCTCGTTAAGGTCTAACGGTCTAGCAATCCAAAGGCATGTTTTTAGGGATTAGAGTGTTCATCGAGCGAACGTATTACGAGCTTCTTTCTCGTGCTCATTAGTGATGAGACCCTCCTTTGAGATCATTTCATGCTTATGATCTTATTCTCTTTGATTAGATGCATTACTTGGAGTGGCTATTACCTTTCACTTAAGGAAACTGCTAGGATGCAATTTGTATAAGGGGAAGTCTGTAACAACCCTGGTTGAGATTACCTAGAATTTAAAGTTTAAAATATGGTTTATTTAGTTTTAATTAATTAATTAAATATAATTGGCAAAAATGATATATTATCATATTTCAAAGTTAAACTGAATTTGGAATATAATAAATTTTAAATTTATAAATTATCATTTTTGTTTTATTTAACTCTTGTATACAACTGTAAGCGTAATTTTTGGTGAAATTTAAATTAACATAATTTTTGGAAATTATTTCATTATTTGTACATTGTTTCGGTTTCAGTTTATAGTTTATTTACTGAAAATAATATGAAAAATAGCTATCTTTTTTAAATGTTAGATTAAAATTTAAAAATTATTTAATTATTAACAAAAATATGATTTTATTACATTATTTACTTTGGGGAAATTGTGGGAATGAAAGTTTATTGAATTGGTTAGTTGTTTAAATCAAATTGGAAGTTTTAGAATTTAAAAATAAGACAAACCAATTTAGCGACACTTTGTTTTCTAAAGCATTAGCAACACTTTAATTTGGGTATGCCTCTTACCCACTTAAGCCCAGTATCAAAAATCAAAATGAGATAAAATGTATGAATTTTGTCTTTCCCATCCTCAGTTTTTCTTCTATCAAATTTTCTAAGTCCTAAACCAAAGAAAACCCTAAATCCCCAATTTCATTAAATCAAAGCATAAAACAAAGGCTTTTGTCAATTTCAAGAAAATATACGTTAAATGTAATCCTAGTTATCTTGTATGTAACTAATTTTGTGAATTAATTCAAGTTTATTTCTAGGTTGTAATCCAATCCTATGAATTTTTATTTCCAACCCTAGTTGTAGTATGTCAAAGAGAGATAAAGGATCCTAATATATTTTCTTCGAGTCCGGATAGATTTAGGTGAGTTAGTCTCACAAATTCTAGACTAGAATACTTGTAGTTGCCACCATATGATTTTGCTTGATCTATAAGTGATATGATCTCAAATGTGTTGTTAAAGCTTCTTGCATTTTAAATTGCGTTTGCTATTTTGTTGAAACCACTTATGAAAATCGTGAATTTTACCCACCTATACATGTTTATATACTTGCATGTTTATATATTTGGTGCTTAAGGTCATTAGGGAAGCAATACTGAAGAGATGAGCGAAACCAGATCGATGGAGAGCTAGCAGAATTGCCAGGTATTTAGTCCAGGCGATCAAACCGATGGACCGGATTGACAAACCAATGCATCATTTGCTACATCGAATTGATGTCCAGGCTATATTACAAAGACTTGATCCATTTTCACTCGTTTTCCACAATATCGATCACATGAGGAATTAATTAAAGGTTGAATAAAACGAGTGGTATGGAACCCTCACTTTTGTTTTACCGGTTAATTTCAAAACTTTTTTGAAAGAACCATTACTATACAAAAGTGGAGTTTATTATCATGCATTAAATTTTAGGGTTAACATGTGGAGGATGGAACTCACTAACGTTATCAATTCAATTACTATATAAAAGTATAAGACACTTATATCTTAATGGTATAGGATTCATTCATATCTTGCCTTTTTGGTCTTATACCTATCTTCGTATTTATAGGACTCATCCCAATATTTATGTTTATAGGACTCACTCCTATCTCGATGTTTATAGGATTTATTCCTATCTTGATGTTATAGGTCTTTGTTGAATATGCGCTTATATGATTTTTGTTTGATGATAATAAACATATATACATTCGTTTAAATGTATTTGTTAATGTATTATTTTATTTTTCATAGATTAAATAAATATTTGCTGAATAAAATTAAATAACACAGAATTTGAATTCAAACAGAAATTTTATTCAAACAAATATTTATTACAATTTTGAATAGTACAAATTCAAGCTCTCACTATACATATACAATTTTGATTACAAATTCATCACAATTTCATATTTACATTTAAGCTCACTACACATCGCTCATTCACTCAATTCGTATTTCATCTTCAACTTCATTCCAGTTAGAATCCAACATCTGAGCAATCTGCAAAAATATTCACTAACGCAGTAAAATTGAAAAAGAAATATTTTTGCAGTATAAAATAAAATATGGATTTTGAAAATATAATTTGCCTCAGTTATTTGGGTTGTTCGTCATCGTTTAAATTTGAATTCATCATACACGAACAGCTTGCGACATACATAGTGTATCACTGTATATGCCACAAGGCCGTGCACATCGAAATATACACTTGATTGATTTACAGGGACAGGTGAGCACATGTCAAACCCAATTGAAAAGCCGGGTTCAACTCAGGTGCAATATAAATAAAATATCGACTTCAACACAAGGTCAAACCCGAGTTGTGAAACTGGATTCAACACAGGTGCAAATGGCCAAAACTCAAGAATCAAGTATCGACTAGTCCAATATAAACAAGACCGGTATAATCACTAATGAACAAAACTATTTGCAAATTGAATCGGACTAAAATACCAGACCAAACTGCATCAAGAAACCAAAACTAGAAAAGTACACAAACATAACCACAGAATGATCAGACCATCAATCCACAAAGATGGTGATCAATATGCAGATGCAGTGAAGCATGTACATGGGAAAACAGCAAATACAAACTGCAACAACACAAACACCTCAGCAATCTACAACTTCAAATAACCCAAATGAATATGTACAGTGATACCAGTGACATGCATAGATGCATTCAAAGAACAGCAACCAACAAAAGAAGCACAGTGACAATTTGGAGTATCATATGCAAAACAACTTGTAGATCAAACATAATGGACTACATGCACTGACCAAAGAGCAACAATGCACCAATGTCACAAGCATGAACACAAGACAATGTACAACATCAAAGACACAGCAGTAACAAATCAAGGCAGCATCCACAAGACTCGGTCAATACACAATGATGAACAAAGCCACAAGATAACTAGTAACCAAAGTAACCAGAGCCAAGAACACATGTACTCGAGGCAATATGCACAAGCGAAAAACCAAAGTGACACAGCAATGCATATAACCAAGACAGTACAACCACAAGCAGATGCAACTCGACTAACAGTAAACAGGTGAACCAAACTAGCCAATGCAACAAGTATCATGTCAATAATACAACATGACATTGCAGACTAGTTCAGGTAGCACAAAGATATGACATCACAGTGAACTGCCAGTGTCGACCATGTAACAAGCAAGGTTAGATACCGGAATCAAGCCGTGAAATATACGAATGTGACAAAGTCAAATTTCATAAAATTAAACCGTGGTCATCACGAAATGAATCAAAGCCGTGACCATCAAGTAACGGAGTATATACGTATTCTGAACAAGTCAATACAATCTCAAGCGAACAATCGAAATCCAACGATCAAGCTATATCGGTTGACAAATTCAAATAAAGAATATACGACGCAAATCTAGGGTTACAAACCTTATATAAACAAATCATCATCGGCAATTCAGCATGGAGTTCAATCAAGCATAACAGAACCGAATCGAAGTCGAACTCCATCAACTAGAAGCAGCCGAAAGAATTAGACGAACAAATCATCACTCAATTGTCAAGATCAACACAATCGGCAGCTTCTTCACGAACCCTAATTTGGATCGAAGGACAAAAGTCCTAATTTTAATCAAGGAGGAACGAACGAAGAAAGCTCTAATTTTTAATCAGGAGGAACGAGAAGAACACGGCCGCCATTTTCACAAAGGAACAAATAAAAGAGGATCGGGCCAAATAATATAAAAAAAAGGCGGCCTATTTTTTTAAAGAGCTTTCTCTTTTATGTTATAAGGGGCATTTATTTTAAATTAGGGTTATTTTAATTTTAAATTGTTTTTAATTGTATTTTCCTTTTTAAACCGTTTAAATTTCTAGTCGTGTGACTAGGGGACAAACTACGTGACGTAGTTTGAGAATTCGCAACTCAGTGGCTGAGTTGTGGCAGGGTTTTGAGAGTAGAGTTAGGATTAGTCGATAGCGGGTGTCGCGAATTTACGTGTGTAAGCGTCTGACTATCTAATTTCTAGTAGAAACCTTGGGGGGCAGCACGTAGGCAGGGTTTTGCCGAAGTTGGGTAAATTCTGTGTTGTTCTGTTTCTGTTATTTATATTCTGCGATATCTGTGCTGCTATTATTCTGCTGTGAACTATGTTGAAATATGATTTGAATATTTTATAAGCTTCCGCAATAAATTTTTATAATTAATAGTATCACCCTATTCACCCCCCTCTAGGGTGAAATCGATCCTACAAGTGGTATCAGAGCTAGGAATAGAAGTCAACTTCTGTTTTTAAAAGAATCATTTTTTAAAAACCAATTTTTGTTTTAAAAATTTGAATTTTTAAGATGGCTTCTTTTAATACTGCTTTTGCTGAGGGTCAGTCCATAGTTAGACCACCAATGTTCAATGGTGAATATGCTTACTGGAAAAATAGGATGGAAATCTTTTTGAAAACCATTGACGCTTGGAATATTGTTGAGACAGGTTATAGAACACCGACTATAACTATAGATAATCAGGAAGTAGATAAACCAAAGGAACAATGGACAGAACTAGAAAATAAATTACAAAATACTAATTCTAAAGCTATGAATTCTATTATCTGTTCATTGGATCAATTTGAATTTAATCGTGTCTCACATTGTTTAACTGCGCAGGAAATATGGCACACACTAGAAGTGACTCACGAAGGAACATCTCAAGTCAAAGAATCTCGCCTTACCATGCTAAGCAGCGAATACGAGAACTTCACAATGGCGAAGGAAGAAAATGTCAAAGAGATGCATGAACGACTTTCCAATATCGTATATAAATCAAAAGCTCTTGGAAAATCATATACAGAGTTAGAGATATTTCGAAAAATCCTTAGAGTCCTTCCACGAAGTTTTGAAGCCAAAGCGACTGCCATTCAAGAATCAAAAGATTTGAAACAAATTAAAGTCGAAGAACTCATCGTAAATCTCACCACTTATGAGCTAGAAATGAAATTCAAGGAAGAGCGTGAAGGAGAAGATACTCGAAAGAAATCATAGCTCTCAAAGGAACAACTGAAAGTGATGACGATGACGATGATGATGCAGAAGCAGAATTAGAGCTATTAATAAAGAAATTCAAAAAGTGGAATTACAAATATGGAAATTCAGCTCGAATTCAAAAAGCGAAAAGCAGAATAGCCAAAGCACTAGACTACTCCGAAGAACAGAAGATCATCTGTCACAAGTGCAACCAACCCGGACACATCAAGCCCAATTGTCCTCAAAATCAACGCGACTTTAAAAAGAAATCAAAAAGGAAAAGTTTTGCAGCCACGCGGAATACAAGTGATAAAGATAATCAAAGTTCTAGCAGTGAGAGTGAGAAAGCAGATATGTGCCTTCATGGAAATATAACCGATAGCGAGGATGACGAACCAAGCGAGGTATCAAAACTTACTCACTCTGAATCACTTATTTATTTCCACGAAGTAAATGGCTGTTTTGAACGACTTAGGGAAAAATATGCTAAACTTGAATCACAAAAAGACACTTTGATACAATTAAATGAACAACTTGACCAATTAGTTGAAAACTATCAAAGAAGGATCCCTAAGTGTGATAAGTGTCCAACATTCGAAGATGAAATTAAAAAATCAGAAATCGATATAAAATCACTTGAAAATGAAATTCTGATTTTAAAAGAGAGTGAAAATACTAGGAGAGAGAATTCTATTAAAAAGTGCACACAATTGTTAAACGAAAATGAATCTCTCAAAACACAAGTCCAAAAATTGTCAACGACTTTAGATAAATTTTCAAAAAGTGAAAAATTGTTGAATATGCTATTAGGAAAGCAAACTGTTAACACGGTTAGAAAAGGACTTGGATATAATCAATCTAAAATTGTTGAAAACAAGATTAATCAAGAAAATTCAATGTGCACAATTTGTAGAAAATATGGACACAATCACAATAATTGTTGGTATAGACCCAAACATGTGAAAACTATACCAATTTGGGTTCCAAAAGGCACAAATATAAAAACTCTCAAAGTTAAACAAATTTGGGTGCCGAAGGAAACAATTATAAATAGCTTTGGGTCTCCACAAAATTATTTTTCTAAATATTCTGCCACTAACAACCATGGACCTATAAAAACAAATAGGTCGCATATATCTTTTCCCGTGTAGGTGTGGTGGAAGGCTAAGGAATAACAACAGTGTTCTCTGGATTTTGGCTGTTCCAGAAACACAACGGGCGACAAAGCAAAGTTCCTTAGCCTAGTATAAAGGTGACAGAATCACAATGGGCAACCACAAAAAATATCGTAAAGGTAAAACAGGTAATGATATATTTTGAACGATATATTAAATGTGATAATCTGCACCATATTCTAAATTAAATCAGCCAATAACGCGATAATGAAAAAATGATGATTTTGATTCTGACTTATTCAACATAGTTGGCCAAATTATATTCTTTTGTCAAAAACACTATAAAATTCTCTAGATTCTTTGAATTACTTCATATATATTAGTTTGGATTAAAAATAGTGTTTTGTTGGATAATATATTAGGTTATAATACGGCTAACTCTATATTCACGACTTTTGATTATTAACACGACTTCATTTCAAATTCAAGAGAATGTCATTTAAATTGCTGTTAAAATTGAGTTTGAAATTTTTAGTGCACACTTCATGTTTTGGTCTATCAAATTCAATTGATGATAATTTTGAGTGAAAGAGAAATTCAGATGCAGATTAAACTGGTAATCTAGTTGATAGAAAAATTACTAGTAAAACGTGAATTTTGTTGAGACATTCAGTAACTGCATCGTTTTTCAAAGAAAATATCTGCATATTTTTCATTTCAAATAGCAGAAAATTTTCTTATAAAACCCCTTCTAGAAAATTATTTTTGACCATATTTTCAGATTAGTCATTTTAAAAATTGATTTCATAATTTTGATTTGATTTTAAGTGACTATTTTGACTAATTTGACTCCCTAATAATTACCGAAAAGATAAATAGTGGTTGAAAAAGTGTTGAGTGTTGATATTGATCATATATTATGACTCGAGATGGTATAATTAGTAAATTTCTTTAGAAATTTAAACAAGAGTTATAAAAAATTTTGTTGGTAAAAATTCCATAACCATCTCTATATCTATCATATTTCTAACGACAATCACTCATCAAAATTCTATATAGTTTGTCGATATGTGGTACTTTAAACAGGAATCGTTCGTTTTTCATTTTATATTTCTTTCATAAAAAAAAACAAAAAAACAAATAGTAATAATAATAAATAAATACCAAAGTATTCACTCTCATTTAAAAGTCCTCACGGTTATGCATGGGTGAATTACTTGGAATTTGTTATGTGCTTCCATGCTCATTTAAAAGTCCTCGCGGTTATGCATGTATGGAACGCATATCAAAAGTTGATTTATCTTTTAAAATAAACAAGTTGATTCTAATCCCATTTAAAAGTCCTCACGGTTATGCGTGGTTAGAAGATACTTGAATTCATTTTTTTTAAAATAAAATTGGAATACTACTAATCTCATTTAAAAGACCTTACGTTTATGCATGGTTAGTAGATATTCAAATTCCTGATATAAATATACCACAAATAGACACAACTGTATGGTTTTATATGATGACATAATTCCCATCATTCTAACAGTGGAATATGCGCCTAACAAAATATTTATGATTTTTGTTTGATTTTTTATTGAAATTTAATATTTATATTCAATTGAGTTTTAATGTTGAATTAATATCGATCTCTTTATCTCTATTTTCTCTAATACTATTATTCTTTTGCTGATAACAAAAGCGGGAGAGAAAAGTTAAGATTTTGTCAAATAAAATCAAGCAAAGGTCAAATATTTTCCATTTGCATCTAGGCTCATTTGCATATTATTTAATTGTATGCATATTTGTAGGGGGAGTTTTGTGTGGAGAGGAAGCATTTAAATAGGGGGAGCAATTAGGATATATCAATGATCAAATACATTTAACATATTCAAAATCTTAAATATATGTTTGTTATCATCAAAAGGGGGAGATTGTTGAATATGCGCTTATATGATTTTTGTTTGATGATAATAAACATATATACATTCGTTTAAATGTATTTGTTAATGTACTATTTTATTTTTCATAGATTAAATAAATATTTGCTGAATAAAATTAAATAACACAGAATTTGAATTCAAACAGAAATTTTATTCAAACAAATATTTATTACAATTTTGAATAGTACAAATTCAAGCTCTCACTATACATATACAATTTTGATTACAAATTCATCACAATTTCATATTTACATTTAAGCTCACTACACATCACTCATTCACTCAATTCGTATTTCATCTTCAACTTCATTCCAGTTAGAATCCAGCATCTGAGCAATTTGCAAAAATATTCACTAACGCGGTAAAATTGAAAAAGAAATAATTTTGCGGTATAAAATAAAATATGGATTTTGAAAATATAATTTGCCTCAGTTATTTGGGTTGTTCGTCATCGTTTAAATTTGAATTCATCATACACGAACAGCTTGCGACATACACAGTGTATCACTGTATATGCCACAAGGCCGTGCACATCGAAATATACACTTGATTGATTTACAGGGACAGGTGAGCACAAGTCAAACCCAAATGAAAAGCCGGGTTCAACTCAGGTGTAATATAAATAAAATATCGACTTCAGCACAGGGTCAAACCCGAGCTGTGAAACTGGATTCAACACAGGTGCAAATGGCCAAAACTCAAGAATCAAGTGTCGACTAGTCCAATATAAACAAGACCAGTATAATCACAAATGAACAAAACTATTTGCAAACTGAATCGGACTAAAATACCAGACCAAACTGCATCAAGAAACCAAAACCAGAAAAGTACACAAACATAACCACAGAATGATCAGACCATCAATCCACAAAGATGGTGATCAATATGCAGATGCAGTGAAGCATGTACATGGGAAAACAGCAAATACAAACTGCAACAACACAAACACCTCAGCAATCTACAACTTCAAATAACCCAAATGAATATGTACAGTGATACCAGTGACATGCACAGATGCATTCAAAGAACAACAACCAACAAAAGAAGCACAGTGACAATTTGGAGTATCATATGCAAAACAACTTGTAGATCAAACATAATGGACTACATGCACTGACCAAAGAGCAACAATGCACCAATGTCACAAGCATGAACACAAGACAGTATACAACATCAAAGACACAGCAGTAACAAATCAAGGCAGCATCCACAAGACTCAGTCAATACACAATGATGAACAAAGCCACAAGATAACCAATAACCAAAGTAACCAGAGCCAAGAATACATGTACTCGAGGCAATATGCACAAGCGAAAAACCAAAGTGACACAGCAATGCATATAACCAAGACAGTACAACTACAAGCAGTTGCAACTCGACTAACAGTAAACAGGTGAACCAAACTAGCCAACGCAACAAGTATCATGTCAATTATACAACATGACATTGCAGACTAGTTCAGGTAGCACAAAGATATGACATCACAGTGAACTGCAAGTGTCGACCACGTAACAAGCAAGGTTAGAGACCAGAATCAAGCCGTGAAATATACGAATGTGACAAAGTCAAATTTCACAAAATTAAGACGTGGTCATCATGAAATGAATCAAAGCCGTGACCATCAAGTAACGGAGTATATACGTATTCTGAACAAGTCAATACAATCTCAAGCAAACAATCGAAATCCAACGATCAAGCTATATCGATTGACAAATTCAAATAAAGAATATACGACGCAAATCTAGGGTTACAAACCCTATATAAACAAATCATCATCGGAAATTCAGCATGGAGTTCAATCAAGCATAACAGAATAGCATAAACGAAAATCACATACCGAATCGAAGTTGAACTCCATCAACCAGAAGAAGCCAAAAGAATTAGACGAACAAATCATCACTCAATTGTCAAGATCAACACAATCGGCAGCTTCTTCACGAACCCTAATTTGGATCGAAGGAAGGAAGCCCTAATTTTAATCAAGGAGGAACGAACGAAGAAAGCTATAATTTTTAATCAGGAGGAATGAGAAGAACACGACCGCTATTTTCACAAAGGAACAAATAAAAGAGGATCGAGCCAAATAAAAAAAAGGGCCGGCCTATTTTT
This sequence comes from Allium cepa, assembly GCA_030765085.1. Lineage (NCBI taxonomy): Eukaryota > Viridiplantae > Streptophyta > Magnoliopsida > Asparagales > Amaryllidaceae > Allium > Allium cepa. The sequence continues at coordinate 6,342,098 of CM060941.1, forward strand.
TTAAAGAGCTTTCTCTTTTACGTTATTATTTTAAATTAGGGTTATTTTAATTTTAAATTGTTTTTAATTGTATTTTCTTTTTTAAACCGTTTAAATTTCTAGTCGTGTGACTAGGGGACAAACTACGTGACGTAGTTTGAGAATTCGCAACTCAGTGGCTGAGTTATGGCCGGGTTTTGAGCATAGAGTTAGGATTAGTCGATAGCGGGTGTCGCGAGTTTACGTGTGTAAGCGTCTTACTATCTAATTTCTTGTAGAAACCTTGGGGGCAGCACGTAGGCAGGGTTTTGCCGAAGCTGGGTAAATTCTGTGTTGTTCTGTTTCTGTTATTTATATTCTGCGATATCTATGCTGCTATTATTCTGCTGTGAACTGTGTTGAAATCTGATTTGAATATTTTATAAGCTTCCGCAATAAATTTTTATAATTGATAGTATCACCCTATTCACCCCCCTCTAGGGTGAAATCGATCCTACAGTCTTGCACCTATCTTGATATTATAGGTCTTGTACCTATCTTGATGTTATAGACATACATCTATGTTGGAGTTACATGCATGTAGGTGAATTTATTCATCAACTTGGTGTTTTGCAACTATCCACCTTTTATGATGTCTTTTAAAATTTGTACTTGTGATTTCTAAAATTGATGCTATTTATGTTACCACCAAACTAATTGAGGGTTTTGCTTTTAAGAAGCTATTTAAGTTGATCATTGTTAATTTCATATTTGGTGTTGTTTTAAGTGTGCATGATATTGTTGATACTTGACTTTATAATTACATTTGAGTTCTAGATGATTATTCCTTCATTATTGTGCTAACTCAGTTATTATAATCTTGAATGGCCCGTTTATTATTTTTATAATACTCAGGTCAAACTTAGTTGTTTTAGGTCTTCCATTTTGATGCTTTAATGTGGATATCTTATATGTTACCTTGTAGCGTTCTCATGATGTCACCTGTATATATTTGATATATCTTGTACCTTATATGAAGCTAGACTCCTTTATGTGTATATTTTCATTTTGGGATGTAGTATTTGTGTATGTTGTAGACTACATCATGTATACATTTTGGGTTATACTTGACTTGTATATGTTGTATTCTGCTATACTCCGAGTGTTCTGTAACTATGTTTTTATCAAATATTGTTCTTAATTAATATTAGCCAACATAGTTTTGTTTAATCCTATATCGTATACGTTGTACCCACTTGAGTAAATATATATATCATATTATTCAACATATCAATGCTTGCTTAAAGTAAAACTTGTGGATGGTTGCTCTTAAGTAGCCCTATTCTCTGCGCAAATCGACAATATTACTTTGTGATATTCTTTGTTAGTGTGGGTCTTGGAGTGGGGTATCATAGAAAAATTACTTTGAATTTGTTCATTTGAACTTCTAGCATTGGTCCTCCGTGGATGCTTACGCGCATCCTCCTAACGCAAGTACTCATTAGCTTTCCTACAAAAAAGCTTCCATAGTCAACGGTTGCTTTCGTTCTTTCCAAACCTAAAATCCGAATAGGCCTCTACACAGTGCAGTCAAAACTGTATCCTCCTTTGGACCCGTCGTTTCAGTTACAGCAATGTGGAACCGATTCAAAGAGTCCCTCAATGACTCTCTTTTTTCTGATAAACATTAGACAACAACATCCCATGCTTCCGACAAGAAGTGTGTAAGCGAATCTATTCCATGAACTTTTGCGATGGCTCAATAATAGATGATATGGACCTCAGTGGAAGTTGAGTGAACCACATCATTTCCACCCTTCTAATAAAATTAGGAATAAGGGGCATTTCACAACATTTGAAGCTCTGGCTAAATCCACATGCATTCATATCTTAATAAATTTCACCTAGGATCCGTCATTCCTCCATACAATAGCATCGTTAACATGTTAAATCTCCGGGTTATCTAGTGTGAAGGATGCCTTCCGTGAATGGGTTTCGACTTGCATAGGTACCCCAATAATCATTGATTCTAGATTTGTTTTCACAATCGGCCTCCTAACGATATCCTCCAAAGAGTCTGTGTCAACAGGTTCGTATGAACAGTGGTAATCGAGTCCTGTCTTGGGTGTTCAGCCCAGCAAATGCTCTCAGGAACGTGCTCGATTCCTAGGCTCCCTAACTATGGGGGTTCCATTCGTCCGACAGTCCCTACTCTTTGATTCACGTATGTAGCAGTGTTAGAGTTCTGACCTTTATCAACATGTCGAGAGGCCAGGTCAGTACTGCCTCCGGAGAGATGGACTTTGAGCCCACCAAATTGGGAGTTAGTACCGAGTCCCAGGTGGTGGTCGACACTGAGTCCTAAATGTATGGCTGGGCCAGTCTTCCTTCCACTGAGATGTCATTATAGTGTATTGCGCCATCTTCTGCCTTCTATTCGGTCGTCATTGCTTGAAAGAAGAATAACTCTCTGATTCCATGCCGGAATCCCTACTACTGAATTTATGGTTAGTCGAGTCAGTTCATTCAGGAGTCTCAAGCTTTGTTGCATTTTGTTATTCATCTTCAGCTGAGTAGCTTGAAACCTATCTTCCATCTACTTCATTATCATATCCATCTCCACTCTGATAACTACATCAGTTGGAGTCTATATCTAGATCACTAGGATGTTCTGATTGTTTGACTTCATCAACATGTTGGGCATCCTGATACTTAGCTCACTGGTGGTTGCTCTGGTGGTGATGGTACATTCCTTCCTTGCTACGACCATGATAGAAAGCTTCAAGTAGACTAATATAAAATTTGAGTTGTAGAAGTTAAAAAGAGAGAAAAAAGATCTATCTCTTGGATGTAGATAATCGAATAACAAAAGATTGATCCAAGTGGCTCGAGATTGAAGCTTTTAGTGAAAGCACCAAAATGTTTGAACCAATAGTTGGCTAAACACCTAGAAATTATGTAGAGAATAAAAAGTGAAGAAATATAATAGAAATATAAATGAAAATAAGGAAATAAATGGCATAGTATCTTTCACAGCGGTTCAACAAAGCTATGCGTATGCCCACTTTAATATTTTATTGTTGATTTACAACTTGGGAGCAAAATTTCTTCATAATCGTGCAACTCCAGCACTTTAAATTTCTAAATTACAAGAGTGCAATAAATAATGAAGAAAGAGCCCAAAAAGATCCTACAAAGTGAGCTCTACTTTCCCATTTATAGTGGTAGGGAGGCTAGATTCTTGCATGCAATATCTCTTAGCTATTGTACCCGAAATAGACTCATTCTCATAAAAGAATAGGCGCCAGCTCACCTGAGGTTAGAACTCGAAACCAATCACCAAGTGGGAGTCCATTAACGATCCCTAAATTTTCAGATTGTAATGTCTTCAATCACTTACTTTAGATCATCCTGTAGTAAGCATTGAGAATATATTATTGTTTGCATAATTACTAGTGTGTTTCTAAGTCCAAATGATGGCATTGTGGGAGAACAAAGTTGTAGTTTCAAGTGTTCATAGAGATTGATGGGGAAATGCATTAGATAAACAAACCAACCTTGGAAATAGGCTATTGGCACCAAGATGAGTATATGGGCAGGAGATGGGGTTACCTAAGTAATATTTAGGAATCGGTAGCAAGTCTAATTGGGAGTCGGCACCGATCGACAACTGGGAATACCTCAGTTGTGTTGTCTTGAGTTACTTTGGCCTTGGTTTTGTGACTTTGTTTGTGTTTTATTTCTGGACCCTTAAGGTATCTCTCTGGGATTTCTATGCTGATAACTGTAAGTTTAATATGTCCAGTCTATCCAAATTCTGCCTAGTCACAAGGCTAGATAACAATAGTACCCCAAAATGATAATTTCACACGTTAATTAAAATGAATTATTTTTAAAACAATTTTAATCACTTAAATTATGAATTAAAATTTACAATAACCATATCTTATTTAAATTGAATTAATATAAACTTTTGAAATCATTTTTTACGAATTAAATCCAAGATTGAATTATTTAAATAATTGCAGTATTTAATTATAAACGGCTCAAAAATCCAGGTTGCTACATTATGTCTATTGATATAATATGCAATTTTTTATTTTACATGTTTATGCTGAAATTCTATCTTATTCCTTGCATTATAAGATTTATTGCAATGATCATTGTGATAGATATGCTCCATGTTGTTGTTTTATATAGTACTTCTAATCGAATAACATTTATTACACTATTAACAACCCGATCGTTTATACGCATGGGTAATAGGTGTTGTGGAGTGCTGGTCATTACAAATTGAGAAAGAGAAATTGTTATTTTGTTTATAAGAAATATTAGAGAGCTACTTATCCGGGACGATTAATTTTTTACGTCAGACGTAAAAGAGTCTGCGCGTGATGTAAGATTTACATCCACATATTTCAATTTGAGTAGTAGATATGCTCCATTTACAACTATTGACAACATAAAGGATCCTCTATTGATTATAAAAACTCAAACGTTGAAAATAGAGCATTTTAATTCTAAGAATAACCGTCTTTAGTAAATTATAAACAATCAAGTGAAATAAATAAAGTTCACTTAAAACATAATCTAATTATAGAAGATACATGAAAATACATAAATTATATATTTAATAATATTATAACAAAATTTGACAATATATATAATGTTAAAATAATTATTAATACTACATTTAAAATACTATACATAAAATTCTAGCTTGAGTTTTCTCAATGATTATAGAGTATGCAAGTAATATATTAATATATAGATGGTAGAGGACAACTTTTATGTTAAAGATTCGTAATCTTTAATATATTTAGTCGAGTGATACAGACTAATGGAATAATGTATTTCTTATGAAATAACTTTATGATTCAAGTGTCAAACACATCTGAAATCACAATATATGTACTATATATATGTATTTACTCCTTAAATCTAATTGGATTTCTTATTGTTTCACCTTTTATTATACATTTATATTATATAACTTAAATCCTTGTATACCATTTAATATTTAGTTAATTCATATAATGATCTTATGTACAATCTTATATTAACTTTATTAATTAAACATGGTTTACTTAATTTTATTAAATAACATTTTAATTAATTTTAATTAATTGATTTTAAACATTTTAATCTTAATATGTGCACCATAACATTAATAGTTATACACATGTTTTGATATATGTGTATTTTTTGTTTATTACTTAACAAATTAAGTTAATTATTTAATTAAAACAACTTTAATTAATTAAAATTAGTTTTTTTGAGAGAGGCGATTGTGTACTGTATGACTATACAGTTGGTTAGATAATTTAAAGTAGCTAAATATAGTTTCGGCCAATGGGCTTGACTAGTAGCCAAAATGGAATATAGTGTTTAGACAGGGAGTCAAATACTACAACACAAATAAATAGAACAAAAGCTGCATATGCAAGTTAAAAGAAACAACAACAGTCACAATATCAACAACCAAAAGTGCAAACCAATAAGCACAGCACAAAGACAACCACCAGAGCATAAAATTAGACATCAACAAGGACGATTAGCAGCATGTCGAGAAGAACCTCTAGACCTCCAACCAAACAGGGGCTTCAGAGCTGCCAACCGATTAAATTCAGAAATGGCTGGAGCTATACGCGGTCTAAATGGGGGAGGATATCCAACACCTACCCATAAGAAGTAAAAATGAAATTTTTTATAAGAAATATGCAGTTTGGAATGTAAAGAATTCTCAAAATAGCATAAATTTCCATCATGCCAGATAACCAGCCGAAGGCAGCTAAAAAGATGTCAATGTTGGGGGAGGAGAATGAATACTGCTAGTGGTTATAAAAAGAGGATATGGAATGAAACCAAGAATATGCACACTTCAAATCACCCAAACGTAGAAAGAGAAGTCGTGGTCAAAGAAAAGATGAGAAACACTCTTGTTGGCAACGGAGCATAGGACACATGAAGCTATAATTAATTTGAAAAGTTATATTTATATATTGCCTTAACATTTTAAGATAATGACACATATATCAAATATTATATTAATTAATTAATTAACTTTTAAAGTTAATTATTTATTTAGTAGATATAATTAATTATTAATAATTCTTGAAATTAATTATTTTATTTTAAAAAACGTTTGAAAATTATTTTATAACATTTATTAAGTCATAAATAATTTTATGTCTAATCATTTAAATTTAAAATACTTTATTTATTTATTTAAATTTAACCTTTTAAATTTAAAATTTTATTTTAATTTTAAAAATATTTTGAAACCAACCAAAGGCCCGAATCAAATTGGGTCTTGCTGTTGAGGATAAACTTCGGGCTTACATCGTTTAACCAGGCTAGGTTGTGACGACCCACATTTTTAACAGTCGTTAATTGGGAAATTAACTATATTAAATCAGTGGAATATTGATTTTATAAGTCAATTAAATAAATTTGTGATAATGGAAATATTTGAATAAATATAAATTGATTTGAAATCCATAACAAATGCTAAATTATAAATCTCTAGAAATAATAAATCTTATAGTAAATTAATAAAAAAAATATTTCACCATTTAAATTCAAGATAAAATATCCATAAATATATAAATAGATATATACAAGGTTTAAAGTATATATGAGTATATATATGTCCTATGGAATAAAATGTAGGAAAGTTTGTAAAAATGTGGATATATATATATATATATATATATATATATATAATTGAAACTATCAATGTAAATTTGTCAAAAATAATTAAATCTAAACTCTACCTTTTTAAAACATTGAATATAAGTACATATATATAGTTATTAATTTAAAGTATTAATAACTTAAGTTAAAATGAACTAAGAATAAATAAAAGGTTTTTTATTTATTTTGTTACATGCCAGGCATGTTGGCAGCACCTTATGTTCGTGTTATACATATTCTCATATGTGCTCTCCTCTATTCGTAGAGGACCACACATTTTTCTTAAAAAAAAAGGAATAAATAAATGGTTTTATAACATTTCTTTTGAGCTATACATGATATATATATATATATATATATATATATATATATATATGCATATGGACATTTGTAAGCTAAATGAAGACCTTGGTCTAAAAGTGTCAAAATTAATGGTTTTCTTCATTTAAAAATAAAACAAAAAGATAAAAATTATTTAAGAGAGGAACCTGGTGTTGTACAGTATATACTCTTTTAAACATACATCTCAACTTCTTCTTCTTTCTTCTTTGATTTTCTTTCAAACTAAACCTAAGGAAAAAGTAAGAAAACAAACAACTCCATCATCTTGCAACTAAAACAAAGTACAAATTCAACTTGAACAAGAAGACCCCAGCAAAGAAATCAAGTGCAGTTTTCAAAACAGAACTAGGTTGCTCTGTTCAAAGTTTTACAATGAGTAAATCTTCACTTTTAAAGTCAAATCATCTTTATTTACTTATACATGTAATAATTAATGATAGAATTGACTTGAACATGTCTTGCATGAGTGATATGTTGTGTGCCTGGGTGTATACGTTTGTATATTGTTGTGTATATAGATTTTTGGTCTCTGTTCTGTTCTAACAGGTTCAAATACCCTTTCAAATTTTTTTCTCATTTAAGCAATTATAAGATATGATGTCTAATTTATTTTTAATGATGAAATACTATTTTTAAAATTTATTTCAAGGGGAGTTATTAAAGTATTCATCTGAAAAGAAGAATTTACAGTAGAGGATGAATCATATCATAAAATAAATTTGTTTAATTTCATGTTGTGCTAATATCATCAGAATCGACTTGTGAAATTATGATTTTTGGTGGGAGTTTTGTAATTTTTAAGTTAGTATAAAAAGAGGAATCAAAAGTTGATCGGTTTTCGGTCGTTGGGTGATTACAAACGATCGCGAGGGGTTTTGGCATCAGGTTGGAACTGGAGGCAGCTTGTCGTCTAGGTGTTGTGTGAAAAATGGTTGGGGATTTTTTTGATAGCCGTGGTGTCGTGGCAAAGGAGATCTAGGGTTTAAGGCACTGTGGGTTTTGGGTTGAGTCGCACGCAAGTGGTGGTGACACGGGAAACTTTCAGGCTTTCGTTGTGGAGGGAAAAGGAGAGGAAGGTCGAAGCGGTCTTGCTAGCGAATTTTGGGAGGCTCTGATGGTCGGTGATGGCCGGACAAGGCAAGGGGAAGGTGAGGGTTCCTTGACTGGGTTTGGGTTCGAATACCAGGTTTTTTATTCTGGGTTTGCCATGAAATTTTTGGGTGGCCAAGATGCTGAGGAGGTCGGGGATGATGTGTGGAAGGGGTCGGCGATGGACGGTGAGTCAATGTTGGCGTGTCCACATGCACATCATAGCGTGTGCACTTTTTGGAAGAAAAGAGAGAAGGAAGAGGGATCATAGGAAATAAAAGGGAACTGGGAAGAAATGAAATAGAAGGGAAAGAAGTAGATGGGCTAAAAAGAAAGTTTGAGCCAAGGAAATAAGTGAAGAAAATAAAAGTAAGAGTAAGGAAAGAAAGAAGAGGAGGTTTTGTGCTTTGGGCCTGTTGCTATATAAAAAAAAGTAGAGTAAATAAAGTTTCAAAAGAAGTAATTTAAAGCTATAAATTTACCCCAAACTTAGGTTAATAAATGATGCAAGTTTAATGGTTTAAGTTTAAATTAATTAAGTTTGAGATAACTATATATATATATATATATATGTTAATTATTTAGTTATTACAGAAGCTTATTAAAGTAAAATAAATGGTGGTAAATAAGTACTGGCTAGAGGGAAATAAAATGTTTTAACCCATGGATAAATTAAGAGTCTTAAGTGATTTTACATATTAATAATTAATAAATTCCAAATATTTGATAAAAATAAATTATGATTAAAGAGTTTGAAATTGTTTGACAATGATTAAACAGGATTTGTTGATAATTAATTTTGGTTAAAATTAATTAGATGGTTGTGTGACTAGTTAGGCTAAGGTATGAATGATTGAATTGAATACTGGATTTCTTCGATATCTTTAGTATATTGACTTCTGTTATTCTGTAATATGAAACACCCTGGATTGAACCGTTGATAAATATGAGACATTTATTTAAATAGATATCTGTGATGGAAATTTTTGTGTGAATATGACATTCAGAAATTAAAATTTAATTATATTTAGTTAAATAACTTGGCTTAAAAGATGGCGTTGGATTCGAAGAAATTGGGGTCGGATATCAGCGATAACCGGAACCACTTCGATTAGTAACAACCATAATTCTTTATAGATTTGATTATAGAATCAAATAGGCTGGAATGGAATAAATTAAATAAACTTGGCCTTTCAAAATAAGTAACGGTACTTAGATCTATTTTGTGAAATAAGTGTTTGGCTATAGCAAGATAAAACTCGTAATGATGAACGAGTTACCCTGGTTTTTCAAAGAAGCTTTATAACTTAACTTTTCATTATAGAAGGATTTACTCACGCTGGTTTCCAGCCTGACTCGGTTGTTAATTTATTGTAATGCTCGGGTCAGACCGAGTATTGTTTATTTTTAGGTTAGGACGTTCTGGAGCTCAGGAGCCGAGCTGGATGGCAGGCATGTATTGATTATATTCTGCTGCGAAGTAAAGATTGTCTAGACTGGATTTAGGGACAAGTTATTTTAGCTATCTAGTTTACTTTTGAATGATTGTACTCCGACATTGTATGTAAATTGACAATTACAGTTTTTCTTTGTGTAAATGTTGTTATTTGTATATTATATTTTGATCCGCTGCGATTGTGAGATTCTGTGCTTTTGTTTTCTATTTCTTCTTCTACCTCCTTTTCTTTTTAACACTAACAGTCTAAAATTTCCAACACTCGATTGCTCGGCACTCTATACAGTGAACGTATTAGTGTCGATTTTAACGGTCGAAAATTTTCAGGCGTTACATCTAGTATTAGAGCTGAAGGTTAAGCGAGAACCTTGGCTCTGGTGGGTTACTCATTTGAGATAGGGTCACTAGTACCCTAGAATGATTTGAGTGTATTATATGAGAGCGTACTTGTTATTTTCTTATATAATGTTTGCACAAAAAATGGACAAACACCTCCAAGTCGTATTATTTAGTTGATTATATGTAATTTTCAATGATTTTAGATGAGTATGTAAATATGAGAAAAGTAGGGGCTGAAATGTAAAAGACACACAGATTTATAGTGGTTCGGCCAGAATGTGCCTACGTCCACTTTATATGTTATTATCTTTCTTCTTCCAGATTACAAGTACAATGCTTTGTATACAAGTGTATGAAAGTAGTTTGAAAGTTCCTTCCTTGCTTGAGCTCTCAAACTTGTCTGCCATTGTTGTACCCCTGCCCCTCTATTTATAGAGTGAGGTAGGGGGCAGGGGTCTTGGAAGTATATAGATGCTGGTGGGCCCGGGCTGAAGCAATCTGGCCTGGTAGCATTCTGGTTCGGCGGAGCTTGGTCCGGCCGTGTTTGGAGAAGTTGGAGTTTGGTCCGGTCATGGTTGGTTCGGTGGTAGTGGGTTTTGGACCGGTGATGGTGTGTTTTGGACCGGTGATGGTGTGTTGGTTCGGTCGTGGAAGTGGTCCGGTGGTAGCATGGAGATGGAGTTTGGACCGGTGTTGGTTCTCATCCGGCAGTGGAAGGTTGGTTCGGTCTTGGCTGGTTCATCAGTGGGGGAATGCCGGATGGGCTTGAGTTTGGAGTGCCGAATGAACAGAGGTTTGGAAAGCCGAATGAACTGGAAAGCCGAATGAAACCCAATGCTTGCCATGCCGAATGAGCTTGTGTGTGTTAGGTTGGTTGCTGGCTGAATGCTTCCTTGCATTGCTTTGCCGAGTGGACTTATGCTTGTATTGTTGAAAGGGCTTTGTATTCGGATCTTGAGTGGAACTCTGGGCTTACATACGCTTGCTGGTTGCTTCTTCTTAGCTTGATCGTGGTGGAGACGCGCTCGACATTGATATTCCAGTTTTGACCAAAAAACGGGATAACAAAGTAGAGGTTGCTTGCGAGCCCGGGTGAAACTGCGGCTTCTTGGTCTTGAGATCTTCTGGGTGAAAATCCGCCCAACATTTGCCCCCCAAAGTGGGGCACGTGCTTGCACGTGTCGCGCTTTGTTTCTCGTTGGTGGGAAGACTCGTCTTGTAATGTCATGGGCTGGATGTTTATATCTTGTGGATGTCCTGCAAAGAGATTTATAGTTTTAGTGTGGTTTCAAATAACGACCGTTCGTGGTCGGAATATTTGAGATGGAGTGGACTGTGTCGCTCGGGACGAGCAAGCGTGCCCCGAAGGGGCTTAGCATTATCGATGCCAGGTTCACGTTAGAGTGGGTCCCTGGGTCGTTTGCCAAGGTGGTTTATCGCCAGCTCAGAGCATGCCTAGTGATCGTTCGCGACACCGTACATGTGTAAGTAGCTTAGCCATTTCACAATTATCAAATATCCATTTGACCGATGGGCTTAAAAATGCGTGTCAAAGTGTAAATTCCCACGATGGCAGGGTTGATAACCATTCAGAGCGTGCCTATGGACCATTCGAGGTCGCGTGCACGTGTAAACGATTTAATCCACGTTGGTGAGGATTTTACGACTTATTCATCGTTATCATAATCTTATTTTATTAGTTAGTTCTGGAGTTCGGGACTTATCTGAGTGAAGCGCCCTGCATGCCCCCTGTTTCTGGTTTCTGCTGGTAGAGACAGTTACATTCGGTTTCGAGTAGGCATATATTCTTATTCGTTTGGGGGTTGGTTTGGTATGGAAGGTTTCATTCGGTACATAGTTGGTCCGGTTGTTGTTGGTCTGGTTGTTGTTGGTCCTCGTTCGGCATGGGGTTGGTCCGGCAGTAGGTTCTCGTCCGGTATTCCAGAGCTCGCCTATATATAGAGGCTACACCCCCCTTAGTTTTTCTTTACCGAACAAGAGGAAGCCGAATCATAAATCCACCGAACCAAATCTTTGCCGAATCAAATATTCGCCGAATCAGGTATATACCCTCTTACCGAATGAACTCGATAACCGAATGGGCTTATGCCGAATGGGCACGAAAGCTTTGTTTTGCCGAATGAACCACAGATTCCATTGCCGAATGGAAGCCAGATCCTATTGCCGAATGAACATGAACTTGTACTGCCGAATGAACGTATAAGACCCTAGTGCCGAATGGTCTTGAACCTCCAGTGCCGAACGAACTTTGTGTCTGGACTTTGAGTGGAACTCCGGACTTATGTATGCTTGTTTGTTTATACTGTCGTTCTAACATCATGCTTTTTACTTTTGTGTATGCAGATAAATGTCTCGCAAAGTTGAAACTCGATCGGGCAAGAAGAAATCCAGGGATAGCGGAGAAACTTCTGCCGTGCCCCCAGCTCAGCCAGATCCAGCACAGCACGGACCCGCTCCGAGGTCACTAGTCGATGGGTATGGTCCCCAGGAGCTTCTCGTCTCTCCTCCTGATTGCTTTCCTAGCTCCTTAAAGGAGGAGCAACTTGACGTCATATCCCGTTCCTTTGGGATAGATAGGGCTCTTATGCTGCTGCCAGGAGATGGGGTGATGCCATATAATCCTCCCGAGGGCTACTTCGCTTTTAGTAGATACCATTGCATGTGCGGCGCTATCCCCCCTATCAACGCTTGGATAGTAAGCTTCACCACTTATTTGAAGGTGGCTCCTTTCCAGCTCCAGCCTAACTCATATGCCATCCTGGTGAGCCTCTTTGTTATCTTCCAGAGGAGGTACGGGCGTCCTCCTTCTAACCGGGAAATCCGATACTTGTACAACCTGAGAGGCTATAAGAAGGGGTCTCCGTATATTAGTCTGGAGGCGGCCGTGCCCTTCAAACCAGTTCTGGACTTGTATTCCAAGTTCACCATGTTCAAGAAAGAGTGGTTCTTCGTCAAGGACGATGCTGTTTCTTTCCGCCTTTTCACTTCCGGCTGTAAGATTGATTTCATTTATATTTTTCATGTGTTTTAACTGTAGTGTTTCTTCTGACATGCTTCTATTTCTGGCTAGCGACAGGTGGTATTGCAGTTGTGGAGGATGATTCCTTGGTGCGAATGGCTGCTGAACTAAAGGCTATTCCGGCACGGGACCGGTCGGCCTCCTTCTTGATCAGGAACGCAACCCTCTTGGAGTATAATTTGATCTTACCGCACCAGTCCGTGGTTAAGCAAAGAGACACGGCTGAGGAGAAGGCTGCTAAAGCTAAGGAGGGGGATAAGGTAAAGAGCGGTAAGAGGGAGCCTTTCGCAGAGCGTCCCGTGGTCGGGGGGAAGAAACTGAGGAAGTCCGATGGCCCTTCTCCAAGTACTTGCCCGATTGTCCCGGAGGAGGAAGGTGTAGAAGAGGAGGAAGGAGGCGAAGTTGGAGAAGGGTCGGAGGGTGGAGGAGATGGCGAAGGTCAAGGTGGTAGTGGTGTTGCTGGTCTAACCTCTGAACAAGACCTCGAACTGGATGAGGCTCTCCGTCGGGCCTTCGGGGAGTCGGAGGGAGAGTCGGAAACGGAGAAGGGAACGGAGAAGGCAAAGGAAACCGGCAAAGCTGTGGCTGGCACTGACCCATCCTCTAAGGGTTCCTCAGCTAGGGTGATTCCGGCGATGCAAGGTGAACTTTTGTCTCCTGCCGATTCTATTTTCGATAAGGACTTAGAAATTTTTTACGGTTCACTTCCGTCCTGGAATGAGATCCAGGACTTATTGCAGTATCCCACTCCTCCGCCGGGTTTGTATAACAGATGTGTCTCCTCACTTTTCTTTCTTTTTAACTTAGCACATTTTTTGAATTGCGGATTATTGTATGTTCGTAACACTTGTTCTTTATTCCAGGGGCAGGCCAGGCGGGTAAAACGTCGGATGTTCGACACCGCCTTGAACAATTTAAGTCGAGGAGAGCTTCCGCGAAACCTTCTACTGATCGCACTGGGGACGTAGTCAAGTACCGCCCTCTTCTTGGGGTCATCGAAGAGGGCATTCAGAAAAGGAAGCGGAGCCGTTCCTTATTTGAGTCTTCTTCTGCTTCGCAGCTTCCTACTCTGTCTCCCCCTACTCAGCCTCCTCGTGATACTACGGAGGAGAGCACGGAGCCCTGCCCCCCTCCTCCTCCTTCCAAGAGTTCTACTGTCATTCATATAAGGCGTCCCGATGTGCCTCGCCCCGTGCCTCGTGACCCTTTTGCCGGCCATCCTGATTTAGACCCAAGTTTTCGGGACATTTCATTCGATGAGACCACGGGCGAGCACCTACTTCCCCGCAACCCCATGGTAAGAGTGCTGGACGAGGCCAAATCTTTAGATCTTGATTTACTTACTACACGGGTAGTCACCATGGGGGATGAGGCCAAGGCTAATATCGACCGGGTGGCCGCAGAGACCAAGAAGTTAATGGAGCATCATGCTAAGTTGGTCAAGGCCGGGGAAGAGATCGGGAGTGCTAACATTCGGTTGAGGTTAAAGGTTGCCGATCAGGCCAAGCAACTCGCCGACCAAGCCATCCAGATTTCCCAGCATGAGGAAGCCTCCAAGCGTCTGAAAGAGACCATGGAGAAGGCCAGTAGGGCGGAATTACGGAAGATGGAGGTCGCTTGCAGGGAACGGATTAACATAGCTATCGCAACGGTGGATGAGGTTCGAAATGCGGATCTCGAGCGGGTAGAGGAGTTGTCAGGGAGGCTCGAGGCTGCGGAGATGGCTCAGGCCGAGTTGAAGGAGGAGATGGAGGAGATGAGGAGGTCCCTCAAGTTGAAGGAAGAGGAAATGAGGAGGTCACTCCAGGCTGACTGCTTGAGATACCAATCAGAGAGGGACGTCGCCATCACCAAGTTGCAAGCTTCCGAGGCCCGGGTGAGGGAGTTTGAGGAAAACGAGGGGATGATGGATGAGATGTTGCAGGATATGTACTTCCACACTTGGAAGGAGGGCGGCTTGTCTTGGATGGACGATTACCCTCGGGTCATGGCCAAGGTGTATCTCCAGGCTTTAGAGGAGGCCAGGGTGAATGCGGGTAAGGAAGGCGGAGAGGCTTTCAACTTGAGTGCGGTTACTGCTCAGTTCTCAAAGGAGGAGCAAGCGGCGGTGAAGGAGGGGATGCGGCTACTCGCTGCAGAGGAAGCGGGCGTGCAGTTGGATGATGAGGATCAAGCGGCGGATGCTGGTGAGTTATTCTTTTCCCTTTCTTTTCTTTTCGTGTTTTCATAACTTGATCGTTCGTTTAATGAATTCCTCTTCTGATCTGGACAGGTGGGACTTCAGATCCACATGCTGGTGGCTCCGATCCTGCGGCTAAGTAGGCTGGGGGAGTTGGTGATGGAGTGTGGATGCATCTGCCATCTTTTTGTTTCTTTTTTATCACTGTTCATGTTAGTCTTTGATATGCAACTGTAATAAAATTATTTGCAAAGAATAACTTCGTGTGATCTTATAATATAAGCTGATTTTGTCATGTTCAAATGTTGTTGCTATCTTTATGTGCTGTGTGAGAAGTATAATTATGTATATGCCTGTGATTCCACTTGTGTTTGATGTTAAGTTTTTGCTTGAAATATAATTTCACGTTTTGCAATGTCAGTGTATGAATAAGTTATAGTTACGCATTTATGTACAAGAGAAGAGAGTACCGCCCTTTATGTTTTATTCGCAGGCGGTAGCTTTGAGTGTCTTGTGTAACTGTTCACGGGTATAGCAGAGCGCCCTGCTACCCAGCATGCAGGCTTAGAGCCTCATGAGTGAATGCTTCCTATTTGGTTTCCTGTACTTTAGAGTTTGTTATACAGGATAGGAGAAAAATATTTAAATGAAATGGAAATATAGTAAAAGTAAAACTTCCAGTCACGGAAGGCCGTCGATGTGCTTAAGTTCGTGGCAAACGGGTTTTGTAGTCACTTTCCCTAGCTGTGGGTCTTGGAGACATTTGTCACCCATCTTACGCCTCCGCGGGGAGTTTTCTTTTTTACCACAGCCGCACTTAAGACACATCGGAGCCGAGATCGCGCACGGTAACTACCCGAACCATTATGGTCCGTAATCGTGGGTATTATTCGATTTACCGTGGCCGGCTAGCGTGGGTGCCGTTGGCCGTGAACTACCCCTGGCTGGCCACACCTTATGTTGGGGCTTAAAGTAGGTTCACAGTTACCGGCGAGCCGAACGCCGTAATGAGCTGCCATCGGCTATAGTCGGCCTTTATGATGACTTATAATCGGCCCATTACAGTTGGCTTTGAGGGCAGGCGCACAATGAGTTAACCCGCAGCAGAGGGATGCTGGAGCAAAAGTGTCTCATTGGCGAGTGCATAGAATCGTAGCGTACCTGTTAGGCCTAGTCCAGATGAGGCCGCGGTGCATCTTGAGTGGAGATGCCATAGGATTTTGTTCAACAGAAAGGGATAAAGCTTAACAAGCAGCCAAGATATGAAGGCACAAGGTAACAAGAGATAAGATTTTTAAAGTGGTTCGGCACGATAATGCCTACGTCCACCGTGTTAATACGCTTCATATGGGCGGTACGTGTTAAGCAAAGTATCGACGGAGGTGTCGGATGTTCCAAGCCCTCTGGAACACCACTCCGTCCACTGTTGACAAAATATAAGCTCCGTTGTTGTGAAGATCTTGATGAATTTCATATGGTCCGTCTACTGGTGCTTTCATGGTTAGGTAGCATGACAGGCTCAGCTATATCCGACCCCTGCCTGGCACCTCCCCCGTTGGGTTTGGTTCCAAGTGTTTCCTCAGGTCGGAATTCGGGCTGAGTCCGGGCTCGGCTCCTACCATGACCATTTCTTTATTAACCTCTTCGAAGAAGAAAGGTCATTGTTGTCTCACAGATCCTCCAGATTGGGACTCGGTCCATGATTCGGTGTTGCGGGAGGATCCGCATGAGGATAAGATCTCCCTCTTGTAAGCTGCGATGCTTGATTTTGGAGTTGCATTGTGCTGCCACTTTTTGCTTGTGGGCTTCTGCTTTTAAGTGTTGCATCGTCTCTCCTCTCCTCAATCAGATCCAAAGACATGAGGAGGAGTTCTTCGTTTTCTTCTGGGTTGCAGTGGGTCCCATGGTGAGATGGCGCTACAGTTTCAACTGGGGGCATGGCCTCCAATCTGTATGCCAAAGAGAAAGGAGTATGCCCCGTTGATGTTCTATGAGAGGTGCGGCAGGCCCAGGGTGCCGTAGGAAGTTCGTCCACCCAAGCGCCTTTTGACTTTTCAAGCTTCTTCTTGGTTAGGGTTTTGAGAATTCTGTTGACAGCTTTGACTTGTCCGTTTGCCTGAGGATAAGCTACAGATGAGAAGCTTTTGTGAATTATGTGCTCTTGGCATCGGTTGGTAAACTCTTTGTTGTCAAACTGGAGTCCGTTGTTTGATATGATCTTGAGTGGGACTCCGTACCTGCATAGAATATTTTTTGATCAAGAAGTTGATAATTTATGTAAGAAGTTGATAATTTATGCCAAAGATATTTTATTTTAAAGGGTCCGCTTCCACCCATTTGGTGAAATGATTAAAAACATCCTTCTAGCCATCCAGGACAAAGTTTAAAGCAAGGGAGGGGGGCAAGAGTCAAATCTCTGTCCTGGTTGATATAAACGCTTTCCTCCCTTCTTGCCCCCAGCGTTATCTCTAGAGTCATTTCTTCAAACGTCCTTTGTTGCAGCGGGAGTGTCGCCATGGGTAGTCTTAGCCTGTTGTCCTGACTGTCTTTTAGCGGTAGCGTTTTCAAGCCTCATATACTTCTCAGCTTCATGGAAGAAGTCAGGTAACGTAGCTGGTTTATCTTTTGTTAACCTCCTAGCAAACTTGGTATCCGGATGCACGCCACTACAAAGGGCCGTTAGGATAAGTTTCTCATTGGCATCTTGAACTGTTGCTGCTGTGGCGTTGAACCGTGTTAGATATTGTTGCAGCGTCTCTCCGGATTTCTGTTTGATATTGGATAGAGAATAAGCATCCTTGGGTTGTTCCACATGGATGAGGAACTGGCTAATAAACCTTTCTTTCAACATCTCCCATGAGCTGATGGATCCTCGGGGTAGATGGCAGAACCAGGAGGTAGCTAGATCTGCTAGGAATAGCGGAAAGCATTTACATAATACTCCTTCTGTTGCTCCACTCATGAGCATATGCTGGGTGTATCTCTGTAAGTGTACGATGGGGTCGGAAGTTCCTTTGTAAGGTTCCATGGTTGGCATTTTCCATTCCCGGGGGGCGATGGTAGTTTCGATATTTCGGGTAAAGGGGCTGGTGACCCTAGCGCCTATCCCCCGGTCCCTTTGCTCTCGTTGGACACACTCTCTGAATAATCGTGCCATTCGTTCGTCAGAACTTGGAGCGGACAAAAATGAGCTTAGTTCTTCCCTGCGGGATCTATCTCGTCCAGATGACCTGTAGGGATGGTACAATCTATCACTTCTTGCATTATCCAGTGGTTGTCTCTGGCTGCTCGGATGCATGCTAGGACCAGCTACAGTTGCCCCCTGCCTTGATCTTACCCGGTGGGGTTCTGCTTCGAGCATTTCCATGGGGCCAACTTCGGGCTGGGTTCCAGCTTGGCTCCGTTCAGCGGGGTTTCTATGATTCCTGTCGATAGTTTCTTCGAAGAAGGAATACCTTTGCTGTCTCCGAGATCCTCCAGATTGAGACTCATCCCATGATTCAGTGTTGCGGTTGGATTCTTCAGCATCCCTTAAGCGTGACATAAGTTGGTCCACTAAAGCTTCTTGTTGGGATGTGAAGCGGTTGGTTACTTCAGCCACAACTCTGTCTAGATCTGCCCTAGTTATTGGTTGTTCGGTGGCAGGAGCTATCAGATTTGCCTGGTATCCATCTGGTGCTGCTGTTGAAATTGGATGATCCTCTTGATCTGGGGCTACTGGATCCGGAAGACTGCTAGTTGCGATGTTCTTTCCTTTGTTAACATCCTTCCGTTGCTTGGAAGGCATGATTTCTAAGCGACGAACGTCGTTATGAGGAAGAAGGTTGAGTGGGAGAAGCTGAAGCTTCGAGTTCAACTCTCAATGAAAGCACCAAAAATGTTTGCACAAAAAATGGACAAACACCTCCAAGTCGTATTATTTAGTTGATTATATGTAATTTTCAATGATTTTAGATGAGTATGTAAATATGAGAAAAGTAGGGGCTGAAATGTAAAAGACACACAGATTTATAGTGGTTCGGCCAGAATGTGCCTACGTCCACTTTATATGTTATTATCTTTCTTCTTCCAGATTACAAGTACAATGCTTTGTATACAAGTGTATGAAAGTAGTTTGAAAGTTCCTTCCTTGCTTGAGCTCTCAAACTTGTCTGCCATTGTTGTACCCCTGCCCCTCTATTTATAGAGTGAGGTAGGGGGCAGGGGTCTTGGAAGTATATAGATGCTGGTGGGCCCGGGCTGAAGCAATCTGGCCTGGTAGCATTCTGGTTCGGCGGAGCTTGGTCCGGCCGTGTTTGGAGAAGTTGGAGTTTGGTCCGGTCATGGTTGGTTCGGTGGTAGTGGGTTTTGGACCGGTGATGGTGTGTTTTGGACCGGTGATGGTGTGTTGGTTCGGTCGTGGAAGTGGTCCGGTGGTAGCATGGAGATGGAGTTTGGACCGGTGTTGGTTCTCATCCGGCAGTGGAAGGTTGGTTCGGTCTTGGCTGGTTCATCAGTGGGGGAATGCCGGATGGGCTTGAGTTTGGAGTGCCGAATGAACAGAGGTTTGGAAAGCCGAATGAACTGGAAAGCCGAATGAAACCCAATGCTTGCCATGCCGAATGAGCTTGTGTGTGTTAGGTTGGTTGCTGGCTGAATGCTTCCTTGCATTGCTTTGCCGAGTGGACTTATGCTTGTATTGTTGAAAGGGCTTTGTATTCGGATCTTGAGTGGAACTCTGGGCTTACATACGCTTGCTGGTTGCTTCTTCTTAGCTTGATCGTGGTGGAGACGCGCTCGACATTGATATTCCAGTTTTGACCAAAAAACGGGATAACAAAGTAGAGGTTGCTTGCGAGCCCGGGTGAAACTGCGGCTTCTTGGTCTTGAGATCTTCTGGGTGAAAATCCGCCCAACATATAATGATTTTAAAAACAGTTTTAAAGGTAGTTTTTATATAAGCCTATATTTTGATATATAAAGCAATAAATTTTCTAATTATTATAATATATTAAGATAATTGGTTGTTGATTGTTGAAGTTGAATAAGATCATAAGAATTTAAGTGGTAATATATATATATATATATATATATAACCAAATATGAATTGGATAATGCGAACTATACAATAGGCTAAGCTAGAAATGAATTCAAACAAGAAATTAAAATCCTGAAAATTGTAGAAGTGTTTTTCAGAGTGTTTGAAATAAGTTACCCTGATTTTATTTTCCAATAAATTATGAGATAATATATAGTGAATTGGTTACCAGATATGATAATCTTGGTTATTATCATAAAATGGTTGTTGTTTCTAAATAAAAGGGATGTTTATTTTTTTTAAATGAATAATGATAAGCAAAATGAAATGTTTTAAGGAAGTAACAATTTAGATAAGCATGACTTATAAATTGAAATGGATTTAAATTGTGAAGTTTTAATTCTAGACCTAGAGAAATTTGGAATTCGAATTGTTTCAGAGTGTTAAAAGAAATAATAAATAGTATTATTCATAATATGTTGAAATGTGGGAATCTTATTTTAAAACAAGATTTGTTTTAATTTTTTTTAAAGAAATTTGTTTTGAAATTAAAAAACAAGAATGGTTTAAAATTGAAGTATGATTTGGTGTGCAATTAAAATAAATATGTATATATGTGTGGATATGCATAACATCAAAGTTGATTTGAAATAAACACTAAGTGCTGAATTCTAAATTCCCCTGAAGTGAGAGTATAACCCAAAGTATTTAAGTTTTGAACTTATAAGTGGAAGGGATATTAATAAGAAAATTTAAATTTGAAATGGAGAATTTAAATTGAGGAAGGTTGAATGGATTAAAATTTAACTTAGGGAAAAGTTAAATAAGTTTGGGCCTATAATCTGAAATGGGAAAATTTCAACATGAAATTGAAATTTAACTTAGGGAAGTTAAATGGCCTGAATTGAAAAGGGAGTTATGTGTGGTCTCAAAACAGGTTTGAGTACTGGAAATTGGGAATGGATGCTATTGATGGATGTTTTAGATCATTTGGATATTTATTTACTTTGACTTATCCTGATATCATCCTATTATTATTGATAATCTATGAAACTGTGAATTGGATTATTTAAATAAATTAAGAAGTGGATTGAGATAATATATATCCATTATTGAAATTAAATGTAAATAAAACCTTATTTTAAAAACTATTTAAAAGACTTTGATTTTTGAAATAAATTGAAATTATGAAAATGAAATCACATTGAACTTAAGGTTTAAATGTTAAAAATGAACTTGCAAACTGAAATTGTTTAAGAATTGGTTTCAAAGTTCGAAGTTAAAAATGGGTAATAAATTGGATTCCGAAGATTAAATTGTTTAAAAATATTTGAACTCTCACTTGAACCTTGAAATAGGTTTATGTAGAAGCAAAGATAATTTAAAATGAATATTTGAATTTGGACTAAGAATTAAATTGTTTAAAGACTTAGGTTATGAATAAAAGGTTAGGGATTAATTTGATTCAAGGGATCAAATCAACATTTAAAAAAAAATTAATTTAACTCAAATTTATATAATTAAAGATGGTTTAAAGTTGAGATTGGAATTGAAAATTAGTTCAAATTGAAATTTGATTTGAATTAATTGGAATTGTAATCGAAGTTGAATAAGTTTAAACTCAAAATGGGAATTGATTTGAATTTGGAAAAGGAATTGAAGTTAATTCAAATTAAACTGAAATTGAATCAATTTAAAAGGAAGTGGAAATTAAAAGTTGATTGAAGTGTTGGGAAATTACATCAGTTTGACGCTGAAACTATTTTCAAATAAATTGTTTTAATATAAACTGTCTTAAGTCTATTTTTCCTATCTATTTATTATAAAACCTTTCTTTTTAAAACCCAAACTATCTTATACTTATTTTACAACTATTTTGAAACTATTTAACTATTTTACAACAATTTTACAACTGTTTTATAAACTAATTACTATTTTACAACTATGTTGTAACTATCTAACTATTCTACAACTATTTTACAGTTAATAACTATTTTACAACTACTTAACTATTTTAAACTTTTCAAGCTATTTTCTAAATTCCGGTCAGAGTATAAACTGTTTATATTTAAATACCAATGAGATAAGAATTGAAATAATAACCCAAATGAAAATTGAAGCAATTGGGAAGTAAAAGCAAAATTGGGTATTGATGTAAAAATGATTTTTGAAACGGAAAAGTATATTTTGAGAAATATATGATGAATAAGAGTAGAAGTTGGATATCTCTATAACTGAAATTCACTTTATGAAGAGTAAGTAAGGTGGTAAATAACTTTATAAAGGAAATCAAACTTGAATAATTGATTTGGCATAAATGAAGTATGTGTATATACACACACACACACACACACACACACACACATATATTTGTTATATGATAAACTCCCCTGGTTGAATCTATAACCAGAAGGGAAGATCTTTGAAAAATATTTGAAGTAATAAAAAGGAATATATATAAATATATAAGTAGGAAGTGATCCAAGAATATTTTGTTCTAGTTAAGAGAATAAACTTATATATATATATATATATATATATATATATATATATATATATGGTACTGAAAAGGTTTTCGGAACCCACTTATTTTGAAAGGCTTTTGATTTTGGGAAAAATCAATATTTGGAATTTAGAAAGCCAAGTTTGAGAATTATTGATTTTGAAAATCGACTTTATGTAAATGGGATTTATATGTGAGACATATAAAGAGTATGTTTTGAAAGATACTATATGTGTATAGTATAAAAATGTTTTGAGAATGCTATGGGGAAAAAGGCGCTCCCATTTAGAGTTGAAACTTATAGTAGGAGATCCATGGGGTGGTTCTGCCTTGAGCCCTAAGGGGGGCTCTAGATTTTGATCCCAAAGGATGTCCGGTAAACTGTAGTTCCTGAGGATTATGGTTGGGGTAGCGGAATTCGAGGGTGCTGATGCCTATAGAGACATTGGGGTTATGCTATGACGGTAGTGTAACTTTGGTGTAACTGCGATCTATTGCGTTCCATGGCGTACGTCGAGGGGCAGTGATTGCCTAAAGTCTACGTTTGATTTCACTGGGACGGCGACATAACATTGGTAGACTGTGATCTATGAGGACATAGTGAAAGTCATGTAGCAGTGAATGCCTACAGACTACATTGGGACTCGAGTGATGTAGTCTGCGATATATGTGGTGAAGTTTCATTTGGCAGTGAAATTCGAGGGCGCTGATGCCTACAGTTACATGGTTTTTGCCTAGATGGCAACGTAACCCTAGGTGTAGCTGCGATCTGTGGCAGTTCCATGGTGTAATCAAGGGGTGAGGGATGCCTACAGTTTTCTATGGTTTCACTGGGATGGCGACGTAATCATCGGGTTAACTGCGACCATGGAGGGGGTGATGATTTCCAGAGCATTCTCACAAAAATGTTTACTACATTTTCACAAATTATTTTCTAACTATTTTCACTGGGTGTTGAAAACGGGTCTACTAAGTACTTATAGATTTTCAGTCCTACGCCTGATCAACGAATAACCGAATTTCTTTGAGAACAAGGATGGACTTATTAAGGTATCGAGTTATAAAAAGTATTTTTATAAAAGCTATTTTGGTAATATTATGTAAAAAAAAATTTGTATTTTAAAGTTTTAAAATTTTGAAATAAAATAGTAAAAGAGTTAAAAATGCTTAAATTAATAATAAACATCATAATTAAAATTCTTTCTTTGTTCCTTCTCGAGGACGAAAAGATTTAAAGGGGGAAGGAATGTGATGACCCGGATTTTTAACAGTCGTTAATTGAGAAAGTAACTAAATTAAATCAGTGGAATACTGATTTTATAAGTCAATCAAATAAATTTTTGATAATGGAAATATCTGAACAAATATAAATTGATTTGAAATCCATAACAAATGCTGAATTATAAATCTCTGGAAATAATAAATTTTATAGTAAATTAATAAACAATATATTTCACCGTTTAAATTCAAGATAAAATATCCATAAATATATAAATAGATATATACAAGCTTCATAGTATATATGAGTATATATATGCCCTATGGAATAAAATGTAGGAAAGTTTGTAAAAATGTGGATATATATATAATTGAAACTATGATTTGAATTCAATGTAAATTTCTCAAAAATAATTAATTTTGAACTCTACCTTTTTAAAACATTGAATATTATATATAGTTATTAATTTAGAGAAGTAATAACTTAAGTTAAAATGAAATAAGAATAAATAAAAGGTTTTATAACATTTCTTATGAGCTATACATGAAATAAAAATGTGTGTGTGTGTGTGTGTGTGTGTGTGTGTATATAAATGCATATGGACATTTGTAAGCTAAAAGAAGACCTTGGCCTAAAAGTGTCAAAATTAATGGTTTTCTTCATTTAAAAATAAAACAAAAAGATAAAAATTATTTAAGAGAGGAACCTGGTGTTGTATAGTATATACTCTTTTAAACATACATCTCAACTTCTTCTTCTTTCTTCTTTGATTTTCTTTCAAACTAAACCTGAGGAAAAAGTAAGAAAACAAACAACTCCATCATCATGCAACTAAAATAAAGTACAAATTCAACTTGAACAAGAAGATCTGAGCAAAGAATCAAGTGCAGTTTTCAAAACAGAACTGGGTTGCTCTGTTCAAAGTATTACAGTGAGTAAATCTTCACTATTAAAGTCAAATCATCTTTATTAACTTGTACATGTAATAACTAAAGATAGAATCGACTTGAACATGTCTTGCATGAGTGATATGCTGTGTGCCTAGGTGTATACGTCTGTAAATTGTTGTGTATATAGGTTTTTGGTCTCTGTTCTGTTCTAACAAATCCAAATACCCTTTAAAAATTCTTTTCTCTTCATTTAAGCAATTATAAGATATGATTTCTAAAGAAAAAATATTTGTAATGATGAAATACTATTTTTAAAATTTATTTCAAGGGAAGTTATTAAAGTATTCATCTGAAAAGAAGAATTTACAGTAGAGGATGAATCATATCAGAAAATAAATTTGTTTAATTTCATGTTGTGCTTATATTATCAGAATTGACTTGTGAAATTATGATTTTTGGTGGGAGTTTTGTAATTTTTAAGTTGGTATATAAAGAAGAATCAGAAGTTGATCGGTTTTCAATCGTTGGGTGATTATAGATGATCGCGAGGGGGTTTTGGCGTCAGGTTGGAACTAGAGGTAGCTGGTCATCTAGGGGTTGTGGGAAAAATGGTTGGCGATTTTTTTTATCGCCGTAGTGGCGTGGCGAAGGAGATCTAGGGTGTAAGGCACTGTGGGCTTTGGTTTGAGTTGTAGGCAAGTGGTGGTGATGCGGGAAACTTTCAGACTTTTGGTATGGGGGGAAAGGAGAGGAAGGTCGAGGCGGTCCTGCTAGCGAATTTTGGGAGGCTCTGATGGTCGGTGGTGGCCGGACGAGGCAAGGGGAAGATGAGGGTTCCTTGACTAGATTTGGGTTCGAATACCAGGTTTTTTATTCTGGGTTATCTATGAAATTTTTGGGTGGCCAAGATGCTGAGGAGGTCGGGATGATGTGTGGAAGGGGTCGGCAATGGACGGTGAGTCAACGTTGGCGTGTACACGTGCACATCATAGCGTGTGCACATTTTGGAAGAAAAGAGAGAAGGAAGAGGGTCATAGGAAATAAAAGGGAACTGGGAAGAAATGAAATAGAAAGGAAAGAAGTAGATAGGCTGGAAAGAAAGTTTGGGCCAAGGAAATAAGAGAAGAAAATAAAAGTAAGAGTAAGGAAAGAAAGAAGAGGGTTTGGATCAGGTTTTGGGCTTTGGGCCTGCTGCTATATAAAAAGAAGGAGAGTAAACAAAGTTTCAAAAGAAGTAATTTAAAGCTATAAATTTGCGCCAAACTTAGGTTAATAAATGATGCAAGTTTAATGGCTTAAGTTTAAATTAATTAAGTTTGAGATAACTAGATATATATATATATATATGTTAATTATTTAGTTATTACAGAAGCTTATTAAAGTAAAATAAATGGTGGTAAATAAGTAATGGCTATAGGGAAATAAAATGTTTTGACCCATTAATAAATGAAGAGTCTTAAGTGATTTTACATATTAATAATTAATTAATTTCAAATATTTGATAAAAATTAAATTATGATTAAAGAGTTTGAAATTGTTTGACAATGATTAAACATGATTTGTTGATAATTAATTTTGGCTAAAATTAATTAGATGGTTGTGTGACTAGTTAGGCTAAGGTATGAATGACTGAATTGAATACTTTTGATTTCTTTGATATCTTTACTATATTGATTTCTGTTATTCTGTAATATGAAACACCCTGGATTGAACTGTTGATAAATATGAGATATTTATTTAAATAGATATCTGTGATGGAAATTTTTGTGTGAATATGACATTCTGAATTTAAAATTTAGTTTGTATTTAGTTAAACAACTTGGCTTAAAAGATGGCGTTGGATTCGAAGAAATCAGGGTCAGATATTAGCGATAACTGGAACCACTTCGATTAGTACCTACCATAATTCTTTATAGATTCGATTATACAATCAAAAAGGCTGGAATGGAATAAGTTAAGTAAACTTGGCCTTTTAAACGAAGTAACGGTACTTAGATCTATTTTGTGAAATAAATGTTTGGCTATAGCAAGATAAAACTCGTAATGATGAACAAGTTACCCTGGTTTTTCAAAGAAGCTTTATAAGTTAAGTATTTCATATTAGAAGGGTTTACTCACGCTGGTTTCCAGTCTGAATCGGGTGTTACTTTATTGTAATGCTCAGATCAGACCGAGTATTGCAAATTTTCAAGTTAGGACGTTCTAGAGCTCTGGAGACGAGCTGGATGGCAGGGACGTATTGATTATATTCCGCTGCAAAGTAAAATTGTCTCGACAGGATTGAAGGACAAGTTATTTTAGCTATCCATTTTATTTGTGAATGACTGTACTCTGGTATTATATGTATATTGACAGTTATAGCTTTTCTTTGTGTAAATGCTGTTATTTGTATATTATATTTTGATCCGCTATGATTGTGAGATTCTGTGCTTTTGTTTTCTGTTTCTTCTTCTACCTCCTTTTCTTCTTTACCCTAACAGTCTGGAATTTTCGGCACTCGATTGCTCAACACTTTATACAATGAACGTATTACTGTCCATTTTCGGGGTCGAAAATTTTCGGGCCGTTGCAGCTAGTAGCTAGGTAGGGTATATTACTTGATTACCCAAAACCAACCTTAGCACTACTTTTCTAGATACCCTATTGTATAAGTAGGCTTTAATAAGTTATCCCTATTACTGCTAATTTAGATCAGCATAAGGTATCATGCTCTAATACCGTTGTTGGAACTAGGCTAGCACGCAGCGTGTTAAATGAGTAAATTTCAAAAAAAAATATTTCATTTTGGATCTTACTAAGTCTATAAAGCTACACTTATTTAGATCTTATCTAAATTTACTTTAAATAAAATTAATATTTTGTTTTATTTACAAATAAAGTTTAACTTAATTAATATTTATATTATATAATATAACACGCATATCATATACATAAGTGTGCACATGCATGTGCAACATAAATAGTGTACATGGTTTTGCTTTCCCTTGTTTAAGTGTTGTTACACCGCAACCGATATGGAAGCTACTCTATATACATATGTGATGTCTCATATATATACGTACGTATATAAAAAACTGTTTTATATGTAATTACATTTCAATGTATATATACATATGTTTTTCACAACAAACTTCAAACCAAATCAATCCACACAAAGAATTAATTCAAACAAAGCAAACAAATCAAGCGTTACATGGAACTTCCACCCATCCTTCTTCTCCAAAGATTGGGTCTGCCTTAATAGCATCCCAATTATCATTGTCATTGGTGAGAGAGACAGGAGGATGTGCTTCGTTATCATCCTTGTGCAGAGAAGAGAACATCCATCTTATCGCATCGAAGTGCCTCTCTTGTTCCTTGATCATCTGCATTTGACTCAATTCTAAGTGACGCTGGTTTCGTAGAACAAAAGAGAGAATATTCTTGAATGAATTGAGAGTTTCTTCAAGATTTTCGGATAAATTATGAATAGGATTAGCCATAGTTGAATTAGAGAAAGAAATGAAGGATATAGATGATAAGAAATAAATTTTAGTGAAGAATTCTGGAAGAAACATGTATTTATAGGTGTATAAATTCGTTTGAAATGAATAGACATTTGGTAGTTATTCAAATTTCAAATTCAAAATCAATAGTCATTTCTGACCAGTACATATCGACATGGCCAAGTAGGGGAGTCGACATGGGTTAGTGCAAACTTATGACAAATTTGATTTTGAGAATAATTGTGTATATATATATATATTTATATACTATACTGACATTTATTCTAGAGATATGATAAGGTAGATAACAGAAAGGAAATTTCATTTCATTGCATACTACGATAATACAATGATGAAGCACACAACAAACTACATGAACATTCGAAATAAAGCAAACTAAGACAAATACAACAAGATACTAAAAGATAAAACTAGTTAGAAGATGAAGATGATGAAGATAATTCAAGTTTCTTGCTGACTTTTGAAATGAACTTGTTCATCTTCGAAGAAATGTTATCCAATTTCTTACTAACGGATTGTTTTAGAATCCGTTGATTCTCCACAATTATCTTTTAGTTTTTTAGGAGAGTTTTGTTGGATGGATTGGAAGGATATTCGATGCTTTCAAAAGACATTTCACCTTCTTCTTCTTCAATTTCCATTTCATCCCCTTCTTCTCCTTCTTCCTCTTCCTTTTCTTCAATATCCTCATGAGCCAAATGCTCTTCCTTTTCGGTAAGGGTCTCATAAGGTTGAAATACAAATGGTATTTTCATAAGTGAAATGTTGGAATGGTTGAAAACTTTTCTAGATACAAATTCTTCACCTTTGAAATCCACTCCAAAATAGTTTAAAATCCGAGTGAGATAAATTCCATGATATAAAGTGTTCTCACCCATTTCAAGATTTTTAGGACGAAGTTCATCCAAAATAACTTGCGCCCAATTTATGTCATAATTTCCGAAAATAGCAAAAAGAGCTTTGCAAACTTTTGAAGTAGGATTGTTAAAGTTTCCCAATCTCGGGGTTAAAGTATGTTGCAAAAGAAGGTTAACAATTCTTGCTTTTGGTCGAAAATTTCTATTTTTAAAATCAAAATCATCATCTCCTTCGAAAAGTGATGAAATATCTCACGATCATGTTCATCGATTTTAAAGTTAGAAATATCCATTCCCGAATTCTCGCAACTGAGAATGGTACCCAAAAGATCACAATTCAAAACAATTTGAGTGCCTTTGACACTACTCCAAATCTCATTCTCATTTCCGACATAAAATCCGCGATTTAAATTTGCATAGAAAATTTTGACAAGATTAGGATAGCAAACAAAATCATTTTCAGAAGAGTCAATAAGACTTATAACACCATTGTTTGCAAAAATAGAATCAATTTCATAAGAAGAAAAATCTTGAAAAATAGCAAATTTTCCGGGATGGACTTTGGCATAGTTAGTATATATAATTGATGTTGCTTTAATTGCCTCCGGATCATTGAATAATTGCTCTTTGATTTTTCTGGAAATTCTCATGGTTGAGGGGTTTCTTGAAGAAGCCATTAGAGTAGAGAGTAGAGAGCTTGAAGTTATTAAGAGAGAGTTTGAATTTGAAAGTGAAAGTGAAAAGATATGATAAAAGATAGTGAATAAATAGATTCTCAAACGACATATTCTCTGGTCAAAAAGTAGCTTTTCAGAGAATTGAATGAAGTGAAAATGTGGAGGGAAATTCAAACATTTGAATTCAAATTTTGAAATTCAAATTCAGGTAGGCATGTCGACATCATGGTAGGGGCCATGTCGACATGTCCCTTTGAATTTTCATGATTAGATTTATCCTAAGTTATCTAATATATATATATATATATATTATTAATGTCTATTATATATTTCTGAAATATTATTATACTTATAATATATTTCAGAAAGTATTAAAAATAATAATAATAATAATAAATAGAAAATAAACTTTAAAATTCAAACAACATACCAATTCAAAATCAATCAATCAAACAATCAAGCAACTAATTCTAAGCAAGCAATTTCAACCAATTATATTGTAAACATGTACCTTTTTCTGAGTCCGTTTCTCTGAATTTGTCGGAGTCATGAACTGCAGTGAAACACAAAGTCGAATTATCCGTCATCTGATCATCATCACTTAAGGACGAGTCTGATTCATCTAGAGTAGCAGTAAATGCACGCTTCCATTTCTTTGCTGATTCATTGTTCATAGGAGGATTCTGCCTATCTGGATATGGACAGTCTCTTTTGAAGTGGCCTGGTTTATCACAGTTGCAACAGTTGTCACTATTCGGCACTACATTCTGATTTCTAGAATTCTTATAGTTGTTTCTCTTGAGATTATTCATCTTTATGTATTTCAGGAATTTCCTAAAATTTCTGGTCATAAAAGCTATCTCTTCATCATTGTCACAGTTCGAGTCAGATCCATCGGCCAATGTATTGAATGCCATTGATTTTTTTCCAGATGTTTTACTTTCTCTTTTCTCGATCATTTGAACTTCATACGAATTAGATTTCTAATTAATTCTTCGATCTTCAAAATACTGAGGTCATTTGCCTCTTCAATCGCAAGGGTCTTTTGATCCCATTCTGGAGTTAGAGAATTTAAAATCTTTTTGACTTGATCTTGTTCAGAAAATTCTTTTCCCAAGGATATTAGAGAATGCACAATATCCTGAAATCTACTATACATATCTGAAATATTCTCGTTAGGATTCATCTTAAATAATTGAAACTGATTTGTGAGCATGGAAATTTTGGTCTGTTTAACTTTGCTTGTTCCTTCATCTGTAACTTGCAAAGTTTTTCAGATTTCATATGCAGACTTACAAACTGACACTCTATTGGATTCATTTCTATCTAGTGAACAAAACAGAATATTCATTGCCTTAGAATTATTTTGTGCAACAGTCTTTTGCTCAGTAGTCCACTGTGCAAAGTTAGTTGTGAGTTCAAAATATTCAGTTTGTGTGATATTCCAAGTGTCTAATCCTATAGATTGTAAATATATTTTCATCCTACATGCCAATATGCATAGTTACTGCTATTAAAAAGTGGTGGTTTGACAGTAGACTGACCCTCTACAAATGAACTAGTGACAGGATTACTAGTGTTAGTAATAGTACCAGTGTTGGTAGCCATTTTGAAAACTTTTCAAAAATTAGATTATGAAACTTTGAAAATCTTGCTCTGATACCAATTGTGAGAAATGCGGATTATGGATCTTAAGGCTAAGATTAACACTAGAGGGGGTGAATAGTGTTAATAAAGAATTACTAAATATTTTTGAGTTTATGTTAATTTAGACACAAAAGTATGTAATATACAGAAACAGGAATGATCACAGAACCAAACACAGATGCAGAAATAAAATAAAAGCAGTAAAGGAAATAACAACCGGATTTTATATTGGTTCAGAGTTACCCTATATCCAGTCCTGCAACACAAGTACGGATTTCCTTCAACAGCAATCGTACAATTACACCCTCGGTTTCAAGGCTACGAGGTAAACCCTCCAGAATTCGATCCTGTGGATAGAGATACTTGATTTCCGAGCCACAAGTTTACCCAATTGATTTACCAAGGCTACAATCACACCCTTTCCCTTTTGATTGATTTCCAAGGCTACAATCACACCTTTTCTCGCTAATAGATTACAAAGAAGTCTATAACTCTGAATAGCACTGAGAATCTTGAAGAGATAGTGATGGAGAATCAAACTAGAAGTAATCAAGTATGATTCTGTGTTGATTTCAGCAGAGTAAGGGTATGAATTTGTATTAAGAAATGTGGATGAAGAAGAGGAGTGAAAACCAGAAAAAAGTGATTAAAAATTCGTTGAAACTGACCTCTATTTATAGAAGAACAACAATCATGACCATTCATGAAGAGTTATGGCGAATAGACACTTCTTTTGAAATTTGAATTTTGAACTCAAACTGCCACCATGTCGACATGGTCTCCCAAGGCATGTCGACATCCCAAAGCTTTTTTTGATGTTTTGATTTTCTTTGAAAATAACCTTTATATTATATTAAAACTATTTTAAACTTTATAAATACACTTGAATATATTTAAAATTCATAAGTAAATATGGAGAATAAAATATATAGATTTTAACTATAATTTTATATTTAAATCTAAGTATAAATAAAAGTTAAATATATTATTTGAAAAGATAGTTTAAAATCAGGAGTAATTTGACTTTGAAAATAAAGATGTTTTTTAGGCTAAAATTATTTAAAATCGAAATCGAGAGTTTTGAATCTTTTGAAAGGAAAGTTTTTGAAATCATTTTGAAAACAAGATAATTTTAAAAATTCATTTGAATTAAAATTAGTGGATACAACACAATGTCCCACTAGATTTTCGTAGGTTACATCCTACTTAGGGTTCCATCCCTTTAACGGGCTCGAAGTGGATTCCATTCCACGTAATAAATTGGATTTTAAGATGCCAGTGCTTTTCCCTAAGTTTTAACAAAAATTCCTAATAAAAAATACTCATCTTGAACTCTTGATAATCTTGATTCTCATGAGTCTTCTATCTTGATATCTTGAATCTCTATACTGTACAATCTTCATTCTTGGTACCTGCATGGTTAGATCCTGCATACACACACACGCACACACACATATATATCTATACTTATAATGTTAGTATTTATATTTTATAATCCATTCTAAGGTTTTTGTCATCAAAACCATCATCTCACGGACTAACAGGGCAGTCCTTGTGTAGGAGTAGTTGAGCTAGTCGAGAGAGTCAATCCGATGTCGGGTTTGAATGACCTGAGCGTCCAACGGGTGGCGAACATGTAGGGCCTGGTTGCAACCGTGTGGGGAGCGAAGTCGACGGATGGTCACGTGAGAGCGGGACTACTTTTGATACTAATATCAACGAGGGAAGACCCGAGGATTTGAGCTAGGTGATGGCTGGACTAAGTCTCTGTGGCATGGTAGTGTATGGAAGGTGCGGTTCCAAGCATAAGGTTTGAGGACGAGGGTCCGAATCAGGCTGGTGAAGAGGTTGGGGACGACTCTGATTACTATGGGGTAGGATGCCGAAGATATCCCAGAGGCACAACTTTGGGCTTATGCTTCCGGGAGAGATTGGTTGCCCGATCTTCCAAAGGGTGTCAGAATGTCCATGAGTGCTTGGTGCCTTGAATGTCGGGCTATCTTGTTGTGATGGGTAGGTCGCTTATGGACTTCATAT
Source organism: Allium cepa (assembly GCA_030765085.1). Lineage (NCBI taxonomy): Eukaryota > Viridiplantae > Streptophyta > Magnoliopsida > Asparagales > Amaryllidaceae > Allium > Allium cepa. The sequence continues at coordinate 6,375,550 of CM060941.1, forward strand.
TGCCACTCCGCTCAGGAGAGCAGGAGGTGTCTAAAGGGGCTGTTACCGGAGGATATAAGGGCGTTGACTATGAAGTCGTGTACGGAAACTCCTGGAGAGAATGCGTAGGGAAAGCGATTGATCATTGAAGGCAACAAAATGATCTCCCACTGCTGGAGGCGATCGTATTACAGACCGAGGATCCATTTGAGGGACCGACTTCGAGCGCTTTTCCAAAAAGTTTTTGTCTACCCAAAATTTTAGGTAACATTTTTCCCCCGTAGTCTATCCTTGCTGGCAAGGGCGAATTTGAATGCTTTTAGCCAATCGGAATCCGAGGGAAGACCCGTTGGGGGAGTCATCTCCTAAGACGTTGTGGCAAGGGCTTATGTGGAGTACAACACTGTCCGGCCATGATTTGGTCTACAGTTGCTGAAGCCGAGGTTGGTTGCACTTGGCTAGATTTTGGGACGATGAAGGTGATTATGGCTTGCTGATGAGCTGCGATCGAGATCCAACGAGCAGACTTGGGAGGCTTTCTTTGCAGTTTTTTGGATTTTGAGGACAGATGCCCCTAGGCCATGGAAGTGCTGATTGAGAAGTGGACTGATGCACCTACCTTCCTGCCAACTACTGATTGGGAGCAAATGCCAAGCGTTCATCCTTTGCTTGGTGTGGAGCGGCTGCGGTAATGTTTGGCTATAGTCTTTGATTTCCCCCGGTGGGAATGGCTGTCCCAGGGATCGTGACACTTGGATAGCTGATAGGAGGTGGATGTAGAGGGAGACAGCTATTAGAGTGCTGGAAGATATGTCAATCATACCTATTCCAATTTAATGTCAAGCAGTAGTTGGTAGTGCGCATAGGAAGGCGCCGCACTGATTTGGATCTTCTTAGCATAAGCTGAAGCACATGGCTGCTTCTGGGGTCTGCGATGGGAACACACTACCGATTGAATGAGGACGCAATCCTGAGCCCGAGTCGAACCCGTTTCGAACTGGAGCATTAGCCACTTACCTTCCAAGTAAATAGAATAGGGTGATTGGATGCGTTCGATAATATTGGCGATCCCCATGAGATCCAAAACGAGGCACGACTTGCTTTCACTGGACTCTCCAAGGCAGTGAAGGATGCTCCTGGATCCCAAGAGGGACCTTTATATGGGTACAAGGATGAGGATGTTGCTCGAGCTGCTTGGGTGAGATGGTGGGGGAAGTGACTGTTCCAAAATACTTACTCCGATTAAAGTAGAATGTGTGGTTATGGGCACCAAAGTGCTATAGCTTGCACAAGGCATGCATGTCAGCTTTCAGGATAGAGTGTCACGGTCCGTTGGAGGGGCGAAGAAGCTCCTTGGCTTGCCATGCTGCTCTTGGAGAGAGAGAAGGAGGAGATGCTTGCAAACCTAGAGGACTTTCTAGGGTTTCACTTCGATGCTCAAATTCACTACCAATGGTCTCGAGAGAAGGCCAAGGGTTGGAATTTGAGGCTGTCTCTAATGGTGTAGCGGAGTTCAGAAGATGCTCCTCGGCTACAGGCTTCACGTCTTGTTCTTCAAGTGAAGAGGTACTGCCTCTTGGGTTAGTTGCTAGTATAGTAGGGGATAGAAAGAGAGTGAGGGTGCTCTACCGCCCAGTGCTAAACGTAGAGATCCATGGAGCGCGGTGTGAGGATGCAAGAGGGCTAAAGGGCGCGGACGGGATAACATCTCTAAGGAACACAAGACTATGGCCATTATTCTCGGGGCAGCACGAGGCTGTTTAAGGAGAGTCTGAATTCCACTCTCTTCTGGCCAGACTTCCTTTTTCTTGATCGGAGGGAGGAAGTGGACTAGGGAGCTTTTGCGATAACTGCTACTTGATGCGAGATAAGGCCGCTGTTGTGAGGCTTTCAACCTTGTGGTCTTGGTCTTGGCCCCATGGTGGGCGCTAAAGTGTTGAACCAATTTTTCATCATTAGTACAGAAAACCCGGTCGAACCTCAAAATGCGATCGCACCAACGAGGATTCTACTGAGTCGATGCTAGGCTTAATTTTTGGACAAACCAACATCGGAGAAAGGATTTGCCATTGTTGGAGGCGCTAACCCGTTGAGGCCATAAGGTTGGTTGCAGGCCAACCACCCCTAGGTAGAGGGTGGCTGGTCTAGTCCTTTGTAGCCGAGTCGTTTTGTGCGGGAGGCGTTTATTGAGATGGGTATGGTTGGATGGAGTCTCTTATTTATGGAAGGGGATTGATCCGGCCATGGTGGACAAGAGGGTCCCATAGTGGGAGAAAACAAAGAGGAGTCCCAAGGATGACCAAGTGCAGAAAGTAAAGTACTAGCAATTTATAGTGGTCAGCCCTAGTCGGCCTACGTCCACAGTTAAGTCCCTCTGCTATATAGATCTCTTACAATTTGCAGACCATTACAAGAGAACAACAAGTAGACTAGACTAACTATTACAAGGACTCAGTAGACTAGTCTAAGGGTCTTGCAAGGAGGAGACTTGAGGGAGAATCCTTCGGGAAGGCCATCCCTTGAGGAAGAGATTCAGAGTTGGAAGAGCATTCGAAGAAGGAGCTGTTGGCGGTGGTTTGTAGATAGGCGCTAAAAGGATGTACCGCTAGTTGAGGTGTTGTTGTTGGAGGCAATGGTGGTGGTAGAGCATGGTGGCTAAAGCACGGTGGGTTGAGTGGTAGAGCTAGGTGGTGTTTCTCTCTAATAGAAGTCGGGCATGGCCGCCATTAGAGTGGTTTTGGAGGAGATGATGAGTGAAAGGCTTTGAGAGTTTATGATTTTTGTTGTTTTGATCTCCACCCTATGCCATACTGCATGGTATCGGGTATTCATAAGGGAAGTGGGTGCGAGTAGATGGACAAGATTGTAGGACAGAGTGCTGGAGAGGCTCTGGGCCATGGATGAAAGAAGGTATGGGAAAGGAGCCATGGTAGAATGTAGGTGTGGGCCGACATCTCAGCTTGCTTGCCATCTATGAAGCCAGGTCTATGGTAGACCTAGGAAAGATGGCAGGCTTTATTAGGTAGGGGTGCAAGCGCACTAATTGGTTATTAGAAAGAAGGGGGTGAGAGGAAAGGTTGTCACGTGGAGTACTATTGGAAAAGGAACAGTACGTCCTTCTGATGGCGTGTACTTCAAAGCAGTTGGATTGGGAATGGTTAGAATGCTATGTGGCAAGATGTTTTGGGTCGAGTGAATGGTCTTAAGTAGGTTTTGATTTGCTAAGGATACAAAGAGGTTGGTCCACCATGGTTGGACCGATCCCCGTGTAGGAGTATTGAGCCACCTAAGAGAGCTAATCCGATGTCTAAATGACTCGGGCGTCCGGCGGGTGGTGGACATGCAAGGCCCGGTTGCAGTTGTGTGGGCAGCGAAGTCAATGGATGGCCACATGAGAGCAAAACTGCTTCTGATACTAAGATCATGTCAAAGGCAAATCTGGGCCTTAGAGCAGGGTGATGGCTGGGCTAAGGCCGTTGTGGCGTGGTACTACATGGAAGGTGTGGTACCTAGCGTAAAGGTTGAGGATGAGGGTCCGAATCAGGCTGACATCGAAGAGGCTAGAGAAGGCTCTGGCTGCTACGGAGTAGGATGCCGAAGATGGCCTAGAGGTGCAATTTTAGGCTTATGTTTCTAGGAGAGATTGGCTGACCGATCTTCCGAAGAATGTCAAAATGTCTGAGAGCGATTGGTGCCTTGAAGGTTGGGTTATCGTGCTATGATGGTTAAGTTGCCTGCGAACTTCATCTCGTCGTTCCGCTGGGGAGAGAAGGAGGTGTCTGATGGGGCTATTTCTGAAGGATATGAGGGCGTTTCATGTGAAGTCACGCATGGAAGCTCCTAAAGAGAACGCGGCAGGGAGGGCGGTTGATCACTTAAGGCTACGAAATGATTACGTACAACCGGGGGCCATCGTACAACAGATTGAGGATTTGGGGAAGGTACGGAATTCGAGCGCTTTTCCAAGAAGTTTTTGTTTACACAAAATTCTAGGTAACAAAGTGTCTAAGCAAACTTTGATATGCAATGAGAACTCTAACTTACCTGGCTTCACTCTTGACCAAGGGATAGTGTGAGTTGAATATATCGAAAATATGCTAATTATACAAGACTTGGTTTCCATACACGATTGTCTATTTTGAACTTGATAGTCGATTAGTCAACGACCGAACTTAACCAAATAAAACTTTAGAAGTATCAAAAAGCTTCACGGCTTCGTATGCTTTGAGAACTCTCGAGATGGAGCATTCGTATAAAATGTCTTTAGCTTTTGCTTACTTCTAAAAGAACTAGGATTAAGTTTCATGAAAATCTTTCAATTGGTTTTTGAAGAGATCGAGATCGAGATCGGTAAGTGTTTTATTTATCGAATACCACTTCCAAACCGTATACGAGTTCAATAATCTCCCTTGATTAATTATCCTCTAATTATATTAAGTAATTAATTTTGCAAATTAATTACCCTTCACTCATTTATTTTAATTACATTTATCCCTAATTAATTACTCACATTAATTATCCGATAATCACTCACATTGATTAATTATCCTTTAATTAATCACACTCATTTATTAACTAATCCTTGATTAATTTCCTTAATTAATCAATCCTTAATTAATTACACTAAGTAATTAATCCGTAATTACTTCCATTAAGTAATTTCCCATTGGTTAATTATCCTTAATTAAATAACCCTTAATTTTTAATTAATTTAACCTTTAATTACTAATTAAATTAACAAATTTATCCTTTAATTACTTACATTAAGTAATTATCATTTAAGTAATTAATCTCTAATTACTTACATTAATTGATCACTAATTACCAATTAATTAATCTCCAATTAATTAATTTATAACCCTCAATTATTAATTAATTACTTCCTAATAATTAATTAATTAAATTAATTAATTACTCTTTTCCTTGGGGCTCAAGGCAGTACCAACCTATGGTACTCCTAAGAAGTTCATTTCAAGGGAGCGCCTTTTTCTCCAGAGCCATTTTCAAAACACTTTATACTATACACATATAGTATTTTCTAAATCATACACCTAGTATGAATTCCATATAAATCTCCTTTTCTCAAAATCGATTATCCCAAAATCGGTAATTCTCAAACTAGGCTTTCTAAATTTTCAAAATTGATTTTTCCCAAATATCAAAAGCCTTTCCAAAATCTATAGGTTCCAAAACCTTTTCCCAAAATCATTCTCATAAGATCCTTTATATATATATATAACTTTAAAATCTTTGGATCACTTCATACTTGTATAAATTCCCTTTTTATACTTCAAATATTTTCAAAAACCCTTTTCTTCTAGCTATAGATTCAACAAGGGGAGTTTATCAAATATATATAACTTGTTTATGCCAAATCAATATTCAAGCTTGATTACTTTATAAACTCACTTACCATATTACTTACTTCTATAAAGTATATTTCTACCATAGAAATATCCAATTTCCACTTTATTTCGTCATATATTTCACAATATATTCTTTCCATTTCAAAAACCATTTTACAGTTCTTATCCACAATTTTTCAATATCAATTTCATTCAAACCCATACGGTGTGCACATATCATCCGTACGCAATATCAATCTAATCGCTCACTTGATCACACAATTTCCCTTTCAAACTAGTATCGTCCATCCGACTTCCTAGTGCGGACTCAGATCTGGTTTCTTGATCAAAAACCGTCATTCTCCTTGCATAGTCATAACTATGATAGAGAATTTCCAGAACCAATCAAAAATCCATATCCAGGTTCGCCATCGAAAATAGAGTGAAAAATCCCAACTCGGATCGATATACTATCTCGAAATTCTGTGCTCGAATCGAGATCAAATCGTTATGCAAATAGAATAATATACTTACACCCTACGTATTTATCTCCATTGATTATTAGCCAAATAAATCTTCTTTCTATTGACCTTTACTTTGATTCTATTACTAAATTCACAATTGCTCCAATCCCATTTGGATTATCACTTTAATTCTTATCTCAAATGGATATTTAATCGTAAATAGTTTGAACTCTGTCCAGCTTAAATTTAGAAAATAGCTTAAAAAATTAAAAATAGATAAGTAGTTGAAAAATAATTATTAGTTGTAAAATAGCTGAAAAATAGTTAAGTAATTGTAAAATAGTTATAAAATGGTTAGGTATTTGCAAAATAGTTGTAAATAATAATTAGCTATAAAACAGTTGAAAAATAGTTAAATAGTTTCAAAAATAGTTATAAAGTAAATATAAGATAGTTGGGTTTAAAATGAAAGATTGTAGTAAGTAGCTTGGAAAAATAGATTTAAGAAAGCTTGTATTAAAATAATTTGTTGGAAAATAGTTTCAGAGCCAAACTATTCAATTCCCAATCTCCAATCCCATCAATTTAAATGTCCACTTCATCTTATCATTGATTCAATCCCAAATCAATTTAAACAGCTTCAATACCACTCTGTTAACGCTCAAATTTAAACGCTGACACCCTGGTGTATAGAATGTGATTGTGAAAGCACCACCCGTTCGTATGGGAATCAGAAATAAGCAGAAAGTATGTAGAAAAACAGTAAGAGACACAGTATTTATAGTGGTTCGGCTTATAATTAAGCCTACGTCCACTTTAATCTTTTTATCACAAGTTTGATTACAATTCATTACAAAATCTCTCAATTACAACACACTTCAAGTGATGGGATATGTAGAACAAGTAGCTCAAGCTTTGATGTTGACAATCATCTTCCAATCCATGGTGAACGTAGATGATTTCTTTATGGAGTTCTTTTAGGAGTTTGTTGGATCTCAAAAGCTTCTAGTGTTGAAGCAGTCTGGAATTCGGCAGAGTAATGGCGCTTGAAATTGATCAACTCCCCCCCCCCCCAAAAGTCCTTTAAGTGTTGGAGGTGGTCACCTATTTATAGAGGCCTTCGATGTCAAATTGTAGGTAGCTGCCGAGTTAAGTTAGATCATGGGTCGGCTCCGGGTTAGACTAAGTCATGGGTCGGCGCCAATCTATTATGCCCAGTCTACGGCTTAAGCAGAAAACACATGTTAACGTGTTATGAGCTAACTGTTATGACCCAAGTCCTAGGTCGTTACCGAGTTAACGACTCAAGTATGAACCGGTATGCTTTTTGATACTTAAGTCGGCCACCAAATTGGGTAGGTAGGTCGGCACACATGCTGGGTCAGAACTCACTACTGATCATTAAGTCAGCAAACCTCCTTTAAGCTTTAGGTCGGCAACTGATTCGAACCTTGGGTCGGCGACCAACTTAAACCTTAGGTCGGCAACCTATTTAGACTTTTAGGTCGGCAACCCTTTTCTGCCTTATGCAGTTAAGTCGGTCTCCCATATTAAGATACTAGGTCGGTACCCCTTCGTAAGTCCTAGGTCGGAACCTCTTTAAGCCTTAAGTCGGCATTACTTTAACTCTTAGGTCGGTATCCCCCTGTTAGCTTTTAGATTGTTATGCCTTGTTAGATCGACATCCCTTCACGCCTTAGGTCGGCATCACTTGGGTCAGTAGTCTATGAACCGAGGCAGGGTTAACATTTGCCCCTCGAAGTATACGCCTAATGCTTTGGTCGTATGCTTCGATATCCTTTATCTCGTCCTCCATTAGGTCGGTACACTCGTTAGGTCGGACACGATCCAATCAGTTAGATCAACAAGTCGGCGCTTCAGTTTCTTCCTCCTGTATAAAGTATTCGTTCTCTTCTCTTTTTAGCTTTACTTACTCCCTTGCTTCTGCCATTAAAGATTTTTTCAAGCTTCAAAAGGCGATTCGATTCCAATTAATCACTGACATCCTCTGCTATCCATTGCGTAAGTGAATCCTCTTCTTCGATTATAGATCACTGTCAGTTCGTGAATTTCGCCATCTAATCGCTTCCTGACATGACGCTTTATCGCGAATCCTATTACATCCACGGCTGATGGAGTTTAGGTTGCTAGGTTCGATTTTAACTGACCGATGAAACGATGAAGATGGTTCACTGATTCAGGCTAGTGGATTTTGATGTGTGCTAGGATTGCAAGGTTTCGAATTTGCAGAGGTTTTGAATTGGTGCAATGGATGATCTGAAAGTATGAACTAATAGGAATGAAGTGTGGGTTTTTTGATTCGAGGGGGTAGCTAACGGTTTGAGTGGGTCGAAGTATTGATTTTGATGCGACCCGTTGATTTCAGGCGACTTAGCTTTTGGCCGATTCAATCCTTAAATCGTGGCCGTGTTAATGCATGTGGGAAACCCACCGACCTACCATTCTGCCGATCTAAGCTTTAAACCGTGGCCGAGATAATGCCAGAAAGAAGTTTACCGATTCGAACCTTAAAGCTTGAGTCGTGACCGAGCTAACACTTGAGAAATTCCTGCCTTTCGAACCAGAGCTTGCGACCTAGTGAACGAGTTGCCAAGTTAAACCATCTAGACCTTGACCCGCTACCTACTTAGCTTCATCTTGCAAAAGAGTTTTAAACCGTAGCCGAGTTAGTTCTTAGGCTCTGGGCGTATTGTCATTTAGGAGCATAGGCCTACTTTAAGTATTCTGACTTGGACTTCCGAACTAAGTTGCCTATATTTTGAACATTTTGAACTGGCCTAACTTCAAGTTTGCTTGAATTTCATTGTGTTACTTTACAGATCATTCTCACTTTTAAGCTGTAAACCTGTTGAGAATAACAAACAAACAAAGAAAACCAAGGCGCATATACTGCCATTGACTGCCCATATCAAATGACAGATTAGTCAAGACAAGATAAGAGACATGAATATATTGCATGAAATGTTGTAAATTAATTGATTATAGTAAAATATTAATGCAAAGTATCAATGATTTGAACTGATTTATCTGCATCAACATCTTACTTGAATATTTAGACTTAAAACAATAATCCCTGAATTTTATAACTAACAAATGCTTGCTAGTTTTCAATCCAGTTATATTTGTTTACTGCTTAATTGATTTTACACAACACTTCACACACTTTAGGAAACGTGCACCTTCATATTTGAATATCCAGTTGCTTGTGTAGAATGACTTCCCCTCGAGGAGAAGAAGTGGCCAGTCAAGAAGAAGAAACTTTCCCGATAGCTGTTCCCATAGAGAATCCTCCGGAAAGAACTTCGACTATTCTATCTTTGAGAACGTTTATTCAGTTGCGTACTCAATTCGGCTTTGCTGAAGATGATGTCATACTTCCTGGACCGAATGACACTGCTGACAGACCTCCCTATGGTTTTGTTGCGATTAATCGTCAAATGTGCTTAAGTGGGGCGATCCCACCTTTCAATGACTTTCTTCGAATTCTTCTTCTTCAGATGTCAATTTCTCCGTCCAACTTCATCCTAACGGTTACGCTATCCTGATGGGGTTGGGTGTTCTGTTCAGAAGAAATCTTGATCGCTTGCCGAGCTTCGAAGAAATTCGCTACTTATGCTCGTTTGCAAAGAGCAAAGACCATCCTTCTCTTATCATTGTGAGAAGTGCAAGAAACCGCAAGCTTATTCTTGATCTTACTGAAAGTGTCCACGGATTTTTAAACCAATTTTTCTTTGCCCGCAGTCCCCCAGAGTTTTATGCTTCTTGGAGAGTAGGAAGTAAGATCATTTGTTTCCGTCTTTCCATTTTCTTTCTTAATTCTTTTCGGGGTCCAAATTGCTAATCTCATTCTTTGCTCTTTTCAGCACTTCCCCTTCCCTCTAGAGATCCAATACATAGGCAGACTTTTGATAGATTGAGCGCTGTAGCCGCAGAAGAGAGAAGTATCAAGTTTTTGCTGAGAGACGACTTTTTACATCAATACGGGCTTCTTCACCCTTCTCGCTATACTCAGCTTTGTGAAGCTCCGACTGAAGTTCCCGATTCCCCGGCTAAAGCATCGGATGCCCTCGTTACTGTCGAACAACTCACATCAAAAGAGTCTAATATTAAAGCTTCATTGGTGAAGTGTTCCACTCCTACCGACATTATGGGGTCATCTAGTAAGACGGCGCTTGCCCCGATCGAGGAAGAAGAAGAACCTTCACAGCCTCTCGGGGGATTAGCTGATGTGGGAATTGAGAAAACAAGTCCCACCAAGCATGATGGTGACGATGTTTATGAGGGGTTGAGTGACATAATAGTGACTTCACAGGAGCTTTTTAGAGATGACGTATCCAAAACTATCTCTCCTGTAATTGAGGCGACGTCCCTTCTTCGACAAACACCAGCACAAACATCAACTCCTCATACCCAAGCTATCGTCACCTCTACACCAAAGAGTGGTTTGTAGCTTAATGCGTGTAGCTTGCACATCACACAACACTTAGGATTTTTTGGCATTTGTTCACATTTAACTTCTTTTCTCTGGAAGTTTTTAAGACTTGTTATTTTTGCCTTTCAGATTCCTCTATGGGGCGCAGCGGCAGCGGTTCTTATTACAAAGACTTTCGACGCTATGGAGGGCGTGGCAACTATGATTACAAGCAATACTATACCGATTCCAGAGAGACCAATGAGCAGAGAGCTGCGCGAAAAGCTGAAGAGAGGAGAAAGTATGAAGAACGCCACGAGGGAGCAGGCACGCGATACGAATCCTTCCCAAGGGGTGATGATTCCCATAAACGTAAAACGCATGATGATAGGGGGAAGAGCCATATTGAGGATTCGAGAAAGCGGACCAAACTTGGCGAGGAGCACGCGCCTGTGACATCTGAGAGACCTGGCGCCTCAGTTTCTATTGACATCCCTTCCAAATCTCCTGCTCTTGAAGGAAGTGCCATTCAAACACTCCTCAACAGGCCTTCATACCATGTTGAAAGGGGCCCCCCGACTTTGCAGAGCCGATTCCCGAACTGGTGTTTGAGGGGGGTACGCTTCGACCTTGATTTGGTCCCCATCGACAAAGAAGCCATGTACAGAAATCTCGATGCTGTCAGGCTTGATATTGATAGAATGTCTGGATGGCAAAAGCTTGTTGATGAACTTCAAAGAGTTAATCGGGCTAACATCGAAGCAATGCTGACCATGGAAAATGATAAATCAGAATGGCAGAAGATTCTTGATCAACACAACGTTGAGATGAAGGAGATAGCCGAATACAATGAAAAACTCGAAGCCGAAGTAAAGCAGCTCAAAGATGATCTTGCCTCTTCTACTAATACTTACACCCAAAGAGAAGAGGTATTGCAAAAACAAGTGCGAGATGCACACGCCAGCCAGAGGGACGCCGAAGCTAAAGCTGAGAGGCTAGAGAAAGCTGTAGAGAACCACCGCACTGATGTCACCCAGTTGCAGAATAAACTGAGCGCCCGGGACATGGAGATTGAAGCGCTAAAAGCCCAACTTGCTCAGACCGAAAAAGATCGAGATGAGGCCATGGCTGGTAAGATTGCAGCCGAAGAAACTGTTCAGACCATGGAAACCGACATCAATTCGACTTTATTCGATTTTTATGTACACTGTGTCTTGGGACGCGGCAGCCTCTCTTTTCTTGGTCCTAAATATGAAATCACCCTGGCCGAGGTGTGGGAAGCTGCTCTTAGCATGTTTAAAGACGCCGGGTATGGCGATGAAGATTTTGAGGCGCGTTACCTGGATGAGGAAGCTCGCGCTGCTCTTGTGAAGGGGCAAGAACAACTTGCCAGGATAAGAGCTGGAATGGCGGAAGAGGAACATTCTGGAAAGGAATTACCACTTACTCCCTCTGTCCAACCTCCAGTTTCTCCCGTGGTTGACATCACGGGTTCTAGCTCCTACACTCCGCCTGCGACTAAGATAGTAACTGAAACTACAAGTGCACAAGGCGGGGATGAAGGCGGTGAAAGCAACGAAGCGCAGCGATATGAAATCAGCATCAGAGATCCAACTGCCCCAGGTAAACTTGACACCGGACCAGCCCAAGTGGTGAACTGCTCGTTTGCTCCTTGTGAACTTGACGATCTTCTTGATTATTTTTCGAATGTTAATGAATTCCCGACTTTTGACGAGCCGTCATCCCCTCTCTTTTCGAAAGATACTGATATTTTAAGTTTTTTCTCCTTTGTAGAGAAAGCACCGAGCCAAACTCAAGCTTCTTCTCCCCCGGTTATCCTTCCTCCATCTCTTCAAGTGGCGCCTCCTTCTGCCTCGCAACCTGGATCACAGGAAGAACAAATAGAGGCTCTTCACGGCTTGGATGATCCCATCGCTTCACAAGAGCAGAAAGATGAAATGCCTGAGGGAGGTGACACATCTCCGGAGCGAACTCCCTCTGACGACATTGTTCTATCTAAACTTGTCACTCCAGGGAGTGAGTCTTCCTCAAAAAGGAGAAAGAAGCGTGGGACACCAAAGAGGAGGGGGAAGATAGTCACCACCACTGAAGAGGAGCTGAAAGCTGGACCGGTTGCGCCTTCCTCTCCTACTTCCCTTATGCCCACTGACCGCCCTGAAAAGCTGATCATCCGGCCGGGTAAAGGGTCTAAAGGCAGCAAAAAGAAGTGAAAATCTTCAGTTTCTAGTTTTTTTTTTTTTGTGTTTTGCATGTACTGGCCGAGAATTGTGCGGGTACCGGCCCCCGCCTTTCTTTATTTTGAAACCTGTACCTGCACTATAATTGAATAAAATGATTCTTCGTTTGTACAAACTTTTGTTTGAATTAGAGAATACATTTGTTATTCGTTTTGGCATGAGTTTATTTGATATTGCAGCGAGCTTATGGTATGTTACTTGAGCGTTACCTTTTGCTGGTTTCGTTATACCATATCGTGTGTAATTATACTATATTGCCCCCATTCCATAAGTTTGCTGCAATATTCTATACTTCGAGGGGACTTGCACTCTTATTTGCTAAAGAATAATTATTTTATTTTTATTTTTAAAAAGAATTCTTGTAGAGTACAACCCCCTTCGTATGAGTTTCTACTCGCTTTGTCCTTTGAAGAAATCACTTCTTTCTTTTTGCTTAAGTACATTTTCTTTTTTGCCGAGTGATTTCTTTTATGTAGCAAAGCGGACCTCTGAAGGGTACTTTAACTCCTTTTCTCTTCTCTTTTTTTTTTTTTTTTAAGGAAGATCATTCTCCAGAATAGGTAAATTACTCTTCCTTCGTGAGTTAAAGCATGCCCCTTATGAGGATTTTTCTTTTTTTTTTTATATGGAAAGTTGTACCTCTGAGGAGGGATTTTTTACGTTTCAACACTTGGAAGTTTTATTTCAATCTCGGCGAAACGTGTACCTCCAAAGAGTTTTGCCTTAGAAAGCTATTCCACGTTTCAACACTTGGAAGTTTTATTTCAATCTCGGCGAAACGTGGGCTTCCGAAGAGGTCTTTCTTCTTGATTGTGCCTCCGAAGAGGTCTTTATTTTGCTTGTCTTTCAACTCCGGTGAAGTGAAATTCCGAAGAGCGGCTGTTACACTTCGACTCCTGGTGAAATATGCCTCCGAAGAGGTCTTTATTTTGTTTGCATTTCAACTTTGGTGAAGTGAAACTCCGAAGAGTAACTACTCCGACTCTTGGTGAAATGTGCCCCCGAAGAGGTCTTTATTTTGTTTGCATTTCAACTTTGGTGAAGTGAAACTCCGAAGAGTACCTACTTCGACTCTTGGTGAAATGTGCCTCAGAGAGGGTTTTCATCGCCTGGAAGTTGCTCTCTCATGGTTGGAGGGTCATGACTCCTCCAATCTTTTTTGTTGAGTAGAGAACTTTCTTTTTTGTGGCGTATGACCCATTAGAGGTCTTTTATCCTCCGAAGAGTTGTGCCTCCGAAGAGGACTTGTGTTGCCGATGATGGATTTTGGTTGTTTCCTTGTCTTCTTGCTTATGCCTTTTCAGCGATCCCTCATTTTTTTCTTTTTTCAAGTTTTCATTCCCCTTTTCTTGCAAGTAGCTTGTTTAATCCAAGGAAGTGTACTTCATTGACAGGCAAGTTCGTGAGAACGGGCACTAGCTTCTTAATTGGATGTTTGTTTAAACAATCTCAATTTATTAGCAAGGGCTCGTTTCTACGAAATCATTAGCCGTTCAATTGAAGTATTTCCTATCTAGGATCTGAATTTGGGGTCTTTGTGACTTGAAATTTGTTTGTTGAATGATGGAGTGAATTGCTCGGTCTTATTATGTGCAAGTTTTATTTCCATTGTCTGCAAAAATTTAAATCGACATTTTAGCAATACATTCTATGTACTTTTTATATCGAAAATAAAGCAAACATGTAATAAAAGTAAGGAACACAAGATTTATAGTGGTTCGGCCAAAAATCTGGGCCTACATCCACTTTATATTCATTCATTATTCACTTGCATCAGTTTTACAATTGCTTTCAATTACAAGAATCATACATTCATAATTCTTTTTACAATATTTCAACAAAAATTTCAAGTAAAATATGGACGCAAGTGATTGCTGTTCCATGCCCTTGGAATTTGATCTCCTTCAACAGTAGTGAGTTTGAATGTGCCGTCAAGAAGCTTCTGACTTATCACATACGGTCCTTCCCAATTGGGCCCAAACACACCTGTCGCGATCATAATTCTTTTCAGGACTAGATCTCCGATTCCAAAGCTGCGTTGGCGAACTTTAGAATTGAAATGTCTGGCTATTCTTTGTTGATGAGCTGCAATTCTGAGTTCAGCCTCTTCTCTTTTCTCATCAAGAAGATCTAGTGCTTCAGATTGCAATTTTTCATTTTCCATTTGATTGAAGTGGATTCTCCTATGTGAAGGGATCTCTGTTTCTACCGGAACCATTGCTTCTGACCCGTATGCTAATGAAAACGGAGTATGCCCAGTTGCAGTTTTGTGGGTAGTTCTATATGCCCATAGTGCTAGTGGTAGCTTATCGACCCAACCACCCTTTGCTCTTTCAAGTTGCTTTTTGATGGTTGACTTGATAATTTTATTTACTGCTTCCACTTGCCCGTTTGTCTGCGGATGAGCCACTGCTGAGAAGCTTTTCAGGATTTTGAATCGCTTGCAAAAGTCTTGGAATTCTTCACTTTCAAATTGAGTACCATTATCTGTAATTATCTTTTGAGGCACACCGTATCTGCAAATAATATTCTTAGTCACAAAATTTATCATCTTTTTGGAGGTGATGGTTGCCAATGGTTCAGCTTCAGCCCATTTAGTGAAATAATCTACAGCAACAATGGCATATTTGATTCCAGATTTGGCGATTGGTAGCGGCCCAATGAGATCCATTCCCCAAATTGCGAATGGCCACGGACTGATCATCTGTGTGAGTTCAGTAGAAGGTGCTCTAGGAATTTTGGCAAATCTTTGACATCTGTCACATTTTCGAGAGTAATCTGCAGCATCTCGATTAATTTCTGGCCAAAAATATCCATATCGGAGAATTTTCTTTGCTAAAGTTTGACCACCTGAATGATCCCCACATTCTCCTCCATGTACCTCTGATAGGATTATTTTGGCTTCTTCTTTGGATACACATCGAAGTAGTGGCATTGAGAATCCTCGTCTGTATAATTGACCATCCTGGATTATGTATCGTGAGGCTTTTCTCAGTAGCTTCTGTCGTTCTTTAGAGTTTTCTGGTAAAGAGCCATTGAGTAGATACTTTGTTATTGGAGTCATCCATGATTCTTGCTCTTGTGACACACTCATGATCCAATCGATATCCATTTCATCAATGCTTGGATTTGACAAAACTTCCACTGGAACTAATCCCAAGGATTGGGCTTCGCCATAACTTGAGTATTTTGCGAGAGAATCTGCTTTCATGTTTTCTTCTCGAGGAATATGACTTATCGTGTAATGGTCGAATTCACATAAAAGTTCCCAAGCCTTTGACACATAAGCGGGCAAATTTCCTCCTTTCGTTTGAAACTCCTTCTTGACTTGGCATACTATAAGCTGAGAATCACTGAAGATCTGTAATGCTCGAATGTTTAGTTCTTTAGCAATCTTCAAACCAGCAATCAGAGCTTCATATTCCGCTTCATTGTTTGTTGAAGGAAATTCTAATCTTAGTGCATAGCATAAAGACCGGCCTTCAGGAGTTTCAAAAACAATTCCAGCACCTGAACAGTAATCATTTCTTGCGCCATCTACAAATAACTTCCATTGGATTGGGGAGTTCTCGATTGTTTCTTCCTCGCTGCTACCCTTGTCTGTAAATTCTGCGATAAAATCTGCCAAAGCTTGTCCGTTGATCGCTTTTCTGGGATGATAAGTGAGGTCATATTGACTCAGTTCAATATTCCACTTTAGGAGGCGGCCCGAAGTCTCGGGGCGAAACAGGACTTGCTTTAAAGGTTGATCAGTGAGGACTTTGATAGGATGAGCCTGGAAATATTGCCTCAACTTTCTTGAGGCAATCAATAGACAATAGGCGAGTTTTTCCAACTTGGAGTAATTCATTTCTGCCCCAGTGAGTCTTTTGCTGATATAGTAAACTGGATGTTGAATCCTTTTGTCTTCCCGTACCAGCGCTGCACTTAAAGCATGAGATGAAACTGCCAAGTATATAAGAAGATCCTCGCCATCGCCTGGCCTAGAAAGTATTGGAGGCGTTTCCATATGTTGAATCAATTCTTCAAAAGCTTTCTGGCATTCGGGAGTCCAGTCAAAGTTTTTCTTTCCTTTCTTTAGAGCGTCGAAGAATGGAATGCATTTATCAGTAGCTTTGGATATGAACCGACTTAAGGCGGCAACTTTTCCATTGAGACTTTGCAATTCCCTCTTTGTTTTAGGAGCTTTGACTGCTTTTAAGGCAGTGATTTGAGCTGGGCTAGCTTCAATGCCCCTAGCGCTCACGATGAAACCCAAGAACTTCCCGGATTCCACTCCGAATGAACATTTTAAAGGGTTAAGCTTCATTCCGTATCTTCGGAGGATTGCAAACATTTCTGCTAAGTGTTCGATGTGATCCACTGCTTTCTTAGATTTTACTAGCATGTCATCAACGTAAACTTCCATAGTCTTTCCCAACTGCGGTTTGAACATAGCATTGACCAGTCTTTGGTATGTTGCCCCCGCATTCTTCAACCCGAAGGGCATAACTCTGTAACAGTAGAGACCGACATCGGTGATAAAGCTTGTGTCCTCCTGATCTGGCTCATGCATCATGATCTGATTATATCCGGAGTAGGCATCCATAAAAGACAACAATTCATGACCCGCTGTTCCATCTACCAGTTGATCGATCCTGGGTAATGGGAAGCAGTCTTTGGGACAGGCTTTGTTTAGATCTGAAAAGTCGATGCACACTCTCCATTTACCGTTGGCTTTCTTAACCAGCACTGGATTTGAAACCCAATTTGGATAGGTAGATTCTCTGATGAAGTTATTCTCCATGAGCCGATCAACTTCCTCTTTCAATGCTGTTGACCTTTCTGGACCTTGGATCCTTCTTTTCTGTTTTACGGGCGTGAATTTTGGGTCAATATTCAGAGCATGTACCGCAACTTCTGGGGATATTCCGCACATATCGGCATGGGTCCAAGCGAAAACATCCAGATTTGCTTTCAAAAAAGATATCAAGGCATTCTGAACTGACGCGTTGAGTTGTGAACCCACATTTAGCACCTTGTTTGGGTCCTTCAGATCAACGGGCACCGGTACCGTCGTTTCTGCTGGTACCACTCTATTCTCCCCCGCACTGGCCTTTCTAGGATCCATCTCTTTTCGTGCCCCGCTATGCTCACCAGTGCAGGGTCCACCCTGTAGTTGCTATAGGGTTGGTGTTTTGATGCGGATTGGGGTTGCCGCATCCTTTCCCATCTCTCTCTTCCTTGTTTCTCGCAGCTCTGTCATATAACATTCTCGCCCAGCGTTCTGGTCTCCTTTAATAACTCCTACTCCATTGTCTGTAGGGAATTTAATAGTAAGACACCATGGGGCAAGGACAGCTTTGAACGCTGCAAGAGTAGGACGTCCAAAGAAAGCATTATAAGCAGAAAATTCATCTACTATCACAAAAGTTTGCTTGCGAACTACTTTTCTTTCTCCTTCCCCGAGTTCCACAAGCAAGTCAATGGTTCCTACTGGTTGCTTCGGCTCCCCGGCGAAGCCAGCAATTTTTTGCGATGATGCCTGCACTTCAACCATAGGAATTTTCATCTGGTCGAAGGTTTTCTTAAAGAGGATATTACAGGATGCGCCGCTGTCGATAAGAATCCTTCTGACGATGGCTGGCCCAATGCCGGCCGAGATGACCAAAGGATCCAAGGTCGGGGCTTCAATACCGATGGAATCCCTGGTTTTGAATACAATGTCATCATTGAATGTCTTTCGTTGCTTCAAAGGCGTAGTGTCCTCCAGAACAAAAACATTTTCTTCCCCCGGTGCATATTTCAAGGCCCGGGAATACCTTTCCATCTCACCCCAGCTTTTGCCCGCTGGGTGAGGTCCTCCTGTAATGATATTGATAACAGGCCTTCCAGACTCAAAGCCTGCGTCCTTGCCATTAGTCCCAGATTGATGAGCAGGAGTTTGCTGCCCCTGGTTTGACGAAGCAGGATTATTATTATCATTCTTCTTCACAAATTGCTGTAGCTTATTTTCCCTTAACAATTCTTCAATTAGATTCTTCAATTGGCGGCAGTCATCAGTATCATGACCGGGCTGATTATGGAAGCGACAGAACCTCCCACTTTGCACGGCTTTTTTCCCGGTTCTCAAGACTGGGGGTTTAGGATAATTGACAGAATCTTTGGTAGCCAGGTAGATTCGTTCTGGAGTATCTGACAAAGGTGTGTATTCTGATGGCTTGAAGGATCTATGCTTCTTCTGATTATTCTGTTGTTTTCCATTGTTGTTCTCCCTCTTCTGTCCCACAGACTCATTTTTGTGTGGAGCATTGGCGTTAGCTTCAACCTTTTCCAATGCTGCTTTTGTCGATACAGGGCGGCTCTCCAGACGCATGAACTCGTCTGCTTTCTTGTAGAACTTTTCGAGAGAGCTTGGTTCCTTCATATTCAACCATCTTCCAAACTCACTAGATTTATCTATGGCCCTCATCAAATAGGTCAAGACCATGCGAGGTTCCGCATTATCCACCTCAGCTAACGCTATATTAAAGCGATTTAAGAAAGACTTGATAGTTTCCCCCGGATTCTGCTCCAAACCAGATAACGACATGATGTCTTTGGCCTTTGAAGCATATAGCCTAAATTGCTCTTTAAATTTCCTGGTTAGGTCTGAAAACTGATCGATGGACCGGACAGGTAGCTTTGTGAACCAAAGCAAAGCTACGCCTTCCAGATATACGGGAAAATATCTGCATTTTACTTCATCTGAGGCTCGGGCACCCGTCATATGCCAATCATATTTGTACAGAAATTCGTTTGGATCACTTGTCCCCCTATAAGCTGGGATAGTTGGAGGAGCAAATTTTCGTGGGAATTCAGCCTTTAGAATTTTTTCAGTAAATGGAGTCTTGCTTGGAGCAAAGCCCCATTCTTTCTCATCTTCGACTCTTTGCATGCTCTCCTTCATAATTTGGCGAACCATTCCAGAGAGATATTCTTCATCATTGCGAGCCCTAGATCCACCTACCTCAGGAAGTATTTGCTCAGCGGGGTTAGTGTCCCTTTCGGAAACATTCCTTTCTTCAGTTTCATGAATATTACCAGCAAAATTCCTTTCATTAGCTGTTGATTGACGGTTTGCCCCGAGCAAATCGTTCAACTTATTCAGGATTAAGGCGTTTTTGGGCATTCTGGGCTTCCATTTGCACATTTTGAGCATGTATCTGTCTGTTCAACCCCAAAATTGCGGCATCCAACTCTGCTTTCGTAACCCCGACAGTTGGAGTGGCTTGATTTGGTGTTGGGGAAGCGGAGGTTCCCTCTTGAGCGTTTGCAGATCTCACAGATTTACTTTTCCTTCCAGGAGCCATGATTTCGGATAGACTTCTGGTTCTTAAAGAAACTTTATCTACAAATCTTTCTGAAGCAATGATGGTAGATCTCCTGAGTTCAATTCTCAGTGAAAGCACCAAAATGTTAACGCTCAAATTTAAACGCTGACACCCTGGTGTATAGAATGTGATTGTGAAAGCACCACCCGTTCGTATGGGAATCAGAAATAAGCAGAAAGTATGTAGAAAAACAGTAAGAGACACAGTATTTATAGTGGTTCGGCTTATAATTGAGCCTACGTCCACTTTAATCTTTTTATCACAAGTTTGATTACAATTCTTTACAAAATCTCTCAATTACAACACACTTCAAGTGATGGGATATGTAGAACAAGTAGCTCAAGCTTTGATGTTGACAATCATCTTCCAATCCATGGTGAACGTAGATGATTTCTTTATGGAGTTCTTTTAGGAGTTTGTTGGATCTCAAAAGCTTCTAGTGTTGAAGCAGTCTGGAATTCGGCAGAGTAATGGCGCTTGAAATTGATCAACTCCCCCCCCCCCCCAAAAGTCCTTAAGTGTTGGAGGTGGTCACCTATTTATAGAGGCCTTCGATGTCAAATTGTAGGTAGCTGCCGAGTTAAGTTAGATCATGGGTCGGCTCCGGGTTAGACTAAGTCATGGGTCGGCGCCAATCTATTATGCCCAGTCTACGGCTTAAGCAGAAAACACATGTTAACGTGTTATGAGCTAACTGTTATGACCCAAGTCCTAGGTCGTTACCGAGTTAACGACTCAAGTATGAACCGGTATGCTTTTTGATACTTAAGTCGGCCACCAAATTGGGTAGGTAGGTCGGCACACATGCTGGGTCAGAACTCACTACCGATCATTAAGTCAGCAAACCTCCTTTAATGTAACGACCCGTATTTTTACGTGTCGATAAATCGTAGAATTTACAGGTTGTTAGTGTTGTTTGTGTTGTCTCTAGCCTGAGTCATATGGAGAGTAACACGTGTGTTGAAGGGTTGAGTCGTGACCGACTCATAGGTTGGAACGAGTTATGGAGTTAACTCGTGACCGAGTCATAGAGTTGCCGACTTAGTGTCTTAGGTCGTGTGGGCGAGTTAGGGAAGCCAGCGACTCAGGAGTAGACGACTTAGAGTGTGACCGAGTCATGGGAGAATCTGACCGACCCATGGGATAAGTCGTGACCGACTTATAGAAGCAGCGACCTAAAGGTTAGACGACTTAGTGTTGGACCGACCTAAGAAGTGACCGACTCATGGGTTAGCGACTTAAGGGGTTAAGGCTTAGGTCGTGGGGTCTTGAGTTGGTAGGGGCTTGGGTCGGCAGGGTGTTATCTCGTTAGGAGGTTGAGTCGTTAGGGGCTTAGGTCGTTGAGTCGGCTAGGAGTTAGGTCGTATGACCCTGTGTTCTGTTAGGTCGGCGGGAAGTTAAGTCGGCAGCGACCTAAATTAGGTCGCTAGGGAAGATAGGTCGGCAGGGTTTTTAGGTCGTGTGAGTTAAGGACTGAACATACTAAGTTGGTAGCGACTTAGTGATGAGTCGTAGGTCGTTAATGTTATAAGTCGTTAGGTCGGCCTTGGGCTTAAGTCGTTAGATTGTTAGGTCGTTAGGCTGCACTGTTGTGATGAGTCGTGAGCCGTTGGGTCTTGCATGCGCTTGTGTTTTAGGTCGTAGGTCGGGGTAGTTGAGTCGTGCATTGGGTTGGACATGCGCGTACTAGGTCGCAGGATGGCATGGGTCGGCAGCGACCTATGTTAGGTCGGAGATTTCTTAGGTCGGCGACGACCTAAAACTGAGCCTACGAGTTACGACCTAAGGAGTTTTCAGCCTATAAATAGAGGGGTTTGGCTCACTTTTTGGCACCGGTTTTTGAAGCGACGAAGTGCTGCCATTTTGGGAACTCGACTACAACATTTCTTCATCTTCTTTTCTCCATTCTAATCTAGTTCTAACATCCACCCAAGATCGAAGATTTAGATTGAAGATTCAAGTGCCAAAGTTGAAGATCTTCATCCGTTTGAGCTAGATTTCATCGATTGAGGCGAAATATTGCCGGATCAAGCCTTGATCTTCGCTGTCCAGATCTGAAGTGTTTAGTTTTTAGGTTGTTTTGGTGATTTGGTGAGTGGTAGTTATCTCTCACGCGGATCCAAAGGAGTATATTGGATTGGTGGCATGTTTGGATGTTAAAGTTAGAGATTTCATGCATTTTTCTTAGATCGAAGTCTAGATCCATGTTTTTTGAAGATGTTTACTTATGCAAGTTAGTTTAACAAGCATTAGAGACAAAACCCATGTTTTATAATTGATAGACCTATGCTAAAAACCATGATTTCACATATGTTGGACTTTTGCTCGTTTATTTACGAAATTGCCATTATAGTTGATATTGCTTATATTGCTTGTTAGATCTTGTTTGAATGATTGATATTTGAATGTATGATTGATTTGATTGTTTCCAAGTTAGCTAGTAGTTGATTTGGAACAAGAGGATGGAAGAGGATTCAAAAGCTATGGAAGAAGGCTCTTGAATGGTGAAAGCTGCTTAAGGCATATGTAGCGGATGTTGAAGCTCATATGTATAGATTGGATGATGTTGAGATGGGACTTTGCCATGATTTGATGAGGCAAACCATGTTGTTGAGATGAGACTTTGCTTTGATGCGATGAAGCGAAGTATGATGTGAGTTTTGGCTTAATCCAAGCAGGGATCATTCCAAGCATGTTGATAACTTGAAGGGTAGTTCAAGTTGGTTGATAATGGATTGTTCAAGAGGTAGCTTGAGCTTGTATGAGGATTGTCGTCAAGAAGGATGGCTAGGAGGCCTGGATCTCATCGTGGTTGAAGGTTCTAGCATGCTCAAAAGCAAGAGTACATGGGCCGCCCATAACGACTACAGGTAGGTAGTCGGGACACCCAAAAGACTACAGGTAGGTAGTTGAGTACTCTGGGCAAAGTAGATAAGTCCTAGGCACAAGGCAGTGTGCGGAGTTATGGTTAGAACCGGGGTTACCATTAGCCCTTGACAGGTGGTCATTCAACTAACGGTGAAATCAAGGCAAAGTTAACAGTGATAGCCAGAGTCATGGATGTTTGGTTGTATCATCATTCGGTCTCAAGAGCGGTGTTTTCTGGGTGCTTATCTGATCTTGGTTTAGGCCTTGGGGGTTTGTATTTGGAAAACATCGACCTTGACTCGAGTGATAATTACTTTACTTTAATTGCCTGCTGTGTTATGCCTGCTTCTCCTTAGTGTGTGTCTGGGGGCTATCACTGTAGAAAGAGGTGGAGTGGGATGGTTTGGTTCCTATTCCTTTTATCCTTTATGCTCTTTTGGTATGTTTGATAGTTAATTTACTGCTCACTAAGACTTTGTCTGACTCAAGGTTTTATGTCTCCTCTTATTACCTTGGGCTGTTCATCCATGTTGGGATGGGCAGACTAGGTAGCAGGTGACAGGTGCTGTTCTTAGAGATCTACGCTGATGATGACGAAGACGAGCAGGAGGCTTTGCATACTAGTTTTCTTACTATATGTACTGGGTGTTCCGCTGTTATATCTGATTGAGTGTTTGTAGTGAGGCTTTGATGTATGGATGATTCATGTTTGTATAAAACTACTACGATGCTTATAGGATGATTTTTCTGTTATGGAGCTTCACTATATATTTCTCTATTGTATTTTATCCATGCGCTGTGAGTTGTACGACAGAGATTCTTTTGTTTTGTTTTACCCTGACTGTCGTCCATGGCTGCCTGGCACGCCTTTCAGCGCATTATTTCCTTGATTTGGTGCGGGAGTCATGGGCGGTCGTCACATTTGGTATCAGAGCTTTGGTTAATCGATTTTAGCCAACGCTCGCTGATGTAACTACGTAAGAGAGACGTAATTGTAATTTGATGGATGATTACTATATATAATATAGTAGTTTAGAAGGGTTTGAACTCCTTATGCAGTTGTTTCTTAAGGTGTTCTAATCATTCTTATTTACAGATATTAAGGATGAGTCGAAGTGAGAGACAAGCTGCGAGGGGTAGCCGTGATGCTAGGGAAGCTGTTGATTATGCTCCTATGTTTGAGGCCATGATGACTTCAATCATGAGGAGAATACCAGCTTCAGGATCATCTGTGGATGTGGGAGTTCAAGTTCAAGCTCCGAGACCGGTAGATTTTGCTAAGCTTTGCAAGGATTATACTTCTCTTGGAGGAAAAGCTTTCTTGGGGACGGAGTCGACTATTGAGGTGCAGAGATGGATTGATGCATGTCGAAGGATCTTTGGTGACTTAGGGATTGAGGATGCAACTAAGAGGAAGCTTGCATCGAGACAGCTTCAGGGAAGAGCTGCTGATTGGTGGAATTCTATCACCATCGATACTCCAGAAGAAGAGATTACTTGGGAGCAATTCCAAGTCAGATTTGAAGCTAAGTTTATCTCTACGGCTCAGAAATCTGTCTTGTTTAAGAGGTTTGTAGAGCTCAAGCAGGGTGGGAGGCCTGTTCTTGAGTATATTTCTGAGTTTGAAGCTTTGTCCAAGTATGCCAGATCGTACATTGATTTTCCCTATCAGAAGAATGAGAAGTTTGTGACTGGTCTGGATGCTTATCTTGGGAGGCAGTTAGTGGATCATTTGGACGATCCATTTGAGAAGCTTGTGGAGAAAGCCCTTAGGCATGAGAGTTTGTTTCCTAAGGAAAGTTCTGTTGTTGCTGTAACCAGGGAAGGATCTAAACCACACCAGAATGGCAATAAGAGGAGGAAGCAGCAGCAGCAGAAGGGTAAGGATGGCCAGAAGAAGCCGAAAGGCGAAGTGACTTGTTATAACTGCCAACAGAAGGGCCATCTTTACAAAGATTGTAAGAATCCCAAGGTGCCGGGAAAGTGTTATAACTGTGATAAGCTGGGACATATCAAGAAGGATTGCCCAGAGCCGAGGAAAGATAGGCAGATTGTGCAAGCCTATGCTTTGGGAGTTGTGCCGTCGTCTTCAAAAGCTCCGACTGCTGAAGAAAAGGGGAAGAGTGTGGTGGTTCAAGGTACTCTTTCTATTTGTGGTGTTCCAGTTAGAGTGTTGTTTGATACTGGAGCGTCGCATTCTTTTGTTTGTGATGATTTGGTAAGCCGGTTAGGTATGAAACCGGATATTGTTGATAGGCCATTGGTTGTGACTAATCCGGTAGGGGGTTCGTCATGTTTGTGTATGTTATGCCGTGGTCTAGTTGTGTCGAGTCATGATTGCTCGTTTGTTTGTGATTGCTTTGTTCTGAACTTTGCGGGGTTCGGAATTATTTTGGGTATGGACTGGCTTAGGAAGTATGCGGCAAGGATTGATTGTGAGAGGCTTGAGGTGACAGTCGGGAATGTGGAAGGGCGAAAGGTTGTGATACGATGTAAGCATGAAGAAGGCGTCTTCATGAGCTTCATGTATTCGCTAGTTGTTCCACGGGATGGACTGTCATCAGTGCCTATTGTGAATGAGTTTGGTGATGTCTTTGAGGAAGTCAAAGGGTTGCCGCCGCATAGGGAGATCGAGTTTCGTATCGATCTAGTTGAGGGAGCCAGACCTGTTGTGATGCCTCTTAGGCGGATGGCACCGAGGGAGCAGCAAGAGCTGAAGGTGCAAGTTGATGACCTTTTGCAGAAAGGATTCATTCGGAGAAGTGTGTCCGAATGGGGTGCGCCAGTTGTGTTCGCAACCAAAGCGGATGGATCGTTGAGGTTGTGTGTGGATTATCGTGAGCTGAATAAGGTGACTAAGAAGAACAAGTATCCATTGCCGAGAATAGATGACTTGTTTGATCAGCTTCACGAGGCTAAGGTGTTTTCTCAGATGGATTTGGCAACGGGATTTCACCAGTTGAGAGTGGCAAAGGATAGTGTGCCGAAGACTGCTTTCAGGACACCATCCGGGTTTTATGAGTGGCTGGTAATGCCGTTTGGATTGACTAACGCGCCAGCATATTTTGTGGATCTTATGAATAGGGTATTCAGAGATCAGTTGAATAAGTTCGTGCTTGTGTTCGTGGATGATATTTTGGTTTACTCCAGAACCGAGGAAGAGCACAAGACGCACTTGAGGATTGTTTTGGGAATTTTGTGGAAACATCAGCTGAAGGCTAAGTTTTCGAAGTGTCACTTCTGGAAGAGTGAAGTGAGGTTCTTAGGCCATGTTATCTCTGGAAATGGAATAGCGGTTGACCCCGCTAAGGTGGCAGCGATCCAGGATTGGGTTAGACCTAAGAATGCATCTGATGTGAGAAGTTTTCTTGGATTAGCAGGATATTATCGTCGGTTTATCAAAGACTTTTCCAAGATAGCTGCACCGTTGACAGGATTGACGAAGAAGAACCAAGTGTTCAGATGGGATGATAAGTGTGAGCAAGCTTTCGTAATCCTGAAAGAACGACTGACAAGTGCTCCTGTTTTGACTATTCCGAGTGGGAATGATGAGATGGTGGTTTACACCGATGCATGTGGCACTGGACTAGGAGCGGTGCTAATGCAGAAGGATAAAGTTGTTGCGTATGCTAGTCGACAACTAAAGCCGCATGAAAGGAATTATCCGACTCATGATTTGGAGTTAGCGGCGATTGTGTTTGCTTTGAAGATGTGGAGACACTATCTATTGGGAGTTAGATTCGAGCTGTTTACAGATCATAAGTCGTTGAAGTATCTGTTTTCCCAAAAGGATTTGAATCTTCGACAGCAACGGTGGCTAGAGTTCTTAGCATCGTATGATTTTGGTATAGCCTATACTCCAGGGAAAGGTAACGCAGTGGCTGATGCGTTAAGTCGAAGACATGCAGGATTGGGAGCCATGTTTTCGGAATGGAAGAGTCTTGAGTATTTGGCTGGATTTGATTTCAGGCCTAGATGTGAATTGGAACCTGAGATGTTGGCAAACTTATCGATAAGGCCTACTCTTGTGGAAAGAATTGGCGAGAGGCAAAGGAGAGATGATAAGCTTATCAAGATTATCCGTGATTTGGAATCCGGATTGGATCCAGAAAAGGATAAAGGATTTGAAGTCGATCGAGAGGGTTGGCTTCGAAAGCAAGGGCGACTAGTTGTTCCCGATGTAGATGGATTGAGAGATGAAGTTCTGAGGGAGAGTCATCACTCGA
Organism: Allium cepa; assembly: GCA_030765085.1. Lineage (NCBI taxonomy): Eukaryota > Viridiplantae > Streptophyta > Magnoliopsida > Asparagales > Amaryllidaceae > Allium > Allium cepa. The sequence goes on from CM060941.1 coordinate 6,402,474, forward strand.
AGTTGACAATTCATCCAGGTGGAAATAAGATGTATCGGGATATGAAGAGAACCTACTACTGGGAAGGTATGAAGAAGGATGTTGGAAATTTTATTTCCAAGTGTATGAATTGCCAGTTGGTGAAAGCTGAGCAGAAGAAGCCCAGTGGATTGCTTCAGCCATTAGAGGTTCCTACATGGAAGTGGGAGCAAGTGTCGATGGACTTTATCGATGGTCTACCTAGGACAAGAGCAGGGAATGAAGGGATTTGGGTCATAGTAGATCGTTTGACCAAGAGTGCAAGGTTCATTCCTGTTCGATCGACTAGGACTGCATCGAAGTTGGCTGAATTATATGTGAAGTGGATAGTTCGTTTCCATGGTGTTTCGAAGAGTATAGTGAGCGATCGAGATCCATTGTTCACTAGTAGATTTTGGAAGAGCTTCCAGGAAGTTTTGGGAACTGAGTTGTGTTTGAGTACAGCTTATCACCCTCAAACAGATGGTCAGACTGAGAGAGTCAACCGAGTTTTGGAAGATCTTCTTAGAGCATGTGTTTTGGACTTCGGAGGATCATGGGAAGATCACCTTCATTTGGTGGAGTTTGCTTATAATAACAGTTATCAGTCGAGTATTGGTATGGCACCATATGAGGCATTATATGGAAGACCGTGTAACTCTCCGACATGTTGGTTGGAAACTGGAGAAAAGCTGATACTTGGGCCAGAGATGATTCGACAGACTTCAGATTGTATAGAGATCATTCGGCAACGAATGAAGGCAGCCCAAGATCGTCAGAAAAGTTATGCCGATAATCGTCGTAAGGATTTGGAATTCGACGTAGGTGATATGGTTTTTGTGAAGATTTCTCCTCTGAAGAGTGTCATTAGATTCGGGAAGAAAGGAAAGTTAACTCCTAGATTTGTTGGACCATTCCCGATTATCGAGCGTATTGGAAAGCTCGCTTATAGATTGGAGTTACCGGAAAAGATGGCGGGTGTGCACAGTGTTTTTCATGTATCTTATCTACGGAAGTATATGCACGACCCAACTACGGTGGTTTCTGCTGATAGCTGTGAAGACTTGGAGGTTGATCCAGTTGTTTCGAGACCTCGTAAGCCGCTTCGTATTGTTGAAACCGATACGAAACAGCTTAGGAGGAAGACGATTACGTTGCTCAAGATACAATGGAGTGATGATGTTAACGACTGTACATGGGAGGAGGAAGAGAGGATGAAGGCAGCTCATCCAGAACTCTTCGAGGTATGGCCCTAAGGTGTCGTGACATCTCATGAATTTGTACCTTGATTTCCTATCTTAGAATTCTGCATGCTAGGCAAGAATTGGATGCATGGTTTGTTGATTGCTATGGATGGTAGGCATGCGGATTATCTTTGATTGCTGTTGTTTGCTTGGAATTTCGGGAGCGAAATTCCTAAGGGGGAGAGAATGTAACGACCCGTATTTTTACGTGTCGATAAATCGTAGAATTTACAGGTTGTTAGTGTTGTTTGTGTTGTCTCTAGCCTGAGTCATATGGAGAGTAACACGTGTGTTGAAGGGTTGAGTCGTGACCGACTCATAGGTTGGAACGAGTTATGGAGTTAACTCGTGACCGAGTCATAGAGTTGCCGACTTAGTGTCTTAGGTCGTGTGGGCGAGTTAGGGAAGCCAGCGACTCAGGAGTAGACGACTTAGAGTGTGACCGAGTCATGGGAGAATCTGACCGACCCATGGGATAAGTCGTGACCGACTTATAGAAGCAGCGACCTAAAGGTTAGACGACTTAGTGTTGGACCGACCTAAGAAGTGACCGACTCATGGGTTAGCGACTTAAGGGGTTAAGGCTTAGGTCGTGGGGTCTTGAGTTGGTAGGGGCTTGGGTCGGCAGGGTGTTATCTCGTTAGGAGGTTGAGTCGTTAGGGGCTTAGGTCGTTGAGTCGGCTAGGAGTTAGGTCGTATGACCCTGTGTTCTGTTAGGTCGGCGGGAAGTTAAGTCGGCAGCGACCTAAATTAGGTCGCTAGGGAAGATAGGTCGGCAGGGTTTTTAGGTCGTGTGAGTTAAGGACTGAACATACTAAGTTGGTAGCGACTTAGTGATGAGTCGTAGGTCGTTAATGTTATAAGTCGTTAGGTCGGCCTTGGGCTTAAGTCGTTAGATTGTTAGGTCGTTAGGCTGCACTGTTGTGATGAGTCGTGAGCCGTTGGGTCTTGCATGCGCTTGTGTTTTAGGTCGTAGGTCGGGGTAGTTGAGTCGTGCATTGGGTTGGACATGCGCGTACTAGGTCGCAGGATGGCATGGGTCGGCAGCGACCTATGTTAGGTCGGAGATTTCTTAGGTCGGCGACGACCTAAAACTGAGCCTACGAGTTACGACCTAAGGAGTTTTCAGCCTATAAATAGAGGGGTTTGGCTCACTTTTTGGCACCGGTTTTTGAAGCGACGAAGTGCTGCCATTTTGGGAACTCGACTACAACATTTCTTCATCTTCTTTTCTCCATTCTAATCTAGTTCTAACATCCACCCAAGATCGAAGATTTAGATTGAAGATTCAAGTGCCAAAGTTGAAGATCTTCATCCGTTTGAGCTAGATTTCATCGATTGAGGCGAAATATTGCCGGATCAAGCCTTGATCTTCGCTGTCCAGATCTGAAGTGTTTAGTTTTTAGGTTGTTTTGGTGATTTGGTGAGTGGTAGTTATCTCTCACGCGGATCCAAAGGAGTATATTGGATTGGTGGCATGTTTGGATGTTAAAGTTAGAGATTTCATGCATTTTTCTTAGATCGAAGTCTAGATCCATGTTTTTTGAAGATGTTTACTTATGCAAGTTAGTTTAACAAGCATTAGAGACAAAACCCATGTTTTATAATTGATAGACCTATGCTAAAAACCATGATTTCACATATGTTGGACTTTTGCTCGTTTATTTACGAAATTGCCATTATAGTTGATATTGCTTATATTGCTTGTTAGATCTTGTTTGAATGATTGATATTTGAATGTATGATTGATTTGATTGTTTCCAAGTTAGCTAGTAGTTGATTTGGAACAAGAGGATGGAAGAGGATTCAAAAGCTATGGAAGAAGGCTCTTGAATGGTGAAAGCTGCTTAAGGCATATGTAGCGGATGTTGAAGCTCATATGTATAGATTGGATGATGTTGAGATGGGACTTTGCCATGATTTGATGAGGCAAACCATGTTGTTGAGATGAGACTTTGCTTTGATGCGATGAAGCGAAGTATGATGTGAGTTTTGGCTTAATCCAAGCAGGGATCATTCCAAGCATGTTGATAACTTGAAGGGTAGTTCAAGTTGGTTGATAATGGATTGTTCAAGAGGTAGCTTGAGCTTGTATGAGGATTGTCGTCAAGAAGGATGGCTAGGAGGCCTGGATCTCATCGTGGTTGAAGGTTCTAGCATGCTCAAAAGCAAGAGTACATGGGCCGCCCATAACGACTACAGGTAGGTAGTCGGGACACCCAAAAGACTACAGGTAGGTAGTTGAGTACTCTGGGCAAAGTAGATAAGTCCTAGGCACAAGGCAGTGTGCGGAGTTATGGTTAGAACCGGGGTTACCATTAGCCCTTGACAGGTGGTCATTCAACTAACGGTGAAATCAAGGCAAAGTTAACAGTGATAGCCAGAGTCATGGATGTTTGGTTGTATCATCATTCGGTCTCAAGAGCGGTGTTTTCTGGGTGCTTATCTGATCTTGGTTTAGGCCTTGGGGGTTTGTATTTGGAAAACATCGACCTTGACTCGAGTGATAATTACTTTACTTTAATTGCCTGCTGTGTTATGCCTGCTTCTCCTTAGTGTGTGTCTGGGGGCTATCACTGTAGAAAGAGGTGGAGTGGGATGGTTTGGTTCCTATTCCTTTTATCCTTTATGCTCTTTTGGTATGTTTGATAGTTAATTTACTGCTCACTAAGACTTTGTCTGACTCAAGGTTTTATGTCTCCTCTTATTACCTTGGGCTGTTCATCCATGTTGGGATGGGCAGACTAGGTAGCAGGTGACAGGTGCTGTTCTTAGAGATCTACGCTGATGATGACGAAGACGAGCAGGAGGCTTTGCATACTAGTTTTCTTACTATATGTACTGGGTGTTCCGCTGTTATATCTGATTGAGTGTTTGTAGTGAGGCTTTGATGTATGGATGATTCATGTTTGTATAAAACTACTACGATGCTTATAGGATGATTTTTCTGTTATGGAGCTTCACTATATATTTCTCTATTGTATTTTATCCATGCGCTGTGAGTTGTACGACAGAGATTCTTTTGTTTTATTTTACCTTGACTATCATCCATGGCTACCTGGCACGCCTTTCAGCGCACTATTTCCTTGTTTTGGTGCGGGAGTCATGGGCGGTCGTCACATTTAAGCTTTAGGTCGGCAACTGATTCGAACCTTGGGTCGGCGACCTACTTAAACCTTAGGTCGGCAACCTATTTAGACTTTTAGGTCGGCAACCCTTTTCTGCCTTATGCAGTTAAGTCGGTCTCCCATATTAAGATACTAGGTCGGTACCCCTTCGTAAGTCCTAGGTCGGAACCTCTTTAAGCCTTAAGTCGGCATTACTTTAACTCTTAGGTCGGTATCCCCCTGTTAGCTTTTAGATTGTTATGCCTTGTTAGATCGACATCCCTTCACGCCTTAGGTCGGCATCACTTGGGTCAGTAGTCTATGAACCGAGGCAGGGTTAACACACTCCAAATTCAACCTTCGATTTCAATCTCAATTTATTCAAGTAAATTTCAACTCCAGTTTGAATTAATCCCAATTCAAGTTGAATTAACCTTGATACTTTCCAAATTCAAATCAAATTCCATTTGAATTTGAAACTACTCAGCTTTAATCACAATTCCAAATCAAATTTCAATTTGAACTAATTTCAAATTAAATCTCACTTTAAATCATCTCGAATTATATAAATTCGAGTAAAATTTTCAAATGTTGGTTTAACCTCTTAAACCAATTAACCTTTATTTTTAAAGTTTTTAATTTAATTCTGAGTCCAAATTTCAGAATTTCATTTTAAATTACCTTTGCTTCCACATAAACTTATTTCTAGGTTCAAATAATAATTCAAATCCTTTTTAGATAATTTACTCTTTGAAATCCAATTTATCACCAAATTACCACTTTGAAACCAATCTTTACAATTTCAGTTTGCAAGTTCATTTTAAATACTCAGATCTTAATGTTCAAAGTGATTTCATTTCAAATATTCCAATTCACAGTTACATAAATTATTGATAATAACAGGATGATATTAGGATAAATAAACATCCAATTTATTTAAAACATCCATCTTCCATTACCCATTCCCAGATCTCAACCCTGTTTGAGATCACATATACTCCCTACCAAATCAACTCCTTTAACTTCCATAAGTTAAATCTCAATTTAATCCCATTAACCTTACTCAAATTTGAATTCCCACTTCAAATTTCAAAATTCTTTCCCACTTATAAGTTCAAAACTTATATCACTTTGGGTTTTTGCATCACACTTCAAGGAAAATCAAAACTCAACACCTTAGAGTTTATTTCAAATCATCTTTGATATTAGGTATATCCACATATATATACATATTTACTTCTTGGCCCACCAAGCCATATTTTTAAAATTTAAACCACCTTTGGTTTTAATTGAAAACGGTTTTCTTTAAAGCTTTCAAATAACTCTTATTTTAAAATAAGATCACATTCAAAATATTCTGAATAATACTATTTATTATTTGTCTTAACATTTTGAAAACAATTTCAAATGTTTTTAGACGTAGGATTCAAAAATTCTCAATTTATATCCTTTCTAATTTACAAGTTATTCTCATCTAATGGTTACTTCCTTAAAACATCTTATTGTTTATTGGAAAACAATCATCCCATTATTAAACATAATAACCATTCTATTTTTTGGCTTGAAACCAATTCTAATTCATATTATTTAATCCTTATTTGGATATATATATATATATATATATATATATATATATATATATATATATCACTTAAATTCTTATTCAATTCAATATCCAACAACCAATTATTGCTTTATATATAGAATATAAGCTTTTATAAAAATCATTCATTAAAACCATTTTTAAAAACTTTTTGTAAGAAAATAACAAGTACGCTCTCATATATATATATTCTCAACTCATCCTAGGGTAACATCGACCCTATTCTTAATGAGTGAACCCACCAAAGCCAAGGTTCTCGCTTAACCTTGCTCCGATACAAAATGTAACGACCCGTAATTTTCGACCTCGAAATTCGACACTAATACGTTCACTGTAGAAGTGCCAAGCATCCGAACGCCAGAAACCCAGATTGTTAGGAAAAAGAAGAAAAGAGGTAGAAGAAGAAACAGAAACAAATCACAGATTCTCACATTCGCAGCGGATCAAATATAATATCAAAACAATATCAGTTATACAAATAAAAGATCTGTCAATTTATATTTATTTACATCAGAGTTACAACCTTTACACAAATACTGGACAATTAAAATCACATGTCCCAGATAAACAACAATATATCACAGCGGAAACACTCCATATGTTCCTTCCATCCAGCTTGGCTTCTGGATCCAGAACGTCCTTACCTGAAAATCAATAATACTCAGTCTGACCCGAGCATTACATCAAAGTAACACTCGGGTCAAGCTGGAAACCAGCATGAGTAAACCCATGTAATATGAAATACCAAGCTATATAACTAAGTGAATTACCAGGGTAACTCGTACTTTTCTACGAGTTCTAATCTTATTTACGTCAATTATTTATCTCAAATAATATCCAAGAATCGTTATCCAGTTTAAATATCCATGATACTTAATTTATTTCATTCCAGCCTGTTTGCTTTTAACCAACTAAAAAGAATTACTGTAAGTTTACTAATCGAAGTGGTTCGGTTATTGACCGATAACCGACCCCGGTCTCTTCGAACCTAAAGTCATCTTAACACAAGTTATTCAAGTGAATACAATTCAATTTTAAATACAAGATGTCACTTTTACACAGCAGTCCATCATCGATAGATAACCACATTATCACTGTCCACGTGATCATATCACAAAACATTTCATATCAGAGATATCAACCAATTCAAGGCGTTTAATATCATTCAATCATTCATAAGCGATATTGATCACTTCCTAATTAATTTAATTAATCTCTAATTAAATTACTAACTTTAATCACTTAGATTACCTTTACTTAACACTAATTAATTGCAAATTAATTAATTAATCTTCTTTTAATTATCCATCTTAATTAATCTCCCTTGATTAATTATCCTCTAATTATATTAAGTAATTAATTTCACAAATTAATTACCCTTCACTCATTTATCTTAATTACATTTATCCTAATTAATTACTCACATTAATTATCCATAATCATTCACATTGATTAATTATCCTTTGACTAATCACACTCATTTATTAACTAATCCTTGATTAATTTTCTTAATTAATCAATCCTTAATTAATTACACTAAGTAATTAATCTTAATTACTTCCATTAAGTAATTTCCCATTGGTTAATTATCCTTAATTATATAACCCTTAATTTTTAATTAATTTAACCTTTGATTACTAATTGAATTGACATATTTATCCTTTAATTCCTTACATTAAGTAATTATCATTTAAGTATACATTAATTGATCACTAATTACCAATTAATTAATCTCCAATTAATTAATTTATAACCCTCAATTACTAATTAGTTTTTTCCTAATCATTGATTAATTAAATTAATTTATTACTCTTTAATTACTTTATTAATTTAATTAATTTAAAATCATTAAAACCTTAATTAACTTTTTAAGTCAAACCATTTTCTTTATTTATTCCTTAATTCTCATTATCATATTTTCTTTTGAAACACTTAAGAATATAATTAGATAATTAACTTGTTATAAAATTATACCAAATCAATATGAATTAAACAAATTCATTTTAAATACCTTTCTAAACTAAGATAAACATTTTCTCACCCGAAAACTTGTTTCATTTTTTATTTAGCTGGAAACTTATTTAATATTTTCTTTTCTTTTAAACTTTGATTTCCACTGCTTAATATAAATTTGGTTTCTGTTTATTTAAATAAAAAAACTTTATATGTTTTATCTAAAACTCTCAAACCAAGAACAAACAAGATCGACCGATCCCAAACACTCAAAACCCCGAGCCAACTAAAATCTTCCCCGAGTCACACGCGAATCACCTACCATCACGAGACAAACACGAGGAAAAATCGAGTAAACCCCGAGCCACAACCTTCTTCCCCATAGCTAACACTGCCCAGTCACATACATGCACCGTGCACATGCACGTCGCCTTGCCACTGCTCTGATCTCTGCCGCGACCTTAGACAAACCGTCGATGACTATACCATCACGAACGACCACCCAACATATCACTCGCACCAGAAAACGAAATCGAGCAAGTCAATTTAGCTGAAACCAGAACTGCTTCACGAAGATAACACCGCGCCACCACCTCAGATTGCCAGAGTCCCTAACACTGCACCCAAACATACGACGTAGACCCACTAATCTATTCCCCCACTCACGATAAAGCCCGAAACACCCTTGGCGGAGCAATTGGTTCGAGAATGTAGATGAATCCAACGGAGCTTAAACCCTAATATTTAATTGACCTGCTTCCACGAGCACTTAGAAATTCCAGCGAAATTTTTCTTAAGTTCTCCATGCCCTACTCCTCCTCCATGTCAAGTGCCACGCCTTCAAATCAACCCAGCCACCCGAATTCGCCATCTTGCCCAAATCCGTTCAACCTCACTTATCTTCCTCCCTACTTCATTAAAAATCTCAAAACCCACATCAAAAATCATGGTTTTCCATCACGAATTTAATTATACAATCAAATCCTGCGAATTACAAATCAAATTTATGACTTGAATTATCCTTCCACTGTATTTCTACTTTTCCAGTTAATTACTTTCTAAATAAACTCAAAAATGATTTTAAAATCTAAATCTTGTTAATTCAAACATGTTTTTTTTATATACATCACAAGCTATAAGAGATTAGAGAAAGAGATTTTGAATTTTTGGGACTTATCTTGCCTGTTGCATCACGAACAGAGCCTTACATATCTATACACAGTCACACACAAAACTAGTCATTTATATATACATAAACATGCAAACATTTTGTACATTCATGCAAGTATTTTCACAACATTATATCAGCATTAATCTCAAGCATCAGAGTTTAAACAGATCTAGTTTAAAAATAATAGTTTACTCACAGAAGATAACAGAGGACAGGCTTTTGAAATTTTGAAATCTGTTTTTGTATTTAGAACCGCAACTTGGTTTACTTTGGTTTGCAAGGATCTTGAATCTTCGTGCTTTGCTCTGAACTTGATTGTTATGAGCTGAAGCTTGTTTGATTCTAGTTTAATTACCAGGTTTTGGATTGTTGTTGAGTTCCTTTGATTTTGATTTTTTTTACTAGATTTTATTACAGATTTCTTCTTTGTTTTGTTCTAGAGAATGAACTGATAAAAGAAAATGTAAGAAAGGTATGGAGATGTGTATATAATCTATCCCATCTTTTTATTAAATAGTTTAAAAAAATAAAATAAAATAGGGGCACTTGTGTTTGCACCAAAATTGGTCACAAACCCCAAATATCATGAAAGCACCAAAGTATGAATATAAATTAGCAATATCAATCACAGATCTAAGTAATCAGCAAGCAACAATTCAGAAATAATGAACAGAGACACAAGGTTTATAGTGGTTCGGCTATCTCCTGCCTACGTCCACTTCAAAGTTATATCTTTTATTGATTATCCTCGCTGGTTACATATGATTATCGCAATAACAATGGAAAATTTCGAGTAAAATAGTTGTATTGAAGTGTAGAAATAAATTCGGCAGAGTCTGGGCGTTGAATGGCCAAAAGATCCCCTTTTCTGTAGGCTTCAGGAGGCTATTTATAGGCGTTGGAGGCTGATGTCGCCCTCAAACTTCGGGAGACTTCTTCTGGCATGTGAGTGGGCCCACGCGACCGACCCCACCAAGTTTCGACTCGATCTGCGATCAATACGAACCCATTTCGTATCCATCAAAAAATGATCCAATCGGAATGAAACTTGGCAGGAACATTCTTTACCTTGTATGCAAGCTTCTGTGAAAATTTCATTGCATTTGGATCAGCGGTTTGGGAGATAAGATCGATATGAATTGCATTTTCATGAGTGTTGTTGTGTTTGTATCCATTGTCTCGAATCCATCTAGTTCGACTCGATTAGAAGCACGCGCTTGTCGTGACGTGGCGAGAGCTTCCTGGACCGATCCATCTTGTGCGCCGAGTTGAATGCTTCTTTCCTGGGTTCGTGCACGTATCCACGCTTCACGCTTGTACGTGTCCATCACTTCTCCAGAACGTTTGTACTCAACTGTTTGCATCGCATGTTCTCTCGTATCGATTGCAGGAGTGTATTTTGTATCGATCTATGAACTGATCGATACGAAATGGTGAATTTAATCGATATGAATGAAAGGCCAATAGATGGGTACGAAACTAAACTCAATGATGGATACGAACGAAGCCTTACCTGATGGATACGAGTGAGATTTTACCTGATGGAGTCGAACTGAGCTCCGGCGATCGATACGAGATCATGGACTCGAAACGTACCACTTGTCCTCATCCTGATTGATACGAAATGTATCGATTCGAACAAACCTCCGCATGCTTGCCTACCAATCTGGGTGTGTTGCCATCGAGTCGAAATCCATCTAGCCTTCCTATCTGATTGATACGAAATCATTGATTCGTGTCTATGCCGATCGATACGAACAGTATCGATTCGAGGTCCACCACTATGCTCTGCCTTTGATCGATACGAACACTATCGATTCGAAAAACCATCTTTCGATCGATACGAAATGCATCGATACAAAACATCCCCTGTGCACTAGTGGATACGAACAGCATGTTCTTCCTACCTTGCATCGATCAAATCTCCTTCATACGAACTCCGATTAACCTGAAATTTGAAGTACAGCATCTCCTAGTCCTCATCATCATCTCCAATCGATTCCGTCCGGATCGGAGCCTGATCAAATTTTAACGACATCGATTGCAACCTTGTTTCAAATCGATCTCCAATCCTAATATCCATCATTCCTTGCCAATTTGTTGATATTCCAGCTTTGACCAAAAAGTGGGATAGCATTTTGCCTCCCAAAACATGCCTTGTGATAAGAAGACGTGTTTTGAATAGTTCCGAATCCGTTATTCGAAGTCCATAGCCATATCGTCAGAGTATATTATCCTTGACTGCTCAGAGTCGATGCCCAATTCCAAATCCAATAACCAAAGCCTTAGCCAATTCCATATCCGTCTGAACTCGATAACCGAGTTCTAATCCATCCTTATCCCATAGCCAATAACTGAATCCAGGACCTCTCCGGGTCGATTTCCAAATCCATAACCTCTCTGGGCTCCTGTCAAGCGCAATCCACACCTGACGACTGTGGTCCAGTGTCCCTGGACGTTGAGCTAACCTCACCGGGTTCTTGCCAAGCACAATCCACACTTGACGACCGTGGTCCAGTGTCCCTGGATGTTGAGCTAACCTCTCCGGGTTCTTGCCAAGCATAATCCACACTTGACGACCGTGGTCCAGTGTCCCTGGACGTTGTACAATGCCATGACTTAAGTCCTAAGCCGAATCCTGGTCTCTCCGGACCCTTGTTGAGCATAGTCCATACTCAACGACCTGAAACAATAATCGATAATATGGGGCCTAAGTCCTAGGCCGAATCCTGGTCACTCCGGACCCTTGCTAAGCATCGTCGAGACTCAGCGACCTGAATAAGCCAATTTGCCACATGCGGGCGAAGAGACATACCCCTTGCCAGGTATAATCCATACCCGACGACCATTTACCAAAAACCAGATAAAAATCCAACTAAAATCCAATCCAAAATCCAAATCAAACCAGAAAACCAGACATCCAAACCAACATCCAAAACAGAAAACAATCACCCAAACGAAAATCCAAATCAGGAAGCAAACAAAACCAGGAGTTCAATCCAAACTCCAAAACCAAACCAGAAAAAGCAGTGTCCAATCCGAAAGCAAAAGACAAATTTCAAAAACCATAGCATCGCGGTTTATCATCATTCAGAGCATGCCTAGGGGCTATCTCCGTCCCCATACATGTGTAAATGACTTTGTCGTTTGCCAGTAGCTTGTTACTTATTTCATATTATCCCGGTCAATTAATAACCAATCGACCATCAATCCTGGACCTCCCACCATCATGGTTTGAGGTAGGCGGTGGTTGCTCCTGCTCCGCCGCTGCATTCCGAGTTCAGACATTGTCGCAACTGTCCATTCCTTACACGCTCCTTGATTATATCATTAAGTGCCTGTAGCTATTGGTGTCGTGCCCATCCAAATCATGAAAGAGGCAATGCCTCCCTGATGCCCTCTCCCGCTCAGAAGGCTCTCTCCTAGCCGGCCTTTGGTAAGGAAGGCGATTCTGAGTTTCCATGTATATCCGCTCCAGTGTCTCGTTTAATCCTGTGTATGTGGAAAACTTTGGATCCTTCCATCGCTTTCTGGCTTTTCCTGGATTGTCATCCAGCTTCCTCTTTCCTTTATCCTTATTCGAGCCTCCGTTGGATGGTCCTCCACACTCAGTCGCATTCACCCTCTTTAACTTTAAATCCATTCGAGCATCTTCTTGTCGAAGGAATCTTTCGGCTTCGTGGAAGAATTCCCCAAGATCCAGTGGTGGGTCTCGTATTAAAGATACTTTAAAATCCGAGTCCTCTCTGACTCCCGATACCGCCGCCATCAATACCATCAATGGATCTGGCCGATCCACAGAATTAACCACCGCATTGAATCGAGTTAGAAAAGCTCTAAGCGATTCATCCGTCCTTTGCTTTACTGATGTTAATGTCATTACATTCTTTGGTCTCTTGATATGAACCTGAAACTGTCCTAAAAACCTATCCACCAATTCCCTCCAGGTTCTGATAGATCCTTCTTCCAGCTGCCTAAACCACATGGCATCCAAGTCCATCAAGTATAAAGGGAAACATCGGGCCATCACTTCCTCCGATGCCCCCAGCACTTCCATATATCTAGTGTGTCTCATCAAGCGATCGGTCGGGTCAGCCTTGCCATCGTATACTTCCATGCTAGGTAGCTTGAACTTGGGTGGATTCTGAGCTATCCTAATTTTCTGAGTAATCGGACTCCTGTTCACTCCTTCCAAATCTTTATTGGTCAAACCTCCATGCATATTTCTCCTGATAATCTCAACTAATCCAGCATTGTTTGTCAAAGATTGCCCCCATGCCCCCGAGGGAATTCCGGTACGTATTCTTCATGCGGTTCACTGATGTTTGCACTCGCTCTAACCTGTTGAGCTTCATCCATAGGCCTTCCAGTATCAGATCCTACGGGTCTGCCCTAAGCCTTTGTTGATTGCCATCTAGTTCTGCATTCTGTCCTCCATCGGGTTCCACGACCCTATTTCCTTGTCCTGCACTTGTAGCCGTCGTAGTTGGTCCAAGGTTCTGTGTTCCTACAGCTCTCATTTGTTAAAAGAAGGTTTGCATCATGTCCTGCTGACTTTTCAACAATTTCTCTTGCAATGAATTTGCCATAACTTCCATTTCATCCCTGGTTATGTAAATGGAAGCCTATCCTTCTCCAGCTCCGGAGGATGCTTCTTGACTTCCTTCCTGTTGGCTTCTCTCAGCCCTTTGTCTCCTGCTGGTTTGTCTAGTCGTTCTTTCTGAATATGAATCTTTCAAGCCTTTCAAATATCAACTTCAATCCGATGTGGCGGGTGCTAGTCCTTCTCAGTGAAAGCACCAAAGTGTTTGCACCAAAATTGGCCACAAACCCCAAATATCGTGAAAACACCCAAGTATGAATATAAATCAGCAATATTAATCACAGATCTAAGTAATCAACAAGCAACAATTCAGAAATAATGAACAGAGACACAAGGTTTATAGTGGTTCGGCTATCTCTGGCCTACGTCCACTTCAAAGTTTTATCTTTTATTGATTATCCTCGCTGGTTACAGATGATTACAGCAGTAGCAATGGAAAATTTCAAGTACAATAGTTGTATTGAAGTGTAGAAATAAATCCGGCAGAGTGGGCATTGAATGGCCAAAAGATCCCCTTTTCTGTAGGCTTCAGGAGGCTATTTATAGGCGTTGGAGGCTGATATCGCCCTCAAACTTCGGAAGACTTCTTCTGGCACGTGAGTGGACCCACGCGACCGATCCCACCAAGTTTCGACTTGATCTGCGATCGATACGAATCCATTTCGTATCCATCAAAAAATGATCCAATCGGGATGAAACTTTGCAAGAACATTCTTTACCTTGTATGCAAGCTGCTGTGAAAATTTCATTGCATTTGGATCAGCGGTTTGGGAGATATGATCGATACGAATTGCATTTTCGTGAGTGTTGTTGCGTTCGCATCCACTGGTTCGAATCCATCCTGTTCAACTCGATCAGAAGCACGCGCTTGCTCGTGATGTGGCGCGAGCTTCCTGGACCGATCCATCTTGTGCGCCGAGTTGAACGCTTCTTCCCTGGATTCGTGCACGTATCCACGCTTCACACTTGTACGTGTCCATCACTTCTCCAGAATGTTTGTACTCAACTATTTGCATCGCATGTTCTCTCGTATCGATTGTAGGAGTGTATTTCGTATCGATCTATGAACCGATCGATAGGAAATGGTGAACTTGATCGATACGAATGAAAGGCCAACAGATGGGTACGAAAATAAACTCAATGATGGATACGAACGAAGCCTTACCTGATGGATACGAGCGGGATTTTACCTGATGGAGTCGAACTGAGCTCCGGTGATCGATACGAGATCATGGACTCGAAACGTACCACCTGTCCTCATCCTGATCGATACGAAATGTATCGATTCAAACAAACCTCTGCATGCTTGCCTACCAATCTGGGTGTGTTGCCATTGAGTCGAAATCCATTTAGCCTTCCTATCCGATCGATACGAAATCATTGAGTCGTGTCTATGCTGATCGATACGAACAGTATCGATTCGAGGTCCACCACTATGCTCTGCCTTTGATCGATACGAACACTGTCGATTCGAAACACCATCTTTCGATCAATACAAAATGCATCGATACGAAACATCCCCTGTGCACCAGTGGATACGAACAGCATGTTCTTCCTACCTTGCATCGATCAAATCTCCTTCATACGAACTCCGATTAACCTGAAATTTGAAGTACAGCATCTCCTAGTCCTCATCATCATCTCCATCGATTCCGTCCCGATCGGAGCCTGATCAAATTTTAACGACATCGATTGCAACCTTGTTTCCAATCGATCTCCAATCCTAATATCCATCATTCCTTGCCAATTTGTTGATATTCCAGCTTTGACCAAAAAGTGGGATAACAACTTGTTCAATTAATTAACACTTGTCATTAAACATATTCTTTTGCGTACATTTGTTATAATACAAAGAGAATTTTTTACATTTGTAAATCCAAGTTTTTATATGTTTTTAATGTATATATTTATAATATTTTTAAATTTAGATATATTTATAAATGTCTTAAGTGTTTAATATTTAAACTTCTCTTATACTTATCTATTTAAAATTCTTTAGAAAAATCATGTATACATGTTATTATTATATTTTTTTAAGACAATGATATAAAACAAATCATTTATACATTTTATTTTAAATCCAACTTATTTTTAGTATGTTTATATTTGAGTTTCAAATTCAAATTCCCTTTAAAATCTACTTATATAAATACATTTTTTATTTGTTTTTGATCAAAAATTAGTTTTGCCAATTTAAATAATAATATCAGGAGATTATTAAACAAATAATTATCAAGATATTTATTATAGCTCAAATTCATCTATGTACATATCCAGATATATATATCAGAATTTTATCTGTTCAATTTACAAATTTAGTACTTCAATAATTTTAACCCTGTTAATTACCAATTAACAGATATCCAAAATCTAGGTTATCACAACATTGCATATAGCCTTGTTCCAACTTCTTTGAGTCTGGTTACATGTGTGGCTTTAGTTGAACCAGAGCATATATGTTGTTTCTTTGTTGCATATAGACATGTCTGAACTCTTGTATCCCTGACCGTATCTTGTTAGCCTTTCATTGATCTGTTTACTAGAGTGCTTGCTTTCTGATGAACTTGTACATGTCTGGGGCTTTTGCTAATTTTGTCTGGTTACATGTTGAAATATGAGTGTAGAATGTCTTGTGCATTGGTTTGTTGGCCTCTATTCCATGTTTTGCATTCCATTTGAACTGTCTGAAGCTTGTTAGCCCATTTGCATTCATATTATCATGTTGCAGATGTTGAAAGTGAATGCTTGCATATGAAGTCTGGTGCACTTTTGTCGGGTTTGGTTTTTAACTACTGTGTTCATTCTTATATACATATCCTTTGTACATTTGTTGAGTCTTCATGGGCACATTCATGTAGTCTGCATTATGAATTTGTGCCATTTGAGTTAAACTAATCTGGTCTAGTTGATTCTTGATTGGACTGTTCTGGATGCATTTGAAGTCTAGTCTGTTCTTTCCTTTGTCCTTTGTACATGTGATTGAGGCAGTTGTCATACTTGTTGGATCTAGGCATGTTTTGTTGTTTTGGTCGAGACTTCATGTGTACATTGATTAGAGAACTACCTTGATCCTTTGTACATGTCTTTTGTACTTTCTGAACTGAATTTTATTTGCATGCACCTGAGTTGAATCTAGTCTCGGCTTAGGTTTGACCTTGTGCTCATATGTCCCTACATTTTTAACAAACAAGTGTATTTCGGTGTGCACGACCTCATAGCATGTACAGTGATACACTGTGCAAGTCACAAGTTCGTGTAAGATGAATTAACAAAAATGACGACGAACAACCCAAATAAATGAGGCAAATAATATTTTCAAAACACACACTTTATTGAGCACTGCAAAATATTTCTTTTTCAATTTTACTATATCAGTGTTTATTTTGCAGATAGTTCAGATGCTGGATACAGGCTGGAATAGAGTTGAAGATCAAATACGAGTGATGAGTGAATATGTAGAGAGGTGAATTGTATAGTGGCAGTTGTGCTGTAAATGAAGTTTTATTATAACTGAAAATGTGTAAATGCAGTGAGAGCTCAAATTTGTATTATTTGAATTTGTAATAAATATTTTTTGAATAAAATATTTGTTTAAACATGAATTTCGAGTTATTCATTTTATCAACCAATATTTATTTAATTATGTGAAAACAAAACAGTACAACAAATATATTTAAACGACTATATATATATGTTTATTATCATCAAACAAAAATTATAGGCTATTGTATTCTACAATCTTCCCCTTTGATGATAACAAACATATATTAAGATTTTGACTCTATTAAATGTATTTGGTCTTGATGGATTCTATTAGCTCCCCTTATTTGAATGCTCCCCTACAACAAGCTCCTCCTTCACATATGCATGAAAATAAAAATAAAATATGCAAATAAAAAGCAAATGAAAAATGAACCTAGATGAAAATATGTCTTATATGCCAAAAATTTAACTTCTCTCCCCCTTTTGTTATCAGCAAAAGAGTAATAGTGGTAGAAAGTAGAGATAAAGTGATAGACATTAATGCAACATTAATGCTTAAGCGAGTATAAATATTAAATTTCAATAAAAAATCAAACAAAAATCATAAATAATCTGTTAGGTGCATATTCCACTTTAGAGTGATAGGGGTGATGTCGGCATAGAAACCCAAATAGTCGAGTTCATTTGTGGTATATTTATGATAGGAAATTATTAAAACTTACTAACCATGCATAAACGTTAAGACTTTTAAATGAGGTTAGTAGCATTTCTTAATTTTCAAAAAAAAATGAATTTCAAGCATCTTCTAACCATGCATAACCGTGAGGACTTTTAAATGGGGTTAGAATCAACTCGCCTATTTAATAATCAATTTTGATATGTGTTCCTACATGCACAACCGTGAGGACTTTTAAATGAGCATGAAAACACATAATCAAAGGTTTCAAGTAGTTCACCCATGCATAACCGTGAGGGCTTTTAAATGAGAGTGGGTACTTTTGGATGATTTTATTTCTAATTAATTAAGAAAAAATGAATAATTTCCTATTTAAATTCCATATTTTAACATGCTATATTGGATTTTGATGAGTGATTGTCGTAGAATATGATAGGAATGGAGATAGTCATGGAATTTTTACCATCCAAAGTTATTACAAATTATGT
The DNA here is from genome assembly GCA_030765085.1 of Allium cepa. Lineage (NCBI taxonomy): Eukaryota > Viridiplantae > Streptophyta > Magnoliopsida > Asparagales > Amaryllidaceae > Allium > Allium cepa. The sequence goes on from CM060941.1 coordinate 6,420,799, forward strand.
TTAAATTTTTAAAGAAATTTACTAAATATACATAACGTATGATCAAGATCAACACTCATTGCTTTTTCCAGTCACTATTTTCCTTTTCGAGAACCTATAGGGAGTCAGATTAGGCATTAAGTTCAAATCCAAAAATATAAAATCTACTTTCTAAAATGCCTAAATTGAAATGAAGTCGACAAAAGCTATTTTCTGGAAGGGTTTTGTTAAAATATCTGCCAATTGAAAATCATTTGAAATGAAATTTATGCAGATATTTTTTTTTTAAAATGTGATGCAACTAATGAATGCCCCAACATAAAATACGTTCCACTAGTACTTTTTCTATCAACTAAACTACCAGCATAATCTACATCTAAATACCCCTTTAACTCAAAGTTATCATTAGTTAGATACCATAGACCAAACTATGGGGTGTGCAATTGATACCTTATAATCCTTTCACAGCTTTTAAAAGAAATTCTTTTGGATTTGTTTGAAACCGAGCACACAAGCAAACAGAGAACATAATGTCAAGAAGCAGTTAAATAAAGAAGTGATCAATCATACCTTAATATTTATTTTTATCAACTACCTTACCTTTTCATCCTTGTCAAGTTTGATTGTTGTGCTCAAATTTTCTCAATTGATCACTGGCAAATTGAAATCAGATTATGGTGCAGATTTTCAACATATAATACATCATTTGTTGCCCTATTATGACTCTACCACCTTAGTAATTCTCTAGGCTAAGGAACTTTGATTTGTAGCCTATCATGTGCCTGGAACAACCAGAATTCAGGTACTACTATTGTTGTTCCGTAGCCTGCCAACACACCTACACAAGAGAAGATTTTTATGACCTATTTGTTTGATTGTTAGTAACAAAGAATTTTGAAAAAAAAAGTTTGTGTAGAACCAAGACAGTCTGTTTTAGTTCATTTAGGCACCCAGATTTGTTTAATTTTAAGGGATTTTACATTCTTGCCTTTAGGAACCCAAATTGGTATGGTTTTCGTGTGTTTGGGTCTATACCAGCAATTGTTTGATTGTGTTTAATTTTTCTACAAATTGTGCACTTGGAGTTTACATGATTAGTTTCACTTCTAGCTCTTTCAGATTGAGTATACCAAAGTCTTTCTAACAGTATTAACAGTTTGTTTTCCTAGTAGCATATTTAGTGATCTTTCTCCTCTGGAGAATTTTCCTAAAGTTGTAGAAATTATTGGACTTGTGACTTAAGAGATTCATTTTCATTTAATAAAAACATGCATTTTTTAATAGAATTTTCTCTCCTAGTATTTCTACTTTCTTTCAAAATCAGGATTTTATTTTCAAGCGATTTAATTTTAATTTCTAATTTTTTTGTTTCCTCTTCAAATGATGGACACTTATCACATTTAAGGCACTTATTTTTATAGTTTTGAACCATTTGACCAAGCTGCATATTTAGTTCTATCAAACTATCTTTTTTTGATTCAATTTTATACTTATCCTTATTTCTTTCAAAACAGCCATTTATTTCATGAAAATACAAAAGGAATTGAGAGTCAGTAAGTTTTGATAACTCGCTTGGATCGTCATCATCGCTGTCACTTATTTCTTCTGAAAAACACAGATGAAAAACAAAGACTTGTTTTTTCACTTTCATCCCAAGTAGCTGCAAAACTTCTCCTTTTCGGTTTCTTTCCTTTGCTGAATTGATTTTGAGGATAATTTGGCTTGATATGACCAGGTTTATTGCAGTTGTGACAAATGATCTCCTGCTCTTTTGAGTTGTCTAGAACTTTGACGATTCTGCTTTTCTGTCATTGATTTAGGGCAGGATTTCCATATTTGTGATTCCACCTTTTGAATCTCTTTAAAATCAGTGCCACTTCAGCTGCTCCATCATCCTCATCATCATGATCATCATCTTTATTTCTATTATTCCTTTGAGAACTATTGGTTTCTTACGCGTATCTCCTCTTTCATGTTCTTCCTTGAATTTGATTTCTCGCATATAAGTGGTGATATTTCCAATGAGTTCTTCAACTTTAACATGTTTCAGATCCTTTAATTCTTGAATGACAGTCACTTTTGCTTCAAAATTTCATGAAAGAATTATGAGGATTTTTTGGATTATTTCCAGCTCTGCGTATGGTCTTCCTAGAGATTTTGATTTGTATATGAGATTAGAAAGTCATCCATACATTTCTTTAACACTTTTATCCTTTTCCATTGTTAAGTTCTCATATTCTCTGCTAAGCATGGCAAGGCATGATTCTTTAGCCTAGGAGGTTCCTTCATGAGTTACTTCAAGCGTGCGCTAAATTTCCTACGCAGTTAAACAATGTGAGACACGATTAAATTCAATTTGATCTAGTGAACATATAATAGAATTCATAGCATTAGCATTTTGCAATTTATTTTCAAGATCTTTCCGTTGATCCATAGGTTTTTCAACTTCTTGATTATCTACCGTTATTATTGGTGTCCTATATCTCGTTTCAACAATATTCCATGCATCTATTGTTTTCAGAAAAATTTTCATTCTATATTTCCAATAAGCATATTCACCATTGAATATGGGCGGTCTAACTATGGACTGACCTTCAGCAAAAGCATTATTAAAAGAAGCCATTAAAAAAATATTAACAGAAAAAAATGGGTTTTGTTTCTAGCTCTGATACCACTTATAGGATCGTTTTCACCCTAGAGGAGGAGTGAATAGTGTGATACTAAAAATAATGCGAAAATAAAAATAAACACACAAAGTAATGCAATAGAGATCATATATAGATTTACCTAGCTTCGGCAAAAACTACCTACGTGCTGCCCCCAAGGTTTCTACTAGAAATTAAGTAATCAGATGCTTATAAAAAAACACGTAGCTCGTGACACCCGCTAACTTGATTAACCTAACTCTAAGCTCAAAACCATGCCATAACTCAGCCATTGAGTTACGAATTCTCAAACTAAGCCCCGTAGTTTGTACCTAGTTAACAACTGGAAATTTACGCACTTTTAGAAAGGAAATTTCAGAAAGAAAAATGAAAACTAAATAAAACCCTAATTTTAAATTTGAAGCCCAATAAAAATTAAAAGCCCGCCCAAACAAATTATATTGCGGTAACAATTGAGAAATCCGTTCCCTTTTCCCTTTTCGGGGCTACCTTGTTTCTTTATCAATCTGGAATTAGGGTGTTGTTTAAATTGAAGACGCAGATTCAAAAATTGATCGATTAACGTGAAAAATTCTCTTTGATTTGCTTCGTCAATTGATCCCTGGATTTGATTGCTCACGGTCGCTCCAATTTAGTCAAGCTCGAATATTCAGTATGTAATTTTTCCCCTTTTCAATTTTGATTATGCTTGACTTTGATTCGAGTTTTGGATTTGTTTTTAGTTTGTTTTAAGCAAGCTCGGAAGAATTTTCTCGAACTCGAATGAAAAATACCGATGATGATTGGGTTCAATTTATAGGGATTAAAACCCTATTTTATCTTTCGTACATTTTGGGTTAGAATTTTTCAAATACTTTGCTTGGCCATTCGATTCTTGCTAGAACGATATGATGATTTTTGACTTGTTCATCGGCTGATATATTCGAATATGTTTGAATACATTTGAATTTGTTCCTCTCTTTACTGTTACGACTTGTTCAATGTTCTCTTCCTGCTTGGCATTCGATTTTGAGATATATATTGGGTTAATTTGATTGACTAGTTCATCATTGACTTTTTGTTTCATTTTTTTGCTGGCATTTTTTGAATTGCTACTGATAACCATTCAATAGTTCAATAGTGTTTTGATTAACCATTTCTTTTTGAATTATGACCCACGGCTTCAACAGATAATTTTCTATTTCCCATTACTTTTTCAAACTGCTCCTTGACTTGTTCGAACTGCTACTGTTAATAACTGTATTATGAACCATGTAAACTGCTTCACCGTCATTTTGATTAGTTTGTCTGAGTTCTTATTATTTCATTTATTTGGACTTGGTAGCCTTGCATTGCTTCGAGTTATGATGGTCTGGTCCCATTGAAGTATGTATATATGTATGGTGCGCTTTGTCCAGTTGTTTCGAGTTCATCCATATTGAACTTCTTCACCGTCATTTCATTGCTAGTGACCATATGTGCTTCCTTGTGTTCACTGGTCTTGTCTATTCACATCTTGTTGATGACTGGTTCGATTTCATGTTGCATATAGTCTTGTTCCAACAGCTTTGAGTCTGGTTGCATGTGTGGATTTAGTTGAACCAGAGCATATCTGAAATGTTGTTTCTTTGTTGCATATACACATGTCTGAACTCTTGCATCCCTGACCATATCTTATTAGCCTTTCATTGATCTCATTACTTGAGTGCTTTCTTTCTAATGAACTTGTACATGTTTGGAGTCTTGGTTGATTTTGTCCGGTCTCATGTTGAAATCTGAGTGTAGAATGTCTTGTGCACGATTTGTTGGCCTCTTTCCATGTTTTGCATTTTGTTTGAACTATCTGAAGCTTGTTAGCTCATTTCCATTCATATTATCATGTTGTACATGTTAAAAGTGAATGCTTGCATATGAAGTCTAGTTCACTTGTGTCTGGTCTGGTTTTGAACTGCTGTGTTCATTCTTGTATACATATCTTTTGTACATTTGTTGGGTCTTCATAGGTATGTTCATGTAGTCTACATTGTGACTTTGTGCCATTTGAGTTAAACAGATCTGGTTTAGGTTATTCTTGACTGGACTGTTCTGGATGCATTTGAAGTCCGGTCTGTTCTTTCCTTTGTCCTTTGTACATGTGATTGAGGCAGTTGTCATATTTGTTGGACCTGAGCATGTTTTGTTGTTTTGGTCAAGACTTCATGTGTAAATTGATTAGAGAACTACCTTGATCCTTTGTACATGTCTTTTGTGCTTTATGAACTGAATTTTGTTTGCATGCACCTAGTTGAATCCAGTCTCATCTTGGGTTTGACCTTGTACTCACCTGTCCCTGCAATTTTAACAAACAAGTGTATATCGGTGTGCACAAACTTGTGGCATGTACAGTAATACATTATGCATTCATAAGTTGTTCGTGTAAGATGAATTAACAAAAATGACGACGAACAACTCAAATAACCACGACAAATAATATTTTCAAAATATACACTTTATTGAGCACTGTAAAATATTTCTTTTTCAATTTTACTGCGTCGATGTTTATTTTGCAGATAGTTTCGATGCTGGATATGGGCTGGAACAGAGTTGAAGATCAAATATGAGTGACGAATGAATATGTAGAGAGGTGAATTGTATAGTGATAATTGTGTTGTAATTGAAGTTCTATTGTAATTGAAAATGTGTAAATGTAGTGAGAGCTCAAATTTATACTATTTGAATTTGTAATAATTATTTGTTTGAATGAAATATTTGTTTAAATATTAATTTTAAGTTATTTATTCTATTCAACCAATATTTATTTAATAATGTGGAAAAATAAAATATACAACAAATACATTTAAACGACTATATATATGTTTATTATCATCAAACACAAATCATAGGCTATTGTATTCTACTAATAATAATATTAAACCATTTAAATAAAAAAAAATTGACTTTAATAATTGTAGTATTAATATTTTTTCAAACTCAAATGATGATTTCACTATGAATCATTATATCCTTTTGATCTAAGGGTCATAAGAATATTAAAAATTGTAATTGCTGATTTAATTCTTGTTTGTTTTAGTTTATAGATCTTTAAGTTCATTGATCATGGATTTCTTTTAATCTTTTTTTTCTAATATTTGCTGTATTCTGTCCTAATAGCTTAACTTTTGTTCCTTTTCTTCTATATCTTTTATACATATATATGTATATAAATTACATTTATATACATATATGTGTTTCATTCTAACTTGTTTCTTTATTTTATTTCAGATACAGGTTTGAGCTAGATATGGTAGTAGTTTCTTATTGCAGGTACACAGGATGGTGGATTATAGGATTGCTGATTGTAGTGAGGGGTTCTTCTCAGTACATCTCCATATTCATTATGGCGTTCTGTCTTTAGGAGAGTTCTCTTTTCAGTTATGCACTCCTACTAGTTTTATCGAGTCTTTGGTGTGGAGTTTCCAGTCCAGATCATTCGCGGTTCCTTTTTAGATCATTCATATTTTCATTCCTACCGAGTCAGCGGCATGGAGTTGTCTTATCAAATAGAGCTAGTTTCCTGTTTCTTTGGCTATGTGATTTTTCATAGTTTTTTAGGTACTTCTAACACCTTAATATCGGGCAGTGGCCATGCCGGAGCTCGATATTAGGGTGTAATGGGTGGTGGGCGTGCCGGAGCTCATTTTACGGGTGCCTGAGTTTTTCATTTGCTATTTGTACTTAGATCAGCTACCTACCAGCATGTTGGCAACACCTTGTCATGTGAATATATATATACACACACATATTCACACATTTTCTTTCCTCTATTTTAGAAGATCACACATTTTCTCAAACAAAAACAATTCCAATACATAAACTACTTTCAGTATTAAAACTGTTTAAGTTGGAACTGATATGATTTAAAGTGAACAATGATTTCGAAAATTGTATGATTTCGAAAGTTAATATGATTTCGAAAGTGATATGATTTTGAAATGAATATGATATTTTGATATGAAATATGAACTGTTTGATATGAAAAATGATCACGGTGTGAAATAGGCGTTTGGTTGTTAAAGAGATCAGGATCGGATATTGTCATACTCTCTGCCAATACCCAAAACCACTTTAACAACTGTGCACGTGGTGGAGAATCCAAAACGAAGTAGGATGGTTTAGTGAACGATCCTTTATGAGGTATGAGCGCAGCCCTGACCTCCTCGGGTCAGCTTGATATGACTAAAATAGGAGCCACATCAAGCCAAGTGAGGTCGCTCCTCCGATCGGACATGCTTCTTCGATACCATATCTATTTCTTTGTGATTGATTTGGTGGCCAGCTTCGATTTGATTATGCGAGCATGTTCCGAGGTGGGCGGTAGTAGCGGCTATCCGTTACCACCAGTCGGGATCCACAAAATGGTAGTGTCCTACCCTAGGCATTGCCTCGCATGCTTTGTCATATGCCTTATCACACCTACTACGAGTTTGGTTTATATCGTACCTATGGAGTGCTCACTGAGTATCCCACCTGTTTGGTGGAGCTTACAGTATATGTACAGACTACGACGTTTATATAAAAATATGTTTAAGGGAGATATGGGTAACGCATTAACGCAATTTTAATATTTTACTTTACCGTACATATTATCTATGTAGCGTATTGTTTTATGTAACAACCCTAGATTTTCGAAAATAATTTTAAATTTGACTTTATTTTATTTTAAAATTATTTTAAATTTGTTTTTATTGTAAGATTTCATTTTAAATATTTTTAAAGTAATGATAAAAAATTTCCAAAGTTTATTGAATTTATTTTCAAATTTTAAAGCCTAGTTTCGAATTTTTAGCTATTTTCTTAATTTAATTATATTTATTTAAAATTTATTTATTTAGTTTTATGCATTCATTATTTTTTTGTGTTTTTATTTTTATTTATATGTATTTTACATGTATTTAAAATTTCAAAAAGAATTATGGAAATTTGAAAGGTTTGTGACCCTTTATGTGCATTGTCTTTTCACATTCCACTACCTTTTCATTACCAATCAACACACCACTTCAATTTGCTGCCTTATTACCCTTCTTCAGCCGATTCCTTATTCTTTTCTTATGTGAAAAATATTTCTTCAAACCTAAAAAGTTTCGGCTGTCTCTTGAAGAAATTTTGGTAAAAATTTCTGTTCTTTTTTTCACTTTTTCTTACTCGTCTGTATTGATTTTTGTACTTGCATTCACCTTCATGTGTTCGGCCTCCCTCCTCCAGCACCATGGCCACCCCCATCACCACCACAACCAGCCACCATATCCTCCTTCCCACTAACCTTACATAGCCGAGGCCATCCATGTTGAAGATCCACAAAAAAAATTAAGCAAACTCCACTTTAATCATCATAGCCGAACCCCCCCTTGTTTCCACCACTCCAACCACCATCTTGGCCAACTTGTGCACCACCACCACCAACCAAACCGAAGCCTGAGTCCCTGCCATATCACCCCATGCACTCACCAGATCTGACCTTGTCCAATCATGTCTTGGCCGAGACCATTTATGGCCTTGAAATCCACTTTTGTGCCTTGAATTTGTGTGTACATGCACACGTATCTCTACTCCTTCATATATTGTTATGGCCTACTTTTGTACCCTTAACCTAATCCAAATCCATCCCATATAGTGCTTTTCCCACCTATAGATGAAGCATAAGTTGTTGAATGCAAGTACAAAAGCTTTGGCTTTGTGTGGTACATTTATTTCTAGCATTGTTTTGTAAAATTTTGTTTTGAAATTTATATTGTATATTGTTTTTTTTTGCTATTTGACAAGGCAATTAGCTTTGGCTCTTCCACTCTCAAATCGTAGTCGCGTTATCATGCCTTTGAAGATCTTTGTTTGTGCATTTGGTTGTCATCTCCAACTTATACAAGTGAGTAATTCTCACCAGACAAAGTTATACTTATATGACTAGTAAACTGATCACAATTGAATCTGTAAACATATCATTATGTTATATCTGCTATGTTATGATCAGATGATGTTCACCCATGCTTATATACCTGTTATACCATCTGTTACTGTTATATAATGCTATTCTGTTATTTATTTCAGTTTATCACACCGCAAGTTCCCTTTAGATTAGAATCACTATGGGTTGAAATGATACATACCCGAACGGATTTTAGAATAGGAAAAAATCATTATGGGCTGAAATGATAGGCCTGAATGATTTTTAATTATTTCATTTACTTGCGACTATGGGTTTGAAATGATAAAACTCAGGTTTTCTTTGTAAATTATGGATTGAAATGATATATTATCCGTATCACTTTACCTAGTGTAGAAAATTTTATACAGATCCGTGGTTAGTATATTTTTTCTAAAATTTCTAAAATGTTTTAGAAATGTAAATATTATAATATTTTGAATTAAACTTAATTAAAAATAATTTTTGTAAATTATTATTGATTTTCTAAAAATTTATAAGTGAAATAAATTAATGGTAAAATTAGAATTTGAAATATAAGTTATTTTGGAAATTTTGATTTGTTTATAAATGGAATTTAAATTAAGTGGGAAATTATGATAAATAGATTTAAAATTTGATTTAAAATGAATTTAAATTGATTTTTATAAAGTGTTAAGGATTTTTGAATAAGTTAAAAGGTTAAATAAATGAATATTTAAGTTGAAATTTTAAATATAACTTAAATTGGAAATTTGAGAATTTTGTTTAAAAGTGAATTTTAAGTTAAGTAAATAAAATGAAAATAAGTTATATTTGGAAAGTTAAACTTAAGTGTTAAGTTAAAAAAATTTAATTATAAAGAATTGAAATTGAATGTTTGAATTTAATATGTAAATTATTATTAAATTTTGATTTTTGTATGAAAATTTCGCTTTATAAAATCGTGAATATAAGGGTAGTAAATGATTGTTTTAAAAGTGAAAATATATTATTTTATAAGCTTAAAATGGTTTAAATAAAAATTTATTTGTTTGTGAAATTATATTGAATGTTTGGAATTTAATTCACAACATTTTGAAATGCTATTATTTCCAATGTAAAGGATATTACAACATTTGTAAATGCTGTAGTTGATAGAAATGAACTAAATGGCTAAATTTAATTAAGGGTTATTATAGCACTTTGTAAGTGCTATAGTTGCTGAATTTAACTAAGTTTTATTTGAAACTAAAGTAACCTTTTTACAGCATTTTTAAATGCTGTCTTTTGTTAAATTGAATCGTTTTAAAACATAACTTTCCGTAGCATTTTCTAAATGCTGCGAAAGTTAAATTTTCACTGTTTCGATAAATTTAGTGAATAAATGAACTTTGAAAAGATTTGAAATTTTGAAAATTTAATTATTAAATATAATAACTTCATTTTTAATGACTTAAAATGAAGTAATTTGTTTTGAAATATAAACTATTTTGAAATGTGAATTGAAATGGTATTTAAATTTGAAACATGAATATGGTTTTGAAAAGATATGATATTTTGATATTTTGGAATGGATTTGAAATGATATTGAATTGTTAAATGATATTTGATTTTTAAAGTATAAATACCATTTTAAAATTATAACTACGGGTCATAATAATGATTGGTTGTTAAAGAGACCGGGATCGAATATAGACATACTCTCTGTCGATACCGAAAACCACTTTAACAATTGTGTACGCGGTGGAGATTCCAAGATGAAGTAGGATGGTGACGACGTTCTTGAGGTACATTACGTGGACCCGACTCTCGTGAGTTGGCTTAAGGTGGCTAAAACAGGAGCGATCTCGGGCCAATAGGGTAGCTCCTCTGGTCGGACACAATTCTTCGATACCATTCTATTACTTTTGTGATTGATTGGGTGAACCCCTTGATTTTTGGAGCGTTGTTCGGGGTGGGCGTAGTGGCTACTACGTTACCGCCAGCCCGTGTGCGTAATTTGTATATCTACCCTAGCATTGCCTTGTGTGTCGTGTCACCTACCATAGCGAGCCTTTACTACGAGTTTGTTTTTCTCCCGTAGCCCATGGAGTATTTAGGGTAGTCTCTCGAACTGGTGATACGCTAATACCGGTGGACTACTGGGACTATTATGTGTTAAGGGGAATATTGGGTCACACCTTAACGCTATTTTGAAGTAAGTTTATTTCACTGTAGACATTACTATAATAGCGAAATATTACTATATAGTAAATAATTTAACAGATCCTTAGAGGATGGACGGTCGCAGGCATCCTTTAAGTTACTTGTATCTTTATTACAGTTCACTTGAGTTGGTTTACATTATATAAATATATATGTCCTGACTCGAGTGTTTTGTGTTTTGCTTTACGCTAGGGTCAGCGGGAGTATTCACAGCTTTGGATTCTCTTTCGGGTGCTGGCCTTTGCTGGAGATTCTGCCTATCTATGTTTATATCTATTTCAGTTTCAGCTATTCTAGTTTATCTCATGTATTAGTGAACTTCTATGTATTTGGGATTTCTATTATGTTGTTTTCAGACTGATATTGTTATCCCGCTTTTTGGCAAAGCCGTGATACCAAAAGATCGATTGAAAACTAAGGACAGTTCGTCTTAGAGATTGGTCGTACTTCGTTTCACCATGGATGTCGCTGAATTTTGCCTGAGTCCATATTGAGCTACAATTGATAGGACATGACAAGAAAGATCATAGAAGTCATCATCTCAAATTTCAAGTCAATCCGAGCTCATACGCTCAAGTTATGATCGATTCAACTTGAAGGGAGAAGCACTGGTTTCGTATCCATCGTTGTAGGTGTCTTCGAATCCATCACCGAACACCATTCGAACAGATCACCTTCGTATCGATCAACTTCGAATCCATCGGAGTGTCTCGGATTCGACTCCATCAACTTCGAATCCATCGAGTTTGTATCGATGGAACTCGTATCCATCAGCCAGTGTTTGCTTCGTATTTATCAGATCATCGTCCTTCGAATCCATCGAAGGGTTCAAGATCGCATCAATTGCCTTCGTATCCATGGAGAAGTTACAAAGCTCAAACCCATCAGTGAAGCCTTGTTCGAACCCATCAGTGAAGCCTTGTCCGAATCCACCAAGTCAAGCTTCGTTCGAATCCACCAAGTCAACTAGCCATGGTGACGTGTCATACATCGATACGAACGCGCCGAGATATATGGAATCGACGTGGTCAACTTGGAGTGAAGACCGGATCGATTCGAGGTTTGCGCTCCACGTCATCACAGAGGCGCATGCCACCATCGATTCGAAACCATCGATTCGAAGGGATGGTTTCGAACCAAACAGCTGCTCGAAGAACATCATCTCGCATCCATCATATCTCTTAATCTACTGATCCAAATGCAACGAAATTTTCACAGAAGCTTGCATACATGTTGAAGGATGTCCACGCCAAATTTCACCTCGATTGGATGATTTTCTGATCGATTCGAATGGAGTTCGAATTGATGCCAAAGTGGGCCCAAATTTCCTGAGGACGGGCGCGTGGGCCCCCTCACGTGCCAGAAATGGTCTCCCGAGTTTTCAGCGAAATATCAGCAACATATGCCTATAAATAGAGCCCCAGAGCCAACAGAAAAGGGATCTTTGGATTCTCAAGCGCCTAGACTCTGCCGGATCGAGATCTTCATCATCTTATATCATACACTTGCTGTTGATTTCGAATTTTCAGTTGTAACTCGTTGTTGATCGCTGTAACAATTTGTAATCATTGAAAGAGAATCAATAAAACTGCAAAAAACTTCACAGTGGACGTAGGCAACACGCCGAACCACTATAAATCGCTTGTCTCCGTATTTAATTTACTGTTGATTGGAGTTTTTGTTAGATAATATTTGTTTTGAATTTACATTCTTCATTATTATCTCTTCAACGACTCCCGAAGAGTGTTGTGACCAATTTTGGTGCAAACACTTTGGTTCTTTCACCGAGAAAACCCAGCTTTTCTCCTGCTCTTTGGATCTGTCATCGATACCGGATTGAATAAATCTGAGAGCAAGATCCAGATCATCAAATCCAAGTTCCTTCCCTTCTATTCAGATTTGCATAAAGTCTAGGAAAGGAATCTAACTTCAAAATGGTTAGTACAAGAACCACCTCTAACGCTATCAATCAAGAAGAACAGGATCGACAGAATCCTGTGCCACCACCTCCATCTAATCATGATGCTACTGGGCATTCGGAATCGTCAGGTCCGGTTACCCGACAAGAGTTGCAGTTTCTACTCCAAGAGCTGACCCAGAGTCGGCAACAACTAGCAGAACAGCTACGTGCTAACGCCGAGCTGATCAACAAGCTGGATCGCCAGAAGCGAAAGAGATCCAAGAGAGACCATGCTTCTCGCTCCTCCAGCGAAAGTTCTTCATCTTCTGATTATCACAATCGATCACCATGAGCCCGACTAGGTGGGAGTCGCTTGCCAGTCACTGGAGATCAACCGGCAGTGACCGTTGGACAACTGAGAGTTGGTCCATCAGCCAGTTTCCAAACTGGACCCTCCTCCCAAGGAGGTGTCGTTCCTAGTCAGCATGGACGTACTCCTGAACCATACGTCCCAGAGGACTATGAGCCAAGAAGGAAAGACTTGGACCGTCGACAACATCCGGTCCAACCCCAAAGTATGGAACGTAATCATACTCCGATGCAAGCCGCACAAAACGCACAAATGCCAGATCTTTCGACTATGATACGTCAGATGATCCGTGAGAGCCAGAGACTCACGAATGACGATTGGGGAGTTTCCTGAAGTCACACTCCTTTTACGTACGATATTCTTATTGCTGAACCCCCACGGCGATTCAGAATGCCAACTCTACCCATGTACGAAGGAAACTCTGACCCCAACCAACATATTCTGAAATATGAATGGCCAATGACCGCTGCCAGAGCCGACTATGCAGTGAAGTGTCGTAGTTTCCCCATATCCTTAGGGGGCATAGCTACCATGTGGTTCACTCGACTGACACCTCGATCCATCTCTTCATTTAACCGGTTGGCCACAAAATTTGTTGAACAATTCCGCATGCACGTCGTAAGGCCAAGAGATGTTAACACTCTGTCCAGTGTCACCCAAGCACCTGGAGAGACGCTCAGACACTATTTAGAGGGATTCCATACTGCATGTATGGAGATCAGCAATCCAAACGATAACTCTATCCTTATGGCGTTAACTAAGGGGATCGACCCCGATTTTGAGTTTGGCAACTGGTTAACTGGAAAACCACCTGCATCATTGGACCGTTTCCATGCCAAGGCGGCTCAATTCCTGAGACGGGAAGATGCGAAACAGTCTAGGAAGCAAACTGATGCAGGACCAAGTACGGAAGGGATCCGAAGCAATGTTGCAATCAAACAGTCCGGTGAGAGCTCCGGAAAAGTTCAGTTGAACGTTAAAAACAAACAAGCTCGGCGAAGAGAGAGCATGAATCAAACTAGAAAACGAGACCAAAATCATGGCCCGCAGCGCAAGAATCCAATGTTTGATAGTTACACTCCTCTGAATACATCACTAGATGACTTGTACTTACAAAACTGTAATACAATTCAGTACCAAAAACCTACACCAAAACCGTCGTCAGAGAGACAAATCCAGACGGGAAAATTTTGCAGGTTCCATGAAAGCTACGGGCACAATACGAACGAGTGTCGACACTTACAAGGCCTTGTTGAAAAACTGATTAGAGAAAGGAAGCTGGAACAGTTTGTGCGGACACCGCGGCCCAGAGAAGCGGGCCCATCCAATTAAAACAATGAACCCAATCGACCGAGACAGGAGGACTCGACTTGTCCCCGCGGAAGATTGGTGATAAACGCCAACAGTGGCGGACCAACTTTCTCAAGAGCCGGGAACGACGAAGATCCTCGTCACTGTCGCACATGACAGGCTCATTCAATCTATGAATACTTTGCAGTTTCCTTTACATTCTAAAATTTGAATTTGTAATAAGGCACTGACTTTGCCATGTTTTCTTATTTCAGCAATAAAATACTATCTCTTCAAGCTAGAGCTGTGATTCACCGAATGCAACATTCAACAATCACGACACACGAAGAGCTAAGTTCCATCAAACAATGGAATTTATTCAAATAGCGAGTGACTGTGATACGACCGGCCACTCACTAAGTGAAACCCCAGCTCGGGGGCAAGCCATCACGTCAAGGGCTGAACTAGACCAACACACGACAGTCCTACAACTAACTCCAAATTCTCAGAGTGCGAATTGGAGTATAAACATTCAATAACTCGTTCCCAGAGTGCGAACGGACTCTAACTTCCCAGAGTGTGAATTGGAGTATAAACATTAAATAACTCGTTCCCAGAGTGCAAACGAACTCCAAATTCCCAGAGTGCGAATTGGAGTATTAACATTGGATAACTCGTTCCCAGAGTGCGAACGGACTCCTACTTCCCAGAGTGTGAATTGGAGTATAAACATTCAATAACTCGTTCCCAGAGTGCAAACGGACTCCGAATTCCCAGAGTGCGAATTGGAGTATAAACATTCAATAACCCGTTCCCAGAGTGCGAACGGACTCCAAATTCCCAGAGTGTGAATTGGAGTATAAACATCCAATAACTCGTTCCCAGAGTGCGAACAGACTCCAAATTCCCATAGTGCGAATTGGAGTATAAACATCCAATAACTCGTTCCTGGAGTGCGAACGGACTCCAACTTCCCAGAGTGCGAATTGGAGTATAAACATCAAATAACTCGTTCCCAGAGTGCGAATGGACTCCAACTTTCCAGAGTGCGAATTGGAGTATAAACATCAAATAACTCGTTCCCAGAGCGCGAACGGACTCCAACTTCCCAGAGTGCGAATTGGAATATAAACATCAAATCCATCGTTCCCAGAGTGTGAACGAATTCCTAAAAAGCAAAAACAGGTGTGACTGACCATCTATCGGTCAACTCCAACTTCCCGGAGCGTGAATTGGAGTATAAATATAGATTATAGGTTCACGGAGCGCGAACCGAAGCATCCGTGCTAACTCCAACTTCTCAAAGCGTGAATGAAGTATAAACATAAATTACAGGTTCATGGAGTGCGAACCCAAACACACATGCTATCTCCAAGTTCCCAGAGTATGAATTGGAGCACAAATACCAAGTTAAAGTTCCCGGAGTGCGAATCGAAATATCGATACTAACTCCAAGTTCCTAGAGCGTGAAGTGGAATATAACATCAATTCCAGGTTCCCAGAGCGCGAACCGTGTTACAAACATCGATAACTCTCAAGTTCCCGGAGTGCGAACCGAAATATCGATACTAACTCAAAGTTCCCAGAACGTGAAGTGGAGTATAAACACCAACTCCAGGTTCCCGGAGCGTGAACCGTGTTACAAACATCGATAACTCTCAAATTCCCGGAGTGCGAACCATATTATCGATCTCAAATTATCCTAAGTCCCCAGAATGTGGACATGTGCTTAAGATTTGCAATAAGTGTGATCAACCACCAAAATACAAATGTTGTTCACCGAAACTGGGGGGCAAAATAGCTAAGTGTTAATCACTAACCAAAGTGATACAATATATGAAGTTTAACCTATTCATTGATCACAACTTGTGACCAAAATTTTCAGACTTGGCAAATAAAACGAACTCTACTTGACGGTAAAAACACCACAAGCACACCGGACTGAAAACCAAACACTAAAAACACTTAAGCACAAAAGAAATGAGAATTGAAACGAAGAAACTGAATTTTATTTCAACTAACTAGAGACAAGGACTTACATGCAAATAAGTTCTTCCAAAAAAAGAATTCCTACTTGCAGGGGCCGGACCTGCGTCAATACACGGCCTACTAGCAGAAAACAAACACAAGTTCATATCTGTCAAAAAATCCGCTTAAACGGCCCATCCATTTCTTCTTTTTAAATCTCCTTATCAGCGGTTCATCCTCGGACTCGCTAGAAACAGAGATCCTTCGTTTGGGGTGCTTCCTCTCCGGTGGCTGCTCTTCGGCTGGGGGCATAATGTCAACATCCTCCTCGGAGCTTGAATCTACATGAAAGCTTCCCACCGGAGGAGTAGGAGGGACTGGACCTGCAACGGAAAATGGGATAGTGCCACCCGATGATATTACCCTTAAAGGTGTTGGGCTATGCGCCGCCGTACTGCCACCGATACTGCCACCTTGCCCTGCAGCCTCTAACTCTGCATTAATCTCGGCCAGGATTTCTTTGTCACGAATCGCTTGGGCCTGGCTGGGGGCATCTGCAGTATGCATTAAAGAATTAGAGGTTGGCGGGAGGTCACTAACGATGAACGGCAAGTCTGTAGAGAAGTCACCCTGCTGGCCGAGCAGCTCGCTCACCATTTGCTCATTAAGAGATAGTGCGCTCCCCTGCGTCGCCTTAGTTGACACCGCTGTTACGATGGTAGTCTCGGTGGTGATGGCCTTCTCCCCTTTACTTGATTCTTGAGTCGCGGCAATCGGCGCAACTCCAGTCACTGAGCAAAGATAAGGAGTTATTAATAACTGCCTCAAAACAAACTCCCTATTCGGAATACACATGAGGTAAGTTCGGAATACCTTCCTCAATGTGGCCTGCTAACTACTGAGTAGCCTCAGAAATATGCTCCTGAATAGGAGATAGCCGCGGCTGTTCTAGGTCATAAGCTGGAACGGATTGTGAATCAACCACAGATACAGGCTCTAACGAAGGAGGAGAAGTAATTTCAAGAATAGTAGCGTGATGCTCGACACCCGATCCTTCCCCAATCTCCCGGTGCTGGCCACCAATCATCTCCTTCTCATGAGAAATTATGGCATCATGAAGGATCTTCTTTTCATCTTCGGTCAGCAACCGGTTCTCAAGCTCGAAATGGTCGATTGATGCATCCGGGTGCGCTTCTCCTTCCTCCTCAACCAATCGGACCCAAGCGTTACGAAGATGTACCGGATAATCCAGAAGCCAGGCCAAATTTCTGTGCCTCAGCACATTGGCATTATAAGTAATGAGGAGATCTTCGATGTCGGCCTCCAGCCTGGCCTCTGCCCTTTGAACCTTCTCCTCAACCTCAGCCTCGAAAGCCTGAACTTTAGCCGCTGCCGCATCTCTCTCAGTCCGAAGCACTACGGCTTGTTCGCATGCTTCTTGGGCTGCATTGTGCGCGTCATCTCTGTCTTTAGTGATCTCGGCAAATTTGGCTTTGAGTGCATTAAGTTCCTTCAAGGCCGCGTCCCGCTCGGCGGTCGCGATGGTGTTTCGGTGGCCCATGTCCTCCACCGTAGCGTAATGCTCACGCTTCATCCTGTCCATCGCCGCCTGGGCCTCGTCCGCTTTCTTCGTAGCATCTGTCTCTGACTTCCGAGATGACTCAGCTTCATCGGTTAGCACTTGTACGATACGATCCCGGTGAGCTAGATTAGTTTGGAGTTTCTCGATGATGGCCGCTCGCTCAAAGGCCAATGCCGATGCTTTATCAGCCGCTTTCGCCCAAGCTTTGTACTGGGAATAAAAATCGTGCACGTAGTCATGTACTAACTGCTCGGCTTCCTCTGGGATCCTTTTTAAATGTGGAGGAAAGATATAGTTATCAAAGCAGATGTTCGGAAAATCTTTCTTTAGCTGAGCGAGCTTGATAGCTCCTTCCCCTGAAATTTCCACAGGGGGCTATTCTGTAACAGCGACAGTTATTGTCTCGCTTCTAGGGTGGCGGGATTCATGCCTAGAAGATTGAGAAGCCGACTTGTAGCATGAAGATTCAGAGGGATGAGAGACATAAGCAGGAGGTTGTATGGGATCTCTGGGAGGAGTAGGAGTACGCGATCGAGATCGACGCTTATAGCCTCTATCTTTATCATATCTATCTTGGCTAGAATACCCAGAGAGTCCCTGGTCGTAATCTTTGTCCCCTTCTCATCTGCGCGACTCATGGTATGAAGACTTGCGAGCATGTCGGAGACTCCCTAACATTGAACCTCTCCCAGACATAGTATCTACAGGGCAAAATAAAGTAGAATTAATCACCTTTCGAAACAGGTAGTTTACAGTCAAAGGTTATGCAGTGTTGTGAAATATGTATGAATGTGCAACCCCCCGACCAACCGGATGTGTCTGCCACACAAGTGGGAAAAGACTCGCTCAAAACTAAAGTTTCTGAAAGTTCTTCTAATCCGGCATCATGCTGCAGGGACACATCGTCCGGAATTGGAATATCGGCGAGCCCTTCATAAAGATTTTCAGTCCTCGGAGGAGACATCTTCGAAATTCTAACTCTGGAAGCGGATCGAGCCGTGACAGCCGATTTCCATCTCCCCTTCTTAGTTGGCTTAACAACGGCTGCCTTGCCTTTTCTGTGCTCTGCGACATCCTGAACTACATCTGTAGGCCTAGTCAACGGCTCATCATCAGTATGGGTTCTTTTAGAATTGGCTTTCTCGGCTATAATAACTTTGGGTTTCTTGTGCTTGACTCTTTTTTCAAGACGGTCCTTAGTGACCCGTCAAAATTTATGCTCTGCCCTCGTTCGATCAACCCAAAAGTCCGGAGATTCCTATCCGTCAAGAGCAATTCGATATCCCTATCTTCGCTCGAGACTCCTTGGAGTACTCGTACTATCTCCTTAAAGTGTTCACCTTCAGGTCGCTGAATCGTTGCTGTAAAAAGGAAAAAATATAAGTTTCACTTTGACTGCAATTGCCTTAGTAATTATTTGAGAACTCACCTATACTCACGTCTGAATAACCATCGCCGGGCAAACCCTGGGGGACATCTGACGTAAAATCATTCCGTCCTGCAATAGCTTAGCCTGGTCCAGGACCTAGTAACCACTTGACAATTCCTCACCGCTTCCAAAAATGTGAAGGAGGGGTAATCACTTCGGGTTTTGAAACTGAACAGATATCTGATCTCGGTCGGGATCGATGGTCGATGAAGGTACTCCATGAAGACAATGAACAAGCTATTCACGGAAGCATATAAGTTCGGGTGTAGTTGAGATGGGGCGATCCTCAAAAAAGACAGTACTTCCCTTATGTACTCATTGAAAGGAGGAAGCGTCCCGGCCGCGCATGCATGGCGATTGTATGCGGTATATCCCTCCGGCGGATTGTGTGGTCTATCATTCGGTCCCGGTAATAACACGTCGTCCAATGACAGGCCATGCCTCAAGCGTATTCTCCCCAACATATCTTCAGAAATATTGGATTGAACGGAATCCGATGGATTGGCAATAAAAGACGCATTGGGAAATTCGTTCGGGGCTGGACCGATAATCTCAGGTTCAATATCCGAAACCTCTAGTCTCGAAGTAACTGTACTTTGAATCTCATGCTGATGCGAACTTGAAGGTTACATGACTAGCTAACTCATGAGAAACCATCGTTAGACGACAAAGGACCCGTGCTCTCCCCAGTGTAAAGTGTATGAATGTATGTTGTACAGTGCCGTGCATTACTTGAATAAATGTCGCAGAGTTAAAGGAAATATGCAAACGACAAAGCTACGGAGTCCAGTTATAATGACCGTCATCGCTGACCGTCATCACTAAACCGTTTATATGATGGAAATTGATTCGGATAGAAGTTGTTATGGTTCCATCGACGAGCTTCGAAAGGTGGTCGAGTATGCAGTTTAATTATCAAGTCCAAATATGCAAGAATGAAGCTCGTCGGAATTATACTAAGAAAATGTCAAACTTTGGTATCCATCATGGAGAATTTTGAAACGATCGCAGGAAGCTCGTTCGAACCCATCATAAAACCACTTTGAATCGATACAAAGAGGCGCGCTTCGAATCGATGATCAAGTGCCGAGTTCGAATCGATCGATGAAGGATGACTTCGAATCGATCCTTGGTTAACTGGTTCGTACCGATCAGGAAAACCTCAACTTAACATCGATTACGTTCGAATCGGTACCTTTTGTATCGGTCATAAAGATGTAATTCGTATCGATGTAAAGTTAAGGACTTCGAATCGACCAATAGCTACTTCTCGTATCGATCACTTCGTATCGATGCGACCCATCACAATGCTCAATCAGGTGCGAACTGCGCCCCCTCCAAAGGCATCCTGGGGATCGATGCGAAATCTAAGGAAAAATGATGTCGCCCTCATCAATTCGAACACGAGTCACCAGATCGATTCGAAGCTCCTCCAAACCAGATCTGGTTTTACCAATCACCAGAGTGGCCAATCGATGAAGAAGTGGTAGGTCTAAATAGCTTTGCCGTTTGGATTCGAGGTTAATTACCTAATTTGAGTGTGGAATTCGAGGAATTAAGGATTTGGATCTTGATTGATTTGAAGACGTGACACAGTTCCTCTCTGAAGCTTCGAGTCGATGCAAAACACAGTAAGCGCAAGGCAAAAGTAAAAAGTAAAAAGTGAAAAATGGCAAGGTCTCAGCTATTTATATGAAACCTAGAAGATGACTGAGCCGTTTCGCATCCCAGTCAACTCGACCGATCACAACCGGTCAATTCACAGATCGGTTCGAAATCTACCTTCGAACCCATGCGCATGAAGCTTCATCGATACGAAACACACAGCAGAGCATCGAGTCGCATCGATGCGAAACAAACAGTGGGCATATCGATTCAAAGCCCCTATTCACATCAACAAGTTCACAACTTCATCCACAACCTACCGATACGAACGACGATTTCGTATCCATCATTTCCTATCGATACGAATGATGATTTCGTATCCATCCTTTCTCATTGGTGCGAATGGGTGATTTGTACTCATCCAAGCCATTGATACGAATGTCGATTTCGTACCCATCATAGAATAAGCGTACTTCATCCATACGAATGTTGATCTCGAATCCATCGATGCTCATACCCATCGCTTCGAAATATTACATTCGCGCAACACAAAGTCGATTCCTTCAACCTTCTATATCGGGTCAGGAGAGGATCGATACGAGGGGATTTTTCAAAACAACCATCAAGCGTTGACTCAACTCAAATTTCCAAATTGGTTCAGGAGAGAACCGATACGAAATTCAATAGCAAACAAAATTGACAACGACTCGTGGACGCACGACGTTAACAAGGGTCAAACTAACATATGTGCATATATGTCGGACTAACATTCGATTTTAAACATTTACAGGGATCGAATACTCATCTTGTTACAAATGCAACAGCCAATGGCTAAGCACTATTATACAGCAATCAATCATATCAACGCAAGGTTACAGCAATACAGGGTACGAATCTCAACAAAAGAGAGCAATGATTGTTCAAAGAGAAATTGCAGCTCTTCAAAGCACGTCATGTTTCCACAAGACGTACTTTGGGGGGCAAATGTTATCCCGCTTTTTGGCAAAGCCGTGATACCAAAAGATCGATCGAAAACTAAGTACAGTTCGTCTCAGAGATTGGTCATACTTCGTTTCACCATGGATGTCGCTGAATTTTGCCCGAATCCAGATTGAGCTACAATTGATAGGACATGACAAAAAAGATCATAGAGGTCATCATCTCAAATTTCAAGTCAATCCGAGTTCATACGCTCAAGTTATGATTGATTCAACTTGAAGGGAGAAGCACTGGTTTCGTATCCATCGTTGTAGGTGTCTTCGAATCCATCACCGAACACCGGTCGAACCGATCACCTTCGTATCGTTCAACTTCGAATCCATCGGTGTGTCTCGGATTCGACTCCATCAACTTCGAATCCATCGAGTTTGTATCGATGGACCTCGTATCCATCAGCCAGTGTTTGCTTCGTATCCATCAGATCATCGTCCTTCGAATCCATCGAAGGGTTCAAGATCGCATCAATTGGCTTCGTATCCATGGAGAAGTTACAAAGCTCGAACCCATCAGTGAAGCCTTGTTCGAACCCATCAGTGAATCCTTGTTCGAATCCACCAAGTCAAGCTTCGTTCGAATCCACCAAGTCAACTAGCCATGGTGACGTGTCATTCATCGATACGAACGCGTCGAGATATATGGAGTTGACGCGGTCAACTCGGAGTGAAGACCGGATCGATTCGAGGTTTGTGCTCCACGTCATCACAGAGGCGCATGCTACCATCGATTCGAAACCATCGGTTCGAAGGGATGGTTTCGAACCAAACAGCTGCTCGAAGAACATCATCTTGCATCCATCATATCTCTTAATCTACTGATCCAAATGCAACGAAATTTTCACAGAAGCTTGCATACATGTTGAAGGATGTCACACCAAATTTCACCTCGATTGGATGATTTTCTGATCGATTCGAATGGAGTTCGAATTGATGCCAAAGTGGGCCCAAATTTCCTGAGGACGGGCGCTAGGGCCCCCTCACGTGCCAGAAATGGTCTTCGGAGTTTTCAGCGAAATATCAGCAACCTACGCCTATAAATAGAGCCCCAGAGCCAACAGAAAAGGGATCTTTGGATTCTCAAGCGCCCAGACTCTGCCGGATCGAGATCTTCATCATCTTATATCATACACTTGCTGTTGATTTCGAATTTCCAGTTGTAACTCGTTGTTGATCTTTGTAACAATTTGTAATCATTGAAAGAGAATCAATAAAACTGCAAAAAACTTTACAGTGGACGTAGGCAACACGCCGAACCACTATAAATCGCTTGTCTCTGTATTTACTTTACTGTTGATTGGAGTTTTTGTTAGATAATATTTGTTTTGAATTTACATTCTTCATTATTATCTCTTCAACGACTCCCCAAGAGTGCTGTGATTATCCCGCTTTTTGGCAAAGCCGTGATACCAAAAGATTGATCGAAAACGAAGGACAGTTAATCTCAGAGATTGGTCATACTTCGTTTCGCTATGGATATCGCTGAATTTTTTCCGAGTCTAGATTGAGCTACAATTGATAGGACATGACAAGAAAGATCGTAGAAGTCCGCATCTCAAATTTCAAGTCAATCCGAGTTCATACGCACGAGTTATGATCGATTCAATTTGAGGGTAGAGGCTTCAGTTTCGAATCCATCCCTAGGCCTCATTTCGAATCCATAATTTTCGTATCGATCAGAGAAACAGCGACTTCGAACCAGTTGAGGGAATTCAGTTCGTATCGATCGAGTTCGAATCTATCAGCATACCACGGTTCAACTCGATCGCCTTCGAACCCATTGACGTCCCCCTGCTTCGCTTCCATAAAACAAGGCAATGGTCATTGCTTCGAACCCATTGTAGAAGCATCAGTTCGTATCCATCAGTAGATCTCGGTTTCGTATCCATCCAGCTTGTGTCCATCCTCCGCTTCACATCGGTCCGTTTTCATGAGTTCGTATTGATTGGGTTCGTATCCATCGGATAACCTAAGTTCGTATCCATCGAGTCTCTCTCCTCGAACCCATCGGAGGACCTTCCTTCGAATCCATCGAAAGACCCTCGTTCGAACCCATGACCAATGGTTCGTTCGAGTCAAAAGGACCTGGTTTAATGTAACGGTCTTCATTTCAAATGGTCTCCCTCAAGTGCCAGAAGTGGTCTCCCACGTGCCAGAAGTGGTCTCCCAAATTTTCAGCGAAGTATCTGCATCCTACGCCTATAAATAGAGCCCCAGAGCCAACAGAAAAGGGATCTTCGACTCTCAAGCGCCCAGACTCTGCCGGATTAAGATCTCCATCATCCTACGTCAAATTCTTGCTGTTGATTTCGAATTTCCAGTTGTAACTTGTTGTCGATTGCTGTAACAACTTGTAATCATTGAAAGAGAGTCAATAAAACTGCAAAAAACTTCACAGTGGACGTAGGCAACACGTCGAACCACTATAAATTGCTTGTCTACACATTTACTTTACTGTTGATTGGAGTATTTGTTAGATAATACTTGCTTTGAATTTACATTCTTCATTATTATCTCTTCAACGACTCCCGAAGAGTATTGTGACCAATTTTGGTGCAAACACTTTGGTGCTTTCACTGAGAAAACCCAGCTTTTCTCCTGCTCTTTGGATCTGTCATCGATACCGGATTGAATAAATCTAAGAGAGAGATCCAGATCATCAAATCCAAGTTCCTTCCCTTCTATTCATATTTGCATAAAGTCTAGGAAAGGAATCTGACTTTCAAGATGGTTAGTACAAGAACCACCTCTAACGCTATCAATCAAGAAGAACAGGATCGACAGAATCCTGTGCCACCACCTCCATCTAATCAGGATGCTACTGGGCACTCGGAACTGTCAGGTCCGGTTACCCGACAAGAGTTGCAGTTGCTACTCCAAGAGCTGACCCAGAGTCGGCAACAACTAGCAGAACAGCTACGTGCTAACGCCGAGCTGATCAACAAGCTGGATCGCCAGAAGCGAAAGAGATCCAAGAGAGACCATGCTTCTCGCTCCTCCAGCGAAAGTTCTTTATCTTCTAATTATCACAATCGATCACCACGACCCCGACTAGGTGGGAGTCGCATGCCAGTCACTGGAGATCAACCGGCAATGACCGTTGGACAACTGAGAGTTGGTCCATCATCCAGTTTCCAAACCAGACCCTCCGCCCAAGGAGGTGTCGTTCCTAGTCAGCATGGACGTACTCCTGAACCATACGTCCCAGAGGACTATGAGCCAAGAAGGCAAGACTTGGACCGTGGAAAACATCCGGTCCAACCCTAAAGTATGGAATGTAATCATACTCCGGTGCAAGCCGCACAAAACGCACAAACGCCGGATCTTTCGACTATGATACGTTAGATGATCTGTGAGAGCCAGGGACTCACGAATGACGATTGGGGAGTTTCGCGAAGTCACACTCCTTTTACGGACGATATTCTTATTGCTGAACCCCCACGGCGATTCAGAATGCCAACTCTACCCATGTGCGAAGGAAACTCCGACCCCAACCAACATATTCTGAAATATGAATGGTCAATGACCGCTGCCAGAGCCGACGATGCAGTGAAGTGTCGTAGTTTCCCCATATCCTTAGGGGGCATCACTACCATGTGGTTCACTCGACTGCCACCTCGATCCATCTCTTCATTTAACCAGTTGGCCACAAAATTTGTTGAACAATTCCGAATGCACGTCGCAAGGCCAAGAGATGTCAACACTCTGTCCAGTGTCACCCAAGCACCTGGAGAGATGCTCAGACACTATTTAGAGAGATTCCATACTGCATGTGCGGAGATCAGCAATCCAAACGATAACTCCATCCTTATGGCGTTAACTAAGGGGATCGACCCCGATTCCGAGTTTGGCAACTGGTTAGCTGAAAAACCACCTGCATCATTGGACCGTTTCCATGCCAAGACAGCTCAATTCCTGAGACGGAAGATGCAAAACTGTCTAGGAAGCAAACTGACGCAGGACCAAGTACGGAAGGGATCCGAAGCAATGTTGCAATCAAACAGTCCGGTGAGAGCTCCGTAAAAGTTCAGTTGAATGTTAAAAAAAAACAAGCTCGACGAAGAGAGAGCGTGAATCAAACTAGAAAACGAGACCAAAATCATGGCCCGCAGCGCAAGAATCCAATGTTTGATAGTTACACTCCTCTGAATACATCACTAGAGGACTTGTACTTACAAACCTGTAATGCAATTCAGTACCAAAAACCTGCATCAAAACCGTCGTCAGAGAGACAAATCCAGACGTGAAAATTTTGCAAGTTCCATGAAAGCTACGGGCACAATACAAACGAGTGTCGACACTTACAAGATCTCGTTGAAAAACTGATCAGAGAAAGGAAGCTGGAACAGTTTGTGCGGACACCGCAGCCCAGAGAAGCGGGCCCATCCAATCAAAACAATGAACCCAATCGACCGAGACAGGAGGTCTCGACTTGTCCCCGCGGAAGATTGGTGATAAACGCCATCAGTGGCGGACCAACATTCTAAGGAGCCTGGAACGACGACGATCCTCGTCACTGTCACACATGACAGACTCATTCAATCTATGAATACTTTGCAGTTTCCTTTACACTCTGAAATTTGAATTTGTAATAAGGCACTGACTTTACCATATTTTCTTATTTCAGCAACAAAATACTATCTCTTCAAGCTAGAGCTATGATTCACCGAATGCAACATTCAACAATCACGACACACGAAGAGCTAAGTTCCATCAAACAATGGAATTTATACAAATAGCAAGTGACTGTGATACAACCGGCCACTCACTAAGTGAAACCCTAGCTCGGGGGCAAGCCATCACGTCAAGGGCTGAACTGGACCAACACACGACAGTCCTACAACTAACCCCAAATTCCCAGAGCGTGAATTGGAGTATAAACATTCAATAACTCGTTCCCAGAGTGCGAACGGACTCCAACTTCCCAGAGTGTGAATTGGAGTATAAACATTCAATAACTCGTTCCCAGAGTGCGAACGGACTCCAACTTCCCAGAGTGCAAATTGGAGTATAAACATTCGATAACTCGTTCCCCGAGTGCGAACGGACTCCAACTTCCCAGAGTGTGAATTGGAGTATAAACATCCAATAACACGTTCCCGGAGTGCGAACGGACTCCAAATTCCCAGAGTGCGAATTGGAGTATAAACATCCAATAACTCGTTCCCAGAGTGCGAACGGACTCCAAATTCCCAAAGTGTGAATTGGAGTATAAACATCCAATAACTCGTTCACAGAGTGCGAACGGACTCCAAATTCCCAGAGTGTGAATTGGAGTATAAACATCCAATAACTCGTTCCCAAAGTGCGAACGGACTCCAACTTCCCAGAGTGCGTATTGGAGTGTAAACATCCAATAACTCGTTCCCAGAGTGCGAACGGACTCCAACTTCCCAGAGTGCGAATTGGAGTATAAACATCCAATAACTCATTCCCTGAGTGTGAACGGACTCCAAATTACCAGAGTGTGAATTGGAGTATAAACATCCAATAACTCGTTCCCGGAGTGCGAACGGACTCCAACTTCCCAGAGTGCGAATTGGAGTATAAACATCAAATAACTCGTTCCCGGAGTGCGAACGGACTCCAACTTCCCAGAGTGCGAATTGGAGTATAAACATCAAATAACTCGTTCCCAGAGCGCGAACGGACTCCAACTTCCCAGAGTGCGAATTGGAGTATAAACATCAAATCCATCGTTCCCAGAGTGTGAACGAATTCCTAAAAAGCCAAAACAGGTGTGACTGACCATCTATCGGCCAACTCCAACTTCCCGTAGTGTGAATGTGAGTATAAATATAGATTACAGGTTCCCGAAGCGCGAACTGAAGCATCCGTGCTAACTCCAACTTCTCAAAGCGCGAATGAAGTATAAACATAAATTACAGGTTCCTAGAGTGCGACCCAAACACACATGCTATCTCCAAGTTCCCAGAGTATGAATTGGAGCACAAAACCAAGTTAAAGTTCCCGGAGTGCGAACCGAAATATCGATACTAACTCCAAGTTCCTAGAGCGTGAAGTGGAGTATAAACATCAATTCCAGGTTCCCGGAGCGCGAACCGTGTTACAAACATCGTTAACTCTCAAGTTCCCGGAGTGTGAACCGAAATATCGATACTAACTCCAAGTTCCCAGAACATGAAGCGGAGTATAAACATCAACTCCAGGTTCCCGGAGCGTGAACCGTGTTACAAACATCGATAACTCTCAAATTCCCGGAGTGCGAACCAGATTATCGATCTCATATTATCCTAAGTCCCCAGAATGTGGACATGTGCTTAAGATTTGCAATAAGTGTGATCAACCACCAAAATTCAAATGTTGTTCCCCGAAACTGGTGGGCAAAAAAGCTAAGTGTTAATCACCAACCAAAGTGATACAATGTCCGAAGTTCAACCTATTCATCGATCACAATTTGTGACCAAAATTTTCAGACTTGGCAAATAAAACGAACTCTACTTGACGGTAAAAACACCAAAAGTACACCGGACTGAAAACTAAACACTACAAACACTTAAGCACAGAAGAAATGAGAATTGAAATAAAGAAATTGAATTTTATTTCAACTAACTAGAGACAAGGACTTACATGCAAACAAGTTCTTCCAAAAAAGAATTCCTACTTGCAGGGGCCGAATCTGCGTCTATACACGGCCTACTAGCGGAAAACAAACACAAGTTCATATCTATCAAAAAATCCGCTTAAACGGCCCATCTATTTCTTCTTTTTAAATCTCCTTATCAGCGGTTCGTCCTCGGACTCGCTAGAAACAGAGATCCTTCGTTTGGGGTGCTTCCTCTCCGGTGGCTGCTCTTCGGCTGGGGGCATAATGTCAACATCCTCCTTAGAGCTTGAATCTACATGAAGGCTTCCCACCGGAGGAGTAGGAGGGACTGGACCCACAACGGAAGATGGGATAGTGCCACCCGATGATATTACCCTTAAAGGTGCTGGGCTATGCGCCGCCGTACTGCCACCAATACTACCACCTTGCCCCGCAGCCTCTAATTCTGCATTAATCTCGGCCAGAATTTCCTCATCACGAGTCGCTTGGGCCTGGCTGGGGGCATCTGCAGTCTGTATTGAAGAGCTAGAGGTTGGCGGGAGGTCACTAACGATGAACGGCAAGTCTGTGGAGAATCCACCCTGCTCGCCGAGCAGCTCGCTGACCATTTGCTCATCAAGAGATAGTGCGCTCCCCTGCGTCACCTCAGTTGACACTGCTGTCACGGCGGTCGTCTCAGTGATGATGGCCTTCTCCCCTCTACTTGATTCTTGAATCGCGGCAATCGACGCAGCTCCAGTCACTAAGCAAAGATAAGAAGAAGTTATTAGTAACTGCTTCGAAACAAACTCCCTATTTGGAATACACTTGAGATAAGTTCGGAGTACCTTCCTCAGTTTGGCTTGCGGACGGCTGAGCGGCTTCGGAAGTATGCTCCTGAATAGGAGATAGCGGAGGTTGTTCTGGGTCGTAAGCTGGAACGTATTGTGAATCAACCACATATACAGGCTCTAACGAAGGTGGAGCAGTAATTTCAAGAATAGCAGCGTGATGCTCGACACCCGATCCTTCCCCAATCTCCCGGTGATGGCCACCAATCATCTCCTTCTCATGAGAAATTATGGCATCATGAAGGATCTTCTTTTCATCTTCGGTCAGCAACCAGTTCTCAAGCTCGAACTGGTCGATTGATGCATCCGGATGCGCTTCTCCTTCCTTCTCAACCAATCGGACACAAGCGTTACAAAGATGTATCGGATAATCCTGAAGCCAGGCCAAATTTCTGTGCCTCAGCACATTGGCATTGTAAGTAACGAGGAGATCATCGATGTCAGCCTCCAGCCTGGCCTCTGCCCTTTGAACCTTCTCCTCAACCTCAGACTCGACTGCCTGAACTTTAGCCACCGCCGCATCTCTCTCAGTCCGAAGCACTACGGCTTGTTCGCATGCTTCTTGGGCCGCGTTGAGCGTGTCATCTTTGTCTTTAGTGATCTTGGCAAATTTGGCTTTGAGTGCATTAAGTTCCTTCAAGGCCGCGCCCCGCTCGACGGTCACGATGGTGTTTCGATGGCCCATGTCCTCCACCGTAGCGTAATGCTCACGCTTCATCCTGTCCATCGCCGCCTGGGCCTCGTCCGCTTTCTTCGTAGCATCCGTCTCTGACTTTCGAGATGACTCAGCTTCATCGGTTAGCACTTGTATGATACGATCCCGGTGAGCTAGATCAGTTGGGAGTTTCTCGATGATGGCCGCTCGCTCAAAGGCCAACGTCGATGCCTTATCAGCCGCTTTAGCCCACGCTTTGTACCGGGCATAAAAATTGTGCACGTAGTCATGTACTAACTGCTCGGCTTCCTCCGGGATCCTTTTTAAGTGTGGAGGAAAGATATAGTTATCAAAGCAGATATTCGGAAAATCTTTCTTTAGCTGAGTGAGCTTGATTGCTCCTTCCCCTGAAATTTCCACAGGGGGCTGTTATGTAACGGCGGCAGTTATTGTTTCGCTTCTAGGGTGGCGGGATTTGTGCCTAGAAGATAGAGAAGCCGACTTGTAGCGTGAAGATTCAGAGGGACGAGAGACATAAGCAGGAGGTTGTATGGGATCTCTGGGAGGAGGAGGAGTATGCCATCGAGATCGACGCTTATAGCCTCTATCTTTATCATATCTATCTTGGCTAGAGTACCCAGAGAGTCCCTGGTCGTAATCTCTGTCCCCTTCTCGTCTGCGCGACTCATGGTATGAAGACTTGCGAGCATGTCGGAGACTCCCTAACAATGAACCTCGCCCAGAAATAGTATCTGTAGAGCAAAATAAAGTAGGATTAATCACCTTTCGAAAAAGGTAGTTTACAGTCAAAGGTTATGCAGTGTTGTGAAATATGTATGAATGTGCAACCCCCCGACCAACCGGATGTGTCTGCCACACCAGTGGGAAAAGACTCGCTCAAAACTAAAGTTTCTAAAAGTTCTTCCAATCCGGCATCATGCTGTAGGGACACATCGTCCTGAATTGGAATATCGGCGAGCCCTTTATAAAGATTTTCAGTTCTCGGAGGAGACATCTCCGAAATTCTAACTCCGGGAGCGGATCGGGCCGTGACAACCAATTTCCATCTCCCCTTCTTAGTTGGCTTAACAACGGCTGCCTTGCCTTTTCTCTGCTCTGCGACATCCTGAACTACATCTGTAGGATCGGTCAACGGCTCATCATCAGTATGGGTTCTTTCAGAATCGGGTTCCTCGGCTATAATAACTTTGGGCTTCTTGTGCTTGACTCATTTTTTTCAAGACGGTCCTTAGTGCCCCGTCAAACTTTATACTATGCCCTCGTTCAATCAACCCAAAAGTCCGGAGATTCCTATCCGTCAAAAGCAATTCGATATCCCTATATTCGCTCGGGACTTCTCGGAGTACTCGCACTATCTCCTTAAAGTGTTCACCTTCGGGTCACTGAATCGTGGCTATAAAAAGAAAAAAAATATATAAGTTTCACTTCGACTGCAATTGCCGTAGTAATTATTTGAGAACTCAGCTATACTCACGTCTGAATAACCATCGCCGGGCAAACCTTGGAGGACATCTAACGTAAAACCATTCCGTCATGTAATAGCTTAGCCTGGTCCAGGACCCGGTGACCACTTGACAATTCCTCACCGCTTCCAAAAATGTGAAGGAGGGGTAATCACCTCGGGTTTTGAAATTGAATAGATATCTGATCTCGGTCGGGATCGGTGGTCTATGAAGGTAATCCATGAAGATGATGAACAAGCTGTTCACGGAAGCATATCCGTTCGGGTGTAGTTGAGATGGGGTGATCCTCAAAAAAGACAGTACTTCCCTTATGTACTCATTGAATGGAGGAAGCGTCCCGGCCGCGCACGTGTGGCGATTAAATGCGGTATATCCCTCCGGCGGATTATGTGGTCTATCATTCGGTCCCGGTAATAACACGTCGTCCAGTGACAAGCCATGCTTCAAGCATATTCTCCCCAACATATCTTCAGAAATATTGGATTGAACGGAATCCGATGGATTGGCAATAAAAGACGCATTGGGAAATTCGTCCGGGGCTGGACCGATGATCTCAGGTTCAATATCCAGAACCTCTAGTCTC
This sequence comes from Allium cepa, assembly GCA_030765085.1. Classification (NCBI taxonomy): domain Eukaryota; kingdom Viridiplantae; phylum Streptophyta; class Magnoliopsida; order Asparagales; family Amaryllidaceae; genus Allium; species Allium cepa. The sequence continues at coordinate 6,452,801 of CM060941.1, forward strand.
AAAGTAACTGTACTTTGAATCGCCTGCTGCTGCGAACTTGAAGGTTCCATGACTAGCTAACTCATGAGAAACCACCGTTAGACGACAAAGGACCCGTGCATTTCCCAATGTAAAGTGTATGAATGTGTGTTGTGCAGTGTTGTGCATTACTTGAATAAATGTCGCAGTGTTAAAGGAAATATGCAAACGACAAAGCTACGGGGTCCAGTTATAATAACCGTCATTGCTGACCGTCATCACTAAACCGTTTCTATGATGGAAATTGATTCGGATAGAAGTTGTTATGGTTCCATCGACGAGCTTCGAAAGGTGGTCGAGTATGCAGTTTAATTATCAAGTCCAAATATGCAAGAATGAAGCTCGTCAGAATTATGTTAAGAAAATGTCAAACTTTCACATCCATCATAGAGGGTTTCGAACCGATCACAGGAAGCTCGTTCGAACCCATCATAATACCACTTCGAATCGATACAGAAGGGCGCGCTTCGAATCGATGATCAAGTGCCGAGTTCGAATCGATCAATGAAGGATGACTTCGAATCAATCCTTGGTTAACTGGTTCGTACCGATTAGGAAAACCTCAACTCAACATCGATCACGTTCGAATCGATACCTTTCGTATCGGTCATAAAGATGTAATTCGTATCGATGTAAAGTTAAGGACTTCGAATCGACCAATAGCTACTTCTCGTATCGATCACTTCGTATCGATGCGACCCATCACAATGGTCAATCAGGTGCGAACTGCGTCCCCTCCAAAGGGCGTCCCAGGGATCGATGCGAAATCTAAGGAAAAATGATGTCGCCCTCATCAATTCGAACACGAGTCCCCAGATCGATTCGAAGCTCCTCCAAACCAGATCTGGTTTTACCAATCACCAGAGTGGCCAATCGATGAAGAAGTGGTAGGTCTGAAATAGCTTTGCCGTTCGGATTCGAGGTTAATTACCTAATTTGAGTGTGGAATTCGAGGAATTAAGGATTTGGATCTTGATTGATTCGAAGATGTGACACAGTTCCTCTCTGAAGCTTCGAGTCGATGCAAAACACAGTAAGCGCAAGGCAAAAGTAAAAAGTAAAAAGTGAAAAATGGCAAGGTCTCAGCTATTTATATGAAAATTAGAAGATGACCGAGCCGTTTCGCATCCCAGTCAAGTCGACCGGTCACAACCGGTCAATTCACAGATCGGTTCGAAAGCTACCTTCGAGTCCATGCGCTTGAAGCTTCATCGATACGAAACACACAGTAGAACATTGAGTCGCATCGATGTGAAGCGAACAGTGGACACATCGATTCGAAGCCTCTGTTCACATCACAAATTCACAACTCCATCCACAACCTACCGATACAAACAATGATTTCATGTCCATCATTTCCTATCGATACGAACGACGAATTCATATCCATCATTTCCTATCGATACGAACGACAATTTCGTATCCATCCTTTCTCATAAGTACGAATGGGTGATTCGTACTCATCCAAGCCATCGATGCGAATGTCGATTTCGTACCCATCATGGCATAAGCATGATTCATCAATACGAATGTTGATCTCGTATCCATCGATGCTCATACCCATCGATTCGAAATATTACATCCGCGCAACACAAATTCAATTCCTTCAACTTCTATATCGGTTCAGGAGAGGATTGATACGAAGGGACTTTTTAGAACAACCATCAAGCGTTTCTCAACTCAAATTTCCAAATCGGTTCAGGAGAGAATCGATACGAAATTCAATAGCAAACAAAATTGACAACGACTCGTGGACGCACGACGTTAACAAGGGTCAAACTAACATATGTGCATATATGTTGGACTAACATTCGATTTTAAACATTTACACGGATCGAATACTCATATTGTTACAAATGCAACAGCCAACGGCTAAGCACTATTATACAGCAATCAATCATATCAACGCAAGGTTACAGCAATACAGGGTACGAATCTCAACAAAAGAGAGCAATGATTGTTCAAAGAGAAATTGCAGCTCTTCAAAGCACGTCATGTTTCCACAAGACGTACTTTATGTGGCAAATGTTATCCCGCTTTTTGGCAAAGCCGTGATACCAAAAGATCGATCGAAAACGGAGGACAGTTCGTCTCAGAGATTGGTCATACTTCGTTTCACTATGGATATCGCTGAATTTTGTCCGAGTCCAGATACAATTGATAGGACATGACAAGAAAGATCATAGAAGTCTGCATCTCAAATTTCAAGTCAATCCGAGTTCATACGCACGAGTTATGATCGATTCAATTTGAGGGTAGAGGCTTCAGTTTCGAATCCAACCCTAAGCCTCATTTCGAATCCATAATTTTCGTATCGATCAGAGAAACAGCGACTTCGAACCAGTTGAGGGAATTCAGTTCGTATCGATCGAGTTCGAATTTATCAGGATACCACGGTTCGACTCGATCGCCTTCGAACCCATTGACGTCCCCCTGCTTCGCTTCCATCAAACAAGGCAACGGTCATTGCTTCGAACCATCGTAGAAGCATCGGTTCGTATCCATCACTAGATCTCGGTTTCGTATCCATCCAGCTCGTGTTCATCCTCCGCTTCACATCGGTCTGTTTTCATGAGTTCGTATTGATCGGATTCGTATCCATCATATAACCTAAGTTCGTATCCATCGAGTCTCTGCTCCTCGAACCCATCGGAGGACCTTCCTTCGAATCCATCGAAAGACCCTCGTTCGAACCCATGACCAATGGTTCGTTCGAGTCAAAAGGACCTGGTCTAACGTAACGGTCTTCATATTAAATGGGGGGAGATATATGGATGCGACGCGGCCAAACCGGAGAAATAGGTGGATCGACTCGAGATATGCGCGTCACGTCATCGAATGACCACGTGAGTTGATCGGTTCGAAGCGATCGGTTCGAAGCAGATAGCCCTTCGAAGAACCTCATTTCGTATCGACCGTATCTCATGGCCTACTGATCCAAATGCCATGAAATTTGCACAGAAGCTTGCATGCATGTTGAAGAATGTCCACACCAAAAATCACCTCGATTGGATGATTTCATGATCGATTCGAATGGAGTTCGAATCGATGCCAAAGTGGGCCCAAATTTCCTGAGACCGGGCGCGTGGGCCCCCTCACGTGCCAGAAGTGGTCTCCCAAATTTTCAACGAAGTATCTACATCCTATGCCTATAAATAGAGCCCCAGAGTCAACAGAAAAGGGATCTTCGACTCTCAAGCGCCCAGACTCTGCCGGATTGAGATCTCCATCATCCTACGTCATGTTCTTGTTGTTGATTTCGAATTTCCAGTTGTAACTTGCTGTTGATTTCTGTAACAACTTGTAATCATTGAAAGAGAATCAATAAAACTGCAAAAAACTTCACAGTGGACGTAGGCAACACGCCGAACCACTATAAATTGCTTGTCTACGCATTTACTTTACTGTTGATTGGAGTATTTGTTAGATAATACTTGCTTTGAATTTACATTCTTCATTATTATCTCTTCAACGACCCCCGAAGAGTGTTGTGACCAATATTATGTATTTGTTTTGAGACTTTGTTATAGTAGCTTCATGAACTACTATGTCATTTTATATACCGCTGCGAGTTATTCTGATTGTTCCGTGTCTGAGATTCTGTGTATTTGATTTCATTTGCTCCAAATTTATTTACAATCTGTTATTTTGCACCATTCAAGTCTAACATATGTGTCTGCCATTTCACTTAGAGGGTGCAGCATGATAGGGGTTCTCGCTTCCTGGTTTGGTAGCGAACGGTTGACTCTTACTCCTACATGTCCCCGCGGGGGTTTGTGGTGCAGTCGAGAGGCTGGCCGTAAAGGCAGAACACAGGTACCAGTGTATGCTACGGTGAACGTTACCCCACTGGCGCGATCCGTTACATTTGGTATCAGAGCTTTGGTTTTTGGAAAACCATTGCATGCGAAGCAAAAATTCATTAGAGATAGGGTAGAAATACCCTAGAATGAGTGAAATCAATCTCAGAATCATATCTTTGTGGGAGAATGTATTTTCAAAGTGTAAAATGATTTTTTTAAAATGTTTTCAAAAAGATTTTCAAAGATTTATATTTCTTGTTTTAAAGGATTTTCAAATGTTTTCTAACTTCCTTTCTTTCGTATCTACCTTGTTAGATTTTTCATTCTTTAGGATATTCATCCAAGTGAATTCTCTTGTCTTATTTATCTTATTTATCTTTGGCTTCTCTTTATCTTGTCCTAAATTCGTTCTTGATATTTTTCAGGATGAATCGAGGAAATGCCAGAGGTAGGGGTCGTGGTATTGCACCAGCTCCTCAGCCTGTTGTTCCTATTAGATTCACTGTTCTCTGTAAGGAATTCACTCAACTTGGTGGAACCCCATTCACCGGTTCGGAGAGCATCATTGAGGCTCGGCAGTGGTTGCAGAATCAAGAGAGGATACTCATTGGTCTTGAGATTACTGATGCCCGGAAGCTTCAGTTAGCAACTTGGTAGTTGCATGATTCTGCTCAAGATTAGTAGGAGTCCGTTATAGCTAACACTGTTGACGCTGATATTACATGGGAGCAGTTTAGGTATCCTTTGTGTTATCTTGAATTTTGTTCCTATTTTCCTTTTCTTTTGAATCTATCTTAAGTTGTTTTCTATATCTCTTTTTCTAGGGAGGCTTTTGTGGCAAAAAGGATGCCCGAAGCCGGGAAATCTCAGCTTATCGTGAATTTATGGATCTTAAGCGGGGTAGCATGTCTTTTGCTGATTATGAGAGGAAGTTCAATGAACTTTCTAAGTTCGGTCCTAGTTTGATTGACACTCCTCTCAAGAAGGATGAGAAATTCATTGCTGGTGCTCGTCCAGAGTACTATTGTCGCCACATTTCTCATGTTCATGGTACTTTCACTTAGCTTATGGATATGGCTATTCGCTATGAGAACCCCACATCTAAAGGTCCTGTTGTTTCTGGTGCTCAGTCTTCCTCTGCTAATTTCAAGAAGCGTAAGCCTAATTATCATCAACAGAAGAAGAATTGGCAAAAGCGTCCTGGTTTGGGATCTTCATCATATGCTCCTGCTCAGAGGCAACCAGTTGATTTTTCCTCTATCACTTGCTTTAGGTGTGATTAGAAGGGACATTATGCCAATAGCTTTCCTACATTAGCTGGTGTTGTTGTTCCTCCACCTGCTCAGTTGGCTAGGCGTGATCTCTGCCATATCTGTCTCCAGCCTGATGATCTTAGGAAGGACTGCCCTACCCAGCAGAAGGGTACGGCTTATGGTATATTTGCTGTCACTTTTGCCTCATCTCCAGTTCCTCCACCTGCTTCTGCTCCTAGTGATGACCAAGGTACTCTCCAGGGTACATATACTTTATTTCATCATCCAGTTCGAGTTTTATTTGATACGGGAGCATTCCATAGTTTTATTTCTGTTGATTTGTGTGATAAGTTTGAGCGTCTCCTATCTCCTAAGTATGCTTTTGTTCCATTATGTGTTTCAAATCCTATTGGAGGCCCAGCTAACCTTAATCGGATTTGTAAGCAAGTGAAGCTTCTCCATTCTGATCATCGCTTTAGTGGTGATTTTTATGTTCTGGGCTTCGATGCTTTTGATTTATTGCTTGGTCAGGATTGGTTAGGGAATCATGATGCTCGTATCTCTTGTAAAGCCCGGTCTATTCACCTTGTTGATGATCAAGGAAATTCCTTGATTATTTAGTGCCGCATGCCTCAGGATTTTGCTGACAACTTTATTTATTCTCTGGATTCTTCTCCTAGTGATCTTGATTCGACTCCTGTGGTTAGATTATATCCTGATGTATCTGGTGAAGTCACTTCTTTACCTCCGAAGCGGGAAATTGATTTTTCGATTGATCTTATTCCTGGTGCTCGACCTGTTGTTCTTCCTCCTAGAAGAATGGCACCCCGCGAGAAGGTTGAGATGGGAAAGCAAATTGAGGACTTGTCTTCCAAAGGTCTGATTAGGCCTAGTTTTTCTGAATGGGGAGCCGCGGTGGTTTTTGTCACCAAATCTGCCGGTTCTGTTCGGATGTGTGTTGATTATAGGGAGCTGAACAAGCTAATTATGAAAAACAGATATCCAATGCCCCGTATCAATGATATGTTTGATCAGCTTTATGATGCCATTGTTTTCTCTCAGCTTGATCTTGCCATAAGTTTTCATCAGCTCAGGGTTGCTGAGGATAGCACTCCCAAGACTGCTTTCCGCGCTGAGAATGGTTTTTATGAATGGTTAGTCATGCCTTACGGTTTGACTAATGCTCCTTCTTTCTTTGTTGATTTGATGAATCATGTTTCTCATGATGTGCTTAATAAATTTGTTCTAGTCTTTGTTGATGATATCCTTGTCTTCTCTAAGATTAAGGAAGAGCATTAGTCATATTTGAAATCTGTTCTGGAGACTCTCAGAAATCATCAGTTGAAGGATAAATTTTCTAAATGCCATTTCTGGAAGGATGAAGTCCGATATCTCAGGCATATTGTTTCTAGTAATGGAGTTTCTATTGATCCAGTCAAGATCATTGCGATCAATGTAAGTCTTTCTTTCTTTCTTCCCTTTACTTTATCATTTAATAATTCTATCTTTTTGGTTGTCCTTATTTTCTCCCTATTCTGTTTCATGATTGGGAAACTCTAAAGACTCCATCTGATATTCGTAGTTTTCTGGGCCTTGCCGGTTACTACCGGAGATTCATTGAGAATTTGCTCGGATTGCTGCACCTCTCACTGCTTTGACTCATAAGAATGCCAAGTTTATCTGGAGTGATCAGCGTAAGGCTGCATTCAATGAGTTAAAGAGCAAGCTAACTTTCGCACCAGTTCTTACCGTTACGAATGGAAGTGAGGGATTGACGGTATGCACTAATGCTAGTCGTGAGGGTTTGGGTGCTGTGCTCGTGCAAGATGGTAAGGTCATTGCCTATGCCAGCCGTCAGTTGAAAACCCACGAGGCAAATTATGTTGCTCATAATTTAGAGTTGCTTGCTGTTGTCTTTGCTTTGAAGCTTTGGAGGCATCATCTTCTTGGAACCAAGTTTGAGCTTTTCACCGATCATCAGTCTCTGAGGTATATCTTCACCCAGAAGGATTTGAATCAGAGGCAAGTTCGTTGTCTTGAGTTTCTAGCTTCTTACAACCTCGATATTAGCTATACTCCTGGTAAAGCTAATGTTGTGGCCGATGCTCTGAGTCGAAAGAAGGCTTTGTTGTGTCAGCTTGTTGTTTCTTCTTATCCTCTTCTGGACCATATCATGGCTAAGAAGGATGAGGATGAGATGCTTAGATTGATGAAGGAGAGTGTTTGTAGCAGGGTTGGTGGTAGTAGTAGTGGTAGTGGAGCTCAGATCGATGATAGAGGGATTTTGAGGATTAATGGCAGGATTTGTGTCCCGAATGTTGATGGTTTAAGGCAGGAGTTGCTTCAGGAGAATCACCGATCCAGGCTTTCTATTCATCCTGGTGTGTCGAAGATGTATCAGGATGTGAAGAGGCTTTATTGGTGGAGGGGGATGAAGAGGGATATTTCTATCTTTGTTAGTCGGTGTGTGACTTGCCAGCAAGTCAAAGCCGATCGCCAGAAGACCCCTGGTTTGTTGCAGTCCCTTGAGATTCCCAATTGGAAGTGGGAACAGGTTTCCGTGGATTTCATCGATGGTTTACCGAGGACTCGGAGGGGTTATGAGAGTATCTGGGTTATTATGGATAGACTGACCAAGTTCGCTCATTTCATTTCGATCATGTCTACTCATTCTGCTTCTAGCTTATCTGAGATCTACATGAGAGAGATCGTTCGTCTCCATGGTGTTCCTCTCAGTATTGTTTGTGATCGTGACCCTATCTTTACCAGTCAGTTCTGGAAAGCTTTTCAGAAATCTCTGGGTACTCATTTGAATCTGAGAACTACTTACCATCCACATATCGACGATCAAACGGAAAGAGTGAATCAGATTCTCAAGGATCTTCTTCGTGCTTGTGTGCTTGATTATGGAGGATCTTGGGAAGATCATCTCCATCTTGTCGAATTCACCTACAATAATAGCTATCAGGTATAATCTTATCTTCTGTTTTTCAGTCTATTCTTAGTCTTTTATCCATCTCATTCCATCTTTACATTCAGGTCAGCCTCAAAATGTCTCTGTTTGCTGCTCTATATGGACGACCTTATAGATCGCCATCTTGCTGGATTGAATCTGGTAATAGTTTGGTTCTTGGTCCTGATGTGATTTTGGAAGCTTCTGAGAGAGTTGGGGAGATTAAGAAGAGGTTGAGAGCTGCTCAGGATAGGCAGAAGAAGTATGCTAATAGGCACAGGCGGAATTTGAAATTTGTTGTTGGTGATCTAGTGTTCCTTAAGGTTTCTCCCTTGAGAAATGTCATTCGCTTTGGTCGTAGAGGGAAGCTTTCTCCTAGGTTCATTGGTCCTTTACGCATTGTGGAAAGAGTTGGTTCTTTGGCTTATCGTCTGGATTTGCCCGAGAAGATTTCTAGAGTGCATGATGTATTCCATGTCTCGCATCTTCACCGATATCTTCATGATCCATCTCTTATTGTCCAGCCTTCTGCTCTTGATAGTTTGGATATTGAGCCTAATCTGACTGTCGAGAGGAAGCCACTTCGTATTGTCGACAGAGGTACGAAGAAGCTCAGAAGGAAATCTGTTAATTTGATCAAATTACAGTGGAGTACTGACGATTGATATTGTACCTGGGAGACGGAGGAGAGCATCCGTGCTTCGAATCCAGAATTATCCGTTTTAGGTACTATTTTTTTCTATCTTGTTTCTCTTTATTTTCCTTGCCCGTTCTTTTCGAGGACAAAAGGATTTGAGTGGGGGAGAGTGTAACAACCCTAGATTTTTGAATATAATTTTAAATTTGACTTTATTTTATTTTAAAATTATTTTAAAAAAATTATTGTAAGATTTCATTTTAAATATTTTAAAGTGATGAAATTTTTTTCCAAAGTTTATTGAATTTATTTTCAAATTTTAAAGTCTAGTTCCCAATTTTTAGCTATTTTCTTAATTTAATTATATTTATTTAAAATTTATTTATTTATTTTTATGCATTCTTTATCTTTTTGTGTTTTTATTTTTATTTATATGTATTTTACATGTATTTAAAATTTCAAAAAGAATTATGGAAATTTGAAAGGTTTGTGACCTTTTACGTGCATTGTCTTTTCACATTATACACCTTTTCATTACCAATCAACACACCACTTCAATTTGTTGCCTTATTACCCTTCTTCAGTCGATTCCTTATTCTTTTCTCACGTGAAAAATACTTCTCCAACCCTAAAAAGTTTTGGCTATCTCTAGAAGAAATTTTGGTAAAAATTTCTATTCTTTTTTTCACTTTTTCTTACTTGTTTGTATTGATTTTTGTACTTGCATTCACCTTCATGTGTTCGGCCTACCTCCTCCAGCACCATTGCTGCCTCCACCACCACCACAACCAGCCACCATCTCCTCCTTCCCATTGCCCTTCCATAGCTGTGGCCATCCATGTTGAAGATCCACAAAAAAAATGAAGCAAACTCCACTTTAATCATCATAGCCGAACCCTCCCTTGTTTCCACCACCTTGGCCAACTTGTGCACCGCCGCCACCAGCCAAAGCTGAGCCTGAGTCCCTGACACATCACCCCATGCACTCACCAGATCTGACCTTGTCCAATCATGTCTTGGTCGAGACCATTTATGGCCTCGAAATCCACTTTTGTGCCTTGAATTTGTGTGTACATGCACACATATCTCTGTACTCCTTCATATATTGTTATGGCCGACCTTTGTACCCTTAACCTAATCCAAATCCATCCTATAATAGTGCTTTTCCAAGCTATGGCTGAAGCACAAGTTGTTGAATGCAAGTGCAAAAGCTTTGGCTTTGTGCCGTACATTTATTTCTAGCATTGTTTAGTAAAATTTTGTTTTGAAATTAATATTGTACATTGTTTTGTTTGCTATTTGACAAGGCAATTAGCTTTGGCTCTCCCACTCTCAAATCGTAGTCGTGTTATCGTGCCTTTGAAGATCTTTATTTGTGCATTTGGTTGTCATCTCCAGCTTATACAAGTGAGTAATTCTCACCAGACAAAATTATACTTATATGACTAGTAAACTGATCACAATTGAATCTGTAAACGTATCATTATGTTATATCTGTTATGCTATGATCATATGATGTTCACCCATGCTTATACACCTGTTATACCATCTGTTACTGTTATATAATGCTATTCTGTTATTTATATCAGTTTATCACACTACAAGTTCCCTTTAGATTAGAATCACTATGCGTTGAAATGATACATTCCCGAACGGACTTTAGAATAGGGAAAAATCGTTATGAGCTGAACTGATAGGCCTGAACGATTTTTAATTATTTCATTTACTTGGGACTGCGGGTTTGAAATGATAAAACCCTGGTTTTCATCGTAAATTACAGATTGAAATGATATATTATCCGTACTACTTTACCTAGTGTAGAAAATTTTATACAGACCCATGGTTAATATATATTTTCTAAATATTTTAGAAATGTAAATATTATAATATTTTGACTTAAAATTAATTAAAAATGATTTTTGTAAAGTATTATTTATTTTCTAAAAATTTATAAGTGAAATAAATTAATGGTAAAGTTAGAATTTGAAATATAAGTTATTTTGGAAATTTGATTTGTTTATAAATGGAATTTATATTAAGTGGGAAATTATGATAAATAGATTTAAAATTTGATTTAAAATGAATTTAATTGATTTTTATTAAGTGTTAATGATTTTTGAGTAAGTTAAAAGGTTAAATAAATGAATATTTAAGTTGAAATTTTAAATATAGCTTAAATTGAAATTTGAGAATTTTGTTTAAAAATGAATTTTAAGTTAAGTAAATAAAATGAAAATAAGTTATATTTGGAATGTTAAACTTAGGTGTTAAGTTAAAAAATAAAATAATTGTACAGAATTGAAAATGAATGTTTGAATTTAATATGTAAATTATTATTAAATTTTGATATTTGTTGAAAATTTCACTTTATAAAATCATGAATTTAAGGGTAATAAATGATTGTTTTAAAAGTGAAAATATATGATTTTATAAGTTTAAAATGGTTTAAATAAAAATTTAATTGTTTATGAAATTATATTGAATATTTGGAATTTAATTCACAGCATTTTGAAATGCTATTATTTCTAATGTAAAGGATATTACAGCATTTGTAAATGTTGTAGTTGATAGAAATGAACTAAATAGCTAAATTTAATTAAGGGCTATTATAGCACTTTGTAAGTGCTATAGTTGCTAAATTTAACTAAGTTTTATTTGAAACTAAAGTAACCCTTTTACAGCATTTTTAAATGCTGTCTTTTGTTAAATTGAATTGTTTTAAAACATAACTTTCCGTAGCATTTTCTAAATGCTGCGAAAGTTGAATTTTCACTGTTTTGATAAATTTAGTGAATAAATGAACTTTGAAAAGATTTAAAATTTTGAAAATTTAGTATTTAATTATTAAATATAATAACTTTATTTTTAATGACTTAAAATGAAGTAATTTGTTTTGAAATATAAACTATTTTGAAATGTGAGTTGAATTGGTATTTTAAATTTGAAACATGAATATGGTTTTGAAAAGATATGATATTTTGATATTTTGGAATGGATTTGAAATGATATTGAATTGTTAAATGATATTTGATTTTTGAAGTATAAATGCCATTTTAAAATTATAACTATGGGTTATAATAACGGTTGGTTGTTAAAGAGAACGGGATCAGATATGGACATACTCTTTGTCGATACCGAAAACCACTTTAACAACTGTGTACGTGGTGGAGATTCCAGAATGAAGTAGGATGGTGACGACGTTCTTGAGGTACATTCTGTGGACCCGACTCCCGTGAATTGGCTTAAGGTGGCTAAAATAGGAGTGAATTCGGGCCAAAAGGGGTAGCTCCTCTGGTCGGACACACTTCTTCGATACCATTCTATTACTTTTATGATTGATTGGGTGCAACCCTTGATTTTTGGAGTGTTGTTCGAGGTGGGCGTAGTGGCTGTTACATTACCGCCAGCCCGTGTGCGTAATTGGTATATCTACCCTGGCATTACCTTGTGTGCCGTGTCACCTACCATACCGAGCCTTTACTACGAGTTTGTTTTTCTCCCGTAGCCCATAAAGTATTTAGGGTAGTCTCCTGATCTGGTGATACGCTGTGGATGGACTACTGGGACTATTATGTGTTAAGGGGAATATTGGGTCACTCCTTAACGCTATTTTAAAGTAAGTTTATTTTACAGTTGGCATTATTATAATAGCGAAATATTACTATATAGTAAATAGTTTAACGGATCCTTAGAGGATGGGTGGTCCCAAACATCCTTTAAGTTACTTGTATCTTTATTACAGTTCACTTGAGTTGGTTTATATTATATAAGTATATATTTGTCCTGACTCGAGTGTTTTATGTTTTTCTTTATGCTCGGGTCAGCCGGAATATTCACAGTTTTGGATTCTTTTTCTGAAGCTGGTCTTTATTGGAGATTCTGCCTATCTATATTTATATCTATTTTAGTTTCAGCTATTCTAGTTTATCTAATGTATTAGTGAACTTCTACGTATTTGGGATTTCTATTATGTTGTTTTCAGACTGATATTACGTATTTGTTTTGAGACTTTGTTATAGTAGCTTCGTGAACTACTATGTCATTTTATATTCCGCTGCGAGTTATTCTGATTGTTCTATGTCTGAGATTCTGTGTATTTGATTTCATTTACTCAAAATTTATTTACAATCTGTTATTTTGCATCATTCAAGTCCAACATGTATGGATTATTGTCGATTTGAATGGTACAAAATAGTCGGTCGTCATATTTTATGTATGCAGATAGTTCCACGAATCCTTAAAGGATGGGAATCTCAAACATCCTTTAAGTTATATTGCATTTTACTTGGACATTTCACTTGAGTAGATTTACTTACATAAGAATGTTAATCCTGACTCGAGTATTTTGTGTTTTTCTTTATGCTTGGATCAGACTGAGTGCCACAACATTTGAGACTCACCTTTGGAGCTTAGAGCTTTGCTTGGAGATCCATCTTTATCTATTCAGCTTTCAGTTATTTGTAATTATTTATGTTCAGACTTGTCATTTGCTTTTATATTAGTGACTTCTATGTACTTAGGATTTCATGTTGCATTTATTCAGAATCTGATGTTCTGTAGTAGCTTCATGAACTACTATTTATCTATTCCGCTTCTTATTGTTGTATTACTCTGTGTTTGTGATTATGTGATTGACTTATTTACTGTATATGCTACATTTTTCCAAATAAAAATTAACAATCTGTTGTTTTGAGCAATTCAAGTCTTACACGTGTGGATGATTTTCGATTTGAATGGTTCGAAATAGCAGGTTGTTACAAGTGGTATCAGAGCTCTAGTTTAGGAAAAACATAGCAAATGGAGTTAAAACTCATTCGAGATCGGGTAGTGATACCCTAGAATAAGTAGAATTAATCATAGAATCATTTTCGTTTGAGCTTGAAATTCTTTGTTAGGATCCTCTTTGATTTGGATTTCTTTTGAATTTTGGAACTTTATCTTTGTTCTAAAATCCATTCTTGTCTTTTTCTGCTCGTGTTCTTTTGACTGGAGCATCCCATAGCTTGATTTATGTTCATCGTTGCAATAAATTTGAGCACATCTTACAACCTCAATTGGTAACTTCATCCTTATGTGTGACTAATCCCATCGGTGGTCTCGCCAACCTTAGTATGATTTGTAAATGGGTGAAACTCCTTTACAACAGGCGTCGATTCACCAGAGATTTCTATGTTTCGGGTTTTGATGCATTTGATGTCTTACTTGGTGGTTATTGGTTAAAGTGATATGGTGTGGTTATCTCTTGCAATGCCCGAATCGTTTCTCTAGTAGACGACCAAGGTAATTCCCTTGTGGTTGTATGTCGAATGCCTCAAGATTATGCAGGCAATTTAATCTTCTCGCTTGATGCTCAACCTAGTGATCTTGATTCCACTCTGATAGGGAATATCCTGATGTTTTGGTGAAGTTGCTTCTCTATTTGCTAAGCGGGAAATTGAATTCTGCATCTATCTTATTCTTGGAGGTTGATCTTGCTACCGGTTTTCACCAGCTTCGTGTAGCTAAGGAGAGCATTCCTAAGACAGCTGTTCGAATTGATAATGGTTTCTGTGAATGGTTGGTCATGCCCTTCAAACTAACCAATGCTCATGCCTTCTTCATTGATCTCATGAATCGCGTTTTCCGTGATGTTCTCAATAATTTTGTCCTGGTTTTCGTTGATGATATTCTCATCTTTTCTAAGTCAATGAAGGAGCATGAATCTCATTTAGGCTATGTGTTAGAAAATCATAAGAGACATCAGCTGAAAGCCAAATTTTCTAAATGCCACTTCTGGAGGGACGAAGTCCGATTCCTTGGGTACGTTGTTTTTGAAAATGGAGTCTCGTTTGACCCGGTTAAGGTCGCCATGATTAATGTAAGTCTATCCATCTTTCCACTTTTGTAATTTAATTATCTTATCTTCTTTTGAGCCTATCTTCATAGTTATAATTCTCTTTGATTAGGGTCCCTCTAAATTTGAATCTCTATCCATGTTCTAAAATCCATTCTTGAATCATCATATGAGGGAAGATATTTGTAATTGATATAAAATGATTTATATTGTGTTGTTTGAGTTGTTAAGTTTGAATTTTGGGTTTTGATCGATTCATCTAGCTAACGCTATTGATAGGAATTCCAAAACATTTTAACAGAGCGAATTGACACAATATTGTTTTTTGAAATTAGTAAATGAAGTAATTTTATGTATGATTATATTTTACATTTAAAAGTATAATTTTTTGAAATTAGATAGTTAAATGAATTGGTTGTTAGAAATGATAGTACTAGATTATCATCTATTATTTTGTCAACATTCCTAAACCATTAACTATTGTTGTATATTATAAGGAGATGAAATATTTAAAACATGGTTTATAAATATTTTTTGCAAATGAAATGAATTTAAACTAAGGATTTGAGAATTAAGTTTTCGGTGTTTTTCAAAATTTGGTTTTCAAAGCTTTGAAAATATATTATTTGAAAGTACTTTCGAATGGAAATTGTTTCCAAAGAATTTTAAAATAAGTAAGTTAGTATTCTCCTCTTATATCACTGGAAGATAATTTCGATAATGGCTGCAGCATCATCGACATTCATTTTCGAGTCTCAAAGTGGAGAGACCACCTAGTAGCTTTGCTACACTTTTGTTTTCGAAAATGGATTAGATTTGCGTTTCTTGAGTATGATTTGATGTACAAAATATATATATATATATATGTGTGTGTGTGTGTGTGTGTGTGTGTGTGTGTATTTATTTCAACATGGTTCGAAGTGAAGCAGAAATTGAACTCTTAAGTTTATGTTAAGTGATGGTTTTTAATTATTGAAATGAAGCAAAAAATTTGAATAATTGGAGTGTCTAAAATGAGAAATGGAATTGAAGCAACTTGAAACAGTTGAACTTGGATAAAATTAATTTGTATAATACTCAATTGCATTCTAAAACATATATAACTTACCTGAAATATTCAAAAAGTTTGAATGTAATGAGAACATGAAATTGAATAGTATACAATATAAAATGTAAGTAATTAGATCTCCAAAAATGAAATTTTGTTAAGAGAATTTATAAATAAAAATTTAGTGGATATAATAAATGTGTATACACTTAATCCATGTTGCAAGATATGTTAAGTGAAATAAACTAAATAATAAAATGAGAACTTTATTTAAGTAAATAAGGTGAATGCAAATAAATTGGATATGAATGTAAATTAATTGAAAGTTAGTTAATTAGAATGATAATAATAAATGGACGTTAATAAGAAATGAGATGTATAATATTAACACTCGAAAATAAAATTTATATGGTTTTGAATTAATTGTTGTATCGGGTACTATGTATTTCGAATCCATCATTCCTTCTGTTGCTTCTATTCTCCTATCTCGTTCCTTTTCGGAGACGAAAAATTTTGAATGGAGAAGAGTGTAACGACCCAAAAATTTTAACGATTTAAATAACACAATTAACTAAAGAAATTCATGAAAATAAACAACTAAAATTTTTGCAATGAAAATTTGATATTTGAGATACGTCTATTTTAATGTAGCAAGCATCATATTTTCATCAAAAAATATTTAAGTTTGTTCAGTTGTGAAATTTCAATTTAAAATTTAAAATCAGTTTAAAATTTGCTAGAAATTAATATTTTGAAATCTAAATATTTTTACGTAAGAAAAATGTAAATCATTTTCTGAGTGAGACGTCATGTCACCGAATTTGAACTGCTCTAGCGCTGTTTATATTCATTTCGGAGTTTTAGCAGCATTTTCAGCAGCGAATATCGAGTTTTGATAGGTCAGTCATATCACTCATATCTATGTACGATTCTGTTCGTCTCGTCATGCAGGTCTCCGTAGTATATTCATTTGTGAATTTCGGCGTTCGGTACACGGCAAAATCTGCAAAACGATTAGTCGTATTGGTACCATTTTAAACCTTTTGGCTTTCCCTATGTCCATTCTATTGTCCAGCCGGAGAAACCAATGACCACTAACTATTAACATTCCCAAAATTTAATATCTGGCTTTCACTATTCCCTAGCTTTGATTTATATTGCTGGCACGTTCCATTTTCTCTGGTTCGTCTCATTTGCTTTATGTGCTTTCATTTGAAATATATATACACACACGCACGCGCGCGCACACACACACACACACACATATATATATATAAGTCTTCTTTTGTTTGAAAATATAATATATAGCTTATCATATATAAAATCTAAATCTGCTTTCTTCTACTTGGTTTCTGAAACCAACTCGCCAAACCCATACCCTTGCTTTCCGAGCGCCAAAACCTGCCAAACAACCCTCCTCCTTGCCGAACTCGTGCAACCCACCCTCATCCTTGGCAGTGCCTTCCGCCACCCTTCAAGTGTGCAGCCTCCACCACCCTTAAACCAATCCGTTGCTCTAAAGTCCACACCCACCTTTCTACCATAGCCAACTTTTTCCCTACCTACCACCGAAACTCCACCAGCAGCTAGACCCGCCTCCCTCTACCGTCCACACACCAACCAGTCACCGCCATCAGCCCTTCCTCCACCCCCTTCATGCAACATCTGTCCCCTTCCCTAGACCTCTGATTACATCCATCAACCAAAAACACACAACCCCCTGAACCCATGGACAGCAGCCTCGCCCACCTAGCCCGCCTCTTCCTTCTCCATTGCCAAGTCGCCTTCGACCGCTCTGACCCACCTGCTCCGACTTTCCACCTTCCCTGATCCGAAGTAGCAGCACCTCCTCTCTCCTCCATCAATAGTCGCATAGCCTCTTTCCATCACCAACCCTCTGCCTCGCCACCTTTTCCCTCCGCCAAACTCGACCATCCTCCCACCCGAACGCCACATCATAGCAACCCACCACGTAACCCAGCATCACAGTCCCCGCTCTTACCTCCTCCTCCTCGTCCTCCTTTCCACTGTCGATCTGTCAACACGTTGCACCCTTCCCCTCCATAACCCGTACCCCATTACCGAACATTTCCTTTATCCGCTCCACCACCGATAGCCGAGCAGACCCACTTCACTCCACACAACAGCTTCTGCCATCACTCCCTTCGCCTTATCACCTTGCCACGCTGCCAATCCGAACCCATGTCCACACAGCCACCTGGCCGCATCTCTCAGCCCTGACTTTATTAATTCAAATTCATTTGCAAGTGCTTCTCCTGTTTCTGGCATTGAAAATAATCAAACTCAGGTTTCAATGATTTCTCCTCTATTTTATGCTACAGCCTTCTTCTCTTCCTATTTATAAAAAAATGAAGGTAGATATATTGCATATATATATATATATATATATATATATATATATATATATATTTGTTTTCCATTGAATCCAATATCTTGCTTATCGATGTCCAGTTATCTAGCTTGTCATTGTCTAGTTATTTACTTTTGTTCTTGCTGTTCGGAGTTTGTTACACTAACAATTTTCCATCTTTGTTGTGTATCCATGTGCGTGTCTGTGTCACCTTCTTCGCCATCATTGTTCTCGTAGCCTCGAAAGGTGAGAAATCACTCACAGTTAATATTGTTATATTTAGTAAATTTAATTCACATGAAATGACGATTGAAATAGGTTGTTAAATTTTGAATTGGTTAGAAATTTAATTGTTAAGTATGATATGTTATTGTTTAAATTTGTTAACCAATGTTAATTGACATATGACACCATAACATGTTGTATATATACATTGTTTTTAAATTGTTAATTATGATATATGCTCATCATTGATATGTTATGCTATTTTATATTCTTATTTTATTGTTCTCACACTGCAAGTTCCCTGTTAGTTTAGGAAATCCATAAGGGTTGAAATGATAGGTACCCGAACGATTTTACAGATTGGGAATTCATTATGGGTTGAAATGATAAACCCAAGCGAAATGAAAAGACAAAACATTCGAGTCAGAACTAAAAGATTTTATGTAAGTTAAATCAATAGTGGATAAATATGAGTGTGAAGGCATCAGAGATGTTTAAGGGGTTTGACATCTCCCATCCAGTGTCTAACGTGAGAGCAATAACTTAAGAGACATTCAGGATTACATCTCCTAAGGACCTGTTAAACTATCTACATATATAGTACAATACGCTATTATAATAGTGTCTACAGTAAAGTAAAGTATTGAAATAGCGTTAAGGCATTATCCATATCCCCCTTAACACATTTTATAGAATATCGTAGTCTATACAGTATTGTAAACTCCAGCGTAAACTGGTCGGCTATCAGGAAGCACTCCATAGGTACGACACAAACCAAACTCATAGAAGGCACGATAAGTCATGTGATAAGGCACGCGAGGTAATGCCAGGGTAGGATTCTATCGTTTGCACTCCCGGACTGGTGGTTACGCATAGCAGCTACTACCGCCCACCTGGGAACACACTCACATAATCAAAATCGAGGGGTGGTCACTAAATCAATCACAAAGTCATAATATGGTATCGAAGAAATGCGCCCGATCGGAGGTGCGACCTCACTTGGCCCGATATAGCTCCTGTTTTAGCCACATCAAGCTGACTCACGGGAGTCGGGGCTACATAAATACCTCATACAGAATCATTCGCTAAATCATCCTACTTCATTATGGAATCTCCACCACGTACACAGTTGTTAAATGGTTTTCGGTATTGGCAGAGAGTATGACAATATCCAATCTCGGTCTCTTTAACAACCAAATGATTAGTTCACACCAGATGGTTCTTTTACATCCAAAACCGATTCATAATTGATACCAAAATATCATATTCAATTTCAAACCATATCACTTTCGAAATCATATTCACTTTCAAAATCATATTCGCTTTCGAAATCATATTGATAAGATAAGTTAATTAAATCCTCACTCAAAATCATGATATTTAATCAAATATGTCATTTCACTAGCAAATATCAATTAAAATACCAACTTATGTTATAACATCAATTAAACATATTCGCTTTAAAAAAAATCAAGGATTTAAATATAGCAGTCCAACATTACACCATTTTATTTTTACAAAATAGATTAGATACTTTAAAATAGTTTTAATAGTTTAAAATAGTTAAATAGTTAAAATAATTTAAAATAGATAAAATAGTTTAGGTGGATTTAAGATTGTTTTAATAAATTTAAAATAGATTAAATATATTTAAAGTAAACTAAATAGATTTAAATTAGAATAAATAGATTTAAAATAGAGGATTTAAGATGGTTTTAATAAATTTAAAATAGATTAAATATATTTAAAGTAAACTAAATAGATTTAAATTAGAATAAATAGATTTAAAATAGAGGATTTAAGATGGTTTTAATAAATTTAAAATAGATTAAATATATTTAAAGTAAACTAAATAGATTTAAATTAGAATAAATAGATTTGAAATAGATTAAATAGATTTAAAATAGATTGAATAGATTTAAAGTAGCATAAATAGATATAAAATAAATTAAATAGATTTAAAATATATTAAAATGGGTTAATTAGCTTAAAATAGGTTAACAAAGAATAGATAAATTAAAATAGTTTAAATTGATTAAAATAGTTTAGGATGGTTGAAAAATAGGCTAAAGTAGTTTAATAGTTTGAAAATCTTAAAAATCAGGATATTTAAGGTAATATATTTTTAAACAGTTTTTATTAAAAATAATAAATGTGAAATTAATATTGAGTCAAACTATTTCTTTCATTCGACACATCTGTACCATGTCCAGCTTTTAAATCAACACTAAATTTTGTATTTCAATTCAAATTCTCATTTAAAACTATTTAGTCAATAGCGATTTCAAATCCACATTTGAACAATAAATTCAACCTATTTTAAATTTAGTAAATTTCAAAATTACAATTTCAAACGTTTCATTATCTTAATTCCGATAAATTTCATTCATACTTCAAATTCAACTTTAAATTTTCAATTTAATTTCTTTGTACAATTCATTTAAACAAATTTCAACAATAAAAGCTTGGATTTTCGAAAATGATTCAATTTATATAAATCCAAATTTTTATTTCAAAATCTCATTTAACTGAATTCAAGTTTAAGGATTTAAAATCATTTAATTTAACCAATCCGGTGTTCGTATATAATTTTCTAACATATGGTCAAGTGATACAGATATTTATCGTTTCAATCCGTAATAATTTTAAATTTTATGGGTATATATCATTTCAACTCGCAATCCCAACATAAATTCAAATCCATGAAATCGCTTGAGTCTATCATTTCAACTCATAATGATTTCTCCCTAATCTATTAGATCATTCGGGTATGTATCATTTCAACCCATATGGATTTTCTAACAAATTACGAGAACTTGTAATGTTATAACAATATACAATATAACATCCGGTCATCCAGTATTAACAATCAAACATCCATCACAGTCATCATTCAAACCAATCATTAAACAATAACAAGTGGTTGATTATCATGATAGGTATTAATTGGCAATTCAAAATATAATATTAAATTAACGACGAATGAATTAAAAAAAGTAAGACTTAACTGAAATGACAATTTAAATATACCAAACATAAACCAACCAATTTCTAATTGCATCATAAATTCAATTTAACTAACATAAAATAATTTAGTAGTTATGAGTGGGTTAAAAAACTCACCTTTGATTTCAAATTGATTTGAAATCCAAAATAAGATCCAAAATTAAACAGTCTCAGAATTCATCCTAACTAGTTAAATAATGTTCGAAATTCCGATACGATCGCAGCGGAACAAACCACGCATAAATCCGACCTCGTACGTAGAAGTTATGAACATTAGAACAATACATGATTTAGATTAAAAATTAATAAAATAATAGATAACAAATACACGTCATCACCTCGGCAACACTCGTGAAACCCTATCCCAGAAAAAGCACGCTCAACCTGATGAAGCTACCGTCGTTTACTCGACGTCTCGTCTGTTGAATATGCGCTTTGCGCTTATATGATTTTTGTTTGATGATAATAAACATATATACATTCATTCAAATGTATTTGTTAATATACTATTTTATTTTTCACAGTTTAAATAAATATTTATTGAATAAAATAAATTACACAGAATTTGAATTCAAACAGATATTTTATTCAAATAAATATTTATTACAATTTTGAATAGTACAAATTCAAGCTCTCACTATAACTATACAACTTTGATTACATCACATTTTTCACATTTACATCAGCACCTCACTACATATCACTCACACTCATATTTTTATCTTCGACTGCATTCCAGTTTGAATCCAGCATCTGAGCAATCTGCAAAAATATTCACTAACGCGGTAAAATTGAAAATAAAATATTTTTGCAATATAAAATAAAAGATGGATTTTAGAAATATTATTTGCCTCAGTTATTTGGGTTGTTCGTCATCATTTATATTTGAATTCATCATACACGAACAACTTGTGACATACACAGTGTATTACTGTATATGCCACAAGGCCGTGCACGCCGATATATACACTTGATTGATTTACAGGGACAGGTGAGCACAGGTCAAAACCAAATGAAAAACCGGGTTCAACTCACATGCAATATATCACAACACGAGCACAAGGTCAAACCCGAGTTTTTGAAACTGGATTCAACACAGGGCAGTTAACATGTCAAAAATAGTTGCAACATGGATATCATAAGAAATGAAACACCAATCAGTAGCATGCTAATGAAGACTGCATCAAAATGCAAGCACAAAAGTGCACAGCAACCATTAACTGCAACAAGTTGATATGCAAACTACAACAAGTTGATATGCAAACTAAGAAATGCTTAGTGTACAGCATACACATGAACTAAGCACAACAGAAAAATGACTGCTACAACTCAAATGATACAATGAAACATTTACAACATAGCAGCAGTGTGCAAATGCTTAAACTCAAAGGCAACAAAGGTCAGGGACCAAGTGCAACAGATACAAGGAACCAAATGCTCGTACTACATGAAATACATGGAGACAAAGCAACTGCCACAAGACCACACAGCAGTATACATGAATACAATATGCACAAGCGAAGAACCAAAGTCAGTGGCAATCTACACAACTACAAGTACAGAGAGACTACAATATCAAGGGCAAGTGCACAACTAAACCAAAGTATCAGCAATGTCAAGCCCAGTAAAAACACATGAACATGAAAGCCAAGCATGATACAGTGATACAAATGCAATACATTGGGAACCACAAATGCACAATAGGCCGAGCATCAAGACACAAAGCACAAGACTTCAGTGACATTCTACAATGAACAAGTCCAAATACAACAATATTAAGAAAAACTCAAAGAATCAACTACAAATACAAGTGTTGACCAGAATCAAGATTCAAAGATACATGGTACAGTGATGCAGTGAACCACAGTAAAGACAGTGTGCAAGTGCAAATCACCAACTACAAAGACCATGTCGAACATAGTGACAACATTAAGTAATGCAATAATCAATACTTCAATGAATTCAACATGAAGCAGTGCAAACTCCCAAAGATACAACAGTGAAGGAAACTGCATCACAGCAGCATGAAAAAGTGTATACAACATCAAGATACATGAATATGGAACCAACTATACAAGTGCAGACTACAGAGAACCAATGCACAGCAAGTATGCAGTAGCAAAGAAATAATGACCCATGAATAAAACTGAAAACAAATGCACGACAATGCAATGCCACAGCGAACATGCTGCAATTAGTGAACAAAAATTCACGAAATCAAAGTGATCAGAGTCAAGCCAACAGAGGGATGAACAATGTAAATGTCAAAGTCGTGGAAGCATACCAATGTCAACGAGAAATTCACGAAATTCAAAAATACAGTTTAAAAATTCAAAATGGCCGAAGTCATCAGGTAAAAGAAGTTGAATTCACGATTCAATGTCAGAGCCTTGGGAATAAAGCAATTCACATAGCCGTGTGAACAAATCAAAGCCGTGAGATGCAGTCAAATTCAAGAAGCCAAAGTCAACAGTAAAATGACCGAAGTCATATAATGAACAAGTTCAAAATCGAGGTAGCAAAGGTAATTGACGAAGTTAAAAATCAAGCCGTGATCATCACAATTCAAAACCGTATTGACCAAGCAATAAATCAACACCGTGTCAACCAAGTAATATCAATGTATACGCATATGAAAAAGTCAGTGAAATCTCAATCATCAAAGTGAAATCAAGCGGCCAGAGCAAGTAAATTGACGAATTCAAACGAACGTAATTCAAGGAATACGAACGCATATAAAAGCCCAATCATCATCGGCAATCAATTCATTCGAGTTCGAGCATAACAAAGAACAAATCATCTAACTCGAATCACGATCGAGTTCAAGCATTAACCCAGTAAAGCAAAAAGATAAAATTACATACCTAAGCAAGGAGTCGAACTCGATCGAACAACGAAGCGGCCAAGAGCGAACGAACGAGAACGAAGCACACGAAAAGGCGCAAGCTTCAAAACCCTAGTTTGAATCGTAAGAAGCAAAAGCAAATTTTGCAGAAGCCCTAATTCGCAAAGAGGAACGAAAGAGGATCGACCATATTTTCACGACAAAGAAATAAAGGGGATTGGGCTGGAGAATAACAAAGAAAAGAAGAGAATAGGGCCGGCCTTGTTATTATTAAGGGCCTTAAATTTTAATTAGGGTTATTTATTCTATTTGTTTTTTAATTGTTGTTTTTTTATTTTTCGAATCGAAGAATTTGTAAATCACCACCTAGGGATTAGGTCGTGTCAGATTGTCTACTTAGAATTAGTTCAGTGAGCAGGGTGTGCGAGTTTGCAGAGCTCTATAGGCGGGAGCAGTGTTTGCGAGTAATCAAAGCTCTATAGGCGGGAGCAGAGTTTGTGAGTAATCAAAGTTCTATTGTAGGCGGGAACAGAGTTTGCGAGTAAACGAAACTCTATAGGCGGGAGCAGGGTGTGCGAGTCTAGTAGAGTGTTTGTGAGCAAGAGCAAATGCTTGCGAGTCTAGTAGAATGTTTGTGAGCGGGAGCAAATGTTTGCGAGTCTAGTAGAGTGTTTGTGAGCGGAAGAAAAAGGGTCTGCGAGTCTAGTAGAGTGTTTGTAAGCATGATACTGTTTAATTCTAATAGAAATCTGTGAATGCAGCAGTAGGCAGGGGTTGCCGAAGCTGGGTAAATTTTGTGTGTGATTTACTTTTCAGCATATTTATTTTTGCAGTTTATTTCTGTGTTTAAATCAAGAAAATTTGCTATAACCCTATTCACCCCCCCTCTAGGGTTAATCTAGATCCTACAAGTGGTATCGGAGCCTGGTATTTTTAACTCTAGAGTCACGAATCAACCAAATAATATTTTTGTTGAGGGTCGTTTCAATATTATTCCTTCTATTTTCGATGGAACAGATTTTTTGAATTGGAAATTAAAAATGGAATTATATTTAAAATCTGTTAATTTTAAATGTTGGGATATTATTGAAAATGGGTGTGATATAACAAATAAGGAAATTATCTCGATTAATGCTCTTGCTATGCATATATTATATTCTCATATTAATCGTGATAATTTTTATTTCGTCTCTCATTGTGAAAATGCACAGAAAATTTGGAAAACTCTCGATGCAATATATGGTGCAAAAGTCAACAGCAATGAGAAGTCCTCCACAACCGACTCAGTTAAAGAAATATGCTTAACAGGATTGGTAAATAGTAGTTGTGATGAGGATGATGATGATAGAGCAGCCGAGCTGGCATTACTAATGAAGAATTCAAAAAGGAAATTTGCAGCCACGTGGAATAAAAGCGATAGCAGTGAAAGTGAGAAAGCAGATATGTGCCTTCATGGAAATATAACCGATAGCGACGACGACGAGCCTAGCAAGGTATCAAAACTTACTCACTCTGAATTACTTATTTATTTCCACGAAGTGAATGGCTGTTTTGAACAACTTAGGGAAAAATACGCTAAACTTGAATCACAAAAAGACAATTTGATAGAATTAAATGAACAACTTGACCAATTAGTTAAAACCTATCAAAGTAGGATCCCTAAGTGTGATAAGTGTCCAACATTTGAAGAAGAAATTAAAAAATCAGAAATTAAAATGAAATCACTTGAAAATGAAATTCTGATTTTAAAAGAGAGTGAAAATACTATGAGAGAAAATTCTATTAAAAGGTGCACTCAATTGTTGAAAGAAAATGAATCTTTAAAAACAAAAGTCCAACAATTGTCAACGACTTTAGAAAAATTTTCCAAAAGTGAAAAATCGTTGAATATGTTAATAGGAAAACAAACTGTCAATATTGATAGATAAGGACTTGGATATACTCATTCTGAATATGTTAGAAATGAGATTAATCAAGAAAATTCAATGTGCATAATTTGTAGAAAATTTGGACACAATCAAAATAATTGTTGGTATAGACCCAAACACGTGAAAACTATACCGATTTGGGTTCCAAAAGGCACAAATATGAAATCTTTGAAAGTCAAACAAATTTGGGTGCCAAAAGGAACATATATAAATAGTTTTGGGTCTCCAAAAACATATTTGTCATATTCTGCCACTAACAATCATGGACCTATAAAAACAAATAGGTCACATAAATCTTTTATCGTGTAGGTGTGGTGGCAGGCTAAGGAACAACAACAGTGTTCTCTAGATTTTGGCTGTTCCAGAAACACAACGGGCGACAAAGCAAAGTTCCTTAGCCTAGTATAAAGGTGAAAAAATCACAATGGACTGTAGGATCTAGATTAACCCTAGAGGGGGGGTGAATAGGGTTATAGCAAATTTTCTCTATTTAAACTGCAGAAATAAATATGCTGAAAAGTAAATCACACAAAATTTACCCAGCTTCGGCAACCCCTGCCTACTGCTGCATTTACAGATTTCTATTAGAATTAAACAGTATCACGCTTACAAACACTCTACTAGACTCGCAGACCCTTTTGCTCCCGCTCACAAACACTCTACTAGACTCGCACACCCTGCTCCCGCCTATAGAGTTTCGCTCACTCGCAAACACTGCTCCCGCCTATAGAGCTTTGCAAACTCGCACTCCCTGCTCACTGAACTAATTCTAAGTAGACAATCTGACACTACCTAATCCCTAGGTGGTGATTTACAAATTCTTCGACTCGAAAAGAAAAACAACTTCAAAAACAACCGCAGGAGCAAAAATTAAAATACGAGCTTGAATACATAATTTTTGCTCAAAATAAAATATGAAAACCCCTTTAATTTAAAACCCTAAGTAACTAAATCAATAAAACCCCTTTGAAAATAAACAAGGCCGGCCCTTGTTATTTTTCATTAACCCGATCCACTTTGGCTTTGACCCGTTCCTTCTTTTGCTTGTAAAAATGTCGGCCTTTCTTTGTCGAATTAGGGCTTCGGCTTCTTTCTCGAACTAGGGCTTCGTTCTGATGATCGATTCTCTGATTTGTGACCGATGGCTTGCGTCGCTTGTTCTCTGATAATTGATTCTTATTGCTAGCTCGTTCTCTGGTGATCGATTTGCGTTGACAGTTCGTTCTCTGATGATCGAGTTGTTGATGATTCGGTATGTTATTTCTTTTCGTTGCTGGTTTTAATGATTTGCTTGACTCTATAACTCGATGCCGATGATGATAGTATGGGGTTTTTATTTATATGAATTCGAATCAATTGATTCGTTCGTATTCACTTGCGAATTCATCACTTTCCTGATTTGTTGCAACTTTGATACGCACGGCTTCTATTCTGTAGCGTTCGATTGCCTTGAGTCACACGGCTTTAACTTTTGCACGTTCGATTCTTTTTGTATAAAGAAAACAGAAACTTTCCCTTTTTAATTTTGCTGACTATTTCAAAGAATAATGATACGAATTTGATACTTTCATGAATTCGAATTGGACTTGGTCTACTTGTAATCTCTGGTATTTTATTGCTGACTTTTTCATTCGGCAACAACTTGCTTCAAATTGTATTCTGTGCATACTGTACTCGGTCGAGTTCATCCTCATTCTGTAGATCTGAACTTTGCATTTTATACAAAAGTATATGCTCACTATCTTCTGTTCACCTGCATATTTACTGTGACGTTGGTCTTCATGTACTTGATATTGTAGTCTTCTTCGAACTGTCTTCATGTCTTGTTTCATGTTGCAACTGACTTGTGTCTGCATTGTATTGATGATTTTGTATGCTAGTAACTTTGGTTTAATACTGCTTCACCATGTCACTTGAGGTCTTGCAGTTTGGTTACTGATGCATTGTTGTACATTGGTCGTTTCTGCTATGTTATCTTCACTGCTGCCACTTTGTAGTTGCTCTGTACTTTGGTGGCTCTGGCTTGTTTATCTGAACTTGTTGCATATATCACTGAGTTCTTATTTCATATGCTTGCACTACTTCTCTTTGGTCATGTCTGATGGCATTCTTTTGTGGTCTTTGTTGTTGGCATTGTCTTCATGCCTGACTTGTTCTTTGTATCTATAGTTTGCATTACTGGTGCACATTATATCATGGTGTACATGTTGCCTTGTACTTGATTTTCTTGTTGAGACCTCTGGTATGCTGCAAATTGTCACTGTGTTGGTTCGAGTCGGTTTGCATGGTCACTTATGCAGTTTGAAACTTGCCACTGACTTTGGTTCTTCGCTTGCATCGTTGTAGTTGCATTTATGTCACGTAGTTGCATACTTTGACTTGATGCTGCATATATGTTTGTTGCAGTCCCTTTTTGCTGTTGCTATCCACATTGAACTGCCTTTGATGCACTTTTGAACTTTGTTGCAACTTGGTCTTGAGTTGTTTAATGAAGAGGTTGAACTTGCATACTTCATGTAGCCTTTTGGTCTGACTGTTGCTTCATGTAGTTGACATATCTCATGCTCAAAGACTTCTACTTGATCATGTTGCTGTTGCTATGCAGTTACTATGCTTTGCTTGGTCTCTGATCTCTGTTGCTTCACCACTGAACATTTGTCACTTCACTGTTGCACTTTTGTGCTTTGAGTCAGTTTCATTGTTGCTCTATGTTCATGTTCTTGCAGTCTTCATGACTGTACTGTTGCAGTCGAGTTGTATTCATGTACACTTGTGGCTTGAACTTGATTCACTTCATGTTGTTGTTTGGACATTTGCATTTGTACACTCCATACTTGGTCGTGCTGGAGTCTTCAAGCATGTTGCTGTTGCATTTGTTAGTGGCTTTAGTCTTGAACTGTTTGTAGTCAATTGCTTTGTCTATTTGCCTTGAGTTGAACCTATCTTGGGTTTGACCTTGTTTTTGATTTCTGTGCTTTTGTTTGATTTTTTGTACACGAGTTGGCGAGGCAGTGCACACGTATACGAATGTACACGTGTGTACTGCAGCCACTTATAGTTACCTGTCCCTGATAAAAATACTGATATGCACAGATATTGCACATTCAAAAATGATGACGAACAACCCAAATAACTGAGGCAAACAATGTTTTCAAAATCATCGTTTCTTTCAAATTTCAAAAATATTTCTCTTTCAATTTTACTGCGTTTGAAAATATTTTTGCAGATTACTCAGATACTGGATTCAAACCGGAATGCAGTTGAAGACAAAATACGAGTGTGAGTGATATGTAGTGAGGTTAACTGTAAATGTGAAATGTGATGTGATTGTAATCAAAAATGTATATGTATAGTGAGAGCATGAAATTGTACTATTTAAAATTGTAATAAATATTGGTTTGAATAAAATATTCGTTTGAATTCAAAATCTGTGTAACTTATTCTGTTTGAATTCAAATTCAAATTCTGTGTAATTTATTTTATTCAACAAATATTTATTTAATCTATGAAAAACAAAATAGTACATTACCAAATACATTTAAATGAATATATATGTTTATTATCATCAAACAAAAACATATAAGCGCATATTCAACATGGACAACAACGAAAAATTATCGTAAAGGTAAAACAGGTAAAATTGTTTTTAACGATATATTAAATGTGATTATCTGCACCATACTCTAAATTAAAATCATCCAATATTGAGATGAACAAAAGATGATGATTTTGATGCTATGACTTTTTCAAAATATTGGCCAAACCATCTTTAAATAGAATTACTTGGAGTAATTATGATGGTTGACTGATTCGGACTTAATTGATATGATTTTTTGACTTGTTCTTATTTATGACATTGATTTGTGCTTAATTGATGACCAATCAGATTTTCAATTTTGAACTAATCCATATAAATTTGTTCGGTCAAATGATGGTATTTTATTGATCTTTGATTACTCATGCTACACGTAGATATATTTATTTTGACATTTTGGTCACTGCTTGTAAATTTGCACGATTTCAAATTTAATGTAAAGCTGTTAAAAAGGATTTTAAGAAATTGTTGAAACTTCAAGAAATGGTGTTTAAAATAATTATGATATTAATTGAGTATTGATTACACATGAATATAACTGTTTCTGAAACTGACAATATGATATTTGTTTGATTGTTAACACGGTCTCAATTTAAATCCAAGAAAATTTCATTTAAAAAATTGTTGAAAACAATTATGAAATCTCACAATTTGGTCTTTGATATCCAACGAGTGAATATTGAGTGAAATTTAAATTCAGATGCAGATTACACTGATAATATAGTTGATAGAAAAATTACTAGTGGAACGTGATTAATTTTTGAAACATTCATTTGCTGCATCGTTTTTCAAAGAAAATATATGCATATTTTTCACTTGAAATAATTCTCAAATAGCAGAAAATTTTCTTATAAAACCCCCCTCGAGAAAATCATGTTTGACCATATTTACAGATTAGTCATTTTTTTTGAAAATTTGATTTTATAATTTTTGAATTTGATTTTAAATGACTATTTTGACTAATCTGACTCCCTTTGATTATCAAAAAGATGAATAGTGTTTGAAAAAGTGATGAGTGTTGATATTTATCATATATTATAACTCGAGAAAGTATAATTAGAAAATTTCTTTAGAATTTCATAATAAGAGTTATAAAAAACTTTTTGTTGGGTAAAAGTTCCATGATCATTTCTATTTCTACCATCTTTCTATTGACCATCACTCATCAAAATTACATATAGTATGTAAATTTGTGGTAGTTTACAAAGGAAATCATTCGTTCTTCAATATTTTTAAACTTGTGAAGGAAATTATTTGTGCTTCAATTTATTATATTTTTAGCAATAAAAAAAAAATCCAAAGTATTCACTCTCATTTAAAAGTCCTCACGGTTATGCATGTATGGAACGCATATCAAAATTAATTGATTTAATAGACAAGTTGATTCTAATCCCATTTAAAAGTCCTCACGGTTATGCGTGGTTAGAAGATACTTGAATTTTTTTTAAATAAAAATTGTGAATACTACTAATCTCATTTAAAAGTCCTAACGGTTATGCATGGTTAGTAGATATTCAAATTTCCTGAAATAAATATACCACAAATAGGCAGAACTGTATTTTTTTGATGATTTTATCTCCATCACTTCCGAAAGTGGAATATGCGTCTGACAAGGGTAATTATGATTTTTGTTTGAATTTTATTGAAATTTGATATTTATATTCAATTGAGTTAAATGTTTGATTCATGTCTGTCACTTCATCCCTATTTTT
This sequence comes from Allium cepa, assembly GCA_030765085.1. Classification (NCBI taxonomy): domain Eukaryota; kingdom Viridiplantae; phylum Streptophyta; class Magnoliopsida; order Asparagales; family Amaryllidaceae; genus Allium; species Allium cepa. Next base: position 6,484,028 of record CM060941.1, read on the forward strand.
ATAACACTGTTATTCTTTTGCTGATAACAAAAGGGGAAGAGAAAAGTTAAGATTTTGTCAAATAGAATCAAGCAAAGGTCAAATAATTTTCCATTTGCATATAGACTCATTTACATATTTTTATTTGTATGCATATATGTAGGGGGAGTATCATGTAGAGAGGAAGCATTTAAATAGGGGGAGCAAATTGAACGATCAAATACATTTGACATATTCAAAATCTTAAATATATGTTTGTTATCATCAAAAGGGGGAGATTGTTGAATATGCGCTTTGCGCTTATATGATTTTTGTTTGATGATAATAAACATATATACATTCATTCAAATGTATTTGTTAATATACTATTTTATTTTTCACAGTTTAAATAAATATTTATTGAATAAAATAAATTACACAGAATTTGAATTCAAACAGATATTTTATTCAAATAAATATTTATTACAATTTTGAATAGTACAAATTCAAGCTCTCACTATAACTATACAACTTTGATTACATCACATTTTTCACATTTACGTCAGCACCTCACTACATATCACTCACACTCATATTTTTATCTTCGACTGCATTCCAGTTTGAATCCAGCATCTGAGCAATCTACAAAAATATTCACTAACGCGGTAAAATTGAAAATAAAATATTTTTGCAATATAAAATAAAAGATGGATTTTAGAAATATTATTTGCCTCAGTTATTTGGGTTGTTCGTCATCATTTATATTTGAATTCATCATACACGAACAACTTGTGACATACACAGTGTATTACTGTATATGCCACAAGGTCGTGCACGCCGATATATACACTTGATTGATTTACAGGGACAGGTGAGCACAGGTCAAATCCAAATGAAAAACCGGGTTCAACTCACATGCAATATGTCACAACACGAGCACAAGGTCAAACCCGAGTTTTTGAAACTGGATTCAACACAGGGCAGTTAACATGTCAAAAATAGTTGCAACATGGATATCATAAGAAATGAAACACCAATCAGTAGCATGCTAATGAAGACTGCATCAAAATGCAAGCACAAAAGTGCACATCAACCATTAACTGCAACAAGACAACAAGTTGATATGCAAACTAAGAAATGCTTAGTGTATAGCATACACATGAACTAAGCACAACAGACATATGACTGCTACAACTCAAATGATACAATGAAACATTTACAACATAGCAGCAGTGTGCAAATGCTTAAACTCAAAGGCAACAAAGGTCAGGGACCAAGTGCAACAGATACAAGGAACCAAATGCTCGTACTACATGAAATACATGGAGACAAAGCAACTGCCACAAGACCACACAGCAGTATACATGAATACAATATGCATAAGCGAAGAACCAAAGTCAGTGGCAATCTACACAACTACAAGTACAGAGAGACTACAATATCAAGGGCAAGTGCACAACTAAACCAAAGTATCAGCAATGTCGAGCCCAGTACAAACACATGAACATGAAAGCCAAGCATGATACAGTGATACAAATGCAATAAAGTGGGAACCACAAATGCACAATAGGCCGAGCATCAAGACACAAAGCACAAGACTTCAGTGACATTCTACAATGAACAAGTCCAAATACAACAATATTAAGAAAAACTCAAAGAATCAACTACAAATACAAGTGTTGACCAGAATCAAGATTCAAAGATACAGGGTACAGTGATGCAGTGAACCACAGTAAAGACAGTGTGCAAGTGCAAATCACCAACTACAAAGACCATGTCGAACATAGTGACAACATTAAGTAATGCAACAATCAATACTTCAATGAATTCAACATGAAGCAGTGCAAACTCCCAAAGATACAACAGTGAAGGAAACTGCATCACAGCAGCATGAAAAAGTGTATACAACATCAAGATACATGAATATGGAACCAACTATACAAGTGCAGACTACAGAGAACCAATGCACAGCAAGTATGCAGTAGCAAAGAAATAATGACCAATGAATAAAACTGGAAACAAATGCACGACAATGCAATGCCACAGCGAACATGCTGCAATTAGTGAACAAAAATTCATGAAATCAAAGTGATCAGAGTCAAGCCAGCAGAGGGATGAACAATGTAAATGTCAAAGTCGTGGAAGCATACCAATGTCAAGGAGAAATTCACGAAATTCAAAAATATAGTTTAAAAATTCAAAATGGCCGAAGTCATCAGGTAAAAGAAGTTGAATTCACGATTCAATGTCAGAGCCTTGGGAATAAAGCAATTCACATAGCCGTGTGAACAAATCAAAGCCGTGAGATGCAGTCAAATTCAAGAAGCCAAAGTCAACAGTAAAATGACCGAAGTCATATAATGAACAAGTTCAAAATCGAGGTAGCAAAGGTAATTGACGAAGTTAAAAATCAAGCCGTGATCATCACAATTCAAAACCGTATTGACCAAGCAATAAATCAACACCGTGTCAACCAAGTAATATCAATGTATACGCATATGAAAAAGTCAGTGAAATCTCAATCATCAAAGTGAAATCAAGCGGCCAGAGCAAGTAAATTGACGAATTCAAACGAACGTAATTCAAGGAATACGAACGCATATAAAAGCCCAATCATCATCGGCAATCAATTCATTCGAGTTCGAGCATAACAAAGAACAAATCATCTAACTCGAATCACGATCGAGTTCAAGCATTAACCCAGTAAAGCAAAAAGATAAAATTACATACCTAAGCAAGGAGTCGAACTCGATCGAACAACGAAGCGGCCAAGAGCGAACGAACGAGAACGAAGCACACGAAAAGGCGCAAGCTTCAAAACCCTAGTTTGAATCGCAAGAAGCAAAAGCAAATTTTGCAGAAGCCCTAATTCGCAAAGAGGAACGAAAGAGGATCGGCCATATTTTCACGACAAAGAAATAAAGGGGATTGGGCTGGAGAATAACAAAGAAAAGAAGAGAATAGGGCCGGCCTTGTTATTATTAAGGGCCTTAAATTTTAATTAGGGTTATTTATTCTATTTGTTTTTTAATTGTTGTTTTTTATTTTTCGAATCGAAGAATTTGTAAATCACCACCTTGGGATTAGGTCGTGTCAGATTGTCTAGTTAGAATTAGTTCAGTGAGCAGGGTGTGCGAGTTTGCAGAGCTCTATAGGTAGGAGCAGTGTTTGCGAGTAATCAAACCTCTATAGGCGGGAGCAGAGTTTGCGAGTAATCAAAGTTCTATTGTAGGCGGGAGCAGAGTTTGCGAGTAAACGAAACTCTATAGGCGGGAGCAGGGTGTGCGAGTCTAGTAGAGTGTTTGTGAGCGGGAGCAAATGTTTGCGAGTCTAGTAGAATGTTTGTGAGCGGGAGCAAATGTTTGCGAGTCTAGTAGAGTGTTTGTGAGCGGGAGCAAAAGGGTCTGCGAGTCTAGTAGAGTGTTTGTAAGCGTGATACTGTTTAATTCTAATAGAAATCTGTGAATGCAGCAGTAGGCAGGGGTTGCCGAAGCTGGGTAAATTTTGTGTGTGATTTACTTTTCAGCATATTTATTTTTGCAGTTTATTTCTGTGTTTAAATCAAGAAAATTTGCTATAACCCTATTCACCCCCCCCCCCTCTAGGGTTAATCTAGATCATACATCGTCGCCGCCTAGCAAGTCACGACCAGCCCCCTGACACGCCGCCGACATCTGCTACCGTCCACGGCCAACCTCGACGTCGAATTGCAGTGAAAACAACCCAACCGCCGCCTCCTTTTACAAACCCTGGTTAATTTTGTCGACGATCGGGCCGTTGATACGACAAACGAGCCACATGGATGACTCCTCTCGTCACTCTTCACCCACCCTTGCCCTTGAATCGACGATCCATCGACTATGATCAAACCCCCGTGAGCGGCCGCAATTTAATCGCCAAATTCTAGACACATAGAGATCTAAATCGGAAAAAAACTGCAGATTTGAATTGCGCTCGTCGAGAGCTTCGAATTGGTGTATAATATGATAGGGTTTGGAGGAGTTTGATTTTGAAGTTGATTTGGAAATTGAATTTAGAGTTTGTAATCTGAATTGGTTTCTGCCATTGAGAAGAGAGAAGCAGACGGATGAAATTGTACGTACTGGGATAAGAAACAAAATGGTGGTAGGGTTTAGAAAGATCTATTTATATGAACGAAGTCTAATAAGAAAAATGAATGCGTATCGAATTGGTACGAATGATAATAACAACCCGAAAAACCCGTTTCGCTTCCAAAACGAAGCGGGTCAACCCGTATATCAAAATAGATGTTTTCGATAATTTTAAATCTAGTGGAATAGGTTTCAAGTCGTAATTCTATCGTGTAAAGAAGTTTGCTTTTAAAATCAGCTTATTTCAAATTGATTTCAATAAATTGTAACGACCCGCTATTTTTGACTATTCGCATCCGCACATGTCGGACTTGAATAATTCAAAATACCGAATTGTTAATTTAAATTTGGCAAAACTCAGATATACAGTAAATAAATAATCACAGAATCACAGACACAGAGTAATAATATGCAGCGGAAGTAAAAGAGATAGTAGTTCATGAAGCTACTATACAAATATATAGGATACATCAGAGTTTACAACAGAAGAGTAACACGATACATCAGATACAAATCAAAATACATCAATGAAATCACCGAATACTGGAAGCAGAATAGATGGCTAGATCTTCAAGCAAAGCTCCAACTCCAAAGGTGAGTCTCGAAAGCTGAACCACTTAGTCTGACCCGAGCGTAAAGCAAACACAAAACACTCGAGTCAGGATTAATATTCTCATATCAATAAATCCAACTCAAGTGAAATAGCAATCGAAATACAAGTAACTTAAAGGATGTTGGAATCACCATCCTCTAAGGATCCGTTAAACTATCTACTATGTAGTAGTGTACGCTAAATAGATAATGTCTATCAGTAATATAAAGTATCAAAATAGTGTTAAGGCATTACCATTATCCCCCTTAACACATTTTATAAGCATCATAGTCTATACAGTACTGTAAACTCCACCGTAAACTAGTGGGATATCAGGGAGTACTCCATAGGTATAACACAAAACAAATTCGTAGTGGTCGCGTATATAGGGATACAAGTATGACAAGGCACATGAGGCAATACCCAAGGTAGTGAAACTACCGTTTGCCTGATCCGGACTGGTGAAAACGCATCGCCGCAGCGATCGCAACACCGCGAAACAACACTCCTGAAAGTACGAGGGTGCACCAATCAATCACAAGTAATGAGTAGTAGTTACGAAGAAGTGTGTCCGCTCGAGGTGGCTAACCCCATTTGGCCCGGCACGGCTCCTGATTTTAGTCATTTCCAATTTTGACACAAGTGTCAAGGCTATCCATCAACGTTCACTTTCTTCAGTCAGCACGTACATCATTTCAACCACTTCATTCTGGATCATCACTCCGCGTATAGTTATTAAAGTGGTTTTCGGTTTAGACAGAGAGTATGTCCATAACCGATTCCGGTTTCTTTAATAACTTTCGTAATTATTATACCGATTGGTCGTTTAATATATTTCAAACCAAATCAAATTCAATTTCAATTAAAATTCGAAAATCAACATTCTGTTTGTCTTTCTAAATCAATTTTCAAAATTTACGTTCAACTTTCCAATTTCCATTTCAAAGTCTTACAATTCAATTTCAATTTTATTTTAAACAATTCAATTATTAATTCAAGTTCGTATACATAAGTTTCATTCTGAAATCATTTAAATTAATTTAATATAACATTCAAAATCAATTTCAATTCATTAATCGATTTCATTCAATATTCGTTAAGTTTATTTATCTTTCAAAATACTTTCCATTAAATTTCCAATTCATTAAATCAATTACTTAAGTTCAACTTCATTATATCAACTTCAAATTTCAATAAATTAAATTCGTCAAATCAATTCTTTAAATTACAAGTCTTACGTTAATTTCAATAAATCCCATTTATTTCAATAAATCATATTTTATTTCTTGTTAAAGAAATTCAATTTTCACCTATTTATTGACTTCGTTACAAATTTCTAACTCAATTAATAAAGAACTGAATTTCACATAATCGAGAAGTTTCAATTTCACTTATTAACTTACTTAAATAATTTTTCCAAAACTTTAATAAATAAAGAAACTCAATTTCATTTAATAACTATGTCCAAATCCACTTATTCAAAGTTAAATTTTCTCTTATCAAAAAATTCAATTTTTATTTAATTATCAAATGATTTAAATCTCATTCAATTATTAAATAATTTCAATCTTAATTATTAATAATTTCAAAACTTAATAATTACAACTTGATTATAAATTCAAACTTAATTATTAAATCATTTCAACTTAATTATAAATTCAACTTAATAATTTCGAACTTAAATTATAATTCCAACTTAATTATAATTTCAAATTTTAATTATTAAATGATTTCAAACTTAATAATTTCAAAACTCAATTACTACTAATTCCAAATTATTTATCAATAATTCCAAATTTAATTATTAAATAATTAAATTTTCAACAATGTTCTTTCATCACTTACTACGTTAATATTTGTTTCAGATTTCAATCTTTACATTTTCCTTTCAAGAATTCAAATTCCAACTTCATTTCATAACTTATTCTTTGCTCGAATAAACTCATTATTTTATTTTTAAATCAAATTATTGACCAATCGGATTTTATTTAATTCTCTATCCTAGGTCAATTCATTTGGGTATTTATCATTTCAACCCGACTCCAATTCCAAATCAAAACATAACAAAGGGAACTTGCAGTGTGATGGCTGGGATGGTGTCAAAGTAAATAAACAAGCAATAACAATCGAACACAATTCAATAATCAATTCAAATAATCCCGAAATAATCGTATTAATTCGCATTGTTATTTGTGCGAATTAATATAATTATCTCTAGAATCTACACCATCATTTCATGTAGATTAAAGATTATTACATTTCTGTTTTTCCACTTGTCGTTCAATTTCAATTTCAAATCTAATACTACAACAAATTAATCCAATATACGTTCAAAGGTTCAAAGTGTAATTTATCAAATTTTACGTGTCAATTAACTTAACAATTAACAGGGGTCATATTATTCAAGTTAACTAATCAATTTCAACACATATGTCGATTCACATTTTTAACTATCCTACGTCGAATTCAATTGCATAATATTTATCACTTTATACATTACAATTTAACATCCAATATAAACAACAAACAATCAATCAATTATCAACCAAACTGGATTAAACTGTAACGACCCGCTATTTTTGACTATTCGCATCCGCACATGTCGGACTTGAATAATTCAAAATACCGAATTGTTAATTTAAATTTGACAAAACTCAGATATACAGTAAATAAATAATCACAGAATCACAGACACAGAGTAATAATATGCAGCGGAAGTAAAAGAGATAGTAGTTCATGAAGCTACTATATAAATATATAGGATACATCAGAGTTTACAACAGAAGAGTAACACGATACATCAGATACAAATCAAAATACATCAATGAAATCACCGAATACTGGAAGCAGAATAGATGGCTGGATCTTCAAGCAAAGCTCCAACTCCAAAGGTGAGTCTCGAAAGCTGAACCACTCAGTCTGACCCGAGCGTAAAGCAAACACAAAACACTCGAGTCGGGATTAATATTCTCATATCAATAAATCCAACTCAAGTGAAATAGCAATCGAAATACAAGTAACTTAAAGGATGTTGGAATCACCATCCTCTAAGGATCCGTTAAACTATCTACTATGTAGTAGTGTACGCTAAATAGATAATGTCTATCAGTAATATAAAGTATCAAAATAGTGTTAAGGCGTTACCATTATCCCCCTTAACACATTTTATAAGCATCATAGTCTATACAGTACTGTAAACTCCACCATAAACTAGTGGGATATCAGGGAGTACTCCATAGGTATAACACAAAACAAATTCGTAGTGGTCGCGTATATAGGGATACAAGTATGACAAGGCACATGAGGCAATACCCAAGGTAGTGAAACTACCGTTTGCCTGATCTGGACTGGTGAAAACGCATCGCCGCAGCGATCGCAACACCGCGAAACAACACTCCTGAAAGTACGAGGGTGCACCAATCAATCACAAGTAATGAGTAGTAGTTACGAAGAAGTGTGTCCGCTCGAGGTGGCTAACCCCATTTGGCCCGGCACGGCTCCTGATTTTAGTCATTTCCAATTTTGACACAAGTGTCAAGGCTATCCATCAACGTTCACTTTCTTCAGTCAGCACGTACATCATTTCAACCACTTCATTCTGGATCATCACTCCGCGTATAGTTATTAAAGTGGTTTTCGGTTTAGACAGAGAGTATGTACATAACCGATTCCGGTTTCTTTAATAACTTTCGTAATTATTATATCGATTGGTCGTTTAATATATTTCAAACCAAATCAAATTCAATTTCAATTAAAATTCGAAAATCAACATTCTGTTTGTCTTTTTAAATCAATTTCCAAAATTTACGTTCAACTTTCCAATTTCCATTTCAAAGTCTTACAATTCAATTTCAATTTTATTTTAAACAATTCAATTATTAATTCAAGTTCGTATACATAAGTTTCATTCTGAAATCATTTAAATTAATTTAATATAACATTCAAAATCAATTTCAATTCATTAATCGATTTCATTCAATATTCGTTAAGTTTATTTATCTTTCAAAATAATTTCCATCAAATTTCCAATTCATTAAATCAATTACTTAAGTTCAACTTCATTATATCAACTTCAAATTTCAATAAATTAAATTCGTCAAATCAACTCTTTAAATACAAGTCTTACGTTAATTTCAATAAATCTCATTGATTTCAATAAATCATATTTTATTTCTTGTTAAAGAAATTCAATTTTCACCTATTTATTGACTTCGTTACAAATTTCTAACTCAATTAATAAAGAACTAAATTTCACATAATCGAGAAGTTTCAATTTCACTTATTAACTTACTTAAATAATTTTTCCAAAACTTTAATAAATAAAGAAACTCAATTTCGTTTATTAACTATGTCCAAATCCACTTATTCAAAGTTAAATTTTCTCTTATCAAAAAATTCAATTTTTATTTAATTATCAAATGATTTAAATCTCATTCAATTATTAAATAATTTCAATCTTAATTATTAATAATTTCAAAACTTAATAATTACAACTTGATTATAAATTCAAACTTAATTATTAAATCATTTCAACTTAATTATAAATTCAACTTAATAATTTCGAACTTAAATTATAATTCCAACTTAATTATAATTTCAAATTTTAATTATTAAATGATTTCAAACTTAATAATTTCAAAACTCAATTACTACTAATTCCAAATTATTTATCAATAATTCCAAATTTAATTATTAAATAATTAAATTTTCAACAATGTTCTTTCATCACTTACTACGTTAATATTTGTTTCAGATTTCAATCTTTACATTTTCCTTTCAAGAATTCAAATTCCAACTTCATTTCATAACTTATTCTTTGCTCGAATAAACTCATTATTTTATTTTTAAATCAAATTATTGACCAATCGGATTTTATTTAATTCTCTATCCTAGGTCAATTCATTTGGGTATTTATCATTTCAACCCGACTCCAATTCCAAATCAAAACATAACAAAGGGAACTTGCAGTGTGATAGCTGGGATGGTGTCAAAGTAAATAAACAAGCAATAACAATCGAACACAATTCAATAATCAATTCAAATAATCCCGAAATAATCGTATTAATTCGCATTGTTATTTGTGCGAATTAATATAATTATCTCTAGAATCTACACCATCATTTCATGTAGATTAAAGATTATTACATTTCTGTTTTTCCACTTGTCGTTCAATTTCAATTTCAAATCTAATACTACAACAAATTAATCCAATATACGTTCAAAGGTTCAAAGTGTAATTTATCAAATTTTACATGTCAATTAACTTAACAATTAACAGGGGTCATATTATTCAAGTTAACTAATCAATTTCAACGCATATGTCGATTCACATTTTTAACTATCCTACGTCGAATTCAATTGCATAATATTTATCACTTTATACATTACAATTTAACATCCAATATAAACAACAAACAATCAATCAATTATCAACCAAACTGGATTATCATTGCATAAATAATTTACAGATAATTGTGTCAGATGTCATAGGTGCACAGATACAGGTAATAGCATATATAACAGTGTAAATAACTAACAGCAGCATATTTCAATTGTCGTTTCAATTGAAATCAGATCTAATAAATAAAAGAACATTAGTCGTGAGTGATTGCTCACCTTTCGAGGCTAGAGATGATTCGAGAAATGAGATGAGTTATGAATCTAAGCATGAATTCCAAAGCAGAGAGAGATTGACACGAGTTCGACGATCACAGCTGATAATTAAAAATCGATGAAACAAATCATATCACAACTGGATCGATGCAGATAAAAATCGAAACAAGAATATATTATATTATTATTGTTATCTTAAAACCAATATTCAAAATTCGAAGAAATTAAAATTTGTACTTGAAGAGAAAAGACTTCGGCCAGTTCCCAAATGCGAAAACTACTTATAAATATAAAACTTTTGCACACAATATAAATATAATAGCACAGATATATTTAAACACGTATTAAATCACATTTTATCATATTATAAAATAGACAGCTCTATATATAAACTATCATACATACCAAATCAAAGTATATATATAGTTTCACGAAATATGCAAGTAACCTTCTAATTGGAAGCAGTCTCCAAAATATATATTCTGCTATATAATAAATAATTTAATAGTAAGTGAAAACGTAAATATAAATATAAATATAACATAAATAAAAATATAATATATTTTGTACTAACAGGTATTAGACAACATTGATATATAAACTAGGCTGCTATGTTAAACATATATATTAAAAGTCACCTATGTACGCAATACAGCTCATATATATTATATAAACAAACAAGCATTTGCAAAATCAAGTATGTATAAGCAGTATACCTATATACATGTATATGCTAAATCACCATACCCATATATTACATATAAGGAAATGTTTAAAATCAAAATGTTTTTCGAATCCAGGTATAACAGCATTATTTATTCAAACAATTAACCAAAATATCTTGTGTGTGTATATTTTCATTTTTTTTTTTAAATCCATGATATACGAAAAATACTTATAAGAAAGAGAAGGGCCGAGAGCACGTCAGCTCAAACTCAAGTGTTGTCATATATTATAACTGTAAATATAAATATAATATAATATAGTAAATTGCATATCAAGACATAGTGAGTTTTCATCTACAAACTATATACATTTTAGTCACACAAAATATACACTTGCATTTTAAAATTTATATGCAGGCTTCGAACACAACAGGTAAAAATGTAAACAGGAATAGCTTATAAATTCATATATTTTATATACGTATATAACTTTAATATATTTGTACACAAATATACATATATAAACGAAATCTGCAAATAGATATGTCATACAAATTTCTAAAGCCAATACAAAACACACATATTAACAAAAAGGGTATGTATAATTAAATATATAAGTATATAAAGCTAACCTATATATACGAGAGCCACAAACAAGAGGAGGAAGGTGGGTTGAAGCACGGCCAAGCTGGCGATAGGTTGCACGTGAAGTGAGGCCGACGATGGGATTTGCGGGGAGGAGCTTCGGCCTAGGGAGGTGGTGCTCGACAATTGCAATAGGAGGCGGAGGAGCCGTGGTGACGCGAATGTCAGCAAGGGGAGGGATGAGGTGGACGTGGTTGCTTGCTGCGTGTTCACGTGATGGGCTGAAATGGTGGAAGGTGTTGGATGAAGAGGCTAGAGGGGATGCGTGCTGTCAGTGGGTTGCTGACTATTTGTGGGAAGGTGAAAGACAGGCTGAAGCCCGGAGGGGTTGAGGACGAACGGTGGCAAGGTGGAGGTGGTGGCAAGGTGGAGGTGATGTGGTTGCGGCACGCATGAGGGCAATGACGAGCTTCGTTTTCATTATCATTTTTTTTTTGAAAGAAAACTAGCATGTGGTAAACAGAAGAAAGTAACAGGCAAAAGAAAGAGGGGGAAAGAGGAACAGACAATTGTAGTAGTAAGAAAATAATATAGCAACGTGACCATAATATGAATGGACAAAGCAATTTATGAAACTCTGGGAATAGCAAAATATAGAGCTGAATTCAATGAATAATAGTGGCAATTGGCTGTTTGAATTATTTGATTTGTCAACACGTTTCAGATTCAAAAATATGAAAGAAAAATATGAAGTGAAAATTTCGGTACCGCTACAACGAATTGATCAAACATTTCGTCGCGCATCGGACCTCAAAATACAAAAATAAATATACAATGAGATCATCACAACGAGGTGATCAAAACGGTATACAGATATCAGTGGTACGATTGAATTATAAAAATTCGAATTTTCTACCAGCGGAAAATGCGTAAAAATCGCAGAAAATTAAGATCGACGGAGCCAAAGATGTCCGAATTTGGAAAAACGACAAACTGACAACTTGCTCAAAAGATGGTTTAGAATTTTTCTATGTAAAAATATTTTGGTTTTGAAACGTTTTATTTTCATCGCTTTTTAACTGATTAAATTGAAGTAATTTTACGCACGAAATAAACTTTCATACTTTCGGACGAAAATTTACAGTTTGCTATGTTTAACTAGACGCATTTCAAATATCAAATTTATATTTCAAAATTTAATCGTTAAAATTTCACAAATTTCAATTAGTAACATTATTAAAACCGGTTAAATTTACGGGTCGTTACATAAATTGATTTCTGTGCTTTTCGAGTCCGTACGATAGAACGAACGACAAGTTCGATCGCTACAAACTTGAAATCCTACAATAATTCACTGTAACAGATCCAATGAAACTTGTTTCGTCAAAATCCAAGACAGTGGCTAAAATGGCTATTGTCACGTTAATTAAATAAATTATTATTAAATTAATTAAATCACCTTTTAATTTCAAATTTAATAACTAACAAATTTTATCATTTTTGATTACTTAGTAACTTATAATCCTTTTAAAACAAGTTTCCATATCAATTCAATGTTAAATATTACACTAATTACAGTGCTCAGTTTCAATAGCAATAAATTCAATTGATTATTAGATTAAATTCCAATAAATCCATTTATTTGATTTTTCATCTTATTATTCAATCCATTATCATCTTATGGATATAATTAACATTGGTTTATATCTTATTACATCAAAGTCTACAATTGTCATCTTTTACCATATTAATTGCAATATTTCAATTATATTGAATGTTTATCTATTTTCACATTAATTTCAACAGACTGAATAAATAGGTGATAAATAACAATTGTTACTTTTACTTAATTTAATCACATTTATAAGTTTGTTAACTATAGACAAATGTTATAACCACTTACACAGCACTGATTTTATCCAAATACAATTATTTATGTATTATTTCACCAATTAATTATAACATTTAATTTATTTCCTTATTTACCATTTATAACCAAATTTTATGTTTACAATAATTTTAATTAATTGAAATTGCGTTAAAATAATTATCAGTTGCCTTAAATTAAAATTATTAGATTTCAATTTAGTTATTATTCTCATTAATAAATCATAGATTTCAATTTCTTCTAATATTAAATTACAAAACCTTATTACATTCAATATTTTAATTATCGGAAAAAATGTAGGTCGTTATATTGTTGAACTGAGATTTGATTTAAATTGAATTTTGGAACTAAAGTTGATTTGAATGATTTGTGAAATTGGAAGAAACAAATTCTAATTTGAAACTATTTTTGGTATAAACTCTTTTCAATATATAAACTATTTTTAATATATAAACTATTTTAATCTATAACCTATTTTTAAATATAAATTATTTTCAATTTATAATTATTCCAATATATATAAACTACTTTCAATTCAAATTATTTAAGTTGGAGCTGATATGATTTAAAGTGAATAATGATTTTGAAAGTGATATGATTTCGAAAGTTATTTCAAAAATGATATGATTTTGAAATGAATATGATATTTTGATATGAAATATGAACTTTGAAATGAAAAATGATCCCAGTGTGAAATAAGCGTTTGGTTGCTAAAAACACCAGGATCGGATATTGTCATACTCTTTTCCAATACCGAAAACCACTTTAACAATTGTGCACGTAGTGGAGAATTCAGAACGATGTAGGATGGTTTGGCGAACGATTCTGTATGAGGTATGAACGCAGCCCTGGCCCCTCGGGTCAGCTTGATATGACTAAAACATGAGCCACGTCGGGCCAAGCGAGGTTGCTCCTCCGATCAGACATGCTTCTTCGATACCATATCTGATGCTTTGTGATTGATTTGGTGGCCACCTTGGATTTGCCAAATATAAATTAACAATCTGTTGTTTTCAGCAATTCAAGTCTGACATGTGTGGATGATTGTCGATTTGAATGTTTCAAAATAGCAGGTCGTTACAATAACCAAGGGCAAACTGCATAGGACTACACTATTAGAGACCATTGAGATACTCCAAAGCAACAAATCATGTAGGGAAAACTACATAGGACAACACTATTGGAGACCATTGAGATACTCCAAAGCAACAAATCACGATAATTAAAAAGCAAAATTTCCCTAGAAGTCATGGCACTAAAGATATAAAAAGTTGTAAAATATTATCAAATGCAAAATTAAACCAAAAGCCGCTCAATCGAAAACAAGAGAAACCCTGAGCATATCAATTCATAGCATAGCTCTTTGATAAGTAGCAAGCATCCAACAACAACACACAAATTTCAACATTTCCAATGCACGTTATCCAGCTTAAACCAAATTATCCCACCTAAATTAAACTACCAATCCATGACATGGAATTCAAAAATGCCGACGGAGGACATATGGTGGAATCTGACGGCGGTTATTGAGTAGAATGAATGATGTCATCAATCTGTGTTATGTCATTCATGTATAAAAGGAAAGGACTATAGTCGAAGAAGAGAATCGAAAGTTCATATGCCACAGAATTATAACTAAAAAATGTTGTAACAAATGTCCAATGAATTCAGTGTTACCACTCAATATTTTAAAAAACTAAAATGTTCATCCATGGATAAAAGTTTATTAACATCTAAACCACGTATATTTCGGTGTCTATTACTTTTCTTCAATTTGCATGTTGGTTTGTGTTTTAGTTCTCTAAAATTCTAGATTAAATTCACCTAATTAAATTAACAACCAGTTAATTTCTACCCTCATAGTTGTATAATCATCCAACATGATACAATTGCTACTTGAATAGTTGATTTGCTATTTCATAGTTGTAGAAGCATACATCGATACGTCAACTACACATTGGTGTTGTGAGATCAAAAATAGAATACTTGTTCAGCATTTTCAGGAAATACATACAGATATGGACATGGAGCAAAATCAAAACAGCAAATTTTTGAAGACATATGGTCCAGCTAACAAATTTGTAACACAATCTCTACTCACAGATGAGCAACAAAATATTCTGGATAACATATGGAATTTACCAACTACTGTCCAAAATAATAAGCAAAAACTTAGCATATTATATACCTTAATGGAACAATTCACTACACTTAATAAAGGTAAACAGGCCTTTACCCATTAATGCTTGTTTAACGGTCCTGATGTAGGAATATATGCATCATGGGAAGAAATATCAGTAAAAATACACTACATAGAAAAGAATCCTAAATATGGTATGCCTTTATTTAAAGGATACTATAATATGGAAGCTGCAAAAGCAGCCATACATAAGAAATTAAGAGATGATTACATAATCTATGATACATTTAAGAGTTTGCAAAATATTTCGCAAGGCAAGCTGATAAAAGAAGAAGTAAGAACAACCACAGACATATGCCCAAAACCTTCATATGCCAATGCCATAAAAGAAACCCCAAGGAAAATGACAAACCTAGGAACTCATGTTCCACTCCCTCAAAAAATTATCAGACCAGGAACATATAACCCAACATTCCCAGACCAACTAAACAGGGAACTATACTTCCTCCAGCATCCTCTTGTTCTAAATACAACCGAATATAAGAATATGTACACTTTCTTATCAAGCATATCCGAAAACAAGATCGAATGACTACAAATAAATTGGAAAATCATCAGAACTAGAAGCATCCTATCCACAAATCAGTATAAAGATTGTTCAGAATTTATGACTGAATGTAGATGCACTATTTTGGCCTCCATTCCTTAGATAAGTCTGAAACTATCTCTTTACAAGTACTTAGTTCATGAAGGCTCGACTTATGACCCTCTGACCTTAATAAGTTATGGATTTGTTAAGCAAATCTACATAGAAGGATGGACACGGGCTGAACTTCCAGAGCCATTGGGGAACGTAGCAAATTATTTTTCTGAAATACTTGATACCAAAATATGCTTAGAAGTAAAAACCATTCCACCACATTTTGGATAAACTACCTTTGACCTCGCCAGACACTTAGTCAAAGTAAAAGCATATAATTTCGATTTAAATTATCCCTTATGAGATAAAAACTTTATGCCACATAATTGTTCTACCAATTTAATAACAGAACAGAATTATGAACGATATAGAGCATATGTTCTTGGTACAAACCAAGGATGGAAGGATAAAGAAGACAAAGAACTTATTTTATTTTTGAATAATTCTATTTTATTTTTGGATATTATTAATCCATTGGCCTCGAATAATTTAAGGACTGTATATAAATGAGATATATGTTCATTTTTAGTTTTAGAAAAAACTAATATATCATCGACATAAACGCATGTAAATTACTACAGTATTTAAATATGTTATCCATTTTCCTTTGGAATATTTGAGGTGCATTCTTAAGTCCAAATGGCATTAGTAACCATTCATAATGTCCTTCATTACAGGTAAAAGCGGTCCAATGTATAGAATCTGGATGCATTTTAATCTGTCAAAATCCTGATTTTAAGTCAAATTTTGAAAACCGGTTTTTATTTTGTATTTTGTTTATCAACGCATCTTTATCCGGTCTACAATAACCGTCTTTATTAGTGTTATCATTAATACTAGTGTAGTCCATAACCATTCTGGATTGTCCTCCTTTTCTTTCTAATTATTTTTGAACTATAAATGCAGTTGTTATATGTCTAGAGTCTGTTTTTCTAATTATTTTTAACTTTGTTAATATATTTATATGCATTTTGAATTCATCTATCATCCAGTTGTCATATTCTGGTTGTTTGGTTTTAATTTTTATATCGGGATTTATTTTATCTAATTTACAGTAGATATTGTTTCTTTCCCAGTATTTTAATGGATTTTCTCCTATAATTTCTATTTTTTCTAGTCTGCTTATTATTTGATCTATATCATCATTGGATATGAGGATATTACTTATTTTAGTTGGGTAAATTAATTCAAAATAAGTACCTATATCTTCATCTTTTTGTTCTAAATTATCCTGTTCAATTTTGTCTTGGTTTATGTGTTGGCAAGATATGGTATTTCACAGTTACATTCTTTTTGTATTTCATTTTCTTTTTCTTTTTGTTTTTCATTTTCATTTTATATACTTCCACCACGCTTCTCAAGTGTATACTCTGATAATATAGGGGTGAGAGTTGTTTCCTTGTATATTTGCAAGTAATCTTTATTAAAAGAAAAATGTCCATTTTCACTGAGTAGAAAGTCTAATCCAAGTATTAGGTTTATACTTCCTAAATTTAATTTTGTAACCCATAGTTGTTTTAGGGAATAATGTTGGGACCATTGGTTACAGGTATTTTGGAATCTTAGTTAGGCATTAGTACCTATATTCGTGATTATTGTAGATGTTCCATCAAACTGGATACTCTGTTTTGGTTTAGAGGCTTTTGTTACCAAATGTTGCGGTATTAAATTAGAATTTATTGTAGAACTAATGGCTCCAGCATCAATAAATGCTAAGAGTTGGATTTCTAGTCCTTTTATATTAATCATGGTTAATATTCCGAGTTCCTTTTTGTTATTTGTATTGCAAATTATGGGATTTGTATTGGTTTATCAATATTATTAAGATTATTTTGTAGTGGAATTTCCTCTATAATTTCTTTTCCTTTATGGTTTTGGTTTATCTTTTATAGGGTTGTTTTTATTTCTTCTATTTCGATTTCAAAATTGTTTGTTCTATCTTCAAGAATTTTTATTCTGTCTTCATTTATTTTATTTTTATCTGTAAAAATTAATTTTCTATCATTTGGTATGTTTAAATTAAAGTGTTTTTCCGCACATAGATAACATATTTCTGTAGTGCATTTTTTACATTTGAATCTTTTATCAAAGGCTGGATACCATGGACAAAAATAACATTTTGTTGTATCAGTCCCCATTTTGTATCTAAATTCATGGATACATTTTTCGTGATTCATTTAAAAATTGTTCAGTATACTCTATTTGGTTTATTTGATTTTTAGTTAATTCTTCTATTAGAGAAATCCGAATTAGAGGGCAAATCTTGTTCTTCTAATCCTTCTAAAGAGTCTATGGAATATATAGTAGAAGTTTCAGGGTTACTTCTATTAAATCTTCTTTAACAGGATCTATTAAGTTAGATTCTCTTGTAAATAAATTATGTTTTTTAGGACATGCTGATGATAAATGTCCTTTTTCATTACATGCAAAGCATGTGACTGTATTAGTATAAGTTTTTCTTGGATTATATTTTCTAACATGTTTTATTTTGTTTAAATGGGTTTTTTAGTCATTGATTTTCTTAAATAATATTTTTATGTAATTCTTTTTGGGTTTTTTTTTCCAATCATAGGATTTTTTTATCCATATTGTTGTGGAGTATATATTTTAGAAAAAAATCCATAATTCTTTTGTTTTAATTCTCTTTGTATTTGTATGTAAGTGCATTTCTTTTTTAGTTCAGAAATTATATGTGTTATTCTTATTCGAGTATTGTCATATCTTTTAGGAATAGTAGGATACATATCATTCCATGATTTATGGATTTCTTTTCCTAAATCCCCTGGTAATTTGAAGAATAACCTATCTCCTATTTCTTTTGAATAATAGTTTCCAGATGTTGTCGCATAGTTAAAAATTCATTAAAAAACTTTATTATATGTTTTCAATCTAAAAGTTATATTTGTTCCAAATCTCGCTTTGCTTCTTGTTGTCTTAAGGTTAGTCCTGTATTGACTTCTCTTTCAGTTATTATTTCATGGATTAGGTAAGCAAAGTTATATATATATCCTCCTTGCGCTACTAAAGAGGCCACTACATCAGGGAAATTACTTTTATATGCTTCCCACATTCCTTTTGCTACATCTCCTAATAATTTTCTGCTATTCTTACCATTTCTTCTCCTGTATTGATATTTGGATGTTTTGTTGTATAGTCTCGTGCTATAACAGCAGTCCATTGTTCTAAATAAGTGCCTAGTAATTGTGGGTGACATTCTGTAACATTGAGGATTATAGAATTTGTTCCGAAAAACGTGATCTCTATTGGTAATCTTTTTTTTATAGTTCTCGGAAAAAAAATTCATTTGTGTAAGGTTTTACATTTGTTCTAGAGGGATGTCCTAGGGGATATAACACTGTATGAGGTGATTTTTCTGGGTAAGTTTTGGTAGAACTTTCGTCTTGTGCTTCCATTAAATCTATTTGTTCAGTGTATTCGCTAGTTAATTCTTCTTCAATTAAACTTTCATTGTTTTTTATAAATTTATTAGAGTCTTCTAAAAAGGTACCTAGTGTATGTATTGTTTTAATCCTTATATTGTTTTCATCATCAATATAGACAAAGATGTTATTATCAATTTGGTTATTTTATCGGAGTTTTTATTCTAATCCAGAAAACTCAGATGGTTCAAGTAATAGCCCTAATTTCTTAGGAAATATAATTTTATCCATTAAATTTTTTTCGTAATTCTAAGGCTGATTCATCATCTATACCATTTTCTTGTTGGTTTGAATGTCCATAATCTTTAATCCTTAATGACACAGCTCCATTAGGATGGGTATATGTTACCACATCATTTG
Source organism: Allium cepa (assembly GCA_030765085.1). Classification (NCBI taxonomy): domain Eukaryota; kingdom Viridiplantae; phylum Streptophyta; class Magnoliopsida; order Asparagales; family Amaryllidaceae; genus Allium; species Allium cepa. Next base: position 6,504,081 of record CM060941.1, read on the forward strand.
GTTTTAACGTTTGCGTATTTTCATTAGGATTTTGTATGGTCCATTCATGTCCTGCTAACATTGAAGAGTCAATTTCCATTGGTCTTAGAAATATAATTCCTGTTGATGTTAGCGTTTTTATTACTTCAACTAGTTTTATTTTAATTTTTGGAGTATATCTAGTCATGCATTTTCCTATAAATGTTATGTCTAGAAGGATATTATTTCCATTAAATTGTTCAAATCCTTTTTCTTGTATTATTATTTTTATATGCTTATAAAAATCTAATAATGTCATTGTAAAGTTTGGTGAGATATAAACAATACCTATATTATTGTTTTTTTTTTTGAAATGGTACTTTATATACAACAAATCATTGGGACAACATATCCCATGTCAATAAACGTTCGAAAGCAAGTTTCGAACTTGTGACCTCTGACACCAAAGCCGAATCAATTAACCACTTGGACAATGGTGCTTGTCAATACCTATATTATTGTTCATATCTACTTCTATGGTTTCAAAAGTTCCTTTATCTAGTTCCTTATATCTATCATCTACTAGTACAATTAGTAATTTAGCTCCTACTTTTTGTCGTATTAATCCTCTTATTCCTATAACTATTAATCCTAGGTGGAATTTATATTTCTATATTTTTAATTGTTTAATTGCTTCTACTGACATTAAGTTAATAGTGTGTTGGTTTCCGTCACATACAGATAATATTTCTTCTTTGTGATGTTTATATAAACCTGTATTAATAGTGAATATACCTGTTCTATATAATTCTTTGAGATTTAAGGCACTTAGCTGATTATTTGAAAATACTTCTAAATCATTGTCTATATCTATTATTTCTTCTAGTTGGGATTGTGAGCTAACAAATCTTATTAAGATACTATCTATCCATTTGTTTGAAGATAAGTTATTATTTTCTATAGGTCTTTCCATAATAGTTCTAGAAGTTCCTGTAAAAGGTCTTATGTTCATTATATCTGATCTAATTTTTTAAAAGTCAAAAAGCTTATTTTAGTTTTTTTGTGCAGAAGGTCCTAGATTCAAGTTTGATATTCTTTCTGTTAATTGGTTAATATCATAGTCTTTCTCTTGTATGGATTTATTCAAATTAATTATATGTTTATCCATCAAGTCTGACCTATCATGTAGTTGGGTTATCATTGCAATAATAGTGTTACACATTAGGCATATTGCATTGTCTAATTTGGCTGTAAAAGCATCTTTATTATATCCTGCAGATAAACTTTCATTTTGTTTATGTATCTTGTTGACCTAAGTCGTAGCTTTTGTATACCATTTGTTACCGTAACCATATTAATTTAATTGTATATATTTAATTTCATGTAACATTTGTTCAATTTTTTGAATTTGTGATTCAATGTATTTTTTATCTATTTCAGATTGGTTTTTAATTTATAAAATCAATTCTCTGCCGTGTAATTCAACTTCTTTTGGTTTATTTTCCTTTATCATTTGTTTTAAGGAAAGTATGTCTTGTTTATCAGGAAAGCTTTTAAGATTTACTAGTGTGAACCCGTGCTTCGCATACGGACCGCACTCAACCTCTTATCACAATAACATGTTTAAATGATTTATATGGTTCATTAATTAAGAATAGTGATCCTTTTTTTATCAATTTTCAAATAAGTTTGCATATTGTCTAAAACTTGTGTATAAATATTTGAAAACAGTCATGCAGATGGTACTGGTGCTTGACAAACAATTGCAAAATATCGAGCAACAATGATTTCAAAGATAAAATTCCCATACAATACATATATAAATTATACACATATAAATTTATTGTGTGCATCAATGCATCAGCTGTATTATATGTAACTTCATTTGGTGAGATACCTTTATCAATCATTTCCTTTAATACTTGATATCGTTGATTCTATTTGCTGCTTCGATAATAATTATCTATAAGAGCAGTGCAGGTAACAACATTTGGTTTATACTTGACCATTGATCCAAAAATGCTAAAAGCAACGTTGACATGATTCATGAGAACGTAAGTGTTGATGATGATCACATAACTGACTATATCTAGGAACACATTATGCAACATCATATTATTGTACAATGATAAGATTAGATGATAAAGAGATTTATTTCTATTTTGAACGATTCTTGTGAAAATTATGCTAAATCTAAAGCATACATATTTTATGTCTGAAGTGTTGGAACTAACAACCATCATTCAACAATATTTATTTTAATGTGAAGAATATCATTGTATTTCTTTTACAGTCAAAGCAAATTCAATATAATAAGAAGCATATAATTGTATTTAACGCTTTTAAGTTTTATGGTTCCATTTCTAATTATATCTAAAATTATTGTTGTATTTTGGTAATGTTGGATTTCACTACACTTGACTGCAATTAGTGAAAGTAGAATCAGCGGTTGGAAATTTTCAAAACAATCAACGACGTAGATTAGTTAAAAGAAATAAAGTCAAACAGATTTAGTAACTTTAATAGTATGAATAATCCGAAAACTATGATTTTAAAAAATTTATTTTTAGCTATCAACAATGGATGTCATTGGAAAGCATATTAAATTAGAGATTTAATAGTGTAATCGATTCTTAAATCCAATTAATGTAGAAAAAATTATCACATTTCAAAGTTTGGAATAGAAAGAAATTAAAAATGTGACTGCTCATTTTCCAAAATATGAAGAAGGCCTGTGTGCTCTTGAAATCTAACGCAATAATAATATTATAGTACATATTACTTTAAATTTCTGTGTAAGTTTTTGTAAAGTTGTATCAAAACCGTCCATCTTTTGCATAGATATTCTTAAGTAATTTTGGTTATCACTTATTTGTTGTAATTTTTTATTCCTTGATACTATACTATCTGAAATGAGTTGCACTAAGTTATAGAACTTTTTGTTATATTGTTGTAAAGAATCTCCTAATTCTATTATTAAGTATGTGACAGAATTTAAACGTTGACGTTCATAATGTAATATATGTTTAAAGTTGTTATCTGTTATATAGCATGTATGTTTTTTCTTATCTGATGAAATAATTCTTCTAATAGGATTTATTATTTCAATATTAAGATAATCAATTTTTCTGTAGTCTGTGTTTACAGATTGTGTCTTATTCATATGTCTGGGTATCTAAAATAAAGGATATTATTAAAATGATTTGTATTAAATTTATTCCGAATACGTAGGTTTCTATGAATCTTACTGTATAATTTATTATTTCGTATAGGATTCTTAGTATAGAATAGTAATTTTTCATTATTTGATCTTTGTCAGCTCTGATACCAATTATATAGGTGGTAAATCTTTTGAAAAGAAAGAAAAAAGAAACCTTAGTGGCATCTTGTAAGTTTTCTACCCAATGGTGCACTAAGTAAATTATAAGTTGAGAATTAGGAACTCTAAAAGTAATGTTTGGAAGCCTTCTAATTTTTTACTCATAATTTTGTTTCTTTACCAATCCCTGTATAAGTCCATCCAATCTCTGTATAAATCTATATTTAAGTAATATAAGTCTCCCTGTTCTTCAATTTGTTGTCTAAGTATTTGTCTGTATGTTTCGCAAAATTTTAAAAATGTTCTATCTATTATCGGTTTTTGTACTTCTTTAGAATTAGTTAATATCATATTTCTATTTATACTGCAAACAGTATGGTATAAGTCTAATTCTGGATCATCTGTTAAGTCTATTATTTCACTTGTATATTTATTTTTAAAGATATTTTCTATTTCATATTGGTGTTTTTCAGATAAGTTCAGTCCTTTCATTTCATAGACTATTTTAGCTATAAATTTTTCTTCTAAATGTTGTTCTAATATTTCCATATCAGTTTCTGAAAAGGGGAAATATATTTTATGAAGAATTTTGATATGTAAAATAAAAAAGGTTGTTCTTTTTTATGAGAAGGATAAGCATAAGTCTCTGTAATACTCGAAAAAGTTGGTTTCAAGCATGATTACTGTTTATCTTTTCCTTTTTACTATCCCTAATACATAGTCATATTGTAGTTATTATTCTGATGATCTAAGATTATTGATTCCTCACCTTTTCGTCATCGTCTGCTATTTTCCCCTAACACGGGTATTTCTTCAACTTTAACGGACTTACGTCTTTTGGACAGTATAATCTTAAATAGTTAAATAACGAGAAACAACATCTTATGTACGTAAGTAAATCTAAAGAGAAGCAGTTTACATACCTGAAAGCTCCTTTTTCTTTCTTACAAGACTTATACTTAGGAGGGTTAGTTGCAGAACATCAGAGAGACCGCCATTAAAAGGAAAAATTAAAAAGAGAAAGCTTTTCACAATCTCGCTTACAATACAACTCTAGTTTTTCTATATCTCTTACACCAGATACTCACTCATACATATAGGCATGATGGAACCTGCATAGATGCACGCTTTTATAGATAATAATAAAGAAAGGCGCATTATTAAAGATAATGGCCAGCACACCTAAAACTTTTACATAGAGAAAGACGCACTACAAAAAAGAAAAAGCCAGCACAACAATATAGTACAAGAGGTGGAGAAGAATAAATGCTTTATGTCACATCTTCTGGAATAAGTGGATGTTTTTTGTTTGGAATAGGTGCACGGTTATGATTTCTGTCACATCTTCTGGAATAAGTGGATGTCTATGCTTTTACATATCTTCAATGCTTTGCACAGATATTCTGTCGTCTTCTTTGGATCTGTTGATTCTTTTGAAATTAGTTATCATATTTGGTTTGGGGTGAAAGACATCAAATATTGGAAACGATGACCAAACTCTTCAATGGTTTTACCAATGTATATTGGTGACTCTAAATATAACATAAGTCCTTTGTCCTCTTTATCCTCCCATCCTTGGTTTGTACCAAGAACATATGTTCTATATCGTTCATAATTCTGTTCTGTTATTAAATTCGTAGAACAATTATGTGGCACAAAGTTTTAATCCCATAAGGAATAATTTAAATAGAAATTATATGCTTTTACTTTGACTAAGTGTCTTGCTGGTTCAAAGGTAGTTTTCCAAAATGTGGTGGAATGGTTTTTACTTCTAAGCATATTTCGGTATTGAGTATTTCAGAAAAATAATCTGCTATGTTCCCCAATGGCTCTGGAAGTTCAGCATGTGTCCATCCTTCTATGTAGATTTGCTTAACAAATCCATAATTTATTAAGGTCAGAGGGTCATAAGTTGATCCTTCATGAACTAAGTACTTGTAAAGAGATAGTTTCAGCTTATCTGAGGAATGGAGGTCAAAATAGTGCATCTACATTCGGTGATAAATTCTGATTAGTCTTTATATTGATTTGTGCATGGTATGTTTCTATTTCTGATGATTTTCTAATTTATTTGTAGTCGTTCGATCTTCTTTTCTGATATGCTTGACAGGAAAGTGTACATCTTCTTATATTCGGTTGTATTTAGATCAAGAGGATGTTGGAGGAAGTATAGTTCCCTGTTTAGTTGGTCTGGGAATGTTGGGTTATATGTTTCTGGTCTGATAATTTTTTTAGTGGGTGGAACATGAGTTTCTAGGTTTATCATTTTCCTTGGGGTTTCTTTTATGGCATTGGCATATGAACGTTTTAGGCATATGCCTGAGGTTGTTCCTACTTCTTCTTTTATCAGCTTGCCTTGCAAAATACTTTGCACACTCTTAAATGTATCATATATTATGTAATCATCTCCTAATTTCTTATGTATGGCTGCTTTTGCAGCTTCCATATTATAATATCCTTTAAATAAAGGCATACCATATTTAGAATTCTTTTCTATGTAGTGTATTTTTACTGATATTTCTTCCCATGATGCATATATTCCTGCATCAGGACCGTTAAACAAGCAGTAATGGATAAAGGCTTGTTTACCTTTACTAAGTGTAGTGAATTGTTCTTCTAAGGTATATAATATGCTAAATTTTTGCTTGTTATTTTGGACAGTAGTTGGTAAAATCCATATGTTATCCAAAATATTTTGTTGCTCATCTGTGAGTAGAGCTTGTGTTACAAATTTGTCAGCTGGACCATGTCTTCAAGAATTTGCTGTTTTGATTTTGCTCCATGTCTATGTCTGTATGTATTTCCTGAAAATGCTGAATAAGTATTCTATGTTATATTGGATATATGAAGCATATGTTTATCAGTATGTAAAGTAAGTGGTATGTCGACAATATTTTCTCTTTGTAGAAGTATTCAAGAATGTCTGGGATTATATTTGTTTTTCCTTTTATGTGTTCCCAAACAATTTTGGTTACACAATTAAGGATTTTGTGTCTGAATTTTACCCATCTATTATTTGTCGTACCTCTTTTCTTTTTATTATCTGCATATTTTACTATTGTTCGCAGTCGGTTCTGATAGTAATTTCTTTTTGAGATATAATAAACAAGTTAAATGATTTAAGAACATAAATAATAGCAAGTAGCTCATAATCTAAAGAAGTCATATATCATTTTTCTTTAGAAGTTCCTGATGAGTACCTACATATTTTTTCAGTGGACTTAGGTCTGTTTTGTGTTTTTTATCAAGTAAAATTTCTCCCCATTCCAGGGATGATCCATCTGTTTCTATAATTAAATAATCGGTGGATAATGGCAATGTTAATGGTTTTAGACCTTGGGCTAATTTTTTTATTTTTTTATTAATTTTATATCTTCTAAATTAAATTCTCTTTTTTCCCTTTGGGCTACCTTTATTATACAATGGCCAAATATATTTTGACAAATTTTGTATGAGTGGTCTAGCATAGTTTATTAATCCTAAAAAGGATTGTAATTGCTTAAAATTTTCTAATTTGTATGGAAGTTCTAGTATTTTTCTTATAATGTGTGGTTGTAATTCTATGTTTCCTTTTCCTATTATGCATCCTAAAAAAATTATTTTATTTTTGAATAATTCTATTTCCTTTTTGGATATTATTAATCTTTTGGCCTCGAATAATTTAAAAACCGCATATAAATGAGATATATGTTCATTTTTAGTTTTAGAAAAAACTAATATATCATTGATATAAACGCATGTAAAATTACTACAGTGTTTAAATATATTATCCATTTTCCTTTAGAATATTTAAGGTGCATTCTCAAGTCCAAATGGCATTACTAACCATTCATAATATCATTCACTACAGGTAAAAGCAATCCAAGATATAGAATCTGAATGTATTTTAATCTGCCAAAATACTAATTTTAAGTCAAATTTTGAAAACCAGTTTTTATTTTGTATTTTGTTTATCAACACATCTTTATCCGGTATACAATAACCGTCTTCATTAGTGTTATCATTAAGTCTAGTGTAGTGTGTGAGAGACACACACACAAGAGATCTAAAAACTATTTTTCTCTTATTTAATCGATAGACAGTACTAACAATTATCCAACTCCTGGACTTTGGAACAAAATTTAGTTCACATACGTAATCTGTAAGTTGAGTTTATACCTGTATAAGCACGAGTTACAAATAAACATTTAACTGAAATGCAGTTTTGTGGAGGCTAAAAATATCGAAACAATCTACAAAATACATGATTAACACCAGCTTTAACAACAATTTACGAAATAATTTGGTAAAAGTGTAGAAAATACAGGATAAGCATAAAGATCATGACCAAATATGTCTAGCTACACAATATTCAACGTATTATACCCAAAATACACACCTAAGAAGGACGGGTATACAAAAAATCATAAATGTTTTCAAGGCATCACAAAATGTTTGATTTACGAAACAAAACATACAGGAAAGAAGAGCGATAAAGTTTTAGTACTCCCATTTCTTCAGCTCCATTCCATCAGGTGGACTTCCCTCCACCTTCTTTGCACCTACTTCTTTCCAGTTTGTAGACAGGACTGTGCCATTTGACTCCAACTTTCAAAAAATAAAAATGATAATAAATAAATAATGAGAAAAATAATGCTTATAAATGAAAATGGAAAAGGAAAAAAAAAAAAAAATAGGAAGCTTACAAATGACTTGCTCATAGCACGCCGTGTATCTTCGTCGGCATCCTTATAAATGTCACTGAATAACTTGTTCAATGCTGCATCGCCTTCAAGCTTTTCTTCTTTTTCCTGTATATCAGTATGTATATGTAAATTGATAACTTTTTTTTGGTTGACAATAATATATGGGAATACAAGAATATGTTCATAATACCTCCTTTTTAACTAGGGCCTCGAGCTTGTCCCAGTCCACCTTTCCCTTTGAAGAGGGATATGATGGTTTTTGCTGATTATTACTAGCTGTACATATTTTCACAGAAAAAAAAAATGGAATGTATCATTCAAGTATATCTAAAATTGCACAAAAAGTTCACAGAAAAAAGGGGAAAAAATCAGTTTAAACTGGTAAAAATCTCTGTTGCACCTGCTCATTACCTGATGGTGTAAATATCTTTTTGGAGAGAGCATTCTTATCACAGTATTCAAGAGAAGACCATGCAATGGTCTCTGCTTTGAAGAGACGAATTTCGATTTTTGTGGAAAGTACTTGGTACCGGCACTTCTCAGGCACAATCTGCTCAATCAACAACCAATTGTAAATGTATTAGCCTTGTATATAGACAAGGGGAAAAAAAGCATGAACCGTTATAAAGATTGGGAACGAAATCATGTTCATAATATATCTTAGTTAGCAGTATAGCAAGACATAATAACTTCAAAATTTCAGTGCCATTATGATGCAACAATTTTGCCAAATGGTATGCAGAGCCGTAACATTTAAGAATCATAGGTAATGACTAGGAATTTTGTAGTGTTAAATATTAAAAATAGCGGTAACATTCACAAACATAGGAAAGCTTTGCCACTAATGGGTGGAGGTTATGAACTATAATGGCCTTGGACTGACTATTAAGTAATCATAATTAACCATATAACAACTTTTATCGGTTGTTTTATCACAGAATTACTTCTCTTTTATCGAATTTCACTTGAGAATAAATAATAATTGACAAACCACTTCAAATGCTGCAAAAGTCGAACAGAAGTGAAATTGGGAATATGAATACTGGTTTAAACGGAAACGTTATACTGAAGCTAATGATAAACTCAGATTTACCCGTATGAGCAGCAAGATATGAATTGGGCTGCAAACGAACCCATTAGCTCTCCAAGGCCCAAAAGCAATTGATTTGAAAAATAATCGAGGTTGTAAAAATCGCTAGGCAGATGTTAGGCACTGAGTATAAACTAGGAATTAACTAGGGATTAATTGTTTAGGCGTGTATTAATCGGCGATTAATTGGAGCTAAGTGTTTTTTAATAAATCATGCATTTTAGAGGAAATTTCAGTATCTCGTTTAATATTAATTGATCTAAATTGGAATCAAGGGTTTTGGATGGGTTTCGAGGCAGCTAAGGAGGCAAGATCATCTAAAATTAGCACATAGATGCTTATACGTTGCACTGAGACTCAAATAATTCATAGCTAGTGCCCAAATACACGTTCAAATTCATATATGAAGTGTTAAGCATTGCGTAGGTCGGCGGTCCTAGGTGGATAGCTAGGCGTAAGCATCGCCCAAAGCTAGCGAGGCCTAGACGGAGGCCTAAAAGGAATTTTACAACAGATAAAAAAAATCTGTATTCACCATTAGCTTCAAAACATAGTTTCCGATTGATGCGAGTACTAACATGCCTATATTTGCATGTATGTACAACTACATGCACACTTGTGCCTGTTGCAATAATAAGAAGATGAATCATGCATTTCATCACACAACATAATACGCACATGTTCCAATCCATGGGTACATGTTGTTAGAAATAAATTTAATTTTGTTAATCTATATTTTTACAAATGGATGATATCTAGAATTATATATTTCAAATTGCATGAGAGAATATTTAGAAGATGTTAATGGAATAACATATCAGAAATTGTATCAGAGAATATTCAGATCATACTTATGGAGAACTAGATTAAGTGAATCTTTACCGTTTGTTTGAGATGTAAACTTCTATAAATAGAGATGGATTCATTCATCTTGAATGTAAGAAAAAGAAATAAATGTAGTACAAAAAATATGAACTTTAATAATAAAGTTTCTCTTTATATAAAAAATAATAATCATTTTTTCTCTTCTCCAACCTCTTATCTATCTTCTTTTAAAATCAATTCTATTTGCTGCTGAAGAAAATTTTCAACAAAGTGGTATCGGAGTTTGAAAATCCTCCTAAAAAAATGGCGTATAGCGACGTTTCTTTACAAGTCCCAATGCTTATCGAGATCAATTATGACAATTTGAGTTTAAGGATGATGGCTCTCCTTGGAGCATGCGACGTATGAGAGATGGTCGAGAAAGGCTATACCAAACAAGAGAATAAAGATAGTCTATCTCAAACTCAAAGAAATAGTTTGAGAGATCCAAGGATGAGAGACAAGAAGTTTCTCTGTTTAATCCATTAGGCATTGGATGACAATACTTTTGAGAAAGTTTCGAGATCATAGTCAAATAAAGTAGCATGTAAGCTTCGAACATCTTACAAGGAAGACCATCAAGTCAAAAAGGTACGTCTTCAAACTTTAAGAGAAGAGTTTGAAACTTTGTATATGAAAGAAGGTGAACTTGTCTCTGCTTACTTCTCAAGAGTTTTAACGGTTACTAATAACCTGAAAAGAAACAGTGATAAGTTAAAATGATGTAAGAATTATTGAGAAGATTCTTAGATCATTAGATTCAAAGTTTGAACATATTGTCGTCGTCATTAAAGAGACAAAAAACTTGAAGGCCATGGCAATAGAGGAACTTCTCGGTTCATTGCAAGCTTACGAAGAATCAAAAAGAAAAAAAGAAGAGATTATGGAGCAAGTACTACAAAGATGAGGTTGTCGTCAAGAACGAGAAAGTTGTCGTGAATATGGACACAGACGAGGTTGGAGACCCAATAACGATAACAATGACAACCAAAGAGGAGAAAGATCAACAAGAGGTCGTGGGCAAAGATATTCAAAGTCAAGGTATGACAAGTCATGCATTAAATGATACAATTGCGAAAATTTTGGACATTGATGCTTCTGAATGTAGAGCTCCAAGCAATAATAAAGTTGAAGAGAATGCCGGTTATATTAAAATAAGAAGTCAAGAAGATGGTATTAAACTGCTGGCTTTCAAGGAAAAGAAAATGAGTTAGTCTCCAAATGATTATGGGAGATCGTTGAAAATGGTTATGGATGGCCGAATGATTTTGAGAGCATATCGCAAATAGACAAGAAAGCTTTTGTGGAATTACGATGGAATGATCATCGTGCTCGTGTTGTGATGAGTGCGGATGTCGATGAAATAGCGTATGATCATATTCTCGGAGAAAATTCTACAAAAGAGTCGTGTAATTTATTGAAAGAAGTATATGGAAAGAATGAAGCAACAATAATAGAAGAAGACAACCTGATTGATGAGCAAGAGAAAAAGAAGGATAGCAACGAGAAGAAAGATGCTAAAAAATTGCTAAAATTTGAAAAGTTAGAGAATGATAAATTGAAAGAAGGAAAACGCGTAAAGGATGAAAAAGAAAAAGATGAAGAAAATAAAGCAAGTGTTACGTCAATGATGAAGAGTGGAAAAGCAAAAAAGATGAAAATGAAGAAGACATAAATCAAGGAGATGGAATTCAAGAGCTTAGAAGAAATTTGGTGCACGAGCAAAAATATGAAGAAAAGGAGACGGAGAATGTTAAAGAAATAGAAATAGAAACGGGTCAAAGAGGAAGCCAAAGTGACAAGCGATGATTCGTCATGAAAACAAAGATATGAGCAAAGCTTATATAATTTTGAACAAACCTATTTTTCAAGTAATGTTTTCTGAAATGACATGCAAAAGTGAAATTTGAAAAATATACATAGAAATTGGATTGGTTAAAAAACAGCAAGAGAGAAGTTATGAAAGAATCCAAATATAAAATATATGGTTCATTCAAAATCCGTGACACTGGAACAAGATGGAAGTTAGAACGCTTACTTTATGAAAAATTCTATTGTGATGAAGAAGAACGAAATGAAAGTAGTAAAACAAGAATTCGTGAACTTGCATTAAATATCTTGACGTTTGGTAAGGTCAAAGTAATGAAAAAAGTTAGGATAATATCACTACTCCCACCGAAGCACGTGAAATACACAGATTTCAAGTATTACTTAATACTACAACATTAAGTTTACATTGGGTGTTGGAAATAAATTTAATGTTAATCTATATTTTTCCATATATGAAATATCTAGAATATAAAATAATATATTTGAAATTGCATGAAAGAATATTTAGGAGATATTTACGGAATAATATATTTGAAATTGTATGAGAGAATATTTAGAAGATATTTATGGAGAACCATTAAATTAAGTGAATCTTCACCGTTTGTATCAGATGTAAACTCTTATAAATAGAGATGGATCCATTCATCTTGGATATAATAAAGGAGAGAAAGGAAATGTGCAGGAAAAAAAATGAACTTTTATAATAAAGTTCAGTAATAAAGTTTTTCTCCTTATATGAAAAAACAAATCGTTTTTTTTCCTTCTACAACCTCTTATCTATTTTCTTCTAAAAACAAAATTACGTGGTATGGATGTTAAGCAAAATATACGACTTGATGCTTTGTCTTGCCCAAGTACGAAATGAGATATCTAATGAGATGAACGAGACTTAAAACGTTATTTTGTAGGGAAAAAAAATCAATACTCTTAAAATATTTTTCAAATGGTAAAAAATAGACCATTCAACTAGTGTTTAGTTCTAAGCAGATTTTTATCTTTATGATAAATTCATGTTGAAAAAAAATAAGCTCAACTTTACCAGAATTTATTTTGTCTAAACTTAAAATTTTATAAATTATTTAAGATATTGGATTTATGATAAATTATTCCCCAACTTGTTTGGAAATAATGGCTTAGTTGTTGTTTGCTTGTATTAGATTAATGAGTTCATGTACTCTACACGATTCATTTGAAATCCTAATTGTCATATGCATATTTTGTACACATGACCAAAACTTGCATGTATAAGTGGAATTTGTATATGATAGCACCGCCAGGTGAATTAAATTCCACATCAATGCCTTCTGGTTCAGGTGAATTAAATTCCACATCAATGCCTTCTGGTTCTAAAGCCTATCCAACAAAATATGTGAACACAAATTGGATAAAATAATAAATAGGTGTTATTTGTTCTATTTATTTTACTTTACCTAAAGACAATGGACATTTAGAATACGTAAGGCCGTATATTCTTTCCACGATTAAATACAACGAACTACACCCTCAAGGAACGTCGAGGCCTTTTGAGGAATCATTAAAGTGATTAAGCTGAATACAACATATGTCAGACTCTTACAAGTGGGATATTGAAGCGCGTCTTTATTTGAATATTTGAATTTGGGGGTTGTTACACATGGTAGAAGGTGTTTGAACATGCAAAAGTACACAACAATTAATGGGTTATCCTCACGTAGCTTAAGCCAACAAGGACAGTGTTTTGAGGATGGTTGATGTAATATCCACGGGAAACATACTTTTTGTATTGGCAAAAATAATACAAGAATTTGATATAAATATTACCCCCCGTTTGGCTTGTCGTTTTTAATTTTGTGTTTTCGTCTATACGAAAGTGCATCCGTTGTATGTATTGTTGAAAAACAAACAATTTTGAAAAATGAAATAAACATACAAAATAGAAATCAAGATTATTTTGTTTTTCGTGTTTAAGATATAACAAAAGCATGAAGAACAATCCAACTCTTTCGTTTTTCGTTGGTCGTCGCAATGGCTAAGAATTACAAATCTTCTTCTCTTATTTCATGCTATTTGTTAGTGCAAGTTGAAAACACAAAACTCAAAATACAAAACGAAACCAAACGGACCCTTAGCTTCTTCATTTTTACAACATTAAAAGCTTTTTGAAAATAAAAAAAGTAGTACACCATGGCAAAAATGACTAAATCGGTGTTATTTATAAAGAAATTGAACGAATATATTTTTACAGTGTCTTTTTAGAATTCTGCAAATACTCGCCATGCTATCTCCCTTCTGAACTTCCCATTATTACCACTTGCTACAAAAAATTTCTGAACTAACAACAATATAGAAACAGCAAGGGTCTTCACCGTACTTTCTAACTGGAATTTCACATATGTTTGCACATAGCAATTTTACCCAATATAAGTTAGCTACATACAACACCCTCTGACCCTCAGAGATACAAACTACATTGTCAAAGCATTATTGGGAAACCACAAAGCGTTGTTGAGTGCTAACGTGCAACTTTATTGTTATACTTGATCAATTTGATGCTTAATTTCAGCCTGCAACTAAGATGGAGTGGTGCTTTTCTCAGAGTGCTAATAAATATGAGCTGGACCTGAGAGTTTTTATTTATTATTTATTCCATGTTAGGCAAATATTTTTTGGTCATGTTTGAATGTAAATTGTTACTACATATTGTGTGATATGCTTATGCTTTATTGAATATGTTTAAATATGTTTATTGTTCTAACATTTGGTAATGGAACACTTAAATTTATATCATTTACACCAAAATAACAAACAAATGAAGATCTGAGCTTATTAATATTTATATCATTCATTTGTAATTATTATTTTTATAACTATTATATACAAAATTTATGAATATCAAATTCGTATAGTAAAGACCTCCACACTTTTGGCGCATGCTTTGCCATGCTCCGCCTTAAAAATCAGACACATAGTCCGTTTAAACACTAGTATATTTATTATTAAGGACCAGTCAATTATCTGAGCATTTGTTAAGATGCGATGGCCAAACACTTCTTTATGTATCATAGCATTAATCTATCAATGAAATGGATCATGGGTGAATTAGCAGTCAGTATCACACCAATTCAACTGGAAAAAGAAACACGTTAATCACGACTATAGTGGAATGGCAGCGCTAAGCTTAAAATTATACCTTTCCAAACAAACGTGGCTGAAAAAGGTAGGGCTCTTCACCAGGGAGATTAACAACAACTCTTAACTGTAAAGAATTAGCGACAACTTGTCAAAAACTTCACATAGAGGACAATGTATCAAATAATATCGGGAAACACACATCAAATACAACATACCGTTTGTTCACCAAAATCTACAGATACATTCTCAGCAGGAATACCCTTAGCAAAAATGGTCAGTACCACTTCTGTAGGAGAATTATAGTAGTCATGCCTGCATTAAGATACAAGGAGTATTTTAGCTAAAAACAAGACACTATGCTAGATCTTTGGTTATTATTCTTTACAGATATACTCTGAGATTTAGTATAGTTCATTAGTTTTATAGTTCTTTAGTTTTTTATCTTATGGAGTTAAGGTTGAAACATGGTTTGTGATGACATGTTGGGAAGGTTTTGCTGCCAAAAATGATATAGGTTGTATTTTGTTGTAAATGGTATTGTTGATTACAAGAAACTTGTTTTTCCAAGTTATAAGTGAAACAAAGTTGTGATGTGCTTGCCAAATAAATATATGGATACCTGTATTTAGGTTTGACTGGTGTAGCAACAGGAGAAGCTTTAGGCACCTCTTGAGAGGAGTTAGTGCTGACAGAAGCACCATTTGATGGACTCGATGTGGTAGTTGATGCATCTGTTGACACTTTCTTTGATAATATGATATTTTCCTCTGCAAAAGCGGGTAATATTAATGCATATTCGTGAAAAAGACGAGGACTGAGGTATGGAAGAGATGTAATAAAATTTTAAAATACAACAATTAAGATTTTGCTTCAATTATTTGAGAAACCAAGCTACTTGGCTTGTAAATTACACTAATCGTTATTTTTTATAAATAAATAGGAAACCAAGAATAATATTTTACATCCCCGACCACAGAGAATGACTTGGAGCCGCTTCACAATATTCCACCCTGACCATAGGGAATGACTTAAACAGCTTCACATACTCTACCAACCAACATGACTAATGATACAATCTAGCTCCAACACTTCTCTTCTTATGGAGTTTAATTACTAGAATTCCATGGGAAAGTTTGTAACAATGTACATTGCTTTCAATGAGAGAGCTGATTCAGGAGAAGTTGCATTTGAAGATTTAAGAGTTCGGATCTAAGAGCTATGACAAGACAAACAAGTAGAAGACAAAGGCCGAGAGAAGTGAACACCAAGGAAGTCAAGAGGCTTCCTCAGGAGCGAATCAGGCATCGATCTTCATCACTAGGGACGAGATGGAGACAATGATGAAAAGACAGGAGGAGTTGATCCAGAGTTTATTTCAACAGATAGGGCAACTTGGAGCGCAGAATCAAGGAGCTGATGGAGTTCAAAACGGAGCAAGATCATACGGCATAGCACCTGGATTAGGAGGCACACACTTGGAGCATGTTGATCCAATACCGGAGAGAGAGAGGAGCATCTGCGCAACCTGGAGGTAGCAGAGGAATGAACGCTCAGTCAAGAGGGCAGATTCCAGAATTCCCTCGTGAATTCGGGGAGCATGTCGAAAGCGATGAACGAGGATTGCATCTTGGAGACAATGATGGATTGGCGCAAATGGTCAGGCGAGTCATGAGAGGCGGATTAGTAAACAAAGATCTTGAAGACGTGAACAGGAGTCCCTTTTCTCCTGCAATTAGGATGGCTAGGAACCCACCAGAGTTCAAGTTACCATCAGTGGAAATGTATGATGGGAGGACAGACCCTGCTGTCCATCTCACGAGGTACATGAGGCATATGGAAGTGCTAGGGGTATCACAGGAGGTTATGGCCCGGTGCTTTCCATTATATCTGACGGATATCGCAGCATTATGGTTTAGGCAACTGGAGAACGGCTTCATAGGAACATGGGCAGATTTAACTGAGAGATTCATGAGACAATTTAGGGTTCACATTGCAAGACCCAAGAATGTGATGAGTTTGGCAATTATGAAGCAGAAAGCTGTAGAGACTTTGAGGAGTTTCCTGACGCGATTCAATGCGGCAGCAGCATCGGTGGATCAGTCAGATCCATCCATAGTTATGATGACAGCTGTGTCCGAAATAGCTGATGGCACGGATTTCAAAAATTCATTGACTAAAGATCCACCTATGGATCTAGGAGAATTCTATCACGAAGCAGAAAAGTTCTTGCGATTGGAAGATGCGAGTGCAGAAAGAGAAGAAAATGATGAACTCAATGTTTATACGGTCAAAGATGGAAATCCCCCTGAGAAAGGTACAGAAACTAGCAAGGGGAAACGAAAGGCTGAGAGTGGCTATAACCGATCAATGCGACCACGAAAGGAACCAAGGTTCACCACATACTCAGAGCTGAATGATAGTTTGGAACGAATCTATCAAGATACCAGAGAGCAGGTTCCGTATCGTAAACCAATGCGAAGGGATCCAACTTCTGACGGGAGAATCAGATAAGTTTTGTATATTTCATAAACTGAACGGTCATAGCACTAATGATTGTAGGCATCTGAAGGATGAGGTGGAAGGGCACATCAGGAATGGTATGCTACTTCAGTATGTGAGTAGGCGAACTCCAGCAGTGGAGCCAGAGCGACCACCGTCTACATCAGCTAGAGGTGACCCTGAACCGGGACAACGTTTGATTATCAATTGATTAATTGACTGAAATAATGATGAACGAGTCGTAAACCTCTCACTAACACGGTTAAACCATTTACACATGTAAGCGATCGCGCACGATCCATAGGCATGCTCTAAATGACTACTAACCGCACCATAGTGAGAATTTACACTTTGACATCCTTTGCTTTGCTTTTGTTTCATTTTGATTTGGACACTTGGACTTTGCTTGTTTGGACATTTCTGTTATGAGATTCGTATGATCATTACTTTGATATTTGCAATGCTGTGAAAGAATTTACTTGTATGCCCGTTGGATCGCGAACGGTCCACGAGCACCTCCTGCATGGCGATGAACCGCCAAAGTCTTTGATTCGGAAACTCCCCCGAACATAAACTCCGGCATCGATAATACTAAGTCCCCACGGGCACACATAATTCGTCTCGAACGGCACGCGATCGCGAACGATCACAATTCGCCTCGAACGGCACACGATCGCGAACGATCACGATTCACTTATTATGATATCCGACCTCGAACGGTCACATTTCGCCACGAACGGCACCTGATCATAACGATCACCATTCGCCGCGAACGGCATCGACCGCGAACGGTCTCATTCCATCATTCGCCGAGTACGGCGTCGATCGTGAACGGTCCCGATTCACCTCAAATGGCACACGATCCCGAACGATCGTTATTCGAGGTCATATGAAATTATCAAGTTCTTTACAGGTTGTTGATAGGATATGAACGTCCAACTTATAGCATTACAAAACACACCTTCCTTTCGCAAGGCATGTTTTAGGGGGAAACATGTTATCCCGCTTTTTGGCAAAACCGTGATACCAAAAGATCGATCGAAAACGAAAGACAGCTCGTCTCAAAGAATGGTTACGCATTGCTTCGCTATGGATATCGATGAATTTTGTCCGAGCCCGGATCAAGCTATAATTGATAAGATGTGACAAGCAAAGCCATAAAAGCCAGCGTTTCAAATTTCAGGTTAATCGGAGTTCGTATGAACGAGATATGATTGATGCAAGTTAGCCAAAGTACGTTGTTCGTATCCATCGAATTGTTAAGGAGATGCTCATTTCGAATCCATCGGATTCGTATCCATCAATTCGTATCCATCAATGTTTGCTTTGTTCGAATCCATCAGGTTCTACATACTTCGAATCGATCGGTTTCGAATCAATCAAATGGACATCGCCTCAGCATGTTTGTGTCCATCCTAGAGTACTGTTTCGTATCCATCAGTAGGCCGCACTTCGTATCGATACCCATATCCATCACCACACCTCGGTTCGTATCCATCGGCTTCGTATCGATCGGAATGGTCAGGTCTTCGCATCGATGGACTTCGAATCGATCGAACTTCGGCTAGAGTGTATTATTCGAATCCATCGGCATGACTCCTTGATCGAATCCATCTGTCAGGACACGATTCTTCGACTTCCGAAAATTCAACATCGATACTCACTTTATCGACTGCCGAGTAATCGAACGACGGAAAACCGAACACTGAGGGTTTTAAGAAAGAAGAAAAGAAGAAAAGAAAGAAGAGAGAAAGATAGAAAATAGGGAAGAGAGAAAACAGAAGATAGAAAATTTTAAAATAGAAGAAAAGAGAAGAGAAAGGAAACAGAACATTTAAGAAAAAGTTATGGGTTTTAAAAAGAATTTAAGAAAAAGGGAGAAGAAAGAAGAAGAAAATAGATAATAGAGGGAAGAGAAAACATAAGATAGAAAATTTAGATAGGGAAAAGAAGATAGAAAATTTTAAAATAGAAGAAAAAGAGAATAGAAAATGGAACGGAACAGGACGGAACAGAAAACAACAGAACAATAACAGAATCTCACAATTCGCAGCGGAACAACATATAATAATAAATGAATAATCTTTAAACAAAGAACCATATCAGTTATTACATTACATCACATTTCATTACATCATATCATCATAGTGTACAACAACAACAAACAGTGCAGCGGAAAAAGAAATACTATATAAGTAATACGCCATGCCATCCATCTTGCCTCCAGCAATTCCAGAATATCCAGAATATCCTGATAAACCTTAACTCTTGACTGCCCGTGTGGAAATTGGTGGGCACCCAGAGTTTAGGAAGGAAAACAATAAACTCCAAGTCAGTCATGTGACTGGTGTGAGAACTCAAAACAGTTTATTTATCTTTAAAATCAAAATAGAGGAATATTTTTAAATTCAATTCGCAATGCTTTTAAAAATGAGACTACCATAAGGCCTCCCGCACACACACACATGCAAACGCAGAATCGGAGGAGATTTCTCCCTATGATAGTCAAAGATGCTTGATACGCATTTAAAATAACATTTGATATTATTACTAGTGCATAGTGTAGGGGAAAAATTCATTTTGAAAGTAGAATATAAATCTTAGCCAACATACGATCATTATCGTATGCCTACTATAGCTACCATCCAAACAGTGTTGCGACACCATAAGTGAATGATAGGTTCTACAACTAATACCGTACAAGTCACGTATTGTTTCTTTGGATTTCCAACAAATGGTCAGGCCAAGGAACTTCCCATTGCCACATGAGAATGCCTCTGGAAAGACATCCCCGAGAACCAAACCGGAACTCTGCCAACACAAGGCCGGGTTACCCCTAACTGGGTAACTACTGACACGAGCACGCCATTCCCCGATCGTAAACGACCTTTCTCACGGGATCCCGATAGCCAACAACCACAAAGTAATAAATTCGTAGTAACCACATAGGTTAAATATCTGGGCTCCATACCATGATACCACCTCTATCCAGAAGGAAATGTACATACCCTAAAGGGTGCTACCCCTCATAACCTTGCTGCATCTTTCCTGTTTTGACCATTTCCGGGGTGTGAGGCTCGACGAAGTCACGTCCACAAAAACATACTTTATACAAAAGCCATGCTTTGGGTCAACAAATGATCAACACAATGATCACTAAGATAGACGATCAAATAAATGATCCTATCACAATAATCAACACAATGATCATTTCAGCAACACTCAGCATGTCACATTACCAAATTGGGAATATATCGCTGATAACTTCAACTATATAACATCTGAGCTCGTACGTCTCAGAGAAGGGTGTTAAGCTAAAAGAATAAATTCTCCGCCACCAACAGAAATATATTTGAAAGAAATCGGCTTTATATCTCAACTTGTAATGTCAGGCATACAATCCATACAAGTCTGTTCCGGGCTCGAACAAAACCGAAGGCACTTACAAAGAAGTCCTTGCAATCCGGATATTCACAATCCTGATCGGATTCACCATCACATATGGAGAACTCAATACCGTAGCTACTCGGTGCAGAGTCAATCGACAGGTCATCATATCGCTTTCGCGAATACCGGGTCTTCAACACCGATCTTCAATGCGATTCATAACGATGTATCACATATTCGGAATGGGTTATACGACCCCATGGTCCTTTCCCGGTTAACCCGAATAGTGAGCGCTTATTCAAAAATAAGTGTGACTTTCAAATTCAAACAAATCACATCAAATACCCATTCAAAGGGGAATATTGATAGTCGGTTATTGAACTATCAATGGATATGCACACATCACCAGTTTCCAAATAATTTTTCAAATTATTTATTTTCCAAAAATATCTTTACAAGATATATTATTTCATACTTCAAAAATAAATCAATATTTATTTTTAAACCAATTCCACTTTCTTTTATAAATTCCTTAGTGAATTTATAATCCAAAATATCTATGGATATTCGATTTCAATTATTCATTTCAATTTATCTTCAAAAAAAGATAAATTCTCAAAATATTCACTTTTTATTGGAAAACATTTCCATACTTATTTAATAAGTAATTCACAAATTTTATTTATTTTCAACACTTAGAAAATATTCAATATACTTCAATCGAAATTAAGGATATATTTCATTCTTTAAGGAAATCATTCTCTTAAACATATTTATTTGGGCCAAAACGAATGTTGCGTAAAACATCGTTACGACGTCCCAAAATCACTAGTATAGGGATTCGAAATTAAAATAGATATATAAATCCCAATACTATACAAAACATTTCCTTTCGGAAATCATTTATTATAACAACAGTGTTATAATCTACCATTTCGTTTTATTTCTCGAAAACGTCTATTTCAACAATAAATGTTGAAACCTATGGTTTCGAATCTCAACACATTTAAAACATCGTTAGATCGTTTTAATTCTGTTTAAAACATCACGTTCTAAACAATCTCTTTAACATACTATTCACTATTCAAAAACGTGAATATACTATGTTAACTAATTTCATCAATTCTATTCTTTTTAATTTAAAGGATTATTCACAGTCAAAAATGTGAATATAACTCCATAAATAAATCATAACAATTTACTTATCAAAATAAGTCGTTTGTGAATTTATAAAACAACGTTTATAAATTCCATTTCTATTTGTTTTATAAGAACTTCCTTTTATAAACTCCTTTATTAATCTATTCCAGTTTATAACTCAATTATAAACTACAAGTTCATATTATAAGTTAAATACTTATAAAACAATTATTTTACAAAATCGTTCTTTTTAAGACTTTCCAAATTATAAATCTTATAACTTATAAGATTCATTCATTTATCCAAAATCATTATTTTAATAACTTAATAAATTTTATAAACCTACTGCTTATAAAATTCCATTTATAACTTCACCGTATAAAATTCTATAAATTCCATTCAATTATGAAATTCATTTTCACTTCATTCAAACACTTATAAAAACTCGTTTTATAATGTCCATATTTCAATTTATAAATATCCATTTATAAATCTCTTATATAAATCAATTTATATTATTCTTTTTAAACGTCTTTAAATTCCTTTAAAAACTTCTTCCTTTTGATTCATAAAATAATTAAATTTTATAAATCTTATATTTCAACTTTTCATAATAAATTCAAAAATTCCGATTTAACTATTTTATAAAATCAATAGCATCATATTCTCAAAAATCAGTTTTTAACTGTATTTCACAAAAATCATAATTTTTATAACATTAAAAATTATAACGTTTATTTATTTAAAATAGATCAATTCCAAAATTATTTTATAAAACGTATACTTTCTAAAATCACTTTAAAATCATTTTAAAATCCCAAAATCTGGGTCCAATGATGCTACACACCAAATAGTCAATCACGACAACAACGATATCATATATCGATATGATAATCCATCAAATATCAAAATATCTGAAATCAAATAAAAACTGTTGAGGAATCCAGTTGGATCCCTCCAACCTGTTTTCCTGCATCCACAAACATTAGCACAATACCAATTTCGCTCCAGTACGAAATTATCGCGGTATATGTTCTTATTAAATATTATCCGCTTAATAACGGCGCAATAGGGTCTCATCCGCTAAACAAATAAATGCGGGAAATCAATAACTGCAATATATACATATGCCAATATATATATATTGCTATTATATATAATACCAATTTCACTGTTTATGAAATATTCGCGGTATATGTTTTTAATAAATAACATCCGCTTACTAACGGCATATAATGTCTATTTTAACAATCAATAGATATCAATCAACATTCAAACATGCATTCAAATATTTTAAATCTAACTATTTAAAATAAAATCGAAACTGATTCGATTGAGTGAGAAGTTCTCACCTTTATTTTATTTCCGTTTTAGCGATTTATTTCGAATAAAATTAAACGTGCGTTTAATTTTACCCAAAATTCTCACTAACTTCAATCGACTCCAAACCAACTCCATCGCGTAGTGCTCGTCCATACGATTCCAATGCAACTGGTTTCGCGCGTTTTCGACCTCGTATGAAAAAGATATGAATTTTTGAAGTTACACGAATTTTATAACAAATTTACTAACTTAAATAAACTAATTTATAACTAAACTTAATCAAGGCCGTTAGATTAGCTTCCCTTGCATCATCACCGTAGGACGCAACCCCCCCCCCTCCTTCTTCCTTCGTTCGGCTACATGCTATCATTCACGTATCAAAACCCATAAAGCAAAAAATTAGGTTTTAAATTTACATCGCCTTCGCTCGATTACAACATGATCAGGATACATCAATGGAAGCGCCTCACCACAAGCTACACACGGCCTCAATAGGGTGGAGCTCGGCCTCATCATGTGCACGCGATTCTAGGCCGAACGGCCAAGCTTCCAGCTCGAGTTCTGGTCACCACGTCACTCCATTTTTGATCATAACCGTTGATCTTGTAGAACTCAAGACGAGCTTCAATGTTGTAGTTGAAGGCATTTGCTAAAAGTGAATGGATGAAGAGAGATTGGTGGAGGAAGATAGCTAGTTTTCGGCCATTGATTGGGAGGAGGCGGCTGCAGTTTTAGAAATTAGGGTTTTATTTTATTTTTATTTTTTTTGATTTGTGAAGGGGTAGGGTGCTATTTATAGAAGAAAATCGAACACTATTCATCCGGAAATTCCGAACTCCGATTTACGCGCCGAAACTGACGTACCTAGGGTTTATCCCGCGTTCCGGACACAATGGAACAGGTTTCGAAAGCTAATTCGGACATCTGTGCGAGTTATGCCTGTAAACGCTCAATTTAAATTAAACCGATTTAAATCGATTTCTAGGCGTTTTAATTCGTACCGGACAAACGGTAAATCCAATTGACTTGAAATTTTAAACCTTACAATAATATCACATTACGGATCCGATGAAACTGGTTTCGTCGAAATCCGAGACTTTTTGAAAAATGGCTATTTTAACTCGCTAAATTAATATTAAAAATAAATCGATGCGTTTCGAGCTGCCACGATCAAACGATAACTCCGATTGACACGAAATTTGAAATCCGGTAATAACTGACTATTACGGATCCAATGGAACTGGTTTCGTTCAATTCTGAGACATTTTCACTAGTCGGTTTTAATATTAAAATATTCAATTTTCACAAATTAACTTTTAATTCGATTTTAAAAGTTCTAAAATATCTTTCTAACTTTAATATGATAAAATAAAATTTTACAAATCATTTTCAATCATATTTAACTCGATTTTCAATTATTTCCATAATTTAACATATTAAATTATCGATTTAAAAATCCAATTAAATCCAATAATTCAAATAAAAATTTATTTGACTTATAAATTCACTTATTAATATTTAAAATTAATTAAATATTCATATTTTAATTTCTAAAAATTCTGGGTCGTTACACATCAGTATGTAGTTTACTTCGTAACGATCACCTAACATCAACTTCGCATCCATCAGAGATTCGCTGATTCGTCTCCATCCCAAGACCGTGCTCGAATCCATGAGCTGAGACTTGTTCGTATCCATCAGGTCGACGAACCTTGGGTGACGTGTCATCCCTCGATACGAACAAGGCGAAATTTATGGAGTCGATACGGTTGACTCGGAGTAAAGACGGGATCGAGACGAAATATGCGCGCCACATCATCACGAGACCACGTGAGGTGGCCGAGTCGAAGGCATCGTTTCGAATTGATGGATTCGAAATAAACAGCCAACCGAAACATACCAACTCGTATCGATCATATCTCCCAAACCGCTGATCCAAATGCAACGAAATTTTCACAGAAGCTTCCATACAAGGTAAAGATTGCTCCTGCCAAGTTTCAGCTCGATTGGATCATTTTTTGATGGAAACGAAATCACTTCGTATCGATCTCAGATCGAGTCAAAACTTGGTGGGGTCGGTCGCGTGGGCACTCACGTGTCAAAAAAAGTCTCCCGAAGTTTGAGCGAGATCTGAGCCTTCTACGCCTATAAATAGCACCCTGAAGCCTACAGAAAAGGGATCTTTTGGCCATTCGACGTCCAGACTCTGCCGGATTCAATTCTACCCTTCATTACCGCTGTTGTAATCAAATTTCAGAGCTATTACAGCTGTAATTCGCTGTAATTGATTGAAATCATCAAATGAATCAATAAAGACATAAACTTCAGAGTGGACGTAGGTAAGATCGCCGAACCACTATAAATCTTGTGTTTGTGACTGTTATTTCTGAATTGCTGTGTTTGGTATTGCTTAGATCTGAGATTTGTGTTTAATATTGCTGATTTGTGTTCATAAACGGGTGCTTTCACGATATTGGGGTTTGGATTTTTGGTGCAAACATACATAATACAAATGGTCGTGTGTAATTTTTTTTATACAAGGCATGGCACCGGTAATTTGTTCGCTACTAATCGTGTAACTTGGTAACATGCCACGCTTGTCATTTTTCATATTTGATATATGAGAATTTAAATTTCCATTATATGTACTTTCTAAGGAGACTTGAGATTATTAATGTGTGTGGCAAGAAAAAATGTTTCATCTTTTCTATTTACCATTTCTTCCAAATGTAGAAAAATACAATTTAGTGCTATACATCCCACAATGACGATGATGACGATGATAAGCTAATCTAACTTTGTATAATATACAATGATATAAGTAGGCAAAATGATGATGATGGTGACAACAACAGTTGACAGTTACGAAGCTAAACAAACTTCATATACTATACAATGATATAAGTAAGCAGTATCCTACTAAAAACCATTGCATCATGAGCTTCACGGTACCCATTTTCAGGGTCATAAATAATGTGCATAAATTTCATTACTAGCATAAAGCTTTTCTAAATGAAGTGAGCTCCATACCCGCAATTCGGTCACTGCATTCTTTAATTAATTTGGAAAATCTTGAATCTTCAGGTGCCAATTTCAGACCTGCTTCAAGCGCTGCTTTTGCTGTCTGATACTCTTCTAATTTGATGCAAGCAGTGCTGTCGACAATATATGATATAAGATTACTATAGACAATGCAATAAGGATATGGTGGCAGGTAACAAATTAATTAATTAGTTTCAAAATAAGTTCTAGCATCAGAAGGTTATATAAAGTATAGAGAAACTGAAATTGGAAAAGAAAAGAAAAGAAAAAGGTGCCTTACCCTTTGCGCAAGTAAGCTTTGGACATTGAAGGATCAAGTTCAATTGCTTTATTGGCATCAGCAACAGCTTCTGCAGTACACACAAATTGTCATTAGAAATAAGATGTCAAAAAATAAATAAACTGAATTAATAATAATATTTCCTTTCCATACATTAATTAACAGACCCAAATTATCATTCCGCAAATTCTACTTAACAGCCAAATTTTACTTTTACCACTTCATCAAAAAGAACTTGACATATCCATATCTTACATTTCAAAGACAAAATAAAATGACAACCAAAAAACTCAACTTGTATGAACAAACATTAAACTTAAAATTATTCAAAAAATGTCGCCCCATATAGTAAAAGAATGGAGAAAACTAAATAATACTCAAGTTACACTATGTAAACATAAGATTTTGAATGACTTTATAAAATAATTAAAAATTCACGTCCCCAAAAAAGCCATGAAAATGCACTAGAACTATCCAAAACCGAATTTATCAATAGAACATAACTACAGTAGTTTAAAAGAATTGCTTTTAACAAACATTGTCAATATCATGAATTTAAGGATGGATCCAAAGGCATTTTATATTTTTGCAAATGAATTCATACTAATAGAATAAGATAAAAGGAGAAACAGAAAAGGAATGGGGTGTAAAAGAAAATTCCGGGGTTTATTATAAAATCTGAAATGATAAGAGGTAGAAGATGTGATTAACTCAGGCTAAATTAGAAACAACAATATTTAGCAGCCACCTAGGGTCCTTTGTTTTTCACCAATTACTGATTAGATATTGTCTTATTTCATCGATTAAAATCACTAATTAGTTAAGGTTTGAAATCCCAGTTTTCAGTTCTGTTTTAGGTGTCGGAAAATTCTAAAATTTTGGTTTCGTTTTTTCGGAAATTACTTTTAAATTCTCGTTTTGAAATTCCGTACTTCTGGTGCTTTTTTTATATAAATACATTAATAAATTTTACAGACATGATGCATACTTCAGTTATACTTGTACCGAAATTATAGGTGAAAAGAAAATAAGCGTCGTAATTTTGATGTATGTTTTGGAGATTTGTTATGTATGTTTATTGTAGTATGTTTTTTAATAAAAAATTGAGTGTTGATCCGAAAATAATCTAATTTATGGTATGATCTACATTTTCTTGCTTTTATTTTTCAGAAATCGCTTTTCTTTTATAAGCATTGCAAAGTGGATTCAATCTTTTGTTTAACTATTTCAGCATGCAATTTTTACAACAAAATATAATTTAGTTAATTGAATTGAAAAAGATTTCATTTGCATGTAATTTTTATATCTGAATGATAAAATATTAAATCATTGCATAAGAATCAATACCACTGATGTTTTAACAGTTTTCCCTCTTACAAAACCGTGACTTGTCTACAACGTTAATTTTAAATCTGCAATTCCTGGAATCTCGACGGGCCGAACAAAATTTTGAATCATGGATTGTAAGAAATGCCTGCTTTTACAATGCTTGTTTTACATTTACATCCATATTATATATATATATATATATATATATATATATATATGAAATAAAGATAATATGTAAAGTACTTTTTATTGTTAAATAGCTTTATATCATTATTGGATCGTTAATGAACAGAGAAGCATTTATGCACGTGCATCATCTTTTCCAAAACATAAAATCTTATGATTTGAATCTCACTTTAAACCAACCCTTAACAATTCTGGTTCGATTTCAAATTCCGATTTGTAGACGCAATTGAGAAAGAAATCGTCAAATCCATACTGATATAAAAATATACCAAGATGCGCTTGAAGCTACATCTCAAATTTCATCATTCAGAAAATAATAAAATAAAATTTTATCTTTTCAGATCATAAATATGATTTGAGACCATAAAGCAAGGTTCCGAGTATGTAAACTCTATGATTAGAATCCATTTCCAGATAAACTCTATGATTAGAATCCATTTCCAGATTTAAATATCAGCTATACGATTAGAATCCCATTCTCTAGACCATGCATGACATGACTCCATAACAACCGAATTAGCACCAAAATAAACAAAGCCCTTTTTTATTTTACCTTATATGAGAAATTATCAAATCTAAACGTCAAAAAACCTCTTGATATATCAAGATCTAAATACCAAGGATGACATAAACAAACACCTACAAAAGATCATTTGGCGGAGGAAGAGAATTTTCAATGAACATATGATTCTATTACATGTTAACGAATTATGATCTATATTATCTATCGGCAATGTTTATATTAAAAACATATTAAAAACATAGATAAAGTTCTCTTGTTGTGTCCACAATTAGATAGCACATAAGATAAATGTGCTTGCAACTATTATTTATACTAGTACTAGTATGAATCAAGCTTTGAGGTTTCGACCGAAACACCGAGATTCCAGCCATTTCGTTTAGGGTTCAGTAGGGACCAAACGAAACCAAACTAAAACTCCGATTCGATAAAAAAACTATTGAACTCCGAATTTACTGAAAAAATTCAGAAAAAGAATTAATTTGAGTTTCAAACGAATGAATACTCAAACTTTGATATTTTAACTCAGGAAACATACGAATTCACAAAATATAAAATTGTTGTAACTAAAAAAAAAGTAAACAAACTAATTAATAAATATTTTTAGTATTATAAATATTTATGATTAATCGATATTGTTTGTTTATATCTTATTTTTCAGTTAAATATAAATTATATGTTTTGTGTCGATAAATTAAACAAATATATATCTAATTATATGAAAAGTAAATCACAAGATCCGAACCAAAACCGAAGTTCCCAAAATTTAGAATTACATCGAAATTTCTAAAATTATAGACCGAAACCGAGATCTCAATCTTTGGTATAAATACACACATTTGTGTGCGTCCGGTAAATAAAGATATTTATATATTATTTAAGAAATATTAAACATGGGAAAAACAATTTCAGTACAATAATATTATTTTATTATTCGTGTGTTATAAGTGAAAAACATTTGATGGTCACAGACGCTTTTATTTCAAGCACTTTATTGGTGGTGAAGGATGCTAATCAATAGTGAAATTCCGTTAATGGGTGGTCGTCAAGAAGACGGTGGTATATGCTGCAAATCGACGGTGATATTCCATTGATGTGATCAAAAAGAAGATGTCATCGCGGATAATTTTGAAAGTTCAAAAGGACATGATGGAAATCCTATTAACTGAACTTTCATTATTAATAATGGAAAAGTGGAAATTAAACACTGGTCTTTTATATTAAAATCTGGTCTTTAATTGAATTTGAACATAATTAGGTGGAATAGCAATTAAAATTCTCATTAGTTATATCCAATTAAAGCCTTGAGTCTAACTAGACAAAAAAACAACCCTGTAGTTCAAATCATGTTCCTTGGATTCATTAAAACTGCAAAACATATTGTGCGTTAACATCTAATGTAAATATCTCAACACCAACCCATAAAATTACCCACAAAAAATCAAGCAAGTGATTGCATCACATACGAAAATCGCAATACCTTGAAAAGGGTGGAACTATATATTTATATTAGAATTGCACGACCGATGAGACATGAAGTTGTTATTGGTACAAACACAAAATACCTCCTTAACAAATTAGTTGTGTACATATTACTCGTAATCTTATACAAACTAGAAAATATAGAAAGCTAAACCATCTCCACAAGATAAACCACAAAGACCTATGCCCGATGTCAAGTTCCAAGCATTTCATTGATTTTTCATCGCATGATAATAAGAATAAAAATAAAAAAAAAACTAGGTATCATCGGCTATTTACAGATTTACTGACTGATTGTTTGCTTTGAAACAAATAAAAGAAATATCTAGCTACTCAATTTAAAGTAAACTAACTTGGGTACGTTTTATACCCCTTCTGGTTAGGATTATTGATTTGTTCAAATTAAGGTTCGAAGTTCCGACTGGCTTCCAAGTAGGACGCCGAAATTCCAGCCATTCCGGCCCAGTTCCGGTGATGACTCAGCTGAAATTGGCCAAAAATTCTGTTCTGTCGTCCACGGTATTAAAAAATCATCTTGCACAAAAAAAAGTAGAATCAAAACTCTACTTGGGAATTTAAAGAATGGTATAAAAATAGAAAAAACACAAAAATACCTGAGAAACAAATTAGGTTTAGAGCGCATGTTTGGGTTAATTTGGGCTTTGATGTTTGGTTCTCGTCATTCTGCCGCTCGCATTGGCGAGGACATCGAATTCCATGGTTTCCAGCGGATTAAAGGCTATGATAAGGGAGCAGCATACGATCGTGACTTTTATAGGAGCAGAATAACTAAATTATATTGTTTTCTGAACTTGAAAGCTTCAGTGTAATTGGGTTCTAAGGCTTCAATATACGATAAAGAAAATTCACTCTGTAAATTAAATATATTCCTTTTGGGCTTCAGAAATTCAATGCAATTGGGTTATAAGGCCTCAATATATACTAAAGAGATGTTGATTTGGTTTTTAGACTTTATTAACTTATCTTAAATACAATTTAATAGTATCTGTTACAGTATTTATAAAAACAAAAGGTAATTAATCCGAAATTGAAAATAAAACTGACACCCGGAATCTCGGAAATGGAACCGAAATACTGAAATTTTCAAACAACCAAAAAGGAACCAAAAAACGGAATTTCAAACCTTAGCTCAAATTGACCTATAAAATAAAGTACAAAGAAATGCATTTTCTGTTCAGTTATATTTACTTTACTCCATCTAGCTATCACATAAATTAAAATGCTCCGGAAGTAAAACATTTAACTCCTCTAGAAAAACATTGGTCAAATCTCATCAAGATTATTTGATACAAAAAAATATTGGCCAAATCTCATCAAAATTATTTGATACAGAAAACATTGGTCAAATCTCATCAAAATTATTTGAAATTTTTTGCATACAGGTTATATGGTTTTGTATAGTAGAATGGAAGGTACAAAAATAATCATGTAGATCAAAAATATTATGTATTTGAGCAAATTAATTGCTTTTGAGTACCAATCTAATAGTAAGGTACAATCTTTATCTCTTGTCCCTTCAATTCCCTATATTGTTTTCGTTAAGTCCATATTTTAATCCAGATCCACTTTCATTAATCACCTAAACCATAATTTAACTTATGTTTCGCATTTTCAAATATCTCACGACTTTATTTGGTATCATCGGCAATGTTTTTCACCCAAGTCCTTTATATCTACAAAATTACCATTAAGTCATATAAACATTTGTCAATTGCATATTTACCTAATATTTATCTCAACAAATTTATTAGACATAATTAACACTTCATGATTTATCTAAATACCTACTTCAACAAACATTAGCAAAAGATTAGTCAAGTTTAATTTTATTGAATAAAAGTAGTTAACCAAATTTCATTTATTCATGTAAAAATATATTTAATACAATTCAATCTACACCTTGATAAACTCAACAAATATAGCAAAGTTTAAAGTGAAATGTATAACTCACAGAACAGAATAAAAAATTTAAACTATTTCATTATTTTTTACAATGTTATGGCACGTAACCCATAAATTAGAGACTGTCATAATGTAAGAAGAAACATTTTGTTTTCCCAGCTTAATAAGTTAATTATTTTAAAGCATTTTCATTTCAGCCTTCACATCTTCAAAATTCTCATCTACTTTTCATAACCAATCCCCCCCCCCCCCCCCTCAAAAAAAAAACCTCCAAAAAAAAGTTGTTAGTTAAGTTCCCTAGACTTTTAAGGTTGTCACTCGCTTTAATATCGCAATCAATATTTCCAAAAAAAATTCTTCACAACTAGAAAATTATCATCCACTCATTTATCTCTACAGAATTACTATACATCTTGAAATAAATAAGATATTTATGTCAACATCCCCCCAAAAGAAAATATTTATGCCAACGTACTTCACAATTTCAAAGCAATCAAATACATGTAATATTTTTTATGTAAGAGTTGATCCTCTAATGAGGAGAGCACTCGTAATCAAATAAACCTAATTAAAAGAATATTCATTTATTTATGTAACAAATATTGAATCTTAGGAAAAACACCTAATCCAATGTATACCTATGTATCTTAATAGAATAACAAATTTCATTTTATTTTCACACGTGAAATGCACAAGTCACTTGGTCACATAAACATCAACTTCAACTTATGGCAGAATACACATGTGTAATGTATCTCAGTAGAAGCGAGCAAACAACAAGCTTTATGAGCTGATTTCTTATATATTTGAGGGTTGCAAGTTGATATTTCGATTTGACCTCTTCTTATCGAGATAGTAGAACTTTGACACACGTGTAACGTATCTCGGTAGAAGTAAGCAAACAGCAAGCTTTATGAGATGATTTCTTATATATTTGAGAGTTCCAAGTTGATATTTCAAATGTTGATATTTCGATCTGACCGCTTTTTATCGAGATAGTGAAACTTTGAGAGTGGTGGATTGATATTTCGATTTGACCCTTTTTATTGAGATAGTAGGTGTTCAAGAGTGGTAAGTTGATGTTCCATTATGACCACTTTTAATCAAAACAGTACAAATTTAAAATAGTATATTGAGACATCGTTGCATGGGATGTATATGTGCTTAGGACATGTACATATAACAGGTATGACAGTTAATGTACATGATTATCCGAAAATCTGTAACCCACATAGACGTAATAAAGAGTAAATTTACAGAAACACCGTCCTAAGGTGCTAAAATGGTAAGTGGTGCAACTTTGCACTTATTGTGACTGACCTTGCACATGACAAGCATTGTAGCAGATTGGAGCATTGGATTGGATTTGATGGAGGTTGGATGTGACTGTGCCATAGGGGTTACTCGTTTTGATAATTATTTACGTAGCATGTGACATTTTATATACGTACACAGTAGATTTTTTATATGATGAACGTGTATTTGGAGACTTGGACTATATTTTTGTTTGTATGATATGATATGTTATGATCGTGTGCTGATGCTCATCTACATAATGTGAAGTGGAAAACATTATAATCTAAGTTGTTTATCCGGAAATGTGAAAATTTTACCCTCACGTTTATTGGCTATTGATTTTGAATCAGAAGAGACTTCTAAAAATGGAAAATTTATTCACTTTATCAATAAGCGAACCAGATCAGGCATATTGTAAAAGATAATTTTTATACTAATTCCTATGGGTGGGGAAAAAAACTTTTATTGAGGTGTTTCCAACTCCAGCGATGAGTCGAAAAGAAACGTATAGCATATTTCAAATTTACATTATTAATCTCAATGCAATACATAACAGGGCTGATTTGGAGGTTTTATCTTTGGAAAATTCCAAAATTTTAGTTCCGTTTTTTTTTCCGAAAATTCCGTTCAAATTCCTGTTTTGAATTTCAGTACTTCTTTTCTACATGAATACACTAATAAATTTTACAAACATAATGTATGCTTTAGTTGTACATAAATTATAGGTGAAATAAAAATAATATAACAAGCGCTACTCTTTGATAATGTTTTAGAGATTTTTTATGTATGTTTATTGTGGTATATTTTCCAATAATAA
The DNA here is from genome assembly GCA_030765085.1 of Allium cepa. NCBI lineage: Eukaryota > Viridiplantae > Streptophyta > Magnoliopsida > Asparagales > Amaryllidaceae > Allium > Allium cepa. Next base: position 6,538,162 of record CM060941.1, read on the forward strand.
ATTGAGTGTTGATTTGAAAATGATATAATTTATGGTATGATTTACATTTTCCTGCTTTTATTTTTTTGGAATCAGTTTTCATTTATAAGCATTGCAAGGTGAATTCAATCTTTTATTTAATTGTTTCAACATGCAATTTTTTTAACAAAATTGAATTTAGTTAATTACAACAACAACTAAGCCATTGTTTCCAAATAAGTTTGGGTTGGCTAGAAAAGGAACCCAAAACCAAATGACAAAGTCAATGTAAAAGTCAACTTAAAAGCCGAGATAATAATAATAAAATAAAATAAAATAATTAAACAAATAATAATAAATAAAATAAAGATAAAGATGCAAACAAAATTAAAATTAAAAAAATTTAAAAAAAACATGATGATAATAATAATAATGGTACTAGCATTAATAGAGACTGAAAACCAAACACTACGTCTTAGACCTTTATTCACTAGTCATATAATTTAAAGCTTATAACACTGCCTCTAAACCAACCCTGAGCAAAAAAACTTATAACTCATGGTTCTGACACGCGGATCACTAACTTACACGCGCTTCTTTCTCACACCAACTCTTCAAATATATTCTAATCCTACAAATCCATTTTTACTACTTTCCAATGTCAACCTTGATCGACATCTACCTCTCTTTGAGCATTCGATACGGCATATAATTCCAACGTGCACATGTACCTCGGTAGGCTTCCATTGGAGATGTTCAAACTATCTTAAGCAGTGCTGAACTAGTATCTTTAATTTGTGTTAATCCAAGTTTGTCACGTATATTAACATTTCTAATTCGATCTCTTGTATGACCACAGCTCCTTCGAAGCATATGCATCTCTGCTACGTTTATTTTCTGCACGTATTGTTTTTAGTAGACTAACATTCTGCATCATACAACATCGCAGGCCTGATTGTCGTTTTGTATAACTTTCCTTTAAGCTTTTGTGAGACTTTCCTATCACGGAAAATGTCAGACGTTAGTCGTCATTTCCCATCTCCCGCTCGAATTCTAAAACTACCATCTTCATCGATCTCACATCATACTGCAACACTGATCCTAAATATCGAAATAATTCCTTGGGTAATACTTGTCTGGCCAAAGTGACATCTCCATCCTCTGATCTAACACCGCTGAACTCGTTCTCCGTATACTCTAAGTTCTGCTAAGCTCAAAACCATTTGATTCTACAGTCTACTTCCACAACTCCAATTGTTTATCAACCTCTATCATATTTTCGTCAATCAGCACATCATCAGCAAAGAGCATAGACCAAGGAATTGCATCTTGCATACCCTTCGTAACCTCATCCATCACTATGACAAAAATGTAGAGGCTCAAAACTGACCCTTAATGTAATCATATGTTAATGGAAAAATCAATGGTTTCATCATCGCATGCTCTGACACTAGTCACAAAATCATTGTACATATCCTTGATAAGGGTAATGTACTTTGTTGTGATCTTTTCTTCTCCAAAGTCCATCACATAACTTTTTTCAGTACTTTGTCATAAGCTTTCTTCAAATCGGTAAATATCATGTTTAAATCCTTCTTTTGCTCCCTAAATCTCTTCATAAGTTGTCTAATTAAGAAAATTGTCTATGTGGTCGACTTTACAGGCATGCAACCAAATTGATTTTCTGAAACGCTTGTCATCCTTCTTAATCGATGTTCAATGACTCTTCCAAAGCTTCATTATATGACTCAAGCTTAATTCATATGTAGCCAGTGCAACTTTGAAAATCTTCTTTATTCTTGAAGATTAGAACTAAATATGTTTCTCCACTCATCTAGCATCTTATTTAATTTGAAAAATATTATTGAACAACTTACTCGGGTTATCCCTCTGTCTTCAAGACATCTCCACACCTCGATGGGAATGTCATCAGGCCATAATGTCTTGCATGCTTTCATCTGTTTTAGCGCCTCATTTACCTCGGACTTTTGAATTCACCAAACAAAATGTTTACAGGTGTTATCAAAAGGGTCGTCCAGCTTGATCGTAGTATTATCACCTTCTTCACTAAATAGCCTGTCGAAGTATTCTCTCCATCTTTTTTATTTCATCATCATTTACCAAAAGTCTATTATTCTCATCCTTGACGCATTTAATTTAGTTGAAGTCTCTCATCTTCCCCTCGCGCAGCCTAGCTATCTTATAGACGTTTTTTTCGTTTTCCTTCGTACTTAGCTTTTGATATAGATCTTCATACGCCCGATCCATTGCTTCACTCACCGCTCTATTTGCACTCTTCTTTGTCGCTTTGTATTTTTGCACGTTACCCTCACTCCTGTGATGATGCAAGCATTTGTAGCGTTCTTTCTTCTCTTTGATAGCCTTTTGCACACCACTGTTCCACCACCATGAATTTCTAGGTTCGCATTTATTTTATTTTATTTGTTATCACAAACACCTCAGTAGCCACTTTTCGAATGCCTGTTGTCATATCATCTCATATGTCATTTGTTTCTCCTTTCAGATTCCACGTCCCTTCTCGCATCACTCTATCCTGAAACACCCGTGAGGTGTCTCTTTTAAGCTTCCACCATTTCGTCCGATTAATCTTAGCTCTTTTATTCCGTTGACACGTATCCGAAGAAAAAACTCAGATATCAAAAGCTAATGTTGTTAGACAGCACATTCTCCGTATACGACTTTGCAATCTACACAAGCTCGTTTGACATCTCTTCTAGTAAGAACAAAGTCAATCTGGTTAGAGTGTTGGCCACGACTGAAAGTAACTAAATATGATTGCCTTTTTTCTAAAGAACGCATTAACTATCGTGAGGTCATAAGCAATAGCGAAATTGAATATTTCTTCTCCTTAGTTCCTATCGTCGTATCCAAAACCACTGTGCACTCTCTCATACCCCCCACTGGTTGTACCAGCATGACCATTGAAATCTCCTCCTATGAGAAGTTTTTCGCCATTGGGCACATCTCTAACCATGACATTTAGCTCTTCCTAGAAATTCCTATTGGCGGCTTCATTTAGGCTTACTTGTGGGGACATAGGCACTAATGACGTTCAGAACCATATCACCAAATAGCAGCTTGACTAGGATGATCATGTCCTCCTGTCTTCTAATGTCAACCACTCTGTTTTTAAGGTTTTTGTTAATTAAGATGTCTACCACGTTCTTGTTACGTTCTTTTTCCATGTACCATGACTTGAGGCATGTGTTCTCCACCTCCTTCGCCTTATGGCCCCCGCCCATTTGGTCTTCTGAACGCATAAGATATTTATCTGTCTCCTGAATTTAGTTCATTGAATTGAAAAAATATTTGATTTAGGCATCTCAACGGATATTTTTAAGTGCAAACATTGTCATATTCGCATCCACATCCGAAATCATTTTCGAATATCGGATACCTTCATCCGCTAATATGAACAGATATCGAATAATTATCATATCCGTTAACGATCGATAAATCAAGAAACATAAATAGAAAATTTCAATTTAACATATTTTTTTCAATCCAACTAATTATAAAGTGTAAAACCAACAAAAATGGTGATGATAAATAATTTTGAGCAGTTAATATGCATTAAATAAATATGACATAAACTATTAACTTAGTTAATATGCATTAAATGAGTATAATATAAATTAACTTAACAAAACAATAAATACATATCCTTCATTGTACTAAAATATACATAATATAAACTATAACCTTAACAAAAACCGGACGAATATTTTCAGATGCGTATGTCTTTGTTTCTGCATCTGTATCTGTTCTTTCGAATATCGGATATTTATCCGTTTTTCGATATGCGGACGGATTTCGAATATTATAGGTATTCAACTTAATTTGATTTGCATTTGAATTTTATAAATAAATCATAAAATATTGAATTATTGCATAAGAATCGATATCACTAATGTTTTAGCAGTTTTTCCATTTACAAAAACGTGATTTTTACCTTTTAAAAAATGTTAATTTCAAATCTGGAATTCCTGGAATCCTAATGTGCCGAACAAAATTTGGAATCATGGGTTGTAGGAAATATTTGCTTTTACAATGCATGTTTTACATTTACATCCTTGTTATTATGAGCTAACTTGTGAACAATGTCCCTTCCTTTGAACCAACCGAAAACAGAATCAGCAGTTTCAATAGAAGCCCTATTAATATACTAGGAGGGGAGATCTAAAAAGCTCTGCCTGAAACCCTATCTTACGCTTATCGATCGAACAAACAGGGCTTTCTATCGGTTACTCAATGAGAAAATATGCACCCAGTATAAACATTGGCGATCTATTAGATTGACAAGGCGCCTAATATACCAAGTTCCAAACTATTATAAACATTTGGGGAGTATTAATAGGGATCACAAAGGCATGGAGTCACCTGACCTATGCTAACAGCGAAACGAGGATCCAGGAGACATAGATTAAATGCAACCAAGATTGGCAAGGAAATATGTAATAAAGATAGAAAGTACTTTTTATTGTTAAATAGCTATATATACATACATATTATTGGATCATTAATGAACAACGAAGCACTTATGCATATGATATCATTTTTTCATAATCGTAAAATCTTTTGATTTGAACCTCACTTTAAACCAACCTTTAATAATTCCGATTCGATTTCAAATTTTGATTCAAAACTCATCGTAGACGCAATTAAGAAAGAAATTATTTATCCGTATTAAAATAATACCAACATGCTTGTTTGAAGCTACCTCTCAAATTTCATCGTTCAAGAAAAATAAAACAAAGATTAATCTTTTCAGATCATGAACATGATTTGAGGCTATGGAGCAAAGTTCCTAAAGCATATGTATGTATGCACATCACAAATTGATTCATGTGAACCTATGATTCACCATTTAAAGTACTATGGTAGCAATACCGTCTTAAGGCGCTAAGATGGATAGCAAATAGTGCAACTTTGCACTTATGTATGTTTTATGCACTTATTGTGACTGACCTTATAGATGACAAGCATTCTGGCAAATTCGTGCATTGGATTGGACTTGATGGAGGTTGGATGACTGTGCCACAGTGGTTATTTGTTTGATTTTTTTAATGTAGCATGTGGCATTGTATACATGTATGCAGTATATTGTTTTATATGATAAGCATGTATTTGGAGACTTTGACTAATCTTGCATTTGTACGATTATGTGTTGACTATGCTTATCTACATAATGTGGGGGCAGAAAATACCATATTGTCTGAGTTGATTGTCCTTAAATGTGAAAATTTACTCTCACGGTTATTGATTCTGTATCAAAAGAGATTTCTGAAAATGGCAAATTTATTCACTTTATCAACAAGTGAACCAAATCTGGTATATTGTAGAGGATTCTTTCTCTACTTATTCCAACGGGTTAGGGAAAAATCTTTGAATGAGGTGTTCAACTCTAGTGATGAGTCAAAAAAGAAATCTTCAGCACATTTTAAATTTACATATTAATCTTGATGCAATATACACAAACACAAACACACATGCGTGCATTTGCGATATATATATATATATGGACAGAACTGATTTGGAGGTTTTATCACATGAACCAAATTAAACTCCTAGGCAAAAAAGTGAAAATTTAACACTTTTTTTAACAATTACATGTGCAACGCTACACACTAGTTAGCATACAATTTGAAATAACAGGGTTCATTATTACAATTTTAATGCTATAGAGTAAGTTATTTATGCCAGAAGCTACCGCGCATAACCAACTCCTTAAATATACAATGCGTTGACGGGAAGGGAAAACGATGCTTCATTTACAACTAACCAAAAAAAAGTCATTTATGAACAAGAAAAACAATTCCCGGTCTTGAGTTTACTTACCGGTAAAAGAATTGATCTTGATGTTAGCCTGAGCGCGATCAGCAAAAAGCCCTGCATTGCTTGGGTCCATGTCGATCGCCTGACTGTACAAATCGACGGCGAGATCGAAATCGTCGTCCACAAAAGCTTCCTTTGCTTTCTTCTCAAGATCCGATGCCATTGATTGATTTGTGATAGGACAGAGAGAAAGAATACTAGTCGACGACTATGATAAAACTACAGTAAAAGAAATATAAAATGAAAGCGTTCCGAAAGACGGTGTGTGGAAAAAGGAATAGTCTGAGAGAGAGTGAAAGGGTTTTGGTAGAATAGCTATTTCCGGTTCTAGAGAGTTCGGATATAGGCATCTAGTGAACTATGAACATGACCGCAGAAAGATTTATTTACTTTAAATTTAATATAAATTGAACGCATCAACCGTTGGCAAAAAATAATTTGCATTAAACAGAAATACAAATATTGAACAAAATGCATAAGACAGAATATTTTTTAGTTAACAAATAATTGCTTTTAAAGTGTTAATTTGAGTTACTATATCTTTTCAACATTAATACTAAATGGGTCACCATCAACGCAATAGTGTAGCATGTTCACAATGAAATAAAATAAGCACGACTGAGAAAACAATTGGTTCAAAAAATGAGTACATAATAATTATAGAAAGTGCGGAAGGAATGGACAAGTCAAACAACTTAGCTAAATTTATCATCTTTATTTCAAAATCATGAATCAAAATATCAAACATGTAATACTCGTTCGTAATTCTAAAAAAATTTAAGAAAAAACTTTTATATCTTTGTTATTCAAATCATTTAAAGCTACCATTGCTAAAATGTAGAAATCTAAACTTTTTAATTCGACGTTTTGAGATTTATTCTAACGAGAATGTGAGCTCGGTTGAATAATTAATTAGTGAGTAAGATCTAATAGTGAACTTTGCCTTTTGTCATTCATGTATTTGATAGTATGGGCAACATCAACCGTGAAAAGACAAGGGATCCATGTCGCCTCCTTATTTTAACTTGTACATATCTAGCCTTCCTTATTCTTCATCTTATCAAGTTCATCGACAGTGCATCTATAATTTGTTCCACTTGCTCATTAAAAGCGGTAGACCAAGCTTCACCGGATGAATCAGAAATACAATGAGGTGTCTGCATCATATAAAAGTATTGCTAGAGTAAGGAACAATTAGCAAAAATATTCAGCTATTCATTATTACTTTAAAGAACAAGTACTTTCATTCTTCTAATATGCTTCACACCAAGAGCCTAACTGTGTGGCTTCGGTAACTTTTTTATTGCAAATCTTATAAGCTTGATACCACATTGATCGACTCTATATGTAAGTTAATCATTTGTGTTGTGGAATGGATGTAATGACCCGCATTATACCTATCTGACGATCGTAAAATAATACTTTTACATTCACATCAGATCATATTACACTATAACTTTGGGGATGTTGAGTAGCAATATTTTGACCCGTAGAAATTTTATTAGACGATTTTACCCCTAAAAACTTGTAATGGCTATAACTTTTGATAGCAGTTGACTTAGGGCTTGAGAAGCTGAGACAACTTTCATTGGAAATACATGATAGTTTCATTTTCCGTAGAATGATAATGACAGCAATTTAGAGTTTATGGCTATGAGATATGGCTACTTAAAATTTTGCATTTGGAACAGCTTAATAGATAATTGGTGAGATTGGAGATAGGCCCACTAACCCATTTCAAGTTTTAGGCTATTACAAGATGAAATAACCTTCTTCAAATCATTATTTTCATCTCTCCAAATAGGTCTCCATTAACACCTTCTTTGCCAAAACCTTATATTTTCTTTGCCAAATCAAGTCTAAATCATAGTTCTATGGTAGATTAACAAGGGAAATATCTAGAGTTATGCAAGGTAGTGAGTTCGGGGTAGTTGCTTTGGGGCTGACTTGGGGATGTTGAGTGTCGGACTTCGTGCCGGACAGGGAATGGGGTAGAGAAGTTTATAGGTGACTTCAAGTTTATTGAGGGGAGACTTCGTGTAACAACCCGCACCTTGATGGGCCTGAATTTTGACTAAATCGAACCCAAATCCATTAGGATATGGATCGTTGTTTTGGTAACATGTAATAAACATAAGTATATCAGAGGGCTTTCTACAAAAAATCACCGCAGAATCGAAAAATATAATAGAACATATGTGTGTGTGCGTGCGTATGTATATGTATATATACGTGTGTGTGTGTGTATCAACTAAGGCTACTACTTTGGAATTAATATTATTCCTTGGATGTCTATTTGTCTTGTCAATGCCGAACATGAATAAAAAGACTTCTTCATCTACCGTTGCCATCTTTCTATAGTAGTCTGTCCTTCTAAATCTACCATGTGTGCTATAATGAGGAGGGAGTCAGAACAACGTTTCAGTGATTGAAAATTTTCATATTTTATCCATAATACTATTTTATGCCAATTGATTTCCACTTAAGTGCTATGTTTATTATTTATGGCTAATCCGTTCCAATCCTATATGCACATACGATATGTCCAACCTTCTTCAAGGTATAATTGTATGTGTATATATATATGCCTGTATACATACATACATACATACATACATACATATATATATATCTAAATGATGTACTACCAAAAGAAAACCTTGGCCACTTAATACTTATTAAATAGAGAGGAGGTAGGCCCAACGTCCATTTAATACCTCAACCTCAAAGCAGACCCTCTGTAACGTAATCGCTGTCAATCGGTTCTGTCTACATAGACCGATGATCCCTAGATATGGTTTTATAATGTAATTTACTGTATTACCAACGCATCTCAAAGACTCGCCTAATGGTTAACTAGCCCACCTTCGACAAACAAACAACTAACTAATCAAACTTTGAGATCTATGTGTATCCCATAAGGTTTCTACACTAGCATAAAATTAAACGAAATTCGTCAAGGCATAACTCGAGTCCTTGCTACCGACTGCTCGAGACCGCTGGTGATTGTAGCCTATATGCCAACCCTACTGCTAAATACCGGTCCAACAAAAATATTTTCATAGCCTGCCGACCTTCCAAAGCTGAAATTCCATTTAGACAACCTAATATAAGTCAATAAAAATGCCCCTTTTAGTTACTTAATACCTCTTATTAGAAATGAAGCAGATCTTGTTTCCTTAAAAGTACTAGATCATTTAATACTTCAAATCTGAGGCGAGCCATGGGTATATATTATCCTATTTGTACGCAACCGCATATCTCTTCCTCATGGGTCTTATCATATGGTTGGAGATGTCTCACATCAGTAGTAAGTATCCACAACTACTGGTAGCCTTTGAGTGAATGGTAGACTTATGTTATGTAACTCTACTGACCGCATCCTAACCCTTACTAAACTAAACCAATTATCCTAGGCTTAAATATTAGGCCAGGTCTACTAATTGATGCTTATCATAAATGTATAGCTAAGGCTGTATAATTTCCTACCATGAAAATTATAATGCATTCTAGCATTTAATTCCCAACTTATAAGCTTATTTATTATATTCCATAAATGTCATTTGTACTTACTAAATGGTCATTATTATTCTAATTGGACAATCTTTAATAAAATTTATTTAGTCATTCTAATTCAACCTATTATGCTTATTTTATTTCCTTATAAATGTCATAATAGATCCTTTAACCAGTTTCATTGAATACATTTATGTCCCTATTTAATCATTGTAACTCCATAAAAATTGCACATTTATTGCCCTGTTAATTTGAGTTACTATCTCTTTTCCATTTATACATGTTGATCCCATAATTTACTGTGCTATTTGTAACTAAACGTCCTAATTATAACTAATGTGAATATCGTTGTATATTGTGTTATATAAATATACAAATATTTTTGTCGGTAGGCTTGATTATATGTGTGTTTGTATATTCCCATGTCTAACTACTAATTCATATACTAGAACATTCATTTCCATGTGTTATTAATTAGAGTTATTGTAACAACCTGCATATTTTACGATTGTATATTTAAATGTTTTATTTAAATAAAGGATCGTCATTTGAATTCAAAGTTCGAAATATGACTTTTTGTAAATGGTCGAATTGGGACTCAAGACCACTTTCATTGAAATGGCATTTACAACCTTTTTGAGTATAAACATCGATATGTTTGGAGTGAATTAGAATTTTGGTATTTTCATTTGGGCTTTGGGTTTGGGTTTCAGCCAACTAACCTAACAAAGAACCCAACTCCTCTACCAAATACCCTAACTCCCCCACTCTTCATTCATTTTACTCCTCATTTCCTAATACTTGAGCTAAAGAGAAAATAGGGGAAAAGAAAGGAAATTAGAAATTCCTAAACCCTAGTTTTATTAGGAAATTCAAGTCCAAAATCAAAGAGAAGCTTAGGTAAGAATCCTCTTCATCTTCTCCATCTCAATTTCTCTTCAATTTTCAGAAATTTCCTATAACCTAACTTAGGAAATATTTGCTTATGATGTTAGATTGGAGCTTCTAGAGTTGAAGTTGAAGAGTGGTTGATCTTTGTTTTTGAGCTTCTCATTCGTTGTTTTTGGGTTTAAATGTGAGTTCTTGAACTCACATCTACGTTTATAGCTTTCATTATTGCTAGGTATGAATTTCTAACATCTATTTCATGTCCAATTGCTTTTGAATTGAATTGGTTTGATAAATTTTTCGATTTTTGGTATTTTTCAAGTCAAAATTTATGAAAATCCTACATGGATGTTTGGACATGTTGTTTGGAGTGTATTGAAGAGCCTATAGGGTTGGGTTGCTGCTTGGCATAAATCCCTAGCCTCCGTTGCTCGTTCGATCGCTTCCAAACCAATTTGGCCATTAAGGGCATATGCTGATTTTTGCCTTGAGCTTCAGCTCAGATGTTTGGTAAAGCATTTAGACATCTGGGCCATCGGAATAAAAATTCCATATGTTCAGCTCAGACGTCTGACCTTACTTCTAGACATCTGGGCGATTTAAAAGAAAATTCCAAACCTTCAGCATAGACGTCTGGGGAAACCATCAACGTATGGCACTGTCGAATTCAGGAAATTTGCATATTTCTTTATGGATTTCCGTTATATCAATTTTTGGTTGATATGGTTGGTCGTCGTCATTTATTATCAATTTTGATGACTTCTTTTCTGGATTTGATATCGATTTTCATGGTTTTAATTCACGTCGTCGAATGTGAATTTTTGGTGATAGATTGTTTTCACGATCATTTCTGTGTTTGTCACTTCAAATACAAAGGTTTTTATACTAGTAGTAAATACTCAAATTCTTTCACAAAAATGATTTCAACGTTACTTTTAATACAAAGCTCATTTTAAAACCGTTTTCTAATCTATTAGTATGCACAAACATTTACCTCATTCGTATGAGAAATCTAATTAAACGACTTAGCAAAACAAGTGGTATTAAACGCTTGCGTTTACTTCGTCGGTTAATTCTTGGACTTGTTCGATTGAAATCTTGTGACAATTTTCGAGTGGAAATCTACAATATGTTCGTAAATATTTAAGTTAAGCCAGTGGTTATAGGACATGAAGCTAAACTCATTTATTTACTAGTTTAGTGTAATTTACACTTCTTATTGATCAATGGTGATCATTTTATGGTTTAGACTAGCGATATGCGATGTCTCTTTGTCCATGTGGGGGACTGTACCTCGTTTTATGGAGCTTCATCTCACTTTCATGGGCTAGCGACGCATGGTCTTTTGACCGTTTTATGGAGTTCGGATCATCGGGCGTACTATTGTACTATGTCATTGTTCCGACTTATCAGGTTCATCAGACGTACCATTGTACAACGTCGTTGTTCCGTCTTATTGAGTTTTAGGTTTCTCGGGCGTACCGTTGTACTACGTCGTTGCAGCAGCTCTATGGGTTAGCGACCTATGGGATAGCGTCTCATTTGTGATACACGTGTTGGTGAGTTTTCATGCTACCGTTTGTGATAGGCCTCCCCCTTTGTGCTTTCTGGATTTCTAATTATTGATTTCTAGAATTTACGTTTCACCAATTTTTGTGGTTTATATTGATATATTTTATCAATATTTGGGGTCCGGTGAATAAGCTAAGAATATGATATTCTTTTTGGTGATTTGAGAAAGTTTGGGATATTATATAATTTTTATTGTTATCATACATTTTTGTTATATCTCTTATCCTATCTCATTTTATATGATATTTATAGCTAGACTGATCCGTTTATTATTTTTCTTTTTAAACAATACTCGGGTCAGACCATGGTACTACATGTGCTTCCTCTTGACTTCTTAGCAGGGCATAGCTTCTGACTTTTGGCTAACTACTTTAGTTTAGTAGTTTTTTCTTTTATACATTCGAGATGGAAATTCCTTGATGTATACATATTCTTTTGTCTTGCACTCGTGCCTATTCTTTTGTGATGTATTGGATCTTGCATGACCACCACTTTGATGTACACTTTTATGTGATATATTCATATCTGTTTCCACCTTAGTAATATGAATATTTATGACTGATTTGTGTTATGCTTATTTTATATTTGATTCCAAAGACTACATAGCCACTGCGTAGTAGCTTTGAGTTTGTATTTGATATGTCAGATTTCCTCTTCAAATGAAATGCATGTCGTATTGTCTGACATATCGGTACTCGCACAAAGCAATTACACAGATGGTTGCTCCTCAACAGGCTTATTCTTCGTGCTAGTCGACGGCATTACCCCGTAGTGTCCTTGGCTAGTGTGAGTATAGAGGTAGGGTGTCACAACAATCCTTCCAAAATGATTATCGTTATAACTTCCCATAAATTAACCAAAAGTGGAACCATTGCCTCGTTTGAAATTACAAAGAATAACTATTTTTCATTTATTGAAATAGACAGTGAAAACTACTAGAAAGAACATACATATATTACACATCACTTTCATTTTTGGTATATTCTTTATTATTTCAAGTGACACTCTTTTTATACATTTGTGGAATTAGATAATTTATGGAAATTACGTAAAAATGGATACAATTAAATTATACCCGGTTCCTAATAAATTAAAACATAGAAATTCACATTCCAAGTCACATTAGGGAAATCTAACTAATACTAATATTTTTCGACCCAACTGAAAATATAGAATAAACTATGCAGCTTTATCAACATTTTTGACAAATTTAGGGACTGATTTTCAAACTTTCAGGGTATAAATACCATTCATGTTCCAATTAGCTATCTTACAGAATACGTAGGCGATAATCCTCTATGTTTTTTAAGCCTACAAGTCATTAGAATTTATATATGCATAATAAATAAAATTCAATTATATACATTTCAATGTTATAAATAAATCATATAATTTCTCATTCACCTTTCAAGCTTTCCAAATCTTCTAGATCTGAATTCATCCCTTTACTTGACTCCTTCTCCTTTCCAATCCAAAAGAATATGTAGAACAAGATATATATATATATATATATATATATACATACATATATATATACATATACATATATTAGGATTATAGATCTGAGAAGAGATTTGAGGTTAGTCGGAATATATATTTATAATTATAGAAATTACCTTTTTCTTTCGCACTATTGAGTCGCTTCTTCTCATCTTCTCTTTTATTTTTCGCTCTTCTCCGAGTTGTATAAATATAAATATTTTATAAATTATAGAAATAATAGAGAAGAGAAAATGATAAAGCTTGCTACTTTTGTTGGAAAATATAAGAAGAGAAGCGTGGGGTTACACCCGTATTTATGGACGCTCGAATATATCATATCCATTAGATTAAAATAATTAAATTTGGGTTAATTAGCCAAGGTTCAACCCTAACCGCTATTACAAGACCAGTCGACTGCTCCCTTATGGGTAATCGAGCACTGGCATTCAATTGGTCCAAGGAGGGGGTCGACCGATGGGGTCTGCATTTAATATTATTTATTTCCTATTTTCGTTTTTTAATTATTTTCATTTCGAAACTTCAAATGATGATAACTTCTTCGTTTGATCTTCGATTGCAAAACTCCAAATATGAAAGTTGCTTAAAAAATTGCCGTGAACATAATATTGCAAGTTTTGTGGCCAAATTCTGATATTTGCTCAAATTCCATTTTTGAAGCCTTGTTAATTGTTTATTAATTATGGTTAATTTTAGAGGGTGTTACACTTTGGGTTTCTTCTAGGATTGTTTTGGGATTTTGGTGGCTTCCTCTAGAGTCGTACAAGTAGATGTAGGGAGATGATGGACAACTTTGGAATAACTCGAGAGAGTTTGGGGGTTTGAGTGATAACCGAGGAAGTGAAGTAAATTTGACGCATCGATGGGGTGAATCATTTTGGTCCAGTACTTTTGGTGAGAAGTGTACGTGGACTTGGTGTCGAGTACTTTGGGTGAGAAGTGTATATGGGCTTGGTGATGGTCTGAGGAGGCACGTCCAATGAGGTGAAGCGATGTTGCAGGTTATAGCATGTTTTGGTGTCGAGTCATGTGCAAAAGAGATCGCTGATTACTCTAGATAAGATAGGTGTTTCATAAGGTAAGGGTATGTGAGGGCGCTCAGCTGTATGTCCTAGACCTTGATGATGGTCCAGCATGCCTTGGTGATGATAGTATTTTGGTGAAGGTACATGATCGAACACCGAATCCAGTTGTGACGTGGTGTGTCACTGGCCTTGGTGATGGTCATATAAGTTATCAGATATTAGGAGGCATCTTGGTGATGATGTAGGACCATGGTGATGGTCGGGAAAAAGTGACATCTTGGGGATGATGCAAGACCTTGGTGATGGTTAGGGCAGAGTGGCATCTTAGTGGCAATGCGAGTCCTTGGTGTGGTCGTATGATATGAGACGTTGGTGATGGCAGGAGCGAAGTAAGACCTTGGTGATGATTGTCGCTGCGTGTTTGCTACGTGTTTGTTGTGTATTTGTTATGTTTGTTGTGTTCTTGGTATGAATGTCATACTGTTTTGTTATATCCCTATACCATATATGTTTCTTAGCGTGGTAAGCCCAATATGTGTTGGTAGTTTACATACACTTTGTTTATGTGCAAACTCTTTAGATGCAGGGACAAATCAGGTATGATTCTACATACCCTATGTCCTTATTACTACATATGACTTTTATAGTGTTTTGAGATGATATGTTGTTCACACCAGACTATTGTCTTACCCGAGGTTTTATGCTTTATTTAATAACCGTGTTAATAATTATCTAATTAATAAATGGTTAATAAATCTAATTGTGAATCTAATGATTTAAGCAAGAAATTTAATTTTAATTTAGATAAATGATTTGAATTATTAATATTAAAAAGGAAACTTTATTTCAAATTTGGATATTTTATAATATCAATGAAAGTTAATTTAAAGATATGATATAATTTTTTGTTAATTTATTCGATTAGAATTTTAAGAATTCTGGTCGATGCGTTTGGCAACGTTATTGATAAGAGCTCTTAAATACTAGAACGAAACATTTTGACATGGGGATTTGGGAATTTATAGTTAAGAATTCAGATTTCTCATTTTAAATGGAAAGAATTCTAAATCTTGTAAACAAAGTGATTTAATTATGAAATGAATTAATGAATGAATTTTGTTTTCATTTGATGAGAATTCTTTGTTAAAAAAATTAATTAATTAAGTAAAAGAGTAATTTATTTTTAATTATATATATATGGGGTTAGGAATTTGTTTTGAGAAGTTTAGTTAAGACGTTTTTAAGTTAAAAGAAACTAAACTAAATTTCTAAGTAAACATTTGGCTTTGATATCGAAGCCCATTAGCAAATATGATGCCCGATACTCTAAACCCTTATCCATTTCCAACTTCTAATAAATCATTTCACGTTTATTTTCAATGGGGTAAAAGAAATGAAAGAAGCAAGCAACTCATAAATTTAGACCTAGTTTTGATTTTTTTAAAATCAATGAAAATCATATAAATCAGTAGAAAATAAAGTACGAACTATTTATCTTCTTATCTACCATTGTATATCATCAATTTAGGATTTTTAAATTGGTAATTAATCCTTGAAATTTGGAGTTAGGGGATATTGAAGTGTTGTTGGATTTGATAATTTAAGTTGAGAAGTTTTGGGGTAGGAGCAGTCTATAGCTTTCAATTTCAGCTTATTCTCAATTATAGTTTTTTCTTCCTCTTTTAATTCAAAATTGATTATTGTTAGATTATACATGAATCAATGGACTGTTGTTAAATAGGAAATTAGAAAATCAAAAAAATCTAGCAACTGTCAGTATAAAGTTGAATGCAGTTACTATGTTTGAATACAATCCCTTTTAGGTGTGAAATTAGTGTGATATTGATGGTGTTATTGTTTGAGTAAACCTGATATTGCATCCATCGTCTTTTGGAAATTTACCTAAACTTCAAACCCATAATCATCATAGCGAACTATGATCAAATGGGTAAAATATGCCCAGTATTTCTCGATGACCAATCGACCGGTCCACCACCATCGATCGATCGGTGGTGCTAAAAAATGGACATTGTTGCCTAGTTCTTGATTATATTATTCTATTAATTTAAATCGGTTGAATTTCTTTGTTCTTGAGCTTATTTATGTTATGTTATCTTTTGATTTCCAACGGCATTTGATTCGTTAAAACCTTAATTCTTTTTAATATAGAATTATTAATTTGAAGAAGTCGTATGATTAAAAAGTTTTAATTTTTGAAAAGAATTGATAATCTATTTGTTAAAAATTGCAAATTCCATTAGTATGATTATGTATATATATGTATGTATGTATATAGAAGGTTTCTATTTTAAAATGTATAGTTAAATAAGATTTAAAGCTTTTATGATTTATGATAAATCTTTATAAGAATATATAACAATATATATATTATAAAGAAAAGTATCGATTTTTAATTCTTATTAAAGACATTCTATTTAAATTAGAAATCTTTTTATTCTTATCTTTTGAAAATACAAGTAAACAAGCTCAAATTGAATTTCTATTTGGATTTCTTGATTTTCTATGAAACAAAGCATTTTGTAAAGATTGAATTGTCGATTTGGTATAGGATATTTCATATAATTCTTTCAATTGTTATAATAATTTGTTAAATGGAGTTTGAGTGGAATTCACTAGATTTTTGTAAATACTCGAATTTACTATCTGGTATGGGACAATTAGTTAAATTCTGATGATTACTTAAGTGACAGTAATTAACACTTGAAATTGTATTATCTTAGGGTGTTCGGATTTCAGGCCAATAGATCCCCAAGAGACGATGACTCACTTTTCATCGACCTGAGAGTTGATATATTTTAAATTGTTTGACAGTAAGTGATGTTTACCTACTTTGTGTCGTTAGATAAATTCACATTGTTAGTTTACTTCGTGTTGTTAGACTATTCGCATATCTGGTCTACTTCATGTCGTTAGACCACTACACTATGTGGCAGGTCTACTTCTTGTTGTTAGGCTTCATGTCACTATATGATTAGGTACACAAACGATGCTTACCTACTTTGGGTTGTTAGGTAAATTCATATAGTTAGTTTACTTCATGTTGCTAAACTATTCGCATATCCGCTCAATTTTTTGTCGCTAGACCACGACACTTAATGGCGGGATCTACTTTGTGTTGTTAGACTCCATGTTGCTGTGTTATTATTTCATTAATGATGATTATTTCCTCGGAGATTTTAGGATGAATGTATTGTATCTTTCGACTTTGAGTTTTGAATTGTTATCACCATATTTTTAATGATAGTCGATCGAGACTTGATATGGATTTATGAAATGGTTATTTAATTGATATGCCTTATTTTGATCATTTATTATGGCGTATTTTATTATGGATTATTTATTTTTAAGTCATATGGTTATGATATAAGCATCTCACATTTTTATTAGATATTGTCCAACCCATTTATTTTAAAAAACACTCGGATCGAGCTGAGACTCTATAGGTATAAGGACTCGTTGACCTCTGGATTTGGGTTGGCATTGAAGTAGACTATTTTTATCGTTTGGTTTACTTTATACTTACATATATTGATATCTAAGAGCTATGTCATGTATATTGTATCGTAGTTGTTATGTACCTACCTAGATATGATGTATATATTATGTGGATCTAGTATTGATATTCTGTAGACTTGCATTCTATTATGTATATGATGTATATCACTCCGTTGTGATCTGTGATTCTGGTTTTTTTTTATATTGTATATTGTTCTAAATAATTTAATCGATGTGTTTATTACTTTGTATTAGTACTGCACACATCGAAATTATTCAGTTTAGATCCTCAAAAAGGTATTTAAGACGTGTCAGTATTAATATAAAGATATATTCACATTCGATCGCCCTTAACCAATTGTATTCTTTGTATCATTAGAGGACTTGTAATGTTCTTTAATAATATGGGTATAACGGTGGGGTCGTTACAGCTTGGTATCAAAGCTGGATTTAGAACATTATAGAATATAAAGTGCACAAAGTCGAGATTTAAACCTTAATGACCTAGAGTCTTGTCCCTTGGGTGTGTAATAGTTAGTAATTAAATTAAATATCAGGGATAGGAATATAAAATGATTACTAGGTAATCATTAGGTCGTATTTTCAAATTTTCTTTAAGTATGATTATGCTATATATTATAGAAATCAGTTCCTAATCTAAAATTTGAATGCACAGTGAGCCATGGCTAGAGGCAGACCTCCTAGAGCTGCTACAAGATTAGCTTGTGGTCGTGGTAGGGGAAGAGTGGTTTTGACTCTCGAGTGGATAGCTGAGATGGTTCGGGCTACTCAGGGTCAGGCTACAATTGTCCATCCAACTCGTTCCAATTTTACTTGCCTCTACGGCGATTTCAGATAGTTCGAGGATAAACCATTCAAGCGGATCAAATCTATTGGAGAAGTTCAGGCATGGCTGAAGATGTGCAAGCGTAGTTTCTCTAGTATGGATTTTGGAGATGTTCAAAGAGTTCAAGTAGTAGCCAGTCAATTGTAGGAGAGGGCTTTAGACTGGTACGAGCTATTGGAGGCAGAGATTACAGAGGGACCACTTACATAGGCTTAGTTCAAACATTGATTCAAGCTAAAGTTTCTACCAGATGTAGAGAAAGGCGATGGCTAGGAGATTTACAGATCTCAGGCAGGGTCAGATATTCGTTACGAAGTATGTCGCGATGTTTGAGGCACTATCCAAGTATGGCCTAGATTTTATTAATACTCGGAGGAAGAAGAACCAAAAGTTTATTTATGGCTTGAGCAAGCCATTTAGGAAGACTCTTCTAGTTTAGTTGGATATATCCTTTGAGTCTCTCGATTCAGCACTTCGATTCGAGGAGATGTAAAATGATAGTGATGGGAATAAAGCTATTACGACTCAGCCCAGTTCTTCTCAAAAGAGGAAGCGGCCTTGGAATAAAAGCAAGAAGGGATTTCAAGGAAATAAGGGAAAGGGTGGTAGTTATAGATCTTTCTTTCCTCCATGTGCATGTTATAATTGTGGAGAACAACGTCGTTTAATTAAAGATTGCCCTAAATCTTGGTAGAACCCTTTTGCATCTTCTACACCTTATGATATGTATGCTGATATAATAAGAAGTCAGGGCATAAGGCATCATTTTGTTTCAAGTTAGCATAGAAAAATCAAGGCCATGTGAATGCAGTTAGTTCAGCGGGTGGTCCAGCTCAACAGCAGCAGCAACAAGGTATATCTCCTTCTATTTTAGAGGGCATGATTTTATTTAGAGGATTATAATATAGTTTCTCTTCGATACGGGCGCCTATCATTCGTTCGTATAGAAGGATCTCATTGATTCTACTTCATTGGATTTTGTATGTCTTGTTATTTCTCTGAGGATTGCAAATCCTATTGGAGGATCTGCAACTTTTAGTTTGTTTTGTAAGCATATGGAAATTATTTTGAGTGGCCTGTCTTTCTTTGTCAATCTTCATGTTATTTGTTTCTTAGGTTTTGGTATGATATTCAAAATGGACTAGTTATCTTTGTAAGAGGCCCGTATTTTCTAACCCGAGAGAACTATATTTTTCCGACATCCTCAATCTGGAGAATGAGTCACTGTAGCTCTCGATGAAGCTACTCCAACTCTGTCTGTTTCCGTATATGCTCTAGAATCTTCAGTTAAGGAAGAGATCTCTCATATTCTAGTTGTTTTTGCTTTTCCCGATGTTTTGAGCCTATCTCGGGATCACCACCCGAAAGGGCTATCAAGTTCAGGATTGATCTTGTTCCAGGAGCTCAATCTTTTAGTCATCCTCCTACCAGAAGGCAGCTAAGGAGAATGAAGAGTTGGTTAAGCAATTGACTGAATTATAATCTAAGCAATTGATTCAGTCCAGTATTTTTCCATAAGGTAATGCGATAGTATTTGTAAAGAAGGCGGATGGTACTCTTAGGCTATATATTGACCATAAAAAATTGAATGAGCTTACCATTAAAAATTGTTATACACTGCCTAGGATCGACGATATGTTCGATCAGTTATGCGGTGCTAAGTTCTTTTCCTAGCTTGACTTAGCTAGCAGTTTCCATTAGCTTAGAATGGCAAATGATAGCATTCCTCTTGCAGCTTTCAGAACTAGATACAGATCTTATAAATGGCTAGTGATGCCTTTTGGGTTAATGAGTGCACTTGCATATTTCGTTGACCTGATGAATCGAGTTTTTCAAGAGTATCTCGATAAATTCGTTTTGGTATTTATTAATGATATTCTCGCATATTTTGAATCTGAGGAGGAGCATGTTGAATACCTCATAGTTATTTTAGAGACATCGCAAGAGAATGAGTTGAAGGCAAAATTCTCAAAATGTCATTTTTGGCAGCAGCAAGTGAAGTATTTGGGGCACATAGTTTCTGGTGAAGGTATTTCAGTCGATCCCTCTAAAACCGAACCAATTCAAGACTGGAGGAGACCAAAGACTGTTACTAAGATTAGGAGTTTTCTTGGCTTAGCTGCTTACAACCAGCATTTCATTATAGATTTCTCAAAAGCGGTTCGCCCTCCCACTACCTTGACTAAGAAGAACGTGAAGTATTAGTGGACAGATAAGTGTGAATCAGCTTTTCAAAAGTTTAAAGATCTTCTCACTCACATACTCGTTCCTTATTGTACTTGAAGGGCACTAGGATCTGGTAGTATATACTGACGCTTACGTATCGGGACTTGGAGTAGTTCTTATGTTGAGAAACGGGGTTGTTTCTTATGCTTCTAGATAGCTTAAACCAAGTGAAACTCGGTATGCTACCCACTATTTGTAGCTAGCAACTATAGTTTTTGCACTTAAGATATGGCGTCGCTATCTTATGGGAGAGAAGTTCATCTTGTATACGAATCACATATAGTTGATTTTTTTAAAAGGATCTGAATATGAGATGGTAGAGATGGCTAGATTTTTTAGCTGCATATGATGTGGAGATTCAACATACTCCCGGGAAAGGAAATTGTGCAGTTGATGCTCTTAGCCGCAAGCATCTATCAGTTATTTCTATGATGATGCTAGAGTGGAAGGACCCAGTGACATTATCTACCTGTGATATCTGAGATAGAAATCCAGGTTTGAGATCAAATTTTGTGCTTAATAGTTTAGAAGCACATCCATATTTATTAGACCACATAGCAGGCAGGATTCTTCTCCGACTGATATTTTCCAATTGTGTTATAGTGGTAGCCAGGAAGTGACTGAGTATGCAATTGATTGTAGAGGCTGTCTTCGAAGACGTAGTAGGCCAGGAGTGCTGGACACTGATACACTCTGTAAGGATATCATGAGGGAATGTCATCAATCTAGATATACTATCCACCTAAGGAGCAGTAAGATGTATGCTAATATGATGACATTATATTTTTAGGAAGGGATGAACCATGATGTGGGAACTTTATGAAGCATTTCATTACATATCATCTTGTTAAAGCCGAAGGTCAGAGACCTAGTGGACTTCTACAGCCGTTAGAGGTTACATTATGGAGGTGGGATCAGGTATTTATGGATTTTGTGGATGGACTACCTCATTTGAGGAGTGAATATGATAGTCTTTGGGTTATTATTGATAGGTTAAATAAATCGGCCCATTTTATTTCGGTAAAGTCAACCAGAATAACTCTTATCTAGTGACACTGTATATTAAGGAAGTAGTCAGGCTGCATGCGTTCCCACTGCCATTGTGAGTGACCATGATCCATTATTCACTAGCAAATTCTGGAAGAGCCTTCGGACTGCATTAGGTACTAAGTTGAATCTTAGTACTACCTAGCATCTTCAGATGAAGCAAATTAATAAAGTTATTGAGGATTTTCTTCGTGCTTGCCTCTTAGATTTTAGAGGTAACTGGGTTGATCATATCTATTTAGTAGAATTTGCCTACAACAGCTTTCGGTCGAGAATCGTATGGCTCCTTTCAAGGCATTATATGGAAGACCATGCCATTCTCCGCCTTGTTGGTTAGAAATTGGAGATAAATATGTGCTTGGGCCAGATTGTATTTGAGAAGAGAAGATAGAGATTATTAGGTAGAGAATAAAGGAAGCTATAGTAAGAAAAAAATCCTATGCGGATCAGAGAAGAAAAGACTTGGAATTTGTTGTTGAAGATATTGTTTTTGTATGAGTATCTCATTTGAAGGGAGTAATGCGATTTGGTAGTTCTGGAAAGTCAGCTCCATGGTTCATTAGACCGTATCCTATTACCGAGCGCATCGGTGTCATAGCATATCATGTTACTCTACCTGATCATCTATCTAGAATACACAATGTGTTCCATGTATTTCAGCTCCAAAAATGTCTTAGAGATTCCAAGTCGGTTTTAGAGCCTCCGTAGATTGAGGAGCTTGAGATTCCTCCTGACCTAACTTATGCTTAGATGCTAGTAC
The DNA here is from genome assembly GCA_030765085.1 of Allium cepa. NCBI lineage: Eukaryota > Viridiplantae > Streptophyta > Magnoliopsida > Asparagales > Amaryllidaceae > Allium > Allium cepa. The sequence goes on from CM060941.1 coordinate 6,560,873, forward strand.
AGATTATGGCAACGGGAGATAAGAAGATTCAAAAATAAAGAGGTTCTACTTATAAAAGTGCAATGGCCTAAAAATCCCATGGACTGTACCTGAGAGACTTGCGAATATATGCAGCGGATCCATCTTAAGTTACTTTTAGAGGCATGCATCTGTAAATTCTTTTTTTCCTCTCTTTAATAATTTAATTTTTTTTAATTTGATTAATTATGTTAGAGATTCCTTCTAAACAAAATTGTGGGGATGAAATTTTCATAAAGGGGAGTCTGTAACAACTATGTTAATAATTATCTAATTAATAAATCTAATTGTGAATTTAAGAATTTAAGTAAGAAATTTAATTTAATTTGGATAAATGATTTGGTTTATTAATCTTAAAAAGGAAAATTTATTTCAAATTTGGATATTTTATAATACCAATGGAAATTTAATGTAAAGATATGATATAATTTTGTGTTAATTTGTCCGTTTAGAATTTTAAGAATTTTTATCAATGTGTTTGGCCAACGTTATTGATAGGAATTTCTAAACACCTGAACGAGACATTTCGTTACGGTGATTTGGGAATTTATAATAAAGAATTTAGATTTCTCGTTTTAACTGGAAATAATTTTAAATCTTGTTAAAAAAGTGATCTAATTATGATATGAATTAATGAATGAACTTTTTTCATTTAATTAGAATTATTTATTAAAAAAATTGATTAAGTCAAGGATTAATTTATACGCGCACACACACACACACATATATATATATATGAGGTTAGGAATTTGTTTTGAAAAATTTGGTTAAGACATGTTTAAGTTAAAAGAAACTAAATTAAATTCCTAAGTAAACGTTGGGCATTGATAACCAAGCCCATTAGCAAATATGATGCCTAATACTCTAAACCCTTGCCCAATTTTAATTCCAACTTCTCACACATCATTTCACGTTTATTTTCAACTGAGCAAAAGAAATTAAAGAAGCAAGCAACTCCTAATTTCAACCTTAGTTTTGATATTATTTTTTAAATCAACGAAAATCCTATATATTAGTAGAAAATAAGGTATGAACTATTTGTCTTTTTATCTATCTTTGTATATCATTAATTTAGGATTTTTAAATTGGTAATTAATCTCTAACATTTGGAATCAGGGGCTATTGAAGTGTTGTTGGATTTGATAATTTAGGTTGAGAAGTTCTGGAGTAGGAGCGGTCTATGGCTTTCAATTTCAACTTATTCCCAATTCTAGGTTTTTCTTCCTCTTTTGATTCAAGGTGAGATTTTGAATCTAACACAACTATATTTAACAATGGATGTTCAATTGATTGTTGTTAAATTTTGTGAATCAATGGGTTGTTGTTAAATTGGAAATTAGAAAATTAACGGTCTGGAAACTATTGGTATAAAGTTGAACACCGTCACTTTGTTTTAATACAATCCCTTTTAGTATGAAATTAGTGTGATATTGATGGTGTTATTGTTTGAGTAAGCCTGATATTACATCCTTCATCTTTTGGCAATTCACTGAACTTCAAAACCCTGACCATCAGAGCGAACAACGATCAACTGGGCAAAATATGCCCATTGTGTTGCAACGATCGGTTAACTGGTGGTGCTAAAAATTAGGCAGTTTTGCCAGTTCTTGATTGTAGTATTTTGTTAATTTAAATTTGTTGAATTGCTTTGTCCTTAGTCTTGTTTAGGCTATGTTATCTTTTGATTTCCAGTAGCATTTGATTGGTTAAAACCTTAATTAATTTTTAATATATAACTATTAGTTTGAAGAAGTCAAATGATTAAAAAGTTTTAAATTTTGAAAAGAATTGATAATTTATTTGTGATAAAGTTGGAAATTCCTTTAGTATGATTAAATCTATATATGTGTGTACATATATATATGTATATAAAAGGTTTCTATTTTAAAAAGCATAGTTAAATAAGATTTTTAAAGCTTTTATGATTTATGACAAATCTTTATAAGAATATATATATATATATATATATATATATATATATATATATATATTAATAATAAAGAAAAGTATCGATTTTGGGAAATAATGGTTTGACTTTTAATTCGTATCAAAGACATTCCATTTAAATTAGAAATCTTTTTATTCTTATCTTTTAAAAATATAAGTGAAGAAGTTCGAACTGAATATGTATTTGAATTTCATGATTTCCTAGGAAACAAAGAATTTTAAAAAACGATTGAATTGTTGATTTAGTATAGGACATTTCGTACAATTCTTTCTATTATTACTAAATAGAGTCTAAGTGGAATTTACTAACTTTTGGTAACCGATTGAATTTATCATTTTGTGTTGGACAATTAGTTTAATTCTGATGATTATTTAAGTGATAGTAACTAACACTTAGAGTTGTATTATCAAAGGGTGTTCGGATTTCAGGCCGATAGATTCCCAAGAGACGATGACTCATTTTCCATCGACTTGAGAGTCGATACATTTTAAATGTTTGGACAGTAGATGATGTTTCCTACTTTGTGTCATTAGGTAAATTCATATAGTTAGTCTACTTCATGTCATTAGACTTTCCACATATATGGTTTACTTTGTGTAGTTAGACCACTACACTATGTTATGGGTCTACTTCGTGTCGTTAAGCTCCATATCACTATATTATTGGGTACAAACGATGTTTATCTACTTTGGGTCGTTAGGTAAATTCACATAGTTAGTCTACTTCATGTCACTAGACTATTCACATATCTTGTCTACTTTGTGTCGTTAGATCACGACGCTCTGTGGCAGATCTTCTTTGTGTCATTATACTCCATGTCGTTGTGTTATTATTTCACTAGTGATGATTATTTCTTCAAAGATTTTGGGATGAATGTTTAGTATCTTTCGGCTCTGAATAATTTTGATTTATTATCACCATATTTTTGATGATAGTCCATCGAGACTTGATATGGATTTATAAATTGGTAATTTGATTGATATGCCTTAATTCGATCATTTATTATGGTATATTTTACTATGGCTTATTTAGTTTTAACTCATATGGTTATGATATCATCATCTCACATTTTTATTTGATATACTCCGACTCGTTTATTTTAAAAAGTACTCGGGTCAGGCCAAGACTCTACAGGTACAGGGACTTGTTGACCTCTGCATTTGGGTTAGCATTGAAGTAGACTTTTTTGTCGTTTGGTTACTTTATACTTACCTATATTGATATCTAGGAGCTATGTGTAACACCCCTAGTTTTTTAGTAACATTATCCAAAAGATTTAATTAGAATAAATTAAATAGAATAATGTAGAGTGATAAGGGGATCAAGATTGATAAATAAATTTAGTGGCCATGCTTATTAAAATGAATATGTTATAAATGGTTAAATGTTAACTAAATAAACATTGGGGCATTAGGGTAATTGACGCCCATATTTTCTCCCCTTACACTATTATCCCTATGCCATTCATATTCATTTTATCATAAGCAAAACAAACAAAAGAAAGCTGAACAACAAGCCGGCTATTAGGAGGAAGAAGAGAATATGAAATTCAAATTTGAAGCTTAGGATCAAGCTTGAAGAATCAATCTTCAATTTCCTTATCCAATCTAAGGTGAATAATAATCATAACATCTCGATTTTATGCATTGGTTTTCGTATTTAAGGGTAAATTTGTTTTATGGTGCATTGGATGATGATATGCTTGAACTATAATTTGTTTAGTTTGAACAAGATTGTTTAAAAAGTAATATACACGGTTTTAGGGGAAAACCGACTTATATTGATGTTTAAATGCCATGGAAAAAATTTATGTTATGAGAAACATGATTTTGAAGTTTGGTTTTAATTTTGAATATTTTCCAAGCTATGGAAAGATTATTATGAATTTTCAAAGGAAAATATGGTTATTTGGGTTTATAAATTTATTTCTGAAATTATATTGAGAATTTGGGTCTGAAATTTTGATGTTAGATAACATGATTAAAGTGGATTTCTGGAACTTTTGGGGAATTTTACTAAGAGATTTATTATGGAAATTAAATTATTTTGAAAAGAAGACCTAAATGATTTAATTGATGTAAAAGGGGAAGGGCTAATTTGTTAATGTTATACAGTTTATAGATCTGAGGAAATGCGGCACATGTCTATAAAATAATTTGAAAATTTAAGGTAACCAATCAAGTGTTTACCGTGTGCAAGTTAGTTAGAAAAAGTTTGCTTTATTTGGTAAAATCAGCCTTTTGCCCGGAAAAGTAGGTTTCGCCTTTGTTAACAAGAAATCTTGTCAACACCCCCAATGCCTTATATAAGATTATTTTGTATGGACATAACCATATGATTGAGGGTATTCATTTCTTTGAAAGCATATCCTTCAAGTAGAATGACTAAGTCGAAAGAATTTGAGGTGATAGCTCTAGCCTTTAACCTGGATGACCCGAACGAAAAGAATAACAAATTGCCAAACCTTTCAATCACATCGTGGGGTTAAGGAGGTCGTTTCAACCTTTATTGACTTGAATATAAAAGAAGATTATCTTACCCATCGACCATGTTGAAGGATTAAGGTTCTTATTTCAAGCTTCCGACATGGTTGAGATGATAGAAGATTTATCAAACACTTCGACCTTATCGAAAGGTTCATGATGCCTCTTCAACATTTCGGCTAGGTTATCATGATAGTAATTGTCTTCAAGAGCTATTCACATTCACATGGCTTCCAACGTTATCACTTTACCGAGTCCTATCTCTCCCGGAGGTTGAAAGCAGCCAATCATCAACATCTTTCACCTTCTTTCGATCACTTCGAAAGGTAATATTCCAAACCTTTCGACCTTGTCGAAAGGAGATTCTTGTCCTATTTTATGTTCCTTCGCCGCTTCCATCCTCTTAGGTTGATATTCCCCTTGTATAATACCTCCAAAAGGTGTATATCATTCAACCACGCTTAGGCAAAAATAAGAGTTGATATGATATATCATGAAAATGTACCAGGGATTTGACATCGTGTACGAACTGGGTCACGAGTTGTATTTCCAACATATATGTTTAAAACCATGAATATCATATGTAAGGAAATAGAACTTGAGGAAACATCCCATGATGACTTCATGACATATACTCGAAATGAACAAAAAAGATAAGAAATGAATCATATATGATCAACCATTAATATTGAGTTAACGCCTGATCATGATCATCCTCGAATTCAAAGTTGATCGCAAGCCATAATTCTCTCTATTTTCTCATGATGAAGTTTAATACAAAGCTTGAGAAGTAAACCCTCAATTTGATTTCTAAATTAGGGCTACAAACTTAAAGAGCAAGAGCAAAAGTTATAGAATGGGAGCAGAAAAAGGAAGAATCGGATCCCCAAAATTGGACACCTTGGGTCCTATTTATAGATGCAGAAGGCCTTCCCTTTGGCTTCATGCCTTCGATTGGGTCGAAAGGTCACCTTTTATATGCAGTTGTCATCGTACATCATCATGGACCTTTGAACGTTGTCGAAGGGTCTGCTCCTCCCTATGCCTTCATGAACCTTCCGTTTTTGTCGAAGGGTCTACCTTCTACATGCTATCGTGAACCCTTCGACCTTGTCAAAAGGTTTCTCTTCACTTGTTCACTGTGAACCCTTCGACCTTGTCAGAAGATTATTCTTCATTCTTTGTTGACTCATGAATGTTGCCTTCTTCTTAAACCTTTCGACTTTGTCGAAAGGTATTTTGTATGTTTTCCAACCGGTTCGAAAGGCTTGCTATGCTTTCGAAAAGGTCATTATAGGGTTGCTTGCTCTTGATTTAACTTCTCTATCCTCTTCAGAAGGTAAGATCTCTTTGAATATTGAGAGATGAAACCTTTTGTCTCCTTCGAAAGATTGGGGACTGCTACAAACCGGTAACTGCATTCCTTCGACTCCTTCGAAAGGTATGATCTGAACTTCTTTTCTTTGGTCTTTATTTAATGAGGAATGGTTGCGAAACAATTCTCCTATTCCAATCGAAAGGTACTTGGCGGCTTTGTATCTAGCTACTTTGTTGTGCCTTAGTAATTCTTTCCTTCATGCTTGCGAAAACCTTGTTCTGAAGTTCTTTTGTACTCTTCTTCATTAGCATTGAACAACCCTTTCAACTTCGTCGAAAGGTGACTTCTCTTGCTGCTATTTGTTTGTGCGGAAGCTTTCTAAAAGGCCTTCTTTATCTTCATTCATATTTTATGGTTAACATCCCCGTTGTATAAAGAAGGCTTTTGTTCTTTAGGACAAAAATTCTAGTATTGCCAAATTGTCCCTGCATTCCTGCAATGCATCTAATAATATTTGCATGGTTAGTTCATACTACACGTATCTTTTCAGTTTGGTAGACCCTTAACTCTGATTTTATTCGACGAGAGATTCATCCTTTGAACATTGAGAACCAAATAGTAATTATTTCCTATTTTGCCATGAACGATAAAAGTTACATAAGTTGTAATAAGGGACCCATGCTTCCATGATGGATGGACCTTATTTATCAAGAATAATTGTTTAGAAGCTTACTCTTAGTAATAAAATGTTAGAAGACTATGCATAAATAATTTAGAAGATCATATTTTGCGGCAATGAAGGCTATAAATACCACATCAAATAATACCAGGGAGTCTAGAATTATCTTGATCTTCATAATAGAAGACTGAAGTCCCATATCAATCTGATAATAGTAAGAGAGGACCGAAATACCAATTGGAGCATCCATTATTACATCAATAACGAAAGTCTAGGAGATTACTTTTGATTGAAAAGATTTAGAGGTTCAGATGACTTGTTTTATCATTCGATAATGGAAGATCGTAAGACCGTTTTTGGCTATAAGCAGTAGAAGATTAGAAATCCATATCTGACTAAGTAATGAAAGACTAGGAATCCATTGCTGGTAATAAGTAATAGAAAGCCAAAATACCGTTTTAGGTAATTAATGTCAAAAGACCAAAATGTCATTTCCAGAATATTATTTCTGGTAATTAATAATAGAAGTCCATAGTACCATTAATAATAGAAGAGGAGACGGCAATTGATAATAGAAGACCAGAATACCATTTCTTCTAATTAATAACAGAAGACTAGAATACCATTTCTAGTAATTAATAATAGAAGACCAGAATACCAATCTAGTAGATGTTCATGAAGAGAAGTCAGAGAATTCTTTCTGATTCTTTTTGTCGAACGTGCCATCTTCAGGCTTTGATGATATCTTGCATGCTTTTTCTTCCTTGGGCCCGAGTTTTATTTATCCATTTATTTTGGCCTATTTCAGGCTAGGACTCTTTTGTCCAATTCTCATGTTTATTTCAAGTAGTGCCCATTTCAGGCTATTGTCATTTTAGACATTGCCAATTTCTGGTGGTGCCCATTTCAGGCAGGGACTTTTCTTAGCCTGCCGGATATTTCATCCGGGTTTTTGGTGCGCTCGGCTAGCTTATTCTCAAGCAGGGTCCAAGGACTTACCCGATCTCCCTCTAAGAGGCACCTTAACCTGGCCATAGCATGATACGACTGAGGGCTTGTTCGGTACCTTGACTAGGCCATAGCATGGCGGACTAAGGGATTACCCATCTTCCCTCCAGGAGGTGCCTAATCCTGGCCATACCGTGATGCGGATAAGGGCTTGTGCTACTTTAACCTAGCCATTTCCGACTTTGGCGCGATTAAAGGCTTACGCCCTCCCTTAAGGAGGTGCCTTGACTTGGCCATCTTGGCACGACCAAGGGCCTTCTATGATTATTGGTAGCCTACCATTTTAGGTAGTCCAAGTTTAAGGAGAATTTTACTCCCGGCCATGTTGGTTTTCTTAGTGAATTGTGGTGGAGACATTCTTGATAATTCTTTATTCATTCAAAGTCGATAAATACGATTTCAAATGTTCTGCATTCCAAGTTCTCGGCACCATATTACCATCAAGATGGCATAGTTTGTAGGCCCTTAGAGGATTTCTTCGAAAATTATTAGTGGACCTTCCCACTTTGGTCCCCATGGCCCATCTGATGGGTTTCACGTATTGGCAATTACTCTTCTAAGTACCAAATCTCCTTGTTTGAATGACCTCGTTTTTACCTTTGATTTGTAGTACTTTGATATTCTCCTTTAGTATTCAGCCGTTCTTAAGGCTGCTTCATCACTTAATTCATGAATCAAGTCAAGTGATTCCTTTTTCAGCTCTTGATTTGGGTTAAAGGCATAGGCAATCCTTCGATGAGAAGGTACTTCAGTTTCTACCGGTAGCATTGCTTCACAACCATATGTCAGCGAATACGGGGTATGACCCGTTGCAGTTCTAGTGGATATTCTGTAAGCCCACAAAACTAGGGGTAATTCCTCTACCCAATTCCCCTTTGCCTTATTCAATCTCTTTTTCAAGATCATCTTTATCATTTTGTTAGCAGCCTCAACAGCTCTATTGGCCTTTGGGTAAGCGATAGTAGATAAGCTTTTTATGATTCCATTCTTATGGCAAAATCGTGAAAATTCTTCACTTTAAAATTGGGTTCCATTGTTAGATATTATCTTGTAAGGCATCCCAAGCCTTGTGACAATGTTTTTAATGACAAATCTTAGCACTTTCCTAGAGGTGATTTTTTGAAGCGGTTCTGCTTCTAGCCATTTTGTGAAATAATCAATTGCCACTGCATCATATTTCGCTTGGCCATGGGCTGGTAATGGGGTTAGTTGACTCGGAGGAAGACGTGGTATCTTTAAGCAGCATTGGCACTTTTCACATCTTATAACATACTCGATTGCTTGGTTGGTTAAAAATGGCCAGTAGAACCCTTGTCTCATTATCTTTTTGGCCAGTTTGATCCCATTGGAGTAATCTCCAAATATTCTTTGTATGCTTCCTTTAATATCCTCAATCCGCTCTCGGGTTTTACACATCACAAATAGGAAAGGGCATATCCTTTCTTGTATAGAATTCCATCCATAATGGTAAAGTTTTGGGCTTGTCTCTTTAGTTTTCATGCCTCTGTTTTATCTGCAGGTAGTGCCCCGTTGACGATATAACTCATAATCGAGGCCATCCAAGTATTTTCATAGTATTCTTCCATTATGGGAGCTGCGGATTCTTCACTTGGCCTTTCCTGATCTGTTTCCTCTATTTCTTATGCCATAGCCTATGATCGGGTCAATACCAGTAGCTCATTAGCTTTCTCTTGTTTGTTTCCCTTAATACTAGGATTAGCCTGAATCCCACAAGCACAATTCGAGTCTTTGGGGCCCCTCTTGAACTTACCAACTTAGCCAATGAGTCTGTTTGTGAATTATCTCCCCTTGGTATTTGATTTACAGAGAAATCTTCAAAAAATGTGAGCATTTTTAATACCTTTTTTACATACTGACTGAGTTTGGGATCTTTTGTTCGGTACAATTGTTTGATTTGATTAACCATTAATTGGGAATCACTGAATACCTGAATCCTGGGGATTTTGAGTTGTAAAGCAAGGGTCAATCTTGCAATCATAGATTCGTATTCTGCCACATTAGTTGCTGGGAACCCCAATTTCATAGCATAATGAAGTTTGTGTCCATTAGGAGTAATTATTACATATCTTGCCCCAGCCCCTTGTTCGATTGAGGCTCTATCCACAAATAAATGCCACTTGTGTTTCAAGTCCTTCTCGGATTGCACTTAAACAATCCTGTACATTCATTAATGAAGTCGGTCAATGCTTGTCCTTTTATAGCCGCTCTAGGTTGATACTCTATATCATATCGGCTAAGGTTAATTCCCCACTTAATCAACTTCCAGAGGTTTTAGGTTTACTAAAGACTTGTTTTAATGGAAAGTGGGTCAATACCTTCACTGAGTGTGCTTGAAAGTAAGGTCTTAACTTTCAGGCTGTAAGAACGAAACAGTATTCTAGCTTCTCAATTATCGGATATCGAATTTTGGCATCTTTTACTCTTCAACTCACATAATAAATCGACAATTGTAATTCCTTGATTTTCCTAATCAATACTGAGCTTACCGCATGTTCTGAGATTGCCATGTACAAGAATAGATCCTCCTCATCTTCGGAGCTAGATAAAATTGGAGGTTTTTCCAAATGCGATTTCAACTCTTGAAATACCTTTTTGCAATCTTCACCCCATTTGAATTTTTTCCTCTTCTTTATCACCTCAAAGAATGGTATGCACTTATTAGTGGCCTTTGATATAAATCTGCTTAGCTCTGCTACTTTTTCATTCAAACTCATGACCATTTTACTCGTAATAGGCTCTGCCATATCCTTAATGGCCTCGATCTGCTTCGAGCTAGCCTTAATCCTTGTGCACTAATAATGTAGCCTAGGAATTTGCCAGAATGAACTCCAAAGTCGCATTTTGGTGGTTGAATTTCATTTGATACTTGCGGAGTACTTTGAACATTTCATCCAGATCTTCAAGATGATCCTTTGCCTCTTAGAATTTTACCAACATGTCGTCTACATAAACTTTCATATTTCTTCTGATTTGATCTTTGAACATCTGGTTAACCAACCTTTGGTAAGTTGCCCCAGCATTTATCAACCCGAATGGCATAGCTTTATAATAATAGGTCTCCTCATCTGTAATGAAACTGGTATGCTCCTCATCAGGTTTAAATATAGGGATTTGATTGTATCCAGAGTATGCATTCATCAAGGAGAGCAGCTTATGTCCGCTAGTTGAGTCGACCCGTTAATCTATCCTTGGCAGTGGGTAACAGTCCTTTGGACAAGATTTGTTTAAATCCGTATAATCCACACAAGTTTGCCACTTCTCATTAAATTTCTTTACCAAAACAGGATTTGCCGACTATTTAGAGTAAAAATCTTCTCGGATAAACCCATTTTGTTGCAATTTCTTAACTTCTTCCTTTAAGGCGTCTGTCCTTACCTTATTGAATCGTCTTTTCTTTTGCCTGACCGGAGGGATGTTTGGATTGATATTTAGTGCGTGACTCATGACCATAGAGTTAATTCCAACCATGTTAGAGTGGGTCCAAGCAAAAACATCCTTATTGCCCCTTAAGAACTCTGTTAATCCTGACTTTAAGTGCTCCTCGAGATCCTTTCCTACTCTGATTATTTTGGTAGAATCGGTGGAATCTATTGGAATTTCCTCGGTTTCTTTAACCGGCTTAATTCTTTCAACCTCCCCTCGACAATCTAGCTCTGTAACAATTTCGCTTTCCTTTATTGAGTTGGCATCCATTCTCTTCCTCTTTCCGTAAAAACTGCAAAACACATTTCCCTTTACGCGAATAGTTCGCCTTGGATAGTCCCCCAGCCATTCTCGGTAAGGAACTTGAGCATCAGATATTTAGGTAAGACAAATGCATCCACTTCATCTAGTGCTAGACATCCAAAGAAATCATTGTAGAATGATGGCTAGTCTATGATTATGAAATTTATTTCAAAAACACGAGAGCACGTAGGAAGTCCTAGCTGTACCAAGAGCTTCATTTGTCCCAGTGGAGTTGTTCCCTTGTTGTTGAACCTGAAGATGGGTTCAGGACCTGGCTCAAGCTTATCTTTAGAGATCCCCATTTGTTTGAATGCATGTCGGAAGATCATAGTTACAGTGCTTCCAGTGTCAACCAAGATCTTTGTAACCACCGAAGACCCTATCTGGGCTGTGATCATCAATGGGCCGTTGTGGGGGTGATGGACCCCCTTTCTCAACTCCTAGGGATTGATCACCAAAGTGTGCATGTTGATGTTGTATTTTTGGTTCATGAGTGATGGTACTTCTTGCATAGAAAATACGCCCTTCCTAGCTTCACGGATATACCTACTCCTGGCATTCTGACTTCTTCTTGCTGGATGTGGTCTGCCATATATAACATCAGTTCTATTTTGGGGTGGACTTAGGTTCAATGGGTCTTTATCTTCAATCACATTAACAGTGGTATCGGCAGGTTTTCTTGTCTAGGTCTGTGGCAATGAAATGTGTTGTGGATTTTTCACAAACTCCTTTAGTTGTCCTTCTCGAATTAGTTTTTGAATTATCCCTGCCCATACTTTACACTCATTGGTCTTGTGACCATTTGCCCTATGATACGCACAATAGCCATCTCCTTTCTTTTGATTTGGATAATTTTGAGCTTTGAATGAAGTCGAGAAATTAACCTTATCTTGATTCATTGCATAAATGTAAGAGATTGGTTTGTTTAATGCCACCGTGTTGGCATTAGTATCCTCCCATCTAGACTTTTTGTGGATCCTTTCTGAGCTGAACTTTCCACTGTCCCTTCTTTGATTAAACTTCTTCTTAGAATAGCATAATTCATCCATTGGAATGAATTTTTCAGCCTGAAAATGAAAGTCTTGTAAGTCTCGATAGCCATGGACGAATAATTCCTTCCAGAAAGGGGAATTGTCTATAAGGCCTGAATGAACTGCAATCAGTTTATCACTATCGTTCATTCCCTTGGCTTTCAAAGCTTTAGTGTTAAACCTCTTCAAGTAATCTCCCAATGACTCACCATGGTTTTGTCTTATGTTGGCGAGTACTGTATAGTCGATCGATGGGTTTTTGCATATGAAAAACTGAGTGGAGAATTCATAAGAGATTGTTTCCAAGAATAGATCGTGCTCTCGCGATATTGTCGGTACCACTTAGCAACAGCTCCTTGAAGAGTGATTGGAAAGAGCTGGCATCTAATGGCATAAGAAGCATTGTACAAATCCATTTTACTGTCGAGTGCCATCAAATGGTCGTCTGGATCAGATGTGCCATGATATTTCATTGTAGGAACCTTTACGTGAGATGGAATAGGTGCTGACATTATTTCATCAATGAAAGGGGCAACCCTCTCGTTATCATTTACTCTCTCGTCCTCTGTTTTCTTACACTTGATATTCAACAGATCCTTCACATCCTTCTCTGCTATATCTTTGAGGTAAGCCTCATTATTCAAGTAGTCTTTCTTATTCGGTTTGTAGTCTTTTGAAGTAGAGCTTGCAGAACGGTCCTTGTCTAACTCTTGGATCCTTCCTTGATAGTTCGCCTTTAGTGGGAATCGATACTTCTTTTTAGACAAGGAAATATTAGCTTTACTTTTCATGGCATCAGCGTTGATTTTCAAATTTCTTCTAGGAGAGACAACTTTCTCTTCTGCTATGGCAGCTTTCGTGGATGACCAGTGGGATAGTACATCATTTAGGAGATTCTTTATCTCCGTCATTTGCCGTTCTAAGTGTTTTATTTTAGCAACATGATCCTCTGGTTGAAGATTTTGAGTTGGAGCCGGTTGTAGAGACAGTTGAATTTGAGCCAGTGGTGGAGTTGGTTGAGCTGGTACGAAGACTACCCTTATTCCCTGTTCCTAGGGTTGAAAGATGGCGAAACATTTTCCTCTAGTGAAGTTACATATTCATCCCTTTCGTTGAAGGTGGAAAGCCTTTTTGATCTCGTTTTCCTACAAAAAACCAAATTTCCACAATTAGTTGTATTAATCTCGCAAGGTCAGAGGTTCAAGCCCTCCTTCCAGCGCCAAAAATGGTAACAATAAATCTTGTCAACACCCCCAATGCCTTATATAATATTATTTCATATGGACACAACCATATGGTTGAGGTGATTCATGTCTTTGAAAGCATATCTTTCAAGTATAATGACTAAGTCGAAAGAATCTGAGGTGATAGCTCTAGCCTTTAACCTGGATGACCTGACCGAAAAGAATAACAAATTGCTAAATATTTTGATCTCGTCGAGAGGTTGAGGAGGTCATTTCAACCTTTATTGACTTGAATATAAGGGAAGATTGTCCAACCCATCGACCATGTCGAAGGGCTAAAGTTCTTATTTCAACCTTCCGATATGGTTGAGATGATAGAAAATTATCAAACCCTTCGACCTCATCGAAAGGTTCATGAGGCCTCTCCAACCTTTCAGCTTGATTATCATGATAATAATTGTCATCCGGAGCTATTCACATTCATACAACTTTCAACATTATCACTTTATTGGGTCCTACCTCCCCTGAAGGTTGAAGGCGGCCAATCATCAACATCTTTTAGCTTCTTTCAATCACGTTGAAAGTTAATATTCCAGTCGAAAGGAGATTCTTGTTCTATTTTATGTTCCTTTGCTACTTTCATCCTCTTAGGTTGATACTCCTTTTATAGAATACCTTTGAAAGGTATGTATCCTTCAAACATGCTTAGGCAAAAATAAGAGTTGATATGATATGTCAAGAAAATGTATCAGGGATTTGGCATCGTTTACGAATTGGGTCACGAGTTGTATTTCCTACATATATGTTTAAAACCATGAATTTCATATGTAAGGAAATAGAACTTGAGGAAATATCCCATGATAACTTCATGACATATACTCGAAATAAACAAAGAAGATAAGAAATAAATCATATATGATCACCCGTTAATATTGAGTTAACGCCTGATCATGATCATCCCCGCATTCAAAGTCGATCGCAAGCCATAATTCTATCTATTTTCTCATGATGAAGTTTAAAACAAAGCGTGAGAAGTAAATCCTTAATTTGATTTCTAAATTAGGGTTACAAACTTAAAGAGCATGGGCAAAAGTTGTAGAATAGGAACAGAATTGGAAGAATCGGATCCCCAAAATTGGACCCCTTGGGTCCTATTTATAAATGTAGGCCGCCTTACCTTCGGCTTCATGCCTTCGACTAGGTCGAAAGGTCACCTTTTGTATGAAGTTGTAAACCCTTCGACCTTTTCGAAAGGTTTGTCCATTGCACATCATCATGGACCTTTGAATGTTCTCGAAGGGTTTGCTCCTCCCTATGCTTTCATGAACCTTCCATTTTTGTCGAAGGGTCTGCCTTCTACATGCTATCGTGAACCCTTCGACCTTTTTGAAAGGTTGTTCTACATTCTTTGCTGACTCATGAATGTTGCCTTCTTCATAAACATTTCAACATTGTCGAAAGGTATTTTGTATTTTTTCCGACCGGTTCGAAAGGCTTGCTATGCTTTCGAAAAGGTCATTATAGGGTTGCTTCCTCTTGCTTTAACTTCTCCACCCTCTTTAGAAGGTAAGAAGTTTTTGAATGTTGAGAGATAAACCTTTCGTCTCCTTCGAAAGGTTGGGGACTGCTAAAAACTGTTAACCGTGTTCCTTCGACTCCTTCTAAAGGTTTGATGTGAACTTCTTTTCTTTAGTCCTTATTTTGTGACGGATGGCTGCAGAACTATTCTCCTATTCCAACCGAAGGTGCTTGGCAGCTTTGTATCTAGCTACTTTGTTGTGCCTAAGTAATTCTTCCTTTATACTTGCAAAAACCTTGTTCTGAAGTTCTTTTGTGCTCTTCTTCATTAGCACATAACAATCCTTTCGATATTGTCCAAAGGTGATTTCTCCTGTCCTCTTTATTTGTGCGGAAGCTTTTTGAAAGGCCTTCTTTATCTTCATTCATATTTTATGGTTAACAGCCTCCTTTAAAAGTAACTTTCGACCCATAGCTCCTGCCTTCAATCTATTCAAAACCTTATTAGGTGAAATTAGTAAAGCCGAAACCAATACACATGGTGTCACTTAGTTGGTATGCAGTGGATTGGAGAAAGCCGAAAGGTAGGGTGTCGAAACGTAGCTTCCGATAGGGTCGATACATTTGCTTTGTTTTCTAAAGAAAAGCGCCTGCTAGTTTATAAAGGGGTATCTAAGGAATCAAAATTAATGCTTGTGAAAGGGTTTTTTTTTAAACTTGCTTTCGAAGTAGAACTGTTGCCTTTTTAAAGTTGTAGCTTTTGGAAAATTTACTTAAGGGGTAGTTTCGACCAAGTCGAAACTTTTCTGTAACTTTAAGCCTTTCGATGGTACTGAAGATATCAAGGCTGTCAAAAGGTACTTTTTGTTTTTATAATATAAGCCCCTTCCTATAGCTTTCGAAAGGGGATAGGGGTTTCGAAGGCAATGGTTTCGAAAAGGATTTCGAAGGTAATGATTTCGAAAGGGATTTCGAAGCCAATCTTCCAATATTTTACCCATATGTTTTATACTTTTAAAAGGATGGTGCCGACACCATCATATTTTCCCCAAATACTTTTACATGATAAAGAATGGTTTCGAAGGGGACTTTCACTTACGTTGACTTTGACCCAATTGTTTTGAATATAAACCCAATGGTTTCGAAAGGGGGACTTTCAATGGTTTTAGAATGAGGACTTTCAATGGTGTCAAAAGGGTGCTTCTATTGGTTTCGAAGCTATGCTTCAATAGTTAAATGGTAATACTTAATACATTCAGAAAGTTTCAAAAGAAAGGTTTTAAAGTGTTCGAACGGTAGGAGCCTAATGTTTTGAAAATAGATTTATATGTTTTCGAAGGAGATTATCCAATGAGGTCGAAAGCAAGTTTTCGAAAGGCTATGTAACCCAAACTCATTTTTAAAGGAAGAAACCATGGCTAAATAAAGGAGTTTTGAAAAGATTTTAAGTATGTAAATTTAAAGAAGTGTTGCCTTAATAAAATAATAGGTTAAAGGGATAACCATGTCATGTATGAAAATGATTTCAAGGATATTAAACCCATAGGAGTGGTATTGCTAAGTTATTGTATTTGCTTTTACAAATGTAATATATTCACATGATAAAGGATCTATAACTGCATTTTGGGGATAGAGGGCAGAAGAACCAGTTAGGTTAACCCTAGTGAATATAAATTGATTAAACTCCTGATTGAGTAGAATTACATCCAGGAAGTCAAGGAGACCAGAAGTCAAGGAGACCAGAACCTTGAAATTGTCTGGGAGACAGGTTCATAGTAAACTTATGAAAACTATGATTTGAAAGTTATTAGGGTAAGCAATAGGTTCATAGTGATTCCATGGAAACTATGCATTAAGGAGGGTTAGCAAGGGCTAATTGGTTTGTAATGAACCCATGAAAACTATATCCGGATTAAGTATTGACATCAGTCAATAGGTTCCTAGTCAACCTATGAAAACTATGATAAGAAATAAGTTATTGGAGGCATCAATAGGTTCCTAGCCAACCTATGAAAATTAGGATAAGAGAGGAGTTATTGGAAATACCAATAGGTTCAGGGGAACCCATAAATTAATTAAGTTAATTAGCAGGGGCAAATAGGTTCTTAGCGATCTTATGAAAACCCCGAAATAGGACAGGGAATCCATGAAATATAAAACAGGTTATTAGTAATCCCATGAAAACTAATAGATTAATAGTGACCCTAGAAACTATAAATATGGGAGGAAGTTTATTAGATCGGGGATGGGAAATCAAAGATGTATATATGCAAGCATATCATCATAATATTTCAAAATTTCTGTGTTTTTAACCATTGTGGATGTTGGAGCACAATATATGATTTTTAAACGGTTTTAGGATACTAGTGAGGGCAAAACTCATTCCATTAAGCGGCATGGTCTCACTAGATATCTAAACGGGTTGAGATGTTAGATTATTATTCATACAGGTTTTATATCTGATTTAGAGTTTTTGTTTTCCCCTTAAACTCTCAGGTACTCCATTTATTTTGAGCAGTTTGAGATTTAAGGTTTATAGGTTCTCTTCTTAGAAAGCTTTTGGAGGCATGCATGAGGCTGTTAGTTATTTAGAGTTACCTTTTTTCACCATGTGTTTTGGATGTAAAGGCAAACTTGTTTTATTGCCTTAGTATACTCTGATTAACCAAGAAGCCATCTTCATATGTCGCTCTTGATGTATGTGTGATAATTATATTTTTATGAACGTGGTTAATGTTTGTGGGATTATGTACTGAATAAGAAATATTTTAAACGGAATGTGGAAATGTATTTCGAATTGTTAAAAATTTTCCATATGTGATCTGTATATCAATGTATCTAGCATCACCATATTTGGTCGTCAAGAATTAATAAATATGGATGACTACAACATCTGTAACCGTTAGTTTTGGGCCTTCAAGTAGAGGGATGTGACAAGTTAGTATCAGAGCATAGGTTTATGAAACTTTAAAAGAAAAGATAAACCTAAAAGATTTTGAAACATAATTCCAATATATCAGAAATATGATCAGGGTTTGGGTTAACGCTATAGTGGCGTACTTGTATTTGACATATATATATATATATATATATATATATAAGTATGTGTTCCCCTCTTTTTTAGACCCATTCTTCTGTATCTTACTAAGGCTCGTTTGTAGATTATGAGAAAAAGGATATGGAAGCAGGAAACGGAAAAAGAAATCTAGGTGGAGGAAGCTCCACAACCAACGGAAATGCTCGACCTAATACCAAGAGGAACCCAGGTCGACCTGCTAATGCTAAGCCAAATGGTGAAGCCAATGTGGGTGCTGAAAATCCATCAGTAGATGCAGGGATGGTGTATCAATTATTAGCCAATCTTTTGCAAGCTAGAGTAGCTGGTAATGTTGGAGGAGCTAGTCTTGTAGCTCTAGTTGGATATAATTGTGCTAGGTTGAGTGGAGATTACACCAGTGTGGGTGGAAAGCCATTTGTTGGAACAGAAGATGCTGTTGAGGTCCAGAATTGGCTATTACATTGCGAGAGCATCTTTACCGATCTAGGCTTGGATGATGAGAAAACGAGGAGGTTGGCCTCTGGGCAGTTATAAGGGGCAGCACTTCACTAGTGGAATAGTGTGACCACCGGAGTTTCGAAGGAAGAGGTGACATATGTTGATTTCATAAGGAGGCTCGAGTAAAGGTTTTCATTTGAAGTGGAAAAGTCGGCGTTGATGAGGAAGTTTATGGATTTAGTACAATGAGATATGTTAGTATCTTGTATGCTGCTAAATTTGATGAGCTGTCTCGATATGAATATGCCACTATAGACATTGACAACAGAAGGAATGAAAGGTTCATTCGAGGACTGAGACCAGAGCTTGCTAGAATGACCATGACTTATATCCGAGAACCTTGTAATGTGGTGGTTGAGATGCCATTCGCCATGAAGAGATGCTTGCTGTTTCTATTAGGGAGAATCCAGTTGAATCCCAGGGTCCTTAACGAAAGAAAAGGCAATTCTTTAAGAAGAAGGGAGCCTAGGAATGGGAGGCTGCCAAGAAGGCAATGGCTGATTTAATGTGCTTCAAGTGTGACAAGAAGGGTCATTATGCTCATGAGTGCCAGACAGGCTAAGGGAGGAAGTCTGCAGAGAAGAAGAATGCGAAATGATTCAACTGCAACCAAGTTAGGCATTATAAGAATCAGTGTCCAGAGCCAGTCGGGGAGGACAGAGAGAGGGTTTTAATTATAGGACCACCATCATCTTCTAGGTCAACTGCAGCAGAGAAAGTGAAAGCTATGATGGAAGGTACGCTTTTGATTCAGGGCATACCAGTTAGCACACTATTTGATGTCGGTGCATTTCACTCATTTATATCGTAGTATTTGGTTGATAGGTTATGCATATAACCTACAAACCTTGTTACTTCCTTAAGGGTTGTGAATCCAATATGAGGATATGCAACTCTAGGGATGAGATGTGACTAATTAGAACTTGATTTGTTAGGTCATAGGTTTGCATGCAATCTACATGTTTTTGATTTTGTAGATTTTGGGATCATCTTGGGAATGGATTGGTTGGGTAAGTACGAGGCTAGGATATATTGCCAGGATAGAGAAATATCGTTGAGGCACCCAGATAGTCATAACGTATTCTCAATGGAGAATTCTAGCAGGAGTGTTTGTGATTTGTTAAGTGTCATGGAGGTAGGAGAAGAGCTAAGTTAGGTTCGGGTAGCAAGAGAAGTTGCTGATGTTTTTGAGCCGGTTACGAGATTACCATCAAAACGAGCTGTTGGGTTTTGGATAGATCTTGTACCAGGAGCTGAACCTGTCAGTAGACCACCTAGGAGAATGACACCGACAGAGATGGAGGAATTGAAGGTGCGACCAGTGGATCTAGAAAGAAGGAATTTTATTAGACCAAGCAGTTTGCTTTGGCGTGCAACTGCAGTGTTCGTAAGGAAACCAGATGGGTCGTTAAGGATGTGCATCGACTATCGTAACTTAAACGAAAGGATGATGAAGAATAGGTACCATCTGTCAAGAATAGATGATCTGTTTAATCAGTTGAGTAGAGCCAGAGTGTTTTCTCAATTGGATTTGGCGACAGGGTCCATGAGTTGAGAGCGGTGGAGGACAACATTCCTTTGAAAGCAGTTCGGACTAGGTATGGTTTGTATGAGTGGTTATGTTGCCATATGGATTAACGAATGCACCTGCTTAATTTTTAGATTTGCTGAACCGAGTTTTCTGAAAGTACTTGGATAGGTTCGTGTTGGTATTCATAGAAGACATTTTAGTGTACTCGAAAGATAAAAGAGAGCCTGAGATTCATCTTAGAGTGGTGTTGGAAATGCTGAGGCGGAACTAGCTGAAGGCGAAGTTTTCCAAGTTTCATTTTAAGAAGAAAGAGGTTAGGCTTCTTGGTCACTTGGTTTCAGAAGAGTGATTTGTTTGCACCAAAAATGGTCACAAACCCCAAGTATTGTGAAAGCACCAAACAATGAATATAATTCAACAATATTCAAACACAAGTCTCAAATCCAAGCAAGCAACAAGCAGCAATACAACGATAACAATTAGAAACGCAAGATTTATAGTGGTTAGGCTATCTCCGGCCTACGTCCACTTCAAAGTTTTAACTTTTATTGATGTTCTTTGCTGGTTACAAGTGATTGCAGCAGTTACAATGATTGAATTTCAGCTATAATAGCTATGGAAGGAAATAGGATCGATTCCGACAGAGTCTGGACGTTGAATGGCCAAAGGATCCTCTTTCTGTAGGCTCTGAGGCTCTATTTATAGGCGTAGGAGGCTCATATCTTGCTCAAACTTCGGGAGACTTTTTCTGGCACGTGAGTGGGCCCATGCGACCGACCCCACCAAGTTTCAACTCGATCTGAGATCGATACGAAGTGATTTCGTATCCATCAAAAAATGACCCAATCGAGCTGAAACTTGGTAGGAACAATCTTTACCTTATATGGAAGCTTCTGTGAAAATTTCATAGCATTTGGATAGGGATTCGTGAGATATGATCGATACGAGGTTAAAGTTTCGAGTGCACTGCCCTGTTCGAACCCACGGTTTCGTATCCCTCCTTTTCGAATCCATCCGAAGCAGGTGCGCATGGTGATGTGGAGTGACGTGGAGTGAGATTCTCGGATCGCTCCACCTTTTACGCCGAGTTGAAAGAGTATTATTCGCATCCATCATCGGAGTTGAGTTCGTGTTGACCCCTTCGTACCGCTTGCATCGATAGTAACGGCGCCATTCACATTGATTATTTATTGGATGCGAACAAGGCCTTCACCATCGATACGAGTTGCGCCACTGATGGATCGATACGAAGCGGGGTCCCCCGAGATCGATATGAATAACATGAATGGATACGAACCAATTGTCAAGTATGATCGATTCGAAGCATGATGGATACGAATAGTTCCACACTGATCGATACGAACTTCGATGGATTCGAGCTAGGTTCGGAGATTCTTGATTGGTTCAAACAAGGCTGAGGTGAGGCCTATCTGATCGCTTCAAAGCTGACTGATTCGAAGACGATCGATTCAAGGTTGATCAATTCGAAGACGATCGGTTCGAAGTCGATCGATTCGAAATGGCTAACTCCTGATGGATTCGAACATGACAAAACTTGATGGATTCGAATGGACCATCACCTCGACCTCTCCATGGATACGAACAACATGCTCTTTCTAACTTGTATCGATCATATCTCATTCATACAAACTCCGATTAACCTGAAATTTGGAACGCTGGTTCCCATGACTTTGCTTGCCGTGTTCTATCAATTGTAGCCTGATTCGGGCCCGGACAAAATCCATCGATATCCATGGTTATCTTGCAATGCATAGTTGATATTCATGACGAATTATTATTGATTTTCATTCAGTTTTGGGTATCTCAGCTTTGCCAAAAGTTGGGATAACATTTTGCTCCCCAAAACACGCCTTTTGGTAAAAGGTGTGTTTTGATCAGTCTCAGTTCGAATATAGCGAGTTCATATTTTATTCAAATCTTATAGCATTTTCAATCAAGTTCATGGCCATTCATAGACCAATCGTTATCAATTTCTTCCAATGAAATTAAGAATGAATTTATACAGTCTCTCCAGACTATCGATGGTCACTCCGGACCCTTGCCAAGCCCATTCTAGACTTGGCGATTGAATAGAAAGATCCCATTGCATTCCGGCGTTGCCTTCTATCCCTTGCACTCCGGCCCCAGCTAGGGCATATAGCAATGTCTTGGTTGTTCTAAACCGATCATAGCCTCTCAGGGATCTTGCTGGATCCCATCCTGTCACTCTCCGGTGAAGGGGAGGCAGCATTGAGTGAGGCGATCCTGTCGCCTCTGGCGAAGCAACTCACTTCTTGCACTCCAGTTCAGTGTATCTGAACATTAAGGGATGTCATGGCCTAAATCGTGGGCCGATCACAGCCTCTCCGGGCTCTTATCGAATCCCGATCTATTCACTCCCCGGTGAATGGGAAACGACGTTAAGTGAGTCGATCCTGTAGCTCTCCGGCGAAGCAACTCACTTCTTGCACTCCGTACCCCGCCTCTCCGGGTAGGGTCATAAAGTGATCATTTTCATGTTGGTATTCAATATTCATCCTTTGACTCTCCGGTCAAAGGTTTATTTCAAGAAATTCTAATTTATTTATTTAAATTCAGGTCCTAGATGTTCAATCTCAAACATCAGGAAAAAGCTAAACATTGCTCTCCGGGCATATTGGTCTATCTCCATCTTAGAGCATGCCTAGGGATCTCTCTGATTCCCGTACATGAGTAATTGGAGTAGCCATTTATTCTGAAAATAAATCTAAATAAAATTATTTGACCGAAGTCCAAATCCTGGACTTGGCCCCTGTCATCTTTAATCAGTGGATGACGAGTCGTGATCCCGATCCAGGATCGTTCCTATTAGGTGGAGGCGGTAGTTGTTCAGGCCTTACCACTGTTGTCCGTTCTCTGACATATTGTGGCAATCTAACACTCCTGGCATGTTCTTCCACCTCATCCTTTAGGTGGAGGCATTCATCTGTAGCGTGCCCATCCAGCTCACGGAATAGGCAATATTTTCAAGTTCTGCGCTCCCGCTCAGTGGGATCCCTCCTAGGTAGTTTTCGATAGGGGAGTTGCCCTCGAGTTTCAGTGTAAATCCTTTCTAGACTTGCCGTCAGATCCGTGTACTGTCCGAATCTAGGCTCTCGGAATTTCTTCCGTTTATTAGGACCATCACGTCCATCGTCCTACTTTCTCTTTCCTTTGTCCGCTCCGGACTGTTCCCTGGCGGTTCCTTCGCCCTGTACAGCATTTATTTCTCTCCTTTTGGCCCGTGACTCTTCCATCCGAATGAATCTTTCAGCTTCATGATAAAAATCTCCAAGATCTTGTGGGGGATCTCTCGCTAAAGAATCTTTGAATTCGGTGCCTTCCCCGGCTCCTGCTACCGCCGCCATCAAAATCATCGATGGATCCGGGCGATCCACAGAAGCCACCGTTGCATTGAACCGCAATAAGAAATCTTTTATGGACTCTCCGGTCTTTTTCTTGATTGAGGCTAAAGTCATCACGCTCTTGGGTCGCGTCACGTGGACCCTGAACTGTCTCATGAAGCATTCTACAAGCTCGCCCCATTTTCGGATTGATCCAGTCTCCAGTTGTCTGAACCAAAGCGCAGCTAAATCTGACAAGTATAGAGGGAAGCATCGAGCCATCACTTGCTCTGGTGCCCCCAGCACTTCCATGTGCCTGATGTATCTGGTAATATGCATCGTTAGGTCTGACCTCCCGTCATAAGTGTAATGACCCAACTTCCAGACTCCAGGAAGTCGCATCGTTAATAAGAAAGAAAGGGATAGAAAATAGAAAGAAAGAGAAGAAGAAAGGAACAACACATCAGAATTTAAAAAGCGGAACGAATAAATTATATTAATAACATAAAATATTACTTAGATTACAATCACTATCAGAGTACTCAGATATACAACACATACTAGACAGTTATAAACACCTGTCTAGTATTTACAACATAATACAATCCAGAGACAACACAGAACACACAGCGGAATACTATATATATCTAACGCAGAAGCCTCCTGCTCCATTGCTCCTCCAATATTCGTCAAAGCTAACCTGAATCCCTTGGCTACTCGTAAAAATTTGAGTACCCAAGAGTTTATGAAAAACAAAAATAAACTCCGGGTCAGACATGGGTCTGGTGTGAGTAACAGGTTAAAGTTGCTTAACTTTCAAAAACCTTTTGAAAAGAAAGGTATCACGTAAGACTTCCCACACATAAACATGGAAAAGTTTTTACCTTACGCTAACCAAAACATTTGATAGGAAATCCAGTGATATTATAATAGTGTCTAGGGTTTCCAAGTAAATAAGAAATAGCCGAAGTTGTTACATGATTAAATTCCAGCTACTAGCCACAAAAGTGGGTAATACAATCAAAACCGTTGGCACTTATTGATTATGGATTCCATCAATGGCAGGGCTACTGGGGTACCACCCGTCACAGTACGTGGCCTAGATCAACGTATCGAGGATCACTCCCGACCCCCTGCAACACAAAGCCGGACCCATTCCTTACTGAATAGTTTCGAACAAGACAACCTCGCAGTTGGCGTACACTCCAAACTGCCCACACATCCGAAATAAAAAGGGACCTCTAGACAGGGGAAAATCTTGCTCTCCAGTGGGAGCTACCCACGAAGCCTTGCTGCACCTCCCCTGTTTTAGCCATTCCCGGTTGACGAGGCTTGAGGCTACGATTACCTTTAGAGAACACATCTCTTAGAATGCTCATTGTCCACCTGACGATGTTCTGAAAGCATTCAATCCATACAAGTTCGTTCCGGGTTCGAACGAAACCGAAGGCATTATCTCGTTACACTCGTATTGGAATTACCCTCAGAGTTAACGACGATCATCCTTGCACTCTAAATCTCCATCTCGAATCTATAAGTACTATTCCGTCAAACTCATTACGGAATCACCCACAGAGTTATACTGACTAGCCCTTACACCTCGAGTCTTCACTTGCTCCACTTAGATTCACGACCTAACGTTAATTGGAATCGATGTGGTTTTCGGATATCCAAATATGGAAACCCGATCCCGGTCTCATCGAATCCAAAGCGTGTCTTTTAAGGCCAAGTTGTTTTAAAGTTTTAAAACAATTCAATTTCATTATCTATTTACACACAGATATATAAATCATAGATTCACAATAGGTAATCAACATTATCATCACAACAGATAATCTATATTATCATTATCAAAAGATAATCCAAATCATCATCACAATGCAACCAATGCATCCAAATCACTCAACATTATTTATCTCATATCTGAGTTTCAACCGAATCAAAGCAAACAACATTATCCAACCATATAAGCAATGATTTAATATTACACTAATATAATTAATTTAAAGTGAATTAAATTAATTACATTATTTAAATTAATTTAAAGAGAGTTAAATTAATTACTTCATCAATATAAATCTTGCTTTCATAACTATAAATTGATTACAAATTAATTAATTAATCATCTTCCAATTAATCACTTTAATTAATCATCTTTGATTAATTACTCCTTAATTACATCTTATGTAATTATCCTTTAATTAATTTCACAAATTAATTATGCTTAATCCAAATACAGCAATTAACCTTAATTACTTCACAAATTAATTAACTATAATTAATTACATTAATCCTTAATTAATTACACTAATTAATTTCCTTTAATCACTTATTATGGATTAATTTATCTTAATTAATCAATCTTAATTATATCATTATATTAACTAATGATTTCTAATTATAATTAAATTAAGTACCTTGTTCAAATTAATTACATTAAGTAATTATTCTTAATTTAAACCATAATTGTTAACCACTCTTGATTAACTTCATTCAATAATTAACTACTCTTAATTACATTACCAAATAAATTAATTACTCCATAATTGATTATCTCTAATTAATCCCTTGATTAATTCACAAAGTAATTATACTTAAATTACTTCATCATCAAATCACCTTCAAATTAATTACATACAGTAATTACCCATTAATTACTTTTCTTAGTAATTTCTCTTTATTTAATTATATTAAGTAATTATACTCCATAAATCATCAAATGATTATTTTAAATTAATTAAACTGAATTAATTAACTTAATCTAATCAACTAAACTCAGTTAATTACAATTAGTAATTAATTCCTTAATTACTTCCATAAGTAATCATACTACACAAATGATTATCTTTAAATTAATTAATCTAATTAATAATTAAAATTAATCACATTAATTAATTATTAAATAATCCATAGTTAATGACCTTCATTAATTATTAACAATTCATTAATTATTTCTAAAATAATTAACTTATTATTATCATTATTAATTACAAATTAATTAATCATTAATTAAAATCTAATCTTCTTTAATTAATTAATTATTTTTAATTACAAGTTAATTATTCTAAGAATAATTAATTCTAAACTTTTAAGATTAACCTTTGATTACTTTAAGTAATTATTCATTCATTAATTTATTAAAGATTAATTACTCATTTAATTATCCTAATAATTAAATGTATAACAAACCATTAAACTATAATTTAATTTCACCAAGTTTAAAATCAATTTAAAACTTATGCATTATATGATAAATAATACTTATAAAAGATATTTATATAAGATTTAAAACAATTTCTTTTAAATTTAAACAATCAAATTTTACATTATCATTCAAACTGTTAAAATACTTAAATCTATAAAACTTAGATTTATTTAAATCAAAGATTCAAAATCAGGTTTGAATCAGTTTAAACTTTATTTATAACATTTCTTTACATATTCAAATTTCAATTTCAAATTCAAAATTTCTTTTGAAACATTTTTAAACAATAAACCTCTTTAAATTTATTTTAAAATAAATTTGAATTTAAAAACTGAGTCATTTCCATCCTAATATTCAAATTAAACTCAAATTCATAATTTGAAATTAGATTTAAAACATATTTTAAATCTTGCTTTATAATTTCAAAATTCAGTTTAAATTTGAAACACAAAACAGGATTATTAACCTGAACAAAACTAACCTGAGCTATACATTCTAATCCTAACCAAGGCCGAACAAAACTCAAGTCAGCACGAGTAACTCGAATGACATTTACATCTTGCAATTATATAAAACTTCAAAGTGCAGTCATGTTTTACAAGAACCTGCACCAACAAAATACCTGAGCCTACATCACTACTTCTTCGAGTCCACCATCCCATTACTTCGAGCCACACACGAATTTACCCGAAACAAAAACAAGAACTCAATTTTTCCCAAACCATCAGGTGACACCAAGTACCCCGTGCACATGCACCACCGATGCCATCACCTCCGGCTTCTCGCGACTACTCGCGCAAGTCAACGGCCATCACCCTATACTATTCTGATCATCAATCCAACTGTAGAAATCAAAAATCAAAATCGAGCATCGAGCTCGAAACTGGGACCAATTGTCGAATCTGAAAACACCACAAAACCCAAACTCCGATCACCAGAGAAATTATGCTTTCGGCCACGAACTCCTCCACGCTTCATCCATAGTCCACTCAAATCTGGAACAACTCGATAAATCATAGGTGTTGCGGTGATCAAATTTCCAGATGAACACAAAACTAGGGTTAAATACTATAATCCCTACTCACCATAGCCTCAATGCTTAAATCCTTACTTCTATAATTTTCCTTGAATCTTCTATCACCATTCTATCACCAGAAATAATGTTGTCCATCCAGACTTCTCAGATTGACGGCATTATACCAAAACTCTATTTTGATTAAACCAGTAATGCCCCAAACAAATACAAACTAAATATTCTTATTTTAGTTTTAAAATTTAAGAATTTGATTAAGTAATCGGTTTATACACTTGAATTATCTGTAAAATTAAATTCTTACTTTCACAAGTTTACTCTGTTGTACTCTGTGTTTCAGAGGCATTTATCTGTTGTATTTGGTGTTTCAGAGACACTACAGGCTTTTCCTTTATTTTTATAAAATTTTAAACTTTAAACTTATATAACACAACTATTTTTGTTTGAAACCAAATCCTTAACAAAGATTTGAATCATGAGGTCATGATTTTGACCAGAGTATAAATCTGGAATGTTAGGACAGGCAAGAACAGATATCCAACAGCATGCATATATTCAGTAACCATACATAAGAAATACCATCATATATTTTTTTTTCCACACAATCATGACTATATCAATAAATAATCTCAAGCAACTAAATTTACTTAAATTAGTTTAAATAGAAATGTTACTCACAGATTATAGGGACAGAGCAGACTTATTTCAGGAAAAGCTTCCCCTGATGCATGCTGTAAAACTTCAAGTTGCTTCTTTATTTTTTTGTAAACTTAAACTTTGATTTACTCCAATGCTTCTACTCTGAATCACATGCATGTTTCCAGAAATGAAATGCAGGCCTTCAGAAAGAAAACGCAGGCTTGGATTTAGCTTTGTGGTTTGCATGCAAATTTGATGAAGTTCAAAACAGAGAAGGAGGGGCTGCAGGCCTTTTTTTTTTTGGATGAAGTTGCAATTTTTTTTCTTCAGGTTAATGTATTACAGAGTTGCTTCAGGTTTATGAATCTGAGAATGGAATTGCAGTTTGATTTTCTGGTTATTGGAAACTGGTTTTGGATTAGTTTGTGAGAGGGGAATTTACAGGATTTAGTTTTAGAACAGAATTTTGTTTTTGAAGAGAATGATCACAAATTTTTAGATCTTGGTTTGAATCTTGATTACAGATCTCTTAAGTTACGCCTGAAGATTTCCTTACATTTTGAATTGAAGAAGAATAGAAAAGAAAATGAGGCGAGGAAAAAAAAATATGTGTTAAGTAAATTTTTGATTTAATTAAAATAAAAGAAAAAGAAAAACAAATAGGACACTTGTTCTATTTTTAAACATTTGTCACTTTCTTATTTTATGGCTTAACATGTGTCATTTAAGTATCTTAAGAAACTTACACTTATATTTAGAGCATTTTAGTTTTATTTTAAATTGTTTATAAATACCTTTAAACCCTAAATTCTTATGTATATAAATGAATTTCTTCCCACTTTAAATTTATTAAAGAAATAAAACAAAACAAATATAAATACAAGCTTATACAAATAATTTTTTTAAATACTTATTCTTTTTAAATTTCAAAACATCAAAGTCAAATTCAAATTAAATTATAAACTTCAAAATAAAAATCAAGTTATATATGTGTGCATATACAACTCTTATTAAATTTTAAAATAGCAAATACTATTTCTAACAAAATTTATTTATGTTTATAAAAAAACTAAGTATTCTCAATATCATTTGAAAATAACAAATTAAACAATATTTAAAATGATTTATAAAAGATATCATAAATTACTTCTATTACTTAATAAATTAAGATTATATATAAATTTTATTTTAAATTCTTATATATAAATTCATGCAATAATTCAAAAAGAAAATACAACTAAGTTTTTAATGTTAATCTAATTTAAATCCATATTCAAGTTAATTAAATATAAATTTAAACAAATAAAATTTTCCTTTAATATAAACCATATAATTATTTATTGAATTGTCTCTGAAAAGTTAAATGTTAAGTTTAAATCAAATTTCCAATTTACCAAATATAAATTAAGATTAGATAATTGATTTATTTATTGAGTTCCAAATCAAAGTTTATCAATTTACAATTCATACAAATATATATATTATAAACAGAAAACAATTTATTTATTTAAAAAGATAAAATCCTTCAACTTAAATATTTATTAAAACATGATTATTAAATCAAATTCTAAATTTGTTATTAAAATTATCAAATCAAATTAAATTTAAAACATAGATTATTAAATTTATATTGCCCAAATTTCCGGGATATCACAATAAGGATCCAACGTAGGCAGTTTGAACTTTGGAGGATTCCTTGTATTCCTGATATTCAGAGTGAACGAACTCCGGCTGACTTCTTGCAATCCTCCACTTGACAATCCTACTCTCATGATTCGTCGCACTAGACCAATCATTCTTTCATCTCCATCCGAGGGTTGCCCCCTTGTCGCGTTTCTATCCTGCCCTCCAAGTCTTGAAGGGAACTCCGGTACATACTCTTCATGTGGCTCAGCAACAGTAGCATGGACTCCAGCTTGCTGAGCTTTATCCATGGGTCTTCCAGTATCTGATCCTGAGGGTCTACCCCCAAGTCCTTGTTGATTGCCTTCAGGTCCTGCACTACGGTCTTGAACCTGACCTTCATTGGCCTCCGCAATCCTGACTCCTTGTCCTGTACCTGCAGCCACTGCAGTTGGCCCAAGCTTCTGCACGTTCGCTGTTCTTATCTGCTCAAGAAAATTCTGCATTATCTCTTGGTGAGTCTTCATCATGCTTTCGCGTATCGAATTAGCCATAGCCTCCATCTCATCTCTAGTGACATACATCGAAGCTTGTCCCTCTCCAGCTCCAGAGGATGCTTCTTGGCTTCCTCCTTATTGGCTCTGATCAGCTCTTTGTCTTGTTTGTCGAGTCATTGTCTCTGAGTCGGGATTCTTCAAGCTCTTAAATCTGAATTCTGAATCAGGTGTAGCGGGTGCTATTTCTTCTCAGTGAAAGCACCAAACTGTTTGCGCAAAAAAATGGTCACAAACCCCAAGTATTGTGAAAGCACCAAACAACGAATATAATTCAACAATATCCAAACACAAGTCTCAGATCCAAGCAAGCAACAAGCAGCAATACAACGATAACAATTAGAAACGCAAGATTTATAGTGGTTCGACTATCTCCGGCCTACATCCACTTCAAAGTTTTAACTTTTATTGATGTTCTTTGCTGGTAACAAGTGATTGCAGCAGTTACAATGATTGAATTTCGGCTATAATAGCTACGGAAGGAAATAGGATCGATTCCGGCAGAGTCTGGACGTTGAATGGCCAAAGGATCCTCTTTCTGCAAGCTCTGGGGCTCTATTTATAGGCGTAGGAGGCTCAGATCTCGCTCAAACTTCGGGAGACTTTTTCTGGCACGTGAGTGGGCCCACGCGACCGACCCCATCAAGTTTCGACTCGATCTGAGATCGATACGAAGTGATTTCGTATCCATCAAAAAATGACCCAATCGAGCTGAAACTTGGCAGGAACAATCTTTACCTTGTATGGAAGCTTCTGTGAGAATTTCATAGCATTTGGACTAGGGATTCGTGAGATATGATCGATACGAGGTTAAAGTTTCGAGTGCACTGCCCTGTTCAAACCCACGGCTTCGTATCCATCCTTTTCGATTCCATCCGAAGCAGGTGCGCATGGTGATGTGGAGTGACATGGAGCGAGATTCTCGGGTCGCTCCACCTTTTATGCCGAGTTGAAAGAGTATTATTCGCATCCATCATTGGAGTTGAGTTCGTGTTGACCCCTTCATACCGCTTGCATCGATAGTAATGGCGCCATTCACATTGATTATTTATTGGATGCGAACAAGGCCTTCACCATCGATACGAGTTGCGTCACTGATGGATCGATACGAAGTGGGGTCCCCCGAGATCGATACGAATAACTTGACTCCGGATGGATACGAACCAATTGTCAAGTATGATCGATTCGAAGCATGATGGATACGAATAGTTCCACACTGATCGATACGAACTTCGATGGATTCGAACTAGGTGCGGAGATTCTTGATTGGTTCGAATAGAGCTGAGGTGAGGCCTATCTGATCGCTTCGAAGCTGACCGATTCGAAGACGATCGATTCGAGGTTGATCGATTCGAAGACGATCGGTTCGAAGTCGATCAATTCAAAATGGCTAACTCCTGATCGATTCGAACAGGACAAAACTTGATGGATTCGAATGGACCATCACCTCGACCTCTCCATGGATACAAACATCATGCTCTTTCTAACTTGTATCGATCATATCTCATTCATACGAACTCCGATTAACCTGAAATTTGGAAGCTGGTTCCCATGACTTTGCTTGCCGTGTTCTATCAATTGTAGCCTGATCCAGTCCCGGAAAAAATCCATCGATATCCATGGTTATCCTGCAATGCATAGTGATAGTCATGACTAATTATTATTGATTTTCATTCAGTTTTGGGTATCTCAGCTTTGCCAAAAGTTGGGATAACATGATTGTCAGTTGATCCAATTAAGATCGAAGCCGTTGACAATTTAAAAAGACGGAGATGGTAACTGGGATCAGGAGTTTTCTTAGACTTGCTGGCTATTACTGGAGATTCATTAAGGATTTCTCGCGGATAGCAACACCTTTGACTAAGTTGGCCAGGAAAGACGTGAAGTTTATTTGGTCCGACAAATGTAAGGAAGGGTTCTTTAAGTTAAAGCATTTGTTGACCAATGCTCCAGTGTTAGTAGTTCCAGATGGAAACTAAGTGTTGGTAGTATACACTGATGCATGTAGGATTAGATTGGAAGCAGTATTGATGCAGAGGGGTAAAGTTATTACCTATGCATCTAGAGAGAATAGACCGCATGAAGTAAGATATCCTACTCATGACTTGGAGTTGGCTGCAGTGATCTTTGCCTTGAAAACTTGGAGGCATTATATCTTGGAAGAGAGATTTGGGTTGTATACTGGTCACCAGTCTTTAAGATATCTATTCTCTCAGAAGGAGTTGAATATGAGGCAGCAGAGGTGGCTTGAGTTTTTGGCTGCTTATGATTTCGATATAGAGTATACTCCTGGGAAAGGAAATAAGGTAGCAGATGCTTTTATCAGAAAACATCAGAATGTGATGTTGGCTATGTTGGCAGAATGGAATGACCTAGAAGATTTGGCCAATTGTGGCATGTAGTTAAGATCGGCCAATTCTATTCAGGGTACTGCCATGATGTCTAGTTTAAAAGTTCGACCAGTATTGATTGAAAGGATAGCTTCTAATAAGAAAGAAGATCTAGTTTTAGCTAAGAAGATTAGAAGGCTTGAGGTAGGATCAGAGATCGATGATCTAAAGTATTTTAGTCTTGACCAAAGAGGATGGTTGAGAAGGAAAGGATGATTATGTATTCCAGATTTAGAGAGTTAGGGAGAGAAGTTCCTGAAGGACGTAATTGATCCAAGTTTATGATTCATCCTAGAGGGGCCAAGATGTATCAAGATACGAAGAGGTGCTTTTACTATGAATACATGAAAAGGGATGTTGGTCTGTGGATTAGACAGTGTATGAAATGTCAACAAGTGAAAGCCAAATATCAGAAGCCAAGTGGATTGCTTCAACCTTTAGAGATTCCATTCTAGAAATGGGATTCGATATCCATGGATTTTATAAATGGGTTGTGAAGGTGGAATAGGGGAAACGAAAGTATATGGGTCATAGTGGACAGGTTGACCTAGAGTGCTTATCTCATTCCAATCAGGTCAACCAGGATGACACCTGCTTTAGCGAAGTTGTTCATGAAGAACATAGTTAGACTTCATGGGATTCCTAGTAGCATAGTCAGTGACAGAGATGCATTATTCGGTAGCAAATTTTGGAAGATTCTACAAGTACTAGGTACCAAGCTCAAGATGAATACGACATATCACCCACAAATGGATGGGAAGACCGGGAGAGTCAGTAAGATACTCGAGGATTTATTAAGAGCTCGTGTATTGGAGTTTGGTGGATCTTGGGAAGATCATTTGCATTTGATTGAATTTTCCTATAATAATAGTTATCAGATTAGTATAGGAATGGCGTCTTTTAAATCTTTGTATGGAAGGCCATGCTAATCGCCCGCATGTTGGTTCAAGAATGGAGATAGATTGGTCTTAGGTCTAGATTTAGTTAGAGAGACATCAGAAAAGATTGAGTTAATCCAAGAACGAATGAAGGAAGCTCAGTCCAGACAGAAGAGTTAAGCATATAAGAGGCATAAAGATCTAGAGTTTTCAAAGGGAGACATGGTTTCCATTAAGGTGTCACCAATAAAGGGTGTGGTATAGTTTGGAAGGTTGGGGAAATTGGCCTCGAGATATGTTGGTCTACTCGAGATTTTAGAAAGGACTTGAAAGATCGCATACTGAGTAGAGCTACCGAGCAGTTTGGAAGGTGTCCATAATATATTCCATATGTCTCATCTTCGCAAGTACGGGCATGGTCCATAACTACTATTCCTACGACGAGGTTGGAAGATTTGGTAGTAGAGCCTAATTTGAATGTTATTAGGCAACCAGTTCGGGTTGTAGCAAGAAATGATAAAAGATCGAGGACCAAGACAATCGAGTTGGTTAAAGTTCAGTGGAGCGACAACAAGAAGGACTGTACTTAGGAGAAGAGGATAGGATTCAGGATGCTTATCCTAATATGCCTTGATGGCATGTCTATATTAGATTTATATAGATTAGTAACTAGTCAGGTAGGCTAGTATGGATGTTAGGAGTAGTTATCGATGATTGTTATATATGATGGTTAGTCTTTACTGAATTTCGAGGACGAAATTCTTTAAGGAGGGGAGCCTGTAATACCCCTGATTTTTAATAACATTACTCATGAGATTTAACTAAAATAAATTAAATAGAATAATGTAGAGTGATAAGTGGATTGAGACTAGTAAATAAATTTAGTGGCTGTGCTTATTAAAATGAATGAGTTATAAATGGTTAAATGTTAACCAAATAAACATAGGGGCATTAAGGTAATTGCCGCCTATATTTCCTACCCTTACACTATTATCCCTATGTTATTCACGTTCATTTTATCATAAACAAAACAAACGAAAGAAAGCTAAAATCAATCCGGCTATTAGGAGGAAGAAGAGAAGAGGAAATTCAAATTTAAAACTTAGGATCAGGCTAGAAGAATCAATCTCAAATCAATCTTCGATTTTCTTATCCAATCTAAGGTGAGTAATAATCATAGCATCTCTATTTTATGATCACTGATTTTTTAGTTTAAAGGTAAATTCGTTTATGATGTATTGAATGATGATATGCTTGAATTATAATTTGTTTAATTTAAACAAGATTGTTTAAAAAGGAATATACACGGTTTAGAGAAAAACCGACTTATATTAATGTTTAAATTCCACGGAAATTTTTTATGTAATGGAAAACATGATTTTGGAGTTGGATTTTAATATTTTACAAGCTATGGAAAGATTATTATAAATTTTCAAAGGAAAATATGGTTATTTGGGTTTATAAATTTTTTGAAAATTATATTGAGAATTTGAGTTTAAAATTTTGATATGTCGGATAACATGATTAAAGTGAATTTATGGAATTTTTGGGGATTTTTACTAATAGAATTATTACAGAAATTAAATTATTTTGGAAGGAGGGCCTAAATGATTTAATTGACGTAAAAAAGGGAAGGGCTTATTTGTTAATGTTATACAGTTTTTAGATTTGAGAAAATGCGGCAAATATTTGTAAAATAGTATAAAAGTTTAAGGTAACCAATCAAGTATTTAATGTGGGCAAGTTCGTTACAAAAAGTTTGCCTTATTTGGTAAAAACGGCCTTTTGCTCAGAAAAGTGGGATCCGCCTTCTTTAGAAGTAGCTTTCGACAGGGCTTCTGCTTTCAACCTAGACGAAACCTTCTTAGGTGAAACTAGTAAAGCCGAAACCAATATACATGGTATCACTTAGTTGGTACACAGTGGATTCGAGAAAGGCGGAAGGTAGGGTGTCAAAACGTAGCTTCCGATGGGGTCGATACATTTGTTTTTTTCTAAAGAAAAGCGCTTGCCAGTTTGCAAAGGGGTTTCGAAGGAGTTGAAACCAATGCTTGCAAAAGAGTATTTTTAAACCAACTTTCCAAGGAGAGCTGGCGCCTTTTTAAAGTAGTCACCTCCGAAGAAACTATTTAAGGGATAGTTTCGACCAAGTCGAAACCCTTCTATAACTTTAAGCCTTTCGATGGAATTGAAGATATCAACGCTATCGAGAGGTACCTTTTGTTCTTATAAATATATGCCACTTCCAATAGCTTTCGAAAGGGGATATGGTTTTGAAGGCAATGGTTTCGCAAGGGATTTTGAAGCCAACCTTCCAATATTTTACCCAGATGTTTTATGCTTTCGAAAGGATGGTGCTGCACCATTATATTTTCCCCAAATACTTTTATATGATAAAGAAAGGTCTCGAAAGGGGTACTTTCACTTATATTCACTTTGACCCAAAATGATTTTTTAAATATAAAACCAATGGTTTCGAATGGGGGACTTTCAATGGTTTCAAAAGGGGGACTTTCAATGGTGTCGAAAGGGTGACTTTCAATGGTTTCAAAGCTATGTTTCAATAGTTAAATGGTAATACTTTAATACATTTGGAAGGTTTCAAAAAAAGGTTTTAAAGTGTTCGAAAGGCATGAGCCTAATGTTTTGAAAATAGATTTATATGCTTTCGAAGAAGATCATCTAATAAGGTTGAAAGCAAGGTTTTGAAAGGCCATGTAACCCAAACTCATTTTTAAAGTAAAAACCCATGGCTAAATAAAGGAGTTTTGAAAAGATTTAACATACGTTAATTTTAAGAAGTGTTGCCTTGATAAAATAATAGGTTAAGGGATAACCATGTCATATATGAAAATGATTTCATGGATATTAAACCCATAGGAGTGGTATTGCTAAGTTATTGTATTTGCTTCTTTATTTAATATATTCTCATGATAAAGGGCCCATAACTGCATTTTGGGGATAGAGGGTAGAAGAACCGGCTAATTTAACCCAGTAGTGAATATAAATTGATTAAGCTCCTAAATAAGTAGAATTTCATCCAGGAAGTTTGGGGGACCAGAATGTACGATGCCTAAACCTTGGAATTTTCTGGAAGATAGGTTCATAGTAAACCCAAGAAAATTATGATTCGGAAGTTATTGGGGATATCCAATAGGTTCATAGTGATCCCATGAAAACAATGCATTAAGGATGGTTGGCAGGAGCCAGGTTCTAGTGAACCCATGAAAACTATATCTGGATTAAGTATTGACATCAGTCAATAGGTTCCCAATCAACCCATGAAAACTAGGATAAGAAAGAAGTTTTTGGAGGCATCAATAGGTTCCTAGCTAACCCGTGAAAACTAGGATAAGTGAGGAGTTATTGGAAATGCCAACAGGTTCAGGGGAACCCATGAATTAATTAAGTTAATTAGCAGGGCCCATAGGTTCTTGGTGATCCCATGAAAACTATGAAACATGACAAGAAACCCATGAAATATGAAAAGATTATTAGTAATCCCATAAAAACTAATAGGTTAATAGTGACCCTAGAAACTATAAATATGGCAGAAAGTCAATTAGACCGGTGATGGAAAATCCAAGATGTTTATATGTATGCAAATCATCATAATATTTTAAATTGCTACGTTATTTACCATTGTGGATGGTTTTAAAAAGGTTTTAGGATACTAATAAGGGGAAAACCCATTCCGCTAAGAGGTGTGGTGTCACTAGATATCTTAATGTTTTGAGATATTAGATTGTTATTCATACCATGCTTTATGTACGACTCGAAGATTTTGTTTCCCCTTAAACTCTTGGTACTCAACTGAGTTTGAGATTTAAGGTTTACAGGTTCTTTTCTTAGACGAATAAAACTTCCGGAGGTGTGCGGGAGGCAGTTAGTTATTTAGAGTTATCTTTTTCGCTGTATGTTTTGGATGTAAAGGCAGTCTTGTTTTATTGCCTTAGTATACTCTGATCAACCAAGAAGGCATCTTTATATGTCATTCTTGGCGTATGTGTAATAATTATATATTCTTAGTACGGTTAACATTTATGGGATTATGTAATAAACAAGAATTGTTTTGAATGGAATGTGGAAATGTTTTTGGAATTGTTAAATTTTTTCAATATTCTTGTGATCTGTGTATCAATGTATCTAGCATTCCCGTATTTGGTCACCAAGGATTAATAACTATGGATGACTGCAAGTAGGGGGATGTTACACCATGTCATGTATATTATCTAGTAGTCGTTGTTTACCCATCTGGACATGATGTATATATTATGTGGGTCTAGCATTGATATGTTGTAGACTGGCATTCTATTGTGTATATGATGTATATTATTCCCATGTGATCCATGATTCTGATGTTTGATTTATTTATATTATATATTATTCTGAATAATTTAATCGGTGTGTTTATTACTTTGTATTAATACTGCACACGTCAAAATTATTTAGTGCGGATCCTCAAAAAGGTATTAAAGACGAGTCAGTATTAGTGTAAATGTATATTCACATTCGATCTTCCTTTCCCAATCGTATTCTTTGTAGTATTAGACAACATTATTTGTAATGTTCATAGGTATAGCAGTGGGATTGTTACACTTTACTTCTTATTATCTCGGGTACTCATAAATGAGTGGATTAGGGATAATAAGTTTGGATAGCGCAAGGAGTTGTAAGGATCACGAGCTAAAGGCTACACTTTCATATATCATATTTTGGATCTTACTATCGGTTTTTAATCTGTTGTGCACTACTATGGAACTATGTTTGTACTTATATTATTGAATTCACTTGTGGGTGCACTATGCTACAAATCTCCTCTCAATGTGATGCCTATACCATAAGTTTTTGAACTTGGCACTGTCGAATTGGGTTCCATTATAAGAAATGAGCATTTATGGGACCCCAAAGCGACAGATGATGTTTCTAACTACGAAGTTGATCACCTTCTTAATACTGATCGTGGCTGTCGGCTCTGCTTTATTCTACTTTGTAAAGTAGTCGACAACAACAATGACGTACTTCACGCCATCTTTGGACAATGGTAGCACACAAATGATATCGATTTTCCAAACTGCATACGGCTATGGACTGACCATCTACGTAATCTATATAAACAAAGCTTTGGGAATTTTGGCAAACCTCTAGCAATTTTCACACATTCTGTTGTAATCAGCTTCATCTCGGTTGACAATTGGCCAAAAGTATCTGTAGTGAAGAACCATCTTCACCAAAGTTTTCCCTCTAATGTGGTCAACGCAAGCCTCTCCGTGTACTTTCGTCAAGATTCGCTTAGCTTCATCATTGGCAACACATTGAAGCAAGGGGACTAAGAATCCTTTCCTATATAACAGTCCTTCCTGCATAATCAATCTCGAGGCATCACGAAGGAGCTATAATCGCTCATCCTTCTTATTGGGAAGGATTCCCCTCTGCAAATAATCCCTTATTGGAGTCATCCACGACTCCTTCTCACACTCAACCTCCAAGATCTAATCGACATCCATCTGGTCAATGCTCAGAGCTAGTAGCACTTCACTTGAGCCAGGCCTATGAGTTGTGCATCTCTCGAACTGACCAACTTGGCCAGCAAATCAACCTTCACATTCTCCTCTCTGGGAATATGCTTTATCATGTGATACTCGATACTGTCAAGCAACTCGAAGGCTCTGTTCAAATAAGGAGCCAGTCTCGCCCCTTTCGCTTGAAACTCTTTCCTTACTTGGCACACCACCAGTTGGGAGTCGCAAAAGATGTGCAAAGTTTTGACCCCTTAAGTCCTTTGCAATTCTAAGTCCTATGATCAAAGTTTCATACTATGTATCTCTATTCATAGTGGACAAATCGAGTTTTGGGGCACAAAGATTGAACGATCCTCGGGGGTCACTAGCACAACACTTGCCCTAGAACAATGCTCGTTGGATGCTCCACCGGTATACATCTTCCACCCACATCCTGCTCTCCACTGCTATATGGAGTATC
The DNA here is from genome assembly GCA_030765085.1 of Allium cepa. NCBI lineage: Eukaryota > Viridiplantae > Streptophyta > Magnoliopsida > Asparagales > Amaryllidaceae > Allium > Allium cepa. The sequence goes on from CM060941.1 coordinate 6,600,560, forward strand.
ATCTCTAGCAGTGTATTCGGCTATGAAATCTTACTAGCGGTTGGCCCTAGATTGCTCTTCTAGGATGATATATGATATCGTCTTGGCTAAGTTTAATGTTCCATTTTAGTACCCATTTAGAGGTCTCAGGTCGCTATATGACCTACCTCAAAGGCTGGTCAGTCAAAACTTTGATTAGATGAGCCTGGAAGTACAAATGAGTTTACTTGAAGCGATCAACAGGAAATATGCCAGCTTTGAGTAGTTCTTCTCTGCTCCTATAATCATTTGCTTATGTCGTACATGGTCTTCAGATTCAGGACTCCTCACAAACAAGTGCGACACTCAAAGCATGCACCAACACTGCCAGGTAATAAACTAGTTCTCATCTTCCAACGGCTTTGATAGGATTGAGGGTCTCTCCAAGTTATCTACCAAAGCCTGGATAGAAACTCTACACTCTTGTGTCCAAGCAAAGTTTCCCTTCCGTTTCTTGAGGATATCGAAGAAAGGGATGCACATAGCTATGGCTTTAGAAATAGACCTGCTCAAGGCGATAAGCTTTCTATTTAGAATCCGAATTTCCTTCATTGACTTCGAGGCTTCGACGTTCCTCAGTGCCGCAATTCTCTTCGAATTAGCATCTATTTCTCTTGAGTTCACCATGAAACCCAAGAACTTCCCCGACATAACTCCAAACAAGCATTTTACAGGGCTGAGCTTTATTTTATATTTCTGAAGTACACCAAACATCTCTACCAAGTCTTCCACATTATTAGTTGACCGTCATGATTCCACCAACATTTCATCAAAGTATACTTCCATCGAACGCTCAACTCGCTCCTTGAACATGGAACTAACCAGTCTTTGGTATGTTGCTCCTGCATTCTTCAAACCGAAGGGCATGCCAAGATAATAATACGATCCTAAGTCACTTATGAAGCTGGTGTGCTCTTAGGCTGGAAGGTGCATTGGAATCTGGTTATAGCTAGAATAGGCGTCCATAAATGATAATAGTTCGTGCTCGTTTGTTAAATCTACCAACTGATCGATCTTTGGGAGTGGAAAGCTTTCTTTTCGGCATGCTTTATTTGGATCGAAATAGTTGACGCATGTCCTCCACTCCCAGTTGAACTTCCTAACCAAGACAGGATGGGATACCCATTCCGAGTATAGAGCGTCGTAGATGAAGCCATAGTCTTTTAACTTATCTACTTCCTCTTTTAGTATAGCGGGTCGCTCCAGACCTAGGCTGTGATGTTTCTGTTTCATCGGAACACATTTAGGGTTCACATTTGTTGCATGGCATACTATCTCTAGCGAAATCAACACATGTCAGGATGCATCTAAGTGAACATATCCATATTTTCCCGGAGAAAACCCATCAACTTTTTCATCATTCTCATGCTGAGTTGAGGATCCTTGTAGGATCATTCTGACTGATCGGGACATTGATCATCAACTCCATGAGGCCACCTATGCATCCTCTGGCTCCTGCGTTGGGTCCGTATCCTTATGGAACCGACTGTGCTACCCGAGCCATGGCTTAGGAGGTGGTTGTTATGCGTCCATTAACTTGATGCAGAGATTCTTCTCCACAACTTTTCCCTTCTTATGACACTTTGCCTCTTTTGGCTCCACGATGCAACACTCACATCCGGGACCCTGGTCTCTCTGGATAACTCATATTCCATTATCTAGGAAATTTCATAATCAAGCACCATTGATCGATGGCTACTCGAATACTAGCTAGGCCCGATCGGCCTAGAAAAGCATTATAAATAGAAAATGTATCCAACACGATGAAGGTCACAACCCACACTCTTTTAGGTCACCTTCTCATAAAACCATCGGCAGGTCTACACATCCGATAGGTTCTGTCGCCTTATCGATAAATCCTTGGGTACTAGATTTACATTGTTTCAGATGTAGTTTCAGATCTTGCCATCTAATAACATCTGATCATAAGCCTTCTTAAACAGAATGTTGACTGAACTGCCATAGTTGACTTACACCTTCCTCACAATCGTCGACCCAATCAACCTGATATAACTAAAGGATCCAATGTCGGGGCTTCAACCCAATTAGCAACCCTACTCCTAAGAACAACATCATCAGTCATTATTTTGAGCTACTTTATTAGAGCTCCGTGTTCAACGGAAAATCAACTCTCACTCATTGCATGTTTCGAAGCACTTGCATATCTTCCATTTCATTCCAGCTCTTCTCCGCTGGATGTGGTCTACCAAAAATTGTATTAATAATCAATCTTTTTTAAAGCCACCTGGGCTCGTCCTCACCAGGCCTGGCTTGCCCCCTTTGGAGTGATGGTCCTTAGGGGGTTAGAACTTTCTCGCTTTCCATCTACGGAACTTTAACAACTTGCCCTAATTTCTTCTTTACTATTAGATCTTTGATCATATCACGTAAGTGTCTACACTCGTTTGTTTTGTGACCGTGAATTTCATGAAACCTACAATACTTACCAGACTTCCTTTCCTTTCCAATTGACTCCCTCGAAGCCAACTTCTTATATTGTTCTACACCCAGGGTGGAAAGTTAGATGTTTTCGATTGAATTGTATATCTGGGTGTAATTATCATACTTTAGGAACCTAGGCGCTTCCTGGAATTCAGCTTACTGTCTTTGCCACCTTGAACGTTCCTTCTTTGACCATTGCTCTTATTCTAGACATTCACATCAACATTCCTGGAATTCCCTTCGGGCTGCTTCACTACAACATTGCCATGAATTACTTTGGCCGACTGCCCAGTATCAACTTTTTTGGTAGTAGCACTTGCCTCTTCCAAGTGCAAGAACTAATTTGCCTTTCTATAAAACGCATCCATTGTTGGTGGGAGTTTCATTTTCAACCATCTCTTGAAACCGTTACCAGGATGACTCCCTTTTATTAAAGCCATCGGAACAATATCTTCTTGTGCATTATGTACTTCCATCATAACCGTGTAGGATATACTCAGGAAACTTTCAGGGACACTCTTGCTTCATGGAAGAGATTTGACAGTGACATCACTTCTTTATGATGAGTGGTGTGTAAATAGAACAACTCAACAAACTTTCATGCCAACTGATCAAAAGGCTATATGGATCTCCATGGAAGCTGAGTGAAGCACATTGTGTAACACCTTCAAGGAAAATCGAGAAACAATGACATCTGACAACATTGGTTGCTCTGACCGAATCCACATGCCATTTACATTTCATTAAATTTTGCCTTGGATCTATCCTTCCATTTATGACGACATTGTTGGCATCATAAATCTTCTGGAGTATTCTTCACATAGAATCTATTCGGTGAATGTGTTCTGACTATGGGAGGAGCTCTATTATTATTACTCTGGTGTTGATTTTCACTCACCAATCTCCCCATCATTTCAGTCAAGTGCTCCAGGTGTGACGAACCGGGTGTTCGGACCAGTCAAAATCGCTGAAAAATCCGTTCATTCTAAAACTACTAATGAAAACTACCAATATAATGCACAATATTTTATAAATATTCAACATCACTAAATGTATATGATACAATTTCAATTATACAAGTTATCAGAGTAATCAATTTAATCTACTAGGCATGCTTTAATACATACCAAATAAATACAAATAAATCTACTACTGCACAAGTCTGATGAGAGAGACAGTAATAACCATTCCTGCTGCCTTAATAAACATGTCAAATGCGGAATAAAATAGTAAGCAAGAAAAATACGTCAATATATGATATATAGATAACAGTAAACAGAAAAATGTTATGTTATTATTGGGGCTGCATCACTACCACCTGTGACTGCCTACACACCCCTATCTAATTGTGTACCCAATTACATACATGATCAACCGAACGTAGTTCTCTTATCGCAAATAAGACTCATGGAGCCTACGATGCAACAAACAATATCCAATTACAAAACTACCCACTTAGGCTTAATCTTCATTGTAGATTTTTAAAATCGTATTAACTTTACGAAAATTATCTCTTTGGACTTTATTCCCAAATTCTTATTTCAAAACTTTTAATATATATATATATATATCTAATATTTAAGCTAGTCCTTTAAAAAGAGATGCAGGTAATGCAAGAACCGCTTTAATTTGTCCAATGGTCCTGTTTTCGATAAACTTATAGCTTATCCGTTTCCATGCTTTGCTAGAGTGATGATCTGGTGAATATAGGGACCGATAGGTGGTTAGGGTGGAGCCTTATGCTATGAGGAGATATATTTATTTATATAGAAAAGGCTAGGCTATAGGTAGGTTGAAAAGTTCTTAGGTTTATGAGGTGTAAAATATAGGTAGCTAGATGCTGAAATATTATTGGCTTCTATTCTCCAATTTCGTTCTCCAGTGCTGCGATTTCTTCCTCTGTAAGTGTGTCATTTCCTCCCATTTGGCATTAGAAGTACTCTTTCCTTTGTCCTTCTAAAATAAAATATTCTTCTTGGCACTGAGTTTCAACTGGTCCAAGTTTAAGAGACGCTAAAAAACTTTTGACCATAATCCTCTTGTTAGTAGAACTTTGCAACGACCCGATATTTTCAACCATTCACATCCATTATAAGTGTATAGGTAGACACTCATGCCGGAATTGAATTGCTCAAAATACCGCGTTGTAAATAAAAATTTGGCAAATCTCAGAATATACAGTGAATAAAAATCACAGATCGCAGACATAGAGTAATAACAATGCAGCGGAAGTAAAAAATAATAGTAGTTCATGAAGCTACTATATAAAAATATCAGAGTTACATAAAATACAACAGAAGAAATAAAGTACAAAGGAAGTCTCACTACATAGAAGTCTACTAATACAGGAGCTGAAAGGAACAACAGACTGCAAAAGATAAAACTTGACAAGTAGATAATCTCCAGCGATTTCAATCTCCAGAAAGTGGAAATCCAAATCTGTGAATAACTCAGGCTGACCCGAGCGTAAATAAAAATACAAACACTCGAGTCAGGACATACATACTTATACAGTGTAAACCAACTCAAGTGAACTGTAGTATAGGTACAAATAACTTAGAAGATGCTTGGGACCGCCCATCCTCTAAGGATCCGTTAAACTATTTATTATATAGTAATATACGCTATATACAGTAGTGTCTAATCAGTAAAGTATAATCATATAGAAAATAGCGTTAAGGGGATGGTGAACCTTAACGCGGTCGGATCTTTAAAACCAAAATCGTAGTGGGCTCTATATAAGGAGATGACACGGCACGCGAGGCAATGCCAGGGTGGATACACCGTTTGCACTCCCGGACCAGTGGTGACGGCAAGCCAGCAACTTCCGCCCACCTCGAACAATACCCCCGAATCAAAGTGGCGCCACATATCGAATCAAAAGTAATAGAATGGTTTCCGATGGAGCATGCTCGATGAAAGGGTGCGACCCTTTGTGTAGCCCGGTATAGCTCCTGTTTTAGTCATTTATGCCAACTCACGGGAGTTGGGTCCACGTAATATACCTCGAGAACGTCGCCACCATCCTACTTCATTCTGGAATCTCTACCGCGTACACAGTTGTTAAAGTGGTTTTCGGTATTGGCCGGCTATAAGACAATATCTGATCCCGGTCTCTTTAACAATCAATCGTTATTATAACCCGTAGTTATAACTTTTAAAATAATATCTTATACTTCAAAATAAAATATCATTTCAACCCAAATCTTTATCAAAATACAGATTAAATCATTTCCAAACCATTTCAATATATCATCATACCATATCTTTCAATTCAAATATTTCTCAAAATAAATATCAAGTCATTTCTAACCATTTCAATATATTAATTTATCATCTCCTTTCAAAACTTCCTTTCAAATCATTTTAATATATCAAAATAGCTATATTTTTCAAAATCACATTTCAAATCATTTCAATATACCAAAATATCATATCTTTCAGCACCACATTTCAAATCATTTTAATATATCAAAATATCATATCTTTCAGTACCACATTTCAAATCATTTTAATATATCAAAATATCATATCTTTTCGAAACCACATTTCAATCATTTTAATATATCAAAATATCATATCTTTTCGAAACCACATTTCAATCATTTTAATATCTCGAATAGTTAAATTCAAAACTAATTACTTCATTTTAAATCATAAAAATGAAGTTATTACATTTAATAATTAAATTATTAGATTCCTAAAATTTAGACCTTTCGATGTTCATTTATGCACTTAAATTTATTAAACAATGAAAATTCAAGTTTCGCAGCATTTGGAAAATGCTATAGAAAGTTATATTCAAAACAATTCAATTTAACAAAAGACAGCATTTAAAAATGCTGTTAATTAACTTCAATATTCAATAGAATTTCACAAACACTTATTTTTTATTTAAATCATTTTTAACTTATAAAATCATACATTTTCACATTTATAAGCATCATTTAATTTTCCTTAAATTCATGGTTTTATAAAGTTAAATTTCCATTCAAAAATCAAGATTTAATAATAATTCACTTATTAAAATGCAATGTTAAATTTTAAATTCATTACATTAAATTTCAACTTAACACTTAAGTTCAAATTCCCAAATATAACTTAATTTTATTTTTATTTACTTGACTAAAAGTTCACTTTTAAGTCAATTTCATAAATTTTCAATTTAGTTATATTTCAAAATTTCAACTTAAAGTATTCATTCATTTCACATTTCAACTTTATTAAAAATCATTAATATGATATAAAATCACTTTGAATTCATTTAAATTCAAATTATCATAAATTTATCATAATTTTATATTCAATTTAATTTCCAATTATAATTAAATCAAATTTTCTAAAATAACCTACGTTCAAAATTTTCTAACTTTTCATTAATTCATTTTACTTACAATTATTCAGAAAATCAATAATATTTTACAAAAATCCTTTTTAATTAGATTTAAATCAAAATGTTTTAATATTTACATTTCTAAAATAATTTTAAATTTTTTAGAAAACATATATTAACTATGGGTCTGTATATAATTTTCTACACTAGGAAAAGTGATACGGGTAATATATCATTTCAACCCGTAATTTACAAAGAAAATCCGGGTTTTATCATTTCAAGCCCGCAGTCCCAAGTAAATGAAATAAATTGAAAATCATTCAGGCCTATCATTTCAGCCCATAACAATTTTCCCTTATTCTAAAGTCCGTTCGGGTATGTATCATTTCAACCCATAGTGATTTCTAATTTACAGGGAACTTGCAGTGTGATAAACTGACAAAATATACAGAATAGCATGAAATAACAGTAACATATGATATAACAGGTTTAATAACAGGTGTGAACATCATATGATAATAATATAAGCAGTTATAACATGTTAATATAGTTCTACAGATTCACAGGGTGTCAATTCACATTTGTATAAGTATAAACATCTGGTGAGATTTACTCACCTGTATTAACTGGAGATGACAAACAACTACACACAACAAAGATCTTCGAAGGCACGAAAGCATGAATATGATTTGAGAGTGGAGAGCCAAAGATTTATAGCCTTGGATACATTCAAACAAAACAAATATATGAAACATAAGTTTCAAAAACAGGATATACTTAACAATGTTAGAAATAGATGTATAAAACAAAACCAAAGACTTTGAACTTGCTTCCTATGCTTGTTTGCATGGCCTAGGGGATTAATAAGGTCAGGTTTGAGCATGGTTTGGATCAAGTATGGGTAGGAAAAGGCGCGGTTACAAGGTGATGAAGTGGGTAGGAGTTTAAATGTAGAGAATATAAAGGGTTAAGGCATATATAAGAGTTTTGGTGAACTTTTTGGGCTCGGCTAAGGCATGTTTGGGCTCAGCCTTTCAGGTTTCAGATCTGGATAGTAGCTTAGGTGATGTGTGGTGGTCATATCAAGGTGGTGGTGGTGGCCTAAGGTGGTGACCTTGGTAGTGGATGAAGGTAGTGAAGCAACTAGGCTAGGCTAACATGTTTTTAAGGAGTTTTCAAGGCTTTTGTGTGGAGTTTTGTCAAGAGGGAGGGTGCGGCCTGGTCAAGTCAGAGGAGGAGATGATGTTAAGTGGTGGATGGTGAAGAGGAGAATGGTGGGGTGATGGCCAAGGCTAGCTAGTGGTGGCCGAGCAAAACAAACAAAGAAAACAAGGCAAAAAACAAGCAAAAAGGAAGGAGAAAAAGTAGAAAAATATAGAGAAGCCATTACCAATTTTTCTCTAGCCATGAAAATGAGACGAGGAATATGTTTTCATGTGAAAATGATGAAAAAGAAGTCAGCTGAAGATAGTATAAGGAACGGCCAAAATAACTGATGTATTGATTGAAAAAGAAACGGTAAAAGAAACGGTGAAACGACTTTACGTTTCTTAGCTTTTAAAACCTTCCATACTCCCTTTCCTTTTAAATCAAATAAAACAAAATAAAATTCAGCAAGTACATCTAAAAACCTGAACAAAGTGAAATAAAAAAAATATATATAATTAAATGTAAATAAAATATAAAAAGAATTAAGGAAATTGCTTAAAAATTGAAAACAGGGTTCAAAAATTACAATTAAAACATCGATGGCTTTGGAAAAATATCCACTTCATTTTAAAAATATTCTAAAGCAAAATTTTGAAATAAAATAATTTACTTATCATTCCTAAAATAAAATAAATAATTAAATTTTAATTAAATAGAATTTAAATTAAGAAAATGGCTTAAAATTGCGAAGTAGACTTTAAAATTAGAAATAAATTCAATGCACTTTGGAAAAAATTTATATACTTGAAAAATATTTATAAATAAAGATAAGTACACAAAATAAAAATGAATTCACAAAATAAATATATAAAATTAAATTTTAATATAATTTTGATGATGAAAATAGCAGAAAATAGGAAAACAGCCTTAAAAAAAAAAAACCAACACAGTAAACTTTGGAAAAATTATAACATCACAAAAAAAATGTTTTTAAAAATAGAGTATATATCTAACATGTCATATAACACATATTAGAACATTATTTGACAATTAAAAATATAATTTATAAAATTTAACATAAAGAAAATTGTTAAATAATTCAATGTACACACAATATTGAAAACAGTATAACTTTCACAATTTAAATCCGTTTTCCACGAAACCAAAAGTAGTATTCATGTTATAAAATATATTTTCATAAAAAAATAAAAAAATTATAATTTCAAACTTTTTAAATTTTTAAGTAAAAAAATCAAAATTTGACTATTTTGACCAAAATCAACATTTCAGGAAAATATTCAACTTACACAAGTTTGAAATTATAATACACATAATAATCAACATTTATATTTTTAAAATGAAATGTTTGAAATAAAAAAAGTTTAAAATAATTTTAAAATAAAATAAAGTCAAATTTGAATTATACGCAAAATCTAGGGTTGTTACAAACTTTCATATTGAGAAAGAAAGTCATATAACAATATTGTCTTATCTTCATAAATGGAACAGTAGATTCCAATGTTTATTGCTTCAGAAAAAAATTCATTTCCAGCCTGATACTTTTCATTTTCTTTTGAGAACTTCATTTTATCAAATATTTCGAATTCATGCTGAGGCGATTCGGTGACTTTGTGAAGTTTCAAAATTTGGACTGATGGATAAAGACGAATATATTGTCTTTCTTCCCAAATGCTCCAAATTCTAAATAAAAATATAATTTGAAACTTATTTGCATGTTCAAGGAATTTTTTCTTGCATATTTCGGAGATGTAATCTGAAAAGTCTTTAGGACAATTTGTATTCACATAGATTTCATGAACCATACCCTTTTGGATATGTTCTTTATATTTGGGAATGTCGTTAAAACATGCCAAAATCCTTGGCCTTCTATTTTTGTTCTTAATTAGATGTTCTTTTTCAATGAGCTTAGTAATTTCTGTATCTTCAAATTGGTTGAAAAACAAAAGTAACCGGCTTCCGCCAATGAATTGTTGTTGGTATAAAGAGATCATTTCTTGAAATTTTTCGCCAGCATTCCTTTTTTGTGCCTTTTTATTTTCAACTGGCACAGTTTAAGTAATTCAAGAAAATTTTGAATTCTTAAATTTAAAAGGTCACTTGTCTCTATTCGAGACAATATTTTTCCAATTCTCTTTCTTCAACAGATGTGCCGTTGAATAATTCTGCTTCTTTTGCGTCAAGTGCCTTACTTCTTGATGTATTGCAAAATTGTAAAAGTTTGGATACCTTATTTTTTATGTCATGAATAGTTTTTTCTTTTTTGGCCTGTATTGCTTTATATACCACAACGATTTCTCAAGTTGAGAAGCCAAAAATTTGTTGCCCTTTGATCCCCTGATTGAACAGCCTTAAAACAGCGGTTGAACTTATCATACAATTCTAGGTCTCCTCCTTTCATCTGCATATTTTACCAATCCTTTAAAATTGTTTTAGCATAAGATTTTTGTATAAATATGTTGTTGTAATTCTATTTGTCCACTTCCAATATTTTTTCCAAGAAAATTAATTCTTGTTTTTAATAATTCAATTTTTTAAGGCTTAGAATTACACCATTCTTGAGTAGTATAGTTAAAACATGTTGTTTATGTTCTTCTTCTGTATTAGAAAATACTAATATATCATCAATGTATACTATAGTCAATGGTAAACGTCCAAAAATGGAGTACATCCATTTTTAGAATATTTGAGGAGCATTTTTTAGTCCAAAAGGCATAACAAGCCAGTCAAAATGCCCTTGTGGACTACTAAAAGCTGTTAGTTCAATTGATTCTTTATCATCTAGTTTTATTTGCCAAAAACCTGATTTGGCGTCAAATTTACTGTACTATTTTTCTCCCTAAATTTGCATAATGAAATTTTCTGCAGAAGGAATAAAATACCCACCAAATTTCGTGTAACGATTTAATTTTCTATAATTTAGTCCCATTCTAGCTTTTCCTCTTTTAACCTCAGCATGCTTTCTTACTAAGAATGTTGGAGAAGGATGAGGACTAAAACTTTTTTGGATTAGTTTAAAGTCTAATAGTTCTTTTATTTGCTTTGAAAACTCTTCTTTATCAGGTGGTGTAACCATAATACTATTTAATCTTACCTTAGAATCTTTATATTGTTCCATTAGTTCAATTTTACAATATCTTAGTGCTTTGTCAAATAACTTTAATGGATTATTAGAATAGATTGGTTCTAACATATTATGTATTAAAGTTCCAAATTCATTTGCAGTTGGTATATTATACGTGCAAATTTTTTGTTGTAATTTGCTAGGCATTTGTGTACTAACCTTTTCGATTAAGGTAGTATTTTTTTCGCTTAATTTTATAGTCAGATTATAGTATGACGCAATTGTAATAGGTAGTGGTATTCTTGAAACAAGGGTATCGTCATGTTAAAAAAAGTGTTTATTAAAAGGTTGTAGATGGCGGAGATTATCCATTCCTAAAATACAATCATTTTCAAATTCTCATAGTAATAAGGAAAAATCAAGATGATATACTTTATTGTTGTTATATATATCTGGTATTTGAACTCATAATCCTTTTACTTTATAGTTCACAGGGACCCGTCTTCCTATGAAGTCATTTAGCATCCCCTTTTTATCTAAAGGTGTATGTAATTGTTTTGGTATAAAAACTTCTTGTAATAAGCTGACTTCAGCACTGGAATCTAGCAAAGCATGTATTGTGAATTCATGATATTCAGAAATACGTATTGTCAATGGAATATATGTGTGTGTGTGTGCGCGCAATTCTTCTTTTCTTTTTAAAACATGGATCTAATCACAATGTTTTATGTTAAATAATAGAATCTTTACAACCATTCGGTTTGATTCCTATTCTTTTTGTTTTTCTAGGATTTTTAGTGTCCTACCTTCAACTGGGGATTCATGTCGAAAACTCATGCTATGGTTGATTCCCTTTAAAACATCGGGTGTCAGTTCTACATCTGCTAACTCATGAACTGATTGTGTTCTTTGCAATGTATTCGAAGAAGAGGTTTCTTCTTTATTTTTTGTAACTATGGAAATAGTATTTCCTGATGCTATAAAATATTCTACAGGCATGTTTATTTTTGGTTTGAGATATTTTACAAAAACTTGTATTTCATTGTCGAATTTTAGATGTCTTATGTCGACTAATTTTGGTTGGATTATTTTTCACAATCCAACTTCATATAGTTTAATAAACTATTTAGAGGTTATTGATTTAAATGTAGACGTGTCATTTAAAGCCAAATAATATTCCCATTGTATCCCTAGGACTTTGGAACCTGGTAAAAGTTCAATATTTTGTAGATTAACTGGTAACATACAAGCTTTATCTATATTTTGATCTTCAAGACTAATACAAAAATTAGGATGTATGTTTACCCCAAACAATCTATTTGTCAGATTAAATTTTGCTCCTCTAGTAATACTATTTAAAGGATTCTTAGTAATTCATTCATCCATGCAAACAATTATTATTGGAATATCAATACCAGATCTAAAAAGACCAGTTATTTTTAGTTGTATTAATCCTATATATAGATATTTCATTCTTGGATATTTTATTTTTATTTTTTTATTTTGTCTTTATTTAAAATACTTATTGAAGTGAAATCTTCTTTCCCTTTTAACTCTACATTTCCTTGCATACGTTCAAATATGCATGTATGTTGGTTAAGAAATTTTGATTTAAAAGATATAGGTTTGTAGATTTCTCTTTTATCCGAATGAGGACTTACTTCTTTTAATTTTTCTAGATCTTTGTCCGTGATAATAAATTGTTCTCCAGTATTATCTTGTATATTAGAATTTGTAATTTCTTCAGATGTAAAAGTGTTCATATAAATTCGGTATTCATGATATGTTTCTTTATTTCTTGAAGTTTGGGATGAAGAATTACCTAATGGAGTACAAGTTCCTTGGTCATAAAATTCTTCTTTTAGTATTGGAAGATCTTCATATTTGTGTATTACAGGTAATCCAATTGGATCTCCTTTTCCAATCGTGAAATTTCTGTCTTCTAAACTAGTACTTTTAGGAAAATGGAAATATTAGTTATTGAAGTGGTTCTATTAGCTCGTTTGTTATAAAAATATTTTCTTTTGCATGCTTAGGAATATTATGAATTAATCCACCGTATCCTAATGGAATTTTTATTATTACATCCTAAAAAACCTATGTTGTATGATACCTTTTTAGATCAATACTTCTCCCTCCATATAATGTATATCCTGGAGAGTTTAATCTTTTCTTTTTTGGGAGAATTGCATAATTAGTTAAGGGTATGATTTTAATTTGATTATGTGTTTGATTAATTGTTGTCATATTAATCTTAATTTTTTTGAATGATGAGCTAATTATCTCATCTTCTGATTTATTTTCTTCGGAGTCATTTGATGTTTCTTAATAAATCGATTCAATTTCATAAATTGAGGAATTATCTTCACTTTTTATATCCTCAATAGTACCAACATTTATACCATATTCTTCTGTGTTAATTAAAATTATACTTTTTATATTTATTGGACATTCGTAAGCATAATGTCCATATTTATTACATTTAAAACATTTATGACCTTTTTCAAATTTCTTATTTATCTTCTTTCATTTTATACTCTGTTTCCAAATTTTTTTTATTACCCTAAATTTTGGTTTCTTTTTTGTTTAGTATATTTGGGTTTATAATTTTATCCATATCCTGTAGGACAGCCAAATCTCACATTTATATCTTCTGCGTATTTGGAACAACATCCAAATCTAAGTTTAGAATTTTTTTTTTCTACATTTATTTATGAGCTTTTGCTTGTCCACAAACCTTTTCCATAGTTTCCATACAAGCTTTTTTTAGTAAACCCATACTATGGTTATCGTCTATCTGGGAACGTCTAAGGACATCGTATCTTTCTTTAATAATATTATCACATGATTAAGGAAATTTTAACCAAAAAAAATCTTTTGTTCATTAGTTGTTAGGCTATATATTAGACCTATGTATTTGGCAGTAAATTCTTATAACATGCAAATATCACATAACTGTATCTTTAGTAATTGTTTTTCACTACTTTCGTCTTCTTTTAATATCTAACCAGTAAAGTCTGTTAATAGTAATTTTGGTAAACCTGCAAGGGATTCTTGCTTTGATCCTTCATTTTTAATTTGTTGTAAATATTTCGAATTTATTTTTCAATATTCCTTAGCCACACCCAGGCGTCCCCTTTCTAATAACTTATTGCGTAATGTAAAAATTCAATAGTATTCATTACTAGTGGTAACATATATATTGCTCCACCCATATGTTGTAACCATGTATTAACAATTTTTTTCATTTTTCTATGTGGGATTCGATCTGTATTAAATGTTAAATTATTATCTGAAGATGAATGATCATCATAAAAATCTTTTAATTTTTTTTTGTGAAATACGATATCTAATCCAGTCTGCTCTTGTACCATGTCTAAGAATTTTAGGGTAAGGGTGATTACGAGCTCCTTCATAATTATTATTATAAACACTTTCTTCATGCTTAGACATTTCAATATCTGTTTGAAGTGGTTGTGCATTTATTGGTGGCATATTGAAATCTGGAGCTCTTAAGGCTAAAGCGCTTTCCATTTCGTTAGTATTAATTTTATAATTATCGTTTTCTGATTCATTCAAATCATTCGACTTAAAGTAATTAATTGCTGAAGCATATTTTTCATAAAAAGAGTAATCTCCCGTACTTTCAATTTCTCATGTTATTTCCTTTTCTTGAAGATTAATAGAATTTTTGTAATGTATCAGATCAATATCTTCAACATCTACCTTTATTTTTTCTTCTTCTGAACATTTGACCATTTTTACACTATTCATCCAGTGGATTGCTGGACTTTTTTGATTAAAACCCATAGATTTTGTTTGTTTTTCTTCTTTCTTTAGTTTTTTTATTTATTTCTTTTATTTCAATGTTTATTTCTTGCAAAAGGTGTATAATATAATTGTAAATTTCATTTCTGGGATTTTCTTGTGTAGGAAGATGAACAATATGTTCATAATGTTCATTTTTTAAATTAAAATGGCAATTGTGATTGTTTGGAATAATAATTTTATCTTCACCCATCACTACTAAAAAAGCCTCTAATTCCGACAGCAAGGGACGACGGCTATTTTCCGATGGCTTTCGACGGGCCGTCGGTGGCCGTCGGAAGCCATCGGAATTTCGCGAATTATAGGGCTCAGCCGAGCCTTCTTCTTCCTCAATATCCCATATGAAATTTTCTACCAAAAATCCCCAATTCTCTTCTCCAAGCTTTCAGTCTCTAATTTCGAGCTTCACGATCCTCCACGGCTGTCTAATCAACCTACATTGCTCTCAATCTCAGGCATAATATCTTATTTTCGTCAAAAATCAAAATTTTGCCCTAAATCTAAATTTGCATAAGTTGATAAATTAGGATTAATTGGTAATTGAAATAGTTTCCAATAGCGTAATAATGGTTTATAGCATCATATGGTATACCTATTTCATCTTTTATCGTGAAATTGTGAAAAACATATATAATTTGTGGTTGTTCATGTATATGTAAATCGTTGTGTATGCCTTGGTTCTACGATTGTATATGTGTGTAGCGCTAATATTATTGTATTGTGTTAGTTGGAATAAGATAAAATGAACGAACGAGCTATGAGTATTATATTGTGCACGTATTGACTTATGAAACAAAAAAATGCATGAGTCTAAATTATAATTGTGTGTATTGAAAAATGACAAAAATGTTAAACCGGCCTTAAGTTGATGTAATACGTCGAATAAATGTGTTAAATTAAAATATATTTTTGTAAATGTGAACAGTTAGTAAAACTGTATTTCTTCGTAAAATGCGCACATTTAATTAACTAATGTCCCCTAGATAGTCTTTGGCCCCGTCTGACGAGTGTTGCACATGATCGTTATATAAGTAGTTGTTTTTTCAAAAAACAACCATTTATATTCATTTGGTACAATGTTTGTTCGATTTGTCCCTGTATTGGACAAGTTAGGAACACAGTAAGCATTTATATTTTGCATACTTCTTTGCCTCAAACGGTTCATAAAATTTGGGCTTAACTTTCCTTTTTTGTTTCCTTCGTACACGCATTTGTGTACAATGCAGGGAACAAAAGGGAAATACTGCTGAAATTTTGTTGAATCGTTTGAGACGAAGTAATATATGAAATGTAAATGCTTACCGTGTTTGTAATGGAAAGTAGGATGCCTGACCATGGAAAAAAAATTTGCACAATTTTTTATATCGATCCGTTAAAAAATAAAATGTGCCCTATTTTTTTTAAATTTGTGAAGTAGTTCTTTAAATTCAAATATTATACGACCATGAAAATAATCTTTTTCGAATTTGTGTTCTTGAAAATAAATATTAATTTTGAACTTCTCATTTGTCAAATAGGAAAAATGATTGATTATTTTGTTGATCGGAGGAGATGGATGTACCAAAGAAAAGGACTGAGGGGCTCAATAAAAGAAGATTTTTATAATGGTATAAACGTGTTTGTTGAATTCGCTTTAAGTAATAACGGAAACGATCCAGAAATTCGTTGTCCGTGTAGTAGGTGTAGACATTTGATGTATTTGTTACCAGATATTGTGAAAGTTCATTTGTGCCAAAATGGTTCGTACCCGAGTATTACATTTGGGATCGGCATGGAGAAGTTGTAGTAAATACTCCTGTAGAGTCTGAAAGTGTCGTTAACGAAATAGTTATGATGACCCGTATAGAAAATATGGTCGAAGATGCAGCACGATCAATGTTTCCTATGGTTGAAGTTGACGACGATGATGGAAATATTGAAGAACCAAATATTGAAGCAATTTTTTTTATGATTTACCAGATGCTGCTAAGAAACCTATTTGGGATGGTTGTAAAAGCGGCACTCAGCTGTCAATAATCGCAGAATACATTGCGACGAAGTCAAAATACAACATCACTGAAGCTGGCCTTACGGCTGTTGTACAAACTGCAAAAAGACATATGCCGCTCGATAATCTAATGTGTGAAAATTACTATGAAGTTAAAAAACTTATGTCGGCTTTTAGTTTACCTTATCAGAAAATAGATACATGTTTAAAAGGCTGCATGTTGTTTTGGAAAGAAGACGCAAACCTTAGAAATTGTAAAATTTATGACCAGGAGAGATAAAACCAAGAAAAAAGAAGGGGAAGGAAGTTCCGTACAAGCGTATGCATTACTTACCCATAACTTCAAGACTTCAAAGATTATATGCATCTTCTGTAACTGCATCTAATATGAGATGGCATAGCGTGAGAACAGAGGACGAGGGTACGTTGACACATCCGGCCGATGGAGAAGCATGGAAGCATTTCGATAAAACGTAACCAAATTTTGCAGCGGAGAGTCGAAATGTTAGATTAGGACTATGTACAGATGGTTTTTCTTCATCTTCTCAATTTGATTCTAAATATTCATCCTGGCCCATTATCGTCATACCGTATAATTTACCTCCATGGATGTGTATGAAAACGCAATATATGTTTCTTACTGTTGTCGTTCCTGGCCCCGACAATCTGACACAAGGAATCGGTGCATATTTACAACCGTTGATTGAGGAGTTAAAAATATTATGGAACAAAGGAGTAGAAACATATGATGTGTCCAAGAAGAAAATTTTTCGTATGTTTTCTTCTTTGTTGTGGACTATAAGTGATTTTTCTGCCTATTCAATGCTTTCAGGATGGAGTACTGCCGGTCGTCTAGCATGTCCATATTGCATCGATGAAACATGAGCGTTTTCTTTACCTCATGGTAAGAAAATTTCATGGTTTGACTATCATTGATGTTTTCTCCATGTAAATCATTCCTTTAGAGGAGACAAGAAAAACTTTTTAGCTAATAGAGTAGAAATCAGACAACCACCGATGATATGGTCAAGCGAAGACATATATGAACTTGTTAGGGACTATCCGAAGATATATGAAACTGGAGAGCAAACAGAAATTGAAGGCAAATCAGTTGTTCATAACTGGTGCAAACAAACTATTTTTTGGGAGTTGCCGTATTGGAAACATCTTCTGCTTCGTCATAATATAGATGTGATGCACAATGAGAAAAATGTGACGACCGCCCATGACTCCCGCACCAAATCAAGGAAATAATGCGCTAAAAGGTGTGCCAGGCAGCCATGGACGATAGTCAGGGTAAAACAAAACAGAAGAATCTCTATCGCATAACTCACAGCGCATGGATAAAATACAATAGAGAAATATAATATAGTGAAGCTCCATAGAACAGAACATCATCATATAAGCATCACAGTAGTTTCATACAATCATCTACTCAAATCCATACATGAAAGCCTCACTACAAATCACTCAACCAAATACAGCAGCGGATACCCAGTACATATAGTAAGAAAACTAATATGCAAAGCCTCCTGCTCGTCTTCGTCATCTTTAGCGTAGAACTCCTAGCACAGCACCTGTCACCTGCTACCTAGTCTGCCCATCCCGACATGGATGAACAGCCCAAGGTAATAAGAGGAGACATAAAACCTTGAGTCAGACAAAGTCTTAATGAGCAGTAAATCAACTATCAAGCATACCAAAAGAGCATAAAGGATAAAAGAAATAGGAACCAAACCATCCCACTCCACCTCTTTCTACAGTGATAGCCCCAGACATACACTAAGGAGAAGCAAGCATAACAACATAGACAATTAAGGTAAAGCGAATACCACTCGAGTCAAGGACGATGTTTTCCAAATACAAACCCCCAAGGCCTAAACCAAGATCAGATAAGCACCCAGAAAACACCGCTCTTGAAGCCGAATGATAATACAACCAAACATCCATGACTCTGGCTATCACTGTTATCCTTGCCTCGATTTCACCGTTAGTTGAATGACCATCTGTCAAGGGCTAATGGTAACCCCGGTTCTAACCATAACTCCGCACACTGCCTTGTGCCTAGGACTTATCTACTTTGCCCAGAGTACTCAACTACCTACCTGTAGTCTTTTGGGTGTCCCGACTACCTACCTGTAGTCGTTATGGGCGCCCCATGTACTCTTGCTTTTGAGCATGCTAGAACCTTCAACAACGACGAGATCCAAGCCTCCTAGCCATCCTTCTTGACGACTATCCTCATACAAGCTCAAGCTACCTCTTGAACAATCCATTATCAACCAACTTGAACTACTCTTCAAGTTATCAACATGCTTGGAATGATCCCTGCTTGGATTAAGCCAAGACTCACATCATACTTCGCTTCATCGCATCAAAGCAAAGTCTCAACTCAACAACATGGTTTGCCTCATCAAATCATGGCAAAGCCCCATCTCAACATCATCCAATCTATACATATGAGCTTCAACATCCGCTACATATGCCTTAAGCAGCTTTCACCATTCAAGAGCCTTCTTCCATAGCTTTTGAATCCTCTTTCATCATCTTGTTCCAAATCAACTACTAGCTAACTTGGAAACAATCAAATCAATCATACATTCAAATAATCAATCATTCAAACAAGATCTATTAAGCAATTTAAGCAATATCAACTATAATGGCAATTTCGTAAATAAACGAGCAAAAGTCCAACATATGTGAAATCATGGTTTTTAGCATAGATCTATCAATTATAAAACATGGGTTTTGTCTCTAATGCTTATTAAACAAACTTGCATAAGTAAACATCTTCAAAAACCATGGATCTAGACTTAGATCTAAGAAAAATGCATGAAATCTCTAACTTTAACACCCAAACATGCCACCAATCCAATATACTCCTTTGGATCCGCGTGAGAGATAACTACCACTCACCAAATCACCAAAACAACCTAAAATCAATCAACTTCAGATCTGGACAGCAAAGATCAAGGCTTGATCCGGCAATATCTCGTCTCAATCGATGAAATCTAGCTCAAACGGATGAAGATCTTCAACTTTGGCACTTGAATCTTCAATCTAAATCTTCGATCTTGGATGGATGTTAGAACTAGATTGGAATAGAGAAAAGAAGATGAAGAAATGTTGTAGTCGAGTCTTCAAAATGGCAGCACTTCGTCGCTTCAAAAACCGGTGCCAAAAAGTGAGCCAAACCCCTCTATTTATAGGCTGAATCAACCATGAGTCGTCGCTCTTAGGTCGTCGCCGACCCAACTCCTGAGTCGTCCCCGACTCATCCACATGCTGACTTACCATAAGCCACTCACACGACTCAACAACCCTGCCGACCTACGACTTAATACCAGAGCCGACCTAACTAATCAACGACTCAACACCAAGCTGCCTAACGACTTACGACTCATCGTTAAGTCGTGCCTACCGACTCAGTTGCAAACGACCTAACAACACAGCCTTATGGCCGACCTAAGTCCTAGCCGACTCAACATAAGTCGGTCACGATTTAACTATGACACAAACGACTCAACCTATCCCTAACTCGGTCAAACGACTCACGACCCATGGCCTCACCGACTCAACTACCCACGACCTAAGCCCTAAGTCGGTTTTTCTTAAGTCGGTCACCAACCCTTAAACCGCTATCTCGTGAGTCGGTCACCATCTTATGAAGCTAACTCCAATTAGGTCGGTCATTATGAGTCGGTCATATCCTTAAGTCGCCTAAACCCCTTGAGTCGGTCCCTATGAGTCGGTCACGACTCATCACCTAACTTAGCTATGCCTATGAGTCGGTCACGACTCATCACTTGCACTCGGGTCAACTCCTAAACGACTCAAGCTAGAAGCAACACAAACAACACTAACAACCTGTAAATTCTACGATTTATCGACACGTAAAAATACGGGTCGTTACATTCTCTCCCCCTTAGGAATTTCGCCCCCGAAATTCCAAGCAAACAACAGCAATCAAAATTATTCCGCATGCCTATCATCCATGGCAATCAACAATCCATGCAACCAATTCTAACCTCGAAGAGTTCGGGATGAGCTGCCTTCATCCTCTCTTCCTCCTCCCACGTACAGTCGTTAACATCATCACTCCATTGTACCTTGAGCAACGTAATCGTCTTCCTCCTAAGCTGTTTCGTATCGGTTTCAACAATACGAAGCGGCTTACGAGGTCTCGAAACAACTGGATCAACCTCCAAGTCTTCACAGCTATCAGCAGAAACCACCGTAGTTGGGTCGTGCATATACTTCCGTAGATAAGATACATGAAAAACACTGTGCACACCCGCCATCTTTTCCGGTAACTCCAATCTATAAGCGAGCTTTCCAATACGCTCGATAATCGGGAATGGTCCAACAAATCTCGGAGTTAACTTTCCTTTCTTCCCGAATCTAATGACACTCTTCAGAGGAGAAATCTTCACAAAAACCATATCACCTACGTCGAATTCCAAATCCTTACGACGATTATCGGCATAACTTTTCTGACGATCTTGGGCTGCCTTCATTCGTTGCCGAATGATCTCTATACAATCTGAAGTCTGTCGAATCATCTCTGGCCCAAGTATCAGCTTTTCTCCAGTTTCCAACCAACATGTCGGAGAGTTACACGGTCTTCCATATAATGCCTCATATGGTGCCATACCAATACTCGACTGATAACTGTTATTATAAGCAAATTCCACCAAATGAAGGTGATCTTCCCATGATCCTCCGAAGTCCAAAACACATGCTCTAAGAAGATCTTCCAAAACTCGGTTGACTCTCTCAGTCTGACCATCTGTTTGAGGGTGATAAGCTGTACTCAAACACAATTCGGTTCCCAGGACTTCCTGGAAGCTCTTCCAAAACCTACTAGTGAACAATGGGTCTCGATCGCTCACTACACTCTTCGGAACACCATGGAATCGAACAATCCACTTCACATAAAGCTCAGCCAACTTCGATGCGGTCCTAGTCGATCGAACAGGAATGAATCTTGCACTCTTGGTCAAACGATCTACTATGACCCAAATCCCTTCATTCCCTGCTCTTGTCCTAGGTAGACCATCGATAAAATCCATCGACACTTGCTCCCACTTCCATGTAGGAACTTCTAATGGCTGAAGTAATCCACTGGGCTTCTTCTGCTCAGCCTTCACCAACTGGCAGTTCATACACTTGGAAATAAAATTTCCAACATCTTTCTTCATACCTTCCCAGTAATAAGCTCTCTTCATATCCCGATACATCTTATTTCCACCTGGATGAATTGTCAACTTTGAGTGATGACTTTCCCTCAGAACTTCATCTCTCAATCCATCTACATCGGGAACAACCAGTCGTCCTTGCTTTCGGAGCCAACCCTCTCGATCGACCTCGAATCCCTTATCCTTCTCCGGGTCCAATCCAGATTCCAAATCACAGATAATCTTGACAAGCTTATCATCTCCCTTTTGGCTCTCGCCAACCCTTTCCACAAGAGTAGGCCTTATCGATAAGTTTGCCAACATCTTAGGTTCCAATTCACATCTAGGCCTGAAGTCAAATCCAGCCAAATACTCAAGACTCTTCCATTCCGAAAACATGGCTCCCAAACCTGCATGTCTTCGACTTAACGCATCTGCCACTACGTTACCTTTTCCTGGAGTATAGGCTATACCAAAATCATAAGATGCTAAGAACTCTAGCCACCTTTGCTGTCGAAGATTCAAATCCTTTTGGGAAAACAGATACTTCAACGACTTATGATCTGTAAACAGCTCGAATCTAACTCCCAATAGATAGTGTCTCCACATCTTCAAAGCAAACACAATCGCCGCTAACTCCAAATCATGAGTCGGATAATTCCTTTCATGCGGCTTTAGTTGTCGACTAGCATACGCAACAACTTTATGCTTCTGCATTAGCACCGCTCCTAGTCCAGTGCCACATGCATCGGTGTAAACCACTATCTCATCATTCCCACTTGGAATAGTCAAAACAGGAGCGCTCGTCAGTCGCTCTTTCAGGATTACGAAAGCTTGCTCACACTTATCATCCCATCTGAACACTTGGTTCTTCTTCGTCAATCCTGTCAACGGTGCAGCTATCTTGGAAAAGTCTTTGATAAACCGACGATAATATCCTGCTAATCCAAGAAAACTTCTCACATCAGATGCATTCTTAGGCCTAACCCAATCCTGGATCGCTGCCACCTTAGCGGGATCAACCGCTATTCCATTTCCAGAAATAACATGACCTAAGAACCTCACTTCATTCTTCCAGAAGTGACACTTCGAAAACTTAGCCTTCAGCTGATGTTTCCGTAAGATTCCTAAAACAATCCTCAAGTGCGTCTTGTGCTCTTCCTCAGTTCTGGAATAAACCAAAATATCATCCACGAACACAAGCACGAACTTATTCAACTGATCTCTGAACACTCTATTCATAAGATCCACAAAATATGCTGGCGCGTTAGTCAACCCAAACGGCATTACCAGCCACTCATAAAACCCGGATGGTGTCCTGAAAGCAGTCTTCGGCACACTATCCTTCGCCACTCTCAACTGGTGAAATCCCGTTGCCAAATCCATCTGAGAAAACACCTTAGCCTCGTGAAGCTGATCAAACAAGTCATCTATTCTCGGCAATGGATACTTGTTCTTCCTAGTCACCTTATTCAGCTCACGATAATCAACACACAACCTCAACGATCCATCCGTTTTGGTTGCGAACACAACGGGCGCACCCCATTCGGACACACTTCTCCGAATGAATCCTTTCCGCAAAAGGTCATCAACTTGCACCTTCAGCTCTTGCTGCTCCCTCGGTGCCATCCGCCTAAGAGGCATCACAACAGGTCTGGCTCCCTCAACTAGATCGATACGAAACTCGATCTCCCTATGCGGCGGCAACCCTTTGACTTCGTCAAAGACATCCTCAAATCCATTCACAATAGGCACTGATGACAGTCCATCCCGTGGAACAACCAGCGAATACATGAAGCTCATGAAGACGCCTTCCTCATGCTTACATCGTATCACAACCTTTCGCCCTTCCACATTCCCGACTGTCACCTCCAGCCTCTCACAATCAATCCTAGCCGCATACTTCCTAAGCCAGTCCATACCCAAAATAATTCCGAACCCCGCAAAGTTCAGAACAAAGCAATCACAAACAAACGAGCAATCATGACTCGACACAACTAGACCACGACATAACATACACAAACATGACGAACCCCCTACCGGATTAGTCACAACCAATGGCCTATCAACAATATCCGGTTTCATACCTAACCGGCTTACCAAATCATCACAAACAAAAGAATGCGACGCTCCAGTATCAAACAACACTCTAACTGGAACACCACAAATAGAAAGAGTACCTTGAACAACCACACTCTTCCCCTTCTCTTCAGCAGTAGGAGCTTTCGAAGACGATGGAACAGCCCCCAAAGCATAGGCTTGCACAACCTGCCTATCTTTCCTCGGTTCTGGACAATCCTTCTTGATATGTCCCAGCTTATCACAGTTGTAACACTTTCCCGGCACTTTGGGATTCTTACAATCTTTGTAAAGATGGCCCTTCTGCTGGCAGTTATAGCAAGTCACTTCACTCTTCGGCTTCTTCTGGCCATCCCTACCCCTCTGTTGCTGTTGTTTCCTCTTCTTATTGCCACTCTGCTGTGGTTTAGATCCTTCCCTGGTTACAGAAACGACAGAACTTTCCCTAGGAAACAAACTCTCATGCCTAAGAGCTTTTTCCACAAGCTTCTCAAATGGATCGTCCAGATGATCCACTAACTGCCTCCCAAGATAAGCATCCAGACCAGTCACAAACTTTTCATTCTTCTGGTAGGGAGAATCAATATACGATCTGGCATACTTAGACAAAGCTTCAAACTCAGAAATGTACTCAAGAACAGGCCTTCCCCCTTGCTTGAGCTCCACAAACCTCTTAAACAAGACAGATTTCTGGGAAGTAGAGATGAACTTAGCTTCAAATCTAACTTGGAATTGCTCCCAAGTAATCTCTTCTTCTGGAGTATCGATGGTGATAGAATTCCACCAATCAGCAGCTCTTCCCTGAAGCTGTCTCGATGCAAGCTTCCTCTTAGTTGCATCCTCAATCCCTAAGTCACCAAAGATTCTTTTGCAAGCATCAATCCATCTCTGCACCTCAATAGTCGACTCCGTCCCTAAGAAGACCTTCCCTCCAAGAGCAGTATAATCCTTACAGAGCTTGGCAAAATCCACTAGTCTTGGAGCTTGGACCTGAACTCCCACATCCACAGATGATCCTGAAGCTGGTATTCTCCTCATGATTGAAGTCATCATGGCCTCAAACATAGGAGCATAATCAACAGCTTCTCTAGCAGCACGGCTCTCCCTCGCAGCTTGTCTCTCACTTCGACTCATCCTTAATATCTGTAAAAAGGAATGATTAGAACACCTTAAGAAACAACTGCATAAGGAGTTCAAATCCTTCTAAGCTACTATATTATATATAGTAATCATCCATCAAAATACAATTACGTCTCTCTTACGTAGTTACATCAGCGAGCGTTGGCTAAAATCGATTAACCAAAGCTCTGATACCAAATGTGACGACCGCCCATGACTCCCGCACCAAATCAAGGAAATAATGCGCTAAAAGGTGTGCCAGGCAGCCATGGACGATAGTCAGGGTAAAACAAAACAGAAGAATCTCTATCGCATAACTCACAGCGCATGGATAAAATACAATAGAGAAATATAATATAGTGAAGCTCCATAGAACAGAACATCATCATATAAGCATCACAGTAGTTTCATACAATCATCTACTCAAATCCATACATGAAAGCCTCACTACAAATCACTCAACCAAATACAGCAGCGGATACCCAGTACATATAGTAAGAAAACTAATATGCAAAGCCTCCTGCTCGTCTTCGTCATCTTTAGCGTAGAACTCCTAGCACAGCACCTGTCACCTGCTACCTAGTCTGCCCATCCCGACATGGATGAACAGCCCAAGGTAATAAGAGGAGACATAAAACCTTGAGTCAGACAAAGTCTTAATGAGCAGTAAATCAACTATCAAGCATACCAAAAGAGCATAAAGGATAAAAGAAATAGGAACCAAACCATCCCACTCCACCTCTTTCTACAGTGATAGCCCCAGACATACACTAAGGAGAAGCAAGCATAACAACATAGACAATTAAGGTAAAGCGAATACCACTCGAGTCAAGGACGATGTTTTCCAAATACAAACCCCCAAGGCCTAAACCAAGATCAGATAAGCACCCAGAAAACACCGCTCTTGAAGCCGAATGATAATACAACCAAACATCCATGACTCTGGCTATCACTGTTATCCTTGCCTCGATTTCACCGTTAGTTGAATGACCATCTGTCAAGGGCTAATGGTAACCCCGGTTCTAACCATAACTCCGCACACTGCCTTGTGCCTAGGACTTATCTACTTTGCCCAGAGTACTCAACTACCTACCTGTAGTCTTTTGGGTGTCCCGACTACCTACCTGTAGTCGTTATGGGCGCCCCATGTACTCTTGCTTTTGAGCATGCTAGAACCTTCAACAACGACGAGATCCAAGCCTCCTAGCCATCCTTCTTGACGACTATCCTCATACAAGCTCAAGCTACCTCTTGAACAATCCATTATCAACCAACTTGAACTACTCTTCAAGTTATCAACATGCTTGGAATGATCCCTGCTTGGATTAAGCCAAGACTCACATCATACTTCGCTTCATCGCATCAAAGCAAAGTCTCAACTCAACAACATGGTTTGCCTCATCAAATCATGGCAAAGCCCCATCTCAACATCATCCAATCTATACATATGAGCTTCAACATCCGCTACATATGCCTTAAGCAGCTTTCACCATTCAAGAGCCTTCTTCCATAGCTTTTGAATCCTCTTTCATCATCTTGTTCCAAATCAACTACTAGCTAACTTGGAAACAATCAAATCAATCATACATTCAAATAATCAATCATTCAAACAAGATCTATTAAGCAATTTAAGCAATATCAACTATAATGGCAATTTCGTAAATAAACGAGCAAAAGTCCAACATATGTGAAATCATGGTTTTTAGCATAGATCTATCAATTATAAAACATGGGTTTTGTCTCTAATGCTTATTAAACAAACTTGCATAAGTAAACATCTTCAAAAACCATGGATCTAGACTTAGATCTAAGAAAAATGCATGAAATCTCTAACTTTAACACCCAAACATGCCACCAATCCAATATACTCCTTTGGATCCGCGTGAGAGATAACTACCACTCACCAAATCACCAAAACAACCTAAAATCAATCAACTTCAGATCTGGACAGCAAAGATCAAGGCTTGATCCGGCAATATCTCGTCTCAATCGATGAAATCTAGCTCAAACGGATGAAGATCTTCAACTTTGGCACTTGAATCTTCAATCTAAATCTTCGATCTTGGATGGATGTTAGAACTAGATTGGAATAGAGAAAAGAAGATGAAGAAATGTTGTAGTCGAGTCTTCAAAATGGCAGCACTTCGTCGCTTCAAAAACCGGTGCCAAAAAGTGAGCCAAACCCCTCTATTTATAGGCTGAATCAACCATGAGTCGTCGCTCTTAGGTCGTCGCCGACCCAACTCCTGAGTCGTCCCCGACTCATCCACATGCTGACTTACCATAAGCCACTCACACGACTCAACAACCCTGCCGACCTACGACTTAATACCAGAGCCGACCTAACTAATCAACGACTCAACACCAAGCTGCCTAACGACTTACGACTCATCGTTAAGTCGTGCCTACCGACTCAGTTGCAAACGACCTAACAACACAGCCTTATGGCCGACCTAAGTCCTAGCCGACTCAACATAAGTCGGTCACGATTTAACTATGACACAAACGACTCAACCTATCCCTAACTCGGTCAAACGACTCACGACCCATGGCCTCACCGACTCAACTACCCACGACCTAAGCCCTAAGTCGGTTTTTCTTAAGTCGGTCACCAACCCTTAAACCGCTATCTCGTGAGTCGGTCACCATCTTATGAAGCTAACTCCAATTAGGTCGGTCATTATGAGTCGGTCATATCCTTAAGTCGCCTAAACCCCTTGAGTCGGTCCCTATGAGTCGGTCACGACTCATCACCTAACTTAGCTATGCCTATGAGTCGGTCACGACTCATCACTTGCACTCGGGTCAACTCCTAAACGACTCAAGCTAGAAGCAACACAAACAACACTAACAACCTGTAAATTCTACGATTTATCGACACGTAAAAATACGGGTCGTTACAAAAAATGTATTTGAAAATGTTTTTAACACAATTTTGAATGTGAAAGGGAAGACGAAGGATGATTTGAAATCAAGATGTGATATAGAAGAATTATGCAAACGTCCTGAGCTTCATATGAAACCAAATGATAGTAAAAAACCCAAAGCATGTTACGAATTGGATAATAATCTAGTTAAAGCTGTGTTAAATTGGGTGGAAGGGTTAAGGTTTCCTAACGGGATATCATCAAATCTTCATAGATGTGTGGACTTTAAAAATGGTAGATTGAACGGAATGAAAAGTCACGACTGTCGCATAATGATGGAAAATTTATTTCCTGTTATGTTCAAAGAACTACTGCCGTTAAAAGTTTGAAAGGTAGTAACAGAGCTTAGTATGTTTTACAAAGAGCTTTGTTCGACTACTTCAGAAGTGCAATGTTTACGTAAACTTGAAGTGGATATTCCTATATTGCTTTGCAAATTAGAGAAAATATTTCCGCCGGGTTTTTTTAATGTAATAGAACATTTACCTATTCATCTCCCATCTGAAGCACGACTTCGAGGTCCTGTCCAATATGGATGGATGTATCCATTTGAGAGGTATGTAATATTATATCACGTAATTTAATTGCATTTGAAAGATGAAGTTAATATAAATTAATTTTGCATAGATATTTGAATCATCTGAAGAAAAAAGTAAGGCAAAAATCACGAGTTGAAGGTTCGGTATGTAAATCTTGCATCGAAGAAGAAGCTTCGTTCTTTTTCTCTCACTATTTCAATGACCATGTGAATATTTTATTTGCAAGTGTTCCTCGTAATGACGAAGGCGACAAACAAGAGTCCTCGCAAGTAATGCTATCTATTTTTAGACAACATGCTCGGCCTTCTGGAAAATGTGTAGAAATATGACTAGACGATAGAGATCTTCATGTAGCACACACTTATATTCTTCTAAATTGTGCCGAGGTTGCACAGTTTGTTAGGTAATCTAAAATAATAATTTGTGTTTTATTCTTTTCTATAAGCATGCACGTGTATAGCCTAATGTAATAATTTGTTTATATAAACAGTGTTTATGAACGTGAACATCCGAACGGAGATCTCAGTAAAAAAAATTTCGGTTGGTTTTCAAATTACGTTTGTGAGCCGAGAAATTGTGTTGTTGACGAAGGGTTGAAACATCTTGCGATGTGACCAAAAAGAGTGGCCAAGACATATCCAATATATTTCGTCAATGGATATAAATTTAACACCAAAGAATACGGTTTAGAAAAATTAACAAATAATACTGATGTATTTGTTAAAGGTAGCGACGATCCAAAAAATCACTTAAATGATTATTATGGCGTTCTAACACAAATTTTGCAACTGACATATTTCTCATGACCCGCGGAGGAGGTGTTTCTATTTATATGCAATTGGTTTAGCAATGTTCCAGGTTCTAGAATTAATGTGCACAAGGATTATAATCTTATCGAAATAAAGCATACATTGCACTATCACAAGTATGATCCTTTTGTACTAGCCAAACAAGCATTGCAAATTTATTACGCTCCTTATCCGTCTCTAAAAAGAGATAAAGCAGATTGGTCTGCAGTTTTTAAAATAAAGGCAGATTCACATTGGATGGGAAGAATATTTCGGACGAACAAGCTTATCAGACATATCTTGAGAAAAATAATGAAATAATAATTACAGACGATCATACAGATTTTGGTCGTTTGATCGATGATTCAAATGTTTTGGTAGAAGCGTTTGACAGTGTAGAGGAAAATATCGTAGAAAACGAGACCGGATCTGAATCAGAAGACGATGATGACTGATATAAATCTGAATCTGATTTTTTTGCAATTGATGTAACTATGTTGAATTCTTAATGTATTATGAAATTGATGTGACTATGAAACCAAATCTGTTTACCATTGTTTACATGTTTTATGTCATTTCCATTTGTCATTTATTTAGCAATTTTTATTAAAAATGCAATGAAATCTGGTTATCGTCGAAATAGTACACCCATTATGAATCAGGTATAACACACTTCCATTTCTATTTCCATTTCATTCATTAATTAAGCAATTTATACCGTTGTTGTCATTTACATATGAAATATATTTCATTATCATGTTATTATTCTCTTATATAATGATGTGTATATATGTCACAGGTTTATCATAATGTCATATAGAGGTAGGAGCTCTTCCCGATCATCAGGAGGCGATGGCAGTGGCCCATCGCAAGAGCCACAACATCCAGTAGTTTCATTAGTCCCTAGAGCAGAGGGGTAAGAATTAAATTTTATTCAGCATCTTATTTTTTATATGATATACGTACTTACTTATCTGTATCATATTTAAAAACAAGGGGTTCGACCTACTTCCCTCGAAGGTTGTGCTGGATGTCTCTAGAGCTTCTTATCGCGGTAGGATGAGTGCCCGCTGGCCGAAGTGGGATAACATCTCTCCTCACATCATAGAGTGTATATGGCAGGACGTCCAAGTATGTATATTTTTCTGTTTTCCATTTTTATTTCGTTTTTGTCATTTTTCTACCGTTTATCATTTACAGTGTAATCTTTTTTTTTTTTTTTAACTTTTTATCGTGAAACACGGGCTGAGATAGACATCTAGACAGACGATATGCTGCTGGCACGAAGATACTGGATGAAGAAGATGCGCAAGAACTACAGGGACTTGATATCTGAGATTAAGAAATTTGGTAACAAACCACGGTAGATGGGGGAGAGCATATGACAAGCTTGGTTGAGATACTGGGAGACGGACGAGGCGAAGGCAAGTATACCAATTTTTTTTGAATTATTAATTTGACATGATCGAAAAATAATGTATCGAATTTTGAATGTACAGGCAGAGTCGGATAGAAATTCTGCAAACAGAAATAAAAATCCCGTCACTCATCGCGGAGGATCTAAGTCATTTCAGTAGCATCGACAGGAGTTGATAAATTTACCGAATGATAATTGTAAATAGTTTATGCTATATAATTTTAAATGTATAATAATTGTATGTAAAAATCAACGTCAGGAAGCTAAGGCGCATGGTCCTGTAGGCTATATGGACGTGTTCACTTGTACGCATGTCGTTGAGCAAGTAAATCCGGACGGGACTGTTTCGTATACATGGCAGGACAATAAATCCAACAAGAGCCATGTAAGCATATTTCATTTTATGCAGTATTAGTAATTGTTCTGCTTGTTAAACTATAATGAAATAAGATAGGATGTTATTAATTTGTTAATGCAGGAAAAGTTTATGGAGCAACGCCAGAAACTCCTTGTTGATACAGGTCGAGATCAGCTGACGACTGATGAGGAGGACGCTATTTTTGAGTCTGTTATAGATCCAGTAGAGCATGGAAGACGATACAGATTTAGCAATCAAGTGGTAAATAATTTATTTTACTGCTAATTTGATATTTAAGTCATAATTCTAGCTTGGATTATATAATAATATCTTAAAATACTTCAAATATGCTATTCTGACCTTTTCAAAACAATAAACTTGAATTTTATTTATTTTTCCATTATTTAAAAATATTTGAACCTTGAAAAATCCTCCATATTTAATTTGAATTCAAACCAACCAAATGGATTTATCACCAGTAAAGCACAAGAAGGCAGAAGATATGAACGTTATGTTACTTACTAGCTTACATAGATATGCACATACACTAACAGAGATCACATGGCTAAATTAAATATTTATTGCAGGCCAGCAGTCAGAGACGGAGTCGGCGGAATAGAGCTCAGAGCGATCTAGCAGATATAGAAGAATTGTGGGCTAGAGTGTCCCAGCTGGAGGAGCAGAACCGCCAACAGGCCATGCAAACCATATAGTTACTAGAGTACATGCAGCAGTTTGGTGGCCGCTTCTCTTCCTCGGCTGGCTCTGGATCTGGAAGAGATTGATTCATTCCTTGCTTGCTTTTTCAGGTATGTTTTTTTAGTTCTGAATGATTTGTTAGACGGTGGAAGTATTTGTTGATTTTTGTATGATTATATTTGATACACTTGGTTGTATGGTTATATGTAGATGTGGATGTTGATGATTTTGTGTTATGTTGTGTATGTATGATATGGTAGAACACTTGTTGTTGGGGTTGTTGTGAATGTTGGAATGGTTGTGTATATTAAGTATTTTATTTTGATGTAATTTGATATATTTGTGTGTTTGATGAATTTTGTGTAGTTTGGGTTTTGATATTTGGTTGGAATATTGTATACTGGATTGTGCAGTATTGGTGTAATAGTGTTTGGATGGAAAATGTGGATGAAAGGCTATATTGCAGCGGTTATAAAAAAATATAACAGATTTCCGATGGCTCGCGACAGCTTCCAGGTGGTCATTTTCCGACGGCTTACGACAGCCTGTAGGTCATTTTTTCTGACGGTTTTCGACGGATTCTGACACTTGTTGGAATCCATCGGAAACCGTCGGAAGCTGTCGGAAATATGTTCGGTGCCCTGTGTCGGAAGCCATCGGAAAAACTGCTCCCCGATGCCTTATTTTCCGGCGGCCATTTCCGACGGCCGTCGACGGTTTTCGACCATCGGAAATCACTGTTAACCTTATAGTGCATGTTTTGATAATCTTGAACATAATTCTATTGATTGTTCTTAGGAAATAATTTTTATCAAAACAAGCCTTTAAAATCTTAGTTAAATTTGACCCAAAAATTTGCGACTAAAACGGTACCTCTAATCGCACCTACGCTAACCGTGGCTTTCTGGTAGGGTTAAGCTTCGAATCTTCAACCACTAGCTTATACCGTTGCTTCACAAAATTAGAACACAACATTGGTTCGTTTCCTACTCCATGCATAATAACCAAGAAAAAAATGACATAATTGATAAAAAATTCTTAGAAAACACAACAGAATTATGCTCAAGATAAAATTTTAAAGCTATCATATTTAGAAAAATAACTGAAAAAGAAAACATATCTGTATGGCTTCGATAAAAAAGAGATGCAGGTAATGGAAGAACCGCTTTAATCTATCCAATGGTCCTATTTTCGATATGCCTAAATGTCCAAATTCAGTTCAATCCTTTCGGTCCAAATGTCCAAAGTCTAGAATTGTGCTAGATATTCAAGTTTAGAAATATGCATTCTTAAAGGGCTTTGGAATGGCCGGATTGCTACAGTAATTTTGTCCTTGCTACAGTTTTTTTAGAATTTTTGGAAGAAAAACGTTGCCAGAAGTGAGAATTTTACACGGATTTTATAACTAAGCACACTTTTATTCTTTCATAGATATACAAACATTACACTCTTTATAATAGCACTCATTTTTCTAAATAATATAAACTTAAACTCAAACTCTTATTACACACATAAAATAAAATTTTTTCTAATGATCTTCCTTTGCTAAGCTTCTACTTTTAGAGTTGGGGAACCATGCTTTCCTAGAGTGATGATCTGGTAAATATAGGGAAAGATAGTTGGTTGGGGTGGAGCCTTATGCTATGAGGAGATATATTTATTTCTGAGAAAAGGCTAGGCCATAGGTATGCTGAAAATTTCTTAGGTTTATGAGGTGTAAAATATAGGTATCTAGATGCTATAATATTATTGGCTTCTATTCTCCAATTTCATTTTCCAGTGCTACGATTTCTTCCTCTTTAAATGTGTCATTTCCTCCCATTTGGCATTGGAAGTACTCTTCCCTTTGTCCTTCTAAAATAAAATATTCCTCTTGGCACTGAGTTCCAAATGGTCCAAGTTTAAGAGACGCTAAAAAACTTTTGACCATAGTCATCTTGTTAGTATAACTTACATATTAAGAAAGAAAGTCATATAACAATATTGGCTTGTCTTCATAAATGGAACAACATATTCCAATGTTGGTTGCTTCAGTAAAAAAATTGTCTCCATCTTGATGCCTTTCGTTTTTTATGAGAACCTCATTTTATCAAATATTTCAAATTCATGTTGAGGCGATTGGTGACTTTGTGAAGTTCCTAAATTTGGACTGATGGATAAAGACGAATATATTGTCTTTCTTCCCAAATGCTCTAAATTCAAAATAAAAATATATTTTGAAACCTATTTGCATGTTCAAGGACTCTTTTCTTGCATATTTCGGGGATGTATCTTAAAAGTCTTCAGGATAATTTGTATTCACATAGATTTGATGAAGCAAACCCTTTTGGATATGTTCTTTATATGTTGGAATGCCGTTAAAACATGCCAAAATCCTTGGTCTTTCGTTTTTGTTCTTAATTAGATGCTCTTTTCAACGAGCTTAATCATTTCTGTATCTTCAAGTTGGTTGAAAAACAAAAGTAACTGGCCTTCGCCAATGATTTGTTATTGGTATAAAGAGACCGTTTATTGAACTTTTTCGCCAGTATTCATTTCTTATGCCTTTTTATTTTCAACCTAGCCCAGTTAAGTAATTCAATAAAATCATGAATTCTTAAATTTAAAAGGTCATTTTTCTCTATTCGAGACAATTATTTTTTCAATTCTCTTTCTTCAATAGATGTGCCATTGAATAATTCTACTTCATTTGCATCGAGTGCTTTAATTCTTGATGTATTGCAAAATTGTAAAAGTTTGGATACCTGATTTTTTATGTCATGAATAGTTTTATCTTTATTGGCCCCGTATTGCTTTATATCCCAAAATGATTTTTCAAGTTGAGAAAGCCAAAAATTTTCTGCCCTTTGATTCCCTAATTGAACAGCCTTAAAACAGCCGTTGAACTTATCATATAATTTTAGGTCTCCTCCTTTCATCTGCATATTGTACCAATCCTTTAAATTGTTTAGCATAAGACTTTTGCTGCACTCCGGTAGGAGTAAAAACCTTTTCTTTATTTTGAACTTGTTTACTCATTTGCACCATTTTGTTTTGGAAGGTTGGAGTTGTTTGTTGGATAATAGTGAGAAGCAATTATAAATGTAGTGGGATTCTTGGAACAAGAGTATCATCATTTTCAAAAAAGTATTTATTAAAAGGTGGTGGATGGCGGGGATTATCCATTCCTAAAATACAATCATTTTCAAATTCTCGTGGTAATAAGGCAAAATCAAAATTATATACTTTATTGTGGTTATATGTGTCTGGTATTTGTACTTGTAATCCTTTTACTTTATATTTCACAGGGACCTGTCTTTCCATGAAGTCATTTAGCATTCCCTTTTTATCTAATGGTGTATGGAATTGTTTTGGTATAAAAACTTCTTGTAATAAGCTGACTTCAGATGTCTTTTCCAACAATGATTTCACGCGAGACTTCTTATTAACAAGCAAATACTACTCAAGAAAGTAAATGATTTCACATGAGCAGTTTGGCCGGCGTCCATAATGTGTTTCATGTGTCCCATCTTAGGAAATATGTTCATGATTCAGATACTACTATCACTCCGACAACACTGGAAAACTTAGTGGTGGAACCAGATAAGACTTTTGTGAGGCAATCAGTTCGCGTTGTGGCAAACGATAAGAAGGGGATAAGAAACAAGACAGTTAGGTTGATGAAAGTTCAGTGGAGCGACAACATGAAGGACTGTACTTGGAAGACAGAAGATAGGATTAGGGCAACTTTTCCCCAGCTGTTTTAAATGGTATGTTCTATAATGGTTTTATATATAATTTGGTTGGTAGGATATACTATCTTTGCTTGCATGGGCTATATGCTTGTTTTGACCTTACTGAAATTTAGAGGTCTAAATTCTTTAAAGGGGAGTCTGTAATGCCTCAAAATTTTAATTAACATTATTCGAGATATTTAATTGGATAAATTAAATAGAATAATGTGAATAGTTAGGAAGATGAGATTAATAAATCCAATGGCTATGTATTAATGAACGAACTAAAATAAGACTTAACTAAATTTAGAAGGAGGAATTTTCCAAAATGGGGCTACATTTCTTAGTATAAATCTCTTCCTCCACTTTAAAGAACTTCTACTCTCTCATTCATTAACTCCTCACCTATATTTCGGCCGGCCATTAAATTGCTTAAGAAAGAGCATTTATTGAAGAAAAAGCTAAGGAATTAAAGCTAGGAAACTATCTCATTCTCCAATCAATTAATCAAGGTGAATAATCATGTTTATCGTCTCATTTTCTATGTTTGGTTTGGTTATGGGGTTATATCCAATGCATGTGTGTGGTTTGGTTAAGATATAATCATTTAAACCTTTGTTTGGATAAAAACATAGGTGCTTTTAAATGTTAATAGGCTAGTTAACACGTTTTATTGGTTTTGGTTAAATTTTGAGTTGTTTTGGGTCTTTATTTGCTTTGAAATTTTAATATGTTGAAGAGAACATATTAATTTATTTTCTGGAATTTTTCCAGAATTTTTGAAGATATTTTAATAGTTATATAAAATTATTTAAGGTATGGGACTTAAATGTTTTGTATAATTATAAAGGAGAAAAGGGCTTTTTCAAAATTGTTGTAATTTTCAAATAAGGAAAGTTGGCAGCATTTTTGAATATAAAATTATGGAAACCAATCACTTTTAGACAAACATGGCAGGTTGGCTACAAAAGAACTATTTTAAAGTACAAATAAATAGTTTTTCTTCTATTTTAACCCTTCGGTAAGAGCTTCCACCTTAATTCCAAACCTTTCGACAAGGTCGAAAGGTGTCAAACCTTTCGACTAGGTCAAATACCATTGCACATGTTATCAGGAAACTGGTACGTAGTGAATTGGAAGGAGTCGAAAGGTTAGGGGCGAAAGGTTAGAGCTTTCGAAGAAGATGAAGTTGTGTTTTGGTTTTAAAGTAAATATGCCTGCTAGCTTTCGACATTGTTAAATGGTTTAAAAGAAAAAGGTTTTGATTAGTTTTCTTTCATGTTTTAATTGAAACCTTTTAACAAATTCGAAAGGTATAGCTTCGACAAGTTCGAAAGAATAGTTACCGCTTCCAAAACTTCGATATAGATGTAGTCAACGGTTATCTTTTGTTTTCTAAAACTTGCCGCCTCTCTCCATTGATTTCAAAGGGTTGGTGCCAACACCAACACTTCATTATTTTCGAACGGTTTCGAAAGGTTTCGACTTGTTTTAAATTGAATCCAATGTATTTGAAAGTTTTTGAATTTCATTGCTTTTGAAAGATTTATAAGTGATTTTATAGGGGAGGCACCCTAGGATTTCGACAAAGTCGAAAGGTGAAAGCTTTCGACTAGGTCGAAAAGAAACCTTCCGACGAGGTCGAAAGATATGATTTTGTAATGCTTTCAAACGGCTAAGATTTAAAGGGTTTATAGGAGGATATTTTAAAGCTTATAAATGGATGGTTTCCGAAGGGGCTAACTTCAGATGTTTATTTGTTTTTGAATGGGGCTTCATTCGAAGGGGTTTAAACGGCTGTATTAAGCCATTTTTCTTAAGTAAATTTTTTCTAATTCGAAGTCGAAGGGTTACAATATAAAATAATTATCTCCATTTGAATATATATATATATATACACACACACACACACACACACACGGGGGATCCTTATATAAATAAATGTTATTAAACCTTAGGGATACTAGGGTGGGTTTAATGTTTTCGATACATAGTTTAGGGTTACAAAAAATAATATGCTTTCAAAAATATTATTGGGGGATACCAATGTTCTTTATTTTAGTTAACCTAATTGGGGCTATCAATGGAAATAGGTTAAACATGTGGAATACATGGGAATAAATAAATCATGGGGATCATGAATTTTATAAATAATCATGGGGATCGTGAATTTTTAATGGCCAAGTGTTGGGTTCTTGGTTAACCAAGGAAAACCATGAAATGTGCGATGGATAGCCCACATCATGCCGGAGGTGGATAGCCTCCAGATAATGGCAACCAAAGGGTTCATAGTCATCCTAGAAAAAATATGTAGTGTGCGATAGATCGTCCGCACCAACTTTTATAAACAATGTATGGATAATCTACATTTATTTTAATGAATTTGGGACGGATAGTCCTATTAAAGTTTTGACGGATAGTCATTTTAAAGATTATTAGATGGGTATTTAATAAATTGTTTTAGATGGGAAATTTAATAAATGGGCGAATGGGATATCCAATATATATGATTTATGTTATTATGTCATATTATATTAAGACTAATCATTTTGGGTGCAGGAGCATAGTAAATGATTTAAAAGTTTGTTTGGAATACCAGTGAGGGGAAAACCTGTTCCGCTATACGGCGTGGTCTCACTAGATATCTAATTGATAAGAGATGATAGACTATTCACACCAGACTTATTGTCTGACTCGAAGTTTGTGTTTCTCCATAAACTCTCGGGTACTCAAAATTAATTTGAGAGTGGGAGACTTACAGATTTTGACGAATAAGCTTCCGATGACGTGCAAGAGGCTGGGTTAGCTATATATGAGCTATTTTGTGTATTCCGCTGTGATGTACTAAGAACTCTAAAGTTCATATTATTATTTCTCTGATCATCATAAGGGGACATCTTCATATGTCGCTCTTATCGTATTTTGTATAATGTTGTATATGATCTGAACGTGGTTAACGTCTGGGATTATGTAATTAAATCTGAATATTATTAATATGAAATGAGAAATTTTGTTTTGTTAATTTTTTTCTTCATATTCTAGTGTTTCCTTGTTGCCAATAGTTTCAAGATTCCGATTTTGGTCACCCAGAAATGACACCATAGATGACTACGGCATCCATAGCGGTAAGTTTTGGGCCTTTGGAAGCGGGATGTTACAAGTGGACTTTATTAATCAAATTCTTATTTCAAATTTTTTGATATATATATATATGCATATATCTTTATTATTCAAACTTGTCCTTTACTTCAGGATCTGAAAACAAATCACCTTTCTGAAACAATACCAATATACAAGCATACAAAATTATGTGCTACCTGATTGAGAGATTTCTAGCCATAACCAGGCCCCTGGGTCTAGCCTTCCCAAAAAATAATATATTGGTGCATCCCTCTATTCCAAGAGTGGGCTACATGAGCTACAAGACATCTACACCTCCTTTGCCTATGCGATTTCGTAGATTATGGGTTACCTGAATCTTTGGTAACACAACAAATCATTTTATATCCCGAAGTGACAAAATCATTTACACTAATAATTACAAATATTTCTAATCTGCAATAATTTCCATTTCCAAATCCTTTCAAAAATCATCTTAAAATGGTCGGATTCAGTCCTCGAAATTCTTTCTGTTTTATAAAACATTTTTATAAAACCATCACTTTTATATAATATAAGTTCTAAGTATTTATTCTCAAATATCTACTTTTCTTTCAAAGGTAACCATTTCACAATATTTCCATTTGAAACAAACTTTCAAAACAATTCATTAAATTGAAGTGAACCAAATATTACCATTAAACACCATATAGTCAAATCGTGAAATAAATCACAGGTGTTAGCCTACAATTATTTTTTACTCAACCCATGCATATGGATAATTAATTGCTCATAAACTGGTCGAGGAAAGTCGACAATCAATAAATAATAATGCTCATAAATTAACCGAGCGAAATCCAAACAACCAAACAATCTATCAATGAAATCAACATAATAATAAATGATAGTCAACGCTTCATTATATCAAATATTTATAATACTTAATATTTTGTCTTGGGTTGAAATGGTTTGATATTTATTTTGGAGCATTTGGGTTTTCCTTTCGACATGTTTCATCCCTCGCCCAAGTGTCCTTGGATCTCACAGATGAAACACGTATACTAATCGTTTTCGCATATCCCATTAAGTATTTAACTTCTAAATTTTTAAATACTTAATTAACCATCCAAATAGTCAAACAACGAAATAAAACCAGTGTTTTAGCAAACAAAGTCAATAAGCATTCAACAAGGGTTTTCAAACAACACTTAACATTTAAAATTCCTACAACTTAGCAATGATTTTAATGAATTTAAAAGAATAAATAACTCACTTTGGACTCCACTCCGTCAAACTTTAAGGCAAGGAACTCTAGATCTAAACCATACTTCCTACCAATTTTGCTAACTTTGTCACTACGGATTTGACTATAGCTTCGCTACTATGTCTCGAGACTTCTTGAAATCGGGCTATATCTCCACTATCCTAGAAGTTGAGATGAAAAGAGATGGAGATGGCTTCTAGGTGGGCAAGGCCTTGGGTGGATGGATGGAACTTACTAGCTTAAACTTCACTTAAGTGGTATATTTTTTGTCGATTATTTTTGGCATAACATCGTTACGCGTTTAATTTTTTTTAAGATAGGCATGGAAGCCATTAAAGCTCCAAGTAAGAAGAAGGAGAAGTTTAGAAAAGGAAGAAGAAGAAGATAAATGAAAAGTGTGTGTAAATTGTGAAAGAAGTAGTAGGCATTTGTGACGACCCAAACTTTTCAACATTTGAAATTGGGATATTTATTTGATTTTAAATATTTTAATGTTAATTTAACTTCAAATTTCAAATATCAGAATGAAATTGGCAATTAAACTTTTGAATTTAATAATTGAAATTGGGTAAAATGTTGTATCTTTAGTTTTATGCTTGTTAAAAATATTTTCAAGGCTTAGAAAATTTAAAATGATAATACTGAAGATGATGGAAGCTTCGGAATTAAATTTGAAAGCAAATTGTTCAGTTTTAAAAATTATATCGTTTAAAATTGATATTTAAAAATAGCATTCCGAGGCACGATCTCGGAATTTGACGAAACTAGTTCCATTGGATCCGTAATATTTTATTATATCGGATTTCAATTTTCTTAGTGTTTGGAGTGATCGTTTAGCCATATGATAGATAAACGCGCTAGAAATTAAATCGAAATTTTAGTTGCATTTCCAAACGA
Organism: Allium cepa; assembly: GCA_030765085.1. Taxonomy (NCBI): domain Eukaryota; kingdom Viridiplantae; phylum Streptophyta; class Magnoliopsida; order Asparagales; family Amaryllidaceae; genus Allium; species Allium cepa. The sequence continues at coordinate 6,641,475 of CM060941.1, forward strand.
TTTAAAATATTAAAACTCCACCTTTTTGAAAACATTCAAGATAAGTATATATATGTATAGTTAACAATTAAGTAGAATTGTCTCAACCAAAAATATATATTAAAATTATAAAATATAATAATAAAAATATAAATGCATTTTGGACATCTATATGATGAAGAGGTCCTTGATCTACAAGTGGCAAGGGGTAAATAGTTTCTTCTTTTAAAAACCTAAACAAAAAAGAAAATTGTGATGGCCGAAATTAAAAAAATTGAATTTGAAAAAAAAAGGGCAGCTCTTTCGGTTCGAATAAATCAACGAAAATCGATCAAGTAATGCCACAGCTCTTCCCTTCAAAATGCCTCCCAATCTCGAGCCATCACGTGCAGCTACGAGCTAGAGGAGATGGCGGCGAGACTCGACGTGGTTCAGGCGTGATTTGTGTGGGGCAGCATTGATTTGTTTGGGTTTTCGCGAGTTCGATTTCGCGTGAAGGAACTTGGGGTCTTCTTTCGCATGCGGTGCTCGCGTGAGCAGGTTGGTCTCGGCGACAAAGTATGGTGACATCGAGCTTCGCAAATGGGAGGGGTTTTTTGATGCCTCTGTCTTCGGCATCTTGAAGGAGGCACGCGCGATATTTTGGTGGCGACGTTGCATTCGAGCTAGGGTTTCAATCGTCTTGAGCTTAACAGTGAGGTAATTCATGTTTTGTAAATCTAAATAGAATAAATAAATATTTATTTCTATGCAGAAAAATTTATTTTACAGTAGGTATATATATACAAATTTCTGATATATCTGTAGAAATATATATATGGATATAGGCAGAAACACATGCAGTAAATATATTTTGTTCTGCGGTGAAAAGTAAAACAGTAAAGGGAGTTTTTATTCAGTTTAAAATATGTATATAAGGTTTGAAAAATAGGATTTTAGTTTACAAGTGAAAAATATATATATTTGGTATAGGTAAGATTTTTAAATTTTTTATATATAAGATTTTAAATGCTGAAAAGATTATTAAAAATTTATCTTTGAAATCCATATCAGCATTCATATATATATATATATATATATATATATATATATGTATGTATGTATATGTGTGTGTATATATATGTATGTATATATATAAGGGTTTATATATGGGAAACTTGACATATATAAATTGTTTTATGTGCAGTTTTAAAATGAAAATAAAATAATTTATTTACAAGGAGGAATGGTTTAAATTTAATAATTAGTTGATTAAATTTATTTCATAGAAATTAATTTTTCGATTAGTTTAAAGTATCAATAAACTATATAATTGTTTTACAAGGTTCAATATCTGAATGAAAACAAGCCAGAAAGGAAATGGATTGCAAATAAAAGAAAAATGTGAGATCTTCTCACTCAATCAGATTTTTTTGATTTTAATTTTAAATAGTTAAATTTTAAATTGTTGATTGTGTGCTTGGATGATTAATTTATTATCAGTTATATTAGTTTAGACCCTATGCGCCGCATAATAGCGGATGATATTTTATAAATCCCATATACCGCGATATTCCACCTCGAAGTGGAATTGGTATTTAATTGTTGTGCTAACGTCTGTGGATGCAGGGAAATAGGTTGGAGGGATCCAACTGGATTCCTCAAATGACTGAATTTGTTTCAATAATTTGTGTGTTGATTTCTTTATAATCTGTGTGTGAATATGTTGTGATTGAAACCGTTGAAGGCTATAGTTTAGCCGAATTTATTTTTTGTATCGTAGGATACCGAAAATAAATAAAAATTGGATTTTTCAAATTCAAGTCGAAAAGTTATAGTAAAAATTTATTTTTGAAAATTAGATAAATTTAAAAGAAGGAATTTTAAAAAGAATAAAGTTTTTTTTTTGAATCCTATTGCATAAATTCCAAAGTATGAGACAAAGACTTAATCAATGGATTTCAGGTAATATTATTCAGAAGTTGAAGAAGTTATTTAAAATATGGATTTTTAATAGTTTGGTAGAGATAAAGGGAAATAAATTTTATAAATTAAATTTGGAATTTAATTCGGTGTTTGAAAAGATTTTAGAAATCAATTTGAAAATTAACTCGGTGTTTAAAAATAAACCTTTGGGAAAACGATATGAAAACTGATTTGTTGATTTACAATTTGGAATTGGATTTGGTAATTGAAATAAATTTGGAAATCAATTTGAAACTTGATTTGGTGTTGAAAGTGAATACTTGGGAATCGATTTGAAAATCATAAATTAGTGGATATTTAAAAATTTAAATCCACAATGGGAATTTTATAAAAGAAAGGGAAATTTGTTTTTAAAATAAATATAATTTTATTTTTAAAAGTGTGGAAAGGAATTTACGGATTTGGGATGTAAATTTAAAATAAATCCAGAAAGATTTATAAATTGATTTGAAAGAACCATTTTAGAATGGAATGTGTATTTTCCCTGAAAGCCGAGAATGTTTCCAATATAGTTTATAAATATAAATTGAAGTTGTAAAGATGGTTTTAAGGAAAGAATGTTTTGGAAAAATTATTTACTTAGGTTATTTCAAAAATCTTTAAAGAAAAAATATATTTTAAACTATTATGGAAGTGATTATTTAAAGTTTTAAATTGATATTTGTTTTAGAAATTGGATATTTAAATAGTTATATCCTATCTACTAATTTTATTTTAAAATTAATTTTGGACTTGAATTTATATATGAGATACTAGTATAATATTTTTCATAACTAATATTTAAGCAATTATTTTAAAATAGTTTTATTTTAAATGTTTCCATTTGGATAAGTATTTTATATTATTTTAAAATATTTGAACTCGGTAGATTTTCAGTGGAAATGAATAAATGTTTGGAAATATTTTCCGCGTAAGGAAAATGAATTGAAATTTGTTTTCAAAGGAATAAAATGTGGAAATTGATTTAAAATTTGTTTTCAAAAGGTTAAAATATGAAAATACATCTTGCGAAGATATGTTGAAAATAAATAATAGGGGAAAATTATTTAAAAAAATTGGTGATTGTTGTGAATTATTGATTGATAGTTAAATAACCGACTATCAATATTGGCCTCTAATCGGCAATTGAATTTCGATGCGACCGGGGCTCGGATTCCAAATGGATTTTCGAAAACCACATCGAACCTTTGTGATTATGATGGATCTTTTACTTAAAAAAAGATTAAATTGGAAATTTGTTGTGATTTGTTTGAATCTGAATGTAACACTTATTTTTAAAATAAGCGCTCGCTATTCGGATTAGTCGGGAGAGGACCTTGTGTCACAAAAACCATTCCGAATAACGATACGACGAAATGGGATTGCATTTGAAGATGGTGTTGAAGGCCGTGTATTTTTAAAAGCGAAAGGATTACCCGTCGAATGTCTCTGCACTGAGTTGCTTCGGTATAGAGATTTTATCACCCTTTGTGATGGGGATTTCGGACGTGATTAGTGAATATCCGGATTGCAAGGGCTTCTTTGGAAGTGCCTTAGGTTCCGTTCTATCTCGGAACGGACTTGTATGGATGTGTCTGTGACGTTACACTTTGAGATGTAAAGCTGGTTTCTATCAAATATATTTCTGTTGGTGGCGGAGAATTTATTCTCTTAGCTTGACACCCTTCTCTGAGACGTACGAGCTTAGAGGTTATGTAGTTGATGTTTACTAGTGATACATTTCCAATTTGGTAATGTGGCATACGAAGTGCTGCTGATCATTTGTTGATTGAAGCATGGCTTTTGTGAAAAGCGTAGCTTTGTGGACGAGACTTCATCGGACTTCACAACCAGGAATGGTCAAAACAGGAAGAATGCAACAAGGTTATTTGGGGGTAGCACCCCCTGAGGGTATGTAATTTCCTTCTGGAAAGAGGTGGTTTCATGGTATGAAGCCCAGATACTTAACGTATGTGAATGCTGCAAATTTATTACTTTGTAGTTGTTGGTATTGAGGATCCTCGGATAAATGTCGATTACAACCGGGGGATGACATACTCGTGTCAGTAGTTACCTAGTTACAGAGGTAACCCGGCCTTGTGTTGGAAGAGATCCAGTTAGGTTCTCGGGGAGTCCCTCCAGAGGCGTACCCATATGGCCCAGGAAGTTCCTTAGCCTGACCATTTGTTGGAAATCCAATCACCAATACGCGCCTTGTACGGTTTTAGTTGTAGAACCTGCCATCTAATATGGTTGCTATAGTAGGCGTACTATAATGGTACGTATGCTGGTTAAGATTAATATTATACTCACAAATGTTTTCCACTATGCACTAATGATAATATTTAAAAGAATTTTGCGTATCAAGCATGTTTGACTATCATAAGGAGAAATCGCCCCCAAGTGTGCGATTGCATTGTGTGTGTGCCGGGAGGCCTTATGGTAGTTTCATTTTCCAAAAGTATAGCGGATTTCTTTTCCTTTTCTTTGTGAAAACAACTATTTTTAAGATCTCACACCAATCCCATGACTGACCTGAAGTTTATTGTTCCCTTTCTAAACTCTGGGTGCCCATAATTTTCCACTCGGGCAGCCTAGAGTCAGGTTATCATTATTCTGGAGCGAAGTCGAAAAGAGATGCTGTGGAGATCTAGAGTTTGAGTTGGATGGCGAGACGTACTTCCATATATTATTATCATTTCGCTGTGTATTCAACCATAGGGGCAGGTTATTGTAACTGCCATTGTTTGTTTGTGTGTTGTTGTTGTAATACTCTGATGTTGTCATTTGTAAACTGATATAGTGATTTTGTTTAAAGATATTCATTTATCTGTTATATTTGTTCCGCTATGAATTGTGAGATTCTGTTGTTGTTTATATTCTTCTTCTATCTTCTTCTTCTTAAACCCTAACGGTTCGGTTTTTCAGCATTCGATGTGCGGCATTGGATACAGTGGACGTATCTATGTCGACTATCGGAAGTCGGAAAATTGGGTCGTTACAGTATTTATAGGAAAAGTTTGGAATAAAATACTATTATGTGAAATGACTAAAATACCCATACTTTAACTTAAAGTAAACTCATTTTTTCAACACTTACCATCACCTTTTGCATCTTACTTTATGTCTTAGTCGCTTAAGGCTTAAGTAAATATATCGAAAAAGTGGATTAAAGAGAAGATTTGTTTAAATTTTTGATGTGGTTTGATTTGATGTTTACTTTTTCAACCTTTTTCCTTACTCGCTTTTCTTAATTATATTCTAAAAGTTTCCAAATCATAATTAGTAAAAGTAAGCTTATTTAGTTATTAAATTCTGTAATATATATGTTAAAACATGCTAACAAAGATGCAACAACGCTGCGTTAACTTATTTTGAACAAAACATTGATTTTCGACAATTTGTTTTACGGTCATATTTTGACGTTTTTGTTAAACTATTTATTTATGAAAAAAAAACTTGAAAATAAGTTTCTTATCATATTAAAATAATCAAAACAAGTTCATGTGAGCTCTAAAACCGTATATAATAATATTAAAATCTAGTTGTAAAAATACGACGTTGATATGTCAACGTGCGAGAAAATTTGTCAATTTTTATAAAACAAGTTTATACATTTATAAAATCATTATAAATCAAATTTTTATTATTATCATATCATTATATAACCATTAAAAAGAGTTATCTACCATTTACAACAAAGTTTCAAATGTATATTAATTTTTATTGAAAACTAGCTTTTGACAATTTTACGACAAAACTTCAAAATATCCATTTGATTCTAACAATAAGTTTATCACTCTTATTTATCACATAAAACATAATGATTAACTTTGGAATTCTATATTTGAATATTTAAAATAATTAAATATCTCATTTTCAAAGTAGTAAAATTACGGGTCGTTATACCAGGTCCGTGGAATCTACTGATCAACGGTATTTGTGGTCTTCCCCCAGTGTTTGGCCTGGAAAACGGTCTTGGTTAGGTTTGCGATACCTGGGTTCTCGAGATTATTGAAGAACCATTCGTATGGTGGTTCTATTAGTTCGATTTCTACGTGGCATATCAACAGCAGCCGCCTAATCTCTAGCATTCCGACCATCGACGGCATGACCAGTCGTACCATCAACATCATCGTCCAACACATCAACCCGCTCGTTTACCAAACGATGATTATGGTTCAGTACAGATCTTTGCTTCGTATGTCGTACCGATCCTAAAGCTTTGGCCATTACTGGTCTCTAATCCTTGCTTTGAAGTTCAAGTTTTGATTATTTTCATTCTTTATTGGCCTTCCCTATGATTTTTCCTAGATGATGAAGAACTATCATACTCCGAATCAGAAGGCATCAACTCCTCCCTGTTCTTGCTGTGATTATGGGTCAATTAATTCAACAAGTTGATATTATACTACATCTGTTGCTCTCTCTCATCCTGGCTCTCCTGCAGCTTATCATTCATCTCCTTCATCATCCTGTCCATTTCAATCTTTGTTACAATATCTGGCAGATTCTAGATTTCTACAACGCTCGACTGTGCAACTTCTTCAACATGTCGAGATTCGATTTTCTCGGCATTGTTAGTGGGTCTGGAAGCGACATATTTCTCTTTTCATGGGGCCATTGTCTGACTATCCTTCTATAAATTTTGCTAAAATCTGAGTAGTTTCTAATTGCAAAAACATAGTGAGTAGATCGATTTCATGGATTAAGGCAATCCAAAAGTGGATGATAGATCCGGTTATCCCGTTTTCAATTCCTAATGAAACCACCAAAATGTTTATACAAAATGTGGCATAAACTCTAAGAGAATTAAAGTGGAGAAATAAGTGAAGAAAGTAAATGAAAATGTGAAATAACGAGACACATAAACTTTATAATGGTTCAGCTAATCGTTGTCTACATCCACTTAACTTTATTGCTGATTTGATTCTTGTTTCCACGAGGTGTTCTTACGGACCGTTAGTGATCTCTAAAATTACAAGAATAGTAGAAAAGTTCATAAAAACTGAAAAAGATCCCCCAAAACATCACCGTACCCTACTATTTATAATCGAAGGTCATCGAATCCCCTCCATCTCGTTTATACCCATGTTCCACACATCTAAGAAGAGAGTTGCTAGGAAGATCTTGGTCACATCATCCATTTTCAACGATCGGTACAAATCCATGAGATTGCATCATGGAACTTCCTCGTGGTCTTAAGTAGGTGCGACTTGCTTGTGGCTTCACATTTTCTACCTTGGTTGCTTTGTTAGAATGTTTGTTCCTGGGTGAAATACTTGGTTTAGTGGTGGAATGGAGTTCCTTGCTTCATGTACATGAGATGCTTGATGGAAATTGCATGCGAATGATCCAAAAAGATAGGAGAGGGGTCTGGAGCATCTTAGCATGGAACTATGTTGGAGATCAAGTGGTTTGGACAACTCTTAGGGATCGGTACCGATCCTTGACTAGGGATCAGTATTGATCCATCACTTCTTTAGTTGATGGATGTTGAATGGTTGCTAAATAATGTATAAGATGTTGGTCTGCCTTTTGAAATTGACTCCTATGTTTTGGGCTTTTAATCTTGGTCGTTCTTGGTGTTTGGGTTCACTAATTATCATTTTGGGCTCTCTACCTCGATAACCTTCTAGTTTAACTAGTTAGATTCATATAAATATGGCCTTGTCGAAAGGCTAGATAACAACGTTATAGTTTTACACGAAACATCTCATGAGTTTGAGTTAATGCAACATACACACATATATTTCTAAATGTATATATAAATATTACAGGTAATGTTTTATATTTAAAAATAACTCATATATGTGAAGTTTATAATCTGTAATATATATATATATATACAATATATATATATATATATATATATATATATATATGGGTGTATAAAGGGTCAGATCGAACTGGACGTAGGTGTGTTTGTGTCTTGTTCTATAACAATTTCGGTTGGACATGAACTAGATAAGGTTTGAATTAAGATATTGTTCATACGAGTCTAGCAATAGACTGACAGTGTTTGGACAATAGAAAATCATCGAACATTTTCGAACTGATATATTTTTGTACATTTTTTGTCTTAAATCGTGTCCTAAATGAGAATCGTATGGACATGGATCGAATGCATTATAGCCTTTGACCGATCTAAGCATCAGACACTCCTACAAAATTTACACCCTAAGTGTTTGCATAGGATGTTGGACAAACACCCAATCGATCATTAGAGATGATTTATGCAGAATAAATGAAAATGAGGATAAAACATACAATAGTGGTTCAGCAGTACTTTGGCCAACATCCACTTCGGCTTTGTTAATGATTTGTGCAAACTTTTATAAAGTGAGATTTTACAACTCGGTTGTCTCGGATCGGTGATGATCCAAGATCATAATAAAATATAATAGAATATTAGAATGTAGAAAAAGGATCCAGAAATAGTGCCTCTCATCCTCTATTTATAGACAAGATCATAGGATTAGTCTCCACAAACTTCTCCCCGTTCTCCATGTTCTGAAGCAGTTTCCCTAAAAAGTTCATAGCCTAATCAGCACGTTGTTCCTCATAATCGATACCAATCTGAGGGCTACAAATCGGTAGTGATAGATAAAGTTGGGTCGCCGGGCTTAAGTGTTTAACTCCTTGAAACCCGTGGTGTGGACCAGTGGAAATCCATAGCCCATGGCTTATATTGCTTACGATCGTTCTAAGTCTTTGAGTGGTTTGAATTAGACATCAGACTAAGTTGGATAACGCTTGTTTTCAAATAGTATAGAATCGCTTTGTTTTTTTAGTTGGTTTCTTAGACCAGTGGCGATCCAAGAGTCTTTGTTTGGTTCGCCTTTACATTGCCTTGACTTTAAAGTGAGTTCCAACTAGGTTTGTTTCTTAGATCGGTATGATCTGAGAGCTTCAGTTCGGTACTAATTTGAGTACTTCACTTCTTTAAACTTTGACATTAGCCACTCAGTTCCTTTAATAAGTAGACAATTTCCCTCAAGTGTGAGCAAGTTTACGACTTTATCATTGAGCATTGTTTGGATTTTGACTTATAGAGTCATAATCCTAGATTTTTGTTTTGCTATCTGACCGTTCGACTGTTCTGACTCATTCAACCATTCTGTTTCACCCAGATATGACTTGATTCAAAAGCTGGGTAACATTTTGCCTCCTAAAGTATACCTTGTGTTAACAGGGTATGCTTTGGATCAAGATGGGATATTCACTTCACACTTTATTTTGAATATATGCTTTCTATTCTTTGAACTATTTTCACAAAGTAGCACGTCTTCTCTGGATCATCACATCACTTTAAATAGTTATGGACTCGTATCTCTTAGGTAATATAAGAGCTCAAGCTTATCATTTGAGTTTTCCATTCTGATTCTGGAAAGTTTTCAACAATCTTCTTCTTTTAATTTGTTAAATAACATTTTTTCATCCATGACTTCGTTCATTTTTGCATCACACTTTCAACTTTTATTGACTCGCCATCATCGTTTTTTATACTCAATTCGGTGCCGATCTGTGATCCTTGGATCGATACCCGATTTCTTTACCAATTTTCTTGGCTCGTTCCACACTTAAGAAAATTTAGCCCACTCGTATCTTCACTTATTTTACTTTTACTAGTCGAGACGTTTTCGAGATCCCATTGATTAAATAGATTTAAATTTCATATCTACATAACCTTTGGACTTAATTTTTATCAAAGTAGCTTAGGTAGGTGGCAACATGGCTTAGAATGGTTCACCGACGGTTTAAAAGTCGATCACATACAATTTTAGTCGAGTCTTCATCGTTTCCTTTTTTGGATCGTTGGTCGTACTTGGAAAACTTTATAAAGCTTTTAGTGAAAAAATAGGGATAGCCTTGTGTTTAATGGACCAAAAGTTGACTCGAAGTAGGCCCTGTGATTTTCAAAGTGTGACTCGAGTTTTGTTTTGCATTAATTTCCCTAGGTCAGCTTTGGGTCATGCTCGAGTTTGACTTAAATTTTTTGAAGTGATTAGGATTTTTTTGAATTTTTTAGTCAATACTTTTATTTAAATCAAATGAGAAACAGAGATGAAGCTCTATTGTAACTTTGGATAAGTTATGGTCTTCAATTGCGATTCCTTGGGTTTCTAATAATGGTCACATTGAACGTGCTCCAACTTTCGAATAGACTGTTTGCTACTGCTCTAAATTAGACACTTCACTCTGTTGTCCCTGTAAAGAGAAAGTTGCTCTGGATGGTTGTTCTGCCATCGTGAATTCAATGGTAATAGGTAAAATCCAACACACAACTCTATCATGCGATGGTGCTAGTTTGCCAGCACGAGCAAGCTATATTTACACAGTTTTCATATTCACAATGCTCTATACACCAGATACGCACTCTGCATAAATTGAATTATATACCATTATCGCTCGTCAATGTACAAGATCCAGTGTTCAATACACATTGCATCCACTAGGTCTTATACATTGGCTCCATAATGTTTCATTCCAGCATGAAGATTGAAGCTTTAGTCTTACCCGACCTTTCTTATTTATGGGGTTTTTAATAGTTATGGATCATAGACGTTCTTCATATCCCACTGTGATGGAGGAACGTCTATCGACATCAAAGTTTGTTCAACCAGACACAGTATCTGGTTCTTCGTCAGCATCTATCACACCATCTACATCGAAATCTTTTCAGTCTTAGTGTCCTTGTCATCAAATAGAACAACCTACAAGTATGTTACCTTATTAACTAACGATACCTTTGTGGGGGTTGCCCCCGATATTGATATCGGTGATGCCATTATTTTGGCAGATCCTTGGGATTCTCCAGATTCGAAGGCGGATGAGTCGTCTCTTATGGGGATATGCGAGAGATATGGAATTCCATTTGCAAAGGTATAAGTTCTTGCACGCTTTTAATGGGCACATGATCCGGCCGAGTATACAACATATAATTGATATATGTGTATGGATGGATGCGTTGCACCTTTCAACCACTTTATTCAGCTAGTTCTTTAATACATGGATCTTGCCCCCATCCAGTTACACCTGAATAGTTATGCTTATTTGCATAGTATGTACATGTTTTTTGTCTGTCGTTTGGAAAAAGTGCCCACTATAGAAGATATCTGTTATTTATATGGTTTTAACCATCAAAAGAGGACCCCTTCACTCACTTACTTGGAGCCTTCAAGAGATTATCCTATGGTTGTTGGGCTTTGCAATAAGTTAAGCTATTTCAAAGGCGAGTTCTTCTTTGTGTGTTGTCTGCTTGGCTTTGCATAAAAGTGGTTATCAAGATGTAAGTTAAATCTTCACCTTTTGTACTAATGAATTCTCCTTGATCCTTATTGCTAATTTCGTTACTTATCATATTCATAGATGATTTGAAAAGACTCGACAATGCAGGCTTTGCAAGCACCCTTATAGCCCTTAAAGGTATTCCGGTTGAAGAAAGAGATATAAAGCTCCTGGTAACCAATAAGAATATGCAAGCGTTTAATCTACTGGACGAAGGTTACGGTCTAGGCCACGGGCCCAGCTCATGAGGGTGCCGAACCTGCTCAAGAGGCTGAAGTCAAAGTCCAAACTGAAGAGAATCAGGAAGCGCCCCTAGCATTGGATCCAGCCAATGACCCTAGAGTGAGGGATGAAAAAAGTGACAGCGAAGAAGAGAGCGATGATGGAGAAGGGGGAAATGATGATATAGACTCTGGTCATGAGTCTTATGGTGACGGGGGCAATGATGATCAGGTGTCGTTGGTTAATAAACGACCAAAATTGAACATTACCTTATCCATAACAACTTTGCAACCGCTGCCAGCTTCTTAGTAAAAGAAACATTGATCCTTCCACTTGTGGATTTAGGTGGTTCACTTGAGAGCATACCGAGTAGAATTTTCTCATATGGGGTTGACAATATTAGCCTCAGTGACCTTGGTTCCCTAATGCAATACTTGCTGATTTGCCTTCAAGTACTATAGGGGAGATAACCCCTATTAGGAAGCTTCAAGACCACAGTTCATAGTGGGCATTAGGATATATTCATGCTTCATAACACTTCGAATGAGTTACACATTGACACTACATATGTTATCTTTTTCTCTTCCCGGTATTAATTCGATTATGTTTTATTTTCATGTTCCATGTACATGCATACCTTTTTGATGATCTCAAGGGTCACAGAGGCGGGTATAAGAAGCTTGGTACATTAGGTCACTATCATGAATTATCTTATGGATCACACTCGGGCAGGCATCAAAGGAGGGAATATGGAAGATGAGATAGAAGCTATGGGCACCACGATGATCATCATGGAGAGTCGGATAGGCTTATGCCTCCTTAACGTAGATCTCATTCTCCGTTGGCTCATAGTATGGATAGTTATTCAATAAGGTCAAACCCTATCCCCTGATTCGCGCTCCAAATGTTCCATATTCAGTTTTACCTACGACTCAACCTATAGTGTCCTTTCACGTGCCCCAGCAATCTGAGAAGCCATCCAGGCTTGTATCTTTTGATAGCTCTAAGAAAGGGCCGGGGAAAGAGCAAATTGATATTACCGTTACAACTGTAGAGACCAAAGTCATCTCGACCTCCCATTTGGTCGCAAATGCAAAGAGCCTTCCCAAAGGTCTATTTTGATGAGGTCAACTCTTTTCCTCACCTAAAAGATATTCCTCATAACATTAGGCCCAAAGTACTAGCTTACATGGGCGACATGTACGACCAATATCACAAGTGGAAGAGGTTAAACGAGGTCATCTTTAAAGTATCTAATGCAAAAAAGTAGCTTTTCAAGGGATATAACAAATTGTGAAAGACAATAAGCATATTATTTCCACTCTTAACAAAGAGGTTGAAGGGATCAAGGTCTCGTTAATTGAAGCTGAGAAAAAGCTGGACAAAAAAACTAATTTTTTTTGAAGAATAGAGCAAGACCCAACATAGAAAAATTGAGGCCGCTCACCATAAAAGTCAAACCCTCGCATTGGTGAACAAAAAGCTTCAAAAGACAGTGATCGAGCAAGCCTTAGAAATTTAGATTTGAAAGAAGCATTGGAGGCCGAGAAGAAGGAAAAAAATGACTCCCTTACAAGAGTATTGTAATGAGTTATTGGATGCTCCTCATTCAAAGGATGAAGCTAAGGGCCAGGTGAGGACAGCTGATAAAAAGGTTAAAGCAATAGGGATCAAGTTAAATATGAAATTGAGGATGTTCTCATACGATTCTATATGAACATAGTCAAAATCGGGAATCTGAGGTGGTTGGATAAGGGATATGCCCCTGCTTTGGCTATGGCCTAGGAAGAAATCTTAAAGTTGGAATGAGAGCATTTCGATGGGACTGAGATTGATGATGAGGAGTTAAAGTTTGACCTCTTGGAATATGAAGATATGAGGGCTCTCGAGGTTGGTCGACTCCTTTTTGCACCCAAGATTATTACCCGAACTAATGCATCTTCCGGGGCTCAGCCCGAATGCAGCTCTTAAGGTCTAGGTGAGAGCTCTATTCTGTTCTTCAAGAAGCCAAAACAGAGACTTCTGTGCAAATGATGGATAAATCATGTGCCGCCATCTCTTTCCTATCGAGGTTGCAAGCCACTGAGATCGGTATTCCTCCCCCTTATTCTATTTCTACCTTCATCGTTGAGGAAAATTCTAGCACTTTAGCCATTTCGCATCCTCATTAGATGCCCGCTATAATCCTAGGTAGCCCAGCTATGCAAAATCAGAACATTTCCCAAAGCTACCTATATTGTCCCCAATCATGGAAAGAAGTTCTACCGAGATCCCATTACATATAATTTCTACTTCCCTTGGAGGTATATCATTAGTTTCACCAATGTTTGAGAAGGTTCACATGACACTGGTCGATGTCTCCAATCGCTATTTTTCACCTTTTCAAGTTGCAGTTCCACCGGCTCTCACCCCATGCCTGAAAGAGACTTGTATTTGGGAACATAAGCTACAAGGACTAAATCGGTCATCACATTCTTCCTTTTCCCAACTCCAACCTCCTCACCAGGTCCTACCCCAGGTCCCGATGCTAAAATGATCCATCTTTGAATGAAGAGTCAATAGATGAATTTAATGCGACACAAGGTGACAAAGAAGTGGTTGTCACTGGGGTCATTGGCATGTATTGGGACCTTCAGTGCGGGAGGAGAAGGAGTTGCGGACCAAGAAGCTTAATATAATCAAGAAGGAAAAGATAGATGACATTTCTCCTCCCATTTCAGTTTTGTTGCCTATTCTACCAATTGTCATCTTCTTCTCTACCCCCTTAGCTAGTGATCCTCAAGTCAACCGCTTTGGATTCCCAGGATGCATATAAGACATTTTTGAGGAAAGGAAAGATAAGAAGAAGAAGAGCACCTATCTGTTATTTCGTTACGTCATCATTTTCTTGTTTATTTTAATTTGTGATCCATGTACACATGTTGATATTGTGCGGGTACATCCCTCACTTTTGTCTACAAATTTTGCTAGTTGTGAATAAAATAGATTCTTACTCCAAAATTCTACTTCATTTACATATGTACTTAGCTTATTATGTTAATTATAACTGAATTTAGGTCAAAGTAACGTTATTATCCCTTGTAATTATGTTTGCATGGATGGCTTTATATAGCTACTTAGATACCTTCATAGCTTGCTCACCTATTTTTAATCAGGTTCTATTTGACTAGTGGTTGTTATCCCGCCTTTTGGCAACACCGTGATATCAAGAAGTTAAATAAGAACCAAAGATGGTCTGTCCCGAAGATCGATTATACATAGGCTCACTATGGATGTCGATAAATTTTATTTGATTCCGGATCGAGCTACAATTGACAAGATATGACAAGCAAAGCTGTGAAAGCCAACGTTTCAATTTTTGAGTCAGTCCGAGTTCGTATGCTCAAGATATGATCGATACAAATCAAGCAATCCTCTTGTTCGCATCCATCAAGCAACCATAGAGTGTCCCTCTTCGTATCGTTCTGGTTCGAACCCATCAGATGCACTCGTCTTCATATCGATCAGGAGAAGTGCACTCTTCGTATTTATCAGCTGAAAGGCGTTGTTCGTATCCATCAGGCTTCAGCTGTTTGTATCCAGCGGCTATATTGGTTCGTATCCATCAAGTGGTCGTCATTTCATATCCATTAGGTGACTACTGAACTACATCCTTGAAAAGCATCGCACTTCGTATCCACGGATTGAAACATCGGTGTCCATATCGTATCGATCAAGTACCATACACACTTCGTATCAATCGACCATGGATCGATATGAAACCAACTCCTCACAACGATACGAAGTGGCATACAAAAGATCGATATGAAGTAAAATGTAATCGATCGATACGAACAACGAAATAATGATCGATCCGAACAAGATAGTTCTGATCGATACGAAAAAGGCACATGCATAGGAAAGACTCGATCATTCATCATAAAAAGCGGATCGATCCGAAGAGTTAGCGCCACATCAACATGCAGGCACGTGCCTGAATCGATTCGAACAGATCGATACAAACAACATCGATACGAAGAGGACAACGGCCGAAAAGCCCAAACTTGCATCGATCATAACTCACAATCTGCAAGTCCAATACCACCAAATTTTCACAGGAGCTTACGTACAACCTAAAGAATGTTCATGCTCAATTTCAACTCGATTGGGTCAAATCTTGATCTATATGAAATTCGTTCATATCAATCACAGACCGAGTACAAATCACATGGGATCGGTCGCGTGGGCCCGTACACGTGCCAGAAGAGGTCTCCAAAGATCTGAGCGAGATATTCGCAGCCTACGCCAATAAATAGCATCCCAGAGCATATAGAAAAAGGACTTTTAGCTCTCCTACATCTAGACTCTGCTGAAACCATTTTTGCACTCTAAGTTCACGGTTGTACTCGAAATTTACTGTTGTAGTCTGCTGTAATCGGGAAGAAAACATGAATAAAGTCATCAATTTCACAGTGGACGTAGGCCATACGCCGAACCACTCTAAATCGTTGTGTTTTTGCATGTTTTTTTTCTCTCTTTTTGAAGTGTTTGTTAGATAATCCTCTTTTTACATTTATTTTATTCATTTTATCTCTTCAAATACTTCCTAAGAGTGTTGTGCCCAATTTTGATACAAACACTTTGGTGCTTTCACTGAGATAACACAGTTTTTCTCCTGCTCATTGGATCTACTATCGATACCGGATTGCATAAATCTAAGAAGAAGATCCATATCTCAATTTCAAAGTTCTTCCATCCTATTTAAATTTCCATAAAATCTAAGAAAAAACTTTGCCATCCACCATGGTTAGCACAAGGACCGCTTCTATAGCTACAGATCCAGAAGGATGGGATCTACAGAATCCCGCGCCACTCCCCCCAACTAATCACAATGCTGTTGGATCATCAGATCCGTCAGGCCCTGTCACCAGGGAAGAGTTTTAGATGCTTTTGTAAGAGTTGACAGAACCGATAGCAACTTACTAAACAACTACGCGCCAACGCAGAATTGACCAACCAGCTGAATCGCCAAAGGCATAGGAGATCCACAGGGATCATGCTTCTTACTCCTCCATCGAGAGTTTAGCCTCTTCAGATTACCATCATAGATCTACGCACTCACAGCTAGATGGGAGTTACACTCAGGCTATCCGACATTAACATACGCTGAACATTGGACAACCAAGAGTTGTCCCGTCCATCGGCAATTAGACTGGACCCTCCTCTCGAGGAGGTGCTATTCCATATCATGTTACAGACAACCACACTACCACCACTGCCACTGACCAGGAGCTGATGTCCGAAACCGGATAGACCCGATCCAACACCAACGTACTCTCAAGCCTTATATCCCTGAAGACTTAGAACCAAGGAGGCGAGACCTGGATAGTCGATCGCGTCTGGCACAGTCTCGCATTATGGAAACCGACTACACCTTGGCCCAACGTACCCAAAATGTCCAGATGCCGGATATACCGACGATGATCCATTGGATGATCAAAGAGAGTCAAGGCCTCACTAATGATGATTAGGGAATCTCCCGGAGTCATACTCCTTTTACCGATGAGATACTTTATGCTGAACCACTTTGGCGATTCAGGATACCGACTTTGCTAGTTTATGAAGGGAGTTCTGATCCTAACTAACACATCCTGAATTATGAGTGGTTGATGAATGCTGCACGAGCTAATGATAAAGTTAAGCACCGAAGCTTCCCGATCTCTCTAGGGGGCATAGCTACTATGTGGTTCACTCGTTTGCCACCTTGGTCTATTTCATGTTTTGACCAATTGGCAACAAAGTTTGCTGAACAATTCCATATGCATGTCGCAAGGCCGACGGATGTTAACACTTTGTCTAGTGTCACTTAAGCTCCTGGGAGATACTTCGACGTTATTTAGAAAGAATTCATGCTGCATGCACTGAGATCAGCAACCTTAATGATAACTCCACTCCTATGGCACTGACTAAGGGGATTGATCTCGATTTTGAATTCGACAACTGGTTGGCCGAAAAACCCCCTGTGTCATTAGACTGTTTCTATTCCAAGGAAGCTCAATTCTTAAGAATGGAGGATGCGAAACAGTCTAGGAAATAATATGACGCATGGCCTACTATGGAAGGAATTCAAAGCAATGTTGCTGTGAAACAATCTGGGGAGAGTTTCGGAAAAGTGCAATTGAATATTCAAAATAAACAGAATCAATAGAGAGGTAATGGAGATCGAAATAAGAAATAGGTTCAGAACCGTGGTCCACGAAGTAGGGCTCCTATGTTTGATAATTATACTCCTCTAAATACGTCGTTGGAGAATGCATATCTACAAACCTGTAATACTATCTAGTACAAGAAGCTTGCTCCGAAGCAATCATCAGAGAGACATAACTAAACAGGGAAATTTTGTAGATTCCACGAAAGTTATGGGCATAATACAAATGAGTGTCGTCATTTGCAAGATCTCATCGAAAAGTTAATACGTGAAAGGAAGTCGGAGTAGTTTGCGCACGCACCGCAGTCTAGCGGTGTGGGCCCATCGAACCAAAATCATATACCTAATCAAGCGAGATAGGAGGAACCCACTAGTATCGACGGGAGGTTAGTGATAAATACTATAAGTGGTGGTCCTCATCCAGCAGACCAAAGCAGGAAGGAAATGGACTCTTATGCCAATTCTACGAGGCATGCGAGCTTTGAAGGTTGTAGCAATTTGGAAGATGGGGCTCCGACCAAGCAACAAAGGACGATGACCGATGACATCGTCTTTTGAGACAGAGACGCCGACAGGGTCGATGCCCCAACCATCGATCCCCTTGTCATATCAGCTCAAGTAGGTCCTGCTTGGATGCAGAGAATCTTGGTTGATAGTGGAAGTTCTGTGAATATCTTGAGCCTCTGACCAAATAAAGATGGAAGCTAAAGATTTGAAGGCTTGCCAGTCACGAATTCATGGCTTTAATGGAAGCGCTACTATACCCACTGAAGTAGTGGAACTACCCGTGGAGTTGGGTGTTGGAGAACGCCGAAGAGTCCAGATACCGCATTTTGTTGTTTTGGACATAGATTCACCATATAATGCTTTCTTGGGCCGACCGACCCTAGTTGAATTCAGAGCAGCCATTGCCCCATGGTGTTTGACTCTAAAATTCCCCACCGATCGTGGAGTTGAATTCGTTCAAGGAGATCAGGCTGCTGGTCGAGCCTGTTACGTTGCTGAGCTGCGCGAGGCGTGGCGAAAGGAGAAAGGAAAGGGCATACATGAATCTTTCTGCATCCGTTTTGTTGAAAATTGACAAGTGGTGCCTGGGCCTAGGCCCGGGCACCCCAACCAATTCCAAAGAGATATTGACCCGAGAGATAACAAAAGTGAAGATGAAAGTAAAGACAATCAAGCTTCTCCGGCCGAACTGACGATTGATGTCCCGACTGACGATAGTGATGATTCTAGAATGATAAAGATTGGGTCTCAGTTAAGCCAACAAATGCAAGAGGAATGGGTTGAACTTCTCCGAGAAAGCCTCGACGTGTTTGCCTGGACACATTCTGACATGTGTGGGATCTCGTCGGACATAGCGAGCCATACATTGAATATTGACCCACGGTACATCCCGGTCAAGCAAAAAAGATGTGGTATGGATCCAGAGAGATCTGTCGCCCTTAAGGAAGAGGTAGGTAAGCTAAAATCGAATGGATTTATTCGAGATACCTTATACCCGGTATAGGTATCCAATCCTGTACTTGTCCAAAAGCCAAATGGGAAATGGAGAACATGTGTTGACTATTCAGACTTGAACAAAGCTTGCCCAAAAGGCAGGTTTCCACTTCCCCGAATAGATCAGCTTGTAGATTCAACGGCTGGGAATGAACTCTTATCCTTCATGGATGTATATTCTGGTTATAACCAGATACCCACGCACTTGCCTAACCAAGAGAATACTAGCTTCGTGACCAATCTGGGACTCTAGTGCTGCAAAGTTATGCCTTTTGGGCTCAAGAACGCCGGTGCAACCTACCAACGATTTGTCAATCGGATGTTTGCCAACCTAATTGGAAAAACCATTGAGGTATACATGGACGACATGCTAGTGAAGTCACGATTCTCCATTGATCACATTAAAGACATGAAGTCAATGTTTAATATCCTCCGAGAATACAGAATGAAGCTCAGTCCGTTGAAATGTCACTTTGGGGTCGCATCCGGAAAATTCCTTGGGTTTATCGTCAATGCTCGAGGAATTGAAGCCAATCCCGAAAAGATCTGGGCGATCAGAAATCTTGATACCCCAAGAACCATAAAGCAAGTCCAGAGCCTCAACAGGAAAGTAGCAGCACTGAGCAGGTTCATTTGAAAGTCCACCGAAAAATGCATTCCCTTCTTCGATTTGATTCGAAAAGGGATACGGAATTTTGAATGGACCACGGAATGCGAGGGCGCATTCCGAGCGCTAATTCAGCACCTCTCCACACCGCCTATTTTGTCAAAGCCTATTGATCACGAGAAATTATACATTTACATGGCGGTATCAGAAAACGCAATCAGTGCTACCCTAGTTCGGGTGGAAGACCGAGTGCAAAACCAATCTACTATATTAGTAAACGACTAACCGGAGTTGAGAGAAATTATTCAAAGATAGAGAAGTTAGCTTATTGTCTTGTTATTGCCTCAAGGAAGCTTCGTCCGTATTCCCCAAGCTCATCCTATCACCGTTTACACCGATCAGCCATTACGATAGGTCCTTACGCGGATTGAAACGTCTGGTAGGTTACTCAAGTGGAATATCAAGCTAAGTCAGTTTGATGTTGCCTACACTTCAAGGCGAGCCATTCAAGGACAAGTCCTAGCAGATTTCATAGCTGAATTTACCATCCTAGTGGACTTGCATGAAAGGAATCTCCCAAATACATTTGGAAGCTGCATACTGATGGTGCATCAAATGACCGTTACTTAGGTGTTGGGGTTATACTTGAAAATCCCGAAGGACGATCAATATGCTATGATTTGAAATTTGATTTTCATAAGACCAACAATGAAGCTGAGTATGAAGCCTTACTTGCCAGATTGAGGCTTGCTCGAGATTTGAAAGTCATTGCTGCGGAGATTTATTGTGATTCGCAACTGGTCGTATGTCAAGTTCGAGGGGAGTATTAGGCTAAAGATCGATGATTGGCTGCTTACATATCTCGGGTTTAGGAGATACTAAATCAGTTCGATTATTATGCTATCTACTGCATCCCCCGAGAGCGCAATCAAAAAGCTGATTCATTGGCAAAACTAGCCAGCACAGGTGAAGCGCAACAAATTGGACTTGTTCCTATTGAAACATTATCTTCCCTAAGCATTGATCAAATGGAGATAGATGGGATATTTGAAGTCGTTCTCGATAAGGAGTCATGGATGACTCTGTTCAGAAATTATCTAGAGCATGGAACACTGCCAGAGCGCAGGAGTGAAAAAAGATAGATAGATTCTCCGAAAAGCTTCGCGGTTCACTATTTAGAATGGAATCATGTATAGAAGAGGGTACTCCATTCCTTTAGTCCGGTGTATTGCTCACGACGAAAATAAACGAGTATTGCATGATGTACATGAAGGAGAATGTAGCGATCACACTAGAGGGCAAGCTTTAGCTAAGAAAGTACTCCGATATGGATACTATTGGCCGATCGTGAATCGTGATGCGTCGGACTACGTCAGAAAATGTGACAGATGTCAAAAACATGCTCGGATTCCTAGAGCCCTACCTACTGAGATAACTCAAATGGTCATCTATGGCCGTTTGTACTACGGGGCATTGATATTATTGGATTTCTACCTCTGGCCAAAGGTGGCGCGAAATACGCCATCGCCGTAGTTGATTACTTTACCAAGTGGGCCGAAGCTGAACCCCTTGCTGCGATCACGACGAAGAAGGTGATCAACTTTGTAGTCTACAACATTATCTGCCAATTTGGTCTCCCACATACCATCATCACTGATAATGGAATCCAATTCGACAGTGTTGAGTTCAAGGACTTCTGCCAGCGATTCCACATTCAGAAGAAATTCTCTACAGTTGCATACCCTCAAGCGAATGGACATGTTGAAGCTGTTAATAAAGTTATCAAGTCTATTCTAAAGAAATGACTGGAAAAGGCCGGGGGCAAGTGGGTTGATGAACTTCCTATGGCTCTATGGGCTTACCGAACAACGCACAAGTCTGCGACCAAACACACTCCATTCTCTCTTTCCTACGGTTCAGAAGCCGTTATTCCAGTCGTGATGGAAGTACCTTCTCATCGTGAATTATTATGATCCAAAGACAAATGCCATACTACTTGCTGAATCCTTGTATTTGTTGGATGAAAAGCGTGAAGAGGCTGATTTGGGGGCAACCGCATACCGAAGTCGAGTCGCTCGATTATACAATGCCAAGGTCCGACCCTGAACCTTTGACCTCGGCGATCTCGTCCTCAAAAGAATCTACCCAGTTCCTTCGCACATGAAACCAACGTAGGAAGGACCGTATGTGATTGAATGAAAGCTCGGAAATGGCACATTTAAATTATCGACCATTGACGGTCTAACTCTGCCAAGAGCTTGGAACAGCGAGAGTCTTCGTCCCTACTACACATGACAGGCTTTATTTATTTAGTCTATTTTTCATTTGCAATTTGTTTCTGCATTTCAAAATTTGAATTTGTAATAAGGCAACTAACTTTGTCGTATTCTCTTATTTTAGCAATAAAATGCCATCTCTTCGAGCCAGAGCTGCGATTTACTGAATTTTTCATACAACCATCATGATGCACGAAGTGCTAAGTTCCATCATACGATGGGATTTATTCAAAGAGAGAGTGACTGTGATACAACCGGTCACTCGCTAAGTGAAACCTGAGCTCAGGGGCAAGTCACCACACTGAAGCCAAAAAAGGATTGATACACGACAATCCTTTAACTAACTCTAGTCTCCCAGAGTGTGAGCTGGAGTGTAAACTTATAAATGCGGTTTCGAAGAGGGTGGATTTGTCTACCTAACGACTTTGCTCATATCTTGACCAAGTTTGAGGAGGATGGACCCGTCAATCTAACGACCTCGCTTGTTAACTCAGGGTGGATGTGAATCGGCTGTCCACGATCCTGATAAATCCATCGTTCGTGGAGTGCGAATGAAATTCAATCGCCTAAACAGATGTGACTGACCGTCTATCGGCCAACTCCAAATTCTCAGAGTGCGAATTGGAGTATAAACATCAACTCCAAGTTCCCAGAGTGCGAATTGGAGTATAAACATCAACTCCAAATTCTCAAAGTGTGAATTGGAGTATAAACATCAAATCCAATTTTTCAGAGTAAGAACTAGAGTATAAACATCAGCCAAATTCCCAGAGTGTGAATTGGAGTATAAACATCAACCCTAAATTCCCAGAGTGCGAATTAGAGTATAAACACTAACTTCAGATTCCTGGAGTGAGAACCAGAGTATCGACCGTAAACTAACTTAAGTCACCGGAGCGTGGACATACAGTTAAAACTTAAACAGGTGTGACCGAACGCCGACGTACAAATGCAAATCCCTGGAGTACGGATGTGATCATTAATAAGTGAGCAAGTGTGATTCAACCACTTGACCCTCACTTGTTTCAGCATCGATTCAACGACGTTAAGCTCGATGAATTAGAGGCGAAATGCAATTGCTAGCCGATCTTTACAACTCTTCCCCGAAACTGGAGGCAGAACTTAAGTGCTGATCACTGACCGAAGCAGTGCAGCATTGGTGATCAGCTTAGTGTCCAGCCACGACTCGTAGCCATGATTCCGGGACTTAACGAATAAACTCAAAACTCGATCCAAAGGTTGAAACTTCTCAAGTTTACTGAACAAGAATTCAAATGCTGGAACACTTAAGCAAATACACAATAATTGAGCTGAAGACAAAATAGAATTTCATTTCAACTACTTGTAGAAGGAATTTACGTACAAGTTATTCCCAAAAATCCCACTAGCAGAGGCCGAACCCGAATCTATATATGGCTAACAAAAGCTAAAAAAAATTCCTATCTACTCAAAAATGAGCCAAGGAGAAGCATCTATTCTTTTTTCTTCTTCTGTTTCCCCTTCGATGTGGGCCAACTGGAGCTTTCACTTGGTTTTCTCTTCGAGCCTTTGCCTTTGGGCGGTCGAACTCCAGTCAGGGGAATTATATCCACTTATTCCTCAAACTCACATGTATGTGTATGCTCCCTAAAGGCTGAGTTGGAGGGATCGGATCAACTGTAGGAGATGGGTTAGGCACGCTGGTGTCAAAAACCGTACCGCCGGGAGATATCATCCTTAACGGAGCCAGGCCGGGTCCCGCCATTCCACCTTCAAAGCTGCTGGTCCAGGCTGCTGCTTCCATTTCAGAATTAATCTCGGCTATAATCTCCTCCTCGTGAAGTGTTTGCGCATCACCAGGAATGCCTGCAGCTGGACCCAAGGAACTAGTTGTCCATGCATTTCCGCTCACAACAAATGGTAGATCCGCAAAAGGGTCACTGTGATGATCGAGAAGTTCCTCCATCATCTGTTCGTCAAAGGAACGTGTGCATCCCGACGTTCCATCAATAGATGTGGTAGTTTTTGTAGAGACTGCTTCGGTTACGATAACCTCCAGCACATGATGTGATTCTTGAGTGGCAGGAGGAGCGACCGATGTAGCTCCAATCACTGGAAAGAAAAAAAGGAAACTATTATTTAATATTTCGAGTAAAGCTCCCGATTCCACACAAGTATGAGCAATGATCGGAGTACCTTCCTCAGTTTGACTTGTTGGTGTCTGAACGGCCTCAGAAAGTTACTCGCTAGCTTGGGATATCTACGGCTGATCCGAGTTGTAAGGAGGAACGGATTGAGAGTCAACCGCAGAAGTTGTTTCAGGTTGAGTCGGCACAAGAGTTTCGGGACTGTGTCACGGTGCTCGACACCAGAACCTTCTCCAACCTCCGAATGCTGAGCGCCAAGCTTATCCTTCTCATAAGAAATCATAGCATCATAGAGAACTTTCCTTTCATCTTCATTCAACACCCGGTTCTCAAGCTCAAATTCGTCGACCGATTCGCCCTGATGGGGAGCCTTCTCATCCTTCGCTAATCGGCCCAAGGTGTTGTATAAGTGTGCCGGATAGTTATCGAGCTAGGCTAGGTTCCCATGCCTCAATATGTTAGCATTATAGGTAATGAGGAGATCTTCAATGTCAGCCTCTAGCCTAGACTCCACCATTTGAACCTTCTCCTCGACCTCAGTCTCCACCTCCCGGACCTCGGCCGTTGCCGCATCCCGTTCGCCCCGAAGCACTACAGCCTGTTCATATGCCTCCTGGGCTTCGCTATTTGCATCATCCCTTTCCTTGATGATTTCAGAAAATTTGGCTTTGAGCTCGTTAAGTTATTTAAGAGTCACATCCCATTCGGCCATGACTATGGTGTTACGGTGGCCCATCTCCTCCACTAAGGCAAAATGCGTCTACTGTATCCTCTCCATTGCCAAGTTCGCCTCATCGGCCTTTTGAGTGGCCTCTGTTTCTGATTTTCGAGAGGATTCGGCTTCATCGTTAAGCACTTGAATGATTTGGTCCTTTTGAGTGAGCTCGGCTTCTAATTTCTCTATGGTATTCGCCCGCTCAAAGGCTACCTTCGGTGCTTTCTTCGCAGCTTTCCCCGCTTCTTATACCGAGTGTAGATATCATAAATATAGTCATGCATTGTGTTCTCTGCTTCCGCTGGAATTCTCTTTAAGTGAGGGAGGAAGATATAACCACCAAAACAAATATTCGAAAAATCCTTCTACAATTGGGTGATCTTAATCGTTCCTTCCCTTGTAGGCTCGGTGATGGCCTGCTCAGTAATAAATGGGGTTGTGATTTCAGTTCTACGGCGGTGAGGATCAGGCCTTGAAGCGTGAGAAGACGGTTTGTGACGTGGAGGTTCCGGGGGATGTGTTACATAAACGGGAGGCTGTGTAGGGATTCTAAAAGGTGGAGAATGGGATTGGGATCGATGCCTATAGTCCCTGTCCCTATCTCTTTCATATCATTCCTGGCTAGAGTACCCATGATCGTGGTCCCTTTCTGCCTCTCCCTTACGCGATTCATAATACGAAGAGGATCGGCGAGCTGAGCGAAGGCTTCCAAACATCGACCCACGTCTGGATATTATATCTGCAAAGTAAAAGATACAAAGTTAATAATCTCTAGAAGTGGAAGTTTAAGACTGGAAACTATGCAGTGCCGTGAA
Source organism: Allium cepa (assembly GCA_030765085.1). Lineage (NCBI taxonomy): Eukaryota > Viridiplantae > Streptophyta > Magnoliopsida > Asparagales > Amaryllidaceae > Allium > Allium cepa. The sequence goes on from CM060941.1 coordinate 6,667,137, forward strand.
GTGTATATGTATGTGCAACCACCGGACCAACCAAAAATGTCGACCACGCTTGTGGGAAGAGACTCGCTTAAGTCTAAAGCACTATGAAGCTCCTCCAATCCGGCGTCATGTTGAAGCGGCATATAATCCGGGATTGGGATATCGGCAAGCCCTTCGAAAAGGTTCTCCACTTTCGAGGGAGGAGCCTTTGAAATTCTAATACTAGGAGCAGGCAAAGACACAACTACAGATTTCCATCTCAAAGATTTGTGGCGCTTATGCATTGTAGCCTTGCCTTTTCTCCTTCCCTCGGAATCTTGAAAGGTGTCAGAAGCCTAACTACGAGTTCATCATCGGTGGGTGTATTTTCCTCATCACCCTCTTCAGCTATTATGACCCTGGGCATTTTATGCTTCGCTCGCCTCATCGAGGCTGCCTTCAATTATACTCTGATTCCGCTCGATTAGCCTGACGGTCCTCAAGTTTCGATCTATTAACACCGAGTCTATTTCCCTCATCTCATTCGGAACTTCTTGAAGGACACGAACTATCTCTTTAAAGTGTGAGCCTTCTGGTCATGGAATTGCAGCTGTAAAGAAAAGAAGATATTAGTTTAAACATCAACTATGATTATCTTGGTAACTACTGGAAAAGAATGCAGCATTTACGTCTGACTAACCACCGGCTAGCAAATCTTGGAGGGCATCGGACATAGAACCATTCCATTTTGAAGTAACTCGGCCTGGTCCAGGACCCCGTTACCACTTGACAATTCCTGACTGCCTCCAGGAACGTAAAGGAAGGCTTGGCTCCCCGACTCTTAATATTAAATAAATATCTGATTTCGATCGGAGTCGGGGTCGAAAAAGATGCTCCATGAATACAATGAATAGGCTATTCAGCAGCGCGTATCCATTGGGGTGTAGTTGCGAGGGGAAAATTCCAAAGAAAGACAACACTTCTCGAATGTATTAGTTGAATGAGGGAAGTGTCCCAGTTGTGCACGAGTGCCTGTTAAAGTTAGTAAACCCCTCTGAGGGAGCGTGTGGTCTATCACTTGACCTAGATAATAAGACATCATCCAACGACAAGCCGTGTCTTAGGCATCTCCGTCCCAACATATCTTCAGAGACGTTGGACGGCATAGAATCTTATGGGTCTGCAATAAAAGTTGCACATGGCAACTCGTCCGGAGTTGGATCGATGACCTCGGCCTCGATGGCCGGCAACTCTATTATTGGGAGAGATGAACTTCGGGTTTCTTGCTGTTGAGCACTTATGGATTCCACAGCTAACCAACTTATCAAAAACCATCATTAGATGATAAAAATCCCGTGTGTTCCCCAGTGTGAAGTGCGTGAATGTGTTGTGCAGTGCTATGTGATACTTAAAGAATTTTGCAGAATTTACGAAATGTTCGAATAACAAGACTTCGAAGCTGAACCGGAGTGACCGTCATCGTTGACTATCACAACTGTGCCATCCAGACTTTAGAGGCCGATCTAAGTTAAAGTTCGTTAAATTTTGTTAAGTTACAGTTGTAACAACGAGCTTCCAAGAATAGTCAAATATGCAGTTCAATGGTCAAGTTCAATTATGTAAAGATGAAGCTTGTCAGAGCCAAATGTTCGAATTTGCATGAAATTCGTATCCATCGAAGTCAGAAATAAGATTATTCGTTACAAAGACTTTTGCTTTGTTTCAATCCAAGGATGTTCGTTTCGCATCGATCAAAGTCGAGTACTTCAAACCGATCCAAAATGACTACTTCGTATCGATAAAAAAGACCTCTATTTCATATCGATCATTAACATCCATCTCGTATCGATCATCTATCATCCATTTTGTGCCAATCGAATGTTATCTACTTTGCATCGATCGAACGACCCATCCACGTATCAATCAGAGATGCATTAACTTCATATCAGTCAATATCGATTCGAAGCAACCGATACTAAGTGGCTGTTCCATGATCGATACGAAATATAAGGCAGGATAATGAGACGAGATTTCCAATTGAGGTCGATACGAAACAACACGCCTTCTTCCTCAATCGAGGCAAGATTAACGCCAAACAACTGCCTACTAGCTCTTTCGTATCCGTCCTCACTTCTTCTTCTCCAATCGATACAAATGTCATTAACCATTCCTTGACCTCGCTCCGACCTAACTCCGAAAATAATATCGTCGGAATCGGCCAGGAATACGAGGGAGTGGCACAAGAATTCGAGTCTCATCATTTGGAGTTGTTCATAATTGATTAATTACCAAAATTGAAGTAAAAATTTTAGGGATTAAGGGATTGTTTAGGTTTAGGCGAAGGCAGTTTCTTCTTCTCAGTTTCTTGATCGATATGAAGCAATGCAGAAGGAATAAAGAGCAAGTGAAATTCTTCAAAGTACAAAATGCTTTTATATGGACCCAAGAACCGAAGGGAAACGATTCACGAAACGATTCGCCTCCCAGTTGTCTGGACCGGTAGACATAGGTTTCTCCCATAATCGATATGAAAGGATCTATCGTATCCATCAATTCGAGTCTTATCGACGTTCGAGTCCATTTGAAACGCATCAATACGAGCTGCTTTATTCGTATCCATCAACGTATAGCCCATGAAGACTCGTATCCATTAATTCGAATAATACCCAGAGGACCAATTGGACTATTCGTATCCCTCATAAGCCCATCGATGCGCAGATCATTGCAAAATAATATCTGAACCATTCAACTCTATTGATACGAAATCTACGTTCATTCATCCCGAATTGATCCAGGAGAGGATCGATACGAAGGGACACACCAAAACAACCATCAAGCATTGTTACAAATCAAATTTCACATTGATTCAAGAGAGGGTCAATACGGGGTTCGATACAAAAAATTTAAGAAACCGATAATGACTCATGAACGTACGAACATTAACGGGAGTCAGGCTAATGTATATTCATGTATAATGGACTAACATTCGATTTTCAGAATTTACAGGAATTTAATGCTCACCTAATGACTTATCACAACAAACGATAATTTTCTACAGATCGATATTCGGTTACAACAGTGCATAGCACAACGATTAGCAGTCAACAGTTCATGATTTATGATCAATCAAAGATCACAACTTTCGACGAGAAAAAAACAACCGTTTGACAAGTCAGATGATACCTTCCAGAATGAAGGTAGTAGCTTTTCAAAGCACGTCGTGTCCTTACAAGACGTACTTTGAGGGGCAAATGTTATCCCACCTTTTGGCAAGACCGTGATATCAAGAGTTGACTAAGAACCAAAGATTATCTGTCTCGAAGATCGATTATACGCAGGTTCGCTATGGATGTCGATAAATTTTATCCGAGTCCAGATCGAGCTACAATTGAAAAAACATGACAAGCAAAGCTGTAAAAGCCAACGTTCTAATTTTCGAGTCAGTTCGAGTTCGTATGCTCAAGATATGATCGATACAAATCAAGCAATCCTCTTGGTCGCATCCATCAAGCAACCAGAGAAAGTCCTTCTTCGTATCGTTTTGGTTCGAATCCATCAGATGCACTCGTCTTCGTATCGATCAGGAGAACTGCACTCTTTGTATCCATCAGCTAAAAGGTGTTGTTCGCATCCATCAAGCTTCGGCTGTTCGTATCCGATGGCTATGTTGGTTCGTATCCATCAAGTGGTCGTCATTTCGTATCCATTAGGTGACTACTGAACTACATCCCCGAAAAAGCATCGCATTTCGTATCCATTGATTGAAACATCGGTGTCCATTTCACATCAATCAAGTACCAAACACACTTCTTATCGATCGACCATGGATCAGTATGAAACCAACATTTCACAACGATATAAAGTGACATACAAAAGATTGATACGAAGTAAAATGCAATCGATTGATACGAACAACGAAATAACGATCGATACGAACAAGATAGTTCTGATCGATACGAACAAGGCGCATGCATAAGGAAGACACGATCATTCGGCATAAAAAGCGGATCGATCCGAAGAGTTAGCACCATGTCAACTTGTAGGCACGTGCCTGAATCGATTCGAATAGATCGATACAAACAGCATCGATACGAAGAGGACATCGGACGAAAAGCCCAAACTAGCATCGATCTTAACTCGAAACTACAAGTCCAAATACCACCAAATTTTCATACGAGCTTACGTACAACTTAAAGAATGTTCATGCTCAATTTCGACTCGATTGGGTAAAATCTTGATCGATACGAAATTCGTTCGTATCGATCACGGACCGAGTGCAAATCACATGGGATCGGTCGCGTGGGCCCGCACACGTGCCAGAAGAGGTCTCCCGAGATCTGAGCGAGATATTTGCAGCCTACGGCAATAAATAGCATCCTAGAGCATACAAAAAAGGACTTTTAGCTCTCCTATATCCAGACTCTGTCGAAACCATTTTTGCACTCCAAGACAATTGTTGTACTCGAAATTTACCGTTGGAGTCCACTGTAATCAGTTGTAATCAGCAAGAAAACATCAATAAAGTCATCAATTTTATAGTGGATGTAGGCCATACGCCGAACCACTCTAAATCGCCGTGCTTCTGCGTGTTTTTCTTATCTGTTTTTGAAGTGTTTGTTAGACAATCCTCTTTTTACATTTTCTTTCTTCATTTTATCTCTTCAAATACTTCCGAAGAGTGTTGTGCCCAATTTTGGTACAAACAGTGGTAAAGTTGGATTTTCACATTACTTCTTCTCTTCGAGGTGTAGTTATTGGACATCTAGCTCTAGACATCCATGATCGATCTTTCCTATCTTTAAGCATAGACCGTGATTATCTACTTTGAGCGGTGGTTTGAACGTCTCTCTGGACGTTTGAATTTGATCTCGCCTAACTCTAGGCATTCATAATATTTGACTAGGAGTATTATTCCTTTACTATGTCCTATCTCTAAGACTTAAAAGGTAAAATGCCTATCTCTGAGCATCGCAAGTCGACCTCGTCGATCTTCAGACAAAGGTTACAGGTTGGAAGCATTGGGTGTAACTTTAATGTCGACCCTAGCATGTCCATGCTCCAACATTCCGCTCGTGAACTAAAGTAGTTTGCTGGTATCTACCTCTAGATAATTATAATATTTATATTACTAAGGTTCAATCGTAGATTAGGTGTGTCAATAGGCACATATCATTCGGTACCTATATACCTGCATTTTCAAAAAACGTAAAACATTTAATGCCGCTATTACCATGACACCAGATTAGCTAATAAGAACACAGTTCCATTGATCCATAAAGCTGATTCATTTACATTCACAAGAATCGAAGACTCTGCCTTGTTATATCAAAGCCTAGTTAGGTATTTACAAGGATACAATTAAGTGAAATAACATCTCAGGTGCTTGCTATTCTACGCCCTTGAGAGTGATACCTCATCAAATGTCACTAGCTTGAATGTTCCATCTTAAAGCTTGTGTTCAATTGCATATGGACCTTCCCAATTCAGGCCTAAAGCTCATGGATAAGGGTAGATCCATTTCAGTATGAGATCACCGATCTCGAAGGTTCAATTCCCGACCTTTGCGTTGAATTGCTGAGCTACTCTTTTTTTGGTGAGTAGCCGCCCTTAAGACATCTCCTTCGATCCTCTCATCGATCATACCAAGAGACTCGAGAAAGACTTCCCCGTTCGTCTTAGAATCGTAATGAATCTTTCACTGATAAGGCACTTCTTATTCAATTGGAATCATGGCCTTCGATCCATAGGCCGGAGCGAATGTTGTATGGCCGATTCGGGACTTTTGGGTCATTCGATAAGCCCATATTGCAAGGGGTAATTCATCGACCCACTTGCTCTTGGCCTTTGTCAACCATTTCTTCAAGATGTAGTTGATGATCTTATTCATGGCTTTTACTTGTCCATTTGCTTGAAGATGTGCTATAGCCATAAATCTCTTTTCAATTCAGCATTTGATGTAGAAGTCCTTGAATTCGACCTTATCAAATTGGGTTTCGTTATTGTAAATGATGGTCTATGGAATCCCAAATCGGTGGATAATGTTCTTCACTACGAAATTGATCACTTTGTTCGTGGTAATTGTGGCAAGTGATTCCACTTTGACCCATTTTGTAAAGTAACTTACAACAAAAATGGCATACTTTGCTCCACCTTTGGTAGCACACCAATGATGTCAATCACCTAAACTGCAAATGTCCATGGACTAACCATTTGTGTATTTTCTATTGATTGGGCTCTTGGAATCTTCATACATCATTGGCACATATTGCATTTTCTAGTATAATAGCCGCATCCTGGTTGATTATTGACCAAAAATATCCATAGTGAAGAACCTTTCATGCCAGAGTTTGTCCCCGATTTTGATTGCCGTAGGCTCCTTCATGCACATTGGCAAGGATCCTTCTAACTCCCTTATTGGCAACACACCTCGGTAGGGGAGCAAAGAATCCTCTCTTATATAACATTCCTTCCTGAATAATGAATCATGGTACCATGTATAGGAGTTTTGTCCATTCATTTCTTCCTTCTGGGAAAGATCCTCTCAGCAAGTATTCCTTAATCGAAGTCATCCACAACTCTTATTCAACCTCAGTCTCCAAGATCCAATCGACATCCATCTAGTCGATGCTTGGAGTCGATAACACCTTTATGTAAACTAATCTCATGAGTTGTCCATCCCCAGGGCTAGCCAACTTAGCTAATGAACGAGTCTTCGTATTTTCCTTTTTAAGAATATGCGTAATTGTGGAGTATTCGATGTCATCAAGAGTTTCATGACCTTCATTAAGTAAGTGTCTAGTCTTGCTCCATTAGCGTGAAGCTCCTTTCTTACTTGACAAATCACCAACTGAGAGTTACTATATATGTCTGACTCCTAATTCTTTCGCTATCTTGAGTCCTACAAGTAAGGCTTCGTACTTGACTTCATTAATTGTTGTGGGAAACTCAAGTTTTAGAGCATAACAGATTTCTCATTCTTCAGGGGTTATTAAGACTACTCATTCCCCAGAGCAACGTTCGTCGGACACTCCATCCGTATATAGTTTCCATTGAGCAGTATGCTCTTCATCTTCTTCCTTCTCTTCATCCTGAATGGTAAATACAGTAATGAAATCAATAAGCACTTGTCTTCGGATAGCCTTTTGAGGATGATAGAAGATATCATTTTGACTTAATTCGACGTTCCACTTTAGTAGCCATCCCGAAGTATCGGGTTGGTACATCACCTGTCTCAATGGCTGGATGGTCAACACCTCTAGGAAGTAGAGGCATAGCTTCCTCGATGTAATCAAAAAGTAGAAAACTACCTTTTCTAACTTTGGATAATTTCTCCCTACTCTGGTAAATCGCTTGCTGATGTAATAAACTAGCCTTTGTATTTTGGATTCTTCGCGTACCAAGGCAACACATAGTGAATGAACAGATACCGTTAAGTAAAGAAGTAAATCTTCCCCTTCCAAAGGCTTTGACATAATTGGTGGTCTCTCCATGTGGTTAAGCAAGATCTGGAATGCTTTGTGAAATTCCTTATTGCAAATAAACGTTCCTTTCCCTGTTTTGAGATCATCAAAGAATGATACCCATTTATATGTAGCTCTTGAGATGATCTACTTAGCGCAGCTACCTTTCCATTCAAGCTTTGCATTTCCATCCTTTTATTTAGGGTTCGATGTCTCTTGGCGCTTTAATCCGCTCTGGATTAGCTTCTATGCCCGTTAGTTCATTATGGAACCTTAAAATTTTCCTGATCCAAATTCAAATTAACATTTCATGGATTTAGCTTCATTCCATATTTTCGAAGTTATCAAACATTTTTGAGAGGTCCTCTATGTGGTTCATCGCCAATTGCGATTTCACTAGCATATCGTCCATATATACCTCCACTGTTCGTCTGATTTGATTTTTGAACATTGAATTCACCAATCTCTGGTAAGTTTCCCTTGCATTCTTCAGACCAAACAACATGACTCAGAAACAATACAGTTTAAGGTTGATAACGAAGCTGGTGTGTTCTTGATCTGGAACGTGCATTGGTATCTGGTTGTAGCTGGAATAGGCTTCCATGAGGGTTAGCAGCTCATGTCAGGTGATTGTGTCGAACATCTGGTCAATCTTCAGTAGCAAGAAGTTGTCTTTTAGGCTTGTCTTATTCAAGTCTGAATAGTCGATGCGTGTCCGCCATTTTCCATTTGGCTTTTTGACTACATTGGATTTGATACCCATTCGAGGAATAAATCATCGTGGATGAATCCATTTTCCTTTAGCTTATATACCTGCTCTTTCAATGCAGTGGATCGCTCTGGACCAATTTTGTGCCGTTTCTGTTTCATAAGAGGACATTTAGGGTTCACATTCAATGTGTGGCGCATTACCTTTGGCAATATCCTACACATATCAGAATGCATCTAAGCAAACACATCAAGGTTTTCCTAGATAAACCCTGCTAACTCTATTTTCATTTTCTCAATGAGCGAGGATCCCACTTTCAGGACACAAGTGGGATCATCCCGATCAATCCAAACATTAATTATAAACTCAGTTGGGGTTGTCCTCACTTCTCATGGCCCTTTCCTCGCGCTCATATATTTATAGAATATACTGTGTCGTCCGAGCCAGGGCTTAGGCAATGGTTATGCATCAACTCGACTTGACATAGAGAGAATTCTCAATATCCTTTCCCTTTTCGCATTACTTCTCTTCCCTCAGCTCTGCGATATAACATTCACGTCCAATACTCCGGTCACCATAGACGACTCCTACCCGATTCTCCGTGGGAAATTTCATGTTAAACATTATGGGGATGTAGCCGCTCTATAGCTAGGGAGGGCCAATCGCCCCAAGAAACTATTGCATGCATAATATGTATCAATTACAATAAAGGTCACAACTCGCACTCTCTTGCTATTACCTTCACCTAACTCCATCGGCAAGTCAAAACACCTGATAAGATCTGCGCGCTCTCTAGTAAATCACTGAATCCAAGAATTACGTGGCTTTGGATCTAGCAATCCATCATTATCTGGTCGTAAGTTTTTTGAAACAAAAATATTTACTGAGCTCCCGTAACCAATGATAAATCGCCTTGTAGTTGCTAGCCAAATCATGGTTGTTATCACTAGGGGTTGAAGCTTTGGCGCTTGAACCCCATCTTCATCACAATTTCTAAAAATAATGTCATTTGTCATCATTCTCAGATGCTTTGATGGAGCTTCACCTTTGTCGGCAGAGCGACACTTGTGAACAACATGCTTTAAAGAGTTTCCATACCTCTCCATCTCATTCCAGATTTTTTTCATCTGGATGAGGTCTACAAGTGATTGTATTGATAATCAGTATCCAATTGGGCTACCTAGGTTTGTACTTACTATGCCCTGCCAGTCCCCATGGAGCCATTTGTCCTTAGGGTCCATTGTTTATTTTCCTGCCATCATGCGGGTGTTTTACATACGGCTAGATCCCTTTCTTCCTGATCAAGACCTCGATCACATCCTCTAAATGCCGACGCTCATTTGTACTATACATGTGTGTCTCATGGAAGCAATAGTACTTCCCAAGTAGTTTTTCTTTTTCAATCGACTCCCTACGAGCCGGCTTCTTATACCTTGAGTTGCAAGGTAAATGTTCTCCATGGTGTCATTCAGCGGGGTATAGTCTTCTCGGGAATCTCGATTTCTTCTTAAAATTGAGTTTTTTTACCTCTACCATTTTAATTCCCTCTTTTTTGGTTGTTTTATTTTCCACACTATTATCAACATTTCCGGTGCTTCAACCGGATTGCTTTACAACCACATTGCTCTGCACCACTTTAGTGGACTGCCTTCAATTCATCGCTCTAACAACCATATCTTCTTCTTCCAAGCTTAGATATTGATTTGCCTTCCTATAAAAAATTTCCATAGTTGGTGGCAGCTTCATCTTCAATCACCTATTGAAATCCATATCTGGATGTTTCTAATCAATGCCATCAATACAATGTCCTTTCTGGCATTGCTCATCTCAGTAAAATTTGTATTAAACCTACTCAAGAAAATTTTCAACGACTCTCTTGGGTTCTAGAAAATATTAGACAACGGCATCACATCCTTAGGACGAGTAGTGTGTAGTCTGAACTAATCTAAAACTTCTTAACTAGTTGACCAAATAAAGAAATGGATATGAGGCGAGCCGATAAATCACATTATGGCCACTCATCCTAAGAATATTGGAAAGCGCCTAAATCTCACAATATCGGTCGTTCTGGCACCATCCATGTGCTATTCGTATTTCAAAAGATGTTGCCTTGGATCCATCATTCCATCATATGACGATATCATTAGCATCTAGAATCTCGGAGGTAGCTTTCCTACAAAGTGTTTTCTATAAATGTAGTCCTGCTAAGTTATGAAACCCGGTCATTATTATTCCTATCTTGCTTCTCACTCTCCAGCTTCCTCACCATGTCAACAGTATATTCCAAATTAGTCGCACTAACTGGACGACAGTCATCAAGGCCCGCACCGAATGTTTGACTCTGCAAATGGTCTTGGTTAGTTCCAAGATATGTAGATTCTCTTGTCTCTAAGAGAACCATTCATTTAATTGTCAGTCACATGTGATCTTTCTACACTGGTTTGGTATTGTTCGCTTGAGCATCACCATCATCCAAATCGTCAATAACATACTCATTATTAATGTCACCAACATTGCGCAAATCATGACCCAGCATCGTCAATGGCTCTAGATCTCAGGTCGGTACCAACTTGTGAAGTCGGATCGGTACTGAGATGAGTGTTAATGGCTTGGGTTTTCTCACTCCTCTGCTATGACGTTCCAGCTTATCTTCTTTTCATCTTCTTCTTTCCTTCGCTATGACTTTTATCAGTTGAGGAAGAATGTCCCCCTTTGAGTCAGAAGATGATACCTCCTTTATGCTTTTCTTGTGCCTTTGGGATAGGTGGGCTACTAAATCTAGGTCCTCTTTCATCTGTTTCACCATAGTGTTTTGACTCTCTACCAGTTTTTGTTCATCTCTAAAATCAATCTATCCAAATCAACCTTAGCGACAATTTTTAAAGTGCACTGAATTTCTATGGCAACAGATTGATGTTATCTCGCCTTTTGGCAAGGCTGTGATAACATCGACTTGGCTAAAAATGGATGGTTATCAGCCCTGAGAATCAATTATATACAATGCTATGGACGATGGTTAAGGAGATTTGGATCGGATCCCATTCAAGGTGTAATCGGTATGAAGTGATAAGCAAAGCTCTATAAGGCTATATTTCAAATTTCAAGTCAATCGAAGTTCGAATGCTTAAGTTACAGTAAAACAAGGATTTGTACGGATCGATCGGGAATGATCCATAACAATGCGAAAATCAGCGATGATCGATCGATATCTCAAAATTAACAAAGCCAATTCACTTGAAACTTTAAGAGCATTAGTATATTGAAGAGTGGAGCCCTCAGGAATGATCACAGGTCAAAACTCTCAAGTTCATGAAATTACTGATCATTCTATGCCAATCGTTCATAACAATCGGTGTATCTCAACAAGCAATCCAAGTACAATAAAGATCGATGAATACCTCATAAATTACAACACAGAAAGACACCATATTTTAGAAGCAAGGTCTAGAAGCATGTGGAACAACCCAAAAACGATCACACATCAATCAGAGGCCAAAAATAACTATCGGTATAACCATTACCGATCATTCCAAAATGATAAATTATGACTACTAATAGTTATGGTGGGCCCCTATGGACTTAGAAAGCCCTCTACTGAAATCTTAGTGAAATATCTCATAATATCACCCTATAAATACGATCCTATTGGTGCATCTTCATGATCTTTACACTACTTGTTACCCTAAACTCCATTGTAATCAAGTGCAAGCAATAATCTACCATTGTAGTTCGATTAACAAGTGAGTAAAAATCATAATCTTCAAAGTGGATGTAGGCATACAATGTCAAACCACTATAAACCTTTGTGTTTCTGATTACTACTTATTTCTTGTTCCTTACTTATTCATTTACTCGGTTTAATTTTACTTCTCGTCATTTACTTCCCTATAAAAACTATTCTTGGGTGTTCGTAACCATTTTTAGTGCTTTCATGGAGAATCTTGATTCTCAACTTGTTAAGCTCCCTTTGTTGCTACCAGATTGCATAACCTCCCAAAGGAGATCCATAATTAACTTTAGGAAGTTTGCTCCTTCTATTTAAATTTGCAAAAATCTAAGAAAAGCTATCAACAATGGTGAGGAACATTTGATCTACTTATCTTAACACGGAAGGAAACGAGAATGCTAGTGTCTACTAAGAAGGCCCGAGTAATCAACCAATGGATGTCAATATTGAACCAATTAAAGTCCAAAATCCAATTGATTCTATTACAACAGCTGAATTTCAAAATCTAATGAGAGAGTTAATGGATAGACGTCGACAATTAAATCAGTAGATTTACACCAATATTAACCTAATGAACCAACTCAGTCAGCAACAGCAAGGAAAAGCTAGGAGGGCCCTACCCCTTACTCGACATTGGAGATTTCTAGTTCAACGGATGAGTATCATAGGCATAGGCTTCGTAGAACGGATGGAAATCACGTGGAAACTTCGAGGCAATAACATGGAGATCATCGTGGTCAGCCAGGAACGACCAGTGTCGATCCCTTCATAGGGGTCGGTATAGATCCCTTCTCCAAGGAAGGAAACTTACCTATGCAGGCTAGGATTCAAGCTGGAGCTATTGCGGCCAATTTGGATGGTGGAGTTCTGTTAAATGTTGAACAAAAGCTTCCCTAAAATGACAGTGAAGTGAATTTGCAAGATATACATTGGGAAGATGCTGAACCAAGAAGGCGAAGAACGACCCGTAGGCATCGATCAAATGATTCATGTGAAGTGGAACATGACCGCTGCTTGGCACCAACTATCCAAACGCCAAACTTGTCGGTTATGGTCAAACAGTTAGTGAGAGAGACCCAAGGCTTGACCAATGATGACTGGGGAATCTCGAGAAGCCATATCCCATTCATTGGTAATGTCCTATATGCAAAGTATCCAAGGAGGTTCAACATGTCGTCGATGCCTGCCTACGAGGGAAAAACCGACCTCAAGCTGCATATCATGAGATATGAATGGCTGGTGGATTGCGCATGAGTAGATGGTGTAACAAAGTTTATATATTTTCCATAACTTTCTCTGGAATAGCAACAATGTGGTTTACAAGGTTACCTCGCGGTTAATCTCTCATCAAGATTTGTGGAGTAGTTTTGAATGCACGCAATTCACCCCAAAGATGTAATGTCCCTATCTAGCATGATCCAGGCTTCGGGAGAAACGTTGAAAGATTATTTGGAGAGATTCTATATGGCTGTTACATAAATCAGTAATCTGAATGACCGTGCAATATCGATGGCCGTAACAAGAGCGATTGATCCAGAATCTAATTTTGGCGATTGGTTAGCTGGCAAGCCACTGATAATGTTGGAATGATTTTATGCAAACACCGCTCAATATTTGAGGAAGGAAGAAGCCAGATCCTCCAGAAAGAAGAATGTTTAGGATCAAGTAGAAAGGGAGTATAGAGTAATATTACTGTAAAGCAATCTGATGATAGCTTTGGAAATGCTCAAGTGAATGTCCAAAACAAACCAAATTAACAAAAGAAAGGTACAGGTAGGAGCTGAGAATGAGAAAGGGATTCTGGAGGAGGAAAATGAAAGCATAGGATTTCAATGTACAATACTTACACGCCACTGAATACATCCCTGGAGAATACTTATTTATCTACTGGCAATATCATGCAGTACAGGAAGCCGCCTCTAAAAGAATAAATAGAGAAGTAGAAAAGACATAAAAATATTATCGGTTTCACGAATGCTATAGACATAACACAAATGAATGCAGACATCTCCAACATATTAGCGAAAATCTGACTCGAGAAAGGTAGTTACAACAGTTTGTAAAAACCCTACAGGATGGCGGGCATTGGACATTTGACCCCAACCGAGGACAAGCACCGCACATGCCGAGGAGCCTGCACGGATCGATGGAAGATTGGTAATTAAAACAATAATCGAGGGACTACATCCAGCTGATAAAAGTTGGCATGAGATGGAGCGCTATGCTAGCGCGATTAAGCACTTGGATTTCGAATGCTTTTCAAATTAGGAAGATGAAGCTCAGACAAAACAGAAACATACAATGACAGATGATATCGTGTCTAGAAACAAATATGTAGACAAGGTAGAGGCTCCAACGATCGACCTAATGATCATTTCGGACATGATCGGACTCGCTTTAGTGAGAAGGATATTAGTTGACTGTTGATAATCTGTAAACATAATTTTCAAAAATGCTTATGATCAGATAAGGATGGAAGCTATGGACTTAAACTTTGTAAAGCCTGCATTCATTACTTTAATGGTGTCACAACTGAACCTGTTGGTAATGTTGAATTACTTATAGAATTGGGAGAAGGCGACTACAGGAGAGTGCAAATTCTGCCTTTTGTTGTTTTGGGTGTTGACTCTCCGTACAATGCTTTTTTAGGCCGACTAACCCTAGGCAAGTTCCGGTAGCTCTTACCTTATGGTACTTTATTTTGAAGTTCCCGATAGATAATGGCGTTGGAGTTGTTTATGGTGATCAGACGAGGGATAAGCTTGTTATATAGCTGAGTTAAGGGATGCTCAGCAGAAGGGGAAAGGTAAGGATATGGGTAAGTTAGTCCGCATCCAAGCCATTGAAGATTGACAATTAGCACTTGAGTCTTGGCTTGGATGCCACATTCGAATATATAGGGATATTGAACCAAGAAATAATGAGGAGGAGTGCATAGAGACCAAGGCTACAGCGACTAAGCAGACGATTGACATCATAGTTATCCACGACAATCCAACATGGGTCCTAAAGATCACATCGCATCTCAGCCCCTCGATGATGAAAGAACTTGCTGGATTTCTCCGACTGAATCTAAACGTGATCGCTTGGACTCACTCTGACATGCATGAGATCTCGCTTACAATTGCAAGCCATGCATTGAATATGTACCCGTGGAATGTCCCGGTGAAACAAAAAGACATGTCATGGATCTAGAGAGATCTGCCGCTCTTAAAGAGGAAGTGGATAGACTCAAAGATAGTGGGTTTATTCACGATGCCCTTTACCCTAAATGGGTATATAATCCCGTACTTGTGAGAAAGGCGAATGAACATTGAGAACGTGCCTTGATTACTCGGACTTGAACAAGGCATGCCCGAAAGAAAGTTTTCTCCTTCCAATGATCGACCAATATGTGGACTCTACCGTGGGACACGAATTTCTATCTTTCATGGATGCGTACTCGGGATATAATCAAATCCGAATGCATATTCCCGATCAAGAGCACATCAGTTTATAATGTTGGATTATATTGCTGTGTGGTGATGCTGTTTGGACTAAAGAATGCATGAGCGACCTACCAGCGCTTAGCCAACAAAATGTTTAAAGATCGGATCAAAAAAACTATGGAGGTATATTATGGATGAAATACTTGTGAAGTCACGATGGTCTAGCGACCACATTATACACCTGACAGAAATATTCGACATCCTCTAACATTATAAGATTAAGATTAATCCTCTGAAGTGTTCTTTTGGCATAACATCAGGGAATTTCTTGAGTTTTATCGTAATGCCCATGGATCAAAGCTAATACTGAAAAGACTCAAGTTATCCGCAATATCCAAAGGCCAAAGACTATCAAACAAGTGCAGAGCCAGAACGGGAAGGTTGCCGCCCTAAGCCGATTTATTTCCAGAGCCACTGACAAATGCATTCATTCATTTGACTTGATTATAAAGGAAGAAGGAATTTTGAATGGACATGGGATTGTAAAGATGCATTTCGTGCTTTGATGAATCAATTGGAGAGACCCCCCATCTTGTCAAAGCCAATGGATCATGAAGACTTATATATCCATGTAGTCGTGTTGATACACGCTATAAGTGCCGCGTTGCTTTATGAAGAAAATTGAATCCAGAGACTAGTCTATTACATTAGCAAGCGATTGATAGAAGCTAAAAAGAATTATCCAAAGATAGAGAAACTGATATATTGCTTGCTAATTGCATGACGAAAGCTTCGCCCTTACTTTCAGGCATATCCTATTACACTGACCAGCCGTTACAATAGGTTCTACAGCGACCTGAGACATTTGGAAGGTTACTCAAGTAGAATATTGAAATTAGCCAACTCGACATAACTTATCTTCCTCGGAGGACCACCCACAATTCCATGACTAGCCATACCCCATTTCCTCGCTTATAATTTCGAGGCTGTTATTCCTGTTAAGCTCGAAGTTCCTTCTCATTGAGTGATCTACTATGATCCCAGAATGAATAAAGATCTTCTTTTGGAATCTCTGATGTGAGAAGCATGAGGAAGCTGATTTGTGGGCAGCTGCATGCTGACACTGAGTCGTCCGATACTACAATACTAAAGTCCGACCTAGAACCTTTGAAATCGACGATCTTGTCTTAAAATGGGGTTTTCCTGCAACATTACATATGAATCCAACATGGGAAGGACCATATTTCATTAAGTAGAGGCTTGGAGAGGGAACTTTCAAGTAGCGACTGTTGATGACATCATACTCCCAAGGGCGTGGAATAGCGAGCATTTACGATACTATTTCACTTAGTTTTGCTTCTTTTTTATTCAGTTGTATTTAATTTCAGGATTTTCTTTAGAATTTGGTTTTCCAAATATGTAATAAGACATATTATTTCATTTTTTCCATTCAGCAATAGAGCTTTGAATTTTCCGTCATATCCATGACTTGTCATTACAGTACATGTTAGTTAAGATATACGACTGACTAAGTCCCATTGTTCGATGGGACCGACATAACTAGGGAGTATTTGAAATTCGACCGGTCACTTATTGAATCAAATCCCATATTTGAGGGAAGAACGACTAACCAAAGAAAACTGACCTTGATAGTTTCCCAAAAAGCTCATGTCCCCAAAGTGCGGATATGAGTATAAATGCTAAATGGGTGCAACAAACCACCTATGAAATAATTCATGTCCTCAGAGTGCGGATATGAGTATAAATGTTGACCGACGACCTATGAAATGACTATCCTCCCCAGAGTGCGGATATGAGCATAAATGAATAAAAAAGTATGATCCGACCACTTACTATTTAAATAACTCAGACTTGACTGTGACAGAATGAGAACAAATTTGGTGGAGATGGAACTCGACCATCCGCTAAACAACCCTGCTAACTCAAGTTTGGAGGTAGAGGCACGATGAATTGATCATTGAATTCAATAGCTTAACTTTAAGGCTAAAGCCAAATGTTTGGATACGCCTCGAGGCCAGGACCTCAGGGAAGCCTTGGAATGGATAAATTGAATCGATATTTGACCCAACAAGCAATGAATCACGAATACATTAAATGGAAAATGTAATAGCTCGATCATTTAAACAAGCATGTACAAGAATCTACACAAGAGTAAAAGAATTCTTATTCACACTAAATTTTTTGTTCAGAATATAAGTTCATCCAAAATGAGAAGTAAAAATAGGGTCGTACCCATACAAACACGATCAACAAAAAGAAAACGTAGCCATCCAAACTATTTAAACATCACATCAACCCAAAGGTTACTTCTTGGATTTCCTCTCTTTCTTTTGTTTCTTAGGAGTGGTTCCGTCCGAACTTCCACTCGATCCTCTCTTTGATCCTTTTCTGCCTTGGCTTTCCTTCAAAGAAACATCTTCAGCAATGGGATCGAGGCGACATCATCTTTAGAAACGGGAGGCATCAAGGCACTCTCAACATAGGAAGTAGGGGGGACCCCATCTTAGAGAATTGTCCCGCTATGAGGGATAATCCAAAGCGGGATAGGAATTCATTGGAATCCAAATCAATAGGCTCAACTTTCATCTTCTTTTTCAACAACTCTTCCTTCTCAACACGCTCTTTCAGGATGAGCTCATTAATAGGGTTGGAAGAGCCCATGGTTACGACATCCTCATCAAAAGAAATTTCGTGGCATGGGTCCCTTCCTTCCTAGAACATCGCCTCTATGAATTGCTCATCGATAACAAAGGTTTTCTTCTTGAGCACCCTAAGCAGTTGCTGAAGTTTAATAGATTATGTCATGGCCGCTTGTAGTCCCAATTGAGGCTTTTGTGAGGGAGGAGGAACGATACCTAACATATCTAAAGCCGAGGAAAAGTAAGCGAAAAAATTAGAAATATCAACTGGTGACACCACGACCTTTTGAAAGATGGAAAATTTAAGTGAAATAACTTCCTTAGTGTGGCTCCTAAGTAAAGTCGAAATACCCTCAAAACTGCATTCAGGAATTGAAGAAAGCTGAGGATTGTCCAGATCATACTCGGGGATGGTTGAAGAATCTGCCATGGAGCTGTGGATAGCATGGGATGCTAGGGGCAATTCAATTGTAACATTAGGTTGTGCCGACTCAGATCCTTCACCCACCTCATGCAAAGAGGCAACAATAGATTCCTTTTGAAGTGTAAGATGAATATCATGCAATATTTTGGATTCAATATCCATTATCATTTCGCCTCCAAGCCTGGACAAGTCAACTTCGTTAGTATTAAGGAGTTTCTTCCCCTCTGCAAAGGAAATTCCTATGCATGCCAGAGCAGGTAGGGTTAGTAATTTCCAAGCCATGTTAGATTTCTGTGCTTATAAATGTTGGAAATATAAAGAATAATAAGCGGGCGGAGCTCGTTCATCACTCTTCTCTAGCCTTATCCTTGGCAGCTTCTACTTCATGCTGAACGAGTGCATCAACATCTTTAATTCTTTTAACGGTCGTATCTCTCAAGTCTAACATTCACCGGCTCATCACAAGTATCTTGAGCAATTTTCTTAGCATCATCTTTTCTTCTTGTTTGCATACTTGAGATTAGCCTTGAGTTTTGCTATCTCCTTCAAGGCTGCAAATTCATTAATTCAAACCGCATCTATCTCGAATGCGAGCACCTAGACCATATCTAGATGACTATACTTCATCTCCTCTATAGATTTCACGGCAGCATCAGCTTTACCCTCAGCCTCCGCTTGAGAGTTCCTAGAAGCCTCTAACTCATTTGTCAAAGTACTGATAATTCTTTTATTTTGAACCTTTCGGTGTTTTAACTTTTCAATTTTCTCCCCACGCTCGAAAGTTACTTTTGGCATCTTCTCTGCTGCTTTCATCCACTCATGGTATTGCTTGTGGATATCAGTCGCAATTGATAGTCATTTTTTGGAGATGATCTAGGACCCCCTTCAGATTAGGAGGGGAAAAGAACCCTTCAAAGTATAGGTTTGGAAACTCTTCTCGAAGCTACGTCATTCGAGCAATTAGATTAATCATAGGATCCTCAGCGGCGATTTTGATTTCGGTGCTTTCCTTGCCGGGCCTATGAGCAGTAACATGTTCGCTATGGCGTAGACGATCACTAGGCCGTTGAGAATGAGAAGGAACTAAAGGCTGTGGAGGAATTGAAATGGGAGGAGGACAATGAGAGGAATCGACAGGAGGGTCCCGACGATCAATTGGCTTATCGGAACCCTTTGGAAGAGGGGACCTAGATCTTAATCGATGCTTATCTTAAGATGGTTTATCCCTATCACCCCTATCCTGATGACCCCGGTCCTGTTCGAGAAGTAATTAGAATCATGATACTCTCGACTGCCACCTTGACGATACAAGCTTGAGCTTGAACCAATGGATTGGTGGTATATATCTCGAAGGGGATCTAACATATCCCTTATCTTCACCATCGTTCATGCATAAAAAACAAAACTTAATCAACTTTAAGCATTAAAGGGCACAAGTTAAGCATAATGCAATGTTGAAGGCTGCAAATGTGTGCAAGTGTCCTTGTGTTTCCCTCCAACGGACCAGATGTAGGAGCTTTGGTCATTAGAGTAATTTCCCCTGCAGAAGTTGGAGTTTTAGTGCCAGTTCTGGTGGGAGATTCTGATATGTCAACAGTTACATCAGTGAAGGGAAAGTGTCAAAGTCATGCGGTATTGGCAGGCCAGACAAAGAATCAAGCTGCAGACTTGAATGTTTCGACGGTTTAAAAGAGGATTCATCTTGAACAACCTTGCGAGTGATCGACAATTGTGTTGATAAAAAAGATGAATTTTGGGAAATTTAAAGCAGTGTTTTCTCTTTTCCTTTATCGAGAGCCGAAGGCTGTGAGGTCGGTGAGGATCCATGACTAGATCCGTCATCATTGCGACTGAGCACATTACCTTTGTCACTTTGGAATTCAATATCGGTGAATTCCTGAGCACCTATAGCTAGGGGCACGACGAGATCGATTGCCTCTTCGAATGGCTGTAGCCCTTGGTCTTACCCCTTGAGCAACTTTTGTTAGCACAACGCTGAGTCCCTATTCCATCAAACAAAAAGCAACAAGGCGTTCGTTCGTGAGAAGATATTCGATGTCCCTATCTTTGGGTAGCGCATTTTTAAGAGTTGTGACCTCCTACTTATAAAGATTGCTGTTGGGATGTCCGACGGTGCCTGTAAAAAGAATTACTTAGTCCGGATGTGGCCTAGATGTCAATTTTCCATGCCAATAAAAAACAATGAGTAACACTTACATATTTTGAGCCATTGTCGAGCAAAATTGGGAGGACATTGAACAAAAAACCACTCGCTTTTGAAAGCGCATAATTTATTCCATGAGCCAGTTAGAATCTGACACTTTTTGCCGACTCAAGAAATATAAACGAAAGACTCTATGTCCATCATTTGAAAGAGAATATGAATCGTATGTCATCGGCGGTCGGAGGACGATGCAAGAACTCCATAAATACCATTTAAGTATAATTTAAAAGATCATAGCCGTTTGGACGAAGCTGCACTGGAGCTATCATCAAATAATAGGAGAATTTCCCGAATGTATGAGTTAAATGGCGGAACACAACCGACCCAGCACATGAATTTATTGCATGTTGTATATCCTTCTGGAGGTCTATGAGCTCTATCATCCTACGATGGAACTAGTACATCATCAAAAGGAATTCAATGCCTTACGTAGATTCGGTGAAGAGCATCTTCCTTAATTTTAGAGACTATGGAATCAGCATGATCCTCTAGAACAACTGCACCTCCAGAGTGTTGGGAGCAGGATCAACAACTTCTGGTGGAAGATTGGGAACTACAGAGAAAAAATCGAACTATAGGCATGGGCTCTTCGGTTATTCTGAATGATGACCGGAGGACATATTATCAAACTTGGTGGCAAAACTTGATTACTTCCCTGGATTATCCTGCTGATAACACAGTCTAGCAGACATAGCTACAAGATGCTTAGAATGTCCAAAACCTATTGCTATTCAGCTTAGTAAAAAAAATTCATGATTAGATAAACTAATCTGCACCCCATGCATAGTGAGTGGTAATGCGTGTGGTGAAGTATTATATAATACAATAATAAGTTGTACGAAATTAAAGATTGAAAAGAGGACAAGACTTGAGGTTCGGCCGAAGTGATCATCATTCCTGACCATCTCAACCATTTCTCTGTATCATTAGGAAACGATGCAGTTTGAGTTTTACGATCGATTGTCAGCAGTTAAAAGTTTGATTTTTATGTTTAAGTCACCGATGAGCTTCAATAGAATAGTCAAAGGTATTGATTCATATCCAAGTTTAAATGTCACACGTTACCGAGTATGTAGTTCAAGTCCTGCGCAAGTCATATGCGTTCATTCGAATATGCAAGGCCGAAGCTCATCATTGAGTTCAAGTCTATTTATTTAAGTTCCATTTTTATAGCCTATGTGATGAACACTGATCGTTCACTTCATGTCTCATCACTAATCATTCCCCTAGACCATATCTACTAATCGTTCACAATTGGCCATGTTCACCGATCGTGCAGGTCACATTTTCACCAATTGGTTATTCCTTAACTCCAACCGATTGTTCCGTAAAATTGACCAATCTACCTCAAAGTCCACCAACTCCATAACGATTGGTTAAGGCTTTATCTCCTCTAACCTTCATCTCCACCAACCCTTTTAATCGTTTTACCGATTGATTCTACCATTCAAGATGGAGGCCGTGATATAGATGAAGCTCGAAGTCTCATCCTCGAATCATAAATAAAATATAAATTGTCCTACCTAAATTTGAGATCCTAGAAAAGAAGATAAATTCAAATTCAAATCGAAGTGAGATCGGAGAAGTACGACAATGATTCGTGAATAAAGGAGATTGATTTTGGTGTTTGAATTGTTGTTTGGATCGATAATAGGAAAAAGGAGGGAGACCGTTTTTCTTTTTCTACCTTGAGTTGGAATGATACGACATGAAATGAAGAGTGAGGAAAAGAATGGCTAAGTATAGATTCTTATAGAGGTAGGTCGTACACCGATCGTTCGTGGCCCTGAAATTATACCGATCGTTACATGGTAACAGTTTTATACCGTTCATTCCGCAACACAGAACGATCCAAAATCTTCTAGTACAAGGCAATGATCGATGATAATAAAAAGAGAAAAGGGAAGAAAAAGAAGCAACAATCGGTAACAAACATTTATGCATAAAATGAATGAATGATAGTGATCGGTAGTGAAACCTTATAATAACGATCGATAATGATCATTTATGAAAATTTCAAAACTTGGCAACGACCCATGAACGTGAAACTGTGATCGGGAGTCAACTATAAAAACATAAATTTAGTAGTATGCGTTTCAAACTTCAACTTTTGACATCAACAAAAACTGAATACTTAATTGAAACCAATTGGAGACAAGAAAAACCAGATTGCTGGA
This sequence comes from Allium cepa, assembly GCA_030765085.1. Lineage (NCBI taxonomy): Eukaryota > Viridiplantae > Streptophyta > Magnoliopsida > Asparagales > Amaryllidaceae > Allium > Allium cepa. The sequence goes on from CM060941.1 coordinate 6,689,904, forward strand.
GCCTGATAATGACTGGAAACAAAATAGGATGATCATCGATAAGCCATGATCTTGTATTCATACTACTAGCAATCGACCAACGGTTACGACAAACAGAAACAGATGCGACTATCAGCTAATAAACAACTCAATGGAAGGATAACGACTATTCGACAAATTGGATAGAATCCCGGCTAATGATTAAAGCTTACGACTTTTCAAAGCATCTCATGTTTAAACAAAAAGACATACTTTATGGGGTAAAATATTATCTCGCATTTTGGTAAGGCCGTGATATCATCAACTTGGCTAAAATAGGATGGTTATCAACCTTGAGAATTAACTTTATACAGTGTTATGGATGATTGTCGAGTAGATTTTGACCGGATGCAAGTTAAGGTGTAATTAGTATAAAAAGTTCCATGAGGCTACATTTCAAATTTCAAGTCTATCAGAGTTCGAATGCTCAAGTTACGGGCAAAACAAGGATTCATATGGTATCAACTGGGAACGATCCATAAAACGGCACAAATCAACGATGATCAATCGATATCTCAAAATCTACAAAGCCAATTCACTTGAAATTTTAAGAGAATCAATATATTAAAGAGTAGAGCCTCGGGACGGATCGCAGGTCAAAATTCTCAAGTTCATGAAATTACGGATCATTCTATATCGATGATTCATAAGATCGGTGTATCTCAGCAAGCAATCCAAGTACAATAGAGATCGATGAATATCTCACAAACTACAATTCAGAGTGACACCATATTTTAGGAGCAAGGTCTAGATGCATGCGGGCCTGCCTAGAAATGATTGCACGTCAATCAGAGGCCATAAACAACGATCAATGTAGCCATTATCCATCATTCCAAAATGACGAATTATGATTACCAATCGTTATAATGGGTCCCTACGGACTTGGAGAGCCCTTGGCCAAAATCATAGCGAAATATCTCATCATCTCACCTTATAAATACATACATATCGGTTCATTATTTAGGATCTTTACGCTACTTGTCACCTTAGACTCCATTTTGATCAAGTGCTAGCACTATTCTACCATTGTAATTTGTTTAACAAGAGATTAATAAAGCATAATCTTCAAAGTGGATGTAGGCATACAACGCTGAACCACTATAAACCTCTGTGTTTTTTATTACTGCTTATTTGTTGTTGCTTACCAATTCATTTACTCGGTTTAATTTTACTTCTCTTTATTTACTTCTCTGTAAAAACTATTCTTAGGTGTTTGTGACCATTTCTGGTGCAAACAGTTGATTTGCCTCATCTCCATGCCGTGTATCTTTATTTTCCACATCATTTGCGGGCCTAGAAGTGGCGAAATTTTCCCTAATGTTTTTGGGTGCCATTATTCTTATGGATCCATTGATAGATTCTATAGAAATATAAGTAATCAAAGATCCGACAACAACAAAAATTTGATCTAACTCGTTGATTATGACAATCTAACGATTCAAGGATAAACAACAAGAATAACAGAAGTTTTCGATGAAAGCACCAAAATATTAGCGCCAAAAGTTGGACAAACACCCAATCGATCAATAGATATAATTTAAGTAGAATAATTAAAAAGAGGGTAAAAACATATAACAATTAATAGCGGTTCGACAATATTTTGGCCTATATCCACTTAAGCATTGTTAAAAATTTCTACAAGCTTTTACAAAGTGAGATTTTACAACTCGTTGGTCTCAAATCGGCGATGAACCAAGAACGTATTAAAATATAATAGAATTTTAGAATGTAGAAAATGGATCCCAAAATAGTGCCTCTCATCCTCTATTTATAGACGAAGATTGGAAAATTTGTCTCCACCACTTTCCCCCATGTTCTTTATGTACTAAAGGAGGTTACCTTAATAGATCGTGGAAAATTAGCATGTTGATCCTCAAGTTGGTAACGATCTGAGGGCAATGGATTGATAATAATCCATAATGTTCAGTTGCCGAGCTTAAGTTTATAACTTCTTGAAACCCTTGGCATAGCTGGTGGCGATAAATGGCCCATGGATCATATTGCTTGTAATCATTTGAAGTTTTTGAGTGGTTTCAATTAGATAACGGTCTGAGATGGATTCCTGGATCAATGACAATCTAAGAATGCTTGTTTTCGAATAGTTTGGAGTTTCTTTGTTTCTGAAGTAATTCCTGTTAATACCCTAGGTATTGATTTTGATGACAACAACCATATAAATATTACTACTAATGTATCTTCGAGTTATGCAGTCATATCAGAAATATTATGGAGACATTTACAGATATAAACAAGAATACAGTGGAAGCAAATGAATTATAGAAGAAGGTTAAACAGAGCAATTGAAGAACAAAACACAATTAGAGAAGAATGCTAAATCATAAAGGTATTTGAAGTGATGAGGAGCTGGTTGAACCTTAGAATATCTTGTTAAAGATCTCATGGCAATTATACTTGAAGATCCTCAACCATTGAGCTCAACTGAATCACAAAAATCCACAAATATAAGATAATTTAAAATGCTGAAAATTTGCAACACTTAATAGTGTTGCTGTTCATTTTGCAACATGGGTATGTCGACATGGGGGTACCTAGCATGTCGACATACTAGTAGTTTTTAGAATTTCAAATTTTAAATGAAGAGACATTTCCCTCCACCTCTGCACCAAAAGAAACATCTCTTCAACCACTATATAAAGGCTTCTGAAAACGAATATTAACATCAAGAATTCATTTTTTCTCCTACTCCTTCTTATCCAAACATTTGCAAAATAAATCCATTACATACTCTTCAAATCTCCTTGCAAATCGATACTATTTCACTCCAGTTCTTCACTGATTTGCAAGCCACACAATATCAGAGAGTTGTACTTTAATTCACATCATTCTCTCTCTGATTTTATCCTATTCCTCAAAGAATTCAAAGATATATTGCCATTGGAGGTCTATAGGATCATTGTACCGAATCTGCAAGAATCTGTATTGAAGATACGAGTACTTGCCATAGTTTGTTGTTGGTGATAAAGAGAAGGTGTTCTTGTAGCCTGTAAAATCAAGAGGGTGTGTCTTGTAGCCCGTGAAACCAAGATTGTAAAGGTGTTCTTGCCACCCGTGGAAAGAAAGCGATTATAGTGGAATTCTGCACGATAGAGTGCAGGACTGGATGTAGGATTGGTTAATCCGAACCAGTGTAAAAATCCAGGTGTTATTTACATTACTGCATTTTACTTTATTGATTACTTCTTTCTGATTGCAATTTGAGTAAATACAGTTTTATATTCATATGTAAGTAGTTAATATACAATTCACCACTTCTAGTGTCTGAATAGCCTTAAGATCCAACATTGTGTTATAGCCACCTCAGTTTCTAACAATTGGTATCAGAGCATTGGTTTTCAAAAATTCATAACTTGGTTTTTGAAAAGTATAAATGGCTAATGACACTCGTAACACATTTTTTAATACTTTTGTAGAAGGGCAATCTACCACTAGACCCCCTCTATTTGATTGTAGTAGTTATGCTTATTGGGCTTGTAGGATGAAATGTTATTTGCAGTATAATGGTTTGGATATTTGGAACATCACCCAAATAGAATACATAGAGCCTCAAACTAAATATTCAAAATGGACACTAGACCAAAAGACACAAGAACTTAATAACTCTAAGGCCATGAACATTTTATTTTGCTCCTTAAATAGAAATGAATTTAATCGAGTGTCTATTTATAATTCTGCATATGAAATTTGAAGAACTCTGCAAGTCACACATGAAGGCACCAATAAAGCAAAACAATCAAAGATATCTATGCAAACTAATCAATTTGAACTCTTTCAAATGAAACTAAATGAGTCTTTTTCTGATATGTATTCTAGATTTCAAGATATAGTACATGCCTTAATATCATTAGGAAAGAAAATTACTGAAGAAGACCAAGTCAGAAAGATCCTGAATTCACTTCCTAGTGAATGGGATCAAAAGACTCTGGCAATTGAAGAAGCCAATGATATTAGTATTATGAAAATAGAAGATTTAATTGGTAACCCGATGTCTTATGAAGTAAAGTTGCAGATTAGAAAAGAGAATCAGGAAAATGAGAAGACATCACTAACACTCAATGCTACGATCGACAAAGACGAACCAGATGATGATGCTATTGATGATGGTATCGAGTTTATAACCAAGAAGTTCAAGAAATTCTTGAAGTATTGGATAACAAACAAACTTCGAAAAACTAACAACAAAAATTCTAGAAATGGAAATGTTGTTAAGTGTTTCGAATGTGATAAACCTGGTCATTTGAAAAGAGACTGTCCCAAACTGATGAAATCAAAGTCAAACACTTTCAATAAGGAGAGGAAACAAGTATTCAATGCAAAATGGGATGATTCGGGTACATCATCAAGTGATAGTGATTCAGAAACAGAAAACGCCAAAATGTGCTTCATGGCAAAGGATGACCAGGTATGGAATTTTAATAAAGAAATTACTAATGTTTTGAATTATATGAATCAGGGATATAAAATACTTAGGAAAGAGTACAACAATAGTTTGGCAGAGATAGATAGATTAAAAATATTTATTGAAAGGTTAACTAAAGAAAAACAATGTCTAGAAGATGAAATTGAAAGACTTAATGGGTATAATGATGAAAAGGATTTGACACTTGGAAGTTTTGAAAAACTAAAAAGTGAAAATGAATCCTTAAAATCAGAAAATCTTTCAACGAAGTCACAGATCACTGATCTGAATGACAAAATAACATTTCTAAACAATGTTATTCTTAACCGTAATAAGGATTTTGACAAAATGAAAACTGATGTTGATAAATTTAACAAAGGGAAGGATAATTTAGAAAAATTATTATCTACATCTAAACACACTAGGAATAAACATGGACTTGGCTACACACCTAAGGCTAAATTAAAGAAAACTAGTATTCGAAATACTAAGTTTGTCAAGGCTACCGAGTTCAAACCAAAACCTAGGAAATTAAAGTTAAAACCTCCAAATAGATTCATTAATTTATGGGTTCCAAAAAGGGTTGATGATATTGAAAAAGAGAAATATATTGATAATTTTATTAACAAGGTTCATTCATCTAGTGATTATATTTTGAAAGGACATTCAAACTCTTCATGGGTTTGGCGTCCCAAACTTAACCCCATGGACCCAGAATAAAAAGGGTACCAGTGTGCATATTGTATAATTTTTCAGGTACCAAACAATGTATATTAGATAGCAAATGCTCAAAGAATATGACAAGAAATCTATGGTACATTGGACAAATACGAAAAGGATTTGTTATTGGCATCAGCAAAGTCGGTAACTCTAAAACTCATCTTATTATTTGATAAGTTTATTTCACGTTTTTAATTGATTTGGTTTCCCCTCAATTGTTTTATTTATAAGCATTTATCTCTATATACAAACTCTACATATTGTCTAGCAGTGATTTAAGCGACTTTTTTTCGCCCTTTTTGTTGATGACAAAGGGGGAGAAAAGGTATAAATATACTAGGCAAAATGATAGGGGGAGTGCATAGAGTTAGGGGGAGTCAAATATAAAAATATTATATTTTATCTCTCAAATATTTATATGGTTGTCATCATCAAAAGGGGGGAGATTGTTAATACCCTAGGTATTGATTTTGATGACAACAACCATATAAATATTACTACTAACGTATCTTCAAGTTATGCAGTCATATCAGATATATTATGGAGACATTTACAGAGATAAACAAGAATACAGTGGAAGCAAATGAATTATAGAAGAAGGTTAAACAGAGCAATTGAAGAACAAAACCCAAGTAGAGAAGAATAAAACATAAATGTGTTTGAAGTGATGAGGAGTTGGTTGAACCTTAGAATATATTATTAAAGATCTCATGGCAATTATACTTGAAGATCATCAACCATCGACCTCAACCGAATCACGAAAATCCACAAATATAAGTTAATTTGAAATGCTGAAAATTTGCAACACTTAATAGTGTTGCTGTTCATTTTGCAACATGGATATGTCGACATGGGGGTACCTAGTATGTCGACATACTAGCAGTTTTCAGAATTTCAAATTTTAAATGAAGAGACATTTCCCTCCACCTCTTCACCAAAAGACACATCTCTTCAACCACTATATAAAGGCTTCTGAAAACGAATTTTAACATCAAGAATTCATTTTTTCTCCTACTCCTTCTCCAAACATTTGCAAAAGAAATCCATCACATACTCTTCAAATCTCCTTGCAAATCGATACTATTTCACTCCAATTCTTCACTGATTTGCAAGCCACACAATATCAGAGAGTTTTACTTTAATTCACATCATTCTCTCTTTGATTTTATCCTATTCCTCAAAGAATTCAAAGATATATTGCCATTGGAGGTCTATAGGATCATTGTACTGAATCTGCAAGAATCTGTATTGAAGATACGAGTACTTGCCATAGTTTGTTGTTGGTGATATAGAGAAGTGTTCTTGTAGCCTGTAAAATCAAGAGGGTGTGTCTTGTAGCCCATGAAACCAAGATTGTAAAGGTGTTCTTGCCACCCGTGGAAAGCAAGCGATTATAGTGTAATTCTGCACGATAGAGTGCAGGACTGGATGTAGGTTTGGTTAATCCGAACCAGTATAAAAATCCGGGTGTTATTTACATTACTGCATTTTACTTTATTGATTACTTCTTTCTGATTGCAATTTGAGTAAATACAGTTTTATATTCATAAGTAAGTAGTTAATATACAATTCACCACTTCTAGTGTCTGAATAGCCTTAAGAACCAATATTGTGTTATAGCCACCTCAGTTTTTAACAGTTCCTTGGACCGGTGGTGATATAAGAATCTTTGCTTGGTTTGACTTTACATTTAAAATGTGTTCCAACCATGTTGTTTCTTGGATCGGTGTTGATCTAAGAACTTCAATTCTGTACCGTCTGAGTACTTCACCTCTTTGAAATTCAACTTTTTTCCACTTAATTATTCTATCCTTAAGTATTATATGGATTCTGATTTCTGAAGTCATAGTCCTGGACTAGACTTTTGGTTTGCTATCGCACCGTTCGAAATCTTCCAGATATGGCTTGGTTCAAAACACGGATAACACCTAGTAATATATGTATATATGTATGATTTTAAAGTTAATGATTTAAATTATAATTTTAGTTTAGAACGGAAAGAAAATATATATAATTTTACATAAAATTTTAATTTTAGTAAAGAAATAAAAGATTTTGGAATTTACATAGAAGTCCACTCTTGAATTATAAACTGAAAAAAATTTATTCTTATAAAAACAATACCCAAAATAATTGTATTCAAAGCATCAACCATATAGCTTAAACAATCAATTTTCAAGAAAAATATGAATAATTAATAGTTTATTTACTTTTGTGTTTACAAATATTATTAAATTATAAAATAGTTTTTCATTCAAAAATTAGTTTTCCTTCTTTTAACAAAATTCAAAACAAAATGGGGAATTAGACAACTTATGTAACAACCCGCCTCGAAACGGGCCTAATTTTTGATCCAGAAAAGGCCCATCAAACATTAAACCAATTCCAAAGATTGTTGTTGGTTGATAAGATTTAACAACACATGGAGCTATGTGCTAGTATTATCATAATCTCACAGCGAAATGGATAAAATATAATATCAGAAACAATGCCCACTTTACAAAAATTCAAATTCCAAAACAAAACATCCCAATATCCGTATTATAATATTTCAAAATATAATAACATCATGTATGAATGGGTACATCAAAAATTATAAAAACATAAGTTGATAGATAGCTGCCACAAGACTCCACATCCGCCTTCATCTCCTAAAATCTGCATCATCTTCACTAACACGTGTTGTAATGAGGAAGGAGTCATAACAACAATCTCCCGTGATCAAAATCTCGAGTCTTTCCATAATAATGCTTGGGCAGTATAATTTAGAAAGAATATGTCTTATACGTAGTCTACACACACACACACACACATATAATTTTCTCCAATTTTAAGCTTCAAAGCTTTTCCAATCCAATACCATATCCTACATTATTTCAATCCAACTCTATAGCTTATCCTTCACTATGGGCCAAAGGCCTTTCGCAGTCCCATGCATCCAACAACAATCATATCCTTAACAATGTGAGAGAAAGTACTTAAGCCACTTAATATCCTTTTCAATGGAAATTAGGTAAACTCTGACCATATAACACCTATATCTTAGGTAGGTCTCGGTCATTTAATACGTAACACAGAGCAGACTTTTCTTTGGTATTATCTAGCTGGCATCGCATGGAATCTCATAAGGACATTTAATACTTTTTTTGGAAGAAGGGGACGCTATAATAGCCACTTAATACCTCAAACCTGTAGTAGACCCTTCCCAAGATTTAATACTCCCATGCCTTAATGCTATCCCCGACCAATTAATACTTCTAATTAGGAAGGAGGCGGACCCTACAACAGTCACTTACTACCCCCGATCCCCAAAGCATGTCCTATGTATTATTAACCGTAACCCAAACTGTGACATCTCACATTAGTCTGACTATTCATAAGCATCGATAACCAGATAAACTGGGTAGATTTACCGTACAAAATTTGGGCTAACCTTGCATCCTCCGTGGGTATTTGTTATAGGCGATGTCTTACATCAGCTCCAAATTCACACTGTTGGTAGCCATATTAACTGGGTGGACTACCGTGTGCTTTTGACTGACCACCCATCCCTATATCTTAGTCATAATTTACACTCTCCTAACCATATTACCATATACCCCACCTCATTCTACTAAAGCTTTAAAGAAAGATTCTTTATTCCTCCACTAGTCATAATCATCCTTAAATTTCAACCTATGGGGTTTTAATGATAATTGATAACTTATTTATTACACTATTAATACGTTATCAATTATATGTTATTTATACACTAATACACACACATACACACACAACCATAATAATCCATAGTGTGCGAAGATTGCGTTTATACTAATCGTTAAATATCAAAATTTCCAATTTATATAAGCTTAACCCTATACCATTTAGCTAATATCCTAGCCCATAATAGACTTGTTTAAGAAAAGGGAATCAATTACCAAAATTGTTTTATATTAAAATAGTATAACCAAAATCAATAGAATTTATAATTCAATCCTCTTGCACTCGGATCAATTCCACATATAAAATGAAAAAGGGATTCATATTTAAATTGCAAAAATAAGCAGTGTCAACTACGAATGGGAGAATCCATACTATACACACTATTTCCTAAGTTTTAGAACCCTCAATTCATATCAAACGAGAAGAATGAGAAATGTAATAGAATGTAAAATATTAAAACTGTTATGACTACGCAAATCCTACTATTTTTATACAGAATAATTGAGATTCCAATAACACAAGAATTGGCATTTCATTTTAGGGGAATTTTGGCGGTTTAGCTTTGAAGTTTTCATGAACAAAAATTTCCCAAGGTGTATATCAAATCCAACCTATACTGTACAATTACTAAAATGAGAAAATTACGATTTCCATTCACAAATAATTCCCAACTTTCTCCTTTGGATTTAAACATGCCTGCTTTTTAATCCCTTTCTAGATCTCTTTCTTTTGAAATATACAATTATTGGATTGTATATGAATTAGATTTAGAATTCTAAGGATTGGAGGAGAATAGAATTAGAAATTAAATATTAACATCTAATATCCCTTATCCGAAAGCCATAAGAAAGTTCCAAATCATGTCAAAGAAAGAGACTGACAAAGCTCCGCTACATTCCCAGATAATTTGTGAATAAAAGTGAGGATCTGTTCGACGACAGAAATTCTATCGGTTTAGAAAACCGTCGAACGAATTTTGAGATAAAAATTTATACCTCAAGGGAACAGTGTAAGATTGTAGCACGTATGCGAGTACAAGTCGATCCACAGGGAATTGTTTAGATTTTGAAATTCTATTCAATAATTAAACCAAAGTCTAGGAATTGTTAACTAACTAAAAAAAGTAAAAACAAATTAAAACTAAGGAGAATAAAAATATGAGATTAAAGAGCAATTTAGAGGCAAATCCCTTCTCATGAACACATAAACCAACAAAACGAAATTACGATCTCTTTTTGGTCATTTATGAGTTTAGCTGATGCATTTATCATAAGCGTGGCCTAGTTGTGTTATTGATTAACACACTTAAACCATCAAACTTTAACGCACCCTCTAACCCACTTACTAACTATAATTAAAATGATATGAAATTAAAAGTAGAATCTATTTTGAGCATGGCTTATTAACTACTGAATTAGAAATATAAACCATCAAATTTTGATTCTAAATCCACTTCCATTACCATGATCATATGTAGATGAAGATGTAACTAGTGATTCATATGACTAAGCATAGCTTATTTGTTTTGAACAACATAAGCTATCAAACTCAATAGTAAACACAAAATCACACAAACATCTAACTTTCCACTAAGCACAAAAGAGACATAAATGAAAATTTATGTTGCATCTACATGATTCAAGAGAGCTTCATTACCCCTATATTAAAGGGGTTTAACCTCTTATATTTGTTATAATATCAACAACTGTAGAAAGCAATATAAAACAAGAAGAGAAGAAAAGAAAGATGCAAGCTAATGAAAGTAAATTGAGAGCTAATCTACTTGCATAAATATGAAGAGCATGAAATAAAAAACATAAAAGAAAATCGCATAAAAGAAAAGAGGCTAAGAAGCCATTTTTATTTCTACACTAAAGATTACAACTTGCATAGAATAAAATAAAACTAAATTTAAACCTAACTAAGAAGAAGGTGGAGGCTAAGAGGAAGAGAGCCTAAAAGAAGAGGGAGATTACATGAAACATAAGAGGTATTTATACATGTATGAAACTCTAATTCATATTTTTTAGGAATGCCCAAATTGCCCTTGAGGTAGCGTGGCCACCAAGTAATAATTAACATGTGTTAATTCTCCTTAAATGTGCATGAAGCTTTAATGGCCTTTTAGCATGTGCATTAGCTCCTAATTGAAAATCAAGGTAAGTGGGTAGGTGGGGTCCTCCATGATCCACCAAATGAATTATTTCCATCTTCATTCCCTTGTATTCACTCTTATGCATGCATATATCTTCATGATGCTCCTTGTATTTGAATTTAAGTTCCTACAAAATAACATAAAAGTTTCCTGTTATCCCGCCTTTTGGCAAGGCCGAGATATTCAGGAATTGACTAAAGACCAAAGATCGCTCATCCTGAATGTCGAGTATACACAAGTTTGCTATGGATGTCGATAAATTTTGTTTGAGTCCCGGTCAGGCTATAATCGACAAGACATGACAAGCAAAGCCACGAAAGTCAACGTTCCAAATTTCAAGACAATCCGAGTTTGTATGCTCATGTTATGATCGATACAAGCCAAAGAAATCATCCCTATCGAATCCATCCCCAAGGCAATATTTGCATCCGTCTTTTTGTTTCGGTTAGGTCATTTCCATTGATTCGTATCCATCAGGGGAATACGCTATGTTCGTACCGACCTATTTGACTCTATCATCAAACAACTCTACTTCATATCGATCGGCAGTTGCCATCTTCGTATCCATTGAGGACAAAGACATAGTATTTGATATGAGGATGGAAGTAGTCAAATCGGCACTAAAAATGGATCGGTCTGAAGATTTAGCGCCATGACAGTTTACGAGCACGTGCACTGATCGATCTGAACCGAACGATGCAAAGGTGATTGATACGAACCAAATAGCCTACCGAAAACACAAACTTGCATCGATCATATCTCACGATCGACATGTCCAAATGCTATGAAATTTTCACAGGAGCTTACGTACAACCTAGAGAATGTTCCTGCCAAATTTCGACTCGATTGGATCAAATCTTGATCGGTACGAAATTCGTTCATATGATCACAGATCGAGACAAAATCACCTAGGATCGATCGCGTGGGCCCACTCACATGCCAGAAGATGTCTCCCAAGATCTGAGCAAGATATTTGCCTTCCACGCCTATAAATAGAGCCTTAGGGCCTACAGAAGAAGGATCTTTGGCTGATTAACATCCAGACTCTGCCGAAACTGCTTTTGTACTCTATAGCTGCTGTTGTACTCGAATTTCAACACTATAATCTGCCGTTATCCACTGTAATCGGTTGTAATTGGCAAGTGGATATTAATAAAGCTATCAACTTCATAGTGGACATAAGCCATGTGCCGAACCACTCTAAATCCTTGTGTTTCTGCGTGTTTTCATACCTGTTTTTGAAGTGCTTGTTAGATAATCCTCGTTTACATTTCTATTCTTCATTTTTATCTCTTCAAATACTTCGGAAGAGTGTTGTGCCCAATTTTGGTACAAACACTTTGGTGCTTTCACTGAGAGAACACGGTTTTTCTCCTGCTTCCTGAATCTACCGTCGATACCGGATTGCACAAATCCATGAAGAAGATCCAGATCTCAAGTTAAGAATCCTTCCAACCTATTCAGATTTTCATAAAATCTAGTAAAGGACTTCATTATCTACCATGGTTAGCACAAGGACCGCCTCTACAGCTGCAGATCAAGAAGAATGGGATAGACAGAATCCTGCACAATTACCTTCATCCAATCAGAATGCTCTCGGACCTTCAGATCTATCAGGCCCGGTTACCAGACAAGAGTTTCATATGCTGCTTCAAGAGTTGACCCAAAGTCGGCAACAACTAACTGAACAGTTGCGCGCCAACGCTGAGTTGACTAACTAGCTGAATCACCAAAGGTGTAGAAAATCCAGAAGAGATCATGCTTCTTATTCCTCTACCAAGAGTTTAGCCTCATCTGATTACCATCACAGATCTACACATCCCCGGCTAGACGGGAGTTACGCACAAGCCACCGGACATCAACCAACTATGAACGTTGGACAACTGAGGTTGGCCCATCGACCAGCTTCCAGATTGGACCCTCCTCTCGAGGAGGTACTGTACCTCACTACACCACAGACAACCGCGCTACCACCGCCGCTGTTGAAACTAGGGTTGATGCCCGGAATCAGCCAGATCTGAACCATCATAAGCGTGGACGTACTCCCGAACCATATGTCCTTGAAGACTTGGAACCAAAGAGGCGAGACGTGGACCGTCGACCGCGCCCGGTCCAGCCTCGCATTATGGAACCCGACCACACCTTGGCTCAATGTGCATAGAATGTCCAGATGCCGGATATACCAACTATGACTCGTCAGATGATCCGTGAGAGTCAGGGTCTTACTAAAGACGACTGGGAAGTCTTCCAAAGTCATACCCTTTTCACAGATGAAATACTCTATGTTGTACCCCCTCGGTGATTCTAAATGCCGGCTCTACCAGTTTATGAAGGAAGTTCTAATCCAAATCAACATATCCTCAAATACGAATGGCTGATGAATGTTGCGAGAGCTAATGACGCAGTTAAATGCCGTGGTTTTTCCATTTCTTTGGGGGGCATTGCTACTATGTGGTTCATAGATTGCCACCACGATCCATTTCTTGCTTCAACCAACTGGCCACTATGTTTGTAGAACAATTCTGCATGCATGTTGCGAGGCCAAAAGATGTCAATACTCTATCCAGTGTCACTCAAGCTCCTGGAGAAACACTCAGACATTACTTAGAAAGGTTTCATGTTGCATGTGCAAAGATAAGCAATCCCAATGACAACTTTATTTTGATGGCATTGACTAAGGGAATTGATCCTGAATCCAAGTTTGAAAATTGGTTAGCTGGGAAACCTCCTGCGTCATTGGACCATTTCTACTCCAAGGCAGCCCAGTTCTTGAGAAGCGAAGATGCGAACCAGTCTAGGAAGAAGGATGACGCAGAGCCTAGTGGTGAAGGAATTCAAAGTAATGTTGCAGTCAAGTAGTCCGGGGAGAGTTTCGAAAAGGTTCGGTTGAATATCTAGAATAAACAAACTCCACAGAGGGATAATGGAAATAAAAAATAGGCGAGATCAAAACCGATGTTGGCAACATAAAGCTCCAATGTTCGATAGTTATACTCCATTAAACACGTCGTTGGAAAATATGTATTTGCAGACCTGCAATACTATGCAATATAAGAAGCCTGCTCCGAAGCCATCATCGGAGAGACAAATTCAAACGGGAAAGTTTTGCAGATTTCATGAAAGTTACGGCCATAATACAAATGAGTGCCTTCATTTACAAGATCTCATTGAAAAGCTAATACGTGAGCGGAAGTTGGATTAGTTTGTGCGGGCGCCGCAATCAGGATGTGCGGGCACATCAACTCAGAATCGTGTACCAAAGCAGGAAAGACAGAAGGAACCCGCTTGTACCGGCGGGAGGTTGGTGATAAATACAATAAGTGGTGGTCCTCATCTAGCAGACCGAAGCTTGAGGGTAATGGAGTCATATGCCAGCTCTATCAGGCATGCATACTTCGAGCGGTTTAGTAGTTGTGATGATGGGGCTTCGCCAAGCAACAGAAGACGATGACCGATGACAACGTATTTCGAAATAGGGATGCCGATAAGGTCGAAGCCCCCGCTATCGATCTACTAGTCATACCTGCTCAAGTAGGTCCTTCTTAGATGAAGAGGATCTTGGTTGATAGTGGAAGCTTTGTGAATATTTTGTTTAAACGAGCATACGATCAAATGAAGATGGAAGCCAAAGATTTGAAACCCTACCAGTCTCGGATCCACGGCTTTAATGGGAGTGCTACTATACCCACTAGAGTAGTGGAACTACAGGTGGAGTTGGGAGTTGGAGAACGCCGGAGAGTCCGGATATTGTAGTTTTTTGTGTTGTACATAGACTCCCCTTACAATGCTTTTATGTGCCGACCAGCCCTTACTGAATTTAGGGAAGCCATTGCCCCATGGTGCTTGACTCTAAAGTTCCCCACCGATTGTGGGGTCGGAGTGATTCAAGCAAAACAGGCTGCTGGACGAGCCTGTTATATTGCTGAGCTACAAGATGCGCAGCGAAAGGAGAAAGGGAAGGGCGTAGAGGAATCTCTCTGCGTCCTTTTTGCTGATAATTAACAATTGGTGACTGGGCCCAGGCCCGGGCAAACCAACTGATTTCGGAGGGATCTTGACCCAAGAGACACTGAAAGTAAAGAAAGTAAAGATAGTCAAGCTTCCCAGGCCGAACTGACAATCGATGTCCCGATCGACGATGATGACGATTCAAAGATGATAAAGATTGGATCTCAATTAAGCCAACAGACACATTGAATTTCCCCGGACGAACCTTGAAGTATTTGCCTGGACGCACTCTGACATGTGTGGGATCTCGCCGGACATCACGAGCCACCCCTTGAATATTGACCCGCGGTGTATCCCGGTCAAGTAGAAAAGGCGTGGTATGGATCCAGAGAGATCTGCCGCCATTAAAGAAGAGGTCGATAAGCCGAAATTGAATGGATTTATTCGAGATTCCTTATACCCGGAGTGGGTATCCAATCCTGTACTTGTCCGAAAGCCCAATGGAAAGTGGAGGACGTGTGTGGATTACTCCAACTTGAACAAAGCTTGCCCAAAAGACATTTTCCACTTCCCCGAATTGATCAGCTCGTAGATTCAACGGCTGGGCACGAGTTATTATCTTTTATGGATGCTTATTCCGGCTACAACCAGATACCCATGCACTTACCCGACCAAGAACATACCAGCTTCGTGATCGATCTAGGACTCTACTGTTACAAAGTCATGCCTTTCGGACCCATGAACGCCGATGCAGCATACCAACGACTAGTCAATTGAATGTTTGCCAACCAGATCGAAAATACCATGGAAGTATACGTGGACGACATGTTGATGAAGTCACGAATCTCCACTAATTATATTAGAGACTTGGAGTCAATGTTTAGCATCCTTCGAGAATACAGGATGAAGCTCAATCCACTGAAATGTCACTTTGGGGTCGCATCAAGAAAATTCCTTGGGTTCATCGTTCAACGCTCAAGGAATCGAAGAGAATCCTGAAAAGATATGCGCAATCAGAAATCTTGAAAGTCCAAGAACTATAAAGCAAGTCTAGAGCCTCAACGGTAAGGTAGCAGCATTGAGCAGGTTCATTTCAAAGTACACCGACAAGTGCATTCCCTTCTTCGACTTGATCCAAAAAGGGAGATGAAACTTTGAATGGACCACGGAGTGTGAAGGAGCACTCCGAGCACTAATTCAACATCTCTCCACACCGTCGAATTTGTCAAAGCCTATCGATCACGAGCAATTATACCTTTACTTGGCGATATCAGAAAATGCAATCAGTGCTGCCTTAGTTCGGGAGGAAGATCGAGTGTAGAAACTGGCATACTACGTTTGTAAACGATTAACCGAAGATGAGAGAAATTATCCGAAGCTAGAGAAGTTGGCTTATTGTCTTTTTATTGCCTCACGGAAGCTCCGTCCATACTTCCAGGCTCATCCCATCACTGTTTACATCGATCAGCAGTTACGACAGGTCCTTACGCGGCCTGAGACATCTGGTAGGTTACTCAAGTGGAACATTGAACTGAGCCAGTTTGATATCTCTTACACCCCGAGGCGAACTATTCAAGGACAAGTCCTAGCGGATTTCATAGTTGAATTTAATGTCCTAGAGGACTTGCCCAAAACCAGTGAATCTCTCGAATATATCTGGAACTTGCATACTGATGCTGCATCAAACGACCGGTGCTCAGGTGTTGGAGTAGTACTTGAAACCTCCAAAGGTTGGTCCATATGCTATGCTTTGAAGTTTGATTTTCGTACGACAAATAATAAAGCTGAATAGGAAGCATTGCTTGCTGGATTGAAACTCGCCCGCGATTTGAGAATCATTGCTGTGGAAATTTATTGTGATTCACAATCAGTTGTATGCCAAGTTCGGGGTGAATATCAGGCTAAAGATCGAAGACTGGCTGCTTATCTAGCTCGAGTCCAAGAAATACTTAATCAGTTTGATTATTATGCATCTTCTACATACCCTGTGAGCGCAATCAAAAGGCTGATTCATTGGCAAAGTTAGCAAGTATGGGCGAAGCACAGCAAATGGGGCTTGTTCCTATGGAAACATTATCCTCCCCAAGCATTGGTTAGATGGAGACAGACTGCGTATTTGAAATCACTCCCAGTAAGGAGTCGTGGATGACTCTGTACCGAAATTACATCGAGCATGGAACGCTGTCTTAGCGCAGGAGTGAGAAGAGACAGATTCTTCAAAAAGCATCGCGGTTCACCATTCAGAATGGAGTCATGTATAGAAGAGGATATTCCATTCTTCTCCTTCGATGTATCACCCACGATGAAATTAAACGAGTGTTGCATGATGTACACGAAGGAGAATGTGGCGATCATACCGGGAGGCAAGCTCTCGCTAGGAAAGTACTCCGATATGGACATTATTGGCCAACTGTAAACCGTGATGCAGTAGAATACGCCAGGAAGTGTGATAAATGTCAAAAGCATGCTCGGATTCTTAGAGCTCCACCTACTGAGATAACCCAAATGGTCAGTCCATGTCCGTTTGCAGTATGGGGCATCAATATCATTGGCTCTATACCTCAAGCCAAAGGTGGTGCGAAGTACTCCATCGTCATAGTTGATTACTTTACCAAATGGGCTGAAGCTGAACCTCTTGCTACAATCACGACGAAGAAAGTGATCAACTTTGTAGTGCGCAACATCATCTGTCGATTTGGTCACTGATAATGGGGCTCGATTCGAAAGTGCCGAATTTAAAGACTTCTGCCATTGATTCCACATTCAGAAGAAATTCTTTGTAGTTGCACACCCTCAAGCGAATGGACAAGTCGAAGCTGTGAACAAAGTTATAAAGTCTATTCTAAAGAAACGACTAGAAAAGGCCAATGGCAAGTGGGTTGATGAACTTCCTATGGCTTTATGGGCTTACTAAAAGACCCACAAGTCTACGATCGGACACACTCCATTCTCTCTATCTTATGGTTTAAAAGCCGTTATTCCAGTCGAGATTGAAGTATCTTCTCATCGTGTGACTTATTATGATCCAAAGACAATGCCATGCTACTTGCTGAATCCTTGGATTTGTTGGATGAGAAGCGTGAAAATGTTGATTTGAGGCCAGCCGCGTACCATAGTCGAATCGTCCAATTATACAATGCCAAGGTCCGGACATAAACCTTTGAACTCGACAATCTCGTCCTCAAGAGAATTATCCGGTTCCTTCGCACATGAAACCAACTTGGGAAGGACTGTATGTGATTGAACGAAAACTCAGAGATGACACATTTAAGTTATCGATCGTTGACGGCCTTACTTTGCCGAGAGCTTGGAACAGCGAGATTCTCCGTCGCTACTACACATGACATGCTTTATCTACTTTAATCTTTTTCTAATTTGCAATTTGTTTTTAGTAATAAGGCAATTGACTTTGCCGTATTTTCTTTTTCTAGCAATAAAATGCCATCTCTTCGAGCCAGAGCTGTGATTTATTGAATGTGACATACAACCATCGCGACGCATGAAGAGCTAAGTTCCATCATACGATGGAATTTATTCAAATAGGGAGTGACTATGATACGACCGACCACTCACTAAGTGAAACCCGAGCTCGGAGGCAAGTCACTACACTAAAGCCAAAAAAAGATTGATACACGATAATCCTTTAACTAACTCCAGTCTCCCAAAGTGCGAGCTGGAGTATTAACTTATAAATCCAATTCCGAAGAGGGCGCACCCATCCACCTAACGACTTCGACCGTATCCTAACCAAGTTCGAGGAGGATGGACCCGTCCATCTAACGAACTCACTTGTTAACTCAGGGTGGATGTGAACCGATCATCCACGATCCTGATGAATCCATCATTTTCGGAGCGTGAACGAAATCATAAAATCCTAGACAGATGTGACAGACCATCTGTCGGCCAACTCCATACTCCCAGAGTGTGAATTGGAGTATAAACATCAACTCTAAGTTCCTAGAGTGCGAATTGGAGTTTGAACGTCGACTCCGAATTCCCAGAGCACGAATCAGAGTATAAGCATTGAATCCAAACTCCCAGTATGCGAGTTGGAGTATAAACACTAACTTCGGTTTCCCAGAGTGTGAGCCAGAATACAAATGTCGATTATCCTGTTAATCAACGGAAATTCTATGGAACTAGAAAACCGTCGAAAAATTTAAATTTAAAAATAACTACAAGTGCACGACATACGAATGTAGCACGTATGCGAGTATGGGTCGATCCGCAGGGAATTGTAGATTTTAAAATTCTATTCAATCAAACTAAACCAAAGTCGAGTGAAAGTTAAGCTAGAGAATTTGAAAATTAGCAACTAACTAAAAGAAAAGATATGCAAATATAAGAGTTAAATGACAATTTAGAGAATAAATCCACTCTCTAGATCACATAGTTCAACATATATGAAATCATGATCTCTCTTTTATGGTCATTAGTGCTTTAATTGGTGTGCTTATCATAAGTATGGCATATTTATGCTATTGATTAGCCAACATAAGCCAATCAAACTATAACACAGCCCTTAAAGCACGTACTAACTTTCATGAAACTTGACAAAAAAATGAAAATGAAATCTATTTTAAGTATGGCCTATTAATTATTGATTAGAAATATAGACCATCAAATTTGAATTTCAAATCACTTTCTTTTTCCATAGTCATATTTTGATGAAGAGGCAATTAGTGTTAGTGATTGTTTAAGCATAGCCTATTTGGTGTCAACAATATAGGCTATCAAATTCAAAGCAAAAACAACTAGTAAAACATTTCTATCGTTATCATTAAGCACAAAAAGAGAGCATGAATTAACAAATAGTTGAAGCTACATAATTAGAGAGCTTCATTACCCCCTAAATTGAAGGGTTTTAGCCTCCCATATTTGTCATTAAAACAACAAATGTAGCTTGCAACATGAGAGAAAAAGAAAAGGAAAAAGAAAGCAAGATAAAGAAAAAGTATTCTACTTGCATGAAAAATAAATCTACATTACAACATGAAAGTAAATAAGTATGAAAAGAAAAAGAACATGTATTGAAGTTGCATAAAAAATTACATAAAGAGAAATGGCAAGTAGCCATGGAAAAAGAAAAGAGAAGTTTTCTTTTATTTTCTAAACTAAAAACTAAGTGAGACTAACTAAGAGACTAAGTAAGAGGAGAGATTACATGAAACATATGGGTATTTATACATGTATGAAACCCTAATTTATATTTTTTGGAATGCCCAAAATACCCTTGAGGTAGTGTGGAGGCCAAGTAATCATTAGCTTCTACTAATCATCATTTAAGTTTACATGAAGCCATTAACTCCGTAAGCATGTGCATTAGCCTCTAATTTGTACATGAAGGTGGTGGATAGGTGTGGTCCTCCATGTTCTTCACTTTGAATTATTTCCATCTTCATTCCTTTGTATTCTTTTTGTGCATACATATATTCTTCATGAAACAACTTGTAATTGAAATTAAATACCTATAAAATAGTATAGAAATTTCCAATTAAATTTTCTCAATTTAATATATGCACAAAAATGACCATTTTACCCTTGGATGAAGATGAATATGTGACAATCTGGAATTAATATGGATTTTGGTTAAAACAAGTTAAAATACCCAATATGATCATTTATTCAATTTAAATAGATTAAATATGGTGGTAAAAACATGCACACTTACGTGCACATCAAATACCCCCACACTTATCTTTTTTATTTGTCCTCAAATAAAGAAAAACTAAGATAAATCTGTTTTCATAGGAAGCACGATTGCATTGAGCGTATGCAACAAGCCGTTAAACCTCTGGGTGTCCCCAGTAGGACGAGTGTTGTCTGTGAGGGTTTTCAGCGGATATGCCCACAAAATCCAAATGTAGGATGAAAATATTTACAAAATGCAAGATTTATTTACAAAGAGATGAATGCGAGTTTTTGAAAAATATTTACGAATGAAGGATTTATTTTTAAATTGACACGAATAATTTAAATATAAGTTTTGGTCATTATCTTGAAATTTAAGTTATTTACTCGTCAATATTTCCAATAAAAATGAAGTTATCATAATAAATAAACTATAGTTTAACTCGTTGTTTTGGTTAATAACACAGTGTAACTATGAAATGGATCCTTAGTTGATTATCAAAGTTTATCAAAGTGGTATTTTCTTTTCTTTTCAATAACAAATCAAATTAAATAAGTAAAAATAGTGTTAGGATTTCAATTGCTTGCTCTCTCATTATTTGCAAGAAAAATTACACACCTAGCTTAGGTAAACTAAAGCCAGATATACCACCCATGCACTGTCTTTCGGGCTTATGTGAGGGGAGTACAAAGCATGGCGAGTGCACACACTTTTGTGCATACACCTATCGAGCGTAGGAGGTTTTTATTAAGATTGTTCTCTTTTTTTACATGTGTTCCATATATGCATAACCGTGAGGACTTTTAAATGAGTATGAAAGCACATAATCAAAGATTCCAAGTAATTCACCCATGCGTAACTGTGAGGACTTTTAAATGAGAGTTAATACTTTGGATGTTATTATTTTTTTATTTTTTTAAGAGAGAGATTTTTGCAAAATCATCTTAGCACCATTTAACTTAGAAGACAAAAAATGTTATATCCTTTACTTTAAATTCACTACTTTTAAAACAAATTTTTTCCAATTAGGATGTATTTAATAATTAACACGTACGAATCTTCCTATATAATAGTTAAACCATTGTTATTTACAATCAAACTTCATTTTTATTTTTGTTAAGACAAATTAATTTTCAATAATTTCAATTTAATAAACCAAAACCATATATTTATCCTATAGTGTTTCTTTATAAATAAATCAAAATGCAAAAAAATCTTCTTTTGTTTTTGGATTTTTTTGAGTTTATGGAAGAAAAATGATACATTAATCCTGAAAAATCAAGAAGAAGATGAGTCTCCCCCCACACTTGATTTTGACTGTGTCCCAACAGTCAACCCAAGTGAAAGGAACGTTTATTATTATTTACATGAAAGTGAAATGTATTTACACGGCATTAGAAAGTATATCGCCAAAAAATAGATGAAACGGTCTTCCAAAGTCCAATTCATTTGTCTCATTAAGGATACAAGACACGGCTTAAGCGCAGAAAGCCAAATCGTAAAAGATTTCAAATTTGAGTGTTGATTTGTAAAAACGAATGTCGTTTTATTGAAAATCGTACGAGTTGTTTTATTTTCGATGATTTTGGGGGTAGATAAAACAATTGATTGAAATTCAAGTTTATTTTCACCAAGTTGAAGTTCAAACTTATCATTGAAAACTTCTTCAAAATTATCGATTTCAAAATCAAAGTGGTGATTTGAATCTTCCCCGTCGGTATTTAACAACTCGTCATCCGAAGTCCAAAAAATTTGTGTTCATTGATTCGTCTTCCTTTGTTGGATTATCAACAACTTTATTACACTTGTCAAGTTTAAAGTTCAGAGTTGTTGTGTCCAAATTTTCAAAATCGGGAAAAGGAAGATTGAATCATAAATCGAGTTTCTCACCCTCAAAATAATTAAAATCCAACTCAATTTTCAAAATCGTCAATTATGGTAAAACATGGATTATCATTTGATTCATCACATGTTGGGATTTGATTTTTTTTTCATGTTGTTTCATATATGTTTCAAGCAACGAATCCATGTGATCGTTGTAAATTTCGTTCATTTATTCAACAAAATCCAATTTGTAGTTATTAACTTGAGAATTTTCAATTTGGATTTGTTGAGGACAAAAATTTCCAATCGCATCGTAGTCGAGATTATTCCCATTGCCAAAATTATTTGAAAAGTGGACCACATTTTCGTTTTGATTTTGAAATTCATTTTGGAGTTCAAAATTGTATTAGCATGGGTTATACTCGAAATCATTTGAAGTTTGAAGTAATTTCAAGTTTTGATTATTTTGAAAACTTTGATTCGAGTCATCGAAAAATATGAATTACACAACTTATTTATCATTTGATTTTCTTGTGTAGAGATTTCAAGTAAAGATGAAATATTATTTTCAAGATTTGAATGTTGGTCATTATTTTGAAAATTTTGTGGTTCAAAATTTGAATCATTTAAACAATAGTTTTTGTTAAAATATCCATAAGAATTTGAAGTGAAATTATATGGATTATACTGATTTTCGCAACTACCACAAAATTCATGTGAATATGGAAATTCGGACATTTTGAAGAATGTGTTGGGTTTTTTTATAAAGGAAAAATATTTACAAGTAAAATTTATTTTTCAAAATGGAAATTCATTTTTTTTTTTTTGGGTTTTTCAATTTTTTTATTTTGTTTTTTCTAATTTTTTTTTTTGGATTTTCAAAATTCAAAGAAAAAGGATTTAAAAATTTCAAAGGAAAGGGAATATTTATAAAAAAAAATTAGTTTTGGATTTTGAATTATTTTAGTTTTTTTTTAAATATGCATGAACTAATGCAATTAAATGAATGCAGTGGTCTAATTACAAATTATTTATCCTAAGTTAACTCAAAATTGTATAATCGCACTTTGTCTTAAATCAGCAAAAATATTTCTCGGCCAGATAATGGGCAGGGGTTATCGGTGCACCACGAATCACCGTAGCAATGCAACCGAAGGTTTAAGTACCTTTAGAGGAACAACCATTATAACATTTACGAATCACTGTAATATTTATAAATGGTTATTACTCTGCCATAGCCTATACACCAAGAAATAAAATTGTTTAAAGAAAACAATTGTGAATATACAATTAAAAGTTATCGATGCCTAACAATTATTACTAATCAAATTCTAAGATGAAATGAAAAGCAGAAATTAAACATGTATTAACAACGCAACTATAAATGGGTTTTTGTTATTTTCTTTTGTGTTTTTTGTAAAATAAAAAGTGCAAGCAAATAATAATGCAAGACAAAATAAAACTAGAAACGAAAGTTGAATTTTTTTTGAGCTAGCAGGCAGAGCAATTTATTTTGGCTAGCAAGCAAGCAACTCCTCTTAATTTTTTGCTTTGGCAACCTAAAAAAAAGATATATACAAGGTTTTTTTTAAACGATTATCAAAGAAGAAAATAAAACAAGTGAAAATCCAAAACTAGTGAAACCAAAAGAAGTAAAATAAAACAAAAGAAACTATTTGTTTGTTTTTTTTCTGAAAAGAGAAAAACCAAAACCAACGTTCATCAAAATAAACTAAACTAAACTTAAACAAAGACTCGTAACCTATTATCAAACTAAACTTTACAAAATTTATCTCTGGCCCAACAAACAAACTAGTCTTTACAAAATAGCATTAATCAAACGCAGAAACAAATCACTTTATTCAGCCCAAATATTATCAAACCCGAAATTCATTTCCACATCCTCATGAATTTTCAAATCAAGATTACATTAAAGTTTCAAAACAAAATTCGAAATTAAAATCGAATTCGAAGAACGAAGTTGCGATTGATTTCGATTGTCGAGCGAAGGTTGTTTGAGGTTGGAGAATTTCGTCGAGAGGTTTGGGTTTCAAGTTGCTCGCGGCAGTTGAAGACGATGTCAAGTGTATTGCGGCTTGAAGTTGTACTACTGTTTGGAGATGGTGATGTAGTCTCTTGCTGTCAACTTGAAGTTGTTGTAGGCAGATAGGCAGTGGATGGTTTGGCAGTGCAGCAGTCTAGATGGGAAATTGTGATGTTGTGTTGGCATTGTGATGCAGCGAGGGTGGAGATGGATTGTTGAGATATATAATGTTTGGTGAATTGTTATATGGTGGTCAGATTGAAAATTGTGGCAGGAAGATATGGAATGTTTTTTGATCAGGAGTAGTGGATTTTGTACAGGGGGAATGTGACGACCCGGGATTTTGGCAATATTATTTTAATAAGCATTTAATGTAATTAAATAAAATACAAACTTATCATTTTAAAAATAAATAAAACTTTTGGGACATTTGCCAACTTTTTTATATATATCGGTATTTGTGTAGAAAACTACGATCTGAAAATTTAAAATAAAGTCTTTCAAAAATATTTAAATTAAAATCTAACTTATTCAATTTAATTAATGCTCTACCTTATTAACATTTAATTTAAATATATGCATATGAATGAAATATAGATAATAATATTTAAAATAAAATTAATCTTATCAATATAAGTATAAGTAATAAGATATATGAATATTAATAAAGTTTTGATGTTAAGCTTAAAATAGAAATAGAAATAAAAATATAAGGTAACTTCTATGGAATACATGTGTGAATGCAAGGTAAAAAGAAAAAAATCTACATACATATCAAATAGGATAAGTATGTAAGATTGAAAGGAAACATTGCATTAAATACAATCATCTCAAGCGCATCATAAGGTCAATTCGCAGCCTTTACAAATCATTTCATTTTCATAAAAATATTGCCTGGTCAAGAAAAATCTTTGACTCAAGAAGAAAAAACAATTTTGTACAGCAAAGCCTACCCCTGTAAAACCTGTTTTATATGCATACCCCTCTTGTTCCAGTTCGTTCACAACATAGCAAATCAGGAAATAAGTAGGCATGTCATCTTACAACTAAAGCTTAATTAACAACTCAACTAAGCAAGAAGATTTAGGAAGATCAGGCTAGCAGTTTAAGAGAAAAACAAGTAGTTGCTCTCTGTTCAAACTCTTGTTACAGGTGAGTATTCCAACCTGGTTACCTATGATTATGTTTGAAATGCCTGTGAATAACATCACTATTTAAATGTTTAAGTATATGATTCTGTGGCATGCTAATCTCTGAAATAAGTTTGTTTGGTGAGTATATTTGCAAGTAAATCCCTATGTGTGTGTATATGAAACACATGGGTATGTGAATTGCTGTCTGTTTGGAATTTTCTCTGATTTTGGTTCCAGGCTCAAGATCAAATCAAAAATCATTTTCTCATGATCCAATCTTTGTTAAGACTTATGTATTGAACAAAATATGATTGTTATACCATAGAATTTAGTTTAAGTTAAAATAAATTTGTATTTTCTCTAGGAAATAAAAACAACAGAGCAACCTTAAAATAAGTCAAAATTAAATTATCATGATTGATGAATTCAGGGATACAAATCAAATACTTAAACTAAAACTTGATTTTTGAAACTAAGATCATGATTTTTAGTAAAGGGATTTGGGTGTGAATCTGGTTTGACCAAAAAATTGAGTTTGAGTAACTCCTGGCGATCTAGTTGATCTGGGGTGTCGTGATTCTTCCTGGAGGTGAAAGAGTGATCGGAGAATCAAGTAAGAATATTGGATGGGTGTTCAGATGATCGTGGAAGCGGCGCTGTTGGATTTTTAATTTGTAAACCTAGTTTTTGGCATAGTCGGGTTTTGGATTTGGTTTGACTTGCCCGGTGCATCGAGTTCACCAGAACTCAGGGAGGTGGAAGCGTGGGGGTTGTCGAAGGTGTGGCTGGAGCCGTTGGCGCTCCGGTGGTTGGAGGAGCAAGAACGAGGGGTTTCCAGGATTCGATGGTTGTTCCAGTTTTGTGCCAGGTTCCTTGATTTTGTTTTCGAGTGGGAATCGAAGTGGTGGTGGTCGGAATCTTGAGTGAGGTTGGTCGCCGACTTATGAGGATCATCGCTGATGGTCAGAAGCGGCGGCATCGCTGGTACATATGCACGGTGCACATTTTGACCTTTGATGAAGTTTTGGGTTGAAGCAGGGAAGTGGACTCGAGATTTCTCGAGTAAAATTCAGGGATAGCTCGAAGATGTAGGGTGTGTGACTCGAAGATTTTTAGGTGTGGCTCGGGTCAAACTGTTGATTATAGGTTTTAAGCCTGTTAGTGTTTTAAATTTTGAAATGAATTTGAAATTTAAGGCAAGATCTTAAATTAAGTTTTACAACCCAGTTTAAAGTATGGATTCAAATTAACTTTTTCATCCTAGTTTTAAAAATAAATAAAGTTTTGGAAATTTAAATTGTTTAAACAAGTTTGAATGTTTAAGATATATTTTTCCAATGAAATGTTTAAAACTTTACTTACATAAAATTCTTTATAAAAGTTTCTTTAACATTAGATTTTAAATGTTTTATAAATTAAATTAAAATTTGGTTATAGTTTAAATTCGTTAATCATATTAAACCTTAAATTTGAAATGAAGTTTGGAAGTAGATTTTAAAATGAAATGTTTTAACTACATATGTTAGTGAAATTAAGTCAGGATTTATCTTAAAATAATTTAGGTTTAATGATTAATGTTGATTAAGTCTATTAATTAATTAATTAATGATTTAATATTAATTAATTAGTAATTATGGACTGTTAGTTAGTAAATTAAGGGTTAATTTGTTAAGTAATTAAGGTTTAAGTTAATTAAGGGATAATTAACTTGTAATTAAGAAATCATTAATTGGATAAGGTTAGATTATTAGTTAATGATTTAAGATTAATATAATTGTAATTAATAATAATTAATTTAAGTTTAAGTTTGATTACTTAAGAGAAGTAATTAAAGAATTGTTAATAGTTAAGGAAGATCATTAACTTGGGATTATTAAATAATTAATTAATGTGATTAATTTTAATAATTAATTAGATTAATTAATTAAAGATAATCATTTGTGGAAATTGTTAAGTATATTTATTTAATGTATAATTACTTAGTGAAATAATTAGTGATGATAATTACATGATGTGATTAATTATAAATTGGGATTAGTTTTGGGTTGGAATGGTTAAGAATAATTGATCTATGTGATCAATTAAAGTTTAATTACTTAATGTAATTAAAATTAATCAAGGAGGATTAATTAAGATGAATGACTATTGGATGATTAATTAATTGATTTGTAAATAATTAATAAGCAGGAGTTAAAGGTAATTAAAGTAATTGGTTAATTCAATTATGGTTAATTAAATTAATTAGAGATGGTATGGTTGATTCATCTTGCTTATGAATGATTGAATGTTATTGTGTGCCTTATATTAAATGATATCTCTGGTAAGTGATGTGTGATGCTATGTGATAAAATATGTTGGGATCAACAGTGACATACTGTATTTAAAGTTGAATTGTTTTTCATTTTAAATAATTGGGACAAGATGACATTGGATTCGAAGAGACCGGAGTCGGGTATTAGTAAGTACCCGAAACCACTTTGATTCTTTATAGATTGATTTGTGAAATCAATAGGCTGGGATGGAATGATCTAAGTGAATTGGACCATTTATTCTAAGTTTGGTACTTAGAAATTGATGTGTGAAATAAGTGTTGTCTATAACAAATTGTAAATTTGTAAAATTGACATAAGTTACCCCGGGTTTATATAAGTTGTATGCATTTGTATTCCATGTTAGATGGGTTTACTCATGCTGGTTTCCAGCCTGACCCGGGTGTTACTTTGGTGTAATGCTCAGGTCAGACCGAGTATTACATATTTTCAGGTAAGGACGTTCTGGAGCTTAGGAGACAAACTGGATGACGGGAACGTAAGGAGTGTTTCCGCTGTATTATATTGTTGTATATCTAAGACATGATGATTGCGTATATCCAGTGATTGTGTATGTGTGTAACTCTGATGTATTAAAATGTAATTGACAGATACAGTATTCTTTTGTAAACTGATATTATTTGATATTATATTTTGATCCGCTGCGAATGTGAGAATCTGTGTTGTGTTTCTGTTTCTTCTTCTTCTACCTCTTTCTTCTTCTTCTAACTTTTTGCAGTTTTCGCGATCGGAAATTTCGGGTCGTTACAGTTGGTATCAGAGCAGAAGGTTAAGCGAGAACCTTGGCTTTGGTGGGGGATACTAATTAACGATAAGGTCAATGGTACCCTAGATAGGGTCAATGGTACCCTAGAATGAGTTGAGTATATGTGTGTGTGTGTGTCTATATATATATATATATATATATATATATATGAGAGCGTAATTGTTATTTTCTTATATAAAGATTTTAAATGATTTTATATAAGAATATATTTTGATATATAAAGTAATATTTCTTTTTTAATAAACATTAAGGTGATTGGTTGTTAAATTATTGGAATTAAATTAAGAAGTAATATAATACAACCAAAATGAAATTGAACTAAGATAAGTTTGAAATGGATTCAAATTGAAATTGAAAACTTAAAATGGGGAAGAGTTTCAGAATAAGATGATAATGAATTGTTTCAGATATGATAATCCTGATTATTATCATAAATGATTGTTGTGTTTAATAATTAATGAGTAAGCAAAATGAAATGTTTTAAAGAAGTAAAACATGTAGGCAAGTATGACTTATAAATTGGAATTGAAGTTAATCTCAATTGTGGAGTTTTAAATCTAGGTCCAAAATTTGAAAATTTTGTTTCAAAGTAGTGAAAAAAACAAATAATGTTATTTAATATTATTTGAATGATAGAGCTTGATTCAACAAGAGTCGTTTGAAAATTTAAAAGGAATTTGTTTGAATTTAAAACCAAAGGTGGTTTAAAGTAAAAAAGTAACCTGGTGTGTAAAGGAAATAAATATGAAATAAACTCTAAGGTTGAGTTTTGAATTTTCCTTGGAATGTGATGTAAAACCCAAAGTGAAGTAAGTGTTAAACTTAAGTGGGAAGGTTATTAATCTGAAGTATAAAATTTGAATGGAAATTCAAATTGTGTAAATTTGACTGGATTAAGTAAATTGAATTTAACTTAGAGGAAGTTAAAAAGTTTGAATGGACAACCTGATTTGGAAATTTCAATATGAAATTGGGATTTAACTTGGGAAGTTAAATGGTTAATTCAATTGGGAGTTTATGTGATCTCAAAATGGGTTTGAGATCTGTAAATTTGAAATGGATGAATGTTTTAAAATAAATTGGATGATATCATCCTATTGTTATTAAAAATCTTTAAATTGCGAATTGGATTTGTTTAAATGAATGAGAAATGAAGTGTGGTAATATATCCATTGTTGAGATAAAAGGGAAATTAAACTTTAATTTGAAATTAAGGATACGGAATTACTTTGAACTGAAAATTTGAATAATTGAATTTGTAAATTAAACTTGTTTAAGAACTGGTTTCAAAACTGGAAGATAAAATTTGGTAATAAGTTGAAATTTTAAGATAAAAATTGTTTTGAATTCTTATTTGAACTTTGAAATAAGTAAGTAAAGATAATTTAAATGGAATTTTGAGAATTGGACTCAGAATTAAATTGTTTAAAGATTTGGATTATAGATTTAAAACAATAGGGTTAATTTAATTTGAGGGTTAAATCAACATTTGGAAATTTAGCTCGAATTTATATAATTCGAGATGGGTTAAAGTTGAAATTTAGATTTCATTAGTTCAAATTGAATTTAGTTTGAATTAATTAGAATTAAAGATGGATAAGTATAAAATTCAAATGGAAAATTTGAATTGGATTAATTTGAAATAAAATCGAAGATTTAATGAGTTCAAATTCAAATAGGAATTGGGACTAATTTATAGAAATTGAAATGATTTGAAATTGAAGTGGATTCAATTTGAAAATTAGTCTAAATTAATTTGAATAATTTGGAATTGTAGTTAAAGTGAACATGTTTAAAATCAAATGGAGTTTGGTTTGAAATTGGAAAGAAATTGAGGTTAATTCAACTTGAATTGGGAATAAATCAAGTTTGAGGGAAATTGAAGTTATTTAAATTAGAATTGAGTCAATTTGAATGGAAGTGGAAATTTGAATTGAATCGATGAGAATGGAGATATGGAAATTGAACAGTTTGGCTCTTGACTATTTTCAAAATAAATTGTTTTAATATATATCTATTTTTCCAAACTATTACTATACTACTTTTCTTGTTACACCTAAAACTATCTTATACTTGTTTTACAATTATTTTTGAAACTATTTAACAATGTTTTTCGACTGTTTTATAAACTAATTACTATTTTTCAACTATTTTACAAATTAATTACTATTTTACAACTATTTTTCAATTATCTAAATTTTTTAAAACTATTTAACTATTTTACAATTAGTTAACCATTTTACAGCTATTTTGCGAACTAATAATTAATTTTCAACTACTTATCTATTTTTAAAATTTTCAAGCTATTTTCTATATATAAACTGGTCGGAGTTCAAACTCTTATTGATTAAATACCCAACTGGGGTAAGAATTGAAGTGATAATCCAATGGAATTGAAACAATTGTGATTATGTGGATAGAAATTAAAGGAAATGTGAATAGAAAGGGAAATTGGTTTAGTTGATAATCAATGAAGATAAATACGTAGGATGTACGTATATTATTCTATTCGCATAGTGATTAGATTCAGATTCGAGCACAGAATTTCAAGATAGTTATATCGATCCAAGTTGGAGTTTTTCACTCGATTTTCGACGGCGAACCTGGATATGGATTATTGATTGGTTCTGGACATTCTCTACCATAGTTATGGCTATGCAAGGAGAATGACGGTTTCTGATCAAGAAACCAGATCTGAATCCGCACTAGGAAGTCGGGTGGACGATACTAGTTCGAAAGTGAAATTGTGTGATCGAGTGAGCGATCAGATTGGTATAGCGTGCGGATGATATGTGTACATTGTACGGGTTTGAATGAAATTGATATTGGAAATTTTTGAATAAGAAATGTGAAAGGGTTTTTGAAATGGAAGGAATATTTTGTGAAATATACAATGAATAATGGTGGAAATTGGATATTTCTACGGTAAAAATTTATTTTGTAGAAGTGAGTAAATTTGGTAAGTGACTTTATAAAAGAATGATAAAATTTGAAGACTTGATTTAGAATAAACAAAGTTATATATCTTTGTTATATAAGATAAAACTCCCCTTGTCGAACCTATAGCCAGAAGGAAATGGTTTTTGAAAGTATTTGATATAAAAAGGGTTTTATACAAGTTTGAAATAATCCAAAGATTTTTATCAAGGATTATATATATATATATATATATATAAAGGATCTTATGAGGATTTTGGAAAAAGGTTTTGGGAACCTTTGGATTTGGAAAGGCTTTTGATTTTTAGGTAAAATCAATATTGGATTTGGAAAGCCTAGTTTGAGAATTATCGATTTTGGGATTATCAATTTTGAGAAAGGAGATTTATTTGAGATTCATACTAGGTGTATGAAGTGGAAGACACTATATATGTTTAGTATAAAGTGTTTTGAAAATGGATCTGGGGAAAAAGGCGCTCCCTTGAAATGAACTTCTCAGGAGTACCACAGGGTGGTACTGCCTTGAACCCTAAGGAGGGGTTCTAAAGTTGATCCTGTGAGGAGTCCGGACAAAACTAGTTCCTGAGGATTATGAGTAGTGTGTAACAAAAGTCGAGGGTGCTGATGCCTACAGAGGCATTTGGGTTATGTTGTGACGACAATGTAACTCGATGTCACTATGATCTACTACAGACCTTAGCGAAAGTCGTGTGTGCCGCTGAGAGCCAACAATCTACGTTTGATTTTATATCGGTAGACTGTGACCTATGGTAACATAGCAAAAGTCGTGTGTGCCGCTGAGAGCCAACCGTCTACGTTTGATTTCATATCGGTAGACTGCGCCCTATGTGGGAATGGAGAAGTTTCATTTTTGACAGCGAAAATCGAGGGCGCTGATGCCTACAGTTACATGGACTTTTGCTGCGATGGCAACGTAACCCTGTAATGTAAATGCGATCTATTTTGGATTCCATGGCGTAATCGAGGGGCGCGGAGTGCCTACAGTTACATGGACTTTTACTGTGATGGCAACGTAACCCAGGATGTAACTGCGACCATCGACGGAGGTGATGATTTCTAGAGCATTCTCACCAAAGATATTTCCTCTATTTCCAAGAACATTTTTCTATATTTTCAATAAAATTATTTTCAAAATATTTTCACTGGATGTTGGAAACGGGTCTGCCAAGCATTATAGATTTTCAGTCGTACGCCTGATCAACGTATGACCGAATTTCTGTGAGAACAAGGATGGACTTGTCGAAACATCGAGTTATAAAACATATGTATAAAAACTATTTTAATAATATTATCTAGATTTTAAAAGTAGTTTAAAAATGATCAAGCAAAATTTATCTGATTTTAAGCATCTTAATAATTTCGGTTTCGTTCCTTTTCGAGGACGAAAAGATTCAAAGGGGGGAGGAATGTGACGACCCGGGATTTTGGCAATATTATTTTAATAAGCATTCAATCTAATTAAATAAAATACAAACTTATCATTTTAAAAATAAATAAATTTTTTGGGACATTTGCCAATTTTTTATATATATATGGGTATTTGTGTAGAAAACTATGGTCCGAAAATTTAAAATAAAGTCTTTCAAAAATATTTAAATTAAAATCTATCTTATTCAATTTAATTAATGATCTACCTTATTAACATTTAATTGAAATATATGCATATGAATGAAATATAGATAATAATGTTTAAAATAAAATTAATCTTATCAATATAAATATAAATATAAGTAATAAGATATATGAATATTACTTAAGTATTGATGTTAAGGTTAAAATAGAAATAGAAATAAAAATATAAGGTAACTTCTATGGAATACATGTGTGAATGCAAGGTAAAAAGAAAAAAAAATATCTACGTACATATCAAATAGGATAAGTATGTAAGCTTGAAAGGAAATATTGCACTAAATACAATCATCTCAAGCACATCATAAGGTCAATTCGCAACCTTTATAAATCATTTCATTTTCATAAAAATCTTGCCTGGTCAAGAAAATTCTTCGACTCAAGAAGAAAAAACAATTTTGTACAGCAAAGCCTACCCCTGTAAAACCTATTTTATATGCATACCCCCCTTGTTCTAGTTCGTTCACAACATAGAAAATCAGGAAATAAGTAGGCATGTCATCTTACAACTAAAGCTTAATTAACAACTCAACTAAGCAAGAAGATTTAGGAAGATCAGGCTAGCAGTTTCAGAGAAAAACAGTAGTTGCTCTCTGTTCAAACTCTTGTTACAGGTGAGTATTCCAACCTGGTTTCCTCTGATTATGTTTGAAATGCCCGTGAATAACATCAATATTTAAATGTTTAAGTATATGATTGGCATGCTAATCTCTGAAATAAGTTTGTTTGGTGAGTATATTTGTAAGTAAATCCCTGTGTGTGTGTGTATGAACATATGGGTGTGTGCATTGCTGTGTGTTTGGAATTTTCTCTGATTTTGGTTCCAGGCTCAAGATCAAATCAAAAATCATTTGTTCATGATCCAATCTTTGTTAAGACTTATGTATTTTACAAAATATGATTTCTATACCATAGAATTTAGTTTAAAATTTTGTTTAAGTTAAAATAAATTTGTATTTTCTCTGGAAAATAAAAACAACAGAGCAACCTTAAAATAAGTCAAAATTAAATTATCATGATTGATGAATTCAGGGATACAAATCAAATACTTAAACTAAAACTTGATTTCTGAAACTAAGATCATGATTTTTAGTAAAGGTATTTGGGTGTGAATCTGGTTTGACTAGAAAATTGAGTTTGAGTAACTCCTGGCGATCTAGTTGATCTGGGGTGTTGTGATTCTTCCTAGAGGTGGAAGAGTGATCGGAGAATCAAGTAAGAATATTGGATGGGTGTTCAGATGATCGTGGAAGCGGCGCTGTTGGATTTTTAATCTGTAAACCTAGTTTTTGGCATAGTCGGGTTTTGGATTTGGTTCGACTTCTCTAGTGCATCGAGTTCACTAGAACTCAGAGAGGTGGAAGCGTGGGGTTGTCGAAGGCGTGGCTGGAGCCGCTAGCACTCCGATGGTCGGAGGAGCAAGAACGAGGGGTTTCTAGGATTCGACGGTTGTTCCAGTTTTGTGCCAGGTTACTCGATTTTGTTTTCGAGTGGGAATCGAAGTGGTGGTGGTCGAAATCTTGAGTGAGATTGGTCGCCGACTTGTGAGGATCATCGCTGATGGTCAGAAGCGGCGGCATCGCTGGTACATGTGCACGGTGTACATTTTGACCTCTGATGAAGTTTTGGGTTGAAGCAAGGAAGTGGACTCGAGATTTCTCGAGTAAAATTCAGGGATAGCTCGAAGATGTAGGGTGTGTGACTCGAAGATTTTTAGGTGTGGCTCGGGTCAAACTGTTGATTACAAGTTTTAAGCCAATTAGTGTTTTAAATTTTGAAATGAATTTAAAATTTATGGCAAGCTCTTAAATAAAGTTTTAAAACCCAGTTTAAAGTATGGATTCAAATTAATTTTTGCATCCTAGTTTTAAAAATAAATAAAGTTTTGGAAATTTAAATTATTTAAACAAGTTTGAATGTTTAAGATATATTTTTCCAGTGAAATGTTTAAAACTTTACTTACATAAAATTCTTTATAAAAATTTCTTTAACATTAGATTTTAAATGTTTTATAAATTAAATTAAAATTTGGTTATAGTTTAAATTTGTTTATCATATTAAACCTTAAATTTGAATGAAGTTTGGAAGTAGATTTTAAAATGAAATGTTTTAACTACATATGTTAGTGAAATTAAGTCAGGATTTATCTTAAAATAATTTAGGTTTAATGATTAATGTTGATTAAGTCAATTAATTAATTAATGATTTAGTATTAATTAATTAGTAATTATGGACTGTTAGTTAGTAAATTAAGGGTTAATTTGTTAAGTAATTAAGGTTTAATTAATTAGGGAATAACTAACTTGTAATTAAGAAATCATTAATTTGATAAGGTAAGATTATTAGTTAATGATTTAAGATTAATTAAATTGTAATTAACAATAATTAATTTAAGTTTAAGTTTGATTACTTAAGAGAAGTAATTAAAGAATTGTTAATAGTTAAGGAAGATCATTAACTTGGGATTATTAAATAATTAATTAATGTGATTAATTTTAATAATTAATTAGATTAATTAATTAAAGATAATCATTTGTGGAAATTGTTAAGTATAATTATTTAATGTATAATTACTTAGTGAAGTAATTAGTGACGATAATTACAAGATGTAATTAATTATAAATTGGGATTAGTTTTGGGTTGGAATGGTTAAGAATAATTGATCTATGTGATCAATTAAAGTTTAATTACTTAATGTAATTAAAATTAATCAAGGAGGAATATTTAAGATGAATGATTATTGGATGATTAATAATTGATTTGTAAATAATTAATAAGTAGGAGTTAAAGGTAATTAAAGTAATTGGTTAATTCAATTGTGGTTAATTAAATTAATTTGAGATGGTATGGTTTATTCATCTTGCTTATGAATGATTGAATGATATTGTGTGCCTTATATTAAATGATATCTATGGTAAGTGATGTGTGATGCTATGTGATAAAATATGTTGGGATCAACCGTGACATCCTGTATTTAACATTGAATTGTTTTTCATTTTAAATAATTGGGATAAGATGAAATTGGATTCGAAGAGATCGGAGTCGGGTATTAGTAAGTACTCGAAACCACTTCGATTCTTTATAGATTGATTCGTGAAATCAATAGGCGGGATGGAATGATCTAAGTGAATTGGACTATTTAATCTAAGTTTGGTACTTAGAAATTGATGTGTGAAATAAGTGTTGTCTATAGCAAATTGTAAATTTGTAAAATTGATATAAGTTACCCCGGGTTTATATAAGTTGTATGCATTTGTATTCCATGTTAGATGGGTTTACTCACGCTGGTTTCCAGCCTGACCCAGGTGTCACTTTGGTGTAATGCTCGGGTCAGACTGAGTATTACAGATTTTCAGGTAAGGACGTTCTGGAGCTCAGGAGATAAGCTGCATGGCGAGAACGTAAGGAGTGTTTCTGTTGTATTATATTGTTGTATATCCGAGACATGATGATTGTGTTTATCCAGTAATTGTGTATGTGTGTAACTCTGATGTATTAAAATGTAATTGACAGATACAGTATTCTTTTGTAAACTGATATTATTTGATATTAAATTTTGATCCTCTGCGAATGTGGGAATCTGTGTTGTGTTTCTGTTTCTTCTTCTTCTACCTCTTTCTTCTTCTTCTAACTATTTGGAGTTTTCGGGATCGAAAATTCCGGGTTGTTACAGGGAAGGATGCTGTGATGTAAAAGTAAAGTGTTTGTGGATGGTGGTAGTTATATCTGTGAGTAGGCTGCTGGAAAACGCACAGGATTGTTTGTCAGGTGAAGTTGCAATTTGTGGTGGTTCAAAGTGAAGCAATGCAGTAGAGTATGTCTGTTTGTAATCTCGGTCTTGACAGTTGCAGTTGCAATTGTGTGATATGGAGTTTGATGCAGTAATGTCGAGGCAGTGCACACTGCAATTTGGTTGAGGAGTATGGGTAGAGCAGTGAACAGCTTTGGTTAATGGTGGTGATAGGGGGATAGTATGGTGATATCGGAGGGGATGTGAGTGGTAGCAAGGGTGAATTGATGGTCTGTGGTAATGCTAGAGTAGTGAAGGGATAGTTGTATGGTATATACACAATGCACTATAGGTATTGTGGCAACGGACAGAGAATGCAGTGGAGTTAGTTGTTGGTGAATGTGAAGTTTAGGGTAGTAGGCGGGTTGAAGTAAAGAAGTTGAGCAGTTTGGCTTGTTAGTCGCAGTGAACCAGAAGGCAGAGATTCAGGCAGAAATGGGGTAGGCAGAGTTTTGAATGTAATGATTTGAAAACAGAAATAGGGTAGGCAGAAGGAGATATATGTAGGAGTCAAAACAGAGAGAGAGTAAGACTGTGCACAGCGAATCGGTGCATAAAAATGTACACTGTTTTTTTAAGTAGTAAAATGAAAACTTGTAAATGAAATAGAGAATTGAATGGAATAAATTTATTTTTCTTTTAGAAATTGTGTATGCCCTTTTTTTAAGTAAAATGAGATGCAAATGCTAATGAAAATAAACAACAACAAGCACACAAACAAAAATAAAAATCACACAAACACACACATTTTTTTTTAATAAATATCAGCACACAAATCACACACAATAAAAATCAAACAAAAATAATTTAAAGAATAGAAAATTAAATCAAAACAAATTCTCCGGCAACGGCGTCAAAAACTTGTTAATCGATGGAAATTCTATGGAATTAGAAAACCGTCGAAAAATTTAAATTTAAAAATACCCGCAAGCGCACGGCGTACGAATGTAGCACGTATGCGAGTACGGATCGATCCGTACGGAATTGTAGATTTTAAAATTCTATTCAATCAAACTAAACCAAAGTCGAGTGACAGCTAAGCAAGAGAATTAGAAAATTAGCAACTAACTAAAAGAAAAGAGATGCAAATATAAGAGTTAAATGACAATTTAGAGAATAAATCCACTCTCTAGATTACATAGTTTGACATATATGAAATCATGATCTCTCTTTTATGGTCATTAGTGCTTTAATCGATGTGCTTATCATAAGTATGGCATATTTATTGATTAACCAACATAAGCCATCAAACTATAACACATCCCTTAAAGCACATACTAACTTTCATGAAACTTGACATAAAAATGAAAAGGAAATCTATTTTAAGTATGGCCTATTAACTATTGATTAGAAATATAGACCATCAAATTTGAATTTCAAATCACTTTCTTTTGCCATAATCATATTTTGATGAAGAGGCAATTAGTGTTAATGATTGTTAAAGCATAGCCTATTTGGTGTCAACATTATAGGCTATCAAATTCAAAGCAAAAACAACTAGTAAACCATTTCTATCATCATCATAAGCATAAAAAGAGAGCATGAATTAACAAATAGTTGAACCTACATAATTACAGAGCTTCATTACCCCCTAAATTGAAGGGGTTTAGCCGCTCATATTTGTCATTAAAACAACAAATGTAGCTTGCAACATGAGAGAAAAAGAAAAGGAAAAAGAAAGTAAGATAAAGGAAAACTATTTTACTTGCATGAAAAATAAATCTACACTACAACATGAAAGTAAATAAGCATGAAAAGGAAAAAACATGTATTGATGTTGCATAAAAAAATTGCATAAAGAGAAATGGCTAAGTAGCCGTGGAAAAGGAAAAGAGAAGCTTTCTTTTATTTTCTAAACTAAAAACTAAGTGATACTAACTAAGAGACTAAGTAAGAGGAGAGATTACATGAAATATGTGGGTATTTATACATGTATGAAATCCTAATTCATATTTTTGGGGAATGCCCAAAATGCCCTTGAGGTAGTGTGGAGGCCAAGTAATCATTAGCTTCTACTAACCATCATTTAAGTGTACATGAAGCCATTAACTCCATAAGCATGTGCATTAGCCAATTAAATTTTCTCAATTT
Source organism: Allium cepa (assembly GCA_030765085.1). Taxonomy (NCBI): domain Eukaryota; kingdom Viridiplantae; phylum Streptophyta; class Magnoliopsida; order Asparagales; family Amaryllidaceae; genus Allium; species Allium cepa. The sequence goes on from CM060941.1 coordinate 6,729,064, forward strand.
AATATATGCACAAAAATGACCATTTCACCCTTGGATGAAGATGAATATGTGACAATTTGGAATTAATATGGATTTTGGTTAAAACAAGTTAAAATACCCAATATGATCATTTATTCAATTTAAATAGATTAAATATGATGGTAAAAATATGCACACTTACGTGCACATCATATCCCCGGATTCCCAAAGTGCGAACCAGGGAGTCGATCGCAAATGACTCTGAGTCCCTAGAGTGTGGTCAGAGTAAAAACGTAACCTGCGTATGATTGACCGCTCGTAAAACAACCTAAGTCCCCGAAGCGTGGACACTTACTTAAAAACTTAAACAGGCATGATTGACCGTCGAAGTTCAAATACAAATCCCCGGAGAGCGGATGCCATCGTTGTTAAGTGAGCGAGTAGGATTCGACCACTCAACTCACACCGGTGTTAGCATTGATTCGATGATGTTAAGCTCGGTGAAATAAAGGAGAAATGCAATTGCTGGTCAATCTTTACAATTCATCCACGAAACTAGGGGCAGGGCTTAAGTGTCAACCATTGACTGAAGCAGTGCAACATCGAAGTTCAACGCAATCCCGATCACGACCCGTGCTTGTGATTTTCGGACTTGGAAAATAAGTAAATAAAAATCAACTCAAAAGTTGAAACTCCGCAAGTGCACTGGACTGAAATTCAAATGCTGGAACACTTAAGCATAAAAGAAAGTAATAAAGTTAAAGTCAAAAACAAAATTTCATTCCAACTAACTGTGAAAGAAGTTCATGTACAAGGTTTTCCAAAATTCCTACTAGCAGGGGCCGAACCCGCATCTATACACGGCCAATGAAAGGAAAGCAAAAATAGGTTCCCATCTATCTATCAAAAAATATGCCGAAGAGCCCATCTACTCTTCTTCTTCCTTGGTTTCTTCTTCGGCGTGGACCCGCCGGAGCCACTAGTGATATTTCGCTTTGAGCTCTTACCTTTCGGCGGCTGATCTCCATGCGGGAGCATGATCTCAACGTCCTCCTCTGAACTCGAGTCTACGGGAATACTTTCTACAAGAGGAGTCGATGGGGTCGGATCTACTATAGGGGCGGAATGGGCACACTGGTGTCAACACTGTACCTCCAAGTGATATCATCCTCAACGGAGCCGAACCAGGCGCCGCCATTCCACCTCCAGAACTGCCACCACAATTTGCTGCCTCCATTTCAGCATTGATTTTGACCGATATTTCTTCTTCGCGAATCGATTGAGCTTCTTTGGTGGCATCGGTGGTCTGCATTGAAGAGCCAGTAGCAAGTGCAAGTCCACTTATGACAAATGGTAGGTCCGCAAAGAGGTCACTGTGGAGACTAAGGAGTTCATCCATCATCTGCTCATCAAAATAAAGTGCGCCCCTGCGTTCCATCGATCGGTGTAGTCGTTGTTGTGGTGTTCGTCTCGGTAATGATGGCCTCCTGCACTTGATGCAATTCTTGAGTAGTAGGAGGAGCGATCAATGTAACTCCAGTCACTGGATAACGAAGAAAAGAGACTGCTAGTAAACGCTTCAAGCCAAGTTCCTTATTTTGAACAGACACGAGAAATGTTGAGAGTACCTTCCTTAGTTTGGCTTGCGGACAACTAGAAGGCTTCAGAGGTGTGCTCTTTAACAGGGGATAGCTGCGGCTATTCTAGATTATAAAAAGGAATAGACTGGGGATCAACTGCTGATGTAGGTCCAGATTGAGGTGGAGCCGAAATCTCAAGGCTTGTAGTGTGATGCTCGACACCTGAACCTTCCCCAATCTTCAAGCGTTGAGTGCTGAGCTTCTCCCTTTCATGTGAAATCATTGACTCATGGAGAATCTTCCTTTCATCTTCAGTCAGCATGCGATTCTCGAGCTCGAACTCATCGAATGATTCACACAGATGCACTGCCTTCTCCTCCTCGACCAATTGGCCCCGGGCGTTATAAAGGTGTGTCGAATAATTTTCGAGCCAGGCCAAATTTCTATGTTTCATCACTTTAGCATTATAGGTGACGAGAAGATCTTCTATATCATCCCCCAGCCTGGACTCCGCCATCCGAACTTTCTCCTCAACCTCAGAATCCACCGCGTGAACCTTAGCCACTGCTGCATCACGTTCAGCTCGGAACACTTCCGCTACGCACATGCCTCCTGGGCTGCGTTGCTTGCATCATCCCTATCCTTGGCAATCTCAGGAAATTTGGCCTTAAGCTCATTGAGTTCTTTAAGGGCCGCATCTCGCTCGGCAGTAACGATGGTGTTACGATGACCCATCTCCTCAACCAGGGCATAGTGTGATTGCCTCATCCTCTCCATGATCGAATTTGCCTCGTCGGCCTTTTGAATGGCCTACATTTCTGACTTTCGGGAGGATTTGGCTTCAGTGTTAAGCACCTGGATGATACGGTCCTTCTGAGTAAGCTCGGTCTCTAACTTTTCAATGATAGCTGCCCGCTCAAAGGCCACCTTCGATGCTTTTTTTGTGGCCTTCTCCCACTCCTTGTATTGAGTGTAAATGTCATGGATCTAATCGTGCATCGTGTTCTCAGCCGCCGCTGGAATTCACTTTAAATGCGGGGGGAAAATATAACCATCGAAACAGATATCTGGAAAATCCTTCTTCAGTTGGGCGATTTTAATCGCTCCTTCCCTTGTAGGCTCGGTAAGGACTTTCTATGCAATTATGTGGGCACTGCTTCAGTTCTATGATGGTGAGTTTCAGGCCTTGAAACGTGAGAAGACGGCTTATGCCGTGAGTTATAAACGGGAGGCTGTACAGGGTTTCTAGGAGGGGGAGAATGAGATCGGGATCGGTGTCTGTACTCCCTATCTCTGTCGTATCGCTCCTAACTAGAGTATCCACGGTCATAGTCCTTATATGCCTCTCTCCTGCACGTCTCATAATATGTGGAAGATCGGTGAGCTTTTCGAAGACTTCTTAACATTGAGCCTCGGTCGGACATTGTATCTGCAAAGTAAAAGAAGAATAGAGTTAGTAATCTCCCAAAGTGAGCAATTTATGATCAGGAATTATGTAGTGCCATGAAGTGTGTATGTATGTGCAACCCCCTGACCAACCGAAGTGTCAGCCACGCTAGTGGGAAGAGACTCGCTTAAGTCTAAAGCATGCTGAAGCTCCTCTAATCCAGCATCATGTTGGAATGACATGTAATCCGAAATTGGAATATCAGCGAGCCCTTCGAAAAGGTTTTCCACCTGCGAGGGAGGTGCCTTCGAAATACTAATCTTGGGAACAGGCAAAGACACGATCACAGATTTCCATCTCCTGGATTTAAAGCATTTGAAAGTAGCTACCTTGCCTTTTCTTTTTCCTTCGGAACCCTGAAAGGCATCAGAAGGCCTAGCCACAAGCTCATCATCGGTGGGTGTTCTTTTTGGATCAACCTCCTCGGTTATAACAACACTGGGTGTCTCACGTTTCACTTATTTCTTCGAGACAGGTCTTAGCATTCCCTCGAGCCTTATACTTTGGTTACGCTCGATCAATCTGACAATTCTCAAATTCATGTCTGTTAGAACCGAGTCGATCTCCCTCATTTCGCTCGGGACCTCTTGGAGAACCCATACCATTTCTTTAAAGTGCACACCTTCGGGTCGTGGAATTGCAGCTGTAAAGGAAAAGGAAATAAGTTATGATCATCTTATTAACTACTTGAGAAGACTGCGGTACTTAGGTCTGGCTAACCATCGGCTAGCAAATCCCGAGGGACATCCGACGTAGAACCATTTCGTTTTGAAGTAACTTAACCTGGTCCAAGACCCCGTTACTACTTGACGATTTCTGACCGCTTCCAAGAATGTGAAAGAAGGGATATCTCCCCAACTCTTAACATTAAACAGGTATCTAATCTCGATCGGGGTTGGTAGTCGAAAGAGATGTTTCATGAATACGATGAATAGGCTGTTCAGAAGCGCGTATCCAATATGGTGTAGCTGAGATGGGGCGATCCCAATTAAAGACAACACTTTCCTAATGTACTGGTTAAAGGGAGGAAGTGTTCCAGCTACACATGCATGGCGGTTAAAAGAAGTAAACCCTCCCGGTGGAAGATGCGGTCTATCGTTTGGTCCCAGCAATAGCACGTCATCCAATGACAAACCGTGCCTCAGGCATATCCGTCCCAACATGTCTTTAGACACATTGGACGGTACAGAATCTGGCAGAGTGCAGATGAAAACAGCACCTGGTATCTCATCCGGAGCTAGATCTATGACTTCGGCCGCGATGGCCGGTATCTCGATTGCTAGGGGGAGTGAACTCTGAACTTCTTGCTGTAGTGAGCTTGAAGTATCCATAACTAACTAACTTATGAGAAGTCATCATTAGACGATAATAAGTCCATGCATCCCCAGTGTGAAGTGTGTAAATGTGTTGTGCAATGCAGTGCTACAGATTACTTGAGAAATTCAACAAAGCATGAAAAAACATGCAAATGACAAGGCTTTGAAATTCAACTGGAGTGACCGTCATCACTAACCGCCACAACTGTGTCATCCAAATTTAAGAGACCAATCCGAGTTACAGTTCCATCGATGAGCTTCGAGGGGTAGTCAAATATGCAGTGAAATGATCAAAATTCGATTATGCAAGGCTGAAGCTCGTTCGAGTTAAATGTGTAGATCTGTAGGAAGTTCGTGTCCATTAAGGGCGATGTCCGAATCGATCAGTTCAAAGACCTCAATCTCGTATCGGTCAAATATTTCAATTTCATATTGATATGTTGTGCATTTACTTCGAATCAATTAAAAATGTTAAGTTCGTATCGATCATTGCTCGGCCGCTCCGTATCGATCAGGATATATGATGTTTTGTGCCGGTCGAAAACGATGAGGTTCACATCGATCACTTACCCAGAGTTTCATATCGATCATCGTGGCCTTAATCTTGAATCGTTTAAAATCCGACAGCTTCGTATCGATTGGATCGTGACGACTTCACATCGATCAGTTACAAAAACAGTTCGTACCCATCACAACTATACTTTGAATTCCATGTCGATTTGAAGTGATGAAAACATAATCAAAGGATCAACAATCGATACGAAGTCATAGAACGGGAATCGATACGAAGCTCTCGGTTGAGACTCAATACAATATCCTTTTTCTAACCCTCTATCGATATGAAATCCAGGTCGAACAATTCCTTCGTCTCTTTCCTCACTCCTTCTTCCCCAAAGGGCCATAACTCCATTTCGTTCCTCCCTCGACCTTGCTCTGAGCCAATCCTGACCTCAACATCGCCAGAAATCGGCCACGAATGTGAATGAATTAGCTATTGAATTCGAATCTCATCATTCTTAGTGCGAGTTTACCATTTAATTACCTGATTTCAACGGTTAGTTCGAGAGATTAATGAGCTATTCGATTTGGAGATGGAAACAATTTGGGCGCTCTCGTGTTCTTTATCGATATGAAGGAACAAAGAAATGAGAGCAAGTGAGAAAAAATGCTAAGTCCAAAGCGCTTCGACTCTCGGTCATTTTAGCCGATTCCAACAAGTCTCTCGTTGTATCGATACGAATTCGTTACTCGCATCCCTTATAAACCTATAGAGACGAAAGTTGCAATGAAGGTTTTTCTGAAGCACCAGGCTCCATCGATACGAGGCATTTGCTTGTGTCCGCTGTTTTTGGTTCCATTCAGGTACATCGATACGAACGACACTATTCGTATTCATCAACATGCGACCCTTGGCTCGTATGCATGGGTACAAATTGGCTATTTGCATCCATCATGAGCTATCGATACGAACAATACATGGAGAACCAACTGCTTTATTCGTATCCTTTACAAGTTCATCGATACGACGACTGTCTTCCAACCTTTAACATCGATCCAGGAGAGGGTCGATACGAAGGGACATTCTAAAGCAGCCGTCAAACATAGTTACAACTCGAATTCCACATCGGTTCAGGAGAGGATCGATACGGAATTTGATGCAGGAAAACTAACAACGACTTGTAAATGCACGAACGTTAACGAGAGTCTGGTTAACATATGTGCATATATGTTGGACTAATTTTCAATTTTCAAAATTCACAGGTCAAATGCCCACCTGATGATGATTACAACAATAAACAACTAATCGCTATCATACAGCAATCGATTACAATGGTACACGGTACAACAGTTGGCAGTCAATAGTTTATTATTACTGAAAAATCAGTCAGGAAGCACAATTTTCAATGAAAAGACGACAATCATTTAGCAAGTCGGATGGAACTGTTCAAAATGAAGATTGTAGTTTTTCAAAGCATGTCACATTCACACAAGACGTACTTTGGGGGATAAATGTTATCCCGCCTTTTGGCAAGGCCAAGATTGTTAGAAATGCGGATTACGGATCTTAAGGCTGGAATAAAATTAGAGGGGGTGAATAGTATTTTGTGGATTTCTAAATCTTTTTGAAGCTTATGTTGTTTAATCACCAACAAATGCAATTCACAGATGTAGATGTAATCACAGAATCAGACAAAGATGCAAATACTAAATAAAAGCAGTAAAGGAAAGAACACACCAAGATTTTATACTGGTTCAGAGCTACCCTACATCTAGTCCTGCACAATTTACAGATTTCTTTTCAAAATAATCTCCCAGATTATACCCTCGATTTCAAGGCCACGAGGTACACCCTCCTCTAATCGAGTCCAGGGCAAACTCTCTTGATTTACCAGGCCATAAGATCACCTAATTGATTTCTGGGGCAACAATCACACCCAATTGATTTCAAGGCTCAACCGTACCTTTTACTCAATAGTTTGATTTACAAATAATCCTATAATTATGAATAGCACCGAGATCTTATTGGAGAGAGTGGAGAGAATCAAACAAGAGATAATCAAGTTTGATTCACTTGGTATTTCGGCAGAATACGGTTTCAGTTTCTTTTTAAACTAAATGTGGAAGATGAGGAGGAGAGAAAGTGAATGAAAATCTGGTGAAAATTCGTTTGGAAAGTCTAGTATTTATAGAGATTAACATCCATATCTATTCCTGAAAGGATATGACAAATAGACACTACTTTTGAAAATTTGAAATTTGAAAATTAATGAGCACCATGTCGACATGGGGGTAGGAGTATGTGTTGGAACTTCGTATTTACGAAATTTCATAATTACGATATTTTGACTATAACAACTATATAAGTCATTATTATATACTAACTTGTTTTTACAGGAATCAATCAAAGGCCGGATTCAAATGAGCTTCAACTCTTAAGTATGTATCGAGTCTGTGTCTAGAGTTTATTCATGTTAAATTCTCTCCTATATGATATATCTCGACATTGTTTTTAAAGCTTTGCATATTCACAATTTTGAGTCTACATTCAGAAGTCTGAATGTACCAAATCAGACGTCTGAATCTGGAAAAATGAATATTGTTTTTACAATATTCAGACGTCTGAATTATTCATTTCAGACGTCTGAAAATAGTTATTTTTAGCCTATTTCCTTTCTGGTTTAAGCTCGTGCAATTTCATAAGTCTGAATTATTCAATTCAGAAATCTGAATATTTTTTAGTGAAAATTCAAAAGTCTGAATTTTTCAATTCAGAAGTCTGAATATTGTTTAGTGCAATTCAGAAGTCTGAATATTGTTCAGTGCAATTTCAAAAGTTTGAATTTCAAAATTCAGAAGTCTGAAAATGGTCATTTTTAGCCTATTTTCTTTCCGGTTTGAGCTCGTGCAAATTCAGAAGTATGAATTTTTCGATTCAGAAGTCTGAATATCTATAACGGCTATATTTTCAAATATGCACTTCCATTCGTGAAGAGATGCGTCCTTCATTTCAATAGATATGACCATATCTCTTCATGATAACTCTTCACGAACAAATGCACCTATTTATAATCTATATAAACACATTAGAATCATTCTTTTAAAGAAATTAATTCAATCTATTCTTACTCTACTCTCATATTCTTGATTCTAATACTCTTGTGCATTCCATTTCATACAATTTCATTCTATTGCTTCCTTATTCTTCACATATTCACACACACACACATATATATATATATATATATATATCATAAAGGAGATAATTATAGGAAGGGTGTGCTATAATTGACAAATTCGTGTTATTAAAGAACACATAGTGTCCAGAAAACTTTATTTGTATAATTCATGTTCTGCTGCTCAGGCATGTGAAGCCCTCTTCGGCTATTGAGGCAAAATCCTGCTCTGCTGCTCAGGTCCCTTATTCGGCTGTTCAAGGGTTGTATAGACCTGTTCCTCCGGGTTAAGTGAGGGTTGTTGTTAGTGAAATTTCAGAAGGAGTCTGGGACTGGATGTAGAATGGGAAGTTCGAACCAGTATAAAAATTCCTGGTGTGCTTGTTTTATTTTTACTTATTTACATTGCTATAGTATTTTAAGTTTATTTCCGCACTAGTAAAGTATAATTCTATATAGCACGATCCGCACAGTCTTTTCATTTGGTATCGGAGCATAGCTTTTTTCATTTGGTATCAAAGCATAGCTTTTTTCATTTGATATCAGAGCCTGGTATTCTAGAGATCGTAACAACATCCTAGAATAAATGGCTATAAAGAGATCTAGTAAAGGCAATAAGAAGAAGAAGAGCAATAAAGAAAAATCAAAGGAGAAAACAAACAAATGCTTCATGGCAAAAGATAATGAGGTTAGTGATCTAACTTTTGATGATATGATAGAAATAAATTCAGAACTTCTAGACACTTTAAAATGTCTCAAAAGAAAATATAAGGAAGCTCTGGAAAATCAGAAGAAAGCAGAATTCGAAAGAGATATGCTTAAAGACGAGAAGAAAATATTAGAAGAAGAACTTGAGAAAATACAAGATTCACTCTCTGACAATTCTCAACTCGCTCTATTAAGTCAAGAAATAGAAGCTCAAAAAGAAAAGAATAATGCTCTAGCTTCTGAGAATCATGAGTTAAAAACAAAAATTAAAATTGTTCAGTTATATAACACTAGTCTAAAAGCTAAGCTTGATGACATTGCTAAAAATATTTCCAATTTTAATAAAGGGAGAGAAAATTTATCCAGGATTATTGGAAATTCTCAACCTGCTTCAAATAAGAAGGGATTAGGTTATGTTAAAAATTCAAAAGCTCACAATGATAAAAGTGGTTTAGGCTATAAACAAGCTAAAGTGAAAATAGTACTAGATGTGCATTCTTGTATACTAATTTTAGTGCTAGTACTAGTAACCAAGAAAGTTTTAAAACCAGTTATAGTCATAATAGTACTTTGTTTAGAAATGATAGAAATTATTCTTCAAGTACTAAGCTAATGACAAATAGTATTAAGATATGGATTCCAGCTAATATGATTGATCATGATAAACAACTTTATATTAGCAACTATTATAAGAATGTGATTTGTAGTGAAAACTATATCTATAAAGGTTCAACCACACCCAAATGGGTATGGTTTCTTAAAAATTAGGAAATTATAAGAACCTTGGGTATCGCATGCTTTAAATGATAATTTTTTTCTGATACCTTACATTATAAGTTGTAGTTATTTTGTTTTATATTATGTTTCCTTTTTTTCGATGTCAAAGGGGGAGAAAGAGTTTAAAAACTACCTTCGACAGGGGGAGCTTATAGTAAGGGGGAGTACATATAATTCTATTTCCTATTATATATGCTCATATTGTGTATATACTTATATAGTTGTCATCGTCAAAAAGGGGGAGAATGTTGGAACTTCGTATTTACGATATTTTGTAATTACGATATTTTGGCTATAACAACTATATAAGTCATTATTATATACTAATTTGTTTTTACAGGAATCAATCAAAGATCGGATTCAAATGAGCTTCAACTCTTAAGCATGTATCGAGTCTATGTCTAGAGTTTATTCATGTTAAAATCTCTCCTATATGATATATCTTGACATTGTTTTTAAAGCTTTGCATATTCTCAATTTTCAATCTACATTCAGACGTCTGAATCTGGAAAAATAAATATTGTTTTTACAATATTCAGACGTTTGAATTATTCATTTCAGACGTATGAAAATAGTTATTTTTAGCCTATTTCCTTTCTGGTTTAAGCTTGTGCAATTTCAGAAGTCTGAATTATTCAATTCAGAAGTCTGAATATTGTTTAGTGCAAATTCAGAATTCAGAATTTTTCAATTCAGAAGTCTGAATATTGTTTAGTGCAAATTCAGAAGTCTGAATTATTCAATTCAGAAGTCTGAATTATTCAATTCAGAAGTCTGAATATTGTTTAGTGCAATTTCAGAAGTCTGAATTGAAAAATTCAGAGGTCTGAAAATGGTCATTTTTAGCCTATTTTCTTCCTGGTTTGAGCTCGTGCAAATTCAGAAGTCTGAATTTTTCGATTCAAAAGTCTAGATATCTATAACGGCTATATTTTCAAATAGGCACTTCTATTCGTAAAGAGATGCGTCCTTCATTTCAATAGATATGACCATATCTCTTCATGATAACTCTTCACGAAAAAATGCAACTATTTATAATCTATATAGACACATTAGAATCATTCTTTTAAAGAAATTAATTCAATCTATTCTTACTCTACTCTCATATTCTTGATTCTAATACTCTTGTGCATTCCATTTCATACAATTTCATTCTATTGCTTCCTTGTTCTTCACATATTCATATTCATATATATATATATATATATATATATATATATATCATAAAGGAGAAGATTATAGGAAGGGTGTACTATAATTGACAAATTCGTGTTATTAAAGAACGCATAGTGTCAAGAAAACTTTATTTGTATAAGTCCTGTTCTGCTGCTCAAGCATGTGAAGTCCTCTTCGGTTGTTGAGGCAAAATCCTGTTTTGCTGCTCAGGTCCGTTGTTCGGATGTTCAAGGGTTGTATAGACCTGTTCCTCCGGGTTAAGTGAGGGTTGTTGTTAGTGAAATTTCAGAAGGAGTCTGGGATTGGACGTAGAACGGGAAGTTCGAACCAGTACTAAAATTCCTGGTGTGCTTGTTTTATTTTTACTTATTTACATTGCTTTAGTATTTTTAGTTTATTTCCGCACTAGTAAGTATAATTCCATATAGCACGATCCGCACTGTCTTTTCATTTGATATCGGAGCATAGATTTTTTTCATTTGATATCAGAGCATAGCTTTTTTCAGTATGTCGACTTGCTAGGCAAAAATGGTGATTTTGATTTTCTTGTTAAAATTGGTTTTTATAATTTTTCAAAACAATTTCTAAACTTTTATATATATGCTTGAATATAGTTTAACCACATAAAAGAGTTTAGAATGTAATATATAACCTTAACCTATAAAGTGATTTAGAAACCGAGTATATAAATATTTAAAAGCTAATATTCAAACAAGAAATAGTTTAAAATCAAGGACAATTTTGAAATAAAAATAAAAATGATAAAGATAATTTTAAGGCTAAAGTATTTCAAACAAGAGAGATGTCTTTTTGAAAAGAAGGTTTTGAAAAACATTTTAAAATGAGAGATATATTTTTGAAAAGCATTTTCATAAAATTAGTGGATATAAAAATAGGACCACTATATGTTCCACTAGATCTTGTCGTGGGTTCCATCCCACTAGTGTTACATCCCTTTAACGAGGGAAGTGCATTCCATTCCATGAATAAATTTGAAACAAAGATGTAAGTGCTTTCAAGAAGTTTTAACATAATTCTAGACTCAATACTTATCTTATACTTTGAAATCTTTAACTCTTGATATCTTGATACTCATGAGTCTTCAATCTTGATATCTTTGATCTTTAAATTCATTAGTCTTGTATCTTTATACTGTACAGTCTTCATTCTTGGTACCTGCATGTTTATATCCTGCATATACACACACACATATATATATATATATATATATATATATATATATATATATCTAAAATATAATGTTAGTATTTATATTTTATAATAAGTCCTAAGGTTATTGTCATCAAAACCATCCCTCTCAATTACTAATAGAGATATCCAGGAATTGACTAAAGACCAAAGATCTTTCATCACGAATGTCGAGCATGCACAAGTTTGCTATGGATTTCGATAAATTTTGTCTGAGTCCCGATCAGGCTACAATCGACAAGACATGACAAGCAAAGCCATGAAAGTTAACGTTCCAAATTTCAAGTCAATCCGAGTTTGCATGCTCATGTTATGATCAATACAAGTCAAAGAAATCATCCCGTTCGAATCCATCCCCAAGGCCCTGCTCGCATCTATCTTTTCATATTGGTTAGGTCGTCTCCATTGATTCATATCCATCAGGGGAATACGTTCTGTTTGTACCGACCTATTCGACTCCATCATCAAACAACTCTACTTCGTATTGATCGGCAGTTTTCATCTTCGTATCCAACGAGGATGACCTTCTTCGTGTCTCTTCGAGGGCAGGTCCACTTTGAATCAATCGGCTGTTTCCCCTTTCGTATCCATCTAGTCAATCAAACTTCATGCATACTTCGTATCGATCGACCACAGATCAACACGAAGTAGAAACCTCCCCATCGATACGAAATAGAGCACCGGGAATCGATACGAAATAAAGTGCGATCGTACGAAGAAGAGCACGGATGATCGATACGAAAAGAAGCACCAAGCATCAATCACGAAGACATAACACTCGATAAATACGAGGATGGAAGCAATCAACTCGACGCTAAAAGTGGATTAGTCCAAAGATTTAGCGCCATGATAGTTTACTAGCACGTGCGCTGATCGATTCGAACCAAACGATGCGAAGGTGATCGATATGTACCAAACAGCCTACCGAAAACACGAACTTGCATCGACCATATCTCACAATCCACAAGTTCAAATGCTATGAAATTTTCACAGGAGCTTACGTACAACCTAGAGAATGTTCTTGCCAAATTTCGACTCGATTGGATCAAATCTTGATCGATACGAAATTCGTTCGTATCGATCACGGATCGAGTCGAAATCACCTAGGATCGATCGCGTGGGCCCACTCACATGCTTTAGCGAGATATTTGCCTCCCATGCCTATAAATAGATCCCCAGGGCCTACAGAAGAAGGATCTTTGGCTGATCAACGTCCAGACTCTGCCAAACCTACTTTTGTATTCCATAGCTACTGTTGTACTCGAATTTCAACACTATAATCCGCTGTTATCCACTGTAATCAGTTGTAATTAGCAAGTGAATATCAATAAAGCTATCGACTTCATAGTGGATGTAGGTAATATGCCAACCACTCTAAATCCTTGTGTTTCTGCGTATTTTCATATCTGTTTTTGAAGTGTTTGTTAGATAATACTCGTTTTACATTTCTATTCTTCATTTTTATCTCTTCAAATACTTCCGAAGAGGGTTGTGCCCAATTTTGGTACAAACATTTCCAACTAAATTTTAGAAAATTAATATATGCACAAAAATGACCATTTTTCCCCTAGATGACGATTAATATGTGACGTTTTGAAAATAATTTGAATTTTGGATTAAACATGTGAAAATACGCAATATGATCGTTTATTTAATTTAATAAGATTAAATATGGTGGTAATAATATGCATATTTACGTGCACATCAAATACCCCCACAGTTATCTTTTTATTCGTCCTTGAATAAAGAAAAACTAAGATAAACTGTTTTCATAGGGAGCACGATTGTATTGAGCGTATGTAACAGCCCATTAAACCTATGGGTGTCCCCATAGGACGAGTGTTGTCTCGTGAAGGTTTTTAATGGATACTACCCACAAAATCCAAATGCAAGATGAAAATATTTACAAAAATGCAAGATTTATTTACAAAGAGATGAATACAAGTTTTTGAAAATATTTACAAATGAAAGATTTACTTTTAAATAGACACAAATAAGGTAAATATAAGTTCTGGTCATTATCTTGAAAATTTAAGTTATTTACTTGTCAAAATTTTCAACGAAAATCAAGTTATCATAACGAATAGACAATAGTTTACTCGTTGTTTCAATTGATAACAAAGTATAACCATGAAATAGATCCTTAGTTGATTATCAAAGTTTATCAAAATGGTATTTTCATTTCTGTTCAATAACAAGTCAAATCGGTAAGTTAAAATAGTGCTTGGATTTCAATTGCTTACTCTCTCTTATTTGAAAATTTTATTGATATTAATAATATTTACGTATGTCTAACTCAGATAAACTGAGGCTAGATATATTACCCATGCACCGTCTTTCGGACTTATGTGAGGGGAATACAGAGCATGTCAGGTGAACACACAAGTGTGAACACTTATCGACCGTAGGCGTTATTAATAAAAGATTATTTTTTATATACACATACCTAACTCAAATAAACTGATGCAAGATATACCGATCGTGCACTGCCTTTCGGGCTTACGTAAGAAGGGTACAGAGCATGGCGAGTGAACACACGAGTGTGAACACATGACTCTAGGTGTTTATTAAAAAAAATATACAAGAAATATATTTTTTTTGTTTTTTTTTTTGAAGAGAGAGTTTTGCAAAATCATCTTAGCACCATTTAACTTAGAAGACAAAAAAATGTTATATTCTTTTATTTGAATTCACCACTTTTTAAAACAAAGTTTTCAGATAGGATATTTCATAATTAACATGTATGAATCTTCTTATATACTAAGTTAAACCATCGTTATTTGTAATCAAACTTCATTTTTATTTTTGTTTAGGCAAATAAATTTTCAAAAATATCAATTTAATAACCAAAACCATATATTTGTCCTATAGTGTTTCTTTAAAAATAAATCAAAATATTTAAAAAAATATTTTTTTTTGAAATTTTATATTTTTTTTAGTTTTGGAAGAAAAATTAAAAATTAGTCATGAAAAATCAAAAAGAAGACGTGTCTCCCCCCACACTTGATTTTGACTGTGTCCTCACAGTCAACCCAAATGGATGGAGAAAAATAAAATGATGACATATATTTACATGAAAATGAACGATATTTACATGAGATTAGAAAGTATATCGTCAAAAAATAAATGATCTTCCAAAGACTTATTCATTTGTCTCATCAAGTATGCGAGACATAGGTTAAGCTCGGAAAACCAAATCGTAAAAGATTTCAAAATTGAATGTTGATTTGGAAACACAAATGTCGTTTTATTGAAAATCGTACGAGTTGTTTTATTTTCAATGATTTTTGGGGTCGATAAAACAATTGATTGAAATTCAAGTTCATTTTCACCACATTGAAATTCAAGCTCATCATTGACGAATTCTTCAAAGTTGTTGATTTCAAAATAGAAATGGTGATTTAACTCTTTCCCTTCAGAATTTAACAACTCGTTTTCGAAAATTCCAAAGAAATCGTGTTCACTGAATTCGTCTTCCTTTATTGAATTATCAACAACTTCATTGCACGTGTCAAGTTCAAAATCCAAAGTTGCTGTGTTCAAATTTTCAAAATTGGAATAAGGCGGATCGAATCTCAAATACAGTTTCTCACCCTCACAAGAATTGAAATCCAATTCAATTACCGTGTTTTCAACAACTTCATTAAGATCATCATTGTCAATTCCAAAAGTTGTTATTTGAAAATCGTCAATTAGGGTAAAAGATTGATTATTATTCGACTCTTCACACGTTGAGATTTGCTTTTGTTGCTCACGAATTTTTTTCATATATGTTTCTGATCATTGTAAATCTCGTCTATTTGCTCAACAAAATCCAATTTATAGTTATTAACTTGAGAATTTTCGATTTGGATTTGTTGAGAACAAAATTTTTCACTCGTATCGTAGTCGAGATTATTACCATTGTCAAAATTATTTGGAAAGTGGATCACATTTTCATTTTTAAATTCGTTTTGGAGTTCAAAGTGTATTGACATGGGTTATACTCGAAATCATTTGAATTTTGAATTGAATTTAAATTTTGACTATTTTGAAAACTTTGATTTGAGTTATCACACACATACGAATTACACAAATCCTTTATCATTTGATTTTGTTGTGTAGAAAGTTCAAGTAGAGATAAAATGCTATTTTCGAGATTCGAGGGTTGTTCATCATTTTGAAAATTTCATGGTTCAAAACTCGAATCGTTTAAACAATAGTTGTTGTTGAAATATCCATAAGAATTTGAAGTGAAATTATATGGATTATATTGATTTTCACAACTATCATAAAATTCACGTGAGTAAGGAAATTTGGACATTTTCAAGTTTTTGGTTTTTTTATAAAGGAAAAATAATTACAAATAAAATTTACTTCAAAAGGGAAATTGATTTTTGTTTTGTTTTTTCAAATTATTTCTTGTTTTGAGAGGATTTTATATTATTTTTTTTGGATTTTTGTTTTTCCAAATATTTTTGGATTTTTGAAATTTCAAAGGAAAAGTATTTAAAAATTTCAAAGAAAAAGAAAAGGAATATTTATAATTTTTTTAGTCATGGATTTTGATTTCTTTTAAATATGCATAAACTAATGCAACTAAATGAATGCAAACGTTAATTTACAAATGTTCTATCCAAAGTAGCTCTTAACCCAAAATTGTATAATCACATGTTGTCTTAATTCAACAAGATAGTTCTCAGCCAGGTGACAGACATGATTTATCGGTGCACCACGAATCACCGTAGCAATGCAGCCGAAGGTTTATGTACCTTCAAAGAAACTATTCGATATAATATTTACAAATCATCGTAATATTTATAACTAATTATTGCTCTGCCGTAGCCTAGACACCGATGAATTAAATTGTTCAAAGAAGACAAATTGTCAATATATAATTTTTTGTTAATTATTAATCAATTCCAAGATGAAATGCAAAACTGAAATTAAACATGTATTAACAATGCAACTATGAATGAAATTTCGTTTTCGTTTTTGGTTTTGAATTTTTTTTAATTTTTTTATATAAATGCAAATGCAAGCAAATAACAATACAAGGCAAATAAAAAACAATAGATATAGCAAGCAAGCGGTTATTTTTTTGGCAAGCTAAGTGAAGCAGCAACTCCTCCAATCTTCTTTGACCACATGAAAAGAAGTTAAACACGTATATATACTTCTTTTTTTTAATCTATGGCTGAAACTTCAAATAAATTAAAACGAAAACAAAACAAATTCAAACTCAATTTATTTTTTTATTTTTTTTGTAAAACAACAAGAGAAAAATGTAAACAAAGATAAATTACTAACTAAATAAATAAAACGAACACAAACAAAGACAAAGGAAAAAACAAATAAATTTGTGCCTCTCCGTTGTTTTTTTTTATATATAAGAACATAAAAAAAAACAACTAAATAAGCCAAAAAAAAAAATTAATAAAATAGCTAAAACAAATACAAACTTTTCAACCCGTCCCAATGCCCAAAATTACTTCACAAAATTTATAGGGAAAATTCATGACTTAAACCAGATTTCTTCGATCAGATTCGTGAGCAAATGTCTGCGTTAAACAAAACTAATTTCTGTACCCAATCAAATTCGCGATTTCACAATTCAAAGGTGCTTCGTTTTTTTTCTCCTTTAGTTCGAGAATCGCGGGTTGTTGATTGCGTTGAAGGCAGTTCGATGTTTTGGAGTTTGAGGCGATTCCAGATTTTTGCACCAAAAACTTGTTCGATGATGTTGTGTTGTTGAAGTCGCGGAGGAGTTCAATTACAGGCGTAGGTAAGTAGAAGTTGTTGTTCGAGTGCAAATAGATGATGGCTCTGGTGATGTTTCGGGGAGTGGAGGAGGTCGCGATTGGTGGCAAGGAAATTGGGATGCTCGTGGTGTTTGCGATTGTGCGAAGTTGGAGGTTCCAGTTCGTGGTTTAGAGAAGTCACAATTTGGAAACTTGCAGAGGTCGCGATTCGAAGGTTCCAGTTCGTGGTTTAGGAGGAGGGTGGTGAATTGCCGATGATTGGTGATTGGTCGATGAATGCCGCAGTGAGGACACGATTGACGTTGTTAGGGAGTTCAGTTGTTTGGTGAGTTCCGGTGTGCTTGGTATTGTTTGAGGAGATGCTTGCAGAGGCTTTGAATGGCCGTATGGTCTGAAGGGTTATGAAGGCGGGAGATAAGGGCATAGGGCACTATAGTAGTCAGAGGTTATAAAAGATGTTGGTGAGGGGTTGGAAGAAGCAAGGCACAGTTTGGGTTGTTGCTGAACTGTGAACTAAATATGTATGGCCGCATAGCTGTGTTGATAGCAATATGTTTGGTATGGCACTGGTATGCTGCAGTTGCAGGCAGTGAAAGGCAATGTGTGATAATGTGTGTGGGATATGATGTTTGTTGAACTGCTGCGGAATATGGGAGACAATGTGCTTTGTAGTAATGCAATAACGAAGTTTTTTATATGATATGGCAGAGGTCAAGAGGTCAAGAGGTGTAGCAGTAACTTGATGGTGCAAGAGTGTTGACCAGAAGTGCTGGTGGTGGTGGAGGATTTGATAGTGCAATGGCAAGGTAGTTATGTTGAAGTGTGAAATTGACAGCAGTGGGAGGGAGAGAAGTAGCAAGCAACGGTAGTTGAACTGATTTGTGGAGCAGTTTGGATTTATGGAGCGGTTTGATGTGGGGGGATGCAGTGTTTTTTGGGTGATGTATGGCAGAATTGTTAGTGAATTGAGTAGTTTTGAAGGATGTACCGTGGCAGAAGTCAGTGTAATGGATATGTGAGGTAGCAAGGAGAAGTTTGAACAGTTGAAGTGAATGTTAGAAACTGAAAATGTTAGAAAATATGAAGTGAATGTTAGAAATGCATTCTGAAGTGGTGGATGTCAGTGGCAAGATGAGTTTGAACTGAGGAGAATATGGATATGGTTGATGGTCTGTTGTCAGAGATGGAGGTGGATGGTTTGCTGTTGGTATTTGTATGACTGGCCGGAGAACAGGCTGGTTTAGGTGATAGAAGCAGTCCAGAAGGGGCACTGTCTGTCACTGGTGATGTGGTTTGAGGAGGAAGGGAAATTGTGATGTGAATGTGGTTTAAATGAGGCAGTGAATTGAATGTGTTTGTAGTCAGTAGAACAATGAATGGGGCATAGGAGAGAAGTGAAGAGCATGTAAAATTTGTAGAAAAAAAGAAAAAGAAATTATAATTGTAAATTAAAAAAAAAAGTGAAAAATTGTAAAGAAAATGAAATGCAAAATGAAAAGAAAATAAAATATTTTTGTTTTTGTTTTGATATTGTTTGTGTATTTTTTATATATGCAATTGCAACTAGAAATCTAGAACAACGGGCTCAAAATCAAATGCAAATAAAAATCACACACAAACATAATTTTTTTTAAATGCGCTCAACACACAAACAAACACACAATAAAAATCAAACAAAAATAATTCGAAGAATAGAAAATTAAAATCAAGACTATTCCCCGGCAACGACGTCAAAAACTTGTTCGACGATGGAAATCCTATCGGTTTAGAAAACCACCGAACGAATTTTGAAATAAAAATATATATTGCAAGCGCACGGTGCACGATTGTAGCACGTATGCGAGTACAGGTCGATCCACATGGAATTGTTTAGATTTTGAAATTCTATTTAATCAAATTGAACCAAAGTTGAGGGATTGTTAACTAACTAAAAAAAATGTAAAAACAAACTTAAACTAAGGAGAATAAAAATATGAGATTAAAGAAAAGTTTAGTGGCAAATCCCCTCTCATGATCACATAAATCAACATAATGAAATTACGATCTTTTTTTGGTCATTTGCGAGTTTAGTTAATGCATCAAACTTTAATGCACCCTCTAACCCATTTATTAACTTTGATGAAAATGACATGAAATTAAAAGTAGAATCTATTTTAAGCATGATTTATTAACTATTGAATTAGAAACATAACCATCAAATTTTGATTTTAAATCCACTTCCATTACCATGATCATATGTAGATGAAAAGTAATTAGTAATTCATATGACTAAGCATAGTCCATTTGTTTTGAATAACATAAGCTATCAAACTCGATATTAAACACAAAATCACACAAATATCTAGCTTTCCATTAAGCAAAAAAGAGACAGAAATGAAAATTTATGTTGCATCTACATGATTCAAGAGAGCTTCATTACCTCTAAATTGAAGGGGTTTAGCATCTCATATTTGTTATAATATCAACAAATATAGAAAACAATATGAAACAAGAAGAAAAGAAAATTGCAAACTAATGAAAGTAAATTGAGAGCTAATCTACTTGCATAAATATGAAGAGCATGAAATAAAAAGACATAAAAGAATATTGCATAAAAGAAAAGAGGCTAAGAAGCCATTTTTATTTCTACACTAAAGATTACAACTTGCATAGAAATAAAATAAAACTAAATTAAAACCTAACTAAGAAAAAGGTGGAGGCTGAGAGGAAGATAGCCTAAAAGAAGAGAGAGATTACATGAAACATAAGGGGTATTTATACATGTATGAAATCCTAATTCATATTTTTTGAGAATGTCAAATTGCCCTTGAGGTAGTGTGACTACCAAGTAATCATTAGCATGTGTTAATTCTTCATTTAAATGTGCATGAAGCTTTAATGGTCTTTTAGCATATGCATTAGCTCCTAATTGAAAATCAAAGTAAGTAGGTAGGTGAGGTCCTCCATGATCCATCAAATGAATTATTTCCATCTTCATTCCTTCGTATTCACTCTTGTGCATGCATATATCATCATGAAGCCACTTGTACTTGAATTTAAATTCCTATAAATAACATAGAAATTTTCAGTTAAATTTTAGAAAATTAATGTATGCATAAAAATGACCATTTTACCCCTGTATGAAGAAGAATATGTGAAGTTTTGAAAATAATTTGAATTTTTTTTTTAAACATGTGAAATACCCAATATGATCGTTTGTTTAATTTAATTAAATTAAATATTGTGGTAAAAATATGCATATTTACGTACGCATCAGGAACTAGGCTCTTATTTTTAGCGGTTAGAAATCACTAGAATCGTCAGATTTGAGGCAGTTTAAAATTATAAAATCTGAACAGTTCCTGGTTTAAATAACCTTAGCCGTCATAACACCCACCAGTCGACCCTCCTACCTAGGCTGTCGATCGACCTTGGGTCGGAGATCGACCGGTTGCCCAAATATGGGAACAAATTTATCAGCGTCATTTAATTATTATTTAATTCCTTATTTATATTTAATGTTAAAAGGGAGTGCAGATTAAGGATCTTAAGGCTAATTTAGCACTAGAGGAGGGGTTGAATAGTGTTTAATAGATTCTAAGACATATATGGACTAATTTAAAAATTATGATATAAACAAATGCAGAACTTAATCACAGAATCAAACACAGATGCAGAAAGTAAATAAAAAGCAGTAAAAGGAAAGAATACACCGGATTTTATACTAGTTCGGAGTTACCCTACATCCAGTCCTTCACCAAGGCAAACACCTCGTACAGATTTTTATTATACCAATGTCGAGATTACAATCCTAATTTTCTAAAGGCCTTGACGTACCCTCCAGTCTTCGAGTCCGGGGCAAACTCTCTTGATTTACGGGACACAAGATCACATAATTGATTTGCAGGCACAACCATACCTTATAGAGAAAATCGATAAACTTTTGATTACAAATTAATCCTATAACTCTGAATAGCACTTTGATCTTAGAGAGAGGGTGGAGAATCAAACAAGAATGAGATTCTAATTTGATTCACTTGAGAATTCGGCAGAATTTCGGCACGATCTTAAAAATATGAAAATTTTAGAATATGGATTTGTGGAGAAGAAGGAGTGAAGAAAATAAGAAGATAGTTAGTTAAAAAATTCGTTTGTGAAGGCTATTTATAGACCAGTAACGGTCATAACCATTCGTGAAGAGATTCAAACGAATAGATACTTCTTTTGAAAATTGAAACTTTTGAATTTAACGGCCACCATGTCGACATGAGGTATCCCATGATGTCGACATCCCTTAGTTAAAAGCAATGTAAATTTTTTTTTGAAAATGTATTGAAAGGAAAACAAGATAAAATGATTCTGGAGTAAAATAAACCAATTTTCCTATGTTTTAAAATAAAGAAGAGTGGAAAAAATATATTTTTAGAATGTATATATAAATTTGATTTTAAATCTCAAGTATATATATATATATATATATATATATATATATATTTTAAAGAATATTTAAAAATCAAAAGATAGTTCTAAAAAAAATGATGTTTAAAACAAGAGTTTATTTAAAAACAAAAACAAAGAATATTTTAAAGCTAAAATATTTTGAAAAGTAGTCTTGAAAATCATTTTGAAAAAACATTTTGAAGTAGTTTTGCAAGCTTCTTCTTGTAGAATATTTCATCACATCAGGACTCGAAAACTTGTACAAAACCAGGATGTTCGTGGGTTTCTAAACCACTTGTCGTAGGTTTGTAAGCTACTTGTCGTGGGTTTGTAAGCCATTAAGAAAGTGGAAATGGGTTCCATCCCAAATGAAATTTGGAATGAAGATTTCCATGCTATTATGAAGTTTTAACAAAACTTGACACTTATCTTGAAATCTCTATCTTGATACTCATGAGTCTTCAAACTTGATTTCTTCATTCTTGATCTTTATATTGTACAGTCTTCAATAATCAGTATCTGCCTTATATATATCCTGCATAATAATATTCATATATACCTAGACAATAGTGTTAGTATATTAGTTATAATAAAATAAATTAAAAGGTTGTTGTCATCAAAACCACTATCTCCGGTTCCTAACAATCTCCCCATTTTTGATGATGACAACCTTATAAAATATACTTACCACTTCAATCATACCATAACTCCCCCTTACACCAACAACTCCCCCTTACACCAAGCCTACTATTTTATATAACTTCTCCCCCTTTGTCATCAACAAAAAAATAACCTATAAACCTTGAAGAAAATGAGATAAACAAACATATGACATAAGAATAATACCTACGTATGAGTGAAATATAGCATCGTAAGTTAAATGGAATTCAAGATTTTATACACCAAAGATTGTTTTTAGAAGAACATTAATTAATATATTTGAATTATTTATAATTTATATTTCAGTTAATGAACATATACCTAATTCTCTTCTAAATTTGGTAAAGTTTTGTTCATTTAATTTAATGGTTTGGTTAATATATCAACAATTTGTTTTTCAGTATTAATATATTCAAGAGTTATAACTTCTTTACTTATATCATCTCTAAGAAAATGATGTCTAGTATCAATATGTTTTGTTCTAGCATGATGAGTTGGACTCTTAGATAGGTTTATTGCACTAGTATTATCATAATAAATTGGTGATTTAGTTATACTTAATCTAAAATCTTTTAAAGTTTGTTGCATATATATAACTTGAGAACAAGCCAAAGCAGCTAATATATATTCTGCTTCAATTGTTGACAAGGATACAGTGTTCTGCTTCTTACTAAACCAGGAAACCAGAGAATATCCTAGAAAGTGACAAGTTCCGCTTATACTTTTTCGGTCTGATTTACAACCAGCGTAATCAGCATCACAATATGAAATAAATCAAATACATCATTTTTAGGATAAAATAAACCATAATCTAAAGTATGTTTTACATATCTTAAAATTCTTTTAACAACTTTTAAGTGAATTTCTTTGGGTTGAGATTGGTATCTTGCACAGAGACAGACACTATGCATGATGTCGGGACGACTTGCTGTTATATAAAGCAGCGAACCAATCATTCCCTTATATAATTTTTCATCAACATCATTTGATTTATCTTCTTTACTTAAAGCTACATTATCTGTCATTGGATTTGGTTTCCCACTAGAAATGGTTAATCCAAATTTATTAATTAAATCCTTAGCATATTTTTCTTAACTAATGAAAATTCCTTTATCTAATTGTTTGATTTGAAGTCCTAAGAGGAAACTTAGTTCTCCCATATGACTCATTTCAAATTCTTTAGTCATTATATCTGAAAAATTCTTTATTCATTATGTTTTTAGTTGATCCAAATATTATATCATCTACATTTATTTGTACTAATTGAATATCATTTTTGTTTCTTTTAATAAAAAGAGTTGTATCTATTTTACCAATTTCAAAAAAAGATTGTAGTAAATAAGATCTTAATCTTTCATGCCAGGCTTTAGGAGCTTGTTTCAGATCATATAAAGCTTTCTTTAATTTATATACATGATTTGAAAACTTATTATCTTCGAAAAGTGGAGGTTGTTCAACATAAACATTGATGCATCTCAATCTACCAACTCAATGGATTTGAGTCGTTCAAGGGCCTTAGGTCGCTCACGACCTAGTGAAGGTCGCTCGTGAGGTAACACGTTAAGCACCAAGGCATTCAAGCGACCTAGGGAGATAAGCAAACCAGCGCGCATTTCATTAGGTCGCTCCGACCTTTCGAATTTCGATTTTGACGAGTTACGACCTATGTTAGGTCGTGGAAACGAGTTACGACCTATGTTAGGTCGCTGAATAGTATGCCGCAAGATTATTGAAGCTATGCTATCCTTTAAGTCGCGAGTCTCCTTTAGTCGCTCCTGGAGGGGTTTCTTAGGTCGCTTTCGGGTTATGTCGTCCAGATCTTGAGTCGCTCACCTGATGCAGAATTCTTATGTCGCTGAAGCTTGTGCCGCATGGATTTCTTGAGTCATTGAGTCTTTAGGTCGTTATGGTAGTAACTCGTGTTGTGTTGTAAATATGTTATGTCGTGAGTCATTTGTTGTAATGATGTACATGTTAGGTCGCGTAGTATTGAGTCGCAATACTGTATGATGTAACTCGTGTATAGGGTGATGAGTCATAGGTCGCGTTACCGAACTATACTAAGTCGTAGGTCGTGGCACCTATTAGGTCGTTGAAAACTGGGATGTGTGATTTGTAACTCTATAAATAGCGGGTGAGTTGTATCATTTTGGGTTGGTTGATTTTGAAACAAACTTGTTTGAGTGCTTTGTGCCTCTTGAAATTGGAAGTTGAGTGTGAGCTCCTTTCTCCATTTGCGGTATTCGAGTGCGCTCGAATCAACGGATTTGAAGCCGATTCACGGAATCTCATGCGCAAGATCAACGTAGAAGAGTCGTAGATCTTTTAACACAGTATCGTGCGTGATCAACGTGTTGGAGATAGCTAGAATTTGGTATCTCTCGAGATCAATGAATTTGGGCGTTCGGTATTTCCCAATCCATCGATTTATCTTGTTTCATCTAATCGTTTCATCGATTAGTTTGACACGAAATCCATATTTCGTCGTCATTCGTTATATCCGCTGCGTCAGTTTGGTATCAGAGCTAGACTTAGCCAATCATAGTTAAGCTGAGTCCTTGGAGCCAAAGAGAAGAGTTTGAAGAGTAGAGCCGAGCTTGTTCAAGTTTGTGGGAGATTTGTTCAAGCCGAGAGCAAGTAGAGAAGGTAGATCCGAGCTATAAGTGGAGGCGTGTATCACTTGTGTAGATTAAGGCCGAAAGTTAGTTTGGTATCAGTTCAGTTGAAGAAATTAAAGCCGAGTTTGTTGAAGATTGTTGTTAGAGATCATGCCGCCAAGAAGAGCTAATCGTCATCAAAATGTTGAAGTGTTGTATAGAAGAGAAGAAGCTGAGAAAATGGAACAACGTACTAATGAAAAGTTTGATGAAGGTATTGGGAAGTTAGAGAAATTGATGATTGACATGAATCAAAGTCAAAGGAGAAGGTCGCCAGTCTCGAACCATGGAGGAAACATAGTTTCACCATCGGTTACGGAAGCGAGGAGAGTGTCACCACAATCCCATCGAGATCAAAGAGAATCATCAGTTTCAACGAGAAGAGATCACCATGAGTATAGAAACGAAGAGAGAAGAACTCCACGTGAGTTTGGAGATGAGCCATATCGTAATGCTGAAAGACATAGTAGAAGAGATATGCGTGATCATAGAGATATTGATGGACGAGATCGATATCGAAGTACATTTGATTTTGATGAAGATGGTGATAGATATAGTGTTCATTATCGAGATCGAGACCAAGTACGAAATCCATATCGGGAGGTAGAAGATGATCGTAAATGGGAGTCAGGGATGAAGACTGAAATTCCAGAATTCAAAGGTGGAATGGTAGCTGAAGAATTTTTGGATTGGTTATCTAATGTTGAAGAGATTTTTGATTTTAAGGAAGTTCTCGAGCATCACAGAGTTAAGTTAGTTGCTACACATTTGAGAGGGAGAGCTATGGCATGGTGGCAACAAACTAAACTAACACAGGAAAGGATGGGAAAGTCGAAGATTACTTCATGGGAGAAGATGAAGAAGTTAATGAAAGCTACTTTCTTGCCGTATAATAATCAGTCTCTTATGTATCAGCGTTTGCAGAACTTAAGACAGGGAACAAAGTCAGTGAATGCTTATGCGGATGAATTTTATCAATTGATTGCCAGGGATGATATCATGGAGACAGAGGAATAGCTGACTGCTAGATTTGTTGGAGGGTTGAGAATACAGATTCAAGATATGGTGAATATGTTTGATCCTAGATCTGTTGCAGAAGCACACCAGAAGGCGTTAGCTTGGGAGAAGCAAGGCAGAAGAGGAGGTGGTGTGTTTACAAATTCCAACAATCAAGTGAAAGGGGCTAGTAGCAATGCGAATGTTTTCAAGGCTGTTGCGAAACCAGTTGTCAATGAAGTTGCTAAGACCAAGGTCAATAGTGGTATCAAATGCTTTAATTGTCAGGAGTTTGGTCACAAGAGCAATGAATGTTCAAAGCCAAAGAAACGAGCGATGGTTGCTGAGGTTGAGGATGAGGATACAGAAGTAGATGTTCCAATTTGAAGAATTATTGTCGGGAGACGAGGGACGTAATTTGATGATGAGGAGATCTTGTTTGACACCAAAGCAAGAGGATGATTCAAGTTGGTTGAGGAGTAACATCTTTCAGTCAACATGTACTATCTTGGGAAGGGTGTGCAAGTTTGTTATTGATACGGGAAGTTGTGACAATATCATCTCTACAGAAGCTGTGAAGAAATTAGAGCTAAAGACGAAGAAGCATCCTAAACCGTACAAATTAGCATGGTTGAGGAAAGGTGGTGAAGTGAAGGTTAATCGAAGAGATTGTGTAAATTTTTCGATTGGGAAGAAATATAAAGATGAAATTTGGTGTGATGTTGTGGATATGGATGTATGTCATCTTTTGTTGGGAAGACCGTGGCAATATGATAGAGTTGTGCAACATGATGGTCGTACCAACAACTATAGTTTCATGTTCAAGGGCACTAAAATCACTTTGGTTCCTAAGAAACGACAACAAGAAGAAAGCAAGTTGGAGGAGATTGAAGAGCTGAAAACTTTGCTATCTTTGAAGGAGTTTGTTAAGGAAGTGGAAGATGCGACTGAAGTGTTTTTGTTGATCGGACGTGAAAGTAGTAAGGAGGTTGAAGTTCTAGAGGAAGTCAAACCAGTGTTGGAAGAATTTGAAGATGTATTTCCGAAAGAATTGCCAAAGGAGTTACCACCGTTGAGGGACATACAACCCCAAATAGATCTTGTTCCAGGAGCTGTGTTACCACATTGACCACATTACAGGATGAGTCCAAAGGAACACGAGGAGTTGAGAAGGCAGGTGGAAGAGTTGCTTGAACAAGGGCATGTACAGGAAAGTTTAAGTCCTTGTGCAGTACCAGCATTGTTAGTGCCAAAGAAGGATGTTAACTTGGATAATGTGTACTGATAGTCGGGCATTGAACAAGAGTACTGTGAGGTACAGATTTCCAATGCCTAGATTGGATGATTTGTTAGACCAGTTGAATGGAGCTGCAATATTTTCCAAGATTGATCTGAAAAGCGGATATCATCAAATTCGAATTCGACCAGGGGACGAATGGAAGACAATATTCAAGACTAGAGAAGGGTTGTATGAATGGCTGGTTATGTCGTTTGGTCTTTCGAATGCACCTAGTATGTTTATGCGGGCGATGAATCAGATCTTTAGACCATTTATTGGGAAGTTTGTGGTCGTGTATTTTGATGATATACTGATATACAGTGGAAGCCCAGAAGAACACTTGCATCATTTGAGAGAAGTGTTGATGATACTACGACAGGAACAATTTTATGCTGCAACGAAGAAATGCGTGTTCATGACGCATAGTGTTGTATTTTTGGGATATGTTGTATCTGAAGGAGGTATACAGGTGGATCAGAATAAAGTTGAAGCAATCAGAAATTGGCCACAACCCATGACGATAACAGAAGTTAGAAGATTTCATGGTTTAGCATCATTTTATCGAAGATTCATTCTACATTTTAGCAGTGTGATGGCACCTGTAACCGATTGTATGAAAGGAAAGCAATTTTCATGGTCAGAGGAAGCAGGATTTTCTTTTGAGCGAACCAAGGAACTTTTCACGACATCACCAATTCTAGTTTTGCCGGATTTTCAGTTGTTGTTTGAGTTACATACTGATGCATCGAAGGTTGGGATTGGAGGGGTGTTGAGTCAGAAGGGACGTCCTATTGCTTATTTCAGTGAGAAGCTTTCGGGAGCAAAGATGAGATATAATACATATGATGTGGAATTTTATGCTATTGTGCAAGCTGTGAAACACTAGAGACATTACTTGTTTCACAAGGAGTTTGTTTTGTATACGGATCATGAAGCATTGAAACATTTGCAGGGACAGGACAAGATTGCAGCTAGGCATGCATCGTGGATTGCATACTTGCAGCAATTTACATTTGTTGTGAAACATAATTCAAGACTTGCGAATCGCGTGGCAGATGCATTGAGTAGAAGAAATCAGTTGTTGACTACGATGAAAGTTGAAGTGACGGGGTTTGATGTTTTGCCAGAATTGTTTATTGAAGATCCTTACTTTGCTAAGATTGTTGATAAAGTCCAGAAAGGGAAGATGGATGAGTATATTCTGGTGGATGGTTTTCTGTTCAAAGGAAATCAATTATGTATACCCGAGGGAAGTTTGCGAATGAAGATTGTAAAGGAGTTACATGAAGAAGGCCATGTAGATAGAGATCGTACATTGCAGTTGATTTATCAATCTTATTTTTGGCCGTCAATGAGAAAAGAAGTTGAAAGATTTGTGGAGAGATGTCATATCTGTCAAATTTCGAAGGGAACAGCTACGAATGCGGGATTATATATGACATTACCTGTGCCTACTAAACCGTGGGTTGATATTAGCATGGATTTTGTTTTGGGTTTACCTAGAACTCAAAGGGGGAATAATTCTATATTTGTTGTGGTGGATAGATTTTCAAAAATGGCACATTTCATAGCTTGTAAGAAGACAGCTGATGCCGTCCGTGTTGCTCAATTATTCTTTAAAGAGGTGTATCGACTACATAGGCTACCTGAATCTATTGTTTTTGATCGGCATACTAGATTCTTAAGTCATTTTTGGATGAGTTTGTGGAAGATGGTTGGAACGAAGCTGAATTTTAATAGCGCCTATCATCCGCAAATAGATGGGCAAACAGAAGTGGTGAATAGATCATTGGGAAACTTGTTGAGATGTCTTGTGAAAGATAATTTGAAGAGCTGGGATATGAAGTTATGTCAGGTGGAATTTGTACATAATCACGCTGTTAATCGAAGTACTGGATTCAGTTCATTTCAAGTTGTATATTCAGCGATTCCGAAGGGACCGTTGGATTTGACGACAGTGCCATCTCAGAAAGGAGTTGTTAAACGAGTTTGTGATTTTATGAATGAACTGCAGGAGTGTCACAGAACTGTTCATGAACGATTGCTTGCATCAAATGAGAAGTATAAACAAATGGCGGATAACAAGTGAAGGAGTGTGAACTTCAGAGAAGGTGATTTGGTTTACGCCGTTTTGACGAAAGATCGTTTTCCAGTGGGAACTTATAACAAGCTAGCCGCTAGAAAGATTGGCCCTTTAGAGATCGTGAAGAAGATCAATGAGAATGTGTATCAGTTGAGATTGCCGGATAATGTTCATACTTCTGATGTTTTCAATGTAAAATACTTGATTCCGTTTCATGGGAATGAGCATGTCGAGGACAAGGAAGGTACAAATTCGAGGTCGAATTCTTGTCAACCGGAGGAGGATGATGCAGCGCAATCTACCAACTCAATGGATTTGAGTCGTTCAAGGGCCTTAGGTCGCTCACGACCTAGTGAAGGTCGCTCGTGAGGTAACACGTTAAGCACCAAGGCATTCAAGCGACCTAGGGAGATAAGAAAACCAGCACGCATTTCATTAGGTCGCTCCGACCTTTCGAATTTCGATTTTGACAAGTTACGACCTATGTTAGGTCGCGGAAACGAGTTATGACCTATGTTAGGTCGTTGAATAGTATGCCGCAAGATTACTGAAGCTATGATATCCTTTAAGTCGCGAGTCTCCTTAAGTCGCTCCTGGAGGGGTTTCTTAGGTCGCTTTCGGGTTATGTCGTCCAGATCTTGAGTCGCTCACCTGATGCAGAATTCTTATGTCGCTGAAGCTTGGGCCGCATGGATTTCTTGAGTCGCTGAGTCTTTAGGTCGTTATGGTTGTAACTCGTGTTGTGTTGTAAATATGTTATGTCGTGAGTCATTTGTTGTAATGATGTACATGTTAGGTCGCGTAGTATTGAGTCGCAGTACTGTATGATGTAACTCGTGTATAGGGTGATGAGTCGTAGGTCGCGTTACCGAACTATGCTAGGTCGTAGGTCGATGCACCTGTTAGGTCGTTGAAAACTGGGATGTGTGAGTTGTAACTCTATAAATAGCGGGTGAGTTGTATCATTTTGGGTTGGTTGATTTTGAAATAAACTTGTTTGAGTGCTTTGTGCCTCTTGAAATTGGAAGTTGAGTGTGAGCTCCTTTCTCCATTTGCGGTATTCGAGTGCGCTCGAATCAACGGATTTGAAGCCGATTCACGGAATCTCATGCGCAAGATCAACGTAGAAAAGTCATAGATCTTTTAACATGGTATCGTGCGTGATCAATGTGTTGGAGATAGCTAGAATTTGGTATCTCTCGAGATCAATGAATTTGGGCGTTCGGTATTTCCCGATCCATCGATTTATCTTGTTTCATCTAATCATTTCAACGATTAGTTTGACACGAAATCCACATTTCGTCGTCATTCGTTATATCCGCTGTGTCAAACATCTTCTTTAACAAAACCATTTAGAAAAGCACTTTTAACATCCATTTGATATAACTTGAATTATTGTAGTTTGCGAAAGCAAATAGAATCCTGATAGCTTCTAGTCTTTCTACGGATGCAAAGGTTTCGTCATAATCAATTCCTTCTTAACAATAACCTTGCGCGACTAAATGAGCTTTATTTCTCACGACCTCACCAAGTTCATTCATTTTATTTTTATAAACCTATTTGGTTCTAATTATACTTTTATCCTCAAGTCTAGGAACAAGTTCCCAAACATCATTTTGGTGAACTGATTCAATTCTTCATGCACAACAAGAATCCATGAATCATCTGATGATGTTTCCTTTGGATTTTTAGGTTCAATAGTTGATATAAAAGTTACATTACTCATACTATTTAGTTGATTTCTTGTTTTAACTATAGATTCAATATTTCCTAGTATATTTTCTACAGGATGATCTTTTAATAGCCTAATTCTTTTATTAGGTTGAATGATTTCACAATTAGTTTCATTAGGTTCATTATTTAAAGTTACAAAATCTTCTTCATCTTCTATTTGTACAGTATCTTTAAAATTTTCATCAAAAGATACATGCGTTGTTTCTTGAATAGTGTTAGCTCTTTAATTATAAACTTAAATGCTTTACTTCTACTAGAATATCCGATGAAGATACCTTTGTCGAATTTTGGTACAAATTTATCTAAATTATCTTTTGTATTAAGAATAAAACACTTACTACCAAAAACTTTAAAAGAAGCTACTATGGGTTTCTTATTGTAAAGTAATTCATATGGTGTTTTATTAGTTAATCGTCTAATTAAAATCCTATTTAATATATAACAAGCTGTAGCGACTACTTCAGCCCAAAAGTTTTCAGGTAAGTTACTATCAGAAAGCATTGTTCTAGCACACTCTTGAATCGTTCTATTCTTACGTTCTACCACTCCGTTTTGTTGTGGAGTTCTTGAAAAAGAGAAATTATGAGTAATTCCTTTTTTATTACAGAAATTCTCAAAATTTTCATTTTCAAATTCTCCACTGTGATCACTACGAATAGTTTTTATTTTTAAAGAAAGTTAATTTTGAATTCTTTTAGCAAAATTTTTAAATAATTCAAAAGCATCACTTTTAAGTTTAAGAAAAATTGTCCAAGTATATCTAGAAAAATCATCTACAATTACAAAAACATATTTATTATGATTAATTTATTGAACTTGAGATGGACCAAATAAATATAGGTGAAGTAATTCTAGAGGTTTAGAAGTAAAAATCATATCTTTTATTTTAAATGAACTTTTTTCAATTTTTCCTAATTGGCAAGCATCACATATACTATCTAATTTTAACTTGGGAAGACCTCTAACTAAGTCAAGTTTTGATAACTTAGATAACAGTTTGAAATTTAAATGATCAAATCTTTTATGCCAAATCCAAGGGTCACTTGTATTAGCCTAAAGACATAAGTTATCATTTGAAACTTTCATACTAAGGATGTAAACGTTTTTCTTCCTAATTCTTTCAAAGATAATTTTTGACTTATTATCTTCGATGCGACACTATCTTTTCCAAATTTAATTTTAAATCCTTTATCACATACTTGACTTATACTAAGCAAATTATGTTTTAAATTCCTAACTAGTAAAATATCAGAAATAAGAGGAGTTTTAGAATTACCGACATTGCCGATGCCAATCACATATCCTTCTGAGTTATCTCCAAAGTTGACCAATCCACCATCTTGATATATAATGTCATCGAGTATTTCGGAATTTCCAATCATATGCCTTGAACAACCACTATCAAGTATCCATTTATCTTTCTCAGTTTGCACAGTTTGTCCATTGGTTGTTGATTCTTCAAAAGCCATGTAACATGTCTGTTCCCGCATAACAAACCAATTCGGTAGACAACTTGATTTTTCATAAAAAAATATGCAGGCTTATGATACTTTGATGAAATGCATAAATTCAAACTAGTATTAACAAAAAATTTCTAAAAATATCATTTTTAACTTTTCAAGTTTCAGATTATGAAAACTATGAAAACCTATGCTCTGATACCAATTGAAAGGGAGTGCGGATTAAGGATCTTAAGGCTAATTTAACACTAGACGGGGGGTGAATAATGTTTAATGGATTCTAAGACATATATGGACTAATTTAAAAATTTTGATATAAAAAAATGTAGAACTTAATCACAGAACAATCACAGAATCAAACACAGATGCAGAAAGTAAATAAAAAGCAGTAAAAGGAAAGAACACGCCAGATTTATACTGGTTCTGAGTTACCCTACATGCAGTCCTGCACCAAGGCAAACACCTCGTACAGATTTTTATTATACCAATGTCGAAATTACAATCCTAAATTTCTAAAGGCCTTGAGGTATCCTCCTGTCTTCGAGTCCGGGGCAAACTCTCTTGATTTACGGGACACAAGATCACCCAATTAATTTCCAAGCACAACCACACCTTATAGAGAAAATCGATAAACTTTTGATTACAAATTGATCCTATAACTCTGAATAGCACTTTGATCTTCGAGAGAGGGCAGAGAATCAAATAAGAATGAGATTCAAATTTGATCCACTTAAGCATTCGGCAGAATTTCGGCAAGATCTTAAAAATATGAAAATTTTAGAATATGGATTTATGGAGAAGGAGGAGTGAAGAAAATAGTTAGTTAAAAAATTCATTTGTGAAGGCTATTTATAGACCAGTAACGGTCATAACCATTCATGAAGAGATTTAAACGAATAGACACTTCTTTTGAAAATTGAAACTTTTTAATTTAATGGCCACCATGTCGACATGGGGTATCCCATGATGTCTACATCCCTTAATTAAAAACAATGTAAAATTTGTTTTGAAAATGGTATTGAAAGGAAAACAAGATAAAATAATTCTGGAGTAAAATAAACTAATTTTCCTATTTTTTAAAATAAAGAAGAGTAGAAAAATATATTTTTAGAATGTATATATAAATTTGATTTTAAATCTCAAGTATATATATTATAAAGAATATTTAAAATCGGAAGATAGTTTTAAAAACAAACGAAGTTTAAAACAAGAGTTTATTTAAAAACAAAAACAAAGAATATTTTAAGGCTAAAATATTTTGAAAAGTAGTTTTGAAAACCATTTTGAAAAAAACATTTTGAAGTAGTTTTACAAGCTTAAACCAGGATGTTCGTGGGTTTGTAAGCCACTTGTTGTAGGTTTGTAAGCTATTTGTCGTGGGTTTGTAAGCCACTAAGAAGGTAGAAATAGTTTCCATCGCAAATTAATTTGAAATGAAGATTTCCATGCTATTATGAAGTTTTAACAAAACTAGACACTTATCTTGAAATCTTGATTTTGATACTCACGAATCTTTAAACTTGATTTCTTTATTCTTGATCTTTATACCGTACAGTCTTCAATAATCAGTACCTGCCTTATATATATCCAGCATAATAACAATCATATATATCTAGACAATAGTGTTAATATATAAGTTATAATAAAATAAGCTACAAAGGTTGTTGTCATCAAAACCACTATCTCCGGTTCCTAACAAATGTTAACGTTTTATTTTAACTTTTACTTGACCCTTAGGATTTCTATTACAATTAATTATTAAATTTTATATTTTAGCATAAATTATAAAATTTTAATTCCATTTGAATTATTTTAACTCTGGAAACTTCAAACGTCAATAATATTTTAGTCTGAGCTATGGTTACAAAAATTTATATATTGAAACTAATCAGAAAGCTGCCACAAACGCAACGACACAACTTTCATCGTTAAATTCAAAAATCTATAAAATTTCTATTTTTAGCCTTATTATCAACTATAAATAATTTCTTATTAATTTTTATGGGGTGTTACAACTTAGGCACGTGTGATTTCATGATAGGAACATTCAGAGCTAAATAATACAGAGAACAACAAAAAATTATCATAGGAGACGGAGAACCTAAAGTATATCAATCATGATAAAAATATAGTGAATAGAGATAAAGAACATACGTGGATATGAATCAAATCAACATAATAAACATACTTCTAATTGATATGAACAAAAGGGAATTTGATTACATATTGTAAGATGAACACATTAATCAAATTAAATCAAAGTAGTAGATTAGATTGTTGCTAAAATTCACACATTTAATGATGATTCAATGCTCCTAAATTCAATTGAATCAATTTCAAGGTCTTGTAGTAATTAAGAGACAAGAACCACATTTTGTTTTTTGAATTTTTTAGACTCGGGCATCCATTTTTTTCAGCTAGGAAGTCAGAGAGAATTGCAAATGACTGAATGATTAAATCTCATAATGGAGGCAATAAAAGATAAGTAAAGATAGGGGTGATTCTCCTTCCTTTAATTACGCCTTTGCCTTTTCATTTCAATATAAAAAACTCTTTCTTCCCCCTTTTGGCTAGATAAAATATAAGGAGGATGGGCCTTAAAATTTCTAAACCCATTTAGTATTTATTTTATTTAAATCTAGTTTAAATATTCTACCGATATTATATACAACATGCGTATGCATAACTTAAATATATATATATATATATATATATATATATATATATATATTAGCGCGTGCATGCATTTTATTAAATACTAATGGTATTCAAACATGAAATAAAATTTCATAAATATTAATTAATTTAATTTACAATAATTATAAATGAAATAATCATGCGGTTTATTTGGAGTATTCATCATTATGGTTATGCGACTCAAAGGCGTAAATTCAGTCAGTGGCTAATATCGAAAAATCGAATATTAACATTCACATGTCACCTTAACTAGTAGTGTGACATTTGGCTGAATTCGTTTCTTACACGTTTTTTTGGTAAAACCCAATTTTAATACTATAAGCGGTACCTACTAATAATAATTAGTTACACCAATTCTCTTCATCAACACTATATCATATTAGGACTTATGGAATGTGGTTTTGGTCAAAATTCCAACATTTTCCACATTCAATTATTTTTTTTCCAAATAGAAAGTCCTTGGTTCATTAGTAGCAAGTATTATTAATTATATTACTCTGGCTAGAAATTTTGACTATGAGTTGACTACATTTGACCATGATATTAACCCATATAACTGAAGAGATGGATTCTCTATCAAGTTTTCAAATCTTGAATTTTGGAGGAAATCTCGGGCTTATATCTTGGTTGAATTGAAGGATATTTAATACGTTAATAACTAACTAAGATGTTAAATCTTGGACTTAGAAGAAAGTCTTAGATTTCTATCTCAGGTGAGATGATGGAGATTTAAAACCTTATTATTTATTGAACATTGTATCACTTCCAATGCTTCAATTCAGACTCAACTATAGTCGCTCGATGAACGTCTTGCAATGACTTAACTATAATCAAAGTGGTGTGTCTACATTGAAGTTCAACTGCACTCGAATCGAGAGAACTGTGTCACGTCGTAATTTTGAGAATCTCTGTTTGACTAAGTTATATTAACCAACAGAAAACTCTCGAGTGAGTCATTCCATAGTTATCAAATAATTATAAATATGTTACCCCTTGGTTCCTGCAACAATCGTGAGTAAATACACTACTCAACATTTGGAGGGCACTACGCACCCTTATTTCAACGGATGTATCATTATCCCATCTAGAAACATCTAACTGGGAATATTTAAAATAATAAGTTATTTTAATGTGATAAATTTCTCATGATTATGATACATTGTAATTAATATCACATAAAATATCATTTAGGGATTGTTTATTCAATATACTTAAATTAGATAACCAATTAACATATCATAATATGTCAAGTATAATAGATAGATAAGATACCTTTATTATGAATAAGATTGATTATCGAGTTAGATATATGTAACAAATTACATAATTTCCCTAGGGCATACCCCTAACTCTATCGGGTATTTAATATGAAATGATAAATGTGATTTACATTCCAAATGTATTTTATTATAGAAAATCATTTTATTTAGGTGTTGTTTCTTTGAGTTAAAGATATTTTATCTGAAACTCTCAACTGTAAACTAGCTACAGCGGATGCAACAAATAAGCCATAATAAGTGGTAGAATGGATCTTCATGTTTCATGAGCTATTATTGTAATATAAGAAAAAGTTGGAGCTTACCATATGTTACCCACTAATGGATGCATCAATTATAAAAGATAGCTTTCTTATGCGTACAATGTATTATTTATGAAATAATAACCATTTTCAGTATTAACTGATAATAGATATAATTTTATTTTAATATGAAAATTATGAATATTCAAGATAAAATAAATCTACTATTATAATGGTGCTTATTTCGTAATAATAGTGATGTGTTGACTATAGGAAATACAAGAATGTCTAAATGTTCTTACAATTATTTTGGAATTATGGAATAAGCCATATTTTTCAGCAATGATTCTTTAATCATATAATTATGAATCGTATGATACTCATGAATTATTTCTCAAAGATTAAGTGCAAAGCACACATTTAGTAGGAGTTGGTGAACTCTTCTAACCAGTATACATATATACGTGTGCGTGCGTGCGCGTCTATTCGCGCACGCATGCATGTGTGTAATCCATGGCCTAACGATTCTAAAAATGGATCCATTAACTTCGTTAAATTCACAAATGAATTATTATGGATATGAACATGTGTATTTGATATATGATACACAAGTGGTATATCTATTATGAGTTTATAGAATATAAAATGGAAGTAGAAAACATAACGTGCAAAGAAATTAAAACAATTTGATTTGATCGAATATGTGAGTATATTGGAAAAAGTTCCAAAAGTACCTAAAAATAAATAAAATTCTATCCTAAAGTCACTCCTCCCTATGATACATAATAATGTATCAATAAGGAGTAATCATACTTTGTTGGACAAAGTACGGTTGATGATAAGTGATGTTGAGTTAACTTCTTTACAGTATGTACTTACGAGTGAATACATATGTTAAATTTAAGATAATTTGAAGCGCTGTTTACGAAATCATATAAGATATGAATATAAAAGAAACCCTATCTTAAATATTTTAAGATGTGTGGTTGACTGATTATGTTATGAACATAAGTTTCATGAACTCAAAACTAAATTGATTATATGTAAGTTTAAATGCAGTTCATAAACTGTTTTTGAATGCCTATTCCATCACACTGAAAAAAATTATTATTTTAAGAAATAAAACGTTGTGTCTGTCAAGAGGCTTCACATAAGATCCACTTGCAAGGGATCTTGTGTAGACCACCCTAAAGGATTTTGGAGCCGACCAACAATATAAATTAGTGATTGTACAGGGGACTTGGACACGATCCAAAGACTCCGATAGAAACCGACTACATAAGATAAAATAAAATTATAAAAACCTAAAATGGACATATGTCATTAGAATTTCTAACAATAATTTTTGTATACTAGAGGAGAAACTACGAGTTTCTTATCTATGTCGAGAAAAAGAATTATTAGTTGTAACAATTTCCTCAGTTATCAATAAGCCATTACAAGTATAAACTCTACCATATGATATGATATTTTAATCCGAAAGGGACTCCAAGTATATAATCAAAAAAATATTTTGATAGTTATACCTGAAGGGATATGATCCATCGTTTGTAGTTGTGTCTTTAGAAGGAAGACCAATGCAGTCGTAATATAGTAAGCAACATTGATGAGAATAACCTCGTAAGTTTCAATTGTTGATAAGAGCGTAACAGATTTGTCAATAAACATGCTTGAGTTAATTCAGATGCTACTCGCAAAATTATAACCTAATATGACTAAGTTTTGTTACATCTATGCTGAAATAGAAATCTGAATACTGATATAGTAGATTGTTCGCACATAATAACCAAAATGTAATGAAGTCAATGGGAACTATAACTCAGTTTGTAAGTGTTGGATATGGTCCAACACTGATATGTTAGTATTGTTTGGCAAGCATCAAAATTAAAAAAAAATTGATAGAAAAATCTGATAGTTTAACTTTCAATCGAAATGCAGAGGAAGTGTGTGCCTATAAGAAAGAATATTAAAAGTCTAAAACGATAAACAAACAACATATTATAGATTGTTTACAACGTACCCATGTTAAAATCAGTTTTAGTTTTGGTATTTATCCTCAATAGAAGATTTGAAAATAACATCTATTGTAATCAATGTAAAAGGATGTTGGGATTATCTCTGATGATGAGCACACACACCATATTAAAGTGTTTAATATGGAGCATATGAGATGGATTCCTTATGCACGAGTAACATGAAACATCATATATGTTATGTTATCTACTATACCACAATTTTATGTAATAAGAGCATTGACCGAGCATCAAATCCAAATTAAGATCACTAAAAGTAGTTAAGAGCATTGTTGAGTATTTATGAAATGCTAGGGAATTATTTATGAAACATTAAACTCCTTTTAAAGGTGTTCTTAAACTAAAACTTCATATAAGTGCTATTGAATATAGTTTGTTAGTCCTAAATTCACGTTCAACCTCAATTAAGGAGCTATAAGTTAGAAATGTTCCAAACAATAAATGGTGACTGATTCAATTGAAAGGCATAGTACATCACCTTGAATGGTGCCACAATGAAAGTTTTATATATAAAAGCACAAATTTATAATTTATTTTGGGGATTCCAGATGTTGAGAGTCTTATGACATTGTTTTCTGAAAATAATACAGCGTACATAGTGAAAGAACATAAAGCTCATAAGATGAGTAGACATATACTCCCAAAGTTCTACATGGTAAAGGCAGTTGATCAACAATGGAGAAATGTAGGCTGATAGAGTAGATAGTAAAAGAATGAAGCCAATCCATTAGCTAAGGGATTATCTCGGTCAGTTTTGAGAAAGCTGATTAGAGGATTAGGGTTGAGATTTTGTAATTGACAATAAATACAAGTGGGAGAAAGAAAGAGTCGATGGTATTCCTTAGGGATAATTAAATAATGTGTTACATAAATCTAACTCTATAACCAGTCATGTTCGTAACAAAGATGTTCGTTTTTAATATATACTCTGTTATATTATGATATAATTAATTTAAAGTATATTATTAACAAAATTCTTAAATAAAATATTATGTGATAATTGTTGCAAATAGTTAATTTGTTACATAAATCTAACTCTATAACCAGTCATGTACATAATAAAGATGTTTGTTTTTTTATATATACTCTATTATATTATGATATAATTAATTTAAAATATATAATTAACAAAAAATTTAGTAAAATGTTATGTGATTATTGTTGCAGATAGTT
This sequence comes from Allium cepa, assembly GCA_030765085.1. Taxonomy (NCBI): domain Eukaryota; kingdom Viridiplantae; phylum Streptophyta; class Magnoliopsida; order Asparagales; family Amaryllidaceae; genus Allium; species Allium cepa. The sequence continues at coordinate 6,769,360 of CM060941.1, forward strand.
GCAATCATGAGTAATTAATCACAATATCAAATAACATTTTGTTTTAAATATTCCTGGACAAGATGTTACGATAAAGGATATCGATACATTTGTTAAGACTAGAGTACATAATGCTCTTCAAATGTTGAAAAGTGTATTACTCATGGTAGGTGGAGGCAACAAGAGGTTACGTACTAATAGTTATTAGATAACTATAAAATGACTCGTCCGGGAGTTTTCCATTGTTGATAATGTTAACAAGATTTCTTGTCAACACCCCAAAATAATGCTAAGAAGAATGGATTTCATCTTTGGAGAACAATGTGCGTAAAATTTTTAAAGATTGCATTTCAGTCTAACCTTATTAGTTGATAAATCTTGTATCATACCTTTCGATGTCGTCGAAAGGTTTGAAACTTGGGCTAGGTGTCCTTTCATCTTTGCTGAACTTGCTTGAAGTCTTTGACAAAGGTTTTCCTTTCTGATTGGGTTAAGATTCCCTGAATTAAGTGCTCAAGAGATAAGCTACAATATTGTCGAATGGTTAAGGAGATACCTTCCTTGAATTAGGGCAAGAAACCAATTACTTCGGTGAAAAGGTAGCTGCTTTCATCCTTGTCGAAAGGTTTGATCACTTATATTAAGTAGATTTCAACCTTGTCGAAAGGTTTAAATAGTAGAGTCAATGGTTTCAGAAGGATTAGTGAATGCCGAGCCAATTAAGCTGTCGACCTTTTCGAAGGGTTTAGATTATAGATTTTAAAGCTTCGCAGGGTTGTAGTAATTATTTGTAACAAAAGTATGGTCGACCATGTCGGCATGAACCTTTTGATGAGGTTAAACCTGAAAATTAGGAATTAAGCCAACAAAGGTTTAAGAAAACAGTAAAGTAATTAACAAAGCTTAAGACTTTTCTCCATATCCAAAGCTTCATTTTATTAAATTTCCCTAATCAACACCCAATTAGGGTCACAATGCTTTTATTAAGAAGTTGCGAGATTAGAATGAGAGAAATCGGATCCCCAAGACATGACTCCTTGGGTCCTATTTATAGATGCAGGCGGCCTCCCTTTAGACTCCATGCTCTCGACGGGGATGGAAGGTTTCCCTTTTATATGCAACTACAAACCTTTCATCTTTGTCAAAAGTTTTGCCCCTTACATGCCATAATGAATCTTTTGACACCATCGAAAGGTTTGTCTTTCCAATGCCTTCATGAACCTTTCGGCTTTGACAAAAGGTTTCTTTTTTGATGGATTCATGAACCTTTCAACTCTGTCGGAAGGTTGCCTTTTTGAAGCTTTTATGAACCTTTCGATGTCACCAAAAAGCTTGCCTTGTTCCTGTTGTTGTGTTCCCTTCGACCTTGTCAGAAGGTAGCTCTTCTCCTAATTTCTGCGAACCTTTCGACCTTCTCGGAAGGTTGCTCTTCGCGTGTTTGTTCTGAATCCTTCGATCTTGTCGGAAGGTTGCTTCTCACTTGATCCTTGTCGAGTGCCATGTTTTCCTTCAATGTTTTCGAATGGTTGTCTACCATTCTTTGCTGACTTGTGAGTGTTGCTTTCTTCCTAAACCTTTCATCATTATCGAAAGGTACCTTGGATGTGCTTCAACCGTTTCGAAAGGCTTATTATGCTTTTAAAAAGGTCACTAAGTACTTGCTCACACTTGCTTTGACTTCTTCATCTCCTTCGAAAGGTAAGAACACTTTGGATACTAGAGATAGAACCTTTCGATTCTTTCAAAAGGTTTAATGCTAATGAAACTTGATGATTGCATACCTTCGACTCTTTCGAAAGGTTTGGGCTGTGTTTCTCTTCCTTTGCTCTTGTTGAAAGTCATCTCAACCTAGTCGAAAGGTGGATTTTTTTTGAAGTGTCATCCTACCTATGAACTTTGAAAGATAGCCTTGGACAACACCGAAAGCTCCTTGTCGGCGGGTACGAAAATCCTGAACATCTTGGTTCTTTTCGATCTTTCCTCATGCTCTCATGACCCTTCTTTCATAGTTTCGTACTTCTGAATATTTTATGGTTAAAATTTAGCCCTCCTCCTTGTATGAAAGAAACTTTTGTTCTTTTGGACAAAACTCCAATGAACTTCCTTTTGTGCTTCTTGCAAAATAGATTATATCTTCTATTAAGATTGTAATTTTGTTATCAAATCTTAACGAGCAATCTTAAATTTATAAAGCTAATATTCAAGATGTCATAAGGGTAACATTTTCAGATAAGTTGCTTTGTCATGACCACGATTATACTTCCTTAGGAGTGTGGAGTAATATCACCTCATTTGCAGATATCGGTTCAAATAAATAAACCTTGGGGAAAGTCTATTGCATGTTCTTGATATTTCTTTCTCGAGTTAAATTTTTTCAACCTTTGGAAATCAATTCCATACCGTCGAGGACCTTTCCTTGTCCCTCTAAGTTTCCTTCATTTTCAACCTTAAACCATTGGTTGGTAATTATCATTTAGCGACAAAATAGAAAGTAGTTTAGTAATGTTTCCATTTGGTGTAGTGAAGATCTCATATTGAAATCAAATTTTAAATTCAATGAAAAATTCACAAATCATCATAAAATTCAATAGCATGATATAGAATTTATAAAGTTGGGATCCAATAAAGGTCCCATAAGGAAATCGAAGATGTGAAATTCATAAATAGTCATCAAAATCCACAAAGAAATTTTAACGTCCATTAAATTGGTCAATTGACAAAAGATCATTCAAATTTAATGAGAAAATCAAGCATAAGAAATTCATAAATCATCAGGGAAGGAAATTTCAGAATTCATTCGATCAAAAATCCAAATAGTAATCATAAAAACCTCAATAAGGACAGTAGAAATATGAAACTCATGAATCATGATAAAAATGATTGAGGAAACACAAGATTTTTAAAATCAGGGACCTGAAAATCCAATCTAATGGCAGGGAATAGGGAAATCATAAACTCTTATCAATATCCAAAAAAAATGCGAGTCTCAACAAATCAAAAAATAGGCAGGAAACCATCCAAATTTTCCATGGGAGTATAGAGAACCAAATTCGTGAACTATCACAAAGTCCAGCAAGGAAATTCGAAACTCACTATATCAAAAATCTAATAAGAAATTATCCCATATCCATTGAGAATTCAAAATTCACAAATCACCATAAAGATCCACAAGGAAATCTCGGAATTAATTAAATCAGAACTCTTATAAAGGATTATCAAACACCAATAGGAAGTCAAAAATTCATAAATCATCATGAAATTCATCAAGCCATTTCAAAATTAATCAATTCAAAACCCCAATAAAGGTCATCCAAAAATCCAATAGGAAAACTAAAAATACAAAATTCATCAATCATCAGAGAAATTAGTAGGGAAGTTCATTAAACCAATAATTCAACAAGAAATCACCAGAGTGATTTAATAAAGAAATCATGAATACAAGATCAGCAATTCATCACTAAAATCAATAGGAAGATTAGAGTTCACTAAACCGAAAACCAATAAGATCATCAAAAATTCAATAAGGAAACCAGAAATACAAAATTCCATAATCATTATGAGAATCGGCAAAGGAATACATAATACACGAAATTGGAAATAAGAAATTCAATAAGGAATCTAGAAATGGAAAATCTCTGAATCATCATAAAAATTAAACAAGGAAACCAAGAACTCATTAAACTAAGCAACTAACAAGAAATCATCACGAAAAATCAATGGGGAGAAACTCAGTATTTGACATTCATAAACCATCATAAGATACAACAGGGAAATTCATAATTCATGAAATCAGGAATTCAACTGAAAGTTATCATGGAAATTCGACGAGGAAAACATGAATATGAAATATATAAATCATCATAAAAAGCAATATGGAAATTAAAAATTCACGAAGTTTAAAATGAAATCTTCATAAATAGAAATGATGAAACTCAAAATTCATGAAATCAAGAATTTAATCAAAGTCTCGTTAGGATCTCATCTGACGACTTAACCATTCAAAACGTCATTCAGTATAAGTGCAAAGATATAGATACGTCTAATAATAGCATATTTAGTATATGTGAAATAAAAAATAGCTAAGTTTTTCTAACCTTAATTCTACAGTTAGCCACAGGAAAGTTTCCTGTTAATAAATGTGTTGCTCCTAAAGTGCCTAAGTTAGTAGTATATGTATGTATGTATATACAGGTATAACAGACTCTTCTATCCAATCGTTCACTTTATCTCAAAGGATTCAGGAGTTTTTTTCTTAACCTGTTCTTGGAGTGAAGTACTTTATCTTTGTGACTAAAAATTTATTATGTATTCCATTCCTTTAGATTTTGTATCAGTCTTTGTTTTTAATTCCATGTTATTGGTTTCTTCTTCCATTTTTGGTCTCATGCTTTTTTCGTGGTATGGAAGTTTCTTAATCCTTTGATGTAGGAATCACTTTCCTACGATTAGAAGTTTTGCAATTCATTAGCATATCCTTTGCCTCTGTGTGTATCCTCTTCTAGGATTCCAACTTTGTCTCGGATGACAGATAGGTTTTTTTATTTAACCCTTAATTCCCTTGGGTTTTGACTTTCTTCATGAGTTGTAGACTTCTTTGTCTTTACTATTTTATTTGGATCCCCTTTTGAGATTGGACATCTTAGTCTACTCTTTGATGAGCCACTTTCTGGGCTCGAACATTCTAATCTATCAAAAGCCTCTCTTTGGGCTAGTTCATTGTTTGATGAGCCTCTCTTTGAGCTTTCCTTGTCTCAAAGGGATATATACTTAGCTGACCTTTCTCCAGAAGGCCGCCGATGAGCGCTTTACCGGATCCTCCCCTAAGAGGTAATTTGGATGTTAGGGCTTTTGATTTTGTGGGTTCTTATCCTGACCCTCCCTTAAGAGGTGATATGGACGTTAGGGGCTTTTGATTTTGTGGGTGCTTATCTTGACCCTCCCCTAAAAGGTCATATGGACGTTAGGGGCTTTATTCCTCCCCAAGGAGGCGCTACGGATTGGCCGTAAGCTTTTGATGGGTACATGACCCCCCTTCCTCTAGGAGGTGCTATGGATTGGCCATAGGCTTTTGATGGGTACAGGACCCCTCTCCCTCTAGAAAGTGCTATGGATTGGCCGTAGGCTAAAATTTTGTATCTGAAAATCATTTTTGGTCAATTGAAACCCTTTTTGAAAATATATTTTTGTGGATGTCGATTTCTTCTCGAGAGAAAGAGTTTTTTTAAATGAACCCTTCTAATATATCAAGGGATTATTTTCTAAAATAGAACTTGGATGTATGACCATCTTTTCTTTGTGCTACCCTCTATAAAGGTTTTAAAATCAATCTCATAGTAGAGATATAAATCTCAAAATAGGAGACGGGAAGGTCATGGTTCATGTACCAATAATCTTTTAGTTGAGAGTAAGGTTCACAAATCTGAGTTTTTGTGAATAAGATTTTGATAGTTTTTAAAACTTTTCTTTAAAAGTATGAATAGGCTTCTCCCTACCAATGGTTTTAGAAAACTTTGAAATATTGAGATTGCTTAGCTAGAAATGCTTTATGGCATTTACTAGTGTTACATAATACCTTTGGAAGATGATTCAAATTAGTTCCTAGAATAGGTAAATATTTGTTCTTTTCCAAGTTGCGGGGTAATTGAAAATATTTTTTCTTTGAAGATAGGTTTGAGAAATCTCTCTTTAGCAAAATAGTTTGTCAAGGATTGAATTGAAATGCATTGTTTTCTCCTTTAGATAGGCTAGCGTACCTTGGTGACCATTGCTCTACAACAGAATAGTCTATTTGTAAGTTTTCTCCTCGGAATTGGTGAAGGATTGACAGTTATTTAAGATTCATGAGGGTAGATCTTTGTATTGCATTGGCTCCTCCTTTAGTAGCCACTTTACATCAGGCATTTGAGTTGTCTTTCTTGAGTTGCTACTGTGGTGCTCCGGGAACATATTGAATTCCTTGGACTGGTTTTTTTTTCGAGTAATGACACTCGAATTTTGTATTAATATATGACCAATTCTAAGTACAACTCAATTTGAAGAAATTATAAGCAAAGAAAATTTATAATAGATAAATGTTGCAAGGCTTTAAAGCCGGATTAGTGTCTGAAAGAGAGTAGATATTCTGATTTTCTATCAGGACTTTTCAGTGATTGAGTTGCTTCTTCTAAGGTAGGAAATCTTCTAATCCTTTTTGACAAACTCCTTTAAAAATCCAAATTCGATTAGGTTCTGAACTATTTTTGCCAAAGCATTGCATTTGTAAGTATCAAGTCCATTACTTTATGATAGTCGCAATAATTCCTTCCTCTTTTAGGCTCGGCAGGAGTTCTTGCCTTATAGGAGATAGAGAAATTGTCATCATCTTTGGTTACAGGAAAGATACTAAAGAGGGGTTTGTTTAACTTCACTGTTTTGGATTTAGATGTCACTTTTTGGATGCCCATTATGTTTTTCTTCCATTTGGACCTTTTGCTGGGACAATTGAAGTCATGCTTTTCTATCGTCTGTTTTTGCCTAGATTTCTTCATAGCATGATGCATATTGTCCATTTGAATAAAATTTTCAAATTGGAGATAGAATTTCTTTAGGTCCTTACACTCATGAACATGAAGTTCTTTCCAAAATGGAGTTTGTTCAATTAACCCCAAGCGAACTGCCATTAGTTTTTCTTGATCAGTCGCATTTTCAGCCTTCAATGCTTCTATGTTGAATCTTTTAATAAATTCACCCAGTAATTCATTTGGCATTTGCTTGATATTAGCTAACATGTAGGAATCTATCATTAGACCTCTATATATGTGGAATTATGCTTTCAACTCATAGGAGAATTGTTCCTAAGATAAAATGGTCTTCCCTTGATAATTCCTGTACCACTTAATAGCCGCTCCTTTGAAAGTAAGCGGGAAAAGTTTACATTGAATTGGTCCAGGAGCATCATATAAGTCCATCTAATTTTCAAAAGCTGCAAGGTGATCGTTTGGATCAGTAGTTCCATTATACTTTAGTGGGGGAACTTGAAAGGGAGGGGGAAGCTAATTGGCACATTTTCCTCTGAAAAAGGAGCCTTTTGCAGGATAACATATTTCCTTGATTTGTCGAGTACATTTTTCATTGTATCTTCTGTGACTTGGCTGTGAATGCTGTCATAATGACCTTCACTGTTTTCTAAACCATTTGATTTCTCAACAGTTCTCTTAGCCTGACTTCCTTGATCTTCATTTGAACGTTGTTTACGTTCTCCTTCCATAATGCTTTTTCAAAAATTCCTACATGGCTATCATTTGTTGTTGTAGATGTTGGATTTTAATTTCATCATTTTCCAACCTCATTAAGGTAAAGTTTTCCTAATTTCTATATTCTCCAAGTTAAAGTTTGGAACTATATCGTTTCCAAAGTTGATTATGGCTTAACTTCTTCATTTGAGATATCAGTACTATTCACGACTCCTTCCATCTTCTACTTTTTGAACGTAGTGCTTTATTAATTCTTGGTAAAAGAGATTAGGGATCGATGGTTCGACCCTCCTTCTAGCGCCAAAAATATTAACAAGATTTCTTGTCATCACCCCAAAATAATGCTAAGAAGGACGGGTTTCTTCTTTGGAGAAAAATGGGTTTGAAACCTTTAAAGATTGCCTTTCAATGTAACTTTATTAGTTGATAAATCCTATATTAGACCTTTCAACGTCGTTGAAACTTGGGCTAGGTGTCCTTTCGTCTTTGCTGAACTTGCTTGAAGTCTTTCACAAAGGCTTTGCTTTTTGATTAGGTTAAGTTTCCATGAATTAAGTTCTCAAGATATAAGCTTCAATCTTGTTGAAAGATTTGGGAGATAACCTTCCTTGAATTAGGGCATAAAATCAATTACTTTGGTGAAAAGGCAGTGGTTTTCTTCCTTGTTAAAAGGTTTGATCACTTATATTAAGTAGATTTCAACTTTGTCAAAAGGTTTAAAAAGTAGATCCAATGGTTTCGGAAGGTTTTAGTGAATGCTGAGCCAATTAAGCTGTCAGCCTGGTCAAATGGTTTAGATTGTAGAGTTGAAAGCTTCAAAGGGTTGCAGTAATTATTGTAATAGAAGTGTTGTCGACCTTATCGACAAGAACCTTTCGATGAGGTTAAACTCGAAAAATAGGAGTTAAGCCAACAAAGGTTTAAGCAAACGGTAAAGTAATTAACAAAGCTTAAGACTTCTCTCCATATCCAGTAAAGAGCTTCATTTTATTAAATTTCCCATATCAACACCCAATTAGGTTTACAGTGCTTTTATTAAGAAGTTGCGAGATTAGAATGAGAGAAATCGGATCCCTAAAACATGACCCCTTGGGTCCTATTTATAGACGCAGGCAGCTCCCTTTTTGACTACTTGCTCTCGATTAGGACGAAAGGATTCCCTTTTTTATGCAACTACAAACCTTTCGTCTATGTCGAAAGGTTTTCCCCTTATATGCCATAATGAACCTTTCGACACCGTTGGAAGGTTTTTCTTTCCGATGCCTTCATGAACCTTTCGCCTTTGACGAAAGGTTTCTTTTTTGACGTCTTCATGAACCTTTCGACTCTGTCGGAAGGTTGCCTTTTTGAAGCTTTTTTGAATCTTTCGATGTCGCCGAAAGGCTTGCCTTGTTCCTACTGTTGTGTTCCCTTCGACCTTGTTGGAAGGTAGCTATTCTCCTAATTTCTATGAACCTTTCGACCTTGTCGAGAGGTTTCTCTTCACGTGTTTGTTTTGAATCCTTCGATTTTGTCGAAAGGTTGCCTCTCACTTGATCGTTGTCAAGGGTTGTATTTCCCTTCAATGTTTTCGAGTAGTTGTCTATCATTCTTTGCTGACTTGTCAGTGCTGCAGTCTTCATAAACCTTTCGTCACTGCCGAAAGGTACCCTGGATGTGCTTCTACTGGTTCGAACGGCTTATTATGCTTTCGAAAAGGTAATTAAGTACTTTCTCACATTTTCTTTACTTCTTCATACCCTTCGAAAGGTAAGAACACTTTGGATACTAGGGACAGAACCTTTTTGACTCCTTTTAAAGGTTAATGCTAATGAAATTTGATGATTGCATCCCTTCAACTCTTTCAAAAGTTTGGACCGTGTTTCTCTTCCTTTGCTCTTGTTGAAATTCTCTCAGCCTAGTCGAAAGATGGATTTTTTTGAAGTATCATCCAACCTATGGACTTTGAAAGATTGCCTTGGACTTCGCCGGAAGCTCCTTGTCGGCTGGTATGATTATCCAAAACATCTTAGTACTTTCTGATCTTTCCTCGTGCTCTCGTGACCCTTCTTTCATACCTTCGTTCTTCTGAATATTTTATGATTAACAGATAATAACTAGGTCAAACAGAAAATCTTAGGGTGACGATATTATACGGTTCCATCGACCTGAGAGTACCATAGAATTTCTATATGGATACCCTACTTTGATTATTGATAATTAAGTTTTGATTATTGATAATTAAGTCCTAACAGTCCATCGACCATTTGTTGTTGAGTCTAATTTTTGAAGCACTGGATGTGAAGTACTATTCAGTAGAGAATTCATCTCTTAGTTGTTTGAGGCTAGTACTTAGTATCACCTTCAACTATAGCCAATTGAAAGACAAAATCTCTGACTAATGTAGTACGGAATAATTTTATTAGAACAAAGATTTTGTTTATAGCCTAATCAATTTTAATGTGGATGATATTGGAGTTTTGGCCAATACTAAACTGTATTTCCTAAAGTGATATAGTGTTGATGAAAAGTACATATATAAATTATTATCACTATTTGTACCACTTAAGAATTGTAAAATATGTTTTTATTGAAAGATCTATCAGCAATTAATTTGGCCAAATAGTTACACCACTAATTAAGGTGACATGTGAAAATTATTATTTGAATCATTCAATATTAATTGCTAATGGAATTCATAGTCTGAGTCACACAACCGCATTTGTGGATGCTACGAAAACCACACGATTTAATTGGTTTATGAAGTGTTATAAGTTAGGTTAATTATATTTAAGAAATTTTATTATTATTTATCTAATGTTTTTGGGTATTATTATTAAGTGGGTACCTTGTAGAAATTTTCTATATGCAATTGATGATTACTTAGATGTGTATAAAAGTTAAATACACACATATCGATATATATTTAAACGGGCTTTAAATACCAATAATTAATTAATGGATTTTGTATTTTTTTTATCCATAAATTGATCATGCATGCTCGACCACAGAATGGGATTATTCATCTAGATATTTGAACATAGTTAATTGGAAATTAGAAAATAAAGTTTTAAAGAAAGAATGAGAAAGGTTTTTATTCTCTCCTTATAGTATTGCTCTCCCATTCATTACAGAATTAATTTCTCTTTCTCTCCTCTCATTCATGGTCGCCATAAACTTCATCTATACCCCAGTGGGTGAAAAAATTTCTAACCGAAAAAAAATCAAACAAAATAAAAGCAAGGTGGTTCATTCAATTCTTGCAAGATCGGGTGGTGATTACGGGATTCTAGGAGCTAGTTCATGAATCAAGGTGTCACGAAGGGCGGGACCTACAAAGGTAAATTTATAATTTTATACATTCATATATGTTCATACCTGAATCCAGTTAATGTATGTAACATATTGTAAGGATCCACTTTTTCGTCTTCCAAATCTCGACACTGATACATCCACGGTATTCATGTGTCGTGCACCCAAGTGCTGGAAAGATCAATTGTTAGGGTAAGTAAAAAGAAAAATAAAAGGAATAGGGAAGAAAGAACACAATATCATAATATCACAACGGAACAATAACATATAATATGAAAAGAGATACAAACTGTCACTCTAAGATACATAGCATTTCCGAGCTACAATCCTAAGTACTATCATTAGTCTGCATAATTATAACAACTTATGCTCATAATTGTTGATATATACACAATAGTAAAGTAGCAGAAATAAGATTACTACGGTTGGTGAAACATCCAGCTCGTCTTCTTGAGTTCCAAAGGATATTCAACTAAAACCTGCCTTTCTCAAACTGCTCGAAAGAACGCTTGAGGAATTAAGGGAAAAATAAAACTACGAGTCAGAAAAAAGTCAGATGTGAAAAACTCAAGAATATGATGCATTCATATAACATCGCATTTTTAGACCAATTGAATAACCGAATGGTTTTCCCTTTAAAAGAGCCAACCATCTAATAAGTACATATTGCAATATAATAGATAATGTCTGGGCCATAGAATATAAATAAAAAAATAGCTATTGTTGGATCTCGCGTTTTGGTTCATGTCAAGACGATCAAGACGATATAAAAATGATTGAATATTTGACAAATCTACAACTACAAATTATGAAGACGACTATACTTGAAGATCATCTATTAAGTATGAATTTTGTTTCAGAGTCTAAGTTAGTGTTCACATATGCTAAAATCTATCCTTAAATATTTCACATTCCCTCACATATAAACGATGATTATTTAAAATTGACTTTATTTATGAAAATTCACAAATCAGTCGACTGAATGCATATAGTCAGTCGACTGAACCTGTGCATACATCTACGCATGTATATGTTTTCAAATTCAGTCGACTGAAGTTCCTCGACCAGTCTACTGACCTGATTATAATTGTCATATTTATGAAGAGCGCTTCTTTTCACGAATAGATTTCTTCTTCGCAGAGAGTTACATCCTTTTCTACTCGATAGAACCTTTCACCAGAGGTTGTAACTCTTTATTTACTATAAATAAACATGATTTTCAAGATCAATGTACTTTACTTACTTTTACTTGAATTAACTTTTCTGAATTTACTGCTCTCTTGAATATTCAACTATCTATTGCTTACATATACGATTATAATTATACATTTCTTAAGCAATCTACATCTTCCTAATCTTCATATATACACAATTACACATATTATACTTGAGGAAAAGATTATAAGAAGGGTGTACTTCAATTGCCAAATCCCTATTGTTAAAAAAACAAAAAAGGTTAAGACAATCAATTTACTTGTATTTAAGTCCATTTCGGTTGCTCAGGCGGTCAAGTCCTATTCTGTTACTCAGGCGGAAGAAGTCATGTTCAGTTGTCTAGTCAGTAGAATTCCTATTCGGTTGCTTAAGCAGTGTAAACCTATTCCTCCGAGTTAAGTGAGGGCTGCTCGTTTGAATCCCAAAAGAAGTCTGGGACTAAACATTGAACAACAAGTCCAAACCTGTATGAAAATCTCTGGTATCATTTTACTTTGCTGTTATTTTTATTTTGTAGTTACTTTCCTCACTAATTAACAAGTTCTGTATATATTCCAAATCACAAGATCCTATAGCACGGTCGCTTTTATTTGATATCAGAGCCTGGAATTTTTATAATCGTAACACGGTTATCTGATATTTTAGTAATATGGAACACAACACTAGCACAAGTTTCTTTGAAGGTCAATGTACTACACGACCACCACTATTTAACGGGTTGAACTATAACTATTGGTCTACTAGAACGAGAATTTATATACAAGCTAATATTATGAAACCTGGAATATTACTCAAGCAAAATATCACCTATTACTGAATATTCACAATGGTCTAATACAGAAAAACTTGATGCTACTGCAAATGCTAAAGCCATGAATATGTTATATTGTGCATTAGACAAAAATGAGTTTAATAGAGTTAGCATGTGAGCGTACAATTCATATTACACATGAAGGTACTAACAAAGTAAAATAGAGTAAGATTTCTATGCTTAAGAATCAGTTCCAGAATTTCAAAATGAAGCAAGACGAAACCATAAATGAAATGTACTCTAGATTCCAATATACATACATACATTCATACATACATACATACATACATACATACATACATACATACATACATACATACATATATATATCATTCTCTCTTAGCATTAGGAGAGAAACATACAGACTTTGATTTTGTTTCAAAAATCCTCAACTCTCTAATGGATGAGTGGGAATGAAAGGTCTTAGCGATCGAAGAAGCTAACGACTTTTCAACCATTAAAGCAGAAGAGTTGATAGGAAATCTAATGTCTTATGAAGTCAATCTCCAGGCAAAACGAGTACAGGCGCAAGATAAGAAGAATATAACATTCCAAGCAGAAAAGGATGAATCAGATTTAGATGAGGAAGATATGGCATTTATTGCTAAGAATTTCAAAAAGTTTTTGAAATTCAGGAAGAGCAACAAATTTATAAACAACAAGAACAGCTTCAGCAGTAACAACAACAACAACAAGACATCGTCTTTTGCTCTAAAATGTTATGAATGTCACAAGAAAGGGCACATCAAAAAGGACTGTCCTGATCGAAAGAGAGATAAATTTAAGAACAAGAAAGACATATTCAAAAAGAAACCCTTCTCTGTTACATGGGATGATTCAGAATCATCTTTGTCATCAGATAGTGACAAGACATCGATTTTGAACAAGCCAACGTTTGTTTTATGGCCTTAAATAATGAGGAGAGTGATTTAACTTTTGCTGATTTAGTGGAAATAAATTCTGAATTACTTGATAAACTATGAAACATCGAAGGAAAATATAAAGACACTCTTGAAAAATTGAATAGGATTGAAATTGAGGTAGATATATTATGAAATGAGAAAGAAATTTTAGAAGAAGAACTTGAAACTTCTCAAGAATTTTGTTCTAATACAACTTCTCAATTGTCTATGTTAAGTCAAGAGATAGAAACTCAAAAGGAAAAGAATGATGCTCTTTTAGTTGAAAACCATGATTTGAAAGCAAATATTAAGATATTGGAATTAGATATTCCTAGTCTTATAACAAAATTAGATGATATTACTAAAAATGTCCCTAATTTTAACAAAGGAAGAGAGAATCTTTCTAAAACTACAGCAAAATTCTCAGACGGTTTCAAATAAAAGGGGACTAAGATATAAGCAAGGATCAAAAAGTATTCCTAAGAGAAAGAATTCTTTATATAATAATTTTAAAAAGAAAAATGATAATATTGCAAAATCGGTTTCAATAACCCCAAATCATTCTAAAATAATTAAGATATGGGTTCCTAAAACCAATAATTCTTTAATTGTAAACGATTACACAAATCTTTTATAGAAACTGTTCACAAAAATAAAGATTTTATTTTCAAAAGGAATTCTAAACCCTCTTGGGTTTGGTTTCCAAAGACCTAACTTTTTAGGACCCTAATAAAAAGGTGGGTAACAACGTTAATTCTATATTTTGCAGGTACCACTTAAAAAGAGAGGAAATGGATATTGGATAGTGGTTGTTCAAAACACATGACAGGAAACAAAGAGATGCTAACAAACGTTATCTACTCAGATGGATGCTCTGTCGCTTTTGAAGACAATTCCAAAGGATACATCATCGGCAAAAGCGATGTGAGCAATAACAATATATTCAATTTACCTCTTATTACAAATGCCTTGCTAGTTAAAAATTTAAAACACAATCTACTTAGCATCAGCCAATTGTGTGACAAAGGATTTAATATATCCTTTTCAGAAGATAAGTGTAGCATTTTTGATCAAAACAAAAGTCTTATTTTTGAAGGTTTTAGAGATAAAAATATATATGTATTAATTATGAATATAGACCATAACACTAATTTGTGGCTAATAGCCAAAGAAGATGGTCCTTGGTTATGGCACAAAAGATTTTGTCATATAAATTTCAAAGCTATAAACAAATTATCTAAAAATGAATTAGTAAAAGGTTTACCAAAAATGAATTTTAAAATAAACAACATTTGTGGTGCTTGTCAATTAGGTAAATTATCAAAATCATCTTTTAAATCAAAGAAAAATATTTCTACATTTCAATCACTTGAACTATTGCATTTGGCTCTTTTTGGCCCAACTCAAGTTCAATCCAAAAATCATAGCAAATATGTGTTTGTTATAGTAGATGATTTTTCAAGATATACTTGGACTATTTTTATGAAAAATAAAAGTGATATTTTTGAAAATTTCTAAATCTTTGCTAAAATAATTCAATATCTCAAAAACAAAAAAATAAAAAATATTAGAAATGATCATGGTAGTGAATTCAAAAATGAAGCTTTTGAACATTTTTGTAATAAAAAGGGAATTTACCATAATTTTTCTTTTCCTAGAACACCACAACAAAATGGAGTTGTAGTAAGAAAAAATAGAACCTTACAAGAATGTGTAAGAAATTTATTAAATGGAAGCACTATATGAAAATATTTTTGGTTCAGAAGCTGTAGCAACTACTTGGTATGTTTTGAATTGTGTTTCCATCTGACCACTAATGAAACACACTCCATATGAACTTTTTCATGAAAGGAAACCAAATATCTCATACTTTAAAGTTTATGGTTCAAAATTTTTTACTATAAACACAAAAGAGCAGCTTGGAAAATTCGATCCAGAATCCTATGAAGGAATTTTCATAGGGTATTCAGAATGAAGTAAGGCTTATCGAGTTTTTAATAAAAGAACTAAAACAATCGAAGAAGCACTTCATGTTTCCTTCGATGAAAATTTTATATTTATTAAAAGTCTTGAAGATGATGAGATAATGATTAAGGCGATCAAAAATACGCGTATTCGAAATAATTTTAAAGAAGATGAAAACATTGTTCATAATTTTGGAGAAAACATTGTTCATAATTTTAAAGAAGATGAAAACATTGTTCATAATGAAAATGAATTAAGATCTCCTCCTAATATTTTATGAGATCACCCTATAGAAAATATCATTGGAGAAATTAATTCACATGTCAGAACTAGAAATCAACTTAATCAAATGGGTCACATAGCATTCCTTTCTAACATTGAACCTAAAAACGCTAAAGAAGCCTCTACTGATGACTATTGGATTATTGCTATGCAAGAAGAGCTAAACCAATTCGACCGAAACAAAGTTTGGGACTTAGTTCCTAGACCGAGTGAACAAACAGTCATCGGTACTAAGTGGGTCTTCTAAAATAAAACCGATGAACAAGGAAATATAACTAGGAATAAAACTAGATTAGTTGTACAAGGATATAATCAAGAGGAAGGAATTGACTATAAAGAAACATTGGCTCCAGTCGCTCGATTAGAAGCAATTTGTATCTTACTGGCCTTTGCATGTTTTCATAATTTTAAACTATATCTAATGGATGTTAAAAGTGATTTTTTAAATGGATATATGAAAGAAAATGTTTATGTTGAACAACATCCTCTACTTTCACATGAAAAATTTCCAAACCATGTCTATAAACTTAAGAAAGCTTTATACGGTCTAAACAAGCACCTCGTGTCGGTATGAACATCTTAAAAGCTATCTTGTAGACTTGGTTTTTGAATTTGAAAGGTTGATCAAACTCTTTTTATTAAACGTACTAAAAAGGATATTTTAAGTATTCAAATTTATGTTGATGATATTACTTTTGGTTCTACGAATGATAAGTTATGTCAGGAATTTTCTAACACAATGACCAAAGCATTTGAAATGTCACATATGGGAGAAGTATCATATTTTCTTGGATTACAGATTAAATAATTAGATAATGGAATTTTTATTAATCAAGAAAAATATTATAATAATCTAATTAAATGCTTTGGCATGGTAAATACTTTTGCCAAACCTACTCAAATGAGTACAACAATACATCTCAATCGAGATGAAGATGGCAAAAATATTGACCAAAAATTATATTAAAGTATAATTGGATCATTACTTTATCTAACAGCTACTAGACCTGACATAATGATGAGTATTTTTTATGTGCTCGATTTCAAGCAAATCCAAAGAATCACATATACAAGCGGTGAAATGAATATTGCATTATCTAAAAAAATACCGAAGACATCAGACTTTTCTATCTGAAAGAATATCCTTTCGAGTTAATATCATACAGTGACGCTGAGTTTGGAGGATGTCGAACAGATAGAAAAAGTACGAGTGGGACTTGTCACTTTATTGGACAATCTCTAGTATCTTGGTTTAGCAAGTAACAAAATTGTGTCTTCCTCTCGGCTTGTAAAGCAGAATATACTTCAACTGCTTTAGCATGTGCTCAAGTCATTTACATGCAACAAACACTTCAAGATTTTGGAATTAATCTATCTAACTCAACTATTTTTAGTGATAACACAAGTGCTATAAACTTATTTAAAAACCTATAAATCATTCATGAAAAAAAAATATTGACATCTTTCATCACTTTCTTCATGATAATATTGAAAAGGATATAGTCAGATTAGAATTTGTGTCTTCTGAAAACCAGCTGGCTGATATATTTACAAAAACATTAAATGAAAATACTTTTATAAAATTAAGAAGAGAACTAGGAATTTTATCGTTAAAAGATTTAAAAGTGTTTTCTTTATTTTTTTAGATTTTTTTCCAAAAATAAAAATATCCTTCAAAAATGGAGCTGCCAACACTCGATCTCTAGTCTCACGGTTGGAAATCACATGCATTTCCTTTTTGCTATATGGTTTTTCACATCTGAGGTTATATTTCACCTTTCTTTATGTATTTTTATTTTTAGAGTTCAAATTTTAAACCATATATTAGCTTTACTTTCTAACCAATCATCTCTTTTCTGGTCATAATCAATTCTACTATTAGTTTGATTGCTAATTTTTGAAAATTTATGTCTTATATAATCCTTTATTTGCTATACTTTCTATATCATTTTATAAGCAATTACACAAGCTTTTCATCATCATGTCTTCACAAGAATCTTCAGTGTATTCCTCCATACACTGTTCCTCTCTATGTTCTGGGTGTATTAGTCTACCAACTCCTACTCCAATTTACGAGCCCGCTCCTATAGTCCCTCATGGCTATCATACTGGATATACGCTTGAATCTAAGCGAGTGCGAAGGAATCTTGGTTTTGGTTCTCCATCTTTTGCTGAAAAAATAGAAGATATACACCATTATCAAAGAGAATCATTAAGCAGACAAAGAGAGATGTTCTATGAACAGAAGAACCCTGGTAGGAGAATTAGTCTACTTAAGAAATTTGCTCTAAAATTTGGTGTTTTCCCTCCTTTAAACAATTATGTGCATAATCCATCTCTCTAGCGGCCACCTTATTCTTCGAATTCACGGGATCGCTCTACTATTCAGTCGACATGAGAAATTACCAAAATCGAGCTGGAGGAATGTGCAACTCCCACGTCTTTTGGATCCTTCAAATAATTTTCTTTCTATTTTTTATCTGTACTATTTTTTTAATATCATTGTATATTTTTCTTTGTGTAATAAAATTGATGATCTGCTTTGTCAGGCAATTCAGTTGACTGGTTCATTCCAAACAGCCGACTGAATACTGTTAAAAATAAAAAATTCCTGCATTTCAGCTAACCGACTTAATAATTCAGTCGACTGAATTCCCCAGAAATGAACTAATTATTCTCGGGAAAAATTCAGCCAACTGAATCATAAGGTCAATCGACTAAACCTGCTTCCTGACATTTTAATGGGTCTCGGATTATCATTCAGTCGATAAAATTGAATATCCAGTCGATTGAATCAGAAATCGGTTTTTTTAGTGCAAACAAACATTTCAATTCCCAATATAAACTTCATAAAATCAAACAACCCTTCATTATTTTGTTTACCCTTTCACTCTATATATATCTCCTTCACCAAAATCCCTAAATCCCTACATCAATTTCAAGTTTTCTTCTCCCAACCCTAACTCAAAATGCCTCCCAAAAGAGCAAGACCCTCCTCCTCTGTTGGACCCTCTGAATTACAAATTAGAGGATGGCTTCACAATGAAAAGGCAGTACAGAGATTCGATAAGATGAAAAATTCTAGAATCTATGAAGGTTCTTTTGTCAAATATCTCGATTTTCCCTCCTATGCAATACAAGACCTTACTAGAAGAAGTGGATTGGAATCCTTACTCGATTACAATGCCAACAGCTTAAAGATAAATCATCTCCTTATCAAGCTTTTCTATGCGAACCTCAACTTGGATCACCACAATATTCAAAACCCCGACGATTGTATATGAACTGTCATATGCAGTGTGAAGATATTCTTACATGTTGCTCGACTAGGAAGGATTCTCCATTGCCCTTCCAAATGAGAAGATTTAATAGAGATTGAAGTTAACATGGACAACCGAGATAGAACTAGCCATCTTTTTCTCTCCAACGACTTAACAGAACTCAAGGCAATAAAGCTTCAACCGAAGGCTAGAGTCATGCATCGAGCTCTTACTCATTCTATCAATCCTCGTACGGGCAGCTACGAGAAGGTTTATAGGTGAGATTTTCAATCGCTATATGCTATTTGGGGACAACATTCCGTTAATTAGGCTAAGGTAATTCTCAACGAATTTCCAACTTTTAACCAAGGCCATATGAAAACCATATACTACGGTGCTTATATTATGAGAACTATTCATCACTTCAAAATTAATCTCCCTAATTCAGACTATTCGACAATTGGTTCCCTTAAGAACAAAACTCTAAGCCTTATGGGACTTACAAAGCAATACCAAAGCCGCACTATAATGACCTTTGAACATTGGCTAGAAAACCAAGTGGCAGGTCAATCCCAACCTTCTTCCAGACAACAAGCTCCACAAACCGAAGCCACACCCTCTTCCCAACCACAACCGCCACGAGAATTCCATGAAATTGAAGAGATTGGACCGGAAGCTCAACCACGAGAAGCTTTGACAATTGTCTCTAGAAACCAAAAGATTTTAGATAGGCGACTATCTCGTGTTGAGACAACTGTTACCCATGTTGAGACAACCGTTACCAAAGTAAGCTCAAGGCTAAATCACATCAAAGGCTTTTTGAATAATATTTAGGAAGTACTATCTTATGGATAATCCTCCACCACATCCATCCGTGTGCCTACGATTCCAGGGAAACGTCCACAACCTCATTTCACTTTGTTAACTTTCGAAGAAGGACAAGAAGGAGATGAAGAAGGAGAAGAAGTGGGTGGTAAAGGAAGAGACTCTGGTGGCAAAGATGAAGAAACCGAACAAGATGATGAAGAAGGAGAGGACAACTCTGATGGTAATGATGATGAGTAAGTGGTCTTCTACTTTGTCATATTAAGTATTTTGGAACAATGATATGTATTATTTTGGAACAACGATATGCTTTTAATGCTTTAAAACTATGTAGTTTGTTCTACGTTGTGTCATTATTCGTATATGCTCTTATGCTGATCTATGTCGTGAATGTTATGAATGATGGTATATTTCTTACATATTTTATATATATATACATATCTCCTTTTTGTCAATGACAAAGGGGGAGAAGAAGTGTTGTACTAAAAAAATTGGCGGGTTTAGCAAAAATTTCATCTTAGATTCAAGGGGAGTTATATAAGGATTTTTGATGAGATTTGGCTCATATTTCGATATATCATAAAGAGTTTCCATCACTCAAAAAGGGGGAGAATGTTGGATCTCAAGTTTTGATTCATGCCAAGACGATCAAGGCGATATAAGAATGATTGAATATTCGACAAATCTACGACTACAAATTATGAGGACGACTAGACTCGAAGATCGTATATCAAGTATTAGAGTTTAAGTTAGTTTTCAAATATGTTAAAATCTATCCTCAAGTATTTCACACTCCCTCACATATAAACGACGATTATTTAAAATTGACTTTACAATGTTTTTCAAACTGGTTTTATGAATATTCACAGATCAGTCGACTGAATGCATATAGTCAGTCGACTGAACCTGTGCATACATATGTGCATGTATATGTTTTCAAATTCAGTCGACTGAAGTTCCTCGACCAGTCGACTGATCTGATTATAACTGTCATATTTATGAAGAGATACTTTTTTTTCACGAATAGATTTCTTCTTCGCAGAGAGTTACATCCATTACTGCGCAACAGAACCTTTCACCATAGGTTGTAACTCTTTATCTACTATAAATAAACATGATTTTCAAGATCAATGTACTTCACTTTACTTACTTTCACTTGAATTAACTTTTCTGAATTTACCGCTTTCTTGAATACTCAACTATCTACTGCTTACAGATATGATTATAATTCTACATTTCTTAAGCAATCTAAATCTTCCTAATCTTTATATACACACAATTACACATATTATACTTGAGGAAAAGATTATATGAAGGGTGTACTTCAATTTACAAATCCATGCTGTTAAAAGAACACAAAAGGTCGAGACAATTAATTTAATTACATTCAAGTCCTTTTCGGTTGCTTAGGCCGTCAAGTCCTATTCGATTGCTATGGGAGAAGAAGTCTTATTCGATTGTCAAGGCAGTAGAAGTCCTATTCAGTTTCTCAGGCTGTGTAAACCTATTCCTTCGGGTTAAGTGAGGGCTGCTAGTTTGAATTCCAGAAGGAGTATGAGACTAGACGTAGAACGGGAAGTTCGAACCAATATAAAAATCTTTGGTGTCATTTTACTTTACTGCTATTTTTATTTTATAGTTACTTTTCACACTAGTTAATAAGTTTTGTATATATTCCATATTACACAATCCTATAGCACAATCACTTTCATCTATGTTGCATGTACAGTATAACAATATTATGTATAAAATCAATATCATAAGGTGTCTTTGCATATATGGATTTTCGATTGGAGGTGCCTAAGTATGTCTAGAATGGGCTTAAAGAAAAGGGTCAGAGATGTCCTTCCACGCCGCATATATCTTTAGATAATGTATACCATAAGAAAAGCATAGATTGTCCACGCCTGATCACGTGACATTGATCGCCCTCACATGCTTATCCAAAAGCATAAGTATATACAGATCTGATATACCCTTGGGTTAGCTAAACCCCTGGCTATATTTCTGCTCTGGTTTCTATTATTACTGATGATGTTGTCACATTCAGCATCTCATCATGTAGATCATTGTCACTCAAATAGATCTAGAATCTCTCTCTGGATTCTAGCATCTTGAACATTCCATGAATCCATACATGGATTTTAGCATCTCGAACGTTACACAAATCCCTATGTGTTTCTCAAAGTTGACACAAAAATTGTCGAACACAAGGCATTTTCAAAGTGCATCCATAGTGACCTTTTCGCTTCTAACTTTCACAAAATTGTTTCAAAAGTTCTACAACTTTTTCAACCAATTCTTTACCGTCCCATATATCAAAATATGTGTAGAGAACAACCAAAATTTATTATGTCACAATATATTAACATACCGACAATTTGAACAAGTTCAAAGCAAGGATCTTTCAAAGTGCGCTTATAACGACTATCGCTATACAAACATTTTCATATTCACAACAATTCAACACATAAGCCAACCAAACATGTAAACATAATTTCTAGGCCACAATACATGTTTTAGGGAGTAACAGAAGTGAAGATATATAATAAATTTGTCATTTGCATTCAAAAGCAAGTAAGGTCCAAAAGTTATAACTTTAATTAGTTAACTTTAACTTCAACTTTTTATTTCAAACACATAATATATTTACACAGTATGTAATCACTCAATGGTGAGTAGACTCATCTAACCCCATTATAAACATAAAGCACCAACACCAGAACACTAGAGCAACTTCCTGCCATTGCCAAACATCTAAAGCTTCCACCTTTAGCCTTCAGTCGTTCAAAGCCACTCCTCCTCTTCTTCATTTGCTCAGGATTTGTGCTCTACTTCTTCCATTTTTGACTTACTTTCCATTCTTTTGAAAGTGAACTAAGGCTATAGTTAATGTTCGAGAGGGTTTGGAGTTGTTTTGATATGTTTTCAAGAAGATTAAAAAGGAGAAGGTTGTGAGAATACTTAAGCTTTTTTTTCAAAAAACATGCAATTAGATTATGAAAATAAAGATAGACGAAGTGTAAATTTCAACAAGGCCAAAATACCTCCTCTACCCTTCCTTTGGCTGGCCAAAACCATGCCCCCCATGTGCCTATCACTTCTTCTTTCCACCTCACTTTCCTTTACAAAATATTTTTTCCTTAGATAATTACCAAACTACTTCTCTTCATAAATATCTACCAAATATATCATGCATGACATCATCCATATTGAATTTTCCATAAATGACAGAATATTTTTAGTTGCTAATTAACTACATTTACACGTTCCAAAATGTTCGAATGGATTCTATGGGGTAAAAAGCTATTTATCAATAAAACAATTTCCGGTCACGTTATTATATTTCCTCGAACTATTTATTTTTGTGAACATTTTCTAAAGAAAATCTACCATCATAAGTTATTATGTAAAAGGGGTAAACAAAATTATTAAATCACTTTAATCACATTTAATATAAAATTCAAATAATTAAATAATTTAGATATTTAAATATGAAATGTTCTAAATTCCGAATCGTTACATTCTCCCCCACTTAAAATGTTTTACCCTTAAAATTATAGCACGAGCAACAAAAAGAAACAATCACACATTAATACTTAACAATATTCATAATCACTAGCAAACATAGCTCATGGTTTTCCTAGGTTCAAAACCCTCTCATCATATAAGGATGATAAATAACCTACTAAGAATACCTTACTCTTAATAGCCTTAGGTCATTACTGGGTTGATTATTCATACTTCCCCTAGAAAAAATCAACGAGTCGTTCCTAAGCTGTCTATAAGCCAATAAAAAAATAACATACAAATATACTTAAGACCATACGATGCATGTGTATTATCCGTACACAATATCAAATTTGATTGCTTGCTCGATCACGTAAATTTCACTTCTAAACTAGTATAGATTACTTGACCTCTTTGGTGTAGATTCCAATCCGGTTCCTTGATCAAAAACCTCTATTCTCCTTATATATCCCTATACTATGATAGAAAACCTTAAGATCATATCAAGTATCCATTTTAAGTGTTCGCTGTTGAAAATCGAGTGAAAAATCCATGTTTAGATTGGTGCAAATCACCTCAAAACTATTTACTCGAATTCTGGATCAAGAACTATCATACAAATAAAATGATCTATGTACAACTTACGTATTTTATTCCATTGGTTTCTTAATTATAGAAGTTACTTTTTAATTACACTTGTTTACATACGTTGTATATTATTCGATACTAAATCATTTATGAATCCTTTTAGAACAACATTACTCAAGCTTATAAATGTTTCTTAAATTAAGTTCATACTCGTATAATATTCCACTGCATCCTAAGACCATATATCAACCACCAAATTCATTTTACTTAACAAGGATATTCAATAAATCTAAAAATTATTTTAACTTGCTACATTCTCATTCAAGAGTTACGAAAATTCATCTTTTGTATTTTCAAAAATAGATTTAGCTTCAAGCTCTATAATGATTTGGAAGTTTCCAGCCATCCAAAATATTTATTTGAAAGATATAATACTAAGTATCATAATCTTAATTTCATAAACCAATTTCCCGAATATTTACTTAAAAACCATTTTCAAAGACATTGGAATTTAAGTTCTCAAATAATCAATTTAAATCTTCTTCGTTCATAAACCATACTTTGAAAATTTATAATAAATTCTTAAATTAAAATAAACTTCTAGCCCAACATTATCATCGAACGCTTTGTAGTCAAAACATGAAACTCAATTCATAAGGTGTTCATTTCAATGCACCCATAAATAATGTCTACCTAACCTATGCAGTAAAAATTTAAACTGCTCATAAACTAGTCAAGCAATTCAATAAAAAATAATAATCAATACTTATAAATTGATCGATCATGACTAGTCAATCAATAAACGATAAAAATGCTAGTAAACTGGTTGAGCAAGACTAAGCTTATAAATGAGGGATAACAAACGAACATCATTAATCCCTACATTAGTTAAATAAAGTTTTATAATTCAAACTCATATAAGTTACCTTATACAAAATATTTAAATTTTCGCAGTTGAAATACCTTTAAGGCATACATTTATAATTAATTAAAATGCGGTCACATATGTATAATACGATCAACTCATTCTAGGGCATCGCTTGCCCTATCTCTAATGTATTTTACCCAATCAAAGCCAAAGTTCTCGCTTAACCATCAGCTCTAATACCAAGTGTAACGACCCATCTTTTCAACCCCCAAATGTTGACACTAATACATCCACGGTATTCATGTACCGAGTACTCAAGTGCTAGAAAGATAGATTATTAGGGTAAATAAAAAGAAAAATAAAAGAAACTAGGAAGAACGAATACAACATAATAATCTCACAGTGGGACAATAACATATGATATCAAAAGGCAGTACAAACTATCACCCTAAGATATATAGCATTTTAGAGTTAAAATCCTAAGTACTATCATGAGCCTGGAAGTTATAATATTCTGTCCTCATAATATACGTAATAGTGATGCATCGAAAATAAGATTACTATAATCAGTGAAAAATCTAGCTCGTTTCCTTGAGCTCTAAAGGATATCCAACTAAAACCTGCCATTCTCAAACCAATCGAAATAACACTCAAGAAATTAAAGGAAAAATAAAACCATAAGTCAGATAAAATCTAATGTGAGAAACTCAAGAAATATGATGCTTTCATACAACGGCGCCTTTTAAGACCAATTGAATCTCCGGAATGGTTTTCCCTCAAAACAGCCAACAATCTATTAAGTACATATTGCGATATAATAGATAATGTCTAAGGTGTAGAATATAAATCATAAAATAGCCATGCTTCATGTATACCACAACAATATTATTTATACAATCAATATCGCTATGGCATTCACATATATGGATTTTTCGTTAGAGTTGCCCTTAGTGCGTTGAGAATGGGCCTGCTGACAAGGGTTAGAGAGATCCTTTCGAGCAGCGTGTATCTCTAGATATAATATACTATAGGAAAAAACATAGCTGGTCCACACTCGATCACGTGGATTGAGGATCATCGTCTTCACATGCATATCTGAAAGTATCACTAGATACAAAGCTGACATACCCTTGGGATAGGTAATCCACCTTGCTATGCCCCCATACTATGATTTATATCATTACCGAAGGTGACGTCACGTTCACATCTTATCAGACGAGCCATCGTCACTTGAACAGATCTTGAATCCCTCTCTGGATTCCAGCATCCCGATGAATAGATCTCGAATCTCTCTCTATGGATTCCACCATCTCGTACAGTCCACAAATCCCCATACAGATTCTAAATAAGTCCTCCGACAAATGCTAACATTGTCTTCTCTCTTGGTACCAGCCTCAAGACCTATATAGTCCCACACGAAAGCATCGTTTGAAATGTTAACGCCGACCTCTCCTTTGGACTTAGCCTTAGGGTAGAAACTGCAAATCTATAACATTTCTCTTCACAATCATTGCTAGAACGTAGATCACATATATTTGAAGTGGCTGTGGTTTTGAGTCATCTTATATAAGTATTGCCATTCATCCCTCTGATTAGGCAGTATCTAAACAGACTTGATGAATAGAACTTGAAAGCTATCGAGGTAGAAGACACGAAGAAATAGCCGTAATATTAAGAAAACAAAATGGAACTAAGGTTATGAGCCAAAGTCAAAACCAACATAAAAGTTCCAAACCTAATTGCACAATCTGATGGATCGATACTGAACCATCCCTTTGGTTCATTACCGATCGATATAAGTGCACCTAAACCACTTCACTTTTCTCACACCATTTGGTCTCAGTGCAAAAAGCTCACTACATGACCCATTGATCGCTATCTTATCATATGATACCAAATAGCTCAAGTATAAGGAACTAGCAACTTAACTCCTCCATCGATCTATCCCATTGGCAAAGAAACAAGCTCATGGCCATACAAAAAAGTCAAGAAACATGAAGCTAACAACATATCGGTCCATCCTGAGGTGGCCAAAAGTGATTTATGATCGATTTTTATGGATTGGTACCGATACATCTATATTGCTCAACTAGCCACTTCTTCTCTTGAGCAACTACCAGGAGATTGTGGAGAAAGTGGGGATGAACGTGCTGGAGTCTTTCTCTGTGACCTACATCTATGAATAAGCATAGAGCGGCTTCATTTTGGGGTTCAAGAAATCTTTTACATATTCTTGCAATTGGCTATCAAGTGGTACCGAGCAATAAGAACATCACTTGTAAAACATTAATATCATTAATAAAAATCTCAAGCGGACAAAGCCATGATTGGCAAACCACTATAAACATGTTTTGTTTAGTTTTTAATAATTTTAATATACTTTTCATTACTTGTTATTCTCTACCCGATCTATTAGGTGTTGGTGCCACATTTTGATGCCTTTACCGAGAAATGATTCTCAGGCCTGTTTGGATCCAGCATCTACTATTAGATTGTTTAAATTCGAGAGGTAGATCCAATTTCCTTTATTTTTGGAATTTCTAAATACTCGGATTTTGAAGAATTTAGATGAGAACTTTCTCCATAGCCCCCAGAAGAAACCAATCCACCACGTCCCATGCTATTGAAGACATTGAGGAAGTCGGTCCTCAACACGCTGCAAAAGTTACACAGTCAGATGCTGCAGATGTTCAAAACCCAATGGATGTGATTACTCAGGTTGAGATGAACCATATTATGAAGCAGATGTGCGATAAGCTTCAGGAAAGCTACAATGAATTGAATGCACAGATGAAGCGAAGCTTGGGTTGCTGAACCAGTTAGCTAGCAGTTGCAGGAGAACCAGAGGTGACAGATACACCTTCTAATTTGGAGTCTTGCAGGTCCTTGTCATAGGAGCATAAGAAAAGGGGAGGGAAAAAAAAAGATGTTTAGGAAGGATATTGGGACATCATAAAACAAAGGGCGGGATTGAACCATGGCCAAGGTCTATGGATCGGTACAAACCAATCAAGAGGTATTGGTATAGAACCATCCCACTTGGGTGCAAGTGCTCGACTCATGAGTGATGGTGTTGGTTTGACTTTTGGACGTGCTGTAGACAACCAGGATGTCAGAGGTCAAGCGGTTACTACAGATCTACTTCAAAGTGAACATGTACACGAAATTGATGAATGAACGATTCTCTTGGATTCATAGGAATCCAGGTATCGTGAGATTAACCAAGAGCATTTTTTGGGCTAAACACTCAAGGTATATTATGATTATCGTTGTTCGGTCAATCCACCTAAGTCAGATTTAACTGAAATGGTCAAAAGACTGATTAATGAGGGCCAACCTTGGACGAATGATGAGCGGATTATATCCTTAAGCTAGAATACATTCACAGAGGAGATCATACATGTGTTGTACCTGAGGAGATTTTTAACGTCAACGATGCTATTATATGGGGGAAAAACCATTCGAGGTAACACTTATGGAAATATGAATGGCAAATGGATTCTGCCAAAGCTACTGATGTAGTAAGTTGTCATTTCTCGATTATCTTGGAAGGCATGGCGACGATGTGGTTCGTCAGGCTGCCACCGAGATCCATATCGTCTTTCGAGCAACTATCGTAAAAGCTCATCGAACAATTCCTTATGCATTCGACCCATGAAGGATGTTATGTCACTTTCCAACCTTTTACAGGAGTAGGATAGTCTTTAAAGGATTTCTTACATCGATCTTATGCTACAATGGCAGAAGCGAGTAATACTCAGGAGGATATCTTATTGATAGCACTAATTAGGGGATTCACTCCGATACTGGTTTTAGGAGATGATTGGAAATGAAACCCCTGTCGACCATGGATGTTTTCTATAGGAAGGCTAATAAGTTATTGTTGCTAGAAGGGGCACGCACTCGTCCCCGAAGGGATGATGCTGGACATTCAACTGAACCAATACATAGTAATGTCGCTATAAAACAGTCCGAAGGGAGTTCCAACAAGTTAATGTGAATGTAGAGAACCGAAGTGACAGGGTAAGAATAACAACAGAGCTAATGATAAGAAGCCGGATTTAGGGAGATGTCCAAGAATCCTGAAGTTTGATAATTATGCTCCATTGAAACTCAATTGAAAACATTTACTTGGCTACTCAAGGTAAAGAGTAGTATATGAAGTCGGCTTCTAGTGAGTCGACTAAGAGATCTAGGAAGTTTTGCAGATTTCATTAGATGTGGTCGAGGAATTGATTCACAAAAAGAAACTATAACAGTTTGTGCAAGCCCCGCAGGATAGCTGGCAAGGAACTTTTAACCCTCTGTAGGGGCAAGTTGGGCCTGGTGTTGATGAGCCCAAGTGGCTTGGGAAACGTCTTGTAATTAACACTATTATTGGTGGACACATCCAGTTGAGAATAGTTGGAATGAGATGGAGGGTATGCTAGCGCTTTGAAGCATGTAGTGACTGAGAGCTGTTTTGTAGTCGAAGATGGTGCTCTAGTAATGCAGCTTAGAAATATGATAGATAAAATTGTTTTTCACGACCGAGATGCTGATGGGGTAGAGGCCCTGACTATTGATCCACTTGTTATAATGGCCGCGATTGGCCCTACTGTAGTAACGAAGGTGTTGGTTGAGTGTGGGAGTTCAGTCCATATTTTGTTTAAGAGAGCCTATGACCAGATGCTTCTGGGGGAAAGGACTAAAGCCACGTAAATCTTGGATCCAGGTATTTAAAAGGACGACCACTAAGCTAGTGGGATGCGCGGATCTTCTGATGGTACTTGGAGAGGGTGACTACAAGCGAGTTCGTGTCGTGCCTTGTGTTGTGTTGGACATTTTTTCTACTTACAGTGCTTTTCTAAGCCGGTCGGCCCTTACTGAATTCAGAGCGAACGTCACTCTTTGTTGCCTAATGATGAAATTCCTGACCGAAATGGCAAGGGAATTGTTTAAGGAGACCTAGGGCTTAGTCGTGAGTGTTCTATTGCCAAACTAAAAGGAAGCGAGGCAAAGGGAGGAAGGAAAAGGTGTGAAGAGAATCTCTAGATCAAGGATCGGGATGCATAGCAACCATCGCTTGAAACTGGCTCGGGAAACATTATCGGTTCATAAGGATATGGATCCAAGGAAAGAGCCGGAGGATGGAAGGGCAGCCCCAGTCATGTTAATGATCAATGTCCCGATTAGCTACGCCTACATTGGTATTGAAGGTCAGATCATAGCTTAGCACAAAAATGGTGAAAGAAACAGTTGGTTTTCTCTGGACGGACCTGGGTATGTTCGCCTAGACTCACTCAAATACATGCGGAATATCAATGGAGGTAGAGAGCCATGCATTAAACTTAAATCCAAAATGCATTCCTATGAAACAAAAATGCCACAGCTTGGGCCCAAAGAGATCTATTGCACTTAAAGAAGAAGTGGAGAAGTTGAAAGACAATGGCATCATCCATGATGCTGTGTAACCAAAATGGGTATCAAATCCAGTTTTGGTAAAAAATTTGAATGGGAGGTGGAGGATGTGGATCAACTGTTTTGATCCAAATAAGGCGTGCTCGAAGGGCAGCTTCCCACTCCCGAGGTTAAATCGACCGGTGGATTCGATGGTTGGATACGATTTGCTATCTTTCATGGATGCGTACTCTGGATACAATCAGATTCTGTTGCACATAATAGATCAAGAACACACTAGCTTCATAACCGATCTAAGACTATACTATTATCTTGTGATGCCCTATGGATTAAAGAACGATGGGGCGACTTACTAGTGGCTGGCGAACTAGATGTTTAAAGATCAGATCGGGATTTTAATGGAAGTTTACATAGATGGTATGCTCGTGAAGTTGCAGCATTCAGGGAACCACAATAATGGTTTAGCAGAGATGTTCAGTGTTCTTCAAAAGTATGGGATAAATCTTAATCATTTGAAATGCTCATTTGGCATTGTGTCAAGAAAATTCTAAGGTTTGATTGTGAATTCCCGTGGAACTGAAGTTAATTCGGAGAAGATTGAAGCACCAAGGAACTTTAAAGCTCCTGAAATGATCAAAGAGCTTCAGAGTTTGAATGGGAAGGTCACTGACCTGACCATATTCATTTCAAGAGCCACCAACAAATACATCCCTTTCTTCGATGTGATAAAGAAAGGGAAAAGGAACTTTGCTTGGACTTGAGAATGTATACATTGCATTCTAGGCTATGGTGAATAACTTACAAAGACCCCCATTCTGTCGAAGTCGTTGAATGACGATGACTTGTTTATTTATTTAGGAGTGCCGGTGCACACTTTGAACGCCGCCTCATGCATAAAGAGTCTTAGATCCAAGGACCTATGTACTACATCAATAAGAGGTTGGCAGGAGAAGGAAAAAACCTTCTGAAGCTAGAAAAGCTTGCATGCTACTATTGATCACTCCAAGGAAGCTTCGTCCCTACTTTCGGAATCATCTGATCGAATTTCGGATCGACCAGACTTTGAGACAAGTCTTGAAATGACTTGAGAGTTTTGGAAGGCTGTTTAAATGAAACATTGAATTAAGCCAGTACAACAACAACTTTAGTGCCATCTAATAACATTGTTTTGGCGCTGAAGCCGTTCTAGCGACTCTTGAGAAACATCCGATTTATTATGCCCTAAAACTCGACTTTCCCACAAAGAACAACGAAATAGAATATGAGGCCTTGATTGCAAGACTCAAGATTGCCAAAGAACTACGAGTTAAGACATTACATATCTTCTGTGATTCCCAGCTAGTGGTATGTCAAGTGTGGAAGGGGTTTCAGGCGAAAGGAGCAAGGCTGGCTCCTTATCTAAATCAAGCCCTTGAGCTACTTAGTGATATTGAGTATTACACCTTAATAAATATTTCCAGAGAGAAGAATGCGAAAGCAAACTCACTGGCTATGTTGTCCAGTTTTCGGGATGTGTAGCACATGAGCTCGATCTTGGTGAAAGTACTGTTAGCTCCAAGCATCGATCATATGGATGTCAATTCGATCTTGAAAGATAAACCCAAGCAGAAGTCATGGATGACTCCAATAAAGAAGTATCTACAGAGAGGAATCCTTCCAGATAGGATGAACGAATGACGTTATCTCCTTCGTAAAGCTGCAAGATTCATCACGCAAGGGGTACATTACAAGAAGGGTTTCTCTATCCCTATGTTTCGGTGTGTTATCGATGAGGAGGCCAAGCGAATACTGAAATAAGTTCATGAAGGAGCCTATGGCAACCATACCAAGGGGAAACCCTAGCAAAGAAGATCCTTCGTCACATGTATTTGTGGCCAACTATCAATCTTGATGTAGCTGATTACACCCAAAATTGTAACAATTGCCAAAGATTCACAAGATACCGAGACCTCTAGCAATGGAGATTACTCAAATGGTGAACCTATGGATGTTTTTCAGTCTGGAGAATTGATATCATTGATGTGTTGCCAATATCCAAGGGTGGTGTGAAATATGTCATCTTCGTTGTTGATTACTTCACCAAATGGGCTAAGGCAGAGCCATTAGCCACAACAACCACAAAGAAAGTAATAAATTTTTTTGTTAGGAATATCATTTTTTGATCCTATAGAAGATTGGCTCCGATAACGGTACCCAATTCAACAGTGCCGAGTTCAAGGACTTTAACTGTAGAAACTGCATCGAGAAGAGGTTTGCTGCAGTGCGCACTTCTAGGAGAATGGACAGGTCAAAGCAGTGAACAAGATTATCAAGTCCATTCTTAAGAAGCATTTGGAAAAGGGTAAGGGCAAGTGGGTCGATAAACTTACATTAGCAGTTTAGGCTTATCAAATGTCTCACAAGTCAATGACTGGCCGTTCTCCATTCGTCTTAGCTTATGGATCAAAGGCTATGCTCCCGATCGAACTTAAAGTACCTTCTCATCGACTGACTCGCTATAACCTATGGACGAATGAGGAATTCCTACCGGAGAATCTCAAAATGATTGATGAGAAGCGTAACAAAACTGAGTTGAGAGGAGCAACATGTCGTAACCAAGTCGCGTGATACTATACCAAGTTCAGGACTCGCACATTTGAGATTGGCGATCATGTTCTTAAATGAATCTTCCCTGGCACTAGGAAGTTAGGCCCGACTTAGGAAGGTCTATATGCAGTTGAACAGAAGCTTGGTGATGGTATATTCAAGCTGGCAATGATGGACGTAATCTCACTCCCACGAGTGTGGAATAGCGAACACTTGTAATGCAATTTCACTTGAATTTAGACATACTTTACCTACAAACAGACAGAATTTGTCATTTTTGTTGTTTATAAAAGGAATGACTTCCGGAGCTCATAAATTTTTCCGTGCTCGAATTTAAACTGTGAATGGTGTTATATTTAAATAAACTTACATGTGTAAAATGTAGGTGTGTAGGTGCTCAGAGATAGATGTTGATTGAAGCGACTGCAGTCCATGATCGGACACATAAGTCTAAAGAAAGATGCCAAACAAATCTTTAATGTAGGACTTGGGGATTAGAGTATAAACTATCAAAGGGCGAATGTGACATTTTTCCTTTACTGCTCATGCCCAGAGTTGGGCAGAGCATCAATACTTTGCCTGGAGTAGGCAAGAAAAAAGCTCTATGTCCGGAGGCAGGCGGGATCTCATTTCTGAACTTCGATTAACACCCGAAGTTAGGCATAATCGAAGGCAGACATCCTGGATGAGAATGTTTTGATCACTATGCTAAGCGGCTAACTCCGACCAATGCCTGGAGTTTGGCATGTTATGTATAGGCACCCCAAAGAAGGATGTCCAAAGAGCCACCTACAGGGGCATTACTAAGATTGACCCCCGGAGATAGGTGCGATTGCGCTCGAAGCGCCCTTAAAGTGGTGTAGCGATAACCTTTAAAATAATTATACTTCGGCCAAGTTTCAAAGGTGAACATGGTCATATTCAAATAGACATCCTATAGATTATTCTTTAATCAGTCAAACAGACTAGTCTGATGAAAACAACAAGAATTGGATCGCAAACGCATTTAATGTAAAGTGCGCTTCTCAAACACCTACGCATATTCAAAAAGACTTGAACGAAACAATATTTTTATTCCCATCAAAATAAGTACAAGTGTTATTAGCATCCAAACTAAAAAGAAGAAAGCGGGGGCCAAATCCGCATATCAGAAAAAAGTACCTATGTATTGCTACACAGCAAAAACATAAAAAAGACAAGCAGTCACTTCTTCGATTTATGCATTTATCCTTTCTTTCCATCACCAGATAACTGCCCACCTACTTTTCTTCGATGTTCCTTTTATTTCCTCGTTCCCCACTTCCTTAGCCCTTAACCGGGGTGCTATAAGTGACGAGTGCACTCTGAGTGCTCCTAGGTATAGGTAAAGTAATTAGAATGCAAGTAGGATCAAGGGGAAAAGCGAAAGATAATGAAAGAGGGAAATAGTCAACCTATTCTTGCTTGATTTTGCTGGAATCCAGGACTTGTTCATCATGTATCTCCACATTTGAGCTTCATAATAGGCCCCAAGGTGACCATCATGAAAATACCCTCATCGACTTGAATTTCTCGAAGCTCACGGATCCCTTCTTCATCCAAAGCTTGGAACTTCTATGCACCAAGACTGGGAGTATCGCTAACCGAGATGCTTAGGATCATCCCAAAAATAGTCAATGGTCGTTGTTGCATGTGGGCTCAGTTGGGATCTCTCCTTTGGTAGATCTAAAATTGCGAGTTAACTTGAAATTTGAGAAAGATAAAACGAGAGATTAGTGTCGTCGACCGTTGTCATATGTAGTCTCTCAAATGTTTTTGAAGTCAACGATTACCTCCACCGTATTGTGGCTCTAAACATGTAGGAGTGCTGACTAAATTTCCCTCCTGAATAGGAGATGACATGCTGGACCTATGAAACCGTGGTGCATCCAAATTATACCTAGGATTGGTGAAACGATGTAAAGAAACTGAAGATATTGATTTTATTGCATTTATATTTTTGATACAGAGAGACTTTTTATATATATTTTTGATACAGAGAGAATACAATTCATGTATCAATGAGAAAAGAAAAGAAATAAAAAGAGTGGGCTCGGCCCAGGCCTAATTACATAAACAGGAGATGATAACGGTTGGTTTGGGTTGATATCTGCATTGTCTCAATATCGTTGCCTCAATACCCCTCCTCAAACCAAACCAGTTCGAGGGTTAGGGTTTTTTTTTCGAAATCAAAAATGGCTGCTGCGAAAATAGAAGCAGAGCGAAATTTCCTTCAAATTGCGTTCTTTAGGCAAGACGAAGCAAATCTGGAATGGTTAAGGCTTCAATTCCAGCGAGCAAACCTCAGATTTGATTCTCGGCTTTGAAGGAACAAGCTTTGCTACAGGAAGTGATTCTCCTGATAGATCCAAAAGGTTGAGTCTTTGTCTTGTTAAGCGATCTTCGGATCTTTCAGTTGTGGTTGAAACGGTTGATGAATCTGGAGGGATTGAGCTTTGCAACGATGAGTGGATCTCTGATGTTTCAGTTGCTGGCACATAGTTTGAGACTCTGCTCTCTGAATCTGGACTTGCTTCATCAATGTTTAGTTCGCTTCTGAATCTGGTAAAGTTGATTTTTGACAAGGCTTTCGTAAAAATATCTGCTTTTTGGTAAGTAGAAGGTATGTGATTAACTTTTAGCTTTCCTTGCATGACTTGTTCACGAACGAAGTACATATCCAACTCCATGTGCTTCGTTCTAGAATGTAGTACTGGATTCGTAGTGAGTGCTATAGTGCTGAGATTGTCACACCATATGGTTGCTGTGTTGTCGGTTTTGATGTGTAGTTCTGTTAGCATTGACTGTATCCACATAATCTCAGCAGTTGCACTTGCTACACTCCTGTATTCTGCTTCTGTACTAGATCTAGATACAGTTGGTTGTTTTTTAGCACACCATGATATTGGGTTTTTTTCCCAAGAAAATGCAATATCCAGTTGTTGATTTCCTGTCGTCATTGTCTGTGGCCCAGTCAGCATCTGCATAACCATTGATATTGAGTATTTTGCTTGCATGTAAAACAAGTCCCTGATTTATAGTGCCTTTAAGATATCTCAGTATTCTTTTAACTGCTTTCCAGTGGTTGTCAAGTGGATTTTGCATGAATTGACTGACTTTGTTGACACTGAATGATATATCTGGTCTTGTTATTGTTGCATATTGTAGAGCTCCGACAATGCTTCTGTATAGTTTTTCACTTTCAATTGGCTCTCCCTTATATTTTGATAGGTGTGTACTGCTAGCCATTGGTGTAGAAAATGGATTTGACTTATCCATTTTTGCTTTCACTAGAATTTCTGAGATATATTTCTTTTGACACAAGTGTAGCTTGTTATCAGTAGTTCTTGTAACTTCTATGCCGAGAAAATAGCTTAGTTCTCCCAAGTCCTTAATTGAGAACTCTTTGTTCAAGTGTTGTGTGACTTGATTGATTTCTGTCTCACTGTTACCTGTGATTATGAAATCATCAACATAAATGAGTATATAAGTAACAGTTGTATCAGAAAATTTAATAAAAAGTGAATTGTCTGATTTTGTTGAGATGTAGTTGAGACTGCCAAGAGTTTGCTTTAGTTTGTCAAACCAGACTCTTGGTGCTTGCTTGAGTCCATAAATTTCTTTCTTTAATTTGCACACCAGTCCTTCATTTCCTGGTTGTTTGAACCCAGGTGGTTGTTCCATGTAGACTTCCTCCTGCAATACACCATTTAAAAAGGCATTATTTACATCTAATTGTTTAATGGTCCAATTCTTATACAAGGCTATAGTTAAAATAATTCTGATGGTAGCTGGTTTCACAACTGGTGAGAAAGTTTCAGTAAAATCAAAGCCACTTGTTGTGAATATCCTTTGGCTACCAATCTTGCCTTGTATTTTAGAATTGTACCATTGGGATTTTTCTTTATTCTATAGGTCCATTTACAGCCTATGACATTTTTGTGTTCAGGTAACTGAACAAGATCCCAAGTTTTATTTCTTGTAAGTGCATCATATTCTTCTTTCATAGCTGTTTTCCACCTTTCATCCTGCATTGCCTGATGATAAGTACTGGGTTCATCATTGAGTGCTTCTGTATTGTATATTTTTGGTTTAAATATACCACTTTTTGACCTAGTTATCATATGGTGACCATTGTCTTTGTTTTCAGGATTACTTTGTTGAGTTCTACTCTCCACTGTGCCTTCCTGCTGAGTATTGTGTGATTGAGAATCATTCAATACTGAGTGGTGATCTGCATGGCTGAGATTATCTGGATGTGGTGATTGATACCAGTCTTCAGATTCTTTATTTTGAGTTTAATTGGAGGTGTTTCTGGTTGCTTGCTGTTGTTGATCAGCATTGGTCTCCTCTTGAGATTTATGTCTCTTAACAGGTATAGTAATTTCAGGTACAGAGGGTATAGAGATTTGTGGATTATACACCTTTCTAGTAATGTTGTCTTCAGACTTGTTGAAAGGAAATTCATACTCATTGAAAGTTACATGTCTTGACACATAAATTCTACCTTTATTATCAAGACACTTGTAGCCTTTTTGATTGTTAGCATAACCTAAAAATGTACAGGGGGCAGATCTAAATTCTAACTTGTGTGATTTATAGGGCCTAAGATAGGGGAAGCATAAGCATCCAAAAACTCTCAAACTCTGATAATCTGGCCTGATCTTTGTTAACTTTTCAATTGGGCTTTTGAGTTGTAGCACTTTGGTTGGCAGCCTATTAATGAGATACACTGCTGTTGAGAATGCATCAGGCCAGAATTTCAGAGGCACAGATGCCTGTGCAAGTAGAGTTAAGCCTGTCTCTACAATATGCCTGTGCTTCCTCTCAATTAGGCCATTTTGCTCAGAAGTATGTGGAAAAGTTACTCTATGGTTTATTCCTTTCTTTTGGAAGTATTCTTTGAGTGGTAGAAATTCCTTGCCACCATCTGTTTGAATACTTTTCACTTGACAGTTTGCTTGTTTCTCGGCATTTGCTATAAATTGTATTACTGCATTGCAAGTTTCAGATTTTGCTTTCAAAAAATAAATCCACACATATCTAGAAAAGGCATCAATAAACGAAATATAGTACTTGTATTTTCTGGTTGCTCCTTACATCCTTGTTGAACATGTACCATGTTTGCACTGTGATCATTCTGCCTTGTGCTGTTAGTGTTTTGTTGAGATGGTGTATAATTGGCATCAAACCTGAAATAACATCTATTTGCAGTGTGACCATATTTTTCACAGATTTGACATCTTATTCTGTTGTTACTGTTTGCATTATTCCATCTGCCTCCTCTTCCCCTTGATCTGTTACTTTGACCACCTCTTTGATTGTTGTTTGTCTGATTTCTTGAAGTGTAATTCCTTTCTTGATTTCTTCCTCTGTTGTTGGCAACATAATTTGCAGAGTATTCTGGAATTGTTGGTCTTTTTTGCTCAAATCTTCCTTCATGTGCTAGTAAGATAGAATGTACATGTTGTAGTGTTGGTAAATTTTCTGTTGACGATATCACAGCTACAACTGATTCATATTCTTCATCTAGTCCACTCAACACATATAGCACTTGTTCTGTGTCACTTATGTTGTGCCCTGCAGAGGCTAACTGATCACATAAAATCTTGGTTTTGGATAAGTACTCCCTCATAGTTTGATTGCCTTTCTTTAAGTTGTGTAGTTGCCTTTTGTACTGCATGATTCTTGCAGCTGATTGAGAACTAAAAACTTGTTCAATTGTGTGCCAGATGTCGTAGGCTGTTTTACAACCTATTAACTGTGGTAGAAGGCCTGCACTAATTGATGATAATAGCCAAGAACAGACCAGACTATCTTGTCTTTCATGTATAATATGTTCTTGATTTTCAACTAACTTGCCTTGTGCATCTGCAGTGAATCTTGGTGGCTTAATGATGGTTCCAAGAACATATTCCTGAAGACCATATGCTTTAATTGCAGTCTCCACTTGAAATTTCCAGAGTAGATAATTGGTTTCGTCAAGTGGAGTATTTATAATTTGACTATGTGGTTTGATGATGGTTTTGAGGAGTTCTTGGGTGGTGTTGAATTGATTCTGAGTGGATTTGGAGACAGATGTGGGTGATACAGTACTGTTATCACCTCCTTCAGCCATTGATGAGAAAAACTGCAGCAAGAATTAAGGGAAGAAACAAAATTACCACAAGAAGATGATGCAGCCAGAAGCTAATTGAATGATGATCAGTGGCAATTGGTTTCTTGGCACGGCACTCAGGTTTGTGAGTAAATTTTTGAATTCTGATGGTATTGATGCAGCCGAAGTGACAAATGATGAAAATGTTCTGATGTCAATACTTCTTGGCACGGCACAATGCTAGATGATGAATTTTCTATAACATATCATATATAGTTGTTAGACTATATATGATTTGATCTCAAATGATGAAAGTGATCTGATGAGATATGATTTTCAATTGGTAGATGATGATCAAATGCTGTTAAGCATAACTCGCTCCGATACCATGTAAAGAAACTGAAGATATTGATTTTATTGCATTTATATTTTTGATACAGAGAGACTTTTTATATATATTTTTGATACAGAGAGAATACAATTCATGTATCAATGAGAAAAGAAAAGAAATAAAAAGAGTGGGCTCGGCCCAGGCCTAATTACATAAACAGGAGATGATAACGGTTGGTTTGGGTTGATATCTGCATTGTCTCAATATCGTTGCCTCAATAAACGACAAATACAGATGGTGTCCTAAAGGTAAGGCATGTTGTAGTGTCCTGAGGAGTGGTGCCAAAACCTTCGGCTTGATCCTTTTGAGTGACAGCGGCAAGTTCAGAGTGAAAAATGAGATCATCGGCTCCAAGCACCTCGATTTCCTCCTCACTCATAAACTCTTTCTCCAGTTCCACTGGGTATACCTCGCCTTCTTTTGAATGTTTTCCTTCATCACTCACGACCTTCTCCCACGCCATAGTTAGGTGCAAGGATAATCCTTACCGAGCTAAGCTAAATTTTGGAATTTAAGAATGTTGGCATTGTAATTGGTGATGAGGGGATTGAAGCTTTCTTTAATTCGTCTCCCTGATGCTACCAGCATCCATTCTTTTCACCTTATCTAGCGCATCGTCTTTTTCCTTACATGCTCATCTCTTTCCTTGAGCGCATCAAGCAATTCTTCACAATAATTGTGAGCGGTCTAAAGATCTTCATCTTTCTTTTTCTTTTCTTTCTCTAGCTGCCTTTAGTGCTTTTACCTCTTCTGCCAGATCATGGTTTCTGTAATGAACGAACTCCACTTTGACCAGAAGATTCTTTCTTTCTTGCTCGATCATTGCATGTAAGTCCTTGATTTTCTTTATTCGCGTCCTCCTTCGCCTTCTTGAACTCGACAACCTCTTCATCGAGATGGGCAATGGTCCCATCATTTTGATCCACTATGAGTTTTATCCCTACGATCTCAGCCTCTAGATTCTCGTAATATTCCGATAATGTTTCAGCTAGCCTCTTCCAAGTAAAATACTGATCATAAACATCAATGACATAGGGGACCGTTTCAGTCTGGATAAGCACCAGAATATCTTTTTAAGTTCAAAACGAACGTGAAAGCTTTGAAGTTAGTCTTCAGGAAGCGATGCGGCAGATCGATTACCATAAGGTTTGAGGAGATCGATCGTTATGCTTGTATAGCGGGTTATTCAACAGGTTTCCCAGCATGCATTCTTTTAGCTTATGTCGAGAGGCATCAATGACGGTGTATTTCGAGGGACGTTATGGATGCTAAGATGTATGAGACGACACTATTTGTTTAGCAATGAGGGAAGCATAAGAATGGTCATCATGGGGAACATCGCCATGAAGACTAGAGTCATTTTGAACCCATATATTGGTGTGACTTGGATCTAGATCGATGCCTTGACGATGAGTCATGCGTCCTACAATTTTTTTCTTTACTTCCACAATCTCGGCTTGAGTACAGGTTGGAATTGAATTCATACCTGGACTTGTGAGGTAGCGAGGTTGGTTTGTGCCTGGGCTGGTATCCCATTTGATCCTAGAAGTCCTCATACAATACACATCGATCCGTCGAATCTGCAAATGAAACAAAAACAAGTCAGCCTCGACTGAATCTAAACACAACACAAACTGGTTAAAGTGCAGTGTGTGCATGCATGCGCAAGTGTCGTAGTATCCCTCGACGGACCATGGGTTCTAATTTTGCTGATAAGGGTAATCTCATTGCTTTAGTCAAAGGAACATATCTGGTGAAACGAAGTGGGGATCCAACCTCCCCAAGGCTCATATTGGCAAGGCCATAGGACTCAATTACATCTGTAATTGGCCCAAGACCAGGAAAGGAATCCTTTGAAGTTTCTATTGGAGTCTCAAATATAAACATAACTGGTGGAGGAAGAATCAAATTCTTTTTCTTGAGGAGTCTGATCTCAAGACTTTTACTAAGAAGAGGTTGCTTATCATTATCATATTTACTTTCTTCATCGTGCTCTCTTGATCCTTCACCTTCACTCTTGATTTCACCTTATTTTGTGTGTTCTTGTAAATTACCAGTCTCGATCAGCGGACTTTGAGCTGGGGGCAGTGCCAAGTGGGATCCATCACCATCGAATGAAGAATCACCCTTATCATTGTAACAAGCTATAAGAATGTAGATTCTCGTCGCTAAGTAACACATTGGCCTCTCCCTTCCTCCAGGATTAGACAAAGTCATCGAACAGTCTTCGCCAAGGTTGCATTGGTAGGCCTACGAGTACATCTACAAGGAACAAAAAAGAAATTAAGTAGTGACAAAGTTATGATGTGGAACCACATAATAAAGGCTAGAATGGAGCTTACGTGGAGATATCCATTGCTGAAGGAAACCGGGAGGAGAGCGAACAAAGATGAATTCCTCCTTGAAATAGCTCAAATTATTTCAAGTACCAACTATGATCGGGCAACCTCTAGAAGGCTCTAGAAAGAGAAGGAAAGGACTTCCTTTGCGACATTTAAAGTTAAATAGATGTCAAATCACTTGGTTACTGAGAACTTGATCAAAGCAGTGAGAAAATATAATGGATAAACTATGGAGGAAAGCATGACAATTTGGATGGAGCTAAGTAGGAGCTAGTTTCATGAAATGTAGAACTCGTCGAATGAACTGATTAAACAGCGGGACACATCCCACAAGCACATATATCTTTTGCCTATAGTATATCGATCTGGTGGATAGTTTGCTCTCTGGTGGTGTGTGGGAGCTAATACATCCTCAAATGGAATTCCATGCTTCTCATGGATTCTTCTGAGTGATCCTTCATCAACTTTAGGAGTAGGAGAATCATCTAGTATAACTACCACATCAAGATTATCTAGAGCAGGTTTTAACTTCCAATCCTTCTATAGGTTCTATCAGAACGTCCAGAATCTGTTGTTCTTGTAGTGGATTTTACTATTGAGGTACCGGTTACATCAGAGTTTGTTGTGCAAGTGGAACTATAGTCGAGCTTGACTTGGTGTATGATTCGATATGCTTGGAAGTTGACAGACCGGCAGCTTCAGAAGGGAAATGCTCGGAATGTCTTTTAGTCATAGCTATCAAAACTCAACACATAAGTGATATCAGGTTAATTAAAAGTAATGCCCTACGCTAAAAATGCAAGCCTAAAACAGCGTTGAACAATGTCGTGTGGTGCTGAATTCTGATGTTATACAACAATACATTTAGAAATCTGAAGGATATCCGAAGTGACCCTTATTGCTGACCGTCCCAACGGGCTTTGAGCCATCATCCATGCATTCAAGGTGTCATGAACTCAAGAGATTTCATCCAAGGGATTTGGTTTTAGCGGATATGCTTGGATTCTTTAAAATTAACCAAGGCATAAAATCCCAAGGGCAGGTTTGGTACTAAACTATAGACCTTGAGGAAATTCTAGCCTTGGCCGCTTAAAAACCTATCCCTAGGCATGGCCTTTCGTCCCAAAGCATCCCATCCTCACCAACATTTGTCTCCAATGCCATCACCCACCTAAGATTGTCTAAGTTCAAGAAGGCGACTGAATTAAAGCTTGCATCGTGATTTAGTCAAAGGCAAGAAGGATCAGGCATGAACTAGACGATGGCGAGGTGGTGATTCGAATCAAAAGTCGAGATGGTGGCATTAGATTGTCAAAGAGGAGAGCGAGGGAGTTGATAGTGATTTTGAGTTCAAGAATCCTTCAATGGCAGACATGAAGCTTGGAGGTAATAGCAGAATAAAGTGAAGAGAAAGATGGGAACGACTCAAGTATATAGTCCCCGGACCAAGAAAACAGGTGAGCAATTTGCCTATCTCTAAGGCCATGGATAGGGATTAATCCATGCCCAGGATCAGTACCGATCGATCAACACTTGGAAATAAAACTAAAAATGGAAGACACACACATACATATATATCTAGCGTTTTGTAAGAACCTCTGTGTACATGGAACCAAGGAGCGATGGATAATCAAAACATTTGTGAGTGTACAAACTCAGCAGTCCACAACTAGAATAAAATGAAAGCAGATTCAAACCTGAAGATTCCAGGAGAGGAATTGGTTTAAAATTATCAAGCTCAGATTGATAGATCATGAGAGCACGCTCCAGATTTATAGTTTCAGATGCTATCGAAGCATCATAACAAATGGCTATAGACACAACACTTCACCAAAAAGGTCCAAAAAGGATAACAACTATTTGAAGCATGGATTAGAGTCCAATATGGCAATCCTAACATATCTTGATTCAAAGTAGATCGTGTTTGCAACAAGATGCACTTTGGGGGGCAAGTGTTATCCAGCCCTTTAACCAGGCAACATCAAGACCGACTTGACGAATAGAACATGAAAGCTACCAAGGTAGAAGACTCGGAGAGATAGCCATAAAGTCAAGAAAAAAAGTATAACTAAGGTTATGAAACAAAGTCAAAACCAACATAAAAGTTCCAAA
This sequence comes from Allium cepa, assembly GCA_030765085.1. Classification (NCBI taxonomy): domain Eukaryota; kingdom Viridiplantae; phylum Streptophyta; class Magnoliopsida; order Asparagales; family Amaryllidaceae; genus Allium; species Allium cepa. The sequence continues at coordinate 6,813,034 of CM060941.1, forward strand.
ACCCAATTCCATGATCTTATGGATTGGCATTGAACCATCCCTATGGTTCGGTAGTGATCGATAGAAGTGCACCCAAGCCACTTCACTTTTCTCATGCCACTTTTTCTCAGTGCAAGAAGCTCACTCCATGACCCATTGATCGCTCGTTTATCATATTATACCAAATAGCTAGAGCACTAGGAATTAGCAACTTAACTCCTCCATCGATCCATCCTATTAGCCAAGATACGGGCTCATGACCATATAAACAACTCAAGAAACGTGAAGGTAATGACATATAAAACTATTACAAGATGGGAAAAGTGATACATGATCGATTTTTATGGATCAATACCGATCCATAGTCATGGATCAATACTGGTCCATTTATATTGCTAAGTTGGCCACGTCTTCTCTTGAGCAACTACTAGGAGATTATGGAGAAAGCGGGGATGAACATGCCAGAGTCTTTCCCGGCAACCTACATCTATAAATAAGCATGGAGCGGCTGTATTTCAGGGATCATTTAGATCTCAAGCAATCTTTTATATATTTCTTGTCATTAGCTATCGAGTGGTACCAAACCATAAGAACAACACTTTTAAAACAACAATATCATCAATAAAAATCTCAAGTGGACGTCGGCAACGGTTGGCTGAACCACTATAAATGTGTGTTGTTCAATTTTACTCATTTTAATTTAGTTTTCATCATGTTTTATTCTCTACTAAATTCATTGGTTGTTGGTGCCAACTTTGGTACCAACAAGTACAATTCCCCGCTTACCGGACGCTACAAAACCAATCGACGGATTTTCGATTAACTTAACCCCAGTTTTTTCAGAAATAAACAGACAATGCATAAGGGTGGAGTCATCTCCAATCCAAGAGGATTTCCTTATCATTTGTCCTGTAAGAGTATGGAGAGTTTATATGTACATTATAACATTACCAAACATAACTGTACCATATAACCCTTGTGTTTCTTCTAAATATTTCTTAAGTTATTTTGGTCAAATTCAATAACATGAGAATGATGGCATATGGAAACTAAGTCTCGTATACTTAGCATGTTTCCGACCTTCTCAACTGACATTATCCCTCAGTCAAACGTGAAGCCGGTAGGTTAGTGCACTATTGCTTCTACATCCTACTCGAACATCAGTCTTAACTCTCACAGATTGAATAGATCTACTTCATCAGCCTTTAGAGCTGATTTCATGACTAAATGTTTTCCATAGACAAGTAAACACACAAAGCCCTATTAAGTTACATAAGCGACTTCTCTAATTCCCCATTTATTTATTCAATTCTTTTATTAATTAAAACATCTTTTATTAGTAAAACTTCATTTATCTAATAAAACTTCATCTTTTATTACTACTATTCATTTGTACTCTTCCCAATACTTTAAAAGTATTCACGTACTATATCAATTGGTATAAGTATATTTATAAATCATTAATAAGATTTCATACTTTAAAATATAATCAAAGAGGTAAAAAATAAATGTCGCTCATAACGTTGTTATGACAAACCCTCTCTTTTATAAGTTAAATCTTTACTTTATATAACCTTTTGCCAAAACATTCCATAATTGTTCTTATCTTTAAAATCATCTTTATAAAGATCTAAGTACATTCACAAATCCATTCCAAAAGGGTTTAAGACAAATGTTACTTAAATATTATCACTATAATCCCAAAACCATTTCACTTATAACTATCTTTAAAACATTCTTTTTAAAGATAATTATATTCATAATTATAACCAAAAGGGTCAAAGATCAATGTTATGAACACATTGTCACTACAAACTCAAAACCAATTCACACTTTTTGTAAAATACTTCACTTACTTCTCCAAACTTACATATTTAAAAATACTTATAAATAGGTTTTATATATCTACGTAAACTATTACTTAAAAATTACACATTTTGAAATTTGACAAAATCAACAAAAAGCATGTTTTATATTTTACAACATTTTATTTAAAAAATTATAAAAAATTATTAAAAATATATTTAAGCTTCTAATCATTTTTTTCATACTCAAATCTATAATATTGGAACTTCTACAAAAAAATCGCAATGATAATAATTTACAAACCACTTAAATCATAAAAAAGAGGTCAAAATGTCACATTAAAACAAATAATGCAACAAGCTCAAAAATGCTGTAGTAGGCCTTAAATAGCCTTCATAAGTGCCGTAGTAGGTCAAAGACAGCATATATAAATATAACTAAAGTTCTGACCATTGAACAACAGGAAATTACACGAACTTTGCGACCAATTTTCACCACTTAAATAAATGATTTAAGATCCAATTTTTCTATAGTAAATAGTATACTTAGACTAGTTAAAAAACATTAAGACAAACCGTTAAGGATATCTATCAAAATCATATTAAAAATTCTCGAAAACAAGCTATTTTCAAAGTGCTCACATAACGATCATTTACGCTATTAGTTTGCCATTTCATTCAACCACTTTTATAAATTTTTAAACATCGGTATTTTTACATTAACAATTAAACATATTTAAACTATTGTGCTAGCAAGGGAATCCCTAAGGATATCCTTCAAAGTTGACTTTAAAAATCGTCGAACATAAGGCATTTTCAAAGTGCATCCATAGCGACCTTTTCGCTTCTAAATTTCACAACTTTGTTTCAGAAGTCATACAGCTTTACAAACCAATTATTTATTATCACATACACAAAAACATGTGTAGCTAATAACTAAAATCTATAATGTAACGATATATTAACATATCACCAATTCGAATAAGTTTATAGCAAAAGGGATTTCAAAGTGTGCTTATAGCAACTATCGCTATACAAATATTTTCATATTCACATCAAGTGAACACATATAGACACAGAGTTTAGGCCATAAAATATATTTTAGAGGTTAATAAAAGTGAAGATATAAAATATAAATTTGTCATTTTCATTCAAAAGCAAACTACATTCAAAAGTTATAACTTCAATTAGTTAGATTCAAATTTATATTTCAAACACACAACATATATACACAATATGTAATCATTTAATGGCGAGTAGACTCACGTAAACCCATACCAAACGCAAGGCACCAGCACTAGAACACTAGAATAACTTCCATCCATCATCAAACATTCAAAATTTCTACCTTTAGCCTTCACAAGTTCAAAGCCACTCCTCCTTTACCTCTTTTGCTCACATCCCAAATAGGTTTAGGATTTGTGCCTCACTTCTTTAACTTTAATTTTCTTTCCATGTTTCCTAAAGTGAACAAGGCTATGGTTGAAGTTTGAGTGGATTTGGAGTTGTTTTGATATGTTTTCAAGAAGATCAAAGAGAAGTATGTGGGATACTTAAGCTTTTTTCACAAAACTTGTAAATCAAATTATGAAATGAAAGAGAGATGAAGTGTAAACTTCAACAAGATCAAACGATCTCCCTTGCCCCTCTTTTGGCCGGCCAAAACCATGCCCTTCATGTGCCTATCACTTCTCCTTTTCACCTTATTATCTATATATTTTCTGATTATTGAATATGACTTGAGAAGTCATCAAGAGGAAAAGAAGAAACTATGTCCATAGGAAAGGTATGGAGACATTCCAGAAAGCAAGTATCTAGTTTATAAGTGCATAATAATATGTCAAACTAATAACTTTGTGATAATATGTTAAGCTTCTAAGTTAAGAAGGTGACGTGCCTCTAATAGTACTCTATCGACAAGGAGGTGTGGAGCATCTAATAATAAGGAGGTGGTGTTGAGCGTCACCAAACATAAAGGTTGTGGAGCATACAAAACAAAAGAGAATAGCGATCATCAAGAAATCACAAAGAGACGTCGAACATCTGACGATAAAGGAAATGTAGAACTACAAGCTGAGAAGAATTATCAAATCCCTGAAGGAGTAACGAGCTTGAACATCAGGACAAGTTGTCGAGTATTTAATGAACAAAAATTGATCAAGGTATCGAGCTCATAGTGTGATAAAGGCGCCAAATCAATAAGTGCCTACAGATGTTGAGCCACAATAACGCTAAGTATCGTCAAGCATCCATGGGTGAATGACGATATCGAGCATTTAATAACAAAGAGGGTATCGAGTTTCTATGAGCGATAAACCTATGCTACAAAAATTCTTATTATACCTCTACAACAATAGGTGTTATCGAGCATCTACAAACAATAGATGATGTCGAGTTCTTACAAACAGAAGAAATAACAAATTCTAAAGGAATGATGAGCTTCAACATAACGCAAAGTACACCGAGATTTTGCACGTGGTAAGGGATGATAAACCTCAAGAAACCCGATGAATGTTGAATATTAACAACGTAAGAAGGACGTCGAATATCAATAATACAAAAAGGATGTCATACAAGAAGGATGTCGAACATTTAACTGGATAGACACATATCAAACAGTCCACCTATTGTTGTAAATATATCTTCCTTTACCACTTGGAGGGGGCAAGTTTTTTCTTTCTCTAATTCCAAAATTACATTTTGTAAACCCTAAATTGGTTTAGGGATTTCTTGATATGGTTGTGACTTTTTGCATATAAGGACTTGGACAATAAACTTTACACAGCATAATACCTTCGATATATGTATCTTTGACTATTATTGAAAGAATGAACATGCATGATACTTATTTTTTGGATTTGACTTAAATTTGGACTTGTATATTAACAATTTAACAAGGCCACATAAGTTCTTGCGTAATTAAAGTTTACTTTGCATAATGAATATTATGCCTATTATCATATGAACAACGGATTGTGATATATGTGAATTCCCTATTTTGGCCATTAATGAATAGGTAATGGACTATTGCACATTTATGCGACTTCTTATTTTACCCTTGGACACATGAATCAAACTTTTGGATAACTTCATGACTATATTAAAGCTCATAAGCATCATCAGGTCCATTTCAAATAATACTATCTTATATAACATCTTGGGTGTTGAGACAGTTTTTGGTTCAACATTTGGCACTAGAATGAGGGCCTGAACCTCCATCCCATCATTCCCTTAGAAACTAATTATGTGAAGTTTTATTGCAGGAAAATGGTAAGAGCTAGGAAAGTTAATGGTCCAACGAAGAAACCGCGCTAATAACAAATTTGGAAGATAATACCAGGATAATATCACTCTAAACTTTAATTTGGAGAATAGAAGATTGGGCAACTTTTAACACCAGCAAAGCCAGCAAGCAACGAAGCTAGAATTCAAGATTTAACAAATCGACTTGAAGTGATGCAAGAGCCTCTTGAGAAGGTCCTTTGCCAAGAATTTCTAAGCTTACTGAAGGAGGAGGAGAGGTAGAATCTCCAAAAAGAAACTTAGACACTTCAATACTCAAAAGTAAAGATAAGGGTACAGTCTTATGGACCCACTAAGAAGAGAGAAGCCTAAAATGAAGATCCAATAGAATATTCTTAGATAGTGCAAACGAATGAAGACAACGAGGATACGATAAGTTGTTGAAAGGAAAATCAGGAAAAACTAGTAAGAAGGTCTCCCAAGCAATCAAGTAGCTTAATCTCATACAAAGAATACCGGCCTTATAAAGGGGATTACGATAATGTTGCAACCAACTTAAGGGATATAGCTAACAAAATGGTGAAAGACATGCTTGTTCTTAAAGGGAAGATGAGCCTAGATCCAAGGGTAAATAACAATTTACATGAAACTCCATTCACAAAGGAGATAATGTTTGTTAAGATTCCATCACACATTAAAATTCCTTCACTAAAATATAATAAAACCATCGATCTGCATGATCATCTTTTGGCTTTTGAGAGCCAAATGGATTTGCATAGCGCTTCAGGAGGTGTAAGCTGTAGACTCTTCCCTACAAATTTTCGAGGAGCAGCTGCCAAATGGTACAAACACTATAAAGAGAAGACTATTTACTCTTGGGAATAATTCTCTTATGAATATTCAACATAGTTCTGCATATGCAAAGATTCTACTATAGAATCTAGTGTGATGGCTACTGCCAAACAAAGACCAGGAAAGTTGCTTGGAAAATATCAAAGGAGATTCAACACATAGGCACTAAAAGAAGAAAATAAGACCAATAAGGAAAAACTGATGGCAGTTCGCTTAGTTAATTGAACAAACTCCCTTTCAGAAGGAACTCTATATCTATGGGTATAGGGATCTATAGGATTTCCATTCCACGTTGATAAGTTCATTCGTTTGAATGAAATATACTATGCTAAGAAGACGTCTCAACCAAAGAAGGAAGGAGGAATATTCAGTTTTGATTACCCTAACAAAAAGCCAAGATGGGATGAAAGCAAAAAAGGAAAATATGAGAAGATCCCTCAATTTAATTATGTGGACATGAACAGACCCTAATTATGTGGACATGAACAGACCCATCTCCTATATTTTTGCTGTGGCCAAAGACAATGGAAATTTTCCCACTTCTTATAAAGCAAGAAACAATCATGACGTTGAGAGAAGGGGAGATTATTGCGCTTACCATAAAAATGGGCACAAAACTGATGAATACGCGTCTTAGAAGGGAAAATCTAGAATATGATCAGATCAGGAACTCTAAAGGAGTTTGTCAAGGAAACATATAAGTCTTCACAACCCAAAGGGAATAATTCGAGGCCTTCAAACAATACTACAAATTTATAGAGAATGGTCCTCAAAATGAGGTTATTCCTCCAATTAACCGCATAGATGTCATTTATAGAGGTCCACATATTGCTAGAAGTAGCAAAGGGGACAAGAGTAGATATATTAGGGAAGCAAGGGACAGAGTCTTCTTTATTCAGGAAGAGCCACCGTTTAAGAGTTAGAAATTTCAATTCAAAGTTCCTAATTTAACCATAACTCCACAAGAGCTAAGGGAATTCCGTCACCGGCATAATGGTCCGTTGATGATAACTTCACAATTAGGCTCTCCGTTGTAACAAAGATCTTAGTAAACACCGAAAGCACCATGAACGTCATTTTCAAGCATGCTTTTAATTAAATGAATACTCTAGAGGAGGAGTTGGAACCATGCTTTACACCTATCTATGGGTTCAATAATAAAGGGTCTACTCCAGTAGGGTAGATAAAGCTCTTGGTGCAAATAAGGATTCTGCCACGCTTAGGACTTTTAAAAATGTTCGTGATAATGGACTAACCCTCATATTATAATACTTGCTTTGGAAGGCCATCTTTACATGAAGTGATTGCATTCATCTTACCGAAATATCCGATGGTAAAGTTCTCGACTAAGAATTGTTGGAGAATTGTATGAGGAGAGAAATTTATCTCCCAAGAGCTTACTTTGCTACACTTGAGCAATTGAAAAGAGACGACATTTCTTGTTATGGTTCGTAGAAAAGTGAATCGAACCAAACTAAAACTAAGAAGCCCTTAAATAGTAGCCTTTAAAACCTATTATTCAAGGAAAATAAACAAGCAAGAAAGGTATAAAGAATGTGAATGTGCTAAAACAATTTATCTTTTTCGAGATAAAAATAAAACAAGGAGAAGTAAACCAAATGAACAAAAAGTAGAGAGTGAACAAATAATTATCGAATTGGATTGCAGAGATGAGCATGAAAGAATGTGATCCACCGAAGATCTAGAAGAGGTAAGCTTAGATTCGCTAGACCTAACAAAAAATGATGAGGATTAGAAAAGAGTTAGGTGACAAATTCAAAGGAGAGCTTATCTGATTTCCCCAATCTAGCAAAGATGTGTTTGCCTGGATCCATTCGAACATGATTGGAATAGACCCAGCAATTATGAGCCACGCTCTAGATATAGGTCCAAAAATTATTCTCGTTCAACAAAAGAAAAGGTAGCTTGATAAGATTTGAGCTAATGCATAAAGAAGTTAAAGGATTACTTAAGAATGGGTTCAGTAGGGAAGTGTTCTATCTGAAATGGTTAGCCAAACCTGCGCTAGTTAAAAGTCTAATAGAAAATGAAGAACATGCCTCGATTATACTAATATAAATAAAGCATGCCCCAAAGATTGTTATCCTTGCCTTGAGTAAGCCAATTGGTTGATGTCACAAGAGGACATAAGCTATTATCCTTTATTAATGCATACGTGGGATAAAATTAAATCCATATGTTTAAACAAGATGAAGAAAACACAAGTTTCATAATAGATTGGAGGACTCACTGTTATAAACTTATGCCTTTCGGACTGAAAGAATGTAGGGGCTACGTATCAAAGGGTAGTAAATAAAATGTTTAGAGAACAAATCGGATGGAATATGAAAGTGGATTGGACGATACGCTGGTCAAGTCCCAAGAGGAAATTAATCATTTAAAAGGTCTCGAGGAAATGTTTGAAGTACTAAGAAGGTACTAAATGAAGCTCAACATGCACAAATGTTCTTTTAGAATAAAATCTAGAAAATTCCTAAGATATATCATCAGTGCTGGAGGAATTGAGGCCAACCCTGACCAAATCAAAGTGATTAAGGACATGGCAGAACAAAAAACAAGTAGAGATGTGATAAGTCAAAATGGAAGGGGGTAGCTTTAAAAAAGTTTATCTCTAAAGCCACTAAAAATCATATCCCTTTCTTTGATGTAATTAAGAAAAAGAAATTTGAGTAGGGAGAAGATTGTAGAAAAGCCTTTAAAGAGTTGAAAGACCATCTTGAAAAACCTCTGATCTTATCTGGTCCCGTAAAAGGAGAGAACTTATAACTTTACATGGCAGTCTCCGAACATGTAGTAAGTTCAGCTCTAGTAAGGGAAGAAAAGAAAACTCAGCTTTCAATATACTACACAAGAGGTTTAAGAATGCAGAAGTTAGATATCCAGTTATAGAAAAGTTGGCATACTTCCTAATTCTCACTACTCGAAAACTAAGAGCCTACTTTCAAGCGCACGCAATCAAGTTCTTAACCAATATTCTGTTAAAGAAAATCTTCAGTAAGTTTGAAACATTAGAAAGACTAGTTAAATGGGGAATAGAACTATAACATCCCCTATCTGGAGGTCCAAAGCTAAGCGCTACAGATGTTGCAGTCATCTATAGTGTTAACTTTCGATGATGAAATACGGTAATGCTAATGATATCCATAATATCAGAAGCACATTAATATGAAACAAAAATCATACATTTCCAAAAACAACAACTTGTCTGATTACATTTCACAAAAACATGTTTCATATCCAGTTACATAATCCCATGTCGTTTCCGAGGTTGACATCAAATATAATTATCACATAAATATGCCAAGAGCGATATATGAGGATGCCCCTTGGATGACCAGGTACTATATAGACAAACTATCTCAATACATCACAGTGGAATAAAATAAAACAGCAACTCCTAAATATACCTAACATCACCCTCCTGCACGTTTCCAGAATCTTTATTCGTCCAGCCACAAAAACCTTAAAAGCTCAAACTCTCAATCTACTTTGATAAATTTTGAGCACCCAAGGGTTTAAGGGGGAAAACACAAACTTCAAGTCAGACATAAATCCCGATGCGAAAAATACTATTACATCTCGGCTTACTGATATTAAGTGAAACTACGCCACTTAGCGGAACATGTTTCCTATCACCAATATCCCCTTAAAAACATTTCGTTTTGCAAATCATAATCTTGCAACTAAACTAGTTAATCAAATTAATTATATCAATAATTGCAAATATCATATACGCTCAAAACAGGTAATAAATGGACCAGCTGTTTGAACAAAATGTAGTTTTGTTTTGCTAATTACTAACTTTTGGCTGAATCTGGCCTACCAGACAAACTAAACAACTTATCTAAAAATTGTTAGACTTACTTCTGGATGGTCTATCCTTAACTTACTTCTCAAATGGTCACCTGATCCTAATGTTTTTTTCGGCTCATCAATAACCTATCTATATACATATATATTCCTTTCTATGTGTAATCATCATTTAAGTCTTACTTGTGACTAAGCCCTATACATTGGAATTTTGGAGTAAATTAGCTAGGGGTTAATAACCAATGAATATGGCACGACCCTGTAACAGTTCTATCTGGTATACAAATATCTGATTCGTTTTATTTAGGGTTAACTACCCTTTAAATTTTCCTTGAAAACCTTTTTAGAATGATTTAACCATTTAAATCATACTTATACAAGGAAAATATACTATTTTCTTTACTCAAATCTCTTTGCCATGATATATGCTTTAATCAAAACATTATTGATGAATAACATTCGAAACCTTTGTTTAAATCCTTTAAACAATCTCATTCGAAACCATTGAAAGTGCCCTTGTCAAAACCATTGAATGTACCCCTTTCGATATAAGCAAACTACTTTACTTTACAGCCTTTGGCCTAAAGGCCAAAGCATACTTTTCGAAATCATTGACAATAGTCCTTTCGAAAACATTGAAAGCAACTTCTTCTAAAGCTTTATAAACATTAGACATCCTCTTTTAAATACTTTAGATATGCCTTTCTAAACCAGTGAAAACCTTCCATTTAAACATTAAGGTAGACCTTTCGAAAACATTGGGTGATCACTCCTTTGAAACCTTACACACACACACACACCCCTTTCGAAAATACTAGGAATATTTATTACATTCTGAAGGCACTAAAGTATACTACCCAAACAAACCTTTTGAAAGCACTGGGTTCAAATTAAAGTATGTGGATAAACCTTTTGAAACCATTGGAAACCATTCCTTTTGAAATCTTTGGGTTTAACTTTCAAATATCAAAAAGGGTCTTAAAACAACTAAGTCGATAGCAACTCTTACAAAAGCAATTTCGTAAATAAAGAAGTGGACGGTGTCGAAACCTATCCCTTCAAAAGCATTGGAGAAGCGGCGCTTCATTTAAAACAAAAGAACCCTTTCGAAACCTAGGTCGAAAGGGAAAAGGCGGCAGTAAGGATTTCGACCCTGTCGAAAGCATTACTTAAAACAAAGGCATAATCTATTTCGAAAGCCTCTTTCTTTAAAATAATTTGACCAAGTTAAAAGTTGAATGGGTCGAAAGCCATTTTATTTGAAAGCAAAGCAGGCATATTTTCTTTAGAAAACAAAACAAGGTTTCGACCCCTTCAGAACCCTTTGTTTCGACCCTATACCTCTCACCTGTGTCCAATTCACTGCGTACTAAGTCTGTGATATCATGTGCATTGGTTTCAATCGAGTTTGAGGTGGAGGTGCTAAGTCGAAAGATGCTTCCGAAGATGGTGAAACAACGAAACCTTAGGAAAACCTAATTAACTTAAAAAGTAAATTCTTTTCAACTATCCTGCTTATTTGTCATCTTATAATTGATTGCTTTTACTTTTTAAAATCTTCTCTTAGAGGTGCTGCTGAATTTCAAAGATTATCATTTTAAAAACATTTACAAATAGCTTCTTCTTCTTTTATAAATATATAACACATTTAAGTCACATATCTTAAATAATTTTATATACTTATTAAATTATTTAGGAAAATTCTATGAAAGTTTCAATAAATCATGTTAATATGTTTTCTAACAGGTTTAAATTTCAGACCGAAAGCATATACGTAATTGCTGAAATTAATTTTAAACCCAAATAACCATTTTCTTCACTAAATTAATAATAAATCCATAATAATTTAGAAAATTATGATTGGAAGCCATCTCCAAAATATCATTTCTGACCATAAGTCAAAATTATAAAGCATTTGGATGTCATTTTGACAGATTTTTCAACTCAAAACATGTCATAAAATCGATATGACTAAGCATAATTTATCAACAAGTATATACATAAACATCTTTCAAAACATGGCAACATACTTGCAAAAACTTTCGGATCTAATTCTAAAACCGGAACATCAAAATTATAAGATGTAAATATTATTCACTTTTAGTTTTGTTTTTAAGGAGTTGAGATTTGATCTTTGATTGAATTTGATTAAGCTTTTCCTCTTGATTTAGCTTTTGTTCCCCTTATTCTTCTTTAATGGTGACCGAACTCTAGGATATTTTTAAGTTTGGTGAACATTTGTAAAATGAAAGTGGCCTTACGTTTAGTGTATAAGAATATAGTTTATTCCTATATTGCCCTTATCTAATTCCCCAACTTATTTCATTTTAAATTCCATTTAGCTTATTAGTTCAACTAGGCACAACTTCCCCTTTATTATAAAAATTTCAATCCCTTAACCACTTAATATTTTTATTATTCAATTTAATTTAACTAATTAAATCTCCTAAATAATGCCAATTTATGCTATTTATTATACAAATCTCAATTCCTAAGATGAGAAACATGAAAATCATCGTGGACTCCTACCAAACTTTTTGGTAACTCTATTCTATATGCGAGTTTCCTCATCCTCTCTATAACAGGAAATGGTCCAATGAATATTGGTGCTAACTTCCCTAATTTCTTAAACCTAATCACTCCTTTCATCGGCGATACCTTGACGAAATCCTAATCTCCAACTGAGAACTCCAAGTCTTTCTGACTTCTATCTGCATAACTTTTCTACCTAGATCGAGCTTCCTTCATCCTAGCTCGAATGATTTCAATATTTTATGTAGCTTCTCTAACCAAATCCGAACCAAGAACCAACATATCCCCAGTATCCAACCAACAAATAGGAGATTTACATGGCCTTCCATACAAAGCTTCAAACGACACCATCCCTATACTAGCCTGATGACTATTATTATACAAAAATTAAACTAAGTGTAGATGGTCTTCTCATGATCCTCCAAATTCTAGTACACAAGCTCGTAACAAAATTTTCAAGACTTTGTAAACTCTCTCAGTTCTCACATCCATCTGCGGATGGTAAGCGGTACTCATCTTGAGCTTGGTACCTAAAATCTCATGTCGACTCTTTTAGAATTCGCTAGTGAATAAGGAATCTCTATCGCTTACTATGCAACTAGGATTCCATGTAGTCTAAATAGATTCTTTATGAATAATTTAGCCAAAACAGGTATCATCAAGGTTGACTTATCTGGAAAGATATTGGCACTCTTGGTCAACCTGTCCACTATAACCCATATACTTTCATTTCCTCTGTTGGACCTTGGCAACCCATCTATAAAATCCAAAGAAACAGAATCCCATTTCCAAACTGGAACATCTAAAGGTTAAAGTAACCCACTTGGTTTTTGATGTTGGTCTTTTAACCGTTGATAGTCCAAACACTGCTTTACCCATAAGCCTACATCCCTCTTCATACCTTTCCAGAAGAAACTTCTCATCATGTTCTGATACATCTTAATTCCTCTCGGGTAAATAGTGAACTTCGAATGATGGCATTCCTCCAGAACCTCTTTCCTAATGCTTCCCACATTCGAAACACATAATTTTCCTTTCTTTCTTAACCACCCATTCTGGTCAAGACTGATTCATGTCATTGCTCTCAGTTCCATCCCTTAACTTTCTGATCCGTTCAACTAAAACTAGATCCTCATTCTGTTTAGAAGCCATCCTTTCGATCATCATCGGTCGAAGTTCTAAACAAGGCATCATGGCATTTTCTGTACTAGACCCACCCTGAGATCTACACTGTACTCTACATGTCGTCAATGCTTATAAATCCTTCCACCCTACTATCTTCACCAACACTGCATGTTGATGTTTTCGGCTAAGTGTATCTGCAACCTTGTTTCCTTTCCTTAGTGTGTACTTAATACCAAAATCATTAGCGACTATAAACTATAACCACCTTTGTTGTCTCATATTCAACTCCTTTTGAAAGAATAAATATTACAACTACTTATGATCCGTATACAGCTCAAATATTTCTCTCAAAAGATAATGTCTCCATACCATCAATGAAAAAATTACTGCAGCTAATTTCAAATCATACATTAGATGTCTAACCTCATGCAGTCTTAGCTGCTGGGATGCATAGGCAATCACTTTACCTCTTTGAATTAAGAAAGCTCCAATCCAGTTCCACACATCTGTATAAACTACAAATCCCTATTACCTTCTGGAACTGCCAACATAGGTGCATGAGTCAATAGGTGTTTCAATCTTTGGAGAACTTTCTCACACTTATCGGTCCATACAAACTTCATATCCTTTCGTGTTAGCTTGGTCAATGGTGCCGCTATCCGCTAAAAATCCTTTATGAACCTCCGATAATACCCCACTAATCCAAGAAAACTCTTTATCTCAGTCACCGTCTCGGGTGTCTTCCAATTGTAAACTGCCTCAATCTCAATCGGATCTGCAGATAATTCTCTGAGACTAAATGACCAAGAAACTTCACTTTCTTCTACCGGAAATGACATTTTGAAAACTTTGATTTTAGTTGATGCTACCTCAACCTCTCAAGCATCACTCTAAGATGAACTTCATGCTCTTTTCCACCTTTAGAGTATATCAAATTATCATCTATGAATACCAATACGAACATATCCAAGTGGTCTTGGAAAACTCTATTCATCAATTCTATAACGCACATTTGTTAGTCCGAACGGTATTACTAACCATTCATACAATCCGTATCTAGTTCTAAATGACGTCAAAGGAATACCATGCTTTGCCACTCTAAGCTGATCGAACCCCGTCCTAAATCCAATTGCAAAAATACTTTGGCTCCACTTAATTGATCGAATAAATCTTTAATTATAGGCAACGAATATCGATTCTATATCATCTACTCATTCAACTCAGGATAATCGGTACATAACCTTAATGATCCGTCCGGCTTCTTAGCAAACATTGTTGCTGCTCCCCAAGGCGAATTGCTTGGTTTGCTAAAATTCTTGCCTTTTAGATCCACCAACTGAACCTTTAACTCCCTCATCTAGTTAGGTGTCATTCTACTTGACGGTCTACTCACTGGTTCTACCCTTATCACCAAATCTGTTTGAAACTCAATAGCCCTTTTCAGTGGCAACCCTACCACGGTTCAAAGAAATCTGCAAGTTCTCTAACCACGAAAACTCGATTCAATTCGTCTTCTAACTTCACAATACCAAACAAAGCATTAAATTCCAAACTATAGTTCTCTACGGAACGATATTTTCATATTTTCCTATCATGGTAAAATATCCTAGCATCATACTTACTTAACCAATCCACACCCAAAATAATTCCTAACCCTACGAAATCAAACACATGCAAAATGCAAACAAAAGTACGACCTAACAAATCAAACTCTAGGTGGTCACACTTCATCCGAAGTGCCGGATTTGAAACTTTTAAAAAGGTAAAAAGGTGAGGGTTCTAGGTTAAGCTTATCTAACAAATAATGAGATATAAAAGAATGTGATTGATGTGCACGTAAATACGCATATTTTTACCACCATATTTAATCTATTTGAATTAAACAAATGATCATATCGGGCATTTTAACTTGTTTAAACCAAAAATTCAAATTATTCCAAATTGTCACATATTCATCTTCATATATGGGCAAAACGGTCATTTGTGTGCATATATTTCTTTGAGAAAAATTAATTGAAAATTTGTATATATTTTTGTAGGATTTTGATCTCAAATAGAAGTGGTTTCATGAAGATATGCATGCACAAAATTAATACAAAGGAATGAAGATGGAAATAATTCAAAGTGAAGAACATGGAGGACCCCACCTACCCACCTACCTTAATGTACAAATTAAAGGCTAATGCACATGCTTTTGGAGTTAATGGCTTCATGTACACTTAATGGGGAATAAAACATGTTAATGATTACTTGGCCTCCACACTTCCTAAGGGGCATTTTGGGCATTCCCCAAAAAAATGAATTAGGGTTTTAACACTTGTATAAATACCCCTTATGTTTCATGTAGCCATCTTCCTCTTGGTTAGTTAGTTTTAGTTTAGAAAATAAATCAAATCTCTCTTTCTTTCCATGGCTACTTAGCCATTTCTTCTCTTATGTAATTCTTTTTTTATGCTATGTTAATTATTGTTTCTTTTTAATTACATGTTCATTTCCTTTTATGCAAGTAGTGTAGATTTTCCTTTATGCAAGTAGTGTAGTTGTCTTTTCCATTAGCTTTCATTTTCCTTTCTTTTTTATTTCATGTTACTTTCTACATTTGTTGATTTGATAACAAATACGAGAGCTTAATCCCTACAATTTAGGGGTAATGAAGCTCTCTAGTATGTAGATGCAATATTTTGATGTTTATGCTATCTTTTTGTGCTTTAATGGAAACACTTGAAGTGGTTTAATGATGTTGTTTAGCTTTGAATTTGATAGTCTATGTTGTTCATAACAAATAGGCTATGCTTAAACAAACATAACACAAATTGCCTCTTCATCTAAATATGATTATGGCAAAGAAGTGAATGTTGAAATTGAAATTTGATAGCCTATATTTCTAAACAATAGTTAATAGGCTATGCTTAAAATAGATTTTTATTTCAATTTTGTTGTCATATTTCATGATAGTTAAATGTGTATTAGTGGTTGTGTAATAGTTTGATGGTTTATATTGAGCTAATTAGTAGCACAAATATACCATACTTATGATAAGCACATCAACTAATTCACTAATGACAAGAAAAGAGAGATCATAACTTCATTTTGTTGATTTATATGATCTAAAGAGTGGATTTATCTCTAAATTGTTTTTTTAACTCTCATATTTTTATCATTTTATTTTGCTAGTTTTTGTTAGTTTTTACATTTCTAGCTATTCACTCTCGACTTCGGTATAATTTGATTGAATAGAATTTTAAAATCATCAATTCCCTGTGGATCGACCCGTATTCGCCGCGTGCTACATTCGTACACCGTGCGCTTGCGGTTAATTTAATCTAAATTCGTTCGACGGTTTTCTAAACCGATAGAATTTCCATCGACGAACAAGTTTTTGGCGAAATTTCCAACAAAAATCAAGTTATCATAACAAATAGACAAGAGTTTAACTCGTTGTTTCAGTTGATAACAAAGTGTATCTATGAAATGGATCCGTAGTTGACTATCAAAGTTTATCAAAGTGGTATTTTCATTTCTTTTCAATAACAATTCAAATCAAATAAGTAAAAATAGTGTTAGGATTTCAATTGCTTGATCTCTCATTACTTGTAAGAAAAATTACACACCTAGCTCAGGTAAACTGATGCCAGATATACCACCCATGCACTGCCTTTCGGGCTTGTGTGAGGGGAGTACAGAGCATGGCGAGTGCACACACTTTCATGCATACACTATCGACCGTAGGTGGTTTTTATTAAGTCTTTTTTTTACATGTGTTCCATACATCATAACCGTGAGGACTTTTAAATGAGTATGAAAGCACATAATAAAAAATTCCAAGTAATCACCCATGCATAATCGTGAGGACTTTTAAATGAGAGTAAATACTTGGATGTTATTATTTTTTATTTTCATATTTTTTTGAGTGGGAGTTTTGCAAAATCATCTTAGCACATCTTAGCACCATTTAACTTAGAAGACAAAAAAATGTTATATCCTTTACTTTAAATCAACCACTTCTTAAAACAAAGATTTTAAATTAGGATGTACTTCATAATTAACACGTATGAATCTTCCTATATACTAGTTAAACCATTATTATTTGTAATCAAACTTCATTTTTATTTTTGTTAAGACCAATAAATTTTCAAAAACTTCAATTTAGTAAACCAAAGCCATATATTCATCTTATAGTGTTTCTTTTAAAAATAAATCAAAAGAAAATTTGTTTTTGGGATATTTTTTTAATTTTTTTTTTGATTTTAGAGCAAAAATAAACCATGAAAAAAAATAAGACGAGTCCACAAATATACCATACTTATGATAAGCACATCAATTAATTCACTAATGACAAGAAAAGAGAGATCATAACTTCATTTTGTTGATTTATATGATCTAAAGAGTGGATTTATCTCTAAATTGTTCTTTTAACTCTCATATTTTTATCATTTTCTTTTGCTAGTTTTTGTTAGTTTTTACATTTCTAGCTATTCACTCTCGACTTCGGTATAATTTGATTGAATAGAATTTTAAAATCATCAATTCCCTGTGGATCGACCCGTATTCGCCGCGTGCTACATTCGTACACCGTGCGCATGCGGTTAAATTTAATTTAAATTCGTTCGGCGGTTTTCTAAACCGATAGAATTTCCGTCGACGAACAGTGATGCATCGGTATTAAACAGTACTCTGACTGACATATCATGAATCAAATGCGTACCTCCCAACAAAGCTTTTCCTTTCTTCTGCACTGTTGGTCTCAAGGTAGCTGGTTCCAATGCAAACACTTTGCCTTTCGCATCCTTAGTAGGCTCCTTGCACTGATTCTTATAGTGCCCAACTTGATTGTAGTTGAAACACCTCACCTCTTTCTTCCAATGGCTTTCTTTCCTTTGCCTGTCTGGCACTCATGGTCATAGTGTCTCTTCTTGTCACACTTGTAGCAGAAAACTTCTGCCTTTCCCTTCTTTACGGCTTCACCCTTCTAAGCCCCTTTCTTATGGAAAAACTTTCTCTTCTGACCCTGCCCTACCTGGATTTCCTTGGCCTTAGACAACTTCTGCCTTTCCCTTCTTTACGGCTTCACCCTTCCAAGTCCCTTTCTTATGGAAAAACTTTCTCTTCTGACCCTGCCCTACCTGGACTTCCTTGGCCTTATTCCTTTCAAGAAAAGACTGCATTTCTTCATGCCTCAAAGCCATTTCAACTATAATATCACATAGGTCTTTGATATGTAATAACATGGCCTTAGAGACCTTAAGTTTCAACCCAAATGGAGTTTTCATTCCTATTAATCACAGTGTCAATAATAGCGTAGCCATACCTCGCCAGCTCCTCAAACCTCGTCGCATACTCAAGCACAGTCATGTGTCCTTGCTCCAACTCAGCAAACTTCTTGAGCAAGGCAGCTTAGCAATCTTAGACATAAACCTCTCCTCGAACCTTCTCCTAAACTCATCCAATTCCATGGTCTCTTTATTAACTCCAATAGTGACATTGTTCCACAAATTTGATTCCTCTCCCTCTAGCTGTCTTGAAGTGAGCCTTTTCTTCTACTCATCATTAAGCCCTAGATCAGCGAAAATCCTTTCGCAATAAAGTAGCCAATTCTCTACTTTGATTGCATCCTCAGTACCAATGAACAGCTTTCCACCCAGCCGACTCTCTACTCAGAATAACATAGTTACTCACCACTGGAGCTTCTTGGTTCCCTCCTCCAGCATTACCTCCAACTACTCCAGCATCAATTCCTCCTTGCATCATGTCCACGAAAGCCGCATACATTGCTCCTATGTCTACTTGCGAGACTCCAGCACCCACATTTTCAGCTTGTACCTGACCTTGATTCCTCCTCCTATTTGGCCATGCATTTCCATTAGTAGTGGTGCTTTCCCCACCAAGGTTAGCTCTTTCTCTTCCAGCATCTATACCTGCATTCGAGCCTCGTAAGATACAAAAGAATAACATAAGAGATATATAAGAATAGAGATATAACATATATTTATATATAGAAAATATAAGTACGTTACTATAACATTATGCCATAACATGATCTTTTCTCTAATTCCTTAGGATTTTTTTCAAAAATCATTTCAGTTTAAATTTTTCATAAACCTATGCTCTGATACCAAGTTATAACATCCTCCATCTTGAGGCCCAAAGCTAAGTGCTAAAGATGCTACAATCATCTATAATATTAACTTCCGAGGATAAAATAAGGTAATGCTAATGGTACCCATAATATCAGAAGCACATGAATATCAAACAAAAATAACAGATTTACAAAAACAACAACTTTTTTGATTACATTTAACAAAAACATGTTTCATATCTAGTTACATACTCCCATATCATTTCTCAAGTTCAGATCAAATATAATTATAACATAAATACGCCAAGAGCGACATACGAAGATGTCCCCTTGGATGAATAGAGTACTATATAGACAAACTATCTTAATATATCACAGCTGAATAAAACTTAAACTCCTAAATATAGCTAATATCAGCCTCCTGATCATCTCCAAAAGCTTTATTTATCCACCTACTAAAATCCGAAAAGCCTAAACTCTTAGTACTCAAATCAGTTTTGAGCACCCGAGAGTTTAAGGGGAAAAACATAAACTTCAAGTTAGACATAAAGCCTGGTGTGAATAATATTATTACATCTCGGTTTACTGATATTAAGTGAGACCATACCGCCTAGCGGAACAGATTTTCCCTTACTAATATCCCTTTGAAGACAGACCTTTTTGCAAATCATAGTCCTACAACCAAACTGGTTAATCAAACTGATTATGTCAATAATAGAAAATATCAAATACGCTCAAAACAGGTAATAAATGGACCAGCTATCCGAACAAAACGTAATTTTGTTTGGCTAACTACTAACCTTTGGCTGACTCAGGTCTACCAGACAAATTAAATAAATTATGTAACAACTGTTGACATACTTTTGGACGTCATATCCTTAACTTACTTCTCTGAGGGTCACATGATCCTAATAGTTTTATGGGTTCGCCAATAACCCATTTCTGTACATATATATTCCTTTCTATATGTAACCATCATTTAAGTCTTACCTGTGACTAAGCTCCACAAGCTGGAATTTTGGAATAAATTAGCTAGGGGCTAATAGCTAATGTATAGGGTGCGACCCTATACTAGTTCCATTTGGTATACAAATATCTCAGTCATTTTACTTAGGGTTAATTGCCCTTTAGATTTTCCTTGAAAGCCTTTTCAAAATGATTTAACCCTTTAAATCATACTTATACAAGGAAAATATATGATGCTTTACTCAAATCTCTTTGCCATGATAGATGCTTTTCTCGAAACATTATTGATGAAAATATTCTAAACCTTTGTTTAAAACCTTTAAACAATCTCAATTGAAACTAATGAAAGTACCCTTATTAAAACCATTGAATGTACCCCTTTCGATACAAATAAACTACTTTACTTCATAACCTTAGACCTAAAGTCCAAAGCATACCTTTCGAAACCATTGACAATGGTCCTTTCGAAAACATTGAAAGCATCTTCTTCGAAGGCTTTATATACCTTAGACATCCTCTTTTAAATACTTTAAATATGCCTTTCGAAACCAATGGAAACCTTCCATTTAAGCACTAAGGTAAACCTTTCGAAAATACTAAGGGATGACCCCTTCGAAACCTTATATATATACCTTTTGAAAATACTAGGAACCTTCCCTTCGAAACCTTTTCTTATTACCTTTTTAAAGCACTAAAGAATACTACTTAAATAAACCTTTTGAAAGCATTGGTTTCAAGTTAAAGTATGTGGATCAACCTTTCAAAACCACTGGAAACCATTCCATTCAAAACCCTTGGATTTAACTTGCAAATATAAAAAGGGTCTTGAAACAACTAAGTCGAAAGAAACTCTTTCGAAAGCAGCTTTCTAAGTAAAGAAGTGGATGGTGTCGAAACCTATCCCTTTGAAAGCATTGGAGAAGCGGCACTTCATTTAAAACAAAAGAACCCGTTCGAAACCAAATTGGGTCGAAAGGAAAAAGGCGGTAGTAAGGGTTTCGACCCTATCGAAAGCATTTACTTAAAACAAAAGCCAACCTATTTTGAAAGCCTCTTTCTTTAAAACATTTGACCAAGTCAAAAGCTAACCCAATCGAAAACCATCTTATTCCAAAGCAAAGTGGCCGCATTTTCTTTAGAAAACAAAATAAGATTTCGACCTCTTCGGAACCCCTTGTTTCGACCCTATATCTTTCGCCTATGTCCAATTCACTACATACCAATCTTTGATATCACGTGCATTGGCTTCGATCGGGTTAGAGGCAGAGGTACTAAGTCGAAAGGTGGCTTTCGAAGATGGTAGAATAACAAAACCTTAGGAAAGCCTGATTTTTAACTTTAAAAGGCAGTTTTTTTCAACCAGCCTGCTTATTTGTCATCTTATAATTGGTTACCTTTACTTTTCAAAATCTTTTCTGAAAGGTGCTGCCGAAATTCAGAGATTATCATTTTAGAAACATTTACAAATAGCCCCTTCTCCTTTTATAAATATATAAAACATTTAAGTCTCATATCTTAAATAATTTTACATGCTTATTAAATCACTTAGGAAAATACTATAAAAATTCCCATAAATCACTTTTAATATGTCTTCCAACATAAATAAATTTCAGATCCAAAGCATGTACATAATTGCCGAAGTTAATTTTAAGCCCAAATAGCCATTTTCTTCACTAGAAAATTAATACTAAATCCACAATAATTCAAAAAATTATGAAACTTGAAACCTATTACCCCACCTTTTGGCAAGGCAGTATACAGGTGGATTTAACTCAATAGACTTCATAATTATCGAGGCTGGAATATCATGGATTGGCTCAAATGGATGGATGGTAATCAACTACGGATAATAATATGAATCCATGATTAAACATAGTCGGTGGATAAATGATGCAGAGTGCTTGGAAGATGGATACTAGCTTAAATAAGGAAGGATCGGCATAAGATGACTTGGTGTCATATGCATCGGCATAAGAGGGTTCGGCATAGTGAGGGGTCGGCATGTGAGAAAGACTAACGGTCGACATGGAGGGCTCGGCGTAACTGGGCACTTGGGATGGATAGTTGTGCTCCAATGTGTACGTATAGGAATGGATCGGCATGGGAAGGTTTGGCATCGTATGGGTTCGGCATGATTAGGCTCGGCACAGGAAGGGATCGGCAAGACATGGAGTAGCATAAGAGGGATCGGCATGGGAAGGGTTGGCATATATTCATAGACAAGGAAGGATATACCTTCTAGGTTACATAAAGAGGGATTGGTTTACTCACAAGGAAGGGATGGATCAACATTTTCATGGAGGAAGAGGGATCGACATTAAATTAAGTGAAAGGATAACGATCCGTAGTGCTATGCCGACCATTATTTTTGGGCGAGTTGGGCGTGATGATCATTATGGTGGGCCTATGTAGGCGAAAAGACCCTGTAGCCGAAGTTTCACCTATAAGTACAACAGTTGGCTTCAAGAAAAGGACTTTGGATTCTGATTCTCTTTATCTTCTACCTAGAGGCTACTCTGCATTAGCATTCTAGAATCTTGGATTGTAACTGTAATCAAATTTCAATATAATAACAAGGATTGTTCTGGAGTGGATACAGACCGGAGTTAGCCGAACCACTATAAATCATGTCTCTTTTACTTGCTTTCATTTTAATTTGATTATTCTTCATATTATATTCCCTACATCATATACAATCTGTGATTTGTGACCGGATATTGGTGCTTTCACGTATAGTTGGGTGTTGGTGACCAATTTTGACACCAACTTTTTGGTGCTTTCATCGAGAGAGCTTGCACTTAGGAATTTGGAAGTTAGGATCTTGGATATGAAAGCTTGGGAACTTGGATTTAGAATGCAATAGCTAAGCAATCAACAAGGATACAAAGAACAGAGAGGGGCCATCATGAAGGAAGTCGTGAGGCTTCCTCAAAAGCTAATCAGACCTCAATCTTCATTACCAAAGACGAGATGGAAATGATGATTGATGCTATGCAGGAAAGGACGATGAAGAGTCAGGAGGAAATGACGCAGAACCTATTCTGACATATTGGACAGGCTAGAGTGCAAAATCAAGGGAATGGAGTAGCAGAAAATACTGGGAATGTGGATCATGGAGTTGAAGCAGCAGATGTAGACGAACTCCAGAATCAGAACCAAGGAAATGGAACAATCAGTATACGGGATAGAGTGTAGCCACCAAGAGAATCCCTTAACCAACCAGGAATGATCAACCAAAGCAATGCCGATTATTATAGAACGATCGGTGTCGATCGTTCCACACTTGGAGGCATGCCCCCAGATCATATTGGCTCGATTCCAAAAGGGATACCGAGTGGAGCTGTGTAGTTTGGCGTTGATCAGAACGTGAATGCTCATCGAGAAAATCAGATTTTAGGATTTCATCGTGGACTTGGGGGGTTGGAGACAACGGACAAAGACTGCCACTTGATGACAACGATAGGTTGGTGAAAATGATCGGATGGACCACGAGAGGAGGATGGATAAATAAAGATTCGGAAGATGTGAATAAGAGACCCTTCACTCCTACGATTTGATAGGGTAGGAATCCACCGGAATTCAAACTACCGACACTTGAGACATATGATGGAAGAGCGGATCCCGCTGTTCGTCTGACGAGGTACATGAGGCACATGGAAGTACCGGGGGCATAAGAGGAGGTTATGGAACGGTGCTTTCCTTTTATTTGATAGATATAGTAGCATTATGGTTCAGGCAGTTGAAAAACGGCTCTATTGGTACATGGACATAATTGATCGAAAGGCTTATGAGACAGTTTAGAGTTCATATCTTGAGACCCAAAAATGCGATGAGCTTGGCAACACTGAAGCAGAGGACTAAAGAGTCCCTTAGGAGTTTTCTACCATGGTTTAATTCTATGGCGGCATCGGTGGATCGTCCAGATCCATCCATGGTTTTGATGGTAACTGTATCTGGCATTGCTAATGGCACGGAGTTCAAGGATTCATTAGCATGGGCCACCTATGGATTTAAGGGAGTTTTACCGTAAAGCAAAAAGGTTCCTATGATAGGAAGAAGCATGAGTAAACAAATTAGAAGTGAATGCTATGCAAAGTAGAGAATTGTCAGGAGATGTAAACAAGAACGACAAGGGAAAACGGAGAATGAATGATGGCAGTATATTTCAAAAAGGCTACGGAGAGATCTAAAATTCTCTTCTTACACGGATTTTACTGAGACTCTGGAAAGGGTTTATTTGGATACTCGAGGACGCCTCCAATATCGAAGGCCGGTAAAAAGGAACCCTTTGAATATGAGCGTGCATTAGGAAAACATTGCCTATTACATAAGCTGGATGGGCACGATACAAATGATTGCTGGCATTTGAAACATATCATTAAGGAGCATGTAAAGAATGGTCATTTGCAACAATATATAAGGAATTAAGCTATGGTTGTGGAACAAGAGCAGCCACCGCCCACCTCGAATGAAGATGGCACTAGATCAAGGCATCATCATCCACTTATTATTAATTGATTGGATTTATGGCATGGAATAAGTAATAAACCCTATAGTAAAACGGTTAAGTCAGTTACACATGTACGGGATCGAGGACAATCCCTAAGCATGCTCTGAGATGACGATGAACCGTGGTGCTCAGGTTTATGAAATTTTGTTTTTTCCATTAACTGCAACTCTGGTTTTTCTGATACTATGGCTACTTAGTTTTTTGGTTGTATGGTCTTTTATTTTATATTTTACCAATTATACTTAGGAATGATTAAATCTGGATCAATGTCATGAATAACACAGGTCATGGTTACGGCCCCGACCGAAGAGACGGGGCAATAACTACGAGTTATGAGTCCCTTCATCGGAATGCGATAGAATGGACTCAAACATGGATAAGTCCTCGACTAGGGATTGAGGGCAGAGTAGGATAACCCAGGGATCCGATCCTCGATTGGAGATGGAGGCCGAAGTAGGATACCCCACGGATCAAGTCCTCGACTAGGGATCGAGGTCGAAGTAGGATACCCTACGGATTAAGTCCTCGGCTGGAGATTGAGGCAGAAGTAGAATACCCCATGTATTAAGCCCTCGACCGGAGAGTTGAGGCCAAAGAATAGAACACAATGGATCGTCGGGTATGGACTGTGCCTGGCAAGAGGTAGGCCGCTTCGTTAGAAAGCGACAGGATCGACCTACTCAGATCGTCGAGTATGGATCATACTCGGCAAGGACCCGGAGAGGTCTAAGGTTTTGGATATGGACCCGAAGAGGTCCTAAATTAGGATTAATGACCAGGAGAGGTCTAAAGATTAGGATATGGACCCGAAATGGTCTCGGATTTGGGTTGAACAACCCGGAGAGGTCTAAGGATTTGGATATGGACCCGGAGTGGTCTCGGATTTGAATAAAACGACTCAGAGAGTTCTAAGGATTTGGATATGGACCTGGAGTAGTGTCGGATTTGGATAAAGCGATCTGGAGAGATCGCGGGTTTGGTTAATGGATTTGGATTGGATTCGGAATTGGATGTCGACACAGATCAGTCATGAATTTCGCTAACGTCTCGGAAAGATCAAGGAACTGGATTGGCAACGAATTAGATTCTAGGCTAGATACTATAATGATCAACGAATTATGGTTTCGAATTGGACATAAGGAAATTCAAAACACGCCTTCCTATCGCAAGGCATGTTTTGGGGGGCAAACTGTTAACCCGCCTTTTAGTAAGGCAATATACAAGCGGATTTAACCTAATAGACTTCACGGTTATCAAGACTAGGATATCATGGATTTGTCTCAAATGGATGGATGGATAATCAACTATGGATAATAATATAAAGCTAGGATTAAACAAAGTTGGTGCATAAACGATGCAGGGTGCTTGGAAGATGGATATTGGCTTGAATAAGGAGGGGTCAACTAAGATGATTTGGTGTAATATGGGTCGATAAGAGGGTTTGGCATAGTGAGGGGTCGCATGTGAGAAGGAATAATGGTCGGCAAGGAGGGCTCAACATAGTTTGGCTCTTGGGATGGATAGTTATGCTCCAATGTATACGTACAGGAATGGATCGGCATGGAAAGGATTGGCATGGGAAGGATTGGCATGGTACTTGATCGACATAGGAAGGGATCGCCATGATTGGGCTCGGCATAGGAAAGGGTCGGCATGGTAGGGATTGAAATGACATGAAGTGGCATAAAAGGGATTGGCATGGGAAGGGTTGGCATATCTTCATAGACTAGGAAGGATCGGCGTACCTTCCAGGTTACACAAGGAGGGGTCGGTATACTCAGGAGGAAAGGATGGATCGACATTTTCATGCAGGAAGAGGGATTGACATTGAATTAATGCAGGGATAATGATCGGTAGTGCTATGCCGATCATTATTTTTAGGAAAGTTGGGCTTGATGATTGTTATAGTAGGCCCATGTAGGCAAGAAGACCCTATAGTCGAAGTTTCACCTATAAATACAGCAGGCTTGGCCTCAGAAAAAGGATTTTGGATTCTACTTCTCTTCATCTTCTACCTAGAGGTACTCTGCCATTTTCGTTTTGAAATCTTGGATTGTAACTGTAATCAAATTTCATCATAATAAAAAAGGACTATTCTGGAGTGGATGTAGGCCGGAGTTAGCCGAACCACTATAAATCTTGTCTCTTTTATTTGCTTTCGTTTTAATTTGATTATTCTTCATATTATATTCTCTACACATCATATACTATTTGTGACTGGATATTGGTGCTTTCACGTATAATTGAATGCTGGTGGCTAATTTTGGCGCCAACTAAACCCATCTCCAAAATATCATTTTTGACCGTATATTAAAATCGCAAGGCATTTCGATGTTATTTGGTAGGTTTTTCAACTCAAAACATGTCATAAAATCAATATGAATGAGCATAATTTTTAACAAGCATATATATATATATATATATATATATATATATATATATATATATATATATATAAACATCATTCAAAACATGGCAACATACTTGCAAAAACTTTCGAATTCGATTCTAGAAACCGAAATATCAAAATTGTGAGATGTAAATATTATTCACCTTTAGCTTTGTTGTTAAGTAGTTGAGATTTGATCTTTGATTGAATTTGATTATGCTTTTCCTCTTGATTTAGCTTTTCTTCCCCTTACTCTACTTTAATGGTAACCAACCTCTATGATATGTTTAAGTTTGGTGAACATTTGTAAAATGAATGCGGCCTTAAGATTTCATTAGAGTGTAGGTTATTCCTATATTTCCCTTATCTAATGGCCTAAATTATTTTATTTTAATTTCCATTTAGCTCATTAGTTCAACTAGGCACGTCTACCCCTTTATTATACAAATCTCAATCCCTTAACTATTTAATCTTTACATTATTCTATTTAATTTAGCTAATTAAATCTCCTGAATAATTTTATCTAAAATTAAGGGTGTTACAAGAATCGAGTCGGTGGGAGATTGAATTCCAACCCCGAGCGGCAGTCAAAGAACAAGCTCTAGTCGATTTCATTAATGGATGGAATGGGTTCATTAAAGAAAAATCAGAATGGGAAAAGGATTTGAAGCTTAAATGGCAGCTATTCATTGATGGAGCCTCAAATGAAGAAGAGGCTTGTGCGGGATATGTAATCATTATCCCTGATGAACACCGCTTACACTATGCAATGAAGGTAGGTTCTCCTGCCACAATTAATGTGGTTGAATATGAATTAACGGTAGTAGGACTTAAATTAGCTCTTCAGTTGAAAATCCCCAATTGACATCTTTAGTGATTCTCAATTAATGGTTAATCAGCTAAATCAAATGTATTAAACAAAAGATGCGAGATTGGTCCTTTATATCAAGAAGATATTGAAAATGTTACCTTAGTTTGAAGATTTTTTTGGTACACCAAGTACCTTGAGGAAAAAGTTAACAAGCCGATTCTTCAGCTAAATTAGCTAGCTCACGAGACGCACCAAAAACTTGAATTGTGCTAGTGGGCTTCCAAAAAAATTCCAGTATTGGGAAAAAGCCCAACCAAAAAATGAAACCGTGGTATTTACTCGATCCCAAGAACTTATACGTATGGGAAAAGAAAATGAACCAAGAAGTGGTGGTGGTGAAAAACAAGAAAGAAACATTCATATTAAAATAAATAGCCAATATGAAAACAATTAGATGACACCATTGTTGAATATTTGGTAAAATGGGAAGTACCAAGAGATAAAAAAGAAGCTAGAAGGATAAGACACCAAGCTCCAACCTTCACTATGTTGGATGAAATGCTTTATGAAAAAAGGTATTCACTCCCTTACTTAAGGTGTGTTAGTCTAAAAAATGGCTCAAAATTATTAAGAGAAGCCCATGAAGGGTTCTATGGAGATCATTGCAATGGCATGAAGTTGGCCAAATAGGTTATGAGACAAGTTTTTATTGGTCCTATATGAATAATGATGCTATGGATTATGTAAAGAGATGTGAAAAGTGTCCAAGATTTTCAACAATCCCTTATATGCCACCAAATGAGTTAACCCCAGTCTCAAGTCCATGGCCCTTTGATGTGTGGGGAATCGACTCAATAAGACCATTGCTTATATCAAAACACAAATCCAAGTTTGCAGTAGTGATTAAGAACATAGTCACTCGGCTTGGAATACCGAATAAGATATTATCTGATAATGAAACTCAATTTGAAAGTGAGGAATTCACCAGATTCTGCAATAAGAATAGGATAATTAAAAGTCTTTCATCCCTAGATCATCCCAAGGAAAATGGAGCCATTGAAGTTGCCAAAAAAACCACTAAGACTGTCCTCAACCAACGATTGGACAGAGCCAAAGGAAATTGGGTAGAAGAACTACCATTTGTGATTTGGGTATATCAAACTTCCACTAAGAATTCAATAGGACATACTCGATTTTTTTTGACATATGGATGTGAGGCAATGCTTCCAATCAAAGCCAAAATACCATCCTATCGAAGGATTACATATGCATTTAATCCAAATCAGGAGCTAAGAAAAGAATTCCTAGATTTGATTAACGAACTAGGAGATGAAACGGCCATACGAACGGCCGAATATCAATGAAGGATATCAAGATACTATAACTCCAAAGTTAAAGATAGATCATTTCAAAAAGGAGACGTAGTACTTCGATAAGTAATGGAAAACACCAATAACCCGATGAATGTTCCACTTAAGTAAAATTGGGAAGGACCCTTGTTATCCATAACGTAATCCCACTAGGAACTTATCAACTAAGCCGATTTAATGGTAATACAATAGCAAGAACTTCCAATGTCGGGCATCTATAGCCTTATTTTCCTACAATGAACAAATAAAGAAATTAAGACAAGTATGCCTATGGAATCGATAACCATTGGAGAGAACTCATTAAATAAAGGAAAAGCCTTTGATCAAGCCATAAGGGCCTAGTCAAAGCACCTCCTAGAGGGAGGTCAGAGTAAGCCTCTAGTCCATCCTATAAGGCCTGGCCAAAGCACTGCTAGTCTTCGGTCCCACCCACGTGGCCCGGATGGAGCGCCTCTTAGAGGGAGGATGGGATAAGCCTTTGGTCCCACCTAAGATGGCTTGGCCAAAGCAACGACCAGCCTTCGATTCCGCCTATAAAGGCCTGATTGGAGCGCCTTTTAAAGGGAGGATGGACAAGACTTTGCTTCTGCCTAAAATGGCTAACCAAACGCACCAACCAGCCTAAATCATTACCTATAAGGTAATAAGGGGCTCAATAAAAGCCTAATTCATTTCATATAAGGTAATAAGGGGATCAATCAAAGCCTAAATCACTACCTGTAAGGTAATACGGGGCCAAAGAGAATAAAGCCTAAATCATTACCTATATAGCATTAAGGGGCGAAAGAGATTAAAGCCTATATCAACCTAAAAGTAATAAGGGGCGAAAGAGATTAAAGCCTAGATCATTACTTAAAAGTAATAAGGGGCGAAAGAGGTCAATCAAAGCCTAAACGCTTACCTAAGAGGTAAGAAGGGGTAATAGAAATCAATCAAGTGAGAATAATTCCATCTTAGATATGGGCCAAAGCAATCTTCCAGAGGAAGAGTAGTCAGACATGAATCAGCATTACACCAAGACAAAATTAAAGCAACCTTCACTGGAAGGGTCAAGAACTATCTATTACTCAAAACCGAAGGTCTCATCGTCAAATATGAACATTTAAAAAATTCTAAATCCCCTTGCTAGAAATATTCTGCCAAGTAAAGGGAATCTTCATGATTGATCGAATTTCCAGTCTCTTATTAGTTGAAATATGAATCTTACCAGACGGATTTATGGTCTTCTTACCAATTGAATTTATTGTCTTCTTACCAAATGTATTTTTGATCTTCTTATCAATTGAATTTATGGTCTTGTTACCAGATGGATTTCTGGTCTTCTTATCAATTGAATTTATGATCTTCTTGTCAGGTGGATTTCTTTTCATCTTATCAAATGAATTTATGGTTTTCTTGCTATATGGATTTTCGGTCTTCTTATTTTTTTGGTCTTCCTACCAGATAGATTTCTGGTCTTCATATTAATTGAATTTATGGTTTTTTGGTCTTCTTAGTTGAACTTGGCTCTGCAATAAAGTGTAAAAAGCTGCTTTTGTACAAAAATTGATCCATACCTTTACCAAACTTGGACAAACTCGTCTAAAAATATGTAGATTTCTAATTATTCCAAAGAAAAAATGAATATTAAAATAAAGCATTTGAAGTTTCAAAAATCAAAAGAAAACTTTTTCACAAATTTCATTGGCATTTATCAAGCAAAGTAAATGATTTAGGAAATAAATAATTTCGTGAAAATAATTGAAGTTATCTTCATTTACTTTATTTCAGGAGAACAAGATTTAAAGAAAAAATATCATAGAAAGAGAGAGCCGGAAAGAAGAGAAGATACTTCGTTTAACAGTAAAGTGTAAAAAGCATCTTTTATACAAGGAGGAGGGCAAGTGTTATCCATATATATTTTTGACAATTCATAATGACTTGAGAAGTTATCAAGAGGAAAAGAATCAACTAAGTCCATAGGAAAGGTATAAAGACATTCCAAAAAGTTGGTATTGAGTTTATACGTGCATAGTGATATGCTAAACCAATAACTGTGATAATTTGTTAAACTGCTAAGTTAAGAAGGTGGTGTGATATTACTGCATCAACAAGGAGGTGTTGAGCATCTAATAATAAGGGGTTGGTGTCAAGCCTCAACAACCATAAAGATTAGCAAGCATATAAAAGAAGAGAATAGAAAACTTCAAGCAATAATAAACAGATGTCGAACATCTAACGCAAAGAAATATACAACTACAAGCTGAGAAGAAGTATCGAGTCCCTAAAGGAGTAAGGAGCTTCTATAATAGGAAGATTTATCGACTATTTTATGAACAAAAGTCGATCAAGGTATCAAACTCGTAGGTTGATAAGGGTGTCGAATCATAATTTATTATAGATGTCAAGCCACAATAACGTTAGCATTGCTAAGCATCCAAAAGCTAATAATGATACCGGCATCTGACAACAAAGAGGGATATCGAGTTTCTAGGGATGACGAACCAGTGCTACATAATTCTTATCAAGTCTCTACAACAATATGTGTTGCTGAGCGTCTATAGGTAACAGACGATGTTGAGTTCTTACAAATAGAAGAAACATCAAATTCTAAAGGAATGATCTGCTTCAACACTGGGCAAAGGACTTCAAGCTTTTACAAGCAGTAAGGGAAGACGAACCTCAAGAAACCTGAAGGATGTCAAATATCAATAATGCAAGAAGGATGTCATATCAACAATATAAGAAGGATGTCGAATACTTAGCTGGGTAGACATGTGTCAGCCATCCTGCTTACTCCTGCTTCTATAAATAGACCCCCTTCGTCACTTAGAGGTGGAATTTTTTTTCTTTCTCCAATTCTAAAATTAAAAATTGTAAACCTTAAATTGATTTATGGATTTCATGATACAATTATAGCTTTTTGCATATAAGGACTTGGACAACAAACTTTGCATAGCATAATGCCTTTGAAATATGTATCTTTGACTATTATTGAAAGAATAGACGTGCATATTAATTATTTTTGGACTTAAACTTGAATTTGGACTTATATATTGACAATTTGAACAGGCCACTTACGCTATTACCAAAATTTAAATTTACCATGCATAATGACTATTATGCCCATAGGCATATGAACAATGGATTGTGGTATATGTGAATTGCCTATTTTGACCATTAACAAATAAGTAGTGGACTATTGCACATATATGCGACTTGGTTAGTTTACCCTTAGACATATGACTCGGACTTTTGGATAAATTCATGACTATATTAAAGCTCATGAGCATTATTGGGTCCATTTCAAATAATACCATCTTATTCAACATCTGGGATGTTGAGCCAATTTTTGGTTCAACATGCCTCACTTTTCTTTACAAAATATCTTCTCCTTTCTTAGCTAATTACTAAACTACCCAACTTCATAAATATCTACCAAATACATAATGCATGGCATCATCCATATTTAATTTTACATAAAAGAAAAAATATTTTTAGTTGCTAATTAACTACATTTACACATTGCAAAAAGTTGGAATAGCTTCTATCGGGTAAAAAGCTATTTATCGATAAAATAATTTTCGGTTACGTTATCAATACTCCTTCGAACTATTTATTTTTGTATATTGTTGTTGCCAAAAATGGGCATCACTGCCTAATAGAATCTCATAGAGACTAAACGATGAATAAAATTAAAACATAGCAGAGAAAGTAAATGAATGCACAGAATTTTATAATGGTTCAGTAATATTGGCTTACGTCCACTTTGTATTTTTATTAATCTTACACTTGATTATGATTATAAGAAAGTTTGGATCGGTAGGGATCTATTAGCACAAGAATGAAGAATAAAAATGCCGGAGCCTGTAAGCGGAAAGAAGGATCCTTCAAATGAACCATGAAGCTTGTACTTATAGGAAAAGGCGGCTAAATATCTTCTTCGAATTTCGACTGTGGAGTCTATAGATCGAGACGAGGTCAAAATATTGATCGTGGGCCCTACTTCCATCAAGATAAC
Organism: Allium cepa; assembly: GCA_030765085.1. Taxonomy (NCBI): domain Eukaryota; kingdom Viridiplantae; phylum Streptophyta; class Magnoliopsida; order Asparagales; family Amaryllidaceae; genus Allium; species Allium cepa. The sequence goes on from CM060941.1 coordinate 6,846,523, forward strand.
GATTGGCACCGATTGTTTTTTAAGCTCCTTTTGGCACGCGATTGATATGGTGGGCTTCACTCTTCAATATATTGATATTCCCAAAGTTTTATGTGTATTCAACTTGTAAATTTTTGAGATATCAATTGTTTTATAACGAGTTAAATTGTAATATCGATATGGTACAATCCATAATTGGAGATGTATCATAGCCGATCCATAATGAAGATGGATTACATACAAACCGTTTTGGAGATGGATCATTGCCAATCCATTTTGGAGAAGGATCATAGCCGGTACATTTTGGAAAATGATCATACACGACCGTAATTTCGGTTGAAGTGTGAAATTCATACTTAACCAATTCTTGAATGCTATTTGCACGAATCCATACGACTATCTTCCATAGTCTTATCCATGATCGATCTCTAATTCTGGTCACCATCTCTTTGAGCTTTCAACCTTGATAATCATCTAGTCTAACTTGTCCAGTTAGTCTGAATATAGCCAGGCCAAATGGCCGGATAACATTTGCCCCCAAAAGTAGGTCTTGTTGTGTACATGACATGCTTTTAATCAAAGCACGTTAGAGTTGCTAGAAAGAAATTCATCTAGTTTTATGAATAGCCACTATCATTCTGTTGAATTACTTTCTCAAAGTGTTGTATCTCTCTTTCATCGTCATGACACTCGGTTGATTCCCAATAGTATAAATTTAGGAGAGTATTCCATCAGTTGTTATCTTTGTCCGGTTTTACTGGGCTAATAAGCTTTGGCCATCTAATTTAGTTTCGTTTTTGAAAGCTTCAGGTCAGAATTCAATTTCTGTCGATTTCAAAAATTGATAGAATATACACATGCAAGTTCCGGTACATGTCTTTGTCGTTGGCTTCCAGATGCATTTGTAAGCTCACAGGTCATCTCTAATTCCTTATAGTTTAATTGTAATTCGATTGCAATTCCTTGTTTATATTTTTTTAATGAAATAGGGGACGTAATAAATCACTACATGAGAAGAGACTTCAATTTCTACAGGTATGATGGCCTCGAAGTCGTAAGTAAGGGCGAATGGAGTATGGTCAATCGTGGAGTTGTGGGTGGTTATGTATGCCCATAATGCTGATGGTAGTTTGTCAACCCACTTGCCACTAGCCATCGTAAAACGCTTCCTCAAAATAGACTTTATGATTTTGTTAACATCTTTGACTTATCCATTAGCTCAAGGGTGAGAAAATGCCACAAATCTCCTTTCAATATGACGCCGATGACAGAAGTCTTTGAATTTAGCGCTGTCAAATTGGTTTCCATTATTAGTTACAATAGTTCGTGGAAGGCTAAAAAAAGATGATGTTACGGACAATGAAGTTAATTACTTTCTTTGTCGTGATCGTGGCTAAAGGTTCTGCTTTGGACCGTTTGGTGAAGTAATCTACCACTACGATGGCATACTTCGCTCCATCTTTAGAGATTGGTAAGGAACAGATAATATTTATACCCCAAATGGAAAATTTCCATGAATTGACCATTTGTGTAACTTTCGTCGGTGGAGCTCTTTGAATTTCTACAAACATCTAGCACTCGCCGCATTGTCTAGCGTGATCAACTGCATCTCGATTGACAATTGGACGGTAATACCCATAGTGGAGTATTTTCTTTGTCAGGGTTTGCCCCATAGTGTGATCGCCACATTCTTCTTCATAGAATTCTCTCAAGACTCATTTAATTTCATCATGGATGATATGCCGAAGCAGGGGAACGAAGAAACACTTTCTATACATTAGTCCTTCTTGGATGATGCAACATAAAGCTTTGTGGAGGATCTACCGTTTTTTATTCCTTCATCCAAGATGGATCCCTCATTGTAGATAAAACCTTTAACAGGGGTCATCCACGACTCCATTTTCGACTTCATCTCCAGAATATAATCAATTTTCATCTGGTCGATGCTTGGAGCATTTAGTACTTCAACCTGGACCAAGCCCATCTGTTGGACATCCTCAAAACTGGCCAACTTGACTAGTGAGTTGGCTTCTCATTTAGGGGTGCATGTAATGGTGTAATACTCGAAGTCTACTAGTAGCTCTTAGACGCAGCCGAGATAAGGTGCAAGTTGTTGCCATTTAGCTTGATAATCTTCCCTACTTGGAATACTACTAATCGAGCATTACGAAAGATTTGTAAAGTTTTAACTCCTACTTATCTAGTTTGAGGCCGACGATCAAAGCTTCATACCCAGCTTCATTATTTGTTGTAGGAAAGTCGAGTTTCAAGGCATAGCAGATTGATCATTCCTCAGGAATCACTAACATGACTCTGGCACTAAAACATCGATCGTTGGATGCTCCATCCATGTTCATTTTCCATAGGTTGGTCGGTGCTCCACTGCTCTCTGGAGAGTCATCTGGTGTAGTGAATTCAGCTATGAAGTCCGCCAATGTCTGTCCCTGGATAGCTCTTTGAGGGAGATAAGTGATATTGGATTGGCTTAACTTGATATTCCATTTGAGAAATCTTCGAAACGTCTCAGGTCGCCGTAGGACCCATTGTAACAGTAGGTGCAGACGTTGATAGGGTGAGCCTGGAAGTAAGGGCAAATTTTTTATGATGCAATCAACAGGCAGTACGTGAGCTTTTCTAGCTTCGGATAGTTTCTCTCAGCACTTGTCAACCGCTTGCTAACATAATATATTGGCCTCTGGATCTTCGCTAGTGGTGCGACACTTATGGCGTGTATCGACACCGCTAAATGGATGGTATGTCTTCACAATCTAGTGGCTTGGATAGGATAAGTGGTCTCTCTAAGTGATCTATCAAAGTTTGAAATGTACCAATGTAGTCTTGCATTCATTCAATGTCACTCTTCCCTCTCCTGGTTAGGTCGAAGAAGAGAATTCACTTGTCGGTGGCCCTAGAGATGAATAGACTTAGGGCGGTGATCTTCCCATTTAGGCTTTGTATCTACTTGATTGCCTTTAGTACCTAAATGTCTCTGATTTCCTGAATCTTCATAGGATTGGCTTCAATTCCATGAGATTTGAGCATGAAAACCTAAGAACTTCCCTGATGCGACGTCGAAAGAGCATTTCAAGAGATCGAGTTTCATTCCACATCTTTAGAGAATACTATATATATCTACCAAGTCATCGATGTGATTTGTTTGATTTTCATGACTTCGTGAGCATGTGACATATACTTTCGTTGATCGCCCAATCTGATCTTTTCCGCATCGCTTTTGATTCACCTGGACATGCTTTGGGTCAATATTCAATGTATGGCTCGCGATAGTCAGTGAGATCACACATATGTCAAAATGGGTCCAAGCGAACACATCAATATTCATTCGAAGAAAGCTAGCTAATTCCTTCATCTTCGTTGCACTGAGTAGTGATCAGATCTTCAATACCCATGATGAGTCATCGTGGCTGACCGTAATGTCGATCATTAGCTTAGCGGGTGCATCCTTGGATTCCTTGGCTCCTATTCGTCATCTCTCGGGTCTATTTTTTTATAGAACCGACTGTGGTGTTGTTGCTTGATTTTGGCCTTATTTTGTGAGCTGAAAAATACTTAAGTGGATTTGCTTAAGCAATGGGACCAGTTCCGATCCATTGTATTAGTAGGACTTAAGCAATTTTTGGTTTGACATGAACATATTAGACCATGGAACCCGAAATTGAATAATGGGACATGCCATATATGACTTGTATACTTGAGCAAGCATATGCCATGGATCAGATGTATACCACTTTAGACTTGAATAGATTAGCATATTCATACTGGTCCAAGGTGCACAACATTGCACTAAACTGTACTTAGCACATGAGACATCTGAATTGGGTTTGCAAAGTTGCATAGGCAATGGGATTAGTGCCAGCCCCTTACTTACGCAAGTTTTGTAACTTCAACACTTTGGTGGTGTATGTAGGAAGGAGAACGGTAGTTGGATTTGATGTTGATCCCTATGTTCGAGCATTTCTCTAATGCATAGTCAGTGGCATGAGATCGGTTAGGTCGACATGTGATGACGGTCACTTCGATCGAATTTTCAGATCTTGTCAAGAGCTGACGAGTCCGATAGTGAAGGGACCTAGATGCTTTGAGAGATCATCTACAAATGGCCGAAGATCAGGCTTAGAGGCACGTCGAATTAAATGTCGAGTAGGGTTCAGCCTTGTGTAGCATGCAGCTGCATAGTTGGCTCTTGCTTTGAGTATGAATCCACTTGTGTATTCTTGTAATGAGCCTTCCATTCAATGTATTCGCGATCTGTTGCTCGTCATTTAGGTTGGAATGATGGTTAGTCGTCTATAAGCTTGGGCATCAATCCGATGATTCTATCTCTATGCATCCTTTTGGTCGTAGCCTTGAGGCATTGTAAACACTAGGTATAAGTTACAGTATTGAGCTATCACGGTGATTTTTTTGAATGATCACACTTCTACCCCTGGTCTAGGGTTGATAAATGTACTACATGACGGTCGAGTCTCATCCTAGTCGTGTTTATACTCCCACAAAAGCTCCGAAGACTTAGAGCTAATCGATGAATGCTCAGTTCACATCCATTTTGATTCTCGTTCGTGCCCTCTAAGTCAAGGGTAAATGTCGATTAGTAGATGGGAATGTCACATCTTTTTTGGCTTTACACTCTTTCCCATCGATTTGTGGGATCAATTTACTTGATGGATGGATGAGTTGTGCCTATTCTGGGTTGTATTTTGGCTTTTCCTTTTCAAAGAAAGACTTAAATGCCCCGTTGTATCTCGGGCATGTGCTGAGTACTGGACGGTCAATCACATCCATTTTTGCAGCAGATGTCACTATAATCTAAGAAAGGACCAATGAATGGATGGTTAAATCACATCCAATATGTGACTGTTTCTCCCCTTCTCGAACAAAAGACAAGGATCAGTGTGCGTACAGTCAAGTCACATCTATTTCGAACTGCTCTTCTACTCGAGTCATGGTCTGTGCAAGTGAATGAATGGTCATGTCGCATTTGTTCAAAGTTAGACGGTCAGTCACATCCATTTTGATTCATATTCTCCCATCAGATCTTGGGATAGAGTTGGCTCAGGTGCAGTCGAGTCATGCTCATTCAGTTTCATACTCCTTCTGGTGGATCGAAGGAGGGTGTTGGAGAATTAATGATCACACTCATTTGTGGTTTATTCTCCTATCCGCACTCTGGTGATCATAGTTTTGAAAGGATATCCAAGTCACATCCGTCTATGTTTGGTGTAGATCAATAATGGTCGTTGACCCAGCGACAAGATATAAAAAACTTAGATCGCCATTGTCTTTCGACCCGTTGGTATGATATATTCAATCGTCTATGACTTCGGACATCATTCTGAACGGTTTGGTATTGAGGCCTCCTTACAATCGTTGCCTTAAATCGTAAAGAACGCCAAGTCGGAGCTATAATGAGCTATAGAACTCAGCTTTCAGAAATTTGTACTCATGCCTCTAGTCTTTTGTTAGCAGAGTTATTTCATGGATGGTTTGTTTTATGGGCGATCACTCGCACCCATTTGGTGTTTATTGGCGATCACTCTCACCCATTTGGTGTTTATACTCCAACCCGCCTGGAAAATTAGAGTTATTTGCTATACAGTTGAACCAAGTCAATGTCTAAGTTTGGATTTTGGGCTTGCCGATGTCTGGGCCAGGCTTGAATAGTTCGCCATACTTCAGTGCGAGCAAGGTTCTGGATGGACGTACCACATCCTCCTTAGATTGGATGGTCGAATCACATCCAATTTTAGCTTGGGCTCTTGAATTGCCCCCATATTTGGGGTAGGAGTTGATGCATGGACGGTCGTACTGCATCCACTTTCATTCAGATCCTACTTCGGCTGAGCCTTGGGAGTAATATGAGTGTTTTGGCGAAATTCAAGCTTGAGAAGAGGGTTAGATGGTCAGATCGCATCCATTTTGAGTCGTGTGTTTGCCCCCAAGGCCAAGAGTTAAGGAGCGAAAGGTCAATCCGCGTCCACTTTCTATGGTATTAATACTCCAGACCGCCCTTAGGCAACGAGGTTGGTCAATGGACGGTCGAACCGCATCCATCTTTTTGTGTTTATACTCTAGTCATGCCCCAGGGACCAAAGTTTTATGATGGATGGTCAGTCATACCCCTTTTAGATTTATACTCCACTTATCAGGTCAAGGTAAGAGTTGTCATATGAACAGTGAAGTCATGTTCATTTGTAGCAAGGAATTCTGCATCCAATCTTGAGATAAAAGTTGGCCAGTGAACGATTGATTCACGTTCACTTGCTAATTAAGCGAATGAAGGCCGGACCACATCCATGGTCATGCTTGGTTAGACGGACAGGTCTCATCCAATTTTCTTTGTACTTCTCCCGCCAAGTCAAGGGAGAGAGTGGATGGGTGGTCGGTGAAGTCACATCAGCCTCACGTTGTAGTCGTGTCCTCGTGTCGAGGGCAGCGGTTGATCAGTAGACGATCAAATCACGCCTACTTTAGTTGAGCTCCCAGGCTGCCTATTGTGTCCAGGGCAAGAGTTAATGTGCAGATGATCAAATCACGTCCACCTTAGTTGGACCTCGGTCTTGCTAAGCTTCGGGGGAGGCATAAGTATTTTGACGAACTTCAAGTATGGGCTGGGGAATGGATGGTCGGGTTGTATCCATTCCAAACGTTTCTCCGGTCTTCAAGTAAATCGCAGAGGTTGATGAGTGAATTGTCAATCATGTCCATTTTGTATTGGATTCTGACATTGTCGAGCTCTGAGTAAGGCATAGATGTTATATAAGAGTTGAAGCATAGAGTAGGAAGTGGTTGGTTATGTCACACCCAATTTTCATTTTGAGTCCTTTCCCCATGTCAGGGGAATATGGTAGCTGATGAACGGTTGAATCACACTCGTCTTGATGATCCTCCAAAAGTCCTATCATGGTCCATGGAGGTCGGCTGGCGCCCAACCTTAAGGACTTGGTCACCTGCATTGTTTGGAAGTAGTTTAGTTTAATTTGGTCATATTTCACAAGTAATTGAAATAAATCTTATCGTTAAGTGAAACAGTATCGTATTTTCGCTATTCCACTTCGTCCCAGCCCTTTTCAGCTGGAAATCGACCGTAGGTGGTCTAATTGATTATCAAATTCTTTATTGGTCGGATATTCCTTACTCGCTATTATGTGGGGCTTGCACATATTGTTGAAACTTTTATTGCCGGATCAGCTTTCCGATCACATCTTGAAGGTGTCCGCAATCGCCGATTTTATGACTGTGTGTATCTTAAAAACGTTTTCGGATTTCTTCTGGGTTTCAATGGACTCCTTCAAGGATGATTTTCAGTACTGCTCCGAGTCATGAGTCTCCAAGTACATGTTATCGATCGAATCATTCAAAGGAGTATATGAGTCTAAGTTTAGGATTCTAGGTCATCTCCTAGAATATAAGTCCTCATCTAAGGCCTTAATGCTGCCTTTGCTTTGAATTCCTTCAGCCAACGAGCCTACATCATTCTTTCTCCTAGTTTGATCTACCTTATTCTTGCTTAGATTCTAGTTCACTTTGCAACAAAAACGATCCAAGGTCGTAGGAGGCTCTCTAGGTTACCAATGGCCAAAGTCTATCTTAAGCTCGAATCCCCTTATCAATGCCATCAATATGATATTCTCGCAGAGATTGCTCACTTTATTGACGACGATGTTGAATCTCTACAGGAAGTCTTTGAGTGGTTCACCTGGCGTTTGGAATAAATTGGATAATGTCATCACATCCTTGGTGTGATTCACATGCATCCTAAATTGCTAGATAAACTTCTGATCCGGTTGATCGGACAAGGAGAGAAATATAGGAAAATATTTACATTTGATGGCCTCCGTGGCTCTGGAAGGATCCATGTGCCACTTGTACTTCATGAGATGTTGTCAGGGTTTATGTTCATAGAATGCTGGCATGGTCGGCATATTGAATCTCCTCGGATATTCTACATGTTCAACAATTTTGTTGAATAGGTTTCGACTAGGGGAAATGTTCCACTCATCATCAGTCCGGTCCGTTTTCAAGTGACAGCTGCAGATAATGCTTGCGAATGATGTATGTATGGTTATCTACTAATTGATTGGTTGAGAATACCGATCGAATGGTGAATAGGTTAAGATGGGGTCGTCGATTGATGATGATCCCCAAACTTTCACCAAATGGGGTGCGATCCATATAAAGCACTAAAGAAGGCCTGTTGAGGTTGCACGCCAAGTTTCAAGTCATTTGGAGTCCGAGTTATGAGCAAAGCAAGATGGACTAGGATTGACGAGTTGGTGATAATTTACTTAAGAGTCTGACCCGAGGAAATTTGCTATTTTCTTGGACTCAACCCCCGGTTCACTTAGAGTCACTGAATTTGAAGTGTTGCGTTGGTGACGAATGGTGCTTGGAGTCATATTGGTGTTTGCTTGGAGAAAATCTTGGTTTTATCTAAGTTTGACCATGGGCCAGAATTTCACGGGTGCTTCGGGTCGAATGGGTTATTACTCGAGTTCGACTTCGAATCAGAACTTGTAGAGTCTGCATTGAGTCATGTCACCTTGGTTCTCCAGCCTTTGGAAGTATCATTTAGTAGCAGTTTCTTGTCCATTCCTTGGCTGCAATTCAGCAGCAGCCGCTTGATCCCCTAATTATCGTTTGCTTGGAGGGATCGACTGTGATGGAGTATGGAGGGATCAGTCATTTTTGCTTTGAGAGGGATCGGTATGGAACCACTAAGAATGGATTGTACCTGATTCATATTCACATGGATACTTAACCAAATTTCAGGTTTAAATGGATTGGTAGTGGATAGAATGATCGGTAGTGTGTAGTATGGTTGAGGGATCGATCGGTTGTAGTTGAAACGATCAATCGTTGAAGATGTAGGGGTAGTGATCGATCATACGATTCTATACGGATCGTCCCAGATCCACTAAAAGTGTCATGTGGAACATACCATCCATAGGGTGTGTCCCTCTATGCCTCTAACTTGTGTTTCCGTAGTCGTTTCATCGATCACACTTGTATTCATTGAGTTATGAAATGATCATCTTTGATTTTTACTGCCAATCCGAGCGATCTATTAACCCAATCTGATCCATTGTTTATAACCAATCTCCATGTTCTCTACTATTTCATCGGTAGGTCATGAGGAGGTAGCAGTGGCATACTCCTTCCTAGGAGGCATTGTAGGTAGTTTTTTATATATCTCTTTCAAATCTGAGTAGAATAGGAAACTTATCGGTAGAATGCTGGATTTATCTCGTGAACATAGGAATCCACAAGTAGATGATGGGATTCAATCAAACCAAGAATTCAATTCTTAGTGAAAGCATCAAAATATTGACATTAAAAATGGGCATCAATACCCAACAGAATCTCGTAGAGATTAAACGATGAATGAAATTAAAACATAGCAGAGAAAGTAAATGAACACACAGATTTTTATACTGGTTCGGCAACCTTGGCCTATGTTCACTTTGTATTTTTATTAATCTCGCCCTTGCTTATGATTCCAAGAAAGTTTTGATCAAGAGGGATCCTTTAGTACAAGAATAAAGAATAAAAATGGCGAACACTTGGTAGTGGAAAGGAGAATCTTTCAAATGAACTATGGAACTTGTATTTATAGGGAAGACGAAATATCTTCAAGAAATTTCGGTTGTGGAGTCTCCAGATCCAAACAAGGTCACCATATCAATCATGCGCCCCACTTCCATCAAAATAACGATCAGTACTGATCGTTTTGTGAGCTTCTTTTAGCATGTGATAATTATGGGGGCTTCACTCTTTATATATTGATGTTCCCAAAGTTTCATGTGTATTCGACCTGTAAATTTTGAGATATCGATCGTTTTGTGCCGAGTTGAACTGTAATATCGATACGGTACGATCTATAATTGGAGATGAATCATAGTCGATCCATAGTGAAGATGGATCATAGCCGATCCATAATGGAGATGGATTATAGCCGATCCATTTTGGAAAACGATCGTACCCGATCCATTGTGGAAAACGGTTGTACCCAAATGTAATTTTAGTTGAAGTGTGAAATTTATACTTAGCCGTTCCAAAATGTTATTCGCGTGAATCCGTACGACTATCATCCATAGTCTTATCCATGATGTATCTCCAATTCTAGTAACCATCTCTTCGAGCTTTCTACCTCGATGATTATCCAGTCTAACTTGTCTAGTCAGTCTGAATATCGCCAGGCCAAAAAGCCGGATAACATAAACATTTTTCTAAAACAAGTTTACCATCATTAGTTATTTTTTAGAAGGGGGTTAACATGGCTATTAAATCAATTTAATTAGATTTAAATAATTTAGATATTAAATACGAAGTGTTGGAAATTCCGAGTTGTTACACATATGTTTATATTGTCACTGTGTATTGTTAAATTTTAATTTATTACATATGTTTTTTGTGGATAGAATTCAAACAAAAAAGACAATAAAATTTGATCTACTTATTGTGGCTACGTATAATCAATCCTCTTATGAAATGTATTTTCATGTAAAATTATTTATATATATATATACATATACATATGTGTGTGTGTGTATATGGAAAAGTCTAATACAATTTGGTGACACAAGAGATCTCTACCGTTAGATTACCCTCTGAATTCCACCTTTCATATAAAGACAAAAGCCGATGGTTCAGATCTTTTGTGTCTCCATCTGTGTCAACAATTTGTGTCCAAGTAGTCAGTCCATATATATGTGTGTGTGAGATCATTTACCTTTTGCATTTAATCAAATAGACAAATCCGAAATTTATTTTACTAGTTATTTTGGATTATTAATTATACATAAAATTGAACGTTCAGCTGGATATTGATTCAAAAAAAAAAGTTGGACAAATTCGGTATGTAACAGATCCACTGGAGTTGCCCTACCGGCTCCCAGTTATTCATATGATTCTGGAGGATTTCACAGACCCAAACCTAATCATGCAAGGAATTTCGTGAATAACTTTAGGGATTTCCCTACTGTTTAAGAAGCGAATGGAGGCATAAATGCTTCAGCTGGCCATACTCAGGATTCTAGACAGAGATCTCGTGCTTGGAATGATACTGTGGCGGAATTAGAAGTGTCGTCTTATTCACCTATTACCTATTTTCCCCCTCGTGAGGTCAACAATCTGAAATGTGCTAAAGCGGACACCCAGTTAACCAAATAAGCTAGAGAAAAATGGAGGAATTCCATAGCCATATATGTTATGGGGTGTTTGTGTCAAAATTGGGCACAACACTCTTCGGGAGTCGTTGAAGAGATAATAGTCAAGAATGCAAGTTTAAACAGATACTATCTAACAAAAACTCCAATCAACAGTAAAGAAAATGCGTAGACAATCGATTTATAGTGGTTCAGCGTGTTGCCTACGTCCACTGTGAAGTTCTTTGATGTTTTATTGATTCTCTTTCAATGATTACAAGTTGTTACAGCGATCCACAGCAAGTTACAACTGGAAATTCGAAATCAACAATCTAGTTATGGTATAGGATGATGGAGATCTTGATCCGGCAGAGTCTCGGCGTCTCAGAGTCAGAAGATCCCTTTTCTGTTGGCCCTGGGGCTCTATTTATAGGTGTAGGCTGCTGCTATCTCGCTGAAAACTCGGGAGACCACGTCTGGCACGTGAGGGGGCCCACACGCACGGTCTCAGGAAGTTTGGGCCCACTTTGGCATTGGTTCGAACTCCATTCGAACCGATCAAGAATTCATCCAATCGAGGTGAAATTTGGCGTGGACATTCTTCATCATGTACACAAGCTTCGGTGAAAATTTCATGGCATTTGGATCAGCAGGTTAGGAGATATGATGGATTCGAAATTGAGTTTATGGTAGGGCTGTTTGGTTCGAACCCATGCATTCGAAACGATGGTTTCGAATCCATCATGGCACGCGACTTCGTGGTGACGTGGAGCGCAAACTTCGAATCGATCCGGACTTCACTCCGTGTTGACCGCTTCGACTCCGTGTATCTCGGTGATTTCGAACCGATGGAAGACACGTTGGTTGACCCAGTGGGTTCGAACAAGGCAACACAGGATGGGTTCGAACATGGCATCACGGATGGTCTCGAAGAAGGCCTTTGTGATGGGTTCGAAGCATGGCTCTGCGATGGGTTCGAACATGACTTCAGGGATGGGTTCGAACGAAGCTTATGGATGGTTTCGAAGCATGCATGTCCGGTGGATTCGAAATAAGGCAGCCGAGTATGGATGGATCCGATGGGTTCGAAAGTAATGGAGTCGAACCCGTGGGGGATTCGAAGGGTTCGAAGGAGATGGTTTCGAACTGGGGCGTGACGATGGATTCGAAGACAACCATCATTATGGGTTCGAAACCAGTGTGTTCCCTCCAAGTTGCCTCGATCATAACTTGAGCATACGAACTCGGATCGACTTGAAATTTGAAATGATGACTCCCGTGGCCTCTCTTACCGTGTCCTATCAATTGTAGCTCAATCTGGACTCGGATAAAATTCAGTGATATCCATGGCGAAAGGAAGTACGATCAACCTCTGAGGCGAACTGTCCTTCGTTTCTGATCGATCTTTTGGTATCGCGGCTTTGCCAAAAAGCGGGATAACATTTTGCCCCCCAAAGTACGTCTTGTGGGAACATGACGTGCTTTGAATAGCTGCCATTTCTATCTGAACAATCATGGCTCTCTTTTTTCGTCGAAACTCGTATGCTGTACTGCTGTAACCTTGCGTTGATGTGATTGATTGCTGTATAATAGTGCTTAGCTGTTGGCTGTCGCATTTGTAACAGGATGAGTGTTTGATCCCTGTGAATATTCAAAATCGAATGTTAGTCCGACATATATGCACATATGTTAATTTGACCCTTGTTAACGTCGTGCGTCCACGAGTCGTTGTCTGTTTGGTTTGCTATAGAATTTCATATCGATTCTCTCCGGAACCGATTTTGAAATTTGAATTGAGACAACGCTTGATGGTTGTTGTGGAAGGTTCCTTCGTATCGATCTTCTCCTGAACCGATGTAGAAGGTTAAAGGAATCGAATTTGCATTGCGCAAGTGTAATGTTTCGATCCGATGCACTTGAGCATTGATGGGTTCAAAATCCACATTTGTATGGACGCAGTGCGCTTGTTGCTATGATGGATTCGAAATTGTCATTCGAAACGATCTGAAAGGATGGAGTACATTTGTGTTGTGATGGTTTCGAAACTGACATTTGAACCGATGTGGAATGATGGTTTCGAACTAATAGTTCGTTTCGGTGGGTAATGGAAGGACACGAAGTCGTCGTTCGTATCGATTATGAGATGATGGGTATGAAGTCATCTGTCGCATGGTTGGATTCGAAGTGGTCGATGTGAACAAGGTCTTCGAATCGATGTGCCCACAGCTCATTTCGCATCGATGCAGCATGTTACTCTGTAGTGCGTTTCATACCGATGAAGTATGGAGTGAACTTCGAATCGATAGGGCTTTAGGCCGATGGGTTCGAAGGTTAACTTCGAAACGACCCGATGCTTGACCGGTTGTGACCGGTTGGGTTGACTGGGAGAGCAATCGCCTCGGTCACATCCCAAGTTCCGTATAAATAGCAGTGGGCCTGCCACTTTTTCACTTTTCACTTTTACTCTTTTCTTGCTTTCTACTGCGCAGTGTATCGTTTCGAAGCATAAAAAGGGGAAACACTGTGTCGTATCATCGAATCAATCCATATTCAAGCCTTCAATCTCTCGAATCTATCGTTCAAATTAGGTAATTATCCTCGGATTCAAACGGCGAAATGATTTTGAACCCATTTCTGTTTATCGATTGCATGGCCTCGAGGTTGACAAAACCAGATCTGGTTTGGGAAGGATTCGAACCGATGCGTGGGCTTGAGTTCGAATCGATGACGGTGGCGTCTTTTCATTGGATTTCGAATCGATCCTTGGAATGTCTTTATTTGGATGCGCAGTTCGCACCGATTGGGGGAATCGAGGGATCCATTCGAATCGATGGATTCGAACCCATTGTCTATCGTTTCGAAGTCCTCAACTTCGTATCGATACGAAGCGGATCGGTTCGAAAGTGGATGATGTGGAGTTGAAGTTTCCTTATCGGTTCGAACTCGTTAAGCAGTGATCGGTTCGAACTTGCCGTCTGTCTAACGGTTCGAAGCGCGTTTAACTTCATGGTTTCGAAGCGAATTCAGGATGGGTTCGAACACATGGGTTCGAACAAAGAGGTGTTCGGTTGGGTTCGAGCGAAGTCTCTGTGATGGTTTCGAAACCTACATGATGGATTCCAAAATTCGAAATTTTTCAAGCATAACTCCGACGAGCTTCATTCCTGCATATTTGGACTTGAATATTGAACTGCATATTTGATTGCCTTTTGAAGCTCGTCGATGGAACTATAACAACTTCTATTCGAACCGACTTCCATCATATAAGTGATTTAATGATGACGGTCAGCGATGACGGTCATTATAGCTGGACTCCGTAGCTTTGTCGTTTGCATATTTACTTTAACTCTGCAACATTTATTCAAGTAATGCATGGCACGGTACCACACACATTCATACACTTTACACTGGGGAACGCACGGGTTCTTTGTCGTCTAACGATGGTTTCTCGTGAGTTAGATAGTTATGGAACCGTCAAGTTCACAGCAGCAGGAGACTCAAATTGCAGTCTCTCCGAGGCTAGAGATTCCGGATATTGATCCTGAGATTATTGGTCCAGCTCCGGATGAACTTCCCGATGCGTCGTTCATTGCCAATCCATCAGATTCCGTTTCGTCCAATATCTCTGAAGACATGTTGGGGAGAATATGTTTGAGACACGGCCTGTCACTGGACGATGTGTTACTGCCGGGGCCGAATGATAAACCACATAATCCGCCAGAAGGGTATACAGCATTTAATCGCCACGCGTGTGCGGCCGGGACACTTCCCCCATTCAACGAGTATATAAGAGAAGTATTGTCGTTTTTGAGGATCGCCCCATCTCAGCTGCATCCGAACGGATATGCGTCGATCAATAGCTTGTTCATTGCATTTATGGAATGTCCCCATCGACCGCCGCTTCCAATCGAAATTAGATACTTGTTCAACTTCAAAACTCGGGGTGATTATCCTTCTTTCACATTTCTGGAAGCGGTGAGAAATTGTCAAGTGGTCACCGGATCCTGGACAAGGCTGAGTTACTATAGGACAGAATGGTTCTATGTCAGATGCCCTCCAGGCTTTGCTCAACGATGGTTATTCAGACGTGAGTATAACCAAGTTTGTAGATAATTACTACGGCAATTGTAGCCGAAGTGGAACTTATGTTAATTTCTTCTTTTTCACAGCAACGATCCCGCGACCCGAAGGCGAAGAGTTTAAGGAGATGGTGCGAGTACTTCGAGAAGTCCCGAGCGAAGATAGGGACATCGAGTTGCTTTTGACCGATAGGAATCTCCGGACCTTTGGGCTGATTGAACGAGGACAGAGTATAAGGTTTGAGGTGGCACTAAGGATCGTTCCTAAGAAACGAGTCAAACATAAGAAGCCCGAAGTTGTCATAGCCGAGGAGGCTGATTCTGAAAGAACTCATACTGACGATGAGCCGCTGACTGAGCCTACGGATGTAGCTCCGGATGTCGCGGAGCAGAGAAAAGGCAAGGCTGCCATGGTTAAGTCAAGTAAGAAGGGGAGATGGAAATCGGTTGTTACGGCCCGTTATGCTCCCGGAGTTAGAATCTCGGAGACGTCTCCTCCGAGAACTGAAAATCTTTTTGAAGGGCTTGCCGATCTTCCAATCCCGGACGATGTGTCTTTTCAACATGATGCCGGGTTGGAGGAATTCCATCGCACCTTAGAATTGAACGAACCTCTTATTACTAGCGAGGTCGACACTTCCGGTTGGTCGGGGGGAATGCATATTCATACACATTTCACGACACTGCATAACCTTTGACTAAAAACTATTTGTTTTGAAAGGTGATTAATTCTATTTTACTTTGCTTCGCAGATATCATGTCTAAGCGAGGTTCGATGCTTGGGAGTCTTCGACACGCCCGCAAGCCTTCATATTACGATTCGCATAGGCGCGAAGGGGATAGAGGTTATGATCAGGGGCGTCCTAGGTATTATGACCAGGGACGCTCTGGGTATTCTAGTCACGAGAGATATGACACGGATGGGGGCTATAAGCGTCGATCGCGGTCGCGTACTCCTCCTCCTTCCAGAGATCCTGTACAACCTCCTGCTCATGTTCCTCATCCTTCCGAGTCTTCTCGATATACGTCGGTTTCTCAAGCTTCCCGATCTTAGGCGATGACCCCGATAGTCGCAGAGCAGCCTCCTACAGAGATCTCGGGAGAAGGGGCAATTAGACTCGCGCAATTAAAGAGGGAGTTCCCGAATATCTGCTTTGACAACTACGTCTTTCCCCCGAACCTGAAAAGAGTTCCGCCGGAGGCTGAGCGGTTAGCGCTCGACTATGTTCATGACTTTTACTCCCAATACAAGGCGTGGTATAGGGCGGCCGATAAGGCATCGGCGTTGGCCTTCGAACGAGCAGCTACCATTGAAAAGCTTCAAACCGAGTTGGCTCAAAGAGACCGTATCATACAAGTGTTGAACACCGAGGCTGAATCGTCTCGAAAGTCGGAGATGGAGGCTCTTACAAAGGTCGACGAAGCTCAAGCAGCCATGGATAGAATGAAAAAGGAGCACTACGTTACGGTGGAAGACATGGGCCACCGGAACACTGTCGTCACTGCTGAGCGGGATGCGGCGTTAAAAGAACTTAACGAGCTCAAGGCCAAATTTGCTGAAATTATTAAAGATAGAGATGACGCGCATAACACGGCACAAGAGGCCTGCGAGCAAGCCGTAGTGCTTCGCACTGAGAGAGATGTGGCCGTGGCCAAAGTCCAGGCGGTCGAAGCAGAGGTGGAGGAGAAGGTTCAGAATGCAGAGGCCAGGCTAGAGGCCGATATCGAAGATTTGCTCATAACTTACAACGCCAATGTGTTAAAGCACAGAAACTTGGCCTGGCTTCAAGATTATCCAGTTCACCTTCGTAGCGCTTGGGACCGATTGGTTGAGTAGGAAGAGGAAGCGCACCCAGGTGAAGCGGTCGATCGATTCGAACTGGACAATCGGCTGCTTACAGACGATGAGAAGAAGGTTCTTCACGACGCTATCATCGCTCATGAGAAGGAAATGATCGGTGGTCGTTCCCTGGAAGTCGGAGAGGGGTCAAGCGTTGAGCACCATTCTGCTGTCACTGAAGTCACCACACCATCTTCATCGATGCCTGTATCTGTGGTCAGCTTGCAACCTGTTCCTGCTTACGACCCGAAACAACCGCGCTTATCTCCTATTCATGAGCGTACTTCCGAGGCCGTTCAGCCGTCTGCGAGCCAAACTGGGGAAGGTATTCCGAAGTTATCTCAAGCGTATTCTGAATAGAGCGTTTGTTTTGTAGCAGTTTTTTAATAACTTCTTATTTTTTGCCTAGTGACTGGAGTTGCGCCGACTGTTGTGGCTGAAGAATCAAGCAGAGGAGATAAGGCCATCGCTACCGAGACTACTGTTGTAACCGCAGTATCTGCTGAGACGACGCAGGGGGGATCCTTATCTGCTGACGAACAAATGGTGAGTGAACTGCTCGGTGAGCAGGGTGGTTCTTTCTCTGACTTGCCATTTATCATCGTTAGTAGCCTCCCGCCGTCTTCAAGTTCTTCGATGCAGGCCGAAGATGCCCCCAGCCAAGCCCATGCGACTCGTGATGAAGAAATTTTGGCTGAGATTAACGCCGAAATAGAGGCTGCGGGGCATAGCGGTACCGTCAGTGGCAGTACGGCGGCACAGAGTCCAGCACCTGCTACGGTAGCACCATCGGGTGGCACGGTCTCAACTTCCGTTACGGATCCAGTTCCCCCTACTCCTCCGGCAGGTAGCCTCCATGTAGACTCAAGCTCCGAGGAGGATATTGACATCATGCCCCCAGCCGAAGAGCCACCGCCGGAGAGGAGACATTCAAAACGAAGAATCTCTATCCCTAGTGACACTGATGATGTGCCACTAGTAAGAAGGAAAAAGAAGAAATAAATCAGCTTCTTAAGTAGATGTTTTGGTAGATAGGTACTTGTCTTCGTTTCTTGTCAGTAGGTCGTGTATAGATGCAGGTTCGGCCCCTGCTAGTAGGCATTCTTTTTTGGAAGAACTTATCTGCGTGTAAGTCCTTGTTTTAAGTTAGTTGAAATAAAATTTTATTTCTTTGTTTCAACTCTTGTTTCATTTGTGCTTAAGTACTTGCAGTGTCTTGTTTTCGGTCCGGTGTACTTGTGGTGTTTTTATTGTTTAAGTAGAGTTCGTCTCATTTTCCAAGTCTGAAGATCTTGGTCACACGTCGTGATTGATGAATGAGTTGAACTTCGGACGTTGCATCACTTCGGTTAGTGATTAATATTCAGCTTTCGTGCCCCCCGGTTTTGGGGAACAACATTTGTATTTATGATGGTTGATCGCACTTGTTGCAAGTCTTGAGCACACGTCCGCCTTCCGGGGACTTAGAGTAATTTGAGATCGATAACCTGGTTTGCATTCCAGGAGTTCAAGTGTTATTGATGCTTGTAACGTGGTTCGCGCTCCGGGAACTTGGGAATGGTGTTCACATTCCAACTTGCACTCTACTAACTCGGAGTTAGTATTAACGCTTTAGTTCGCACTACGGGAACTTTGACTTGGTGTTGGTGCTCCAATTCACACGCCGGGAGCTTGGATAAAACATGTATGTTTGGGTTCGTACTTCAGGAACCCGGAATCGACATTTATACTCCAACTCGCACTTCGGGAATATGGAGTTTGTACGGATGCTTCGGTTCGCGCTCCGGGAACCCGTAACTTATGTTCATACCCCAATTCATGTTTTGGGGATCATGGAGTTGGTGTTGATACTTCGGTTCGCACTCCGGGAACTTCGAATTGATGTTTATACTCCAATTCACACTCTGGGAATTTGGAGTCCGCATTGATGGGTTGGTTCGCGCAGTGGGAACGAATTATCAAATGTTTATACTCCAATTCGCGCTGTGGGAATTTGGAGCCCGTTCGCACTCCGGGAACGAATTATGGAATGTTTATACTCCAATTCACGCTGTGGGAAGTTGGAGTCCGTTCGCACTCCGGGAATGAATTATGGAATGTTTATACTCCAATTCGCGCTCCGGGAATTTGGAGTCCGTTCGCACTCTGCGAACGAATTATTGAATGTTTATACTCCAATTCACGCTGTGGGAAGTTGGAGTCCGTTCGCACTCTGGGAACGAATTATTGAATGTTTATACTCCAATTCGCGCTCTGGGAATTTGGAGTCCGTTCGCACTCCGGGAACGAATTATTAAATGTTTATACTCCAATTCGCGCTCCGGGAATTTGGAGTCCGTTCGCACTCTGGGAACGAATTATTGAATGTTTATACTCCAATTCGCGCTCCGGGAATTTGGAGTCCGTTCGCACTCCGGGAACGAATTGTTAAATGTTTATAATCCAATTCACGCTGTGGGAAGTTGGAGTGCGTTCGCACTCCGGGAACGAATTGTTAAGTGTTTATACTCCAATTCGCGCTCTGGGGATTTGGAGTCCGTTCGCACTCCGGGAACGAATTGTTAAATGTTTATACTCCAATTCACGCTGTGGGAAGTTGGAGTCCGTTCGCACTCCGGGAACGAATTGTTAAGTGTTTATACTCCAATTCACGCTGTGGAAAGTTGGAGTCCGTTCGCACTCCGGGAACGAATTGTTAAATGTTTATACTCCAATTCGCGCTGTGGGAAGTTGGAGTCCGTTCGCACTCCGGGAACGAATTATGGAATGGACTGTCGTGTGTTGGTCCAGTTCAGCCTTCGATGTGTTGGCTTGCCCCCGAGCTGGGGTTTTACTTAGTGAGTGGCCGGTTGTAACGCAGTCACTCGCTATTTGAATAAATTCCATTGTTCGATGGAACTTATCTCTTCGTGTGTCGTGATTGTTGAATGTTGTATTCGATGAATCACAGCTTTAGCTTGAAGAGATAGCATTTTATTTGCTGAAATGAGAAAATGTGGCAAAGTCAGTGCCTTATTACAAATTCAAAATTCAGAACATAAAAGAAATTGTAAAGTATTCATGAATTGAAGGAGCCTGTCATGTGTGACAGTGACGAGGTTCTTCGTCGTTCCAGGCTTCTAAATGAGTAGGCCCGCCACTGATGGCGTTTATCACCAATCTCCCACGGGGACAAGTCGAGTCCTCCTGCCCTCGGTCGATTGGGTTCACTGATTGGATTGGATGGGCCCGCATCTCTGGGCTGCGGTGTCCGTACAAACTGTTCCAGTTTCCCTTCCCTGACCAGTTTTTCAACAAGATCCTGTAAGTGACGACACTCGTTCGTATCGTGCCCGTAGCCTTCATGGAACCTGCAAAATTTTCCCGTCTGGATTTGCCTCTCCGACGACGGTCTTGGAGCAGGTTTTTCATATTGAATCGCATTACGGGTCCGCAAATACAAGTCCTCCAATGAAATATTCAAAGGAGTATAACTGTCGAACTTCGGATTTTTGCGTTGCGGACCGCGATTTTGATCTTGTTTTTTAAGTAGATTCACGCTCTCTCTTCGCCGAGCTTGTTTATTTTTAATGTTTAACTGAACTTTTCCGGAGCTCTCACCGGATTGTTTTATTGCAACATTGCTTTGGGTTCCTCCCGCATTTGGTCCTGCGTTAGTTTGCTTCCTAGACTGTTTCGCGTCTTCCCGTCTCAGGAATTGAGCTGCTTTGGCATGGAAACGGTCCAATGACGCAGGTGGTTTCCCAGCTAGCCAATTGCCAAATTCAGAATCGGGGTCGATCCCCTTAGTTAACGCCATAAGGATGGAGTTGTCATTTGGATTACTAATCTCCGCGCATGCAGTATGGAATCTTTCTAAGTAGCGTCTGAGTGTCTCTCCGGAAGCTTGTGTGACACTAGATAGAGTGTTGACATCTTTCGGCCTCGCGACGTACATGCGGAATTGCTCAACGAATTTTGTGGCCAGCTGGTCGAACGAGGAGATGGATCGAGGTGGCAATCGGGTGAACCACATGGTGGCGATGCCCCCCAGGGATATGGGGAAACTATGACATTTCACAGCATCGTCGGCTCTGGCAACTGTCATCGACCATTCATATTTTAGAATATGTTGATTGGGATCGGAGTTTCCCTCATACATGGGCAGAGTTGGCATTCGGAATCGCCGTGGGGGTTCAGCATTAAGAATGTCCTCCGTAAAGGGAGTATGACTTCGGGAAACTCCCCAATCGTCGTTTGTGAATCCCTGACTCTCACGGATCATCTGACGTATCATAGTTGAAAGATCCGGCATTTGCGCCGGAGTATGGACACGTTCCATACTTTGGGTTTGAACCGGATATCGTCGACGGTTCGCATCTTGCCTTCTCGGCTCATAGTCCTCTGGGACGTACGGTTCAGGAGTATGACCGCTATGACGACGGTCCGGGTCCGACTGATCTCGAGCGTCGACCCCCGGTTCAGCTGCGATGCTAGTGGTGCGGTATTCAGTGGCGTGATGAGGGACGGCGCCTCCTCGGGAGGAGGGTCCGGTTTGGAAGCTGGCCGACGGACCAACTCTTATTTGTCCAACGGTCAACGTTGGTTGGTTTCCAGCGGATGGCACACGGCCCTCATCTAACCGGGGTCGTAGAGGTCGGTTATGATAATCAGAAGATGAAGAACTTTCGCTGGAAGAGCGAGAAGCACGATCTCTCGTGGATCGTTTTCGTTTCTGGCGATCCAGCTGGTTGATTAGCTCAGCGTTAGCGCGTAGCTGTTCTTCTAGTTGTCGCCGACTCTGGGTCAGCTCTTGAAGTAACAACTGCAATTCTTGTCGGGTAACCGGACCCGACGGTTCTGAGTGCCCAGCGGCACCTTGATTAGGTGGAGGCAGAGGGGCAGGATTCTGTCTATCCTGTCCTTCTTGATTGACGGCGTTCGAGGTTGTGCTAACCATTTTTACAGTTGAGTTCCTTTCCTAGACTTTACGCAAATCTGAATAGAAGGGAAGGAAGTTGGATTTAACAATCTGGATCTCTCTCTTAGATTTATTCAATCCGGTATCGATGACAGATCCAACGAGTAGGAGAAAATCTGGGTTTTCTCAATGAAAGCACCAAAGTGTTTGTGTCAAAATTGGGCACAACACTCTTCGGGAGTCGTTGAAGAGATAATAGTCAAGAATGCAAGTTTAAAACAGATATTATCTAACAAAAACTTCAATCAACAGTAAAGAAAATGCGTAGACAATCGATTTATAGTGGTTCGGCGTGTTGCCTACGTCCACTGTGAAGTTCATTGATGTTTTATTGATTCTCTTTCAATGATTACAAGTTGTTACAGCGATCCACAGCAAGTTACAACTGGAAATTCGAAATCAACAATCTAGTTATGGTATAGGATGATGGAGATCTTGATCCGGCAGAGTCTCGGCGTCTCAGAATCAGAAGATCCCTTTTCTGTTGGCCCTGGGGCTCTATTTATAGGTGTAGGCTGCTGCTATCTCGCTGAAAACTCGGGAGACCACGTCTGGCACGTGAGGGGGCCCACACGCACGGTCTCAGGAAGTTTGGGCCCACTTTGGCATCGGTTCGAACTCCATTCGAACCGATCAAGAATTCATCCAATCGAGGTGAAATTTGGCGTGGACATTCTTCATCATGTACACAAGCTTCGGTGAAAATTTCATGGCATTTGGATCAGCAGGTTAGGAGATATGATGGATTCGAAATTGAGTTTATGGTAGGGCTGTTTGGTTCGAACCCATGCATTCGAAACGATGGTTTCGAATCCATCATGGCACGCGACTTCATGGTGACGTGGAACGCAAACTTCGAATCGATCCGGACTTCACTCCGTGTTGACCGCTTCGACTCCGTGTATCTCGGTGATTTCGAACCGATGGAAGACACGTTGGTTGACCCAGTGGGTTCGAACAAGGCAACACAGGATGGGTTCGAACATGGCATCACGGATGGTTTCGAAGAAGGCCTTTGTGATGGGTTCGAAGCATGGCTCTGCGATGGGTTCGAACATGACTTCAGGGATGGGTTCGAACGAAGCTTATGGATGGTTTCGAAGCATGCATGTCCGGTGGATTCGAAATAAGGCAGCCGAGTATGGATGGATCCGATGGGTTCGAAAGTAATGGAGTCGAACCCGTGGGGGATTCGAAGGGTTCGAAGGAGATGGTTTCGAACTGGGGCGTGACGATGGATTCGAAGACAACCTTCATTATGGGTTCGAAACCAGTGTGTTCCCTCCAAGTTGCCTCGATCATAACTTGAGCATACGAACTCGGATCGACTTGAAATTTGAAATGCTGACTCCCGTGGCCTCTCTTACCGTGTCCTATCAATTGTAGCTCAATCTGGACTCGGATAAAATTCAGTGATATCCATGGCGAAAGGAAGTACGATCAACCTCTGAGGCGAACTGTCCTTCGTTTCTGATCGATCTTTTGGTATCGCGGCTTTTCCAAAAAGCGGGATAACATGAGGCCGAAACCTTGTTACCATTTTTTGGAGCCTACATAACAAGAGTTTGGAAACCTTCTGGAGATTCTCAAAAAATTTCTAAGAAAAATGGATTTTATTTAGTTAAATTTGAAAATTAAGATGATTGTGATAGAATTCTAAGCAATGGTTCCTATTTTATGATAAACGGCTTATGATAATGAAAAAGTGGAAAGAAGGCATGGAATTGACTAGAGATTTCTTAAAATCCCTTCCTATTTGGGTTCGGTTCCCAAACCTAGATCTAGATTTTTGGACTAAAGAAGCAATTGGTAGAATTGCTTCAGTGCTTGTTCTCCTATCAAGCTTGACCAAGCAACTAAAGGAATAATTCGATTATCAGTCGCTAGAGTTTTGGTAGAAATTGATGACAACTCTGTTAAGGCTTGGCTTCCAAAGCAAAAAAAGTCAAATTCAAATGATGAAGATAAAAATATGCACAGTCCATGTCAGTCTAGAATTATGCATAAGGTTTCAAATTCAACAAATAAATGGCCAAATATTAGGATCACAGATAACTCTAATCATGAGAACAATGCCACCAAGAGGGATGTTGCTGGGCTCAACTCGAATGATGATACAGATATGCCTGCTGCCGATGGTGTGCTGGTGAGTGGTGACACTTGGAATGCTAATCAGGATAGCTCCAAAGTAAACCAGATGCCTGCAAAAATGGACAAAGGTAAACAACAATTGAATGGGGAGGTGAATGTACAGTCTAACTGTGTTATTAGACAAAAATGCTAGCATAAGAATCACAAGGCGTAACAGACAAGAAGATGATAACTTTGTATTCAAAGCTAATGGATTGGAAGGAGTTGTTAACGATCCTGCTTGGTCTGAAATGAATTGGTCAATCAAGTGAAGGACAAGTCTAAACGTTCTAAACGTAGTACGGTGAGTTCTCTCCCTAGCAACTCGAATACTAAGGATTCCTCTCTTTCCAATTAATTATGTTGTTCTTTATTTGGAACGTTAGGGGAATGAATTCCCCTACTAGAACGTTTGATATTCTGAATCATATTAAGTATTTCAAAGTTTTAGAGGTAGCTCTTCTTGAGCATAAACTGACTGAAGACATCAAATTGTTTGTTAATGGGCATGCTTCTGATTGGGGTTTTAGTTTAAATGCACACACTAGCGGGAAGAGTAGAATCTGTATTATGTGGGATACCAAGTATTGGAAATTTAATGTAATATCTAGCAATCAGCAAGCGATAACTGGATTTGTACAAATATTGCGGGCCTTAATATTGTTTTTACTGCAATTTATGGTCTACACACACAAGTACAGAGAAAAGAATTGTGAGAACATATTAAACTTATTGCACAATATGATTCTCTACCATGGATTGTTTCTGGTGACTTTAACATGGTTCTTTATAATACTGATAGAGTGGGTCCTTGTAATAATTCTACAAATGCTGATGAAGTTTTCTTTGGCACTATTCAGACTGTGGGGTTATTGGAATGTCAGGGAGTAGGTAATAAATTCACTTGGAGAGGTGGAAAGTATATTTTGACTTATAGTAAAATTGACAGGAGATTCACTAATTCTGCGTTTCAGAGTGTTTTTCCTAATTCCACTGTTAATCTCCTACCACATTCCACAAGTGATCACTGTCCAGCCTTTATTCAACTACGTATTGATGAATCAAACCAAAAAAACATTCCTTTCAAATGCTCTAACATGTAGGCTAACATTTCTGGATATAAAAAAGTGGTGCAAAATGCATAGTTAGGTGAAATTGAAGGCAACTTACTTTTTCAACTATTTCATAAACTGAAACAGGTTAAATTCTCTCTAAAACAATGGAACGAAGGTAGAGTTTCTGTGAACAGAGAAGATAATAATAAACTTTATCAACTGCTACTAGATAATCCCTCAGATCTATAAGACTATAAAGATAATCTTGCCATTATCACAGACTATCACAGATATTTTAGCCGTTCAAATTGAAAGTTTGCCTAATATATATCTTGGAATACCTCTGAGCAGTTCTAGTCTAAAAATGGCAAATTATCACAGACTTCTTGACAGGATTAAAAAGAAGTTGAATGGGTGGAATGGATGACTTTTAAACATGAGTGGTGGGTTGGAATTAATCAAAATAGTTGTATATCTTACGATTTCTTTATAGCTTCAAAATTTTCCAAATGCCTTAAGGAATTATCAAGAAAATTTTTCTGTGGTCCGGTAAACAACATAAAATCAGTTGGGACAGTGTTTGCAACCCAAAACATGAGCGAGGCAGTTAAGGAGAATTCAGGACATACAAATTGCAATTTGAGGGAACAGTAGAGGTTTCATTAACAGGATTATTGCAAATGGAAGAAATACTAAAGTTTGTTTTGACCCTTAGTTGCATGGTGAAACTCTGATTCATAAATTAGGCTGGCGGTACTTGAGCAGTGTAGAAAATAGTAACAAAGAGGTTTCTACTCTCATTTTGGATCATAGTTGGTATCTGAACAGCTCTAATTTACCACTTGGTATATGTGATATAATTGGAAACATCAACATAGACAAGGATAATAAAGAAGATTCCTGGTGGTTGCCTGCCAATAATGGTTTTTTTTTATAAAATCAAGTTGCGACAATATTAGAACTAAAGCACCAACTGTTCAATGGCATCATCATGTGTGGAATAGCATTTGTGCATCTAAAATGTCCACTTGCACTTATTTTGCAATGTTAAACAAACTTAATATGCTAGACAAAGTTAGAAAGTGGGACAATTCTGTTTTATCTACTTGTGTTTTGTGTCGGAATACATATTGTTTTATAGCCTGGAATTGCAATAGTTGGTTTGGAAATTTAATTATGAATTGGAAGACTTAGAAAAGTTTTTATAAGAAGTTATAACTAATTGTTTTGCAAAATTAATGGGTTGTGACATTTTTCTTACTTTGTAATTTCGAAGACGAAATTTTTTTAACGGAGAAGAATGTAGCAACCCGGAATTTTAGTCATTTGAATTT
Source organism: Allium cepa (assembly GCA_030765085.1). Lineage (NCBI taxonomy): Eukaryota > Viridiplantae > Streptophyta > Magnoliopsida > Asparagales > Amaryllidaceae > Allium > Allium cepa. Next base: position 6,873,062 of record CM060941.1, read on the forward strand.
GTAATATTTAATTGATTTTAATATTGAAAAGTTAATTTTATAAGTCAAATAACTTGAATTTCAAATATAGTGATTTATTTGACTATTAAATTGTTAAATTTAAATATTTAAATTCTTTAAATAATTGAATCTTAAATGTAATATGAATGAAAATGATTTCAAAAGTTGATTTAAATTCTATTTGGATAAGGAAGAAGATAGTGAACTTTTAAATTTGGATTTATAAGTGATTTAACTAAGTGTGAAAATTACTCGTTTTAATTTACGTGTAAAAAGAGTCTTTTAGGACACTCAGCTTCATTGAATCCGTAATAGTGGATTATTATATGCTGTCAAATTTCATGGCGATCGGACGAGTCGTTTGGTCGTGCAAGATCGAAACACATAGAAATTTATATCGAAAATTCAATATAATAATTAGGTTTGAAAAACTATCTTCTACATATAATCGAATTAGACCTTGAGACTAGTTCCATTGTGTTCGGAATAGAGGTATAACATATAGAACGCTAGACGACATGCCTTATTTGAAGTTCGAGATTTTCGGATGTTTTATAGCTTGATATTTTAAAATTAGATAATATATATTCTTTATTAGCCATGCGTTTCCATACCCATAGCCTTGCCAGGACCACGTCATTCCCATACCCGCCTCCTCTATTTATTTGCATGCAATTGAACGAGTACACCATTTAATTTTTTTTTTTTAACATGGCTATCCAACGGCCATCAATCGTCGACGCCTCCAAAGGCAAAATTAGACCAAATCTCCAAGTGAAGAAATGTCCACGACGATGAATGGAAGGAGATCAACGGTTGGATTGTCGAGATGTGGAGTGAGGTGGCAGTAATCGTGTGATGTACGGCGTTAGCGTTTGGGTTTCGGGAATGGGGATGGTCGCGCGAACGACACGCGCTCGTGGAGGCGAGGCGGACGAGGCAGGTTACGGCGGCGAGCGTTGGTACAGCGAAGGCGGCAGTGGTAGTGCTTTGAGTGGTCATGGTCGAGGGACGACCTGGTATTGCTCGAGCATGAGATTTTGAGGATGGAGCGTAATTTATTTAAAACAATTATAAATTTAAGTTAATTATCAATTAATTTATTTCGAAGTTCATTAACCCATATCAAACTCGTACGAGGTCCAAATCGAGCGTGACGAGTCGCGTTGCGATCGAATCGACGAGGCTACACTGTGGAGTGGATTGGACGGATTCGGAACTAGTGAGAATTTTGGGTTAAAATTTGATGCGCGTTCAATTTTAATTCAAAACGAAACGTTTGGTAGCTATTAAAATCAATGTGAGTTAATCTCACCTTTTTGGCTAACCATGATTGTTTTTAGTTGATAAAAATTATCTATTGTATGTTTGGATATTTATTTTTGATAGTTATTGACTGTTTGGATAATTTACTAATTATTATTAGTTGGATTGGATATTTCCACCTATTGGAGCGGATGAGATCCTATTACGTTTCCATGTAAGAGCGGATAACCTTTTGTATATGAATCGTCGATTTTTAAATTAATGATTGTATACCATGTGTGATGCGGGGGGGGGGGGGGGGGGGAGGGGACAGGTTTGAGGGATCTAACAGGATTTCTCACACCGTTGATTTTATTTTCATGTATATAGTGATATATGACTTGTTGAATGACATAATGATGACATTGATATGATTTGCGTAAATAGTGCTTTAGTAGCACCGAGCCTCGTTTTTGGTACTTTAAAATACTATAAAATAGTGATTTGATTTAAAAGGGGATTTCAAAGTGATTTTGAAAACTATACATGCATAAATAATTAGTCTTGCATTATTTGAAGGAGTAATTTATTTTAAAATCAAAAGTATGATTTTTGGCTATCATAAGTTAACTGTTTCATAAAATACTATTAAATAGAGACTTCCTAACTGTAAATAAAGATTTTTAAAATCTTGAAATAAGTTTGTCTTTTATAATAAAGGGATACGTTTAAAAGAAAATAGAAATATTTTGACATTAATATTTATTATCCATTTTATACATGTAATATGTGTGTGTGTGTGTGTACATATATGAAAGATTACTTACAAATGTGCGATTTTGTAAATGTGATAATTTATAAAAGCAATATTTTACAAATGAAGTGAAGATTTGTAAAACCGTATTTTGTTAGTAAAAGTATGAACTCATAAACATGGTTTATAAATTGAAGAATAAATCAAACGGTGGATTTATTATAAGATACGACTGATATTTTAGAATAGCTGACTCTAATTTGGAAATTGAAGGCGAGGATAGATTTGGAATCCTAAACGATATTTGATAAGTAGAAATGAAATTATAAAAGGAATTTATCTATGTGGAAGTAACATTAAAACGGGTGGTGATTGATATTTTAAATGAGATTTATGAATAAGTGAGATTCATAAAGAAAATAAAGTTATAAATGGAATTCATAAATAAATGGGTATTATAAAAGGAAGGTTTTATAAAATGGAAAGAGATTCTTAAATATAGTTCTATAAATATGGAAATGGCTGGGTTAAAGATTTAAGAATGGATATTTATCAAGGAAATATATTATTTTTTAAAGTTGGTTATTGATGTTAATATTGCTTAAGTTGTTTATAAATATTTAAATAATTTTTAAAGTTAATTATTTAAATTATTAATATGGTTTGATATTAATAATGATGATTATTTATAATATTTTGGTAATTTTATTATTATTATTTATATGCTAAAGACTAACTATTATTTTATCCACAATGGTTTGAATTATCAATTATTATTTTTACGAAGTTAAAAGTTAATAATTTTTTTTTTTTTGTGATGTTTCGAGGTTCATAAGTAGAATTTTGTAAACGGACTTGGATTTTTATAAGAGGAGCTTATAAAATGGTTCGAAGATTTAAAGGGAGATTATTTATAAGATAAATATGTCTATAAATAGATGAATATTTATAACGAATTTTAGAAATAGGTTTATAGATTTATAAAAAGAATTTATTAATAATTGCCTGGTTTTATAAGTGTTTAGAAATGACTTGAGAAATAATTTATAAATGGTTTTAGAAATTTATAATGGAGTTTATAAATGATTTTAGAATTCGATAAAAAGAAGATCTTTCTCGGTATTTGGAAAATATACTTGTACCGTTGAGATAAGTATATAGATATTTTAAGTACTGAAAATATAAGGGTTGTGAATATATCTTTTTGTAAAAGTATTTTGATACAAGCATTTACAAGATTATTTTAATTAATGAAAAGATTAATTAAGGAGGCTAGTGTTGCTTGGTGCTTAATGAAATGTAGGTTTTCCCTATGCAATAAATCCCTGGTTGCATGTTTATTATTCGATAGTTAAATAACCAACTATCGGAATTTGGATCCAAAAGTAACTTTGGAAATACCTAGGAGAAACACGTGAGTTATGTGGCACAGTCATCTCTGAAGATGTTGTATTATACGTGTAAATCTTGTTTCGTTCTTCTAGGACAATGATAAGAAAATCCATCCACTAACGGTTGGGAGGTGATCTCCGATCTTATCTTTGACTGTTTATTTCCTAAAGAACCGGGGTTGAGTTTATCGGAAACTGTCGAATGTTGTTTCGAAGAGACCGGGATCATATATGTTATCCGATAATCACTTAGATCCAACTTAGGCGTTCAATGTGAAGACATCTTGAAGATGATGGAATTGGAGACGAAGTTCTCAACCGTTTTTGTCAGTATACAGAACGAACTTGTATGGATGAATGCTAGTATTGCATTGGTTGCCTGGAAGGCGATATTAGCATTTCCAAGATGGTTTGCTAAGAGGAAATGGTAAGAGCGTAGCCTCTTCAAGCCTCACACGAAGGAAATGAATAAAGCAGGGACATACGGTAGGGCTAAGTGGGTCGCACCTAACTAAGGTATGATCATCCCAAGTCTAGAGCGATATTCATGTATGCTTGGGGATCCCATTGTGTGGTTGTTGGTTGCAACCAAGGAGTGACCATATTCGATGCTACTCGAGAAGGAGTTAGTGTTGGTCTTGAGTAGCAGAGGTGCAACGTGTTGTAGCTTCCAGTACATTTTATCTAAAGATGTATGGATTCAGTGGGTAGATCCTTACCCTTTCATAGTTGGAATCCATTCTTCAATACGAGCCTTCGGTTTTGGTTGTAGAATCTAGTATGCAGGAATTTAATTAATGTAACAATTTCAGCTATGATTAATAAGTATTTGTATATTAGACATTATTATAATATCAAAGGATTTCATATGAAATGTTCTAGTTATCGTAAGGTAAAAACCCATTCGTGTTTATGTGGGCATGGTCTTATGAGATACCTTGATTTTTGAAAGGTTTTTATAACTTTAAAGTCCAATTGGATGTGTTTTCTCATGCTGGTTTTCTATACTGACTCGAGTGTTATTTTATTAAAATGCTCGGGTCAGACCGACCATATTCATAGATTCTTTTGGATGCATTAAAGCTCAAGAGATGAGTTGAAGGTCTTCAAAGCGTATACACGTAGATGTTTTTTTTTCCAGTGCCCAGTTGTGCTAATTATCAGCAATTGTGAGGACAAAATGTTATAATCGCCCAGGAAGATGATTGTGATTGTTGTTGTACTTAGATGGTTGTATGTATATAACCGTTTCTCTTTTGTAAAGATCATTGATATTATATTATATATTGTTCTACTGCGATTGTGAGATTCTATATTGTTTAGTTTCTTTTCTCTTCTCTTCTTTCTCTTAACCATCCGTCTTTTCATTCGATTTGCGTTGGACATGTGTGGTTTATTGTCAGCTTGAATTGTACGGAAAATGGGTTGTTACAGCAACAGTTGCATCAAAATCGGGTGGGTTGGCAGCAACAACATCGAATTTAATTTCTCCTTAAAAGATGTATATGAGAGATTTTCTCAATCATACCTTCCAATTGCTCAAACTGATTGACATATTGCATAACAGAGGTGGACTGTTTCAAAGAAGAGAATGTATTTGTCATGGTGGAAAAATGAATAATGGCAGTTTCAGGTGGATGTGTGAGTTTCAAAGGATAGCATAAGGTGTTAAAGTAATTGGAAGAAGGTGGTGAAATAAATGGAAGAAGGTGGTGAAAAGATGATAACAAAAAGAAGGGGGGTGAAACAAGATCAGTAGCAGGGAAGAAATGCACATAAAAGTAAGGGACTCTGATGTTTTTTATTAATTCACAAAGTGTGAGTCTTTTACATACCTTTACCCTTATATATATACACTAACTAGCAAAGACCCATTCAAACTGGCTGTTGTCACTGATAACTCATCAGAATATACTTAATAGGTTACAAACTTGGTGATCAAAAGTACAAAAATGCAAAAATGTATAAACTGGTTGTGCACATGCATATATACATAATGTGCACACCATTCAATTTAACTCCTCGAAGGCCATCATGCGTTTCTGCTTGTATTTTTTTTTCTACATCATCTCTAAGCCTTCATGTCCCTTCTCCATCATGTCAGCTAGACTAGATGTCGTTGGAGGCTTCCTTTTCCAAACTATTTGTTGAAATGATGCTCCAATTTAGTGCACCGTCTATTTGATGAAATTCTTAGGAATAACATGATCTCAAGGATGAGAGGCCTCTTCGTATTCATTAGCGACATTCAAAATTGTTAGAATAAGGAGCAAGAGAAGATAGGGTCGATAAAGAACTCGGTAATACCTGTACCGGTTTCAAGAACGATAAGGTAATCAAATCAGCATGCGAGCATAGCATTATGCACCGTTGTGTTTGTATTTTCTGTATGTTAAGAACGTACTGGGCTATAGCATTGTGTGATAGAGTTAAGGGTATGCCCTAGGGGCAATTATATAATTTGTTACATATATCTAACTTGTTGGCCAATCTTGTTCGAAATAAAAGGTATTTTCTTCCTATTATATGCTTGATATAATGTGATTATATTAATTAATTAACTTAATTAAAGGTATATTTCATAAACAAAATTCATAAATGGTATATTTTTTGATAGTAGTTACAAAGTGTTGTAACCGAGAGTAATTTATCACAACGAGACAAATATACCATTTTAAATGTTCTTAGTCAAGATGCATCGAGATTGGATATCGATGTATTCGTTGAGACTGGAGTACGTAACGCTCTTCAAATGTTGGGTAGTGTATTACTCATGGCTTCTGGGGGCATTTAAGGGTTACGTACTAACAGTTTTTGGATAACTATGGAACGGCTCACTCGATATTTTTCTGTTGTTTAATATAACTAAGGTCAAACAGAAAATATCGATGTGACTGATTTACACAGTTCCCTCGACTTGAGAATACTGTAGATCTTCAATATGAAAGCTCCGCTTTGATTATAGCCAAATCATGGAATGACATCAATCGAGTGACTATAATTGGGTCGAGTGGAAGTATTAGAAGTGAAGCACTAACAAGAGAGGATTCGTCTCCTCAGTTATATGCGGTTAGTATTACAGTCAACTCAAAATCTCTGGTTATAGCATTTCGATTAATGATAATTATTATTACCGAACTAAGGACTTTGTATTTGGACTATAAAGTTAAATGTGGATGAGGTTGGAATTTTGACTATTGCCAAATTCCATAAGTCCAAAGTGATATAATTTTGACGAAGAGAATTGGTGTAAACAAATGTCACAACCGGGTAACGCTTATTGAACTAAAATTGGATTTTACCAAAAAAGAGTAAGCAATAAATTTGGCCATGATATCACACCACCTGCTAAGTGATGTGTGAATGTTAACGTTAGAATAGTTCGCTATCAATCACTGAACAAATTTACACCCAAAATTTACACAGCCGAAATGATGAATTTCCTTAAGACCGAACGATTTAATTAGTTTATAATTGTTATAAATTAATTAAATTAATTAATATTTATGAAACATGAATTATAAATTTTTAATATGATTTGAGAAATAAATAATGTTATGTTAGTCCTTGAGATGATGGTTTTGATGACAACAACCTTAGAATAAGATTATAAAATATAAATACTAACATTATAGTTTAGATGTAAATGTATATACAGGATTTAACCATGCATGTACCAAGAATGAAGACTGTACAGTATAGGGATTCAAGACTGAAGACTCATGAGTATCAAGATTATCAAGAGTTCAAGATTTCAATAATAAGTAATTTAATTAGGAATTTTGTTAAAACTCCAGGAAAAGCACTGGCGTCTTAAAATCCAATTTATTGATGGAATGGAATCCATTTCGAGCCTGTTAAAGGGATGGAGCCCTAAGTAGAATGAAACCTACAAAAATCTAGTGGAACATTATTTTGTATCCACTAACTTTTATTCAAAAATTTTACAAAATTATATCTTGTTTTCAAAATGTTTTCAAAATCTTCTTTTAAAAGAATCAAAAACATCTAGCCTGGTTTTAATACTTTTAGCCTCAAAATAATCTTTATTTTCAAAATCAAAATTATCCTTGGTTTTAAACTATTTTTTAAAACAATAAATATATTTAATATTTATACTTATATTTAAATATAAAATTATAGTAAAATTTTATATATATACACCAAAATATTTTTCTCTATATTTACTTATGTATTTTAACTATAGTAAAGTATATTTATAAAGTTTAAAATAGTTTTAATATAAGATAGAAGTTATTTTCAAAGAAAAACAAACCACCAAAATTTCCTTTGGCATGTTGACATCCTCAAGTACCCCATGTCGACATGGTAGCGGTTCATTTCAAAAATTTGAATTTCAAAGGAAGTGTCTATTCGTCATATCCTTTCACGAATGGACATGACTGTTGTTCTACTATAAATAGGGGTGGTTTTGAACGAATTTGTATTCATAATTTTCTGGTTTTCACTCCTCTTCTTCTTTCACATTTCTTTATATATATTCTTACCATTACTCTGCCGAAATCAACATTTAATTTAACTAGATCATTTCTGATTTGATTCTCTATCACTATCTCAACAAGATCTCAGTGTTATTCAGAGTTATAGGCTTCTTTGTAATAAGCTAAGCGAGAAAAGGTGTGATTGTAGCCCGTGAAATCAATTAAGCGAGAAAAGGTGTGATTGTACCCTGTGAAATCAATCAAGCGACAAAATGTGTGATTGTAGCCTTAGAAATCAATTGGGTGAAAAGAAATCAAGTATCTCTACCCAAAGGATTGTGAATATGGAGTGGAGTACCTCATGGACTTGAAATCGAGGGTGTAATTGTACAATTGCTTTTGAAAGGAAATCCGTACTTGTGTGCGGGACTGGATGTAGGGTAACTCCGAACCAGTATAAAATCCGGTGTGTTCTTTCCTTTATTGCATTTACTTTATTTCTGCATCTGTGTTTGATTCTGTGATTATATTTGTGTCTGAATATTGCATACATTTGTGTTAAAATTAACAAAAGCTCAAAAAGATTTAGTAATTCCTTTAAACACTATTCACCCCCTCTAGTGTTAATCATAGCCTTAAGATCCGTATTCTGCATTTCTCACATTTGGTATCAGAGCGAGGTTTTCAAAGTTTCATAATATGATTTTTGAAAAAGTTTTTAAAATGGCTATGTTTAAGAAATTTGTTAATACTAGTTTAGAAATATTTAGATCATCATTGTCTCTTGAGTCTGCATATAATCAATATTCAAAATCAAGTTGTCTACCAAAATTGTTTGATGTGCAGGAAACATGCTTTATGGGGGTTGAGGAATCAATCCACAACGGACAGATTGTGCAGATCAAAAAGAATAAATGGATACTCGATAGTGGATGTTCTAGACGCATGACTGATAAACCAAATATGCTGAATGATATAATATACAAAGATGGAGGACTGGTTAATTTCAGAGACAGCTCAAAAGGATATGTGATTGGCACCGGCAAAGTCGATAACTCTAAAACTCATATTATTACTAATGTTTTGCTAGTTAAAAATCTGAAACATAATGTGCTAAGTATTAGTCAACTTTGCAATAAAAGATATAAAATTAAATTTGAAGAAGATAAATGTCACATTGAAGATAATAATTCAATCATAATATTTGAGGGAATTAGGAAAAAGAATATTTATATTCTTAGTATGAAAGTTTCAAATGATAACCTATGCCTTTTGGCAAATACAAGTGATCCTTGATTTGGCATAGAGATTTGGGCATTTGAATTTCAAACTCTTATCTAGACCGTCAAAACATGATCTTGTAAGAGGTCTTCCTAAAATGAATTTTAAAGTAGATAGTCTATGTGATGCATGTCAATTAGAAAAACTTAGAAAACTTTTCTTTAAATTAAAAGATATGATTTCAACTTCAAAACCTCTTAAATTACTTCACCTTGATTTATTTGGTCAATCTCAAATTTAGTCAATAAACCATAGTAAATACGTTTTTGTAATTGTAGATGATTAATCTAGATTTACATGGACAATATTTTTGAAACATGAAAGCGATACATTTGAATGTTTTAAGAACTTTACAAAAAGGATTCAAAATCAACTTTCTCTAAAAATTATAACCATCCGTAGTGATCACGGTGGTGAATTTGAAAATGAAAAGTTTGAGGAATTCTGCAATAAAAATGGAATAACTCATAATTTTTCATTTCCAAAAACTCCACAGCAAAACGGGGTAGTAGAACATAAAAAAGGATGATTCAAGAGTGTGCGAGAAACTATGCTTTCAGATAGTAAATTACCAAAATACTTTTGGACAGAAGCAGTTGCTACCGCCTGTTATATTTTAAATAGAATTTTAATTAGACCTTTAACCGATAAGACATCTTATGAACTTCTTCATAGAAAGAAACCTAAGGTGTCTTATTTTAGAATTTTTGGAAGTAAATGTTTTATTTTAAATACAAAGGATAACTTAGATAAATTTGATCCTAAATCCGGCAAAGGTATCTTTGTCAGATATTCTAATAGAAATAAAGTGTACAAAGTGTTTAATTTAAGAACTAACACCATTGAAGAAACAATGAATGTTTCATTCGATGAAAATCACAAAAATTTTGAAGATACAAATGATGAAGAGGATTTAATCACTCAAAATCAAGAGTCAACTGAAACTAATAATGAAATTAATCATCCTAATAAAAACCTTTTAAAAGGCCATCCTATAGAAAATGTACTTGAAGATACGCAATCTGTTGTTAAAACTAGAAATCAATTAAGTAAAATAAGCAACGTAGTCTTTATATCAACTATTGAACCCAAAAATCCAAAAGAAGCATCAACTGATGATTCATGGATTTGGCTGTGCAAGAAGAACTAAATCAATTCACTAGAAATGATGTTCAAGAACTTGTTCGTAGACCTGAAAATAAAACTATAATTGAAACTAAATAGGTTATAAATATAAAATGAATGAACAAGGAGAGGTTGCTAGAAATAAAGCCCGGTTAGTCGCTCAAGGTTATTGTCAAGAAGAAGGAATAGATTTCGATGAAGCCTTTGCTCCCGTAGCAAAATTAGAAGCCATTAGGATTCTACTTGCTTTTGCAAATCGTAATAATTTCAAAATTTTCAAATGGATGTTAAAAGTGCCTTTTTGAATGTATTTGTAAAAGAGGAAGTATATGTTGAACAACCACCACTTTTTGAAAATGAAAAACTACCATATCATGTTTACAAACTTAAGAAAGCTCTATATGGTCTAAAACAAGCTCTTATAGCCTGGTATGATAGACTAAAATCTTACTTATTACAATCAAATTTTGAAATTGGTAAAGTAGATAATACTCTTTTTATTAAAAGAAATAAAAATGACATTCAACTAGTACAAATCTACGTAGATGATATCATTTTTGGATCAACTAATTTTGAAATGAATAAAGAATTTTCCAAAATAATGACAAAAGAGTTTGAGATGATTTATATGGGTGAATTAAACTTCTTTCTAGGATTACAAATAAAACAATTAGATAATTGGATCTTTATTAGTCAAGAAAAATATACGAAAGACCTAATTAGTAAATTTGGTTTGACTACTGGGAGTGGAAAACCCACTCCCATGGCAACCAATGAGTATCTTAGTAAATAAGATCTCTTGAAAGATGTTGATCAAAAATTATATAGAGGAATGATTGGATCACTACTCTATATCACTGCTAGTAGACCTGATATCATGCATAGTGTTTGTCTCTGTGCAAGATATCAATCCCAACCTAAAGAGACCCACTTAAAAGCCGTAAAACGTATCATAAGATATGTTAAACACACCTTTGATTATGGCCTGTTTTATCCTAAAAATAATTCTTTTAGCTTAATATCTTACTGTGATGATGATTATGTTGGTTGTAAATCAGACCGAAAAAGTACAAGTTGAACTTGTCACTTTTTGGGGCATTCTCTTCATGGTTTAGTAAAAAGCAAAACACGGTTTCTTTATCGAGAGTATATTTCTGCTGCTTTGGCTTGTTCTCAAGTAATATATATGTAACAAACTTTAAAAGATTTTGGATTAAATATCTCAAAATCACCAATTTATTGCGACAATACTAGTGCAATAAATTTATCTAAAAATACTACTCATCATGCTCGAACTAAACATATTTATATCAGACATCATTTTCTCAGAGATAATATAAGTAATGAAGTAATTACTCTTGATTATATCAATTCTAAGAATCAAATTGCTGATGTTTTAATAAAAACTTTAAATGAATCTATATTTACTAAATTAAGAAGAAATCAGTTATTTGTTCAATAACTGAAATATAAAATATAAATAACAAAGTATAATTGAAAATTAAATCAAAATAAATCAAAGAGTAAAAATATCAAGCACCATGTCGATATCCCCCCTCTACCCATGTTGACATATAACGATTTTTTATTTTTGAAATTTCCCACCAAAATTCAAATAAGTGGTTATATATTCTTCTTATTTTTAAAATTTTATTCATTCTTTCTATTCTTTCTCTGTTCTATCTTTTGAAATCAATTAAACAATGGCCTCCTCTTCCAAATCAAACAAAAATTCAACTTTTTCGTTCCCTTCTCCATTTTGTAGACCATTTCAACGAACTACGCTCGCACGAGTGATGAAAATGGAGGATTCTTTGAAGGATGCACTGCAATTAATAACTGAAATTCAAGTGGTGCAACTTAGAATGGCCAAAGAACAAGTACGGCAAGGCAAAATTCTTAGAAATTTGCAAAAATTTCTAATGGACAATCACGCTAATTCGATCTTGATTGATGAAGAGTCTTTAGGAGATCAAATGCAAGAGGACAGCGAGGAAGAAGAAGAAGAAGCCCCCATGGAAGAAGAGCACGCTGAAGATGAAGACAAAGTCATTTGCGTTGGCGAAGTGTGCTTTGACAAAGATGAAAATCGTATCGAACAACATGGAAATTTCTATTTTCACTATCCAAATTGTTCGGTTCATAGATCTTCCATTTTCAAGGACACGCATTAGTTTCTTTTCGTTCTTTCTTATTGTTGTATGTTTTTATCTACATTCTCTAGACAAATGTATATATAACAATATAATTAATAAATGATTGTGTTCTTATATTAAATATTATCTTGTATAGATTCTTAGTTAGGAAAGTTAGTAGTTTACGACTAAATTTTAGTTTTAGAATTAAGTGTTGATTATTTATGATAACACTATCATTATGATCACATAGTATTGGATTAAGAGGAGTTATATAGTTTCGAATTAGTTTTTGTTGATGACAAAGGGGGAGAAGTATAAAATAGGATAGGTAGGCATAGATTAAGGGGGAGTTATTAGTTTTTGGGGGAATTATTAGGATAGAAGTAATATTTTATAAACAAAGGTTGTCATCATCAAAAAGGGGAAGATTGTTAGTCCTTGAGATGATGGTTTTGATGACAACAACCTTAGAGTAAGATTATAAAAATATAAATACTAACATTATAGTTTAAATATAAATGTATATACAAGATTTAACCATACAGGTACCAAGAATGAAGACTACACATCATAGAGATTCAAGGTATCAAGATTGAAGACTCATGAGTATCAAGATTATCAAGAGTTTAAGATTTCAATAATAAGTAATTTAATTAGGAATTTTGTTAAAACTCCTAGAAAAGCATTGGCATCTTAAAATCCAATTTATTCATGGAATGGAATCCACTTCGAGCCTGTTAAATGGATTGAACCCTAAGTAGGATGGAACCTACGAAAAATCTAGTGGAACATTGTTTTGAATCCACTAACTTTTATTCAAATTGTTTTACAAAATTATATCTTGTTTTCAAAATCTTCTTTTTAAAAGAATCAAAAACATCTATCCTGGTTTTAATACTTTTAGCCTCAAAATAATCTTTATTTTCAAAATCAAAATCATCCTTGGTTTTAAACTATTTTTTAAAACAATAAATATATTTAATATTTATACTTAGATTTAAATATAAAATTATAGTAACATTATATGTATATATACCGAAATATTTTTCTCTATATTTGCTTATGTATTTTAACTATAGTTAAGTATATTTATAAAGTTTAAAATAGTTTTAATATAAGTAGAAGTTATTTTCAAAGAAAAACAAACCACCAAAATTTCCTTTGGCATGTTGACATCCTCAAGTACCCCATGTCGACATGGTAGCAGTTCATTTCAAAAATTTGAATTTCAAAGGAAGTGTCTGTTCGTCATATCCTTTCACGAATGGACATGGTTGTTATTCTACTATAAATAGATGTGGTTTTGAACGAATTTGTGTTCATATTTTTCCAGTTTTCACTCCTCTTCTTCTTCCGCATTTCTTTATATATATTCTTACCATTACTCTGCCGAAATCAACATTGAATCTAACTAGATCATTTCTGGTTTGATTCTCTATCACTATCTCAACAAGATCTCAGTGCTATTCAAAGTTATAGGCTTCTTTGTAATAAACTAAGCGATAAAAGGATGATATAGCCTGTGAAATCAATCAAGCGAGAAAATGTGTGATTGTAGCCTTGGAAATCAATTGGGTGGACTTGTTGCCCGTGAAATCAAGCGTCTCTACCCAGAGGATTGTGAATCTGGAGTGGTGTACCTCGTGGCCTTGAAATCGAGGGTGTAATTGTACAATTGCTTTTGAAAGGAAATTCGTATTTGTATGCGGGACTGGATGTAGGGTAATTTCGAACCAGTATAAAATCCGGTATGTTCTTTCCTTTATTGCTTTTACTTTAACTCTGCATCTATGTTTGATTCTGTGATCATATCTATGTCTGAATATGCATACATTTGTGTTCAAACTAACAAAAATTAAAAAAGATTTAGTAATTCCTTTAAACACTATTCACCCCCTCTAGTGTTAATCCTAGCCTTAAGATCTGTATTCCGCATTTCTCACATGTTATACATATTTATAACAATTATAAATATATCATAGTTATATAATATCGACATGCGATCAAATTAGATTTAATTGCATAGTATTTTGGCTTAGGCTTAGATGGATTTAAGCTCCATAATTAGGGCTGAAAAGTTTCGATTTTGGGAAGATCTTGGGGTGGTTAAAATATAGAGAATTGACTTGGAGATAATTGGTGGAGATCAAGTGAGAATGGTTAAAAAGGTTTTCCTCGTTTCTCTCTAATACAACCCTATGTGTGTGTGTGTATATGTATGTATGTATCTCTAAAAATAATGACTAAACTTTTTGGCCCCCATTATCTACATTACTGGTTAAAACATATCTCTCAATCCACTCCAAAATTCTCAAATATATTTCACATTAAAATAATACTATTCGATAGTTAGCGATCTGTGATTCCGGACTTGCAATCTGACGAATGAAGAGCAATAAAAGAAAGGGATGTCATTGCTTCAACGTGGATTCAAAGGCATCATTAAATTGGTAATTTTAATTCATATTACGGTTATTAAATTATAATCTATGATCCTATGATGAGCAATTTCATATCTGTTTAAATATATTGCTAATATATGTTTAGTTACACGAGATTTTGTAAGTAGATGTAGTTGTCACAAATCAGTTTGGTTATGTGCATAATTTGTTTATTATTCTATTTGATTTACGTATAGACAAATGTTGTTTACTGCACAAAATCAATTTTTTTCATTAATAATTGTTTTATATATATTTATTAATAAATTCATATATATGTATATATTAGTGTATATTTTCCTCTCATAATAGCATATATGCATATATAAGATATATATATGAACTGGATTGAAAATTAAGGATTTAAACCAAAACCATTGAAGATTTTGATTAATGGCGTCCTCTCTGGTCTGGCGAATTTTTCTTTTCGCCTTTTCTCTTACGTGATTCCCCCACGTCGCTCGTCTTTGCTTCTTTCGGCCCTCTCTCTGTTCGTTTTGCATGTCCTTTTCTCCTTCCTCTTCCCCCCCAGTCGCTCCTCCAAACTCCATCTACGACCAGATCTGGGCGTTGGTTTAACGTGATGTCTGCCGCTGCCGTGTCTTCTAACCCTTCCCTTCTTTCGGTAGTTGAGTTTCCCTCACTGTATAGCAATCGCCTCTCAGTCTCTTCAATAGCTCGACTTTCCAAGTGTGCTTCGGTCCATCTTGCGGTTGCTCCCTGTGTGCCTTCTGTCTCTGCGCCAACTCCTGCTGAGGAAATTTTGGGTATGCAGGTGAATAATAATTGTGATTTGGATAGGATTGTTACCTCTTACGTGTTTAGAGTGGGTGGAGCAAGTGGATTGTCTGTTTCAAATGTGGGATCGTCCTTGGCTGAAGTTTCAAAACGTTGCTCTTCAACTGTTTGTTCA
Source organism: Allium cepa (assembly GCA_030765085.1). Classification (NCBI taxonomy): domain Eukaryota; kingdom Viridiplantae; phylum Streptophyta; class Magnoliopsida; order Asparagales; family Amaryllidaceae; genus Allium; species Allium cepa. The sequence continues at coordinate 6,888,792 of CM060941.1, forward strand.
TTTGCCTCTGAGGATCTTGGCGTTTTAAACAGAGATAAGTGTGTTGTTGCTTCCAAGTCAGTTGACTGTCCTACATTCCCCCACGCTGAAGATGCCCTTGGTCCTATTCCTCCATTGTCAGCGTGCCCCAAATCTTGGTCATCGCTTTTCATTTCTCTGTCGCGAAACGCTGGTGACTACAAACCAGTTGATTTTGAAATTGTCGAAGAGAATGGAGTCATGATTCCTCCTCCTATGGTGTTGCAAGCTTGTATTGACTTTTGGTCTGAATATTTGGTTGGATTTTTTCTGGAACCAAATCATCGCCTACGTGATCCGGTGTCGGATTTGCGTAGGGCTTGGAAGCTGCGTGGAAAATTGCAAGTTAAGCTGATCGATTCCATGTATTTTATAAAGTTTTCCTCTACCGATGATCGACGGCTAGTTTTTGGTGCTGAGCCTTCCTTTTTTACAGGTAGGCCCTTTATTATTACTCCTTGGTATCCCTCTATGGCGAATGCTCATGAGCAGGTGCTATCCATTCCCCTTTGGTGTTCTTTTCGCATATCCCCTCTGCTCTTCAGCCATTTCTTAGGTTGAATTGGTTAGCCTGCAATGTTGGTAAATTGAAATGCTTTGACACCAATACGGTTGCCCGCGACAAATTGATGTATGCTAAGGCACTTGTTGAGATATCCCCTTTTAAGCCTCTCCCTGCAACTATCCCTGTTCAGCTTGCTGTTGGGCATGTTGAGGAGGTCCGTGTTCGCTATGGTTGGGTTTCAGATATATGCTCTTCATGCCACTCTTTTGGCCATCTGGCAATCTCTTGCCTGCATCCCATATCAGCCACTGCTCCACCGAAGATTCCTCTTCCTCATCCCCCGCTCCAGAAATGGATTCCTAAGGTTCCTTCCTCTATCCCTCTGTGAGCACCCCATCCTGAGGTAATAGTGTCAGATCTGGGTCTGCCTCCTTATGTGGTTAGGCATTCCTCTCTTTCTGTTGTAGTGGTACCTTCTGTTCCCCCAGCTATTCCTTTGGCTGTCCCCGATTCTTCTCGGTTGCCTGTTGCTTGGGATGAGTATGAGAGGTGTTGGGTTGATCACATTTCTGATGTGAGATTTAACCCGGTGGATGATTCATATTTCAGATTTGTATCTGATGATCTGTTGGATCTTAGATGCCTTTATTACAAACCGTCTGGTGATTCTTTAGTTCTTGATGTGGATGGTGAGTATGCGAGTAGGAACTCTGACATGCTAGCTGATTCTTCTTGGGATCGCACTTTCATTTACTCTGCTGATGCTCTAGGTTATGATCCTAGTCTTGCTATCCGTTTCAGGCCCTTTGCTGGTCTATGTGGGAATGTCCCGATAGTTTCTGCTGATGATGGTGGTTCTTCCTCTTCGGAGGAAGAATAATCTTAGGTGATTTATTTAGTTACTGTGACATGTCTGTCATATACCTGTGTTGTATTTTCGTTTCTTTCTTTTTTTAGTAGTTTAGGTGCTTTACCTATCTCATGTACTTCAACTTCATTACTATCGTAATAAAAGTGGACGGCCCACTATAAAACTGGCTTGCCTTGCAAAAAAAAGAGATATATATGATTTAAAAAATTTACTAAACTTATTTATATATAATATGATTAAAAATTCGAAATTTAATTATCATACATATCTTCATATTCTTAAATTAACATTTATTGAATTTTGAATTGTTTATTATATATGAAATAATTATTACATCAAAAATTCAATTTTATATATTTTTAAAATATTATTTCATTCTAGAAACGTATAAAAAAATTAGGATTTTTTCAATAAAGTTTATTATTATAATAATTAATATTATTTCAAAAAAATTGTTTTATGATTAATTAAAAATAATAATTTAATTGAAAAATTCTTCAAATTTTTTGTAACCTTTCATTCATGATTCTTGAATTTCTAAAATTTTAAAATTTAAAATTTTAATAATATATTATTTTATATTAAATAATTATTGCCGAAATCAATGTATTTGTTTTTAAAAATAATATTTCACCTATGAAAAATCTTCAGATTTTTTCCAAGCTCTATTTTATGATCCTAGGTTTTTAAAATTGTAAAATTTGAATTTTCATCAATATATTATTTTATGCTAATTATTCATGAATGAAAACATTATTTTATTCGTAATATATACAAATTAAAATATTAAAATTATTATGTTTGCAAAAGTAAGTTAATTTGAATTATAAATAATTTAAATAATTTTTCTCTCTCTTTCTATATATAATTTATCTATATATAAATGTTTTATGTTCATATATTATTATATATAATATATATATATACATGCATGTGTGTATGTGTATTTTGTAACACATATACGTGCACAAATTTAACCAACATACATGACATACTAATGAGCTAATATGTTTGTTGCGATGTAAATTCCAACATCTATGTATGGGCATATTATACCTTTCATTGATTATTATATTACACATGCACTCGCACATATATGTATACGATACATTTTATAAAATAAATCAGATAAAATTAATTTCATATCTTAACATATTTGAATTTTAATGAACTAAATGATTTTATTTAAATGAAATTTAAAAATGTTCTAATTCAGTTAGACTTCATAGGCCTAATAAAGATCCAATAGGGTATTTTTTTTGAAATTCACCCATAACTTTTGCTGCAGGCTGGTCCAGTTTCAACAATCACAAGTCTATTACTACCAAAAGGGTTCCACATACATTTTTATATTCATCGAAGATTTATTACCAACATGAACCTATGTATTAGATACACATATAATAAGTTTATGATAAAATCATAAAATATAAAGAAAAGTAAATAAAATAACATGCAATAGAATAAAACGACTTGATTTGGTCGAATAAGTGAGTAGATTGGAAAGAGTTTCAAATGTACTTAAAAATGAATATATATTCAATCTTATAAGTTACATCACCATGTGAAACGTAATGATGCATCGATAAGGAGTAATCAGACATTGTTGGACAATTTACGATTAATTGTGAGTGAAGTTGAGTTAGTTTCTTTCTATAAGGTCATGTACCTAAGAGTAGTACACAAGATTGATATTATTTCATCTAAACAAAAATTTACAAAATCATACAAGATAAGAGTTTGTAAGAAATCCCAACATATCCTAGGCCAAGGAGTTAGCAGGTTGTGCGTGTCTAAAGATTGCTCATAATAATTGTTCGTAAGGGATCTTGTATGAATCTCCAAAAAGTTTTATTGGAAAGTCTGTCATTAAATTACATATTTATGTTTTAAAAATAATTTTTGTAAACTAAAATCAGTTTTATAAATAAAAAGATTCATAAAGCATTTATGAATTCCTATTCTATTTGCATTAAGAAACAATTTTTGTTTCAAGATATATCAACTACATTGTAAAGGAATTTCTTTGAGAAATTTTTGGTAGTTAAATGAAATTAGATCCGATCCAAAGATGGAACTGATTATATGAGATGAAGTGAAATTAACTAACATATATGAACACATAACATTAGAATGTCTAATAAGTATTCTCGTACGTCGAAGAGTAATTATGAGCTTCTTATTAATGTCGAAAATATACATTACCCTTAGTTGTTCAATTAAACCATTAAGATTGTTGACTTTATATGGTACGATGCGTAAATCTGAAAGAATTCCAAGTATGCTATCAAAATATGATTTTGGTGGTCCTAACCAAAGAGATGTGATCCATCGGCCGAAATTGTGTCGTTACTAGAAAAACTAATGTGGTTGGAATTAAACGAGCAATGTTGATAAAAATAATTTCGCATATTTTGATTGTTGAAATTAGCATAATAGATTCGGTATTCAACATGCTCAAGTTAATTCAGATTTACTCACAAAATTATTGTTCGATAAGACTTAGTATTTGATACTTATCTATTGAAATTAAAAATTCTAAATAATGATTTAGAGTAAGCCATTTACATATATTAACCAAATGCCTCGAAGTCAGGGAAGCAATATTGGATTTGTGAGTCTTTGAATATGATTCAAGAAATGATACGAATGTATCATTTTATAAGAATCAAGATTGAATAAGTATTTCGATAGAAATATCAAATAGTTTGATTTTTAATCAAAGTACAGAGGAAGCGTGAATTCATAAGAAAGAACGTTAAAAGGTACATTGATATTTCTATACTATAAGTAAACAACACGTTATTGATTTTAACAATAAGCTTGTATTATAATCAACTTAGTTATTTTAATACTCAATTTTGGATTATAAATGATGTCTTTTATGGCGAGTAATAAAGATATAAGGATTGTCTCGGAACGAGCACTAAAAAGAGAACATGCAAGTTAGATAACTTATGCATTAACAATAAGAATTATCATACATGTAATGTTGTGTATGATATTGTGTTTTGTTTATGTATTTGATACATGGAGAAAATATAAAATCCAAATTGATATCATTAAATGGTTGTTTGAGGTGTTCTCGCATATTTATGAAATACTAGAGAATTGTTTATAGAAACAACGAACTCATTATGATGGAACAATTGGACACAAACTTTATAAGGGATATTGAGTATAACACGTCAAAGATAAAATTCAAGTTAAAATCTTTAATTTATAAATGTTTCAAAATAAAAATGATTGTGGTCGATTCAACGATATGTTATTGTTGAGAACATTAACTTGAATAGTGCTATAATAAACTAATGTATATAGATATAAATGCACAAATTTATAATTGAGCCAAAGGTGATTCCAAATGTTGAGAATCCCATAATATTGTTATAAGATAACTATGTTATGAAATTGGTCATGATAGAACTTAAAGCTCACTAGAAGTTGAAGACATACTTCGAATCGCTCCACATGATAATGGCAGTTTATCAATGTCAGGGAGAGTTAATCGACGAAGTAGATAATTAAAACATAATTGCATACCCATTAACTAAGTGACTAACCTAATTGGTTTTGATAAAACTAATTGGAAAAGTTGGAATTAGATTTCATAATTGATCCCAAATGCAAGTGAGATATTGATAGAGTTAGGGGTATGCCCTAGGGCCAATTATGTTATTTGTTACATATATCTAACTCGTTGACCAATCTTGTTCGAAATAAAAGGTATTTTATTTCTATTATATACTTGATATAATGTGATTATATTAATTAATTAACTTAATTAAAAGTAAATTTTACAGAAAAATCAATAAATGATATATTTTGTGATAGTAGTTACAAAGTATTGTAATCGTGAGTAACTTATCACAACGAACCAAATATACCATTTTAAATGTTTCTAGTCAAGATGAATCGAGACTGGATATGGATGTATCCGTTGAGACTGGGGTACGTAAAGCTCTCTAAATGTTGGGCAGTGTATTATTCATGACTGGTGGGGGTACCTAGGGTACGTACTAATAGTTATTGGATAATTATGAAATGACCCACTCGATAGTTTTTTGCTGGTTAATATAACCAAGGTCAAACAGAAAATATCGATGTGACTGATTTACACAGTTCTCTCGACTTGAGAATACTGTGGATCTACAATATGAAAGCTCCGCTTTGATTATAACTAAATCATGGCATGGTGTCTATCGAGTGACTATAGTTGGGTCGAGTGGAAGTGTTGAAAGTGAAGCATTATTCAAGAGAGGATTCGTCTCCTTAGTTATATGCGGTTAGTACCACAGTCAAATCAAGTCAACTCAAAATCAAAGTCTCTGGCCAGATCATTTCAGTTGATAATAATTGTTATTATTGAACCAAGAACTTTGTATTTGGACTATAAAGTTGAATCTGGATGAGGTTGGAATTTTGACCATTACCAAATTTCATAAGTCCAAAGTGATATAGTTTTGACGAAGAAAATTGGTGTAAACAAATGTAACAACCGGGTAATGCTTATTAAACTAAGATTGGATTTTTACCGAAAATGAGTAAGTAATAAAGTTGGCCATAATGTCACACCACCTGCTAAGTGACATGTAAACATTAATATTAGAATAATTCGATGTTAATCGCTGACCAAATTTACATCCAAAAGTTACACAGCCAAAATGATGAATTCCCTTAAGACTGAACGATTTAATTAGTTTATAATTGTTATAAATTAATTAATATTTATAAAATATTAATTATAAAATCCGAATATGATTTTAAAAATAAATAATTTTATATATATTTATAACAATTATAAATATATCGATTGATATATAATATCGACAAACGATTAAATTAGATTTAATTGCATAGTATTTTGGCTTGGGCTTAGATGGGTTCAAGGCCCATTATTAGGGTCGTAAAATTTCAGTTATGGGAAGGTCTAGGGGTGGCTAAAACACAGGGAATGGCTTGGAGGTAATGGGTTGAGATAAAGTGAGAATGGGTAAAAAAGTTTTTCTCATTTCTCCATATTACAAACCTATATGTATGTATGTATCTAAAAACAATTACTAACCTTTTTGGCCATCATTACCTTCTACATTGCTAGTTATAACTCTCAGTCCACTCCAAAATTCTCAAATATATTTCAAGTTAAAATAATATTATTCGATAGTTAGAGGTCGGTGATTCTGGACTTGCAATCTGACGAATTAAGAACGGTAAAAGGAAGGGAATTGATAACTTTAACATGGATTCAAAGGCATCATTAAATTTGTAATTTTAATTTATATTACAGTAATTAGATTGTATTCTATGATTCTATAATGAGCAATTTCATATCTGTTTAATATATTGCTACTATATATTTAGTTAGGTGAGATTTTTGTAAGTAGATCTAGTTGTCACAAAACAGTTTGGTTATGTGCATAATTTGTTTATTATACTATTTGATTTATGTATAGACAAATGTTTTTACTGTACAAAATCAAATTTTGTCGTTAATAATTCTTTTTTTGTATATTCATTAGTAAATTCATATATATATATATATTATATTAGTGTATATTTCTCTCTCATAATCACATATATAAGATATATATATATGTGTGTGTGTGTGTGTGTGTGTGTGTGTTTTAAAAAATTTAGTACAGTTATTTATATATAATATGAATTTGAAAATTTGAAAACTAATTACCATACATATATTCATATTTTTGAATGAACATTTATTGAATTTTTGAGTTGTTTATTATATATAAATAATTATTACATTAAAAATTCAATTATATGTTTTTTAAAAATATTAAACAATTTTGGAAATATATATAAAAAATTTAGGAATTTTTCAATAAATTTTATTATTTTTAATAATTAATATTATTTTGGAAAAACAGTTTATGATTTATTAAAAATAATAATTTAATTGAAAAATTCTTCAAAATGTTTCATAACCTTTCATTCATGATTCTAAAATTTCTAAAATTTTAAAATTTAAATTTTTAATAATATATTATTTTATATTAAATAATTATTGCCAAAATCAATGTATTTGTTTTAAAAAATAATATTTCAACTTTGAAAAATCTCCGGAATATTCCTAAGCTCTATTTATGATCCTAAATTTTCGAAAAGTATAAAATTTAAATTTTCATCAACAGATTATTTTATATCAATTATTTATGGACGAAAACATTATTTTATTCATAATGTATACAAATTAAAATACTAAATTTATTGTGTTTGCAAAACTAAGTTAATTTTGAATTATAAATAATTTTTAGTTATTGTTCTCTCTCTTTCTATATATATATTTATCTATATATAAATATTTTATGTTCATATATTATATATGATATATTTATACATACATACGTGCGTGTGTGTATTGTAACACATATACATGCACATTTTTGGACAACATATATGACATACAAAATGAGTTAATATGTCTGTTGCGATGTAAATCCCAACATCTAACACTACAAGAAAAAGGCAGAATACCGACAGCCAAGACCGACGGCTTCCGACGGCCATTTTCCGACGGCTTTCGACGGGCCGTCGGCGGCCGTCGGAAGCCGTCGCAAATTTGCGATTATACCAGCCAGCCGAGCCCTTTCTTCCTCCTCCATTTCATACGAAAAAAACCCAAAAAACCCCCCAAATTCAACCCCTAAGCTTCCAATCCCTAATTTTTAGCTTCCGGATCTTCCAACGCACTCTAATCAAGCTTCAGTACTCTTAATCTCAGGTATAATCTCTTATTTTTATGAAAAATTCAGTTTTTACCCTAATTATAGATTTGCATAAATTGATAAATTAGGGCGAATTAATGATTGCAATTGTTTCCACTAGCGTAATAACGGTTTATAGCATCACATGGTATACCGATTTCATCTTTTATCGTGAAATTGTGTTAAACACGTATAATTTGTGCATGTTCATGTATATGTATTTTGTTGTGTATGCCTTGATTCGACGATTGTATACGTTATTTGGAATAAGATAAAATGATTGAATGAAGTAGGAGTATTATATTGTGCACGTTTTTACTTATGACACAAAAAAAATGCATTACTCTAAATTATAATTGTGTGTATTGAAAAATGACAAAATGTTAAACCAGCCCTAAGTTGATGCGTAATACGTCGAATAAATGTGTGAAATTAATATATAAATGTGAACAGTGAGTAAAACTGTATTTTTGAGTAAAATGCACGCATGTTAACCGACAAATGTCCCTTAGAGAGTTTTTGGCCCCGTCTGACGAGTGTTGTACATGATCGTTGTATAAATAGTCGTTTTTTTCGAAAAACGACCATTTATATTCATCTGGTACAATGTTTGTCGGATTTGTCCCTGTATTGGACAAGTTATGAACACAGTAAGAATTTACATTTTGTATACTACTTCGTCTCAAACGGTTCATAAAATTTCGCCCTAACTTTTCTTTTTTGTTTCCTGCGTACACGCATTTGTGTACAATGCAGGGAACAAAAGGGAAATGCTGCCGAAATTTTATTGAATCGTTTGGGACGAAGTAATATACGAAATGTAAATGCTTACTGTGTTTGTAATGGGAAGTAGGATGTCTGACCAATGAAAAAAAATTATATATTTTTAATCGTTACGTACGTTAAAAAATGAAATGTGCCCTATTTGAAAATCCAGTAATTGTAATTTTTATGTTTCCCTCCGCACATCATAGAGTGCATATGGCAGGATGTCCTAGTATGTGTAATTTTTATGTTTTCCATTTTTAATTCGTTTTTGTCGTTTTTCTACCGTTTATCGTTTAAAGTGTAATCTTTTTTTAACACAGGCTGAGATAGACATCCAGACAGATGATATGCAGCTGGCACGAGCATACTGGATGAGGAAGATGCGAAAGAACTACAGAGACACGATATCTGAGGTTAAGAAATCCGGGAAGAGACCACGGTGGATGGGGGAGAGCGTGTGGCAAGCTTGGTTGAGCTACTGGGAGACGGACGAGGCGAAGGCAAGTATACTAATTTTTTTTCAATTATTAATTTAACGTGATTGAAAAATAATGTATCAAATTTTGAATGTACATGCAGAGTCAGATAGAAACTCTGCAAATAGAAATAAGAATCCCGTTACTCATCGCGGAGGATCGAAGTCGTTTCAGCAGTATCGGCAGGAGTTGGTAAATTTAATTACTGAATAATAAATGTAAATAGTTTATGCTATATGATTTTAAATGTATAATAATTGTATGTAACAATCAACTTCAGGAAGCCGAGGCACATGGTCCTGTCAGCTATATGGACGTGTTCACCCGTACGCATGCTGTTGAGCATGTTAATCCAGACGGGACTGTTTCGTACACATGGCAGGATGATAAATCCAGTAAAAGCCATGTAAGCATATTTCATTTTATTCAGTATTAGTAATTGTTTTAGTTGTCAAATTATTATGAAATAAGATATGATATTATTAATTTGTCAATGCAGGAGATGTTTATGGAGCAGCGACAGAAACTCCTTTCTGATACGGGTCGAGAGCAGCTGACGACCGATGAAGAGGACGTTATTTTTTAGTCCGTTATGAGTCCACCAGAGCATGGTCGACGATACGGATTTGGCAATTTAGCGGTAAATAATTTAATTTTTCTTAAAATACTTAAAATATGATATTCTTACCTTTTCAAAACAATAAACTTTGATTTTATTTATTTTTCAATTATTGCAGTCCAGTAGTCAGAGTAGGAGACGGCGGAGTAGACCTCAGAGCGAGCTAGCAAGTATAGAAGAATTGCAAACTAGAGTTCAGCAGTTGGAGGAGCAGAACCGCCAACAGGCCATGCAGACGGCACAGTTATTTGAGTACATGCAGCAGTTTGGTGGCCGCTTCCCTTCATCGGCTGGCTCTGGATCTGGGGCAGATTGATTCATTGCTTTCTAATTCGTTCGTGCAGGTATGTTTAGTTTTAGTTTACAATGATTTGGTAGAAGGAACAATTAATTGTTGATATGTATAATTATGTATAATACACTTGGTTCTGTAGCTGTATCAGGATATGCATGATTAGAACAGTTATTGTTAGTATTATTGTTAATGTTGGAATGTTATGTATATTTTGTATTTTATTTTTATTCTAATTTTGTTTATTTCTGTGTTTATTGAATATTTTGGAGTATTGGTTTGCATGTTTGGTTGGATTATTGTGTATTTGATTGTGCAGTATTGATATTGTAGTGTTTGGAAGAGAAATGTGGTTGGAAGGCTCTATTTGCAGCAGATTTAAAAAAAAAACAGCAGGTTTCCGACGGCTTCCGACGGCTCCCGACGGTTTATTGGTCGAAATTTTCCGGCGGTTTCCGACGGCTTATTGGCCTAATTTCCGGCGGTTTCCGACGGTTTCCGACGGCCGTCGGAAGCCGTCGGAAACCGCCGGAAACCGCCGAAAGCCGTCGATAATGTATGCGGCATCACCCGTCGGTAGCCGTCGGAAATACTGCTCCCCGACGCCTTCATTTCCGACGGCTTTTTCCGACGGCCGCCGACGGCTTCCGACGGCCGCCGACGGTTTTCAGCCGTCGGAAATCCCCCCTCCCCTTGTAGTGTAAAAATGGACATATTATATATTTCACGGATTATTATGCTACACATGCACTCACACATATGTATATGATACATTTATGTATAAACTAAATCAAATAAAACTAATTTCATATCTTAATATATTTAAATTTAGATAAAATTAATGATTTTATTTAAATGAAATTTAGAAATTTTATAATTCAGTTAGACCTCACAGGCCCAATAAAAGATCCAATAGGATAAATTTTTTGAAATTCATCCATAACTTCCACCGTGGGCTAGTCCAGTTTCAACATTGTGCACTATAGCTTTCCGGTTTGATACCTAGAGGCTGAATTTGATACTTTTATGGTCTGGAAAGAATATTCATAATGGTTCATTGAGTTGCCAAAAGCTAGAAAATGAACATTAGTAGTTTGGCTGCACCTCGTATATTTCTTCTTCCACCCCAATTTGTGCCAATATTATACCTACCTTTGTGATTTCTCTGTTAGTTATTTTGTTCTCTGCAGTTTTTTCCTACCTTCTGCATGTTTATGCGTCAACAATAATGTCCGGCGTGGATAAATTTATTCCACGTTCATGTCAGTGTCAGTTAATATATTCCATATCCTAAAACAACAACAACTGCCTTTTTCTATAATAAACAACGGCTTCCTTTTCGAACTTGTTAGATGCATTGTTATGTAGTTAAAGTTTACCATGGCTTGTTTAATTGGAAAAGTGGGCAAGTCTGGTTAGCATCAGTAATAATATTATTTGTGCAGCTTATGAAATGATGTCAACTAGATAAAAATTGATTTTGGACTTCGTCATTCTGCCAGCAAACTCAATTCTTTTAAGCAATCTACAAACATGATCTTGGTTGTAGTCTCGCATAATGGTTGTTGTAGATTTTGAGTTTCGGCACTTTTAGGGATTTAAAGCATGATTTGTACTCACGCTATGTTCACATTCATACAAAATTGTTTTTGATATACTTAGTTTTGGCTTTGGCAAGGGTAAAGCAGGGATTATCATTTTATTGGTTTAAGAGTGGGGTGGAGAGAAAATAACGGGTTGTTAATAGATTCAGTCTAGTAGTCTATAAGTTAATAAATTAGCGGATTATCCTTTTAAATTAGGGGCTGAACATGGAGTGTTGATCCAAGCTGCTTAACCGTTATACATATGTCATGAATGAGTATTATCCAAGTGCGTAGTTTCTATGGTGTGATAGAGCTAACAATTTAGCAAACTTGATTAACATACTTATGATAGAGAGTTCTTAATATATACATCATGTGTTCTTGGTACCATAAATTTCAGTACAGTTAGTTGCTAATAAATTTATTGTATTCTTCCTTAACTAGATATGCATGCAAACAAGTCCCCATAAGCTTGAAATCAACATTCTCTTCTTGTTTTTTTTTCGTGTTAGTGGATAAGGCAGAAAGATACAGCGAGGACAGTAAAACTAGTGGATCTTTAGAACTATTTTACTTAGAAGCTTATGTTGTTGAAATGTGCAAATTAACAAGGTATATTTATTACATTTACATGATATTTAACCATGGATACTTAGTTGCTTGGTTATAGAATCGTAATGTATATAACTACACAGTCAAAATTGTTTTTTCATTTAATGTAATGTGCTATTGACGGTAAGTTGTATCACCAACTGTGACACTTTGACTATAGGACTTACTGAATTCAGATGAAAGCTATGATCTGCTTTGCTATTATTTAATACCATTTCATCCATATGTCAAAGCTATTAGGGATGTTGGAATAAAACATTGAAAAGTTAATACATCCTTATCCATGGTTTAATCAATAACTTTTTTTGAGTATTAGGATATTTCTCGGTTATGTCGTTTCTCCTTAAATACTATCTATGTCATCGGGTCTTGATTTTTGATTCTGTGCGGATTATTATCTTTTTGTTTTTTCCCGATCTATTGCTTTTTGCACAATTATATTACCCATGTTCTTTATTTCTCATAGAATATTTTGCATATTCTTCATTTGCACGTATAATTTTATTTATGACATAACTATCGATGACAGAGCTCTTATTGCTGTTTGAACTTGAAACTTCCATAGCACAAAATTCGTTTCATCTAACTGAGTTTGTGGACTCACTATAATTATTGATATATTCTCTGTTGAATTTGATGGTACAGGATTTGGTCTTGGGCTTGGTGATGTTGACGAATTATTGTCAATATCTCCTTCAACCATAATTAAGATTCATTCAATTGACCAGATTAGAATAAAAAAAAAAATCTAGGGTTTTCCTCAGCCATGGGGGAAAATCTCTCTCCCCACAGAAATCTCTCTCATCTTTCTCTCTCAAGACATCAAAACAGACCACCTGAATCTCACATCAGAGAATCAAACAATGGAATCATCATAGATAAAGATGGTTTCCAATTAGTTCAATCAAGATCACAAAAGAAACGTCAACCATATCAACCTGGCTATCAGAGAAATCTAAAGGGTAATCAGACGGAAATAATGAAGACAGATGGTCAGAAGTCGACCATCCCTTCTCAGAGTTTGAGAAATCATGTGTATCAACCTCGGCAACCCACTAGTTTCTCTTTGAATAAAGCACAGGGACAAAAATCTTGGGCTGAAATCGTTTCTGAGCAATCTAAAGAGCCAAATGATGATGAATGCAATCTTGAAACCATCGCTCCTATAACAATCAATAGCAAGAAATATGGTCTTATTAATGAATCAACATGCAAAAGAGCTATTGATTGCTGGAGCAATTCTGTTTTGGTTTATGTTGTTGGAACCAAACCGTATTATATGTTTTTCAAAGCATATATTCAACGGGTTTGGAAACCTGTTGGAGAATTCGATATTTTTACCAGAGAAAATGGATTCTTCATTGTAAAATTTAAAGAAGCTCAAGATTGCAATTCAATCATTCAAAATGGCCCATATTTTTATAATGGAAAACTCATCATAATGAGAAGATGGTCTGCGTCCCTAAAGATGGATAGGGATCTCCTCAGTACAATGCCGATCTGGGTAAAATTACCCAATGTCAATCTCAAATTATGGGATCGTGAAGCGTTCAGCGTTATGGCAAGCATTATTGGAAAACCCATAAAGATGGATGCAGCTACAACCTTGAAAACGAGATTGAATTACGCTCGTCTTCTGGTGGAGGTTTCTGCAAATGATGAACTTCCTCAAGAAATAAATCTTACATTATATAATGGAGAAAATATCACCCAAAAAATTGAATATGAATGGATTCCACCTAAGTGCAGTATCTGTAAATGCTTTGGACACATTAGAGAGCAATGTGTCTCTGTTCCAAGGTGGATACCCAAAGCTCAAAATCAAAATAAAGAAATGGGCATAGATCAAGAAAATAATACAGATACTACAATCCAAGAAATGCATCACAATGAAGAGACTGTAAAGGATTCAAGAACTCAAAAGAACAATGATCGAATCAACCAGAAAGGTATCATCTTCAATCGAGAAATAACACCGCATTTGCTCACTGATCAAGATGATCAGATCCCTGCCTTGGAAGGTCATCATACTGAAGACAAAAAAGAAAATTCAAAAGACAGTTTACAGTGCAGATCTATGGAGGGTATCAAGAACAAAGAGGTCTTTAACTCTGAAATCCCTCCCATTTCAGAGTTATGTTTAGTTACAGATAATCTTGAAACAGAAACAAATAAAACATTGCATTCGAGCTCAAATCAGAACTCAGTACGTAATATGGAGAGTGAATCTCCATCAGAAACTGCTGCAGAAGTTGAGGACAATGGTGGCATCCACTCAACTTTGCCCCGCAATGCTGAGGAGTTTGATATCTCTCGAATTCAAATCCCAGAAAGTTATATTGCTTCAATGTCTGATAACGTTATGGAGGACCCTGAAAGACAATTTGACATATCTGAATTACATATCCCAAAGACTAAAGCTAGCGGTAAATATAAGAATACTAATAAAGAGAAGAAAGCTTTTGGACAAAAATACATATCAATCAATCCAGATTGGAATGAAATGACCACAAGGCTTAAAGCTAAAAGCTCAAAGAAAAAGAAGAAGGGGAAGGGTAGCAGTGTATCAGGTTCAATCTGAAACACCTGTTTATTTTTTATTTTATTATTTTATCAGTTTTTTTAATTATGTCTATTATGGCCTGGAATGTTAGGGGTATGAATTCCCCAGCTAAACAAACTGACATATTAAATATGATTAGTATATATAAACCATCTATAATTGCTCTCATAGAAAATAAGATGGATGATTCTAATACTGAGAAATTTTGTTTTAAGCTATCCAATAATTGGAAATCCACAAACAATAATGACTGTGGTAGTAAAGGTAGGATCCTTGTCATATGGGATACTAATATTTGGACTTTGGTCAATTGCAATAAGGATATTCAATATATAGACTGTAACTTCAAAAATGTTGGTGATTTCTCACTTCAAATTACCAATATTTATGGCAGCAATTTTGAGAATGAAAGAAATAGTTTATGGTATAGATTAAAATCCCTTAGTCAAAGTTATGATTTCCCTTGGATTATATTAGGTGATTTTAATACTGTTTTCCATGTCAATGAAAAATTTGGTGGTAATAAAATCCCCCATAGCAAGCTTGAAAGAATTAATAAATTTTTACTTGAATTTGGGCTTATTGAACCTAATATAAATGGTAATAAATACACTTGGATATCTGGAAAGGAGAAAAATATCCATTGCAAACTTGATAGAGTCTTAATTAATGAAAAGTTTTGTATTACTTTTCCAAAATTTTGTTGTTACTCTATTGAGCAAAACACAAGTGATCATACTCCTTTGTTACTAAGTTTTTTTCAAAACCAAGTTAATAATAATCTTAAAGCTGCTCCTTTTAGATTTAAAAATGGCTGGGTCTTAAACAGTGATTATAATGATATGATTAAAGATTGTTTTACATTTCCTAACAATGGTTCTTATCAAGCCCAATTTAGCAATTTTCTTAAAAATGCAAAACATAAAATCAAAAACTGGAATAAGAATAATTTCAATGAGAATGACTGTTTAAACAAATTTAGAGAAGATGGAAAATTTCTACAAAAATTAGCTGATGAAAACCCTGGTAATGCTGATATTATTGATAAATTCTTTTCTAATCAAGCTAAGCTTTCACAAGAACTTCATAAAAACACTGTCAATTACAAGCAAAAAGCTAAAGTTGACTGGCTTACTATGGGTGATGAATGCACCAAATTTTTTCATGCTAAAATGAGCAGTAGAAGGCATATTAACAATATAGGTAAAATCATTAACAGCAAGGGTGAATGCATAAATGAATTTGATAAGATTGTCAATGAAGCTATTAATTACTATTCTCAGCTATACTTCACTGAATCTAATGATATTAATTTTCCTGATATTGTTTGTAAGCAAGTGTTAAATGATAATGCTGCTGATATCCTCTTAGCTCCTGTTAGTATAAATGATATAAAAGCTATTATTTTTAATGCTGGTGACAACAAAAGTCCTGGCCCAGATGGATTCAATGCAAAAATTTTCAAAATTCATTGGGACAACATTAAAGATCATATCTCTAAAGTTGTTAATGAATTTATGAATGAAGGTAAATTACTTAAAAGTTTCAATCATACCTTCATTACATTAATTCCTAAAAACAAGAATCCTTCTTGTATTGAGGATTACAGACCAATCTCTTGCTGCAATTTTGTCTATAAAATCATTTCTACCATTTTAAGTAATAGAATAAAATTGTTTCTCCCCTTTTTAATTTCTGAAAACCAGTGTGCTTACATTCCAGGTAGGCTTATTCATGAAAATTCTTTGCTGGCACATGAAATGGTTAGAAACTTCAATAATAGAAAAGGGGATAATATGTGTCTAAAAGTTGATCTCCAAAAGGCATATGACAAAGTAAACAGAAATTTTATCATCCATATTATGAAATGCATGAATTTTCCTGAGAAGTTCTGTAAATTAATTTTTGAATGCATTAATACTCCCACCTTCTCTATATTATTTCATGGTAAACCTGAGGGATTTATTAAGAGTAATAGGGGTATCAGACAGGGAGACCCTCTTTCTCCCTATCTTTTTACCTTAGCTATGGAATATTTTTCTATTCTTATTGATATTGAAACTATTAAAAGCAATATTTCTCCAATAAATAGAGTGCAACCAACCATTACTCACCTGATTTATGCTGATGATCTTATGGTGTTCTCTAAAGCTAACAAAAACAATGCAGAGGCCATTAGTGAGATTTTTAGGCTTATGTACAAATATGCTGGTCTGAAAATTAATGAATTCAAAACAAAGACATATTTTAGCAAATATTGCAGGTACAAAAAGGAAGTTTAAGATGTTCTCAATGTAAGTGAAGGTATTCTTCCTATTAAATATTTAGGGCTTCCTCTATCTACTAATCAAATTAAAGACAGTGATTGCTCATATCTGATTGATAATATTCAAAACAGAATGGAAACTTGGTCATGCAAACTTCTATCTATTGCTGGTAGGATTGAGTTAATTAAAACTGTGGTGTATGCCATTATTCTATACTGGTTTCAAACTCATCACATCCCTGTTGCTACTATTAAAAAAATTGAAAGCAGGTGTGCTGATTTTCTTTGGAGAGGTAAATATCATAAAGTTAGTTGGGATAAAGTTTGCAAACCCAAAAAAGAAGGTGGGCTTGGTATCAGAAACCTTAATGGCCTTTATTTAACTTGCCAATTAAAGCTTTTTTGGAGATTTATAAGTGGAGATTCTTTATGGTCAAAATGGATGTCTTTCAAATACCTCAAAAATGAAAACTTTTGGACTACTTTACCTAAGTGTAATCAATCCAACACTTGGACTCAAATTTTAAAATGCAGAGATTTAGGTAAATCTTTAATTCAAAGGAAATTTAAAGCTGGGCATGAAACTAGCTTTTGGTTTGACCCATGGTTTCAGAATGAATCTTTTATTAACAAGGTTGGTTGGGATACTCTTGCTATATGTGGCGAAGCTAATGCTTGTGTTAATATCATCATTAATAATAATCAATGGCAGCCTCAACTGCATCCTATCACAAATCCTCATAAAATTCCTATCAGTAATATTCAATTAGATCATGATGTAGATAGTGATTATTGGGAATGGTTAGCTAGCAGCAATGGTAAGTTTTCTTTTAAAAAAACTTGGGAGCACATTAGAAATAAGCAGCATACTGTAGATTGGTATAATTGCATATGGAACAGAGTAAATAATCCAAAGGTGGCTATCTGCACATATTTTGCGATTAACAACAGATTGCCAACTTTGGAAATTATCAATAAGTGGGGCAGAAATAACACCTCACTCTGTTCCCTATGTAATTTATTGAATGAAAATGTGTCTCATTTATTTTTTGAATGCAATTACAGTTACTACTTTTGGAATCAAATCAAATCTAAATTGGCGATGAACAATTCTAACAGCATGCATCTGGGTAATATTATTACTGACATCAACAAGCATTTCAGAAACAAATCGCGTGAAAGAGACTTTGCTCATATTCTGTTAACAACTACTGTTTATCATATATGGAAGGAAAGAAACAATCGTACTCACAACAACATAAAGCTTTCCAAAGAGCAGAGATGGACTATTATCGAAAATGAAAGCAAAATTATTCTTCAGAAATCTAAGAATAAGATCAGAAATCAGACCAGATTTGATTTTCTGGCGGATTATTGGAGTAAAGAGGCTGGAGGCAAGTATATTGAACAATATCTTCTCAGTCCGAAGACTCATCATACTGATCTTAGCAACTTTCAGAGAATGAACCGAGACAAGTACGAGCCTCCAACCTATTGCTCTAGTGATGGTGTAAACAACTACAAATCTACAGATCTGGGTTTAATTAACAACAGATCTGCAGATTTCAGTCAAGCAAGGCAACAAATGGCTTCGAATCTTCACATGAGCTCAAATACTGCTGATTCTAGCATGCGCAACAAGTTTAATCAAAGCCTATCTTATTGGGAGAGAGGCGAGTGCAGCAGGAAGACGGGAGGAAGATAATATTGAATCGCCTCCTCTCGTCTCCATGTTTTTTCTTTTTGTTTTTCTGTGAACGTATGTCGGCTGCCCTAATTTGCGTTAGGGTTTAAGTGTTTTAGTTTTTTTGCGTTGGGTTTTCGGGTGTTTTTACCCGTGTTTGTTTGGGCTTTGGCCCATTTACTTACTTTCAAAAAAAAAAAAAATTAAGATTCAAGAAAGAATACAATACAAGTTATTCAAATAAGAAAAAAGAATTAAGAACTTGATTTCACAGACAATAATCTGAGCAAATGCAAGTTATTAAGGTGAATTTTGACCAATATCTTGATTGAGATCAAAAAGGCGTAGCCGGTACTCCTGATTGCACAGCTTAGTGATGATCTTTATTTCAGTTTTTTGATTTTTCTTATAACTGAAAGCAGCCAAAGAGTTGAATGATGAATATTCTCTAACAAATTTTCTTGGCATGGCCTAATGAGGATCTTGATGAATTAAAATTCAGAAACTGAAACTTAACAGTTTCAGATAATGAGAGAAGTCATTGATGATCTGCGCAAATGCAGAATATTCAGATGATGAAAAAGATTTCTGATGAATACTGGCAAGATACTGTTCTGTTGATTAAACAGTTTTGAAGTGCTCTGATACCATGTTAGAAAATGAGATGACGATGGGGTTTGAATGTTTTGTAAATGAGAAAGTAGTGTATTCAATAAATTGATGATGCTGTCACAAGATGTTATACACTGATATTTATATGAGGTTGTAATAATAATAAACAACGGGTTATTGGGCTTATTCAAATACAACTTAAGCTCATATATTGAGTTAATTATATCCTTCGCTTAGTTTTCGTTTCACTTCATTTCTGCCGACTTTATTTATTTGTTACTTCTAATATATAATCAACTTTAGTAAATATTCTGTGAACTTCTATGTGCTGACATATAAGTCATCTTTTAGTTAAATTGATAAGCAACTATATGATGATTTCGCCTTAGAAGTTAAAATTTAACCATGTTACTTTCAAACATTATTTGAAGCTGTTGTTGTTTCCACTTTCCATACATCCCAAGCGACAACATTTTGTAAAAATAGCTCTAATTTAATCGGTAAAAGCTGGGGTGGTCATTGGTAACGAGTTGGTGGAGTCGTAAGTAATGGACAAAACCATTGATTTTACAGGTGTGTTGACGTCGTGCTCGAGCTAATCGACAAAGCAGGGGACTTTATTAGTGATGACATATGTTATCGTGTAGTCCAATTAGTTACGAACAATGAAGATTTACAGGTTCTTGTTGGCTAATAATTATGATTTATGTTACTCAGTGCTGCATGTTAAATTGGGGTTGGCACCGACAATTATTAGATTTAATAGAAACATGACCGATGCATGAAGCTCATGCTTCAACTAAAAACTTTTGCAACTTCTCTTTATGTAAATTGCGTTCGGTTGCAGAGCAAATATTGTACATATTTGAGTCACATACATAAGATGCTTCACTATTATTTTCTGTGACAATTTTTGCTTACATGCACATGATCATATATGTGTATATTCTTTTATTAATGTTTAATTATATCGGGAACTGGCAGTTTCCTTTTCATGCTACCCGTGAGTCAATGTTATAGTAATTGCGTCTTATATTTTCAGCCAATTGGTAAATTGCAGATAGGTTTAATGCACTATGTCTGAAAGATAGTGGAGTTATGCATGTGAGGACCCTTATATTCAGGTTTGTCCTCAAACCTTAGTTATTCTTTTATAATTGTTTGAAGTTTAGTGCTAAAGTAGACAAGCATTTCCCTACAAACCTCAGTCAAAAAAGAGATGTTATATCTCTATTCTTCTTTCGATGATACATTATTAGATTGGAGTGAAGGCTGAAGGGAGGGCTCATCGTGTACGTGTTGTTATATTCTTTTGGAATAAGAATACTGTTTGCGTCAAAATTGGTCACAAACAACCAATACCGCGAAAGCACCCGTTTATCAACACAGATCAGAAACAATCAATATAGAATTCAGATCTAAGCGACAACAATCACAATAATTCACAAATAACAATCACAAACACATGATTTATAGTGGTTCGGCGATCTTACCTACGTCCACTTTGAAGGTTCTCTATTTACTGATTCACTTGATGATAATGATTGATTACAATGGATTACAGTTGATGATAGCTTTGAAATCTGAATACAACAGCGATAACGAAGTATGGGGTTTAGCCCGGCAGAGTCTGGACGTTCAATGGTGGAAGCTCCCAAAAATCCCCCTTTTCTGAAGGCTTCAGGGTGCTATTTATAGGCGTTGGAGGCCCAGATCTCGCTCAAACCTTGGGAGACTTCTTCTGGCACGTGAGTGAGCCCACGTGACCGACCCCACCAAGTTTCGACTCGATTTGACATCGATTCGAAGTGATTTCGAACCCATCAAGAAATGATCCAATCGAGCTGAAACTTGGCAGGAACAATCTTTACCTTGTATGGAAGCTACTGTGAAAATTTCGTCACATTTGGATCAGTGGTTTAGGAGATATGATTGATTCGAGTTGGTGATTTTCGGTTGGCTGTTTAGTTCGAATTGATGACTTCGAATCCCTGAATTCGAATCGATGGAAGCACGTGGTACTATAGCGACGTGGCGCGCACTCCTCGCATCGATCCTATTTTTTCTCCGTGTTGACCGCTTCGACTCCACGTATATCGGCGCGTTAGAACCAATGGATGACACGTCATAGTTGACTTGGTGGTTTCGAACGAGCGATTGTTCATGGATTCGAACCTGATGGATGCGAAGACGATCGATACGAAGCAGTGCTTGGGCGTGAGTCCGATCGATTCGAAGATACTGATGGTGATGGATTCGAAGTGCTCTGGCATGGACACGAACGATGCCCATCTGATGGATACGAACCGATCGATTCGAAGGGATCAATATCTTGCCGATCGATTCGAATGTGATCGATTCGAACTACACGGAGCCTGATGGATTCGAACTTGTTGAGGTGACGCCTATCTGATGGATTCGAATCGATCGATTCGAAGCGATCAATATCATGCCTGATCGGTTCGAACTCGATCGACACGAAGCGTATGCAAACCGATGGATTCGAATGAGGGAGTTATTGATGGGTTCGAACTCCATCGGTTCAAAATGGGCATCCTCTCAGCAGGCCGATGGTTTCGAACTGTGAACTTTGGCTAACTTGCATCGATCATATCTCGTCCATACGAACTCCAATTAACCTGAAATTTGAAACACTGGCTTTCGTGGATTTGCTTGTCATGTCTTGTCAATTCTGGCACAATCCGGACTCGGACAAAATTCATCGATATCCATAGCGAAGCGAAGTACAACCAATCTCTGAGATGAACTGTTTCTTGTTTTCGAACAATCTTTTGGTATCACGGCTTTGCCAAAAAGCGGGATAACATTTGCCCCCCAAAACATGCCTTGCGGTAGGAAGGTGTGTTTTGCAATGCCTTGAGTTGGATGTTCATATCCTATTACCAACCTGTAAAGAATTTGATAGTTTCATATGTCCTCCAATGACGATTGTTCGGGATCGAGCTATTTGGGATGAAGTGCGGCCGTTCATGGTCAAGCGCCTAACTTTAAATGACGATCGTTCGTGATCGAGTCACTTGAGGTGAAGTGCGACCGTGCGCGGTCAAGCGCATAAATCCATGCGTCGATCGTTCGGGATCGAGTCATCTGCGGTGAAATGTGACCGTTCAAGGTCAAGCGCTTAACCTCAAATGACGATCGTTCGTGATCGAGCCATTCGAGGTAAAGTGCGACAGTGCGCGGTCAAGTGGTGGACCTCAAATGACGACCGTTCGCGATCGAGCCATTTGAGATGAGATGAGTTGTGCCGTTCGGGGCGAGTCGTGCCTGTTCGAGGCGAGTTGTGACCGTTCGCGATCGTGTGCCGTTCGAGGCGATTTTGTGACCGTTCGAGGTCGGGTGCCGTTCGTGGCGAGTTGTGACTGTTCGAAGTCGAGTGCCGTTCGAGGCGAGTTTGCGTGCCCGGGAGGGCTTGATGTTATGGATGCTAGGTAGGCCTGTCAATGAATACCCGAAATATCCGAAATCCGTCCGCATCCGTATCCGAAAACATGAAAAATATCCGATATCCGAAAAGCAGATGCGGATATCCGATATCCGAAACATATTTCGGATACGGATATGGCTGTATCCGTATCCGATAAATATCCGTCCGGTTTAAAATTAAATATTTATATATTAATATATTATTTTATATTCATAAATTTAATACAAATACACTAATTTATTGTACGGATTTTGTGTGATTGGATTACCTATTGTTAATTTGATGTAATTTCTGTATTACAAGTTTTTTTCACCTTTTTTTCAGTCAAAAAAATAAAATATGCATTATATTGATTAATTTTCGGATATTTTCGGATACGGATACGGATATTTTCGGATATCCGTATTCGCTAAGCCGGATACGGATATTTTCGGATATCCGAAAATATTAGCGGATACAGATACGGATATTATTCAACGGATATTCGCGGAGATCGGATACGGATTCGGATATGGATTTTCATTTTCGGATACGGATACAGCACTATCCGTATCCGACTGCATCCGTTTACAGGCCTAATGCCAGGGTCACGTTCGGGCGAGTTCCTGGATTGTTTGTGTGCCTGTTGGGGGCGAATAAGTGTGCCCGGGGGGGCTTGGTACTGTTGATACCAGGTTCACGTTCATGTGGGTCCCTAGATCGTTTGTCAGGGCGGTTTATCAACATCTCAGAGCATGCCTAAGGACCGTTTGCGACCCCGTACATGTGTAAGTAGCTTAGTCATTTCAGAATTATCAAAATCAAATATCTGTTCAACAGATGGATTTTAAAAACAGAAATGTTCAAACAAACCAAGTTCAAATGTCCAAATCAAAATGAAACAAGAGCAAAGCAAGGATGTCAAAGTGTAAATTCTCACAACGATAGGGTTAATAGCCATTCAGAGCATGCCTGTCGACCGTTCGCGATCTTGTACATGTGTAAATGATTAACCCACGTTAGTGAGAGGTTTACTATTTGTTCATCGTTATTTCAATTAATTGATGATCAAACGGTGTCCCGGTTCAGGGCCACCCCTGGCTGATGTAAACGGTGGCCGCTCTAGCTCCACCGCTGAAGCTCGCCTCCTCACATATTGAAGGAGCATACCGTTCCTGATATGCCCTTCCACCTCGTCCTTCAGATGCCTACAATCATTAGTATTATGACCATTTAATTCATGAAATACACAAAACTTATCTGATCTCCTTTCGTTAGAAGTTGGATCCTTTCGTTTCGGTCTACGATAGGGAACTTGCTCTTTGGTATCCTGATAAATCCTCTCCAAACTCTCAGTCAGCTCGGTGTAAGTAGTGAATCGCGGCTCCCTCCGTTGCCGTTTTGACCTGTCATTATAATCCTCAGCCCCTCATTTTCCTTTACCCTTGTCTGAGTCCTTTTCGAGAGGCTTTTTGTCCTTAAGCACATAAACTTCTATTCCCTCTCCTTCTTCTCTTTCCGCATTCGCATCCTCTAATCGTAGAAACTTTTCTGTCTCGTTGTAGAATTCCTCTATATCTACGTGTGGATCTTTAGTCAATGAATTTTTGAACTCTGTGCCGTCAGCTACTCCGGACACAGCTGCCATCACCACCATAGATGAATCTGCTCGATCCACCGAAGCTGTTGCTGCATTGAATCGTGCTAAATAACTCCTCAAGGTCTCTCCGGCTTTCTGCTTTAGGGTTGCCAAAGTCATAACATTCTTGAGTCTCGTAATGTGAACCCTGAATTGCCTCATAAATCTCTCAATTAAACCGTTCCATGTTCCGATGGATCCATTCTCCAATTGTCTAAACCACAATGCTGCAATATCCGCCAAGTACAATGGAAAGCACCGGGCCATAACCTCCTCTGATGCACCCAGCACTTCCATATGCCTCATATACTTCGTTAGGTGAACCGTGGGATCCGTACTCCCATCGTACATGTCCAATGATGGTAATCTGAAATCCGGTGGGTTCCTAGCTCGTCTGATTGCTGGAGTAAAAGGACTCCTATTAACATCTTCCAAATCCTTGTTCACTAATGCGCCTCTCATGGCTCGCCTGACTATCTCTGCCAACCTGTCATTGTCCCCGAGATGTAACCTTCGCTCATCACTTTCGACCTGCCCCCCGAGTCCACGAGAGAAATCTGGGATCTGCTCCCTTGATCGAGAATTCACTCCTCTACTACTCCCGGGTTGTGCAGATGTTCCTCTCTCTCTCTCTGAAATTGGGTCAACGTTCTCTATGGGCGTGCCCCCTAGTTCAGGTGCTACGCCGGATGGTCCTGCTCCGTTCTAGACTCCGGTTACTCCTTGATTCTGTGCTCCAAGTTGCCCTATTTGTTGAAACAAACTATGTATCAACTTCTCTTGTTTCTTCATAATTGTTTCCATCTCGTCCCTTGTGATGAAGATTGAAGCTTGGTTTGCTCCTGAAAAAGCCTCTTGACTTCCTTGGTGTTCGCTCCTCTCTGGCCTTTGTTTCTTACTTGTTTGTCTCGTCATGGTTCTTAGATCTAAATTTTTAAGCTTTCAAATTCAAATTATCCTGAATTAGCTGTTCTCAGTGAAAGCACCAAAATATTTGCGCCAAAATTGGTCACAAACACCCAATACCACGAAAGCACCCGTTTATCAACATAGATCAGCAACAATCAATATAGAATTCAGATCTAAGTAACAACAATCACAATAATTCACAAATAACAATCACAAACACATGATTTATAGTGGTTCGGCGATCTTGCCTACGTCCACTTTGAAGGTTCTCTCTTTACTGATTCACTTGATGATAATGATTGATTACAATGGATTACAGTTGATGATAGCTTTGAAATCTGAATACAACAGCGATAACGAAGTATGGAGTTTAGCCCGGCAGAGTCTGGACGTTCAATGGTGGAAGCTCCCAAAAATCCCCCTTTTCTGAAGGCTTCAGGGTGCTATTTATAGGCGTTGTAGGCCCAGATCTCGCTCAAAACTCGGGAGACTTCTTCTGGCATGTGAGTGGGCCCACGCGACCGACCCCACCAAGTTTCGACTCGATCTGACATCGATTCGAAGTGATTTCGAACCCATCAAGAAATGATCCAATCGAGCTGAAACTTGGTAGGAACAATCTTTACCTTGTATGGAAGCTACTGTGAAAATTTCGTCACATTTGGATCAGTGGTTTAGGAGATATGATCGATTCGAGTTGGTGATTTTCGGTTGGCTGTTTAGTTCGAATCGATGACTTCGAATCCCTGAATTCGAATCGATGGAAGCACGTGGTACTGTAGCGACGTGGCGCGCATTCCTCGCATCGATCCTATTTTTTCTCCGTGTTGACCGCTTCGACTCCACATATATCGGCGCGTTCGAAACGATGGATGACACGTCATAGTTGACTTGGTGGTTTCGAACGAGCGATTGTTCATGGATTCGAACCTGATGGATGCGAAGACGATCGATACGAAGCAGTGCTTGGGCGTGAGTCCGATCGATTCGAAGATACTGATGGTGATGGATTCGAAGTGCTCTGGCATGGACACGAACGATGCCCATCTGATGGATACGAACCGATCGATTCGAAGGGATCAATATCTTGCCGATCGATTCGAATGTGATCGATTCGAACTACACGGAGCCTGATGGATTCGAACTTGTTGAGGTGACGCCTATCTGATGGATTCGAACCGATCGATTCTAAGCGATCGATATCATGCCTGATCGGTTCGAACTCGATCGACACGAAGTGTATGCAAACCGATGGATTCGAATGAGGGAGTTATTGATGGGTTCGAACTCCATCGGTTCAAAATGGGCATCCTCTCAGCAGGCCGATGGTTTCGAACTGTGAACTTTGGCTAACTTGCATCGATCATATCTCGTCCATACGAACTCCAATTAACCTGAAATTTGAAACACTGGCTTTCGTGGATTTGTTTGTCATGTCTTGTCAATTCTGGCACAATCCGGACTCGGACAAAATTCATCGATATCCACAGCGAAGCGAAGTACAACCAATCTCTGAGATGAACTGTTTCTTGTTTTCGAACAATATTTTGGTATCACGGCTTTGCCAAAAAGCGGGATAACAAATACATCTCCACTTGTTTCAGTAAAAGCCAATATATTACCTCCTGCACATCTAAAATGGGAACTGTCTTTGGTGCCTGAGACTATTCCGCCTAGAGCTCAGGTTAGTGTTGGTGAATTCGCTGTCAATTACTTTGTTTATCACTCTATGTTGCAAACACACCAATGAAGTAATATGCTGTTTATTTGTTGTATCCAATACTTTGACACAAACACATATTCAGCATATGTTTTTGCTTGCTTTATACGGTGTAGGTCCCATGCCCATTTGTAGTACGAGCAAACAGAGACGTTGCCATTCTTGATTTGTCCCATAAACTTGGAAATACAGCGGTTAGTATATAATACTTGAAACTAATTTTTCCGGCTTGCAGAGCTATTTGTTTCCTTTATAATCACAAAGTTTAATCTACTAATTTCTTAAATAATTTTTATTGTTTGTAGATCAATGCCAAGTTACGTTTACCGGCTGTCTTGAATAAGTTTTTGTAACCTTTATCTGTCGCAGCTGAAGATTTCTTTCCTCAGTGGAAAGCTTTATCTGGACCACCTTTGAAGCTACAAGAAGTGGGTAGAATTTCACTTTCTTCTCATGTGCAGCAGTGATAATGTTCTTGGAGCTAAAATGAATAAACCTTGGCAGTCATTACCATGCCAGGGTCATCTGTCTAAGAACAACCTTTGGTCAATAATACGAGACTTAGTTATTATTCATGACAAATCTAAGGCACGTAAAATTGGCAAGGGATGTGCCTAGATTGAGTTGGTGTTGAACATGATTAAAAATTCTGCACTGTATTGATTACTCAATTCAACACTTCACAAGTTCAACTGAATTAGAAAGTTTATGTACAACTCTGAGCGCCAAAAGACCTAAGCAAGTACAGCAGATGAGTACATAAAAGTGAACATATAAGATACATGCCAATTAAAACAATAAATATAAAGTGTGAGAACCGAAGCACAATTTGTTTACTCTCCTCACCAAAATTAATTTTCCTTTGGGGTTCGTACTGATTTATACAATCCTCCTAATAGACAAAACCACCCACGGCCAACTAAAGAACAAGCGTTCTTTCAAAACTGCCACTGAACTAAAAACTGCCATCGATAACTACAAACTGATACCTAAAATTGCTATTAATAACTAATAACTGATGTCTAAATAAAGTTGTTTTTCAAGCTAAAATACTGAAGGTCTGTCTTTGAGGCTAAAACACTGAGAAATTTTGTCATTGACAATAATTTCCTGCTGTTATTCGCTATTATAAGTACGTGCTCAAAATACAAATGTTGTTCGTAATATTTTAACGTTCAAGAGTTACATTGACAAAGCTTCAACTTTTGATAATTTCATGTGTAATTTTCATCTTAATAAATTTTGTTTCCAAAAATATTTATTCAATTTTAAGATTATTGCGTATATTTGAAATTTGGATGTTAAAAACATTTTAAGGTTGAACATGATTACAAATATATGAATCTAACTTAGAAATATACTAAAGTTTTCTTCTCACAAACTGGACTTGTATGAAAGAAAGTCAAAGTAATAATAATGAATTAAAAGGAGAAAAAAGAGAACTGCTACTAACACCTACTGTTTGTACCAAAAATGAACACAACACTCTTCGAGTATAATTAAAGAGATTAGAATGAAGAAGTAAAATGTAAAATGAGGCTAATCTAACAATCACACCAAGAAAATAAGCAGTAATAGAAAGAAAAAACAGAGCGTCGCATGCATACGTCTACTTTGAAGGTTTTGATGTTATTGTTGATTAGAAACCGAGTTACGACGGTACAATCATTAACACTCGAATTACAATAGAGTTCAACTCAAGCAGCAGCGTAAAAGTCCCTTTTTAGTTGCAATGGAGGCGTTGTTTATAGGTGTGGAGCTGGAAATATCTACCCTGAATCTTGGAATACTCTCTCTCAAGTCCAGATAAGCCACATGGTCGATCTAGAGTCATTTGGGATCGATCCTTGATCGATCCATAGTAAGTTCGTATCGATCGTAAACTGCTTCGGTTGAGCTGCGATCGATCATGAATGTTCCCTGTGTGTTGTGCAATTTGCTGTGAAAATCTCATTGCATTTGGAGTTGTGGTTGTGGAGATATTGATTGATTAAAGTTGCAAATATGGAGTGGTCGAAGCTCTAGTATCGATACCTTCGTATCGATCCCTTCGTATTGATGGCTTGGCATGTGCGTTTTGTGAAGATCCATGATTTGTGCATAGTGGTGAGACCGCTTCTTTCGTATGCATCCAATGCTTTGCTGCTTGGATTGATCTTGTGCTTTGCTTCTCGTATCAATCATAAACTCAGCTTTTCATATCGATCGAATAAGTGATTAATACGGAACGATGGATGCTATATCCTGGAGTCGCATGCATTTCGTATCGATGTTGATCGATACGAAATGATGGATGCAGAATGAAATTGTGATGGATCGGTGTTTTGCCTCTGCTTTTCTAGAGTCATGTGTGTCTCGTATCGATAGTAATCGATATCAAATCATCGATATGAATTGTATCTTTGGAATCCTTGATAGACCCATAACTTGAGCATTCGAATCCGATGACTTGAAATTTGGAATGTTGCTTTGCACAGCATTGTTTATCGTATATCTTGCTAATCGTGGCTCGATCCTGACTCGGACCAAGTTGCCAATATCCATCGTGAACTTGCAGATAACCGATCTTCGAAGCGGATTGTCTTCAGTCTGTAGTCAAGTCCTTGGTATTGCGGTCTTGCCAAAAGGCGGGATAACATTTGGCCCCCAAAATACGTTCTATGTGAACATGACGTGCTTTAAAAAGCTGCTATCTTCATTCTGAAAAGACTCTATCCGATTCACTGAACAGTTGTTGCCCCTTCATCAAGAGATGTAATCTTTGGTAGATGTGACCCCTGGTCGATTTCCAGTAGTATAAATGTTGATTTGCAGATTGCTAATGATCATGCAGTTTTTGTTGTAGTTAAAGGTCAAGTGTTCGCAATTTGTTGTTATTATTCAGGTTGTCACCAGATGAGCATTCAATTCCTGTTAACTTCAAAAATTAGATGTTAGTGTAGCATGTAAGTACATATACATATGTGCCTGGACCTAACTCTCGTTCACATCAACCCCTTCACTGGTCGTTGTCAAGTTTTTTTTAATTTTTTTTTACAAATGAAGGCTGTGGATGAAGTGATCGATACAAACAAGTCGTTGATCCAAATGTTCAATCGATACAAAGTGGTTATTAATCTGAATCATTGATCAATACAAATGAGTGGCATCCGATCGATACGAACGCATTTTTTAGGGGAACGATCTGAACTCGAATATGATGGGTGCGAATTCCATATCTCCTGCACGTTTGAATATTAGACTCCGACGAGCATTTAGCCTTGCACATTTGGACTATCCCATGGAGCTGCATATAGGACTATCCTTCAAAGCTCGTCGATGTAACTGTGACTTGTTAAAAATAATAAAGTTTAATATGGATAGTTCTCTGAAGTCAGAATGGAACAGTTGAGATGGTCAGCAATGACGGTCGCTCCAGTCGAACCTCGAAGTTTCATCTCTTTACCATCTATCAATCTTGTAGAAATTTAGAGTACCGTGTAGCACTACACTACATGATCTCACACTTTGCACTGGGGGATACGGATTTTCTACGATCTAATAGTGGTTTTTACTTAGTTCAATGACTATGGGTTTTGGAAGCTAAGAATAACAAGAAGCTCAAAGTCCTTCATTCCCCAGAATAGATAGGCTGGACGTCCCGACAAATGTAGTGAATCCTGCTCCGGATGAGCTGACGGATGCAGTGGTGATTATGAATCCAATAGATTCTGTCCAGTCCAAGATTACAAAAGTGATGCTAGGTAGAATTTGCCTTAGACATGGACTGTCTTTGAAGAAACCCGGTTACTAGGACCGAAAGATTGAGCACACGATCCCCCGGTAGGGTTCACCCCATGCAATAGATTTATGTGTTGGACTGAAGCAATGCCCCTATTCAACCAGTTCATCATGGATGTGTTGTTTTATCTGAGGATCGCACCTTCTCAACTTCATCCGAACGGATATGTGCTACTTAACAGCTTGTACGTAATATTTATGGAACATCTCCTCTATCCCTCGATTGTCGGCGAGATCAGATATTTATTCAATGTTAAAAGTTGAGCGGATAAGCCATCATTCACCTTCCTGGAGGCTATTAGGAACCGCCAAGTGGTGGTAGGCACATAGAGAAAGTGAAGCTACTTCAAAACCGAGTGATTCCATTTGAGATGCCCACCAGGATTTGCTAGGCGATGGCTGGTCAGACGTAAGTGCTACTACTTGTTTTGTGATTTAACCATAACTAGATAATATAGATCGTTGTTGAATACTTTGCTGTGTTTCTTTTACAGCTTTTATTCCACAGCCCGAAGGAGCATAGTATAAAGAGTTAGTGAGGAAACTACAAGCGGTGCCTGTTGAATTAAGAGAAATAGATGTAGTTCTCACCAAAGATAACTTGATTTCTGTGAGGCTTTTAGAGAAAGGACAGAGCATGAGGCTCATAGGGATTCCAAGAGTGTCCCTAGCAATACAAAGTGGAGGACGGGCTCCCATCGTGACCCCAACCGAGGGAGCTCAGGCTGCGGTCGGCATTAGAATCAACGAGCCTCACGATGATGAAGGCACAGAGGCAAGCTGTGAGCCCACGGTCGTTCCTCCGCAGAGCCATCAACCATCTGAGTTAAAGAAAAAGGGGAAGGCTCCAGCCTATAGAATCAAAAGGCGAAAAACTACCAAAGCAACTCAATTTGTGATTACTTCCATAGGTCCAGAGACCTCTTCCCAGCAAATCAAAAGCTCGCTAAAGGGGCTATCAGATATTCCTATCCCCAAGGACATATCATCATTCCCAGATCTTGAGTTAGAGCGGCTCCCTCCCTCTTCAAGAACCAGCGCAGGGTTAACCTCGGTAGATATGGGGG
Organism: Allium cepa; assembly: GCA_030765085.1. Classification (NCBI taxonomy): domain Eukaryota; kingdom Viridiplantae; phylum Streptophyta; class Magnoliopsida; order Asparagales; family Amaryllidaceae; genus Allium; species Allium cepa. The sequence goes on from CM060941.1 coordinate 6,920,928, forward strand.
AGTCAACTCCAATAAGTAAAGCTGCTACAATCGGTCACTTGGGGTGTTTATACATGCACACATGCACTCCACGGCACTGCATGACATTTCATCATATGCTTCTCAACATCTGGTAATGACTAATTTCCTTCTTTTTTTTGCAGATACAAGGGTGAAGCAAAGTTCTATGCTTGGTAAACTCCACTCTGTGTGCCATTCGTCTGGATCGCATTCTGACTCATATCACCGTAAGAGTGAGAGAGATTATGGTCATGGCTATGATTCTAGCTAGGAATGTGAGCGCTAAGTCAGGGAAAAATAAAAATCACACCAAAGCAAGCACCGCTCCAAGTCGCGATCTCCACCACCGAAAGTGCCTTCTAAAGCTTCCGGCCCTAGCAGGCCCTCTTCTGAATCTTCGCACCAAACAATGCCATTCCACACTCCAAAAACGGCGAGTAGCGCCGTAGAAGAGAAACAACCGCTCCAGTCGTCATAGAAAAAACTGCTATAGAGCCAACGAGGAAGGAGCCATCTGCATTGCTAAACTAAAGGAGGATTTCCCAAACATATGTTTTGATGGTTTCCACTTTCCCCTTAAATTGAAGAAAATCCCAAACGACATAGGGAAACTGGTGCAAGCCTATGTGCATGATGCCTATAGCCAATACCGTGAGTGGATCAAGACGGCAGAGCGGGTCTCGGCTGTGCCCTTCGAACGAGTCAATGCGATTGAGAAATTGGAGGGCGGTCTTCTCACAAGGAGAAGATAATATAAGTGCTTTCCAATGAGCTTGAGTCCTCAATAAAAGCTGAGATGGAGGCCGGGCAGAGAGCCGAGGAACTAAGAAGTCCATGGATGAAATAAGAAAAATCCATATGGACTTGGTGCAAGAGATAGGGCATCACGACACCATGATCATTCAAGAAAGGGAAGTTGCAATAGAAAGGGAGAAAGCAGCCCTAAAAAAACACCAAGCTAAAAGAAAAACTACTGGAGGCAACTAAAGAAAAGGATGGCACTAACAAGATAGCTCAAGAAGCATGCGAGGAAGTTGAGAGTTGTGAGATGAAAGGAACAAAACATAACAAAAGGCCGTGGAAGTTGATGCTAGAATTGAAAGGGAAGTAAAAGCCATTGAGGCTAAGGCGGACGCTGAATTCGTAGACCTTTTGGTCACTTACAATGCCAATGTTATCAAATATCGCAATCTGAACTGGCTTGGTGAAGATTACCCCTTTCAGCTGTATAAGGCCTGGAATTTCTTGGTTGAAGCAGAAAAGAAGATTCAAAAATTCAAAACTATTAATGTGTTTGTATTGGAAGCTCAAGTGATGATTGGAGATGAGCCCAAAGTCCATCATGACACAACTATCTCGCTTCAAAGAAAAGCCCTGATTGCTAAATACCCAGAGGTGGGAGAAGGATCTGGGGGAAAACACCATGACGATACTTCTAAAGTGCCCCAACATCTCAACCTGCACCACATCTTCTGCTAACCTCACAGTCGTCTCGGGGTACGATCCTGACAGGCCACATCTCTCTCCAATTATCGAGCATAGCTCGGAAGTCATGTCGATTCAACCCGGGAGCCTGTCTGAGAAAGGTATTCTGGACACTTTTCCTATTCTTCCAAATGTAGGAACGTCATCAGAGAATATTACTAATATACTCTCTTATCTTTATTCAGGCTTAGATTCTACATCAGCCAACCTCCAGCAACTCAAGATGTTCATCACAAGCAGAAGGCGTTAACAACAGAGGCCACAACTGTGATGATTACTACTTCGACTATGGAGATGCATGATAGGAGCTGTATGTTTAACAACCCAATGATGGAAGCGCTTCTCAATCGCCAAAGCGATCTGAGCATTGAGATACCCTTTAATGTGGATGAATACATTACTATTACAGGCTCCTTGGGTCCTACTGACAGTACCCCAACGAGTGAGCACGTAGACCGGGAGGAACAAATAATGAGGGAAATTAAGGCTGAGATTGAGCAGGATCTTAGAGCCGATGGAGGTATGGCGGGTCCTGGCCTGATCCCGATTCTCGTGATTTCTCCAGGTGGCACCATGATTGAGACTAGCATGCCTTATTCTTCGGGTATCAAAAGTGCCACTATTCCACCAGCTTCACACATAGGGGATACTTCAATCCCCACCGGCTCCACCAGGTAGACCGCATCGATTTCTTGACCGGAGATAAGTCAACTGAAGCGAGCCAAGGAGGCAAGGGTTCCAAAAGAGGTTCAGGTTATAGCTCGAGCGGATCTACGCCAAAGAAAGCTAAAAAAGACAGAAAACCGAAGGCATATATTTGCATTTGACTTCCTCTTTTGTAGATAGTAAGAATAAGCTTCTTTTTTTTCTTTTTGTAGGCCATGAATAGATGCGGGCTGTTTGCACAAAAAATGGACAAACACCTCCAAGTCGTATTATTTAGTTGATTATATGTGATTTTCAATGATTTTAGATGAGTATGTAAATATAAAAGAAGTAGGGGCTGAAATGTAAAAGACACGCGGATTTATAGTGGTTCGGCCAGAATGTGCCTACGTCCACTTTATATGTTATTATCTTCTTTCTTTCAGGTTACAAGTACAATGCTTCGTATATAAGTATATGAAAGTAGTTTGAAAGTTCCTTGCTTGCTTGAGCTCTCAAACTTTTCTGCCATTGTTGTACCCCTGCCCCTCTATTTATAGAATGAGGTAGGGGGCAGGGGTCTTGGAAGTATATAACTGCTGGTGGGCTCGGACTGAAGCAATTTGGACTGGCAATCATCTGGTTCGGCGGAGGTCCATTCAGTGGTGAGGTATGGTTTGGCTCGGTGGCGTTGGTTCGGTCGTGGAGTTGGTTCGGTGGTGAGCTTGAAGGTTGGTTCGGTCGTATGTGGTCCGGTCATGTGGGAAAGGGGTTGGACCGGTGGTATTGGAGAGGGCGTTGATCCGGTATGGCTTGGTTGTGATTTTGAAGCTGGTTCGGCAGGAACTTGGACCGGCATTGGATAGGTGAGGCGTTGGTTCGGTGGAGCGGAGGGAAGGAGGCTGGCTATGCCGGATGGACTTGGGCTTGCACTGCCGAATGAAGCTTCATGTGTGAATGCCGAGCGTACCTTGCCGAATGAATTGGAGGTTGCGAGCCCGGGTGAAACTGACGCTTCTTGGTCTCAAGATCCCCTGGGTGAGAATTCGCCCAACATTTGCCCCCCAAAGTGGGGCACGTGCTTGCATGTGTCGTGCTTTGTTTCTTTGTGGTAGGAAGTCTAGCTTTGTAACGCCATGGGTTGGATGTTTGTATTCTGTTGATGTCCTGCAAAGGAATTTACAGTCTTAGAGTGATTTCAAACAACAACCGTTCGTGATCGAAATATTCGAGTTGAATTGAACTATGCTGTTTGGGACGAGAGAGTAAGCCCCGAGGGGGCTTAGCATCATTGATGCCAGGTTCATGTCAGAGTGGATCCTTGGATCGTTTGTCAAGATGGTTTATCGCCAGCTCAGAGCATGCCTAGGGATCGTTCGCGACCCCGTATATGTGTAAGTAGCTTAGCCATTTCATAATTATCAGAGTCAAATATCCGTTTAACCTACGAGTTTAAAAAGGCGTGTCAAAGTGTAAATTCCCACGACAATAGGGTTAATAACCATTCAGAGCGTGCCTATGGACCGTTCGTGGTCGCGTACACGTGTAAACGATTAATCCATGTTGGTGAGAGATTTACAACTTATTCATCGTTGTCATAACCCTCATTTTATTAGTTAGTTCTGGAGTTCGGTACTTATCTGTATGAGGCGCTCTGAATGCCCCTAGTTCCTGGTTGTCGTTGGTAGAGAGATAGTTCATTCGGTTTTTTGTTGGTCCGGTTATTCTCATCCGGCTGTGGTTTCATTCGGTATCTAGTTGGTTGTTATTGGTCCGGTGTTCTTATCCGGTGGGCCGAACCAGTTGGTTCGGCGGCCCTGAGCTCGCCTATATATAGAGGCCGTACCCCCCTTGGTTCTCCCTTACCGAACCAGAGAGCCGAATCAACTGACTTGCCGGACCAAATCGTCTGCCGAACCAAATCTCTACCGAATCAGGTACACACTCCATTGCCGAATGCCTTTATTACCGAATGTTTCTGTATGCCGAATGAGTTTAAGGCCTTAGTGCCGAATGAACTTCATGCCCCATTGCCGAATGAATTTGCTTGCACCGTATTACCGAACGAATTCGTATACCGGATGAACCTCTAATGCCGAATGGAACTACCGAATGAGGCATATACCGAATGAGACTCGGAATTTGAATCTTGAGCGAAATCTTAGGCTTTTATATGCTTGCTTTAGATACTTGCTTGTTTATTTTCCTGTACTTCTTATTCTAATACCAAGTTTTTCTTGTGCTGCAGAAAATGTCTCGCAAAGCGGAAACACGATCGGACAGAAAGAAGTCTAGAGGCACAGGAGAGTCTTCTTCTTCCTTGCCCCCAGTCCAACCAGGATCCGGGCAACATCGACCTATTCCGAGGTCTCTAGTGGATGGATACGGTCCACAGGAACTTCTGATCTCCCCTCCTGATTGCTTTCCTAGCTCCCTAAAGGAGGAGCAACTTGACGTCATATCCCGTTCCTTCGGGATAGATAGGGCTCTTATGCTGCTGCCGGGAGATGGAGTGATGCCATATAATCCTCCCGAGGGCTACTTTGCTTATAGCAGATACCATTGCATGTGCGGTGCTATCCCTCCTATCAACGCTTGGATAGTAAGCTTCACCACATATTTGAAGGTGGCTCCCTTCCAGCTTCAGCCTAACTCTTATGCCATCCTGGTGAGCCTCTTTGTTATCTTCCAGAGGAGGTACGGGCGTCCTCCTTCTAACCGGGAAATTCGATATTTGTACAACCTGAGAGGCTATAAGAAGGGGTCTCCGTATATCAGTCTGGAAGCGGCCGTGCCCTTCAAACCAGTCCTGGACTTATATTCCAAGTTTACCATGTTCAAGAAAGAGTGGTTCTTCATCAAGGACGATGCTGTTTCTTTCCGCCTTTTCACTTCCGGCTGTAAGATGGATTTCATTTATACTTTCCATGTTTTGACTGTAGTGTTTTTTCTGACATGCTTCTATTTCTGGCTAGCGACAGGTGGTATTGCAGTCGTGGAGGATGATTCCTTGGTGCGAATGGCTGCTGAACTAAAGGCTATTCCGGCACGGGACCGGTCGGCCTCCTTCTTGATCAGGAACGCAACCCTCTTGGAGTATAATTTGATCTTACCGCACCAGTCCGTGGTTAAGCAAAGGGATACGGCTGAGGAGAAGGCTGCTAAAGCTAAGGAGGGGGCTACGGTGAAGAGCGGTAAGAGGGAGCCATTTGCAGAGCGTCCCGCTGTCGGGGGGAAGAAGCTGAAGAAGTCTGATCGCCCTTCTCCAAGCACTTGTCCGACTATCCCGGAGGGGGAAGGTGTAGATGAGGAGGAAGAAGGCGAGGTTGGAGAAGGGTCGGAGGGTGGAGGAGACGGCGACGGTCAAGGTGGTAATGGCGTCGGTGCCCTAACCTCTGAGCAAGACCTTGAACTGGATGAGGCTCTCCGTCGGGCCTTCGGGGAGTCGGAGGGAGAGTCGGAAACGGAGAAGGCAAAGGAAACCGGCAAAGCTGTGGCTGGCACTGACCCATCCTCTAAGGGTTCCTCAGCTAGGGCGATTCCGGCGATGTAAGGTGAACTTTTGTCTTCTACCGATTCCATTTTCGATAGGGACTTAGAAATTTTTTACGGTTCACTTCCGTCCTGGAATGAGATCCAGGACTTATTGCAGTATCCCACTCCTCCGCCGGGTTTGTATAATAGACGTGTCTTCTCACTTTTCGTTCCTTTTAACTTAACACATTTTTCGAACTGTGAATTATTGTATGTTCGTAACACTTGTTCTTTATTCCAGGGGCAGGCCAGGTGGTTAAAACGTCGGACGTTCGACACCGCCATGAGCAGTTTAAGTCGAGGAGAGCTTCTGCGAAACCCCCTACTGGTCGCACTGGGGATGTAGTCAGTTATCGCCCTCTTCTCGGGGTCATTGAAGAGGGCATTCGGAAAAAGAAGCGGAGCCATTCCTTATTTGAGTCTTTCCCTGGTTCGCAGCCTCCTACTCAGCCTCCTCGTGATACTACGGAGGAGAGCACGGAATCCGGCCCCCCTCATCCTCCTTTCAAGAGCCCAACTGTTATTCGTATAAGGCGTCCTGATGTGCCTCGCCCCGTGCCTCGTGACCCTTTTGCCGGTCATCGTGATTTAGATCCGAGCTTTCAGGATATCTCATTTGACGAGGCCACGGGCGAGCACCTCCTTCCCCGCAACCCCATGGTAAGAGTGCTGGACGAGGCCAAGTCTTTAGATCTTGATTTACTTACTACACGGGTAGTCACCATGGGGGACGAAGCCAAGGCTAACATCGATCGGGTGGCCGCAGAGACCAAGAAGTTAATGGAGCATCATGCTAAATTGGCCAAGGCCGGGGAAGAGATCGGGAGTGCTAATGTTCGGTTGAGGTTAAAAGTTGCCGATCAGGCCAAGCAGCTCGCCGATCAAGCTATCCAGATTTCCCAGCATGAGGAAGCCTCCAAGCGGCTGAAAGAGACGATGGAGAAGGCCAGTAGGGCGGAATTACGGAAGATGGAGGTCGCCTGTAGGGAACGGATTAACATGGCCATTACAACGGTGGACGAGGTTCGAAATGCGGATCTTGAGCGGGTAGAGGAGTTGTCTGGGAGGCTCGAGGCTGCGGAAATGGCTCAGGCCGAGTTGAAGGAGGAGATGGAGGAGATGAGGAGGTCCCTCCAGTTAAAGGAGGAGGAAATGAGGAGGTCTCTCCAGGCTGACTGCTTGAGATACCAACCAGAGAGGGACATTGCCGTCGCCAAGTTGCAAGCCTCCGAGGCCCGGGTGAGGGAGTTTGAGGAGAATGAGGGGATGATGGATGAGATGCTGCAGGACATGTACTTCCACACTTGGAAGGAGGGCGGCTTGTCTTGGATGGACGATTACCCTCGGGTGATGGCCAAGGTGTATCTCCAGGCTTTAGAGGAGGCCAGGGTGAACGCGGGTAAGGAAGGCGGAGAGGCTTTCAATTTGGATGCGATTACTACCCAGTTCTCGAAGGAGGAGCAAGCGGCGGTGAAGGAGGGGATGCGGCTGCTTGCTGCAGAGGAAGCGGGCGTGCAGTTGGATGATGAGGATCAAGCGGCGGATGCTGGTGAGTTATTATTTTCCTTTTCTTTTCTTTCTGTGTTTCCGTAACTTGATTGTTCGTTTAATGAATTCCTCTTCTGAACTGGACAGGTGGGACTTCTGATCCACATGCTGGGGGCTTTGGTCCTGCGGCTAAGTAGACCGGGGAAGTTGGTGATGGAGTGTGGACGCAGCTGCCACCTTTTTATTTCTTTTTATCACTGTTTACGTTAATCATTGACATGCGACTGTAATAATATTATTTGCAGAGAATAACTTCATGTGATTTTATAATATAAGCAGATGTTGTTATGTTTAAATGTTGTTGTCATCTTGATGTGCTGTGTGAGAAATATAACTATGTATATGCCTGTGATTCTAGTTGTGTTTGATGCTAAGTTTTTCGCTAGAAATATAATTTCATGTGTTGCAATGTTATTGTACGAACAAGCTATAGTTACGTATTTATGTACAAGAAAAGAGAGTACCGCCCTTTATGTTTCATTCGCAGGCGGTAGCTTAGAGCGTCTTATGTAACTGTTCACGGATATAGCTGAGTACCCTGCCACCCAGTATGCAGACTTAGTTTCTCATGAGTGAATGCTTCCTATTTGGTTTCCTGTACTTTAGAGTTTGTTATACAGGATAGGAGAAAAGTATTTAAATGAAATGGAAATATAGTAAAAGTAAAACTTCCAGTCACGGAAGGCCGTCGATGTGCTTAAGTTCGTGGCAAACGGGTTTTGTAGTCACTTTCCCTAGCTGTGGGTCTTGGAGACATTTGTCACCCATCTTACGCCTCCGCGGGGAGTTTTCTTTTTTACCACAGCCGCACTTAAGACATATCGGAGCCGAGATCGCGCACGGTAACTACCCGAACCATTATGGTCCGTAATCGTGGGTATTATTCGATTTACCGTGGCCGGCTAGCGTGGGTGCCGTTGGCCGTGAACTACCCCTGGCTGGCCACACCTTATGTTGGGGCTTAAAGTAGGCTCACAGTTGCCGGCGAGCCGAACGCCGTAATGAGCTGTCATTGGCTATAGTCGGCCTTTATGATGACTTATAATCGGCTCATTACAGTTGGCTTTGAGGGCAGGCGCGCAATGAGTTAACCGCAGCAGAGGGATGCTGGAGCAAAAGTGTCTCATTGGCGAGTGCATAGAATCGTAGCGTACCTGTTAGGCCTAGTCCAGATGAGGCCGCGGTGCGTCTTGAGTGGAGATGCCATAGGATTTTGTTCAACAGAAAGGGATAAAACTTAACAAGTAGCCAAGACATAAAGGAACAAGCTAAAAAGAGACAAGATTTTTTAAAGTGGTTCGGCACGAAAGTGCCTACGTGCACTGATTCTCTTTGTTAATTCACTTCATATGGGCAGTACAAGTTAAGAAAAGTATCGACGGAGGTGTCGGATGTTCCATGCCCTCTGGAACACCTCTCCGTCCACTGTTGACAAAATATAAGCTCCGTTGTGGAGATCTTTATGAATTACATACGGTCCGTCCCAGATGGGGTCTAGTGCCCCGGGGCGCGGAAAGATTCGCCTGAGGACAAGATCTCCTTCTTGTAAGCTGCGATGCTTGACTTTGGAATTGTATAGCGCTGCCACTTTTTGTTTGTGAGCTGCTGCTTTGAGTGCTGCATCGTTTCTCCTTTCCTCAATCAGATCCAAAGACATGAGGAGGAGTTCTTCGTTTTCCTCTGGGTTGTAGTGGATCCTACGGTGGGAAGGCACAATAGTCTCAACTGGGAGCATTGCCTCCGATCCATATGCCAAAGAGAAAGGAGTAGGTCCCGTTGATGTTCTGAAAGATGTGCGGTACGCCCATAGTGCCGTAGGAAGTTCGTCCACCCAAGCGCCTTTTGACTTTTCAAGTTTCTTCTTGATTAGGGTTTTGAGAATTTTGTTGACGGCTTCAACTTGTCCGTTTGCCTGAGGATAAGCTACTGATGAGAAGCTTTTATGAATTCCATGCTCTTGGCACCAGTCGGCAAATTCTTCGCTGTCAAACTGGAGTCCGTTGTCTGATATGATCTTGAGTGGGACTCCGTACCTGCACAGGATATTTTTGATCAAGAAGTTTATAACTTTTGCTGAAGATATTTTATTTAGAGGTTCTGCTTCCACCCATTTGGTGAAATAATCGACTGCCACTATAGCATATTTGGATCCGCCTCGGCCCGTTGGCAGTTCGCCAATTAAGTCAATTCCCCATACAGCAAAGGGCCAAGGGCTGGTCATTTGAGTAATTTCGTTTGTGGGTAGTCGAGGAATCTTGGCGAACTTCTGACATCTGTCGCATTTCTTGACGAAGTCTAGGGCATCTTTGTTTAGTGTGGGCCAGTAATATCCATATCGGAGTATCTTCCTTGCCAAAGTCTGCCCTCCAGTGTGATCTCTGCATCCTCCCTGATGGATGTTTGATAAGATCTCCTTGGCCTCCCTTCCGGCGACGAATCTCAATAAGGGGCTAGAGAAGCCACGCCGATAGAGGATGCCTTCTTGTATTGTGTAGTGGGGAACTTTTCTCAAGATCCTCTTGGCTTCGTCACGCCTGTCGGGTAGTGTGCCATCTTGCAAATATTTCCGGATAGGAGTCATCCAGGTTCCTTCTTCGATTGCAGTTATCAGATTCACTTGTTCGAAACTTGGGGCTAGCTGCCTTGAGATGGCTAATGCTCCGGAAATGGTGCTATTCTTCATACTAGCTTGCTTGGCAAGTTCATCTGCCTCTTGGTTCTCTTCTCGAGGAATATGTTTGATTAGATAGTGGTCCAATTGATCGAGCAGCAGTTTGGTTTTCTTTAGGTATGCTGTGAGTCGTTCTCCTCGAGTCTGGAATTCTCCTAGCACCTGGTTTACGATAAGCTGAGAATCACTATGAAGACATAAGGAATTGATTCCAATTTCCAGGGCAAGCTCCAATCCTGCTATTACTGCTTCATATTCAGCATCGTTGTTAGTGGCCGTGAACTCCAACCTTAATGCATAGTACAACTTTCTTCCCCTGGGGGTGATGATCACAATTCCTGCCCCCGAGCCTTGTTCGTTCGATGCTCCATCTACAAAGAGGTTCCACTTGATGTTTTTTGCTACTTCGGATTGTTCCTTGCCTTCGTTGGTAGTGAATTCGGCAATGAAATCGGCCATGGCTTGTCCTTTGATAGCGGTGCGAGGATGGTAGGTGATATCATACTAACTTAGTTCGATGCACCATTTGAGGAGTCGCCCAGAAGTGTCAGGACGATGGAGCACTTGTCTTAGCGGTTGATCGGTTAGAACCCTGATGGAGTGAGACTGGAAGTAGTGTCGCAGTTTTCGTGACGCGATCAATAAACAATACGCTAATTTCTCTATTTTAGGATATCTGGCCTCTGCCCCTGTAAATCTCTTGCTTACAAAGTAAACCGGGCGTTGTGTGCGGTCTTCTTCTCTTACCAAGGCGGCGCTTAGAGCATGAGATGTTACAGCGAGGTATAGGTATAACACTTCACCTTCGTTTGGAGTTGAGAGTACTGGTGGTCTCTGAAGGTGTTCGATTAGGTTGAGGAAGGCTTTTAAGCATTCATCGGTCCATTCGAATCTCCCTTTGTCTTTCTTGAGAGCTTCGAAGAAAGGGACACACTTGTCAGTTGCCTTGGAAATGAATCTGCTTAGGGCGGCCACCTTTCCGTTTAGGCTCTGCATTTCTTTTCGAGTGGAGGGTATCCTTATTTCTTTTAGAGCCCGGATTTGTTCAGGGTTTGCTTCGATTCCTCTGGTGTGGACGATAAATCCTAAGAATTTTCCCGAAGATACTCCGAAGGAGCACTTTAGAGGATTCAGCTTCATTCCATATCGGCGAAGTACTTGAAACATCTCGCCCAGGTGGCTTACATGGTCGTCGGCTTTCCTGGACTTTACCAACATGTCATCCACATACACTTCCATAGTTCGTCCTATTAGTTCCGCGAACATCTTGTTGACGAGGCGCTGATAGGTAGCTCCAGCATTTTTGAGTCCAAAAGGCATGACTTTGTAACAATATAGTCCGCGGTCGGTGATGAAGCTAGTGTGGTCTTGATCAGGAGCGTGCATGGGAATCTGGTTATATCCGGAGTATGCATCCATAAAAGATAGGAGTTCGTGTCCGGCTGTGCTGTCCACAAGTTGGTCAATTCGGGGAAGTGGGAAGCAATCTTTTGGGCAAGCGTCATTCAGATTGGAGAAGTCAATACATGTTCGCCACTTTCCATTGGCCTTTTTTACTAGCACTGGGTTAGCGATCCATTCTGGGTAGATGGCTTCCCGTATGAAGCCATTAGCAAGTAGATTCTTTACTTCCTCATCAAGGGCTGCCGATCGCTCTGCCCCCATGCTCCTCTTTTTCTGCTTTACTGGTACCTTGGTGGGATCGATGTTCAGCATGTGGCATGCTATGTCGGGGGAGATTCCTGTCATATCGGCATGGGTCCACGCAAATACATCTAAGTTGTGGCGGAGAAAGTCAATGAGTTGATCTTTCAACTCCGTTTTTAGCCGAGATCCGACTTTTAATAGTTTACTTGAATCGTGCTTGTCTACAGATACGAATTCCATAGCCTCTGCAGGCTCGGCGGTAGCCTCCTCCTCTTTATCCCTGGGGTCTAGTTCATTGAAGGGATCGCTTGTGTATCGAAGAGGAGGGGCTTTCTTTAGTTGCTATGCCTCCAAGCTTTTCATGCAGAGAGTAGTCTCTGCACCTTTTCCTTTATTCTTTCTGCGGTTATCGCGAAGTTCAGTTACATAGCAGTCTCGGGCAGCATCTTGGTCTCCTTCTACTTCTCCTACTCCGTTGTCTGTTGGAAATTTCATTTTCAGGCACCAGGGAGCTAATACAATCTGGAAGTCAGACAAGGCTGGTCTTCCCAAGAAGGCGTTGTAAGCCGAGTGGTTTTCTATTAGTGTGAACGTTTGTTTTCGCACAACGGAGCGGGGATGACTTCCTATTTCGACGAAGAGGTCAAGTTGCCCGAGGGGCATTTTTGCATCTCCAGTGAAACCGTGCAGTGGTTTGTCACAGGGGGATACATCCTTCATTGATAACTTCATTTTGTCGAAAGAATGTTTGAATAGGATATTTACGGAGCTTCCTGTGTCTATTAGAATCCGAAAAACTTTAGCTGGACCGAACCAGGCAGAGATGACCATAGGATCCATATGTGGGTACTGTCTTCCTTCCAAATCACGCCTACTGAATATGATGTCGTCGTTCTCTTTTCGTTTCGGGTGGCGTTCTTCCGTGATGGAGTTAACATAGCCTTCTGCATGTCTAAGCGACTTGCCGTACCTTTCCATCTCTGCCCAACTTCTGTCGGCGATGTGCGGTCCTCCTGAGATGGTAAGGACCACTATCTTCTCTTGACTAGAGCCACTGGTGTTGTGATTGTTGTGATTCCCTCCGCCTACCTCTGGGAGGGGTTGCTTTGAGTTCTCATTGGCTGGAGTTGGAGTCCTGTTCTGACCCTTCACATAGCGTTCCAGTCTTCTTCTTCTAATGTGTTCTTCGATCAAGTCCCGAAGATGGTGGCATTCATTGGTGTCATGTCCGTGGGATTCGTGGAAGCGACAGAACTTTCCGGACTTGAGTGCGTTATCTGGTTCTTTCTTGTGCGGGGGGCGCTTGTATCCTAGTTCGCCCTGAGTGGCTAGGAAGATATTTTCGATTGTGTCGTTCAAAGGAGTGTAGGAGTCAAATCTCGGTCCTGGTCGATATTGGCGCTTTTCGACCTTTCTGCCCCCAGCATTGTCTCTAGATTCATTTCTTCGAGCGTCCTTAACTGCAGTGGAAACCTTGTCCTGAACTGTCTTACCTTGTTGTCCTGATTGCCTCTCTGTAGCAGCGTCTTCAAGTCTCATATACTTTCCAGCTTCATGGAAGAAATCAGGCAAGGTAGCTGGTTTTTCCTTAGTTAATCTTCTGGCAAACTTGGTGTCTGGATGTACACCACTACAGAGGGCCATTAGAGTGAGTTTTTCATCGGCATCTTGAACTGCTGCCGCTGCGGCGTTGAACCGCGTTAGATATTGTTGCAGCGTCTCTCCGGTTTTCTGTTTGACATTGGATAAAGAATAAGCATCCTTGGGTTGTTCCACATGGATGCGGAACTGGCTAATAAACCTTTCTTTCAACATCTCCCATGAGCTGATGGATCCTTGGGGTAGATGGCAGAACCAGGAGGTAGCTAGATCAGCTAGGAATAGCGGAAAACATTTACATAACACTCCTTCTGTTGCTCCACTCATGAGCATATGCTGGGTGTATCTCTGCAAGTGTACGATGGGGTCGGAAGTTCCTTTGTAAGGTTCCATGGTTGGCATTTTCCATTCCCGGGGAGTGATGGCAGTTTCGATATTTCGGGTAAAGGGACTGGTGACCCTAGCGCCTATTCCCCGGTCCCTTTGCTCCCGTTGGACACATTCTCTGAATAATCGTGCCATTCGTTCGTCAGAACTTGGAGCGGACAAAAATGAGCTTCGTTCTTCCCTGCGGGATCTATCTCGTCCAGATGACCTGTAGGGATGGTACAGTCTATCACTTCTAGCATTATCCAGTGGTTGTCTTTGGCTGCTCGGATGCACGCTAGGACCAGCTACAGTTGCCCCCTGCCTTGATCTTCCCCTGTGGGGTTCTGTTTCGAGCACATCCATGGGGTCAACTTCGGGCTGGGTTCTAGCTCGGCTCCGTTCAGCGGGGTTTCTATGATTAGGTGGCATGACTGGCTCAGCTACATCCGACCCTCGCCTGGTGCCTCCCCCGCTGGGTTCGGTTCCAAGGGCTTCCTCGAGTCGGAATTCGGGCTGAGTCCGGGCGCGGCCCCTATCATTGTTGTTCCTGTTGATAGCTTCTTCGAAGAGGGAAGACCTTTGTTGCCTCCGAGATCCTCCAGATTGGGACTCACCCCATGATTCAGTGTTGTGGTTGGACTCTTCAGCATCCCTTAAGCGTGACATGAGTTGGTCCACCAAAGCTTCTTGTTGGGATGTGAAGCGGTTAGTTACTTCAGCCACAACCCTGTCCAGATCTGCCCTAGTGATTGGTTGTTCCGTTGTGGGACCAGTTGGATTTTCCTGATTTTCATCTGGTACTGCTGTTGAAGTGGGCTGATCTGCGATTGCTGGATCTGGAAGGCTGCTAGTTGCGATGTTCTTTCCTTTGTTAACATCCCTTCTCTGTTTGGAAGGCATGATTTCTGAGCAACGAGCGATGTTGTTAGGAAGAAGGTTGAGTGGGAGAAGATGAAGCCTGAGTTCAATTCTCAGTGAAAGCACCAAAAATGTTTGCACAAAAAATGGACAAACACCTCCAAGTCGTATTATTTAGTTGATTATATGTGATTTTCAATGATTTTAGATGAGTATGTAAATATAAAAGAAGTAGGGGCTGAAATGTAAAAGACACGCGGATTTATAGTGGTTCGGCCAGAATGTGCCTACGTCCACTTTATATGTTATTATCTTCTTTCTTTCAGGTTACAAGTACAATGCTTCGTATATAAGTATATGAAAGTAGTTTGAAAGTTCCTTGCTTGCTTGAGCTCTCAAACTTTTCTGCCATTGTTGTACCCCTGCCCCTCTATTTATAGAATGAGGTAGGGGGCAGGGGTCTTGGAAGTATATAACTGCTGGTGGGCTCGGACTGAAGCAATTTGGACTGGCAATCATCTGGTTCGGCGGAGGTCCATTCAGTGGTGAGGTATGGTTTGGCTCGGTGGCGTTGGTTCGGTCGTGGAGTTGGTTCGGTGGTGAGCTTGAAGGTTGGTTCGGTCGTATGTGGTCCGGTCATGTGGGAAAGGGGTTGGACCGGTGGTATTGGAGAGGGCGTTGATCCGGTATGGCTTGGTTGTGATTTTGAAGCTGGTTCGGCAGGAACTTGGACCGGCATTGGATAGGTGAGGCGTTGGTTCGGTGGAGCGGAGGGAAGGAGGCTGGCTATGCCGGATGGACTTGGGCTTGCACTGCCGAATGAAGCTTCATGTGTGAATGCCGAGCGTACCTTGCCGAATGAATTGGAGGTTGCGAGCCCGGGTGAAACTGACGCTTCTTGGTCTCAAGATCCCCTGGGTGAGAATTCGCCCAACACGGGCTTGGCCTCCCACTTATAGGAATTCTTTGGACATATTTTGTACTTCTTTTCTAAAGAATAGTATGAATAAAATTCCTTTTTTATTTTTGGAATAACTCTGTGTTTATTTATTTAAGTACTTAAGCATTCGCATTTCCATTCAATTTACTTATGAAGTTTTAGTACCTGAGTCGAACTTGAGTTAGATCTTGAGGTCCTGCGGTCATGGCCTCAGGTCATAATCAAACATTGAATTGAATCCTAACGTTGCGCTGTCTCGATCACTGGTTGGTACATGAGTTATTCCCCAAGTTCTGGGGATAGTTGAAGTAGTTAGTTGGCAGTCATCCTCCACCTTCACTAACTTTGATTTAACTTAGTCAAAACCAAGTTAAAGTAACATGAGTTCGAGTGGTCGGATCACACTCGCTCATTTGCTAGCATTTGCTTCCACACTCTGGGGATTATATATGTATGCTGGTGGTCGATTAAGCCTGCTTATTGTTTAGGATTACGTCCACACTCTAGAGACATAAGTTATCTTGTAGGTGGTCGATCACACCTGTTTAATGTTTATACTCTTGTTCACGCTCCGAGAATCTAGAGTTAGTTGAAAAATGGTCGATCACATCTGTTTAAGGATTAGGATCTTATTTACACTCTAGGAATAAGGAGTTGTTTAAATTCATGCATGGCCGGATTACATCCTCCTTGATCCAGTAAGCGAAGTCATAAATGGATGGATCCATCCTCTTCGAGCTTGGAATGAAGCGAGGTCATTGATGGATGGATCTATCCTCCTCAAGCTTAGAAAGACGAGGTCATGGATGGACGGATCCATCCTCCTTGAGCCATGTAAGGAGGTAAGGTTGTAGATGGATGGGTCCATCCTCCTCGAGCTGGACGGTCGACTCATTTCCTGATTTTGGAGTTTGCTTTTCAGCTCGCACTCTAGGAGCTGGAGTTTGTTGGAGAATTTTCGTGTTTCAACTCTCTTTTAGTTGATTTTTGTTTGCCCCCGAGATCGGGGTTTCATTTAGTGAGTGACCGATCGGATCACGATCACTTTCTATTTGAATGAGTCCTATTGTAAGATGGAACTTAGCTCTTCGTACATCATGGTGGTTGAATGATGTATTTAGGAGTCACCAATCTGGCTTGATGAGTCTACGCTTTATTACCGAAATAGGAAATAATGGCAAAGTCAGTTGCCTTATTACAAGTACAAATTCTCGAATTGCATAAACAAACTTCAAAAAGAACGTTGAATAAATAAATGAAAGCCAGTTGAATGTAATAGCGACGGGGACACTCGCTATTCCATGCCCTCGGTAGAGTGAGACCATCAACGGTCAATAGCTTAAATGTGCCATCTCCAAGCCTCTGTTCGATGACGTATAGTCTTTCCATGTCGGTTTCATATGCGAAGGGACTGGGTAGATTCGCTAAAGTTCGAGATCGCCAATTTCAAAGGTTCTAGATCAGACCTTAGCATTGTACAATCAGGCAACTCGGTTGCGATGGGTGGCTTTCCTCAAATCATCCTCTTCACGCTTCTCATTCAATAAGTCCAGAGATTCTACGGGTAGGATGGCATTCTCCTTCGGATTATAATAAGTCACATGATGAGAAGGTACATCTAGCTCAACTAGAATAACGGCTTCAGAGCCATAAGAAAGTGCAAATGGAGTATGGTAAGTCATGGACTTATGGGAAGTTTGATGTGCCAATAAGGCCATAGGGAGCTCATCGACCCACTTGTCTACAGCCTTCTCCAATAGTTTCTTCAAAATGGACTTAATGACTTTATTGACAGCTTCGACTTGTCCATTCACTTGTTAGTGAGCTATCACTAAGAACTTTTTCTCGATGCGATATCGTTGGCAGAAATTCTTAAACTCAACACTATCGAATTGGGCCCCATTGTCAGTTACAATCATCTATGGGAGGTCAAAACGACAAATGATGTTGCACATAACAAAGTTGATTACTTTCTTCATCATGATAGTAGCAAGGGGTTCAACTTCCGTCCATTTAGTAAAGTAGTCAACTGCAATGATGGCGTACTTTGAACCATTTTTGGCTAGAGGCAAGGACCCTATTATATCACTACCCGATGTGGCAAATGGCCATGGACTGACCATATGAGTAATATCGGTTGATGGGGCTCTTAGAATTCTGGCATGTTTCTAGCACCTATCACATCTCTTAGCATAATCCGATGCATCTTAATTTACGGTTGTCCAGTAATACCCATGTTTGAGTGTCTTCTTTGTAAGGGCTTGCCCTCTAATGTGATTGCCACATTCTCTTTCATGCACTTCATGCAACACTCGCTTGATTTCATCGTGGGAGATACATCGGAGTAAAGGAACCAAAAATCCCCTTCTGTACAGGACTCCATCTTAGATAACAAACCACGAAGCCTTTCGAAGAACCTGTCTTTTCTCACTCCTGCACTCGGGTAATGTTCCAGCTCAAGATAGTTTCTGATTGGAGTCATCCACGACTCCCTTTCGAGCGTTGCTTTATAAACCCAATCTATCTCCATCTGATCAATACTTGGAGCAGCAAGTGTCTCCATAGGGACGAGTCCCATCTGCCGTGCTTTGCCATTGCTGGCCAATTGTGTTAAAGAATCGGCCTTCTGATTTTGCTCTCGAGGTATACAGTGGATAGCATGATAGTCAAACTGGTTCTTCCTGGACCCACATAAGGTAGGAGGCCAATCTTCGATCTTTGGCTTGATACTCTCATCGAACCTGACACACCACCAGTTGTGAATCACAGTAATTTTCATAGCAATGATTCCTATATCTCTGGCAAGCCTCAATCCAGCAAGCAAGGCTTCATACTCAGCTTCGTTGTTAGTTGCATGGAAGTCAAACTTCAACGTATAGCATACGTATCACCCTTCTGGAGTTTCAAGCACCACTCCAACGCTTGAGCACTGTCCGTTTGATGCACCATCGTTGTGTACCTTCCATGTATAGTTGGGAGATTGATTGGTTTCTGACAAGTCCTCCAGTACGGTGAATTCAGTTATGAAGTCTGCTAGAACTTGTCCTTCAATAGCTCACCTTAGGGTATAAGTGATATCAAATTGACTCGGCTCGATGTTCCACTTGAGCAACCTACAGACGTCTCAGGTCATGTTAGGATCTGTCTTAAAGGCTGGTCGGAGTAAACAGTGATCGGATGAGGCTGGAAATATGGGTAGACCTTTCTCAAGGCTAAAACAAGACAATAAGCCAGCTTCTCTGTCTTTGAGTAGTTTCTTTCTGCCCCAGTCAGTATTTTGTTGATATAATAGACCGGTCTTTGGCTCCAATCCTCTTTTCGAACTAACGCAACACCGATTGCATTTGTTGATACTGCTAGATATACATACAACTTCTTGTGATCAACCGGCTTTGACAAGATGGGAGTTGTTGCCAGATGTTGCACTAGTGCCTAGAATGCACCCTAGCACTCCTCTGTCCACTCAAAATTATGTTTCCTTTTTCCGATCAGATCGATGAAGCGAATGCACTTGTCTGCGGCTCTGGAAATGAATCTGCTTAAGGCTGCCACCTTCCCATTAAGTCTTTGCACCTTCTTGATGGTTCTGGGAGTTTCGAAGTTCAGAATCGCCCAAACTTTTCGGGATTAGCTTCAATTCCTTTGGCGTTGACAATAAACTCAAGTAACTTTCCCGATGCAACTCCGGAATTACACTTTAATGGATTTAGCTTCATTCTATACTTTTAGAGTATGTTGAACAACGTCTCCAAATCACCTATGTAGTTTTTGGATAGCCGCGACTTCACGAACATATCATCCACGTATACCTCCATAGTCTTCCCGATCCGGTTTGCAAACATTCGGTTCACGAGCCTCTGATAAGTTACTCCAGCGTTTTTGAGTCCAAACGGCATCACCTTGTAGCAATAAAGTCCCAGATCAGTGATAAAGCTAGTATGCTCCTAGTCAGGAAGTCGGGATTTGATTGTAGTTGGAGTACGCGTCCATGAAAGATAAGAGCTTATGTCCAGCTGTTGAATCCATCAGTTGGTCGATTCTAGGAAGCGGAAAACTATCTTTGGGGCAAGCTTTGTTCAGATCTGGACAGTCCACACATGTCTGCCATTTTCCATTTGAATTTTCCACAAGCACTGGATTCGATACCCACTCTGGGTATAAAGCATCACAAATAAACCATTAGCCTTGAGTTTATCCACTTCTTATTTCAGGGCGATAGATCTCTCTGGATCCATGCCGCGCCTTTTCTATTTCACCGAGACGTGCCGCAGGTTGATATTTATTGTATGGCTCGCGATGTTTGGCGAGATCACACACATGTCTGAATGAGTCCAAGAAAATACATCAAGGTTTTCCCAAAGAAAATCAAGCAGTTCCTGTCTCATTTGGGGGCCGAGCTGAGAGCCATTCTTTACTACACTGGAATAATCATCATCGTTAATCAGAACATCAATCGTCAAGTCCACCGGGGAAGCCTGGTATTCTTTGACTTCCCCATCATCATCGTCGTATCTAGGATCAAGATCCTTAGGAAACTAGTCGTGGCGCTCGAGCCTAGGCTCGGGCGTTAACTGTCAATCCTCTAAAAAATGGATGCAAAGAGATTCCTCCACGTCCTTACCATTCTCTTTTCGATATGCATCCCACATCTCTGCAACATAATAGGCGTGTCCAACCGCCTGATCACCATGTATAACACTAACCACATTGTCACTAGGGAACTTCAGGTTTAAACATCACGGGGCAATAACTGCCCAAAACTCCGCAAGGGCCAGTCATCCCAGAAAAGCATTATATAGGGAATGTATATCCAACACCACAAACTATAACATTCGAACCCTTCGACGATTACCAATGCCTAACTCAACAGGTAAATCCACTATTCCAACTGGTATAGTTGCACTTCCATTGAAACCATGTATACGTAACTAATACGGTTTCATATCTTTCGCTTCCATCAGCATTTGATCGTAAGCATGGTTGAAAAGTATATTTACAAAACTTCCATTGTCGACCAAGATCCTCTTCATCCAAGTAGGACCTATCTAGGTAGAAATGACTAATGGATCAATCGTAGGGGCTTCGACTCTATCGGCATCACAGTTTCTAAAAACGATTTCGTCTTCCATCTTCCTCTCTTGCTTTGCCGGGGCCCCTTCATCAATACTGCTACAACACTTGAAGTCCACATGCCTAATCAAATTAGCATATGACTCCATTTCATTCCAACTCCGATCAGCTTGATGAGGACCACCACTCACAGTATTAATTACCAACCTCCTGCCAGTACGCACGGGTTCCTCAGGCCTAGCCCGTCCTTGGCCCCGATTGGGGTTAGATGGTCCTGCACCACCATCCTGCGGCGCTCGGACAAACTGCTCTAACTTTCTTTTTCTGATCAACCTTTCAATGATATCTTGCAAATGATGGCATTCATTGGTGTTATGGCCGTAACAATCATGGAACCGACAAAATTTCCCATTCTGAATCTGTTTCTCCGATGAAGATTTCAGAGCTGGCTTCTTGTACTACCATGTATTATAGGTCTGAAGATAAATATTCTCTAACGAAGTGTTTAGAGGACTATATCGATGAACATAGGAAATTTGGGTCTCCTACGATGAGGGTCTCTCCTCTTTCCTTAACCTCCATCACCCTTCTGCTGACTTTGTTTATTATGAATATTTAACTGTACTTTACCAGAGCTCTCCTCGGTCTGCTTCACTACAACATTAGTCTAGATACCTTCACCACTGGGCCCCGTGACATCCTGCTTCCTAGACCGTCTAACATCTTTCCTTCTTAAAAATTGAGCTGCCTTTGCATAGAAACAGTCTGACGAAGCAGAGGATTTTCCAGCCGACTATTCGCTAAACTTGGAATCAGGATCGATCGCGTTAGTCAATGCCATCAGAATAGAGTTGTCATTGGAATTGCTGACTTCAACACAAGCAGTGTGGAACCTTTCCAGATAATGCCTAAGAGTCTCTCATATAGCTTGAGTAACACCGAACAAGGTATTAACATCCTTCGGTCTTACAGCATGCATACGGAACTGCTCAACAAACTTAGTAGCTAACTGGTCAAAACATGAAATAGATCTTGGTGGTAGACGGGTGAACCACATAGTCGCAATTCACCCTAAGAAGATAGGGAAGCTTATGCACTTAACCGCATCGTCTGCTCGAGCGGCATTTATGAGCCATTCATATTTCAAAATATGTTGATTGGGATCCGAATTTTCTTCATACATTCGCAAGTTCGACATCCTGAATCGACAGGGTGACTCCACATGTAAAATGTCATTGGTGGATGGGGCATAACTTCTAGATATTCCTCAATCATCAATTATGAGGCCTTGACTTTCTCTAATCATCTGGTATATCATAGTTGGAATATCAAGCATCTGGAGATTTAGGGTTAAGGCATGGTCGGGTTCCATGTCACGAGAATGGTCCAATCGCTGTCTACGGTCCGTTCCATGCCTCCTTGGTTCTCAAGCTTCATGGAAGTGAGGATCCTAGACATGAGTGCGATGACAAGGGGCTGGAACTGGTAGGTTCTGGATCTCAAAACCTAGATCTATAGCAGCAATTGCGTTGTCATGAGCAGTGTTGTAAGGAAGTGTCCCCTCTCAAGAGGAGGGTGCAGCTTCATGCCCTATAGAAGGACCTATCCTCGCCTGTCTAGGATTTGCAGTATACGGGTGCTCAGAGGCTTCCACGTAATTCTCATCTAAGCGGCGATGTGTCGATCGGTGATAGAAACACCGAGCTTTTAGACAAGTAATAAGAGGCATGCTCCCTTCTAGATCTCCCTTGATTTTCTTTATTCAGCTGGTTCATAAGTTCTGTGTTGGCACAGATATGTTGAGTGAGCTCTTAATGTCTTTGAGTGAGCTCATACATGAGGATCTGGAATTCCTCTCTAGTTGCAGGACCGGATGGATCTGGAGCTCCAGCTGGTGTTTGGCTTGTAGTAGTCAACTGCATAGGATTTTTCTCTTCCTTCTGGATCAGTGGAGTTTGAAGCGGTTTTGGTAGTGTGCACCATGTTGAATGTAGTTCTTCTTAGATCGAGAACAATCTGAATAGAATAGAATGAACCACTAGAAGATGGATCTGGATCTACTTCTTAGACTTTAGCAATGCAACAACAGCAGGGGATCCACAGAATCAGTGAAAAAATAGAGTTTTCTCAGTGAAAGCACCAAAGTGTTTTTATCAAAAATGGCCATAATGCTCTTCGAGTGTAACTGAAGAGATTAGAATGAAGAAGTAAAACGTAAAATGAGGCTAATCTAATAATCACACCAAGAAAATAAGCAGTAATAGAAAGAAAACAAAGATTTATAATGGTTTGACATTGTATGACTATGTCCACTTTGAAGGTTTTGATGTTATTGCTGATTCGAAACTGAGTCACAACGGTATTATCAATAACACTCGACTTACAATGGAGTTCAACTCAAGCAGCAGCGTAAAAGTCCCTTTTTAGTTGCAACGGAGGCGCTATTTATAGGCGTGACACTGGAAACATCTGCCTTGATCTCGGAATACTCTTTCTCAAGTCCAGATGGGGCCACATGATCGATCTGAAGTCATTTAGGATCGATTCTTGATCAATCCATAGCGAGTTTGTACCGATCATAAACTGCTCCAGTTGAGCTGCGATCTATCATGAATGTTCTCTATGTGTTGTGGAACTTGCTATGAAAATCTCATTGCATTTGGAGTTGTGGTTGTGGAGTTATTGATCGATCAAGGTTGTAAATATGGAGTGGTAGAAGCCTTCATATTGATACCTTCGTATTGATGACGTGGCATGCACGTTTTGTAGAGATCCATGATTTGTGCATAGTGGTGAGACCGCTTCTTTCGGGTTGACTGTTTCTTTCGTATCCATCCGATGCTTTTTTGTTCGGATTGATCTTATGCTCTGCTTCTTGTACAGATCATAAACTCATCTTTTCGTATCGATCGAATAAATGATCGATACGGACTGATGGATGCTATATCCTAGAGTTGCGCGCATTTCGTATGGATGCTGACCGATACGAAATGATGGATACGGAATGAAATTGTGATGGATCGCTGCTATGCCTCTGCTTTTCTGGAGTCGTGTGCATCTCGTATCGATAGTGATCGATACGAAATCATCGATATGAATTGTATCTTTGAGATTATTGTTCAATCCATAACTTGAGCATTCAAATTCCGATTGACTTGAAATTTGGAATGTTGCTTTGCAGAGCACTGTTTATCGTATCATGCTAATTGTGGCTCAATCCGAACTCCAACGAACTTGTAGATAACTGATCTCCGGAGCGGATTGTCTTCAGTCTGTAGTCAAGTCCTTGGTATCACGGCCTTGTCAAACGGTGGGATAACACCCACCAGAATCCTTTCTGATGCCATTTAAAATTAAAATAAAATAAGTGAATATTCCTAACCCATCTTTATTGGTTATGCAAAATGAGCGATAAAAACAGTCTTTATTGGAAAACCAAACATTATAGCCTCTTTTCCTTTCGTTGTCGCCACTTCTCTGCCCGACCAATTTTTTAACTCAAATTATCATTGGAAAATTAAACTACACATTTGAAGAAAAAAGAAGAATGATTTAGGGATTCACACCCAACTTATTCGAATAGAAATGTTATTATTGATAGTAAGGATTAGAATCGAAGAGAAACTCAATTTGCATTCTGAATTAGGCTTAAAAAAATGGTGAAATTTGATTTGAATCGAAGAGGGGATGATATGTTTAGTAAATTTTTAGAGAAAGATAACATTGCATTTCCGTTAAAACTCCTAGAATATATAACCCAATATACAATCAGTCATTCTAGGAAATATATCCTTATCAATCTTCTAAAATATATAACCAAATATATAACCAGTCATTCCAGGAAATATATCCTAATATAACCCACCATATCAAATATATCCTAGTACAACCTGTCATATCAAATATATCCTAATATAACCCATCATATCAAATATATCCTATTACCCCCCTCAAGTTGGATCATGCAAATCATAAATGCCCGAATCGCGTAACAAATAATCAAACTATTGACGACCAAGGGCCTTAGTCAAAATATCAACTAACTAATTACCAGTAGGTACATACGAAGCAGTAATATTTCTACCCTGCAAATCATCACGAACAAATTGGAAATCAACTTCAATGTGCTTGGTGCGGTCATGAAATACTAGTTTCTTCGTAATATGCAAAGCAGATTGACTATCACAAAACAGCCGCATGGGCTTCGAATGAATCACACCAAGAGGACGCAACAATGATTTTATCCACTTAAGTTCACAAGTCGCAATGGCCATAGAACGGTATTCTGCCCCCGCAGATAAACGAAAAACAGTCGGTTGCTTCTTAGTTTTCTAGGAAATAGGAGAGCGACCAAGAAGCACAAAATAATCAGACACCGAACGACGTGTCAAAGGACAAGCTGCCCAATCACTATCGCAATAAGTTGTCAACTGCATATCACTGGGACGAAGCAAAATACCTTGACCATGTTGACTTTTAATATATCGTAAGACACAGATGGCAGCATCCCAATGTGCGACCTGAGGATTACTCAAAAATTAAGAAAGAGTATGAACGGAATAACTCAACTCAGGTCGAGTAAAAGAAAGATGCACCAAGCACCCTACCAAACGCCTATATTGCTCCGGATGCCCATAAGGATCATTCGTCGCATAAGCCAAACGATGATACTGTTCCATTGGTGTATCAATAGGTTTACAACCTAACATATCTGTCTCTGTCAATATATCCAAAGCATACTTCCGTTGAGAAAGAAACAAACCCTCATCACCACGGGCTACTTCAATCCCAAGAAAATATTTCAGCACGCCAAGATCCTTTATATGAAAACACTTACTCAAGTATTGCTTGAACCTCAAGATCACATCATATGAGGAATCTGCAATAATCAAATCATCCACGTAAACTAGTACATGTAGAGAAACCTCATCCTGTTGATAACTAAATAATGAATAATCAGCATAGGATTGTGTAAAACCAAATTTCCGCAAAGCACTCGATAACTAGCAAACCACTACTGAGGAGCTTGACGTAAACCATACAATGACTTGCGTAACTGACACACTTTCGCAAGAGTAGGACTACTATAACCTCGGGGAAGCTGCTATAAACCTCTTCCTCCAAATCACCATGAAGAAAAGCATTACATACATCCATCTGATGCAATGCCCAATCAAGAGAAATAGTAACAGCAAGAAAAATACGAACATTACCCATCTTAGCAACCGGAGAGAAAGTTTCATTATAATAAATACCAGCAACCTGCCGGTTAAATACACAACCAAACGTCCCTTAAGACGCTCAACATCACCATTAGCACGTCGTTTTATTTTATAAACCCAACTAATACAAATAGCACTCTTATCAGGTGGAAAATCTCTAATGTCCACGTGCCATTCCATTCAAGTGCATCAATCTTCTCTTTCATTGCCTGACGCCAACCTGCATCCTGAATGCCTTTTTAAAGGAAGTAGGCTCTTTTTGAGATGTAATTGCTGCTAAAGAATGCTTATGTCTCATAGAAAATTTATCATAATTCACTTAACAAGCTATATTAAAAGGTTTACCTGAGGAAATATATGGAGTAGGAGAAGCAGTACAGGGGTCTATCTTGCACATAACTGTGTTAGTAACATATCCTCGAAGACGAGACGAGGGAAGCTTGATGCGGTGCCCACGGCCAAGATTATCACCATTTTAATCAATACTTGAATTCTCCCTGGACTCCACACCATCTAAATTAACTCCCGTACTCCCCATCGACTCCACACCATCACACTCGTGCGTACAAGGCTGCTGGGCAGCATGCTCCACGGCTACCCCTGCGGACTGGATTGTTGCCTGCTGCTCACTCATGCCACCTCAATCTTCAACTATCAGACCTTTATGATCTCGACATCTCGTGCATTACCCAAATCAGACATAACACCCAACTCATCATAATCATCAAACACACCATTCGTGGAATTCTGGGATAGAAACTGATTCAAATGCTCATTGGGGGATGTGGAAAAGGAATCATGGGTAGAAAAAGGAAAAACATGTTCAATAAATTTTACATCATGACTAATAAAATACACATGAGCATCTAAATCATACAAACGCCACCCCTTTTGACCCAAAGGATAACCAACAAAGATACATCTTCTAGAACGAGGGCCAAATTTATCCTTAACACGAGGCTGATTCGCAGCATAGCAAAGACACCCAAATACCTTTAATGCAGACATACTAGGTGGACTCCCAAAAAGCATTGCATAGGGAGTTTTACCATCCAAAACAGGAGTGGTAATCTGTTTAATAAGGTGACAGGCAGTTAAGACACACACCCTCCAAAAATCAATAGGTAAGTAAGCTTGAAAGCGCAGGGCACGAGCAATATTTAGAACATGTTTATGTTTACGTTCTACTCTACCATTTTGTTGGGGAGTATCGACACAAGAGGTTTGATGTAAGGTGCCTTGTTGAGCAAAAAAAAATCCTCTAAACATTTAAATTCTTGTCCATTATCACTACGCAAAACCTTCACTGGCATATTAAACTGCGTTTTGACCATAGTAAAGAAATTTTGAATCAATTCGCCAACCTCATATTTATCGACCATCAAATATATCCATATAACATGAGAAAAATCGTCAACTATGGTCAAAAAATAATGAGCTCCATAACTAGAAGCAACACGATAAGGACCCCAAATATCATAATGTATTAAATCAAACAAATCAGTTGCTTTACTTGTACTTAATGGAAAAGAGTCACGAGGCTGCCATAAAACAAACATCACAATTTTCATGACATAATTTATTCGTACTACAACTACTACTTCCAACAGGTAATAAAGAACGGACCACTTTCATGAAAGGATGATCCAACCATTTATGCCATAACTGAGCGGAGTCTACAACTGTGGAGTTATTTGCTTGAATACTACGAACTGGTCGGAAGAGGTAGATCCATTACACTGCTCCCATGTGCCAATCAGGTTCCTCAAACTCCGGTCCTGAATAGTGCATAGCGTGTTAGTGAAAAATACAGTAAATTTTTGTTTTTCAAGCAATCGAGACATAGACGACAAATTGCAATTAATGGTAGGTACATATAAAACATTATCAAGAATTAAGTCATGGATTAATTTAATTCGGCCTTCTTTAGTGGCAGTTTCATGTTTTCCATTTGGAAAACCAACGGGTTCTGAAGAAATTTCTTTGATATCAACAAATAAGTTAAGATTACCCGACATATGGTTTGAAGCTCCTGTATTAATAATCCATTGGTCCAAAAATTTCTTACCATGCAACTTTGGAGTAGAAGACACGGCCGAGGAAGTCTTGAGAGCTGCGATGAGCTGCTGCACTTGCGCATCAGTAAGAGTGGATAACGAAGCACGATCCACCTCACTCATCGTAAAATCAAATCTTGTCTATACCGTGAAAAAGAAAACAAACTTCCGCTTGAAACACAAGTACACACCACAAATCCACAGCACAAAAAACTAATTTTCTGGAATACGGACCATGAACTTAAAAAAAAAACTATTTTTTGTGCTTTAACTTAGGAGGCTCTGATACTATGATAAATTTAGGAAATTTTTAGAGAAAGATAACATTGCATTTCCATTCAAACTCCTATAATATATAAACCAAGGTACAATCAGTTATTTCAGGAAATATATCTTTATCAATCTTCTAAAATATATAACCAGTCATTACAGGAAATATATCTTAATATAACAAATATATCATAATGCAACATGTTATATCAAATATATTCTAATACAACCCATCATATCAAATATATCATATTATAGTAGCTATTTTCAAGAATAAATAATATTGTGGTTATATCAGGCTTAGGAAGAACTTTTGATATTTTGAATGGGTGAGCAATGTAGTGGATTTTTGGAGATAAAAAGTGGGCGTAAATAGCTGTGGTCGTAAGTATGCATGGTTGCATTTGCCCCTTTTGCTCCAAAGTGTATCCATCCATGCTGATCTTTCCAAATATTTTTTTTGCAATTCAAGCAATAAATTTTACCAAGTACTATGTTGACCTGCCTGACGTCTTGTGATGTCTTGACATGTAAATATTTTATTCCCCGTAAATTTACTCCCTCAAGTGAGACAACTATGATGGCATACACATACTCTATTTAAGCCAAATTGCTTTTATTATTGTACATTACGGTGTCAAGGGTTGATGTGATTATCCTTTTATGTTCTAGCACATATTCATCTTCCTGCATGTAATATAAAAGTTCTGTCGAATATGGGAGCAGGTTAGAGGAGTAAAACCATTCTCTCTTCCTGAAATGGCAAACTTGTTCACTAGCCTTCATATGGGAATCTCTCCTGGACTAGTAAGTTATTTCAGATATATGTTTTCTTTAATAAATATCGTTACTCAAGTACCATATAATTAACGAGTATAGAATGCTTCAGGACACAAATCCAAACAATATCGTTGGAAGCACTACATTTTACTCAGAGGCCACTCATGCTGTTCTTTGCTTGATAATAATATAATACCTGTACGACGTAATCTTGCTTTAACTAAGTCTAATATCATAACTTTTAACATGAAAGATTATGTCATAAAGTTCCTAAACTGTTCTTATTTATTCTGATATATTGGCGGGTTCCATTTTTGTTGGACATAACTGTTTATATAGAAAATAGTGGTTCACTGAAACTGTCAAAATGTTTGAATATTTGATTGGTGCATAGTACATCAGATAAGAGTAGAAACAGATCCAGCAGATAGAACACAGCTGAGATTGACAATTGCATCTGCGGATCCAGCCTTGTCTTTTGAGTAAGTTCTTGTTTTCTTTTTACAGTAGTGAATATCATCACATATATTTTTCTATAAAACCGAATCAAACTTTCATGTTTCTTTTTGCCTTGCTTTAGTTTGAAAGAATTGATAAAGGAATATGTAAGTGCACCGATATGGCCCTTGGGCGCAGCTTTTCCAAGTCCTGCTGGACAACCACAGTCGCCTTCACATGCATATAATGATACTGGTGCCATGCTTGCTGCTCTTCTTTAGATATTTAACAAAATTCCATTCTTTCTCAATATTCATTGGATGATGAGAACCAACAAACAAAATTTCGAATCACATGGTGCAGTTAAAGCAGAAGATCACATCTGATTCTGTACATGATGAAAATGAAAGTTTTCGCCATTTTAGCAGCTTGTAGTTTCTAAGTATGAAAACAAAGTTCTAATGTAGTATTCTGTCTGCTTGAAAAGTTTACCGTATTCTTTTTACAACTAGCAGGTATTTTCTTTGTATTTGGGGATTGATGTTAAACTCACCTCTTTTTGATATTTAATACGAAATTTTGTCTAACCTCTGTGGATTATATGGTTCTAGTGACTTTCAGATTTAGTGAATACAATCTGGGAATTTGGTCTTTTCCATTCCACGTTCTTACTATTAATTTATTTTGTCTGGTTTGTTATGTGAGTTCCGAATCGGATCTGTACTGGTCAAGTTTTAGAGTCTTGCAGTTTGTTAAACAAAGCTCTCATTTGATTTCGAATCACATCTTATTTTGCCATGCCAATCAAGAACTCAATAAAAACATCAAAATGAAAGTACAAAGAATTTCCACCATTAAATTGCCCTTTGAATTCCACCTTCCCCATAAAGACAAAAATAAATTAATGGTCCAGATTTTTTGTATCACCATTTTGTGTTTAATTTTGTGTTTAAATAGCCAACCCCTATATATATATATATATATATATATATATGTGTGTGTGTGTGTGTGTGTGTGTGTATGTATGTATGTATGTATGTATGTGTGTGTGTGTGTGTGCGCGCGCGCTATTTTACAATGCATTTAAAACAGAGTTATAGTAACAAAAAAAGTAGAAACTAGATTGGAAAAGGTTATTTACCAAAGTAACCAATCATTTTTACGGTGAATTTAAAAGATTTTAAACTGAAGAAAAAAAGATATTCAAATAATAAATTAAAATTTTTATAATGGAAGTAAGACCATTTCAAAATAGTTGAAATATACTTAAAACAAAATTATATGTGTTAATGTTAAAAAATATAAGAAGCCATTAGAGAAAGAAAGAAATATTTCATTCAGTACATATATTAACATACAATACAATACAATGAAGCTATATTTATAGGTTTATGGTTAAAAATAAATATTAAAATAATACTCATGTAATATTTAGCATATTCGCCCTTATATTTTGTATATATTACAACATTTTTTTTGTAATATGCGTCTTCAAAATTTGGATGCTCATATGGCAACTTGTTGGTATCCCTTTTGAAACATATATTATGATTGCTCCCTTTCGATTTTATCTTTATTACACACACACATTCAGTCGATATAGATATTATTTATTGCCTCATTGAAAAGCTCTATTTGGAAAAACTTCGAATGAGAAAAAATTACAACTGTAAAATCATAGATATTATATTAAAAATGATATTTCTTACTAAGGAATTTATTACCTTCGAGTAAAATAGTGCCTCGTTAAAATCTTACTAAGAAAAAATCAGTGGAAAAAATCGTAGTTAAGGAAATATAACTTTCATAACTTTAATATCATATTTTGATGTTATGTGATAATCGCCCTACACCTCTAGTACTAAAATACCTAAGTAGTGCACTGCTACGGTGCCCTATCGATGCAGGACGGTTGTCAAGGGTTGAAAAGTAAATGAAATATCACAGAACATGTCGCATATCTTATAACGCATCGAATAAAATATAATAATTATCAGATATAAAACATGACAAACAATAATGACTATATAAACCAAATTATCAGAGCGCACAGGTTCACCGAGTTATATAACATGGAAATAGAGTTTATACATCAAGGAATAAACTCAAAGATAATTGTCTCAAATAACAGGGCCAACATTGCCTGGGCTCTACAGTGTCATACGGTGGAATAAGCAATAGTAAGTCTATATATAATGCGAGAAAGTACCATATTTTGCTCGTCCTCTGCACAACACCTGTATCTCATAAACCTGCTATCTATTCTACTCATTTAAGAGTACCCGAGATAATAAGAAGTAAAACATACAACCTCGATTCAGACAATGGTCTGGTGTGAGCAATAAGCAACTAAAAATATTATATAAGTCAATATAGTAAGGAACAATGGTATGAAGAGTCATACCTGACATGTCCCTGCATCCAAAGAGTTAGCATACAACAACTATAGTATGCTAATCTACTATCACCATACAATATACAAGCATCCTAGTATAGCATCTATGCATCGGTCTCCTGGATACCTACATCGTGTGACATCCCTAGGATGACAGACAACAACTATAGCAACCATGACAAACATAACATCCCTCAAACAATCATCATTTTCATTCAATATGTTTCGGATATATGTTAACTCGTATAAGCATTCCTCTACCACGAATTAATGGAAATGTTTCTAGGTGCTCAAACACCGGCCATATGGACGTTGGACACTAGACTTAACATCCAAAAGTCCAGGGTATGAATCCATCACCATTTACCCAAGATTCATCACCATCGATCCAAGTGAGAATCCATACCTACCCCTGCTTTACGAACACGCTAAAAAAACACTTTGAATACGAACGATCCTTTTAAACGCTTATTCAAGACCTTTGTTGATCCATATCTATTTCCATTCATTATCATGGAACCCTTCTATGTTCTGTTTTCTACGATAAAACTGAAAGTCTACAGGGGGATCATGTAGTGTATATGCAAGTATATGTGACAAAATATATGATGCAACTAAAAATAATAATCTAGGTAAATATAGAATAAGCACACCAGGATTTTATATTGGTTCGGACCTCCCGTCCTACGTCCAGTCCCTAAGCTCCTCTTTGGAATTCGACCATCAAACACCCTCACTTCGCCCGGAGGAATAGGCTTGGTTACAATAGCTTGTTCTTGTCAAGTATGTATTCTATAATACGGATATTGACTAATAAGTACAAATATTTCCAATATATATCTAGAGAATATTGATTGCGAAGAACTGAATATATGGAAGAGTGAAATACAAGTATATATTGCTAGAGATCAAGAATATAATAGAGTATGTAAGTAAAGAGCACAAGTAAGGTAAGTGTTCTCTTTGATTTCTTAATATTATATATAGTTGTAGAGAGCTTCCTTGAGTAGTTGCATCCATTAACAAGTGCTATACAGTTGCTTCTATTGATGGTGAAGAGTTGCAGCGAAGAGAAGCGAGATGTCTATTCAAATATGGCAGTTGAAATTTGAATTTAAATTTCGAGTACGAAATCAAACGTCTGTTATTTGTATCAGACGTCTGACACTATATATTTTTTGTATATAATAGACTTTCATACGTCTGAGTGCATCTACTAGATGTCTGTTTCTGTCTGTTTTGGTGTTCTAGAGAACTTTTTCAGACGCCTGGCTTGTGCACCCGGACGTTTGAAATCTGTGCATGTCTGTTTTGTGCATCTTTCTTGTTGCTTCTTCGATCCTATCGACCTATAGTCTCTTGTAGCATTCTTTGAGCATTATTCTTGTCGTTCTAGTGATGTTGCTCTAGAAAGTACCTGTATATAGAAGTATATAAGCATATTCGATTTCCATTGTATAATTGTTGTCATCGAAGCCGTAGATTTTATTTCCTAACAATCTCCCCCTTTTTGATAATGACAACTGTACAATGTACTTATATAAAATTTATAAATCTCCCCTTAAATATGTGCTTTCCATAATTTATTTGTGATCTTTGTTATTCCTCCCCCTTTGGCATTATCAAAAGGATACATAACTTTTTAAATTAGAAATTATTGATCATCGACCAATCGTTGCAATATAGATATGTGCACAGGAATAACATACCAAAAGAAAATTTTCATTAATTTACAATAATTAAGTACATTCACAGATTTTTTTCAACTGTACATAAGATGAAGTCCTAAAAAATCTACGAGTCTTTCGAGGAAGCTTTTTCTTGATCATCTCCTTTATCGTCACTTTTGGAAGAGCTAGGTTGCTTTGTAGGAGATGTTAGAGCTTGTTCTAGAGGTTCGTTCTCCTCAAAAAGTTTGGAATGTTTCGAAGGAGGAGAAGGCACTGTGGTTGGCCAATCTTCGAAAGGGGGTGTAGGGCCACGAACCCTTTGAAGAACCTCTTTGAGAATTGATAATACAGGTGAAAGTGATGTTTCAACTGTGGCTAGGCATGTAGCAAAAGATGTTTCAAAGCTGTCAATATGCTTAGCCAAAACTTTTTGGTTTCGAGATAAGATATGTTGATTTTAAAGAATGAGATCTCGGATACCTTCATTTAGATTCGTCTCTGTTTGAGTCTCCAAAATGTCATCGTGGGACGTATAATCAAATGGTTGAGGAGGAGGAGGAGTAGTCTCACAATGTTGTTCCACCTCTTGTGATGGTTCATGGTGTGGTTAAGGTGGACGCCCAACTTGTCTGGCTTGACGACGTTGCGTCAACTCGTGAAATGATATAAACTTCGAAGGATTTTCCGGTAGGTGCATTAGTGAGAAATTTTTCATGGAAGCATATTTTGGAGAAATTTCTTCAAAAGTAGATAAATAAGAGGGGATGTTGTGACCACGTAGAAGTCTTGTGATGTATGTCGGGTAGATAATCGATGGGCGTGATCGAGTCCAAAAAGTTTGAGCTCATCAAATATAAATTTAGCCCAATTTACACTTGTTCCACTGAATAGAGGATATAGGGCCTTGTGTTCTAACTCCGTTATCTGCTCATGACTTCCAAGCTGTGGAATGATAGTGTTGATGGTTATTCGAGTAAGAAATCTTGCCTTAGGTCGTAGATATTTGGATGCGAATTTAGGCATTTCATCCTTCCATATTTGATGTGTTATATTGTCTCTTGGTTTGAAACGCATATCGGGAATATTATATAAATCTTCGCCTATGTCAAAACATCCGAGAGTTCTGCCTATTATACTTGGAGTGAGCCTAATCGTGTTGCCATAAATGCTAGACCATAGCCAATTATCTTCGTTTTCAGTGTTCCAAACCGCTGTGATATCCAAATTAGCATAGAAGAGAAATATAGCCAACTGATCAGTTTGGATGTTATTGGGATTGAAAGATATCAAAGATTCTAAACCGGCATTCTCACACATTTCATCTAAATCATACATTGGGAACTTGAGTAAGTTATAAAAAGGACCTGTGTGTATTTTCTTCTTCTAAATATCTTCATATCTCTTGAGTGAATGAGGCACTAGATTCATCCATCGTTCAATTTGATCATCTAAAAAAAATTTGAGGATTTGAGGAAGTTGCTTGGTCTTATTTCTCTTAGAGATTTTAGGATTTTTTTTGGAGCCATCAAATTCGTTCAAGTTTGAAAGAGAAAGGACTTCTGGGAAGAAATCAATATTGAAGTAAGAATAAAAATGAAACGAAGAGAGAAAGGGTAAAAAAATATACGTTATCTCGGCGTATAAATGTATCGATTGAATTTCAGACGTCTGGAAGGTAATGCAGACATCTGATTTAACCTAGTTTTAAGACAGTAAATAGAATCAGATGTCTGGTTTGTTATGGTAGACGTCTCGATTTGGTCGATTTGAAAAAATTTATAGTTAGAGAGATTTTTCAGACGTTTGTTTGTATTTTCAAATGTTCGGAATAGATCGAATTTTCATTTCTAAATGACAAATAGTTTTCTCAGACGGCTAGTATAAATAGTAGACGTCAGAATTTTTATAATTTGGTGACAGAGACTTTATTCAGACGTCTGGTTCATAGTTCAGATGTAACGACCCGTAAGTTTTGATCCCGAAAATTCCAGATAGTTAGGAAAAAGAAGAAAGAGATAAAAGAATAAGAGGAACAGAAACACCAACATCTCACGTTCCCAGCGGATAAAATAAAATAACAAATAATAACATTTATACAAAGGAAAAATGTACTTGTCAAATTTCACTTTAATACATCATAGTTACAAAATATATACATATACAATCAACATGACTCAGATATATACAACAATATAATACAGAGGGAACTCTCCATACGTTCCTGTCATCCAGCCCATCTCCTGAGCTCCCGAACATCCTTACCTGAAATCTGTAATACTCGGTTTGAGCCGAGCATTACATCAAAGTGACACCCGGGTTAGGCTGGAAACCAGCGTGAGTAAACTCATCAAACATGAAATTCCAATGCATAGAAGTATTTAAAACCTGGGGTAACTCGTATCAATTTACAAATTCACAAGCTGTTAAAGGCATCACTTATTTCACACATCAATTTCTAAGTACCAAAGTTTAGATTAAATGGTTCGATTCACTTAAATCATTTCATTTCAGCCTATTGATTTCACATATCAATTTATAGGGAATCGAAGTGGTTTCGAGTATTAACTAATACCCGACTCCAGTCTCTTCGAAATCAATGTCATCTCTAATCCAAGTTGATAAGTTTTAAATAATACTTTTCATATCCAGGATATCATATCACAAACGATTCAACTCAGATAAATACCTACATTATTATAGTTCAACCCATTTATATCACAGCACATCTCAATTGCCCATCGGAGATATCATTAATTCAAGTCATTGAATATCATTTAACCATCCATAAGCAAGATTTATAAGATATAAAATTTCCAATTAATTTAATTAATCTCCAATTAAGTTAATCACCCATTTTAATTACTTGGATTACCTTTATTCTGCTTAATTAACAATAATTAATTACAACTCAATTAATTAATCATTCCTAAACTATCCATCTTAATCGACCTTCTTGATTAATTATTTTTAATTAATCATCCTTGGTTAATTATTCCTTAATTACATTTAAGTAATTAAATCTTAATTAATTACACACACAAATTAATTAATCTCTTCCCATCCATATTGATTACATTGATTTTTAATTAATTACTTGAATTAATTATTCCATAATCACTTATACTGATTAATTATCCTTTAATTAATCACACCCATTAATCAACTAATCCTCAATTAATTTCCTAAATTAATCAATCCTTTAATTAATTACACCAAGTAATTAATCCTTAATTACTTCACTTAAGTAATTTACCTTTAATTACTTTCATCAAGTAATTATCCTATTGGTTAATTATCCTCAATTAATTAACCTTGGTCCTTAATTAATTTAACCTTTAATTGCTAATTAAATTAATTAACCCCAAACAGATTTATCCTTTAATTACTTAAATTATATAATTATCATTTAAGTAGTTGATCTCTAATTACTTAATAATTATCATTAATTACGAATTAACTATTCTCTTATTAATTAACTCATAGTTAACTAAATTAATTA
This sequence comes from Allium cepa, assembly GCA_030765085.1. Taxonomy (NCBI): domain Eukaryota; kingdom Viridiplantae; phylum Streptophyta; class Magnoliopsida; order Asparagales; family Amaryllidaceae; genus Allium; species Allium cepa. Next base: position 6,957,625 of record CM060941.1, read on the forward strand.
ACTACCCTTCTTCATTAATTAATTTCTAAATTATTACTACTTACTTAATTAATTTATGTAATCAAAAATCATTCAACTTTTTAAACTAATTATTAATAGAACATTTTAGAGTAAGGACTTTGGTTAAGAACACGTTCCAGACTTGGTTAATACTTCACTCAATTCCAAATCATCGGCCCAAAGCCCATCCCTAGCCCAAGACTCTTCTTCTTCCCTACCTTCCTATCTTTCCCAAATTTTCACAGGTAAACGTGCATCATCAAAATCGTGCACGTTCACGTCCATTTCCGGCCGAACCACCGACCGCCTTCCAATCTCGCAAAACACATCCAACCTCCCTACCTCCTTTCATCCCCTGGATTCACAAAAAAGGTAGTAAAGCGAAATCGAGTACTTCATCACGAAGCCTGGAACAAGGCACACCGCTTCCCGCTTCGCCTCGCTCCCTACCTCCCTTATCTCTTACTGGACCCCGACTCAAAGATCGCCGCGTGCACCCTGGCCGTTTTCCCCCAGGTGCGCACATCCCTTACCTCACCATGCTGTCGCGATTTCGTAAAGACGAAAACTGCTCCGTCCCGAACTTTAACCCTAGACCACCTCATTCTAGACACCATGGCCAAAAGTAAAACCAACCTCTATTTTTCACGTGACCACCATAACATTGCCCACCTCCAGCCATGGTCACGGCCTTCATCAATCTTCCATTCGTCGTAAATCGACGAATATTCGAATTCTGATCAACTCAGAAAAAACCCATCATCCACTCACTCTAAAATCATAAAACTTGTATTAAAAACCATCATTTTATAACACGTTTCTGATTATATTATCAAAGATTGAAATTGACTAGATCGATTTTTAACCATTCTTTGATATTACTATAATTTAAAATTTTGAGTTAAATACTTAATACAAGTTCTTGAATCTATTTTTAAACTTCGAATTACATTGTTAGCAATCTCTTTCATTTACATGCTCAAGCCTAAAATCAAATGTAAAGGAGGATAAGAATTTTCCTATCAAACCTGAAGCCTGAACAAAGAACATAGACTATCTATGTTTATCTACAGGCATACTACTACATATAACCATACATGTAAACATCGTTCATCAGGTTATTACCATATTCATCACTCAAAAAATAATATAAATGAATAGATTCAAACTATTTTTATAAGAAAATGTTTACTCACCTTTTAAAAAGGCAGAGACTTGATTTTTTTACTGTGAAGCTTGATTTCATTTGAAACTAAAAACTTGAAAAGCTTTGAACACTTGAAACTGAAGCTTGTAATTCGAAGTCTGGAAATGCATTTTAAAACTGGGAATTTGATCTTGCCACTTGACCCAAAACTTAGCTGTTCTGATTAAATTCGAAACATAGTTGTTGAATTGATCCTTTAGACAAATTTTTGTTCTTGATGCTTTGATTTTGAGAATGTGGTAACTGATTCTGATTGTTGATTTGAATCCTGAATTGACAAGTTGAATTGCATCCTTGCTGCTGATCTTGTTCTTTGAATCAGTTGAAATGCTGTTGCAGCTTGCTTACAGTTGAAAAATCCTAACTCGGATCGATATACTATCTCGAAATTCTATGCTCGAATCCAGATCAAATCACTATGCGAATAGAATAATATACGTACATCCTACGTATTTATCTTTATTGATTATTAGCCAAATAAATCTCCTTTTATATTCACATTCACTTTAATTTCTATTCACTTATTCACAGCTGCTTCAATCCCATTTGGATCATCACCTCTATTCTTATCTCGATTGGGTATTTAATCATAAACAGTTTGCACTCTGACCAGCTTAAATTTTGAAAATAGCTTGAAGAATTTAAAAATAGATAAGTAGTTGAAAAATAATTATTATTTTGTAAAATATCTGTAAAATAGTTAAATAATGATAGAATATTTATAAAATAGTTAAATAATTGTAAAATAGTTTTAAGTAGTAATTAGTTATAAAACAATTGAAAAACAGTAATTAGTTTATAAAACAGTTGTAAAATAGTTAAATAATTCCAAAAGTAGTTATAAAATAAGTATAGGATAGTTTTGGGTTTAATAAGAAAGGCTGTATATATAATAAATAGCTTGGAAAAATAGATTTGTACTAAAACAATTTATTTTGAAAATAGTCCAGAGTCAAACTATTCAATTCCCAACCTCCATTTCCAATCAATTCAATTTAAATTTCCACTTCTATTTAAATTGACTCAATTCCAACCCAATTCAAGTTGAATTAATCCTTAATTTCTTTCCTAAATTCAAATCAAATTCCAGTTGAATTTTAAACCTATTCAACTTTAATCACAATTCCAAATTATTTAAATCAAATTTCAATTTGAACTAATTTCAAATTCAGTCTCACTTTAAATTATCTCGGATTATATAAATTCGAGTTAAATTTGAAATGTTGGTTTAACCTCTTAAACCAAATTAACCTTTATTTATAGTCTTTAAACAATTTAATTCTGAGTCCAAATTTCAAAATTCCATTTTAAATTATCTTTACTTAACGCATTACATGGTGCAAGTAAGAGTTCAAAACAATTTTAATTTACAAATTCAATTCTTAACATTCAAACCTTCGCTTCAAATTAATTCCATATCCATAATTTCAAATTTAAGTTAAATTTTTATTTATCTCTATAATGGATATATTATCACAACCCATTTCTTTATTCATTTAAACAAATCCAATTTACAGTTTAAAGATTATTAATAACAACAGGATGATATCATCCAAATTATTTGAAACATCCGTCCATTTTAATTTTCCAGATCTCAAACCCATTTTGAGATCACAAAAACCCCCAATTCAAATCAATCATTAACTTTCCAAGGTAAATCTTAATTTCATCTTGAAATTTTCAAATCAGGTTGTTCATTCAAACTTATTAACTTCCTCCATGTTAAATTCAATTTACTTAATCCACTCGACTTTACACAATTTGAATTCTCATTCAAATTTTAATCTTCAGAGTAATAATCTTTCCATTTAAGTTTAAAAACTAACTTCACTTTGGGTCTCACATCGCATTCAAAATATTCTGAATAATACTATTCACAACTTATTTTGAAAACAATTTCCAATGCTGCTAGCCTTAGGATTTCAAAACTTCTCAATTTACATTCTTCCTAATTTACAAGTTATTCTCATCTAATGGTTACTTCCTTAAACATTTTATTTTTGCTTAATCATTAACAAATATTTCATCATTTTAGGATAATAACCCAGGTTATTACAACTGGAATCCAATTCACTATTATCTTATTCTGAAACTCTTCCCCAAATTCAAGATTTTAATTATAGTTTTGAATCCATTTCAAACTTATCTTTATTTAATTTTTAATTTGGTCGTATTTCTATTACCACTTAATTCTCATTATTAAAATTTTCAAATAATACAACCATTACCTTAATATATAATGGTTAGAAGAATCGTTGCTTTATATATAAACTTATATAAAAATCATTTACTTTTAAAACCATTATACAAGAAAATAACAAGAATGCTCTCTTATATTGCTTTCGTGGTATTCGGGGTTTGTGACCAATTTTGGCACAAACACTTTGGTGCCCCAATGCAGGACGACTAGCACCCGCTACATCGGATTTGAAAGTTGGATTTGAAGATTTTAAAGAGTTTGGATTCAAGGACAATGACCAGGCAAAATAGTAGAAGGCAGAGGGCTGAGAGAAGCCAACAGGAAGGAAGTCAACAAGCATCCTCCGGAGCCGGGGAAGGATAAGCTTCAATCTACATAACCCGGGATGAAATGGAGGCTATGGCAAATTCTTTGCAAGAGAGATTATTGAAGAGCCAACAGGAAATGATGCAGACCTTCTTTGAGCAAATGAGAGCTGCAGGGATGCAGAACTTAGGAACAGCTACAGCCGCTGTGGATGCAGGACAGAGGACTAGGATCGTGGAACCCAATGGAGGACGAGATACGGAGCCAGAAGGCAATCAACAAGGGCTTGGGGGCAGGCCCACGGGATCCAATATGGGAGGACCTTTGGAAGGAATTCAACAGGCTAGAGCTAGCATTGCTCTTAGTGAGCCACACGAAGAATATGTACCAGAGTTCCCTCGGGGGCATGGGGGGCAACCCCCAACAGACAATACCGGATTAGCGGAAATTATCAGAAGAACTGTGCGGGGTGGTTTGGCCAAAGGAGACTTGGAAGGAGTGAACAGGAGTCCGTTTGCTCAGGAAATAAGGATGGCTCAGAACCCGCCTAAGTTTAAGTTGCCTAGCGTGGAGATATATGATGGCAAGACAGATCCAACGGATCACTTGATGAGGTACACCAGACACATGGAGGTGCTGGGGGCATCGGAGGAAGTGATGGCTCGATGCTTCCCTTTGTATTTGACGGACTTAGCTGCGATGTGGTTTAGGCAGCTGGAAGAAGGATCTATCAGGACTTGGAGGGAATTAGTGGAAAGGTTTTTGGGGCAGTTTCGGGTTCATGTCAAGAGACCGAAAAACGTGATGACATTAACATCGGTAAAGCAAAGAATGGATGAATCACTTAGAGCTTTTCTAACTCGATTCAGTGCGGCAGTCGCTTCGGTGGATCGGCCTGATCCATCGATGGTTTTGATGGCAGCAGTATCAGGAGTCAGGGAGAACTCGGATTTCAAGGTATCTCTGATACGAGATCCCCCACAAGATCTCGACGAATTCTTTCACGAGGCAGAAAGGTTCCTTCGGCAAGAAGATGCAAGTACGGATTTAAAGGTGAAAAAGGTTAGTGCAATCGAGGTTGGAGCAGTATCCAGCGGTGGTTCGGATAAAGACAAAGGAAAAAGGAAATTGGATAATGATTCTGGAAATGCTAGGAAGCGATGGAAGGATCCAAAGTTTTCCACATACACAGGATTGAACGAGACGCTGGAGCGGATATACATGGATACTCGGAATCGCCTTCCCTACCAGAGGCCAGCCAGGAGAGAGCCTTCTGAACGAGAGAGGGCATCAGGGAGGCATTGTCTCTTCCATGACTTAGACGGACATGACACCAACAGCTGTAGGCACTTGAAGGATATAATCGAGGAGCATGTAAGGAATGGAAAGTTACAGCAGTATGTCGGAGCTCGGAATGCAACGGTGGAGCAGGAGCAACAACCGACAACCTCTCGCCGTGATGATGGGAGACCGAGGGATGGTGGTCAATTGATCATCCACTAATCGGGATAATATGGAATAAGTAACGAACTATTAGCAAGCAACCAAGTCATTTACACATGTACGGGGACGGAGATAGCCCCTAGGCATGCTCTGAATGATGATAAACTGCAACGCTATGGTTTGTGAAATCTATCTTTTGCTTTTGGATTGGAAACTACTTTTCTTTTCGGATTTTGATTTTGGAGCTTGGATTGAGCTCCTGGTTTTGCTTGCTTTTTGATTTGGGTTTTTCTTTGGGTGGTCGTTTTTGATTTTGAATGCTGCTTTGGATTTCTGGTTTTCTGGTTTATGATTTGGATTTTTTGGGTTTGGATGTTGGATTGGATTTTGATTGGATTTTCATCTAGTTTTTGGTAAATGGTCGTCGGGTATGGATTATGCCTGGCAAGGGGTGAGTCACTTCGCCCGAACGTGGTAAATTGACTCATTCAGGTCGCCGAGTATGGACTATGCTCGGCAAGGGTCCGGAGTGACCAGGATTCGGCCTAGGACTTAGGCCCTGTATTATCAATTGTTATTTTCAGGTCGTTGAGTATGGACTATGCTCAATAAGGGTCCGAAGGGACCAGGATTCGGTTTAGGACTTAAGCCATGGCATTACACGGCGTCCGGGGTCACTGGACCAAGGTCGTCAAGTGTGGATTACGCTTGGCAAGAACCCAGAGAGGTTAGCTTAACGTCCACGGACACTGGACCAAGATCATCAAGTGTGGATTACGCTCGACAAGAACATGATGAGGCTAGCTTAACATCCAGGGACACCGGATCACGATCGTCATGTGTAGATTGCACTTGGCAAGAGCCCGGAGAGGTTATGGATTTGAATATCGACCCGGAGAGGTCCTGGATTCGGTTATTGGCTATTGAATAAGGATGGATTGAGACTCGGTTGTCGAGTTCGAATGGATATGGAATTGGCTCAAGCTATGGTTATTGGGTTTGGAATTGGATATCGACTCGGAGCAGTCAAGGATGATATACTCTGGCAATATGGCCATGGACTTTGGATATTGGATTCGGAACTATTCAAAACACGCCTTGTTATCACAAGGCATGTTTTGGGGGGCAAAGTGTTATCCCATTTTTTGGTCAAAACTGGAATATCGACAAATTGGCAAGGAATTATGAATACCAGGATTGGAGATCGGTTGGAATCAAGGCTACGATTGATATCGTCAAAATTTTGTTGAACTCCGATCGGGACGAAATTGATTGGAGATGATGATAAGGACTAGGAAAGGCTATGTTTCAAATTTCAAGTTAATCGGAGTTCGTATGGAGGAAATATGATGGATTCAAGGTGGGGAATGCATGTTGTTCGAATCCATCAAAAGGGACAAAGTGGTGCTCGGTTCGAATCGATCAGATTCGAACCCACCAGGATGGATTCGAACCCAACAGGTTCGCATCGATCAAGAGGCGTTGCGCGAGGACAGTTCGAATCGATACACTTCGTATCGAATGGCATGGTTTCGGCTTGGTAAAGTTCGCATCGATGGTTCTTCGAATCGATGGACTTCGACTCGATGGAGAGGCATAAAGGTGTATACTGGTTAGTTCGCATCGATGGTGGTTCGAATCCATGGGAACCCCGTGGATTCGAAGATGATGGATACGAAGCAGTGGGCATGGATTCGAAGATGATGGATACGAAGCAGTGGGCATGGATTCGAAGATGATGGATACGAGGCAAGGGACATGGATTCGAAGGACGTGGCTTCAGAAAGCATGGATTCGAAGAGCATGGATTCGAAGGAGTCGGCCTTATGGATTCGAAGGAGATGGTTTCGGAGAGGATGGTTTCGAAGCATGGGTTCGAACCAGGCAGAACGCACGGAGCTTTGATCTTGAATCGATCATATCTTCCAAACCGTTGATCCAAATACAATGAAATTTTTACAGGAGCTTACATACATGTTGAAGAATGTTCTCACCAAATTTCAGCTCAATTGGATGATTTCTTGATCGATTCGAACCTTACTTCGAATCGATCCCAAGGTGGGCCCGGACCTCCAGATTTCGGGCGTGTGGGCCCCCTCACGTGCCTGAAGCGGTCTTCCCGGATTTTAGGAGAAATATCAGCCTCCTACGCTTATAAATAGATCCCCTGGTCATTCGAAATAGGGGTCGGAGATTTGAGAGAAAGAAAACACGCTTGGACGCTGCCAGAATCATTCCATATCATCATTGCTGCTATTTATTTCAAGTTTTGGACTTTGTAACTGCTGTAATCATCTGTAATCATCAAGGGTAAACAATAAAAGGATAGAAACTTTGGAGTGGACGTAGGCCGGAGATAGCCGAACCACTATAAAACCTGTGTCTCTGTTCTTTATTTTGGGATTACTGTTTAATATTTGCTGAGACCTGAGATTTGTGTTTGAATATTATTGACTTGTGTTCATACACTGGTGCTTTCGTGGTATTCGGGGTTTGTGACCAATTTTGGCACAAACATATATAAATATTACACTCAACTCATTCTAGGGCACTATTGACTCTATCCTTAATGAGTATCCCACAAGAGCCAAGGTTCTCGCTTAAACTTCGCTCTGATGCCAAATGCAACGACCCGTAATTTCGATCCCGAAAATTCCAGATAGTTAGGAAAAAGAAGAAAGAGACAGAAGAATAAGAGGAACAGAAACACCAACATCTCACATTTGCAGCGGATAAATTATAATAACGAATAATAACAGTTATACAAAGGAAAACTGTACTTGTCAAATTTCACTTTAATACATCAGAGTTACAACATATATACATATACAATCAACTTGACTCAGATATATAAAAAATATAATACAGAGGGAAATCTCCATACGTTCCTGTCATCCATGAGCTCCCGAACGTCCTTACCTGAAATCTGTAATACTCGGTCTGATCCGAGCATTACATCAAAGTAACACCCGGGTCAGGCTGGAAACGAGCGTGAGTAAACTCATCAAACATGAAATTCCAATGCATAGAACTATTTAAAACCTGGGGTAACTCGTATCAATTTACAAATTCACAAGTTGTTATAGACATAACTTATTTCACTCATCAATTTCTAAGTACCAAAATTTAGATTAAATGGTTCGATTCACTTAAATCATTCCATTTCAGCCTATAGATTTCACATATCAATTTATAGAGAATCGAAGTGGTTTCAGGTATTAACTAATACCCGACTCCGGTCTCTTCTAAATCAATGTCATCTCTAATCCAAGTTGATAAGTTTTAAATAATACAGTTCATATCCAGGATATCATATCACAAACGATTCAACTCAGATAATTACCTACGTTATCACAGTTCAACCCATTTATATCACAGCACATCTCATTTGCCCATCCGAGATATCATTAATTCAAGTCATTCAATATCATTTAACCATCCATAAGCAAGATTTATAAGATATAAAAATTTAATTAATCTCCAATTAAGTTAATCACCCATTTTAATTACTTGGATTACCTTTATTCTGCTTAATTAACATTAATTAATTACAACTCAATTAATTAATCATTCCTAAACTATCCATCTTAATCGACCGTCTTGATTAATTATTTTTAATTAATCATCCTTGGTTAATTATTCCTTAATTACATTAAGTAATTAACTCTTAATTAATTACACATACAAATTAATTAATCTCTTCCCATCCATATTGATTACATTGATTTTTAATTAATTACTTGAATTAATTATTCCATAATCAATTATATTGATTAATCATCCTTTAATTAATCACACCCATTAATCAACTAATCCTCAATTAATTTCCTAAATTAATCAATTCTTTAATTAATTACACCAAGTAATTAATCCTTAATTACTTCACTTAAGTAACTTATCTTTAATTACTTTCATCAAGTAATTATCCTATTGGTTAATTATCCTTAATTAATTAACCTTGGTCCATATTTAATTTAACCTTTAATTGCTAATTAAATTAGTTAACCCCAAACATATTTATCCAATTAAATAGTTATCATTTAAGTAATTTATCTCTAATTACTTAATTAATTATCCTTAATTACGAATTAACTATTCTCTTATTAATTAACTCATAATTAATTAAATCAATTAACTACCCTTCTTCATTAATTAATTTCGAAATTATTACCAATTACTTAATTAATTTATTTAATCAAAAATCATAAACTTTTTAAACTAATTATTAATAGAACATTTATTATTAAGGACTTTGGTTAAGAACACGTTCCAGACTTGGTTAATACTTCACTCATTTCAAAATCATCGGCCCAAAGCCATCCCTAGCCCAAGACTCTACTTCTTCCCTACCTTCCTATCTTTCCCAAATTTTCACAGGCAACCGTGCATCATCAAAATCGTGCACGTTTACGTCCATATCCGGCTGAACCACTGACCGCCTTCTGATCTCGCAAAACACATCTAACCTCCCTACCTCCTTTCATCCCATGGATTCACGAAAAAGGTAGTAAAGCGAAATCGAGTACTGTTGGATCATAGGTTTTGATTGCTGATAAAAATTCATGAATCTACGACTACGACATCATCCTGACTCAACGACTCAAAGTATGGTTCATATAGTTATATATTTTGACAAGAGTCATCAAATATGTATATAGAGTCTAGTTAGTGCTTTGTTAAAATCTTTCCTCAAGAATCATCATTCACATAAACTTGCATTCATATTTTAATCAAAATCAAGTTTTCAAAAAAATGCATGGAGCGCGGCTCGAACCCAAGTCACTAGATTAGAAGGCAAGTACTCTAACCAAATGAGCTACTGCAGTTTTTGCTTAACAATAGAATTCAGTCGACTGAATACAATCAACCAGTCGACTGAATCTGTGCATTTTAACATAAATGTGCATGTTTTTAAATTCAGTCGACTGGATGATCTAAGTCAGTCACTGAACCTGATCCCGAGAGTTTTTTGACACTCTGTAATCAGTCAACTGACCAAAAACGACCAGTCGACTGACCTGAACCTAACTGTCATATTTCTGAAAGGACATCTTCTTCTGCGAAGGGAAGCAACTCTTCTTTGAACGGAAATGGACGCTCCTCTTCGTCAGAACCCTTCACCAATGGCAGTAACTCTTCAACTACTATATATAGATACTCCCAAACACTTCATAATGAATCGATTTTCATTCTAACTCTCTAATACTCTTCTTGTGCTTTAATATTTACATTCAAACAACGAGCATACATTTTTATTACTTGCAATCTCCAAATTAACTTTCATAATCTTCGATTCTTAGCATCACCTTCCTCTCATATCTTTGCATACACTTCATACACTTGGGGATTTGATTATAGGAAGTTTGTACTATCAGGGACAAATCAATGCTGTCAAGAACATACAGCGTCAAATATACTTTTGTATTTGTTGAAGTCTTGTTCTGCTGCTCAGGCGTGAAGTCCTCTTCGGCTGCTGAGGCGAAATCCTGTTCTGCTGCTCAGGTCCCTGTTCTGCTGCTCAGGGTTGTATAGACCTGTTCCTCCGGGTTAAGTGAGGGTTGTTGTAGTGAAATTCCAGAAGTTAGTCTGGGACTGGATGTAAGACGGTGCTCCGAACCAGTATAAAATATCTGGTGTCATTTTACTATACTGCTTTTATATTTCGCACTATTTACTATCTATACTCTGCATTACTATTTATCCATATTATATGGTCCTACAAACTTTCAAGTACTTCATCATGAAGCCTGGAACAAGGCACACCGCTTCTTGCTTCGCCTCGCTCCCTACCTCCCGTATCTCCTACTGGACCCCGACCCAAAGATCGTCGCGGGCACCCTGGCCGTTTTCCCCCAGGTGTGCACATCCCTTACCTCACCGTGCTTTTTCAATTTCGTAAAAACGAAAACTGCTCCGTCCCCAACTTTAACCCTAGACCACCTCATTCTGGCCACCATGGCCAAAAGTAAAACCAACCACTATTTTTCTCGTGACCATCATAACATTGCCCACCTCCAGCCATGGTCACGACCTTCATCAATCTTCCATTTGTCGTAAATCGACGAATATTCAAATTCTGATCAACTCAGAAAAAACCCATCATCCGCTCACTCTAAAATCATAAAACATGTATTAAAAATCATCATTATACAACACGTTTCAGATTATATTATCAAAGATTGAAATTAGCTAGATCTATTTTTAACCCATTCTTTGATTTTACTGTAATTTAAAATTTTGAGTTAAATACTTAATACAAGTTCTTGAATCTATTTTTAAACTTCGAATTACATTGTTAGCAATCTCTTTCATTTACATGCTCAAGCCTAAAATCAAATGTAAGGAGGATAAGAATTTTCCTATCAAACCTGAAGCTTGAACAAAGAACATAGACTATCTATGTTTATCTACAGGCATATACAGGCATACTACTACATATAACCATACGTGTAAACACTGTTCATCAGGTTATTACCATATTCATCACTCAAAAAATATGTAAATGAATAGATTCAAACTATTTTTATAAGAAAATGTTTACTCACCTTTTAAAAAGGCAGAGACTTGATTTTTTTGCTGTGAAGCTTGATTTCATTTGAAACTGAAAACTTGAAAAGCTTTGAACACTTGAAACTGAAGTTTGTAATTTGAAGTCTGGAAATGCATTTTAAAACTGGGAATTTGATCTTGCCACTTGACTCAAAACTGAGCTGTTCTGTTTAAATTCGAAACAGAGTTGTTGAATTGATCCTTTAGACAAATTTTTGTTCTTGATGCTTTGATTGTGAGAATGTGGTAACTGATTCTGATTATTGATTTGAATTCTGAATTGAAAAGTTGAATTGCATCCTTGCTGCTGATCTTTGAATCAGTTGAAATGCTGTTGCAGCTTGTTTATAGTTTTTCTTACTTTTTTTTTCATTTGGTTTTGGTCTAGGAAGATGAGAAATATTCTCAGCCTAGTTTCCTAAATCATTTATCTATTTTTTTCTTTTAAAAATAGAAAACATGCCACTTGTTAATTTTGTTAGCCTATACATGTTAATTTAAGCAAACACTTGTAATTGCATGTATTAAGTTTACTACATTTGTTAAAATATAAGTATTTTGTGTTTAAATCCTCAACTCATTTATTTATTACTCATGTTTAAATGTCACAAATTATATTTATTTATGTGTTATCTTTATATGTGTGCATTATGTTTACATATGTTTTATGTTTATATATGATTTATGTAATTTAGAAAGGAAGAATATTAACACTTTTATTAGTTCTTATATAAATTGTATACATAAGTTGTTATTATAATTAAATTGATAACAATACATAATTACTAGTGTTAAAAATGTCCAAATTACTTTAATTAACTTTTTTTATATATTGAAACCAACACACATAAATTTAGTAAATAATAATCATAATTGAAATTCTCTTTACATCTATATTTAAAACAACACATTATTATTTTGTTTGTAAATAACAATTTTACAAACTTTTTAAATAATAATAAAGGAGATTATTGCATTTTAAATTGTTTGAATTATATAAATATCTTTACTATTTCTCAATGACCTTATATATATATACACTTAAGATTTCCAACATTATGGAATCTTGAATATATCTATTATATATATATATATCAGTTTACTGTAAAATTTTATTATTTTTAGATATTTATATTTCAAAATTTATTACAGATTCCAATTTATTTATACTCCCAGATATCAGAATTTTATCTGTTCAACAGAATAAACCAGTTAATTATCCACTTATCAGATATCCAAAAATCCAGGTTATCACATAAGACGTCGGAAATAGTCTGGTTTCTATTTTTCAGTAACAGAGACAATTTTCAGATGTTTGGAAGGTTTTATCAGACGTCTGACATATACATGACGGTGTAAAATTTATGTAATATCAGAATGTCAGACATCTGAGGGTAATGTCCAAACGTCTGAAATGACCAATTTTTCTAAAATTAGCCTAAATTTGAAGGGTTTGCTTATTTTTTGACCATTTATTTTATTTTTATTTTTTTAAATACAGTATCATATTTGTGAAACAGAATTACAAATATACGTAGATACAAATTCAATGAAAATAATTTAATCTATTTAGATGGCGATGGAGTTTTGCGATCTTCAGACTTGTCATCCCTCAATGGCTTGAGTGGAGACCATATATTTCCACGTTCGTGGGTTCTCGAGGAACCAGAGAATCACCTTGGTGAAGGATCCAAAGTTGTACGATACGAGGATGAGGGATCCAAAGAACTGCAAGGAATCAGAAGTGGTTCATGCAAATCCTTCTTCTGTGAATTACAAAATTTTATCTCTACTTATTCCAAAAAATTAGCCGTCACGTCGTGACTTTTTGTTCAAAATATAATTCTCGTTGTAGGTCTATTTGTTGCTTTTGATAGTGATGTATCTCTTCAATTTTCTCCTTGGTGTTAAGAGAAATAAATAGAGCTCATTTGGGCTTCTTGTTGTCGGGAGTAAATCCCGTGTGATAGGAGGACCATCTACACGTCGGTTCCTGATTTAGTGTAGGAGTAGGATGGCGTTGAGGTGTATCCGCTGAGATATCCATTGTAGGTGTCGAGTAGGATAGATGACAATCTTCAGAAGACATGATTAACGAAAGTTTGTTCGTTTAGTGGTTTTGTGAAAATATCTTCTATTTGATTCTTGGTATTTACGTATTCTAATGAAATAATTCCTTTTCTACATTGTCACGTAAAAATGATGTCGTATATCTATATGTTTAGTTCGTGAGTGATTTACAGGATTTTTTGATAGATTTATTGCACTCGTGTTATCACAATATATTGGTGATTTAATGATAACTTTGCCAAAATCCGTAAGTATTTGTTGCATGTATATCACTTGTGCACATGCTGGAGCTGCTGAAATATATTCGACTTCGCAAGTAGATAAGGAGATAATTTTGCTTTTTGCCAAACCATGAAACTAATGATTGCCCGATAAAGTGACATGTTCCACTAGTACTCTTACGATCTGTTTTACATCCATCGAAATCCGCATCACGGTATGAAACTAGTTCAAACAATGATCCTTTAGGGTATAACAAACTGTAATCTCTAGTACTAGATAGATATAGTAAGATATGTTTAACAGCTCTTAGGCGAGATTCTTTTGGTTTTGCTTGAAATCGGGCACAAAGACATACACTCATCATAATATGGGGACGACTAGCGGTCAAATAGAGTAAGGAACCAATCATGCTACGATATAATTTTTCATCGAAATCTTTTCTGTTATCATCTTTTTCCAAGTGAACGCTAGTACTCATCGGTGTTGGTTTGCTTGAAGTTTTATCCTTCTCAAAACGACGTAATAGATCGTTGCAATATTTTTCTTGATGATTAAAAATACCATTTCAAGTTTTTTTATTTGTAAACCTAAGAAGAAATTTAATTCTCCCATGTAGACATTTCAAATTCATTTTTCATAATATTTTAAAATTGATTATAGAGATTTTCGTTAGTTGAACCAAAAATAATATCGTCTATATAAATTTGTACAATTCAATATCGTTATTTTCTCGTTTAATCAATAAAGTTGTATCGATTTTGTCTATTTGAAAACCAGCTATAATTAAATGATTTTTAAGACATTCGTACCATGCACGAGGGGCTTATTTTAAACCATATAAGGCTTTTTGTAATTTAAAAAAACGGTTAGGATATTTTTCATGAACCAACAATGGAGGTTGTTCAACATATACGTTTTCTTTAATAAAACCATTTAAAAAAGCACTATTGACATCCATTGAAATAATTTAAAATTGTGATGATTTGCAAAAGCGAGTAATGTACGTAAGGCCTCTAGCCTTGCTACTGGAGCAAAGGTTTCGTCATAGTCGATACCTTCTTCTTGATTATAACCTTGAGCAACTAAACATGCTTTATTTCTAACAATATTTCCGTTTTCATCTGCTTTGTTTTTAAATACCAATTTTGTTCCTATAACCAATTGATTTTTTGGTCTTGGAACTAATTTCCAAACATTATTACGTTCAAATTGATTTAATTCTTCTAGCATAGCTATTATCCAAAAGTTATCATTTGAAGCTTCTTTATAATTTTCTTATTCAAAATTTGACACAAATGCTATATGACTTATTTGATTGAGTTGATTTCTAGTTACTCTAGAATTGAGATCTCTCAATGATATTATCTTTTGGATGATTCTTAAGAATTCTAGGGGATGATATTAAAGTATTATTTTGCACATTTGTCTCATTATTAAGAGAATTCGTTATATTTGTTATTGGAATTATTTCTTAATCATCATTAATATGATGATTAAGAAGATTTTCATTGAACAAAACATGTAAACTTTCTTCAATAGTGTTATTTCTTTTATTAAAAATTGTAACGACCCGTAAATTTTAATTGTTTTGATAATGTGATTAATCGATTTTTTTGTGAAATTTTAAATAATAAAATTCCGAAATAAAAATTTATTATTTGGAATACACCTATTTAAACATAGCAACCAATAAATTTTCATCAGATAATATTGAAGTTTATTTTCTTGTGTAATTTTATTTTAATTCAGATCAGTTAAAAATCGAAGGTAATAAAATATTTTCCAAAACTAAATATTTTTACATAGAAAATTTATAAATCATCTTCTAAGTGTGACGTAATCTTTCGTTGTTCCAAATTTGAACTGCTACTGCACCGTTTATCTTATTTTTGGCAAATTAGCAGAATTTTCGGTACTGATTGTCAGCTTTTGATAGGATGATTGTGTCACTGATATTTGTATACCGTTTTAATCGTGTCATTGTATAGATCTTTACGGTATATTCGATTCTATGTTCTATAGTCTTGGAAGTGGCGAAATCTACGGAACATTTTCTGTAGTGGTTTCGTATTTTTTGGCTTTTTTTTTCCTTTTTATATCTTTTCATTTTTCACCCTGATAATGAATAGCTTTGTGAATTTAAGATACACGTTCATTTTACAACTTTTGGGTTCTCAATATACGTTGCATTTTTTTGCACGTTCATAATTCTCAGGCTCATTTTTCTTTATTCATGCATGTTCATATTTTTTATATACATTCTTATTTTATTCCTATTTACTGGTCTTTTCTTCTTCTCTACCTCATTCCTTCCTTCTCATGCATTCGACCATCATCCTTTCACATTGCCCATGCGTTCTCTCCTCCCACTCAGTTGACAGCCGTGTTTCCCTTCCCTACCACAGTCGAGCACACCGCCATCTCCAAAGCTTTCAGCCGAAACCAATTAGCCTTTGTTCTCCCCAGCCTCTCAAGGAAATCACGCAAAGCAGCCAAAATTTATTTCATGCCCTCCTATAATTTTAAGGTATGTATGGTCTATGTTTATATATATATATATATATATAATCTTATAAAAGTAGTACTAGTATATATGTATATATACAATGTTTATGTCGCACCAGGTTATTCTGCACTTCGGCTATGTTTTACAAATTAAACATATTTTTTATTTTTATTTTTATGTATACTGATCTGTCGAGATCATATATAGGTTATATATATGGTTTATAAAAGCTACAGTATATAATATATATTAGTTTGTGGCTGTTGTAGTATGTAAGCGTAGCGATATTATTATATAGTATTTTATTTTTTGTTGAGGCTATACAATATGTATGAGTATATATTAGTTTCTATATTTTACCTGTTACATATATATACTTGTTTTTTTTCTGTAGTTTATAACTGTTTATGTATAATAATAAAATAAGTAGGGTTATATATGTGTCATATTTGTACACACATGTTAAATATATATATATATATATATATATATATATATATATATTGTTTTTCTTATTTTGTTCAGAGACTGAATTATATATACAATATATTTTGGTTTGAACTAGAATTGTTGTTTCTGTAATGACATATTATGTTTAATTAAATAATGTTGTTTAAACCTTGTTTTCGAAAATACATTGATTTTTAATATTACTTTATATGTAATAGTGATATAGCATATGTATGTCTAGATTCGAATATTTATTTTAATATGAAGTGATATAGGTGTTGAAGTTATATTGCAGCCAATGTATATTGTATATAAGACTTATATTCTATATTCATACTTTGCTTTACAATCATTAGTCATATATTGTTACACACACACACGCATATATATACGAAATCTTTGTTTTATCTTACTGTTTTGTCAATTTTTTTAAATATATTATACATTGGTTTAGTATATTTTATATATATAGAGTTACGCGTTTGGGTTGTATACGTATGTTAGTAAAATATATATGTCGGTTACTAAGTCATATAAACTGTCAGTCTATATGAACTGTATGGTTTTATAATTGATTATTATATATAGATGTATATGGGTTTTGGGATGATCAGATTATAAATCTTATAATATAGAGTTTTCGTGTACATAAGTTTTAAGTAATCCATTTATATTACAGATACAGTTATTTTAATGTTGAAAGGTATATAGACTCTAAACTAAAATATACATATATGAGTTTGATTTAATAATGATTGGAAAGTTATATTATTTTAATATTTCTCTCTGGTGTTTAACGTATATATATTTGATTTTAGTATATGTGATGATAATTTAAAAACAATAATTTTGATATATATGTATGTATATATATATATATATATATATAATTTAATATGTGTTTAAATTAATAGTGATTTGAAATTTATTAAATTTGATATTTTAAAGGATATGATTTTCTTTTGAAATATTTATATATATTTTAGGGGTATTTCACTAGAAGGACAAACTTTGCAGTCGAATTTGTTTCTAGGACACACATCCACAGAAATTAATTTCAAGACCAAAGTCAACAGAATAATTACTTTTAAGGACAAAGTCAGTAGTCCAATTACTTTCAAGGACATAATTTCATAGGTTTTTAGGCCTTAGAAACTAATTATTTTGCATTTTGTCCTTAAAGTAATTATTTCAATTGTGTGTCCTAGAAACTAATTTCACTTGCTAAAGAGGCCCTTGTGGCTAATTTCCACTATATTTTATGTGTTTAAATTGGGAATATGACTTTATATGTATATATAGTTACAGATTTATATACGTTCACTGATACCATTTATTTTCATCGATCCAATTCGGATTTGATTTCGTCTATTCCTTTTTCTCAGCTTTGATTATCGAATTCGTGCTTGGATTCGTAACTCAATTTCAGAGTTCGTATCAGTGTGCCTATCTGTTACATCTCCTGTTCTCTCTAGCCTCGAAAGGCGAGCAATCACTCATGATTAATGTTCTTATATTTATTAAATTTGATTTCAATTGGAACGACAATTGAAATATGTTGTTGTTAGTTATTTACATTGTTATGCTGTTATCTGTATATGTTCACCTGTGACATCTGACAACATTATCTCTTATTTATATTGATGATATATGCCAGTTATATTATTATCATATAATTTATCACTCTGCTAGTTCCCTGTTAGTTTAGAATTCACTATGGGTTGAAATGATACATGCCCAAATGATCTGTAGACTAGGAGAAACTCGTTATGGATTGAAATGATAGACCCAAGCGATTTTCATTGAATTGAATTTGGGATTGCGGGTTGAAATGATATATACCCATATATATATTTAAATTGTGGATTGAAATAATAAATATCTGTATCACTTGACCATTGGATAGAAAATTATATACAAACACAGTTGGTCTATGTATAAATATTTTGAAATCGATTTCTATAGTTTTGGAAAAATATGGTTTTATATATATATATTGATTTTAGATATTATATAAATGTTATTTATATATATAGTTAAATTCTTGATTTAAGCTATGTATAAATTTGTTTGATATAAAATAAGTTTAATAATAAAGTTGATTTTATTAAAATATAATATGCATAAGTATTCATTTAAGTTATATTTTAATATAGAGTTTATAAAGATTTTTATGAATTAAGGTTGAGAAAATGGATATGAATTAATTTGAAATTGTATTTAATTAAGAATTAAATTTAATTAAAATCGATTTGGAACTTATTGAATTTGAGATTTTAAAGGATATGATTTTATAACTTGATTTTCTTGTTTAAAGTGATTTAAATGAATATCTCAAGTTTAAATAAACTGAAGGAATATTAAGCTATTTGAAGTTTAAAAGTTTATTTAAATGATATTGGATTAATTAAGTAAATATTTCAAAACTAAATAATAGTAAATTAAATTTGATATATATGGAATTATAAAAAAAAATTAGTTTTGAAATTATGAAATATTTAAAGCTTTGAATTATATAGAAATCGAGATGGTTTACTTGAGGTTCAAATCTGTATTTGAAATTGATATAAATTGAAATGGAGTATTAAAAACTGAAGAGTTGAAATTTTTGAACTGAGATTTGATTTAAATTGGATTTTTGAGGAAAATATTTTATTTTACAAAGTAATTTTAAATTTAAAACTATTTTATTATATATACTATTTGAATATCTAAACTGTTGAAGGGGTGGAAGTTATGGTTTCAAAGCTACGAAATCCAAAGTGTTATGTTCTGAAAATGTTATATTTTCAAGTGTTTGGTTTCGAAAGTGTTATAACTTTGAAAATGCGAGGATTCTGAAAATGGATACATTTGAAATGGAAATGATATCTTATTCGGTTTTGAAATGGAAATGATATCATATTGATATGGTTTTGAAATGGCAATGATATTTTGGTTTTGAAGTATATACTATTTTGAAAATGACCACGGTGTAATAATAACGTTTGGTTGTTAAAAAGACCAGGATCGGAAGTTGTCATACTCTCTTCCAACTCCGAAAACCACTTTAACAACCGTGCACGCAGTGGAGATTCCAGAATGAAGTAGGATGGTGGCGACGTTCAATTGAGATATGTATATGGACCCGACTCCCGTGAGTTGGCATAAGGTGGCTAAAACAGGAGCGATTGACCGGCTAATGAGGTAACTCATCTTTTCAGACACACTACTTCGATACAATTCTATTACTTTGTGATTGATTGGGTGCACCTTTGATTTTTGGGAGTGTGGCTCAAGGCGGACGGTAGTGGCTGCTACGCGTTACCACCGGTTTGGAAGCGTAATTGGTATATCTACCCCGGCATTGCCTAGTTGTGACGTGTTACCTACTCTAGCGAGTCTTATACGATTTTGTTTTGTACCATACCTATGGAGTGCCCTCTGACGACGCCCGGTACGGGGGAGATTACGGTACTATATAGACTATGGGAATATATAAAATATGTTAAGGGGGATATTGGGTAACTCCTTAATGCTATTTTCAAGTATATTATACTTTACTTTAGATATTATTATAATAGCGTATATTACTGCATAGTAGGTAGTTTAACGGATCCTTAGAGGATGGTTATCCCAAACATCCTATGGGTTACTTGTGTTTTAGTTGTTAGTTCACTT
Organism: Allium cepa; assembly: GCA_030765085.1. Classification (NCBI taxonomy): domain Eukaryota; kingdom Viridiplantae; phylum Streptophyta; class Magnoliopsida; order Asparagales; family Amaryllidaceae; genus Allium; species Allium cepa. The sequence continues at coordinate 6,978,238 of CM060941.1, forward strand.
GAGTTGGATTTATTGATATAAGAATGTTAATCCTAACTCGAGTTTTTTGTGTTTTGCTTTACGCTCGGGTCAGACTGAGTGATTCAACTTTTGAGACTCACCTTTGGAGTTGGAGCTTCGCTTGGAGATCCAGCTATCTATCCAGCTTTCATTTATTAGTTGATTCCAGTGGTATATTTTGATATTGTATTTGACTATTGTATTTGAGACTTCTATTGTATTTCATTTAACTCTGTTATGTATATAGTAGCTTCATGAACTACTATCTTTTATTTCCGCGACATATTGTATACTACTATGTGTCTGTAATTTTGTGATTTATTTATTTACCGCATATCTTGAGTTTTTCCAAATATAAATTAACAACTTGATATTTTGAGCAATTCATTTCCGGCATGTTTGGGTGCGAATGGTTGAAAATATCAGGTCGTTATATTTGGTATCGGAGCCAGGTTTTAGGCAAAACTCAACATATAGGATAAATTTAATTACGGGATCACTTTCGTTCGAGCTTGAATTCTTCCTCTTGATTCAGTTTCCTTTGAATTTTGGAACAACCCCCTAGGTTCCTAAATCCATTCTTGTCTCCTTCTATTCATGTTTTTTGATTCTAGGGTATCCCATAACGCGACGATCTCGCCAACCTTCAAATGATTTGTAAAGGGGTGAAACTCCTTTACAATAGGCATTGATTTACTGGAGATTTCTGTATCCTCGGTTTACAATGCTATCTATCTCCTGCTACGCCTGAATTCTATCTCTTGAGATCAAATGTTAATTTGCCTCGGAGTTCTGTATCGATCTTATTCTTGAAATCATGGTTGACCCGGTTATGGTCGCCCGCGAGTTATATAAGTTTGCCCATTCTTTTCTCTCTTTGTAATCTATTTATCTACCTATCGAGCATATCTTCCAATTAGAATTCTTTTCAAATTAAGGTCCATCAAATTTGAATATCCATCCTTGCTTTAAAATCCATTCTTGTATCATCAAGCGAGGAAGTGTATTTGTAAATTAATATTAATTTTTTTATTTATATATTGTGTTGTTTGAGTTGCTGATGTTGACTTGGGTTTCGATCGGTTCGCCTGATCAACGCTATCGATAGGATTTTCAAAACACTTGAACAGAGCATACTAACATAATATTGTTTTCCAATTTGGTAAATAAAATAGATTTTTGTATGATTATATTATACGTATAAGTATAATTTTCTAAAATTGAATTGTTAACTGAATTGGTTGTCAAAAATGATAATATTTGATTTTCATTTATTGTTTTGTAAATCATTGACTATTTCGACAGTATAAATAAATGGAATTATAAAAACATGGTTTAGAAACTGTTTTGGAAATTTAATTGAATTTAAATTTAGAATTATAGAATTCAATTTTCGATAATTCCAAACTTCGGTTTTAAAGTTCTAAAATGTGTATTATTTAAAATATTTTTGAATAGAAACCGTTTTCAAAGAATTTTGAAAGTTTTATATCAATGCTCTCCTTTTTTTCGTAGGAAAATAATTTCGATGACGGCGGCCACATCATCGACATTCATTTTCGAGTTTCAAAGTGGAAAGACCAATCTGTAGCTTTGATACACTTCTGTTTTGGAAAATTTAAATCGATTTGGATTTCTAAGGTATGATTGATTTATAATATATATATTGGTATGTGATTATAGATTTGATTTGATATATAGTGTATATATATAATTATCTCTAAATTGCTTGAAGTTAATCGGAAATTTAATTCTTAAATTTTATGTCAAGGATGATTTCAATTATAAAATGAAGCCAAAATTTGAATGAATATTTAAACTTGATTAATTGAATTAGAAATCTTTACTTGTAAAGTACTCAATTACATTCCAATATAACTTACCTTAACCATTCAGAAGTTGAATATGTAATTGGAAAATATATAATACACAATGATTTTATAAATAAAATTTGAGTAGTTATAATAAATGTTATACACTTAATTTTTAATTATAAAAATGTTAAATAAGGACAAATAGAATAATAAGTTGATTGGATAGTAAACGAGACAAATTAAATAAAATTCTAATTGAAAGAAACCTTTTTGTATCAAATATTTATAAATTGAAATTTAATCAACTTAATGAAATACCTTGAATTTAAAAATCAATGGTTGTATAGTAATTAATTTAAATTGAATTTATATGGTTTAAATTTTTTTAATCTATTTTTCTTTCTGCTCGTTTCTATTCCCCTACCTCCTTTTCGGGGACAAAAAGTTTTGTGTGGGGGAGAGTGTAAGACCCGTAAATTTTAACTGTTTTAATAATGTGATTAATTGAATTTTTATGAAATTTTAAATAATAAAATTCTGAAATAAAAATTTAATATTTGGAATATGCCTATTTGAAATAGCAACTGGTAAATTTTCATCAGATAATATTGAAGATTATTTTCTTGTAATTTTATTTTAGTTCAAATAGGTTAAAAATCGATGGTAATAAAATGTTTTCTAAAACTAAATATTTTTACGTAGAAAATTTGTAAATCATCTTCTAAGTGTGACGTTGTCTTTCGTTTTTCCAAATTTGAACTGTTATTGCTCCGTTTATCTTATTTTCGGCAAATTAGCAGCATTTTCGGTACCAATTATCGGCTTTTGATAAAATGATCGTACCATTGATATCTGTATACCGTTTTGATCGTGTTATTATACAGATCTTTACGGTATATTCAATTTTGTGTTTTGTAGTCCTGGAAGTGGCGAAATCTATGGAACGTTTTCTGTAGCGGTTTCGTATTTTTTGGCTTTTGTTTTTTCCTTTTCTTGTCTTATCATTTTTCACCCTGATAATGAACAGCTTTGTGAATTTAAGATGCACGTTCATTTTACAAATTTTGGGTTCACAATATACGTTGCATTTTTTATGCACGTTCAAAATTCTCAGGCTCATATTCCTTTATTCATGCCTGTTCATTTTTTCATATACGTGCATATTTTATTCCTATTTACTGGTCTTTTCTTCTTCTCTACCACATTCCTTCCTTCTCATGTGTTCGACCATCATCCTTTCACCTTGCCTACGTGTTCTCTCCTCCCACTCAGTTGACAGCCATGTTTCCCTTCCCAACCATAGTCAAGCACACCGCCATTTCCAAAGCTTCCAACCGAAACCCATTAGCCTTTGTTCTCCCCAGCCTCTTAAGCAAACCACGCGTAGCAGCCAAAATTTGTTTCATGCCCTCCTTCAATTTTAAGGTATGTATAGTATATGTTTATATATATATATATATTATCTTATAAGTAGTACTAGTATATATGTATACATACAATGTTTATGTCGCACCAGGTTATTCTGCACTTCGACTATGTTTTACAAATCAAACATATTTTTTATTTTTATTTTTATGTATACTGATCTGTCGAGATCATATATAGGTTATTATAAAAGCTACAGTATATAATATATATTAGTTTGCGGCTGTTGTAGTATGTAAGCATAGTGATATTATTATATAGTATTTTATTTTCTGTTGAGGCCATACAATAAATATGAGTATATATTAATTTCTATATTTTACCTATTACATATATATATACTTGTTTTTTTCTGTAGTTTATAACTGTTTATGTATAACAATAATATAAGTGGGGTTATATATGTGTCGTATTTGTGCACACGTGTTAGATATATATATATATATATATATATATATATATATATATATTGTTTTGCTTATTTTGTTCAAAGATTGAATTATATATACAATATATTTTGGTTTGAACTAGAATTGTTGTTTCTGTAATGACTTATATTATGTTTAATTAAATAATGTTGTTTAAACCTTATTTTCGAAAATACATTGATTTTTAATATTACTTTATATGTAATTGTGATATAGCATATATATGTCTAGATTCGAATATTTATCTTAATATGAAGTAATATAGGTGTTGAGTATTATATTAGTTATATTACAGCCAGTGTATATATATAAGACTTATATTCTATGTTCATACTTTGCTTTACAATCATTAGTCATATGTTGTTATATATGTGTGTGTGTGTGCGCGCGCGCGCGCGCGCGCGAAATCTTTGTTTTACCTTACTATTTTGTCATTATTTAAAGTATATTATACATTGGTTTAGTATATTTTATGTATATAGAGTTATGCGTGGGGTTATATATGTATGTTAGTAAAATATATAGTCAGCTACTAAGTCATGTAAACTGTCGGTCTATATGAACTGTATGGTTTTATAATTGGTTATTATATATAGATGTATACGGGTTTTGGGACCGTTAGCTTATAAATCTTATAAATATAGAGTTTTAGTACACATAAGTTTTAAATAATCCATTTATATTACATATGCAGTTATTTTAATGTTGAAAACTATATAGACTTTAAACTAATATATATATATATATATATATATATATGAGTTTGATTTAATAATGATTGGAAAGTTATATTATTTAATATTTGTCTGTGGTGTTTAACGTATACATATTTTATTTTAGTATATGTGATGATAATTTAAAAACAATAATTTTGATATATATATATATATATATATATATATAAAATTTAATATGTGTTTAAATTAATAGTGATTTGAAATTGAATTTATTCAAATACGTTTGATTTGAAATTTATTAAATTTGATATTTTAAAGGATATGATTTTCTTTTGAAATATTTATATATATTTTGTGTGTTTAAATTTGAAATATGACATTATATGTATATATAGTTACAGATATATATACGTTCACTGATACAATTTACTTTCATCGATCCAATTCTGATTTGATTTCGTCTATTCTTTGTTATCAACTTTGATCATCGAATTCGTGCTTGGATACGTAACTCAATTTCAGAGTTCGTATCAGTGTGCGTATCTGTGTCATCTCCTGTTCTCTCGAGCCTCGAAAGGCGAGCAATCACTCATGATTAATGTTCTTATATTTATTAAATTTGATTTCAATTGGAACGACAATTGAAATATGATGTTGTTAGTTATTTACATTGCTATGCTGTTATCTGTATCTGTTCACCTGTGACATCTGACAACATTATCTCTTATTTATATTGATGATATATGTCTGCTATATTATTATCATATCTGTTATCACTCTGCTAGTTCCCTGTTAGTTTAGAATTCACTATGGGTTGAAATAATACATACCTAAATGATCTATAGAATAGGAGAAACTCGTTATGGATTGAAATGATAGACCCAAGCGATTTTCATTGAATTGAATTCGGGATTACGGGTTGAAATGATATATACCCGTATATATTTGAATTGTGGATTGAAATAATAAATATCCGTATCACTTGACCATAGGATAGAAATTTATATACATACATCGTTGGTCAATATATAAATATTTTGAAATCTATTTCTATAGTTTTGGAAAAATATGGTTTTATATATATATTGATTTTAGATATTATATAAATGTTATTTATATATATAGTTAAATTCTTGGTTTAAGCTATGAATAAATTTGTTTACTATAAAATAAGTTTAATAATGAAGTTGATTTTATTAAAGTATAATATGGATAAATATTCATTTAAATTATATTTTAATATAGAGTTTATAATGATCTTTATAAATTAAGGTTGAGAAAATGGATTTGAAATTAATTTGAAATTGTATTTAATTAAGAACTATATTTAATTAAAATCGATTTGGAACTTATTGAATTTGAGATTTTAAAGGATATGATTTTATAACTTGGTTTTTTGTTTAAGGTGATTTAAATGAATATACCAAGCTTAAATAAATTGAAGGAATATTAAGCTATTTGAAGTTTAAAAGTTTATTTAAATGATATTGGATTTATTAAGTAAATATTTCAACACTAAATAATAGTAAATTGAATTTGATATATATGGAATTATCAAAAAAAATTAGTTTTAAAATTATGGAATATATAAAGCTTTGAATTATATGGAAATCGAGATGGTTTACTTGAGGTTCAAATCTGTAATTGAAATTAGTATAAATTGAAATAGAGTATTGAAAACTGAATTTGGTTGAAATTTATGAATTGAGATTTGGTTTAAATTGGATTTTTGATTCAAATTGATTTGAATCAATTTGTGAAGTTGAGGAAATTATTTTATTTTATAAAGTAATTTTAAATTTAAAACTATTTTATTATATAAACTATTTGAATATCTAAACTGTTGAAGGGGTGGAAGTTATGGTTTCAAAGCTACGAAATTCAAAGTATTATGTTTTGAAAATGTTATATTTTCAAGTGTTTGGTTTCGAAAGTGTTATAACTTTGAAAATACTAGGATTCTAAAAATGGATATATTTGAAATGGAAATGATATCTTATTCGGTTTTGAAATGGAAATGATACCGTATTGATATGGTTTTGAAATGGCAATGATATTTCGGTTTTGAAGTATATACTATTTTGAAAATGACCACGGTGTAATAATAACATTTGGTTGTTAACGAGACTGGGATCGGAAGTTGTCATACTCTCTGCCAACCTCGAAAACCACTTTAACAACCGTATACGCGTTGGAGATTCCAGAATGAAGTAGGATGGTAGCAACATTCTATTTAGGTATGTACGTGGACTCGACTCCCGTGAGTTCGCATAAGGTGGCTAAAACAGGAGCGGTTGACGGGCTAATGAGGTAGCTCCTCTTATCGGACATGCTCCTTCGATACCATTCTATTACTTTGTGATTTATTGAGTGCACCTTTGATTTTTGGAAGTGTGGCTCGAGGTGGGCGGTAGTGGCTGCTACGCATTACCACCGGTCCTGAAAAATAATTGGTATAACTTCCATGGCATTGCCTAGTCGTGCCGTGTTACCTACCCTAGCGAACCTTATACGATTTTGTTTTGTACCATACCTATGGAGTGCCCTCTGACAACGCCCAGTGCGGGGAAGATTACGGTACTATATAGATTATGAGAATACATAAAATGTGTTAAGGTGGATATTGGGTAACTCCTTAACGCTATTTTCAAGTATATTATACTTTACTTTAGACATTATTATAATAGCGTGTATTACTACATAGTAGATTGTTTAACGGATCCTTAGAGGATGGTTATCCCAAACATCCTTTGAGTTACTTGTATTTCAGTTGTTATTTCACGTGAGTTGGATTAATTGATATAAGAATGTTAATCCTGACTCGAGTGTTTTGTGTTTTGCTTTACTTTTGGGTCAAACTGAGTGATTCTGCTTTTGAGACTCACCTTTGGAGTTGGAGCTTCGCTTGGAGATCCAGCTATCTATCCAACTTTCAGTTATCAGTTGATTCTAGTGATGTATTCTGATCTTGTTTTTGACTATTGTATTTGAGACTTCTGTTGTATTTCATTTAACTTTGTTATGTATATAGTATCTTCATGAACTACTATCTTTTATTTCCACTGCATATTGTATATTACTCTGTGTCTGTAATTCTGTGATTTATTTATTTACTGTAAATCTTGAGTTATGCCAAATATAAATTACAACTTGATATTTTGAGCAATTCAATTTCAGCATGTTTGGAAGTGAGTGGTTGAAAATATCAAGTCGTTACAAAAATTCTATATGCTTTGCTGCGATCCGAATATCCAACAAAGAATCCTTCATTGGCTTTCGAGTCAAACTTTCCTAATTTTTTTTATTTAATATAAAACATTTTGATCCGAAAGTTCTAAAGTATGATACTTTAGATTTTCTTCCAAAAATTATTTCAAAACAAGTTTGTTTAGTCATAGGACGTATGGTTACTCTATTAAAAACATAACAAGATGTGGCAATAGCTTCAGTCCAAATATGTTTTGGTAGACCACTACTATTTAATAGTGTTCGTGCACATTCTTGTAATGTACGATTTTTTCTTTCTACTACACCATTATGTTGAGGTGTGCGGGGAAAAGAAACATTATGACTTATTCCTTTTTTATTACAAAATTAGTAAAAAGATCATTTTCGAGTTCTCCACCGTGATCACTTCGAATATTTTTAATTTTCAAATCCATTTGTGTTTTAATTCTTTTAGCAAAAAATTTAAACATTCTAAAGGTGTCACTTTTACGTTTTAAAAATAAAGTCCATGTATATCTTGAAAAATCGTCCACTATTATGAAAATATATTTGTTGTGATTTATAGATCGTACTTGCGTTGGACCAAATAAATCTAAATGTAATAATTCTAATGGTTGTTTTATAGAAATATTATTTTTAGATTTAAAAGATCTTTTCTTTAGTTTTCCAATTTGACAATCGTCACATAAATTTTCTACTTTGTAATTTATTTTAGGTAAACCTCTAACTAGCTCATATTTTGCTAATTTATTAATATATTTAAAGTTAATATGACAAAATCGTTTATGCCACAACCATGGATCGTCATGTTTGACGGTTACACACAAATTTGAATTTTTATTTATATTCATGTTTAAGACATAAATATTTTTGTTTCTAAAACCCTCAAATATAAGTTGTTTGTTATTATCGAAAATATTCTATCTATCTTTTTCGAAATTGATTTGAAAACCTTTATCGCATAATTGACTGATACTAAATAGGTTGTGTTTTAGATTTTATACTAACAAAACATTTGTATTAATAGGAGAGTTAGAAATACTAAAGTTGATGACTTCTCAATGCCCACTACATATCCTTTTGAGTTATCTCCAAAAGTTACTATTCCACCATCGATGTATGTTATATTTGATAACATTTTTGAATTTTCGGTCATATGCTTGGAGCATCTGCTATCTAGTATCCATTTCTCCTTATTTTTTATTTTAGGTACCTGCAAAATAAAAGATGATTTAATTGGTACCCATATACTTTGTTAGGGTCCTAGATGTTAGGAGAAGTAGGTAGCCATACCCAAGAAGGTTTGGTGCCTTTATGAATATAATTCTTATTATAGACTACATTTTCTAAGAAATTATTAATATATTTTTGTCTAATCAAACTATTATTTGTCTTAGGAATCCAAATTTTCATAATTCTGGTATTCATATTAGACTTAGGTGAACTATTAGTTTTTTTTATAAATACAACTATATTTTTTAATATCATTCCCTCTTTGTTTAGGAGTATTTTTAAATCCCATTCCATTTCAATTACCTGCTGGTTTTGAAGTGTTGATAAGATTTTCCAAATCCTGTTTTCCTTTATTAAATTTTGAAACATTATTTGTAATTTTATCTAATATTTCTTTTAATTCTAAATTTTCAATATTTCAATATTTCAATATTACTCTTCAAGCTGTCATTTTCTTTTAACAAGTTATCCTTTTCTAATTTAGTTTTATCAAAATCAATAGTAATAGCCTCACTTTCAACCAAATTATTTTTAATTTTTTCTTGAGATAATTCTAGATCTTCTTTTAAAATAATTTTTTCAGCTTTTAACATTCCTACTTCAAGTTCTAATCTATTTAGTTTGGCTATATGTTCTTTGTTTAAATTTTTATTTTGTCTAAATTTATCATCTAATTCCATGCTAAGTTATAATAATTCATCATAGCTAAGTTTGGGACATACCTCATCAGTTTGTGTCATAAAGCACACATTAGCTTGTTCTCCATCACTATCGTTATCACTATCCAATGATGAAGAATCTAAGTCATCTTATGTTACTTTTAAAGCCGCCTTCTTTTTGAATTTTTCAAATTTGTTCTTCTTTTTATCATTATTGAGCTTGGGACAGTATTTCTTCGTATGTCCAAATTGGCCACATTCATAACATTTGATTGATGTTTGATTTGTTGAGCTTGATTTTTTTCCTTTCTGAAATTTAGTCATTTTCCTAAACTTCTTGAATTTGTTGTAGTTTTTGGCGATAAATACAATTTATTCTTCGTCTAAGTCGGAGTCTTCATTTGTTGCGGGGAATGCTATGTTCTTCTTCTCCGAATTTTGCTGTTTTCGTGCCTGCAAATTAGCTTCATAGGACATTAAATTTCCTATTAATTCTTCAACTAAGAGTGCTGAGAGATCATTAGCTTCTTCGATAGCTAATACTTTTCTTTCCCATTTTGGAGTTAAAGAATTGAGTATTCTAGATACTAAATCAAAAATTATGAATTTGACTCCAAGTGCCATCAAATCGTGTTGAATGGTTTGAAATCTAGAGTACATGTCTACTATAGATTCATTTTGTTTCATTTTAAATGATGAAAATTGATTTTGTAAAATTGAAATCTTATTTTATTTAACTTTGTTTGTGCCTTCGTGTATAACTTATAAGGTACGCCAAATGTCAAATGTAGTGTTACATAACATGACACCTGAAAATTCATTCTTATCAAGTGAAAAAAATAGAACATTAATAGCTTTGGAATTATTAGAAGCTGCGGTTTTTTGTGCATCAGTCCATGTGTTCATAGCAGTGTCAGGTGCTTCATATTTATTTTGAGCGGCAGACCAAGTTTCTAATCCATTAGCTTCCATAAAAATTATCATACGTGTTGACCAATATGCATAGTTAGAACCACCAAAAAGTGGAGGTCGTGCTGTAGATTGACCTTCTTGAAAAATACTTGCCGTATTATAGTGATTCAAAAACGTGTTACTGTATTTTGATCTAACCTTGTTCTGATATCAATTGAAATTCTACAGGGTGGATCGTGTAGTGTATATGCAAGTATATGTGATAAAATATATGATGCAACTAAAAATAATAATCTAGGTAAATATAGAATAAGCACACCAGGATTTTATACTGGTTCGGACCTCTCATCCTACGTCCAGCCTCAAAGCTCCCCTTCGAAATTCGACTATCAAACACCCTCACTTCGCCCGGAGGAATAGGCTTGGTTATAATAGCTTGTTCTTGTCAAGTATGTGTTCTTTAACACGGATATTGACTAATAAATACAAATACTTCCAATATAAATATCTAGAGAATATTGACTGTGAAGAACTGGATATACGGAAGAGTGAAATACAAGTATAGATTGCTAGAGATCAAGAATATAATAGAGTATGTAAGTAAAGAGCATAAGTAAGTAAGGTAAGTGTTCCCTTTGATTTCTTGATGTTATATATAGTTGTAGAGAGGTTCCTTGAGTATTTGCATCCATCAACAAGTGCTCTATAGTTGCTTCTGTTGATGGTGAAGAGTAGCAGTGAAGAGAAGCAAAGACGTCTATTCAAATATGGCGGTTGAAATTTGAATTTAAATTTCGAGTTTGAAATCAGACGTCTGACATTTGTATCAGACGTCTAACACTATACATTTTCTGTATATAGTAGACTTTCATATATATATATGAGTGCATCTATCAGACATCTAGTTCTGTCCGTTTTGGTGTTCCAGAGGACTTTTCCAGACGTCTGGCTTGTGCACCCAGACGTCTGAAATCTTTACAAGTCTGTTTTTTGCATCTTTCTTGTTGCTTCTTTGATCCTATCAACTTTTAGTCTCTTGTAGCATTCTTTGAGCCTTGTTCTTGTCTTTCTAGTGATGTTGCTCTAGCAAGTACCTCTATTTAGAAATATATATGGATATTCGATTTCCACTGTATAGTTGTTGTCATCGAAACCGTAGATTTGATTTCCTAACAAAAACCCTTCAAATTTCCATCCACATGTTCCATTGCACGAACCTGACCCCCTTGCGGATGATCATCTTCATAACTCCATCATCATCAATTCATTCTCATCAAGGCACTTTTAGATGTCCACATCGATTGTAGAATTAGCATACCAAAGTTTCGAACTCATTCTATCGGAGCATCACTCCTTCGCCTTGTCATTTCATCATCGATCTTCATCGCGTTGATATCATTGAAATCGAACGTCGTATAATAGAACAAACACATGTGCACGTACCCTGAGACAACAAGCACATGCCTCCAGAGCCATGCCCTATATGATCGGTACCGACTATATTTGGTTGGCCAACACTTGGCCAAAGCTGGTTAAGTACCTCTAGCTTTCCCCCAATTGGCCCTACATTGTCCCAAAGTCTCCTTCACCTTGACCCGAAGTAGTTGCATGGAAAACTCGAAGCATATTTGATCGGTATCCTTTGATTTGAGTTAATTAAAATTTGAATCTCTATCCTTCTTTGAAAATCTATTCATGTATAGTGTATTTGTAAACTAATATTTAAAATTAAAATGTTTATATATTATGTTGTTTGAGTTGTTGATGTTGAATTGGGTTTCTGATAGATTCGTATGATCAACGCTATCGATAAGATTTCCAAAACACTTTGACAGAACAAACTGACACAATATTATTTTAAAATTTGGTTAATGAAATAAATTTTGGTACATAAGTTTATGGAACTTAATAAATTGATTTAAGTTGATAATCTGAAATGATAATACTTGATTTACCATTTATTGTTCTACAAATGAATTTATAAATAGTTGTTTATAAATTTATTTGGGAACTGAAATGAATTTAAAACAAGAATTTCAGAATTCAAATTCCGATGATTTCGAACTTTGGTTTAAAGTTTTAAAAAGGGATATATTATTTAAAATATTTTCAAATAGAAATTTGTTTCCAAAGAATTTTAAAGTTTAAAATTAGTGCACTTCTCTTTGTCGCTGGAAAATAACTTCGGTGATGACTGCAGCATCATCGACGTTCATTTTCGAGTTTCGAAGTGAAGAGACTGTTCTGTAGTCTTGCTACAGCTTTGTTTTGGGAATTTAATTGATTTGAAATTCTAAAATATAACTTGATTTATAATATATATAGATATATGATTTAAAATTGATTTGACATATTATGTATATAAAATTACTTATTTCCAAATGGTTTGAAGGTAATCGGAAATTTAGTGCTTAAATTTTAGCTTGAAGAATAATTTCAATTATAAAAAGAAAATCAAAAATTTGGATAAATGATTCAAGCCTGAGATAATTGATTTGAAAGTTTTATTTGTATAACACACAATTTCATTCCAATATAACTTACCTTAATTTTCAGAAGTTGAATATGTAATTGGATAATATACAATATAAAAAGATTTTATAAATAAAATTTGAGTGGTTATAATAAAGGTTATACACTTAAATTTTAGTTATAAAAGATTAATAGAGGTAAATAAAGAAAAAGGAATTTAAAGAGTTTTATTTAAATAACTTAATAATCAAATTTGATTTAATATGGAACCTTAAGTCTAACCTAGGAATTTTAATAAAAGTTATTTCCTGAAATGAGTATGTTTGTATAATAAATAATGTATCTTTGAATAGATAAAATAAAATATATTTGAATGGGATATCTTGTAATAAAGTTTATTTAACTTGGAATCATAGTTTAATTGATGTCTAAATGAACAAATGTGTAAAGAAATTTGATTGTTATATTTGCTATGATAAATATTTTATTTATGTAATAGATATGTCTTGAAAATGAATAATTATGGCTTAAATAGAAAATTGTATTTTTAATATCACTAAAATTAGATAATTGAGAATTTGGTTTTCAAATGGAATTTTAAGTGTAGCTTATTGCAGGAATATCTTATTTATGAAATGAGTATTTTAAATAAAGCGTTAGGTTATGTAACGACCCGGAATTTTGACCATATTATTATAGTAAGTTTTTAATCCAATTTAACTAAAATACAAGTTTTTCATTTATAAATAAATAAGATTTTTGGCATTATTAGTTATATATGTGTTATAAAGGAAATTTAAAATAGACTCTTTTAAGAATATTTAAAATAAAATCTGTTTTATTCAATTAAATTAAAGGCTATGTATTAATGACATCTAATATCAGATATATAAATGTAGTTGATAATAATAATATTTACAATAGCACAATTCTATTCATATTAAATATAAATATGAAATATATTAATGCAAATATAAGTTATAAATCAAATATTTGGAAAATTTAACTTTAAATAAAAATAAGATTAAGAAGTGATTCTAACAACAACTCTTATAATTAGAATAAAATAAAGCTTATAGATATTTAACATAAGTATAACATAAAAACATGAATATTAAAACGTAAGTATAAAACATAAATATAAAATATAAGAAGTAAATAGAAATATAAAATTTACAAATACAATATTATGAATCAAATGCTTGAAAAATCTAAATTACAAATAGAATACAACTAATATAGTCAAAACGATAATTATATTAACTTTACTCAAACATATAAGATAAGTTAAAAAAACAGAATAACCTGTAACATTTATTTGTACAATGCAAATTCTTTAACAAAGATTATAATAGTTCTGGAAATTTTGTATGCATAAGAAAACAAGTATTCACATCAAATAAAACAAATATCTTTGTACTAAATTTTAGTGTCAGCCAATATTAATTAGCTGTAAATAAATATAAAGACACAAGCATTTAATTAGCACAACTATTTGTCAAAAATAATCTTTCAGCCGAAATATTTGAATCATCTCAGATTTTTAGTACATTAACATAAAGCAAAATACTATCATAACCAGGGAAGGCTTATACTAGAAGCTGTGACCACTGTTCAAAAACTGTTCTTATCTATAAATACTACACCATAATACTTGTTCATATTATTTAGTTCGTTTACAACTTAAGAAGCAAAACCTGAGAAAAGCAAAAGAAATATAAATAAACATCATATTTTCAAACTTAATCAAATTCAAAGGCAAAGGGAAGTTACAGGGATTCATTCTTCAAAACTGCAGTCTTCCTTCATCAACAAATTCCCCTCTGTTTCAACAATTCATTTTGGTGAGCAAACTTAATCTTTGAAATTTAATTCTTAATAATTGATTCATGAAGAATAATATGTTGATGTATATTGTTCTGGGATGTTTTGTTAATTACTGTAAGCTCTGCATATTGATGTTCTTCAAATTTCAAATTGCTGAGGCAAAGAAAAACAGAGAATGAATTATACTCTTCATATAAACATTTTTACTTAGAAATCTAACTAAATAATTTTGTTTAAACTAAAGATCAAAGCATGGAAAGTTGTTTAAAGGTTGGTTGTACAATATAAAGACTGTAAATTCAAATATACAGTATAAAGTAAATCAATGGTTAAAATTTATACATTTAAATTGTAAGTTTGAATTTATATCTTGAATAAACATTAAAAGGTAAGATTTTTGATACAAGAATTAAGATTTTTAGATAACAATATAGAGTGCGGTTTGCAAAAGAACCGAAAATGCCTTTTGTCAATTCCTATCGATTCAATCAATTTTAGATGTTGAAATTTATGGTGAAGCAAGATGGTTGATTCAGGAACACAGGAAAAATGTTAAAAAAAATTCGAATGCATGGAAATTTGGGACCGATCGAAAGTAGGGTTTTGGGTTCGACAGTTTTGGGGTCTGCAACTTTTATGTTTGCGTCGCCGTATTCAACCAAGCTCCATGAGATTTTGGGAGGTGGTAGAGGAAGTTGAGGGTGAGGTACGGCCGGAATTTCTTGACCTCTGGTGATCGAGGTTGTGTGGACGTGGAGTTTTCCTCTATCGTGTTCATGTTTCAGTTCGTATTTTCGAGCATATTTCGGTTTCGACCTTATCTTGTTAATCTGGGCTGTGTATTCGAGTGAGAGGTCAGATTAGGGTTTGCTGGGACGTCGTGGGTCGCCAGAAACGTTGGCGAACCACCGTGCACGTGCATGGTGGCGTCGTGTCTGTTGATTGAGTTTGGGGGGGGGGGGGGGGTTGTCGCGTGGTTTTACTCGGGTATATTGGCAGATTTCTTCGAGTATGATTTGGGGTGTGAGCGTGAGTGTTTTCGTGTGTTTTCTACAGTAGTTTAAAACTCAAACTTAAAAAAAAAAGAATAGTGGAAGGAGAAGAGGGATGCACGAGATAGACGCGTGAAAGTTCTGGGAAGTCACGAGGTTGACTCAAGCATTGCACGATGTTTACTTCGGGTTTAAATCTTCCAGGGATTAACCAAATAAATTCTTAAGTTCAAGGATAAACAAGTCGTATATAAATTAAGTTATTAATGTTGATGGGTTTTAAGGCTAAACTTGATTTAAATTTATCAAGAATTGTTTTCAAACGTAAGATAGTTAATTTAAATTGGACGTTAATTAAGAATGTAACCTTATAATTAAAATTAAATAAGTAGTTTAAGATTTAATTAAATTTGTAATTAAAGATTTTTAATAATAATCTTGTGTAAATCCATTTGTAATTAAGAATTTAATTAACCATTTAAAGTTAATTGGTTAATAAATAGCAGTTAACTAATTAAATAATCAATTGAGGATTAAACGACTAAGTTAATTAACAATTAATGTTTAATTAAGTAATTAGTAATAATTAAATGAGTAATTAAGTCTTATAAATCAATAATTAAAGTTATTAGCTAATAATCGAGAATTAATTAATTAAATTGAATTAGTAATTACAGAAGTAATTAATAAATAAGTTGATTAATGAGTAATTAAATAAGCAAGAAAAAAATGGTTTATTAATTAAGTTTAATTAATCAAACAATTTTGATATGAATCGATGCTTCTGTTCTGATTGACTGATTTGATTATCTGTCTAAGTGTAGTTGACAATGTATCTGAGAGTAGATAATCAGCTTATATTTGATTTATCTGTGATAAATGCTATGTGAATTCAATTGTTGAATTAAACTGTTTAAAATTTATTAAACAACTTGGCCTCTAAAATGGCGTTTGGATTTCGATGAGACCGGGATCGGGTGTCAATTTGATATTCCGAAAACCACATCGATCCAAATTAAACGTTAGGTCATGACATCTCAAGTGAAGATCGAGATGGTGTTTTCAGAATGCAAGGGTTATCGTCGTTAACTCTGAGGGTGATTCCAAAACGAGTGTAACGAGATAATGCCTTCGGTTTTGTTCGAACCCGGAACGAACTTGTATGGATTGAATGCTTTCATCACATCATCAGGCGGACGATGAGCATTCTAAGAGATATGTTCTATAAAGGTAAACGCAGCCTCAAGCCTCGTCAACCGGGAATGGCTAAAACAGGGGATGTGCAGCAAGGTTAGGTGGGTCATGCCCAAGCAGGACGAGATATACCCCTGTCTAGATGTCCTTTTTTATTCGGCCGTGTGGACAGTTGGTCTGCAGCCAACTACGGGGCCAACTACGGGGTTATCTTGTTCGGGACTGTTCAGTAAGGAATGGTTTTGGCCTTTTGTTGCAGGGGAGTTAGGGTGGCTCCTCGGTACGGTGATCTAGGCCACGTACTGTGACGGGCGGTACCCCAGTAGCCCTGCCATTGTATGGGATCCAATTTCCAATAAGAGCCGTACGTTTTGGTTGTGCCCAACTACGTTGGAATGTGAGATGTAAGCATTTCAGCTATTTCTGTATTTTACTTGAATACCCTAGACACTATTATAATATCACTGAATTTCCTACAAAGTGTTTGGTTAACGTAAGGTAAAAACTTACCCGTATTTATGCGTGGGAAGTCTTACGTGATACCTTTATTTCAAATTGATTTTTCACAAGGTTTAAACAACTTTAAACCACGTTTACCTCATACCAGAACCATGTCTGACCCCGGGAGTTTATATTTTTGTTTTTCATAAACTCTTGGGTACTTCAAAATTTTTATGAGTAGCCAAATGATAGGCTTTGGAGTTTAGAGTTTCTGGAGAGTTGGTCAAGCAGCGAAGACCAGACGTATGTCTCTCTCGCAGTTAGTGAATGATGTATTTGGGGATGTATGTACTGACAGATATGTATATGATTATCCTGTGGTACGATATTGTATAACTCTGATGTATATATATAACTATGTAATAATTATGTTGGTGTATTATATTTTGTTCCATTCCGCTGTGAGATTCTGATGTTGTTATTTCTTTCTTTCTATTCTTTTCTATTTCTATCCCTTTCTTTCTTTTTTGATGATACGTCTTTCTGGGATTAGAAAGGCGGATCGTCACAGCTGATATCAGAGCGCTAGGTTGAGAGAGTACCTAGGCTCTTGAATCATATCTATCTTGAGAGTGCTTATTTGTATTTTCATATAATTATATACCTATCTAAATTTGTTGAGTTACCTGTCCAGGTGGCCAACATGAGTGCTGAAAGGAGAGGCAGAGGTAGGGTCAGTACCTCAACTGATAATGGACGAAGACAAAATGCTAGTGAGGCTGTAAATCCAGTACCGCCTCAAGTTAATTTTGCAGCTTTATGTAAAGACTTCAACAACCTTGGAGGCCAACCATTTAAAGGGTCAGAATCGATAATTGAAGTTCAAGCTTGGCTACGCTCTTGTGAGCGCATTTTTAAGAATATGAGGTTGTCTAATGATCGGAAAAGGGAAATGGCATCATGGCAATTGCAGGGAGGCGCAGCAGCATGGTGGGATGCAACAATTGCAAATATTCCTGAGGAAGATATTTCATGGGAAAGATTTAAGGAGTTATTTGAGGAGAAGTTTATGCCAACAGCAGGGAAAACTCAATTGTACCAAGATTTTCTGAATTTGAAGCACGAAGCATGTCTGTTTCTGAGTACGAGACCAAATTCAATGAACTTTCATGCTATGGACCAAGACTCATTGATACTCCCCTCAAGAAGAACGAAAAGTTTATGCAAGGATTGAGATCAGAATTTCATGATAAGATGACGGTGCTCGTGAAAGGATCTTTTGTTGATTTGATTGATATGGCTTTGAGATATGAGAATTTGATGAGCAAGAAATCAGAGGGAACAACAGCAGTTTCGAGAGGGAATTTTGTTAACCCAAATAAAAGGAAGTTTAATCCACTTTGGAAAAGGCAAGGCAAGGGAAAGAAACCGGGAGGAAGCAACAACGGACCCCGCAAGTGTTATAATTGTCAGCAAGTTGGACATTTGGCAAATCAGTGTCCTCAAGGAGGATCTCAACAACAGCAACGTCAAAGTGATCCAGGATCATCATTGGTTTAGAGATCGTTGTGTTTTAATTGTCACCAGCCCGGTCACATGATCAAGAATTGTCCACTTTTGCAGAGGGCGCCTCAGAATAAGGTCTTTGCGCTGGAAGCAGGTCCATCTTCTTCTTCTCAAGGCAAAGGGGTATTGGAAGGTACCTTACTCTTAGATAGAAAATATATTAAAGTTTTGTTTGGTTCGGGTGCTTCTTTGAGTTTCATTCCTCTGGAATTAGTAGAAAAGTTCTTTCTCAACCATAGTACCGTGGATCGTCCCATTTTTGTATCTAATCCTATAGGTGGGGCAACCAAATTAGATACGATCTATAAGGACTTGAAGATTTCTTATATGTCTCATAGTTTTTCTTGTGACCCTTATGTGTTAAATTTTAAGGGATTTGATCTTACTTTGGGAATGGATTGGCTCGATAAGTATAAAGCGGTCCTGAATTATGATGAGAGGACAGTTTCGCTGGAGACTGATTTTGGGTAGGATTGCCAAAGTGTCGTGCAATAATTCTGGATTTCACTTGAGTAGTCTTTTGCAAGGAGTTGAGACTCCTGAAGAGAAGGTTGAAGAAATCGATGTGGTTCAAGATTTTCCTGATGTTTTTGGAGAAAGTTAAGTGTCTGCCTCCACATCGAGAGATTGAGTTTCGTATTGATTTGATTCCAGGAGCAGTGTCGGTGATTCAGCCCAGTAGGAGAATGGATCCTAGGGAGAGGGAGGAGTTAATTAAGCAGACATAGGATCTTTTGGAGAAGGGTTTGATTAGACCCAGTTTTTCTTGTTGGGGCTCTGCTGCGGTGTTTGTCACCAAATCGGATGGATCGCTGAGGTTTTGTGTTGATTATAGAGAATTGAACAAAGTGACCATTCGAAATAAATATCCTTTTCCTCGTATCGATGATCTCTTTGACCAGTTGCATGGAGCTTCTATCTTTTCTCAATTGGATTTAGCTTCAGGTTTCCATCAATTGATGGTAGCTGAGGATAGTATTCCCTTGACTGCATTTAGGGGACGAATTGTTTTTATGAGTGGTTAGTTATACCTTTCGGGTTAACCCACACTCCTGCCTATTTCGTTGACCTGATGAACCGAGTCTTTAGAGATGTGTTGAATAAATTCGTTCTGGTATTCATCGATGATATCTTGGTCTACTCCAAATCTGAAGAGGAGCACAGGCATCATTTGAGGATTGTATTGGAGACTTTGAGGAAGCATGTGTTGAAGGCAAAGTTCTCCAAGTGCCATTTTTGGAAATCGGAAGTTAAATTTTTAGGGCACATTGTTTCTGGAGAAGGTATCTCTGTAGACCCAGCGAAGGTGAAACTATTCTGGAATGGAAGCACCCGAAGACACCGACTGAAGTTCGCAGTTTTCTGGGTTTGGTTGGCTACTACAGAAAATTTATTAAGGATTATTCCAAGATTTCTTCACATCTGACTAAGCTGACTAGAAAAGGAGCTAAATTCAAGTGGACACCTCATTGCGAGGAAGCTTTTCAGGAATTGAAGACAAGGCTAAACAGTGCACCAGTGCTTGCTGATGGGAAGAGCAAACTTGAAGTGCATACTGATGCTTTTCTAGTTGGACTGGGAGCAGTTCTGATGTAGAATGGCAGGGTAATTGCGTATGCGAGTCGGCAATTGAACCCACATGAGAAGAACTACGCTACGCATGATCTAGAATTGTTAGCCATTGTTTTTTCTTTGAAGATCTGGAGACATTATCTTTTGGGAGAAAAGTTTGAGTTATTCACGGATCATAAACCGTTGAAATATATTTTCTCTCAAAAAGACCTTAATTTGAGACAGCAGCGATGGGTCGAATTTATGGCATCCTATGATTTGGATATTCTATATACTCTGGGAAAGGCAAATATTATAGCCGATGCTCTTAGTAGAAATGCGTTCTTATCTCTTTTGCAGATCATTCCATCTCTCCAGGAAAAGATCACTAGTAAGCAAATGGAGGATAAATCTTTTGAGGAAATAATTCTTGGAACTAAGGACGGTCGATATTCGGATTTCAAGGTGGACGATCATGGTGCTTTAGGAATTAATGGTCGTTTGTGTGTGCCTAATATAGATGGACGGAGGCAAGAAGTCTTAGCTGAGTGTCATCGATCCAAATTGAATATTCATCCGGGAATCTCAAAGATGTATAAGGATATGAGGAGAGTTTTCTGGTGGTCGAGCATGAAGAAGGATGTAGCTAGGTTCGTAAATAGTTGTGCCATCTGCCAACAAGTTAAGGGAGATCAACAGAAGTCAGCCGGACTATTGTAGCCTTTGGAAATTCCAGATTGGAAGTAGGAAATGATGTCGATGGACTTCGTCGACGGTTTGCCTAAAAACAGGAAAGGAAATGAAGGCATATGGGTTATTGTGGATTGTTTAACGAAGAGTGCCCTTTTTATACCGGTTAAGGCAACTCGTACTGCAGCTTCTCTGGCAGAGATTGTCTTAAAGGAGATAGTCAGATTACATGGTGTTCCTGTTAGTATAGTAAGTGACCGTGATCCTATTTCCACCAGCAAATTCTAGGAAGCTCTGCAATCAGCTATGGGAACAAGTTTGAGATTGAGTACAGCCTATCATCCTCCGACGGACGGACGGACGGAGAGGCTTAATCGTATTCTTGAAGATATGCTGCGAGCTTGTGTATTGGATTTTGGAGGATCGTGGGAAGACCATCTTCATCTAATGGAATTTTCTTATAACGATAGTTAGCAGGCAAGTATTAAGATGGCCCCGTATGAAGTTCTGTATGGAAGCCTGTGTAGATCCCTATCATGTTGGATTGAATCGAAAGATCGTCTTGTACTCGGACCCGATCTAATTCGAGAAGCTTCTACGAATGTTGAGCTTATCAAGAAAAGGATGAAAGCTGCTCAAGATCGTCAAAAGAAATATGCAAATAAGAGACGAAGACCATTGGAATTCGAGATCGGAGATTTAGTTTTTGTCAAAGTTTCCCCAATCAAAGGTGCTATAAGATTCGGAAAGACGGGAAAACTTGCTCCGAGATATATTGGACCATTCCGAGTGCTGGAAAGAATTGGAGCTGTAGCTCACCGAATTGAATTGCCAGAACGGATGTCTGGAATTCACAATGTATTCCATGTGTCTCATTTAAGGAAATTTGTTTATGGCCCATCACTGGTTGTAGAACCAGTTGTCCAGGAAGATTTAGAAGTAGAACCCAACTTGACTGTTGTCAGAAATCCTGTTCGGTTGGTGGATCAAGACGAGAAGCAACTCAGGAACAAAGTGGTGAAACTCGTCAAGGTGCGGTGGAGTGAGGATCCCAGAGATTGTACCTGGGAAACTCTCGATAGTTTTAGGAAAGCTTATCCAGATTTATGTCCGGATAACTGGTGATGTTTGTTAGGGTAGACTGTTTGATTGTTTACTATTGTATGGATGATATGTATGTTTGGATTGTTTATATAAAAGCTTTTGAATTAACTGTTGTTTTAAATTTCGGGGACGAAATTCTTTTAAGAGGGGAAGGATGTAACGACTCGGAATTTTGACCATATTATTATAATAAGTTTTTAATCTAATTTAAATAAAATACAAGTTTTTCATTTATAAATAAATAAGATTTTGGGCATTATTAGTTATATATGTATTATAAAGTAAATTTAAAATAGACTCTTTTAACAATATTTAAAATAAAATCTGTTTAATTCAATTAAATTAAAGGCTATGTATTAATGACATTTAATATCAGATATATAAATGTAGTTGATAATAATAATATTTACAATAGCACAATCCTATTCATATTAAATATAAATATGAAAAATATTAATGCAAATATAAGTTATAAATCAAATATTTGGAAGATTTAACTGTAAATAAAAATAAGATTAAGAAGTGATTCTAACAACAACTCTTATAATTAAAATAAAATAAAGCTTATAGATACATAAGTATAACATAAAAACATGAATAAAAACGTAAGTATAAAACATAAAAATGAAATATAAGAAGTAAATAGAAATATAAAATTTACAAATACAATGTTATGAATCAAATGCTTGAAAAATCAAAATTACAAATAGAATACAACTAATATAGTCAAAACAATAATTATATCAACTTTACTCAAACATATAAATAAGTTAAAAAAAAGAATAACCTGTAACATTTATTTGTACAATGCAAATTCTTTAAAATAGATTATAATAGTTGTTGTAAATTTTGTATGCATAAGAAAACAAGTATTCACATCAAATAAAACAGATATCTTTGTACTAAATTTTAGTGTCTGCCAATATTAATTAGTTGTAAACAAATATAAAGAAGCAAGCATTTAATTGGCACAACTATCTATCAAAAATAATCTTTCAGCCAAAATATTTGAATCATCTCGGATTTTTAGTACATTAACATAAAGCAAAATACTATCATAACCAGGGAAGATTTATACTAGAAGCTGTGACCAATGTTCAAAAACTGTTCTTACCTATAAATACTACACCGTAATACTTGTTCATATTATTTAGTTCGTTTACAGCTTAAGAAGCAAAACCTGAGAAAAGCAAAAGAAATATAAATAAACATCATATTTTCAAACTCAATCAAATTCAAAGGCAAAGGGAAGTTACAGGGATTCATTCTTCAAAACTACAGTCTTCCTTCATCAACAAATTCCCCTCTGTTTCAACAATTCATTTTGGTGAGCAAACTTAATCTTTGAAATTTAATTCTTAATAATTGATTCATGAAGAATATTATGTTGATGTATATTATTCTGGGATGTTTTGTTAATTACTGTAAGCTCTGCATATTGATGTTCTTCAAATTTCAAATTGCTGAGGCAAAGAAAAACAGAGAATGAATTATACCCTTCATATAAACATTTTTACTTAGAAATTTAACTAAATAATTTTGTTTAAACTAAAGATCAAAGCATGGAAAGTTGTTTAAAGGTTGGTTGTACAATATAAAGACTGTAAATTCAAAAATATACAGTATAAATTAAATCAATGGTTAAAATTTATACATTTAAATTGTAAGTTTGAATTTATATCTTGAATAAACATTAAAAGGTAGGATTTTTGAAACAAGAATTGAGATTTTTGGATAACAATATAGAGTGCGGTTTGTAAAAGAATCGAAAATGCCTTTTTGTCAATTCCTATCGATTCAATCAATTATAGATGTTGAAATTTATGGTGAAGCAAATGGTTGATTCAGGAACACAGGAAAAATGTTAAAAAAAATTCGAATGCATGGAAATTGGGACCGATCGAAAGTAGGGTTTTGGGTTCGATGGTTTTGGGTTCGACAGTTTTAGGGTCTGCATCTTTTATGTTTGCGTCGCCGTAGTTCAACCGAGCTCCTTGAGATTTTGGGAGGTGGTAGAGGAAGTTAGGCCGAGGTACGGCCGGAATTGCTTGACCTCTGGTGATCGAGGTTGTGTGGACGTGGCGTTTTCCTCTATCGTGTTCATGTTTCAGTTCGTATTTTCGAGCATATTTCGGTTTCGACCTTATCTTGTTAATCGGGGCTGTGTATTCGAGTGAGAGGTCGTATTGGGGTTTGCTGGGACGCCGTGGGTCGTCAAAAACGTTGGCGAACCACCGTGCACATGCACGGTGGCGTCGTGTCTGTTGATTGAGTTTGGGGGGTTGTCGCGTGATTTTACTCAAGTATATTGGCAGATTTCTTCGAGTATGATTTGGGATGTGTGCATGAGTGTTTTCGTTGGTTTTCTACATTAGTTTAAAACTTAAACTTTAAAAAAAGAATAGAAAAGAACAGTGGAAGGAGAAGAGGGATGCAGGAGATAGACGCGTGAAAATTCTGGGAAGTCACGAGGTTGACTCGAGCATTGCACGATGTTTACTTCGGGTTTAAATCTTCCAGGGATTAACCAAATAAATTCTTAAGTTCAAGGATAAACAAGTTGTATATTAATTAAGTTATTAATGTTGAGGGGTTTTTAAGGCTAAACTTGATTTAAATTTATCAAGAAATGTTTTCAAACGTAAGATAGTTAATTTAAATTGGATGTTAATTAAGAATGTAACCTTATAATTAAAATTAAATAAGTAGTTTAAGATTTAGTTAAATTTGTAATTAAAGATTTTTAATAATAATCTTGTGTAAATCCATTTGTAATTAAAAATTTAATTAACCATTTAAAGTTAATTGGTTAATAAATAGCAGTTAACTAATTAAATAATCAATTGAGGATTAAACGACTCAGTTAATTAACAATTAATGTTTAATTAAGTAATTAGTAATAATTAAATGAGTAGTTAAGTCTTATAAATCGATAATTAAAGTTATTAGCTAATAATCGAGAATTAATTAATTAATTGAATTAGTTATTACGAAGTAATTAATAAATAAGTTGATTAATGAGTAATTAAATAAGCAAGAAAAAAATGGTTTATTTCTTAAGCAATTAATTAAGTTTAAATTAATCAAACAATTTTGATATGAATCGATGCTTCTGTTTGATTTAATCTGATATGTAATTATATCCTGTGATGTTCTGTGATATGCCTGATATATCTGTGATGACTGTGTATGATTTATCTGTGATAAATGCTATGTGAATTCAATTATTGAATTAAACTGTTTAAAATTTATTAAACAACTTGGCCTCTAAAATGGCATTTGGATTTCGATGAGACCGGGATCGGTGGTCAATTTGATATTCCGAAAACCACATCGATCCAAATTAAATGTTAGGTCATGACATCTCAAGTGAAGATCGAGATGGTGTTTTCAGAATGCAAGGGTTATCGTCGTTAACTCTGAGGGTGATTCCAAAATTGGTGTAACGAGATAATGCCTTCGGTTTCGTTCGAACCCGGAACGAACTTGTATGGATTGAATGCTTTCAGCACATCATCATCGGACGATGAGCATTCTAAGAGATATGTTCTATAAAGGTAAACGCAGCCTCAAGCCTCATCAACCGGGAATTGCTAAAACAGGGGATGTGCAGCAAGGTTAGGTGGGTCATGCCCAAGCAGCACGAGATATACCCCTGTCTAGATGTCCCTTTTTATTCGGCTGTGCGGGCAGTTGGTCTGCAGCCAACCTTGTTCGGGACTGTTCGATAAGGAATGGTTTCGGCCTTGTGTTGCAGGGGAGTTAGGGTGGCTCCTCGATACGGTGATCTAGGCCACGTACTGTGACGGGCGGTACCCCAGTAGCCCTGCCATTGTATGGGATCAATTTCCAATAAGAGCCGTACGTTTTGATTGTGCCCAACTACGTTGGAATGTGAGATGTAAGCATTTCAGCTATTTCTGTATTTTACTTGAAAACCCTAGACACTATTATAATATCACTGAATTTCCTATAAAATGTTTTAGTTAGCGTAAGACCTGTATTTATGTGTGGAAAGTCTTACGTGACCTTTATTTCAAATGATTTTCAAAGTTAAACAATTTTAACCCATTTACTCATACCAGACCCATGCCTGACCCGGCGTTTATATTTTGTTTTTCATAAACTCTTGGGTACTCAAATTTTTATGAGTAGCCAAATGATAGGTTTCGGTGTTTAGAGTTTCTGGAGGAGTTGGAGCAGAAGACCATACGTATGTATCTATCTATATAGTTCTATTGTGTTAGTTAGTGAATGATGTATTTTGGGGTGTATGTATTGATAGATATGTATATGATTATCCTGTGGTACGATGTTGTATAACTCTGATGTATATATATAACTATGTAATAGTTATGTTGGTGTATTGTATTTTATTCCATTCCGCTGTGGGATTCTGATGTTGTTATTTCTTTCTTTCTATTCTTTTCTATTTCTATCCCTTTCTTTCTTTTTTGATGATACGTCTTTCTGGGATTAGAAAGGCGGATCATCACAGGTTATTTGTTAAATTAAGAGTTAAGTAAATTAGTGAACTTTTGACTTAATAAATGAAGTATGGTTTGATTTGGATATTCCATTCATAAAAGTTTGTTTTAATAGATCATAAGTAAATGATATCCAAATGAATATTTCTGAAATTAAACTAATTGAAATACTGATATATCTACCATAGTACTTTAAAAGTACTGTTGTTTTTGAAAATACAATGTTTTGGAAATTTTATAATTGAATAAATGGATTTAGAAATGTTACAATTTTGAAATGAATATTATTTGACCTTGAATTTAAATGGTTTAAATGAAGATTATTTCAAAAGTGTTATGATTTTTAGTAGTATGATTTCCAAATGATAACATCTCTAAATTGTTATGATTTCAAAGTATTATGATTTCAAAGCATCATGGTTTCAAATTTATTATCTTATTATTTTTTCAAACTATCTTTTAGTTGTCCTTATTTTCCTTATCTTGCTACAGAATGGGGAGGCTATTGCTTATACCAGTCTGTTTAGAAATCTTTCTATAATCTTTGAAAATCTTTAGTACTCATCTGGATCTGAGCACTGCTTACCATCCACAGACCGACGGTCAAACGGAAAAGGGTGAATCATATTCTAAAGGATCTTTTCGTGCTTGTGTTCTTGATTTGATCATCTCCACCTTGTCAAACTCACCTATAACAACAGTTATCAGGTATAATTTCTATCTTTTTTTCATCTTATCTTAATCTTATTTCATCCTATCTTTTCTGTGCTTTCTCGTAGCTCGTTCCTTTTCGCGGATGAAAAGTTTTGAGTGGGGGAGAGTGTAACAACCCTGTATTTTACAATTATTTTTAAATTGAATTTTCAGATTTAAAAGCTTTATTTATGAAAAAGAATAAAATTTTGTTATTTTAAATATAAACTTTGATTTTGATATGGATTAGAATTCCAAATATGACTAAATAGAATAATTTTTCAAAAAGTGAATTTTGGTTAAAATAGTCAAACTTTGACTTTTGAATTTAAATTTTAAATATTCAAAAATTTGAATTTTATATTTTATTATGAAAGTAAATAAAATTTTAAGAACACTGCTTTTCGTTTCGTTGAAATCTGATTTATAATATGAAAGTTATGCCTTTTTAACTATTGTGTGTAATTTGCTGTATTTAACAAAATGGTTTATTTTAAATTATATAAATAATATTTTATTTGGTCATGTAATGTTATAGTTATTTATATGGGTAAAATAACATGCTATGTATATATTTTGGTTTTAAACATTTTTTAAAAGTGTTATTGACATTTTCAAATGTCAGTTGTATTCTGTTTATAAATTTTAATTCCTAGTTTCAAATAATTAAAGTAATTCTTTATTTATCTTTATATTTTCTTAAAAACTTATTTATTCTCATTCATACTTTATTTTGTTCCTTATATATTTTATTTATTTAACTTTTATTTGTTTTAAAGTAAAATAGAATTTTATAAGGCTAGTGATATTTATTTGTAATTTTCATGTCCTGTTTCCAATTTTTAAACAATTTCTTTAGTTATTTTTCTATTTTCTCTAAACTTAATTATTTGTTTCACTTTTAAAATGTTTTAAAAATCCTTTTATTTCAAAATTTTGTTTTAGAATATTTTTAAAATGAAGTAAACAATTTTTCAAAGTCAATGGTGATTTATTCGTAATTTCTGGACACTGTTTTGGATTTTTAAGCAATTCCTTTTATCTTTTTCTATTTTATTTAAATTTATTTATTTATTTTATTTTTATTTTTACTTTGTTTCCATTTCTGAAATTTATTTACTTATTTTTCATTTGGTTTTATTTAATTTAAAAAGAATGGAAATGTGAAGAGTTTTAAAAGCTTTCTTAACTCAAGTCCTTTCATCTCCTATGTCTTTTCATTTGCCACAACTCCTCATTACTCCTCTTAGCCGTATAATCTCCCATTCTCCTTAGCATTCACGTGAAAAACTTCTCAAAATTTCAGTTCTCATCTCCTAAAACTCATGGCTAAGAAATTTTTTCCAATGGCTTCCATTTTTCCACTTTTCTTCATCATCCTTCCATTGTTTTTGCCTTACTTCTTCATGCTTGCTTCGGCCATGGCCCCCACCACCTCCTCCACCGACCACCAACACTTCCTTTCCCACACCATCCATGACCAGAACCCCTTCTCCTCTGACCATGACTGGTCGTGCACTCCTCATGACAAAAATCCATACCAAAAGTTACACAAATCCTTTAAAACATTGCCTAGCCTAGCTTAGTTGTTTCACCACCTTCAGACACCACCTTGGCCGTACCTATTTGCTCTACCATCACCTTGTTATGACCACTACCCATCAGTCCCTCCTCTAACCTGACCTGTAGCAGCCCCTAGCCGAGCCCATAGGACCATAGGCCGAGCCTATGTTGCACCAAAACCACTTGTAGCCTTGACCTTTGACCTTCTATGCTTGCAAACTCCTAGACCTTCCACATTCTCAAGCCTAGCCGTGCTTTAGTGGTCCAAACCAGACTCATTACCACCTGAAACATGTCATGGCTGAGCCAAATACCATGTGTGGCCGAGCATATGTGAAGTTAGGTTCAAGCAAAATTGATTTGAAAGCTAGGTGATGTTATTTGTCTAGCCTAGTTTCCATTTATTTCAATTAAATATTTTGTATTGCAATTATATTTATACGGTGCTTTGTTTTATTATTGTATATAGGATTTATGTCTTGGATCTCTCCACTTAAATAAAAAAATCGTGCTATTGTGTTTTGGAATCCGTTATGTCAGTTGTATTGATATCTCTAGCGCAAAGAGGTGAGTAAATCTCAGCAGACATTTATACTTATACAAATGTGAATTGACACCATTTGAATGTGTAGAACTACTATGTTATGTTATATCTGCCAGTGATCATTTATATATATGCTAAACCTATTAATTTATATGTCATCTCATCTGTTACCGTTATATATTGTTAACTGTTTATTTATATCTGTTTATCACACTGCAAGTTCCCTGTAAATTAGAAATCACTATGGGTTGAAATGATACATACCCGAATGGACTTTAGAATAGGGAAAATCGTTATGGGATAAAATGGTAGGCCTGAACGGTTTTTATTTAATTTATTTAACTTAGGATTGCGGGTTTGAAATGATAGAACCTGGATTTTTCTTTTTAAACTGCGGATTGAAATGATACATATCTGTATCACTTGACCTAGGTTAGAAAACTATATACATGCCCGTGGTTATTTTACAAAGTGTTTTGGATATTTTTAAGTATTTCAAAAATATAAATTTATGAAATTTGATTTAAATAGATTTTTAAATGTTTTAAAATAAAGAAATCATGATTTTTCTATGAGTTAAAAATGTAACTAATGAATGGTTAAATTGGATTATTGAAATATAACTTAAGTTTGGAATTTGGAATTTTGGTTAAAAATGATATTTAAGTTATATGAATAAAATGGAAATTTAATTATATTTGGAAAATGGTAAATATGATAATTTGATTTAAATTTTAATTTAAGTGATTTATTAAAGTATTATTGATTATCTATGAATTTAAGTGGTTAAATAAATGAATGCTTAAATTGTAACTTTAAAATATAACTGGACTGGGAAAAGAGAATTTGGTTTTAATTAAAGGTTTAAGTTAATTAAATAAAATTGGAAATTTAGTTTAATTTGTGAAATGAAAATAAAACGTAAGTGTTAAATTCATTTGTTAAATATGTGAAGAAAAGAAAATGATACCCTTGAATTTGTTAAGTGAAATTTGTTGGAAATTTGGATTTTTCTGTAATTGTCACTTTATAAGAATCATAAATTAAAAGAGTATTTTTAATGAACATTTTTGATGTTAAATTATGATTTTTAAAATGTTTGAAGAGTTTAAAATGAAGTTATTTATTTGCTGGAAATATACAAAAATCTGGAATTCACTTTTAATAGCATTCAGAAATGCCATGGTTTCTGAATTGAACTAAAGCTGAGTAAAATGAGCTATTATAGCATTTCTGTAATGCTGTAGTTGAACTTATAGGCTAAAATTGAACTCAGACCTATTACAACAGTTCCGTAATTGCTGTAGTGATCTGTTATCTTTGCTGAAACTAATAAAAACCTTTAATTTGAAACCTGAGCTATTACAACATTTCTGGAAATGCTGTCTTAGTTGAATTGAACTAATTTTCAACTAAAATTGAGTTTGTAACTGCAGTTTTGAATGCTGTCTTTGCTGAATTAAAATGTTTTCAAGTATAACTTATAATAGCTTTTTCTATATGCTATGAAAGGCTGAAGTTTTCAATGTTTATGGTCTTTAACTTAGTAAATGAGCTCAGAATGATTTGAAACTTTGGAAATTGAATACTTGATTTGAAAGTATAATAATTACACTTTTAAAATGATTTTAATTGAATTAAATTGATGGAATATAAATTATTTAAAAGGTGATCTGAGATGATAATAAATGAATTTTAAAGATGTTTAAGATATAATATATTGAAATGATTTGAAATGAAGTTTTGGAAAGATGTGATATATTAAAAATGATTTGAAATGAACTTTTGGAAAGATATGATATATTGAAATGATTTGAATTGAAGTTTTGGAAAGATATGATATTTTTGATATAGTGAAATGATTTGAAATGAAGTTTTGGAAAGATATGATATTTTGATATATTGAAATGATTTGGAAGTGATATAATCTTTATTTTGATAAAGATTTGGATTTGAAATGATGTTTTATTTTGAAGAAAAGTATTATTTTAAAGTTATAACCACGGGTTATAATAACGATTGGTTGGAAAAGAGACCAGGATCGGATATGGGCATACTCTCTGTCGATACCGAAAACCACTTTAACAACCGTGTACGCGGTGGAGATTCCAGAATGAAGTAGGATGGTGGCGACGTTCTTGAGGTATATTACGTGGACCCAACTCCCGTGAGTTTGCATAAGGTGGCTAAAACAGGAGCGGTCTCGGGCCAGTTGAGGTCGCACCTTGTAGCGGACGCATTTCTTCGATACTATACTCATACTTGTGATTAATTAGATGGCCATGCTCTGATTTTGATTGGGAGTGTGTTCCACGGTGGGCGTATGTGGCTGCTGCGTTACCACCTGCCCGCGTGTCGTAAATGGTATATCTACCCTGGCATTGCCTTGTGTGCCGTGTCACCTACCATACCGAGCCTTTACTGCGAGTTTGAATTTCTCCCGTAGCCCGTGGAGTATTTAGGGTTGTCTCCTGATCTGGAGATATGCTGATACTGGATGGACTACTAGGACTATTACGTGTTAAAGTGGAAAATGTAAAGCCTTAATGCTATTTAGAAGTATGTTTATTTTACTGTTAGACATTATCATAATAGCGAAATATTACTACATAACAAATAGTTTAACGGATCCTTAGAGGATGGGCGGTCCCAAGCATCTTCTAAGTTACTTGTACTTTTACTACAGTTCACTTGAGTTGGTTTACATTGTATAAGTATGTATGTCCTGACTCGAGTGTTTGTATTTTTATTTACGCTCGGGTCAGCCTGAGTTATTCACAAATTTGGATTCCACTTACTGGAGATTGGAATCACTGGAGATTATCTGCTTATCTAGTCTTATCTATTTCGGTTCTGTTGTTGTATTCAGCTTTACTTAGTTATCATATTGAAACTTCTGTTGTATTTTATTTAACTCTGATATTTATATAGTAGCTTCGTGAACTACTATTTCTTTTACTTCCGCTGCATTATTAAATACTCTGTGTCTGTGATATGTGATTATTATTTACTGTATATTTTGAGATTTGCCAAATTTTTATTTACAACGCGGTATTTTGAGCAATTCAATTCCGGCATGAGTGTCTACCTATACACTTATAATGGATGCGAATGGTTGAAAATACCAGGTCGTTATACTAAGCAACTGATTACCTTCATGGACCCCAAAATTTGGTTCTTAGCGATCGAAATTTGCTGACTCCAAATCACTTCAAATTTTTAGTGTAGATCCCCAATGGTTTCTAGCATACATATCCAAATCTCATCGTATTTCAAAGACTTTGGTGTCATTTGCACTAACCCAGCTATCATATCCCTAACTATCTAAAACACTAACAAACGTATCAAAACAATTCATCTAAAAGTCAAGCATCATTCCATATCGTCCAAATAACATATTCAAATCATCTAAACATGAATTACATGCATGAACCACTATAGATCTAGTTTTCTGCAAAATGACAATTATGAAAGGCAAATGGTATATACCGTATTAAAATTTGTTTCTAACTTTTTAAACATGGTTATAAGGTGTTCTTAATAATATATTTAACTTTTAAAGGTCATTTATTTTTGGAAATCAACTTAAAAATCATAATTTGACTATATGAACATGTATAGTATAATGAGAAATGCAAAACCATTCACCTAGCTACAAATTTACCCGATAATCCTACCAAATCCGAAATGAACAACAAGAGCATGAATCCCTAGGCATATGATTGATAGATCTAAGATTCTTCCCTTGCTAATTACCCTTTAATGGTGATTTAGGAAAGATTTAGAATGAAAGTAAGGAGCTATTTAATGGAAAACGGATTAATGGAGGTTGGGATCTGTTTTGGAAAATGGAAAACGTGATTAGATTTGTCCCGTCCTCCCTAATTAGACACAAATCCTAGAATATGCTAATGGACTTTGGTTTGTGCCTAATTAATTATTAACTAATCAAGTTAGAAGCAGTCCAAACTTAAAACGGCCATATATCTTAGACGATAAGTTTGATTTCTCTATATGACCACTTTTCGAAAAAGTTAGACACAATCCCGATCTGATGAATGTGGTCCTTATTGGAACTGGACCAGCCCGCAATGGAAGTTTAAGGTGAAGTTAAAAAAAAATCCCTTGTTGGATCTTTATTGGCAATATGAAGTCTAATTATTTAGAACGTTTCTAAATTTTATTTAAATAAAATCTCTTATTTTATTTAAATTTATAAATTGTATAGTTTTATTTAATTTATATGTTAATGCAAATAAATATACATATATGTATCATATACATATATGTATGTGTGTGCATATGTAACATGATAACTCATGCAAGATACAACATACCTTTATATAAATGTTAGGATTTACATCATAAAGGACACTTTAGCTCATCCGATATGTAAAATATGTTATCCAAATATATATATGTATATAAACTATTACTTATATATAAATATTATAATATTATATATGTACATGTGTTATGTTTTTCTAGATAATTTTGTATAAATGTAATATATATAGGCGTATATAAAATTTATAAATAAAATATTAATAATACATACATACATATTATATATATATATGTTTAAATATAAAAATGTTATTTAAATCTTAAAATAATATATATAATTTATTTCTTAAACCATGAATAATATATGTACAAATATATAATGATAAAATAATTTTTTTATTTAAAATAATATACACACGCACATAAATATAGTTATAATATATATATATATATATCAACGAAATTAATTTTTTATTAAATTCCTTGTCATGGGTACACAAATCCAACTTTCAACCCACTAATCAACTTACATTATTTAATTTAGTTTAGCTAATTAAATATCCCAAATAATGTTACTAACATATATGGTGTTACACAAATCCAACTTTCAACTTAGGAAATAATCAAATGATTTAAGATTTTATGTAAAAGTCGACTAATGAGTTTTTGAATCAAAGTAACTTTTACACTAATGTAATCAAACAAAATATATTTAAACAATAACTATGTAATGCATGTATTGATTTTGAAGGTCAAATTAAACAAACTAAAGTTGATTTCAATCAAAATTGATTAAAATTAGTCAAAAATTGCTTTCAATTAAAATTGTTTAGTTAACCATGTAATATATATATATATATATATATATATATATATATATATATATATATATATATCAAGAGGTATTCAATCAAAATTGATTTCGAAACAACAACAAAAACATATCGAACAACTTAAGCACATGTAAATTTTGTTATTAAAGGTCCACAATCAAACTATACAAACAATATGAATGAATAAGCCATTTGAGATGAAGGATCTAAATTATATTAACATATAAATCAAATAATTAGTTGAGGAATAACGTAAAAAGGGATTTTAATTAAATTAACATGATGAATAATTCATTAATTAAGGTGTGGCAAAAGGGAATCTGAATTATTCTACAAGTGAACATATATATATATATATATATATATATATGGTATGAAGCATGTAAAGGATTCAATCCATGTGAATATTACTAATATAATTGAATAAATAAAATTGAAATCACCTTAGGATGTAGCCAAAAAATTGCACCTTGAATGATGAATGAAGCTCCTAGATTCCACTGAATCGACCTTTAGATTTTGCAAGAATCAATAAAGATAACAACTAACTTTTATTTTGATTTAATTTGGATTTTTATGATGCCATAAAATTTTGGCTAAGAGAGGGTAAATGGAAGAGAGAGAAAAAAGTAAATTGTCAAAAGGGATTTTGGAATGAATGAAAGAAAAATTTTCTTGTAGAAAACATTAAAAACCTTTTGATTTCCTCTTTTAGAACATCCCCTATTTGATTCCTCATTAAATACCACCCTCTCTCTCTCCCCGTCTTCATATATTTGGCAGAAAAATAGAAATAAAATGAAAATGGAAAAAATCATTTCTTAAATGAGATTTAAGTGAGTCGTAAATAAGAGTAAGTGATGAAAAAAAATTCTTTCTTTAATTGCTCCTTTGGATTTTCAAATTACATTTGAAACCTCTCCCGCTCATCATGCATGGCTGGCCATAAAAGAGGCACGTGGACCTCAAAATTTCTGAAAACAGTTATCAATTAATTTATTTAAATTCAATTTAAATTTTCTATCGATAACACATATAGATACATGCGTTTATAACATTTATATACACATTTTATTAAATACTAATGGTATTCAAACTTATCAAATAAAATTTAATAATTAATATATCATAAATATTAAGTAATTTAATTAATTTACAATGATTATAAATTAATTAAATTATGTGGTTTTGCAAAGTATTCATCCTTGTAGTTGTGTGACTCAAAGATGTAAATTCAGTCAACGATTAATATCAAACAATTCAAATATTAACGTTCATACGTCTCTTTAGCTTGTAGTGTGACATTTTAGCTGAATTTATCGTTTACACATCTTTTCGGTAAAAATTAATTTTACTTATTATTAGTGGTATCTCGTAGTAACGATTATTTACACTAATCATCTTCATCAACACTATATAATATTAGGACTTATAAAATTTGGTTTTGGTCAAAATCCCAACATCATCCATACTCATCTTGAATAGTCCAAAAAAGATCCTTGGTTCAATATAAATATTATTATTAACCGTACTGCTTTGGCTAGAGACTTTGTCTTTGAATTGACTAAAGTTGACCATAATACTAACCTCTTATAACTGAGAAAACGAATTCTCTACTGTATAGTGTTTCACTACCAATGTTTTAATTCAGACCCAACTATAGTCGTTCAATACACTCCATGCCATGATTTAATTATAATAAAAGTAGAGTGTCCACATTGAAGTTTAATAGAATTTTCAACTTGAGAGAAATATATAATATCACTTCGAGATTATCTGTTTGACCTTAGTTATTTAACCAATAAAAAACCATCGAGTGAGTAATTTCATAATTACCCATAAAAATCGATATATAACCCACTAGTGCCCCGAGTAGCCATGAGCAATACACTGCCTAATGCAGCAGCTTTTGATCATCTGGGATAACAAGATGATGGTTGAAAAATAATAAACCATCATGAGTTTTGAGGTTCCTTGGTTTGCATTTTTTGCTTGATGTAAAATTTACTGAATGCGTTCATTTTCCAACATAGTAGCACCGATCTAGTTAGTGAACTAAAATTATGGTGATGAAATTGCTATTGGAAATGCATCTAAAGACCACCGAGATAGCCCGTCCGCCACAACGTTTCTGGATCTTGGCTTGTACATGATAGAGAAATCACATCCTGCCAATTTCAAAACCCACTTTTGTTGCTCAGGAGTTTGTACCATTTGGGTGAGCGTTTGTCCGATACTTTGGTGATCGGTGATAATGACGAAGTAGGGGCCCAAATGGTACACTACTAAAAAGGTTATTGTTTAAACTTTGGTGATCCTGTTTTTACATTATAACTTAGCATTGATAAGTCATCAGTATGGCATTGGCATAGCATCGACAATTCCAATTTTTATAATTTAAGATGTAGTTGTTAAGGCATTGAAATGGCATCGACCAATATCGTTGGTAAGGAGTCGGAAATATGTCATCAGTAGAGCGTTGGTAATAGCATCACAAACGCCATCTTCAGGCGTCGTTGGTTATTTTCTAACATACTTTTACCGACACAAATATGGCATCGATATGGTGTTGATATGTAATTTATCGGTGCCCCACCGACGCCTTTATGCCGTTGGTAAATGATATTATTTCTGTAGTGGTAATGTTGCCATTTTTTAACCGCTGATGTGATGGTAGTCATCTCGCGGATGTAAGTTGAAGCACATTAGTGTAGTGGTGGGAGATTCTTACTGAAGTAAGTAATTAGCCACTGATTTGGGATAGCACGGTGCTGACGGCAGCTTGGGATGGATCGTTGGTGAGTTTAAAAGATTTACTGAAGTCGAGAAGGGTAAATATTGAGGATTGGGTTAGAATTTTTTTAGAAGGGAGATGGATTGTTAAGCTTTAGTTTGCTAGTTAATTTTTTTTCGTTTTGAGTATATCAGTTAATGGTCTAGCTATATGAGAATAATTTTTGATAAAATGATGACGATAACCTGTTAAGCCCAAGAACTCCCAAATGGCTGTTAAAGAAGTGGCTGGCGGCCAGTTGGTGATTGCTTCTAATTTGGCTAGGTCAAATTGAACTTCGAAACAGAGATAAATTTCCCAAAATAAGATATTATTGTGAGACCAAATACACGTTTTGGAAAATTAACAAAAAACTCTGTGTTGTGTTAAAAGTGTGGAGGTAAGAAAGTTGTAATTCCCAAGACATACTATAAATGAGGATGTCGTCAAAAAAGACAGATATATTTCTATAGATGCGATCAAAAAATGTGGTTCATGGTATCTTGGAAAGAGGATGGTGCATTTGTTTATCCAATGGACATTACTAAAAATTCATAATGCCCATTATGAGTTCATAGTGTGGTTTAGGTATATCGATAGGGTGGACACGGATTTTGAAGTACCCAATTCGTAGATCTAATTTTGAAAAAATGTCGATCCATAAAGTTCATTAAGTAATTCATCAATGGTAGGAACGAGGAATCTATCTTTGATGGTGATAGGCTTGCTATGAAAATTGAAGCTCATTGTGAGGATTTTATGATCTATTGTAACATATCCAAACCTTTCCAAGAACATCGATTTAGACATTGAGAAATTTTGCTACTCGAGGATGGATGTAGTGGTGGGTGCTTCCTATGCCGACGAGGATGATGATTGGTGATTATTGATGCTGGCTGCTAGCCAAATCTATCTAGGACTATACGAGTCAATGATTTCTTAAAAGGAGATCTCGAGTTGAGCTAAGTTGATGTCGTCTAGGTGCAGAAGGTCACCTAGTTCTGTAATATTACCTTGCCTTCATTTGGAAGAAGATGTAGGATATGCGCTGACTTGCATTTATGCCTTGGAAAGTATCTCTCTTCGGATGTAAAACAAAGGCCTTATGCTCTTCTATTTACCAGCTCAGATAGGGGTAATTTTTGAACTAGGTCTCGTGGGTTTTTTTTGGTTAGGCAAAGCAATGGTGGTAGGGATGATAGATGGGGCTATTTTGGGGGGTTGCAATTGGTTCTGTTGAGAAATTTCTTGGTGTCATCGATTTTGGTTTCGATTAATGTGGCGATGTCAATAGCTTAGGAAAGTGTTTCTGGTTGGAGAGTGAGAAGTTCATTTTTGATGCTAGCATTGAGGCCGGATATGAAGCAATTGATTAGGGCGTTGAGTGGAAGGCTAGTGATGCGGTTACTAATTTTTTTTGAATTTGGATTGGTATTCCTTTATGGTTGTTGCTTGGCGAAGTTTGGAGAGCATTGTTTGTAGATTGAGGAAGGAAGATGGGCCAAATTGCTCGATTGCTTGGGTGAGATTGCCATGAGGTAAATTGATGATTATTGTACATCCATTAAAACTAAGTGAGGGAATGGCCAGTTATGTAAAAGCCTGCTAAGCCGATGCATTGTTCATTGGGGGTTGAGTGATATGAGAAGAATCATTTGGCTTGGAAGAGTCAATCGAGAGGATTGGTTCCATCAAAATAGGGAGATCACATTTTGAAGTTCGAGTAGGTATTGGACTTCGTACATGAGTTGAGTGCCAGGGAGTCATGAGAAGAGGAGGTGGTGAAGGTGGCCATATTAGATATGAATTAAGGGGTGAGGGAGGTTGTGATGGAATTTTGACATTGATTTCGGATAATGCTTGAGCTTTTTGTTGGATGAAGATTTGTTGGTTAGCCATATGTTTTTTGATGCAAGCGATGTCGGTTTGTTGAGCGGCAATGGCATTTTCTTAATTGGTGATGGATTTTGTTGGTAGAGAGCGTATTGGTGATGGTTTTGATGGTTGTTTGGTGTTGGTGGAGGGTTTCTTCAAGTTATCAGTTGCGTTTGTGGTTGTTTCAACCATGGTGAAGGAGAATGGATGGTGGGGAGGTGGAGTTAGGGTGCAAACACCAGTTGATAAGGCCTTTGTTGTATTTGTAGTAGAAATCTATTCTATTATATAAGAAACTAATAGTTGGCCATTTGTATTCTTTATTCTCAATCACTTTTAGCTCATATTCAGATCTCTACTTAATTCAAGAATTATTCTTCATCTTACCCCTTCAAGAATATTTGTATTCTAATAAATCATTCATTAGTCTTAAGCACGTCAACGTATTGTGATCAAAATACCATATTATTCTAGAAACTAAGTTCTCTCATTAATGGATACCCGAATACAAAGAGATTATATTAATAATCCATTTCCTATGTCAATTTTTGTGTTTAAAATATAATTCTCAAATTTAATATGTTCATACTCTACTTCTTTTCCTGACTTCACATCTTCTTTTTGTTGGCAACAATTGATGAGTTAGTTCATTTTCTATTTTCCCACCTTTTTAATAGTTTCATTTACATACATATGAACTATTTTTCTATAAATGGTGTAGTTGATTTTTATTTTCAATTTTACATCGATAAAATAATTAAACCGATGTATTACGTAAATCAATTTAAGTCATCATCTATCCATTTTTAATTTCATGTTAATATTTGTTAAATATTTATATTTTTGAATAATGTATCAATTCTATCGATTTCATTATTTAAAAATTTAATCTTCATCACATATTTTTTTCCATTTTATCTTGAACTAAATAGTGAATTTTCAATTCGTCATCTATCCATTTTTAACTTTATGTTAATATCTTTTAATTATTCACATTATGAATAATATATCAATTCCATCGATTTCATTATATAAAATTTCAATCTTCATCAAATATTTTTTTCTATTTTATTTGGGACTAAATAGTGAATTCTTCATCAAATATTTTATTTGAGACTAAATGAGTCTAACCCCACCAAAGCCTATGTATTCGCTCAACTTAAGCTCTAATACCATATGTAACAACCCACCTTTTCGATCCTCGAAAGTCGATGCTAATACATCTATGGTATTTACGTGCTGAACATCCAAATACCAAAAAGGTAGATTTTTCGAGGTAGAAGAAAAGAGTAGACATAATAGAATCTCATAACATGATAAGCAATATATAACATGCAACAGGTCTTTACAAAGAGAAAAGAACTTTGATATACATATTATCATCAGAGCAAAACTAGCCTATCATCATCCTTGGATAGTTATAATAATCTATCCTTACGATTATTGATAAATACAGACAAGAATAAAAAATGGAAAATAAAATATGAAAATGCGTCTAGGAGGATCCATCTCGTCTCCAAAAGCTCCAAAGTGTCTAGCTACTCCGGCTGATACCTAAGCATTATAAGAAAAGTAACATCCGGATCAGTGTTGTAAAACCAACGTGAGAAACACAATCA
The DNA here is from genome assembly GCA_030765085.1 of Allium cepa. Taxonomy (NCBI): domain Eukaryota; kingdom Viridiplantae; phylum Streptophyta; class Magnoliopsida; order Asparagales; family Amaryllidaceae; genus Allium; species Allium cepa. The sequence continues at coordinate 7,019,125 of CM060941.1, forward strand.
AACAGATTACTTAATGTTATAAAAGCTTTTAGAAATAAAGGTATCTCATAAGGCCACATCGCACATAAACATGGAATGACTTTTTACCTTACGATAAACAAATAAACTTTATTATAAAATCCGGTGATACTATAATAATGCCTAGGGTAAAATAAATATTAATCATAGCCGAAATTATTACACTAATTAAGTTCCAACATAATAAGTATACAACTATATCCATAGGGGTACGTATTGGGGAATGTATTTCCATCAATGACAAGGCTATTGGAGTGGTGCTTGCCACAGTATACCTCTAGAAAAATATACCGAGGGCCTCACATAGACCCTTATGAATCAGAGCCGGCTTCCCCTTGAACATGGCATACCAGATTACATCATTCCTCGGGACCAAGGCTCCAAAACAATGACCCAACTTCCATGCGCATACCAAATCCAGAAATATCGATTCTAGATCGAGGAATGACTACTCCTAATGGAAGCGAACCATGTGGCTTTAAACCGTATCCCTTGTTTTAGTCATTTTCGGATTGTGAGGCTTGTGAGGTTACGATTACCATTTTCCTCTCTTGGCAATTCTCACTTGGAATGCTAACACTGCCTTCCAGGCACAGTGCAATGCTAACACTCGTTCATACAAGTCGTTCAGGATAAGAACAAACTGAAGGCACCACTTCTACGATATCCATTTTATAATCACTCTTAGAATTAGTAGGAAGTAGCCCTTGCACTTCAAAGAACTTTTTCTTCGATTCCATCATCCTCAAGATGTCTTCAAAAGCTTGTTTGTTTGAAGTGGTTTTTGGATAATTCATACTTATCTGATCCCGGTCTCCTCAAACCAACATTCGATAGTTTTCGGTAAACTCAACTCCGGTTCTTTTGGAAATAATCAGACAATACGTAAGAGTGGAGATCACCTCCTAATCGTTTACGTGGATGAATTTCCTTATCATTTGTCATAGGAGAACAAAAAGAGATTTATACGCACAATGTTGCATCATGGAAGATGATTGTGCCACATAACTCACGTGATTCTCTTAGGCATTTCCAGAATTATATTTTGGGCCAAGATTGGATAGTTGATTATTTAACTATCAAATAACAACAATCCAGTCATAGATTTATTTCCATGTGGAAACAAGCATGCCTCTATTAATTTATCTTCCATTGATTAAGTTCTCCTTCAAATATTTGATACCTTCCCAAAGATAATATTCATAAACCCATTATATTCTTGCAATACTTGAAAAAATATTCATATACTTACCTTACCAGTATAAGTATATTTCGTACATTATACTTTCATGCTTAAAATAATAATCCTCATAATTTTCTCAATGGTAGAAGTATATTAACAAAAACGTAGGGAAGTTTTCCTCTTCCAAATTCATATTTAAAAGGACCAATACAAATGTTATTTTAAATGTTTCTTACTATAAATGAAACCATATATCCTTCGGTGTTAAGTATGAAAAGAATGTTTCCATACCACCATAATAAAGAAGGATCAATTATGCAAATCTAACTCGTTCCTTTTATAAAATTCCCTTTTTTATAAGCCCATTTCATATTTACAAATCCTTTTATATCTCCGAATTAAGTTATAAAACTTCTTTTATAAATCTCTAAAATTATTTATAAAATCTCTTCTATTTATAAAACTCTTTTCTATTAATAAAACTTTGTTCTACTTCTACCTTTATAAACTCCTTTTATAGAAATCTTTTATAAAATCCTTTTATAAAAATTCTTTTATAAATCCAAACCTATTTTTATAAATCCGATATATTTAACACAAACCATTGTTATCTTTAAAATATCACTAATAAATCCTTTATTTACTTATGATTTACCATCAGTAAGCCTCTTTTACAAATATCACTTATAAAACTCCTTTACAAAATAATGTTTATAACTCTCTTTTACCAAAATATAATTTGTAAATCTCTTTTGCCAAAAATATTATTTGTAAATCTCTTTTACCAAAATATCATTTGCAAAGTACAATTCTTTCTACAAACCATTTTTTATATATAAACACTTTATTAAATTAATTTAATCACCTTTAATATGATAAATAAATAAATTATTAATTTCAAAACAGCATTAATAAAATAAATAAAATAACTTAAAATCTCTTTAATAAAGTAATTAACTAACTTAACCCATCATTCATTAAATCTATTAGTTAACTTACACAACATTAACAATATAATGAAATACCTTTAAACATCATTAATAATATAATTTAATGTCTCTAAACATCGTTAATAAAATAAATAATGAACTTAAAACATCACGAAATAAAATAATTAACCAACTGAAACCCAATTAATTAAATCAATTAATTAACTTTAAACATCATTATTACATTGATCTATTAACTTTAAATACCATTAATCAAATAATTAATTAACCTAAAATATCATTAATAAATAATTCATTACTTAACCACCATTAATTAAAATAATTAAATAACTTAAACCCCATTAAAAATATAATTAAATCCATAACCTTTCAAATTCAAAAAGAGGCACAACGACCACAATGGTACTAAATCAAGTTACCATATAATTCAATATGACTTTTAAGTCATATAATTGGTATTTGTAAAAGCAACATATATGTAAATCAAATCCATAGTTAACCATCAATAGTTAACTAATCACTTTTTTCAATATTTAATTGACCATATATTAATTTATCGGCGTATGAATAAATGTCCCATTTTATACTGTAGCAGAGCTGGGTTTTATTCTACTAAATAGATGTCCTAAAAAATCCATTCCATTCAATTTAACAGATCAGTGTTTTATTTGACCAAATAGATATCACCAATAATGTATAATTTATTTACAATGTTATTATTTGGAATAGCGTAATTAAATTCGATCTCTAATATTCAGTCCTAAATTTATACTTTACTAAAACTATCCACTAGTTATACCATAATATTGTATACGTCAATGCGAGTCCAACGCAAAAATCCACGGTAAATCAGATTGCATATAATAGTGTTCTCACAATTCAAACTTTACTAACTTGTTGAGTACTTAATCAAGTAATTAAACATATTATATTTGCTTCTCAGCCCAAACATTCGACCCAACCCACCATCCAACCAACCCAACCCATTAATGTAGCCTCTTCTCCCTCCCTCTCAAATTCAAACTCCTAAACCCATTACCATGAATCCCTTGTGCACGTGACATGGCCAACCTCCTCGATATTCGACGAACCAAGGCCACCAATGATCTTTTCCTGCAGAGCTCGGCCCGACCGACCCCACCACCCATGGTTCGCATCTCCTTCCTAAGACCCGACCAACTCCACCTCCCGTTTGCTTGCAAAGGTTGCGAACACTACCAGAGCACCAAGCTCCACCATACTCCTCTACCTGGTGTGCATCTCCTTGACAAACACGCTACGCGCGACGCCATGGCCTCTCGTCGTCTGAATTTGCCAAATTCCTAAACCATAGCTTGCCATCATTAGGGTCGGTCACAACCATACATGACTGAACCATCAAACATCCACCCTGAATCAAAGCGTAAGCTCATACGAGCTCATAGAAGCAATTCTTGTAATTTATAGACAAGTAACTTCTTTGATTTTGTTTTTGTTAAAGATACAACCCTTTCTATTTTATTTTTCGTTACTATGTAAATGAAGAACAAAGCAAAGGGGAGGGAAAGGAAGAATGAAAGCCAAATGGAAGAGCAAAAAGAAATGAAACGACCAATTGTTGGATTTTTATTCAATTTATAAACAAAACAAGATGCATGCTTTAATCAGAGGTTAGTCACGACACAATATTACCAAGCTAGCCTCACATCCCAAGATTTGACCATCAATTTGAATTTTTGGTTTGATTTTCAGAATGGTTTTGAAAAGAAATATGTGCAGTGCTCCGCTACAGAATATCCCGTTCGCATATGAACCGCAAATGACAAAAATAAAAATATGATCGTGCACGACAATGCGACACAGTCCCAAAACAACAATAAAATACACTGGTTATTATATTCTAAAAAGTTTTAAAAATAACAACGTTTGTCGTAAAATACGTCAAACGATAATTTAAATATTTCTCAAATTAAAAATTGTGAAAAATCCTATAAATCCATAAAAAATAAGCTACTAAAAATCAAGTCATTTTTATAAAAATTTGAATTTCTTATTAATTATTAAATCAAAATCAAATTTGAATATTCAAATAAATTAAATGTTCCCATTCGAAACGCTAAAAATTTTGGATCGTTACATAAATTTTTTCAACACATTCTCATTCTTTCTTTCTCATATTAATTTCAACAATGTCTTGATTCAGACAATGATTAGGAAAACTCGGATAAGTCAATTAAAAGTGATGATCTATCTAACTCCAATGATGCAAATGAGTATGTTGAGGATCCCACATATATTACTAGAATGGTGGTAAATCATTCTCAGTTACTGCCTGCTGCACACCAAACCTCTTGTCACATTAGACGAAAGTTGGTTGATGATGTTCTTAATGGTCATGAAAACAAAGGTCAAGATCTTTTCCGAATGAAAGGTGCAACTTTTAGATGCCTATGTGACATTCTAATTAATAGGTATGACATAATTTCGACTAAAAAAAATAGAAATTCCTGAAATGATTGGAATCACTACACCAGAAAAGACTTTTTGTAGCATTGAAAAACGCTATCAGAACTTTTAGTAGCTTTTCTGTAAACGCTGTAATATGACATGCAACTAAAAGTCTGAAACTTTTTGTTGCGTTGTAGAAAAGCCCACGAAAACATGACCTATTGTAGGGTTTTAGAAACGCTATAAAAAGTTCATACTTTTAGTAGCATGTCGTATCGTTGTGTTTATCGAAACGCTACTAAAAGTTTTAGTAGTGTTTTATCAACGCAAGAAAGTTGTATTGCAGTGGTTTACATTTCTGTAACATTTTCTAAACGCTACTAAAAGTTTTTAACTCTTTTATGCGTACCTACACACTACCATTTCTTGTTAATGGCGTGTATCATTTTCAACCATCGCTCACATAATAGTCTTATTAAAACTAGTAATCATTCATATAATCGTTGTATTCAAACCAACAATCAGTCAATCACATAATTATCATATTCAAACAGTTAAAAAACACATTAATCACATAATCAAATATAATATCCATAACCATTTCGATAATAGTTTTTCGACAAAATGAGCAAATTCACATAAAATCCATAACCATTCATAAAAAAGTTTACAAAATAAGTATTAACAAAATGTTGTAGTACATATAACAATTAAAGCCATGTTCATTACTTGATTACCCGCAATTCTTTGCTACAACTAGTCTTTATTCCTAAAAAGTTAATTACTTGTAGACAAGTTTAACAATCAACGGATGATTATGAAACTATTTTGCATATTTAAAGTATATTTATTAAACTTAAATAATTTTTATAAAACTTAGCTAACTTAATATTATAAAACTTGGATAAATTTTATAATAAACTTATCTAATTATTAAAAACTTATTAACTTAGTTAAATTCTAAAAATACTTAATTAATTTTTATAAAACGTAGTTAAATTATATAAAACTTAGTTAATTTTTAATATTTTGGTTAATTTTTATAAAAATAAGTTAAATTTTTATAAAGCTTAGTTAACTTATTTATAACTTTATTTATATTAACTCAAACTTATAAATTATCTCAATTGCTAAAACTTAAAATGTCATAACTTATATTTTAATTAACTTAAACTTATAAAGTATCTCAATAATATTATACTAGATAGTAATAATATAAATAGTATTCTACCAGAAACATCATTAATTCCAAACCCAAAAAACAATAATATTATACTAGAAGAAGTGCCATTGTTGCCTCATCCTATTATAGCGACTACTGCTGCACAAACTAAGCAAGCAGTGACTAATGAGTTTGTTAATACCATTGTAAAGGGCAGCAAAGAGACACATTCTCAGGTACATTAAAGAAACATAAACGCAAGTACACAATTATCGCAAGAATGTCTAAGCACAAAAAACCTTGTGTATTTAATGTAGCAAACTAACCAGTACTACCACATGAGCATAGACTAGGTCGCCCATATTTAGCAAGTGCATGGATCACAACTATAGTTTGATCCACACATACAGCCTCTATTTTCTACTCCTTCGTAACCTCCCTCTTCAAACTACCTACAAATCATTTAATAGCTTTTACAGTTCAGAACAAAATTTGGTACCATCAACACATAAGTAGCAAGTACCTTTCAAGAGGAACTGCACCAAGAATGACAGTTCCTGAAGTGGCACCTCTCTCTTAAAAAAGTCTGTATTTCTCTATAGCGGCAACCATAAAAAACACAACAGTTAATTACTTGAGATAACAACTCGGTTAATCAAATTCTTCATGGCTGTCACGTATCTCAGAAGCATTTGGCAGACATCATCTAAAATGTTTGCTGCCTGTTACTCTAATTGCTTGATTTTTGCTGTCCTTTCTTCTTCTAGGAGCTTCACATTTGCACCAGAATCACCACTACTTTGTTATCATCAATCAATACATATATAATCATGACTGTAGTTTAGTACACATTTAATATAAAAAATGTATATGAAGCAAAATAAAGAATAATACTTACTGCAGCTACTTTATTCTAGTATTCAGCATCCATATGTGCATGGAATTGTGCAACATCTTTCTCAGCCTCTTCTTTTACCTGCTTCATCTTTGCTATCTTTGCTGCATACACATAAAGTTGGTGCATGTTTATATCATGCATGTTTTTTTTTCATATGATAATAACTTGCAGGAGGTTTGTTTTCATTTCACAACGCACTTTAGTTTCTTTTTTAAATTGCTAGATTACATCGTTAGAAAGTAATAAGCACACATATATTCACTGTACCAAAATGCGCATAATGTTATATGTTACTAATTATCTTTAGAAAAAATGATCTTCCGGCACGGGACTATTAACTAAAAGTAATGAGAATAAGACGAATAACGGTATATTTTCTTTCTTACAAGCATGGAAAATCGGACATAAAATGTGTTCAAGGATAGGAATTACCATTTCTAGCATTATTCACAATATGTTGAGCTTCCTGCTCTATAGCCAACAATTGCTGAATTTCACCTTGACGCTTGTTCAAAGCTATCCCAAACTTCAAACATATGCATAACTTAAGGAGGGCATAGAGGCTGCTAATACTAATAGAATGATATAGGAAAAATAAAGAAGAATAATAATATAAATTATATATGTAACTAGTGTGCAATACATGATAAGCCTATCTGGAAAAATGATGCCGATGGATTTATGATTTGGGCAATGAAATCATGCCAGATTAAAATGTGATTGAGCCACACATCAAATTAATGATGTCATATTGACTTGATGACCATTCACATTTTTATTTGGCACTAACCGAACATGATATATCAAATACCATATGAGAATGTCATATCATATGCTGAAAGTTGAAACAACCAACTCATCAATAGGATGTCAACAATAAAAGAAGATCTAGGAACAATATGTCAAATTTCACACATGTTTCATACTTAAAGGAATCAAATAGGATAGAAATGTACATTCACCGCTATTTCATTGAAAATATAGAAAATAATTCAAGATGTTTCTATCCTTTTTTGTGGCCTATCTTAAAAAACTCTTCCTTAACCAAATATATATTAAGGAGCCACACATAGAGTCAAACAAACTTATGTATATGATTACCCATTGTTTACTACAGTTGTGTAAGACTTCTTCATTTATATCTTCTTTTCTCATTGAAAAAAACCAAGAGAACAAGATAAGTTGGGTATGTGTTGCATGTCATTTATGTATACATGTTCTTGCATTTTTTTCTAAAGAATGCACTTGCTTTTCTTGTATTATAAGTTAACTATGTCTAGTATTTAGTTTGTAAGGCATTAAAAGTAGATGAAACATAAGAACAGGATCTGTCCTAAGACTTTTGGTACCTAAAGCCAATTGCAACACCATGGCTTTTGTAGAAAATTAATGAGGTTACCCTATAATAATCATCAAAATAATCCATGTAGCTTATAAATACTGAAAAGAGGAAAATAAAGAAATAACTTTATTCCTAACAATAATCGAAGTTACACAGAAATATTAATTTTAGTTGCCTACAAACATTTTTTTAGTTTTTTGACTTGCAAAATTATTGATAATATTTTCATATTCAAGTTCACTGATAATATCTTTTTCAATCAATAACATTGCCAAACCATTCAATCTTTTTGTGACATGGTGTGATGATGAATCAGTGATTGCATCTTCTTCACTAAGAAAATATACCAAGCAAAAAATGACATTTTTTTTTAAATATTGACCAAACTATTTGTGTTATGTGTATATAATCATAAATTATCACCATCAAGCAGCAACAGATCTTTAGATGCTTATATCTCAAGTAAAGAAAAAAAATCTAAACCAAAGATAACGAGAAATAACAAGTAATGTTCTCTTTATTTTTTATATATTTGACATTTCAAATATAATATATCTAAAAAAATCTTTAAAACAAAGAATTATCTTGAACATGATATTCTATTGTTACTTCTTTGATTGTTGATTTTCAAAAAATGTGTTTCTATTGCAAATATCTCCAAGACATATTATATGTCTGCACTACAAATAAAATTTAGTTTTACAGTTATTCTTTAAGTAGCAATGGTTGAAACAATAAATTTGTATTATAAATGAATGATCAAAATACAGTTAGGGAAGAAACACATTAAGCCTACTGTGTACAATCATATATATATATATATATATATATATATATTCCTATAAACTAATCATCTACGTATTCCCAAAAAACACAAAAATGCTATCAATTAAGAACCAGTTGAAACAACTGACGCCTCATATTATAATCAAGAATTAATTTCAAGGGCAGTTGGCTTTGTATCAGCGAAGAATTGGTAAATTGTGATTCTTATCCCAGTTCGTACTAGTGGTATAGCTCAGTAATTAGTTAAAGCACTTATTTTCTGCTTACAACAAGGAAAGAAGGGTTGCAAGTTCCTACTGCTGCGCATCTCCATTTTTTGAATTAATGTTTGCTTAGGCGTCACAATTTCCTACTACTGCACAATGCTATATTTTTCTCTATTGCATTTCATTTTTTTCTTTTTCTCCTACTGATGCGATGTGCGATGGCAGAGAGGTTGTCAGTGCCCTAGATCTATACGCAGCCCAAATGATTTATTGTATAGTAATATATTTCCAAATGTGTTAGTTATATAAAGGATAAAGATACAATTGAATACAATGTAAATCGAAATCCTAGCTTTAACTAGTTCCGGATCATTCAATAAATGAGGACACGGGAAAAAAAGTATTCCTTATAATATTACTTTGGAATTAAATATTAATTGCACTTGTATTATAAGCAAGAAATACTGAATTTTGATATAATATGATAATGACATAAAATGGAATTTTTTACTAACAAATTAGCTGAAAGTAGTCTGTTTATAAAGCAAATCAAAATGAGAGTAAACAATAAAATACATCGGTATTCATTTTCCACATTATTGTTGTACCAAATAATATTATATAACAACTTAAATTAACCTTTTAAAGGAGAGTTATTGCAGTTCAAATTGGATTTTGTACAGAAGACTACATAAACACCAAATCTCATTAAACAAATGTTGAATTAAACTATAATATATGAGGGCATTAATCATACCTTTGGATGGTAACGTATACCTCCAACAACTACATTAAATACAAGAAATCCTAAGAGATTAGAACAGTTATCAATGCGATCAAAGTAGAGGTTTCCTTTGCTAATTACTAAACAAAGAAAGAAATATTAGAAATATACCAATAACTGCAAAACACATACTGACTATGAAGAGGCATTAGAGAATTCAGATGGTATTGATCAGGATTAATTAATTAAAAATGCTTATAACTAACAATAAACTTGCCGTTCCTACCTCAAGATTCATTTAAACAAAACAATACATTCAGAAATATATTTTAGGATTATAGGTAATAAAGATATTTCAGCAAGTTAATAGTAAAAAAATATTACTTATTTTGCTTACTGGATAATGAATTGTGATTACTTATTTAGTAATAAATGATCGTAGTAGATCAAAAACATCATTTATTTTATTAATATTTGGTTTACTGGAGTGTTCAAAAAAACATCACTGGTTTACCCGAGCAAAAAGATCGTAGTAGATCAAACACATCTATGAAAAAATGTTTATGAAAAAACATCATTTAATTTACATTTGGTTTACCCGAATGTACAAAAAACTAGAACTTTTTTGGCCATACCCAATTATTTTGTGAAAACAGGTGGCACAAGTTCATAACTCAGGTTTATTCGTTATTTTATCAGAGTAACCTTTGGAATTTGTTATATATGCAAATTACAGTTATTTTGGACATTTTGAATCAAATAAAAAAAATTGATACATTTTTTCATAACAATAATATATTAATAATGGTATAATAATTTCAACTATTCTCAATAGATTTTCCTATAAGTCATTTGAATAAAAAAAATATTTTCAATGTCACAGAAAATAATAATTAGAAAACGAAGAAGAAGAATAAAAGTGAATTAATGAACACCTACTTCAATCAACTCAGTTCCTATCCAACAATTTTTCTCGATACTATTCTCATTTAGGAAAATGATCACACACATACACAAAATAATGCATGATTAACAAATTAATTTGCCAACTAATTGTTTCATACACAATTACATAGATCATGTCTGAGGTACCTTTAAATACTGCAGCTACCTCAACTTCATTAATTTGTACAGGTTTATAAAAATTTACTATCTTACTATATAAATCTACCAACTCCAGAAAATGAATAACCTAACACATTTAAGTTTTGAGGACAAATATTCACTTATATACATATGGAATAACTTCTATTTTTATTTAATTTTTTCCTTCGCATATACAGTAATAAACCTTGTTACAAAGAAAGATTACTAATTAGCTTCCCAAATTGAAGATGCCATCATGAAAAACAAAAGTTTGGAATCACTTAATTCAACAACTTTAAATGTGACATCGTTAATTCAAAACCCTTTGAAAAACACAGGTTGGGAATCGAAGCTACTAAAATTTAGAAATTTGAAGAACGCATCTACTAGAAGAATTATCATAAATTCTACATGTACTCTAAGATGATGATTTAGGGTTTGTGACTAAGAAGGAGGTAACCACTACTGACACTGGATAGTCAGTCTATTGCGGCCAGGTAGATCGACAATAATTAACTACGATGGAGCTTCCAGGTGCCTTGGTGGATCGACGATTTAGGATTGCTGGCGTGTTAGTGGATTAATAATGATTTGGTTGCGACGGTGTCCGTATTTGGAGGTGGATTATAAAGATGGCGACTTAGGTTTTCTGAGAGTGTTGTGAAGTGGAGACAAAAGAAATGAAAATTTAATTTGTACTTAGAACAGTTTTGACGAAAATTTTAGGCGGCACAAGTTAAATTTTACCCTAGCGTTTGCCCTAAGCTTATGGATGCACTTACCTTACAAACGCTACCAATATTTGCAACCAAAAGTTGGTTTCCTTTTAGTGAATGTTTTGTTATACGATAAGTCATGGAGCATATTATGTTAATAAACATGAGACAATGATCATGTCTATAATGACTCCCAAACCCTAACCGCCGATCTGCTCTACCTGAATTTCACAACTTTCTCTCCTACAAACTCTGATTCGCTCTGTTTTCCCATTTTCCTAATGTCGTCTTCTTCAAACTCCAGTCAACAGACCACTCCGTCACATGATCCGCCTCCCCATCTAATTGATCCACCTCCTGGATTTCCGCCAAAAGCCCATGTGCAACTCGATGCTACGGACGATGAAGGTTTTACCACAGTTTTATCGCGTAATTGGAAGCGTGCTCCCATAAACGTTTATCAACCTAGGCATTCAAACGCTCCTAGAAACGTACCAATGCATAAAAATGTTAAATCATCCCCTCTCAACCTAAAGCAAAATTCCACTACAGTTAAAAATAACATTGATTGTTCCACCAAAATGTTAACAGATGTAATTCCAACAGGTGGAACTTTTCGACTATGTCAAGTCGGGCATGAAACGAGGTAGTTAAGGGTAACAACATCCCAATCTCTATACTGTTAAACTCTACCAGTCTCGTGAAATTGATATAATGTGCCAAAACGTCCGCTGCGGTTGTTCAAGATGCTAAAAACAGTGGGACAATGCCATAGTGGTATATGTTGTTGGTCCTAAGCCATACTATCCATATTTCGAAGATCATACGATAATAATATGGAAATCAGAAGACGATTTCACCATCTACTCTAAAGAAAATGGATTCTACGTCGTTAAATTCAACCAATAACAAGATTGTGATAAAATTCTCGAAGGAGGCCCTTATTACTGTAACAAAAAATTGATGATGGCGAAGAGGTGGTCTCTTGGAATGCAACTCAACAAAGAACTTCTTCATACAATTCAAATTTGGGTACGACTACCTAACATTCCCCTTGATTACTGGACAGAAGAGGGGATTAGTCGTATTGCCTCGATCCTTGGTTCCCCATTAGATTGGACAAATTCACTAAAGGTATCATTAAAATTTCTTATGCTAAAGCGTTGATTGAAATCAATAACTCTTTCAAATTCCCTACTAAAATCACTATTATAACGGATGACGATAAGATGATTTGGCAAGATGTCATGCTTGAATGGAAACCATCTATTTGTGTGAATTACTCAAGTTTTGGTAATGCGGAAAATCAATATCAATTTAATAAAGTTTGGATTCCTAAAACGAATTCTTGGAAACAACAAGAAGATATTTCTGACATGAATATTGACAACAATATGGTAAATAGAGAAATAAATGTTGATAACACTCGAGAAAACAATGAAGTTCAAATTGACATTCATTCGATCTCAGTAAGTACAAAAAAGGAGAATACGCAAGTCAACAATATTCATATTGAATTTAGTAATCCTCCTAAACATAAACATAATTATGAAAGTCTGAATGTCCAGTCGAAGATTCCTATTTTGACTATAAGTACAAATTCAACTCAGGAAGAAATGAATACAGAAATAGAAAATAATTTTCAAAGTACAGATCAAGAAACAGAGGACTTAACCAATGGCTCTTGTGAAATGCTTGAAGACCCATCAAACTGGAAGCAAAATCTGACACCATTAATATAAATTATGAATCTTTGAGACAGTCCAGGCCAAGAGCAACGCGTAAAATTAGGATAAAGGATGCTCCTTTTGAGTTCAAAGCCACTGCCAGCTCTGATGTTGTGGACAACCCTACATGGAACACCCTTGTTAATCAATTAAAAGGTAAGAACAAAAACTCAAAAAAAGCTAAAACATGGGGACTGCTACCCCCTTGGCAGTCAGTAGCAATCATGAAAACAACATATAGATGCAGTTCCTATTTTGGAACATTAGGCGCATGAATGCCCCAGCAAAACAATTGGAAGTTTTTCGTCTACTGCAGGATAACAGATTTTCCTTTACTGGAATTATTGAAAATAAGTTATCTTTAGACAATATTGATAGATTTACGAAAAAGATTGATCCAAAATGGAAATTTTCTCACAATATCATAAATGATCAGAAAAATCGCATTCTAATTCTATGGGATTCTACGCAGTGGTCTAATATAAATCTACACACGAATAATCAATATATCTCTTGCATCTTACATAATGCTGGTGGTATAAATGTGTTATGTACCAAGGTGTATGCTTTCAACGAAGAAGTGAATTGAAAAGAACTATGGGAGTATATTAAAGATCAATCTATTTGTGTTAAGCTTCTATGGATAGTGGTGGGTGATTTTAACACTATTTTATCTCCTAATGATATAATGAATAACGGTATTTATAATGCCACGGGTGATCATGAATTTATGGACTGTATACATTATTCTAAACTTTTGGAACTAGATTCCATAGGAAATTACTTCACATGGAGAGGAGGTCTCCACTTCTCTATACATATTAAACTAGATCGGGTTTTTGTGAATAATTTATGGATTGAAAAGTTTCATCAATTTGGAATCAATTTTGGCAATCATTCCTTAAGTGATCACATTCCTATCATGATCAAGCTCACTATTCAAAATCAAAAGATAAGTCGCATACCTTTTAAGTACATTAACTCTTGGCACCTTCAAACGGGATATCAGACTAACCTTCAGCACATTTTGGAGCAAGAATTTTCAGATAATCCTCTGCATAAACTGCTCCGCAAATTTAAGTCTACAAAGGCTGCTTTGAAGGTCTGGGTATTAAAAAAACAATATATACTAAGAACTTGACAAATTGAAGGAAGAAGTTAATGTGATTTATAATCAGTTAATTCAAGATCCTTTGAATAGCAGTCTCATAGATCAATACAACAACAAGTATGATCAGATTCGTAATAAAATGAGGAATATTACAGTCGAAAACGAGCAGAGAATTAAAATAAACAGGTTGACAAAAGAGGATAAACCAACAGAATTTTTTTCTCCAAATTCAATACTCTTAAACCTAAATGTGGGAGTAGTTACATTCTTAATGATGATGGTACTTGGCCATCTGCATCAGAAAATATTGCACATGCAGTTATAAATTACTTCTCATATCTATTTTCATCATCAAGAGCTACATATCAATTTCCTGGCATAACTTGCAAGAAAATCCTATCGAAAAATGCAAAAATTAATCTTGCAAACCATATCAGCTAGAGGAAATTAAAAATGTTATTTTTCAGAAAATGATAATAGTTCCTTCGGACTAGATGGCATCAATTCGAAATTTATAAAATCCATTTGGAACAAATCAAACATAATATATGGAACGCTATGAATGGCATTCTTCAGTCCGGAAAAATAATGAAAGAAATCAATCATACTTTTTTATGCCTCATCCCCAAAAAACCTGGTGCAACTGATATGATTGATTTTAGACCGGTTTCACTTTGCAACGTCTCATATAAGATATTGGCAAATCTTCTCTGTAATCGAATGAAGTAATACATGAATGATCTCATCTCATATAACCAAAATGCTTTCATTCCTGGAAGAATAAATACAAAAAATTCACTACTAGCTTATGAGATAATTAGAGGTTTCAACGGGAAAATTTCTAACAATTTATGCCTGAAAATTGATCTGCATAAAGATTATGACAAAATTAATAAAGAATTTGTTCATCATATGCTAACATCGATGGGTTTTCCATTAGAATTTGCGGATCTAATATATGAATGCATATCCACTCCCTCATTTTCGGTTTTAATAGATGGTTCACCATATGGTCTTATTGATAGCTCGAGAGGATTAAGGCAAGGTGATCCCCTTTTACCATATTTATTTGCAATTTCTATGGAATACCTTACGATTTCTTTTGATATAGCAAATTTTAATCGTAATATTATCCCTATATACCAATTTGAGCCAGTGATTTCTCATTTGATATATATGGATGATATTTTAATCTTAACTAAAGCTACCATTGAGAATATTGAGGGTATTAAGCATATTTTTCAAGAGCTGAACAATATAACTGGTCTGGAACTAAACAACAGCAAATCCACATTGTTTTTCAGTAAAGGTGCTATAAATAAATGTGAAATAGCTGACATTTTAAATATCAGCATTGGTAGTCTTCCACTTATTTATTTGGGTATTCTTTTATCCATTATAAATTAAGAACAAGGGATTTTGGGTGGAAGATAGACAAAATCAATAAAAAAAATTCAGTCATTGTCAAAGAAAGATGTTAAATATTAGTGGAAGGGCTGAGCTAATCAAAGCTGTCATATGTCCTATGTTACAATTTTGGCTACAGTTTACCCAATTTCCAGTGAAAGTTATTCAGAGAATCAGCTCTTTATGTGCTAACTTTCTATGGAAATCTAAAGCTCATAAAATGAGCTGGGAAGATGTTTGCAAAACAAAAAGTGAAGGTGGATTTGGTATAAGAAAAATCGAAGACATTTCGAAAGCAGTTGCAGTAAACCTTTTGTGGAAGTATTTACATGGTGACTCTCTTTAGGCTAAATGGTAAAAAAAATTACCGTGATAAGGCTAACTTCTAAATTGTTACCATGAACTCTAGTGTTTCTTATATTTGAAAAACATTGTTAAGAGCCAGGCAATGGTGCAAAGGTATCATAAATAGAAATGTTGTAAATGGGGAAAGCACCGATTTATAGTTTCATTCATGGCTCAATGGTTCATCTTTAATTGATAAAGCTGGCTGGAATTCTATGACCATTACAGGTGGATGTAATAAAAAAGTAGTGTTAATTTTTAATAGCAGGTGGAAACAACACACAGATTATGTACCAACTCAGTATCAAAACACTATACACAATACAACAATTCATTCTCAAAAGGATAAAGATTATTGGGCTTGGACTTCTAATATCAATGGGCAAATTACTTTGAAATCGGTAGGGAATCATTTCATACATAAACATATAGAGTACAACTGGACTAAAATAATCTGGAACAAAGGATGTGCTCCTAAGATGTCTATTTGTGCACTAATGGCTAAATTATACAAGTTAAATACAAAAGACAGAATTAGTAGACGAAACCCAAATATGGATCAAAAGTGTGTTCTGTGTTTAAATCACGTGGAAGATAAGGATCATCTATTTTTCAATTGCACCTATTCGAACTGTTTACTGGAAAATGTATTGCAGAAAATTAATATCAAGTCAGGTAATATTCGTGACATAAATCATATTATGGATATCCTATGCCAAAGACAAAACAGGCATTCTTTAGTCAGTCGGATTATAAGTACAATTTTTACTTCCTTGATTTGGAATATCTGGTGCAAGAGGAACAATCGGATTTTCAGAGGAGTTGAAATGCCTGTCCATCTGAGATTCCACTTAATAATGCAAGAATGTAAGACTCTCATGCAATACAGCTCAGGAAATCAAACAATAAATTCAAAAAGTCATCTTATCTTGGCAAATGTCAATATCATCATTGCTATCCCACTTTTTGGTCAAAACTGGAATATCAACAAATTGGCAAGGAATGATGTCCCTCTGGATTAGAGATCAATTGAAAGCAAGGCTACAGTCGATGACGTCAAAATTTAGTTGAGCTCCGATCGGGACGAAATTGATTGGAGATGATGATAAGGATTAGGAAAGGCTATGTTTCAAATTTCAGGTTAATCGGAGTTCGTATGAAGGAGATATGATCGATGCAAGGTAGGAAGAACATACTGTTCGAACCCATCGGCACGCAAGGATGGTTTGAATCGATCAGGAGTTGCATTCGTATCGATACCGTTCGTGTCAATACCATTTCGAACCGATGCCGTTCGTATCGATTGGCGCGGGTTCAGCTTTGTGAAGTTCGCATCAGGTGTTGGTTCGACTCGATAGTGTTCGAATCGATCGAGTTACTGGTTCGACTCGATAGGCTCGTATCGATCAGATGGAAGGCAAGATGGATCTCGATTCGATGGCAACAAACCCAGAGTGGTAGCAAGCATGTGGAGGTTCTTCGAATCGATGTGCTTCGTATCAATCAGGATGGGTGCAGATGGAGCATTTCGACTCCATGCCTTTTGAAAGTCTCCTTTGTATCCATCAGGTAAGAGCTTCGTTCGTATCCATCAAATGAGGTCTCGTTCGTATCCATCCTTCACGATCACTTCGTATCGATGTCCCCCATACTCCTTTCGAATCGATCAGCTCACATGGGATCGATACGGAATGAACTCCTGGAATCGATGCGAAGAGAGACATGGGTTAATGGATCGAGCATGTTGTTGTGAAGTTATGGATATGGACGAAGCATAAAACATGGATGCAAGCCCACGTCTCCAGGAGAGAAGCGTTCAACACGGCAAGAAAGGTGGATCAACCCAGGGATTTCGCGACACGTCATTGATGGGCACGTGACCGATCGAGTCGAAGGGAGTGGATTCGAACCAATGGATTCGAACGCAACAGCCCTCACGAAAAACCACAACTTGAATCGATCATATCTCCTAAACCACTGGTCCAAATGCAATGAAATTTTCACAGCAGCTTGCATGCAAGGTAAGAAATGTTCCTGCCAAGTTTCAGCTCGATTGGATCATTTTTTGATGGATACGAAATCACTTTCTATCGATCACAGATCGAGTCGAAACTTGGTGGGGTCGGTCGTGTGGGCCCACTCACGTGCCAGAAGGAGTCTCCCGAAGTTTGAGCGCAATATCAGCCTCCAACGCCTATAAATAGCACCCTGAAGCCTATAGAGAAAGGGGCTTTTGGCTATTGAATGTCCAGACTCTGCCGGATTCATTTCTACATTTCGATACTTCTATTGTACTGGAAATTCTTCATATTTACTGTTGTATTCATCTGTAATCATCAAGGATAATCAATAAAAGGATAAAACTTTGGAGCGGACGTAGGCCAGAGATAGCCGAACCACTATAAAACTTGTGTCTTTGTTCATTATTTCTAAATTGTTGTTTGATATTTGCTGAGATCTGATATTTTTGCTTGAATATCATTGGTTTTTGTTCATACACTGGTGCTTTCATGGTATTTGGGGTTTGTGACCAATTTTGGCACAAACAATCATGGTGCCGCAAGATAATCAAAGACCTCCTTGAGCTCACATGTCTCATGTTGTAGAATGGAACTGGTCTCCTGATTTCTAACTTAATAATAGTGTCTTCGCTGCGGTTTTTGAGTTTCTTCGCCGTTAGATAATTAGATCTGGTTTTGAGAAAGTTACTTTACTTTCTCTCCCCTATCGGTGATATTTTATCAACATCGAACGAAGTAACTTGCTTGGCTGGAGCCTCAATTGCTTACCTCGTGTTGCTATTGTACAGGCTTTTTCATTTTCTTTTTTTAATTTAGCTTGTGACTTTGTAAAAGGTTTGTATTTTTTTTTTGCTTTTCCAAATTGTTAATACAGATGGTTTTGAGTGCGTTCTCATATTTGTAAACTCCCTCATCTGTTCAATAACTTGGTTTAGATTATCGACTTTGTATATGGACATGATATGTACTCTTTTTCCTTGCAAGGAACCCGTCTAGGTTAGGGGGTTGTAAGGTTTTTACGAGGCATGTCATGGAAGTATATGATTTTATATTATTAGTATATAAAGTACCTATTTTCAAAAAAAAAGTCATGGAGCATAATAAAGATTGGTAGGTGAAAATTTTAATCGATCCAATGACACTGTTAGTTTATTTGTTTCTAAGATTTTTCACACTGTCTTACTTTTGGCCAAAGATAATATTAAATCGATAGGTTTCAATGAGATTCATGATGAAATTAGGTATGGTACAAGATACTATCATGTTTTCCACAATGTCATTGCATGTTGTGCTGTCCATAATTTTATTAGAAAATACAATGGTACAGATTTCGATTTTGAAGAAATAGTTAATGAAGAAGTTCCACGAATTTAACTTGAAATTGGCGTGAACATCTTTAACACAACCATGGTGGTGCAAGTTCATTAAATACCAGGACCAGCCCAAAGCATAGTCAAGAGAGACAAATGACTAGGACAAAAACACAGAAGGGGCAACAAAAATAAAAAAAGCACAATTGTATTTTGATCATCGCTCCATTCTCACATCTTGCCACTGAACCATGAGATCCTTAACCTACAGCTCCTCACCTCTTGCCCATCGTAGCTTGAATACTGCTCTTTTTTGCCCCTACACTACCTTGCATTGTGCTGCCCCCAGTAGAGTCAGTCCCTTCAAATTTAGAGTTCGACCTCAGTTCCTCAACTCAAGGAGTTGGTTGTTAATAAATCATCTACATGGTAGCGAATCAATGGTTATTTCTATTATTTTTCAATTGTTTAACAAATAAATTAATAGTGAACAAATTAAGTTAACTGATAACGATGAATAAAACAAGGTTGTGGTAGAAAAATATATGCAATATTGTAAATATTATTGTACGTTAACTGAAAAATGATGAAGGAAGCAAACTTTGTGACTGTAATTCTACAAAGCTCATGGTAGCAATATACTAGGGCTGTGAGAAAAATGATTAAACTGAAATTATGAATTATCTTCTCCTGTGAACAAAATATGAAGCGCTAATATATAAATTTAAGCATTACATTACTTAAATTTATAATGTTTAGATGTGCAGTTTTAGATATGTAAAATATTACATTTCAACATTAATAAATAATCATAATGTGTTGCAACTTCAGTTGAGATACAAATCAAAATCAAAATTCTAGATATCAAAAGAGAAAGAAAAAATCGATTCAAAGACGAAGAGGCAAAATCATTAATAGGTTATATTTCAAATTTATTTCAAGGAAAATATAAAAATTCTCAAACTTCAAATTCATGCCAGATTGAAGAAATGAAAACAAAAATAACACTTTCTCTTATGCATGTGGTTTAGTAAATACATTATTCGACTAGGGCGTCAAAGACCATTGGGCCGGCCCTGTCAAATACAAAACAGATTATTTCAACACGTGATGAAATTAGAGATGTTTTGATTGTTGTAGAACGATGTTGACCTACATGTTGTTTTACTGTTGTCTTTCAGTTAAATTTTTATTTAAACCGTGTTTGTATTTCGGACAAAATTTAAATTGAATTTGAATTTGAATTTGCTTTATTAATTATAAAATATTAATTTAATTAAATACTAAATTTATTTAATTAATAATTAAATAGTAATTAATAATAATTAATAATTAAAATTATTGTTTAATTAGTACAAAATAAATAACTATTTCCAAATTACTCAACATTTTTTGCATCCTACCGAACATCTAATCAAAAAAGTTGTCCGTGAACACTCTGACCTCCGACCTCTAACCCAATTTGTCTGCGAACATGCCCTTACTTTTTTTCCCTTAGTTCCATGTGCGAATAAATATAAATTCATTCTCATGGTGTTAAATCTTAAATTTATGTATGGGAATCACATAGGTACCGAAAGATCTTGAAAAATTAATTTGTCATCGGTTTCAATAGTCGTTTGTAAATTTAAAAATCTTTTGTGCAATAGAGGCTTCATTGTCTAAATGCTCCAATTTCAAATACGATGATCCTTCATATTTTAAAACCATCAGAACTTATGCTTCAATTAATAAAATTGTAATTTGTTAGAGAATATGCATAACTTATTTAATTTGAAATTATATGATAATATTTTTTAGTTTAGTTGATAGTGTTAGGGATGCGGATTAAGGATCTTAAGACAGAAATAACATTAGAGGGGGGTGAATAGTGTTTTAAAGAATATATGAACTATATGACTAAATTAAAACTTTCAACACAAATCTAAACAGAATTCTAACACAGAATGATCACAGAACATATAACAAATGCAAATAGTAAAGTAAAGCAAGTAAAAGGAAAGAACGCGCCGGATTTTATACTGGTTCGGAATCCTCCTACATCCAGTCCTGCACCAAGGCAATATCCTTGTACAGATTTTTATAAGCCAATATCCAAATTACAACCCTCAATTTCTAAGGCCTTAAGGAACCCTCCTATCTCCGAGTCTGGGGTAAACTCTCTTGATTTACGGGACACAAGATCACCCTAATACTTCTTAATAACAATCCTTTTGAATGGATAGACTCTATGGACTTTTTGAATACAAATTAATCCTATAACTCTGAATAGCACATTAATCTTTAGTAGAATGATGGAGAATCAAATATAGAGAGTATCTAAATGATTTCCTATTGATAATTTGGCAGAATGATGGCACGATCTTGAAAATATGAAGTTTTATGGATATGGAATAGTGGAGAAGAAAGAGTGAAGAAAATAAGAAAGTAGTTGTTAAAAAAATTCGTTTTGGAAGCCTTTATATTGATGCACAACAGTCATAACCATTGGCGAAAGGTTTTCGAACGAATGGACATTTCCTTTGAAAAGTTGAATTTTGAATCCAACGGCCACCATGTCGACATGGGGTATCCCCTTATGTCGACATCCGTCAGTTCAAAATTGCAGAGATGTTGTTTTGTAAAAGCATTTGAATTTAAAACAAGTTGAAACTTTTCTGGAGCAAAGTAAAGTGTTTAAACAATATTTTGAGATAGAGAATGAATATAAAACATTATTTTAAATATATATAATTGATATAGACCGTCAATTATATAAGTAATATTTAAAATCAGAATAAGTTTTGATGTTTAAAATTAGAAGTTTTTAAAATCAGAATAGAGGAATATTTTAAGGCTAAAAACAAAGTTTGAAAATATTTTTGAAAACATGATTTTGAAAGCTAAAACATTTTGAAAACAGATTTAAAAACATTTTGAAAAATCTATTCAAACTGAAATTGTAAGAACCTTCCTACAGAGCTCCTCTATAGGACTCGAGAACTTGTACAAAGTAGTTTAAATGATTTTGATTTTCGTGGGTTTGTAAGCCACTTGTCGTAGGTTTGTAAGCTACTTGTCGTGGGTTTGTAAGCCACTGGTTTCGATAGAAATTGGGTTCCATCCCAAAAGAAAATTGGAAGAAAGATGAGAGTGATATTATGAAGTTTTAACAAAATACTAGACACTTATCTTGAGATCTTGAAATCTTAATTCTCTAGAGTCTTGAATCATGAATCTCTAATCTTCATCTTGATGCTTGAGTCTTTATACTGATCAGTCTTCCATGATACCTGCATATACTTCCTATATACATACATACATACATACATATATATATATATATATGGAAATGTTAGTATATGTTTTATAAAGTAAAGTATAATAACTATATAAGGTTGTTGTCATCAAAACATCATCAACTCAGTTCCTAACAATCTCCCCCATTTTGATGATGACAACCTTTATTTATAAAATATTCTTACCATACCATAACTCCCCCTTACACCATGATTTCTTCTTGAAACTACAACTCCCCCTTACTCCATGACTCCCTCTTACACCAGGCATATATATTTTTATAACTTTCTCCCCTTTTGTCATCAACAAAAGCTATTAACTACTTAAGAATTCAAGAATGATTAGTATGAACAAATAATATGTATAGAACAAGCATGAAACAATGAGTATAAGTGAACACATTTTTTTTATTACAACATATATAAGAACATACATAAACACGAACAAACAAAACAATTTAAAACAAAGAATAAAATGAAAGTACGCTTTAATGGCGATCCTTAACTGTAGGAGACTTATGAATCGAACAATTGGGGTAGTGGAGACAAAAGTTTCCACGTTGTTCAATTATGTTTCCATTAGTATCAACAAGGATCTCACCAATGCAAATAACGCTCTCGTCCGTATTCATAGGGACTTCGGGTTGAGATAAAGGTTGATCTTCCTCTTGGTCTTCTTGTGGTTCTTCCATAGGTTCTTCTTCCTCGGATTCCATGGCTTGTGAAGAGTCTTCAATATTAATAGGATTTGTACGGTTATCCATGAGGAAATTTTGTACATTCCTAACAATATTCCCTTGCCTTTGTTGTTCTCTAGCCATCCTAAGTTGACTTACTTGAATTTCAGTCATCAATTGAAGGATATCTTTCATCTTCTCTTGCAATTTGATCACTCGAGCGTGCGTAGTTCGTTGAAAAGGACCAGAATGAGGAGATGTGGGTGAAGTGGGTTCATTAGTAGAAGAGGAGGCCATTATTTTATTGTTTCAGAAGTTATTTACAGAGAATATAGTGAAGAAAGAGGAGAGAAAACGAAATAAATAGATAAATAACCAAATAACTAACTTTGGAGGGAAATTCAATTTTCAAATTTTTGTTGGGTATGTCGACATCATGAGATGGGGCATGTCGACATGTTCTTCAAAAAAGTGTAATTTTTATTTTAAATTTTTATTGATTATTATATTATATTATTTTATATTTCAGATTTTGAACAAATACCTAATTCTCTTCTAAATTTAGTAACATTCTGTTCGGTTAATGGTTTAGTTAATATATCAACAATTTGTTTTTCAGTATTTATATAATCTAGAGTTATTATTTCTTTAGTTATATTATCTCTAAGAAAATGATGTCTTATATCAATATGTTTAGTTCTAGCATGATGAGTTGGATTTTTAGATAGATTTATTGCACTAGTATTATCACAATATATTGGTGATTTACTTATGTTAATTCCAAAATCTTTTAAAGTTTGTTGCATATATATGACTTGTGAACAGGCCAGAGCAGCAGATATATACTCTACTTCAGTTGTTGACAAGGAAACAGTATTTTGTTTCTTGCTGAACCAGGAAACCAGCGAATGTCCTAGAAAGTGACAAGTTCCACCTGTACTCTTTCGGTCTGATTTACAACCAGCATAATCAGCATCACAATATGATATTAAATCAAAAGTATTATTTTTAGAATAAAATAAACCATAATCTAAAGTGTATTTACATATCTTAAAATTCTTTTAACAGCTTTTAAGTGAGTTTCTTTAGGTTGTGATTGGTATCTTGCACAGAGACAAACACTATGCATAATATCAGGACGACTCGCTGTTATATAGAGTAGCGAACCAATCATTCCCCTATATAAAATTTGATCAATATCTTTTGATTTATCTTCTTTACTTAAACCTACATTTGTTGACATTGGAGTTGGTTTCCCACTAGAGGTGCTTAAACCAAATTTATTAATTAAGTCTTTAGCATATTTTTCTTGACTTATGAAGATTCCATTTTCTAGTTGTTTAATTTGAAGCCCTAAGAAGAAACTTAATTCTCCTATGTGACTCATTTCAAATTCTTTAGTCATTATATCTGAAAATTCTTTATTCATTATGTTATTAGTTGATCCAAAGATTATATCATCTACATATATTTGAACCAGTTGAATATTTTGATTATTTCTTTTAATAAAAAGTGTTGTATCTACTTTACCAATTTCAAAACCAGATTGAAGTAAATAAGATCTTAGTCTTTCATACCAGGCTCTAGGAGCTTGCTTTAGACCATATAGAGCTTTCTTTAACTTGTATACATGGTTTGGAAATTTATTATCTTCAAAAAGTGGAGATTGTTCAACATAAACATCTTCTTTTACAAAACCATTTAGAAAAGCACTTTTAACATCCATTTGATATAATTTGAAATTATCATAATTAGCGAAAGCAAGTAGAATTCTTATAGCTTCTAATCTTGCTACGGGGGCAAAGATTTCATCATAGTCAATTCCTTATTCTTGACAGTAACCTTGCGCGGCTAAACGAGCTTTATTTCTTACGACCTCACCGAGTTCATTTATTTTATTTTTATAAACCCATTTAGTTCCAATTATACTTTTATCCTCAGGTTTAGGAACAAGTTCCCATACATCATTTCTGGTAAATTGATTCAATTATTCTTGCATAGCAAGAATCCATGAATCATCAGACGATGCTTCCTTTGGATTTTAGGTTCAATTGTTGATATAAAGGCTACATTACTCATACTACTTAATTGATTTCTAGTTCTTACTACAGATTCAATATTTCCTAAAACATTTTCTATAGGATGATCTTTTGATATTTTAAATCTCTTATTAGGTTGATTTATTTCACTAATAGTTTCATTAGATTGATTTAAATTTATAAAATCTTCTTCATCATCTATTTGTACAATATCTTTAAGATTTTCATCAAAAGATACATGCATAGTTTCTTCAATAGTATTAGTTTTTAAATTAAAAACTCTAAATGCTTTGCTTCTATTAGAATAACCAATAAAGAATCCTTTATCAGCTTTTGGTTCAAATTTATCTAAATTATCTTTTGTATTAAGTATAAAACATTTACTCCCAAAGACTTTAAAATAAGCAACTATAGGTTTCTTATTATAAAGTAATTCATATGGAGTTTTATTTGTTAATGGTCTAATTAAAATTCTATTTAATATATAACAAGCTGTAGCAACTACTTCTGCCCAAAAATGTTTAGGTAAATTACTATCAGAACGCATTGTACGAGCACACTCTTGAATCGTTCTATTCTTACGTTCTACTACTCCGTTTTGTTGTGGAGTTCTTGGAAATGAAAAGTTGTGAGTAATTCCCCTTTGAGTACAGAAATTCTCAAAATTTTCATTTTCAAATTCACCACCGTGATCACTTCGAATAGTTTTAATTTTGAAAGAATGTCATTTTTGAATTCTTTTAGAAAAGTTTTTAAATATTTCAAAAGCATCACTTTTATGTTTTAAAAAGATTGTCCAAGTATATCTCGAATAATCATCTACTATAACGAAAACATATTTACTATGGTTAATTGATTGAGCTTGAGATGGACCAAATAAATCTAAATGAAGTAATTCTAGACGACTAGAGGTAGAAATAGCATCTTTTAATTTAAATGAACTTTTCTTAAATTTTCTTAATTGACAAGCATCACAAATACTATCTACTTTAAAGTTTAACTTGGGTAGACCTCTAACTAAGTCAAGTTTTGATATCCTAGATAATAATTTGAAATTCAAATGGCCAAATCTTTTATGCCAAATCCAAGGGTCACTTGTATTAGCCAAAAGACATAGATTATCATTTGAAATTTTCATACTAAGGATATAAATATTTTTCTTCCTAATACCTTCAAAAATTATATTAGACTTATCATCTTCAATGTGACATTTATCTTCTCCAAATTTAATTTTAAAACCTTTATCGCAAAGTTGACTTATACTAAGCAGATTATGTTTTAAGTTCCTTACTAATAAAACATCAGAAATAAGTAAAGTTTTAGAGTTACCGACATTGCCGACGCCAACCACATATCCTTTAGAGTTGTCACCAAAATTGACTAATCCACCATCTTGATAAGTAATGTCCTTGAGTATCTCGGGATTTCCAGTCATGTGCCTCGAACAGCCACTATCAAGTATCCATTTATCTTTCTCAATTTGCATAGTTTGTCCATTGGGTGTTGATTCGCCAAAAGCCATATAACATGTCTGTCCCTGCATAACACACTAATTCGGTAGATAACTTGATTTTTCAAAATAACTATATGAAGACTTATGATACTTTGATGAAATGCATAGATTCAAAACAGTTTTAACACAATTTTCCAAAAATGCCATTTTTATATTTTTCAAGTTTCAGATTATGAAAACAATGAAAACCAATGCTCTGATACCAATTGTTAGGGATGCAGATTAAGGATCTTAAGGCAGAAATAACACTAGAGGGGGGGTGAATAGTATTTTAAAGAATATATGAACTATATGACTAAATTAAAACTTTCAACACAAATCTAAACAGAATTCTAACACAGAATTCTAACACAGAATGATCACAGAACATATAAAAAATGCAAATAGTAAAGTAAAGCAAGTAAAAGGAAAGAACACACCGGATTTTATACTGGTTCGGAATCCTCCTACATCCAGTCCTGCACCAAGGCAATATCCTTGTACAGATTTTTATAAGCCAATATCTAAATTACAACCCTCAATTTCTAAGGCCTTGAGGAACCCTCCTATCTCCGAGTCTGGGGTAAACTCTCTTGATTTACAGGACACAAGATCAGCCTAATACTTCTTAATAACAATCCTTTTGAATGGATAGACTCTATGGAATTTTTGAATACAAATTAATCCTATAACTCTGAATAGCACTTTGATCTTTAGTAGAATGATGGAGAATCAAATAGAGAGAGTATCTAAATGATTTCCTATTGAGAATTTGGCAGAATGATGGCACGATCTTGAAAACATGAAGTTTTATGGATATGGAATGGTGGAGAAGAAAGAGTGAAGAAAATAAGAAAGTAGTTGTTAAAAAAGTTCGTTTTCGAAGCCTTTATATAGATGCACAACAGTCATAACCATTGGCGAAAGGTTTTCGAACGAATGGACACTTCTTTTGAAAATTGAATTTTGAATCCAACTGTCACCATGTCGACATGGGGTATCCCCTTATGTCGACATCCCTTAGTTCAAAATTATAGAGATGTTGTTTTGTAAAGACAATTGAATTTAAAACAAGTTGAAACTTCTCTGAAGCAAAGTAAAGTGTTTAAACAATATTTTGAGATAGAGAATGAATATAAAACATTATTTTATATATATATATATAATTGATATAGACCGTCAATTATATAAGTAATATTTAAAATCAGAAGAAGTTTTGATGTTTTAAAAATAGAAGTTTTTAAAATCATAATAGAGGAATATTTTAAGGCTAAAACAAAGTTTGAAAATATTTTTGAAAACATGATTTTGAAAGCTAAAACATTTTGAAAACAGATTTAAAAACATTTTGAAAAATCTATTCAAACAGAAATTGCAAGAACCTTCCTACAGAGCTCCTCCATAGGACTCGAGAACTTGTACAAAGTAGTTTAAATGATTTTGATTTTTGTGGGTTTGTAAGCCACTTGTCGTAGGTTTGTAAGCTACTTGTCGTGGGTTTGTAAGCCACTGGTTTCGATAGAAATTGGGTTCCATCCCAAAAGAAATTTGGAAGAAAGATGAGAGTGATATTATGAAGTTTTAACAAAATACTAGACACTTATCTTGAGATCTTGAAATCTTGATTCTCTAGAGTCTTGAATCTTGAATCTCTAATCTTCATCTTGATGCTTGAGTCTTTATACTGATCAGTCTTCGATGATACCTGCATATACTTCCTATATACATATGTGTATATATCTATCTATATGGAAATGTTAGTATATATTTTATAAAGTAAAGTATAATAACTATATAAGGCTGTTGTTATCAAAACATCATCAACTCAGTTCCTAACAGATAGTTTATAATATAGCAAGATAATGTGCTTCAAATTTTACATTACAAATTGGAAATAAATATGAATCTCACTAAAACTGTTTTACTAATGAGTTGAACACTAAACATGGTTGGTGACATATTACTAATGTGCATGCAAAAAGTTCTTTCATTTTTCCTTCAATATTTAAGTTCATGCATATATATACATACATACGTATATATGTATATATAGACACACATATATAAAAGATACATAACAAGATAAATTTGCTCATATATATATTCGCATATGTCTAACTTATGTTCTTACATAATGTTAACATCTATTAAATAATAGTAAAGCAAAAGAATTTGTAGTTCTCTTATTAATTCTAGAAGTTTTCTCCCTTTCCTTAATTCTCTCGATATTTCATTTTCAAATCTCTACAATTTACCATTTTGCAATTATTCTACTAAACTTTTCACACCATTCTACGTTCACATACCCACGTATTAAAATTTTCTAAAATCATTTACAAATGACTTCTCAAATTCTCTTTTAACATTTTACATTCAAGCACGTACAGTTAATTAATTACATAGCTAGGAGTTTAAATTACATAAATAAAACCAGTTGACTAATATTTACTAATCTATTTTATAAATCCCAAAAGAATGATAGTTTCAATATGCAATTATTTAGAAAACTCCATCACTTCTATCATAATATTTCACATTTAAGTCCATATATTTAAATTAATTAGGTAATCTTGAGCATACGCATAAAAATCAAACCAGTGATTTATAAGTTATAACCACTGCAAATTTTATTTGCATGTCAGTTCATCCCAAACGTCTAAGACCGCAACAAATTAAAAATGTCAATTCTCAATTGCCAAACCAAAAATTATTACCTTTTCAAGAAGTCAACAACTAAAGTGTCGTTTGAGCCCCTGACGGTGATTGATCGGAGTCTGTGACTGCCTGATTTAGAGTCATTGTTGAGTCGTGTGCTATGCTAAAGTCGATCGAAGTCTGGAGTCACCACCAACCCACCGTCAGTCGAAGTCTGGAGTCACCAATCCCATCGTGTGTCATCAGCGTCGGTCCCCTTATACAAACTTTTCATTTGTCACAATAATTATTGAAAAACTGATTAAATTGCTTACAATAAGTTATTTATGACTAATTGTATTTTTCTCTTTAATTTTTATAATACTTCAAGTCTTTTTATAATTTTGCTTTATACATATGAATAATTTGTTGAATTGGCTTGTTGATTTTTTTTTGTATCTTAAAATGAAAATGGTTGCATGGGAGTGAAATCTTTTTTGCTCGACAAAAATGCTTCGGGTACCTTCTCGCGATCGCTCTAGTTTGTTTCGAGTGATTCTTTTTGACCAATTCATGTCTCGGTTTCTATCTCAATTCAAATCAAAAATTAAACTAATACAAATTGAGATATTTGTACACTATTCACGCTGCTAATTTTGAGTAGTCTTAATTTGAAGTTGGTAGTTCTCTATTATTTTTTCCTTTCTGCTACCAAGTGAACAAGTGTTGAATAAACAATTCATGTCTCGGTCAGGCTTGACATACAAACATTTTGTGAAATAGAAGCTACAGTGCAAATTTGAGCATACACATAAAAATCAAACCAGTGATTTACAAGTTATAACTTCTGCTAATTTTATTCGCGTGTCAATTCATCACAAATGTCCAAGACTGCAACAAATTAAACATGTCAATTCTCAACTGCCAAACCAAAATTTAGTACCTTTTCAAGAAGTCAACAACTGAAGCGTCGTTTGAACATCTGATGGTGATTGGTTGGAGTCTTTGAGTTTTGCGACCGTCTCGTTTAGAGTCGTTTTCGAGTCCTGTGCTATACTGAAGTCAATCAAAGTCTGGAGCTGCCACCATCCCATCGTCAATTGAAGTGTGGAGTCGCCAGTCGTGTGGTGTCATGCGAGCGGCCTGGCGATGCGGCTCTTCGTCTCATCCTAAGTCGTGATTTGGATTCTATCATGAATTTTTTTTCCTTTTGGTTGTCCGTTTTGATGTTTGATATATAACGTTGCCCTAGAATTTCCATGGCCCAAAGCGATTGCTTCTCCTACTTTACCAAAAGGCCGCCTTGTGTGTCATGCTGGCGGCCTAGCGCTGCTACTCTTCACCTCTTCCTAAGTTGCGATTTGCATTCTATCGTGAATTTTTTTTCTTTTGGCAGCTTGTTCTGGTGTTTGATATATAATGGTGCCCTACAATTCGTGTGGCCCAAAGCGTAGCCCAAAGCGATTGCTTCCCATGCTTTACCAACAGCCAACCTGACAAACCTATGATGATTTAAATGTATACCATATTCATGCTATGACAAAAATGGCATAATTATTATTTTCATTAAAAAATAAGGACGTATAAATTACATATATAAATTGTATAAATAATCAATATTAACAAATTTAATTGACAATTCTTTTATCTTAATAAATTATCCATACATTTTACTACAAAATTCTAGCTATTTTAAGCTTAAAATACCTACACTATTAAACTTCTAAAATTATTTATAAAACTCCCTTAATTCTTTTTTTATATCAGTCCTCATATTTATATCATTAACATTATCTTAAATTTAAACTATTTAAATAAATTTAATTAAATAATATTGTATACTTGTCTAAATTCCTAAAAACATGACAACTTCAATATGTGTAACATATTAATATTAACAAAAATAGTAAAATTAGCGTTTCATTCAAATCTCTACTATTAATAATGAGAATTCAATCCATTAGTTTCAACCGTGTCTTTCTGAAATTTCAAAAATGCCCTTTACATCAATAAAGATTGATAAACATTAATATCATTTTTCAAACAACCAGACCAACTTGACTTCAGCTACCCTTCCCACCTCATCACAATTCTATAAGTCTACATAACAGGACAACCTACTATTTTCTCTCTTAGGTTATATACACTAACAATTAAGATGTTTTAGATGACGTTGAACTAATTAAAATCAATTAGTTTTCATGTACAATTACTTTAATTTGTTCATTGCATTTACATGTTACTGGTATTAATAAAATCATTAGCTAATGTTTTCTATAGCCAAAAGCTTCCTAGTGTTGGAGTTTTCTCTATACTGGCATAAAGGAACGTGAAACATATTTTCTCGGTTGTTTAACTAGCAATATATGCTTCTTAGGGAAAAGCGTATAAACTGTTGCATTCTTTTCTCAACTTTGTCAGTCTTAATTAATAATGAGAGTAATGGTAGTCACACCAAAATCAATTACCAATCCATGTGATGTAGTTCTTTCAAGTAAAATAAGAGAGTAAGGTTTGTATTCTATAATGGTAAAACTAAGAATACTACCATATTAGTTATGAGAAGATTGAAGTGCTTATAATGGCAAGGCGGAACCCAAAAGATTGAAACTGAATAAGTATTTCACTCTTGACATCATGTTCACAGTAGAATACAAACCATAGAATAATTATTATGTAAGCATCGATGGTGCATTTTTTAACTAAGGGAGACACAATGTTCATGGGATAGTAATTTTCATACAGCTATATTATTTTTGCAGCTATAATTAGATACATTATTAGTGGTGATATGCATGTTCCATATTTTAGTGACTGTCCAACATACTATTTTTTTATGGTAACAATTTTAACATACTTTAGTTAATACTGGTGAATACAATAATAAGAATATAAAGGATGTTACATTTTCTAATTGTTTGTGGTTCATTAAGTTTATTTATTTATTTTTGAAATAGCTAAATTTGAGGTTGTTTATATTTGAATTTGTGAAGATGAATAATACAACAGTTGAGGCTTGAAAAATAGGGTCAAAATTGTTTTATTTTCACTTCAATATAACTGTATGACATCAAATTGAAAACATAAGAGGTGATCATCATCATAAATATCTGAAATAAATCATACCCGTTGAGGAATATATATGAAAGCAATTATTTAAATACCATCGTTATAATAATTTGGTTGTAGCTCAATTGTAATCAAGATGAAGAAGTAGATTGTTAGTTATTAATTCAAAGTCAAAAGTTATGTTAGTGGCATAGTATCAGCAATAGTAGTTAGTTTAATGTTTCAATATTTTAATGATGGTGCATTAGTGGGTCTAAGAATAAGGAGCAGTTATTTCTATTTTTTAGTTTGTTTGATTTGGTCAAATGCCTTGGCTATATATATTTATGTATTGATTCTTGCTAAGGTGTGATATAAACAGTCAAGTCTTTCTTTCCTATTTTTACTTTTCTCTTTTTTTACTATCTTCCTTCAACACGTGTGGTATCAGAGCTGCCACAAACATACCAGGTTTCGATCCTACATCAAATAGAACAGAGAGAAAACAAAAATCAGAATTCATGGCAAGCAACGGTGTTAATCCTTCATCACAACCTTTGATTCCTCCATTCAAAGGGGAAAAATATCACCTTTGGAGCATTAAAATGCAAACCTTGTTGAAATCCCAGGAGTTGTGGGAGATTGTTGAACACGGGTATACGGAACCGGTGGAGCCACCGACGGAGCCCGATCAAAAATTGCGTGAGAATCGCAAAAAAGATGCAAAGGCATTACTGTTCATCCAGTCGGCATTGGATGATGATATCTTCCCTCGAATTTCTGAAGCCAAGAAAGCAAAGGAAGCATGGGAGATTTTAAAGCATGAGTATTACGGCGACAAGAAGATAATCGCTGTCAAACTTCATTCACTTCGATCTGAATTTGATAATCTTCAACAGAAAGAAAAGGAACCGGTGCAAAATTATTTGTCTCGAGTGTCAGCAGTTGTAAATCAGATGAAGTCTTATGGTGAATCCATTAGTAGTGAGAGAGTTGTTAGTAAGGTTCTGAGAAGTCTAAACGGAGATTTTAGATATGTAGTTGTTGCAATTGAGGAATCAAAGGATCTTTCAACCTACACATTTGATGAGTTAATGTGTTCCCTCTTATCTCATGAAGAAAGATTCAACCATTATGAGGAAAAAATGGAGGAAAAAGCCTTTCAGGCCAAGGGTGAATCTTCCTTTAAGGGGAAGTCGGAAAATTATGCAAGCCATGGTAGAGGCGGTCGAGGTGGTTTCCGAGGACAAGGAAGAGGTCATGACAGTGGTCGAGGTCGAGGCAAGAATCAATATGGTGACAATAATCGTGGCAGAGGCTATTATGGTGATGGAGGTCGAGGTAGAGGCCAACATGGTAAGTCACGTTACTCAATCCAGTGTAGATATTGCAGTAGGATGGGGCACAAAGAAGTTGAGTGTTGGACAAAACAGAAAGAGGAGCAAAAGCAAGCAAATTATGTTAAAAGATCTGAAGAGGATGACAAGGAAAGCAAGTTGTTTGTTGCACATTCACCGAGTCCAGGGTCAGAGAATTGCAATACAGTTTGGTTCCTCGATAGTGGTTGCTCTAATCATATGTCCGGATCAAAGACATTATTTAAGACTCTTGATGAATCAAAAAGGGGAGTTGTGCGACTCGGAGATGACAAGATGATGCGATTTGATGGCAGAGGTACAATTGGCATTAAGACTACTAAAGGTGATGTTAAACTTCTCCATGATGTTCAATTTGTACCAAATTTAGCTCATAATTTGTTAAGTGTTGGCCAACTTTTAACAAGTGGATATAAGGTTATTTTCATGAAAATTCATGCACTGTGAGTGATAAAAAAATCTGGTCAAATCATTGTTGATGCTAAAATGACACCAAACAGAATGTTTCCTTTGGATGTCTCAAGTGTAATGGGTAAAGCTTTAATGACCAAAGGGAATAAGGAGAGTGATTTGTGGCACCTACGTTATGGTCATCTTAATATTAATGGTCTGAAATTATTGAGTCAGAAAGAAATGGTTGTAGGACTTCCCAAAATTAGTGAACTTGCATTTTGTGAAGGGTGTATTTATGGGAAGCAGAGTAGGAGATCGTTTCCAGTTGGGATGTCAAAGAGAGCTACTTCTTGTCTTGAGCTTGTGCATGCTGATTTATGTGGTCCAATGAAAACTGAGTCTTTTGGCGGAAGTCGATATTTTTTGCTCTTCACAGATGATTATTCTCATATGAGTTGGATCTACTTATTAAAATGCAAATCAAAAACTTTTGAGTATTTCAAGAAGTTTAGAGCAATGGTAGAAAAGCAAAATGGAAGTACCATCAAGGTACTACGGACTGATCGTGGTGGCGAGTTCTGTTCTACTGAGTTCTTTGATTACTGTGATGAGAATGGTATACGAAGGCAACTTACAGCACCGAGGACACCACAACAGAATGGCGTTGCCGAACGAAAGAACAGGACAGTTGGAGAAATGGCAAGGAGTATGTTGAAAGCAAAGGAGTTGTCGAATGAATTCTGGAGTGAAGCAGTTGCAACGGTCGTGTATCTCCTCAACATTTCTCCAACAAAAGCAGTCTTGAACAAGAATCCATTTGAAGCATGGTGGAACAGGAAGCCACGGGTAAGCCATTTAAAAGTTTTTGGTTGTATAGCATATGCTTTGATTGATTCTTGTACAAAATTGGATGAAAAATCTGTGAAGTGTATCTTTATTGCTATTCTAACGAGTCTAAAGCATATCGTCTATATAATCCTAGTAATGGCAAGGTGGTAATTAGTAGAAATGTTGTGTTTAATGAGGAAGCAAGTTGGGAGTGGAAAGACAAGGAAGGAAAAATTACTACTGATCATGAAGGCATCACTTGTGATGACTCTTTATTAGAAGAGTGTGCTCCTGCTCCTTCTCCTACAGGCTCACAGTTAAATTCAGTTCCTACATCACCTGCTGGCAGCAACTCAAGTTCTTCCAACTCATCTACAGAATCTCCACCAATGAAATTTCGGTCCTTGAATGACATTTACAACTCATGCTCATTTGCTTTACTAGTTTCTGACCCCATCTATTTTGAAGAAGCAGCAAAACAACCAAATTGGCAGGAGCTATGAAAGACGAAATGCAAGCTATTGAGAGGAACAAAACATGGGAGTTAGTTGATGCTCCGGAAAACAAGAATGTTGTTGGACTCAAGTGGGTGTTTTGTACAAAATACAATGCCGATGGAAGCATTCAAAAGAACAAGGCCAGACTTGTAGCAAAGGGATACTCTCAAGAGCATGGGGTAGACTTTGATGAGACTTTTTCTCCTGTTGCTTGCTTAGAAACAGTGAGAATACTGCTAGCATTGGCTGCCCAATTAAAATTGCCGGTGTATCAACTTGATGTGAAATCAGCTTTTTTAAATGGTGAACTTGAAGAGGAAGTCTACGTCTCACAACCTCAAGGCTTTATTGTGAATGGCAGTGAGAAGAAAGTTTATCGCTTAAGAAAAGCTCTGTATGGATTAAACCAAGCGCCACGGGCATGGTATAGTAAGATTGATTCATTCTTCCGAGAGAAATGGATTCACAAGAAGTGAAAACGAGCCGACTTTGTATTTTCGACATCAAGGTAATCAAGATTTTCTGGTTGTTTGTTTGTATGTTGATGATATGATTCTTATGGGGTCATCCAAGTCATTAGTTGATGTTTTCAAGTCCTCTATGATGAGAAAATTCGAAATGACAGACCTGAGTTTATTGAAATATTTTTTGGGACTTGAAGTCATTCAAGCTGAAGATGGAGTATTTTTGAGTCAAAGTAAGTATACTGTTGACCTTTTGAAGAAATTTGGTATGCTTGACTGTGATGCTGTAGCTACTCCTATGAATATTAATGAGAAGCTTCAACATGATGATGGGACAGAGAAAGCAAATCCAACTCGTTTCAGAAGTCTTGTGGGTGGACTGAACTACTTAGCACACACTAGACCTGACATTGCATATTCGGTCAGTGTTGTGTCCAGATTTATGCATAGTCCTACGAAGCAACAATTTGGAGCAGCAAAAAGAATTCTCCGTTATCTTGCTGGAACCAAGAATTTTGGTATATGGTACTCTAAGGTGCCAAATTTCAGGTTAGTTGGCTGTACTGATAGTGATTGGGCAGGCTGCTTGGACGATCGGAGAAGCACTTCTGGAAATGTTTTTAGTCTTGGTTCTGGGGCAGTAACTTGGAGTTCTAAGAAGCAAGATACAGTGACACTTTCATCCACTGAAGCAGAGTACGCAGCGGCAACCGCAGCAGCTCGTCAGGCTTTATGGCTAAGGAAACTCCTTGCTGATCTCGGTTTTGTGCAAAGAGAAGCTACTGAAGTATTATGTGACAACCGTTCTACAATTGCAATGAGCAAGAACCCAGCTTTCCATGCTAGAACAAAGCATATAGATGTTCAACATCACTTTGTCCGACAGCTTACAAACAATGGAACATTGTTACTGAAGTTTTGTGGCACAAATTATCAAGTGGCTGACATATTTACAAAATCTCTGCCACAAGCTAAACATGAAAGTTTCAGGTTACAGTTGGGTGTCAGTGACTTTGAATCAAGGGGATGTGTTAGTTATTAATTCAAAGTCAAAAGTTATGTTAGTGACATAGTATCAGCAATAGTAGTTAGTTTAATGTTTCAATATTTTAATGATGGTGCATTAGTGGGTCTAAGAATAAGGAGCAGTTATTTCTATTTTTTAGTTTGTTTGATTTGGTCAAATGCCTTGGCTATATATATTTATGTACTGATTCTTGCTAAGGTGTGATATAAACAGTCAAGTCTTGCTTTCCTATTTTTACTTCTCTTTTTTTACTATCTTCCTCCAACATAGATAACAATTATTTTCCTCTTTCATTTCATTTTGAAAAAAGATTACCAAAATGCTTAGCGAATTTTCAGGTTTCAGTATAGAATATGAAATAGAAAAATCATATCGAATATAAACTATAAAAAAGATGTTTTGTGAAATTGTACTAGGATGTCAGTTAGGTCATGAAACAGTCTTAATGTTTGATACGTTGTTGATAGTTGAATTATTTTTATACTAAATATTAAAGGTTCGGTTCTGTAGACTGTGCTATTTATTTGAGTACTGCACAACTGTATGGCACAAATAATTTATCCATCCCTTACTTAAAACGTTGTACCTATACATGAATACTCTTTTGATACTTTAACGATACTAAAGCTAACAAGTTATTGGAGAGGTAGTAAACCTTAGTTTATATGTGCATGTATTACTCCTCACATATTTATATATGCATACATTATATGCATGTATGATTGCGAAAGAGAAACATACTTTTGCATATCTATAAGCTGGCCACAGTAAGGAGCATTATCAAGAATAGGCATCTCTGTTTATTTGTATCTTCTGGATTGACTACTCTTATGTACACCTCTTGCCCTTAGTACCATGTGTCCAGATTTTCGGTCCGTGCATTCCACACACCTGCATTGTCCAACGACACTAGGACAGCTATCCATGCACCTGGATATACCTGACAACAC
The DNA here is from genome assembly GCA_030765085.1 of Allium cepa. Classification (NCBI taxonomy): domain Eukaryota; kingdom Viridiplantae; phylum Streptophyta; class Magnoliopsida; order Asparagales; family Amaryllidaceae; genus Allium; species Allium cepa. The sequence continues at coordinate 7,057,247 of CM060941.1, forward strand.
CATATACAACATTATATAGATTATGCCTACGAATGTCTGAAATCAATACAATTACGACTTACAATGAAAAATTTACATCCTCACTCATTATATTTTGCACTGAATTGAATTGTGAATGTCGAACATAATTGTTTCACTCTGATTTGTAATTCATGAAATAAATTTTGTAATCAATGTAAATACTAAATCCATACAACCTTTGGCATCATTACTCCTTATTTTTTGTCCTTTTAGATTTGATTTGTGAATCTATGACGTCGAAGGCAATTTCTCCATCTGATTTGTGATTCACGAATATAATTTGTTACAAACAAAACACCCATACACATTTTAATACAACAATCTCACTGTTGTAGTTACTGATTACAGAAATATTGAGTTGTAATTATTTTGATTTAATTACTGTTAAAAAACGCCAACCAAAGTCCCTACTACCGTGTAATTAAACTCACTGCTACCGTGCAATTAAACTTTATAGATAATGTTAGCTATCACTAGATCTGAATTTTTTTTGTTTAACCCATTAATTCTGTTTCCTATATAGCAACACATTTAGGAAGGAATTAGAAAATTGAATTATCAAACATTGCGTCACTAAGAAACTTCTTAGATGAACATCATTTGTGTATATGCCTTTTTCTAACATGATGATAAACATTTGCACATGTAAACTACATGTATGCCTTTTTCTCACATGCTAGCTTTACATTCATATGAGTGGTCGCTGCTTTCAAACAAACATAAAAAAAATAATGTCAACCACAATAAAAAAAATGTAACTATATAAAGATCAGAAAGGCCTTTATCATAATCACCATTCACTTAGTACTTTTCCATGCCATTCACTTAGTAAATAGTAATTAATACTGACTTTGCTTTCTAATGCCACATTGATGTGTCCATAATTATTTTTCATACATATTTGTATGCACTGAAGTAATTCATAGTGCCTGTCACAATTTTTTTATTATTTGTGCTTGCGTGTGTTTTATTTGCTTCTTTTTTGTTGTTTGTTAATTGTAATATAAAATTGTTAAGGAGTAAGTCCCTGCCTTGATTTTCATCTCCGTCTTCTATTATTATTTAAAATTTTGCTGGCGTCATTCGTGAATTTGAAGAAAACATAATTGTGACAAAATGACAGCTGCAATCACAATATATTGTACAGGACCTACCAACGATAAGCCCATGTCTTATTTTACTGAATTTTTACTGAAAAATTGTCTTATTATAGTTTATAAGTAGTATTCATGTTTTCTGTCATTTTTTATTGAATTTAAACAAAAGTTTTTTGGATCGGCATTCATGTAATTAGCTTATACCTAGCTTTTATTACCTACTGGTTCATTTTGATAATCTTTTGGCAATATAAAGATATAATTACTGCGCTACACACAAATACACACGTACACAGATACATACACACAAATCATCACACATACTGGCGCAGCGGATTAACAAAAAACTTGATATGTCGATGGAATTAGCAATCGGTGGATTGAACAATACTGAAAATACCCAAATCCGTTGATCTCAAGAGATACCGGATTCTAGCTATCTTTATCACGTTGATCGCGCACGATACCGTGATGAATGATCTACAATTCTTCGACGTTGATCAAGCGCACTTGATTCCGTGAATCGGCTTCAACGTTCGTTGATTCGAGCGCACTCGAATGCCGAAGTGGAAATAGGAGATTTTCACTCGACTACCAATTTAAAGAAAGTACAAAGCAATCAAATGGAAATTTTATTCAACTTTCAACAACCTTACAAATGACACGACTTGCCTATTTATAGGCTTACAACTCACTACAAGACTTAAAAAAATTACAACACAATGGTACACGACTTAAAGAAAAGAAAATATGCAGCGACTTTATGCTAACTCGGCTACGGTTCAACTGAAACTCGGCAACGACTTAACGACTCGGTAATAAGTCGTTCGCGACTTATGGAGCATATAGCAAGTCGTTCGCGACTTAACTGAAGCTATTCAAATTTTCACGCGACTCAAGATAGCTCGGTAACGGCTTAGGATGGAAGAAACTCGGCAGCGACTTAATGGAGCTTCTTCGCGACTTAACAGTTAGCACGACACAAGGAGTTTCGCGACTTAAAGGATTGAGGGGAAAAGGTTAAGTCGCGCACGCGACACATGAAAGAGGCGGAGGGGAACTTAAGTCGTTCGCGACTTATAGCAGTATCGCGATTTAGGGTTTTAGATTGGAATCGATGCCGCGTGAGGGGAGTGAGTCGGTGATGTTGAGTCGTGGGTTGTTGGAGGGAATGAGTCGTGGGACGGTGAAATTGAGTCGTGTGGAGATAAGTCGGCGGTTGCGGTGGAGAAGATTGAGTCGTGTGGAGATGACGATCTAAGAATGGCCGCTGTTTCAATCGAGGTAAATACTTCATCATCCTCCCCTTGTTGGAAAGAATTCGTCCTCGAATTCACACTCTCGTCATCTTCGATGAAATCCTCCCCACAATACGGAATTAAATGTTTGACATTGAAAATATCAGAAGTATGAACATTTTCCGGCAACTTTAACCGATACGCATTATCATTGATCTTTTTCAGGATTTCTAATGGACCAATCTTTCGTGCTTCCAACTTATTATAAGCTCCCACTGGAAAACGATCTTTCGTTAATACTGCGTAAACAAAATCACCCTCTTTGAAGACAATATTTCTCCGTCTCTTATCCGCCATTTGTTTATACTTCTCATTTGTCTTCCCCAATCGTTCCTGAACGATTCTATGACATTCCGTCAACCCATCAACAAAATCAGCAGCCCGTTTAACTGTCCTCTTCGGTTGTGGTACTACTGCCAAATCCAGTGGTCCCTTGGGTAAATTTGAATATACAATATGAAATGGACTGAATCCCGTACTACGATTCACCGTATGATTATGAGCAAACTTTGCCTGGCATAACTTCATGTCCCAACTCTTCAGATTGTCCTTTACAAGACATCGCAACAGATTTCCCAACGATCTGTTAACAACTTCGGTCTGTCCGTCCGTCTACGGATGGTACGCGCTACTGAAATTCAGCTTCGTTCCGACCATCTTCCACAAACTTAGCCAAAAGTGATTCAGAAAACGAGTATCTCTATCCGACACAATAGACTCTGGTAACCCATGAAGTCGATAGATTTCTTTAAAGAACAACTGAGCAACATGAACAGCATCTGCCGTCTTCTTACACGCAATAAAATGTGCCATCTTCGAAAACCTGTCCACCACAACAAATATAGAATCATTTCTCCTTTGAGTTCTCGGCAAACCCAACACAAAATCCATACTAATATCAACCCATGGTTCAATAGGCACGGGTAATGGCATATATAACCCCGCATTCGTAGCTGTTCCCTTCGAAACCTGACAGATATGACATCTCTCCACAAATCTCTCTACCTCTTTCCTCATTGACGGCCAAAAATAAGATTGTGTAATTAACTACAATGTACGATCACGGCCCACATGTCCTTCCTCGTGCAATTCCTTGATAATTTTCATTCTCAAGCTACAATCTTGTATACATAAACGAGTCCCTTTGAACAAGAATCCATCAACCAACACAAATTCATCAGTATTCCCATCCTTAACTTTCTCAACAAACTTTACAAAGTAAGGATCTTCTTCAATCAGCTCTGGTAATAATTCAAAACCTGACACTTCAACTTTCATTGTCGTTAATAAATGACTCCTCCTACTCAAAGCATCAGCCACACGATTGGTTACTCCTGACTTGTGCTTAACGACAAAAGTAAACTGCTGCAAATAAGCAATCCATGATGCATGTCTCGCGGAAATCTTGTCCTGTCCTTGCATATGCTTTAATGCCTCATGATCAGTGTACAGAACAAATTCTTTCTGAAACAGTTAGTGTCTCCAATGTTTAACAGCCTGAACAATTGCGTAAAACTCCACATCGTACGTGCTATACCTCATCTTTGCTCCTGATAACTTCTCACTGAAATAAGCAACAGGTTTCCCATTCTGACTCAAGACTCCACCAATTCCCACCTTCGACGCATCAGTATGCAATTCAAACAATAACTGAAAATCTGGTAAAACAAGAATCGGTGCTGTCGTCAATAGTTCCTTGATCTTCTCAAAAGCAACCCCCGCTTCCTCTGACCATACAAACTGTTTCCCTTTCATGCAATCAGTAACTGGAGCCATCACGCTACTGAAGTGTGGAATGAATCTTCGGTAGAATGACACTAGCCCATGAAAACTTCTCACTTCCGTAATTGTCTTTGGCTGTGGCCAATTCCTGATTGCTTCAACTTTATCCTGGTCCACCTGTATACCTTCTCCTGAAACGACATAACCCAGAAATAAAACACTATGCGTCATAAACACACATTTCTTCGTAGCAGCATAAAATTGTTCCTCACGAAGAATAATCAACACTTCCCTCAAATGTTGAACATGCTCCTCCATACTCCTGCTATATATCAGAATATCATCGAAATAAACCACCACGAATTTCCCAATGAATGGTCTAAAGATTTGATTCATCACCCGCATGAACGTACTAGGTGCATTTGATAAACCAAATGGCATAACCAACCATTCGTACAACCCCTCTCTCGTCTTGAAGGTTGTCTTCCATTCGTCTCCAGGTCTAATCCGAATTTGGTGATAACCACTCTTCAAATCAATCTTCGAAAAGATAGTAGCTCCGCTTAACTGATCTAGCAAGTCATCCAACCTTGGCATTGGAAATCTATATCTCACCGTAATCTTATTCAATGCTCTACTGTCAGTGCACATCCTCCATGTTCCATCCTTCTTCGGCACCAACAAAGCTGGTACTGCACAAGGACTCAAGCTTTCCTGCACATGTCCCTGCTCAAGTAACTCTTCCACCTACCTTCTCAGTTCTTCATGCTCCTTCGGACTCATCCGATAATGTGGTCTATGCGGTAATACTGCTCCCGGAACAAGATCGATTTGATGTTGAATGTCTCTCAGTGGCGGTAACTCCTTAGGCAACTCTTCTGGAAATACATCTTCAAATTCTTTCAAAACTGGCTTCACTTCTTCTGGAATTTCAACCTCTTCGTTACAATCTCGCCCAATCAACAAGTACACTTCAGGCTCCTCTTCAATTTTCTTAACAAACTCTTTCAAAGATAGTAAGGTTTTTAACTCTTCAATCTCCTCAGACTTACTTTCTCCCTGCCGTCTCTTCTTTGGAACTAGAATAATCTTAACACCTTCAAACATAAAACTGTAGCTATTGGTTCGACCGTCATGCTGCACCGCTCGATCATACTGCCACGGTCTACCTAAAAGCAAATGACAAACATCCATCTCAACTACATCACACCAAATCTCGTCTTTATATTTCTTCCCAATAGAAAATGGAACTCGAACTCGTTTATCCACCTTCACCTCTCCTCCTTTTCTCAGCCACGCTAACTTATAAGGATGTGGATGTTTTTCCGTTTTCAATTTCAATTTTCTCACTGCTTCTGTAGAAATAATATTGTTGCAACTTCCTGCATCAATCACAAACTTACAAACTTTTTCCAGAATAGTGCATGTAGATTGAAAAATGTTGCTCCTCAACCAACTAGTTTCATCTTCTTGCTTTGGTGTTAAACAAGACCTCCTCATTATTAGATTACATCCTTCATCTCCCGATGTGATGTCCTGTTCATTCTCCTCAACTGGACTATCTTCACCATCAACAGCATTCTCACTTTCAACCTCAGCTATCATAGCTCGTTTCTTCGGTTTTGGACACTCATTGCTTTTATGACCTATTTCCTGGCAATTGTAGCATTTGAAACCATTGTTAACCTTCGCCTTCTCACTCTCCTTTACTACGGGTTTACTGACAGGTTTAGAAACATTAGAACTTCCGCTAACACCCTTCACTTGATTGTTGGAATTAGTAAACACACCACCTCCACGCGTTCCCTGCTTCTCCCAAGCCAACGCCTTTTGGTGTGCTTCCGCCACAGATCTCGGATCAAACATATTAACCATATCCTGGATCTGCATTCGTAACCCTCTAACAAATCTAGCAGTCAATTGTTCTTCCGTCTCCATTATATCGTTCTTGGTAATGAGTTGGTAAAATTCATCGGCGTAATCATTGACTGATTTCGTCCCCTGCCTTAGGTTCTGCAATCTCTGGTACATAAGTGATTGATAGTTGTATGGTGTTGGGCGAATTCTCACCCAGAAGATCTCAAGCAAGACCAAGAAGCCACAGTTTCACTCGGGCTCGCAACCTCCACTTCGTTCGACAGCCAAGGAGCTCAACACTAACCTAGAAGTCCATCCAAAATTCTCAGTATAGAAGCTCATTCGGCCCCATGCACATTCGGCCCTAAGCCTCATTCGGCCCCCTGCTCATTCGGCCCCATGCCTCACTCGGCACCAAGCTTCATTCGGCACAAGCCTTCCAATACCGAACCATCTCCACTACCGGTCCAAACGCCACCGGTCCAACTACCAAGCCAACCAAGACCGAACCAGAAGGATTTGCCACATGTCAACACAACGACAAGGCCACGACCGGACCAGGCAAGCACCGGATCAGACCCCAACAACTCCCTACCGAACGAGGCTACCACCGGTCCAACCTCACCACCGAATGAAGCTCGCCGAACTAGAATGCTACCAGGCCAGATTGCTCCAGTCCAGGCCCACCAGCAGCTATATACTTCCAAGACCCCCTGCCCCGTACCTCACTCTATAAATAGAGGGGCAGGGGTACAACAATGGCAGACAAGTTTGAGAGCTCAAGCAAGAAAGGAACTTTCAAACTACTTTCATATACTTATATATGAAGCATTTTACTTGTAATCTGAAAGAAAGAAGATAATAACATATAAAGTGGACGTAGACACATTCTGGCCGAACCACTATAAATCCGCGTGTCTTTTACATTTCAGCCCCTACTTCTTTTATATTTACATACTCATCCAAAATCATTGAAAATCACATATAATCAACTAAATAATACGACTTGGAGGTGTTTGTCCATTTTTTGTGCAAACATTTTCGGTGCTTTCACTGAGAGTTGAACTCAAGCTTCATCTTCTCCCACTCAACCTTCTTCCTAACAACATCGCTCGTTGCTTAGAAATCATGCCTTCCAAACAGAGAAGGGATGTTAACAAAGGAAAGAACATCGCAACTAGCAGCCTTCCAGATCCAGCAATCGCAGATCAGCCCATTTCAACAGCAGTACCAGATGAAAATCAGGAAAATCTAACTGGTCCCGCAACGGAACAACCAATCACTAGGGCAGATCTGGACAGGGTTGTGACTGAAGTAACTAACCGCTTCACATCCCAACAAGAAGCTTTGGTGGACCAACTCATGTCACGCTTAAGGGATGCTGAAGAGTCCAACCACAACACTGAATCATGGGGTGAGTCCCAATCCGGAGGATCTCGGAGGCAACAAAGGTCTTCCCTCTTCGAAGAAGCTATCAACAAAAACAACAATGATAGGGGCCGCGCCCGGACTCAGCCCGAATTCCGACTCGAGGAAGCCCTTAGAACCGAACCCGACGGGGGATGCACCAGGCGAGAGTCGGATGTAGCTGAGCCAGTCATGCCACCTAATCATAGAAACCCCGCTGAACGGAGCCGAGCTAGAACCCAGCCCGAAGTTGACCCCATGGATGTGCTCGAAACAGAACCCCACAGGGGAAGATCAAGGCAGGGGGCAACTGTAGCTGGTCCTAGCGTGCATCCGAGCAGCCAAAGACAACCACTGGATAATGCTAGAAGTGATAGACTGTACCATCCCTACAGGTCATCTGGACGAGATAGATCCCGCAGGGAAGAACCGAGCTCATTTTTGTCCGCTCCAAGTTCTGACGAACGAATGGCACGATTATTCAGAGAATGTGTCCAACGGGAGCAAAGGGACCGGGGAATAGGCGCTAGGGTCACCAGTCCCTTTACCCGAAATATCGAAACTGCCATCACTCCCCGGGAATGGAAAATGCCAACCATGGAACCTTACAAAGGAACTTCCGACCCCATCGTACACCTGCAGAGATACACCCAGCATATGCTCATGAGTGGAGCAACAGAAGGAGTATTATGTAAATGCTTTCCGCTATTCCTATCAGATCTAGCTACCTCCTGGTTCTGCCATCTACCCCAAGGATCCATCAGCTCATGGGAGATGTTAAAAGAAAGGTTTATTAGCCAGTTCCGCATCCATGTGGAACAACCCAAGGATGCTTATTCTCTATCCAATGTCAAACAGAAATCCGGAGAGACGCTGCAACAATATCTAACACGGTTCAACGCCGCAGCGGCAGCAGTTCAAGATGCCGATGAAAAACTCACTCTAATGGCCCTCTGTAGTGGTGTACATCCAGACACCAAGTTTGCCAGAAGATTAACTAAGGAAAAACCAGCTACCTTGCCTGATTTCTTCCATGAAGCTGGAAAGTATATGAGACTTGAAGACGCCGCTACGGAGAGGCAGTCAGGGCAACAAGGCAAGATAGTTCAGGACAAGGTTCCCACTGCAGCTAAGGACGCTCGAAGAAATGAATCTAGAGACAATGCTGGGGGCAGAAAGGTTGAGAAGCGCCAATATCGACCAGGGCCAAGATTTGACTCCTACACTCCTTTGAATGAAACAATCGAAAACATCTACCTAGCCACTCAGGGCGAACTCGGATACAAGCGCCCCCCGCACAAGAAAGAATCAGATAACGCACTCAAGTCCGGAAAGTTCTGTCGCTTCCACGAATCCCACGGACATGACACCAATGAATGCCGCCATCTTCGGGACTTGATCGAAGAACACATTAGAAGAAGAAGACTGGAACGTTATGTGAAAGGTCAGAACAGGACTCCAACTCCTGCCAATGAGAACTCAAAGCAACCCCTCCCAGAAGTAGGCGGAGGGAATCGCAACAATCACAACACCAGTGGCTCTAGTCAAGAGAAGATAGTGGTCCTTACCATCTCAGGAGGACCACACATCGCCGACAGAAGTTGGGCAGAGATGGAAAGGTACGGCAAGTCGCTTAGAAATGCCGAAGGATATGTTAACTCCATTACGGAGGAACGCCACCCGAAACGAAAAGAAAACAATGACATTGTATTCAGTAGGCATGATTTGGAAGGAAGACAGTACCCACATATGGATCCCATGGTCATCTCTGCCTGGTTTGGTCCAGCTAAAGTTTTTCGGATTCTAATAGACACGGGAATCTCCGTAAATATCCTGTTCAAACATGCTTTCGACAAAATGAAGTTATCAATGAAGGATGTATCCCCCTGTGACAAACCACTGCACGGTTTCACTGGAGATGCAAAAATGCCCCTCGGGCAACTTGACCTCTTCGTCGAAATAGGAAGTCATCCCCGCTCCGTTGTGCGAAAACAAACGTTCGTACTAATAGAAAACCACTCGGCTTACAACGCTTTCTTGGGAAGACCAGCCTTGTCTGACTTTCAGATTGTATTAGCCCCCTGGTGCCTGAAAATGAAATTTCCAACAGACAACGGAGTAGGAGAAGTAGAAGGAGATCAAGATGCTGCCCGAGACTGCTACGTAACTGAACTTTGCAATAACCGCAGAAAGAATAAAGGAAAAGATGCAGAGACTGCTCTCTGCATGAAAAGCTTGGAGGCATAGCAACTAAAGAAAGCCCCTCCTCTTCGATACACAAGCGATCCCTTCAATGAACTAGACCCCAGGGATAAAGAGGAGGAGGCTACCGCCGAGCCTGCAGAGGCTATGGAATTCGTATCGGTAGATAAGCATGATTCAAGTAGACTATTAAAAATCGGATCTCAGCTGGAAACGGAATTGAAGGATCAACTCATTGACTTTCTCCGCCACAACTTAGATGTATTTGCGTGGACCCATGCCGATATGACAGGAATCTCCCCAGACATAGCATGCCACATGTTGAACATCGATCCCACCAAGGTACCAGTAAAGCAGAAAAAGAGGAGCATGGGGGCAGAGCGATCGGCAGCCCTTGATGAGGAAGTAAAGAATCTACTTGCTAATGGCTTCATACGGGAAGCCATCTACCCAGAATGGATCGCTAACCCAGTGCTAGTAAAAAAGGCCAATGGAAAGTGGCGAACATGTATTGACTTCTCCAATCTGAATGACGCTTGCCCAAAAGATTGCTTCCCACTTCCCCGAATTGACCAACTTGTGGATAGCACAGCCGGACACGAACTCCTATCTTTTATGGATGCATACTCCGGATATAACCAGATTCCCATGCACGCTCCCGATCAGGACCACACTAGCTTCATCACCGACCGCGGATTATATTGTTACAAAGTCCTGCCTTTTGGACTCAAAAATGCTGGAGCTACCTATCAACGCCTCGTCAACAAAATGTTCGCAGAATTGATAGGACGAACTATGGAGGTATATGTGGATGACATGTTGGTAAAGTCCAAGAAAGCCAACGACCATGTAAGCCATCTGGACGATACGTTTCAGGTACTTCGCCGATATGGAATGAAGCTGAATCCTCTAAAGTGCTCCTTCGGAGTATCATCGGGAAAATTCTTAGGATTCATCGTCCACGCCAGAGGAATCGAAGCAAACCCTGAACAAATCCGGGCTTTAAAAGAAATAAGGATACCTTCCACTCGAAAAGAAATGCAGAGCCTAAACGGAAAGGTGGCCGCCCTAAGCAGATTCATTTCCAAGGCAACTGACAAGTGTGTCCCTTTCTTCGAAGCACTCAAGAAAGACAAAGGGAAGTTCGAGTGGACCGACGAATGCTTAAAAGCCTTCCTCAACCTAATCGAACACCTTCAGAGACCGCCAGTACTCTCAACTCCAAATGAAGGTGAAGTGTTATACCTATACCTCGCTGTATCATCTCATGCTCTAAGCGCCGCCTTGGTAAGAGAAGAAGACCGCACACAACGCCCGGTTTACTTTGTAAGTAAGAGATTTACAGGGGCAGAAGCCAGATATCCTAAACTTGAGAAATTAGCATATTGTTTATTGATCGCGTCACGAAAACTGCGACACTACTTCCAGTCTCACTCCATCAGGGTTCTAACCGATCAACCACTAAGACAAGTGCTCCATCGTCCTGACACTTCTGGGCGACTCCTCAAATGGTGCATCGAACTAAGTCAGTATGATATCACCTACCATCCCCGCACCGCTATCAAAGGGCAAGCCATGGCTGATTTCAATGCCGAATTCACTACCAACGAAGGCAAGGAACAATCCGAAGTAGCAAAAAACATCAAGTGGAACCTCTTTGTAGACGGAGCATCAAACGAACAAGGCTCGGGGGCAGGTATTGTGATCATCACCCCCAGGGGAAGAAAGTTGTACTATGCATTAAGATTGGGGTTCACGGCCACTAACAACGATGCTGAATATGAAGCAGTAATAGCGGGATTGGAACTGGCCCTAGAAATTGGAATCAATTCCTTATGTATTCATAGTGATTCTCAGCTTGTCGTAAACCAGGTACTAGGAGAATTCTAGACTCGAGGAGAACGACTCACAGCATACCTAAAGAAAACCAGACTGCTGCTCGATCGATTGGACCATTATCTAATCAAACACATTCCTCGAGAAGAAAACCAAGAGGCAGATGAACTTGCAAAGCAAGCTAGTATGAAGAACAGCACCATTTCCGGAGCACTAGCAATCTCAAGGCAGCTAGCCCCGAGTTTCGAACAAGCGAATCTGATAACTGCAATCGAAGAAGGAACCTGGATGACTCCTATCCGGAAATATTTGCAAGATGGCATACTACCCGACAGGCGTGACGAAGCCAAGAAGATCTTGAGGAAAGTTCCCCACTACACAATACAAGAAGGCATCCTCTACCGGCGTGGCTTCTCTAGCCCCTTATTAAGATGCGTCGCCGGAAGGGAAGCCAAGGAGATATTAACAAACATCCATCAGGGAGGATGCGGAGATCACACTGGAGGACAGACTTTGGCAAGAAAGATACTCCGATATGGATATTACTGGCCCACACTAAACAAAGATGCCCTAAACTTCGTTAAGAAATGCGACAGATGCCAGAAGTTCGCCAAGATTCCTCGACTGCCCACAAACGAAATTACTCAAATGACTAGCCCTTGGCCCTTTGCTGTATGGGGAATTGACTTAATTGGCGAACTGCCAACGGGCCGAGGCGGAGCCAAATATGCTATAGTGGCAGTCGATTATTTCACCAAATGGGTGGAAGCGGAACCTTTAAATAAAATATCTTCAGCAAAAGTTATCAACTTCTTGATCAAAAACATTCTGTGCAGGTATGGAGTCCCACTCAAGATCGTATCCGACAACGGACTCCAGTTTGACAGCGAAGAATTTGCCGACTGGTGCCAAGAACATGGAATTCATAAAAGCTTCTCATCAGTAGCTTACCCTCAGGCAAACGGACAAGTTGAAGCTGTCAACAAAATTCTCAAAACCCTAATCAAGAAGAAACTTGAAAAGTCAAAAGGCGCTTGGGTGGACGAACTTCCTACGGCACTATGGGCATACCGCACATCTTTCAGAACATCAACGGGACATACTCCTTTCTCTTTGGCATATGGATCGGAGGCAATGCTCCCAGTTGAGACTATTGTGCCTTCCCACCGTAGGATCCACTACAACCCAGAAGAAAACGAAGAACTCCTCCTCATGTCTTTGGATCTGATCGAGGAAAGGAGAAACGATGCAGCACTCAAAGCAGCAGCTCACAAACAGAAAGTGGCAGCACAATACAATTCCAAAGTCAAGCATCGCAGCTTACAAGAAGGAGATCTTGTCCTCAGGCGAATCTTTCCGCGCCCCGGGGCACTGGACCCCATCTGGGACGGACCATATGTAATTCATAAAGATCTCCACAACGGAGCTTACATTTTGTCAACAGTGGACGGAGAGGTGTTCCAGAGGGCATGGAATATCCGACACCTCCGTCGATACTTTTCTTAACTTGTACTGCCCATATGAAGTGAATTAACAAAGAGAATCAGTGGACGTAGGCATTTCCGTGCCGAACCACTTTAAAAAATCTTGTCTCTTTTTAACTTGTTCCTTTATGTCTTGGCTGCTCGTTAAGTTTTATCCCTTTCTGTTGAACAAAATCCTATGGCATCTCCACCCAAGACGCACCACGGCCTCATCTAGACTAGGCCTAACAGGTACGCTATGATTCTATGCACTCGCCAATGAGACACTTTTGCTCCAGCATCCCTCTGCTGCGGGTTAACTCATTGCGCGCTTGCCCTCAAAGCCAACTGTAATGAGCCGATTATAAGTCATCATAAAGGCCGACTATAGCCGATGGCAGCTCATTACGGCGTTCGGCTCGCCGGCAACTGTGAACCTACTTTAAGCCCCAACATAAGGTGCGGCCAGCCAGGGGTAGTTCACGGCCAACGGCACCCACGCTAGCCGGCCACGGTAAATCGAATAATACCCACGATTACGGACCATAATGGTTCGGGTAGTTACCGTGCGCGATCTCGGCTCCGATGTGTCTTAAGTGCGGCTGTGGTAAAAAAGAAAACTCCCCGCAGAGGCGTAAGATGGGTGTCTCCAAGACCCACAGCTAGGGAAAGTGACTACAAAACCCGTTTGCCACGAACTTAAGCACATCGACGGCCTTCCGTGACTGGAAGTTTTACATTTACTATATTTCCATTCCATTTAAATATTTTTCCCCTATCCTGTATAACAAACTCTAAAGTACAGGAAACCGAATAGGAAGCATTCACTCATGAGGCTCTAAGCCTGCGTACTGGGTGGCAGGGCGCTCAGCTATACCCGTGAACAGTTACACAAGACACTCAAAGCTACCGCCTGCGAATAAAACATAAAGGGCGGTACTCTCTTCTCTTGTACATAAATGCGTAACTATAGCTTATTCATACACTGACATTGCAAAACGTGAAATTATATTTCAAGCAAAAACTTAACATCAAACACAACTAGAATCACAGGCATATACATAATTATACTTCTCACACGGCACATAAAGATAGCAACAACATTTAAACATGACAGAATCAGCTTATATTATAAGATCACACGAAGTTATTCTTTGCAAATAATTTTATTACAGTTGCATATCAAAGACTAACATAAACAGTGATAAAAAAGAAACAAAAAGATGGCAGATGCCTCCACACTCCATCACCAACTTCCCCAGTCTACTTAGCCGCAGGATCAGAGCCCCCAGCATGCGGATCAGAAGTCCCGCCTGTCCAATTCGGAAGAAGAATTCATTAAACGAACAACCAAGTTATGGAAACACGGGAAGAAAAGAAAGGGAAGAAGAATAACTCACCAGCATCCGCCGCTTGATCCTCATCATCCAACTGCACGCCCGCTTCCTCTGCAGCAAGCAGCCGCATCCCCTCTTTCACCGCCGCTTGCTCCTCCTTTGAGAACTGAGCAGTAACCGCATTCAAGTTGAAAGCCTCTCCGCCTTCCTTACCCGCGTTCACCCTGGCCTCCTCTAAAGCCTGGAGATACACCTTGGCCATGACCCGAGGGTAATCGTCCATCCAAGACAAGCCGCCCTCCTTCCAAGTGTGGAAGTACATATCCTGCAGCATCTCATCCATCATCCCCTCGTTTTCCTCAAACTCCCTCACCCGGGCCTCGGAAGCTTGCAACTTGGCGACGACGACGTCCCTCTCTGACTGGTATCTCAAGCAGTCAGCCTGGAGTGACCTCCTCATTTCCTCTTCCTTCAACCTGAGGGACCTCCTCATCTCCTCCATCTCCTCCTTCAACTCGGCCTGAGCCATCTCCGCAGCCTCGAGCCTCCCCGACAACTCATCTACCCGCTCGAGATCCGCATTTCGAACCTCATCCACCGTTGCGATAGCTATGTTAATCCGTTCCCTGCAAGCGACCTCCATCTTCCGTAATTCCGCCCTACTGGCCTTCTCCATGGTCTCTTTCAGCCGCTTGGAGGCGTCCTCATGCTGGGAAATCTGGATGGCTTGGTCGGCGAGCTGCTTGGCCTGATCGGCAACCTTTAACCTCAACCGAATGTTAGCACTCCCGATCTCTTCCCCGGCCTTGACCAACTTAGCATGATGCTCCATTAACTTCTTGGTCTCTGCGGCCACCCGGTCGATATTAGCCTTGGCCTCATCCCCCATGGTGACTACCCGTGTAATAAGTAAATCAAGATCTAAAGATTTGGCCTCGTCCAGCACCCTTACCATGGGGTTGCGGGGAAGGAGGTGCTCGCCTGTGGTCTCATCGAATGAAATGTCCCGAAAGCTTGGGTCTAAATCAGGATGACCAGCAAAAGGGTCACGAGGCACGGGGCGAGGCACATCGGGACGCCTTATATGAATGACAGTAGGACTCTTGGAAGGAGGAGGAGGGGGGCCGGGCTCCGTGCTCTCCTCCGTAGTATCACGAGGAGGCTGAGTAGGAGGCTGCGAACCAGGGGACGACTCAAATAAGGAACGGCTCCGCTTCCTTTTCTGAATGCCCTCTTCGATGACCCCAAGAAGAGGGCGGTACTTGACTACGTCCCCAGTGCGATCAGTAGAAGGTTTCGCAGAAGCTCTCCTCGACTTAAATTGTTCAAGGCGATGTCGAACATCCGACGTTTTAACTGCCTGGCCTGCCCCTGGAATAAAGAACAAGTGTTATGAACATACAATAACCCACAGTTCAAAAAATGTGCTAAGTTAAAAAGAAAGAAAAGTGGGAAGACACATCTATTATACAAACCCGGCGGAGGAGTGGGATACTGCAATAAGTCCTGGATCTCACCCCAGGACGGAAGTGAACCGTAAAAAATTTCTAAGTCCCTATCGAAAATAGAATCGGCAGAAGGCAAAAGTTCACCTTGCATCGCCGGAATCACCCTAGCTGAGGAACCCTTAGAGGATGGGTCAGTGCCAGCCACAGCTTTGCCGGTTTCCTTTGCCTTCTCCGTTCCCTTCTCCGTTTCCGACTCTCCCTCCGACTCCCCGAAGGCCCGACGGAGAGCCTCATCCAGCTCGAGGTCTTGTTCAGAGGATAGAGCAGCAACACCACTACCACCTTGACCGTCGCCATCTCCTCCACCCTCCGACCCTTCTCCAACTTCGCCTCCTTCCTCCTCTTCTATACCTTCCTCCTCCGGGACAGTCGGGCAAGTACTTGGAGAAGGGCCATCGGACTTCTTCAGTTTCTTCCCCCCGACCACGGGACGCTCTGCGAAAGGCTCCCTCTTACCGCTCTTTACCGTAGCCCCCTCCTTAGCTTTAGCAGCCTTCTCCTCAGCCGTGTCTCTTTGCTTAACCACGGACTGGTGCGGTAAGATCAAATTATACTCCAAGAGGGTTGCGTTCCTGATCAAGAAGGAGGCCGACCGGTCCCGTGCCGGAATAGCCTTTAGTTCAGCAGCCATTCGCACCAAGGAATCATCCTCCACAACTGCAATACCACCTGTCGCTAGCCAGAAATAGAAGCATGTCAGAAAAAACACTACAGTAAAAACATGGAAAATATAAATGAAATCCATCTTACAGCCGGAAGTGAAAAGGCGGAAAGAAACAGCATCGTCCTTGATGAAGAACCACTCTTTCTTGAACATGGTAAACTTGGAATATAAGTCCAGGACTGGTTTGAAGGGCACGACCGCTTCCAGACTAATGTACGGAGACCCCTTCTTATAGCCTCTCAGGTTGTACAAGTATCGAATTTCCCGGTTAGAAGGAGGACGCCCGTACCTCCTCTGGAAGATAACAAAGAGGCTCACCAGGATGGCATAAGAATTAGGCTGAAGCTGGAAGGGAGCCACCTTCAAATATGTGGTGAAGCTAATTATCCAAGCGTTGATGGGGGGGATAGCACCGCACAAACAATGGTATCTGCTATAAGCGAAGTAGCCTTCGGGAGGATTATATGGCATCACTCCATCTCCCGGCAGCAACATCAGAGCCCTATCTATCCCGAAGGAACGGGATATGACGTCAAGTTGCTCCTCCTTTAGGGAGCTAGGAAAGCAATCCGGGGGAGAGATCAAAAGTTCCTGTGGACCATATCCGTCCACTAGAGACCTCGGAATAGGTCGGTGTTGCCCGGATCCTGATTGGACTGGGGGCAAGGAAGAAGAAGGCTCTCCTGTGCCTCTAGACTTCTTTCTGTCTGATCGTGTTTCCGCTTTGCGAGACATTTAACTGCAACGCAAGGAAAGCATGGCATTAGAACAAGGAATATAGAAAAGTAAACAAACAAGTGCGTGCAAGTGTGGGATTTCATTCGCAAACTAAAGTTTTCAAGTTCACAAGTTCATTCGGTTTCCAAGTTCATTCGGTTTCCATCTCATTCGGTCATCATGTCCATTCGGTGGTACTATATCGAGTGCATTCGGTACACCAGTCATTCGGCCCCAAGGCCGTAGTCCCATTCGGTGAAACGAAGACATACGTGTGTATTCGGCAATGAGTATATACCTGGTTCGGTATAAGGTTGGTTCGGCAAACACTTGGTTCGGCAATAAATTGATTCGGCGCTTGTTGGTTCGGTAAAGAAAACTAAGGGGGTGTAGCCCCTATATATAGACGATGGCAATACCACCGGACCAAATGATTCGGCCTACCGGACCAATTTCCAGCCGAATGAAACCTTTAACCTCTCCATACCGGACCAACCCTTAACCGAATGAAAACTACACCAACCTCGCAGGAACCAATGACAGGGGACATGCAGGGCGCCTCACTCAGATAAGTCCCGTACTCCAGATCTTACTAATAAAATAAAGAATATGATAACAATGGATAAGTCGTGAATCTCTCACTAACATGGGCTAATCATTTACACGTGTACGCGACCGCGGATGGTCCATAGGCACGCTCTGAATGGCTTTTAACCCCGTCGCCATGAGAATTCACACTTTGACACCCCTGTTTTAAGCTCATCGGTTAGACGAATATTTGACTCTGATAATTAGAGAATGGCTAAGCTACTTACACATGTACGGGATCGCGAACAATCCCTAGGCATGCTCTGAGCTAGCAATAAACCACCTTGAAAACAATCCAGGGACCCACTCTAACGTGAACCCGGCATCGTTAATGCTAAGCCCTCTCGGGGCATGCTAACCCGCCTCGAACGGCGCACTTCACTTCATTTCAAATGTCTTGACCCCGAACGGTCGTTATTTGAATTCAAACTAAAACTGTAATTTCCTTTGCAGGACATCCAAAGGATATGGACACCCAGCTTATGTCGTTTTACGTATCACGCCCACTACAGGGAAACAAAGCGCGACACATGCAAGCACGTGCCCCACTTTGGGGGGCAAATGTTGGGCGAATTCTCACCCAGAAGATCTCAAGCAAGACCAAGAAGCCACAGTTTCACTCGGGCTCGCAACCTCCACTTCGTTCGACAGCCAAGGAGCTCAACACTAACCTAGAAGTCCATCCAAAATTCTCAGTATAGAAGCTCATTCGGCCCCATGCACATTCGGCCCTAAGCCTCATTCGGCCCCCTGCTCATTCGGCCCCATGCCTCACTCGGCACCAAGCTTCATTCGGCACAAGCCTTCCAATACCGAACCATCTCCACTACCGGTCCAAACGCCACCGGTCCAACTACCAAGCCAACCAAGACCGAACCAGAAGGATTTGCCACATGTCAACACAACGACAAGGCCACGACCGAACCAGGCAAGCACCGGATCAGACCCCAACAACTCCCTACCGAACGAGGCTACCACCGGTCCAACCTCACCACCGAATGAAGCTCGCCGAACTAGAATGCTACCAGGCCAGATTGCTCCAGTCCAGGCCCACCAGCAGCTATATACTTCCAAGACCCCCTGCCCCGTACCTCACTCTATAAATAGAGGGGCAGGGGTACAACAATGGCAGACAAGTTTGAGAGCTCAAGCAAGAAAGGAACTTTCAAACTACTTTCATATACTTATATACGAAGCATTGTACTTGTAATCTGAAAGAAAGAAGATAATAACATATAAAGTGGACGTAGGCACATTCTGGCCGAACCACTATAAATCCGCGTGTCTTTTACATTTCAGCCCCTACTTCTTTTATATTTACATACTCATCCAAAATCATTGAAAATCACATATAATCAACTAAATAATACGACTTGGAGGTGTTTGTCCATTTTTTGTGCAAACATATGGTAAAAACGTAGCTCTCATCAATTTCTTCATTTTCTCCCAATCTACAACCTTCGACTTTCCCATCCTTTCTCTCGTAAGTTTAGTTTGCTGCCACCATGCCAAAGCTCTCCCCCTCAACCTTGTAGCAACCAACTTCACTCGACGATTCTCCGGCACTTCCTTGAAATCAAAGATTTCCTCCACATTTGACAACCAGTCTAAAAACTCTTCAGCAACCATCCCGCCTTTAAATTCTGGAATCTCCATCTTCATTCCCGATTCCCATCGATGATCATCCACTACATCTCGATACTGACGACGTGTCGGATCTCTATCTCGGTAATGAACACTTCCTCTTTCACCATCAAACTCCTCATCATAGTCTGACGTATAGCGTTGTCGATCACGACCACCAACATCTCTACTACCACTCCTTCGATCAACATTTCTATTACGATTGTCAACACTTCTATGCTCTTGATTTTCTCTCCTCTCTCGATCTGAATGTATCGAAGTTCTACTCCCTCCATGGTTCGATTCAGGTGAAACTCTTCTTCTACTTTGATTCATTTCAAGCATCATTCTCTCTAATCGACAAATTCCTTCATTCAACTTCTCAGTGAAGCTCTCGTTGATTCGTTGCTCCATTTCATCGGCCTCTTCTCTTCCATATAAAGCATTAATATTGCGATGACGTTGGGCTCGTCTCGGAGGCATGATTGAACTTCAAACAAGTAATTCAACAATCTTCAAAATCTTCAAATAACTTCAACTTCAACTCAAAATTCAAACAAGTCACGGCTCAACTAGCCCTCTATTCTAAACTTCAAAGTTTCGACATAAAAATTAATTCACAGTCTCTAGCTCGAATAAGGTGAACGACCCAAAGATTAAGTCGCTCGGCTTCAACTTAAACTTCACGACTTAGCTCCTTAACTCGGCTCGGCCTTAAACATGCACGGCTCCAACACACTTCTAATTCAAACACCTTTCGTCTTTTGATCCAAGAGACTATGGATCACAAACCCCAAACTTGTTGCAACCAATGAAGATCACGATGAACAACTTCAAACTTCAAATACTTGGCTCCAAGACCCGATTTAGCTATGATTGGCTAAAACAAGCTTTGATACCAAACTAACGCAGCGGATTAACAAAAAACTTGATATGTCGATGGAATTAGCAATCGGTAGATTGAACAATACTGAAAATGCCCAAATCCGTTGATCTCAAGAGATACCGGATTCTAGCTATCCTTATCATGTTGATCGCGCACGATACTGTGATGAAGGATCTACGATTCTTCGACGTTGATCAAGCGCACTTGATTCCGTGAATCGGCTTCAACGTTCGTTGATTCGAGCGCACTCGAATGCCGAAGTGGAGATAGGAGATTTTCACTCGACTACCAATTTAAAGAAAGCACAAAGCAATCAAATGGAAATTTTATTCAATTTTCAACAACCTTACAAATGACACGACTTGCCTATTTATAGGCTTACAACTCACTACAAGACTTAAAAAAATTACAACACAATGGTACACGACTTAAAGAAAAGAAAATATACAGCGACTTTATGCTAACTCGGCTACGGTTCAACTGAAACTCGGCAACGACTTAACGACTCGGTAATAAGTCGTTCGCGACTTATGGAGCATATAGCAAGTCGTTCGCGACTTAACTGAAGCTATTCAAATTTTCACGCGACTCAAGATAGCTCGGTAACGGCTTAGGATGGAAGAAACTCGGCAGCGACTTAATGGAGCTTCTTCGCGACTTAACAGTTAGCACGGCACAAGAAGTTTCGCGACTTAAAGGATTGAGGGGAAAAGGTTAAGTCGCGCACGCGACACATGAAAGAGGCGGAGGGGAACTTAAGTCGTTCGCGACTTATAGCAGTATCGCGATTTAGGGTTTTAGATTGGAATCGATGCCGCGTGAGGGGAGTGAGTCGGTGATGTTGAGTCGTGGGTTGTTGGAGGGAATGAGTCGTGGGACGGTGAAATTGAGTCGTGTGGAGATAAGTCGGCGGTTGCGGTGGAGAAGATTGAGTCGTGTGGAGATGACGATCTAAGAATGGCCGCTGTTTCAATCGAGGTAAATACTTCATCACATACACATGTACACAGATACATGCATACACCCATATCATCTATAGAAAAGCGAAACTTGATTTTCAGAACATTGTTTGTTTTGCATCTCAATTATAAAGAGTTCTTTATCCATTCATTTTGTTACCCAGTGCTTTGCTGTTTGAGCTTGAGTCTGTTTTATTTGCTTCTTTTTTGTTGTTTGTTCGTACGGTTATATAAAAATGTCAAGGATTAAGTCCATGCCTTAGTTTTCATCACCATCTTCTATGATTATTTAAATTTATGCTAGTGCCATCCCTGTACTTGTAGAACACGTAACTGTGACAAAATGATTGCTGCAACTGCAATATTTTGTACTGGGCCCATCAATGATAGGACCATGTCTTCTTTTACTGAATTTTTTACTAAAAAATGGCTTATTATAGTTTATAACTTTTATTCATGTATTCGATGATTTTTTATCGAATTTAAACAAAAGTTTTTCAGATTGGTATTCATTTAATCAGCTTATAGCTGGCTTATTACTCAATGATTCATTTGTTGGCTTGATTATCTTTTTATGATAGAAAGAATTATTATTATGAACTTGGTAATACAAGTCTGAATTTATTTTACTGAGCTATACACACATACACGCATATCATCTATAAAAAAGAGAAACTTGATTTTTAGACCAATATTATTGGTTTTGCATCTCAATTATAAACAGCTTTTTATATTTTGGCAAGTTTGATTGAACTTTCCACTTGAACTTTCCACTGTAAACGATCTCTTCCTAAAGATTTATTTTAATGTCATTTTCCTTGATTAAGTAAGATGTGTGGGGTAACTGATTAAAGTTGAATTCTTATCCTTTTCCAAAGTTTAGATTTACCAATTCATTTTAGTGAATGATTTTCTAATACTGAAAGTAGAATTCTTACTAACTATTTTATGATCTGGATTATGTTAACCTTAAAATTATGGTAAGTAATAGTTTTTCAATAAGTTATATCGTTCTTGAAAAAAAAGCATGTACTTTAAAAAATTAGTAAACATTGGTACTAATCAGTTTGTTATTTTGTTTTCAGTACTATTTCCTTTCAAGTCCCACAACAAAATTCATCATTCCGGAGTTAGTTTCAGATAGTAAGCATAATCCTTTTGTTTACAAAGGGTTGCTTATGTCTTTGAATGGTAAGTTAATTTTCATTTTGAAGTTATTTTGTGTGAGTGTGCGCGTGTGTTCCTGAGTACTACTTCGATTCCATCATTTGCATACCTAAACTTAGGTCTGATCTTTGTTACATACTTATATACACACATGCGCGCACACACACTTTGTGTGTTGTTTGACAATTTACGTATCTAGACACAAAAACAAAAATACCACCGTCTTTAATCTTTTATTATATGAGTAGAACTTAAGTTGGATGACACTGAAAAGCAAGTAGATAGAATATATTGATACAAAGCATATACATGAATTTTCCATTGTTTATTACAATTCTTTGTTTCGTAATTTTAATCGTTCAGGATATTATCTTTGGTCTGTGTGCGCGTGCGCATACAAGAGACAATTTAGTTTGTAACATAGCTGTCTCAAATTCTAAATGTACCGTGAAGTTCTGTATTTTCACATGAACTTTGTTGGTAGTTTTTATATACTTTATGCTTTATAGTTCGTGTCTTTTATTCTCAGTGTCTCTTATTCATTCATCTGCTATAGGTAAGAAGGTACGAGTTGATAATAAACTAGTGAACATCTGGAAAAAAATCTTAAATGCCATAAACTGTTTCCAATAGCTCTACCACACGTGAATTTTGGAAGGTTAGGAATGTAGATTCCAGTTTCTACATAAGCGATTCAGATTGATAGTTCTTTCACATGTATTTAATAACAAACTGGAAACTTATGTAAATCAGATTGACAGGTGATTGTTTATTTGCTAAACAGGATTTCGTAAATCTATTCTTCGTGATGGATTTAAGAAATATAGTTGGTGATGCTAGGAAAATTACATTTAGAATTTTTCACATTATGAATTTTTTACTATATTGTCTTTGAATTTGATTTTCTAATTGGTAAGATAAAGGAAAGAGTAATGAAACTATCAAATTAACTGTTAGAAGCATTTAAGTTTTCATCAAACAATCGGTAAAACTAATATACTATGCTTTTTAGAAAGTATATAGTTAATGGTTTTTATCATGATTTATGTGCGTTAAAAAACGAGTTTATTCTGATTTGAAAACATGAAAGAAACTACTGTGCTTTTATCTTACAAATTATTTTTGTTTAAACTACTTTTGGTGATGCGTTTAGCATGAACTACTTTGGTGATACTGTTAATTTGTACTTGCTATCACCGTTTGTGATATTGTGTTTATGTTCCATTCATCATGATCTCCTACAATTGTAAAGAAAGGTGCATCACTTTGTTACATGAGAAAAGATTTCAATGCTATAAGCCGTTAAAAGGTTAAAGGAATCACTACGAACTACCGACCTGTAAGTTTTCGAAGATGGTATGTGCTCCCTACACATATTTGTTGGGCTACAGAAATGCGTACAGATTTCAACTTCATAAATAAATCGGGTTGCTAACAATTACATAGAAAATAAAACTTCATAGATTTTCAGATTCTTTTGACATTGTTCCTTTAGTACAATAGGACAGCAAATAAAAATGTTTCCACCCACTAAGTCATGCTATATTTTTTAGATTTTTAGCATGACAGTATAATATAAGAATGTGGACTACAAAACTAGATGTAGTGGATCATTATAGAGATTACACATGTTGAGCTTGAGTTTTTTTGGTGCACTATATCAGGGTGAATTTTCATTAGGTGAAGTGCATCTACGATTGTGGCCGTCATAGCTCACAATTTGATTAGCTTTGATTTTGATATAATGTGGCGTTTCCGGTTAATCTTCTACTGAATAAAGCATGTTTCTTCAGTAAATTAATTATTTTTCACTCAAAACACTTATTCATAGATCACAATTTATGATTTTTGTGGTTTCTAAGAAACCGTATACAGGTGGAGAGCTCCTCCGAGTCATATGAATGCTTCATACTGCTAGATTTCTCCATCGAAACAGTGCTCCAGTTAGAATCAGAATTTGCCTACAAACTAATTTAGAAATTAACGAAGATATAAGCCTGGTGCCATTGCATGGGAAGCACACATACAAAAAACGATAATAATTTTTATGCAAAAAACAATATCTAACAGTAATATTTTTGTGTGCAAAACAAGCAAGAAAGTGCCACAGTCGGTACTGAGACAGCGGACTGCAGCAATTGCCTCATCTTTAACTGGGGCAATGCCTCAGCCAATTCTGGGAAAATGCCTCAGTTAAACTAAGGTTGCCTCTACTACACTGTTAAACTTAGGCAGTTGCCAAAGTGATGTATTTTCTTCTGAATCTAAAGGTACATATTGAATTAAGACTGACTCGCTTTACAGGTACGATGATAACTATCTCTACTAAGCTACATCGTGATTAGATGCAGGCCCACCTGGGCGTGCGTATATACTCGTATAATATTATATAAATCACATAACATAAATTAGTATAAACAATAATAAAAATTTAAGCTATAACTCTATTACAATGCATTTATTAGAATAACCTTATCCCACACCGCATTGCAATATTATGTTTTAAATTTCAAATACCTCCAAAATGTTGTATATATTTTTACAAAACCATGCTTAATATTCTTTTAAATTTACGTTCAACTCCATATATTCAACTAAATTATGTAATCTTAATTTCATATTATTTATATAAATTCAATTAATTAATATTCGTCAATTCGTCTAATAAATCCTAAAAGTACGAAAGCTTCCAACACACACACACACACACACACACACACACACACACACATATATATATATATATATATATATATATATCCATATGAAAGAAAATGGTAAAATTATTATTTTTAGCAAAATATAAATATACATAAATAAAATAACATAAATTATACACATAAACTATAATAACAATATTAATTTTTTGTTCGTTTAGTCAAGTACGACTAACTCAATTGGCAACTTGTAAGGGGATCTTGACTAAGATTCTAAGGGCTTGGGTTCAAATCCCTGAAACATTAAAATAACTATTTCGCTTGAATAAAGTACCACTCTTATTCTAGGAAATTCATAGTTCGTTTATCTCAATTCATCATACGTTGCATAAATGAATTCTATTTATACCAACACTCGAATTACAGATGGTATATTTTATAACATGACCATGTGCAATACACGAGTTACACTCCGATCAAATAATAGTAAAGCGAAATTTCTTTCTTATTCTCTTCAAATATTTGTTTTCAAATTCCTATAGTTTATCACTTTGCACTTATTTCACTAATACCCTCCCACTACTCTAAATATATATATATATATACCTACATTTCAGATTTTCTATAATCAATACAAGGAATTTTTGGTTTCCTATGCTAACTTAGCATAAGAAAGCTAAGTTTTCTATGTCACGCCTATGCCTTAGCAGACATCGAAAATCTGAGCATGGCAAAAGAATTTCCCATGACCTTTCTACTTTGTACGTTGTACAGCTCTCCACGTACTTCCTATGTCATATATTTCTTACGTCGTTCCTAACCAAATATTTGCCTACGCCATTCCTAGTCAAATATTTTCTACATCTTTCCTACGTTAAATAGTTTCCTACCTACTTCCTACGTCCAAAATTTTCCAACGCCCTTTATGATTCCTACGCCTTCCGGACGTCCTGTTAATCATAATTTCAGAGAAGTATTACAAATTTGTTATTTAGTAACGTCAAAGAAGCGTTACTAAATTGCATATACAAATTGCTAACAGTAATATTACAAAAGCGTTATGAAACTATTACAATTATGTTGCAAATTGCAATAACTACATACCGTCACAAGTACATCGTAAAATTGTTACGAGTAGTACTTGTGCAGTTAACGAATAAGCAGTAAAATGTGTGCCGATTAAATTTATCCAAGTCCAGTGAAAACTGTTTCCTTGAAACATAATTACTCCCTCAATGACGTTGGAGAGATGACGAGCAACTGTTTCTCAAGATAAAACGAACCGACCTTTGTAATTTGTGCTGGCAATTGCAGCAATGATGAACTCAAGAGATTGTTTACAGAACGGAGTTTGGAGGAGTAAGGGATGCAGAAAATATTCAGTGTATATTGTTTCTGTTTTCGTCTTGTCCATATACAGGCACGGGGAGGTGCCTATTCAGTAATAAGTATCTGTTTGAACGGTTGCAACTATCGAAAAGGTTGTGACCTTCTACCAACTGACGTGACCGTTTGTATTATTACTGTTAGAAGCGAATCTGAACAAATAAAACAAAAAATGTCTGTTCTAGACAACCAAGCCAAGCCAACAGGCAACTACAAAGTGCTATACGTCTGAAACGCCCATTCGTCCACGCCGAGGGTGCATACTTGGGCACGGGAGCGGGCTCGCGCGAGCCCGCGGACGGGGCAGTGCGTTGCGTCACACGCTAAGATGGTCATGCTCTCTTTTCTTTCTTTGTTCCATAGTAACTATAGTAGGGATCACATCTTACTATATAAATACATGATGTTTATTATATTTTAAGATGTGCGACTATTCATGTCCCAAGGCATTTAATGCCTCACACTTCCCAATGAAAGTGCTTGTTCATTTTTAACAATCCTCCACATGAATGAGTAGTTGCTTAATCTGTTCTTAAAATTTTGCGAAACATTTAACGTATTGGTTAAAGTAGCACAATGGCCTCACACTTTTTGCAAATGGTCGAATTGGGAATCGAGACTCCTTCCATTGATTCAAAAATGGCATTTGCGACCTTTTTGAGTATAAACATCGATATGTTTGGAGTTAGCTTGAATTTTGACATTTTCACTTAGGGCTTTGGGTTTGGGTTTCAGCCCAGTAACCTAATATAAGACCCTAACTCCACCCCCTCTCATCTTCATTCATTCTCATTTCCTAACACTTCAACCTTTAAGTAAAAAATGGGGGAAAAGATTGGAAACTAGAATTCCTAAGCCATAGTCTTCTGTGCAAATTCAAGTTCTAGCTCCAAAATCCAAGAGAATCTTAGATTGAAGATTCTTGAGTTGTAGTGAAGATGAATTGATCTTGCCTTGTTTTAAAAGCTTCTCCTTCATTGTTTTTGGGTTTAAAAGTGAGTTCTTTAACTCACATCTATGTCAATAGCTTTCATTATTGTTAGATATGAATTTCAGATGTCTATTCAAGTTCATTTGCTTTTGATTTGAATTGATTTGGTGAATATTTCAATTTTTGGTGTTTCGAAGTTAAATCTTTAAAAATCCTAGCTTTAATGTTTGATCATGCTTTGGATGTCGTATCAAAGAGCCAATAGGGCTGGGTTGCTGATTGACGTAAACCCCTAGCGCCCATCGCTCGTCTGATCGCAAATTGTTTGGGATTTTTCCCTTGGAAGGGCTAGGCCGAGAATACTGAATATTCCAGTTCAGTTGACCGAACTAGTAATTCATTCGACTAAACCAGAACGCAGGAATTTTCCTAGGCCAGTATCAGTCGACTGACCACTCTGGTTCAGTCGATTGAACCTAAAAACAGAAAGTTTCAAGAATTGTTTCAGTCGAATGACCACCTCGTCCAGTCGACTGATCTGCTGCCTCGGCCAATTATGCCTATTTTGCTTAGGTTTCCAATTTTAAACGATTCATGTTTATCTGAAATGTTGTTATCACCTTTGTTGACTTTGACAACTTCTTTTTTCGGGATTTTTGAGAATATCCATTTTGATGGATTCGGTTTCAATTTCTATGGATTTGGTTCACGTCTTCGTATGTGAATTTTTGGTGATTGATTGTTTCTACAATCATTTCTGTGACCTGTCACTTTGAAATACAAAGTTTACTATACTAGTAGTAAACATTCAAACTCTTTACAAAGATGATTTCAACACTATTTTTAATACAAAGCTCATTTGTAAAACCGTTTTCCAACCTCTTAGTATATACAAACCTTTATCTCATTCGTTTGAGAAATCTAATTAATTGGCTTAGTAAAACAAGTGGTATGAAATGCTTGCGTTTACTTCGTCGGTTAATTTTTGGACTTGTTCGATTGAAACTCTTATGACAATTATTGAGTGGAAATCTACAATTTGTTCGTAAATATTTAAGTTAAGCCAGTGGTTATGGGACATGAAGCTAAACTCATTTATTTACTAGCTTAGTGTAATCGACACTTCTTGATGATCGCTGACGATCATTTTTGTGGTTTAGACTAGCGGTGTGCGATGTCTCTTTGTCCGCGTGGGGGACCGTACCCCGTTTCTGGAGCTTCGGCTCAAAATTTGGTGGGATCACGACCCATAGTCTTCAGGCCGTTTGTGGAGCCTCGGCTCAAACTGATGGTTAGCGACCATGCACTAGCGTTTCGTTTGTGATGCAAGCGTTGGTGAGTTTTCATGCTTCCATTTGTGATAGGCCTCCCCCTTTTTGTGATTTCTGGATTTTTAGTTGATGATTACTAGAATTTGAGTTTCACTAATTTTAGTGATCTACATTGATAAGTTTTATCAATATTTGTGGATTGGTGAATAAAATAAAGAATATGACATTCTTTTTAGTGCTTTGAGATTCTTGAGATATTATATGATTTTTTTGTTGTTAAATGTATACTTTTCATAGTATGGAATTATTGTTATCATAAGTTTTTGTCATATCTCTTATTCTATCTCATTTTATCTGATATTTATAGCTAGACTGATCCGTTTATTATTTTCTTATTAAATAATACTCGGGTCAGACCGAGATGTTACAGGTGCTTCTACTTGACTCATTTTCTGGGATCATCATCTGACTTTTGTCTTACTACATTAGATTGGTAGTTTTTGTTGTTATAAATTTGAGATAGAGACTCCTTGATGTATACATATTCTTTTGTCATGCAATTGTATCTATTCTTTTGTTATATTGTGGATCTTGTTTGACCACTACTCTATTGTACACTTCTATGTGTTATATTCATATATGTTTCCGCCTTTGAGATATGAACATCTATGACTGATTTATGTTATGCTTATTTCTATATTTGTTTCCGAAGACTACATAGCCACTGTGTAGTAGCTTTGAGTTTGTATTTGATATGTCAGATTTCCTCTTGAAATGTAATGCATGTTATACTATCTGACATATCGGTACTCGCACAAAGCAATTACATGGATGGTCGCTTCTCAACAGCCTTATTCTTCGTGCTAGTTGACGGAATTACTCCATAGTGTCCTTGGCTAGCGTGAGTATAGAGGTGGGGCGTCACAGCTTGGTATCAGAGCCAAACTTCGAAACAATGTAGAATAATCTAGCAAAGATCATCGTCCTAAGTTCTTCTTAGGAGTCATGCCTTAGGATTTTATTCATGTCTTAGGACCCGTTCTATCTTAATTTCTTTTATGATGCCTTGTTTTATCAATCATGATTGTTTGATATTCATTCTGAGAAAAACATTTTTCTTCTTTTTTCTTTCTTTCTTAAAGAAGATAAAATGCTAGACAAAGCCGCCCTAGCGCTGGTCAATCCAGTGCTACTCCTCCAAAGGGAGTATTTATGTCTGCCAACAGCTTTTAGATCTTGTAAAGAATGCTCAAGCTGCCGGACCCATTCCAGAGCCCATTCACCCTAAATCTATATTTGCACACTTATGCAGTGATTATACCAATTTTGGTGGGAAGCCATTCAGGGGTTCCGAAAGCGTCATTCAGGTCCAAGCTTGGCTTAGAACATGCGATCGCATCTTTTCTCGCATGAATCTTGTTGATCTTCATCGAGTCCAAGTGGCTTCTAGTATGCTCCAAGAGAGAGCATTAGAATGGTATGAGCTTTTGATTTCTGAAATTGTAGAAGCGGATCTTACTTGGGAGCAATTCCGGGAACGATTCAAATTAAGGTTTGTGCCGGAAGCTAAAAAAGTAGCTTTAGCTCGACGTTTTATCAACCTTGTTCAAGGCGAATCTTCTGTGGCAGACCATGTCGCATCTTTTGAATCCCTCTATAAATATGGGGTCGAGTATATAAATACCCCATTGAAGAAAAATCAGAGATTTGTCTATGGCTTGAATAAGAATCTCAAAAATCCATTACTTCTGAAACTAGAAGTTGCTTTCGATCAGCTTATTGATATTGCTCTTCGACTTGAAGAGGGAGATAAAGAGAGTGATGTTGAAGTTGGGAGTACCAAACCGAACTTCATCAACAACAAAAAGAGGCCTAATAAGTTCAAAGGTCCTTATCCCAACAAGAAAGGGAAACAAGCAACTTCGGTAACAAAGCTCCTACCTCTAGCTGTGGATAATGCTACAATTCTAAGGACCATTATGCAAATAAATTTTCAAAGCCCCTTACTTGTCGCTATTGCAAAAGTTCGGGTCATTATATATCTTCATGTCCCAAACTTCAAAGCAAGAAGGAGAGAAAGCTAAATGTTGTGCAAGCCCCTAGTAACACTTCTCGTGGACAAGGTATTTCTCATTCTATCCTTGATGGCATTATTATGTTTCGTGATCATGCTATTCGAGTTCTTTTTTATACGGGTGCATCTCATTCTTTTATATCAAAAGAACTTGTTGATACTTTTTCTTTTAAGTATTCTGGCTTTAGTGACTTCTTTGAGAATTGCGAAGCCGGTTGGTGGATCCGCAACACTCAGTTTGCTTTGTAATGATGTTGAGATTATTTTATGTGATTATTCTTTCCGAGCCAATTTGCATGTCATGCGTTACTTAGGCTTCGAAATGATTTTGGGAATGGATTGGCTTGACCGTTATTAAGCCCATATCCTATGTCCCGAGCGGACTATTCATCTCCGACATCCTCAATATGTTAAGCAGATTTCTATTGTTCTTAAAGATTTGGATTCCAATTTGGCAGCATTCTTATATTCTCTAAACCCTCATGATGACGATAATAATGATGAGGAAGATGTCATTTCTCTTATTCACGTTGTTTGTGAATTTTCTGACACATTTGAGCCCGTTTTAGGATTACCACCTAAGCGAGAAATTGATTTCAGAATTAATTTAATCCCTGGAGCTATACCTATCACTCGTCCCCCTTATCGTATGTCTAATAAGGAGAATAATGAGATGCGTAAATAATTATCCGAATTGGAGACGAAGAAGTTTATTCGTTCTAATTCCTCTCCTAGGGAGCTTCGGCTATTTTTGTGAAGAAATCCGATGGTATACTTAGGCTTTGCGTTGACTACCGCAAGCTTAATGATCTTACCATCAAGAATAAATATCTCTTACCTCAGATTGATGATTTATTTGATCAACTTAGCGGTGCTAGAGTCTTTTCATAGTTAGACTTAGCAACTGGTTTTCATCAGCTTCGTATTGCAGAGGATAGTATTCCTTTGACATCATTACGTACCCGTTATGGATCTTATGAATGGCTTGTGGTTTAACGAATGCTCCAGCTTATTTCGTTGACCTTATGAATAGATTTTCAAAGACTTCCTCGATCAAATTATTCTCATCTTTATAGATGATATTCTTATTTATTCTAAAACCGAGGAAGAGCATGAAAAGCGTCTTCGGATTGTGCTGGAAACTCTTAGGAGCAATCAATTGAAAGAAAAATTTTCTAAGTGCCACTTTTGGCAATCTCGTGTGAAATTTCTCGGTCATATTATTTCTGAATCCGGAATTTCCGTGGATCCTACAAAGATTGAAGCGATTCAAAATTGGAAGAGACCGGAGAGTGTTACGGAAATCCGAAGTTTTCTAGGATTAGTGGGTTATTACCATCTGTTCATAAAAGACTTTTCTAAAATTTCCGTACCTCTGACTAGTTTGACAAAGAAGGGAGTTAAATACATTTGGCCAGACAAATGTGAAGCTTCATTTCAGAAATTAAAAGAACTCCTTTCTGATGCTCCTATTTTTGTGATTCCCGAAGGGAACCAAGACTTTGCTGTTTATACCGACGCTAGTCGTGTTGGTTTGGGAGTCGTTCTTATGCAAAGGGAACGTGTTATCGCTTATGCTTCTAGGCAATTAAAGCCAGCCGAGACTAGATATGCCACTCATGATTTAGAGCTCGCGGCTATTGTTTTCACCCTTAGAATTTGGCTTCATTACCTTTTGGGAGAAAAATTTGTTCTCTACACCGATCATAAATCTTTTAAGTATTAATTTTCTCAAAAGGAACTTAATTTGCATTAACAACGTTGGCTCGTGTTCCTTGCATCTTATGATTTGGATATTTTTATACTCCCGGAAAGGGAAATCTTGTTGCCGATACCCTTAGTCGTAAGCAACAAGCGGTTGTATCCATGATGATATTTGAATGGAATGATCTCGAGACTTTATCCACTTGTGAGATTTGAGATCGTGAACCCGATTTACGTTCATCTCTTGTTTTATGTAGCCTTGAGGCTCATCCGTCTATTTTAGACTACATCATTGAATCTCAAAAGCTAGATACCGAATCGGCTCTTTTCAGCCAAAATTTTAGGGATAAAATTGATATTGAAGGTTTGAAAGACTTTGATATTGATGCTTGTGGCGGTTTTCAAAAATTTGGTAGACTTATCGTGCCAAATATTGGTAATCTTCGTAAAGACATTTTAGAAGATTCTCATCGTTCTAAATTTACCATTCATCCCGGTAGTAGCAAAATGTACGCGGATATGAAGCGACTTGATTATTGGGATGGAATGAAATCAGATATTGCTAACTTTGTTAAGTGTTGCATGACTTGCCAACTCATTAAGGCCGAGCATCAAAGGCCCGGTGGGTTATTGCAACCTTTGGACATTCCAATTTGGAAGTGGGACCAAATTTTCATGGATTTTATTAACGGTCTTCCCCGTTCTCGTTCAGGTCATGATAGCATATGAGTGATTGTTGATATACTTACAAATCCGCCCATTTTATTCCCGTTCGGTCCAATCAGACCGTACTTCTTTTGGCCAAACTCTTTATTAAAGAAATTGTTAACTTGCATGGGGTTCCTACTTCTATTATTAGCGATCGTGATCCATTGTTTACTAGTGGATTTTGGAAGAGTCTTAAAAAAGCTTTAGGAACGAAGCTTAATTTTAGCACTGCTTATCATCCTCGGTCCGGTGGACAAACCGAGCGTGTGAATCAAACTCTTGAAGATCTTCTTCATGCATGTGTTCTTGATTTTGGTGGAAGTTGGGAAGATCATATTTCTCTTGTTGAGTTTTCCTATAATAATAGCTTCCAATCTAGTATTGGTATGGCACCTTTTGAGGCACTCTACGGAAGGCCATGTCGATCTCCTTATTGTTGGCTTGAAGCCGGTGAGAATCTGGTTTTAGGTCCAGATTTTGTTTGTGATTCCATAGAAAAGATTGACCACATTCATCATAGGATGAAAGAAGCTCAAAGTAGACAAAAATTCTATGTCGATAATCGAAGAAGGAAATTAGAAATTTCTGTGGAAGATTTTGTGTTTATTAGTGTTTCACCCATGAAGAGTGTTGTGCGTTTCAGTCGATCGGAAAAATTAGCACCTCGATATATTGGTTCATTCCCCATCACCCAAAGCATTGGTTCTGTGGCTTATCTCCTTTTATTACTGGCTCAGTTTTTTGCTATTCACGACGTATTTCACGTCTCTCAATTACGGAAATGCCTTCGAGATCCCGATTCTATTCCTGAGCCCGACGTTGTGAAAAAATTGAAGTTTCGTCTAATTTGACTTATGAGCAACATCCTATTCGTATTATTACTTCGGAGGTTAAACGCCTTCGAAATAAAGATGTTCCTCTTGTGAAAGTTCAATGGTCCTTAAATCCTAAGAATTGTTCTTGGAAATCTAGAGAATTCATCGAGCGAACACATCCGAACTTACTCTCTCGTGCTCTTTAAGGTGAACTTCTTGTTTCAATTTTCTTTTGTATTGATATGCTTTTATGGTTGTTACTTTTTATTTTCTTCTTAAATATTGCGAGGACGCAATTTCTTTAAGGAGGGGAGTCTGTAACAACCTGCATACTTTACGATTGTATATTTAAATATTTTATTTAAATATAGCATCGTTAGTCGGATTTAAGTCTGAAATGCTACTTTTTGAAAACGATCATATTGGGACTCGCCCCTTCCATTGAGTCCAAAATGGCATTTGCGGCCTTTTTTAGAATAAACATCGATATGTTTGGAGTTAGCTTGGATTTTGAAATTTTCACATAGGGGTTTGGGTTTCAGCCCAATAACCTAACATAAGACCCTAGCTTCAGCCCCTCTCCTCTTCATTTATCTCATTTCCTAACACTTCAAGCTTTAAGTAAAAATGGGGGAAAAGATTGGAAACTAGAA
Source organism: Allium cepa (assembly GCA_030765085.1). Lineage (NCBI taxonomy): Eukaryota > Viridiplantae > Streptophyta > Magnoliopsida > Asparagales > Amaryllidaceae > Allium > Allium cepa. The sequence continues at coordinate 7,091,798 of CM060941.1, forward strand.
TTCCTAAGCCCTAATCTTCTTTGCAAATTCAAGTTCTAGCTCCAAAATCCAAGAGAAGCTTAGATTGAAGATTCTTGAGGTGTAGTGAAGAGGAATTGATCTTGCCTTGTTTTAAAAGCTTCTTCTTCATTGTCTTGGGGTTTAAAAGTGAGTTCTTTAACTCACATCTATTTCTATAGCTTTCATTGTTGTTAGTTATGAATTCCTAACGTCTATTCAAGTTCATTTGCTTTTGATTTGAATTGATTTGGTGAATATTCCAATTTTTGATGTTTTGAAGTTAAATCTTTAAAAATCCTAGCTTTGATGTTTGATCATGCTTTTGGTCGCGTATCGAAGAGCCTATAGGGCTGGGTTGGCGATTGGCGTAAACCCCTAGCGCGCATCGCTCATCCGATCGCAAATTGTTTGGGATTTTGCCCTTGGAAGGGTTAGGCTGAGAATACTGGATATTCCAGTTTAGTTGACTGAACAAGTAAGTCAGTAGACTGAACCAGAACCCTGGGCCAGTATCAGTCGACTGACCACTCTGGGTTAGTCAGTCGACTGAGTCTGGAAACCGAAAGTTTCCAGGCATGTTTCAGTCGACTGACCACTCTGGTTCAGTCAATAGAACCTAGAAACAGAAAGTTTCCAAGAATTATGTCAGTCGACTGACCACCCTGGTCCAGTCGACTGAATCTGCTGCCTCGGCTAGTTATGCCTACTTTGCTTATGTTACCAATTTTAATCGATTCGCGTAATCCAATTTGTTGTTATCACCTTTGTTGACTTTGATAACTTCTTTTTTTGAGATTTTTTGGAATATCCATTTTGATGGATCGGTATCGATTTCTATGAATTTGATTCACGTCTTCGTATGTGAATTTTTGGTGATTGATTGTTTCTACAATCATTTCTGTGACTTGTTAGTTTGAAATAAAAAGGTTTCTATACTAGTAGTAAATAGTCAAACTCTTTATAAAGATGATTTCAACTCTATTTCTATTACAAAGCTCGTTTATAAAACCATTTTCCAACCTATTATTATATACAAATCTTTATCTCATTCGTTTGAGAAATCTAATTAAACGGCTTAGTCAAAAAAATAGTATGAAATGGTTGCGTTTACTTCGTCGGTTAATTTTTGGACTCGTTCGATTCAAACTCTTATGACAATTACCGAGTGAAAATCTACAATTTGTTCGTAAATATTTAATTTAAGCCAGTGGTTATGGGACATGAAGCTAAACTCATTTATTTACTGGCTTAGTGTAATCGACACTTCCTGATGATCGATGACGATCATTTTTGTGGTTTAGACTAGCAATGTGCGACGTCTCTTTGTCTACATAGGGACTGTATCCCGTTTGTGGAGCTTTGGCTCAAAATTTGGAGAGGTAGCGACCCATGGTCTTCGGGCCGTTTGTGGAGCATCGGCTCAAATTGATGGTTAGCGACCATGGAATAGTGTTCCGTATGTGATGCACGTGTTGGTGAGTTTTCATGCTCCCGTTTGTGATAGGCCTCCCCCTTTTTGTGATTTTTGGAATTCTAGTTGATTTCTAGAATTTGAGTTTCACCAAGTTTAGTGATTTACATTGATAAGTTTTATCAATATTTGTGGATTGGTGAATAAAATAAAGAATATGACATTCGTTTTAGTGCTTTGAGATTCTTGAGATATTGAATGATTTTTGTTGTTGTTAAATGTATACTTTTCATAGTATGGCATTATTGTTATCATATGTTTTTATCATATCTCGTATTTATCTCATTTTATCTAATATTTATAGCTAGACTGATCCGTTTATTATTTTCTTATCAAATAATACTCGGGTCGGACCAAGATGTTACAGGTGCTTCTGCTTGGCTCCTTTTCTGGGATCATCATTTGACTATTGTCTAACCACATTAGATTGGTAGTTTTCGTTGTTATACATTTGAGATAGAGACTCTTTAATGTATACATATTCTTTTGTCTTGAACTTGTATCTATTCTTTTGCGATATTGTGGATCTTGTTTGACCACTACTCTGATGTACACTTCTATGTGTTATATTCATATATGTTTCCGCCTTTGAGATATAAACATCTGTGACTGATTTATGTTATGCTTATTTCTATATATTTGTTTCCGAAGACCACATAGTCACTGGGTAGTAGCTTTGAGTTTTTATTTGATATGTCGGGCTTCCTCTTGAAATGAAATGCATGTTATACTATCTGACATATCGGTACTTGCACAAAGCAATTACACGGATGATCGTTCCTCAACAGCCTTATTCTTCATGCTAGTTGGCGTCATTACTCCGTGGTGTCCTTGGCTAGCGTGAGAATAGAGGTGGGGCGTCACAGCTTGGTATCGGAGCCAAACTTCGGAACATTGTAGAATAATCTAGCAAAGATCATCGTCCTAAGTTCTTCTTAGGAGTCGTGCCTTAGGATTTTATTCGAGTCTTAGGACCCGTTCTATCCTAATTTCTTTTATGATGCCTTGTTTTATCGATCATGATTGTTTGATATTCATTCTGAGAATAACTTTTTTCTCCTTCTTTCTTTCTTTCTTAAAGAAGAGAAATGGTTAGACAAAGTCGTGCTAGCACCGCTCAATCCAGTGCTACTCCTTAGGAGGGAGTATTTATGTCTGCCCAACAGCTTTTAGATCTTATAAAGAATGCTCAAGCTGTCGGACCCATTCCAGAGCCTACTTACCCTAAATCTGGATTTGCACACTTGTGCAGTGATTATACCAATTTGGGCAGGAAGCCATTCAAGGGTTCCGAAAGCGTCATTGAGGTCAAAGCTTGGCTTAGAACATGCGATCGCATCTTTTCTGACATAAATCTTATTAATCTTCATCGACTCCAAGTGGCTTCTAGTATGCTCCAAGAGAGAGCATTAGATTGGTATGAGCTTCTGATTTCTGAAATTATAGAAGCGGATCTTACTTGGAAGCAATTCCGGGAACGGTTCAAATTAATGTTCGTGCCGAAAGCTGAAAAAGTAACATTAGCTCGGCGTTTTATCGACCTCGTTCAAGGCGAATCTTCTGTGGCAGATTATGTCGCATCTTTTGAATCCCTCTCTAAATATGGGGTCGGGTATATAAATACACCATTGAAGAAAAATCAGATATTTGTCTATGGCTTGAATAAGAATATCAAAAAGCCATTACTTTTGAAACTAGAAGTTGCTTTCGATCAGCTTATTGATATCGCTCTTCGACTTAAAGAGGCAGATAAAGAGAGTGACGTTGAAGTTGGGAGTGTCAAACTGAACTTCAACAGCAATAGGAAGAGGCCTAATAAGTTCAAAGGTCCTTATCCCAACAAGAAAGGGAAACAAGCAACTTCGGTAGCAAAGACTCCTACCTCTAGCCGTGGAGAATGCTACAATTCTAAGGGCAATTATGCAAATAAGTGTTTAAAGCCCCTTACTTGTCGTTGTTGCAAAAGTTCGGGTGATTATATATCTTCATGTCCCAAACTTCAAACCAAGAAGGAGAGAAAGATAAATGTTGTGCAAGCCCCTAGTAATATTTCTCGTGGTCAAGGTATTTCTCATTCTACCCTTGATGGCATTATTATTTTTCGTCATCATCCTATTCGAGTTTTTTTGATACGGGTGCATCCTATTCTTTTATTTCAAAAGAACTTGTTTATACTTTTTCTTTAAGTCTTTTGGCTTTAATGACTTCTTTGAGAATTGCGAATCCGGTTGGTGGATCTGCAACACTCAGTTTGCTTTGTAATGATGTCGATATTATTTTATGTGGTTATTCTTTCCAAGCCAATTTGCATGTCTGAGTTACTTAGGCTTCGGAATGATTTTGGGAATGGATTGGCTTAACCGTAATGAAACCTGGAGCTCTACCTATCACTCGTCCCCCTTATCGTATGTCCAATAAGGAGAATGAGGAGATGCGTAAACAATTATCTGAATCGGAGACGAAGCAGTTTATTCGTTCTAGTTCCTCTCCTTGGTGAGCTTCGGCTATTTTTGTGAAGAAATCCAATGGTACACTTAGCTTTGCGTTGACTACCGAAAGCTTAATGATCTTACCGTCAAGAATAAATATCCCTTATCTCGGATTGATGATTTATTTTATTAACTTAGCGGTGCTAGAGTCTTTTTACAGTTAGACTTAGCAACCGGTTTTCATCAGCTTCGTATTGCAGAGGATAGTTTCCCTTTGACATCATTCCGTACCCGTTATGGATCTTATGAATGGCTTGTTATGCCAATTGGTTTAACGAATGCTCCAGCTTTTTTCGTTGACCTTATGAATAAAGTTTTCAAAGACTTCCTCGATCGATTTATTCTCATCTTTATAAGATTATATATTTTTTGTTCCAAAACCGTGGAAGAGCATGAAAAGCATCTTCGGATTGTGTTGGAAACTCTTAGGAGCAATCAATCGAAAGAAAAATTTTCTAAGTGCCACTTTTAGCAATCTCGTGTTAAATTTCTCGGTCATATCATTTCTGAATCCGGAATTTCCGTGGATCCTTCAAAGATTGAAGTGATTCAAAATTAAAAGAGACCGGTCAGTGTTACGGAAATCCGTAGCTTTCTTGGATTGGCGGGTTATTACCATCGGTTAAAAGACTTTTCTAAAATTTTCGTACCTCTTACTTGTTTGACAAAGAAGAGAGTTAAATACATTTGGCCAGACAAATTTGAAGCTTCATTTCAGAAATTAAAAGAACTCCTTTCTGATGCTCGTATTCTTGTGATTCCCGAATGGAACCAAGACTTTGTTGTTTATACCGATGCTAGTCATGTTGGTTTGGGTACCGTTCTTATGCAAAGGGAATGTGTTATTGCTTATGCTTCTAGGCAATTAAAGCTTGCCGAGACTAGATATGCCACTCATGATTTAGAGCTCACGGCTATTGTTTTCGCCCTTAGAATTTGGCTTCATTACCTTTTCGTCGAAAAATTTATCATCTACACCGATCATAAATCTTTGAAGAATTTATTTTCTCAAAAGAAACTTAATTTGCATCAACAATGTTGGCTTGAGTTCCTTGCATCTTATGATCTGGATATTCTTTATACTCCCAAAAAGGGGAATCGTGTTGTCGATGCCTTTAGTCGTAAGCAATAAGCTGTTTTTTCCATGGTGGAATCTGAATTGAATGATCTCGAGACTTTATCCACTTGTGAGATTCGAGATCGTGAATCCGATTTATGTTCATCTCTTGTTTTATGTAGCCTTGAGGCTCATCCATCTCTTTTAGACCGCATCCTTGAAGCTCAAAAGCTAGATCCCGAATCGGCTGCTTTTAGCCAAAATTTTAGGGATAAAATTGATATTGAAGGTTTGAAAGACTTTGATATTGATGCTCGTGGCGGTATTCGAAAATTTGGTAGACTTATCGTGTCAAATATTGGTAATTTCGTAAAGACATTTTAGATGATTCTCATCGTTCTAAATTTACCATTCATTCCGGTAGTAGCAAAATGTATGCGGATATTAAGCGACTCTATTATTGGGATGGAACGAAATCTGATATTGCTAACTTTGTTAAGTGTTGCATGACTTGCCAACTAGTTAAGGCCGAGCATCAAAGATCGGGTGGGTTATTGCAACCTTTGGACATTCCAATTTGGAAGTGGGACCAAATTTCTATAGATTTTATTGACAGTTTTCTCCGTTCTCGTTCGGGTCTTGATAGCATATGGATGATTGTTGATAGACTTACAAAATCCGTCCATTTTATTCCCGTTCGGTCCAATCGTACCGTACCACTTTTGGCCAAACTCTTTATTAAATAAATTGTTAAATTGCATGGGGTTCCTACTTCTATTGTTAGCGATCATGATCCATTGTTTACTAGTAGATTTTGGCAGAGTCTTCGAAAAGCTTTGGGAACGAAGCTTAATTTTAGCACCGCTTATCATCCTCAATCCGATGGACAAATTGAGCATGTGAATCAAACTCTTGAAGATCTTCTTCGTGCATGTGTTCTTGATTTTGGTGGAAGTTAGGAAGATCTTATTTCTCTTGTTGAGTTTTTCTATAATAATACCTTCCAATCTAGTATTGGTATGGCACCTTTCGAGGCACTCTACGGAAGGCCATGTCGATCTCCTTCTTGTTGGTTTGAAGCTGGTGAGAAGCTGGTTTTAGGTCCAGATTTTGTTCGTGATTCCACATAAAAGATTGAACTTATTCGTCATAGGATGAAAGATGCTCGAAGTAGACAAAAATACTATGTCGATAATTGAAGAAGGAAATTAGAATATTGAGTGGGAGATTTTGTGTTTATTCGTGTCTCACCTATGAGGGATGTTGTGCGTTTCAGTCGATCGGGAAAATTAGCACCTCGCTATACTGGTCCTTTCCCCATCACCTAGTGCATTGGTTCCGTGGCTTATCGCCTTTTATTACCGACTCATTTTTCTTCTATTCATGACGTATTTCACGTCTATCAATTACGGAAATGCCTTCGAGATCCCGATTCTATTCTTGAGCCCGACGTTGTGAAAGAAATTGAAGTTTCGCCTAATTTGAATTATGAGCAACATCCTATTCGTATTATTGCTTCGGAGATTAAACGCCTTCAAAATAAAGATGTGTCTCTTGTGAAAGTTCAATGGTCCTCAAATCCTAAGGATTGTTCTTGGGAATCTAGAGAATCCATCGAGCGAACACATCCGGACTCACTCTCTCGTGCTCTTTAAGGTGAACTTGTTTCAATTTTCTTGTGTTGATATGCTTTATTGGTTGTTACTTTTTACTTTCTTCTTAAATATTGCGAAGACGCAATTCCTTTAAGGAGGGGAGTCTGTAACAACCCGCATATTTGACGATTGTATATTTAAATATTTTATTTAAATATAGCATCGTCAGTCGGATTTAAGTCTGAAATGCTACTTTTGCAAATGGTAGAATTGGGAATCGAGACTTCTTCCATTGAGTCCAAAATGGCGTTTACGACCTTTTTGAGTATAAACATCGATATGTTTGGAGTTAGCTTGAATTTCGACATTTTCACTTAGGGTTTTGGGTTTGAGTTTCAGCCTAATAACCTAACATAAGACTCTAGCTTCACCCCCTCTCCTCTTCATTCATTCTCATTCCCTAACACTTCAAGCTTTAAGTAAAAATGAGGTAAAAGATTGGAAACTAGAATTCCTAAGCCCTAGTCTTCTTTGCAAATTCAAGTTCTAGCCCAAAATCCAAGAGAAGCTTAGATTGAAGATTCTTGAGGTGTAGTGAAGAGGAATTGATCTTGTCTTGTTTTAAAAGCTTCTCCTTCATTGTTTTTGGGTTTAAAAGTGAGTTCTTTAACTCACATCTATGTCTATAGCTTTCATTGTTGTTAGGTATGAATTCCTAACGTCTATTCAAGTTCATTTGCTTTTGATTTGAATTGATTTGGTGAATATTCCAATTTTTGGTGTTTCGAAGTTAAATCTTTAAAAATCCTAGTTTTGATGTTTGATCATGCTTTTGGTGGCGTATCGAAGAGCCTATAAGGCTGGGATGTCGGCGTAAACCCCTAGCGCCCATCGCTCGTCCGATCGCAAATTGTTTGGATTTTACCCTTGGAAGGGCTACGCTGAGAATACTGGATATTCCAGTTCAGTCGACTGAACCAGTAAGTCAGCCGACTGAACCAGAACCCAGGAATTTTCGTGGTCCAGTATCAGTCGACTGACCACACTGGATCAGTCGACTGAATCTGGAAACTGAAAGTTTCCAAACATGTTTCAGTCGACTGACCACTCTGGTTCAGCCGACTGAACCTGGAAATAGAAAGTTTCCAGGAATTGTGTCAGTCGACTGACCACCCTGGTCCAGTCGACTGAATCTGCTGCCTCAGCCAACTATGTCTATTTTGCTTAGGTTTCCAATTTTAATCGATTCGTGTTTATCCGATTTGTTGTTGTCACCTTTGTTGACTTTTATAACCTCTTTTTTCAGGATTTTTGGGAATACCCATTTTGACGGATTCAGTATCGATTTCTATGTATTTGATTCACGTCTTCGTATGTGAATTTTCGATGATTGATTGTTTCTACAATCATTTCTGTGACTTGTCACTTTGAAATACAAAGGTTTCTATACTAGTAGCAAATATTCAAACTCTTTACAAAGATGATTTCAGCTCTATTTTTAATACAAAGCTCGTTTATAAAACCGTTTTCCAACCTATTAGTATAAACAAACTTTTATCTCGTTCGTTTGAGAAATCTAATTAAACGGCTTAGTAAAACTAGTGGTATGAAACGCTTGCGTTTACTTCGTCGGATAATTTTTGGACTTGTTCGATTGAAACTCTTGTGAGAATTATCGAGTGGAAATCTACAATTTTTTCGTAAATATTTAAGTTAAGTCGGCGGTTATGGGACATGAAGCTAAACTCATTTATTTACTAGCTTAGTGTAATCGACACATCTTGATGATCGGTGACGATCATTTTTGTGGTTTAGACTTGCGATGTGCGACATCTCTTTGTCCGCATGGGGACTGTACCCCGTTTGTGGAGCTTCGGCTCAAAATTTGGTGGGGTAGCGACCCATGGTCTACGGGCCATTTGTGGAGCCTCGGCTCAAATTGATGGTTAGCGACCATGGAATAGCGTTCCGTTTGTGATGCACATGTTGGTGAGTTTTCATGCTCCCGTTTGTGATAGGCCTCCCCTTTTTGTGATTTCTGGATTTCTAGTTGATGATTTTTAGAATTTGAGTTTCACCAATTTTATTGATTTTCATTGATAAGTTTTATCAATATTTATGGATTGGTGAATAAAATAAAGAATATGACATTCTTTTTAGTGCTTTGAGATTCTTGAGATATTGTGTGATTTTTGTTGTTGTTAAATGTATACTTTTCATAGTATGACATTATTGTTATCATACGTTTTTGTCATATCTCTTATTCTATATCATTTTATCTGATATTTATAGCTAGACTGATCCGTTTATTATTTTCTTATTAAATAATACTCGGATCAGACCAAGATGTTACAAGTGCTTCTGCTTGACTTCTTTTCTGGGATCATCATGTGACTTTTGTCTAACTGCATTAGATTGGTAGTTTTTGTTGTTATGCATTTGAGGTAGAGACTCTTTGATGTATACATATTCTTTTATCTTGCATTTGTATCTATTCTTTTGTGATAATTTAGATCTTGTTTGACCACTACTCTGATGTACACTTCTATGTGTTATATTCATATCTGTTTCCGCCTTTGAGATACGAACATCTGTGACTGATTTATGTTATGTTTATTTCTATATTTGTTTTCGAAGACCACATAGCCACTGTGTAGTAGCTTTGAGTTTGTATTTGATATGTCGGATTTACTCTTGAAATGAAATGCATGTTATACTATCTGAAATATCGGTACTCGCACAAAGCAATTACACGGATGGTCGCTCTTTAGTAGCCTTATTCTTCGTGCTAGTTGACGGCATTACTCAATAGTGTTCTTGGCTAGCGTGAGTATAGAGATGGGGCGTCACACTATAGGATAACATATCCTTTGTTGACTTTATTATGGCCTTATTATTACCTATGATCAGTAAATCATCAAATTAAAGACAAACAATGACATATATCCATTATCTGTATGTTTTATATAACTACATTTATCTGATTCATTTATTTTGAATCCATCCGGTAACATAGTTTCATCAAATTTCTCATGCCATTGTTTTGGATCTTGTTTAAGGCCATAAATTGATTTTACTGACTTGTATACCCTATTCTCATTTCCTGGTCTCAAAAACCCTTCAGGCTGCTTCATTCATATTTATTCTTCTAGTTCACCATTCAAAAATGCAGTTTTTACATCTATTTGATGTATTTCCAAATCAAGTATGGATGCGATTGCAATAAGCATCCTAATTGATGTTATTCTAGTTACTGATGAGTATGTGTCAAAATAATCCAGGTTTTCCTTTTGTTGGAATCCTTAGACTATAAGATGAACTTTATACTTGAACCATCGGGTTTCAATTTCTTCTTAAATATTCATTTATTACCTAAGGTCTTGCATCCTCGAGGTAAATCAACTAACTCCCATGTATGGTTAGCCATAATGGTTTCGATCTCAGAGTTAATGGCCTCCTTCTAGTAAGGGGCATCGATGGAGGACATAGCTTGTTTGTATGTTATTGGATCGTCTTCTATCATAAATGTGTAGAAGTCCGGTCCAAAGGTTCTTGAGGTCCATGACCTTTTGCTTCATCTTGGTTCCTCCACTTATTAATTAGTACTACTTTGCTGAAAATTATCAATATTTTGTTCAATATTCTCAAGAGAATTAGAGTTTTAATTTTCCCTTGGTCTCTTTTGAGTATAATTTTCAGTGCCCTGTTTTAAAGGGTATACATGTTCGAAAAATCTAGTATTTCTCGACTCAATGATGGTATTTACATGAATATTATCAACTTCAGATTTGTATACCAAAAATCGATAAGCTGCACTGTTTTGTACATATCCAATGAATACACAATCGATTGTTTTTGGTCCAATTTTGACCTTCGTTGATTTTAGGTACCTCTACTTTAGCAAGATATCCCCACATTTTTAACTATTTGTAGGATGGTGGTCTATTTTTCAAAGTTCATGAGGGAGATTTAGATGTTTTCGTTCATGTATTTTGTTTAAAATATGATTTGCAGAAAGAATAGCTTCTCCCTAGAAGTTATCTTGTAAGCCAGAACTATTTAGTAAGGCATTCATCATTTCTTTAAGAGTTCTATTTTTCCGTTCGGCTATATCGTTGGATTGAGGTGAATGCGGAGCTGTATATTGGTGTATAATATCATGCTCTGCACAGAATTCCTCAAAGGGAAATTCATATCCTCATGCTCTATCTCTTCTTAAAGCTTTTATTTTCTTGTAGAGTTGATTTTCAATTCTTCTTTATACCTTTTAAACATGTCGAATGTCTCGTCCTTGCTTCTAAGGAGATACACATAACAGTACCTTATACAATCATCAATGAAAGTGATGAAGTACCTTTTTCCTCCTCTAGTTTGATACAATTTTAAGTCACATACGTCTGTGTGTATTAAGTCTAGAGGTTCGGTTTCTCTTTCAACATGATGAAATGAGGTTCTAGTCAATTTTTCTTCGGCACAAGTTCCACATTTATAACTTGGATCTATTGAAAAGTTAGGTATAAAGTCTAAGTTAATCATTTTTCGTAATGTATCAAAATTAACATGGCCCAATCTGGCATGCCATATATTAGAGGATTCAGCGATATACACAGAAGAATTAACTTTACTATCACAATCCTTTAGTACAACAGTCATTACATTTATTTTAAACAAGCCATCACTTACATGTCGTTTCCCAATATAAACTCCGTTCTTTGGTAAAACAAAGTTATCGGATACAACGACTAACTTGAAGCCATCCTTGCTTAGTAGTGAACTAGAAACCAAATTCTTTTGAATGTCTGGGATGTGTAAAACATCATTCTGCGTAAGCTCTTTTCTAGAGGTCGTCTTTAGAACAATTATGTCTTTTCCTTAAACCTTTGACGTGGAGGAATTTCCCATAACAGTTGTTCTTCTTATGTCACGTTTTATAATTCGAGAACATCCACTTATTGGCATAGATATGTCTTGTGGCACCAGTGTCCACAAATCACTCTTTGGAGTTGCCAATTAAGTTGCATTCAGAAATCACTGCAGACAAGTTCATTTCAAAAATATCATCAGAGAGTTCCTCGCATTTGATGATATTTGCTTGTTCCTTTTTTTCTTTGGGCCTTAGCATTCGCAGGGCTTATGTCCTTTCTTCCCGCAATTGTGACAATTTCCTTTGAACTTCTTTGGTTTCTTTGTGTTTGGATTATATTCCCGTTTTCGCTTGTTGTTTTTCACAGCCTCGACTACATTTGCCTTTGCTACTATTCCATTGGTCGTTTTCTTTCCGATTTCTTGATGTCCTCTTTGATTCTAAATCGAATAACAAGATCTTCCATAGTCATTTCCTTGAGCTTATGTTTTAGATACTTCTTGAAATCTTGCCATAACGGTGGTAGCTTTTCGATGGAAGCAGTCACTTGAAATGATTCGCTCAAGGACATCCCTTCATCATGGATTTCGTGTATTACTACTGCAACTCCTGGATTTGACTGATAAGGTTTTGGCATATATCATTTTGAAATCGAGGAACTTTCCGACAATGAACTTTTTCATTCCAGCATCCTGTGTCTTATACTTTTTATCCAGGAAAGCCCAAAGTTGTCTCGAAGTCTTCATTGTGCAATACACATTATACAGACTGTTATTCAGTCCATTTAATATGTAGTTTTTGCATATGAAGTCCGAATTGTTCCATATGTTGAGTGCTTCAACTTTGGTTGCATCAGTCTCCAGTTCGTCCACTTTCCGAGCATCCTCAGTGAGAAATTTCGAAGGGTTAGGAGTAGTGAAGTGAAACAGCATTTTTTGTTGCCAGCGTTTGAAATCTACTCTAACAAATTCTTCCGGCCTCTCACCATGTGAAAAAACGATAGTGGTTGTTGGAACCATTGTTCTGTTCTCAGTGATAGCCACGGTCGGTTTGACTGTCGATGTATTGCTGTCTTGAGTCATTGTCTGAAATAAAGAGACTCCAATCAGAAACAAAATACGAAAATTATGTTTCAAGATTGTTAATCATAACGCCAAAAAAGTGTTATGAATTTGTTACTTAGGAACATCAGAGAAGCGTTACTAAATTGCATACACAAATTACTAACAGTAACGTTACAAAAGCATTATGAAACTGTTACAATTATGTTGCAAATTACAACAACTACAAACCTCACAGGTACGTTGCAAAATTGTTATGAGCAGTACTTGTGCAGTTAACAAATAAGCAGTAAAAGCGTACCGATTAGTTTGTCCCAGTCCAACGAAAACTATTTCCTTGAAACAGAATTGCTCTCTCAATGGCGCTAAAGGGATGACGAGCAACTGCTTCTCAAGATGAAATAGAAATCTCTGCAATGCTGCGCTAGCAATTGCAGAGCAACGACGAACTTAAGAGATTATTTTAGAACGGAATTTGGAGGGGAAAGGAATGCAGAAAATATTCACCAACAGCAAACTGCAAAATGCCTCTAATACGCCTCAAACGCTCATTCGCCCACGCCGCGGGTGCGGATGTGCGGAGTGGTGTGTTGCACCACCCGCTAAGATGGTCATGCTCTCATTTCTTTTTTTATTTCATAGTAACTATAACAGGGACCACATCTTGCTATATAAACACATGATGTTTATTATATTTTAAGATGTGAAACTATTCATATCCCAAGACATTTAATGTCTCACACTTCTCAATGAAAGTGCTCATTCATTTCTAACATGTCCATGGTTTTCCTACGCTCTATCTACGCCCGACATGTGGGAGTTTAAAATTTATCGATATTGAATTTTCCTATGTGCTTTTTAGTTCTTGTTTGCTACATTACCGTCGTTTTTGTTTTCCACCACCGCAAGTCCGTACGGTAAAATCATATGCAACCGAACCAACAATACTATTAATATATAGCAACAAAGTAAGTTTCGTAATCATTAATATGATAAACAATACTTTATAATATCTATTTAACTAAATCCAAATACTACATCCACACGTTTAAATATGACATCACTACTTTCCAACACTATAACATACTTAGACCAAGTAGTAAATAGTCTTGAAGTTGTTCCTTTTATGTTTGTATATATATATAAACATAAAAGGAATAAATATATATATATATAAACATAAAAGGAATTACTATATATAAACATAAAAGGAATAACTTCAAGACTGTGTCGGCTTGCTTTGGCTTTGATCATTATCAAAATGCTGGAACACCGGATTTTTAAACTCTAAAAAAGAATTCTTAGGTGCGCTTTAGTTCCTCCTCCAATTTAGTTCTTTTATATGCATCACTCTCGCTTACGCGATAAGTAGCGTCTATAAACCTCTGCATTTCATTAAACTTTGCATTAAACAAGAATCTTTTTGCAACACCAAACATTTAACGGTGTAAAATATTTTATTATGGAATAAAATGGTAAGTTAATAATATGATAGTGTTAAAATCCTACACTAACAAATTCTAGATGAATAATGTAGCAGATGTAATCTATATCTTACGAATAACATAAACCCTAAGATCTAGAATTACATGATTATCACATACATAATGAATTAATAAAACATACCTCCAGACATCTTGTATACGAATCAGCAATGGTTGCTGTCGAAAGTTGTTTCAATGGAGAAAAGAAATGGTTTCTCTCTCTTTTCCTATATCTTTCTTTATGTGTTTTCTCTATCCTTTGTGATGGGTAAAAGTTAATATTTATAGGCAGAGAGAGGACCAACTTTCCAGATTTGTAGACTTAATTTTGATCGTCCATCAAGATCAAGATGAGAGAATTAATGCTCTAGATTATAACTGTTTTATTTATTAGCATACTAATAGGAAAACCCTTTAGATTCTATTGACCACATAATGAGGAAGGAAACGTTTGAGGAAGTAAACGGTCCATTAATGTACCACATAATGAGGAAGGAAACGGTCCATTAATGTACCATATAATGAGGAAGGAAACGTGTTGTGTGCATTTCCACCACCGAACCAGCGAGCACAGGGACACCACCGAACCAATGCTTCCCCCTTACATGCCGAACCAATGCCTCTCCCCCTACATGCCGAACCAGCTCCTCTACCATCCCCTACCGAGCCAAACCTTGCTCTACTACATGTCGGACCAACCGCATCTCCATGCGCACCGAACCAACTCCACCATGTCCCACCGGACCAACACACGCCGAACCAAGCCCACACCAAACCAACACCCACCGGACCAACACTCACCACCGAGCCAACCAACCCACCGAGCCAACTCCACACCGAACCAACATGTCTCCCAACTACTACCGGTCCAAGCCTCTTCCATCTCGCCACCGGACCAGCACTCTCCCGACCATCTCCATCTTCCACTACCGAACCAACCTGAAGAAGGCATTCCGGATCAACTTTACCGGACCAGGTTGCAGCAGTCCAGGCCCGTCAGCGGCTATATACATCCAAGACCCCTGCCCCCAACCTCACTCTATAAATAGAGGGGTAGGGGTACAACAATGGTAGACAAGTTTGAGAGCTCAAGCACGGAAGGAACTTTCAAACAACTTTCATATACTTGTATACAAAGCTTTGTACTTATAATCTGAAAGAAAAGAGAGAATAACATATAAAGTGGACGTAGGCACGTTCTGGCCGAACGACTATAAATCTGCGTGTCTTTTACAGTTTAGCCCTTGTTTTTTTATATATTTGCATAAATCACCCAAACCGCTAAGAACAACATAAAATCAACTAAATCATACGACTTTGAGGTGTTTGTCCATTTTTTGTGCAAACATTTTTGGTGCTTTCACTGAGAACTTGGAACTTGAAGCTTCAGCTTCCCTCATTCAACCTTCTTTCCCAATAGCACCCTTCATTGCCTAGGAAACATGACTTCCAGGCCGAGAAAAGACGCCAATAAGGGAAAGAACATCGCAACTAGCAGCATTTCGGATCTGGTAATCACAGATCAAGAGAATCATCCCATTCCAACAGCAGTACCGAACGAGGATCAGACAAACCCGACAGCCCCTGCCACAGAACAACCGGCAGCAATTGCTAGGGCAGATCTAGACAGAGTTGTGGCTGAAGTAGCTAACCGCTTTGCATCCCAACAAGAGGCTTTGGTGAACCAACTCATGTCACGCTTGAGGGATGCCAAAGAATCCAACCGCAACACTGAATCATGGGGTGAGTCTCAATCTGGAGGATCTCGGAGACAACAAAGGTCTTCCCTCTTCGAAGAAGCTATCAACAGGAACAACAATGATAGGGGCCGCGCCCGGACTCAGACCGAACTCCGACTCGAGGAAGCGCTTGGAACCGAACCCAATGGGGGAGGTACCAGGCGAGGGTCGGATGTAGCTGAGCCAGTCATGCCGCCTAATCATAGAAACCCCGCTGAACGGAGCCGAGCTAGAACCCAGCCCGAAGTTGACCCCATGGAAATGCTCGAAACAGAACCCCGCAGGGGAAGATCATGGCAGGGGGCAACTGTAGCTGGTCCTAGCATGCATCCGAGCAGCCAAAGACAGCCATTGGATAACGTCAGAAGTGATAGACTATACCATCCCTACAGGTCATCTGGACGAGACCGAACCCCCAGGGAAGAACCAAGCTCATTTTTGTCCGCTCCAAATTCTGATGAAAGAATGGCACGATTATTCAGAGAATGCGTCCGACGGGAGCAAAGGGATCGAGGGATAGGCGCTAGGGTAACCATCCCTTTCACCCACGACATCGAAACCGCCATCACCCCTGGAGAATGGAAAATGCCGACGATTGAACCGTACAAGGGAACTTCCGACCCCGTTGTACACTTGCAGAGATACACACAGCATATGCTCATGAGCGGAGCAACGGAAGGAGTGTTGTGTAAAAGCTTTCCGCTATTCCTAGAAGACCTAGCTACCTCCTGGTTCTGCGCCGCAGCGGCCGCAGTCCAAGATGCCGATGAGAAACTCACCCTAATGGCCCTCTGTAGTGGTGTGCACTCAGATACCAAGTTTGCTAGAAGACTAACTAAAGAAAAACCAGCTAGCTTGCCCGATTTCTTCCATGAAGCTGGGAAGTACATGAGACTCGAAGAGGCTGCCACTGAAAGGCAGACAGGACCACAGGCTAAGGTGGCTCATGGAAACGTCCCAGCCGCAGCGAAGGACATTCGGAGAAACGACTCCAGAGACAATGCAGGGGGCAAGAAGGGAGAAAAGCGCTTGTACCGACCAGGACCGAGATTCGACGCTTACACTTCCTTGAATGAAACAGTCGAGAACATCTTCCTGGTCACCCAGGACGAACTTACATACAAGCGCCCCCCGTACAAGAAGGATTCAGATCGCGCAATCCAGTCCGGAAAGTTCTGTCGTTTCCACGAATCTTATGGACATGATACCAATGAATGTCGCCACCTCCGCGACCTAATTGAAAAACACATCAGAAGAAAGAGATTAGAACGCTATGTAAAGGGACAGGACAGGACCCCAGCTCCTACCCAGGAAAACCCAGGGCAGCTCCACCCAGAGACAGGCGGAGGAAATCGCAACATCAGCGGTTCCAGCCAAGAGAAGATAGTGGTCCATACAATATCAGGAGGGCCATGTTATCCCATTTTTGGTCAAAACTGGAATATCAATGTTGTGTGCGTTTCCACCACGACCGAACCAAGAAGAAGCAGCCAGCAAGCGTATATAAGTCTGGGATTTCACTCATGATTCAAGTATAAAAGTCCATTCGGTATCTCATTCGGCAATGTAGAGCGAAATCTCATTCGGCATTCAAGATGCCTTGGTTCATCCGGCATTCCCAATACAAGAGCTCATTCGGCACTCTCATAGCCGAACCAAGCTCCATCCCTACTACCGATCCAGGCCACCTCCTACCGAACCAAGCCTCACCTTCAACAACCGCCTCTACTCCATCACCGAACCAACCCACACCGAACCAGATCCCCTCTACTCCATCACCGAACCAACCCACACCGAACCAGATCCCCTCTCCTCCATCACCGGACCAAACTCCACTTAGCCATTGCCGGACCAACGTCCCACCGAACCAACTCTCCACCCAAGCCATGCCGAACCAACTCACTCCAACCACTACCGGACCAAGTGGATACCGAACCAACATCGCCAGACCAGATTGCTTCAGCCCAGGCCCACCAGCAGCTATATACATCCAGGACCCCTGCCCCAGCCTCACTCTATAAATAGAGGGGCAGGGGTACAACAATGTCAGAGAAGTTTGAGAGCTCAAGCACGGAAGGAACTTTCAAACAACCTTCATATACTTGTAACCAAAGCTTTGTACTTGTAATCTGAAGAGAAAGAGGAGAATAACATATAAAGTGGATGTAGGCACGTTCTGGCCGAACCACTATAAATCTGTGTGTCTTTTACAGTTTAGTCCCTGCTTTTTACATATTTGCATAAATCACCCAAATCGCTAAGAACAATATATAATCAACTAAATCGTACGACTTTGAGGTGTTTGCCCATTTTTTGCGCAAACATATTTGGTGCTTTCACTGAGAATTGAACTCAGTGACCTACCGCTTGGAAGTTGAATTTGAGGGTTTAGAGATTCAGATTGGAAGAGTCATGGCGAGACAATCAAGCAGAAGGCCAAGGCCAGAGCAGAGTCAACAGGAAGGGAGTCAAGAGGCTTCCTCAGGAGCAAATCAAGCTTCAGCCTTCATCACCAGGGATGAGATGGAGGCTATGATGAGAAGACAAGAAGAGATGATGCAGAACTTGCTTCAGCAAATTGGGCAACTTGGAGCACAAAACCAAGGAGCAACTGGAGTTCAGAACGGAGCATGACCATCTGGCGTAGCACCAGAGCTAGGGGGCACTCACGCAGAGCATGTTGATCCGACCCCGGGAAGAGAGATGGGGGCATCCGAGCCACCTGGTAGCAATAGAGGAATGAACGTTCAGCCAGGGAGGCATACACATGAAAACTCCAGCGGACTCGGGGGGCAGGTCGAAGGCAGTGAACGAGGACTACAGCTTGGAGACAATGACAGATTAGCAGTGATGGTTAGAAGAGCTATGAGAGGCGGTTTAGTAAACAGAGACTTGGAAGATGTAAACAGGAGTTCTTTTTCATCTGCGATTAGGATGGCTAGGAACCCACCAGAGTTCAAGCTACCATCAGTAGAGATGTACGATGGGAGGACAGACCCTGCGGTCCATCTTACTAAGTATATGAGGCACATGGAAGTGCTGGGGGCATCACAGGAGATCATGGCCCGGTGCTTCCCACTGTATTTGATGGACATTGCAGCGTTATGGTTTAGGCAACTGGAGATCGGCTTCATAGGAACGTGGGCAGATTTAACTGAGAGATTCATGAGGCAATTCAGGGTTCATATTGCGAGACCCAAGAATGCGATGACTTTGGCAACCTTGAAGCAAAAAACTGGAGAGACTTTGAGGAGCTTTCTAACGCGATTTAATGCGGCGGCAGCATCTGTGGATCGACCAGATCCATCTATGGTCATGATGGCGGTTGTATCTGGAATAGATGATAGTACAGAGTTCAAGAATTCATTAACCAAGGACCCGCCTATGAATCTGGGAGAGTTCTATCATGAGGCTGAAAAGTTTCTGCGTTTGGACGATGCTAGTGCAGAAAGAGAGGAAGAAGATGACGTTTACGCAATCAAGAGCGGAAACCCACCTGGAAAGGGTGCGGAGACCAGCAAAGGAAAGAGAAAGGCTGAGGATAATGATGACAGGACAAAGTGGCAACGGAGGGAGCCGCGATTCACCACTCACACTGAGCTGAATGAGAGTCTGGAACGAATTTATCAGGATACCAAGGAGCATGCTCCGTATCGTAGACCAATACGAAGGGATCCAACCTCTGACGAAAGAAAATCAGATAAGTTTTGTGTATTCCATGAATTAAACGGTCATAACACTAATGATTATAGGCATTTGAAGGACGAGGTGGAAGGGCATATCAGGAACGGTATGCTCCTTCAATATGTGAGGAGGCGAACTACAGCTGTGGAGCCAGAGCGACCACCGTCTACATCGGCTAGAGGTGACCCTGGATCGGGGCACCGTTTGATTATCCATTGATTGCTTGATTAAAATAACGATGAACAAGTTGTAAACCTCTCGCTAACACGGTTAAATCATTTACACATGTGAGCGATCGCGCATGATCCATAGGCATGCTCTGAATGACTACCAGCCGCGTTATAGTAAGAGTTTACGCTTTGACATCTTCATTCTGCTCTTTGCTTTGATTTTGATTTGAACATTTAAATTCTTCCTGTTTGGACATGTCTGTTGTAAGGTTCATATGATTATTGCTTTAACATTTACAATTCTATGGAAAAATTACTTGTATGCCATGGATCGCGAACGGTCCACGAGCGCCTCTTGCATGGCAGTGAACTGCCGAAGCCTTTGATTCGGAAACTCCCCCAAACAATAACTCCGACACTGATAATATTAAGACCCCCCCGGGCACACACAATTTGCCTCGAACGGCACCGGACCTCGAACGGTCACAATTCGCCTCGAACGGCACCCGACTTCGAACAGTCACAACTCGCTCGAGCGGCACCCGACTACGAATAGTCGCAAACTCGCCTCGAACGGCACCCGACCTCGAACGGTCACAACTCGCCTCGAACGGCACCCGACTACGAACAGTCGCAAACTCGCCTCGAACGGCACCCGACCTCGAACGGTCACAACTCGCCTCGAACGGCACCCGACCTCGAACGGTCAGAACTCGACTCGAACGGCACCCGACCTCGAACGGTCACACACTCGCCTCGAACGGCACAACTCATCTCGCCACAAATGGCTCGATCGCGAAAGGTCGCCATTTGAGGTCCACCCCCTGACCGCCAACAGTCGCACCTTACCACGAATGGCTCGATCTCGAACGATCGTCATCCGAAGTAAGGCGTTTGACCGCGAACGGTCCCATTTCATCTTTTGCCGTGAACGGCACCGGCCGTGAACGGTCACATTTCACCCCAAGTGGCTTGATCGCGAACGGTCGCCATTTGAGGTCCGCCCTCCGACCGGGCTCGGTCGCACTTTACCTCGAATGGCTCGATCCCGAACGGTCGTCATTTGAAGTAAAGCGCTTGACCGTGAACGATCACATTCCACCGCAAATGACTCGATCTCGAACGATCGTCGCATGGTTTTAGACGCTTGACCGCGAACGGTCGCACTTCACCTCAAATGACTCGATCGCGAATGGTCGTCATTTGAAGTTATGCGCTTGACCATGAACTGCCGCGCTTCATCCCAAATAGCTCGATCCCGAACGGTCTTCATTTGGGGCCATATAAAATATCAAGCTCTTTACAGGTTGTCGACAGGATATGAACATCCAGCTCATGGCATTACAAAACACGCCTTCCTACCGCGAGGACATCAACAGGATATGAACATCCAGCTCATGGCATTACAAAACACGCCTTCCTATCGCAAGGCATGTTTTGGGGGGCAAAGTGTTATCCCATTTTTGGTCAAAACTGGAATATCAATGTTGTGTGCGTTTCCACCACGACCGAACCAAGAAGAAGCAGCCAGCAAGCGTATATAAGTCTGGGATTTCACTCATGATTCAAGTATAAAAGTCCATTCGGTATCTCATTCGGCAATGTAGAGCAAAATCTCATTCGGCATTCAAGATGCCTTGGTTCATCCGGCATTCCCAATACAAGAGCTCATTCGGCACTCTCATAGCCGAACCAAGCTCCATCCCTACTACCGATCCAGGCCACCTCCTACCGAACCAAGCCTCACCTTCAACAACCGCCTCTACTCCATCACCGAACCAACCCACACCGAACCAGATCCCCTCTACTCCATCACCGAACCAACCCACACCGAACCAGATCCCCTCTCCTCCATCACCGGACCAAACTCCACTTAGCCATTGCCGGACCAACGTCCCACCGAACTAACTCTCCACCCAAGCCATGCCGAACCAACTCACTCCAACCACTATCGGACCAAGTGGATACCGAACCAACATCGCCAGACCAGATTGCTTCAGCCCAGGCCCACCAGCAGCTATATACATCCAGGACCCCTGCCCCCAGCCTCACTCTATAAATAGAGGGGCAGAGGTACAACAATGGCAGAGAAGTTTGAGAGCTCAAGCACGGAAGGAACTTTCAAACAACCTTCATATACTTGTAACCAAAGCTTTGTACTTGTAATCTGAAGAGAAAGAGGAGAATAACATATAAAGTGGATGTAGGCACGTTATGGCCGAACCACTATAAATTTGTGTGTCTTTTACAGTTTAGTCCCTGCTTTTTACATATTTGCATAAATCACCCAAATCGCTAAGAACAACATATAATCAACTAAATCGTTCGACTTTGAGGTGTTTGCCCATTTTTTGCGCAAACAGGCCACACATCGCCGACAAGAGCTGGGCAGAAATGGAAAGATATGGAAACTCACTCAGAAACGATGGAGACTGCATCAATTCTGTTATGGAAGAACGTCACCCGAAGCAAAAGGAAAATAATGACATCACATTCAGTGGGCGCGACCTAGAAGGAAGGCAGTACCCTCATATGGATCCTATGGTCATCTCTGCCTGGTTCGGTCCAGCTGAAGTTTTTCGAATCCTAGTAGACACTGGAAGCTCAGTGAATATTTTGTTCAAGCATGCTTTCGACAAAATGAAGCTGTCAATGAAGGACGTGTCTCCCTGCAACAAACTGCTACACGGTTTCACTGGAGAAGCAAAGATGCCCCTCGGACAATTGGATCTCTTTGTTGAATTGGGAAGTCATCCCCGCTCCGCCGTTCGGAAACATACATTCGTGCTAATAGACAACCACTCGGCCTACAATGCCTTTTTAGGAAGACCAGCCTTGTCCGACTTCCAAATTGTCCTTGCCCCATGGTGCCTGAAGATGAAGTTCCCAACGAATAATGGAGTGGGAGAAGTAGAAGGGGATCAAGACGCCGCTCGGGACTGCTATGCAACCGAACTTCGCAATAATCGCAGGAGAGATAAAGGGAAAAATGCAGAGACTATTCTCTGCATGAAAAGATTGGAAGCATAGCAACTAAAGAAAGCCCCTCCTCTTCGGTATACCAGTGATCCTTTCAATGAATTAGACCCCAGGGACAAAGAGGAGGAGGCCACTGCCGAGCCTGCAGAGGCTATGGAATTCGTATCTGTAGACAAACGCGACCCAAGTAAACTGCTGAGAGTCGGATCTCAGTTAAAAAGAGAATTAAAGAATCAACTCATTGATTTTTTTGCCACAACATGGATGTATTTGCATGGACGCACGTTGATATGACTGGAATCTCCCCGGACATAGCATGCCACGCACTAAACATCGATCCTACCAAGGTACCGGTAAAGAAAAAGAAGAGAAGTATGGGGGCAGAACGATCAGCAGCCCTCGATGAAGAAGTAAAGAACTTACTTGCCAATGACTTCATACGTGAAGCCATCTACCCGGAATGGATCGCCAACCCGATACTGGTAAAGAAAGCTAATGGGAAGTGGCGAACATGCATCGATTTCTCCAACTTAAATGACGCTTACCCGAAAGACTGCTTCCCACTACCCCGAATCGACCAACTCGTGGACAGCACTGCCGGACACGAACTTTTATCCTTTATGGACGCATACTCAGGATATAACCAGATCCCTATGCACGCCCCCGATCAAGACCACACTAGCTTCATCACTGACCGAGGATTGTACTGCTACAAGGTAATGCCATTTGGACTTAAAAACGCCGGAGCTACTTATCAGCGCCTCGTCAACAAGATGTTTGCAGAACTGATAGGACGAACTATGGAGGTTTATGTGGATGACATGCTGGTAAAATCGAGAAAAGCCAACGACCATATAAACCACCTTGACGAGATGTTTCAAGTACTTCGCCAATATGGAATGAAGCTGAACCCTCTAAAGTGCTCCTTCGGAGTATCATCGGGAAAGTTCTTGGGATTCATCGTTCATGCCAGGGGGATTGAAGCAAACCCCGAACAAGTCCGAGCTTTACAAGATATCAAGACACCATCTACTCGAAGAGAGATGCAAAGCCTAAACGGGAAAGTGGCCGCCCTGAGTAGGTTCATCTCTAAAGCAACCGACAAATGCATCCCTTTCTTCAAAGCTCTAAAGAAAGACAAAGGAAAGTTCGAATGGACTGACGAATGCTCGACAGCCTTCCTTAACTTAATCGAACACCTCCAGAGACCATCGTACTTTCAACTCCAAATGAAGGCGAGGAACTATACATATACCTTGCTATATCATCCCACGCTTTGAGCGCCGCTTTGGTGAGAGAAGACAACCGCGCGCAGCGACCCGTATACTTTTTAAGCAAGAGATTCACAGGGGCAGAAGTCGGATACCATAAACTTGAAAAGCTAGCATACTGTTTGCTTATCACGTCGCGGAAACTGCGACACTATTTCCAGTCTCATTCCATCAGAGTTTTAACCGATCAACCTCTAAGGCAAGTGCTCCATCGCCTCGACACTTCTGGGTGATTACTTAAGTGGTGCATCGAGCTAAGTCAATATGATATCACTTACCATCCTCGCACCGCTATCAAGGGGCAAGCCATAGCTGATTTCATTGCCGAATTCACTACTAGCGAAGGTAAGGACCAATCTGAAATAGCAGAAGATATCAAGTGGAATCTCTTCGTAGACGAAGCGTCAAACGAACAAGGCTCGGGGGCAGGTGTTGTGATAATCACCCCCAGGAGAAAGAAGCTGCACTACGCCCTAAGATTGGAATTCGCTGCCACCAACAATGACGCAGAATACGAAGCAGTGATAGCCGGATTAGAACATGCGCTGGAAATTGGAGTCAGTTCTTTATGTCTCCATGGTGATTCTCAACTTATTGTAAATCAAATACTGGGAGAATTCCAGACTCGAGGAGAATGACTCACAGCGTATCTAAAGAAGACCAGGCTACTGCTCAATCAATTAGATCACTATTTAATCAAACACATTCCCCGAGAAGAGAATCAAGAGGCCGACGAACTAGCAAAAGAAGCTAGCATGAAGAACATCACTATTTTCGGAGCATTAACCATCTTAAAATAGCCGGCACCAGGTTTCGAGCAAGTAAATCTGATAGCGGCAACCGAAGAAGAAACATGGATGACCCCTATCCGAGAATACTTACAAAACGGCACCCTACCCGACGGGCGAAATGAAATTAAGAAAATTCTAAGGAAAGCTTCCCGCTATACAATGCAAGAAGGAATCCTCTACCGGCATGGCTTCTCTAACCCCTTATTACGATGTGTCGCTGGAAGGGAAGCCAAGGAAATCTTATCCAACATCCACCAGGGAAGCTGCGGAGATCACACTGGAGGACAGACTCTGGCAAAGAAGATACTCCGATATGGATATTTCTGGCCCACCTTGAACAAAGACGCCTTAGACTTCGTCAGAAAATGTGACAGATGTCAGAAATTTGCCAAAATTCCTCGACTACCAACCAATGAAATTACTCAAATGACCAGCCCTTGGCCCTTTGCAGTATGGGAAATTGACTTAACTGGCGAACTGCCAGCAGGCCGAGGTGGAGCCAAATATGCTATAGTGGCGGTTGACTATTTCACCAAATGGGTGGAGGCGGAACCTCTAAATAAAATATCTTCGACAAAAGTTATCAACTTCTTGATCAAAAATATTCTATGCAGGTACGGAGTCCCACTCAAGATCATATCAGACAACGGACTTCAATTTGACAGCGAAGAATTCGCCGATTGGTGCCAAGAGCACGGAATTCACAAAAGCTTCTCATCTGTAGCTTATCCTCAAGCAAACGGCCAAGTCGAAGCTGTCAACAAAATTCTCAAAACACTGATCAAGAAGAAACTTGAAAAGTCAAAGGGCGCTTGGGTGGATCAACTTCCTACGGCACTTTGGGCCTACCGCACATCTTTCAGAACATCAATAGGGCATACTCCTTTCTCTTTGGCATACGGATCGGAGGCAATGCTCCCAGTTGAGACTATTGTGCCTTCCCACCGTAGGATCCACTACAACCCAGAAGAAAACGAAGAACTCCTCCTCATGTCTTTGGATCTGATTGAGGAGAGAAGAAATGATGCAGCACTCAAAGTAGCAGCTCACAAATAAAAAGTGGCAGCACTATACAACTCCAAAGTCAAGCATCGCAGCTTACAAGAAGGAGATCTTGTCCTCAAGCGAATCTTTCCGCGCCCCGGGGCACTGGACCCCATCTGGGACGGACCATATGTAATTCATAAAGATCTCCACAATGGAGCTTATATTTTGTCAATAGTGGACGGAGAGGAGTTCCAGAGGGCATGGAACATCCGACACCTCCGTCGATACTTTTCTTAACTTGTACTGCCCATATGAAGTGAATTAACAAAGAGAATCAGTGGACGTAGGCATTTTCGTGCCGAACCACTTTAAAAAAAACTTGGCTCTTGTTAACTTGTTCCTTTATATCTTGGCTACTTGTTAAGCTTTATCCTTTGCTGTTGAACAAAATCCTTTGCAGATGACATTTCATTTCAGAGCTTCACAACACAACTCCACCTGGACAAAATCTAACAGGTACGCTACGATCCTATGCGCTCGCCAATGAGACACTTTGCTCCGGTATCCCTCTGCCGCGAGTTAACTCATTGTTTGCCTCGGCCCTTAAAGTCGACTGTAATAAGCCGAGTATAAGCCACCGAGAAGGCCGATTATGCCATGGCAGCTCATTACAGCGATTCGGCTCGCCGGCAACTGTGAACCGACCATAAGCCCCAACATAATGTGTGGCCAGCCAGGGGCAGTTCACAGTTGACGATCGGCCCCCACGCTAGCCGGCCACAGTAAATCGAATAATACCCGCGATTACGGGCCATAATGCCCCGGGTAGTTACTGTGCGCGATCGGCTCCGATGTGTCTTAAGTGCGGCTGTGGTAAAAAAGAAAACTCCCCGCAGAGGCGTATGATGGGTGACAAATGTCTCCAAGACCCACAGCTAGGGAAAGTGACTACAAAACCCGTTTTCCACGAACTTAAGCACATCGACGGCCTTCCGTGACTGAAAATTTTACTTTTCCTATATTTTCATTTCATTTAAATACTTTTCTCCTATCCTGTGTAACGGTACCTAAAGTACAGGACACCGACTAGGAGACATTCGCTCACAAGGATCGGAGCCCGCAAACTGGATAACGAGACACTCAGTTGTGTCCACGACCAGATACCCAAGACGCTCAAAGCTACCCCCTGCAATTAAAACATGAAGGGCGGTACTCTCTTCTCTTTTACATGAACATGTAACTATAACTTATTCATACATCACACTAACATTGCAAAACATGAAATTATATTACAAGCAGAAGCTTAGTGTCAAACACAATCAAATCACAGGCATATGCATGGTTATATTTCTTATACAACACATCAAAAGCAATGACAGCATTCAAAATATAACAGAATCAGCTCGTGTTATAAAATTACGTAGAGTCGTTCAATGACATAATTACAATCCGAAAATACACTAATGTTTTTGACTTAGTATAGACAGGAAAGTCAAGAAAACCAAAAACTATACGGATCGGATCAAGTAGTCAACTGCATCAGTGCTCCGCCCTCATCTTACTAGCTCTCCGAATCTACTTGACGGCAAGATCGGAGCTCCCAGCATGTTGACCAGAAGTCCCACCTGTCCAATTCAGGAGAAGAATCCATCAGATAAACAGCGAACGATCAAGTTACGAAAAGCTAAAAAGAGAAAACTCACCAACACCTGCTTCTTGGTCCTCATCCCCCAACTGCACACTGGCTTCCTCCGCAGCGAGTAGCCGCATCCCCTCCTTCACCGCTACCTTCTCCTCCTTTGAAAACTGGGCGGTAACCATATCCATCCTGAATGCCGCTCCACCTTCCTTATCAGCATCGGCCTTGGCCTCCTCCAAAGCCCGGAGATATATCCTAGCCATGATCCGGGGAT
Source organism: Allium cepa (assembly GCA_030765085.1). Taxonomy (NCBI): domain Eukaryota; kingdom Viridiplantae; phylum Streptophyta; class Magnoliopsida; order Asparagales; family Amaryllidaceae; genus Allium; species Allium cepa. The sequence continues at coordinate 7,119,353 of CM060941.1, forward strand.
AGTCATCCATCCAGGACAGATTACCCTGCTTCCAGGTACGGAAGTACATATCCTGCAACATCTCATCCATCATCCCCTCATTTTCCTCAAACTCCCTCACCCGGGCCTCGGAGGACAGCAACTTTGCAACGGCAACATCCCTCTCCGATCGATATCTCAAGCGGTCAGCCTGAAGAGTCCTCCTCATTTCCTCCATCTCTTCCTTTAGCCTGGCCTGAGCATGCTCTGCGGCCTCAAGCCTCCCAGATAACTCCTCTACCTGCTCGAGATCCGCCCTCCGAACCTCGTCCACCGTAGCAATAGCTATGTCAATCCGCTCCTTGCAAGCGGCCTCCATCTTTCGCAACTCAGCCTTGCTAGCCTCCTCCATGGTTTTCTTTAGTCGTCGGGAGGCCGCCTCGTGCTGGGATATCTGGATAGCCTGATCGGCAAGCTGTTTGGCCTGGTCAGAAGCCTGTAGCCGCAACCGGATGTTAGCACTTCCAATTTCCTACCCAGCCCTGGCCAGTCGAGCATGATGTTTCATTAACTTCTTGGCCTCCTCCGCGACCCGGTCGATGTTGGCCTTGGCTTTGTCCCCCGTAGCAGCTATCCGAGTGATGAGCAGATCCAGATATAGGGACTTAGCCACATCAAGAACCCGTACCATGGGATTGCGGGGGAGAAGATGTTCACCAGTAACCTCGTCAAAGGAAATATCTTGAGCACTGGAACCCAGATCCGGATGACCCGCAAATGGATTACGAGCCAAGCCGGGATGATCGATACGAGTAACGGTAGGATTTTCAGGCGGATGCGGGGAGGGAATATACTCAGTGTCCTCCTCCGTGATATCATGAATAGGTTGAGGTGGAAGCTGAGGACCAGGTGAAGATTCAAATAAGGAGCGACTCCTCTTCTTTTTCTGAATACTCTCTTCAATGACCCCAAGAAGAGGACGGTATCTAACTACGTCTCCTGGACGACTAGTGGGAGGCTTAGGCTTGGCAGAGGCTTTGAGTAACTTGTATTGTTCAAGGCGGTGTCGAACGTCTGAAGTTTTGGCCACCTCGCCTCCCCCTGTAATAAAGAACAAGTGTTACGAACATACAATGGTCCATAATTCGAGAAATATGTTAAGTTAAAAAGAGTGAGAAGACACATCTATTATACAAACCCTGCGGAGGAGTAGGATACTGCAATAAGTCCTGAATCTCAGTCCAGGACGGAAGCGAACCATAAAATATTCCTAAGTCCCTATCATAAATGGAGTCTGCAGAAGTCAAAAGTTCACCTTGAATCGCTGGAATCGCCTTAGCTGAAGAACTCTCAGAAAATGGATCGGCGCCAGCCCCAGTCTTGTCAACCCCCTTTGCCTTCTCAACCAAAGCCGATCCTTCCTCCGACTCCCCAAAAGCTTGAGGGAAAGCATCATCTGTCCACTCATGAATCTCTCCCGCTTGCCCGGAGGTTAAGGCACCAACGCCACTACCGCTCTGTCCATCTCCTCCTTCACCTTCACCTCTATCTTCCTCCACATCTTCCTCTCCTGGAGCAAGTGGGCAAGTACTAGGAGAGGGACCGTCGGACTTCTTAAATTTCTTACCTCCAACAACGGGAGGCTTTGTAAAAGGTTCCCTCTTGCCACTCTTCACCGTGGCCCCTTCCTTGGCTTTGGCAGCCTTCTCCTCAGCCGTGTCTCTCTGCTTAACCACGGACTGGTGTGGCAGGATCAAGTTGTGCTCCAGGAGAGTAGCATTCCTGATCAAGTAAGAAGCTGACCGATCCCGTCCCGGAATAGCTCTTATTTCCGCAGCCATCTGAACCAAGGAATCATTCTCCACGACCGCAAAGCCACCTGTCGCTAGCAAGAAATGAAAGCATATAAGAAGAAGCGTTGCAGCCAAAACAAGGAAACTATAAATGAAGTTCAACTCACAGCCAGAGGTGAAAAGGCGGAAGGAAACGGAGCCACCCCTGATGAAAAACCATTCTTTCTTAAACATACTAAGCTTCGAATATAGGTCCAGGACTGGTTTGAAAGGAACAGCCGCTTCCAAGCTAACGTACGGAGAGCCCTTCTTGTAACCCCTCAAGTTATATAGATACCGGATCTCCGGGTTGGAAGGGGGGCGCCCGTACCTTCTCTGGAAAATAATGTATAAGCACACCAAGATGGCGTAGGAATTGGGTTGAAGCTGGAAAGGAGCCACCTTCAGATAAATAATGAAGCTGACTATCCAGGTATTAATGGGAGGAATGGCCCCACACATGCAGTGGTACCTACTATACGCAAAATATCCTTCAGGGGGATTGTACGGCATCACTCCGTCCCCCGGCAACCACATAAGCGCTCTATCTATCCCGAAGGAACGAGATATAACATCAAGTTGCTCCTCCTTTAGGGAGCTAGGAAAGCAATCGGGAGGGGAGTCCAGAAGTTCCTGGGGACCATACCCATCCACTAACGACCTCGGGGCAGGTCCATGTTGCGCCGGTCCTGGTTGGGCTGGGGGCACGGAAGAAGACTCTTCTCTATCCTTGGACTTCTTTCTATCCGATCGAGTTTCCGCTTTGCGAGACATTTATCTGTGGCACAAGAAAAACACGTTATTAAAACAAGGAGTATGGAATTATAAGCAAGCAAGTGCATAAAGCGAGCAGGTGGATATAGGTCTAGTGTTCCACTCAAGACTCAAATATGAAAGCTCATTCGGCGTAGCCCATTCGGCATAAAGTTCATTCGGTAAAGTAAATAATAAGTTTCATTCGGTACGCGAGGCCCCGAGCTCATTCGGTGATTGAATATAAAGATCGTTCGGCAGGATAGATCCCCACCTGGTTCGGCAAAGATTTTGATCCGGCTAAACACGTATGATTCGGCACAACTAGGTGATTCGGCACTTATATGGTTCGGCTGTCTCAAATGGTAGAGGATGAACGAAGGCCCGAAGCCCATATTTATAGACGAAACCTATCGACCGGACCAACCGGTTCGTCACACCCAGGACCGAACGACTGCAGGAAAACAAAGCATGCTATGTGCATTACACATGCCCTACTTTGGGGGGGGGGGCAAGTGTTGTGTGCATTTCCACCACCGAACCAGCGAGCACAGGGACACCACCGAACCAATGCTTCCCCCTTACATGCCGAACCAATGCCTCTCCCACTACATGCCGAACCAGCTCCTCTACCATCCCCTACCGAGCCAAACCTTGCTCTACTACATGCCGGACCAACCACATCTCCATGCGCACCGAACCAACTCCACCATGTCCCACCGGACCAAAACACGCCGAACCAAGCCCACACCAAACCAACACCCAACGGACCAACACTCACCACCGAGCCAACCAACCCACCGAGCCAACTCCACACCGAACCAACATGTCTCCCAACTACTACCGGTCCAAGCCTCTTCCATCTCACCATCGGACCAGCACTCTCCTGACCATCTCCATCTTCCACTACCGAACCAACCTGAAGAAGGCATTCCGGATCAACTTTACCGGACCAGGTTGCAGCAGTCCAGGCCCGTCAGCGGCTATATACATCCAAGACCCCTGCCCCCAACCTCACTCTATAAATAGAGGGGTAGGGGTACAACAATGACAGACAAGTTTGAGAGCTCAAGCACGGAAGGAACTTTCAAACAACTTTCATATACTTGTATACAAAGCTTTGTACTTGTAATCTGAAATAAAAGAGAGAATAACATATAAAGTGGACGTAGGCACGTTCTGGCCGAACCACTATAAATCTGCGTGTCTTTTACAGTTTAGTCCCTGTTTTTTATATATTTGCATAAATCACCCAAACCGCTAAGAACAACATAAAATCAACTAAATCATACGACTTTGAGGTGTTTGTCCATTTTTTGTGCAAACAAAACGGTCCATTAATGTTTTTGCATTGATTTCCTTACAAAACGGTCAAATTTCCTTACAGTCTCCCAATTGGTCAATAGTAAAATCCATTAATGTTTTCGTATTAAGGTCATAAGGCGCGCATGATATGCTAAACTTTTCTTTAGTCACTTATCATAAGCGTCTTGGCTAATCTAGTGGTCAGTGGAAGTCATGATGTATACACGTTATTTTACAACATGCTTACTTCCATGTACTATGACATTGACAACTTTCATAACTAGACCGTAGATGAGCATAACTTAATGGTCACATAGTGTCTTGAAGAAAAAGACTATTTCTGTTATCATTTATCTAAATATAAATGTGTACACATTATAAAACAGAAATAAAAGATGTCCAAATTATTAAAAGCTCAATAACTGTCATGTCTAGATAAGTACAAAATAAATGGCATAAACTATCTGCAAGACCCATGCTATCAGCATGTGTCTGAAAGGTCTTTGGAGGTAGTCCTTTCGTGAATATGTCTGCCACTTGTAAGTCTGTACTTATTGATTCAATAATAATTTTCTTTAGTTTAACATCTTGCTTCAGTAGTAGGTATTTAAGGTCCTTGTGTTTGGAACCTTTGGTTATCCTATCATGCTTGGAGAAAAAGGTTGCAGCTTCATTGTCGTAGTAGACAGTTAGTGGCTTAGAGATAAAACTTAAAGTGCCAAATTGTGAGACAAAATTACGCAGCCATGTTCCCTGAATTGAAGCCTCATAACATGCTACGTATTCAGCCATCATGGTGGATCCGAAAAGCATCTCAGATTTCTGGCTTCTCCATGATATTGCACCTCCACATAAGAGGTACACATAGCCAAGAGTGCAGATCCTAGTGTTAGGACATCCAGCAAGGTCTGAATCAGAATAACCAGTTACCTGTAGGTAACTTGATTTTCTATAGGTGAGCATGTACTTCTTTGTTCCCTTTAGGTATCTCGGTACCTTCTTTGCAGCTTTCCAATGAGCGATACCTGGGTTACTTTGAAATCTACCCAGCATACCAACTGCATGACTGATATCAGGTCTTGTACAGACCTGTGAATACATCAAACTCCCTACAAGAGATGCATAAGGATATTTGGTCATTTCTTCTCGTTCCATAGGAGTCTTTGGGCACTGCTCAAGAACAAGTTTGTCTCCTTTCTGCAGTGGGACATGACTAAAGGAACAATTCATCGTGCCAAATCTCTCAAGAATTTTGTCAATATATGCTTTTTGAGACAATCCTAGAATTCCTTGTGATCTATCACAAAATATTTCTATTCCTATCACATAGGAAGCCTCACTCATATCTTTCATTTCAAAGTTCGTTGAGAGATAATCCTTAGTTTCACGTAATAAACCAAGGTCGCTGCTAGCTAATAATATGTCATCAACATACAGAATCAAAAATATAAACTTGCTTCCACTGAACTTGAGGTATATACAAGGGTCAACTATGTTTTCTGTGAAATCGAAAGCGGTAATGATTTCATGAAACTTTAGATACCATTGTCTAGAAGCTTGTTTCAGTCCATATATTGATTTCTTAAGTTTGCAGACCATGTCTTCCTGTCCTTCAATTATAAAGCCTTAAGGTTGACGCATGTAGACTTCTTCTTCCAAGTCTCCATTTAGAAAAGCTGTTTTCACATTCATTTGATGTAAATCGAGATCATAATGTGCTACTAATGCCATGATAATTCTAAGAGAATCTTTCCTGGAAACAGGAGCAAAAGTTTCATTATAGTCAATGCTTTCTTTCTGATTAAAACCTTTAAAAACAAGTCTAGCTTTATATAGTTCAATTTTACCATTGCAGTCATGTTTGGTCTTGAAGACCCACTTACAACCGACTGCTTTATGTCCTTGCGGCGGTTGAATGATTTCCCAAACTTGATTATTATCCATAGATTTCAGTTCATCTTTCATGGCATCAATCCATTTAATAGAATTAACATCCTTAGTGGCTTGTGAATAAGAAATTGGGTACGTAGTTCGTTCAGATTCTATCAGATAAAGCATATAATCATCAGGAATAGTTGATCTTCTTTGTCTTTGAGATCTTCTTAATGCTAGTTCCTGTGGTACTTCATCAACATTATGATTGCTGATAATTTCATTATGGAGTTGTTGATCATTTATTGGGTTTTCCTCATTGTGCACAGGTTCAACAATGGGATGATTCTCAATATCTTTCGAAATAGAGGGTAAGATAATGGGTACCCTTATTTCATGAACGACCACTTCTTGTTATTTTGTACTCCCACTGATTTCACCATTCTCATAGAATTTGGCATTGCCGGTTTCAACAATTCTTGTACTGTGGTTAGAACAATAAAATCTATATCCTTTAGATTTTTCTGGGTAACCTATAAAGTAACCACTGACTATCTTAATATCCAATTTCTTTTCATTTGGATTGTACAGTCTAGCTTCAGCTGGGCAACCCCAAATTTGGAGATGTCTCAAAATAGGTTTCCATCCTTTCCAAAGTTCAAAAGGAGTCTTTGGAACGACCTTACTTGAAACTCTATTTAAGATGTAGACAGCTGTTCGTAATGCATCCATCCATAATGATATAGGTAAATTTGCATGACTCATCATGGATCTAACCATTTCCATGTATGTACGATTTCGCCTTTCAGCTACACCATTCTACCATGGAGATCCAGGCGTTGTGTATTGTGCAACAGTTCCAAGTTTTTGAAGAAGTCTAGCAAAAGGTCCAGGATGTTGTCCCGTTTCATCATACCTTCCATAGAATTCACCACCCCTATCTGACCTAATGATTTTCACTTTTCTTTCTAATTACCTTTCGACTTCAGTAATGAACATTTGTACAACATCCACTGACTGAGATTTTTCATGCAACGGATAAAGATAGCAATAACGTGAAAAATAATCGATAAAAGTGATGAAATATTTCTCTCCTCCAAAAGTTGGAACATCAAAAGGTCCACAAATATCTGTATGTATTATTTCAAGAAGTTGTGTACTCCTTATGGCTCATTTCTTTGTGTTTTTTGTTGTTCTTCCTTTAATACAATCAACACATCCTGTAATGTTAGCGAAGTCTAGGTCCGGTGGGACACCATCTTTCACTAACCTCTTGATTCTTTCACTGGATATATGACCCAGGTTTTTATCCCACAAGAAGTAAGAATCATTCTTGGATGACTTTCTTTTAGTTTCTTTTCCATGCAGGGTGAGTTGGATTTCAGCATTTTGTTTAAGATGAAGTTTATAAAGTCCATAAATTAATATTCCAGAACTAATAAGACTAGAATTTTTAAATAAACTAAAATTTCCATTTCCAACATCAAAAGAATATCCAAATTTATCAAGTACACTTACAGAAATCAAATTACGGGAAATAGACGGAACATAAAGAGTTTGACATAAATCTAACTGAAAACCGCTATCTAAAATAAGACGAAAAGTTCCAATAACTTCAACTGGAGCTTTACCTTATTCCCCATGAAAATGAAATTCTCACTTGGGTTTGTGGTTTGGATCGTAATGAATCCCTGCATAGATATCGAAACATGAACGTTAGCAGAAGTATCAATCCACCACGTAGAAGAAGGTACATTAGTAAGATTTGATTCGAAATGACTTACGAAACCCATTAGGTTACCTTTCTTTTCGAACCATGCTTTGCGCTAAATGTAATCTGCCTGGAAGTGTCCAGGTTTCTTGTAGAATTTGCAGACATCATCCTTCTTTTTCTTCTTGAATGGTTGAGTGGCGTCATCAGATTTGGGTGATGCTCTTTTATGCTGTGAGTTATTCTTTTTGCTAGCTTGTTTTCCAACCCCTTGAGTGAAATAAGCAACTTTAATGCCTTGCGAGCCTTGCCTAGACTCCTCTTGAACCAGTTTGTTAGTCAATTCATTTAGACTCCACTTTTCCGTAATAGTGTTGTAATGAATTTTGAATGGTTCATACTGAGGAGGTAAGCTAATGAGAATGAATTGGAAGAGAAAAGCATCGTCCATAACCAATCCCAAGTTCTTAAGTTTGGAAGCAAGGTTAATCATTTCAATGACATAAGCGCTCATTGAGCGAGAATCATAAAACTTCATGGTTACAAGGTCTGCCATAAGTTTCCCAGCAAGGGATTTGTCTGCAGTCTTGAACCGATTTTCAATGGATTGCAAATATTCTTTTGCACTTTCAGTTTTGGGTAGGGAGGTTTTGATGTTGGTATCAATCACCATTCGCATAAACATCATGCTGAGCCTATTAGATCGTTCCCAATCATCATGGAGTTTGTTTTCCTCGGGCGTACTTGTGTCAGTAAGCGGGGCTGGCTTTTCCTTTAGAAGAGCCATGTCCAGTTCAAGTACGCCTAAAGAAAACTCAACATGCTCTTTCCATTCTGAATAGTTGGTTCCATTGAGTCTGACGATAGACGTAACGTACGAATTAAGGTTTGAGGGCATTGCAATTGCAGATATAAAAGAAATGTTGGCTTCTGTATTAGAATAAAACACATGTTATAATAAGAGGTTAGGTTTAGCGCCTCCTGTGGGTAGGCAGTAGAACCATACTCATGCAAGAATGATATACATTAATGTTTCATGCGTTATTGTGCAAGCAGCAGCCGCCTGTGGAGGGGACTGCATGCATCAGACTAGAGGAAATAAGGAAATTAAGCGCGGAAGCGAAAACTAAAACAAGAGAGAAAAGAGATAAACATTAAAAAAAATTTTGCATAAACATTTGTAATTCTTTCAAGTAATCCACAACAAGGATAATAAATGTTTAGTAACTCCAAGTAAATTCCATACATGAATTTAAAATATAAATAATTATTTTGCAAATCATGTATAGACAATTATCTTGCAAGTTCCAAGTCATGAATTTAATATCAAACTAGGAAACAATTGTTTTCAATATGTATACTTTCTGAAAAGTATTCGCATACAATAAGTTATTCCATATTATACAGTAGGTCAAACATTAAAGTAGAAAAAAATCAACTTTTGCGGAAATATAAATTTTCCAGATCCAGATCTAAGCATACAGTAAGTAGAACAATATTGATAATCATGATTACTATAGAAACTTAAATAATATGAATATTAAACTTGAATCATATTAACACTAATAATCATTATCATCATCATAGTAAAATTACAAACATCATATCATAGATCTATGCTAGTTTTGTTTTATATATTGATGGATAATCATGAATTCTAAAACCATGCTCTGATACCACATGTAATCTATATCGTGCGAATAACATAAACCCTAAGATCTAGAATTACATGATTATCACATATGTAATGAATTAATAAAACATACCTCCAGACATCTTGTATATGAATCAGCAATGGTTGTTGTCGAAAGCTGTTTCAATGGAGAAAGAAAATGGTTTCTCTCTCTTTTCTTATATCTTTCTTTATGTGTTTTCTCTACCCTTTGTGATGGGCAAAGGTTAATATTTATAGGTATAGAGAGGACCAACTTTCCAGATTTGTAGACTTAATCTTGATCGTCCATCAAGATCAAGATGAGAGAAATTAATGCCCTAGATTATAACCGTTTTATTTATTAGCATATTAATAGGAAAACCCTTTAGATTCTATTGACCACATAATGAGAAAGGAAACGTTTGAGGAAGGAAACGGTCCATTAATGTACCACATAATGAGGAAGGAAACGGTCCATTAATGTTTTCGTATTAATTTCCTTACAAAACGATCAAATTTCCTTACAGCAGAAGCTATGAAACTAAAGGACGATGTTATCGGAAAAATTTCAAACACTAGTGAAACATGTATTGCTTCCAAGTTCAGTTCTATGACAATTCCATCCTAACTTTATTATGTCAGATTTCAATAACTAAGAAACCAAATAATGTGGGCCAAAATTCATTAACTCATGCTAAAATTCCATCACGGATGGCCGAGGATGTTTCACTACAAGTGAAGTCATATTTGCACATGTTTATGTTGTGTTAGTAGTATTATTTAAAAGAAGATAATGTAATTCATATGTTGCGTTTCTAATAGATATATCAATCCAATTTACGTGTCATATTTGCACAACAATGCATATGTTCTATTTTTTGCTGGAAAAATGATTTCAAAGAGATAATGCATGCCTTGCAATCAAGTTCAAATGAAAGCAGCCTACTTTGAATTTTGTGTTACCAATCATAATTCATTAATAATTTTGAAGTGAAAATTATGCCATTGTTTTCATTGTTCAATCTGTGTTGGAATGGGCAGCCTAACAGATATTATTGATTTCAAAGTATTAAAAAAAATGATATCTAATACTAATTCATTGAAATTACGAGTGTCAAGACAAAGCACAAAAACTCAATTGTATAACCAAAAAAAAGAGCCTATCCTGTACTTAAAATATGAAAATAGAGATTGAAAGTGAAAAGAAAAGGTGCCTGTCATGTGCCTAATACAGATACACACACCCCTTTTACATACACACACCCCTTTTCCATACACATTCGCATGCGCGCACATAAAACACAGACATATCATATAAAACAGTGTTTAAAGTGTTAAGCATCATATCCTGTGGGTGGTTTAAAGCTAGACATCAATTTTCTTTTATAATTCCAATTCAAATATCAGTCAACAGAATGATGTTCGTATGTAAAAATCTGGCTTATGTAAGAATCTAATACGGTTAATGTGTCCCATGATATGAATCAGGTATGGATTAATATCAAAATTAACATGCAAAGACAGAAAAAAGACATGCACGATTACTAGAGCTTTTCAATTTAAATCAAAAATGGATCTTGAACTATGCAATACTTGAACAATAATAACGCAACTGGCTAATTGTTGGACTTCTCTTCTGAGACAATCATATTTAAAAAATTGTAAACTCAAACATGGTGTGGTGATTAAAGTTTTAACTTGATGGAGTAGGTGTTTACTTGATGCAAATCACATAATTACTGCAAAAATTGCATCCGTATTTTAGGTCCTGACTTATTGCCTGAAATTACATTTGTAACTGATAGTGTAAAATAGATATGGTGCACAAAACCTCTTAGAATCATCAACACTATAAAAAAATCTTACTTTATGAACATTAGTTTTTCTTTAAGCAACCTGTTAGCGTCAAAATTGGTCACTAACACCCAAACGTAAATGAAAGCACCCAATCACAGATAGAATGTATGTAGAGAGTATAAATATGAAGAACGGTAAAAATAAAAAAAACAGTAAGAACAGAGGATTTATAGTGGTTCGGCTAACTCCGGCATACGTCCACTCCAGTAATTTCCTTTTTATTGATGTTAGAAACAATTACAGTTACAATCCAGAGTTTTTGGAATAATAATGGTAGAGCAGCCTTAGTATAGAAGATGAAGGAAAACAGAATGAAAATCTCTTTTCTGAAGCCTCACATGCTGTAATTATAGACAAAACCCAAGCTACCAGACTTCCTGAGTGGTCCGAACCCATCAAGGCCATAGCCGATCCAAACCTTTGTTTCCTCCAATGCCAAACCTATACTTGAATCACCATAGCCGATGGGTATGTTGATCCCAAGCACTCCTCGATGTCAAACCGATCCATTCCCTTCCATGCCAATCCCATCTCCAAATGCTTGTCGAACCCAGAATGAGATGCCGACCCGAAGACTGCGACATGCCAAACCGAAGCTAGTGTAGTGCCGACCCTCCTTCAAAGCACCGACCCCCTTTAGCCGATCCACTCATGGCAGATCCATACATACAGGTCAACCCATCGAGACAGAACGACCAATCCTGACCGAACCACGCCTCCCAGACCGAACCACGCCAGCCTGCCGATCCATGTTCACCGATCCAAAACCAATCCACCGACCTGCGCATGATCCAATGCCGACCCCGAGCCACTCCAACCATACCGACCCAGAAACGACGATCCAGATCACCACCGAGCCACGTCTACCGACCTACTCGGGCCGATCCACTCGTGACTTTCCACCCTTGATAGAGCCACCTTAGCTTTTACACCTAGACCAAATGACATGGCTTTCCTTCCTTTGTCCTACTGATCATCCTTAACTGATCCACTCCACTGCCTTAGGTGGCCAAGTTTAGCCGATTCTATCTCCAGACCGAGCCACCACAGTTGATCCAATATAACCAGTCTACCAAGGCCGATCCCATCGAGGCCGAACCATCGATGCCGACCGACTTATGCCTCCCAGACCGAACGACCCCATCCTGACCAAAACATGCCTCCCAGCTGGCTTAAATCCATCGTATTACAGTCTCGACAAACGAGTAGTCGATTTAGTTAAATCCGTCTGTTCATAGCCTTGCCAAAAGGCGGGTTAACATTTGCTCTCCAAAACATGCCTTGTTATTGGAAGATGTGTTTTGAATAGCCTCAAGTCTGACATCCGAAGTCCATATGTTATCCATAGTCATACTTTCCGATTCATAATCCAATCCATAATATCCGAGTGTCATTGTCGTATCCTTATCCGAATCCACGACTGCTCTGAGTCGATATCCAATTCCTATTCAGTAACCAAATCCTTATCCAATTCCACATCCATCTGAAATCAGCTAACCGAATCCACGATTTATCCGAATCATTTTATCCGAGTCCGGGACCTCTCCGGGTTTAACCTCGAATCCGTAGACCTCGCCAGGTCGCGTTATCCTGTTCCAGCCTCGACTTTACGGTCAACAGCTTGCATGTTCCCTGGCCTCGGCTCTTCGGTCGAGGACTTCTATATTCTCCGGCCAAGGATTTTTATATTCTCCGACCTCGGCTCTCCGACCGAGGACTTCTATATTCTCCGGCCTCGGCTCTCCGGCCGAGGACTTTTGTATAGTGTTCGAGCCCATTCCATCTCTCTCCATCGAAGGGACTCATAATCTGCGATCACTACCCTGTCTCTCCGGCGGGACCATGATCACGAGACCTGTGTTATTTGTCACATTAATGCAAATCCAATCATTTGAAAGTTTTTACAGCTAGGGAAAGCCAAATAAATGTCTGTACATCCAAGGGAGAAACCAAAGTTTTCAGAAAAAACGAAAAGAAAAACAAGATTTCTTAGACTTGAGCAACACGGTTTATCGTCGTCTCAGAGCATGCTTAGGGACCGTCCTCGATCTCATACATGTGTAAGTGACTTAGCCGTATTACTTCGAGTTTTATTGCTTATTCAATGTCATAAATCTGGATAGTAGATGATGAGCCGGCGATTCCTAGATCCAGTTCCATCCTCGTTCGAGGTGGGCGGTGGCCGCTCCTGTTCCACCTCCACAACTCGATTCCTCACATATTGTTGTAGACGACCATTCATTACATGCTCCTCGATTATATCTTTCAAATGCCTGCAGTCGTTTGTGTTGTGCCCATCCAGCTCATGGAATATGCAATGCTTTCTCGATGCCCGCTCATATTCAGAAGGCTCCCTCCTTGTCGGCCTTCGATACTGGAGGCGCCCTCGAGTATCGAAGTAAATCCTTTCTAGAGTCTCAGTTAAATCTGTGTAAGAAGAAAACTTTGACTCCCTGCAAGGTATTTTCGAAGCGCTACCGTTGTCATTCATTTTCCTTTATCATCTTTATTTGGATCTCCCTGGGTGGACCTCCACCCCTTACTGCATAAGCTTCAGCCTCTCTCCCTTCTCTCTCAGCCTGCGCATCTTCCTGCCTCAGGAACATTTCCGCCTCATGGTAGAACTCTCCGAGATCCCTCGGTGGGTCCCGTTCCAATGATATCTTGAAATCCGAATTATCTGCAATTCCTGAAACTATCGCCATCAAAACCATCGACGAATCGAGCCGATCCGCCGAAGCCACCGTCGCATTGAATCTGGTTAAGAAATCCCTGAGTGACTCTCCTTTCCATTGTTTCATCGATGTCAAAGTCATCACATTCTTAAGTCGGACTATGTGAACCCGAAACTGCCTCACAAACCTTTCAATCAGCTCTGTTCATGCGCCAATAGAGCCACTCTCCAATTGTTTGAACCATAATGCCGTCAAATACAAAGGGAAGCATCGCGCTATGACTTCTTCTGATGCCCCTAGTACCTCCATATGCCTCATGTACCTTGTCAAGTGAACAACATGATCCGTTCTCCCGTCATACATTTCCAGTGTTGGTAGTTTGAAATCTGACGGGTTCCTAGCTTGTCTGATCATTGGAGCAAAGGGACTCCTATTCACATCCTCCAAGTCTTTATTCACTAGTCCTCCCCTCATGGCTCGCCTGACCATCTCCGCTAACCTCTCACCGTCGCCGAGCTGTAGTCCTTGTCCGTTGCCTCCAATCTGCCCCTCCCCCCCTCCGAGTTAACGAGGGAATCCTGGGACTTGCTCTCCTAGATGAGCATCCATTCCTCTATCGACACCATGTTGTACAGCTCCACCTGATACTCCGTCCGAGATTGGATCAACATGATCCGAAGGAGTGCCCCCTAGTCCTAGTGTTGCTCCTGATGGTCCAACTTTATTCTGAATTATGGTTGCTCCGTGCCCTTGACTCCTATTTCCAACATCTCCTGCAGTTGCGTTCCCATTACTCTACACTCCGACTTGTGCAACTTGTCGAAGTAGGTTCTGCATCATCTGCTCTTATCTTTTCAGCATTGTTTCCATCTCGTCTCTGGTGATGAAAATCGAGGTATGATTCGCTCCTGAGGGCGCCTCCTTACTCCCCTCATGCTGACTCCTTTCAGTCCTCTGACTTCTTATCGATTGCCTTGCCATAGCCTTCCAAATCCAAGTCCTTAAGCTTTCAAATCTGAAATCCAAGCTTTTAGAATTCCTAAGCGTTAGCGGTTCTCAGTGAAAACACCAAAATGTTAGCGCCAAAATAGGTCACTAACACCCAAACGTAAATGAAAGCACTCAATCACAGTTACTGATCGCAGATAGAATGTATGTAGAAGGTATAAATACGAAGAACAGTAAAAATTAAAAAGAAAGCAGTAAGAACAGAGGATTTATAGTGGTTCAGCTAATTTCGGCCTACGTCCATTTCAGAAATTTCTTTTTTATTGATGTTAAAATCAATTACAGTTACAATCCAGAGTTTTTGGAATAATAATGGCAAAGCAGCCATAATATAGAAGATGAAGCGAAACATAATGAAGATCCCTTTTCCGAAGCCTCACATGTTGTATTTATATACAAAACCAGAGCTACTGGGCTTCTTGAGTAGTCCGAGCTCATTAAGGCCATAGCCGATCCAAACCCTTGTTCCCTCCAATGCCGAACCTATACTGGAATCACCATAGCCGATGGGTATGCCGATCCCAAGCACTTGATGCCAAACCGATCCATTCCCTTCCATGCCGATCCCATCTCCAAATGCTTGCCGAACCTAGAAGGAGATGCCGAACCGAAGACTACGACATGCCGACCCGAAGCTAGTGTAGTGTCGACCCTCCTTCAAAGCACCGACCCCCTTTAGCCGATCCACTCATGGCCGATCCATACATACCGGTCGACCCATCGAGACCGAACGACCGATCCTGACCGAACCACGCCTCCCAGATTAAACCACGCCAGCCTGCCGATCCATGTTCACCGATCCAAAACCAATCCACCGACCCGCGCATGATCCTATGCCAACCCCGAGCCACTCCCACCATACCGACCCAGAAACAACGATCCAGATCACCACCGAGCCACGTCTACCGACCTACTCAGGTCGAGCCACTCGTGACTTTCCGCCCTTGACCGAGCCACCTTAGCTTTTACACCATGACCGAATGACATGGCCTTTCTTCCTTTGTCCAACCGACCATCCTTAACCGATCCACTCCACTGCCTTAGCTGGCCAAGTTTAGCCGATCCCATCTCTAGACCGAACCACCAAGGCCGAACCACCAATGCCGACCGACTTATGCCTCCCAGACCGAACGACCTCATCCTGACCGAAGCATGCCTCCCAGCTGGCTCAAACCCATCGTATTTCAGTCTCGACAAAGGAGTAGTCGATTTAGTTAAATCCGTCTGTCCACTGCCTTACCAAAAGGCGGGTTAACACACCCCAACTCAATGTTTTTCACTGTCGATCACAACAGTAGCCTCATCTACTTCAACAAGACAATTTTCTAGAAGTACAAAATATAGTAGGAAGTTAACTTGCCTGGTATCTGAATTTTCCCATGTACTTAATCAAAAATATTGCCAGCAAATTGGCCCAGTTTGAAAGAGAAGGCCTAATGAGAAAACTAAAAACAAAACGTTGAAGGGTCCAGTAATGCAGACGATTGAATATCAAACTCTAAATCAAAATCAAGCTCCTTTTGGACTACACAAGGCCAATTGGGGTTACAGTCCCTCCTTTTCTCTATCCATAGTTATTCTATAATTTAATTTTTAATTTTCACAGTGATGTATTACATTGGATGTTGGGTTAAGCAATCAGTTCATAGTGCTTCGAGCTTCAACATGTAATATGTTTGTTGCAAATTTACCATTTTGTCTAGTTTAGTGAAAAGTAATTGAACTTCATTTGATATATTTATCTCAGTTAATAAAGTAATGTGATGCCAAATGATATTCATCTGTGATACATACAGTGAAAAGACAATGTACTCATACTCTTCGTCACCTCATATTACACACCGGTACATAAAATCCTAAATATGTTTGTTTACATGTTATTTACCTATGAATCTCCAAATATGATTTGAATCGCATTTTTTGTTTAGTGATTACCGTCCAAATCTCATTGTGTTAGATTGATTTTCTGGAGCTATTTTTTTGTTAAGTAAAGACAATTTTATAATATTTCATCAAAGACAACTTTATGATATGTCATCAAAGACAACTTGGTAAGAATGCATACCTCAAAGTCATTTCAGTCGTTAACTTGGTCAGAATGCGGGATGTACGATTTATCATTATCAATTCTGTAGTTTCCAATAAAGCTACCTACCTACCTCTGTTTTCAAGTAATATTGTCATCTTTACTGCCCACTGCCATGGTTTAATAGACCCATTCGTAAAAACAATAACCTTATCAACCTCCAAAGATCCTCCGGCTAGGCAATTATAATGATCCAGCACTTATACATCTTCTTGATTATCAAAACTCAATCACTAAAAACAGCATTTAGAGTCATTCACGGAAATGAAAACAAAAAACTAGCACTAAAAAGATGATCAGCCAGCCATGACAGTAAAATCAGCATCAGTACTTCTTATTCAATCCGTCTTGCTGCAACCATATCCGATAATAAAATGTATCACACAATCTTCTACAAAAAAAAGGAAAAAAAAACACAAGCTTAACACTAACACATGTGATGTCATCTGTATGATTCCAGTTCATAAGCCACTAAACATCGTTACTAAATATCAGATTAAATAAGCAGGGAACCCTAATGAAGATGGTGAAAAGGTAATATAGAATTTCTGAATGGAAGAAACAAGCCCATCAACCACTAGAAGAAGAAAGATAAGCAAGACGATAGATCAGTGTAAATAGCAATACTAAGATGTAAACACCAAATTTTAAAATGAAAAGATAATAAAACAATCAAAATTCTCACCTGCGAAGCTGAGATGCAGGTGGTAGAGATGGTGGAGCGGATGCCGGCGTTGGTGAATAAGACAGTAGATATGGTGAGCAGATGCGGCGATTTGGGTATTTTTCTGGGGAATAGGCCATCGACGGAGTAGATAGGGTTTTTTTTTCTGGGGTGTGAGATTTTTGTTTTGAGCGTGTGTGGGCAGGCCGCAGTAAAATGATTTTGGGTGAGCATGGTCGTGGCGTAAAAATTCTTCAATTTTTTTTTTTTAAAAAAAAACAATATTTTATACTTTTTTCAAAAAAAGATTAGGTAAAAAAATCAACAAATATTTATTAATAATATTATCTTTCATACAAGCTAAAAAACTATTTGGTCTTTTTTCTAATATAAATTTTTTTGACGTTCTAACATAGTCAGCCGTTAATCTATTTAATTGAAAACTATTTGGTTTGTTCTAAATCAAATATCATGAATTAAAGCGAACTATTTGCGAATAAAGTGGTATTAAGCATGTATCCGACATTCAGTAGTTGAATTTAAAACAATAAACATGTATACATTCTTATTTGCTAAATATTATTTAACTAGAAAAAAAACAACATTGTTATGCCATTAAAATTGCAGAAAATATATAAATACGCAAAAAAAAATATTACTTATTAAATTATGCATCATTAATAAATGAGTACGTTTTCTAGTGTTTTAATTTTGGTAAATTATTATGAAATCACAATAAAATATATCGTAAAAGCAAAATTAACGATATAGAATTATGCTTAATAATATTAATCCACTACAAGGGGAAGGGGGATTTCCGATGGCTGAAAACCGTCGGCGGCCGTCGGAAGCCGTCGGCGGCCGTCGGAAAAAGCCGTCGGAAATGACGGCGTCGGGGAGCAGTGTTTCCGACGGCTACCGACGGGTGCTGCCGTATAGATTACCGACGGCTTCCGACGGCTTTAGCCATTGTCATTCGTTTTCCTTTATCATCTTTATTTGGATCTCCATGGGTGGACCTCCACCCCATACTGCATAAGCTTTAGCCTCTCTCCCTTCTCTCTTAGCCTGCGCATCTTCCTGCCTTAGGAACTTTTCCGCCTCGTGATAGAACTCCCCGAGATCCCTCGGTGGGTCTCATTCCATTGATATCTTAAAATCCGAATTATCTGCAATTCCTGAAACTGCCGCCATCAAAACAATCGATGGATCGGGCCGATCCGTCGAAGCCACCGCCGCATTGAATCTGGTTAAGAAATCCCTGAGCGACTCTCCTTTCCATTGTTTCTTCGATGTCAAAGTCATCACATTCTTAGGTCGGACTATGTGAACCCGAAACTGCCTCATAAACCTTTCAATCAGCTCTGTCCATGCGCCAATAGATACACTCTCCAACTGTTTGATCCATAATGTCATCAAATACAAAGGAAAGCATCGCGCCATGACCTCTTCTGATGCCTCCAGTACCTCCATATGCCTCATGTACCTTGTCAAGTGAACAACAGGATCCGTTCTCCCGTCATACATCTCCAGTGTTGGTAGTTTGAAATCTGACGGGTTCCTAGCTTGCCTGATCATTGGAGCAAAGTGACTCCTATTCACATCCTCCAAATCTTTATTCACTAGTCCTCCCATCATGGCTTGCCTGACCATCTCCGCCAACCTATCACTGTCGCCGAGCTGTAGTCCTTGTTCGTTGCCTCCAATCTGCCCCCCGAGTTCACGAGGGAATCCTGGGACTTGCTCTCCTAGATGAGCATCCATTCCTTTATCGACACCATGTTGTACAGCTCCACCTGATACTCCGTCCGAGATTGGATCAACATGATACGAAGGAGTGCCCCCTAGTCCAGGTGCTACTCCTGATGGTCCTGCTCTATTCTGAATTCTGGTTGCTCCGTGCCCTTGACTCCTATTTCCAGCATCTTCTGCAGTTGCGTTCTCTTAACTCTATACTCCGACTTGTGCAACTTGTCGAAGTAGGTTCTGCATCATCTCCTCTTATCTTTTCAGCATTGTTTCCATCTCGTTTCTGGTGATGAAAATCAAGGCCTGATTCGCTCCCGAGGAAGCCTCCTGACTCCCCTCATGCTGACTCCTTTCAGTCCTCTGACTTCTTGTCGATTGCCTTGCCATAGCCTTTCAAACCCAAGTCCTTAAGCTTTCAAATCTGAAATCCAAGCTTTAGAATTCCTGAGCGCTAGCGGTTCTCATTGAAAGCAACAAAATGTTAGCGCCAAAATTGGTCACTAACACCCAAACGTAAATGAAAGCATCCAATCACAGTTACTGATCACATATAGAATGTATGTAGAGAGTATAATTATGAAGAATAGTAAAAATTAAAAAGAAAGCAGTAAGAACAGAGGATTTATAATGGTTCGGCTAACTCCGGTTTACATCCACCTCGGAAATTTCTTTTTTATTGATGATAAAATCAATTACAGTTACAATCCAGAGTTTTTGGAATAATAATGGCAAAGCAGCCTTAGTATAGAAGATGAATAAAAACATAATGAAGATCATTTTTCTGAAGCCTCACATACTGTATTTATAGACAAAACCCGAGCTACTGGGCTTCCTGAGTAGTCCGGTCCCATCAAGGCCATAGCCGATCCAAACCCTTATTTCCTCCAATGTCGAACCTGTATTGGAATCACCATAGCCGATGGGTATGCCGATCCCAAGCACTCCTTGATGCCGATCCATTCCCTTCCATGCCGATCCCATCTCCAAATGCTTGCCGAACCCAGGACAAGATGCCGACCCGAAGACTGCGACATGCCGATCCAAAGCTAGTGTAGTGCCGACCCTCCTTCAAAGCACCGACCCCATTTAGTCGATCCACTCATGGCCGATCCATACATACCGGTCGACCTATCGAGACCGAATGACCAATCCTGACCGAACCACGCCTCCCGGACCAAACCACGCCAGCCTGCCGATCCATGTTCACCGATCCAAAACCAATCCACCGACCCGCACATGATGCTATGCCGACCCCGAGCCACTCCCACCATATCGACCTAGAAACAACGATCCAGATCACCACCGAGCCACGTCTACCGACCTACTCAGGCCGAGCCACTCGTGACTTTCCACCCTTGACCGAGCCACCTTAGCTTTTACACCATGATCGAATGACATGGCCTTCCTTCCTTTGTCCAACCGACCATCTTTAACCGATCCACTCCACTGCCTTAGCTGACCAACTTTAGCCGATCCCATCTCCAGACCGAACCACCAAGGCCGATCCCATCAAGGCCGAACCACCAATGCCGACCGACTTATGCCTCCTAGACTGAACGACCTCATCCTGACCGAACCATGTCTCACAGCTGGCTCAAACCCATCGTATTCCAGTCTCGACAAACGAGTAATCGATTTAGTTAAATCTGTTTGTCCACAGCATTGTCAAAAGGCGGGTTAACACACCTCAACTTAATATTTTTCACTATCAATCACAACAGTGGCCTCATCTACTTCAACAAGACAATTTTCCAAAAGTACAAAATATAGTAGGAAGTTAACTTGCCTTGTAACTGAATTTTCCCATGTACTTAATCAAAAATATTGCCAGCATATTGGCCCAGATTTGAAAGAGATGACCTAATGAGAAAACTAAAAACAAAACATTGAAGGGTCCAGTAATGCAGACGACTGAATATCAAACTCGAAATCAAAATCAAGCTCCTTTTGGACTACACAAGGCCAATTGGGGTTACGGTCCCTCCTTTTCTCTATCCATAGTTATTTTATGATTTAATTTTTATAGTGATGTATTACATTGGATGTTGGGTTTAGCAATCACTTCATAGTGCTTTGAGCTTCAACATGTAATATGTTTGTTGCAAATTTACCGTTTTGTCTAGTTTAGTGAAAAGTAATTGAACTTCATTTGATATATTTATCTCAGTTAATAAAGTAATGTGATGCCAAATGATATTCATCTATGATACATACAATGAAAAGACAATGTAATCATACTGTTCGTCACCTCATATTACACACCGGTAAATAAAATTCTAAATATGTTTGTCTACATGTTATTTACTTATGAATCTCCAAATATGATTTGAATCGCATTTTTTGTTTAGCGATTACTGTCCAAATCTCATTGTGTTAGATTGATTTTCTGGAGCTATTTTTTTTAAAGTAAAGACAATTTTATGATATTTCATCAAAGACAACTTTATGATATGTCATCAAAGACAACTTGGTAAGAATGCATACCTCAAAGTCATTTCAGTCGTTAACTTGGTCAGAATGCGGGATGTACGATTTATCATTATCAATTCTGTAGTTTCCAATAAAGCTACCTACCTACCTCTGTTTTCAAGTAATATTGTCATCTTTACTGCCCACTGCCATGGTTTAATAGACCCATTCGTAAAAACAATAACCTTATCAACCTCCAAAGATCCTCCGGCTAGGCAATTATAATGATCCAGCACTTATACATCTTCTTGATTATCAAAACTCAATCACTAAAAACAGCATTTAGAGTCATTCACGGAAATGCAAACAAAAAACTAGCACTAAAAAGATGATCAGCCAGCCATGACAGTAAAATCAGCATCAGTAATTCTTATTCAATCCGTCTTGCTGCAACCATATCCGATAATAAAATGTATCACACAATCTTCTACAAAAAAAAGGAAAAAAAACACAAGCTTAACACTAACACATGTGATGTCATCTGTATGATTCCAGTTCATAAGCCACTAAACATCGTTACTAAATATCAGATTAAATAAGCAGGGAACCCTAATGAATATGGTGAAAAGGTAATATAGAATTTCTGAATGGAAGAAACAAGCCCATCAACCACTAGAAGAAGAAAGATAAGCAAGACGATAGATCAGTGTAAATAGCAATACTAAGATGTAAACACCAAATTTAAAAATGAAAAGATAATAAAACAATCAAAATTCTCACCTGCGAAGCTGAGATGCAGGTGGTAGAGATGGTGGAGCGGATGCCGGCGTTGGTGAATAAGACAGTAGATATGGTGAGCAGATGCGGCGATTTGGGTATTTTTCTGGGGAATAGGCCATCGACGGAGTAGATAGGGTTTTTTTTTCTGGGGTGTGAGATTTTTGTTTTGAGCGTGTGTGGGCAGGCCGCAGTAAAACGATTTTGGGTGAGCATGGTCGTGGCGTAAAAATTCTTCAAATTTTTTTTTTAAAAAAAACAATGTTTTATACTTTTTTCAAAAAAAGATTAGGTAAAAAAATCAACAAATATTTATTAATAATATTATCTTTCATACAAGCTAAAAAACTATTTGGTCTTTTTTCTAATATAAATTTTTTTGACGTTCTAACATAGTCAGCCGTTAATCTATTTAATCGAAAACTATTTGGTTTGTTCTAAATCAAATATCATGAATTAAAGCGAACTATTTGCGAATAAAGTGGTATTAAGCATGTATCCGACATTCAGAAGTTGAATTTAAAACAATAAACATGTATACATTCTTATTTGCTAAATATTATTTAACTAGAAAAAAAACAACATTGTTATGCCATTAAAATTGCAGAAAATATATAAATACGCAAAAAAAAATATTACTTATTAAATTATGCATCATTAATAAATGAGTACGTTTTCTAGTGTTTTAATTTTGGTAAATTATTATGAAATCACAATAAAATATATCGTAAAAGCAAAATTAACGATATAGAATTATGCTTAATAATATTACTATAGTGTTATGTAAGGAGATTTAGTGGGAGTGGAAAATTCAAACGCCACATATATAGTCGTAGGGACGATGTAGGATATTTTCTACGCCAAAGTAAATTTATGGAAAAACACCACGGGCGTAGGAAGGACGTGGTAAATATCCTACGTCTTTCCTACACCAAATTCTTTACAGTCGGAAATTTTCTATGTCTTTCATATGTTTAAGTTATCATTCATACAAATTTATGTGGGCGTAGAATGACATAGGGAATTTCCTATGTTTTCTCGTGCCTTTAACTCTTTCTATCTCTTTGCTACGTCTTATCTATGTCCCGCATTATGCCGTAGGAAAGGCATAGAAAAGTTAACGTAGAAATTAAAGAATAATCTCGTAGGGGTGGGCATTTAACTGATTTAACCGACGTCTACCGAACCAACCTAATCGATAAATTATCGACATCATTGGTTAACCGACCGACCATAACCGAACATTGGTAAACAAGATATGGTCAATCGATTAACCATTAATTAACCAAAAAAACATTTTTTTATCATAACCCAAACCACTGCTAGCCCATTCGTAAACAACCTATACCCAAACCGATAGTTAGAATATGCCCTAATATTCTCCTTTCTAGATCCAATTCTCATTTCTAGATCCAAATACAATTAAATAAATAAACGAGAAAAGTCGAAACTTGGATCTACTTGGTACTCATCTCGTTTGCAATCACCTTCGTGAATCGCAGTGCTTCACCTTAGTGACAATGTGTAGAAATTAATAACATCAAGAAAGAAGAGAAAGCATGTGAGTATACTTTTTTGTTCGATAAAGTTCTAAATGGTAAAATTACTAATTACTTTGTTTGATTCTACTGGTCTATTGTAAATATCTAAATTATGTTATGTTCTAGTCCAGTTGCTTGTCGAATTCATTTGTATGCATATGTAATTAAGTTGTAAATTAGTGTAAATTAGTGACTTAACGGGTGAATCTGTTTTGATTTACTGAATCTGCTTCGATCTACAAATTTATGGTTAAGATTTCTTTACTAAAAAACTGTGTATTACCATTCTCTTCCAATAATTGTTTGAACAGTGTCTCTAAAATGAGCTAGTATGGATTTGGTTCACATCAGCAAATGAGTTAACTATTAAAGTTTCGGGTAAATGATGATAATTTAGCATGCAGAATTGAAGATTCTTTTACAGAAATATTTGTTAACATTTGTCAACAATGAAGTGTTTTTTGTTGGTTATCTTTCAATTACTATAAGGTATATACGTGTAAAAATTTCTCCTTAGATATATAAAATTCTAATTAGCATCAACTTGAACAAGTTAATGTATCTGATCATAAAACATTTGAATTCAACTTTCATTTTAACATACTATATAGATTTAATGCTTTGCTGTGGATGGCATGAAGAAAAATAAGTAAATTGAATTTTATGTAATATCATGCATGTCCTTTAAGAGATAATAATAAGCTGGCAGGATTAAAAAACTATTTCTAAATTAGATCAAACAGATAGTGTTAATATAGCATATTTTAGACAATATTCTATTTTACCAACATTTGGCATGGTCTGTTTACTAAAGTTTTTTTGTATTTTATTTTATACATATGCAACTCACCTTGTGTTAAAGTATACATGCCTTTTTTTTGCTCTCCAAGTTCAAATCTAGATAAAAACAATTATTGGTAGAAGAAATATTTAATTTGTACTTACAAAAGAATTGTTAACTATAATTTAAGTTCCAATTTGTAAAATATCATAAAAAGCAGGAGTAAGTGAAACAGTCTGAATTTGTTGATATCGAGACTTTGATAGTATGTTAAATATTTTGTTAAATGTACACCATGCGTGATTTGCTTGTGATCTTTCGCTATTAGTTTATACGTAACATTTTCGCATATATTAAAGTTTACAGTTTAAGCATGTTGATCATATATAATCTTGTTTGCTAAGTTTCATACATAATCATTTAATCTCATCAGTTTACAGTTTACACAATTTAAGCCTTTATCGAGTTTCATATAATCTCATCAGTTTTATCATCACTTTTATGATCATTAGTGTTATACCATCAATGATTCAGTTTTGTCATCAGTTTGGACTTTGGAGCTTGGAGTTTATTGCTTGTTGAGCTGTTGGCTTGTTTTCTTGATGAGTTGTTGAGGCGTCGAGTTGCAACTTTGTAGTAACTTTGGTCTTTGGTAACGCACGTAGCCTATGTAATTGTTGACGTGTTTAGTAATTGATGATGTGTTTTATAATTGCCGATGTGTTTAGTAATTGATGATGTGTTTTATAATTGCCGATGTGTTCTGTATTTGATCTTGGTCAATATGTACTATCTAATATGCTTGCTGAGTTTTTGCCAATGCTCTGGTCTGGACCGTCTGGTTAGTATGTACTGTATATGTTGGAATTCCTAAAAGAACAAAATGAATGAAACATACATAAAGTCCCACATCGCCGAAATTGCTAAGTCATACTAGTTTATATTTGGCTTTGCAATGAAGGTGTTGGGGCCTAGGGGCACCCAAATGTATGCTTCGTTGTGAGGAGGGAGATCATGCATCTCCACCACACGCGCGCGCGCCGCCGCCGTCCGACCGAACCGGGTCGGGTTTGGGTTTGGGTCTAATATGATACTCGTATTTTTACTGCAAACTGGACCGGGTTTTTTAGCAGTTGCATGCTATACGAACGGACATGACTGTTCATAAGCGGACGCGGGTTGAATAGGCGTGAACAGTAGCGGGTGCGACCCGTTAGAAGCAAACAAGCGCGAGACGACTGAAGCGGACACGGGAGAACAGATGCGACCCGACTATAGAAGTGCAGGCGGTACAAGCGGGTGCGAAACAGTACCGTTGGACGCAAGCAGATGTGACCAGTAGCAGGCGGGTGTGACCCGTTAACAAATAGCAGCGACCAAAAGGCAAACGGGTGCGACCCGTCAAGCGGACGCGACTGTTTGAAGGGATGCGGACGAAATTATAAATAGGAGAGAATACTGATCACATTCTCATCCTATTCCAATCTAATTTCTTCTGCTTCTTTGCTCTACTGCTCTATATTCCATATATATCACAGAGGTGACATACTCATTACAATCTCGTGCAGATTACGTCTGTTGTATCTTGTGAGAGTTTTGAAATAAAATTCTTAAGGAAATCGTTACGATGAGCCTCAGACATAATTCAGTTAGAATTCTAGTCTGATTGTATATTTATATACATTATTCTACATTCTATCTGTTATTTTGGTTATACTATTTATTCAAAATAGTATAACGCTGCTGTTGTAATTTATTTACAACATTCATATTGTTATAGTAATTACTACAGAATTCCATTGTAGTGGAAATCTGAGTTATAAACTTGTGCGACGAGTTTATAGTAGCGTGCTGTCTGTTTTAGTACACCAGACGAATAACATCTTAAGAATTTTACTGTTTTATACTAAAACAGAGATGGCAACAGTTGACAACATGAAAATAGATAAGTCCACTTTTTCAGCGGTTATTTCTGAATGCAATTTGGTTCAGAACCCTAACCAATGGTGTGTTGACACAAGAGCTACTCGTCATGTTTGCTCTGAAAAATCCATGTTTTCAACATACTAGAAATTCGATCAGAAAGAAAGACTCTACATGGGTAATTCGGCAGTTTCCATGATTGAATGCAGTGGCACAGTCATCCTCAAGTTCACTTCTGGAAAAACTGTTAAATTGAATGACGTGCTTCACATTCCAGACATACGCAAGAATCTGATCTCCGGCTCAGTGCTATCAAAGAAAGGATTCAAAATTGTGTTCGAATCAGAAAAGATGGTTCTGTTCAAAGCTGGAATGTATATCGGAAGGGGTTATTTATGTGATGGCCTATTTAAGGCAAACGTAGCCGTTAGCGGCAATAAATCTATGTATTCTGATTGTGTTATTAATAAAATTGAAGTTTCTTACTTGCTTGAGCAAGAAATTTTACTATGGCACGATAGATTAGAACACATAAACTTCCGAGAAATGAAGAAATTATCAAACTTGGGATTAATTCCAAAATTCCAAGTAGATAAGAACTACAAATGTGAGCCATGTGTAGAAGCAAAAATGGTCAAACAACATTTAAATCTGTTGACAGAAGCACCTAACCATTAGGTTTGGTACATACAGATTTATGTGATTTTAAATCATTACCTACAAGAGGTGGGAAAAAGTATTTCATTACTTTTATTGACGATTATACGCGATATTGCTATGTATATCTTTTAAATAGTAAAGATGAAGCAATAACATCGTTTATAAAATACAAGGCCGAGGTAGAAAATCAGTTAAATAAAAAGATCAAGATACTAAGATCTGATCGAGGTGGAGAATATGAATCACCATTTGAACAGTTCTATGCCGAAAATGGTATAATTCATCAAACAACAGCTCCATATTCACCACAACAAAATGGTGTAGCCGAGAGGAAGAACAGAACGTTAAAAGACATGATTACTGCCATGCTTTTAACTTCTGGTCTACCGACGAACTTGTGGGAGGAAGCCTTAAATATGTCTAATCACATATTAAACAAAGTTCCTCACAATAAAACGGGAACAATTCTATATGAGATATGTAAAGGACACAAACCTAGCTTTAAATACCTCAAAGTGTGGGGGTGCTTGGCAAAAATTCCAGTTCCGCCTCCCAAGAGAGTCAAACTTGGACCAAAAACAGTAGATTGTTAATATCTTGGACCAGCCCAAATAGTAGTGCCTACAGATTTTTGGTATTCAAGTCTGATATAACTGATATTCATGTAAATACAATCATGGAATCAAGAGATGCCTCATTCTTTGAAGATGTGTTTCCACACAAAAGGAATGAAGAAAATAATGTCCCAAAAAGGACAAGAGAAGAATCAAACGATTCACATGAAGATGAATCTCATCATCAAATTGAGGATGCTGGACCAAGAAGAAGCGTAAGGGCTAGAACTTCCAAAACATTTGGTTCGGACTTTTTCACATATGTACAAGAGCACGAACCTCAAACGTACAAGGAAGCAATGTCATCTTCTGAGTCCTCATGTTGGAAAGAAGCAATCCAAAGTGAGATTGATTCAATTCTAAGTAATAAAACTTGGGAAATTGTTGATATTCCACCAGGAATAAAACCAATTGGCTGCAAATGGATTTTCAAGAAGAAAATGAAAGCAGATGGCTCTATCGACAAGTATAAAGCCAGATTAGTAGCCAAAGGATATCGTCAAAAAGAAGGAGTAGACTTTTTGATACATATTCGCCAGTAACACGAATAACCTCTATAAGAATGCTAATAGCAATTGTGTCCATCTATAATCTAGAGATTCATCAGATGGATGTAAAAACAGCATTCTTAAATGGAAATCTCGATGAGGAGATTTACATGGAGCAACCCGAGGGATTTATTTTCAAAGGAAATGAAAACAAAATCTGTAGATTAGTCAAATCATTATATGGAATAAAACAAGCTTCAAAGCAATAACATGCAAAATTTGGTAGTGTCATGATGAGAAATGGTTTTCGTATAAATGAATGTGACAAATGTGTTTACTTGGACAATCATATGTGATGATCTGTCTATATGTGGACGATATGCTAATATTCGGTCCAAATACTCAGGTAATTGAGACCACAAAGAAAATGTTGATCAACAATTTCGACATGAAAGACTTGGGTGTTGCAGATATTATTTTGGGAATAAAAATAATAAGAACACTAATGGTATTGAGTTATCTCAATCACATTATGTAGAAAAAGTGATTGAAAGATTTCAAAATTTTGGAATTAAAGGAGTAAATACACCTTTTAATCCATCAGAAGTACTACATAAAAACACTGATGAGAGTCTAATGCAACTGGAATACTCTCGTATAATAGGATGCTTAATGTATCTGATGAATTGCACATGACCAGATATAGCTTATGCAGTAAGTCGCTTGAGCATGTATACAAGCAATCTAGGGAAGGGACACTGGAAAGCACTAATGAGAGTGCTTGGATATTTAAAAAATACCACTAACTATTCCTTACATTATGGAAAATATCATGCCGTCTTAGAAGGATATAGTGATGCAAACTGGATTGCAGATTCAGAGGAATCAAAATCAACGAGTGGTTATGTCTTTACCCTAGCAGGGGCATCAGTGTCATGGAAATCTACTAAACAAACATGCATAGCTCGATCCACTATGGAATCAGAGTTCATTGCATTAGATAAAGCAGACGAAGAAGCAGAATGGTTTCGTCACTTTTTAGAAGATATTCCATTCTGGCCTAAACCTGTACCGGCCATATGTATACACTGTGATAACCAAGCTGCGCTAAGTAGAGCGCACAACTTTGTGTATAATGGAAAGTCACGACATATTCGTCGACGCCATAACACAGTTTGGCAGTTACTCTCAAATGGAACAATTTCCATTGATTATGTAAGAACAAATGATAACCTAGCGGGTCCATTTACTAAAGGTTTATCAAGAGAGAAAATTGACTGCGCATCGAGGGGAATGAGTTTAAAAGCCTAAACCACAAAGAGTTATCTTATACAGAAACCTATCCTAGCGACTGGAGATCCCATGGACTTGGATCAATAGGCAAACCAGTTCCGAATAACTCAAGACGTAATGCATTTGCATGGACATAGCCAACTCCATTCCTATGGTGCACAACATAAATGCATGCCTACAGAAGTATGTAAAGGTTAAAACTATGTTTTTTAATGATGACCATATCTTGGAAATAACAAGTGGGGTATATGTAGGATACTCTTAATGGTTGCGATCACCTATGTTAGTGTGAGCTGGGTCGGCTCTATGAGAATATTAAAAGGCTTTTATTCTCTAAAACACTCGCAGAACCAAAAATGTTCAAGACCAAAAAGAACACAACTAAGAGATTGGATGAGAAGAGAATCAATGATTCGTAAAGCTTATTGTCCGGATATACAATAAAGGCCGACGGTTCAAGATGAAATAATTCACCGATTGGCCAAGTAGATCCGATAAGTTTTAACTAGGGAAAGTTCAAAGTGAAATATCTACTTATCCACGATAAAGCATTATTCCATATGTACTCTATGATATTTCCTTTTGTGTGGGGGATATGTATATTATCATTCATGTGGGGGATTGTTGGAATTCTTAAAAGAACAAAATGAATGAAACGTACATAAAGTCCCACATCGCCAAAATTGCTAAGCCATACTGGTTTATATATGGCTTTGCAATGAAGGTGTTGGGGCCTAGGGGCACCCAAATGTATGCTTCGTTGTGAGGAGGGAGATCATGCATCTCCACCACACGCGCGCGCACCGCCGCCGTCCGACCGAACCGGGCCGGGGTCTAATATGATACTCGTATTTTTACTGCAAACTGGACCGGGCATTTTAGCAGTTGCAGGCTATACGAACGGACATGACTGTTCATAAGCAGACGCGGGTTGAATAGGCGCGAACAGTAGCGGATGCGACCCGTTAGAAGCAAACAGGCGCGAGACGATTGAAGCGGACACGGGCGAACAGATGCGACCTGACTGTAGAGGTGCAGGCGGTACAAGCGGGTGCGAAACAGTACCGTTGGACGCAAGCAGATGCGACCAGTAGCAGGCGGGTGCGACCCGTTAACAAACAGCACCGACCAAAAGGCAAACGGGTGCGACCCGTCAAGCGGACGCGACTGTTTGAAGGAATGCATACGAAATTATAAATAGGAGAGAATACTGATCACATTCTCATCCTAATCTAATTTCTTCTGCTTCTTTGCTCTACTGCTCTATATTCCATATATATCACAGAGTTGACATACTGGTTAGTGTCTTACTGGTTAGTATGTAGTATGCTATTATGAAGAGTGAGTGAGTAATATGTAATATGTTGGGCTGTAAGTTAACTATAATACTACCTTACTGGTTGTACTTGTTTGTTTCAGTTTCAGTCAATGTTAAACCGCTAATTATAGTTAATTATTCGGTTAACCACAATTAATCAATTTTTGGTTAACCGGGGGAGCTTAACTGGTAACCGATTGGTATAGGTGGTTAACCGTGGTTAAATTGAACGGTTCGGTCGGTATAAATCACTCAATTTCTTTTTCAGTTTGATTAACCGAACCGTATAATTTGGTCGGTTAAATCGGTTAATTAACCAATCGGTTTGGTTAACTGACCGTACCCACTCCTATTTTCTTATAATTATCGACAAAGCTTTCCTTAAAGTCTAGCTCGATATTTCACATTAAAGCGCATATATTTAACTAAATCACATAATCTAGAATTAGTTACATAAATCCAGTTAATCAAAATTTATTAATCGGTCCATTAAATACTAAAAATGATAGTTCACTACAAGAAAACCGGTCAGTTATAGCATTGAAAAAAGGTAAAAAATAGCGTTTAAAATCAAGATGTTGTTGCTGGTACTACCTGCAAAAGAAAATATATTCTCGAGCGTTGTTCATTATTTCTACGACTAAATTTTCGACAAAGACTGCCTAAATTTTATTTTTTTCCATATACTTCTCTTTTCTTCGCTACCAGTTAAACCCATAGTTTTCATGACCGTGTCGTGCCTTGAACCGTGATGATTGAAGGTTTAAGGTTTTGATGGTTCAACCGGTCGAACCGTCGAAACCGTGATTTTTTTTTGAAAAATTTGCACATTTATCTACAAACTATACACAAAAATATTGAAATAATAATGTTATGTACACAAGCTGTAGACTGCCGACCTTCAAGGTATACAAACTTGATGAGTCTTACAGTCGTATTAGAGTAGTTTGCAGCAGTGAAGAACAAAATGATGAAGTTAGTGGTTTAAAATTTGAAACGATAATGATTTTTATATATTTACTTATTTTCTTCAATGCAATGAAAATAAGAAAGAATTACACGATGAGAATATAAGAAAAAACAAAAGAACCGTGATTCAACTAGGTAAAATTGACGGTTGAACCGTTGGTTTAAAGGTCCGACTAAGGTTCATCGATAAATGAGGTCCGATTGAGTTCCGGGCCGTGGTAGTCCAAGGTTCAGGGTTATTCGAGGTTGGACCGCGGCAGGGTTGGGTCATGAAAACACTGGCTAAACCATTTTTACCCATCTCTTTCCTAAAAAAAGCAAATCCTTGTTGTCACTCTAAATTGAATCCTAGTCGCTGAAAAGTCCCCAACCACTGTCTAGAACGCCCAATCTAAAAGTGGTGATGATCTAAACCCTAAATTTCAAATATGTTCCCAACTTCAAATCACCTTTTCTTACTAGGCAAATATCTCTAAACCCTAATCTACTGCTTTGGAAATTGGCCCAGATGTCGCGATTCTTAGATTTTTGGAAATTTATGCTCCGCTTTTGATTTCCTAGATCGACATGGATCAGTTGTATATTGGACGACGTGAGAGTTATGAAAGTTTGACGAACTCGACTTTAACTAGTATTAATTAAGAAACAGGTAAATTTATTTTTGCACTATTTTTGCTGTAGTTTCGAACATGAATAATGTTAGTCTTGTAAAACAGCATATCTTAATAAAGTTACCAGGGAGTAAAGAGAGAAATCTTGCAGCTGAGCCAATAATATCATCTCCCCTGTGTTCATTGACTGGAAGTGCTTAAAACATAATTGAATTTTTATTGTAACGTGCAAACATTTAAATGTTTTCATTATGAATTAGGATGATTTAGTTAATAGTATTTTTGTTTTCATAACTACGCATACAAGCGTGTATTTTTATTTATTAAAGACATAGATATCACTATCATCAGATATGATTGTATTTTATACCTATGATATGTTACAGAATGGTGTCACGTGAAGTCACGAGATGCTTTCTTCACTTCTTTGGCGGGGATTTTTTTTTTCACTGTTTTGTATTTGATATAAATACTCTTTTCGTTCTGTTTTTTAATTTCGGCAATTTTCCCTTTCATTCTAAAATAAAAAGTTCGGCAATGGCTATTGCCATAGCCTCTTGATCGATCAATTCTGTTATGGTATCAGAGCAACATTAAACAGAACTGATTGATCTTTCTCTTCTTCTCCTCACATGGCGACATCCGAAGAATTAAATTCTCAAACCGTAGATCAAAATTCACAAACCCTAGATCCGAATCATGTTTTTTACTTACATCACTCGGATAATCCTAATCATGTCTTAACAACACAGAAATTGACAGATCGAAACTATTACCATTGGAAGAGATCGGTGGAAATCTCTCTTGGAGCTAAGAACAAATTAAATTTCGTCAAAGGAAAATATCAGAAGCCAGATGAATCTTCACCTTTATTTCAGCAATGGGAGAGGTGTAACAATATGGTGATGGCATGGTTATTTCACTCCATAGATAAAGACATCGAGGAAACTCTGGTGTATTGCGATACTGCTAATCAAGTGTGGAATGAAATTCAGATGCGTTTTGGAATTCCAAGTTGTGCTCGAATTTTTCAGGTACAAAAAGAGTTATTCACAGTTTCTCAAGGAAATCTTAGTATCACTGCATATTTTACCAAATTTAAGAAATTATGAGATGAATATATAGTGCTTGTTGAGATGCCAACATGTGACTCGTGTGGAAAAATTGGAACTATGCCTAAATTTTTATATAATCAAGTTGTACAGTTTTTAGTTGGCCTAAATGATGATTATAGTCTTGTCAGATCCAATATATTAATGATGAAGCCAACTCCTAAAATTAATGAGGTATATCAGCTTGTTTTACAAGGTGAAAAACAGAAAGAACTTAAGTCATTTTTTGATGTTGGAAGTGATTCTACTGCTTTAAATGTATACCATAAAAATGGATCTGTTGCTGGTAGAGGAAGTTCATGGAATAATAGAGGAGGACAATCGAATAACAGAGGAGGCAGAGGTAATGACAGAAGATCTATGTATTTCTGTGAGAACTGCAAAATACCAGGTCACACTATAGAAAGATGTTTCAAAATTCATGGATATCCTCAACGAAATGATAAGGAAAAGGCACAAAACTTGAGAAAAGATCAACAGAGAGGTTCAGTTTTTAATGCTAATGGATCAGCAACAAAGGATGATATTCAATCTGATTCTCATAACTCCTCATCAATTTTTGAACCAGTTCTGACCAAGGAACAATACAATAAGTTGATTGCTCTTCTCAGCAAAGGAGATGTTTCAGAATCCACACCAGATAAAGCAAGCATGATGGCAGGTATGAATTACAGTTTTGTTGCACACATCAATTCTTACAACTGGGTGATAGATACAGGAGCAACACATCATATAACTCCACATTTGTCATTGTTGGAGAGTTATAATGAAATATATAAGACAGAGTATATAACTTTGCCTGATGGAAGTAAAAGAGAAATTAAACATGTAGGAAGAGTGCAATTACATAATGACTTAATACTTGAAGATGTTCTACATGTTCCAGAATTTATTTATAATCTGCTGTCAGCTTCACTTCTTACAAAAACTCTCAATGTCAAATTATTATTCACGTCAACACAATGTTTTATTCTTCAGGGCCCTTCAATGAACATATCTCAGGTTCTTGGTGAACAACAAAAGGGACTTTATCTTACTTCTCTCCATACTGACATGAGACTAAAGAAGCACATTTTTGAACCAGTTGCTAATACTTGTAGTAAAGATTTACAACTATGGCATTTTAGACTAGGACACATTCCATATAGTCAAATGCATAGGTTGTCTTTTATGAAGGTGTTAGATTCTAATAAAATTCATATATGTAGTATCTATCCACAAGCTAGACAACAAAGAAAATCATTTCCTGTAAGTTCTATTAAGAGTACTATTGCTTTTCAAATGTTGCATGTTGATATTTGGGGTCCATACTCTATTACTACATATAATGGATACAGATTTTTCTTGATAGTGGTAGATGATTACACAAGAACTACTTGGACACATTTGTTATCACATAAAAGTAATGCTTTTCGTATGTTGCAAGCTTTTGTTAATTTTGTTGAGAAACAGTTTGATGTAGCAGTAAAAATTATAAGGAGTGATAATGGGGGAGAATTTTGCAGTAATTCGGCTAAAGAATTTTATGATAGAAAAGGAATTTTGCATCTACTGACTTGTGTAGCAACACCACAACAAAATGGTGTTGTGGAAAGGAAACATCAACATTTGTTGGAGACGGCTAGAGCACTATTATTTCAGTCCAAGTTGCCACATACTTATTGGGGAGAATCAATTTTACATGCTACATATTTGATTAACAGATTTCCCTTGTCATCCTTAAAGTTTAAAACACCTTTTGAAATGTTGTATCACAAAGTGCCAAATTACACAGATTTAAAGCCTTTTGGCTGTCTTTGTTATGCTAGTACAACTCAGGTGCACAGATTGAAATTTCATCCAAGAAGTCAACCATGCATTTTTCTTAGATATTCATCAGGAATTAAAGGATACAGGTTGCTAAATCTCGAAACAAGTAAAGTTTTTATTAGTAGAGATGTTATTTTCCATGAAATGATATTTCCTTTACAGCTGAAAATGATGGGAGATCATAATGATTCTATGTTACCTATTATTCATTCACACAATCAATCAAAAGAAGATTTTATCTCCATACCTACTGATTTTGAGAACATCATGGGTTCAACACCCTCATCTTCAACCATATTTCCAACACAGGATGATGAAGTTACACCAACCATTTCTAACAATGATACAACATCTACAATCCCTTTGGAACCAAATAATAATACATCACATGCAGCTGAGCATGTTAGAAGATCAACAAGAGATCGTCAGTTACCTAAATATTTGCAAGATTATGTGTGCAACTGTGCCTTACCAGTTGAATAGTTTCCCCTTATTTCTGGTTTTGCTTCTTCGTTAGTTACCTCTTCAAAATATGTCGATCCAATCATCAATAAACAACAGTCTGTTGTTGAACCAAAAAATTATTTGAAAGCCTCTAAACAGAAACAATGGGTTGAAGCTATGCAAAAGGAGATACAAGCATTGCAAGACAATAACACTTGGGAGTTAGTTTCTCTGCCAGCAACAAAGAAGGCTATAGGATGTAGATGGGTTTATAAAGTCAAGCTTAAATCAGATGGTACTGTTGAAAGATTTAAAGCACGACTAGTGGCTAAGGGATATACACAAAAACATGGAGTGGATTATGAAGAGACTTTTTCTCCAGTGGTAAGAATGACAACAATCAGGACATTGCTAGCTGTGGCTGTCACAAAGAAATGGACTATTTTTCAATTGGATGTGAATAATGCCTTTCTTCATGGAGATTTAATTGAAGAAGTGTATATGACAGTACCTGAAGGTATATCTAATCCCATGAATTGTGTTTGCAGACTTAAGAAATCATTATATGGTCTCAAACAAGCTTCGAGACAATGGTACCAAAAGTTGACTTCTACACTTAATAATATTGGTTTTGTTCAATCAAAATTTGATTCTTCTTTATTTCTCAAGACTGCTGGAAATGATATTGTTCTTATTGCTGTATACGTTGATGATATATTGGTGACAGGAACTGATAATCAGATGATTCAATATCTGAAAGATACTCTTCATTCTTTGTTTAGTATCAAGGATTTGGGAAAATTGAATTATTTTCTAGGGATGGAGGTGGTGTATTTGGATGATAAGCTGTTGTTAACACAACATAAATTTGCTTCTGAAATAATACGTGATGCAAATTTGAATTCAACTTCTTTTTGTGTCACTCCTTTACCTTTAAACTTCAAATTATCTACTGATGATTCAAGTGCTCAAATAAGGAATCCAGTGTATTACAGAAGTCTTGTGGGAAAACTCAATTATCTCACCAACACACGGCCAGATTTATCTTATTCAGTGCAAGTTTTAAGTCAGTTCTTATAGAATCCTAAGGAGACTCATTT
Source organism: Allium cepa (assembly GCA_030765085.1). Lineage (NCBI taxonomy): Eukaryota > Viridiplantae > Streptophyta > Magnoliopsida > Asparagales > Amaryllidaceae > Allium > Allium cepa. The sequence goes on from CM060941.1 coordinate 7,156,326, forward strand.
ACAGGCTTTAATTCATGTCCTGAGATATGTTCAGGGAACGGTTTCCTATGGTGTAATGTTTAAACCAGGTGAAAATCTTACACTGCAAGCCTTTTCAGATTCCGATTGGGCAACTTGTCCAATCAGTCGTCGATCAGTAACAGGATATGTTCTACTATTTGGAGAAAGTCCTATTTGTTGGCGATCAAAGAAACAAGCAACTGTTTCAAGGAGTTCTTCCGAAGCTGAGTATAGAGCAATGTCTCATGCTGCATCAGAAGTAACATGGTTGGTTGGATTACTCGATGAAATTGGTGTTAAATTAATCACTCCTGTTACTCTCCATTGTGACAATAAGTCAGCCATTCATATTGCAAAAAGTCCATTTTTCATGAACGGACTAAGCACATAGAAGTTGATTGTCATTTTACTCGTGAAAAAGTGATGGAGGGATTGTTACAATTGTCCTACCTTCCTACTCGACATCAATTGGCTGATATATTGACTAAAGTTCTTCCTTCAGATCGTTTTCGGCAACTTCTGTCCAAGCTAGGCATGTCAATTGAATCACCTGCTCCAGCTTGCCGGGGGGGGGGGTGTTACAGAATGGTGTCACGTGAAGTCACGAGATGCTTTCTTCACTTCTTTGGCGGGGATTTTTTTTCACTGTTTTGTATTTGATATAAATACTCTTTTCGTTCTGTTTTTTAATTTCGGCAATTTTCCCTTTCATTCTAAAATAAAAAGTTTGGCAATGGCTATTGCCATAGCCTCTTGATCGATCAATTCTGTTATGATATAGCTAGTTAAGAACTATCAAAGATGTGGGCTGTTACGTATACGACTTTCTTTTTTAATGACCATAACACATAAGAAAGATTCAAGAAAACACAAAGGCTTGCTGCAACCTGGACAAAAACATGCACAATGCAACCTGTGTGGAAACTTGCTAAAGCATGCACGATGCAACCTAGACAAACATGGCCTTGGAAGGAAACTTGCATACATGAAAATTGAAATAGAGAAGATGCTACCAGGACAAAACTAGAACAATGTTGTGACTAGGACCTGCTGTAGTTAGGACATGCACAAACTGATGCAAGGACACAACAAACTGGAGCATGTGGCAAGAACAACAACGTTGCACCGAGCTGGATCAAGAAGATAATTAATATGTTTTTTGTATGAAAAATCAATATTTTAAATCTTTAATTTTATATTTGAAATTATGCTTAGTTTTAAGAAAATAAAATAAAAACATAGAAGTTGACTTACTATCTATGTAAAAGCACTACCAAATTCAAGTAGCGCTTCACCAACCCACATGGGCATTCCCAGCTTACTATGACTGGCCAAGTTACAAATAAATGGCTTGAGACAAACAAAATTATGATAGACTTTTAGGAATCTGATATGAAATAAGTATAGTAAGCATGCAAAAGCGATGAGTTTGTGTAAGATATATCTAATATGGTTGCTAATTTGTAGTGCTTAACCATATATCCATAGTGTAGAATACTAATCTTCCATGCAATGAGGCAACCATTTACAAAGTTAGTCCACCTAGGGACAAACATGCTATCATTAGTTTGTTGTGTTTTATGTAATCCATCTTGATATTAGTTATTTAATCTTAAATTGTGTTGCACTTATTCACTGTATTCCAAGAATTTGAACTTACCTGACTTCAAAATTAGTTTGAAAATGATATATTAGAAATAATGTTTTTATCTTAGCAGTATATTCAGCATACCCAAGAGATGCGTCGATGCTAAAAGATTATCCCAGAGGTGATTTCCCATTTAATACAAAAAATAGAGCATAGCAGAGTAATGCAATTAGTGTGCGATAGCTACCAAGTTAATTAATGCTCAGGTATGGAACAAACTAAAATCCTGTGGAAGTCCATCACCAAGAACAAAATATGTATTTATACAAGCTACTTAATCAACATGATTTTCCTCAATTGGTACTACCCATGACAATATAGCTGCCCTCTGCTACATGGAGATAAGATATGCAGGGATAGCGAGATGAACTTTTTTTATTATAGTAGTATGTGGGATCAAATGTAAAAAATTGCTCCGTGGGCTACATTTTCGCAGCAGGATGTGTTTTGATCATGAGAGAAGAGGCGAAAAGTTTGGTTCAATCTTATAAACGTCTCAAAAAAAGTACTCAATGCATTTATAAATGTGAACTTCCAAACAAATAAATTTTGTATTTGGATAGTTGTTGTTTTACTTTTCAAGTCTTAAATTATTTACTATAATTTACCTGACTAGGTCAAAATAAACCTTCTTAAGTTTTCCTTTTCATCAAATCTTTTTACCTTGCTATGCTTGTTTTTTAAATAATTTCCATGTATTTGGATAATTCATGTTCTTACATATACAGGTTTAGATATGTCTTTACAGACATGTTTAAAATTTATCAACCATGGGTTCTTTTTTAAGAAATACAACTTATACGCAATTATTAACCATTTCTTCATTGTAAACAATCAGTTATTTTAACTTCAGCCATATGTTTATGTCTACATGCATGCACAACTATTATTTTTACCTACATATGCTCAACAATAACTTTTTTCCTTTCCAAGCAGTATTTACATTGATACATACAACAATACCTCATGTATGTAGCACAGATATAATGCTATCCAGAATGTTTCAATAATTTCACAAACAACAACATTATTTTCTACCAAAAATATGAACTATTTGATAGAATATATTTTACATATATTCTAGGCGTTAGAATATTTCTTGCATTTATTCTCTGATTTGATGATATCTTTATTTGGAAAGTATTTATTTAGTTACCTTTGTATTAGCAAATCAGTTGGTTAATTTGTAGCCTCTTTATTTGGTTAGTATTTATTTAGTTACCTTTGTTTTAGCAAATCAGTTGGCTAATATGTAGCCTATCTTGACTCTTATAACCATATATATTGTTGGACGTTGAATACAATGGGCAAGTAATTGATTTCTAAATTGATTTATATCATGGTATCAAAGCTATTCTCCTTACCCTAACATCACCTATCTTCTTCTCCGTTCTTCTTCTTCTATCTTTAATTCTTTTCCATGGCAGACTCATTCAAGTTTCATCCCGCACTCATCATCACTAATGTTAAGTCTCTTATTCCCGTAATATTAGACAATGAACAAGCCATGTATCATTCTTAGGCTACTCTGTTTACTAATCTTGCTAAGGTTCATGATCTTTACGATCACTTGGTTCCATCAAAGGAGGAGAAAGATATGGCTGCTTATGTTTAGGCTAAGTCCGCTGATCCGGCTCTTTGGAGGCGTTTGGACACCGTTGTCTTGCAATGGATTTACAGCACCATTTCTTTTGATCTTCTCCTCCCTATCCTCTGACGTAATGACATTGCAGAGGGGGCATAGAACCGTCTTGAAGCTCTTTTTTAGGACAACAAAGCCTCTTGGGCTACCCGTATCGAGGAGGACTTTACAAATGCTGCTTTTGAGGCTTTCAACTCGATCGATAATTATTGTAATTATCTACAATCTCTGGCGGATAGGTTGGCTGATGTTGATGCTCCGATGACAAATGGTCGTCTGGTTTTACGTCTCATCGGGTCCTTACCAGAAGCGTATAGTGGTACGGTGGACTATATACAAAATCAAGAGTCTTTGCCTTCCTTTGAGAGTTGTTGTTCAAGATTGAAAATGGCTAAGCGTACTATCAAGGCTCGTCAAGCTCGTGAAACTAGTGGTTCTGCGAGTCGGTCTGGTGGTGCTGCCATGGTTGCTACCGATTCATCTGCAAGCAACGAGCGCAACGACAATAATAAATGGAGGACCAATTTGAAAAACAATGGGAAGAAAAAGGTCCACCAAAGTACTAATGGGTCAAGTCCTAGTCAGCCGCCATATCAGCAGCACCAGTGGCAGCCACGTCAGTAAGCCCCACCGCCACAGTGGCAGCAGCCTGGTTGGGGAGGGTGGACTATTCCTTCCCGCATACTCTTAGCAGCCAATACCCAATCTAGCTGCCCAACGTCCCTCCTCTTCTGGGTCAGATTACTTGGGTCCAGACCTCAAGCTTTCAATGTCGTTGCTCCTCCTTCTCCTAGCTACCTGCCCACCGACATTGAGGCTGCTATGCATGCTCTTTCGTTCTCTCAACTAGATGGGAACTACTACATAGATACTGGTGCTACATCTTACATGAAGGCGGATGCAGATATTCTCTCTTCTTATTTCAATTCAAGCAATAAGCATCATAACATTATTGTTGGTAGTGGTCATTTAATTTCAATTATTGGTCATGGTTGCACTACATTGTCTTCACCTTATCCACCATTTACCCTAAACAATGTGTTACATGCTCTTAGGCTAATTAAAATCTGGTCTCTGTTCGTAAATTTACCACAGATAATATGGTTTCTATCTCTTTTGACCATTTTAGTTTCTTTGTTAATGACTTACAGACGGAGAACAGACTAATGAGATGCGATAGCACTTAGAGCTTATATCCACTTTTCTCCAACTCGCAAGCCATTTCTTCCAACAACCATTCTGCTTTTACTGCTTTGCATTCGAATATTTGGAACAATCGTTTAGGTCATCCTGGCGATGCTATTCTTAAGTCTCTTTGTAGTAAAAAGTTTGTTGATTATAATAAGGCTTGAAAAACTTTTTGTTCTTCTTGTCCTCTTGGAAAACATTCTAAGCTGCCTTTTTATGATTCAGTGCCATATACTTTTCTTCCATTAGATATTACTCGTAGTGATCTTTGGACTTCTCATATTGTTAGTACTTCTGGCCATTGTTATATGTTCTTTTTCTTGATGACTATAGCAAATTTTTGTGGACCTTTCCAATTGCAAAAAAAATCTCAGGTCAAACAACTTTTCTTAACGTTTCATGCTTTAGTCAAGACACAATTTATAACAACCCTGTATTTTGTGATTATTTTAATTTTATATTTTAACTGAAATTCTTGATTTAAAAACTTTATTTTAGTTATTTAAAATGAATAAAAAAATTATTGTAAATATAAATTTTGTTTTCTATGTGAATTATAATTCTAAACCTGAATAAATGGAATATTTCCAAAAAGTGGATTTTGGTCAAAATGGTCAAACTTTGACTTTTAAATTTAAAATTTAAATATTTGAATTTTATCTTTTATATATTATGAAAATAGGTTTAATTTCAAGAATACTGCTTTTCTTTTTGTTGAAATCCGATTGATATTGTGAAAGTTATGCTTTTTATACTATTGTGTGTAAATTGTTTTATTTAACAAAAATTGTTTATTTTAATTAATATAAATAATATTTTTGGTTGATATATCATGTTATAATTGTGTGTATATATATGTAACATTACATGTTACGTATATATTTACAACATTTGTCCGTTTTTATTTCATTTAATTTGGATATATACTTTATAAATTAAGTAACATACAAAGATGTAAGTAGCAATTAATTTATACGTTTCTATAACCGTTTTCTTATTTATTTCTATAGTGTTTATATAAACGGTATGTATTTATTGAATTATTTCTTTGGCGTATATTTTATTAAATAGATAGGAAACAAATCAAATTTTGATACGTTACCTATTTTTAATTAAAGTCATGCGTTACGTTTTGATTTATTACCTCTTTATCTTTCCATCCATTGATTTCATACCATAACTCCTCCATATTTGTTGCCGTTTATTTCCTTGATTCCTAGCCGCCTATATCTTGTGAAAAATCTCTTTCCATCTTCATTTTGCAAGATTTTCAGATCTGAAAAAAAGAAAAGTAAGCAATGGCCTCCTTTTTCTTTTACTTTTTCTTCCTTTTCTTATTGATTTTTCAGTGTTTTTGCCTTGGTTTCTTTTCCATGTTGATACCACCACTACTTCACCAACCGCATCCTCTTTCTCCCCAGATCCACGGCAACAACTTCCCCTCCTCCTCTGACCAGCAAGGCCGTGCACTCCATGGAGCAAAACTCCACACAAAAGCATTGAAAATCCCTTAAACCAATACATAGCCGAGCCTAGTTCATCATCACCTTCATTTTTCCACCATGGCCGCCACCTACAACCGTCACCACCACCTTGATACCACCACTAGCCATCACTTCAACCACTGTTTAGACCTGCACCCATATGGTCGAGCCCACCTCACCTTTGGCCGAGCCCAAAGTGTGAACAAAAACTCAACTTTAGTGCCTTAAACCCTTGTATTCTCATGTGTAACCCCTCTACCACTTCCTACTCCATGTAGCCATGCCTATATGTGCCAAACCAGACCCAGACCCAAACCTATGCCCAGCCGTGGCCGAACCACATGAACCTTAGGCCAAGCACTTGAAGGTTGAAAGCATGGAAAAAGCATTCTATTTTATTTTTGCTTCTTATTTAAAAGTTTGTTTCAATATATGTTGTATTGAATTTTTTTATTTATGGCTTTGTTTTGTTGTTGAATACAAGATTTACATCTTGTCTCTCTCTCCCCACTGAAATTAAAAGTCGTATCGTGCTTTCTGGAATTCGTTTGTGTGTTTTGATTTGCTAACTCTAGCATAAAAAGTGAGTTTTCACTCATGACGTTTATACTTATATAATTAGTGAAGTGACAACAAGTGAATGTGTAGAATTGTTATATCATGTTATACCTGTCTCTGATGTTAATTATGTGATGTTAAACCCTGTTATAAACTTATCTCATCATCTATTATGTTTTATTCTATTATACTGTGTATTTATTTCCGTTTCTCACACTGCAAGTTTCCTGTAGAATAGAATCACTACGGTTTGAAATGATACATACCCGCTTTAGAATAAGAAAAATCATTACGGGCTGAAATGATAGGCCTGGGTGATTTTTATTTATTTGTATTTGTCTTGGGATTTCGGGTTTGAAATAATCAAAACCCGAAATTTTACTGATTACAGATTTAAATGATAATTTCCGTATCAATTGATTGAGGTGTGAAATATTATCTGGACCCGTAGTTGATTTCAAAATATGATTTCTCATAAATTTCATGTATTGTAAATGAAAGAAAAAATAATATAAAATTTGACTTATATTGGATTTAAAATGGTTAATCACTTGATTTTCTAACAGGTTAAATGATATAAGTTAATAGATGGTTTGCGTTGTAGTGTGAAAGTTTGATTAACTTAATAATGAGAATTTAAGTAAAAATGGAATTATAAGCTTAATTTGGTAATTAGTATAGTTGATGAATGAGTTGGATAAAAATAACGTAAAAGAAAATATCAAGTTATTTGTAAAATAAAGTAAGCAACTTACAGTGTATTTTGAATTTATGTAATTAGTTTAAAATGTTAAATAAATGGATAGTTAAATGGAAATTTGGAATTTAACTTGACTTGGAATTGTGAGATTTGGTTTTAAAATGGAAGTTTAAGTTATATAAGTAAAATGGAAATTAAGTTATATTTGAAAAATGATAATAAAAATTTAAGTGTTAAGAAATTGTTAAAATATGAAGAGTAGAAAATTATACACTTGAATTTGTTAGGTGAATTATTGAAAATTTAATTTTATTTATAAGAAATTTACTTTATAAAAATCATAAGTTAAAGGTATTTTAATAAACATTTTTGAGTATTAAAATATGATTTTTATTATGTTTAAAGGGTTAAAATCAAAGTTTATTTGTTGCTGGAATTACATGGAAATCTGGAAATTAAATAACAACACTTCAGAAATGCTATCATTTCTGAAGTTGACTTTAAATCTGAAGTAACGGATATTACATCACTTTGTAAGCGCTGTAGTTGCAGAAGTGAAGTAAATGGTTAAAATTAACTAAGGGCTATTGTAGCACTTGTTAAGTGCTGCAGTTGGCTAAAATGTGATTTTTGAATGTAATTGAACTAAACCTTTTTAATTGAACCCTGAACTATAACAGCAGTTTTGTAAAAGCTGTCTTTGATGAATTGAACTATTTTACAACTAAAACTGAACTATTACAACAGTTTTTAAATGTTGTCTTTACTGAATTGAATTGTTTTCAATTATAACTTGCCGCAGCATTTTCTAAGTGCTGCGAAAAGCTGAAATTTCAATATTGAAGTGTTTAACTGAATAAATGAACTCAGAAGAGGCTAAATTTTTGGAGAATTGAATATTTGATTTGAAGGAATAATGACTTCACTTTTAGTGGTTTAAATGAATGATTATAATTCGGAATTATAAATCATTTTAAAATTTATAACCACGGGTACACTGCTTTGTGTGTAATGTGATTTCCTTGTGATTGTTTGATGCACACCTTTGATTTTAAGAGTGTGGCTAGATGTGAGGGGTTACTGCAGCTCTACGCTACCTTAGTCACAATAACACTGTTATTTGCATTGTTTACTTTAATATGGATATTTATAGGATAGTGTTTATTCTACTTGATTGATGGTTTGACTGATCCTTTTAAAGGATGTGCGATCCCAAGCATCCTTTAAGTTATTGTGCATTGCTATTACAGTTCACTTGACGTGGTTTACATTGTATAAGTATGTATGTTCTGACTCGAGTGTTTGTGTTTTACTTTACGCTCGGGTCAGCCTGAGAATCACAGCTTTGGATTCACCTTCTGGAGCTAGAGTTTTGCTAGAGCTTATCTGTCTATCTCTTCGTCTACTTCTTCCAGTTAGTTCCTATTCGTTATCTGTCTCTGTATTGTTGTTTATGTATCCTGACTTCTATTGTATCTATTTTACTATGAGATTTTGTATATGTTTTGAGAGTATGTATATAGTAGCTTCATGAACTGCTATGGTATTTTATATCCGCTGCGAGTATTCTGATATCTCTGTGTCTGTGATTCAATGAATGATTTTATTTGCTCCAAATTTTATTACAATATGTTATTTTTAATTATTCAAGTCTGACATGTGTGGATTATCGATTTGAATGGTCCAAAATAGTGGGTCATTACACAATTTGAACGTAATATTAAGACTTTTCAGTGTGACAATGGCACGAAATACATTTATGGCACTTTTAAGGATTTTTTTGAGCAACATGGCACGATTTTCCGCCTCTCATGTCCTCATACATCTCCTCAAAACAGGAAGGTCGAAAGACAGATAAAATACACAAATAATATCCTTCAGACTATTCTTGCTCATGCATCTATGTCACTCTCTTTTTGGCATCATGCTCTCTCCGTGGCTACATATCTTCTAAATATCCTTCATTCCAAGGTATTGAATTACCAATCTTCCGCTCAAATCCTCTGCGTGTTTTTGGTTGCTTATATTTTCCATTATTCCCCTCTTCTATTCTTCATAAATTACAAGAAAGGTCGAATCTTTATGCTTATTTAGGTCCGGCTCCTATCATCGTGGATCCAAATGCTATGACATGTCCAGTGATAAAATCATAATTTTTCGTCATGTTCGTTTTGTTGAAACAAAATTTCCATTCTCCAAACTCCACAAAACAAGACCTTCGAATTATGGTTTTTTGAGTGACAATATTAATTTTCAATTAATACATTATTTATCTTAAAATACCACACCATAAAATATGCAGCTTTACCCAACAACGCAACCCAACGACTCGTCCTCTCTTCCTCAATCTGGACCACAGTCTCACACATGCCCAAATTCCACACCTCCCACTGTTGTCTACACTCGGTCCTCTATTTCCTCCTCAGACCCATCCTCTCTTCCACACAGCCCAATCCCGTCTATGAGCTCCCCCACTTTGACCATTTCTCACACCACCCCTAGGTCTCCCAACCCCATTTCAACCCGCATGACCACTCGTGCATCAAATGACATTTTTAAACCCAACCCTAAATACTCTTCTAATTACCACACATCACTACAGATATTTCTCCTATTTCGAAAGATCCTGTTGTGCGCTTAGTGACCATAATTGAAAAAGTGCAATGTTGGATGCATTTAATGCTTTAATTGACAATAAGACTTGGGAACTAGTGCCTAGGCCGCCTAATGTTAATGTTATTCGGCATGTGTGGATTTTTCGTCATAAATATAAATCTGACGGTTCTTTTGAGCGTTATAAAGCTCGACTTGTAGGTGATAGAAATAAACAGCAATAAGGGCGTTGATTGTGATGAAACGTTTAACCCCATGGTTAAACCGGTCACCATTAGAGCGGTTCTCAGCATTGCTCTTTCTAAATCTTGGCCCATACATCAAATGGATGTCAAGAATGCTTTCTTGCATGATCATCTCAACAAAGCAGTTTATATGCATCAACCCATGGGTTTTCGCAACAAAAATTATCCGAATCATGTTTTCCTTTTGAAGCAATCTTTGTACGTATTAAAACAGGCTCCTCGAGCTTGGTACCAAAGACTTGTTGATTTTGTTGCTACCATTGGCTTGTCTCATAGAACGTCAGATCACTCTATATTCATCTACAAGAATGGTTCCGATATTGCTTATATTATGTTATATGTAGACGACATTATACTTACAGCTTCTTCTGATCATCTTTGTAAATATATTATGACTCTCTTAGCTTCTGAATTTGCTAGAAGGATCTAGGTCTTCTGAGTTTCTTTTTGTGTATTTCTGTCACTCGTCATGCCTATGGTCTTTTCTTATCTCAGACACAGTATGCTGCAAAAATTATTGAACGTGCCGGAATGTCTAGCTGCAGTTCAAGTCATACTCCTGTTGACACTTAGTCCAAACTAAGTGCCAACGCAGACACTCCTTATGATGATCCGACTAAGTATCGTAGTCTTGCAGGTGCTCTTTAGTATCTTACAGTCACTCGGCCAGACATTTCCTATGCCGTGCAACAGATCTGCCTTCATATGCATACCCCGACTAATGAGCATATGAAAACTCTTAAGCGTATTATACGCTATCTCCAAGGTACCCTTTCTTTTGGTATCCACTTGTACAAATCCAATATTAATTGTATTATCTCATATACAAATGCAGATTGGGGTGGTTGTCCTAGCACCCGTTGTTCTACCTCTGCTTATTGTGTATTTCTTGGAGATAATTTGATTTCTTGGTCTTCGAAATGACAATCTATTCTTATTCGTAGTAGTGCTGAGGCGGAGTACAGTGGTGTTGCTAATGTTGCTTCTGATTCGTGCTAGATCAGAAATTTGTTTCTAGAGTTGCATTGTCCTATTCAAAAGGCTACTCTAGTTTATTGTGACAATGTGAGTGCTATATACTTATCCGGCAATCCTGTTCAGCATCAGCGCACTAAACACATTGAGATGGATATTTATTTCGTCCTTGAGAAAGTAGCTCGTGGCGAAGTGTGTGTGCTTCATGTACGTCCCGTTATCAAATTGCTGATAATTTTACAAAAGGGCTTCCATGCATATTATTTAATGATTTCAGGGACAGTCTAAGCATACGAGAACCTCCCACTTCGACTGAGGGGTGTGATAGAATATATTTTACATATATTCTAGGTGTTAGAATATTTCTTGCATTTATTCTTCGATTTGATGATATCTTTATTTAAGAAGTATTTATTTAGTTACCTTTGTTTTAGCAAATCAGTTGACTAATTTGTAGCCTCTTTATTTGATTAGTATTTATTTAGTTATCTTTGTTTTAGTAAATCAGTTGGCTAATTTGTAGCCTACCTTGACTCTTGTAACACATATATTATTAGACGTTACATACAATGGGTAAACAATTGATTTCTAAATTTATTTCTATCACTATTAGCATAATATTAAACATTGTTTGACGATTATATAATGTTCCTTGACATTGATATAATCATGCACTTGTCTTATATATGTGTGCACGCGCATGTGTGCGCGCATGCGCGAGCGGGTGCGTGCGTGGGTGCGTGAGTGGTGTGTGTGTGTTTTAAATCCAATGAATTAAATCATTTTGACTGTAGTTGATTTCTTTTTTCAGTTATTTAATTGAGGTGGGTCATGTTTTAACTTTTAACGTTAAATTGGCTAGCTAAAAGAATCTGTTGTAGAAAAATAAATATAAATAGACGATTGATGTGTTATTTATATTCTGTTTACTGCTTTGTAAAGTTGCAATTAAGTAAACATGATCTATAGTTTTAAACATTTAAGGTAGATTTTAGGATTAAGGGATGGATTTACAGGTTTAAACAAAACATATAAGAATTTATTTCAGGGTGGTTAACTTGTTGGTATAAGCTTTAGCATCTAGAGACGCTTTGTTGATGGCAAGACAGTTTACTCTTTCTTGCAAGGTTTATATTAATGTATAGTTAATATCAGGAACATAATACTTATATGCTCCAAGAATGCTCGGGTCATGCAGCAACAAGATATCTAGGATGTAGGAGCACGTCGATGTTGCTTGGCCCACCGAATGAATAAGGCATCGTCTGATCACTATCTTATTTTGTATAAATTATGTGATCTTTATTACAGGCCAATTTGATATCAAACTTATAGTAGTTTGCAATAATTTTGTTTATTTAATTAGTATGTTATGTGGGGAAAGTTTCTAGTAGATATTGTTATTCAAGTGCTTGGCATGGACTACACCTAAGTCCTTAGAGCAATACATGCATCTGCGCTGGTTAGCTACTATGTATGTTTTACTGCTTTTCAATTTTACATTAATTAGCCTAAGTCCATACCGGTAACAATCTTATATGTTCAACTATTCAGTTTCACTTGACAAGAACCAATGTCTGGACATCTAAAATGAAATAATCTATATTTATCATGATCCTTCAGTTAATGTATGGATATAGAATGCTAGGATTCTGACTTCTGAAACATTCATGCATACAACGGGATGATAATTTGGTCCATCAAGTAAATTGTTGAGTCATAAAAAATTAGGTTCTGGTAAGTAATTAAACTTCAGCATTTGATGCCTTATGTAGAACATTTAGCATTAATGCATATACTATTATGCTAAGTAATTTGATTCCATGAATTTGATTGATGTACTACTTAAGTGATAACTCTTTTGCAATGTTAGCTAGAGTTGCTTAAAAAAAAAATAAAGTAACTAAAGTGTGCCTAATTACTAGTGTAGACAACTCATATATCTTTTAGGTGTTTATACACTTGGGAAAATCACCAGGTTAAATCTTTTCATTCTTGTATTATCATAACTTGCCATGAATGACTATCATGTTAATTCGTATAACTTTAGTCGCATGACTGTAGTTTCATTTTAAGATATTTAGTGGTAGATGAAACAATTTATCAATATTCATTGCATACAAGTAATATTGCTGTTGATGCAGATTACATAATCCATTAGACATGCTAGCTAACAAAAGCTATAATGAAACAACGTGATACTCTGTTTACTTTCATTTAATACCATATACTTAAAGATGGACGCAATTTCTTGTCAAACAGAGAAATATATGGTCGGACTTAGGAAATTAAGGGATCATATGATAATATTGCTTGATGCTCACTATATGCCTTGCAGATATCTACTAAAAAGAGATCATATGACAATACTACTTGATACTCATAATATGCATCATGGACGCTTTAGGAAGTTAAGCGAGAAAACTATTATCAAATTTATCATTACTGTTCTATATTTGAAACCTTATATGCCTTATTCAACATATAGGGTAGTATTTCATCATTTAAGAATAAAAAGGATGGGTAAAGGTTCGCTTTATTTTCCTTAATATAACCAAGTTAGCTACACATATTACAAATGTTTACAGTGTATATTATTGCTAATTCAAACAATTTATGATATTGATTTCTTGAATTTTTACTTTTTGGATCAAAGAGTTCGATGGCTTGAACCAATAGTAGTGTGTTTCTTTTTAGTCATTAAGATGGCAGGTTGGTTATTAATCTTACTACTACTGCTAATACATGTAGGATCTCTGATAGTGATTGATGCTTTATCGATTCAACTTGACAAATGTTTCCAGTCTTTCCTTATAAACTTATTATGATTTGTGTACATAACCCTTGAATGGATTGGCAAGAACAACAATATCAGTGAAATTTTTCTTAGCCCTCAATCTAGGATAGGTACTTACCCCGTGTTCGTATGTAGGGTTACAACTTCTCAACCTAACGCTTTTTTTGGCGAACTTAATAAGAATTTACCTTTTGATATCTTTCCTTTTTATTAAATATGAATATCAGATATGAATCATCAATAGAGCATGTAGAAAGCTTCAACAGAGCATGTGGTTATCACTAAAGGGCGTGTTCAGCAAGACATGGTGAAGTATTGTGAAAAATGAGATTGTAAATTATCAATTAACTTTTAGAACATTTTGGTTAAGATATGTAAGTAAAGCTACTACGTGTTATTTGATGTATCAAACATAATATAAAATTGGATATTGTTAATTATATAATTTTGATTATCAAATGTGATTGTGCTTGCATTGGTTGTTGTCTGTCATTATGCATGTTGACAAAATAGATTGTAATGTAAAAGTTACATACATAATGTTGTGAATAATAGAAAACCATATGATAGTGTTTCTAAATGCAATAAAAACACTATGATCCAACAACGCCTAAACATTGCAGTTAAAACTCAATCCTAGCGCAACAAAATGCCACTGGTTTCAAATGATAGCGTTTGCTAATTGTATGGTTCAAATGATAGCGTTTGTTAAAGGGTTATTACATATTTTCATGTGAGAGCGTTTTTTCAAATGCTACCATCTAACAACATTTGATAGCGTTTCTAAAATTCCGATGATAGATCTCAGATCTACTATAGCGTGAACAACATTCTTTAAAACGCTGTTACAACCTATTATAACATTTCTGAAAAGCTATTAAAAGTCTTTATTGATGTAGTGGTTTCAATATGTACACCATGATTGTATCAACAAAAGTGGACAAATTTTTTTCTTCAAATATAAAGATATATATATATATACACACACACACGTATGTATATGTATATAAATATATATATATATATATATCTGTGTATTTTACATAATATAAATTATACACATAAACATAATAACAATCTTGATTTGTGATCCGTTTACCTAATTAAATTTACTTCATATTGCTTTGCGAGATTTAGCTTTCAATTTTATATACATATATTTTAAAATTTCCTTAAATATTTACAAAACTCTCCTCAATCACTCCTAATATTATATATTTAAGTATGTGTATTTGAAATAATTATGTAATCCTAAATTTAAACTATTTAAATAAATATAGTTTACTAATATTCGCTAATTTATCTAATAAATATATAATATGATAATTTCAATAGACACACACACCCTACATTCATATTAACAAAAATGGTAAAATTATTTTTTATTCAAATTTAAAAATATACAAATCACATGATATAAATGATGTATATAAGAAATAATAACAAATTTAATTTATAGTTAATTTATCTTAATAAATTGTCGTGCATGTATTGCAAAATTCAATTTTTTTACTTTAAGCCTTACATTATAAAGTTTCTACAATTATTTACGAAACCACCTCCTCTGCCTTAGTATTTTATATTTAACTCCATATATTCATATTTTTTACGTAATATCAAATTTAAATTATTTAAATAAATACAATTAATAATTATTAATTCATTCACCAAATCCTAGAAATATGGTAGCTTTGGTATGTATACAATATTCATATTTAGAAAATTGATAAAATTAAATTTAAATGAAATATGAAGGTGCACAAAGCACGCAACATAAATCACATACATAAACAATAATAATAAATGTAGTTTATAATTTATTTATCGCATTAAATTTAACATACATTGCATTACGATTTTTTATTTTTAACTTCAAATACTAACATTTTGAAACTTCCAAAATTATTTATTAAATCCTCCATGATTCCCTTAATATTTTATGTTAAGTTCGTATATTTAAATTAATTATGTAAACTTATATCTAACTATTTATATGTGAATTTAATTAACTATTATTCGTTAATTCATCTAATAAACCCTAAAAGTATGACAATTCCAATATGCATACCATATTCATATTAATAAAAATGAAAAGTTGAATTTTCATTAAATTATAATGATATCTAAATCACATGCATAAACTTGATTTGTAATTCATTTATCTTAATAAATTTATCGCATTTGCATCACAAAATTTTTCTTTTACCTTGAAATACCTACATTTCGAAATTTCTAAAATTAATATTAAATACTCCTCAATTCTCTAATGACATTTTTCATCTAGTTCAATATATTTAAGAAAAGTACATACTCTTATATTTAAACTATTAAAATAGATTTAATTATCTGGTATAATTAATTTGTTTGATAAATCCAAAATATATGACAACATCAATATGTATATCAAATTCAAGAAATGGTAAAAATTATTTTTTCATTCAAATATAAACTAAATTATATACATAAATATTAATAGCAATTAATTTTTATAATTCATTTATTCTGCTAAATTTATCAAACTTTGCATTACAAACCATCTATTTTAGTCTTTAAAATCCTATATTTTTAAATTTTAACAATTATTTATAAAAAAAAGCATATATATTTGTTTTAAGTGCATAATCATAAATTTTCATTATACAAATAAATTCAAATAATAATATTTGTTATATTCTTTGATAAATCCTAAAAATATTATAGTCTCAATACATATAACTATATTGACAAAAATGGTGAAATCATTTTTTTTATTTAAATATATAAAGATATATAATCACATAACATAAATTATATGCATAAACAATAGTAATAGTCTTGATTTATAATCATTTACCTTGAGGAATTTATCAAATACTCTGTAGCAAAATTCAATTTTTAACATTAAAAATATAAATATTATATTTTACGGCATTATCGTGTGCAACGAACGAGTTACACTCTAGTTTAGAAGTAAACTAAATTCAAATGGTAAAGAAATATCATATAATATTAACACACTATAAGAAACAACAATATCTTCGAGGCTTTAAACCGTAACAGCTATCACAAGCCATCAGAAACTGTCAGAATAAAGCTCCTCGAAGATCCGTCTTTCTGACGGCCTTTTGACGGTTCCGTCGATTATTTTTTATGACTATTGACGACTTTTTCGATGGTTTTCGATGATCCATCGTGTTTACGTGGAAGACTACGTTTTCCCCAATTTGGTGCTGGAAGCCGTTGAAATATAGCCATCGAAAACTTGGAGGTTTTTTATTTCAGAAACCTTTAAACTTCAAATAACACATATATCAATATATATCACAACTCAATTTCACACATATAAATCACATATATTTTTTTTTGAGAAAAATGTGTGATCCTCTAGAAGTAGAGGAGAGCACACATGCAACTATATACATATAAATCATATATATCAAAGCCCAAATCAAATATATAACATTAATAATAAAAAAACATCAATATTTACAATAAACCACACTTAAAGAACCCACAATATACTCAAATATCCAATAATATGCGATAAACCAAACTCAAATCAGTCAACATGTCAAAATACATCCCAAAATGTATCAAACATATCCAACAATATCTCAAAACAACTCAAATCAACCTCACACATCCAACATCTCAAAATGTATCAAACATATCAAATCACATCAACCTTACCCATCTCAAATAGTTTATGTAACTCTCAAACACCATAGCAACAAAGTCAAACTACCTCACCTATCTCAAAGTGCATATATGTACAATGTCCTAACACAAATAGAAAAATATCATACCCATCAATCGTGATCATCGCCTTCAGATCCCGCTAATGAAGGAAATGTGTCATGCTCCTACATATATGCAACAATGCGCTCGTCCAACAACTGGATCATCTCCACAGACCAGCGCCTATCTCGTTTCTCCAGCTCAACAATCCTAGCTCTCAACTCTACAATCTCTGCGTTGTCCTAAGCTTTTTCATAGCAGCTTTGCATGTGCCTAGCATGCATTCTCTTGTATGAAACTTCATTTTCCTTCTTTTTTCTTGGTTTGTATTTTTTTCTCGTTACATATTCTATACTTTCTAAGATTGATGTCCTCTTTCCAAAACAACATGCAACCATTTAAACATGTATCTATCTTTTGGTATGACAAATCAAAGACACACATAAGTTTTTCACTTCAAAATGATTTTCGCTCATTAAATTATCGGGTGGCATATATCGTTTTGCAATGCATACAATAGCTGTAAATCCGACTTCTGTGAAGTTGAATTTAGATTTCATAGCAATGTATACTATGGTTACTGATAATTGGGTGCCGCTTTTATAGCCATCCTAAAGGAGTTTGTTAGAAGCATCCAATAAATCATAGAATTTTTTTGCCCCAATATTTAGCTCTTCTTCCACCTTCACATCGTCAACTTCAATCATAGAGAACATTGATCGTGCTGCATCTCCAACCATATATTCAATGTGATTCACCGTAATATTTTCATTACCCACCACCTCCTCTGACACTACATGATTAGTTGCAATAAGTTCTCCTTGATGATCCCATACAAAATAATTTTTTCACTTTATTATTCTCCACTTGATGGTTAGTCATCCTGCTTCCCATTAAACAAAATAATAATCACATTTCGTAAATCATTTCAGAGGAGAATCGTGATGTCATTACCATCGGAACCCGTAGGCAATAGTCGAAAATCTGGAGGTTTTTTTTCTTTCATCAGCCTTTAAACTTCAAAAACACACACACATCAATATATCGTTGCTCAATTTCACAAATATAAATCATATATATCAAAACCCAAATCACATGTATAAAATCAATAATAAAAAACATCAATATTTATTTACAATAGATCAAACTCAAACAACGTACAATATACTCAAACATCCAACAGTATAGAAAAGACAAACTCAGATCAATCAACATGTCATAAAACATCCCAAAATGTATCAAACATATCCAACATCTCAAAATAATTCAAATCAACCTCACACATCCAATATCACAAAATGTAATATATCAAATCACATCAACCTTACCCATCTCTGTAATAATCCGTTATTTTCAGCCATTCGCATCCGCACACGTTGGACTTGAATTGCTCAAAATACCGCATTGTAATAAAATTTGGAGCAAATGAAATCATCACATAGAATCACAGACACAGAAATATCAGAATAACTCGCAGCGGAAATAAAAATACCATAGTAGTTCCTGAAGCTATTATAACAAATTCTCAAAACAAAATACATAATATCAGTCTGAAAACAAACACAATAAAGATCCCAAATACACAAAACTACAAGAGCTGAAATAAAACAACTGAAATAGATAGGTAACTAGATAAGCAGAATCTCCAGTGATTCCTAGCTCCAGAAAGAGAAATCCAAAGCTGTGAATACTCAGGCTGACCCGAGCGTAAAGTAAAACACAAAACACTCGAGTCAGGACATACATACTTATACAATGTAAACCAACTCAAGTGAACTGTAGTAGTAATGCACAATAACTTAAAGGATGCTTGAGATCTCCCATCCTCTATGGATCCATAATTAACAGTAATAAACGCTATCATACAAATGTCTATATTAAAGTAAACTAAGCAAATAACAGTGCTAATGTGGCTAGGGTAGCGTAGAGCTGCAGCAACCGCTCACCTCTAGTCACACTCTCAAATTGAAGGTGTACATCCAAAAATCACAAGGCATATAGAGAAGTGTACCCGTGGTTAAATTTTCAAAAAGATTTATAATTTAGAATTAAAATCATTCATTTAAACCATAAAAGGTGGAGTCACTATACCTTCAAATCAAATATTAAATTCCCAAATTTTTAGCTTCTTCTAAACTCATTTATTCACCTAAATACATTAAAATAGTGAAATTTCAGCTTTCGCAGCACTTAGAAAATGCTACAGTAAGTTACATTTGAAAACAATTCAATTCAGCAAAGACAGACATTTAAAACTGCTGTAATAGTATAGTTTTAGTTGAAAAATAGTTCAATTCAACAAATACAGCATTTACAAAACTGCTGTAATAGTTCCGGTTTCAAACTAAAGATTTAATTCAATGCAACCAACTGCAGCACTTAACAAGTGCTACAATAGCTCTTTCATTAGTTTTTAGCTTTTTAATTCACTTCTGCAACTACAACACTTACAAAGTGCTGCAGATTCATTTATTTCAGATTTGTGTTCATTTCAGAAACGATATCATTTCTGAAGTGCTCTAAAAGAATTTTCAGATTTACAATAGAATTTTAGCAACAATTAAATATCAATTTAAACCATTTTAACTTATAAAATTTCATATTTTCCACATTAAAAATGGTCATTTAAATACCCTTTAACTTATGATTTTTATAAAGTAAATTTCATACTAAAAATCAAATTTTAACAATTCACTTCTAAAAATCAATGTACAATTTTCCAAAAAATTTCCGCATTAAATTTCAGCTTTAATTTAATTTACCCTTTCATAAATTAAACTTAATTTTTATTTTATTTTCTTAACTTAACTTTTATTTCAATCCAAATTCCACATTTTTCCAAGTTAAGTTATATTTCAAATTTTACTTTTATGCATTCATTTATTTAACCATTTTAATTCATAGAAAAATCAAATACACTTTGTTAAGTCATTTTCAATTCAAATTTAAATCAAATTATCATATTTTATTTGCGAAACTTAAACTCCATTTTTAAACAAAATCTCAAATTTCAAAATTTATTTATAATTTTGAATTCAACTTTACCATTTATTAATTTAACTTATTTAACTTGTAGAAAATCACTAATACTTTATAAAATCATTTTAAATTCAAATTTAAATTTAAATCAAAATATCATAAATTTTCATTTTAAAATATTCTTAAAATTCCAAAAAAAATATATAATAATCACGGGTTTGTATAAAATTTCTAGCCTAAGTCAAGTGATACAGATAATATATCATTTCAATCTGTAATTTACAAAGAAAAATCCGGTTTCTATCATTTCAAACCCGCAATTCCAAGTAAATTAAAATAAATAAAATCGCTCAGATCTATCATTTTTGCCCATAAAGATTTTTTTCTATTTTAAAGTTCGTTCGGGTATGTATCATTTCAACCCATAGTGATTCTATTCTATAGGAAACTTGCAGTGTGAGAAACAAATATAAATAAACAATATAGCAACATATGGGAGTAACAGATGATATGACAGGTTTATAAACAGGATTAATATCATATGATTCATATCACAGGCAGGTATAACATGATATAGCAATTCTACACATTCACTTGGTGTCACTTCACAATTTATATAAGTAAAGATGTCATGAGTGAATACTCATATTTCAAGCTGGAGTAAGCAACTCAAACAAATAGATAAAAATTCAGAAAGCACGATAGCTCGACTTTGATTTGAGTGGAGTGGAGAGCCAAGTGTTAATCTTGTATTTGACAACAAAATAAAGCAAGTATTAATATAAATACAATACAAAAACTTTTGGAACAAAAAATGGAAATAAAGCCTACAAAACACATCACCAAGCTTTCAATTGATTTTGCTTGACTCCAAATCACATTTGCTCGGCCACAATGCAATTTTGGCTTGGCCATGAAGGTGTTTGGGGCTGAAACGGATCTGGTTATGGGGTCACAAAGGCACGACTACAAGGAAAAGTGAAGGGGTTTTTGATTTACAACATGAAGAAGGTCAAGTACAAGGAAAAAATGGAGTTTTGTTCAAACTTTAGGCTCGGCCATGCAAGAATGGGCTCGGCCATGCAAGTATGGGCTCGGCCATGCAAGAATGGGCTCGGACTTGGCATGTGCAGACCTGGTGGTGGCTAGAGTGAAGGCTAGTGGTGGTGTACAAGCTGGTGGTGGTGGGTAAAGGGGTGACCGAAGTGGAAAAATGAAGGGGATGTGAAACTAGGCTCGACTATGGCATGGTTCAAGGTGTTTTTGCAACTTTTGGTGGTGATTGCTCCATTGGATGGCCACGGCCAATACAGGTCATAGGAGGTGATGTTCAGGCCGTGTATGGTGAGGGGAAGAAGGTGATGTGGTGGTCGGAGGAGGTGGTGAGGTGTTTAGTCGAGCAAAGCATAAGAAGAAACAAGCAAAACCAATAAAAAATTCAATAGAAAAGTGAATAGAAAAATAGAAATAAAAAAGAAGAAGCCATTACCTTTTCTTGGATCTGAAAATACGCGTGAGTAGTGAAATGAGAAAGAAGTTTCTCACATGAAATTCAATACAAAAATCATGGCTATTTGCTTGGAAAAGACGGTCAAAGAAAATGAAAAGACTATGCATTAAAAGTCATAAGTTGAAAGGTTTTTAGTCTCTTGGAATTTCCTATTTCATTTATTCAAATAAACCAAAAGAAAAATCATATAAATAAAATAAAAATGAAAACAAAATAAAGTGAAAAATAATAATAATTGTTCTTAAGAAAATAAAAAGTAAATGAAGAAAATAGTTATTATATTGAAACTACAATTTAAAAATATAAACAATATACAATTAACATTGGAAAATTATAACTATAATTTTAAAAATGTTTTAAAAATAAAATTAACACATAACATGTCATATTACACACATATATACAAATTAGAGCAAACAAAAATATTATTGATATAAATTAAAATAAACAATTTTGTTAAATAAAACAATTTACACATAATATTGTAAAAAGCATAACTTTCACAATATTAATCGGATTTCAACGAAACGAAAAGCTGTAGTCTTGAAATTTAATTTAGTTTAATAATAAAAGATAAAATTAAAAATTCAAATATGTTAAATTTTAAATTTAAAAGTCAAAGTTTGACCATATTGACCAAAATTCACATTTCTAGAAAATATTCTATTTATTCATGTTTGGAATTATAATTCATATAAAAATCAAAATTTATATTTAAAATAACAAAATTTTCATTTTAAATAAATAAAATAAAGTTTTTAAATCAAGAAATTCAATTAAAATAATCATAAAATACAAGGTTGTTACACTCTCCCCCACTCAAATCTTTTCATCCTCGAAAAGAATGAACAAGGAAAAGTAAGATAGACAAAGCAAATAGTACCTGAAAAAAATAATTCCGGATTCGAAGCACAAATGCTCTCCTTCGTCTTCCAGGTACAATCCTGATCATCAGTACTCCACTGTACTTTGACCAGACTAGCAGATTTCCTTCTTAGCTACTTCGTACCTCTGTCGATAATACGAGTGGCTTTCTCTCGAGAGTCAGATTAGGCTCAAATCCAAACTATCAAGAGTAGAAGGCTGAACAATAAGAGATGGGTCATAAAGATACCAGCGAAGATGTGAGACTGTAGAAAGCTTCTCGGGCAAATCCAAATGATAAGCCAAAAAACCAACTCTTTCCACAATGCGAAAAGGACCCTTGAAGAGGAAGAAGGTAGGAATAGCTAGAAAGAAAAGTAGGTTGAAAAACCAGGATGAACCATTATTTGAAACCATATAAATTTCAATTTAAAATTTTTATTTATAACATCTTAAACATTTTATAATATGATGAATAGTCATCTGATTCAAATTTGTTAGTTCGAAGTAAACAATGTTTAAAACATTTTAAATTATGCAGAAAAGTAAAATAAATGATCAAAATATCCTTATATAATACTCTATCAAAATACTTTTATAACTCGATGTCTTAACAATTTTATTCTCGTTCCTGCAGACTCTGGCCACGCGTTGATCAGGCGCAAAGCTAGAATTCTCTAGGTACTTAGTAGACTTGTTTCAACACCCAATGAAGATACTGAAAAACTTTTAAAAACAGATACAGAAAGTACAATCCAAACAAAACAACCAAACCAAAACATTGTCTAACCATGGATCATAGATACACAATGGTTATGCCTGGATCCCCCAGGAAATATCTGTATCCGTAAGCTATCTCAGCCCTGCAAATTACGCCACGATGACTAGTAGACCGCAGATAGACAATGGTTACGCCTAGATCCCCCAGGAAACATCCGTACCTATAAGCTATCTCAGCCTATGGATTTTGCTACTAAAAACGACCTACATAGATCGCAGATACACAGTGGTTACGCCTTGATCCCCTAGGAAACATCCGTACCCGTAAGCCATCTCGGCCATACGAATTATGCTATGTAGTCACGCTCGTAAGACCATGGAGGTCGCCATGGAATTCGATGGACACTCAAGTATCATATCCGAAAAACCCAAATCAGAGAGAATAATATCGATAGAATGAATCCACAATGTAGCCACAAAGCGGATATCAAGCAGAAGGCACTTTCCATATCTTTACTTCGAAAAGTTGTATCATATAGTACCTTTCAAATCACTTTCAATTATCATAATTATACAAAGTCTATCATATATAAGATTTTTATTTTCAGATCGAATACTTTCCAAATCAATAGTATATCAAATCACACTTATATAGACTTCGATTATATAAGATTGCTCTTTCCAAATTGAGTACCTTTCCAAAATGATAGTTTTCAAATCAACTTTATACTTATACAAATCAGTTTTATATAAGTTCGGTAACTCCCAAATCAAGTATTTAATAAAATAAGGTTCTCAATTTCAATTCCTTTCAATAACATTTCAGTTTCAAAATCATATATGATTTCGCCAAATCATTTCTTCCAAATTATATATTCAGTTTCAAAGTGTCTTAAAACAATAGGTTTAGAAAATAATCCCAGTTTCCAAATCGACAAAATTTAGGTCAAACAGATTCATTTCCAAAACCATCATACAAATACTGGGTTTTACTATCCAATCTATTTTCAAAACCAAATAATTTTCTCAAAATCAATTACACCCAAAATGATTTCCAAGTTTATAACTATCCCTTTAAAACTTTTAAACTATTTATTTCCATATATGGACGATTTTATTTACCTTTTAAAAAAAAATTAGCGTTAAAAATTAAACCTTGTTTTGGAAGTGTTCGAACATTAAAAATAGTCGGAGAAACCAAATTTTCCAATCCAAGAGTTGGAAATCAGCAACAAATAAGTAAATCAATTCCAATAGATAAGGTTATACCAAAACAAATCTGAAACTCGAGGACTGAACACCGGCTTACTTTAAATCATTTCAAATATATATATATATATATATATATATATATATATATATATATATATATATATATGTATATATATACACACACACACACACACATACATACATACATACATATATCTTTCTAATATCAAACCATACATTGAAATCTGAAATCAAAATTTGTTTCGCAAAATCATTCGCATAGAAAAGCTACTAGAGTGGCCTCTCCTCCACTTTGAAACTCGAAAATTAATGTCGATGATACATGCGCTTATCACCGAAATTATTTTCTAGTGACATAAGTGAGTTCTGGACTTCTATTTTATTGAACTTCTTTGAAATCTCTTCGAAATCATTGGAATTCATCCGAATACATTTGAAACATTTCTTATTTGGAAAATATCTTTAAATCATATTATTATTATTATATAATTTCCAAAATCTTAAAACCAATTTCAAAACACCGAAGTTCGATTCCCCGAAATTCAAATTCAAAACCCTTCAATTATAAATCATTTTTATATAAATCAAATTTCTTATAATTTTTCAAAATATCAAATCCTTTCAAAGCTTTTAATTTTCATTTTTAAAAGGTATATAATCCTTATCGAAAACATTTCACTTTTATATCTAAAATGTGGTCATCCTAATCAAAATAATAATTTCGATGTATGCATAATTTCAAATACAACCAAACACAAATTTTCCAAGGGATAATTCAAAGATGGATTTCAAAACAAACAGAGATTCAGATTTAGAGGAACTCTAATCAAATAGAATTCTGGTTCCAAGATAAGCTCGAACGAAGATGAGATAATTTTATTACCAAATAGAAGATGGATAAGCCTATATAAATCATGGAAGACCTTAATTGGTCAACCGTGACTTCAGGAATGTAATCAATGCGGAAACTTACGGCAAATCGACATCCGATCTCCAGAAATAGAATCCAAGTAGAGCGGGAGATAGATAGCATCCAAATCCAAGGATGCATGAATCTCTGGTGAATCAATGCCAATTGTAAGGGAGTTTCACCCCCTTTACAAAGCATTCAAAGATTTGCGGAATCATCGATCTTTATAGAGGTCATTCCAAAGTGGAGTATGGAATGCTCCAAAATCAAAAGGATAAAATAGGAAAAACAAGACTGGATTTCAAAACAAGTAGGATCGTTCCAAAGTTCAAGGAATCCTAATCGATAAGAATCCTAACCAAATAGATTACTAACAAGGTGGATACAGAAGGGATGAAGTTTAGAAAATTTTGATTTCAAAATAAGAAAAATAATAATTTATACCAATATAATCTTTGAAAATCCTTTAAAATCATTTGAAAATCATTTTATGCTTCGAAAATACGTTCTCTCACAAAGAAATGATTCTGAGATTGATTTCATTCATTCTAGGGTATTTCTACCCTATCTCTAATGAGTTTTTGCTCCGTAGGCTATGGTTTGCCTAAAATCAAAGCTCTGATACCAAATGTAACAACCCGTTATTTTCATCCATTAGCATCCGTACATGTCGGACTTGAATTGCTTAAAATGCCGCATTGTAATAAAATTTGAAGCAAATGAAATCATCACACAGAATCACAGACACAGAAATATCAGAATAAACTCGCAGCGGAAATAAAAATACCATAGTAGTTCATGAAGCTACTATAACAAAATCTCAAAACAATATACACAATATCAGTCTGAAAACAAACACAATAGAGATGCCAAATACACAGAAGATCACTAATACAAGAGCTGAAATAGAACAATTGAAACTGAAATAGATAGATAACTATATAAGCAGAATCTCTAACGATTCCTAGCTCCAGAAAGAGAAATCCAAAGCTGTAATACTTAGGCTGTCCTAAGCGTAAAGTAAAACACAAAATACTCGAATCAGGACATACATAATTATACAATGTAAACCAACTCAAGTGAACTGTAGTAGTAATGCACAATAACTTAAAGGATGCTTGGGATCGACCATCCTCTAAGGATCCATAATTAACTGTAATAAACGCTATCATAGAAATGTCTATATTAAAGTAAACTAAGAAAATAACAGTGCTAATGTGGCTAGGGTAGCGTAGAGCTGTAGCAATCGCTCACCTCTAGTCACACTCTCAAACTGAAGGTGTTCATCCAAAAATCACAAGGCATACAGAGAAGTGCACCCATGGTTAAATTTCCAAAAAGATTTATAATTTCGAATTAAAATCATTCATTTAAACCATAAAAGGTGGAGTCATTATACCTTCAAATCAAATATTAAATTCCCAAATTTTTAGCCTTTCTAAACTCATTTATTCACTTAAATACATTAAAATAGTGAAATTTCAACTTTTGCAGCTCTTAGAAAATGCTACAATAAGTTACATTTGAAAACAATTCAATTCAGCAAAGATAGGCATTTAAAACTGCTGTAATAGTTCAGTTTTAGTTGAAAAATAGTTCAATTCAACAAAGATAGCATTTACAAAACTGCCGTAATTGTTCCGGTTTCAAACTAAAGATTCAATTCAATTCAGCCAACTGCAACACTTAACAAGTGCTACAATAGCTCTTTCATTGGTTTTTAGCCTTTTAGTTCACTTCTGCAACTACAACACTTACAAAGTGCTGCAGATTCATTTATTCCATATTTTAGTTCATTTCAGAAACGATAGCATTTCTGAAGTGCTACTAAAAGAATTTCCAGATTTATAATAGAATTTCAGCAACAATTAAATTTCAATTTAAACCATTTTAACTTATAAAATTTCATATTTTCCATATTAAAAATGTTCATTTAAATAACATTTAACTTATGACTTCTATAAAGTAAATTTCATAGTAAAAATCAAATTTTAATAATTCACTTATAAAAATCAATATACAATTTTCCCCAATTTCTGCATTTACTTTACACTTTAATTTAATTTACCATTTCATAAATTAAACTAAATTTTTATTTTATTTTCTTAACTTAAATTTTATTTCAAACCAAATTCCACATTTTTCCAAGTTAAGTTATATTTCAAATTTCACTTTTATGCATTCATTTATTTAACCATTTTAATTCATAGAAAAATCAAATACACTTTATTAAGTCATTTTCAATTCAAATTTAAATCAAATTATCATATTTTATTTGCTAAACTTAAACTCCATTTTTAAACAAAATCTCAAATTTCAAAATTTATTTATATTTTAAATTCAACTTTACCATTTATTAATTTAACTTATTTAACTTGTAGAAAATCACTAATACATTATAAAATCATTTTAAATTCAAATTTACATCAAAATATCATAAACTTACATTTTAAAATACTCTTAAAATTCCAAAAAAAATATATATAATAACCAAGGGTCTATATAAAATTTCTAACCTAAGTCAAGTGATACGGATAATATATCTTTCCAAACCGTAATTTACAAAGAAAAATCCGGGTTCTATCATTTCAAACCCGCGATCCCAAGTAAATTAAAATAAATAAAATCGGTCAGGTCTATCATTTCAGCCCATTACGATTTTTTCCTATTCTAAAGTCCCTTCAGGTATGTATCATTTTAACCCCAAGCGATTCTATTCTACAGGGAACTTGCAGTGTGAGAAACAGATATAAACAAACAGTATAGCAGCATATGACAGTAACAGATGATATGACAGGTTTATAAACAGGGTTAATATCATATGATTCATATCACAGGTAGGTATAACATGATATAGCAATTCTACACATTCACTTGGTGTCACTTCACAATTTATATAAGTAAAGATGTCATGAGTGAATACTCACATTTCAAGCTGGAGTAAGCAATTCAAACACACGAATAAAAATCCAGAAAGCATGATAGCACGAATTTGATTTAAGTGGAGTGGAGAGCCAAGTGTTAATCTTGTATTTGACAACAAAATAAAGCAAGTATACATATAAATACAATACTAAAACTATTGGAGCAAAAATTGGAAATAAAGCCTACAAAACACATCACCAAGCTTTCAATTGATTTTGCTTGACTCCAAATCACATTTGCTCGGCCATAATGCAATTTTGGCTCGGTCATGAGTGTTTTGGGTTGAAATGGATCTGGTTATGGGGTCATAAAGGCGAAATGTGAAGGGGTTTTTGAGTTACAACATGAAGAAGGTCAAGTACAAGGCAAAAATGGAGTTTTAGTGCAAACTTTAGGCTCAGCCATGCAAGAATGGGCTCGGCCTTGGCATGTGCAGACCTGGTGGTGGCTGGAGTGAAGGCTAGTGGTGGTGTACAAGTTGGTGGTGGTGGCTAAGGGGGTGGCCGAAGTGGAAAAATGAAGGGGATGTGAAACTAGGCTCGGCTATGGCATGGTTCAAGGTGTTTTTGCAACTTTTGGTGGTGATTGCTCCATTGGATGGCCACGGCCAATATAGGTCAGAGAGGTGATGTTCAGGCCGTGTATGGTGAGAGGAAGAAGGTGATGTAGTCGTCGGAGGAGGTGGTGAGGTGTTAGCCGAGCAAAGCATAAGAAAAACAAGCAAAACTAATTAAAAATTCAATAGAAAAGTGAATAGAAAAGTAGAAATAAAAGAGAAGAAGCCATTACCTTTTCTCAGATCTGAAAATAGGCATGAGAAATGAGAAAGAAGTTTCTCACATGAAATTTAATACAAAACTCACGGCAATTTGTTTGGAAAAGACGGTCAAAGAAAATGAAAAGACTATGCATTAAAAGTCATATGTTGAAAGGTTTTTAGTCTCTTGGAATTTCCTATTTCATTTATTCAAATAAACCAAAAGAAAAATCATATAAATAAAATAAAAATTAAAACAAAAATAAAGTGAAAAATAAAATAAATAATTATTCTTAGGAAAATAAAAAGTAAATGAAGAAAATAGTTATTATATTGAAACTAGAATTTAAAAATATAAACAATATATAATTAACATTGGAAAATTATAACTATAATTTTAAAATTTATTTAAAAATAAAATCAATACATAACATGTCATATAACACATATGTACACAAATTAGAGCAAACAAAAATATTATTGATATAAATTAAAATAAACAGTTTTGTTAAATAAAACAATTTACACACAATATTGTAAAAAGCATAACTTTCACAATATTAATCGGATTTCAACGAGACGAAAAGCAGTATTCTTGAAATTTAATTTACTTTTATAATAAAAGATAAATTTAAAAAATTAAAATATTTAAAATTTAAAATTTAAAAGGCAAAGTCTGACCACATTGACCAAAATTCACATTTTTGGAAAATATTCTATTTATTCATGTTTGGAATTATAACTCACATAAAAATCAAAATTTATATTTAAAATAACAAAATTTTCATTTTAAATAAATAAAATAAAGTTTTTAAATCAAGATTAAAATAATTAAAATATAGAATTAAAATAATCACAAAATACAAGGTTGTCACAATCTCAAATTGTATGTGTAACTCACAAACACCGTAGCAACAATGTAAAACTACCTTACCCATCTCAAATTGCATATATCTTCAATATCCAACACAAACATGAAATATCTTACCTATCAATCCAAATTATTTTGTCCGGATCCCGCTAATGAAGAAAATGTGTCATGCTTCTACATACATGCAGCAATGCGTTCGTCCAGCAACTGGGTCATCTCCATAGATCGACGACTATCTCATTCCTCCAACTCAGCAATCCTAGCTCTCAAATCTACAATCTTCGCATTGTCCTAAGATTTTTCATTCATAATATTATTTTTCAAATAATATTAGTTAAAAAATTATTTGGTCTTTTTTCTAATATAATATGTTTGAGGTTCTAACTTATTCAACCGTTAAACTATTTAATCGAAAACTATTTGGTTCGTTCAAAATAAAATAACTTGAATTAAAGCGAACTAATTGTGAACAATGTAGTATTTAAGAATGTATCCGACATTCAGGAGGTGAATTTAGAACAATAAACATATATATTCTTTTTTTTTGGAAAAAGGCACTTTATTAATAAAAGAGACATATACTTCCATAATATGCCTCATTAAAACCTTTCAACCCCTAACCTAAATAAGTGCGTTATAAAGGAAAAAGAATACATATCATTTCCGTATATTAACAGTACAACAATCCGGGTTCTGTACCAAGCTGTCAAACAGATGAAGGAGTAAAGCAAGATGAAGGACACACTCAAAACCATCCGTATGAGCAGCTTGCATCAGAAAAAACAAATAAAATATAAGGCAGACACAACACCTTCCAACTAATACACTAATACAACAGACCAAATAAAATAAAAAAAGAAACAAATGGCGACTCGACTTCACACACAACCGAAAGGATGGAGAGAGAAGTACGATTCCTAAAAACATAGATCTATGCTCTTAAACCAGCAAAGATAATGGCAGAAGCGACAGAGGAGAGCATTCTTGAAGTCCAGTCTTGAAGTCCAGATAGGAATCAAGGAGGGCGGTTGCATTCTTGAAGTCCAGAGAGGGATCAAGGAGGGCGAAAGCATTCTTGAAGTCTAGAAAGGAAGCAATAGATAATGGCAGAAGCTAAACATACACTAGAAAGGAATCAAGGAGGGCGAAAGAATTCTTGAAGTCCAGTCTCCAGATCTAGCTTCATGACGATAAGTTTTTCCTCTAAATTTAACTTCTGAGCTTGAAATCTTTGTTGAATAAGATGTTTGCTTTCAACAAATATTTGCTTGATTCTTAGCTTGAACGGTTGTTCGTTTCCTTTAAAAACACGATTATTTCGTTCACACCATATGTTCCATATGATAGTTGTAAAGAAAATGCTAAAAATACATTTTATCGACGACTTAATTTTTTCCTGAGCTTGAGTAATCAAAGCCAGTAAAAAATTGAGGTCATAGTTCGAATCTAGCTTTATATTTAGCTTGGCCATAAGATCATCCAGTATATTCCTCGAGTACGTGCATTGAAAAAAAAGATGATTTTTATCCTCGTTGTGATTAACACACAACACACATTTTTGATCCATGGTAGGAGACCACTTACTAATTCTGAGCTTTGTTTGTAACTTGTCTCTTATGGCCATCATAGAACATGTAGACATTTTAGGAGCACATCCTTTGTCCCGTATGATTTTGGTCCAGTCAAACTCAGTAAGTCTGGTTTTAGCTATATTCCATGCAGATTTTAAAGAAAAATGACCTTGTTTATTAGGCAGCCACCACCAAAAATCCTGTTTCATGTGTTGATATATGAGAACTTTTCTAACCTCTGTATGTGAGTTCATAGGGATAAAACTAAGACTATGTTTCCATTTGTTATTAGATATGAGCCTCGAGGCTCTTTTGTGACAGCCATCCACAATATTCATGATATTCCATCCATATATGTCAATTAAGTTAGATCCATGTAGCCATGGATCAAACCATATATCAGTATTATCTCCATTTACGATTTTTCTGTCTATATGACCCTTGCACCATTGTCTAGCACGTAGTATGGTCTTCCAAGTATGTGAAGCATTATTATCCATTCTGGCAATCCAGAAATTTGCCTTTATGCAGTATTTGTTGTGAATCCACTTTGCCCATAAAGAGTCTCCATTAATATAATTCCATAGTAATTTAGCTGCAATGGCTTTTGCAATATCTTCAATTTTCCTGATTCCCAAACCACCTTCACTTTTGGTTTTGCACACCTCATCCCAACTCATTTTATGAGACTTTGATTTCCATAAAAAATTTGCACACAAAGAATTGATTTTTTGTATAACAGATGCAGGAAATTGAGAAATTTGTAGCCAAAAATGTAACACATGATGAATTACATTTTTGATGAGTTCTACTCTGCCACTAATATTGAGAAATCTACTTTGCCAGTTACTGAATTTTTTTATTGATTTTGTCGATAAGCAAACCAAAGTCTCTAGCTTTCAGAGAGTTATTAGAGGAATGCCTAGATATCTGATTGGCAGGTTATCAGGCTTAATTTGAATTATGACAACAATTTGTTGCTTAAATTTTGCCCCTTTGCTGAAGAATAAGCTGCTTTTTCCTGTATTTAGTTCGAGGCCTGTATGATTTTTCATGCTTTGAAAGATATAATGTATGGTTTCCGCATTTTTAGTAGTAGCTTTAGCCAGAACTAAAATATCATCAACATACAGTAAATGAGTAATAATTGGCTCAACTTGATAAATAGGGCTGAGATTTCCTTTTAGGAATTCAAGTTCCAAATTCAAAGTCAAGAATTCCATAGCAATAGAAAACAATAAGGAGAGAGAGGGTCCCCTTGTTTGAGTCCTCTCGAGCTATTTAAAAAACCATAAGGGGAACAATATATTAAAATAGAAAACGAAGGAGTGGATATACACTCATATATGAGATTAGCAAAGGAAAGTGGGAACCCTCTAGAAATCAACATATGATGAATAAATTCTCTATTGATATTATCATAAGTCTTATGTAAATCAATTTTCATACAAACATTATTTGAGTTTTTCCTGTTAAAGCTTATGACCATCTCATAAGCAAGAAGTGAATTTTCAGATATTGATCTATTTGGTATGAATGCATTTTGATTATATGATATTAAGTCATTCATGTAAACTTTCATTCGATTGCAAAGAAGATTAGCTAGAATTTTGTAAATAACATTACACAGAGAAATTGGACGAAAATCTGACATGTTAGCAGCATCGGGGATTTTAGGAACAAGGCAAATGAATGTATGATTAATTTCATTAATGATTTTACCAGATTGAAGAATATCATTCATAGCTTCCCAAATATCCATTTTAATGTTGTCCAAATGGGCTTTATAAAATTTAGAGTTGAACCCGTCTGGACCAGGAGAGCTATTATCATTAATCTGAAAAACAGCCTCTTTGATTTCTTCCATCTGAAAAGGTCTACACAATTTTATTCTTGCATTCTCTGTTAGAATTTTCTTGCAAGTAATGTTAGGAGATTGATTTGAGGCTTGTGACAAATGGAATAAATCTGAAAAATAGCAAGTAGCTTCTTCAGCAATTTTCTTCTGATGTTGATATCCACATTCCATTGCTATTAAAAGTAAAGTTGTTTCTTCGGTAAGGCTTACTATCAGAGATTTTACTGTAGAAGAACTCCGTAGGTCGTCCCCTTTTGTAAGCCAATTAAATTTCATTTTTTGTTCATTGTCGATGGCAACTTTCCTCATCATCTTGTGCAGATAATCACAGTTAGTAGAATAATTATCGAAGAGATTTTCATCAAGAGGGTTGCTAACTAATTGATTATAGATACTGTTGTTTTGTTCTTTCAGTCTATTAATCATTGCTTTCACATTGCTTTTATTACTTGACCAGTTCTTCAGTTTACTTTTCACTGTTTTCAGTTTGCAGATCAGCTTATAAAGTGGACTACCAGTGCAGCAAAAAGTTAAAGTCTCGTGAATTACTTGGTGATAATCATCATAGACATGCCAAGAATTTTTATATTTAAAAGGTATCTTCCTCTTTCTAATGTTTTGCAATTGAAGACTAATTAAAATTGGGGTATGATCACTCAGAGAATGATTACCAAAACAAATACCAAAATTGTCAAATTTATCAAGCCATAGACAATTAACAAACACACGATCTATCTTACTATGTATAGAAACTGAGTTACCTCCTCGACAAGTAAAAAAATTGCCTGAGAAGTCAGGCTCCACTAGCTTTGATAGAGTTATACATTCACTGAAATTTTGATGTCCAGCTGAATTAAATCTGCCATTGTTCATCCTATCACTGCTATAAAGAATGGATTTAAAGTCACCTGCCACGATCCACGGCAGGTTGAATTTCTTGGATTGGCAAATGATGTAATCCCATAATGCTTTGCGATTCTCTTCCTCATTATATGCATAGATTACAGTGCACATTACATTAACGTTATTAGCACTATAAAGTATACTTGTTATGAATTGCTCATTAGTGTGTAAGATAATAGTGGTCCATATAGACGCGTCCTAAATGATAAGGATTCGACTTCTTCGATCATCAGAAATGTTATGGGAGAATTTCCATTTTTTTATCAATTTTATTTATAAAACTGTCAATAGATTAACGAGAGAGCTTATTCTCAAGAATCCCAATAAGGGAAAACTTATTCGAATTAAGAATATTTAGAACTTCCAGCTGTTTGTAGGGAGCATTCATCCCCCTAATGTTCCAGAATAGGAACTCCATTAACAATTGTTATTAGGGTTGCTACTTTCTTCTAGGTTAGTATCTTTTCCCATGGTCTTAGCTTTCTTGGACTTTTTGTTTTTACCTTTCAGCTGATTAACAAGATTTGACCATGCAGGATTATCCATTACTTCAGAGTTTGAAGAGGCTTTGAATTCAAATGGAGCTTCCTCTGGTCTAGTTTTGCGAGTTGTTTTTGGTTTGACGAAAGATGAGAGTTCTGGATTGGACAAGGCTTCCCACTGACTCGAAGATGGATCAATTGTCATATTTGCCGAGTCTTCTTTTGAAGAATTATCAATAGAGTTTGTGAGTTGTATCTGATTACGAGAATTTGAATAGTTAGTGTCATTCAGAGAGTGCAATTTATCAATTATATAATTATCTGCTGTTGTAATAAGAGTCAAACTAGAATTAGTTGACTAGACTTTTTGTAAATTGAGTAGAGCATTGTGAGTAGGTTTTGAAATTACATCTTTTATCTGAGGATTGTTAAAAATATTTTGGTCTGAAACATTTGGAAGATCTTGGATTTTATTAGTTTCATTAACCGAAATAGACATCTGATTGTCTGGTTCTTCACTTGACACACAGTTATTTGGAAGAGATTCATTGGAATCAATATTCATTTCTAGAAGATCATCTACTGTATTTTGTTTTGCCTTAGGAACCCACACTTTAGGAACCCACACTTTGTTAAATCTCTGTACCTTTTTGTGTAAATTTCACTATTCCAAAAAACCCCTAGCGGCCACCATCTTCCTCTTCCCCGCTGCTTTCGTTTTCGCCTTTTCTTTTAGTCTGTGATTTCCTTCGCTTCAATCTACTATGCTTCCCTCAATTCCTAAAAGTGATTAGTGATATCCATACCCCGACCCACCGCCGATTTCCCCTGATCAACCACCGGGATTTGAACCCCGTGAAACTATTGACAACAGTCCCGCATCTGATGATGGTTTCACCCCAGTGTTGTCTTGCAAATGGAAATGACAACTCAAAACCGATTCTACTAAATTTCGCCTTCAAGCCGTGAGAAGTACAGATCCAAACACTAGCGGAATAACAAAACCAAACTTTCCATTGAACCAGATAGGTCCACTAGCCCTATTGTTTCTGATATACGCACTACCCCTCAGAACAAAAATAATGGGTCCAAGCTAAATGGAATTTTACGTCCACTTCAAGAAAGCATGGAACGAGGTTGTAAATGGAAATAATATTCCAATTCCCGTTCCACTGAAATTTTACCACCCACGCGAAGTTAACTCTTTGAAATGTGCTAAAATGTCCGCTGACGTGATTTCGGATGACAAAAAAACAATGGAGTAACGCCATCGTGGTTTATGTGGTTGGCCCTAAACCGTATTATCCATATTTTAAGGACTACATCATTAGAGTTTGGAAACCAGCCGAGGACTTTTCGATCTTTTCGATGGAAAATGGATTCTATGTGATTAAGTTCAACATAGAACAAGATTGTGTGAATGTTCTGGAAGGTGGACCCTACTACTATAACAAGAAACTTATGATGATGAAGAGATGGCATCCAGGAATGCAACTCAACAAAGAGCTACTTCATTCTATTTCGATTTAGATCCGTTTTCCCGATTTGCCACTTGACTTTTGGACGGAAGAGTGGATAAGTCGTATTGCTTCCGTGCTTGGATCTCCTATCAAACTTGACAAATTCACCGAAGGTATAATTAAGATAGCATTTGCTAGGGTTCTAATAGAAATAGATAATTCTTTTAAATACCCTAATAAAATTCCTATCCTAAATGAGAAAGATGAGATTATATGGCAAGAAGTTGTTTATGAATGGAAGCCTAGCATGTGTTCTAACTGTTCGAGTTTTGAACATATATATTCTTATTTGCTAAATATTATTTAACTAGAAAAACAACAACATTGTTATCTCATTAAATTTTAGAAAAAATATAAAAGTATAACAGATATTTGTAATATTAATCAATTATATAAATTAAAAAATACTTAGTATGTAATAAAATAAATTTATTACTATTAAATTATGCATAATTAATAAAATGAGTGCTTTTTTCTAGTGTTTTAATTTTGGTAGATTATTATGAAACTACAATAAATATATTGTAAAAGAAAACTTAATGAAATAAAATTATGTTTAATAGTTTTGATTTATAGTATTATGTAAGGAGATTTAGTGGGTGTGTAAAATTCATACGCTGCACATATGGTCGTAAGGACGGCGTCGGAAATTTTTTACGCCAAAGTAAATTTGTCGAAAAATACCATTGTCATAGGAAAGGCGTAGTAAATTTTCTATGTCTTTTCTATGCCAAAGTTTTACGGCCAGAAATTTTCTATGTGTTTTCTATGCCTAAGTTATTTTTCTACAAATTTATGTGGGAGTAGAAAGGCATAACGAATTTCCTATGTTTCTTCTACATCTCTAACCCTTTCTGTCTCTTTGCCACGTCTTACCTACTAAATCTCAAGTCTAGCTCGATATTTCACATTAAAGTACATATATTTAACTGAATCACATAATCTAGAATTATTTACGTAGATCCAATTAATCAATATTTAATGGGGAAATTAATTTAAAGAACAAAAATTTATATGTTTTTAGCCTCAAGGACAGGACCTCAATATTTTAACCACAAGGACAAACATTCTCCTAAAATTAATCATAAGGACAAACATTCCTCATAAATTATTCATAAGAATAAACATTCTTCTAAAACTGCTGCCGAGCTAAAAATTGATACCTAAAAACTGCTACCGATAACTACAAACTGGTATTTAAAAAATGCTATCAATAACTAAAAAATGATACCTAAAGAAAGTTGTCCTTCATGCTAAAATACTAAAAGTCTGCCCTTGAGGCTAAAACGCTGAGAAATTTTGTCATTGATAATAATTTCTTGATTTACTAATCCGTCCATTAAATACAAAAAAAGGATAGTTTCAATATATACACATGATTGTATCAACAAAAGTGGACAATATATATATATATATATATATATAACATAATATATATTATACACATAAACATAATAACAATCTTGATTTGTGTTATGTTATCCCGGTGACATGTTGTATCTAAGCACCATTTCCGAAAAACAAAAATCTTGATTTGTATTCTGTTTACCTCATTGAATTTATCCTATATTGCAAGTGAAATTTAGCTTTTAATTTTAGATACCTATATTTTAAAATTTCTATAACTATTTACAAAATTCTCCTCAATCCCTCCTAATATTTTCTTTTTAAGTACGTATATTTGAAATAATTATGTAAGCCTAAATTTAAACTATTTAAATAAATCCAGTAAACTAATATTTTTTAATTTATCAAATAAATCATATAATGCGATAATTTCAATACACATACACACAAGTACACACCCCATATTCATATTAACAAAAATCGTAAAATTGCTTTTTATTTGAATTTAAAAATATAAAAATCACATGATATATATGATTATAAATAATAACAATAAACTTAATTTAGTTAATTTATCATAATAAATTGATCCCACATGCATTGCAAAATTCAACTTTTTTACTTCAAGCACCGACATTATTAAGTTTCTACAATTATTTATTAAACAACCTTCTCTACCTTAGTATTTTATATTTAAGTCAATATGTTCATATTATTTACATAATATCAAATTTAAATACAAATAAAATTGCCTAATATTTTTAATTCGTCTACCAAATCCTAGAAATATGGTAGCTTTGATATGTATACAATATTCATATTCACAAAATTGATAAAATTAAATTTCATTCAAATATAATGGTGCATAAAGCACATAACATAAATTATCTATACTATAAAGAAAAACCTTCAGTCAACCGGTCAAATTAAAGCCTTTTATCCACTCTCCAAATTGCCCCCAATTCAAGTTAAAAACAAAACATTTCACGGGGCAGTTCAGTCTTTTCCCCCACCCACCCCACGTTGTCCAGTAATTTCTCTCACACGTCTCCGTACCTACCTCTTCTGTTTCCTTTCTTTTCCTCTTCATTTCCACTTTCCTTCAAATCCACTTTCGCCTCATGCACAAAAAATGGCAACTCCCATCCTTCACTTCCCTAATCGTCACCCCCATATTGACCTTACTTTACTCCCCCTTCTCCTTCCCTTCTACTGTCTGCAGCCAAAGCCGATTTGTACTGTCTACAGCCATAGCCGATTCGGCCGCGCCTACTATCGGCCATCACGATCGTCCATCAGCATTACATCCACTTTCCACCTGCAGCGAATGCCGACACCATCTCCGTGGCCGATTATTGTTCACACCTTCCACCATCGACGGTCTTCATTTCCTAAGGTACCATCTCCACCTCTCTCCCACTTTTGATGTTTTGATTTTACCAGATTTATCGTCCCCTCCCTAATTGAACGTAACTCTGCCTTGGATTCCATTTTCTTCCCCCTCTACGTCCGCCTTAACTTCCATCACCTAACTTCCTCCTTCTATGTCCCACTGTCCTTCTGCTACCAAATAAAATCCACCCATTTTTACTGAATTTACAGCAAATTTTAACCACTTCCTACCACTATTTCTTTTCAAATTATTATCTTTTAGCAAACAACGGCAGCCAGATTTCAACCACGGCACTCTACGAAGCCCTTTTTTTACCTTCTTTTTTTTTATCAATTTATCTTTCTATACTTTCGGTTTTGATGGTCATAGTAAATTTATTTCCACCGAATCTCAAAGCTTTGGTTACTCAACTGCTAGCTTTAGATTTTGATTTTCGAAAATTGTTTTGCATCATCTTTGTATCTAATTGTTTTACATTTAAAATAACAAATAATCACAACTGTTTGATTTCTCTGGCCAGACTTTTTTCAATTTGAAAGTTCTCAAATAATCAGATCCTTTGTTAGATGTTATTATTATGAAATTTGGAAGGAAGTAAAATAATTATCTAGATGACATTTTGGCTTTTCAAGTAGTGATATGGATCTATGCTACATGAATTGGATGTTTTTTTGCAGTTATTTTTGGTTTATTATACTGTTGATTTTATGGTTTAGGAAACTCTGACAATGAAAAGAGGATTGATTTGCTCTGGGACTGGCAATTATGTCTACACATTCGGGATGCTAGATTTCCATTCCAACTCAAAACCAAGTATTCACTTTTTTTCCATATTATTTCATGCTAAGTCTGACAATGGTTAGTAGCAAACAAAACAAATACATTTATCACAACAAGCACGGAAGAATTCGGCTTTTAAGAAACTTGAACACTGATGGTAATTGTAATTGTTTTCATTCTTATAGGATCGAAATCAGTTTTTTATTTTATATTTGGAAATTTATGTTCAACCGCCTCAGAAGAAGGAAAGCAAACTCTAATGGTAATTGTATCACCTTCGTCAATTATTCACCTTTCTTCCATCTCTAATGGAAATTATGTCATCTTAATTTATCAAGTAAATTCAGTTCGAACCCTAATTTGTTTCAGATGAAAATCGTAATTTTTTTCTTCTATTGTTTTCATATAAAATTGTAGATGAAGAAGAAGCGTGGACTAACAAAGATGAGTTGGAAGACAGAGGGCTTCGTTTAGATAAGTGAAGAATTGAAAGACAAAAGTAGGTACTATTCTAATGTATTTTTGAATAAGGTTTCATTATTTTCTGCGTTGTACTGGAGTTTTGTTTCAAAATTTGAGAAATTTATTTTGGTTGAATAGAATCATGGTTTAGCTGCTTGATGGATTTGCCTGAACTTTAAAGTGATGCTGACTGAAATTATTTGTCCCGTCGAGCCATATTTTTCCTTCCTGTTGTCCATGGTTTGCTATTACTATATGTTCCATATCTAAATATTAACATATGCAAAGTGAAATGTGAAAACTAACCAATGGATATAAATTAGAATAATGTTTTAGTCAGTTATGCACTTACTACATTTTAGGAACATTTAATGTCCCAGATTGATCATTTTCCCCGATGATATTATTTTTCCAGAATTATTAATTTGCCTAGCGATGGAGTAAAATATTGCAACATCATTCATTGTGTAATAGTCTTCTCAGAGTAAATATAATAAATGAGTTATAGACTATGTGTACTATATAAATTAGCACAATAATCATTTAACAAATTAAAATAAACTAAAATACCTAAATATTATACTGGAGAAAGATAACAGTTAGTAAATTTTTATTATAAAGGTAAATTTAAAGGTTGTACAAATATTCGAGATAGATTGTATACTCCAGACATAAATAGTTTTTTTCTATCTTCCAGTAAATAAAATGCACTCAATTGATGAATGGGAAAGAAGTTAAATTCCATATATCAGACCTTTTCATAGCTGATATAACTAACTTTAAAACAAATATTCGTTGTAATTTCAAACTGGTACATGGATGAAGTTTTTTATAAAGGGAGAGAACAATCAATCATCTGTGATAAATGTGTACATTCCTTATCAATGAATATGGACTATGATTCACAATTTTACATTATATTCTTTTGGATAACAATTTTCTTTTATTTTGTTTTCTACATTATTTTTATGTCTATGTTTTAAACATGGTACCCTTATTCAAATCTTTATGAATTTTTTTTGGAAATAGGTACCAATTACATGTTTATTAACTTTTTAACTTGATTTAACATGTTAGTTAACTTTGTTTTAACAAGTTAGTCTTAATGCTAAACTCTTTTTCCTTTTAGTTTAATTATTATGATTATTAAATTTCGAGTGATAGGTAATTCTGTGGTACATAACAAAATTGTAATGTTTGAACATATGTATTTTAGGACTGCAAGATGTGGAAAGGATTGTCGGTTGAGATGGATAAATTGCTTAAGACCAAACATTAGAAGAAGGAGCTTCAAACTTGAGGAGGAAAAGATCATCATTAGCTTACATTATATGGTTGGCAACAGGTCATTATGTTTATTTACTTTGATTTGATTATTCCCATTTCGATATTATTGTTTCATACAAATTTTTCAGTACACATATCTTTATACATTGATTTTCACATGGTGATTTTATTATGTGTTTGCTATAATAATAACGTTTTGCTTTAGTTTTCTGAGTGAACTTAAACAGAAAATGCTTGTTGTGAAAATATATTTTGTAATCAATTTGACCAATTTTCATACTTTAAAACTGTCCTTCACTCTACTGGATTTCTTTTAAATATAAATTTTGATTTTCCTTTATTTACATTACTATTTATAATTTTTATGTCATTTCTACCAAGTTTTTTTTAATCATTGGAATGACCGTATATTCTGTAATAGAGTAATACATTTTAAAAAAAAATTCAAAGTTTTCCACAAATGGGTAAATGATGAATGCTAAATTGTCATCATACTATAAAATGATTAACTAAAATGGCAAGCACTTTGATAACTGTTTTATCAAATGACCTATCATAACTATCTTTTGGCAATAAAAATAGAACCCAAGAAATAGTATTTTCTATTTAGTTCTTTTACACAACTAAGATATAAGCTTCTTTTATTCTATGCATGTCATTAATTCATTAATTTTGTTTCGTTCTCATTTTTGTATGGTTAAGTTAGTAATTGAACATTTCTATAAATTTTATTGTCATGCAAATTGAATTATGTAGTTATTTAATCAACTTTTGGTATTTGAGAATCTACATTGAAATTTTGATGTCAATGCAGAAGATTGTGTTTGGAAATTCCTATTACAAACATGTGTATTTAATAAGCAATGAAAATTTTACTAAACTGGATTATACATGTTGATCATTGAAAGTTAGGACAACAACGGTTGCTAATGTAATAAAATTTGATTTATTTGTCTGTTGATTGTTTTAAAAAATTAAATGGCGAGGAAAATGCAAAACGACAAAGGTAATTTTAACTGTACCATCAAAACTATGTATGAATGTAAATTGAATTAGTTTTATTAATAGAAAATATGTCAAAAACACAATTTATAGTTAGACATAATTTATGAACTGTTCCCTTTAGTTTTGGTATGCTAGCAATACCACAGAATCCTAAAGTTGGCATTGTAGTAGGCGAGCCTCAACGACATTACAAAATAATATTCAATGAGAGTACTATCTTTGTTACATTCTCTAATGGTTATCCTTTGATCAAGCAGGAACTACTGAGCTTTTGCATGAGGTATTATGGAGGTATTGAATCTGTAAATACTCAGGCATCGAATGGAAGCCAGCCCCTTCACTATGCTCTCATTTCATGTTACAAAATAGCTACACTTTTTCAAGTTCTCAGTGGTTCTCCAAAGGTTAAGTTCTTATTTAATGGGAAGCTCTCTGGGCAAGGCGTTAAATCCCTTAAAAGAATTATCACAAAGTTGAAACGATGCAGCGAGTAGATGGAGTGGCAGCACACAAAGTTGATTTATGTGAACAAAATGTCATATTTTTAATATTGTATACAAGCAACTTTTGTAAAGCAATTTGTGTATATCTAATAAAGTTATTCACATATGAAGTAATATGCCAAAAGTAAGAATTGTCAATAATAGGAAATTTATTTGTATAGTAAGAATCTTTCAAGATGCTGAAGATGCATACAATTTTTTTACATAGGTCCTCAAACTAATAGATTCAATATTTGGATGGTCAAAACTAATTTTTTAAAATTTTCTACTATATTTACTTCTATTTCAGTCACATATTATAAACAAGGTTCCAACTGTGCTACATCTAAATCAAGTCGTTAATTTTGTCATAATTTAGAAATGCTTACGATTTTATTACCATTCGTGAAACTCACATGCCGGTGGACTAGAACCTAATTGATGTGATCAATTCATATTCTTTACTTAATAAATCAGCATTAAATTTTCGATGACATTAGTTCAGGCTAGGATTGTATAAAGATATACATACGTGAGTTGATGCGATTATGTTTTAACCACTGATGAAGCTTCCGGAGATTCACAAATGATAAATAGAGACTCATCTTTTTAATTTAAATTAAGATGAAATTTGTATATCCATTACATTTGATGTGCTATAGTCTAAATAAAAAGCTAATTTGTCCACTGTTTTACTTTTGTTGTCATCTATATGAATGTGTACTACAACTATATTGAAATAGATATGCAAAATTATTTATGGAGTTGTGGAAAGTAGATCGAGTTTTCTACACTTTTTTGCCTTATTACTGTACTTAAGTTTTGACATCGATCATCTAAGTTTAAAATTCAATTGATATATTGTTTTAACCATCTGTTTTCTTAGTCAAGATAAGTATTTCGTACACTTTTTATGCTATCTCTACAATAATCAGACAAATAAAATTAACCTTGCACTAGGTCAAAATCTAAAAGGTAATATGCCTTAATTAATTTCTTATTAAGTAAACTTGAAAATATCATAGATTATTCGTAGGTTGATATAACTCAAAGGTGCTTCATCATTATCGGGTTTATCTATCGTCTTTCTTACAACATCTTATTTCTATTTAGCTGTCATATCTTCTTCCTCAATTTCCCCATAATTAACGAAAACATTACTGTAATCTCTCACTATATCATAATTACAACAAAGATAAAATATGTCACTTCCTTCTTTGCACACGTCCAACGGACATGCCACTATACTCGTATACACAAATAAAAATAATAAATGTAATTTATATTTATTCGTCGCATTAAATTTAACATACGTTGCATTACGAAATTTTATTTTTAACTTCAACTATCAACATTTCAACACTTCAGAAATTACTTACGAAATCCTCCATGATTCCCTTAATATTTTGTGTTAAGTTTATATATTT
Organism: Allium cepa; assembly: GCA_030765085.1. Lineage (NCBI taxonomy): Eukaryota > Viridiplantae > Streptophyta > Magnoliopsida > Asparagales > Amaryllidaceae > Allium > Allium cepa. Next base: position 7,201,179 of record CM060941.1, read on the forward strand.
AAATTAATAATGTAATCTTAAGTCTAAACTATTTATACGTGAATTTAATCAACTATTATTTGTTAATTCATCTAATAAACCCCAAAAGTGCCATGCCAAAAAAATAAAACCCAAAGTATGACAATTTCAATATGGATACCGTATTCATATTAATAAAAATGGAAAGTTGAATTTTCTTTCAATTATAATGATATATAAATCAAACGCACAAATTTAATTTATAATCCATTTATCTTAACAAATTTATCACATTTGCATCACAAAATTTTGTTTTTACCTTGAAATACCTACATTTTGAAATTTCTACAATTATTTAAACCTTCCTCATTTCTCTAATGATATTTTAAATTTAATTCGATATATTTAAGAAAACTACATACTCTTATATTTAAATTATTCAAATATATTCAATTATCTTGTAGCATTAATTTGTCTAATAAATCAAAAAGATATGAACAAAATCAATATTTATAGCAAATTGATGATGACAGATATGGTAATTTTTTTATTAAAATATAAATATTTTCATTAAATAATATAAATTAGATTATTTATGTAACATCCCACAAATTTTTAATTTAAATTTAGTAATTTATTTGAATTTTTGACAATTTAATAATTGGAAAGTTTAAAATAAAATATATGTAATAAATAAAAGAAATGTATAACAAAACAAGAATTTGCATTAATCATTAAAATAAAATTTAAGAAAATGTATATTGTAATAAAATCACATAATTATTAAAAGTTAATAACTAAAACAAGTTTGCAAGAAAATATACAAGCCAGGCCTATACAAATAGTCATATAAATAAGAAAATGAAACAAAATAACACTTAGCAAAAGATTAAAACAACAAGTTGCAAAAAGAATATACAAACCAGGATAATAAAGTATGCAAGCCTCAATATAAAAATAAAACAAATCAATGAAACAAGATTTAGTACTTATAAAAAACATAAAGCATGAAACACGGCATGCTGTAGATTTACAAAGTAACATGTTTCATTTAATGCTTGCATTAAATGCTTACTCTTCAGCCTCCCTTGAAGAAAGGAGGAAAGCATGTGTTGTACAAATACTGTATAAAGCAACTATACAAAATTTAATTTCAGTACTTTGCTTAAACCCGCCCACCTCTTTTATATATACATGAACATAGTCTCAGTTCCTTCATTCAACAACCTTAGCAGAGAACATAAATTAAAAAGAAAGAAAAACATAAGTGTCATTTATTCACAAACTCAACTTTATTCAAGAAGACAAAACAAAGAAAAGAAAGATCAACTGCAGTTTTCAAAACAAAAGAAAGAGGTTCTCTGTTTTCAAATATTTCCAGGTGAGTAAACATATTCTTTAAAAAGTTTTAAGTTTAAATTAAACAGTTCATGATGTTTTAAAAAGATAGTTTGTATATGCTTTCTATGTTGATATGTATCTGTGCATATATCTGTCACTGGTTCTTCTCTGTTATGAATTACAGGGATGGGTTAATATTAAAACTAAAGTCTATTTGCTTTAATCACTGACAAGCTTGGGTTTTTCAAATAAATCAAGTTGTTTTAATCCTCGAACAAGTTTTTGTAAAGTTGTTTTGAACCTACAGTAAATTATTTTCCACTGGAAACATGTTTTACAGGTTTCAAGTTGAAATTTGATAAAAATAAAAGGTTGTAAAACATTGATTCAAGATTTTAATCTGAATCTATACTTCAATTTATGATTTTTAAAACAAAAATAAAGAATTTTAGATTAGTATTTAAAGGGCAATTTGCATTTGAATAAAAATTGAATTTTTACCAATTTCTGTAAGTGAACCAATTTAAATTGCTGAAAATTGAGTTGAAGCAAGCATAACCATTCATGATGTTGGGAAAAATGTAAATTAATTTTTCAATTGCGTGAATTGGGAGTACGAGTTCGAATTAGGGTTTAGTTTCGAAATTGATATGGTCTGGAAACGTGACGCGTACACCACCTCTGACGCATCGAGTTCGAGGATTTTGTGGGTGATGATGGCTTGGGGTGATGACGTACTATGGCCGAGGTCGCGAAGGATCTGGTGGACCGTGCGAGGAGAATGACGCGAATTGGTGTGGGTACGTTCGAGTTTCAAGTTCTTCGACACGGCGAAATATCGATTCCAGGTTTCTTGGGTTGAATCGATTATCGATTTCGTGTTTAGGTGGAATTTCTGACTTGCCGATGATAGTGATGATCATCGGAGGGGCGGCACGGCGATGTGCACGTGCACGTCGCGTTGCGTATCGGTAGGTATTTAGAACCTGGAGAGAAAAAAAGGGGAAAGGAAGGAGAAGAAGATGGGTACGTGAATGTACAGGGAAGGCTTGGGTTTTTAGTTAATGCTGAAAGGCTAAACATCTTTAATATAAATAGTTTTGTTTAAATGCAAGATACAAACTTTGATAAAAAAAATGGCAAGATGATTGAGAGTCTGTAAAATAATTTAAGATTTGAAAGTTAAACTCAAGTAAATTAGTAGTTAAGAATTTTATTTATAATTAAATGGTTAATAGGTTTGTAATCAAGAAATTTTTAAATAAACTAAACTAAAGAAATATTAACTAATGGTTTAAAAAATAAATTAAGAAATTTACTTAAGTTAAACCAATAAATCTAATTTACATTTAATTTTCAATGTAACAATTAATTGATTTTTAAAGTATAAAGAAGATTTAAAATGATAATTAAGGTAAATAATCGTTATTAATCAATGATTTTGAAAAGAAATTAAGAATGATTTACAAACTTGTAATTAAATTGATTTATGAACAATTAAGTGTTTAAATAAATTTATAAATTAAGAATTTGTTATTCAGATAAATTAAAATCGACAAATCAAATTTAGTGGTTAATTTAAATAACAAATTTTGAAACAATAAAACGAGTTAATCAAGATTTAAATTATTTATTTAAATCCTTATCATTGTTTTAAAATAATTGTGTGGTAAATTTATTTAAACCACATTTGAAATAAATTAACTATTGCCGTTGACTTATATTGATATTTCTGTTCTGATTGTGATGCTATGTTATGTAAATTGCCATGTACTGCACTGTGACTATGATTTGTAATGTATTGATGTGAAAACCCTGTTGCCCGTAAAACGACATTTAAATTTCGATGCGACAGGGAATCAGAGTTCAATTGTTATCCGAAACCCACATCGAACCTGTGTATTTTTGTGAATGACATCCACATGCTTTGAAATTTAACACTCACTATTCGGTTTAGCCGGGAAAGGACCTTTGTGTCATATAACCCATTCCGAATATGTGATACGACGTTATGGATAGCAATTGAAGACCGGTGATGAAGACCGGGTATTTGCGAGAGCGATAGGATTACCTATCGATTGTCTCTGCACCGAGTAGCTACGGTATAGAGATTCCCTATGTGATGGGGAATCCGATCGGGATTGTGAATACCCGGATTGCAAGGACTTCTTTGGAAGTGCCTTCGGTTCTGTTCGAACCCAGAACAGACTTGAATGGATTGTATGTCTGACACTACACTTTGAGATATAAAGCAGATTTCTTTTAAATACATTTCTGTTGGTGGCGGAGAATTTATTTTCTTAGTTTAACACCCTTCTCTGAGACGTACGAGCTCGGAGGTTACGTAGTTGAAGGTTATCAGCGATATATTCCCAATTTGGTAGCGTGGCATGCTGAGTGTTGCTGTGTGATGATCATTGTTTGATCATTTGTGATATGATCATTTGTTTGATCAATTATCTTTGTGATCCTTACTTTGATCATTTGTTGACCCAAAGCATGGTTTTGTACCAAAGCGTAGCTTTGAGGACGAGACTTCGTCGAGCCTCACACCCCGGAATGGTCGAAACAGGAAAGATGCAGCAAGGTTATTAGGGGTAGCACCCCTTAGGGTATGTGCATTTCCTTCTGGATAGAAGTGGTATCATGGTATGGAGCCCAAATACTTTACTTATGTTGATGTCGCAGATATATATATATATATATATATATATATATATATATATATATATATATATATATATATATTATTTTGTGATTTGTTGCTGGGGCCCCGGTTAAAGGTTGGTTACAACTGGGAGATGGCATACTCGTGTCAGTAGTTACCCAGTTAGGGGTAACCCGGCCTTGTGTTGGCAGAGATCCGGTTAGGTTCTCAGGGATGTCCTTCCAGAGGCGTTCTCATGTGGCAGTGGGAAGTTCCTTAGCCTGACCATTGTTGGAAATCCAATTACCAATACGAAACCCTGTACGGTTTTTGTTGTAGAACCTGCCATTTACTTATGGTGGCGCCCCACTGTTTAGATGGTAGCTATAGTAGGCATAGTTCGAAATGTCTATGCCGGCTAAGATTAATATTCTATTTTCGAAATGCTTTCTTCACTATGCACTAATAATAATATCAAAGAATTCTTTTTCTCGTATCCAGCATATTTGACTATCATAAGAAGAAATCTCCTCCAATTCTGCGTTTGCATTGTGTGTGTGGTGGGAGGTCTTATGGTAGTTTCATTTTTAAAAGCATTCCGAAAATTCTTTTATAAATCTAGTTCTTTAATAGTAACTGTTGTTTTTGTTTACTCATACCAGTCCCATGACTGATCCGGAATTTATTGTTTTCTTTCCTAAACTCTAGGTGCCCATTATTTCCACACGGCAGCCTAGTAGCAGGTTTCTGTATTTTGGACGAGTAATATTTTGGAGCTATTATCATGGAGATATCTTGGGAGCTTATGGAGATTTCAGGTGTTTAGCTTTTGGGAGTTCGTTATCACCTCTTTCATTTGAGGATTTTTGGATATATGATCACTGTTGTATTATCATGATGTTGTATTAGGAGTTTTAGTGTATGTATTATATACTCTGTTGTAGTATGGATATTATGTTGATGTTGTAACTGTGATGATATTTATGATATTGATTCTGTTCCGCTGTTTTATATTCATCTAATTGTCGTTATAAGCTCCGGCGATGCGAATTTGATGTCGTCATAAAGTGGTATCAAAGCTTTTGGTTGAGTAAGAACTTTAGCTACGGAGTATAACACATTAGATGGCTCATTAGAGATAGGGTGAAGTATACCCTAGAATGAGTATAACCGAGACTGAAACTCTAAATTTATTAGTCTATTTCTTTTACTGCTAATATTCCTTAAGATATTTTGTTTGTGTATTTAAATCAATTTTCTTACTAATTTTATATAGTAAGAAATGAGCAGACGAAAGGGAAGAGTTAGGGGTCAAGGAGGTGCCACAGCACCTGATCAAGGTCCCCCAACGGCAATAGCGGTAGTTCAGCAACAGCCGAATCTGGCTGATTTACATAAAAGTTTCTCGAGACTTGTGGGTAAGCTGTTCAACTGCAAAGAGTCGATTGTTGAGGCTCGAGCCTGGATAAGATCGTGTGAGAAAATCTTCAAAGGGCTAAAATTGGAGGGCGATCAGAAGCGACTCATAGCTTCTTGTCAATTGCAAGATGAAGCTTCATCTTGGTGGGAGACAATCATGGTAGATAAGCCAGAAGACGAGTTTTCTTGGGAAAATTTCAAAGAAGTGTTTGAGAAGCGATATTTGCCATCAGCCGGGATTTCTCGAATGTATCAGGAATTCATGGACTTGAAGCAGGGAAGTTTATCATTTGAAGAGTATCTGAACAGATTTAATGAATTGTCTCGTTTTGGTCTCGAATTGGTGAATACGCCTTTAAAGATGAACGAGAGATTCATTCGCGGGATGAATAAGAAATTCCATGAAAGAATGATGGGCCACGTTAAGGAATCTTTTTCAGATTTAGTTGATATGGGTTACAGATATGCTACCCTTGATGTGCAAGAAGCCCCGGAAGAGAAAGGTAATTAAGGCAATCAAAATTGGAAAAACGGAAATTTGGAGGCAAGAAACCTTGGCAAGGCAACGAGACGAAGAAGAGCATTCAGGGAAGCGCGGCAGAAAATGTCACTTGTTACAACTGCAAAGAGAAGGGCCATTATTCAAATAACTGCCCAAAACTGAAGAAGCAAGTTAAAGAATGCTACAATTGTCACAAGCCAGGACATGTTGTTAAAGATTGCCCAGTGATGAAGCCAGCGCAGGTGGCAAAAGTTTATACGATAAAGAAGGACCCCTCAACTTCAAAAGCTGATGAAGGGAAAAGTGTTTTGGAAGGTAACCTTACTATTCATAATAGAACTGTTAGAGTTTTATTTGACACAGGAGCTTCACATAGTTTTATCTCCCAACAAACCGTAAGTGAATTAGGACTTAAAACTAAATTTGCTCACGACCCAATTTGCGTGAAAAATCCGGTTGGAGGTCCTGCAAATCTTTGTTTATATTGTAAGAGAGTTCCTATTTCATATGCTTGCCATCGATTTTCTATCAACCTTTTTGTCCTCGAATTTAATGAATTTGAAATCTTACTCGGTATGAACTGGTTATCGAGATACGAAGCTATATTGGATTGTAATAGTCGGACAGTTTTAGTCCAAACGAACCTTGGAAATTTTATTGAAATCTCTTATGAGGATCCAAGTCCAAGGAGAGATAGATTGATGTATACTTTGGGATATCTCGAACCCACTTTGCAGTCTATACCTGTTGTTCGGGATTTTTCTGACGTATTTGAAGAAGTGAAATCTTTACCTCCCCACCGAGAAATAGCATTCCGAATTGACTTGGTACCTAATGCTCGCTCTGTTGTTCACGCAAGTCGCAGGATGGAACCCAGGGAAAAGATTGAATTGGTACATCAAACTGATGAACTACGAGCAAAAGGATTAATTCGACCCAGTGTTTCTGAATGGGGCTCAGCCGTCGTGTTTGTTGCTAAATCAGATGGATCTTTGAGATTGTGTGTAGATTATCGCGATCTAAATAAACAAACTCTCAAGAATAAATTCCCTCTACCAAGAATTGATGATTTATTTGATCAGTTGCACGGCGCTCGTTTCTTTTCAAAAATGGATCTAGCCCAAGGATTCCATCAACTACGAATCGCCGAAGATTGTGTCCATTTGACCGCTTTCAGAGGTCCTGATATGTTCTATGAATGGTTAGTTATGCCTTTCGGGCTAACCAATGCTCCAGCATACTTCGTAGATCTTATGACTCGTGTGTTTCAGGAAGTTTTGAATAAATTTGTGCTTGTATTCATTGATGATATTTTGATCTATTCCAAGGCTGAAGAAGAGCATGCCGAACATCTTAAAATCGTATTGGAAATATTGAGGAGAAATGTTCTGTTTGCAAAATTTTCCAAATGCCACTTCTGGGTCAATGAAGTCAAATTTCTGGGTCACATTGTTAATGAAGAAGGAATTTCTGTTGATCCAAGCAAAATTTCTGCAACTCTAGACTGGAAGAAACCCTCTAGTCCTAGAGAAGTTCGAAGTTTTCTCGGTTTAGCGGGATATTATAGAAAATTTGTATAGGATTTTTCTAAGTTGGCTAGCCCATTGACTAAGCTGACAATGAAGAATGCTAAATTCATTTGGACTTCAAGATGTGAAGAAGTTTTTCAGGAGTTGAAAAAGAGATTGACCACTGCTCCTGTTCTCACTATTGTTAATGGGAATCAAGGCTTATCTGTCTATACTGATGCATGTAGTGATGGGGTAGGTGCAGTATTAATGCAAAATGGAAAGGTAGTTGCCTACGCGAGTAGACAATTACGTCCATACGAGAAGAACTACCCGACGCACGATTTGGAACTTTTGGCAGTTGTTTTCGCCTTAAAAATCTGGCGACATTATCTTCTGGGTAAGAATCTTTTCAGCTTTCTTAACAATTTATGAAACTAACTTGACTAAAGAAATATACCTAATAAACTCTTTTTGTTTTAGGTGAAAAATTTGAATTATTCACCGACCATAAATCCTTGAAATATCTCTTTACCCAGAAGGACTTGAATCTATGTCAACAACGTTGGTTGGAATTTCTGGCATCTTATGACCTAGATATTCTGTATACGCTGGGAAAGGCCAATGTGGTTGCCGATGCTTTGAGTAGAAGACATGCTGTTCTCGCATATCTTGTTATCACTCCTACTCTTCTTAAGAAGATCGCGAGCAGTCAAAAGGAAGATGAGTTTCTTCGAGGAATCCATACAAGAATTTGCCGGGGGGAGGATACTAGTTTTGAGATAAATAATAGAGAAGTTATAAGGATGAAAGGCAGAATTTGTGGTCCGGACATTCTAGAGCTAAAACGTGAGGTATTGGACGAATGCCACAAGTCCAAACTCAATATCCATCCAGGAGTCAAAAAAATGTATCGTGATATTAAAAGGACATTCTGGTGGAAGACGATGAAGAGAGACATATATATTTATGTGAGTCGCTGTGCTACTTGTCAGCAAATCAAAAGCGATCAAAAGAAAGTGGCCGGTTTACTTCAACCTTTGGAAGTACCGAAATGGAAATGGGATCAGGTATCGATGGATTTCATCGATGGATTGCCACGAACCAAGAAGGAAAATGAAGCGATCTGGGTTATAGTAGATCGTTTGACCAAAACTGCTCACTTCATTCCAGTTAAATCCACTCGGACTGCGGCAAGCTTGGCAGGTATATATATAAAGGAAATAGTTTGACTTCATGGTATTCCCAGCAGTATAGTGAGTGATCGTGACCCGATCTTCACTAGCAGATTTTGGGAGGCATTCCAGGACGCATTGGGAACGAAATTAAATTTCAGCACTGCTTATCATCCACAATCTGATAGGCAGACTGAGAGGGTCAACCGAATTCTAGAAGACCTATTGCGTGCTTGTGTTCATGATTTTGGTGGTTCTTGGGAGGACCATTTGCATCTGGTTGAATTGTCATATAATAACAGTTATCAGACCCGTATAGAAATGGCTCCTTTTGAAGCTTTATATGGTCGTCCGTGTCGATCACCTACATGCTGGATCGAATCAGGTGACAGACTCGTCTTAGGACCGGATATGATCAAAGAAGCCACTGAAAAGGTAGACTTTATTCGAAAAAAGTTATTAAATGCCCAGAGCCGTCAGAAGAGCTATTATGACCGCCGAAGAAGAAATTTGGAATTTCAAGTTGGAGATTCTGTATTTCTGAAAGTGTCTCCGATGCGAGGTGTATTGAGATTCGGGAAAACTGGAAAGTTAGCACCGCGTTATATTGGTCCTTTTCCTATTCTGGAAAGGATTAGTCCTCTAGCATATAGAGTGCAGCTACCAGACTGGTTGTCTGGCTTACATGATGTGTTTCACATTTCTAATCTTCGGAAGTATGTGCACCATCCAGATGATATTATTGAAGAAGCTGCTCAGCAGGATCTAGAGATCACTCCTAACTTGGCAGTTAAAAGAGAGCCGATAAAAATTGTAGATCGTGATGAGAAGCGATTAAGAAACAAGATTGTGAAGCTGGTCAAAGTTCAATGGAGTGGCGATCCAAAGGACTATACTTGGGAGACTGAAGATAATATGAAGAAATCATATCCCAATTGCAGAATAGACATTTCGGCTTAAATTGTAAGTCATTTTTTATTTTCTGAATTCATCTATTCTTTGTTTGCGTTTCTCTCTCTTTCAATTTCGAGGACGAAATTTTCTTAAGGAGGGGATATTGTAACATCCCACAAATTTTTAATTTAAATTTAGTAATTTATTTGAATTTTTGACAATTTAATAATTGGAAAGTTTTAAAATAAAATATATGTAATAAATAAAAGAAATGTATAACAAAACAAGAATTTGCATTAATCATTAAAATAAAATTTAAGAAAATGTATATTGTAATAAAATCACATAATTATTAAAAGTTAATAACTAAAACAAGTTTGCAAAAAAATATACAAGCCAGGCCTATACAAATAGTCATATAAATAAGAAAATGAAACAAAATAACACTTAGCAAAAGATTAAAACAACAAGTTGCAAAAAGAATATACAAACCAGGATAATAAAGTATGCAAGCCTCAATATAAAAATAAAACAAATCAATGAAACAAGATTTAGTACTTATAAAAAACATAAAGCATGAAACACGGCATGCTGTAGATTTACAAAGTAACATGTTTCATTTAATGCTTGCATTAAATGCTTACTCTTCAGCCTCCCTTGAAGAAAGGAGGAAAGCATGTGTTGTACAAATACTGTATAAAGCAACTATACAAAATTTAATTTCAGTACTTTGCTTAAACCCTCCCACCTCTTTTATATATACATGAACATAGTCTCAGTTCCTTCATTCAACAACCTTAGCAGAGAACATAAATTAAAAAGAAAGAAAAACATAAGTGTCATTTATTCACAAACTCAACTTTATTCAAGAAGACAAAACAAAGAAAAGAAAGATCAACTGCAGTTTTCAAAACAAAAGAAAGAGGTTCTCTGTTTTCAAATATTTCCAGGTGAGTAAACATATTCTTTAAAAAGTTTTAAGTTTAAATTAAACAGTTCATGATGTTTTAAAAAGATAGTTTGTATATGCTTTCTATGTTGATATGTATCTGTGCATATATCTGTCACTGGTTCTTCTCTGTTATGAATTACAAGGATGGGTTAATATTAAAACTAAAGTCTATTTGCTTTAATCACTGACAAGCTTGGGTTTTTCAAATAAATCAAGTTGTTTTAATCCTCGAACAAGTTTTTGTAAAGTTGTTTTGAACCTACAGTAAATTATTTTCCACTGGAAACATGTTTTACAGGTTTCAAGTTGAAATTTGATAAAAATAAAAGGTTGTAAAACATTGATTCAAGATTTTAATCTGAATCTATACTTCAATTTATGATTTTTAAAACAAAAATGAAGAATTTTAGATTAGTATTTAAAGGGCAATTTGCATTTGAATAAAAATTGAATTTTTACCAATTTCTTGTAAGTGAACCAATTTAAATTGCTGAAAATTGAGTTGAAGCAAGCATAACCATTCATGATGTTGGGAAAAATGTAAATTAATTTTTCTATTGCGTGAATTGGGAGTACGAGTTCGAATTAGGGTTTAGTTTCGAAATTGATATGGTCTGGAAACGTGATGCGTACACCACCTCTGACGCATCGAGTTCGAGGATTTTGTGGGTGATGATGGCTTGGGGTGATGACGTACTATGGCCGAGGTCGCGAAGAATCTGGTGGACCGTGCGAGGAGAATGACGCAAATTGGTCTGGGTACGTTCGAGTTTCAAGTTCTTCGACACGGCGAAATATCGATTCCAAGTTTCTTGGGTTGAATCGATTATCGATTTCGTGTTTAGGTGGAATTTCTGACTTGCCGATGATAGTGATGATCATCGGAGGGGCGACACGGCGATGTGCACGTGCACGTCGCGTTGCGTATCGGTAGGTACTTAGAACCTGGAGAGAGAAAAAAAGGGGAAAGGAAGGAGAAGAAGACGGGTACGTGAATGAACAGGGAAGGCTTGGGTTTTTAGTTAATGCTGAAAGGCTAAACATCTTTAATATAAACAATTTTGTTTAAATGCAAGATACAAACTTTGATAAAAAAAATAGCAAGATGATTGAGCGTCTGTAAAATAATTTAAGATTTGAAAGTAAAACTCAAATAAATTAGTAGTTAAGAATTTTATTTATAATTAAATGGTTAATAGGTTTGTAATTAAGAAATTTTTAAATAAACTAAATTTAATAAATATTAACTAATGGCTTAAGAAATAAATTATGAAATTTACTTAAGTTAAACCAATAAATCTAATTTACATTTAATTTTCAATGTAACAATTAATTGATTTTTAAAGTATAAAGAAGATTTAAAATGATAATTAAGGTAAATAATTGTTATTAATCAATGATTTTGAAAAGAAATTAAGAATGATTTACAAACTTGTAATTAAATTGATTTATGAACAATTAAGTGTTTAAATAAATTTATAAATTAAGAATTTGTTATTCAGATAAATTAAAATCGACAAATCAAATTTAGTGGTTAATTTAAATAACAAATTTTGAAACAATAAAAAGAGTTAATCAAGATTTAAATTATTTATTCAAATACTTATCATTGTTTTAAAATAATTGTGTGGTAAATTTATTTAAATCACATTTGAAATAAATTAACTATTGCTGTTGACTTATATTGATATTTCTGTTCTGATTGTGATGTTGTGTTATGTAAATTGCCAATGTACTGCACTGTGACTATGATTTATTCTATATTGATGTGAAAACCCTGTTGCCCGTAAAACGGCATTTAAATTTCGATGCGACAGGGAATCGAATTTCGATTGTTATCCGAAACCCACATCGAACCTGTGAATTTTTGTGAATGACATCCACATGCTTTGAAATTTGACACTCACTATTCGGTTTAGCGGGAAAGGACCATTGTTTTGTATAACCCATTCCGAATATGTGATACGACGTTATGGATAGCAATTGAAGACCGGTGATGAAGACCGGGTATTTGCAAGAGCGATAGGATTACCTATCGATTGTCTCTGCACCGAGTAGCTACGGTATAGAGATTCCCTATGTGATGGGGAATCCGATCGGGATTGTGAATACCCGGATTGCAAGGACTTCTTTGGAAGTGCCTTCGGTTCTGTTCGAACCCAGAACAGACTTGAATGGATTGTATGTCTGACACTACACTTTGAGATATAAAGCAAATTTCTTTTAAATACATTTCTGTTGGTGGCGAAGAATTAGTTTCTTATCTTAACACCCTTCTCTGAGACGTACGAGCTCATAGGTTATGTAGTTGATGGTTATCAGCAATATATTCCCAATTTGGTAGCGTGGCATGCTGAGTGTTGCTGTGTGATGATCATTGTTTGATCATTTGTGATATGATCATTTGTTTGATCAATTATCTTTGTGATCATTACTTTGATCATTTGTTGACCCAAAGCATGGCTTTGTACCAAAGCGTAGCTTTGAGGACGAGACTTCGTCGAGCCTCACACCTCGGAATAGTCGAAACAGGAAAGATGCAGCAAGGTTATTGGGGGTAGAACCCCTTAGGGTATGTGCATTTCCTTCTGGATAGAAGTGGTATCATGGTATGGAGCCCAGATACTTTACTTATGTTGATATCGCAGATATATATATATATATATTATTTTGTGATTTGTTGCTGGGGCCCCGGTTAAAGGTTGGTTACAACCGGGAGATGGCATACTCGTGTCAGTAGTTACCCAGTTAGGGGTAACCCAGCCTTGTGTTGGCAGAGATCCGGTTAGGTTCTCAGGGACGTCCTTCCAGAGGCATTCTCATGTGGCAGTGGAAAGTTCCTTAGCCTGACCATTGTTGGAAATCCAATTACCAATACGAAACCCTGTACGGTTTTGGTTGTAGAACCTGCCATTTACTTATGGTGGCGCCCCACTGTTTAGATGGTAGCTATAGTAGGCATAGTTCGAAATGTCTATGCCGGCTAAGATTACTATTCTATTTTCGAAATGCTTTCTTCACTATGCACTAGTAATAATATCAAAGAATTCTTTTTCTCGTATCCAGCATATTTGACTATCATAAGAAGAAATCTCCTCCAATTCTGCGTTTGCATTGTGTGTATGGTGGGAGGTCTTATGGTAGTTTCATTTTTAAAAGCATTCCGAAAATTCTTTTATAAATCTAGTTTCTTTAATAGTAACTGTTGTTTTTTGTTTACTCATACCAATCCCATGACTGATCCGGAGTTCATTATTTTCTTTCCTAAACTCTGGGTGCCCATTATTTCCACACGGGTAGCCTAGTAGCAGGTTTCTGTATTTTGGAGGAGCGGTATTTTGGAGCTCTTACCTTGGAGATATCTTGGGAGCTTTTGGAGATTTCAGGTGTTTAGCTTTTGGGAGTTCGTTATCACCTCTTTCGTTTGAGGATTTTTGGATATATGATCACTGTTGTATTATCATGATGTTGTATTAGGAGTTGTGGTGTATGTATTATATACTCTGTTGTAGTATGGATATTATGTTGATGTTGTAACTATGATGATAGTTATGATATTGATTCTGTTCCACTGTTTTATATTCATCTAATTGTTGTTATAAGCTCTGGCAATGCGAATTTGATGTCATTTATCGGACATCGAGTTTGGTTCGTCACAATTTACATAGATATTAATAACAAATAAGTTTATAATTCATTATTCTGCTAAATTTATCAAACTTTTCATTACAACCATCTATTTTTATCTTCGGAGTCCTACATTTTTAAATTTTAACAACAATTAATAGAGAAGCACATATATATAAGTTAAGTGCATAATCATATATTATCATTACTTAAAATAATTCAAATAATAATATTTGGTATACTCTCTAATAAATCCCAAAAATATGGTTGTTTCAATATGTATAACTATATTGACAAAAATGGTGAAATTATTTTTTCATACAAATATAAAGATATATGATCACATAACATAAATTATACACATAAACAATAGTAACAATCTTGATTTATCATATTTAACTCGATCAAATACTCCGTAGCAAAATTCAATTTTTAACATTAAAAGGATAAATATTATATTTTACAGCATTATCATGTGCAAAACACGGGTGACACATTAGTTTATAAGTAAACTAAATTCAAAATGGTAAAGAAAATATCAAACAATATAAACACACCACAAGAAAAAACCATATTTGCGACGACTATCAAAAGCCATCGTAAACCGTCAGAATAAAGGTCGTCGAAGATCCATCTTTCTAGCCGCTTTCTAACGGCTTCGTCGTTCTATATCAGACAACTGCCAACAACTTTTTCGACGGTTTTCGAGGACCCGTCATGTACACGTGGGAGTATACAATTTACCCAATTTTGTGTCAGAAGCCATCAGAATATAGCCGACGATTAGTTGGTACCAGAAAGCGGTAGTAAATCTAGAGGGCTTATTTTAATTTCAGCAGCCATTCAACCCCAAACAACACACACACACACAGATATATATGTATATTGTAGCTTAATTTCACACATACAAACAATATATATATATATATATATATATATATATATATATATCAAAGCCCAAATCAGATATGTAACATTAATAATAATAAAACATTAATATTTAGAATAAACCAAACTCAAACAACCCATGATATACTCAAACATCCAACAATATACGATAAACCAACTCAAATCGGTCAACATATCAAAATACATCCCAAAATGTATTAAACATATCCAATAACATCTTAAAACAAATCAAATCAACCCCACACGTCCTACATTTGAAACTGTATTAAACATATCAAATCACATCAACCTTACCCATCTCAAATGGTATATGCAACTCTTAAACACCATAGTAACAAAGTCAGACTCCCTCACCTATCTCAAAGCGCATATATGTACACTGTCCTAACACAAATAGAAAAATCCTACCTACAATCCTGATCATCGCTTTTGGATCCCGCCGATGAAGGACATGTGCCATGCTCCTGCATATACGCAGCAATGCGCTAGTCCAACAATTGGGTCATCTCCACAAACCGATGCCCATCTCTTTCCTCCAACTCAGCAATCCTAGCTCTCAACTCTACA
This sequence comes from Allium cepa, assembly GCA_030765085.1. Lineage (NCBI taxonomy): Eukaryota > Viridiplantae > Streptophyta > Magnoliopsida > Asparagales > Amaryllidaceae > Allium > Allium cepa. Next base: position 7,216,678 of record CM060941.1, read on the forward strand.
ATCTCCATGTTGTACTAAGCTTTGATATAGTTGCTTTGCCTGCGTCTAGCCTGCATTCTCTTATGTGGAACTTTCTTTCCCTTCTTTTTTCTTAGTTTATATCCTTCCTTGTTATATATTCTACACTTTCTAAGATTGGTATCCTCTTTCCAAAACAACATGCAACTATTTAAATATGCATATATCTTTTGGTATGTCAAACCGAAAGCAGATATAAGTTTTTTCACTTCATATTGATTTTCGCACATGTTTAATGTATCTATCTTTTGGTACGAAAAACCATCGCCTTTTCCGACGACTCGCCATGTGCACAAAGGAGGATACAGTTTATCCAATTTAGTGTCACAAGTCGTCGATTAGTTGTTACTAGAAAGCCATTGGAAATCTTAAGGATTTTTTTAATTTCAGCATCCTTTTAACCCCAAACAACACACACACATATATATATCAATATATATTGCAGCTCAATTTCATATATATAAATCATATATATCAATCCCCAAATCATATATATAACATCAATAATAATAAAAACATCATTATTTATTTATAGTAAATCAAACTCAAACAAAGCATAACATACTTAAACATCCTGTAATATATGATAAACCAAACTCGGATCGGTCAACGTATCAAAATACATTCCAAAATGTATCAAACATATCCAACAACATCTCAAAACAACTCAGCTCAACCTCACACATCCAACATCTCAACATGTATCATATATATCAACTCACATCAACCTTACCCATCTCAAATAGTGTGTGTAACTCTCAAACACCATAGCAACATAGTCAAACAACATCACCCATCTCAAAGTGCATATATGTACAATGTCCTACCATTAAATAGAAAAAATCATACCTATCAATCATGATCATCGCCTCCAGATCCCGCTAATGAAGTAATTATGTCATGCTCCTACATATACGCAACATTGTGCTCATCCAACAATAAGGTCATCTCCACAGACCGACGCATATCTCGTTCCTCCAGCTTAACAGTCCTAGCTCTCAACTCTGCAATCTCTGCGTTGTCCTGAGTTTTTTTATAGCCACTTTACCTATGTCTATCCCGCATTCTCTTGTATACAACTTCATTTCCCTTCTTTTTTCTTGGTTTGTATCCTTCCTCATGACATATTCTACACTTTTTAAGATTGATGTCCTCTTTTCAAAACAACATGCAACCATTTAAACATGTATTTATCTTTTGGTATGGCAAACCGAAAGCACAAATTATTTTTTATGATTTATAATGATTTTCACTCATTAAATTATCATGTGGCATATATCGTTTTGCAGCTTATACATTAGCTATAAATTCGGCTTCTGTGAATTTGAATTTAGATTTCATAGTAATGTATTCTACAACTGTTGATAATTGGATGCCTCTTTTACATCGATCCCAAAGGGGTTTCTTAGAAGCATCCAATGTATCAGAGATTTTTTTGTTCCAATACTTGGTTCTTCTTCGACCTTTACATGGTCATTATCAACTTCAATTGTAGGAAACACTGATCATGCTGCATCTTCAACCATTTTTTCAATGGAATTCACCGTAATATTGTCATTACCTGCCTCCTCCTCTAACACTACATGATTATTTGCAATAAGTTCTCCTTGACGGTCCCATACAAATTACTATTTTCACTTTATTATTTTTCTACTTTGATGGTAAGTCGTCCTACTTCCTATTAAACACAATAATAATTACGTTTCATAAATCATTTCAAAGGAGAACTGTGATGTCATTACATTCCGTCTGAAGCCGTCGGAAATATGGAGGCTTTTTATTTCAGCAGCCTTTCAACCTCAAACAACACATATATCAATACTTCGCTGCTTAATTTCACACACATAAATCATATATATCAAAGCCCAAATCAAATGCATAACATCACTAATAAAAAGCATCAATATTTATTTACAATAAATCAAATTCCAACAACACATAATATACTCAAACATCTAACAATATACGAAAAGCCAAACTCAGATCAGTCAACATGTCAAAATACATCCCAAAATGTATCAAACATAACCAGCAACATCTCAAAACAACTCAAATCAACTTACACATCCAATATCAAAAAATATATCAAACATATCAAATCACATCAACCTTACTCATCTCAAATAGTATATGTAACTCTCAAGTACCATAACAACAAAGTCAAACTATCTCATCCATCTCAATATGCATATATATGCACTATCCAACACAAACGTAAAAAATCATACCTATCAATCCTGATTATTACCTCCGGATCCCGCTAATGAAGGAAATGTTCCATGCTTCTACATATACGCAGCAATGCGCTTGTCGAAATCTTCAATCTCTGCATTGTCCTGGGCTTTTTTATTCATAATATTATTTTACATATAATATAAGTTAAAAAATTATTTTACTTTTTTTAATACCATATGTTTGAGGTTGTAACATATTCAACCATTAAACTATTTAACCGAAAATTATTTGGTGCAACATTGTCATAACCCACCTCCACCTCTGACACTACAGTATTTGGTGCAACAAGTTCTCCTTGATGATTCAAAACTAAATAATATTTTCATTTTATTTTTTTCTTTGATGTTCAGTCATCCTACTTCTCATTACAAACACAATATTAATTATATTTCTAAATCATTTCAGAGAACAACTTCGGTGTCATTACATTCCGTCGAAAGCCGTTGTAAACAGTCGAAAATCTGGAGGTTTTTTTTAGATTTCAGTGGTCTTTCAACCCATAACAACACATATATATCAATATGTATCGCTCCTCAATTTCACACATATAAATCATATATATCAAAGCCCAAATCACATATATAACATCAATAATAATAAAACATAAATATTTATTTACAATAAATCAAACTCAAACAACCCACAATATACTCAAACATCTAACAATATACGAAAAGCCAAACTCAGATCTGTGAACATGTCAAAAAACATCCTAAAATGTAGCAAACATATCCAATAATATCTCAAAATAACTCAAATAAACCTCACACATCTAATATCACAAAATGTATCAAACATATCATATCACATCAACCTTACCCATCTCAAATAGTATGTGAAACTCTCAAACAATGTAGCAACAACCTTACACATCTCTAGGTACATATATGTACAATGTTCTCTCACAAACAGAAAAATCTTACCTATCAATCCTGATCATCACCTACGAATCTCGCTAACGAAGGAAATGTGCCATGCACCTACATATACGCAGCAATGCGCTCGTTCAGCAACTGGGTTATCTCCACAGACCGACGTCTGTTTTGTTCCTCCAGCTCAACAATCCTAGTTCTCAACTCTGCAATTTTGGCATTGTCCTGAGTTTTTTTATAGCCGCTTTTCCTGTGTCTTGCATGTATTTTCTTATATGGAACTTCATTTTTCTTGGTTTTTATCATTCTTCGTTATATATTCTACATTTCCTAAGATTGATATCCTCTTTTCGAAACAACATGCAACCATTTGAACCTGTAATTTTCTTTTGGTACGGCAAACCGAAAGTAGATATAAATTTTTTCACTTCATAAAGATTTTCGCATATTAAATTATCGGGTGGCATGTATCATTTTGTAGCTTGTACGACAAATGTAAATCCAACTTTTATGAAGCTGAATTTGGATTTCATAGCAATGTATTTTGCAGTTACTGATAATTGGGTTCCACTTTTACAGCCAACCCAAAGGGATTTCCTAGAAACATCCAATAAATCATAGATTTTCTTTGCTTCAATATTTGGTTCTTCTTCGAACTATTTTTTATATTACCATTTTATATTTAAACATTTTATTAATTACATGATATATTAGCATTATACACCAATTTTGTTTATATCTTTTTATTTTTTTTAATTATATAATATATTATTCTTTTTTACTTTTTTTTCCATAAAATCTTATATATTTTCAATTTTAACAAATTATAAATACAATATAATATGTAAAAAAATAAAGTACATCATACACTAAGTTTTTTATATTAGCATACCATAAACTAATTCATTATTTGAATTCGTAATAATTGAAAAGTAAACAAAAATTATTTTTTCAATGTTTAGCTAAGATTAATTTGAATTTATACACTAATATGTTTATTGTACCACATTTCACATACACATAAACTAGATTTGTATATAATTAAGAGTATAAACTAATTAAGGATTATGTAGATAAATTATTTTTGTCGACCTTTTAGCTAACACATACTCTAATTAACACTAAATTATATTACACTAATAAGCACATACACTAATCAACCCAAATTAGCCCTAATTATACTTTAATATTCGGATTTAAACACTAACAACCGTAATTAACAGATCTCAATCAACCAACGTACAATTGTAAATAATCAATCGGCTATTATCAACAAATACAACTATAAATTAACTGTAATTTTGTTATAGTTTAGATTAATTAGTTTAGGGAAAGAATATACTTGGTTTTTATTGAATTAACGGTGTAAATAGTTGGAGGTTGTAAGTTGGTGAAGATTCCGACGGATAGGGACGGGGTGCAGCGGTCGACGACAGAGGTGGTTGAATTTGGGGAGAGAATTAGGGTTTAAGGTGAGGAATAAGATAATGAAAATGTTTCTGTCTGGGCTGCTTTATAATTTTGATTTTCCGAAGGTTTTTGACAGCCGTCGTCGGCTTCCAACGGCTACCGACAGTTAATTTAAATATTTAGTTAAAATTTCACTCTTTTTGAAATAAATTTAATGTAAATTAGTTTGTTAGAAAATTATAATTTGTTACAAAAATTGAATAGTTTATAGTAGTTATCAATGAATGAAATCAATATTAATGATTAAAACCTCTTACTGGCCCTTTTAAACTAATTTATATATTTTTAATTATATTTACACAATGGTTAAAAAATATATTTAAATTCATAAAACTAATACTTATCATAAATTTCATCGAAGTTATATAATTGACGGACTAAAAGTTGCATAATACGATTGTTTGTGTTCGATTTTCAATAAAGTTAAATACCGAATACAATTATGCAATAAAAGATTATCGACAACACTAATTTAATTAATCACAAACCGTCACAAATTTAAATAATTGAATAAAACTGTCTTTTTTAATTTTTAGAAATTAAATTAGTATTTTTAAACAAATTACAAACATAAATAATTAAATATTATAATACTGTAATGAATTTAATTAAATAAAATAAGTAGCTGTGAAAAGCCGTCGAAAATTAAACGATCGAGTCGTCAAAGGCCATTGGAAACCTCCATCGAAAAAAGCCCCCTTTATAGTAATGACAATGCAACAGTTAAAAGAATTTTTTCAAATTTTAACTAATTAATTATGATCATTTTGTTTTAATATAAATTTTAACTATTTTAAGTGTTAATTGCAAGTAAGTCTCTTTGATTGAAGTTAAATTCGATGGAAAAACCAGTTAAATATTAATTCTCTTTATTGTGAATCAACTAGAGAATTGATTTTTGTAATTAGTTGATTTATCTTAAATAATTCCTTTTGTTAGCAATACTTAAGAAGCATCGTTGTAACACCATATAACACCCCATCTCCATACCCATACTATCCAAGAGTAATACTGGGTAATACTATCATATAATATGAAGAACAAGGCTGTATGGGGTAACACTGTCTCAAATTTTATAATCAACTCACAAATACATACACAGTATCTGCACAAAGCAACAATAACATGTGCCTTCAGGATAGAATATTACACAATATAAAATAAATCATAGAGAACGCAAAGTCATCCATGGAGTGATAGCATGTAATAATAAATATACAGGAGTCTAAGTGGGATATAAATAGGTTAAACTCCCACTATCTCAAAAATATATAATGATAAATCCAATACATACATCTCAACATCAACATATACATGAAGCTACCAAAATAGATAATGCTACACCAATCACCTAATTGTTTAGCCTTCATCTATGCCAACAATCACAATCTGGTCTCTTCGTCTCTGAAACTATAATGTCTTTCTTGGATTGACGTAAGTATTATATAAATAACACGACTCAGACTGTGTCTAGAATGTGGGTGCGTGTGTGTAGCATCACATTATAAAACAAAGGACAAGTAATATCAGTTATCTAATAGTTAGATTAAACTAAATACTAGGTATATAATGGCAAATGGGTGAAACAATCCAAGCATCCAAATATCATCAAGTATAACAATCACAAACTATATAGGACATGCTCTCTACAACAGCTAAGATTATCTCTTAGATAGCCATAAAGATGATATACCTGAAGTCCATCTTATTATATATATATATATATATATATATATATATAACATAATAATCACATAAATTAATCGTACATGAAATATGAATATGGCATACCCTCGATAGCTAGGGTCATCTCTCAAGTAACCATATAAAAATAGGTATAGGGTCCAACTCCATGCTCTCAGCATCTCTAGTTATCCTCGATAGCTGTATAATCGATGTATACAGGGTTACAGAACCGCATATGCTCTTAATCGCATAAATATTCCAAGAGATTGATATACACATAATAATCATCCAGACTTTCAGCCTCTTTGAATTTGAATTGACTCTCAACCAATGAAATAATCATACGATCTCTCAGACCTCTATTAATCCACGCAACTCTCACTATTGTGGATAGTCAGCGGGACTCTTAGTCCTATATACTCTTAGCATCAAATATATCTATTTCAGCATTGGTCTCGATAAACGATCAGATCGGCTCTTAGTCGTAAACATAATGATCTCATATAGGTGAATAAGTAGGTGTCTAAAGCATCTTAGGCTATCTCATCAATAATAACTAGATGTGAGACTAACAGCTCTCAGCCTACTCTAAGAGCCTTCCTCACATGCTCTCGGCACTACTATCTTAGTTACCTTAACGGCCTCATGACCCAATATCCATCAATTGTAGTACTACGCTATGCGATGATCACAACCTTACAAGATCCCCTAGTGATACTATACTGTTGGTCTATGTGGCACATAGGAATTAAATTGCTCACAGCCATGGCTCTCCGCCATATACGTCAACAGTTATGCCATGTATTCAGCGAGCAACCCCTCAGGCTGTTAGGATGGATACTAGCCAATTTGGGTTACTCCTCAATGTATAATAGGAGTACTTACAATTATGTAGACACTCTTATAGCTCTCAGCCTGCTCACTCTCAACAAGCATCACCTTAAAATTAATACCCCGTATACTTAACCCTGTTAAAGTGACATCTACTTACAAAAAGTATTCGAACAAATATCAGCTCATGCGTCATATACAACCTGGTGTTAATCGTCCATTTGCTCAATGCTCATAAATTGCATTCATCATCACACAATTATTCTATATAATAAGTCTAAATAATAATCGAAGAAATATTACCAAAAGTCTCATACCATACGGTACTATAAACCTTTTTATTCTAATTCCTTATTACATAAAAGTATAAATCAATCAAAACATATAATTCTATTATTTATTGATTCGGAAGGGGTTTTAAAATACATTATTCCAAAATTTTCAAAACAATTTCAAATATAAATTCTGAGTTGAAAAAAGATCAATTTATTAAATTTCCAATATTCCCTCAAAGTCCATTTTAATTTCAAAACAAATAATCGCAAATCTATTATTTCATTACAAAGAAATCTATAAATTACAATTCAATTCCAAATCGCTTGAAAACTCTTTCAAAAAATAATTCATACATTTTTAAAATTCTACTCTAATAATTGAAAATAATAATAATATTAAATAAGTTGTATAATTCAAGATTTACTTTAAACAACAAATTAAATTAATTCTACTTTTCCAATAAGGAATTTCAATTAAAAACAATCTTCCAAAGCCATAAAGTTAAATTCTATAAACGAAAATATCTATTCAATAAATAAATTACATTGCACTTACTGAAACCGCGAAATATTATTTTTATAAACTTCCAATATATTAGGTTAAAAATAAAATCAACTTATCACTTTTAAAAATATCAATTTCAAATATCATTACATAACCACTCTTTAAATATTTTTATGACCAACAATAAGTGAATAAAAATAAAAATATTCTAAGATTTAACTTATTTAATCAAATCCCAAAAATTCATTATTTTCCAAACAATTTCTATTCATAGAATACTCAAAAATAAATTATTTAATTAATTTTCTATCACAAATAATATTTCTAATTATAATAAAAATCATTTCAAAATCTAATATTTATTCCCAAAATATTTCATTTCTCAAAGAATCTATATCAATCAATTAATTCCCTTTCGATTAATTACTAATATGATCTCATCACAACAATAATCGATCAAAAATACATGATCTCATCACAACAACGATCGGTAAAAATATGTAAAATTTCATCCAATTTAATCCATATCAACAAACATACATCACCAAACAATTAAAAAATATAGAAAATAGGATCTACATCATATTGGTGAGTTATCCAAATTAATTCACTCAAATAATGCAATTAAGCCCATTCGACCGTCCAATGTTATAGAGCAAATCAAGCAATATCAATCAAACAATAATACATATAAAATTAAATGATAGTTGTAAGTAAAAAGAATTTACTCACCTTAGTTTATATAGCATCCTATTTCAGCCCAAATAATATGTCCTCTTATTATCCAAATTAAGAGGTTCGTTGCATCATCGCCTAAAATCAGATGCAACTCCACCCTTCCCTAATGCTTATGCAAGTATCACAGCCAAGGGCAACAACTATGTCGCGCATGCCTCAGCCTAACCATTGCCCAAATTGCATGCTTAGCCATGGACGAGCCGCCTTTAACCATCATCACCACCGTGACATAACAGTGCTACCAACCCCTAGTATGCGCGCCTTCTCAGCCATGCAATTTCGACCACACCTATCACTAGTAGCCATTAACGAGACAACCCACCTTCGTGCATATGTCAATTGCCAGGCGCAAGCATCCTTTCCCATCATGAGCGACCACCGCCGCCAATTGCCTCCGCGGTTGCGTCCATCTCCTACAGCACCGTTCGTCGATGACAAAAGCGCACTCGTGTCGATGCGATTTTTTTTATAAACCATGATTTGATTTATTAGGTGGATTATGGAAAGTAATAGAAACATATGGGTTGCATTTTGATTTAGGGCTTAAATCAGAAATGGAAAAGAAAGAAGGTTCTAGGCATTAGGTTTGGGCTTAAGTGTTTAAGAGCTAGCCTTATTTTGCACATTTGATCCAATTATTATTTTATATTATTTCTTTTTGTTTTACAGTAAATTTAAATTTAATTTAATTTGATCCATGTTACAATTGCAAAAAATGTTTTGATAACCATACAATTTTATTCGATTTAATACCTATTTATTTTTATTTATTTATTTGTTGTTTCAACGTAAAGCAAATCTGTTTTTCAACTATTTTAGTCAAATAAAAATTATTTACACTTAAGAATATTGTATATTGAATCAAAACATTTTATTCAATTCAATAAATTCTTCGAAAAGAATTTACTAATTTAATTCAATTTATTAAATAAAAATCTTATATTGAAGAGAATTTAATTAACTAATTTTTTTCTTCAAAATATCAATTATCAAATATCAAATTCAAACATTTTTATTTTAATTAAATTCATTTAATTTACGACATAGAAAGTATGGTTGTCACACACCCCGTAAAAATTAATAAGAAATTGATTAATTAAATAAGGCTAAAAATGGAAACCTTGTAATTTTCAAAATTTGATCATGAAAGTTGCGGCGTTGCGTTCGTGTTAATTTTCTGATCAATTTTCATGTATAGAGTTTTTGATGCAGCACAATCTGAAATTTCTGGAAATTCACAAGTCTTAGGTCGCTCACGACCTAAGAGAGAAATTTTAGGTCGTTCACGACCTAACAATAGTGATCTACGACCTAACGGGACTCGTGAAGTAGAGATACGACTTAAGGATGAAGAGCAACGACCTAAAGAAAGGAATTTGGGTCAGCCACGAGTTAACAACGCTCTAGGTCGTGTGGAAGAAGTTTGGGAGTTAGGTCGTTGGGAAGTTTTAAGTCGTTGCCGACCTAAAGAACACTGCTCACGAGCTAACAGAAACACTCTAAGTCGTTTACGACTTAACGAGATAAAAGGCAACGAGTTACAGGAACCAAAGCATATTTTAGGTCGGCCCCGACCTAAGGAGGAGAAACTGCGAGTTAATGAAGCCACTTTAGGTCATCTGCGACCTAAAGAGTCCCGAGTTATGACGTGCCGACTTAACCAAGATGAGTCGTAAGTCGTAGGTCGGCATGAAGATGAGTCGGTCGAAGGTGTGGTGTTGTAATTCATTGAGTCGTATATGATGTTGAGTTGTTATGTTCTTAAGTCGGTCTCATTTAGGTCGCGTGATGGTAATTCTGTGTTGTCCGATAAGTCGGCAACGACCTAGTATAGGTGGTGTACTGTGCTGTAATATGTTGAGTCGCCATATTCTTAAGTCGTTTGATGTTGTAAAGGTTAGGTCGTTGACGACCTATCTTAAGTCGCGTTTGATTGAGTCGGTCTGTATATATGTTTGTATAGGTCGTGTGTCTGGGTCGTTAGGTCGCTGCCGACCTAAGCTGGATCATAAGTCGGTGCCGACCTAAGTGTTGTCAGTTTATGGTATTGTAACTCCTATAAATACGCGTGTGTTGTACATTTTGAGTGTTGTTGATATTTGAATAAAATTCTCTTTTGTTAGCTTTGTGCTTTCATATAAATTGGTAGTTGAGTGTGATCTCCTATCTCCTCTTTCGGTTAATCGAGTGCGCTCGATTCAACGATCGTAGAAGCCGATTCACGGTATCTAGTGCGCTAGATCAACGTGCGAAGAATCGTAGATCTTCTTTCTCGGCATCGTGTGCGATCAACGAGACGAAGATAGCTAGAATCCGGTATCTTTGGATCAACGGATTTGGGCCTTGCAGTATTCTCAACTCACCGATTGCTACATTCCATCAATTGAAGATTGTTTCGAATTATCCGCTGCGTCAGTTTTGGTATCAGAGCCATACTTAGCCAATCATAGCTAAGTTGATTCTTGGAGCCAAGTGTTGAAGTTTGAAGTTGTGTTCGTTGTGTTCATCTTGAAGTTGCAACAAGCTTGGAGTATTTGATCTATAGCATTTTGAATCAAGTGTTGGAGAGTATTTGAATTTGTGAGGAGATTTTTGCGCGCCAAGTATAGAAGAGTGTAAGACGTGCCGTGTGTTTGAATTGAAGCCGACTTAACCTTGAGCCGAGCCAAGTTAAGTCGTGAAGATCAAGCCGTGAATTGTTGAGGCCGATCTAAGTGTAGCCGAGTCAAGGAGTTAAGCCGTAGAGAGCAAGCCGAGACAAGTGTTAAGGCCGTGATTTGTTCACTTGTGCCGAAGCTTGTGTTTGTCTTGTGTAGGAGTTTGAAGTGTTGTGAAGAGTTTTCAACCATGCCACCAAGGAGAGCTAACCGCCATCAAAATATTGAAGCACTATATCGAAGAGAACAGGCCGATCAAATGGAACATCGTATGCACGAGAAGATTGATGAAGGCATTGGTAGGTTGGAGAAGCTTATGATTGATATGAATCAAAGCAGAAGAAGAAATTCACCTGAGTCCATTCGTGGAGGAAGTAGAATTTCACATCATTCAGCTCGGGAGAGAAGAGAGAGTCAGGATCAACGGAGTGTTGATAATCGAAGTAGGAGGAATGATGATGGTCGTGATCGAAGAGATATGGGTAGTAGGAGTGGTGGTAGAGATGTTGGAGGGCGTGAAAGACAACGATATGCATCAGACTTTGATGAGGAGTTTGACGGTGATAGGGGAAGTGTTCATTTCAGAGACCGAGATCAGGGACAACGTCAGTATCGGGTTATTGATGATGATCGACGTTGGGAATCGGGTATGAAGATGGAGATTTCGGAGTTTAAAGGAGGGATGGTAGCTGAAGAATTTCTTGATTGGGTGTCAAATGTTGAAGAGATCTTTGATTTCAAGGAGGTTCCTGAGCATAGGAGAGTAAAGTTGGTTGCTACTAGGTTGAGGGGGAGAGCTTTGGCGTGGTGGCAGCAAACTAAACTTACCAGGGAGAGAATGGGGAAGTCAAAGATAGAGTCTTGGGAGAAGATGAAGAAATTGCTGAGATCTACATTCTTACCATACAACTATCAATCACTTATGTACCAGAGGTTGCAGAATCTGAGGCAAGGGACGAAGTCTGTTAGTGATTATGCTGATGAGTTTTACCAACTCATTGCCAGAAATGATGTCATGGAAACGGAAGAACAACTAACTGCTAGATTCATTGGGGGGTTGAGAATGCAGATCCAGGATATGGTTAATATGTTTGATCCTAGATCAGTTGCAGAGGCACATCAGAAAGCATTGGCTTGGGAGAAACAAGGAAGACGTGGAGGTGGTGTGTTTACTAATTCCAATAATCAAGCGAGGGGTGTTGGTGGAAGTTCTAATGTTCCTAAACCTGTTACAAAGCCAGTGGTAAAGGAGGCTGAGAAGGCGAAGGTTAGCAGTGGTTTCAAATGTTATAATTGTCAAGAGTTGGGTCATAAAAGCAATGAATGTCCGAAGCCGAAGAAGAGAGCAATGGTTGCTGAGATTGAGGATGATGGTGAGGAGGCAGAGTGTTCAAATGCACTTTATGATGAGGAGGAAGAAGAATTATCTGGGGATGAAGGTTGTAATCTTATGATGAGGAGGTCATGTCTTACACCAAAGCAAGAGGAGGATAGTAGTTGGTTGAGGAATAACATATTTCAATCTACTTGCACTATTCTTGGGAAAGTTTGTAAATTTGTCATTGATGCTGGGAGTTGCGATAATATTATCTCTACAGAGGCAGTGAGGAAATTGGAGTTGAAAACCGAGAAGCATCCTAAACCATACAAGTTAGCTTGGTTAAGGAAGGGTGGTGAAGTGAAAGTTGGGAGAAGAGCTTGCATGAAATTTTCTATTGGGAAGAAATATAAAGATGAAATCTGGTGCGATGTAGTGGACATGGATGTGTGTCATCTGTTGTTGGGCAGGCCATGGCAGTTTGATCGAGCAGTACAACACGATGGTCGGGCCAATAGCTATAGTTTCATGTTCGAAGGTACTAAAATCACTTTGGTTCCCAAGAAGCAACAACAGAAGGAGAGCAAGCTGGAGGAGATTGAGGAATTGAAAACTCTGTTGACTTTGAAGGAGTTTGTTAAGGAGGTTGAAGAGGAGCCTGAAGTATACTTGTTGATTGGGCGTGAGAACAGTGAAGAGGTTGAAATTGCCGAAGAAACAAAGCCAGTTTTGAAAGAATTTGAAGATGTATTTCCAGAAGAGTTGCCAAAGGAGTTACCGCCACTGAGAGACATTCAACATCAGATCGATCTTGTTCTGGGAGCAGTTTTACCACATCGACCACATTACCGAATGAGTCCGAAGGAACATGAAGAGTTACGAAGGCAAGTGGAAGAGTTGTTAGAGCAGGGGCTTGTTCAGGAAAGCTTGAGTCCTTGTGCTATGCCAGCTTTGTTGGTACCGAAGAAGGATGGAACATGGAGAATGTGTACAGATAGTCGAGCTTTGAACAAGATTACTGTTCGTTACAGATTTCCTATGCCAAGGTTGGATGACTTGCTAGATCAGTTGAGTGGGGCAACTATATTTTCGAAGATTGACTTGAAGAGTGGTTATCATCAAATTCGGATTAGACCTGGAGACGAATGGAAGACAGCGTTCAAGACGAGAGAGGGGTTATACGAATGGTTGGTTATGCCATTTGGTTTATCAAATGCACCTAGTACATTCATGCAGGTGATGAATCAAATCTTTAGACCATTCATTGGGAAGTTCGTGGTGGTGTATTTTGATGATATTCTGATATATAGTAGGAGTATGGAGGAGCATGTTCAACATTTGAGGGAAGTGTTGATTATTCTTCGCAAGGAACAATTTTATGCTGCTACGAAGAAATGTGTGTTTATGGCGAGAAGTGTTTTATTTTTGGGGTATGTTGTGTCAGGAGAAGGTATACATGTGGACCAGAATAAAGTTGAAGCAGTCAGAAATTGGCCACAGCCCAAGACGATAACAGAAGTTCGAAGTTTTCATAGGTTAGCTTCATTCTACCGGAGGTTTATTCCACACTTTAGTAGTATAATGGCGCCTATTACGGATTGTATGAAGGGAAAAAAGTTTTCGTGGTCAAAGGAAGCAGGGGTTGCTTTTGAACGAATCAAAGAACTTTTGACGACAGCACCAATTCTTGTTTTACCAGACTTTCAGTTGTTATTTGAGTTACACACTGATGCTTCTAAGGTTGGGATTGGAGGGGTGTTGAGTCAGAATGGGCGTCCTATTGCATACTTCAGTGAGAAGTTGTCAGGAGCGAAGGTGAGATACAGCACATATGATGTGGAATTTTATGCTGTTGTACAAGCTGTTAAACACTGGAGGCACTATCTATTTCAGAAAGAATTTGTTCTGTACACTGATCATGAGGCATTGAAGCATTTACAGGGGCAAGACAAGATTTCAGCAAGACATGCATCATGGATTGCTTATTTACAACAGTTTACTTTTGTCGTGAAACATAAGTCAGGGGTGACGAATCGTGTAGCAGATGCATTAAGCAGGAGGAGTCATTTATTAACGACATTGAAGGTTGAGGTGACAGGGTTTGAAATGTTGCCAGAGCTGATTGAAGAAGATCCTTACTTTGTGAAATGTGTAGAGAAAGTCAAGGAAGGAAACACCGATGAATTTGTGATGGTTGATGGATTCTTGTTCAAGGGGAATCAATTATGTATTCCAGATTGTAGTTTGAGATTGAAAATTATCAAGGAGTTGCACGAGGAAGGACATGTTGGCCGTGATCGTACTTTACAAATGATTTCACAGTCTTACTTTTGGCCGTCGATGAGGAAAGAGGTTGAAAGATTCGTGAAGAGATGCCATATTTGCCAGGTTTCAAAGGGAACAGCGACGAATGCAGGGTTGTATATGCCGTTGCCTGTACCATCTAAGCCATGGGTTGATATTAGCATGGATTTCGTTTTGGGTTTGCCTAGAACTCAACGGGGAAATGATTCTATATTTGTTGTGGTGGACAGATTTTCTAAAATGTCACATTTTATTGCTTGCAAGAAGACGACGGATGCTATTCGTGTTGCTCAGTTATTTTTCAAGGAGATCTATCGACTTCATGGATTACCAGAGTCTATTGTGTCGGATAGAGATACTCGTTTTCTGAGTCACTTTTGGTTAAGTTTGTGGAAAATGGTGGGAACAAAGCTGAAATTCAGTAGTGCTTATCATCCGCAAACTGATGGACAGACAGAAGTTGTAAACAGGTC
Organism: Allium cepa; assembly: GCA_030765085.1. Lineage (NCBI taxonomy): Eukaryota > Viridiplantae > Streptophyta > Magnoliopsida > Asparagales > Amaryllidaceae > Allium > Allium cepa. The sequence continues at coordinate 7,232,060 of CM060941.1, forward strand.
GTTGGGAAATTTGTTGCGATGTCTTGTACAGGATAATTTGAGAAGTTGGGATATGAAATTATGCCAAGCAGAATTTTCTCATAATCATGCCATGAATCGCAGTACGGGATTCAGTCCATTTCAGATTGTTTATTCAAATTTACACAGGGGACCGTTAGACTTAGCGGTGGTACCACAATCGAAAGAGATAGTTAAACGAGCTGCTGATTTTGTTGAAGGGTTGACGGAATGCCACAGGATCGTTCAGGAACGATTGGAAAAGTCGAATGAGAAGTATAAGAAGTCTGCAGATTTGAAGCGACGAAATGTTGAATTTAATGAAGGCGATTTGGTGTATGCTGTGTTAACAAAGGATCGTTTTCCAGTGGGCACTTATAATAAGTTGAAAGCCAGAAAAATTGGACCTGTAGAAGTTGTGAAACGGATCAATGAGAATGCTTATAAGTTGAAGCTACCGGAGGACGTATACACTTCTGACGTGTTCAATGTTAAGCATCTTATACCATATTATGGGGATGAACAATCTGAGGTGAAGGAATTTACAAATTCGAGGTCGAATTTTTCTCAACCAGGGGAGGATGATGCAGCACAATCTGAAATTTCTGGAAATTCACAAGTCTTAGGTCGCTCACGACCTAAGAGAGAAATTTTAGGTCGTTCACGACCAAACAATAGTGATCTACGACCTAACGGGACTCGTGAAGTAGAGATATGACTTAAGGATGAAGATCAACGACCTAAAGAAAGGAATTTGGGTCGGCCACGAGTTAACAACGTTCTAGGTCGTGTGGAAGAAGTTTGGGAGTTAGGTCGTTGGGAAGTTTTAAGTCGTTGCCGACCTAAAGAACACTGCTCACGAGCTAACAGAAACACTGTAAGTCGTTTACGGCTTAACGAGATAAAAGGCAACGAGTTACAGGAACCAAAGCATATTTTAGGTCGGCCCCGACCTAAGGAGGAGAAACTGCGAGTTAATGAAGCCACTTTAGGTCATCTGCGACCTAAAGAGTCCCGAGTTATGACGTGCCGACTTAACCAAGATGAGTCGTAGGTCGGCATGAAGATGAGTCGGTCGAAGATGTGGTGTTGTAATTCATTGAGTCGTATATGATGTTGAGTTGTTATGTTCTTAAGTCGGTCTCGTTTAGGTCGCGTGATGATAATTCTGTGTTGTCCGATAAGTCGGCAACGACCTAGTATAGGTGGTGTACTGTGCTGTAATATGTTGAGTCGCCATATTCTTAAGTCGTTTGATGTTGTAAAGGTTAGGTCGTTGACGACCTATCTTAAGTCGCGTTTGATTGAGTCGGTCTGTATATATGTTTGTATAGGTCGTGTGTCTGGGTCGTTAGGTCGCTGCCGACCTAAGCTGGATCATAAGTCGGTGCCGACCTAAGTGTTGTCATTTTATGGTATTGTAACTCCTATAAATACGTGTGTGTTGTACATTTTGAGTGTTGTTGATATTTGAATAAAATTCTCTTTTGTTAGCTTTGTGCTTTCATATAAATTGGTAGTTGAGTGTGATCTCCTATCTCCTCTTTCGGTTAATCGAGTGCGCTCGATTCAACGATCGTAGAAGCCGATTCACGGTATCTAGTGCGCTAGATCAACGTGCGAAGAATCGTAGATCTTCTTTCTCGGCATCGTGCGCGATCAACGAGACGAAGATAGCTAGAATCCGATATCTTTGGATCAACGGATTTGGGCCTTGCAGTATTCTCAACTCACCAATTGCTACATTCCATCAATTGAAGATTGTTTCAAATTATCCGCTGCGTCAGTTTTGAAATCGAAGCTCAAACGGAAAAGTTAGTAATGTTTGAAGTTCTTGGATTCAAATTAATTTAAATGGAATTCAAATTTAAATAAATAATTAATGCTAAAGTTTGAAATTCAAAAATTAACATTAGTTAGACTTGGGGATTAATTAAACGTTAAATACTAATTTGGTAATTAAGTTATCAAATAACGGCGTATAAAATTACATTCCCAAAACAAGGCGATCAGTATACTGCTACATAGTGTCGGCCGACCACTAGCGGTCGGCCGCCTAGGTAAGAGCAGTCAACCGGTTTTCATGGTGGCGGTGATGGTTTATACGACCAAGAATGGTCTGGACTATATTATTTTAAACCGACTTAAATCCAACGGTTCTGGTGCTTTCAAACTACTATAAATAAGAGCCTAGCCTCCTCACTTTTATTCATAAATTCTTTGAAAACTAAATAAAAATATGTTGGTTTCTCTCTAGACAAAAAAGGACGTTTCACCGCATTTTTGAGAGGCTGCAAAAAAGTACCATATTATAGCATTTTACTTTGTTGTAGCATTTCACAAATGTTTTGATACGTCATTACCCTATTACAACTTCTTGTTAAACAACGTCCCTCAAAAGCTGCGAAAGATCATTTTCACAGCGTAGATGAAATGCTGCGGAAAGCTGTATATTGTTTTATTGCTTTTCTAGAACACATTAATTATGTTGTAATATAATAGAAATATCGTTATTGATATGCTTCAATATATAAAACATATTCGAATAAAATTCAAACAATAAACATATAAACCCTGTCTATTAAATAGTTCAACACATTACATATAACAAACATATCCGGGTTTGCACAATATCCATAAACCAAATTTGCACAATATTCGTAAACCAAGTTTGTAAAATATCCATATATAAGTTAAATTACACAAATACTACTCCATGGTAAAATGCATAAAGCCAAAAAAATTATATGCTTACTATGCCAAAAGGACTTCAAACACTTCGATTGTGCAACATCATGCTAATTATTTGCTTCAAAAGTCTTTAGTTACCTATAATGAAGAACTTCATTAATCAATGACTAACATATAAGTTTAAAAGGAAATGTTGCTATATGCAATAGCAATTTGAGTATGTACCAAGCAAAACTTGATTGATGACTTGGGCCCTTAATGCTGTTATGATAAGAGGAAGCATGTAAGCATGAAACATTTCGTACAAATTAATGAACATCATTTTGATTCAATCATCGTAAGTGTTATATGGTGCATGCATGTAGTATAACTATTAATTAGGGATCCCAAATGAGGACAGATTCATACACACTGACAAATGAACTGCTAATAATTTTATTGCATAACTTTTGTCGGCAGAACACGTCTGAGCAGCAAAAGCAAAATTTACTACCCAAAACTATTAGGCACCAAAATTAAATATATTTGTAATTTACTACTACTACTACTATTATAATAGTTAGTTTTATAAAACTTATTTAATTTATTATTATTTATAAAACTTAGTTAACTTAGTTATATTATTATTAGTATTATAAATTTAGTTAATTTTTGTGAAACTCAGTTAACTTGGTTAATATTTTATAATTTAATGCCGCTACTACTATTATTATTGTAAACTTAGTTAATTTTTATAAAATTTATTTAATTTTATAAACTTAATTATTATTATTACAAACGTGTTAATTTTTATAAAACTTAGTTAACTTAGTTAAATTTTTATAATATATAGTTAATTTTTATAAACTTGTTTAAGTTTTATAATCTTAGTTAATTTTTATAAAATTTATTACTAGTAGTCGTAATAGTAGTTAATTTTTAAAAACTTATTTAATTTTTATATTATTATTATTATTATTATTATTATTATAGACTCATTTAATTTTTATAAAACATAGTTAACTTAGTTATTTATTTATTTATTATGTGGATCCATTACTACCCAAAACTATTGGGCACCAATATGAAATATATTTTATAATTTATTATTATAAACTTAGTTAATTCTAATAAAACTTAGTTAAATTTTTATTATTATAAATTTATTTGACTTTTATAAAATTTGGTTAACTTGGGTAATATTTTATAATTTATTATTGTTATCTTGGTTAATTTTTATAAAATTTATTTAATATTACAAATTTATTTAATCATTATTATTATTATTATATAAACTTATTAATTTTTATAAAATTAAGTTAACTTAGTTAAATTTTTATAATACTTAGTTAATTTTTATAAATCTTAGTTAATTTTGTTAAACTTATTTAATATTTATGAATCTTTTTTTTATAAACTTTCCCCTTATATTTTGGCTAATACCGTTACTTGGAATTTTGAGGAGTGTGCATGGATTCATGTCCCTTCTGAGATGTGTTACTCCCCAGTTACCAACACTTACTACGCTTTCATCAGTGATGTTAGGGGTGAGGGTCGTAGTCTTTTGTACCATATCAAAGGAGAGGGCCTTTCTCTTACTAGGACTGGTGAGATTGGTGTGACGACCGCCCAAGACTCCCGCACGGAAACAAGGGAATGGTGCGCTGAAAGGCATGCCAGGCAGCCATTGGTGACCGTCAGGGTAAGGTAAAACAGAAAACTCTATCGTACAACTCACAGCGCATGGATAAAATACAATAGAGAAATATAAATATAGTGAAGCTCCATAGAACAGAATATCATCATATAAGCATCATAGAAGTTTGATACAAACATCTAAACAATCCATATATAAAGCCTCACTGCATAACACTCAAAACATATACAAGCAGCGGAACATCCGGTACATATAGTAGGAAAACAATATGTAAAAGCCTCCAGCTCGTCTTCGTCATCAGCAACGTAGATAACCAAGGACAGCACCTGTCACCTGCTACCTAGTCTGCCCATCCCAAAATGGATGAACAGCCCAAGGTAATAAGAGTTGAACATAAAACCTTGAGTCAGACAAAGTCCTAGTGAGCAGTAAATCAACTATCAAACATACCAAAAGAGCATAAAGGATAAAAGGAATAGGAACCCAACCATCCCACTCCACCTCTTTCTACAGTGATAGCCCCAGACACACTAAGCAGAAGCAAACATAGCAAAGCATACATTCAAAGTAAAGCAATTATCACTCTAGTCAAGGTCGGTGTTTTCCAAATACAAACCCCCAAGGCCTAAACAAAGATCAGATAAGCACACAGAAAACATCGCTCTTGAGTCCGAATGACGATACAACCAAACATCCATGACTCTGGCTATCACTGTTATCATTGCTTCAAAACCACCATTAATTGAATGACCGGCACATTCTTTCAGCCGTAAGTCAAGGGCTAATGGTAACCCCGGTTCTAGACAAACTCCGCACGTCGTCGCAGCCTGTGCCTAGGACTTACCTACTCTGCCTAGAGTACTCGACTACCTGCCTGTAGTCTTTTGGTTGTCCCGACCACCTACCTGTAGTCGTTTTGGGCGCCCCGTGTACTCTTGTTTTGAGTTTACTAGAACCTTCAACAACGATGAAATCCAAGCCTCCTAGTCATCCTCCTCGACGACTATTCTCATACTAGCCCAAGCTACCTCTCGAGCAATCCATTATCAACCAACTCGAACCATCCCTCGAGTTATCAACATGCTTGGAATGATCCCGTCTGGATTATGCCAAGGCTACATCACATCATGCTTCGCCTCATCTCATCATAGCAAAGCTCCATCACAACATCGTCATCAAATCCGTCCATATGAGCTTCATCATCCGCTACATATGCCACGAGCAGCTTTTCTCATCCCTTAGCCTCTCCCTTAGCTTTTGAATCATCTTCGACCATACTTGTCTAGATCCAACCATAAATCAACTAACTCTAAACAATCAATCAAGACAATCATTAATCCAAGTAATCAAGAAATCAAACATGATCTAAATAAACGGTTATGACAATAATGGCAATTTCGTAATTAAAGGGTCCAAAATCTAACAAGCATGAATTATAGGCCAATGTCTCTACAACTTGATGAATGAACTTGCATAAGTTAACATGTTGTAAAATGGATATCAAGACTTCATAGATGATGGATCTACATGCAGACTTTAGGAAAATGCAAGGAATCACTATTTTAACACACAAACGAGCCACCGATCCAATATACTCCTTTGGGTCCGTGTGAGAAATAACTACCACTCACCAAAACACCTAAACACCTCAAAAGATAACAACTTTAGATCTGGACAGCGAAGAACTAAGCTTGATCCGGCAAAATCTCGCTTCAATCGATGAAATCTCTCTTTGAAGAATGTAGATCTTTAACTTTGGATCTTGGATCTTCAACCTTGATCTTCAATCTTGGATGGATGTAAGCACTAGATTAGAGTGGAGAAAAGAAGTGAAGAAATGTTGTAGTCGAGCTCTCAAAATGGCAGCACTTCGTCGCTTCAAAATCCGGTGCCAAAAAGTGAAGATATGGGCGTGTATTTATAGGCTGAAACGTCCCTTAAGTCGTCCGCTCTTAGGTCGTCCACGACCTAACAATCCCCCACGACTTACGACCTAAGACTCCCCACGACTTACGACCTAAGACTCCCCACGACTTACGACCTAACGACTCAAGCCTCTACACGGCTCAACGACCTAACACGCACACGACTTAACCTATGCGCGACTCAACAAAGACACGACCCAACACACAACAGCTTAACGAGCTAATATAAGCGCGACCTATCTATATGCGACATAGCGACATCAGCCTCCTCGCGACCTAATGATAACACGGGCCACACGACTTAACTAAACACAGAAAGTCTTACGACCTAACTGAGATGCCGACCTAACCACAACTCCTTCTCACGACCTAGCGATACCCACGACCTATCTTTAACTCGTCCTACCGACCTAAGCCACCATTCTATAGGTCGCTCACTATCTTAGGTCGTAACATCCTATAAGTCGCCACTTGCTAACTACTAGGTCGCTATCCCGTTAAGTCGGTCACTACCTATGAGTCGCTCAAATCTATAGGTCGGTAAATCCTTAACTCGTTAACTCGCTTACCACCTTAAGTCGTTAGCTCCACTAACTCACTCACTCCTTAACTCTTTTAGGTCGTCTAACGACCTAACTACAACTTAGGTCGCTCCGCCTGCTAACTCCTATAGGTCGTTAACTCGCCTAGGTCGGCCCAATCCTATAGGTCGTTACTTCTATAGGTCGCTCCACTCGACCTAACTCTCACACGACCTAAGCTCCACACGAGCTAATTCTTCACGGGCTAACTTACACATGACTTAGGCTCTAGACGACACTTAATACTAACAACCTAATTATAATTATACTATGATTTATCGACACGTACAATACGGGTCGTTACATTCTCTCCCCCTTAGGAATTTCGCCCCCGAAATTCCAAACAAACAACAGCATCCAAAACGATTCTGCATGCCTACCATCCATAGCAACCAACAAACCATGCATCCAATTTCTAGCCGAGCATGCAGAATTCTAAGACTAGAACAAGTTACAAATTCATGAGATGTCACGACATCTTAGGGCCATACCTCGAAGAGTTCATGATAAGCTGCCTTCATCCTCTCTTCCTCCTCCCACGTACAGTCGTTAACATCATCACTCCATTGTATCTTGAGCAACGTAATCGTCTTCCTCCTAAGCTGTTTCGTGTTGGTTTCCACAACACGAAGCGGCTTACGAGGTCTCGTAACAACTGTATCAACCTCTAAATCTTCACAGCTATCAGCAGAAACCACCGTATTCGAGTCGTGCACATACTTCCGTAGATAAGATACATGAAAAACATTGTGCACACCCGCCATCTTTTCTGGTAACTCCAATTTATAGGCGAGCTTTCCAATTCGCTCGATGATCGGGAATGGTCCAACAAATCTCGGAGTCAATTTCCCTTTCTTCCCGAATCGAATAACATTCTTCAGTGGAGAAACCTTCACGAAAACCATATCGCTTACGTCGAATTCCAAATCCTTACGGCGCTTATCGGCATAACTTTTCTGACGGTCTTGGGCTGCCTTCATTCGTTGCCGAATGATCTCTATACAATCCGTAGTCTGCCGAATCATTTCTGGCCCAAGTATCATCTTTTCTCCTGTTTCCATCCAACATGTAGGAGAGTTACACGGCCTTCCATACAATGCTTCATATGGTGCCATACCAATGCTTGACTGATAACTGTTATTGTATGCAAATTCCACCAAATGAAGATGATCTTCCCATAATCCTCCGAAATCCAAAACACATGCTCTCAGGAGATCTTCCAAAACTCGGTTGACTCTCTCGGTCTGACCATCTGTTTGAGGGTGATAAGCTGTACTCAAACACAACTCGGTTCCCAAAACTTCCTGGAAGCTCCTCCAAAATCCACTAGTGAACAATGGGTCTCGATCGCTCACTATACTCTTCGGAATACCATGGAATCGAACTATCCACTTAACATACAACTCAGCCAATTTCGATGCAGTCCTAGTTGATCGAACAGGAATGAATCTTGCACTCTTAGTCAAACGATCTACAATGACCCAAATCCCTTCATTTCCCGCTCTTGTTCTAGGTAGACCATCAATAAAATCCATCGATATTTGCTCCCACTTCCACGTAGGAACTTCTAACGGCTGAAGCAATCCACTTGGCTTCTTATGTTCAGCTTTTACCAACTGGCAGTTCATACATTTGGAAATAAAATTTCCAACATCCTTCTTCATACCTTCCCAGTAATAGGTTCTCTTCATATCCCGATACATCATATTTCCACCTGGATGAATTGTCATCTTTGAGTGATGACTTTCCTTCAGAACTTCATCTCTCAATTCATCTATATCGGGAACAACTAATCGTCCTTGCTTCCGAAGCCAACCCTCTCGATCAACTTCGAATCCTTTATCCTTTTCTGGATCCAATCCAGATTCCAAATCACGGATAATCTTGACAAGCTTATCGTCTCGCTTTTGGCTCTTACCAATTCTTTCCACAAGAGTAGGTCTTATCGATAAGTTTGCCAACATCTCAGGTTCCAATTCACACCTGGGCCTGAAGTCAAATCCAGCTAAATACTCAAGGCTCTTCCATTCTGAAAACATGGCTCCCAATCCTGCATGTCTTCGACTCAACGCATCCGCCACTGCGTTACCTTTTCCCGGAGTATAGGCTATACCAAAATCATATGATGCTAAAAACTCTAGCCATCGTTGCTGTCGAAGATTCAAATCCTTTTGGGAGAAAAGATACTTTAATGACTTATGATCTGTGAACAACTCGAATCGAACTCCCAATAGATAGTGTCTCCACATCTTCAGGGCAAATACAATTGCCGCTAACTCCAGATCATGAGTCGGATAATTCCTTTCATTCGGCTTCAGTTGTCGACTTGCATACGCAACAACTTTATCCTTTTGCATCAGCACTGCTCCAAGTCCAGTACCACATGCATCGGTGTAAACCACCATCTCATCATTCCCACTTGGAATAGTCAAAACAGGAGCACTTGTCAGTTGCTCTTTCAGGATTACGAAAGCTTGCTCACACTTATCATCCCATCTGAACACTTGGTTCTTTTTCGTCAATCCTGTTAACGGTGCGGCTATCTTGGAAAAGTCTTTGATAAACCGACGATAGTATCCTGCTAATCCAAGAAAACTTCTCACATCAGATGCATTCTTAGGTCTAACCCAATCCTGGATTGCTGCCACCTTGGCGGGATCAACCGCTATTCCATTTCCAGAGATAACATGGCCTAAGAACCTAACTTCACTCTTCCAGAAGTGACACTTCGAAAACATAGCCTTCAGCTGATGTTTCCACAAGATCTCCAAAACAATACGCAAGTGCGTCTTGTGCTCTTCCTCAGTTCTGGAATAAATCAGAATATCATCCACGAACACAAGTACGAACTTGTTCAACTGATCTCTGAACACTCTACTCATAAGATCCACAAAATATGCTGGTGCATTGGTCAATCCAAACGGCATTACCAGCCACTCATAGAATCCAGATGGTGTCCTAAAAGCAGTCTTTGGAACACTATCCTTTGCTACTCTCAATTGGTGAAATCCCGTTGCCAAATCCATCTGAGAAAACACCTTAGCTTCGCGAAGCTGATCAAACAAGTCATCTATTCTCGGCAATGGATACTTGTTCTTCTTAGTCACTTTATTCAGCTCACGATAATCCACACACAACCTCAACGATCCATCCGCTTCTGTTGCAAACACAACTGGTGCACCCCATTCGGACACACTACGCCGAATGAATCCTTTCTGTAAAAGGTCATCAACTTGCACCTTCAACTCTTGCTATTCCCTAGGCGCCATCCGCCTAAGAGGCATCACAACGGGTCTGGCTCCCTCAACTAGATCGATACGAAACTCGATCTCCCTATGCGGCGGTAACCCTTTGACTTCATCAAAGACGTCCTCAAATCCATTCACAACCGGCATTGATGACAGTCCATCCCGTGGAACAACCAGCGAATACATGAAGCTCATGAAGACGCCTTCTTCATGCTTACATCGTATCACAACCTTTCGCCCCTCCACATTCTCGACTGTCACCTCCAGCCTCTTACAATCAACCTTGCCGCATACTTCCTAAGCCAGTCCATACCCAAAATAATTCCGAACCCCGCAAAGTTCAGAACAAAACAATCACAGACAAAAGAGAAATCATGACTCGACACAACTAGACCACGGCATACCATACACAAACAAGACGAACCCCCAACTGGATTAGTCACAACCAATGGTCTATCAACAATATCCGGTTCCAAACCCAACCGGCCTACAAGTTCACTACAAACAAAGGAATGCGACGCCCCAGTATCAAACAACACTCTAACTGGAACACCACAAATGGAAAGAGTACCTTGAACCACCACGCTCTTTCCCTCTTCTACAGCAGTAGGAGCTTTCAAAGATGATGGCACAGTCCCCAAAGCATAAGCTTGCACAATCTGCTTGTCCTTCCTCGGCTCTGGACAATTCTTCTTGATATGTCCCAGCTTATCACAGTTGTAACACTTTCCCGGCACCTTGGGATTCTTACAACCTCTGGAGAGATGGCCCTTCTGCTGGCAGTTGTAGCAGGTCACTTCGCCCTTCGGCTTCTTCTGGCCATCCTTACCCTTCTGTTGCTGCTGCTTCCTCTTCTTGTTGCCACCCTGCTGTGGTTTAGACTCCTCCTTGGTCACAGCAACAACAGATCCTTCCTTAGGAAACAGATTCTCATGCCTGAGAGCTTTCTCCACAAGCTTCTCAAATGGATCATCCAAATGATCCACTAACTGCCTCCCAAGATAAGTGTCCAAGTCTGTCACAAACTTCTCATTCTTCTGATAAGGGGATTCAATATACGACCGAGCATACTTGGACAAAGCTTCAAACTCAGAAACATACTCAAGAACTGGTCTTCCACCTTGCTTGAGTTCCACAAACTTCTTAAACAAAACAGATTTCTGAGCCGTAGAGATGAACTTAGCTTCAAATCTGACTTGGAATTGCTCCCAAATAATCTCTTTCTCTGGAGTATCAATGGTGATAGAGTTCCACCAATCCGAAGCTCTCCCTTGAAGCTGCCTTGATGCAAGCTTCCTCTTAGTTGCATCCTCAATTCCCAAGTCACCAAAGATCCTTCGACAAGCATCTATCCATCTTTGGACTTCAATGGTTGACTCTGTTCCCAAGAAAACCTTTCCTCCAAGAGCAGTATAGTCTTTACACAACTTAGCAAAATCCACTGGTTTTGGAGCTTGAACTTGAACCCCAACATCTACTGATGGCCCTGGAGTTGGTATCCTTCTCATGATTGAAGTCATCATAGCTTCGAACATCGCAGCATAATCAACAGCTCCATCAGCACGGCCTTCCCTAGCAGCTGGTCTCACTCTTCGACTCATCCTTAATATCTACAAAAAGGAATGACTTAGAACACCTTGAGAAACAACCGCATAAGGAGTTCAAATCCTTCTAAACTACTATATTATATATAGTAACCATCCATCAAAATACAATTACGTCTCTCATACGTAGTTACGTTAGCGAGCGTTGGCTAAAATCGATTAACCAAAGCTCTGATACCAAATGTGACGACCGCCCAAGACTCCCGCACGGAAACAAGGGAATGGTGCGCTGAAAGGCGTGCCAGGCAGCCATGGGTGACCGTCAGGGTAAGGTAAAACAGAAAACTCTATCGTACAACTCACAGCGCATGGATAAAATACAATAGAGAAATATAAATATAGTGAAGCTCCATAGAACAGAATATCATCATATAAGCATCATAGAAGTTTGATACAAACATCTAAACAATCCATACATCAAGCCTCACTACATAACACTCAAAACATATACAAGCAGCGGAACATCCAGTACATATAGTAGGAAAACAATATGTAAAAGCCTCCAGCTCGTCTTCGTCATCAGCAACGTAGATAACCAAGGACAGCACCTGTCACCTGCTACCTAGTCTGCCCATCCCGAAATGGATGAACAGCCCAAGGTAATAAGAGTTGAACATAAAACCTTGAGTCAGACAAAGTCCTAGTGAGCAGTAAATCAACTATCAAACATACCAAAAGAGCATAAAGGATAAAAGGAATAGGAACCCAACCATCCCACTCCACCTCTTTCTACAGTGATAGCCCCAGACACACTAAGCAGAAGCAAACATAGCAAAGCAGACATTCAAAGTAAAGCAATTATCACTCGAGTCAAGGTCGGTGTTTTCCAAATAAAAACCCCCAAGGCCTAAACAAAGATCAGATAAGCACCCAGAAAACATCGCCCTTGAGTCCGAATGACGATACAACCAAACATCAATGACTCTGGCTATCACTGTTATCATTGCTTCGAAACCACCGTTAATTGAATGACCGGCACATTCTTTCAGCCGTAAGTCAAGGGCTAATGGTAACCTCGGTTCTAGACAAACTCCGCACGTCGTCGCAGCCCGTTCCTAGGACTTACCTACTCTGCCCAGAGTACTCGACTACCTGCCTGTAGTCTTTTGGGTGTCCCGACCACCTACCTGTAGTCGTTTTGGGCGCCCCGTGTACTCTTGTTTTGAGTTTACTAGAACCTTCAACAACGATGAAATCCAAGCCTCCTAGTCATCCTCCTCGACGACTATTCTCATACTAGCCCAAGCTACCTCTCGAGCAATCCATTATCAACCAACTCGAACCATCCCTCGAGTTATCAACATGCTTGGAATGATCCCGTATGGATTATGCCAAGGCTATATCACATCATGCTTCGCCTCATCTCATTATAGCAAAGCTCCATCACAACATCGTCATCAAATCCGTCCATATGAGCTTCATCATCCGCTACATATGCCACGAGCAGCTTTTCTCATCCCTTAGCCTCTCCCTTAGCTTTTGAATCATCTTCGACCATACTTGTCTAGATCCAACCATAAATCAACTAACTCTAAACAATCAATCAAGACAATCATTAATCCAAGTAATCAAGAAATCAAGCATGATCTAAATAAACGGTTATGACAATAATGGCAATTTCGTAATTAAAGGGTCCAAAATCTAACAAGCATGAATTATAGGCCAATGTCTCTACAACTTGATGAATGAACTTGCATAAGTTAACATGTAGTAAAATGGATATCAAGACTTCATAGACGATGGATCTACATGCAGACTTTAGGAAAATGCAAGAAATCACTATTTTAACACACAAACGAGCCACCGATCCAATATACTCCTTTGGGTCCGTATGAGAGATAACTACCACTCACCAAAACACCTAAACTCCTCAAAAGATAACAACTTTAGATCTGGACAGCGAAGAACTAAGATTGATCCGGTAAAATCTTGCTTCAATCGATGAAATCTCTCTTTGAAGAATGTAGATCTTTAACTTTGGATCTTGGATCTTCAACCTTGATCTTCAATCTTGGATGGATGTAAGCACTAGATTAGAGTGGAGAAAAGAAGTGAAGAAATGTTGTAGCCGAGCTCTCAAAATGGCAGCACTTCGTCGCTTCAAAATCCGGTGCCAAAAAGTGAAGATATGGACGTGTGTTTATAGGCTGAAACGTCCCTTAAGTCGTCCGCTCTTAGGTCGTCCACGACCTAACAATCCCCCACGACTTACGACCTAAGACTCCCACGACTTATGACCTAAGACTCCCCACGACTTACGACCTAACGACTCTAGCCTCTACACGGCTCAACGACCTAACACGCACACGACTTAACCTATGCGCGACTCAACACAGACACGACCCAACACACAACAGCATAACGACCTAATATAAGCGCGACCTATCTATATGCGACATAGCGACATAAGCCTCCTCGCGACCTAATGATAACATGGGCCATACGACTTAACTAAACACAGAAAGTCTTACGACCTAACTGAGATGCCGACCTAACCACAACTCCTTCTCACGACCTAGCGATACCCACGACCTATCTTTAACTCGTCCTACCGACCTAAACCACCATTTTATAGGTCGCTCACTATCTTTGGTCGTAACATCCTATAAGTCGCCACTTGCTAACTACTAGGTCGCTATCCCGTTAAGTCGGTCACTACCAATGAGTCGCTCAAATCTATAGGTCGGTAAATCCTTAACTCGTTAACTCGCTTACCACCTTAAGTCGTTAGCTCCACTAACTCACTCACTCCTTAACTCCTTTAGGTCGTCTAACGACCTAACTACAACTTAGGTCGCTCCGCCTGCTAACTCCTATAGGTCGTTAACTCGCCTAGGTCGGCCCAATCCTATAGGTCGTTACTTCTATAGGTCGCTCCACTCGACCTAACTCTCACACGACCTAAGCTCCACACGAGCTAATTCTTCACGGGCTAACTTACACATGACTTAGACTCTAGACGACACTTAATACTAACAACCTAATTATGATTATACTACGATTTATCGACACGTACAGTACGGGTCGTTACAATTGGTAAGGAAAATAAAAGTAAGTTCTATGACATCAGTTGGGATGGGAAATTCGTTTACTCTCCTGCTTCAGATGGTAATGATCCAGCTCTTGCTACTCCTTTCTGGTTTTGTTCATGATGTTGGTCTGACGTCCAATGATTGTTTTGATTTCTCCTCTTTAGAGGGTGATTAGTCTTGGTGTTTAGTAGTCTAGGCTCTTTTGCCGAGCTCCTGTTCTTTTTTTTTCCTTTGTTGTTGGGCTCCACCCAATTAGCTCTTCTGTGTATGTGCAGAACACATGTTTACTCATTATATATACCGTGGCACGTCCCATTATAAAGCCGACTAGCTTTGCTAATTTTTTTATAAATCTTAGTTAGTTTTGATTTATTATTATTATTATTAGTTAATTTTTATAAAGTTACTTAATTTTTATAAATCTTATTTATTTTTTATAAAATTATTATCATTATTATTATAGACTTGTTTAATTTTTATAAAAGATAGTTAACTTATTTATTTATTTATTTATCTATTATACGAATCCAGTAGGATATTGCTAGTATTTATGGTTGCAATTTTCAAACCCCCATCAAAACTATGATTACACATCTTGTATTGTATCAATTACCACACAATTTGTAAATTTATTGATATGTAAAAACATCATATATAGAAATATGATGCAGCGCATGCTTAAACATTAAAGTATGAGATCATCGTTTTTTGTAAAAATTAGAATGGAGCGATATGGTTGATAAATAATGATGATGAATAGTTTTAATAAAAATGCATTACATAATATTTTCCATCATTGGAAATCAGCAACAGTATACAAAAATAGCTATTATTCAAGGCTAGCATGAAGAAAGAGTTACATTGAAAGTAATAACAGTGTGTAAGCTGAATAATAATATTTGAAAAAAATAACACTTACCTTAAGAAACTCACTGAAAATTCCTTTACCATGTGATTCTAAATCTTCAGTTGTGTGTCCATTTTACCAAGAGCTTGCTCATCAAATGTAAAGGCAACTATCTCCTGCAAAGGACAAGTAAAATACAATATGAAATAAGAAGATAAAATTAACAAGAATGAAAAGAACTATACTCATGCAATAAATCAGAGATCAAAGTAGTTCACCCAGTGAGCGGTTTTCGTAAACTTAGTAGTAGAACTGCTTATATACCGTATTTTTAATAAGACTTTTTGAATCTTATGTAATGCCATTTAAGTCCAACATGGTTCTGCACCTAAACAAAACTGGAACCTGTTACCCACCCAAACATTATTTTTTGTCACGCCAACATATGTTTTTTCCTCATCTCTTGCCATTTCCTCATGCCAGTATATGTTTTTTCTCCATTTTTGTCCATTTATTTTCAGCTCATCTCTGCTGTAACTCATCATTGTTTACATCATATGATGCTAAAGTCCATTCTGCTCATTCTGGTTGCACTCGTTTCAGATGTTGCAATGCTCTTTGATATTCATTCTTGTAGTGCTCAATTAGTCTTGAAAATTCCAGTCTCACTCCCGTCTGTTTATTCTTCATCTTGCACTGCATCAATGCCTTCCGAAGTTGTGGCCTATGGTATTAGATTACTAAACAGTTGTAACTACCTCAAATTTGTACTGCACCTCCTCAAATTTGAACTCCAACTATACTGGCTTGATGAGGCACTGATACTTCTTCATACTTGCTCATTATTTGTTGCATACTTTCCGCATGTTTTGTATTTCTATCACGTCCTATATTCTTGCTAGAGTTTTCTTCATGAGCTACCTCACTTTTTGCAGTTTTCTTCACGAGCTGCAGTTAATTTAGTTTATTTTTAAATTTAGTTAATTTAGAATAGAGTATATATTAGCAAGAAATCAATGCACCACACTTTCACTTCTAACTTCTTCTGCCCATCTGCTTTAATAACTAAATCATATTTAATAGCAACTAGAAATTTTGTTGACCCCATGGCCATTTTCATTGGTTTTTCTAGCGAAAGTATCGCTTACCTCCCATTTGGGCCAGGCCTGGCCGTATGTATAATAAATCAACATCTAATTTATGTTAAAAACCATTTTCTAATTACCAAACTAACTTTATAACCTCAAGCTATACATATACATATACATATACATATACACACACACACACATACTATAGTAGGAAACATGCACTCTGTATAATTAACGAAGTCAACTAGTTATTTACCACAAGGTAGATACATTAACTATTCATGGTTAAACTAGTCCTAAATGTATACCGTTCAATTACGTTAAGATGAATCCTTTGTTGTTTTTGAAGCAAATAAAGCATCCAATAGCAGTGGACAATCGTGCTAAATGTATGTTGCAATTAACAATGCTCACATCGAATCCATTCTTTCCCGTGATTCCTTCCGCCTATTGAATATTTTTGGAGAAAGAGGGAGAGAATATAAGAAAGAGGAGTTTATTTTATTTTATTGTAGAAAACTTTTCTTTATTGATGATTTTTTTCTTACTTGATTGGTTGATACAAAATGAGGGGAGAGCTCCTCTATTTATATGACTCAATAGAACATTCTAGATATAGAATATTTTAGAAATATGACTCATTTGACAACTCTAGAAATGATTCTTTAGGCAACTCTAGAAACATAACTATTATATAATTCTTATTTCTAGCAACTAATATAAAATTCTAGAACTCTCACTAAATTCTATCAAATACAAGAAGACTCTAGAAACTTTAATAATAAGAAACTTCTAGAAATTAACAAATCAAGTTTAATATTTCAACACCCCCTTTTAAACTTGATTTGTGACTCTAAGTAGTACTTGTAATCTTTGTATTTCACATGTTTCGGTAGGAATAGAGATATCATCCAAACTTTCTTCATTGCATTGACCTTCTTACCAAACGTCGAGATCTTCAATACAAGTTCACAGATTCTTGCTTTATCTCTTTCATATCGTCCTTTTTCGTTACAATAGGATTTTCCATAAACTAAGCATTCTAACATCCGCCTTGTTTCAGTACCATAAATTTCGCATGAGTCATATATTCTACCTTTGCATTCTTTTATAACTTCGCTCTTGCAGTTTTTGACCAATCCAATTTCAATTTTTTTTAACATTCTCCGTTTCCACCTTTTTAGATTTTTTCTCATATTTCAAATCTCTTGCAAACTCTTGAATTTTATCTCCTTGATTTATGCCTTCTGCATTTTCATCTTGTTTCTTTTCTTACTCTTCATCATTGACATTATTTTTGCTTACTTTATTTTCTTCATCTTCACTACACCAAAATAGTGATTTTGTAACATTTTATATATGTTAATTTCCAACACTTATAGATGTTATAAACTACCAACAACAAAAAAGTGTTAGGGAACCTAAAAAAGTGTTAGTAAAAATAAATAGTTATATAAATAAACATTGCAACATATTGGTTATAATTTGCAGCACAAATAAGTGTTATTACGCCGGTAAACATGTAAATAATTCGTTGAAAAATGGAGTGTTTCGTAATTTTTACATATGATATGTTTTATGACGCTTCCCCCACTTCCCAACAGTTTCAGGCCGCACAAAATTATTATTTTTTAACTACGGTTTCATGCGATACCCACTCTCTTGACATCAACGACGACGAGTGGCTTCTAGAGCGATCCTTCTTCTCTACAAAACATTGAATTTCTCGTGGCTACGACATCGGCGACGGCTGGCGATATCGGGATTCATGACATAGACTTCAGATTTAGCACATCGAAATCCATTTCTAATCTAGGTTAATTTTCCCCGATCTGAATAATTATGAGTCAATTTTCTTATTCAATTCTGATTCAGTGTTCTAGGTTAGTTTCTCCTAATTTTGCTAATTATCAATCCTTTTGATTCATAAATTCTAATCTAGCGCTCTAGTCGTTTTACTATACCGTAAATAAATTTGATTTGATACACAATGAAAGAATAAAGGCAATTAGTAGGATAGATCCATAAAGCAAACTTTGAAATTTCGTAAGCTATCGAAATTTACTGAAATTTACTAAGAATTGAAAACCAAAACCAAGATGGAAACTGAGTTCTCAACTTTGATGTAAATTAAAAAAAATTAATTACCTATGTTGTTGCATATTTAGGTCTAGATATGGGTGGTGAAATAAATCTCATAGCAGGGATTCAAATTGCACAATTGGCTCTGAAGCATCGCCAGAATAAAAATCAGCAATAAAGGATCATTGTTTTTGTAGGGAGGTAAATATAATCTCATTTTTTTAATGTTATCATTATTTGCGGCTTCTGCTTATTCCTTACAAATTTGCTACTTTGCAGCCCAGTGAAATATGAGAAAAAGACATTAGAGGCAATTGGTAGAAAGTTGAAGAAGAATAGTGTCTCGCTAGATGTAATTGATTTTGGAGAATAAGAGGATGAGAAATCTGAGAAACTCGAAGCTCTTGTCAGTGCTGTGAACAACAATGGCAACAGCCACATAGTGCATGCACCACCTGGTCCAAATGCTCTTTCAGATGTAATTATAAGGTATGCATCAGAGTTCCTTCATTTGATAATTAGCACATCTTCATGGTTTATTTTCACTAGCTACCATGATCTCTCATGCATAAAATTTATGAATATGATGTAAATATCAACATCCGAATTTCTGCTACACATTTTCAATATTTCTAAATCACAATCGCGTAGTCATGCCCCTCCCTGTCCAAATGTATTTTAGATGTTAATTATAAGATTGGTCTATGGTGTTGCTTTTGTTTGATGATTGGCAAATTTTCATGGTTTATTTTCACTACAATGGTCTTTCATGCATGAAATTTATGAATACGATAAAAATTTCTAAACCATAATTATTATGACACATTTCTTTTGAAACATGCACGGTTTCAGTATTAATGGTTATGGTCCTGGTTATGACAATAATTGCTAATTTAAGTTTTAAAATGATCCAAACTGATTTTTTGTCATATTTTTTATACTGTGACGAAATAAGCCGAAAAGTTAGAACTAGTTTCCTGTAATTTTTTAAATTAATTTTTGATCACTTTACCAATGAAGTTTATGGTGGTATAGTGTGACCATTTTAGAAAATGACATTAGCTGCTCATACTTTAAACATTTTGTTTAAGCAAGTTTTCTCTCTATGCTTCTGATGCAGCTAAGGCCGGAGAAGAAGTTGTGCAAACTTTAGTTCCTGAAAACATGAGTTTGTGGTGTAGTGTGATGAGTCGTTCATGACTCAGTGAAGGCTTGGGTCGCTGCCGAGCTAAGGAAGGAGGGCCACGAGTTAACAAGTTAAGGGGGAAGGTAGGCCGAGTTAACGAGACATCGGGTTTGAGTCGTCCACGACCCAAGAGAAGCATGAGTCGTTTCCGACCAAACTGTGACAATCTAAGTCGTTTACGACTTAACGGGATAAAGGACAACGGGTTACAGGAACAAGAGCCTATTTTAGGTCGACCCCGACCTAAGGAAGAGAAGCTACGACTTAAGAGTCTAAGTCGGCTACGACTTGACAAAAGAGGAAGCAGTCACGACCTAACTGAGTCGTCGAGGAGCGCAGGGGGATTGGGCTTGAGTCGGCACGCGCTTAAGTCGGCCATATGAGCTGAGGTGTTGTAGTTTGTTGGCCTTGAGTCGTTAGGTCGTATACGACCTAACTGTTGTAGCCGTGTGGTTGATGAGTCGTGTATCTTGTGTTGTTTTTTGAGTCGGTAATGTATATGAGTCGGTCCTGTATGTAGATAAGCTGAGTCGTATGTCTTTGAGTCGTGTAAATTGTGTTGCGTTGTTAAGTCGGCAACGACTTATGATGAGTCGGAGTCTATGAGTCGGCAACGGGTTAAAGGGGTCGGTTGTGTCAAGCTATAAATAGAGGGTGTGTTGTATATTTTGGGGGGTTGATTTTTGAATAAAATTCTCTTTTGTTAGCTTTGTGCTTTCATACCAATTGGTAGTTGAGTGTAATCTCCTATCTCCTCTTTCGGTTAATCGAGTGCGCTCGATTCAACGATCGTAGAAGCCGATTCGCGGAATCTAGTGCGCTAGATCAACGTGCGAAGAATCGTAGATCTTTGTTTCTCGGTATCGTGCGCGATCAACGAGACGAAGATAGCTAGAATCTGGTATCTTTGGATCAACGGATTTGGGCCATACAGTATTCTCAACTCACCGTTTGCTACATTTCACCGATTGTAGTTTTGTTTGATTAATCCGCTGCGTCAGTTTTGGTATCAGAGCCATACTTAGCCAATCATAGCTAAGTTGATTCTTGGAGCCAAGTTTTTGAAGTTTGAAGTTGTTCATCGTGTTCATATTGAAGTTGCATCAAGTTTGGAGTGTTTGATCCATTTCATTTTGGATCGAGGAGTTGGATATTGTTTGGATTTTGTCTTGGAGTTTTGCGCGCCAAGATTTGAAGTGTGGAGCCGTGTAAAACCATTGCCGAGCTAAAGCCTTGAAGAGTTATGTGTTGAGCCGTGACTTGTTCTTTTGTTGAAGTTTGAATTTTTGTGTTTGAATTGTTGAAGTTTGAGAAGTTTTTCAATCATGCCACCAAGGAGAGCTAATCGTCATCAAAACGTTGAAGCTTTGTATCGTAGAGAAGAAGCCGAGCTTATGGAACAACGTATTAATGAAAAATTTGATGAAGGCATTGGAAAATTGGAGAAATTGATGAATGATTTGAATCAAAGGAGGAGATCACCAAACTCGAACCATGGAGGAAACCGAGTTTCGCCATCGGTTACGGAAGCGAGAAGGGTATCACCACATTCATGTAGAGATAGAAGAGAAACATCAATATCATCACGAAGAGATCATCATGACTATGCACATGAAGAGAGGAGAAGTCAACGTGAATTTGACAATGAAGCATATAGAGATGAAGAGAGACATAGTCAAAGAAGCATGCATGAGCGAAGGGATGATAATGGTCGAGATCGATGTAGACGTACTTTTGATTTTGTTAAAGAAGGTGATAGAGCTAGTATTCATTATCGAGATCGAGACCAAGTTCGAAATTCTAATCGGGATGTTGAAGATGATCGTCGATGGGAATCGGGTATGAAGATGGAAATTCCGGAGTTTAAAGGCGGAATGATTGCAGAAGAATTTCTCGATTGGATTTCTAATGTTGAAGAGATCTTTGATTTCAAGGAGGTTCCTGAGCATAGAAGAGTGAAGTTGGTTGCTACTAGGTTGAGGGGGAGAGCTTTGGCGTGGTGGCAGCAAACTAAACTAACCAGGGAGAGAATGGGGAAGTCAAAGATAGAATCGTGGGATAATATGAAGAAGTTGATGAGATCTACTTTCTTACCTTACAACTACCAATCACTTATGTACCAGAGGTTGCAGAATCTGAGGCAAGGGACAAAGTCTGTTAGTGAGTATGCTGATGAATTTTACCAACTCATTGCCAGGAATGATGTTATGGAAACGGAAGAACAGCTAACTGCTAGATTCATTGGGGGATTGAGAATGCAGATCTAGGATATGGTTAATATGTTTGATCCTAGATCAGTTGCAGAGGCACATCAGAAAGCGTTGGCTTGGGAGAAACAAGGAAGGCGTGGAGGTGGTGTGTTTACTAATTCCAATAATCAAGCAAGGGGTGTTGGTGGAAGTTCTAATGTTCCTAAACCTGTTTCAAAGCCAGTGGTGAAGGAGGCTGAGAAGGCGAAGGTTAGCAGTGGGTTCAAGTGTTATAATTGTCAGGAGTTGGGTCACAAAAGCAACGAATGTCCGAAGCCGAAGAAGAGAACCATGGTTGCAGAAGTTGAGGAGGATGATGGTGAGGAGGCAGAATGTTCAAATACACCTTATGTTGAGGAGGAAGAAGAATTGTTTGGAGATGAAGGTTGTAATCTTATGATGAGGAGAAGTTGTTTGACACCAAAGCAAGAAGAGGATTCTAGTTGGCTGAGAAGCAATATTTTTCAATCGACATGTACTATTCTGGGGAAAGTCTGCAAGTTCGTTATTGATGCGGGAAGTTGTGATAATATTATTTCTACAGAAGCAGTAAGAAAGTTGAACTTGAAGACCGAGAAGCATCCTAAACCGTACAAGCTAGCATGGTTAAGGAAGGGTGGTGAAGTGAAAGTGTGTCGAAGAGCTTGTGTTAATTTTTCTATTGGGAAGAAGTACAAAGATGAAATTTGGTGTGATATTGTGGATATGGATGTTTGTCATTTGTTGCTGGGCAGACCGTGGCAGTTCGATAGAGCAGTACAACATGATGGTCGTGCCAACAGTTACAGTTTCATGTTCGAGGGTACTAAAATCACTTTGGTTCCTAAGAAGCAACAGCAGAAGGAGAGCAAGCTAGAAGAGATTGAGGAACTGAAAACTCTGTTGACTTTGAAGGAGTTTGTCAAGGAAGTCGAGGAAGAGACTGAAGTATTTTTGTTGATTGGGAGAGAGAATAGTGAAGAAGTTGAAATTCCAGAAGCAGCAAAGCCAATTTTGAAAGAATTCGAAGATGTCTTTCCAGAGGAGTTGCCTAAGGAGTTACCGCCACTTAGAGACATTCAACATCAAATTGATCTTGTTCCGGGAGCAGTGTTACCACATCGACCACATTACCGAATGAGTCCGAAGGAACATGAAGAGTTACGAAGGCAGGTGGAAGAGTTGTTGGAACAGGGACGTGTTCAGGAAAGCTTGAGTCCTTGTGCCGTGCCAGCATTATTAGTGCCAAAGAAGGACGGAACATGGAGGATGTGCACAGATAGTAGAGCTTTGAATAAGATCACTGTTCGATATAGATTTCCTATGCCGAGGTTGGATGATTTGTTAGATCAATTGAGTGGGGCAACTATATTTTCAAAGGTTGATTTGAAGAGTGGTTATCATCAAATTCGAATCAGACCTGGGGACGAATGGAAGACAGCTTTCAAGACAAGAGAGGGGTTATACGAATGGTTGGTTATGCCGTTTGGTTTGTCGAATGCACCTAGTACATTCATGCGGGTGATGAATCAAATCTTTAGACCATTCATTGGGAAGTTCGTGGTGGTTTATTTCGATGATATTCTGATATATAGCAGGAGTATGGAGGAGCATGTTCTACATTTGAGGGAAGTGTTGATTATTCTTCGTGAGGAACAATTTTATGCAGCCACGATAAATTGTGTGTTCATGACGAGAAGTGTGTTATTTTTGGGATATGTTGTGTCTGAGAAGGGAATCCAAGTGGACCAGAGTAAAGTTGAAGCTATTAGAAATTGGCCACAGCCGAGAACTATCACTGAAGTTAGAAGTTTTCATGGATTGGCATCATTCTACCGAAGGTTCATTCCACACTTCAGTAGTGTGATGACACCAGTTACCGATTGCGTGAAAGGAAAACAGTTTGTATGGTCAGAGGAAGCGGGAGTTGCTTTTGAACGGATCAAAGAACTATTGACGACTGCACCAATTCTTGTTTTACCTAATTTTCAGTTGTTGTTTGAACTACACACTGATGCATCAAAGGTGGGAATTGGAGGAGTGTTGAGTCAGCAGGGAAGACCTATTGCATATTTCAGTGAAAAGTTATCAGGGGCAAAGATGAGATACAGTACATATGATGTTGAATTTTATGCTGTTGTACAAGCTGTTAAGCATTGGAGACATTATCTATTTCAGAAGGAATTTGTTCTTTACACTGATCATGAAGCTTTGAAGCATTTACAAGGGCAGGATAAGATGTCAACAAGACATGCATCATGGATTGCTTATTTACAACAGTTTACTTTTGTCGTTAAGCACAAATCAGGGGTGACAAATCGGGTAACTGATGCTTTGAGTAGGAGGAGTCATTTATTAACGATAATGAAAGTTGAAGTGACGGGTTTTGAGATGTTGCCGGAGATGATTAATGAAGATCCTTACTTTGTGAAATATGTTGAGAAAGTGAAGGGTGAGAGTACCGATGAATTTACGTTGGTTGATGGTTTTCTGTTTAAAGGGAATCGTTTGTGTATTCCAGACTGTAGCTTGAGGTTGAAAATTGTCAAAGAGTTACACGAGGAAGGGCATGTGGGCCGTGATCGTACTTTGCAATTGATTTCACAATCTTACTTTTGGCCGTCGATGAGAAAAGAAGTGGAAAGATTTGTGGAGAGATGCCATATTTGTCAGGTGTCAAAGGGAACAGCAACGAATGCAGGGTTGTATATGCCATTACCAGTACCATCTAAGCCATGGGTTGATATTAGCATGGATTTCGTTTTGGGTTTGCCTCGAACTCAAAGGGGAAATGATTCGATATTTGTTGTAGTGGACAGGTTTTCGAAGATGGCACATTTTATTGCCTGCAAGAAGACAGCGGATGCAGTTCGAGTGGCACAATTATTCTTTAAGGAGGTATATCGATTGCATGGTTTACCAGAATCTATTGTTTCTGAACGAAGCTGAAATTTAGTAGTGCTTATCATCCACAAACTGATGGACAGACAGAAGTTGTTAACAGGTCATTGGGAAATTTGTTGCGATGTCTTGTACAGGATAATTTGAGAAGTTGGGACATGAAGTTATGCCAAGCTGAATTTGCACATAATCATGCAGTGAATCGTAGCACGGGATTCAGTCCATTTCAGATTGTTTATTCAAATTTACCCAGGGGACCGTTGGATTTGGCAGTAGTACCACAGGCGAAGGAAACAGTTAAACGAGCTGCTGATTTTGTTGATGAGTTGACTGAATGTCATAAAATCGTTCAGGAACGATTGGAGAAATCGAATGAGAAGTATAAGAAGTCTGCAGATTTGAAACGACGAAATGTTGAATTTAACAAAGGCGATTTGGTTTATGCAGTGTTGACAAAAGACCGATTTCCAGTGGGAACGTACAATAAATTGAAAGCGCGGAAAATTGGTCCAGTTGAAGTTTTGAAGAAAATTAATGACAATGCTTATAAGTTGAAGCTGCCGGAGGATATGTACACTTCTGACGTATTCAATATTAAGCATCTTGTGCCATATTACGGAAATAAACAATCAGATGAAGAAGAATGTACAAATTCGAGGACGAATTTTTCTCAACTCGGGGAGGATGATGCAGCTAAGGCCGGAGAAGAAGTTGTGCAAACTTTAGTTCCTGAAAACATGAGTTTGTGGTGTAGTGTGATGAGTCGTTCACGACTCAGTGAAGGCTTGGGTCGCTGCCGAGCTAAGGAAGGAGGGCCACGAGTTAACAAGTTAAGGGGGAAGGTAGGCCGAGTTAACGAGACATCGGGTTTGAGTCGTCCACGACCCAAGAGAAGCATGAGTCATTTCCGACCTAACTGTGACAATCTAAGTCGTTTACGACTTAACGGGATAAAGGACAACGGGTTACAGGAACAAGAGCCTATTTTAGGTCGACTCCGACCTAAGGAAGAGAAGCTACGACTTAAGAGTCTAAGTCGGCTACGACTTAACAAAAGAGGAAGCAGTCACGACCTAACTGAGTCGTTGAGGAGCGCAGGGGGATTGGGCTTGAGTCGGCACGCGCTTAAGTCGGCCATATGAGCTGAGGTGTTGTAGTTTGTTGGCCTTGAGTCGTTAGGTCGTATACGACCTAACTGTTGTAGCCGTGTGGTTGATGAGTCGTGTATCTTGTGTTGTTTTTTGAGTCGGTAATGTATATGAGTCGGTCCTGTATGTAGATAAGCTGAGTCGTATGTCTTTGAGTCGTGTAAATTGTGTTGCGTTGTTAAGTCGGCAACGACTTATGATGAGTCGGAGTCTATGAGTCGGCAACGGGTTAAAGGGGTCGGTTGTGTCAAGCTATAAATAGAGGGTGCGTTGTATATTTTGGGGGGTTGATTTTTGAATAAAATTCTCTTTTGTTAGCTTTGTGCTTTCATACCAATTGGTAGTTGAGTGTAATCTCCTATCTCCTCTTTCGGTTAATCGAGTGCGCTCGATTCAACGATCGTAGAAGCCGATTCGCGGAATCTAGTGCGCTAGATCAACGTGCGAAGAATCGTAGATCTTTGTTTCTCGGTATCGTGCGCGATCAACGAGACGAAGATAGCTAGAATCCGGTATCTTTGGATCAACGGATTTGGGCCATACAGTATTCTCAACTCACCGTTTGCTACATTTCACCGATTGTAGTTTTGTTTGATTAATCCGCTGCGTCAGCTTCTGCAGCATTTTTTCGTAGACCAGACCATAAAGAGCACCATTAGAATTACAATGTTTCAATTATTTCTTCGATGACAAAAGTCTTAATGGCCCAATATTTCTCTGCTAACAAGCATGTGGTAACTAAATTAAAAAGATCCTCATCATTGTTTTACAAATATCATAATAATGTAATTTGCTTGTTTCACAGCTCACCCCTATTTACTGGTGACGGTGAAAGTGGGTTTGCAGCTGCAGCTGCAGGTGGAATGTCTTATGATGAATTCGGAGTGGATCCAAACTTAGATCCCGAGTTAGCTTTAGCCCTTAGAGTTTCAATGGAAGAAGAAAGAGCGAGGCAAGAAGCTGCTGCCAAAAAAGCAGCAGAGGAAGGTACTGGTGAACAAGGGAAAAGAGATGAGGGAGCTTCTACTTCTCATGATGCAACTATGACTGAAGCAACAAGTGTACCTGATGTGTAGAAGGATGACCTAATGGTTAGTAACTTTCTACAATTTTAATGCGTGTGATGTTTACAGCCCAATAACTATGAAAAATCTATGACGTTAGGTTGAGGTTAATTAGTTATGTATATGAAATGCACGACGAGATGCAAATTTACAGATATATACTACCTCTGTGGGCGTGTGACATTTTCAGACGATTATCTCTGTTGTCACACAAATATAAAGAGTGCTGATCACTTCCATTTTACAATCGTCATGCTAATATAACTTTCCTTCTTTGGGAAAAATTAAACCTTATATCTGAGAGTATTTCAAATCTTTTCAGGGCATTAGAGCATACACACTAGTGGCTTGTTCAGTTGAAAAAATGCACTGAACAAGCCACAATGCGTCCAAATGTGGCTTGTTCAGTTCAAAAACAAGCTACAAGCTCCCCATGCTACTGAGGTTGTATAGTGGACAGGCTATTAAAACGGGAAAGAGATTACTGTTTTAATGCATATTGATTTATTTATTTTATATTTTAATGAATACTGTTTTTTTTAAAACCGGTTATGTGGTTGATATGTTGTATTTTGGGTGTGGGGGTTGTTTTGTTCAGTTTATTCGGTACAAAAACATGAAGTGACCAAACCAACTATTAGGAATGATCTTAGTACTAGGTCACCGAGTTATATTACTGAATTTTGTTAGATTTCTGATAAATGTAACCGGAAGGTAAAATGAGTGTTATTAAGTTGTAGAACCACAAAAGGCTAGCGGCCCTAAACATTACGATGCCATTTTAAACTTGCATATATCCTTTTAGGTTAAATGCTAGTAATTTCATATGCTAAGACATCTTGCGTATGAGTTGGAAATGGAAGTTTTTTATCCATCGTCCAAAAAGACCTCAATATATTGGTAATACATTTCAGTATGGTCATTGTAAATCTCTAATTATTGATATGACATTTTAGTGATTAGTGAATGGCTGTTTAAAATTCACTACAGGCCTTATCTTTTCTTTAGCATCCATTAAGTTGTTTGTGAATTTGATTTTTTTTCACCATTATTTATTTGATTAACATACGATTTCTTTCAGCTTCACTTTGAATTTATTATGTTCACGTTACTATTAGTGAATTTCTAAATCTATTTCCTTGTATTACAAATATATTTTATCTAATAAGCTACCGATTCAATGACATCTAATTTACGATAGGATGATGAGAACGCCTTATTGCAGCAGGCTCTTGCAATGTCTATGAATGATGGTGGGGCGACTGTTGATGCTAAGATGTCAGATGCCACTACAGAAGATCAGGATCTGGCTTTTCATAAGTTTTACTCCATGTTTCCCATGAATACTTTGTATATTTATTTATCCAGTATAGATGTATTATTTTACTGTTGTTTGATGTTAGTTCAGCTTTCTTTTTGAAACTTTATTGGCGTTTTGCTTTATATTCAGATCCATGTTTCTTTGAGCGTTCTTTTGAATAAATAAAAGAACAAAAAGGAACCAGGTGAATTAATTAGTGCTTTGCATTGTAAATAAGTGCTATTTCATTGATGTTCGGTAGTCGAGCCAGTTTTGCGTTTTATCGATTTTCCCCAGGATCTATCGCTTTAAGCCATCCTATTTATATATATTAATAACTATCTAACAAAACTTAAGTCAATGGTTTTCAAAGTTTACTTTATGTGTTATGTTAAAATAATAATTAATAGCAGAATATAATTATTTAGAAATTGTTAATATATACCTTATAAGGTTTATTAGTGATGATAAGGATTATGATTGATTGTAGCTTGAATTATGGAGCAATTACTACAAATGGATACATACCGAGATTTATGTTAATGGTTTATAAAGTTTCCAAATTTGTACATCAAATCCTCATCATCTTTTTTAAATTTTCCATCCATTTGATTCTTTTCATGAGCCTTTATTGTTGTCATCATAAACGAACATCTTGTTCAATTTTGTAAGCATTTGACAACTGTAGCTAACCAAAAAATTTCGAATCCTTACCTTGATAAACCAAATTAAATAAGTGATCACTAATCAAGCTGCTAGTTGCCTTTATGATGCATGGATATCCAATATGAATAAATATTGCAAGCTTTTAAATTGTAAAACTATTTTTACATCACCATTTTTCTTTTATACTTAAATTTTTGTTGACATAAACGATGGAAAAACTGATTATAAGAGAGTGTATTGCAAAAAAATCAAACCAAATGTTTTTCTCTGAAATGTTATACCATATCGGTTGTCATAACTGATATTGGCTTAATACAGTGCATATCAAAATGTTTTTTCTAAAAATCATACTTTTCTCTACAAAATTATACTATTTTGGCTTTTCTCGAAGATGTATATTTCCACTGTAAAATTTTAAGTTTGAATGTCTGTACATATGTAAATTTGGTGCTGGTTTAGGAAATGAATGCATGATAGAATTTTATGAATTAAGACCATTCTTACACGGTAGAGCCTAAAATCTAGTTAAACGAAGTAAATAAAAGTTGTGCTTTGCAGCCTACTTCGCAGTCTGCACCAACTTGTTCTAGCTGAGTAACATGCTGGCTTATCAGGCACATTTTCATCGAAACAATCAACAAAATTGCATTACAAAGGAGATATACAGGTTTATAAAGTTAATAATAGTAAATAAATAAACTTGTGCGTTTTGAAGTTAAAAAAAATCCCTAATTTGTACTTTCTTAAGCATGTATGCTAGTTATGTGTTTTGATATCAAATAACTTCAGTTTTTACCATTATCGATTTTTTTAGAATTTTTGAATAACTTTTCAGAAAATGCAAGTCAGCTTCTCAAATGCGTAAGTTGGCTTGCACATTCTCTGTTTTTCTAAAATAGGAATCTAAATTGAATATTCATTGGCACAAAGGTTTTTCTAACAACCAAATTGAAAACAAAGACCTGATATTCTACTATTATTGTATATACATATATATTCTTGCAATAGGCATGAAATTTTTAGTATTTTTCCAATGAATTTGCAGGGATTCCAATAATGATGAGGGCTCAGTCAAGCCACCCTTTAGATCCATTGTCTGCAGCTGAAATCTCTATTGCTGTTGTAACAGTCCAAGCTGCTGGAAAAGGGTGGACCTGTTATTCCGAGCAAGCTTCCTCCTAGAAGAGCTAGACTTGTTGTCTATAACAAACAATCAAATGAGACAAGTGTGTGGATCGTAGAGTTTAATGAAGTTCACGCTGCAACACATGGAGCCTACCATAGAGGCAAGGTCATTTCATCTGAAGTTGTCCCTGATGTACAACCGCCTATGGTATGCTCTTCTTTCATGCATATACTTGTTTACACTGGTAGTTATACTTTATCATTGACAATGTCTTTCCAGTGTCATTATAGGATGCTGTGGAATATGCGGAGTGTGAAGCTGTGGTTAAAGAATACCCTCCTTTTCAAGATGCAATGAAAAGGTGAGGTATTGAAGACATGGATCTTGTTATGATAGATGCTTGGTAAGTTTGTATCACACATATTTGGGCACACACTTTATTATTCTCAGTTGTAGATCATATCCACATTTTGGACTCAGGACGATCTTGTGTTAGTGTGCATGTTGGGAATATTAGTTCCAATGTCAGCAATAATAGCTTTTGGAACTGTTGGATGGACATTGTGGACATGTCAATTAATTGCCAATGTTGTTAGTTGACCGCTTTGATTCCCATTTACTTGTTTTTTTCTTGGTATAATAGTTGCAAAATTCTATTGCAGGTGTGTTGGCTATCATAGTGAATCAGATGCTCCAAACAAACGTCTTGCTAAACCACTTATATTTTGTCGAACTGAGAGTGACTGTGCTATGGAAAATGGTTATGCACGTCCAGTTGAATAAAATGTGGATTGGTGGAACAGACAACAAGTGAATGATGTGACAGGGCAGTTGCAATGGAATGGATAAATGTAGTAAGGACAGTGATGATGGGGTGGTAGTTGAATTGTACAGCAGAAGTATATGCAGTGCATTGGGTCAATGCACAGAGCAGAGATGATATTGGTTTTGGTTATGTGTTGTTATATTGCTATGGTATGGTAGAAGTAGGCCGTGAAGATGGTAGTGAGTGGTTATGATGTGGAATTGTTTAGGCAGGAAGAAGGGGATAGAGGTGGTAATGCAACAGCTTTTTTTCTTTTGGCTGATGTTTGGTAACTGAAGTTGCAGTGGGAAATTATGCTTGTCTTTTACCTTTTTGTGGCCTGTTGTTTACAGGGAAAAATTCATTTTCAGGTGTCGGCTTAAGTACAGACTGTAGAGAAAAATGGGCCAACTAATCCATGGAATTGATGACTAATTTGCAGAATTAATGGAGACAACATTGAACTATGAGTTTGAATTTTAAGTGTATTTTGAAAAAAAAATTGAATGGTTAGGTTAGCCGTAAGTTAAACTTTAAGTGTATTTTGAATTTTTTTTTGAAGCTTATGTTGTAACAATATCTGAAGATATGACATTGTGGTATTTTAGATATGTAAATAATTGTTTGTGATATATTATACTACATTTGCAGAGCGTTTAAACTTTGCATTGAATATGTATGGTGAATTATTTGTAATATGGAAACCATTATTTGCAGAGTGTTTATATTTAAACTTTGCGTTTAAGTTTTGGTGTGTGTGTATATATATATATATGTGTGTGTGTGTGTGTGTGTGTGTGTGTGTGTGTGTTACTAAATAATCATTTTCCAACACTTATAAGCGTTACTGTATATTTCTGTACCAACACTTATAAGTGTTACCGTATATTTCGTTACCAATACTTATAAGCGTTACCGTATATTTTTGTACCAACACTTATAAGTGTTACCATATATTTTGTTACCAACACTTATAAGCGTTAACGTATATTTAGGTACCAACATTTATAAGTGTTGGTAATACGTATGTTTGTAACACTTATAAGTGTTACAAATTTGACCGCTCCATTCCTCACAGTCCATTAGTAACACTTAAAAAGTGTTACTGAAATTATTTGTAACACTTATAAATGTTAGAATTTGCCTGTTTTGGTGTAGTGCTTCTTCTTCATTCTCTACATGTTTTCCTTCTTCTTTCAGTTTTTCCTCCTCAAATTATAGCAATTTTCATCTTTCACCTTCTCTCTGTTCTTCTTTTCCTCTTTTTCATCAATCAAATTGTCTTCTTCTATTATTTTTACATCATTCTTTCTGTATGCTTCTTTCAAAAAATTCCATCAATCTTCTGTAGAACTTTCTCCAAGTATATGATCATAAGCTACTTCATCACCGTTCTCACTTTTTACAACATGAACACGATGATCATTCCATCGTAATTTTGCAAAAGTTTTCTTGTCCATTTCCGATATGTTCTCCAAATCATTTGGCCATTCATAACCATTTTCGACAGTCCCAATAATCCTTTGGAGATTAACTCCTCTTTCTTTTCCTCATAAGCCAGCAGCAAATGTACCATCATTTTGGCTTTTTTCTTCAATGTAATTTGTCTTATTTTCAACTATATTATGCTTTCAAGCTCTACATTCAGAAGCATAATGTCCAATTTTCTCACAATTGTAGCATTTAAGACGTGACATATCATACCTTGAATTTTCTCTTCTACGACCTCTTATTGAACTTTCTCCTCTTTTATTATTGTCGCTGTTGTTGTTTTCATAGTTGGGCCGCCAACTTCGTCCATGTCCATATGCACGACCTCTTTCTCTTTCTTGGTCACCACCCCATCTTTGTTGGCTTCGATTACTTTCCTTCTTTTTTGAATCAATCCGTGTCTTAAGGACTTGCTCCACAGTCTCTTTCTTCTTCCTTTTTTTTTTCTTCATCAGCTTGCAATGAGCCTAGAAGTTCCTCTATTGACATGGTCTCCAAGTTTTTTGTTTCATCAATGATGGCGACAATATGTTCGAACTTTGGATCTAATGATCTAAGAATCTTCTCCATAATTCTTACATCATCTAACTTCGCACCATTTCTTTTAAGGTTATTACTAACCACTAGAACCCTTGAGAAGTAATCAGAAACATTCACCTTCTTTCATATGCAAAGTTTCAAACTCTCCTCTTAAAGTTTGAAGACGTACCTTTTTGACTTGATCAGCTCCCTTGTAAGACGTTCGAAGCTTCTCCCATGCTTCTTTGGCCGACTTTGATCTAGAAATTTTTTCAAAGGTATCATCATCCAATGCTTGATAAATTAGACAAAGAGCCTTCTTGTTCCTTGTCCTTGATTTTCTTAAACCATCTCTTTGAATTTGAGATAAACCATACTTCATTCTCATGTTCAGTATAGCCATTTTCATTTATCTCCCACACGTCGTGTGCTCCAAGGAGAGCCATCATCCTTAAACTTCAATTATCATAATTGTTCTTGATAAGCATTGGAATTTGTAGGGGAACGCCATTATTCGCCATCTCTATCTTTTAAAAAATCATCGCCCTGATACCACTTTGTTGAATATTTTTGGAGAAAGAGGGAGAGAATATAAGAAAGTGGAGTTTTTTATTTTAATTTATTTTATTGTAGAAAACTTTTCTTTATTGATGATCTTTTTTTCTTGCTTGATTGATTGATACAAAATGAGGGAAGATCTCCTCTATTTATGTGACTCAATAGAACATTCTGGATATAGAATACTTTAGAAACATGACTCATTTGACAACTCTAGAAATGACTCTTTAGGCAACTCTAGAAACGTAACTATTATATAATTCTTATTTCTAGCAACTAATATAAAATTCTAGAGCTCTCACCAAATTCTATCAAATACAAGAAGACTCTAGAAACTTTAATAATAAGAAACTTCTAGAAATTAACAAATCAAGTTTAATATTTCAACATCCCTTTTTAAACTTGATTTGTGACTCTAAACAGTACTTATAATCTTTGTATTTCATGTGATTCGATAGGAATAGAGATATCATCCAAACTTTCTTCATTGCGTTGACCTTCTTACCAAACGTCGAGATCTTCAATACAAGTTCACAGATTCTTGCTTTATCTCTTTCATATCGTCCTTCTTCGTTACAATATAAACTAAGCGTTCTAACATCCGCCTTGTTTCGGTACCATAAATTTTGCATGAGTCATATATTCTACTTTTGCATTCTTTCATAACTTCGCTCTTGTAGTTTTTGACCAATCCAATTTCTATTTTTTTTTTAACATTCTCCTTTCCACCTCTTCAGATTTTTGCTTATATTTCAAATCTCTTGCAAACACTTGAATTTTATCTCCTTTATTTATACCTTCTGCATTTTCATATCGTTTATTTTCGTACTCTTCATCATTGACATTATTTTCGCTTACTTTATTTTCTTCATATTCTTCTTCATTCTCTACACGCTTTCCATCTTCTTTCTATTTTTCCTCCTCAAATTCTAGCAATTTTTCATCTTTCTCCTTCTCTCTATTCGTCTTCTCCTCTTTTTCATCAATCAAATTTTCTTCTTCTATTATTTTTGCATGATTCATTTTGTATGCTTCTTTCGAAAAATTCCATGAATCTTCTGTAGAACTTTCTCCAAGTATATGATCATAAGCTACTTCATCACCGTTCTCACTTTTTACAACATGAGCACGATGATCATTCCATCGTAATTTTGCAAAAGTTTTCTTGTCCATTTCCGATTTGTTCTTCAAATCATTCGGCCATTCATAACCATTTTTGACAGTCCCTATAATCTTTTGGAGATTAACTCCTCTTTCTTTTCCTCATAAGCCAACGGCAAAGTACCATCTTTTTGGCTTTTTTCTTCAACGTAATTGATCTTCTCTTCAACTATATTATGCATTCAAGCTCTACATTCAGAAGCTTAATGTCTGAATTTCTCACAATTGTAGCATTTAAGACGTGACATGATACCTTGAATTTCCTCTTCCACGACCTCTTGTTGAGCTTTCTCCTTTTTTATTGTGGTCGTTGTTGATGTTTTCATAGTTGGACCTCCAACTTCATCCATGTCCATATGCACGACCTCTTCCTCTTTTTTGTTCACCACCCCATCTTTGTTGGCTTCGATTACTTTCTTCCTTTTTTGAATCAATCCATGTCTTAAGGACTTACTCCACAATCTCTTCTTCTTCCTTTTTTCTTCTTCATAAGCTTGCAATGAGCCTAGAAGTTCCTCTATTGACATGGTCTACAAGTTTTTTGTTTCTTCAATGATGGTGACAATATGTTCGAACTTTGGATCTAATGATCTAAGAATCTTCTCCATAATTCTTACATCATTTAACTACTCTCCATTTCTTTTATGATTATTACTAACCACTAGAACTCTTAAGAAGTAATCAGAAACAAGTTCATCTTCTTTCATATGCAAAGTTTCAAACTCTCCTCTTAAAGTTTGAAGACGTGCCTTTTTGACTTGAACAGCTCCCTTGTAAGACGTTCGAAGCTTCTCCCATGCTTCTTTGGCCGACTTTGATTCAGAAATTTTTCAAAGGTATCATCATCCAATGCTTGATAAATTAGACAAAGAGCCTTCTTGCCCCCATGTCCTTGATTTTCTCAAACCATCTCTTTGAATTTGAGGTAAACCATACTTTATTCTCATGTTCAGTATAGCCATTTTCAACTATCTTCCACACGTCGTGTGCTTCAAGAAGAGCCATCATCCATAAACTTCAATTATCATAATTGTTCTTGGTAAGCATTGGAACATGTAGGGGAACGCCATTATTCGCCATCTCTATCTTTTAAAAAATCCTCGCTCTGATACCACTTTACCGAATATTTTTGGGGCAAGAGGGAGAGAATATAAGAAAGAGGAGTTTATTTTATTTTATTTTATTGTAGAAAACTTTTATTTATTTATGATTTATTTCTTGCTTGATTGATTGATACAAAATGAGAGGAGAGCTCCTCTATTTATAGGACTCAATAGAATATTCTAGATATGGAATACTCTACAAACATGACTTATTTGACAACTCTAGAAATGACTCTTTAGGCAACTCTAGAAATATAACTATTATACAATTCTTATTTCTAGCGACTAGTATAAAATTCTAGAGCTCTCATCAAATTCTATCAAATACAAGAAGACTCTAGAAACTTTAATAATAAGAAACTTATAGAAATTAACAAATCAAGTTTAATATTTCAACAGTGTCTTCTCCTCTTCAACACTAAATGTATGTGTGTTGAATCATAGCGAGGCATATGCCATTATGATTTCTAGTATAGTTCGATTGTTCAAGGTCTGCATTTCTCATTGTTGATGGTCAAATTCACTTAAAATAAAAGAAAATTGAACTGCTGATCAGATGGCCTTATGTTAGAAATAAAGTTACACTGATATATACCTTGATTGCTTGAATTAACAACACATAACGTTTTAGCCAGACCCATTTCAACGGCCATAGTACCATGTCTATAGCCATATCGATACCAAGGCAAGAATCAAGGACAATATGTTCTTTTAGCAATGTTGATGGATCATCTTCCCTTGAAAAGTCCATGCTTCTGTTACACAACATTTGGAATAAAAAAAATTAAGCCTAGAAGAATTGTGTAAAGCACTATATAATGCACGTGCATAACACTATAGAAGAACATGTTCTATTTTCAACATAGTGTCACTAATAACATACATCCAAGATGTTGGAATCCCTAAAACAAACAAAGTGAATGATAAAAAACATAAATCCCACATCGTCAATTTGTTGAGGGGTATAGTAGTTTATATATGCCTTTCTCAAGTGGAGGTTGGGGGCCTGGGGCTCCCAAATGTATGTTTCGTTGTGAGGAGGGAGATCATGCATCTCCAACACATACGCGCGCGCGCCGCTGCCGTCCGACCGACCGACCGAACCGAACCGAGCCGGGCTCCGGTACGGGTCTAAAATGACCATTCTTTCTACTAGGCCATTGTTTAACGGTTTTGGGCTTCGTCTGAAACTGGGCTGGGCCTGGAATTTGAAGAGAAGCGGACAGGTGAAGAACGGACGTGGGGTTTGCCTGAGGAGATGCAACTATTCATAAGCGGACGCGAACAGTAGCGGGTGCGACCCGTTAGAAGCAAACAGAACAGGTGCGGCCGAACGCGAGCGGGTGCAACCCGATTAAAGCAGATACGGCGCATGCGAAACAATACCAGGCGGTGCGATGCGAGCGGGTGCGAACTGTTGGACGCGAGCATATGCAAACCGATAGCAAGAGGGTGCGACCCGTTAACGAACAGCAGCAAGCAAAAGGCAACGGGTGCGACCCGTCAAGCGGACGCGACTGTTTGAAGGGATGCGGACGAAATTATAAATAGGAGAGAATACTGATCACATTCTTATCCCATTCCAATCTAATTTCTTTGCTCTACTGCTCAATATTCCATATATATCACAGAGTTGACATACTCTTTACAATCTCGTGCAGATTACGTCTGTTGTATCTTGGGAGAGTTTTGAAATAAAATTCTTAAGGAAATTGTTACGACAAGCCTCGGACGGAATTTCCTTTATATACTGGTTAGATTCTCTTAATCTTTCCCGTTTATAAGTAATACTACTTCTTACAATAGTATAACGTTGTTGTTGTAATTTATTTACAACGTAACTTATTGTTACAATTATCTCATACAGAATTCCAGCGTAGTGGAATTCTGATTAATAAACTTGTGCGACGAGTTTATTGTAGCGTGCTATCTGTTTTAGTACACTAGCCAACTAACATCTTAAGAATTTTACTGCTTTATACTAAAACAGAGATGGCAACAGTTGACAACATGAAAATGGATAAGACCAACTTTTCAGCGGTTATTTCTGAATGTAATCTGGTTCAGAATCCTAACCAATGGTGGGTAGATACAGGCGCTACTCGTCATGTTTGTTCTGAGAAATCCATGTTCTCTACATATAAGAAATTTGATCATGAAGAAAAACTCTATATGGTTAACTCTACAGTATCTATGATCGAAGAACAACCATTTAAATCTGTTGACAGAAGCACCGAACCATTAGGTTTGGTGCATACAGATTTATGTGATTTTAAATCACTACCTACCAGAGGTAGGAAAAAGTATTTCATTACTTTTATTGACAATTATACGCGATATTGCTATGTATATCTTTTAAATAGTAAAGATGAAGCAATAACAGTGTTTATAAAATACAAGCCTGAGGTAGAAAATCAGTTAAATAAAAAGATCAAGATATTGAGATCTGATTGAGGTGGAGAGTATGAATCACCATTTGAACAATTCTGTGAAGAAAATGGAATAATTCATCAAACAACAGCTCCATATTCACCACAACAAAATGGTGTAGCCGAGAGGAAGAGTAGAACGTTAAAAGATATGATTAATGCAATGCTTTTAACTTCTGGTCTACCGACGAACTTGTGAGGGGAAGCATTAAATATGTCTAATCATATATTAAATAAGGTTCCTCACAATAAAATAGGAACAATTCCATATGAGATATGGAAAGGACATAAACCAAGCTTTAAATACCTCAAAGTGTGGGGGTGCTTGGCAAAAGTTCCAGTTCCGCCTCCCAAGAAAGTCAAACTTGGACCAAAAACAGTAAATTGTTATTATCTTGGGCCAGCCCAAAATAGTAGTGCCTACAGATTTTTGGTATTCAAGTCTGATATAACTGATATTCATGTAAATACAATCATGGAATCAAGAGATGCCTCATTCTTTGAAGAAGTGTTTCTGCACAAAAGAAATGAAGGAAATATGGTCCCAAAAAGGACAAGGGAAGAATCAAACGATTCGCATGAAGATGAAACTCATCATGAAATTGAGGATGCTGAACCAAGAAGAAGCGTAAGGGCTAGAACTTCCAAAACATTTGGTTCGGACTTTTTTACATATGTATTAGAGCACGAACCTCAAACGTACAAGGAAGCAATGTCATCTTCTGAATCCTCATGTTGGAAAGAAGCAATCCAAAGTGAGATTGATTCAATTCTAAGTAATAAAACTTGGGAAATTGTTGATATTCCACCAGGAATAGAACCAATTGGCAGCAAATGGATTTTCAAGAAGAAAATGAAAGCAGATGGCTCTATCGACAAGTATAAAGCCAGATTAGTAGCCAAAGGATATCGTCAAAAAGAAGGAGTAGACTTTTTTGATACATATTCGCCGATAACACGAATAACCTCTATAAGAATGTTAATAGCAATTGCATCCATCTATAATTTAGAGATTCATCAGATGAATGTAAAAACAGCGTTCTTAAATGGAAATCTCGATGAGGAGATTTACATGGAGCAACCTGAGGGATTTATTTCCAATGGAAATGAAAACAAAGTCTGTAGATTAGTAAAATCATTATACGAACTAAAAACAAGTTCCAAAACAATGGCACGCAAAATTTGATAGTGTCATGATAAGAAATGGTTTTCGTATAAATGAATGCGATAAGTGTGTTTATTATAAAAAAATTGGACAATCATATGTGATGATTTATCTATATGTAGATGATATGCTAATCTTTGGTCCTAATACTACAGTAATAGAGACTATAAAGAAGATGTTAATCAACAATTTCAATATGAAAGACTTAGGAGTTGCGGACGTTATTTTGGGAATCAAAATAATAAGAACACCTAATGGAATTGAACTATCTCAGTCACACTATGTAGACAAAGTGATTGAAAAATTCCAAGAGTATGGAATTAAAGGTGTGAGGACACCTTTTAATCCATCGGAAGTACTGCATAAAAACACAGATGAGAGTGTAATGCAACTGGAATACTCTCGTGTAATATGATGCTTAATGTATCTGATGAATTGCACCAGACCAGGTATTGCTTACGCGGTAAGTCGACTAAGCAGGTATACAAGTAATCCAGGGAAGGAACACTGGAAAGCACTAATGAGAGTGTTGGGATATTTAAAGAATACCACTAATTTTTCCTTACATTATGGATAATATCCTACCGTCTTAGAAGGATGTAGTGATGCAAACTGGATTGCAGATTCAGAGGAATCAAAATCCACAAGTGGTTATGTCTTTACCCTTGTAGGAGCAGCAGTGTCATGCAAATCTACTAAACAAACATGCATAGCTCGATCCACCATGGAATCTAAGTTCATCGCATTAGATAAAGCGGGCGAAGAGGCAGAATGACTTCGTCAATTCTTAGAAGATATTCCATTTTGCCCTAAATCTGTGCCGGCCATATGCATACACTGCGATAACCAAGCAGCGCTAAGCAGAGTGCAAAACTTTGTGTATAATGGAAAGTCACGACACATTCGTCGACGCCATAACACAGTTAGGCAGTTACTCTCAAATGGAACAATTTCCATAGATTATGTGAGAACAAATGATAACCTA
Source organism: Allium cepa (assembly GCA_030765085.1). NCBI lineage: Eukaryota > Viridiplantae > Streptophyta > Magnoliopsida > Asparagales > Amaryllidaceae > Allium > Allium cepa. Next base: position 7,272,629 of record CM060941.1, read on the forward strand.
GCGGGTCCGTTTACTAAAGGTTTATCAAGAGAGAAAATTGACTGCGCATCGAGGGGAATGGGTTTAAAAGCCTAAACCACCAAGAGTTATCTTATACGGAAACCTATCCTAGCGACTGGAGATCCCACGGACTAGGATCAATAGGCAAACCAGTTCTGAATAACTCAAGATGTAATGCATTTGCTTGGACACAGTCCAACTCCATTCCTATGGTGCACAATATAAATGCATGCCTACATAAGTATTTAAAGGTTAAAACTAATTTTTTTAATGATGACCATATCTTGGAAATAACAAGTGGGGTATTTGTAGGATACTCTTAATGGTTGCGATCACCTATGTAAGTGCGAGCTGGGTCGGCTCTATGAGAATATTAAAAGGTTTTTATTCTCTAAAACACTCACAGAACGAAAATATGTTCAGGACCAAAATGAAAACAACCAAGAGATTGGATGAGAAGGGAATCAATGCTTCGTAAAGCTTATTGCCTGGGTATACAATAAAGGCCGACGGTTCAAGATGAAATAATTCACCGATTAACCAAGTAGATCCGATAAGTTTTAACTAGGGAAAGTTCAAAGTGAAATATCTACTTATCCACGATAAAGCATTATTCCATATGTACTCTGTGATATTTCGCTTTGTGTGGGGGGATATGTATATTATCATTCATGTGGGGGATTGTTGGAATTCCTAAAACAAACAAAGTGAATGATAAAAAACATAAGTCCCACATCGTCAATTTGTTGAGAGGTATAATAGTTTATATATGCCTTTCTCAAGTGGAGGTTGGGGGCCTGGGGCTCTCCAATGTATGCTTCGTTGTGAGGAGGGAGATCATGCATCTCCACCACACACGCGCGCCGCCGCCGTCCGACCGACCGGGCTCGGGTACGGGTCTAAAATGACCATTCTTTTTACTAGGCCATTGTTTAACGGTTTTGGGATTCGTATGAAACTGGGCTGGGCCTGGAATTTGAAGAGAAGCGGACATGTGAAGAACAGACGCGGGGTTTGCCTGAGGAGATGCAACTGTTCATAAGCGGACGCGAACAATAGCGGGTGCGACCCGTTAGAAGCAAACAGAACAGGTGCGGCCGAACGCGAGCGGGTGCGACCCGATTGAAGCAGATACAGCGCATGCGAAACAATACCAGGCGGTGCGATGCGAGCGGGTGCGAACTGTTGGACGCGAACAGATGCAAACCGGTAGCAAGCGGGTGTGACCCGTTAACGAACAGCAGCGACCAAAAGACAACGGGTGCGACCCGTCAAGCGGACGCGACTGTTTGAAGGATTGCGGACGAAATTATAAATAGGAGAGAATACTGATCACATTCTTATCCCATTCCAATCTAATTTCTTTGCTCTACTGCTCAATATTCCATATATATCACAGAGTTGACATACTCATTACTGTTGTATCTTGGGAGAGTTTTGAAATAAAATTCTTAAGTAAATTGTTACGACAAGCCTTAGACGGAATTTCCTTTATATATTGGTTAGATTCTCTTAATCTTTCCCGTTTATAAGTAATACTACTTCTTACAATAGTATAACGTTGTTGTTATAATTTATTTACAACGTAACTTATTGTTACGATTATCTAATATAGAATTCCAGCGTAGTGGAATTCTAATTAATAAACTTGTGCGACGAGTTTATTGTAGTGTGCTATCTGTTTTAGTACACTAGCCATATAACACAAGATGCATATACTGGGTCTCAATTTAGTTTTACGATTCAAAATTATGTACATCAACTCATGCTTGTGTGTTAGAATCTGACACAGAGAGGAGGGTGAGAGAGATTCAATAGTAAATTACAAGAGAACTACATTGTTATAATGCTTACATTAAGAAATAATTCAGATTAGAAAGTTATCTTTTATTGAACTAATTTGGTGCCTTTATAGGCTACTAAACACTAACCCACCAACCTACAAACATGGATCTTAACCACTACTTGCTCTCATTATTATGGACACATGATAAACAAGACATCGACTAGGGAAAATATAAATACAACTTCTAACAATCCCTACTGCAACTTCTCCACCGGTTCCTCACCATCAACTCTTGTCCACGGATCTTTGCCATCAAGTCCTTGCTGATAACTCCTCATCTTTGGTTCTGGTATGGATCTCTCTATGTTTGAATTCAATCGAATTTTTAATTTGAAATTCGTTCGAATTCAGAAAAATTTAAGTTTCAACTCAAAATGCCTTTGATTCCATGTTTTGTTGATTTCAGATTTCGAAATTTTTTGAGAGCCCTTCTTTTTTGTAATTTATGAGAGAGGAACTTTGGTTGAGGCTAAAAATTTTCAGAAATCCTAGGTCCCAATTAAAGTATGCTAAGGTATTACATTTTAGCTCAGTTACTCTTATGCAGGCTATGTTTAATTTCTGATTATCCTTCAACAGTTATGAAATCGTCAATAGTATTCTTCTGAATTGTTAACTTATAGCATAGTCATCCTAAACTGCATGGATTCTAATATTTATTCATCACTCTTCATGCTATGTTCTTTTTAGTAGTTGTTAAAATATAGTTTTGTTTATATTAAAATGACTGCTTGAGAAATGATTATATTCCATGTACAAGGTTTACCAAAGTCTATCTTTGATTAAATACTATAAAGTATCAATATGAATAACTATAATATATTTATGTATATTATTTATCTTGCTTGTTCAAAAGCAATATTATTTAGTTTGATCCCTATAGTGTATCTCTGTTTAATCTTAATTTCAAGCATTTTAATAAGGTATGATATTGATAAACCTATTATATATTGTTATTCAGTTAACTGGGTAATAATAGGCAAGATATAACCAACATAATTTATATTGGTACATGTAGAGAAGACTGCATGTGTACAAACATCCTAATATCACAATATATTATATATAAAGTATACATTATACGTTTCTGCTATAAAATGCAATAGTCAAATAAGTTAGGAGGATTTGAGTGTTTGGTCGTAACCATGTTAAAATTTGTGTATTTATTAATAGTGAAATGTAATTTACACTGAAATTACATATTGCTTATATATTGAAACCAGTACATGATGCACAATGTTAGAAGTTGTGAATAATCCTTGTTGCTCTACTCCTTAGCATAGATAGTACTTGCCTTTCGTGTGTGTACACCTGCCTTTGTAAAGGCTTTCAATTCAATAAATAAAGATATCACAGCAAATTATTCTCTTTCTACTCCCAACAAGTGGTATCAGAGCCATTAGGCTAACACCTAGTAAAGTTGATTTTGGTGTTTCATTTTTCCGATTGCGGCAGCCAACATTTAAGACTACCGTCCGTCGGATCAGTTGTCATCAAAATGTTTGATGTCCAGTTTCATTCGCTGGAGCCGTGCTGCTGAATCAGAGAATATCGATAACTTTGTGTTTGTTGTTGGTGTTGCCAGAAATGTTTGATGTTTAATGTGGACTGGTGATGGCTGCCTGTGAATGAGATATCTGAAGTGTGACTACGTGGAAGCGATTGTGCTATTGTAGAGACTGTTGAGTTGGTGTTGTTTGTCAAAGGCAGTGGTCGGATAGATGAACTACATTGGGTAGATGAACTGGGGATGCGAGCAGCAGCTCTGAATCAAATTCTGAGGAAAGAAGCAATAATTATTTCAGCTATTAAGTGGCGAGTTTAATGTAGCCTGAAGCTCCATGTCGGCCAGAGGTTGCTAACTCAAATGAAGATGATGCCCTGAATAGTCACTACAACAAAAAAACTAAGGCCCCGTTTGTTTTCATTTTTAGTTTTCGGTTTTTAGGTTTTGAAGTCTATTTTCAGTTTTTTATTTTTAATATTTTCAATATTTTGAAAAAGATGTTTTTAGGCTCAAGGAAAAATTTAGTCTCAAGGACAAGAAGTTTGTTTTTTAAGCTGAAGGACACTTTTTAGTGTAAATCACAGAATGATAGTTGTAACTATCATTTTCAGTTTACACTGAAAATTGTCCTTCAGACTAAAAAGCAAAATTGTTGTCCTCGAGACTAATTTTTTTTTCAACTTATTCCTTGTGCCTATTTACCTGTTTAGAAAATGCATTTGGTTCTGCTGTTTTACAAAACAATTTTTAAAGTAAAAATCAAAAATGAGATTTCATAAAAGTGATAATTTCAAATTTGTGTAGAATTTGGCTATAAAATATAAAACGAGTGAGATAATATCATTTCTAACATGTCTCACGGTCGAATGTTTCAGCCGATAAATGCATAAACTTGTACATATGAACTAAAATAAGATTACTACCCATGAAAATTTTATAACAATTCTAAAATAAGAAATTCAAATATGAAGAGTAAAAAAAGTTTACATGAGCACTAAAAAGATGAAAGCCACATATATACTCCTCACGTATATTGTTTATAAATGAATAGTAATAGTATTTCTCTACGATACAATAAAACAAACGCATTTCATACAATTAACATGTCGATTGCACTTATACAAGAAATAAAGGTTTTACACGAGTGCTAAAAAGATGAAAGCCACATATATACTCCTCAAGCATATGGTCTATAAATGCATAGCAATAGTGTTTCTCTACGGTACAATAAAACAAAGGCAATTTTTACAATTAACATGTCAATTGCACTTGTACAAGAACATTTGAAGTAAGCCTCATAGTATTCCATTTTCCCTTGCAAAAGTGCAATGCTTGGAGTATCTTTTGATCCAATCGTGGAGTAAACATAACAGTCTTTCTCCTGCTCTCTAGCATGCTTCTTGCATATGGCTTTTTCCATGAAAGAGGATCAATATTGAAATTCAACTTTGTTGCTTTAGATTAGACTATAAGTCATCTAAAGAAAAAAGAAAAAAATAGCTTTAATTAGATAACAAGTACAAAACTATTATCATTGTAAACATTGCGACACCCTCCTCCATGGTTATTCGAGATAGTGAAGGATAATATGGAAAACCGTGCAGTATTTCTAATTTTCTCACCTCCATAAAGAACCCACAGTCACACAACTACTCCATGCATAAGCTGTATATCGAAACTGAAGTCACATGTAACTCATATTTAAAATGTGATCAAGAATACTAGCCAAATATTTAAATTAACATGCAAAAACTATGAATGCACTTGTAGCCAACACTCAATAGAAAGATGCTGTAATATTAAAATTTGTTGTGTATAATTTGCTTTTGTTCACGATTTGTTTTATTTTGCAGCAAAAGGAATGACTGACTGATCTTATATGTTAACAAATTGTATAACCTGTTATATAAGACACAATAATGCAATGAATATGGAGATCAGTTATTAACAAATTACTCTCTCTACTACCACTTACCCTATCTCCTTACTATCTCACTCTATTTCCTCACTCTCTTACGTTCTTCCCTTCTGGATTCTAGTTTGTCCTCTCACTTCATCTCTAAACTCTCTTCTTTCTTCTCATTTAAGTTCATATCTCTACCAAAATGTTGGCAATCAAGAAAAAGTATGTCACTGATGTTCATGTACCAAAGCAACATTTTGAATATTATCATATACTCAAAAACCACAAAGAAACATAAATAAACAGTGAAAATAAAACAATTTACCTAGAGATTGCTTACTAGATATGTAGACGCTTTTATTGGACCAGACAAGGTGAGTAGTAAAATAGCAATAGCCACCTAAAACAATATCAACAACGTCACCGGTTAACATTTAATTTGGAAACCAAAAGGTTACCATGGTTTTTCTACCAGCAACCACCCCCCATCTCATTGAAGTGATCATTATAGGCAATAAGAAAAAACACCCAAAGTAATTCTAAGTCATCAAAGTCCATGTTGTCAATCAAATATTAGATATGGATACATTATCATGCATATGTATCATAAATACATAACGAATGGTACAGAAATTTTTATCGATGACAAATACCAACATAATATAAAATAAATCAAATGTCTGTAAGCATTCTACATATCTGTAAATAATTGATATACAAGAAAAAAGCGAAGGATAATGCTTAAATTACATATTATACCTTTTTTATGCATGTAGAAAGAATAATCATGACCCAGTTAACATGCACATTTTGGAGGTTTTCATAGGTGTCCAAGAGAACAGGATTTTGAATCCTATAATTTTCAAATGAATACTGTACATAAAACCAACCATCTTATCAATATATATTCAGGTTTGGTTCTGATCTCAAATTGTATACCATATATCATTTTATATCATTTTTTTGTCAATATCAGTCTTCATTGATCAATGGACATGGTTACAATTATCAATAAAACACAGGGATAAAAGTGCATACAAATTACAAACATAATGGAGTGAGAGAATTGCCAACTGCACTGGAACAAGATTCATTTTGCTATTTTGTTATTGATATCATATGTGATAAAAGTTGGATAAGCATGTTACTGATTTGGTTATTAGCAACCAAGCTTACTACCATATTTATAGAAAAGTGCAACATGTAGCCCAAAAAAAACTATAAACTTGTTGTCAATGTAATGAAGCCGATGGAAGGGCTTTTAACTGTGCAAATCCATACACAACTCTAGTTCAATGTATATTTTGACATGGCTTTCAAAACAGTGTTGATAATCTGACTCTATTATTCTCGTCTAATATTAATATCTAACAAATATCAAACCTAAAATTATTTCTCTGCCGATTCAACCTAACAAGCAAAGCCCTGATTCACAAAAATAAATCAAAGGGATCATTCTTGCTTAACTCTAGATATTGTTAGTTTGAAGCAAAAGAGATAACCGTGAAAAAAAAAATCGAAGTTACTTGATTTTGGAATGGTATCTGAAGAAGAATCGTAGTTTCCCTCTCGACCTAATTTGAGATTTTGCGGCCGAAGAAGATAAACAGTGTTTTGAACGCGTTCCGTTTGTGTTTAAGTTTTGGATTTGGAGGATTTTCACATTGGGCTGAAAACTGGGAAAACAAATAAAACCAGTTCTCAATTTTCTTTGTTAAAGCCCACTTCCAAAATTGGCTATTTCCAAAAATGAATTTTATAAAATAGTAGAGCAAACAAATTTTCATTGTTTTGTAAAATTAAAAACTAAAAATACTTTGAAAATGGGCAACCAAACAGACCCTAATTTTCCGATGCCAAAATGGCATCAGTAAAACTAGCGTGGAAAATAAAAATTCTGACCCTTTTTGACGCCAAGCGTTAGGTGTTTTCCGACGCCATTTTTTTCGACGTCTTCCGTCATTTTTCAATGCTTTACCGACGCTAAATTTAGAATGCAATTTCCAGATTACCTGCACCTTATTGACGCCTTTTCGACACCATTTCTGAAGCAATTTTGCAACATTTTTACTGCAGTTCTAACCCTCCAACTCAAAATCAAATACATTCATTCCGACAATACCAAACATGCTATGAAACACATATATCTCAACTAAATAAAATTATCTCACAGACAACATTATAAAACAAGAAAAAACAATGATATGGTCGATGGAACATTCATAGTATTATTCGATACAACTTATAGTAATATCACATACAGGCAGGTCTAAACGAAAATCATTTATGCTTTTTCTTTTTTCTTTTTAAATACCAGTTGTTACTCTCTTTCTTTGTCCTTCGGATATGACTCTCAACATTCATCACCAACCATGGTATCAACATAAATATCGAGTCCTAAAATCTGTTATAGGGAAAAAAAGAATTTAGTAAGTATTTCATAAGAATATAACTATCTTTATGTATTGGTCAGTATTAACACTTAGATGTCAGATGTGAAGTTTATATATGATTTTGTTTGTTATAAGTCTGTTTTAGCACTAAGTACCTTTAGTATGTAATCAGTGAATGCATTAGTTTCTTACCAATGGAAATCGCCTACAGAAGCAAAATGAAAAGAAAATTGTTAAATTCTCAATAGAACTAGTGTCCTAAGAATCAGGAGTTGCTAACATATTAAAGTACCTTCATGAAATTTAAGGCCTTCTCTCTTCTCATAAGTTTGGCTAACATGTCTGCAGAAATTTGTTAAATGTTATGAACTGATTCCATGATCTTAACTGGATTAAGTATTAAATAAATTAGTAACATTTGAAGTGAGACTGACCATAACAAGTGCCTACACCTTGAACTCTTGTTAACCGGATTAAATTCAAATGTTACTACTTTATTTATTTTTGGATATTTGTAAAAGGCATCACATTTGCTTAAATTAGTATTAAACTACCATGTAGAAAACTGATTAAAAAAAATTGTTTTCGAATTTTGTTTACATTTATATGTAAACTAATTTATAAGTGAAATCATGATCGAAAGTCGATTTTTTAATTTTCAACGGTTTAACAAATGGAAGTTGTTGCAACATTGTTTATATGCCTTGTGCACATATATAACATACACATGCACATCCTAACATATACATGAATACATATATACATACAAATATATATGTGTGTGTGTGTGTGTGTGTGTATATATATGTATATGTATATTACAAAAGAACTAAGATATTTTTACATAAACTTCATCCTTAAGCAAACCAAAGTCAAACTCTTACACACATCAACTCGCACACATGGAGACACAAGGATGGGTGGCATTGCTATGTGCCATGAGAAAATGATGGAGGGGGTATGGGCAAGGCCATTTTGGTCCTTATACATTTGGATATTTATTTTCAAAGTTTTTCCTATACATACCCACTATTCTCTTCATAATTTTACACACTATTCTACTTCACCATCTTCCTCATTCTCATGCTTTTCAATGGCTTCCTACCTTAGAAAAATTATGATGAAAAATATTGCAAAAAGAAACTAAATTTATATAAGTATATATACATTAGCAATCCACTTCAAAAAAATAAGCTCAAATCCGATTCTTTCCTCTCTCCTAACCCACGCCCACCAGCTCCTACCACCAAGGCCGAGCCATTTCCATTTGAAAGCATAGGCTAAGCCGGTTCAAAGGTCCAAGGCTCGTTTCCGTAGACTTTGATTTGATCGTAGCAAAGCTATATCGAATTTTCATAAAGTTAGAAACAATAAAGGTGAGAAACTCTACACACACACACACACACATATACACACACACACAATGATGATGTGATATGATTACTATGGATGTTTAATATAATTTGACAATCAAGTATTAGTTGTTTTAATATACTGTTTAATTGTGTAAACAAGTCACTTTTAAATACACATTAATATTACACAAGGAAATCACTTTCCAAATCAAGTTATAAAAGTGATATGGAATCATTAAAGCATTTGAAATGATTTGAAATGGTTTATAAATATTTTATCAAAACTAAAACCTAATTTAGTGAAGTTTGGACAAGTTATGAAAGTTTAGTCAAAAATAGATGCGTCGCGTAATGGCAGTTCGCGATTTCGCGCCATAAAAAGTAAAATCCATTTATACGATGGAATCAATGCCGAATTTCTTTGTAGTAAGAATTTTCTAGTATCATATAATCATAGTTTTCAAACAATCGAGATTTCGTTAAGTAAATTTTGAAATATGAGCAAATTAAGGTTTCAAAATAGTCGCGCTTTGACGGTTCGGAAACCAAAATGGTAAATTCTTTAAAGTGATATTTTTAATAATTTAAAAATATAAAATAAATTCTATAAATATATTAAAATGTTTTAAAAGTGATTTATATTATAAAAATGGATTTCTAAATGATAGAAAAGTTGTTTTGATCAAATAAGCCTTAAAAGTACTATTCACGGCACTTTTAATAACTTTGAAATATAACTTTAAACTTAAGTATACTTTTTCAAATCTTTTATAAATATTTTCAAATAAATAATTAAGCATTTTAAAGTTCATTTGGAGGTTTCATAATTATTTCAAAAAGAGTTTAAATAAATGATTTAAAGAAAAGATGTTATAATCAAGTAATTTAATCTTGGCTCTAAAAGTCGATGAGTATACTGGATTTTTCTATTCGTGAGATCCGGATGGGAGGTGCTTAAACTAAGAAGATGTTCAGGAGAAACTAGTGCCCTAGCTAACCTGGCCTTTTTTCTAAACGAGGAATTGATAAGGTCGAAATGTCGGAAACAAGGCACGTGTAAAAGAATTAATTTTTCCAAATTTAAATACAACTTGGATTATATAGAAATAATCTTCTTATACTTGGTATTAAATTTTGAGGAGGGAACCCAAACTTTCCATGTGAATTTAAAAGGTGATTTCACCATTATTTGACCGATAGTAAAGGTTGAATACGGAAATTGATATTGAGTAGAATTATTATAATTTCTATCAACCCTTTTTACTCAATAAGGTTTTGTAATATGAAATAATTTTGATTTGGTATTTCCAAAGTTAAGGAAAGGTTTAATGTTTCATTATTTATCAGAAATAAATATTTTAAAGATACACATCTCTAGAAGATACTTTTGATAAAGAGAAAGTAATTAACCAAATGATAAGCACCTATTTTCTTAACATCTTTATATCGATGATTGATTCGAAGGAATCAAGGTCGGATTTGGGTAACTCTTATCTAAAAACCACTTTGAACCAATTTACAAGTTTGAAAGTGAAGAAATGTCAAAGACAATGAAGTTAAAGACAGATATCTTTATAACGGAAGGATTCCTTATTGATAATTTCAGAGTAGCTCTCGAGATTAATAAGTAGCATTGGTCCCTTCATTCTAGGATCTTCGTATGCAAGGAGCCGAGGACTACTCACAACTAATCCTAGGTGTAGTACTTGACAGGATATGATAGGAGAGTGACTTCGGTTTGTCTTGTTCCTAGACAATTTGTATGGATGGATGTTTGATATTGCATTTCTAAGAACACGGTGCATTTATCTCTACAAACGTACATCTGTTTGGTGGTGTAGAAGGTAATCCCTATTATACTTAACACTCTTCTTTAATTTGTATGAGCTCAAAGGTTTTACTTTTATTGAAATCAAGAGTGTGTTGTTGGAAATGAAATGTGGTATTTTAAGTGAAATTGTTCTAAGAAAGGTAAACTTTACTTCTAGCCTCATACCCGGGGAATTGTGAAACAGTGGTTGCATTAAGGCTACGTGGTTCTCAACCATTAGGGTAGGATATCACCTTTCTTAATTTATTTTGTTCCCGCTATGACGACGGGTAAAAATATATGTGGTGTATGGTATGGGAGCTCCCGGATAGGTAGGGAACGGTTGAGTTGATATCATATTCGGTGTTATCCATACCACTTGTTGATCTCGAGCAGGTCCGTCTTAATTCATAGAGGACCATCTATGCGTGGCCTCGGTGCATCCCTCTAGAGATGCATTGTACAAGAGGTAGTCCCTTACCTCGCTATTCGTTAAAAATCCAAATCTCCAATAAATTCCTTTGGTTTTAGTTGTAAACTTATTATGTCGTCAAATTTAACCAATGTAACAATTTTGGCTATTTAAATATGTTTATTTGAAAAGTGTTTTCAAAAGAATGTCATTAGAAATAATATCACTGGATTTTTCATGGAAATGGTTTGATTATCATAAGGTAAAAACTTGTTCCATGTTTATATGCAGTGTGGTCTTATGAGATACACTTTGTTTACAATCGATAAGAACGACCTCGGTAGACCTCTTCTCTCACGTGGGTGGGCCCACACGATCGATCCCTGACCATTTGGAGTCGATCCGTGATCGATACAAATGGAATTCGTATCGATTGGGATTTGATCCAATCGAGTCGAGATCGGTCATGAATGTTCTTGAAGATGTACGCAAGCTCCTATGAAATTTTGGTGGCATTTGGACTTGTAGATTTTGGGTTATGATCGATGCAAGTTTGGATTTCTCATGAAGGCTGTTGAATTCGTATAGATGTTGTTCTTATCGATAGCTTCATATCGATGGTTATGCACGTGATGTCTGATGACTGGCCCTTGTTTTTAGGATCGATCCACATTTTCTGCCAAGCGTCAGAGTCTACATTATGAACGCTCCTCGTTCATATCAACCCAGTTTAGCTCTGTTTGTATCGATCACCACTGCTCTGTTCGTATTAATCGTCACTGCTCTATATTGTATCGATCAATATTAAGTGCATTTCACAGCGGTTCATCTCATACTGTTCGCATCGACAACAGGCTGATCGATATGAATGCAGTGTGTGTTGATGGATTGATACAAAGTAGCTGCTTTGTATGGTTTCGATGGATACGAAGTGGACGTTGGTTGATCGATACGAACAAGTTGGAGACGATGGGTACGAAGCAGGGTGAGGAAGGATGGATACGAAGAATGCCACAATCTATGGATTCGAACTTGTGCTCCCCTGATCGATACAAAGCCATGCGCATCTGATGGATTCGAACCAGACCAATACGAAGGAGGTTTTTTCCTAGTTGCTTAATGGATACGAACAGTGTGATCACTTAAGTTGCATCGATCATATCTTGAGCATACGAACTCGGATTGACTTGAAATTTGAAACGTTGGCTTTCATAGCTTTGTTCGTCGTACCATATCAATTGTAGCTCGATCCGGACTTGAACAAAATTTACTAGCATCCATAGCGAACCTATACATAACTGTTCTTGGGGTGATCTGTCTTTGATTTTCAATCAGTTCCTTGGTGTCACGGTCTTGCCAAAGGGCAGGATAACATTTGCCCCCCAAAGTACATCTTGTGAGAACATGACGTGCTATGAAAAGTTGCAATCTTTATTCTGAACAGTTTTATCTGACTCGCTTGAACAGTTGTTGCCTTCTCGTCTAAAGTTGTAACTTTTGATTGATCTTTATAATGTAAATGATGAATTGTTTGCCGCTAATTGTTGTACTGCGGACTGTTGTGACTAAGTTTTACATGATAGTCATCTATTGTTTGTTGTTGTGATTGTCACCAGACGAGCATTCAATTCCTATGAATTTTAAAAGTTGAATATCAAATCGACGTACATGCACGTATGTTAGCTTGACCCTTGTTCACGTTTGCACGTTCATAGGTCGTTACCAAGTTTTTTTTTGAATCGAATTCCATATCGATCCTCTTCTGAATCGATGTGAAATTCGAGCTATAACAACGCTTGATGGTTGTTTTTAAAGTATCTCTTCGCGTCGATCCTTTTCGAAATCGATTTGAGAAGTTGAAAATTTTCTTCGTATCGATGGCGATCGACACGAATTTGGCTGTTATTTTAATGTAGTTCGTATTGATGGATATGAGATTTTAAGGCCTTCGAATAAGGGGATACGAAATTGATGTTTCATATTGATGGAGTTAAAACAGATGGCCGGTTATTGATGGGTACGAAGCGCTAGACTCTGGATTGCTTCGAGTTGATGGATACGAAGGTCACTCTTCGCATCGATGGATACGATCGTTCCAGATATGCTTGCACAGCATCCTTCGTATCGATGGTACTTTAACCACTTTTATCGGTTATTAGCCCTGGTAGGCGAATCATTTCCTTCCTTTGGTTTCTTACTCATATAAATACATCATGGACTTAGAAAAAATTTCATCTGCCTTCATTTTTACAGAATGTGATCGTATCGATTGCAGGATTGAGAAAAAGAAACCGCCCTCTGCCTTCAAACCAAACAAACTTTTAACCCTTCAAATCGGTTGCTTAATTTAGGTGATTAACTAAAACAATCCATTCTAGAATGATGAGACTCGAAGCTCGATACCATTCCATCCAAGGCCGTGGCCGATTCTGACTTCATTGATGTCGGAATTGGGCTGGAGTGAGGTTGAAGGATAGTAATTGTGTTCTTGGAGGGTTGAGGAAGAAGAAGAGCTATCGACCGAGGCGACAGAGCCATTCGCATCGATATGAGGCATGGGTTACAACTACTTGGTGTCAATATGAAAGGTGGGAGTTCTTATCGATCTGGAATGATCGATGCGAAGTTTCTTGCCTTTGATCGTTATGAAATGGAGTGGTTTCGAGATCGATACGAATGCAGGCTTCGGGATCGATACGAAGGGCATCAACCTGGAATGATCGATACAAAGTCCACTGCTCTGGACCGATACGAATGCAAGCTTTGGTGGAACGATCCAAATTGAACCTTGATGGATACGAACTGACGGCCGTTTGCATACTTGAACATTTTACTTCGATGAACTTTAGTCTTGCATAACCGGATTTAACTTTTAAACTGTATATTTGACCGCCCTTCGTAGCTCGTCGATGGAACTGTAACTAGAAAAAACTTAACAAACTTTAACTTGAATCGGTATCTAAAGTCTAGATAGCACGGTTGTGACGGTTAGCGATGGTGGTCACTCTAGTTGAATTTCGAAGTCTTGTCATTTTAATATTCCTCATATTTCGTTGAATTATAAGTATTATATAGCACTTCACTGCACAACACATTCATGCACTTTACACTGGGGAACATACAGGCTTATTATAATATAATGATGGTTTTTGATAAGTTGATTCGTTATGGAATCCACAAGTTCACAGTAGCTGGAGCTTCAAAGTTCACCTCCTTTAGTATTAGAGATACCGTCCATCGTGGCCAGAGTTATAGATCCAGCTCCGGACGAGCTGCCAGTAGCTAGCTTTATCGGGAATCCACAAGACTCTGTGCCATCCAACGTCTCCGAAGATATGTCGGGGCAGATATGTTTAAGACATGGTTTGTCATTGGATACGTCTTATTACCAAAACCGAATGATAGACCACATGCTCCTCTAGAAGGATTCATAGCTTCTAACATGCACTCGTGCATAGCGGGGACTCTCCCTCCATTCAACCAATACATTCGAGAGGTGCTAGCTTTCTTTGGAATTGCCCTGTCACAATTACACCTGAATGGATATGCACTGCTGAACAGTTTTTTCTTGGAACATCTTTTTCGACCCCCAACCCCGAAAGAAGTCAGATATTTATTTAATGTCAAGAGTCGGGGTGACAATCCTTCATTCACATTCCTGGAAGCAGTTAGGAACTGTCAGGAGGTGATGGGGTCTTGGACTAGGATCAGCTATTTCAAGATGGAGTGGTTCTATGTCCGATGCCCTCCAGGGTTTGCCAACCAGTGGATAGTTAGACGTAAGTGACACAATTCCTCCAGTAGTTTACGAGTTTGTTGCAACCGATGTTGAGTCTAATATTTTATTTCCTTTACAGTCGTAATTCCACGACCTGAAGGCGTTCATTTTAAAGACATAGTACGAATTCTTCAGGATGTGCCAAGTGAAATGAGAGAAATAGATTTGGTGCTCACAGACGAAAACTTGACGATTGTTGGGCTTGTCGATCAAAATCAGAGCATTAGACTCGAAGGGTCGATCAGGGCAGTTCTGACAAAACGGGCCAAGCGCAGGGCGCTCGGGATTGTAATAGTTGACGAAGGCGATGGAGAGGATACACTCACTGATGACGAACCTATAGCTGGGCCTTCAGACAGTTTTCAGAATTTAAATGGAAGGAGAAAAGGCAAGGCAGTAGCACATAAGTGTCATAAATCTTCGAGATGGAAATCCGTAGTTGTGTCTCTGCCAGTCTTCGGTGTTCGAATTTCGGAGGCTCCTACCTCGCACGTGGAGAATCTTTTTAAAGGGCTTGCCGACATCCCAATTATGGATTATGTGTCGCTCCAACATGACACCGGATTGGAAGGGCTTCAAAGTGCCTTAGATTTAAGCAAGCAACTTCCCATGAGTATGGACGACATATCCGGTTGGTCGGGGGTTTCAACACATGCATACACACTTCATGGCACTACACGATTTCCAATCTTGAGTTGTCCACTTCTAAAGATCACTAACTCTATTTTTCTTTTACTTTTCAGATACAATGACTAAGCGCGATTCTATGCTTGGAAGTCTCTGTTCGATGCGCCAGTCATCGAGCTCGTATTATGAGTCCTGTCGAAAGGAGGCAGATAGAGACCGCGATCGTGGTTATTCCCGCCAAGAATGCTATGAGAGGGAGAGGGATAAAGATAGGGAACACAGATATCGATCTCGATCATGCTCTCCACCTCCTCGACCCCTGACACAACCCTCTGGTCACGGAAATCAACCACTAGAGCCTCCGCGTCAAAAACCCTCTTCTTAATCCCCCAGGCCTGATTCACAACGCCGCAGAACTGAGGTCAAAACTCCCACTGTCATTGAACATGCTATTACCGAGCCATTGGGGAAGGAGCAATCAAAATTGCCAAGTTGAGAAAAGATTTTTCGAATATTTGCTTCGACGGTTTTATCTTCCCTCCCCACTTAAAGAGAATTCCATCTGAGATTGAACAAATGATGCATGATTACATTCATGACATTTATACCAATTACAAGGAGTGGATGAAAGCCACGGATAAGGCATCGGCGGTGGCTTTTGAGCGAGCCAACTAATTGAGAAGATAGAGACCGAGCTCACTCAGAAGGACCGTATTATTTAAGCGTTCAATGATGAATCCAAATCTTTCGGTAATCTGAAATAGAGGCCACCAAGAAAGCTGATGAGGCAACTCAATCTATGGAAAGAATGCGACAAACACATTTTGCTTTGGTGGAGGAGATATGCCACCGAAACACCACAGTTACAGCTGAAAGGGAATCTGCTCTGAAAGAAGTCAACGAGCTTAAAGCCAAATTTTCTGAAATCATATAGAAAAAGATGATGCGAATAAAGCAACCCAAGAGGCATGCGAACAAGCTATGGTGCTCCAGGGTGAAAGGGATGCAGCAACACTTAGAATTAGGGAATTTGAGGCCAAGGTTGAGGAAGAAGTTAAAATGGCGGAAGCCTGGTTGGAGGCCGACATTGAAGATCTTCTGGTCACATACAATACTAACATCTTGAAATATAAAACCTAATCTATCTTGACAATTATCCAACACACATGTACAATGCTTAGGGCCGGTTAGTAGAAGATGAAAAGGCCGAGCACCAAGCTGAATCGGTTAATGAGTTCGAGTTCGAGTTCGAGTTCAAGAAACGGGTGTTGAGCGAAGATGAATGGAAAGTTCTCCATAATAAAATGATCTCATATGAAAAGGAGAAACTTGGCAATCAGAATTCGGAGGTTGGAGAAGGTTCAGGTGTCGAGCATCATGATATAAGTTCTAAAACTATCGTGCCAACTCAGCCTGAATCCACATCTCGGTTGATCCTCAGTCCGTTCCTGCTTATAATCTGGACCAACCGCAGTTGTCTCCAGCCTAAGAGCAAGTATCTGAAGATGCTCTGCCAGCCGCAAGTCAAACTGAGGAAGGTATTCTGAACATTTCTTGTAGTTGCTCAAAACCGAAAGCGTAACTTGAAGTAATTGTTAACATATTTTCTTTTATATCTATCCAGTGATTGGAGCTACACCTGTTATGCCTCATGCAACCCAAGAGTTACATCACGAGCATGAGGCTATCATAATGGAAGTGACTATGACAACGGCTACTACACCTATGGATAAGGTACAAGGGAGAACAATTAATTTTGATGAATAGATGATGGAAGAACTTCTCGGTCATCACAATGGCCCCTTTGTTGATCTACCGTTTGTCATGAGTGGAAGCGCACCTGTGACTAGCTCCTCATGCCAACTTCTAACATTCCCGGCGAGGCTCAGGCAATTCACGAGGAGGAAATAATAGCCGAAATAAACGTCGAAATGGAAGCAACTGCCCGAGCTAGTAGTTTTGGAGGTGGAATGGCGGGCCTTGGTCCAGCCCCTTTGCGGATGATCTCTCCGATAGGAACGATCGTTGAGACAAGTGTACCCCCTTTGCCTGCTAACATTGATCCTAACCCTCCGACTCTGCCTTCAGGAAGCATTCCTATCCACTTGAGTTTGGAGGAGGAGGTGAACACAATGCCCCCATCTGGAGATCGGCTGCTGAAAAGCAAAGGTTCGAAGAGAAAGCCAAGTGGCGAATCCAGTGGGTCAGCACCGAACAAGAAACCAAGAAAAAAGAATGGACATGTCTTTTCGGCTCGTTTTTGGTAGATAAATAGGAATCTACATTTGCTTTTTTGTAGGTCATGTATAGATGCGAGTTCGGCCCCTTCTAGTTGGACTTTTGGTATATTTTTGTACTTAACCTTTTTCTTTCAAAGAATGATTCAAATAAAATTTCATTTTACCTTCTGTACAACTTGTGTTCATTTGCTTAAGTGTTTTAATGCTTAAAATTCAGTTCATTGTACACATGAAATTTTAGTCTCCGAATCCAGCCCGAGTTTTGTCGCTAGGTTCCGGGGTCACTGCTTAGGGTCGTTGTCGAGTGTTAAGTTGGATTCCGATATTGTACTGTCTCAATCAGTGGTTATTACTTAGGCTCTGTCCCCAGTCTCGGTGATACATTGGAAAGATCGGTCAGCAACCGTTATTTGTCTTTAGAAATAGACCTCAATATTTATGAAATGAAACAGAAGCATGGCAAATTCGGGAAATTGAACCATACTGGCCCACCAATTGGTGATCATATCTATACTCTAGGGATTACACTTGTTTGTCGACGGTCGATAATGCCTGCTTAAGTTTTAGTGATACACCCACGCTTTGGGGACTTAAGTTATTTTCACGGGCGGTCAGTCATGCCTGTTTAATATTTATAACTGCATCCGCACTCTGGGAACTTTAGATTGATTCGTGGGTGGTCAGTCACACCCAATTTATGTTTATACTCTGACTGCACTCTGAGGACTCAGAGTTGTGTTAAGGATGATCGATTTGTATCCAGTTTATGCTTAAACTCTAATCCGCACTCTAGGGATTTTAGAGTTAGTCGTTGTCTATATTCCAATCCATGCTCCGAGGAATTAGAGTCAAATGCTGTTGATACTTCGGTTCGCCCTCCGAGAATCCAAAGTTAGTTGATGCTTGTACTCCAGTTCGCACTTCGGGAATCTGGAGTTGGTTGATGTTAATACCTCGGTTCGCACTCTGGGAATTCAGAGTTAGTTGATGTTTATACTCTATTTCGCACTCCGGTAATCTGGAGTTGGCCAACAGATGGTCAGTCACATCTGTTTAGGCTTTAGGATTCCGTTCGCACTCTGGGAACGATGAATCTATCAGGATCGTGGATGGTCGGTTCGCATCCACCCTGAGTTAACAAGCAAGGTCATTAAATAGATGGATCCATCCTCTTCAAACTTGGTCAAAATGCGGTGAAGTCGTTAGGTGGATGGATCCACTCTCTTCGAGACCATATTTATAAGTTTACACTCCATCTTGCACTCTAGGAATCCAGAGTTAGTTAAAGGATTGTCGTGTGTCAATCCTTTGTTGGCTTCAGTGTGATGACTTGCCTCTGAGCTCGGGTTTCACTTAGCGAGTAACCGGTCATATCACATTTACTCCCTATTTGAATAAACCTCACCGTTGGGTGGATTTTAGCTCTCTGTGCATAGTGATAGTTGTATAAGGCATTTCAAAAAATCACAGCTCTGGCTCAAAGAGATTGCATTTTATTGTTGAAATAAGAAAATAGGGAACATTCAGTGGCCTTATTACAAATTCAAATTTCGAAATGCATAAACAAATTGCAAATGAAAGGTAAAATGAATAATTAAAGCCTGCCATGTGTAGTAGCGACGAAGGCTTTCATTGTTCCACGATCTCGGCAGAGTAAGACCATCGACAATCTATAATTTGAATGTGTCATCTTCGAGCTTTCATTCGATGACATACGACCCTTCCTATGTTGGTTTCATGTGCGAAGGAACCGGGTAGATTCTTTTAAGGACGAGATGGCTGAGTTCAAAGGTTCGATATCGGACCTTGGCACTATACAATCAAGCAACTCGACTTTGGCATGCAGCTGCCCTTAAATCAGCCTCTTCACACTTCTCATCCAATAAATCTAAAGATTCGGCAAGTAATATGGCATTCGTTTTCGGATCATAATTAGTCAAACGATGAGAAGGTACTTCCACCTCGACTGGAATAACGTCTTCTGAACCGTAGGAAAGAGAGAATGGTGTGTGGCCGGTCGCGGACTTGTGGGTTGTTCGGTAAGCCCATAGAGCCATAAGAAGTTCATCGACCCACTTGCCCCTATCCATTTCCGATCGTTTCTTCAGAATAGACTTTATAACTTTATTCACAGCTTCAACCTATCCATTCTCTTGAGGGTGTGAAACTACGGAGAACTTCTTCTGAATGTGGAATTATTGACAGAAATTCTTAAATTCAACACTGTCAAATTGGATTCCGTTATCAGTGATGATTGTATGTGGGAGACCAAAATTGACAGATAATGTTGCGGAGTACAAAGTTGATCACCTTCTTCGTCGTGATTGTAGCAAGGGGCTCAACTTCCGCCTACTTAGTAAAGTATTCAACTGCGATGATGGCGTACTTCGCACCACTTTTGGCTAGAGATAGAGAGCCAATAATATCGGTGCCCCATACTACAAACGGCCATGGATTGACCATCTAAGTTATTTCGGTATGTGGGGCTCTAGGGATCCGAGCGTGTTTTTGACATCTGTCACATTTTCTCACGTAATTCGATGCATCTCAATTTACAGTCGGCCAATAGTATCCATATCAAAGCACTTCCTTGGCAAGAGCTTGCCCCCGGTATGATCACCACATTCTCCTTTATGCACATCATTTAATACGCGTTTGATTTCATCGTAAGCGATACACTGGAGCAAAGGAACAGAGTGTCCTCTTTTTTACATGACTCTATTCTGAATAGTGAACCGCAAAGATTTTCATCGAACTTGTCTCTTTTCACTCCTGCGCTCTGGCAGGGTCCCATGCTCGAGATGATTTCTGAACGGAGTCATCCATAACTCCTTATCGGGAACAACCTCAATTACCCAATTTGTCTCCATTTGATCGATGCTCGGGGAAGATAACGTTTCCACATGGACGAGTCCCATTTGTTGTGCTTCACCTGTATCGGATAACTTTTCTAACGAATTAGCTTTTTGAATGCGCTCTCGGGGTATGCAGTAGATGGCATAATAATCAAATTGATTTAGTATTTCTTGAACCCGAGCAAGGTACGCAGCCAGTCTTCGATCCTTGGCCTTGTATTCCCCTCGAACTTGACACACGACCAATTGCGAATCACAATAAATCTTTATAGCAATGATTTTTAAATATCGGGCAAGTCTCAATCCAGCAAGCAAGGCCTCATATTCAGCTTCGTTGTTGGTCGCACGAAAATCAAACTTTAAGGTGTAGCATATAGATCGACCTTCGAGAGTTTCAAGTACAACTCCAGCACTTGAACAACGGTCATTTGATGCACAATCAGTATGTAGCTTCCAAATATATTTAGGAGATTCACTGGTTTTAGGCAAGTCCTTTGGGATAGTAAATTCAGCTATGAAATCTTCTAGGATGTCCTTGAATGGCTCGCCTTTGAATGTAAGTAATGTCAAACTGACTTAGCTCGATATTCCACTTGAGTAACCTACCAGACGTCTCAGGCTACGTGAGGAACTATTGCAACGGCTGGTCAGTGTAAACGATGATAGGATGAGCCTGAAAATATGGACGAAGCTTCCTTGAGGAAATAACAAGACAATAAGCTAACTTCTCTAGCTTCGGATAGTTTCTCTCAGCTTCGGTCAGTCGTTTGCTAACGTAATAGACTGGGTGTTGTATCCAGTCTTCCTCCCAAATTAGGGCAGCACTAATTGCATTTTCTGACACCTCCAAGTGAATTTCCAATTTCTCATGATCAATAGGCTTTGATAGAATAGGTAGTGTGGAGAGGTGTTGAATTAGCGCTCGTAATGTGCCCTCACATTCCGTAGTCCATTCAAATTTTTATTTCCCTTTTCTGATCAGATCGAAGAAGGGAATGCATTTGTCAATGGATTTTGAAATGAGCCTACTCAGTGTTGCTACTTTCCCGTTGAGGCTCTGGACTTGCTTATAGTTCTTGGAGTCTTAAGATTTCTAATTGCCCAGATCTTTTTGGGATTGGCTTCAATTCCTCAAGTGTTGACGATAAACCCAAGGAATTTTCTTGGTGCAACCCCAAATGACATTTCAATGGATTGAGCTTCATTCTATATTTTTGGAGGATTTAAACATTGATCCCAGGTCTTTGATATGATCAATGGAGAATCATGACTTCACTAGCATGTAATCTACATATACGTCCATGATTTTCCTATCTAATTAGCGAACATTCGGTTAACTAACCGTTGGTTAGTTACTCCGGCGTTCTTGAGCCCGAAAGGCATAACTTTGTAGCAGTAAAGTCCCAGATCAGTCATGAAGCTGGTATGCTCCTGGTTGGGTAAGTGCATGGGTATCTGGTTTTAGTCAGAATACGCATCCATGAAGGATAAAAGTTCATGTCCAACCGTTGAATCTACGAGCTGATCGATTCGAGAAAGTGGAAAACTATCTTTGGGGCAAGCTTTATTCAAGTCGGAGTAATCAACACACTTTCTCCATTTACCATTCGACTTTCGAACAAGTACAGGATTGGACACCCATTCCGAGTATAATGCATCTCGGATAAATCCTTTCGATTTTAGCTTATCTACCTCCTCCTTAAAGGCAGCAGATCGTTATGGATCCATACCACGCCTTTTTTGTTTGACCGGGACATGCTACGGGTATATGTTCAATGTGTGCTCGCAATGTTCAGGGAGATTCCACACATGTTAGAATGTGTCCAGGCAGACGCGTCAAGGTTTGCCTGCAGAACTTCAACCAATTCCTCTTGCATTTGTTGGCTTAACTGAGATCCAATCTTTATAATTTTAGAATCGTCATTATCATCGATCGGGACATCAATCATCGGCTTGACCGGAGAAGCTTGACTGTCTTTACTTTCATCTTCACTTTCGGTATCTCTTGGGTCAAGATCCCTTGGGAATTGGTTGTGCTGCCCGGGCCTAGGCCTAAGCGTCAATTGTCAATTCTCAACAAAGGGGACACAGAGAGATTCCTCTACGCTCTTTCCTTTTTCCTTTCGCTATGCCTCTCGCAGCTCAACAACATAACAGGCTTGCCTGGTCTCCCTGAACGACCCCGACTCTGTTGTCGGTAGGGAATTTTAGGGTTAAACACCAAGGGGCAATTACAGCCCTGAATTCAGCTAGGAGCGATAAGCCCAAGAAAGCATTGTATGTCGAGTCTATATCCAACAAAACAAATTATAGCATCTAGACTCTTCGGCGTTCTCCAATTTCCAACTCCACTAGTAGTTCCATCACTCCAGTGGATATAGTTGCACTCCCGTTGAAGCCATGAATGCGAGAATAACAAGGATTCAAATCTTTAGTTTCCATTTTCATCTGGTCATAGGATCGCTTAAACAAATATTCGCATAACTTCCACTGTCTACTAAGATCCTCTTCATCCAAGCAGGACCTATTTGAGCTGGCATGACAAGTGGATCGATGGTTGGGGCTTCAACCCTGTCGTTGTCTCTGCCTCGAAAGACGATGTTGTCAGTCATCGTCTTTTGTTGCTTGGCCGAAGCCCCTTCTTCCAAACTACTACAACACTCAAAGCTCGCATGCTTAACAGAACTGGCATAGGACTCCATTTCCTTCCAGCTTCGGTTTCTTGAATGAGGACACCACTAACAGTATTTATCACCAACCTCCCGCCAATACGAGAAGGTTGCTCCGATCTCATCTGATTTGGTACATGGTTCTGATTTGATGGGCCCGCACCTCCAGACTGTAGCGCCCGCACAAACTGCTCCAATTTTCTCTCACATATCAACTTCTCAATGATATCCTGTAAATGACGGCACTCATTCATGTTGTGGCCGTAGCTTTCGTGGAATCAACAAACTTCCCCGTCAGAATCTGTTTCTTCGATGACTGTTTCGGAGCAGGTTTCTTATACTGAATAGTATTACAAGTCTTTAGATACACATTCTCCAACGATGAATTCAAAGGAGTACAATTATCAAATATAGGAGCCCTACGTCGTGGACCACGATTCTGATCCCATTTCCTGTTTTGATTTCCATTGCCTTTCTGTTGACTTTGTTTATTCTGTATGTTCAATTGCACTTTTCAAGAACACTCCCCAGTTTGTTTAACAACAACATTGCCCTGAATCCCTTCCATACTAGGCCATGCGTCGTCCTTTTTCCTAGACTGTTTTCATCCTCCTTTCTCAAGAATTGGGCTGCTTTGGAACAAAAACAGTCCAATGACGCAGGGGATTTTCGGCCAACCAGTTGCTGAACTCAGAATCGGGATCAATCCCCTTAGTCAATGCCATCAGAATAGAGTTATCATTGGGATTGATAATCTCAGCGCATGCAGCATGAAATCTCTCCAAATAACGTCTAAGTGTCTCTCCAGGAACTTGAGTGACACTAGACAAAGTACTAACATTCTTCGGCCTCGTTAAATGAATGCGAAACTGCTCAACAAACTTTGTCGCCAACTGATCAAAACACGAGATAGATCGATGTGGTAAATGGGTGAACTATATAGTTGTTATGCCCCCTAGCGATATCGGGAAACTTCGGTACTTAACTACATCATCAGCTCGTGCACCATTCATTAACCATTCATACTTCAAGATATGTTGATTAGGATCAGAGCTCCCTTCATAAACCGGTGAATTCGGCATCCTGAATCACCGAGGTGGTTCAACATAGAGTATCTCATCAGTAAAAGGAGTATAACTCCGGCAGATTACCAGTCGTCATTGGTGAGCCCTTGACTCTCTGAGATCATTTGACGGATCATCGTCGAGATGTTCGGCATCTGTACATTCTGGGCCTATTGAGCCAAGGTGTGGTCGGGTTCCACAATGCGAGGATGAGTCGGTCGTGGTCCACGATCCATGTCTCACCTCTTTGGTTCTAAATTCTCTGGAACATAAGGTTCGGGACTATATTCATGTTGGCGATGGTTAGGATCTGTCCGATTTCGGGCATCAGCTCCTAACTCAGTAGCAGCGGTGGTAGTGCAGTTGTCTATGACATGGTGAGGAATAGTACCTCCCCAGGATGAGGGTCCATCTGATAGCTAGTTGACGGGCCAACCCTCGATTACCCAATATTCAATGTATGCTGATATCCAGTGGGTTGAGTATAACTTCCATCTAGCCATAGATGTGTGGATCTGCGATGGCAGTCAGAAGAGGCTGAACCATCAGTGGATGAATAGGTAGCCTGATCTCTTTTGGATCTTCTTCATCTCTGACGATTCAGTTGATTAGTTAATTCTGTGTTGGCACGTGGTTGCTGAGTCAGTTGCTACCGACTCTATGTCAGCTCTTGCATTAGCATTTGAAATTCTTCCCTAATGACAGGGACTTGTGGATCTGATGGTCCGGCAACATGTTGATCGACAGGAGGTAGCTGCACAAGATTCTGTCTGTCCCATCCTTCTAGATCTACGACAGTTGAAGTAGTCCTAGTGTTCACCATGATGGATAGTGAAGCTCTTTCTTAGACTTGATGCAAATCTGAATAGGATGGAAGAACTTTAAACTTGACATCTATATCTTCTTCTTAGATTTTCGCAATCCGATATCGATAGTAGATCCAATGTGCAGGAGAAAAAATGGGTTCTCTTGGTGTAAGGACTAAGTGTTTGTACCAAAATTGGGCACAAAACTCTTCGGAAGTGTTTGAAGAGATAAAATAAAGAGAATAAATGAAAAAAGAGGATTATCTAACAAACACTCCAAACAACGATCAGAAAAACAACATAGAAACACAGAGATTTAAAGTGGTTCGACGTATGGCCTACGTCCACTATGAAATGGTTGACTTTTATTAACTTTTGCTTGCTGGTTACAACGAATTACAACAGTGAAACTCGAGTACAATGATGATTTCGGCAGATTCTGGACGTAGAAGAGCCAAAAAGTCCCTTTTCCAGTAGGTCATGGGTTGCTATTTATAGGCGTAGGCTGTAAATATCTCGCTTAGATCTCGGAAGACCTCTTCTCTCATGTGGGTGGGCCTACACTATCGATCCCTGACCGTTTGGAGTCGATCCGTGATCGATAAGAATGCAATTCTTATCGATCAGGATTTGGTCCAATCGAGTCGGGGTCGATCGTGAATGTTCTTGAAGATATATGCAAGCTCCTATGAAAATTTGGTGGCATTTGGACTTGTAGATTTTGAGTTATGATCGAAGCAAGTTTGGATTTTTCGATGGCTATTGAATTCGTATCGATAGCTTCGTATCAATGGTTCTGCATATGATGTCTGATGACGTGATGCTTGCTTTTAAGATTGATCCACATTTTATGCCAAGTGACCGAGTCTATATTATGGATGCGCTTCATTAGTATAAACCTAGTTTAGTCCTATTCGTATGGATCACCACTGCTCTATTTGTATCGATTGTCGCTGCTCTACTTCGTATCGATCAATATTAAGTGCATTTCGCACCGGTTCATCTCATATTGTTTGCATCGATCACTGGCCGATCGATATGAGTGCAGTGTATGTTGATGGATCGATACGAAGTAGCTGCTTTGTATGGTTTCAATGGATACGAAGTGGACGTTGGTTGATCGATACGAACAAGCGGTAGATGATGGGTACGAAGCAGTATGAGGAAGGATGGATATGAAGAACGCCGCTCTCTGTGGATACGAAATTGTGCTCCCCTGATCGATACGAAGCCATGCACATCTGATGGATTCGAACCACATCGGTATGAAGGTGGTTTCGTCCTGGTTGCTTGATGGATACGAACAGTGTGATCACTTGAGTTGCATCGATCATATCTTGAGCATATGAACTCAGATTGACTTGAAATTTGGAACGTTGGCTTTCATAGCTTTGTTCGTCGTGCCAAATCAATTATAGCTCGATCCGGACTCAGACAAAATTTACCAGCATCCATAGCGAACCTGTACATACAAGTTCTTCGGGGTGATCTGTCTTTGATTTCCAATTAGTTCCTTGGTGTCACGACCTTACCAAAAAGCGGGATAACAGGTATAATAGCATTAAGATAACCTTTATAACTCCCTGTAAAATTTGAATAAGAAATTAACCAATTAAACTAAGGTTATAAATAGAAATTCTACAGGTTTCAAATTTTGGTTTTGGAACTTACACCATTGCGTCCGTGGTGATTTTCTTATCATTTTTTGTATATAAAGTTTTATAATTAGAGTTCAAATAGAGAAATTATGGACGTTTAAAGTTTTCGAAAATAAACAGGTTTAAATTTAAAAATTAAAATTTGAATTTAGATACTTAACGTTAAAGGATACTCAACGTTTAAGCAAAAGTCAAAATTAACGTGGGAAATTAAGGAATTAATTATATAATTAACAAAAGGAAACGGTAGAAGTAAAACGGACGATCAAATAATGATCGGTCGACCGCCACTATCAAGTGATCTACTATTAGGGGTCAACCATTAGGTATTAGCGGTTGATCGCTAGTTGTTTATGGCGGCTGTTTTGAGGCGTGAATGGCTCAGATTTCGTTATTTTCAATCTAATGGTTCTGATTCCTTCTCACCTTAATAAATAGACCTCTAAACCCACTTTTCTTTATAAAATTTTGGTGATGACGGTGAAGGCCTTCCAGATTCTTTCTTCTTATTTGATTTGGGAACCGGTTAGGATTTTCAGGTAAGTAATTTAATTGTTTATCTCTTTTGATTTTTAATTCTAATTTATTCCTCTCTAGTTTTGATTCTGAATCTAATCTAATATCTATATACAATCCCTTTGTTATATATGCCAAAAAGAAGGGATCTAAAAGGGAAATTAGGAGTGGTGTGAATCAAATCCAATTTAGAAGCAGGCTATTATCTATGAGTGAAAATTCTAGTCTTTCCCATTTTAGTAATTGTATAGTATATATTTGGATTTGATATATGCCTTGGGAATTTCGGTAAACGAAAACATAACACTAAAACCCTCAAAATTCCTCTAACTAAATGTCAATCTTTGAATATGTTAGAATTTCAGTTGTTTTGTATTAACATAGTAGAATCAGATCTGTACTTGAGATTTAGATAATTTACAATATATTCTACTTTATTTTTTTTATTTCACTTGTAGTATTAAAGGGTTCTAAAAGAAAATAAAGTCAAAAATGGTGTGCAGAGTATGAATTTGATTAGAATTTGACTATTCGTAGTTTGCGCCTCCTATTTCTGTAAAGTAAACTAGTATGTGCCCTTTTTCACTTTAAGGTTTTATGTGCAAAAGTTGAATATAATATAAAAGATTTAAATTATAAGCTTTGTTTCCTTGAAATATAGGAGGTAAATTTTACTATATTAATATATGAGATAGGATTGGTATTATTTCTTTTTGTATACAATATAGTTTGTTGGCTAAGGATACTGGCTATATTTTTGTTTGAACTTTAGAACTTGTATGAGTATAACACCTCAATTAATAAGAGATTCATTTGCGTGTGAATAGAAATATTATATTCAAAACTCATGCGTGTGTGTGTGTAATATTAACATATTGAACGTATTTATTAGAATTAATATGTTAGAAATAGTATAAAAATCTTTTTAGGAAGAAAGTTAATGAAAAGAAAATAAGGGGTTTTCCTTTATATGGCCTTGACATTAATCATTGAGATAATACATATACATTTGGTGTGTATGTGAATGTGTCTTGTATGTTATGAAAAGAAGTATGACTAAGTTATAGGGATGAGAGGTCAGTTGAAAGTACATAGAAATGTGCCCAGTTAAATCTGGCCACCAGCAGTTTAACTTTGAGGACTGATGTGAGACATCACCTGTAATAAATTACCTTAGTGGATGTGAGGTTAGTCCTAATTGTGTAGGCTAAGTTTGCCTAGTCACTCTGGCTATCAGCACCAATATGAGGCGTCATAATTAAGTTATGAGCCATAGATTTATTTGGATACGGTAGGAGGGGATCCTGGTGAAGGCCCTTTCGAGATTGGGGTCTTAAGTGACTATTTTAATCTGCCTCTTTCCTATATATGAAGTCTTAAGCGACCTATAGAATTTCTGACAATACCAGTTAGGGAGAACCATAGAGGGACCCGCCTTGGAGTTAGGTGTTAAAAATGATGTGGATCATGGAGGGTCAAAGTCTACCTTACTTCCAGTGGGCTTTAAGTGGTTCAGGCACTCTCTCTTGCGTTGCTAATGATAGCTGGTTAGAGTTTTAGAATTGGACTGGGAAGGCCCATTGGGCCTATAGTTGAAGTCATTAGTATGTTACAGCTTTAAATGCGCATGACATGTTACTTATCTAAATGATACCACCCAAATGCTATTATGACCAAGCATGAGATTTTCATTCAACCAACATTGTTGTTCTAACTCCCTCCGTATTTCAACAGATAGGTTAGAGGAGACAGTGCTGATATAGGAGATGAAGGTAAAGCTGGAAATTTCTGGCAGTTATCTATTTATCTATGCTTTTTAACTATTTTATGTACCAAGTTGCAGACAGCTATCTTATTTTGAAATATTGTACTATAGGAGTTTTTGATGGACATTTGTGAGATTCCATGGTCACATATAGTATTTTTGAAATGGTTTTCTTTTACGAAATAGGCACTTGTTTATGATATTATAATTTACCCATTCCGCTTTGAGATTTTGAAAGTATAGATAGATAGCTCCGCGTACTGTTTATGTTTTCAGTTTTACAAACGCAACAGCTCTCTTTAAGATGGGCCTAAGGTTCGTTGCGCTTTTAATGGATTGAAAATTAGGTCCGTTTCGGAGCGGGTTGTTACATTTGGTGTCAGATCTTAGGTTACCTTATCAAAGGTAATAAGTATACCTAAGAGTGCATACTTGTTATATTTGAATGTATTTTTCAATATATATCCCTTGAAGAACATACACAAACACATTAGTCCAACTTTTAATTTCTGCAATTGATACTATCTTAGGAAACTATCACTAAAAATTTAAACCAACAATGTAATGACTGGCTTTTTCGACCCTTAAAAGTCAACACCAATGCATCTATGGTATTCACATGCCAGACATCCAAGTGTCGGAAAGATAGATTGTTGGACTGAAAGAAAGAAAAAACAAAACAGAATCTCACATCGCGATGAGTAATCTATAATATACGAAGATCTTTACAGAAAGAAAACTTTTATATACATGCATCAATCAGAGTATTAATCTATCATCAGCCGGGACAGTTATAATAACTTATACTTACAAATGCTGATAAGTACAAATAAGTACAAAACAGCAGAAGATAAAATATGAGAATACGTCTTGAAGGCATCCAACTCTTCTCCTGAAGCTCCAGGCTACATAAATAAATCTAAAAAATAAACTCGGGCAGATCTGAGCATTATAAAAAATTTATGCCCAAATCAGTCCGGTAAACCAGCATGAGAAAACTCAAATCATTTTGGTTACTTAATGTTATAAAAACCCTTCAAAACTATAGGTATCTCGTAAGACCATGCCGCATATAAACACGGATGAGTGTTTAACTTACGATAACCAAACCATTTTTATTATAAATTCAGTAATATTATAATATTAGAGGTTTGAAATAAATATTTTAAGTGCTGGAATGCTTGCAGCTCACATTCCGACATAGTTAGGCACAACTAAGTCCATAAAGCACGTATTGGAAAATAGATTCCATACAATGTCCAGGCACCAGGGCACCACCTACCATAATAAATCGCTAAATAAAATGTATCAAGAGCCTCACATGGACTCCCTTTGAATAAGGACCGGCCTACCCCGTACTGGATAGTGTTAAATATGTCACTACCCTGGCTGTGGTCAACAATTATACCAGGCCCAATAGAGTATAGAGATTTGAATGGAGGTGTGCATGTACGTGCATGCATATGAATTTAATAGAGTGACTATCACTAAGGTCTCTGGTTCTATTGACAGTCTCATAGAAACTATCAATAAAACCAGAGACCTTATTGATAGTCTCTCTTCAAGAGTGCTCAAGAGAGGGAACAGAAATCAAGAAAGCAAGTAGAAAAGTTAGAAAGAAAGTCAATAATGGTTTCAAAAATTGATCTCTATCAATAGATATCAAAAAGTTGTATCGAATAGTTATGATCGTTTATAATAGCCATTACTATACACAGAGATGCTCATAAACGATTGCAACCATTCGAGGTGACTTTTCAGGAAATAACCATTAAGAGCAATTAGTCGATTGATTATAAAAAGTAAGTCTACTGAATATAAACATTACTTTACATGGAAAATTTAAAAATTAGTTTGCACAACAAAATGTTTTTGTTCAGTCGACTGCCCTCGGTCGACTTAAAGTATATTCAGTCAACTAGACCATATAAACTATATTTTTTATATAGATAGCCCATTTTAAACTTGTTTAACTCTTTGATCTTTGAAAATATTTATACCCAAGTGTGTGCGCATATGAACTACCAAGGAGATTTTACAAGTATATCTAAGACATAGTACAAAATTTGACTTGATGATCCGCATTTCTTAGCTTTTGATATGTAAATGAACATATTGCTTTCTTCTTGATTCTCGGATTCAAGAGCTTCTAGTACCTGCAAATATTATATCCTTGATATATAAAGAGATATAGTTGTCATCATTAAAATATACAAATAGGATTTTAACAATCTCACCCATTTTGAAGATGACAACTATATAATGAGATAAAATAATATATAACTCTCCCCCTTAATACATGCTCCCCCTGTCAATATTTTATCCCTCTTTGTCCTCAACAAAACGACGAGAATATGATAAAGGTGAGTGCGACGACCAGACTTCCTATCTCCAGGAAATCGAGGTGTCGATGAAGAAAGAAAGGGATAGAAGAAGAAAAGAAAGAGAAAGAAGAACACAACAACATCAGAGAACTCACAGCGGAACGAATAAAATATAATATATCACATAGAATATTACATAGTATCAAATTACATCAGAGTTACACAACTTATACATCACATATTAGACAGTTATAAACATCTGTCTAATTCATACAACTCAAGTATACAAGACACAGATACAACATACACAGCGGAATCATAATCTATCTACACGTGGAAGCCTCCTGCTCCATATCTCCTCCAGAATTCGTCAAGCTAACCTGAATCACTTGACTACTCATACATAATATGAGTACCCAAGAGTTTAATAAAACAGAAAATAAACACTCGGGTCAGACAGGGGTCTGGTGTGAGTAAACGGTTTAAGATTGCTTAACTTTAGAAAACCTTTGAAAAGAAAGGGTATCACGTAAGACTTCCCACACATAAACATGGAAAAGTTTTTACCTTACGCTAACCAAAACATTTGATAGGAAATCCAGTGATATTATAATAGTATCTAGGGTTTTCAAATAAATATGAAATAGCCGAAATTGTTACATCTATTAAATTCCAGCTACTAGCCACAAAAGTGGGTAATACAATCAAAACCGTATGGTCTCGTAGGGAAAATTGGTTTCCATCAATGGCAGGGTACTGGGGTACCACCCGTCATAGTACGTGGCCTAGATCACCATACCGAGGATTACTCCCTTCATCCCCTGCAATACAAGGCCGGCACCGTTCCTTACTGAACAATCCCGAACAAGACCACCCCGCAGTTGGCGCGACCAACCACACACTAAACCGAAATAAAAAGGGACCTCTAGACAGGGGTAAATCTCACTCTCAAGTGGGGGCAACCCACGAAGCCTTGCTGCACCTCCCCTGTTTTAGCCATTCCCGGTTGATGAGGCTTGAGGCTGCGATTACCTTTATAGGACACATCACTTAGAATGCTCATCGTCCGCCTGACGATGTGCTGAAAGCATTCAATCCATACAAGTTCGTTTCGGGTTCGAACGAAACCGAAGGCACTATCTCGTTGCACTCATTATTGGAATCACCCTCAGTGTCAACGACCATAGCCCTTGCACTCTAAATCACCATCTTGAACCTATATGTCCTATTCCGTCAAACTCATTACGGAGTCACCCACAGAGTTATACTGACGTATAGCCCTTACACCTCGAGTCTTCACTCGCTCCACTTGGATTAACGACCTAACGTTTAATTGGAATCGATGTGGTTTTCGGATATCCAAATATGGAAACCCGATCCCGGTCTCACCGAAACCAAATGCCATTTTAATGTCCAAGTTATACTTAAGGGTTTAAATATTTAAACTTATATTTAAGATAATATATATAAACAATAGATGAATTACATTATCACTATAGATAATTCATAACAACATTCATCTCATACAGCAGCATATCACCAATCATTGGCATTCAAATCATCCAATATCAACCAATCACCCAATATCAATCAACATCCAATATAAACCAATCATCCAATTAACCAATCATCCATACACATAATTGATTATCTCTTAATCAATTGGATTTCTTAAATCCTTTCATTTATTAATTCCAAATAAATAAATTAATCATCTCCTTAATGATCTTTTTTAATTAATCTCCTCTGATTAATTATACTTTAATTACATTCAAGTAATTATCCTTTACCATATTCAGTAATTAACCTTTAATTACTATCATTAATTACAAAAATTAATGATCCTTCATTAATTAATTAACTATAATTAATTACATTAAACCTTAATTAATTACAATTAATTAATCACATTTTAATTAATTACTTTTATTAATCACCTTGATTAATTTCATTAATTATCTAATCCTTATTAAATAATTAACCCTTTTAATTAATTAAATAATTAACTTATAATTTATCATCTCATTTAACATATACAGTAATTAACAATTTATAATTACTTATCTTAATTAATTACTTCTTAATTAATCATATTAATCCTTGATTAATTACTTGAATTAATCTTTAATTACTTCAATAAGTAATTATTATTAAATTAAATAATTAATAAATCCTTAATTAATTAGTTAATTAATTAATTACAATTATAATTAATTACACTTGGTAATTAATCTTAAATTAATCATATTCATTAATTAATTAATTACATTAATTAATTATCTAAAATAATTAAGTAATTAACTCTTAATTACTTACATAAGTAATTATCTCTAATTACTTTCATTAATAAGTCTTAATTACTTCTTAATTAATCACTTAACAAATAATTAACTCCATCATTAAATAATTCTTAATTCTTTAATTAATTACTTCATAATTAATTATCTTTAACAATTATATTAATCAATTCTTAAATTAATATCATTAAGTGTTTAGCCAAAAATCACTTCAACTAATTACTCCATGAGTAATTATCATTAATTACTTCCATAAGTAATTATCATTCTTAATTACATTCACAATTAACCATTAATTACTTTATTTAGTAATTACACTTAATTAATCCATAATTAGGTGATTATTTAAAATTAATTAACTAATTATTTAAAGTTAATTAAATAACTAATTAATTAACATCTTATATTCAAAAATCCTTAATTAATTAAGAAAACATTATTCTTAATTAATTTTTTTTTACATAATATCAAATCATTAAGTATTATTAAATTTATATCCAAATAATCTAACCTTATTTATTTCCATAAATAGATTATTTGAATTAAATCAAATTTTAATAACTCAAAACAATCTATTTGATTTACAATATTATAACTTAAACTTTATCTGAAAAGAAAGCATTTAGAAATCAATTTGAGATTTAAAACATTTTAATTATCTAATTTAAACTTACCTTTTCAATATAATTTGTAATCTTGTTTTTAAGACATTATTTATTTATTTATTTAAATTGAAACCTTTGATTTTAATAATTAAATTCAAATACTCCTTTTAACAAAAATTCAAACTTTAATTAAGTAAATTTACTTTCAAAGAAATCATCACAACCATTTTAAATTTGAAAGTAAATTCAATTTATAATTTAAAGTTTGATTAGCTTAAAAACAAACAAGTTTTAAACTTGTTCTTTAATTTCTCCAAGATTTAGACTGCACTTATAACATTACAGACCTAACTACAAACCACCTTCCAACCCAACCCGAGACAAACACCCCACATCCTCGTGCCTACCCCGAAGCAAAACCCCAACTCCCTGCTTCGAGTCACCCCCGAGATGCACGCGAATGTTTACCCGAGCCCCAACTCATCTTCTCCAAACGAATTCTCCCCGTGCACACACGTCCACTCGTGTACGTGTCCACTCAACTCCGGCCGCCAACGATCAACGCGCCGACCCACTACGGTCACGAATTCACATGCGAGCACGATCCCAAACCCAGAATGAAGGAAACCATCTCGAATCGAATTCGAGCATTGAGCATGAACACCAGCAGAAAACTCAAGCATAACCAAACCCACCGCCAGCCATTGCCACCACCGGAACCTCCATCAATCCCTCGAAACATCGCTACAACATCCACGCCACTATCCCCCTCCTCGCGATCACACTCGATCATCAATCCAATACACAGCAGCCTCTACAAACAACCCGAAAACAAAACCATACCAAACCCTACTTCCATCAAATCCCAACGATCCACTCAATCGAAAAATGCTTTCACATTTTTCCTTAGATCCTCAACTCATATACTTGCTTCAAACCAAATCCTAGCTAAAATCATCAAGTCGTTTCTCGGCAATTTACAAAAACCCAATTTCCACACAAACACCAAATTCACAGGAATTTCTCAATTAAAAATTATGATATATACCTTAAAAATCATAATTTTTGGTTCTTAATACATTCATGAAATCCAAATTTAAAAACAAGGTGGTTATTTTTGGCATGAAACAAGGTTTTACTGTAAATTTCATTTTAAAATTTGATTGTGAATTTAAATTTTCAGAAACT
Organism: Allium cepa; assembly: GCA_030765085.1. Lineage (NCBI taxonomy): Eukaryota > Viridiplantae > Streptophyta > Magnoliopsida > Asparagales > Amaryllidaceae > Allium > Allium cepa. The sequence goes on from CM060941.1 coordinate 7,308,247, forward strand.
ATTTTTAATATTACCAACAAACATAAATCTACAACTTTCATTCACATCACAAGTTCAATAGAGTATAGATTGGAAGATTTGAGATTTTTATTTCATAAATAATCACTGTAAAGAACAGAGATGAAAGTTTACAGATAATTACCAGACACTCTACACTTTTAATATGCATGTATATAATATTTCATATACACATAAATTCATCATCTTAACACAATTCAACATATGCATCCATATTCAACAATAGATTTATTAAAACTGTTTTTTTTAAAAAGGATTTACTCACCTCATGAAATATATGCAGACAGGTTTTATGAATTCCCAGGTTGAACACTTTAAATCTGGATAATGCATTTGATTATGCCATTGGAATTGAATTCTTGCATGCTATAAATTTTGTCGATTTCCCTTTTGCATGTTGAAAACTCCTTATGAATTGCAGTTGAACTCTAGCATTACAGATCGAAGTTGCAGGTTGATCTCACTTGAGAAGCAGTTTTGGTTGCAGGTTTCACTTCCAATTACAGATTTGTATTTAGAATTTCTTTTAGTTTATAACTTTGCAGATTGGAGTTTTCAGATTTGATTTGTTTTTTGGAATTCAAGTTTTTAGGTTGCCATTGAATAGAGTTAAGAAATGTAACAAAGAAATGAAAGTGTTTTTGAGAAACTAGTTTTCTTTTAAAAATGTTTACTAAAAATTAATATGAATAAATTGCCACTTGTTCATAAATTGAACAAATGTCGTTTGCATGCATTTCTAAATTCACAAGCGTTCTTTTCTTTGAATTAAATCATTTTAAATTATAAATGTATTCATAAAGTATTATATGCATTTATGAAATATTCATATGCATTAGTGAAATGATTTTATAAGAACCCTTTTGAATTTTAAATAAATATACAAGTATGAAATCTTTATAAACTTTTATTTTATCAATAGCTTATGTTTTACAAACAATTCTAGTTCAAGAGATATTAAGAAAGAAAGTTTATTTTATAACTTTATATATATATTTATAACCAAAACACTTTAAAAAGAGAACAAAATAAAACTTGTTTGAATCCTTTTTAAACTATCATATTTTTAAAACAACAATTATCTTATATCTTTAAAAACAAATGAATTAATCTTTAAATAAATTTTTGAAAACTATTAAGTTTTAAAATTACAATATTCATTCATACATCAATTTGTTAATAGATTAAATTAAATTTCAAACAACTCAAATTATAACATATACATACATATATATTACAATTTGAAAATTCATCTTTTATTTGAAACAAAAGATCTCATATTCACAATATATAGCAAATGTATATATTATAAATAGAATAAAAATTTATTAGTTTTCAAAGAAAATTCTTATCAATATTGCCAGATTAAATATTCATTAACCTTTAAAAGATTACATTAGCCAATTTTAAATTAAAATTATAAAGAAAAATTATCAAACCAGTTAAATTACTTATACAGATTATTAAATTCATATTGCCCAAAATTCCGGGTCGTTACAATCCTCCCCCCTTAAAAGAATTTCGTCCCCGAAATTTAAAAGCAAAGGTAATTTAATAACCCAGTAAAGATTTCAATTTCACACAGCTAACATACTTATCAACCAATTACTAACAATCATAGAAATCAATCAAAAAAACAAACAACTCTAACTAATTATCCTGACACAAATCAGAATAAATCTTTAATATTATCTCGAGTTTCCCAAGTATAAAACACCGGGAGACTCGCTCTTCAAAATCCAACAAACTAACTACACTACCAATATCCAGAGCTTCCCTCATCTCTAGATCCATCAATCTGAACAGAACATCAGATTATACTCAAGACTAGCTCAACTTCCAAATCCAACTGGACTACAGATTCAACAACCAACGATGACTCATACATGTACTCCCTCAGAGACACGTGTTACAAAAGGAATTCCAGCTATCCAAACTGGCAATTCAATTTAACCCATCAAAACACAGATAAGAAATCTCAAATGCCTCAGAACAAGCTATCAAATCTTACCCAATTTCCGTTCTCTTAACCAGAGAAAACTTAACAACAATGAAGTCTCCAACTTCGAATTCAAACTCCTTATCTCATATCTGCATAACTTAACAGACAACCCAAGGCTGCCCCTCTTCTTCCTGATCAGCTCAACCTATGCTGATACTTCCAGAAACAACTAGACCAAAACAATCCAGCTTCTGGATCCTATTCAACAGAAAAGTCTTCCAAAATCCGTCGAAATCCAGAACACAAGCTCTACTTTCCAAGCAATAGCAAACTGAACTCGCTTCCTTCCTTGCACAGCTGCTACCTCGCTTCCGTTGCACAACTCTGATTCTGAAATAGATGAGAGTACTGTTGATGAACACAAGTACAAACTTATTCAATATTCAATAAACTTTGTTCACCAAATCCATCAAAATCTGAGTGACACATCAGACTTGGTCACACAACCTCAAAACAGAATCCTATTCAAAAGCTAGATCAGTCCAATTCCAATTCCAGAAATAATTCTGAGCTGCTCTACCGACTCTCCTTACTCCAAGAACCATCCAACTTCCAGGCTAACTACCAGAATTACTTCCGGAACCAAAACAGTATGGAACTCAACTCCAGATGCAGACAAACTTCTGATTACATCAGTAGCTCCTATTTCCACATGAGAACTCTCAGTCTCAAACAAAAGATTGCCAAGAAAAATCCCAAACTAATCGCAAGTCACTTTTGCGATCCAACCTAGTTCGGATTCCAAAGAAACTGTCCCCTCACTTTACCAATTAGATCAGCTTAAAAGCTTCTCCAAACAAGGTTAACTCTTCAAGAAAACTCCCACCATCATCCCGGACTGCTGAGAGAAGAACCACCAAGATTCCTGAACCATCGGAGAAACGCCACACTACTGCCTCCAAACTCTACCTCAATGATACTACGAAGCCAAAAAGACCTTCTCGTCAGCACACCGAACACTTCAAACAGCACTGCTACCACAGTTAACCAAGACTTCAGATCCAAAGGCTCTCCGAACTCCAAAACTATCCACAAACCACACAATAGACCCTTCGACATGGCATACATTCCAAAAGAAACTCGGGTTCCAAACCAAGCATCAACAACTCGCTCTCTTAAAGGAATAACAGATGAGACCATGTCGAAGCAAAATAACTCATAGACCTTAGCCTCATAATCCACAACAGCCGGCCTCTTTACTAAAGATCCAAACGACTTCTACACAAACGAGTCTTCCCTGCGGCAGGTAAAGACTGCTCTTCAACCACTTCTAAAAATGCTTCAAAAGAAAACATCTTCAGAAAATATCCATGGATACTGCATCTCATCACGCAGTTACCAAGATGCCATCACTTACTTCTGTACTCCCGATAGATTAGGTAGATAAAGATATATATATATATATATATATATATATATATATATATATATAGTTACATATAAAAATTACAAGTATGCTCCCTCAAGAAAGACACTACTCCAGAGCTTAGGTATTCGCTCAACCTAACGCTCTCTAAAGAAAGACACACTTCAGAGCCTAGGTATTCACTCAGCCTAATGCTCTGATACCAAGTGTGACGACCGGACTTCCTATCTCGAGGAAATCGCAGTGTCGATGAAGAAAGAAAGGGATAGAAGAAGAAAAGAAAGAGAAATAAGAACACAACAACATCAGAGAACTCACAGCGGAACGAATAAAATATAATATATCACATAGAATATTACATAGTATCAGATTACATCAGAGTTACACAACTTATACATCACATATTAGACAGTTATAAACATCTGTCTAATTCATACAACTCAAGTATACAAGACACAGATACAACATACACAGCGGAATCATAATCTATCTACACGTGGAAGCCTCCTGCTCCATATCTCCTCCAGAATTCGTCAAGCTAACCTGAATCACTTGACTACTCATACATAATATGAGTACCCAAGAGTTTAATAAAATAGAAAATAAACACTCGAGTCAGACAGGGGTCTGGTGTGAGTAAACGGTTTAAGATTGCTTAACTTTAGAAAACCTTTGAAAAGAAAGGGTATCACGTAAGACTTCCCACACATAAACATGAAAAAGTTTTTACCTTACGCTAACCAAAACATTTGATAGGAAATACAGTGATATTATAATAGTGTCTAGGGTTTTCAAATAAATATGAAATAGCCGAAATTGTTACATCTATTAAATTCCAGCTACTAGCCACAAAAGTGGGTAATACAATCAAAACCGTATGATCTCGTAGGAAAATTTGGTTTCCATCAATGGCAGGGCTACTGGGGTACCGCCCGTCACAGTACGTGGCCTAGATCACCGTACCAAGGATTACTCCCTTCATCCCCTGCAATACAAGGCCGGCACCGTTCCTTACTGAACAGTCCCGAACAAGACCACCCCGTAGTTGGCGCGACCAACCACACACTAAACCGAAATAAAAAGGGACCTCTAGACAGGGGTAAATCTCACTCTCAAGTGGGGGCTACCCACGAAGCCTTGCTGCACCTCCCCTGTTTTAGCCATTCCCGGTTGATGAGGCTTGAGGCTGCGATTACCTTTATAGGACACATCACTTAGAATGCTCATCGTCCGCCTGACGATGTGCTGAAAGCATTCAATCCATACAAGTTCGTTCCGGGTTCAAACGAAACCGAAGGCACTATCTCGTTGCACTCATTATTGGAATCACCCTCAGTGTCAACGACCATAGCCCTTGCACTCTAAATCACCATCTCGAACCTATAAGTTCTATTCCGTCAAACTCATTACGGAATCACCCACAGAGTTATACTGACATATAGCCCTTACACCTCGAGTCTTCACTCGCTCCACTTGGATTAACGACCTAACGTTTAATTGGAATCGATGTGGTTTTCGGATATCCAAATATGGAAAACCGATCCCGGTCTCACCGAAACCAAACGCCATTTTAATGTCCAAGTTATACTTAAGGGTTTAAATATTTAAACTTATATTTAAGATAATATATATAAACAATAGATGAATTACATTATCACTATAGATAATTCATAACAACATTCATCTCATACAGCAGCATATCACCAATCATTGGCATTCAAATCATCCAATATCAACCAATCACCCAATATCAATCAACATCCAATATAAACCAATCATCCATACACATAATTGATTATCTCTTAATCAATTGGATTTCTTAAATCCTTTCATTTATTGATTCCAAATAAATAAATTAATCATCTCCTTAATGATCTTTTTTAATTAATCTCCTTTGATTAATTATACTTTAATTACATTCAAGTAATTATCCTTAACCATATTCAGTAATTAACCTTTAATTACTATCGTTAATTACTAAAATTAATGATCCTTCATTAATTAATTAATTATAATTAATTACATTAAACCTTAATTAATTACAATTAATTAATCACATTTTAATTAATTACTTTTATTAATCACCTTGATTAATTTCATTAATTATCTAATCCTTATTAATTAATTAACCCTTTTAATTAATTAAATAATTAACTTATAATTTATCATCTCATTTAACATAAACAGTAATTAGCAATTTATAATTACTTATCTTAATTAATTACTTCTTAATTAATCATATTAATCCTTGATTAATTACTTGAATTAATCTTTAATTACTTCATTAAGTAATTATTATTAAATTAAATAATTAATAAATCCTTAATTAATTAGTTAATTAATTAATTACAATTATAATTAATTACACTTGGTAATTAATCTTAAATTAATCATATTCATTAATTAATTAATTACATTAATTAATTATCTAAAATAATTAAGTAATTAACTCTTAATTACTTACATAAGTAATTATCTCTAATTACTTTCATTAATAAGTCTTAATTACTTCTTAATTAATCACTTAACAAATAATTAACTCCATCATTAAATAATTCTTAATTCTTTAATTAATTACTTCATAATTAATTATCTTTAACAATTATATTAATCAATTCTTAAATTAATATCATTAAGTGTTTAGCCAAAAATCACTTCAACTAATTACTCCATGAGTAATTATCATTAATTACTTCCATAAGTAATTATCATTCTTAATTACATTCACAATTAACCATTAATTACTTTATTCAGTAATTACACTTAATTAATCCATAATTAAGTGATTATTTAAAATTAATAACTAATTATTTAAAGTTAATTAAATAACTAATTAATTAACATCTTATATTCAAAAATCCTTAATTAATTAAGAAAACATTATTCTTAATTAATTTTTTTTGCATAATATCAAATCATTAAGTATTATTAAATTTATATCCAAATAATCTAACCTTATTTATTTCCATAAATAGATTATTTGAATTAAATCAAATTTTAATAACTCAAAACAATCTATTTGATTTACAATATTATAACTTAAACTTTATCTGAAAAGAAAGCATTTAGAAATCAATTTGAGATTTAAAACATTTTAATTATCTAATTTAAACTTACCTTTTCAATATAATTTGTAATCTTGTTTTTAAAACATTATTTATTTATCTATTTATTTATTTAAATTTACTTTAAAACCTTTGATTTTAATAATTAAATTCAAATACTCCTTTTAACAAAAATTCAAACTTTAATAAAGTAAATTTACTTTCAAAGAAATCATCACAACCATTTTAAATTTGAAAGTAAATTCAATTTATAATTTAAAGTTTGATTAACTTAAAAACAAACAAGTTTTAAACTTGTTCTTTAATTTCTCCAAGATTTAGACTGCACTTATAACATTACAGACCTAACTACAAACCACCTTCCAACCCAACCCGAGACAAACACCCCACATCCTCGTGCCTACCCCGAAGCAAAACCCCAACTCCCTGCTTCGAGTCACCCCCGAGACGCACATGAATGTTTACCCGAGCCCCAACTCATCTTCTCCAAACGAATTCTCCCCGTGCACACATGTCCACTCGTGTACGTGTCCACTCAACTCCGGCCGCCAACGATCAACGCGCCGACCCACTACGGTCATGAATTCACATGCGAGCACGATCCCAAACCCAGAATGAAGGAAACCATCTCGAATCGAATTCGAGCATTGAGCATGAACACCAGCAGAAAACTCAAGCATAACCAAACCCACCGCCAGCCATCGCCACCACCGGTACCTCCATCAATCCCTCGAAACATCGCTACAACATCCACGCCACTATCCCCCTCCTCGCGATCACACTCGATCATCAATCCAATACACAGCAGCCTCTACAAACAACCCGAAAACAAAACCATACCAAACCCTACTTCCATCAAATCCCAACGATCCACTCAATCGAAAAATGCTTTCACATTTTTCCTTAGATCCTCAACTCATATACTTGCTTCAAACCAAATCCTAGCTAAAATCATCAAGTTGTTTCTCGGCAATTTACAAAAACCCAATTTCCACACAAACACCAAATTCACAGGAATTTCTCAATTAAAAATTATGATATATACCTTAAAAATCATAATTTTTGGTTCTTAATACATTCATGAAATCCAAATTTAAAAACAAGGTGGTTGATTTTTGGCATGAAACAAGGTTTTACTGTAAATTTCATTTTAAAATTTGATTGTGAATTTAAATTTTCAGAAACTATTTTTAATATTACCAACAAACATAAATCTACAACTTTCATTCACATCACAAGTTCAATAGAGTATAGATTGGAAGATTTGAGATTTTTATTTCATAAATAATCACTGTAAAGAACAGAGATGAAAGTTTACAGATAATTACCAGACACTCCACACTTTTAATATGCATGTATATAATATTTCATATACACATAAACTCATCATCTTAACACAATTCAACATATGCATCCATATTCAACAATAGATTTATTAAAACTGGTTTTTTTTTAAAAGGGTTTACTCACCTCATGAAATATATGCAGACAGGTTTTATGAATTCCCAGGTTGAACACTAAATCTGGATAATGCATTTGATTATGCTGTTGGAATTGAATTATTGCATGCTATAAATTTTGTCGATTTCCCTTTTGCATGTTGAAAACTCCTTATGAATTGCAGTTGAACTCTAGCATTACAGATCGAAGTTGCAGGTTGATCTCACGTGAGAAGCAGTTTTGGTTGCAGGTTTCACTTCCAATTACAGATTTGTATTTAGAATTTCTTTTAGTTTATAACTTTGCAGATTGGAGTTTTCAGATTTGATTTGTTGTTTGGAATTCAAGTTTTTAGGTTGCCATTGAATAGAGTTAAGAAATGTAACAAAGAAATGAAAGTGTTTTTGAGAAACTAGTTTTCTTTTAAAAATGTTTATTAAAAATTAATATGAATAAATTGCCACTTGTTCATAAATTGAACAAATGTCATTTGCATGCATTTCTAAATTCACAAGTGTTCTTTTCTTTGAATTAAATCATTTTAAATTATAAATGTATTCATAAAGTATTATATGCATTTATGAAATATTCATATGCATTAGTGAAATGATTTTATAAGAACCCTTTTGAATTTTAAATAAATATACAAGTATGAAATCTTTATAAACTTTTATTTTATCAATAGCTTATGTTTTACAAACAATTCTAGTTCAAGAGATATTAAAAAAAAGTTTATTTTATAACTTTATATATATATATTTATAACCAAAACACTTTAAAAAGAGAACAAAATAAAACTTGTTTAAATCCTTTTTAAACTCTCATATTTTTAAAACAACAATTATCGTATATCTTTAAAAACAAATGAATTAATCTTTAAATAAATTTTTGAAAACTATTAAGTTTTAAAATTACAATATTCATTCATACATCAATTTAGATTAAATTAAATTTCAAACAACTCAAATTATAACATATACATACATATATATTACAATTTGAAAATTCATCTTTTATTTGAAACAAAACATCTCCTATTCACAATATATAGCAAATGTATATATTATAAATAGAATAAAAATTTATTAGTTTTCAAAGAAAATTCTTATCAATATTGCCAGATTAAATATTCATTAACCTTTAAAAGGTTACATTAGCCAATTTTAAATTAAAATTATAAAGAAAAATTATCAAACCAGTTAAATTATTTATACAGATTATTAAATTCATATTGCCCAAAATTTCGGGTCGTTACAGTAAGACTACTCAAATGAACAATATAGAGGATTTGTATGAGATGCACATAAATAACAAATGACAATTTTTTTGAAAAACTAGGTCCTTACACAAACAATAATTTTCAAATTTATAAAATTAATAATTTTAAAATGTATTTATATCATTAAAACATTTCAATGTGTATATATATTAATAATTTTCAAATTTATAAAATTAATAATTTTCAAATTTTAAGACATAATCTTTTATAACACTTATATACATTACTATAATTTTCTTTGAAAACTAATCCTTTATTTTCAAAAAGTATGTATAAGCTTAAAGATAGTATTTCTCATTAAATCAAATTAAAGATATGATTATTAAATTTTCTGATTTCCTACATTTACAGCTTCATTTTCATATGCATTAGAAAATTAGGAAAACATCTCCCCCTCAATATGTGATGTACATGCAAAAAATAAGACAATGTTCTGGTACACACTTCCTATGATAGGGGTCGAGGGTTAGATTTTCAATAACCATACCAATGAGGGATTAGAACCTTTAGACATGTAATTGCTACTATAAACAACATTTACTAGATAGTCATCTATATATTTTTGTCTAATCAAATATTTATTTGTTTTAGGAATCCAAATCCTTAAAAAAATTAAATTTAAAATATTTAATTTAACATTACATTTGGAATTTTCAAACTTAGTATACAGAGTGTTATACTTTTTTTTGTTATTGTGTTTAGCTTTGAAATTAAGGCCATTTCTATTGCCAAAAGGTTTTAAAATTTTAATTAAATTTTCTAAATTTTACTTTCCCTTGTTAAGTTTTGAAACATTGTTAGTAATTAGTTTCAATTGTTGCTTTAGTTCAACAATTTCATTTTTAGCCAAGTCTAAACTAGGTTTTAGTTCATAAACCTTATTGCCGAGCTTATCATTCTCAGTTTTGTTGGCTTTAATCTCAATAGTTAAAACAAAATTTTCAGAAGTTAAACTTTCACAAGATTTTTGTGAAATTTCTAGTTCTTCTTATAGAATATTTTTCTCATCTTTAGGCATGCCAATTTCTAATTAGGCTCTATATAACTTACCTATATTTTCCTTATATAACTTCTCTAAATCTCTTAGTTTGTCCTTAAGTTCAATATTAATTTCTAGAATATCATTATAAGAGATTTTGGAATTTAACTCATTAGTAGTTATGAAACAAAAGTTTGCTTGTTCCGCGTCACAATGGCTATCACTATCAAAAGAAGACGTGTCTGAATCATCCCATGTAACTTGAAAATCTTTTCTGTTCTTCTCAAATTTGTCCTTCATCTTTTCCTTGTTTTGCTATGGCTAATCCTTCTTTATGTGTTCAAATTTGTCATATTCGAAGCATTTGATTGAGGTAGAGTTTCCTTCATTTTGAACCTGCATGAACTTATTGAATTTGTTGTATTTCTTGGCAATAAACACAATCTCATCTTCATCTAAATCCAAGTCGTCATCATTGGCTTGGAAAACTATGCTCCTTTTCTCCCGACTTTTCTTTTTCCTCGCTTGCAAACTAGCTTCGTATGACATTAAGTTTCCTATTAGTTCTTCAACTTTGATTTGAGAAAGATAGTTGGCTTCTTCAATAGCTAAAACTTTTCTTTCTTGTTCAATAGTTAAAGAATTCAAAATAAGATTAACGAGATCGAATTTTGTAAAAGTAACTCAAAGAGCCATGAGATCATGTTGAATTACTTGAAATCTGGCATATATATCTACAATGGTCTCAATTGTTTTTATTTTGAAAGATAAAAACTAGTTCTGTAGAGTTGATATTTTAGTTTTTTCTACTTTTTTGTGCCTTAATAAGTGACTTGAAGTGTATGCTAGATATCGTATATAGTTTTACATAGCATAATGCTAGAGAATTCATTATTAAGTGAACAGAATAAGACATTCATAGCTTTAGCATTGTTGGTCGTTGTGGTCTTTTGAACGCCTTCCCTAGTACTCATTTCAGTAATAGGAACTTCATACTTAGTTTGAATAGCTTGCCAAATTTCATGGTTGTTAGCTTTCATAAAGATTCTCATGCACATAAACTAGTAAGCATAGTTAGATCAAGTGAATAGGGAAGGACGTGCAATTGATAGACCCTCTAGAAAAGTGCTTGCCATACTATAATGATTATACAAAAACTTGTTTACGGTAATTTGAAATGACCAAGCTCGGATACCAAATTAAAGTGCACACAGATCTTGTATAATATGGCTTATATGTATATTCAAGTATATAGTCTAAACTAAGAAATACTAATTGGCAGAGTATTGTGAAATAAAGAAAATAAAAGCAATCATACCAGGATTTTCATACTGGTTTGGACCTTTCGTCCTACGTCCAGTCTCAGACTCCTTTTGGAATTAACTAACCAAACCTTACTTAACCCGAAGGAATATGTATTTTACAAAATGCCTGAGTAGCCGAACAGAACTTCAACCTTTGCTTGAAGATCTCCAACAGGATTTCACAAAATGAGAATAATTCACCGACTTCTGATGAGTTCTAGATAACTCAAATACAGTCAACTATAGTACAAGACTTCATATAATCTCCTTGATGATTCAAAATGCATGCTCCATGATTACGGAAGTGTAACAAGTGATTCTTGAGTAAGGAATAAGATTAGTATGCAATAGTTTAAGAGTGCTTAAGAGAGATAATAGGGATCGAGAAAGCAAGTAGAAAAGCTAGAAAGAAAGTTAACAATGATTTCAAAAGTTAATCTCTATTTATAGATTTCAAAGAGCTGCATCGAATATTTACAATCGTTCGAAATATTCGTTACTAATTGCAGATATGCTCATGAATGATCATAACAATTTGGGATGACTTTTCAGAAAGTAGCTGTTATAGGATAATCAGTCGACTGAGTATGAAAAGTCAGTCTATTGAATACAAACATTTACTTATGTGGCAAATTGAAAAATTATTTTTGCACAAAGGACTTCTAGCTCAAGTAGTTAGAGGTATGACACTTTAGACAAAGGTTCTGGAGGTTAAGGGTTCAGGCCCCCAAGATATCATAAGGAGTGTTCTGCTTGAACAAAGTATCGCTTTTATTATTTAAAAAAAATTCTTGTTCAGTCGACTGTATATATTTTTAGTTGATTGAACAATATAAAATATGTTTTTTTATATAGACAACTAATTTTAAACATATTTAACTCTTTGATCTTTGAAACAACTATATGCAGGTGTGTGTGCGCACATGAACTACCAAGGAGATTTTACAAGTATATCTAGGACTAACTACACACATTTGACTTGACGATCTGTATTCCTTAGCTTTTGATATGTAGATGATCCGCATTGCTTTCTCTTTGATTCTCTAATTCAAGAGCTTCTATTACCTGTATAATATTATATTCTACATATATACAGAGATATAATTGCCTTTAATGAAACATACAAAACATGGTTCTAACATTACTAACACATAGGTACCAACGTGTCTTCAATTTCGTATAATCTACTAACGGTAAAATGGATATTTTTTCCATTTTGAAATATAAATATATAAGGAAATCAAGTTGCGGAAATATCGTATTATCTTCTCTTTATTTAAAATTTTTGTGATTATGAATTTTGCACCTTCATATTTTGCATGAGGTTATCAGATCATGAATTTGGTATCCTTTGATATAACATTTGAATTTTTGATGGATAATAATTATTTTTAGTATTATAGTTGCATAATTTTAAAGCAGAACTTTATAAAATCATGTCATGTGGTTCTTATTCATATAATTTGCACTTTTCCAAATAAACTATGATCGTGTTCAAGTAGTTGAAATCACCAAAGTTGGAATATACATAATTAACGAGTAAAGTTTTTTTAAGAAGCCTAATATAGCAAAAATGCAATAATGGATAATAATATACACAATCATTAGTTTAATTTTTTTACATGATCTATGAACCTAATGATACTCTAGATGTAAAACTCATATGGTAAAACGGTCAAACTATTACTTCTCATTTATGCTATCAGTTTGAAAAACAGTGTTAAGTTTAGTTTGTTTTTATGTTTTAGCCTTAAACCTGATGCTATGTTTCAAATTTTTTTAAAATCTCTATAAAAGTATGTGTTATTTTATTGACTTAGTACTTTATAACATGTTTTTTTTATAGTTTAGTCATTGCTAATATTATAAATAAACATAATCATATTTAGGTCATACTAATGATATATTAATTTATTGAATTAGCATCAAAGTGAATCAATACATCAAAGAAAAATAAATTGAATTCAAATCTCTATTTATTTTGAATTCGAAACAAAAATAGAAGTATATTAATTAACTCACACTTTTAGATGCATATAAAAATAAATATATTCATTCTCAAGTTTGATCTAATTTTATGTTTGTTATTATGTGAAATTTTTATATCAATATTTGTGTACAAATTGAAATGGATTTTATATCATTATTTCTTTAATTAACTTCAGGAATATTGAATTAGCATATAACTAATAGATTTAAATTATACCATTACTTCATAAGAATGAAAATCAGTTGGTAAAATAATATATTTTATTCTATTAACACATCAAGTTTATAAATTCTTACTTTCTACTTTATGAAATTTTAAAACTATCAACTAGTATATTTTATTTTGAGGATAATTATAAAATTATCAGAGAATATATGTAATTTAATTGAAACTTGTTTTTCAAAGTTAAGCAAGGTTGGTTGGACCACTATAAGTATTTTAATTATTAACAAAATCACTTTAAATTCATTAATGGCGAGCTGGTTAATGGCGAGCTGGTTTGTGGAAATTTTCGCCTTTTCTCCGTAACCTTCCATCTTTTACTATTCGCCGCCCCCCGCCCCCTCCCCCTTTCATTCTCGCCATTCCGTCCTCTCTTCCCTTTCCCCCAACTCTCTTTCCATGCCTTTGAAAAAGTCTACGCGTTTTACCAAAAAGTCTTCAGATCTATCTTGTTGAACTGGCGAGCTTTAGGTTACAGCTTCCACTTGTTTGAAACGTGTATGTGTTTCACCAACAGCAGTGCTCGAATTGCCATTTCCCTTGTCTGGTATTATGTCGGATATCGCACCTCCGGTCACGTCCCCTCCATCAGTGCTTGGTCCCTTTCCAAATACTGGTACGTCCTCTTTGACATCGTTTTTAGCTGCTACTCCATCAAATGCTTGGTCGTCTTTGGATGTGGGTCTTCCAGTTGTCTCTGGATTGGATGATGGAACTATGTTTCCAGATGGTCTTGGGTGTAGGGCTGATAAGGGGGTGGTTTCGGCCCTTGCTATTTCGTCTGATTTATGTAATACATCGGTGTCAAATGGATGTGAGGTTGATACGGTTATCTGTGTTGACGCTATATTGGGTTGCAAGACTAATACTGGGGTAAAATTGGGTAGCACAACTGGTGTTTGTTGTAATGCCGATGACACTGATCCCTTGATAGTAGATTCTCCAGTTAGTCCACTTGTCTCTCCCCTGTCTCGGCCTGCAACCAAATGGTCTTCTTTGTTTACCAAGCTGACAAGTAACGCGGGTATTCACTCTCCTTGTCATTTTGACTTAGTTGTGAACGAGGGAGTGATGGTTCCACCCATGGAGGTGATTGAGGCTGGCGTGGATTTTTGGAAAGAGCATTTGGTTGGTTTCTTTCTTGATTCTAATCCTCCCTATCACGTAATAAAGTCGAGGTGCAATATGGTGTGGAAGCCTAGAGGAGGTTTGTATGTTCACTATGATAATGAAATGTTCTTCTTTAAGTTTTCGCGTAGTGATGAAAGGTAACGAATTCTGGAAGCAAATCCTCTCCTTATTGATGGAATACTGTTCATTATCACTACATGGAGTCCTTCTGTGGATCATGCGAAGGAACAAGTTTTATCTATACCTGTCTGGGCCCATTTTTCTCATATACCATCTGTTCTCCAGCCTCTTATCGGGATTGACTGGCTTGCTGGTCTGGTTGGTAAGGTGATATGTTATGATACTAATACTGTGGCCAGAAAGAAGTTTGTATATGTCAAAGCTCTTATTGAGATCACTCCTGACAAACCTTTGCCTATGGTTCTAAAGGTCAAATTAGATGAGAGACATGTAGCAGAGGTCAGAGTTCGCTATAGTTGGAAACCTGAGATTTGTACTTCTTGTCAGTCCTTTGGTCATTGTGCTGAAGCCTGTCCTGGTCTGGTTGTCCCCTTGGTTGACCGGATGCCTCTTCCTCATCCTCCCATCCAGAAGTGGGTTAGGAAGTTTGCTGCTCCTGCTCCTCCTGTTCCTTTAGTTGTTGTGCCTCTAGCTCCCGATTTAGTCCCCCCTATTATGGATCCTCCTGTTGTCCCGTTGGTTTGCTTTGCTCCTACTGGTTCTGTGCCAGCTTTAGCCCCATCTTCTGCTACTCCGCCTTCGTCCCTGGAAGTGGTACCTTCTGCTTCCGTTTTTGATGTTATTTCCTGGAACTCGGATGAGCGTGCTTGGGTTCACTCTCCTTTTGATATGAGATATTCGCCTGAAAAAGACATTTTTTACGCCTTTATTACTGAGATTGGTGGCGAGAGTCGATATCTTATGTATCATATTGTGGGAGAAGGTTTGTGCCTCACTACGACTGGTGAGTTAGGGGAGGAGAACAAAAGTAAGTTTTACGATGTCACTTGGGATAGGAAATTTCTTTACTCACCTGGTTCTGTTGGTTATGGTCCTCGTTTGGCAGCTCTCTTCTCTGGGTTTTTGCATGTTATTGGTCCAACTACGGTTGATGGACGACATTGTTCTTCCTCTTCTGAGGAAGATTAGTTATGCTGTATTAGTAGTTTAGGCTTTTTGGTCTAACTCATGTCCTTTAAATTTTTCTCCATCTTAGTTGCTCTGTGCATGTGCAGAGCACCTGTTCTCCCATATTTATATACAGTGGCAAGGCCCACTATAAAGCCGGCTAGCTTTGTTAAAAAAAATTAAATATTACAAGCTATAAATATAAGGCCGAGAGCTATTATTGGTTAACTTGAAATGTTGCATGTCTATTTTCTGGTTGATTATTGATGATTTCAGATTATATTTAATGAGTAATGAATAATTTATTAATATTCCAGCTACAATATTTAATTAACCAATTATACTTGAATTGTCAAATTAATGGTAATTAATTCATTTAACTAGCACTAAAGAGAATTAATTAAAGAATAAATGTGTAATGAATTTTCGAATATAATTTGGAGTAAAATACACCATTAAATTGATATTGTAAATAATTATCTAATTAGTTTGTATTCAAGTTTAGAATAGTAAATATCCTTATCTTAATTACAGAGCATTCACAGACAAGAGGCTGAGAGGGCGTTTAGTGGAAGCGAATTTTTACGTCCGACTTAATCGATTTACGTTGGACGTAAAAATTACATCAGCGGTCCACCCCCAACATTTTTCCGCTTCAAAAGGGAAAGTATTTTCCAAACGTAAACTTTACGTCAGATGTAAATTAATTAACTCGGACCTAAAAAATTAAGTCCAAAAAATCCCTAGTATAAACCTCCCTACCAAAACTATTTTCAACAAATTCGCATTCCTTCCTTACATTAATTCCAACAATGTCCAAATAAAATTATGCGTATAATATTTCAAACAGTGATTTGAAAAACTCAGATAACTCAACTAATAGCAGTGATCTATCTAACTCCGATGATGTAGATGAGTATGATGAGGATCTAGCTTATACTGCTGGAATGGTGCTAAGTCATACTTAGTTAATGCCCATTCCACATCATACCTCTTCTTACATTAGATGAATGTGGGTTGATAATGTTCTTTATGGTCAAGAAAATAGAATTCAAGATTTTTTCTGAATGAAAAGTGCTACTTTTAAATGCCTTTGTGACGTACTAGTTAATAGGTATGACATAATTTAAACTCAAAAAATAGACATTTCTATAATGATTGGAGTGTTTTGTTACACGATAAGTCATGGAGCATTACAAAGGTTGGTAGGTGAAAAATTTAATCGATCCATTGTCATGTAGTTAAAATCCCCCTAAAGCCTCGCAAAATCCCCACTATAGAAAATAGTGTTCCTCGACCGCTACAAAGTTTAATTTAGCGCTATTAAACAGAAATCCGCTTTAAGGCCCACTATTTTTCGCTACACCCACTAAATCAAGGCTTTTTTGCACAAACTTTAACAACATCAATATACAAAGGTTTATTTAACTAGTTTTTTCAGACAAATCAATAAAGTTAGGGTAAATGCTATTTTAAGTATACTCAATTAAGTTAGAAATCTATTATAGTCAACAAATCTAGTAAGCATAAATTATGATATTCTTCGATCTTATTATATAAGAATAAACAATATATTTCTTTTTCTACATAAATAATGTGAAATGAGGATGACTTAGCTTTAAATATTTGGATTTTTATATAATGAAGCTTTTTGCACCTTTGCTATTTTTCGCTATGTCACCCTTTTATCCCCGCTATAACTTTTTGCACCTCGACCGTTATAGAATCGCTAAGCGCTTTAACTCATACATCCATTAACACTGTTAGTTTATATGTTTCTACATTTTTGCACATTGTCTTACTTTTCGCCAAAGATAATATTAAATTGGTAGATTTCAATGAGATTCCTGATGAAATTAGGTATGATACACAATACTATCCTTTTTTCCAAAATATTGTTGGAGCTATAGACGGAACACGTGTGTTTGCGAGGGTTAGTAAAGATGAATTACCAGCATATATAGTTAGAAAGAAGTTTCCAATATAAAATATTTTTGATGTTGTTAATTTGATTAAACATTTATTTTCATAATGTCTTGTTGGGAAGGCTCTGTCCATGATAGTAGATTGCTAAATCATGATATTGAAGAAGTTGAAACATTTCCACATCTACCTCCTGGTAAGTATTACATTATAGACTCGGGATACAAGCTTAGAAATGGTTATTTACCACCTTATCATGATAAACGCTACTACGTTTCAGAATTTCAAAGAATGTTCCAAAACATCACAATGAAATTTTCAATTTTTATCATTCTAGTTTGTACATGGTTGTGGAAAGAACATTTGGTATTTGAAAAAACATCAACATTTTATGAGATATGCCGATATATAATTTCGCCAAATGAGAACAATTTGTCATTGCATGTTGTGTCATCCATAATTTTATTAGAAAATACAATGGCATAGAGCCCGATTTTAAAGAAATAGTTAATGAAGAAGTTTCAAAGAAGTTATACTGAAAATTGGCATGAACATCTTCGACACAACTATGGTTGTGCAGTTCATTAAATATACAATAGATTGTTGTAATACGTGATGAAATAAGAGATACCTTGTTGTAAGATGACGTTGATATATGTATTGTTTTACTATTGTATTTCAGTTAAAATCTATGTAATGTTATGTTAGTATATCGGTTAAAATTGAAATTGAATATGAATTTGCATATTTAATCTAAAATATTAATCTAATTAAATACTAAATTTATTTAATCATTAAATAATTATTAATTAAAATTATTGTTTTAATTGTTACATAATAAATAAACATATTCAAACAACGCAACATTTTTTACAATATCCTACCTAACCTATAACTAACCTCTAATAAAAAAAAATGTCCGTGAACACTCTAATGTCCAACCTATAATGATCTTCGTATCTTACTCCTAAATGTGAGACTTAATACATCCACGATATTCGTGCGTCGATCATCTAGGTGTCCAAAAGACAATCCATTAGGGTAAAAAGGGAAGAAAAGACAAGAAGAAAGAAAACACAGAATCTCACAATGCAACGCACTCATATATAATAGAGTATCAGATAGTACATATAGCCACCTCTAAAATGATACATTAGAGTCACGACATGCACTAACTTCAGCCAGGGATAGTTATAACTACCTATTCCCACATTGCTGATACAAAATATATATACATATAGCAGAAATAAAGTATATAACTAGATAACTTCAAAGCCTTCTGCTCCATTCTTTTTCAAAATGCATCCATAAGAATCTCGACTACTTGGCTACTCATACAAATTTGAGTACCTATGAACTTTAGAAAAAGAAAGAAAAATTCCGGGTCAAACATGGGTCTGGTGTGAGTAAACTCCAAACAACTGAATTATTGTACTTATAAAACTCTTTAAAAATAAAGGTATCTTGTAAGAACACGTCGCACGTAAACACGGACATGTTTTTACCTTACGATAACCAAAATCATTTTCTACAGAAAATCCAATGATCTTATAATAATGTTTAGGTTTTAAAATAAATATTGAATCATAGCCAAAATGGTTGCATTAATTACATTCCAGTATAATAGGTAGACAACCGAGTCTATAAAGGCATTTATTAGAAAATGGGTTCCATACAATAACAAGGCTACTGGGGTACCGCCCGTTACAGTACACCTCCAGATAAAATGCACCATGGTTGAAAACCTTTCAACCCCTACGTGTTAAGACTAGCCTATCCCTTACCGGAAAGTACCAAATATGATCGTCCCACGGTTGTGATCAACAACCACATTGGGCCCTAAAGCATATAAAAATATGAATAATATCGATCTTGATCAGGGATGATCACACCCTAATGGTAGTGAATCACATAGCCTTGAATCATATCTCATATTTTAGTCATACCTAGTTGTGAGGCTTGAGGCTACATTTACCTTATATATAACAATCCCACTTCGAATGCTGACACTGCCCTTCAAGCAAAAATGCAATGCTAACATTCATCCATACGAGTTATTCAAGATATAAACAAACCGAAGACACTGCTTCTGCTACAACCATTTTAAAATCACCTTCAAAATTAGTTGCAAGTAGCCCTTTCACTTCAAAGATATCCATCTTTGATTTCTTCATCCTTAAGATGTCTTCCAATTCGAACGCTTATATTAGTTCGATGTGGTTTTCGGATAAATCATGTTATCCAATCTCGGTCTTTTCGAACCAATATTCAAATATTTTAAAACTGGTCATTTATCAATAGTGGACAAATCTATTATCTAGCGTAAGTATAGATTTTTCATACAAAAAAATAAGACATTCTATACTTATTCCAACTTTGCGATTTGAAACAATACCATTCCTTGATTAACAATGAAGTTGGACAAGTTAGAAAACTATTAGTGCCTCAACATTCAATCTTACTTCTTAGGATAGAGATGAGTTTTCATACCTCCGAGTTTGGAGACAAGTATATGATGAAGTACCTTTCATATACTTTATTAATCATGACCCATTTATCAAAATTAACCCTCTTATACTTGTCATGTTTCCGACATTTCGACTTCTCTATCCCTTGCCTAGAATCGAAGCCAAGTAAGTTAGGGCTCTGTTTGCTCTTGGCCTTTCCTTAGCTAAAACATTCTAATTCTAGATCTCATGGATAAAGGAAAATCTACTCGTCGGCTTTTATTGCTAAATACAAGTTGACTTACTTTCCATAAACGTGTCGACTTTTTAGCACTACTTATAATGTTTCTTCATTTTACTCAAGGGCATAGACAAGGAATCCCTTATTTAAAAAAAGCTTTTTTAAAACAAATCGAAACATCAACTCTATAAACTTATTTCTAGTCTTCGATTTTAAATAAGTACTTTTCACTAGTTAGAAATGAAGCCATTCAAGTTGAGATATCATTATTAAATAAGTAACTTGAATTAATATCATAATTCCTTTAAGTCAAAGAACAATTAACTCATTATAAAATAATTAAAATAAATAGCTTATATTCACATAATAAGTTATACCCGCCACCTAAATTTTAAATCCTTTTGATTTGGTGAAGCAAATGGAAACCTTTGTTGCCTTGAAGATGAAGAGGGTTTTTGGTTTCTTTCTTTAGCTTGTGAATGAATTAAAATAAGATATGGACTTCGGTATTTATAGGTGATGTTGACCCAAAAAAATGGACTAACACCCTGGTTTGAATTTGAAAGCACCAGCTCTATTCTGATAGAGCAATATCACAGATAATAGATATATAAAAAGAACAGTGAAAGAAAGAAGATGGGGAATTTTTATAGTGGTTCGGCTGCTAATGAAGCCTACGTCCACTTTATAGTTTTACTATAAACTGGTTGCTGTTACAAGAGACATTTTAATTACAAGGCTTTGATAATCTTAAGCTAGATTGAATCCCCAGAGGTGGAATCCACTGGAGAACCATAGCGAATTCCTTTGGAGATTACTGTGAGGGAGGTAGAGAATGAAGAATAATTTCAGCAAAGCTTTAGCAACCAGTCCGAAGAAGAT
Source organism: Allium cepa (assembly GCA_030765085.1). Taxonomy (NCBI): domain Eukaryota; kingdom Viridiplantae; phylum Streptophyta; class Magnoliopsida; order Asparagales; family Amaryllidaceae; genus Allium; species Allium cepa. Next base: position 7,329,664 of record CM060941.1, read on the forward strand.
CATTTTTATATTGCAGGTAGGTTGCTATTATATGGGTCGAAGAGCTACTGGTCTAGGCCAAGTCTTCATCAGCTCATAGGTAGGTAGGAAATGACACATGGAGCATTTGGCACGGAAAACGACGAAGAGCCATGGGTCGTTGGTGACCCATCGTCTATGGGTCTCTAACGACACATAGACTTGGCTCATTTTGCAAGCCAATGTCTTGGTCGCTTCACGTAGTATTCTTTGGCTAGTTTTTTTCGAAGATTTGTGGAGATGTATGGGTTTTTGATGATCCAAGCACTTAGGATTTTTCTGGAGTTTGGAATTGGAGATGTTTCCATAGTCTTTTATCGTAGTTGTTTTGCTTCGATGGAAATTCACTAGCTGTTTGCGTTTAGCTACTGATTGAACTAAAAGAATGCTGATCTCTCAGCTTTGTTGATCCCAATCGCCACCTTAGTCATATAGCCTTATTCGTATAGCTTGTCCCTTATTGATCCCTTGCCTTAGCTTTTCTGGTTAAGTCTTGAACTATCCTGTCTACACAAGGTTGTTCTTTCTATTGGTTTCTACTAGGTTAAAAACCTGGATAACATTTGCCTCCCCCCTCCAAGAGTACATCTTCGTTGTAAACAAGGAGTACTCTAGAAGTTATCACTTTCAATATCCATCCGTTGATCTCTAAGTGATTGCATTAGAGTTTTATGAATACATTAACCCAATGTTGTTGGTCGTCTTTCTTTGGTCATAACTGCTACTTCTTGCTGTAGGTATCACATTTCTGCCCGTAGTTTCCCATCATTCCTCGGAATGATGACCCGTTGGAAGAGATCAAGTTCGAGATAGGTTGATGAAATTTCTTCTCCTCTTTCTCTCTTCTTTCTCTTTTTTTATGGTCACTAGCAATCCATGTAGGAATGGTCGCCAGCGACCTAACTACTTAACAAGTTTTGCAAGGTAGGGTCGGGTTGCTAGCAATCCATGATGGATCGCATGCGACCCTACTACTTATGGAATTTTTTAGCTCTTCTTGCTTGCTACTTATATATTAGAACTGACCCATAGCTTCTTCACTTGACCTGAACCAATCTGGCCTCCTCACGTGATCCAACCTTCAGCGATTCATTTCCAGGCGACCCAAGCATCATCTCGACCTGATTCATCACTTCACATGAATCCATCTGTTGTTGATTCCCTCAAGCGCTCGCTCATTTCATGATACCCTAGCCAACCTATCATCTCTATTGAATCTAAGCCCTAGCTCGCTTTCGAACTGTTGCCGACCTTATCTTGCTGTCGACTAGAAGTTAGCTCGCCACCGATCCATTCCACAGCTTGTCAAGTTTGATCTTTGATTCTTCTTGTGCCTTTGAGTTCAACTAGAGGTGGGTTCACTGAATTGGTTTGCTAATTATTGCAATGTTATAATGACTTTATGACTAGCGTCCATTTGTAACATTGATTACGAGAAGCTCAAGTTGATTGCAGTTTAATAGAGGAAGATAGTAAATCGAGTCTCAGGTTGTTTCTTAGAACGATAATCGGGCTTCAGCCCAGTGCTTGACACGTTTAGCTATCTTCGTCCATTAGAACAGAATTGACTTATGTTCAGTTTCATGGTCGTCATTACACGTCGCATACATTCACTAGTTGATCCTGATTTTTCCAAAGGATTTGGACCTATCTTATTCACTTGTTGCACGTTCGGCGTTCCTATGAGGAGAAGAGTTTTCGATGTCGCTTTGGGCAACGGATCTGTTATCGATCATTAATCGATCACAGGTAAGTATACAAGGAGTAGAAAAAAAGAAAAAAATAAATTATCATGGGAAGTTCTTCTAATCTTCCGCTGCGAGCGAACTATCTATATAGGATAAGGCATTTAAAGTGTTTCGAGCGTCGAGTTTATCCCATATAGATAGCACACCGCACTTGCCCCAGTTCGCACTTGAAATCCGACGTGTCAATTACTAGTTAATGTTCCTTTGAAACTCAAGTGTGGTAGGGGAAACTTATGAATTTGAGATAAAGTTACCTAACCATTTTCGAACACGAGTTCAGTTATATAGAATGAAGCAAGCATCCACGTCCCGGAAGTGAAGCGGGCAAAGTTCGACACTCTCCGAAGCCGAGTCATCATCTACCTCGCAAGCTCAGTACGATCAGTTAGTCTCGGTCGAGCCTGTTGTGGATTTCACTCCCCCCAACTTCAGAGTCCTACTTAACCCACCAAAGAGAGCTTCGTCGGTGGTTTCCTCCAAGGTTCTTCATAATATACATACGTAGCATGGAATTCCTAAAGAGAATGTGCGTCTGCTAGCGAAAGACGAATTCGCTCATATGCCTCCCCTAGGTACACCGCTTGCCATCGGTATATGTATCTGAACGGAGACGTGTCTCCCTTCAATGATTTTTTGCACGAGATGCTCTCGAACTTGTGTATTGCCCCCATTCCAACTTCATCCTAATAACTATGCTATCCTTACTTGCTTACATGTCCTTTTCATGCAGACGTTCAACCGCGCTTCAAGTTATGATGAGTTGCGGTATTTTTTAGCATTCAACAGGAGAGATGACTGCCCCTCTTTGATCATAATCGATGCTTAGAGAAACCGTAAAATCATCCAACGCTTGTAAAAAAAATTATCACAATTCAAGACGTAGTATTTTTGTTAGATGCCTCGAGGGGTTCAATAGTTGATGGACGACAAGGAGTAAGCTTCTATTTTCCATTTATTGAGCTCCAAGGCGTTGTAATGGAGTTTCTAACTAAATATATGTCTCTTGCAGTTATCATAAGGTCGAATAGAGATGTGATTCTTGATGAAGTTTGCCAAACTTTAAAGGCTATCAACGTCGAGGATAGGTGCGTTAAAGCTCTGCTGATCGATGAGAACTTGCATTGATACGGACTGTTGGCTTTAGGTAGATCCACCATTTAGATTGAAACTCCCTCTCCTGGTTCACACAATATCTACTTCTTCATCCCACGGTTCCGAGGAAGTTCAGAAGAGTGATTGCCAGCTCGAAGGATTAACCGATGAGGCCCATGGGGATGAAGACGCTGCTGCGATTAGGTTAGACGGCTCATCTAGGTTGCCTCCAGTCCTAGAGGAAGCAGAAAAAGAGTTCGTTCATAGGGAAGGCAAGGCCGTGGTGGATTCAGAAAAGGAAGAGGGAGAGTTTGAATGTAGTGGCGATGAAACCACTGCCAATGATTACTTCTCGTCAGAATCAGAGAGTAAAGACTTAGAATCTTGCAATGAGACTCTAGTAATGAGTCCTATTCTCCTGAGTTTGCTCCTTTATAACACAAGTGGAAAAGTCAAAGTCTCATAAACCGAAAGACATCAAGATTCTTCGAGTAGGATATCGGGGCGGACTTCGGAGATTTTAGCAATGTTTTTGTCGACTTTGACGTGCCCATGAAAGGCGACTTCAAATTTGACACGACGCCCTCCTATTCAGGCGATATTGCACCAACAATTAGCCCAGTTTCGTTTATAATCAAAAAAGTCAGTTCGATCCCGCTTACGACCGCCATTCATTCTAGTTCGTGACGACGTCTTAGGCCCTTATTAAGGACACACAACACGTTGCACTAGGATTACACTTATCTCCATCCTTTCATATATTTGCTTAGTTTATGTCATGCTTTTGTAATCTTTTATATAGGCCCTATTCCAGGTATGACAAGGCAACAGGGTTTTTATGACAACTTCGAAGACTTCACCAATTCACAGCGGTATGCCAAGAGCTCCTCTAGCCACCATCAAGTTCGAGAGACGGAGGAAGAATACATGCGGAGGAAAGAACTCAAAGCTAAAACCCGTTGCCAAGAAGAGAGAGATCTAACTCATTCATATAAAGATGGGTATGAGAAAAGAAGATCTCTTGAGGAAAGAGATGAGCCATCGAAGAAGTTGAAGTTTTATTATCGCCCTCATCCTTTAGAGCTGGCTTTGAAACACTCTTCCATAGGCTAAGAAATACCCATCACTTCTGCCCCACTTCTTCCCCCTGCTCATATTTCATCCTCTTCCTTTGTTATTGCCGCTTCGGGTACCTCTAGCCCCCACTGAAGGCATGCCTATGTTCTTCCTTCGAGCCACCCTAGACTTGAGGCAGTGCTTCCAGGTTGGTTCTTAAAGGGGTCAAGTTTGACCTAGATCTCCTGCATGTTCATAAGGACTCCTACATGCCGCATCTCCAAGCTATTCAGAGTGATCTAGAACAAGTCGAATGATGGGAGAGGCTCGGTTAACAGCTAGTGGATATAAACAAGAATAACTTTCAAGAGATCCTCTATCGAATCAGAGAAAGATGGCTTTAAGAAGGCACTAGCTAAGCATGACGCCAAGATCAAGCAACTAGAGGAAGAAAAGACAGCCGCATTGTAGGATTGCAAGAGGACTGCCGACACGCTTAAAGAGGTGAGAGAAGCCCACAACCAAATAGAAATCATTAATAGAGATGAAATCAAAAAGGCTTACATGGAGGAGTAAAAATTGAAGCAAGATGTGAATGCCTGCAGCGCAATGATCGAGGCTCAGTGAATGACTATCATTGATCAAGACCTCATCATTGAAAGGCACAACAAAACCATTTCTGACCAGGTCGAGATCATTGCCAAGTTACAGGCTCAGGTCGAGCAACTTAGTGCCTAAAAGATAGCTGCCAAAGTTGAGAAAGCTGCCGTGACAGCGGACTACATGGACCTTCAAAATGCATTCGAGAGGAAGATGGAGAAGCTGAAGTCAACTATTCTGAATTTCTACATCAACTCTCTGTTGCATCAAGGAAGTCTCAGCTATCTTGCCCCGAAGTTTCCACACACTCTTACCCTTGTTTGGGAGGAAACCCTATCTCGTTTCGTCGACGGTGGCGATGTTTATTTCGATAAAGAGTTGTGGGATTCCTATCTTAATGATGAATCCAAGAAAGCACTACTTCAGGGCCAGGAGATTCTCTAAGTCAAACGAGAGAAGGAGGCCACCGATGTTGTCTTGATGACCTCCACCGATGTGCCTGCCAGGCCTTTTATTTTTGGTATAGGCAAACCATCAAAGCAGTTCCACGACCAGCCAACGGGTTCAGGACTCAATATTATTCCTCATGTGGTAGAGCCCTCAAAGAAGGCGATGGTGGTGAGTTCGAAGTCGCTTGTTGATCGATGGAATTTCTATCGGTTTAGAAATTTGTCGAAAAATTTCAAATTAAAAATAACCGCAAGCGCACGATGTACGAATGTAGCACATGACGAATACGGGTCGATCCGCAGGGAATTGATTATTTTAAAATCCTATTCAATCAAATTAAACCAAAGTCGATGGATTGTTAACTAACTAAAAGAAAGTAAAAAACAAGCTAAAACTAAGGAGAATAAAATAAGAGATTAAAGAACAATTTAGAGGCAAATCCACTCTCTAGATCACATAGTTCAACACACATGAAATTATGATCTCTCTTTTTTGGTCACTAGTGGATCTAAATGATGTGTTTATATCATAAGTATGACTCATTTGTGCTATTAATTAGCTCAACATAAGCCATCAAACTATAACACAACCTTTAAACCTCTTTTAATTCTCATGAAAATGACAACAAAGTTGAAAATGAAAATCTATTTTAAGCATGGCCTATTAACTATTGTTTATAAATATAGACCATCAAATTTTGATTTAAACATTCACATCTTTGCTGTAATCATATATAGATGAAGAGATAATTTGTGATTAATATTGTTTAAGCATAGCCTATTTGATGTCAACAATATAGGCTATCAAATTCCAAACCACTTCAAGCATTATCATTAAGCACAAAAAGAGAGAAATAATATCAAAATGTTGAATCTACATACTAGAGAGCTTCATTACCCCTAAATTGAAGTGATTAAGCTCTCATATTTGTTATCATATGAACAAATGTAGAAAGCAACATTAAACAAACAAGAGGAAAAGAGAGCAAAAAGAAAGGAAAAACTAATCTACTTGCATGAAATAAGAGAGATCTACACTACTTGCATAAAATGAAATGAACATGTAATTAAAAAGAAACAAGAATTAACATTATATAAAATGAAAAGAAAATTACATAAAATAAAAATGGCTAAGTAGCCATGAAAATAGAAAGAGAGATTTCTTTTATTTTAAGCCTAAACTAATGAGAAGAGAGACTAAGTGGAGGCTAAGTAAGAGGGTTACATGAAACATAAGGGTATTTATACAAGTTAGAAACCCTAATGCATATTTTTTGGGAGCGCCCAAAATTCCCTTGGAGGAAGTGTCGTGACCAAGTTATCATTAGCTTCAATAATCCCCCACTCAAATGTACATGAAGCTTTAAATGTCTTTTAGCATGTGTATTAGCTCCTAATTGAAAATTGAAGTAAGTGAGTGGGGTCCTCCATGTTCTTCACTTTGAATTATTTCCATCTTCATTCTTTTATATCTTCTTTGTGCATGTATATTCCTTCATGAAACCACTTGTAATTGAGTTTAATTTCCTACAAAATAATATAGAAATTTTCCACTAAATTTCCTCAATCTGGTATATGCACAAAAATGGCCATTTTGCCCTTGGATGAAGATGAATATGTGACAATTTCAAATAATTTGAATTTTGGTTAAAACAAGTTAAAACACCTAATATGATCATTTGTTCAATTGAAATAGATTAAACGTGGTGGTAAAAATATGCACATTTACGTGCACATCATCGCTATTCTCGACCGCTCCTCTGGTGCAGGTAACGTACTTGCTTTTCCTAGATTCAGGAGCCTCCAAATTATGCTGCAAGAGCAAGAGGGGTTTAATGCTGCCATTTTTCACATCTTCCATGGTTGTATCTGTTCCTACTCCAACTTCCACATCCGTCTCTAGTTCGCAACTAGGGCCAAAAGCCGAGAAGATAACTTTGTTCCATAGCCTAGATGACCCTTCAACATCTTTGGAAGGAGACATAACTGTAGTAGAGGCCAAGGAGCATGAAATGAAGACGAAGCAGCCGTAGAAGACTCATCACAATTTGGTTGCCTTTAAGAAGGAAAAGGTGGAGGCCATCAAAGCTTCGAAGAGTTCTCGAAAATCTAGAAAAAGCAAGGGGAAGGGAGGCTCTTCTGAGAAAATCTTAGAGGAAGAGGGGAACATTGCTACCGAAGTGTTTGCTGATGTTACCGGCAGTAACACTTCTCCTAAAAAGAGGCAGAAACTATCGATCAAGGGTAGAAATGGAAGCGGTGGCAAGAAACGTTGAGCGGTTTGTATGAAGGTGGACTTGATTTTGGCCAACAGCTTGCAAGAAGACTGACTTGTTTTTGTTTGTTCTTTCTTTTTAGAGTCATTCTGTTCTAGTGCAGAGTCTACACTTTGTGTCCTTACTGTAGAGTCTGTATTTTCCTTTTGTCGGCCGTTGTTGTTTGGGTACGGTCCCCACATTTTGATCCAGTGTACAGAAAATCAAGTAATACATCGATATATTTACTGTACTTTTATCTATCTGTTCATATATATTCTATGTGCTTATGCCTGTTTCATTTCATACTTTTCTAGTTCTGTGATTGTCATCAAAGCCCTTCATTCGAATTAACAGAACTTAGAGACTATCAGCACTTTGGAAGTTAACAGACCTTTAAAAATTAACCGAACTTAGATAATTTCTGTTTATAAATCTATAACACTTCTAAAAACTTTAATTCTTTAAAGTTTTTTTTTATAGTTTTTAAAATAGATGTAAAAATTTGAGATAGAACTCGAGGACTTGTTGTTATTTGGAGTTACCGAACTTGTGAACTTATTGTTTTTGTGCATTTCTATCTCAGCACAGGTGTATGCCCCCCAGTTCGTAGGGATTACTTTAAAAAACTTACTAGTAGCCAATAGCTTAAGGTTTAGATAATCTTCATTGAAAATTCTGCTAAGTTAAAACGTAATTATCCCCTTTTCTTTTCTTTTCTTTTTCTTGGGTGTTTTGTAACTTTAGCACATAATCCAAGCTTCATATGATATTTTAACGAGCATGCAATATATATGTATTTCAAATGCGCACAGTTCATAGGTTAATTGAAGGCAACAATAACCCTTAAGTGTAAAAATTCGAGGCTTTTCATTTGGTTTGTAGCATTCTAACTTTGTTGGAATTGCAGTCACTATTCCTGGCCATGGGACTGGTTGGCGTTGATTGTGAGATGCGCGATTTCTCAAGATCCTCAGTGTAGCCTATCTTCCGGCGACATGAGGATTTGGTATTTTGGTGTGCGGATCATGAGATGCATGGATTTTTCTTTTTTCTTCGGTGTTGCCTATCTTCGGAACGTACGAGGAGTTTTTGGTGCGTGGCTTATGAGATGCACGACTTTAGTTTTTCCTCGGTGTTGCCTATCTTTGGGCAACACGAGGACTATTATTTTAATGCGCGGCTTATGAGATGCATGGTTGTTGTTTTCCTCGGTGTTTCCTATCTTCGGGCACCATGAGGAGTTATTATTTTGGTGCACGGTTTATGAGATGTGAGGATTTTGTTTTTCCTCGATGTAGCCTATCTTCGGGCAACACGAGGAGTTGTTATTTTGACGCTTCTCGATGTTGTCTATCTTCGGGCAACACGAGGAGTTGTTATTTTGACGCTTCTCGATGTTGTCTATCTTCGGGCAACACGAGGAGTTGTTATTGTGGTGCTCCTCTGCGTTGCCTATCTTCGGGCAACACGAGGAGTTGTTCTTATGGTGCTCTTCGGTTTTGCCTATCTTCGAGCAACACGAGGAGTTGTTGTTTTAGTGCTCCTCGGTATTGCCTATCTTCGGCCAACACGAGGAGTAGTTGTTTGGTGCTCCTTGGTGTTGCCTTTCTTCAGGCAGCATGAGGAGTTTTTGTTTTGGTGCTCCTCGCTTATCTTCGATAAACGTGAGTTTTTGTTTTGGTGCTCCTCGCCTATCTTCGATAAACGTGAGGAGTTGTTGTTTTGGTGCTCCTCAGTGTTGCCTATCTATTGGCAACACAAGGAGTTGTTGTTTTAGGGGCTCCTCGGTGTTGCCTATCTTTTGGCAACACAAGGAGTTGTTGTTTTGGGGGCTCCTTGGTGTTGCCTATCTTTTGGCAACATGAGGAGTTACTGTTTTGGTGCTTCTCGGTGTTGCCTATCTTTTGGCAACATGAGGAGTTGTTGTTTTGGTGCTCCTCGGTGTTGCTCATCTTCGGGAATTACGAGGAGTTATTTTGGTGCTCCTTGGTGTTTCCTATCTTTGGACAACGCGAGGAGTTGTTTTTTTGGTGCTTCTCGGAATTGCCTATCATCAAAAAACATGAGTTTTTCTTATGGTGCTCCTTCATGTTGCCTATCTTCAGGAAACACGAGGAGTTGTTGTTTTGGTGCTCTTTGGTGTTGCCTATCTTCGGGCAACACAAGGAGTTGTTGTTTTGGTGCTCCTCGGTGTTGCCTATCTTCGGGCAACACGAGGAGTTGTTCTTGGGGTGCTCTTTGATGTTGCCTATCTTCGAGCAACACGAGGAGTTGTTGTTTTGGTGCTCCTCGGTGTCGTCTATCTTCAGGCAACACAAGGAGTTGTTATTTTGGTGCTCCTCGATGTTGCTTGTCTTTGGGCAATGCAATGAGTTTTGTCTTGGTGCTCCTCGGTGTTTCCTATCTTCGAGCAACACGAAGAATTTTTATTTTGGCGCTCCTTGGTGTTTCCTATCTTCGGGCAATACGAGGAGTTGTTGTTTTAGTGATCCTTGGTGTTGCCTATCTTCGGGTAACACGAGGAGTTGTTATTGTGGTGCTCCTTGGAGTTGCCTATTTTCCGGCAATACGAGGAGTTGTTGTTTTGGTGCTCCTCGGTGTTTCCTATCTTCGGGCAACATGAGGAGTTGTAATTGTAGTGCTCCTCGGTGATGCCTATCTTCGGGAAAAAGGAGGAGTTGTTGTTTTGATGCTCCTTGGTGTTTCCTATCTTCGGGAAACACGAGGAGTTATTATTTTTAGCACTCTCGATGCTACCGGAGCAGTGCCAATTGTCATAGGGCAAAGATTGGTTTTTGCTGATCTAATGGTTTGAGTCGATTTGCTTCCATCGACTAGATAGAAAATTGTTATAAACACGGTTTGGTTGGTTGAAGAAGCAAACTTTATTGAGGAAAGCACGGTAGATTCTTTGCCTATTTACAATGCCTCCTACATATCCAGGATGTCTTATTTGCTGAAAAATAGAAAATACACAAAGTAGTTCTAGATGGAATAGCGGTGGAGTGATTCACTATTCCAGGCTCTAGGAATTATGACCCCATCGATGGTCCTTAGCTTCAAAAGTCCTGTCCTTAAGCTTTTGATTAACGATATATGGTCCTTTCTAGTTTAGTCCAAAGGTCCCTACAATAGGGTAAACTCGCTTGAGCATAAGATCTCCAACTTCGAAGGTTTGACTATAAACTTTGGAGGTTAAGTACCGTGCGACCTTTTTTTGGTGGGCAGTAGTTCTCAACTCTGCTTCTACTCTTTTTTCATCGACCATGTCTTGCGATTCAAGTAGAAGCTGCTCATTTTTCTTTTTATTGAAATTATGCCTTTGGTGTGAGGAGACTTCTAATTCAACATGAATCATTACCTCTGAACCATATGCTAAAGCGATGGGGGTATAGCCAGTTGCCGCTTTGTGTGTCGTGTTGTGCGCCCATAGTGTGAGTGGAAGTTTGTCAACCCAATTTCCTTTTTCTTTAGTTAATCACTTTTTGATGGTGGATTTGATGACCTTATTTATTGTTTTCACTTGCCCGTTTACTGGCGGATGAGCCATTGCGAAAAAGCTTTTTTTGTTCGAAAGCACCTGTAGAAGTCTTTAAATTTGGCACTTTCGAATTGTGTTTCGTTGTCAGTGATGATTTTTTCCGACACATCAAACCTACAAATGATATTTTTAGTAACGAAGTTAATAACTTTCTTTGTGGTTATGGTGGCCATCGGTTCAGCTTCGGCCCATTTTGTGAAATAATTTATGACAACTATAGCATATGTCGTTCCCCCTTTTGCTATTGGAAGGACGCCAATCAAATTGATCCCCCATATCACGAACGGCCATGGACTGACCATCTGCATCAGTTCCGTTGAAGGAGTTCTCTTAATTTTGCTGAATCTTTGACAGAGATCGCATCTTCTGGTGTGATCTGCAGTGTCGCAATTTATTGTTGGCCAGAAGCAACCATATCGAAGGACTTTCTTTGTAGTATCTGCTCCCCAATGTGGTCTCCGCACTCTCCTTCATGTACTTTCTTAGGATTCGTCGTGCTTCATCATCGATCACATACCTAAGAAGAGGATTTGAGAATCCACTTCGATAGAGTATTCCATCCTGTATCATGAACCGTGGCGCCTTTCGAAAGAGCTTCTTCCGTTGATCTTGGTCAGTTGGAAGGGTTCCCGCAAGTAGATAGTCATTTATTGGTGTCATCCATGTGTCAGGTTTGATGGTGATCTCGAAAATCCGTTCTACGTCCATTTCGTCTATGCTCTAGTTGGTTAGCGTTTCCACTGGGACCATCCCCAATTACTGAGATTCATCGGAGCTTGCTAGTTTATTTGAATAATCTGCCTTGGTGTTTTGCTACCATGGTATGTGAGTTATGTTTAGTGCTCGACGTCACTTAGTAGCTCTTGCACTTCGGACAGATACGGGGTGAGATTTTCTCCTTGCACTTGGTACCCCTCTTTCACTTGACAAACGACCAGCTGGGATTCGTTGTATATGTGAATAGATTTTATCCCGAGTTCCTTCACAACTTTTAGTCTAGCGATCAATGCTTTATACACTGCTTCGTTATTTGTTACTAGGAATTCCAAGCGCAAAGCATAGTTAATAGCTCGCCCCTCTGGGGTTTCGAGCGTTACCCGTGCTCCCGAGCATAAGTTGTTTAATACATCATCGATGAAGAGCTTCCATTGCATGCCTATTTCCAATTGAACTTCCTCCTCGTCATCCGTTACGGTAAATTCGGCAATGAAATCGGCCAACACTTTCCCATTGATTGCTTTTCTTGGATGGTATGTGATATCATATTGGCTCAACTCTATATTCCACTGGAGTAGTCACACGAAAGTTTTTGGCTGGTATAACACTTGCTTCAGGGACAGGTCAGTCAATACTTTAATCAAGTGAGCTTAGAATTATAGGTGCAATTTCAAGGATGTGATCAGAAGGCAATAGGCTAGCTTCTCCAGTTTTGTGTAATTCTTCTCGGCTAAAATGAATCGTTTGCTAATGTAGTAGTACACAGTTCATTGGATTCTTGCTTCTTCCTACATAAGAGCAGCGCTCAGTGCGTGTGGGAAAACTGATAAATAAACGAATAAGTCTTCTCCATCGACTGGTTTCGATAAGATTAGGAGGGGAGGAGGTGTTTCCATGTGTCGCAGCAATTCCTCGAAAGCTGTTTGAAAAGCTTCACTCCATTCAATGTTTTTCTTTCCCTTCTTTAGCGCATTAAAGAATGGTATACACTTATCTGTAGCTTTTAAGATGAATTGACTCTCTGCTGCAACTTTTCCATTCAAGCTATGAAGTCCCTTCATACTTTTGGAGGCTTAGACTTCCCGTAACGCTGTTATTTGCTCTAGATTTGCTTCGCTGCCCCAGGCACTTACTATGAATCCGAAGAATTTCCCAAAGGCTACTCCGAAGTGGAACTTGAGTGGGTTAAGTTTCATTCCATACTTTCAAAGTATTTCGAACATTTCAGCGAGGTCGTCAAAATGGTTAGCAGCGATTCGGGATTTGACTAACATATCATCCATATAAACTTCCATAATCTTCCCGATTTGGCGTTTGAACATAGTATTCTCTAGCCTTCGGTACATCGCCCCTACATTTTTCAAACCGAATGGAATTACTCAGTAGTAGTACAATCCCAAATCGACGATGAAGCTGGTGTTCACTTGGTTTGGTTCATGCATCAGGATCTGGTTATAGCCAGAGTACGCATCCATAAGTGACAGCAGTTCATGTCCCACCGTTCCATCCATAAGTTGTTCAATCCTCGAGAGCGGGAAGCTATCCTTCGGACAGGCTTTGTTGAGGTCTGAGAAATCAATACGATTCACCATTTTCCATTGGACTTCTTGACTTGGACTGGGTTCGATACCCATTCAGGGTAGGTTGCATATCGAATGAAGCCATTAGCCATCAGTTTATCTACTTCCTCTCTCAATGCCTTGGACCGTTCGAGGCCCAAGCTGCACCTTTTTTGCTTCATCGATGTGAATTTAGGGTCAATATTAAGAGCGTGGCAGGCAATCTTAGGTGATACCCCACACATATCAGAGTGTGTCCAAGCAAATACGCCCAAATTGACGTGAAGGAATTCGGTTAGTTTTGATCGCATCTTGTTTCCAAGATACGAACCAATTTTCAATACCCGTGTTGGGTCATCCTTACAGACTGGGATAGACATCGTCAATTCAGACGGTGCTGTCTGATCCTCCCCTAAGCTCTTCTTTCTAGGGTCCAATGCCTTGTCGAATCAGCTATGGTTTCCAAGCCAGGGCCGGTTCTATAGCTACTATTCGGAGGGTTCATGGATGTGGAGAGTTTTCCCTACATCCTTTCCTTTTTCCTTTCTTCTTGACTCAGGCAATTTCGCTATGTAGCATTCCCAGGCGGCACTTTGATCTCCTTTCACAATTCTGACTCCATGTTCTGCGGAGAACTTTATTGTAAGGCACCACTAGGCCAGTGCTATTCTAAAGTGGGCTAGTGCGGACCGTCCCAAAAAGGCGTTGTATGCTGACTTTTCATCCATGATCACAAAAGTTTGAATGAGGGTGACCCTTCGCTCACCCTCTATAAGCTTCACGGGTAGGTCAAAATGTTCCCACCGGTTGTTTGGATTTACCAGTAAACCCCTGAATCTTTGTTTGGCACACGGACACACTTTTCATGCCAATCTTCATTTGATCAAAAGTACGTTTGAAAAGAATATTAACTGAACTTCCACTGTCAACCAGCACTCGTCGGACTACGGCGGACCTGATTCCTACTGTCACCACCATGGGTCAAGAGTCGGAGCTTCAATCCCTTTGGTGTCTCAATTACAGAAGACTATGCCATCGCTCAAAACCTTTTACAGCTTGATTGAAGTTTCATCATCTATTGCTAAAGATGATTCCTTCAGGGCGTGCTTTAACGAATTCGTATATCGCTCCATTTCTCCCCAACTTTTTTGCGCAGGGTATGGTCCCCCAGATATTATTCCAATAATAAGCCTCTGGTCGGTTCGTTTCGACCCTTCTTCACTAGTTCCAGTTTGATTTCTTTGTTTTTTAGGAGGCTGAAGGACCGCAGGTTGATTGGGTTTTTGTGGCTTTTTCACATATTGTTGAAGCTTGTTGTCTCGAATCAATTCCTCGATGATACTCTTTAGGTGGCGGAATTCATTCGTATTGTGATAGTGTGTCTATGGAGCAGCAAAATTTCCTTGAGTGCTTTTGCTGCTCGGTTGCTTCTTTCTTAGGGGTTTTTTATATTCTTCAATCTCCTGTGTTGCGAGATAAATATTTTCTGGAGTGTCATTCAGTGCGGTGTATTCTTCCTGTCTAAACTCCCTAATTCTTTTGTTGTTGCCTCTATTATTTCTTTTGTCGAAGTTCTAGTTTCTTCTTTTCCGGTTTCTGCTCTTTCCCGTGACTCTTTGAGTAGTTCCAGCATTGCGTATGTTTTGACATGTCGCCACCTCATTTTGTCCATTGTTCATCTATTCTACACCAGAAGCCTTTCTTTCTAGCTCCTGCACTTCCTCCAATCTCAAGTACTGACTTGCTTTACGATAAAAGTTATTTCTGGTAGTATGTTGCTTCATCTTAACCCATTTTTCGAACTCCGTTTCTAGGTGAATAGTGTGAACTAATGCCATAAAAACCATATCCTCATTTGGGTTGCTTACTTCTACTACGACAATATTGAATCGGTTCATGCAAGATTTCAATTGTTCGTTGCGTCCTGGGACTAACCCGGATAGGGGCATGAGATCCTTTAGTTGTGCTGTATTTAACCTAAACTGGTCCAGGAATTTCATTGCAAGTTGGTCAAAAGTAGAAATAGATCTTGAAGGGAGTCTGGTGAACCAGATAGATGCCACTCCTTCTAGAAAAATAGGGAAACATCGACAACGGATGGCCTCTGGAGCATTTTCTCAGGCCATATACTAGCTATACTTGTATAAATGGGGATTCGGGTCCTTAGTTCCATCATATGAGGGAATAGTTGGCATACTGAATTTTTCTGGGTATCATTCATTCAATATTTTATCGGTAAAAGGGGTCCGACTCGGGGCAGACCCTCATTCATCGTCCTTTCAGTTTTTATTCTCGTCCATTAGCCTCTTGACCATGTCTGCTATGTACGCCTTTGATGTCCGGTAGTCCTGTGGATGGCAATCTGCCACTGCACCAGGTGTTTGGTTCTGTAAATGGTCTTGGCGCGTAGGTTGACGCCAAGGCTCTCCTGCCTTCGGGAGAGCCACTCCCTTAGGACTCCGTTGACTTGCATTTGGCCTAACTAGGGCATTTGGACGTTTTTAGTATCATCGAATACATTGAAATTCCCTTCCATCTGATTACCTTACTCTCCGTCCTCTAAATCGGGGAGATTCACAGCTATATCCTCCTGTGGGGTTTTGACCCCTTGATTCAACTTCAAGTTCGGGTGACCTGCATCAGGTGAAGTATTCTCATTTTCATCCAGGTTACATCCTGTTGTTAACCTTCTTAGTGGTTGCTTCTGTTTCTTCTATACAGGCCGAAAACAAAGGAATTTTCTTGTTTTATACAAGTTACCAGTTTAGGCATAGCCCTTGGAGCGGGGTTTGATTGTAGGGTTACTAGAGCATTGAGCTTATCCATTAGAGCCCTTTGACTATTTTCCATTCTTTGGTTGATTTCTTTAGCCATCTTATTCGCTCGTCCCTGGTGAAAAATTCATGTTGACTAGAGGAACTTGGTGCTTAATTTCGTAAGTTAGAACCATTTACCGCATCTTGCTGGAGAATAACGCCTTCTAAATATATTGCTGCTCCTATGGATCTCCTAGAGGCAGTCCTTCTTCCAGAAGCCATTGACCTTAAAACAGTAATCTCTTCAAGCAAAGACTGGGGATCTAACTTCTGGTCCTATGAGATCCAAAGTGGATAGCTAGATCTAGACCTTTAGTTCGGTTCTCGGTGAAAGTACCAAAATGTTGACCTAAAAAATGGACCGACACCCTAGTTTGAATTTGAAAGCATTAGCTCTGTTCTAATAGAGCAATATCACAAATAATAGATATAGAAATCGAACAGTGAAAGAAAGATGGCAGAGAATTTTTATAGTGGTTCGGCTATTAATGAAGCCTACGTCCACTTTACAGTTTTACTATAGACTGATTGCGGTTGCAAGAGATATTTTGATTACAAGGCTCTGATAATCTTAAGCTAGGTTGAATCCCCAGAGGTGGAATCCACTGGAGAATCATAGTGAATCCCTTTGGAGATTGTTGTGAGTGAGGTAGAGAATGAAGAATAATTCCAGCAGAGCTTTAGCAACCAGTCCGAAGAAGATCATTTTTATGTTGCAGGTAAGTTGGTATTTATACGGATCGAAAAGCTTCTGGGCCAGGCCACATCTTCATCAGCTCGTAGGTATGTAGGAAACAACCCATGGAGCATTTGGCATGCAAAACAAGGAAGAACCATAGGTCGCTGGCAACCAATGGCCTATGGGTCACTGGCGACCCATCGTCTATGGGTCGTTGGCGACCATAGAATTGGCTCATTTTGCGAGCCAATGTCTTGGTCTCTTCTTGTAGTAATTTTTAGCTAGTTTTTTCTAAAGGTTTATGGAGAGATATGGGTTGCTAATGATCCAAGCACTTAGGATTTTTCTGGAGTTGAATTAGGGATGTTTCCATAGTATTTTTTATTTGTTTCACTTCAATGGCCATTCACTAGCTGTTTGCATTTACCTACTAATTAACTAAAAGAATGCTGATCTCCCAACTTCGTTAATCCCAGTCGTCGCCTTTGTCGTATAGCCTGGCCCTTGTTGATCCTTTGCCTTAGTTTTTCTGGTTAAGTCTTGAACTATCTTGTCTACACAAGGTTGTTCTATTTTCTATTTATTTCTACTGGGTTAAAAACCTGGATAACATGTGAAGAGAATGTTACTTTAGTAATTACCTAATCTTCTACTGCTTAACTTGATTCGACTAGATTTTGGTCCAATGGAAACCATTCGCATGGCATAGCCTGATTCGACAATATTTTGGTCTAGTGGAAATCATTCGCATGGAATATCATTATGTTATTTTGTTTTATTGGGTATGTCATTGTACTATTTTGTTTTATTAGGAAAATAATTACTATTTTATACTATTGTTTGATTAGACTTGTTAGTATACTACTTTGTTTTATTATGCAAATTATTTTCCTAATTCCTAAGAAGTTATTATTCTCATTTGTTTTATTAGGCAAGGATAAGTTTAAAATGTATGGTCCAGCTAGAGAGTAGAAAATTTTAATTTTTCCAGTTATTCTTAATTAAATCGGTACCTTTAACCGGCTTATGACTCGAACCGACTTTAAACTAACATTTTTATTCATAAAAACACTCGAGGCATTTTGTCCAAATTTTATTTGAGTTATAAAATCCATTATTTAATCATTTGCAAATATATTAAATACTCATATTTACAATGGCTAAATTGTTGTCTTAGTTCCTAAGAACTAATCTTTCTTATTTGTTTTATTAGGCAAGGATAATTTTAAAAACCGTGGTCCAATAAGAAAGTGGAAAAGTCCAGTTTTTCTTCTTGTTCTTATTAAATCGATTTCCCTAACCGCCTTATAAATCAAACCATCTTTAAAATAACATTTTATATCCGTAAAATAACTCGAGGAATTTTATCCAAATTTTATTTGAGTTATGCAATCCATTATTTTATCATTCAAAAATTTATTAAATACTCATATTAAAGTAACTAAATTATGGGTCATTACACAGCCTTTAACCTAATTTGTCTACGAACCTTATTTTTATTATCGTTGTTCCATATGAAACTAATACAAATTCATTCTCATGATGTTAAATACTATATTTATATATTACAACCATGTAGGTACTAAAAGATTTTTGAAAAAATAATTTTTCATCTGTTTCACTAATTATTTGTCAATTTAAAAATCTTTAGGCAAGAGATGCTTCATTGTTTTAATGCTCCAATTTCAAATATGATGATCCTTCATATTTTAGAACTATCAGAAATTATGCTTCAATTAATAAAATTGTATATTTGTTCGAGAATATGCATAACTTATTTAATTTGAAACCATACGATAATATTTTTTTAGTTTAGTTCATAGTTGATAATATAGCATGATGAAATGCTTCAATTTTTACATTACAAAATTAGGAATAAGAAGAATCTGACTAAAACTATTTTGCTAACAAGTTGAACACTAAACATGGTTGGTAACATATTATTAATGTGCATACTAAAAGTTCTTACATTTTTCTTGAACTTTTGAGTTCATGCACTGCATGTGCATACTAAAAGTTCTTACATTTTTCTTGAGCTTTTGAGTTCATGCACTGCATATGCATATATATAATGTACAATAAAATAAATTTCACATATATTTATTCTCACATGCCCAACTTATGTTCTTACATAATGTTAGCATCCATTAAATAATAGTAAAGCAGGAGAATTTATAGTTCTCCTACTAATTCTAGAAGTTTTATCCCACTCTCCTTAATTCGCTTTGATATTTTATTTTCAAATCTCTACAATTTACCATTTTACAATTATTCAACTAAACATTTCACACCATTCTATGTTCAAATACCTACTTAGTAAATATTTATAAAATCAATTACAAATATTTTCTCAAATTCTCTTCTAATATTACATTCAAGCACATATATTTAATTAGTCACATAACTAATAGTTTAAACTATTTAAATAAAACCAGTTGACTAATATTTACAAATCTATTTTATAAATCCAAAAAATGATAGTTTCAATATGCATATACGACTATCGTATCAACAAAAATGTAAAAATTAATTTTTTATATAAATATAAAGATGTAAAAATCAGATAACATAAATTTTATAAATAAATAATTGTAAGAAATTTAATTTATAATTAATTTGACTCAATAAAGTTTTATAAATTTTAGTGCAAATTCTGTCTTTAAATTCATATTCTCGCATTTGAAATTTTCTAAATTTAGCTACAAAGCCTACCTCAATTCTATTATAATATTTTACATTTTGACCAATATTTTTACACTGATTGCATAATCCTAAATTTAAATCACTTAAATGAATACGATTAACAAATATTTATTATTTCATCTAGAAAATCCATGAAAATATTAAAATTCAGACATATAAACACACACAAACAAACACACTGTTTGTACCAAAATTAGGCACAACACTTTTCAAACATATTTGAAGAGATTAAAATAAAGAATATAAATGAAAAAGGAGACTAATTTAAGAAACATGCCATAACAGACAAATAGAAATGCAAGAACACAATAAGAGTGGTTCGGCATTGTAGCCTATGTCCACTATGCAAAGTTGACTGTTTTATTGACTTTGCTAACTGGTTACAACTGATTACAACAGTACACTCTCAATCACTCGAGAAACAATGGAGTTTCCAGTAGAGTATCAACATAGGAGAGTCAAAAGTCCCTTTTCTGAAGGCCTAGTACTGCTATTTATAGGTGTAGGCTAAAAATATCTGGCTCAAATCTTAGGAGACCCCTTCTCTCACGTGGGTGGGCCCACCAGATCGATCCCTGGACATTTGGGATCGATCCATGATCGATATGTATACAATTTGTACCGATCAAAAATGACTTCATTTGGGCTGAGATCGATCATAGACCAAGTAGAGGTGGTACGCAACCTCCTGTGAAAATTTGGTGGTATTTGGACTTGCAGATCTCGAGTTGTGATCGATCCAAGATTGATATTGCAGGTAGGCTGTCACGTTCGTATCGATAACCTCGTATTGATCCCTTCATATCCATCCTTCATCATTCATATCGATTGAACGTGCATCGATGACGTGGCTCGAGAATCCAGAGGAGATCCACTTTTGATGCTCATTGACCTCTTCTTTTGTCTGATCATGTTCTTCGTATCCATCCTGCACCATACCTTTTGTATCGATGGTTGAAGGCTCTTCGTATCGATGACTTAAAGATTATCTCGTATCAATCGCATGCAACTGCTTCGTATCTATGGTGTTTGACTTGCTTCAGATCGATAGAAAATGTTATTTCATATTGATGGTTTGTACTTCTTCGTATTGATATGAACTCATGCTTTTCATATCGATAATTCAGATGTCATTTCGTATCAATCATCCCACACACCCTTTAATGGATACAAAGCGATACGAAGTACTATAGACGAGATCGATACGAAGCGTTGCTTGTTGATGGATACAAAGCGATGTGATCATGATGGGTATAATGTAGAGTGAGCATGATGGATACGAAACAGTGTGGTCATGATAGATACGACCCGACGCCTTCTCTCTTGATTTTGATCGATTCAGATCTTAAGCATACGAACTGGTCATATTACATCGATTGTAGCTTGACCTAGACTTGGATAAAATTTCACCAGTATCCATAGTAGACTTGTGTATAACCGATGTTCGGGATGGTCTGTCCTTGGTTTCCAGTCAATTGCTTGCTGTCATGGCCTTGCCAAAAGGTGGGATAACATTTGCCCCCCAAAGTACGTCTTATGAGAACATGACATGCTTTGAAAAGCAGCGATATTCATTCAGAAAAGTTTTGCCTAATTCGTTGAATAGTCATTTTCTTTTCGTCAAAAGATGTAACCTTTGATTGATTCCTGGTAGTATAAATTCTGAATTGTTGACTGCCAATGATTGTACAGTGCACTGTTGTAACTGAGTGTCGAGTGTTAGCAATTTGTTGTTCACTGTTGTAATTGTCACCAGGTGAGCATTCAATTCCTATGAATTTTGAAAACTGAATGTTACTTTTTCATGCATGAACGTATGTTAACCTGACTTCCGTTTACATCTACAGTTTACAAGTCGTTGTCAAGTTTTTTATCGAGTTTTATGTCGATCCTCTCGTGGATCGATGTGGAATTTGAGTCGTAACAACGCTTGATAGTCGTTTTGAGTATCCATTTCATACTAATCCTCTCCTTGATCGATTTGAGAAGTTGAAAATATGCTTCATATCGATGACTGTCGATACGTGTCAATAGTTCTCTGAAATATTTCATATCGATGGACATGAATCTTTGTAGGCTTTAAAGTGTTCGATACGGAGTTATCATTTCGTATCTATGAATTCCTGATGGGTCAGAATGGTCTAAACATGTACCTGTTGTCTCGTTCGTATCGATGGGCCACTGATGGATACGAATGGTTGTGTTCTAGATTGATGGGGAATGGTTACGAACAGCTTTCTTCGTATTGATTGGAAGGGAGAATGCTTTGGTCGGTCACTGGCATCGGGAGACGAATCGACATTAGCCTATTGTCGAACCATATAAATGCTTTTGTACTTGGAGAAATTTCCACTTGTTTTTATTTTACTCCCACCCATTTGTATCGATTGCGAAGTAATGAATTAGAGATTGCTCTTGCCTTCGAATTGAACTAAACTTCCAATCCCTTGAACCAACTATTGAAATTAGGTAATTAATCAATGAATTCGCATTAATAACGATGATATGAGTCCAACTGCAAATCCATTCATGTACATGGCGGATTTTTGATGAAAATGTGTCAGAGCTTGGTTAAGGAAAGAAGTAATGGCAGTCGTGTTGATTGGAGAAGAAGTAGCATTGAGGGATACAAAGGCGGCATTCATATCGATGATGGGCGATGGATGAGTTCATATCGATCATGATATGATGCAACTTCATATCGATTGAGGGGACTGCTTCATTGCGATGATGGTAGGCATTCGCATTGATTGATAACCGATGGCATCTGTATCGATATTCATTGATCTATGTGAACTTTGGAAATAGCAATCGATTACTTGATCGATACGAATCGATGATTTACTGGTCGACACGAAGTTGGTCTATTAATCGATACAAATTACTTTTCTATGATCGATATGAATTGCTTTTCGCCAATCGATACGAATTTCTCTTCTGCCGATCGATCCAAGTTTGAAAAGTGATGGATATGGAACTTTTGCGTACTTGAATATTTGACTCCGGCTAGCTTCTGCCCTGCACAACTAGACTTAACCGTTTCCTCGCATATTTGACTGCCTTTCGAAGCTCGTCGTTGGAACTGTAACTTGAAAAATTGATGAACTTCAACTTGGATTGATTTTCGAAGTCTGGTGACACGATTGTGAGTGTCAACGATGACGGTCAGTCCAGCTGAATTTCGAAGTATTGTCGTTGGAACATCTCACAAACCCTGTTGAATTTCTTAAATACTATGTAGTATTGCACTGCACAACTCATTCACACACTTCACACTAAGGGATACATGGGTTTATTATCGTTTAACGATGATTTTTACTGAGTTCAATAGCTATATGACCCGAAAGTTCGCAATCACAGGATGTCTAGAGTCTGCCCCTTCCCGCAACTGAAATGCCAGTTATTGCAGCCGACGTTATTAACCCTGCTCCGGATGAACTACTAGGAGCAGTTTTTATTGCACATCAACAAGAATCTATTCCTTCTAATATTTTTGAAGATATGCTATGTAGAATTTTTCTAAGGCATGGGCTATCAATAGACAATGTCTTGTCGCCAAGGCCAAAGGATAGAGCCCATACCTCCGGAAGGGTACACAGCCTGCAATAGATTTATATGTGTGGCTGGGGCACTTCCTCCTTTTAACCAATTCATCTAAGAAGTTCTACTTTTCTTGAGGATCTCTCTACCCATATTGCATCCGAATGGGTACGCCCTACTAAACAGTCGTTTTGTCATCTTCATGGAGCATCTTTTCTGCCCTCTAATGGTAGAAGAGATCGAATTCTTATTCAATGTAAAGAATCACGGGGTCATTCCTTTCTTCACTTTCTTAGAAGCAGGTAGGAACTGTCAGATTGTGGTTGGGGGCATGGAGCAAGCTGAGCTATTTCAAGACCGAATGGTTCTACGTTTGATGTCCACCAGGGTTTTCCAAACGGTGGCTAGCAGACATAAGTGCCCTAACCTTGGATAATCTTAGTCGATTTCAGATATAATACTTTCTTTCTTTCACAGCTTCGATTCCACAACCTGAAGGCACTTAGTTTAGGGAGATTGTAAAAGGGTTCTTCAAGAGGTACCCATCGTGTATAGTGAGATCGATGAAGTTCTTACGGATGAAAATCTGATTGCCGTTGGGCTAATTGACAGAGATCAAAGTATTGGACTCATAGGATTTATTCGGACGGCTCTGGTGAGGCAAGCACAAAGGAGATCCCCCGGGATAGTAACTATTGAACATGGCGATGATGAGAATATGCCTGTTAGAGACAAGCCTGTAGCTGGGCCTTCACAAAGTCCTCGATCTTTAAAGTGGAAAAGAAGAGTCATGTCCACTGCTCGTAAATATGTAAGGCGCAAAACTGTCATAGTGTCTTTGCCTGCTTCCAGTCAAAAGATTCCTTCTTCGTAGATAGAGAGTTCTTTCGAAGGACTAGAGAACATCCCCATTCTGGATGACCTGCCTTTGCATTAAGATACCATATTAGAGGGGCCTGAAAGTGCCTTAGACATAAGAGAGTCAACTCCTTCGAGTACGGCCATTACAACCGGTTGGTTGGGGGTTTATGCATGCATGCATACACTTCACTACCCCACACAACTACTAATCATGGGCTATTCAATCTCTGGAGAAAACTAACTTTGATTTTCTTTTCACTTTACAAATACAATGTCGAAGAAAGGATCCATGCTTAGTAGTCTTCGTGCTGCACAACATTCTTCTAGTTCATATTTTGAAGCCCGCAGGCGCGAAGCCAAAGGGGATCACAATCGGGGCTACTCCGGCCAGGAGAGGGATCATTACGAAAGATATTATGATCATCGGTATTCCACCTAGGAGTGTGAGTGCCAAGAGAGAGATGGAGAGACAGGGAGTATAAGCACCGCTTATGGTCCCGTTCTCCTCCTCCTAGAATTCCTCCCAAACCATCGTGGTTCTGGTAGACATCCTTTGCAGATGCCTCGCCAAGTGACACCTCCACAAACTTCAAAACCTGGCGATTACCAGCACAGAACTGGGGCGGACGCTCCTATTGTTACTGCATCAGCGCCTATAGAGCTTACAGTGTAGGGAGCCTCCCAAATAGCTAAGTTAAAAGAGGATTTTCCTAATATCTATTTGGATAGCTTCCACTTCCCCCCAAACTTAGGGCTGATTCCATAAGGAGTGGAGAAAACCATGCACAACTATGTTTATGACGCTTATAGCCAATACTGTGAATGGAAGAAAATGGTAGAGAAGGCCTCGGCAGTGGCATTCGACTGGGCAAAGATAATCAAACAGCTGCAAAAAGATCTCGCTCAAAAAGATCACATAGTTCAAGTTCTCACTGCTGAGAACGACACTTTGAGGAACTCAGAAATGGAGGCCTTGAAGAAAGTCGACGAGGCGAACAAAAAGATGGAGCAGATGAGGCAAGAGCACCTAACGTTGGTCGACGATATGGGCCACAGAAATGCCACCATCACAACCGAGAGAGATAATGCTCTCAAGGAGCTTAAGGCGAAGTAGCTGAGGTCGTCAAAGAAAATGATGACGCTAATAAGGCTGCCCAAGAGGCATGTGATCAAGCCATGGAACTTAGGAGTGAGCGGGATGCGGCTATACTAAAGGCATAGGAAGCCGAGGCTAGGATTGAGACTGATGCCAGAGCGACGGAGGCTAGGTTGGAGGGCGACGTTAAGGATCTCCTCATTACATATAATGTCAACATTCTGAAGCATCAAAATCTGAGATGGCTCGAAGATTACCCATCAAATCTGTACAATGCTTGGTGCCTCTTGGCAGAAGATGAGAAAACAGACCACGGTACCACATCTACTGATGACTTCAAGCTAGAGAATCGGATATTGACTGAAGATGAAAGAAAGGTTCTCCATGTGCTGTTATTACTTGTGTAAAGAAGAAGCATGTCACTCAGCCTCCGGATGTTGGAGAGGGGTCTGGAGTTGATCATCATGAAGCAAGTTCTAAAATACCTATATCAACCCAACCCGAACTTACTTCCACAGTAAATCCTCCAATTGTGCCTGCTCATGATCCTGATCAACCGAGTTTATCTCCGCTTCATGAGCATGTTTCTGAAGGTGCTCCGGCTCCACCCACGAGCCAATCTGAGGAAGGTATTCTGAACACTTCTTGTATTTATTCAAAGTTGAGAGTGCTATTAGAAGATGTGACTAATGTTTTCTATTATCTTTATTCAGTTATAGAGTCTGGAACGGCCGTGCCTCCTACAACCCAAGAGCGGCATCATGAGCAGGAGGCCCTTCTGACGGAGCCAACCACAACAACGGCCACTACACCAACTGAGGGAGTGCAGGAGAGCGCTTTTATTTTTGACGAATAAATGATGGAAGAACTCCTCGATCATCAGAGCGATCCACTTACTGATTTCCTTTTTGTCTTGGGTGAAATTGTATTTATGACTAGCTCTTCGGCCCAAACTAGCGGCATTCCCATGGATGCTCAAGCGATTCATAAGGAAGAGATAATGGTGAAGATTAATGCCGAAATAGAAGCAGCCACACATGCCAGTGATATTGGAGGTAGTATGGCGGGTCTTGGTCGAGCTCCTCTGTGAATGATTTCTCCCGGTAGTACAGTTGTCGATACTGGCTTGTCTCCCTCGTCATCCAACATCGAGAGTGCTCCTATTCCTCCGACTCCGCATTCAGAAAGTATTCCAATTCCCATGAATTCGGAGGAAAAGATTACCATAATTCCTCCGACCGGAGGCCAACTACTAAAAGGCAAAGGCTCGAAGAGACAGCTGAGTAGAAGCTCTAGTGGATCAGCGCCGAGGAAAAAGATGAAGAAGCCGAAGGAGTAGGCATGTGCTTTTACTTCCTCTTTTTGGCAGATAGGCAGGAATTTCTTTTTTACTTTCCGCAGGCCATGTATAGATGCGGGTTCGGTCCCTACCTATAAGAATTCTTGAAACAATTTTTGTACTTATCCTTTTCTTTCAAAGAATAGTTGAAATGAAATTCCATTTTATGTTCAGCATAACTTTGTGTCTATTTGCTTAAGTGTTTTAGCGATCGAATTTCCATTCAATGCACTTGCCAGGCTTTTGTCTCTGAATCGGACTTGAGTTTGGTGGTTAAGTCCCAAAGTCATGGCTTCGGGTCATAACCAAATGTTAAGTGGAGTCCCAATGTTGCACTGCCTCGATCAGTAGCTGGTATTTGAGTTATTGCCCCTAGTCTTGGGGATGAATTGAAGTGGTCGGTCGATAGTCGCTCACCGATAAGTACTTGCATCCGCACTCTGGGGATTGAGCTTAAGTGTTGGCAGTCGGTTGTAGCTGCTTATCATTTAGAATCACGTCCACGCTCTAGGGACATAGAAGAATTCACGGGTGGTCGGTCACACCATTTTAATACTTGGAGTCATATTCGTGCTACGGGGATAAGAGTTCTTTTATGGGCAGTTAATTACACACGTTTAATGTTTTATACTCCTGTTCGCACTTCGGGAATCTGGAGTTGGTTGATGGGCAGTCAGTCACACCCATTTAGTGTTTAGAATTTGGTCCACACTCCGGGGACTTAAGTTGTTTTACGGAGAGTCAGTCACGCCTGTTTAATGTTTATGCTCTGGTCTGCGCTCTCAAGATCAGATTTAGTTAATATTTATACTCTAGTTTGCACTCTGAGATTCTAGAGTTGGTTGATGGGTGGTCAGTCACACCCATTTTAGTTTTTATACTCCAGTCCGCGTTTTAAGGACTTAGAGTTAGTTTGTGGGTGGTCAGTTACACCCATTTTGATGTTTATACTCCAGTTCGCACTTTTGGAATTTGGAGTAAATTGGCAGACGGTCAGTCACATCTGCCTAAGTATTGGGATCTCTTTCACACTCTAAGATGATCAGGAACATGGACATCAGATGACATCCACCCTGAGTCAGCAAGTGAAGTCAAGTTTATGTTTTGGATTTGAAGTTTATACTCTAGCTCGCAATCTGGAAACCGAAGTTCGTTGGAGGATTGTCATGTATCAATCCTTTTTGGCTTTAGTGTAGTTGCTTGCCCCCGAGCTCAAGGTTTCACTTAGCGAGTAACCAGTCGTATCACAGTCACTCCCTATTTGAATAAGTCCCACCATATGACGTAATTTAGCTCTTCGTGTGATGGTTGCATGATGCTTTTCAAGGATTGCCATTCTGGCTTGACGGATTTGCATTTTATTGCTGAAATAAGAAAGTATGGCAAAGTCAGTTGCCTTATTACAATTTCAAATTTTAAAATGCAGAAACAAATTTCAAATGAAAAATAAACTAAATGAATAAATAAAGCCTATCAAGTCCGAAGGTTCTGGGATTAAGGTCACTAAGAAACTGGTTTTGGCGCCCGGGCCTTGGTCCAGGCGTTAATTGTCAATTCTCTGAAAGAAGGACACAAAGAGATTCCTCCATGCCCATGCCTTTCTCCTTACACTACGCATCCTGCTGCTCAGCAACATAACGTGCGCATCCATTCGCCTGATCACCTTGAACAACTCCGACCCTGCTGTCAATGGGGAACTTCAGAGTCAAACATCATGAGGCGATAGTTGCCTTGAATTTAGCGAGGGCCGATTGGCCCAAGAAAGCATTATACGAAGAATTGATATCTAACACGACAAATTATAGCATCCGGACTCTTCTGCGATCTCTGGTTCCCAACTCAATTGGAAATTCCACCATCCCGGTAGGTATCGTTGCACTTTCATTAAAACCGTATATGCAAGACTGACACGACTTTAGGTCCTTCGCCTCCATTTTCACCTGATCATAGGCTCGTTTGAGAAGAATATTCACAGAGTTTCCACTATCTACCAAGATCCTCTTCATCCAAGCAAGACCTATTTGAGCTGTTATGACTAGTGGATCAATAGTGGGGGCTTCGACTCTATCAGCGTCTTTGTTACGGGAAATAATATCGTCTGTCATCGTCTTCTGTTGTTTCACCGAAGCCCATCATCGATATTGCTGCAACATTCGAAGTTCGTATTCCTGATCGAACTAGTGTATGCTTACATTTCCTTGCACCTTCGATCAGTCGGATGAGGATCATCACTAACTATATTAATAACCAACCTCCCATCGGTATGCATGGGTTCCTCCGGTCTAACCTGATTCCAACCTTGATTCGGGATCGACGGGCCCGCACCTTCAGCTTGCGGCGCCCGAACGAATTGTTCCAACTTTCTCTCTCGGATTAAATTCTCAATGATGTCTTGCAAATGATGACACTCATTAGTATTATGGCCATAACAATCATGGAATCTACAGAATTTCCCAGTTTGAATTTGCCTTTCAGATGATTGTTTCATAGCAGGCTTCTTCTACAGCCCAATATTATAAGTTTGCAGATATACATTCTCCAGGGATGTGTTCAGGGGAGTATATTAGTCAAACATGGGAGCTCTGTATCTTGGTCCACGATTTTAGTCTCGCTCCTTATCCTGACCACCACTGCCTTTCTGCTGGCTTTTCTTGTTCTGAATATTCAATTGTGCCTTACCGGAACTCTCACCGATCCATTTTACAGCAATGTTACTTTGGATGCCTTCGATACTTGGCCCCGCATCATCCTATTTTCTAGATTGTCTAGCGTCTTCTCTCCTAAGGAATTGGGCCGCCTTAGCACAGAAATGACCATTAATGCGGGGGGTTTTCCAGCCAACCAATTGCCGAACTCGGAATCGGGATCGATTCCTTTAGTTAGCACCATCAATATAGAGTTGTCATTAGGATTATTGATTTCCACACAAGCAGCATGAAACCTTTCCAAGTAACGCCTGAGTGTCTCTCCCAGAGCTTGTGAAACATTAGATATAGTGTTAACATCTTTTGGCCTTGTGACATGCATACGAAACAGTTCAACGAACTTAGTAGCCAACTGATCAAAGCACCAAATGGATCAGGGTGGTAGACAAGTAAACCATGTGGTTGCGATGCCCCCTAGAGAGATAGGAAAGCTTCTACACTTGACCATGTCATCGGCTCAAGCTACATTCGTGAGCCATTCATACTTTAGGATGTGTTGATTGGGATCTGAGCTTACTTCATAGACAGGTAAAGTTGGCATCCTGAATCAGCAAGGTGATTCAGCAAGGATGTCATTAGTGAATGAAGTATGACTTCGGGGATTCCCCAATCGTTATTGGTGAGGCCTTGACTTCCGCGGATCATCTGACGGATCATGGTTGGAATATTTGGCATTTGGATATTATGGGCCAAGGTATGGCCGGGTTCCACAATGCTAGGACGGTCCAGGTGTGGTCGACGGTACATGCCTCGCCTCCTTGGTTCCAAATTTTTAGGCACGTAGGGTTTAGGAGCATGATTGTGTTGGCAAACGGTCGGATCTGCTCGGTCTTGAAGGTCAGCTTCCAAGTCTATGGCGGCGGCGGCTGCATGGCTATCAGTGGGATGATAGGGAAGTGCCCCTCCTCGAGAGGTGGGTCCAACCTGGTGCCTTGTAAAAGGATCCACTCTAGCTTGTCCAGGATTTTGAGTGCGCTGATGCCTTGGGGCTTGTGCGTTGCTTCCATCCAGCCGTGGATGCGTAGATCAATGGTTGAAGATGGAAGAAGCTGAGCTTTCGGTGGATGAATAGAAGGCACGATCCCTTTTGGATCTCCTTCGTCATTCCTTATTCAGTCGATTGGTTAGCTCCGTCTGGCACGGATCTGCTGGGTGAGCTGCTGGCGGCTCTGAGTCAATTTCTGCATTAGCATTTGGAATTCCTCCCTGGTGACAGGGCCTTGAGGATCTGAAGTTCCAACTGACATCTGACCTATAGCGAGTAGCTGTGTGGGGTTCTGTCCGTCTCGTCCTTCCTGATCTGCAGCAGTTGAGGTAGTCCAAGTAGTAACCATGGTGAATGATGTAGCTCCTTCCTAGATTAGATGCAATCTGAATAGGATGGAAGAACTACTGGATGTCAGATCTAGATCTTCTTAGATTCTTGCAATCCAACGATGGCAGTAGATCCAACGAGCAAGAGAAAAGCTGGGTTTTCTCAATAAAAGCACCAAAGTGTTTGTACCAAAATTGGGCACAACACTCTTCGGACGTATTTGAAGAGATTAAAATAAAGAATATAAATGAAAAAAGAGATTACTCTAACAAATACGCCAAAACAGACAAACAGAAATGCAAGAATATAAGAATTTAGAGTGGTTCGGCGTTGTAGCGTACATCCACTATGGAAAGCTTGTTGTTTTATGGACTTTGCTAACTTGTTACAACTGATTACAATAGTACGCTCTCAAGCACTCAAGATATAATGGAGTTTCCGGTAGAGTATCAGCATAGGAGAGTCAAAAGTCCCTTTTCTGAAGGCCTAGGACTGCTATTTATAGGTGTAGGCTGAAAATATCTGGCTTAGATCTCGAAAGGCCCCTTCTATCATGTGGGTGGGCCCACCAGATCGATCCCTAGACATTTGGGATCGATCCATGATTGATACATATACAATTCGCATCGATCAAAGACGACTACATTTGGGCTGAGATCGATCATAGACCAAGTAGAGGTGGTACGCAAGCTCTTGCGAAAATTTGGTGGCATATGGACTTATAGATCTCGAGTTATGATCGATCCAAGATAGATATTTCAAGTAGGCTGCCACGTTCATATCGATAGCTTCGTATTGATCCCTTTGTATCAACCCTATACCATTCGCATTGATTGAATGTGTATCGATGACGTGGTTGAAGAATCCAGGGGAGATCCACTTTTCACGCTCGTTGGCCGCTTCTTTTGTCTGATCATGCCCTTCGTATCCATCCTGCACCATTCCTTTTGTATTGGTGGTTGATGGCACTTCGTATCGATGACTCAGAGACTATCTCGTATCAATCGCAGCAGCTGCTTCGTATCGATGATGTTTGCTTGCTTCATATCGATAGAAGATGATATTTCGTATCGATGGTTTGCACTTATTCATATTGATACGAACTCATGCTTTTCGTATTAATAATTCAGATGCATTTTGTATCGATCACCCCACACACCCTTTGTATCAATTGTTTTAGTGCATGCTTCATATCGATCGTTGGCCGATCGATATGAACCAAGTTGATGAGGAGACCGATACGAAGTACGTACAAACGAGATCGATACGAAGTGTTACTTTTTGATGGATACGAAGGGAAATGATCATGATGGATATGAAGTAGAGTGAGCATGATTGTTAATCTATGGAATTTCTATCAAGTTGGAAACCGTCAAAAAAATTTAAAATTAAAATAACCACAAGCGCACGGCGTACACTTGTAGTACATGGCGGATACTGGTCGATCCGTAGGGAATTGATGATTTTAAAAATTCTATTTAATCAAATTATATCAAAGTCGAGTGAAAGTTAAGCTAGAGAATTAGAAAATTATTTAACTAACTAAAAGAAAAGAAATGCAAATATAAGATTTAAATGACAATTTAGAGAGTAAATCCACTCTCTAGATCACATAGTTCAACATATATGAAATCATGATCTCTCTTTTATGATCATTAGTGCTTTAATTGATGTGCTTATCACAAGTATGACATATTTGTGCTATTGATTAGCCAACATAAACCATCAAACTATAACACATTCCTTAAAGCACTTATTAACTTTCATGAAACTTGACAAAGAAAATGAAAATGAAATCTATTTTAAGTATGACCTATTAACTATTGATTAGAAATATAGACCGTCAAATTTTAATTTCAAATCACTTTCTTTTGCCATAATCATATTTTGATGAAGAGCCATTTGTGTTAGTGATTGTTTAAGTATAGCCTATTTGGTGTCAACAATATAGTTTATCAAATTCAAAGCAAGAACAACAAATAAAACACTTCATTGATCATCATTAAGCACAAAAAGAGACCATGAATTAACAAATAGTTGAAGCTACATAATTAGAGAGCTTCATTACCCCCAAATTGAAGGAGTTTAGCCTCTCATATTTATCATTTAATTAACAAATGTAGCTAGCAACATGAAAGCAAAAGGAAAGTAAAATAAAAGCTAATGGAAAAGAGAAGCCAATTAACAAGAATTAAAACTAAACTACTTTGCATGAATGTAAATCTACACTACAACATGAAAGGAAATAAACAAGAAAATAAAAGAGAAATATATTAAAGTCGCATAAAATTACATAAAAGAAATGACTAAGTAGTCATGAAAAGAAAAAGAGAGCTTTGAGTTTTATTTTGAGCCTAAACTAAAACTACGAAAGATTAACTAAGAGGAGGGTTACATGAAACATAAGGGGTATATATACATGTCTTAAACTCTAATTCATATTTTTAGGGAATGCCCAAAATACCCTTGAGAAAGTGTGGAGCCCAAGTAATCATTAGCTTCTACTAATCATCATTTAAGTGTACATGGAGTCATTAATTCCATAAGCATGTGCATTAGTCTCTAATTTGTACATTAAGGTAGGTGGGTAAGTGGTGTCCTCCAGGTTCTTCACTTTGAATTATTTTCATCTTCATTCTTTTGTATCTTCTTTGTGCATACATATTCCTTCATGAAACCGGTCCTATTTGAGATCAAATTCCTACAAATATATATAAATTTCTAATTAATTTTTCTGAAAGAAATATATGCACACAAATGACCGTTTTGCCCCTATATGAAGATTGAAATGTGATAATTTGGAATTAATATGGATTTTGGTTAAAACAAGTTAAAATACCCAATATGATCATTTATTTAATTTAAATAGATTAAATATGGTGGTAAAAATATGCACATTTATGTGCACATCAAATACCTCCATACTTATCTTTTTATTCGTCCTCGAATAACCGAAAAAAACTAAGATAAATCGCTTTTGTAGGGAGCACGATTGCATTGAGCGTATGCAACAAACCGTTAAACCTCTGGGTGTCCCCAGTAGGACGAGTGTTGTCTCGTGAGGGTTTTCAACGGATACTACCCACAAAATCCAAATGCATGATGAAATTATTTACAAAATGCAAGACTTATTTACAAAGAGATGAATGCGAATTTTTTGAAAATATTTACAAATGAAAGATTTACTTTTAAATTGACACAAATAAGTTAAATATAGGTTTTGGTCATTATCTTGAGATTTAAGTCATTTACTCGTTAAAGTTTCCAACAAAAGCAAAATTACCATAACAAAAAGACTACAGTTTAACTCATTGTTTCGGTTGATAACAAAGTGTAATTATAAAATGGATCCTAAGTTGATTTTCAAAGTTAATCAAAGTGGTATATTCATTTCTTTTCAATAACAAGTCAAATCAAATAAGTTAAAAATAGTGCTAGGATTTCAATTGCTTACTCTCTCTTGTATTTTTTTATTTTTATTGATACTTAATTTATATGCCTAACTCAGGTTAACTGAGGCCAGATATATTACCCATGCACTGCCTTGCGGACTTATGTACGGGGAATACAGAGCATGGCGAGTGAATACACGAGTGTGAACATCTATTGATTGTAGGCGTTATTAAAAATAATTTTTTTATATACATACACCTAGCTCAGATAAACTGAGCCAGATATACCGGTCGTGCACTGCCTTTCGGGCTTACATAGAAAGATACAGAGCATGGCGAGTGTACCCACAAGTGTGTACACCTGTCGACCGTAGGTGTTAATAAAATGTTTACATATATACAAATGTTTTTTTTATATGTTTTTCCAAAAAAAAAATTGAAAGAGAGAGTTTTGCAAAATAATCTTAGCACCACTTAACTTAGAAGACAAAAAATATATTATATCCTTTACTTTAAATCAACCATTTTTAAAACAAAGATTTTCAATTAGGATGTAATTCATAATTAACACGTATGAATCTTCCTATATACTAGTTAAAACATTGTTATTTTTAATCAAACTTCATCTTTATTTTTGTTAAGACGTATAAATTTTCAATAATTTCAATTTAATAAACAAAAACCAAATATTTATCCTATAGCGTTTCTTTAAAAATAAATCAAAATTCTAAAAAAAGTTCTTTTTCTTTTTGATTTTTTTTTAGTTTTCGAAAAAAAATGAAAAATTAATCCTAAAAAATCAAAAGAAGATAAGTCTCCCTCCACACTTGATTTTGACTATGTCCCCACAGTCAACCCAAGTGGAAGGAGGAAAATAAAAATAAAAACATGATCTTTATTTAAATGAAAATTAACGGTATTTACACGAGATCAAAAAGTATATCGTCAAAAAGTAAATGAAATGGTCTTCCAAAGACCGATTCATTTGTCTCGTCAAAGTTTGCGAGACACGGCTTAAGCTCGACAAACCAAACTGTAAAAGATTTCGAAGTTGAACGTTGATTTGAAAAACGACTATAGTTTTATTAAAAATCTTATGAATTGTTTCATTTTCGATAATTTTCGGGGTTGATAGAACAATTGGTTGAAGTTCAAGTTTATTTTCACCAAATTGGAAGTTAAGCTCATCATCCACTAATTTTTCAAAATTACTGATTTCAAAATCAAAATGGTGATTTTAATCTACCCCTTCGAAATTTAACAACTCGTCTTTGGAAATTCCATAAAATTCGTGTTCACTAAATTCATCTTCCTTTATTGGATTATCAACAACTTTATTACATATCTCAAGTTCAAAATCCAAAGTTGTTGTATTCAAATTTTCGAAATCGAAAAAAGGAAGATCGAATTTTAAATTTGGTTTCACTCCCTCAAAAGAATTGAAATCCAATTCAATTACCGTCATTTCAACAACTTTGTTAAGATTGTCGTTTTCAATTTCGAAAGTTGTTATTTGAAAATCATCGATTTGGGTAGAAGGTAGATTATTACTTAACTCGTCACATGTTGGAATTTGATTTTGTTTTCATGTTGTTTCATATATGTTTCAAACAACGAATTCGTGTGATCGTCGTAAATTTCGTTCATTTGCTCAACAAAATCCAATTTATAGTTATTAACTTGAGAATTTTTGATTTGGATTTGTTGAGAACAAAAAATGTCACTCATATCGTAATCAAGATTATTCTCATTTCCAAAATATTTGAAAAGTGGATCACATTTTCGTTTTGATTTTGAAATTCATTATGGAGTTCAAAATTGAACTGGGATGGGTTATCATCGAAATCGTTTGAATTTTGAATTGAATTCTAATTTTGAAATCCATGAAAGTTTGGCTCGATTTATCGTAGAAATACGAATTACACAAATCATTTATCATTTGATTTTGCTGTGTAGAGATTTCAAGTAGAGATGAAATGCTATTTTCGAGATTCGAGGATTGCTCATCATTTTGAAAATTTTGTTGTTTGAAATTTGAATTATTTATATAATACTTGTTGTTAAAATATCCATACGAATTTGGAGTGAAATCATATTGATTATATTGATTTTTACAACTATTGTAAAATTCAAGTGAGTAGGGAAAAGGAAACTCAGACATTTTCAAGAACTTTTTTTTGTAAAGGGAAAAATATTTACAAATAAAATTTGTTTTTCAAAAGGAAAAATGAATTTTGTTTCGTTTTTATTTTTCAAATTTTTTTTTTTGATTTTTAAAATTTCAAAGAAAAAGGATTTAAAATTTTCAAAGGAAAAGTAATATTTACAATTTTTTAGTTTTGGATTTTGAAGTTTTTTTTAATATGCATGAACTAATGCAACTAAATGAATGTAGTGGTTAACTACAAATGATTTATCCTAAGTTAACCCAAAATTGTATAATCACACTCTGTCTTAAATCAACAAGATAGTTCTCAGCCACGTAACGGGCATGATTTATCGATGCACACCAAATCACCGTAACAATACAGCCGAATGTTTAAGTACCTTCAGAGAAACAATTCAGTATAATATTCATGAATCACCGTAATATTTATAACTGATTATTGCTCTGTCGTAGCCTAGACACCAAGGTATTAAATTGCCGAAAGATGACAAATTGTCAATATACAATTAAGTGTTATCGATGTCTAATTGTTTTTATTAATCAAAATCTAGGATGAAATGGAAAGTAGAAAATAAACGTGTATTAACAATGCAACTACAAATGATTTTTGTTTTTGTTTTTTTTTTTTTTTTTTGAATAATTTTTTTTAATGCAAGCAAACAACAATACAAGACAAATAAAAACAATAGATAAGGGTTAAAAGCAAATTTTTTTTATAAGCAAGCGGAGCAGTTATTTTTTTTGGCAAGCTTAGCAGCACAATTCTTCTTCTTCTGTTTTTGCAACCTGAAAGATAAAATAAAGATATATATATACACAGATTTTATATATATATATATATGTGTGTGTGTGTATATATATATAAACTAAGAAAAATGAAAACAGAATAGCAATGAACCTTAAACAAAACCAATGAAACTATACAAATGGAAACAACATTAAATCTAACTTATTTGTTTGTTTTGTTTTTTTTAAAGGAAGAAGTAAAACAAATTAAAATGAAACGACTTGGGTTTTTTTATTAAGAAATAAAACAAACGAAACTAAAAAAAGCTTTTTTAGGGGAAGACTTTGTTTTTTTTTTGCTTTTTTTTTTTTTTTTTTTGAAAGGAAACAAAATTGAAAAGTGAAGTTTTACTTTAAAAAAAAAAATATTGCAACCTCAGCCCACAAGCAAACACTACCTTGCTTGACAAAACGCACTCGCTCAATCTTTACCAAAATAATTATGCAAGCCGAACAACCCAAAGCAAACGAATTCCCAAATAGTCCAAAAAAAAAAGTTTCAAAATGAGGTTTCGAGTTTGATTCCAGCAATTGAAGCGAGGTTACGGGTTCGAGTTTGATTTCAGGCGATCGCGATTGGTGGCTGTCGCATGGAACAGGAAGAGGGGAGTCGCATGGAAGAGATGAGGTAGTCCGGAGTTGTAACTGATGTGTAGAGGGAGGAGTTTGTACTATTCAAGGCAGTGGAAGGTGGTTCGTTTTGTAGTTTGGGAGTGGTGAAGGTGAGCAATGCAAGCTCGAGTTTGTTGAATTAGGAGGCAATTGTGGATCGAAGGCAGGCGATTCGGTTTGCGAAGATGCTGTGGTAGCAGGTAGTTGTTTTGAAGCCGTGGATTCTGTAGAGAGGCCGTGGATTGTTCGCGTCTTGAAGTGATTTCGAGAGAAAGATGGGGTTTTGCGATGGAGAAGATGATTGCTGAGAGTTTGAGCAGCAGCAGTTTGTTTGAGCCGCAGTCCCGTAAGTTTTTTTTTTTTTTTTCTTTTATGGCTTTTCTTGTGATGGTTGCTGATGGGTGGTCGTTAACAGAGGTAGGGCAGTGAGTGTCCTATTGATGAAGTTAGTGGTGTTTTGTGATGGATGGAGGAGATGATTGGGAATGTGCTGGTTGAAGGCAGTGGGTATGTTGGCAGTGGATGGCAGTGGGAAGGATGTAGTAAGTATTGGAAGGGATGGTACTAGTGGTTGTTGACAGAAGGAATGGCAGGTTGAAGGTGATTGCAGTAAGAAAGAAGAGCACTATGAATTACTGTATGAGGGTTTGAACAGGAATGAATGTAGTGGTGCACTGTGCTGTGCTGTGATGTTGGTGGCAGGTCATGTAGCAGCAGATGTTGTAGTTGCTTGACAGTGATATGGTGATGGATTCACAGTAATGGGAAGTATGGTATGCTGTGGGCAAGCAATTGCAGAAGTAATGTAACAGTTGATGGTGGCTTGTTGTTGCTGTCCGCAGCAGTAAGTGAAGTGGGCGAAGTTTGTGTATGACTGAGGAGTGGTGATTGTATCTTGGTGCACAATGCACTGTAATTGATGGTAGGTTTGTAGAACTGCACAGTGGAAGTTTGCACAGGGGACTTGCAGTTGCTTGTGGAGATGAAGTTGTGTTGCAGGAGTATGATGTTTGTAATGGTGTGGTTGAAAGCAATAGCGTTGAATGGAAATGTGTTATGGCCGAGAGAAGGTTGAATATGTAAGTATGTTACAGGATTTTGATGGTTTGGATGTGAAATTTCACAGTGAAATGTTTGTTACTGTATGGCCTGGCAGGTGCAGGCCTGGTTTTAGGGCTAGGCGAGCCAGGCGGCGGCCTAGGGCAACCCCCGGGTGGGGGCAAGGTGGGAAAGAAGAAGGTTAAAGTAATTTCATATTTTAAGTATGCTATTGTATGCTGTAGCATATGATTGGGATTGGTGCATTGGTGGTGGGCAAGCTTTCCAGTACTGAAGTCTGTGGTTCGCTTCCATGCTTGAGCTATTTTTTTCAGTTTTTTCCTTTCAACTGCCTGGGGCAACTTTATTTCGACTGTTTTTTTGGCAAATTTGAGATTGCCTAGGGCAACCCAACCACTTAAGCCGGCCCTGGGCAGGTGTGCGTTGATAGCAAGTTATGGTCGGGGAAAGGATAGCAAGTTTGTGCAGAGATGATATGAGTGAGATATTGGTAGAAATGGTAGTGGGTTTTGAGAAATGATGTTAGCAGCTAGAAGGAAACAGTGAGCAGAAATGATGTTTGATATGTAACAGGGAGGAACAGTGTAAATGCAATGGAAATGCAATGTAACAGTGTTTGTGTTTTTTTTTAAATTGAAAATTGTCAAAGCAATGTAGAAAAAAAAAAAAATGTATATATATAAAAAAAAAAAAAAAAAAGGGAATGGAATGGGTAATGAATGCATGTTTGGGGATGGTTGGTCAGAGACATGCAAGCAAATTTTACATCTATACAACAATTATCATATCATTATTTCATATAATCATCACATGCAATAAGTTAAAATAGGATATTGTTTTGTTTACTCACCAGAAAAGATGTTTGGTCAGAGAAGTTGAAACTGGAATACTTTTGATTTTTGAACTAGAAAACTAATGGAAATTTGCTTTTGATCTGAAGCTAAATTGCTTGATGTTTTCAGGTTTGAGATAGTTGAAAAGGTTGTTGCTTTGATTTAATTTTCTGGTTTGAATTTGTTTACAGGCTTTTGGTTCTTGAGTTTGAAAAACGAAGATAGAAAAAGAATTGAGAAGAGAATGGTATAGATATTTATAGCCTTATTTTATGATTTTAAAAATAAAAGAAATTGTGACACTTGTTTAATTATCTTACATTTGTCATTTGCATGCTATAATTAACTTACATTTATAATATGCATGTGTTAATATATTTTAATATGTTTTTATAACTTATATTTTAAATTTTTATTTAGTTTAATATATTTCTTTTATTTATACAAGGTTTAAGTCATCTCTGTGTTGGTTTCTGGATACGTTGATATTTTGTTTAAGTGCAAACATGTAAACGAAAAGCAATCGCATTTTTGGAATTTCAAAAAGACACCGAATAAATTAGTTCAACCAATTTTCTTTATTAGTAGTAGAGATATATAAAATCCTTTAAAGAAAATAATATAAAATTAATTATATACTAATAAAAATCATATATATATTATTTTTAAATCAATTTATTTTAAGATATTTATTTTTTGAATTCAAATTCAAATTCTATTTAAAATCTCCTTATATATTATATTTAAACAAACACATATTTATTTTGTTTGAAAAAGAATAATTTGTCAATTTTAAATAATTTATAAAAGAATATTATCACATATTATTTGCCTAAATTTCCGAGATATCATAAAGACCATAACCAATTCAAGCATGATGACTTGGAGATGTTTTTAAGGAAACATTTCTAGAAATTATTTTCCAGAAGAAGATGTAACTAAAATTTCAAGCTCTCATACAAGTAAAATGAAGTAGCCTAATATCAAATTAAATTTGAGGCATTGTCAGTCATTTTATTAACATACATTAGAAGAGTGCTAGAAGATTTGCAAAAGGTTTGATTCCAACAAAAAGAGACATGTTGTAACAACCCTATTTTTAAAGCTGTAATATTATATGAATTTAATTAAAATAAAAATGTCCATATTCGATTTGTGATAGCTATTATTTTGAAACTTCACTTTCTACTTAATTAGAGTCTATTTAACAATATATTTTTATTTTAATAGCCCGAATTAATTAATAAATTTTTTCATGAAATATATTAAACTGGATAATGTATTGGTGTTAAATATGAAATATTTTTAAAGTGTAAATAATTTTATATACTTGAGATAGATGAAAAGGAGTTTCAATTGTTATTCAATAAAAATTAATAAATTGTAAAAAATGAATAAATTTATTTTTATAAACATAGTGAATAACTAGATAGAATTGAACAATACTAGAATGAATAAAATTGTTCAATTATCGAAATATCGTGTAAAATGAACTGCAAAGCAATTTCAACTAGATCAGATTTATATACAAACAAAAGAAAAAAAGAAAGTAAAAACTAATTCCTTAAACAAAACCCATACCCATTCCTTTAGTCAACCCCAAAAACCCTTGAAATCCCCAAACATGCATTCATTACCCTACCCCAATGTAAAGCTACAACCCCCAGAATCGAATTCATATTTTCATATTAATTAATTTTAATTACTTACGAAGATTTTCCTAGCCTTTTGAGACATGAAATTACTAATAATATTTTCATATTCAATTTTTTTTGAAATTATTCATATTCAAGTTCATTAAGCATATATTTTCAAACAATAACAGCATCAAACCATATAATCATTGTTTCTTACGCATTTCTAATCACTATAAAGCATTGAAAAATATTAAATATTAATAATTATTAAAAAAATCAAAAAAATAAGGTAACATCAATTTTTATCAAATTATATAATTTATTAATTTCTATCCATAAACAACAAAATTTTCCACAAATAGCACTAGAAAATGAATCTCAAAATTAAATATCTATATAAAAGAAATGGATTTGTAAAACCGTTCATCAGTCAAAACTAATATTTAAAATAAAATTAACCGATTATCGTATCTATTAGGTATAATTTGTTAAAAGTATTTACACACAACATACTGAAGTAAGTGCAACGTTAATATTAGAGTCAAAATCAGCCTCACTACTCTAAGTTAAACATGTCTCTTAGATCTTTTTGATCACGAAAATTTAATTATGAACATAGTTGACGAATTTCAAAATTACAGAGAATCAAGAATGCACTTCTTGTTTTGGCTGTTATATAATTCTGATTCTTCCACCTAGTTTGTGAAATCTTTACTTAGCAATGTGACCTATATTGAACAGTAAAAATATTCCTATCCAATCTTGGTCTTCGATCAGAAATACGACTTTTTATGCAAAAATTGAAGAACAATGACAATTAACAAAAAAAATTCTTGATTACAGTGGCCATTAAGCTATCAGAAAGTAAGTTGAAATAATTTGTAGGTTTAAAAGGTACTTGTCTGCTGCCTAAATTAGAGTCACCATCGCTCGCCATAGATTTAAGTCTGAAATCAGTCGTAGCGCTGTTGTGCTGCCTCCTGGATCGCGATCCATTTTGGGA
The DNA here is from genome assembly GCA_030765085.1 of Allium cepa. Lineage (NCBI taxonomy): Eukaryota > Viridiplantae > Streptophyta > Magnoliopsida > Asparagales > Amaryllidaceae > Allium > Allium cepa. The sequence continues at coordinate 7,371,245 of CM060941.1, forward strand.
TTAGGATGACGAAGTGGATAAGATGAAAATCGAGAGGGATGCGATTGTCGATAATTAGGGCGAGGAGGAGATAAGACAACCGAAAGAGGGAGGTGAAATTAAACATGAATTCATGAGCGAAGATAAGATTTGTGAGTAAATAGGTTTCTAATTTTGGATTATGGGAAAGTGAAGGTGAAATGCGGCATAAGAACATGGAGGAGGGAACACGAAATGTTAGAGCGCCAATCTTTTTTGTTTTGTTCAACAACAGTATTGGAACAAGCAATCTTTTGACCTAGATAATCACTAACTACTTAACTATAGCAACCTAAGTTTTCATGCAATCCCCCCTTGTTATTAATAGTAAGGTTGTTACAGTTGAACCGCTCAACCGTATCAACCGTTCATAAGGTTACCATCTATAACGGTTACAATTACGGTAACGGTTGAAGAATTTAAAAACCGCGATTAACCATACCAACCGTACATGATTGTTTTGTGTAATATTTAACATGAAAGTATAAAAATTAGTAATTTAAGTAAAGGAATGACATGTACATTAATAACATATGTCTTAATGAACTAATAACATGTGCATGCATATTAGTCGTTTTATAAACAAATAAATAAATTTGCAAAAAACATCCAGAGCTATATCAATTTATTATCAATAATGCATATATTTGAAAATAAATGTACGACATGCTTTAAAATGTGAAATACGATGGTTAACCATTATAGACGGTTATGGTTACGGTTGGTGGTAATAACGGCGGTTACCGCAACCGTAACACCCCTAATTAATAGCACATTTTCTTGTAGTGGCTTTTGCTTGAGCCAGAAAGTACAAAAGGTGTAGAGGTGAGAAGTTTAAATTATAGGTACGAAGAAAAATGGACAGGTTTCAAGTAAAGGCGAGTAAGAAAAGGTTAGAGAGAACCGTTGCTTTGACATAACAAAAGAGAATTTTACAAAAGAATTAAGTAGAAGGAATAGATTACGTGAAATGAGCCTTATTTCTCCTTTCCAATGGCCACTTCACTTCACTTACTACTTACTTAAATATTGACTTGAACAAAGAAAGTAGCGCTAGAAAGAAAAGCAAATAAAGAGAGTACAAGATAAAACAAAATAGGTATAGAGTTCAGAGCAGCGAAGAGGCTTTGATGACAAAGGTACGAAGTGGTTTCTCATGAATCATTTTTATTCAATAAGTATACGTTAATTTTTGAATTTTAAATCAATCTTACTTTTTGGTGTGAAAGAATGAAAAGTTTTTAGGTTCGTGGGTTTTTCATTTGCGTATAAAGATCTGCATTGACTACCAACGGTTAGAGTTGGCCGCTTATTTTAGCCGTCGTCGGCCGATGCAAAGGCTAGCGTTGATTTTGGTAGAATATTTATTTCAAAAAAAATTATTATTTCAAACTAAAATTAATTATTTCTTAATTTATTATTTCACTACTTCATTTCTTAGTGTTATAATTCATTCATCTCTTTAAATATTTTATTAACTAAATTTGAATTTTTAAAACATATTTTACAATTTGGTTAACTATTTAAAATTAATTTACCAATTTTGTAAACTAAAATTTGAATTTTGCACTTGTAATAAAATTAATTAAATTTCTTTTATATTAACCACTAACAATTTTAATTAACACACACCAATTAAATAAAAAAATATTACTTATGTGAACCGTACCAATTTAGCAACATGTTAATCAATAATTATACACTAGTTTTTGCGTAAACTATAACAAACATTGTTCTAAACTAGTGTAAACTTACCGATAAGCATATTAATCAATAATTATACACTAAATGTTGGATTTTAAATCAACTTTAATTTTTAATTACAAATTAAATAATCAAACCAGTAATTAATAGCCTCAAATTAAATAATACACTATTATCATAAACTAATACGCAATGATCAAAACAATAAACAGCTAATTTTCTAAATTAGGGTTTTAATTATATCTTCAAATCAACAAATGCATTATTATCATCAACTAATACGGAATAATCAACAATTTCTGACATATAATCAACCAATTATCGAGACCAAAATGTTAAACATACCTAGATTAAGCTGAAATTGAAGAGGAAAGAGTTATCGGCGAACTTTGGAGGGATTAGGTGGCTAAAGGCAGCATTTTTGTGTGTGTGTGAAGGGGTGGGGGACAAAATATCTTTTGTCGATTTAGAGATTTAGGTTTTGGTAGAAAACTAATGATTTTGCTATTCAAGGGTCGGGCTGTATATTCGGCGTCTGCATCGGCATACGATGACTGTTTGTTTTAGCCGTCATCAACCGACGCAAACGGCTGCCGTTTTAGACAGCCTTTCTTGTAAGGTAAAAAAATATATTCAATGTTAAATAAATTATACATCGAATCATATGTGCTCATATGTGCGTATCATAAGTTTGGAAAGAACAAAAGAACAGATTTGAAAAGTAAGAAAGAAAGACATGTTTTACAGAGATACGTGGTTCAAAACGTTCAAGCGTTTGCTTTCATTCAGCCGACGTTTATACATGATTTCTGTAACCAACATGTGGACATGGACAACTAGAAAAATAGATCTAAATATACTACAGTGACACACTTTTATTAAAAAACAAAAAGGATGTGCTTTATCCGCTCTACTATCGTCTAACGCGTTTTCCAGAAATAGTAGCGGTCCAAACTTTTGTGAACCGTGCAAGCAAGTACACAGTCGCTGTGGGCTGGAGTACGCAAGGTGCATGTGCACCCGTATCACCTGATCTGCTCAAGTTGAAATAAATTATTTTATTAGATAAAATATCAGAGTCTTCGCTGGACCATCACCAATCACCGACCATCAAATTCAGACTTATAGCGACGTCAGTCTTCATCGGACCATCACCATACATATGGCTCTATATATTATATTCACACTTAAAAAGCGACTTATGAACGAAGAAGACGCAAGCCACCTGCGGTATTGAGTGTGTCGACTGTGGAAGCTGAGCAACTGAGATCAGCAGTCGATCGTTCCGGCTTTGGTTGGCGTGCTTTTTCATTCAACCTCGGATTCATTTTAACTATTGTTGCTTTCCCCAATTGAGTTTAAATTTGAGTAGAGCCATAAAAGGAATATACGAAGGCTGCATAATAAAAAAAGTAAACAAACATGCATGGATTTGGACGTGTGTGATCGACATGCATGGTTTCTGATAAAGTTTGAATGAAAATGAAAAATGAATGTGATCTTTATTTCAGTAATTGAATTGATACTAAACTATATTTCTGTACAGAGATATTGTGTAATATATAACAACAGATATATAAATGGGCCTAGAAGGTAACAGCCCAGATAGCATAGACCCAGCTTGATACATGAAGAACGGTGAAGATTAAATCCAGTAGCTTATAACCCATACGATATCATCACTTCGTTTATTTCCAATATTTCCCCTCAAACCCTATTGCGGCTAGGGTTTGCAGCGATCTTCTTCTCCCATAACAAATTGCGAAAAAAATATCTGAATAAGATGAGATATCTCAATAATCTTCACAACAGCGACATGAATGCTCATATTCTTTCGAGTGTGAGAACCTGTCCTTCAGATTTTTGATTATGGCTAAATTTGGGGCAAGTTGAAAACTTTAGATGCAAAGATGAAATCTTTTGGAGAAGATGACCATGATGATTGTTCATATGCTCTCAAGCATGTGAACAGTCATTCAAATTTCTGGATTAGGCTATCTTTGGAACTAAGCTTCTAATTCAAAGGCAAAGTCGAGATGTTTCTCAAGCATGTGAACTTTAGATTTCTGGATTTGACTATCTTTGGGACTAAGCTTCTGATTCAAAGGCAAAGTCGAGATCTTACTTGGTCGAGAATCTGGAAGTTGACAAGACTTCAAAGTTTCTGCTCTCTTATCATACTTGTTGCCATGATCTTCAACTTTAAGATCTTGCTTTAATCGAAGAAAGTTTTTCTTCGACAAAGGTTTTGTCAAAATGTCGGCCCTTTGGTAAGTCGCAGGTACGTGACAAACATTTAAATTGCCTTTGATTACTTGTTCCCTGACAAAATATAGATCTAACTCTATGCTTTGTTCTGTAATGCAATACTGGATTTGCAGTAAGAGCTATAGTACTCATATTATCACACCATATAGTAGCTTTACTATGAGTTTTGACCTTTAATTCATTTAGTAGAGACTCTATCCACATGACTTCAGCTGTAACACTTGCTACACTTCTGAATTCAGCTTCGGTACTAGATCTAGAAACAGTTGTTTGTTTTTTTGAACACCATGATACAGGATTTTCACCTAAAAATACACAATAACCAGTTGTGGATTTTCTGTCATCAATATCTGTCGCCCAATCTGCATCTGCATATGCTATAATGTTACTTATATTGCTTGATTGTAATGTTAAACCATGATCCAAAGTACCATTTAGATATCTCAAAATTCTTTTAACAGCTTTCCAATGCTCATCTAAAGGGTTTTGCATGAATTGACTGGCTTTGTTAACACTATATGAAATTTCTGGCCTTGTGATTGTGACATATTGCAAAGCTCCAACTATGCTTCTATACTATTTGACATTGGATATAGATTCTCCCTTATTCTTAGATAAATGTAAACTGCTCATCATAGGAGTTGGTAGAGCTTTTGCATTTTCCATATTTGCTCTCATAAGAATTTCAGTAATATATTTCTTTTGACTCAATTGAATTTTTGTAGCAGAAATCTTGTTAACTTGTATTCCCAGAAAATAATTGACATTGCCAAGATCTTTTATAGAAAATTCTTTGTTCAGTTGACTTGTAACATAATTGATTTCCTGCTCACTGCTTCCTGTAATTAAAAAATCATCAACATAGATTAGAATGTAAGTAACATCATTATTGTAAAATTTAGTAAATACTGAGTTGTCTGATTTTGTGGGATTGAATCCCATTCTGGCAAGGGTTGATTTTAATTTGTCAAACCAAACCCTTGGAGCTTGCTTCAAACCATATATGGCTTTATTAAGTTTGCACACAAGCTTTTCTGCTCCTTTCTTTTTGAAACCAATTGGTTGCTCCATGTAAACTTCTTCCTGCAATTCACCATTAAGAAAAGCATTATTTACATCAAGTTGCTTTATGATCCAGTTTCTATGTAAGGCAATTGTAAAAATAATTCTGATTGATGTAGGTTTCACAACAGGTGAAAAAGTTTCGTTAAAATCAAAACCATTCTGTTGTGAAAACCCTTTTGCCACCAATCTTGCCTTATACTTAGAAATTGAACCATCAGAATTTTTCTTTAATCTAAAAATCCATTTGCATCCAATAATATTTTTGTCATGTGGTAATGGCACAAGATCCCATGTTCTGTTTCTTTGTAGAGCTTCAAATTCTGCATTCATGGCACTTCTCCACTTTTCACATTGAATTGCTTGATGATAAGTACATGGTTCCTCATTTTCAATTGTTGCATTGTATATTTTTGGCTTGAATATTCCTTTCTTTGCTCTTGTAATCATATGATGACCAGTACTTTCTGGAATTATTTGAGGAGTAACTTCAGTAGCACCTTGTTGACTAGCATTGTGACTATTCTGATCTTGTTGATCAATAGGTAATTCTAAATTACCTATTGGTTGACATTGATCAGAATGCCTGCTAGTATGATTGCTGCTGTGATGTAGACCTTGAGAAGTGCTGGCTTCATTGCTTTCCTGATTATCATCTGCTCTTGAATTGGATGAGAGTTGATCATGACAAGGCACATTTTGATTGCCTTCAGTGGCAACTTGCTTTAATAAATCAGGTAACATAGATACAACATTTTTTGTGTTGTATATTTTATGAGAAGTTTTCATATGTGGTTGACTAAAAGGAAAAACTTGTTCATTGAAAACAACATGTCTAGAAACAAACACTTTTCCATTGCTATCTATACATTTGTAACCTTTCATATTAGTAGCATAACCCAAAAAAGTACATGGGGATGACCTGAAATTTAACTTGTGTGAATTATATGGTCTTAAATAAGGAAAACATAGACATCCAAAAACTTTAAGATTATCATAATTTGGTTTAACATCAGAAAGTACTTCTAGAGGACTTTTATATTTCAGAGTTTTTGTTGGTAATCTATTTATTAGATACACACTAGTAGCAAAGGCATCAGGCCAAAAATTTTTAGATAAAGAAGCCTGAGAAAGAAGTGTTAAACCAGTTTCAACAATATGTCTATGTTTTCTTTCAATTAAGCCATTTTGTTCAGAAGTATAAGGACAAGTAATTCTATGATTAATTCCTTTTTTTTGAAAATATTGCTTTAAAGGATGAAATTCTGTTCCTCCATCAGTTTGAAAATTCTTAACTTGACAGTTAGTTTGATTTTCAACTAAACTGATAAACTGAATAACAACATTGTAAGTTTCAGACTTTGATTTTAAGAAATATATCCATACATGTCTAGAAAAGGCATCTATAAAAGAAATGTAATATCTATAACCATAATCTGTGGTTACAGATGTTGGGCCCCATAAGTCTGTTGCAATTAACTCTAATGGTTTAGTGTAAACTGTCTCAGAATCAGAAAAAGCAAGTTTGTGACTCTTCCCTATTTGACAGTGAGTACATACATAAGGCATAGAAATATTAGAGAAAGAAATATTATTATTCTTCAACACTTTCTTTACAATATTTGTATTTGCATGCCCCAGTCTGCTATGCCACACATCAAAGGTCTTACAATTACTTGCTTGAGTTATTTCAGAACTGTTACACCATTTATCTCTATATGCTTGATTGTCAGAATTGTCAACACTAAATTTGTATAGGCCTCTACATTCTTTACCCTGCAAAAGAATTTCATTAGACTTAATGTCTTTGACTAGACAGTAAGTAGGAAAGAATTCAAAATATACTTGATTATCCTTAGCAAATTGTGACACACTAAGCAAATTTTTTGTAATTAAAGGTACTCTCAATAAATTATTGAGATATAACTTTCTTGCACCTTTAATACAAGCACTGCCTGTGTGAGTAATGCTAATGGGCTTACCATCACCCATGTGAATACACTGTTTACCTTTATATTCTTGGTTTCCAAGATTTAGATTCCCAAGATTATTTGTAACATGATTAGTAGCACCAGAATCAGGAAACCAGCTTTGATCTTGAAAATCATCTGTATTGATACTATTCTCTTTCTGACTGGTTGAACCATTTTGAATGTTGACCATATTAGCACTTTGATGATTCTTTTGGTTGCTATTTTCTGACTGAGATGGAACATATTTAGCATCAAATCTAAAGTAGCACTTGTTAGCACTGTGCCCAAACTTTTCACATATTTGACATCTCAGTCTATTGTTACTGTTATTGTAAAATCTGCCACCTCTGCCTCTTGATCTGTTTGATGAACCACCTCTATTGGATGACCCACCTCTTTGACTTTTGTTGTTGTATGTTTTCTCTTGATTTTTTGATACATAGTTAACAGACAATTCTTGAATAGATTTCTTTTGTTCTATTCTTCCTTCATGAGATAATAGAACTGAACTAACATATTCAATAGATGGAGTTTTTTCTTGAGATGAGATTATTGCTACAACAGCTTCATAGTCATCATCTAAACCACTTAAAATAGACAGAACCTGTTCAGTATCTGACAGTTTATAACCTGCTGCACCCAATTGATTGCATAAATTCTTGACTTTGGTCAGATACTCTCTCATATTTGACCCATCTTTTCTCAGATTCTGTAGTTGCCTTTTATAGAAAAGAACCCTTGCTGCAGACTGAGTATTGAATGTATGTTCTATTGAATGCCATATTTCATGAGATGTTTTGCAACCTATGAGTTGAGGTAGAATGGTAGGACCTATAGAAGATAATAGCCAAGAACTGATAAGACTATCTTGCTTTTGATAGTTTGAGTAATCTTTATTGATTACAAGTTTTCCTTCACTATCTGTGATATATTTTGCTGGAGTAATGAGGGTTCCAAACACATACTCTTCAACATCATACCCTCTTATAGCTGTTTCAATTTGAAATTTCCACAGCATATAATTTGTTTCATCAAGAATAGTGGTTACTAACTGACTTTTTGGTTTGATTAATGCTTTCAACAGATTCTGAGAATCAGACTGATGAGAAGTGGCGGTTCTTGAAGCATTGAGAGATTCTTGAACATCATTGACATTATCTCCTGCCATATTCAAGAATTTGTAGACAGAAACAACTGATCAGATGAAGAATTTTGAAAAAATTCTGAGATCACCAAAGGTGCAGCCAGAGAATTCTGATGATGAGAATTTCTCTGAAGATATTCTCTAGGCGAGGCACTGTTGCAAAAGCAATCTGAAAAGAAATGAACGAAATGCAGTTTTTACAGTTCTTGATCAAGAACTGCAAAACACAGTGGGTAGAAACAACAACTTCCTTGATGATGACACTGATATGAGAGGAGTTAGGGTGCTTCCACCATTAAGTGATGATAATTTTCTGATAATGGTAAGGCAAGACACTTCTACTTTTCAAAAAGTAGAAGATGACAACCGTTAGGTTGATTCAACGCTCTGATACTATGATAAAGTTTGAATGAAAATGAAAAATGAATGTGATCTTTATTTCAGTAATTGAATTGATACTAAACTATATTTCTGTACAGAGATATTGTGTAATATATAACAACAGATATATAAATGGGCCTAGAAGGTAACAGCCCAGATAGCATAGACCCAGCTTGATACATGAAGAACGGTGAAGATTAAATCCAGTAGCTTATAACCCATACGATATCATCACTTCGTTTATTTCCAATAGTTTCATCTGGCGGTAGGTGGGGTAACATGTGGGCCTGTTTTGCTTTCAAGGGAACACCAACACTTTTGGAAGTAAACATTCCCGGTTGATTGCCTTCCGTCATCATAACTCTCACTACCACACGTGACCAATCAAGCCTATCATCTTCTATTGATATTTGATACTTCTTTTTGCTGCTATCGATATACTAGTCATGTTTTAGATCCTTGCACTTTGTCAAACCAACTTCTCATTTGATTCAAAGCATGTCTTATTTTGTCTTTGCCAATCAGAAACTCAATTAAAACATCAAAATGATGGTACAAAATGATGGTACGATTTCCATCATAAGGCTGCCGACTAAGTATAAAATTCATTACACAGCTATATGTTAGTTTACTGCTTTGCCTTCAAGCATAGATACTTGACCGTGAAAACAGAAAAAAATAATATATCCATCCTTTTTTAAAGCACACCATCTTTTGTCTTTTGGACTTACAGTCAACAACAATCCATTTCACACCGCCTTTAAAACAGATTTACAGTAACCAACCAAGTAGAAACCAGATTGGAAACAGAAAAACAAAAAAAAAACAATCACTGAAGTAACCAATCATTTTTTCAGTAAATTCAAAGATTTTTCAAAATAGAAAAAAAAATTCAGGGATATTCAATTGACAAATTGAATAACGATTCTAAAAAAACTACAAACAGATATATTCGTGTCCCCCACCTGCATCAGGAAAGGAAATCCATCTTCTATTCTTCCCCCCCTTTCACTAGCGCAAATCAAACGAATGAATCACCTCAGAAATATTATCGACGATGGCCACGGAGTTGCGGCTCAGTTGAAGCGAGGCAGTCAGAGATTTCCTCATCCATTCAACGGCGTTGCCGGTGGTGTTCCGGAGCCCGTGGATGCAGGTTTCCTCGTAGTTTAGGACTTTGCCGAGCCGCAATTTTAAATCGTCGGTTATGATGTGGATTCTGGTGATGTCGAGTAGGTGGGCGAGGTGGTCGATTGAGGTGCTGAGCTCGTCGGTGCCGCGGTGGAGGAGGGAGTTGCAGTTGGAGAGGGCAGATTTGGTGGTGGGGTAGACTGTGCGGTGATGTAGGAATTTCGAGCGCTGGAGGACAGAGACAAGTTGGTCTGAGGTGAGTTCGAAGAGGGTTTGCAGGAGCAATTTGGGGTCGGAGGTGGAGTTTGCCGGGGCAGATTGGGAGAGGGCGTCCTCGCACTGGTGACGGTAATGGGTGGGTCGGCAGATGAGTTTGATTGATCTCATGGCGTCGGAGGAGGAGGAGGAGGAGTGGGGGACCAAGGCTACAGCACCGACGATTGCTCCAAGGAGGAGAAGGGCGGATGTGATGGCGTTGGCGATCTTCTTCTTCCAAGCAGAAGGCTCCTCCTCGACTTTTACAGTCTGAACTTCCATTTTTTATTTACTTCCCTGGGTTGAATTTGAATTCTACCTGGTGGCGTTGAATGTAATACATATAGGATTCTGCACAAAATTTCCTGGAAACCAGTAAGAGTACGAATAAATGAATAGTTCCAAGATGGCTTTTTGTAGCTACTTTGCTATTAATAACATATTGTAAACTTAAGATAAAATAAATAAATAGAGCAATATAAATAATTGACATTGTTCCTTATCCAATTTATTTAATGAAAGTGCTTATCATTTGTTTTTCGAATCTAATTATTCTTATTTCATATGAAGTCGCATTCAAATTTTATTGGATATTCCAAACAATGGTCTGATGGATCTCATGCAATCAATTCAATACATCAACAATACATTTAAAGTCAAATCTAATGAAAGAGATTATGCTAACATATTAATCACTATGCAGTATTTCATATTTGGAAAGTAAAAAAAATTTGAGCTCATAAAGGCAGTATGAGCAGAAAGCAGAAATGGATGCTTATCGAGATAGATAACAAAAATGGAGGTGCAGTTGGCAAGGGCGGATTTGGTGGTGGGGTAGACTGTGCGGTGATGTAGGAATTTCGATTGTTGGAGTACAGAGACAAGTTGATCTGAGGTGAGTTGGGAGAGGGTTTACAGGAGCAATTTGGGGTTGGAGGTGGAGTTTGCTGGGGCAGATTGGGAGAGGGCGTCCTCGTACCGGTGGCTTTAATGGGAAGGTCGGCAAATGAGTGATCGATTTCATGGCGTCGGAGGAGGAAGAGGAGGAGGAGTGGGGGACCAAGGCTACGGTGCCAACAACCGCTCCGAGGAGGATTAGGAGGGCGGATGTGATGGCACTGGCGGTCTTCTTCTTCCTAGCAGAGGGTTCCTTCTCGACTTTTACTGTCTGGACTTCCATTTTTATTTTCTTCTCTGTGTTGATTTTGAATTCTAGCTGGTGGGGTTAAATATTATATCGAGGAATCTTCTCATTAGCAACAAGTACACCAAGAAATTTCATAGAAACTCCTGCCACCGACGTGAAAGAAAGTTTTTTGGAGTGAGAAAATGCACCACTTTAGCATACTTTTTTTTAAGTAAGGCAAATTTTATTTTAACTCTGTACTATTATTTATACTTTTAAACCAGTGCCAACTCTTTCGAATATTTTTTTTTCGAAGAAAAGGTAAAAAGGGTACAGCCCAAGTTAAATAACAAAGTGTCGGGTTGATAACCCCTCTATCCGAAAACAACATTATAAACTCACAAACCCTAAGTAGGATTGCCGACGCAAACTACTTTACAGAAATATTTCGAGCTATACTCGAAAATGACGGAAGGCGATTCAGAAAGCCGAAGCCCTCACATCTCCTTTCTTCACTGCACTCGTTTCACCACGTTCCCAATATGATAAACTCTCGTTCAATTCTCCTCTCATACCCCTACGCCTTTCATCGTTGCTCGAGTAGTTAAATCTATTGGATAAGAAAGTAGGATTGTTAGATCTGGCGTCACTTCGACGCAGATCTGACGCTTCCTTCTTCAGATGGCAGTTGTCAGTCATAACAGCTCTACAAGTTCAAATTATTAGCTTTTGAAACTTGTTTGAAGTGAGATTCACTGCTATCAGTTGCATACGAGCTCCTACTCACAGTATTGGCCACAAAATCCCGTTGATAGTAGGAGTTAGACTCACGAGTCAGATTGTTAGAAAGCTTGTCAATTTGGAAGCTTCTTGGTCGTGATAAATACACTTCTAAGTGCTTAATTGCTTCCCACTTCAGAAATCCAGTCATCAGCAAAGGAAGCGAACTTGGTTTGGTTTTTATTAATTTTCTTAGATTTTTGAAGAATGATCTTGCTGTCAGTGCTAATAGTTAACCAAATCCGCTCTTTATTTTTGCTGCCTTTATTATATACACGCATATTTCTTTCTTTCCACAAATTATACACCAGTGGTTACGAGAATGTGAGCATAGTCCGTTTCCTTGGACTTAGATCTGAATTTGTTGTTAATAACTTTGATAACATGCATCATGTAGCATCCTGATATTTTCAACCATTCGCATCCACACTTGCCGGATTTGAAGTGCTCAAAATATCAGATCGTTAATTATATTTGGCAGAACTCAGCATATACAGTAAATAAATAAATCATAGAATCAAATACACATAGTAATATAACAATAATGCAGCGGAAACAAGAGAATAGTAGTTCATGAAGCTACTGTATATATAACAGAGTTAAATAAGATACAATAGAAGTGTCAAATACAATAGTCAAATATAAGATCAAAATACATTACTGGAATCATTGAATAGCGGAAAGCTGGATATATAGCTGGATCTACAAGCGATGCTCCGACTCCAAAGGTGAGTCTCAAAAGCTGCATCACTCAGTCTGACCCGAGCGTAAAGTAAAACACAAAACATTCGAATCAGGATTAACATTCTTATATCATTAAATCCAACTCAAGTGAAATAACAACTGAAATACAAGTAATTCAAAGGATGTTTTGGATAACCATCCTCTAAGAATCCGTACAACTATTTACTATGTAGTAATATACGCTATTATAATAATGTCTAAAGTAAAGTATAATATATTTTAAAAATAGCATTAAGGCGTTACCCAAATTCCCCTTAACACATTTTATAGTGCCAATAGTCCATACAGTACCGTACTACCTCTAGATCGGTAGGCTACCAAAGGATACTCCATAGGTACGATACAAATCAAACTCGTACAAGGCACGCTAGGATAGGTGACACGACACAACTAGGCAATGTCAGGGTAGATATACCAATTGCACTTCCGGACCGATGGTAACGCGTAACAGCCACTACCACCCACCTCGAGCCATACTCTCAAAAATCAAAAGGTGCGCCTAATCAATCACAAAGTAATAGAATGGTATTGAAGAAGTGTGTCCGGTCAGAGGAGCTACCTCGTTAGCCCGTCAATTGCTCCTGTTTTAGCCGCCTTATGCCAACTCACGGTAGTTGGGTCCACGTACACGCCTCAATAGGACGTCGCCACCATCTTAGTTCATTCTAGAATCTCCACCACGTACATAGTTGTTAAAGTGATTTTCGGAGTTGGCAGAGAATATGACAACTTCCGATCCCGGTCTCTTTAACAACCAAACGTTATTATAACACCGCGGTCATTTCAGAATATTTTATATTTCAAAGCCAAAATATCGTTGCCATTTCAAAAACCATATAAATACGATATCCTTTTCCATTCAAAATCAAATACGATATCATTTCCATTTCAAATATATCTTTTCCAGAATCATAGCATTTTTCAAAGTTATAACACTTTTCGAAACTAAACACTTCAAATTATAACACTTCCAAAACATAATACTTTGAAATCATAATTCTTCCCACTTAACCGATTTAAATATTAAAATAGTATATATAATGAAATTGTTTTCCTCAACTTTCACAAATTAATTCCAAATCAATTCGAATTTCAAAAATTCAAATTTAATCAGATCTCAAATCATTAACTCCAATTTAGCTTCTAAATAAACCTTTCAAAATTATGTCGATTTCAAATACAGATTTGAACCACAAATAAACCATTTCAAAACATATATTTCAAAGCTTTAAATATTCTATAATTTCAAAAATAAATGTGATAATTTTATATATATCTTAATTCAATTTACTATTATTTTGTTTTGAAATATTTACTTAATAATTCAATATCGTTTAAATAAAACTCAAACTTGAAATATTTATTAATCACTTTAAACCAATATCAAGTTATAAAATCATATCCTTTAAAATCTCAAATTCAATAAGTTCCAAATCGATTTTAATTAAATATAATTCTTAATTAAATACAATTTCGAATCAATTTCAAATCCATCTTCTCAACCTTAATTTATTAAAAATCATTATAAACTCTATATTAAAATATACTTTAAATAAATACTTAACCATATTATATTTTTAATAAAATCAAACTTTATTATTAAACTTATTTTATATTAAACAAATTTATACATATCTTAAATTTAAGAATTTAACTATATATATAAAATAGTATTTTTTATGATATCAAAAACCAATATTTATTAAACCATATATTTCTTTCTAAACCATAGAAACCCATTTCAAAATATTTATGTATAGACCAGCAGTGTCTGTTATAATTTTCTATCATATGGTCAAGTGATACAGATATTTATCATTTCAATCGGTAATTTAAATATATATGGGTATATATCATTTCAACCCTTAATCCCAAATTCAATTCAAATGAAAATCATTTGAGTTTATCATTTCAACCCATAGTGAATTCTATACTAACAGGGAACCTAAAGAGTGATAACATATATGATAACAATAAAATAAGCATATATCATCAATATAAATAACAAATAATGGTGTCAGATGTCACAGGTGAACAGATACAGATAACAACATATATATAGCAGTGTAAAATAACTAACAGTAGCATATTTCAATTGTCGTTTCAATTGAAATCAAATCTAATAAATATAAGAACGTTAATCGTGAGTGATTGCTCACCTTTCGAGGCTAGGGAGACAAAAAGATGATACAGGCACGAACACAGATACTAACTAGCGGGACAACAACATGCTAAGAACACTGTGATATATTCGGTATAGTATTGTGAGTCAGGATGGCACGAGATTGATGAAAATAAAATAAAATACATATATATCAATTTAAACATATATTAAAAATATATATTTATTTTTAGATCAAATCAATATTAATTCCTGTTTGCACCAAAATTGGGCAACACCCATCGGAAGGTTTTGAAGAGATAATAAATGAAGAAATTAAATTGAAAATGAGGATTATCTAACAAAAACTCTAAGTCACAGAAAAGTAAATTGCACAAGAGACAACGATTTAGAGTGGTTCGGCGTATTGCCTACGTCCACTATGAAGTTTTGTTACTTTATTGCTTGATATTCAGAGAATACAACTTTTTTATGTCAAAGTACAGCAAGTAGTAAGCCAAAATTCGAAATCAAAGGCAGAGGTGGTGCTCTGAAGCAATTCTGGCAGCGTCCGGGCGTGCTTTATCTCTCAAATTCTCCGATCCCCTTTCTGAACGACCAGGGGCTCTATTTATAGGTGTAGGAGGCGGATATTTCGCCTAAAATCCGGGGAGACCGCTTCTGGCACATGAGGGGGCCCACACGGCCGAATTCTGGAGATCCCGGCCCACTTTGGGATCGATTCGACCCTTGATTCGAATCGATCAAAAAAGTGTCCAATCGTGATGAAACTTGGCATAGACATTCTTCTATGTATATGCAAGCTCCTGTGAAAATTTCATAGTATTTGGACTTGTGGATCTCAAGTTATGATCGATTCAAGATGGTGTTTTTCGTCCTATGGATTCGTTCGAATCGATATGGTTCGAATCCATAGGGTCGAATCCATGCTCCTACGAGTAAGAATGCTGACGCGGTGCGAATTTCCCAGGTTGATCCTCTTGTTTCTTCGAGTTTACTGGGTCGAATCCTAGGTTTTAGCCGCGTTTACTTGGTGGATTCGAGGTGTTGGATTCGAAGGTTCGTTTCCTTCGAATCGATGGATCTGATACTCATTCGAATCGATCAAAATATGTTACTGTGGATCGATTCGAGGTTGTCTCAACATGGGGATTCGAAGACAAGCAGGGAATGGAGTCGGAGCTCCCTCAATTGCATGGATTCGAAGGACTCTTCCTTGGTGGACTCGAAGGTGGGAATGCTCCAATGGATTCGAACTTAAGGCACGCGAGTATGGATTCGACGCACGGCTACCTGAGGGCTTGCTCGATGGAGTCGAAGCAAAGGAGCTTTTCATGGATTCGAAGCAAGGCTCTGGGAGGATGGATTCGAAGCAAGGCTCTGGGAGGATGGATTCGAAGCAAGGCCTTGCTTTATGGATTCGAACAACGTGGATTTCCTCCAATTTCCATTAGTGATAACTCGAGCATACGAACTCGGATTGCCTCGAAATCTGGAACGTTGGTTTCCACGGCTTTGCTTGATGTGCCGTATCAATTGTAGCCCAATCCGGACTTGGGAAAAATCCATCGATTATTGTAGTAAACCAACAATCACTCAAAGTTGAGGACGTGTGACCCTTATTTTCCAGTCAGTTCCTTGGTATCTCGGCCTTGCCAAAAGGCGGGATAACATTTACCCCCCAAAGTACGTCTTGTGTAAACATGACGTGCTTTGAAAAGCTGCAGTCTATCGTTGGACAATTTGAACATGCTTTGCTGAGAGTTGTATTCTTTATTGATGTAGCCGATCGTCGTATGATCGCGATTGGCTGTTCGTCGTCTACATCATGACGAAATGGATGTTTGACCCCTATGAATAATACAGATCAAACATTAGTCAGACATATGTGCATATATGTACCACCTTGACTTTGGTCAACGTTGCGCGATTGCAAGTCGTTGTTAGTTCGGTTTGTTAGCGAATTTTGCATCGGTCCTCTCCTGAACCGATTTGAGATTCGAGTTAAAACATTGTTTTTATGATTGTCTATGATCATCCTCTTGTATCGATCCTCTCCTGAATCGGTATAAAAGGTAGACAAGTAATTTCTCAAATTGAAGCGATTCGTCCGTTCTCATTGGTGGACTTTGATGGATTCGAAGTCATGTATGTTCGAATCGATAGCTTTCGAATCAATGGCTCGATGGTCTTCGTGCTTCGAATCGGTACAATTTTCAATCCTACCTTTGTACGATGGCTTCTTCGAATCGATAATGCCTCGCATCGATCCTGCAGGGATGGATTCGAACGTGTAAAGGATTCGAGGGCAACGGATTCGAAGTGATATATGGACTCAGCCGTGTGATGGATTCGAACACGATAGGTGATTGAGCGATCTTTCGAATCGATAGGATATTGCGAGTGACTGGTGGTAGAAGGTCAATATGACCGGGAGACGAAGAGTCACGCGCTTTCTGTGGAACCCATATAAATACGCGAGGTAATCCCCACTTTCACTTTTTACTATTACCATCGCCGCTTCTTCGAATCGATCCTCCAGAGCTAGAAACAACCGTGTCTTTGCACGAAACGATAAAATCCCACCAAGTCTTCATTTGCAATCGAATCCAATTAGGTAACCAAGGGATCGATTCGAGCGTAGAACGATAAAACTGGAATTTTTATCATCGATTTCGACGCTTTCTTTCGAAAATCACGAGGGATAGTGGGATCTGAAATGGGTTGACTCGATGATTTTGAGAAACAAAGCTTTTCGAATCGTAATGATCCAGAGTATTATGTTGGAGAAGCACATATACCATTGGGTGTTATCTTCCTTCATTGCTGTGCATCGATCTAGGAACGAACAGTTCGAATCGATATCAAGTGCGGGGCTTCGAATCGATGGTTGCAAAAAGAAAAAGGGCATCGAATCGATCGATTCGAAGTAGTGATACCCCGATTGATTCGTAGGTATATAATACTGATCGATTCGAAGCTATGCAGAGCTTACGGATTCAAAGGGCTTCTTCTCCCCAAGGTTTCATCGAGTCGAATCTTCATGGATTCGACCCTATGGATTCGAACTTCATCGATTCGACTCGTATATGATTTGAGTCGATCGATTCGAACGTTCTGACTTCTGAAGCTTCTATTCTTCTGGTTTGCTCCAACATCTGATCTACGACCAATTTCAAGTTGAACTTCTACGAACTCAATGAACTTTAGCATATTTGACTCCGGCGAGCTTCGGCCTTGCATAATCGAATTTGACTTGACCCCCTTTTTGAAGCTCGTCGATGGAACTGTGACTTAACCAACAATATAACAGAATGGTACTTGAATTGGTCAGTAGCATCTGGGTGGCGTGGAAGTGACGGTCAGCGATGACGGTCATTTTCATTCTCAAATTCCAAAGTTTCGTCGTTCGGACATCTTGTTTCAACTTGTAAAACTGCTTAAGTTATGCATAGCACTTGCACTGCATGACATATTCATACACTTTACACTGGGGGAATGCATGGGCTTTTTATGTTTTTAACGCCGCTTTCTGGTGAGTTAGTTAATTATGGAATCTTTGAGTTCTCAACAACAAGAAGTACAAAGCTCGCCTCCTCCGGTGCTTGAGATTCCGGAAATCCCTCCTGAAGTTATAGATCCGGCTCCGGATGAGTTGCCGGAGGCCATATTTATCGAAGATCCTATCGATTCCGTTCAGTCCAGTATTTCGGAGTCTTTGTTGGGCCGGATATGTTTGAAACACAACATATCCCTGGACGATGTTTTATTACATAGTGCCAAGGACAGACCACATAACCCACCTGAAGGATATACTGCCTTTTACCTCCATGCCTGCGCGGCTGGATATCTCCCTCCTTTTAACCAATACATCAGAGAGATGCTGTCGTACTTAGGAATTGCTCGTTCACAACTCCATCCCAACGGGCATGCATTGCTGAATAGCGTCTTTGTCATATTTATGGACTGCCTTTTCCGCCCGCCAAGGCCAAACGAGATCAGGCACATATTCAATTTCAAGAGTAGGGGTGATAGCCCATCGTTCACTTTTCTGGAAGCGGTCAGAAACTGTCAGGTTGTGACTGGGGCCTGGACCAGGCTTAGCTATTTCAAGAATGAGTGGTTTTTTGTTCGATGCCCCCCAAGGTTTGCCAGGAGATGGTTATCCAAACTTAAGTATCATAAGTCATCCTTGAATGGTCACTCTTAATACTTGCACTAATACTCTGTTACTCTTATAGCCATCATTTCGAGACCTCCGGTGGGCATTATAGAGGCATCGTTCAAAGCTTGCAAATGGTCCCAAGCGATTCAAGGCACATCGACTTATTGTTGACCGACGATAACTTAAGGACGCTGGGTTTGATTGAGATGAGCCAGAGTATTGTAATTGAAGGGTTGGCAAAACCAGCCTCGAGGAAGAAGAAGAAAGTTGTAAAAAGAAAACCCGGCATTGTGATAAGAGAAGCAAATGATGATGAAAGAACGCCCACGGACACTGAGATAGCAGCCGACCTTTCCCGAATAGAAGAGGATCGGAAAGGCAAGGCCGCTGTACCTAAGTTTAAGAGATGGAAGTCTGTAGCAGCAACCCGTTCCATACCTGGGGTTACTATCTCCGGCGCCGCTCCTAGCCAGTCCGGAGACTTTTTCAAAGGGCTGGACGATATTCCCATTTCGGACTACGTATCTTTCCACCACGGGTCCGGGTTGGAAGAGCTCCGGGAAGCGCTTGATATAAGCGAGTCTTTACCCGTTAGTGTAATCGACACTTCTGGTTGATCGGGGGGTTTGCACATTTATACTTTCACAACACTTCACGACTTCCACATGCATTGTAGTGCTTTTTCTTGTTACTTAATTGAATTGTTTCTTCTTTACAGGTGCTATGTCGGATCGTCCTTCTACACTTGATAGACTTCGGCGAGTGCATCATTCTTCATCTTATTATGAATCTCGCCGTAGGGATTCTGATCGTGATCGTGAACGGAGGCATTATGAGCAAGAGCATCGTGAGAGGGACCATTCCCGATATTATTCTAGCCAGAAGCGTTCTGATAGGGACCGAAGGTACTGTTCACCCTCTCGTTCTCCTCCGCCACCCAGAAGCCATGCACCTGCACTTGAACCTTTGCGACAACAGCCATCTTTACAGGTCTCAAAACCTGGTCCACATCGTTCTAGGACTGATACGGCTACGACCATAACTGTGGAGGAGGCCCCTCTTGAACCATCTAGTGAAGGGGCTATAAGAATTGCTCAACTGAAGAAAGATTTTTCAGAAATATGCTTCGACGCTTATATCTTTCCTCCCAATCTCAATAGAATTCCCGAAGAGGCTGTGAGCACCGCCCTCAGCTATACCCGCGATTTCTATGCTCAGTACAAAGAATAGTATAAGGCGGCCGTTAAAGCTTCGAAAGTAGCCTTCGATCGAGCGAAAATTATTGAGAAACTGGAAGCCGACTTGGCTCAGAAGAAACGCATTGTTGACATACTTCAATCTGAAGCGGAATCCTCTCATAAGGCCGAAGTTGAGTCGCTAAAAAAGGTCGATGAGACATTAGTTGAGATGGCAAAGATGCAACAGGCGCATTGCACTTTAGTTGAAGACTTGGGCCATCGGTACAAAAATGTTGAGGCCGAGCGGGATGCGGCAGTCAAAGAACTAGAGGAATTAAAGGCTAAGTTTGCCGACATAAACAAGGAAAAAGACGATGCTAATATGGCCGCACAAGAAGCGTGTGAGCAAGCTGTGTCTCTCTGAGCTGAGCGAGACGCGGCGGTTGCTAAGGTTGAAGCGGTGGAGGCAGAAGTGGAGGGGAGAGTCCAGGAAGAGCTGTTCAGGGTAGAAGCCGAGTTTGATGAGCTCCTTGACACTTATAATGCTAATGTGCTTGAGCACAGGAATCTCTCGTGGCTCGGAGATTATTCTATGCTTCTACTCAATGCTTGGAGAAAATTGGTGGCGAGCAAGAAAGCATCTCTCCCCGAAGGTACCGTGGATGAATTTGAACTCGAGTCTCTCTTGTTGACCGAGGAGGAAAGGAAGCTTCTCCATGAAGCGATGATTTCTGCTGAGAGAGAGAGACTTGGTTTTCACCATGTGGAGACTGGTGAGGGTTCTGGAGCTGCACATTGTAGTGAGGATGTTTCAGTTGCTGCCCCGACCTCGTCTGGAGTTACTGCTACAGTTGGTCCACATGTTATTCCTGCTTATAACCAGGATCAACCGGAACTGCCTCTCGTTACAACTGCAGTTTCCGAACTCGTCTCATCACCGAGCCGAGGCAAAAAAGGTATTTCAAATATTCCTTAAGTGTTTTAGAATGACGAACTTGGAACAGATCGTTTGACTGATTATTCTCGTTTCTTTTCGATCAGTGACTGAAAGTGATGCGCCAGCACTTCCAGTACCACAAATTTCACAGTCAATGCAAGGAACTGTCGTTACTGAGGCTATTGCGACTACCGCCGTAACTGGCGAGACTGGAGAGGGGAGTTCAATGTCGCTTGATGCTCAGATGATTGAGGAACTTCTCAAGCAGCCCTATGAACCTTTTACCGATCCTTCTTTTGCAATGGGTAGAGTCGCTCCAACTTTTAGCTCGTTTATGCCGACTATCAGTATGTTTAGCGCTGCTCGATCTTCCCGAGAAGAAGAAATCCTTGCCGAAATAAGCGCTGAAATGGCTGCGGCGACGACGGTTGGTGGTTCCGGAAGTGATGTTGCTCCATCAAGCTTAACTTCTTTAATAATTATTTCTCCTGTCGGCACAGTCATGACTTCTAGTGCCGAAGCTCCACCACCTGTTACGGCTCCTCTGCCTTCGGTTCGTCCTTCCAAGAGAATCTCCGTCCCTTCTAGCTCCGAAGAAGATATTGATATCATGCCGGATCCTGAGGATGTTCCAAAGAAGGACCAAAAGTCTCGCAGGAAGCCGGGTAGTGGGTCTAGCGGCTCAACTCCGAAGAAGAAACCCTGGAAGAAGAAGGAGTGAACTCCTTGTTTTATCATGTGGTTGTGAATAGTAATTCTTTTACCTTTTCATTTGTTCTTTCAGAGCCGTGTATATATGTGGATTCACCCTCCACTTAATTGAAACTTTTTGACTTGCTATGTAATCAAACTTGTTTTGTTAGTTGATTGAATGGGAAGTTGCTCCTTTTCTTTTACTTAAGTGTTTTGCAATGTTTTTTTTTATATATGCCAAGTATGGAAATATAATTTCGTGTCATGATTTGATGAGTGAGTTGAACTCCGGATATAGTAGTATCACTTTGGTTAGTGATTAACACTTAGCTTTCCTGCCCCCTAGTCTCGGGGAACAACATTTGTATTTTGGTGGTTGATCGCATTTTCTGCAAATCTTAAGCACATGTCCACATTCTGGGGACTTAGGATAATTTGAGATCGATAATCTGGTTCGCATTCCGGCAATTTGAGAGTTACCGATATTCATAACACAGTTCGCGCTCCGGGGACCTGGATTTGATGTTTATACTCCAATTCACGCTCTGGGAATTTGGAATCTGTTCACGCCCCGGGAACGAATTGCTGAATGTTTATACTCCAATTCGCAGTCTGGGAAGTTGGAGTCCGTTCGCGCTCCGGGAACGAATTGTTGAATGTTTATACTCCAATTCACACTCTGGGAAGTTGGAGTCCGTTCGCGCTCTGGGAACGAGTTATTGAATGTTTATACTCCAATTCACGCTCTGGGAAGTTGGAGTCCGTTCGCGCTCTGGGAACGAGTTATTGAATGTTTATACTCCAATTCACACTCTGGGAATTTGGAGTCCGTTCGCACTCCGGGAACGAATTGTTGAATGTTTATACTCCAATTCACACTCTGGGAATTTGGAGTCCGTTCGCGCTCTGGGAACGAGTTATTGAATGTTTATACTCCAATTCACACTCTGGAAATTTGGAGTCCGTTCGCACTCCGGGAACGAATTGTTGAATGTTTATACTCCAATTCTCACTCTGGGAATTTGGAGTCCGTTCGCACTCTGGGAACGAATTGCTGAATGTTTATACTTCAATTCACACTCTGGGAATTTGGAGTCCGTTCGCACTCCGGGAACGAATTGTTGAATGTTTATACTCCAATTCACACTCTGGGAATTTGGAGTTAGTAAAAGGATTGTCATGTATCAATCCTTGTAAATGCTGGTGTAGTGTTCTGTCCCCGAGCTCGGGTTTCACTTAGTGAGTGACCGGTCGTATCACAGTCACTCCTTATTTGAATAAATCCCACCGCGTGATGGAATTTAGCTCTTCGTGCATCGTGATATTATGCGTCATTTTCAGTGGATCACAACTTTTGGCTCGAAGAGATGGCATTTTATTGCTGAAATAAAAGAAATATGGCATAATCAGTTGCCTTATTACAAGTTCAAACTTCAAAAATGCAAGAATAAAATGCTAAGGAAGAAATTGACTAAAAATAGATAAATAAAGCATGTCATGTGTAGTAGCGACGAAGACTCTCACTATTCCAAGCTCTTGGTAAAGTAAGACCGTCAATGGTTGATAACTTGAACGTGCCATCTCCGAGCTTTTGCGAAATCACATACGGCCCTTCCCAATTTGGCTTCATATGTGAAGGGACCGGATAAATTCTCTTGAGTACGAGATCGCGGGGTTCAAAGGTTCGCGGGCTGACCTTGGCATTGTATATTCGAGCGACTTGACCCCGGTATGCGGCTGCCCTCAAATTAGCTTCTTCACGCTTCTCATCAAGCAGATCTAGAGATTCAGCCAGTAATATGGAATTCGTTTTCGGATCATAATATGTTACATGATGAGAGTGCACTTCCATTTCGACTGGAATAACGGCTTCAGAGCCGTAGGGTAGAGAAAACGGGGTATGACCGGTTGCAGTTTTATGAGTCGTTCGATAGGCCCACAATGCCATAGGAAGTTCGTCGACCCATTTGCCCCCGGCCTTTTCCAGTCGCTTCTTTAGAATGGATTTGATAACTTTTTTAACAGCTTCGACTTGACCATTTGCTTGAGGGTGCGCTACTGCAGAGAATTTCTTATGAATGTGGAATCGTTGATAGAAATTCTTGAATTCAGCACTGTCGAATTTGGCTCCGTTATCGGTGATGATAGTATGTGGGAGACCAAACCGACAGATGATGTTACGTACTACAATGTTGATTACTTTCTTTGTTGTAATTGTTGCAAGAGGTTCAGCTTCAGCCCATTTGGTGAAATAATCAACTGCGACGATGGCATACTTCGCGCCACCTTTGGCCAGAGGCAATGTGCCGATGATATCTATTCCCCATACTACAAATGGCCAAGGACTGACCATTTGGGTTATCTCGATAGGCGGGGCTCTAGGAATTCGAGCGTGTTTTTGGCATTTATCACACTTTCTAGCGTAGTCTGCAGCATCGCGATTAACAGTAGGCCAATAATACCCATATCGGAGTATTTTCTTTGCAAGTGCTTGCCCCCCAGTGTGATCGCCACATTCTCCTTCGTGTACATCGTGTAACACTCGTTTGACTTCATCGTGTGCGATACACCAGAGGAGAGGAACAGAGTATCCTCTCCGGTACATGACTCCATTCTGAATGACAACCTGCGAAGCTTTTCGAAGAATTTGTCTTTTCTCACTTCGTCATTTGGGCAATATGCCACACTCAATGTAGTCTTGGTAGGGGGTCATCCATGATTCCCTGCGGGAAGTAGCTTCAAATGTGAATTCATTCTCTGCTCAATCAATGCTTAGAGAGGATAAAGTCTCGACAGGGACAACTCCCAAGTGTTGAGCTTTGCCTGTACTTGCCAACTTTGCCAACGAATCGGCTTTCTGATTGTGCTCTCGGGGTATGTAGAAAATGGCATAGTAATCGAACTGATCAAGCATCTCCAGAACTCGAGTTAGATAAGCGGCCAATCTTCGGTCTTTGGCCTGATATTCTCCTCGAACTTGACATACTATCAACTGGGAATCACAGTAGATCTCTACAGCGATGATTATCAGATCACGAGCAAGCTTTAGTCCAGTAAGTAGAGCTTCGTACTCGGCTTCATTATTGGTTGCGCGGAACTCGAACTTTAAAGCATAACATATGGATCGTCCCTCGGGGGTTTCAAGCACTACCCCAGCTCCTGAGCACCGATCGTTTGACGCACCATCGGTGTACAGCTTCCAGATGTATTCGGGAGATTTGCTAGTCTCGGGAAAGTCTTCAAGAACAGTGAATTCGGCTATAAAATCTGCTAGGACTTGGCCGTGAATGGCCCTTCTCGGAGTATAAGTGATGTCGAATTGACTCAGTACGATGTTCCATTTTAATAACCTACCAGACGTCTCAGGCCGCGTGAGGACCTGTCGTAACGGCTGATCGGTGTACACAGTAATAGGATGAGCCTGAAAATATGGACGGAGCTTCCTCGAGGCAATGACTAGGCAATATGCCAACTTTTCAAGCTTTGGATAATTTCTCTCAGCTCCGGTCAATCGTTTACTCACGTTAGTAGACCGGTTTTTGCACTCGATCTTCCTCCCGAATTAATGCAGCACTGATTGCATTTTCAGATACCGCCAGGTAGAGATATAACTGTTCATGATCTATAGGATTTGAAAGGATTGGTGGTACGGAAAGATGTTGGACTAGCAGTTGAAATGCGCCCTCACATTCTGTAGTCCATTCGAAGTTTCGTTTCCCTTTTCGAATCAAATCGAAGAAGAGAATGCATTTGTCGGTCGACTTCGAGATAAACCTGCTCAGTGCTGCAACTTTCCCATTAAGGCTCTGAACTTGCTTTATGGTTCTCGGAGTTTGAAGATTTTTGATAGCCCAGATCTTCTCGGGGTTGGGCTCTATTCCTCGAGCATTGACAATGAACCCAAGGAATTTTTCGGATGCGACTCCGAAATGACACTTTAGTGGATTAAGCTTCATCCCGTATTTCCGGAGGATATTGAACATTGACTCCAAGTCTTTGACGTGATCAACAGAGTATCGTGATTTTACCAACATGTCATCTACATAAACCTCCATAGTCTTCCCAATCTGATCGGCAAACATTCGGTTGACTAAGCGTTGATAAGTTGCGCCAGCATTCTTTAATCCAAAAGGCATGACCTTGTAGTAGTATAATCCCAAGTCGGTTAGGAAGCTTGTGTGCTCTTGGTCGGGTACATGCATGGGTATCTGATTGTAACCTGAGTAAGCATCCATGAAGGATAATAATTCATGTCCGGCGGTTGAATCTACCAGTTGATTGATTCGGGGAAGTGGAAAGTTGTCTTTCGGGCAGGCTTTATTCAGGTCAGAGTAATCGATACACGTTCTCCATTTCCCGTTTGATTTCCGGACGAGTACGGGATTGGACACCCACTCTGGGTATAAAGCGTCTCTAATGAACCCATTCGTCTTCAATTTGTCGACCTCTTCCTTAAGGGCGACAGATCTCTCTGGATCCATGCCACGTCTCTTATGCTTGACCGGGATATACCGCGGGTCAATATTTAAAGTGTGGCTCGCGATGTCCGGCGAGATTCCACACATATCAGAGTGCGTCCAGGCGAATACGTCGAGATTTGCCTGGAGAAAATCAACCAATTCCTGTTGTGTCTTTTGGTTCAGCTGAGACCCAATCTTCAACATTTTCGAGTCATTGTCATCATCGTCAATCGGGACATCGATGGTTAGCTCAGCCGGAGAAGCTTGACTTTCCATAGATTCTTCTTTATTATCATTGTCCCTTGGGTCAAGATCCTTTTGGAATTGGTTGTGGTGCCCAGGCCGAGGCCCAGGCGCTAATTGTCTATCGTCAGTGAAACGGACGCAGAGAGGTTCCTCTACGCCCTTTCCTTTTTCTTTTCGCTGCGCCTCCTGCAGCTCGGCAACATAACAGGCTCTTCCAGCAGCCTGATCTCCTTGTACGACTCCTATCTCGTGGTCAGTAGGGAACTTCAGAGTTAAACACCATGGGGCAATAGCAGCCCTAAATTCAGCAAGGGCCGGTCGGCCAAAAAAGGCATTGTACGGAGAAGGAATGTCCAAGACAACAAATTGCAACATCCGAACTCTTCGGCATTCTCCCACTTCCAACTCCACCGGCAATTCAACCATTCCGGTTGGTATTGTCGCACTTCCGTTGAAGTCGTGGACTCGCGATTGACAAGGTTTTAAGTCCTTAGCTTCCATCTTCATTAAATCGTATGCTCTTTTAAACAGTATGTTCACAGAACTCCCACTGTCTACCAAGATCCTCTTCATCCAAGCAGGACCAACTTGAGCGGATATGACCAGCGGGTCAATTGTTGGGGCTTCGACTTTATCGGCATCTCGATTTCTAAATACGATTTCGTCAGCCATCGTCTTTTGTTGTTTAGCAGGTGTTCCGTCTTCAGAGTTACTATAGCATTCAAAGTCCACATGCCTGATCGAGCTAGCATATGACTCCATTTCTCTCCAGCTTCTGTCTGCTGGATGGGGACCACCACTTATTGTATTGATAACCAACCTCCCGCCCGTACGAGCGGGTTCACCTTGCCTTTCCTGATTCTGCGTTCGATTTTGATTGGATGGGCCCGCCTCACCGGACTGCGGTGCCCGAACAAACTGATCCAACTTTCTTTCTCTGATCAAATTTTCAATGAGGTCTTGCAAATGCCTACACTCATTAGTGTTATGCCCATAACTTTCATGAAATCTACAGAATTTTCCTGTTTGAATCTTCCCCTCCGACGATGGCTTTGGAGCAGGCTTTTTGTATTGCATAGTATTACAAGTCTGTAGGTATACATTTTCCAGTGACGTGTTAAGTGGTGTATAACTGTCAAACATTGCGATTCTACGCCTCGGACCACGATTCTGGTCTTGCTTCTTGCTCCGGTTATCACCGTTTCTCGGTTGTTGAGTCTGCTTATTTTGAATATTCAACTGGACTTTTCCTGAACTTTCGCCAGACTGTTTAACCGCAACATTACTCTGAACGCCTTCACTGCTGGGCCTTGCATCGTCCTGCTTCCTAGACTGCTTCGCATCCTCTCGCCTCAAGAATTGAGCGGCTTTGGAATAGAAACGGTCCAACGATGCGGGAGGCTTTCCAGCTAACCAATTTCCAAACTCGGAATCAGGATCGATTCCTTTAGTCAAAGCCATTAGGATAGAATTATCATTGGGGTTGGTGATCTCTGCGCATGCAGCATTGAATCTCTCCAAATATCGTCTAAGTGTCTCTCCGGGAGCTTGAGTGACACTTGATAAGGTATTAATATCTTTAGGTCTGGCAATATGCATACGAAACTGCTCAACAAATTTGGTAGCTAATTGATCAAATGAAGAAATAGATCGTGGCGGTAATCGTGTAAACCACATCATCGCAATTCCCCCTAAGGAAATGGGAAAACTACGGCATTTTACTGCGTCATCAGCTCTCGCAGTAGTCATCGACCATTCGTATTTCAAAATATGTTGATTTGGGTCGGAATTCCCTTCATACATGGGCAGAGTTGACATCCTGAATCGCCGAGGAGGTTCAGCATATAATATGTCATCGGTGAACGGAGTATGACTTCGGGAGATTTCCCAATCGTCATTTGTTAAGCCCTGACTTTCGCGGATCATTTTGCGTACCATAGCTGAGAGGTCAGGTTTTGCTATATTCGGAGGGTGGTGAGCCAAAGTGTGGTCGGGTTCCACAGTGCGAGGTGGGATCGGGCGCCGTCGACGATCCGTATCTCGCCTCCTTGACTCGGTGTCTTCTGGGACATATGGCCTCGGAGTATGTTCCTGCTGTTGGTAATTTTGATTGGAGTGATTTCGGGTATCAATTCCCATGTCAACCGCAGTGGCGGTGGCTTGGTTGTCAATGGTGTGTTGTGGAATAGTGCCTCCTCGTGAGGAGGGTCCTGTATGAAAACTAGCGTAAGGGCCAACTCTTATCTGCCCAACAGTTAATGCTTGTTGGTGACCAGCGGTATGCGCATGGTTTCCGTCTAACCTGGGATGGGTAGATCTGCCGCTATAATCAGACGAGGCAGAGCTTTCAGTGGAGGAATGAGGGGCTTGATCCCTTCTGGATCTTCTTCGCCTTTGGCGATTTAGTTGATTGGTCAACTCAGCATTAGTGCGCAACTGCTCAGTTAGCTGTTGTCGGCTTTGGGTTAGTTCCTGGAGTAGCGCCTGGAACTTTTGTCTTGTGACCGGACCTGATTGATCCGTATGCCCAGCAGCCTCTTGATTGGTTGACTGCAGCTGTGTGGGATTTTTCCTATCCCGACCTTCTTGATCACCAACATTGGAAGTGGTTCTTGTACTCACCATCTTGAAGCGTTGAATCCTTTCCTAGACTTTAAACAAATCTGAATAGAACGGAAGGAATCTGAATATGAGGTCTGGATCTCTCTCTTTGATTTACGTAATCCGGTATCGAAGATAGATCCAAGGAGCAGGAGAAAAACTGGGTTTTTCTCAGTGAAAGCACCAAAGTGTTTGCATCAAAATTGGGCAACACCCTTCGGAAGTTTTTGAAGAGATAATAAATGAAGAAATTAAATTGAAAATGAGGATTATCTAACAAAAACTCCAAGTCATAGAAAAGTAAATTGCACAAGAGAGAACGATTTAGAGTGGTTCGGCGTATTGCCTACGTCCACTATGAAGTTTTGTTACTTTATTGCTTGATATTCGGAGAATACAACTTTTTTATGTCAAAGTACAGCAAGTAGTAAGCCAAAATTCGAAATCAAAGGCAGCGGTGGTGCTCTGAAGCAATTCTGGCAGCGTCCGGGCGTGCTTTATCTCTCAAATTATCTGATCCCCTTTCTGAATGACCAGGGGCTCTATTTATAGGTGTAGGAGGCGGATATTTCGCCTAAAATCCGGGGAGACCGCTTCTGGCACGTGAGGGGGCCCACACGGCCGAATTCTGGAGATCCGGGCCCACTTTAGGATCGATTTGATCCTTGGTTCGAATCGATCAAAAAAGTGTCCAATCGTGATGAAACTTGGCATGGACATTCTTCTATGTATATGCAAGCTCTGTGAAAATTTCATAGCATTTGGACTTGTAGATCTCAAGTTATGATCGATTCAAGATGGTGTTTTTCGTCCTATGGATTCGTTCGAATCGATATGGTTCGAATCCATAGGGTCGAATCCATGCTCCTGCGCGTGAGAATGATGACGCGGTGCGAATTTCCCGGGTTGATCCTCTTGTTTCTCCGAGTTTACTGGGTCGAATCCTAGGTTTTAGCCGCGTTTACTTGGTGGATTCGAGGTGTTGGATTCGAAGGTTCGTTTCCTTCGAATCGATGGATCCGATACTCATTCGAATCGATCAAAATATG
This sequence comes from Allium cepa, assembly GCA_030765085.1. Lineage (NCBI taxonomy): Eukaryota > Viridiplantae > Streptophyta > Magnoliopsida > Asparagales > Amaryllidaceae > Allium > Allium cepa. The sequence continues at coordinate 7,401,282 of CM060941.1, forward strand.
TTACTGTGGATCGATTCGAGGTTGTCTCAACATGGGGATTCGAAGACAAGCAGGGAATGGAGTCGGAGCTCCCTCAATTGCATGGATTCGAAGGACTCTTCCTTGGTGGACTCTAAGGTGGGAATGCTCCAATGGATTCGAACTTAAGGCATGCGAGTATGGATTCGACGCACGGCTATCTGAGGGCTTGCTCGATGGAGTCGAAGCAAAGGAGCTTTTCATGGATTCGAAGCAAGGCTCTGGGAGGATGGATTCGAAGCAAGGCTCTGGGAGGATGGATTCGAAGCAAGGCTCTGGGAGGATGGATTCGAAGCAAGGCCTTGCTTTATGGATTCGAACAACGTGGATTTCCTCCAATTTCCATTAGTGATAACTCGAGCATACGAACTCGGATTGCCTCGAAATCTGGAACGTTGGTTTCCACGGCTTTACTTGACGTGCCGTATCAATTGTAGCCCAATCCGGACTTGGGCAAAATCCATCAATTATTGTAGTAAACCAACAATCACTCAAAGTTGAGGACGTGTGACCTTTATTTTCCAATCAGTTCCTTGGTATCTCGGCCTTGCCAAAAGGCGGCATAACAATTCCAATACGTAAACTATCTATATAATTTAAAACTAAACTCACACACAAGTTAAAATTAAAGACCAATAATACTACTACAACATATATACACTACATGCCTATATAAAACATATATACTGTAACATGTGCACTTTTCTACAAACAATTAAAAATATTTTTGACACTGCTTACAAAATCTAATATATATGACATAGTAATATATATTGATCTGTTACGTGATTAACATATAAAATCATCATATTATCTGTAACTTTTACAACTTGTATATGCAGCCAAATCGAATACCAGTATAAATATAAATAATGCAACCCACTTAATATATATATGTACATTGTAAAATTAATATTGCTAACAAATATTTACCCTCCCCCCCAAATTTCATATATATATATATGCACACGCATACAAAAGTGGTGTACAGCTGACACTCCTTCAGATTTAATATACAAACTAACCAAGATATAAACTGATATATACCATTTAAACATTAATAAAGTAACCTCTGCAATATAAGAAACTAGACTTAAATGTATATAAACTTGTAGCTAGAATAACTTATATTATCAACATCGCATACAAACAAATAATTTATACAAAAAATATGCGGCTTACAAAACTATATATATAAACATAGGCCAAAATTCATATATATTAAAACATATATAAATTGCATATAACCTGCTATGTGTAAACGATATAAACCAGCAAACACACATAACTTTATAAATATATAACATGCATAGCAACAAAAAAAATTATTTTTTTATAAACTTTATGTATACACTCTTATATAACTAATCACATGAACATAACTAACAGATAATATATACAAAAGATCACTTTTAAACAAATACGCAAACAACATATTTATATAATACCGAACATCCTATATATATTACCGTAACCTTTATGAACTGAAAAATATATATAACTTGTGTAAGCTAACAATCTATACAAATTGCAAACAATTGTTTTAAAACTATATATATTTCCCTTTCTACATATTACATAAACCATTTATAATAATATATACAGTAAAAGAACAAGTACAGCTAAAAAACATTTCTGCTATATACTTTATTATGTGTAAACTGTAAACTTTATAACCATATAAATACAATGAATCATATGCCTTAAGTACACTATATATACTTCATATATAAACAAAATAGAACTCACGCATATAACCAATATATTTCTTATATAATATACAAACAACAAGTTTCACAAAACAAATAATATATATGTTTACCCTAAAAGAAATATAATATTGGAATGTTGTTGTTTCTTTCCAGATTGGCTCGTACTGATCGGCATCGACATAGATGGGTGCAAGTTGATGCATGCGGCAAAGGGTTGTCCGGTGGAAAAAGGTTGGATGGTGGAAAGGAAGGGTGGTTATCGGCTATAGGGTGGCCGCTTGCATTCGGTGAGATCGAACGACGGAGGATAGAACTGGGCCGGAGGGTGGTCGGCTTAGAGCGGAAGTGGAGGAAGAAGAGGCTGTTTAGGGTTTTGAAAGAAAAATGAAAGGGGACATGTAACATCCCGTATTTTTAAGCCATTGAATTTGAATATTTAATTCATTTTAAATGTTTAATGTGGATTCTTAATTGATTTTGAAATGAATGGATTCAGGTTCAATCAATGAAATAAGCTATAATTTTTAATTATAGTAATTCCGGTTGAATTTGAATAATGAGAAAATAATAATTTAAATATTCGGAATTGAAATAAAAGAAAATCTGGATGTAAATAGTGATAAGAATGGTTTTAAAAATTTATTTTGAGTTATTTGAGTGTACATGGCGCGGTAGGAATTTTATATAAATTTTAAAGTTAATAAATTAATATTTGGGATTTTATAGTAATGGAATAATAGAATTTAATATTATTAAAATGCAATTAATCAGATTTTGGGTCCGGAATGAGCCAGAATGATTTGTAATGTGATTATATATTTTATATGATTTATTATTAAGGTACTAAAATTTTAAAAGGTGAAATTTTAAGCGTTTTCGTTAATTTTGAAAATCGCTCGATTTAATAGACGAGTTAAAATAGCCTTCCGGGGCACAGTCTCGGAATTCGACGAAACCAGTTTCATTGAATCCGTAATAGTTAGTTATTATCAGATTTCAATTTTCGTAGCAATCGGAGTTGTCGTTTAACCGTGGCAGCTCGAAACGCATAGAAATCGTTTTAATCGATTTAATTTTAAATTGATCGTTTAATTCCGTAACTTGCACGTATGACCGAATTAGCCTACGAAACTTATTCCATTGTGTCCGGAACATGGAAAAACCCTAGGAACGCCTGTTGGTACGTGCGAATTGGAGTTCGTTTGCATAGGTTAAAATTCGAAGAACGATATTAAAATAATATTAAATAATATTATATATGTATTCATGTTTAGGGCTATACCCTAGCAAATTACACGCAGCCGCCGTCTAACTTTTCAATGGCCGGCATCTCATGTCCTTCCTCCCTCGAATTCGCTCCATCCAAGTTATAATTTGCAAATCTTCCAACTAATAAATCGAGGAGAGCGTCGAGATCTACGAAGTGTGTGGTAGTGATCGCGTTTCAAGCATCGATGAAGGAGATTTTGGGCTGCGTTCGTAGGGGGTTCGCACGCGTATCATGAGAGGTAGGGACCGCCGAGCTCGTGCGCGTGCCTGGGGAAAGTGGAGCAGGCAGTGGGCTTTCGTTTGGCAGTGGCTGATTGATCTCCGGTCGAGTATAGAGGGGGCGGCGGCGAACCCTAGTTCGCGTGTTGGGTTCGATTTGTTTCCGTTGCCTGGTGTTTGTCGCGAGAGGGAAGATAGATTTAGGTGGCTCTGATTTGTTGTGGTAAATAAAAATAAAAATAAAAGAAATTTGTTTCAAATTTCAATTCAAACTTCAAAATCGAATATCTTATACATACTGTATCAGATTTCAACGAAATTTGCGACGTCGGAATCGCAGAGATGCGTACTACGAGATGGTGCAAATCCGAAGCCATTACGGGCAAGTAGAAATTTGAGTTAAATCGAACATCGTTCGGTTTAATTTAAATTTCGAACGCTCACCGAAACTCAAGGTGAGTTACTCTCACTCACATCTGGATACTAGTAAAATAAACAGCTAATATTGAATGTTTGTTTGGATGTTTAGCTGAATATGGTAATTATTATCAAATTGAATTGATATATACTGTTGTGCTAATATTTGTGGATGCAGGGAAAAAACAGGTTGGAGGGATCCAACTGGATTCCTCGCAATATAATAATTATTTGATGATTGATGATGCATTCTATCTATATGTGTTGTGACAGATAAATCTGGAATTAAAATGTACTGTGTTATTGTTGGATAAACTATAAATCCAGAATTTAATTATAAATGGAATAAATTGGGTTTTTAAAGAAATAAGAGAAATTGATATATAACGAATTTTAAAGGAATAAAATTTGGGTTTGGTTTGGATGAAGAATGAAATTGGTAAAATTTAAATTTTAAATGAAGTGGGAAATTTATCAATATATAAATATGTAAGTATGGCTTCCGGTGAGAAATTTTATAAGAAGGGATTAAGTGATTTTCGAAAAATTAAATTATGTTTTCAACGATGCTTCTAAACATAAATTTACAATTGTAAACGTAAATAAAATATTTTGAAATGCAGCTTTCAACATTGGAATTTTATTTAAGTAATTCATAAGTATTACTTTCCTTTAATAAATTCTCAAAGGTTAATTTAAAAGAATTCTTAAACCCGAGCTTTGAAAGTAAATTTCCAGGAATGGTAAATTATGTTTGGGCTTCGAAAGAAGTTATTTTTTAAAAAACCTGGAAAGGAAATTTATGTTATTAAAACATGAATTTGAATGGTACTAAATTGGCTGGATTTATAAGACGGATTCTTTGGAATGTTGGAATGGAAAGTGTGTTTCCCTGGAAAACCAAGTTCGAGTTTTAAACATATTTTTATTAAAGGAAGTTTAAAGTTTAAACTTGTTTAACGAGTATTTGAAAATTATTATTTTAAAGTAACAAATTAATAAATTAACAATAGTAATGATTTAAGAATACATTTGTAATTCTTTTTACAAAAGGATTTATTTAAAGGCTGGTTTTGACTTAAGTTATTTTGAAATTAATATTAATCTTTTAAAAACACTACTTTTAAATTTCCAAAATGAAATAATTTTACCCAAAATTATATTTTGATATAAAAGAAACAATTTTCTGAAATTATTATATATATTTGGATGATGGGTTGTTAATGTCTAAATCAAATAAGAATCTAAAATTTAATCTGAAATTTGAAATAGTTATATTGAAAATAAAATTCTACAAATATAAATTATATAAAAGGAAGAATAACTAAATTTGAATTGAACCAGAATTTAAATCGCGGAAGTTTTGGAAAGGATTTTAAATGTAATGGAAATAAAGGTTTGGAAACTTAAATTTCTGGGAAAGTTTGAAATGTTTGCTAAAGTGTTTGAAGGGTATATTGGAATATTTATTTGGGAAGTATTTTTGAATGGGAACTGTTTTGAAATGAATTTGGGAAAGTAAGAAAGCATTGAACTCACTTCAGTCGCTGGAAAATAATCCTGATGATGCTGGCCACATCATTAGAATTCATTTTCGAGTTTCTAAAGTGATGGATTGCGACCAAAATGGTTGGTTATGATATTGTTTGGATTTGTTGGGTATACCAGTTGTTTTGGAAAATCTGGAGATTTGATTGATATACCAAATGGGTATGAATTGATTATTATTTCAAAAATGGTTTTGGAATAAAACCGGGTAATTAAATTCTGGAACATTCTATTTAAATGGTGTGTAAAGGTAAAATGCATCAACTAATGAACTTATTTTGATAAAGTTGATGCTAATAAGAAGGAAATGTAAATCTTAATCTTGGAATTAAAATTTTAACTTGAGTTATTAAAAGCGAATAAAGTATATTGAAGTGGATTTTGAATTTAACTTGGGATAAGTTAAATAAATTGAACTTAGAATTAAATTAGTTTGGATTAAATTGAAATGTAAATAACTTGGTAATCATGGGTTATTGTACAATAAATTGTACCCATAAGCTATTATGTGTTATACATATAATATGGAATGGTGGATTTAAAATTTTACAAAGAATTAGATTGAAAAAAAAATTGTATCCTTAAGAATTCAGTGATATATATATATATATATATATATATATATATATAGAATTTGGAATTGTGATTATAAGATGTAAATGGATTAAAATGAGCAATATAAACTGTGAAGTAAATAATTGGGTGAATTTATAAATAAGAAATGGAAATTATAATCACAAATGGGAAATAGTGAAATGGTATGGTGAATTCAAAACTTAACCATGAATGAAATGTAAAGTGCAGTGGAGCAAAGTGAGAATATAAAGGTGGATGTTCTTAATTCAGCAAATAAGTCTTGAACTTATGTATGGGGAAAATGAAATTTGTTTTGATAATGACATTGAAATTAAATTTCAGTTGTGTAATAAATAATGTTGGAAGAAATTTAAATTCTATTTAAAGGAGTGAAAAGGAAGGTAGAAAATTTAAATTTACCAAATGACATAATTGGAAAATTGTCATATTATAAATGAATTCAGAGTGAATTGAGGAAGTGAATTAAAACCTAATATGGGTTAGGTTATTGACTAAATTGAATTATAATTTAATGGAATTTGTAACGAGAAGAATAGAATTTTGATGGGTTGGTCAAAATGTGGAAAGTAAATAAAACTCCAGTTGTGACATGGGATTTAAATTTGTGGTGACAAATATTGGAAGTGTGAATGGATAATGGGATTAGATTATAATCATGATGATTTGATTTATAAATAAATTCAAATGAGTGAAATAATTTAAATGGTCTCTTTGTTACTAAAATAAATTTAAAATGGATTGAATAAGTAAAAAAAGAGCATTCGAATTTGTAAATGGATTGGAATTTGATTGAATGAGAATCAAATGGAAATAAAATAAAATTGATATAAGAAGATAATGAAAATGTTGTGAAAGAACTTAAGCAACTTGTAAGAGAAAAACAATATGATTGTGAATAAGCTGTGTTAAGTACTCTTGAATGAAATTTGTTAGATAATAAAATTGAATTGCAAGTGAAATGGTATTAATTAATTATTGTGATAAATTAAGGATGTTTGGGTAGTAAATAATCCTGGATGGAATGAAATTAATATAAACCTGAATTGGTTAATGAAATAAAAATGTAAGGAAAATTTAATTTAACAATTGCATTGGAATAAAAATACTTGGCTTGTGAACTAGGCAAAATTGAATAAAATTAATATAAATCTAAGTAGAATTAATTTTGATGGTTATAAGCTTAAGTGGTGGTTATTTTGCTCGAATGACCTGAAAATTGCATGTATTCGGAATTGAGTGTTTAACAAGCAATTGAAATTGATTTTTGAATAAATTGACATGGATTGGAATAAAATTCAAAGAGTTTGTATATGGATGCAAGTGAATTGATTTGAAGAAGCAAATAAAGATGGTTTTAAATTAATTAGATAAATGCAATCTAATTAAGTGATTTTGCACATGAATGGAAATGGATCATAAAAGAAATGCAAATGTTTCGAGTTTAAAATAAAATTTGATTGTAAATCAAATTGGGAATGTAAGTTAAAGTAAAGAAATGCAAGTAAGGCATATGTAAATCATATTGAAATAGAAATGAATTTGTTGTAATAAATATGAATGGTATGTAGTAAACTTGAATGTAAATCATTCAAGTGAAATGAAATGAAGTTGGTTTGGATAAAAGTAGAATGGGCTAAAATCTTAATAAATGGATTTGAGTATAAATGTAAGAGAGTTATAATAGAAATGCAAATGTAACAAATTGAAATGAAATTTGCTTGGAGAATCAATTCGAAAAGTAGGTAGAGTATGAATTGAAATAACGAAACTTGTATGTAAATCCTTTGTGTGAAATAAAGTGGGATTTGGCATTAGAAAAGGAAACTTTATGCATGTTATAAAATATGGTTTACTTATGAAACCATGCAAATTGTTGATTTGATTATGAAATGGATATGTTTGGCTTACAATTATATTGGAAATGTTGTTAAAATGTCTATATCTTTGAAAACTAATGAGTTTGTTGAGTAAAGTACATGTACGGAAGGCGTACGATAGAGTTGGAGCGCGTATATGCGTTATATTAGCCGCTTGCTTTAAAATTTTGCTAAAAAGGTACGCCTACGCAATTATAATTGGGAAATGATATATTTGTTGTGATATATTTTGGTTTCCGACCGTGTGGATCGATGTATATATATTTGTTTGTATCGCGATATCGCGAAAGCTCCTTCGTACAGGGGAGACTCTGCCAAAAATTTTCGAAAATTTTGGGAGTTAGAAAATTTTTGGGATTTTGGGAAAATTTTGTTAGCTTGGAAATTTATTTTTGGAAGCAAATGTTAAAATATAGGCTTTAGAGTGGATAAAGCAAATGGTTTTGAAATGGAGCTGAAACTTTTTGGGAAAGTAAATATAAGCTTTTAACTAAGCAAATTGGGTAAGTAAATGGGTTGGAGGGTATTTTCCACCCTAGCAAATTTCGGGGACGAAATTTTTATAAGGGGGGAGGAATGTAACATCCCGTATTTTTAAGCCATTGAATTTGAACATTTAATTCGTTTTAAATGTTTAATGTGGATTCTTAATTGATTTTGAAATGAATGGATTCGGGTTCAATCAATGAAATAAGCTATAATTTTTAATTATAGTAATTCCGGTTGAATTTGAATAATGGGAAAATAATAATTTAAATATTCGAAATTGAAATAAAAGAAAATCTGGATGTAAATAGTGATAAGAATGGTTTTAAAAATTTATTTTGAGTTATTTGAGTGTAAATGGCGTGGTATTGATACAATATGTTGGTTTTGAAATGTGATATTGATATAATATGCTAATTTTGAAATGTGGTATATATACACATTGTGACAGATGTTTACTGAAATGGAATTTACAGGAAAATAGAAAATGCCTAATTGACTTAGCTTTGTATACAATTTAACGGCGTTTTTAAAATGCTGTTAAAGCAATCCACGGCGTTTTTTTAAACGTCGTTGAATGTTTTAACAGCGTTTTAAAAATGACGTTAAATTGTATCTAAAAACATAACTAAATACAATTTAACGGTATTTTTAAAACGCTGTTAAAACATTTCACTGCGTTTTTTAAACGCCATTGAATTGTTTTAACAGCGTTTTTTGAAAAAGCCGTTAAATTAGACCAAACCTTGTTATATGATTCCATGACACCAGGGAAACACTGTAAAAAAGGACATTTAATAGCGTTTATTCCTTGTCATTGTATATCTTTGATATATAACTGCATGTCGATATATGTAAAAACGCTGTTAATAGCTTTTATAGTGTTTCTGAAATGCTGTTAAAGATCCTATTTGTTGTAGTGGATCAAAAGGAAGCATATACGTACAAATGTTAGTCATAAATCTAAGAATGTATATGTACTAAACATCATAGTTTCAAACAGAAAGTATTCCTGAAATGACAAATTATACTTGGTAGAATAGAAATTCATAATAATATATATAACAATAAACTAGGATAAGTGCTTTGAATGTGAACATTCCTATGTAAATACAAGTTGCTCTGCAGATTATAGGCACCAACATGCAAGACAGTGAGGCATCAAGGCTAATGCAGGGTTCAGCCCAAATTGCACATGCTTTACAACAAACCACTTAGTCAGGTCAGAAATATATACAAAACAAAATGGAAAGGAGAGGCAATGCAGAAACAAGTTTAAAGTCAAAAGAACAAGCACAGGTCCCAAGACATAAAGGCCAGAGTATAAACAAGCCCAGCTATGCAAGGCTCTTACACGCAAGAGCAACTCAAAGACCATCAAGATAACACTACTTTAGCAACACCATCCAAACTCCTTCAGGCAATATCAAACATAGACAGTAACCACACCATCCAAACACCTCGGCCATCTTCATTATTATTATTATTATTATTTATTATTTATTATATTATTATTATTATAAACTTAATTAATTTTTATAAATCTTAGTTATTCTAGTCAATTTATTATTATTATAAACTTAGTTAATTTTTATAAACTTAATTAATTTTTATAAAACTTAGTTAACTTATTTAATTTACTATTATTATAATATTATTATTATTGTAAACTTAGTTCATTTTTATAAACTTAATTAATTTTATACCTTAGTTAACTTAGTTAATTTTTATAAAAACTAGACGACTTTTATAAAACTTAGTCAATTTTATTATTATTATATTATTATTGTTATTATTATAAACTTAGTTAATTTTCACAAACTTAATTAATTTTTGTAAAACTTAGTTAACTTATTTGATTTACTATAATTATTATTATAAACTTAGTTAATTTTTATAAACTTAATTAATTTTTATATCTTAGTAAACTTAGTTAATTTATCCAATCCATGTTTGCTATTAATATAACATTTTCTTGTAGTGCCCTATGAAACCAAAAGAAAATATTACTATTTGTATTCTCCCAAGCATGTAGAAGCTGGATACCAATGCATATCAAGTACCCCCATGCTTCTTAGGGTTACACAATTCAACATGAAATCAAAAGTTGTTTACCCATTGCTTTATATCACTAAATATGATCTTCATGAAAATATGTATAAACATATGCATGTAATAATTTGGGATAAGAACATCATATCGATGAATGGTGGGATCGCATTTAACACTGCAAATCTATAGGTGCATTTCTAGATTTCGAAATAGAAAATAAATTACAAAGAATAAATTGAAATTGTTAAAATAATCATGCAGAGGGCAGTTGTTAATGCGAATGAAGCAACCAAGAGAAATACTGAATTGTTTAATTTAGTTACCACTCAAACAAAGTAATATCGGCACCACTTATCATATTAGGGAATTTAAAGGGTGTATATATGTGTATACCTTAAAAGAAGCACCTCCGACTAAAAACCCATCAATGTCTTCTTGCTTGGAAAGCTCGGAACAATTACCACCAGTTGTACCTGTTATAAGAGAAAGAAAAACAAAAATCAATATCACATCAACCATTAGGTGAATTCTTGAAACCATGAATAAAACATGAGGTTGTAAAATCAAGTTATGTGTCTATATTAATTAGTTGTAATTCATAAATAGGCTGACCAAGGCCTCATCTTAAGTTCATGATGACACATTTGCGTATACAATACAACGACGGAGTATTCAATAGCTTATGCATTATCTCAAGTGTTCTAGTAAGTTAGCTTCGATGAACGGAAGAAATTACATGTTCAACAGGCACATATACTTATATTCAATAGCTTAGGTCTCATGCCAATACCGAATAAAAGAAGTAAAATGTAATTTGTGCATAGGAATACAAAAACAAGTACTTCTCAACAAACTGTTCCATGGTCACATCTGCATTACGACATAATAAATGGATGCACTCATAATGAAAGATATTGCCTCCACATATAATACGCAATGCAGAAGAAACTTCAAGGGAGATGTTTTTCTTAAGACGATCACGAATAGCCAAGTGGATTTCCTACGCCTGCTGAGGTGATGCTACCTTACCTGTTCCAATTACCCATACAGGCTCATATGCTATGATAACATCATCCCAACTTGTGATATTATCTGCATAAAAGCAACAACTTCTAAGATACATATATTAACATAAACTAAAGTGGAGTTATCCCATAGAGATTATCTATAAAGATCTAACTTCTAAGGTCGATAAACTACACAAATTTATTCATCAACGTCTTTTGAAAACAACTCACATGTATTTTCATATAAAGAAGATGTCTCGGATGAATAAAAAGAAGAGAAAAAAGTCTCAGATGAATAAAAAGAAGAGAAAAAGGATTTCTTTTTCTTGCCTGCAAAAGCCTTCCAGATTCTGTTGAAATTACTTCGGTAATTTGTTGGGTATTCGCGGAAGCGTTTCCTCATCACAAGATCTTCTGGGTATCTGGTGGAACGGTAGAAATGGAAAATCTCTTCGATCTATCACCAGTCGATTGATTCCCTGTCTGATTTGTTGGCACATCTGATGTGCGCGGAATAAGGCTATATTTGAGGAGACTCCTATGGATCCTTCCTCTGTTATTCAGCGGGTTAGGAATGATGTCTTAATGGCTTTTCGCGGTAGACCTTTCAAGGATTCAGTCAATTCTCGTACTGCTCTCCTTGTGGCCCTGCTTTCTATTACCTGTTCTCAGTCCTCCATTAGATCGGGTATTGGTTGATTTCCGATCTCGAGACTTGTGTCTTTGCTTGCTGTTTTCCTTGTAGCATCTCCCGCTTAACCCCCCCTCCCCTTTTTTATTTTCGGCTTTTTTCTGGCAACTGTTTTCAGGATCTGGATTTTCTGGCATGATTGGAGCTCTTTTCCTTTCTTGGGTGGAGCTTCGCTGTAGGTTTTTTGGATTTTATCGGTTCTTGATTCTGCTGTTCTTTGGATGTTGGGCGCTTTGTTTGGTATTTTATTTATTGGAGACTAGCCCTCTATCTTGCTGTTGTATTGCACGGTTGTCATCCGACATCGTCGTTGGGCGGTGGCATTGCCGGAGCTCGATGACGATGTTTGATGGGCGGTGGTTTTTCCTGAGCTCATCAACCATGTTCCGTGTCTGTTTCTTGCAGCAGTCGTCCGTTCTGATTCGCCTGCCTATGGGGGCCTTATGCACTTTTTTCTTTTTTTTAATGGTGTTTTTCGTTCGATTTGTTGTTCTTTTTCGCTTTTGGGTTACCTGTCAGGCATGTTGACAGCTTTTGGTGATCGTTAATAAAATTTGTTTCTAGTTGGAAAAAAAAAAAAAAAAAACAAAACTGCTGGAAACAAACATCAAACCTTTTTCTTGATTCTCTTTCCTCTAGTTTCTCTCCAATACATGCAACAAACTTGAAATTCTGACTCAAAGCATATGCAACTTTCGTTCCAATAAACTATGAGCAAAAAGAAAAGAAAGAACAATATATAAACTAGTATAAACTGCATGTACATGCATTACATGCATCTAATAGATAGATGTATAAACTGCATATATTTCATGCATCTAAATGTGTGAAAAAGATTGTTATTTGACTGAATAAAGTAGAATGAAACTGTAGTAACATAAATGTGCCAAAAGGAAGCATGGAGGTAAGTCAGTTCACCTGTATGGGGAAATCCCAAAACCAACAATGCTCGCACTCTTTGCTGCTATGTGCTCATACTACAAGACTTTGAAACTCAAATGATTATTGATGTAATAATTACCATCCTTGCTTTAAAACCTTCAATTAGAAATTATGAAAATGCATCTTACTTTAAAACCAACAAGGTAACCGTTATCTTTTCTTGGTAGACTGTCCAACAACGTATGAATAATGCATTGTTTGTGTTATAAAAAAGAAAATAATAGTAAATCTAAAAAACATTCAGAAGGTGAATAAAATGTATTTCATTTACATGCTGACTTGATATCTATCCTTAACCATCCCTCGGAATTTCCTTGTAGATTTTATACCGAGTACTTTAGAACAAGCTACTTAGTATGTCTCATTAGCTTTCATTCTAATTTGAAAACACAGTGCACATCAAATAAAAATGGATAATGGCAAAAACAATTTAAATGCCAGCAAAGTAGAATGACCAATAGATTACTTACTATGTAAGTAGAGTATGAATAACCAATATTTACCATATTAATAAAAAAAGATGAAAAAAAATAAAGTCACCTAAAGCAAACAAATTCTTTGAAAGCCAAATTTTTATATCTGCTCAATCAACTATTGCATCAATAGTTGACTTCAATTTCTTTCTACGTAAATGTAGCCACTGTTATCTTCGTTCTTCCAAGAGTATTGAATGATATGATTTTGAACAAAGAAAACCCTCTTCTTCTTCTTTTACATTAAATTAGACAAGAAAAAAAAGAAGAAAAGGACAAGTTGTGTGGAAGCAACATGCTGGTTTTTTTAATTTTCAATGCTCTAAAAGTTTATGTTTCAGTACATGCCTACGTATTACTCATTGTCATCATGGGTAACACAGGTCAAGATAATGATATCAATTTGTCATTATTATTTCTCTTATTCAACACTCAGAAAATTTGGCTTCATAGGTTGATTTAAGGTATATGTATGCCAATAATAAAAATCATTACAAAATAGCACTCACCTAATGCAGTGCAAACATATATTTCTTATATAATGGCACCATTGTTTGCTTAAAAAATAGTGAAATTAACACATATGATAAGAGCTTCTAGTGGCTTGAAACCTTTTGTCGGGCAGCCACAGGTATGGTTGAATCATAAGTAAATTTTAGTTGAGGCCGAGACTTCACATCTTCACTTTCTCTTCAGCTTTTCCTCTTGATGTTTGTTTAAGCTACTAAAACTGGCTCCATTGATTATTTTTTTCCTATAAAATTCAGTTTAAGATTATCTCTGTCTTACATTGTACTAAGCTAGTTATAGGAAAGTAAAACACCGTGAACCAAAAATACTGCCAATGAAGAGGAAATCATGTATTTTATAGATGCAACTGGTCGAATGCATGTAATCTCCAAGGACTTTGCAACGTACATTTCTATCAACCTGCAAGCATAGGATTTTGCTTTGATTTTTCTTTTAGCATTAAATATTAGAAGAAAGATTGACAATATTTTACATGTAGGGTTAAAAGGTTAATACAATAATTACATTAGTGTTTTCTCTACACAGTATGAAATGACTGTTGAGGACAGAAATCAAATCGACGTGACACAATTTGATAGTGGCATGCGAAATTTCTAGGACCTCTTCTGCTCAATCAGGCAACCATCATAAAAAAGTAACGATCGAACGACAATATACATAAATAGAAATAAAAATTATATGCAGTATTTAACTATTGGTTGTCTGACAACCTTAATGACAAAGCCAAAGCTTCAAAGTTGGTCGACAACATTTTGTAAAAATAATAGCATTGTGTATCAAATTTTGATATAACAAGGCTGTATCATAGTTTTTCCTACTTAGGACATGACATTGTAAGCAATCCATGTAAAGCATAGATTCATGAACAATTTTGACATAAGAAATAACAAACAAAATCACACACTAAGGTAACGAAAATTAGAATAGACATGATCTAGTATGTCTTTCTGTTATTGTGTGTGTGTGTTTAGAGCAAATGGCTACAATTGTTTAAATGTCATGTTCACTGAAGCAACAAAAAAAACAACTGGAAACCATAGTATAACTAGTCATAACCTCTTATCTTGTACAACTTCAATAAGAATAACATATTCTAGGTAACCAAACTAGTTAGTACAAAATAGGTTGGGGGTATCTCAGATTAAAATGACCAAATCCATAAAAGCTAGCATGTCATTTTTCTTCATTTAAAGATTATGAATTCCGAATATAGAAATATATGAAAATAGTTACAATGCAACCCAAACCTATAGTGGTTACCATAACGTTTTACAAAAATAATGAAAGGAGTAACAAAAAGAAATAATTTTCTTTATGACAATAATTCAAATTATATAGAAAAATTAATTTTAATTACTTATGAACATTTTTCTAGCCTTTTGAGACACGAAATTACTAATAATATTTTCATATTCAATTTTCTTTCGAAATTATTCATATTCAAGTTCATTAAGCATATATTTTCAAGCGATAACAGTATCAAACCATATAATCATTGTTTCTAACGCATTTCTAATCACTATAAAGCATTGAAAAATATCAAATATTAATAATTATTAAAAAAATCAAAAAAGTAAGGTAACATCATTTTTTATCAAATTATATAATTTATTAAATTATATCCATAGACAACAAAATTTTCCACAAATAGCACTACAAAATGAATCTCAAAATTAAATATCTACATAAAAGAAATGGATTTGTAAAACCATTCATGAGTCAAAACTAATATTTAAAATAAAATTAACCGATTATCGTATCTATTAGGTATAATTTGCAAAAGTATTTACACACAACATACCGAATTAAGTGCAACGTTAATATTGGAGTCAAAATCAGTCTCACTAATCTAAGTTAAACTTGTCCCTTAGATCTTTTTGATCACGAAAATTTAATTATGAACATAGTTGATGAATTTCAAAATTACAGAAAATCAAGAATGCACTTCTATTTTTGGTTGTTATATAATTCCGATTCTTCCACCTAGTTTGTGAAATCTTTGCTTAGCAACGCTGACCTAGAATATTGAACAGTAAAATAATCCTATCTAATCTTGGTCTTCGATCAGAAATACAACTTTTTATGCAAAAATTGAATAACAATAACAATTAACAAAAAAATTCTTGATTACAGAAAGTAAGTCGAAATAATTTGTAGGTTTAAAAGGTACTTGCCTGCTGCCTGAATTAGAGTCACCATCGCTCGCCATAGATTTAAGTCTGAAATCAGTCGTAGCGCTGTTGTGCTGCCGCCTGGATTGCGATCTTTTTTGGGATTAGGATGACGAAGTGGATAAGATGAAAATCGAAAGGGATGCGATTGCCGATAATTAGGGCGAGGAGGAGGTAAGACAACCAAAAACGGGAGGAGAAATTAAACAGGAATTCATGAGCGAAGATAAGATTTGTGAGTAAATAGGTTTCTAATTTTGGATTATGGGAAAATGAAGGTGAAATGCGGCATAAGAACAGGGAGGAGGGAACACAAAATGTTAGAGCCCCAATCTTTTTTTTTTGTTTAACAACAGCATTGAAACAAGTAATCTTAGATAATCACTAACTACTTAACTATAGCAACCTAAGTTTTCATGCAATCCCCTTTGTTATTAATAGTAAGGTTGTTACGGTTGAACAGCTCAACCGTATCAACTGTTCATAAGGTTACCATCTATAACGGTTACAATTACGGTAACGGTTGAAGAATTTGAAAACCACGGTTAATCATACCAACCGTACATGATTGTTTTGTGTAATATTTAACATGCAAGTATAAAAACTAGCAATTTAAGTTAAAGTAATGACTTGTACACTAATAATATGTGTCTTAATGAACTAATAACATGTGCATGCATATTAGTCGTTTTATAAACAAATAAATAAATTTGCAAAAACAGCCAGAGCTATATCAATTTATCATCAATAATGCATATAATTGAAAATAAATATACGACATGCTTTAAAATTAAAAATACGATGGTTAACCATCATAGACGGTTGCAGTAACGGTTATAAGAATTTATAACCATCAACAACGGTTATGGTACGGTTACGGTTGATGGTAATAACGACGGTTACCGCAACCGTAACACCCCTAATAATTAATAGCACGTTTCTTGTAGTGGCTCTTGCTTGAACCAGAAAGTGCAGAAGGCGTAGAGGTGAGAAGTTTTAAATTATAGATACGAAGAAAAATGGACAGGTTTCA
Source organism: Allium cepa (assembly GCA_030765085.1). Taxonomy (NCBI): domain Eukaryota; kingdom Viridiplantae; phylum Streptophyta; class Magnoliopsida; order Asparagales; family Amaryllidaceae; genus Allium; species Allium cepa. The sequence continues at coordinate 7,418,325 of CM060941.1, forward strand.
AGTAAGGCGAGTAAGAAAAGGTTAGAGAGAACCGTTGCTTTGACATAACAAAAGATGTAACGTTTTCGATTTTTCGTCGCTCGAAAACCGACATTAATACGTCGATTGTATCAACTGCCGCATAATCGAAGGCCGGAAAACCGTACCATTATGGTTAAAGAAGAAGAAAGAGGTAGAAGAAGAGAGAAAAAAACAGAACAGAACAAAAAAAAACAACAGAACAATATCAGAATCTCACAATCATAGCGGAACAATATATAATAGATAAATGAATAATCTTTAAACAAAGAACTATATCAGTTATTACATTACATCGTATTACATAACATTATCAGAGTGTACAACAACAACAACAAACAGTGGAAAAGAAATACTATATACTAAATGAATACGCCATGCCATCCAGCTTGCCTCCAGCAACTCCTGAATTCCAGAATATCCTGATAACACGACTCTTGACTGCCCGTGTGGAAATTGGTGGGCACCCAGAGTTTAGGAAGGAAAACAATAAATTCCGAGCCAGTCATGTGACTGATGTGAGAACTAAAACAGTTTATCTTTAAAACAAAGAACAGGATAATTTTAAAATAGATTCGCAATGCTTTTTAGAAAATGAGACTAGCATAAGGCCTCCCGCACATACACACAATGCAAACGCAGAATCGGAGAAGATTTCTCATTATGATAGTCAAAGATGCTTGATACGCATTAAAAAGAAAACATTTGATATTATTACTAGTGCATAGTGTAGGAAAAATCATTTCGAAAGTAAAGATACAAATCTTAGCCAACATAGGCATTTCGCACTTATGCCCATTATATCTACCATCCAAACAGTGGGGCGCCACCATAAGTGAATGATAGATTCTACAACTAAAATCGTACAAGATTGTATTGTTTTTTTTGGATTTCCAACAAATGGTCAGGCCAAGGAACTTCCCATTGCCACATGGGTACGCCTCTGGAAAGACGACCCGAGAACCTAACCGGATCTCTGCCAACACAAGGCCGGGTTACCTTTCAAACTAGGTAACTACTGACACGAATATGTCATTCCCCGATCGTAACCGATCTATATCCGAGGATCCTCGATTCCAACAACCACAAAGCAATAAATTTGCAGCAACAACATAGGTTAAATATCTGGGCTCCATACCATGATACCAACTCTATCCAGAAGGAATGACATACACTAAAGGGGCACTACCCTCTAATAACCTTGCTGCATCCTTTCTGTTTTGACCATTTTCGGGGTGTGAGGTCCGACGAAGTCTCGTCCACAAAGTCACGCTTTATACAAAAGCTGTGCTTTGATCACATATGTTCAACAGCACTTCGTATGCCACATTACCAATTTGGAAATGTATCACTAGTAACCGTCAACTACATAATATCTAGGGGTTAAGCTAAGAGAATAAATTCTCCGCCACCAACGAGAACATATTTGATAGAAACCAGCTTTACATCTCAAACTGTAACATCGGACACACATCCATACAAGTCCGTTCTGGGATCGAACGGAACCGAAGGCACTTCCAAAGAAGTCCTTGCAATACAGATATTCACTAATCACGACCGGACTTCCCATGACAAAGGGTAATAAATTTCTATATCGGGGATCAGCCGATGCAGAAACATTCGACGGTAACCCTTCCGTTTTCATAAATATCCGGTCTTCAACACCGGTCATCAAATGCAATCCATAACGACGTATCACATATTCGGAATGGGTTATATGACCCCAAGGTCCTTTCTCGGCTAACCCGAATAGTGAGCGCTTATTCAAAAATAAGTATGGCATTCATATTCAAGCAAATCACAACAAATACCTATTTAAAGGTAAATATTGATAGTCGGTTATTTAACTATCAATAGGCATTCTCAACATCACTAAATTCCAAATAATTTCCCAAATTATTTATTTTCCAAAAATATCTTTACAAGGTATATAATTTCCACACTTCAACCAGTTGAAAACAATTTTTCAAATCACTTTTCACCTTTACCACTTTTTGAAAAAAAATTTCAAATCATTTCCCCATACGGGATATATTCAAAAATCTTTATTCATTTTCATTTCAAAATGGTTCATTTAAACCAATTTAATAAATCCTTACCGATTTACTTTATATTTACGTTCCAAATCCGTAAATTTATTCCCACACTTCAAAAATTAAATCAACGTTTATTTTTAAACAAATTCCCCTTTCTTTTATAAATTCCATAGTGAATTTACAATTCCCAAAATATCTATGAATATACGATTTCCCAAACCGATTTCTAATATTCATTTTCAATTTATCGTTAAAAGATAAAATCTCAAAATATTCACTTCATGTTGGAAAACATTTCCATACTTATTTAATAATAAGTAATTTACAAATCCATTTATTTTCAACACTTGGAAAATATTCAATATACTTAAATTGAAATTAAGTATATATTTCATTCTTTAAGAAATCATTCTCTTAAACACATTTGTTTGGGCCAAAACGAATGTTGCGTAAAACATCGTTACGACAACCCAAAATCACTAGTATGAGGATTCGAAATTTAGATAGATATATAAATCCCAATACTATACAAAAACATTTCCTTTCGGAAATCATTTACTATAACAACAGTGTTATAGTCCACCATTTCCTTCTATTTCTCGAAAACGTCTATTTCAACAATGAATGTTGAAATCTATGGTTTCAACACTTAATGCATTTTAAAACAACTTCAAATCATTTTAATTCTATTTAAAATATCACTTTCCCAAAACACTTTAATATATTATTCACTGTCCTAAAATCGTGAATATTCTTCGTTAACCAAATTCAACATTTTTCCACACATTTTGTTTAAAGGATTATCCACCGTCCAAAATCGTGAATATATCTCCTTTGAAAATCTAAAATAATTGACTTATCAAAATAAGTCGGTTTCGGATTTATAAAACAATGTTTATAAATCCCCATTTATATTTTTATAAGGACTTCAATTTACAAGATTTAAAAATCTTACTATTTATAAAATTCCATTTATAACCTCATTTTCAGCATTAACAGAACTTCTTTTATAATTCCATTATTTCGATTTATAAAATATATATTTTATAAATATCATCTATAAACCACTTATACTTATTCGAAAATCTCAATTAAAATGCCAAAATCCAATTTATAAGTTAATTACTTATAAATCTTTTATTTTACAAAAATCTATTCATTTTATAATTTCACAATTTATAAATCTATAAATTTTATTCACTTGTGAAATCCATTTATACTTCATTTTAACACTTATAAAAACTCGTTTTATAATTTCTATATTTTTTTTATTTATAAATATTAATCTTAGAAATCTTTTATATAAACCGTTTATAATGATTCAAAAATCTCAATTTAAATAAACCAATCCTTTTAATAATTTACAAAACGTTATTTAAAACTTATATAACTCCGAAATCATACTTAAGTACTATTTTCCAAAAATATAACTTTTATAACAATAAAATTATAATGTTTATTTATTTTAACAATTCAAAATTTAATAAAACGTATACTTTCAAAAATCACTTTAAAATTCTTTTTAAAATCAAAATCATTATTTTAAAACATCAAAAATGGATCCGATGATGCAACAGCACCAAATAGTCAACCACGACATCCAAATATCATATATCGATATGATAATCAACAAACATCACAATATCTGTAATCAAATAAATACTGGTGAGGAATCCAGTTGGATCCCTCCAACCTGTTTTCCTACATCCAAAGATGTTAGCACAATACCAATTCCGTTCCAATACGGAATATCGCGGTATATAGGATTTATAAAATATTATCCGCTATTATGCGGCGCAATAGGGTCTCATCCGCCATATAATGCAGGAAAATCAACTCCAAGTACATAAATAATACCAATTTCACTTTGCAGTGAAATATTTGCGGTATATGTTTTTAATAAATAACCCCCGCTTAATAACGGCGTATAATGTCTATTTCAAAACAATAGATTGCAATTTATCATCCAAGCATGCAAATCAGCACAATTAAGCAATTTTAAATCTAGCTATTTAAAATTTAAATCGAAACTAATTCGATTGAGTGAGAAGTTCTCACCTTGATTTCAATTCCGTTCCAGCGTTTTATTTCGAATAAAATTAAACAAGCGTTTAATTTTATCCAAAATTTTCACTGACTCCAATCAACTCCAATCCAGTTTCATTGCGTAGTATTCGTCAATACGGTTCCAACACAACTGGTTTCGTAATTTTTCAACCTCGTATGAAAGAGTTATGCTATTTTAAAGTTTGAACGATTTAAATATAATTAAATTACAATTTGTTTTAACCTAAATAAATCCGGGCCGCTGGATTTTTGTTTGCTTCAGATCTGGACCGTGCCTTCTTCATCTTCCTCTCCCAGACATCATACGTGAAAAACAACCTATTAGCCGCCACCCTTCCACAAATTTTCACTACCACCTCGTCGACTTCCAGAACGATCAGCTAGCGCCACCACGAAGCCCATCACCAGAGCCACCTACGCCGTGAGTGCGGCCAGACTCGGCTCCCCCCTTTCCTCGATTTGCGTGAAAAACGCAGCGGCTTTGAACTGAAATTGCCATCGATCCGTGGTTCCGTTTCCGATCTCCACCGTTGGATAGCTAGATCTTGATGCCCTCTATAGCTTTGTAGTTAACGACTTTGGCTAAATGTTTACGGATTGGAAGGAAAAGAGGGAAGAAAATCGAGCATTTCTGGCCATTAACTGTAGAAGGTGGCGGTTGGCTCAGAAGTTAGGGTTTTGGTTTTCTTATTTTGCAAATCGAAGAATGGGGGGGGCCTTTTATAGAAAATTGCCAAATTACTATTCATCCAAAATTTTCCAAACTCAAAACGAAGCATGCCGACTGGCGTTTCTAGGGTTTACCCCGCGTTCCGGATACAATGGAATAGCTTTCGGAGGCTAATTCCATCGTACGTGCGAGTTACGGAAATAAACGATCAAATTTAAATTAAATCGATTTAAACTAATTTCTATGCGTTTTTGGTTGCCCCGGACAAACGGTAAATCCGATTGACACGAAATTTGAAATCATACAATAATATCACATTATGGATCCGATGAAACTAGTTTCGTTGAAATCCGAAACTGTTTGAAAAATGGCTATTTTAACTCGTCAATTTAAATATTAAAATATTCAATTTTCACAAATTAACTTTAAATTCAATTTTAAAAGTTCACAAACATCTTTCTAACTCCAACATGATTAAATAAAATTTTACAAATCAATTTTAATCATATTTAACCCAATTTTCAATTATTTCTGTATTTTCACATATTAAATTATCGATTTAATTATCCAATTAAATCCAATTATTCGAAATAAAATTTATTCGACTTATAAATTTCACTTATTAATATTTAAAATCAATTAAATATACAAATTTTAATTGACAGAAATTCTGGGTCGTTACAAAAGAGAACTTTACAAAAGAATAAAGTAGAAGGAATAGATTACGTGAAATGAGCCCTATTTCTCCCTTCCAATGGCCACTTCACTTACTTACCACTTACTTACTAAATATCGGCTTGAACAAGGAAAGTAGCACTAGAAAGAAAAGCAAATAAAGAGAGTTCAAGATAAAACAAAATAGGTGTAGGGTTCAAAGTAGCGAAGAGGCTTTGATGACGAAGGTACGAAGTGGATTTCTCGTGGTCCTCCCAATGAATCATTTTTATTCAATAATTATACATTAATTTTTGAATTTTAAATCAATCTTACTTTTTGGTGTGAAAGAATGAAAAGTTTTCAGGTTCGTGGGTTTTTGATCTGCGTATAAAGATCTGCATTGACTATCGCCGGTTAGAGTTGGCCGCCTATTCTAGCCGTCGTCGGCCGACGCAAAAGGCTAGTGTCGATTTTTGTAGAATATTTGTTTCAAAAAAAATTATTATTTCAAACTAAAATTAATTATTTCTTAATTTATTATTTCACTTCACTTTCTTAATGTTATAATTCATTCATCTATTTAAATTTTTTATCAACTAAATTTGAATTCTTAAAACATATTTTATAATTTGGTTAACTATTTGAAATTTAATTTACCAATTTTTTGTAAACTAAAATTTGAATTTTGCACTTATAATAAATTTGAATTTGAATTTTCCAATATGAGCAGAAAGCAGAAATGGATGCTTATCGAGACAGACAACAGAAATGGAGGTGCAGTTGGAGAGGGCAGATTTGGTGGTGGGGTAGACTGTGCGGTGATGTAGGAATTTCGAGCGTTGGAGGACAGAGACAAGTTGGTCTGAGGTGAGTTGGAAGAGGGTTTGCAGGAGCAATTTGGGGTTGGAGGTGGAGTTTGCTGGGGCAGATTGGGAGAGGGCGTCCTCGCACCAGTGGCGGTAATGGGTGGGTCGGCAGATGAGTTTGATCGATTTCATGGCATCGGAGGAGGAAGAGGAGGAGGAGTAGGGGACTAAGGCTACGGTGCCAACGACTGCTCCGAGGAGGATCAGGAGGGCGGATGTGATGGCACTGGCGGTCTTCTTCTTCCTAGCAGATGGCTCCTCCTCGACTTTTACTGTCTGGACTTCCATTTTTTATTTTCTTCTCTGTGTTGATTTTGAATTCTAACTAGTGGAGTTAAATATTATACCGAGGAACCTGCTCATTAGCAACAAGTACACCACGAAATTTCATAGAGACCCCGCCACCGACGTGAAAGAAAGATTTTTGGAGTGAAAATGCACCACTTTAGTATACTTTTTTTTAAGCAAGGAAAATTTTATTTTAACTCTGTACTGTTGTTTATGCTTTTAAACTAGTGCCAACTCTTCCGAATATATTTTTTTCCGAAAAAAAGGTAAAAAGGGTCCGACCCAAGTTAAATAACAAAATGTCGGGTAGATAACCCCTCTACCCGAAAACAACATTATAAACTCACAAACCCTAAGTAGGATTGCCGACGTAAACTACTTTACAGAAATATTTCGAGCTATACTCGACAATGACGGAAGGCGATTCAGAAAGCCGAAGCCCTCACATCTCCTTTCTTCACTCCACTCATTTCACCACGTTCCCAATATGATAAGCTCTCGTTCAATTCTCCTCTCATACCCCTACGCCTTTCATCATTGCTCGAGTAGTTGAATCTATTGGATATGAAAGTAAGATTGTTAGATCTAGCGTCACTTCGACGCAGATCTGACGCTTCCTTCTTCAGATGGTAGTTGTCAGTCATGACAGCCTACAAGTTCAAATTATTAGCTTTTGAAACTTGTTTGAAGTGAGATTCACTGCTACCAGTTGCATACAAGCTCCTACTCACAGTATTAGCCACAAAATCCCGTTGATTGTAGGAGTTAGACTCACGAGTCAGATTGTTAGAAAGCTTGTCAATTTGGAAGCTTATTGGTCGCAATAAATACACTTCTAAGTGCTTAATTGCTTCCCACTTCAGAAATCCAGTCATCGGAAAAGGAAGTGAACTTGGTTTGGTTTTTAATAATTTTCTTAGATTTTTGAAGAATGATCTTGCTGTTAGTGCTAATAGTTAACCAAATCTGCTCTTTATTTTTGCTGCCTTTATTATATACATGCATATTTCTTTCTTTCCACAAATTATACACTTCAGTGGTTACGAGAATGTGAGCATAGTCTATTTCCTTGGACTTTGATCTGAATTTGTTGTTAATAACTTTGATAACATGCATCATGTAGCATCCTGATATTTTCAAACATTCGCATCCACACTTGCCAGATTTGAAGTGCTCAAAATATCAGATTGTTAATTATATTTGGCAGGACTCGGCATATACAGTAAATAAATAAATCATAGAATCACAGACACATTGTAATATAACAATAATGAAGCGAAAACAAGAGAATAGTAGTTCATAAAGCTAGTGTATATATAACAGAGTTAAATAAGATACAACAGAAGTGTCAAATACAATAGTCAAATATAAGATCAGAATACATCACTGGAATCATTGAATAGCTGAAAGTTGGATAGATAGCTGGATCTACAAGCGATGCTCCGACTACAAAGGTGAGTAAGCAAGATTTATATTTGTGAAATAATTAATTTATTTTAAATTAATTAAAGATGAAGCAATTAATTTAATTCACTTTAAATTAATTAGAGATAGAGTTAGTTAATTTAATTCATTTTAAATTAATTATATTGTGATTGAGTAAATCATTGCTTTTGTATAAATGGATAGTATTGATTGCCTTGAATGGTTGTGATCTCAGAAATGAGATAAGTAATGTTGTGTATGAATGCTTGGTTGCATTGTGATCATAACATAGATTATCTATTGTGATGGTGATATATGGATTATCTATTTTGATATTGATAATGTGGATCATCTGTTTATTTTGATAATGTTGATTATCAATTGTGATTTGTGAGTTATCTATCTGTGTGTATATGCATAATTGAATTGTTTTAAACTTTAAAACAACTTTGACATAAAAGACACGCTTTGGATTTCGATGAGACCGGGATCGGCTTTCCATATATTGGATATTCGAAAACCACATCGATCCAAATTAACGATAGGTCATGAATCTCTTGTGAAGAGTGAAGACTCGAGGTGTAAGGACTATTCGTCAGTATAACTCTAGGGGTGATTCCGTGACGAGTTTGACGAAAATAGTACTTACAGGTTCGAGATGGTGATTTAGAGTGCAAGGGCTATGGTCGTTGACTCTGAGGGTGATTCCAATAATGAGTGCAACGAGATAGTGCCTTCGGTTTCGTTCGAACCCGGAACGAACTTGTATGGATTGAATGCTTTCAGAACATCGTCAGGTGGACGATGAGCATTCTAAGTGATGTGTTCACTAAAGGTAATCATAGCATCAAGCCTCATCAACCGGGAATGGCTAAAACAGGGGAGGTGTAGCAAGGCTTCGTGGGTAGCCCTCATTGGAGAGTGAGATTTACCCCTGTCTAGAGGTCCCTTTTATTTCGGTTGTGTGGACAGTAGTTGTGCTCCAACTATCGAGGTTGTCTTGTTCGAAACTGTTCAGTAAGGAATGGTTCCAGCCTTGTGTTGCAGGGGAGCGGGCGTACTCCTCGGTATAATGTTGACCTAGGCCATGTACTGTGACGGACGGTACCCCAGTAGCCCTGCCATTGTATGGAATCCAAAATCCAATAAGTGCCAACGGTTTTGATTGTATTACCCACTTTTGTGGCTAGTAGTTAGAATTTAATAATGTAACAATTTCGGCTATTTCATATTTATTTGAAAACCCTAGACCTATTATAATATCACTGAATTTCCTATCAAATGTTTCGGTTAGCGTAAGATAAAAACTTTTCCATTTTTATGTGTGGGAAGTCTTACGTGATACCTTTCATTTCAAAAGGTTTTGAAAATTAAGCAACCATTAACCTGTTACTCACACTAGACCCATGTCTGACCCGGAGTTTATTCCGTTTTCTTAAACTCTTGGGTACTTAAATTTTTACAAGTAGCCAAGGGATTCAGGTCACCTTTGACGAATTATGGAGGAGCAATGGAGCAGGATGCTTCTGCGTGTAGATATATAGATTTCCGCTGTGTAGATTTCTCTGAGTAGTTCCCTTGTATTGTATTGAGTTGTATAACTAGACAGGTGTTTATAACTGTCTAGTATGTGTTGTATTATCTGTGTAACTCTGATAATGAATTGTAATCTATGCAATATTTATGTTATTAATATAATTTATTCGTTCCGCTGTTTAGATTCTGTTGTTGTTTCTTCTTTCTCTTCTTTCTTTTCTCTTTACTATTCCTTTCTTTCTTATTAATGATGCGTCATTCTGTAGAGACGGATGGCGGGTCATTACAGTGGTATCAGAGCATTATGTTGAGTGAATACCTAGGCTCTGTAGTGGTGTCTATCTTGAGAGAGCGTAGTTGTAATTTTAATATATATATATAAATATATTTATTTCTACCTATCTATTGGGTTACCTGTTCAGGTTTTCCAATATAAGTTATTAAGGTAGATGGGATAGTGGTGTGTGTAACACGACTATCATTGGTTGGAGTTTGAATGTTTGAGGTTGGAAGTGTATTTGTCGAGACTGTAGACCTAATACCGTCTCGAGTGAATTTTGTGGTGATGTAGGATTTCATTGATCTCTGAAGGAAACCTGTTAAGGTTCGGAATTCAACTTTGAAGTGTAAGTTGGATCGCGCTCGTGTGGGCGGATTTTTGAGAATTTGGATCTGTCGGTTAGGCAAAAGCAAGTGATGGTATTTTGATACCTCAGGAAGTAGTAGCTGCGTGACGAGATGTAGTGACTATGGATGTTCCCGAAGATGTTTTCTTTGGAACAAGTTAAGGAGGTGAGTCTGCTTCAGTGTTGTGGCTGTATTCAGTTGGTGTTTCTGTTTTCTTTGAAGCCCGAGTTTCTCGGAGATCTTTGGATTAGGATTCTTTGGCATCTGTGACAGCAGTGCAGCTCGGAGTGTTGTGTGTCGGCAGGGAGTCTTCTGGCTGAGCAGTTTTTCTGGAGGTGGGGTTCAGAAGCAGCAGAGTGGACCCATTTTTGGGTGGATTGGCTAGTGAAGAGTAAGCTGTTCTGTTTGGTAAAGGGAAAGCAGTTTTCCTTGGATTTAGTTTGAATTGATCGCAAAAGTGACTTGCGATTGTTTGAGTAATCTCTTGGGTTGTCTGAGTTTTTCTGGATGTCTTCAGGGAGTCAAAGTTTTGTTCGCATCTGGAGATTGAGTTTCCTTATCGTTTGGGTTTCCAGGAGGGGTACCAGTGGTTCAGCTTAGTGGAAGAATGGTTCCAAGGGTTTGGATTGGTGTAGCAGCTCAGGTTTTGGAGAAGCTTCTGAGTTTTCTTTATGGATCTGATGAACCATATCTCTGGGATGTGTTGTTGAGTTGTGCTCATGTTCTTCTTCAGCATTCTCTTCTACTTCGGATCAGAGTTGAGAAGCGGAAGCAGTTTAGAAGTGTATCTGCTTTTCTTTTCTGGACAGGAGGAGTGAGTTTAATCTTCTGATGTTTGAGGAGTAGGGTTTGATCTTGATTGATCTTGAGGAGATCATTTTGTTGAGATGATTGGTCTAGTTTGTTTCTAGAGACATTAGCGAAGGTTGAGCTGATCAGGAAGGTTATAGGCAGCCTTGGATCGTCTGGAGAGTTTTATGGATAAGAGTCGGAGGAATTTGGATTTCGGAATCAGAGATTTGACTTTCGATAAGTTTTCTCCAATCGAAAAGGAGCTATAAGATTGAGTAAGGCTGGAAAGCTAGCTCTGAGGTGTTTTGGATCTTTTCTGTGATTTTGGAGATTAAGTGATTGATCTACAGGATTGGATTGCCAGTTCGGATAACTGGGATTCGATGAGTTCACGTATCTCTGAGGGAGTACGTGTTTGATCTATCTCTGGTTGTGGAACCAGCAGTTCTGCAATTTTGGTTGTTGAGTCAGACTCGTCTGTAGTCTGATATCTTGTCTAGTGTTATAGATATAGATGAATAGAAGCTTTGTAGCTTCATAGTATTGATTATTTGGATCCTATAGAGCGAGTATCCCGGTATATATATATACACACCTAGGGAAACTCGAAGAAATTTTATCCAAAATTTTGTCTGGATTATTAGATTTGTTTGATTGGTTGAATTGGTTGTTTTGGTTGTTAGCATATGTTTGATATATGCTTATGTTTTAAAATTAAATCTTTAATGAGATTATTAAATTACCTTTGTTTTAAATTTCGGGTACGAAATTCTTTTAAGGGGAAGGATTGTAACATCCCGGAATTTTTAACAATATCAATTTAATAATCTGTATTAAAAATTAAATTGATATTTTTGTTAATAATAATTCAATTTGATTTAATAATCTTCTTCAATAAATATTTAATTGGTTATTTTATTTTTAAAAAATAATAAATGGATTTCTATTTATAATATAAATATATAGTTTATATTGTAAATAGATTAGTATGGTTTTAAATTTAATAAAAAAAACATATTTTCTAATTCTAATATTTGTAGTGATTTGGAAATTTGGTTTTATTTAATATATAAAGTTTTCAAAGCTATTTAATAAATAAATAAATGATTTTTAAATTGTTAAGAAAAATGTTTAAATGTTTAAAATAGTTTTAGCTTGAGTTTTAAATTTAATTAAATTGATAAAAGAGTTTTATAGCTTAATTAAATAAGTAATTTATTAATAAAATAATAATTTCTTTTATAATTATTTTAATTTAATAATAAGATATTTATAAAAATAATATTAATAGTGTATTGATTTACAAATAAATTTTGAATAAAATTTGCAATTGTTATTTCAAATTAAATTTTTATTTATAACTTGATTTTTAAATAATTGACTTTGAATTTAATTTGAATTTAAATTATAAAGTATAAATTTTAATTGTTTTAATTTCCATATGTATAAGCTTTATTTATAAGTATAAATTGTTTTTAGTTCCTTTATAAATTTATATACATATTAAACTAAAAAATTAAAATTAGGCTTAGTATACATAATAACTTGTAAATTAAATATTAATTACCCTAATTAAGACAAGTGTTGCATTCTTAAGCTTAATTAAACAAATGTTACAAGATTAAACATTCAATTTGACAAATGTAGAAATTTTTTATAAGTGGCACATTTTGGTTTTAATTTTCTTTTATTAAATTAAATATGAAATTAACCTATATAAGTATACATTCATTCCCATTCTTTTTCTCATTTCCTAAAATCAAAAGAAATCTTCAAAACACCTCTTCAAAAATCAAAACCCCTCATGATCTAAAAATAAGTAAAACATCCTTCTAGTTCAAAACAAAATAAAAATCCTTGCAATTTCACAAAAAAACTATATCCTATAGCTTCAAAAACCTGCATTTTCTATTTTCAAATAAAAGTATCTGCACCTCTTCAAAAATCAATACACTTATCATTTTTAAACTCCTTAATTCAATTCTGTTCTACCCCATTTTGTTTTCTTTCCCTGCAATCTTGAAACCTGCGCCTGCTATTTTCACAAAAAGCAAGTTCAAAGGGAAATCTGCAATCCAAGTTTTAAAATCCAAAAAAAAAACAAGTTGAATCTGGAAAAAATATCAAGTCTTCCTGCAATATCTTCAGCAAAGTTTCAAAAGCAACAAACATGCATGCAGTTTCAGAACCAAAAGCATTTCAAGTTTAAAAGTATCATAAGCTTTTCAATATGGGTGTTCCGTTCTTCATATTATATCAGGTGAGTAACTTTTTAAATCTAAAAAGTTTATAAAAAAATGGTTGCATGCTTGGATACTGAAATAAATAAGTTTTGTATGTGTGATTGTTGATGTGAAGTGTATTTGTATGCATTTTATTTAAATGTCCTCTGTTATGTTTTCCAGTAACCCTGTTTTGTTTTAAATACATGTTCTTTTTGATCTAATCTCTGCAGAATTTAGTCTACATACAATAATTGTTTGTTTAAATTATTAAGTAAGTTAAAATTTAATTAAGTTAATAATAAAATGGGATGGCTCTGGAAAAACCAAATAAGTGAGCAATGTTCAAAAATAACTGAAGATTTAATCATCATGTTTTCTGGATTCATGAATATAGGTTGAATACTAAAATCATAATGTGATTTTAAAAAAAACTATAATTTTTAATAGAAGGGTTAAGGAGCAGTTAGGGGATGAACTGCATTTGAACTTTGGGGTTGCTCTGGTGATTTATGCATCTGGAGGGAATGGGGTTCTTCCTGGTGATGGAAGAGAGGTAGGAGAAGATGGGAAAAATGCTATTTGGTGATGAAAGTCACCAGAGAGGTTGCGGCAGTGGAAATCAAATTGGAACCCTAGTTTTTCACTGGGACTTTTGAATCGATCATTTGGGTATGCAGGAGTGATCGAGTGATATGATATTTTAGGAATGGGTAGCATAATCGTAGTTGAAGCCATGGCCGAAGTCGCTGACCTGCTGATGGTCGGAGTGGCGAGCAAGAACGTTGACAGGTTTGGGTCGTGGAGGGGGTCTGATGTTTCCAGGTTTAGAAATAGTGCTCGTTTTTTATTTGAGAAAGTGTAGTGGTTTTTGGCGGGTCGCGATGTTGTCAGTGGATGATCGCTGATGGGTAGAGGCGTTGGTGAATGGCCGGTGATGGTCGGAGCCACGGTGCACGTGCACTGTGCAGTTGAAGTCCATGTGAGTGTGTTAGTAGTGTGTAGATTTTGAACTCGGGATTGAACTCGAATTATTCGAGTTTTGACCCGAAGCAAAGGAGGTAATTACTCGAAGAATGTATTGGGAGGTCTCGGGTTTCAGGAAATGTTATAGGTTTTGACAAACCTGCACCCAGTTTGCATAAATTTTTAGAACCAGAAGTTCAAAAAAAAAGGGTTTTAAACCTAGTTTAAATTCAGGTTTGAATTTTTGAAACTCAGGTTTAAATTTAAAATCTCAGATTTTAAATAAAAATAAAGTTTAAGCTTTAAACTTGTTTAACTACTTTATTTGGAAAAGTAGTTTAAAACTTTTAAAAATGAAGTTTTTAAGATATGAGAAAGATTTGAAATTTTATTTAAATCTGGTAATCTAAAAGTTAAACTTGAACTTCAGTTTTTAAAATTAAAGGAAGATTTAAATTTTAAAGATTTAAACTAAATATGGATTGAAGTTATTGAATTTTAAAATGAATTTAGATTTAAAATTCATTTTAAGACAAACACTTGTTTGTCTTGCAAATTTTAAAAGTTTTAAAATTGTTTAAACTTTGATTAAGTTTAAGTTTATTCATTTTAAATCTTGTATTTGAAATGAAATTTAAAAGTAGTTCAAAAGTACTTTGCTTAAATAAATTGTTTTTAAACATAATTAAGGAATGTTTTAACTTAAAATTAAGTTAAGAATTAATGTTTTGAAATTAATTTATTAAAAAGGTAATTAAGGAATAATTAATTAATTTAAATAATTAATTAATTAAGGTTTAATAAATATTGATTAATGATTAATCAATTTGAAACTAAAGATCATTAATTAGATTTTTAAATTAATGATTAAAGAATTATTAATTAAGTAATTAAGCTTTAATCAAGGTTAACTAATTATATAATTAGACTTTAATTAATGGATGATTAAAGATAATTAAATTTTTAATTAATCTCAGTTAATTACTTAATAAAAATAACTAGAGAATGGTTAATGAAGGTCATTAACCAGGATTATTAAATAATTAATTAATGTGGTTAATTTTTCATAATTAATTACATTAATTAATTTAATAATAATCAATTGTGAATTGTTGAGAATAATTACTTGAGGAAGTAATTAAGAAATTAATTACTTAAGGTAATTAATTATGTTAAATGTGATTGTTTAATTTAATTAATTAAGTTTAATTAATTGTAAACACTTGGGTTTTTTTTGAAGATAATTACTTTAGATAATAAATGGATCTGGAAATTACGTAGTGAAGTAATTGATGGATAATTACAGGTTGTAATTAATTGAAGATGTTTAAGAATGAAGTAATTTGGAGTATAATTACTTAGAAATTAATCAAGGGATTAATTAAGGAATCGATTAAGGAATGATTGATTTATTTTAATGAGGTAATTAAATTAGTTAGTTACTGAATGATTAATTTGGAATTATGGGTTAATTACTTAAGGTAATTAATTTAAGAAGGTAATTAATTAAATTAAGGATCATTAATTAATATAATTAATGATGTAATTAAAGTTGATTAAATATGATTAATTAATCAATGATTAGTAATTAAGGGTAACTAATTAATGTAATTAATTAAGGATTAAGGTAATTAATTTTGCTTAGTTAATTAATTGAAGTAATTAAAGATTAATTACTGTTTTTGGTTAAGAATAATTAATTTGTGAAATTAATTAAGGATAATTACATGAATGTAATTAATGATAATTAATCAAGGGTGATTAATTAAGGTGATTATTTTGGATGATTAATTGATGGTAATCAATTAAATGATGGAGTAAGAAAGATTTATATTTGTGAAGTAATTAATTTAATTTATTTTAAATTAATTAAAGACGAAGCAATTAATTTAATTCACTTTAAATTAATTAGAGATAGAGTTAGTTAATTTAATTCATTTTAAATTAATTATATTGTGATTGAGTAAATCATTGCTTATATATAAATGGATAGTATTGATTGCCTTGAATGGTTGTGATCTCAGAAATGAGATAAGTAATGTTGTGTATGAATGCTTGGTTGCATTGTGATGATAACATAGATTATCTATTGTGATGGTGATGTATGGATTATCTATTTTGATATTGATAATGTGGATCATCTATTTATTTTGATAATGTTGATTATCAATTGTGATTTATGAGTTATCTATCTATGTGTATATACATAATTGAATTGTTTTAACTTTGAAACAACTTGGACCTAAAAGACACGCTTTGGATTTCGATGAGACCAGGATCGGCTTTCCATATATTGGAAATCCGAAAACCACATCGATTCAAATTAACGATAGGTCGTGAATCTCTTGTGAAGAGTGAAGACTCGAGGTGTAAGTACTATTCGTAAGTATAACTCTAGGGGTGATTCCGTGATGAGTTTGACGAAAATAGTACTTACAGGTTCGAGATGGTGATTTAGAGTGCAAGGGCTATGGTCGTTGACTCTGAGGGTGATTCCAATAATGAGTGCAACGATATAGTACCTTCGGTTTCGTTCGAACCCGGAACGAACTTGTATGGATTGAATGCTTTCAGAACATCGTCAGGTGGACGATGAGCATTCTAAGTGATGTGTTCACTAAAGGTAATCATAGCCTCAAGCCTCATCAACCGGGAATGGCTAAAACAGGGGAGGTGCAGCAAGGCTTCGTGTGTAGCCCCCCACTGGAGAGTGAGATTTACCCCTGTCTAGAGGTCCCTTTTATTTCGTTTGTGTGAACAGTTGTTGAGCTCCAACTGTCGGGGTTGTCTTGTTCGGAACTGTTCAGTAAGGAACGGTTTCGGTCTTGTGTTGCAGGGTAGCGGGCGTACTCCTCGGTACGTTGATCTAGGCCACGTACTATGACGGGCGGTACCCCAGTAGCCCTGCCATTGTATGGAATCCAAAATCCAATAAGTGCCAACGGTTTTGATTGTATTACCCACTTTTGTGGCTAGTAGTTGGAATTTAATAATGTAACAATTTCGGTTATT
The DNA here is from genome assembly GCA_030765085.1 of Allium cepa. NCBI lineage: Eukaryota > Viridiplantae > Streptophyta > Magnoliopsida > Asparagales > Amaryllidaceae > Allium > Allium cepa. The sequence continues at coordinate 7,435,507 of CM060941.1, forward strand.
TCATATTTATTTGAAAACCCTAGACCTATTATAATATCACTGAATTTCCTATCAAATGTTTTGGTTAGCGTAAGATAAAAACTTTTCCACGTTTATGTGTGGGAAGTCTTACGTGATACCTTTCTTTTCAAAAGGTTTTGAAAATTAAGCAACCATTAACCTGTTACTCACACCAGACCCATGTCTGACCCGGAGTTTATTCTGTTTTCTTAAACTCTTGGGTACTCAAATTTTTACGAGTAGCCAAGGGATTCAGGTTAGCTTTGACGAATTATGGAGGAGCAATGGAGCAGGAGACTTCTGCGTGTAGATATATAGATTTCCGCTGTTTAGATTTCTCTGAGTAGTTCCCTTGTATTGTATTGAGTTGTATAACTAGACAGGTGTTTATAACTGTCTAGTATGTGTTGTGTTATCTGTGTAACTCTGATAATGAATTGTAATTTATGCAATATTTATGTTATTAATATAATTTATTCGTTCCGCTGTTTAGATTCTGTTGTTGTTTCTTCTTTCTCTTCTTTCTTTTCTCTTTTCTATCCCTTTATTTCTTATTAATGATGCGTTATTCTGTGGAGACGGATGGCGGGTCATTACATTAAGAGAGATAATAGGGATCAAGAAAGCAAGTAGAAAAGTTAGAAAGAAAGTTAACAATGATTTCAGAAGTTAATCTCTATTTATAGATTTCAAAGAGTTGCATCGAATAGTTACAATCGTTCAAAATATCCATTACTATTTGCAGATATGCTCATGAATGATCACATCCATTTGAGATGACTTTTCAGAAAGTAGCTGTTATCAGGTAATCAGTCGACTGAGTATGAAAAGTCAGTCTATTGAATATAAACATTAACTTATGTGGCAAATTGAAAAATTATTTTTGCACAAAGGACTTCTAGCTCAAGTAGTTAGAGTTATGACACTTTAGACAAAGGTTCTGGAGGTCAAGGATTCGGGCTCCCGAGATATCATAACGAGCGTTCTGCTTGAACAAAGTATCGCTCTTATTATTAAAAAAATGTTCTTGTTCAGTCGAATGTATATATTTTTAGTTGATTGAACAATATAAAATATGTTTTTTTATATAGACAACCCATTTTAAACATATTTAACTCTTTGATCTTTGAAATAACTATATGCAGGTGTGTGTGCGCACATGAACTACCAAGGAGATTTTACAAGTATATCTCGGACTAACTACATACATTTGACTTGACGATATGTATTTCCTTAGCTTTTGATATGTTGATGATCTGCATTGCTTTCTCTTTGATTCTATAATTCAAGAGCTTCTATTATCTACATAATACTATATTCTACAAATATATAGAGATATAGTTGCCTTTATTAAAACATACAAACATGGTTCTAACATTACTAACACATAGGTACCAACGTGTCTTCAATTTCGTATAATCTACTAACGGTAAAATGGATATTTTTTCCATTTTGAAATATAAATATATAAGGAAATCAAGTTGCGGAAATATCATATTATCGTCTCTTTATTTAAAATTTTTGTGATTATGAATTTTGCACCTTCATATTTTGCATGAGGTTATCAGATCATGAATTTGGTATCCTTCGATATAACATTTGAATTTTTGATGGATAATATTTATTTTTAGTATTATAGTTGCATAATTTTAAAATAGAACTTTATAAAATCATGTCATGTGGTTCTTATTCATATAATTTGCACTTTTTCAAATAAATTATGATCGTGTTCAAGTAGTTGAAATCACCAGAGTTGGAATACGCATAATTAACGAGTAAAGTTTTTTAAGAAGCCTAATACAGCAAAATTGCAACAATGGATAATAATATACACAATCATTAGTTTAATTTTTTTACATGATCTATAAAACTAAATGATACTCTAGATGTTAAACTTATATGGTAAAACCGTCTAACTATCACTTCTCATCTATGCTATCAGTTTGAAAAACGGTTTTAAGTTTAGTTTGTTTTTATGTTTTAGCCTTAAACCTAATTCTATGTTTTAATTTTTTTTTAAATTTCTATGAAGAGTATGTGTTATTTTGTTGACTTAGAACTTTGATAACATGTTTTTTTATAGTTTAGTCATTGCTAATATTATAAATAAACATGACCATGTTTTAGGTCATACTAATGATATATTAATTTATTGAATTAGCATCAAAGTGAATCAGTACATCAAAGAAAAATAAATTGAAATCAATGGAATTAGTTCTCTATTTATTTTGAATTCGAAACAAAAATAGAAATATATTAATTAACTCACACTTTTAGATGCATATAACAATAAATATATTCATTCTCAAGTTTGATCTAATTTTATATTTGTTATTATGTGAAATTTTTATATCAATAATTGTCTACAAATTGAAATGGAATTTATATCATTATTCCTTTAATTAACTTCAGGAAGGTTGAATTAGCATATAACCAATAGATTTAAATTGCACGATTGCTTCAAAAGAATGAACATTATTTGGTAAAATAATATATTTTGTTCTATTAACACATCAAGTTTATAAATTCTTACTTTCTACTTTATGAAATTTTAAAACTATCAACTAGTATATTTTATTTTGAAAATAATTATAAATTTATCAGAGAATATATGTAATTTAATTTGAAACTTGTTTTTCAAAGTTAAGCAAGGTTGGTTGGACCACTATAAGTATTTTAATAATTAAGAAAATTAAATATTACAAGCTATAAATATAAGGCCGAGAGCTATTATTGGTTAACTTGAAATGTTGCATGTCTATTTTTTGGTTGATTATTGATGATTTCGGATTTACATTTAATGAGTAATGAATATTTTATTAATATTCCATCTATAATATTTAATTAACCAACTATACTTGAATTGTCAAATTAATGGTAATTAATTCATTTAACTAGCACTAAAGGTAATTTATGATATCCCAGAAATTTGGCAATATAAATTTAATAATCTGTGTTAAAAATTGAATTGATTTGATAATTTTTATTAATAAATTTTGAATTGATTTAATAATCTTCTTTTAATAAATATTTAAATTGGAAGATTTTATCTTTTTAAAGCAAATAAATTGTTTTCTATTTATAATATATATAATTTTATATATTGTAAATAGATAAGCTTTGACTTGGAATTTAGTAAATGAAGTAATTTTCTAATTCTAATTTATTTTTGGTAAATTGGAAATTTTGATTTAAAATTTAACATTTAACTTTTCAAAGCAATTGAATAAATATCTATATGGTTTGCAAATATTAAAGGTAAATCTTATTTATTTTTTAATTAATTTAGATATGAATTTAAATTAGATTAACATTAAAAGCTTTGTTTTATTTTCTTTTTAAAATACTGCTTGAAATTATATATAAGAATTTAAAAATACAATATTAATATCTTGAGTAATAGAAGTAATTTATAATCTCTTTATAAATTATTTAAATGGTTAAATTTGTTATTTTCAAATAATAATGATAATACTTAGTTCTTATGAACATAAATAAATTTTGTTAGAAATAGGATTTGTTGTTTTTAAATTTAATAAGAGTTATATATGCATATATATATATATATAACTTGATTTTTAAATTAGGTTTTATAATTTAATTTAAATTTGAATTTAATGTTGTGAAATTTAAAAGAATAAATACTTAAAAATATTTGAATAAGCATTTAATTATAAATTGTTTTGTTTTATTTTTCTATAAAGAAAAAGGAAGAAATTTATTTATATATACATAGAAAGTAATAAATTAAGATTTAAAAGTTTTTATAAACAATTTAAATTTAAATTAAATTAAAATATTTAAAGAGACATGTGTAAATCTCTTAACACACCTTAATGACATGTGTTGAATCATAAAATAAAATAAAATGACAAATGTTAGAAATTAGAACAAGTGTCCTATTTGATTTATATTTCTTTTTCTTTTATTTTAATTAAATCAAAAACTACTTATATAAATACATTACTCCTCATTTTATTCTTTTTTCTATTCTTTTTTTTTTCAAAACTTAAGTAATCTTCAACTGTAAGAAATCTGAAATCAACATTCTAACCTAAATCTAAATTCTTGTTCATCTTCTTCAAATCACCCAAAATCTGGAATTTCATTTGAAAATTCATTCAAAATAGAAAATCTATTCAAAACAAATCTGTAATTTCCCCTCAAAATCAAATCTAAAACAAATGTTTCCTCTAACCAAATCAAACCAAAACTATCAGAAATTATCTCCAAAACTGAAATGCAAATCATCCTCAAACCTGTACTCTCTTCAATTTCATTAACCTGAAATCAATTTGCAACATTAAAAACCTGCATGCAACTGAAACTTCATCCAAGAGCTTGCATTTTCTTTTATCTGGGAACATGCATATAATTGTGGAAACAGGGAGCAAAAGCAATGCAGTAAAACAAGAAGCAACTTGAAATTTTCAGTTCAAAGCACCATTCAAGTTCAAGTTCTTCATAAACAAGGGTCTCTGCTCATAAAATAATTCAGTGAGTAACATTTTTATTTAAACTAATTTAAGTAAATATAGTTGTTGATTGTTTCCTAAGATAATGATGATCTGTGTGTGGATGAATATGATGAAATTCTTTGTATATATGTATGGGTTTTCTGAATATATGCTTGCTGTTGAAAATATGTTCTTACCTGTTCTAGCATTTTAGGTTTAAATCCAGATCAAAATCATGATCTCATGATTCAAATCTTTGTTAAAGATTTAGATTTCAAACAAAATATAATTGAGTAATGTAAGTTTAAAGTTTAAATTTTATATAAAAAAAATCTGTAATGTCTCTGGAAACATAACATAACAGAACAAATTTTATGATAGTAGTGTTTTAATTTTCCAGATTCATTGATTAAAGCTTATAAACCGATTACATGATCAAAGACTTGAATTTTGAAACTAAAATTAGAATTTTTAGTTTGTATATGATTAAGTATTTCTGGTTTGACCAGAAAAGGTATTTTGGTATGATTCTGTCAATCTGAGTGGTCGGGATGGCCAGCATCATTTCTGGTGATGGAATGGTGATCGAAGATTCAGGGAAAAATGGTAGTAGGTGGATCAAAGCTTTGGGGCGATTGTGATTTTGAATCAAAGATTTAAACCCTAGTTTTCTGTTCATAAGAAAAATTTGGTCGACACAAACTCTAGAAGTGATCGAGCCTTTCCAGATTTGAGTTGGTGATAGATGGGGTGTGGAAAAAGTAGTGGCCGGAGGTGGAACTTCTCTGGTGGTCGGAGTTTGGTGTTTAAGGCGTTTCCAGGTTTCGACATTGCTTTCTGTTTTGAGCTCGAATGCTCGATTGTGATTTTGGGCTTCTGCAGATTTCTTGATGGTCGGAAATGTGTTGGAGGATGGTCATCGACTTGCGAGTGTCGTCGCGAGAGGTCGGAATTGGTTGCAGTGGTGGTGCAGGTGCACGAAGTTCATGGCGTGTCAGCTGTTTTTTGGGGAAGATGATTACTCGTGTTTGTATCGGGTTTATTCGTGAGTTGCTCGAAGCATTTGGATGTTGAACTCGAAGTCAGGGATGTGCGGACTCGGTTTTATGTTTGTTACAGGTTTATGTATTAAACCTGTCAGTATTTTAGTTTAAATAATTTCAAGATAAAAATGTTACTTGAGTTACTCGAGTTGTTTTGAGTTTTGCTCGGGCTAGGTTAGGATTAGACTCGAGTAATGTATGTATAGCTCGAGTTAGTTTACAGGTTAGAAATCCTGTTATAATTTCTAAATTTAAACTGAATTTTAAAAAGTATAAAGCAAAGATTTAAAATATGTTTTAAATCTAATTTTTAATTATGGATTCCAGTTAATTTGAATCTCAGGCTGGAAATGAATGAAGTTTTAAATTTCAAATTTGTTTAAAATACTTTTAAGGGGTTTATTGTTTAAAAATGTTTTTAAAGGAATTTGAATTTTAGATTGGAATTTGAAATATAAAGAAATGTTTTAAACAAATTTTAAATTTGATTCAAATCTGAATTTTAATCTTGGGTTTAAAATAAATTTAAGTTTTATAAATTTAAGTGTTTAAACAAATTTGAATGATAAAGTAAAATTTAAATGTTTTGAATTTTAAAAGGAGTTTTTTTTAAACTCTTGTAAAATTTCTTTTATAAGAAAAGTATTATTTATCTTGTAAATTTAAAGGTTTTAAATTGATTTTAAAACTTATTAAAGTTAAATTAGCATTTAATGATTTGTTATGCATTTAATTATTAGGGTAATTAAATGGATAATTAATTTATTTTATAAATTAATGAAATAGATAATTACTCAAAGTAATTAAGGGTTTAAACTTAAAGTTTAAGATTAATTATTCTTAGAAAAATTAACTTGTAATTTTAAGAATCATTAATTAATAAGATTAGATTTTAATTAATGATTAATAATTAATTAATCAAGTAATAAAGGATTAATTAAGTTACAGTTAACACTTAATTAATTAAATAATTAGGGGTTAATTAATGGATTATTAATGGTTAATTAATTTGTAATCAATAATGATTAAAATAAGTTAATTACTTTAGAAAGATAATTAATGAATTGTTAATAGTTAATGAGGTCATTAACTAAGGATTATTTAATAATTAATTAATGTGATTAGTTTTTAATAATTAATTAGGTTAATTAATTTAAAGATAATCATTTGTGTAAATTGTTAAGTATAATTACTTATGGAAGTAATTAAGGAATTAATTACTCATTGTAATTTATTGAGTTTAATTTGATTAGATTAAGTTAATTAATTCAGTTTAATTAATTTAGAATAATCATTTAATGATTTGTAAAGTATAATTACTTAACCTAATTTAATGAAGAGAAATGACTTAAGAAAGTAATTAATGGGTAATTACTGGATGTAATTAATTGAAGTGATTTGATGATGAATGTAATTTGAGTATAATTACTTTGTGAATTAATCAAGGGATTAATTAGAGATAATTAATTAATGAGTAATTAATTTATTTTGTGAAGTAATTAAGGATAGTTAATTACTGAATGGAGTTAATCAAGGGTGATTAACAATTATGGTTTAATAAAGATTAATTACCTAATGTAATCAATTTAAAATGAAAATATAATTAGAAATCATTAATTATTATAATTAATGATGTAGTTAAGAAGGGATTATTTGGAAATAATTAATAAATAAAGGAATTAATTAATGTAATTAATTAAGGATTAATGTAATTAATTTATAGTTAATTAATTAAGAAAGTAATTAAAGGTTAATTACTGTATTTGGTTAAGTATAATTAATTTGAGAAATTAATTAGTGGATAATTACTTGAATGTAATTAAAGGTTAATTAATCAGGGATGATTAATTAAAATGAATAATTGGTTGATGATTAATTAATTGATTGATAATTAATTAATGGTAATGTAAGCAAGATTTATATTGGTGAAGTAATTAATTTAATTCACTTCTAAATTAATTAGAAATGATGTAATTAATTTAATTCATTTTAAATTAATTATATTTGATGTGATTATTAATCATTGCTTATATGGATGGATGATGTTGTTTGCCTTAAATGGTTTGATTCTCAGATATGAGATAAGTAATGTTGAGTGATATGGATGCATTGGTTGCATTGTGATGATGATTTGGATTATCTTTTGATAATGATAATGTGGATTATCTGTTGTGATGACTATCTATTGTGGTATGTGTATTATCTATCTGTGTATGTAGATAATTAAATTATTTTAAATCTTTAAAACAACTTGGCCTTAAAAGATACGCTTTGGATTTCGATGAGACCGGGATCGGGTTTCCAGATTTGGACATCCGAAAACCACATCGATCCAAATTAACGATAGGTCGTGAATCTCATGTGAAGAGTGAAGACTCGAGGTGTAAGGACTATTCGTCAGTATAACTCTGATGGTGATTCCGAGATGAGTTTGATGGGTAGTACTTTCAGATTCGCGATGAAGATTCAGAGTGCAAGGGTTATCGTCGTTAACTTTGAGGGTGATTCCAAAATGAGTGTAACGAGATAATGCCTTCGGTTTCGTTCAAACCCGGAACGAACTTGTATGGATTGAATGCTTTCAGAACATCGTCGGGTGGACGATGAGCATTCTAAGAGATGTGTTCTCTAAAGGTAATCGTAGCCTTAAGCCTCATCAACAGGGAATGGCTAAAACCGGGGAGGTGTAGCAAGTCTAAGTGGGTCATGCCCAAGTAGGACAAGATTTTCCCCTGTCTAGAGGTCTCTTTTTATTTCGGCTGTGTGGGCAGTTGGAACGTAAGCCAATTGCGGGGTTGTCATGTTTGGGACTGTCCAGTAAGGGATGGTTCCGGTCTTGTATTGCAGGGGATTGGGAGTGATCCTCGGTACATTGATCTACGCCACGTACTGTGACGGGCGGTACCCGGTAGCCCTGCCATTGATGGAATCCAAAATCCAATAATTGCCAACGGTTTTGATTGTATTACCCACTTTTGTGGCTAGTAGCTGGAATTTAATGAATGTAACAATTTCGGCTATTTCATATTTACTTGAAAACCCTAGACCTATTATAATATCACTGGATTTCCTATCAAATGTTTTGGTTAGCGTAAGATAAAAACATTTCCATGTTTATGTGTGGGAAGTCTTACGTGATACTTTTCTTTTCAAAAGTTTTTCAAAGTTAAGCAACTTTAACCTGTTACTCACACTAGACCCATGTCTGCCCAGAGTTTATCTTCTGTTTTCTTAAACTCTTGGGTACTCCAATTTTTATGAGTAGCCAAGGGATTCAGGTTAGCTTTGACAAAATGTGGAGGAGCAATGGAGCAGGAGGCTTCGGCATTAGATATATAGTTTCCGCTGTGTGTTCTCTGTGTTGGTATTTCTTTATTGAGTTGTATAACTAGGCAGGTTTTTATAACTGTCTAGTATGTGATGAAAATTCTGTGTAACTCTGATTAGCGTTGTATACTATGTAATATTTATGTTATTAATATAATTTATTCGTTCCGCTGTTGAGATTCTGATGTTGTTTCTTCTTTCTTCTCTTTCTTTTCTCTTTTCTATCCCTTTCTTTCTTCAAGATGATACGAATTTTTGTGGAGAGAAGTCGGGTCGTCACAGAATTAATTAAAGAATAAATGTGCAATCAATTTTCAAATATAATTTGGAGTAAAATACACCATTAAATTGATGTTGCAAATAATTATATAATTAGTTTGTATTCAAGTTTAGATTAGTAAATATCCTTATCTTAATTTACAACGCGTTCACAGATAAGAGGCTGAGAGGGTGTTTAGTGGAAGCAAATTTTTACGTCCGACTTAATCGATTTACGTTGGACGTTAAAAATACATCAGCGGTCCACCCCCAACATTTTTCCGCTTCAAAAGGGAAAGTATTTTCCAAACGTAAATTTTACGTCAGATATAAATTATTTAACTCGGACGTAAAAAATTAAGTTCAAAAAATTCCCAGTATAAACCTCCCTACCAAAACTATTTTCAACATATTTGCATTCGTAATTCCAACAATGTCCAAATACAATTTTGCGTATAATATTTCAAACAGTGATTTGAAAACTTAGATAACTAAACTAATAGCGGTGATCTATCTAACTCCGATGATGTAGATGAGTATGATGAGGATCTAGCTTATACTGCTGGAATGGTGCTAAGTCATACTTAGTTAATGCCCATTCCACATCATACCTCTTCTTACATTAGATGAATGTGGGTTGATAATGTTCTTAATGGTCAAGAAAATAGAATTCAAGATTTTTTCTGAATGAAAAGTGCTACTTTTAAACGCCTTTGTGACGTACTAGTTAATAGGTATGACATAATTTAAACTCAAAAAATAGACATTTCTATAATGATTGGAGTGTTTTGTTACACGATAAGTCATGGAGCATTACAAAGGTTGGTAGGTGAAAAATTTAATCGATCCATTATCGTGTAGTTAAAAGCCCCCTAAAGCCTCGCAAAATCCCCACTATAGCATATAGTGTTCTTCGACCGCTACGAAGTTTAACCTAGCGCTATTAAACAGAAAATCCGCTTTAAGGCCCACTATTTTTCGCTACACCCACTAAATCAAGACTTTTTTGCACAAACTATAACAACATCAATATACAAAGGTTTATTTAACTAGTTTTTTTAGACAAAATCAATAAAGTTAGGGTAAAGGCTACTTTAAAGTATACTCAATTAAGTTAGAAATCTATTATAGCCAACAAATCTAGTAAGTATAAATTATGATATTCTTTGATCTTATTATATTAGAATAAACAATATATTTCTTTTTCTACATAAATAATGTGAAATGAGGATGAATTAGCTTTAATATTTGAATTTTTATATAATGAAGCTTCTTGCACCTATGCTATTTTTTGCTATGTCACCCTTTTATCCCCACTATAACTTTTTGCACCTCGACCGTTATAGAATTGCTAAGCGTCTTAACTGCATACATCCATTAACACTATTAGTTTATGTGTTTCTAAATTTTTGCACATTGTCTTACTTTTGGCCAAAGATAATATTAAACTGGTAGATTTCAATGAGATTCCTGATGAAATTAGGTATGATACACGATACTATCCTTTTTTCTAAAATATTGTTGGAGCTATAGACGGAACACATGTATTTGCAAGGGTTAGTAAAGATGAATTACGGCGTATATAATTAGAAAGAAGTTTCCACATGAAATATTTTTGATGCTGTTAATTTGATTAGACATTTAGTTTCATAATGTCTTGTTGGGAAGGCTCTGTCCGTGATAGTAGATTGTTAAATCATGCTATTGAAGAAGTTAAAACATTTCCACATCTACCACCTGGTGAGTATTACATTATAGACTCGGGATACAAGCTTAGAAATGGTTATTTACCACCTTATCGTGATAAACGCTACTACGTTTCAGAATTTCAAAGAATGTTCCAAAATATCACAATGATATTTTCAATTTTTATCATTCTAGTTTACATGGTTGTGCAAAAGAACATTTGGTATTTGAAAAAACATTAACATTTTATGAGATATGCTGATATATAATTTCGCCAAATAAGAAAAATTTGTCATTGCATGTTGTGTCATCCATAATTTTATTAGAAAATACAATGGCATAGATCCCCATTTTAAATAAATAGTTAATGAAGAAGTTTCAAAGAAGTTATACTGAAAATTGGCATGAACATCTTCAACACAACTATGGTGGTGCAATTCATTAAATATACAATAGATTGTTGTAATACGTGATGAAATAAGAGATACTTTGTTGTAAGATGTCGTTGATATATGAATTGTTTTACTATTGTATTTTAGTTAAAATCTATGTAATGTTATGTTAGTATATCAGTTAAAATTGAAATCGAATATGACTTTGCATATTTAATCTAAAATATTAATCCAATTAAATATTAAAAATTTATTTAATAATTAAATAATGATTAAATATTAATTAAAATTATTGTTTTAATTGCTACATAATAAATAAACATATTCAAAAAACACTACATTTTTTACAATATCCTACCTAACCTATAACCAACCTCTATTCAAAAAAATTTGTCCGTGAACACTCTAACGTCCAACCTATAATGATCTTCGTATCTTACTCCTAAAGATGAGACTTAATACATCCATAATATTCGAGTATCGATCATCTAGGTGTCCAAAAGACAATCCATTAGGGTAAAAAGTAAAGAAAAGATAAGAAGAAAGAAAACACAGAATCTCACAATGCAAGGCAATCATATATAGTAGAGTATCAGATAGTACATATAGTCACCTCCAAAACGATACATCAGAGTCACGACATGTACTAACTTCAGCCAGGGATAGTTACAACTACTTATTTCCACATTGCTGATAAAAAAATATATACATATAGTAGAAATAAAGTAGATAACTAGATAACGTCAAAGCCTTCTGCTCCATTCTTTTTCAAAATGCATTCATAAGAATCTCGACTACTTGGCTAATCATACAAATTTGAGTACCTATGAGTTTTAGAGAGAAAAAGAAAAACTCCGGGTCATACATGGGTCTGGTGTGAGTAGACTCCAAACAACTGAATTATTATAGTTATAAAACTCTTTAAAAATAAAGGTATCTTGTAAGACCACGTCGCACGTAAACACGGACGTGTTTTTACCTTACGATAACCAAAACCCTTTTCTATAGAAATCCAATGATATTATAATAATGTTTAGGGTTTAAAGTAAATATTGAATCATAGCCAAAATGGTTGCATTAACTACATTCCAGTATAATAGGTAGACAACTGAGTCTGTAAAGGCATTTATTGGAAAATGGGTTCCATACAATAACAAGGCTACTAGGGTACCGCCCATTACAGTACACCTCCAGATAAAATGCACCATGGTTGAAAACCTTTCAACCCCTATGTGTTAAGACCGGCCTATCCCTTACCGGATAGTACCAAATATGATCGTCCCACGGTTGTGATCAACAACCATACTGGGCCCTAAAGCATATAGAAATATGAATAATATCGATCTAGATCAGGGACGATCACACCCTAATGGTAGTGAATCACAAAGCCTTGAATCATATCTTATATTTTAGTCATACCTGGTTGTGAGGCTTGAGACTACATTTACCTTATATATAACAATCCCACTTCGAATGCTGACACTGCCCTTCAAGCAAAAATGCAATGCTAGCATTCATCCATACAAGTTATTCAGGATATGAACAAACCGAAGGCACTGCTTCTGCTACAACCATTTTAAAATCACCTTCAAAATTAGTAGCAAGTAGCCCTTTCACTTCAAAGATATCCATCTTTGATTTCTTCATCCTTAAGATGTCTTCCAATTCGAACGCTTATATTGGTTTGATGTGGATTTCGGATAACTCATGTTATCCAATCTCGGTCTTTTCGAACCAATATTCAAAAATTTTAAAACTGGTCATTGATCGATAGTGGACAAATCTACTATTTAGTGTAAGTATAGATTTTTCATATAAAAAAATAAGATATTTTATACTTATTCCAACTTTGCAATATGAAACAATACCATTCCGTGATTAACAATGAAGTTGGACAAGTTAGAAAACTATTAGTGCCTCAACATTTAATCTTACACCTTAGGATAGAGATGAGTTTTCATACCTCCGAGTTTGGAGACAAGTATATGATGAAGTACCTTTCATATACTTTATTAATCATGACCCATTTATCGAAATTAACCCTCTTATACTTGTCACGTTTCCGACATTTCGACTTCTCTATCCCTTGCCCAAAATCGAAGCCAGGTAAGTAAGGACACTGGTTGCTCTTGGCCTTTTCTTAGCTAACACATTCTGATTTTAGATCTCATGGATAAAGGAAAATCAACTAGTCGGCTTTTATTGCTAAATACAAGTTGACTTACTTTCCATAAATGTGTCAACTTTTTAACACTACTTATAATATTGCTTCATTTTACTTAAGGGCATAGACAAGATATCCCTTATTTAAAACAAAGCTTTTTTAAAACAAATCGAAACACCAACTCTATAAACTTATTTCTAGTCTTCGATTTTAAATAAGTACTTTTCATTAGTTAGAAATGAAGCCATTCAGGTTGAGATATCATTATTAACTAAAGTAACTTGAATTAATATCATAATTCCTTTAAATCAAAGAACACTTAATTCATTATAAAATAATTAAAATAAATAGCTTATATTTACATAATAAGTTATACCCGCCACCTAAATTTTAAATCCTTTTGATTTTGTGAAGCAAATGGAAACCTTTGTTGCCTTGAAGATGAAGAGGGTATTTGGTTTCTTTCTTTAGCTTGTGAATGAATTAAAATAAGATATGGACTTGGGTATTTATAGGTGATGTTGACCCAAAAAATGGACCAACACCCTGGTTTGAATTTGAAAGCACCAGCTCTATTTTGGCAGAGTAATATCACAAATAACAGACATATAAAAAGAACAGTGAAAGAAAGAAGGCGGAGAATTTTTATAGTGGTTTGGCTGCTAATGAAGCCTACGTCCACTTTATAGTTTTACTATAGACTGGTTGCTATTACAAGAAACATTTTAATTACAAGGCTTTGATAATCTTAAGCTAGATTGAATCCCCAAAGGTGGAATCCACTGGAGAATCATAGCGAATCCTTTGGAGATTACTGTGAGGGAGGTAGAGAATGAAGAATAATTTCAGCAGAGCTTTAACAACTAGTCCGGAGAAGATCCTTTTTATATTGCAGGTAGGTTGCTATTATATGGGTCGAAGAGTTACTGGTCCAGGCCAAGTCTTCATCAGCTCACAGGTAGGTAGGAAATGACACATGGAGCATTTGGCATGGAAAACGAGGAAGGGCCATGGGTCGTTGGTGACCCATCGTCTATGGGTCGCTGGCGACAAATAGACTTGGCTCGTTTTGCGAGCCAATGTATTGGTCTCTTCATGTAGTATTCTTTGCCTTGTTTTTTCGAAGGTTTGTGGAGATGTATGGATTGTTGATGATCCAAGCACTTAGGATTTTTCTAGAGTTTGGAATTGGAGATGTTTCCATAGTCATTTATCGTAGTTGTTTCGCTTCGATGGAAATTCACTAGCTGTTTGCGTTTAGCTGCTGATTGAACTAAAAGAATGCTGATCTCTCAGCTTCGTTGATCCCAGTCGTCACCTTAGTCATATAGCCTTAGTCCTATAACTTGGCCCTTGTTGATCCCTTGCCTTAGCTTTTCTGGTTAAGTCTTGAACCATTCTGTCTACACAAGGTTGTTCTTTCTATTGCTTTCTACTAGGTTAAAAACCTGGATAACATTTTCCCCCTCAGAGTACGTCTTCGTTGTAAACAAGGAGTGCTCTAGAAGTTATCGCTTTCAATATCCATCCGTTGATCTCTAAGTGATTGCATTAGAGTTTTACGAATACATTAACCCAATGTTGTTGGTCGGCTTTCTTTAGTCATAACTGCTACTACTTGCTGTAGGTATCACATTTCTGCCCGTAGTTTCCCATCATTCCTCTGAATGATGACCCGTTGTAAGAGATCAAGTTCGAGATAGGTTGATGAAATTTTTTCTCCTCTTTCTCTCTTCTTTCTCTTTTTTTATGGTCGTTAGCAATCCATGTAGGAATGGTCGCTAGCGACCTAACTATTTAAGGGAGTTAAATTTTGCAAGGTAGGATCGGGTCGCTAGCAATCCATGATGGATCGCATGCGACCCTACTACTTATGGAATTTTTTAGCTCTTCTTGCTTGCCTACTTATATATTCGAACTGACCCATAGCTTCTTCACTTGACCCAAACCAATCATGCCTCCTCACGTGATCCAACCTTCAGCGATTCATTTCCAGGCGACCCAAGCATCATCTCGCCCTGATTCATCGCTTCACATGAATCCATCCGCTGTTGATTCCCTCAAGTGCTCGCTCATTTCATGAGATCCTAACCGACCTATCATCTCTATTGAATCTAAGCCCTAGCTCGCTTTCGAACTGTTGCCGACCTTACCTTGTTGTCGACTAGAAGTTAGCTCGCTAGCCATCCATTCCATAGCTTGTCAAGTTTGATCTTTGATTCTTCTTGTGCCTTTGAGTTCAACTAGAGGTGGGTTCACTGAATTGGTTTGCTAATTCTTGCAATGGTGTAATGACATAATGACTAGTGTCCATTTGTAACGTTGATTACGAGAAGTTCAAGTTGATTGCAGTTTAATAGAGGAAGATAGTAAATCGAGTCTCAGGTTGTTTCTTAGAACGATAATCGGGCTTCGTCCCAGTGCTTGACACATTTTTCTATCTTCGTCAATTAGAACAGAATTGACTTATGTCTAGTTTCATGGTCATCATTACATGTCGCATACATTCACTAGTTGATCCTGATTTTTCCAAAGGATTTGGACCTATCTTGTTCACTTGTTGCACGTTCGGCGTTCCTATGAGGAGAAGAGTTTTCGATGTCGCTTTGGATAACAGATCTGTTATCGATCACAGGTAAGTGTACAAGGAGTAGAAAAAAAGAAAAAAATAAAATGTCATGGGAAGTTCTTCTAATCTTCCACTGTGAGCGAACTATCTATATAGGATAAGGCATTTAAAGTGTTCCGAGCGTCGAGTTTATTCCATATAGATAGCACACCGCACTTGCCCCTGTTCGCACTTGAAATCCGACATGTCAATTGCTAGTTAATGTTCCATTGAAACTCAAGTGTGGTTGCGGAAACTTATAAATTTGAGATAGAGTTACCTAACCATTTTCGAACACGAGTTCTATTATATAGAATGAAGCAGGCATCCACGTGCCGGAAGTGAAGCGGGCAAAGTTCGACACTCTCCGAAGCCGAGTCATCATCTACCTCGCAAGCCCAGTACGATCGGTTAGTCCCGGACGGGCCTATTGTGGCTTTCACTCCCCCCAACTTCGGAGTCCTACTTAACCCACCTAAGAGAGCTTCGTCGGTAGTTTTTGCCAAGGTTCTTCATAATATACATACGCAGCATGGAATTCCTGAAGAGAATGTGCGTCTGCTAGCGAAAGACGAATTCGCTCATATGCCTCCCCTAGGTACACCGATTGCCATCGATATATGTATATGAACGGAGCCGTGCCTCCCTCCAATGATTTTTTGCACAAGATACTCTCGAACTTGTGTATTGCCCCATTCCAACTTTATCCAAATGGCTACGCTATCCTTACTTGTTGGCATGTCCTTTTCATGCAGACGTTCAACCGCGCTTCAAGTTATGATGAGTTACGGTATTTTTTAGCATTCAATAGGAGAGATGACTGCCCCTCTTTGATCATAATCGACACCTAAAGAAACCGTAAAATCATCCAACGCTTGTAAAAATATTTATCACAGTTCAAGACGTAGTATTTTTTGTTAGATGCCTTGAGGGGTTCAACAGTCGATGGATGACATGGGGTAAGCTTCTATTTTCCATTTATTGAGCTCCGAGGCATTGTAATGGAGTTTCTAACTAATTATATGTCTCTTGCAGTTATCCCAAGGTCGAATAGAATGTGACTCTTGATGAAGTTTGCCAAACTTTAAAGGCTATTGACGTCGAGGATAGGTGCGTTAAAGCTCTGCTGAACTATGAGAACTTGCATCGATACGGACTATAAGCTTCAGGTAGATCCGCCATTCAGATTGAAACTCCCTCTCCTGGTTCACACAATATCTTCTTCTTCATTCCACGATTCCGAGGAAGTTCAGAAGAGAGGTTGCCTGCTCGAAGGATCAACCGATGAGGCCCATGGGGATGAAGATGCTGCTGCGATTAGGTTAGGTGGCTCATCTAGGATGCCTCCAGTCCTGGAGGAACCAGAAAAGGAGTTCGTGCATAGAGAAGGCAAGGCTATGGTGGATTCAGAAAAGGAAGAGGGAGAGTTTGAATGTGATGAAACCACTGCCAGTGATTACTTCTCGTCAGAATCATAGAGTAAAGACTTGGAATCTTGCAATGAGACTCTAGGAATGAGTCCTGTTCTCCTGAGTTTGCTCCTTTCTAACACAAGTGGCAAAGACAAAGTCTTAGAAACCAAAAGACATCAAGATTCTTTGAGTAGGGATATCGGGCGGATTTTGGAAATTTTAGCGATGTTTTTATCGACTTTGACGTGCTCATGAAAGGCGACTTCAAATTTGACACGACGCCCTCTTGTTCAGGCGATATTGCACCAACAGTTAGCCTAGTTCCGCTTATAATCAAAAAAGTCAATCCGATCCCACTTACGACCGCCGTTCATTCTAGTTCGTGACGACGTCTTAGGCCCCTATTAAGGACACACAACACGTTGTATAGGATTACTCTTATCTCCATCCCTTCACATATTTGCTTAGTTTATGTCATAATTTTGTAATCTTTTATATGGGCCATATTCCAGGTATGACGAGGGAATGAGGTTTTTACGACGACTTCGAAGACTTCACCAGTTCATAGCGGTATGCCAAGTGCTCCTCTAGCCACCATCAAGTTTTAGAGACGGAGGAAGAATACATGTGGAGGAAAGAACTCAAAGCCGAAACCGGTTGCCAAGAAGAGAGAGATCTAACTCATTCATATAAAGGTGGGTATGAGAAAAGAAGATCTCTTGAGGAAAGAGATGAGCCATCGTAGAAGTCAAAGTTTGATTACCGCCCTCATCCTTCAGAGCTGGCTTTGAAATACTCTTCCATAGGCTAAGAAATACCCATCACTTCTGCCCCAATTCTGCCCCCATCTCATATTTCATCCTCTTCCTTTGTTGTTGCTGCTTATGGCACCTATAGCCCCCACCGAAGGCCTGCCTATGTTCTTCCTTCGGGCTACCCTAGACTTGAGGCAGTGCTTCTGAGTTGGTTCTTAAAGGGGGTCAAGTTTGACCTAG
Organism: Allium cepa; assembly: GCA_030765085.1. Classification (NCBI taxonomy): domain Eukaryota; kingdom Viridiplantae; phylum Streptophyta; class Magnoliopsida; order Asparagales; family Amaryllidaceae; genus Allium; species Allium cepa. The sequence continues at coordinate 7,453,849 of CM060941.1, forward strand.
ATCTCCATCATGTTCATAAGGACTCCTACATGCCGGATCTCCAAGCTATTCAGAGCGATCTAAAACAAGCCGAACGATGGGAGAAGCTCTGTTAACAGCTAGTGGATATAAACAGGAATAACTTTCAGGAGATCCTCTATCGAATCGGAGAAAGATGACTTTGAGAAGGCGCTAGCTGAGCACGATGCCAAGATCAAGCAACTAGAGGAAGAAAAAACAGCGGCATTGTAGGATTGCAAGAGGACTGCTGACACGCTTAAAGAGGTGAGAGATGCCCACAATCGAATAGAAATCGTTAATAGAGATGAAATCAAAAAGGCTCACATAGAGGAGTAAAAGTTGAAGCAAGATGTGAATGCCTGCAACGCAATGATCGAGGCTCGGTCAATGACTATCGCTGATCATGACCTCATCATTGAAAGGCACAACAAAACCATTTCTGACCAGGTCGAGATCATTGCCAAGTTGCAGGCTCATGTCGAGCAACTTAGTGCCTAAAAGGCAGCTGCCGAAGTTGAGAAAGCTATTGTGACAGCGGAAAACTTGGACTTTCAAAATGCATTCTAGAGGAAGATGGAGAAGCTGGACTCAACTATTCTGAATTTCTACATCAACTCTCTGTTGCATCAAGGAAGTCTTAGCTATCTTGTCCCGAAGTTTCCACACACTCTTACCCTTGTTTGGGAGGAAACCCTATCTTGTTTCGTCGACAATGGTGACGTTTATTTCGATCAAGAGTTGCGGGATTCCTATCTTAATGATGAATCCAAGAAAGAACTACTTTAGGGCCAGGAGATTCTCTGAGTCAAACGAGAGAAGGAGGTCACCGATGTTTCCTTGATGACCGCCACTGACAGCCCGCCAGGCCTTTTATTTTTGGTGTAGGTGAACCATCAAAGCAATTCCACGACCAGCCAATGAGTTCAGGACTCAATATTATTCCTCATGTGGTGGAGCCCTCAAAAGAAGGCGATGGTGGTGAGTACGAAGTCGCTATTCTCGACCGCTTCTCTGGTGCAGGTAACGTACTTGCTTCTCCTAGATTCAGGAGCCTCCAAATTATGCCGCAAGAGCAAGAGGAGTTTAATACTGCCATTTTCACATCTTCCACGGTTGTATCTGTTCCTAATCCAGCTTCCACATCCGTGTCTAGTTCGCAACCAGGGCCAGAAGCCGAGAAGATAACTTTTTTCCATGGCCTAGATGACCCTTCAGCGTCTTTGGAAGGAGACATAACTGTAGTAGAGGCCAAGGAGCATGAAACGAAGACGGAGCAGCCGTAGAAGACTCATCACGATTTGGTTGCCTTTAAGAAGGAAAAGGTGGAGGCCATCAAAGCTTTGAAGAGTTCCTAGAAATCCATAAAATGCAAGGGGAAGGGAGGATCTTCTGAGAAAGTCTCAGAGGAAGAGGAGAACATTGCTACCGAAGTGTTTGTTGATGTTATCGGCAGCAACACTTCTCCTGAAAAGAGGTAGAAACTATCGACCAAGGGTGGAAATGGCAGCGGTGGCAAGAAACATTGAGCGGTTTGTATGAAGGTGGACTTGATTTTGGCCAACGGTTTGCAAGAAGACTGACTTGTTTTTCTTTGTTCTTTCTTTTTAGAGCCACTCTGTTCTAGTGTAGAGTCTACACTTTGCGTCCTTACTATAGAGTCTGTATTTTCCTTTTGTTGTCCGTTGTTGTCTGGGTACGGCCCCTACATTTTGATCTAGTGTATAGAAAATCAAGTAATACATAGATATATTTACTGTACTTTTATCTATCTGTTCATATATGTTCTATGTGCTTATGCTTGTTTCATTTCATACTTTTCTAGTTCTATGATTGTAGTCAAAGCCCTTCATTCGAATTAACAGAACTTAGAGACTATCAACACTTTGGAAGTTAACAGACCTTTAAAACTTAACCAAACTTAGATAATTTCTGTTTATAAATCTATAACACTTCCGAAAACTTTAATTCTTTAAAGTTTTTTTTATAGTTTTAAAATAGATGTAAAACTTTGAGATAGAACTCAAGGACTTGTTGTTATTTGGAGTAACCGAACTTGTGAGCTTATTATTTTTGCGCATTTCTATCTCCGCACAGGTGTATGCCCCCCCCCCCCAGTTTGTAGGTATGTTTGCTTTAAACAACTTACTAGTAGCCAATAGCTTAAGGTTAGATAATCTTCATTGAAAATTCGGCTAAGTTAAAACGTAATTCTCCCCTTTTCTTTTATTTTCTGTTTCTTGGGTGTTTTGTAACTTTAGCACATAATCCAAGCTTCTTATGATATTTTTACGAGCATGCAATATATACGTATTTCAAATGCACACATAGCATAGGTTAATTGAAGGCAACATTAACCCTTAAGTGTATAAATTCGAGGCTTTTCATTTGGTTTGTAACATTCTAACTTTGTTGGAATTGCAGTCACTATTCCTAGCTATGGGAGCGGTTGGCGTTGATTGTGAGATACGCTATTTCTCATGCTCCTCGGTGTAGCCTATCTTCGGGCGACATGAGGATTTGGTATTTTGGTGCGCGGCTCATGAGATGCATGGATTTTTCTTTTTTCTTCGGTGTTGCCTATCTTCGGACAATACGAGGAATTTTTAGTGCGCGGCTTATGAGATGCACGACTTTAGTTTTTCCTCAGTGTTCCTATCTTTGGGCAACACGAGGAGTTATTTTTTTAGTGAGCAGCTTATGAGATGCATGGTTGTTGTTTTCCTAGGTGTTGCCTATCTTCGGGATCACGAGGAGTTATTATTTTGGTGCGCGGTTTATGAGATGGACGGATTTTGTTTTTCCTCGATGTAGCCTATCTTCGGGCAATGCGAGGAGTTGTTATTTCGGCGCTACTCGATGTTTCCTATCTTCGGGCAACACAAGGAGTTGTTATTGTGGTGCTCCTCTGTGTTGCCTATCTTCGGGAAACACGAGGAGTTGTTCTTGTCGTGCTCTTCGGTTTTGCCTATCTTCAAGCAACACGAGGAGCTGTTGTTTTAGTGCTCCTCGATATTGCCTATCTTCGGGCAACACGAGGAGTAGTTGTTTGGGTGCTCCTTGGTGTTGCCTATCTTTGGGCAACACAAGGAGTTTTTGTTTTGGTGCTCCTTGGTGTTGGCTATCTTCGAAAAATGTGAGGAGTTGTTGTTTTGGTGCTCCTCAGTGTTGCCTATCTTTTGGCAACACGAGGAGTTGTTGTTTTGGGGCTCCTAGGTGTTGCCTATCTTTTGGCAACACGAGGAGTTATTGTTTTGGTGCTTCTCGGTGTTGCCTATCTTTTGGCAACAAGAGGAGTTGTTATTGTGGTGCTCCTCGGTGTTGCTTATCTTCGGGCAACACGAGGAGTTGTTTTGGTGCTCCTCGGTGTTGCTTATCTTTGGACAACGCGAGGAGTTGTTGTTTTGGTGCTCCTCGGAGTTGCCTATCATCGAAAAATATAAGGAGTTGTTCTTGTGGTGCTCCTTCGTGTTGCCTATCTTCAAGCAACACGAGGAGTTGTTGTTTTGGTGCTCTTTGGTGTTGCCTATCTTCGGGCAACACAAGGAGTTGTTGTTTTGGTGCTCCTCGGTGTTGCCTATCTTCGGGCAACACGAGGAGTTGTTCTTGGGGTGCTCTTCGATGTTGCCTATCGTCGAGCAACACGAGGAGTTGTTGTTTTGGTGCTCCTCGGTGTTGTCTATCTTCAGGCAACACAAGGAGTTGTTATTTTGGTGCTCCTCGATGTTGCTTATCTTCAGGCAATGCAATGAGTTTTTGTCTTGGTGCTCCTCGGAGTTTCCTTCCTTCGGGCAACACAAGGAGTTGTTATTTTGGTGCTCCTCAGTGTTGCCTATCTTCGGGTAACACGAGGAGTCGTTATTGTGGTGCTCCTTGGAGGTTCCTATTTTCGGGCAATACGAGGAGTTGTTGTTTTGGTGCTCCTTGGTGTTTCCTATCTTCGGGGAACATGAGGAGTTGTTATTATGGTGCTCCTTGGTGATGCCTATCTTCGGGCAACACGAGGAGTTGTTGTTTTGGTGCGCCTTGGTGTTGTCTATCTTCGGAAAACACGAGCAGTTATTATTTTTAGCGCTCTCGATGCTACCGAAGCAGTGCTAATTATCAAAGGGCAAAGATTGGTTTTTGCCGATCTAATGGTATGAGTCGATTTGCTTCCATCGACTAGACAGAAAATTGTTATAAACACAATTTGGCTTGTTGAAGAAGCAAACTTTATTGAGGAAAGCACGGTAGATTCTTTGCCTATTTACAATGCCTCCGACATATCCAGGATGTCTTATTTGCTAAAAAATAGAAAATACACAAAGTAGTTCTAGATGGAATAGCGGCAGAGTGATTCACTATTCCAGGCTCTAGGAATTGTGACCACGTCGACGGTCCTTAGCTTCAAAAGTCCTGTCCTTAAGCTTTTGATTAACGATATATGGTCCTTCCTAGTTTAGTCCAAAGGTCCCTAGAATAGGGTAAACTCCTTGAGCATAAGATCTCCAACTTTGAAGGTTTGACTATGAACTTTGGAGGTTAAGTACCGTGCGACCCTTTTTTGGTGGGCGGTAGTTCTCAACTCCGCTTCTTCTCTTTTTTCATCCACCATGTCATGCGATTCGAGTAGAAGCTGCTTGTTTTGCTTTTGATTAAAATTATGCCTTTGGTGTGAGGAGACTTCTAATTCAACATGAATCATTGCCTCTGAACCATATGCTAAAGCGATGGGGGTATAGCCAGTTGCCGCTTTATATGTTGCGTTGTGCGCCTATAGTGCGAGTGGAAGTTTGTCAACCCAATTTCCTTTTGCTTTAGTTAATCGCTTTTTGATGGTTGATTTAATGATCTTATTTATTGCTTTCACTTTCCCGTTTGCTTGCGGATGATCCACTGCGGAAAAGCTTTTTTTTTTATTCGGAAGCGCTTATAGAAGTCTTTAAATTCGGCACTTTCGAATTGTGTTCCGTTGTCAGTGATGATTTTTTCCGGCACAACAAACCTACAAATGATATTTTTAGTAACGAAGTTAATAACCTTCTTTGTGGTTATGGTGGCCAATGGTTCCGCTTCGGCCCATTTTGTGAAATAATTTACGACAACTATTGCATATGTCATTCCCCCTTTTGCTATTGGAAGGACGCCAATCAAATTGATCCCCCATGTCGTGAACGGCCGTGGACTGACCATCTGCATCATTTCCGTTGAAGGAGTTCTCTTAATTTTGCTGAATCTTTGACAGAGATCGCATCTTCTGGGGTGATATGCAGTGTCGCGATTTATTATTGGCCAGAAGTAACCATATCGAAGGACTTTCTTTGTAGTGTCTACTCCCCAGTGTGGTCTCCGCACTCTCCTTCAAGTACTTTCTTCAGGATTCGTCGTGCTTCATCATCGGTTACATACCTAAGAAGAGGGGTTGAGAATCAGCTTCGCTAGAGTATTCCATCCTGTATCATGAACCGTGGCGCCTTTCGAAAGAGCTTCTTACGTTGATTTCGGTCAGTTGGAAGGGTTCCCGCAAGTAGATAGTCTTTTATTGGTGTCATCCATGTGTCCGGTTCGACGGTGGTCTCGAAAATCCGTTCTACGTCCATTTCGTCTATGCTTGGGTTGGTTAGTGTTTCCACTGGGACCAACCCCAATGACTGAGATTCGCAGGAGCTTGCTAGTTTAGCTGAATAATCTGCCTTGGTGTTTTGCTCCCTGGTATGTAAGTTATGTTTAGTGCTCGACGTCACTTAGTAGCTCTTGCACTTCGGACAGATACGGGGTGAGATTTTCTCCTTGCGCTTGGTACCCCTCTTTCACCTGACAAACGACCAGTTGGGAGTCGCTGTATATGTGAGTAGATTATATCCTGAGTTCCTTCACAACTTTTAGTCCAGCGATCAATGCGCCATACACTGCTTCATTATTTGTTACTAGGAAATCCAAGCGCAAAGCATAGCTAATAGCTCGCCCCTCTGGGGTTTCAAGCACTACCCGTGCTCCCGAACATAAGTTGTTTGATACATTGTCGACGAAGAGCTTCCATTGCATGCCTGTTTCCAACTGAACTTCCTCCTCGTCATCCCTTACTGTAAATTCGGCAATGAAATCGGCCAACACTTGCCCATTGATTGCTTTTCTTGGATGGTATGTGATATCATATTGGCTCAACTCTATATTCCACTGGAGTAGTCACACAGAAGTTTTTGGCCGGTATAACACTTGCTTCAGGGACTGGTCAGTCAATACTTTAATCAGGCGAGCCTAGAATTATAGGTGTAATTTCAGGGATGCGATCAGAAGGCAATAGGCTAGCTTCTCTAGTTTTGGATAATTCTTCTCGGCTCAAATGAATCGTTTGCTAATGTATTAGTACACATGCCATTGGATTCTTGCTTCTTCCTACACAAGAGCAGCGCTCAGTGCGTGAGGGGAAACTGATAAATAAACGAATAAGTCTTCTCCATCGACTGGTTTTGATAAGATTGGAGGGAGAGATTTCCATGTGTCGTAGCAATTCCTCGAAAGCTGTTTGAAAAGCTTCACTCCATTCAATGTTTTTCTTTCCCTTCTTTAGCGCATTAAAGAATGCTGTACACTTGTCTGTAGCTCTTAAGATGAATCGACTCTGTGCTGCAACTTTTCCTTTCAAGCTACGAAGTCCCTTCTTATTTTTAGAGGCTTAGACTTCCCGTAACGCTGTTATTTTCTCTATATTCGCTTCGCTGCCCCAGACACTTACTATGAATCCGAAGCATTTCCCAAAGGCTACTACGAAGTGGAACTTGAGTGAGTTAAGTTTCATTCCATACTTTCACGGTATTTCGAACATTTCAGCGTGGTCATCAAAATGGTTAGCAACGATTCAGGATTTGACAAACATATCATCCACATAAACTTCCATAGTCTTCCCGATTAGGCGTTTGAACATAGTATTCTCTAGCCTTTGGTACATCGCCCCTACATTTTTTAAACCGAATGGCATTATTCGGTAGTAGTACAATCCCAAATTGACAATGAAGCTGGTTTTTAGTTGGTCCGGTTCATGCATCAGGATCTGGTTATAGCCTGAGTACGCATCCACAAATGACAGCAGTTCATGTCCCACCGTTCCATCCATAAGTTTTTCAATCCTCGGGAGCGGGAAGCTACCCTTCGGACAGACTTTGTTGAGGTCCGAGAAATCAATACAATTTTCCATTTTCCATTGGACTTCTTGACTAGGACTGGGTTCGATACCCACTCAGGGTCGGTTGCATCTCAGATGAAGCCATTAGCCATCAGTTTATCTACTTCCTCTCTCAATGCCTTAGACCGTTCGGGACCCAAGCTGCGCCTTTTTTGCTTCATCGATGTGAGTTTAGGATCAATATTGAGAGCGTGACAGGCAATCTTAGGTGATAACCCACACATATTGGAGTGTATCCAAGCAAATACGCCCAAATTGATGTGAAGGAATTCGGTTAGTTTTGATCGCATCTTGTTTCCAAGCGACAACCCAATTTTCAAGACCCGTGTTGGGTCATCCATACAGACTGGGACAGACATCGTCAATTCAGGCGGTGCAGCCCGATCCACCCCTAAGCTCTTCTTTCTAGGGTCCAATGCCTTGTCAAATCAGCTATGGTTCCTAAACCAAAGGAGGTTCTATAGCTACTATTCGGAGGGTTCATGGATGTGGAGAGTTTTCCACACATCCTTTCCTTTTTCCTTTCTTCTCGACTCAGGCAATTCTGCTATGTAGCATTCCCGGGCGACACTTTGATCTCCTTTCACAATTCTGACTCCATGTTTTGTGGAGAACTTTATTGTAAGGCACCACTGGGACAGTGCTATTCTAAAGTGAGCTATTGCAGACCGTCCCAAAAAGGTGTTGTATGTTGACTTTTCATCTATGATCACAAAAGTTCGAATGAGGGTGACCCTTCGCTCACCCTTTACAAGCTTCACGGGTAGGTCAAATTGTTTCCACCGGTTGTTTGGGTTCACCAATAAACCCCTGAATCTTTGTTTGGCATGCAGACACACTTTTCGTGCCAATATTCATTTGATCAAAAGTACGTTTGAAAGTATATTAACTGAACTTCCACTGTCAACCAGCACTCGATGGACTACGGCGGACCCGATTCATACTGTCACCACCATTGGGTCAAGAGTCGGAGCTTCAATCCCTTCGATGTCTCGATTACAGAACACTCTGTCATCGCTCAAAACCTTTTGCAGCTTGATTGGAGTTTCATCATCTATTACTAAAGATGATTCCTTCAGGGCATGCTTTAACAAATTCGTATATCGCTCCATTTCTCCCCAACTTTTTTGCGTAGGGTATGGTCCCCCAGATATTGTTCCAATAATAAGTCTCTGATCGGTTCGTTTCGACCCTTCTTCACTAGTTCTAGCTTGATTTCTTTGTTTTCCAAGAGGCTGAAGGACCGTAGGTTGATTGGATTTTTGTGGCTTTTTCACATATTGTCGAAGCTTGTTGTCTCGAATCAATTCCTCGTTGAGACTCTTTAGGTGGCGGCATTCATTCTTATTATGATCGTGTGTCTTGTGGAAGCAGAAAAATTTTCCTGAGTGCTTTTGCTGCTCGGTTGCTTCTTTCTTAGGGGTTTTTTATATTCTTCAATCTCCTGTGTTGCGAGATAAATATTTTCTGGAGTGTCATTCAGTGTGGTGTATTCTTCCTGTCTAAACTCCCTAATTCTTTTGTTGTTGCCGCTATTATTTCTTTTGTCGGAGTTCTAGATTCTTCTTTTCTAGTTTTCGCTCTTTCCCATGACTCTTTGAGTAGTTCCAGCTTTGCATGTGTTTTGACCTGTCGCCACCTCATTTTATCCATTGTTCATCTGTTCTACACCAGCAGCCTTTCTTTCTAGCTCCTGCGCTTCCTCCAATCTCAAGTACTGACTTGCTTTACGATTGAAATTATTTCTGGTAGTATGTTGCTTCATCTTAACCCATTTTTCGAATAAATAATGCGAGCTAATGCCATAAAAACCATATCCTCATTTGGGTTTCTTACTTCTACTATAGCAGTATTGAATCGGTTCATGCAAGATTTCAATGGTTCGTTGCGTCCCTGGATTAACCCGGATAGGGGCATGAAATCCTTTAGTTATGCTGTATGTAGCCTAAATTGGTCCAGGAATTTCGTTGCAAGTTGGTCAAAAGTAGAAATAGATCTTGGAGGGAGTCTGGTGAACCAGGTAGACGCCACTCCTTCTAGAAAAATAGGGAAACATCGACAACGTATGGCCTCTGGAGCATTTTCTCAGTCCATATACCAGCTATACTTGTATAAATGGAGTTTAAGGTCCTTAGTTCCATCATATGAGGGAATAGTTGGCATACTGAATTTGTTTGGGTATCATTCATTCAATATTTTATCGATAAAAGGGGTCCGACTCGGGGCAGACCCTCATTCATCATCCTTTCGATTTTTATTCTCATCCATCAGCCACTTGACCATGTCTTCTATGTACGCCTCTGATGTCCGGTAGTCCTGGGGATGGCTATCAGCCACTACACCAGGTATTTGGTTTTGCAAATGGTCTTGGCGCATAGGTTGACGCCAAGGCTCTCCTGCCTTCGGGAGAGCCACTCCCGTGTAACCACGTTGGCTTGCACTTGGCCTAACTGGGGCGTTTGGACGTTTTTAGTATCATCGAATGCTTTGAAATTCTCTTCCATCTGATTACCTTACTCTCCGTCCTCTGAATAGGGGAGATTCACAGCTATATCCTCCTGCGGAGTTTTGGCCCCTTGATTCAACTTCAAGTTTGGGTGACTTGCATCAGGTGAAGTATTCTCATTTTCCTCCAGGTTACATCCTGGTGTTACCCTTCTTAGTGGTTGCTTCCGTTTCTTCTATATAGGCCGAAAATAGAGGAATTTTCTTGTTTTATACAAGTTATCAGTTTAGGCATTGCCCTTAGAGCGGGGTTTGATTGTAGGGTTATTAGAGCATTGAGCTTATCCACTAGAGTCCTTTGACTATTTTCCATTCTTTGGTTGCTCTTTATCCATCTTATTCAGCTCGTCCCTGGTGACAACTTCATGTTGACTAGAGGAACTTGGTGCTTAATTTCCTAAGTTAGCACAATTTACCGCATCTTGTTGGAGACTAATGCCTTCTAAAGATATTGCTGCTCCTATGGATCTCCTAGAGGCAGTTCTTCTTCCAAAAGCCATTGACCTTAAAACAGTAATCTCTTCAAGCAAAGACTAGGGATCTAACTTCTGGTCCTATGAGATCCAAAGTTGATAGCTAGATCCGGACCTTGAGTTGGATTCTCAGTGAAAGCACCAAAATGTTGACCTAAAAAATGGACCGACGCCCTGGTTTGAATTTGAAAGCACCAGCTTTATTCTGACAAAGCAATATCACAAATAACAGGTATAGAATTAGAACAGTGAAAGAAAGAAGACAGAGAATTTTTGTAGTAGTTCGGCTATTAATGAAGCCTACGTCCACTTTATAGTTTTACTATAGACTAATTGCTATTACAAGAGATGTTTTGATTACAAGGCTCTGATAATCTTAAGCTAGGTTGAATCCCCAGAGGTGGAATCCACTGGAGAATCATAGTGAATCCCTTTGGAGATTTTTGTAAGGGAGGTAGAGAATGTAGAATAATTCGAGTAGAGCTTTAGCAACCAGTCCGAAGAAGATCCTTTTTATGTTGCAGGTAAGTTGGTTTTTATACGGATCGAAGAGCTTCTGGGCCAGGCCACATCTTCATCAGCTCGTAGGTTGGTAGGAAACAACCCATGGAGCATTTGGCATGCAAAACAAGGAAGAGCCATGGGTAGTTGGCAACCGATGGCCTATGGGTCGCTGGCAACCCATCGTATATGGGTCGTTGGGACCATAGACTTGGCTCATTTTGCGAGCCAATGTCTTGGTCTCATCTTGTAGTATTTTTTGGCTAGTTTTTTCTAAAGGTTTGTGGAGAGATATGGGTTGCTGATGATCCAAGCACTTAGGATTTTTCTGGAGTTGAATTAGAGATGTTTCCATAGTCTTTTTTAATTGTTTCACTTTGATGACAATTCACTGGCTGTTTGCATTCAGCTACTGATTAAACTAAAAGAATGCTGATCTCTCAGCTTCGTTAATCCCAGTCGTTGCCTTTGTCGTATAGCTTGGCTCTTGTTGATCCCTTGCCTTAGTTTTTCTGGTTAAGTCTTGAACTATCTTGTCTACACAAGGTTGTTCTATTTTCTGTTTGTTTCTACTGGGTTAAAACCTGGATAACATGTGAAGAAAATGTTACTTTAGTAATTACCTAATATTCTATTGCTTAACCTGATTCGACTAGATTTTGGTCCAATGGAAACCATTTGCATGGCATAACCTGATTCGACAATATTTTGGTCTAGTGGAAATCATTCGCATGGAATATCATTATGTTATTTTGTTTTATTAGGCATGTCAATATACTATTTTGTTTTATTAGGAAAATAATTACTATTTTATACTATTGTTTGATTAGAATTGTTAGAATACTACTTTGTTTTATTATGCAAATTATTTTCTTAATTCCTAAGAAGTTACTATTCTCATTTGTTTTATTAGGCAAGGATAAGTTCAAAAAGTATGGCCCAGCTAGATAGTAGAAAATTTTAATTTTTCCTATTATTCTTAATTAAATCAGTACCTTTAACCGACTTATAACTCGAACCGACTTTAAACTAACATTTTTTATTCATAAAAACACTCGAGGCATTTTGTCCAAATTTTATTTGAGTTATAAAACCCATTATTTAATCATTTGCAAATATATTGAATACTCATATTTAAAATGGCTAAATTGTTGTCTTAATTCCTAAAAACTAATCATTATTTTTTGTTGTATTAGGCAAGGATAATTTTAAAAACCATGGTCCAATAAGGAAGTGGAAAAGTCCAGTTTTTCTTCTTATTCTTATTAAATCGATTCCCCTAACTGCCTTATAACTCAAACCATCTTTAAACTAACATTTTATATCCGTAAAATAACTCGAGGAATTTTATCCAAATTTTATTTGAGTTATAATATCCATTATTTTATCATTTAAAAATTTATTAAATACTCGTATTAAAGTGACTAAATTACGGGTCATTACACAACCTTTAACCCAATTTGTCTTCGAACGCACCCTTATTTTTATTATCGTTGTTCCATATGAAACTAAATACAAATTCATTCTCATGATGTTAAATATTATATTTATATATTAGAACCATGTAGGTACTAAAAGATTTTTGAAAAATTAATTTTTCATCGGTTTCACTAGTTATTTGTCAATTTAAAAATCTTTTAGGCAAGAGATGCTTCATTGTTTAAATGCTCCAATTTCAAACATGATGATCCTTCATATTTTAGAACTATCAGAAATTATGCTTCAATTAATAAAATTGTATATTTGTTCGAGAATATGCATAACTTATTTAATTTGAAACCTTACAATAACATTTTTTTAGTTTAGTTCATAGTTGATAATATAGCATGATGAAATGCTTCAATTTTTACATTACAAAATTGGGAATAAGAAGAATCTGACTAAAACTATTTTGCTAACAAGTTGAACACTAAACATGGTTGGTAACCTATTATTAATGTGCATACTAAAAGTTCTTACATTTTTCTTGTACTTTTGAGTTCATGCACTGCATGTGCATATATATAATATACAATAAAATAAATTTCACATATATTTATTCTCACATGCCCAACTTATGTTCTTACATAATGCTAGCATCTATTAAATAATAGTAAAGCAGGAGAATTTATAGTTCTCCTATTAATTCTAGAAGTTTTCTCCCTCTCTCCTTAATTCGCTTCGATATTTTATTTTCAAATCTCTACAATTTACCATTTTGCAATTATTCAACTAAACCTTTCACACCATTCTATGTTCAAATACCTACTTAGTAAAAATTTCTAAAATCTATTACAAATATTTTCTCAAATTCTCTTCTAATATTACATTCAAGCACATATATTTAATTAATCACATAACTAATAGTTTAAACTATTTAAATAAAACCAGTTGACTAATATTTACTAATCCATTTTATAAATCCAAATAAATGATAGTTTCAATACGCATATACAACTACCGTATCAACAAAAATGTCAAAATTAATTTTTTGTATAAATATAAAGATTTACAAATCAGACAACATAAATTATATAAATAAATAATTGTAAGAAATTTAATTTATAATTAATTTGAATCAATAAATTTTTATAAATTTTAGTGCAAATTCCGTCTTTAAATTCATATTCTCGCATTTTAAATTTTCTAAATTTAGCTACAAAGCCTACCTTAATCCTATTATAATATTTTACATTTTGACCAATATTTTTACACTAGTTGCATAATTCTAAATTTAAATCACTTAAATGAATATGGTTAACAAATATTTATTTTGTCATCTAGAAAATCCATGAAAATATTAAAATTCAGACATATAAACACACACACACACACACGCACACACACACACTGTTTGTACCAAAATTGGGCACAACACTCTTCAAACATTTTTGAAGAGATTAAAATAAAGAATATAAATGAAAAAGGAGATAATTTAAGAAACACGCCATAACAGACAAACAGAAATGCAAGAACACAAGAATTTAGAGTGGTTCGGCATTGTAGCCTATGTCCACTATGGAAAGTTTACTGTTTTATTAACTTTGCTAACTATTGTTACAACTAATTACAACAGTACACTCTCGCACTCGAGATACAATGGAGTTTCCAGTAGAGTATCGGCATAGGAGAGTCAATAGTCCCTTTTCTGAAGGCCTAGTATTGCTATTTATAGGTGTAGGCTAAAAATATATGGCTCAGATCTTAGGAGACCCCTTCTCTCACGTAGGTGGGCCCACCAGATCGATCCCTGGACATTTGGGATCGATCCATGATCGATATGTATACAGTTCGTATCGATCAAAAATGACTTCATTTGGGCTGAGATCGATTATAGACCAAGTAGAGGTGGTACACAACCTCCTGTGAAAATTTAATGGTATTTGGACTTGTAGATCTCGAGTTATGATCGATCCAAGATTGATATTGCAGGTAGGCTGTCATGTTCGTATCGATAACCTCATATTGATCGCTTCATATCCATCCTGTACCATTCATATCAGTTGAACGTGAATCGATGATGTGGCTCAAGAATCCAGAGGAGATCCACTTTTGACGCTCGTTGACCTCTTCTTTTGTCTGATCATGCTCTTCATATCCATCTTGCACCATACCTGTATAGATGGTTGAAGACGCTTCGTATCGATGACTTGGAGATTCTCTCGTATCAATCGCATGCAACTGCTTTGTATCGATGGTGTTTGACTTGCTTCAGGTCGATAGAAGACGCTATTTCATATCGATGGTTTGCACTTCTTCGTATTGATATGAACTCATGCTTTTCATATCGATAATTCAGATGTCATTTCATATCAATCACCCCACACACACTTTATATCGATTATTGTAGTGGCATGCTTCGTAACAATCATTGGCCGATCGATATGGAAAAAGTTGATGACGAGACCGATATGAAGTACTATAGACGAGATCGATACGAAGCGTTGCTTGTTGATGGATACAAAGCGATGTGATCATGATGGGTACAATGTAGAGTGAGCATGATGGATAGGAAATAGTGTTCTCATGATGGATACAAACCGATGCCTTCTCTCTTGATTTTGATCGATCCAGATCTTAAGCATACGAACTTCGATTGACTTGAAATTTGAAACGTTGGCTTTTAAACCTTTACTTGTCATATTACATCGATTGTAGCTTGACCTAGACTCGGATAAAATTTCACAAGTATCCATAGTAGACCTATGTATAACCGATCTTCGGGATGGTCTGTCCTTGGTTTCCAGTCAATTCCTTGTTGTCATGGCCTTGCCAAAAGGCGGGATACCATTTGCCCCCCAAAGTACGTCTTATGAGAACATGACATGCTTTGAAAAGCAACGATCTTCATTCAAAAAAGTTCTGCCTGATTCGTTGAATAGTCATTTTCTTTTCGTCAAAAGATGTAACTTTGATTGATTCCTGGTAGTATAAATTCTGAATTGTTGACTGCCAATGATTGTATAGTGCATTGTTGTAACCGAGTGTCGAGTGTTAGAAATTTGTTGTTCACTGTTGTAATTGTCACCCGGTGGGCATTCAATTACTGTGAATTTTGAAAACTGAATGTTACTTTGTTATGCATGAACATATGTTAACCTAACTCCCGTTTACATTTACAGTTTACGAGTCCTTGTCAAGTTTTTTTTATCGAGTTTTATGTCGATCCTCTCTTGGATCGATGTGGAATTTGAGTCGTAACAATGCTTGATAGTCGTTTTGAGTATCCCTTACCTACTGATGCTCTCCTGGATCGATTTGAGAAGTTGAAAACACGCTTCGTATCGTTGACTATCGATACGTGTCAATAGTTCTCTGAAATATTTCATATCGATGGACACAAATCTTTATAGGCTTTAAATTGTTGGATACGGAGTTATCATTTCGTATCTATGAATTGCTGATGGGTCAAAATGGTCTAAACATGTACCTGTTGTCTCATTCGTATTGATGGGCCACTGATGGATATGAACGGCTGTGTTCTGGATTGATGGGGAATGGATACGAACAGCTTTCTTTGAATCGACTGGAAGGGAGAATGCTTTGATCGGTCATTGGCACCGGGAGATGAATTGACATTAGCCTATTGTCAAACCATATAAATGCTTTTGTACTTTGAGAAATTTCCACTTGTTTTTATTTTACTTCCAACCATTCGTATCGATTGCGAAGCAATGAATTAGAGATTGCTCTTGCCTTCGAATCGAACAAAACTTCCAATCCCTTAAACCAACTATTGAAATAAGGTAATTAATCAATGAATTCACATTAATAACGATGAGATGATTCCAATTGCAAATCCATTCACATACATAGTCGATTTCTGATGAAAATGGGTCGGAGCTTGGTTGAGGAAAGAAGTAATGGCAGTCGTGTTGATTGGAGAAGAAGTAGCATTGAGGGATACAAAGGCGGCATTCATATCGATGATGGGCGATGGATGAGTTCATATCGATCCTGATATGATGCAACTTCGTATCGATTGAGGGGCCTACTTCGTGGCGATGGATGGTAGGCATTCGCATCGATTGATAACTGATGGCATCTGTATCGATATTCATTGATCTATGCAAACTTTGGAACTGGCAATTGATTAATTGATCGATACGAATCGATAATTTACTGATCGACACGAAGATGGTCAATTGATCGATATGAATTACTTTTCTATGATCGATACGAATTGCTCTTTCGCCGATCGATACGAATTTCTCTTCTGCCGATTGATCCAAGTTTAAATAGTGATGGATTTGAAATTTTGCATACTTGAATATTTGACTCCGGCGAGCTTCTGCCTTGCATAACTAGACTTAACCGTTTCACCGCATATTTGACTGCCTTTCGAAGCTCGTCGTTGGAACTGTAACTTGACAAATTGATGAACTTCAACTTGGATTGATTTCCGAAGTCTGGATGGCATGGTTGTGACAGTCAACGATGACGGTCAGTCTGGTTGAATTTCGAAGTATTGTCGTTGGAACATCTCATAAACCCTGTTGAATTTCTTAAATACTATGTAGTATTGCGCTGCACAACTCATTTACACACTTCACACTAGGGGGTACATGGGTTTATTGTTGTTTAACGATGATTTTTACTGAGTTCAATAGCTATATAACCTGAAAGTTTGCAATCACAGGATGTCTAGAGTCTACCCCTTCTCGCAATTGAAATGCCCGTTATTGCAGCCGATGTTATTAGCCCTGCTCCGGATGAACTACTTGGAGCAGTTTTTATTGCACATCCACAAGACTCTATTCCTTCCAATATTTCTGAAGATATGCTAGGTAGGATTTTTCTAAGGCATTGGCTATCACTAGACAATGTCTTGTTGCCAAGGCCAGAGGATAGAGCCCACACCCCCGGAAGGGTACACAACCTACAATAGATTTATATGTGTAGCTGGGGCACTTCCTCCTTTTAACCAATTCATCTGAGTAGTTCTACTTTTCTTGAGGATCGCTCCACCCCTATTGCATCCGAATGGGTATGCCCTACTGAACAGTCGTTTTGTCATCTTCATGGAGCATCTTTCCTGCCCTCCAACGGTAGAAGAGATCGAATTCTTATTCAATTTAAAGAATCATTGGGTCATTCCTTTCTTCACTTTCTTAGAGGCAGTTAGGAACTGTCAGATTGTGGTTGGGGCGTGGTGCAAGCTGAGCTATTTCAAGACCTAATGGTTCTACGTTTGATGTCCAGGAGGGTTTTCCAAATGGTGGCTAGCAAGACGTAAGTGCCCTAACCCCTTCGCTGATAAACTGGATAATCTTAGTCGATTTCGGATATAATACTTTCTTTCTTTCACAGCTTCGATTTCATAACCTGAAGGCATTCAGTTTAGGGAGATTGTAAAAGGGTTCTTCAAGAGGTGCCCATCGTGTATAGTGAGATCAATGAAGTCCTTACGGATGAAAATCTGATTGCCGTTGGGCTAATCGACAAAGATCAAAGTATTGGACTCGTAGGATTTTTTCGGACGGCTCTAGTGAGGCAAGCTCAAAGGAGAGCCCCCAGGATAGTAATTATTAAACAAGGCGATGATGAGAATATGCCTGTTAGAGGCGAGCCTGTAGCTGGGCCTTCATAAAATCCTCGATCTTTAAAGCGGAAAAGAAGAGGCAAGTCCACTGCTCGTAAATCCGTAAGGCGCAAAACCATCATGGTGTCTTTACCTGCTTCCAGTCAAAAGATTCCTTCTTCACAGAAAGAGAGCTCTTTCGAAGGACTAGAGAACATCCCCATTCCGGATGACCCGCCTTTGCATCAAGACACCAGATTAGAGGGGCTTGAAAGTGCCTTAGACATAAGATAGCCAACTCCTTCGAGTACGGCCATTACAACCGATTGGTTGGGGGTTTACGCATGCATGCACATACTTCACTGCACCACACAACTGCTAATCATGGGCTATTCAATCTCCGGAGAAAACTAACTTTGCTTTTCTTTTCACTTTAAAAATACAATGTCGAAGAAAGGATCCATGCTTAGTAGTCTTCGCGCTGCACGACATTCTTCCAGTTCATATTCTGAAGCCCGCAGGCGCGAAGCCAAAAGGGATCACGATCGGGTCTACTCCGGCCAGGAGAGGGATCGTTACGAAAGAGATTATGATTGTCGGTATTCTAGCTAGGAACGTGAGTGCCAAGAGAGAGATAGAGAGACAGGGAGTATAAGCACCGCTTATGGCCCCGTTCTCCTCCTCCTAGAATTCCTCCCAAACCGTCGTGGTTCTGGTAGACATCCTTTGCAGATGCCTCGCCAAGTGACACCGCCACAAACTACAAAACCTGGCGAGTAGCACCACAGAACTGAGGCGGATGCTCCTTTTGTTACTGCATCAGCGTCTATAGAGCTTACAGGGGAGGGAGCCTCCTGAATAGCTAAGTTAAAAGAGGATTTTCCTAAAATCTATTCAGACGGCTTCCACTTCCCCCAAACTTAGGGCTGATTCTAGAAGGGATGGAGAAAACCATGTACGACTATGTTTACGATGCTTATAGCCAATACTGTGAATGGAAGAACATGATAGAGAAGGCTTCGGCAGTGGCATTCGACCGGGCAAAGACAATCGAACAGTTGCAAAAAGATCTCGCTCAAAATGATCACATAGTTCAAGTTCTCACTACTGAGAACGAAACTTTTAGGAACTCAGAAATGGAGGTCTTGAAGAAAGTCGATGAGGCGAACAAGAAGATGGAGCAGATGAGGTAAGAGCACCTAACATTGGTCGATGATATGGGCCACAGAAATGCCACCATCACAACCGAGAGAGATAATGCTCTCAAGGAGCTTAAGGCGAAGTATGCTGAGGTCGTCAATGAAAATGACGACGCTAATAAGGCTGTCCAAGAGACATGTGATCAATCCATGGAACTTAAGAGCGAGCGGGATGCGGCTATACTAAAGATATAGGAAGCCGAGGCTAGGGTTGAGACTGAGGCCAGAGTGACGGAAGCTAGGTTGGAGGGCGACATTGAGGATCTCCTCATTACATGTAATGTCAACATTCTGAAGCATCAAATCTGAGCTGGCTCGAAGATTACCCACCACATCTATTGACGACTTCAAGCTAGAGAATCAGATATTGACTGAAGATGAAAGAAAGGTTCTCCATGTGCCATTATTACTTGTGTAAAGAAGAAGCATGCCACTCAGCCTTCGGATGTCGGAGAGGGGTCTGGAGTTGATCATCATGAAGCAAGTTCCGAAATACCTGTAACAACCCAACCCAAACTTACTTCCATAGTAAATCCTCGAGTTGTTCTTGCTTATTATCCTGATCAACCAAGTTTGTCTCCGGTTCGTGAGCATGCTTCTGAAGGTGCTCCGGCTCCACCAGCGCGCGAATCTGAGGAAGGTATTCTGAACACTTCTTGTATTTATTCAAAGTTGAGAGTGCTATTAGAATATGTCACTAATGTTTTCAATTATCTTTATTCAGTCATAGAGTCTGCATCGGCCGAGCCTCCTACAACCCAAGAGCGGCATCATGAACAGATGGCCCTTCTGACGGAGCCAACCACAATGCCGGCCGCTACACCAACTGAGGGAGTGCAGGAGAGTGCTTTAATTTTGACGAACAAATGATGGAAGAACTCCTCGGTCGTTAGAGTGATCCACTTACTGATTTGCTTTTTGTCTTGGGCAAAGTTGTATTTATGACTAGCTCTTCGGTCCAAACTAGCGACATCCCCATGGATGCTCAAGCGATTCATAAGGAAGAGATAATGGCAAAGATTAATGCCGAAATGGAAGCAGCCGCACATGCCAGTGGTATTGGAGGTGGTATGGCGGGTCTTGGCCGAGCTCCTCTGTGAATGATTTCTCCCGGTGGTGCAGTTGTCGACACTGGCTTGTCTCCCTCATATTCCTACATCGAGAGTGCTCCTATTCCTCTGACTCCACGTTCATAAAATATTCCAATTCCCATGAGTTCGTAGGAAAAGATTACCATAATTCCTTCAGCCGGAGGCCAACCACTAAAAGGCAAAGGCTCGAAGAGACATATGAGCAGCAGCTCTAGTGGGTCGGCGTCGAGGAAAAAGATGAAGAAGCCGAAGGAGTAGGCATGTGCTTTTACTTCCTCTTTTTGGTAGATAGGTAGGAATTTCTTTTTTACTTTTCGTAAGCTATGTATAGATGTAGGTTCGGCCCCTACCTATAAGAATTCTTGAAACAATTTTTGTACTTATCCTTTTCTTTCAAAGGATAGTTGAAATGAAATTCCATTTTATGTTCAGCATTACTCTGTTTTTATTAGCTTAAGTGTTTTAGTGATTGAATTTCCTTTCAATGCACTTGCGAGGCTTTTGTCTCTAAATCGGACTTGAGTTCGGTGGTTAAGTCCCAAAGTCATGGATTCGGGTCATAACCAAATGTTAAGTGGAGTCCCAATATTGCACTGCCTCGATCAGTAGCTGGTACTTGAGTTTTTACCCCCAGTCTTGGGGATGAATTGAAGTGATCGGTCAACGGTCGCTCATCGATAAGTACTTGCATCCGCACTCTGGGGAATGAACTTAAGTGTTAGCAGTCGGTTGCAGCTGCTCATCATTTAGAATCACATCCACGCTCTGGGGACACAGAAGAATTCACGGGTGGTCGGTCACACCCATTTAATACTTGGAGTCATATCCGTGCTACGGGGATAAGAGTTCTTTTATGGGCAGTTAATTACACCCGTTTAATGTTTTATACTCCAATTCGCGCTTCGAGAATCTGGAGTTGGTTGATGGGCGATCAGTCACACCCATTTAGTGTTTAGAATTTGGTCCACACTCCGGGGACTTAAGTTGTTTTACGGACAGTCAGTCATGCCTGTTTAATGTTTATACTCCGGTCTGCGCTCTCAAGATCGGAGTTAGTTAATGTTTATACTCTAGTTTGCACTCTGAGATTCTGGAGTTGGTTAATGGGTGGTCAGTCACATCCATTTTGGTTTTTATACTCCAGTCCGTGTTTTGAGGACTTAGAGTTAGTCGGTGGGAGGTCAGTCACACCCATTTTGATGTTTATACTCCTGTTCGCACTTTTGGAATTTGGAGTTAATTAGCAGACGGTCAGTTACATCTGCCTAAGTATTGGGATCTCTTTCACACTCCAAGCTGATCAGGAACATGAATGTCAAATCACATCCACCCTGAGTAAGCAAGCGAAGTCGAGTTTATGTTTTGGATTTGAAGTTTATTCTAGGTCACACTCCGGAAACCGAAGCTCGTTGGAGGATTGTCGTGTATCAAGCCTTTTTGGCTTTAGTTTAGTTGCTTGCCCCCGAGCTCAAGGTTTTACTTAGCGAGTAACAAGTCATATCACAATCACTCCCTATTGGAATAAGTCCCACCATAGGATGTAATTTAGCTCTTCGTGCATTGTGATGGTTTCATGATGCATTTCAAGGATTGCCACTCTGGCCTGACGGATTTGCATTTTATTGTTGAAATAAGAAAGTATGGCAAAGTCTGTTGCCTTATTACAAGTTCAAATTTCAAAATGCAGAAACAAATTTCAAATGAAAAATAAGCTAAATGAATAAATAAAGCCTGTCAAGTCCGAAGGTTCTGGGATTAAGGTCTCTAAGGAACTGGTTTTGGCACCCGGGCCTAGGTCCAGGCGTTAATTGTCAATTCTCTGAAAAAAGGACACAGAGATATTCCTCCATGCCTATGCCTTTCTCCTTACGCTACGCATCCCGCAGCTTAGCAACATAACAGGCGCATCCAGCCGTCTGATCACCTTGAACAACTCCGACCCTGCTGTTAGTGAGGAACTTCAGAGTCAAACACCATGAGGCGATAGTTGCCTTGAATTCAGTGAGGGCCGATTGGCCCAAGAAAGCGTTATACGAAGAATTGATATCTAACATGACAAATTATAGCATCTGGACCCTTCTGCGATCTCTGATTCCCAACTCAACTGGCACCTCCACCATCCCAGTAGGTATTGTTGCACTTTCATTAAAGCCGTGTATGCAAGATTGACATGACTTCAGGTCCTTCGCCTCCATTTTCACCTGATCATAGGCTCATTTGAGAAGAATATTCACAGAGTTTCTACTATCTACCAAGATTCTCTTCATCCAAGCAAGACCTATTTGAGCTGATATGACTAGTGGATCAATAGTGGGGGCCTCAACTCTATCAGCGTCTCTGTTTCGAAAAATAATATCGTCTATCATCGTCTTCTATTATTTCACTGACGCCCATCATCGATATTGCTGCAACATTCGAAGTCCGTAAACCTGATCGAACTAGTGTATGCTTCCATTTCCTTCCAGATTCGATCAGTCGGACGAGGACCACCACTAACTGTATTAATAACTAACCTCCAGTCGGTATGCGCGGGTTCCTCCGGTCTAACCCGATTCTGACCTTGATTCGGGATCGATGGGCCCACACCTTCAGCATGCGGCGCCCGAACGAATTGTTCCAACTTTCTCTAAATTCTCAATGATGTCTTGCAAATGATGACATTCATTAGTATTGTGGCCATAACAATCATGGAATCTACAGAATTTCCCAGTTTGAAATTTCCTTTCAGATGATTGTTTCGGAGCACACTTCTTATACTGCCCAATATTATAGGTTTGCATATATACATTCTCCAGGGATGCATTCAGGGGAGTATATTAGTCAAACTTGGGAGCTCTTCATCTCGATCCATTGTCTAGCATCTTCTCTCCTCAGAAATTGGGCCGCCTTAGCACAGAAATGATCCATTGACGCGGGGGGTTTTCCAGCCAACCAATTGCCGAACTCGGAATCAGGATCGATTCCTTTAGTTAGCCCCATCAATATAGTTTTGTCATTAGGATTACTGATTTCCACACAAGCAGCATGAAACCTTTCCAAGTAACGCTTGAGTGTCTCTCCCAGAGCTTGTGAAACATTAGATAGAGTGTTAACATCTTTTGGCCTTGTGACATGCATGCAAAACTGTTCAACGAACTTAGTAGCCAACTGATCAAAGCACCAAATGGATCAGGGTGGTAGACGAGTAAACCACGTGGTTGTGATGCCCCCAAGAGAGATTGGAAAGATTCTACACTTGACCATGTCATCAGCTCAAGTTGCATTCATGAGCCATTCATACTTTAGGATGTGCTGATTGGGATCTGAGCTTACTTCATAGACATGTAAAGTTGGCATCCAGAATCAGCGAGATGGTTCAGTGAGGATGTCATCAGTGAATGAAGTATGACTTCGGGAGATTTCCCAATCGTCATTGGTGAGGCCTTGACTTCCGTGGATCATCTGACGGATCATGGTTGGAAAGTTTGGCATTTGGATATTCTGGGCCAAGGTGTGGCCAGGTTACACAATGCGAGGACGGTCCGGGCGTGGTCTACGGTCCATTCCTCGCCTCCCTGGTTCCAAATTTTTAGGCACATAGGGTTTAGGAGCATGATTGTGTTGGCAAATTGTCGGATCTGCTCGGTTTCGAAGGTCAGCTTCCAAGTCTATGGCGGCGGCGGCTGTATGGCTATCAGTGGGATGATAGGGAAGTGCCCCTCCTCGGGAGGTGGGTCCAACCTGGTGCTTTGTAAAAGGATCCGCTCTAGCTTGTCTAGGATTTTGAGTGCGCTGATGCCTTGGGGCTTGCGCGTCGCTTCCATCCAGCCGTGGATGCATAGATCAATGGTTGAAGATGGAGGAAGCTGAGCTTTCGGTGGATGAATAGAAGTCACGATCCCTTTTGGATCTCCTTCGTCGTTCCTCATTCAATCGGTTGGTTAACTCTGTGTGGCACGGATCTGCTGGGTGAGCTGTTGGCGGTTCTGAGTCAGTTTCTGCATTAGCATTTGGAATTCCTCCCTGGTGACAGGGCCTTGAGGATCTGAAGTTCCAGCTGACATCTGATTTATAGCGGATAGTTGTGTGGGGTTCTATCTGTCTCGTCCTTCCTGACCCGCAGCAGTTGAGGTAGTCCAAGTAGTAACCATGGTGAATGATGTAGCTCCTTCCTAGATTTGATGCAATCTGAATAGGATGGAAAAACTGCTGGATGTCAGATCTAGATCTTCTTAGATTCTTGCAATCCAACGATGGAAGTAGATCCAACGAGTAGGAGAAAAGCTGGGTTTTCTTAGTAAAAGAACCAAAGTGTTTGTACCAAAATTGAGCACAACACTCTTCGGACGTATTTGAAGAGATTAAAATGAAGAATATAAATGAAAAAAGAGATTATTCTAACAAACACGCCAAAACAGACAAACATAAATGCAAGAATACAAGAATTTAGAGTGGTTCGGCATTATAGCCTACATCCACTATGGAAAGCTTGTTGTTTTATTGACTATGCTAACTGGTTACAACTGATTACAATAGTACACTCTTAAGCACTTGAGATACAATGGAGTTTCCGGTAGAGTATCAGCATAGGAGAGTTAAAAGTCCCTTTTCTAAAGGCCTAGGACTGCTTTTTATAGGTGTAGGCTGAAAATATCTGGCTTAGATCTCGGGAGGCCCCTTCTCTCATGTGAGTGGGCCCACCAGATCGATCCCTAGACATTTGGGATCGATCTATGATTGATACATATACAATTCATATCGATCAAAAACAACTTCATTTGGGCTGAGATCGATCATAGACCAAGTAGAGGTGGTACACAAGCTCCTGTGAAAATTTGGTGGCATTTGGACTTATAGATCTCGAGTTATGATCGATCCAAGATTGATATTTCAGGTAGGCTGTCACGTTCGTATCGATAGCCTCGTATTGATCCCTTTGTACCAATCCTGTACCATTCGTATCGATTGAACGTGTATCGATGACGTGGCTGAAGAATCCAGGGGAGATCCACTTTTCACGCTCGTTGACTGCTTCTTTTGTCTGATCATGCCCTTCGTATCCTCTTGCACCATTCCTTTTGTATTGATGGTTGAAGGCACTTCGTATCGATGACTCAGAGACTGTCTCGTATCGATCACACGCAGCTGCTTCGTATCGATGATGTTTGCTTGCTTCGTATGGATAGAAGTTGCTATTTCGTATCGATGGTTTGCACTTCTTCATATTATACGAACTCATGCTTTTCATATTAATAATTCAGATGCCATTTTGTATTGATCACCCCATACACCCTTTGTATCAATTGTTTTAGTGGCATGCTTCGTATCGATCGTTGGCCGATCGATATGAATCAAGTTGATGAGGAGACCGATACGAAGTAAGTATAGACGAGATCGATACGAAGCGTTACTTGTTGATGGATACGAAGGGAAATGATCATGATGGATACGAAGTAGAGTGAGCATGATTGTTAATCGATGGAATTTCTATCGAGCTAGAAAACTATCAAAAAATTCAAAATTAAAATAACCACAAGCGCACGGCGTACACTTGTAGTACATGGCGAATACGGGTTGATCCGCAAGGAATTGATGATTTTAAAAATCCTATTTAATCAAATTATACCAAAGTCGAGTGAAAGTTAAGCTAGAGAATTAGAAAATTATCTAACTAACTAAAAGAAAAGAGATGCAAATATAAGATTTAAATGACAATTTAGAGAATAAGTCCATTCTCTAAATCACATAGTTCAACATATATAAAATCATGATCTCACTTTTATGGTCATTAGTGCTTTAATTGATGTGCTTATCATAAGTATGACATATTTGTGCTATTGATTAGCCAACATAAACCATCAAACTATAACACATTCCTTAAAGCACTAATTAACTTTCATGAAACTTGACAAAGAAAATGAAAATGAAATCTATTTTAAGTATGGCCTATTAACTATTGATTAGAAATATAGACCGTCAAATTTTAATTTCAAATCTCTTTCTTTTGCCATAATCATATTTTGATGAGTAGCCATTTGTGTTAGTGATTGTTTAAGTACAGCCTATTTGGTGTCAATAATATAGGCTATCAAGAACAACAAATAAAACACTTCATTGATCATCTAAGCACAAAAAGAGACCATGAATTAACAAATAGTTGAAGCTACATAATTAGAGAACTTCATTACCCCTAAATTGAAGGAGTTTAACCTCTCATATTTGTCATTTGATTAACAAATGTAGCTAGCAACATGAAAGCAAAAGGAAAGGGAAATAAAAGCTAATGGAAAAGAGAAGCCAATTAACAAGAATTAAAACTAAACTACTTTGCATGAATGTAAATCTACACTACAACATGAAAGGAAATAAACAAGAAAGAAAAGAGAAATATATTAAAGTTGCATAAAAATTACATAAAAGAAATGGCTCAATAGCCATGAAAAGAAAAAGAGAGCTTTGAGTTTTATTTTGAGCCTAAACTAAAACTAAGAAAGACTAACTAAGAGGAGGGTTACATGAAACATAAGGGGTATATATACATGTCTTAAACTCTAATTCATATTTTTGAGGAATGCTAAAAATACCCTTGATAAAGTGTGGAGGCCAAGTAATCACTAGCTTCTACTAATCATCATTTATGTGTACATGAAGTCATTAATTCCATAAGCATGTGCATTAGTCTCTAATTTGTACATTAAGGTATGTGGGTAAGTGGGGTCCTCCACGTTCTTCACTTTGAATTATTTTCATCTTCATTCTTTTGTATCTTCTATGTGCATGCTATTCCTTCATAAAACCACTCCTATTTGAGATCAAATTCCTACAAACATACATATAAATTTCTAATTAATTTTTCTCGAAGAAATATATGCACACAAATGACCATTTTGCCCCTATATGAAGATGGAAATATGACAATTTGGAATTAATATGGATTTTGGTTAAAACAAGTTAAAATACCCAATATGATCATTTATTTAATTTAAATAGATTAAATATGGTGGTAAAAATATGCACATTTACGTGCACATCAAATACCCCCACATTTATCTTTTTATCCGTCCTCGAACAAAGGAAAAAAAACTAAGATAAACCATTTTTGTAGGGAGCACGATGCATTGAGCGTATACAACAAACCGTTAAACCTTTGGGTGTCCCCAGTAGGACGAGTGTTGTCTCGTGAGGGTTTTCAGCGGATACTACCCATGAAATCGAAATGTAGGATGAAAATATTTACAAAATGCAAGACTTATTTACAAAGAGATGAATGCGAATTTTTGAAAATATTTACAAATGAAATATTCACTTTTAAATTGACACAAATAAGTTAAATATAGGTTTTGGTTATTATCTTGAGATTTAAGTCATTTACTCGTCAAAGTTTCCAACAAAAACAAAATTATCATAACAAATAGACTACAGTTTAACACATTGTTTCGGTTGATAACAAAGTGTAATTATAAATGGATCCTTAGTTGATTATCAAAGTTAATAAAAGTGGTATATTCATTTCTTTTCAATAACAAGTCAAATCAAATAAGTTAAAAATAGTGCTACGATTTCAATTGCTTACTCTCTCTTGTATTTTTTAATTTTTATTGATATTTAATTTAGATGCCTAACTCAGGTTAACTGACGCTAGATATATTACTCATGCACTGCCTTGCGGACTTATGTACGGGAAACACAGAGCATGTCGAGTGAACACACGAGTGTGAACACCTATTGATTGTAGGCGTTATTAAAAAGAATTTATATATATATATACACACACCTGGCTCGGATAAACTGAGCCAGATATACCGATCGTGCACTGCCTTTCGGGCTTACGTGAGAAATATGCAGAGCATGGCGAGTGTACACACAAGTGTGTACACCTGTCGACCGTAGGTGTTAATAAAATATTTACATATATACAAATGCTTTTTTATATGTTTTTTTTCAAATTTTTTTTGAAAGAGAGAGTTTTGCAAAATAATCTTAGCACCATTTAACTTAGAAGAAAAAAAAATTATATCCTTTATTTTAAATCAACCATTTTTAAAACAAAGATTTTCAATTAGGATGTATTTCATAATTAACACGTATGAATCTTCCTATATACTAGTTAAACCATTGTTATTTGTAATCAAACTTCATCTTTAGTTTTGTTAAGACGAATAAATTTTCAATAATTTCAATTTAATAAACAAAAACCATATATTTATCCTATAGTGTTTCTTTAAAAATAAATCAAAATGCTTAAAAAGGTTCTTTTTGTTTTTGAATTTTTTTTATTTTTTGGAAAAAAATGAAAAATTAATCATGAAAAATCAAAAGAAGATGAGTCTCCCCCACACTTGATTATGACTGTGTACCCACACTCAACCCAAGTGGAAGGAGAAAAATAAATATAAAAACATGATCTTTATTTAAATGAAAATTAACGATATTTACATAAGGTCAGAAAGTATATCGTCAAAATGGTCTTCCAAAGACCGATTCATTTGTCTCATCAAGTCTGCGAGACACAGCTTAAGCTCGGAAAACCAAACCGTAAAAGATTTCGAAGTTGAACGTTGATTTGGAAAAACAACTGTCGTTTTATTAAAAGTCGTATGAGTTGTTTCCTTTTCGATAATTTTCAGGGTTGATAGAACAATTGGTTGAAGTTCAATTTTATTTTCACCAAATTGGAAATTAAGCTCATCATCCACTAATTTTTCAAAATTATTGATTTCAAAATCAAAATGGTGATTTTAATCTACCCCTTTGGAATTTAACAGCTCGTCTTTGGAAATTCCAAATAATTCATGTTCATTAAATTCGCCTTCCTTTATTGGATTATCAACAACTTTATTACATGTCTCAAGCTCAAAATCCAAAGTTGTTGTATTCAAATTTTCGAAATCGAAAAAAGAAAGATCGAAGGCAGGCGATTCGGTTTGCGAAGATGCTGTGGTAGCAGGTAGTTGTTTTGAAGCCATGGATTCTGTAGAGAGGTCGTGGTTTGTTGAATTAGGAGGCAATTGTGGATCGAAGGCAGGCGATTCGGTTTGCAAAGATGTTGTGGTAGCAGGTAATTGTTTTGAAGCCGTGGATTCTGTAGAGAGGCCGTGGATTGTTCGCGTCTTGAAGTGATTTCGAGAGAAAGATGGGGTTTTGCGATGGAGAAGATGATTGCTGAGTGTTTGAGCAGCAGCAGTATGTTTGAGCCGCAGTCCCGTAAGTATTATTATTATTATTATTATTATTATTATTGGGCTTTTCTTGTGATGGTTGCTGATGGGTGGTCGTTAATAGAGGTAGGGCAGTGAGTGTCCTATTGATGAAGTTAGTGGTGTTTTGTGATGGATGGAGGAGATGATTGGGAATGTTCTGTTTGAAGGCAGTGGGTATGTTGGCAGTGGATGGCAGTGGGAAGGATGTAGTAAGTATTGGAAGGGATGGTACTAGTGGTTGTTGACAGAAGGAATGGCAGGTTGAAGGTGATTGCAGTAAGAAAGAAGAGCACTATGAATTACTGTATGAAGGTTTGAACAGGAATGAATGTAGTGGTGTACTGTGCTGTGCTGTGATGTTGGTGGCAGGTCATGTAGCAGCAGATGTTGTAGTTGCTTGACAGTGATATGGTGATGGATTCACAGTAATGGGAAGTATGGTATGCTGTGGGCAAGCAATTGCAGAAGTAATGTAACAGTTGATGGCGGCTTGTTGTTGTTGTCCGCGGCAGTAAGTGAAGTGGGCGAAGTTTGTGTATGACTGAGGAGTGGTGATTGTATCTTAGTGCACAATGCACAGTAATTGATGGTAGGTTGGTAGAACTGCACAGTGAAAGTTTGCACAGGGGATTTGCAGTTGCTTGTGGAGATGAAGTTGTGTTGCAGCAGTATGATGTTTGTGATGGTGTGGTTGAAAGCAATAGCGTTGAATGGAAATGTGTTATGGCCGAGAGAAGGTTGAATATGTAAGTATGTTGCAGGATTTTGATGGTTTGGATGTGAAATTTCACAGTGAAATGTTTGTTACAGAAACGGTGATAGCAAGTTATGGTCGGGGAAAGGATAGCAAGTTTGTACAGAGATGGTATGAGTGAGATATTGGTAGAAATGGTAGTGGGTTTTAAGAAATGATGTTAGCAGTTGGAAGGAAACAGTGAGCAGGAATGATGTTTGATATGTAACAGGGAGGAACAGTGTAAATGCAATGGAAATGCAATGTAACAGTGTTTGTGTTTTTTTTGAAAAATTAAAAATTGTCAAAGCAATGTAGAAAAAAAAATTGTAAAAAAAAAAGAGAAGAGGAATGGAATGGGTAATGAATGCATGTTTGGGGATGGTTGGTCAGAGACATGCAAGCAAATTTTACATATATACAACAATTATCACATCATTATTTCATATAATCATCACATGCAATAACTTAAAATAGGATATTGTTTTGTTTACTCACCAGAAAAGATGTTTGGTCAGAGAAGTTGAAACTGGAATACTTTTGATTTTTGAACTAGAAAACTAAAGCAAGCTTGAATTCTTACTCAAACTTGAAACTGGAAATTTGCTTTTGATCTGAAGCTAAATTGCTTGATGTTTTCAGGTTTGAGATAGTTGAAAAGGTTGTTGCTTTGATTTGATTTTCTGGCTTGAATTTGTTTACAGGCTTTTGGTTCTTGAGTTTGAAAAATGAAGATAGAAAAAGAATTGAGAAGGGAATGGTATTGGTATTTATAGCCTTAACTTATGATTTTAAAAATAAAAGAAAATAAAAGAAATTGTGACACTTGTTTAATTATCTTACATTTGTCATTTGCATGTTATAATTAACTTACATTTATAATATGCATGTGTTAATATATTTTAATATGTTTTTATAACTTATATTTTAAATTTTTATTTAGTTTAATATATTTCTTTTATTTATACAAGGTTTAAGTCATCTCTGCGTTGGTTTCTGGATACGTTGATATTTTGTTTGAGTGCAAACATGTAAACGAAAAGCAACGGTATTTTTGGAATTTCAAAAGGACACCGAATAAATTAGTTCAATCAATTTTCTTTATTAGTAGTAGAGATTTATAAAATCCTTTAAAGAAAATAATATAAAATTAATTATATACTAATAAAAAAAAATATTATTTTTAAATTCAATTTATTTTAAGATATTTATCCTTTGAATTCAAATTCAAATTCAAATTCTATTCAAAATCTCCTTATATATTATATTTAAACAAACACATATTTAATTTGTTTGGAAAAGAATAATTTGCCAATTTTAAATAATTTATAAAAGAATATTATCACATATTATTTGCCTAAATTTCCAGGATATCACAATGACCATAACCATTTCAAGCATGATGACTTGGAGATGTTTTTAAGGAAACATTTCTAGAAATTATTTTCCAGAAAAGATGTAATTAAAATTTCAAGCTCTCATACAAGTAAAATGATGTAGCCTAACATCAAATTAAATTTGAGGCATTGTCAGTCATTTTATTAACATGCATTAGAAGAGAGCTAGATGATTTGCAAAAGGTTTGATTCCAACAAAAAAGAGACATGTTATAACAACCCTATTTTTGAAGCTGTAATATTATACGAATTTAATTAAAATAAAAATGTCCATATTCGATTTGTGATAACTATTATTTTGAAACTTCACTTTCTACTTAATTAGAGTCTATTTAATAATAGATTTTTATTTTAATAGCCCGAATTAATTAATAAATTTTTTCAGGAAATATATTAAACTGGATAATGTGTTGGTGTTAAATTTAAAATATTTTTAAAGTGTAAATAATTTTATATACTTGAGATAGATGAAAAGGAGTTTCAATTGTTATTCAATAAAAACTAATAAATTGTAAAAAATGAATAAATTTATTTTTATCAGTATAGTGAATAAGTAAATAGAATTGAACAATACTAGAATGAATAAAATCGTTTAGTTATCGAAATATCATGTAAAATGAAGTGCAAATCAATTTCAACTAGATCAGATTTATATACAAACAAAAGGAAAAAAGAAAGTAAAAACTAATTCCTTAAACAAAACCCATACCCATTCCTTTAGTCAAGCCCAAACCCTTGAAATCCCCAAACATGCATTCATTACCCTACCCCAATCTAAAGCTACAACCCCCCCTCCCCCCAGAATCGAATTCATATTTTCATGGCAACGTGGTACAGCGTGCTAATGTTTCGTGCTGTCTTTAACGACTAAGGTTTAATAAAATAGCGTTTACAGGAGTGAACCCTCTCCCCGACAACAAAACAGAAAACAAAACATGGTAGAAAATTTCCTTTCCTCTCGTTTCCCTTTCCTACGTTTCACTCCCAAAACCACTTTCCCCCTTCGCCCTGGAAACCCGAACAACAACAAATCTTCTCCGATCCAGCCTCCAAATCATCGATTGAGCTTGATCAAGAAACCCTAATATCTCCTTTTCCATCGAAGGAAACCCTAGCTGAGGTAAACTATTTTCTCATTCTTGTTTTGCCTAATTCAATATGTACAGTTGGTCGGTTTTGCCTTATTTTATCATTTTGATCTATTAATTAAACCTATTCGATTTTATTAGTTCATTTAATGATTTTATCGGTTTGATCTTGCATGGTTTTTTCAATTAAATTATTGAATAAACGTTGTTATGAAAATTTCAGCTGAATATAATGTTGCAGTTACATTAATGAAATGATATTGGTATTTCAAAGCAATTGTTTTAAAATTCAATTATTTTTGGAAATTTGGTTTAAGTATGGATATTTACAATTATTTATTGTACAGTGCATAAATTATAAACTAGCATGAAACAAAGATTGCACCGTGAGATTTTACAGGCTAGCAATATTAATATTATTTACTCAATATCAGTTACATTTAGTGTAAATGAAGTACATATATAATTTTATATGATCAACTCCATTAAGTACCCCTCACATATCTGTTGACTAATGTCACTTTTTTGTTAACCATCATTTGCGAGCTTAAATTTTAATGTTTTTGTAGGTATAATAGCATGTAATTTGTTTTTTCTTAGTTCTTTCTCTTAATATGCAATATATTTAAGATTTGTAGTTGATTTGTTTTCTTTCATCCTATTTTTTAACTAATCTTTTTGCATAAAAATTTAGATGATTTATAAAATCTTCTTGTGACAAACAACTGTATTTCTGTTAAAATTCTATTAGTAAAAAAACTATATGTATTTCCATTGGAAGGCTGTATTCCAAACGTTAACCATTTTGATCAAACATCAATGGAAAATGGTAAAATTTTCTCTTTGGTGTATGAGTTATTAATTGCTATCACTTATTTTAATAAAACTAAAATTTCACTTTGTTTTCAATGCTAAATATAAAGATGCTACTTATATGATCAAAATTTTACATTATAATTAATTACTGTGATGAGTACAAAGATATAGGAATGCCTACCACTTTGGATACAAAAGCCATCCCTCTATAAATGTTTAACTAATATACATGAGACTCTAAATGCAAATAAAAATTATTCAGTTTTCCTCTACTACAACATTTTAAATTTTGTTTTAACTGTAAACTGAGTTACAAACAAAAAATGATTTTGCATTATTTAGCATGCTCACACTTATTTATATATTTTTTCACAAAT
The DNA here is from genome assembly GCA_030765085.1 of Allium cepa. NCBI lineage: Eukaryota > Viridiplantae > Streptophyta > Magnoliopsida > Asparagales > Amaryllidaceae > Allium > Allium cepa. Next base: position 7,487,370 of record CM060941.1, read on the forward strand.
TTGTAGCTTGGAATATAATACAAAAATAATTTGATATAATTCATGAAACCATTCAAAATTTGTTTTGTTCACATTAAATTCAATCTTGTATTCTTTTCGACATTCATTTAAATTTTCAAAATATTATTAAAATTTATTTAATTGTTAAATAAATCAACCCAATTCATGTATCAAATTTAACGAAGAGGGAATTTATTTCAATGGAGCTCTTTACTATGCTTTTGAGTAGAGTTAGTTGGATGGTTCAACCTATAAACACTAGTTCAAGTAAAAGGCTATTTGATGTTGATCACTATGAAGTTTTTTTGATGTATTTGTTTTGGATAGAGCCGCCAAAATATGTCGTAGGTCCACTGAACACTTTGCATTGCCAGCTGCAGGATCACCTGAAGCTTGCTATTACTAAGTTCCTTTGCCATATCCAAAGATTTTTATTATAACATGTAACGTTTTAACCGAATTCGTACATTTTATACCACTTTTAGTAATGTCAATATAAGATGAAACAGTTTGAAATGGTTCGATAATAGAAGTGGGGGATAATATATAATATATATGGAAAGTGATATTATATATGTCATGGATTGTTTTTGAGTTGAATGGTTAGTTCTACAGGTCACTAATAAACTGACGAATCTATTTATCTCGTGTGTTAATAATATGAACTGGTGCCTGTGTTAAACGCGTGTTCTCTTTTACTATTTTGTCACTAATGCTCGGTGCTTTATGTGTATTAAGAATATGTAGTTAAAGAGTATCAAGTAAATAATTATAATTTGTTTAAATATACTCTAGGACAATTGGCGTAATAAGTAAAATACACAAGGCAGTTGGAAACCAGAAGATACTTTTCGCTGTTCAGGCTCTTCTTTTAAATCAGGGACCACCTAGTAGTCTGATATTCCATGGGTTGCTCTTATAGGCAATCTATTTCTATAGCTTCAGCACAAGAAGGATCAGTTGGTGGAAATTCACTGGTAGACAAAACCAGAAAGTCTTAAATCTATATAGACTAGGGCTCCACAAAGTAAGCTTAGTAGAATAGCATTGGTAGACTCTCTTGCCAAGCAGATTCGTAAAAGAATACAAATCAGGCTACCTAATCTACTGTCTGGACTGCAAAGTAAGTCTCAGGTGGTAGGAAGTGAGTTAGCAAGACTTGGCGAACAGTTGGTACAGAGTGCAGAAGAAACCAGAGCAATTGATTTGGAGCTTTGCTGAGAATTTGAAGACACGTTCCTTTAACATATTGCCACTGGTGAAGGTGGAGGATGGAAAGCCGTTGCAAGTTTTGAGGGAAATTTTCCAAACAGAATCAAATAGTTTCCACTAGACAGGCATTTTGATATTAACAATGTGAAAAGGATTGTTCTTGAAGCTGATGGTTACCGGCCATATTTAACATCTCCGGAGAAAGGTCTGAGATCTTTAATAAAAGGAGTGTTGGATCTTGCAAAAGAATCTTCACGACTTTGTGTGGATGAGGTACACCGTGTATTGATTGATGTAGTTACTACGGCTGCAAATGCTACACCTGGACTAGGGAGATATCCGTCTTTCAAGCGTGATGTGGTTGCCATTGCATCTGCTGCACTGGAAGCTTTTGAAAATAAAGCTAAAAAGATGGTTATTGCTTTGATTGATATGGAACGTGCTTGTGCTCCTCCCCAACATTTCATGTCTTGTTGAAAGGAGGATGGAGAGATAGAGGCGTAAGGATGAGCTAAAGAATCGGCCCTCAAAGAAGAATCATGAAGAGGAGCAATCAATGTTGAATAGAGCACCAAGTCCTCAACCACGACAAATAGGTGGATCTTTGAAATCATTGAAAGAGATAGATGCAAAAGAAAGTTCGACCTTGCAGATTGTTGGTCCTAGTGGAGAAATAGCCCAGGTGTATTTACTATTCCAGTAATGCTTTGAGTCGATAATAAAGTCTGACAACAAACACAATTCTAATAGTAATCTTTTTCTAACACAAATGTTTCAAGGAAAAAATAAAACATTGACTTAGTCCATGTGGTAGAGTTGGTTAAGTTGGAACATAAAGTCCAAAGCAAAAAACTAAACATAAACAAGGATTGGAAAACAATGATTTTAGAAATATCTGAAGTTGGAACTGAGATGAGAATTTCTTCTAATATAGAAAGCATTTTCCTATAAATAGTATAACGAACTTTACAATAGATAAAAAAATAAAGAAAAACAAGGAACTTTACATTATTTTGAAAAAAGATAACATATTTTTAATTTTGTTTTGACATTATATAAATTTCTAAAAAGGTTGGATCCTTTTATCCATTTCAATAAATATGTAACTATCTGGTTTTGTCTTTGAAAAGTTGTTTTCTTTTAAATTTAGCAATGTTTTTAAAAACGTATCTGTCACAAAAGAAATCTTTTACTCTTTACTTCTTATGTGTTTTTGTTTATTTAACAGTGTTAATGTTGAGTTTTCAAAAAGTAAAATATGTCGTTACACGGTTTTTAAAGGAAATCTAGACTACCACAGTGTTCAGGTGTCTGTGTGGATACATTTATCGTGTTTTCATAATTGGTACATTACATTTTTGCATTTATATTATGTCGATGCTTATTTAGAGTAGATCTGATATTTATGTTTTTTTATAAGTGAGTCTTATGATATGAGAAGTATATGTTTCATTTCTGGAATTCATATAGTGAATGGATATATTTTCCATGCATGGATAGATATATAGATAAGTAGTTTGAGTTAATGGACATGGCATACGTATCATAACTGCCTCAAAATGACTCCTGTTAATACTGATGTTCATTGTACAGTTGGTGGAATCCCCACATAGCTCACAATACTTGTTAAAGGCTACATTGCTTCAGATTTTGACTAATACAATCAGGTACTGTCAAGTTAAGCTTGTATGGATACTTTTTTCTAACATCTTCAGTCAAGCACTTGTACAGTTTTTGATTTCTTAATTTATAATCCGGTAACCTCTCTACACTACATCAGCTATTCTTCATTCGATGCTGTTCTAAGATGTAAAGCAATTTTTTTTTAATTTTTTTTCAGGAGTTACCTCTATCCTTTTGGCCATCAATGAAAGACTAAAGCTGCTAAAAGGTCAAGATAGTGATGACTGTGAAAGTGGATTTGAAGCTTTAGGTCAAATCGGAATGGGTATGTTAACAGACCTATATAAATCAGTTTCCTCATCATTTTTTGTTTTATAAATTGTTTAGAACATACAGGTCCATTTCTTAGTTTCGTTTATTGCACTGCTGTTATTAAAAAATGTTTCAATTTTTCTAACCTTCTTTATCCATTTAATATCATATTATCGTTTTTCAGTTGTAGTAAAGTTACGAAATTGTTCGACCAAAGCTTTATTTTAGTTGAATCTTTCTTGGTATAGTCTTATTTATTTCTTGTTTGGAAAATAATATCGGTGTTTGTATTCTAGCCAGCGAAGGAGCAGTTTTTTTGCTTCAAAGTTCATCTCTCTTGTAAGATATATACTTGAATCTGCATTTGGTCGTCAAGGTAGTGGTAAAAGACTAGTGAGTGCATAACCAACTTTTTCTTAAACATATTTAGATATTTGAGTGTCAAGTTCGACAAACACACACATAGAGTGACTATCCATGTTCCTATGATGGCGATTTCTTGCAGTATTGCTTAACTTTTTTATTTTTATTTTTATCATGACTGCATGCTCTTATAAGCATCTGTATGTATAAAAATCATTTGCCTTTGATAACCTAATTTTTTGTTGAGATTAACCATTATGGATGCAGGTGCATAGTATATGGTTATATGAAAAGGATTTGCAAAGATGTATTTTAAAAAATGTTACTAAGGGGAAACTCGTTCATTTTGTTCTTTTAAAAGACAAATGTATCCATTATTAAACTTAAAATTCTTAATTTTATTGAAGGCAAACAAGAAGGTTCGAAAGACTTCACCATGCAAAGTATTTCAATTATTACCTTAGACATGTTTGTTAGTGGTTTGTTGTCAGAGAAACACATAAAATTATAGGATTACATAAATCTTGTACCCGATCTTACTGTGGATAGGGTATTATTCACACTCTTATTAGTAGAAGTTGATTAAACTAACCTGATTCTTTCAGGCTGCTTTACATGCTCTGGGAGACATTTGTGGTGCTAACCAACCCGAAGACAAAATCATGCTTGCCGACTCTATAGAGAAATGTCTGAGGCAATTATTTTATGCTGCAGCTGCAAATAGTTTAAAACTTACACCGTCTGTGAGTCCTTTACTCGTATGTATACGACTCAAAAGAAAATGTCCTCAAAGAAAATTGTTTTCCCAAATTGTCTTTGTATTGTTCCATATTTTTTTATATAGGGTTATGATTATTCCGATCGTGGAATCTATATATGGCACACACTGATAATATTTTTACAATGTATGACCTAAAATGGTTGACGCTCTTTGCATTAAATTTTTTCCAAATGAACAACATGAAAGTTCAAGATAAATTCTACGGTTGTACATGTAATAAATGGGAATCAAGTAAAAATTTTGGTGCCTATATACAACCGTGAGGTTCTAGAATATAAATATTGTGTTATATACTGTTGAATACAATTATTATGTTATACATATGGTTTTATCGTCTGTTCTATATTTTTTTAAGACCTTGAACACATAACTTACTGGGCATGTTTTTGTTCCTTATCTAGTGGTGAATATTTAATTAAATTTTTTTATGGCTTCAGAGGGTTTGCTTCTTTTCGTGCTGCAGCAAGAGCCAGAGATACGGCTGGTTGTAAGTATTTCTTCCAACTCATGTTTAAACAGTTGCATTTTTAAAGCTTAACTCATAAATCATAAAATGCATTAAGCATGCACAAAGGATAAAGTTGTAAGATATTTAGTACAAGACAGGACATGGTGAATTACTCCTAAATTTATTTTGTTCGAAAGTGTGCTATTTTTTTATATTATTTTAAATGATAATTCATGGTCTTGTCATTTTTTAATCACCCAGGCAGTGTTTTTAAGCTTGAACTTCTTTTGCCCGAAGAATACCCAACGGCTGCCCCAAAGGTAAACATATATCAATCTATATTCTTTTATCTTTCGTCCAGTGGAAAGTATTCTTTACATTCTGGTATCAAGTAAAGCAGAACTGGTATCAAGTAATATTAATAGATTTATGGCTATATAAATAACCTATTCATTGCAAAATTGTGGACATATGAATCAATTTTGATTATCTAACAGCCTCGATTAACAGCATTGGACAAGTGCAATGTAATTAATTTGGAAGTAGAATTTAATTGTAAAGAAAGTGTGTAAATTAGTGTTTTAATTTATTAAAAATACATTTGAATATTGGGTTGTAGTAGGACAATCATCGAAGCATAAAATTTGAGTGTATCGCTTGGAAGTTCTCCCAACATTTCTGACCCTTTATTTCTAAGTCAATCAGCACCCGAAAGAAGGCTAAAAGTATACTATAGATAAAAATGTGGCAAAATTATCATGAATAAATCGACTATAGGGTACATAGGGTGAATTATTGTTTATCATTTCTTTTCCAACATGTTTTTATGGTTTTTTAAGCTAAAATAGTGTTATATTTAATATCAGAATTCTAGTTTCCCCGGTTCTATCATATTGGTAGACACATATCTCTTTATTTGATGAATTATGAAAAGAACTGTTCTAATACCCTTATGATTATTACTATTACTTCATTTTCTTTCTTTATTTCCCTTTCTCTAAAATATTCAAAGTTACAATTCCCTATCTTTTGTGTTAATAATTTGTGTGAAATATTTGTTTAGACGCTCTATAGTGTTAAAATTTTTCAACATGATTCAGACATTGATGAAAGACTGCTTGCCAATGCTCAGGTTGTAGGTGTGGAAACAAATGGGGAAGTTTTGAGTGCGCGACTATTCAAGTGAGTATTGCACATGAGAGATCACAACACATGCATAAGTGAGTTTTTTTTTTACCTCTTTTGGATTGCACATTACAATAATTTGATATATAGGTTGTTAGATTTACAAAACCGTGTAAATAAGCAATGATTTGAGTATTAGGTTGTTGTTCAAGGGTATAATAGTTTGTGAATTATTTCTGGTGCAAATATTGTTAAAATCGTTATGCATATAGGTCATTGGCAGTAAGCGGAGTTAATTTATTGAATGTTATGTGCAACTGTGCGATAAAACCAATACAATTAAATTTCGATACATAATACACTGTCAACAAACGTAGTTTGAAATAACAGAATAGAATTACATGTTCAAATTTATTAGCTGTAGAAGAGGTAGAGTGAACAAAAAATAAAAAGGATAAAAGGAAACATTCTTGAAATTATGCTTAACACGGTACATACCCAAATAAATGTTCACATTGATGAATAAGAATTAAAAGTACACAAGCATATTCAACTTACTTTAAGATCAGACATGGTCATAGTTTGGAGTAAAGACATTGTGTTTGGTGAAAATAAAGTTAACTGAGTTCTATAGAAATTAACAAAATTTATAAAAATTAACCTAAATTATAATAATCTACTAATTTTTATAAATGTTAACTGCATTTTATAAAAATTAAATAAGTTAATAAAAATAACTAAGTTAATAAAATTTAACAAATTTTAACAAAAGGTAACCAACTTTTATAAACATTTGAATCAATTAACTAGGTTTGTACAATATAATCGAATTTTATAAAAATCAAAATAAGCTTATAAAAATTAACTACTTTTATAAAAGTTTAACTAAATTAACTAAGTCACTAAAGAATTTATTTTCATAAATATTTAACTAAGTATCTAAAATTAGCCAGGTTTATTTTCTTAATTAAGTTTTGTAGAAATTCAACTAAGTTGAATTTTTATCAAAATTAACTAATTTCACAAAAATTAACTAATTTTTACAAAAAAGAACTAAGTTAAGCAATTTTTATAAAAATTAAACAAAAAGTTAACTAATTCGATAAAGAAATAGCTAAGTTTATAAAAAAATGATTAAGTTTTTATAAAAATTTAACCAAGTCGTCTAAATATTTGTATAAAATTAACTAAGTTTACTAAGTTTATAAAAATTAACTAAGTCTACCAAGTTTTATAAAAATTAAATAATTTTCTAAAAATTAACCAAGTTTTATTTAACTTAAATAAATTCATAAAAATTAAAAATATAACTAAGTTAACCAAGATTCATAGTAATTAAACAATTTTCCAAATATTAACAAAATTTTATAAAAATTATCCATGTTTTATAAATTTTCAAGTGATGGCTTCAACTTTCACATTTTCAAGTGATGGCTTCAACTTTCACATTTTCAAGTGAGTAGCACAATGCATGCATGCGTATGAACTTTTCAAAGTATACACATCAACAATGCTTCTATCCATTGTACACTTGTATATGCAAAACTATTATATGTTTTGCAAAACTAAAAAAACAAACTGTGCTACCTTTTGCGAATAGATTCAGATCAACCATACTCGCAATCAATATTTGTTTTTAAAGAATTTGTGCAGAAGTCTAAATTGATACACTTTTTAAGAGCAACCCAAAAACTATGCAGTAGTGTATCAACTTCCTCTCTATTACTATTACTATTGTCATTGTTCCTTCTGAACATTTCTCATTGTTCAAGCACACTGTTTGAAATTTTGAAACCGGGCAAGAGAATTGCAAGTGATTTTTAAGTTCAGTAAAGTTTAGACACAACAAAGTATTTAATATCAAAATTGTGAAAAATATTTAACGGAACCTGGTTGATGATGCATAAATAATCACAAAATTTATGCAGTAATGGGACGGCAAGGAGAAGCCTACAAGAATCAGGACAAGCTTCTTCAATGGCGGAGCAAAGGTAGGTAGTAATTAGCAATTAGAATATGGAAACCTTATTAAGCATTTTTTGATTACACCAAGATGGTTGAAATAACGCCATTGTTCATGAGATCTAACATTTATAAATTCCACCGTCGAATTAGTTGAAAAGGGCATATCAGGAAATTTAAAGCAGTCAATATGTCTGTCAGTACTTTCCCTTCTTTTTATTTCTCGTGCACCGACCGCCTCGCGCTCCGTACTTGTACTATTCACAATCTGATATAAGGGGAAAAAAGTCATAATAAATTATAACAGGGCAATTTAGTCCACTATCATTTATATATCATATTTTTTATCACCTGATAATTTTCAATTATGTATTTTTTCCACTGCAGTTTCAGTTCGTTAGTGGGCGCAGTTGCCAATCCGGAATTGGTTGTTTCTGAAGTGCACATGTAAGCACCTATCTTTTTAGTTAATTACTCTATTTATTCATTTAAAGCATAGGACGTTAATTTTATTTTACTGGATCAAAAAGCAACGCACTATCATCAGGTACTTCATGTGGATTAAAAGCACTCTGCACTAAGCAGCTATGCATTACACGCCTATTGATGTTCGGTTATTTTCACGTGGCCATAATATCAAACATTGATTACAAATTTACATGTATTCTATGAGTTACTTTATCATTTGCTTATGTTTAGTTTCTGGACAGTATACAATCCTACAGGCCAATTAACAATAGTTTCAAAGTGCGATGGCTTAAAATCCACTTCATGTTAATTTCACCTCAACCGTACAACTTTATTCACGTATCCCATTAATGACCCTTATTTATGGTAGTATTTTAAATACTGATCATGAGTTTCTTCCATGTTACGTTATGACATGTTCCCACATCACGTATAATATAAACCGTTCTTTCCGTAACGCAGGAAGATAAACAATTACACTGCTCGTCGCTCTTTAGGCTACTTAACATCTTGTCCAAATCTAATTTCATGTGGGAATACTTATCTGAATGTGAATTTTTAATTGGAGTTTGGCTAGTTGCTTGATTCTTTCATTGCTATGAATAGAAATAGTTTACCATCACCAAATTGCACACTGTAAATTATCATGTCATCTGATTTCCTTGTTGTACTTGTATGATATTTTGTTAATTGCATGCAAGTGTGTATACGTATGGATTAAAATAGCATGCTTCAGGTCCTCATGTCATGCACCTTTCGCTGTGGCTTGTATCGTATGCACATTTCCTTTATCAGTCTTTATTGCTTTGCTTGCTTCAGGAACACGTCCCTCTTTATCCTGTTGCCTTGAGTTGTCACACACCCAGAAGCTCGTCAGAAATTGCTAAGGTCGTCAGTGGGAGGTTTCGACCTGATGCCTGAAAAGCTCCAAGGCGTAACCACCGGTTAACCGATTGGAACAGACCGGTCAGTCGGTCACAGCCTGAAGCCTGTGCAGGCTGCAGATTGCATACTCCCTCTCTCTTTGGTTGTGTTGCCAGGTTATATGCCTTGCCTTTTATGATTTAGTGCCTTTAATTTCTCATTGGTTTTGCTGGATTTTGATTCTCCAAGTTGAATGAATTTAGTGATTTCTTCTTGGTTTTGCTGTGTTTTTATTTCCAAATTGAATGAATTTGGTGCTTAAAAAATTTCTAGAATTAATATAAATACATCTCTATTTTATATACAGGTGGAATTCTAAATGTTTATAAAAGAAGGTTATTAATATTTATTGTCTCAAACCATGTTTTAAATATCATATCATACAACTCTACATATACATTCAAATCATATAGATCATAGATGTTAATTACATATACATACATGTTGTTATCGCTTGCATTTCATGTTCCAGACCACATTTCATGTTGTTACTGCTTGCATCGACTATGTTCAAAATGATATTTTATTGTATTTTCAATTTATTTTGCTAATTTATGAACTTTTACTTTACAGGTGGATAGGTAAAGCGCCGCAATAAGTTATGGGTTTGAAGTTATTTTTGATGCAAGAACTACATTTTTGGTTTGTATGTATCACTACTTTTGGTTACTAGATGCCACTTGTTCTACATTATTTATGAAATATTATAGACGTGTTATATATGTTTTGATGTAAGAATATTGTATATTTTGATTATGTAATATTACATGTTGATTATGAGATATGCAATTAATATATGTTGATTATGAAATATGCGTATTGATTTAACCGTGTTGGTATATAAATTGTGATCGATGTATATAGAAAAAGTAACAAATAAAGGGGGAAATGCAGAAATAGTAAACTATAGCATTTGTAAAACGCTGTTGATCAACAGCGTTTTTAAAACGCTGTTAAAACATTCCACAGCGTTTTTAAAATGCTGTTGAAAGTTTTAACAGCGTTTTAAAAATGTCGTTAAATTGTATCTAAAAACATAAAGCATAATCTATTGCAACAACGAAACGCTGTAAATAAATATCACAGCATTGAAAAAACGCTATAAAATCTTATCGTAGCATGAAACAAACGCTAAGAAAGATCTTTAACTGCACCCAACCAAACGCTGTTAAAAGATTTCATGACACTAGGGAAACGCTGTTAAAAAGGACATTTAACAGCGTTTATTTCCTGTCATTGTATATCCCTGATTTTTAATTGCATGTCGATATACAGCATACATAAAAACGCTGTTAAAAGTTTTTACAGCGTTTTTAAAACGCTGTTAAAGGTCCTGTTTGTTGTAGTGATGCCTAACTCAGGTTAACTGACGCTAGATATATTACTCATGCACTGCCTTGCGGACTTATGTACGGGAAACACAGAGCATGTCGAGTGAACACACGAGTGTGAACACCTATTGATTGTAGGCGTTATTAAAAAGAATTATATATATATATATATATACACACACCTGGCTCGGATAAACTGAGCCAGATATACCGATCGTGCACTGCCTTTCGGGCTTACGTGAGAAATATGCAGAGCATGGCGAGTGTACACACAAGTGTGTACACCTGTCGACCGTAGGTGTTAATAAAATATTTACATATATACAAATGCTTTTTTATATGTTTTTTTTCAAATTTTTTTTGAAAGAGAGAGTTTTGCAAAATAATCTTAGCACCATTTAACTTAGAAGAAAAAAAAATTATATCCTTTATTTTAAATCAACCATTTTTAAAACAAAGATTTTCAATTAGGATGTATTTCATAATTAACACGTATGAATCTTCCTATATACTAGTTAAACCATTGTTATTTGTAATCAAACTTCATCTTTAGTTTTGTTAAGACGAATAAATTTTCAATAATTTCAATTTAATAAACAAAAACCATATATTTATCCTATAGTGTTTCTTTAAAAATAAATCAAAATGCTTAAAAAGGTTCTTTTTGTTTTTGAATTTTTTTTATTTTTTGGAAAAAAATGAAAAATTAATCATGAAAAATCAAAAGAAGATGAGTCTCCCCCACACTTGATTATGACTGTGTACCCACACTCAACCCAAGTGGAAGGAGAAAAATAAATATAAAAACATGATCTTTATTTAAATGAAAATTAACGATATTTACATAAGGTCAGAAAGTATATCGCCAAAATGGTCTTCCAAAGACCGATTCATTTGTCTCATCAAGTCTGCGAGACACAGCTTAAGCTCGGAAAACCAAACCGTAAAAGATTTCGAAGTTGAACGTTGATTTGGAAAAACAACTGTCGTTTTATTAAAAGTCGTATGAGTTGTTTCCTTTTCGATAATTTTCAGGGTTGATAGAACAATTGGTTGAAGTTCAATTTTATTTTCACCAAATTGGAAATTAAGCTCATCATCCACTAATTTTTCAAAATTATTGATTTCAAAATCAAAATGGTGATTTTAATCTACCCCTTTGGAATTTAACAGCTCGTCTTTGGAAATTCCAAATAATTCATGTTCATTAAATTCGCCTTCCTTTATTGGATTATCAACAACTTTATTACATGTCTCAAGCTCAAAATCCAAAGTTGTTGTATTCAAATTTTCGAAATCGAAAAAAGAAAGATCGAAGGCAGGCGATTCGGTTTGCGAAGATGCTGTGGTAGCAGGTAGTTGTTTTGAAGCCATGGATTCTGTAGAGAGGTCGTGGTTTGTTGAATTAGGAGGCAATTGTGGATCGAAGGCAGGCGATTCGGTTTGCAAAGATGTTGTGGTAGCAGGTAATTGTTTTGAAGCCGTGGATTCTGTAGAGAGGCCGTGGATTGTTCGCGTCTTGAAGTGATTTCGAGAGAAAGATGGGGTTTTGCGATGGAGAAGATGATTGCTGAGTGTTTGAGCAGCAGCAGTATGTTTGAGCCGCAGTCCCGTAAGTATTATTATTATTATTATTATTATTATTATTGGGCTTTTCTTGTGATGGTTGCTGATGGGTGGTCGTTAATAGAGGTAGGGCAGTGAGTGTCCTATTGATGAAGTTAGTGGTGTTTTGTGATGGATGGAGGAGATGATTGGGAATGTTCTGTTTGAAGGCAGTGGGCATGTTGGCAGTGGATGGCAGTGGGAAGGATGTAGTAAGTATTGGAAGGGATGGTACTAGTGGTTGTTGACAGAAGGAATGGCAGGTTGAAGGTGATTGCAGTAAGAAAGAAGAGCACTATGAATTACTGTATGAAGGTTTGAACAGGAATGAATGTAGTGGTGTACTGTGCTGTGCTGTGATGTTGGTGGCAGGTCATGTAGCAGCAGATGTTGTAGTTGCTTGACAGTGATATGGTGATGGATTCACAGTAATGGGAAGTATGGTATGCTGTGGGCAAGCAATTGCAGAAGTAATGTAACAGTTGATGGCGGCTTGTTGTTGTTGTCCGCGGCAGTAAGTGAAGTGGGCGAAGTTTGTGTATGACTGAGGAGTGGTGATTGTATCTTAGTGCACAATGCACAGTAATTGATGGTAGGTTGGTAGAACTGCACAGTGAAAGTTTGCACAGGGGATTTGCAGTTGCTTGTGGAGATGAAGTTGTGTTGCAGCAGTATGATGTTTGTGATGGTGTGGTTGAAAGCAATAGCGTTGAATGGAAATGTGTTATGGCCGAGAGAAGGTTGAATATGTAAGTATGTTGCAGGATTTTGATGGTTTGGATGTGAAATTTCACAGTGAAATGTTTGTTACAGAAACGGTGATAGCAAGTTATGGTCGGGGAAAGGATAGCAAGTTTGTACAGAGATGGTATGAGTGAGATATTGGTAGAAATGGTAGTGGGTTTTAAGAAATGATGTTAGCAGTTGGAAGGAAACAGTGAGCAGGAATGATGTTTGATATGTAACAGGGAGGAACAGTGTAAATGCAATGGAAATGCAATGTAACAGTGTTTGTGTTTTTTTTGAAAAATTAAAAATTGTCAAAGCAATGTAGAAAAAAAAATTGTAAAAAAAAAGAGAAGAGGAATGGAATGGGTAATGAATGCATGTTTGGGGATGGTTGGTCAGAGACATGCAAGCAAATTTTACATATATACAACAATTATCACATCATTATTTCATATAATCATCACATGCAATAACTTAAAATAGGATATTGTTTTGTTTACTCACCAGAAAAGATGTTTGGTCAGAGAAGTTGAAACTGGAATACTTTTGATTTTTGAACTAGAAAACTAAAGCAAGCTTGAATTCTTACTCAAACTTGAAACTGGAAATTTGCTTTTGATCTGAAGCTAAATTGCTTGATGTTTTCAGGTTTGAGATAGTTGAAAAGGTTGTTGCTTTGATTTGATTTTCTGGCTTGAATTTGTTTACAGGCTTTTGGTTCTTGAGTTTGAAAAATGAAGATAGAAAAAGAATTGAGAAGGGAATGGTATTGGTATTTATAGCCTTAACTTATGATTTTAAAAATAAAAGAAAATAAAAGAAATTGTGACACTTGTTTAATTATCTTACATTTGTCATTTGCATGTTATAATTAACTTACATTTATAATATGCATGTGTTAATATATTTTAATATGTTTTTATAACTTATATTTTAAATTTTTATTTAGTTTAATATATTTCTTTTATTTATACAAGGTTTAAGTCATCTCTGCGTTGGTTTCTGGATACGTTGATATTTTGTTTGAGTGCAAACATGTAAACGAAAAGCAACGGTATTTTTGGAATTTCAAAAGGACACCGAATAAATTAGTTCAATCAATTTTCTTTATTAGTAGTAGAGATTTATAAAATCCTTTAAAGAAAATAATATAAAATTAATTATATACTAATAAAAAAAAATATTATTTTTAAATTCAATTTATTTTAAGATATTTATCCTTTGAATTCAAATTCAAATTCAAATTCTATTCAAAATCTCCTTATATATTATATTTAAACAAACACATATTTAATTTGTTTGGAAAAGAATAATTTGCCAATTTTAAATAATTTATAAAAGAATATTATCACATATTATTTGCCTAAATTTCCGGGATATCACAATGACCATAACCATTTCAAGCATGATGACTTGGAGATGTTTTTAAGGAAACATTTCTAGAAATTATTTTCCAGAAAAGATGTAATTAAAATTTCAAGCTCTCATACAAGTAAAATGATGTAGCCTAACATCAAATTAAATTTGAGGCATTGTCAGTCATTTTATTAACATGCATTAGAAGAGAGCTAGATGATTTGCAAAAGGTTTGATTCCAACAAAAAAGAGACATGTTATAACAACCCTATTTTTGAAGCTGTAATATTATACGAATTTAATTAAAATAAAAATGTCCATATTCGATTTGTGATAACTATTATTTTGAAACTTCACTTTCTACTTAATTAGAGTCTATTTAATAATAGATTTTTATTTTAATAGCCCGAATTAATTAATAAATTTTTTCAGGAAATATATTAAACTGGATAATGTGTTGGTGTTAAATTTAAAATATTTTTAAAGTGTAAATAATTTTATATACTTGAGATAGATGAAAAGGAGTTTCAATTGTTATTCAATAAAAACTAATAAATTGTAAAAAATGAATAAATTTATTTTTATCAGTATAGTGAATAAGTAAATAGAATTGAACAATACTAGAATGAATAAAATCGTTTAGTTATCGAAATATCATGTAAAATGAAGTGCAAATCAATTTCAACTAGATCAGATTTATATACAAACAAAAGGAAAAAAGAAAGTAAAAACTAATTCCTTAAACAAAACCCATACCCATTCCTTTAGTCAAGCCCAAATCCTTGAAATCCCCAAACATGCATTCATTACCCTACCCCAATCTAAAGCTACAACCCCCCCTCCCCCCAGAATCGAATTCATATTTTCATATTAATTAATTTTAATTACTTATGAACATTTTTCTAGCCTTTTGAGACACGAAATTACTAAAAAAAAATTCATATTCAATTTTTTTTGAAATTATTCATATTCAAGTTCATTAAGCATATATTTTCAAACGATAACAGTATCAAACCATATAATCATTGTTTCTTACGCATTTCTAATCACTATAAAGCATTGAAAGTATTAAATATTAATAATTATTAAAAAAAATCAAAAAAGTAAGGTAACCTCACTTTTTATCAAATTATATAATTTATTAATATCTATCCATAAACAACAAAATTTTCCACAAATAGCACTAGAAAATGAATCTCAAAATTAAATATCTACATAAAAGAAATTGATTTGTAAAACCATTCATGAGTCAAAACTAATATTTAAAATAAAATTAACCAATTATCGTATCGATTACGTATAATTTGTCAAAAGTATTTACACACAACATACCGAAGTAAGTGCAACGTTAATATTGGAGTCAAAATCAGCCTCACTAATCTAAGTTAAACACGTCCCTTAGATCTTTTTGATCATGAAAATTTAATTATGAACATAGTTGTTGAATTTCAAAATTACAGAGAATCAAAAATGCACTTCTACTTTTGGTTGTTATATAATTCTGATTCTTCCACCTAGTTTGTGAAATCTTTACTTAGCAATGCTGACCTATATTGAACAGCAAAAATATTCCTATCCAATCTTGGTCTTCGATCAGAAATACAACTTTTTATGCAAAAATTGAAGAACAATAACAATTAACAAAAAAATTCTTGATTACAGTGGCCATTAAGTTATCAGAAAGTAAGTCGAAATAATTTGTAGGTTTAAAAGGTACTTGTGTGCTGCCTAAATTAGAGTCACCATCGCTTACCATAGATTTAAGTCTGAAATCAGTCGTAGCGCTGTTGTGCTGCCTCCTGGATGCGTCTCGTCGCGATCTTTTTTGGGATTAGGATGACGAAGTGGATAAAATGAAAATCGAGAGGGATGCGATTGCCGATAATTAGGGCTAAGAGGAGGTAAGACAACCGAAATCAGGAGGTGAAATTAAACAGGAATTCATGAGCGAAGATAAGATTTGTGACTAAATAGGTTTCTAATTTTGGATTATGGGAAAGTGAAGGTGAAATGCGGCATAAGAACAGGGAGGAGGGAACACGAAATGTTAGGACACCAATCTTTTTTTTGTTTAACAACACTGAAACAAGCAATCTTTTGACATAGATAATCACTAACTACTTAACTATAGCAACCTAAGTTTTCATGCAATCCCCCCTTGTTATTAATAGTAAGGCTGTTACGGTTGAACCGCTCAACCGCTCAACCGCTCAACCGTTCATAATGTTACCATCTATAACGGTTACAATTACGGTAACAGTTGAAGAATTTGAAAACCGCGGTTAACCATACCAACTGTACATGATTATTTTGTGTAATATTTAACATGAAAGTATAAAAATTAGTAATTTAAGTTAAAGAAATGACTTGTACATTAATAATACATGTCTTAATGAACTAATAACATGTGCATGCATATTAATCGTTTTATAAACAAATAAATAAATTTGCAAAAAACAGCCAGAGCTATATCAATTTATCATCAATAATGCATATAACTGAAAATAAACGTACGACATGCTTTAAAATTAGAAATACGATGGTTAACCATCATAAATGGTTACGGTAATGGTTATAAGAATTTATAACCGTCAACAACGGTTATCGTTATGGTTGGTGGTAATAACGATGGTCACCACAACCGTAACACCCCTAATTAATAGCACTTTTTCTTGTAGTGGCTCTTGCTTGAGCCGGAAAGTACAGAAGGCGTAGAAGTGAGAAGTTTTAAATTATATACACGAAGAAAAATGGACAGGTTTCAAGTAAGGCGAGTAAGAAAAGGCTAGAGAGAACCGTTGCTTTGACATAACAAAAGAGAACTTTACAAAAGAATAAAGTAGAAGGAATAGATTACGTGAAATGAGCCTTATTTCTCCTTTCCAATGACCACTTCACTTACTTACTACTTACTAAATATCGACTTGAACAAAGAAAGTAGCACTAGAAAGAAAAGCAAATAAAGAGAGTATAGGTGTAGAGTTCAGAGTAGCGAAGAGGCTTTGATGACGAAGGTACGAAGTGGATTTCTCATGGTCCTCTCAATGAATCATTTTTATTCAGTAATTATACATTAATTTTTGAATTTTAAATGAATCTTATGTTCTGATGTGAAAGAATGAAAAGTTTTCAGGCTCGTGTGTATTTGATATGCATATAAAGATTTGCATTGACTACCGACAGTTAGAGTTGGCCGCTTATTCTAGCCGTCGTCGGCGACGCTGAAGGCTAGCGTCGATTTTGGTAGAATATTTGTTTAAAAAAAAATTATTATTTCAAACTAAAGTTAATATTTCTTAATTTATTATTTCACTTCACTTTATTTCTCAATGTTATAATTCATTCATCTATTTGAATATTTTATTAACTAAATTTGAATTTTTAAAACATATTTTACAATTTGTTTAACTATTTAAATTTTAGTTTACCAATTTTGTAAACTAAAATTTGAATTTTGCACTTATAATTATACTAACCGCTAATAATTTTAATTAACACACATCAATTAATTAAAAAAATATCACTTATGTTTAACCGTACCAATCTAGCAACATATTAATCAACAATTATACACTAATTTTTGCGTAAACTATAACAAACATTGTTCTAAACTACAACAAACATTAGTGCAAACTTATCAATAAGCATATTAATCAATAATTATACACTAAATGTTGGATTTTATATCAAGTTTAATTTTTAATTACAAATTAAACAATCAAACCAGTAATTAATATCCTCAAATTAACTAATACAATCATCAACCGATTCGCAATGATCAAAACCATAAACAACTAATTTTCGAAATTAGGGTTTTAATTATATCTCCAAATCAACAAATGCATTATCATCATCAACTAATACGGAATAATCAACAATTTCTGACATATAATGAACCAATTATCGAAATCAAAATGTTAAACACACCTAGATTAATCTGAAATTGAAGAGAAAAGAGTTATCGGCGAGCTTTGGAGGGATTAGACGGCTAGAGGCGGCATTTGTGTGTGTGTGTGGAGGGGTGGGGGCAAAATATCTTTCGTCGTTTTAGAGATTTAGGTTTTGGTGGAATACTAATGATTTTGCTATTCGGAAGTCGGGCTGTATATTCGGGGCTTGTGTCGGCATACGATGGCTGTTTGCTTTGGCTGTCATCAACCGACGCAAACGGCTGCTGCTTTAGGCAGCCTTTCTTGTACTGAAAAAAAAAAAGAAAAATCAATGTTAAATAAATCATACGTCGAATCATGTGTGCGTAGCATAAGTTTGCATTGGTAACTAAAGAACAAAAGAATAAGAAAGAAAGACATGTTTCACGGAGATACTTGGTTCAAAATGTTCATGCGTTTGCTTTCATTCAGCCGACCTTTATACATGATTTCTGTAACCAACACATCGACATGGACCAATAGAAAAACAGATCTAAATATACTATATAGTGACACACTTTTATAAAAAAAAACAAAGAGGATGTGCTTTATCCGCTCTACTATCGTCTCACGCGTTTTCCAGAAATAGTAGCGGTCCAAACTTGCAAGCAAAGGAATTAACGACGGCTAATAAAACGTGATACTAACTGTCACCATAAGTTGTCAAGCTTTTGGTCCAAGTATTTGGGAGGCGCCAAGTACACAGTCGCTGTGGGCTAAAGTACGCAAGGTGCATGTGCACCCGTATCATCTGATCTGCTCAAGTTGAAATAAATTATTTTATTAGATAAAATATCAGTGTCTTCGCTGGACCATCACCGATCACCAACCATCAAATTCAGACTTATAGCGACGTCAGTCTTCCTCGGACCATCACCATATATATATATGGCTCTATATATATTATATTCACACTTAAAAAGCGACTTATGAATTAAGAAGACGCAAGCCACCTGCGCTATTGAGTGTGTCGGCTGTGGAAGCTGAGCAACTGAGATCAGCAGTCGATCATTCCGGCTCTGATTGGCGTGCTTTTTCATTCAACCTCGGATTCATTTTAACTATTGTTGCTTTACCCATTTAAAGTATAAATTTGAGTAGAGCCATAAAAGGAATATACGAAGGCTGCATAATAAAAACAAACATGCATGGATTTGGACGTGCGGGATCGGCATGCATGGTTTAAATATAAAAAGCGAGTGAGGCAGATATATGATCTATTTTGGTAATGTAATGAATATATAATGGCGGTAGGTGGGGGAACATGTGGGCCTATTTTGCTTTCAAGGCAACACCAACACGTTTGCAAGTAAATATTCCTTGTTGATTGCATTTGCCTTCCTTTATCATAACTCTCGCTACCACACGTCATCAATCAAGTTTACTGCTTTGCCTTCAAGCATAGATACTTGACCGTGAAAACAGAAAAATCACACTGTCTTTTGGACTTACAGTTAACAACAATCTATTTCACAACGCCTTTGAAACAGACTTACAGTAACCAACAAAGTAGAAACCAGATTGAAAACAGAAAAACAAAAACATTCACTGAAGTAACCAATCATTTTTTCAGTAAATTCAAAGATTTTTCAAAATAGAATAAAAGAAGAAAAGAATCAGGGATATTCAATTGACAAATTGAATAACGATTCTAAAAACACTACAAACAGATATATTCGTGTGCCCCACCTGCATCAGGAAAGGAAATCCATCTTCAATTCTTCCCCCCCTTTCACTAGCCCAAATCAAACGAATGAATCACCTCAGAAATATTATCGACGATGGCCACGGAGTTGCTGCTCAGTTGAAGCGAGGCAGTCAGAGATTTCCTCATCCGTACAGCGGCGTTGCCGGTGGTGTTCCGGAGCCTGTGGATGCAGGTTTCCTCGTAGTTTAGGACTTTGCTGAGCCGCAATTTTAAATCGTCGGTTATGATGTGGATTCTGGTGATGTCGAGTAGGTGGGCGAGGTGGTCGATTGAGGTGTTGAGCTCGTCGGTGGCGCGGTGGAGGAGGGAGGTGCAGTTGGAGAGGGCGGATTTGGTGGTGGGGTAGACTGTGCGGTGATGTAGGAATTTCGAGCGCTGGAGGACAGAGACAAGTTGGTCCGAGGTGAGTTCGAAGAGGGTTTGCAGGAGCAATTTGGGGTCGGAGGTGGAGTTTGCCGGGGCAGATTGGGAGAGGGCGTCCTCGCACTGGTGGCGGTAATGGGTGGGTCGGCAGATGAGTTTGATCGATTTCATGGCGTCGGAGGAGGAAGAGGAGGAGAAGTGGGGGACCGAGGCTACGGTGCCAACGACTGCTCCGAGGAGGATCAGGAGCGCGGATGTGATGGCACTGGCGGTCTTCTTCTTCCTAGCAGAGGGCTCCTCTTCGACTTTTATTGTCTGGACTTCTAATTTTTATTTTCTTCTCTGTGTTGATTTTGAATTCTAACTGGTAGGGTTAAATGTTATATCGAGGATTCTGCTCATTAGCAACAAGTACACCACGAAATTTCATAGGAACCCCTCCACCGACGTGAAAGAAAGATTTTTGGAGTGAAAATGCACCACTTTAGTATACTTTTTTTTAAGCAAGGCAAATTTTATTTTAACTCTATACTGTTGTTTATACTTTTAAACTAGTGCCAACTCTTCCGAATATATTTTTTTCCGAAGAAAAGGTAAAAAGGGTTCGGCCCAAGTTAAATAACAAAGTGTCGGGTAGATAACCCCTCTACCCGAAAACAACATTATAAACTCACAAACCCTACTTAAAATATCAGATTGTTAATTATATTTGGCAGAACTCAGCATATACAGTAAATTAATAAATCATAGAATCACATATACATAGTAATATAACAATAATGCAGCGGAAACAAGAGAATAGTAGTTCATGAAGCTACTGTATATATAACAAAGTTAAATAAGATACAACAGAAGTGTCAAATACAATAGTCAAATATAAGATCAGAATATATTACTGGAATCATTGAATAACTGAAAGCTGGATAGATAGCTGGATCTACAAGCGATGCTCAGACTCCAAAGGTGAGTCTCAAAAGTTGTATCACTCAGTCTGACCCGAGCGTAAAGTAAAACACAAAACATTCGAGTAAGGATTAACATTCTTATATCATTAAATCCAACTCAAGTGAAATAACAACTGAAATACAAGTAATTCAAAGGATGTTTGAGATAACCATCCTCTAAGGATCCGTAAAACTATTTACTACGTAGTAATATACGCTATTATAATAATGTCTAAAGTAAAGTATAATATATTTTAAAAATAGCATTAAGGCGTTACCCATATTCCCATTAACACATTTTATAGTGCCAATAGTCTGTACAGCACCGTACTACCTCTAGATCGGTAGGCTACCAAAGGATACTCCATAGGTACGATACAAATCAAACTCGTACAAGGCGCGCTAGGATAGGTGACACGACACAACTAGGCAATGCCAGGGTAGATATACCAATTGCACTTCCGGACCGATGGTAACGCGTAGCAGTCACTACCGCCCACTTCGAGCCACACTCCCAAAAATCAAAAGGTGCACCTAATCAATCACAAAGTAATAGAATGGTATTGAAGAAGTGTGTCCGGTCAGAGGAGCTACCTCGTTAGCCCGTCAATTGCTCCTGTTTTAGCCACCTTATGCCAACTCACAGTAGTAGTGTCCACGTAGACACCTCAATAGGACGTCGCCACCATCCTACTTTATTCTCGAATCTCAACCACGTACACGGTTGTTAAAGTGGTTTTCGGAGTTGGCAGAATGTATGACAACTTCCGATCCCGGTCTCTTTAACAACCAAACGTTATTCTAGCACCGCGGTCATTTCAAAATATTTTATATTTCAAAGCCAAAATATCGTTTCCATTTCAAAAACCATATAAATACGATATCCTTTTCCATTTCAAAATCAAATACGATATCATTTCCATTTCAAATATATCTTTTTCAGAATCATAGCATTTTTCAAAATTATAACACTTTTTGAAACTAAACATTTCAAATTATAACACTTCCAAAACATAATACTTTGAAATCATAATTCTTTCCACTTAACCGATTTAAATATTAAAATAGTATATATAATGAAATTGTTTTCCTCAACTTTCACAAATTAATTCCAAATCAATTCGAATTTCAAAAATTCAAATTTAATTAGATCTCAAATCATTAATTCCAATTTAGCTTCTAAATAAACCTTTCAAAATTATGTCGATTTCAAATACAGATTTGAACCACAAATAAACCATTTCAAAATATATATTTCAAAGCTTTAAATATTCTATAATTTCAAAACTAGATGTGATAATTTTATATATATCTTAATTCAATTTACTATTAGTTCTTGTCCATGGTTTCGACAAAAACTACTATCACCATCACTGAATTCCTCCAAATCTGACGTATGTCGATGTCGATTCGGACCATCAACATTTCTGCTTCCATGCACGTCTCTTTCTCCCAAAAACTGAAGGTGAAACTCTGTTCCCACTAAAACTGGTGAAGTTCTCCTTTGACTTTGATTCATGTCTCTCATCAACTTCTCTAACTTTCCAATACCTTCATCAAACCTTTCATTGATACGCTGCTCCATCTGCTCATCTTTTTGTCTTTTATATACTTCTTCAACATTTTGAAATCGATTAGCACGTCTCGGAGCATGATTTTCAAAAAACTCGGATCCAATTCAGATACTATTTTAACTCGGCTCTGCACTAGCTCGGCTTCGACTTAACCTAGGTCTGCACTTAGCTCACTCGGCTTAGCACAAACTGATATGAATGCGTGGCTTTGAACTGAATTGATTCGGCCTTGATCTCACTTAGCTTTTCTAGCTCTTCAGGCTCTGATACCAAACTGGCACAGCGGATTAACAAACTTTGACGTGCTAGTAGTATTTGATACAAATTGATGCAATTTCTTCGTCACGAAATGATTCGTGTCAAGTAAAACAAGATAAATGCCCAAATCCGTTGATCTCTCGAGATACCGGATTCTAGCTATCTCTAACACGTTGATTGCGCACGATACCGCGTTAGAAGATCTACGATCCTTCGACGTTGACCTCGTGCATGAGATTCCGTGAATCGGCTTCAAATTCGTTGATTCGAGCGCACTCGAATAACCGAAGATGGAAGAAGAAGGAGATCACACTCAACTTCAACAAAAGTGGCACAAAGCACACAAACAAATTTTTATTCAAACTCCACCTCCTTTACAACTGGCAACACACCTATTTATAGAGATTTTACAACACATAGCCGACCTAACATCAGCGACTTACGACCTAAGCAACTTACAACATTACACAGGCGACTCAACCACTTTCGACTCATGACCTAACAAACGACATACATGCGACTTATCAAACAGTACAATACAAACGACTTAAGAAAATAATATACAAGCGACTTATCAAACCATGCGACCTAAGAAAGTAACGACCTAAACAATCACGTCAGCAGGAAGCTTGGGCGACATAAGGAAATCTCAGTGACCTATCTTCTGGGCGACTTAAGGAAATGCACGATATAAAGTATAAAGTGAGCGACTTAACATGATCAAGCGACCTAACTATTTAGGTCGTAGCCCGTTAGGTCGTGGCACGCTGGCGACCTAAAGAAATATGGTAGTAGTGCTTTGGCGCGACTTGCTAGGTCACTTCTCTGGTTGGTCGAACGTCTTAACTCGATAGGTCGCGGCCGACCTGTGGCATGCGACTTACGTACATGCTGCGCTGCATCACCTGTGGCAAGATCCAATTGAGAGAAAACAGCAGCTCCATGGAGCTGATCAAACATATCATTGATGCGAGGCATAGGATATCTGTTCCTTATAGTGAGCTTGTTCAACTCCCTATAATCAACACACATCCTTAAAGAACCATCAGAATTAGTGACGAAGACCACTGCAGCTCCCCATTCTGAATGGCTAGGTCCGATCAGACCCTTGGAGAACAAGTCCTCAATTTGCTTCCTAAACCCAACCTTCTCATGGGGTACCATTCTTCTGGGTGGAAGAACTACAGGTCGAGCTGCAGGAATGAGATCAATATAGAAATCAGTTTCCCGCTTAGGAGGTAAAGAAGTGACTTCACCAAATACATCGGGATAGAGTTTGACTACAAGAGTGAATGAATATCACCAGGAGAAGCATTAAGAGAATAAATAAAACTGCCAGCAAAATCCTAGGGAAAACTACACTGAATCACCAAAGAATTACCAAGATCATCCATAAGAGAAACAGTTCGAGAATTACAAGAGA
Source organism: Allium cepa (assembly GCA_030765085.1). Taxonomy (NCBI): domain Eukaryota; kingdom Viridiplantae; phylum Streptophyta; class Magnoliopsida; order Asparagales; family Amaryllidaceae; genus Allium; species Allium cepa. The sequence continues at coordinate 7,511,808 of CM060941.1, forward strand.
TAACGACATCATGCCTCTTAAGCCAATCACCTCCAAGCAATAGATCAAAAGCATAAAAACCCTGAATATATAAATCACCACTGAGATAGAGAATCTTCACTCGCTTACAGATCCTACTAAGATTCGCAGGACCACCAATAGGATTGGAAACACATAAAGGCATAGGAGCAAACTCGAGAGAAAGAAGATGCTCAAATTTATTACAAAGATCCACAAGCTATGGGAAGCTCCAGTATCAAATAGAACACGGATAGGAAAATTGAACAAAGAAAAAGTGCCCTAAAGTGTACCTTGGTTATCACTAGGAGCAGGAGCAGAAACAAGTGTAGGTGCAGGAGGTGGAGCTAGTGAAGATGCAAAAGTGATAGCAAAAATACCCGATGACATGCCCTTCTGCTGAGTAGGGAAGTCCTTCTTGAAATGGCCAGGCTGTAGAAAAATGTGGCAGAGATCACGCCTGGTCAACTGAGCTAGAGGAGGGATAGCAGCACCAACTAAAGTAGGACAACTATTATCATAGTTTCCCTTTTGATTACATCTGAAACAAGTGATGGCAGGTAGGTCTACAGACTGCCTCTGAGATGAAGAAGATGATCCCAACCCTGGAGTCTTATTTCTATTCTTCTGATGGTGAAAGTTGGGCTTTCTCTTAGGATTGCCAGAATAAGACTGAGCTGAAGTAGAACAAGCAGCTTGAGGATCCTTAGAAGTAGGATTCTCATATCTAATGTCCATGTCCATCAGAGTGGTGAAAGGGCTATGCACATGAGCGATGAGACGATCATAATACTCCTGACGTGCACCAGCAATGAACTTCTCATTCTTCTTGAGAGGAGTGTCAATCAAATTAAGGCCAAACTTAGAAAGTTCATTGAACTTCCTCTCATATTCAGCAAAAGACATATCACTCTACTTTAGATCCATGAATTCCCGATAGAGCTGAGACTTTCCTGCCTCACGCATCCACTTCACAAGAAAAGCATCCCTAAAGCACGATAAAGAACATAAGATAGATTTCAAAAGAGAAACTGAACCGAATTTATAACAAACAAAGATGATACTTAAAATGCTCCCAAGAAATGTCAGCCTCAGCAGTGTGGGCTATGATGAACTCCCACCAATCCACGGCTGCTCCTTTCAATTGCCAAGCTGCCAACTGACGCTGAGCATTAATGATCTCAAGACTGGAGAAAATCCTCTCCAAATCCTTCAACCGTTATTGAGCTTTGATAATGCTCTCAGATCCGGTGAAATTGGTGCCACCAAGCTCAGTGTATTCCTTACAAAGTTTTGTGAACCTGACTGGGGAAGTAGGTTCAGGAGCTGGGGCGGCACCACGTCCCCTACCTCAAGCGTTCCTATGACTCATCCTGAAAAATCAAGAATGAATTTTAGGACAGGGGTAATTGAGAAACTAAACAAGATTAGATAAGATAAGATGCAACGAGAATTGAATATCCTAAACAAAGACATTACTAATAAGGCAGATAAGGAAAAGAAGGAAGTTTTAGAAAAATTTGATGTTAAAACAAGAAAAGTTTTAATATCAAAATACTCTTTGAAATCCTTTGAAAAACATCTTCAAAATCATTTTAGACTTTAAAATATGGTCTCTCACAAAGAAAGGATTCTAAGATTGATTCCACTCATTCTAGGGTAGTGCTACCCTATCTCTAATGAGTTTTTGCTCCGCAGGCTAAGGTTTGCCTAAAACTGAATCTCTGATACCAAATGTAACGTCCCACTATTTTGGACCATTCAATTCGATAATAAATCCACACATGCCTGACTTCAATAATTCAAAACAGTAGATTGTAATATAATTTGGAGCAAATAAAATCAATTACAGAATCACAGACACAGATAAATCAGAATAACTCACAGCGGAAAATAAAAAACAATAGTAGTTCGTGAAGCTACCACAAATACAGTCCCAAACACAGTCTCAAAATAGTACAAAATTCCTTAGTCTGAAAAGTAAATACAATAGAAATCCCAGTACATAAATGTCCACTAGTACAATAGTTGAATAGAAAAAAAAACTGAATAAAAAGATAGCAACTAGGTACATAGTCCCAGTAGTCTATCCTGTATCATAGTCCCTCCCGATCAAAAAGCCACCAAAGGATACTCCACAGGCTGTGACATAAATTCAAAATTGTACAAGGCGCGCTAGGGTAAGTGACATGACACAACGAGGCAATGCCAGGGTAGACATACCAATTACGCATCCGGACTGGTGGTGACGCGTAGCAGCCACTACCGCCCACCTCGAGCCACACTCCTAAAATCAAAGGTGCGCACCAATCAATCACGAAGTAATAGAATGGCATATGAAGAAGTGTGTCCGATAAGAGGAGCTAGCTCACTGGCCCGGAATCGCTCCTGATTTAGCCACCTTATGCCAACTCACAGGAGTCAGGTCCACGTATTAAACTCAATAGAACGTCTCCACCATCCTACTTCATTCTGGAATCTCCACCGCGTACACGGTTGTTGAAGTGGTTTTCGGAGTTGGTAGAGAGTATGACAACTTCCGATCCCGGTCTCTTTAACAACCCAGCGTTATTGCTACCCGTGGTTATAAATTTAAAAATGGTTTATATTTCACTTCAAAACATATTCATTTAAACCATTTAAATTTAATGCCAAATAGAATTCATTTCAAAGTTGTAGCATTCCTAAGTTAAAATTCAAAAACATTGTAAATTTCAGCTACAACATCACTAATAAAATGTTACGGTAGAAATAGTAATATTTCAAAACATTTTCATTTTCAGAAACAACAGCACTTATAAAGTGCTACGGAAGGTATTTTAGTATATTTCAAAACAGTTCAATTTCAGAAACTGCAGCACTTTAAAAATGCTACTGTAGGTATATTTAGTATATTCAAAAACAGTTCAAATTCAAAACTGCAGCACTTCAGAAATGCTACTGTGGGTACTTAGCATATTTAAAACATAGTTCAAATTCAGAAACTGCAGCACTTCAGAAATGCTGCTGTAGGTATATCTAGTTTATTCAACGCATTGTTAATTAAACCGCAGCATTTCTGAAACGCTATAACTTTTGTTTTAAGCTTTACAATACCCTTTAAAGCAATTTATCTTCAACTTTTCTCATTTTTAACTCACCAAACTTATTTCACTTTTTAAAATTATTTATTTGGATATTACTTGACTTATAATTTTAATAAAATAACATTTTATTAATAAATATCCAATTTAAATTAAAATTCATTTGTTAAGTCAAATACATTATAAATTGCTTAACTTTAATTTTTAACAAATAACCTAATACTTTATTTAAAATACCCATTTCATAAATCGAATATTCTTATCACCAAGTTAAGCTTAAAATTTCCTTTGAACCCAAAAATTTCAATTATTAAGTCAAATCAAAATTTACATTTTAATCATTAATTTGCTTATACATTTTCAACTTATAGAAAATCACTATAACATTTATTTAAATCATTTAAGTCCAATTTAAGTTAAAATTTCATATTTTATATTTCAAAAATACTTAATAATCTTCAAAAAATATTTAAAATTAACCATGAGTCTGTATATAATTTTCTTGCCTAGGTCAAGTGATACGGATATGTATCATTTCAATCCGTAATTTAAAAAGAAAAATCCGGGTTCTATCATTTCAAACCTGCAATCCCAAGTCAAATAAAAGAAATAAAAATCGCTTGAGCTTATCCTTTCAGTTCATAACGATTTTCCTTATTCTAATGTTTGTTCGGGTATGTATCATTTCAACCCATACCGATTCTATTTTACAGGGAACTTGCAGGGTGAGAAACAATAAATAAAATAAACAGTAAAACATATCATATGATGTCAGGTGATGCAACAGATTTATAATCAGGTAATATCATTATATAATGTCAGATAACAGGCAGATGTGAGCATATAACATAGCATACCAACTATTACAATTCAAGTGAAATTGTTTCATATTTATATAAGTACGATTTGTCTAGAGTGAATAACTCACCTTCTCAAGCTAGAGATCAAATTTAAAACATAAAATCCAAACTCTGCAAAGCATGAAATGGCACGACTAGATTCGAGAAGAAGTAACACCCAAATTTAAATCTTGTAATCAAATAAATAAAACAATTGTAAGTATATGATTTAACACAAACAAATATGGATTAAACAATGAGAATTATGAATCAAAAATGATATAAGCTTGCTTTAATCAATCAACTGGGGCTCGACCACCATCAAATAGGCTCGGCCATCACCATATTTTGCTCGGCCATGATGTTTAGAGGCAAACTAGGCTTGGTTAGGTGGTCTTTGGGTCAAGAAATGCATGGCTAGGGTATAGAAAATAGAAGGCAAAGAAAGTAGAGGCATAAGCATGGATCAAAAGGAGTTTTTAGGCTCGGCCTAGGGCTATGTGGCTCGGCCTATGTGCTAACCTTGGTCGGATCTAGTCACATCAGAGGGATACGCCCTAGAGCAAGGCAAGGAGGAGGAGTAGGTGGTGGAAATAGGTGTGGCCGAGGAAAACAAGAGGGGTTTGCATAAGGATGGCTCGGCTAGGGGATTTTTTTCAAATTTTGGTGAAGGGCTTTAGTTCTATGGCCATGACTATGGCATGGGGATGATGCGAGCAGGTGGAGGCCGATCATGTTGGTGGTGGAGAGGTGAGATGAGGTCGGCTAGGATGGTGGCCGAGCAAAACAAATAAAAGAGAAAAAGAAAGGAGAAAAGAGAAGGAGGAGGAGCCATGAACTTACTGTAATTTTTCTCTTCAGGAAACAACTGAATTTGAGATGTGAGAATTTTTTTTGTACGTGAGTTGCAAAGTAGAGTGACAGCTAGGGTTATGGGGAAGGGTTGTGAACGACTAGGAATTGAAGAGGGTAGAAAATGAAGAGCCTACTTGATTTCCAAGAAAATAAACCGTAGACTCTTTGAATTTCCGAGCCTAAAAATTAATTAAAAGAATATAGAAAATAGAGAATGGAAAAATAAAAATAAAATAGAGAATAGAAAATAGAAAATGAAATAGAATGAAGTAGGAAAATGTATAATAGAAAATGAATAGAAAAATGCTGAAATAATCGCGTGTAAAACGCAGAAATTTATCAAATTTAAACGGTATAAAACGGAATTTCACGAAACGAAAAGTAGCACGAACATCAGAATCAAATATAGTTTCAAGGTAAAAGATTAGAAATTTAAAATTCAAATTTAAAATTTAAATTTACAATTTTCAACTGTGGTCAGACTTTGACTTTCAACTGACCAAAATATAAAAATTTCAGAGAATGTTTATTTTATTGTACTTGGAAAACAATTTATAGACAAAATCCAAAATTATATTGGAAAATTCCAAAATTTCAAATTTTAAATATTTAAACATCAAAGTTTCAATTAAAATTGAATTAATAATATTTATAAAAATTATGGGTTATTACAAATGTTTTCAAAAGAATAAGAATTTTTTTAATAATGATTTAGAGGTTTTATTGTTTATTTAAAAGAGTTTAAATAAATGATTTAAAGAAAAGATTCTATAAATAATGAGATTAAATCTTGGCTCTAAAAGTCGATGAGCGGGCTAGATTTTTTATTCGTGAGATCCAAATATGGGGTGCTTAGACTAAGGAAATGTTCAGAACCAACCAGTGTCCTGGCTTACCTGGCCTCTTTCCTGGACAAGGGATAGATAAGATCAAAATGTTGGAAACGAGACAAGTATAAAAGATTCAAAATTTATAAATTAAATTTGATACAACTTGGATTGTATGGAGATAATCTTCTTATACTTGGTGTTAAATTTGAAGGAGGGAACTCGTACTAACCGTATGAATTTAAAAGTTGATTTCACAGTTATTCGACGAATAGTACTTGTTGAATACGAAAATTGATATTGAGTAAAATTAGTATAATTTCCATGAATCCCTTTTTACTCAATGCAAGGACTTCTCGCTACCAATACTAGTGGTAATTCCCAATAGAATGTGGTAGAAGAGTGCCTTCGGTTTGTCCTTTTCCTAGACAACTTGTATGGATGAGTGTTTGACATTGCATTTCCAAGACTATATATATTGATCTTTATAAACGTGCATCTGTTTGGTGGTGTAGAAGGTAAATCTCTTACACTCAACACCCTTCTCTAAGATGTACGAGCTTAGAGGTTGTACATTTGTGTAAATCAATAGTGTGTTGTTAGAAATGGTAATGAAGCATTTGAGGTGGAACACTTTATGAGAAATGCAAAGTGTGGCTTTGTGTGAAATAAAGCCTAGCTTTGTAGAAGTTGAGCGTAGCCTCGCATACGATCCTCATACCCCGAAGATGATACGAGTAATGATGTAGTCTGACCTATATTTCGAGATATAGGTTTTATGAGTATGGAGGTGCCAGTGGAATCTAGGCCTCAAGGCATATTGATAGGTATTGGAGACTTGACTTAGAAGGTGTATAATCACCGAGTAATACCTTGTTCCATAGTAGTGTATCCAACATAATTCAGAGGCTTGCTTGAGATAACTGAATAGCCACTGAGGTGCTAGTTGTTTGTGCGTTGATTTCAGAGGAAATGACCACTAATTCCCTATCATGTTGGAAACCCAATTCCAATAAGTGCTTTTAGACTTGATTGTAGAACCTACTTTGCTGGCCTGGTATGCTGGACTTTAATCAATGTAACAATTTCAGCCTATGATTAATACATTTACTTGAAAGGTGTTTTCAAAAGTAGACACTATTATAATATCAAATGGTTTTAAAGTATAAAAATGTTTTGGTTATCATAAGGTAAAACCCATCCTTGTTTACGTGCGGCATGGTCTTATGAGATGCTCTTCTTTTTCAAAAAGGTTTCGACTACATCAAAGTTAATCTATAACACCATCATATATATTTATAAATCATGTCGCATGCTAGTTTATCAAACTTGATTTGGGTATTTTTAATACTCGGTCAGATCCAAGTAGTTTCAGGATTAGCTAAAGATGTTTGGCGTTTCCAGAGGAGAGTTAGAGATCTTCATCAACCTACGAACATATTCTATTTTTCCATTGCATTTGTATTGTAGTTTTTCAGCAACTGTAAGGATAGAGATTTATAACCGTCCAGGCTGAATCTATGTTATACTCTGATATGGTATTTAATTTTTGCTATAAAGATTATATATTGAAATAATATATGATATTCCATTCATGGGAAATTCTATTATGTCTTTATTTTCTTTTTCCCCTAATAATCGGTTTTTCCGACGCTTGAATTTGCGGCATGTCAATACCAAGGATCTATTAATATCGATTTTCGAGGGTCAAAATTCTGGTCATTACAGTTCGGGTCCAGTTAGGTAATAACACTAAAAGTGCATATATTTCAAAGTTTTTTGGTTCTGCCTTTCGGATCGGGTAAGGTCGGGTCAATTTGTTTAGGTCTTTATGGTATTTTTCATCACCTAGACCCGACCTGAGACAAATAAGGTTCAGGTCTTCTCAGGTCGATTCAGCTTTGGTTTGTGGTTCTCGGTACTAATTGCTAATCCTAGTAGAAACTGGCTACACTCCACGTATAACAACTACCAATGGGGTAGAATATCCAAAACCTAATGACAAATGTGAAGTAGTTAATAAGAAACTTATTTCATAAAATGCTAAAGCAATGAATGAACTTACTTTAACTCTTAATAAAACTAAATTTAATTTAATCTCTCGTTGTCTTACTACATAGAAAATCTGGCATACTCTGGAGGTTAACCATAAAGGAACATCTCAAGTCAAGGAATCACTTCTTGCTCTGCTCACTAATTAATATGAAAATTTTGTAATGTTAAAATATGAAAGTATAAAGAGATGAATGTGCGATTCTCGATGTTGGCATGTAATTCTAGAGCTTTGGGCCAGGTATATATCGGTGTAGAATTGGCCCGTAAAGTTTTTAAAGTTCTTCTAAAGACCTTTATGGCAAAGATAACAGCAATACAAGAATTCGAAGATCCGATAAACCGAAGCATGGAAAATTTGATTAGAAATTTATGCATATGAGATAGAACGGGAAGGCCATGACAATGCAGATTCAAAGAATAAATCACTTGCACTTAATTGTACACTTAAATGCGACGATAAGGATAATCCTATTACAGAGCTAGCAATGTTGATGAATGGTCTTAATAATTGGCCCAGAAGAAATTCCAAATTTACAAAAAGGAAATGTGTCAAGTTAAAGTTGCCTAAGAATCAGAATGCTTGGACGAAGAAATCATTCACTACAAATGCAGAAAAGAAGGTCGTATAAAGACTAATTGTCCACTAATTCAGAGTGAAAAAGGGAAAAGAAGGAAAGAAGGGCATTTGCAGCTAACGGGATGACTACGAAGGACAAGAGTGTACTGATAGTAACGAAGACAAAGTGAATTTATGTTTGATGGGACATTTAAACCAAAGCTCTAATAATGACAATTCAAGTGAGGTACCAAATTTTAGTGGTCAAGGTTTACTCTTAGCACGCCATGACTAACAAGAACAGTTGATAGTCTCAGTCTTACAAACCAAGAAACTAAAAGTTGAACTACTTTGCTTAATGATATGTTAGAAACAAAGATGGAAAAGTTAAATCTCAAAACTATGAAAGTGAAATGATTAACCTTTAAATAAAAACAGAGTGAATATAAGACAAACCACGAGACTCTTAAAAATGAGATTGCCAATCTTAAGAAAAAAGATGACACAAAAAGGGAAAATTTAATCAACAGACATACCTTGCTTATAAAATAAAATGAGACTCTAAGATCTCAAGTCTAACACCTTAAGTCAACTATCAGAAAATTTTCTAGAAGTGAAAAGTCATTAGACATGTCATAAGGTGGTTAACCATATGAAAACAATAGAAAATGACTTGGTTTTGGAAAATCACAATACAATGGAAAAAATATAAATGTTAATGCTAAAGGTAAAAGTGCTTTACGATATGGTAAAATTGGACATACTTATCGTAGATGTTGGTATAGGAACCAGAATAAAAGGTTTAAACAAGTATGGAGGGCTATACTAATAATTATCTTGAATTGAACCATCCAAAAAATACTAAGTCATTTTCTCACTAATGAAAAATGACTACAAAAGTTTTCTAAGTCATATTTTTCTAACCATGTGTAGGTATGTTGGTGGGCTAAGGAACAACAAGAATGATATTTTGATTCAAGCAAAAAGTCCTTTGATTCTCTATTTATTTACTCCATCTCCATCCTATCATTTCATTCGCTTTATTTCAAATTTCAAATATCATTTCGCTCTCTTATCTCCTCAAACTTTCAATAATGGCTCCTATAATCTAAATCCAAAAATCATTAAGCTTTTTAAGAAAAATATAAGCTTTTTCTTCAATGAGAAAGATTCCATTGAAGCCTATATGCAGTATACTACTTCCGAAAAGGTTTCTTCCCAAAGATTTTCTAAATTCGAAGATTTTTATTCTTATGGTTACATATCTTTGTTTTGAAAATTAAATTCTTGGTTTAATTGAATCTTTACAACATGATTTTTCTTGTTACCCCAATTTGGTCAAAATGTTTTATGCGCATTTAAATGGAAAATTTTATCAAGGAGAAGAAGGTCAAGTTTGGAGTAGTGTTAATGAACTACAAAAAAAGAACTACATGTTAGACAGGAAATTTCGGTCTATAACTTCACAGTTCGGTCTCTACATGATCTTCAAAGACCGATTAAGGACAAACAGTTTTAGTCACTGTTTTTCAAGTCCCAAAAAATATTTGAAACTTTCCTCTCAGTCTTAATATCTAAAGACCTAAATTTCAGTCTTAAATTTATTCAAAGAAAGAATTTTAAAGACAGAAATGTAGATTCTAGGAGTCTTAAATTACAAATATATTAGTTATTTACATGTATATTAACAAATATGTTAGTTTGTGTGTATATGGCTTTGTATATTCACAAAAAACATGCAATTCTGTTGCTTTTCAGAAATAAAAAGTTTATTGAACAAACTTCGATACATAATACATCTTTGAGTAATATGAACAAGATCCATTGAATACTCAAATAATGGTTCAAATCTGTTACATACTCAAGTAAATAGCTACTACACAACAAAAAGTTTGTCATGATAGATTCGTGCATATAGTAAAAAAAACCTTCTTTGTTCAAATCCTAAACAAACACCAACGCCCTCTATGGCCGCCTCTGGACTAGCGACCGGAAGCTGCGTACGATCTCCTACCGAAGCTTCTCCGCGTCAGTCCCCTTCAAGACGAAGCTATTCCGGAAGCTTCCAAACTCAAAAACGAACCTTCCAATTTGAAAATCAAGCTAAACAATAAGCAACAAAATCAATTTGCAATGGCGATTCAAATCATCGATCTAGCGGGGTCCAGCTTCTTCCTTTTTGAAAGTTTGAGAGATATTTGAGAGATTGTCAAACATGGCCTTCCAGATTCTTCCTCTTTGAAAGTTTCACAATCCAAACCAAGGAAACACTTTGAGCCCACATTCCCAAGGCATTCCATGTCTCTCAGATCTGATATCATGATAATTACCCACTGTTTTTTAGTTACTTCTCCATTTTCCAGCACCAAATCACTTATCAAATGGACACATATCTTTACATAATTGTAGTAGTCAGAGCACAATGTTTCTTTTACAAGTAAAACTCCAATGTGACAGAACGAAAGTCGAGATTTTGATCGACGTTTGAAAAATAATGTACCCACAGGAGGTATCTATTAACAACTCAAGCTCCTTGCTTGGACTTATTTGAATCAAAGGCAAGATTTCCTAGAAAAAGAGTTGTTTCATTAATAGGTCAGATGAGTACGTATCTGGGTAGACGAAGAGTAAGATGAGAAAAGTGATGGGTTTGTTTCAGTACATGGAGAAGTGTGAAATTTTATATGTTAAAAGGAAGAAGAGGATAAATTTTCTACACATGGGCCTTAAATGAAGGAGAAAGAGGCCACGTTTCATTTATTGAAAGTTCATTAATCTTGGGACAACAATTAAAATACAGTCATATGGATCATTAAACATAGTCGTTGGATTTAAGACAGATTGGAAAATCTCAACCATTGCATATTTAGATAATAAAATGTTGAATCTTAAACGTTGAGGAGTAAAGGTGAACTTTAGTTATTAAACAGTCTCGACCAGTAAAAACCAATTACAGACTGTTTTTCCGTCTTTAATATATAAATTTAAAAACTGCTTTTTTAGTTATTAATCCGTCTTTAAATAGAAACTAAAAATTTTCAGTTTCTAATTTTCTATCTTTAATTGAATATATTTTTGTAGTGATGGTACTCGAATCATTTTAATTTATAAACTTTTGGGTCATATTCTCGGTTGTAAATCTAGTGGAATTGACCTCTCCACTTTTCAAATTAATATAAAAAATCATGAAGTTCTTCATGATATTTTCGAAAATGATAAAGATTTTGAGCCTTCAACCAAAATTAAGACTTATGAGTCTCATTTTACAACAAAGTATTGCTTCGAAGATGGGTAATTACAATAGGCCTACTCAAAATGTTTCCAAAGCCCTTTTTGCTATTTATGGTCGCTACAACATAAATTGGGCACAAGTCCCTTTAGATGACATTATTCAAAAGAACATTTCTAGTCATGAGAACACAGTTTTTCATGGTGTGTATCTTACTAGATTTTTCTTATATTTTTGTGTGAATTTAAGAGGAGAAAAATCCATTCCTCAAAAAAAATTGACAAAGCCAATATCACTCTTATGCACATTCTACCATTTTTCAAACCATACGAGACTCTTTATGAAAGGAGCAAAGATTAGCATGGGAAGAAAAAAAAAGAAATTCAACAAGAAGAGAAGGGGATGAAACAGAAGTGGAAGAAGAAGAGGAAGAGGAGGAAGAAATTGAAACTTCCTTAGAAAGTTTTGACATACCATCCCATCCTTCCAATAAGGAGATACTAAAGAACAAGGAGAAGCTTCTTAAAAACCAAAAGAAACTTAAGCGTTATTTTAGTAAAAAGTTCACATCTCTTTCCAATAAAATGGACAAATTCTTTGAAAAGGTCATTCGCAAGCTTGGTGGCTCTTCATTGTTTGCGTAAAAAATGGCCGTAAACACCCAAAGTCGTATGAGTTGGTTGATTTTATGTTGTATTTAGTGATTTGGGTGATTTATGCAAATATGTAAAAAGTAGGGACTAAACTGTAAAAGACACACAGATTTATAGTGGTTCGGCCAGAACGTGCCTACGTCCACTTTATATGTTATTCTCCTTTTTTCTTTAGATTACAAGTACAAAGCTTTGATTACAAGTATCTAAAGTTGTTTGAGAGTTCCTTCCAGGCTTGAGCTCTCAAACTTATCTGCCATTGTTGTACCCCTGCCCCTCTATTTATAGAGTGAGGCTGGGGGCAGGGGTCTTGGATGTTTATAACTGCTGGTGGGCTTGGGCTGAAGCAATCTGGACTGGCAACTTTGGTTCGGCATTCCTTGGTTCGGCTATGCTTGGAGAGAAGGATGGAGAAGCTTCGGTTCGGTGGTCACCTGGTTCGGTGGTAGGAAAGGAGTGGACCGGTGGAGCTTGGGTTTGGTAGGAGGATGAAGGATGAGATGGTTCGGTGGATTTTGGACCGGTGATGGTGGGTTTGGTCCGGTGATAGCATGGCTCGGTAGTGATAGGTAGGGGATGGTTCGGTGGTAGGAAAGGAGTGGATCGGTGGAGCTTGGTTCGGTGGTGAGTTTGGAGGCATGTTTGGCCGAATGAGATCCGAAACTCTAAATGCCGAATGAGGCTCTGCTTCATACTGCCGAATGAATGAATACCGAATGTACTTTGGCACTGGGAATGCCGGATGACGCTGCCGAATGAAGCCTTATTCTAGATATGCCGAATGACTCTGGTGATGATTACCGAATGAACCATATGTTGTAGACGCCGAATGGGCTTGAGTGTTGGAGCGCCGAATGAACTTTTATACGTGAACTTTGAGTGAAACCCTTGACTTATGTATGCTTGCTTGCTTCTTTTTGCTCCGGTCGTGGTGGAAACGCACACAACATGGATATCCTAGTTTTGACCAAAAAATGGGATAACACTTTGCCCCCCAAAATATGCCTTGCGGTAGGAAGGCGTGTTTTGTAATGCCATGAGCTGGATGTTCGTATCCTATTGACAACCTGTAAAGAGCTTGATATTTTATATGGCCCCAAATGACGACCGTTCGGGATCGAGCTATTTGGGATGAAGCGCGGCCGTTCATGGTCAAGCGCCTAACTTCAAATGACGATCGTTCGTGATCAAGTCATTTGAGGTGAAGTGCGACCGTGCGCGGTCAAGCGCATAAATCCGTGCGTCGATCGTTCGGGATTGAGCCATCTGCAGTGAAATGTGATCGTTCAAGGTCAAGCGCTTTACTTCAAATGACGACCGTTCGGGATCGAGTCATTCGAGGTAAAGTGCGACAGTGCGCGGTCGAGTGGGGACCGTTCAAGGTCAAGCGCTTAACTTCAAATGACGATCGTTCGTGATCGAGTCATTCGAGGTAAAGTGCGACAGTGCGCGGTCAAATGGTGGTCCTCAAATGACGACCGTACGCGATCAAGCCATTTGAGGTAAGGCGTAACAGTCAGTGATCAGGTGGCGGACCTCAAATGACGATCATTCGCGATCGAGCCATTTGAGGTAAGGTGAGTTGTGCCGTTCGAGGCGAGTTGTGCCGTTCGAGGCGAGTTTGTGACCGTTCGCTGTCGGGTGCCGTTCGAGGCGAGTTGTGACTGTTCGAAGTCGGGTGCCGTTCGAGGCGAATTGTGACTGTTCGAAGTCGAGTGCCGTTCGAGGCGAATTGTGACTGTTCGAAGTCGGGTGCCGTTCGAGGCGAATGAGTGTGCCCGGGGGGGACTTAATATTATTAGTGTTGGAGTCATTGTTTGGGGGAATTTTTCGAATCAAAGACTTCGGCAGTTCGTTGCCATGCAATAGGTGCTCGTGGACCGTTCGCGATCCAACGGGCATACAAGTAAATAATTTTTTCATAGAATTGTAAATGTTAAAGCAATAGTACCTTACAGCAGAAATGTCCAAACAGGAAAAATTCAATGTTCAAATCGAAAAAAAAAAAGCAAAGCAAGGATGTCAAAGTGTAAGTTCCCACTCCGAAGCAGTCAATGATCATTCAGAGCATGCCTGGAGATCGTTCGCGATCTCGTACATGTGTAAACGATTTAATTGCGTTAGTGGAAGCTTACGACCTGTTCATCGTTATTTTAATCAAGCAATCAATGGATAATCAAATGGTGCCTTGATCCAGGGTCACCTCTAGCTGACGTAGAGGGCGGTCGCTCTGGCTCCACCGCTGGAGTTCTCCTCCTCACATACTGAAGGAGCATACCGTTCCTGATATGCCCTTCTACCTCGTCCTTCAAATGCCTACAATCATTAGTGTTATGACCATTCAATTCATGAAATACACAAAACTTATCTGATTTTCTTTCGTCAGAGGTTGGATCCCTTCGCATTGGTCTACGATACGGAACCTGCCCCTTGGTATCCTGATAAATCCGTTCCAAACTCTCATTCAGCTCTGAATAGGTGGTGAAGCGTGGTTCTCTTCGTAGCCACTTTGTCCTGTCATCATTATCCTCAGCCTTTCTTTTTCCTTTGCTAGTCTCCGCACCCTTTCCAGGTGGGTTTCCGCTCTTGATTACGTAAACGTCATCTTCTTCCTCTCTTTCTGCACTAGCATCTTCCAAACGCAGAAACTTTTCAGCCTCATGATAGAACTCTCCCAGATTCATAGGCGGGTCCTTGGTTAATGAATTTTTGAACTCTGTATTACCAGCTATTCCAGGTACAGCCGCCATCATGACCATAGATGGATCTGGTCGATCCACTGATGCTGCCGCCGCATTAAATCGCGTTAGAAAGCTCCTCAAAGTCTCTCCAGTTTTCTGTTTCAGGGTTGCCAAAGTCATCACATTCTTGGGTCTCGCAATATGAACCCTGAATTGCCTCATGAATCTCTCAGTTAAATCTGCCCATGTTCCTATGGAGCCGCTCTCCAGTTGCCTAAACCATAACGCTGCAATGTCCGTCAAATACAGTGGAAAGCACCGGGCCATAACCTCCTCTGATGCCCCAGCACTTCAATATGTCTCATATACTTCGTTAGATGGACCGTGGGGTCCGTTTTCCCGTTGTACATGTCCAATGATGGTAGCTTGAATTCTGTTGGGTTCCTAGCCATCCTAATCGCAGAAGAAAAAAGACTCCTGTTTACATCTTCCAAGTCTCTGTTTACTAAACCGCCTCTCATAGCTCTTCTAACCATCTCTGCTAATCTGTCATTGTCTCCAAGCTGTAATTCTCGTTCACTGTCTTCGACCTGCCCCCTAAGTCCGCGGGAGTTTTCATGTGTATGTCTCCCTGGCTGAACGTTCATTCCTCTATTGCTACCAGGTGGTTCGGATGCCCCCATCTCACTTCTCGGGGTCGGATCAACATGCTCTGCGTGAGTGCCCCCTAGCTCTGGTGCTGCGCCAGATGGTCCTGCCCCGTTCTGAACCCCAGTTGCTCCTTGGATTTGTGCTCCAATTTGCCCAATTTGTTGAAGTAAGTTCTGCATCATCTCTTCTTGTCTTCTCATCATGGCCTCCATCTCTTCCCTAGTGATGAAGATCGACGCTTGATTCCGTCCTGAGGAAGCCTCTTGACTTCCTTGGTGTTCACTTCTCTCTGGCCTTTGCCTTCTACTTGTTTGTCTCGTCATAACTCTTAGATCTGAACTTTTAGATTTTCAAATTCAACTTCTATCCGATGTAGTGGGAGCTGGTTCTTCTCAGTGAAAGCACCAAAATGTTTGCGTAAAAAATGGCCGCAAACACCCAAAGTCGTATGAGTTGGTTGATTTTATGTTGTATTTAGTGATTTGGGTGATTTTTGCAAATATGTAAAAGCAGGGACTAAACTGTAAAAGACACACAGATTTATAGTGGTTCGGCCAGAACGTGCCTGCGTCCACTTTATATGTTATTCTCCTTTTTTCTTTAGATTACAAGTACAAAGCTTTGATTATAAGTATCTAAAGTTGTTTGAGAGTTCCTTCCAGGCTTGAGCTCTTAAACTTGTCTGCCATTGTTGTACCCCTACCCCTCTATTTATAGAGTGAGGCTGGGGGCAGGGGTCTTGGATGTTTATAGCTGCTGGTGGGCTTGGGCTGAAACAATCTGGACTGGCAACTTTGGTTCGGCATTCCTTGGTTCGGCTATGCTTGGAGAGAAGGATGGAGAAGCTTCGGTTCGGTGGTCACCTGGTTCGGTGGTAGGAAAGGAGTGGACCGGTGGAGCTTGGGTTTGGTAGGAGGATGAAGGATGAGATGGTTCGGTGGATTTTGGACCGGTGATGGTGGGTTTGGTCCGGTGATAGCATGGCTCGGTAGTGATAGGTAGGGGATGGTTCGGTGGTAGGAAAGGAGTGGACCGGTGGAGCTTGGTTCGGTGGTGAGTTTGGAGGCATGTTTGGCCGAATGAGATCCGGAACTCTAAATGCCGAATGAGGCTCTGCTTCATACTGCCGAATGAATGAATACCGAATGTACTTTGGCACCGGGAATGCCGGATGACGCTGCCGAATGAAGCCTTATTCTAGATATGCCGAATGACTCTGGTGATGATTACCGAATGAACCATATGTTGTAGACGCCGAATGGGCTTGAGTGTTGGAGCGCCGAATGAACTTTTATATGTGAACTTTGAGTGAAACCCTTGACTTATGTATGCTTGCTTGCTTCTTTTTGCTCCGGTCGTGGTGGAAACGCACACAACATGGATATCCTAGTTTTGACCAAAAAATGGGATAACATTCATCATCATCATCTGCATCATTCTAAAATATATCAATTTATTTACTTATGACATCTAGCTTTGTATTGTGTGTTTTTTTATTTAATTTCATGTTGGTTTATGTATTTTCTTTTATTGATTGTTAAAAGATTGTTAAAATCCATGTATCCTTCAAGTTCTCTAAGTAATGAAATATATTTCTTACTGTCTTATATTGTTTATTAGTCTTTGGAAGTTATAAATAAATAATGGTATAAGATAAAAACAAAAACTATAGCAAATATTCTAGTTTTGAAAATTTATGTATGTATGTCGACATACATGCTACCTATATGTCGACATATAACCGCAGAAATTCTTTCTTTCTAAATTTGAAAATATAAATAACTACCAACCATCCACTCATTTCATATAACTTTCTACTCCTTTTTAAGCATATTTCTTCCAGAAAATTCACTCATTATTTTATCCTATACTCTCTTTTTATTATCAAACATATTTTCACAAAAATGAATTCTTCACAAAAATTATGTGAAAATCTTGAACAAACTTTTCAATTTTTCAAAGTCATTCTCTCCTTTATTCTACGAAATCAAAGACGTTTAGAGCTGGGTCAAATGCAGATGATCAAAAAACAAAAAAAGCATTTTATGTCAGTCATTATTCACACAAATAATGAAGATTAGGATGCCATCAAAGTAGATCCAATCTTTGGGTCCGATGGTTGGGTTGAATTTCACGAAACATCTAGTTATTAGGTTTGGATTTGATATGTACTCTTAGGATTTAGTTTGGATTGTTTGAATTTGGTTTGACTGATTTGGTTTAAATGATTGGATTGTTTTGATTTTGTTTGAAGTTGGATTAGCTTGTATACATGGCTTTAATTTGTATAGTTGAAATAAAATTGAACTTATAAGTCTTCATTATCGTATTTAATATAAAATACTCCATTATTTATCATATACTTATCGTATGTCATCATATATAACCATATTAGTTTAACTCGGATTATTGATTGTAAATATATTTTTTCTAAGCATTTGTGTTAGGGGGAGTTTTTAGTTTTTCACACATTTTTGTTGATGACAAAGGAGGATAAAGTTATAAAATATACATATGCATTTATCTATAACACAAACTTATACCGATTGGTTTCTGTTTAAATATTATGTCTTATTATTAACGGTTAAACCGTTTAATGCACATTCGCTATGACTACTTAGTTCCATCCAAGGTATAATATCGACATATGCCTATTGTTCACAAGCTACCCAAATTTCGTCCACATAATACTTCTGGAATAAGGGGAAGACTGACCCAATGACTATTTAATACCTCATTCTCCAAAGTGGGCCCTTTACAACGTTAGTCTATCGGTCCAAGCTAAAGAGACTGATGACTTCTATATAAGGCTTTATAATATATAATTGTCGCATTTATCACTAAAAATGTCTCAGGCATGTGAGAGATAGTACCCAAGCCACTTAATACCTTTTTAATAGAATTATGTAGATTTTGACCATTTAATGCTTAGTTAAGGCAGGTCCCCATCATTTAATACGTAATCAAAGGTGGACGCCTCACCGATATCTATCTAGTTGAAATTTCATGGAAATCTCTTCGGCCAATTAATACTTCCTATTGAAGCAGACCTTTCTGAGATATCCCTTACTATGCATAACTGCTAACCCTGACCATTTAATTCTTCATATAAAAGAAAAAGGCAAACCCACAAACAACAACTTAATACCTTCAATCCCAGAAGCAGGTCCTATGTGTCAGGGCATATCCCTTTTTTCCATGGACCCTATGGTTGGAGATGTCTCACATTAGTAGTAAGTGTACACAACTACTGGTAGCCTTTGAGTAAAGGGTAGATTTCTGTTATGTAACTCTACCGACCTCGTATCCCAACCTACTAAGTCCAACAAAACCCACTAATCTCTATTTGCATGATAATTATACCGCCTTATAATGTTTAATTTCTACCTAACATGTTTTATTTACTATCTTTATAAATGTCCCATTTTGTCTCTAGTAAATTATTATTATCCTAATGGACGTTTACAAAGACATTTATTTACTTATTCAAACCTTACCACTATTTCTTCCTTATCTTTTCCATGGTTACCCTACCAATTTCATTGCCGAGTCCCATGTCATCCCATGTCGTCCATTTATAACTTATTAAATTATTGTCACCCCTAATTTATTACGCATTTACTGGCTATTCATTTTTGGACTTACAATCCTTCCATCTTTATATCCTAGTTCTACCATTTACTACACGATCTATTATAACGTTCAATTTACATACAATGCGAACATTAAATGCATAATATGTTATATTAACTATATTTTTATTTTTGATCTTTTATCGCAGTTATATATGTCTATAAAATATTATTATGTTTCCAATTATTAGTCCTTTAACTAGATTATTTCATTCTATATTTCAATCTATTAAAATCAACCTTCCAAAAAGGTTTCCTGTTATCATCTTCCATAAATGAAACTAAGTTTAGAGATTGCTTAGTTTGAAATTACAAGAAATTATTTATTTTCTGCTTGTTGAAAAAGACAATGTAAACTTTGGAAAGGAAATACATACTTTCACACTTCTTTTTCTTCTTTTGATGTATATTCCTTATCAAATCGAACGTTGCACTTTTTCTATGAAATTAGGATATTAGAAAAATTCATGGAGATTATACAGACATTACTTCCGACAAATTAAAATACAAAACTCACATTCTAAATAGAATCAGAGCAAATCTGAATTACACTAATATTTTTACAGATAAATTGTAGATCTGGAACAAATTCTATATCTTTATCCACATTCAACCTTTAAAAACGTGGGGACTGTCCAAATTTGGGTGTAAACAATATTCTTCTTTCTAATATAGAGGACGTCAACATTCATAGTCGACACAATCAAAAGACAAGTTAACAAAATTTTCATTTCTAAAAACATCTATAGTGTTACTTTCACAAATCATCAAATACACTGGTTTCAGTACAGTAATTTTCAAATCTCCATTTAATACTTTACTCATAGTATATACTTTTCAAACGATTTCTAATTAAAACATTCACTTTACTACTAAATCTTTTAATAATAATAATAATAATCAATATCTATTTATGACAAACCTTTTCTTCCACCAAATACTTGCTAGTTCTTTTCAAAACATTTTCAAACAGTCTTTAAAACGCATATATCCATATGTATACTACTCAACAAACCATTTCAAAAAGCAACTTATAATGATAAGCAAACACTATTTATATATATTTACA
Source organism: Allium cepa (assembly GCA_030765085.1). NCBI lineage: Eukaryota > Viridiplantae > Streptophyta > Magnoliopsida > Asparagales > Amaryllidaceae > Allium > Allium cepa. The sequence continues at coordinate 7,531,935 of CM060941.1, forward strand.
ATAAATATGAACCAAATAATTAAATTCGTTTGATAGTTGTACTAATTATACACCAATCCCGAAATCAAATTAAATTTCTGCAAATTCAAATTATCAAATAAACATAAGAGACTAAATAAAGGTACTCCACGGAAACTAATATCCACCATTCACTCTGGTAAAACAAATCGAAATTCAACTACAATATCTTAAACTAAACATTACAATGCAATATCAAACTGTCCAAAATTATAAATACCAATATATGGGTTGGACTAACTCCTTTCATCCTTGCTACTCCAACCCCTTTTATCATATACTTAAAAGAAAAGAAATTAATTAATTATATAGTAAGAAATTAATTAACTATATATTAGGTGCTCATATTTTTTATAAAACCACAAATACGTCTCCAGATGATTACTGCTAGTATTCATCCTATATATATACATATACATACATACATGCATATATTGGATACCATACATACATACATATATTGTATACTATTGCTTATTATAGAAAATTACCCAACACTCCCAAGGGTTGGAAACTCTAAGTCTCATATAAGGTCTCGACTCGTGTCTTTGATATATGGTGTATCGTTCAGAACTTGCTCTGATACCAACTTGTAACACCCCACCTCTATATACGTACTATCCATACTGCCAGATAATACATATAATGAAGCTATATGAGGTACACACGTGAATATTCCTTTGGACTAACACAGATACATATTAAAACATCAAATATACATAACTTACCAATACGTACACAGTACCAGTACAAAAAATAGACACGTGTACCTCTAGACAAAACAATACATAATATATAATAAACAATAGAGAAAATAGAGTCAATTGCAGTGATAACATATAATATAGAATACAATACAACTCAAATGTCAATTACACACATACGGTGAATCAATGTCATACAAATATCATGTAACAATTCCTATGAAACTCCTTTAAGCCTGCTAATACAAATGCTGGTCTTGCCGTTCCTATACCTGAAATATCTTGGACTGAATCGAACGTTATAAAATAACACATATGTCAGACTATGTCTAATTAAGTAACTATAATAAGTGTAACTCAATATAAACATGGAATGCTAATATAATAATTCTTTTATATAATGTGATCATCAAATGATATGTTAAACGATGCATGTAAATAAAGAAAATGTGTATTATGCCATAAATAATCATCAAGCATTACATCATCCATATCTCTTAGACCCATGTGAAACTAATCAACATCGATATCGAAAGATGCCATCACCCATATAGAAACACATCAAAACCGAAATCATAGAACCAACAAATGGGTGAATCACACATATCTAGAAATCAACAGTCAAACACGAAACAATCCATAATATCAATATAAGAAGACATATAGAGTCAAAATTTAGTAATGGTGACACATGCCAAAGGAAGATATAATCAATGACACACGCCTATAAAAATATAACTGGTGCCAGCAATGTATAATTGATAACACATATCTGTAGGATCTAGATTAACCCTAGAGGGGGGGGGGGTGAGTAGGGTTATAGCAAATTTTCTCGATTTAAACACAAAAATAAACTGCAGAAATAAATATACTGAAAAGTAAATCACACACAAAATTTACCCAGCTTCAGCAACCCCTGCCTACTGCTGCATTCCCAGATTTCTGTTAGAATTAAACAGTATCACGCTTACAAACACTCTAACAGACTTGCAAACCCTGCTACCGCCTATAGAGTTTTGCAAACTCGCAACCCCTGCTTACTGAACTAACTCTAAATAGACAATCAGACACAACCTAAAACCTAGGTGGTGATTTACCAAGATTCTTTGATTCGTAAAATAAAAACAATAATTAAAAAACAATAGAAAATAACCCTAAAACTAATTAACAATATAATAAAGCCTTATTATAAAAATTGAAAAACAAAACCCCTTTTTTAATAAGGCCAGCCCACTCCCTTATTTCACCCGATCCTTTTGTCTCGTTCGTGAGAATAATGGCGGCTTCGTTCTGTTTAGGGCTTCGTTCCCTTTGTTCCAGTTAGGGCTTCGGCTCTTTGTTCCAATTAGGGCTTTGGTTTCTTCAATCGATCTGAGATATGTTGCCCTAGCTCGCTGCTTCTCTGATGGTTGACTATCGCTTGTTTGCAGTTGCTTGATCGAGTTCGTTGTTTGTGAATTCGGTATGTACTGTCTCCTTTTGCTTTACTAAGTTGATACTTGAACTCGATAATTAATTTACCAGTGATGATTGGGTTATATATGCGTTCGAACTCCTTGAATTACGTTCGTCTAAATATATTTGAATTTGTCAATAGTCGTTCGATCTTGTATTGATGCTTGGGATTGATCTGACTTTGTCAATTTTGTATTTTTGGTAGCTTGATTCGCACGGTATTGATTTGATTTCGTGATCAATCTGCTTGGTTCGACTTGGCATTGACTGCTTCAATTTGTCTCACACTTGATTTCTGATTTGTGAATTACTTTATTGCTAAGGCTCTGACTTTTTCATCTTTGATTTCGACACGGCTTTGATTTGTGTATTCATGTGTTTGCTTCGGCCCTGTGAATTCATTGTACTTAGTTGTGATGTTACACTTGTCTTCATATGCCCTTGACTTTGCTGTGCATTGCATTGATGATTTTGGCCTTGACCACCTTGGTCTTGAACACTGCTGTGTCCATATGGTATTCAGTACTGTGGCATTGCATATTGATGTTTCTGTTTGCATTTGAGTTTGTAGCTTGGTGTCATGTTTGCTGGACTTGTTGTTGGCATGTGCATTGTGTTTATTTGTGTCCACTGATGCTTTGAGTCTGCAACTTGTAGCTGGACTTGATTTGTGCCTTGTCCATTCTCATGTGTTCATCCCTGTAGTATATGTTAGTGATACATTTTGGAGTTGGTTCGTGTTGTATTGAGCTTTGACCCTTTGTTGTTCATCTGCATTGTTGCCTTGTTGACTGTGTTGTTGCATTGTAATCTGGTCAGTGGTGCTTTGAGTCTGCACTGCACTTTGATGTTGTAGTCTCTGACTTTGCTGTATCCATGCTTTTATGCTTGTGACATTCCTCTGCCTTGTTGAGTTCCTGTGTTTGGTCACTGATGCATTACTGTAGTTGCCATATCTTATGCTCGAGCTCTTTGCATACTTCATGACTGTACTGTTGCAGTCGAGTTGTTTGCATTCATTTCATTCATTTGTATCAGTTCTCGATTCTGACTTCTGTATATTTGGACTTGTTGTAGTTGAATTTTGTGATGTTGACTCTGGTTGGTGTTGTTACTGCATTCATGACCAATGTCTTGCATGTTTTTGATAAAGTGTGACTGATGCTACGCTTGGTCTTTGTTCTGTTGCTTTGAATGAATTATTACCAGTGATGTTAACATGTGCATTTACTTGAGTCTGTGTCATTTGCCTTGAGTTGAACCTATCTTGGGTTTGACCTTGTTTTTGATTTCTGTGCATTTGTTTGATTTTTGCACACGAGTTGGCGAGGCAGTGCACACGTATACGAATGTACACGTGTGTACTGCAGCCACTTATAATTGCCTGTCCCTGATAAAAATACTGATATGCACAGATATTGCACAGTCAAAAATGATGACGAACAACCCAAATAACTGAGGCAAACAATGTTTTCAAAATCATCGTTTCTTTCAAATTTCAAAAATATTTCTCTTTCAATTTTACTACGTTTGAGAATATTTTTGTAGATTACTCAGATGCTGGATTCAAATCGGAATGCAGTTGAAGACAAAAACACGAGTGTGAGTGATATGTAGTGAGGTTAACTGTAAATGTGAAATGTGATGTGATTGTAATCAAAAATGTATATGTATAGTGAGAGCATGAAATTGTACTATTTAAAATTGTTATAAATATTAGTTTGAATAAAATATTCGTTTGAATTCAAAATCTGTGTAACTTGTTCTGTTTGAATTCAAATTCAAATTCTGTGTAATTTATTTTATTCAACAAATATTTATTTAATCTATGAAAAACAAAATAGTACATTACCAAATACATTTAAATGAATATATATGTTTATTATCATCAAACAAAAACATACAAGCGCATATTTAACAATATCTAGGATAGATATTTGGCAACACATGCCAAAGAATGGTAGTTGGCGACACACGCCAATGAGATATAAAAGCAACACACGAAAATAAATAATAGTTGGCGATGTATGCCAAAGAAAGATAATAGGCGACACATGCCAAAGAAAGATACATGGAATGATCATACATAGGACATAGTCTCTTCTATAATCACAACTTATCATCTCCATCATGAGAATAAGTACTTATCTATATCACAACACATTAGAACCAGACGAGAGACTGATAGACACACCTGCTTTAGGAGACTACACAGATAACTGGCGAACTAAACAGACATGCCTAACCAGCACGACCCCTACAGTCTTGGTCACTTTGATGGATATTGTGACTCTTATCCACCGCATGTCATAAACACGATGTATGACCAAGCTCTACATTGGTCACGACCCTGCTTTTCCCCTAATAGTAACAAATTGTTGGCCTATATGACACAAGGTGCTAACTATCGCCAACATGTGGCTCTACAATCGTCGACACACGGCTATAATTATTATCGATGCACGACTAGAACATCGCTGACACACGGCTAGAACGATGCGGACGCACGACACTAGGGTTTCACAGACCACTATGATCTGGCCATCAGGATGGATACTGACTAATCTGCTTCACTCCTAAAACATAAAGGGAGTTGAACAGTGATAGACAAATACTGTAAATATATAATAGCTGAACATAACTATACACACATATCGACCTACGGTAACATACATATGCGGATACATGGCTAAATACATATACCGAAAAACGACACTAAGCATATGCTTACACAGCTAAATACATATGTCGACACACGATTCGGTATAATCGTCGAAACGGCTTCACCTAAGTCAACATGGGACTATAATATATATTCACCACAGTGAATATCATAACTCGTATCCCTATGTTGAGTGTCTTCCATGAGTAAAGGATAACTGAATAAATAACACAACGACATCCCATACCACTATGTGTTACTAGTCCGTTTATTCGTTGCAACACTCGTCCTTCTTTATTCTATATAACTAGTCCAATGAATAACCGAAAAAGTGTTACCGAAAGCCCTATACCAGATAATATCACTACACCGTTTATTCTAATATCTCATCACACAGAACAAATATCAATAAATAGCACTGAAAGGATGCCACACCGTATCATATTAAAATCATCAACTAAATCGATATCAATGGTGAATTACTCCTATTATCAAAATCAATGTAAAGAAGATAAGAAATTAGAAACTAATATAAAAATAGATTATTCAAATAAATATAAATAAACAAATCAATACGTTATAATGAAACATTCACAACATATCATTTCATATAATAATATTAATACTTAGAATTAGATAATAAAAAATTAATATATTATTTAGAATTATTTAGATAATCAACTAAACTCGAAAGATGAGGTTTTCTATGTAATTATAACGAATTTCTCCATCTTTTATATATATTGAAATAATAATTTGTATTCACAAATAACACTTGAAAATTTATTTCCTCCTTTAAAACCTAAAAATGGTTTATAAAGCTAAACATTTCGTATAATAATTATTTTATATATTCCAATTCAATAAATAAGAAGTGCGGTATTACGACAATAATAAAATTAGATTATTCAAATAAATACATTTACAAAGCTTAACTGAATATTTAATTTTTACACTTCTAAAATAATTATTAAAGTTTATTTATTAATACAATTTGTCCCATATTTGATTAATTGAGCTTCTATTTAACTTTATATAAATAATACTAAATGCATATACTAGAGTATAGCTATACTTGATTTGGTTTATTTTAGATGTAATACATTCTCACATACATATACACACGTGTGTGTGTATAGGATAAATTTCTAAAACTTGTTCATATAAATAAGAATGCCCCAACAAACAAAAGATATGAAAACACAAATAATACATTCTGCTTCATTTTACTAAAACGAAATTGAACATGATACAATATATTAGAAGCGTTGTTACAAAAAATATTTGATACATATAAAGGCTAAAACGTTAAAAAACACTCCGTCCATTCTTAAAAATACTCATAAGCAATTAAGGAGCATGTTGGCAGGTAAATATTTTTTATTTATTTGAAAATCTAGAAGAACCCTACAGGCCGGTAAGCTCCTAGGGAGGGTACAATAAACCCGTCCGCTGATCCAAACCCCCATACTCTAAGCACATTTATATAGGATAAAGAAGCGAATGACAAGCAAATATTCACCTACAGAAGAATATCCAAATTCATGCATTGAATGACAACAATCCACAAAATATATACATAGATGCACAGATATGCACACAACACGAAGCACCAGAACGCACACACGAGAAGGAACACACACGTGAGCAACCACATCCAACATTACCAGGTCAAGTGCATATACATACATATATATATATACATGTATGTATATATACATATACATACATATATATATACATGTATGTATATATACATATATATATATATACATGTATGTATATATACATATATATATATGTATGTATGTGTATATACATATATATATATATATGTATATACACATATACATATATATACACACACACACATAAACACTTGCTCAAACTAACGTACACTCAATCACACTAAAACACAACCCAGCAAACCCTCCAATACAAAACAGCGGCAACATACACCTTCTCATAAAAGCATACACACACAAAAAACTCATATGTACATCCACGCAACAAATATATATGTATACACCCGAATATATGCACATGCACCAATCTGGGCACTCACACACACACACTCATGATCAAGCACTGGGACGCAGTCAAGGAGGCTGGGTTATGGTTGACCATAGTTCGCCACCGGTGGAGAAGGTCGACCTGGCCTAAAGCCAATCAATGGCTTCTCTGATGATTTCTGACTTGCTCTCAGCCTTACAACCCAATACGCAATTCATTTAGCAACCAAATATCATCCATATTTTCAAACACAACTTAAAGAAATTAGGATTAAACATAGATTTGCGAGCGAGTATACTCACCTGAAGCATGCGTCCCACTTCATTCTCTGCCTATTGATCACGCAAACACACATCCAATACCAATGCACCGCAACACACTTGATGCGCTCCCCAGATGTATATGTCTGCGCCAAAATTGGTCACAAACACCCAATACCGTGAAAGCACCCGTTTATCAACACAGATCAGCAACAATCAATATAGAATTCAGATCTAAGCAACAACAATCATAATAATTCACAGATAACAATCACAAACACAGGATTTATAGTGGTTCGGAGATCTTGCCTACGTCCACTTTGAAGGTTCTCTCTTTATTGATTCACTTGATGATAATAGTTGATTACAATGGATTACGGTTGATGATAGCTTTGAAATCTGAATACAACAGTGATAATGAAGTATGGAATTCAATCCGGCAGAGTCTGGACGTTCAATGGTGAAGGCTCCGAAAGATCCTCTTTTCTGAAGGCTTCAGGGTGCTATTTATAGGCGTAGGAGGCCCAGATCTCGCTCAAACTTCGGGAGACTTCTTCTGGCACATGAGTGGGCCCACGCGACCGACCCCACCAAGTTTCGACTCGATCTGACATCGATTCGAAGTGATTTCAAACCCATCAAGAAATGGTCCAATCGAGCTGAAACTTGGCAGGAACAATCTTTATCTTGTATGGAAGCTACTGTGAAAATTTCGTTGCATTTGGATGAGTGGTTTAGGAGATACGATCGATTCGAATTGGAGTTTCTCGGTTGGCTGTGTTGTTCGAATCAATCGCTTCGAACCCCTGAGTTCGAATCCATGGATGCACGTGGTTCAGTGGTGACGTGGCGCACGTCCTTCGAGTCGATCCGGTCTTCTCTCCAGGTTGAACGCTTCGCACCCATGTTCTTCGCTCGTTTGTATCTACGGCCGTTGCATAGTTTGAATCGATCAACTACTTGAGTTTCGTGTTGGCCTGCATCTACCTAGTTCGAATGGAAGAGAGGGGGCTTCTTTCGCATCGATGGTAAGTTCGCATCGATACATTGTGATGGATACGAACTGAAGCTCCGCGATGGGTTCGAACGATCATCGATTCGAACTAGGCACTGGCGTGATCGATACGAAATTCATGGATACGAAGACGCGACCCATTGATGGACACGAAACAGTGCTCTAGCATGGATATGAACGTGCTGATGGATTCGAATGCAATCGATTCGAAGTACATGGTGGCTGATGGATTCGGGGCACGGCTATGTCTTCGTGGGTTCAAACTACTGCTAGGATGATGGGTTCGAACTTCATGGATTCGAAGGAAGGATACTCGGTGGGTTCGACTCGATGGATTTGAAGGTGATGGTTTCGAAGCTAATGGAGTCGAAGTCGATGGTTGTGAGGCAGGCACTGGCTGATGGATTCGAACTAGATGGGTTCGAACCAATGAAGGGGTGATGGGTTCGAACCGGGCAAGGTCCATTTCTCTCAAATTGAATCCATCATATCTTGAGCATACGAACTCGGATTGACTTGAAACTTGAAACGTTGGCTTCTACAGCTTTGCTTGTCATGTCTTATCAATTATGGCCTGATCCGGGATCGGACAAAATTCATCGATATCCATAGCGAAGTGAAGTACAACCAATCTCTGAGACGAACTGTCTTTTGTTTTCGAACAATCTTTTGGTATCACGGCTTTGCCAAAAAGCGAGATAACATTTGCCCCCCAAAACATGCCTTGCGGCAGGAAGGTGTGTTATGCAATGCCTTGAGTTGGATGTTCATATCCTATCACCAACCTGTAAAGACTTTGATAGTTTCATATGTCCTCAAATGAAGACCGTTTGGGATCGAGCTATTTGGGATGAATCGGGACCGTTCCCGGTCTGCGCCGTTCGCGGCAAAGGATGGAATAGGACCGTTCGCGGTCGATGCTGTTCATGGCAAAAGATTGAATGGGACCGTTCGCGGTCGATGCCGTTCGCGGCAATTGAAGAGATGGGACCGTTCGCGGTCGATGCCGTTCGCGGCATATGGTGACCGTTCGCGACCAAGTGCCGTTCAAGGCGAATGGTGATCGTTCGAGGTCGGATTTCATAATAAGTGAATCATGACCGTTCGCGGTCGGCGCCGTTTGAGGCAGAAAATGATCGTTCGCAATCAACTGTTATATAAGTGAATCGTGACCGTTCACGGTCGGATGCCGTTCGAGGCGATTTATGATCGTTCGCGATCGTGTGCCGTTCGAGGCTGCTTGTGATCGTTCGCGATCATTCGCCGTTCGAGGCAAATTATGTGTGCCCGGGGGGATTTAGTATTATCGATGCCGGAGTTCATGTTCGGGGGAGTTTCTGAATCAAAGACTCTGGCGGTTCATCGCCATACAGAAGGTGCTCGTGGACCGTTCGCGATCCAATGGGCATGAAGATAAATTCTTTCATGGAATTGTAAATATCAAAGCAATGATCATACGAATCTCACAACAGAAATGTCCATACAAATAGAATCTAAATGTTCAAATCAAAATCAAAGCAGAAAGCAAAGCAGGGATGTCAAAGTGTAAACTCTCACTATGGTGCGGTTGGTAGTCATTCAGAGCATGCCTATGGATCGTGCGCGATTGCTCACATGTGTAAATGATTTAACCGCATTAATGAGAGGTTTACAACTTGTTCATCGTTATTTCAATCAATCAATGGATAATCAGACGTTGTCCCGACTCAGGGCCACCTCTAGCTGAGGTAGATGGCGGGCGCTCTGGCTCCACTGCTGGAGTCCGTTTCCTCACATACTGAAGGAGCATACCGTTCCTGATATGCCCTTCCACCTCGTCCTTCAGATGCCTGCAATCATTAGTGTTATGACCGTTCAGTTCATGAAATATGCAATACTTATCTGATTTCCTTTCGTCGGAAGTTGGGTCCCTTCGCATTGGTCTGCGATACGGGACCTGTTCTTTGGTATCCTGATAGATTCGCTCTAAATTCTCGTTCAGCTCTGAGTATGTGGTAAATCTTGGTTCCTTTCGTGGTCGCATCGACCTGTTATAGCCACTCTCAGCCTTTCGCTTCCCCTTGCTTGTTTCTGTACCTTTCTCAGGAGGATTTCCATCTTTGACCATGTAAACATTAAGCTCATCTCCTTCTTCTCTTTCGGCACTCGTATATTCCAATCGCAAGAACTTTTCCGCCTCATGATAGAATTCTCGTAGATCCATAGGTGGATCTTTCGTCAATGAATTTTTGAAATCCGTGCCATCAGCTATTCCGGAAACGGCTGCCATCATAACCATGGATGGATCTGGCCGATCCACCGACGCTGCTGCCGCATTGAACCGCGTCAGAAAACTCCTCAAAGTCTCTCCAGTCTTCTGCTTCAAAATTGCTAAACTCATTATGTTCTTGGGTCTTGCAATGTGAACCCTAAATTATCTCATGAATCTATCCGTTAAGTCTGCCCATGTTCCTATGGAGCCGCTCTCTAGTTGTCTAAACCATAATGCTGCGATATCTGTCAGATATAACGGAATTCACCGGGCCATAACCTCTTGTGATGCCCCCAGCACCTCCATATGCCTCATGTACCTTGTCAAATGGACCGCGGGATCCGTCCTCCCATTATACATCTCTATTGATGGCAACTTAAACTCTGGTGGGTTCCTAGCCATCCTAATTGCAGGAGAAAAGGGACTCCTGTTTACATCTTCAAGATCTTTGTTTGTCAAACCGCCTCTCATAGCTCTTCTAACCATCTCTGCCAACTTGTCATCGTCTCTGAGATGCAATCTCCGTTCATTACTTTCAACCTGCCCCCCGAGTCCACGAGGGAATTCTGGGATCTTCCCCCTTGACTGAGCGTTCACTCCTCTGCTACTCCTTGCTTGGGTAGATGCATCTCTATCTCTCTCAGGGATTGGATCAACATTCTCTATGTGTGTGCCCCCTACTCCAGGTGCTACGTCGGATGGTCCTGCTCCATTCTGAACTCCGGCTACTCCTTGATTCTGTGCTCCAAGTTTCCCTATCTGTTGGAACAAACTCTGGATCAGCTCCTCCTGCTTCTTCATCATTGTCTCCATCTCGTCCCTAGTGATGAAGATCGACGCTTGATTCGCTCCTGAGGAAGCCTCTTGACTTCCTTGATGTTCACTTCTCTATGGCTTTTGTTTCTTACTTGTTTGTCTTGTCATGGTTCTTAGATCTAAATTCCTAAGTCTCCAAATTCAACTTTTCCTGAATCAGCCCTCTCAGTGAAAGCACCAAAATGTCTGCGCCAAAATTGGTCACAAACACCCAATACCGTGAAAGCACCCGTTTATCAACACAGATCAGCAACAATCAATATAGAATTCAGATCTAAGCAACAACAATCACAATAATTCACAGATAACAATCACAAACACAGGATTTATAGTGGTTCGGCGATCCTGCCTACGTCCACTTTGCAGGTTCTCTCTTTATTGATTCACTTGATGATAATAGTTTATTACAATGGATTACAGTTGATGATAGCTTTGAAATCTGAATACAACAGCGATAATGAAGTATGGAATTCAATCCGACAGAGTCTGGACGTTCAATGGTGAAGGCTCCGAAAGATCCTCTTTTCTGAAGGCTTCAGGGTGCTATTTATAGGCGTAGGAGGCCCAGATCTCGCTCAAACTTCGGGAGACTTCTTCTGGCACGTGAGTGGGCCCACGCGACCGACCCCACCAAGTTTCGACTCGATCTGACATCGATTCGAAGTGATTTCGAACCCATCAAGAAATGGTCCAATCGAGCTGAAACTTGGCATAACAATCTTTATCTTGCATGGAAGCTACTGTGAAAATTTCGTTGCATTTGGATGAGTGGTTTAGGAGATACGATCGATTCGAATTGGAGTTTCTCGGTTGGCTGTGTTGTTCGAATCGATCGCTTCGAACCCCTTAGTTCGAATCCATGGATGCACGTGGTTCAGTGGTGACGTGGCGCACGTCCTTCGAGTCGATCTGGTCTTCTCTCCGGGTTGAACGCTTCGCACCCATGTTCTTCGCTCGTTTGTATCTACGGCCGTTGCATAGTTTGAATCGATCAACTACTTGAGTCTCGTGTTGGCCCGCATCTACCTAGTTCGAATGGAAGAGAGGGGGCTTCTTTCGCATCGATGGTAAGTTCGCATTGATACATTGTGATGGATACGAACTGAAGCTCTGTGATGGGTTCGAACGATCATCGATTCGAACTAGGCACTGGCGTGATCGATGCAAAATTCATGGATACGAAGACGCGACCCATTGATGGACACGAAACAGTGCTCTAGCATGGATATGAACGTGCTGATGGATTCGAATGCAATCGATTCGAAGTACATGGTGGCTGATGGATTCGGGGCACGGCTATGTCTTCGTGGGTTCAAACTACTGCTAGGATGATGGGTTCGAACTTCATGGATTCGAAGGAAGGATACTTGGTGGGTTCGACTCGATGGATTCGAAGGTGATGGTTTTGAAGCTAATGGAGTCGAAGTTGATGGTTGTGAGGCAGGCATTGGCTGATGGATTCGAACTAGATGGGTTCGAACCAATGAAGGGGTGATGGGTTCGAACCGGGCAAGGTCCATCTCTCTCAAATTGAATCCATCATATCTTGAGCATACGAACTCGGATTGACTTGAAACTTGAAACGCTGGCTTCTACATCTTTGCTTGTCATGTCTTATCAATTGTGGGCTGATCCGGGCTCGGACAAAATTCATCGATATTCATAGCGAAGTGAAGTACAACCAATCTCTGAGACGAACTGTCTTTTGTTTTCGAACAATCTTTTGGTATCACGGCTTTGCCAAAAAGCGGGTTAACAGTATATATGTGCCAAGAAGCACGTCTTCAAATTTGTGATTTTTTTTTATAATTTAATTTGATTTCCTTTTTTTTTTTTTGAAGAGAGGAGGGCTTTGGATATATAGTTATAAATGCATTACTAGCATTTTAGTATTACAGTTTTTAATTACATTTTAGAAATACAGTTAAAAACTGCAATATAGTGTTGTAGTTTTTAACTCCGTTATTATAATGCAGTTTTTAACTGCATTAGGTGCAGTTTTGTTACGACGTTATGAAAATACAATTAAAAACTACAGCAATTAAAACAGTTTTCAACTTCATTACAAAAATACAGTTAAAAACTACATTTGAATGGTGTGTTAAAATACTTTTTTTAACTGCATTTTAATAATGCAGTTAAAAACTGCACTTTTAGTAATGCAATTAAAAAATTGCACTATTAGTAATGGGGTTAAAAATTGCAGTATTTAACTTCATTACTAAATGCAGTTAAAAACCGTTATGTGAAATTATGTTTTTAAAATTTTTAATTTTAGATGTCAAGAATGAATATCTTTGAAAAGTAATATAATTAACGACTAAGAGACTTGCTTTACAATTTAATTATGAAATAGGGAGCGACTGTGGAGAGTGAAGGTAACCGAATACAATTTTAAGATTCCGTGTGTTCAATTGTTCAAAGTAAAATAAATTTTGTAGAGTCCAAATTCAGTTGGCACCAAATCAAACGGCTTGATTGGAAATAACAAGAAAGCATCTTCAAAAACAAAGCTTGATTATGAATAGATATAAACACAAAGAAGGTTTGTTGTGAAGAATACATATATAATTTACGCGGTATCGTTTGCTTTTCTTTTATACATCCCCATGAAGCATCGAACTGTTACTCATGCCAATTATTAAATCCTGCATGAACTAGTTATCTTTTGGTTTCACGTGCCATTTTATCCATCAAATTTGACATCATCTCCTGTGTAAAACGAATATCGTACCATATCACATATTCTTTGACAGTATATTCCTACAAATATAATATACATCAAGCACCCATATTACACGTGAGAAAACATAGAACGTTGTTGGTGATTTGTTTCCTTTCAGACTAAAAATGAATCCACACCTTTCCTACATCATTTTTTTTCCAACGTTTTTCCAATGTCAAATTGGCGTCATAGTTTTCCAAAGCCTTACCAATGTTCTTTTTTCCAATGTCAATTACACGCCTTACCATTGCCATTTTTAAAATACAACACCTATTTTTCAACATCTTAACCAAGACATTTTGACATTATTCCTGAAGCAATTTTGCACTATTTCAGCTGTATTTCTAATCTTCAAATTAAACCTCCAAAACAGTTATTCCAATAATGCCAAATGGACAATGAAATATATACCAGAATTAAACAAAATAAAGTCACTTATAACCTTGTAAAATTACAAAAACCAATAGCATAATCGATGAAACATTCATATAACATACCACGTTCATAGTATTATCCAATACAATTTAAACTAATGTCACATACATGCAAATCTAAATGAAAAACATGTCCATGTAGAAGATGCATATAAATATATCACAATGTCTAAAATTAAACAACCCATAATTGTATATCAAACAAAATTTCACCCGTTTTCTATGTGGTCCTGGTCCTGACGTGACACGTCTGCTTGTCCATCAATATGTTCTTCAACCAATTAGCTAATCCTCTCATAATTTGATTGAAATATTTCGATCTTGATCTCCGTTGTTATCAACTTTTGCTCCATTCGGTTGATTGGTCTGGAACGTTAGTATTGTCTGCCTCAATGATTGAGACAACGATCTGGCCTTTTGGCCATAGAAGCGCCGAGAGCGCGAAAGTCTTCTTTTTCAACCCATATGTGATGTTCACACCTTTACATTTTAGCTCGTCAATATGAACTTGATATTTTATCTTTTTTTTTTTAATTTCTTATACTTGTTATTTTTTGATAGTAAAAGTGGTACTTTATTCACGTACAATACTTATTTTTAATATCTCAGAGGTTCGAAATCATAAACCTTTACAACCTGAGTCTAAAGCGTCGTACCACTAATCAGTTGAGCTAGTGGTCCTTGACATTTTTCGTCCTTATTAGAATCACAAATACATGCATAAATTATTTAAATCGTTTTTTATTGGCTACAAACCGCTTTGCGACGTTATTGGTCGATCCATCATTGTTGAAGTCGACCTTATGAGTCATGCAATAGACCTGCTAGGATGTCGGTTTCCGATGAAGATCATCCCGCTAAGAAATGATATCAACATATTAAACAATGCAATATTTGAATGTCTCTTTATTAATTTAAATGCTAACGATGTGAGTAAATATGATTTTGCATATTAATTTAAAAGTACATGATGTGAGTAAATATCATTTTGCATGAACTAAAATTTGTATAGTCGTATACTTGTGTCTTTGATTTTTCTTTGGTCTTTACCACCATAAGAGCTTCTCCAACAGATAGGAAAATCTCAAATCTGCACCCAAAATTCGTTCCAACAGAGTGCAGAAATATGGATAGTGTGGAAAGGGGGGGGGGGGGGGAGGGGCGGATGTTGGATCATACGAGTCGTTTGTTAAACATGCGCATTATATTGAGGCGCCTGTTTAACAGGCGCCTGATTTCAATGTGCCTGTTTAACAAGCTCCTTTAATCCCCCCCTCAACGGCTCCCTCCAACGGCCATATTCCACCCAACTCCTCTATTCCACCTTCAAATACAACTTCCCTCGTTTTCTTTTCTTCACAATCAATTTTGTTCAACAATCCTAATTTTTTGCTCTCACTTATCGCAGCTTAACATGTATTTGATTTCGACGTCGATGCTGCAGGATGCAGTTTTCAAGACTACGACTTACATGACGTTACAGTTCCGATTGACAAAGACTTAACTAATGCAAGTTGGAGCGCTGCGGAAGACAGTGATCTTTGCTATATTTACTGTGCACTCTCAGTCGATCCTATTCGAGGCGCCGATCAAAGTGGTGAGACTTTTTGGGGCAAAATTACTAATTGCTGCAAGCGGAAGAACATCGATCAGAAATCAATCAAAGGTCGTTATGGAAAAATCAATCGTCAAACGCAAACATTCGATTCTCAAATTTTCAAGCTAAAGCAAACGAATCCTAGTGGATTTGAAAACGAAATGCATTTGGTAAGATTTAATATAATTTCATTGTTCTAATTTTTATCATAGTTCTCTAATTATACTAGTGTTTTTTTAATACAGAAAATGCCCGCAAACAAGTTGTTCAAACAAATCTATAAACCTGATAGTAAACAAATACCACGTTTTTATCAGTTCATGCATGTTTATGACATGTTGGTCGAGCATGTTAAATGGAAATCATCGCTTTAGAAAACTGTTCAACAAGTTCTACCAAACAGTGGTCATGGTAAAACGCCTAGAGTTAGAGAAAGTTCTAGTCCTAGGGAATTGCTAGGAAGCAACTGTTTAGGATCAGGAGAAGATCTAACCCCTACCGAAGATCATTTTGTTAAGTCACAAGGAGCAAAAGCGGCCAAAAAGAAGCAGGCTGCTGGAGCAGATCAGGTAGAAATTAAAAAACTCCTACATGAATCTGAAGATAGATTTAACCGGACAATGAAAACTCGAGTAATTCAACACGAAGAAAAGTTGTCAAGAATGGATCAACTTCTTGCTAGAAACGGGCAAAGAGATGAAGATGCAATAATGTTCATGGATAAGTCGCACATGTCCGCAGAACAACTAGAGTATACGGAGCATAGAAGGAGAGAAATTATGAGGCGTGGACTTGAAGATGGTCATTAACTGTTTCTGTTTTTCTACAACCTTTGTATATTTGAAATACCGTTAGTTGTATTGTATTATGAACATAAGCAATTATTAATATAAGTACTTTCATTGAAATTGCATTACATTGAGAAAAGATTATAACAACATTACTTTAGTTAAACATAAACAGATTACAATAACAATAATACGTAACAACATAAACAACAGTAGGAAAAGTAACAACAGAAATATAATTCACTGATTTTCAAAAAAGTTCCAAAGATGATCTATGAGATCATTTTGCAGTCTTCGATGCAGTTGAACACTATGGTAGGACATTTGGCTTTCTACATGAAACTCGAGTTCTAGTGCACTTCCAATCATATCATTGCGCCAAACAGGCGGTGGTGTTGGAGCACCCTCGTAAAAGTAATCTTCTTCCATGTCTCTTTCATCCTCTATAACCATATTATGTAAAATAACACAAGTGTATTTTTTTTGGTCATATTAACTGGTGACCAAAGTCTGCATGGATTACTGAGTATAGCAAATCTAGATTGAAGAACCCCAAATTCTCTTTCAACATCCTTCCTCTGTCCATCTTGCACCACTACAAACACTGATTGTTTATTGTTTTGTGGGTTAGGAATTGTCTTGACAATAATACTCCTTTTAGGATATATACCATTGCCAAGATATTATCCATGATCGTACGTGTTACCTCCTAGAGTAAAGGTACAAGGAGTTGATCTACCATTTGCTAAATCATTGAACAACGTAGATTGTTCTAATACGTTAAGATCATTGTTCAAACCCAGCATTCCAAAAAATGCATGCCATATCCATAAGTCATACGATGCTACGGCTTCAAGAATAATAGTGGAACTATGAGACTTACCCTGATAAGCTCCAGCATACACCTTTGGACAATTTTTCCACTCCCAATACATACAATCTATACTGCCTAACATTCCAGGCCAACCTCTACGACCATGCATATTCAATAACATTGCTATATCCGCCTCGTTCGGTCTGCGTAAGTATTGATTACCGTAAATGCCCACGATAGTTTGACAGAAATGCTCCAAACACTCTAATACCATGTTTTTCGCCACTTTCAAATTTTCATCAAGCGCGTCTGCCGGTTTTGCATATGCAAGCATTCTTAGTACAACTGTCATTTTCTGAATTCAAGTCAATCCCACCGTAAGAGATGCATTAGGTTTGAAGATAAAATATTTATCATGCAGCTTGATATATTGTTGGATTCTAAGAAACAAATGTCGGCGCAGTGTAAGTAGGATTTGGAACAAAGTAGTCTTCCATCAGTCTGTCATTGTGCCATGAATGTCTACGATTTTTATACTGATGACCAACAACTGATCCGCCATGTTGCCCGCTCGATTGACCAACTTGTAGTGCAGCCATACTTATTAGTTCCTTTTCGCGACAAAAATGATCTTCCATCATTTCATCAAATTCATCGTCGCTATCACAAAAAAAAAAGATATAATCTTGGGCAGCCATTTGTTATGTTTGAAATTGTATGAAATACGAATGAGCAATAATACTTCTAGCATCTAACCAACTTTTTATAGCTTAAATCACATGCTGACTTTCATAACAAAACAAACAATCACGACTAGTTGGCGGGTAGCATTAATTCAATTCAAGCACTATCCATAAAGTAGATTCAATTTATGTCATATCTGTAGTGTCCCATCCTATCTATACACCATTGACTGTCGGTGTAGTGTCTCGTACCATCTGAACACTGTAGCCACGTCCTTACAATCCAACAAGAAGATTTGATTGGCATAGTATCTTGTTCCATCTACATACTATTGCCTGTTGGTCCATTGTTACGTACCCTCTATACATTATTGACTGTTGATGCAGTGTCCCGTCTCATCATACAAGTGTAGCCATGTTCTTAACGACTTTATGACACTACCAAACAATAGTACAGTCAAAAATTTCTATGGCAATTATACAGAAAGAAACAAGACAGTGTTACTGAAACACCAAAACATTAATACTGTCAACGATAATACATAAATTAACAATAATACAGTCAACAATAATGCACTCCATAATAATACAACCAACAAAAATAACCTGACTAGGACTTAGAACTGACACTTAGAAACTGCTGGTTACGGTCAAATTGTAAGTTTCGTAGGACATTTCAGAAACATCTTATTTCTCGTTCTAGCTCATTGGCATATGTTATGGACCTTAGGCACAGCCGTTCGTCAACCCATTCTGCATAATTGCACCCTTCAGCCAGAAGGGACACAACTGGATTGGATGACCAATATCTTCGTCATCAGCTCTAACCACAACTTCAACCTTATAACCATAGTGGAAACATACCGCGTAAGAGTCAAACTCTTGTTCAACCGAAAGTTGCAAATTTGGTACTTGATCAACCTCCTGTTCTTGTGGTTGCTGATGAACTAACTGTTCGTGTAAAGGTTGGACAACCGTACGTTCATACAGTGGTTGAACATCTTCTTAATGTGTGAGTTGGTCAAGATTGGGGAATTCATGAGAAATGTCATCGTAATGCTGGTCTTGGTAATTTATATTCCAATCTTCGTCGGTGTGTTCGCTTTCCGTTGGAATGTAGCCGAAATCAGAGCCAACAGATGATGACCAGAAAGGCGTTGGTATGAGGAATAGAAGAATGAACGAGCGAAGAACTGAATTGTGTGTTTGAGAAGAAAAGCTCTTATGCATATATTGAAGTGTGTGAATGCTAACAATTTTTTATGTTTAAATATGAGAATTGTATTTTGATTTGACAATACACTAGAAAGTGAAATTACTCACAAACAAGACAATAATAAATATGCATACACAGAAACAATAATACACTCAAATTATGGATATCCAAATCGTTCTAGCCAATTTTGACATATGATATAAGCCTCGTGTTCAGTGAATGTGCTGTGATATTTGAGAAAGTAACGACCTTCAAATGTGGAACATGTCAGTTCGAAAAAATTTCAAATATAACCTCATTGATAACCATATTGTACCGCGTACAGACGTTGTAGAAGTTCCCATAAGCAGTCCTCAACTCTACCTTTGTACGTCTACTGGTACCCTCAACATTACTATTGTAGAGTTCAACAAAAGTGTCCCAAAACTGAGTTGCCATTATCTCCTCATCGTCGCACATCTGATCAGTTTGTATAAAAAAAATTACTAGCAGTTCCAATTCTGTGGCCGAAAATATTATGTTAGACATTGATTGAATTTACCGAACTTTTAAATGTTGTGACATTTGAATATAACACTTTATCTTAAATAAAGAGGTCGTAATCCGCATCAAAAAAAATGAAGCATGAAATTAACGTCCACCTGTCAAACATCCATAAACTTTCTGACAAACAAACACAACTGTGTTTGTTACTTCAACATTTTTACTTCATATACGCTTAATAATAAACAAGCATAAATTTTAATCAACACAATGCCATACTCAACATAAAATATAATCGACACAATGCCATAACATATAGACAATCACATATAACAATAGCATTATCACCAACATAATATGCAACCAACTATCATAATGCGTGAAAAATAATAACATAAACTAAAACATTTATATGTAGCACATCAGTCTATTTGATCGAAACCACTATCAATTTCCTCATCATCTCCACTATCGTCGTCACTGTCATCATTGACGTCATCAAAGTCATGAGGCTCGGGTCCGGCATGGAGCTGCTCCTGAAGCTGTTGAATCTGGGTCTGTAATCTTGTATCTACACATCATACTTAGTCTGTTGCTGCTGAACCGTAGTCTAGTAACTCTGATACATCATCTGTGTATAATCGAGTGTCATACGCTCAAATACAGCAATCATCCATCTATCATAATCCATGTACTGAGAAAACTGATATGTGCGCAAGAAAAATTATACATAGCTGGAGAATATAATGACAAGTGATTTAAAGAAAATTTAAAATTCATACAAACCTGATGAGGCTGATACAATCCGGCGGATGATACACCCATAATAACGTCATCTGTAGGATACTGCAAGGGATACTCTACCACCTGACCATGTATCTAAATGAATGAGGAGGGGGGGGGGTCTAAAGTAGGAGGTTGCGTGTACTGAGACGATGTAGGCTCAAAGGTGACAAGCGGTAGTGGAACTCTGCCAAAAGAGGTACGTGGACCAATATGATTGGAGTTCAAACCCCGAATATAATCAGGCAACGCATAAGCACATAGGGCTACTCGAGCCCAATATGAATCAAAGTCTTCCGGATCTGTAAAAGGCTCACCATCCACCCATCTTGCATCCCTCATCGCAAGAATATAAGCTGGTCCAACCCAAATATCACCATACATATCATCCTATGGTAGCGGATCTGATGGAATGCGAACTATACCGTATAACTATAGCCAACACCGCTCCCCTAAATACCATATGAATGGACATATAAGAACCTGAAAGCAAACCGTACGTCGGGACATGGAAAACTAAAAAGTGAGTGCATGATCGGGACTGGGCTCTAGGAAATACAAGTATTGATTCCATGGACGAACGATAATGTTACTGCACCGCCTCATATCCATCTGCTGTCTAGCCTCCATCAGCTCATTGTGCACTCTTTGTGCAACACTAGACAAATGCATAGGAGGACCCCAACGATGCAATCTAGGAAAGTAAATATAAGGTGTGGCGTTCGCCTCTACAATAATTCGGGGGTGCATATTGGCAGTATACTCGTAGTACCAAAATGGAACAATGCACCAAAATCCATGCATCAATCTAGACTGCCAAAGCACATAAATATCCAATGCTATGTACAAATAACCAATAATAGCAGTACCGTAATCATATATATGCAGTCCATTCACATATACTAATCCAACCAAAAAGCCAAGCCTATTAGTACCCTTATTGTTACTAAAAAATGTGGATTCAAAAAGGTATAATATGAAGGCATGGATAAGCAGAATGTGCATATCCTTAACGGCCATGTACTCTACTATATATCGCTGCAGACAAATGAGAGTAATAGCTCCTCCTCTAAACTCATCATCGGCCAAAGCAGGTAAATAAGCTGAATATGACTCGAAATCCTCAAATGAACTATCAATTGGAACAGGGAGACGGTCTGGTCGACCAAACTCTATGCTAGTAAGCATATAAAAATCTAAAGGAGTCAGTCCTACCTTAAAATCAAAAAAATGAAATATATGAGTGGTAGGCCACCATCTTTTAGTGAGGGCCTCTATAAGGCAACGATCTACATGTGCAAATCTAGGAAAATCTAGAAATTCACCAAAAGGTGACGCATGTAGCCTATCCAAATCGGCTGTGGTAACTGATCAAAATACTTAGACATACACCTATACCAACTACCTCGCATCGCTACATGACAAACCTAAATATATGATTATTTAATGTTAAAATAAATAAACAATTATCATGCATATACAGTTACACAGTTGTTCATCAATCAATAAAGAAATAAACGTATACCTGTGGCGTCGCTATAGCTGTAGTAAGTCGATGCGAAACAGTAGGGGTAAGTCGTGCAAGGATCGAAGATCGTCTAGAGTCACGGTAGCATCAGGAGGCACATGAGAAAGTCCGATATTGGCATTTGTTGCATATCGAACGGTCCATCTACCAGTATTGACTGGACGGGGTGACATTTCGACGCAAAGTAAAATAAAAAAATTAAATGAAGATGATGAAAGAGGAGAAAATGAAGAGGAAGGAAGGGTTTGCGCCTGATATAGGATAGAAATCGGACATCTGTTCAACAGGCATCTGGTCATCAAGCGCCTGGTCATCAGGCGTCTGGCCTTATTTCTATTGAAAAAATGAGACCTTCAACATTTCGAAGTGTGGAAAATCCAATTTTCAAACTCCGAACTGTTGGAGATGCTCTAACAACAAAGTGTTAAAAGTTTTACCTCAGTGCATATTAAAGATTTCATATAATGACATAACCAGAAATTTTAACCATCTTGAGCTACCTTAGCCTTGAACATTATTCTACATAATATGTTGATGAAAGACATCCTAGTAAATGATTTGTACCAAAGTTTTAATATACAGGTACAGACTAAAGCTGTTGATAAAATAATATCCTAAATACGACATTGTGAACAATAGTCCTGTCTTCTCACAGTTCACTATTCATCGGTAGCCCATTATGTGGTTTAAAGTCAACATCAACCATATTATGCAGTATCCAAAGATGCTAGCTTTGCATGCAGATGTATTCCATGCTTCATTAAGTATAGCTAACAATACATGTGCATTTCAATACTTGATCATCAAGTCAAGAAGATGTACAGATGAACTACCAAGCCAACAATGTAACGGATAAAATTTAAGTGAAGTTTAATATCAATATTAACGATGCAGTTAGGAAAATTAACGACTTGCTTTTGGTCCTACGTATGTCCTTCACATCAGGAACATATTGCTTATTTCTGCTAGGGACTTGAAATTATTCAGCAAATTCAGGCTATGTTTTCTAAACAAATTTTCATTTCAATGAGGTGTTGTATCAATCTTCGAGTTAAGTTGGATGTCATGAATGAAAATAAATCTTTTTCTTTGGTGTTTTCATATCAACCAAGACCTTAAACCTAACAGTGATTAAAACACATCATGCAAGTTTAATAAACATATTTTTACTTCAAAAAACATTATTTGATTTAAAAAGGCTTTTCTAAAGAGCAAAAACAATTTGTAAGGTTTAAAACATATTTTGAGTTCAAAAAACTATATTTGATTTAAAAAATCATTGTTTAGTTCAAAAACATCATATAAGTGTGGAAAATATATTTCGAGTTTAAATTTTACTTTTTGGGTTCAAAAAACAATATCTAAAACATTATTTAAGTTCAAAAACCATTATTGGTGTTTCTACCCAAATTAGGCACAACACTCTTCGGAAGTGTTTAAAGGGATAAAAATGAAGAAAATAAATGTAAAAAAGCATTATCTAACAAACACTCCAAATTATAATCAGAAAACAACAGAGAAACACAAAGTTTTAGAGTTGTTCGACATGTCGCCTATGACCGCTATGAAATGGTTGATCTTTATTAACTTTTACTTGCTGGTTACGGAGGATTACAACGGTGGATTACAACGGTGAATTTCTAGTACAACAGTAGTTTTCGAGCACAACAATGGTGTCGGTAGAGTCTGGACGTAGGAGAACCCAAAAAGCCCCATTTTCTATAAATCCTAGGCAACTATTTATAGGCGTCGGCTGCAAGTATCTTGCTCAGATCTCAAAAGACCCCTTTTCTCATGTGGGCAGGCCCACACGATCGATCCCATGTCATTTGCACTCGGTACGTGATCGATACGAACGAATTTTGTATCGATCAAGATTTGGCTTAATCGAGTCAAAATTGAGCATGAACATTCTTTAGGTTGTACGTAAGCTCTAGTGAAAATTTGATGGCATTGAGACTTGTAGATTATGAGTTATGATCGATGTAAGCTTGGGCTTTTGAGTTGTTTCCTTCTTATTGATCCCCTTCGTATCGATGGTTTCGCATCGATGTGAGAACGTGCTTGCTTGTTGACATGGCGCTCGTTTTTAGGATCGATCCACATTTCATGCCGAACGATCGAGTCTCCTTATTTATACGCCTTGCTCATATCGACTCATTTTGGCTCTGTTCGTATCGATTGCAATTGCTCTGTTCGTATCGATGGCAACTACTCTGCTCTGTTCGTATCGATCACTGGCCGATCGATACAAAGTAGCGGCTTTTCTTGGCATTGACGGGTACAGAGTGAATTTGGTTGATCGATGCGAACAGGCTGGAGAATATGGGTGCGAAGAATGCCGCTTTCTATGGATACGAACCGTGTTCCTTTAATCGATACGAAATCATGTTCATCTGATGGAGTCGGAAAAGATCGATACGAAGGAGGTTTCTTCCTATTTGCTTGATGGATACGAAGTGATGCTCACTGATGGATATGAAATGTATGGATATGAAGTAAGCATGTTTTCCATGAATCTTGATCGATCCATAATTTGAGCATACGAACTCAATTGACTTGAAATTTGGAACGTCGGCTTTCATATCTTTGCTTGTCTTATCACATCAATTGTAGCATGATTCGGACTTGGATAAAATTTATCGACATCCATGGTGAATCTGTGTACAATCGATCTTCGGGACAGACCGTCTTTGGTTCTTAGTTAACTTCTTGGTGTCACGGTCTTGCTAAAAGGCGGGATAACATTTTCCATCCAAAGTACCTCTTGTGAGAACATGACGTGCTTTTTAATTTGCAATCGTCATCATGAACAGTTTTATCTGACTTGTTGAACGATTGTTTTCTTCTCGTCAAAAGCTGTAATTTTTTTATTGATCTTTATGATGTAAGTAATGAATTGTTGACCGCCAATTGTTGTACCGTGCACTGTTGTAAGTAATTATCGAACGATAGAAAACTGTTGACTGGTGTTGTGATTATCATCAGGTGAGCATTCAATTCCTATAAATGTTAAGAATTAAACGTTGAGTTACGGTATATAGGACATACATGAGCTTGGCTCTCATCAACGTCTGTTCGTTCACGAGTCGTTGTCGAGTTCTTAGTTCTTGTTTAGATTGAATCACGTATCAATCCTCTCCTGGATCGATGTGAAATTCGAGTTGTAGCAACAACTAATAGTTTTTTTAAGTAATTTTCTTTCGTATCGATCCTCTCATGGATCGATCCAAGATGTAGGAAAGCATGCTTCGTATCCATGGTTATCGATACGAAATGGATAGCCCTTGGAGATGCAATGTATCGATGGATATGTGGTCTTAGGTCTTCAAGCTGATGGATATGAAATAGGCGTTTCGTATCGATGGAGTTGAAATAGGTGGCTAGTAATTTGATTGGTACGAAGCGCTAGACTTTGGATTGCTTTGAGTTGATGGATACGAAAGTCGCTCTTTGCGTCGATGAAATCTTCACTAATGGATACGAAATGACCGTTTCATATCGATGAAGTCATGTGGCTCCAGCGCAACCCGGCCTCTTCTTTCGTATCGATGGATTGATGGATATAAAAAGCTTCTCCCACAATCGATCGTGGATGGGTACGAAGAAAGCTCTCTCGTATCGTCCTGTCATTTACCGTTGCAATCGGTTCAGTTTACTGGAGACGATTCATTTCCTTCCCTTGATTTTGAGTCCATATAAACACTTTTTCATACTTAGGCATTTTTCGCATCTATTCATTCTAGTGTTTTACCTTTGTATCGCTTCGAATATTAGAAAACTGAAAATGTCTTTTGGGCTCAAGTGCTTTAATCCACCTAACCGCTCGAATTAGGTAATTGAACTATTAATTCACATTCCAATGACGAGATTTCGAGGTCTAGCGCCATCATATTCACAATCGTGATCAGTTCCGGCCACGTTGATACCGGAGTTTGGTCGGACAAGGCTGAAATAGAATTCGAATTCATCGGGGAAGACGAGGCATGGAGGGAAGCAAAGCTTCAATTTCGTATCGATGAAAAGAAAGAGAAGACTTGGCTTTGTATAGATATGGGGCACAAGGTTCGTATCGATAAAGAATTGACCAATGAAATGGTGGATTTCATATCGATCTGGAATGGAGAAAATTCGTATTGGTTCAAGGCTATCAACACGAAATCGAAGGGCCATTGACCGATACGAAACTCATGGTAGGTGATCGATACGAATCTCACAGTCTTCAAGCGATACGAACCTCACGGTCTTCAATCGATACGAATCTTATAGTTGTCGATCAATACGAAACACTATATTACTCGATCGATATGAAGCTTCCGAGTTTCGATCGATACGAAGTTAACGAATTTTGATCGATACAAAACTAAAGTTCCCTGACTGATACGAAATTATCGTTTTTACCAATGCGATGTAGGGATTAGGAGATCGATACGGGTTGAACCATGATGAACCTGAAACCCCTTGCACATTTGAATACCTGACTCCGACGTGCTTCAATCTTGCATAATTGGACTTGACCGTTTCACTTCATATTTGACTACCCTCCGAAGCTCGCTAATGGAACTGTAACTTAACAAAATTTTAGCGAACTTTAACTTGGATAGGTCTCTAAAGTCTGGATGGCATGGTTGTGATGGTCAGTGATGACAATCACTCTAGTTGAATCTCGAAGTCTTATCATTCGAACACTTCTTTTTTATTTCCATGAATTTTCTTGAGTATTTCGTAGCATTGCACTGCACAATGCATTCACACACTTCACACTGGGGTATACGCGGGCTTATTGTCATCTAACGATGGTTTTTGATAAGTTAATCAGTTATGGAATCCACAAGTTCACCGCAGCAGGAGGCACAAAGTTCGTCTCCTTTGGTTATATAAATACCAGTTATCACGGCTAAAGTTATAAGCCTAGCTCTAGATGAGCTTCTTGGAGTAAATGTAATTCTGAACCCGCAAGATTCAGTCCCATCGAATATTTCCGAATTTATAATAGGAAGAATTTGAGAAGTGTTGCCTTTTTTAGGGATTGCTCCATCGCAATTGCATCTGAACGGGTATGCTTTGTTAAACAGCACATTCATTGTCTTCAAGGAGCATCTCTTGAGGCCCCCAACTCCAGAAGTAATCGGATTTATATTTAATGTCAAACGTCGGGGATACAGCCCTTCTTTCACATTCTTAGAAGCGGTAAGGAACTACTAAATTATGACCGGCTCCTGGATCAGAATGAGTTATTTCAAAACTGAATGATTCTATGTCTGATGCCCGTCGAGTTTCGCCAGGCGATGGATAGTTAGGCGTAAGTGATTCATCTTTACACCGTTTTCACAAGTGATCTTACCTGGTATCCATTCAAACATTTTATTCTTTTCGCAGCCTCGATTCCGCGGCTAGAGGGCACCCACTTTAAGAGATAATTCGAATTCTTCAAGAGGTACCAAGTGAAATGAGAGAAATCGATTCAGTACTTTTGGATGAGAACTTGAGGATTGTTGGGCTAATCATTCAAAATCAGAGCATTAGACTCAAAGGATCGATCAGAAAGCTGCGTCAAAATAGGCTAAATGCATAGCGCCCAGGATTTTAATAATTAAGGAAGGCGATACAGAGGATACACCTACTGATAATGAGCCCGTAGTCGGACCTTCGGGCAGTTTTTAGGATTTGGAGGAAAGGAGAAAAGGCAAGGCAAGGCAGCCGCTTATAAGCGTCATAAGCCTCTAGGCGGACATCCGTAGTTGTGTCTCTACCAGTTTCTGGTGTTAGAATCACGGAGACTCCTCCCCCTCAAGTAGAGAATCCCTTTGAAGGGCTTGTCGATATGCCAATCCCGGACTATGTGTCTCTTCAACATGACGCCGGATTGGAGGAGCTTCAAAGTGCTCTAGATTTAGGCAAGTCTCTTCCCATAAGCATGGCCGACAATGCCAGTTGGCCGGGTGGTTGCACATACGTATACACTTCACGACACTACACGGTTTCCAATCATAAGTTGCTCACTTCAGGAGATTACTAACTCTGTTTTTCTTTCTTCTTTTCAGATACAATGACCAGAGGAGAATCTATGTTGGAAAATCTTCGTTCAGCGCGTCAATCATCTTGCTCCTACTATGAGTCTCGTAGGAGGGAGGCTGAAAGAGACCATGATCGCGGTTACTTTAATCAGGAACGTCATGAGAGGGAAAGGAATATAGATTATAGACAACGATCCCGATCGTATTCTCCTCCCCCTCCAGCCCCTACACAACCTTCAGGCCATGGAAAATAACCAGTAGAGCCTCCTAGCCAAAAATCATCTTCTAAAACCTCTATGCCTGAATCACAACGTCGCAGACATAAGGCCAAAACTCCCATTGTTGCTGAACAAGTTATCACTGAGCCTACTGGGGAAGGAGTTATTAGAATTGCCCAGTTGAAGAATGATTTTCCAAATATATGCTTTGACGACAACATTTTCCCCCTCATTTAATGAAAATTCCCTCAGAAGCAGAAAACACAATGCATGATTACATTCATGACATCTATACCCAGTAAAATGAGTGGGTGAAAGCCGTAGAAAAAGCTTCGGAGGTGGCCTTTGAGGCTGCAAAAACAGTTGAGAAACTAGAAACTGAACTCGCTCAAAAAGACCGGATTATTCAAGTGCTCAACAGCGAAGCCGAATCTTCTTAGAAATCCAAAATTGAGGCCACCCAAAAGGCCAACGAGGCAAACTTGGAAATGGAGAGGATGTAGTAGGCGCATTATGCCTTGGTTGAAGAAATGGGCCACCGAAAAACTACAGTCATAGCTGAAAGGGATGCTTCCTTGAAGGAGCTCAATGAACCAAAAGCTAAATTTTCTGAAATTAACAAAGAAAAGGATGACGCGAACAAGGCAGCCCAGAAGGCGTGTGAGCAAGTTATGGTGCTCCGGGGCGAGCGGGATGCGGCATCGGCTAAAATCAGGGAGGTAGAAGGCAGGGTTGAAACGAGGTTAAAACGGCCAAGTCCAGGTTAGAGGGGGATATTAAAGATCTGCTCATTACTTACAACGCTAACGTCTTGAAACACAAAAACCTAGCCTGGCTTGAGAACTATTCGACACATCTGTAAAATGCCTGGGGCCAACTGGTTGAATATGAAAAAGCTTAGCACTAGGGTGAATCTGTTGATGAATTTGAGCTCGAGAACTAAGTGTTGAGTGAAGATGAACGGAAAATTCTCCATGATGTGATGATCTTATATGAAAAGGAGAGACTTGGCGCTCAACGCTTGATGATTGGAGAAAGCTCTAGTGTCGAGCACCATGACATAAGTTCTGAAACTATTGTGCTGACTCAGCCTAAGTCTACCTCTACAGTGGATTCTCAATCCATTCCTACTTATAACCCCGATCAACTGCAGTTTCTCCAGCTTGTGAACAAGTTTCTAAAACTGCTCCAGCGCCGGAGAGCCAAACTGCGGAAGGTACTACGAACACTTCTCATACTTGTTCGAAATTGTAAGCACTACTTGAAGCGTTTACTAACGGTTTTTCCTTCATCTCTTTCCAGTGATTGGAGCCACATCGGTTGTGCCTCCTACAACTCAAGAGTTGCATCAAGCGTAGGAGGCGATTATTACAGAAGCGGTCACGACATTGGCTACTGCACCTGCAGATGATGTACAAGGGAGCACACTTCCATTCAATGAACAGATGATGGTGGAACTTCTCGGTCATCATGGTGATCCTTTCTCCAACTTGCCGTTTGTTATGAGTGGAAGCGCACCTGCAATCGTCTCCTCAGGCCCAACCGCAAGCGTTTCCAGTGATGCACAAACACTTCATGAGAAAGAAATCATAGCCGGGATTAATGCTGAAATGGAGGCAGCTGCCCGAGCTAGCAGCTTTAGAGGTGGAACGACGGGCCCTGGTCCAGCTCCGTTACGAATGATATCTCCTGGTGGCACGGTTGTCGACATCAGCGTGCCTATTCCGCCTTCTATAGTGGATCCGACCCCTCCGACGTTGCATGTTAGAAGTATTCCCATACATTTGAGTTCGGAGGAGGAAGTCGATATAATGCCCTCTACTGGAGATCAGCCATCGAAAGGAAAAGGCTCAAAGAGGAAACCCAGTGGCAGCTCCAACGGGTCTACGTCGAATAAGAAACCAAGAAAAAAGAAAGAGTAGATATGGTTCTTCGGCTCATTTTTGGTCGACGGATAGGAATATACTTTTGTTTTCCTTTATAGGACGTGAGTAGATGTGGGTTAGGCCCCTACTAGTAGGACTTTCGGGTATAGTTTTGTACTTAGTCTTTTTCTACCAAAGAATGATTGGAATAAAATTTCATTTTGTCTTCTGTACGACTTGTGTTAATTTGCTTAAGTGTTTCAACATTCGAACTTCTATTCGATACACTTGTGAAACTTTAGTACTTCAATTCGGGCCCGGATTCAATTGCTAAGTCTCGGAGTTACGATTTCGGATAGAAATCAAGTGCTGAGTTGAATTCTAATACCACACTGTTTCAACCAATTGTCGATACATAAGTTCTGCCCCCGGATTAGGGATACATTTGAAAGATCGGTCAGCGGTTGTTATTTGTCTTTAACATATCGATCTCGATCTTCATGAAACGAAGTCGGAATGTGATGAATTCGAGTGGTCTAACCACACTTGCTTATCAATTGGCGATTGTATCCACACTCTGGGGTTGCACCTGTTCGTCGACGGTCGATTATGTCTGCTTAAGTTTTAGTGATATGTCCACGCTCCGGGGACTTATGTTATTTTCACGGGCAGTCGGTCATGTTTATTTAATGTTTGTAACCACGTCCACACTCTGGAGACTTCAAATTTATTCTTAGTGATTGGTCACATCCGATTTGTGTTTATACTCTGACCGCACTTTGGGAACTCAGAGTTGTCTTATGGATAGACGATTCATATCCGGTTTGTGTTTAAACTCTAATCCTCTCTCTGAGGATGTAGAGTTAGTCGATGTTTATATTTCAATCCATGCTCTGGGGACTTAGAGTTAGTGTTTATACTCTAGTTCGCACTCTAGGAATTCGGAGTTGACCGATAGACGGTTAATCATGTCTGCTTAGGCGTTTGAATTACGTTCGCACGCCGAGAACGATGGATTTATCAGGATTGTGGATGGTCGATTCACATCCACCTTGAGTTAACAAGTGAGGTCGTTAGATGGACGGATCCATCCTCCTCGAACTTGGTTCGGATATGCGCGAAGTCGTTAGGTGGACGGATCTGCCCTCCTCGAAACCGCATTCGTATATTTATACTCCAGTTCGCACTCTAGGAATCTGGAGTTAGTTAGAAGACTGTCGTGTGTCAATCCTATTTAGTCTTTAGTGTGATGGATGCCCCCGAGCTCGGGTTTCACTTAGCGAGTGACCGGTCGTATTATAGCCACTCCCTATTTGAATAAATCCCACTATATGATGGAACTTAGTTCTTCGTGCATCGTGATGGTTGTATGACATATTCAATAAATCACAGCTCTGGCTCGAAGAGAATGCACTTTATTGCTGAAATAAGAAAATATGGCAAAGTAAGTTGCCTTATTACAATTCAAATTTTGAAATGCAGAAACAAATTGCAAATGAAAAATAGACTAAATAAATAAAGCCTGTCATGTGTAGCAGCGACGAAGACTCTCGCTGTTCCAGGCTCTTGGAAAAGTAAGACCGTCAACGGTCGATAACTTAAACGTGCCATCTTCGACCTTTCGTTCAATCACATACGGCCCTTCCCACGTTGGTTTCATGTGCGAAGTTATTGGGTAGATTCTCTTGAGGATGAGATCACTGAGTTCGAAGGTTCGGGGTCAAGCCTTGGCATTGTACAATCGGGAGACTCGACTTCGTTATGCAGCTGCACTCAAGTCAGCCTCTTCTCACTTCTCATCCAATAAATTTAGGGATTCGGCAAGTAATATAGCATTTGTCTTCGGATCATTGTATGTCAAGCGATGAGAAGGTACTTCCATCTGGACTGAAATAACGGCTTTTGAACCATAAGAAAGAGAGAATGGAGTGTGGCCAGTCACAGACTTGTGGGTTGCACGGTAAGCCCGTAAAGCCATAAAAGTTCGTCGACCCTTTTCCCCAGGCCTTTTCTAGTCGTTTCTTTAGAATACACTTGATAACTTTATTAAAAGCGTCAACCTGTCATTTGCTTGAGGGTGTGAAACTGCAGAGAATTTCTTTTGAATATGGAATCGTTGACAGAAATCCTTGAACTCAACGCTGTCAAATTGGGTTTCATTATCAGTGATGATGGTATGCGGGAGACCAAATCAACAGATAATGTTGCGAAATACGAAGTTAATCACTTTGTTCGTTGTGATTGTAGCAAAGGGTTCAGCTTCCGTCTACTTAGTAAAGTAATCAACTGTGACGATGGCGTGCTTCGCACCACCTTTGGCTAGAGGTAGAGAACCAATAATATCAATGCCCCAGACTGCAAACGGCCATGGACTGACCATCTAAATTATTTCGGTAGGAGGGGCTCCAGGAATCCGAGCTTTTTTTGACATCTGTCGCATTTTATGGCGTAGTCCGACGCATCATGATTCATGGTCAGCCAATAGTATCCATATCAGATTACTTTCTTAGCTAAAGCTTGCCACCCAGTTTGATCGCCATGTTCTCCTTTGTGTACATCATGTAACACTCGTTTAATTTCATCGTGAGCGATAAACCAGAGTAAAGGAATAGAGTATCCTCTTCTATACATGACCCTATTCTGAATAGTGAACCGCGTAGCTTATCGAAGAATTTGTCTTTTTTCACTCTTGCTCTTTGGCAGCGTTCCATGCTCGAGATAATTTGTAAACGGAGTCATCCACGACTCTTTATCGGGAACGACTTCAAATACCCAATCTGTCTCCATCTCGTTGATGCCCGGGGAAGATAACGTTTCCACGGGAATGACCCGTTTGTTGCGCCTCACCTTTACTGGCTAACTTTGCTAATGAATCGGCTTTCTGATTACGCTCTCGGGGGATGCAGTATATGACAAAATAATCGAATTGGTTCGGTATCTCTAGGACCCGAGTTAGATAAACAGCTAGTCTTCGTTCTTTGGCCTGGTATTCCCCTCGAACTTGACACACGACCAATTGTGAATCACAATAAATCTCCACAACAATGACTTTTAAATCTCGGGCAAGTCTCAATCTGGCAAGTAGGGCTTCATACTCAACTTCGTTGTTGGTCGCACGAAAATCAAACTTTAAAGCATTGTATATAGATCGACCTTCAGGAGTTTCAAGTACAACCTCGGCACCCGAGAAACGGTCATTTAATGCACCATCAGTATGCAGCATCTAGATATATTTGGGAGATTCATTGGTTTCAGGCAAGTTCTCTGGATGGTAAATTCAACTATGAAATCTGCTAGGACTTGTCCTTGAATGGCTCACCTTGGAGTGTAGGTAATATCAAACTGACTTAGCTCGATATTTCACTTGAATAACCTACCAGACGTCTCAGGCCGCGTAAGGACCTATCGTAACGGCTGGTCGGTGTAAACGATGATAGGATGAGCCTGGAAATATGGACAAAGCTTCCTTGAGGCAGTAACAAGACAATAAGCCAACTTCACTAGCTTTGGATTACTTCTTTCATCTCTCGTTAGTCGTTTCCTAATATAATAAACCGATTTTTGTACTCGGTCTTCCTACTGAACCAGGGCAGCACTGATCATGTTTTTTGATAGACAATTAAAGGTACAATTTCTCATGATCGATAGGCTTTGACTAAGTAGGTGGGTGGAGAGGTGCTGAATTAGTGCTCGGAATGCGCCCTCACATTCTACAGTCCATTCAAAGTTTCATTTCCCTTTTCGAATCTAATCGAAGAAGGGAATGCATTTGTCAGTGGATTTTGATATGAACCTGCTCAATGCTGCTACTTTTCCGTTGAGGCTCTGGACTTGTTTATAGTTCTTGGAATCTCAAAATTTCTGACCGTCCATATCTTTTCGGGATTGGCTTCGATTCCTCGGGTGTTGACGATAAACCCAAGGAATTTTCCAGATGCGACCGCAAAGTGACATTTCAACAGATTGATATTCATTTTGTATTCCCGAAGGACATTAAACATTGATTCTAGGTCTTTGATATGATCAGTAGAGAATCATGATTTCACTAGCATGTCGTCCACGTATACCTCCATGGTTTTTCCAATCTGGTTGGCGAACGTTCGATTAACCAATCGTTGGTAAGTTGCACCGGCGTTCTTGAGTCCAAAAGGCATAACTTTGTAGTAGTGGAGTCCCGGATCGGTCACGAAGCTGGTATGTTCCTGGTCCAGCAAGTGCATGGGTATCTGGTTGTAGCCTGAATATGCATCCATGAAGGATAGGAGTTCATGTCCAGCTGTTGAATCTATGAGCTGATCGATTTGAGGAAGTGGAAAACTGTCTTTTGGGCAAGCTTTATTCAATTCTGAATAGTCAACACACGTTCTCGATTTTCCATTTGGCTTTCGGACAAGTACAGGGTTGGATACACATTTCGGGTATAATGCATCTCGAATAAATCCATCGGATTTAAGCTTATCTACCTCTTTCTCAAGGGCAGCAGATCTCTCTGGATCCATACCATGCTTTTTTTGTTTGACTGGCACATGCCGTGGGTCAATGTTCAATGTGTGGCTCGTGATGCTTGGAGACATTTCAAACATGTCAGAATATGTCCAGACAAACACGTCGAGGTTCGCTCGAAGAAATTCAACCAATTCCTCTTGAATTTGTTGCTTAACCGAGATCCAATCTTTATCATTCTAGAAACGTTGCTATTGTCAATCAAGACATCGATCGTCAGTTCGGCTGGAGAAGCTTGACTGTCTTTACTTTCATCTTCACTTTCGTTATCTCTTGGGTCGAGATCTCTTTGGAATTGGTTGGGGAGCCCGGGCCTGGGCCTAAGCACCAATTGTCAATTTTTAACAAAACGGACGAAGAGAGATTCCTATACGCCCTTTCCTTTTTCTCGTCGCTGCACATCTCGCAATTCAATAACATAAGATGCTCGTCTAGCAGCCTGACCTCCTTGAACGACTCCAACTTCACGATCGGTGGGGAATTTTAGAGTCAAACACCATGGAGCAATGGCAGCACTGAACTCAGCAAGGGCCGGTCGACCCAAGAAAGCATTGTACGATGAGTCTATGTCCAATACAACAAATTACAACATCCGGACTCTTCGGCTTCTCCGATTCCTAACTCCACTGGATATTCCATCACTCTAATGGGTATGATTGCACTCCCATGAAGCCATGAATGCGAGACCGACAAGGCTTCAAATCTTTAGCTTCCATTTTCATTTGGTCATAGGCTCGCTTAAACAATATATTCTTAGAACTTCCACTGTCTACCAAGATCCTCTTCAACCAACCAGGACCTACTTGAGTTGATATGGCAAGTGGATCGATGGTTGGGGCTTCGACCTTGTCGGCGTCTCTATCACGAAAGACGTTGTCATCGGTCATTGTCTTCTATTGCTTGGCCGGAGCGCCCTCTTCCAAACTACTACAACATTCGAAGCCCGCGTGCCTAATAGAACTAGCATACGACTCCATTTCCTTCCAGCTTCGGTCTGTTGGATGAGGACTACCACTAACAGTTTTATTACCAACCTACCGCTAGTACGAACAGGTTCCTCCTGTCTTGCCTGATTCGGTACATTATTCTGATTTGTTGGGCCCACATCTTCAGACTGCGGCGCCCGTACAAATTGTTCTAACTTCTTTACTGATGTGGTTCAGCATAGAGTATGTCATCAGTGAAAGTGGTATAACTCTGAGAGATTCTCCAGTCGTCGTTAGTGAGACCCTGACTTTCATGTATTATTTGACAGATCATTGTCGGTATATTTGGCATCTGGACATTTTGAGCAAGCTTGGCTAGGGTGTGGTCGGGTTCCACAATGCGAGGTTGGGCCAGATGCGGTCGACGGTCCAGGTCTTGCCTTCTTGGTTCTAAGTCTTCAGGGACATAAGGTTCGGGAGTATGTTGGCGATGGTTAGGATCTATTCGATTTCGGGCATCCACTCCCAATTCAGTAGCAGCGGTGGCAGTGCAGTAGTCTATAACATGATGGGAAACAGTACCTCCCTGGAAGGACGGTCCAGTCTGGTAGCTGGTTGACGGGCCAATTCTCAGTTGCCCAATAGTCAGTGTATGCTGATATCCAGTAGCTTGAGTATAACTCCCATCCAGCCATGGACGTGTGGATCTATGATGGAAATTTGAAGAGGCTGAACTCTCGATAGACGAATAGGAAGCCTGATCCCTCCTAGATCTCCTTTGTCATTGATGGTTCAGCTAGTTGGTCAGCTCTGTTTTAGCACGGAGTTGTTGAGTAAGCTGTTATCGACTCTGTGTCAGCTCTTGCATTAGCATTTGAAAATTTTCCCTTGTGAAAGGGCCTTGCGGATTTGATGGTCCGGCAGCATTCGTGCGACGCCCCACCTCTATACTCACGCTAGCCAAGGACACTACAGAGTAATGCCGTCAACTAGCATGAAGAATAAGGCTGTTGAGGAGCGACCATCCGTGTAATTGCTTAGTGCAAGCATCGATATATCAGATAGTATAACATGCATTTCATCTCAAGAGGAAATCCGACAATACCGATACAAACTCAAAACTACCACATAATGGCTACGTGATCTTCGGAAACAAATATAAAATAAGCGTAATAGAAATCAGTCACAGATACCCATATCACAAAGGCGGAAACAGATATGAACATAACACATAGAAGTGTACATCAGAGTAGTGGTCAAATAAGATCCACAATATCACAAAAGAATAGATACAAATGCTAGACAAAAGAATATGTATACATCAAGGAGTCTCTATCTCGAATGTATAATAACAAAACTACTAAATTAGAGTAGCTAGCCGAAAGTCAGATGATGTTCCTCGATAAAGAGTCAAGCAGAAGCACATGTAACATCTCGATCTGACCCGAGTATTATTTAATAATAAAATAATAAACGGATAAGTCTAGTTATAAATATCGGATAAAAATGAGATATAATAAGAGATATGACAAAAACATATAGCAACAATAATGCCATACTGAGGCAAGTATACATTTAACTATCAACAAAAATCATACAATATCTCAAGAATCTCAAAACATCAAAAAGAATGTCATATTCTTTATTTTATTCACCAAATCAAAAATATTGACACATATACCAATGTCAATCACAAATTGGTGAAACACAAATTCTAGAGATCACCAATTAGAAATCCAAAAATCACAAAGGGGGAGGCCTATCACAAACGGGAGTATGAAAACTCACCAACACGTGCATCACAAACGGAACGCTATTCCATGGTCGCTAACCATAAATTTTGAGCCGAGGCTCCACAAACGGCCCGAAGACCATGGGTCGCTACCCCACCAATCTTGTGCCAAAACACCACAGTAACGGGGTTTAGTCTCCCTGGCAGACAAAGAGACATCATCCATTGCTTGTCTAAACCACAAAATGATCATCATCGATCATCAAGAAGTGTTAATTACACTAAGCTAGTAAATAAATGAGTTTAGCTTCATGTCCCATAACCACTGGCTTGACTTACATATTTACGAATAAATTGTAGATTTCCACTAGAAAGTTGTCACAAGAGTTTCAATCGAACAAGTCTAAGAATTAACCGACAAAGTAAACGCAAGCTTTCATACCACTTGTTTTGCTAAGTCGTTCAGTTGGATTTCTCGAACGAATGAGGTAAAGGTTTGTATATACTAGTAGATTGGAAAACGGTTTTATAAACGAGCTTTGTATTAAAAATAGAATTGAAATCATTTTTGTGGAAGAGTTTGAATATTTACTACTAGTACAGAAACCTTTGTATTTCAAAGTGACAAATCACAAAATTGATTATAAAAACAATCAATCACCAAAAATGCACATACGAAGACGTGAATCAAATCCAAAGAAATCGATACCAAATCCATCAAAACGGATATTCCCAAAAATCCCGAAAAAGAGTTATCAAAGTCAACAAAGGCTATAACAACTATTCGGATCCATTAGAATCGATTAAAATTTGGAAATCCACACAAAAAGGCAACATAGACTAAGATAGCAGATTCAGTCGACTGGACTAGGTTGGTCAGTCGACTGACACAATGCCTGGAAACTTTCGGCTCCAGGTTCAATCGGCTGGACCAAGGTGGTCAGTCGACTGAAATATGCCTGGAAATTTTTTGTTTCCAGGTTCAGTCGACCGAACTAGGGTGGTCAGTCGACTGATACTGGCCCAAGAAATTTCATGGGTTCTGGTTCAGTCGACTGACTTCCTGGTTCAGTCGACTGAACTGGAATTTTCAGTATTCTCAGCCTAACCCCAATGAAGGGCGAAAATCGTAACGGAGGCGATCGATCGAGCAATGACGACTAGGGATGTATGTCATGCGATAACCCAGTCCTGTAAGCTCTTTGACACACTCCAAAAACATGATCAAACATTAAAGCTAGGATTTTTAAAAATTTGACTTCGAAACATCAAAAATTGGAATATTCATAAAACCAATTCAATCCAAAGCAAATGGACAAGGAATAGATGTTAGGAATCACTACCTAACCACTATCAAAGATATAGACATAGATGTGAATTCAAAAACTCACTTTTTTCTCCAAGACAATGAAGGAAAAGCTAGAAAACAAAAGGGAAGATCAACTACTCTTCAACTTCAAATCTAAAAGCTCCAATATAAGATCATAAGCAAATATTTCCTAAGTTAAGTTATAGGAAATTTATGAAATTGGAGAGTGATTGAGATGGAGAAGAAGAAAAGGATGCTTACCTAAGCTTCTCTTTGACTTTGGAGCCAGAACATGAATTTGCAAAGGAAACCAGGGTTTAGGATTTTAGTTTCCAATCACTTCCCCCATTTTTACCAAAGCTTGAAGTGTTAGGAAAATAATAGAATGAATGAAGAGGAGAGGGGGTGGAGTTAGGATATAAGATGAGTTGGGTTAGTGGGCTGAAACCCAAACCCAAACCCAAACCCAAAGCCCTAAGTGAAAATGTCAAAATTCTACTCAACTCCAAAAATATCAATGTTTATACTCAAAAAGGTCGCAAACACCATTTTGAACTCAATAGAAGGGGTCTCAAGTCCTAATTCGACTGTTCGTAAAAAGTAGCCTTTCGAATGTAAATCCGACTAATGATGCTATATTTAAATAAAATATTTAAATATACAATCGTAAAATATGCGGGTTGTTACAGACTCCCTTCCTTAAAGAAATTGCATCCTCGCAATACTTAAGGAAAAAATAAAACGTAACAACCATAAAAGTATATCAACAGAAAATAAAATTTGAAATAAGAAGTTCACCTCTTAGGAGCACGAGTGAGCAAGTCCGGATGTGTTTGCTCAATGAATTCTATGGATTCCTAAATGAAATCCTTAGGATTTGAGGACCATTGAACTTTCACAAGCGGAACATCTTTATTACGAAGACGTTTAACCTCCGTAACAATGGTACGAATAGGATGTTGCTCATAAGTCAAACTTTAATTTCTTCAATAACATTGGGCTCAAGAATAGAATCAGAATCCCTAAGGCATTTCCATAGTTAGGAAACGTGAAACACGTCATGAATAGCAGAAAACTGAGCCGGTAGTAAAAGGCGATAAGCCACGAAACCAATGCGTTCGTTGATGGGAAATGGACCAATATATCGAGGCGCAAATTTTCCCGATCGACTGAAACGCACAACACCCTTTATAGGTGAAACACGAATAAATACTAAATCTCCCACAAAAAATTATAATTTCCTTCTTTGGTTATCGGCATAGGATTTTTGTCTACTTTGGGCTTCTTTCATCCTATGACGAATAAAGTCAATCTTTTCTGTGGAATCGCGAATAAAATCTGGACCTAAAACCAGCTTCTCACCGGTCTCAAGCCAACAAGAAGGAGAACGACATGGCCTTCCGTAGAGTGCCTCGAAAGGTGCCATATCAATACTAGATTGAAAGCTATTATTATAGGAAAACTTAACAAGAGAAATATGATCTTCCCAACTTCCACCAAAATCAAGAACACAAGCACGAAGAAGATCTTTAAGAGTTTGATTCACACGCTCGGTTTGTCCATCGGATTGAGGATAATAAGCGGTGCTAAAATTAAGCTACGTTCCCAAAACTTTTTGAAGACTCTTCCAAAATCCACCAGTAAATAATGGATCACGATCGCTAACAATAGAAGTAGGAACTCCATGCAATTTAACAATTTCTTTAATATAGAGTTTGGCCAAAAGAGATATGGTCCGATTGGACAGAACGACAATAAAATGGGCGGATATTTTAAGTCTATCAACTATCACCCACAGGCTATCATGACCCGAACGAGAATGGGGAAGACCGTTAATAAAGTCCATGGAGACTTGATCCCACTTCCAAACAGGAATATCTAGAGGTTGCAATAACCCACTGGCCCTTTGATGTTCGGCCTTTATGAGTTGACAAGTCATGCAACGCTTAATAAAGTTAGCAGTATCAGATTTCATTCCATCCCAATAATAAAGTCGCCTCATATCCGCGTACATTTTACTGCTACCGGGATGAATGGTAAATTTAAAAAGATGAGAATCTTCTAAAATATCTTTATGAAGATCATCAATATTCGGCATGATAAGTCTACCAAATTTTCGAATTCCGCCATGAGCATCAATATCAAAGTCTTTCAAACCTTCAATATCAATTTTATCTCTATAATTTTGGCTAAAAAGAGCCAATTCGGGATCTAGCTTTTGAGCTTCAAGGATGCGGTCTAAAAGAGATGGATAAGCCTCAAGGCTACATAAAACAAGAGATGAATATGAACCGGATTCACGATCTCGAATCTCACAAGTGGATAAAGTCTTGAGATCATTCCATTCGGGTATCATCATGGATACAACCGCTTGTTTCTTATGACTGAGGGCTCGGCAACACGATTTCCCTTTTCGAAAGTATAAAGAATATCAAGATCATAAGATGCAAGGAACTCGAGCCAACGTTGTTGACGCAAATTAAGTTCCTTTTGAGAAAATAAATACTTCAAAGATTTATGATCGGTATAGAGAACAAATTTCTCTCCCAAAATATAATGAGCCAAATTCTAAGGTTGAAAACATTAGCCACGAGCTCTAAATCATGAGTGGCATACCAAGTCTCGGCAGGCTTTAATTGCCTAGAAGCATAAGCTATAACACGTTCCCTTTGCGTGAAAACGGCTCCCAAACCAACACGACTAGCATCGGTATAAACAACAAAGTCTTGGTTCCATTCGTAAATCACAAGAATATGAGCATCGGAAAAGAGTTCTTTTAACCTTTGAAAAGAAGCTTCACATGTGTCAGACCAAATGTATTTAACTTCCATCTTTGTCAAGCTAGTAAGAGGCATGGAAATTTTAGAAAAGTTTTTTATGAACCGACGGTAATAGCACGCCAATCAAAGGAAACTACGGATCTCCATCACACTCTTCGGTCTCTTCCAATTCTAAATCGCTTCTATCTTTGAAGGATCCATAGAAATTCCGAATTCAGAAATAATGTGACCAAGAAATCTCACACGAGATTGCCAAAAGTGGCACTTAGAAAATTTTGCTTTCAATTAATTGCTCCTAAGAGTTTCCAACACAATCCGAAGATGCTTTTCATGCTCCTCCTCGGTTTTAGAATAAACAAGAATATCATCTATAAAGATGAGAACAAATCGATTGAGGAAGGCTTTGAAAACTCGATTCATAAGGTCAACGAAATAAGCTGGAGCATTCGTTAAACCAAATGGCATAACAAGCCATTCATAAGATCCATAACGAGTACGGAACAACGTCAAAGGAATGCTATCCTATGCACTATGAAGCTGATGAAAACCGGTTGCTAAATCCAACTGTTAAAAGACTCTAGCACCACTAAGTTGATCGAATAAATCATCAATCCAAGGTAAATGATATTTATTCTTGATAGTGAGATCATTAAGCCTATGGTAGTCAATGCAAAGCCTAAGTATACCATCGGATTTCTTCAAAAAAATAGCTGAAGCTCTGCAAGGAGAGGAAGTAGAACGAATAAATTGCTTCTTTTTCAATTTGGATAATTATTTACGCATCTCCTCATTTTCCTTATTAGAGATACGATAAGGAGGACGAGTGGTACGTAGAGATCCAGGGACTAGATTAATTCTGAACTCGATTGCTCGCTTAGGAGGTAATCCTAAGACGGGCTCAAATATGTTGGGAAATTCATGAACAACGTGAATAAGGGAAATGACATCTTTCTCATCATCATTATCGTCATCATGAGGTTTTAGAGAATATAAGGATGCTGGCAAATTAGAATCCGAATCTTTAAGAACAATAGAAATCTGCTTGACAGATTAAGGATGCCAATGATATATAGTCCGCTCAGGACATAGGATATGGGCTTCATAACAGTTAAGCCAATCCATCCCTAAAATCATTCTGAAGCCTAAGTAACGCATGACATGCAAATCGGCTCGGAAAGAATAATCACATAAAATAATCTCGACATCTTTACGAATCAAACTGAGTGTTGCGGATCCACCAACCTAATTCGCAATTCTCAAAGAAGTCATCAAAACCACAACACTTAAAGACAAAGTATCAACAAGTTCTTTTGATATAAAAGAATGGGATGCGCCCGTATCAAAAAGAACTCGAATAGGATGATCACGAAATATAATAATGCCATCAAGGATAAAATGAGAAATACCTTGACCACGAGAAGTGTTACTAGGGCCTTGCACAACATTTAGCTTTCCTTCCTTCTTGCTTTGAATTTTGGGACATGCAGATATATAATGACCCGAACTTTTGCAATAGCGACAAGCAAGGGGCTTCGAACACTTATTTGCATAATGGTCCTTAGAACCATAATTGTAGCATTCTCCACGGCTAGAAGTAGGAGTCTTTGCTAACGAAGTTTCTTGCTTCCCTTTATTGTTGTGATAAGGACCTTTGAACTTATTAGGCCACTTTTTGTTGTTGTTGAAGTTCGGTTTGGCACTTCCAACTTCAACATCACTCTCTTTATCCGCCTCTTCAAGTCGAAGAGCGATATCAACAAGATGATCAAAAGAAACTTCCAATTTCAGAAGTAAAGGCTTTTTGAGATTCTTATTCAAGCCATAGATAAACCTCTTATTTTTCTTCAATGGGGTATTTATATACTCGACCTCATATTTAAAGAGGGATCCAAAAGATGCGACATAATCTGCCACAGAAGATTCACCTTGAACAAGGTCAATAAAACGATAGGACAAAGTCACTTTTTCAGCTTCTGGTATAAACTTCGATTCAAATCTTTCCCGGAATTGCTCCCAAGTAAGATCCACTTCAATAATTTCAAAAATCAGAAGCATATACCAATCTAATGCTCTTTCTTGGAGCATACTAGAAGCCACTTGGACTCGATGTAAATCAATGAGATCGCACATTGCTAGTCTAAACCACCAAATGATCATCATCGATTATCAAGAAGTGTCAATTACACTAAGCTTGTAAATAAACGAGTTTAGCTTCATGTCTCATAACCACTGGCTTAACTTAAATATTTACGAAGAAATTATAGATTTCCACTCGAAAGTTGTCACAAGAGTTTCAATCGAACAAGTCTAAAAATTAACCGACAAGTAAATGCAAGCTTTTCATACCATTTGTTTTGCTAAGTCGTTTAATTGGATTTCTCAAATGAATGAGGTAAGGGTTTGTATATATTTGTACATTGGAAAACGGTTTTATAAACGAGCTTTGTATTAGAAATAGAATTGAAATCATCTTTGTTAAAGAGTTTGAATATTTATTACTAGTACAGAAACCTTCGTACTTCAAAGTGACAAATCACAAAATTGACTGTAAAAACAATCAATCACCAAAAATTCACATACCAAGACATTAGTCAAATCCAAAGAAATCGATACCAAATCCATTAAAATAGATATTCCCAAAAATCCTGAAAAAGAGTTATCAAAGTCAACAAAGGCGATAACGACTATTCGGATCGACTAGAATCAATTAAAATTTGAAAATCCACACAAAAAGGCAACATAGGCTGAGACAACAGATTCAGTCGACTGGACCAGGGTGGTCAGTCGACTGACACAATGCCTAGATACTTTTGGCTCCAGGTTCAATCGACTGGACCAAGGTGGTCAGTTGACTGAAACATGCCCGGAAACTTTCTATTTCCAGGTTCAGTCGACTGAACCAGGGTG
The DNA here is from genome assembly GCA_030765085.1 of Allium cepa. Classification (NCBI taxonomy): domain Eukaryota; kingdom Viridiplantae; phylum Streptophyta; class Magnoliopsida; order Asparagales; family Amaryllidaceae; genus Allium; species Allium cepa. Next base: position 7,576,437 of record CM060941.1, read on the forward strand.
GTCAGTCGAATGATACTGACTCCAGGAAATTTCCTGGGTTCTGGTTCGGTCGACTGACTTCTTGGTTCAGTCGACTGAACTGGAATTTTCAGTATTCTCGGCCTAGCCCCAATGAAGGGCGAAAATTGTAACGTAGGCGATCGATCGAGCAAAGACGACTAGAGATTTCTGTCACGCGACAACCCAGACCTATAGGTTCTTCGACACACTCCAAAAACATGATCAAACATTAAAGCTATGATTTTTAAAGATTTGACTTCAAAACACCAAAAATTGAAATATTCATAAAACCAATTCAATCCAAAGCAAATGGACAAGGAACAGATGTTAGGAATCACTACCTGATAACTGCCAAAGATATAGACATTGATGTGAGTTCAAAAACTCACTTTTTACTCAAAGACAATAAAGGAGAAACTTGAAAACAAAAAGGAAGATCAACTACTTTTCAACTTCAACTCTAAAAGATCCAATCTAAGATAATAAGCAAATATTTCCTAAGTTAGGTTATGGGAAGTTTCTGAAATTGGGGAGAGATTGAGATGGAAAAGAAGAAAAGGATGCTTACCTAAGCTTCTCTTTGATTTTGGAGCTAGAACTTGAATTTGCAAAGGAAACCAGGGCTTAGGATTTTAGTTTCCAATCTCTTCCCCCATTTTTACCAAAGCTTGAACTGTTAGGAAAATAATAAAATGAATGAAGAGGAGAGGGGGTGGAGTTAGGATATAAGATGAGTTGGGTTAATGGGCTGAAACCCAAACCCGAGCCCAAAGCCCTAAGTGAAAATGTCAAAATTCTACTCAACACCAAACATATTAATGTTTATACTCAAAAAGTCGCAAACGCCATTTTGAACTAAACGGAAGGGGTCTCGAGTCCTAATTCGACTGTTTGCAAATAGTAGCTTTTCGGATTTAAATCTGACTAACGATGCTATATTTAAATAAAATATAAAAATATACAATCGTAAAATATACGGGTTGTTACAATTCTGATCGGTTCGAGGTAGTTGCATGGGATTCTGCCGATCACATCCTTTTGGATCTGTAGCAGTAGAAGTGGTCTTTGTGTTAACCATGATGGATAGCGAAACTCTTTCCTAGACTTGATGTAATTCTGAATAGGATGGAAGAACTTTAAACTTTGAAATCTAGATCTTCTTCTTAGATTTATGCAATCTGATACCAATAGTAGATCCAACGAGCAGGAGAAAATACTAAGTCTTTCTCAGTGAAAGCACCAAAGTGTTTGTATCAAAATTGGACACAACACTCTCCGAAAGTGTTTGAAGAGATAAAAATGAAGAAAATAAATGTAAAAGAGGATTATCTAAAAAACACCCCAAATTATAATCAGAAAACAATAGAGAAACATGAAGTTTTAGAGTGGTTCGGTGTGTTGCCTTCGTCCATTATGAAATGGTTGATCTTTATTAACTTTTGCTGGCTGGTTACAATGGATTACAACAGTGAATTTTGAGTACAACAGTAGTTTTCGAGAACAATAATGGTTTCGGTAGAGTGTGGACGTAGAAGAGCCTAAAAAACCCTCTTTTCTGTATGTCATAGGCTATTATTTATAGGCATAGGCTGCAAGTATCTCACTCAGATCTCGGAAGACCCCTTCTCTCATATGGGTAGGCCCATACAATAAATCCCGTGTCATTTGCACTCGGTCCATGATCGATACGAACAAATTTTTCATCGATCAAGTTTTGGCCCAATCGAGTCGAAATTAGGCATGAACATTCTTTAGGTTGTACATAAGCTCTTGTGAAAATTCGATGGCATTGGGACTGGTAGATTGTGAGTTATGATCGATGCAAGTTTGGGCTTTTAAGTTGCTATCGCCTTCGCATCGATCCCCTTCGTATCGATGCTTTCGCATCGATGTAAGCACGTGCATGCTTGTTGACGTGACGCTTGTTTTTAGGATCAATCCACATTTCATGCCGAATGACCGAGTCTTCCCCATTTATATGCCTTATTCATATCGACCTAATTGGCTCTGTTCGTATCGATTGCAATTGCTCTGTTCGTATCGATGGCAACTACTCTGCTCTGTTCGTATCGATCACTGATCGATCGATACAAAGTAGTGACTTTTCTTGGTTTGATTGATACGGAGTGAAGTTGGTTGATCGATGCGAACAGGCTGGAGATTATGGGTGTGAAGAATGCCTCTTTCTATGGATACGAACCCGTGCTCCTTTAATCGATACAAAATCATGTTCATTTGAGGAGTCGGAATAGATTGATAAAAAGGAGGTTTCTTCCTGTTTGCTTGATGGATACGAATAATGGCTACCTAATTGATACGAAGTGATGCTCACTGATGGATACGAAACGTATGGATACGAAGCAAGCATGTTTTCCATGAATCTTGATCAATCCATAATTCGAGCATACGAACTCCAATTGACTTGAAATTTGGAACGTTGGATTTCGTAACTTTGCTTGTCTTCTCACATCAATTGTAGCTTGATGCAGACTCGGATAAAATTTATCGACATCCATGGTGAACATGTGTACAATCGGTCTTCGGGACAGACCATCTTTGGTTCTTAGTCAACTTCTTGGTGTCACGGTCTTGCCAAAAGGCGGGATAACACTTTGTTTTAAATACGTTGTGTAATTTTGAAAGATGTATTTTTAGTCCAAAAAACATTATTTGATTTTAAAAAACGTATAAAATTGCAAAAACAATTTTATAGCGTTAAAAAAACATATTTTGAGTTCAAAAAACTTTATTTGAGTTAAAAAATATTATTTGAGTACAAAAACATTGTTTAGTTCAACAACCATCATATGACTTTAGAAAACATTTTTTGAGTTTAAATTTTAATTTTTGAGCTCAGAAAACATTTTTAAGTTCAAAAAACATTTTTTTAGTTCCAAAACCATTATTTACTTTAAAATACATTATGTAAGTTTGAAAATATATTTTTAGTTCAAAAACATTATTTGATTTTAAAAAACATTTTTAAAGTGTAGAAACCATTTTATAGGGTTAAATAAACATGTTTTGAGTTCCGTTTTTTTATTTTTTTGAGTTAATTTTTTTATTTGAGTTAAAAAAAGTATTGTATAAATTTAAAAAATAATATTTTGAGTTAAAAAATCATTATTTGAGTTTAAAAACATTATTTACCATAAAAATTCATTTGAGTCAAAAAATATCGTATAACAATTAGATCTTTTTTGAATTACTAGCTTTAATTTCAATCAATTTAACCCAAATAATAACAAACCCTATTTTTTGTTAAAACTCTAATTTAAATCTCAGCAAATGTATTTAAACATCTTGTTGGGAACCATGAATAACTCCTGACTACACCATAGACGGTAAACAAATGTTGTAAACAAATCCAAATACCCCAATTTTTCCAATCTAAAATAACCATCTTCGAAAACGAAATTATATCCTACATCAGTAATTTTTCATACCAAAATTACTCTAAGCTTTGCAATGATCTATGCTCTTATACCAAACTGCTATGGAAATAGTATCTCTTTGCTTGCGGAAGCTTTTATCAACCGATCTTTGTCACTCAAATCACAAAGAGATTACTTGGATAGAAAACAAGAGGAAATTGAAATTAAAACGCAATAACACAAGATATTCTTCCCAACCACCCACTTTATTGATTCACCAAATTTTTTTTTAAACAAAATTCCATTGAATCAATAACCAAATTGAGAAAGGAAGCACATATCTATATGGCTAAATATGTTGGAGGAGAAGAACAAAGATGGAGAAGAGAAAATTAGCAAAAAGATTTTCTATCTTGCTTTTACACTCTCTTCTAGTATTTATTTATATAATAAATGACTTAATGCCCAAGTTAACATTAGATGGCAAGAAATATTTGATTAGCCAATTGGAGAGAGAAATAAACATACACAAATATGCCTATTAATTAGGGGAAACAAAATCTTCTCTTTCTTTTTTTTGTATATTTATTTCCCTCTATTTGTAATTTTGTATCATCAAAATTTAACTTACTATAGTGTAGGAACCAATCAAGAGTTTGCAAGCAGTAAGAAACGGCCAAAAATATATGGTCATTTTGTGAACTTGAACTAGTTAAGTTCTTTATATTTTCTTATCATTTCTTTTTCCAATCTTGCATAACCCTTTATGCTCATAGTATATGGAAGTTTATGCTTTGCACTCATATCTTTGAATTTTTGGCTTCTTTTCTATATAAGATAAATTCAATAAATACGGTATAAGAATGTAATAAATTTAACTGTCGTAATCAATAAAAAAAAGGAGGGAATTAATTTAAAGGACAAAAATCTATATATTTTTAGCCTCAAGGACACGACCTCAATATTTTAACCACAAGGACAATCATTCTCCTAAAAATTATTCATATGGACAAACATTCTTTCAAATTTATTCATAAGGACAAACATTCTTCCAAAACTGCTAACGAACTAAAAACTGATACCTAAAAATTACTACCGATAACTATAAAATGATACCTAAAAACTGCTATCAATAATAAAAACAGATACCTTAAAAAAGTTGTCCTTCAGGCTAAAATACAGAAGGTCTGTCCTTGAGGCTAAAATGCTGAGAAATTTTGTCACTGACAATAATTTCCTGTAAAATAAAATAACTATCTTAAACTCTTCCGACAAATTTTCCTTTACATAAGCATTCCATTCTTCAACGCTCTTTATATTATCCGGTTTTAGGTCTGCTATTCTATAAGTAGAGTCAGGACAAGTGGGCGCTTTTCTGATAGTTGCAACTAATCTTGATTTTGACTCCTTCCATCGTTGTACCAGTATCACTAACAAGTAATCCTTATACACGTTATCCACGTTGAACCTTGTCTGCACAACAAGAATGCATATATATATATATACATATATATATTAGAAAGTGTGATTGTACAGCTAAATATTTGCTTAGGATGGTCTGTTAACTTGAAAGATAGCATGGTATGTGTTGTCTACATGAGTGACCTTGTCAATTAGCAACCAAACTGTTGTGCCTATGGTATTTCTATAACATGGTGACAAATCTAAAAATTAGTGTTTTTATTTCAAAATTTGCCTCAACCAAGTTATCTACTTTTACAAAAAACCAAAACAATGGAGAAGTGTCAACATATATTTACAGCCATTATAGTTACAAACAAAATGCATGAAAACAAATATTCATGACTCTGATTAATAAAATCTTACGAAAACTGTAAATGTACATGTTATCAACAGATTTGGGCAAATTTCATAATGTGCAGTTATTATTCCAGGAGAAGTGTATAACCATGCACAAACTATTAAAATGTCTATAAGATAACCATGTAAACTTTATTTCTGAAAGATAAGAATGAAATCTGAAAATTAATTTTAGCACTCAACTGAATGTTATATCACCATACCATGTTAGCCAGGTGAATGTTATGCACAAGCAGATATATGATGAATTATACCTGTAAGATTTGCAGTTATTTCAATTCGACAATGGAAGGTCTCGGTGTCTTCATATGAATTAACATCAAACCGAGTTACCAAGAAGTTGATATATTAAATGATGATGATATTCAGATATATATGCTGATTATTGTACTGAAATATATGGTACATACAAGATATGATCCCCATAGGAAAATTAAACAAATAAAACAAAATGTTGTTGTATATAGGTAACCAACATAGTTTCTCATAGAATTCCTCGATACATTCATCTACGTTTGTGTTAGGTAGATTAAGTAACATTTGCACTGAAAGGCTCCAACTGGTACTGTTAATATAGCTTAGCACTTAGACATTATGGTGTGTGTATAATTAGTGAAAAAAAATTTCATGGGATATAAAAGATAAAAAATTGTATCCATCAGCCATGTACCAGTTCCTACCCAAAATGGAATATATATATATATATATGAATTCAAAATTATTATTTTTGTTAAGAATATTCAGTCCTTTTCTTTCAGTTCATCAAGAATCAAGTAAAACAATAACCCCTTACAGTCATGCTGATCGCTGAACAATCTAGTAAAACAACAAAAAAAACTATAATTTATAATTAAAAGAGTTTAAGGCTTTGTTTGCTTGAAAATTAGCGATTGTTGAAAAATAAAAAACGCGGAAAAAAATTCCTGTAACATTTTCAGATACATCCAACCATTTTTTCTGTAATATTTTATTTTGTAAAAAATGAAAAAATAAGATACATTTGAGATGATATTTATCATTGAGAAAATTCCTTGCCTAAAATAAAATAGACCACAAATATATAGAATTATAAATACATCCAGCTACTCAGTAGAAGAAATACACCACAAACATGTAAAATTAAGACTGGCGTATTAATCACATGGTATGTCAGTTATCATGTTCCTCCATGTTCAGTGCTAGTATATTGAAAAAAAAAGTGCTAATATATGTCATAATTTAGTACCTGATGTTGAATATGCAAGTATATGATTTTTGTTTGATGATAATAAAAACACACACACACACACACACACACACACACATATATATATATATATTCATTTAAATATATTTGTTAATGTACTATTTTAATTTCACAGAATTAAATAAATATTTGCTGAAAAAAAAAATAACATAGAGTTTGAATTCAAACAGATATTTTATTCAAACAAATATTTATTACAATCTTGAATAGTACAAATTTGAGTTCTTACTATATACACAATTTTCAAACAATACAATTTTGATTACATCATAATTTCTCATTTACAAATGACCTCACTACATATCGCGCATTCACTTGTATTTGATCTTCAAATCTATTCCAGATTGAATCCAGCATCTGAGCAATCTGTAAAATAAACACTAACGCGGTAAATTGAAAATGAAATATTTTTGCGGTGTAGGATAAAATGAAATTTTGAAAATATTATTTGCCTCAGTTATTTGGGTTGTTCGTCATCATTTAATTTTGAATTCATCATACACGAACAACTTGTGACACACACAGTGTATCACTGGATATGGCATAAGGCCGTGCACATCGATATACACTTGAAAAAGTTACAGGGACAGTTGAGCATAGGTCAAACCCAAATGAAAAGCCGAGTTTAACTCAAGTGCAATACAAATAAAGTCACAACACGAGCATAAGGTCAAACCCGAGCTATAAGCTGGGTTCAACATAGGTGCAATCCAAACGTACCAAGTCAACAAAATGGTCAAAAATCCAAAACCATTATAAATCAAGCCTCAACCAAAGTTCAAGTCGTACACATGAAAATAGAGGCTAGACAGTCCATTCAGACCATCAAGCAAGTGCACCACTAAACCAACAAAGACAAAAACAGGCAAGTACAACTCTAATTGGAAATACGCAGAGGCAAGCTCAAACCAATACACACAAACCAATGAAGGCAGTTCACAAGCCAAAGACTAGAGAGACCAGTCACCAAATAGAAACCAAGTAACACACAAGTGTGCACATGGTGACATGCAACAAAGACCACAATTATGAACTGATCAGTGCACATGCAATTGCAACACAGTCAAAATGAAGACACAAATATCAATGGCACTGCCTCAACAGCTACAACATATACAACATACATATATACATGTACAATCACACATGTATATACACAGTGCATATATACAACAAGCACATATCATCGTCAAATGGAACCTGACTCAAAGCTACGCAATATGTAACCAGAACTAATTCTTTAACCAGATGAACCAGACCAACAGAGGTGATATCATATACATAAGGATACAAATGCACATATATACAACATAAAGTATGAATGACCAGAATAACAATCATATCAAGCTGCATGTAAACAGTTCAAAATGACCGAAGTCAAATGTAATAGCAGACTGTACATGAAACAAGTTATGCAGTGAAACCAGGCCGCAGAAATAAAGTCAAGCAGGAAATCAAGTCAAATGCTCACATGTAAACTTCAAGATAAATCAGAGAGTATATACAGAGCATAACAAAATTGTTCGAGTGGCCGAAGTCATGGAACGGAAAGGAAAAATCAAACAAGTCAAGTATGCTACAGGGATGAACAGACATGCCAAAGTCAAAATAATAAAATGACAAGCACAAAGAAAGGAATCGTTGTCAAGGAAAAAATCAAAGCCGTGGTCAGACAATATCAAACAGTTTCAAACCAGAAATTCAAAAACATGGTGGCCAAGGAATCAATCACAATCAATTCAAAGTCGTGTCTGTCAAGCAACGACAAGAACATTTTGAACAAGTTAGAAATAAATCACAGCATTCAAGTAAAATCGTACATCCAAGATAAATCAATAGACGAATTCAAGTAAATTAATTTGAACGAGAATATAGGAATTCGATTCTTATTTAAACCCAATCATCATTGGTTTTCAGAATCATTTGATTTCAAGTAATATCACAGCGCATAGAATCAATTAGGAACTCGAATTAAAGTCAAGGGTAATATAAATCGAAATGGGGACAAACATACCAAATTCAAAGCATCATTCAACCTCGACGAATTGAAGCAGCCGAGTGCAACTCGAGGAGACGATCGATTGCCGAAGCAAATCAGAAGAATAGTATTTGTAATCGATCAAAAATAAATCGGCTTCTTCAATTGCAAAGCCTTAATTTTCGCACAGACGAAGAACAAGCAAAAAGCCATTTTTAGATACGAAGAAGAGAACGGGCCGACATAATTAAAAGGAAAAAGGGATTTTGTTTATCACCTACTTATTTTTTTTGGGCCGGCAGTCTGTGGGCTTCTATATTTTAGAAAATTAGGGTTTTGTTTTATAATCGTTTTTACTTTTGTATTTTCCCATTAAACATTTGTAATTTCTAGTCATGTGACTAGGGGACGTGCTAGGGTGGTGTGGTTCGAGAATTCGCAACTCAGTGGCTGAGTTGTCGTAGGGTTTTGAGCATAGAGTAAGGTTAGTTGATAGTGGGTGTCTCAAGTTTACGTGTGTAAGCATTTGACTACTTAATTTCTAGTAGAAACCTTAGGGCAGCACGTAGGTAGGGTTTTGCCGAAGCTGGGTAAATCTGTGTGTTCTATTTTTGCATTTATTAGTCTGCTATATTCTGTGCTGCTATTATTCTGTGAACCGTGTTGAAATTATTTTATATAAACTTCTGCAATAAATTATTATAATTGATAGTATCGCCCTATTCACCCCCCCCTCTAGGGTGAAATCGATCCTACAAGTGGTATCAGAGCTAGGAACAAAAGCCATTTTTGTTTTAAAAAGTTTGATTTTTCAAAGACCAATTTTTTTACAAATTTGAAATTTTAAAATGGCTACTTTTGCGGAGGGTCGTTCCAGTATCATCCCTCCTATTTTTGATGAAACAGATTTTTTAAATTAGAAATTGAAAATGGAATTTTATTTAAAATCTGTTAATGTTAAATGTTGGGATATTATTGAAAATGGGTATGCTATAATAGACAAGAAAATATCTCGATTAATGCTCATGCTATGCAAATATTATATTCTCAGGTTAATTAAGATAATTTAAACTTTATCTCTCATTGTGAAAATGCACAGTAAATATGGAATGCTTTTGATGCAATATAGGGTGCAAAAGTCAACAACAATGAGAAATCCTCCTTAATCGACTCAATTAAAGAAACGAGCTTAATAGGATTGGTAAAAAGCAGCAGTGATAAGGATGAGGATGATGAAGCAGCTGAGCTGGCGCTACTAATAAAGAGATTCAAAAAGTGGAACCATAAATACAAAAATCCAGCTCCAAATCAACAATTGAAAAGCAGAATAATCAAAGCACTAGACAGCTCAGAAGAACACGAGATCATTTGTCACAAGTGCAACAAACCCGATCATACCAAGCCCAATTATCCTCAAAATCAACATGGCCAAGGAACGAATTCAAAAAGAAGAAGTTTTGCAGCCACATGGAATAAAAGCGATGATGATTATAAAAGTACTAGATGTGAAAGTGAGAAACGAGATCTGTGCCTTTGAAGTGATATAACTCATAGCGATGATGATGAGCCAAGCAAGGTATCAAAACTTACTCACTCAGAATTACTTATATATTTCCACGAAGTAAATGGCTGTTTTGAACGATTTAGGGAGAAGTACGCTAAACTTGAATCACAAAAAGATACTTTGATAGATTTAAATAAACAGCTTGATCAATTAGTTAAAAACTATCAAAGTAAGATCCTTAAGTGTGATAAGTGTCCATCACTCGAAGAAGAGATATAAAAATCAAAAATTAAAATTAAATCACTTGAAAATGAAACACTGATTTTGCAAGAGAATGAAAACACGAGGAGAGAGAATTCCATTAAAAAGTGCACACGATTATTAAACGAATTTCTCAAAACACAAGTCCAACAATTGTCTAAAACTTTAAGAAAATTGTCCAAAAGTGAAAGATCGTTAAATATGCTATTAGGAAAACAAACCGTTGATGAAGATAGGCAAGGACTAGGATATAATCAAACTGAACTTGTTAGAAGTGAATTTAATCAAGTCAAATTCAAGTGCACAATTTGTGGAAAATTTGGACACAATCACAATAGTTGTTGGTATAGACCCAAATATGTGAAAACTATTCCAATTTGGGTTCCAAAAGGCACGAATATAAAATCACTTAAAATCAAACAAATCTGGGTGCCAAAAGGAACATATATAAATAGTTTTGGGTCTACTCAAACATATTTTTCAAAAACATTTGCCACTAACAATCATGGACCTATAAAAACAAATAGGTCACAAAAATCTTCTCTCATGTAGGTATGGTAGCAGGCTAAGGAACTACAGTAGTGTTACTTGGATTCTGGCCGCTCCACGGGCACAAGGGCGACAAAGAAAAGTTCCTTAGCCTAGTACAAAGGTGGCAGAATCACAATGGGCTACAGCGAAAAAGTATTAGAAATGTAAAATAGGTAACGGTATATTTATCTTAAACGATTTATTAAATGTGATAATCTGCACCATTATCCCAATTAAATCAGCCAGTTATGAGGCAATGAAGAAATGAATGTTGGTTTTGATTCTGACTTATTCAAAATGTTGACCAATCATCTTTGAACTATTTTATATAGATTTTCTTCGACTAATAATAGCGTTTTATTGATTGATGATTACTCTCAGTTCACATGGATATATTTGGTTACTTTACTTCTCATACTATGGTCACTATTTGTTTATTTACATGGTTTCAATTCAAATTCAAAAGAATTCCATTTAAATGCTGTAAAAATGATTTTAAGGAAATATGTTGCAACTTCACGGTCTGGTCTATAACATTCAACTAATGATAATCTGGAGTGATAGAAAAATTCAGATGGAGATTATACTGGTAATCTAGTTGATAGAAAAATTACTAGTGGAACGTGAATTATGTTGAGACATTTCACTAGCTGCATCATTTTTCAAAGAAAATATCTGCATGTTTTTCATTTCAAATATTTTTAAATAGCAGAAATTTTTGTATAAAACCCCTTCTAGAAAATCATTTTCGACCTTGTTTCAGACTAGTCATTTTTAGAAAATTTGATAATTGTTTTTGAATTTGAGCTTAAATGATTACATTAAGTAATCTGACTTCCTACTGATTATCGAAAAGATAAATAGTGATTGAAAAAGTGATGAATGTTGATATTAGTCATATATTATAACTTGAGATGGTATAATTAGTAAATTTCTTTAGAAATTTAAACAAGAGTTGTAAAAACATCTTGTTGGTAAAAATTCCATGACCATCTCTAATTCTATCATATTTCTATCGACCATCACTCATCAAAATCTAATATAGTATGTCAATATGTGGTATTTTAAACCGGAAATCATTCGTTTTTCATTTTGTTATATTTTTTAAGAAACAAAAGCATCCAAAATATTCACTCTAATTTAAAAGTCCTCATGGTTATGCATGGATGAATTACTTGGAATTTTTGATCATGCGCTTCCATGCTCGTTTAAAAGACCTCACGGTTATGCATGTACAGAAAGCATATCAAAATCGATTAATTAAATAGACAAGTTGATTCTAATCCCATTTAAAAGTCCCCACGGTTATGCGTGGTTAAAAGATACTTGAATTCACTTTTTTTTTTAAAAATAGAATATTACTAATTTCATTCAAAGTCCTAACAGTTATGCATGGCTAGTAGATATTCAAATTCCTGATATAAATATACCAAAAATAGACACAACTATATGGTTTTATATATTGACATCATCTCTATCATTCTAAAGTGCAATATGCGTCAAACAGAGTATTTAGGATTTTTGTTTGATTTTTTATTGAAATTTAATATTTATAACCGATTGAGTATTAATGTGTATTAATGTCTATCACTTTATCTCTATTTTTTAACACTATTACTCTTTTGCTGATGAGAAAAGGGGAGAGAAAAGTTAAGATTTTGGTAAACAAAGGTCAGATATTTTCTATATTGCATCTAGGCTCATTTGAATATTTATTTTCATGCATATATGAAGGGGGAGCTTTGTGTAGAGAGGAAGCATCCAAATAGGGAGAGCAAATTGAATAATCAAATATATTTACTAAATTCAAAATCTTAAATATATGTTTGTTATCATCAAAAGGGGGAGATTGTTGAATATGCAAGTATATGATTTTTGTTTGATGATAATAAACATATATATATTCATTTAAATGTATTTGTTAATGTACTATTTTATTTTCATAGAATTAAATAAATATTTGCTGAATAAAATAAATAATACAGAGTTTAAATTCAAATGGATATTTTATTCAAACAAATATTTATTACAATCTTGAATAGTACAAGTTTGAGCTCTTACTATATACGCAATTTTCAAACAATACAATTTTGATTACATCACAAATTTTCATTTGCAAATGACCTCACTACATATCGCTCATTCACTCGTATTTGATCTTCAACTCTATTCCAGATTGAATCCAGCATCTGAGCAATCTGTAAAATAAACACTACACGGTAAAATTAAAAATAAAATATTTTTGCAGTGTGGAATAAAATGAAATTTTGTAAATATTATTTGCCTCAGTTATTTGGGTTGTTTGTCATCACTTAATTTTGAATTCATCATACATGAACGGCTCGTGACATACACCGTGTATAGTTCGATATGCCACAAGGCTGTGCACACCGATATACACTTGATACAGTTACAGGGATAGGTGAGCACAAGTCAAACCCAAATGAAAAGCCGGGTTTAACTCAAGTGCAATATAAATAAAGTCACGACACGAGCACAAGGTCAAACCCGAGCTATAAGCTGGATTCAACACAGGTGCAATCCAAATGTACCAATTCAATAAAATGGTCAAAAATCCAAAACCAACATCAATCAAGCCTCGACCAAAGTTCAAGTCGCACACATGAAAACATCAGTTAGACGATCCATTTAGACGGTCAAGCAAGTGCACCACTAAACCAACAAAGACAAAAACAGGCAAGTACAACTCTAACTGGAGTTACACAGAGGCATGCTCAAACCAATACACACAAACCTACAAAGGCCGTTCACAAGTCAAAGACCAGAGAGTCCAAGCACCAAACAGAAACCTAGTACACACAGAAGTGTACACATGGTGACATGCAACAAAGACAACAATTATGAACTGATTAGTGCACCAGCAGTTACAGCACAGTCCAAATGAAGACATAAATTTCAATGGCACTGCCTCAACAGCTACAACATATACAACATACATATATACATGTATAATCACACATGTATATACATAGTACATATATACAACAAGCACATAGCATCATCAAATGGAACCTGACTCGAAGCTACGCAATATGTAACCAGAACTACTTCTGTAGCCAGATGAACCAGACCAACAGAGGTGATATCATATACATGAGGATTCAAATGCACGTATGTACAACATAAAGTATGAATGACCAGAATAATAATCATATCAAGCTGCATGTAAATATTTCAAAATGACCGAAGTCAAATATAACAGCTAAATGTACATGAAACAAGTTATGCAGTAAAACCAGGCAGAAACAAAGTCAAGTAGGAAATCAAGTCAAATGCTCACATGTAAACTTCAGGATAAATCAGAGAGTATATAAAGAGAATAACAAAATAGTTCAAGTGGCTGAAGTCATGGAACGACAAGGAAAAATCGAACAAGTCAAGTGTGCTACAGGGATGAACAGATGTGCCGCAGTCAAAATAATAAAATGACAAGCACAAAGAATGAAATCAATGTCAAGGCAAAATTCAGAGCCATGGTCAAATAATTATCAAACAGTTTCAAACCAAAAATTCAAAACCGTGGTGGCCAAGGAATCAATCACAATCAATTCAAAGCCGTGTCGGTCAAGCAATGAAAAGAATGTTTTGAACAAGTCAGAAATAAATCATAGAATTCAAGCAAAATCGTACAGCCGAGATAAATCAATAGATGAATTCAAGTAAATTAATTCGAATGAGAATATAGGAATTCGATTTTTATTTAAACCCAATCATCATCGGCTTTTGGAATCATTCAAGTTCAGGTAATATCACAGCACATAGAATCAATCAGGAACTCGAATCAAAGTCGCGGGTAATATAAATCGAAAAGGGGACAAACATACCAAATTCAAAGCATCATTCAACCTCGACGAATTGAAGCAGCTGAGTGCAACTCGAGGAGATGATCGATTGCCGAAGCAAATTAGGAGAACAATAATTGTAATCGATCAACGATCAATCGGCTTCTTCAATTGCAAAGCCTTAGTTTTCGCACAGAAGAAAGAACAAGCGACAAGCCATTTTTACAAACGAAGAAGAGAACAGGTCGACATGATTGAAAGGAAAAAGGGATTTTGTTTATCGCCTACTTATTTTTTTGGGCCGACAATCTTTGTGCTTCTATATTTTAAAAAATTAGGGTTTTGTTTTATAATTGTTTTTACTTTTATATTTTCCCGTTAAACATTTGTAATGTCTAGTCGTGTGACTAGGGGACGAACTACGGTGGTGTAGTTCGAGAATTCGCAACTCAGTGGCTGAGTTGTGACAGGGTTTTGAGCGTAGAGCAAGGTTAGTCGATAGTGAGTGTCACTAGTTTACGTGGGTAAGCGTCTGACTACTTAATTTTTAGTAGAAACCTTGGAGATAGCACGTATGCAGGGTTTTGCCGAAGCTAGGTAGATCTGTGTGTTCTATTTCTTCATTTATTATTCTGCTATAGTCCATGCTGCTATTATTCCGTGAACTGTTTTGAAATTATTTTATATAAACTTCCGCAATAAATTTTTATAATTTATAGTATCACCCTATTCACCCCACCCCCCTCTATGGTGAAATCGATCCTACACCTGAATACAAGTCCATGGATCATCCCTCAATTCATCATCGACTTTCTTCCATTCGCTTATAGTCATAGGTTCCATCTCTCTTGCTAGAGTACCAATATATAATGACAAATGCTTGGAATTGGGACCTATGGCTTGTCCTCATTCGTTAAATTCTACTTTCAACTTCTCACTCGGTATCATAGCAAATGATTTCATTATTGTCCTCTGCCTTTTCTTTTTCTAGGTTTCTTCAATGTAGAATATGATGAAAGCTGGCTTTAACTTACATCAGAGGGGGTTGAAGTATGCCTGAGGTTGCTTGCGGATGGAGGAGGGGGATGGATCGAGTTCGTGGTATGGAAAGGGCTGCTACTGGATGGAGAAAGGGGATGTAATAAGTTTGTAGTATGGACAGGGCTGCTAGTATGTGCAGAAGGAGGGGGCTATATCGGTTTGTAGTATGGAAAGGGCTGCTAGTATGTGGAGAAGTAGTGTAACGACCCGTAAATTTTCGATAATATAAATGGTTAATTAAATAAGACTTTGTGATTTAGTATTTGGAGAAATAAATTTTTGTAGCTTATTTTAATAAGTAAATAAAAACATAACAATGATAATTAAAGCTAATTCTTGATAAACTAAATGAAATTACTATAAATTAAATAGAGTAAAATGTATACTTGTCTATGAATTGAATATAAGGAAACAAGTGTAGCATTGGTAATTAAAATTAATTTTTGACAATAGGAGTGAAATCCCAATAATGTAATAGTGTAAATTGTTGCACTTAGTTATAAAATTTAAAATAAGTAAATAAAAGTAAGTATGGAATTAATCAATGAAATAATATATTGATTAATAGTTCTAAATGTAAATTAAGGTAATAATGTTAATGCAAGTTAATAAATAACTAATTTAGTGCAATTCCAATAAATTGAACAATTGAAAGGTATAATGGATGGTAATTAGTAAAACGGAATTATTGTAAATGTTATACTATAAATCAAATATAAGAAAACAAACGTAAATATTGAATTAATTAATGAATTAATATATATTGAATGGTAATTGAATATAATCAATGTTTAGTAAGAAATTATAACATTGGTTTGGAAATGATTAAATCTGTTAGAATGTGATTGAGAGTTAATGATAACAAATTGTTATAAGTTACCTATTTTGATGGAATTGGAAATAAATTTTAATAAGTGTAAATAAATGTTACATTAGTGTGAAATGTAATACAATGTTTAGGAGTTGTTAAATTGGAGTATATTAAGGTAATGAAGGGAAAAACAAGGTAACTACATTTATAGAGTAGTAAGGATGTAACGACCCGTATTTTTACGGATCGAAACATTGTTAAACTATATGCTTTAAGTCGTATTGTTGACAAGTCGTTCGGAGTTTAAGTCATTTGGAGCTTGAGTCGTGTAGGAGCATAGATGACTTGAGGTGTGGCCGAGTTAGGGTGTGGCCGACTTAAGGTAGGTAGCGACTTATAGGAATAACGACTTAGAGCTTAAGTCGTATGGAAGTTAACTCGTGTAGAGGCTTAGGTTGAAGTGTAGCTTAAGTCGTTCGGGGTTGGGTCGTGTACGAGTTACGACTTAAGAACTGGGACGAGCTAGCAAGTTGGTGGAGTTAGCGGGTTAGTGGTGAGCGACTTAGTGCTAGGGCTTAAGTCGTAAGCGACATAAGGAGGTTTAACGGCTTAAGGTAGTGACCGACTTAAGGTCTGTACCGAGTAACGACCCATAGAATTGACCGACTCATAGGAAGGAACGACCTAAAGGATGTAACGACTTAAGGGTTAGTGGCTTAGGTCGTGAGTCTCTGTGTGTTGGGATGAGTCGTATGACCGAGTTAAGGAAGTTTGCGGCATAGAGGTCCAGGAGTTAACGACCTAGTAGTAAACGACCTAAGTTAGATCTGTGTATAGTGTTAGGTCGTAGATGAGATAAGGCTTAAGTCGTTATAATTATAAGTCGTAAGTCGTTGGAACTTAGGCTGGGTGTTAGGTCGTCTCTTGAGTTAGGTTGCTGCCGACTTATGTTAGGTCGCGAACATGTTGGGTCGAACCTGTGTTGAGTCGCGCGTGTTAGGTCGTTGAGTCGCGTTAAGAGCTGAGTCGTTAAGTCGTGTCTGTTTTAGGTCGCGCGAAAACTCGAGTTGGGTCGGCTGTGCCGAGTTATAGGTTAGGTCGGCATGTGTACTGAGTCGTAGGCTGTGGGGTCTGATGAGTCGTGGACAACTCATGTGATAGGTCGGTGACGACTTAAGGGGCGGCGACTCAGGGGGATTTCTGCCTATAAATAGAAGGGGTTCGCCTCACTTTTTGGCACCAGATTTTGAAGCGACGAAGTGCTGCCATTTTGAGAGCTCGACTACAACACTTCTTCACTTCTTTTCTCCACTCTAATCTAGTGATTCCTTCCATCTAAATTGAAGATCAAATCGAAGATCCAAGAGCCAAAGTTGAAGATTTTCATCCATTGAAGGGAGATTTCATCGATTGAAGCTAGATTTTGCCGGATCAAGCTTAGTTCTACGCTGTCCAGATCTGAAGTTGTTATCTTTTGAGGTGTTTAGGTGATTCAGTGAGTGGTGGTTATCTCTCACACGGACCCAAAGGAGTATATTGGATCGGTGGTTTGTTTATGTGTTAAAGATAGTGATTTCGTGTATTTTCTTAAGTCTGCATGTAGATCTGTGGTTAATGATGATTCAACACCTATTTTACTACATGTTCACTTATGCAAGTTATTCATCAAGTTGTAGAGATATTGTTCATGATTCATGCTTGTTAGATTGCATGTTAGATTTGGACTCTTTATTTACGAAATTGCCATCATTGTTGTAATTGTTTATTTAGATCTTGTTTGAATGATTGATTGCTTGGATTAATATTTGATTTGATTGATTAGTTGATCGATAACTTGATTTGGGCAAGTTGGTCGAAGATGATTCAAAAGCTAAGTGGAAAGGCTCTTGAATAAGGA
Source organism: Allium cepa (assembly GCA_030765085.1). Taxonomy (NCBI): domain Eukaryota; kingdom Viridiplantae; phylum Streptophyta; class Magnoliopsida; order Asparagales; family Amaryllidaceae; genus Allium; species Allium cepa. The sequence goes on from CM060941.1 coordinate 7,594,704, forward strand.
AAGCTGCTTGTGGCATATGAAGCGGATGTTGAAGCTCATATGGATAGATTTGATGATGATGTTGAGATGGGACTTTGCCATGATGCGATGAGGCAAACCATGATGTTGAGATGGGACTTTGCTATGATGCGATGAAGCAAAGCATGATGTGTGAAAGCCTTGGTTTAATCCAGACGGGATCATCCCAAGCATGTTGATAACTCGGTGATGCGGTCCGAGTTTGTGGATAATGGTTAGCTTGAGAGGCGCTTGAGCTAGTATGGGAATAGTCGTCGAGGAGGATGACTAGAAGGCTGAGATTTTATCGTTGTTGAAGGTTCTAGCATGCTCAAAGCAAGAGTACGTTGGGACGGGTCACGATGACGTTCCAAGCACGGGCTGCGACGACGTGCTAGTACTCTGGGTAGTTGCAAAAATTCCTAGGCACGGGCTGCGACGACGTGCGGAGTTATGTCTAGAACCGGGGTTACCATTAGCCCTTGACAGGCGGTCATTCAACTAACGGTAAATCAAGGCAATGATAACAGTGATGGCCAGAGTCATGGATGTTTGGTTGTATCGTCGCTTGGGTCAAGAGCGATGTTTTCAAGGTGCTTATCTGATCTTGGTTTAGGCCTTGGGGGTTTGTACTTGGAAAACACCGACCTTGACTCGAGTGATAATTACTTTGCTTTGAATGTCTGAATTGCTATGATTACTTCTGTTTAGTGTGTCTGGGGGCTATCACTGTAGAATGAGGTGGAGTGGGATGGTTGAGTTCCTATTCCTTTTACCCTTTATGCTCTTTTGGTATGTTTGATAGTTAATTTACTGCTCACTAAGACTGTTGTCTGACTCAAGGTTTTATGTTCATCTCTTATTACCTTGGGCTGTTCATCCATGTTGGGATGGGCAGACTAGGTAGCAGGTGACAGGTGCTGCTCTTGGCTACCAACGCTGTTGATGTCGAAGACGAGCTGGAGGCTTTTGCATATTATTTTCTTACTATATGTACTAGATGTTCTGCTGTTTGATTGGTACTCTGAGTGTTATGTAGTGAGGCTTGATGTATTGACTATTCAGATGATTGTATAAAACTATTATGAGTTTATATGATGAGACTTCTGTTCTATAGAGCTTCACTATGTATATTTTCTATTGTATTTTATCCTTGCGCTGTGAGTAATACGATAGAGTCTGCTGTTTTACCTTACCCTGACTATCGTCCATGGCTGCCTAGCACACTTTTCAGCGCACCATTCTCTTGTTTCGTGCGGGAGTCATGGGCGGTCGTCACAAAGGAACTTAATAAAAAGATTTGAATTGAAACAAATCAATCCATTGAAATCCAATTTATAATAAGTGTAATTATTATAGCAATTGGAACTAAATCTTATGAAATTGAAATAAATATAAAATGGAAAAATGTTAATACAGGTTAATAAATAACTATTTAGTGCAAACCAAATTGATTGAACCAATAGTAAGATTTTAGTTGATTGTAATTAATAAATTTGGAAATAAGTTCAAAGTGTATTAATTGACGAAATAATACACAATAAACTGTAAATTGATAAAATCAATGTTGGTGTAACGTAAAGAAATAATTAGAAATAATGTCAAATTCTATTTATAATATGACAATTGGTTAATTTAAAGAATGAAAATCGAGATTTATTTACTTATTGAAATTTAAAATTCAATAATTGGATTAATTGCTATTAAATGGAATTTAATATTAATTATTACGTTAATTGAAATTAAAATGAAACTTAGTATTACATTTATGGTTAAGACAATAATTAAAAGATATGAAGATAATAGGATGAATTTAAATGTTAGTTTATTTGTAAAGCAATAAGTAATGTAAAAAAGGAATGGAGTCAAGATAAATAAATTAATTGAGACTTTAATTACAAATAATGTATGAATTGACCAAAATATAGTAAATGGAAATATGATAGTCAAAAAATAAAGGATGGAATGAGAACACTAATGAAATGAATGTAGAACTACTATTAACTATGTTTATAGAAAGGAATAATAAAGTGAAAAGTAAATTAATTGGAATTATTAAAAATATAATTTATGATTTTTGAATTTAATGAATTGAGGCTAACACTGAAATTGATAAATTAATCAACTATAAATTGACATTTAAATTTGTTTAGATCATTGCAAGTGATTAGGAAATCAAAAATGACGAAATTTGTCAATTATCGAATTGAAATTGAAAATTTTATTTAATTAATTAATTATTTATTTATTTATTTAACTAGAAAATAGCCATTTTGGCCACTGACTTGGATTTCGATGAAACTGGTTTCATCAGATCTGTAATGGTAAGTTATTGTAGGATTTCAAGTTTCGTAGCGATAGGACTTGTCTTTTGATCGTACGGGCTCGAAACGCCTTGAAATCAATTTAATTGAAATCAATTTGAAATGACTTGATTTTGGCATAACTTCTTCTGACGATGGAATTTGGACTTGAAACCTTTTCCATTGCTTTAAAATATTTTAAAACATCTATTTGGATATATGGGTTGATCCAATTTTGCTTTGGAGTCAGAACGGGCTTTTCGGGCCATTTTACCGTTCAACGCGTATATCCAATCGACCCGGTCCATTCTAATTTCAGCTTGCCTATATATACCCTGTTATAAACTCTAATTCATTTTTTATTCCTCATTTCTATACGTTCAGTTCCATTAGCTCCTCTTTCCAATGGCTGCAAACCCTTATTCCCAAATACAATTCCAAATCAAATCCAAAGCCAAAAATTCAAACTCCACAAACTATATCGAATTTTATATAGATTTGAAGCTCTCGACGAGCGCAAGTCAAATATATGACTCATTATTCAATCTGAGTTTCGATGTGGCCAGAAATTGATGATCAAGTTACGGTCGTTCATCGCGCGTCGAGCAAATTCGTCCGATCGTTGAATCAAGGGTACCTTCGTGTAGAGGAGATGGAGCGTAGTCGATCAAAGTTGTTCTTTCGTGAAGTTAACGGTTGGATTTTGCACAAAAATTCACTTAGGGTTTCGAGCATCTACCGGCGGCTGCCTTTTCACGCGCAATCTGATGGTCGCAGCTTGGCTGTGGGGTCGCGTGATGATGAAGGGCACGTGGAAGTGGCGGCGGCTCTGGCAGGTCGCGTCTACGTGGCCATGAACGGGGGAGCAGCGATAAGGTTCCATTCTATGTTACATGCGTGCATTGAGGTTGCCTGGAGCATGTTCCAGGGCGAAGATGACGTGTCTACATAGGTCTGGTTCGTTTGATTTCTTTTTTACATCATTCACTTTTATCTTAATTTTGTTTTCAATCTTCTAGCTCGAATAATTTCCACATACGAGGTTCATTTCATGCGCGCTTTTCTCCACTAGGTCCATATTGAAATTCCGGACATTTTGACGTTGGTTTGGGCGAATTCTGAGACCGTTCATTTTCTGGGTATAAATTGGATTTAAATTCAATTTAAATTCAAAAGGTGAGTGTTTTAACCCACTCACAACTTCTAAAATTTCTTATGTGTGTTAAATTAATTTCTGATGTGATTATTAATTTATTTATGACTATTTGGCATGTTTTTAATCATCATCCCGGTTAAATAGAAATTATTGAATTAAATTGTTACTTAATTTATTGTTGCATATAAACTGCCAGTTAAATTGTTATTAAATTTATTATTGCATATAAACTACCAGTTAAATTGTTATTAAATTTATTATTGCATATAAACTGCTAGTCAAATTGTTATTTAATTTATTATTGAATATAACTGCTAGTAAATGCCTGTTGTTTATTATCTGTTTATATTGATGTTATTGTTTGAATTGGACGATGATTGTGATAAATGGTTGATGGTTGATATTGGATGAATGGATGTTGTATTTTATATTGTTATAAACTGCAAGTTGTTATGCATTTTTGTTCATTCGGGATTACGGTTTGAAATTATATATAACTGTACTTATATTTTAAATTACGGATTGAAATGAAAAATATCTGTATCACTTGACCATATGATAGAAAATTATATATAGACACCGCGGTCTATATATAAATATTTTGAAATAATTTCTACGGTTTTGTAAAAAAATATGGTTTTATAGAAATATTGACTTCAAATATTATGTAAATGTTACTTTATATATATAGATAGTTAAATTCTTGACTTTTAGCTATGTATAAATTTGTTTGGTATAAAACAAATTTAAAATAAAGATTGGTTTTATTAAAAATGTAATATGGTCAAGTACCTATATAAATTTTATTTTATATAGAGTTTATGATGATTTTTAATAAAATTAAGGCTGAGAAGATAGATTTGAAATTGATTCAAAAATGTTTTAAATGTAGAAATTTATTAAATGAAACCAACTTGGAACTTATGGAATTTGAGATTTGTAAAGGAGATGGTTTATAACTTGATCTTCTTTAAGGTGAACTAAATAAATATTTCAGGTGTAAATAAATTGATGGTAACATTTAGTTATTTGTAATCTGGGTTTTATTTAAATGATTATGGATATATTAAGTAAATATTTCGAAACTAAATAATAGAAAATTGAATTTGATATATATGAAATTATCAAACTTAGTTTTGAAATTGTTTACTACTCAAAGTTTGAAATATATTGAAATTGAAATGGTTTATTGAAACTGAAAGTGAGTTGAAATTTATGAATTGTGATTAAATTAAAAGTGGATAAAATTATGAAGTCGAGAAAATTATTTTACTTTATAAAGTAATTTTAAATTCAAACTATTTTATTTTATACATTGTTTGAATATCCAAACCATCTAAGTTTTGGAAGTTATGATTTAGAAGCTATGAAATTCGAAGTATTATGTTTTGAAAGGTTATATTTCAAGCGTTTGGTTTCGAAATATTATAAATTTGAAAGTGTTGTGATTTTGGAAAAGTGATATATTTAAAATAAAAATGATATTATATTGATTTGGGTTTTTATAAAAATGATATCATAAAGATTTGGTTTGGAAATGGAAAGGATATCGTAATTGTATAGTTTCGAAATGGATATTATATTCTGGTTTTAAAAGTATAATTATTTTGAAATGACCGTGGTTTTAATAATAACGTTTGGTTGTTAAAGAGAGCGGGATCGAAAGTTATCATACTCTCTGCCAACTCTGAAAACCACTTTAACAACTGTGTACGCGGTGGAGATTCCAGAATGAAGTAGGATGGTCGCGACGTTTCCTTTGAGGTAAATACGTGGACCCGACTCTCGTGAGTTGGCAAAGGTGACTAAAAATGGAGCGATCGACGGGATAAGAAGATAGCACCTTTTATCGGGCACATCCCTTCGATATTATACTCTGACTTTTGGATTGATTCGTTGGCCACTTTAGATTTTTTATTTGGGGGTGTGGCTCGAAGTGGGCGGTAGCTGCGCGCTACGCGTTACCACCGGCCCGGAAGTGAAATTGGTATATCTACCCTGGCATTGCCTTGTATGCCGTGTCACCTACCCTAGCGCGTCTTATACGAGTTTGGTTTTCTCCCATAGCCCGTGGAGTACTTAGGGTAGTCTCCTGATCTGGAGATGCGCTGATACTGGATGGACTACTGGGACTATTGTTGTGTTAAGGGGGAGATTGGGAAACTCCTTAATGCTATTTAAAAGTAAGTTTATTTTATTATAGACATTATTATAATAGCGAAACATTACCACATAGTAAATAGTTTAACGGATCCTTAGAAGACGTGAATCCCAAGCATCTCTTAAGTTACTTCACTCACGTTAGACGCTGGATAAGAGATGTAAAATCCCGTAAAAATCTCTGACGCTATTCCACTCATATTTTACCGTTGATTTAACTTACATAAGATCTTTTAGTTCTGACTCGAGTGTTCTGTCTTTTCAATTCGCTCGGGTCAGCCAGAGCATTTCAGGATTTGCAAGACCGTATTCTGGAGGACGAAGACGAAGATTTATTATTATTTATTATAGTATTCCACTACATTTGTACTGTTCCGCTGCATTATTTATTGTACTATGGTATGTATAACTCTGATATGTATTGTATAAGATAATCGAACATTTTGTAAAACAGCTTCCTGAACTGTATATTTGATTATTATATTTTATCGTTATGCTGTAAGATTCTGTTTTGTTCTTGTTCTTTCTCTGCTTTTTCTTATTTACCCCATAACAATCCGCCTTTCTATATGGTTTAAGTCTGACGTGTGTGGTTTATTGTCGATTTAAAGCGTACAAAAAGACTGGATGTTACATCTGGTATCAGAGCTTTGGTTTAGCGATAAACCTTAGCTTTGTGGGGTTTGACTCTTTACTAATAGGGTAGTAATACCCTATGGTGATTCGCTGAGTGTATATATATGAGAAAGCGTATTTGTCAGTGTTATAAAAAGGTTTTAATATTGTGTTAATCTGTTCCGTTTTGTATTTATAAATTCTGGTTGGTGCATGGGACGCTATGACATCAATAGGGATTTCTAAACACTTAATAGGATAGACCGACATAATATTTGTTTTTAATATAGGTGAATGAAATAATTTTGCCTATTATATTTTCTATATATAAAATTAATTTTTATAAATAAGATATATATTTGGTTGCAATATATTGGTTGCTAGGTATAATAATAGTTGAAATGAGATTGAAAATAAAAATAAATGGAAATTGAGAATTTAGACCTTAATCCCGGGGTTTTGAAAATTTCTTTCAAATGGTTTTGGAATATAATAATATTATTATTAGAAGTATTTTCTGATATAAATATTTCATTAAGATTTGAAAGAATTATTTTTAAAAAAAATTGGAAAAAATAAGTTCTGTACTCTCCCCTCTGTCGCTGGAAAATAATTTTGGTGATGATTGCACGCATCATCGACATTCATTTTCGAGTTTCGAAGTCGGAAGGCCACGGTAGTAGTTCTACTGCCGATTTATTTTGATAAACAAATATAAATTTTAAATTGTTTTTAATATAAGTGGATACAAGTGTAAGTATATATTTGTATATTATTTTAAAATAATTTGAAATTAAACCCGGCATTTAGTTCTTAACTTCCATTAATTAATAGTTTCAATTAGTGTAGTGAAATGAAATTCAACTAATAATTGAAACCTCTAAGGGAAATAAGAGATTTAATGCCAAGTTATAAATAGGATTAAAGGAAATTTGAAATTGTAACCCATGAAACAAAGAATAATATTATTGAACATTAAGTAATTAAAGAAATAAGATAAACTTGTATGATTTTCAATTACCTTCTTAAAAAGCATATATATAACTTACCGAAGATTTAAAAGTTGTAAGGTTTAATAAGAAAATGTAACGGAAAATTGTACAAGAAAATTTATATAATGAAAGGGTTCAATGAATCACCTAAATAAATAAGAATTTAATGTTGTAGTGTTATAAACTTAAGCATAAGTGAAATGCTACTAATTAAATATAATAGAAAGTAGGAATTGTAAGTAAGAAATTATAAACTTAAGTAAATAGGTTGAAGTTATTTCTAAATAAAATAAGCAGAAAGGATGAATACTGTAAATAAATGACTATAAACTTAAGTTAATGAATTTATATGCTAAGAAATTGAATTGAACATAAATACTATAAACAAAAAATGTAAATAAATAAAGTCGTGCAATAATGAATGGATGAATAAATATAATGCAATAAAAATAAACTGGCATGATATGAATAAATGAAAATAAATAATTGCAAGTAATAAATGAAAGTAAATGAAATAAACACTGAATGAGTGAATGGAAATAAAAGTTTGTAAGAAATAAATGCAAATTAAAGGATGAATCGGTATATGAATGAAAAGGAGTTTAAACAATAAATGCTATGAAATGGAATTAATAAGAATGAACTTGATCTATTATTTGAATTGTTGTTTGTTTGGTTCGGTTTACGAGTTGTTTGGGTAAAAGATACTTTTAATTGCTTAGGTGTGTGAATAATATATTGACTTGTACCTAAGACTATTGAGTAAATGTAATACTTCATCGTTATTTGTCATTCTATGTGACTTAAAGTGTCTTGACCCGAACCAACCAATTGTTTTGTTTTGCTTGAATAATTGGTTTGTATATGATGTGTATGCTGTTGGTTGCAAGTGATTTTTGTTTATATTTGTCTGTTTGTTAGTGGTTGAAACAACTTTGAACATTTCATTTATATAATTATTATTAACTCTTTATATTATATAAGTGAAATACAGGTTATGGAAGCAATTACTGCTGCTTTTGGTTTCATAATTAAGTGTCAATTGCCCGACAAATAGATACAGTTTCGGATTACGGTTTATATCTTTATTATATTATTTTTCCTATGTTAGGACATATTATTTTGGAAAATATATGTTGTATATTGTTATATTTGATATTATATTTTCTCCCGAGTCTCTCCGTACAAAGGAGACTCTGCCGAAATTTTCTGTAAATTTTGGACTTAGAAATATTTTGAAAAATGTTTTCGAAACTTTATTAATTTGCGTATAAAAATATTTAATGGTTATAAATTATTATATTTTATTTAAAATAATTAATTTGTAAATTTAATTATTTATAAAGTTAATATTTTGATATGATGTATTGTTTATTTAATTCTTTCTTTTCCCTTCTTTTTCCTTTTCGAGGACGAAAAGTTTTGAGTGGGGGAGAGTGTAACGACCCATAAATTTTCGATAATATAAATGGTTAATTACATAAGACTTTGTGATTTAATATTTAGAGAAATAATTTTTTGTAACTTATTAATGAAATAATAAGTAAACTAAAACGTTACAATGAAAATTAAAGCTAATTATTGATAAACTGAGTAAAATTACAATAAATTAAATAGAGTAAAATGTATACTTGTATATGAATTGAATATAAGGAAACAAGTGCAGCATTGGTAATTAAAATTAATTTTTGACAATTGGAGTGAAATCGCAATAATGTAATAGTGTAAATTGTTGCACTTAGTTATAAAATTTAAAATAAGTAAATAAAAGTAAGTATTGAGTTAACCAATGAAATATTATATTGATTAATAGTAACTGAATGTAAATTAAGGTAATAATGTTAATGCAAGTTAATAAATAACTTATTTAGCGCAATCCAAATAAATTGAATAATTGAAAGGTATAATGGATGATAATTAGTAAAACGGGATTAATGTAAATGTTATACTATAAATCAAATATAAGAAAACAAACATAAATATTGAATTAATTATTGAATTAATATATATTGAATGGTAATTTAATATAATCAATGTTTAGTAAGAAATTATAACATTAGTTTGGAAATGATTAAATCTGTAAGAATGTGATTGAGAGTTAATGATAACAAATTATTATAAGTTACATGTTTTGATGGAACTGGAAATAAATTTTAATAAGTGTAAATAAATGTTACATTAGTGTGAAATGTAATACAATGTTTAGGAGTTGTTAAATTGGAGTATATTAAGGTAATGAAGGGAAAAACAAGGTAACTACGATTATAGAGTAGTAAGGAACTTAATAAAAAGATTTGAATTGAAACAAATCAATCCATTGAAATCCAATTTATAATAAGTGTAATTATTATAGCAATTGGAACTAAATATTATGAAATTGAAATAAATATAAAATGGGAAAATGTTAATACAGGTTAATAAATAACTAATTTAGTGCAAGCCAAATTAATTGAACCAATTGTAAGATTTTAGCTGATTGTAATTAATAAATTAGGAAATAAGTTCGAAGTGTATTGATTGACGAAATAATACGTAATAAACTATAATTTGATAAAATCAATGTTGGTGTAAAGTAAAGAAATAATTGGAAAAAATGTCAAATTCTATATATAATATAACAATTGGTTGATTTAAAGAATGAAATCGAGATTTATTAACTTATTGAAATTTAAAATTCAATAATTGGATTAATTGAAATTAAATGAAATTTAATATTAATTATTACGTTAATTGAAATTAAAATGAAACTTAATATTACATTTATGAGTTTAAGACAATAATTACAAGATATGAAGATAATAGGATGAATTGAAATGTTAGTTTATTTGTAAAGTAATAAGTAATGTAATAAAGGAATGCAATTAAGATAAATAAATTAATTGAGACTTAATTACAAATAATGTGTGAATTGACCAAAATATAGTAAATGGAAATATGATAGTCAATAAATAAAGGATGGAATGGGAACACTAATGTAATGAATATAAAACAATACTAACTTTGTTTATAGAAAGGAATAATAAAGTGAAAGTAAATTAATTGGAATTATTAAAAATATAATTTATAATTTCTAAATTTAATGAATTAAGGCTAATACTGAAATTGATAAATTAATCAACTATAAATTGATATTTAAATTTGTTTAGATCATTTTAAGTGATTAAGAAATCAAAAATGATGAAATTTGTCAATTATCGAATTGAAATTGAAAATTTGATTTAATTAATTATTTATTTATTTAATAAACTAGAAAATAGCCATTTTGGCCACTGACTCGGATTTCGACGAAAGTACTTTCATCGGATCCATAATGATTAATTAATGTAGGATTTCAAATTTCGTAGCGATCGGACTTGTCGTTTGATCGTACGGGCTCGAAACGCCTTGAAATCAATTTAATTAAAATCAATTGAAATCAACTTAAAATAACTTGATTTTAGCATAACTCCTTCATAGTATAGAATTTGGACTTGAAACTGTTTCATTGCTTTTAAAATATTTTAAAACATCTTTTTTGATATATGGTTTGACCCAATTTCGTTCCGGAGTCAGAACGGGCTTTTCGGGCCATTTTATCGTTCAACGCGTATATCCAATCGATTCGGTCCATTCTAATTTCAGCTTGCCTATATATACTTTGTTATAAACCCTAATTCATTTCTTATCCCTCAATTTTATATGTTCGGTTCTGTTGGCTCCTCTTTCCAATGGCTGCAAACCCTAATTCCCAAGTACAATTCCAAATCAAATCCGAAGCCAAAAATTCAAACTCCACAAACTGTGTCGAATTTTATATGAATTTGAAGCTCTCGACGAGTGCAAGTCAAATATATGATCCGTTTTTCAATCTGAGTTTCTACGTGGCCAGCAATTGATGATCAAGTTACGGCCGTTCGTCGTGCGTCGAGCAAATTCGTCCGATCGTTGAATCAAGGGTACCTTCGCGTAGAGGAGATGGAGCGTAGTCCATCGGGAGTTGTTCGTTCGTGAAGTTAACGGCTGGATTTTGCACAAAAATTCACTTTGGGTTTCAAGCATCTACCGGGGGCTGCCTTTTTGCGCGCGTTCTGATGGTCGTGGCTTGGCTGTGGGGTCGCGTGATGATGGAGGGCACGTGGAAGTGGCGGCGGCTCTGGCGGTCGCGTCTACGTGGCCGCGAATGGGGTGCAGCGACGGGGTTCCATTATGTGTTGTGTGCGTGAGTTGAGGTTGCCTGGAGCATGTTCCAGAGTTAAGATGACGTGTCTACATGGGTCCGGTTCATTTGATTTCTTTTTTATTTCATTCATTTTTATATTAATTTTGTTTTCAATCTTCTAACTCGAATAATTTCCACATACGAGGTTTGTTTCATGTGTTGTTCTCTCCTCTAGGTTCGTATTGAAATTCCAGATATTTTGACGTTGTTTTGGGTGAATTCTGAGACCATCCAACTTTTGGGTTTAAATTGGATTTAAATTTAATTTAAATTGAAAAGGTGAGTGTTTTAACCCACTCATTACTTATAAAAAAAATTAAGTGTGTTAATTAATTTTTGATGTGATTAGAAATTTATTTATGACTGCTTGGCATATTTTTAATCACCATCCCAGTTAAATTGAATTTATTGAATTAAATTGTTATTTAATTAATTATTGCATATAAACTGCCAGTTAAATTGTTATTAAATTTATTATTGCATATAAACTGCTAGTCAAATTGTTATTTAATTTATTATTAAATATAACTACTAGTAAATGCCTGTTGTTTATCATCTGTTCTATATTGATGTTATTGTTTGGATTGGATGATGATTATGATAAATGGTTGATGGTTGATATTGGATGAATGGATGTTGTATTTTATATTTTTATAAACTACAAGTTGTTATGCATTTTTATTCATTCGGGATTACGGTTTGAAATTATATATAACTGTACTTATATTTTAAATTGCGGATTGAAATGATAAATATCCGTATCACTTGACCATAGGATAGAAAATTATATATAGACACCGCGGTCTATATATAAATATTTTGAAATGATTTCTATGGTTTTGTAAAGAAATATGGTTTTATAGAAATATTGACTTCAAATATTATATAAATGTTACTTTATACATATAGATTGTTAAATTCTTGATTTTTATCTATGTATAAATTTGTTTGGTATAAAACAAATTTAAAATAAAGATTGATTTTATTAAAAATGTAATATGGTTAAGTATCTATATAAATTTTATTTTATATAGAGTTTATGATTATTTTTAATAAAATTAAGGCTGAGAAGATCGATTTGAACTTGATTTGAAATTGTTTTAAATGTAGAAATTTATTAAATGAAACCGACTTGGAACTTATGGAATTTGAGATTTGTAAAGGAGATGATTTATAACTTGATCTTGATTAAGGTGAATTAAATAAATATCTCAGGTGTAAATAAATTGATGGTAACATTTATTTATTTGTAATCTGGTTTTTATTTAAATGATAATGGATTTATTAAGTAAATATTTCGAAACTAAATAATAGAAAGTTGAATTTGATATATATGAATTATCAAACTTAGTTTTGAAATTGTTAATACTCAAAGTTTGAAATATATTGAAATTGAAATGGTTTATTGAAACTGAAAGTGAGTTGAAAGTTATGAATTGAGATTAAATTCAAAGTGGATAAAATTGTGAAGTCGAGGAAATAATTTTACTTTATAAAGTAATTTTAAATTCAAACTATTTCATTTTATACACTGTTTGAATATCCAAACCATCTAAGTTTTGGAAGTTATGATTTAGAAGCTATGAAATTCGAAGTATTATGTTTTGAAAGGTTATATTTCAAGCGTTTGGTTTCGAAATATTATAAATTTGAAAGTGTTATGATTTTGCAAAAGAGATATATTTGAAATAAAAATGATATTATATTGATTTGAGTTTTTATAAAAATGATATCATAAAGATTTGGCTTTAAAATGGAAAGGGTGTCGTAATTATATGGTTTCGAAATGGATATTATATTCTGGTTTCAAAAGTATAATTATTTTGAAATGACCGCGGTGTTATAATAACGTTTGGTTGTTAAAGATACCGGGATCGAAAGTTGTCATACTCTCTGCCAACTCCGAAAACCACTTTAACAACTGTGTACGCGGTAGAGATTCTAGAATGAAGTATGATGGTGGCGACGTTTTGCTTTGAGGTAAATACGTGGACCCGACTCCCGTGAGTTGGCAAAGGTGGTAAGACAGGAGCGATCGATGGGCTAAGAAGGTAGCACCTTTTATCGGACACATCCCTCCGATATTACACTCTAACTTTTGGATTGATTCGGTGGCCACTTTTGATTTTTGATTTGGAGGTGTGGCTTAAGGTGGGCGGTAGCTGCGTGCTACGCGTTACCACCGGCCCGAAAGCATAATTGGTATATCTACCCTGATATTGCCTTGCGTGCCGTGTCACCTACCCTAGCGCGCCTTGTACGAGTTTGGTTTTCTCCCGTAGCCCGTGGAGTATTTAGGGTAGTCTCCCGATCTTGAGAAGCGCTGATACAGGATGGACTACTAGGACTATTATTGTGTTAAAGGGGAGATTGGGTAACTCCTTAATTCTATTTAAGTAAGTTTATTTTATTGTAGACATTATTATAATAGCGAAATATTACTACATAGTAAATAGTTTAACGGATCCTTAGAAGATGTGAATCCCGAGCATCTCTTAAGTTACTGCACTCATGTTAGACACTGGATAGGAGATGTCAAATACCATAAATATCTCTGACTCCGTTCCACTCATATTTTACCGTTGCTTTAACTTACATAAGATCTTTTAGTTCTGACTCGAGTGTTTTGTCTTCTCAATTCGCTCGGGTCAGCCTGAGCATTTCAGGATTTGAAAGACCGTATTCTGGAGGACGAAGACGAAGATTTATTATTATTTATTATAGCATTCCACTACATACGTACTGTTCCGGTGCATTATTTATTGTTCTCTGGTATGTGTAACTCTGATATGTATTGTATAAGTATAATCGAATATTTTGTAAAACAGCTTCCTGCACTGTATATTTGATTATTATATTTTATCGTTCCGCTGCAAGATTCTGTTTTGTTCTTGTTCTTTCTCTGCTTTTTCTTATTTACCCCATAACAATCCGTCCTTATGTATGGTTTAAGTCTGACGTGTGCGGTTTATAGTCGATTTAAAGCGTATAAAAAGGCTGGATGTTACAAGGAGGGTGTTGTATCGGGTTTTTAGTATGGACAGGGCTGTTACTGGATAGAGGAGGGGATGTAACGAGTTTGTACTAAGGGCCGCTGGTATGTGGAGAAGTAGTGGCCTGTATCACTGTCACGACCCGAAATCGATGTCCGACAACAATATCAAATTCGTATCGTCGGAGCTTGCAACAACATTAGATGATAAAGAACACAGCGGAAATAAAAGATGATATCACTGATACAATATGAATACAATATCCAATACAACGATATGATTCAATGATAATCATCGACATCAGAGAATACAACACAAAATACAGCGGAACATGACACAATAAAAGATAAGTCTTCACAGAATCCAATGCTGCAACTCTGATCCAAAAGCTCCAAAGACAAAGCTCCAAACTCCAATCTCGATCCACCATCAAGTTTGCACCAAGAAGATCAAATCCGGTCGTGGGCTCCAAAGACTCCAAAATGTATCAAATAGAAAGCTGAAAGCTACCAAAACGATATCTACTACCCGACTATCTGAAAAACCAAACTCTAGACTACCTGTGTGGAAAATTGTGGGCACCCAGTGTTTAGGAAAGGAACAATAAACTCTGGGTCAGTCGTGGGACTGGTATGAGCAAACGAAAATAGTTTATATTTAGAAACAAACAAAAGAATTTAAATCTAAAATCTGCAATGCTTTTAGAAAATAAAACTACCATAAGGCCTCCCGCCACACACATAATGCAAACGCAGAATTGGAGGAGATTTCTACTTATAATAGTCAAACATGCTTGATACGCGATAAACATTTGATATTATTATTAGTGCATAGTGAAGAAAACATTTCAAAAGTATAATATTAATCTCAGCCAGCATAGGCATTTCGCACTTATGCCTACTATAGCTACCATGTTCAATAGCAGGTTACCGTCACATTCCATGGCAGGTTATACAACTAAAACCGTACTGGGTGCGTATTGTTTCTTTGGGTTTTCCAACAAATGGTCAGGCCAAGGAACTTCCCATTGCCACATGGGTATGCCTCTGGAGGGACGCCCGAGAACCATCCCTCGGTTCTCTGCTAACACAAGGCCGGCTACCCCCTTCCCAGGGAATAAAACCTAAGATATACCACCCCCGGTCCTTTGGGACCTTTAACCGAGGATCCTTAATACCAACAACATCACATAGTAATAAATATAATACAATGCCCACATGAGTAAGTATCTGGGCCCCATACCATGATACTACCTTTTTCCAGAAGGAATGGTCATACCCTAGGGGAGCTACCCCTGGAACTTTGTCGCATCTTTCCTGTTTCGACCATTACCGGTTTGTGAGGCTCGATGAGGTCTCGTCCACAAAGCTACGCTTTACACGAAATCCATGCTTTGATCACAAATGATCAACAAATGATCATCAACACACAGCAGCACTTAGCATGCCACAATTGGGAGTATATTGCTGATAAACTTCAACTATATAACCTCTGAGCTCGTACGTCTCAGAGAAGGGTGTTAAGCTAAGAGAATAAATTCTACGCCACCAAGCAGAAATGTATTTGAAAGAAATCGGCTATATATCTCAAGGTGTAGTGTCAGACACACGACCATACAAGTCTGTTCCGGGCTCGAACAGAATCGAAGGCACTTCCGAAAAAGCCCTTGCAATCCGGGTATCCACAATCCTGATCGGACTTCCCATCACTTAGGGAATCTCTATACCGTAGCTACTCAGTGCAGAGACAATCGATAGGTCATCCTATCGCTCTTGCAAATACCCGGTCTTCACCATCAGTCTTCAAATGCTATCCATAACGACGTATCATTATTCGGAATGGGTTATATGACACAAAGGTCCTCTCCTAGCTAAACCGAATAATGAGTGTAAAGTTTAAATACATATGGATATGGATTTCAGCTAAGTCACAACTTAAAATTCAAAACTTTCTTTCAAATGGTTTAACCCAATTACCATTTCAAATCTTTAAACAAAAAGATTCATTTCACAAAGTTTATCCAATTTTACAAAGATCCATCCATGGATTCAAAACAATTTCCATTTTTAGTGGATTAACTCACTTAATCTTTTAAATAAAAGATTTAACTCGTAGCTTTCAAAACACGTTCCAAAGATTCATTCATAACTTGGAAACCATTTCATTTAAAATTCCTATAATACAAATTGGAAATTCATTCCTTATATGAAAGCTCTTATCATTTGAAAACAAATAGTTTTCGTTTTGGAAAAATCCGAATTCAATTATGCAAGTTAAAGTTTATCGAACTTGGGTTAAATTTAATTCCCAAAAACAATACTTTAAAAATGGTTTAAAAACCCATATAACTTGCATGACCCTTTTACTTCATAAATTCTCAAAATAGAATTAAATCTTAAAATCTGAACTCAAATTTAAACTGAATTATTATGTTTCAAAACTTTATTAAGTTATTCAAAATAACTTTTATTTTAGAAATCCTTTTCCAAAAGCTTTTCATTTTTAAAACCTGATCCATTCCAAAATCATTTGAATTCAAAAATTCAAATTTTAAATTTGTCTAAAATCTGTGACTCAACCAATTTCCACGTGCAATCCATATTTGTGTGTGTATAGTGTTGTCCAAGGGGTTTTACACAATAGTGCACAACATCAATCATAAGAATATCGATAAGCGGTATAACCCATAACGCTTATCTACATTCACAGATACATAGATAAGGTAAATTTTATCGATCACACAAATTCACCAATCTGATTCGATGTGGGTTTCGGATAACCAACTGGAATCCGACTCCGTGTCGCATCGAAATTCAGATGTCATTTACGGGTCAAGGGGTTTGCATATTCATATAACCACATATTCTCATCATGGATATAACAATTCAACACAAAGCATTTCAAAGCATCACATCACGTATCCAATATACCAATTCATCACAGAGCATTCCATAGCAACCAAACATCTACAACTAAGATGAATAATTTGGGTGGTTTTAAATTTACCAACCACATAATTACTTTTATTAGCAATTCTTTAATCAACGATTATTATCATTCATTTAATTGATAAAGTTTTAATCACTTTCATTAATTAGTCATTTCTTTAATTAATTATCTTAATTAATTAACCTTTTATTGTAATTAATTAAATCTTAATTACTTTTATCAATTAATTTATTCCTTAATTAATTATTTTGATTAATAAACCCTAATTATTAATTAAGTCTTTACTATGATTAATTATCCTTAACTGATTGATTAATAGATTTATTATTTCTTGATTAATTACAATAATTAATTACTCTTTAATTAATAATGGTTTCTTAATCACTTTCAGTTAATCAACCTTAACTAATTATTCTTGATTTAATTACCTTAATTAATTGTCCCTTAATCACCTAATCATTATTTAAATCAAATACTTGAAAACATTTAAATTTGAAAACAACTAGAGGTTAAACAAGATAATTAGTCTAATACAAATTTTTATAAATCAAAACCATTTTTAAACATTTGACTTTAAAACTTGAACCTTGTTTTATCAAATCTACTTTGGAAAACTTAGTGAAATTTCTTTTGATCTAAATCCTTTTAAAACTTGAAGACTTTAAATCTTGGAAAACTCAATAATAAAGAAAACCCGAGCCATTTCATGTTCTCCCCGAGTTTCCCCCGAGCCTTTTCCCACTTTACTTCGAGTTTCAACCCAAACTTACACGTATGCCTTAAAATCCTTCAATTTAATTTTTCTTAAGTACTTAACTCTGCGCACCCATAAATCCACTCGAGTTAAACTCCGAGTTAACGCATAGATTCCCTGAGACATGCTTTGAGTCGCACCATTCTTCCCCAATGCTTCAAATCACCGATACCATTGATGCACGTATATGTGCACAACCACGCTAAACCTTGCCGAACGACGACGAACTCACGATAACATCACCGATGACCCCCAGCTTCGATTCGAACAACTCAAAACCTAAACCAAGTTCTAAATTGAAAAAGAGATGTCAGCCTCGAATTGGAAACTACCCCATTTCACCCAAATCCACTTCGCGTGGCCACCTCTGGCCACCGGAGGTCTTGCGGCCACCCTCACAGCTTCTCCAACATCCCACTCACCTCCTCTCGAAGTCCGGTCTCCTCCGATCCATGAGCGACCTCAAAAACAATTCGAGAATGACACTGATACCGCTTTTCCTTAAAACCCTATTTCGATTCAAATCTCGAGCTAGAATGAATAATTTTTTAAATATATTTTTCTGTTGATCCCTTGACTTCGGGCTACCCCCTGCCTTAATAACGTGGATTATCATCTCGCCAATCACCGCAAATTCACAAAAAAAGGTTTTTTGTTCAACTCAAAATATCATGACAATCCCTAGCTTAAAAAATTTGATCTCATCTCTAAAACTCCTATTTTGTGAAGGGGAGTAAGATTATGAAATCAAATTTAAGTTTTTGATTACTAAGTTTTGAACCTTTTCCCATTTCACTGTGTTTTCAGAACTTCCCAGTAGATCCAATCTTCTTCAATGCTCAAAAGTATTTTTAAACCTTAAATTTTGATTATACAATCATCTTCTGTTTATATTTTAAAGCCTGAAAAACATCAGACGAAAAGCTTTTGAATTTTAATTTGAAACAAGGTTTTAGAAAAAAGAAAACTAGAAGACAACAGAAGAATGTTTTTCTTGCCTATATAAAACATGCACACAGTCATTCACTTTTTTCTATAAGGGCATGCAAACAAAATTCACCATCATCCAAACATAATTCACAGCATATATCAAATATAAATCCAAACATCAATGGATATAGCAAAGTTAGGGAAATGTTTGCTCACCTGAGATTCCTAGAAAACAGAGACAATGTTTTTGTGTTTTGAACTTGATGCTTTAATCTCTGCTTTGATTTAATTCTGAGTTGGATTGGTTTGATTTGGAATTGCCACTTGATTGCTTCCAGATTTTCTTTCAGATTTAAAAATTACTTTGCATTTGATACTTTGATCCTTTAGTTTGATTCCAGAACTAGATGTCAAGTTGCCATCTACATGCTTGAACTTTGATCTATTTTCTTGCTTTAATTTGTTGAGTTGCTCTGACCATTGAAACCGAAGCTTACATTTTTTCTTCACTTCCAGGTTTAAGCCTTTTTTTTAAAGCAGGTTTTACTTTTGATTTCCAACTAAATTCTGGAATTTAATT
Organism: Allium cepa; assembly: GCA_030765085.1. NCBI lineage: Eukaryota > Viridiplantae > Streptophyta > Magnoliopsida > Asparagales > Amaryllidaceae > Allium > Allium cepa. Next base: position 7,614,331 of record CM060941.1, read on the forward strand.
TCCAGCTTGAAACTGCTCTTTGATTTTCATTCTGGTTTTTGATTCTCAGCCCTTATTTCCAGTTTTGAAATGCTTTGAGAAAACTGCTTTGATCTGGATCTTGTTTTCTATATTTTTTTTCCCTTTCTTTTTCTTTATTTTCAGGTTTCAGGTTTTGTTTTTCTAGTTTTCAATTGAAATTTGTTTCTTTGAATTGCTTTGTGATTTTCAGATTTTTACTCCTTTGTTTTATTCAGTGCTGAAAGGTATTGAGAAACTTGATTTTTTTTCTTTTGTATGTTATTTACATTTTAATTTAAAAGGAAATAATTTAAAATGCCACTTGTCTTTAAGCTCAACACTTGTTATATTTTCAAATTAAATTAACTAACACTTTTCTATTGTTTTTAAGTTAATATTTACAAATGTCATTTGTTACTTAAATTATGTTTAAGTCCTTTAGTTTAAAATTTTAGTTTAAACCTTATTTTATTTTTATTTTCAAATTCATGTTTTTAAACCCTTAACTTTAATTGATTTATAAATTAGTTCTAATATTTACAACAAAAAAATTAATTTCTATATACAAACTAAGTTTATTCCAAATATGAAAAGAAAGTGATTTTCTTAACCTTTTATTAATTCTACATATATACACATACAAACAATTACTTTTATTTATATTTTTGAATTCTACTTAAAAATAATATTTTGAAAATAAGTGCGTTAATTCTTTTTATTAATTTCAACTTTCAAATATATCTAACATATTTAAAATTTAGAAACCAAACTTTTTACTAATTTAAAGCTTTCAATTCTATTTTATTTTTTATACACTTTATTTTGAAAACTAATATTTGTTGATAAATCACTTATCCTTATATCCCAAATCAATTGGCTATTTATAATATCTTTAAATTAATATTTATTATTATTATTATTATTATTATTAATCAAATTTTATTTATAAAGTTTCTTATTCCTAAATTTAAACCAAATTCTACTTAAAATCTAAAATTTTCATTTATTCTAGAAATTTTCTAATTAATCCATGAATAAATTCACAATTTATTTCCAAAATTAAATTAATTGCCAAGTTAATTGTAGTTAATTTTCAGGAATGTTACAGATTCCCCCCTTAAAAAAAATTCGTCCTCGAAATTTGCTAGGGAGACGAGGAAGAATAGATGATAGACAAAGAAATGATTGATCAGATCAGATCGAAATATTTATTCTACATTCGGCTTACCAAAGCAGAATATCAACAAATATGAGTATCAACTCATTCAATTACGAACAATTGGGTTATCTGATCTACGAAGTTTACAGGGTTATGGGTTAGTTCGAAGGAATAACCAATCGTTTGTAGAATATATCGAAACCCAATAAAACAGACAGAAATAGATTCGATCATGATCTAAGATTCAAGATTCAACTTGTTTACGAATTGTTGAGAAATAAAATTGTGGGTAGTTCTCATGTCGAACAAACTTGAAAATTTAATCGTAACCGAGAAGGTTACCTTATAAAATTTCCTTTCATTTATCAGCCCTTGAGGTTGATGAATCACCCTTGACTACATACACCTTCTTTACCAGAGTTTTCTTATGAGATGGACAGTCGTTGATCCTTTGTCCTGGCTTGCGGCAATAATAGCATCTCGTAGATTCCTTATCTGGCCTCATATATGGCTCTCTCAATCCTGACTTCCAAGGATTCTTGCATTTATCCGAGTAGTGACCTTTCTCCAACCAGTTGAGACAAGTAACATCTTTCAGCTTTTTCTTTCGAGTATTCTTCTTTTCTTTACCTTTCCTCGATTTCTTTCCACCAAACTTCTTTTTCCTCCAATTCAGGTTACTTGTGTTTCCATCCTCCTCTGGAACTTCCTGCTTCTCCAGAGTATCGTATCTATAACCCATATCAATTAACTCAAAAAACGATCCCTTAACGTGAGTAGTCATCCTCTCCTGGAATTCCTTGTTCATTCCCCGGATAAACTTCTCATTCTTCTTTAACGGTGTATTCACCAATTCAGGACCAAATCTAGATAATTCATCAAATTTGTTCAAGTATTCCTCAAATGATAAACTCCCTTGCTTCAAATCTATAAACTCCTGGTACATTCTAGAGATACCAGCAGACAGCATATATCGTTGCGCGAACACTTCCTTAAAACGACTCCAAGTAAATTTATCCGTCGGCTCATCCAATGCAACTGTTTCCCACCAAACTAAAGCCTCTTCTTGGAGTTGCTAAGAAGCTATCAATCGCATCTGATCATCTTCTAACTTTAGTCCTTTGAAACTCTTTTCATACGATCGAATCCAGGCGTGTGCTTCGATAACAGATTCTTTGCCTGTGAATGGCTTTCCACCAAGTCTAGAAAAACTTCAATATAAATCTGCTAGATTTGATTGAGATTGAATAGGGATATCTGTAGTTGCAGGGTCTTGACCAGTTGAAGTGGTACTTTCCTGTCTCCAATCGCGTCCTCTTCTTCCTCTCATTCTTACTATTTGTGAATAGTAAGAAAACCGATTTTGGCATTCGGACGGAATATCTTAGGGAACAACCACAGATAAAGGAACAGATTGAGAATTTTGGATTTTGGTTTCACTGGTTATACTCATTCTAGGGCATACTTCACCCTATCTCTAATGAGCCATCTAATGTGTTACACTCCATAGCTAAAGTTCTTACTCAACCTTTAGCTCTGATACCAAACTGTCACGACCTGAACTCGGTGTCCGACAACAACATCAAATTCGTATCGTCGGAGCTTGCAACAACATTAGATGATAAATAACACAGCGGAAATAAAAGATGATATCAATGATACAACATGAATACGATATCCAATACAACGATTTGATTCAATGATAATCATCGACATCAGAGAATACAATACAAAATACAGCGGAACATGACACAATAAAAGATAAGTCTTCACAGAATCCAATACTATAACTCTGATCCAAAAGCTCCAAAGACAAAGCTCCAAACTCCAATCTCGATCCACCATCAAGTTTGCACCAAGACGAGCAAATCCGGTCATGGGATCCAAAGACTCCAAAATGTATCAAATAGAAAGCTGAAAGCTACCAAAACGATATCTACTACACGGCTATCTGAAAAACCAAACTCTAGACTGCCTGTGTGGAAAATTGTGGGCACCCAGAGTTTAGGAAAGGAACAATAAACTTCGGGTCAGTCTTGGGACTGGTATGAGCAAACAAAAATAGTTTATGTTTAGAAACAAACAAAAGAATTTAAATTTGAAACCCACAATGCTTTTAGAAAATGAAACTACCATAAGGCCTCCCGCCACACACACAATGCAAACGCAGAGTTGGAGGAGATTTCTCCTATAATAGTCAAACATGCTTGATACGCGAAAAATATTTGATATTATTATTAGTGCATAGTGCAGAGCACATTTCGAAAGTATAATATTAATCTTAGCCAGCATAGGCATTTCGCACTTATGCCTACTATAGCTACCATGTTCAATAGCAGTTTACCGCTACATTCCATAGGAGGTTATACAACTAAAACCATACTAGGGGCGTATTGTTTCTTTGGGTTTTCCAACAAATGGTCAGGCCAAGGAACTTCCCATTGCCACATGGGTATGCCTCTGGAGGGACGCCTCGAGAACCATCCCTCGGTTCTCTGCTAACACAAGGTCGGCTACCCCCTTCCTAGGGAATAAAACCTAAGATATACCACCCCCGGTCCTTTGGGACCTAAAACCGAGGATCCTCAATACCAACAACATCACATAGTAATAAGTATACTACAATGCCTACATGAGTAAGTATCTGGGCTCCATACCATGATACTACCCTTTTCCAGAAGGAATGGTCATACCCTAGGGGAGCTACCCCTGAAACCTTGCCGCATCTTTCATGTTTCGACCATTACCAGTTTGTGAGGCTCGATGAGGTCTCGTGCACAAAGCTACGCTTTACACGAAAGCCATGCTTTGATCACAAATGATCATCAACACACAGCAGCACTTAGCATGCCACACTACCAAATTGGGAGTATATTGCTGATAAACTTCAACTACATAACCTCTGAGCTCGTACGTCTCAGAGAAGGGTGTTAAGCTAAGATAATAAATTCTCCGCCACCAAGCAGAAATGTATTTGAAAAAATCAGCTTTATATCTCAAGGTGTAGTGTAACACACTACCATACAAGTCTGTTCCGGGCTCGAACAGAACCGAAGGCACTTCCGAAAAAGCCCTTGCAATCCGGGTATCCACAATCCTGATCGTACTTCCCATCACTTATGGAATCTCTATACCGTAGCTACTCAGTGCAGAAACAGTCGATAGGTCATCATATCGCTCTCGCAAATACCCGGTCTTCACCACCAGTCTTCAAATGCTATCCATAACGACGTATCATTACTCGGAATGGATTATATGACACAAAGGTCCTCTCCCGGCTAAACCGAATAATGAGCGTAAAGTTTAAATACATATGGATATGGCTTTCAGTTAAGTCACAACTTAAAATTCAAAACTTTCTTTCAAATGGTTTAACCCAGTTACCATTTCAAATCTTTAAACAAAAAGATTCATTTCACAAAGTTTATCCAATTTTACAAAGATACATCCATGGATTTCAAAACAATATCCATTTTTATTGGATTAACTCACTTAATCTTTTAAATAAAAGATTTAACTTGTAGCTTTCAAAACACGTTCCAAAGATTCATTCATAACTTGGAAACCATTTCATTTCAAATTTGAAATCCCTATAATACAAATTGGAAATTCATTCCTTATATGAAAGCTCTTATAATTTGAAAACAAACAGTTTTCCTTTTGGAAAAATCCGAATTCAATTATGCAAGTTAAAGTTTATCGAACTTGGGTTAAATTTAATTCCCAAAAACAATACTTTAAAAATGGTTTAAAAACCAATATAACTTGTATGACCCTTTTACTTCATAAATTCTCAAAATAGAATTAAATCTCAAAATCTAAACTCAAATTAACTGAATTATTAAGTTTCAAAACTTTATTAAGTTATTCAAAATAACTTTTATTTTAGAAATCCTTTTCCAAAAGCTTTTCATTTTTAAAACCCGATCCATTCCAAAATCATTTGAATTCAAAAGTTCAAATTTTAAATTTGTTTAAAAATCTGTGACTCAACCAATTTCCACGTGCAATCCATATTTGTGTGTGTATAGTGTAGTCCAAGGGGTTTTACACAATAGTGCACAACATCGATCATAAGAATATTGATAAGTGGTATAACCCATAACGCTTATCTACATTCACAGATACATAGATAAGGTAAATTTTATCAATCACAAAAATTCACTAATCTGATTCGATGTGGATTTCGGATAACCAACTGGAATCCGACTCCCTGTCGCATCCAAATTCAGATGTCATTTACGGGTCAAGGGGTTTGCATATTCATATAACCACATATTCTCATCATAGATATAACAATTCAGCATAAAGCATTTCAAAGCATCACACCACATATCCAATATACCAATTCATCACAGAGCATTCCATAGCAACCAAACATCTACAACTAAGATGAATAATTTGGGTGGTTTTAAATTTACCAACCACATAATTACTTTTATTAGCAATTCTTTAATCCACGATTATTATCATTTATTTAATTGATAAAGTTTTAATCACTTTCATTAATTAGTCATTTCTTTAATTAATTACCTTAATTAATTAACCTTTTATTGTAATTAATTAAATCTTAATTACTTTTATCAATTAATTTATTCCTTAATTAATTATTTTGATTAATAAACCCCTAATTATTAACTAAGTCTTTACTATGATTAATTATCCTTAACTGATTAATTAATAGATTTATTATTTCTTGATTAATTACAATAATTAATTACTCTTTAATTAATAATGGTTTCTTAATCACTTTCAGTTAATTAACCTTAATTAATTATTCTTGATTTAATTACCTTAATTAATTAACCACATTTCTTAATTTTTCTTTAAAGTAATTAACTCTTAATAACCGTAATAAATCTTTAATTATCCCTTAATCACCTAATCATTATTTAAATCAAATACTTGAAAACATTTAAATTTGAAAACAACTAGAGGTTAAACAAGATAATTAGTCTAATACAAATTTTTATAAATCAAAACCATTTTTAAACATTTGACTTTAAAACTTGAACCTTGTTTTATCAAATCTACTTTGGAAAACTTAGTGAAATTTCTTTTGATCTAAATCCTTTTAAAACTTGAAGACTTTAAATCCTGGAAAACTCAAAAATAAAGAAAACCCGAGCCATTTCATGTTCTCCCCTAGTTTCCCCCGAGCCTTTTCCCACTTTACTTCGAGTTTCGACCCAAACTTACACGTATGCCTTAAAATCCTTCAATTTAATTTTTCTTAAGTACTTAACTCTGCACACCCATAAATCCACTCGAGTTAAACTCCGAGTTAACGCGTAGATTCCCTGAGACATGCTTTGAGTCGCACCATTCTTCCCCGATGCTTCAAATCACCGATACCATTGATGCACGTATACGTGCACAACCACGCTAAACCTTGCCGAACGACGACGAACTCACGATAACATCACCGATGACCCCCAGCTTCGATTCGAACAACTCAAAACCTAAACCAACTAAATTGAAAAGGAGATGTCAGCCTCGAATTGGAAACTACCCCATTTCACCCAAATCCACTTCGCGTGGCCACCTCTAGCCACCGGAGGTCTTGCGGCCACCCCCACAGCTTCTCCAACATCCCACTCACCTCCTCTCGAAGTCCGGTCTCCTCCGATCCACGAGCGACCTCAAAAACAATTCGAGAATGACACTGATACCATTTTGCCTTAAAACCCTATTTCGATTCAAATCTTGAGCTAGAATGAATAAAAAAATTCTTATATTTTTCTGTTGATCCCTTGACTTCGGGCTACCCCCGGCCTTAATCACGTGGATTATCATCTCGCCAATCACCGCAAATTCACAAAAAAAGGTTTTCTGTTCAACTCAAAATATCATGACAATCCCTAGCTTAAAAAATTTGATCTCATCTCTAAAACTCCTATTTTATGAAGGGGAGTAAGATTATGAAATCAAATTTAAGTTTTTGATTACTAAGTTTTGAACCTTTTCCCATTTCACTGTGTTTTCAGAACTTCCCAGTAGATCCAATCTTCTTCAATGCTCAAAAGTATTTTTAAACCTTAAATTTTGATTATACAATCATCTTCTGTTTATATTTTAAAGCCTGAAAAACATCAGACGAAAAGCTTTTGAATTTTAATTTGAAACAAGGTTTTAGAAAAAAGAAAACTAGAAGACAACAGAAGAATGTTTTTCTTGCCTATACAATTTTCTATAAGGGCATGCAAACAAAATTCACCATCATCCAAACATAATTCACAGCATATATCAAATATAAATCCAAACATCAATGGATATAGCAAAGTTAGGGAAATGTTTGCTCACCTGAGATTCCTAGAAAACAGAGACAATGTTTTTGTGTTTTGAACTTGATGCTTTAATCTCTGATTTGATTTAATTCTGAGTTGGATTGGTTTGATTTTGAATTGCCACTTGATTGCTTCCAGATTTTCTTTTAGATTTGAAAATTACTTTGCATTTGATACTCTGATCCTTTAGTTTGATTCCAGAACTAGATGTCAAGTTGCCATTTGCATGCGTGAACTTTGATCTATTTTCTTGCTTTAATTTGCTGAGTTGCTCTGACCACTGAAACCGAAGCTTACATTTTTGCTTCACTTCCAGGTTTAAGCCTTTTTTTTGAAAGCATGTTTTTCTTTTGATTTCCAACTAAATTCTGGAATTTAATTTCCAGCTTGAAACTACTCTTTGATTTTCATTCTGGTTTTTGATTCTCAGCCCTTATTTCCAGTTTTGAAATGCTTTGAGAAAACTGCTTTGATCTGGATCTTGTTTTCCAGATTTTCTTTTCTTTTCTTTTTCTTTATTTTCAGGTTTCAGGTTTTGATTTTCTAGTTTTCAATTGAAATTTGTTTCTTTGAATTGCTTTGTGATTTTCAGATTTTTACTCCTTTGTTTTGTTCAGGGCTGAAAGGTATTGAGAAACTTGATTCTTTTTTCTTTTGTATGTTATTTACATTTTAATTTAAAAGGAAATAATTTAAAATGCCACTTGTCTTTAAGCTCAACGCTTGTTATATTTTCAAATTAAATTAAGTAACACTTGTCTATTGTTTTTAAGTTAATATTTACAAATGTCATTTGTTACTTAAATTATGTTTAAGTCCTTTAGTTTAAAATTTTAGTTTAAACCTTATTTTATTTTTATTTTCAAATTCATGTTTTTAAACCCTTAACTTTAAAATTTAGAAACCAAACCTTTTACTAATTTAAAGCTTTCAATTTTATTTTATTTTTTTATACACTTTCTTTTGAAAACTAATATTTGTTGATAAATCACTTATCCTTATATCCCAAATCAATTGGTTATTTATATTATCTTTAAATTAATATTTATTATTTTTATTTTTATTTTTAATCCAATTTTATTTATAAAATTTCTTATTCCTAAATTTAAACCAAATTCTACTTAAAATCTAAAATTTTCATTTATTCTAGAAATTTTCTAATTAATCCATGAATAAATTCACAATTTATTTCCAAAATTAAATTAATTGCCAAGTTAATTGTGGTTAATTTTCAGGAATGTTACAATCAGGTTTGTAGTATAGACAAGGCCGGGGTTGCTTACGAATGGACAAAGTTGTCGTATTAGGTGTTCAGTATGCTTTCGATGAGATCTTCTTACCATAATTTGAATCCCATAGCGAATAGCAACTTCAAGATTGTCGCCTTGGATTTCGTTGATTTTAACACCACCAACCCTCTCACCAGCAGCACGAACAGCTGCAGGTGCAGCTAGACTTTGCATCTTTGCTCGTTTGATCGCTGTCTTCGAGTTTTGAAATGATTTGGTTAACAACAGTTAATGTAGATGAAAAATAACAGCAAGCGGGGTGTAAGTATACTTACTCTAGTCTATTTTATAACACATTTCATTTAAGTACTTATCTCTTATTCAAATTAGAAGACTTCAATGTATACTATATTTCATTTACGTAGTTAGATTGCACTAGTTGTCATTCTAGCATAAGACACGCACCATGCAGTGAAGTAAAACACTGTAGCCTATCATGATTCAAATGTGGGTATAGTTAGTGTCGAGCAAATTTAAAATTCAATTAAACGACCTATTAATTCACATGATACGACAATTTGGATTTCACGAGTATTTATATTTTGTGCAATACCATTGTGTCAACTAGGAGGCAACTTATTTTTACTTTGTAAACGCTTTACAATAATTAAAAATCTAAAATTCATATCTTTTATTTCATTTGAATTGAATTAACAACACACACATACATGCAAAAAATGAAAACAAAAAAGAATCGACGAAAAGAAACGAATGGAAAACTGACATTAACTGAAAAATGAAAAGCCGCATGCTATCAACTCCAGCTTGGGATAAAATGTCACAATCCAGCAAGTGAAGAATTGGATCACCAACTTTAGAACATATTTCCTCATAAAATAAGATATTATACCTCTCCCTCATGTTGCTCTCTCTTCCCCCATTGATACTCTAAGTTAACTCTTCTTCTTTTAAGTGATCGACCTATGAAAAACATAATAATATACAAAGAATTATATCATTACACTAAATATAGCACTACTTTGTAAAAACCATGTACAAAATAAAATGGACATATAAAAACCATACATGATATGAAACAAAATTACATTGATACATGTTAAGACATAAATCTAAGCAAATCATTGGATCCGTATGATACATAAGATATGTTAAAAGTAGACATACAAACGCTGACATTATAGATTAACACATACAAAAAAAATTACATTATTATTTAACCATGTAACTATGACTATTCATAAAATAAGAAATCAATAAAGTATGCTTATGTCATACCAAAATATCGTCACAATCCTTCCTTATCTAACTTTCATCCCCATTATCTACGTCTTTATCATCAAGTAGTGACTCATCTAGTGGTTTACTAGTTAACTCTTCCTCCTCATCGTATTTTTCCAATGCATAAAACCCTATAGAGGGTGCTCTCAACAAAATATACTAATTTGAAGAGCTACTTTCTCTAGAGAAAAATATTTGTACGGCTTGTGTTGCTAAGATGAAAGAGTCGCTTGCAAATTGATTTTGGAACTGATGTAAATTGACTAATGTAAATCCATCTTCAACCTTAAATCCACGATAGATATTTGCCTAATCACACTTAAACAAGGTAACTCGAAATTGACGATAATCCAACAAGAAATTCTCACACAAGACTCTATAATATATTGCCTTCTTAATGGACCCATCTTCACAAACCGTACTTGCCGCAATGGAAACACCACTATTTTGTGTAGCCTTTCCAAAGTCTTTCATATGAAAGCATCGACCATTAATAATATAGCCAGAATAAGAAATTATTTGCGAACGAGGTCCATATGAAAGCCATTTTATTATGTTTTTATATTTTTTTGAAATGGTACTTTATATACAACATGTCACTATGACAACCTATCACATATTAATAAAAGTTCGAATCACGCTACGCAAGTTTTGAACTTGTGATCTTTCGCACCAAAGCCGAATCACTTAACTACTGGGACAATGGTGCTTATCGCCAATTTTATAATGTTGCTAACATTAGATACAGGTCTATCATCTTTAACCTGGACAAGTGTAATATATATTAAATAAAGATTTATATGATGTAATCCCCTCATCATTAAGATTTTTTTTTAAATATAACTTTCAACCTTTTCTCAAACCAATAACTAAAAGTCTCTCAATTCAACTTTGAAAGTTCCAAATCATTTCGTAAAAGATGAGGATGCAAACATTTCAGCTCATCTTTGTGCATTCTGCATACATAAATGAAATTAAAGATCTAATTTATTTTAGATCATAGTTGAGTTGAACTTTACTTACTCTATATATAGCTCTACTTCATCTGTATTAAACAAGACATATCGATGTGCAGCACTAATCAACTCCTCGCCGTCTGTCATAGGATTCCCTTTGGAAATAGGACGTCGTTCGAGTATAAAATCACTTTGTTCCACTTCATTTCGATTTTTCCTCTATCCTATCTCTAATGCATCTTAATATATCCAAAGCAATATTTCATACATTCTGTAGCCTAATAGCACTCAGCAATGCACCCTTCAGGTCATGCTTGATTTTTAACGTACCCCTTTAATATTTTCATATCCCGATAACCAAAATGCATAGACAAATTACTTTAAAAATGAATATTTAATGTTAACCACTTTAAATACTTGAAATAAATTTTACATCTAAAATGGATACATCCATCAATATTGGACCAGCACATAAATTCTTGCTTCCCTCCCTAAGTGTATTGTCATGTGAATCATGATATCAAAAAAGGAAGGGGGAAGAACCTCTCTAGATCACATAGTGTTAATGCAACCTGATACTCCATTAATTCTATTTTATTTCTATCAAGAACTCTTTTGCATATGTCATTGTAAAATGAGCATAGTCGTAGTGGTGCATTTCTTATCCCTATAGGTAGAAGTCCTCTTAATGCTACAGACAAAAGTTGTTGCATCAAAACGTGATAATCATGGGACTTAAGACTAGAAATCTTGTCTTGTTTTGCAAAACATTTTCCAACGTTTGAGCTATATCCATTAGGCACTTTTAAATTCTTCATTCTATCATAGAAGATATCCTTTTCTTGATCTGTTAAGGTGCATGATGTGGCTGGGAGCAATACTTTATTTCTAATGTCAACGGGATGCAACTTTTTTCGAATGCCCTTCACTTCTAGATCTTGTCGTGATTTGAGGCCATCTTTCGATTTTCCTATAATATCAAGCAATGTACCAAGAATACTTTCATCAATATTTTTTTCAACATGCATCACATCTAGATTATGCCATAAGGGAGTGCCTAAGAAATTGATAGAACACATAAGCTTAAGTAATAATAAAATACTAAGTAGCAGACAATAATATAAAATAAAAAGCAATTTATTTCTAGTTAAATTTTACCTTCCAATAAGGCAAATCAAAGAAAATAGACCTCTTCTTCCACATCTTACATTCTTTTTTCATCTCAATTGTCCTTTTCCTTTTGCCTTTCTCTTCCTATTTTGATTTTTTCCCCCAATCATTAATAATATTTTTAACATCATTAAAGATTTGAAAACCAGTTTGTATTTGAGGCCTTTGTCTATTCTCTGTGGTTCAATCAAATAAGTTTTTTGTTAATGATATTCATGGTTAGGTTAAGTGAATCATTTATGACCCATGTATGCACATTTCTTACTAAATGGTAGCCATATTGAGCATGTATTAATTCCACAAACAAGACATGTTCTTTTACTCTTTACAGTGCAATCGGCTAAATTTCCATAAGCTGGAAAATCATTGATTGTCCACGTCGGAATAGCATTTAATCTAAATTCACTACGGGTGTAAGCATCATACACCTTCACCCCTTTATCCTGCAATTTTTTCAAATCTTCAATAAGTGGTTGTAGATATATATATCAATATCATTCCCCGGTTGTCGTGGCCTAGGAACTAACAAAGATAGCATCATATTATCTTTATGCATACAAAGCCATAGAGGAATGTTGTAAGCAACAAGAAACACTGGCCAACAACTATATGCACAATTTCAATCACCAAAAGGATTAAAGCCGTCAGATGCAAGACCAAGTCTTAAATTTCATGGATCGAAAGCAAAAGAAGGATACACTCTACCAATTGTAGCCCGTTGAGAAGAATCTACTGGGCGGCACAATTTACAATCTTCACTCTTATGGCTGCTATGCCACCTTAGCTGTTCTGATGTTTCTAGTGGCATAAACATTCTTTTCAATCTTGGTATCAGTGGGAAGTATCTCAAAACCTTCACGGGTATTTCGACTTGATTCTCATTAGTCTTGTTTTTTTTCCAACGAGACTTACCGCATTTAGGACAGAAATCACTATGTGCATGCTCTTTTCTAAATAAACAACAATCATTTACACATGCATGTATCTGCTTACAGCTAAACCAAATGATTTAAGCAACTTCTTTGTCGCATGTGTTGAATAAGGAAGCGTGTTTTCTTTAGGCAATATAGCCTTGAGAAGTTTAAGTGGTTCTGTAAATGTTGTGTCAGATATACTATTTCGCGCTTTGTGCTACAACTTTGTGTGGCTTGCACAGCCATGGTACAAAGGAATTTTGGCATTCTATACAATTTCCTTAATACCTTCCCCGTGTCTCTCACTAGCATTAACTTTTGTCCCATCATCACAGATTCACACATCCAAATACATTTTGTATGTATCTGTCAGTTCACTGCTTTTATTTGTGATGGGCGTTTTTCTCCATGATAAATCCATACATCATAAGTTTGGTCGATTCCAAAACAAATCAAGTGTGACACAACGTTCCTTCGTGATTGCCAAATAAGATTACTACATTCACAGCGGCAGCATCTAATTTTTTCTAGATTTCCTTGCTTCCAACATGCCTATATACAAAATTTATAATGGCTTGCTTAAATTTTTCTTTCATTCTATGAAATAATAAATGTACTAATACTCATTTTTAAATACTTATAACTATGAAAGTAATAATCAAAATAATGAAATTTTGGTAGGTTGTCCCATTCTTTGTCCATCTGGATAAAATGCCTCTAATTTTCGAACCTAATGGAAAGACATTATGCTCAACTTAATTATCTAAATAGGATGATAAACTTCCATAACATCAACTACCCGAATCATCGGTATACTCATCTCAATGTGTATAATGTAACTGTAAGGTGTCGTTTGGCTGGTTGGCAATTTAAACCATGTAAAAGATTCATAATAATGTGGCATGATATTATAGCAACTAGATATAACAAATATATGCAAGTTAAAACATACTTTATACATCAAAAACCATGCAAAATCAACCAAGCATCAGGTTAACACAGCCTATACATGGATGAAATAATCTTACTACCTTATGATAAATATACAATGACTATCTTAAGAAAAAGCATGTTACCAATCAAAAAATGAATTTTCTGTAGCTGTTATCCCAACAGTTTTGGCTGGTTAGCAATTTAAACCATGTAAATCATTCATAATAATGTAGGATGATATTATAGCAACCAGGTGCAGCAAATAAATCCAAGTTAAAACATACTTTACACATAAAAAACCATGCAAAGTCAACCATGCATCAGGTTAACACAGCATATGCATGGACGAAGTAATCTTACTACCTTATGAAAAATATATGATGATTATCCTAAGAAAAAGCATGTTATCAATCAAAGAACTGTTTAGCGAAACATATTCTAATACAAGGATTTCATAAGTCTCAACATTCATAGTGTTGTTAGTTCTACCCTACACTGTACATAGAAAATGGCAACTGATGCGCTAGTGGATCCTAAACATGTGTTGCTTCTTAATTGAATAAATACATACGACCTCAACATTCATCGTACTTTGCTCCTTCGATATTCCCACGGGCTTGAGGCAGTGAAATAGTGGAACAAGTAAAGGTTTGTACTATCACTGTTTGAGAGTATGTGGTGAAAATTTGTTGTGAGTTGTTTCATTATGATTTTTGATGTAGGAAAAAGTATCCTTTGGAATATCCATAAAATTGGTCAAAATCTCAATTAAAGTATAAAAATGATGCTTAACAAGTTAATAAATCCCAGTATTGTGGTTAAATACAATCATCATTTCACAAGCATGCACATCATTCATATAACTCAAATCATGTTTGATCTAATCGGTGTCACCAATAATTTAAACTACAACACCAGTTCTAGTTTTTCTTCACTTTTCATTTTTATGAATACCAAAATATCTTTTGTTTATCCTATTATTCCTACCAGTACAAAGTGAACGTATGGGAAATAAGTGAAGAATGTCGCTTCTCCCCAGATTCTTCGTTTATTTGGCCTGCTCCTTGTCTTCGTCCTTGTCTACTATGTCTTCCCTAGTGAATTCTAATCCTAATTCAACATCCTGTTCAGTTCCAATGGGTAGCCCTATTGACTCACCTATGGGTTTTCCTCCTCGACCCAATACTGACACAACTACAATCGAAGATGAGGGATTCATCCTTGTTAGAACCAAACGTTGGAAAGGCCAAGCTAAACAAAATCTGCTGCCTTTCAAACCCACTAATGTTTCCCACAATTCTCAGCCTAAAGGTCTTAGATCAGGTCCAAAACATAATGATCACCTTAATTTTGGATCCAATCATTTCAATAAAAATCATGCTTTTCAGAATGACAACAGATCAGTGAACTCCAAATGGAACTTTTCCACTTCCTCCAGCTAGGCATGGAATGAAGTTGTTAAGGGTAACAACATTCTGATGTCTGTCCCATTCAAGTTTTATCAACCCCGCAATTCCAATTTGTTGCACTGTGCCAAAATGTCTATTGAAGTTGTTCAAAATGCAAAAAAACAATGGGATAATGCTATAGTGATCTATATTGTTGGTCCGAAACCATAGTATCCTTATTTTAAAGAATATATAATGAGAGTGTTGAAGCCTGAAGATGATATCTCTATATATTCTAAGGAAAATGGAATCTACGTTATTAAATTTAATAAAAAAGACTATGATAGAATTCTAAAGGGTGGTCTCTGTTGCTACAACAAAAAATTGATGATGACGAAGAGATGGTCTTTGGAGATGTAACTCAATAAAGAATTACTTAACTCTATCCCGATGTGGGTTCGCTTCCCCAACTTACCGCTGGACTACTGGACATAAGAGGGTATTAGTCGCATTGCTTTTGTGCTCAAAACTCCTATCAAATTGGACAAATTTATGGAAGGTATAATTAAAATAGCTTACGCTAGAGTCTTAATAGAAATCAAAAATGTTTTTCATTTCTAGAGAAAAATTCCTATTCTATCGGAGAATGATGAAATAATTTGGCAAGATGTAGAATATGAATGGAAACTGTCAATTTGTTCTAACCGCACAAGTTTTGGTCACACCGAAACCCATTGTCAATTTACCAAAATTTAGATACCAAAAAACCCTCCCCATGCTCAGACCATCGAAAATCCAAGAAAGAATATTGATGACTTCAATCAAAAAAAAGACATGTGTTTGGGGATTTATCCAAGTTGAGCAAGAAAATATGGTGCTAGACTCAACTGACTCCAATTCACATAACGAAAGGAATGACAAAACTATAACATATCAATCAGATAATATTGCTCAAGCTGTCCAGTCGGAAAAAGTTCACACGACTATTAATACAGACACTAGTATGAACTCAAATACAATGATCTTTGATATTATTACACAGGCTAACGTTACAAATGCTACTGAAGAAAACATAATGATAGCCGAAGAGTCTGATACAGCTGTTAAAGTTCCACCCTACAATTCAAATGAAACATAGAATCCTAAGATGCAGCAGGCACGCAAACAAAAAGCGACTAGAAAAATTCAAACGGAAGAAGCACCTTTTGAATTTAAAGCTACCTCGTCAATCGATGTTCTAGATAACCCTGAATGGAACGGTTTAGTTAACCAGTTGAAAGGAAAACGCAAAAAGTCAAAAAAAAAAATCAAGGCACTTGGGGCTGCTACCTCCACCGTTGATGGTAGTGTTTTAGGTAATAATTAATTTATAGAGTTCCTCTTATGAAACATCTGGGGCATGAATGCCCTTTCAAAGCAGTTAGATATTTTGCACTTACTTAATAGTAAAAGATTTTCTTTCATTGGTAACATTGAAAATAAATTATCAACGGTTAGTATTGATAATCTTATGGTGAAAATATATAACAAGTGAAAATATTCGCATAATGTCTCCAACAGCCTTAAAAGTAGGATTTTAATTTTATGGGACTTTTCTTATTGGTCTAATATCATTATTCATACTAATGGCCAAGTTATTACTTGTATTCTCCACAATGCTAATGGTATAAGTATGCTATGTTCTATGATTTATGCATTCAATGATGAGACAAAGCGAAAGGAGTTATGGAATTATATTATGGAACAGTCAAAAAACTTTAATCTCCCTTTGGTTATTGCGGGAAATTTTAATTCTATTTTACCATCTACTGAAAGAATTAATGATGGTTCTTACAACTCGGTGGGCGATCCTGACTTTATTGACTGTATTACTTCGTCTAATCTAGTGGAACCTAACTTCATGGGTAATTTTTCACTTGGAGAGGCGGACAAATTTTTTTCAATTCATAGCAAAATTGACCGTGTCTTTGTCAATATGTTATGGATTAATAAGCTTTTTAATTTTGGTATTCACTTTGGAAATCAATCGCTAAATGACCATTCTCCTATCTACTGAAAATTCATGATTACTTCTGATAAGAGAAAAATGATTCCCTTCAGATACAGTAATACCTGACATCTGCATGAGGGATACCATTCAGCTCTTCAAGTTGCAATATCTCAAGTCTTTCATGGTAATCCTCTCCACATTCTTTTATGCAGGCTCAAGTCTGCAAAATCAACATTGAAGACGTGGACTAAAAATAAGCCTAACATACAGTCGGTTCTTGCTTCTTTGAAGGCAGAGGCCAATGATGTATATAATATGCTTGTTCAAAATCCCTCAAATAACTATTTGATAGAACAATATACTATAAAAACAGGCCAGATTCATGAATTCATGAACAGAATAGCTATTGGCATTGAACAAAGGATGAAATTCAATTGTCTTATTAAGGGAGATATGCCTACTAACTTTTTCTACAACAAAGTTAACATGCTTAAACCGAAAAAAAGAAGTAATTATATCCTTATTCAGATGGCACATGGACAGCAGCATCAGAAAAGCTTTCATTTGAAGCAATTGATTATTTTTCAGATCTGTTTCATTCAACACAAACTACAAGCCAATTTCCAAGCATAGTATGTAAAAAATTCTTTCTGAAAAAGCAAGAAGAGATTTATGCAAACCCTTTCAAATGGATGAAATGCATACTGCTATTTTCCAGATCAATGATAATAGTACTCCGGGGCCAGACGGCCTAAATTCAAAATTTTACAAAGTTCACTGGGAGTAGTTTGAGGAGGATATCTACAATGCCATGAATGGCATCCTTTAACATGGAAAAATAATAAAAGAAATCAATCACACATTTATTTAACTTATCCCAAAAAAAACGGATGCTATTGATGCGTCTGATTTCAGACGGATTTCTCTTTGCAATGTCTCCCATAAGATTTTAATCAATATTCTGCGTAATCGACTAAAACTTTATATGGACGATCTTATTTCTTAAAATCAGAATGCATTCATCCCTGGGAGAATCATTACAGAGAATTCTCTTCTTGCATACGAAATGATTAGAGGCTTTAATAGAAAAAATTCCAGTAATATTTGCCTGAAAATCGACTTACATAAAGCCTATGATAAAATAAATAGAGAGTTCATTCATCATATGATGCTATCCATGGGTTTTCCTATGTCTTTAGCTAATCTAATATACGAATGTACTTCTACTCCAACTTTTTCAGTGTTAATTGAAGGAGCCCCGTTTGGTTTCATCGAGAGTTTGAGCGGCTTAAGGCAAGGGGATCCTCTATCTCCATATTTATTTTCTATAGCAATGGAGTTCCTCACAATTAATCTCGATTTGGAGTATATAAAAGATACTCTATCCCCTATTCATAAGATTAATCACATAATCACTCACTTACTTTATGCATATGACATCTTAATTATGGCAAAGCTAACAAAGTAAATGCTGAATGTATTACAAACACCGTTCATAGATTGAAACATTTTACTGGCCTTGCTGTTAATGAAAATAAATCCACTGTTTATTTTAGCAAAGGTGTAAAAAATAAGCAACAGTTAGCTGATATTCTTAATGTCGGTGTTGGTAATCTGCCAGTGATATATTTAGGCATTCCTTTATCTAGCAATGTTCTTAAAGCTAGAGACTTTGGATGCTTAATAGATAAAATCAACAAAATGAATAATCACTGGAACAACAAATTGCTTAATATCAGTGGTCGAATTTAATTAGTAAAAACGGTTATCTATCCTATGATTCGATTGTGGCTACAATTTTCCCAACTCCCAATATCTGTTATTCATAGAATCAATTCTATATGTGCTAATTTCATTTGGAAGTCTAAGCCCATAAAATGTCTTGGGAAGATGTTTGTAAACCCAAGAATAACGGTGGACTGGGCATCAGAAAAATATATGATATGGCAAAAGCAGTGGCTGCTAAATTGCTATGGAAATTTTTACAAGAAAATTCTACTTGGGCCAAATGGATGCTAAACAAAAATTATCATAATTCAAATTTCTGGTCTGCTAACATTAACAGTTGTGCATCACATACTTGGAATTTATTGCTTAAAGCTAGAAAATGGTGCACTGATTTAGTTAATAGAATAATTGTAAATGGTGATAACACAGACATTTTGACTGATCCATGGATCAATGGATTCTCCTTGGTGGAAAAATTAGGCTAGAATTCTATGGACATTTATGGAGGCAACAACAGAAAAGTATCATCACTTCTAGTTGATAATGAGTGAAAAACTAATCTTGCCGACATTCCTATTCAATATAAAGATACAGTGCACAATATTAAGATAGATAAATAGAAGCAACATGACTACTGGTGTTGGATTCCTAGCAACAACGGTCAATTCAATTCAAACTCGGCCTGGGATCAATTAAGAATTAAATAGATTGAAGTTAAGTGGTCCAAAATCATATGGGACAATAAATGTGCTCCAAAAATGTCGGTATGTTCATTACTGGCTATACTAAACCATTTGAACACCAAAGACAGAATTTACAAGTGGAACAACAGTATTCATCAAATGTATATTCTCTATTCAAATCGAAATGAGGACAAAAACCACCTTTTTTCAATTGTGCGTACTCCAGACAGATTATTGAAGAAATCATGTTAAAACTCAGAATTAATATTAGCAATTCTTATGATATTAATCAAATATTGGAATCTTTATGCCACACACAACTCGGTAAAAACATGCATTATCACATCATGAACATCTCATTTACCACGATTATTTGGCATTTATGGTGCGAAGGAACTCTAGAGTATTCAAAGGAGTTAAAATGCCAGTTACTGTTAGAAAGAGTCTCATAATGCAAGATTGTAAACATTTATTGCAGAACTTAGTGGATTCGAAAAAGAATTCAAGGGATTTGATGCTTATCTTGGCTGAATTTGATATCAGAGCGGACTTCAATGGGAGTTCAAACCTCCCTGAGTTTTAGGGTAGCTTGCGTTTTCACTGCTTCTTCTATGGATCTCGAATTCACCCTTGTGAAGAATCTTTCGTCCGCCATTATTAATTTCTTTTGGGTTCTTTTAAATCTGAGATATTTTGCTCATTAAATGTGGAAGCTTCCATGATTTAAGTCCAGTTGCATTCAATTCGTACCGGTCGCTGTTCCATATATCGGCCTTGCTATCATTTCCTCGTGGTTATGTCTTGGTCACTTTTCTTTTTGTTGTATTTGTTTTTTTTATGTTTTTTTTTTGTGTGTTGAGTTGTTTGTTCACGCCCTGAATTGTACTTATGGATGGTTTTGAGTGCGTTGTCTCCTTTTTTTGCTCCTCCGTCTATTCGTCAACTCGGGTTCTGGCATCTTTATTGTTGTACTGTTAGTATATGGACATGATACGTACTCGTTTTCCTCGCAAGGCACCCACTTAGGTTGGGTGGATTATTAGGTTTTAATGAGGCATATTATGGACATATATGCTCTTTGTTCATTTATAAAGTACATTTTCTCAAAAAAACTTAGATTTTGAAGTTATTAATCCTTCGTCGTCTTAAGTGACGATTTAAACCAGTGAGTTCTCGGCTATTTGTTTATGCCATCATAAATATCTTATTAGTTCATGTGGTTAACTTAGAAAATACCCTCAAATATCCCAGATATGAAAACGGTATTTTCACAACCGAATAAAGTAAGAATACATATCTCAAAATCAAAAGCTTTATGAACTAAGGACTTGATAAAATTCAATTCAAATAGCATGCAATTCCACAACATCTCTAGAAGTGGAAAAAATCATCCAAAATAGTAGCAGATGTTTATTTATGAGCAAAGAGATAATGGAAAACACTGTTCAACTCAAGGAAAGATGTGATTTTCATGTATTATCTAGGTAGAAGTTTGCAAATAAAGTGCTTTTTATAAACAATGCCAAGTTCGATGTATTTATCATCATCAATTTACATCATGTTTAATTCATCGCGTCATTCTAAACACATAAAACACTGAAACAGCCAAGAATCTAAGATCAAAAAAATTCAACAAATTTATTGAACTAAATCTTTCATAAACATATAAATAGAAAAATGTAGACTTATTAAAAAAGAGGGAAAACAAGTCGGAAACCAAAGCAAGAACCGTTAGTATCAATTAAGGTTTTTTGGGATGTAGCATTCATTTGCATCATTTAGGTGCCAGAAAATCAGTTAGGTGCTAGAAAATCAAAGAAAGCTAGGCACACTCCAACATACCTATACCTTCGACGTTGGCAAGGCAACAGCAGTGACCATTACAACAAAAAAAAACATCATTTACAACTCTAAAAATATGTTGTAGTGGGTATTTTACAATGTTTTTCAAACGTCGTCTTAGCCACTGTTGTAATAGGGTAAACACCTATAACAACTTATCAAAGTCGTTGTGGTAAAATGTTGTAATAAGTTTATTACAACATTTTAGAAATGTTGTAATTTTTTTGCATACACTCAAACATTCTTATTACAACTCTTAGTCTACATTGTAAACTCTTTTTATTACAACTGTTGGAAACAGTAGCAATTTACTAAACTACAATTGTATTTACGAGTTGTAATACTCTTTTACAATTAACAAAAAATGTCGTAATTTGGTAAGCATACGTCGAATCCCTTTTACAATTTAGTTGTTGCGAAATATATGCAACTTTTAAACAAAATTAAATAGGCTTTATCCTAAATACTATTATAGAATTAAAATTTCAAAAATTAAAATACATAAAATTCATCAATTCAAACAATAACACTTTATATACAATATTATGTCATTTGGCTTTGGTGCGAGAGGTCACAAATTCGAAACTTACCTAGCGTGATTCGAACGTTTATTGACATGTGATATGTTTTCACAATGATTTGTTGTATATAAAGTACCATTTCAAAAAAAGAAAAAAAAAGAAAAAAAAAAGACCAAAAGGCACTATTCCACCATTTACATAAGATCCCTTTTCTCTACAAAGCTTTGGAGAATCCATAACCCAGTTTCCATCTATGTTCTCAACTGCATTCAAGCCTCCTAGTTCAAATTCTATTTCCACATGAGTCTATTTTGACAATTTAACTCAGCCTTTGAAAATCATTCTACAGTTTATACTGTCAGTAGAAGATTTTGTTTTAATGCCTCCTTTTTTCTCTATGTTGAATTGATTCAAATGCTTAATATTATTATTCAAAGAAAATGACAAGGACATGAACACCAATGCAATAACCCAATACCTGAGCAAGAATGCAAAGTCCAAAAATGACTAGGTCAATAATACACTGGTGGAGAAACTAGTGCCAGTGCCACTTTTAGGGAGGTCGTTCTTCACTATTATCTTACTAAAGACCAATGTTCAACTTCTATATAGATTGGTACTTAAGCTGCCTATAATAGTGGTGCGGGAGCCCGAATGCTCTCCGGTCGCACATGGTGGAGATATCTGTCGGCGCTGATGTGGCCTGCTGATTGGCGGCAGAGTCGGGATCAATGTTTCGTTGAAGTAGCCTGACTGAGCTGCTGTTACTCTTAGAGGTAGATTCGAGATTTCATCCATCGTTGGAACTATGCTACCGCCTCCTGCTCCGGCCACCGTTAGCGGTGGGCTCAGTGTTTTTCTTGCTGGAGGACTCGGTCTTTGGCTGTCAGAATCGGGATGCTATGATGAGGCCTTAGCCTCTGGCTTCTTGGAGTTTCATTTACTTCAGTCAAGTTTCAAAATGACGAAGCTCAGAGCTTGGGTGAAAGCGAATTTGTGCCGGATTTAATTTGGGAATCATCGTTGGTTTTATTTTGATTTGGGAATACAACCATGTGGAGAAGAAAACGGGATATAATTTGAGGGGGGCTTTAAAATGTTTTGGCGGCTAAACGAAAATTAGGGAGCGAAAAATTAAGACAGTGGGTGAAAATTAGGGAGCCAAAAGTTAAATGCGCATCAAAATTTTGAATTGGTGTTAACCAACGTTAGTTAATCACAATTAACCTTTTTTTAATAATATCTTATAATTTAATTCATTTTAAACTTCAAAGATGGACCACCGTTTGAAATTTAAGTAATATAGAGGAGGAGCCGCGGTGTATATATTATTCAACTTATCAAATACGATAGTTACAAAAGAACGAATTTAGATGCATATGGAAGTAATAATTTGCAACGGGGTATTTATAATTTTTCATATTTTGATTCTTTTTTTTTTTTTTAATCTTGGAATTTTATGGAATTTTGAATGTTAAAGTTTTGAATTTATTCAAAGTTTCGATTTTCTTTTAATTTTGAGTTTTATGTACATTTTAAATTTTATTTTAGAAAATTTAAACGTTTTGAATTTTGTTAGTGATGTGCACGTAAATGTGTATAT
The DNA here is from genome assembly GCA_030765085.1 of Allium cepa. Lineage (NCBI taxonomy): Eukaryota > Viridiplantae > Streptophyta > Magnoliopsida > Asparagales > Amaryllidaceae > Allium > Allium cepa. Next base: position 7,638,033 of record CM060941.1, read on the forward strand.
TTTTACCACGGAGGAATTAATTTAAAGGACAAAAATTTCTATATTTTTTTTCCTCAAGAACACGACCTCAATATTTTTACCACAAGGACAAACATTTTTCTAAAAATTATTCACAAGGACAAATATTTTCCAAAATTATTCATAAGGACAACAAAACTGATACCGAGCTAAAAACTGATACCTAAAAACTGCTACCGATAACTACAAACTGATACCTAAAAACTGCTATCAATAACTAAAACTGATACCTACAGAAAGTTGTCCTTCGGGATAAAATATTGAAGGTCTGTCTTTAAGGCTAAAAAGCTGTGAAATTTTGTCCTTGGCAATAATTTCCTGTTTTTACCACCATATTTGTTCTTTTTAAATTAAATAAATGATCATATTGGGTATTTTAACTTGCTTTAACCAAAATCCATATTAATTCCAAATTGTCACATATCCATTTTTATATAGGGGCAAAACGGTCATTTTTGTGCATATATTTCTTTGAGAAAAATTAATTGGAAATATATATATATATATATATATTTTTGTAGGAATTTGGTCTCAAATAGGAGTGATTTCATGAAGGAATATGCATACACAAAAAATATAAAGGAATAAAGATGGAAATAATTCAAAGTGAAGATCATAGAGGACCCCACCTACCCACCACCTTAATTGTTATCAATTATAATTATTAATTATAAACACTAAATAATAAATTATTAAGTGTTAGTTATTAAAATGTTAGTTATTGAATTGTAAATTAATTAAATATTAAAAGTAATTATTCATCATTAATCATTTAATATTAAATATTAATTATTTAGTAATAATTATTAATTGTTAATTATATTTATTGATTATTAAATGTAATTATTAAATATTAACTATAATATACTAATTATTAATAATGAACTATAATATATCATTAAATATAAAAAACGATTATTGGTTAGAGATATTAATCAGTAATCATAAATTATTTATTAATAATGATAAATTGTAATGGAGGTGGAGCCTTGGCGCAACGGTTAGATCAACCGAATGGTGATCTAGGCGTCTAAGTTCGAGTATGAAAATAGCCTCTTCGGAATGCGAGAAAAAGGCCGCGTGCATTATCGACCTCCTCAGAGTCGACTGTCATGCAGATGCCTCGTGCATTGGATTCCACCAAATGATTAGTTGTAATAAATTATAACCTATATAAGGTGTTATTTACAATTATTAATTACAAATTATCATCTACTAGTTTTTAAGTATTAATTATTTGTTATTAATTATAACTTACAACATTTAGGGAAAAAGTTGAAAAAAAACAATTTATACAACATTTTTTTGACCAATGTTGTAGAAAGGGTATTACTGTAACATTCCAAAAAAGTTGTGAAAGAGCAAGATTTTTACAACTGTTGCTATAAAAACGTTGTAAAAACATAGTTGTTACAACTTTTTCTATGAAAATGTTGTAAAAAGAAAGGTTTGTACAACTTTTTCATCGAAAACGTTGAAAAAAGTGTTTTTTACAACGGTTTAGGAGTATTTTGTTGTAGTGGACGTCCAAGGGTCACGAGTGCAACAATCGAGAGCAGCGGTGGCGGCGAGCGACAATGGTAGTGAGCGGCAATGGAGACGAGCGAGCCTTTTTGGTTTCGTGGATGGAAACGGAGGAGGTAGGGAGATGGAGTTTATGATTTAGAGTTAGCTAGGAATGGCTGCGGTCAATTTACTTTACTTTGATAAAAAATGAAAGGTCGTCGAAACGTAAGGAGGGAGATGGAAATGCTTTGGAGCGGAAAAATAAAATATGAACACAAGTATGGAAAAAAATTGTTATAAATTTATATTTACAAATTACAGAAACATACAGTTTTTAGATACCGCATATTAAAACTACTAAAATAAATAGTTGCTACATGATACCTATTACAACTGTCAGTTTGTGTTAGTTGTGAAAAAAAGTTGTAATATTGTAGTTTTGTCGTAGTAAATCTCGCCTTTGCTCGGTTTCCACAAACTTTAGTTCTCCCATATCCGATTTTCGTAGGTAAGCATGTTCAACAATGCAACGTTTTTAAACAAGAATTTGCCGTTTTCGTATAACCACGGGTGACAGAATTATATTGGTACAAATTTCAAGCAATAAGTTCATGGTCTCTTCTAATTACAAAAACTACAAGCCGATGCTATCAATATATGAACTAGGGTATGTTTTTCTCTTCAAGTAATAAAAAATAAGATAACTGAAACTTGCCTTCATGCTGCAAAAAATGGAACTAATTAGAGTACATATACATACAGTATTGGCATCAATTCCAACCTTTATATACATTCGGTTGAATTTCAATATTTTCTATCTATGAGCAGTTGCACAATTACTTGAATCACTTGGACTTGGACAGCATTTCAAAAATGTATGAACTCTGACTAATTCCAAATATCCAGTACATTCATTTGTAAAGACTAATAGAGTGATTTTTGTTAGCATTAGTAAACATAAAACTTCTCTTCATTAATGCTTTTAAAAATCTAATGTAATATATAATTAGCATAAAATCAAGAATTATTTTTGAAGGTGGTCTTGGTCATTTGAACCGTAACCAAGAAGATAGTAACAATGTCAGAAACTACAGAAGCGTCAACCCATTCAATTACGTAATCGTCATCTACACAACCCAAAAAAGTTAACATAAACGCCATATGTGCTCTCATTTAAAAAAAGTTAGAAAAGTAAGCAGTCAATTTGGTAAATTATTAAGAATTCATGTGCCGACCTCATATGAACACTATGGAAAAAAACACATCAGACGACCGGCATGCTCTGTTGTCTGATTGCATACCTATCTGTCGTTAAATCCCATGTCGTCTTATTGCATATCAGACCAAAAATATGCATCATCGTCTGATACGCATTAACACAAAAAAACATATGTTGTCTGATGTCATAGTATCATTTGTAGAATTTCCTAGTAGACAACATATAAATATTGACTGATATGAATAATTGTTCATAGAATAAAATAATTGAATCATAATTTTATTTAAACAAATATTGTATTTCAAATCAAATTCAAACACAATACAACTTTCACGATCACTCTACTTATATTTCCAAATACAATACAACTTAAATTTACTCACATTCACTCGAGTTTGTTTTTATGTTGACCTTGATTTGCTTGCTCCAATTTGTGTCCAGCCATCTCCTATACCTATTAAATAAACAACAACGCGGTGAACTTAAAAAATAAATAAACCTAAATTGCAAAAATAAAATTGAATTTGAATATTAAATTTTGCCTCGGTTTATGAATTTGTTTTTTTCTTTTCATTTTTAGACAGGGATAAATGTATAGGTGCACGGACAACTTATGATATGCATAGTGTATCGTTGTGAATATCACAAAGTCGATCCTTGATACAATCGCTCGGCCAGTTGCAAAGGTTAAGCCCGAAGGCTCAACTCAGTGCAAATACACAAGTTCAGGCCCAAGAAAGCTCAGGCTCAACACAAGTAGTTTAATTCATCTCAAAACAGATTAGGCAACTCACCAAAGCCAAAGTGCACAAACAAGTTCAATGCACATGGAGATGCATAAAGTCGAGCACCTGCAAACCAGATTCATAGCAGTACCAAGAATGGTACATAATGATATAGAATTAAGCGCACAAATAGCACAAACAAAAAACAGTTGGTACAAATTTAAAAAAATACTGCCACTTGCATCTCCTTTCGTGGAAAAAACACATATACACATATGTATATACATGTATACATGTAGTCGGGAAGTGCAACAAAAAAAATAAACAATAGGTAATGCCACAAACAAATGCTGCTGGAAAGTACATGAGTTCAAGGCAGGAAGTAAAAACAAATGAACATGAATCAAAAGAATATTCACACAGGAATCAAATGGGTCAGGGAGTACATGGAGTTCCAGGCAGTACACATGCCTTTTTCAAAACAAGAAATTCAAGAATCTGAAAGGTAATCAAGCTATGGACAAGAACACAATGCAACATGTGAACAAGGTCAACAAAATGGGCCAAAGCAAAGCAAAAATATGATTACAACACACAGGAGACACGCATATAGAAGTTCAAAGTAAAAACATGTTAATATTTCACACATATATACATACATATGTGTGTATGTATATACGTGGAAGATATTTCATAATCCAGACTCAAAGGCTAACAACATGTCAGTAATGGTACACACACATGATACAAGTGAAACCAACGCAGGGATTTTACAAACCAGTTCATGAAATGGTACAACAGGTGCACATAGTAAATGAAGACAAGCACGTTCAAAAGGCTGTTGAATAGAATAAGGCAGAGCTCAAGCCATTCAAGGCGAAGGCAAGGCAAGACACACTCATAAGTGCATCAAAAAATTAAAACCATTCAGAGTTCAAGCACACTAGCATACATATATACATATATGTATATACATGTAGATATGTATATACTATGTGTAAGTACAAGACAAATCCAACAATGCAACAAGGTAGTACCACAAATTAAAACAAGGTTGTGCTACAAATAGTAAGTTCAACAAATTAAAACAAGGCAGTACCACATATTAAAATAAGGTAGTGCCACAAACATTCACATATATATACACACACACACACAAACACACATATGTATGTATGTATGGATGTATGTGGAAGTTCCCAAAATCGAATAATGAAGTGAAAAAATCACAAGGGCAAGGGCTAACTGTTCGTCGACGGAAATTCTATCGGTTTAGAAAACCGTCGAACGAATTTAGAGATAAAAATAACCGCAAGCGCACGGTGTACGAGTGTAACACGCGGCGAATACGGGTCGATCCACAAGAAATTGTTGATTTAAATTTCCTACTCAATCAAATTAACCCAAAGTTGAGAAATTGTTAACTAGAAATAAAATGAGGCTAACACTAGAAAAATGTGATTCGAAATCTATTAGACTAAAGAACAATTTAGAGGCAAATCCACTCTCAAATTTTTGTAAATCAACTAACATATAATTTATGATCTCTAACTTTGATATTAAGTGGAATAATCATTGTATTTATCATAAGTATGGTTTGTTTATGTTATTATTTAACATAACTCAAACCATCAAACTATAATACAACAATTATACCACTTATAATTCTCATGAAAATGAAGCCAAAGAAAAAGCTATTTTAAGTATGATCTATTTACTATTGTAACTAGTAATATAGATCATCAAATTTCATTTTTACTTTCATTTCATAATCAAAAATTAATTAGCAAATGATGATGTAAATTGTGTTTATGTTGAATAAGAATAGCTCATTTGAATAAGCGATATAAGCTATCAAACCCACTTGTATAAACTTACATCAAAATTCACATTCATGAAGCATAAACAAAGAGATCATAAATCATAAAAATGTTGAAATTACATAAAGTTAGAGAGCTTCATCACCCATAAATTGAAGGGGTTTAGCTACTCATTTGTGGCATTGAAGCATCACATGTAAGTTTCAACATTAAAAAGAGAAGAAAAATAGAAAATAAGTAAAGAAGGCAAAAGAGATTAGCTACTAACTACTTGCATAAACATGAATCTAAGCTATGAATATAAGGAGAAAGAGAGCATAGAAATAAACATTAACAATAAAACAAAGAAAAGCATGTAGAAAAGAGAGAAGAAAGAGGCTTGAAAGCCATTTTTATTTCACAGAACATTGTGCTTGCACTTGATTTCTTAATTTCCTAAGTAAGATGAAAGAGTAGAAGATAGTTTCATATACATAAGAGGGCTATATATACATGCATAAAACCCTAATTCTATTTTTAGGGGGCTACCAAAAATGCCCTTTAGAAAGTGTGGCCAACAAGTAACCATTAACCACTAATTAATCCATCATTTGTTTTGCATGAAGCTTTAACCTCCACTTAGTTGTCCATTAGCTTCAAATTGTACTTTTAGGTAAGTGGGTGGGGTCCTCCATGTTCATGGCTTGAATTATTTCCCTCTTCTTTCCTTTGTATTCATTTGTGCATGCATATATCTTCATATAAGCCTCTTCCATATGCATCCAAATTCCTATAAAAATTGTCAAAAAATGTCCAAGTAAATATTTTTATATTGACACATGCACAAAATGACCGTTTTGCCCCTGAATGAAGAGGAAAATATGATGGTTGGAAATAATTGAATTTTGGTTTTAAACATGTTAAAATGCCCAAATATGATGATTATTTAAATAAAAAGAGATAAAATATGGATGTAAATATATGCACAATTACGTGCATATCAAATACCCCCACACTTATCTTTTTATTCGTCCTCGAATAAAGGAAAACTAAGATAAATCCGTTTTCGTAGGGAGCACGATTGCATCGAGCGTACGCAACAAGCCGTTAAACCTCTGGGTGTCCCCAGTAGGACGAGTGTTGTCTCGTGAGCGTTTTCAGCGGATACTACCTACAAAATCCAAATGCAGGATGAAAATATTTACAAAATGCAAGATTTATTTACAAAGGGATGAATGCGAGTTTTTGGAAATATTTACAAATGAAGGATTTATTTTTAAATTGACACGAATAAGTTAAATACAAGTTTTGGTCATTGTCTTGAAAATTTTTACTCGTCAAAATTTCCAATAAAAATCAAGTTGTTATAACAGATAGACCATAGTTTATCTAATTGTTTTGGTTGATAACATAATGTAACTATGAAATGAATCCTTCGTTGATTATCAAATTTTGTTAAAGTGGTATTTTCATTTCTTTTCAATAACAAGTTAAATCAAACAAGTTAAACTAGTGCTTGGATTTCAATTGCTTGCTCTCTCATTATTTGCAAGAAAAATTACACACCTAGCTCAGGTAAACTGAGGCCAGATATACCACCCATGCACTGCCTTTCGGGCTTATGCGAGGGGAGTACAGAGCATGGCGAGTGCACACACTTTCGTGCATACACCTATCGACCGTAGGTGGTTTTTATTAAATCTGTTCTTTTTTTTACATGTGTTCCATACATGCATAACCGTGAGGACTTTTAAATGAGAGTGAATACTTTGGATGTTATATATATATATATATATATATATATATATATATATCTTTTTTTCTAAAGGAGAGAGTTTTGCAAAATCATCTTAGCACCATTTAACTTAGAAGACAAAGATGTTATATCCTTTACTTTAAATTTACCACTTTTTAAACAAAGATTTTCAATTAGAACATACTTCATAATTAACATAGATGAACCTTCCTATATACCAGTTAAACCATTGTTATTTGTAATCAAACTTCATTTTTATTTTTATTTTAAGACAAATAAATTTTCAAAAATTTCAATTTATTAACCAAAACTTATACTTATCCCATAGTGTTTCTTCAAAAATAAATCAAAATGGTTAAAAGAAAATGTTTTTGAGATTTAGGAGTTTTGAGATTTTTTTTTTTGAAGAAAATGAAAATTCAAAAAAAATGCCATGAAAAAATAAAAAAAAATAAAAACGAGATTCCCCCACACTTAATTTTGACTGTGTCCCCATAGTCGATGCATGATATAATAGTGTAACGAGGAAAAATATGTACATATTTACAAAAGAGGGTTAACATTCTTACTAGACGTAGCTTGGCTCATGAAGGATCATGAGCTCCTCCTCTTGGTTACCGGGCAATTCAAAGAAGGGTTTTAAACGATGACCATTGACTTTGAAAATTGATCCATCCTTTGGGTTTTCTATTTCTATGGCACCATGTGGAAAAATAGTTCGTACCACAAATGGTCCAGTCCACCTTGATTTAAGTTTCCCAGGGAATAAATGAAGTCTCGAGTCATATAAAAGAACTTTCTGGTTAGGTGAAAACGTTTTCCTTAAGATTGACTTGTCATGAAAAACTTTAGTTCTTTCTTTGTAAATTTTCTCGTTTTCATACGCGTCGTTCCTAAGTTCTTCGAGTTCGTTGAGTTGTAGTTTTCGATTTTCGCCAGCTTTTTCAAGATCAAAGTTTAAGTTTTTTATTACCCACAACGCTTTGTGTTCAATTTCAACGGGTAAATGGCAAGCTTTACCGTAAACTAAACGAAATGGGGACATCCCAAGGTTAGTTTTAAAAGCAGTACGGTAAGCCCAAAGCGCGTCGGTCAATTTCTGAGACCAATCTTTTAGATTTTTATTGACAGTTTTCTCCAAGATTTGTTTTATTTGTCGATTTGAAACTTCAACTTGGCCACAAGTCTGAGGATGATACGGAGTGGATAACTTGTGGGTTATCGAGTATTTTTTCATTAAAGTTTCAAAAGAACGGTTGCAAAAAGGGGTTCCGTTATCACTGATTATTGTGCGAGGTGTGCCGAACCTCGAAAAGATATTTTCTTTGAGAAATTTCACAAAAATTCTATAGTCATTGGTTTTGCAAGGAACGGCTTCGACCCATTTTGAAACGTAATCGACAGCGAGAAGGATATACAAGTTTCCAAAAGAATTGGGAAAAGGTCCCATAAAGTCAATACCCCATACATCAAAGATTTCGATCATAAGAATGGGGTTTAAAGGCATCATATCTCGTCGAGAAATTCGTCCAAGCATTTGACATCGATCACAAGTTTTACAAAATTCAAACGAGTCTTTGAAAAGAGAAGGCCAATAAAAACCACACTGAAGCACTTTTTCCGCAGTTTTTCGAGGACCGAAATGTCCACCGCACGCTTGATTATGGCAAAACGAAAGAACACTCCTTATTTCATTATTCGGAATGCAACGTCGGATGATTTGGTCAGGACAATATTTGAATAAGTATGGATCGTCCCAATAGAAGTATTTCACCTGGGACATAAATTTGCATTTGTCCTGTTTGGACCAAGATGAGGGAGTTTGTTTAGTGACTAAGTAGTTCACCATATCAGCGTACCATGGATCGATCGAAATTGAAAGAAGTTGTTCATCGGGGAAGTTTTCATTGATTGGCAAAGGAGATGGTGCGTTCGAAAGACGAGATAAGTGATCGGCTATGACATTATCGGATCCTTTTTTGTCTTTGATTGTAAGGTCAAATTCTTGAAGTAAAAGGATCCAACGAATCAAACGGGATTTAGCATCTTTTTTAGCGAAGAGATATCGAAGCGCAGAATGGTCAGTGTAGATCGTAATGTGTGAACCAATCAAGTAAGGTCGAAACTTTTCAAGCGCGAAAATGACAGCTAGAAGCTCTTTTTCAGTTGTTGTGTAGTTGAGTTGAGCGTCGTTCAAGGTCATACTCGCGTAGTAAATGACATGAAGGATCTTGTTGATGCGTTGTCCCAAGACAACACCAACGGCAAAGTTTGAAGCGTCGCACATTATTTCGAAAGGAAGATCCCAATTGGGTGCGCAAATGATTGGGGCATAAATGAGTTCGCTCTTAAGACGTTCAAAAGAAGAGATACAATCAGAGTTAAAATCGAAAGGAACGTCTTTTCCAAGAAGGGTCGTCAAAGGACGGGCGATTTTGCTAAAGTCTTTCACAAAGCGACGGTAAAAGCCAGCATGTCCTAGAAATGATCGAATGTCCTTAACGGATTTGGGAATGGGTAGATATGAAATGACATCGATTTTTGCTTTGTCTACTTCAATGCCTTTATTTGAGATGATATGTCCAAGGACTATGCCTTGTTTGACCATAAAGTGGCATTTTTCCCAATTCAAAGTCAAATATTTTTCTCTACATCGATTTAGAACCAACTCGAGATGATGTAAACATTGGAAAAAAGAATCGCCAAAGATTGAGAAATCGTCCATGAAAACTTCTAGAAAGCGTTCTATCATGTCGGAAAAGATTCCAACCATGCATCGTTGGAAAGTCGCAGGAGCGTTACATAGTCCAAATGGCATACGTCAATAAGCGAAGGTACCGAATGGACATGTGAAAGTTGTTTTCTCTTGATCTTCGGGAGCGATTGAAATTTGGTTATAGCCAGAATAACCATCAAGGAAACAGTAAAATTCATGGCCGGCTAAACGTTCGAGCATTTGGTCAATGAAAGGAAGAGGAAAGTGATCTTTACGTGTTGCGGCATTTAGTTTTCGGTAGTCAATGCAAACACGCCAACCCGTTTGAGTACGAGTTGGAATAAGCTCGTTTGAATTGTTCTTGACTACGGTTAGCCCGGACTTTTTCGGTACAACGTGAATTGGGCTAACCCATGAACTATCGGAGATTGGGTAAGTGATTTCGTTGCCGAGAAGTTTAAGAATTTCATCACGTACTGCATCTTTCATTTTTGGATTAAGCCTTCGTTGCGCGTCACGAACAGGCTTGGCATCATCGATTAAATGGATGCGATGTTGAACCAGAGCGGGACTAATTCCTTTTATATCGAAAATCGACCATCCCATTGCTTCCTTATTTTTCGAAAGGACGGAGAGAAGAGAAACTTCTTGGTCAAGAGAAAGATTGTTAGAAATGATAACAGGACAGGTTTCATTTTCACCTAAGTATGCGTACTTAAGGTGGTCGGGAAGCGGTTTGAGGTCCAACTTTGGAATTTTTTCGATCGAAGAATTGGGTTGAGATTCGGACTCAACTGGAAGAGATTCAAAAGGAAGAGTGTATTCAATATCGTTGGGAATTTTGTGAAACAATTTTTCATACTCGGCCTCACGTTCATCGTTAAGATCAAGTGTTTCGTTTTCAACATTTTCGTGAATAGCACTAACTTCCAACGTTTGGTCACAAGGTTCATTCGATTGGCTTTCAAGATTGAAAATATTAAGATCCAAAGTCATGTTTCCAAAAGAGATTTTCATTGATCCATTACGACAATTGATTAAGGCATTTGAGGTGGCTAAGAATGGTCGGCCTAAAATCAACGGAATTTGAATTGAGGGATTCGTCACAGGTTGTGTTACGAGAACGATAAAGTCAATGGGGAATATAAATTGCCCTACTCGAATGAGTACGTCTTCGATTTCTCCCACGGGCTTCTTAATGGAACGATCGACAAATTGAAGCGTAACTTTCGTGGGTTTGAGCTCACCTAAGCCTAATTGTTCGTACACGGAGTATGGAATCAAGTTGACACTCGCGCCTAAGTCTATCAAACATTTGTTAATCGTCTTGTCTCCAATTGTACACGAAATCGTAGGGCAACCAGGATCTTTATATTTAACGGGCATGATTGGGACAAGACTTCACTCAAACTGGCGGCTAAGAAGACTTTTTTGGGCACTTGAGTATGTCACTTTTGGGTGCATAAGTCCTTAAGAAATTTTGCGTAAGTGGGGACTTGTTGCACGATGTCAAGAAGCGGGATGTTAACCTTCACTTGTTTAAAAATTTCCATCATCTTTTCCTTTTGGTCCGAGTGTTTCTTTGGTCGAAGACGATGTGGAAATGGAACACGATACTCGGTAGGCGGGTATACTCGAGTAGAAGAAGAAGAATTTTGATTGTCGTTCGATTCGACGTTTGGCTCCAAGTTCTGTTCTGAGTCGTTCGTTGTTTTAGAAGCGTCGAGAAAAGTTTCCGGTAAATCATTTGGATTAACGACTTGATTATTGATTTGTTTACCAGAACGGAGAGTTGTGATAGCATTCAACTGGGTGACGTTGCTATCTTGAACAACATGGGCTTGATTTGAATTTGCGTTTTGATTTCTGGGATTTGGAAGGGGTTGGCTTGGGAATGTTCCACGTTCACGTTCACTTACAGACGTGGCTAATTGACTCATTTGCATTTCGAGTTTTGCAATCGATTGGTTTGTGTTTTGCATATATGAAGTCAATAAATTTTGCAAATTGCTGTTTGATTGAAGGCTTTGAGTAGTTGCCTTAGCCAACGTTTCAAGAGTTTTCTCAAGCGAAATTAAACGTTTATCGTCTTGTGGAGGATGAGCAGAATTTGGTGGAAATTTGGTTGTTGTGGTTGATTATGAGACGGGCCCGTAAAGTTTGGTTGAAAATTATTGGGCTGAAAGGGAGGATTCGAAGCATTATTCGGAAATGCTTGAAAATTGGGACGAATCGTATTCGTGTTGGGATTGTTTTGGCTCCACGCAAAATTCGGATGATTTCTCCAACCAGGGTTGTACGTTGGAGAAAACGGGTCGTTTTTGGTTTTATTGAAAGCATTGATTTGTTCAACGGAATTAGGACACTGATCGGCTATATGATTAGGATCGTTGCATTTATAACACATTGGTTGGGAAGCTTGGTTCGTTTGATTCGATGAGAAAACATTATCAATTTTTTTAATCATTGCATCGATCTTAGCTTCCAAAGCAACTGAAGATCCTATCGAGTGTGCACTCGATCGTGAGTATATTGATTTTTCGTTCGAGCGTTCCCATTGGGACGACTTTTCAGCGAGGTTTTCAAGAAATTGCCAAGCATCGTCATGATGTTGGGCAAGAAAATTGCCTTGGCACATTGATTCGAGCATGGTTCGTGAGCTGTTTTCGAGTCCATCGTATAAGATTTGGCAAATCGTCCATTTTTCAAAGTTATGGTGTGGACATTTTATCAAAAGCTCTTTGAATCTTTCAAAATATTTTCCAAATGGTTCACCCTTGAATTGATGAAAATTTACAATTTCGTTTCGAATTCTACTTGTTTTTTCCAAGGGGTAGAACTTTTTTAAGAAAGCTTTTACAAATTCTTCCCACGTTTTAATTGAGTTCGAAGGTAAGCTGTACAACCATTTTTCAGCGTAATCCGTAAGAGCAAATGGGATTAATCAAAGTTTGATTCCGTCATCAGAAAGTTGTTGGAGTTTAATGGTTGCACAAACTTGTTCGAATTTTGTCAAAAAGATGTATAGATCATCGTGCTCGAAATTGCCAAATTTTGGAAGCGTGGCAATATGGTTCGAATGGATTTCAAAATGGCTACCCGTAGGGGCGGGTAACGTGATGCAAGATGGAATAGAAACTCTATCGGGAAAGATTCTATGCATAAGAGTTCGAGAGGCGTTTTCGTTCGCCATTTCAGGAGGATCGTCTGCTCGAGTTAAACGGTTTGTAGAAGGGTCGCGAGTCCAACGATTCGTTGTTGTGTCACGAGTCCAAGTACTCATGCACAAGTGAAATTCGAGAAGAGAAATGAGTTAGAATGAGTTTAGGGAGTGAAAGAAGATTTGAAAACGTGTTTTTTTTTGAATTTTTTTTTTTACAAGGGAGAAAACTATTTAACAAGTGAGATTTATTTTCAAAAGAAAAGTTTAATTTTTATTTTGTTTTTGGTTTTTCAATTTTTTTTTATATGTTTTTGGTTTTGTATTTTTTTTGTTTTTTTGAATTTTCAAATATTTACCAAAAAGATTTTTTTTCTTAAGAAAATGGAAACTGATTTTTGTTTTTCAATTTTTTTTTCTTTTTTGAAAAGATTATATTTTTTTTTTGGGATTTTTGAATATTTTCAAAGGAAAGAAAGAAAAGGATTTTTTTTTTGAATGAAAAATCAAGTTAAAATTTACAAATTTTTTTTTGGATTTTTTTTTTTTTAAAATATGCATGAACTAATGCAACTAAATGAATGCAAAGGACTTAATTATAATTTTCTGTCCTTAGTAGCTCCTAACCCAAAATTGTATAATCACACTTTGTCTTAAATCAACAAAAATATTTCTCAGCCAGGTAACGGACAGGAGTTATCGGTGCACCACGAATCACCGTAGCAATGCAGCCGAAGGTTTAAGTACCTTCAGAGGAACAACCAGTATAATATTTACGTATCACCGTAATTTTTATAACTGGTTATTACTCTGCCGTAGCCTAGACACCAAGAAATAAAATCGTTCAAATAAAACAATTGTGAAGATACAATTAAGCCCTAAGTGAGCTCGTGACACCCTTAGGTCCAACGTCTAACCTTTATTATTAGTCAAATTCTACGATGAAATGCGTTTGTGGGCTAAGGAAAGGGTGATGAAATCCCTCACCTTATGTGAATTGGGGTATTGCCCTTAGAAAAGAAAATAAGATGAGATGAATGCAAAACAAGAAATTAAACGTGCATTAACAATGCAACTAAAATGAAGTTTGTTTTTGGTTTTTTGGATTTTGAATTTTTTTTTAATGCAAATGCAAGCAACCAACAATGCGAATAAAGATGGAAGCACAATACCAGAGCGTGCAGATTATTTTAGCAATATTTTTTTTAGCGGCGATTTTTCTTAGCAAAGCAAAGCAGTTTATTTGTTGGCAAACACTTTTCCCTTTTGAATTTCTGCTTTGACAACCTGAAATGAAGAACAAGATATATTTACAAAATTTTTTTTACATATCCAACGAAATAAAACGAAGGAAAATAACACAACTGTTTGAAATCAAAGGAAACAAAACAAAAGATTTTCAAACAAAACTTTTTTTTTGTATATCAAAGGAGAAACTAAACAAAGTAAAATCAAAACTATTGAAACAAAAGAACCAAAACAAAACAAGTTTTTCTATGACAATTGTTTTTTTTTTTGGTAGGAATTAAACAAAACAATAAAAGACAAAAGAAGACACACTAAAATCAAACACTCACAAGCCCCAAAAAATTCAAAATCTTCACTAAACAAACTCTTTTTTTTTTGTTTTTTTTTTGGAAAGGAAACTTAAAAGTAGGGTTTTACTTAAAAAAAAAAATTTAAAACACAAAAAGATTCAATAAATCATACTCACACATCCACTAAACAAAACCCGAATTACCCCAAATCACCCAAACTAAAAAAAACTTTCTTTTTTAAGCATATAAAAGAAAACTATTTTTATTTAACAAAGAAGACTACAAAACAAAGCAAAACAAACAATTATTCACTTTAAACTAAACAAAAAATAGCCCATAGCCCAAATATAAGCATCCACCCCAAACTATTATCACCCCACAATTATTCACGCACCCAAAATCAAATCAGTGAAATCAGCAATAAATACACACCTGAAAACAAATAAACATTTCCTCGATTCTCACATGTAAAATTAGCAATAAATCAAAATCGAATACCAAAATTTTAGAAACTAGCTCGGGTTTGCTCACGATTTGAGGTGCGGTTTCTGCTCTCGGTGTGGGGTTATGATTGAGGGGTCACGATTTGTGTAGTGATTGGGGAGAAAAGGTAAAGTTTTTTTTTTCGTGGTGTTGATTCGGAGTGTGGTGATTTGAGGATGATTGGCGGTTTGGGGATTCAGGTTGAGGATTTTGAGGAGTAGTGGATTGGCTATTTGGTAGCAGGCAGCGGTGAGAAGTGACGTGACGTAGGATGAGGCAGGGGAGTGGAGAGGTTCTGGCAATGTTCTACGAAGACAAAGGTGATGTTTGATATGAGTTGTCGAGCTGCGCGATGAAGTTCCGGTTTACGATGCAGGTGATGATCGATGAGGTTAGTAGTGGCAGTTCGTGGATTTGCGATTGGAGGTGAAGCGGTGGCCGTTTATGGCAATTTGGGGGTGAGTTCGAGCACTGCAGGGGAGGAGGCTTGATGGCAATGGTATGTAGATTTATGCAATGGTTGGTTTGTGAATTTGTTGGTGACAGCGATGTGGTTAACGGCAGTTTTGTTGTGACGAGGAAGATCAGCAGTGAAGTTGTATGGTGATGGTCTGTGTTTTTTTGGTGTGTGCACTGCACTGGTGGTAGGAAATAGAAATGGTGATGTGTGTTTGTTTTGCCAGTGCAAGGTGTGAATGGTTTGGTGAAACTGCAGGCAGGCAAGGCAGGGATGGAAGTTGTGTTAATGATGTCAAGGCAGAGGTTGGATGCAAAGGTTGTAAGGTGGAGGAAGGTTGTTGAACTGCCGTAGTTGCTGTCTGTGTTTGGGGTATTGCTGGTTGTAGTTGTTATTGCCAGAGAAGTTAGGTAATGTATGGATCGGCTGCAATGAATAGGGGAAGGAAGTTTGGGCAGTGGCAAATCAAGTGATTAAAGTGGTTGAAAGAGGATGTTAGTTATGGCGTGTTGGTCTGATATGGAAATGTGGATGTAAATGGAGTGACAGTCTTGTATGAAGATTATGTTTGTACTGTGATGTACTTGAAAGTGAAATGAGAGAGGTATGGCGTTTGAGGCAGTTGCACTGAAGTGTTGAAGAGGTGGCGATGTGGTTATTGTTGACTGGAGCAGCGGTATTATGTGTGGCCGGTGCATAGTTTTGTTGAAGTTTGGGGGAAGCAGTAATGTGGAGGAATGGTTTGGTTGTGTATTTTTGGTTATAGCAGTGGATGGTGATAGGGTGGTTGAAGAAGTGATATATGCAGCAAACAGGCAGTGAACAGAGAAGGGGAAATGCACAGAAAAGATTTGGAAATCAAATTTGTAAAAGGAAATTGAATTGTATATTGTAACTGAAATTATAAAGAAAATGAATAGGAAATAAAATATTTATGTTTTGGTTTTGAAATTTTGTATGTTTTTTTTTATGGAAATAGAAATGCAAATGCAAAATAAAAAACTACATACACACAAAAAAATGCAAGCACAAATCAAACACACACAACATTTTTTTTAAAATGCACTCAACACACAAAGCAAACACACAATATAATCAAAAGAAAATAATTCGAAGAATATAAAATTAAAATCAAATCAATTCCCTGGCAACGACGCCAAGAACTTGTTCGTCGACGGAAATTCTATCGGTTTAAAAAACCGTCGAACGAATTTAGAGATAAAAATAACCGCAAGCGCACGGTGTACAAATGTAGCATGCGCCGAATACGGGTCGATCCACAAGGAATTGTTAATTTAAATTTCCTACTCAATCAAATTAACCCAAAGTTGAGAAATTGTTAACTAGAAATAAAATGAGGCTAACACTAGAAAAATGTGATTCGAAATCTATTAGACTAAAGAACAATTTAGAGGCAAATCCACTCTCAAATTTTTGTAAATCAACAAACATATAAATTATGATCTCTAACTTTGATATTAAGTGGAATAATCATTGTATTTATCATAAGTATGGTTTGTTTATGTTATTATTTAACATAACTCAAACCATCAAACTATAATACAACAATTATACCACTTATAATTCTCATGAAAATGAAGGCAAAGCAAAAGCTATTTTAAGTATGATCTATTTACTATTGTAACTAGTAATATAGATCATCAAATTTCATTTTTACTTTCATTTCATAATCAAAAATTAATTAGCAAATGATGATGTAAATTGTGTTTATGTTGAATAAGAATAGCTCATTTGCATAAGCAATATAAGCTATCAAACCCACTTGTATAAACTTACATCAAAATTCACATTCATGAAGCATAAACAAAGATATCATAAATCATAAAAATGTTGAAATTACATAAAGTTAGAGAGCTTCATCACCCCTAAATTGAAGGGGTTTAGCTACTCATTTGCGGCATTGAAGCATCACATGTAAGTTTCAACATTAAAAAGAGAAGAAAAATAGAAAATAAGTAAAGAAGGCAAAAGAGATTAGCTACTAACTACTTGCATAAACATGAATCTAAGATATGAATATAAGGAGAAAGAGAGCATAGAAATAAACATTAACAATAAAACAAAGAAAAGCATGTAGAAAAGAGAGAAGAAAGAGGCTTGAAAGCCATTTTTATTTCATAGAACATTGTGCTTACACTTGATTTCTTAATTTCCTAAGTAAGATGAAAGAGTAGAAGATAGTTTCACATACATAAGAGGGCTATATGTACATGCATAAAACCCTAATTCTATTTTTAGGGGGCTACCAAAAATGCCCTTTAGGAAGTGTGACCAACAAGTAACCATTAACCACTAATTAATCCATTATTTGTTTTGCATGAAGCTTTAACCTCCACTTAGTTGTCCATTAGCTTCAAATTGTACTTTTAGGTAAGTGGGTGGGGTCCTCCATGTTCATGGCTTGAATTATTTCCCTCTTCTTTCCTTTGTATTCATTTGTGCATGCATATATCTTTATATAAGCCTCTTCCATATGGATCCAAATTCCTATAAAAATTATCAAAAAAATGTCCAAGTAAAAATTCTTATATTGACACATGCACGAAATAACCGTTTTGCCCCTGAATGAAGAGGAAAATATGATGGTTGGAAATAATTGAATTTTGGTTTTAAACATGTTAAAATGCCCAAATATGATGATTATTTAAATAAAAAGAGATAAAATATGGATGTAAATATATGCACAATTACGTGCATATCACTAACAAAACAAGAAAGGGGCAACCGGCGAGATAATGAACTTAACAAAGTCGAACAATGAAGTGAACAAGGAAAGCAACTCAAAATTGAACAATGAAATGAATAATGGTTCAAGTTCATAGGCCACAAATAAGTGCACAAATAAGTTCAGTGTGCACAACCTTGAACAACCAAATAAGTGCTAGTGTAATGCATAACTCTCATATCACCAGCAAATTCAAAAAATTCCAGTCAGATATACAAATTCAGGTGAACAAGGTAGAACGCTCGAAGTCAATATATTCAACCAAGTAAGAATATATTCGATCATATCAGAGAACTTAACAATTAAACGAGTCAAGGTCATAAAGTAGAAAATCAAAAAACAAAGTGGTCAAAAATATATGTAGCAATACAAAATCAACATCCAATGTTTAAAATCCAAAGTCAAGTCTAGATCAAAAATGCAGAAAATAAATTCCTATATAAATCCACCTCATCATTGGCTCTTAAAATCGAAGTCGAGATCAATACAAAATCGTAAGGGGCAGAAGTCAAAACATATATCAATCGAAGAATACTTGACAAATTAAAGCTAGCTTGAACGAATGCGACCATAAAATAGAAACCAATTTCTTTATCAAGCTGATTTAAACCCTAATTCCAGAAGATGAGTCGAAAAAAAGTTTAAATTTAGGGTTCTGTCGATTTGATTTTGAGAAAAGAGAAATAAATTTTGAGAAGGGGGAAAATTTCGAGAAGAGGAAAATATATTTTGATAAGACAGAATGAAAAGAAAGTGAAAAGGGAATAATTAAGGAACGCGGCCACAAAAATATTGAGAGGGAAATTATGCAGCCAAAACTTAAATTTTTTGATAACTTCAATCAGACATCAGATAAAGCGTTGTTTGAAGGATAAACATGAACATAGAGATTTCAGGGGCTATTTAAATAATACATTATTTTATCCATATGTTGTGTGAAACAGTGGTAAATAGTGGGGTAACAGAAAATCTACCTTATGTTGTATGATTGTTGTTGTCTAATTCACTTTATGACACAAAGTGGAAAGTTGGGATACAGTACCCCCAAAATATAAGAATGACATTTGGAATTAATTGCTCGTAAGTTAAAACTGATTTGTACCACTTTCAGTTTTCTTTGTAAATATATTTTTCCACATTGCTTCTTTTTTACGTAAACAACTCTTAATTTCATAAACATTTTACGAACTAGAGTAAGATGCAAATGACATGTCCACCAACAATTATGACAATTCGATAATGACGAAGATAGGTTGAAAAATTATCCACCAACAATTAACCAAGAAGATTGGGATGAGTTCTTGAAAAATGAAGCAAAACTCGGTGCAAGAAAAAGAAGAGATTAAAAAATAAGATCAATGTACAAGTATGATCATCATACTGGACTTATAAGTCACGCTGTATTAGAACATAAAATGGTATTTTTGTTTCAACTTTTTTTATTAAATAAGTAAATAGAGACATACTACTTTTGCATTAAATAAGTAAATATCATCATTTACCAAGCTCTTCTACCTTATGGTAGAGCGAACATGTTCAAAAATATCGTCTTCTATTTATAGTTTATATACCCAATTAAATTGATTTACTTATTTACTGATTATTTAACCGATTTGCAGATATGTTTATGAGCACTTATCAATATGTAATGTTTGATCATACTTACTAAAACTAAATATATAAAAACATGATTATAGTATCCAATTGTTTTATGTTTGCAATAATCAGCTCCAATTGGCAAAAAGATAAGTTAGTGTTTGTTTTGTTATTTTTAGTTTTAGCTTTTCGTCAACACAAAAAGGTATTACCGTAAACGATCAATTTAGAAAACGAAGTTAACATACAAAATAAAAAATAACTTTATTTTATTTTCCGTATTTTGGGAAATAACGCAAGCATGTGAAATAATTCATTTTTCCATCGTCTCTCTATCCCTTTCTCCTTTCCATTTGTCTTTCTTTCATCCCCTCCGTCGTCTCTTTATTTTACTCATATTTGACATACATTTTGAAAATTGAAAACACAAAATTCGATTTTGTACCAAACTCCACCTAAATTTTTATCTGTTTAGTCATGTAACAAAAATATATTATCATCTTTGGGCAGTCATGGATTAATTAGCAATATGTAATTTTTCAACTAAGATCATAGCTGCTACAGGTGATATAGTTCAATAATCATGTTACCAGATAAAATTCATTTTTTACTTAAACCATGAAGATTATTTTTATTGACTACTATGAGTATTTAGTTTCTGAGAATCAACATCCAAGTCCATTTTCAATATAATCAACTTGATATCTATACTTCTTGTTACAATTTACAAATAACAATTGGTATTAGTGCAAAACATCCATTTTATTTCGAATTTGGGGAAATGATTTTGTTTAGAATTTATATAACTTATACCGAATGTGTTGACTTGAGCACCTAACGATGATCATAGGACAATTAATACTACTGAAATACCAAAATTGCTAGAAAGAACCAAACACAATATTGTATATAATCAATCAAGTAAACCCGGTAACCTTGAGAATGATACGAGGATTAAAAGCAATCTCGTCGACAGTAGGAAGAATTTTATTGAGCACTCTCGGCCTCAAATAAATCAATTCAACTCAACTATTCAGTTCAATTGAATAGTGCTGAAGGCAAATGCTATCTAAAGAAACATCGATCCTATAATCTGCGTCTTAAATCAACTCCATCAACGTCCTTTCATACCCATAAACTTTTAATCCAACATTTGATACCTTCAAAATAGATATTGTATATATACATTAAAGGTAAGGTTGTAAGTGTGTGAATATAACTGTAAGCTACTTTATTTATTAAAGTTGAAAGAATTGGATAAATATCTTAAATTGCAGTGTGATTCACCAGAGTATAAACCAAATTCTGAATGTCATGATTATCTGATAACAGACAGTGACGTTATTAGCTTTTGCATGTTATCATAATCAATGTCGTTATTAGCTTTACCTTCTGTATTTATCATTCTTCTATCTAGTATATTTTCATGCTCTTCATTTACTTACTAGTTTATGGGATTTGTAAATGACATGTGATTGAGCATTGATGTACCACTATGTTTTTTGTCTTCATTGTACAAGTCTCGCTGTCATCTTTTTTGTTATGGCCAGTAAAATCCAACAAAAGAAATCACAACTCATCAAATATGTAAGAAAACTCACACGAAAAAGTATGGTACCACATCAGATTCAGCTTCCGCGTACTTCGTAAGTTAAACAAATAATAATTCAGCTATTCTATAAAGTTTTCGTAATAAATAACATCTCAATTATTATTATATTTTAGGATAAAATTCCAAAAGAAAATAAATCAGTTATTAATAGTGATGAAAAAGACTTGTCATTGGACGAAGATATCATATCACAAGTGTTCAGTAAAGATAAAAGAGGTTGAAGTATTGAAACTAAATATCAAGGACCCAAGTTAAGGCTTTTAATATTGCATGTAAACAACTCAAAAAGGCTCAAGGAGCTCGGAAGACTTGAAAGCTATGATGGATAATATAGAGGGTACATCGAAGACATTGGTGGACTTGTTCAAGAGATATGTGGATCAGAGAAATCGTACATCGGACATTGCTTTAAATGAAGGAGGAAGTGGTACACCTCATGGAAGTGTTGGAAGAATGCTTAACAATAACGTTGCCAATTTTTTGAATTCGTTCGATTTGGCTAATAAAAAATGCAAAATCCTGAACGTTAACCTAGAGGTCATTGTAACAACCTCTGTATGTAGAGATTCGACAGCGTTCGTTATACAAGGAAAACATGTACCTTCAACACATGAGAAGTTGATTGTGGACAATATACTGTCGCTAGAAGAGTAAACAAGCAAATAAAATCATCCTCTTGTTATGACCTTTGGTGAAGTTGGAATTGGTGGTTATGTGTGCCATCCAAAAACTAACATTCGATACACGTAGACACTTAAGCATGTATTATTATATTTTAGCAATTTAAAATGATTTTATCTGTTTTTAAATTGGATGTGTGCTCATATAAATTTGAATCATCAAATTTTAGTTAGATTCACTAATAATTCTATGTAAATACTTATTTTTAGTCCAAAAAATTGAATTAATTATCCTTGTAGTTTAAATTTTGAATTAACTGTACGTTATCCTTATAGTTCAAAAATTGAATTAATTATGTTTAGTTTGTGCTACCATCTTACAATAGTACAAGGGTAACGTATATTTAATTAATTCAATTTTTACATTGTAAGATGGTGCCACCACTACAAGGAACGTAGTGATTTCCGAAGGCTCAAAGCCGTCGACGGCCATCGGAAACCATCGGAAATTCCATCAGAATACGAAACATGACTTTCTTCCATTTCTGAGGGAACCGACGACGGCTTTGCGACGGCGTCTGATGGATTTTTCAAAGAATGTTTCGACGTTTTTTCCGACGGTTCTGACGTTCATGTGGCTTAAAAACATGTCAAACATCCGTCAGAAGCCGTCAGAGATTTCGATTGGAAAGCCATCGGAATAATTCGACCTATAAGCCGTCGGTAGCCGTCGAAAATCTGAGTAAATTTTTTTTTTCAAGCATCAAAACAGCACGTTAATATCAATATATATGATAACGCTTCAATATATATATATATATATATCTGTGTGTGTGTGTCTATATATATATATCAGCTATATAAGCTAAAATATCAATATAAAACAAACCGTCCATCATCATCCAACCGCAATATCTACATCCAACATCAATGTACAATATATATATCCAATATCAAACCCTACAAATCAACATCAAACACCACATGTCCACAAATCAACCTCACAAACTCTCATTGTGTATATTTACAAGTTTCAAAAACAAAAACTACAAAACATACCTCACGACTCTTCATCGACTCCAGAAACACCAGACAAAGGGAATGCTCCATGACGCTCCATATACTTAGCCAAAAATTGGTTCAGTTGCTCATTTGCGCTGCACGTAGGCGGCCCTGCTCCTGCAATTGTGAAATCTGTTGTCGAAGCTCATTAATCTCACTATCATCCTGAGCTGATAAGCCCTTTGTGAGGCCTGAGCCTACAAAACAAGTTAAAATACGTTTAAGTTATTGCTTAACTGTTATAAAAATTACGCAATTTTTACAACTTAGTTAATTTTTATAAATTACTGATTGACTACCATAGCCATAGCGCCTATCTCTCTATGTCGAGTTCATAACGGAGTCGAAGATAACGTCCTCCTCCTCAGTGGTCAATTGCTCCTGTCCCGAATGCTCAAGCATCTACGCAAGTACTTGCATAAAATTTTCCTACAACGTAAAATTAAATACAATTAAATATTACATGATATTATTATAATATTTTATAACTAATTAATTAAATGAACATTATTAATAACTTATAACTTAAAATATAGTTACATGTGCGGCCTATGCTTTATCATCATCATGCCCAACATACGTCACTGATATATGATTTGCATATCAAACATTCAACTTGTGCTTTTTGTCTTACCTTTTTCTTTAGATGATTTAAGTACCTGTAAGAATAATTACAATTAAATTTTATTACATGTAGTTAAACTAAAATTTAACATACTCAATATTAAAACCTTTTAAATGGATACATCGATCCATATTGTATAGGACCTTGAAGATGTGCTTGGAACGAAAGATGAATGGGTAAATGCTCTATTACATGAAAGAAACTCGGAGGAAATATTTTCTCCAGTTTGCAAAGCAGTATAGGAATTTCTTCCTCAAGTTACGTAGACAATCAAATTTTAATGTAGTTGAATAAAGATTCTTATAAAACAAACTAAGTATGGTTACAATAGTCCAAACTTTTGGGGGCTATAGCTCTTTGAAAGCAATGGGTAACAAATGTTCCATCATGACATGACAATCATGACTTTTCATCCCACTCAGTTGATCATTTATATAGTCGACACATCCACGAATATTAGAGGAAATATCACTGCGAAATCTTAATCATTTCACCCACTAACTTGGTTACTGTCTAGCTTATAACATGCTTTGGATTTTTTGTGTCATTTGGCTTCATATGAAGCATAGGATGATTGCATGTTGCCTCTATATCACGTCTTGATTCAGATCGTCTTTAGTCCTTCCTTTGACATTTAGAACCGTGTTAAATACATCATCTAACACATTTTTCTCGTTGTCCTTCACGTCGATATTTTGACGAATTAGGAGATTTATGCAATAAGGCAACTCCCAAAATTTACTTTGTTTGCACCAATTACCAATCGTCAATTTACCTTGAATTTTTTTCGCTAGTTTCATGTATCTTTGAATAATCCATTACAAGGTCATCAATATCTTCGCTTGACCAAATCGTTGGTGGTCATAAGGTCTCAAGTCTATTATTTGTAAAGTTTTTTATCTTTATAAAAGGATAATTAACATGGACACCGGTGACAGTCAAACCACAAAATTTTCTTCCCATGCGGTAAAGAAAAAGCTCGTGTTTCTTCCATACTATAAGCTAGACGACCAGCCATACTTCAACCCGAAAGCACTGCATATGTAGGAAAATCGCTTATAATCAACCGCAAAGAAATAAACGTATGAAAATTCTTTTTTTTTTTTTGAAATATCGTATGTTTCAACACCTTCACAGCACAATGTTTCAAATCTTCAATCAACGGTTGTAAATATATGTCGATTTCTTATGTCGGATCTTCAGGACCAGGGACGATGATTATGAGAAACATATACGGAGTTTTCATACACATCCACGGAGGTAAATTGTAAGGTGTAACGATTATAGACCAAATGAATATTTTGAACCAAATTGAGAGAATAGTGAAAACCCATCCATACATAACCCAAGTCTAACATTACTGCTCTCCGCTACGAAAGAGAGGTGTGTCTTATCAAAATGCTTACATGCTTCTCCATCAGCTGGGTGTGTTAACGTACCTTCTTCCTGTATTTTCACACAGTGCCATCTCATATGATGCGCGGATACTGAAGATGCTTATAACCTTTGAAGCCATGGAGTGAAAGGTAAGTAATTATACGCTTGGACGGAACTTCTTTTCCCTTCTTTTTCTTAGTTTGTAACTTTCCTGATTGCATATTTTACAATTCCTAAGATTGATGTCTTCTTTCCAAAATAACATGCAACAATTTAAACATGTATCTATTTTCTGATACGGTAAACCAAAACCCGACATAAGTTTTTTTACTTCATAATGATTTTCGCACATTAATTTATCGGGTGTCAAATGCCATTTTGTAGCTTGTACTATAGCCGTAAACCCAGCTTCTGTGAAGTTGTATTTTGATTTGATCGCAATGTATTCTGCAGTTACTGATACTTGAGTACCACTTATTAACCATCCCAAATGGGTTTCTTGGCAGCATCCAATAAATCATAAAAAACATTTGCTTGAACACTTGGTTCTTTTTCGACATTAACGTCATTGCCATCAACTTCAACAGTTGGGAACATTGAACGTGCTGCATGTTCAACCATACCTTCTATGAGATTTGTCGGGACAACTTCGGCATCCACCTTCTCTTCCGAATGTATGGGATTAGGTGCTATAAGCACTGCATGACGATCCCACACCAAATAATTCGATACGAAACCACTAATTTAGCGCAAATGAATTATTACCATATCTGGTATCAAATGCTTCTATAATTTGCAACTACTACATGGAAAACGAATTTCTTCGTTGTTCCCACTATTACTTAAAGTGAATTCAATAAAGACATGTACACCATTTTGAAAATGTTCACTTATTGAGCCTTCATTCTCTCTTCATTGTTGGAACATCCAGCTCCGATCAATAAAATAGTTGACCATTTTTTCTACTTTGAAACATAAAAACGTATTAATAATTTACGTATTGACATTTTATTTTTCAATTAAATCATAAACTTAAATTTTCACAATTATATAATATTATTCTATTTAATTTTATTTTCAAATGAATTTACACAAATAATAGATTTCAGGGGCTATTCAAATAATAGATTATTTTATTCATATGTTGTGTGAAACAGTGGTAAATAGTGGGGTAACAGAAAATCTACCTTATGTTGTATGATTGCTTTTGTCTGATTCACTTTATGGCACAAAGTGGAAAGTTGGGATACAGTACCCCCAAAATATAAAAATGACATTTGGAATGAATTGCTCGTAAGCTAAAACTGATTTGTACCACTTTCAGTTTTCTTTGTAAATATATTTTTCCACATTGCTTCTTTTTTACGTAAACAACTCTTAATTTCATAAACATTTTACGAACTAGAGCAAGATGCAAATGACATGTCCACCAACAATTATGAGAATTCGATAATGACGAAGATAGGTTGAAAAATTATCCATCAACAATTAACCAAGAAGATTGGGATGAGTTCTTGAAAATGAAGCAAAACTCGTTGCAAGAAAAAGAAGAGATTAAAAAAGTAAGATCAATGTACAAGTATGATCATCATACTGGACGTATAAGTCACGTTGTATTAGAACATAAAATGGTATTTTTGTTTCAACTTTTTTTATTAAAATAAGTAAATAGAGACATACTACTTTTGTATTAAATAAGTAAATATCCTCATTTACTAAGCTCTTCTACCTTATGGTAGAGCGGACATGTTCAAAAATATCGTCTTCTATCTATAGCTTATATACCCAGTTAAATTGATTTACTTATTTACTGATTATTTAACTGATTTGCAGATATGTTTATGAGCACTTATCAATATGTAATGTTTGATCATACTTACTAAAACTAAATATATAAAAACATGATTATAGTATCCAATGATTTTATGTTTGCAATAACCAGCTCCAATTGGCAAAAAGATAGGTTAGTGTTTGTTTTGTTATTTTTAGTATTGGGTTTTCGTTAACACATAAAGGTATTGCCGTAAATGATCAATTTAGAAAACGAAATAAACTTACAAAATAGAAACCAACTTTCTTTTATTTTTCGTGTTTTGGAAAATAACGCAAGCATGTGAAATAATTCATTTTTCCGTCGTCCATTTATCCCCTTCTTCCTTCCATTTGTCTTTCTTTCATCCCCTCCGTCGTCCCTTTATTCTACTTATATTTGACGTACATTTTGAAAATTGAAAACACAAAATTCGATTTTGTACCAAACTCCACCTAAACTTTTATTTGTTTAGTCATATAACAAAAATATATTATCATCTTTGGGCAATCATGGATTAATTAGCAATATGTAATTTTTCAACTAAGATCATAGCTGCTACAGGTGATATAGTTCAATAATCATGTTACCAGATAAAATTCATTTTTTACTTAAACCATGAAGATTATTTTTATTGACTACTATGAGTATTTAGTTTCTGAGAATCAAAATCCAAGTCCATTTTCAATATAATCAACTTGATATCTATACTTCTTGCATTACAATTTACAAATAACAATTGGCGTTAGTGCAAAACATCCATTTTATTTCGAATTTGGGGAAATGATTTTGTTTAGAATTTATATAACTTATATCGAATGTGTTGACTTGAGCACCTAACGATGATCATAAGACAATTAATACTACTGAAATACCAAAATTGCTAAAAAGAACCAAACACAATATTGTATATAATCAATCAAGTAAACCGGTAACCTTGAGAATGATACGAGGATTAAAGGCAATCTCGTCGACAGTAGGAAGAATCTTATTGAGCACTCTCGGCCTCAAATAAATCAATTCAACTCAACTATTCAGTTCAATTGAATAGTGCTGAAGGCAAATGCTATCTAAAGAAACATCGATCCTATAATCTGCGTCTTAAATCAACTCCATCAACGTCCTTTCATACCCATAAACTTTTAGTCCAACATTTGATACCTTCAAAATAGATATTGTATATATACATTAAAGGTAAGGTTGTAAGTGTGTGAATATAACTGTAAGCTACTTCATTTATTAAAGTTGAAAGAATTGGATAAATATCTTGAATTGCAGTGTGATTCACCAGAGTATAAACCAAATTCTGAATGTCATGATTATCTGATAACAGACAGTGACGTTATTAGCTTTTGCATGTTATCATAATCAATGTCGTTATTAGCTTTGCCTTCTGTATTTATCATTCTTCTATCTAGTATATTTTCATGCTCTTCATTTACTTACTAGTTTATGGGATTTGTAAATGACATGTGATTGAGCATTGATGTACCACTATGTTTTTTGTCTTCATTGTACAAGTCTCGCTGTCATCTTTTTTGTTATGGCCAGTAAAATCCAACAAAAGAAATCACAACTCATCAAATATGTAAGAAAACTCACACGAAAAAGTATGGTACCACATCAGATTCAGCTTCCGCGTACTTCGTAAGTTAAACAAATAATAATTCAGCTATTCTATAAAGTTTTCGTAATAAATAACATCTCAATTATTATTATATTTTAGGATAAAATTCCAAAAGAAAATAAATCAGTTATTAATAGTGATGAAAAAGACTTGTCATTGGATGAAGATATCATATCACAAGTGTTCAGTAAAGATAAAAGAGGTTGAAGTATTGAAACTAAATATCAAGGACCCAAGTTAAGGCTTTTAATATTGCATGTAAACAACTCAAAAAGGCTCAAGGAGCTCGAAAGACTTGAAAGCTATGATGGATAATATAGAGGGTACATCGAAGACATTGGTGGACTTGTTCAAGAGATATGTGGATCAGAGAAATCGTACATCGGACATTGCTTTAAATGAAGGAGGAAGTGGCACACCTCATGGAAGTGTTGGAAGAATGCTTAACAATAACGTTGCCAATTTTTTGAATTCGTTCGATTTGGCTAATAAAAAATGCAAAATCCTGAACGTTAACCTAGAGGTCATTGTAACAACCTCTGTATGTAGAGATTCGACAGCGTTCATTATACAAGGAAAACATGTACCTTCAACACATGAGAAGTTGATTGTGGACAATATACTGTCGCTAGAAGAGAAAACAAGCAAATAAAATCATCCTCTTGTTATGACCTTTGGTGAAGTTGGAATTGGTGGTTATGTGTGCCATCCAAAAACTAACATTCGATACACGTAGACACTTAAGCATGTATTATTATATTTTAGCAATTTAAAATGATTTTATCTGTTTTTAAATTGGATGTGTGCTCATATAAATTTGAATCATTAAATTTTAGTTAGATTCACTAATAATTCTATGTAAATACTTATTTTTAGTCCAAAAAATTGAATTAATTATCCTTGTAGTTTAAATTTTGAATTAACTATACGTTATCCTTATAGTTCAAAAATTGAATTAATTATGTTTAGTTTGTGCTACCATCTTACAATAGTACAAGGGTAACGTATATTTAATTAATTCAATTTTTACATTGTAAGATGGTGCCACCACTACAAGGAACGTAGTGATTTCCGAAGGCTCAAAGCCGTCGACGGCCATCGGAAACCATCGGAAATTCCATCAGAATACGAAACATGACTTTCTTCCATTTCTGAGGGAACCGACGACGGCTTTGCGACGGCGTCTGATGGATTTTTCAAAGAATGTTTCGACGTTTTTTCCGACGGTTCTGACGTTCATGTGGCTTAAAAACATGTCAAACATCCGTCAGAAGCCGTCAGAGATTTTGATTGGAAAGCCATCGGAATAATTCGACCTATAAGCCGTCGGTAGCCGTCGAAAATCTGAGTAAATTTTTTTTTCAAGCATCAAAACAGCACGTCAATATCAATATATATGATAACGCTTCAATATATATAAATATATATATATGTGTGTGTGTGTGTGTGTGTGTGTGTGTGTGTGTGTCAGCTATATAAGCTAAAATATCAATATAAAACAAACCGTCCATCATCATCCAACCGCAATATCTACATCCAACATCAATGTACAATATATATATCCAATATCAAACCCTACAAATCAACATCAAACACCACATGTCCACAAATCAACCTCACAAACTCTCATTGTGTATATTTACTAGTTTCAAAAACAAAAACTACAAAACATACCTCACGACTCTTCATCGACT
Organism: Allium cepa; assembly: GCA_030765085.1. Classification (NCBI taxonomy): domain Eukaryota; kingdom Viridiplantae; phylum Streptophyta; class Magnoliopsida; order Asparagales; family Amaryllidaceae; genus Allium; species Allium cepa. The sequence goes on from CM060941.1 coordinate 7,668,179, forward strand.
CCAGAAACACCAGACGAAGGGAATGCTCCATGACGCTCCATATACTTAGCCAAAAATTGGTTCAGTTGCTCATTTGCGCTGCACGTAGGCGGCCCTGCTCCTGCAATTGTGAAATCTGCTGTCGAAGCTCATTAATCTCACTATCATCCTGAGCTGATAAGCCCTTTGTGAGGCCTGAGCCTACAAAACAAGTTAAAATACGTTTAAGTTATTGCTTAACTGTTATAAAAATTACGCAATTTTTACAACTTAGTTAATTTTTATAAATTACTGATTGACTACCATAGCCATAGCGCCTATCTCTCTATGTCGAGTTCATAATGGAGTCGAAGATAACGTCCTCCTCCTCAGTGGTCAATTGCTCCTGTCCCGAATGCTCAAGCATCTACGCAAGTACTTGCATAAAATTTTCCTACAACGTAAAATTAAATACAATTAAATATTACATGACGTTATTATAATATTTTATAACTAATTAATTAAATGAACATTATTAATAACTTATAACTTAAAATATAGTTACATGTGCGGCCTATGCTTTATCATCCTCATGCCCAACATACGTCATTGATATATGATTTGCATATCAAACATTCAACTTGTGCTTTTTGTCTTACCTTGTTCTTTAGATGATTTAAGTACCTGTAAGAATAATTACAATTAAATTTTATTACATGTAGTTAAACTAAAATTTAACATACTCAATATTAAAACCTTTTAAATGGATACATCGATCCATATTGTATAGGACCTTGAAGATGTGCTTGGAATGAAAGATGAATAGATAAATGCTCTATTACATGAAAGAAACTCGGAGGAAATATTTTCTCCAGTTTGCAAAGCAGTATAGGAATTTCTTCCTCAAGTTACGTAGACAATCAAATTTTAATGTAGTTGAATAAAGATTCTTATAAAACAAACTAAGTATGGTTACAATAGTCCAAACTTTTGGGGGCTATAGCTCTTTGAAAGCAATGGGTAACAAATGTTCCATCATGACATGACAATCATGACTTTTCATCCCACTCAGTTGATCATTTATATAGTCGACACATCCACGAATATTAGAGGAAATATCACTGCGAAATCTTAATCATTTCACCCACTAACTTGGTTACTGTCTAGCTTATAACATGCTTTGGGTTTTTTGTGTCATTTGGCTTCATATGAAGCATAGGATGATTGCATGTTGCCTCTATATCACGTCTTGATTCAGATCATCTTTAGTCCTTCCTTTGACATTTAGAACCGTGTTAAATACATCATCTAACACATTTTTCTCGTTGTGCTTCACGTCGATATTTTGACGAATTAGGAGATTTATGCAATAAGGCAACTCCCAAAATATACTTTGTTTGCACCAATTATCAATCGTCAATTTACCTTGAATTTTTTTCGCTAGTTTCATGTATCTTTGAATAATCCATTACAAGGTCATCAATATCTTCGCTTGACCAAATCGTTGGTGGTCATAAGGTCTCAAGTCTATTATTTGTAAAGTTTTTTATCTTTATAAAAGGATAATTAACATGGACACCGGTGACAGTCAAACCACAAAATTTTCTTCCCATGCGGTAAAGAAAAAGCTCGTGTTTCTTCCATACTATAAGGACAAGCTAGACGACCAGCCATACTTCAACCCGAAAGCACTGCATATGTAGGAAAATCGCTTATAATCAACCGCAAAGAAATAAACGTATGAAAATTCTTTTTTTTTTTTTTGAAATATCGTATGTTTCAACACCTTCACAGCACAATGTTTCAAATCTTCAATCAACGGTTGTAAATATATGTCGATTTCTTATGTCGGATCTTCAGGACCAGGGACGATGATTATGAGAAACATATACGGAGTTTTCATACACATCTACGGAGGTAAATTGTAAGGTGTAACGATTATAGACCAAATGAATATTTTGAACCAAATTGAGAGAATAGTGAAAACCCATCCATACATAACCCAAGTCTAACATTACTGCTCTCCGCTACGAAAGAGAGGTATGTCTTATCAAAATGCTTCCATGCTTCTCCATCAGCTGGGTGTGTTAACGTACCTTCTTCCTGTATTCTCACACAGTGCCATCTCATATGATGCGCGGATACTGAAGATGCTTATAACCTTTGAAGCCATGGAGTGAAAGGTAAGTAATTATATGCTTGTACGGAACTTCTTTTCCCTTCTTTTTCTTAGTTTGTAACTTTCCTGATTGCATATTTTACAATTCCTAAGATTGATGTCTTCTTTCCAAGATAACATGCAACCATTTAAACATGTATCTATTTTCTGATACGGTAAACCAAAACCCGACATAAGTTTTTTTACTTCATAATGATTTTCGCACATTAATTTATCGGGTGGCAAATGCCATTTTGTAGCTTGTACTATAGCCGTAAACCCAGCTTCTGTGAAGTTGTATTTTGATTTCATCGCAATGTATTCTGCAGTTACTGAAACTTGAGTACCACTTGTTAACCATCCCAAATGGGTTTCTTGGCAGCATCCAATAAATCATAAAAAACATTTGCTTGAACACTTGGTTCTTTTTCGACATTAACGTCATTGCCATCAACTTCAACAGTTGGGAACATTGAACGTGCTGCATGTTCAACCATACCTTCTATGAGATTTGTCGGGACAACTTCGGCATCCACCTTCTCTTCCGAATGTATGGGATTAGGTGCTATAAGCACTCCATGACGATCCCACACCAAATAATTCGATACGAAACCACTAATTTAGCGCAAATGAATTATTACCATATCTGGTATCAAATGCTTCTATAATTTGCACCTACTACATGGAAAATGAATTTCTTCGTTGTTCCCACTATTACTTAAAGTGAATTCAATAAAGACATGTACACCATTTTGAAAATGTTCACTTATTGAGCCTTCATTCTCTCTTCATTGTTGGAACATCCAGCTCCGATCAATAAAATAGTTGACCATTTTTCCTACTTTGAAACATAAAAACGTATTAATAATTTACGTATTGACATTTTATTTTTCAATTAAATCATAAACTTAAATTTTCACAATTATATAATATTATTCTATTTAATTTTATTTTCAAATGAATTTACACAAATAATAGATTTCAGGGGCTATTCAAATAATAGATTATTTTATTCATATGTTGTGTGAAACAGTGGTAAATAGTGGGGTAACAGAAAATCTACCTTATTTTGTATGATTGCTTTTGTCTGATTCACTTTATGGCACAAAGTGGAAAGTTGGGATACAGTACCCCCAAAATATAAAAATGACATTTGGAATGAATTGCTCGTAAGCTAAAACTGATTTGTACCACTTTCAGTTTTCTTTGTAAATATATTTTTCCACATTGCTTCTTTTTTACGTAAACAACTCTTAATTTCATAAACATTTTACGAACTAGAGCAAGATGCAAATGACATGTCCACCAACAATTATGAGAATTCGATAATGACGAAGATAGGTTGAAAAATTATCCATCAACAATTAACCAAGAAGATTGGGATGAGTTCTTGAAAAATGAAGCAAAACTCGTTGCAAGAAAAAGAAGAGATTAAAAAAGTAAGATCAATGTACAAGTATGATCATCATACTGGACGTATAAGTCACGTTGTATTAGAACATAAAATGGTATTTTTGTTTCAACTTTTTTTATTAAAATAAGTAAACAGAGACATACTACTTTTGTATTAAATAAGTAAATATCCTCATTTACTAAGCTCTTCTACCTTATGGTAGAGCGGACATGTTCAAAAATATCGTCTTCTATTTATAGCTTATATACCCAGTTAAATTGATTTACTTATTTACTGATTATTTAACTGATTTGCAGATATGTTTATGAGCACTTATCAATATGTAATGTTTGATCATACTTACTAAAACTAAATATATAAAAACATGATTATAGTATCCAATGATTTTATGTTTGAAATAACCAGCTCCAATTGGCAAAAAGATAGGTTAGTGTTTGTTTTGTTATTTTTAGTTTTGGGTTTTCGTTAACACATAAAGGTATTGCCGTAAATGATCAATTTAGTAAACGAAATTAACTTACAAAATAGAAACCAACTTTCTTTTATTTTCCGTGTTTTGGAAAATAACGCAAGCATGTGAAATAATTCATTTTTCCGTCGTCCATCTATCCCCTTCTTCCTTCCATTTGTCTTTCTTTCATCCCCTCTGTCGTCCCTTTATTCTACTTATATTTGACGTACATTTTGAAAATTGAAAACACAAAATTCGATTTTGTACCAAACTCCACCTAAACTTTTATTTGTTTAGTCATATAACAAAAATATATTATCATCTTTGGGCAATCATGGATTAATTAGCAATATGTAATTTTTCAACTAAGATCATAGCTGCTACAGGTGATATAGTTCAATAATCATGTTACCAGATAAAATTCATTTTTTACTTAAACCATGAAGATTATTTTTATTGACTACTATGAGTATTTAGTTTCTGAGAATCAAAATCCAAGTCCATTTTCAATATAATCAACTTGATATCTATACTTCTTGCATTACAATTTACAAATAACAATTGGCGTTAGTGCAAAACATCCATTTTATTTCGAATTTGGGGAAATGATTTTGTTTAGAATTTATATAACTTATATCGAATGTGTTGACTTGAGCACCTAACGATGATCATAAGACAATTAATACTACTGTTATACCAAAATTGCTAAAAAGAACCAAACACAATATTGTATATAATCAATCAAGTAAACCGGTAACCTTGAGAATGATACGAGGATTAAAGGCAATCTCGTTGACAGTAGGAAGAATCTTATTGAGCACTCTCGGCCTCAAATAAATCAATTCAACTCAACTATTCAGTTCAATTGAATAGTGCTGAAGGCAAATGCTATCTAAAGAAACATCGATCCTATAATCTGCGTCTTAAATCAACTCCATCAACGTCCTTTCATACCCATAAACTTTTAGTCCAACATTGATACCTTCAAAATAGATATTGTATATATACATTAAAGGTAAGGTTGTAAGTGTGTGAATATAACTGTAAGCTACTTCATTTATTAAAGTTGAAAGAATTGGATAAATATCTTGAATTGCAGTGTGATTCACCAGAGTATAAACCAAATTCTGAATGTCATGATTATCTGATAACAGACAGTGACGTTATTAGCTTTTGCATGTTATCATAATCAATGTCGTTATTAGCTTTGCCTTCTGTATTTATCATTCTTCTATCTAGTATATTTTCATGCTCTTCATTTACTTACTAGTGTATGGGATTTGTAAATGACATGTGATTGAGCATTGATGTACCACTATGTTTTTTGTCTTCAATGTACAAGTCTCGCTGTCATCTTTTTTGTCATGGCCAGTAAAATCCAACAAAAGAAATCACAACTCATCAAATATGTAAGAAAACTCACACGAAAAAGTGTGGTACCACATCAGATTCAGCTTCCGCGTACTTCGTAAGTTAAACAAATAATAATTCAGCTATTCTATAAAGTTTTCGTAATAAATAACATCTCAATTATTATTATATTTTAGGATAAAATTCCAAAAGAAAATAAATCAGTTATTAATAGTGATGAAAAAGACTTGTCATTGGATGAAGATATCATATCACAAGTGTTCAGTAAAGATAAAAGAGGTTGAAGTATTGAAACTAAATATCAAGGACCCAAGTTAAGGCTTTTAATATTGCATGTAAACAACTCAAAAAGGCTCAAGGAGCTCGGAAGACTTGAAAGCTATGATGGATAATATAGAGGGTACATCGAAGACATTGGTGGACTTGTTCAAGAGATATGTGGATCAGAGAAATCGTACATCGGACATTGCTTTAAATGAAGGAGGAAGTGGTACACCTCATGGAAGTGTTGGAAGAATGCTTAACAATAACGTTGCCAATTTTTTGAATTCGTTCGATTTGGCTAATAAAAAATGCAAAATCCTGAACGTTAACCTAGAGGTCATTGTAACAACCTCTGTATGTAGAGATTCGACAGCGTTCGTTATACAAGGAAAACATGTACCTTCAACACATGAGAAGTTGATTGTGGACAATATACTGTCGCTAGAAGAGAAAACAAGCAAATAAAATCATCCTCTTGTTATGACCTTTGGTGAAGTTGGAATTGGTGGTTATGTGTGCCATCCAAAAACTAACATTCGATACACGTAGACACTTAAGCATGTATTATTATATTTTAGCAATTTAAAATGATTTTATCTGTTTTTAAATTGGATGTGTGCTCATATAAATTTGAATCATTAAATTTTAGTTAGATTCACTAATAATTCTATGTAAACACTTATTTTTAGTCCAAAAAATTGAATTAATTATCCTTGTAGTTTAAATTTTGAATTAACTGTACGTTATCCTTATAGTTCAAAAATTGAATTAATTATGTTTAGTTTGTGCTACCATCTTACAATAGTACAAGGGTAACGTATATTTAATTAATTCAATTTTTACATTGTAAGATGGTGCCACCACTACAAGGAACGTAGTGATTTCCGAAGGCTCAAAGCCGTCGACGGCCATCGGAAACCATCGGAAATTCCATCAGAATACGAATACTGACTTTCTTCCATTTCTGAGGGAACCGACGACGGCTTTGCGACGGCGTCTGATGGATTTTTCAAAGAATGTTTTGACGTTTTTTCCGACGGTTCTGACGTTCATGTGGCTTAAAAACATGTCAAACATCCGTCAGAAGCCGTCAGAGATTTCGATTGGAAAGCCATCGGAATAATTCGACCTATAAGCCGTCGGTAGCCGTCGAAAATCTGAGTAAATATTTTTTTCAAGCATCAAAACAGCACGTCGATATCAATATATATGATAACGCTTCAATATATATATATATATATATATATATATCTGTGTGTGTATATATATATATATATCAGCTATATAAGCTAAAATATCAATATAAAACAAACCGTCCATCATCATCCAACCGCAATATCTACATCCAACATCAATGTACAATATATATATCCAATATCAAACCCTACAAATCAACATCAAACACCACATGTCCACAAATCAACCTCACAAACTCTCATTGTGTGTATTTACAAGTTTCAAAAACAAAAACTACAAAACATACCTCATGACTCTTCATCGACTCCAGAAACACCAGACGAAGGGAATGCTCCATGACGCTCCATATACTTAGCCAAAAATTGGTTCAGTTGCTCATTTGCGCTGCACGTAGGCGGCCCTGCTCCTGCAATTGTGAAATCTGCTGTCGAAGCTCATTAATCTCACTATCATCCTGAGCTGATAAGCCCTTTGTGAGGCCTGAGCCTACAAAACAAGTTAAAATACGTTTAAGTTATTGCTTAACTGTTATAAAAATTACGCAATTTTTACAACTTAGTTAATTTTTATAAATTACTGATTGACTACCATAGCCATAGCGCCTATCTCTCTATGTCGAGTTCATAACGGAGTCGAAGATAACGTCCTCCTCCTCAGTGGTCAATTGCTCCTGTCCCGAATGCTCAAGCATCTACGCAAGTACTTGCATAAAATTTTCCTACAACGTAAAATTAAATACAATTAAATATTACATGACATTATTATAATATTTTATAACTAATTAATTAAATGAACATTATTAATAACTTATAACTTAAAATATAGTTACATGTGCGGCCTATGCTTTATCATCCTCATGCCCAACATACGTCACTGATATATGATTTGCATATCAAACATTCAACTTGTGCTTTTTGTCTTACCTTTTTCTTTAGATGATTTAAGTACCTGTAAGAATAATTACAATTAAATTTTATTACATGTAGTTAAACTAAAATTTAACATACTCAATATCAAAACCTTTTAAATGGATACATCGATCCATATTGTATAGGACCTTGAAGATGTGCTTGGAACGAAAGATGAATAGATAAATGCTCTATTACATGAAAGAAACTCGGAGGAAATATTTTCTCCAGTTTGCAAAGCAGTATAGGAATTTCTTCCTCAAGTTACGTAGACAATCAAATTTTAATGCAGTTGAATAAAGATTCTTATAAAACAAACTAAGTATGGTTACAATAGTCCAAACTTTTGGGGGCTATAGCTCTTTGAAAGCAATGGGTAACAAATGTTCCATCATGACATGACAATCATGACTTTTCATCCCACTCAGTTGATCATTTATATAGTCGACACATCCACGAATATTAGAGGAAATATCACTGCGAAATCCTAATCATTTCACCCACTAACTTGGTTATTGTCTAGCTTATAACATGCTTTGGGTTTTTTGTGTCATTTGGCTTCATATGAAGCATAGGATGATTGCATGTTGCCTCTATATCACGTCTTGATTCAGATCATCTTTAGTCCTTCCTTTGACATTTAGAACCGTGTTAAATACATCATCTAACACATTTTTCTCGTTGTGCTTCACGTCGATATTTTGACGAATTAGGAGATTTATGCAATAAGGCAACTCCCAAAATATACTTTGTTTGCACCAATTATCAATCGTCAATTTACCTTGAATTTTTTTCGCTAGTTTCATGTATCTTTGAATAATCCATTACAAGGTCATCAATATCTTCGCTTGACCAAATCATTGGTGGTCATAAGGTCTCAAGTCTATTATTTGTAAAGTTTTTTATCTTTATAAAGGGATAATTAACATGGACACCGGTGACAGTCAAACCACAAAATTTTCTTCCCATGCGGTAAAGAAAAAGCTCGTGTTTCTTCCATACTATAAGGACAAGCTAGACGACCAGCCATACTTCAACCCGAAAGCACTGCATATGTAGGAAAATCGCTTATAATCAACCGCAAAGAAATAAACGTATGAAAATTCTTTTTTTTTTTTGAAATATCGTATGTTTCAACACCTTCACAGCACAATGTTTCAAATCTTCAATCAACGGTTGTAAATATATGTCGATTTCTTATGTCGGATCTTCAGGACCAGGGACGATGATTATGAGAAACATATACGGAGTTTTCATACACATCCGCGGAGGTAAATTGTAAGGTGTAACGATTATAGACCAAATGAATATTTTGAACCAAATTGAGAGAATAGTGAAAACCCATCCATACATAACCCAAGTCTAACATTACTGCTCTCCGCTACGAAAGAGAGGAATGTCTTATCAAAATGCTTCCATGCTTCTCCACCAGCTGGGTGTGTTAACGTACCTTCTTCCTGTATTCTCACACAGTGCCATCTCATATGATGCGCGGATACTGAAGATGCTTATAACCTTTGAAGCCATGGAGTGAAAGGTAAGTAATTATATGCTTGTACGGAACTTCTTTTCCCTTCTTTTTCTTAGTTTGTAACTTTCCTGATTGCATATTTTACAATTCCTAAGATTGATGTCTTCTTTCCAAGATAACATGCAACCATTTAAACATGTATCTATTTTCTGATACGGTAAACCAAAACCCGACATAAGTTTTTTTACTTCATAATGATTTTCGCACATTAATTTATCGGGTGGCAAATGCCATTTTGTAGCTTGTACTATAGCCGTAAACCCAGCTTCTGTGAAGTTGTATTTTGATTTCATCGCAATGTATTCTGCAGTTACTGATACTTGAGTACCACTTGTTAACCATCCCAAATGGGTTTCTTGGCAGCATCCAATAAATCATAAAAAACATTTGCTTGAACACTTGGTTCTTTTTCGACATTAACGTCATTGCCATCAACTTCAACAGTTGGGAACATTGAACGTGCTGCATGTTCAACCATACCTTCTATGAGATTTGTCGGGACAACTTCGGCATCCACCTTCTCTTCCGAATGTATGGGATTAGGTGCTATAAGCACTCCATGACGATCCCACACCAAATAATTCGATACGAAACCACTAATTTAGCGCAAATGAATTATTACCATATCTGGTATCAAATGCTTCTATAATTTGCACCTACTACATGGAAAACGAATTTCTTCGTTGTTCCCACTATTACTTAAAGTGAATTCAATAAAGACATGTACACCATTTTGAAAATGTTCACTTATTGAGCCTTCATTCTCTCTTCATTGTTGGAACATCCAGCTCCGATCAATAAAATAGTTGACCATTTTTCCTACTTTGAAACATAAAAACGTATTAATAATTTACGTATTGACATTTTATTTTTCAATTAAATCATAAACTTAAATTTTCACAATTATATAATATTATTCTATTTAATTTTATTTTCAAATGAATTTACACAAATAATAGATTTCAGGGGCTATTCAAATAATAGATTATTTTATTCATATGTTGTGTGAAACAGTGGTAAATAGTGGGGTAACAGAAAATCTACCTTATGTTGTATGATTGCTTTTGTCTGATTCACTTTATGGCACAAAGTGGAAAGTTGGGATACAGTACCCCCAAAATATAAAAATGACATTTGGAATGAATTGCTCGTAAGCTAAAACTGATTTGTACCACTTTCAGTTTTCTTTGTAAATATATTTTTCCACATTGCTTCTTTTTTACGTAAACAACTCTTAATTTCATAAACATTTTACGAACTAGAGCAACATGCAAATGACATGTCCACCAACAATTATGAGAATTCGATAATGACGAAGATAGGATGAAAAATTATCCATCAACAATTAACCAAGAAGATTGGGATGAGTTCTTGAAAATGAAGCAAAACTCGTTGCAAGAAAAAGAAGAGATTAAAAAAGTAAGATCAATGTACAAGTATGATCATCATACTGGACGTATAAGTCACGTTGTATTAGAACATAAAATGGTATTTTTGTTTCAACTTTTTTTATTAAAATAAGTAAACAGAGACATACTACTTTTGTATTAAATAAGTAAATATCCTCATTTACTAAGCTCTTCTACCTTATGGTAGAGCGGACATGTTCAAAAATATCGTCTTCTATTTATAGCTTATATACCCAGTTAAATTGATTTACTTATTTACTGATTATTTAACTGATTTGCAGATATGTTTATGAGCACTTATCAATATGTAATGTTTGATCATACTTACTAAAACTAAATATATAAAAACATGATTATAGTATCCAATGATTTTATGTTTGCAATAACCAGCTCCAATTGGCAAAAAGATAGGTTAGTGTTTGTTTTGTTATTTTTAGTTTTGGGTTTTCGTTAACACATAAAGGTATTGCCGTAAATGATCAATTTAGAAAATGAAATTAACTTACAAAATAGAAACCAACTTTCTTTTATTTTCCGTGTTTTGGAAAATAACGCAAGCATGTGAAATAATTCATTTTTCCGTCGTCCATCTATCCCCTTCTTCCTTCCATTTGTCTTTCTTTCATCCCCTCCGTCGTCCCTTTATTCTACTTATATTTGACGTACATTTTGAAAATTGAAAACACAAAATTCAATTTTGTACCAAACTCCACCTAAACTTTTATTTGTTTAGTCATATAACAAAAATATATTATCATCTTTGGGCAATCATGGATTAATTAGCAATATGTAATTTTTCAACTAAGATCATAGCTGCTACAGGTGATATAGTTCAATAATCATGTTACCAGATAAAATTCATTTTTTACTTAAACCATGAAGATTATTTTTATTGACTACTATGAGTATTTAGTTTCTGAGAATCAAAATCCAAGTCCATTTTCAATATAATCAACTTGATATCTATACTTCTTGCATTACAATTTACAAATAACAATTGGCGTTAGTGCAAAACATCCATTTTATTTCGAATTTGGGGAAATGATTTTGTTTAGAATTTATATAACTTATATCGAATGTGTTGACTTGAGCACCTAACGATGATCATAAGACAATTAATACTACTGAAATACCAAAATTGCTAAAAAGAACCAAACACAATATTGTATATAATCAATCAAGTAAACCGGTAACCTTGAGAATGATACGAGGATTAAAGGCAATCTCGTCGACAGTAGGAAGAATCTTATTGAGCACTCTCGGCCTCAAATAAATCAATTCAACTCAACTATTCAGTTCAATTGAATAGTGCTGAAGGCAAATGCTATCTAAAGAAACATCGATCCTATAATCTGCGTCTTAAATCAACTCCATCAACGTCCTTTCATACCCATAAACTTTTAGTCCAACATTTGATACCTTCAAAATAGATATTGTATATATACATTAAAGGTAAGGTTGTAAGTGTGTGAATATAATTGTAAGCTACTTCGTTTATTAAAGCTGAAAGAATTGGATAAATATCTTGAATTGCAGTGTGATTCACCAGAGTATAAACCAAATTCTGAATGTCATGATTATCTGATAACAGACAGTGACGTTATTAGCTTTTGCATGTTATCATAATCAATGTCGTTATTAGCTTTGCCTTCTGTATTTATCATTCTTCTATCTAGTATATTTTCATGCTCTTCATTTACTTACTAGTTTATGGGATTTGTAAATGACATGTGATTGAGCATTGATGTACCACTATGTTTTTTGTCTTCATTGTACAAGTCTCGCTGTCATCTTTTTTGTTATGGCCAGTAAAATCCAACAAAAGAAATCACAACTCATCAAATATGTAAGAAAACTCACACGAAAAAGTATGGTACCACATCAGATTCAGCTTCCGCGTACTTCGTAAGTTAAACAAATAATAATTCAGCTATTCTATAAAGTTTTCGTAATAAATAACATCTCAATTATTATTATATTTTAGGATAAAATTCCAAAAGAAAATAAATCAGTTATTAATAGTGATGAAAAAGACTTGTCATTAGATGAAGATATCATATCACAAGTGTTCAGTAAAGATAAAAGAGGTTGAAGTATTGAAACTAAATATCAAGGACCCAAGTTAAGGCTTTTAATATTGCATGTAAACAACTCAAAAAGGCTCAAGGAGCTCGAAAGACTTGAAAGCTATGATGGATAATATAGAGGGTACATCGAAGACATTGGTGGACTTGTTCAAGAGATATGTGGATCAGAGAAATCGTACATCGGACATTGCTTTAAATGAAGGAGGAAGTGGTACACCTCATGGAAGTGTTGGAAGAATGCTTAATAATAACGTTGCCAATTTTTTGAATTCATTCGATTTGGCTAATAAAAAATGCAAAATCCTGAACGTTGACCTAGAGGTCATTGTAACAACCTCTGTATGTAGAGATTCGACAGCGTTCGTTATACAAGGAAAACATGTACCTTCAACACATGAGAAGTTGATTGTGGACAATATACTGTCGCTAGAAGAGAAAACAAGCAAATAAAATCATTCTCTTGTTATGACCTTTGATGAAGTTGGAATTGGTGGTTATGTGTGCCATCCAAAAACTGACATTCGATACACGTAGACACTTAAGCATGTATGCATGTATTATTATATTTTAGCAATTTAAAATGATTTTATCTGTTTTTAAATTGGATGTGTGCTCATATAAATTTGAATCATTAAATTTTAGTTAGATTCACTAATAATTCTATGTAAATACTTATTTTTAGTCCAAAAAATTGAATTAATTATCCTTGTAGTTTAAATTCAATTTTGAATTAACTATACGTTATCCTTATAGTTCAAAATTTGAATTAATTATGTTTAGTTTGTGCTACCATCTTACAATAGTACAAGGGTAACGTATTTTTAATTAATTCAATTTTTACATTGTAAGATGGTGCCACCACTACAAGGAACGTAGTGATTTCCGAAGGCTCAAAGCCGTCGACGGCCATCGGGAACCATAAGAAATTCCATCAGAATACGAAATATGACTTTCTTCCATTTCTGAGGGAACCGACGACGGCTTTGCAACGGCGTCTGATGGATTTTTCGAAGAATGTTTCGACGTTTTTTCCGACGGTTCTGATGTTCATGTGGCTTAAAAACATGTCAAACATCCGTCGGAGATTTCGATTGGAAAGCCATCGGAATAATTCGACCTATAAGCCGTCGGTAGCCGTCAAAAATCTGGGTAATTTTTTTTTCAAGCATCAAAACAGCACGTCAATATCAATATATATGATAACGCTTCAATATATATATATATATATATATATATATATATATATATCAGCTATATAAGCTAAAATATCGATATAAAACAAAAAGTCCATCATCATCCAACCACAATATCTACATCCAACATCAATGTACAATATATATATCCAATATCAAACCCTACAAATCAACATCAAACACCACATGTCCACAAATCAACCTCACAAGCTCTCATCGTGTATATTTAAAAGTTTCAAAAACAAAAACTACAAAACATACCTCATGACTCTTCATCGACTCCAGAAACACCAGACGAAGGGAATGCTCCATGACGCTCCATATACTTAGCCAAAAATTGGTTCAGTTGCTCATTGCGCTGCACGTAGGCAGCCCTGCTCCTGCAGTTGTGAAATCTGCTGTCGAAGCTCATTAATCTCACTATCATCCTGAGCTGATAAGCCCTTTGTGAGGCCTGAGCTTACAAAACAAGTTAAAATATGTTTAAGTTATTGCTTAGCTGTTATAAAAATTACGCAATTTTTACAACTTAGTTAATTTTTATAAATTACTGATTGACTGCCATAGCCATAGCGCCTATCTCTCTATGTCGAGTTCATAATGGAGTTGAAGATAGCGTCCTCCTCAGTGGTCAATTGCTCCTGTCCCGAATGCTCAAGCATCTACGCAAGTACTTGCATAAAATTTTCCTACAACGTAAAATTAAATACAATTAAATATTACATGACATTATTATAATATTTTATAACTAATTAATTAAATGAACATTATTAATAACTTATAACTTAAAATATAGTTACGTGTGCAGCCTATGTTTTATCATCCTCATGCCCAACATACGTCACTGATATATGATTTGCATATCAAACATTCAACTCGTGCGTTTTGTCTTACCTTTTTCTTTAGATGATTTAAGTACCTGTAAGAATAATTACAATTAAATTTTATTACATGTAGTTAAACTAAAATTTAACATACTCAATATTAAAACCTTTTAAATGGATACATCGATCCATATTGTATAGAACCTTGAAGATGTGCTTGGAACGAAAGATGAACAGATAAATGCTCTATTACATGAAAGAAACTCGGAGGAAATATTTTCTCCAGTTTGCATAGCAGTATAGGAATTTCTTCCTCAAGTTACGTAGACAATCAAATTTTAATGTAGTTGAATAAAGATTCTTATAAAACAAACTAAGTATGGTTACATTTGTCCAAACGTTTGGGGGCTATAGCTCTTTGAAAGCAATGGGTAATAAATGTTCCATCATGACATGACAATCATGACTTTCCATCCCACTCAGTTGATCATTTATATAGTCGACACATCCACGAAGATTAGAGGAAATATCACTGCGAAATCTTAATCATTTCACCCACTAACTTGGTTACTGTCTAGCTTATAACATGCTTTGGGTTTTTTGTGTCATTTGGCTTCATATGAAGCATAGGATGATTGCATGTTGCCTCTATATCACGTCTTGATTCAGATCATCTTTAGTCCTTCCTTTGACATTTAGAACCGTGTTAAATACATCATCTAACACATTTTTCTCGTTGTGCTTCACGTCGATATTATGACGAATTAGGAGATTTATGCAATAAGGCAACTCCCAAAATATACTTTGTTTGCACCAATTATCAATCGTCAATTTACCTTGAATTTTTTCGCTAGTTTCATGTATCTTTGAATAATCCATTACAAGGTCATCAATATCTTCGCTTGACCAAATCGTTGGTGGTCATAAGGTCTTAAGTCTATTATTTGTAAAGTTTTTTATCTTTATAAAAGGATAATTAACATGGAAACCGGTGACAGTCAAACCACAAAATTTTCTTTCCATGCGGTAAAGAAAAAGCTCGTGTTTCTTCCATACTATAAGGACAAGTTAGACGACCAGCCATACTTCAACCTGAAAGCACTGCATATGTAGGAAAATCGCTTATAATCAACCACAAAGAAATAAACGTATGAAAATTCTTTTTTTTTTTTGAAATATCGTATGTTTCAACACCTTCACAGCACAATGTTTCAAATCTTCAATCAACGGTTGTAAATATATGTCGATTCCTTATGTCAGATCTTCAGGACCAGGGACGATGATTATGAGAAACATATACGGAGTTTTCATACACATCCAGGGAGGTAAATTGTAAGGTGTAACGATTATAGACAAATGAATATTTTGAACCAAATTGAGAGTATAGTGAAAACCCATCCATACATAACCCAAGTCTAACATTACGGCTCTCCGCTACGAAAGAGAGGTATGTCTTATCAAAATGCTTCCATGCTTCTCCATCAGCTGGTGTGTTAACGTACCTTCTTCCTGTATTCTCACACAGTGCCATCTCATATGATGCGCGGATACTGAAGATGCTTATAACCTTTGAAGCCATGGAGTGAAAGGTAAGTAATTATATGCTTGTACAGAACTTCTTTTCCCTTCTTTTTTCTTAGTTTGTAACTTTCCTGATTGCATATTTTACAATTCCTAAGATTGATGTCTTCTTTCCAAAATAACATGCAACCATTTAAACATGTATCTATTTTCTGATACGGTAAACCAAAACCCGACATAAGTTTTTTCACTTCATAATGATTTTCGCACATTAATTTATCGGGTGGCAAATGCCATTTTGTAGCTTGTACTATAGCCGTAAACCCAGCTTCTGTGAAGTTGTATTTTAATTTCATCGCAATGTATTCTGCAGTTACTGATACTTGAGTACCGCTTGTATAACCATCCCAAATGGGTTTCTTAGCAGCATCCAATAAATCATAAAAAACATTTGCTCGAACACTTGGTTCTTTTTCGACATTAACGTCATTGCCATCAACTTCAACAGTTGGGAACATTGAACGTGCTGCATCTTCAACCATACCTTCTATGAGATTTGTCGGGACAACTTCGGTATCCACCTCCTCTTTCGAATGTATGGGATTAGGTGCTATAAGCACTCCATGACGATCCCACACCAAATAATTCGGTACGAAACCATTAATTTAGCGCAAATGAATTATTACCATATCTGGTATCAAATGCTTCTATAATTTGCACCTACTACATGGAAAACGAATTTCTTCGTTGTTCCCACTATTACTTAAAGTGAATTCAATAAAGACATGTACACCATTTTGAAAATGTTCACTTATTGAGCCTTCATTTTCTCTTCATTGTTGGAACATCCAGCTCCGATCAATAAAATAGTTGACCATTTTTCCTACTTTGAAACATAAAAACGTATTAATCATTTACGTATTGACATTTTATTTTTCAATTAAATCATACATTTAAATTTTCACAATTATATAATATTATTCTATTTAATTTTATTTTCAAATGAATTTACACAAATTATTATATGAATATAGTCTATAATTTTTAGGTTATTGTTTTACACTTTGATGGTTGGTCATCCTACTTCCCATTACAAACAGAGTAGTAATTATCTTTTGTAAATCATTCCATTTTAAATGATTCAACAAAATTTCGGCAGCACTTTCCCTTTGTTTCCTGTATCGTACACGTTTGTGTGTACACAGGGAACAAAAAAAGTATTGTCGAAATTTTGTGAACCATTTAAAGTGAAATAATTTGCAAAATATAAATACTGTATTATCTTTGTAACCTATCCAATACATGGACAAGTCCGACGAATATTGTATCAGATGAATATAAATGTCCATTCTGTGATAAAAACGAACATCCATACAACGACCATATACAATACTTGTCAGACGGGGATAAAAACTTTCTAAAGGATCTATAAAAAGTAAAGCATATCATGTAGTAATTTTTACAATAATTTATTTACATTCTAAGAAACACATACAATAAATCGTTGCCATCTTAAAAAATGCATACATCAAATCCTGAGCATCGACTCTAATTAATTCAAACTAGCCCTAATGCGCATATACACTAATTAATCAACATATATACGCCAATTAATGCACATATACACTAGATAATTTTTTTCTAAACATTTAAATGATAAACAATTATATAACAACCTAATTAGCATTCAATAGCATATAACAAACAATCAATAAGGTATTATATAACTATAACAACAAATTAACCCTAATTTAACAAATAAAAATAATTAAGATTTAGGAATAAAACCTGATTGGAAATTGATGAAGAGCCTAGGCTTATCGAGAGTTGAGAATGACGAAGTTGGAGATGATCAGGGAGGCGCAGGGGCTTGCTTGCGATAGGAGGAGGTGTTGGATTTAGGGATTTGGTTGATTTTTGGGGAGAGGAG
This sequence comes from Allium cepa, assembly GCA_030765085.1. Classification (NCBI taxonomy): domain Eukaryota; kingdom Viridiplantae; phylum Streptophyta; class Magnoliopsida; order Asparagales; family Amaryllidaceae; genus Allium; species Allium cepa. The sequence continues at coordinate 7,686,395 of CM060941.1, forward strand.
ATAATGAAGATGGCTCTCGGCCTAGACCCTGTATACATGGTTTTTTCCGACGGCTTTCGACCGCCACTGATGGCTTATTTACATCGATTTTTGACGGGTTGCGACGGCTAATATATTTTATTTACGAAAATGGCATGGAGATCGTCAGCCGTCGGATACTACCATCAGCGGTCGCCGGAAGCTTCCATCGCTATTTATTGTATTCCTTGTAGTGCATAGATGTACAAGGTGATGCCATTTTACTTGGTTTTGGCTCTTCGCAGATGACAATTCTTAAATCACTTTCCTTAATAATGAAGTTAAATAAAAATTCTGTAGGTGTAGTACTCTCCATTTGTCTAGTGTCCCCGTCACCACTTCCTTATATGCACAAATTAATGTCAAAAATTGTGAAGAAAGATCTTTTAGCTCATGTTAAAGTTGTTCGATCGTGTTTGCATTCATCCATCTAGTTTTATTTAATTCTTCCTCTGCCTGTATAGCTCTTTATTCTTCTTAAACTTTGGCTTGTATTTTATATATTTTCCAAATCGGCTTCATGTTCCTTAGATTGTTCTCTAGTTCTTTTTTGAGGATATCGATTTGAAATTTAAGATCATGAACAATGGTTGTATATGCTGAACATTCATACTGCATCCTGAGCTGCAGTTGTGCATTCTCTAATCTTTAAGAGATGCTATGATTTTCTTGTTTCAGTATCTCATTTTTGGCAGGTGATGCATATATCATTTGCATGGAAAGTTTACACAACTTTTAGATAGTGTCTTTCTAGATTTTCTGAGACACACTTTAATAATACTGTTTACAAACAAGAATTAGTTTTTTCATGTGATAGCATTCATTTAAGTAGTAAAAACAATTGCTTTATATAAAGAATAAGAATGAAAGCTATTGAGTTGTCATAGCATTCATTTAAGTAGTAAAAACAATTGCTTTATATGAAGAATAAGAATGAAAGCTATTGAGTTGTCATACCCATTATGTGTAATAGTATGTAATAATGTGGTAACAGGTTGAGATATAAGCCCAAGCTCATATAAGCTATTTTACTCAATTTAGTAACCACAATAAATATAACAAGCATGCAAACAAACTATGATTTTTGATTGGGATCAAATACAATTTTCTTCTGTTCATTTCTCTTCTATTTCAGAAGTATCAAACATTCAAGAAATTTAACTTGGTATCAAAGCTAATTGCCTAAAGGAATCATATAAATCAGAATATCGTCGAACCATCATCATCACTTGATAATTTGGCAGTAACAAGATCCCATTAGAGTTAATAAGTATCATCATTTGAGATCAGGATTTTAAAGTGTTTTTCGAAAAGAAATTAAGTACCCTGCCATTAAAACCCATACAATGAACTGGCTGCATCAAGATTCCAATTAGAAAAGCAAAATTGAAATCATATTCAAGAAAATCATCAAAAGAATCAAAAGGGAAGTGCCTTGCCAGATAAACCCATCACTAAATCATCATTTGGGTTAATGACTGCACTTACCTTTCCCTTGAAGATATCAGATCTATTTCTTGATCTTTTTGGAAGTTTTTTGTCTCCTTCTCTGTGAATCTTTATCATCCATAGAATCCATCAATATTATCATTTGGACTCTATACTTATCATGGATGGAAATGACTCAGCAACTTCAAACAACTCAACTACATCTCAAAAAATGGCCACAGAGGAATTAATCAAGACCATAGTTAGACCACAAAGTTAATTGATAACTACACAGTTGGATGAAAGTAATTATCTCCTTTGAAAGTATCAAGTACAAACTACAATCAGAGGGTATGGTCTTGATAATTTTATTTCTGCCACTTCAACAATTCCTCCATAATTCCTGGAAGATGGTGATGGAAATTCAATAATCAGTAAAGAATACACCGCATATCAAAGACAGGACAGTCTCTTAAGTTCTTGGCTATTATTATCAGTAAGTACAAACTTACTACCATAGATTGTGAGATGCAACTCAACATATGAAATATGGTCAAGCATAGAGCAAATCTTTAGTACTCGATCAACATAAAGAATTATGCACTACAAAAGATGGCTTCAAAATTTAATGAAAAATGATATGTCAATATGAGAGTATCTTTCCAAGATAAAAACTCTCTGTGATTTGTTAAGTACTACTAGGCATAAAATTAGTGATACTGAATAGGTTCTATCAATTCTATATGGACTTAATGAGCAGTATGAATCTTTTGCTACAGTAATTTCGTCAAAAAAAACTCTACCTTCCATCCAATATGTCCACCCCACCCTTCTTGCACATTAAGGGGGGGATTGAACAAAAGAAACCAATGGAGGCGGACTATACAATCAATTATGTTGCCAACTTTAACAATAAATATCAAGGATGGAAATACTATAACATAAATGAGTCAAACTGCAGAGGAAATCAATCACTTCAGAGAGGAGGACAATCTTAAAGAGGAAGAGGTAAAGGAGGCAGATGGAATAAGAATAATAAAACAAAATGTCAGATATGTGCCAGAAATGGTCAAACAGCAATGAGATGTTACTTCAGATTTGATACTCAATACACAAAGCAAAGTCAAAATTCAGTAAATCAAAGAAATATCAACCTAAGTGCAAGCATAGAGAAAATGTAGTGAAAATCAATAAATGCATCTGGAAATTATAAAATAAATCACCTGGAGACTGATGAAGCAGTAAGAACTGAAGATATAATAAGTAAAAGCTGGTATCCTGACTCAGGTGCAACAATCATACCACAAACAATGTACACAAACCGAACATAGGCAACAAGGAGTACGAAGGTAACAAATTAGTATACATGGGAAATGGCGAGTCAGTTTTTATTACTCATACAGATGGAGGAGAAGAGTATAAATCTCTCAATATGTATTTTCAGAAAAAGTGGACTATACACAGAACTACATGCCCTTATACTTCTAAGCAGAATGACCCAGTAGGAAGGAAGCATATGCACAATGTAGAAACCAGTCTTACTCTATCAGCCCAAGCTTCCTTACCACTAAAATTTTGGCATAATGCATTTAGCACAGTAGTATATCTTATTAACAGATTACCCACAAAAGTTCTGGATCACAAAAGTCCATTTGAAATTATTTTTAATATTTAACAAGATTATCAAAGTTTAAAAGTTTTTGGATGTCTTTGTTTTCCATATTTGAGGCCATATAATGCACATAAACTTAACTTTAGATTCTCTCCATGCACGTTGATATGCATCCAAGCAAAAAGGATACAAATGCCTTGATAGCCAAGGTAAGATTTTTATTTCCAGACATGTAGTTTTTAATGAATTTTTTTCCTTTTGCAGGTAACCAAAAAAGACCAACCCAGAAAGTGTACAATCTAACAATGTCAATTCCAAATATATCACTCTACTAAAATGACAGGAAACAAAGGAGCATAAATGTAACCCAAGACAATTCAAGATCATAATTCACCTTATTTAATGATTGACCAGATCATGAGTTGACTGATATCCCTGAGCACATCACTTGCACTCCATAGAATAATCAAAGTACAAGATAAAGAAGTCAACTTGAACAAAGTACAATTAAGCATCAAGTACACATAATGAACAAGAAACTATTATAACTTCTCATACTCAAGTCACGCAAATACAAACTGGGCATCACATGACAACAAGATCAAAGAGTGGAATATTCAAGCCAAAAGTATGCGAAACTACTCTAAACTACATTAAACCAGAAAATTTAGAGCAAGCCACACTTGATGATAAATGAAAAGCTACAATGGATGGGGATATAATGCTCTCATCAAAAACAAGACATGGAAAATTGTTCCTCTACCCAAGAATAAAAATATAATTGGATGTAAATGGACCACAAATTAAAAGGAAATCTCGATGGGACTATATCAAAATACAAGGCCAAACTTGTTGCCAAGGGTTACACACAACAATATGGTTTTGATTTCAATGATACTTTTTCGCCAGTGGTAAGCCGACAATTGTTAGGGTTATACTTACTATTGCTCTACATAAGAAATGGAACATCAAGCAATTGGATACAAACAATGCATTTCTTAATGGAGAACTTCAAGAAAAAGTTTATATGGAACAACCACAGGGATATAAGCAATCACATGATAGTGTATGCAAATTCAACAAGGCTATTTATGGTTTAAAGTAGGGTCTAAGGGTATGGTTTGATAAACTGAAAGTGTAACGACCTAGGCTTTTCAACCATCAGCAACGGCTCACGACCGGTAGGCTTTTCAACCATCCCAGCCCCGCCGCAAGACCTTATACTATCCCTGGGGGCATGTAGGGGTAAGAGTCTCCCGTTCGCCACCTAACGCAAAGCGAGAACCCCCTATCACGCTGTAGTGTAGCAAATCCGATCCCTTGAGTCAACACTATTCTACAACAATCAACTCAAGTTGCACAGAAATACGAACCATTAGGGTTTAAGAAGAAGAGGTAGAAGAAGAGAAAACAAAACCAACATCAGAATCTAACCATCGCAGTGGAATAAAATATAATAGAGAATAAATAATCTTTACTCAAAATCAAATATATCAGTATACATATATTACATCATCAGAGTACATCAGTCACAGCTCACATCAATAACATACAATGAGTACACAACAACTCAACACAGCGGAAATATATATATACAAATACGAGAATACGTATCGTCATCCAGCTCGTCTCCTGAACTCCACAGCATCATATCCTGTATCCTATAATACTCGGTCTGACCCGAGCATTACAGTTAAATAACACCCGAGTCAGTCTGGAATACCAGCGTGAGAAAATCACACCCAATTGATTATTAAAGTTTCAAAAATCCTTTGAAAAACAAAAGCATCTCGTAAGACCACGCCACAAATAAACATGTCGGGTTTTTACCTTACGATAGCTAAAACAATTTTTATAGAAATCCTCTGCTATTATAATAGGGTCTATATACAAATACTTATAAAATAGCCGAAATTGTTACATGATTAAATTCCAGCTACTAGCCACCGAAGTGGGTAATACAAGCAAAACTCGTACAAGGCTCGTAGGGAAAATGGGTTTCCAACAATGACTAGGCACTGGGGTACCACCTGTCACAGTACGGGGCCTAGATCACCGTACCGAGGACTACTCCCTTCATCCCCTGCAACACAAGGCCGGAACCATTCCTTACTGAACCGTCCCGAACAAGATAAACCCCGTGGTTGGCGCGACCAACCACCCACTAAGCCGAAATATATATAAGGGACATCTAGACAGGGGAATTATCTTGTCCTGCTTGGGTATGACCCACCTAACCTTGCTGCATATCCCTTGATTTTCAGTCATTCCCGGTTGATGAGGCTTGAGGCTAAGCGTTACCTTTAGAACGTTTCACTTAGAATGCCCATCGTCCACCTGACGATGTTTCGCAAGCATTCATCCATACAAGTCCGTCCCGGGTTCGAACAGAACCGAAGGCACTATTCCTACTACATCCATTTTGGAAATATCCTCAGGATTAGTAGCGACTAGCCCTTGCACTTCACTGCTCCATCTTCGACTCCGAACACGTTTTTCGCACGAAACGTACAAACCGGATCGAAGTGGTTTTCGAGAAATTAATCTCGATCCCGGTCTCTTCGAAACGATCAACGCATAGTCCAATATTGATAGTCGGTTATTTAACTATCAATTAATATTCACAAACATCCATCAAACAATAAATAATTTCTCAAATTATTTATTTATCTCAAATATATCTTCAAAAGATATATTTCTATTTACAATCCTTTGAAAACAGTTTTCAAAACATCTTTCTTTTTAGAATAGACCTTCCCAAATGTTTTCTATCTCCTCTGAAATCACCAAGCACAAAAATAGATTTTAAAATAATTTAAAACAATTTGCTTTGAAATATAAACTTTAAATTACTTAGGATAAAACTACTTAAATAATTTGTTAAAATTACATACTATATGAATTTAAGAAAATAAGGTCACTTTATAAAATATAAAACCAGGTTTTCACTTTTAAAACAAATACTAAGTCACTTATAAATAATTAATGCTATAATATATTAAAGGAAATACTTGCTTTAGAAATTAAATATTAGGAATAATGAATTTTACAAAACTTACTTTCTTTAAAAACAACTTTAAAGCATTTAATTTATATTTACAAATTTACTTTTAAAAACGTGTACTAGGTCATCCAGAGAGAATTCCAACTTCAAGCACTTAAATCAATTTCCCGAATTGATTTCCAATTTATTCGATTTGAAATAAATTTCTTTACTTGCGCGGTTTATTTCAAAATTCATTAATTATGGATTTATTATTATTGTCATTATCTTCCGTTTGATTTTAAATCTCTTAACTGAATATACAAATTTTCAGATTTTCCAATTACTTCTTTATTCCTTCTAAAAATTTAAATCTTGAATTTTTAATAAATGTTTTGTTATTTTAAATAATAACCTACAGTTTAAAATTCATTGACTTCTTGTCATTCACCATTTCCTTTCTATAATCTAGCTTTGTTTATTAAAATTTTAAAGTCCCTTTATTTTATTTTTCTCATTCATTCTTAAACTTATTCAAATTTTCTATAATTATTTTCTTACAAATTACTTCTTTTATTTACCTCCCTAAAATCTAATTTATAAATATTGTTGATAGTCCATTATACACGATTATATTCAATCGAACCATAGCATTCAATCTTTCAATAAAGTTCATCAAAGGATATCACATAATCACAACAGAGGGAATTAAATAATTTAAAATAAATGTTGAGGGATCCAGTTGGATCCCTCCAACCTGTTTTCCCTGCATCCACAGACGTTAGCACAATATAACATATCAAGTCCAAATATCATAATATATCACATCAATTCATTCAAACAATTATTTAAATTTAAACATTTTAAATTTAAATTTAAACTGAGTGAGATTAACTCACCTTTGCTATTATTTGCAATCCACTCCACCATGACTTGTTTTTCCCACAGTATTTAAACCTTGTATAACAATGTTTTATTACTATTTGATTAATTGAATAAACTAATTTTCATTTGATAAATTACATTTAATTAATAATAATCTATTTTACCTAATGATTTAATTTGAACTAATAATTAAATCTTAACTAATTTCCCCTACTAAAGAAAACTTTAGCAATTAAAAATAACTACATAAGTTAGTTTAACAATTTCTCACCAGATCCATTATTTATATATATCTTTCTAATCTGAAACATTTAAAATTTCTACTCACATACATCTTATATACCTTTTCAGTTTAATATGATGAAACAATATAAAATTTCATCTAGAAATTTATCGCTAAATAAAACCATTTCTGCATATATATATATCCAGAATTTAATTGAAAATAAAACTATCTATGTAAATCAATTTATTTACTTTTGAACTAATTATTTATGATTTTAATTAATTAAAATAAACATGATATACCTTACTGCAAGTATAACAGAGCCCGAAACGCGATCTTCTCCAAAATCGAAACCCTAGACGTCGACACTCCATCCACAAAACCTCTCCAACGTGCCACAAACCCACTGCCGAGCTAACAAGCTCGCGAGACCCTAGCCGCCGACTCCACACTCAACTGTGCTGCCTCAATAAGCCTCAATAACCCCAAAATCGAGCCTTTCCTAGTCGCGAACTTGATTGCGCCTCCCTCCCTCAACATCACGCGCGACGGTCGAACAGAGAAGGCACGATCAGATTTGGTTTGCGAACCCTCTAAAATCTTTCGTTCGATTGCTATCACAAATAAGGCGCGATTGGAATTGAACAAAAAAGGAAGGGAACGAGATGATTTTCGTTCGCCCTTCCCTCTTTTGTAAGTTTTGGGCCTGAGTGGAAAGAAAGGGTTTTCTTTTCTTTTGATTTCGAACGAGATGATTTTCTCGGCCATTATTTGTTTTCTTCGCTCTTTTTTTTTTTTTCCTCTTCGAATAGGGAAATGGATGAGGATTAACTGATGATAAGAAAAGGACGAGACGTAATAGGTAAAAGAGATGGCGTATACAAGAAGATTGACTGAGTAAATTATTATTAATTAAGTTTTTTTTTTCAAGCGCGTTATTATATCGTACGCTCACACATTAGCTCCAATCAATATGAAATTTGAAATCCGATAATAATTCAATATTACGGACCCAACGAAACTGGATTCGTCGAATTCCGAGACTGTGCCTCGGAAAGCTATTTTTAAATTTAACTTAAACTATAAAATTTTAAAACTGAATAAACCACTGTTAATTTCAATTTTACAACTTCTATTATCTTCAGTACTATCAATATAAATTTTATAAGCCTTCAAATTATCTTTCAACAGGTTTAAAATTCGAGATTCAACAATTCACTCAGCTTCTAACAATTAAATTCTATTATTTAATCATCAAACAAATAGCGATATTTGTAATCCCAGTTAAAATTATTATATTGAATATTTAAAATTAATTAAATATTCCGATTCTAAATGCTTAAAAATTTCGGGTCGTCACATTCCTCCCCTCTTAAAAGAATTTCGTCCCCGAAATTACTAATTAGGAAGAATGATCCAATACCCGTCACTATTTTTCTCAAAACCAAACAGTTCAACATCTTACCAGCTATCGTTTTATAAAAGATCCATTATCATACTTATTAACTTTCCAAACCTTTCTCTAGTTCCAAACCATACCATTTGTTTAACCATTCAAGTTTCAATTTAAAACCAAATTTGAATTATCAAAATTTCTCAAAATTTTTCTAACTCCCTAAATTTTCGAAATTTTTTGCCAGCGTCTCCTTTGCGCGGCTAGCTCGGTACAACTACAAAATGGCTCTACGGCCTCCCAAATCCAAAAAGAAAACAAAAAGCCAAGTGGCTCAATCCACATCCAAATCCTAATCAAATTTCATACCAAATTTAAATACATACCTTTTGTCGGGCAATTCATATTTATCTTTCTGAAATCAAAACCAAATCTCTTTTCCCTTTATATTACCTGCATATCTTGTTTAGCACCAATATCCAAACACAATATCCCAAAACATTATATCAACTTTCTTACCAATGTCAATATTTATTAATCCCAAATATCAACTTAGAATGTATTTGTGATATTCCATTTCCAATTAAGAATGCACCATTTTATACTTAAGTTAGTACAAGTATTTTATATGCTTTTTATATGCATTATTACCTTACCACTTCAGTTTGTATCATTTCTATTCAAATTAATTCTTTCATTTTCGTATGAATTCAATCTATCTCTAACTTGAAGCATTTGAATTTTATTTTTCATTTATTACTACTTCATGTCATTACTTTAGTTAATTTCATTTACTAATTAATTTTAGTTTCAAATTCTAAATAGTTTTATCGTTAACAAAATTTTCCAAAATTTTCAAAAATTTTCTAACTCCCAAAATTTCTGAAAAATTTTGGCAGAGTCCCCTTTGTACGGAGGAGCTTTTGCAATTTGACAAAAGAGATAAATATATATATATATCGACCCACACGGTCGGAAAAACCAAAAACAGTTCATATTTCCTAAATTTATTACATAGGCGTACCTTATTTAGCATTTTAAGCAAGCGGCTTATTAATTTTAGCAAATAGCCCAACCCAAATCCAGCCACATGGCTTCCAGGTACCTGTACTTACTCAGTTTAAACTTGTAAGTGCCAAATAAAAGAAGTTTAACACATTTCACTATTTAGCAATAGTTAAAACATATGAATTCTAAAAGCAATTCACACCAAACATTTTTCCGTAAGCAATTTATATAGTTTCCATGCTGATTCAACTGCTTTCAATTAATTTATAAACCATTTATATGCAATTTGAATGGTTTTCAATCCATTCGTACACAACTTCATCAATTCGAATGGTTTAAAACTCAATTGCTTACATTTAATTTATTCTTAAGCAAACTGAACTCCTAGTTAATTCAATTGCTTTCAAAATCAATTTATTTCACTCCTATTAATTCATAGAATTTTAATTACCTCCATTTACATCCAACGATATTTATTCTATGCAAATTTGACAAGATCTATGTGAATAAACAAGTATTTATGTTTTATAACCAATTTAAATGGATTTTAACTCAATTTATTCTTAATTCTATTCCATTAGAAAATTTATTCACAATCCATATATTCTCAGTTCCATTGCATTTAAATTTTATTAACCAAAATTAGTTCATTCAAAACCATTAATAATTTAGGTACATCTCCATTACCAATTAAATTTTCCTTCTTATTTTAATTCATTCACATCCATTCATTTATATTTAAAACCATTCCGTAATTGTTTATTCCAAACTATTTTATTTAGCTCGAAAACAATCCAGGTTATTTCATTCAATAATCATTTCTCAACTTATTAAACCACATTTCATTTGATACTTATTTATTCCATCATTTATTTATTCAATATAATTAGTTTATCCATATTCAATTTATTTTAAATTTTCATTTTCTTAAATTTTATTTACAACCCACCAAATTTCATTTCGATCCAAATATATTTTTCTTGGTTTAAATTCCATCCAATATCTTTAACTTGGTTTTAAGTTGAATTCAATTCAACTTTCCTTCGTTCATTTAGCCTAAGTCCATTAACCTCAATTTATTCAAATTTTACACTTAAGCTCATTTTCATTTTACAAGTAAATTTTCTCTTTTATACTCAGCTTAACTCAATTTATTACAAAGCCATATCCAATTTATTTCCATATATTTGGATTTTATTCACAACACAAACCATCCCATTACTATTTTAATCAAATCACATTTTTATTCGATATATTCCCAATTATATTTAATTTGTTAACACTTCACAATAAATTTTAATTAGTGACTCAAGTTCTGAATCCATTATCCATTTTCAATTTACCCTCACAATTCATGAACCCACACTTCATGTACATTTACTTCATCGAAAATTTAAGTCGAATTTAATTTATAACTTGAGTTTTATTTTCAACCTTCATCATAATCTCACAATTCATTCAACACTTAATTTTTAATTCCAAACATCACTTTATTTAATTTTCTTGGTTCAATTTGTTTAATAATACAAATTTGGATTTTCCTTTCATTATCCAAAACATCAAACAATATTTATTTTGGATTTTCTATTTCACTTTCAAAATTTATAAACCACAACTTATTATTTACACAATTCCATCCATTATAGGCTTGAATATGTTATTCTTTTATTTTAACTCAAGCCTTATGCTTCTTTATAACCCAAACATATTTTATTCATGCATTTTAATCCTTTTATAAGTTATTCTGGTTTATTTATTTCAATCTAATTCTTATCCAATTTATTTCTTATCCAACTTATTTTCTAGTTATCTAGGTAAGAATCAATTCCAATTCAATTTATTCAATTGAATTTTTATTCCAGTTCAATTCTATTTTAAACTCAGATTTATTTGACTCAATTCGATTTTAACTTAATTCGAATACAACTGGATATTATTTCCAGCCTATCCACTTAAATTTTATTCTCCAATCCAAGTTAATTCCATTTTTAACATTTCCCTTTAAATTTAAATTTCCGACATTCAAAGCCTGTATTTCCTTCCTGATTTAAAAGTCATCTCAATTTATAAATTTACAATTTATAAGCTTATAGCTATCTCATCAGGAATTTAAAAACACCAACTTTGGTCCCAAATCATTTTGAAATCTCCAACATCTCAAAATCACGTTTTTCAAAAAAAATAAACCAATCCTGGTTTTATTTCCCACACATTTCCTTTGTAAATTTCAAAACAACTAGCTTTTCTAGCTTTTCTGAACAAATCAATTTGGCAGCACTCCATCACTTAGAAACTCGAAAATGAACAATGATGCTGCAGTCATCACCGAAGTTATTTTCCAGCTACTGAAGTGAATTCAATGCTATATCACTTTCAAAATCCATTTTAAAACAAATTTCCTTTCAGAAATACGACCAAAACAATGCTATCATTTATCTTCAAAACACTTCCAAATTTTCGGGATTTAAATTTCCAAATCCTGCTTAAATCAATTTTTTTTTTATAATTCATTTGCATAGCTTATGTTCATACAAATTCTCATTTGATTATATTTAAATTTATAATTTTACATTTATAATTCATATTTACAAATTTCATTTTATCATGAATTTATTCCTTCAAACTTTGATTGTATTTCCAATTTCTAATTAAATTTTCACTTAACAATGATAATACTTTAATATTATCATTTCTAACATCCAAGCAACCATATATTAGTCAAACAGTTTACAAAAACTATGCTTTATATCAAAATATATTTTTGGGTAAAATTATTTCATTCACCCATATTTAAAACAATATCGTGTCGATTGCTCTATTCAAGCGTTTAGAAACCCCTTCGATACAGTTGCGCAGACTGTGTCGATGAAGGTTCATATGCCACTCAATAAATCAATCAACACAATATTAAAACAATTTATATTCACTAACAAATACGCGCTCATATCTATTAATACGCTCAAACTCATTTTAGAGTACTGTAGACTCTATTTTAAATGAGTAATTCCCACCAGAGCCAAGGTTATCTCCAACCTATGCTCTGATACCAACTGTAACGACCTAGGCTTTTCAACCATCAGCAACGGCTCACGACCGGTAGGCTTTTCAACCATCCCAGCCCCGCCACAAGACCTTATACTATCCCCGGGGGCATGTAGGGGTAAGAGTCTCCCGTTCGCCACCTAACGCAAAGCGAGAACCCCCTATCACGCTGTAGTGTAGCAAATCCGATCCCTTGAGTCAACACTATTCTACAACAATCAACTCAAGTTGCACAGAAATACGAACCATTAGGGTTTAAGAAGAAGAGGTAGAAGAAGAGAAAACAAAACCAACATCAGAATCTAACCATCGCAGCGGAATAAAATATAATAGAGAATAAATAATCTTTACTCAAAATCAAATATATCAGTTTACATATATTACATCATCAGAGTACATCAGTCACAGCTCACATCAATAACATACAATGAGTACACAACAATTCAACACAGCGGAAATATATATATACAAATACGAGAATACGTATCGTCATCCAGCTCGTCTCCTGAACTCCACAGCATCATATCCTGTATCCTATAATACTCGGTCTGACCCGAGCATTACAGTTAAATAACACCCGAGTCAGTCTGGAATACCAGCGTGAGAAAATCATACCCAATTGATTATTAAAGTTTCAAAAATCCTTTGAAAAACAAAAGCATCTCGTAAGACCACGCCACAAATAAACATGTCGGGTTTTTACCTTACGATAGCTAAAACAATTTTTATAGAAATCCTCTGCTATTATAATAGGGTCTATATACAAATACTTATAAAATAGCCGAAATTGTTACATGATTAAATTCCAGCTACTAGCCACCGAAGTGGGTAATACAAGCAAAACTCGTACAAGGCTCGTAGGGAAAATGGGTTTCCAACAATGACTAGGCACTGGGGTACCACCTGTCACAGTACGGGGCCTAGATCACCGTACCGAGGACTACTCCCTTCATCCCCTGCAACACAAGGCCGGAACCATTCCTTACTGAACCGTCCCGAACAAGATAAACCCCGTGGTTGGCGCGACCAACCACCCACTAAGCCGAAATATATATAAGGGACATCTAGACAGGGGAATTATCTTGTCCTGCTTGGGTATGACCCACCTAACCTTGCTGCATATCCCTTGATTTTCAGTCATTCCCGGTGGATGAGGCTTGAGGCTAAGCGTTACCTTTAGAACGTTTCACTTAGAATGCCCATCGTCCACCTGACGATGTTTCGCAAGCATTCATCCATACAAGTCCGTCCCGGGTTCGAACAGAACCGAAGGCACTATTCCTACTACATCCATTTTGGAAATATCCTCAGGATTAGTAGCGACTAGCCCTTGCACTTCACTGCTCCATCTTCGACTCCGAACACGTTTTTCGCACGAAACGTACAAACCGGATCGAAGTGGTTTTCGAGAAATTAATCTCGATCCCGGTCTCTTCGAAACGATCAACGCATAGTCCAATATTGATAGTCGGTTATTTAACTATCAATTAATATTCACAAACATCCATCAAACAATAAATAATTTCTCAAATTATTTATTTATCTCAAATATATCTTCAAAAGATATATTTCTATTTACAATCCTTTGAAAACAGTTTTCAAAACATCTTTCTTTTTAGAATAGACCTTCCCAAATGTTTTCTATCTCCTCTGAAATCACCAAGCACAAAAATAGATTTTAAAATAATTTAAAACAATTTGCTTTGAAATATAAACTTTAAATTACTTAGGATAAAACTACTTAAATAATTTGTTAAAATTACATACTATATGAATTTAAGAAAATAAGGTCACTTTATAAAATATAAAACCAGGTTTTCACTTTTAAAACAAATACTAAGTCACTTATAAATAATTAATGCTATAATATATTAAAGGAAATACTTGCTTTAGAAATTAAATATTAGGAATAATGAATTTTACAAAACTTACTTTCTTTAAAAACAACTTTAAAGCATTTAATTTATATTTACAAATTTACTTTTAAAAACGTGTACTAGGTCATCCAGAGAGAATTCCAACTTCAAGCACTTAAATCAATTTCCCGAATTGATTTCCAATTTATTCGATTTGAAATAAATTTCTTTACTTGCGCGGTTTATTTCAAAATTCATTAATTATGGATTTATTATTATTGTCATTATCTTCCGTTTGATTTTAAATCTCTTAACTGAATATACAAATTTTCAGATTTTCCAATTACTTCTTTATTCCTTCTAAAAATTTAAATCTTGAATTTTTAATAAATGTTTTGTTATTTTAAATAATAACCTACAGTTTAAAATTCATTGACTTCTTGTCATTCACCATTTCCTTTCTATAATCTAGCTTTGTTTATTAAAATTTTAAAGTCCCTTTATTTTATTTTTCTCATTCATTCTTAAACTTATTCCAATTTTCTATAATTATTTTCTTACAAATTACTCCTTTTATTTACCTCCCTAAAATCTAATTTATAAATATTGTTGATAGTCCATTATACACGATTATATTCAATCGAACCATAGCATTCAATCTTTCAATAAAGTTCATCAAAGGATATCACATAATCACAACAGAGGGAATTAAATAATTTAAAATAAATGTTGAGGGATCCAGTTGGATCCCTCCAACCTGTTTTCCCTGCATCCACAGACGTTAGCACAATATAACATATCAAGTCCAAATATCATAATATATCACATCAATTCATTCAAACAATTATTTAAATTTAAACATTTTAAATTTAAATTTAAACTGAGTGAGATTAACTCACCTTTGCTATTATTTGCAATCCACTCCACCATGACTTGTTTTTCCCACAGTATTTAAACCTTGTATAACAATGTTTTATTACTATTTGATTAATTGAATAAACTAATTTTCATTTGATAAATTACATTTAATTAATAATAATCTATTTTACCTAATGATTTAATTTGAACTAATAATTAAATCTTAACTAATTTCCCCTACTAAAGAAAACTTTAGCAATTAAAAATAACTACATAAGTTAGTTTAACAATTTCTCACCAGATCCATTATTTATATATATCTTTCTAATCTGAAACATTTAAAATTTCTACTCACATACATCTTATATACCTTTTCAGTTTAATATGATGAAACAATATAAAATTTCATCTAGAAATTTATCGCTAAATAAAACCATTTCTGCATATATATATATATCCAGAATTTAATTGAAAATAAAACTATCTATGTAAATCAATTTATTTACTTTTGAACTAATTATTTATGATTTTAATTAATTAAAATAAACATGATATACCTTACTGCAAGTATAACAGAGCCCGAAACGCGATCTTCTCCAAAATCGAAACCCTAGACGTCGACACTCCATCCACAAAACCTCTCCAACGTGCCACAAACCCACTGCCGAGCTAACAAGCTCGCGAGACCCTAGCCGCCGACTCCACACTCAACTGTGCTGCCTCAATAAGCCTCAATAACCCCAAAATCGAGCCTTTCCTAGTCGCGAACTTGATTGCGCCTCCCTCCCTCAACATCACGCGCGACGGTCGAACAGAGAAGGCACGATCAGATTTGGTTTGCGAACCCTCTAAAATCTTTCGTTCGATTGCTATCACAAATAAGGCGCGATTGGAATTGAACAAAAAAGGAAGGGAACGAGATGATTTTCGTTCGCCCTTCCCTCTTTTGTAAGTTTTGGGCCTGAGTGGAAAGAAAGGGTTTTCTTTTCTTTTGATTTCGAACGAGATGATTTTCTCGGCCATTATTTGTTTTCTTCGCTCTCTTTTTTTTTTCCTCTTCGAATAGGGAAATGGATGAGGATTAACTGATGATAAGAAAAGGACGAGACGTAATAGGTAAAAGAGATGGCGTATACAAGAAGATTGACTGAGTAAATTATTATTAATTAAGTTTTTTTTTTCAAGCGCGTTATTATATCGTACGCTCACACATTAGCTCCAATCAATACGAAATTTGAAATCCGATAATAATTCAATATTACGGACCCAACGAAACTGGATTCGTCGAATTCCGAGACTGTGCCTCGGAAAGCTATTTTTAAATTTAACTTAAACTATAAAATTTTAAAACTGAATAAACCACTGTTAATTTCAATTTTACAACTTCTATTATCTTCAGTACTATCAATATAAATTTTATAAGCCTTCAAATTATCTTTCAACAGGTTTAAAATTCGAGATTCAACAATTCACTCAGCTTCTAACAATTAAATTCTATTATTTAATCATCAAACAAATAGCGATATTTGTAATCCCAGTTAAAATTATTATATTGAATATTTAAAATTAATTAAATATTCCGATTCTAAATGCTTAAAAATTTCGGGTCATCACAGAAAGTAACACTCATAAGATTGTAGCATCGATCAACAAAATCAAATAGTTAATTATTTACAAAGCATAGCAAGGATGGAGTAACATACATTCTTGTATATGCGGATGATTTCATAATCACTGGAAATAATGGTAAGGAAATCAACATTGTCATATATCTTGACAAGCAATTTTCAATCAAAGATCTGGGTGAACTATGTTGCTTCTTAGGCATTAAGTCAAGAGACTATCAAATTCAACAATACAACTAAGTCAAAAGAAATACATTACTGAAATATTGGTTAGAGCAAAAATGAATCTAGCAAAACCATTGCCTAGTCCAATGACCAACAATCTAAAGTTGTCCAAAAATAGAGGTGAACCAATAAGTAATGACAAACAATACAAAAGCACTATAGGAGGCATAAAATATGCAACTATCACAGGGACAGAAATCTCATACAGTGTAAATAATGTGAGTCAATTTATGCATCACCACTTGATGAACATTGTAAGGCTATTAAAAGAATTTTGAGATATTTAAAGGGAACACTAAATTTTGGGTTGACTCTAAAGAGGGAAAAACTCTCAATCTTAATGGTTTTGCCGATGCAGACTAGGCAACAGACCCAGATGATCGTACATCAACCACTTGGTACTGCATTTATCTTAATGAGAACCCCATCTCATGAAGCTCAAAGAAGCAATCTACTGTATCTAGGTCAAGTACGGAGGCTTAGTACAGAACCGTGGCAAGTGCCACAGCAAAGATTATGTGGCTACAATCATTACTCAAGGAACTTACAAGTGAATCAAACATCAAACCAGTGCTATGGTATGATAATTTAAGTACTGTATCCCTAGCCACTAATCCTATACTTCATTCAAGGACAAAGAAATAGAAATTGATTTATATTTTGTTCGTGAGTAGATATTGAAAGGAAATCTCAACATCAATCACATACCTACCACTTACCAACGTGCAGATGTTCTCATGAAATCCTTGTCAGCAACAAATTTTGTAAGATTTAGAAAAGATCTAAAGATTAAGGAACTATAGCAGTGAACAAATAAATCAAGTTGAACCAAACACAAGCCTCAATGAATGATAAAGCCATAGATCTCACCATCTTATGTCGGATCTGTGTTGAAATCCACGAACGAATTCTCTCTTTGAATTTGATCAGCAACCTCATCAAATCGCTCTCAGATCCAAAGTTTACATTATGGATAAACATCAAATCTCAAGAAATTTAGGGCAATTGTAGCATATTTTCTCTCTCAAAGGAAGATTAAGAGAATCGTAAAAACCCTAGATCGATTTGAAATGGGGAAATGAAAGATACGAATGAAAGCTATTGAGTTGTCATACCTGTTATATGTAATAGTATGTAATAATGCGGTAATGGGTTGAGATATAAGCCTAAGCCCAAGCCCAAGCCCAAGCCCAAGCCCAAGCCCGTATAAACTATTTTACTCAATTCAGTACCACTATAAATATAACAAGCATGTAAATAGACTGTGATTTTTGATTGAGATCAAATATAATTTTCTCCTGTTCATTTCTCTTCTATTTCTGAAATATCCAACATTCAAGAAATTTAACTGCTTTATTGATACTATAACATATTAAAATAATTGTACCAAGTATTAGTTATTATAAAAACTAAAATTTTGTTAACATTCCTTAAGTGGAAGTCTTATTTGATGATTGTTAACATGCTATTACACAGTTCAAATAGCCAGTGATGTTTCTTGTAAGATACCCAAGCAGAATACCCACTAAATATTTTTTTTCAAAGGAAGTTTTTAAAGTTATTACGCTATGAATATATTAAAAATATATTATATCTCGTAAAAATTTAAAAAAAAACCTAAATTTACAGCTGTAACGACCCGCCTTTTGGGACAGTTTAAACCGACGATCAAATACACATGTCGATTCCAAACCATTCAAAAGGGCAGATGGTTATTGGGGTAAATAAGAAAAGAAAAGAAAGAGAAATAAAGGAAATGAACAACACAGAATCTCGCAGCGGAACGATAAAATATAATAGTCAAATAAACAGTCCATGAAGCTGTTTACTATACTTTGACAATTATTTATACAACATTTATCAGAGTTATACATATACAACAGAACAATGAAAATAATACAGCAGATAGCATGATGCAAAGGTAATAATAGTAATAGTATACCAAATCTTCGTCTTCATCCTCCAGAATAGATCTTCAAAATCTGAAAAACTCAAGACTGACCCGAGCGTAATGAAAAGACAAAACACTCGAGTCAGGACTAAAATATCCTTATGAAAGTTAAATCAATCGTAAATAAATATGAGTGTAACGGCATCAGAGATGTTTACGGGGTTTGACATCTCATATCCAATGTCAACGTGCGTGCAATAACTCAAGAGATGTTATGGGATTTCCATCTCCTAAGGATCCGTTAAACTATCTACTATGTAGTAATGTACGCTAAGTAGATAATGTCTATCAATAATATAAAGTACCAAAATAGCGTTAAGGCGTTACCATAATCCCCCTTAACACGTTTTTATGATGCCATAGTCTATACAGCACCGTAAGCCCCACTGTAAACTGGTGGTTATCAGAGGGTACCCCATAGGTATAACACAAAACAAAACGTAGTGGTCGCGAATAGGATAATCAGTATGACAAGGTACATGAGGCGATACCAACTAGGATACTAGTAGTTGCGTGATCCGGACTGATGTTGAGCATAGCCAGCAGCTACCCCAACACCGCGAACCAACACTCCCAAATCAAGGTGTGCACCCAAATCGCATCACAAATGTAATAGATATGGTATCGAAGAAGTGTGTCCGCTAGAGGTGGTGAACCTCAATTGCCCGGCGCGGCTCCTGTTTTAGTCATGTCAGGGGTCATCCAATATCGTTCTCTTTCTTTAGTTAACGCGTTCACCAAACCATCCACTTCATTCTGGATCAACACTCCGCGTATAATAGTTATTAAAGTGGTTTTCGGTATCGACAGAGAGTCTGTCCATATCCGATCCCGGTCTCTTTAATAACTACGTATTATTACACCGTTGGCTCTTTTACATTTCAAATCGATTCATAATTGATATCAAAATATCATGTTCGCTTCAAAAATCAAATCCATTTCAAATATCATCGTATCTTTTCAAATGTAAGATTCCGTTTCAAAAATCATTTTTCGCATCAATATCTCATTTCGATTTCAAAATCATTTCGAATTTCAATTTAGGTTGCAACTTCATTTAACCCAATTCGTATTTAAATTCAAGATTTAAATATAAACATTTCACCTTATTGGCCAGCTTAGAATTTTAGAAAAAAGTTTTAAGTGGTTTAAAAGTAGTTTAAATAATTAAAATAGTTAAAAATACTTAAAATCTTAAAACGGATTTGAAATAGATTAGTTTAAAATAATTTAAATTGGGTTAAGTAGATTTAAAATAGATTAAAATAGTTTAAGTATTCAAAAATGGTTTATATAACCGAGTAATTTGGAAACAAAATAAAACAGCTTCAAAACCAATCCATTTCAATTATAACTTCCCAATTCAAATCAATTTCAATTTCCATTCCACCGATTTAATTTCGATTTCAATTCAAATCAATGTCAACTTTGACTTCAAATTGATTCAATTTTACATTCACCTTTAATTTATTCGATTTCAATTTATATCGATTTGGAGCTTGATTTTTCAAAATATCAATTTATAATACTTAACAAAATTATCTTCCAATATTCAAATTTAAAACCCGATTACAATATGATTCAGTTTCAAGCTCAATTTCAAAATATCCTTTATATCGCTTTTACTTAGTAATATTCAAAGCTCGAATTGAGGTTAAATCTTTAAACAAATCAATTTAAGAAATTTAATCATATCCCGATTTTTAAATTCCAAAGTCTCCACTTTAATTATTTAACAGTTTCTTTTAACCAAATTTTATTTCAACATTCCAAACTCAATTTTTCGATAAATTCATATTTTTATAAATTGATTTCTATTTATAACATTTAAATCAAAACATTTAAATAAATTTCAAATCGACGATTTTAAAAATTATTAATTTAGCCAATTCGGTGTCCGTATATAATTTTCTATCCTATGGCCAAGTAATTACTTATTTCAGTTAAATGTCAGGGATGAGTATATATTACTTAAACCAATCACAGTGTCATACGTATGCATAACAGTATATATAAGCAAATAAACATCCAAACATTTAAATATCAACCAATAACATTCATCGAAATACATCATCCAATAGGCAATACAATTCATGGCAGTTTCATAGTTATCAATGTCAGGTAATTTAATCGCAATTCAATTTTATTTTCAGTTTAACTGTCAATTTAATTTTTCAACGGTTAATTCAATTGACAAGTTATATGACAATTAAATTTTTATCAAACAACGAAAAATAAAATCATAACACTTCATAATGTCAAATTTAACTAGCATAAAGATATCTAGTACGTTGTGAGCGTTATAAAACACTCACCTTAATTTTTACGATTTTAAATCAAATCGAACGACGTTCGATTTAACCCAAAATTTTCTCTAGCTCCAAAAGATTCCAAACCATCTCCATAGCGTAGTGCTCGACAAAACGATTGCAACGCAATTCGTTTCGTGCGTTTTCGACCTCGTATGAAAAAGATACAGCATTTTAAAGTTTACACGAATAATAAATATAATAATTTCACAATTTCTATTAAATTTTCAACCTCATCAGATCTGGGCCATTCATTTTTGGAGATGGAAATCCAGGCCGCGCGCGCATCTCATCTTCTCCCTCAATCGCGTACGCGTTCCATTTTAACTCACGGCCGAACCCATCATCAAAACTAGGGTTAAATTTTTCGAGCCTCCACGATGACTTCGACAACGATCAGAAGCTTCCATTCCAAAGCCCATCCCCTCCTCTTCACTCGGCTGCAAAGCCATGGAGCTCGGCCCCCTATTGAGCACGCGAAACGAGGCCGAACTGCAGGCCTTCAAGCTCCTTTTCCCGTTGATCCACTTCGAATTTTACGATCTTGGCCGTTCAGATTGAAGGTCTCACAATGCTCTGAATTGTTAGTTGGGAGTTTGTTGTAAAAGCTGATGGATTTGGAGAATTCGAGGGGAGAAGACGAGTGATTTTCGGCCTTTGGTTTAGAAAATGGCGGCCGGGTATAAGAAACCCTAGCCCTTTTTTTTTAATCTTAATTTGTGAATAAAGGGGCTATTTATAGGAGACGACGAATACTATTCATCCGGCTTTTCCAAACTCCGAATTTCACGCGGTAACTGACGTTCCTAGGGTTTATCCAGCGTTCCGGACACAATAGAATAGGTTTAGTGAGCTAATTTGATCATCTGTGCAAGTTATGGCAATAAACGTTCGATTTAAAATTAAATCGGTAAATCAAATTTCTAGGCGTTTTAGCTTGCCCCGGACAAAAGGTAAATCCGATTTGATACGAAATTTGAAACCTTACAATAATATCACGTTACGGATTCGATGAAACTGGTTTCGTCGAAATCCGAGGCTGTTTGAAAAATGGCAATTTTAACTCGTCAAATTAATATTAAAACAATTTCGATGCGTTTCGAGCTGCCACGGTCAAACGAAAACTACGATTGCTACGAAAATTGAAATCCGATAATAACAAACTATTACAGATCCAATGGAACTGGTTTCGTCCAATTCTGAGACTGTTCGAAAATTGGCTATTTTTCAGTCGATAATTAAATATTAAAATATTCGATTTTCACAAATTTACTTTTAATTCGATTTTAAAAGTTCTACAACATCATTCTAACTTTAATATGATAAAATAAAATTTTACAAATCATCTTTAATCATATTAAACCCGTTATTCAATTATCCAATATTTTCCAATTTTAAATCTTATTAACTCTATTATAATCCGAATATAACTTACATTCACTTTGGAAACCGATTTGAATCATATTAAATCAAATTTCAATTATTCACTCTATTTTCATAAATTAAATTTCAATATCTAATTAATCATATCAAATTCGAAATTTAATTATTCAAACATTTGTAATATTAAATTTAAACAATTTTGATTATTCATAAATCACTCTCTTTTGAGATATTCAAAAACGAACTTAAAATTTAACTTTTGAAACCAATTAAAATTATGGAACAACCATTTCCATTATACGGTTATTTGATTCCCATTATCAAATTATTCAATAAATTCCAAATATTAAATTTAAACAATTTCGATTATCCAATAATTCATTATCTTTTGAAATATTGAAATTGAACTTATAAGAATCAACTTTTAAAACCAATTCGCAATTTAGAACACTATTTTCATTGTACAGTTATTCAATTATTCAATATGTTTTAAGTATTTAATTTAAACAATTTACCTGTTCAATATTCGATATTTGATTTGAATATTTTACTTATCAATCAATTACTCTATTATACCCGATGGATTCAACATTTATTATTATTCCAAACGACTTACAATTTTTTTCTAACACTAAATCACGAAATCTTATTAAATTAGCTATTTTAATTATCGAAAATTTACGGGTCGTTACACTCTCCCCCACTCAAAACTTTTCGTCCCCGAAAAGGAAAAAGAAGGGGAAAGGAACTAAGTATAGAATTCAACATTAGATATATTTTATTCAAAGTTACCAACTTATAAAACAATGAAATCCCCTTTATAAATCATTACTATACTTCCACTAACTTATTCCGAACGGCTTTCTAACTTTAAAAGTTAGTTATCAAAACAAGTTATATAAAAAAAAAAAAATTTAAAACTTGAAAAATTTTCTAAGACCCGGATTTACGGAAAATTTCGGCAGAGTCTCCTTTGCGCTGCTCGATCGGTACGGCTACAAAACGCCTCTACGGGCCCCAAACCAACAAAAGAAAATCAAAAGCCAAGTGGCTCATCAAAAATCACCAAATCCAATGACAAAATAAACATGTACCTTATATTTTATTAGCGAGCATATACGACTAATATAGCGCGAAAGCGAGCTCCAAATGCGAAGCAAGCGCAATCCGCACCACTAACACTCAACAAATAATGAGAATCATGCATATATGAAAATAGTATCAATATACATCATATAGCAACATAACAACTACATGTGCCAACATAGCAAATGTAACAAAACAACAAACGCATCCACCAATCAACTATCATCCACTATCATCCAGCAAATCCATAACCAATCCATATAAATTCACTTCTCATTAATGTTTATTGACTTGGGTTTCAATTTTAATCACAGTTGATTCATTAACGTTGGATTTTTACTAACATTCATTCTCAATTCAATTAGTTACCATTAACTAATTTATATTTACATTAGTTCACTTCCAATGTGAATCAAATTAAATTCTATTTAAATTCATTTAACTTCTAATTTGATTTCAATGATTTATAGCTTTCAATTTCGTTAACACTTAATGAATTATATACAATCAGCTAACCATCATATAACAACCAAATCATACCCAACATAACCAAATTTATTAATTTTACATTCAATTTGGTTTATCTCTTTTATATATATCCTGTTATATAATTTTAAATGAATCATTTTAGATTTGGCATCATAAATCTCCAATATTAACTTTAATTAAGCCCGTAAGCCGTACATATATCATCCGTGAGCAATATCAATCTAATCGCTTATTCGATCACACAATTTCACTTCCAAACTAGTATCGTTCACACGACTCTCTAGCGCGGACTTAGATTTGGTTCCTTAATTGGAAACTGTTGCTCTCCTTGCATAGCCATATACTATGATAGAGAATTCCAGAATCAAATTAAAATTCCATATCCAGGGTTCGCCGTCGAAAATCGAGTGAAAAATCCTAACTTGGATCGACATAAATCATCTCGAAATTTTGTGCTCGAATTTGGATCAAATCGTTATGCCAATAAAATAATATTAATACAATCTCACGAATTACCTTCCAATGGATTTCTATCTAATTTATCTATACTAAATTATTTTATTGACTTCTATTTTTTTTCCACTTATTTACTCACAGTCCATTATTTAGTTAGTATATTCATTTCTTTACATAGCACATTCTTTAACATTATCTTTTCTTAAACATCCTATCAAAGAATTTGCTTACTCAAGTTCATTTTAAACATTCTATATAATTTAATTAAACTCAATTTCTTTTCCCAATTGATTCTTAGCTATACCAAATTCTTTTGTTTACATTAACTTCAATTTCATAATTTTAGTTAATAACAAATTTATTTGTGGAACATTTTATTAATCATCACTTTAGTTTATTGTCATTCCATAAAAGTCTAACTTCTCATATATGACTTTCTTAGTTTACGGTTATCTCAAAGTTACAAATTCAATTTTTCTATGCCATTTATATTTATTTTCTATAACCAATTTACAAAAGATATTATACAATTCATTTGTCTTCTTTCTTAAGTTCACTTACTTGTTCCATTTATCCATTTATCATTTCATGCTATATTTAAGTATATATAAAAAAATTTCACAACCAAAGTTTCCATTTATATATATTTTAATTCCTTTTTGAGTTTTCCTTACTTGTATATTTCAATTACTTTCAGGTTCTGTTTATCTATACGATATCTCATTACATATCCAAAACATCATTTTAACTTTTTACATTTGGTAAGTCTTGTTATATGTTATCAGAATGTAATTTTCGTATTATACAAATTTATAAAATTTCATTTTACTTAATTAGAATGTTCACAAATTTAATTTGTTTAAATCCTCTTTACCTTTCAACTTTAAAGTTTTCCCAAACAATAGCTTAGATATCTTAATCCTCTTATTTTATAAATTTTTGTTATTCACATTTCATTCAATTATCACAACTTAGAAATTTAAATGCCCGGTTCTTTTCAAATCGTTTGAAATAAACGTATACACTTATATCTTTTTTTATATCTATATAACAAATCATAACTTTGGAGTTTAAACCAAAACCCATTTACCCAAAATAATTTCGAAGAAAAGCAAAGCTTCTTAGAAGTCTTCCACATTTTGAGACTCGAAAATGAACGTCGATGATGCTGCGCAGTCATCGCCGAAATTATTTTCCAGCGACAGAAGAGAGGATTACTTAATTCATTCCTTCTTAAAAATCCTTTCAGAATATTTCCTATAAATATTTTCCAACTAACATCATAATATATTTTCTTCAAAGCTTTGAAAACCATTTTAAAAGTCCCCGGGTCTTGAATTCAATATTTTCCAATTTAAATTTGTTTTAATTTATAAGTCACCTTTATAAAATATTCTCATAGGATTTTCTTTCTTAAACATTCCACAAGTTGTTTTATTACTGTACATTTTTGTAATTCACCTTATTTATTAAATTACAATATCCAATTAATGATAATAACCAATATATCATTTCTAACAACCAGGTAAGCTAGATAGGTCACAATAATTTCAGAAATTTTTTCTTTATATACAAAATATAATTAGAGCAAAATTATTTCATTTACCTAATTTAAAATAATACTATGTCGAATTATTCTGTTTAAGTGTTTAGAGATCCCTATCAATGACGTTAATTACTCGTATTGACCAGAATCCATAAGCCACTCAACAAATCAACCGACACAATGTAAAACATTTTATATCACTAACAAATACGCTCTCTCATATGTATACACTCAGCGACTCATCATAGGGTATTACTACCCTATTTATAAAGAGTCAAACCCCACAAAGCTAAGGTTATCGCTAAACCAAAGCTCTGATACCAACTGTAACGACCCGCCTTTTTGGACAGTTTAAACCGACGATCAAATACACATGTCGATTCCAAACCATTCAAAATGGCAGATGGTTATTGGGGTAAATAAGAAAAGAAAAGAAAGAGAAATAAAGGAAATGAACAACACAGAATCTCGCAGCGGAACGATAAAATATAATAGTCAAATAAACAGTTCATGAAGCTGTTTACTATACTTTGACAATTATTTATACAACATTTATCAGAGTTATACATATACAACAGAACAATGAAAATAATACAGCACATAGCATGATGCAAAGGTAATAATAGTAATAGTATACCAAATCTTCGTCTTCATCCTCCAGAATAGATCTTCAAAATCTGGAAAACTCAGGACTGACCCGAGCGTAATGAAAAGACAAAACACTCGAGTCAGAACTAAAATATCCTTATGAAAGTTAAATCAATCGTAAATAAATATGAGTGTAACGGCGTCACACATGTTTACGGGGTTTGACATCTCATATCCAGTGTCAACGTGCGTGCAATAACTCAAGAGATGTTACGGGATTTCCATCTCCTAAGGGTCCGTTAAACTATCTACTATGTAGTAATGTACGCTAAGTAGATAATGTCTATCAGTAATATAAAGTATCAAAATAGCGTTTAGGCGTTACCATAATCCTCCTTAACACGTTTTTATAATGCCATAGTCTATACAGCACCGTAAGCCCCACCGTAAACTGGTGGTTATCAGAGGATACCCCATAGGTATAACACAAAACAAAACGTAGTGGTCGCGAATAGGATAATCAGTATGACAAGGTACATGAGGCGATACCAATTAGGATACTAGTAGTTGCGTGATCCGGACTGATGTTGAGCATAGCCAGCAGCTACCCCAACACCGCGAACCAACACTACCAAATCAAGGGGTGCACCCAAATCGCATCACAAATGTAATAGATATGGTATCGAAGAAGTGTGTCCGCTAGAGGTGGCGAACCTCAATTGCCCGGCGCGGCTCCTGTTTTAGTCATGTCAGGGGTCATCCAATATCGTTCTCTTTCTTCAGTCAACACGTTCACCAAACCATCCACTTCATTGTGAATCAACACTCCGCGTATAATAGTTATTAAAGTGGTTTTCGGTATCGACGGAGAGTATGTCCATATCCGATCCCGGTCTCTTTAATAACTACGTATTATTACACCGTTGGCTCTTTTACATTTCAAATCGATTCATAATTGATATCAAAATATCATGTTCGCTTCAAAAATCAAATCCATTTCGAATATCATCGTATCTTTTCAAATGTAAGATTCCGTTTCAAAAACCATTTTTCGCATCAATATCTCATTTCGATTTCAAAATCATTTCAATTTTCAATTTAGGTTGCAACTTCATTTAACCCAATTCGTATTTAAATTCAAGATTTAAATATAAATATTTCACCTTATTGGCCAGCTTAGAATTTTAGAAAAAAGTTTTAAGTAGTTTAAAAGTAGTTTAAATAATTAAAATAGTTAAAAATACTTAAAATCTTAAAAAGGATTTGAAAAAGATAAATTAGTTTAAAATAATTTAAATTGGGTTAAGTAGATTTAAAATAGATTAAAATAGTTTAAGTATTCAAAAATGGTTTATATAACCGAGTAATTTGGAAACAAAATAAATCAGTTTCAAAACCAATCCATTTCAATTATAACTTCCCAATTCAAATCAATTTCAATTTCCATTCCATCGATTCAATTTCGATTTCAATTCAAATCAATGTCAACTTTGACTTCAAATTAATTCAATTTTACATTCACCTTTAATTTATTCGATTTCAATTTATATCGATTTGGAGCTTGATTTTTCAAAATATCAATTTATAATACTTAACAAAATTATCTTCCAATATTCAAATTTAAAACCCAATTACAATATGATTCAATTTCAAGCTCAATTTCAAAATATCCATTATATCGCTTTTACTTAGTAATATTTAAAGCTCGAATTGAGTTTAAATCTTTAAACAAATCAATTTACTAAATTTAATCATATCCCGATTTTTAAATTCCAAAGTCTCCACTTTAATTATTTAACAATTTCTTTTAACCAAATTTTATTTCGACATTCCAAACTCAATTTTTCGATAAATTCGTTTTTTTATAAATTGATTTCTATTTATAACTTTTAATCAAAACATTTAAATAAATTTCAAATCGACGATTTTAAAAATTATTAATTTAGCCAATTCGGTGTCCGTATACAATTTTCTATCCTATGGCCAAGTAATTATTTATTTCAGTTAAATGTCAGGGATAAGTATATATTACTTAAACCAAACACAGTGTCATATGTATGCATAACAGTATATATAAGCAAATAAACATCCAAACATTTAAATATCAACCAATAACATTCATCGAAATACATCATCCAATAGACAATACAGTTCATGGAGTTTCATAGTTATCAATGTCAGGTAATTTAATCGCACTTCAATTTTAATTTCAGTTTAACTGTCAATTTAATTTTTCAATGGTTAATTCAATTGACAAGCTATATGACAATTAAATTTTTATCAAACAACGACAAATAAAATCATAACACTTCATAATGTCAAATTTAACTAGCATAAAGATATTTAGTACGTTGTGAGCGTTATAAAACACTCACCTTGATTTTTACGATTTTAAATCAAATCGAACGACGTTCGATTTAACCCAAAATTTTCTCTAGCTCCAAATGATTCCAATCCATCTCCATAGAGTAGTGCTCGACAAAACGATTGCAACGCAATTCGTTTCGTGCGTTTTCGACCTCGTATGAAAAAGATACAGCGTTTTAAAGTTTACACGAATAATAAATATAACAATTTCACAATTTCTATTAAATTTTCAACCTCATCGGATCTGGGCCGTTCGTTTTTGGAGATGGAAATCCATGCCGCGCACGCATCTTATCTTCTCCCTCAATCACGTACGCGTTCCATTTTAACTCACGGCTGAACCCATCATCAAAACTAGGGTTAAATTTTTCGAGCCTCCACGACGACTTCGACAACGATCAGAAGCTTCCATTCCAAAGCCCATCCCCTCCTCTTCACTCGGCTGCAAAGCCATGGAGCTCGGCCCCTATTGAGCACGCGAAACGGGGCCGAACTGCAAGCCTTCAAGCTCCTTTTCCTGTTGATCCACTTCGAATTTTACGATCTTGACCGTTCAGATTGAAGGTCTCACAATGCTCTACGAATTGTTAGTTGGGAGTTTGTTATAAAAGCTGATGAATTTGGAGAATTCGAGGGGAGAAGACGAGTGATTTTCGGCCTTTGGTTTAGAAAATGGCGGCTGGCTATAAGAAACCCTAGCCCTTTTTTTTAATTTTAATTTGTGAATAAAGGGGCTATTTATAGGAAACGACGAATGCTATTCATCCGGCTTTTCCAAACTCCGAATTTCGCACGGTAACTAACGTTCCTAGAGTTTATCCCGCGTTCGGACACAATGGAATAGGTTTCGGGAGCTATTTCGATCATCTGTGCAAGTTATGGCAATAAACGTTCGATTTAAAATTAAATCGGTAAATCAAATTTCTAGGCGTTTTAGCTTGCCCTCGACAAACGGTAAATCCGATTGACACGAAATTTGAAATCTTACAATAATATCACGTTACGGATTCGATGAAACTAGTTTCGTCGAAATCCGAGACTGTTTGAAAAATGGCAATTTTAACTCGTCAAATTAATATTAAAACAATTTCGTTGCGTTTCGAGCTGCCACGGTCAAACGAAAACTCCGATTGCTACGAAAATTGAAATCCAATAATAACAAACTATTACGGATCCAATGGAACTGGTTTCGTCCAATTCCGAGACTGTTCGAAAATTGGCTATTTTTCAGTCGATAATTTAATATTAAAATATTCAATTTTCACAAATTTACTTTTAATTCGATTTTAAAAGTTCTACAACATCATTCTAACTTTAATATCATAAAATAAAATTTTACAAATCATCTTTAGTCATATTAAACCCGTTATTCAATTATCCAATAATTTCCAATTTTAAAATCTTATTAACTCTATTATAATCCCAATATAACTTACATTCACTTTGGAAACCGATTTGAATCATATTAAATCAAATTTCAATTATTCACTCAATTTTCACAAATTAAATTTCAGTATCAAATTAATCATATCAAATTTGAAATTTAATTATTCAAACATTTGTAATATTAAATTTAAACAATTTTGATTATTCATAAATCACTATCTTTTGAGATATTCAAAAACGAACTTAAAATTTAACTTTTGAAACGAATTAAAATTATAGAAAAACCATTTCCATTATACGGTTATTCGATTCCCATTATCAAATTATTCAATAAATTCCAAATATTAAATTTAAACAATTTCGATTATCCAATAATTCATTATCTTTTGAAATATTGAAATTGAACTTATAAGAATCAACTTTTAAAACCAATTCACAATTTATTGTACAGTTATTCAATTATTCAATATGTTTTAAATATTTAATTTAAACAATTTACCTGTTAAATATTCGATATTTGATTTGAATAGATTTTACTTATCAATCAATTACTCTATTATACCCAATGGATTCAACATTTATTATTATTCCAAACGACTTACAATTTTTTTATAACACTAAATCACGAAATCTTATTAAATTATCTATTTTAATTATCGAAAATTATGGGTCGTTACAACAGCATAGCAATGTAAGCTTATTACTATAAACAGGAATTCCAAGAAGCATTTATCATTGGCAATTAAGCTTGTTCACCAAATTCTTCTATTTGAAAATAATAAATTTGACAGCTATTCCATGTGCAATTGTAAGTCTTCATGGTCTTTCTTGTACAATTCTAGTTCATATCTTAGTCTCCTGAATCTCTAGACTGTGTAAAATAATCCCTGTAAATCATGTCTTATTTTTCTTCAAATGTACATGTCATTTCTTTGCTTTTCTAATCAAGCTGCTCCTTCGGACCTCTTATAGTAAGTGTCAATTCAAACCACTGTCGGGGGAAAATTTATGATCATCAAAGATCAAATGTATTGTATAAGAGTTTATACACCGCACATACCATACTATGAATTCCATAAATCAGTTATTTTTTGCCCACTTCTTATTTTTGGGAAAGAAGTAACACCACTTGTTTTGGACCATTCACAATTCCTACCACTTATCTTTACTTGACTGGCTATATTGTTTCATGCAGGGTTATCTATAACATCTGATGCTTTTAACTTTGTTGGAATTCTGGGAATCAAATACTATTGCATTAAGCTTTAAATGCTTGACTCTGTATGACTCTTTTCCTTGATACCTAAGACATGTGTTATTATATTTCCTTATTCCATATCAATGTAATCCCCATTGTTATTTAGTACCATGTCGGGTCTTTAGATATGCACTGATTTTGAACTTTTTCTACCTATATTTTTGGATTTTGAATTTGTGACTCGGGCTAAACGAGATTTTGGTCTTTATTTGATTGCTGCCAATTTGTGATGAATTTCAAACACTTTCTTCATTGTTTGCTATATTTGTTGGGTCTATATATTATTATTATCTTAAGTTTCAATTGTATTATTAATGGGAAATAGATTAGCATTTTGCTCTTGATTATTGTTATTATTTACTCATTTTTCATCAATATCATTTCAAAATTATTATGTATAAATGTCTAAGACTGATTTGGAACCCATACTTTTGTAGACTAACAAAGTTGTTCTATATGACCAAAGTTGTAATTGTATGACTAAAATTTAGCCATGGTCGTAAGCCGTGGCTAAATTTTTGTCACTGTCCATTTAGCCACAACCCTAGGTCGTGGCAAAATCGATTAACCATGGTCCAAAGCCGTGGCAAAATTTATTTTTTGTTGTAGTGGATAAGCATACCTCGTTGGCATTTAGTGTTAAATATAGTATTGACGATTTCCATAAAAAGGTAAAAAAATCAACACGGTTAACACGTTTTCGATATTTTCGACTTAACTATTCCTCAGTTAAGAGGGAAGCCGATAGGTTAGAGCACTATTGCTTATGTCCCTACTCGAACATCAATCTTAACTCTCACAAATAGGTAAGCCTGATTACTTTTCAAACAAGCAATTAAACAAAACATGATCTAACCACTTAAGCAATTCATAACCCCTTTCTAAATCTTATGTTTATAGTTTAAAACCCTTTTTAAATGATATAAAGATACATGTATAATATTTATTTATAAAATTAGATATTTAACAAAACAATTTAAAAGATAATATTACATAAGATTTTTATACTAAAATAACCAACTAATTTTCTCTTACTATATATACTTAATTTTTTTTTTAAATTACTTACAATAAGAAATTTATTCAAAATATTACTTAAAATAACAACTTAAAAATTTACTTAAAAACTTGGAAAAGCATGTTTTCTATATATTTAAGTAAAACCACTTTTTAAAATTTCATAAATAGTTCTTAAAAATTCTTAAAAATCTCAAACCATTTTTAAAATACCCTAATAATAGTTAGGAAACACTTGTAAAAGGAATGAAACAAAATACCTAAATTTAAAAATCTTTTCAAATTTTAAATTTTTTAAAGAAAGGCTAAAACGGGGCAATTTTACATAAGTGAAGGTCTGACCACTTTTTGAATTATTACTTAACCTTTTACAATCCAAACATTTTATGGGAGCAAGAATACACATAAAAAACAGTAAATATGATGAGAAACCCTGAAGAAGCTCTCTACAAAGTTTCATAGAAATCGCTGAATACTAAAAATATCTAAGTGAATCCATAGCGACATTGCTATAACAACACTTTTAAATCCTGGTCCAATCTAAGCCAAACTCCATCTACAACCTATGTGCTTTGTTTTAAGGCCTTCTTATAAGTCATACAAGTCCATTCATGTTCATTCTATATCTATAGACATGGATGACATATGCTACTTAATTTCAAAGCAAGAATCAAACTAATATCTCAACATGTGTCACACCAATTCAGAAAACTTATGCACATTCAAATACAAGCATATATGGGTTATATTTTCATTAAAGAGGTGAGATAACTCACCGTTAACCCAACAAAAAAGCAAGACAAAGCACCTAAGTCCAACCTCAACCTTGCAACTACTTTTTATTCCTACCTTGCCTTGCTTACACTGACCTTTTGCACTCCCCTCCTTGTAATTGCCCATGACCTCTAATGGTGAGGGAAGCATCTTTCCTTCTTCCAAAAAATAAGTTAGGAGTTGTTGTAATGTTGTCCCAAGGTTCCACCCTAAATTTGAGTCGATTTGGATGAGTTTTGCAATTATTTTCTTTAGGAAATTAGTAAAGAGGAAGACATGAAAAGAAAGCTTGCTTTTACTTTGTAAATTTGTAACTATAATTAAAGGGTATGCCCCTCCTTTTATAAGCTTCATATGGTGCATTTTATTCCAAATTATGTCATGGAAGGCTTACCAACCCACATGTCCATCAATTCTTCTTTATATCATTTCCTTTTAGCAAAAGCCCACTTTACCTATTACATTCAAACTATCTCATAACCATTTAGAACATTCTAGAACCTTCCATTTGTTTTATGAATCAAAGGGTTAATTAGTTGTTAATGTATTCATTTGATTATTTAGACAAGCGCACAAGAATTTGAACAACTTATATTGATTGAAAAGCCGTTATCAATAAACTGATTTTCGATCACATTTCAATTTTTATTCGAAGTATTTATTTTTGTAAATATTTTTTCAAAACAGGTTTACCATCATTAGTTATAAATTAAAAAAGGGTTAGCAACATTATTAAATAATTTTAATAACATTTAATCCAAGATTTAACTACAAAGTGCCTGAAATTTCAAGTTGTTATACCTCTGTATATAATTATATACAACCAAAATGAAGCAATTATTTTTATAAAAAATTTCACAATATTAGTATATAACGTAAAGTGAAAATTTCACTTTAATGACCAAATTCTCGCAACTTCCTCTTACTCCTTGCTACTACCAAGCAAACACCACACAATATCACTTCACCAATATTTGCACTCAGCCATGCCTCTCATTCCTTAGTATTGCTTATAGTCCAGTTTGTTTTAGGGGATTTGTGCTCCAAATTTTGGATCTTTGTGTTGATTGCAGAGTGGACTAGAGTATTATAAACTTATACAAGAAGTTTTAAGTGAAAATAATAGGGTTTTGAGGTGGTTTTTGTTTTAGGGGAAATGGAAATGAGAGGCTAAGCTTGTTCTTTTATAAACTTTGTCAAATAGCAAATTACACTCTCTACCCTTTGCCAAAATCACCCCTTTACCCCATCCTAGATTAGGCCTTGATTTACTCCACCATTCCCCTTAGTATATCCCATTTTGATAACATAAAATAACTTAAATCTATACACAACAGTCTCTTTAAAATGAGGCAACGCTTAAGGAAATAAAAACACTTTTAAATCACTTTTAAACAAGCTTCTAGAAAGCATCTTAAACTTTTTTTATTTAATCTTTTCGTGCTATTTTCAAATTTATTTGGTATAAATTTGTACACAAAGATGTGTGTATGTGTGCAACATCGTTGCAACAACTTCTGTTCTATAAAAAGTCAAAAATCCAAAAAACGAATTTTAGTCACATTTTCAATTTTCCATCGAACTATTTATTTATGTAAACACATATCTATAATGAGTTCATCATAATTATTTATAATTAAAAGAGGGTTATTTGATTATTGAAAACCATTAATTGAATATTTAAGATTAATTAAATATTCACAATCAAAGTGATAAAATTCTAAGTTGTTACATTCTTACCCCTCTAAAAGAATTTCGACCCCGAAATTCCATCACTAAAAAACAAAGAAGGAAACAAGCCAACAAAAAATCTTAACCCTTTAACTTAAGCCCATAGGATGTGTATGTGACATTTGTATGCAATATCAGATCACTTGTTCGGATACATAAATCTCTCATCCATATTAGTATAGATTATTTTAACTTCTCCATTGTGGGACCTTGATTTGTTTCCTTGATCCGATACTTATGTTTTCCTTATATCGTCTTAAACTATAATAAAAAACACTTACATCATCCAATGAACCCATCTCAAGCACTCACCATCGAGAAATTAGTGAAAATGCCAAGTTCGGACTAGCGTATATCACCTAAAAAAATCCTATATCCGAACTTTGTATCAAGAACTGTCATGC
Organism: Allium cepa; assembly: GCA_030765085.1. Taxonomy (NCBI): domain Eukaryota; kingdom Viridiplantae; phylum Streptophyta; class Magnoliopsida; order Asparagales; family Amaryllidaceae; genus Allium; species Allium cepa. The sequence goes on from CM060941.1 coordinate 7,722,299, forward strand.
AAATAAAATTATCCAAGCCCAACTTATGATTTTATCCCTTTAGGATAACTTAATAATTGTACTACTCTAATTTCGTTTTAATTCCAAAAATTATTTATGAAAACATTTCATAAAAACATAACTTAAGTTTCTAAACATGTATAATACCTTACTACATCATGAGAGTATATATCTGATATGATCTTATTCTTTTTAAATTCAAATGCAGACCCAAAATAAATCTTGGTCTTAAAACCGAGCTGATCTTTTTCATGTCTTTACCCATCCAGTATGGTAAGTATCTAAGAAGAGTAGAATGCTGATATCCAAACTCAGTCTTAGATTCTACTTTTCCATAGACACCGTTATGGTAAAGATGTTTATAATAGGCCCAATAATATCAAATAGTTTTTCAAAAATTTGATACTAAATCCAAAGACACAGTTTATTAAAAAAAGTTTATTAAAACCTTCCTATTAAATTTAACCCATTAAAACTTATGTTAAATTATTCTTCTCTAACCAAGAATTATATAAACCCATATTAAATATTTCATTTATAAACAAGTTCTTTTATCAAAATACATCTTATTTTGAATCCATTCTCTATAAGGAAACTTAAGAACAAATACCCGATTTTTATTTCCATGCCGTTTTGAAATGATAATGTATATTTAAATCCATAGAAAATATACATACAGATCAAGTGACACCAAAACGATACTAAGGAACTGGGTCCTACCAAATAGTATCGTACGTCCACTTACTAAGAAGGGTAATACTTAAGTGCTCACCATCCGAACAGATCTCTCGCTCATTTTTTGTCAGATTTGTGCCACTTGAATTAGTTACCACAAAAATATTTCTTATCTTTTGAATCCCATTTTGAAACAATATTGTATATATTTCCATATAAACAGCTTTAACAAAATAGCCATTACTACTTGCTTTGGGTTTATTCAGATTCGAACTTGTTTCGATCGTACGGTAACAAAGGGAATAATTTACTAAGTGCACTACAATGTTCGCCTAAGCAAACATCTGATTGTCACTTAGAAGATTATTTAGATTACTATAAAACTAATCGAGACTCGTTCCCTAAACTATCCAAGAAAATGTTCCTTACTTAAAATTATCTTTGTAATATTTATGCTTATAAATACTTTCAAGTAATACTTTTATTAATTTTTTTACAAAAACCATTTGGAATCTCTTTTTAAAGATACCAGGATTTAAATACTCAAAAATCCTCTTCATTTATAAAACATATTTTTACAAACCAAATTTTGTAAAATCATCTTTATATAATGATTTTCTTTATTATAGTAACCCTTTACAACAATAATATTAAACACCTTATAGTCAAATCATGAAACTTAATTCACAACATGTTCATATTTAATCTAATCAAAATAGTAAATGCTCATAAAATGGTCGATCATAAGAATCAACACAATAGCCAATGCTCCTAATTAGGTGAGCATGACTAATTGAACAATAAACGATAATAATTGAATATTGTCATTTCGCAACAAACAAAGACATCATAAATTACTATATTAATTTTTGAAAATTATTCTTTTATATATAAAAATAATCCTACATAAAATTATTTCATTTACCAATTTCAAAATTTGTGTGTCTATTCACCTTATCCAAGTGTTTAGAAATCTTATCGACACTGTGACATCCCACGTCTCTATTAGAATTCATAACCACTCAATAGATCAATCAACACAAATCCTTTTTATAGCAATTACAAATAAGTGCTCTTACACACATACACACTAACACTCTCAAACTCATTCTTGGGTATAACTTACCATATCTCTAATGAGTTACCCATTCTAGGGTAATACTAACTTTATCTCTAATGAGTTTACTCCACTAAGGCCTAGGTATTTGCTCAACGTAAGATCTGATACCACACGTAATAACCGGCCTCTTCGACCCTCAAAAGTTGACATTAATGCATCCATGGTATTCACATATTGAGCATTCGAGTGCTGAAAAGATAGATTATTAGGGTGAACGAAAATAAAAGATAAAACAAAATCTCAGATCACGACGAGTAATATACAATATATCTTTACAAAAAGTAAACATTAGTACAGATACAACCATCTGCATAAATTAACATATAATTAGCCTATACAGTTATAACAATCTGTCCTTACAAATGCTGATAAATATAATATAAAAATGCATCTAAAATAAAGTATATGAATATGTCTTGAAAGCATCCAGCTCATCTCCTGAAGCACCAAAGCGTTCGTAGCAAAATATGGAAATAGACTCAAGGCTAACTTGAGAATTATAAGAAAATAACACCCGGTTCAGTCTAGTAAATTAGCATGAGAAACTCAAATCATATGCATTTTTATATTTATAAAACCTTTCAAAATTAAAGGTAGCTCGTAAGGCCATATCGCAAACAAACACGGATGGGTTTTTACCTTACGAAAATCAAAACATTTTTATTACAAAATCCCATGATATTATAATAATGACTAGGATTGAAAATAAATATATAACATAGGTGAAATGCTTGCATCTCACATTCCAGTATTTGCACAACTAAGTCCACAAGGCACATGTTGGAGAATGGATTCCATCCATGACAAGGCTATTGGGTTACCTCTATCACAGTACACCTCTAGAAAAATGTATGAGGGCCTCACATAGATACCTTATAAATCAGGTCTGGCCTACCCCTTATAGGATTGTACAAAATATGTCATTACCCCGGTTATCCCCAACAAGCTGTTTCCGTGGCCACAAGCATACATAATCTATAAATATCAATCTAGGTACAAGTGATGGCCATATTGTAATGGTAGTAAGCCATATAGACCTGAAGCATATCACATGTTTTAGTCATTACTAAGTGCGAGGCTTGATACTATGTTTTACCTTTTTAACAAATCCCACTCAAAATGCTAAAAATGCCCTCTAAGCAATAGTGTAATGCCAGCATTCATCCATACAAGTTCTTCAGGATATAAATAAACCAAAGGCACTACTTCTACTTTAACACTTGTGGAATCACCCTTGGGATTAGTAGCATTTTGCCCTTAAACTTTAAAGAACTTCTTCTTCAATTTCCATCATCTTCAAGATATCTTCAATTCGAACGCTTAAGCCATTTCGAAGTTGTTTTCGGATAACACGTGCTTATCCGATAACGGTCTCTTCGAACCAGTAATCGATAGTTTTTAGTTGACTCAATCTCGATTCATTCACAACCAAGAAGACGGTATAAGAATCCAAAGAGGATCTCGGAGGTATGCACTTCAAGTGAGAGACATTTCATTGGAATGATTTCTCCCGAGGGATCTCAAACTACATGAACATGTGAAGGTTATATATACTTCCTAAGTCAAAATTGGACAAAATTTGATAGCCAGTTATTTAACTATAAAACAAGAAAGCAATCAAATCAGATATTTAATTTCAAATGGAAACCAAGCATGATTTAAGAATATAAGAAAGCATTAATCCTCTTTAATTAATCTTTTTATTAATTAAAATCTCTTTTCACTTATTTGTATTGGAATACCTTTACAAAAGATATATACATACGTAGATATATATATATATATATATATATGTGTGTGTGTGTGTGTGTGTGTGTGTGTGTATATGTATAGGTTTAAGACTCATTCACTATTTATTTGTATTCTTTCAATGCTTGGAAAAATATCTATATACTTACCTCATCGGCATAAATATATTTCAGAAGCACTACAATTTAAATATTTAGAAAATGTATCCATATAACTATCTCAATTATATAAGTATATTCACAAAACATTAAGAAAGATTTCTTGTTTTCCAAAATCATACTTAAATGAGCTAAAATAAATGTCATTTAAAATCATTGTTTACTATAAACCCAAACCACTTTCCCTTTTGGTGTAAGTAAATAGATCGTATGGAAATTAGACCAATATGCTTACCACCACTTTCCGATTTCAAACATGTACTATCCCTCGATTAAAAACGAAGTTGGATAAGTTAGAGAACTATTTTTGGCTCGACATACATCGACATACATTCTTAGTTCTCACAGATAGAGACCAGTTTCACTACATCGAAATTTGGTGTTAGGTTTAAAAAGAATATTTTCCATACCACCATAATTTATAAAGATCATTTATGGAAATTGAATCTCCTATACTTGTCTTGTTTTCAATATTTGGGCTTACTCCATCCCTCATCAAGAAACGAAGCCAGGTAAGTCAGGACACCAATTGCTTCTAGCCTTACCTTAGTCAAACACTCTAATTCTGGATTTCACAAATAGAAGATTAATTAACTTATCAGCTTTTAGTGCCAAGTATAAGATAACTTAATTTCCATAAGTAACCAAATTCATATATGAAAATAATACTCCATATACTCAACATCATTCTTCGATTTCAAACTTAAAATACCCTTTTGTTAACAATGAAGCTAAGTTGGGTTATTATTATCTCAAACCTTGACTCGGTAACGTTCTAATCTTTTAAAATAAGTTAAAGCTTCCTCACCTCAAAGCTTATTGTCAAGTATAAGACTTCATAAATTCCATACACTATTTAAAACAAACAAAGTGTTATGAACAAAATTCTTTCCCCATTAAGATTCCATATACTTTAAACAAAGTTTAAAACCTCCATTCAAATCATAACTTAAAACCATTAAAGAGAATTTGGCTTTGAAAGGCAAAGGGATTTCTTTTATATAAACTTATTAATTTAAATAACTAACATAAATTCTTAAAAGTATACTTAAAAGACTCCTTTTAAAATACTTATACAATTTTTATGAAACACATTCGGAGAGAATTTACAAAATATCTAAGGTAGATAACCCTTTTATACTTTACTAAAATCATGGATTTCCAAAGTATATCTGCAGCGACTATCGTTATATGGACCATAACTTTTGAAAATTTGTTTTGTGATAAAATAGCTTTTAAACTCTGTTATCCCGCCTTTTGGCAAGGCTGTGATACCATAGAATTTTCTAAGAACACGTAGTTAAAAACCTTCAAAATCAATGATATACAAGACTATGGAAGATGACAGATTCAGACTTGGTCCCAATCAAGGTGCAACCAATATGAACTGACAAGAAAGGCCTCGTGAGGCTAAATTTCAAGACAATTGGAGTTCGTACGCTTGAGTTATGGACAAAGCAAGAATGTATATGGATCGATCTAGAACGATCCATAAAATAATGTAAATCGACGAAGATCGATCAATATCTCAAAATTTACAAGCCAGTTCACTTGAAACTTTCAAAACATCAATATATTAAAGAGTGGAGCCCACCAAAAATATTGTATGACAATATTCCCAAATCTTGGAAAAGGAGGCCGATCGTCATTGGGACGATCGTGCGAATCACAAAACGATCCATATTCAATGATGGATAGATGATATCTCACAAATGATATGTCGGACCGAAACCATTTTTAGGAACAACGCTAGGAGGGCTATGGGACAAATTACTAACAATTGCACATTGACTGGAGCCAAAAATAACTATCGGCCCCGATCGTTATCACTGTAGAATTTGGACCAACGATCGATCTAGTGGGCCCTTACTGATTTGGAAACTCTTCTGCCGAATTTCCGACGAGATGTTTCGTCACCTCAACCTATAAATACCAACTTCATTTAAGGGATATTTATGTTACTTGTTATTCTAGACTCCATTATAGTCATGCGCTAGCACAATTCTATAATTGTAATTCAATTTACAAGAGAGTAATAATGCATTATCTTAAAAGTGGACATAGGCATATAACGTCGAACCACTATAAACCACTATGTTTTTTATTAATGCTTATTTATTTTTGCTTACTTATTCATTTATTCAGTTTAATTTTACTTCTCTTCATCTATTTCTCTACAAAGATTATTCTTGGGTGTATATGACCAATTTTGGTGTAAACATTTTGGTCTTTCACCAAGAAGCCTAGATTCTCAGCTTATTAGGATCCCTTTGTCACTACAGGATTGCATAAATCCTCCAATGGAGTTCCACGGTTATCTTGAAGAAGTTTTCTTGTTCTATTCAAGTCTGCAAAAATCTAAGCAAAGCAATCAACAATGGTGAGGAACACTAGATCTACTTTTTCGAATGCAGAAGGAAAACGAGAATGCTAGTATCCAGTAAGGAGGCCCAAGCAGTCAACAAATGGACGTAAATGTTGATCCAGTTGAAGTCTGAAATCCAGCTGATTCCATTACGAGAGGTGAATTCTAGAATCTGATGAGAGAGCTAGTGGATAGTCGTTGACAATTGAATCAACGGGGTCAAGAAAATATCAACCTAATGAACCAACTCAGTCAGCAATAGCGAGGGAAAGCTAGGAGGAATCCTAGCCCTTACTCAGCGTCGGAGAGTTTTAGTTCATCGAACAAGTATCACAGACACGGGCATCGTAGAATATTCATGCAGAAACTTCGGTGCATCAATAGGAAAACCTGGTTGGTCTGCCAGGACCGATCAATGTTGACACCTCCATAGAGATCGGTACCGATTCCACCTCAAAAGGAGAAAACTTAGCCGTACATGCTGGGATCCAAGCTGGAACTGCCGCGGTTGATCTGGATAATGGAGCTCAGTTGAATGTTAACCAAAATATTCCCCGGAATGATGACGAAGTGAATGTACACGGTAAACATTAGGAGGATAGTGAACCAAGAAGGCGTGGAACGGCCTGTAGACATCGACCAAACCATTCACTTGAGGTAGAACATGACCACCGCTTGGCAACAATTTTTCAAACCTTGGACTTTTCGACTATGGTTAGATAGCTAGTAAGAGAGCTAAGGCTTCACCAATGAAGACTGGGGAATCTCAAGAAGCCATACCCCATTCACTAACAATGTCTTACTTACAAAATATCCAAGGAAGTTCAACATGCTGTCGATGCCTACCTACGAGGGAAAAACCGACCCTAAGTAGCACATCATGAGCTAAGAATGGTTGATGGATTTCACACAAGCAGATGATGTAACAAAGTGCAAATGGTTTTCTATAACTCTAAATGTGGTTTATGAGGTCAACCCCAAGGTCGATCTCTAAATTTGATGATTTGGCAACAAGATTCTTAGAGCAGTTCCGTATGCATGCAACTCCTTAAGATGTAATGTCCTTATCCATCGTGATCCAAGCTCTGAGAGAACTGCTAAAAGATTAATTAGAGGGATTCCATGCGGCAGTCACATAAATCAGTAATCCAAATAACCGTGCAATATTGATGGCCGTAACAAGTGGGATTGATATGGAGTCAGATTTTGCTGATTGGTTAGCTAGCAAGCCACCCCCAATGTTGGAGCGCTTCTATGCGATGATGGCTCGATATTTGAGAAAGGAGAAAGCTAGATGTTCTAAGAAGAAGAATGTTGTAGGACCAACTGGAGAGGAAGTGCAGAGTAATATTAGGGTAAAATGGTCTGATGATAGTTCTGGAAAAGTTAAAGCGAATGTTCAGAACAAACCCAATCATCAAGAGAAAGGTGAAGATAGAGGCCGAGATCGAAAAAGGGATTCTGGAAGAGGAAAGCCTAGGATTCTGACGTACGATACTTACACGCCACTGAACACATTCCTAGAGAACATCTATTTATCTATCTGCAACAAAATGCATCATAGGAAGCCGCCTCTGAAAGAATTGATGGAGAAGCAGAAACAGATTGGAAAATATTATCGGTTTCACGAATTCTATGGTCATGACAAAAATGAATGCAGACATCTCCAGAATATTATCAAAAAGCTTATTCGAAAAAGAAAGTTACAACAATTTGTAAAAACCCCATAGGATGGCGGGCAGAGACATCTGACCTCAACCGAGGACAAGCACCACACAAGGCCGAGGAGCCCACACTGACTGTTGGAAGATTGGTAATCGGTACAATAGTCAGAGGACCAAATCTAGCTGATAAAAGATGGCAAGAGATGGAGCGCTATGCTAGCGCGATCAAGCATGTGAATTTTGAATGTTTCTCAAGTACGGAAGATGAAGCTCCACCAAACAATAGTACACAATTGCAGATAACAATGTGTTCTGAAATAGAGATGCAGACAAGGTGGAGGCTCCGACGATCGACCCATTGGTCATTTCGACCATGGTAGGCCCTGCTTTAGTGAGAAGGATATTGGTAGATTGTGGAAGTTCTGTAAATATAATTTTCAAAAAAGCTTATGATCATGAGGATGGAAGCCAAGGACTTCAAACCGCCAAAGCCCATATTCATGGCTTTAATAGTGCTGCAACTGAAGTTGTTGGTTATGTTAAATTACCAGTGGAGTTGGGAGATGGTGACCATAGGAGAGTGTGGTTATACCTTTTTTTGTTTTGTAAGTTGACCCTGTATACACCGCTTTTCTGGACCGACCAGCACTAGATGAATTCCGAGCAGCTCTTGCCCCTTGGTGTTTGACTTGGAAATTCTTGACAGATAGTGGTGTTAGAGTTGTTTATGGTGATCAGGCGACTTGACATGCCTATTATGTAGCCGAGTTGAGGGATGCTTAACGGAAGGAGAAAGGTTAGGGTGTGGACAAGTCAGTCCGCATCCAAGCCACTGAAGATTGACAACTAGCACTTGAGCCTTGATTCGGGCGCCATAGTCAGTTCTATAGAGATATAGATCCGACAGATGACAAGGAGGAGCCCAAAGAGACTAAGGCTACGCCCGTTGAGCTGTTGATTGACATCATAGTCAACCAGCCACGATGACTCGTCATGGGTCCTAAAGATCGAATCATAGCTCAGCCCCTCGATGATGAAAGAACTTGCTGGATTTCTCCGAGCGAATCTCGACGTGTTCGCTTAGACTCACTCTGACATGAGTGGGATCTCGCCTGCCATTGCAAGCCATGCATTGAATATCGACTCGAGGCAAGTCCCGGTAAGGCAAAAAGGCATGGACTCGGATAGATCTACCTCTCTTAAACAGGAGTTGGATAAGCTCAAAGAAAATGGCTTTATTCACGATGCCCTCTACCCTAAGTGGTTATCTAATCCTATACTTGTAAGAAAGGTAAATGGGAAATGGCGAACATGCATTGATTACTCAAACTTGAACAAGGCATACTCGAAAGACAGCTTTCCCCTTCTAAGAATCGACCAGCTGGTGGACTCAACCACGGGACACAAATTGTAATCTTTCATGGATTCATACTCAGGATATAACCAGATCCCGAAGCACATTCCTGACAAGTGCACAATAGCTTTATTACAGATATTGGATTATATTGCTATGTGGTGATGCCATTTGGACTAAAGAACGCATGAGCGACCTACCAGCGCTTAGTCGGCAGAATGTTTAAAGATCATATCAGAAAAACGATGGAGGTATATGTGGATGATATGCTTATGAAGTCACGACGATCTAGCGACCACATTAGTGACCCGTAGAAATGTTCGACATCCTCCAGCATTATAGAATGAAGATCAACTCTGAAGTGTTCTTTTGGCTTAGCATCTGGAAAATTATTGAGTTTCATCGTCAACGCCCGTAGAATCAAGTTAATCCCAAGAAGATCCAAGCTATTCACACCAAGCGCCAAAGACTATTAAACAAGTACCGAGTTTGAATGGGAAGGTTGCCCCCCAAAGCCGATTAATTTCTAGAGCTATTGATAAATGCATTCTTTTCTTTATCTTAATTAGGAGAGGAAAAAGGAATTTTGAATGGACGCGGGATTGTAAAGATGCATTCCAAACTTTGGTGAATCTCTTAGAGAGACCTCCCTTCCTGTCAAACCTGGTGGATCATGAAGATTTATATATCTACTTAGCCATGTCGATACACGCTGTAAGTGTTGAGTTGCTTTGCGAAGAGAATCGAATCCAGAGGCTGATCTATTATGTTAGAAGCGATTGACAAGAGCTAAAAGGAACTATCCAAAGATAGAGAAACTGACATACTGCTTGCGGATTGCTTCACGAAAGCTCCACTCTTACTTACAAGCACACCCTGTCAATGTTTACATCAACCACCCGTTACGATAGGTCCTACAGTGATATGAGACGTTTGGAAGGCTAGTCAAGTGGAATATTGAACTTAGCTAATTTGAAATAATAGATCTTCCTCGGAGAGCTTTCCATGGTCAGGCACTGGCGGACTTTGTAGAAGAATTTACTACACAGGTTGATTTACCAAAGAATAATAAAATCTCACCGTACGGTGGAAGTTATATACAGATGGAGCGTCTAATGATCGTTGTTTCAGAGCTAGAATTATGCTCGTAACTACCGAAGATCGATCAATTTGCTGTGCTTTAAAACTTGACTTCCCTACAACAACGAAGCTGAGTATGAGGCTTTGATTGTTGGACTTAACTCACTAGAGAACTGGGAACAAACTCTTCTGAAATCTTTGCGACTCACAATTGGTTGTGTACCAAGTCAGAGGAGATTACCCAGCTAAAGGACAAGGACTTTCTCCGTACCTTACTCAAGTCCAAGAATTGTAGACTGACTTTGAGTACTATGATATTACAGACATTCCTCGGGATCCAAACAAAGAGGCTAATTCATTAGCAAAGTTTGCTAGCACCGAGGATGCACAATAGATGGGCTTGGTTTCAATCGAAGTATTAAAAGATCCAAGCATAAGCCTATGCAAATCGACCAAGTACTAGAGACGTAGCCTGAGAAGGAGTCGTGGATGACTCTGATTAAAGACCATTTGCTATAGGGAGTTCTTCTTGAATGAAGTAATGAAAAGCGACACGTCCTTCCTAAAGCTTCACGATATGTAATGCATGAAGGAGATGTATAGAAAGGGTTTTTCCTTTCCCCTGCTCTAATGTATCGCTCGTGACGAAATAAAATGAGTCCTAAAGGAAGTTCATGAAGGGGAATGTGGAGACCACACTGGAGGGCAAACTCTAGCAATGAAAAAACTCCATTATGGGTATTATTGGCCGACCATCAATTAAGATGCTGCTCATTATGTAAGACGATGTGACAAGTGCCAGATATACAAAAAAGTTCTTAGAGCTTCATCGATAGAAATTACACAAATGGCCAGCCCATGGCCATTTTACATGTAGGGTATAGATATTATCGATTCCTTACAAATCTCTGAAGGCAGTGCAAAGTATGCAATCATTGCAGTTGATTACTTCACCAAATAGGCTGAAGCGGAATCTTTAGCCATGATCCCAACTTAGAAATTAATCAACTTCATCATCCAAAACATCATTTGTCGTTTTGGTCTTCCATGAACTATTGTAACATTTAATGGGACACAATTCGACAGTGCTGAATTTAAAGATTTCTACCGTCGGTATCATATTGAAAAGATATTTGTAGCAGTCGCTCACTCTCAACAGAATGGCCAAGTTGAAGCTGTGAACAAAACCATAAAATCCATTCTGAAAAGCATTTGGAAAAGGCTAGAGTCAAGTCAGTGATGAACTCCTAACAGTCCTATAGGCTTAGAGAACTACCCATAAAGCCGCGACTGGCCATACTACATTTGCCCTTGCTTACGATTCTGAAGCTATTATTCCTATCGAGCTCGATGTTCCTTCTCATCGAGCGACCAACTATGATCCCATAACGAATAAAGATCTCCTCTTGGAATCTCTAAACTTTGTAGATAAGAAGCACTAAGAAGCTGATTTGAGGGTAGTTACGCACTAGTACCGAGTCGCTCGATACTACAACACTAAAGTCCGACCTATAACTTTAAAAATTAGCGGTCTCATCTTGAAATGATTTTTCCTGCCACGTCGCATATGAATTCAACTTGGGAAGGACCATATGTCATTAAGCAGAGGCTTAGGGAGGGAACTTCTAATCTAGCACTTATTGATGGCTTCACACTCTCAAGGGCGTAGAATAGCAAGCATTTACGCTGCTATTTCACTTAGTTTATTTTTTTTTTCCATTTAGTTGTATTTTGTTTCAAGATTTACTTTAGCATTCTATTTTCCAAATATGTAATAAGACAGATGACTCTACCATTTCCTTTCCATTCATTAATAGAGCTTTGAATTTTCCATCATATCTATGACTTGCTATTGAAGTACATGTTAGTTGTGATATATAACTGACTAAATCCCACTATTCGATAGGACTAACATAACTCGGAAGTGATTGAGATTCAACTGAATGCTTATTGAATCAAAACCCATACTTGGGGGCAGAAAGACTAAGGAAAATTGATCTTGATAGTTTTTCAAATAACTCATGTACCCAGAGTGCGGATATGAGTACCAATGTCAAATGAGTATGACTGACCACCTATGAAATAACTCACATCCCTAGAGTGCGGGTATGAGTATGAATGCTAAATGGGTGTGAATTACTAACTATGAAATGAATCCCATCCCTAGAGTGCAAATATGAGTATAAATGCTAAATGGGTATGACCAACCACTTATGAAATGACCATCGTTCCTAGAGTGCGGATATAAGCATGAACGAAAAAATAAGTGTGATCAAACCACTATTACTTAAATAACTGAGACTTGACTTTGATAAGATGAGAACGAAGTTAGTGGAGATGTAACTCAACCATCCTCTAATCAACTTGTCAATTAGAGACTGGGAGCAGAGGCATGATGAATTGATTGCATAATTTGACAGCATAAAGTTAGAGCTAAATCCTAACATTTGGATATGACTCGAGCCGCGACCTCAGGAAGGCCTTGGGATGAATAAATCTGTTCAATATCCAACCCAATGAGTGATGAATATAAGTACATTAAATGAAAAACATAATAGCTCGATCATTTAAACAAGCACGTACAAGAATTCTACACAAGAGAAAAATAATTCTTATTCACGTTAAACTTGTTATTCACAATACAAGTTTAATGAGAAGTAAAAGTGGAGGTCATACCTGCACCAACATGGCCAACAAAAAGAAATAAGTAGCCATCAATTCTATTTACGCATCACAACAACCCAATAATTACTTCTTGGTTTTCTTCTCTTTCTATTGTTTCTTAGGAGTGGATCCATTTGAACTGCCTCTCGATCCTCTCTTCGATCCTTTTCTGCCTCGGTCATTCTTTGGAGAAACATCTTTAGTTATAGGGATCAAGGCGGCATCGTCTCTAGAAGTAGGAAGGATCGAGGAACCACTCAGCACCAGAAGCAGGGAGACCTCTTCTCAGGGAATTGTCCTGCTAGGAGGAATTATCTGAAGGGTGATAGGAATTGGCTTATTGGAATCAACATCAATAGGCCCAGCTTTCTGCTTCTTTTTCAAAAACTCTTATTTTTAACCGCTCCTTCAAGCTGATCTCATCAGTAGGGTCGAAGGAGCTTATGATTACGACATCTTTATCAAAAGGGATTTTGTGGTGTGGGTCGCTTCCTTCCTCAAACAGTGCCTCCATGAATTGTTTGTCGATAATGAAGGTTTCTTCTTGAGCACCCTAAGTAGTGGTTGAAGTTGTAACTATAGTAGAGTCCATCACAGCCGCTTGTAATCCCAATTGAGGCATTTGTAAGGGAGGAGGAACGGTGGCTGGTAGATCTAAAGCCGAGGAAAAATATTCGAAAAGATTAGAAATATCAACTGGAGACACCCTAACCTTTTGAAAGATAGGAGATGTCAGCGAAATAACTTCCTCGGCGTGGCTCCCAAGTTAGGCCGAAGTACGTTCAGAACTACGTTAAGGAATTGGAGAAAGCTTAGGCTTGTCTAGATCATACTCGGGGATGGTTGAAGAATCTTCCATGGAGTTAGGGGTAGCCTGAGATGCTAGAGGCAAGTTAGTTGTAACATCGAGTTGTGTCGACCCGGATCCTTCACCCACTTCATGTAAAGAGGCGCAACATATTCTTTCTAAAGTGTGAGCTAGATATCATGTAATATTTTAGTTTCATTATCCAATAGCATTTCACCTTCAAGCCTGGACAAGTCGACTTTGTTAGTATTAAGGCGTCTCTTTTCCTCCACAACAAGAAATTTCCACATGTTCCAGAGCTGGTAGGGATAGTCATTGCCAAGCCATGTTAGATTTCTATGCTATAGTACGTTGTGTTGTAAAGAACAAGAAGCAGGTCGAGCTCATTCATCATCTCTTCCCTAACCTTATCCTTGGTAGTTTATACTTTGCGTTGAACGAGCGCATCAACATCTTTGGCCCTTTCAACGACTGTATCTCCCTTAAGTCTAACATTCACCAGCTCATCACAAGCATCTTGAGTAATTTTATAAGCATCATCTTTCTCCTTACTTGCTTACTCGAGCTTAGCCTTGAGTTCCACTATCTCCTTCAAAGCTAGAGATTAATTACTTCGAGTTGTATCTCTCTCGAGTGCAATTTCTTGATTCCGATGATGTAGCACCTGGACTATATCTAGATGAATTGACTTCATCTTCTCCATAGATTTAATGGCGGCATCAGATTTACCTTTGGCCTCCTCATGAGAGGTCCTAGAAGCCTATAACTCATTTGTTAAAGTATCGATAATTCTTTTATTCTGAGCCTCATGGTGCTTTAACTTTTCCATTTCCACCGCACGGTCGAAAGATACTTTCGACATCCGCTACTTTCATCCGTTCACGGTACTGCTTGTGGATATCAGTGATGTAATCGATAATCATTTTTTGGACATGGTCCGAGACCCTCTTTGAATTAGGAAGAAAAAAGAACCCTTCAAGCATAGGTTTGGAAACTCTTCTCAAAGCTGTGCCATGCAAGCAATATGATTGATAATAGGCTTTTCGGCAGCGATTTCGACTTCAATGCTTCTCTTTCCAGTCCTGTGAGCAGCAACGTGTTTGTTATGGCGATGATCATTAGGCCTTTGAGAATGAGAAGGAAGTAAAGGTTGTGGAGGAACTAATTAGGAGGCGGACCATGAGAGGAATTGACAGGTGGGTCCGTACAATCAATTATCCTATCGAAACCCTTCGAAGGAGGGGATCTAGATTTTGATCAATGCTTATCTTGAGATGGTTTGTCCTTATCACTCCTATCCTTATGACCGCGGTCCTAACCGGAGCGATAAATCATAATACTCTCCACCACCACCTTGACGATGCAAGCAGGAGTGTGAACCAAAAGACTAGTGGTGCATATCCCGAAGGGAATCTATCATATTCCTTTTCTTCACCATCGCTCCTACAAAGGAAAACAATAGTTAATCAACTTTAAGTATTAAAGGATGTGAGTCAAGCACAACGCAATGTTGAGCAGTGCAAGTGTGTGCAAATGTCCTTGTGTTCTCCCTCTCTCAATGGATCAAATGCAGGAACTTTGCTCATTGGAATAATTTCCCCTTTAGAAGTTAGAATCTCAATGCTAGTTCTGGTAGGATATTATGACCCATCAACACTCACGTCAGTGAAGTGGGAGTGTCAAAGTCATGCGGTATTGGCAGACTAGACAAAGAATGGAGCGGCAGACTTAAATGCTCCACAGTTGAGATGTGGATTCATCTTGAACAACCTTGATGACTTTTGGGAAATTTATGAACAAATGTTTTCTCTCTTCCTTTATCGATAGCCAAAAAATATTGGGTCTAAAAGGATCCGACTGTGACCCCAAGACTAGATCTATCATCATCGCGACCGGGCACATCACCTTTATCTCCTTTGACATCAATGTTAGTGAATTCCTAAGCACCCGTAACTGTGGGCATAATGGGATCGATTTGATTTCCCCTTCGATCGGTTGTATCCCATGGTCTTACACCTACGGCTTGAGCAGCTTTTGATAGCCCTATATTGAGGCCTTTTCCATCCAAAAAAGTAAAAGGCATTTGTTCGTGAGAAGATAACCGTTGTCCCTATCTTTAGTTGGCGCATTTTTAAGAGCTGTGACCGCCTCCTCATAAAAAATACCGCTGGGTCATGTGACGGTGCCTGTAAAAAGAATTGCTTAGTCCGGAGTATGGTTTCGTTATCGGTTTTCCATGCTAATACAAAAATGATGAATAACAGTTACGTCTTTTTGGCTATTGTCAAGCAAAACCAGGTGGATAACGAACAAAGAACCACTCGCTTTTGAAAACGCTTAATTTATTCCATGTGCCAGATTGAATCTGACACTTCTTCATTGTCTCAAGAAATGTAAAAGAAAGACTCCCTATCCGTCGCTTGAAAGAGAATATGGATTGAAGGTCATCGATGGTCGAAGGACAATGCAGGAAATTCATAAGTACCATATAGATATAGTTGAGAAGAGCGTCGCCATTCTTATGAAACTGCGCTGGAGTAATCCTCAAATATTGCAGAATTTCTCGGATGTATGAGCAGTAGAGCGCATCCATCCCAGCACATGAATTTATTGCACACCGTATATCCATTCAGAGGTATGCGAGCCTTATCATCCTATGATAGATCCAGTACATCGTTAAAAGGAATTCCATGCCTTATTCAGATTCGATGAAGTAAATCCTCCTTGATTTTAGAGGCCAGATTGCACATTTAGGACTGCGATACTAAATGAACCACACGTTAGGCTGTTGGCTTACTTTCTTTGCCCTTGGGAGTAGTGGTTTAGAGCGGTTCCTGTTATTCCTCTGCCAGTGGTGGGATCGTGCCCAGTAGACGATAAAGAGAGGTGCTTGCGATACATAACCTGTTGTAGTAATATATCCCCTCGTTCCCCACTCCTTCGTCAACAGCTACGTGTCCCTTGGTTATTCTTTCATTGATACCAGGACTTTGGTAGAAATGTAAGACGACTTGGTATCTTCTTTGCGGATCAAAAGTATACTGTTCAGATTTGTGTATAGAAATCGATGCTGCCCCAAGGGGTGCTCTTGTTGCAATGATATACTCTTGTAGTTTCGGGAGCCCATGATTTCATGAATACTGATCAGTCCGCTCATTTCAGTGAACTAATGGAACGAATCCAAGATGAAATGTAGTAGCTTCACCAGTATTACTTACTCTATTTCTGCCAAAGTCTGCGGAACGAACAGGAGTCTTATTTCTTTGGGCAAAGTAACATTTCAAACAACCCCGGCAACAACAATGCCTCAGGTCCGGTCAAAGAAGCATCTTTGGCAAGAACAAAGACCTCGGCTCAGGGTAACCAAACAAACATATTCCTCTAGGATAACTGCATCCTCTAGAGCATTAGAAGTAGGATCAACAACTTTGGTTGAAGAGTAGGATCTGCAAAGAATAAATGAAACTGTAGACCAAGGTTCTTTGGCTGTTCTAAAAGATGGCAAGAAGACGGATCATTAGACTCAGTTGTATAGCCCGATTCCATGCCAGGATTATCCTACTAAGAAGATAGTCTAGCAAACATAGTCGTGAGATGTTTGGAATGTCTGGGATCCATTATTATTAAACTAAGTAAAAACCATCATCATTAGATAAATAACCTGTATCCCCCAGTGCAGAGTGAGTGCCAATGTCGTGTGGGAGGTGCTATGCAATGTAGTGTGATAATTTATGCAAAATTAAAGGCGGAAAAGATGACGAGACTTCGAGGTTCGACCATCATCGCTGACCATCTCAACCGTTTCTCCACATCATTAGGGAACGATTTTTCTCGAGTTCCATGATCGATTGTCAGAAAGAAGGAGATCGATTTTTATGTTTGAGTAACAAATGAACTTCAAAGGAACTATCAAAGGCATTGGTTCACGTCGAAGTTCAAATAACATGTATTTTCGAATGTGTAGTTCAAGTCATATGCAAGTTCGAATGTCCATTCAAGTATGTAGGGCCGAAGCTCATCGTTTAGTACAAGTTCACCTTTTTAAGTTCCATTTTTAAAGTTCATTTGCTAACAACCGATCGTTCTCCATACATGACCAATCATTCATAAAAAACTCTTCCACTGATTGTTCGCACCCTTACTTCATCCGATCGTTCACTTAGAACAGTCACACCGATTATTCGCCCTTAACTTTTCCACCCGATTGTTTTTCATCACCGTCCTACCGATCATTTGAACAGGTCACCCACTCCAAAAATTCGTCAAGTCCACGATTGTTGCCGATCACATATGAATGATCATTTCACATTGAAATAGCCATATCACAAATCATCTTCCCTAAATAACGATCAGCTAAGGTCACAATCTCCTCCAACTCCATCTCCTACAGTTGCACCTTAGTCCATGGCTCGATTCAAACATTATGAGAGAGGTAAAACCCAAAGTCTCACCGTTAAAGCAAAACAAATTGAATTCGACCTACCTAAATAAGAATTCGGAGAAGTGAGTTGCTTTGGGTTTGAATCTATGCGATAGCTAAAGGACAAAGTGCAACAATGTTTAGTATGGAGGAGGATTGATTTTTGTTTCATAAATTTGGGTCATTATTTGGAACGATGGAGGCAAAGAGAGAGAATAATTCATTTTCTTTTCTAGTTAAAAGCTGGAACGATATAAAAATGAGAAGTGGAAATGAAAGTTGCTAAAGTGAAATGCTTTTATATGGATAGGCGGGCCAACCCATTAAAGCCCGTGAAATTATGCTACACCGATTTTTTGACCTGGCTCTCGCATCGATCTTCACCCAGGACGATCTATAATTTTTTTATATATACGAACTATCGAATATAGATCATAGAAAAATCAAACTGATCGATTTAAATGAAAGATAACTTTGCACTGATCGTTTTAAACGATCTAAATTCATTCAACAATAACGATCAATATAACGTTTAAATCAAAATAAACAACTTTAAAACTTGAAAACAACCCGTGGATGTGTAATTATGATTAGGAGTCAGGTATAAACATGTATACGTACTAGTAAACATTTCAAAATTCAATTTTTTGAAATTGATGGAAATTGAATTCTCATCTAGAATCAATCGAAGGAAAATCTAAACCAGATTACTGGGGCCTGACAACCACTGGAAATGTATCAAGATGGTCATCAACAAATTGTGATTTGATATTTATACTGTTGGAAATCGAATAATAGTCATGATGAATAGAAAGAAATGCAACTATCAGTAAAAGTGACTGAACGAAAGGATAGCGACCATTCAATAAACCGAATGGAATCCTTCTCGATGATTGAAACTTGCAGTGATTCAAAGAACTTCATGTTCGAACAAGACGTACTTTGGGGGGGAAAATGTTATCCCGCCTTTTGGCAAGGCCATGAGACTGTAGATTTGGATAAAGATAGGTGATTACCAACCTTGAGAATCAATGATATACAAGAATATGAACAATGGTCGAGCCAATTCGAAACGGGTTTCGATCAACGTGAAATCAATAAGAAGTGACAAGGAAGACCCCATGAGGCTATGTTTCAAATTTCAAAACAATCTGAGATCGTATGATTGAGTTATGGATAAAGGAAGAATGTATACGGATCGATCTAAAACAATCCATAAAACTGCGTGAATCACCAAAGATTGATAAATATCTCAACATTTACAAAGCCAATGTAGTTGAAACTTTCGAAGCATTAATATATTGAAGAGTGGAGTCCAAAAAAATGATTACAAGACAAAACTCCCAAATCTTGGAAGAAGTGGCAGATCACTATTGGGATGATCATACTTATCACCAAAACGATCCATATTCAATGAAGGTTGGATGGTATCTCACAAATGGTACATCAGAATGACACCATATTTAAGGAGCAAGGCCGGGAGGCCTATGGGACAACCCATGAACGTTAACTGGAGCCAAAAACAACAATCGGCCCGGTCGTTATTATTGAAGAATTTAGACCACCGATCATTCCAGGGGGCCCCTACTGATATGGAAACTCTTATGCCGAATTTTCGGTGAGATATTTCATCATCTTAACCTATTGAAACTCTATATGGATTTTATATAGTATAATGACAAGTAAATGTATGATAGTATGGATCACACAATATGATAAAGCAGATAAAAATAGAAGTAATCGCACCAGAATTTTTATACTGGTTCGGACTTCCCGCCCTACATCCAGTCTCGAAGCTCCCTTTTGGAATTTCACTAACCAATTGCCCGCGCTTCGTCCGGAGGAATAGGCTTTTTTACCAGAGTATTTCTTTGACAAGTGCATGTTCTAAGTAACACTGATTTTGTCTATAAGTACAATTTCTTTCTATAATCTCCTTAAGTAATGTATACATGTATGTGCTTGAGAATATAGAATGGTTTGGATCAAAATGAATACAATTTTTATTATATACTTTGAAAGAAAGAAGGCAAAAGTAAGAAACAAAATTTAGAGAAGATACGTAAATCAAACTCAATCTTGTTCTACATATTTATAGTTGTACAGAGTTCTGATAAATCATTGCTTATATTTCTCTTTTGATCTAGAGTTGCTTCTGTTCGGGTATGAAGAGATTTGGAGAAGAGATGTAGAAACACCTTTTCAGATTTCACAGTTTTTCCTTTTTATAAAAAATACCTAACCAAGTGTCAGACATTTGGTGTGAAAGGTCAAACGTCTGACCTTGGGTTTTTTCTATGTATATTAAAAAAAATTCCATTAACCAAGTTCAGACGTCTGGCTTCTGAAATCAGACGTCTGACCCTGGCCTTTTCTGTGTATTTGAAGTCCTGTGTATGAGTTTGTGTATGTATATTTATGGAGATTTTAAATAATTGTTTGCACCAAAATTGGTCACAACACTCTTCAGGATTCGTTGAAGAGATAATAACAAAGAATGTAAATTCAAAACGAATATTATCTGACAAAAACTCCAATCAACAGTAATGTAAATGCGTAGACAAGCGATTTATAGTGATTCGACGTGTTGCCTACGTCCACTGTGAAGTTTTTTGTAGTTTTATTGATTCTCTATCAATGATCACAAGTTGTTACAGCGATCAACAGCGAGTTACAACTGGAAATTCGAAATCAACAGCAAAATTATGATATAGGATGATGGAGATCTCAATCTGGCAGAGTCTGGGCGCTTGAGAATCAAAAGATCCCTTTTCTATTGGCTCTGGGGCTCTATTTATAGGCGTAGGAGGCCGTGATCGCGTTCAAATCTCGGGAGACTTTTTCTGGCATGTGAGTGGGCCTACGCGACTAACCTCACGAAGTTTCAAGTCGATCTGTGATCGATACGAAGTCATTTAGTATTGATCAAGATGACGTCCAATTGGGCTGAAATTTGGTGGAGACGTTCCTCATCATGTATGCAAGCTCCAGTGAAAATTTCATGGAATTTGGATCAGTAGATTGAGAGATATGGTCGATACGAAATAGGATTTTTTGGTTCCTATCTGGTTCGAATCGATGCCTTCGAAACCATCAGCTCACGTGGTTCTGTGATGAGGTGGCGCGCGCCCTTCGAGTCGATCCGATCTTCTCTCCGAGTTGAACGATTTGATTCCTTAGATCTCGCCTACTTCGTATCGCAGAATGACACGTCATCTACGCTTGCTGACTCGGTAGATACGAACAAGTGATTGTTCATGGATTCGAACAAAGACTTCTGATGGATGCGAAGTGAAACTTTCTGATGGATACGAATTCACCTGATGAACTCGAGACAGATGGATGCGAGGGACTTGTGCCTCTGATCGATATGAGGACAATGGATTCGAAGTAAGGCCATGCTTATGGATTCGAACGGTAGTTGCACCAATGGATAGGAACCAGTGACAATCGATGGTTATGAAATGCTCTGCCTAGATGGTTTCGCAGTAGGACTTCCGTGATGGATACGAAGCAGGGGAAGCCGATGGATTCGAACGTGATCGAGTCGAACTAAGGCATCCCGATGGACTCAAACTCGATCGATATGAACGAGATCGATTCGAATTGGAGCGTGAGGATGGATACGAAACTTAGGCCTTTTCCCTCAAATTGGATCGACATAACTTGTGCATACGAGATCGGATTAACTTGAAACTTGGAACACTGGCTTTCTTAGCTTTGCTTGTCATGTCATATCAATTATAGCTCGATCCGGACTCGAAAAAAATTCAACAATATCCATAGTGAAGCACAGTATGACCAATCTCTGAGACGAATTATCCTTTGTTTTCGATCGATCTTTTGGTATCGCGGCTTTGCCAAAAGGCGGGATAACATTTGCCCCCAAAGTACGTCTTGTGGAAACATGACGTGCTTTGAAAAGCTGCAATTTCTTTCTGAACAATCATTGCTCTCTTTTGTTGAGATTCGTACCCTGTATTGCTGTAACCTTGCACTGATATGATTGATTGCTATATAATAGTGCTTAGCTGTTGGTTGTTGTAATCATAACAAGCTGAGTATTCGATTCCTGTGAATGTTCAAAATCGAATATTCGTCCGACATTTATGCACATATGTTAATTTGACTCTCGTTAACGTTGAGTGTTCACGAGTCGTTGTCAGTTTTGTTTGTTATTGAATTTTGTATCGATTCTCTCCTGAACCGATTTGGAAATTTGAGTTGAAACAACGCTTGATAGTTGTTTTTGACTATCCTCTTGTATCGATCCTCTCCTGAATCGATGTAAAAGGTTGAAAAGTAGTTTTTCATATCGATGCGAATCGAAATGATGGATACAAAATGATAGTTCGTATCGATGAGCTTGGATGGATACGAAACATCCGTTCGTATCTATGAGAAATGATGAATACGAAATGATAATTCGTATCAATGAGATTGGATGGATACGAAATATCCGTTCGTATCGATGAGTTTGGATGGATACGAAACATCTGTTCGTATCGATAGGAAATGATGGATACGAAATCGTTGTTCGTATCAATATACAGTGGATGGAGTTGTGAACTTGTTGATGTGAACGAGGGCTTCAAGTCAATGGAGTTCACAATTTTCAGCTGTCTTTGCTGCTTGTTTCGTATCGATGGATCCGTTGTCTATTTCAAAGCGATAGAAATCTTCGGTGATGGATTCGAAACTACCGTTCGACTCGAGCGCCAGGGTGACCGGTGGTGACTGGTCACATGGACCGGGAGACGAATCGACCCGGTTCTCCTATGGCTCCATATAAATAGCGTGGACTTAGCATTTTCACCTTTTTTACTTTTACCGTCGCTTTTTACTTTCGTATCGATAGAGAGAAAGAACTGTTAGCCTTTGAATCGATTCAATCCTTCTGCCCTTCAGAATTAAACATCAAAATCAGGTGATTAATAGATAGAATCATGCTTAGAGCGATGAAACTCGAAATCTCAATCCATCCTTCTTGCTTTCATGATCGGTTTTGATGAACTCAAGATCTAGATGGGAGAAAGCAAGATTGAGGATGGAGTACGGCCATGGAGTTAAGGCCCTTTGGGAGAAGAAGGAGTTGTGGAGTTTTCGAATCGAAGGAGAGAATGGGATTTCGTATCGGTACGAATGTGAGAGCGGCGATATATGCGAAGCCAGTGTTCTTGGATCGATGCGAAATGGTGTGCCCTTGAATGATACGAAACGCATCGTTTCGAACTAGATCGATACGAAACGTGTCGAGTCAAACCTGATCGATACGAAACATATCGATTCGAACATGATCGATACGAACCGTATCGATTCGAACATGATCGATACGAAACGCATCGGTTCGAACATGGTTGATGATATTTCTTTGACTCGATACGAATTTGAACTGCAGCGACCGATTCCAAGTTAAAATTAGACGAATTTAGAGAACTTTTGCACATTAGAATACTTGACTCCGACGAGCTTTTGCCTTGCATGATTTGACCGTAGAACTGCACATTGGACTACCTTTCGAAGCTCGCCGATGGAACTGTAACTTAACAAAAATATAACGAACTTCAACTTGGATCGATCGTTTGGGTTTGGATGGCATGGTCGTGACAGTCAGCGATGACGGTCATTTCCGGTTTTATTTTCAGAGTTTTTTCGTTCATGCATTTCAGTTTATTCTATAGAATTTGCTCAAGTAATGCACAGCACTGCAAGACACATCCATGCACTTTGCTCCGGGGAATGTACGGGCTTTTTAGCATCTAATGATGATTTCTCATGAGTTAGCTAGTTATGAAAACATCAAGTTCGCAGCCCCAAGAAACTCAGAGTTCAGTCCCTCCCGTGCTTGAAGTACCGGAGATTGAGGACGAAGTTATCGGTCCAGCTCCGGATGAGTTACCTGACACATCCTTCACTAATAACCCATCAGACTCTGTTCCGTCCAACATTTCGGAAGACAAGCTTGGAAGAATATGTTTAAGGCATGGTTTGTCAATGGATGACATGTTACTGCCGGGGACAAATGATAGACCGCACAATCCATCGGAAGGATATACCGCATTCAATCGCCACACGTGCGCAGTTGGGACACTCCCTCCGTTTAACTAGTATATTAGGGAAGTATTGTCGTTTTTGAGGATCGCCCCATCTCAACTGCATCCGAATGGATACGCGTCACTCAATAACTTGTTCATTGCATTTATGGAGTATCTTTATCGACCGCCACTCACGATTGAGATCAGATACTTGTTTAACATCAAGAGTCGGGCCGATAGTCCATCTTTCACATTCTTGGAGGCGGTGAGAAATTGCCAAGTGACCACGGGAAATTGGACAAGATTGAGTAACTTCAGGACGGAATGGTTTTATGTCAGATTCCCCCCAGGATTTGCTCGGCGATGGCTATTTAGACGTGAGTACTGCTATTTTTCCGGGTAGTCGATAGGACTTATGTATTTGAAGTTGAACTCACGTCTTTTTTCCGTTTCAGTCGTGATTCAGCGACCCGAAGGCGATCGTTTCAAAGAGATAGTTCGGGGTTTTCAAGAAATCCCGAGTGAGGAGAGGAATATTGAATTGCTATTGACAGACAGGAATCTCATAATCCTCGGGTTGATTGAGCGGAGGCAAAGCATAATGCTTGATGGTGTCTTAAGAACCGCCTCGAAAGAACGAGTTAAACGAAGAAAACCCAAAGTTATCGTAATTGAGGAGGCTGGCTCGGAGAGAACTCATACCGATGAGGAAACGTTGGGCGAATCTGCGAATGTAGCCTAAGATACCGAAGGGCAAAGAAAAGGCAAGGCAGCCGTTGTTGAGTCATCTAAAAAGAGGAGATGGAAATCGGTTGTTACGGCTCGACCCGCCTCCGGAGTTAGAATTTCAGAGATGTCTCCCCTAAGAATTGAGAATCTTCATGAAGGGCTCGCCGATATTCCAATTCCGGACAATGTGTCCTTACAGTGTGATGTCGAATTAGAGGAACTTCCTGAAGCCCTAGTTTTGAGCGAGTCTCTGCCTGCTAGTGCGGTTGACACATCTGGTTGGTCGGGGGGTTGCACCCACATTCACACTTCACGGCACTACACGATTTCTAAGTGTAATACATTCACTGTGAGAGATTACTAATTTTGCTTTATGTTTTTGCTTCGCAGATACTATGTCTGGCAAAGGGTCGATGCTTGGTAGCCTTCGTAAGAAACGCCAGTCTTCTTCATATTACGAATCACACAGAAGGGAAGGAGATAGAGATTGTGACTATCGGCGCTCAAGTCACGAGCGCTCTGACAGAGATAAAGATTATAGGCGTCGGTCTCGATCTCGCATGCCACCTCCTAGAGCTCCTGCACCACCTCCGGTTCATGTTTCGAGGCCCCCGGAAACTTCACGGCCCAAGCCGCCTTCCCAACCATCGAGGTCTGATACTCATCGCAGAACGAAGATCGCGGCCTCCCTGTCAACAGAACAGACATTGATAGAGCCTTCGGGGGAAGGAGCGGTTAGGCTTGCTCAACTAAGGAAAGAAATTCCTGAAATTTGCTTTGACGGGTTCGTCTTTCCTCCGCATTTAAAAAGGATACCGTTGACAGTTGCACCTGCGATGCACGACTATCTCTCAGACGTATTTTTCCAGTATCAAGAATGGCCGAAGACCGCTAAGAAAGCGTCAAAGGTGGCCTTTGATTGAACAGCTACGATTGAGAAATTGGAGAAAGAACTCGGTCAAAAGGACCACATTATTCAGGCACTCGGCAGTGAGGCCGAATCTTCTTGAAAGTCAGAGATTGAAGCTCTCAGAAAAGCGGATGAAGCTCAGGCAGCGATGGATAGGATGAAGCGTGAGCATTACGCTACGGTGGAGGACATGGGCCACCGAAATACCATCGTGACTGCTGAGCGGGACGCGGCCTTGAAAGAGCTAAACGAGCTTAAGGCCAAGGTTGCAGAAATTATGAAGGAGAGAGACACCGCTAACGTTTCCACACAGGAAGCGTGTGACCAGGCGGTGGAATTTTGGAGAGAGAGAGATGCGGCCTTGGAGAAGGTACGCGAGACAGAAGCCGAAGTCGATGAGAAAGTTCGTCAAGCAGAGACCAAGCAAGAGACAGAGATAGAAGAACTTCTCATCACTTATAATGCTAATGTGCCGAGGCACAGGAATTTGACATGGCTTGATGATTATCCGACACATTTGTTCAACGCCTGGAATTTATTAGTTGAAGAAGAGAAAACATCAAAGCCATGCGAAGTTTTTGATGAATTCGAGTTGGAGAATCGTATACTGACTGATGATGAAAACAAGGTTCTCCACGATTTCATGATTTCTCATGCTAAGGAGAGACTGGGTACCCAACACTTGGAAGTTGGTGAGGGGTCTGGTATTGTGCATCCAGCTACAAGTTCAGAGATGATCATTTCATCTGGATCGGAGCCAACGCCAGTGATTGAGACGCAACTGGTCCCAGGCTCTGACCCTGAGCAGCAACACTTATCTCCCATAAGGAAGCATTCTTCTGAAGCTGTTCAGTCAGCTACAAGTCAAGTTGAGGAAGGTACTCTGCACAAATCTACTATGTGTCTGAACTGAAGCACTTGTATTGAAGCGTATTCTGACAACTTCTTTTCTTTCTTGTCCAGTGAGTAAAGTAACGTCGACAGCGCCTCCTGCGGTCCACGAGTCACATCAAGAATAGGAGGCCATTATTACTGAAGCGATCGCCACGAGGACAGCCACGCCGACCGAGGTGACACAGGGGGGTTCGATCACTTTCGACGAACAGATGATGAATGAACTCTTGGTCCAGCACAGTGACCCCTTTGTTGACATGCCATTTGTTCTCGGCTCGTTCCCGCTCGTTTCTATTGGATCGTCACAGTCCACCGCTACCTATCGTGAGTCTCGTGCTGCTCGTGAGGCTGAGATACTTGCTCAAATCGAAGCAGAGATGGAAGCGACAGCACACGGCGGTAATTCTGAGTGTGTTACAATGGCGGTTGATCCCACTCCTCCTGTAGTGACATCTTCTGGGGACACACTAGTTGGAACCAGCGCGCCCATTCCTCCCCCGGTGGTAGACCCGACTCCTCCAGAAGAGAACATTCCTTTAAGCTCAGGTTCGGAGGAATATATCGATATCATGCCTTCGTCAGAGGAAGATCCACCAAAGGGTACGGGGTCGAAGCGGAAGACTGTTGGTGGTTCCAGTGGTTCCGCGTTGAAGAGGAAACCTAAGAAGAAAAAGTAGACGATCCCCTCTGGTGCATTTTTAGCAGCTAGGAAGTCACTTTTATTTTCCAATAGGCTATGTATGGATGCAGGCTTGGCCCCCTGCTAGTATGAATTTTTTGGAAGAACTTGCACATGAATCTTCACATACAGTTAGTTGAAATAAAATTCAATTTCTTTGTTTTAATTCTCATTTCTTTTGTGCTTAAGTATTTGCAGTGTTTGGCTTTCAGTGTGGTGTACTTGTGGTGTTTTTACCGTCAAGTAGAGTTTGTTTTATGTGCCAAGTCTGGAAATCTTGGTCACATGGTGTGATTGATGAATAAGTTGAACTTCGGTCATTGTTTCACTTCGGTTAGTGTTTAACACTTAAGTTTTTTGCCCCTCAGTATCGGGGAACAACATTTGTATTTTGGTGGTCGATCACACTTATTGCAAATCTTAAGCACATGTCCACACTCTGGGGACTTAGGATAATTTGCGATCGATAATATGGTTCGCACTCTGGGAATTTGAGAGTTATCGATGTTTATAATGTGGTTCGCGCTCCGGGAACCAGGAATTGATGTTTATACTCCACTTAACGCTCTGGGAACTTGGAGTTAGTATTGATATTTCGGTTTGCACTCCGAGAACTTTGACTTGGTATTTGTGCTCCAATTCACACTCTGGGAATTTGGAGATAGCATGTATGTTTGGGTTCGCACTTCGGGAACCTGTAATTTTATACTCCAATTCACGCTCTGAGAAGTTGGAGGTTGCATTGATGGGTTGGTTCGCACTCCGGGAACCTGGAATAGATGTTTATGCTCCAATTCACGCTCTGGGAAGTTGGAGTTTGCATTGATGGGTTGGTTCGCACTCCGGGAACCTGGAATAGATGTTTAAGCTCCAATTCATGCTCCAGGAAGTTGGAGTTTGTATTGATGGGTTGGTTCGCACTCCGGAAACCTGGAATAGATGTTTATGCTCCAATTCACGCTCTGGGAAGTTGGAGTTCGTTCGCACTCTGGGAACGATTTATTTTATGTTTATACTTCAATTCGCGCTCTGGGAATTTGGAGTCCGTTCGCACTCTGGGAACGATTTATAAGATGTTTATACTCCAATTCGCGCTCTGGGAATTTGGAGTCCGTTCGCACTCTGGGAACGATTTATTTGATGTTTATACTCCAATTCGCGCTCTGGGAATTTGGAGTCCGTTGGCACTCTGGGATGGTTTATTTGATGTTTATACTCCAATTCGCGCTCTGGGAATTTGGAGTCCGTTCGCACTCTGCGAACGATTTATTTGATGTTTATACTCCAATTCACACTCTGGGAAGTTGGAGTTAGTTGTAGGACTGTCGTGTATCGGTCCAGTTCAGCCTTTGATGTGATGGCTTGCCCCCGAGCTGGGGTTTCACTTAGTGAGTGGCCAGTCGTATCACAGTCACTTGCTATTTGAATAAATTCCATTGTTTTATGGAATTTAGCTCTTCGTGTGTCGTGATTGTTGAATGTTGCATTTGGTGAATCACAGCTCTATCTTGAAGAGATAGTATTTTATTGTTGAAATAAGAAAATATGGCAAAGGCAGTGCCTTATTACAAGTTAAAACTTCAGAATGTAAAGGGAATTGCAAATTATTCATAGATTGAATGAGCCTGTCATGTGTGACAGTGACGAAGATCTTCATCGTTCCCGGCTCCTGACAAAGTTGGTCCGCCACTGATGGCGTTTATCACCAATCTTCCGCGGAGACAAGTGGAGTCCTCCTGTCTCGGTTGATTGGGTTCATTATTTTGATTTGATGGGCCTGCTTCTCCGGGCTGCGGCGCCCGAACAAACTGTTCCAGCTTCCTTTCTCTGATCAGTTTTTCAACGAGATCTTGTAAGTGACGACACTCGTTCGTATTGTGCCCGTAGCTTTCATGGAACCTGCAAAATTTTCCCTGCCTCTCTGACGACGGTCTCGAAGCAGGTTTTTGTATTGAATTGTATTACAGGTTTGTAAGTACAAGTTCTCCAGTGATGTATTCAAAGGAGTATAACTGTCAAACATGGGATTCTTGCGCCGTGGGCAATGATTTTGATCTTGTTTTCTAGTTTGATTCACGCTCTCTCTCCGCCAAGCTTGTTTGTTTTTAACGTTCAACAGAACTTTTTCGGAGCTCCCACTGGACTGTTTGATTGCAACATTGCTTTGGATTCCTTCCGTGCTTGGCCCTGCATCGGTTTGCTTCCTAGACTGTTTCGCATCTTCCCTTCTCAGGAATTGAGCCGCCTTGGCATGGAAACGGTCTAATGATGCAAGTGGTTTTCCAGCTAAACAGTTGCCAAACTCGGAATCGGGGTCAATCCCCTTAGTTAACGCCATAAGGATGGAGTGATCGTTCGGATTGCTGATCTTCGCACATGCAGTATGAAATCTCTCTAAGTAGTGTCTGAGCGTCTCTCCAAGAGCTTGGGTGACGCTGGACAGAGTGTTGACATCTTTTGGCCTTGCGACGTGCATGCGGAATTGTTCAACCAATTTTGTGGCCAACTGGTCGAATGAAGAGATGGATTGAGGTGGCAGTCGAGTGAACCACATGGTAGCGATGCCCCCAAGGATATGGGGAAACTACGACACTTCACTGCATCGTCGGCTCTGGCAGCGGTCATCGACCATTCATATTTCAGAATATGTTGGTTGGGATCGGAGTTTCCCTCGTACATGGGTAGAGTTGGCATCCTGAATCGTCGTGGGGGTTCAGCAGTAAGAATATCGTCCGTAAAAGGAGTATGACTTCAGAAAATTCCCCAATCGTCATTGGTGAGACCGTGGCTCTCACGGATCATCTGACGTATCATGGTCGGAAGATCCGGCATTTGTATGTTTTGTGCGGCTTGCGTCGGAATATGATTACGTTCCATACTTTGGGGTTGGACCGGATGTTGTCGACGGTCCAAGTCTTGCCTTCTTGGCTCATAGTCTTCTGGGACGTATGGTTCAGGAGTACGTCCACTATGATGAAGGTTCAGGTTCGACTGATCCTGGGCATTGACTCCCGGTTCAACCGTGACGTTAGTGGTGCGGTATTCTACGGTGTGGTGAGGAACGGCACCTCCTCGAGAGGAGGGTCCGGTTTGGAAACTGGCTGATGGACCAACTCTCAGTTGTCCAAAGGTTAGTGTCGGTTGATCTCCAGCGGTTGGCATGTGACTCCCATCTAGCCGGGGTCGTGGAGATCGATAATGATAATCAGAAGATGAAGAACATTCGCTAGAGGAACGAGAAGCATGGTCTCTCTTAGATCTCTTTTGCTTCTGGCGATCCAGCTGGTTTATCAACTCAGCATTAGCGCGTAGCTGTTCTGCTAGTTGTTGCCGACTCTGGGTCAGCTCTTGGAGTAATAACTGCAACTCTTGTCGGATAACCGGACCTTATAGTTCCGAATGTCCAGTAGCATCTTGATTAGATGGAGGTAGTGGCGCAGGATTTTGTCTATCCTGTTCTTCTTGATTGATAGCGTTAGAGGTGGTCCTTGTGCTAACCATCTTGGAGGTTGAATTCATTTCCTAGACTTTGTGCAAATCTGAATAGAAGGGAAGGAACTTGGACTTGTGATGTGGATCTCTCTCTTAGATTTGTTCAATCCGGTATCGATGACAGATCCAAAGAGAAGGAGAAAATCTGGGTTTTCTCAGTGAAAGCACCAAAGTGTTTGCACCACAATTGGTCACAACACTCTTCGGGAGTCGTTGAAGAGATAATAATAAAGAATGTAAATTCAAAACAAATATTATCTAACAAAAACTCCAATCAACGGTAATGTAAATGCGTAGACAAGCGATTTATGGTGGTTCGGCGTGTTGCCTACGTCCACTGTGAAGTTTTTTGCAATTTTATTGATTCTCTTTCAATGATTACGTTGTTACAGCGATCAACAACGAGTTACAACTGGAAATTCGAAATCAACAGCAAAATTATGATGTAGGATGATGGAGATCTCAATCTGGCAGAGTCTGGATGCTTGAGAGTCAAAAGATTCCTTTTCTGTTGGCTCTGGGGACTATTTATAGGCGTAGGAGGCTGAGATCGCGCTCAAATCCCGGGAGACTTTTTCTGGCACGTGAGTGGGCCCACACGACCAACCTCAGGAAGTTTTAAGTCGATTTGTGATCGATACGAAGTCATTTCCTATCGATCAAGATGACGTCCAATTGGGCTGAAATTTGGTGGAGACGTTCCTCATCATGTATGCAAGCTCCAGTGAAAATTTCATGGCATTTGGATCAGTAGATTGAGAGATATGGTCGATACGAAATAGGATTTTTCGGTTCCTGTCTGGTTCGAATCGATGGCTTCGAATCGATGCCTTCGACTCCATCAGCTCACGTGGTTCTGTGATGAGATGGCGCGCGTCCTTCGAGTCGATCCGATCTTCTCTCCGAGTTGAACGCTTCGATTCCTTAGATCTCTCCTACTTTGTATCGTGGAATGACACGTCATCTACGCTTGCTAACTCGGTGGATACGAACAAGTGATTGTTCATGGATTCGAACAAAGACTTCTGATGGATGCGAAGTGAAACTTTCCGATGGATACGAAGTCACGTGATGAACTCGAGACAGATGGATGCAAGGGACTTGTGCCTTTGATCGATACGAGGACAATGGATTTGAAGTAAGTCCATGCTTATGGATTCGAATAGTAGTTGCACCAATGGATACGAACCAATGACAATCGATGGTTACGAAATGCTCTGCCTAGATGGTTTCGCAGAGGGACTTCCATGATGGATACGAAGCAGGGGAAGTCGATGGATTCGAATGTGATCGAGTCAAACTGAGGCATCCCGATGGATTTGAACTCGATCGATACGAACGGGGTCGATTCGAATTAGAGCGTGAGGATGGATACGAAACCGAGGCCTTTTCCCTCAAATTGGATCGATCATAACTTGTGCATACGAGCTCGGATTGACTTGAAACTTGGAACACTGGCTTTCTTAGCTTTGCTTGTCATGTCATATCAATTGTAGCCCGATCCGGACTCGAACAAAATTCAGCGATATCCATAGTGAAGCACAGTATGACCAATCTCTGAGACGAACTGTCCTTTGTTTTCGATCGATCTTTTGGTATCGCGGCTTTGCCAAAAGGCGGGATAACAATAATCATTCTACGACTGTATATATACATACTACTAACTTACCATTTGTGCTTTTCCTTATGTCTTCCTATTAGGATTATCGTTTTGCTTGAAGTGAATTATGCATGCATGAAAGATATTTGAAATATATATATGTATATTGTTGTCATCGAAACTATAGAATGGAGGTTCTAACATTCTCAACATTTTCGATGATGACAACTCTACGATGTAATTAATTTATTAATTAAAAAATAATTCAATTTACTCCCTGTGTTAAAGTATTTATGATCTCCCCCTACATATATGAAATCCCCTTGCAAATATGAAGATTATATGCAAATTTCTCCCCCTTTGGCATTATCGAAAAGGATAAGAGATCATATACGAGTGAAAATAAATGAACCCACAAAACAATAATCTAGAAGTAGCCCACAAAACAGCAACCCAACAAAAGTTTTAAACATTATATAAAGAAAATACAAAAAGAAAGAAAAAAAATAAAAGAGACTAAGAAAGGTCATCACAGCCATGATCATCTCCACCTTGTCGTGGCTCTTCCTGCATAATTTCTTTTTCCGTAAACTATGTAGAAATTCCTGCTGCATGTGTTGCAGGTGGTGGTGGAGGAGAAGGAGAAGAGAATGATCGAGAGGAAGACAGCCCATGGACTTTTCATATAATCTTTCCCAGAGTTGATACCACATTCTAAAGAGTTTGTTCAACTTTTGTCATTCGAGTGGAGGAGTGTTCAAGATGACTTATTTCTTGTTTAAAATTATCTGATTATGAGAAAGTAGTTTTTGATTTCGAATAGTCAAATCTCAATAAGCCTCGTTAGGATTAGTGTTAGTATGTGCTTCCAAAATGTCGGAGTCGGAGTGATACTCTAGAAGTTGTTGAGAAGTTGACTGTTGTTGTGGTTATGGTGGTATCGGATGCTCGGTTTCTTTCAATAATTTCCATTGTTCAAATGTAATGAAATTTGATGGCTCATCGGGTAGATGTATAAGTTTGAATAAGTTTGTCCCACTATCCTTAATGGATAATTCTTTGAAGCCAGATAAATATGAGGGTACTCCTTGAGCATTAAAAAACGCATTATATATGCAGGATATATAATTGTAGGTCGTTTGTGATTCCAATTTTTTTATTTCATTGAAAATGAATTGAGCCCGATTTATTTGTATACCACCAAAGATAACATATATAGTTTATGCTCGATTTTATAGATTTGTTCATGACTTCCAAGCCTTGGTATGACAATATTAATGAGCGTTCGATATAACAATCTTATGCGGGGGCGTAGATATTTAATAGCCATTGTGGCATTTGATCTTCGCAAATCTGATGAGTGACTTCATCCCGGGTTGAAATCTATGGTCCAATAATTCATCAAGAGAAATTTCGAAATAAGAGCAATTTAAGAGGCGACCACGTAAACTCGAAGTTAGTTTAATGATATGACCATATACACTAGTACAAAGCCAACCATCATCATTCTCCAGATTCCATAAATTATTACTACACAAATTCGTGAAAAATAAATAGATCGCAAGTTGTTCTATGGGTACGTCATTAGGGAAAGACTCGATTAGATTAGCAATCCTGGCTTCTTTGTATAAATCATGGATTTGATACACTGAAACTGAAGTAGGAAATAAAAAGAACCAAGATGAAACTTTTTTACCTTTAGATCCTCAAATCTCTTTGTACCATTGGGGTTATTGTAGAGCGACTCTTGTATGTGATCATCGGTGACCATTTGAGGTTGTGAAGATGATTGTTGATCTTGCTTCCGACGCTTGGAGACAGTTTTCTTTTCTTTGGGAGCTATTTTTTGAGTGAGGATGGAAGTAAATTGATTTTAGGGTTTTAGAATTTGTAAAAATGAAAAGATAAATGTGAAGGGGTAGGATAAATTAAGTTGTTTCGGTTTACATCCATAAATCGAAGATACAATCAGATTTTTGGATAATAAGGTCAGACGACTGGTTTTGGAATTCTTTGATAACCCGAAACAAAAATCAGACGTCTAACACTATATCTCAGACGTCTGCATTTACAGTAGTATCGTGATATTTTGATTTTTTTGTTTGTTACTTCTAATTGTTGTTATTATTATTATTATTATTTTATTTTTATTAAGAATGAGATATAAATTAAAATTTTGAATATTTTCAACTTATTATAACAGAAATATATATAAGAAATATAATTATCGTTAGAGGAATGATATTACTTATTTTCCTACGAATTCGGTTCTACCTTCGTATCTGTTTTCAGTGGTCGTAGCGGAGACCAGGAAGTACGGAACTTGATTGGGTTTTAGATATACCTTCTCTCCATAGTTTCCGTGGAGTTAACTGTTGAGCACATGGAGGAGTTTCTATCAGGTGAGGAGAGCATACATGAACATAATCCTTCGTAGGGGAGTGTCCACATATCGCAAGGATACACTTCTCCAAAAGGTTTAGATGAGCTCCTTGATTTCGTTGTGTATAATACATTTCTTTTTGAACATCCATCATTTCTTTTTGATAATGATGGGCTTCGTCAATTTTATCATGAAGAGAGGCATTTTCAAGATTAATACCATATTTGGCCTTTTTCCTTTCGAAGAATAGCCATTATGGTACACAAGAGTAGGAGTAGAAACAACGTCTATGGAAGGAGACAATTTTGGTGTTGTTTTGGTAGGAGATGTATACGTACTTCCAAACGAAGGGGATGAGAAAGCAATAGCTGAGTAGGTTTAGTCGTGGTCGGATGACATTATTGAAATTTATTTAGATGTTAGAAAATGAAAGAGTGCATGCTTGAAAATTTTTATCTGTTGATAATTTTTTTTGTAGGCACACACACAGATATACATACATACATATACATATATATATATCTCTGTGTGTGTGTGTGTTTTTCATTCTATTTAAGCAAAATTTTGTTTTGTTTGTTGAATATATGGTTAAAAAGAACTTGTTTTTATTAAAACAACTTGTGGCGTTCAAAAGGTTCATAAAATGAAAGGTAAAGAAAGTTTTTTTTGTTAACTATAAATAATTATTTTAGAAAGTCTATAACAATAAAAACGTATAGTTAGTTAATTTTTTAATCTTCTTTTAAAATA
The DNA here is from genome assembly GCA_030765085.1 of Allium cepa. Classification (NCBI taxonomy): domain Eukaryota; kingdom Viridiplantae; phylum Streptophyta; class Magnoliopsida; order Asparagales; family Amaryllidaceae; genus Allium; species Allium cepa. The sequence continues at coordinate 7,757,828 of CM060941.1, forward strand.
GTTTGGTTTAGTTTATGCACTCATTATATGAACAAATCCCTAAGTCTCGTCTGAGTTTTAAAAATGATTGTTCATTTAATGGTTTGGTGAATATATCAGCAATTTGATTGTCGTTATTAACAAACTCAAGAGTGATAATTCCTTTTTCTACATTATCTTAAAAAAAATGATGTCGTATGTCTATATGTTTTATTTGAGAATGGTTAACTGGATTTTTAGATAAATTGATAGCACTATTACTGTCGCAGTATATCGGAAATTTTTTAATTATTTTATCAAAATCTCTAAGTGTTTGTTGCATATAGATTACTTAAGCACAAGCTAAGGCAGTAGAGATATATTCTGCTTCACATGTCCAAAGTGAAACACAATTTTGTTTTTTGCTAAACCACAAAACCAAAGATTGCCGATAAAATGGCAAGTTCCACTTGTGTTTTTTCTGTCCGTTTTACAACCTTCAAAGTCGGCATCACTATATGATACGAGTTCGAATGTAGTACCTTTAGGATAGAGTAAGCCATAATCTTTGGTGTTAGTTAAGTAACGCAAAATTTGTTTTACTGCTCAATGATGTGATTCTTTAGGTTGAGCTTGAAATCAAGCGAACAAAGAAACACTCATCGTTATATTAGGTCGACTAGCCGTTAAGTATAATAAGGAGCCGATCATACTATGATATGATTTTTTATCATAGTCTTTTCCATTTTCATCTTTATCTAAATATAAAGTTGTGCTCATTGTAATTGGTTTACTAGATGTGTTCTCCATTCCGAAGAATTTAAGTAAATCTTTATAAAAAAATTCTTGATTTACAAAATTGCCATTGTCCAATTGTTTTTTTGTAATCCTAGGAAAAATTTTAATTCACCCACGTGTGACATTTAAAACTCATTTTTCCTTATTTCAGAAAATTCGTTACACAAACTTTCATTAGTTGATCCAAATATGATGTCATCGACATATATTTGTACAACTAATATATTATTATTTTTATGTTTTATAACAGTGTAGTGTCTATTTTGCCTATCTAGAATTTTGTAGATGTGTTTTTAGTCGATCATATCAAGCACGCGGTGCTTGTTTTAAACCGTATAAAGCCTTTTTAAGTTTAAAGACATGATCTGGATATTTTTCTTGAATAAATAACGGGGGGTTTTTCTATATAAACCTTTTCTTTGATAAAACCATTTAAGAAAGCACATTAACATCCATTTGAAATAATTTAAGTTACGATGACACGCAAAAGCAAGTAGAGTATGAATTGCTTCGATACGAGCTACGGAAGCCAACGTCTCTTCGTAAACAATTCCCTCTTCTTGGTTATAACCTTGAGCCAATAATCTTGCTTTGTTACGAATAATATTTTGATTTTCATCTGTTTTTTTGGAAGACTTATTTTGTTCCTATTACAGATCGATCTGATGAGCTAGAACGAGTTCCCATACATTATTACGTGCAAATTGATTTAACTCTTCTTTCATCGCTAAGATCCAAGAATCATCTTTAGAAGCTTCTTAAAAAAATTTAGGTTCTGTGTTTGAGATAAAAGCAACGTGACTCATTTGATTTAATTGATTTCTAGTGACTCGAAAGTTTAAGTCTTAAATTATATTATACAGAGGATGATTTTCAATATACGTGTGCGTGATCTTAACACATTTTCAATATTATTGGAGGATTAATCATTCACATTATTTGTATTTACAGTTTGACTTTTAGTTAAAATGTCATCTTCATCTTCATCAATAGTTTATTGGAAATTTTCATCAAAAGACACATGTAAGCTTTCTTCTATAATATTTTCTCGTTTACTACAAATTCTATAAGCGTTACTGCGTTTTGGGTAACCAATGAAAATTCCTTCGTCGGCTTTAGGGTTAAATTTTCCAAGATTATCTTTAGTATTTAAAATAAAACATTTTGACCCCAAAGTTCTAAAATACAAAACTTTTAGTTTCTTTCCATACAACATTTCATGATATGTATTCTTAGTCATAAGTCGAAGTGTGACATGATTCAATATCTTGTAGGCAGTGGCAATAGCTTCAGCCCAAAAATGTTTAGGTAGATCGCTACGGTGTAGTAATGTTCGTGCAAACTCTTGTAAAGTTCTGTTTTTACGTTCAACTATACCATTTTGTTGTGGTGCTCATGGAAACGAAAATTTATGACTAATTCCCTTTTTGTTACAAAAATCAATGAATAATTCATTTTCGAATTTTCCTCCATGATTACTGCGTATATTTTCAACTTTTAAATCCACTAAGTTAGTAATTCGTTTTGCAAAGATTTTAAACATTCAAAAAGTGTCAATTTTATGTTTTAAAAATAATGTCCAAGTATATCTTGAAAAATCATCAACAATTACGAACACATATTTGTTATGATTTATTGACCGGTTGGTCCTAATAAATCTAAATGAAGGAATTCTAATGGTTGCTTAGTGGATATACTAGATTCGAAAGAAATTTTCTTTAACTTGCCCATTTGACACGCATCACATAAATTTTTTATTTTGTAGTTAAATTTAGGAAGACCTCTAACTAGATCATGTTTTGCTAGTTTGTTAATATATTTAAATTTATATGACAAAAATGTTTATGCAAGATCCAAGGATCATCATGATTTGCAACTAGACATAAATATGAATTGTTTTTAAAATTCATATTTATGATATATATATTACGACTTCTAAATCCTTCAAAGAGTAGTAGATTTTGCTTTGATCGAGAATTTTACATTTATCTTTTTCAAATTTTACTTCGAACCCTTTATCACACAAATGATTTATACCAAGAAGACTATGTTTTAGGTTTTCTACCAATAAAACATTATAATAATAGGAGAGTTAGAGATACCAATGTTGATAACTTCTCCAATGCCAATGATGAACCCTTTTGAATTATCGCCAAAAGTTACAGTGCCACCATCAATGTACTTTATATATGACAACATGTGGGCATTTCATGTAATGTGCTTGGAGCATCCACTATCTAATATACATTTCTCTTTGTTTTTGTATCTGGGTACCTGCAAAAATATAAAATTTTGAATTGGTACCCTTTTTATTTTTGGGTTTTAAGTGTTAGTAGATGAGGGTAACCATACCCATGATTGTCTGGTTCCTTTTGAAATATAAATATTATTATGAACTACTTCTTTCATATAATTACATATATATATTTCTGTTTAATTAAGTTGTTATTTATTTTAGTAACCCATATTTTAATCATTTTTGAATTCGAGATCAATTTCTTACTTTTGGAAGAAGGTTTTTTGATCTTAGTATGAATCTTACTATGTTTTGTAGGTTTTGTCTTATCTTAAATCCTAGTTCATTTCAATTTTTAATTAGCTTGGAAATTTTAATTAGATTCTCCATGTCTTGCTTTCCTTTGTTTAACATTATTAGTGATTCTATCTAACTTGTTTATGAGATCACTGATTTGTACAATTTTGTGTTCTACTTGATTTAGTAAATAAATTTTCACCTTTTCAAGTTTTTCTTTACCATTTTTAAAATTTTCTAGTTCTTGTAAAAGAAAACTATTTTTAGCTAACAACTCTTTATTATCTTTTTGTACAACATCTAATTGTTCTTCTAAAATAGTCTTTTCATCTTTCAGTAACCCAATTTCTAATTCTGATCTATTTAATTTTCCTAAGCATTCTTTATTCAATTTTTTTGATTCCCTGTACTTATCATCAAATTTGATGCTGATTTCCATTAATTCATCATAGGATAGTTCAGAAAGTACCTCATCAGTATTTGCCATGAAACATACATTTGCTTGCTCCTTATCCCTTTCATTGTCACTGTCAGATGAAGAGGAGGAGTCAGAGTCATCCCATGTGACTTGGAATGCCTTTCTCTTTTTCTTAAATTTCTCAAATTTATTTTTCTTTCTATCGTCGTTGAGTTTTGGGCAATCCTTCTTCATGTGTCCGAACTTCTCATATTCAAAGCATTTGATTGAAGTTTGATTTGATGAGTTTGATTTTCTACCATTTTGGAATCGTATCATTTTCTTGAATTTCTTAAATTTATTGTAGTTTTTGGCCATGAATATGATTTCATCTTCATCCAATTCAGAATCTTCATTGCTTACTTGAAATGCTATGTTCTTCTTTTCATGGTTTTGTTCCATTCTGGCCTGCAAGTTAGCTTCATACGACATTAAATTTCCAATCAACTCTTCAACTTTGAGTTTAGAAAGATCATTAGCTTCTTCGTTACCTAATAATTTTCTTTCCTACCCAATTGTTAAAGAGTTGAGTATCCGAGATACTATATCAAAAAGAATAACCTTGACTTCTAGTGCCATAAGGTCGTGTTGTATAGTTTGAAATCTAGAGTACATGCCAACAATTGACTCATTTTGTTTCATTTTAAAAGATGAGAATTGATTTTGTAAAATTGATACTTCTGTTTATTTGGACTTAGCTGTACCTTTATGTGTAACTTGTAAAGTACGTCATATATCATAAGCAGTGGTACATAACATAACATGTGAAAATTCACCTTTATCAAGCGAGCAAAAAAGTACATTCATAGCTTTAGCATTATTAGAAGCAGCGGTTTTTTGTGCATCCGTCCATGTGCTAATATTTGTTTCAGGTGCTACATACTTAATTTGAGTTGCTGACCATATTTCTAAACCATTTGCTTTCATAAAAATTCTCATAAGTGTTGACCAATATTGTTTGCGTCAAAATTGGTCACAAACACCCGATAGCCGTTGAAAGCACCAGTTCAGATAACAAATATGTATTAAAATCACTTAGAAAATTCACAGTAATGCAGTAAATGACACAGGATTTATAGTGGTTCGGCGATCTTGCCTACGTCCACTCTGAAGTTTTATGTCTTTATTGATTCACTTGATGATTTCAATCAGTTACAGCAGATTACATTTGATGATAGCTTTGAAATCTGATTACAACAGCGATAATGAAGAGTAGAATTGAATCCGGCAGAGTTTGGACGACGAATGGCCAAAAGATCCCCTTTTTGTAGGCTTCAAGGTGCTATTTATAGACGTAGGAGGCTCAGATCTCGCTCAAACTTCGGGAGACTTTTTCTGGCACGTGAGTGGGCCTACGCGACCGACCCCACCAAGTTTTGACTCGATCTGAGATCGATACGAAGTGATTTTGTATCCATCAAAAAATGATCCAATCGAGCTGAAACTTGGCAGGAGCAATCTTTACCTTGTATGGGAGCTTCTGTGAAAATTTCGTTGCATTTGGACCAGCGGATCGTGAGATATGATCGATACGAGATGGTGATTTTCGTTTCCTACTGTCTTCGAATCCATGCCATCGTATCCATCCCGTTCGACTCGATGGAGCACGTGGTACTGTATGTTGAGTCACAAGTTTTATGAAAGTTTTGATTTCTGACAAATAAGGCGATCGACAAAACAAGGTCATTAGAGCTACATATGTTACTATAGATTATAGGTTGATTATTTGATATTGTAATAGTTATAAACTTGTTAAAATCTATCCTCAAATAATCATGCACCTCAATATAATCAATATATATATACGTTTTATAGCATTGCACATTTATTGTGCAAATTAACAGGAACCGGTCGACCGGTTAATAATCATACGGTCGACCGTTTCTGTGTAAAATGCACAATCAACGTGCACACATGCACATAACGTATATATATTTTAAATTCCTGTCTACTGGTCACTTTTTAACCTGTCGACCGTTTTTGAACAGAAAGCAAGTTTTCCAAAAGACACTTCTCTTCTCCAAAGGTTGCATCTCTTACCTTTCACCAAAGATCATATCTCTTAATGACAAAGAGTTACAACCATTCTTATCTATATAAACTCATCCAATTCATTGATTAAAATATAACGATTTCATATTCTTTTAATCTAATCTCTGATCTTATTTCTGCATTATAAAAGCTCTAAATTACTTATTGAATCTTTGAAACTATTTCATATCCTTTGATTCAATAATATACTTTCCTTAATCTTTTCAAAACATCATATCGCATACTTTGAGGATAAGATTATAGGAAGGGTGTACTGCTATTGACAAATCCGTGTTTTTCAAGAGCACAAGTTGTCAACAACAATTGTATTTGTTCTTTTGTTGAAGTCCTCTGAGTTGTAAAAGGCAAGTGTTGAAGTCCTCAGTGTATTAGAGGCGTGAAATCCCGTTCGGTTGTTCGGGTGTTGTAAACCTGTTCCTTCGGGTCAAGCGAGGTAGTTAATAGTGAAAATCCAGATAGAAGTCTGGGACTGGACGTAGGACGGTGCTCCGAACCAGTATAAAAATCTCTGGTGTGATTTTTCTATTTTTTATTTACTATGCTATTATCATCTATTTCCGCATTTGTATTGTAATCCATATTACACGATCCGTGTATACTATATTAGCACATATAATTGTATACACACTGTCCTTTCAATTGGTATCACAGCGAGGTCATCATATAACCGTAACACTGTTATTTGATATATTATAGTAATATGGCAAATAACGTAAGTACTAGCACTCAAAACACCACTTACACGGAGGGTCAATCAACACAAATACCTCCATTTTTCAATGGTCTTAACTATAGTTATTGGGCAACACGTATGTCATTCTTTATGCAATCAAATAGCTATGATGCTTGGAATGCAACTCAAAGAGAAATAATGAATCCAACAACTGATTATTCAGAATGGACAGTAGCTGAGAAAACGACAGCAGCCATAAATGCAAGAGCAATAAATATGTTGTTCTGTGCATTAGACCAAAATGAATATAACCGTGTTAGTATCTGCACTACTGCATATCAAATTTGGCAAACACTAAAAATCACTCATGAAGGTACTAACAAGGTTAAACAAGCCAAAATAGCCATGCTGAAAAGTCAATTTCAAAATTTCAAAATGAAACCAAATGAGACAATCAATGACATGTATTCACGGTTTCAAACTATTCACCATGCACTTATTGGCTTAGGACAAAAGTATTCTGATTTCGATGTTGTTTCAACAGTCCTACATTCTCTGACTAGTGAATGGGAAGGAAAAGTATTAGCAATTGAAGAAGCTAATGACCTTTCCGTCATGAAGCCAGATGAATTGATAGGAAATTTAATGTCCTATGAAGCAAATTTGCAGGCTAGAAAAGAACAGAGAGAAGAAAAGAAAAATGTAGCATTTCATGTTGAGAAAGATGAAAATGAATCAGATTCTGAAGACGAAGATTTGGCATTCATTGCGAAAGGATTCAAAAAATTCTTAAAATATCGAAAAGCCAGTCGTTACAATAAAAGGAAACCTGGATCAAATAAACCATCTTCATCTGCTATAGAATGTTTCAACTGCCACAAAAAGGGACACATGTAGAAAGATTGTCCAGAACAAAAGAAGAAGTCAGAAAATGACAAATTCAAATATAAAAAGGACAAATCTAAGAAACGAGCTTTCTCAGTAACATGGGATGATTCAGAGTCATCTTCATCAGAAAGTGAAAGTGATTCAGAGAATGAACAAGCTAATGTTTGTTTTATGGCAACAGAAGATGAGGTACAAATTCCTACATTTGATGAATTACTTGATATTAATGCTGAATTGATAGTCAAATATAAAGACATAAAACGTCAATTAAAAGTAGTCAAAGTAGATTTAAGTAGAGCAGAGCTTGAACGAGATATGTTAAAAGATGAGAAGAAAATATTAGAAGAGGAACTTGAAAATATTCAAGAATCATCATCTAATGTTGATTCTCAAATATCCCTTTTGAGTCAAGAAATAGAAACTCAAAAAGAGAAAAATAATGCTCTCACTACTGAAAATCATGAGCTTAAAGCAAAAGTCAAAATTCTAGACCTAGAAAAAGCTAGCTTACAAACAAAGTTTGATGACATTACTCAAAATGTTTCTAATTTTAACAAAGGTCGAGAAAACTTGACAAAAATCATTGAAAGTTCACAATCTATTTCAGACAAACAAGGATTGGGATATAACAAACAAGAAACCAAGAAACATCTTGGAAATAAAAGGAAAAAGAAAGTACAAAAAACTGAAGCTAAGAAAAATCTTTGTTTATTATATTCCAAACCAAAACCAGTTGTGAAATTTCAAAAGAAAAATGTCAAGACTATCAAAATATGGGTTCCTAAAACAAATAATAATTTGATTAGGAACAAATACATTCAGCAATTCATGAATACTGTGCATTTTAATAACAATTATATATATAAAGGGGATACCGGACCCAAATGGGTTTGGACTCCGAAGACCTAACTCTTAGGACCCTATAAAAAGTGGGTACCATGGACTTAATTCTATTTTTTGCAGGTCCCACTTAAGAAAAGAGGAAAGTGGATATTGGACAGTGGTTGCTCAAAGCACATGACAGGAGACAAGAGTTTATTAACAAATATTACATATTCAGATGGTGGCTCCGTCACTTTTGGAGACAATTCAAAAGGCTATATCATCGACAAAGGCGATGTGAGCAATTGCGGTACATCTAACTTACCTCTTATTACTAATGTCATGCTAGTTAGAAATTTGAAACACAATTTGCTAAGTATTAGTCAGTTATGTGACAAGGGTTTTATTATTTCATTTTCAAATAATAAGTGTAGTATTCTAGATAAAGACTATAATTTGGTTTTCGAAGGTTATAGAGACAGAAATATATATATTTTGAATATGAACATTAATCATAATTCAGATATGTGTCTTGTGGCTAATGACAATGATCCATGGCTATGGCACAAACGCTTCTGTCATATAAACTTCAGAACTATTGACAAGCTAGCCAAAAACAATCTAGTTAGAGGACTACCCAAAATGAGTTTTAAAGTTAACAACATTTGTGACGCATGTCAAATAGGAAAATTGACCAAATCATCTTTTAAATCCAAGAAAGTCATATCAACATTACAACCACTTGAGTTACTACACATGGATTTATTTGGACCTACTAGAGTTCAATCAATAAAACACAGTCAATATGTGCTTGTAATTGTTGATGATTTCTCTCGTTATACATGGACAATTTTCTTAAAAAATAAAAGTGATACTTTCGATCATTTCAAATCTTTCGTCAAAAGAATTCAAAAATCAAAAGGGATTAAAGTTAAAAATATAAGAAGTGATCATGGCGGAGAGTTTGAAAATAATGAATTTGAACAATTTTGTACAAAGAAAGGTATATATCATAATTTTTCGTTTCCCAGAACTCCACAACAGAACGGAGTTGTAGAACGGAAAAACCGAACTTTACAAGAATGTGCAAGAACATTATTGAATGGAACCACCTTACCAAAACATTTTATATTTTGTTCATCTTTTCTTTTTATCAAACCATAATATTCTATACAACATACACTATGGCTCACATTTGTGATAAATGTGCTCAAGAATCATACATTTCAATTACGAGTTCTGAGTCGGAGGAATTTTATTCTCCTACAACTCCAAAACAAAAATCAAGTTGTCATCATCAATGCTCTTGTATGTCTGATAAAACTCCAAATTCAAAACGAGTGAAGCGGACACTATTCTATTCTCCTCGTACCAAAGCTCAAATCGATGAGATACACCACTACCAGAAACATCAGATAGACCTTCAGAGACAACTCCATTACGGGCAAAGTCAACTTTATCACGAGCAACAATCGACGTCGGCACGATTGTCTGTTTTAGAAAAGTTGGCAACATTTTTCTGCGGTTCCAACAAACATGACGTGCATGAACCAATGCCGTCTAGGCCATCAACATCCAAAAGTCCTAACTCATGGGATCGGAACTATGAGAAGAATGAAGGAGCTCAGAAACAATGGAGTCCATGGTCGAAACGTATTGAAGGAAACAACGATAATTCTAATAACGAACTTTCTCATTAAACTAATATATATAGTTATTATATCTTTATCTATCTCTTGTAATGACGGTTAAAATTTGTATTATGTATAAAATATAATATATATATAGGTTGATATACGATAAAAACTAGAAATATAAACTTAAAATGTCACAACAGACCAAGACCGGTCGACCGCCCCTGTTATAGCCGGTCGACCGTTTGCTCTCTGGTTGAAAACGGTCGACCGGCCAAAAATAGTAGGTCGACCGGTTGTCGTATTTTCAGTTTTTTTTATATAAACCTATACGTTATTTTTCCCTCTACCCTCATTCACTCTTTACTCAAAGAAACCCTAGTTCCCATTCTTCAATTCCCAAATCACAAATCCTCCAACAATGGCTCCTCCTCAAAAGAAATCAAAGAAAGGAGCAACCTCTGAAACTTCATCTCTTACCATCTCCGTCAAAAATTGGCTTCAAACTCCAATTGCTGTAACAAGATGGAATCAAATGACAAATTACAAGTTTCATCCAGGCTCTTTCATCAAATTTGATGATTTCACGTCATACGGAGTTCGGAGGTTAGCCAATAATGCCAACATTACTCCACTGATAGATTTTTCTGCAAATAGTGTGGAGATAAATCATTTGATGATCAAATTATTTTACGCCAACATGAATCTTGATGAATATCAACCTGATAATCCAAGCGGCGTCATCTGGTCTATGGTCTGTGGGAAGCAAATTTTTCTTACTCATGCTAGAATTGCCTCTATACTTGGTATACCAAATCGAGGCGAAGAGTTTTCGTCTACCTTCTGCGAAGTTTTCACTCGAAATAGTACCAGTCATCAGTTTATAGAAGACAATAGTGATGGCACTAAGTCTATTGGACTTCGCCCGACAGCCAGGTTACTTCATCGGGTCTTGATGCATTCTCTTTTTCCTAGACTTGGAAATTATGATGCAGTGTACAAAGAAAACTTCAAGGCACTCTATGCTATCTATGGTGAAATCCAAATCAATTGGGTTCACATGCTTTTTGATGAAATTCTCAAGGTAAATAACTCAACCCGGCCTCATTTCTTTTACAATGAATATATCATGAGACTTTTGTTAGCTTGTGGGGTCAATCCTCCTGATTCTGCAACCTCAAAACCAAAATGCATTGATTCCATCACCATCAAGCGATTGAAGCTTCCTCCACCTTATCTTGAGATTATGCCTTTCGAAGAATGGCAACAAAGAGGACCAAGGAAACAACGAGCAACTTCATCTCGTCCTCGTTCCGATGAAGTAAAACTTTTAAAATCAAAGTCATCAACAAAAGAATCACTTGAAACAATCGCGCGTAACCAATTTTTGCTTGAATCACGTCTCAAGCGCATGGACTCTAAAATCGATAAGCGCTTCAATAAGGTCAAGTCATTCTTTGGTATGCTATGGGATGCTATATCTTGTTCCACATCCACCTCTGTTCAAGCACAAGACCCAGGAAAACGTCCTACTGCTCCAGTTTTCACCTGGACATCATCTGACGAGTCTACAGGAATGAGTGGTCATGGACATGGTGAATCATCTAGAGGGCACAATGATGAGGAAGAAGAAGATGATGATGATGACGATGATGATGATGAAGAGGAGATACGATCTGCTTTATCCTAGATTCTATTATGTTTTAGCTCTTTAAAAACATTCGACACTTGTACTAAATAGTGTCGTTATTTATGATTTTCAATTGACATTATGTTCTGTAGTAAACTCTGTTATGTTTTTGGTGTGTTAATAATTTATTTTTCTATGCATATCATATTCATTCTATGCATATCATATTCTAGTATCTGTTACTCCTTTTTGTCGATGACAAAGGGGGAGAAAGGGCTAACAATTGCTTGCAGGAGCATACATTTATAAGAATTCAAAGAGAAAGAGATCACGTACTCAGGGGGAGATTCAGATTTGCAGATATATATTGTCATCAATCAAAAAGGGGGAGAATGTTGAGTCACAAGTTTTATGAAAGTTTTGATTTCTGACAAATAAGGCGATCGACAAAACAAGGTCATTAGAGCTACATATGTTACTATAGATTATAGGTTGATTATTTGATATTGTAATAGTTATAAACTTGTTAAAATCTATCCTCAAATAATCATGCACCTCAATATAATCAATATATATATATGTTTTATAGCATTGCACATTTATTGTGCAAATTAACAGGAACCGGTCGACCGGTTAATAATTATACGGTCGACCGTTTCTGTGTAAAATGCACAATCAACGTGCACACATGCACATAACGTATATATATTTTAAATTCCTGTCTACTGGTCACTTTTTAACCTGTCGACCGTTTTTGAACAGAAAGCAAGTTTTCCAAAAGACACTTCTCTTCTCCAAAGGTTGCATCTCTTACCTTTCACCAAAGATCATATCTCTTAATGACAAAGAGTTACAACCATTCTTATCTATATAAACTCATCCAATTCATTGATTAAAATATAACGATTTCATATTCTTTTAATCTAATCTCTGATCTTATTTCTGCATTATAAAAGCTCTAAATTACTTATTGAATCTTTGAAACTATTTCATATCCTTTGATTCAATAATATACTTTCCTTAATCTTTTCAAAACATCATATCGCATACTTTGAGGATAAGATTATAGGAAGGGCGTACTGCTATTGACAAATCCGTGTTTTTCAAGAGCACAAGTTGTCAACAACAATTGTATTTGTTCTTTTGTTGAAGTCCTCTGAGTTGTAAGAGGCAAGTGTTGAAGTCCTCAGTGTATTAGAGGCGTGAAATCCCGTTCGGTTGTTCGGGTGTTGTAAACCTGTTCCTCCGGGTGAAGCGAGGTAGTTAATAGTGAAAATCCAGATAGAAGTCTGGGACTGGACGTAGGACGGTGCTCCGAACCAGTATAAAAATCTCTGGTGTGATTTTTCTATTTTTTATTTACTATGCTATTATCATCTATTTCCGCATTTGTATTGTAATCCATATTACACGATCCGTGTATACTATATTAGCACATATAATTGTATACACACCGTCCTTTCACTGTAGTGACATGGCACGCACTCCTCGCATCGATCCTATTTTTACTCCGAGTTGACCGCTTCGTGTCCACGAATTTCGCCTTGTTCGTATCAAGTGCCACAACCCAGTTTGCATCGATAGATATGAATCATTGATCGACACAAACGGGATCGAGACGAACCGAGTGGATACGAAAAGGGAAGATTTCATAGATACGAAATAGTGACTTGTCACTGTTGATGGATGCGAGGACGATCGATACGAAGCAGTGCTTGGGGGTGGATACGAGACCGATCGACTCGAAGCAGAGTACACCGATGGATGTGAAGCGGTGTGGGTTGATCGATGCGAACATCATCGATTCGAACGTGGTTGATACGAATCTAATGGATTTGAATAGACTAAAGCATGACTTCCCGATGGATACGAACGATGGATTCGAACTGCTCTAAACTCAATGGATACGAACATGCTGAGGCGATGCCCATTTGATCGATTCGAAACCAATCGATTCGAACTGACCGATATCATGTTATTGATCGATTCGAACTCGATCGATTCGAAGTATGTGGAACCTGATGGGTTCGAACAAAAATAACATTGATGGATACGAATCCGATGTATTCGAAATGGACATCTCCTCAACAATCTGATGGATACGAACAACGTACTTTGGCTAACTTGCATCGATCATATCTCGTTTATACAAACTCTGATTAACCTGAAATTTGAAACAATGGCTTTTATGATCATGCTTGTCATGTCCTTTCAGTTATAGCCTGATCCGGTCTCGGACAAAATTCATCGATATCCATAGCGAAGCAATATGTAACCATTCTTTGAAACGAGCTGTTTTTCGTTTTCGATCAATCTTTTGGTATCACGGCTTTGCCAAAAAGCGGGATAACAAATATGCATAATTATATCTGGTAAATAGAGGAGGATGTGCAGTTTACTAACTTTCTTAGAAGATACTTGCCATATTAACAGGTTTCAAATACATGTTATTGTGATTTGAACTAACCTGGCTCTGATACCAATTGAAAGTCTATATGGATCGTATATAGTATATGATAAGTAAGAGTATGATAATATGGATCACATAATATGATAAAGAAGATAAAAATAGAAGTAACCGCACCAGAGTTTTTATACTGGTTCGGACCCCCCGTCCTACATCCAGTCCCGAAGCTCCCCTTTGGAATTTCACTAACCAATTGCCCTCGCTTCGCCCGGAGGAATAGCTTTTATTACAAGAGTATTTCTTTGACAAGTGCATGTTCTAAGTAATACTGATTTTGTCTGCAAGTACAATTTCTTCCTATAATCTCTTGAGTAATGTATACGTGTATGTGCTTAAGAATATAGAAGGGTGTAGATCAAAATGAATATAATTTTGATTGTATACTTTGAAAGCAAGAAGGCAAAAGTAAAAAAAGATCTAGAAAAGATAAGTAAATTAAACTCAATCTTGTTCTACATATTTATAGTTGTAAAGAGTTATGATAAATCATTGCTTCTATTTCTCTTTTGATCTAGAGTTGCTTCTATTTAGGTATGAAGAGTTTTGGAGAGGAGATATAGAGACACGTTTTCAGATTTGATAGTTTTGCCTTTTTGGAAAAAATCCCAAACCAAGAGTTAGACGTTTGGTGCAAAAGGTCAGACGTCTGACCTTGGGTTTTTTCTGTGTATATCAAAAAAATTTCTAGCAACCAAGTTCAAACGTCTGACTTTGGCCTTTTTCATGTGTTTGAAGTTTTGTGCATCTATGTCTGTATGTATACTTATGGAGATTTTACATAATCATTCTACGATCATATATATTCATACAACTAACTTATCATTTGTGCTTTTCCTCATGTCTTCTTATCAGGATCGTCTTCTTGCCTGAAGTGGATTATACCTGCATAAAAGATAATTGAAATATATATGATTGTACAGTTGTTATCATTGAAACTATAGAATGGAGTTCTAACACCTATAAATACGAGCTTCATTCTTCATTTGAGGGATCTTCAGGCTGCTTGTTATTCTAGACTCCATTGTAATCAAGTGCTAGCACTATTCTACCATTGTAATTCGATTTACAAAAGAGTAATAAAGAATAATCTTAAAAGTGGACATAGACACACAACGCCGAACCACTATAAACCTCTGTGGTTTTATTATCGCTTATTCATTGTTGCTTATTTATTCATTTATTTGGTTTAATTTTACTTCTCTACAAAAATTATTCTAGGGGTTTGTGACCAAATTTTGTGCAAACAAACTCTATATATTTCTATATTTTATACTACCGTAAGTATAAAAAACAATTTACTTTAAAATATTCATTAGTTATAACTTTCCAATAACGGAAAGAGGCTTGGCGACTACTCTAGCACAACATCAAGTGCAAATAACTTCTACATCAAAAGGATGTCAATTTTCAAGTCATAGCAAAGTTTACAGGTAATATGGCAATGCTACCAAGCTTTCAGCATACAAGCATTTCATATATATACATATAATTATGAAATGTAAAATCAACAGTTGTGAGGAATCCCATTAGATCTCTCTAGAAAATTCAATTGCTTCGAAGTGTCTTTGTCGCATTCTATTTGTTACAAAGCACTTTGAACTTCTTTGCTTTAGTCCCTCGTCTAATCTTATGTCTTCACAATAGCCCCCTTCAAAATAAAGGTTATTTATGTCATCCGAGCGGAAATCAACAACAATATCAACGCTATATATAACACTATATATAGCGATATACAACCAACATCAAGCAATTATTTTCACAACAATTTTCACAATATTAATATATAACTTATAGTGAGAATCTCGCTTTAATTTCGACCAAACTTCTCACAGATTGCTCGTACTCCTTGCTACTGCCAAGCAAAAACCACACAACATCACTTTTCCTCCATCTGCACTTGGCCATACCACCCATCCCCAATTATTGCTCATGGCTATGTTCTTTTGGGAGATTTGTGCTCTAAATTTTAGATCTTTGTGTTGATGGTAGAGTGGTCTAGGCCATAACAAACTTATATAAGAAGTTTGAGGTATAAAGAATGGGTTTTGATGTATTTTTTGTTTTAGGCAAGATGGATGAAAAAGAAAAGAAAACAAGAGAAAGAAGAGTGGAAATGTAAAAATTCAAAAGGAGAGGCTAAGCTTGTTCTTTTATAAGCTTTGTAAAATGGAAAATTACATTCCCTACCCTTTTCCAAATTGACCCCTTTTCCCCTTGCTACGTTAGGCATTGATTCACCCTTCTATGCTCTCTAGTACGTGCCATCACGATGACACAAAAGCACTTAAATCTATGCACAAAAGTTCTTCAAAATGGGGAACAACATAAGGAAATAAAAACACTTTTAAATCACTTTTAAACAATCTCTTTCATTTGGTATTAGAGCAATCATAAATTCATATAAGATGCAATATTTACGAAATTGATTTTCAATGGTTCATATAAAAGCTATATAGATTCAACTAATTTATGTGCAAATATTTTCTTATAATTTTGGACAGAAAATTTAAAAGGAGAATTTTTTTCTCTATTATGTATGTACATAGATGTTAATCAATGTATTTTCCATGAAGATGTAATATTGAAGACCTTCAACCAAGAGGTATCATGTCATGAATCACATGGGCATTCTCCTTTTAATATATTGCATCTAATACAACTAAGTTTGTATAAAATTTTGGTCCAAACTAGATCATAACCAAGAGTTTTCATAGGTTTATATATGTTGCATTTTAAATCTATTATTATTTTCCATGGTTTATTGTATATTTTTGTATGAGTAATTAAAACCATATAACATTTTTTTTTAATAATTGGTTGTTGCCAATTTCTATCAACTTTGAATTATAACCGCCACTTTAGTTAAATGAATTTTGTGATTTAAAAATCACAATCATGTTTAACATTTAATAAATTATGAACGCTAATTTTACCAACTTTAATTTTCATTATGGTTTATCAAGTGAATTTATTTCTTTTAATGGCTTGGTATATTTCTGTCCAACGATGATGCAAATTCATTTTTATGAAATTACGTTTTTATATTTAATAAATTATGAATGGTAATTTTACAAACTTTAATTGCCGTTGTGATTTATTATGTGAATTAATTTTTTTTAATGATTCGGTTTGTTTTTGCCAAATGGTGGTACAAATCATTTCATGAAATCACGTTTTTACATTTAACAAATAATGAATGGTAATTTTACCAACTTTAATTGCTATTATGAATTGTTAAATGAATTTTTTAATGATCCATTTTGTTTCTGGAAAATGGTGGTCCAAATTAATTTTATGAAATTACATTTTTACATTTAATATATTATAAATGGTAAGTTTACAAACTTTAACTGTCATTATAATTTATTAAGTGAATTTAGTTGTTTTAACAACTCAATTTGTTTCTACCTAATAGTAATATGAATTGAATTTTATGCAACAAATATTATGATAGAACAAAATATAATTTGACATTTTATTATTTATTTCAGTGTAATTACCGTTAGTCCCTCTATACATGGTTGATTTAATGCTTTTTTTTTGGATTCACAGGTCATAATAGTAAACGTTTCATTTTTTCAGAATCTAATGCAGCATTGAATAATGTTTATGCTTCGTGACGATACGGATTTTTCGCGTTCGAAAATCGACATCCATACTTTACATCGTACTCGAATGTCGTAGATTCCACCGTTCAAATCCGAGTCGTTGGAGCTTATAACATAATTAAGTAAACAACACAGTGGAAGAAAAAGAATAATACATTGATATACAATATCCAGAATACGATATACAACGATGGTATCAATATGGTCCAAGAATATCAGAGATAAATAATACTGCTACAGCGGAAATAACAGCAGAGATAACTCCAAATGGCTCCAAAATCAAGCTCGGACCACCATCGGGTTACACCAAGATAAGCAAGTGCAGTCCGTGAACTCCATCGACTGAACTAGCTCCAAATAATCCACTAAAACTGAATATCTGAAAAGAAGCCCAACTCTAGACTGCCCGTGTGGAAAATAGTGGGCACCTAGAGTTTAGGAAGGGAACAATAAACTCCGGATCAGTCATGGGACTGGTATGAGTAACAAAAAAAAACAGTTTATCTTTAAGAAAAACAAAGAAATATTTTTAAACAGACCCGCAATGCTTTTAGAAAATGTAACTACCATAAGACCTCCCGCCACACACACAATGCAAACGCAGACTTGGAGGAGATTTCTTCTTATGATAGTCAAACATGCTTGATACGAGAGAATTTCTTTGATATTATTACAATAAGTGCAAGGTGTAGAAAAACATTTCGAAAGTATAATATAAATCTTAGCTAGCATAGGTACCATTATATTATGCCTGCTATAGCTACCATTTTAAATGGCAGGTTCTACAACTAAAACCGTACAAGGCTCGTATTGTTTCTTTGGATTTCCAACAAATGGTCAAGCTAAGGAACTTCCTACTGCCACATAGGTACGCCTCTGGCGGGACGTCCCGAGAACCTACCTGGCTCTCTGCCAACATAAGGCCGGGTTACCTTTGTAACTAGGTAACTACTACTCGAGTATGCCACTCCCCGTTCCTTTGGGACCTTTATCCGAGGGCCCTCCATCACAAAGCAACAACCACACAGTAAATGAGATTGGAGCTACCACACAGGTAAATTTCTGGGCTCCATACCATGACATCACCTTTTTCCAGAAGGAAATGACATACCCTAAAGGGCGCGACCCTCATAACCTTGCCGCATATTCCTGTTTTGACCATTTCCGGGATGTGAGGTCCGACGAAGTCTCGTCCACAAAGCTATGCTTTTTCACAAAGCCACGCTTTGATCAACAAATGATCAACAAATAATCATCACACAGCAACACTCAGCATGCCCCATTACCAAATTGGGAATATATCGCTGATAACCTTCAACTACATAACCTCTGAGCTCATACGTCTCAGAGAAGGGTGTTAAGCTAAGAGAATGAATTCTCCGCCACCAACGAAAATGTATTTGAAAGAAATCTGCTTTATATCTCAAAGTGTGGTGTCAAACTTGTAACCATACAAGTCTGTTCTGGGTTTGAACAGAACCGAAGGAACTTCAAAAGAAGCCCTTGCAATCCGGGTATTCACAATCCTGATTGGACTTCCCATCACTTAGGAAATCTCTATACCGGCACGACTCGGGGCAGAGACAATCGACGGGGTTATCCTTTCGTTTTCACAAATATCCGGTCTTCACCACCAGTCTTCAAATGATATCCATTACGTCGTATCACTTATTCGGAATGGGTTATATGACACAAAGGTCCTTTCTCGGCTAATCCGAATAGTGAGCGTAATATTTAAAAACATATGGATATGGGATTTCAATTAAGTCACAACTTATTACCTACTACTTTTCTTTAAATGGTTTAATGAATTACCATTTCAAATCTTTTTAAATAAAAAGATTCAATCACAAAGTTCACCCAGATTTCACAAAGATTCATTTACACAGCTTTCAAAACGATACCATTTCAAAATTGGATTAACTCATCCAATCTTTAAATCAAAGATTTAATTGATAGCTTTCAAAACAATTAACAATTTAAATCTTTTATAATATGAAAGATTCACACTTCAAAGTTCTATTCGATTTCAAAACAAAGTTCAATCATCTTCACAAAGGTTAACTTATAGTCTTCCAACTGTTTACATTTCCATTTCAAACTTGAAATCGTTTTAACACAAATTAGGAATTCATTACTTATATGAAAGCTTTATTATTTGGTAACAAATAGTTTTCGTTTTTTGGAAAAACTGATTACAAATTAAAGCCATTCAAGTATAAAACTTGAATTCAAATTTACATTTCCAAAACCACACCATTTGAATGGTTAAGATCCCATATAAGCATCTTTTATGACTTGTATAACGTTTTTGACCAAAATTCCAAGTCGTTGAATTCAATTTCAAACATTGAATTCAAACTTAAATCAAATTATTTAAATTCCAAGTTTTTTATCAAGTTATTTAAAATAACTTTTATTTTTGAAATTCATTTCAAAAGTTCTTAATTCAAAATTCAAAACTATTTTGGATTCAAGAATTCAATTTCTAAATTTGATACAAATCTGTGACTTGACCGATTTTCTTGTGAAATCCACATTTGTGTGTGTATGGTGTGGTCCAGGGGTTTAACACAATAGTGCAACAACATTCAATCATCATAGATCAAAATACAGAAATATAGTTGATAAGCGGTATAAACTATAACGCTTATCTTTTATTCACATATCACAGACCATAGATATATCAATTACAGATAATAAATTACATTCATCCCAGATAAATAAACTATATTACATATTACACATATAAATCAAAATATATCACAAAGCATCACAGATTAGGAATATCAAACAGTTAAATCATTCAGTCAAGTCCAAACATTCACAAGTAACTTTATTAACCACTGATTAATCTGGGTTAATTATCATAAGTTAATCTGAAATAAATTTCCCTTTCATCATTTATTAGTTAATCTTTTATTATTAACTAATCAATTTTAATTAATGAACCAATTAACCTTTAATTATTTAATTTATCTTAGTTAATCACAATTATTAATTAATCCTTTAATTAATAGATTTAATTAACCCCTTGTTTAATAACAAATATTTATACCCAAATTACTGATTATCATTCATTTAATTACATTCGGTAATTATTTATTAATTACCTTTCTAAGTGATTATATTTTCCAAATTTTCAAATGATTATTTTGAATTAATTTAAACTTAAGTAATTAACTTGAACAATTCAATTAACTCAATTAATTGCACTGAATAATTAATTCCATAATTACTGTCATTAAGCAATTATACTTAATAATTCCACGATTGATTAATTGTAGTTTAATCAATCTTATTTATTGTTAAAATTTATCACATTGATTAATTATTCAAATAAAATCTTAGTTAATTACTTCATTGAGTATTGAATTTCTTTAATTACCTTTCTAAAGAAATTTACTTATATTTATCATTATTGATTATAAATCGATTCACCATTAAGAACTCATTCGTTAATGAATTTGAAATCATTAATCTTCATTACTTAAAGTCACCCATTCATGATTTAATATGTTCTTTATAACATGTGAAAAATATTGTTTCAAATTTCCTTTTTAAATTCCTATTTAAATTAAAATTTGAAATAAATTCTTATTTACTTTTAATAAAGTTTAAAAACAAAATTTCCAACATTTTTAAATTTACGTGTAAAAATAACACTTGGTTAGAAAAGAATTTTTTTAAAAGAGTTTAAAGAAAAATCACCTTTCTTTTTTATTTTAGCATATTTAACTTCTTTTGAACACTTAAGTTCTGAAACTTAATTAAATTGCAAAATTTTAAATTTTGATTTGGAATTAATTCCAGGTTTAAACTTTTAATTTTAATTCATTTAAATTTTCATTTACAAATTTCAAATCTATTTTAAATTCATATTTCTTCGAACATTTAGTTGCTTTTGAATTATTTAAACCAATTTGAATTTTCAAACTTTATTTATGTTCAAGACTAAATTTCAATTCAAACTTGAATTATATTCATATATTGGTTTACAACTCAATTCAAAACCTTGATTTATAAGTTTAAATTTGGTTTTAAATTTCAGAAAATAGGATCAGTTTCAAGTTGAAAAGCCTAGAACAACTTGACCCGAGACCCTTTGTTTCTTGCTACGAGTAAACGACTCGAATTACTCGAGTCAACACACGTGAATCTCCTATGTTCTTCCCAGGCAACAACACCCAGGCTATCACTCTAAGGCTCGTGCACGAACCCGAAGCGACTCGAAGCAAAACCCCCAAATTCTCGAGTGATTACCCGTGACGACCCACGTTTCCAAACTTCTGACACACTCATGCCATCGTGCACTTGACGTCGTCGTTGGCCATCTTCCGGCATCGCCACGACATCGAGCGTATCGACGATCTTCCCCAGAACATGCTCAGATCAATCGAACTTCGCCGTTGCATCGAAATCGAGGCAAATATCCTAAACCTGGAAACCGTCTGGAACCACCCACTACAACCTGTCGACGCCACATTCTCGGCGCTCCGACCACAAGACAACTCGAAACTTCGGCCTCCACTTCGTCAACTCCCCAGCCACCAGTGCCAAAAAACCCTAGCCACTCGATGCTTGCACGAGACCGTGGTGCACGAGTTTCCTCTCCATTCAAAAACTAGGTTTACAGACTTAAACCTCACGCCGCCGACGCCACCGTGGACGATGCCACCTCCGACCATTTTTCCAGGCATCTCCGTAGCCTCCTCCATCTCCACGAGAAAACCCGAGCCCCACGAACTAGCCGATCACCCGAAATCGTCAAGAAACCAATTTTCATTCATTTTCAAACTGCTTCTAACTCCTCCCTCTAAAAATCATTAAACCAAGCTTAAAAATCATGGCTTCCAATGGGGATTCAAGTTACATTCTTGAATCAAAATTTCATGATACTCGAATTTTTCAGAAAACAAAGTTTCTACTGTAAAAATTTGATTTTTTTTCATTCTGTATACATTTATGCTTCACGAAACTATTTCTAGATTATAACTTAAACTTAAATACAGCTAATTTGCTTTGAAAGCAAGGCCTAATATTGATTAGAAAAGGAAAGATTGGATTTTTTGTTTTTTTGATGTTGTCTGGTACTCTGTGAAGTAACAGAGAGGAAAAGAAACACTGATACAAGCATATATACACAAAGCCACTGCAACAAATATTCAAGTAAAAAGAACTAACTGCCACTCACCTTCCAGATCATGATTTAAAGCTTTCAGATTGAAGTTGAAGTTGTAATCTGGTTTTGAGCTCGATAACTGAAGCTCCTTTTTAATCTTCAAGTTTTTGATTAATTTCTATTATATTTGGTTCGAATGATAATGATATCATCTCAGTTTTTCTTTTACTCAGTTTAAATAGATGAACGAACTGGAATGAAGCTGATATAGGTAGAGAGAAGTTTACAGGATGATAAGTTGATTTGTTTAAACTGAAATGAGGTTTGGTTATGCCTGGTTTGTACAAATTTTTAGCAGGGATATTTTCTTTGTTGGCTGATGTGAATTTTTAGTGTGCTAGCATTAATTATCTTGTACAAATTCATTTTTTTCTTTTCAGCTGTACAAATTAGAGATAGTTTGATGTGGCTTCTCTTACAAGCTTTCTATACATGTATATTTTTTTCATTTGCAAGTGTACATGTTTTCTTTGTTTTCTTTTATTATTTTTGTTTGTCTCATTCTATTTGTATTATTTTGTATTATGATATTAAGATTTACTCTATATTGTCTGAACCATAAAATTTATTTATTTTACAATATAGATGAATTTCCATTCTTTATTTTGTTCTTAAAATTTTACCAATTAATTGTTTACTTCATATTTTATAGTTATCTCATATATATTGATTTCTATTTCTAGTTTAATTTATTACTATTATTTTACCTTAATATTCATTATCTTGTATTTATCTATATATTTTTTATTCTACTTCTATCAATTCTAAATTTTAAAACAATTTATTTATTTTCTTCCTTGTGTCAAAGGTTTATATTCTTATTTTTATTTTAAAACCATCCCTTTAAGATTTAATTCAATATGTGTATATATATATATATGTATATATATATATATATATATATAAATTCAAACTTTGCTCATATGATTTAATATATATATTCTATTTGAATTGGGGAAACTCGAATGAATC
This sequence comes from Allium cepa, assembly GCA_030765085.1. NCBI lineage: Eukaryota > Viridiplantae > Streptophyta > Magnoliopsida > Asparagales > Amaryllidaceae > Allium > Allium cepa. Next base: position 7,781,502 of record CM060941.1, read on the forward strand.
TACCAATTAATTTTATAGATTTTAATTCAAAAATTAATTTAATTATCAATTTAAATTTAGTAAAAATTCAGGGTCGTTACAGATTCCCCCCCTTAAAAGAATTTCGTCCCCGAAATTGCAAAGCTCGTTTCATGAATTATATACACACACAGAATAGACCAATGACAACTCAAATTATATTAGTAAACACATGGATTCTTACGGGTAATTGATAATATATCCCATATTAAGTGCTACTCATAATATTCATATGTTATAGTCATACATTGCCCAATTAACATCCAACATTCACTACGGTTCTAAATCCAAAACACGTACATAAACACACCCTATCCAAAAGAAGTCAATCCAACCAACTATGAATCTTCACTATCAGAGCTCCCCCTCTCAGGCCTGACAGTTCTCTAACCTCCGCCTCATCGTCTGTCTCAAAAACATCCTCTGGATCAGATTCTACCGGAATATATCCTACGTCGTCTTGTTCTTCCACTGCATTATTCAAATCCCAAATGACTGCATCATCATTTCCGACACCACCTCTTCCTTGTCTTCAAACTCTTCTTCCTCTTCAAACCCTTCTTCCTCTTCGAATTCTTCTTCATCTTTGAATTCATCTTCGGGTTCCTCTTCAGACTCCTCCTTGGGTTCTTCAACCACTTCTTCTTTGGGTTCTTCTACCTGAGGTTGCGGCTACTCCACAGGCTCCTCTAGCACCTCCTCATGCACTGATGGTTCACCCAAATCATTCCGAACCCTACTAGATGAACCATAATCACCGATTCTTCTGGCTTTGGAAAGTGTTCCTCCCCTACTTATACTGCGGGTTCTCTACAATCAAAACCAAAATCCAGAAATAAGATTCTAAGGTTTTAGAATTTTATAGGCTAAGAAATACAACAAAGTTTATGTTTCAAAAATTATTCTACCCGTTTTAAATTCCTACTATCCTAGATTTCAAAATTTTTGGTTTAAAAGTTAAAGTATACCTATGAACCATAGCAACCAAAGCAAAAAAGGCAACTAATATATCCAAACAAACAATTTTGGTCCATCCGGAGTTTATGTCCCATATTAATATATCGAATTTCCTTCCCAGATCTACCAGGAACTATCGAAGAATTGAGGAAAGATGCTGAACAAAAGAGGTTGAGAGAATAGATTGCTTCCTGGCTGTTACAGAGTATTGACCAATTCGTAGTGGCACTCCCCTGCCCCAATCTCGTCCTCTTCTTGCACTCACACTCACTATCGGTGGATAGTAAGAGAATTTATTGAGCCATACAAACAGATATCTTAGGGACACTCAATCTAGGGTATACTTCAACCTATCTCTAATGAGCTACTTAACGTGTTATACTCCTGAGCTAAAGTTCAACCTTAGCTCTGATACCAAATGTGACGATACGGATTTTTCGCATTTGAAAATCGACATCCATACTTTACATCGTACTCAAATGCCGTAGATTCAACCGTTCAAATCCGAGTCGCCGGAGCTTGTAACATAATTAAGTAAACAACACAGCGGAAGAAAAAGAATAATACATTGATATACAATATCCAGAATATGATATAAAACAATGGTATCAATATGATCCAAGAATATCAGAGACAAATAATACTGCTACAGCGGAAATAACAGCAGAGATAACACCAAATGGCTCCAAAATCAAGCTCGGACCACCATCAGGTTACACCAAGATAAGCAAGTGCAGTCCGTGAACTCCATCGACTGAACTATAGATCAAAATAGATCAAGATAGTGCAACAGCATTCAATCATCATAGATCAAAATACAGAAATATAGTTGATAAGCGGTATAAACTATAACACTTATCCTTTATTCACAGATCACAGACCACAGATATATCAATTACAGATAATAAATTACATTCAATCCTACGTAAATAAACTATATTACGTATTACACATATAAATCAGAATATATCACAAAGCATCACAGATTAGGAATATCAGACAGTTAATCATTCAGTCAAGTCCAAAAATTACAAGTAACTTTATTAATCACTGATTAATCTGGGTTAATTATCATAAGTTAATCTGAAATAAATTTCCCTTTCATTATTTATTAGTTAATCTTTTATTATTAACTAATCAATTTTAATTAGTGAACCAATTAACCTTTAATTATTTAATTTATCTTAATTAATCACAATTAGTAATTAATCCTTTAATTAATAGATTTAGTTAACCCCTTCTTTAATAACAAATATTTATACCCAAATTACTTATTATCATTCATTTAATTACATCCGGTAATTATCTATTAATTACCTTTCTAAGTGATTATATTTTCCAAATTTTCAAATGATTATTTTGAATTAATTTAAACTTAAGCAATTAACTTGAACAATTCAATTAACTCAATTAATTGCACTGAATAATTAATTCCATAATTACTGTCATTAAGCAATTATACTTAATAATTCCACGATTGATTATTTTTAATTTAATCAATCTTATTTATTGTTAAAATTTATCACATTGATTAATTATTCAAATAAAATCTTAGTTAATGACTTCATTGAGTATTGAATTTCTTTAATTACCTTTCTAAAGAAATTTACTTATATTTATCATTTTTAATTATAAATCGATTCACCATTAAGAACTCATTCGTTAATGAATTTGAAATCATTAATCTTCATTACTTAAAGTCACTCACTCATGATTTAATATGTTCTTTACAACATGTGAAAAACATTGTTTCAAATTTCCTTTTTAAATTCCTATTTAAATTAAAATTTGAAATAAATTCTTATTTACTTTAATAAAGTTTAAAAACAAATTTCTAACATTTTTAAATTTACATGTAAAAATAACACTTGGTTATAAAGGAATTTTTTTAAAGAGTTTAAAGAAAAATTACTTTTCTTTTTAATTTTAGCATATTTAACTTCTTTTGAACACTTAAGTTCTGAAACTTAATTAAATTGCAAAATTTTAAATTCTGATTTGGAATTAATTCCAGGTTTAAACTTTTAATTTTAACTCGTTTAAATTTTCATTTACAAATTTCAAATCTTTTTTAAATTCAAATTTCTTCAAACATTTAGTTTCTTTTGAATTATTTAAACCAATTTGAATTTTCAAACTTTATTTATGTTTAAGACTAAATTTCAATTCAAACTTGAATTATATTTATATTTTCATTTACAACTCAATTCAAAACCTTGATTTATAAGTTTAAATTTGGTTTTAAATTTCAGAAAATAGGATCAGGTTCAAGTTGAAAAGCCTGGAACAACTTGACCCGAGACCCTTTGTTTCTTGCTTCGAGTAAACGACTCGAGTTACTCGAGTCAACACGCGTGAATCTCCTCTGTTCTTCCCAGGCAACAACACCCAGGCTATCACTCTAAAGCTCGTGCACGAACCCGAAGCGACTCGAAGCAAAACCCCGAAATTCTCGAGTGATTACCCGAGACGATTCACGTTTCCAAACTTCTGACACACTCACGCCATCGTGCACGTGTACGTCGTCGTTGGCCATCTTTCGGCATCGCTACTATGTCGAGCGTATCGACGATTCTCCCCAGAACATGCTCGGATCACTCGAACTTTGCCGTTGCCTCGAAATCGAATTCGAAGAAAATATCCCAAACCTGGAAACCGTTTGGAACCACCCACTACAACCTGTCAACACTACATTCTCGACGCTCTGACCACTCGAAACTTCGGCCTCCACTTCGTCAACTCCCCAGCCACCAGTGCCCAAAAACCCCAGCCACTCGATGCTTGCACGAGACCGTGGTGCACGAGTTTCCTCTCCATTCAAAAACTAGGTTTACAGACTTAAACCTCACGCCGCCGACGCCGCCGTGGACGATGCCACATCCGATCATTTTTCCAGGTATCTCCGTAGCCTCCTCCATCTCCACGAGAAAACCCGAGCCCCACGAACTAGCCGACCATCGAAAATCGCCAAGAAACCAAGTTTTATTCATTTTCAAACTGCTCCTAACTCCTCCCTCTAAAAATCATTAAACCAAGCTTAAAAATCATGGCTTCCAATGGGGATTCAAGTTATATTCTTGAATCAAAATTTCATGATACTCGAATTTTTCAGAAAACAAAGTTTCTACTGTAAAAATTTGATTTTTTTCATTCTACATACATTTATGCTTCACGAAACTATTTTTAGATTATGACTTAAACTTAAATACAACTAATTTGTTTTGAAAGCAAGGCCTAATATTGATTAGAAAAGGAAAGATTGGATTTTTTTTCTTTTTTTGATGTTGTCTGGTACTCTGTAAAGTAGTAGAGAGGAAAAGAAACACTGACACAAGCATATATACACAAAGCCACTGCAACAAATATCCAAGTAAAAAAGAACTAACTGCCACTCACCTTCCAGATCATGATTTAAAGCTTTCAGATTGAAGTTGAAGTTGTAATCTGGTTTTGAACTTGATAACCGAAGCACCTTTTTAATCTTCAAGTTTTTGATTAATTTCTCTTATGTTTGGTTTGAATGATAATGATATCATCTTAGTTTTTCTTTTACTCAGTTTAAATAGATGAACGAAATGGAATGAAGCTGATATAGGTAGAGAGAAGTTTACAGGATGATAAGTTGATTTTTTTTAAGCTGAAATGAGGTTTGATTATGCCTCGTTTGCATAAATTTTTAGCAGGAATATTTTCTTTGTTGGCTGATGTGAATTTTTAGTGTGCTAGCATTAATTAGCTTGTACAAATTCATATTTTTTCTTTTCGGATGTACAAATTAGAGATAGTTTGATGTGGCTTCTCTTACAAGCTTTCTATACATGTATATTTTTTTCATTTGCAAGTGTACATGTTTTTTTTGTTTTCTTTTATTATTTTTGTTTGTCTCATTCTATTTGTATTATTTTGTATTATGATATTAAGATTTACTCTATATTGTCTGAACCATAAAATTTACTTATTTTACAATATAGATGAATTTCCATTCTTTATTCTGTTCTTAAAATTTTACCAATTAATTGTTTACTTTATATTTTATAGTTATCTCATATATATTGATTTCTATTTCTAGTTTAATTTATTACTATCGTTTTACCTTAATATTCATTATCTTGTATTTGTCTATAAATTTGTTTTTATTCTACTTCTATCAATTCTAAATTTTAAATCAATTTATTTATTTTCTTCCTTGTGTCAAAGTTTTATGTTCTTATTTTTATTTTAAAACCATCCCTTTAAGATTAATTCAATATGTATATATATATGTGTGTGTGTATAAATATAAATTAAAACTCTACTCATATGATTTAATATATATTCTATTTGAATTGGGGAAACTCGAATCAATTTACCAATTAATTTTATAGATTTAATTCAAAAATTAATTTAATTATCAATTTATATTTAGTAAAAATTCGGGGTCGTTACATGCTCAAATCTTCGAAGTAGTATCATTGAACGGAACTAATTTTTCCACTTGGAAAGAGAAAATTGATATTTGTCTTGGTGTTCTAAATATTGACCAAGCATTATGAATGGACAAACATGCTATTATAACGACAAGCACGGATGATGTAAAGGCTAATTTTGCAAATTAGAAGTAGTCAAACCGCATGTCTCTCATAATTATAAAAAGTACTATTACAACTGCTATAATTGTATTTGGCTTCCACTGAGAATTAGTTTAAAAGCTCTTCCTAGGTACCGCAAGTACTCTTATGATGAAAATGCTCACTACCAACAATAATTGGACAAGCGGTGTACGTGAACATTTCATGATGATAAATGATATGGCCGCGATATTAAATGGCATGGATATAGAGATTTCTGAAGGCTTTTTAGTTCATTTCATTATGGCTTCTCTTTCTACACAATTTGGTCATTTCAAGATCAATTATAATACATAGAAGAAAAGGTGGAATAAGCAAACTAAATGTTATTTTTGTTGAAGAATAAGAAATTATTAAGGCTGAGAAACGTGATTATGCGCACAATACTATTCAGAGTCCAAAAATGAAAATTAAGAACAATGGTAAAGGTAAAAATAAAGTGAATATGGCTACTGGTATTAACAAGATTAGTATATCTGGCGCAAAACCCATGCATGCTCCTAAGTGTCATCATTGTAAGAAATGTGGACACATAAGGAAGGAATGTGTGAAGTTTAAAGATTGGCCCACTAAAAAGGGTAATGATTTAAATTTCATGATTTGTAAACCTTTTTAGTTGATGTTTCCTTAAATACATGGTGGATTGACACCAGTGCCTCTGTGCTCATTATGGACTCATTGTAGGGAGTTCATTCTGTGATGATGCTTCAAAAGAGAGAAAGGAAACTTAAAGTTGCTAATGGATTAGAGATGAAGTTGAGACTTGTTGTAACTTTTCATTTAGTTTTGAAGAGTGGTTTTATTCTTGATTTACATGACATAGTTCATATTCCTATTGTGATTAGGAATTTAATTTCTGTTTCTAAACTTGATGCGTGTGGTTTTACGTTTCAGTTTGAAAATAATGAGTTGAAATTATATCAAAAATCTAGTTTTGTTGGTTTAGGATTATTATGTGACAATCTATATAAATTATGTTTGAATTCTTACTTTTATGAATCTCTATTATCTATGAATATTACCAGTGTTGATCATAAACCTAGGCTTAAGAGAAAACATGATGTTGAGAATTCTTCCAAATTACGGCATCATAGGTTAGGTCGTATTTCAAGGGATTGAATGCAACGTCTTATTAGAAATGAAATTATCCCAGCACTAGATTTTTTCGATTTCTTCAACTGCGTAGACTGTGTTAAAGGAAAATTTATCAAGGGAAATAAGAGAGGAGCCACTAGAAGTGGGAGACTGTTAGAAATTATTTATACTGATATTGTGCTTCATTTCTTACTTCAGGTATCAACAAGCATAAATCGTTTATTACTTTCATTGATGATTATTCTCGCTATGGTTATGTGTATCTGATTATTTAACTAAATTCAAAAAAATTAAGGCTAAAGTTGAGAATCAAAATAACCTTAAAATTAAAATAGCGCGATCATCTTGACCTTAGGTGCCTTCGCTACAAGCTTTCTGGTGACTCTCTAGTTCTTGATTTGGACGGTATCGATGCGAGTGCTAATACTGACATGCTAGCTGATCCATCCTGGGATCGATCTTTTATCTATTGTTTTGATGATGTGGTTTATGACCCTTGTCTTGCTCTACGGTTTCGCCCATTTGCTGGTCTTTCTGGGTCTGTCCCAAAGTGCACTTCGTCGTTGTCCGCGGATGTTGGTGATCCTCCATCCTCGGTTGAGGAATAGTTATGTAGGTGTTACTTTAGTTATCGTGACATGGCTGTCACGTACCTGTTCTGTTTTATCTGTTTTTATAGTTAGTAGTTAAGGTGCTTTTGCCTTGCTCATGTACTTCAAATTTTATTACTTTCGTAATAAAAGTGGACGGTCCACTATAAAGCCGGCTGGCCTTGCCCAAAAAAAATAGCGCGATCAGATAGAGGCGGTGAATAATATGGTAGACACACCGACCTAGGTCAAAGTCCAAGCTCGTTTACTTTCTTGAAGAAAAAGGTATTGTTCATCAACACTCTATCATAGGAGATCCTCAACAGAATAGAGTTGCTAAAAGACGTAATGGTACACTAATGGTTATGGTGCAAAGTATGATATGCAATGCCACATTGCTGGATTTTTTGTGGATAGAGGTTTTAAAAATAGCCACACATGTTCCAAATAAAGTTCCCAATAAATTTTGCAATTACACCTTATGAACCATGGACTAGAAGAAATCACAATTAGGGTACTTGCATGTATGGGGCTATCTTGCTGAAGCAAAAGTCTATAAACTATAGCATAGAAATTTGATTCCAATTTTTTTTTATTTTTTATTATTAGTTATCCAAAGACATCCAAATGTTTCAAATTTAATTGCCCATCACATACCACTGGAATAATAGATGTTAGACTTGCTATATTTTTTGAAAATGATAATGTAAGTGGGAGTAATGTAAATAGAACGATAGACCTTAAAAAAAATTGGACTTATGTTCCACTTTCTATAATTTGAGAGGTTGCAAATTCTATGCCTCGTGTTCAAGAGGCTAATTAAGAAACTAATGTTCATGATGTTCTAATGTTGATGAAGCTCCTATGCTACCACAAGAACCCTTACGAATATCATAAAGAGGGAGAAGATTAATGATTTTATCGTATACCTTACTAAGGAAGGATGTGATATAGGTAATGGAGATGATCCTATCTCATTTAAGTAAGCTACCATGAGTAATAAATCATCTGAATGGCTAGAAGCCCCGAATAATGAAATGAAATCCATGGAAATTAATAAAATTCAGGATCTTGTTGAGTTACCTATCGGGGTTAAACATGTAGGCTATAAATGGGTCTATAAAACTAAAACTGACACCAAAGGTAACATTGAAAAATTTAAGGTCAGACTAGTCGTTAAAGGGTTTACATAATAAGAAGATGTACATTTTGATAATACATTTTCTCCTATTTTAAAGAAAGATTTATTAAGAATTGTTTTAGTGTTTGTAGCTCATTATGACTTAGAACTACATTCAATGGCTGTGAAAACTCCATTTCTAAATGGTAACTTGCATTAAGATGTTTTTTTTGAATCAAGCTAAATGATCTGTTGTAGAAGGTAAGGAGCATATGAAATGTAGATTAAATCGTTTAATATATGGGTTAAAACAAGCTTCACAAAAGTAGTATCTTAGGTTTGATGAGCTTATAACCAAATTTGGATTTAGAGAAAATATAATAGATCAATGCATATAACTTAAGATTAGTGGGAGTAAGTTTATTTTTCTCATTTTATATATGGTTGGTATTTTATTAGTAAGTAGTGAGTTAGACATATTATATAAGACAAAACATTTTCTATCAACTAAGTTTGAAATGGAGGAATTTGGTGAAGCGTCTTATGTTATAGGAATTAAAATTTACGAGTTCGCTCTTGTAGGATCTTAGGGTTATCTCAAAAATCATATATTGATAAATTTCTTAAAAAATATAGCATGTACAATTTCTCTTCCAGTGTTGCTCTTATTGTCAAGGATGATAAATTCAGTAAGTTCAATGTTCATGAAATAGTTAGTGCTCAAACAAAACATATCCCTTATGCTTTGATAGTAGGGAGTCTTATGTATGCTCAAGTTTGTACACATCCTGATATTGCATTTGTAATTGGTATGCAAGGCCAATATCAAACTAATCCAGGAATGGAACATTGAAAAGCTGCTACGAAAGTTTTACGCTATTTGCAAGGGATAAGGTTTATATTATTGCTTACAAGAGGTCAAATAACCTTGATGTTATCGATTCTAAGAAATCCATATAAGGTTACATATTTATGCTTGCAGGGGGATCAATTTCATGGAAGAGTGCTAAGCAGTCTATAAGGGCATCTTCCACCATGCAGGAAGAGTTTTTGGCATGTTATCATGTTATTGGTCAAACAGTTTGGTTAACTAATTTTGTACAAGGACTTCATGTAATTGAAAATATTATGAGGCCACGCACTTTATTTTGCAATAACGAAGTTGTTATTTTCTTCTCTAAGAATAATAAATCAAGTGGTCCATCTAAGTGGATTAACATCAATATCTTGTTATTAGAAACAAATTCAAAGATGATACTATTGTGATACAACATATTAATACAAGAGCAATGTTACCTGATTCTCTAACAAAAACGCTTTCATCCATTCTTTACAAAGAGCATGTTGCCGGCATGGATTTAGTTACTATATTATAATTTTGATATCGACAAACTATATATATGTATGTATATAATGTTGTATACTAAGTCTTTAACACTGTGCCACAAAGTGAATCAGACAACAACGATCATGCAACATAAGGTAGATTTATTTTTATCCCAATATTTACCACTGTTTCACGCAACATATGGTGAAAACATCTGTTGTGTGTCATAACCCGTGAAATCTTTGTTCTATTGAGATTTCATCCATGCCATTCAAACAACATTTTATCCGTCGTCCGATTGAAATTATCAAAAATTCATTTTGGCTCCTTATCAAAAAATTTGTTTCCCGCTCAATGTTGCCTATATTATTTCGTGGCCGACTTCTTTCAGTTATTTCTCCCGCTTTCTTTCATTTCTAGAGAAAAAATGGCATTCGTTCCTTCAATTATTTTCCTTACCGCCTTCGCATATCCCTTCTCCTAACCATCGCCTGATGCTAACCTTAGCGTTCTCCTATCCCGTCGATGTTCTTTGATATAATTAGGGTTTCCTAATCAGAGCCGCCTCTTTCATGTTCATTTTCAAATTAAGGTTTCATGAAAGCCGCTACTTGAAAGTTAAGCTTCGAATCACTTTGCTCCTTTCCTTTCTTGTAAATTACATACTTGATTTATTGACTATTAATGGTTGCGGCTCCTCCTTATCGAGCGCTCTATGATTGATATCGGTATGATTTATGCCCCTTTTGATTTATATTATTCTCTACTTCTAATCTCTGGCTAGTGATGATTTGGGTTCGTTGTACAGGAATTTATTTCCTAAATTTATGAAAATACAATTCGGTTTGAATTTTTTTAATTATTTTTCTCGGTTTTCGATTTATGTTTAAATGATCTTGATGATTTTATGATTCTTGACTTTTTGCTTTGGTTTTCATTTGCTAATTTGATTGCTATGTTGGACCTTATTTTTCACTATGTTGCATAACCATGTGCTCTTGACTTCATGTCCGGGTTAATGGAGGCTCTGTTGGACCTTATTGTTGAAGGCAGCGTTAATTGGAACTACCTTGTTCAAGGCAGTGCACTTCAACAATGAACATGTGTTGCATATATACATGTATGCATATGTATGTGTGTATACATATATATGTATGTGTATGTGTCTATATGTATGTTGCTCACTGTACTTATACTAGAACTTATTTTCTTGTGCACTTTCATGTGCTTGTGCCTTTACTTGTTTGTGCACTCATGTGCTTGTGCCTTTACTTCATGTTGTTTTGTTTGAGTACTTTCATGAGCTTTGGTTTCTTACATAAATTTTCATGTGCACTTTCATGTTCTGTCCCTTTACTTCATATTCTGTTTACTGATTCGATGGTTTGAACTGCCTACTACTCACTATGTACGTATATACATGTCTATACATGTGTATATGTGTATATTAGTTATGCTATCTTAGTTCATCCATGTATATACATGCATATATATATATATATATATGTTCTATGGTTTAGCCTTATTCTATGGTTTACCCTGAAACTGATACTTGTTCACATATTGCATTGTTGTATGCACTTTGTTTTTACTTGGATTAGTACTTTGTAGTAAGTTCAACTATCGGTCGAGGTAAAGTTGTGCACTTTGATTCCAATATCATCTACGTATTGATATATGTGTGAATGTTGGTGGTTCGAAATTTGTGTTAGTGTTAGTGCTTGTTCAATTTTATGGCACTTGTTCAATTTGTGGCACTTGTTCAAGGCAGTGATATGAAATTGTTAGTGATATGTACTTACTATTATTCAATTTGTGGCATTGTTTCAATTACCGACATGTTTGAACCTATGAGTCTAGTTTAACTATTTTCTATGCTATCAATTTTTTTTGTGACTTTGAAGCTTTGTTTGATGGTGCTTTGATGGGGCTTTGCTTTGATTTGATGGTGCATTGCCCTTGCCCTGTTCAAGCCAGTGCACATTAGCAGTTTTTGAACTTTTTGATCTTTTCTAGTCCATGTTGTTAAATTATTGAAACTTTTTTTTCTTTGACTTTCCATGTATATACATACATATATGTATGTGTATATAATGAATGTTGGTGGTTAATCTGGTTTGTGCACTTTCATGTGCCTATGCCTTGACCAATTTATGCAATAGTCATGAGATTTAATTGATGCCCAGCCTTGTGATACTCACAGTGATACACTGTGCATATCATAAGTTGTCGTGCACACACACACACACACATATATATATTTGTCCTTGTCTAAAACATAAAGAGAAAACAAACCCATGAATTGAGGCAATATTAATATTCAAATTCAATTTAATTATGCAATTTAGGTTTGTTTCCTTTTTCATTTTACTGCGTTATGTATTTGACAGGTATATGAGACTGATGGATACAAGATGGATTGGGCAAATCAAGATCAATACATCAAAAACAAATTCGAGTGAGTGTGAGCGGGAGCGAGTAAAAAAAGGTTATATATGAGAGTATAGAGAAAAGTTGTATATATGAGAGTGACAATGGAAGTTGTATTGCAATTGAAATAAAATATTTGTTTAAACAAAATTGTGATTCATTTATTTCATTTTGAAAATATAATATAAATGTAATCGGTATGTACATCAGTCAATATATATGTGTGTGTGTGTGTGTGTGTGTGTGTGTGTGTGTGTGTGTGTATATATATGCTGTATAATAGGAAATTCTAGAAATGTTACTATAACATTAGACAACATATGGTACTTTTTGTTGTGTTAGTGCATATCAAACGATGGGGCATATATGTGATCTGATGTGAAATGAGAGGGCACAGGATTTAGCGATAGATAGATATGCAATCAGACAATGGATTATATCTATTATCTGATACGTTTTTTCCCATAGTCTAATTATGTCTTGAATTTGAATTTATAAATTTGCTCAATATGATGTGCATAATTTTATCCAATCTAAGGAAATTACTTATGAGTACATAATAAAGATTATTAACAATTGTTGGAAAAAGTACCTATGCTATAATTAACGAGGATCAAATAGTGACATTTGTTATTCCGATTACATTAGTTTGGTTAGGTATTTCTAATTGAAGAGCATTAGGATTAGTGAAAACTATATTGGTCAATTTTGAATATGCGCTTTATTATGTTATTTGTATTTATTACGTGACCTATGACATTATTGTGCACCAATTTCAATTAAAGAATTAATAAAAGGCATCTGAATTTTTGATAGAAAAATTCGAATTTCTATTAATAATTATACTGGCCACAAAGGTTGCCTCACAATATCTATAGATTTCTTCTTTATTTGGACTGATGACATTTCATAATTAAAACGTTCTTCTGCCTATTTTATATTTAAGAGATCATTAATGAAACGATTTTTTTAAGTCCAATAAGTTTACAAAAGAAAAGAGGAAAAGAAAATGATTAAGGGACTCTATCATCAGATATGAGGAAAACCATTGACGATTAGTATTAAGCTTCCGCCTAAAGATGTCTTCACTTTAAAACTGTAAGATATAAATTCCTTTGCTATGTTATTTTAGATTTACGAATTCTGGATTGATTGTTATAATTTTTTAAACATAATACGAGTGTAATGGCCCGTTTCGTACCCTTTGAATCGACAATAAACCGCACATGCCTAACTCAATTTGCACGAAAAGACGGATCACTAAGGGTAAAATGAAAATGAAGATAGAACAAAATCTCACACGAATGGAATAACATATATTATTTCAATAATAATCTTTACAACGGAAAATTTTAAAATACAATATCAGAGTCTAACCTAGATTCAGCCTGGACAGTTATAGCACCTGCCCTTACAAATGCTGACAAACAACAAAAAAAATGAAATAAATGCAGTGGATAATAGAACACGTCCATACGATGATGAAGATCTCCAGCACTCCTCTGGAAACTCCAACTGTCTTCAACTTAACCTGAAACTACTCGGATCTGACCCGAGTATTGAACATACCCCGATCAGGCTTGATAAACCAGCGTGACATACTCGAAATTTAAAATGACTATGTTATGAAAACCTTTGAAAAGAATGGTATCTCATAAGACCACGCCCACATATAAACACGGACGGGTTTTTACCTTATGATAAATAAAACACTTTTATCCAAAATATATTTGATATTATTTTTAATGACATTCTTTTAAAACACTTTTCAAATAAACTTATTCAAGTAAGATATCAATATCTGGACTAAGTCTAACGGAATATATCCGGACTGGGTCAACGAATTTTATCGAGCGGAATATATGATACCAGAAAGGGGGTAGCTGAAATGTTTGCAAGTCATTACAGCTATTTTGGGAAAACAATCAAAACTGTAAATCTCGTAAAGGTATTGGATTTACAAGATAATAGGAAACTAGTGGAAAGATCAATCTGTATCCACGGCTTACGTTCAAGAATCGGACGCCATTATACAACAACACAAATGGCTAAAAGTGGATACAATCTACGAATAACATCCAAGGACTCGGACTTCGCATATCCCTGCCATGAGACCTGGACATATCTAGTATCTGGGGCTCCGAACACCTGATAATCCAAATCACTACTATCCGAAATGCGAGCATACATCTGACCACATAGAATCCCATCATAACCGAGGTGTGAGGCTCGTGAGGCTACGATCAATTTCTTCAAAGCCACGTTTTTCATACAAAACCACGCTTTGATCATAACAGGTTCCACATTAAATGCCACACTGCCATTCCTTTGATCACTATTTGACTCCCATAAGCATACAACCTCTGAGCTCGTATGTCTCAGAGAAGGGTGTTAGCTAAGAGAAGTTTCCTTCTCTGCCACCACAGATGTACATTTATAAAAGTCAAAAGTTGTGTCTTAGAAATGCAATGTCAAACATTCGTCCATACCAGTTCTCTCATACCACCACTAGTCAAACGTTGTGTCTTAGAAATGCAATGAAACTGAAGGCACTCTCATACTACCACTAGTAGCGAGTAGTTCTTGCAATCCGAAAAATCGCCATCACGAGGAGACCACTGCTATAAATAACTCTATAATGGTGGCCAACCAAAGCATGTTCAACAAGCAGTCTTCACACTATGAAGATCCACGTTCTTCAATAATCATCATCTTCAACATGTCTTCACATTCGAATGTATACATTGGTTCGAAGTGGCTTTCAGATAGGAATTACCTAAAATCCGACTCCGGTTCCTTTGAAGCCAATCATCGATTTAAAAGATGTTAATTTCATATATGGATATCAATCATCAGTCAATTACTTCATCTTTTATTTAATCAAATGTCTTTCTTAGATATATTCTTTTCAACTTATTCCATTTCCTTTTCAAGATTATATGAAATCATTAAGCCTCATTTATTGAATCATTTTATTTATTTAAGCCTTTCTTAAATCTTGGAATAATTCCAAATCATTTTGACTTTTACTGGGGAAAACGTTTCCAAATCATTCATTAAATCTTAATCAAAGATTTTTTATATTCAAGTTATAACTTTTAACTTAGGGAAATTATTCCCAAATCATTCATTAAATCTAAATCAAAGATTTTCTTCCTAATTTCAAATCATATTCTTGCAAATCGAAGATTTTCATAACATAGTACTACTACCACCTTAGATACGGCAAAATTCACCCCCAGGGACTAATGACAAGTTTCACCTCCAAGGACTAATGGCAAGTTTCACCTTCAGGGACTAATGGCAAGTTTCACCTTCAGGGACTAATGGCAAGTTTCACCTCCGAGGACTAATGGCAAGTAATCCTACATCATGAATACCTTTGACTTTAACGATCATTGTTTTCAACATATTTTATTTCGAAAATTAGTCTGAAGGGTTTTCGGATAGGAATCATCCAAATCTGATCAACGGTTTTTCAGATAGGAATCACCTTAATATGATCGCGGTTCCTTCATTCCAATCATCGATAAAAAGATGTTAAGTGGTTAGTTAACATTCAAAGAATTTGTTTCTTTTCTTCTATCTAGGAAAAACTTAAATATGATCTTTTTAGAGCATTCGGGATTTCCTTTCGATCTGTTCTACCCCTCGCCTAAAAAGATAAAACACAGGCCAGCTAAGTTCAGGGCACTGGTTGCTCCATCGCTAACCTTAGTTATACACCTTGTTTATCTTCCCAGATCTCATAGGCGGGACAAATGTACTAGTCGTTTCCTCATACTAAGTTATTAATCTTCATTTTAGAAATGATTTATTAAACTTCCAAATCATCAATTAAAACACTTAATAATTCTTTTAAAAACATTCATAACTGATTCTAGAAAATATCGTTACGTTTAAATTCATATTTAAAAGGTTATAGAATTCGCAGCATAAAAGTGCTACGGAATGTGCTATATAAGCTTATTTGATCTAAACAACTTTTTAATATTTGAAAATTCATATTTTCATTCCAAATCTCTTTTAAACCATTTAAATATATTTATCAAATTTATTTCACGTTTGTTATGATTAAAAAAATATCATTTATACAGAAATCCCGTTTTGGATTCCGAACTGCAAAACCGCGATGTTTTTAGAAAATTGTTTTGGACATATTTCAAAATCTACTTAATGAAATCTTGACTTTATTTCTTCCTTTGAAAATTATTATCATTTTGAACCAAATAATTTTTATTTTGAAGAAATCCAACTTGAAAATCATTCTCTACGATAATTCAAAATTACGGGTCGAAATTTACGAACTGCCACTACGCGACGAGCTCGATTTTGACCAATTTTGTGAATTGCTTCGGAACTTGTCCGAAACACTTCAAATTTGTTTTAAACCATATTTAATTTTTTTTTACATATTTAAAATCATTAAGAGGCTAAATAACTTTCATACACGCATTTGTATGGATTTAATTTCCATTGAATTAACTATGGTTAATTCCTAATCATTTCTCTTATCGTTTATCAAACAAGTTATGAACCACATAAACAATCAAATAATCAACCAATATGCAATCAAATTATCATACATTTAATCATTTAACATATTTAAACTTTTCAAATCATTATACTTGAAATAATTTATGGATTAATTAGTAAATAAGAGTACTCACCTTTAACCAAATTGTTCAGTTCCTACCAATATCCATATCATCCAACACTTCAGTAAATCCTTTTATCTTCACCAAATCTTTTTTTAGACTTTTCTTTTGATTCCAACAGCACTTCCTTTTCTTTTTCTCGCTCTGAAGCTTCTCGAACTTGCTCCTTCTCTTACATATGTCCAGCCTTGCCTTGATCATCCCCTTCCTCCATCATTTATTCACTTCTTAGATGCTAAACCATGTTCTAATGGTGTTCTAAGGTTTTTGTAACGACCCAGAATTTCTATTAATTAAAATTTGAATATTAAATTAATTTTAAATATTAATATGTGAAATTATAAGTCGAATAAATTTTGTTTCGAATAATTGGATAATTAAATCAATAATTTAATAAGTGAAATTACAGAAAAAAATTGAAAATTGGGTAAAATATGATTGAAATGATTTTTAAAATTTTATTTTAACATATTGGAGTTAGAACGATATTTTAGAACTTTTAAAATCGGATTAAAAGTTAATTTGTGAAAATCGAATATTTTAATATTTAATTATCGACTGAAAAATAGCCAATTTTCGAACAGTCTCAGAATTGGACGAAACCAGTTCCATTGGATCCGCAAAAGTTTGTTATTATTGGATTTCAATTTTCATAGCAATTGGAGTTATCGTTTGACCGTGGCAGCTCGAAACGCATCGAAATTGTTTTAATATTAACTTGGCGAGTTAAAATAGCCATTTTTCAAACAGTCTCGGATTTCGACGAAACCAGTTTCACCGGATCCATAATGTGATATTATTGTATGGTTTCAAATTTCAAGTCAATCGGATTTACCGTTTGTCCGGGGCAAACTAAAACACCTAGAAATTTGATTTACCGATTTAATTTTAAATCGATCGTGTATTGCCATATCTCGCACAGATGATCGAATTAGCTTCCGAAACCTATTCCATTGTGTCCGAAACGCGGGATAAACCCTAAAAACGCCGCCACCGCGCGTAAATCGGAGTTTGGGAATTCCGGAATGAATAGTGTTCGATATTTTCTATAAATAGACAAATTTTATCACAAAATTAAAAAAAATAGAGCTAGGGTTTAATGGCCGGCCGCCGTTCTCTAAAACTAATGGCCGAAAATGATAGTTCTTCTCCTCCTCTTATATTCAAATCCGTTCATCGATTCAACAAACCTTCAACATGGAAAATGTAGAGCATCACGAGACGAAGGTAATCAACGGTTGTGATCGGGAAACTCGCGGTGGATCGACCAGAAATCGCTCGAGATGGCCGGCCGTTCTTCACGTTTTTCGAGAGCTACGGGGGCACCGGGTCTGACCGGTCTTTGGGCCGAGGTGCTCGAGGAAAGGGCTGCGAGGTGGCATCTCCTGATCGAGTTGCAAGTGAACGTGGAGGGGACGGTGACGAACCCTAGTTCGCGTGTTGATGGGTTCGTTTGAACCTGTACGCGCGTGTGGGAGAAAGCAAGGCATGGCCAAGATGGGAAACCACGAAATCAACGGCTGATGTTGAATGTAGGGTTTAATTTTAAAATATAAAATGTTAATTGTTGTATTTTAATTTGTATAAACCTTTAAAAATTGATATCTCTTTCATACGAGGTCCGTTTCGGACGAAACTTTTTGCGTTGCGTTCGTATCGACGAGCACTACGCGATGCAACTAGATTGGAGTCGTTTGGAGCTAGTGAAAATTTTGGGTAAAATTAAACGTCCGTTTAATTTTATTCGAAATAAATCGCTACGAATTGCTATCAGAAAATCACGGTGAGAACTTCTCACTCAATCGAATCGGTTTCGATTTTAATTTTAAATAGTTAGATTTAAAATTTGTTGATTGTATGTTGAATGATGATTGTTATCTATTGATTGTTAAAATAGACATTATGCGCCGTTAGTAAGCGGATGTTATTTATTAAAAACATATACCGCGAATATTTCATAAACAGTGAAATTGGTATTATATATGTACTTGGAATTGATTTCCCGCATTATATAGCGGATGAGACCCTATTGCGTCGTCTATTAAGCGGATAATATTTTATAAATCCCATATACCGTGATAATTCCATACTGGAGCAGAATTGGTATTATGCTAATGTTTGTGGATGCAGGTAAACAGGTTGGAGGGATCCAACTAGATTCCTCAACTGTATTGATTTATCTATAGATATTTTGATATTTGTTGATTATCATATAGATATATGATATTTGGATGTCGTGATTGACTATATGGTGCTGCTGCATCATCGGATCCATTTCTGAAGTTTTAAAAAAATGATTTTTGGTTTTAAAAGGAATTTTAAAGTGATTTTTCAAAGTATATGTTTTTATTAAATTTTGAATTGATTCATTTTAAATAATTAAAACGTTATAAATTTTTATGTTATAAAAATTACTGTTTTTGTAAAATATAACCAAATTGAGATTTTCGAAATAAATAGTGATTAATTTATAAAATGGTTTAATTTGGAATTTTGAATCATTATAAAAGATTTTTAAATTTATTTTTATAAGTTAAAAATATTGGAATTATAAAACGAGCTTTTATAAGTGTTAAAGGTGAAATAAAGATGGATTTCATAAGTGAACGGAATTTATAGATTTATAAATTGTGAAGTTATAAAATGAATAGATTTTGTGAAATAGAAGATTTATAAGTAATTATCTTATAAATCGGATTTTGGCATTTAAACGAAATATAAATTGGATTAATAAAGGAGATTTATAAATCGAAGCTTATAGATAGAAATGGAATTTATAGACATTGTTTATAAATTCGAAATCAATGGAATTTGATAAATGGAAAGTTGAAATTGGTTAAGGAAGTATATTCACGATTTTGGACAGTGAATATATTATCAAATAAAATGGATATGCTTGGGAAAATGAACATTATAAAATGAAGTTAATCGTTTTAACGATGTTTTAAAATGTATTATGAATCGAATACATAGATTTCAACATTTATTGTTGAAATAGACGTTTTCGAGAAATAGAAGGAAATGATGGACTATAACACTGTTGTTATAGTAAATGATTTCCGAAAGGAAATGTTTTTGTATAGTATTGGGATTTATATATCTATCTAAATTTCGAATCCCTATACTAGTGATTTTGGGTTGTCGTAACGATGTTTTACGTAACATTTGTTTTGGCCCAAATAAATGTGTTTAAGAGAATGATTTCCTTAAAGAATGAAATATATACTTAATTTTGATTTAAGTATATTGAATATTTTCAAATGTTGAAAATAAATAGATTTGTGAATTACTTATTATTAAATAAGTATGGAAATATTTTTCCAATGTGAAATAAACGTTTTAGAATTTATCCTTGTAAAGATAAATTAAAAGTGAATATTTGAAATCGATTGAAAATCGTATATCATAGATATTTTGGGATTATAAATTCACTAAGGAATTTATAAAAGAAAGGGGAATTTGTTTAAAAATAAACGTTGATTTATTTTTGAAGTGTGGGAATTAATTTACGGATTTGGAACGTAAATATAAAGTAAATTGTTAAGGATTTATTTAATTGGTTTAAATGAACCATGTTGAAATGAAAGTATTTCCGAGTAAGGAAAATGATTGAAATTTGTTTTCAAAAGTGATAAAGGATTGAAAAGTGATTTGAAAATTAGTTTTCAAATGTTGAAGTGTGGGAAATTTTATATCTAGTAAAGATATTTTGGAAAGTAAATAATTTGGGAAATTATTTGGAATTTGGTGATGTTGAACACGCCGATTGATAGTTAAATAATCCGACTATTAATATTTACCTTTAAATAGGTATTTGTTGTGATTTGCTTGAATTTGAATGCCACACTTATTTTTGAATAAGCGCTCACTATTCGGGTTAGCCGGGAAAGGACCTTGGGGTCGTATAAACCATTCCGAATATGTGATACGTCGTAATGGATTGCATTCGATGACCGGTGTTGAAGACCGGATATTTTTGAAAACAGAAGGATTACCGTTGAGTTACTCTACATCTGCTGATCTCCGATATAGAGGTTTT
The DNA here is from genome assembly GCA_030765085.1 of Allium cepa. Classification (NCBI taxonomy): domain Eukaryota; kingdom Viridiplantae; phylum Streptophyta; class Magnoliopsida; order Asparagales; family Amaryllidaceae; genus Allium; species Allium cepa. The sequence continues at coordinate 7,802,343 of CM060941.1, forward strand.
ATCACCCTTAGTGACGGGAAGTCCGGACGTGATTAGAAATTATCTGGAATGCAAGGACTTCTTTGTAAGTGCCTTCGGTTCTGTTCGATCCCGGAACAGACTTGTATAGATTGTATGTCTGACATTACAAATTGAGATATAAAGCTAATTTCTTTCAAATATATTTCTGTTGGTGGCGGAGATTTTATTCTCTTAGCTTAACACCCTTCTCTGAGACGTACGAGCTCAGAGGTTATGTAGTTGAAGGTTATTAGTAATATACTTCCAATTTGGTAGTGTGGCATGCTGAGTGTTGCTGTGAAATGATCATTGTTTGATCATTTGTTTGATCATTTATCTTGGTGATCATTTCTATGATCATTTGTTGACCCAAAGCACAGCTTTTGTATAAAGCGTGGCTTTGCGGACGAGACTTCGTCGGACCTCACACCCCGAAAATGGTCAAAACAGGAAGGATGCAGCAAGGTTATTAGGGGGTAGCGCCCCTTTAGTGTATGTCATTCCTTCTGGATAGAGGTGGTATCATGGAATGGAGCCCAGATACTTAGCCTATGTGGTTACTGCATTATTATTCTTATGTGGTTGTTGGAAATCGAGGATCCTCGGATAGATCGGTTACGATCGGGGGATGACATATTCGTGTCAGTAGTTACCCAGTTAGGGGTAACCCGGCCTTGTGTTGGCAGAGATCCGGTTTGGTTCTCGGGTCGTCTTTCCAGAGGCGTACCTATGTGGCAATGGGAAGTTCCTTGGCCTGACCATTTGTTGGAAATCCAAAGAAACAATACGACCTTGTACGGTTTTAGTTGTAGAACCTGCCATGGAATGTGGCGATAACCTGCTAATGAACACGGTAGCTATAGTAGGCATAAGTGCGAAATGCCTATGCTGGCTAAGATTTATATCTTTACTTTCGAAATGATTTTCCCTACATTATGCACTAGTAATAATATCAAATGTTTCTTTTTAATGCGTATCAAGGATCTTTGACTATCATAAGGAGAAATCTCCTCCGATTCTGCGTTTGCATTGTGTGTGTGTGCGGGAGGCCTTATGGTAGTCTCATTTTTAAAAAAGCATTGCGAATTGACTTTAAAAATATTCCTTTATTTTGTTTTGAAGATAAACTGTTTTGAGTTCTCACACCAGTCACATGACTGACTCGGAGTTTATTGTTTTCCTTCCTAAACTCTGGGTGCCCACCAATTTCCACACGGGCAGTCAAGAGTCAGGTTATCAGGATATTCTGGAATTTAGGAGTTGCTGGAGGCAAGATGGATGGCATGACGTATTTACCAGTATATAGTATTTCTTTTACGCTGTTTGTTGTTGTTTGTTGTTGTACTCTCTGATGATGTAATATAAAATGATGTAATGTAATAACTGATGTAGTTCTTTGTTTAAAGATTATTCATTTATTTATTATATGTTGTTCCGCTGCGAATTGTGAGATTCTGATGTTGTTCTGTTATTTCTTTCTGTTCTGTTCTACCTTTTTCTCTCTTCTTCTATCTTTTCTTCTTCTTAAATCATAACGATTCGTTTTTTCGGCAACGAAAAATCGTCAAACGTCACATTTGGTATCAGAGCTTATGGTTAAGCGACAACCTTGGCTCTGTTGGGTATAACTCATTAGAGATAGAGTCAATAGTACTCTAGAATGAGTTTGAGTGTAATAATAGATACGAGCGCGTATTTGTTAGTGAATATAAATTGTTTTATATTGTGATGATTGATTTTGTTGAGTGGTATATGGATTTTGGTCAACACGAGTAATTAACGTTGTTGATAGGGATCTCTAAACACTTGTACAGAACAATTTGACACGATATTGTTTTAAATTGGGTAAATGAAATAATTTTACTTTGATTATATTTTGTATATAAAGGAATAATTTTTCAGAATTATTAAAGTATATAATTGATTGTTTGGTTGTTGAATAAGTTAAATAAAAACAACAGTTGAAAAAAAGAAGGAATTGTATAAACAAATAAATTATAAGTGTGAAATTATAATTAATGTAATTTACAATTGTGAAATAATCTTATATATATATATAAGAAGTGAAATTATGTAAGTAAAAGATTTATAAATGTGATTTATAATCTGAAATGAAATTCCAGAGAAGTGTTTTGAAATGATTTGATATTTTGGAAAATTGTTTTGGAGAAATTAAAGCTCTAAACTCTTTTCGGTCGCTGGAAAATAATCCTGATGATGATGGCCACATCATTAGAATTCATTTTCGGGTTTCCAAAAGAGGAATTGCTGCCAAATTATTTTAAATGAAGTTGTTTGGAAAATTTTGAGTTGGTTTTGGAAATTCAAAATATAATTGAATTGATTTCAAAAATGGTTTTGAAAGGTTGAAAGGACTCTGGAATCTTATTTAAAATATTATGAGAATGACAAATGAGTTGATAACTTATACAATTTGAATTTCGAAAGAATAAATTTAACTTAAAGGATGGAGTTAAATTAAAGGAAGTATAAGTAAATCAATAAAATTCTGAGTTGTAAATTGATGAATATAAGTGAAATAAGTTTTGAACTTATAATATGAGTTAATAAATTTAGCTTTGGTAAAGGTTAAATAGAATTTACTTTAGAATTGAAATTTAAATTGGATTTATAAGTGGAATCTTAAGTTAAATTGAAACAAATGATGTTGGAATTGAATATAACTGAAGTAAAGTTGAATAAAGTTGATTTTGGTGTCAAAATAAATTAATAAGTGAATTAATGAAGTAAAGTCATTAAGAATTTGAACTTGAGTTATATAAATGAAATTCAACATTATATTGTTAAAGGAATTAGCAATTGAATTGAACTAATGGATTAAATGTTAATCAATTAAATGTAAATAATTGATAAGAAATAATGAATATATAAGTGTTAATTCATTAAAAGCTAATTGAATAAATTGAATGGGAGTCAATTTAATATGATCCAATTGGAATTAAATGTGTTGAGCCAAGTTGAATGTAAAGTGAATAAATTTGGTTGTATTGAATAACATTGGTTGTTATTTGATTGTTAGTTGATTGTATATAATTCATTAAGTGTTAATGGAATTGAATTAGCGAAATTGGAAGCTATGTAATTAAATTCAAACGGATAATATGTAAATTTGAATAGAATTGGATTTGATTTGGATTGAAAGCGAATCAATGTGAATAAATTAGTGAATGTATACTAATTGGAAAATGAACAAATGAATGATAGTTAAATCCAATATTAATGAATCAAATGTGATCTAAATTGGAAAACCAATTCATTAAATATTAATGACAAATAAATTATATTGATTTGGTAGTTGCATTTATTTCTATTGAATGCATTGCTATGTTGGCACATGTAGTTGTTATGTTGCTATATGTTGTATATTGATACTATTTTCATATATGCATGATTCTCATGTTGTTGTTGAGTGTTTAGTAGGTGCGGATGGCGTTGCTTCGCATTTGGAGCTCGCTTTCGCGCTATATTAGTCGTATATGCTCGCTAATAATAAATAAGGTACATATCTCGGATTACATACCATACTTTTACACTTTTCCCTGCGGGATGCCTCATCACTTGATGAGATGTATATTTGTGATATATATACTGTCATTTTTTTCGGATCGAGCCGCGCAAAAGAGACTCTGGCGAATTTTACCCAAAATTTAAGGTGTTAGAAAAATTTTGAGAAAAAATGGAAAATTTTGTGAAAACTATAATTTTGATTTGGAGTTGAAAGTTAAACAATAGTAGTTGTTTTTGAAAAGATAACTAAGTATGATTTGGAAACTTAGTAAAGATTTTGTAAGAAGTTTAACTATGGATTTATGGAAAGTTAATGAATTCTGTAACTTTTTCTTACTTGGTAATTTCGAGGACGAAATTCTTTTAAGGGGGAAGTCTGTAACGACCCAGAATTTCTATTAATTAAAATTTGAATATTTAATTAATTTTAAATATTAATAAGTGAAATTATAAGTCGAATAAATTTTGTTTCGAATAATTGAATTTAATTGGATAAATAAATCAATAATTTAATATGTGAAATTACAGAAAAAAATTGAAAATTGGGTAAAATATGATTGAAAATGATTTGTAAAATTTTATTTTATCTTATTGGAGTTAGAACGATATTTTAGAACTTTTAAAATCGGATTAAAAGTTAATTTGTGAACATTGAATATTTTAATATTTAATTATCGACTGAAAAATAGCCAATTTTCGAATAGTCTCATAATTGGACGAAACTAGTTCCATTGGATCCGTAATAGTTTGTTATTATCGGATTTTTCGTAGCAATCGGAGTTATCGTTTGACCGTGGCAGCTCGAAACGCATCGAAATTGTTTTAATATTAACTTGGCGAGTTAAAATAGCCATTTTCAAACAGTCTCGGATTTCAATGAAACTAGTTTCATCGGATTCGTAATGTGATATTATTGTATGGTTTCAAATTTCAAGTCAATCGGATTTACTGTTTGTCCGGGGCAAACTAAAACGCCTAGAAATTTGATTTACCGATTTAATTTTAAATCGATCGTTTATTGCCATATCTCGCACAGATGATCGAATTAGCTTCCGAAACCTATTCCATTGTGTCCGGAACGCGGGATGAACCCTAAAAACGCCGGTCACCGTGCGTAAATCGGTGTTTGGGAATTCCGGAATGAATAGTGTTCGATATTTTCTATAAATAGACAAATTTTATCACAAAATTAAAAAAAACAGAGCTAGGGATTAATGGCCGGCCGCCGTTCTCTAAAAACAATGGCCGAAAATGACAGTTCTTCTCCTCCTCTTATCTTCAAATCCGTTCATCGATTCAACAAACCTTCAACATGGAAAATGTAGAGCATCACAAGACGAAGGTAATCAACGGTTGTGATCGGGAAACTCGCGGTGGATCGACCAGAAATCGCTCGAGATGGCCGGCCGTTCTTCACGTTTTTCTAGAGCTACGGGGGCACCGGGTCTGATCGGTCTTGGGGCCGAGGTGCTTGTGGAAAGGGCTAAGAGGTGGCATCTCCTGATAGAGTTGCAAGTGAACGTGGAGGGGACGGCGACGAACCCTAGTTCGCGTGTTGATGGGTTCGTTTGAACCTGTACGCGCGCGTGGGAGAAAGCAAGGCACGGCCAAGATGGGAAGCCACGAAATCAACGGCTGATGTTGAATGTAGGGTTTAATTTTAAAATATAAAATGTTAATTGTTGTATTTTAATTTGTATAAACCTTTAAAAATTGATATCTCTTTCATACGAGGTCCGTTTCGGACGAAACTTTTTGCGTTACGTTCGTATCGACGAGCACTACGCGATGCAACTGGATTAGAGTCGTTTGGAGCTAGCGAAAATTTTGGGTAAAATTTTATTCGAAATAAATCGCTACGAATTGCTATCAGAAAATCACGGTGAGAACTTCTCACTCAATCGAATCGGTTTCGATTTTAATTTTAAATAGTTAGATTTAAAATTTGTTGATTGTATGTTGAATGATGATTGTTATCTATTGATTGTTAAAATAGACATTATGCGCCGTTAGTAAGCGGATGTTATTTATTAAAAACATATACCGCGAATATTTCATAAACAGTGAAATTGGTATTATATATGTACTTGGAATTGATTTCCCGCATTATATAGCGGATGAGACCCTATTGCGTCGTCTATTAAGCGGATAATATTTTATAAATCCCATATACCGTGATAATTCCGTACTGGAGCAGAATTGGTATTATGCTAATGTTTGTGGATGCAGGTAAACAGGTTGGAGGGATCCAACTAGATTCCTCAACTGTATTGATTTATCTATAGATATTTTGATGTTTGTTGATTATCATATCGATATATGATATTTGGATGTCGTGATTGACTATATGGTGCTGTTGCATCATCAGATCCATTTCTGAAGTTTTAAAAGAATGATTTTTGGTTTTAAAAGGAATTTTAAAGTGATTTTTCAAAGTATATGTTTTTATTAAATTTTGAATTGATTCATTTTAAATAATTAAAACGTTATAAATTTTTATGTTATAAAAATTACTGTTTTTGTAAAATATAACCAAATTGAGATTTTCGAAATAAATAGTGATTAATTTATAAAATGGTTTAATTTGGAATTTTGAATCATTATAAAAGATTTTTAAATTTATTTTTATAAGTTAAAAATATTGGAATTATAAAACGAGCTTTTATAAGTGTTAAAGGTGAAATAAAGATGGATTTCATAAGTGAACGGAATTTATAGATTTATAAATTGTGAAGTTATAAAATGAATAGATTTTGTAAAATAGAAGATTTATAAGTGATTATCTTATAAATCGGATTTTGGCATTTAAACGAAATATAAATTGGATTAATAAAGGAGATTTATAAATCGAAGCTTATAGATAGAAATGGAATTTATAGACATTGTTTATAAATTCGAAATCAATGGAATTTGATAAATGGAAAGTTGAAATTGGTTAAGGAAGTATATTCACGATTTTGGACAGTGAATATATTACCAAATAAAATGGATATGCTTGGGAAAATGAACATTATAAAATGAAGTTAATCGTTTTAACGATGTTTTAAAATGTATTATGAATCGAATACATAGATTTCAACATTTATTGTTGAAATAGACGTTTTCGAGAAATAGAAGGAAATGATGGACTATAACACTGTTGTTATAGTAAATGATTTCCGAAAGGAAATGTTTTTGTATAGTATTGGGATTTATATATCTATCTAAATTTCGAATCCCTATACTAGTGGTTTTGGGTTGTCGTAACGTTGTTTTACGTAACATTTGTTTTGGCCCAAATAAATGTGTTTAAGAGAATGATTTCCTTAAAGAATGAAATATATACTTAATTTTGATTTAAGTAAATTGAATATTTTCAAATGTTGAAAATAAATAGATTTGTGAATTACTTATTATTAAATAAGTATGAAAATATTTTTCCAATGTGAAATAAACGTTTTAGAATTTATCCTTGTAAAGATAAATTGAAAGTGAATATTTGAAATCGATTGAAAATCGTATATCATAGATATTTTGGGATTATAAATTCACTAAGGAATTTATAAAAGAAAGGGGAATTTGTTTAAAAATAAACGTTGATTTATTTTTGAAGTGTGGGAATTAATTTATGGATTTGGAACGTAAATATAAAGTAAATCGTTAAGGATTTATTTAATTGGTTTAAATGAACCATTTCGAAATGAAAGTATTTCCGAGTAAGGAAAATGATTGAAATTTGTTTTCTAAAGTGATAAAGGATTGAAAAGTGATTTGAAAATTAGTTTTCAAATGTTGAAGTGTGGGAAATTTTATATCTAGTAAAGATATTTTGGAAAGTAAATAATTTGGGAAATTATTTGGAATTTGGTGATGTTGAACACGCCTATTGATAGTTAAATAATCCGAATATTAATATTTACCTTTAAATAGGTATTTGTTGTGATTTGCTTGAATTTGAATGCCACACTTATTTTTGAATAAGCGCTCACTATTCGGGTTAGCCGGGAAAGGACCTTGGGGTCGTATAACCCATTCCGAATATGTGATACGTCGTAATGGATTGCATTCGATGACCGGTGTTGAAGACCTGATATTTTTGAAAACAGAAGGATTACCGTTGAGTTACTCTGCATCTGCTGATCTCCGATATAGAGGTTTTATCACCCTTAGTGACGGGAAGTCCGGACGTGATTAGAAATTATCCGGAATGCAAGGACTTCTTTGTAAGTGCCTTCGGTTATGTTCGAGCCCGGAACAGACTTGTATAGATTGTATGTCTGACATTACAAATTGAGATATAAAGCTGATTTCTTTCAAATATATTTCTGTTGGTGGCGGAGATTTTATTCTCTTAGCTTAACACCCTTCTCTGAGACGTACGAGCTCAGAGGTTATGTTGTTGAAGGTTATTAGTAATATACTCCCAATTTGGTAGTGTGGCATGCTGAGTGTTGCTGTGAAATGATCATTGTTTGATCATTTGTGATATGATCATTTGTTTGATCATTTATCTTGGTGATCATTTCTATGATCATTTGTTGACCCAAAGCACAGCTTTTGTATAAAGCGTGGCTTTGCGGACGAGACTTCGTCGGACCTCACACCCCGGAAATGGTCAAAACAGGAAGGATGCAGCAAGATTATTAGGGGTAGCGCCCCTTTAGTGTATGTCATTCCTTCTGGATAGAGGTGGTATCATGGAATGGAGCCCAGATACTTAGCCTATGTGGTTACTGCATTATTATTCTTATGTGGTTGTTGGAAATCGAGGATCCTCGGATAGATCGGTTATGATCGGGGGATGACATATTCGTGTCAGTAGTTACCCAGTTAGGGGTAACCCGGCCTTGTGTTGGCAGAGATCCGGTTTGGTTCTCGGGTCGTCTTTCCAGAGGCGCACCTATGTGGCAATGGGAAGTTCCTTGGCCTGACCATTTGTTGGAAATCCAAAGAAACAATACGATCTTGTACGGTTTTAGTTGTAGAACCTGCCATGGAATGTGGCGGTAACCTGCTATTGATCATGGTAGCTATAGTAGGAATAAGTGCGAAATGTCTATGCTGGCTAAGATTTATATCTTTACTTTCGAAATGATTTTTCCTACACTATGCACTAGTAATAATATCAAATGTTTCTTTCTAATGCGTATCAAGGATCTTTGACTATCATAAGGAGAAATCTCCTCCGATTCTGCGTTTGCATTGTGTGTGTGTGTGCGGGAGGCCTTATGGTAGTCTCATTTTTAAAAAAGCATTGCGAATTGACTTTAAAAATATTCCTCTATTTTGTTTTGAAGATAAACTGTTTTGAGTTCTCACACCAGTCACATGACTGACTCGGAGTTTATTGTTTTCCTTCCTAAACTCTGGGTGCCCACCAATTTCCACACGGGCAGTCAAGAGTCAGGTTATCAGGATATTCTGGAATTTAGGAGTTGCTGGAGGCAAGATGGATGGCATGACGTATTTACTAGTATATAGTATTTCTTTTACGTTGTTTGTTGTTGTTTGTTGTTGTACTCTCTGATGATGTAATGTAAAATGATGTAATGTAATAACTGATGTAGTTCTTTGTTTAAAGATTATTCATTTATTTATTATATGTTGTTCCGCTGCGAATTGTGAGATTCTGATGTTGTTCTGTTATTTCTCTCTGTTCTGTTCTACCTTTTTCTCTCTTCTTCTATCTTTTCTTCTTCTTAAATCATAACGATTCGGTTTTTCGGCAATGAAAAATCATCAAACGTCACATTTGGTATCAGAGCTTATGGTTAAGCGACAACCTTGGCTCTGTTAGGTATAACTCATTAGAGATAGAGTCAGTAGTACTCTAGAATGAGTTTGAGTGTAATAACAGATACGAGCGCGTATTTGTTAGTGAATATAAATTGTTTTATATTGTGATGATTGGTTTTGTTGAGTGGTATATGGATTTTGGTCAACACGAGTAATTAACGTTGTTGATAGGGATCTCTAAACACTTGTACAGAACAATTTGACACGATATTGTTTTAAATTGGGTAAATGAAATAATTTTACTTTGATTATATTTTGTATATAAAGGAATAATTTTTCAGAATTATTAAAGTATATAATTGATTGTTTGGTTGTTGAATAAGTTAAATAAAAACAACAGTTGAAAAAAAGAAGGAATTGTATAAACAAATAAATTATAAGTGTGAAATTATAATTAATGTAATTTACAATTGTGAAATAATCTTATATATATATATATATATATATAAGAAATGAAATTATATAAGTAAAAGATTTATAAATGTGATTTATAATCTGAAATGAAATTCCAGAGAAGTGTTTTGAAATGATTTGATATTTTGGAAAATTGTTTTGGAGAAATTAAAGCTCTAAACTCTTTTCGGTCGTTGGAAAATAATCCTGATGATGATGGCCACATCATTAGAATTCATTTTCGGGTTTCCAAAAGAGGAATTGCTGCCAAATTATTTTAAATGAAGTTGTTTGGAAAATTTTGAGTTGGTTTTATAAATTCAAAATATAATTGAATTGATTTCAAAAATGGTTTTGAAAGGTTGAAAGGACTCTGGAATCTTATTTAAAATATTATGAGAATGATAAATGAGTTGATAACTTATACAATTTGAATTTCGAAAGAATAAATTTAACTTAAAAATCCGAGTTGTAAATTAAAATCCAATTGAAATTAAAGGAAGTATAAGTAAATCAATAAAAATCCGAGTTGTAAATTGATGAATATAAGTGAAATAAGTTTTGAACTTATAATATGAGTTAATAAATTTAGCTTTGGTAAAGGTTAAATAGAATTTACTTTAGAATTGAATTTTAAATTGGATTTATAAGTGGAATCTTAAGTTAAATTGAAACAAATGATGTTGGAATTGAATATAACTGAAGTAAAGTTGAATAAAGTTGATTTTGGTGTCAAAGTAAATTAATAAGTGAATTAATGAAGTGAAGTCATTAAGAATTTGAACTTGAGTTATATAAATGAAATTCAACATTATATTGTTAAAGGAATTAGCAATTGAATTGGACTAATGGATTAAATGTTAATCAATTAAATGTAAATAATTGATAAGAAATAATGAATATATAAGTGTTAATTCATTAAAAGCTAATTGAATAAATTGAATGGGAGTCAATTTAATATGATCCAATTGGGATTAAATGTGTTGAACCAAATTGAATGTAAAGTGAATAAATTTGGTTATATTGAATAACATTGGTTGTTATTTGATTGTTAGTTGATTGTATATAATTCATTAAGTGTTAATGGAATTGAATTAGCGAAACTGGAAGCTATGTAATTAAATTCAAACGGATAATATGTAAATTTGAATAGAATTGGATTTGATTTGGATTGAAAGCGAATCAATGGGAATAAATTGGTGAATGTTTACTAATTGGAAAATGAACAAATGAATGATAGTTAAATCCAATATTAATGAATCAAATGTGATCTAAATTGGAAAACCAATTCATTAAATATTAATGAGAAATAAATTATATTGATTTGGTAGTTGCATTTATTTCTATTGAATGCATTGCTATGTTGGCACATGTAGTTGTTATGTTGCTATATGTTGTATATTGATACTATTTTCATATATGCATGATTCTCATGTTGTTGTTGAGTGTTTAGTAGGTGCGGATGGCGTTGCTTCGTATTTGGAGCTCGCTTTCGCGCTATATTAGTCGTATATGCTCGCTAACAATAAATAAGGTACATATCTCGGATTACATACCGTACTTTTACACTTTTCCCTACGGGATGCCTCATCACTTGATGAGATGTATATTTGTGATATATATACTGTCATTTTTTTTCGGATCGAGCCGCGCAAAGGAGACTCTGGCGAATTTTTGCGAAAATTTAAGGTGTTAGAAAAATTTTGAGAAAAATTGGAAAATTTTGTGAAAACTATAATTTTAATTTGGAGTTGAAAGTTAAACAATAGTAGTTGTTTTTGAAAAGATAACTAAGTATGATTTGGAAACTTAGTAAAGATTTTGTAAGAAGTTTAACTATGGATTTATGGAAAGTTAATGAATTCTGTAACTTTTTCTTACTTGGTAATTTCGAGGACGAAATTCTTTTAAGGGGGAAAGTCTGTAACGACCCAGAATTTCTATTAATTAAAATTTGAATATTTAATTAATTTTAAATATTAATAAGTGAAATTATAAGTCGAATAAATTTTGTTTCGAATAATTGGATTTAATTGGATAATTAAATCAATAATTTAATATGTGAAATTACAGAAAAAAATTGAAAATTGGGTAAAATATGATTGAAAATGATTTCTAAAATTTTATTTTATCATATTGGAGTTAGAACGATATTTTAGAACTTTTAAAATCGGATTAAAAGTTAATTTGTGAAAATTGAATATTTAATTATCGACTGAAAAATAACTAATTTTCGAACAGTCTCGGAATTGGACGAAACTAGTTCCATTGGATCCGTAATAGTTTGTTATTATCGGATTTCAATTTTCATAGCAATCGGAGTTATCGTTTGACCGTGGCAGCTCGAAACGCATCGAAATTATTTTAATATTAACTTGGCGAGTTAAAATAGCCATTTTTCAAACAGTCTCGGATTTCAACGAAACTAGTTTCATCGGATCCGTAATGTGATATTATTGTATGGTTTCAAATTTCAAGTCAATCGGATTTACCGTTTGTCCGGGGCAAATTATAACGCCTAGAAATTTGATTTACCGATTTAATTTTAAATAGATCGTTTATTGCCATATCTCGCATAGATGATCGAATTAGCTTTCGAAACCTATTCCATTGTGTCCGGAACGCGGGATAAACCCTAGAAACGCCGGTCACCGCGCGTAAATAGGAGTTTGGGAATTCCGGAATGAATAGTGTTCGATATTTTCTATAAATAGACAAATTTTATCACAAAATTAAAAAAAAAAAGAAAATAGAGCTAGGGTTTAATGGCCGGCCGCCGTTCTCTAAAACCAATGGCCAAAATGACAGTTCTTCTCCTCCTCTTATCTTCAAATCCGTTCATCGATTCAACAAACCTTCAACATGGAAAATGTAGAGCATCACGAGACGAAGGTAATCAACGGCTGTGATCGGAAAACTCACGGTGGATCGACCAGAAATCGCTCGAGATGGCCGGCCGTTCTTCACGTTTTTTGAGAGCTACGGGGGCACCGGGTCTGACCAGTCTTGGGGCGGAGGTGGCTCGAGGAAAGGGCTACGAGGTGGCATCTCTTGATCGAGTTGCAAGTGAACGTGGAGGGGACGGCGACGAACCCTAGTTCGCGTGTTGATGGGTTCGTTTGAACCTGTACGCGCGCGTGGGAGAAAGCAAGGCACGGCCAAGATGGGAAGCCACGAAATCAATGGCTGATGTTGAATGTAGGGTTTAATTTTAAAATATAAAATGTTAATTGTTGTATTTTAATTTGTATAAACCTTTAAAAATTGATATCTCTTTCATACGAAGTCCGTTTCGGACGAAACTTTTTGCGTTGCGTTCGTATCGACGAGCACTACGCGATGCAACTGGATTGGAGTCGTTTGGAGTTAGCGAAAATTTTGGGTAAAATTAAACGTCCGTTTAATTTTTTTCGAAATAAATCGCTACGAATTGCTATCAGAAAATCACGATGAGAACTTCTCACTCAATCGAATCGGTTTCGATTTTAATTTTAAATAGTTAGATTTAAAATTTGTTGATTATATGTTGAATGATGATTGTTATCTATTGATTGTTAAAATAGACATTATGCGCCGTTAGTAAGCGGATGTTATTTATTAAAAACATTTGGATGATTGTTATCTATTTTTCGGCAACGAAAAATCGTCAAACGTCACAGTCTTTGGCAAAGTTTGGTGGTGTTTGGAGTTGGTTTGATATCGTTTTAAAAAAGTTAGTAAGCATTTGGAAGAGAAAAAGAAGCCATTAAAGAAGTGGGGAAGAGCTTGAAAAAGGAAGAAGAAGAAGAAGTGAAAAAAAGTGAGAAAGTTGATGCTTATTTATAGAAAAAGTTTTGGATTAGAATAATATTTTGTAAAAAGACCAAAATACCCTTATTTACTTATAAAGTAATCTTATTTTTTTCAACTCTTAACATCACATTTTAAATCATTACTTTATACCATTTTCACTTATACATTAAGTAAAGTAAGTAATAATTATGTTTATTTGATTTGATGTTTTACTTTTTGCTTTGAAATGACGTTTTTGTCTTTTTGTGCTTACTTTTTCTTAATTGTTTTCTAGAAGTTTCTAACCTTGTTTAGTAAAAGTAAACTTGATCAGTGAATTAATTTATACTTATACTATTTGAATATATGTTTCTAAATAAGAAAGTAAAGGTGCGACGACGTTGCGGCAACTTTTAATCGACAAACCGTTGATTTTCGACAAAATGTCTTACGGTCACATTTTGGCGTTTTAGTTAAACTGTTTATTTATGTAAACCAAATTTAAAAATAAAATTTTTACTTCTTTAAATAAATTAAAACATATCTCTTTATATTTTAAAATCATATTTAAATAATATTAAAATCTTTAATTTTACAGTGTATGTAAAACTGAAAAAATGCGACAAAATTTGTTTATTTTTGTAAAACGGGTATTAACATACTTTTAAATATTTTAATATACTTTTATTATCTTTATTACATGTTTTCAATAAGATTTATCTTTTTAAATAAATATTTAAATTCATTTACTTAAGCCTTTATTTATTATTAGCAAAACTTAACTTTTGTCAGTTTGTTCTAAAATCCATATTTATGCCGTTGATTTATTAACTATAAGAACAAATAATTTCTCTATTATTATCTATTATATATAACTTGTTTATTTAAGTTTTAAATCTTTTTAAATTTGAAACAAGCGTAATCTCTCATTTTCGAAGTAGCGAAATTACGGGTCGTTACATTTTCCCTACTTAAAAGAATTTCCTCCTCGAAATTACCTAAGACAAAAGTTTGCCCAAAACATTTATCTTCAAACTTAATTCCCTATAATGTACACAGATCATTCATATGAAATATCTTATTCGATCTCCTATTCGAATACACAACTTTATTTCCGAACTAGTATCGATCTCCTGATTCTCTAGTGCGAACTTTAATCAGACCTTTGCTTAGAAACCTTTGCTTTCCTTGCATAGCTCTCAACTATGATAGAAAGCTCAAGTACCCAACCATAAACCCTAACAATGTTCGTCGTCAAGAATCGACTGATAAATCCTTTTCCAAATTGGTGTAAACACTTCAAAGCTCCGTACTCGAAAATTAGATCAACATTTGTGTGACGAAATGATCTACATATAACATATGTATTTATTAACTTTCAAAAAAACTTTCATAAAAACTTTATATTAAGTTTGAACATTTTACAAACATACTTCTTTATATAATCCCTTTAATTATTTATTTTCAAATATTTTTATTAAAGGAAAATATTCTAAAAAAATCATTTTTCACTAAAAAATAATTTATCCGTATAAAAAAGTTTTCCCACAATCTTTTAACTCGGTATATTTCCTTTAACACTATTGTTATTTATAAATCATCCGTAAAACTATTACTTAAGTTTATTACATCTTATAACTTATGCAAATCAATCATATTTTAAAGACTTAAGTCCAATTCTTAATTAGTGGCGGAATTCATTAATAAGACATTTTCTAGGTTATAATTTCCTTTTTTGTTTATAATCACATTTATAAATTATACTAATCCAATTTCATTTACTTAGAATATTTCACAATCTTTTACCAAAAGTTTTCACAAATTTCTTAGCGCTGAGTTATGTATGAATCGAAAATTTTCGACTGTCCAAAATCGTCGAGAATTTTGTTTTATTTTAGCAATTAGCGATCCCAATTTATCTTTAGTTTAAACACTTTTATAAAGATTACTAATCAATGATTCACATCATTTCTTTAACTTAAGAAAATTATATAGATCGAGTAACTCCAAAATAATCCAGGGAACTGGACACTACCAATAGTATCATATATCCTCTTAACAAGAAGAGTAATACATAAGAGAAGTTCTTACCATCCGAACACATCACTTGCCCATTTTTAGTTTGTTTTCGAGCCAATCGAATTAGTTATCATAAAATACCTCTTTTCAATTGAAATAATACCATTTTCAAAATACTTTAGAAATTACTTTATGAAACCTATCTTATAAATTCATTTTATCTTATATTAATTAACTTTATTTAGATTTCCATAATTCTTTTACTCGAATTTATATTCTTATTCCTTTATATTTATCTTTTTACATAATCATTTTATATTATTTAAATACATTTTTATCTTATGTGTTCATTCCTTAAACAAATCTTATTATCAAGCACCTTATAGTGAAATCGTGAAACTTATTTCACAAGGTATTTATACTTAAACTTTTAAATCAAACAATTTATCAATTTATGATAGCAACTTAACATTATCATTTCTTAATTCATTATTTTGGAATAAATATTAAAGATCTTAATTACCTTATCAGATTTCTTACTTATCGGTAATCTTTATGAAACATTTTATAGTCAAACTACGAAATTCTAATCACAAGATGTTCATATTTTAAATTTCCTAATCTTGATTTCTAACTATATAATTTTTTCAAAATATATGCTTTATATTCAAAATATAATCCTAGGTAAATTTATTTCATTTACCAATATTTTTCAAAATCAGTGTGTCGGTTCGCCTTGTTTAAGTGTTTAGGAATCCCTATCGATTACACGGAGCTCTCATGCATCGACTAGAATCCATATACCACTCAACAGATTAATCAACACAAAACATTTTTATATCGAATAACAAATACGCGCTCATATATTATACACTCAAACTCATTATAGGGTGTTACTAACCCAATCTCTAATGAGTTACTCATCCTAGGGTATTATTAACCCTATCTTTGATGAGTCTTTACCCAACCAAAGCCAAGGTTCTCGCTTAACCTTCAGCTATGATACCAAATTTAATGATCTAGGCTTTTCAACCATCGACAGTCGGTACACCCACCGTAGCTTACACCGGTACCTCACGCTTTGCTTTTACGGCCAGCTCTCTGGACTGTAAGCCTAACTGGCAAACCAAGCCCTCAATACTCGATCTCAGGGACATGTAGGTGTAAGAGTCATCCGTTCGCTACTAACAAGAAGCGAGAACCCCCTATCATGTAAGAACCTCACTAAGAAAAGCGCATAATTTTAAAATACAATATCAGAGTCTAACCTAGATTCAGCCTAGACAGTTATAGCACCTTCCTTTACAAATGTTGACAAACAACAAAACAAACGAAATAAATGCAGTGGATAATAGAATACGTCCATACGATGATGAAGATCTCCAGCTCTCCTTTGAAAACTCCAATTGTCTTCAACTCAGCCTGAAACTACTCGGATCTGAACCGAGTATTGAAAATACTCGGATCAGGTTTGATAAACCAATGTGAGATACTCGAAATTTAAAATGACTATGTTATGAAAACTTTTAAAAAGAAGGGTATCTCATAAGACCAAGCTCACACATAAACACAGGTGAGTTTTTACTTTATGATAAACAAAACACTTTTACATCAAAATATACTTTATATTATTTTTAATGACATTCTTTTGAAAACACTTTCAAATAAACTTATTCAAATAAGATATCAATATTTGGACTAAGTCTAGCGGAATATATCCAGATTGGGTCAACGGAATATACCGAATGGAATATATGATACCAGAAAGGGGATAGCTAAAATGTTTGCAAGTCATTACAGCTATTTTGGGAATACAATCAAAACCGTAAATCTCGTATTGGGATTGGATTTCCAAGATAATAGGAAGCTAGTGGAAAGATCAATCTGTATCCATGGCTAATGTCCAAGACTCAGACGCCGTTATACGACAACACAAATGGCTAACAGTGGATACAATCTACGAATAACATCCAAGGACTCGGACTTCGCGTATCCCTTCCATGAGGCCCAGACGTATCTGGTACCTGGGGATCAGAACATCTGATAACTCAAATCACTACTATTCGAAATGCGAGCATACAACTGACCACATAGAATCCCATCATAACCGGGGTGTGAGGCTCGTGAGGCAACCATAAATTTCTTCAAAGCCATGTTTTTATTTCAAAACCATGCTTTGATCATAACAGGTTCCACTTTAAATGCCACACTGCCATTCCTTTTATCACTATTTGACTCCCACAAGCATACAACCTCTGAGCTCGTATGTCTCAGAGAAGGGTGTTAAGCTAAGAGAAGTTGCCTTCTCCACCACCAAAGATGTACATTTGTAAAAGTCAAATGTTGTGTCTTAGAAATGCAATGTCAAACGTTCGTCCATACAAGTTCGTTCTGGGACTGAACGAAACCGAATGCACTCTCCTACTACCACTAGTAGCTAGTAGTCCTTGCAATCCGAAAAATCTCCATCACGAGGAGACCACTGCTATAAATAAATCTATAATGGGGGCCAATCAGAGCATGTTCAAGAAGTAGTCTTCACGCTATGAAGATCCACGGTCTTCAATAATAATCATCTTCAACATGTATTCACATACGAACGTATACATTGGTTTGAAGTGGTTCTCGGATAGGAATTACCCAAAATCCAACTCCGGTTCCTTTGAACCCAATCATCGATTTAAAAGAAGTTAAGTTCATATATGGATATCAATCATCAATTAATTACTTCATCTTTTATTCAATCGAATATCTTTCTTAGATGTATTCTTTTTAATTTATTCCATTTTCTTTTCAAGAGTATATGGAATCATTAAGCCTCATTTATCAAATCATTTGATTTATTTAAACCTTTCTTAAATCTTGGAATAATTCCAAATCATTTTGTCTTTTACTTAGGAAAACTTTTCTGAATCATTCATTAAATCTTAATCAAAGATTTCTTATATTCAAGTTATAACTTTTAACTTTGGGAAAATAATCCCAAATCATTCACTAAATCTAAATCAAAGATTTCCTTCTTGATTTCAAATCATATTTTTGCAAATCGAAGATTTTCATAACATAGTACTACTGCCACCTTAGATATGGTAAATTTCACCTCCAGGGACTAATGGCAAGTTTCACCTCCAGGGACTAATGGCAAGTAATCCTACATCATGGATGTTTTTGACTTTAACGATCATTGTTTTCAATATATTTTATTTCAAAAATTAGTTTGAAGGGGTTTTCGGATAGGAATCACCCAAATCTGATCCATGGTTTTTCAGATAGGAATCACCTTAATATGATCCCAGTTCCTTTATAACAATCATCGTTAAAAAGATGTTAAGTGGTTAGTTAACATTCAAAGAAATTGTTTCTTTTCTTTTACCTTGGAAAAACTTAAATATGATCTTTTTAGAGCATTCAGACTTTCCTTTTGATCTATTCCACCCCTCGCCCAAAAAGAGAAACATAGGCCATGTAAGTATAGGGAACTGGTTGCTCCATCCCAAACCTTAGTTATACACCTTGTTTTATCTTTCCAGATCTCACAGACGGGACAAATGTACTAGTCGTTTTCGCATATTCTGTTTTTAATCCTCATTTTAAAAATGATTTATTAAACTTCCAAATCATCATTTAAAACGGTTAACTATTCTTTTAAAAACATTCATAACTGATTTTAGAAAATATCATTACGTTTAAACTCATATTCAAAAGGTTATAGAATTCGCAGCATAAAAGTGCTGCGGAAATTGCTATATAAGCTTATTTGATTTAAACAACTTTTTAATATTTGAAAATTCATATTTTCATTCCAAATCTCTTTTAAACCATTTTAATAGATTTATCAAATTTATTTCATATTTTTAATCATTAAAAAATATCGTTTATAAATAAATTCCGTTTTGGATACTAAACTGCAAAACTGCGATGTTTTTAGAAAATTGTTTTGGACATATTTCAAAATCTACTCAATGAAATCTTGATTTTTTTCCTTCCTTTGAAAACCATTATCATTTTGGACCAAAGAATTTTTATTTCGAAGAAATCCGACTTAAAAATCATTTTCTACGATAATTCGAAGTTACATGCGAAATTTACAAACTACCGCTATGCGACGAGCTCGATTTTGACCAATTTTGTGAATTGCTTCGAAACTTGTCCGAAACACTTTAAATTTGTTTTAAACCATACTTAAACTATTTTAACATATTCAAAATCATTAAGAGGCTAAATAACTTCTATACACACATTTATATGGATTTAATTTCCATTGAATTAACTATGGTTAATTCCTAATCATTTCTCATATCATTTATCGAACAAGTTATCAACCACGTAAACAATCATATAATCAACCAATATGCAACCAAACTATCAAACATTTAATCATTTAACATATTTAAACTTTTCAAATCATTATACTTGAAATAATTTGTGGATTAATTAGTAAATAAGAGTACCCACTTTTTAACCAAATTGTTCACTTCCTACCAACATTCATATCATCCAAGGCTTCACTAAATCCTTTTATTTTCACCAAATCTTTTTCGTAGACATTCCTTTTGATCCCGACAGCACTTCCTTCTCTTTTTCTCGCTCCGAAGGTTCACGAACTTGCTCCTTCTCTTACATATGTTCGGTCTTGCCTTTCCTCCATCATTTCTTCACTTCTTAGATGCTAAAATATATTCTAATGGTATTTTAAGGTCTTTGGCAAAGTTTGGTGGTGTTTGGAGTTAATTTGATATGCTTTTGAAAAAGTTAGTAAGCATTTGAAAGAGAAGAAGAAATCATTTAAGAAGTGGGGAAGGGCTTGAAAAAGGAAGAAGAAGAAGTGAAAAAAAAAAGTTAGAAAGTGAATGCTTATTTATATAAAAAGTTTTCGATTAAAATAATATGTTGTAAAAATACTAAAATACCCTTACTTACTTATAAAGTAATCTTATTTATTTCAACACTTAAGATCACATTTCAAATCATTACTTTATGTCATTTTCACTTAAAAATTAATTAAAGTAAGTAATAATTATGTTATTTGATTTGACGTTTTATGTTTTGCTTTAAAATGACATTTTTGTCTTTTTGTGCTTAATTTTTCTTAATTGTTTTCTAGAAGTTTCAAACCTTATTTAGTAAAAGTAAACTTGATTAGTGAATTAACTAATACTTATACTATTTGAATATATGTTTCTAAATAAGAAAGTAAAGGTGTGACGATGTTGCGACAACTTTTAATCGACAAAACGTTGATTTTCGATAAAATATTTTACGGTCACATTTTGACGTTTTAATTAAACTATTTATTTATGTAAACCAAATTTTAAAAAAAAACTTTTTATTTCTTTAAATAAATTAAAACATATCTCTTTATATTTTAAAATCATATTTAAATAATATCAAAATCTCCAATTCTACAATGTATGTAAAACTAACAAAATGCGATAAAATTTGTTTATTTTTGTAAAACGATTATTAACATACTTTTAAATATTTTAATATACTTTTATTACCTTTATTAGATGTTTTCAATAAGATTTATATTTTCAAATAAATATTTAAATTCATTTATTTAAGCCTTTATTTATTATTAACAAAACTTAACTTTTGTTAATTTGTTCTAAAATCCATATTTATGCTTTTTGATTTATTAACTATAAGAATAAATAATTTCTCAATTATCATCCACTATATATAACTTGTTTATTTAAGTTTTAAACCTTTTTAAATTTAAAACAAACGAAATCTCTTATTTTCGAAGTAGCGAAATTACGGGTCGTTACAACGAGTTTATTAGATCTCTTTCATTTGGTATCAAAACAATCGTAAATTCATATAAGATGCTAGTTTTACGAAACTGATTTTCAACGGTTTGTATAAAAGCTATACAGATTCAACTAATTTATATAAAAATGTATTCTTATAATTATGACAAAACATTTAAAAGAAGAATTTTTTCACTATTATGTACGCATATAGATGTTAATCAATGTATTTTCCATGCATATGTAATATTGAAGACCTTTAACCAAGTGACATCATGTCATGAATCACATAGACACTCTCCTTTTGTTATGTTGGATCTAATACAAGTAATATTGTGTGAAATTATTATCTGAACTAGATCATGAACAAGAGTTTTGATATATTGATATATATTGAGTTTGGAATCTATTCTTATTCTCCCTGGTTTATTGTATATATTTTTTATAAGTAATTTAAACCATATAACAACATTTTTTTAATAATTGGTTGCTGTTAGTTTTTACCAACTTTGAATTGTAACTGCCACTTTATTAAAATGAATTTTGTGATTTAAAGTCATAATTATATTTTACTTTTAATAAATTATGAACGATAATTTTACCAACTTTAGTTGTCATTATGATTTATTAAGTGAATTTATTTGTTTTAATGGTTCAGTTTGTTTCTGTCCATTGACGTAATTTATTAGATCTCTTTCATGTTTCAGTTCTCATAAATTACATGCTTAGACCATTACCACTCGGTTATCCGAAAATGAACGCTGATGATGCTGCAATCATTATTAGAATTATGTTCAATTAATGGAAGTGAGCTCGGTATATTCAAATACAGTCCAAGTAAACAGAGCACAAATTTTTTTATTGCACATAGCATGTCTTAGAATTTATTACCTACATCATTTACAAATTAACTCAAAAGTCATACCAATGCAGGGATCAAAATATAATACTAAATTTGATAATACAGAGTCAAGGTAGTATATGAGGATGTCGTAAACGCTCACAAAACCACGGAAATAGATTCCTGTAATAAATAACAGAGCCACCTGCTCCATCTTCGATCTGTGCTCTTTGGTCCAAAACCTGCATAGCCTATAAACTCGGTCTACTCAAATGAGTACCCATTGGTTTTAACCAATAATAAAAATGCGAGTCATACATAAAGTCTAGTGTGAATAATACTTTCCTAAAAATACAATAAAAATATATAGTGGGACCACGCCATGATTGGCGAAACGAGTTTTCCTTGCACTATCTACAACATCATCAATGAAGCAATCATGCTACTATGCCCCAGCATAGTTTCTACTCAGTTCTCTTTCTTATTATTCTTTAAATCTGAGACATCAAGAAATCAACCCCTTACAAAATCCCTTTTTAATCCATTCTTTAAATATCTTATTTTGTACAGACCCAACCGCAGTATTCGTTTAAATTCGTTCAATGGAAATTAAACTACATAGAATTAGTACTTGTACTATTCTTAATTAAACTTCGGAAACTACCACTCGCGGTCAACATTTCTTGTTTAACTCTGATATGTGAAACGACCACCTACATACCATATTTATTATTTAGAGTAGATCTACAATATTACATCCACTCGTAGACCATATTTATTATTAATTTAAACTTGAGACTACTATGAAATAGCCATTTGCGGTCCGTATCTATTTATTTATTAAATCCTAGACTATAAAGAGTCACCACATATAGTCCCTCCTACTACATGGAACCAGCCCCTTGAAGCATTATTAATTTGAGGGTGCAAAGAATCAGCTACATGTGGACCTTTGGAAGTTGAATTCCTCTTCTCACCTTCTTCAGGTATGCATTCGAGTTAGAATTCCTTCTCAGCGCAATGCTCGTCTACATTACTCTAGCAGATAAATTCTTTCCCCTTCACTAACCCTGAGCTCCCTCGAGCCTAACCTAGTCGTCTTTTATTAGGTTTCATTCACACCTTACTTTGGCACAGTACACCCTTTACTTGCTCTCATGCCTTACCTCGGCACAGTACACCCTGCACCAAACTATGTGCAGCATAATGTTTACTGCTAAGTGTATTCTTTAAAATTGCAGCGTGGTATGTCTTCTGCATACGGCGGTGCAATATGTCTTATTCAACATTGTATAATTACGACGTAGTATATCTTCTATATATGCAGCACAATATTAGGGGTGTTGATTCTGTATAATTTTCCTTTGTTTGGCAAGGTTCGAAATTGAAAAACATCCGTCCTTATTCGTCCTTTTTTTACTTAGGACGTGAATTAGGATAAGAAAATTTCTACAAGATTTTGTCTGTACGAATTGTTCGATGAATTTTCTATTGTTCTTACATCGTCCATTCGTTGTCCGGCTCGTATGAAGAGTGTTTGAGAAAAAGTCTCGTCCGGACTATGTTCATCCGAAACTCTTACAGGATAGGACACGAACATGCCTATGTCATGTCCAATTCGCTCGATTAACACCCCCACGCGGTACTACTTTCTCTTGAAAGTCCCTGGATTCCATTAGAAAATCACTACCCTAACTTCCCTTCTTTATTAATGTTAGGCCATCATCTCGGCTCCAGTCTAGACAAATTCTAACACTTTTTTATCGCCTACACACGTATCGCAATCTGATATGCCACCAGTCTACTTTTCGTTATTAAAAGTGTCTTTTATTTATGTTTTTAGATTTTTATATGGATCTTGTCCCTCATTGTTTTAACACTTATTTCTCAGTGTATTAATGAATTACAAATTCCCTACGTAGTTCTACCGGCGTACTTTCATGTCTATATTTGTTTATTTCCTACATGAGAAACTTATTAAGAAAATTCTTGAAAATTCGTAACTAGTTATTCTACATTCTTTATTTTCTATTTCTATTTTCTTGATATTTTCCTTATTTATCTTCCGACCATTTTCCTTAAAAAGTTCATAATAAATTATTTCAATGTCAAAAATTCTCAGACTAAAAGCCCATTTCTAAGATCATGATTAGAACATCTATTAACCCACCTATTGGCAAGGCCATGTGCAGGCAGATTTAAGTAAATCGATTGCTCGGTTATCGAGGCTAGGATATAGTGGATATGGTTCGCTATGTACCGTTCGACCTTAATGGTTCGGCAAGTGTCGCTCGGGCACATATGGATCTGTTTGGATGGATGGTTTGGTGTAGGTCGCTCACCAAGGCGGCTCGGTCGTACATGGCTCAGTCGAGGAGAGGAGATCATGCATGATTCGGTCATGGTGTGGAAGTTCAGGCAGGTCGATCGGGTATGGTTTGGCATTGGTGGTTTGTGGCTCGGCCTGAGTGGGTCGGCGGATGTGGCTCGGTGGTGATCTGGGTCGGCATTTCTGGATCGGTCGAGCTAGAGCCGATCAGCATAGAAGGGAATGAATCAGGTCAGCATCCCTAGTTCGGCATGAATAGAGGGATCGACGATAAGTGAGTCGGTAAAAGTGGGAAGCTGTGGTGGTTCGGTTTGGATGGGATCGACCTCAAGGGGATTGAAGCATGTGGGTCGGCCATATGTGGTTCGACAATAGTGGATCGGTGTTTTAAAGGAGTGGGTTCGGCATTGGATTACTTCGAGTTCCAGCCCTGTTTACTTTGAGTTAGTGTTAAGGTCGCTTCGGGTCAGTACCCTGGCTACTTCAGGTCATCTTATCAAGGACTTGGAGTCGGTCGTAATGGAGGATGTTGGATCGACTATGGTCTTGATTGGCCCGGACTACTCAGGAAGCCCAGTAACTTGGGTTTTGCCTATAAGTACAGCATGTGGGGCTTCAGCTAAGGGGTTCTTCATTCTGTTTCCCTTCATCTTCTACACTAAGGCTGCTCTGCCATTGTTGTTCTAAAAACTCTAGATTGTAACTGTAATTGATTCTAACATCAATAAAAAGGAAATTTCTAGAGTGGACGTAGACCAGAGTTAGCCGAAGCACTATAAACCTTGTGTCTTTACTGCTTTCTCTTTAATTTTTATTGTTCTTCATACCTATACTCTCTACATACATTCTATCTATGATTGTGAATTGGTGCTTTCATCTGGATTTGGGTGTTAGTGACCAATTTTGGCTCTAACATTTTGGTGCTTTTATTGGGAAAGCTAGCACTCAGGAATTCTAGAGCTTTGATTTGGGATTTAATGACTTAGGAACTCGTATTCTAGAGATTATGGCTAGGCAATCGACAAGGAGACAGAGGACGGAGAGGACTTAGCATGAAGGAAGTCAAGAGGATCCCTCTGGCGCTAACCATGCCTCAATCTATATTACTAGAGGCGAGATGGAGACGATGCTGAAAAAGCAAAAGGACATGATACAAAATCTACTTCGACATGTTCGATAAGTTGGAGCACAAAGTCAAGGGAATGGACCAACCACGACTGCTGGCAATGCAAACAAGGAACCAGAGCTGTAGAAGTTTCTGGAGGTCAAAACCAGAACTAGACTGGAGAGATTGAAGGAAATCAACAAAGGCCTGGGGGCAGACCTCTGGGATTAGATACTGGGAGAGCGGTGAATGAAACTCGGCGAGCAGGGACCAACGTGAACGTAAATGGCCAACATGAAGAGTACTACCCAGAGTACCCCATAGGACATGGGGGGAAAGATTGAGGTGCGAGTAGGGGAATACCCCCCAGATGGAGACAAGTGGATGGATAGTTGATAAGAAGGATTATGAGAGGAGAACTACCGAGTAGAGGCTTGAAGAAAGTCAGTCGAAGTCTGTTCACTCCAGAAATCATGAATGCAAGGAACCCTCCAGAATTTAAACTACCAACACCGGAGGCTTCTGATGGAAAATCATATCCAACTATACATGTAATAAGATACATCAAACATATGGAAGTGCTGGGGCATCTGAGGAGGTGATGGCAAGATGTTTTCCCTTATACTTGACAGATTTGGTTGCACTGTGGTTCAGGTAGCTGGAGAATGGATCGATTAGGACATGGGGCGAGCTAGTGGAAGGCTTCATGAGACAGTTCAGGGTCCACATGACACGACCCAAGAATGTAATGACACTGGCATCGATGAAGCACAGGACATGAGAGTCCGTGAGAGGTTTTCTA
Organism: Allium cepa; assembly: GCA_030765085.1. Lineage (NCBI taxonomy): Eukaryota > Viridiplantae > Streptophyta > Magnoliopsida > Asparagales > Amaryllidaceae > Allium > Allium cepa. The sequence goes on from CM060941.1 coordinate 7,828,659, forward strand.
ATGCGATTTAATGCAGCCGTGGCCTCGTTAGATTGCCCGGATCCATCAATGATTTTGATGGCGGTGGTGGCAGAGATTGCGGAAGGCACGAAACTCACGGATTCATTAGCATGAGATCTACCACAAGATCTTGGAGAGTTCTATCATGAGGCGGAAAGATTCATTCGGTTAGAGGATTCATGTGCCGAAAGGCAGGACATAAACGCCGTGCAAGGCAAAGGAACGCCTGATGGAGGATGAAGATTGGATAAAGGAAAGCGTAAGCTGGACGATGGACCTGGTGGTTCAGACAAACGGAGGGGAGGTCGAGAACCCAAATTCGCGACGTATGCAGATTTAACAGATAATTTGGAACGGACTTACTTGGACACTCAGGGGCAACTCCCCTATCGGAAACCACCCAGGAGGGATCCCACTGAACGAGAATGCAGGAGCGGAAAGTACTGCCTAATCCATGAGCTGGAAGGGCACTCCACGGATGAATGCCGCCACCTAAAGGATGTGGTGGAGTGACATGTTAGAAGTGGCAGGTTGCTATAGCATGTGAGGAATCGGACAAGAGCAGTAGAATACGAGCAGCTACCGTTTGGATCAAACAGGAACAACCCTTGAATGTAGTCATGACTCATCATCCGCTGATCGCGATGGTAGGGACCGAGTTCAGGATTTGGACTCTGGTCATCAAATAATATTTTCTGTTTTGTTTTAAAAATAAAAATAAACAGCAATTATGCCACTACACATGTAAGGGAACCAGAGTGATCCCCAGGCATGCTCTGAGATGGTATTAGGCTGCTTTGCCCGAAGAGGCAGCTCTTAGCTTATTCTGTTTTTCTTGTTGGACATTTGGACCTTGGATTTGATAAATGGATTTTGGTTTTATGCAACAAACACCTGACCGGAGAGTTATGTGATGTTGGAAATTAATCGCTTAATGTTCAGGGACATTAAACCAGAGTGCAGGGAATGACACTGCTTCATCGTAGAGCGACAGGATCGGCTCACTCGTCGGTGTTTCCCCTTCATCGGAGAGTGCTAGGATGGGATCCCACAAGAGCTCGAAGAGGCTACAATCGGTCTAGGACTTAGGCCATGACATCGCTTAATGTCAGGGACACTGAACAGGAGTGTAGGGAGTGACGCTGCTTCGCCAGAGAGCGACAGGGTCAGCTCACTCAACGATGTTTCCCCTTCACCAGAGAGTGATAGGATGGGACTCAGTAAGAGCCCGGAGAGGTTAACATCGGTCCAGGAGGATCAGGGCATCGCTTAATGTTCAGGGACGCTGAACCGGAGTGTAAGAGATAGGTTGCTTTGCCAAAGCGCAACAGGATCTGCCTATTTAATCGTTAAGTTTGGATTGAGCTTAACAAGGGTCCGAAGAGGCCATCAACGATCCGGAGAGATGGTAGGATTCGATTACTGACTTCCAAGGTGTGAAATGGATTTGAATAGTGGCTTCGAATAGCTACAAATTTGGATAAGGACCCGGCAAGTTTTCCCGGATATGGATTTTAGGACCCGGCGAGGTCCTCACTTGGGATTTGGAACCGGCAAGGTCCTCAACTTGGACTACAGGACCTGAAGAGGTCCCGAAATTGGAGAAATGATCTAGAGAGATCGTGGATTCGGTTAATGGGCTTGGGATGGATTCAGAGTTGAATAACGACTCGGAACAGTCGTGGAGTAGACTATCAGATGTGAACGGAATTGCTTGATAATGAATGGAATAATGACTTCGGATATCGAATTTGAGGCTATTCAAAACACACTTTCCAATAACTATAATTGATTCTAACATCAATAAAAAGGAAATTTCTAGAGTGGACGTAGGCCGGAGTTAGCCAAACCACTATAAACCTTGTGTCTTTACTGCTTTCTCTTTAATTTTTACTATTCCTCATACTTATACTCTCTATATACATTCTATCTGTGACTGTGATTTGGTGCTTTCATCTGGATTTGGGTGTTAGTGACCAATTTTGGTGCTAACAACATCATATTAAGTTTTCATGGCTTTTCAAAATTATTAGAGTAGGGAAATATATCTAAACATCCCATGTTCATCTACTCTTCCCAATACATTCATTATAACATTCTTACTTGTAAATCTTAATCTATAAGACTTTTATCATATAAAAGCATACAAAATCATACCTAACTCAAATAATTGAGAAAGGTAAAATAGTTTCAGTATTACTCACCTAAGTCTCTTGTTTAGTCTTCTTTATTTTCCCTAGCACGCGTTTTCTTTTCCTTCTATTTATTTTCTCTCTTTAGGCTACTACCATGATTTTTTCTTCCAAGTTTTTATTTTTATTTTCCATAGAATGAGATGAATAAATGAAATAGAGTAACGCTTATTATCTCTAATAATTTGGGCTTAGGCCCACATAATCTTTTTATTAATCCATCACCCTTTTACCTCTCATTTAATAAGCTTAGCTAGCCCCTTTAATTAATTAATTAATTAAATTAATCGATAATTATAGGTTGTTACACTCTTCCTCCTTAAATAAATTTGGCCCCCGAAATTCAACTAAGGCACGATAGTGATTTGCCAACTAACCCATACTTACTCTTAGCATACCCATGAATACTCAATTCATAAATAAAATGTACTGGTGCCATCGACTAACACAACTGCTAGCCATAATACTCATATATATATGGTTTACAATCACATAATTCAATACATAGCTTGTACGCTAATCTAAGATGAACTACTCAAGATAGGTCCTCTTAACCCTATCCTAGGTTTTCCATGTGTAATCCTCCTGATTTGTATTGGAATTGGGCCAGTCCATAGCAAAGAAATTGAGTAAATTTCAAAAAATAAAATCTCATTTTGGATCTTATTAGGCCTATGAAGTCTAATTTATTTAGGACATTTCTAAATTTTCTTTTAAATAAATATTTATTTTATTTAAATTTACAAAATGATATAATATTATTTATTTATGTTGTATTATATATATACACCATATATATATGTGTATATATGTGTGTGCATGTGTAATATATTAGTCCATGCAAAGTATAACGCGTTCATGTATAGATGTTGGGACTTACATCGCAACGGAAACGTTAGCTCATCCAATATACAAATATATTATCCAAATATATGTTTAAATACTTTTACTCACATATATAAAATATTATAAATATATACATAAACTATGATATTAATTATATAATTCATATAAGTATATAAATATGTATATATAAACAAAAGTGTGAAATATTAACAGTGTGTAATATATATAACTACATAAATATATTTAAGTCACTTATAATATATATTAAATATAATACATATTTTTGCTGTAAGGCCGAGAACAACACTAGCATAAATATAATTTTTTAAACAAATATTTATAAATATAAATAAATAAATAAATAAATAAATATATGTATATTAAATACTTATTTGTGTGTATATATATGTGATAATATATATATATAATAATACATATATATAATATATATATATATACATACACTAATATAAATAAAATTATAAAGTAATATATGATAAATATATATAAATAACTGGTCATGTGCATGATTCTTTTTTTAAAAAATTTAATTTTAAAATATATTTATTATAATAAAAACCATACAAAAAATATTAGAATTTAATAAAAACATCTTTTTCAAATCTAAATTTGAAATTTAAATTTCTAATAAATTTTTGATGATAATTTTGTAGTTTTAAATTTTAGGATATAATTTTACGATTTAAAACAATTTAAAAATCTAATTTTTATTTTTTTCTTATATTCTAATATTTTAAAATATAAAAAACAGAGTTTTTTAATTTTTTGCAGAGAGTATAATATGTATTAATCTAATTTTACAAAATAAAAATGCAACTTGTAATACATATTGTATTTATAGAATTATTTATATGATTAACTGATTTAGATATTATTTAAAAATAATACATAAATATATAAAATATTTTGTTACTGCTTAAAACATTATACTTATTAAATAATGTATAAAATTATATTTCTATATTTTACGTATGTATAAAGTAGTATTTAAATTATAACCACGTATGTATATATAAATATTATATATTAAATTATTTAAATAATAAAAATTGTTTTTTAAGTTGAGCCGTGCTGTACAGAAGTGCGTTTATAAATATTTTTAATATATATATATATATATATATATATATATATGTATATGTATGTATATAAACATACAACCAATCAAAATTGTGACAACATATTTATATGTTGGAATCGTCACCGAACTAACAGTATAATATATGAAATAGATATTATATATATATATATATATATATTGATTAATATTTTTAAACATGTTAGGAATATACCTTATAACCAAAGCCTGTAAATACACCTTGAAACTATAAGATTTGATCCTCAAACTACTTTTTAATTCAGAAGAGTGCAAGTCCCCGAACCGTTGACCATCAACTATCGAACAACATTTGATATAATTTAATTTGCACTTGAATATATGAAGGACGGCTGCTATAGATTTTAGCCAAAAATGAAATGAAAATGGAGGCTCCAATGTTGCATAATAAATAACGGTAGAGATGCTTATATAGAGGAGAGTTAAGAGGTATTTTAGGATCAAGATCCTACATCATCTCTTACCAACTCTCTTCCTTCTTAGCCCTCTATCTCAATGAATCTTTAGCGACATCCCATGGCCGCATATTACCCTTATTTTTAACAAACAAAGCATCCCCTTTATGGGCCTTAAACCCATTTATGATCCAAACTAATATTTTGCATTTAAATCGAACTTAAACGCTTATCGGTATAATATATCGATTAATATATTGATACTATTATAAAGTAAAAACATTTGATAATATTTATTTATCAAATAAAATCAAATTTGTAACTAATATTTCAACAACATAAATTTATTTATTTAATTTATAACCATTACAAATTAATTGAATCATTTGGTCAAAGAAAAATTCATCGTTTCGGTTGTGTGACTCGTTAGGTGTAAATTTGGTCAACAATTAATATCGAACTATTCGAATATTAACATTCACACGTCACTTAGCAGATAGTGTGACATTTTGACAAACTTTATCACTTACTTATTTCGGTAAAATCCAATTTTATTTTGTTAAGCGTTAGTCGATTGCGACTTTTATTTACAACAATTCTCTTCATCAATATCAATTTGGACTTGTGAAATTTTGTAATGGCAACTTCCAATGCCTTCCATATTCGGCTCTATAGTCCAAATACGAAGTCCTTGGTTTAATAATAACAAATATTATTAACCGAACTACTCTAGCTAGAGATTTTGACTTTGAGTTGACAATTATACTAACCCCGTATAACCAAGGAGCGAATCCTTTCTTGAATAGTGTTTCACTTCCAATACTTCCACTCGACCCAACCGTGGTCACTCGATGGATGCCATGCCATAATTTGACTATAAAAAGTATAGCTTTCATATTGAAAATCAATAGCATTCTCAAGTCAAGAGAACTGTGTAAATCAGTCCCATCGATATTTTCTGTTTGACCTTAATTATATTAACCAGCAAAAAACTATCAAGTGATTCATTTCATAATTATCAAATAACTATCAGTACACAACCCCTAGGACCCAAAAGTCATGTGTAATATACTGCCCAACAATTGGAGAGTGTTACATACTCTGATCTTAGCAGATACATCGATATCCAGTCTCGATGCACCTTTACTAGGAACATTTAAAATGATATATTTATTTTTCGCTGTGATAAATTACTCGTGGTTACAACATTGTAACTACTATAACAAAACATGATTTTCCATTAAATAAATTTTTAATTAAAATAATTAATTAATATAACACATTATGTCAAGTATATAATAGAAAGAAAAACCTTTTATTTTCAACAAGATGGGTTATTGAGTTGGATATATGTGACAAATTACATAATTTACCCAAAGCATACCCTATCTTTATTAATCTGCATTCCACTGGACATCAACTAGCTTCACCGTCTTGTTCAGAAACCACTTCCTATCCCAATCCACTATTTGAATCAGTCTCCACACAGTCATATTTGGCTCTATGACCAGGTATTCAACTGCCTTCGGATTGAATACTGCATCTGGATCACTAATGCATTTCAAGCTTATATGGATCCCTACAAAAACACTAGGCAGCTCAACCTTATATGCTGCCTTATGAATCCTTTCTATGATCTAAAATGACCATACATATCTAAGTGTTAACTTTCTAACCTCTCCAAAGTCACTTTCTAACCTCTCCAAAGTGCATCACGTCTCTTATTGGAGAAACCTTCAAGAACACCTGATTGTATACTACAAATTCCAGTTACTTCCTCTTAGTATTGGCATAACTCTTGCGGCTCGACTGTGCCGCCTTCATCCCAGCTCTACCTTCTTGGTAGCACTCTTGACCACTTTAGAACCCAACACAATCCTATCCCCTGCATTTAACTAACATGCAGGCAATTTACATTGTCTTCTATACAATGCTTCAAATGGATTCATCCTAGTACTGCTGTAGTAGATGTTGATATATGAAAACTTTACCAAATGTAAATAATCCTCCCAAGATCCATCGAAGTCTAAAATGCAAGCTCTCGGCAAATCTTTCAAGACCTTGTTGACCCTCTCAATATACCCATCTATCAGTGGATGATACAGCACTCGTGCCAAACTTCGAACCCATTACATTTTGCAAGCTACGCCAAATATCACTAGCAAATAATGGATATCGGTCACTAATAATAGCGATGTACACTCCATGCAATCTCACCGCTGCCTTCATATATATCTCTGCTAACTTTAGCGCAGTTCTTGCGGCATTCACTGGAATGAAATGGGAACACTTAGTCAGTCTATCAACTATGACACATACGCTTTCATTCCTTGCCCTTGTCCTTACTAATCCATCTAAGAAGTCCATAGATGCTGAGTCCCATTTCCAAACTGGAACATCCAAAGGCTATAAGAGCCCATTAGGCTTCAGGTGTTTTTCCTTCACTTGTTGGCATGTACGACACTTATTCACATATTCTCCAACATCTCTCTTCACCCTTCCTAAAAGAAGCTTCTTTCCATATCCCGATACATTTTAGTACCTCCTAGATGAATGGTAAACTTTGAACGCTTGACCAACACTGGATGTATCTTTCGGCTTAAGGCATCAGCTACATTATTGCTCTTCCCTAAAGTATACTCGATCCAAAAATCATAAGTTGCTAGAAACTCTAACCACCTCTGCTGCCTCATGTTCAGCTCCCTCTTAGAAATTAAGTATCTCAAGGATTTGTGATCAGTAAATAACTTAAACCGTTCTTCTAAAAGATAACGTCTCTAAATTTTTAATGCGAAGACATCTGCCGCTAACTCCAAATCATGAATAGGATACCAAACTTCATGGGGTCGCGATTGCCTAGATGCAAATGAAATTATCTTACCCTTCTACATCAATAACGCACCTAACCCCAAACTTGACACATTAGTATATACAGTCATACCACATTCCCATCAGTAGCACTAACGTAGGCGCATTCATCAATCGATGCTACAATTCTTGGAACGTCCTTTCACACTCCTGCGTCTAAATGAACTTTTTATTATTCTAAGTTACTCTCATCGTTGGCACAACCACACAAGACAAGTCCTTAATAAATTTTGGCAATAGCCAGCCAATTCTAAGAAACTTTGCATCATAGTCATAGTCTCAGGTCTCTTCTACCCATTTATTATATCAACCTTCGAAGGATGTACTACTAACCTTTCTTCCGAAACCAAATGACCTAGAAACTTCACTTTCCTTCTCCAAAAATAACATTTAGAAAATTTCGCCTTTAACTTATGTCTCAACGTCTCCAACACAAGCCTTATGTGAACTGTGCATTCCTCCTCATCCTTAGAGTATACTAAGACAACATCTATGAATTTCAACACATACTTATCTAGCTAGTCTCAGAAAACTCTATCCATTAAGTCAACAAAGAATGCCGATGAATTAGTTAGTCCAAAAGCATCACTAGCCACTCAAATGAGTCGCGCCTTGTTCTGAACGTAGTCAAAGAAACACTTTACTCCTCAACTATCAGCCGATGGAACCCCAAATCCAAACCCAGCTATGAAAACACCTTAGCTCCACTCAACTGACCAAAAAGGTTATCAATCCTCAGGAAAGGATAGTATTCTTTACTGTCCTTTCATACATCCTTCGATAGCCTATACATAATCTTAATTACCCATCAGACTTTCCATAAATACTACAGCTGCTCCCCAAGGTAAGCTTCTTAGCCTTACAAAGCTTTCACCCTCCAACTCTACTAACTACTTCTTTAATCCTCCATTTCCTTTGGAGGAATTCTACTAGGGGACGACTAAATGGTTCGGTCCGTGGTAGCAAATCTATATGAAACTCTACTGCTCTCGAGGGCAACCTCAAAACAGGTTCAAACACAACTTGGAACTTCTTTACTATGCATACTCTTCTTCTTCCAAAGACAGAGTGAATAAAAAGCCTCTACGCCAAGCTCTACATTCCTCCTAGACAATATACATTCTATCTTAGCAGTCCAGATGACCCAGAGTAATTATTCTTCCAGCACAATGCACTCTTGAACTATACTTCTCCAACTAGTCCATCCTTACTTCGAAGCCTAGTAAGTCAAACACGTAGTGACCATAAGAAAACTTACACCCGCCTAACTCAATAATTAAGTTAGTATATCTCAATCTGATAGTGACGTTATCTCTTATCGAATTTTCTACACGTATGGAAGTGACTAAATACATAGCTCCTAACCCAAATCTTTAGCTATAAAAAATGTGTAGCACCAATATCATGCGATACTCTAACTGAAATACAGGAAATTAAAAACATACCTTCTAAGATCTTCCCTTTGCCTTTTTCCTCGGTAGATGGTCCTTTCCTTGGTCCCTTCAAAGCATAGACATGTGCTTTAAGGACTATGTAGTCCTTCTTCAAATGCCCTCACTCCGTCACACTTAATGCACTTCACTCGCCCAAGGCTCTTTGGTGTTGGACACTTTGTAGCATAACGCCCCTTTTGTCACAGTTATAACGTACAACTTCCGTAGTAGTAAACTCTCCACCCCTTTCCTCTGTCACTCCTTTCTTGCCTTTGGTATACAGAGTAGTTTTAGCTTTGGGCTTGGTCTACACTCCCCTCTTCCCCTGATGCATTCCATCGTATCTTCTAGCCATATCAATGACAAACTCAAAAAGAGATGCTAGGTGAGCCATCACATTATGATCAAGACCTTACTTCAAAGCCTATGATGAACTTATCATTCTTCTTCCTTAGAGTGTTGATGATCTCCCTACCTCACTTATGTAAAGGATGAAACATCTGGATGTCCACTTAAAGACCTCCCTGCTTCATGTCTGTAAACTCGTGAAGTAGCAAACTCTACTGGGACTTGGATATAAACTGATTTTCAAACCTCTCTCCAGGCAGGTAATTGCTTCCTCAGGAGTTTCAGCAATTACTATCGCCTACCAATCTAATGCATCTTTCTATAATTGTCTCTATGCCATCCGTCTCTTCTGCACATCAGTTAACCCTAAGTCTCCAAATATTCTCACACAATCTCTCGGCCAGTTCAGTACCACAAGTACAGGCCCCTTCCGCATAAACACCTTCCCTCCTAAGTTCTTGTAGTCTTGACTCATCTTTGGGAAGTCCTACCACCCTGCTACAGATCTTGGCACAACTCCCTCTAGCATATTCTCCCTCATCATATTAGGCATAAGCTCTTTAAATGAGGTGTTTACATCCATGCCCGCCACATTAACTGGCGGTAAAGCTTCCTCCCTTAATGCTCTTGGGGTTTTTCCCTAGTTCCCTCCATCGGTCTGTGTACTTTCATCCTCTCTTCTTACACTTGCCCCTCCTATCACGACTCACCCACTTTTCAAATCCATTTTCCCTTTTCTAGTGGGCTAACCTTCGTTATAAATGGAATGTGAGAGAGTGAAACAATAATAGATGAGTAGATATGTCCCCTCGCAATAAAATGTAAGTATGTTATATACATACGGTAGAGCATTCTCTCCTAGGTGTTTGTTTTATTCTAGGTGCTATCCCTACCTTATAGCTCTGTTTTACTTAAGTGTCCCTAAGCCTATGCTATGATACCAACTATAACATCCCCTACTTGGTTATTTGAAAATGAACATCGATGATTTTGCAGAGAGTTTAGTATATTGAAATATGGTCTAACTAAACGTAGCAGCATAACATTTTTACTACACATAATATGTGTAATGACCTAGAATTTTATAGCTTTGATTATGAATATTTAATTAATTCTAAATATTTAATTAATGATTTTTAGTAATCAAATAACCCTTTTTCAATTTGTAAATAATAACAGTGAACCCATTATAGATACGAGTACATATGCACGTCCAGGTGTATCTGCAATTAATCACAGTGTGCATGCTTTTTAGTTGTACCTATGGAAGTAGATTTTATAGTAGCATCCCCATATTTGAACTCCGTCTAGGTAGAAGCCCCTATTTTTTTCAGACTGCAGTAACTTTTTCATGCTAACTGGGACTCGAGCGAAACTTCGACCGATAAAATCCCATTTAAATTACGGACAATATGGAACACACGAATACTTTGACTTATGAACGTATACCATAGTTCTCCATGGTGATTAAAAGTTTTACTTATAAAATAATAGCCTACATCTTCATATTTGAACTCCGCCTCTGTAGACGTCGCTATTTTTTTGTCCATATTGCAATAACTTCTTCATACTAACTTGAAATTGGACGAGACTTAGACAGATGAACCCCCCCCCCCAATTTATGGACAATATGGAACTCTTGGATACTTTATCTCTTGAATGCGCACTATAGTTATCAACGGTGACCAATAGTTGTACTTTGAAAATAACAGACTACATCCCCATATTTGAACTCCGTCTAGGCAGAAGCCGCTCTTCTTTTATTCAGACTGCAATAACTTTTTCATACTTACCCGAAATCAGACGAGACTTCATATACTATATATTGTACTGCGATTTTCAATGGGCACTATATTTTATTCCCTTTATTATCAGTTACTTAATGGTTATCTTATTTACTACTATTGGTCCAGATGCTAATTATTTTTCTTTCTTTACTTCTAGACTTCTTTTTCGCAATTAATCTTTTGCTCCCTTCCATAGTTCTATTCACTTCATGATGGACCTATTCTTGCTCTACCTCTGACAACGTCTTATTATTTGGAATTTATTTATCATAAAATCTATATTATCATTTTCAAAAGACACGTTGTTTCTGTTCATTCGTTATAAGCTATTTAAGGATTGCTATATTTGCCGGTATTGACTCGAATGATTATTACTTTTTTTTCTTTCCACTATATTAAATTAAGGCAATTAGAATTTTACTTAATTTCTTGGTTATATTCTTTTTATGGTGGATCAAATTCTTTTCTATAGCTATTGTTACCTTTTCCATAGAGAATGCGCATAATTGTACTTGGATAATAAATATATTAATAAAATAATTAGCTACCAGCTTATGTATTTATTCGGTTATCGTACACGTACTTTTTCTAATTGCTCTATAAATGAATCTAAACCCAAAAGCTTTTAAACATAACATACCTAACATCATCTCTATATTTTTATTTAACAACACTCTACAACATTGTTATTAAAGAACAGCCAAGTATAATACTTCCATGCCGTGTAATTTTTAAAGAAAACCAGCGAGATTCTATATAGAGCTTTATTCACATCATGATCATTTAACGCCAAGTGATGAATGGACATAGATGGATCTGCTACGAAGGAAGCTTCAAAAAAAGAAACCATCGCTATAAGAGAAGTTAGATTGGGTGATTCTATATAGAACAGTGAAGGGTGTGGATGCACTAGGTCGTAAGAAGAACGGTGGTGATTTTCTTAGAGAGGTTTCTCTTCACGATGTTTGTCTGGATCGGGAATCTTTGCAAGGGGTGGCTCGGTAGAAAAATTTGGAATATTTATTGCTTTTAGAATGTCGATCGACTGGTTTGGAGCTTCCGGAAGCAAGCAGGTTTACCCACTTCTGGTGAACCTTATGAAGGGTGGGAGGGCCCTGATGTAGAGCTTCAAGGACATTTCATCGGTTAATATAATTTTCATACTGTACTTAAAATATATCAAGCTTTAATTTCTGCATTATTCTGAACCTACCTCTGATATCATAATTTCCTACAGGGAATTATCTTAGTGCATCAACGTTAATGTGGGCAAGTACGCATAATGACGCTCTCTACCAGAAATGACAACATTGGTGAATGCACTTTCATATTTATGGCTAGAAAAATGAACATATAAAAGTTCAGGTAATACAAATGGTATGTTACAGATATACATATTAGATTTATATCCATTTATGTGTCTTTCATATAATTGTTTATGCATATATTGTTGAATATGCGCTTATATGATTTTTGTTTGATGATAATAAACATATATACATTCGTTTAAATGTATTTGTTAATATACTATTTTATTTTTCACAGTTTAAATAAATATTTGCTGAATAAAATAAATAACACAAATTTTGAATTCAAACGAATATTTTATTCAAACAAATATTTATTACAATTTTGAATAGTACAATTTCAAGCTCTCACTGTACATATACAATTTTGATTACAATACATCACAATTTCATATTTACACAATTTCATATTTACAGTTGACCTCACTACATATCACTCACACTCGTATTTATCTTCAACTTTATTCCAGTTAGAATCCAGCATCTGAGCAATCTGCAAAAATAAATTTTGACGCAGTAAAATTGAAAAAGAAATATTTTTGCAATATAAAATAAAACGTGAATTTTGAAAATATTATTTGCCTCAGTTATTTGGGTTGTTCGTCATCATTTAAATTTGAATTCATCACACACGAACAATGTGACATGCACAGTGTATCACTGTACATGCCACAAGGCCGTGCACACCGATATACACTTGATAATGCTACAGGACAGGTGAGCACAAGGTCAAACCCAAATATACAGACATGTTCAACTCAGGTGCAATATATTCAAAATCTCGTCAACAGCACAAGGTCAAACCCGAGTTTTTGAAACTGGATTCAACACAAGTGAAATTTCAAAAATCAACATGAACAGATGCGTTCAAAGTCAAAACCAGTTGCAACATGGATGTCACAAGCACTGACCGAAGTGAACAAACCAGAAGAAAACCAACTAAACCAACATGAACAAGTACCAGATATAACATGAGACAACCCAACATATACATGCAAATTCGACAAGAAACTGAAGGCAATAGGTCCAGAGTATCACACATACAAACAACAAAAACCAAGGCTACACAATGAACTGCATGAAACAGTCATGAACAATGCACAGCAGCGACCGAAGATAACAAATACAACACAAACTGCAGTGGACAGCAAAAATGATCAGCCATCAAAGTACAAGTGCAAGTGAAACACAAGAAGCAAATGCTACCATGACTCGAGTGAATGCTACAGCAACGAAGACCAAGGCTACAATGTGCATAGATATGCAAACAAAACAAGCTACAATGAATGCATCAATAAACCAGTTACAACAATGCATCAGTGAGCAACACAGCAACATGAATACAGATTCAAGCCAATCCTAACAGCATGAATCGAGCTCATTAAAGGCCGCAACAGAGTACATCAAAAGCAAGAACAAACAACAATCAAACAATGACACAGCTACACGATACCACAATATCAAGTTCAGGTGACAACAACCAAACAGTGACAATGCAGACACAACTGAAATGAGACAGGTCAAGAAATGGAGTATCAAAATGATGCAAATAACAACAAGTACAGGCCGCAACAGTATGCACCAGTCCAGGCTACTACATGAAGCAAACAGAATGAATGAACTCGACCAATAACCAAGGCTACAAAGTGCGCAGTGACTATAATAAGTAGCAGTATGCAACATGATGAAGCGGTAATGATACAAGCACTTATACAAGTCTCGAAGCCAGAAGAAGCATTAAAAAATACACGAATGTGACAAAGTCAAATGTCACAAATTAAAGTCAGATTCAAACCGTGGTAGCAAATGTAATTGACCAAGTCACGAATCAACAACGTGACCATCAGGCAACGATAATACGAAATTGACAAAGTCAAATAAATCATCATCGTTCAACAAATATCAGATGGCCGATAGCATAAAATTGAAAAAATCAGACGAACGAGAATTCAGGAAATTGACTCCTATAAAAACCCTAATCATCATCGGCAATTATTCCATCGAGTTCAAGCAAGCCAAATCCAGAAAAGCAAAAAGCATAAAATTACTTACCGAAGCATGTTCGAACTCGATCAATTTCAAGAGCCGTAAGTAAAACAGAGAAGCAAGCGATCGACGAAGCAAACAAAGTGACGATTCCTCCTTTCGATCAAGCAACCAAAAGCCGGCATCTTTGAAATGTCCAAATCCCTAATTTAAGAGCAAAAAGGAACGAGATCAAGGAAAGCCCTAATTTTTCAAAGAGATACGAACGAAAGAACAACGGCCGCCATCTCCAAATAAAGGAACAAAGAAAGGAACGGGTTAAAATATAAAAGGGGGGCCGGCCTATTATTTTAAGGGCTTTGTATTTTAATTAGGGTTTTTGGTTTTAAATTATTTTTAATTTGTATTTCCCTTTTTAAACCGTTTTAATTTCTAGTCGTGTGACTAGGGGACAAGCTACCTGGCGTAGCTTGAGAATTCGCAACTCGGTGGTTGAGTTGTGGCAAGGTTTTGAGCGTAGAGTTAGATTAGTCAATAGAGGGTATAGCGAGTTTACGTGTGTAAGCGAGGGACTATCTAATTTCTAGTAGAAACCTTGGGGGCAGCACGTAGGCAGAGTTTTGCCGAAGCTGGGTAAATTCTGTGTTGTTCTGTTTTTTCTGTTATTTATATTCTGCGATATCTGTGCTGCTATTCTGTGATCTGAATTGAATATTTTATAAGCTTCCGCAATTAATTTTTATAATTTACACTATCACCCTATTCACCCCCCTCTAGGGTGAAATCGATCATACAAGTGGTATCAGAGCTAGGAATAGAAATCAACATTTGTTTTAAAAATTCGATTTTATTTGGAAAAAAAATCAATTTTTAAAATTTTGAATTTTTTAAATGGCTACTTTTAATAATGCTTTTGCAGAAGGTCAATCCATAGTTAGACCACCAATGTTCAGTGGTGAATATGCTTACTGGAAAAATAGAATGCAAATTTTTCTGAAAACCATTGACGCTTGGAATATTGTTGAGACAGGTTATAGAATACCAACTATAACTGTAGATAATCAGGAAATAGAGAAACCAAAAGATCAATGGACAGAACTAGAAAATAGATTACAAAATGCTAATGCTAGAGCTATGAATTCTATTACCTGTTCATTGGATCAATTTGAATTTAATCGTGTCTCACATTGTCTAACTGCACAGGAAATATGGCACACACTAGAAGTGACTCACGAAGGAACATCTCAAGTCAAAGAATCCCGCCTTGCCATGCTAAGCAGCGAATACGAGAATTTCACAATGGCGAAGGAAGAAAATGTCAAAGAGATGCATGGACGACTTTCCAATATCGTTTACAAATCAAAAGCTCTTGGAAAATCATACACAGAGTTGGAGATAGTCCGAAAAATCCTTAGAGTCCTTCCACGAAAATTTGAAGCAAAAGTGACTGCCATTCAAGAATCAAAAGATTCGAAACAAATGAAAGTCGAAGAACTCATCAGAAATCTCACCACTTATGAGCTAGAAATGAAATTCAAGGAAGAGCGGGAAGGAGGAGATACTCGAAAGAAATCAATAGCGCTCAAAGGAACAACCGAAAGTGATGATGATAACGATGAAGATGATGGAGCAGCAGAGCTGGCGCTACTAATAAAGAAATTCAAAAGGTGGAATCGCAAATACGAAAATCCAGCTCAAAATCATGAATTGAAAAGCAGAATAAGCAAAGCACTTGACTACTCAGAAGAACAGGAGATCATCTGTCATACGTGCAACCAACCTGGACACATCAAGCCCAATTGTCCTCGAAATCGACGCGACTTTGGAAAGAAACAGAAAAAGAAAAGTTTTGCAGCCACTTGGGATGAAATGGATGAGAATGATAAAAGTACTAGCAGTGAGAGTGAGAAAGCAGATATGTGCCTTCAAGGAAATATAACTGATAGCGACGATGACGAGCCAAGCGAGGTATCAAAACTTACTCACTCTGAATTACTTATTTATTTCCACGAAGTAAACGGCTGTTTTGAACGACTTAGGGAAAAATACGCCAAACTTGAATCTCAAAAGGATACTTTGATAGAATGCAATAAAAAACTTGATCAATTAGTTAAGAACTATCAATGTAGAATCCCTAAGTGTGATAAGTGTCCAACATTCGAAGAGGAAATTAAAAAATCAGAAATCAATATAAAATCACTTGAAAATGAAATTCTGATTTTAAAGAGAATGAAAATACTAGGAGAGAGAATTCTATTAAAAAGTGCACATAATTGTTAAATGAAAATGAATCTCTCAAATCACAAGTCCAACAACTGTCTACTACTTTAGATAAATTTTCCAAAAGTGAAAAATCGTTGAATATGCTACTAGGAAAGCAAACGGTTAATTCGGTTAGACAAGGACTTGGATATAATAGTTTGAAAATTGTTGAAAGCAATATTAATCAAGTTAATTCTATGTGCACAATTTGTAGAAAATTTGGACACGATCACAATAATTGTTTGTATAGACCCAAACATGTGAAAACTATACCGATTTGGGTTCCAAAAGGCACAAATATAAAATCTCTCAAAATTAAACAAATTTGGGTGCCGAAGGAAACAATTATAAATAGTTTTGGGTCTACACAAAATTATTTTTCAAAATTTTCTGACACTAACAACCATGGACCTATAAAAACAAATAGGTCACATAAATCTTTCATCGTGTAGGTGTGGTGGCAGGCTAAGAAACAACAATATTGTTCTCTGGATTTTTGGTTGTTCTGAGAACACAACGAGCAACAAAGCAAAGTTCCTTAGCCTAGTATAAAGGTGACAGAATCACAATGGACAACGATGAAAAATATCGTAAAGGTAAAAACAGGTAAAAGTATATTTATTTGAACGATATACTAAATGTGATAATCTGCACCATATTCTGAATTAAAATCAGCCAATATTGAGATGATGAAAAGATGGTGATTTTGACTTTGACTTATTCAACATAGTTGGTCAATTATGTTCTTATGCCAAAAACACTATAAAGTTCTCTAGATTCTTTGAATTACTTCATATATATCAGTTTGGATTAAAAATAGTGTTTTTGTTGGATATTACGATTGGTTATAATACGGCTGACTCTATATTCACGGTTTTCTGATTATTTACACGGCTTCAATTCAATTTCAAAAGAATGTCATTTAAATTGTTATTAAAATTGAATTTGAAATTTTTGGTGCACACTTCATGGTTTGGTCAATCAAATTCAATTGATGATAATTTTGAGTGAAAGAGAAATTCAGATGCAGATTACACTGGTAATCTAGTTGATAGAAAAATTACTAGTGAAACGTGATTTTTGTTGAGACATTTAGTAACTGCATCGTTTTTCAAAGAAAATATCTGCATATTTTTCATTTCAAATAATTTTCAAATAGCAAAAAATTTTCTTATAAAACCCCCTCGAGAAAATCATTTTTGACCATATTTTCAGATTAGTCATTTTGAAAAATTGGTTTCATAATTATTTTTGAATTTGATTTTAAATGACTATATTGACTAATCTGATTCCCTAATGATTATCGAAAAGAAAAATAGTGATTGAAAAAGCGATGAGTGTTGATATTGATCATATATTATAACTCGAGAAAGTATAATTAGAAAATTTCTTTAGAAATTTAAACAAGAGTTATAAAACTTTTTGTTGGTAAAAATTCCATGATCATCTCTATATCTATCATATTTCTAACGACCATCACTCATCAAAATTCTATATAGTTTGTCGATATGTGGTACTTTAAACAGGAATCGTTCGTTTTTCATTTTTATATTTTTTTTTTTAAAATAATAATAATAATAATAAATACCAAAGTATTCACTCTCATTTAAAAGTCCTCACGGTTATGCATGGGTGAATTACTTGGAATTTGTTATGTGCTTCCATGCTCATTTTAAAGTTCTCACGGTTATGCATGTATGGAACGCATATCAAAAGTTGATATTTAAAATAAACAAGTTGATTCTAATCCCATTTAAAAGTCTTCACGGTTATGCATGGTTAGAAGATACTTGAATTCATTTTTTTAAAAATAAAATTGGAATACTACTAATCTCATTTAAAAGTCCTAACGGTTATGCATGGTTAGTAGATATTCAAATTCCTGATATAAATATACCACAAATAGACACAACTGTATGGTTTTATATGATGACATCATTTCCATCATTCTAAAAGTGGAATATGCGCCTAACAAAACATTTATGATTTTTGTTTGACTTTTTATCGAAATTTAATATTTATATTCAATTGAGTTTTAATGTTGGATTGATATCGATTACTTTATCTCTATTTTCTCTAACACTATTATTCTTTTGCTGATAACAAAAGGGGGAGAGAAAAGTTAAGATTTTGTCTAATAAAATCAAGCAAAGGTCAAATAATTTTATATTCGCATCTAAGCACATTTGCATATTTCTATTTGTATGCATATATGTAAGGGGAGCATCGTGTAGAGAGGAAGCATTTAAATAGGGGGAGCAATTAGGATATATCTATGATCAAATACATTTAACATATTCAAAATCTTAAATATATGTTTGTTATCATCAAAAGGGGGAGATTGTTGAATATGCACTTATATGATTTTTGTTTGATGATAATAAACATATATACATTCGTTTAAATGTATTTGTTAATATACTATTTTATTTTTCACAGTTTAAATAAATATTTGCTGAATAAAATAAATAACACAAATTTTGAATTCAAACGAATATTTTATTCAAACAAATATTTATTACAATTTTGAATAGTACAATTTCAAGCTCTCACTATACATATACAACTTTGATTACAATACATCACAATTTCATATTTACACAATTTCATATTTACAGTTGACCTCACTACATATCACTCACACTCGTATTTATCTTCAACTTTATTCCAGTTATAATCCAGCATCTGAGCAATCTGCAAAAATAAATTTTGACACAGTAAAATTGAAAAGGAAATATTTTTGCAGTATAAAATAAAACGTGAATTTTGAAAATATTATTTGCCTCGGTTATTTGGTTGTTCGTCGTCATTTAAATTTGAATTCATCACACACGAACAATGTGACATGCACAGTGTATCACTGTACATGCCACAAGGCCGTGCACACCGATATACACTTGATAATGCTACAGGACAGGTGAGCACAAGGTCAAACCCAAATATACAGACAGGTTCAACTCAGGTGCAATATATTCAAAATCTCGTCAACAGCACAAGGTCAAACCCGAGTTTTTGAAACTGGATTCAACACAAGTGAAATTTCAAAAATCAACATGAACAGATGCATTCAAAGTCAAAACCAGTTGCAACATGGATGTCACAAGCACTGACCGAAGTGAACAAACCAGAAGAAAACCAACTAAACCAACATGAACAAGTACCAGATATAACATGAGACAACCCAACATATACATGCAAATTCGACAAGAAACTAAAGGCAATAGGTCCAGAGTATCACACATACAAACAACAAAAACCAAGGCTACACAATGAACTGCGTGAAACAGTCATGAACAATGCACAGCAGCGACCGAAGATAACAAATACAACACAAACTGCAGTGGACAGCAAAAATGATCAGCCATCAAAGTGCAAGTGAAACACAAGAAGCAAATGCTACCATGACTCGAGTGAATGCTACAGCAACGAAGACCAAGGCTACAATGTGCATAGATATGCAAACAAAACAAGCTACAATGAATGCATCAATAAACCAGTTACAACAATGCATCAGTGAGCAACACAGCAACATGAATACAGATTCAAGCCAATCCTAACAGCATGAATCGAGCTCATTAAAGGCCGCAACAGAATACATCAAAAGCAAGAACAAACAACAATCAAACAATGACACAGCTACACGATACCACAATATCAAGTTCAGGTGACAACAACCAAACAGTGACAATGCAGACACAACTGAAATGAGACAGGTCAAGAAATGGAGTATCAAAATGATGCAAATAACAACAAGTACAGGCCGCAACAATATGCACCAGTCCAGGATACTACATGAAGCAAACAGAATGAATGAACTCGACCAATAACCAAGGCTACAAAGTGCGCAGTGACTATAATAAGTAGCAGTATGCACACATGATGAAGTGGTAATGATACAAGCACTTATACAAGTCTCGAAGCCAGCAGAAGCATTAAAAAATACACGAATGTGACAAAGTCAAATGTCACAAATTAAAGTCAGATTCAAACCATGGTAGCAAATGTAATTGACCAAGTCACGAATCAACAACGTGACCATCAAGCAACGATAATACGAAATTGACAAAGTCAAATAAATCATCATCGTTCAACAAATATCAGATGGCCGATAGCATAAAATTGAAAAAATCAGACGAACGAGAATTCAGGAAATTGACTCCTATAAAAACCCTAATCATCATCGGCAATTATTCCATCGAGTTCAAGCAAGCCAAATCCAGAAAAGCAAAAAGCATAAAATTACTTACCGAAGCAAGTTCGAACTCGATCAATTTCAAGAGTCGTAAGTAAAACAGAGAAGCAAGCGATCGACGAAGCAAACAAAGTGACAATTCCTCCTTTCGATCAAGCAACCAAAAGCCGACATCTTTGAAATGTCCAAATCCCTAATTTAAGAGCAAAAAGGAACGAGATCGAGGAAAGCCCTAATTTTGCAAAGAGATACGAACGAAAGAACAATGGCCGCCATCTCCAAATAAAGGAACAAAGAAAGGAACGGGTTAAAATATAAAAGTGGGGCCGGCCTATTATTTTAAGGGCTTTGTATTTTAATTAGGGTTTTTGGTTTTAAATTATTTTTAATTTTTTTTTCCTTTTTAAACCGTTTTAATTTCTAGTTGTGTGACTAGGGGACAAGCTACGTGGCGTAGCTTGAGAATTCGCAACTCAGTGGTTGAGTTGTGGCAAGGTTTTTGTGCGTAGAGTTAGATTAGTCAATAGAGGTTATATCGAGTTTACGTGTGTAAGCGAGGGACTATATAATTTCTAGTAGAAAACTTGGGGCAGCACGTAGGCAGGGTTTTGCCGAAGCTGGGTAAATTCTGTATTGTTCTGTTTTTTCTGTTATTTATATTCTGCGATATCTGTGATGCTATTCTGTGATCTGAATTGAATATCTTATAAGCTTCCGCGATTAATTTTTATAATTTACACTATCACCCTATTCACCCCCCTCCCCCTCTAGGGTGAAATCGATCCTACAGATGTACATTATCAATGCTTTCACTTGGTTCAAGTACACAAGTACGAACTCTTATGATATGAGGCATGTTACGCATCTACACATCATGATATACATTAGTTTATGTTCTTTTCTCTATTTGATTGGTCTATTTTTGATGTTTAATATAAATAATTCAATTTATTCTTAAAACCGAATGATATAGAATAGAATTATATATTGAAATTATATTTTTGCCGATGCTCCTTTTATAGTATATATTCCACTAACAAAAAAATCTATGAATTTCTATAGTCCTTATCCCATTCCAACACCATGCAACAACCTTATTTCCCTTCTTTATGGAATCTTTTGTTGAGTTCGCCATCTTATTTATGATTATGATTAAAATTAAACATGGAATTTGATTTGGTTTGATTTTCTAGCTTATCTCAATTCTTACATGACAAAAGATGACCGCTGAAGAATATGAGAAAAAAATTTGAGGAATGTAAGGAAAAGATTATAAATCATTAAGCATTCAAGTATAAGTTTCAAATTAAATCCTCTACATTATTTCGTATTTTCTTAATTTTGTCTTTTGTAAATTGAATTCAATTTCTGTAAATATTTATATTAGTCAAGTTGGAAAATAATAACAAATTAAATATCTATTTAGGTACATATGATATAGAATTAAGCTACTCTTTTATGCATGTTTTTTTGAAATGGTACTTAGATACAACATGTCACTGGGACAATATAACACAAATCACACGTCAATATATATTCGAATCACACTACACAAGTTTCGAACTTGTGACCTCTTACACCAAAGTTAAATCACTTAATCACTGAAACAACAGTGCTTGTCTCTTTGATGCATGTTAGGGGTGATAGGTATGTAATTGTCATAGTCTTAGTCTAATTAGAAGTTGAAGAAACATAATGCATGTTAATGTCATGTATTATAAGCCATTTGCCTGATTTGCTCCTACTAATTCTATTGGAAAAAATATGGTGCATTAATGGAGCAGGTACGTACTCTGTCTTATTTTCTCGTAATGTTAATGAAATCCATACTTTGGTAACATATATCAAAGATAGGTTTAATAACTCTTTATAAACATACTGCATGCAAGAAAAGACTTCATGGTTGTGGCTATGATGCATTGACCTTGCTTAACAAGTTGTGGAAATGGGATTTGAATGTGATGAGTTCATTGCTCGTACAGAGTCCTTTTCATTTTATTTCTTGTGAATCATGTTAGAAATGAAATAACGAGTGTACCATAGTGTAACAAAATATTTTTAACTTGAATCTCCAAACTACATATGTTGTATAAAAGATAAATTAAAAAGAAAAAGTAAAATAATTATTTTAATGTTGAATAATTCAAATGTGAATCTCTTGAAATGCGAAAGAACTGGATGATAATAATTATACTTGGAAAACAGTTGTATTTCCCAATTTCAATCTTAAGGTGTACACCATGAAATATTTTGCCATGTAATGCAAAAATTGACGATCGTTTCTAAAAAAGATTTCTCATAATTTTTATCACATTATGATGTCACAAAACATTTTTATCACATGATGAAGTCTTTAAAATTTTCTATATTTTATTTACATGCTATTTTCACTGTCTTTTTATTTCCTTTATTCTGTGTTGAACTATTTTGTCTTTCTCCATAGAAAGCCATAATGACCAAGGTGATTCATCCAATATTTCACCATTTGTTTAGGTCTATACAAAATTGTTTGCATTGCTTATTTAATTTATATAATGAAGAAGATTGGGGCTAGCTTTAATAAAGATTTGAGAAATGTTATCCTTTTTCAACGTTGGGCAGAATTAGTTCATATTGCATGTGAATAACTTTATTTTCTTTGAACCTCTGTATTATAATTCATTCTCTTCCGAAATCAACTAAAAAGAAGCATGCCTGCTGATACAATAGTTATATAATACTATAGTATTTGGTATAAGACATCATTTTTGCAACAAATTCTCCAAAAATTGTTCATCCATATTATTGCAGGATCGTCTTGATAGTATAGAGTTTGCTCGGTGTCTTTTACTTCAAAGTGGGGATCAACTAGAACTCAGATGGGTCATCATTAGCCCCTTTTGTTGAATCATATTGCTATTGGGAATGATGACTATTGGAGATCAAATTATCGATGTTTTTTCTTTAACAGTATCACTTTAAATGCTTTTTATGGCCATATGCCCATAGTATAAGACATGTAGGAACATTTGAGATTAAAGAGATCAATGAAAACAATGCTTACATTATGTTGTCATATATAATTAGGGAACTACTTCATATTTTATAAAGGGATCAAAGCAACTAGATCATCCTTCTGATCTCTATAATTTTCATGTAAGTTGTTTGAAATAATCTCCTTTCAATTCAAACTTTTTATGACCCATTTTCATTTCACTATATATTAATATCGTACTGAGAAAATAATGGTTCATACATGACAGGTTTATACTTTATACATCTGCATCCAATATATTATTGCTGGTCCATTAGGTTAATCGTACACCGCATATTAGGCCTAAGGTATAATTACACATTACACAACTTCCTTTTTTTCAAATAAATAAAATTAAAAATTTGATTACTCGTTGTGTGTTTTTTACTTGTATAATAAACAAATAGCAGGCTTTTAAAGAAAGGGGGTGCTTTCACAGGTCAAGTCAGCTAAGATCATCCTTATTTGGTATTAATTAAGTACAATTAGTTTAATGTGCTGTTCAAGTCTTATAGAATAGAAATAACACCAAAAGAACCACAATTACTCTAGCAAGGTGTGCTATTTTCAAAGAGTTTCACTAAAAACCATATTTTAACATAGGAATGAGAAAAATTAGAGTTTGGTATATGATTTATATAAAAAGGTGAATTCCAATACTGGTTGCCGATGCTTATGAACACATGTAGATCTATTATGCTTTCTAACTATGAAAAAGAATTGCAGATTTTAATCTTCATTCATTGTAATTTCAATATTGAATGTGGGTTCTTTTGGAAGTTTGGCATGTAAAACTATACTAGCATGCTTCTTTAAATGATTCAGTTCACAATTATTCATGTATTGGATTCACTTAGCTTTTGTTTTTGAACACAAATAAATAATGATTGCTATTATATACTGTTTGTTTTCTTTGTCTTGGTTTCTTTCTTTTTCACGTAGAAAATAATAATGGATATGATTACTGTTGCGCTTTGATCTTCCACAATGGATATTTGATACATTGACATATGATACTATCATTTGAATTCTAAGTATATTACCTTTAGAAAAAATAATGAAGAGAAACCTCTGCATTATTGTTCTTTTTTTACAAAAAACCTACTTAGATTGTTAGTTTCTGGCATTTGTATTACTGTTCTTACCAGGTCATGCATTAACCAATGTCCCACAAAAAGGTTATTTATAGCATAACAACTAGTCCACTGGCTTCTGTACTATTGCTCTTACCAGGTGATGTTTTCTTGCCTCACTCTCTCTTATGGAGTTTCTGTTTTTCATTTTATAAGCCGAACTGGATCTTCGTTCTTCAAATCATAATTATCAAACATCCCCTAAAATTCTATGGACTAGCTTCTGATGTTCTAAATGGACAGAAGTCATACTGCACTATCCTTTTACATTAAATAGATTGTATATAGTTTGTACACACATATTTTTAGTTCTACATATATATATATATATATATATATATATATATATATATATATTTGTGTGTGTAGTTATTTGTAGTACAATACCCACTGCGTTGGATTGCTACGTCATTTTTAAGTGATAGCTACATATTTTTCTTCCTTTGGAACCATTTTACTTTGTGAATGTTTGACATAACAATTACTAACATTTAGATTGCTTATTTGATTATTGTAGATGTTAGAGACAAAATATCAAAAGAAGAGTAAAATGAACTCAATTGTTTGACTGACCTATAAGTAAGTTATTGATGCAAATATATATGAAATATATGTATGGACATCATAAAAGTTGATTGAATAATATGTATGAAATACTATGTATGGATATGGAAAAAATTGTTCGAATGATATATATGCACATGCCAAAAAAAATTTGAACGATATGTATGAAATAGTGTGCTTTAATTAACATATTTTTTGATCAGTGAAAATATTTTATATTTATATGCAAAGAAAAAATGGGTAAATGGATATTATATATGGGAAAAATTGAAACAGCGATGGATAAAACTATAAATTAACATATATTTTATAGTGTTTAAAAAACGCTATCATTTATAAAACGCTATAAAAAGTAACCATAGGAATATGAATAACAAACGCTATAATATAACTAAATATACGATATAGAAATATGCAAACCGGTGTTATACAAATATGCATACCGAACGCTATAAAATATGCAAAGAAGTCGATGTAGAAATGTACAGTTTAAACGGTATAGGAGGTAAGATAGTGTTTTTGCTTAATAGCACCGAGAAAACGCTATATAAAATTTATATTCCATAGTGTTTTTGTTCCTGCTATTTAAAGTTTATTGTCTACCATAGTATGTCGTTTAACGACGTTCTCTTAAATGCTGGTTAGTTATAATAGCATTTTTTAAATGCTCTGAAAGCCCCAGTTGTTGTAGTGTGCGTTTTTTTCTTTCTTTTGTGATATTATTGGACTTAAAAAAAAACGTTTCAAAAATGATTTTTTAAATACAAAATGGGCAGAAAAACATTTTAATTTTGAAATGTCATCAGTCCAAAAAGAGAAGGGACCTATACATATTTTGAAGCAATTGTTGAAACCAGTATAATTTTTAGTAGCATTTTCATTAATTCTTTAAAAGAAATTGTGGAACAATAGTAACATGGACCACGTGATAAATGAGACGAACAAAGCACTGTTTATTTACTCTCCTCGCGTTCATACCGGTTTATTACAGTCCTGATGATCCATGAATTATACCAGAGGGATGCATGTTTTAGTATTCATAACAGTTAGCCCAAAACTTGTAGATAAGAAACAAAGAATAGTCGAAAGCGTGTTTCAATCTCTTAAAATGCTTTAGTTATTCACTATATTAAGTACGTGGTCGAAATACAAATGTCATACCTAAAATTTGGTATTTAAGAAATATATTAACAAAGTTTCAACTATTCGTAATTTCATATGTAATTTTGTGATAAAAGGTCGGTGGAATATATGTGGAGTAAAACCAGCGTCTCTCGGTGAAATGGTAAAATTGTTCATTAGCCTTCGTGTAGGATTAATTGTAGACATAATTAACAGATTAATGAGTGTAGCACATTGTTTCAGGACAAGAACACAAACAGTGTGGTTGGGTTGGAAGCACTACCTTTCACACAATGAAGCTTTTAACTGTAAGTTTAAATAATGTAATCAACATGAAGGCTTATGTCAAAAGGTTCCTTTACTTGTTCCATTTTTCTTGGACGTCCATGTCATAATTAAGCATGAAGGTGTATGTATGTACAAACATTTGTATTGTATTTATCCTGCAAGCTTTGTCATGCTTGCTACAAAACTGTTGGGATGCTGACAAAAAAGCAAGGGGAAAAACAGTGTCCAAACCTAGTATGAAAGCAAATATTCCAAGTGCTGTGTTCTGTCTGCTTTACAAGTAATTCATTTTCCCACCTTGCGGAACAAATCTTCATTACATTACGTAACTCTAATATCACAATTAACATTACGGACAATTCCTTTATTATTCTGTTATATTGGTGTATTCCGTTTATCTTTGACGTTCTTACCATACTTATACATGAAGGCATATGTTAAACATTTGCACTGTATTTATCCAACAAATGCTATGCTCACTGCGCTTGTTAAGAAACGTCATATTTCATTTATTCTCGCTATTAATTAACGGCATGCGGGCATAAACAAAAGAAGAGAGAAAAAACTGGGAATATATAGCAATTTCAATCATATGATGCAAATAGAGCAGACATATCATCTCACGTTGTCTTTCCGTAATCTGAAAACCTACTTTGGTATGAAAACAGGGGAACACACCTGGTCCTATTGTCCTTTCCCAACTGGCAAACCGATCAAAATGATACTTTTGCAACATGTCGTCTGAAAACACAAGTTATCGTTTACTTTTCCTGTACGTATGTAATCATCATATTTATTTGGACAAATTTTCGATCGGGACTAGTTTACGAATCAATTTCGCCATCGGATTTTGGTTTGGAAACTTATTACCAAACAGGGCTGTTTTCTGCCCAGTCAGTAGCACAGTCACAAATTTAATTTTCCCCCATGCGCAAATAAGAGTTGCGCAACTATAAAATGGCGCAACTCATAGTCGCGCCTAGGCGCAACTCCTGATAAAACAGAGGCAGCAGCAACCATCCTCCCCATTCCACCAAAACTCTTCCCAACCCTTCTTCCATGGCCAAACCCAACAACTCCCAACCCAAATTTTAGCCAATTACCACCATTTTTTCACAAAATTATCAAATTTCTTCCTCTTTCTTCGATTAAACCAAAGCTACGCCTTAATGCTATTTTTAAAATATATTATACTTTACTTTAGACATTATTATAATAGCGTATATTACTACATAGTAAATAGTTTTACGGATCCTTAGAGAATGGTTATCTCAAACATCCTTTGAATTACTTGTATTTCAATTGTTATTTCACTTGAGTTGGATTTAATGATATAAGAATGTTAATCCTGAATGTTTTATGTTTTACTTTACACTTGGGTCAGACTGAGTGATACAGCTTTTGAGACTCACCTTTGGAGTCAGATCATGGCTTGTAGATCCATCTATCTATCCAGCTTTCAGCTATTCAATGATTCCAGTGATGTATTCTGATCTTATATTTGACTATTGTATTTGACATTTCTGTTGTATCTTATTTAACTCTGTTATATATACAGTAGCTTCATGAACTACTATTCTCTTATTTCCGCTGCATTATTGTTATACCACTATGTGTCTGTAATTCTATGATTTATTTATTTACTGTATATGTTGAGTTCTGCCAAATATAATTAACAATCTGATATTTTCAGCACTTCAAATCTGGCAAGTGTGGATGCGAATGGTTGAAAATATCAGAATGCTACATGATGCATGTTATCAAAGTTATTAACAACAAATTCAGATCTAAGTCCAAGGAAACAGACTATGCTCACATTCTCGTAACCATTGCAATGTATAATTTGTGGAAAGAAAGAAATATGCGTGTACATAATAAAGGCAGCAAAAAAAAAGAGCAGATTTGGTTAACTATTAGCACTCACAGCAAGATCATTTTTCAAAAATCTAAGAAAATTATTAAAAACCAAACCAAGTTCGCTTCCATTGTCGATGACTGGATTTCTGAAGTGGGAAGCAATTAAGCACTTAGAAGTGTATTTATCGCGACCAAGAAGCTTCCAAATTGACAAGCTTTCTAACAATCTGACTCGTGAGTCTAACTCCTACAATCAACGGGATTTTGTGGCTGATACTGTGAGTAGGAGCTCGTATGCAACTGGTAGCAGTGAATCTCACTTCAAACAAGTTTCAAAAGCTAATAATTTGAACTTGTAGAGCCGTCATGACTGACAACTTCCATCTGAAGAAGGAAGCGTCAGATCTGCGTCGAAGTGACGCCAGATCTAACAATCCTACTTTCTTATCCAATAGATTCAACTACTCGAGCAATGATGAAAGACGTAGGGGTATGACAGGAGAATTGAACGAGAGCTTATCATATTGGGAACGTGGTGAAACGAGTGCAGTGAAGAAAGGAGACATGAGGGCTTCGGCTTTGTGAATCGCCTTCCGTCATTTTCGAGTATAGCTCGAAATATTTCTATAAAGTAGTTTACGTCGGCAATCCTACTTAGGGTTTGTGAGTTTATAATGTTGTTTTCGGATAGAGGGGTTATCTACCCGACACTTTGTTATTTAACTTGGGCCGGACCCTTTTTACCTTTTATTTGGAAAAAAAATATTCGGAAGAGTTGGCACTGGTTTAAAAGTATAAACAACAATACCGAGTTAAAATAAAATTTGCCTTGCTTAAAAATAAGTATACTAAAGTGGTGCATTTTCACTCCAAAAATCTTTCTTTCACGTCGGTGGCAGGGGTTTCTATGAAATTTCGTGGTGTACTTGTTGTTAATGAGCAGATTCCTCGATATAATATTTAACCCCACCAGTTAGAATTCAAAATCAACACAGAGAAGAAAATAAAAAATGGAAGTCCAGACAGTAAAAGTCGAGGAGGAGCCCTCTGCTACGAAGAAGAAGACCGCCAGTGCCATCACATCCGCCCTCCTGATCCTTCTCGAAGCAGTCGTTGGCACCGTAGCCTTGGTCCCCCACTCCTCCTCCTCTTCCTCCTCCGACGACATGAAATCGATCAAACTCATCTACCGACCCACCCATTACCGCCACCGGTGCAAGGACGCCTTCTCCCAATCTGCCTCGACAAACTCCACCTCCAACCCCAAATTGCTCCTGCAAACCCTCTTCCAACTCACCACAGACCAACTTGTCTTTGTCCTCCAACGCTCGAAATTCCTACATCACCGCACATTCTATCCCACCACCAAATCCACCCTCTCCAACTGCACCTCAATTTCTGTTGTCGGTCTTGATAAGCATTCATTTCTGCTTTCTGCTCATACTGCCTTCATTATGAGTTCAAATTTTTTTTTACTTTCCAAATATGAAATACTGCATAGTGATTAATATGTTAGCATAATCTCTTTCATTAGATTTGACTTTAAATGTATTGTTGATGTATTAAATTGATTGCATGACATCCATCAGACCATTATTTGGAATATCCAATAAAATTTGAATGCGACTCCATATTTTATTAATTCGATACATAAACAATACTTCTCTAAAGTTTACAAACGAAGCTTGGTTCTCTAGGTAATTAAAAAAAAAAAAAAAACAATGCCAATTATTTATATTGTCCTATTTATTTCTTTATCTTAAGTTTACAATATGTTATTAATAGCAAAGTAGCTACAAAGCCATCTCGGAACTATTCATTTATTCGTACTCTTACTGGTTTCTAGGAAATTTCGTGCAGAATCCTATATGTATCACATTCAACCCCACCAGTTAGAATTCAAATTCAACCCAGCGAAGTAAATAATAAATGGAAGTTCAGACTGTAAAAGTCGAGGAGGAGCCTTCTGCTTGGAAGAAGAAGATCGCCAGCGCCATCACATCCGCCCTTCTCCTCCTTGGAGCAATCGTCGGTGCTGTAGCCTTGGTCCCCCACTCCTCCTCCTCCTCCTCGGACGCCATGAAATCGATCAAACTCATCTGCCGACCCACCCATTACCGCCACCAGTGCGAGGACGCCCTCTCCCAATCTGCCCCGGCAAACTCCACCTCCGACCCCAAATTGCTCCTACAAACCCTCTTCGAACTCACCTCAGACCAACTTGTCTCTGTCCTCCAGCGCTCGAAATTCCTACATCACCGCACAGTCTACCCCACCACCAAATCCGCCCTCTCCAACTGCACCTCCCTCCTCCACCGCGCCACCGACGAGCTCAACACCTCAATCGACCACCTCGCCCACCTACTCGACATCACCAGAATCCACATCATAACCGACGATTTAAAATTGCGGCTCAGCAAAGTCGTAAACTACGAGGAAGCCTGCATCCACGGGCTCCGGGACACCACCGGCAACGCCGCTGTACGGATGAGGAAATCTCTGACTGCCTCGCTTCAACTGAGCAGCAACTCCGTGGCGATCGTCGATAATATTTCTGAGGTGATTCATTCGTTTGATTTGGGCTACTGAAAGGGGGGGAAGAATTGAAGATGGATTTCCTTTCCTGATGCAGGTGGGGCACACGAATATATCTGTTTGTAGTGTTTTTAGAATCGTTATTCAATTTGTCAATTGAATATCCCTGATTCTTTTCTTCTTTTATTCTATTTTGAAAAATCTTTGAATTTACTGAAAAAATGATTGGTTACTTCAGTGAATGTTTTTGTTTTTCTGTTTCCAATCCGGTTTCTACTTTGTTGGTTACTGTAAGTCTGTTTCAAAGGCGTTGTGAAATAGATTGTTGTTAACTGTAAGTCCAAAAGACAGTGTGATTTTTCTGTTTTCACGGTCAAGTATCTATGCTTGAAGGCAAAGCAGTAAACTTGATTGATGACGTGTGGTAGCGAGAGTTATGATAAAGGAAGGCAAATGCAATCAACAAGGAATATTTACTTGCAAACGTGTTGGTGTTGCCTTGAAAGCAAAATAGGCCCACATGTTCCCCCACCTACCGCCATTATATATTCATTACATTACCAAAATAGATCATATATCTGCCTCACTCGCTTTTTATATTTAAACCATGCATGCCGATCCCGCACGTCCAAATCCATGCATGTTTGTTTTTATTATGCAGCCTTCGTATATTCCTTTTATGGCTCTACTCAAATTTATACTTTAAATGGGTAAAGCAACAATAGTTAAAATGAATCCGAGGTTGAATGAAAAAGCACGCCAATCAGAGCCGGAATGATCGACTGCTGATCTCAGTTGCTCAGCTTCCACAGCCGACACACTCAATAGCGCAGGTGGCTTGCGTCTTCTTAATTCATAAGTCGCTTTTTAAGTGTGAATATAATATATATAGAGCCATATATATATATATATGGTGATGGTCCGAGGAAGACTGACGTCGCTATAAGTCTGAATTTGATGGTTGGTGATCGGTGATGGTCCAGCGAAGACACTGATATTTTATCTAATAAAATAATTTATTTCAACTTGAGCAGATCAGATGATACGGGTGCACATGCACCTTGCGTACTTTAGCCCACAGCGACTGTGTACTTGGCGCCTCCCAAATACTTGGACCAAAAGCTTGACAACTTATGGTGACAGTTAGTATCACGTTTTATTAGCCGTCGTTAATTCCTTTGCTTGCAAGTTTGGACCGCTACTATTTCTGGAAAACGCGTGAGACGATAGTAGAGCGGATAAAGCACATCCTCTTTGTTTTTTTTTATAAAAGTGTGTCACTATATAGTATATTTAGATCTGTTTTTCTATTGGTCCATGTCGATGTGTTGGTTACAGAAATCATGTATAAAGGTCGGCTGAATGAAAGCAAACGCATGAACATTTTGAACCAAGTATCTCCGTGAAACATGTCTTTCTTTCTTATTCTTTTGTTCTTTAGTTACCAATGCAAACTTATGCTACGCACACATGATTCGACGTATGATTTATTTAACATTGATTTTTCTTTTTTCTTTTTTCAGTACAAGAAAGGCTGCCTAAAGCAGCAGCCGTTTGCGTCGGTTGATGACGGCCAAAGCAAACAGCCATCGTATGCCGACACAAGCCTCGAATATACAGCCCGACTTCCGAATAGCAAAATCATTAGTATTCCACCAAAACCTAAATCTCTAAAGCGACGAAAGATATTTTGCCCCCACCCCTCCACACACACACACCAATGCCGCCTCTAGCCGTCTAATCCCTCCAAAGCTCGCCGATAACTCTTTCCTCTTCAATTTCAGATTAATCTAGGTGTGTTTAACATTTTGATTTCGATAATTGGTTCATTATATGTCAGAAATTGTTGATTATTCCGTATTAGTTGATGATGATAATGCATTTGTTGATTTGGAGATATAATTAAAACCCTAATTTCGAAAATTAGTTGTTTATGGTTTTGATCATTGCGAATCGGTTGATGATTGTATTAGTTAATTTGAGGATATTAATTACTGGTTTGATTGTTTAATTTGTAATTAAAAATTAAACTTGATATAAAATCCAACATTTAGTGTATAATTATTGATTAATATGCTTATTGATAAGTTTGCACTAATGTTTGTTGTAGTTTAGAACAATGTTTGTTATAGTTTACGCAAAAATTAGTGTATAATTGTTGATTAATATGTTGTTAGATTGGTACGGTTAAACATAAGTAATATTTTTTTAATTAATTGATGTGTGTTAATTAAAATTATTAGCGGTTAGTATAATTATAAGTGCAAAATTCAAATTTTAGTTTACAAAATTGGTAAACTAAAATTTAAATAGTTAACCAAATTGTAAAATATGTTTTAAAAATTCAAATTTAGTTAATAAAATATTCAAATAGATGAATGAATTATAACATTGAGAAATGAAGTGAAGTGAAATAATAAATTAAGAAATATTAATTTTAGTTTGAAATAATAATTTTTTTTTAAACAAATATTCTACCAAAATCAACGCTAGCCTTCAGCGTCGCCGACGACGGCTAGAATAAGCGGCCAACTCTAACTGTCGGTAGTCAATGCAAATCTTTATATGCATATCAAATACACACGAGCCTGAAAACTTTTCATTCTTTCACATCAGAACATAAGATTCATTTAAAATTCAAAAATTAATGTATAATTATTGAATAAAAATGATTCATTGAGAGGACCATGAGAAATCCACTTCGTACCTTCGTCATCAAAGCCTCTTCGCTACTCTGAACTCTACACCTATACTCTCTTTATTTGCTTTTCTTTCTAGTGCTACTTTCTTTGTTCAAGTCGATATTTAGTAAGTAAGTAGTAAGTGAAGTGGTCATTGGAAAGGAGAAATAAGGCTCATTTCACGTAATCTATTCCTTCTACTTTATTCTTTTGTAAAGTTCTCTTTTGTTATGTCAAAGCAACGGTTCTCTCTAGCCTTTTCTTACTCGCCTTACTTGAAACCTGTCCATTTTTCTTCGTATATATAATTTAAAACTTCTCACTTCTACGCCTTCTGTACTTTCCGGCTCAAGCAAGAGCCACTACAAGAAAAAGTGCTATTAATTAGGGGTGTTACGGTTGCGGTGACCATCGTTATTACCACCAACCATAACGATAACCGTTGTTGACGGTTATAAATTCTTATAACCATTACCGCAACCATATATGATGGTTAACCATCGTATTTTTAATTTTAAAGCATGTCGTACATTTATTTTCAGTTATATGCATTATTGATGATAAATTGATATCGCTCTGGCTGTTTTTTGCAAATTTATTTATTTATTTATAAAACGACTAATATGCATGCACATGTTATTAGTTCATTAAGACACGTATTATTAATGTACAAGTCATTTCTTTAACTTAAATTACTAATTTTTATACTTTCATGTTAAATATTACACAAAATAATTATGTACAGTTGGTATGCTTAACCGCAGTTTTCAAATTCTTCAACCGTTACCGTAATTGTAACCGTTATAGATGGTAACATTATGAACGGTTGAGCGGTTCAACCGTAACAGCCTTACTATTAATAACAAGGGGGGATTGCATGAAAACTTAGGTTGCTATAGTTAAGTAGTTAGTGATTATCTATGTCAAAAGATTGCTTGTTTCAATATTGTTGTTAAACAAAAAAAAGTTTGGTGCCCTAACATTTCGTGTTCCCTCCTCCCTGTTCTTATGCCGCATTTCACCTTCACTTTTCCATAATCCAAAATTAGAAACCTATTTACTCACAAATCTTATCTTCGCTCATGAATTCCTGTTTAATTTCACCTCTTGATTTCGGTTGTCTTACCTCCTCTTAGCCCTAATTATCGGCAATCGCATCCCTCTCGATTTTCATTTTATTCACTTCATCATCCTAATCTCAAAAAAGATCGCGACGAGAAGCATCCAAGAGGCAGCACAACAGCGCTACGACTGATTTCAGACTTAAATCTATGGTGAGCGATGGTGACTCTAATTTAGGCAGCACGCAAGTACCTTTTAAACCTACAAATTATTTCGACTTACTTTCTGATAACTTAATGGCCACTGTAATCAAGAATTTTTTTGTTAATTGTTATTGTTCTCCAATTTTTGCATAAAAAGTTGTATTTCTGATCGAAGACCAAGATTGGATAGGAATATTTTTGCTGTTCAATATAGGTCAGCATTGCTAAGTAAAGATTTCACAAACTAGGTGGAAGAATCAGAATTATATAACAGCCAAAAGTAGAAGTGCATTCTTGATTCTCTGTAATTTTGAAATTCATCAACAATGTTCATAATTAAATTTTCATGATAAAAAAGATCTAAGGGACATGTTTAACTTAGTTTAGTGAGTCTGATTTTGGCTCCAATATTAACGTTGCACTTACTTTGGTATGTTGTGTGTAAATACTTTTGACAAATTATACGTAATCGATACGATAATTGGTTAATTTTATTTTAAATATTAGTTTTGACTCATGAACGGTTTTACAAATCAATTTCTTTTATGTAGATATTTAATTTTGAGATTCATTTTCTAGTGCTATTTGTGGAAAATTTTGTTGTTTATGGATAGAAATTAATAAATTATATAATTTGATAAAAAGTGATGTTACCTTACTTTTTTTAATTTTTTTAATAATTATTAATATTTAATACTTTCAATGCTTTATAGTGATTAGAAATGCGTAAGAAACAATGATTATATGGTTTGATACTATTATTGTTTGAAAATATATGCTTAATGAACTTGAATATGAATAATTTCAAAAAAAATTGAATATGAAAATATTTTTAGTAATTTCGTGTCTCAAAAGGCTAGAAAAATGTTCATAAGTAATTAAAATTAATTAATATGAAAATTTGAATTCGATTCGGGGGAGGGGGGGGGGTGTAGCTTTAGATTGGGGTAGGGTAATGAATGCATGTTTGGAGATTTCAAGGGTTTGGGCTTGACCAAAGGAATGGGTATGGGTTTTGTTT
Organism: Allium cepa; assembly: GCA_030765085.1. Taxonomy (NCBI): domain Eukaryota; kingdom Viridiplantae; phylum Streptophyta; class Magnoliopsida; order Asparagales; family Amaryllidaceae; genus Allium; species Allium cepa. Next base: position 7,864,892 of record CM060941.1, read on the forward strand.
AAGGAATTAGTTTTTACTTTCTTTTTTCCTTTTGTTTGTATGTAAATCTGATCTAGTTGAAATTGATTTGCACTTCATTTTACACGATATTTCGATAACTGAACATTTTTATTCATTCTAGTATTGTTCAATTCTGTTTAGTTATTCACTATACTGATAAAAATAAATTTATTCATTTTTTACAATTTATTAATTTTTATTGAATAACAATTGAAACTCCTTTTCATCTATCTCAAGTATATAAAATTATTTACACTGTAAAAATATTTTAAATTTAACACCAACACATTATCCAATTTAATATATTTCGTCAAAAAATTAATTAATTAATTCGGGCTATTAAAATAAAAATCTATTATTAAATAGACTCTAACTAAGTAGAAAGTGAAGTTTCAAAATAATAGTTATCACAAATCGAATATGGACATTTTTATTTTAATTAAATTCGTATAACATTACAACTTCAAAAATAGGGTTGTTACAACATGTCTCTTTTTGTTGGAATCAAACCTTTTGCAAATCTTCTAGCTCTCTTCTAATGCATGTTAATAAAATGACTGACAATGCCTCAAATTTAATTTGATATTAGGCTACATCATTTTACTTGTATGAGAGCTTGAAATTTTAATTACATCTTCTTCTGGAAAATAATTTCTAGAAATGTTTCCTTAAAAACATCTCCAAGTCATCATGCTTGAATTGGTTATGGTCATTGTGATATCTCGAAAATTTAGGCAAATAATATGTGATAATATTCTTTTATAAATTATTTAAAATTGGCAAATTATTCTTTTCCAAACAAATTAAATATATGTTTGTTTAAATATAATATATAAGGAGATTTTGAATAGAATTTGAATTTGAATTTGAATTCAAAGGATAAATATCTAAAAATAAATTGAATTTAAAAATAATATATATATAATTTTTATTAGTATATAATTAATTTTATATTATTTTCTTTAAAGGATTTTATAAATCTCTACCACTAATAAAGAAAATTGATTGAACAAATTTATTCGGTGTTCTTTTGAAATTCCAAAATACCGTTGCTTTTCGTTTACATGTTTGCACTCAAACAAAATATCAACGTATCCAGAACCAACGCAGAGATGACTTAAACCTTGTATAAATAAAAGAAATATATTAAACTAAATAGAAATTTAAAATATAAGTTATAAAAACATATTAAAATATATTAACACATGCATATTATAAATGTAAGTTAATTATAACATGCAAATGACAAATGTAAGATAATTAAACAAGTGTCACAATTTCTTTTATTTTCTTTTATTTTTAAAATCATAAATTAAGGCTATAAATATCTATACCATTCCCTTCTCAATTCTTTTTCTATCTTCATTTTTCAAACTCAAGAACCAAAAGCCTGTAAACAAATTCAAACCAGAAAATTAAACCAAAACAACAACCTTTTCAACTATCTCAAACCTGAAAACATCAAGCAATTTAGCTTCAGATCAAAAGCAAATTTCCAGTTTCAAGTTTGAGTAAGAATTCAAGCTTGCTTTAGTTTTCTAGTTCAAAAATCAAAAGTATTCCAGTTTCAACTTCTCTGACCAAACATCTTTTCTGGTGAGTAAACAAAACAATATCCTATTTTAACTTATTGCATGTGATGATTATATGAAACAATGATGTGATAATTGTTGTATAGATGTAAAATTTGCTTGCATGTCTCTGACCAACCATCCCCAAACATGCATTCATTATCCATTCCATTCCTTCTTCTTCTTCTTCTTCTTCTTATTTTTTTTTTTTTTTTTTTTAAAAACACAAACACTGTTACATTGCATTTACAGTGTCCTCCCTGTTACATATCAAACATCATTCCTGCTCACTGTTTCCTTCCAACTGCTAACATCATTTCTTAAAACCCACTACCATTTCTACCAATATCTCACTCATATCATCTCTGTACAAACTTGCTATCCTTTCCTCGACCGTAACTTGCTATCAACGACACACCTGCCAGGCCATACATCACCATTTCTGTAACAAACGTTTCACCGTGAAATTTCACATCCAAACCATCAAAATCCTGTAACATACTTACATATTCAACCTTCTCTCGGCCATAACACATTTCCATCCAACGCTATTGCTTTCAACCACACCATTACAAATATCATACTGCTGCAACACAACTTCATCTCCACAAGCAACTGCAAGTCCCCTGTGCAAACTTCCACTGTGCAGTTCTACAAACCTACCATCAATTACAGTGCATTGTGCACCAAGATACAATCACCACTCCTCAGTCATACACAAACTTCGCCCACTTCACTTACTGCTGCGGACAGCAACAACAAGCCACCATCAACTGTTACATTACTTCTGCAATTGCTTGCCCACAGCATACCATACTTCCCATTACTGTGAATCCATCACCATATCACTGTGAAGCAACTACAACATCTGCTGCTACATGACCTGCCACCAACATCACAGCACAGCACAGTGCACCACTACATTCATTCCTGTTCAAACCCTCATACAGTAATTCATAGTGCTCTTCTTTCTTACTGCAATCACCTTCAACCTGCCATTCCTTCTGTCAACAACCACTAGTACCATCCCTTCCAATACTTACTACATCCTTCCCACTGCCATCCACTGCCAACATACCCACTGCCTTCAAACAGCACATTCCCAATCATCTCCTCCATCCATCACAAAACACCACTAACTTCATCAATAGGACACTCACTGCCCTACCTCTGTTAACGACCACCCATCAGCAACCATCACAAGAAAAGCCATAAAAGAAAAAAAGAAAAAAAAAAACTTACGGGACTGCGGCTCAAACAAACTGCTGCTGCTCAAACACTCAGCAATCATCTTCTCCATCGCAAAACCCCATCTTTCTCTCGAAATCACTTCAAGACGCGAACAATCCACGGCCTCTCTACCGAATCCACGGCTTCAAAACAACTACCTGCTACCACAGCATCTTCGCAAACCGAATCGCCTACCTTCGATCCACAATTGCCTCCTAATTCAACAAACTCGAGCTTGCATTTCTCACCTTCACCTCTCCCAAACTACAAAACGAACCACCTTCCACTGCCTTGAACAGTACAAACTCCTCCCTCTACGCATTAGTTACAACTCCGGACTACCTCATCTCTTCCATTCGACTCCCCTAAACCTGTTCCATGCGACAGCCACCAATCGCGATCGCCTGAAATCAAACTCGAACCCGTAACCTCACTTCAATTGCTGGAATCAAACTCGAAACCTCATTTTGAAACAATTTTTTTTTTTTTTGAACTATTTGGGAATTCGTTTGCTTTGGGTTGTTCGGCTTGCATAATTATTTGGGTAAGATTGAGCGAGTGTGTTTTGTCAAGTAAGGTAGTGTTTGCTTGTGGGCTTATGGGCTGAGGTTGCAATATTTTATTATTATTATTATTATTATTATTCATGTAAAACTTCACTTCTCAATTCTGTTTGCTTTTCAAAAAAAACAAAACAAAACGAAGAGTCTCTCCTTGAAAAAAAAGTTCTTTTTAGTTTCGTTTGTTTTATTTCATGGAAAAAAAACCCCAAGTTGTTTCATTTTAATTTGTTTTACTTCTTCCTTTAAAAAAATAAAACAAACAAATAAGTTAGATTTAATGTTGTTTTCATTTGTATAGTTTCATTCATTTTTTTTAAGGTTCATTGCTGTTCTGTTTTCATTTTTCTTAGTTTCTTCTTCGATATATATATATATATATATATATATATATATATATATAAAATCTTTGTTTTATCTTTCAGGTTGCAAAAACAGAAGGAGAAAGATTGCGCTGCTAAGCTTGTCAAAAAAATAACTGCTCCGTTTGCTTATAATTTTTTTTTGCTTTTAACGTTTATCTATTGTTTTTATTCGTCTTTCATTGTTGTTTGCTTGCATTAAAAAAAATTATTCAAAAAAAACAAAAACAAAAATCATTTGTAGTTGCATTGTTAATACACGTTTATTTTCTGCTTTCCATTTCATCCTAAATTTTGATTAATAAAAACAATTAGACATCGATAACACTTAATTGTATATTGACAATTTGTCATCTTTCGACAATTTAACTTCTTGGTGTCTATGCTACGGCAAAGCAATAATAAGTTATAAATATTACGGTGATCGTAAATATTATACTGAATTGTTTCTCTGAAGGTACTTAAACCTTCGGCTGCATTGCTAAGGTGATTCGTGGTGCACCGATAAATCCTGCCCGTTACCTGGCTGAGAACTATCTTGTTGATTTAAGACAGAGTGTGATTATAAAAATTTTGGGTTAACTTAGGATAAATCATTTGTAATTAACCACTGCATTCATTTAGTTGCATTAGTTCATGCATATTAAAAAAAACTTCAAAATCCAAAACTAAAAAATTGTAAACATTCCTTTTCCTTTGAAATTTTTAAATCTTTTTTCTTTGAAATTTCAAAAATCCAAAAAAAAAAAAAAAATCAATTTTCCTTTTGATAAACAAATTTTATTTGTAAATATTTTTCCTTTACAAAAAAAAGTTCTTGAAAATGTCTGATTTTCCTTTTCCCTGCTCACTTGAATTTTACAATGGTTGTAAAATCAATATAATCCATATGATTTCACTCCAAATTCGTATGGATATTTTAACAACAATTATTGTGTAAATAATTCAAATTTCGAACAATAAAATTTTCAAATGATAAACAACCCTCAAATCTCGAAAATAGCATTTCATCTCTACATCAAATCTCTACACAACAAAATCAAATGATAAATGATTTGTGTAATTCGTATTTCTACGATAACTCGAGTTAAAGTTTTCATGGATTTCAAAATTTGAATTCAATTCAAAATTCAAACGATTTCGATGATAACCCATGTCATTTCAATTTTGAACTCCATAATGAATTTCAAAATCAAAATGAAAATGTGATCCACTTTTCAAATAATTTTGGCAGTGGGAATAATCTTGATTGCGATACGAGTGAAATTTTTTGTTCTCAACAAATCCAAATTAAAAATTCTCAAGTTAATAACCATAAATTGGATTTTGTTGAGCAAATGAACGAAATTTACGATGATCACACGAATTCGTTGTTTGAAACATATATGAAACAACATGAAAAACAAAATCGAATTCCAACTTGTGACGAGTTAAATAATAATCCACCTTCTACCCAAATCGATGATTTTCAAAAAACAACTATTGAAATTGGAAATAACAATCTTAACAAAGTTGTTGAAAAGACGGTAATTGAGTTGGATTTCAATTCTTTTGAGGGAGTGGAACCAAATTTAAAACTCGATCTTCCTTTTTTCGATTTTGAAAATTTGAAACAACAACTTTGGATTTTGAACTTGAGACATGTAATAAAGTTGTTGATAATCCAATAAAGGAAGACGAATTTAATCAACACGAATTTTATGGAATTTCCAAGGACGAGTTGTTAAATTCCGAAGGGGTAGATTAAATTCACCATTTTGGTTTTGAAATCAACAATTTTGAAAAATTAGTTGATGAAGAGCTTAACTTCCAATTTGGTGAAAATAAACTTGAACTTCAATCAATTGTTCTATCAACCCCGAAAATTATCGAAATGGAAACAACTCATACGATTTTTAATAAAACGACATTCGTTTTTCCAAATCAACGTTCAACTTCGAAATCTTTTGCGGTTTGGTTTTCCGAGCTTAAGTCGTGTCTCGCAAACTTGACTAGATAAATGAATCGGTCTTTGGAAGACTGTTTCATTTACTTTTTGACGATATACTTTCTGATCTCGTGCAAATACAGTTAATTTTCATTTAAATAAAGATCATTTTTTTATTTTTATTTTTCTCCTTCCACCTAGGTTGACTATGGGGACACAGTCAAAATCAAGTGTCGGGGGATACTTGTCTTCTTTTGATTTTTCATGATTAATTTTTCATTTTTTTTTCAAAAACTAAAAAAATTTCAAAAACAAAAGGAACTTTTTTTAAGCATTTTGATTTATTTTTAAAGAAACACTATAGGATAAATATATGGTTTTTGTTTATTAAATTGAAATTATTGAAAATTTATTCGTCTTAACAAAAATAAAGATAAAGTTTGGTTATAAATAACAATGGTTTAACTAGTATGTAGGAAGATTCATACGTGTTAATTATGAAATACATCCTAATTGAAAATCTTTGTTTTAAAAAGTGGTTGATTTAAAGTAAAGGATATAATATTTTTTTTGTCTTTTAAGTTAAGTGGTGCTAAGATTATTTTGCAAAACTCTCTCTTTCAAAAAAAATTTGAAAAAAAAACATATAAAAAAACATTTGTATATATGTAAATATTTTATTAACACCTACGGTCGACAAGTGTACACACTTGTGTGTACACTCGCCATGCTCTATATCTTTCTCACGTAAGCCCGAAAGGCGGTGCATGATCGGTATATCTGGCTCAGTTTATCTGAGCTAGGTGTATATATATAAAAATAATCTTTTTAATAACGCCTACAGTCAATAGGTGTTCACACTCGTGTGTTCACTCGCCATGCTTTGTGTTCCCCGTACATAAGTCCGCAAGGCAGTGCATGGGTAATATATTTGGCCTCAGTTAACCTGAGTTTGGCATATAAATTAAATATCAATAAAAATTCAAAAATACAAGAGAGAGTAAGTAATTGAAATACTAGCATTATTTTAACTTATTTGATTTAACTTGTTATTGAAAAGAAATGAATATACCACTTTGATAAACTTTGATAATCAACTAAGGATCCATTTTATAATTGCACTTTCTTATCAACCGAAACAATGAGTTAAACTGTAGTCTATTTGTTATGATAATTTTGTTTTTGTTGGAAACTTTGACGAGTAAATGACTTAAATCTCAAGATAATGACCAAAACCTATATTTAACTTATTTGTGTCAATTTAAAAGTAAATCTTTTATTTGTAAATATTTTCAAAATTTTGCATCCATCTCTTTGTAAATAAGTCTTGCATTTTGTAAATATTTTCATCCTGTATTTGGATTTTGTGGGTAGTATCCGCTGAAAACCCTCAAAGACAACACTCGTCCTACTGGGGACATCCAGAGGTTTAATGGCTTGTTGCAAACGCTCAATGCAATCGTGCTCCCTACAAAAAGGATTTATCTTAGTTTTTTTCCTTTATTCGAGGACGAATAAAAAAATAAGTGTGGAGGTATTTGATGTGCACGTAAATGTGCATATTTTTACCACCATATTTAATCTATTTAAATTAAATAAATGATCATATTGGGTATTCTAACTTATTTCAACCAAAATCCATATTAATTCCAAATTGTCACATTTCCATCTTCATATAGGGGCAAAACGGTCATTTATGTGCATATATTTATTTGAGAAAAATTAATTAGAAATATATATATGATTGTAGGAATTTGATCTCAAATAGGAGTGGTTTCATGAAGGAATATGCATGCACAAAGAAGATACAAAAGAATGAAGATGAAAATAATTCAAAGTGAAGAACATGGAGGACCCCACTTACCCACCTACCTTAATGTACAAATTAGAGACTAATGCACATGCTTATGGAATTAATGGCTTCATGTACACTTAAATGATGATTAGTAGAAGCTAATGATTACTTGGCCTTCACACTTTCTCAAGCGTATTTTGGGCATTCCCCAAAAATATGAATTAGGATTTAAGACATGTATATATACCCCTTATTATTCATGTAACCCTCCTCTTAGTTAGTCTTGCTTAGTTTTAGTTTAGGCTCAAAATAAAACTCAAAACTCTTTTTTCTTTTCATGGCTACTTAGCCATTTCTTTTATGTAATTTTTTATGCAACTTTAATATATTTCTCTTTTCTTTTCTTGTTTATTTCCTTTCATGTTGTAGTGTAGATTTACATTCATGCAAAGTAGTTTAGTTTTAATTCTTGTTAATTAGCTTCTCTTTTCCATTAGCTTTTATTTTTCTTTCCTTTTGCTTTCATGTTGTTAGCTACATTTGTTAATCAAATGACAAATATGAGAGACTAAACTCCTTCAATTTAGGGGTAATGAAGCTCTCTAATTATGAAGCTTCCACTATTTGTTAATTCATGGTCTTTTTTGTGCTTAATGATGATCAATGAAGTGTTTTATTTGTTCTTCTTGCTTTGAATTTGATAGCCTATATTGTTGACACCAAATAGGCTATACTTAAACAATCACTAACACAAATGGCTCTTCATCAAAATATGATTATGGAAAAAGAAAGTGATTTGAAATTAAAATTTGATGGTCTATATTTATAACCAATAGTTAATAGGCCATACTTAAAATAGATTTCATTTCCTTTTTCTTTTTCAAGTTTCATGAAAGTTAGTAAGTACTTTAAGGAATGTGTTATAGTTTGATAGTTTATGTTGGCTAATAAATAGCACAAATATGTCATACTTATGATAAGCACATCCATTAAAGCACTAATGACCATAAAAGAGAGATCGTGATTTCATATATGTTAAACTATGTGATCTAGAGAGTAGATTTATTCTCTAAATTGTCATTTAAATCTTATATTTGCATCTCTTCTCTTTTAGTTAGTTAGATAATTTTTTAATTCTCTATCTTAACTTTCACTCGACTTTGGTATAAGTTGATTAAATAGTAAAATCATCAATTCCCTACGGATCGACCCGTATTCGCCACGTACTATAAGTGTACGCCGTGCGCCTGTGGTTATTTTAATTTTGAAATTTTTTGACGGTTTTCTAACTCGATAGAAATTCCGTCGATTAACAACCATGCTCACTCTACTTCGTATCCATCATGATCATTTCCCTCCGTATCCATCAACAAGTAACGCTTCGTATCGATCTCGTCTATATGTACTTCGTATCGGTCTCCTCATCAACTTGATTCGTATCGATCGGCCAACGATCGATACGGAGCATGCCACTAAAACAATTGATACAAAGGGTGTGTGGGGTGATCGATACAAAATGGCATCTGAATTATTAATATGAAAAGCATGAGTTCGTATCAATACGAAGAAGTGAAAACCATCGATACGGAATAGCATCTTCTATCAATACAAAGCAAGCAAACATCATCGATACGAAGCAGCTGCGTGTGATCGATACGAGACAGTCTCTGAGTCATCGATATGAAGTGCCTTCAACCATCAATACGAAAGGAATGGTGCAGGATGGATACGAAGGGCATGATCAGACAAAAGAAGGGGTCAACGAGCGTGAAAAGTGGATCTCCCCTGGATTCTTCAACCACGTCATCGATGCATGTTCAATCGATACGAATGGTACAGGATTGATACAAAGGGATCAATACGAGGCTATCGATACGAACGTGATAGCCTACCTGAAATATCAATCTTGGATCGATCATAACTCGAGATCTATAAGTCCAAATACCACCAAATTTTCGCAGGAGCTTGCGTACCATCTCTACTTGGTCTATGATCGATCTCAGCCCAAATGTAGTCGTTTTTGATCGATACGAATTGTATATGTATCAATCATGGATCGATCCCAAATGTCTTGGGATTGATCTGGTGGTCCCACCCACATGCGAGAAGGGGCCTCCCGAGATCTAAGCTAGATATTTTCAGCTTACACCTATAAATAGCAGTCATAGGCCTTCAAAAAACGGACTTTTGACTCTTATATGCTAATACTCTACCGTAAACTCCATTGTATCTCGAGTGCTTGAGAGTGTACTATACGCGTGAGTTCTATTTTGTTTATATATGAAGTATATATAGTGTACTTAAGGCATATGATTCATTGTATTTATATGGTTATAAAGTTTACAGTTTACACATAATAAAGTATATAACAGAAATGTTTTTTAGCTGTACTTGTTCTTTTACTGTATATATTATTATAAATGGTTTATGTAATATGTAGAAAGGGAAATATATATAGTTTTAAAACAATTGTTTGCAGTTTGTATAGATTGTTAGCTTACACAAGTTATGTATATTTTTCAGTTCATAAAGGTCACAGTAATATATATAGGATGTTCGGTATTATATAAATATGTTGTTTGCGTATTTGTTTAAAAGTGATCTTTTGTATATATTATCTGTTAGTTATGTTCATGTAATTAGTTATATAAGAGTGTATACATAAAGTTTATAAAAAAATAAATTTTTTTGTTGCTATGCATGTTATATATTTATAAAGTTATGTAAGTATTTACTGGTTTATATCGTTTACACATAGCAGGTTATATGCAATTTATATATGTTTTAATATATATGAATTTTTGATCTATGTTTATATTGTTTTGTAAGCCGTATATTTTTTGTATAAATTATTTGTTTGTATGCGATGTTCATAATATAAGTTATTCTAAATACAAGTTTATATACATTTAAGTCTAGTTTCTTATATTGCAGAGGTTACTTTATTGATGTTTAAATGGTATGTATCAGTTTATATCTTGGTTAGTTTGTATATTAAATCTGAAGGAGTGTCAGCTGTACACCACTTTTGTATGCGTGTGCATATATATATATATATATATATATATATATGAAATTTGGGGGGAGGGTATTGATTTTACTATGTACATATATATATTAAGTGGGTTGCATTATTTATATTTATACTGGTATTCGATCTGGCTGCATATACAAGTTGTAAAAGTTACAAATAATGTGATGATTTTATATGTTAATCACGTAACAGATCTATATATATAACTATGTCATATATATTAGATTTTGTAAGAAGTGTCAAAAATATTTTTAATTGTTTGTTGAAAAGTGCACATGTTACAGTATATATGTTTTATATAGGCATGTAGTGTATATATGTTGTAGTATTATTGGTTTTTAATTTTAACGTGTGTGTGAGTTTAGTTTTAAATTATATAGATAGTTTACGTATTGGAATTAATATTGATTTGATCTAAAAATAAATATATATAATTTAATATATGTTTAAATTGATATATATGTATTTTATTTTATTTTCATCAATCTCGTGCCATCCTGACTCACAATACTATACCGAATATATCGCAGTGATTCCTAGCATGTTGATGTCCCGCTAGTTAGTATCTGTATCTGTGTTCGTGCCTGTATCATCTTTTTGTCTCTCTAGCCTCGAAAGGTGAGCAATCACTCACGATTAACGTTCTTATATTTATTAGATTTGATTTCAATTGAAACGACAATTGAAATATGCTGCTGTTAGTTATTTTACACTGCTATATATATGTTGTTATCTGTATCTGTTCACCTGTGACATCTGACACCATTATCTGTTATTTATATTGATGATATATGCCTGTTTTATTGTTATCATATATGTTATCACTCTTTAGGTTCACTGTTAGTATAGAATTCACTATGGGTTGAAATGATAAACCCAAATGATTTTCATTTGAATTGAATTTGGGATTACGGGTTGAAATGATATATACCCATATATATTTAAATTACGGATTGAAATGATAAACATCTGTATCACTTGACCATAGGATAGAAAATTATAACAGACACCGCTGGTCTATACATAAATATTTTGAAAAGGGTTTCTATGGTTTTGAAAGAAATATATGGTTTAATAAATATTGATTTTTGATATCATAAAAATACTATTTTATATATATAGTTAAATTCTTAAATTTAAGATATGTATAAATTTGTTTAATATAAAATAAGTTTAATAATAAAGTTTGATTTTATTAAAAATATAATATGGTTAAGTATTTATATAAAGTATATTTTAATATAGAGTTTATAATGATTTTTAATAAATTAAGGTTGAGAAGATGGATTTGAAATTGATTCGAAATTGTATTTAATTAAGAATTATATTTAATTAAAATCGATTTGGAACTTATTGAATTTGAGATTTTAAAGGATATGATTTTATAACTTGATATTGGTTTAAAGTGATTAATAAATATTTCAAGTTTGAGTTTTATTTAAACGATATTGAATTATTAAGTAAATATTTCAAAACAAAATAATAGTAAATTGAATTAAGATATATATAAAATTATCACACTTAGTTTTGAAATTATTGAATATTTAAAGCTTTGAAATATATATTTTGAAATGGTTTATTTGTGGTTCAAATCTGTATTTGAAATCGACATAATTTTGAAAGGTTTATTTAGAAGCTAAATTGGAATTAATGATTTGAGATCTGATTAAATTTGAATTTTTGAAATTCGAATTGATTTGGAATTAATTTGTGAAATTTGATGAAAACAATTTCATTATATATACTATTTTAATATTTAAATCGGTTAAGTGGGAAGAATTATGATTTCAAAGTATTATGTTTTGGAAGTGTTGTAATTTGAAGTGTTTAGTTTCGAAAAGTGTTATAACTTTGAAAAATGCTATGATTCTGGAAAAGATATATTTGAAATGGAAATGATATCGTATTTCATTTTGAAATGGAAAAGGATATCGTATTTATATGGTTTTTGAAATGGCAACGATATTTTGGCTTTGAAATATAAAATATTTTGAAATGGCCTCAGTGTTATAATAACGTTTGGTTGTTAAAGAGACCGGGATCGGAAGTTGTCATACTCTCTGCCAACTCCGAAAACCACTTTAACAACCGTGTACGTGGTGGAGATTCCAGAATGAAGTAGGATAGTGGCGACGTCCTATTGAGGTGTTTACGTGGACCCAACTACCGTGAGTTGGCATAAGGTGGCTAAAACAGGAGCAATTGACGGGCTAACGAGGTAGCTCCTCTGACCGGACACACTTCTCCAATACCATTCTATTACTTTGTGATTGATTAGGTGCACCTTTTGATTTTTGGGAGTGTGGCTCGAGGTGGGCGGTAGTGGCTGTTACGCGTTACCATCGGTCCGGAAGTGCAATTGGTATATCTACCCTGACATTGCCTAGTTGTGTCATGTCACCTATCCTAGCGCGCCTTGTACGAGTTTGATTTGTATCGTACCTATAGAGTATCCTTTGGTAGCCTACCGATCTAGAGGTAGTACGGTGCTGTATAGACTACTGGCACTATAAAATGTGTTAAGGGGAATATGGGTAACGCCTTAATGCTATTTTTAAAATATATTATACTTTAGTTTAGATATTATTATCATAGCTTATATACTACATAGTAAATAGTTTTACGGATCCTTAGAGGATGGTTATCTCAAACATCCTTTGAATTACTTGTATTTCAGTTGTTATTTCACTTGAGTTGGATTTAATGATATAAGAATGTTAATCCTGACTCGAATGTTTTGTGTTTTACTTTACACTTGGGTCAGACTGAGTGATACAACTTTTGAGACTCACCTTTGGAGTCGGAGCATCGCTTGTAGATCCATCTATTTATCCAGCTTTCAGCTATTCAATGATTCCAGTGATGTATTCTGATCTTATATTTGACTATTGTATTTGACATTTCTGTTGTATCTTATTTAACTCTGTTATATATACAGTAGCTTCATGAACTACTATTCTCTTATTTCTGCTGCATTATTGTTATGTCACTATGTGTCTGTGATTCTATGATTTATTTATTTACTGTATATGCTGAGTTTTGCCAAATATAATTAACAATCTGATATTTTGAGCACTTTAAATCTGGCAAGTGTGGATGCGAATGGTTGAAAATATCAGGATGGAACATGATGCATGTTATCAAAGTCATTAACAACAAATTCAGATCTAAGTCCAAGGAAACAAACTATGCTCACATTCTCATAACCACTGCAGTGTATAATTTGTGGAAAGAAAGAAATATGCGTGTATATAATAAAGGCAGCAAAAATAAAGAGCAGATTTGGTTAACTATTAGCACTGACAGCAAGATCATTCTTCAAAAATTTAAGAAAATTATTAAAAACCAAACCAAGTTCGCTTCCTTTGCCGATGACTGGATTTCTGAAGTGGGAAGCAATTAAGCACTTAAAAGTGTATTTATCGCGACTAAGAAGCTTCCAAATTGACAAGCTTTCTAACAATCTGACTCGTGAGTCTAACTCCTACAATCAACGGGATTTTGTGGCTAATACTGTGAGTAGGAGCTCGTATGCAACTAATAGCAGTGAATCCACTTCAAACAAGTTTCAAAAGCTAATAATTTGAACTTGTAGAGCTGTCATGACTGACAACTGCCATCTGAAGAAGGAAGCGTCAGATCTGCGTCGAAGTGACGCCAGATCTAACAATCCTACTTTCTTATCCAATAGATTCAACTACTCGAGCAATGATGAAAGACGTAGGGGTATGAGAGGAGAATTGAACGAGAGCTTATCATATTGGGAATGTGGTGAAACGAGTGGAGTGAAGAAAGGAGATGTGAGGGCTTCGGCTTTGTGAATCGCCTTCCGTCATTTTCGAGTATAGCTCGAAATATTTCTATAAAGTAGTTTACGTCGGCAATCCTACTTAGGGTTTGTGAGTTTATAATGTTGTTTTCGGGTAGAGGGGTTATCTACCCGACACTTTGTTATTTAACTTGGGCCGGACCCTTTTTACCTTTTCTTTGGAAAAAAATATTCGAAAGAGTTGGCACTGGTTTAAAAGTATAAACAACAGTACAGAGTTAAAATAAAATTTGCCTTGCTTAAAAAAAAGTATACTAAAGTGGTGCATTTTCACTCCAAAAATCTTTCTTTCACGTCGGTGGCAGGGGTTTCTATGAAATTTCGTGGTGTACTTGTTGCTAATGAGCAGATTCCTCAATATAATATTTAACCCCACCAGTTAGAATTCAAAATCAACACAGAGAAGAAAATAAAAAATGGAAGTCCAGACAGTAAAAGTCGAGGAGGAGCCCTCTGCTAGGAAGAAGAAGACCGCCAGTGCCATCACATCCACCCTCCTGATCCTCCTCGGAGCAGTCGTTGGCACCGTAGCCTTGGTCCCCCACTCCTCCTCCTCTTCCTCCTCCGACGCCATGAAATCGATCAAACTCATCTGCCGACCCACCCATTACCGCCACCGGTGCGATGACGCCCTCTCCCAATCTGCCCCGGCAAACTCTACCTCCAACCCCAAATTACTCCTGCAAACCTCTTCCAACTCACCACAGACCAACTTGTCTCTGTCCTCCAACGCTCGAAATTCCTACATCACCGCACAGTCTACCCCACCACCAAATCCGCCCTCTCCAACTGCACCTCAATTTCTGTTGTCTGTCTCGATAAGCATTCATTTCTGCTTTCTGCTCATACTGCCTTCATTATGAGTTCAATTTTTTTTTACTTTCCAAATATGAAATACTGCATAGTGATTAATATGTTAGCATAATCTCTTTCATTATATTTGACTTTAAATGTATTGTTGATGTATTGAATTGATTGCATGAGATCCATCAGACCATTGTTTGGAATATCCAATAAAATTTGAATGCGACTCCATATGAAATAAGAATAATTACATTCGAAAAACAAATGATAAGCACTTTCATTAAATAAATTGCATAAGGAACAATGTCAATTATTTATATTGCCCTATTTATTTATTTTATCTTAAGTTTACAATATGTTATTAATAGCAAAGTAGCTACAAAGCTGTTATCCCGCTTTTTGGCAAAGCCGTGATACCAAGAGATTGGCCAAAAACAAAGGACATTTCGTCTCAGAGATTGGTTGCACTTCTCTTCGCTATGGATATCGATGAATTTTTTCCGAGTCCAGATTGATCTACAATTGATAGGACATGACCAGAAAGATCATAGAAGTCCGCGTTTCAAATTTCAAGTCAATCCGAGGTCGTATGCTCAAGTTATGATGGATTCAAGTTGAGAGAAATGAACCTTGCGCGGTTCGAATCCATCACCTCGAATCCATCCGGAACCTTCCCTAGTTCGAACCCAAGAAGCTTAGCCATGCTTCGAATCCATCCTCCCGGAGCCTTACCTCGAATCCATGCATTACTTCGAACCCATGAACTAAACCTCGCTTCGACTCCATTGAGCAAGCCTTAGTTCGACTCCATCCAAGTCACCTTACTTCGAATCCATCAAGAGAATCTCAAGGTCGAATCCATGAGGTAAGAAACTCCTTCGAATCCATCTGGTTGCAGTGCATCGAATCCATCCTGAAACTTCACTTCGATTCCATCTCACGGCGTGCCTCGAAACCATTCAGTAGGAAAGCCACGAAGACCATGGATTCGAAGCATGTATTTCTTCGAACCCTATGGATTCGAACCTATGGATTCGAACCTATGGATTCGAACCATATGGATTCGAACGAATCCATAGGGTCGAGTCGAAGCAAACAGGGTACACGAAGACGCAATCTTGAATCGATCATATCTCTCAATCCTATGATCCAAATGCCATGAAATTTTCACATAAGCTTGCATACATGTTGAGGAATGGCCACGCCAAGTTTCATCCCGATTGGACACTTTTTTGATCGATTCGAACCAAGGGTCGAATCGATCCAAAAGCGGGCCCGGATCTCCAGAATTCAGCTATGTGGGCCCCCTGCACGTGTCAGAAGTGGTCTTCCCAAATTTTAGGAGAAATATCAGCCTCCAGCACCTATAAATAGAGCCCCTGGTCATTCAGAAAGGGGATCGGAGGATTTCTAGAGAAAAAGCACGCCCGGACGCCACTAGAATCACTTCAGAGCACCGCCGCTAGCTTTGACTTCGAATTTTTGCTTAAGAACTGCTGTACTTAGCCATATAAAAGTTGTATTCTCCGAATATCGAGCAATAAAATAACAAAGCTTCATAGTGGACGTAGGCACATCGCCGAACCACTCTAAATTGTTGTCTTCTGTGCAATTTACTTTCTATTGCTTGGAGTTTTTGTTAGATAATCCTCATTTAATTTGCCTTCTTCATTTATTATCTCTTCAAAAACTTCCGAAGAGTGTTGTGCCCAATTTTGACACAAACACTTTGGTGCTTTCACTGAGAACAAAACCCAGTTTTTTCTCCTGCTCCTTGGATCTATCTTCGATACCGGATTGCATAAATCTAAGAGGGAGATCCAGTTTTCATATTCAAACTCCTTCCATTCTACTCAGATTTGTCAAAAGTCTAGTAAAGAATTCAACGTTTCAAAATGGTGAGTACAAGAACCACTTCCAACATTGGTGATCAAGAAGGCCGGGATAAGCAAAACCCCACACAACTACAATCCACTAACCAAGATGCTGTTGGGCATACGGATCAGTCAGGTCCGGTTACGAGGCAAGAGTTCCAAGCACTACTTCAAGAATTAACCCAGAGCAGACAACAGCTAACTGAGCAATTGCGCGCTAATGCTGAGTTGACCAATCAACAAAATCACCAAAAACGAAGAAAATCCAGAAGGGATCAAGCTCCTCGTTCTTCCACCGAAAGCTCCGCTTCCTCAGATTACAATACCCGATCTATCCGTCCCAGGCTAGACGGAAATCATACGCAAGCCGCTGACTGTCAACAGGCAGTAACCGTTGGGCAGATAAGGGTTGGCCCTTCCACCAGCTTCCATACCGGACCCTCCTCCCGAGGAGGCACTTTTCCTCAGTACACTGCAGATGGTCGAGCTGCTACAACCGCTGCAGTTGACACAGGGGTTGATGCTCGAGATCACTCCAATCAAAATTATCATCAGCAGGGACAGGCTCCAGAGCCATATATCCCAGAAGATATCGAGCCAAGGAGGCGAGATGAGGATCGTCGACCGCGTCCGATCCCACCTCGCACTATGGAACCCGACCATACTTTGGCTCACCACCCACAGAATTTTCCAATACCAGACTTCTCAGCCATGGTGCGGCGAATGATTCGCGAGAGTCAAGGACTAACAAATGACGACTGGGGAATCTCCCGGAGTCATACCCCATTTACTGATGACATATTGTATGCTGAACCTCCTCGCCGATTCAGAATGCCAACCCTTCCCATGTATGAAGGAAATTCCGACCCAAATCAACATGTTCTGAAATATGAATGGTCAATGACTGCTGCAAGAGCTGATGACGCAGTAAAGTGCCGCAGTTTTCCTATTTCCTTAGGGGGAATTGCGACAATGTGGTTCACCCGATTACCACCCCGATCTATTTCTTCGTTTGACCAGTTAGCTACTAAATTTGTTGAACAATTTCGCATGCATATTGCCCGACCTAAAGATGTTAATACCCTATCAAGTGTCACTCAAGCTCCCGGAGAAACACTCAGGCGATATTTGGAGAGATTCAATGCTGCATGCGCAGAGATCACCAACCCTAATGATAATTCCATTCTAATGGCCCTGACTAAAGGAATCGACCCTGATTCCGAATTTGGAAATTGGCTAGCCGGGAAACCTCCCGCATCGTTGGACCGTTTCTATTCCAAAGCTGCTCAATTCTTGAGGCGAGAGGATGCGAAACAGTCTAGGAAGCAGGACGATGCAAGGCCCAGTAGTGAAGGGATTCAGAGTAATGTTGCGATTAAACAGTCCGGAGAAAATTTGGGAAAAGTTGAATTGAATATTCAAAATAAGCAGGCCCAGCGATCAAGAAATGGTGATAACCGAAGCAAGAAGCAAGATCAGAGTCGTGGTCCGAGGCGTAGGGCCGCAATGTTTGACAATTATACACCGCTTAACACGTCGCTGGAAAATGTATACTTACAGACTTGTAATACTATGCAATACAAGAAGCCTGCTCCGAAGCCTTCATCGGAGAAGCAAATTCAGACAGGGAAGTTCTGTAGGTTTCATGAAAGTTATGGGCATAATACCAATGAGTGTAGACATTTGCAAGACCTCATTGAAAAGTTGATCAGAGAAAGAAAGTTGGACCAGTTTGTTCGGGCACCGCAGTCTGGTGGAGCGGGTCCATCTAATCAAAATAGAACACAGAATCAGGAAAGAAACGGTGAACCTGCTCGCACAGGCGGGAGGTTGGTTATCAATACGATAAGCGGTGGTCCTCATCCGGCTGACAGAAGTTGGAGAGAAATGGAGTCATATGCTAGATCGATCAGGCATGTAGACTTTGAATGTTGCAGCAACTCGGAAGACGGAACACCGGCTAAGCAACAAAAGACAATGACTGATGAAATAGTGTTTAGAAATCGAGATGCTGATAAAGTCGAAGCTCCCACAATTGACCCATTGGTTATATCCGCTCAAGTTGGTCCTGCTTGGATGAAGAGGATCCTGGTAGATAGCGGAAGTTCCGTAAATATCTTATTTAAAAGGGCATATGATTTAATGAAAATGGAAGCTAAGGACTTAAAGCCTTGTCAATCACGCGTCCACGGCTTCAATGGGAGTGCAACAATACCAACTGGAATAGTCGAATTGCCAGTAGAGTTGGGAGCGGGAGAATGCCGAAGAGTTCGGATGTTACAATTTGTTGTCTTAGATATTCCTTCCCCATACAATGCTTTTTTGGGCCGACCGGCCCTTGCCGAATTCAGGGCTGCTATCGCCCCATGGTGTTTAACTCTGAAGTTCCCTACTGACCACGGAATAGGAGTTGTACAAGGAGATCAGGCTGCTGGAAGAGCCTGTTATGTTGCTGAGCTGCGAGAGGCGCAGCGGAAAGGGAAAGGAAAAGGCGTAGAGGAATCTCTCTGCGCCCGTTTTACCGACGATTGACAACTAGCGCCTGGGCTCCAGCCTGGGCACCACAACCAATTCCAAAAGGATCTTGATCCAAGGGATAATGATAATAAAGAAGAATCTACAGAAAGTCAGGCTTCTCCGGCCGAGCTGACCATTGATGTCCCGATTAATGATGATCACGACGACTCGAGAATATTGAAGATTGGGTCTCAACTTGACCGAAAGACACAACAAGAATTGGTTGATTTTCTCCGGGCGAATCTTGACGTGTTCGCCTGGACACACTCTGATATGTGCGGAATCTCGCCTGACATTGCGAGCCACACCTTGAACATTGACTTGCGATATATCCCGGTCAAGCAGAAAAGGCGTAGTATGGATCCAGAGAGATCTGCTGCCCTGAAAGAAGAGGTCGATAAGTTGAAATCAAATGGGTTCATTAGAGACGCTTTATACCCAGAATGGGTGTCCAATCCCGTACTTGTCCGGAAACCGAATGGAAAATGGAGAACGTGTATCGATTACTCTGACCTGAATAAAGCCTGCCCGAAAGACAGCTTTCCACTCCCCCGGATCGATCAACTGGTAGATTCAACCGCTGGACATGAATTGTTATCTTTCATGGATGCTTACTCAGGGTACAACCAGATACCCATGCATGTACCGGATCAAGAACACACAAGCTTCGTAACCGACTTGGGGTTGTACTGCTACAAAGTCATGCCTTTTGGGTTAAAGAATGCTGGCGCGACCTATCAACGCTTAGTCAACCGAATGTTTGCCAATCAGATTGGAAAGACTATGGAGGTATATGTAGATGACATGTTGGTGAAGTCACGATACTCTGGTGATCATGTCAGGGACCTGGAATCAATGTTCGACATCCTCCGGAAATACGGAATGAAGCTTAATCCACTCAAGTGTCATTTCGGAGTCGCATCCGGAAAATTTCTTGGGTTCATTGTCAATGCCCGAGGAATAGAGGCCAACCCCGAAAAGATTTGGGCAATCAGAAATCTACAAACTCCGAAAACCATAAAGCAAGTTCAGAGTCTTAACGGGAAAGTGGCAGCACTGAGCAGGTTTATCTCAAAATCGACCGACAAATGCCTCCCATTTTTCGATTTAATTCAAAAGGGAAAACGAAACTTCGAATGGAACACAGACTGCGAGGGCGCAATTCAATCACTAATCCAGCATCTTTCCGTACCACCAATCCTCTCAAAGCCTGTAGATCATGAACAGTTATATCTTTACCTGGCAGTATCAGAGAATGCGATCAGTGCTGCATTGATTCGGGAGGAAGACCGAGTGCAAAAGCCGGTCTACTACGTGAGTAAACGATTAACCGGAGCCGAGAGAAATTATCCAAAGCTTGAAAAATTGGCATATTGCCTAGTCATTGCCTCGAGGAAGCTCCGGCCATATTTCCAGGCTCATCCTATTACTGTGTACACCGATCAGCCGTTACGACAGGTCCTTACGCGGCCTGAGACGTCTGGTAGGTTACTGAAGTGGAACATCGAACTGAGTCAATTCGACATCACTTATACTCCAAGGAGAGCCATTCACGGCCAAGTCCTAGCAGATTTTATAGCCGAATTCACTATTCCTGAAGACTTGCCCGAAACCAGTATATCTTCCGAATACATCTGGAAGATGTACACCGATGGTGCGTCAAACGATCGGTGTTCAGGAGCTGGGATAGTGCTTGAGACCCCTGAAGGACGATCCATATGTTATGCTTTGAAATTCGAGTTCCGCGCAACCAACAATGAAGCCGAGTACGAAGCTCTACTTACCGGACTAAAACTTGCCCGTGATCTGAAAATCATCGCTGTAGAGATCTATTGTGGCTCCCAATTGATAGTGTGTCAAGTCCGAGGTGAATACCAAGCCAAAGATCGAAGACTGGCCGCTTATCTAATTCAAGTTCTAGAGATACTTAATCAATTCGATTACTATGCCATTTTCTACATACCCCGAGAGCACAATCAGAAAGCTGATTCATTGGCAAAGTTAGCAAGCACGGGTGAGGCTCAACAGTTGGGGGTTGTTCCGATTGAAACCCTATCATCTCCGAGCATTGATCGAAGGGAGACTGATTTCGCATTTGAAGCAACCTCCACCAAGGAGTCGTGGATGACTCCTTATCAAGACTATATCGAACGTGGTGTATTGCCCGAGCGGCGAAGCGAGAAAAGACAAGTTCTGCGAAAGGCTTCACGGTTTGTGATTCAGAATGGAGTCATGTATCGGAGAGGATACTCTGTTCCTCTCCTCCGGTGTATCGCGCACGATGAAATCAAACGAATGTTACACGATGTACACGAAGGAGAATGTGGTGATCACACTGGGGGGCAAGCACTAGCAAAGAAGATACTTCGATATGGGTATTATTGGCCTACCGTTAATCGCGATGCTGCAGATTACGCTAGAAAATGTGACAAATGCCAGAAACATGCTCGAATTTCAAGAGCCCCGCCTACTGAGATAACCCAAATGGTCAGTCCTTGGCCATTTGCGGTGTGGGGAATGGATATCATCGGCACATTGCCTCTGGCCAAAGGTGGCGCGAAGTACGCCATCGTCGCGGTTGATTATTTCACCAAATGGGCTGAAGCTGAACCCCTTGCGACAATCACAACAAAGAAAGTAATCAACTTTGTAGTGCGTAACATCATCTGCCGTTTCGGTCTCCCACATACTATCATTACCGATAACGGAACTCAATTCGACAGTGCTGAATTCAAAAATTTCTGTCAACGATTTCACATCCAGAAGAAATTCTCTACAGTGGCACACCCACAAGCAAATGGTCAGGTTGAAGCAGTTAATAAAGTTATCAAGTCCATTCTAAAGAAGCGACTGGAAAAAGCTGGGGGCAAATGGGTTGACGAACTCCCTATGGCATTATGGGCCTATCGAACGACCCATAAAACTGCAACCGGTCATACCCCATTTTCCTTATCTTATGGTTCTGAAGCCGTTATTCCGGTCGAAATGGAAGTGCATTCCCATCGTGTAACGTATTACGATCCGAAAACAAATGCCATATTACTTGCTGAATCTTTGGATTTACTCGATGAGAAGCGCGAAGAGGCTGATTTGAGGGCAGCCGCATATCGTAATCAAGTCGTCCGACTGTACAACGCCAAGGTCCGTCCGCGAACCTTCGAACTCGGCGATCTCGTACTCAAAAGAGTTTAACCGGTCCCTTCACACATGAAGCCAAATTGGGAAGGACCGTATGTGATTTCACAAAAGCTCGGAGATGGCACGTTCAAATTATCAACAGTTGACGGTTTTACCTTGCCGAGAGCTTGGAATAGCGAAAGTCTTCGTCGCTACTACATATGAGAAATTTTTACTTTCTGCCAATTTACTTCTTTGCATTTTATTCTAGTATTTTGAGACTTAAATTTGTAATAAGGCAACTGACTTCGCCGTATTCTTTCGTTTCAGCAATAAAATGCCATCTCTTCGAGCCAGAGCTGTGATTTACTGAATATGACGCACTATATTACAATGCACGAAGGGCTAAGTCCCATCACGAGGAGGGACTTATTCAAGTAGGGAGTGATTGTGATGCGACCAGTCACTCACTAAGTGAAACCCGAGCTCGGGGACAGAACACTACATCAACATTCACGGGGATTGACACACGACAATCCCCCCGCCAACTCCAAATTCCCAGAGTGTGAATTGAAGTATAAACATAAAACAATTCGTTCCCAGAGTGCGAACGGACTCCAACTTCCCGGAGCGTGAATTGGAGTATAAACATAAAACAATTCGTTCCCAGAGTGCGAACGGACTCCAACTTCCCGGAGCGTGAATTGGAGTATAAACATAAAACAATTTGTTCCCAGAGTGCGAACGGACTCCAACTTCCCGGAGCGTGAATTGGAGTATAAACATAAAACAATTCGTTCCCAGAGTGCGAACGGACTCCAACTTCCCGGAGCGTGAATTGGAGTATAAACATAAAACAATTCGTTCCCAGAGTACGGACGAACTCCAACTTCCCGGAGCGCGAATTGGAGTATAAACATTAAAACGATTCGTTCCTAGAGGGCGAATGAACTCCAACTTCCCAGAACGCGGGTTGAAGTATAGACATCAAATGATTCATTCCCAGAGTGCGAACCGGATTATCGGTCTCAGATTGTCTTAAGTCCCCAGAATGCGGACACGTGTTTAAAGTTGGCAGTAAACGCACTTGATCACAAAAATGCAAATGTCGTTCCCCGAGACTAGGGGGCGAAAAAGCTAAGTGTTAGTCATCGACCGAAGTGGGACATTGTCCGAAGTTCGGTTATTCATCGATCACAACTCGCGACCAAGATTCTCAAACTCGACAAATAAAAACAAACTCTACTTGACGGTGAAAACACCACAAGTACACCAAACTGTTAACTGCAGATTATGTTAAGTCCCCGAAGTGCGGACATGTATACAAGGCTTATAACATATGCGGGCACAAGCTAATCAATGCAATACTTAAGAAAATAAGAAAAGAGCTGTTTTCTATTTTATTAACAAACGAAAAAAGAGTTTGATTACATGATAAAACCAAAAACAACTCATAAAGTGGATGCCGGATCCACACTCATACACGGCCAACAAAAAGAGAAGTAAAAAGAAATTCTGCTTCGCAACTGCATGACAAAACAAGAGGTTCAGTCCTTCTTCTTCCGATGTCTCTTCTTTGGGGTTGAGCCGCTAGACCCGCTACCCGGCTTCTTACGAGATTTCTTGTCCTTCTTTGGAGCGTCCTCAGGGTCTGGCATGATATCTACATCTTCCTCAGAACTAGAAGGGACAGAGATCCTTTTTAGTGTGCGAACCGAAGGCAGAGGAGCCGTAGCGGGTGGCGAAGCTTCAACACTAGAAGTTATAACAGTGCTGGTGAGAGAAGTAATGATTGAAGAAGTTAAGCTTGGTGGAGCGACATCGCCTCCAGAACCACCAACTGCCGTAGCCATTTCAGCGCTTATCTCAGCAAGAATTTCTTCTTCTCGAATAGATCGATCAGCGCTGGAAACAGGGACGGTCGGTATAAATGAGCTAAAAGAAGAGGCAACACCACCCATTGTAAAGGAAGGGTCAGGGAAAGGTTCACAAGGTTGTTTGAGAAGCTCCTCGATCATCTGAACATCAAACGACATCGAGCTCCCTCCTCCCATCTCGCTGGTAAAAACAGTGGTCGTGATGGCCTCAGTAACAATGGCTCCTAGCATTGGCTGCGAAACTTGTGGAATTGGAAGTGCTGGCGCATCGCTTTCAGTCACTGATTAAACCAAAAGAGGATTGGTCAAAAGATCGACTACAAGTTCAAAATTCCAGAAACACTTAAAGCAACATTTATAATACCTTCTTTACTGCGGCTCGTTGATAGAACAGGTTCAGAAGCGGTAGATGTACAGAGAGACAATTCCGGTCGATCCGGATTATAAGCAGGGATAACTTGTGGACCAGCTGTAGTAACGACTCCAGATGAGGTTGGGGCATCAACTGGAACATTCTCACTGTCATGTGCGGCTCCAGAACCTTCACCCGTCTCTACATGATGAAACCCAAGTCTCTCCCTCTCAGCGGAGATCATCGCATCATGGAGAAGTTTCCTCTCCTCTTCGTTCAGTAAGCGAGATTCAAGTTCAAACTCATCTACGGCGCCTTCGGGGAGAGATGCTCTTTTATTCGCCACCAATTTTTTCCAAGCACTAAGCAGAAGCATAGAATAATCTCCGAGCCACGAGAGATTCCTATGCTCAAGTACATTAGCATTATAAGTGTCGAGAAGATCGTCAAATTCAGCTTCCACTCTGAATATCTCCGCTTGAACTCTCCCTTCTACCTCTGCTTCCACCGCTCCAACCTTAGCAACCGCCGCGTCTCGCTCAGCTCGAAGAGACACAGCTTGCTCACACGCCTCCTGTGCAGCTGCATTAGCGTCATCTTTTTCCTTATTTAAACTGGCGAATTTGGCTTTTAACTCCTCAAGTTCCCTGACCGCCGCATCTCGTTCGGCCTCAACGTTTTTGTATCGATGGCCTAAATCCTCAACTAAATTACAGTGCGCTTGTTGCATTTTTGCCATCTCAGCCAATGTCTCATCGACCTTCTGTAACGACTCCAGTTCAGCCTTGCGAGAAGACTCCGTTTCAGATTGAAGAACGTCAACGATACGGTTCTTCTGAGCCAAGTCTGCGTCCAAGTTCTCAATAACTTTGGCTCGTTCGAAGGCCACTTTTGAGGCTTTAACAGCTTCCCTGTACCATTCTTTATATTGAGCATAAAAATCCCGAGTATAACTAAGGGCAGTGTGCACGGCCTCTTCGGGAATTCTCTTAAGGTTGGGTGGAAAGATATAGGCGTCAAAGCATATCTCTGGAAAGTCTTTTTTCAACTGAGCAATTCTAATAGCCCCTTCACCAGACGGTTCAAGGGGTGCTTCCTCTACGGTTACGGTCGTGGCTGTATCGGTCCTTGAGCGATGTGGACCGGGTTTAGAAATTTGCTGAGATGATTGTTGCCGCGAAGTTTCAACTACAGGTACTTGGCCCCTGGATGACGGAGGAGAATGAGAGGGTGAACGATACCTTCGGTCCCTATCAGAATGTTCCTAGCTGGAGTAGTGTCGGGAATAGTCCCTATCACGGTGCTCCTGCTTATAATACCTCCGCTCACGATCTCGGTCAGAATCCCTGCGGCGAGACTCATAGTAGGATGAAGAATGGTGTACTCGCCGAAGTTTGTCAAGTGTAGAAGGACGATTCGACATGATGCCTGTAAAAAAGGAACAATTCGATTAAGTCCCAAGAAAAAACACTGCAATGCGTGTGGAAGTCGTGAAGTGTTGTGAAAAGTGAATAAATGCGCAGACCCCCCGACCAACCAGAAGCGTCGATTACACTAACGGGTAAAGAATCGCTTATGTCAAGCGCTCCCCGGAGCTCTTTCAACCCGGACCCGTGATGGAGAGATACGTAGTCCGGAATGGGAATATCGTCCAACCCGGTGAAAAGGTCTCCAGACTGACAAGGAGAAGCACTGGAAACGGTAACCCCAGGTTGGGAACGGGTTACAACTACAGACTTCCGTCTCTTAAGCTTAGGTACAACAGCCTTGCCTTTCTGACCTTCTTCTATTCGGGAAAGGTCGGCTGCTATATCAGTGTCTGTGGGCGTTCTTTCGTCATCGCTCATCTTTCTTATTACAATGCCAGGTTTTCTTTTTTCCACTTTTTTCTTCTTCCTCGAGGCCAATTTCGCCAAACCTTCAATCACAATACTCTGGCCCATCTCAATCAAACCCAGTGTCCTTAAGTTATCATCGGTCAATAGCAAATCTATGTGCCTTAAGTCATGGGGAACCCTTTGCAAGCTTTGAACGACACCCCTATAATGCCCACCAGCAGGTCTTGAAATGATGGCTGCAAGAGTAGCAGAATATTAATGTAAAGTATTAAGAGTGACCACTCAATAACGAATTATGATGCTTACGTCTGGATAACCATCTCCTGGCAAACCCTGGGGGGCAACGAACAAAAAACCACTCGTTCTTGAAATAACTAAGCCTGGTCCAGGCCCCAGTCACGACCTGACAGTTCCTGACCGCCTCCAGAAAAGTGAAAGACGGGCTATCACCCCTACTCTTAAAATTGAAGACGTGCCTGATCTCGTTAGGTCTTGGCGGGCGAAAAAGACAATCCATAAATATGACGAAGACGCTGTTTAGTAGTGCATGCCCGTTGGGATGAAGCTGCGAAGGAGCGATTCCTAAGAACGACAACATCTCTCTGATATATTGGTTAAAAGGAGGAAGAGATCCAGCTGCGCAGGCATGGCGGTAAAAGGCAGTATATCCCTCAGGAGGGTTGTGTGGTCTATCGCTGGCACTGGGTAATAAGACATCGTCCAGAGATATGTTGTGTTTCGAACATAACCGGCCCAACAGAGACTCTGAGATATTGGATTGAACAGAATCAACCGGATCTTCGATAAATATCGCCTCCGGCAATTCATCCGGAGCCGGGTCCACGACTTCAGGAGGAACGTCCGGAATCTCAAGCATTGGAAAGGGCGAGCTTTGTGCTTCTCGTTGTTGAGAACTCGAAGACTCCATAATTAACTAGCTCACCAGAAAGTGGCGTTAAAAACGTAAAAAAAACCAAGCATTCCCGCGGTGCAAAGTGTATGAATATGATGTGCAATACAAGTGCTAGAAAAAATTTTAAGCAGACTTTACAAAAATGAAACGAGGTGTCCGAACTACGAAATTTTGGAATTTGAGAATGAAAACGACCGTCATCGCTGACCGTCACTTTCACGCCACCCAGAAGCTATTGGCCAATTCAAGTAATAAATCAGTTGGATTTTGTTTAAGTCATGGTGCCATCGACGAGCTTCAATGGAGATGTCAAATTAGATTCGATTATGCAAGGCCGAAGCTCGTCGGGGTCAAGTATGCTAAAGTTCATTAAGCTCGACAAAAAGTTCAAACTTGAAATTGGTCATAGCTCAAAAGTTGGAGCCAATCATAGAGTTAGAAGTTTCATATGTTCGAACGTTCGAATCGATCGACTCGAATCGATACGAGTCGAATCGAAGACGTTCGAATCCATGCGCCTCGAAGCCAGGAAGGTCGACTCGATGCAGCTTTAGGATGGAGAAGGTGCTTCGAATCCATTAGCTTCGCGTAACTTCGAATCGATCAACACTGCACATCTTCGAATCGATCAGGGTATTATCACTTCGAATCGATCAGCACGGTCCTTCGAATCCATCGGTTCGAAATCTCACAATCTTGATCGATTCGAACTACCTATTCCTACATCGATTCGAAGCCTCACCTTCTTGATCGGTTCGAACTACTTATGCCCTAATCGATGCGAAGCAAGGAAGGAGGATGACAACCAACGTTGCCTACACTTCTCCCCGATGACGCTCAGAATCGATACGACTTGAATGGCTTCAATCCCCAGATCCATCGAGTAAACCCACTTCAGACCTCACTATCACTCATGGTTTTCGAAAGAAAAGATTGAAATCGATGTCAAATTTTCAGTTTTCATTGTTCTATACTCGGATCGATCCCTTGACCTACCTGATTGGATTCGATGACGGTAAGAAACTTGGAGAAATTGAATCGATTCGTGCAGAATGCAGTTGTATCTGACGTTGGAGGACCGATTCGAAGGTAGAACTACAGTAAAAAGTGAAAAGTAAGAAGTAAAAATGAGGACGGCCTTGGATATTTATATGGATTCCACAGAAAACGCGTGGCTTTTCGACTCCCGATTGTGTTTACCCCCTACCGCCGGTCACTAGCCAAACCCCATCGATTCGAACAAGCACTCGATAACCCATTGCATTCGAATCCATCGCAGTGAAAGGCCATAACTTCGAATCCATCACATGGCCGAATCCATATTCCACTTCGAACCCGTTACCTTCCGATCCCTTACACGTTCGAATCCATCCCAACTTTATCGATGCGAGGCATCATCGATTCAAGGAAGCACTAAGCAAAGGCTGGATTAAAAAACCATCGACTCGAAGACGATCGATTCGAACAGACGTGACTTCGAACCCATTTGCATCTCTTTTCTTTTAGTTAGTTAGATAATTTTTTAATTCTCTATCTTAACTTTCACTCGACTTTGGTATAAGTTGATTAAATAGTAAAATCATCAATTCCCTACGGATCGACCCGTATTCGCCACGTACTATAAGTGTACGCCGTGCGCCTGTGGTTATTTTAATTTTGAAATTTTTTGACGGTTTTCTAACTCGATAGAAATTCCATCGATTAACAATCATGCTCACTCTACTTCGTATCCATCATGATCATTTCCCTCCGTATCCATCAACAAGTAACGCTTCGTATCGATCTCGTCTATATGTACTTCGTATCGGTCTCCTCATCAACTTGATTCGTATCGATCGGCCAACGATCGATACGGAGCATGCCACTAAAACAATTGATACAAAGGGTGTGTGGGGTGATCGATACAAAATGGCATCTGAATTATTAATATGAAAAGCATGAGTTCGTATCAATACGAAGAAGTGAAAACCATCGATACGGAATAGCATCTTCTATCAATACAAAGCAAGCAAACATCATCGATACGAAGCAGCTGCGTGTGATCGATACGAGACAGTCTCTGAGTCATCGATATGAAGTGCCTTCAACCATCAATACGAAAGGAATGGTGCAGGATGGATACGAAGGGCATGATCAGACAAAAGAAGGGGTCAACGAGCGTGAAAAGTGGATCTCCCCTGGATTCTTCAACCACGTCATCGATGCATGTTCAATCGATACGAATGGTACAGGATTGATACAAAGGGATCAATACGAGGCTATCGATACGAACGTGATAGCCTACCTGAAATATCAATCTTGGATCGATCATAACTCGAGATCTATAAGTCCAAATACCACCAAATTTTCGCAGGAGCTTGCGTACCATCTCTACTTGGTCTATGATCGATCTTAGCCCAAATGTAGTCGTTTTTGATCGATACGAATTGTATATGTATCAATCATGGATCGATCCCAAATGTCTTGGGATTGATCTGGTGGGCCCACCCACATGCGAGAAGGGGCCTCCCGAGATCTAAGCTAGATATTTTCAGCTTACACCTATAAATAGCAGTCATAGGCCTTCAAAAAACGGACTTTTGACTCTTATATGCTAATACTCTACCGTAAACTCCATTGTATCTCGAGTGCTTGAGAGTGTACTATACGCGTGAGTTCTATTTTGTTTATATATGAAGTATATATAGTGTACTTAAGGCATATGATTCATTGTATTTATATGGTTATAAAGTTTACAGTTTACACATAATAAAGTATATAACAGAAATGTTTTTTAGCTGTACTTGTTCTTTTACCGTATATATTATTATAAATGGTTTATGTAATATGTAGAAAGGGAAATATATATAGTTTTAAAACAATTGTTTGCAGTTTGTATAGATTGTTAGCTTACACAAGTTATGTATATTTTTCAGTTCATAAAGGTCACAGTAATATATATAGGATGTTCGGTATTATATAAATATGTTGTTTGCGTATTTGTTTAAAAGTGATCTTTTGTATATATTATCTGTTAGTTATGTTCATGTAATTAGTTATATAAGAGTGTATACATAAAGTTTATAAAAAAATAAATTTTTTTGTTGCTATGCATGTTATATATTTATAAAGTTATGTAAGTATTTACTGGTTTATATCGTTTACACATAGCAGGTTATATGCAATTTATATATGTTTTAATATATATGAATTTTTGATCTATGTTTATATTGTTTTGTAAGCCGTATATTTTTTGTATAAATTATTTGTTTGTATGCGATGTTCATAATATAAGTTATTCTAAATACAAGTTTATATACATTTAAGTCTAGTTTCTTATATTGCAGAGGTTACTTTATTGATGTTTAAATGGTATGTATCAGTTTATATCTTGGTTAGTTTGTATATTAAATCTGAAGGAGTGTCAGCTGTACACCACTTTTGTATGCGTGTGCATATATATATATATATATATATATATATATATATATGAAATTTGGGGGGAGGGTATTGATTTTACTATGTACATATATATATTAAGTGGGTTGCATTATTTATATTTATACTGGTATTCGATCTGGCTGCATATACAAGTTGTAAAAGTTACAAATAATGTGATGATTTTATATGTTAATCACGTAACAGATCTATATATATAACTATGTCATATATATTAGATTTTGTAAGAAGTGTCAAAAATATTTTTAATTGTTTGTTGAAAAGTGCACATGTTACAGTATATATGTTTTATATAGGCATGTAGTGTATATATGTTGTAGTATTATTGGTTTTTAATTTTAACGTGTGTGTGAGTTTAGTTTTAAATTATATAGATAGTTTACGTATTGGAATTAATATTGATTTGATCTAAAAATAAATATATATAATTTAATATATGTTTAAATTGATATATATGTATTTTATTTTATTTTCATCAATCTCGTGCCATCCTGACTCACAATACTATACCGAATATATCGCAGTGATTCCTAGCATGTTGATGTCCCGCTAGTTAGTATCTGTATCTGTGTTCGTGCCTGTATCATCTTTTTGTCTCTCTAGCCTCGAAAGGTGAGCAATCACTCACGATTAACGTTCTTATATTTATTAGATTTGATTTCAATTGAAACGACAATTGAAATATGCTGCTGTTAGTTATTTTACACTGCTATATATATGTTGTTATCTGTATCTGTTCACCTGTGACATCTGACACCATTATCTGTTATTTATATTGATGATATATGCCTGTTTTATTGTTATCATATATGTTATCACTCTTTAGGTTCACTGTTAGTATAGAATTCACTATGGGTTGAAATGATAAACCCAAATGATTTTCATTTGAATTGAATTTGGGATTACGGGTTGAAATGATATATACCCATATATATTTAAATTACGGATTGAAATGATAAACATCTGTATCACTTGACCATAGGATAGAAAATTATAACAGACACCGCTGGTCTATACATAAATATTTTGAAAAGGGTTTCTATGGTTTTGAAAGAAATATATGGTTTAATAAATATTGATTTTTGATATCATAAAAATACTATTTTATATATATAGTTAAATTCTTAAATTTAAGATATGTATAAATTTGTTTAATATAAAATAAGTTTAATAATAAAGTTTGATTTTATTAAAAATATAATATGGTTAAGTATTTATATAAAGTATATTTTAATATAGAGTTTATAATGATTTTTAATAAATTAAGGTTGAGAAGATGGATTTGAAATTGATTCGAAATTGTATTTAATTAAGAATTATATTTAATTAAAATCGATTTGGAACTTATTGAATTTGAGATTTTAAAGGATATGATTTTATAACTTGATATTGGTTTAAAGTGATTAATAAATATTTCAAGTTTGAGTTTTATTTAAACGATATTGAATTATTAAGTAAATATTTCAAAACAAAATAATAGTAAATTGAATTAAGATATATATAAAATTATCACACTTAGTTTTGAAATTATTGAATATTTAAAGCTTTGAAATATATATTTTGAAATGGTTTATTTGTGGTTCAAATCTGTATTTGAAATCGACATAATTTTGAAAGGTTTATTTAGAAGCTAAATTGGAATTAATGATTTGAGATCTGATTAAATTTGAATTTTTGAAATTCGAATTGATTTGGAATTAATTTGTGAAAGTTGATGAAAACAATTTCATTATATATACTATTTTAATATTTAAATCGGTTAAGTGGGAAGAATTATGATTTCAAAGTATTATGTTTTGGAAGTGTTGTAATTTGAAGTGTTTAGTTTCGAAAAGTGTTATAACTTTGAAAAATGCTATGATTCTGGAAAAGATATATTTGAAATGGAAATGATATCGTATTTCATTTTGAAATGGAAAAGGATATCGTATTTATATGGTTTTTGAAATGGCAACGATATTTTGGCTTTGAAATATAAAATATTTTGAAATGGCCTCAGTGTTATAATAACGTTTGGTTGTTAAAGAGACCGGGATCGGAAGTTGTCATACTCTCTGCCAACTCCGAAAACCACTTTAACAACCGTGTACGTGGTGGAGATTCCAGAATGAAGTAGGATAGTGGCGACGTCCTATTGAGGTGTTTACGTGGACCCAACTACCGTGAGTTGGCATAAGGTGGCTAAAACAGGAGCAATTGACGGGCTAACGAGGTAGCTCCTCTGACCGGACACACTTCTCCAATACCATTCTATTACTTTGTGATTGATTAGGTGCACCTTTTGATTTTTGGGAGTGTGGCTCGAGGTGGGCGGTAGTGGCTGTTACGCGTTACCATCGGTCCGGAAGTGCAATTGGTATATCTACCCTGACATTGCCTAGTTGTGTCATGTCACCTATCCTAGCGCGCCTTGTACGAGTTTGATTTGTAGCGTACCTATAGAGTATCCTTTGGTAGCCTACCGATCTAGAGGTAGTACGGTGCTGTATAGACTATTGGCACTATAAAATGTGTTAAGGGGAATATGGGTAACGCCTTAATGCTATTTTTAAAATATATTATACTTTAGTTTAGATATTATTATCATAGCGTATATTACTACATAGTAAATAGTTTTACGGATCCTTAGAGGATGGTTATCTCAAACATCCTTTGAATTACTTGTATTTCAGTTGTTATTTCACTTGAGTTGGATTTAATGATATAAGAATGTTAATCCTGACTCGAATGTTTTGTGTTTTACTTTACACTTGGGTCAGACTGAGTGATACAACTTTTGAGACTCACCTTTGGAGTCGGAGCATCGCTTGTAGATCCATCTATTTATCCAGCTTTCAGCTATTCAATGATTCCAGTGATGTATTCTGATCTTATATTTGACTATTGTGTTTGACATTTCTGTTGTATCTTATTTAACTCTGTTATATATACAGTAGCTTCATGAACTACTATTCTCTTATTTCCGCTGCATTATTGTTATGTAACTATGTGTCTGTGATTCTATGATTTATTTATTTACTGTATATGCTGAGTTTTGCCAAATATAATTAACAATCTGATATTTTGAGCACTTTAAATCCGGCAAGTGTGGATGCGAATGGTGGAAAATATCAGGATGCTACATGATGCATGTTATCAAAGTTATTAACAACAAATTCAGATCTAAGTCCAAGGAAACAAACTATGCTCACATTCTCATAACCACTGCAGTGTATAATTTGTGGAAAGAAAGAAATATGCGTGTATATAATAAAGGCAGCAAAAATAAAGAGTAGATTTGGTTAACTATTAGCACTGACAGCAAGATCATTCTTCAAAAATTTAAGCAAATTATTAAAAACCAAACCAAGTTCGCTTCCTTTGCCGATGACTGGATTTCTGAAGTGGGAAGCAATTAAGCACTTAAAAGTGTATTTATCGTGACCAAGAAGCTTCCAAATTGACAAGCTTTCTAACAATCTGACTCGTGAGTCTAACTCCTACAATCAACGGGATTTTGTGGCTAAAACTGTGAGTAGGAGCTCGTATGCAACTAATAGCAGTGAATCCACTTCAAACAAGTTTCAAAAGCTAATAATGTGAACTTGTAGAGCTGTCATGACTGACAACTGCCATCTGAAGAAGGAAGCGTCAGATCTGCGTCGAAGTGACGCCAGATCTAACAATCCTACTTTCTTATCCAATAGATTCAACTACTCGAGCAATGATGAAAGACGTAGGGGTATGAGAGGAGAATTGAACGAGAGCTTATCATATTGGGAATGTGGTGAAACGAGTGGAGTGAAGAAAGGAGATGTGAGGGCTTCGGCTTTGTGAATCGCCTTCCGTCATTTTCGAGTATAGCTCGAAATATTTCTATAAAGTAGTTTACGTCGGCAATCCTACTTAGGGTTTGTGAGTTTATAATGTTGTTTTCGGGTAGAGGGGTTATCTACCCGACACTTTGTTATTTAACTTGGGCCAGACCCTTTTTACCTTTTCTTTGGAAAAAAATATTCGAAAGAGTTGGCACTGGTTTAAAAGTATAAACAACAGTACAGAGTTAAAATAAAATTTGCCTTGCTTAAAAAAAAGTATACTAAAGTGGTGCATTTTCACTCCAAAAATCTTTCTTTCACGTCGGTGGCAGGGGTTTCTATGAAATTTCGTGGTGTACTTGTTGCTAATGAGCAGATTCCTCAATATAATATTTTACCCCACCAGTTAGAATTCAAAATCAACACAGAGAAGAAAATAAAAAATGGAAGTCCAGACAGTAAAAGTCGAGGAGGAGCCCTCTGCTAGGAAGAAGAAGACCGCCAGTGCCATCACATCCACCCTCCTGATCCTCCTCGGAGCAGTCGTTGGCACCGTAGCCTTGGTCCCCCACTCCTCCTCCTCTTCCTCCTCCGACGCCATGAAATCGATCAAACTCATCTGCCGACCCACCCATTAACGCCACCGGTGCGATGACGCCCTCTCCCAATCTGCCCCGGCAAACTCCACCTCCAACCCCAAATTACTCCTGCAAACCTCTTCCAACTCACCACAGACCAACTTGTCTCTGTCCTCCAACGCTCGAAATTCCTACATCACCGCACAGTCTACCCCACCACCAAATCTGCCCTCTCCAACTGCACCTCAATTTCTGTTGTCTGTCTCGATAAGCATTCATTTCTGCTTTCTGCTCATACTGCCTTCATTATGAGTTCAAATTTTTTTTTACTTTCCAAATATGAAATACTGCATAGTGATTAATATGTTAGCATAATCTCTTTCATTAGATTTGACTTTAAATGTATTGTTGATGTATTGAATTGATTGCATGAGATCCATCAGACCATTGTTTGGAATATCCAATAAAATTTGAATGCGACTCCATATGAAATAAGAATAATTACATTCGAAAAACAAATGATAAGCACTTTCATTAAATAAATTGCATAAGGAACAATGTCAATTATTTATATTGCCCTATTTATTTATTTTATCTTAAGTTTACAATATGTTATTAATAGCAAAGTAGCTACAAAGCTGTTATCCCGCTTTTTGGCAAAGCCGTGATACCAAGAGATTGGCCAAAAACAAAGGACAGTTCGTCTCAGAGATTGGTTGCACTTCTCTTCGCTATGGATATCGATGAATTTTGTCCGAGTCCAGATTGATCTACAATTGATAGGACATGACCAGAAAGATCATAGAAGTCCGCGTTTCAAATTTCAAGTCAATCCGAGGTCGTATGCTCAAGTTATGATGGATTCAAGTTGAGAGAAATGAACCTCGCTCGGTTCGAATCCATCACCTCGAATCCATCCGGAACCTTCCCTAGTTCGAACCCAAGAAGCTTAGCCGTGCTTCGAATCCATCCTCCCGGAGCCTTACCTCGAATCCATGCATTACTTCGAACCCATGAACTAAACCTCGCTTCGACTCCATTGAGCAAGCCTTAGTTCGACTCCATACAAGTCACCTTACTTCGAATCCATCAAGAGAATCTCAAGGTCGAATCCATGAGGTAAGAAACTCCGTCGAATCCATCTGGTTGCAGTGCATCGAATCCATCCTAAAACTTCACTTCGATTCCATCTCACGGCGTGCCTCGAAACCATTCAGTAGGAAAGCCACGAAGACCATGGATTCGAAGCATGTATTTCTTCGAACCCTATGGATTCGAACCTATGGATTCGAACCATATGGATTCGAACCATATGGATTCGAACGAATCCATAGGGTCGAGTCGAAGCAAACAGGGTACACGAAGACGCAATCTTGAATCGATCATATCTCTCAATCCTATGATCCAAATGCCATGAAATTTTCACAGAAGCTTGCATACATGTTGAGGAATGGCCACGCCAAGTTTCATCCCGATTGGACACTTTTTTGATCGATTCGAACCAAGGGTCGAATCGATCCAAAAGCGGGACCGGATCTCCAGAATTCAGCTATGTGGGCCCCCTGCACGTGTCAAAGTGGTCTTCCCAAATTTTAGGAGAAATATCAGCCTCCAGCACCTATAAATAGAGCCCCTGGTCATTCAGAAAGGGGATCGGAGGATTTCTAGAGAAAAAGCACGCCCGGACGCCACTAGAATCACTTCAGAGCACCGCCGCTAGCTTTGACTTCGAATTTTTGCTTAAGAACTGCTGTACTTAGCCATATAAAAGTTGTATTCTCCGAATATCGAGCAATAAAATAACAAAGCTTCATAGTGGACGTAGGCACATCGCCGAACCACTCTAAATTGTTGTCTTCTGTGCAATTTACTTTCTGTTGCTTGGAGTTTTTGTTAGATAATCCTCATTTTAATTTGCCTTCTTCATTTATTATCTCTTCAAAAACTTCCGAAGAGTGTTGTGCCCAATTTTGACACAAACAAAAGCCATCTTGGAACTATTCATTTATTCGTACTCTTACTGGTTTCTAGGAAATTTCGTGCAGAATCCTATATGTATTACATTCAACCCCACCAGTTAGAATTCAAATTCAACCCAGCGAAGTAAATAAAAAATGGAAGTTCAGACTGTAAAAGTCGAGGAGGAGCCTTCTGCTTGGAAGAAGAAGATCGCCAGTGCCATCACATCCGCCCTTCTCCTCCTTGGAGCAATCGTCGGTGCTGTAGCCTTGGTCCCCCACTCCTCCTCCTCCGACGCCATGAAATCGATCAAACTCATCTGCCGACCCACCCATCACCGCCACCAGTGCGATGACGCCCTCTCCCAATCTGCCCCGGCAAACTCCACCTCCGACCCCAAATTGCTCCTGCAAACCCTCTTCGAACTCACCTCAGACCAACTTGTCTCTGTCCTCCAGCGCTCGAAATTCCTACATCACCGCACAGTCTACCCACCACCAAATCCGCCATCTCCAACTGCACCTCCCTCCTCCACCGCGCCACCGACGAGCTCAACACCTCAATCGACCACCTCGCCTACCTACTCGACATCACCAGAATCCACATCATAACCGACGATTTAAAATTGCGGCTTAGCAAAGTCCTAAACTACGAGGAAACCTGCATCCACGGGCTTCGGAACACCACCGACAACGCCGCTATACGGATGAGGAAATCTCTGACTGCCTCGCTTCAACTGAGCAGCAACTCCGTGGCCATCTTCGATAATATTTCTGAGGTGATTCATTCGTTTCATTTGGGCTAGTGAAAGGGGGGGAAGAATTGAAGATGGATTTCCTTTCCTGATGCAGGTGGGGCACACGAATATATCTGTTTGTAGTTTTTTTAGAATCGTTATTCAATTTGTCAATTGAATATCCCTGATTCTTTTCTTGTTTTATTCTATTTTGAAAAATCTTTGAGTTTGCTGAAAAAATGATTGGTTACTTCAGTGAGTGTTTTTATTTTTCTGTTTCCAATCTGGTTTCTACTTTGTTGGTTACTGTAAGTCTGTTTTAAAGGCGTTGTGAAATAGATTGTTGTTAACTGTTAAGTCCAAAAGACCTTGTACTTTAAAAAAGGATGGATATATTATTTTTCTGTTTTCACGGTCAAGTATCTATGCTTGAAGGCAAAGCAGTAAACTTGATTGATGACGTGTGGTAGTGGGAGTTATGATAAAGGAAGGCAAATGCAATCAACAGGGAAAATTTACTTCCAAATGTGTTGGTGTTCCCTTGAAAGCAAAATAGGCCCACATGTTCCCCCACCTACCGCCTTTATATATTCATTACATTACCAAAATAGATATATGCCTCACTCGCTTTTTATATTTAAACCATGCATGTCGATCCCGCACGTCCAGATCCATGCATGTTTGTTTTAAGGACAAATTTTCGATGTGGGCTAGTTTTTGAATCAATTTCGCGATCGGTGTTGGTTTTGAAACTTATTACCAAACAGGGCTGGTTTCTGCCCAGTCAGCAGTACAGTCATCATTTTTGTAACTGCCAACGATTTGCGCGACTCTTAGTTGCGCATGGGAATTTTTTTCAGAAGTGCAACTAAGAGTTGCGCTAATTGGGGAATTTAATTTTCCCCCAATGCGCAACTAAGAGTTGCGTAACTATAAAATGGCGCAACTGTTAGTTGCGCCTAGGCGCAACTCATAGTTGCGCCTGCACAGGTTCTTGATAAAACAGAGGCAGCAGCAACCATCCTCCCCGTTCCACCAAAACTCTTCCCAACCTTCAACCCTTCTTCCATGGTCGAACCCAACAACTCCCAACCCAAATTTTAGCCAATAGCCACCATTTTTTCACAAAATTATCAAATTTCTTTCTCTTTCTTCGATTAAACCAAAGCTACAACAATGGAAGCGGGATCCTCTTCAACACAAATAGATTTTGGTAATTTGTAAACCCTAGTTTTTTTGGCCTTCATCAGCATATGCCAGATCCGGCCGAGCAGATTTTCCCAAAATCTATTTGTGTTGAAGAGGATCCCGCTTTCATTGTTGTAGCTTTGGTTTAATCGAAGAAAGAGGAATAAATTTGATAATTTTGTGAATTAACGGTGGCAATTGGCTAAAATTTGGGTTGGGAGTTGTTGGGTTCGGCCATGGAAGAAGGGTTGAAGGTTGGGAAGAGTTTTGGTGGAATGGGGAGGATGGTTGCTGCTGCCTCTGTTTTATCAGGAACCTGTGCAGGCGCAACTAACAGTTGCGCCATTTTATAGATGCGCAACTCTTAGTTGCGCATTGGGGGAAAATTAAATTCCCCAATTAGCGCAACTCTTAGTTGCGCTTCTAAAAAAAAATTCCCATGCGCAACTAAGAGTCGCGCAAATCGTTGGCAGTGACAAAAATGGTGACTGTGCTGCTGACTAGGCAGAAACCAGCCCTGTTTGGTAATAAGTTTCAAAACCAACACCGATCGCGAAATTGATTCGAAAACTAGCCCACATCGAAATTCAAGAATCGTTTTCTATATGGCAAAAATTTATTGTTGGGTCTAGATTTTGGAACCTGGAGCTTTTATTTAGGTTAATATATCCAACTAAGTATATAATTATAAGTTTACATAGTTTTAGGATGGAGAAGCTTTTTCTATATAGCAATTTTTTCCCGTTCAGTCTAAATTTGGGAACTTGGAGGTCCTATTTAGGTTAATTGGTCCAAATAAGTATATAATGATAAGCTTAGATCGTTATAAGGGTTTCAGTCAAATCAAAATTAAGAATTAATTAAAAATACTCTTAAGCTTATTATATCTCTGATCACTTTTGACATGTATAGTGTTGTGAAAAAAATGGCAGCGCTTTGCGGAAGCTTATATCAACGGATCTTTGTCACCCAAATCACAAAAAGATAACTTGGATTAAAAATAAGACGGAATTGAAATTAAAAGCAATAAGACAAGATATTCCACCCAACCACCCACTTTATTGATTCACCAAAAATTTTATTTACAATTAATAGAACAAAGCTAAAATAAACAAAATACCATTGAATCAATAACCAAACTGAGAAAGGGAGCAAATATCTATATGGCTAAAATTGTTGGAGAAGAAAAACAAAGATGGAGAACAGGGAATTAGCAAATGATTTTCCACCATATATTTACCCTCTCTTCTAGTCTCTATTTATATAATCAATTACTTAGTGCCCAAGTTAACATTAGATGGCAAAAAATAATTTGATTAGCTAATTAGAGAAAGAAATAAACATACTCAATATGCCTATTAATTAGGGGAAACAAAATCTTCTGTTTCTTTCTTTTGCATATTTCTTTCCCTCTATTTGTGTTTTTGTATCACCAAAATTTAACACTCCACCTTGATGCAAAATCACATATCTCCAACATATCAAACATGCCATATCTATATCTATCACAACTCCCTAAATCTCAATCATACCAAATTACAAACCTCTACCACCGACTGCAAATGATGTATCTCCCACATGAGGTGCATCACACAAATCCGGTCTCAAAATCGTTTGTAATACCACAAAGATCTCCGTCTTGTCTTTGTGGATTTTGCAACTCGACACCCGTCTATCACTCGATCTGAGCTCATTACCTGATCACTATCGATCCCCCGAGCATCATCAACATGAAGACCCTTGTCTAAAATATGATCCTCAATGCTAGAATCATAAGCAGTGACCACATTAACCTCTCCACCTTGCTGTAGACTAGATTCTTCAACTGTCACCCGCTTTCCATAGTCGACTACAGAACCAACCAAGCTATAAAGGTTTCCTTCTTCCAATACTCCTCTCATCCTTACACGACCACCTTTCTTCACTCTCAAAACTCCACCTTGAGTCTCATAAGTGCAACCACGGCGATCCAACTGACCGAGAGAAATAAGATTATGCGAACAAGTGGGTACATGTCTCACTCCAGAGACTTCTCTAACCACACCATCATGCATACGAAACCGGATAGATCCAATACCACAAATTGGTAGCTCTTCTCCATTAGCTGTCCTAATCATGTCGACAATCTTCTCATAAGAAGAAAAATAATTCACATCTCTACAAATGTGAAAACTGGCTCCCGAATCCATCTTCCAAGGCTTATTTTCACTAAAGAGGACATCATAAGAAGCATCACTATTGGTACCTTCAGCAAAATCTGCATGTGCATCACTACTAGTATCACCGTGCGCAGCCTTTTTCTGATCTCTTTTATAAGCATAACACTTGCTGCGTATGTGACCTTTCTTATTACAATAATGACAAGTGATAACACCTTTACCATTAGCATCCTTCTTCTTCCAAATTGTATCTTTCTTCGAGTCCCTTGCCACCATATCCTCACTTTGAATTGATTTCATATCTGACCCTTTTCTTCTAAGCTCCTCATTCAAAAGACTGCTTCGAACAGTTTCCAAAGAGATAGTTCCATTAGCATTGGAATTACTCAATGAAACAACCAAAGTTTCCCAACTTTCTGAAAGCGAACTCATCAATT
The DNA here is from genome assembly GCA_030765085.1 of Allium cepa. Taxonomy (NCBI): domain Eukaryota; kingdom Viridiplantae; phylum Streptophyta; class Magnoliopsida; order Asparagales; family Amaryllidaceae; genus Allium; species Allium cepa. The sequence continues at coordinate 7,906,784 of CM060941.1, forward strand.
AAAGAGCCTGTAACTCATCATCAAAATTGACCTTCATATTTTTTAATTGATTTATTACATCCTGAAATTCATTCAAATGCTCTTCAACAGACTTCTCTTCATTTAATCTCAGTTGTACCAACTTTTGAACCAGAAAAGCCTTACTAGTAGCACTCTTTGACTCATATAAAGATACCAACTTATCCCACAAAGCCTTTGCGGATTCACAACTAGCCACATGATGGAAAACTGAATCATCAAGATATTGGCGAATCAAAGCAATCGCCTTCTTATCCATCTTCTTCCATTTTCCCTCATCTACATTAGATGGCTTCTTTCCATCTCCATCAATCGGATCATGAAGATCATTGAGGTACAGAACATCCTCCATCCTAGGCTTCCAAATACCCCAATTTTTTCCATCCAAAATAGTCATCTTCGAAAACGAAATCATATCCGACAACAATAATTTTTCAATCCAAAATTACTCTAAGCTTTGCGATGATCTGTTCTCTGATACCAATCTGTTGTGAAAAAAATGGCAGCACTTTGCGGAAGCTTATATCAACGGATCTTTGTCACCCAAATCACAAAGAGATAACTTGGATTAAAAATAAGACGGAATTGAAATTAAAAGCAATAAGACAAGATATTCCACCCAACCACCCACTTTATTGATTCACCAAAAATTTTGTTTACAATTAATAGGACAAAGCTAAAATAAAAAAAATACCATTGAATCAATAACCAAATTGAGAAAGGGAGCAAATATATATATGGCTAAAATTGTTGGAGAAGAAAAACAAAGATGGAGAACAAGGAATTAGAAAATGATTTTCCACCATATATTTACCCTGTCTTCTAGTCTCTATTTATATAATCAATTACTTAGTGCCCAACTTAACATTAGATGGCAAAAAATAATTTGATTAGCAAATTAGAGAAAGAAATAAACATACTCAATATGCCTATTAATTAGGGGAAACAAAATCTTCTGTTTTTTCTTTTGCATATTTCTTTCCCTCTATTTGTGATTTTGTATCACCAAAATTTAACATATAGATCTTGGGATTTAGAGCGCGAGTTATTATACATGCATGATTTGTAAACTTCAGCAAACTACCGAAGAATAATTTAAATGGATGATATTGTTAGCCCCTTGGTTTATGCACTCATAGTTAAAATCTTTTGATAAATTATGCGTATTACCAACATTTCACACTTAAAAGTGTTGACCTCAAATTATGGCTAACAAAAAAAGTTGTCATCGGTTAGACTTATACTCCTTTCTTGCATGTTTTAGTTTAACAGTTAAGAGTTTTCTGGAATATAGTGTGCAATGGGTTCTGTTACATCCTTATTGTTCTAGCATAATTATAGGCATTTTCAAGGTAATCTAAACTATAAAATTGGTAGTTAATACTAATCATAAATCATTCATATAATCTATATTCCATGCGATGAACACATGATTATTAGGCTATCGGTTCTTTATGTGGAAGGACTATCAGTGCTCATTAGTTATATTCATAAGACCAGAGATAAATCTATTTAGACATATTTCCTATCATTAGTTATTCAGTGTCCCACTCACCACTTTTTCGACTGATCTTTCACTGTTTTTCTTAATATATTTTCATATAAAGGTTCAGTGAATGGATAAGAGGTATAGTGGGAATAGTCATACCTAGCTTACAGTTGAAGCAAAACAAAACAAAGAACAGTTTTTGTTTTTTGTATGAAACTATTAGCTTCATCCAACAAATGCCTTGGAGTGTTCTTCTCAGTAATTTCGTTAAATGTATTACTGATTCAAACAAGCGCCAATTCTAATCTATTTGCAACTATATTATTGGCAATAGTCTTTAATAGTTGATTAAGTTAAATTATTAAAGTATAGGTCTGTTTTGGGTTTAGGTTTTAAGTCCATAGAATCGTATCTTTTAATATGATTTATTCTTTTGTCAAATTTTGAGCTTTAGAATGTTCTGAAACATTATCGAAAACTCTCTACTAGCAAGTTCTACTCAATCATGTTCCTTCTAATTATATTTTTGTTTACTTACATTGTAAAGTTGAAGTACTGTGCTCTATCCATCCAGCAGTTTGGTTATATTTATGAATTTTTTTGTTCATTTAGACATGACAATTGTTGGTTGTATATACAAAACTATATTTTTGTTTTTATATTTAAGCGTTAAAATTATTCTCAGTGATTTATAAAAAGTTCATATAGTTATGGTTTAAATGCCAATTTTATAGTTTTAAAAGACCTCATGTGGGAAGCACATGTTACAGTCTTACTTCTTTGTCAATCTGAATTCCATTATTGTATTGTTGACACCACAACTCCAAAACTTAGGCTGCTTTTGTTTTGTCATTTTTAGTTTTGAGTTTTCGTCCATACAAAAATGCGCAAGTTGCATGTATAATATCGAAAACGACCAATTTTGAAAACAAAATTAACATACAAAATAGAAAACAACCTTTTTTATTTTTCGTGTTTTAAAAAATGATAGAAGCACGAGAAACAATCCATCCTTTCATCGTCCTTCCATCCCCTCGGTCGTCCCTCCATTTTTCTTCCACCCCCTTCGTCGCCACTTCACTGCTCTCATATTTGATATACATATTTGAAAATGGAAAACACAAAATTCATTTTTAAACCAAGCACTACCTAATTTTTTCCACCTCAAACTAATTTTTTCTTCATGTCAAACTAGGTACCTTTAAATATAGTTGATCCACATTCTCTCAAATGATTAGACATCAATATTTTTTTCAATGGTTCTTAGGTGCAGGTTAGCCATCTTTAAGTAGTGTGGTCACATAAATCTCCAGCATGTGATGTTTTTTTTCTCGATCTTCTCTCCCGGACATCGGTGAACAATAGAGAAGTATTAATTGCTTAGTCGGTATATTGATAAGGAAAACTCTGTCTTTTTTACTACTTATGGTGCACTCAATATGCATATAATTCACAAGTCTTAATTTGCTTATTTACTATATTAAACTAACACTTAAACAAGTCATATCATATAAATTTATGAAATGTTAGCTATGATGTATAAAGATTTTCTATGTACATTGTACTTTGGCCTGTATATTAATGATACTGCATGAAACTGTAGGTTTTTCTTGACGGCTTCCAAATTGCAGCATGGAAATCACAAGTCTAAAATTCTTCAAATATTCTTCAGTAAGTTCAGTTTTTTGTTGTAGAAAAAAGTTTTCATCCCTTACTCTGTGTATTATTCTTAAATTTTTTCCAAGCAAAAGGACATGGACTTAACGACAGTACAGATCTTCCTGATATTCTCTTATAAATCGATTTTCTTGACGTTGTTTTTGTTTGCAGAATGTTTTCTTATGTGCAATGATTTTTTGTTCATACTGCTATAGGTTAACTCAGTAAATTATTAATTCTATTACCTGTTACTTATCCTTTATATACACTTTCTTTTTTTGCCATGCTTAAAACACTACCTGCCAAAAAGATTGATAAATTTTCTTCTCATTATTCTCATATCGTACTTTTACCTACTTATCAATTTATAGTAATGAATCCACTATTTCATTTACTTTCTTTAAGGATTTGTTGTGGTTTCATGATGGTATCTATAATTTTGGAATAAATCAACAAATATTTAGTATAGGATAATAATTATCTAGCGTATTAAAGCCTATGTTTGATAGTAATAAAAAAACTAAGAAATACTTTGGATGCCAATATTTCATTTTAGCATCTAACCTTTTGATTTAGCTCAATCTCCTTTAAGAAAAAAATTCTTTACCGTTGTTATATTTTACAAACGCGAAATTAATGACAATTTGGTTCGTATGTCTATTAGAGAGAAACAAAAATCTTAATTTGATTTTCTAAGTATATTATTCTGCATACTATCTATTGATTGGGAAAACCAACCATATTTGTGGACAGTAATATTTAAAAAACATTTGAACATTGCATTTGTCGATATTGATTAGAAATCTTCCTTATTCAGTCATTTATATTTCCAGTGATTTCATATCGGCTAAGCTATTTAGGATTAAAATGTATAACCCAAAGATATACTCATGATATAAATAAGGTATGTTTAGTTATTCGAACGTAAAATAAACTCTATATTTAGCCTAACTCACCAGCATAGTGCATGTATAGCTAAAAGTTATAAAGCTCATATAAACATACCTTTGTCTCATAACAATGACGATATAAACTATATATACAAATTTTAAAAAATAGGTCATATATTTGTATGGTTATTTCACTATTTTAGAAATGAACTGGAAAAATCTTATGGTGAATATAACTCTGTAAATTAGTTAGCTCACATACTACATCGATAATGTAGTGGGTTGAAGAGTTGAAAGGTTTTCAGCACCGTGTCCTATAAGTATAGGAAAGGGGAGACTATAATTTACTATCAATTTCCATATATGTGTACTTAATTTTTCCTAGACATAAACAATTACACCAGTAAATTAATTAATTTCCTATATGTTCATTTACTTTCTTATAACCATAGTGAAACTGTAATACAGAATTTCGTCATTCATTATTTAAAGATTAAACTTCGTATTATCATTTGCCAATGACTGCTAAGACATAAAATGTTTTTATTTCACATTCTTCTTGGTTGTTTGCAGGATGGACAAGAGAAGGAAGATGGGACAAATAGTTAATGCACAACTTATCAACTGATTTAAGTACAAATGGTAAGTAATTTTATTCTGCATTTTCTGATAGAATGCTATAATTAAAATCGATAAATAAAATATTTAGCTGTGTATGCTACATAAATACCTATCACGTTACTGTTTGCGCAAAAAATGGGCAAACACCTCCAAGTCGTGTGATTTAGTTGATTTTATGTGATTCTTAATGATTTAGATGAGTTATGTAAATATGAAAAAAGCAGGGGCTGAAATGTAAAAGACACACAGATTTATAGTGGTTCGGCCAGAACGTGCCTACGTCCACTTTATATGTTATTATCTTCTTTCTTTCAGATTACAAGTACAATGCTTTGTGTACAAGTATATGAAAGTAGTTTGAAAGTTCCTTCCGTGCTTGAGCTCTCAAACTTGTCTGCCATTGTTGTACCCGTGCCCCTCTATTTATAGAGTGAGGTTGGGGGCAGGGGTCTTGGATGTATATAGCTGCTGGTGGGCCCAGGCTGAAGCAATCTGGCCTGGTAGCGTTCTGGTTCGGCGAGGCTTCATTCGGCATGGAGCTTGGACCGGTGATGGAGTGGACCGGTGGTAGGTCGTTTGGAGGTTCGTTCGATGGTGGAGTATGGGGTTGATTCGGTGGTGTTGGTCCGGTCATGGTAGTCCGGTGATGGTGGGAAATGATGTTGGACCAGTGGTGATGGGATAGCCACTTGGTTCGGCAAGGAGGTGGATTTGGAGTTGGTTCGGCAGTGGAGGCTTGCTACCGGATGAGGTATGCCGAATGAGAATGAACCGGATGAGATTTTACCCTTCATTGCCGAATGGAGCTTTAAACCCTTGAACTGCCGAACGGACTTAGGAACCGGATGGAATGGAGGTTGCGAACCCGGGTGCAACTGACGCTTCTCGGTCTTGAGATCTTCTGGGTGAAAATTCGCCCAACATTTGCCCCCCAAAGTGGGGCACGTGCTTGCATGTGTCGCGCTTTGTTTCCCTACGGTAGGAAAGCTCGTTTCGTAACGCCATGGGCTGGATGTTCATGTCCTATCGGTGTCCTCATGCCTTGCGGTAGGAAGGCGTGTTTTGTAATGCAATGAGCTGGATGTCCATATCCTGTTGATTTCCTGCAAAGGAATTTACAGTTTTAATGTGATTTCAAATGACAACCGTTCGGGATCGAAATATTTGAGGCGAAGTGAATTGTGCCGTTCAAGGCGAGATGTGACCGTTCGAGGTCGGGTGCCGTTCGAGGCGAGTAGGTGTTCCCCGAGGGGGCTCAGCATTATTGATGCCAGGTTTTCGTTCGAGTGGGTCCCTAGATCGTTTGTGAAGATGGTTTATCGTCAGCTCAGAGCATGCCTAAGGATCGTTCGCGACCCCGTACATGTGTAAGTAGCTTAGCCATTCCAGAATTAGCAGAGCTAAATATCCATCCAACTGATGAATTTTAAAAGGATGTCAAAGTGTAGATTCTCACAACGATAGGGTTAATAGCCATTCAGAGCATGCTTATGGACCGTTCGTGGTCGCGTACACGTGTAAATGATTAACCCATGTTAGTGAGCGATTTACGACTTGTTCATCGTTATCATAATCTCTATTTTATTAGTAGGTCCTAGAGTTCGGTACTTATCTGTGTGAGGTGCCTTGCATGCCACCTGTTTCTGGTTTTTGCTGGCAGAGACAGTTTCATTCAGTTTTTAGTCTGGTCCGGTATGCCGAACCAGTTGGTCCGGTGCCTCTGCCCTCGTCTATATATAGGGGCTACACCTCCCTTAGTTGTTCCTTACCGAACCAACGAGCGCCGATCAATTTCTAGCCGAACCAACTCTCTGCCGGGTCAAGCTTTTACCGAATCAGGTATATATCTTTGCCGAATGAACTTTACTGCCGAATGAACACGAAGGCTATTTTACTGCCGAATGAAATTGTGTTACCGAATGAGCAAGTATACCGGATGAACTCCCAAGGCCGAATGATACTACCGAATGGAGTATATGCCGAATGAGACTACCGAATGGAGTATATGCCGAATGAGACTTCATACTTGAATCTTGAGCGGAATCTTAGGCTTTTATACGCTTGCTTTAGATACTTGCTTGTTTATGTTTCTATACTTCTTGTTCTAACACCGTGTTTTTCTTGTGCTGCAGATAAATGTCTCGCAAAGCGGAAACCCGTTCGGATAAAAAGAAATCTAAAGGTAGAGGAGAGTCATCCTCCTCCGTGCCCCCAGCCCAACCAAGACCGGTGCCACATGGGCCTGCCCCGAGGTCGTTAGTGGATGGGTACGGTCCCTAGGAACTTCTGGTCTCCCATCCCGATTGCTTTCCTAGCTCCCTAAAGGAGGAGCAACTTGATGGTATATCCCATTCCTTCGGGATAGACAAGGTTCGCATGCTGTTGCCGGGAGATGGAGTGATGCCGTATAATCCCCCCGAAGGCTACTTTGCTTACAGCAGATATCATTGCATGTGTGGTGCTATCCCTCCTATCAATGCCTGGATAGTTAGCTTTACCACATATTTGAAGGTGGCTCCATTCCAGCTCCAGCCGAACTCTTATGCCATTCTGGTGAGCCTTTTCGTTATCTTCCAGAGGAGGTACGGGCGCCCTCCTTCTAACCGGGAAATTCGATATTTGTATAACCTGAGAGGCTACAAGAAGGGGTCTCCGTATATTAGTCTAGAAGCGGCCGTGCCCTTCAAACCGATCTTGGACTTATATTCAAAGTTTACCATGTTCAAGAAAGAATGGTTTTTTATCAAGGACGATTCTGTTTCTTTCCGCCTTTTCACTTCCGGCTGTAAGATGAATTTCATTTATATTTTCCATGTTCTGACTGTAGTGCTTCTTCTGACACGCTTTTATTTCTTGCTAGCGACAGGTGGCATTGTAGTCGTGGAAGATGATTCTTTGGCGCGGATGGCTGCTGAAATAAAGGCCATTCCCGCACGGGACAGGTCGGCTTCGTTCCTGATCAGGAACGCTACCCTCCTGGAGTACAACTTGATCCAGCCGCACCAGTCCGTGGTTAAGCAGAGGGACACGGCTGAGGAGAAGGCTGCTAAAGCTAAGGAGGGGGCCACGGTGAAGAGTGGCAAGAGGAAGCCCTTTGCACAACATCCCGTCGTGGGAGGCAAGAAGCTTAAGGAGTCTGAGGGCCCCTCTCCTAGTACTTGCCCGATCATCCCGGAGGAGGAAGGTGTGGAAGAGGGCGAAGGAGGCGATATGGAAGGAGAGTCGGAGAGCGGAGGAGATGGAGATGGCCAGGGTGGTAGTGGTGCTGGTGCCTTATCCTCTGGGCAAGACCCTGAACTGGATGAGGCTCTCTGCCAGGCCTTCGGGGAATCGGAGGGAGAATCGGAAGCGGAGAAGGCGAATGAGACTGGCAAGGTCGGGGCTGGTGCCGATCTATCCCCTAAGGGCTCCTCAGCTAGGGTGACTCCGGCGGTGTAAGGTGAACTTTTGTCCTCTGTCGATTCCATTTACGATAGGGACTTAGAAATATTTTATGGTTCACTTCCGTCCTGGAATGAGATTCAGGACTTATTGCAGTATCCCACTCCTCCGCAGGGTTTGTATAATAGATGTGCATTCTCACTTTTTCTTTCTTTTTAACTTAACATGTTTCTTGAATTATGGATCGTCGTATGTTCATAACACTTGTTTTTTACTCCAAGGGCAGGCCAGGCGGCTAAAACGTCAGACGTTCGACACCGCCTTGAACAATTCAAGTTGATGAGAGCTTCTGATAAGCCGAAGCCTCTTACTGGTCGTCCTGGGGACGTGGCCAGATACCGTCCTCTTCTTGGGGTCATTGAAGAGAGCATTCAGAAAAAGAAGAGGAGTCGTTCCTTATTTGAGCCTTCCCCTGGTCTGCAGCTTCCTGTTCAGCCTCCTCGTGATACCACGGAGGAGAGCACGGAGTTTATCCCCCCTCCACCTCCTTCTAAGAATCCCACTGTTATTCGTATAAGGCATCCTGACGTGCCTCGCGACCCCTTTGCCGGTCATCCTGATTTAGATCCAAGCTCTCAGGATATTTCATTTGATGAGGCCACGGGTGAGCACCTTCTTCCCCGCAACCCCATGGTACGAGTGCTAGATGAGGCCAAGTCCCTAGATCTTGATCTGCTTACTACTCGGGTAGTTACCATGGGGGACGAAGCCAAAGCTAATATAGATCGGGTGGCTGAAGAGACCAAGAAGTTAATGGAGCATCATGCTCTATTGGTCAAGGCCGGGGAGGAGATTGGGAGTGCTAATATTCGGCTGCGGGTAAAGGTTGCCGATCAGGCCGAACAACTTGCCGTTCAAGCCATTCAGATTTCTCAGCACGAGGAAGCCTCCAGGCGGCTGAAAGAGACCATGGAAAAGGCTAGTAGGGCAGAACTATGGAAGATGGAGGCCGCCTGTAAGGAGCGGATCGACATGGCCATTGCGACAGTGGATGAGGTTCGGAATGCGGATCTCGAGCAGGTAGAGGAGTTGTCTGGGAGGCTTGAGGCCGCGGAGATGGCTCAAGTAAAGTTAAAGGAGGAGATGGAGGAGATGAGGAGGTCTCTCCAGGCTGACTGCTTGAGATACCGATCAGAGAGGGATGCCGCTGTCGCCAAGTTGCAGGTTTCCGAGGCCCGGGTGAGGGATTTTGAGGAGAATGAGGGGATGATGGACGAGATGCTACAGGACATGTACTTCTGCACTTGGAGGGAGGGCAGCTTGTCTTGGGTGGATGACTATCCCCGGGTCATGGCCAAGATATATCTTCGGGCTTTAGAGGAGGCCAGGGTCAATGCGGGTAAGGAAGGTGGAGTGGCTTTTAGTCTAGATGTGGTCACTGCTCAGTTCTCGAAAGAGGAGCAAGCGGCGGTGAAGGAGGGGATGCGGTTGCTTGCTGCGGAGGAAGCGGGTGTGCAACTGGAGGATGAGGATCAAGCGGCGGACGCTGGTGAGTTATTCTTCTCTTTTCCTTTTCTTTCTGGGTTTCCATAACTTGATCGTTTATCGTTTGTTTAATGAATTCCTCTTCTGAATTGGACAGGTGGAACTTCCGATCAACACGCTGGGAGCTCCGACCTTGCGGCCAAGTAGGCTTGGGGGAGTTGGTAGGATGAGAGCGAAGTGTGGACGCAGCTGGTTACTTGTCCGGATTTGGCCACCTTTTTATTTCCCTTTATCGCTGTTTATGTTAGTCCAAAACATTGATGTGATTGTAATAATATTATTTGCAAAGAATAACTTTATGTGATTTTATGACATAAGCTGATTTTGTTATGTTTAAATGTTGTTGTCATTTTGATGTGGTGCGTGAGAAGTATGCATATGCCTGTGATTTTAGTTGTGTTTGATGTTAAGCTGTTGCTTGAAATATAATTTCATGTTTTGCAATGTTAGTGTGACGTATGAATAAACTATAGTTACATATTTATGTACAAGAGAAGAGAGTACCGCCCTTCATGTTTTAGCTGCAGGTGGTAGCTTTGAGCGTCTTGTGTAACTGATCATGGATATACCTGAGTACCTTGCCACCCAGTACGCAGGCTTAGATTCTCATGAGTGAATGCTCCCTATTTGGTTTCCTGTACTTTAGAGTTTGTTATACAGGATAGGAGAAAAGTATTTAAATGAAATGGAAATATGGGAAAAGTAAAACTTCCAGTCACGGAAGGCCGTCGATGTGCTTAAGTTCGTGGCAAACGGGTTTTGTAGTCACTTTCCCTAGCTGTGGGTCTTGGAGACATTTGTCACCCATCTTACGCCTCCACGGGGAGTTTTCTTTTTTACCACAGCCGCACTTAAGACACATCGGAGCCGAGATCGCGCACGGTAACTACCCGAACCATTATGGTCCGTAATCGTGGGTATTATTCGATTTACCGTGGCCGGCTAGCGTGGGTGCCGTTGGCCGTGAACTACCCCTGGCTGGCCACACCTTATGTTGGGGCTTAAAGTAGGTTCACAGTTGCCGGCGAGTCGAACGCCGTAATGAGCTGCCATCGGCTATAGTCGGCCTTTATGATGACATATAATCGGCTCATTACAATTGGCTTTGAGGGCAGTCGCGAGCAATGAGTTAACCCGCAGCAGAGGGATGCTGGAGCAAAAGAGTCTCATTGGCGAGTGCATAGAATCATAGCGTACCTGTTAGGCCTTGTCCAGATGAGGCCGTGGTGCGTCTTGAGTGGAGATGCCATAGGATTTTGTTCAACAGAAAAGGATAAAGCTTAACAAGCAGCCAAGATATAAAGGAACAAGTTAAAAAGAGACAAGATTTTTTAAAGTGGTTCGGCATGAAAATGCCTACGTCCACTGATTCTCTTTGTTAATTCACTTCATATGGGCAATACAAGTTAAGAAAAGTATCGACGGAGGTGTCGGATGTTCCATTCCCTCTGGAACACCTCTCCGTCCACTGTTGACAAAATATAAGCTCCGTTGTGGAGATCTTTATGAATTACATATGGTCCGTTCCAGATGGGGTCCAGTGCCCCGGGGCGCGGAAAGATTCGCCTGAGGACAAGATCTCCTTCTTGTAATATGCGATGCTTGACTTTGGAGTTGTATAGTGCTGCCACTTTTTGTTTGTGAGCTGCTGCTTTGAGTGCTGCATCGTTTCTCCTTTCCTCAATCAGATCCAAAGACATGAGGAGGAGTTCTTCGTTTTCTTCTGGATTGTAGTGGATCCTACGGTGGGAAGGAACAATAGTCTCAACAGGGAGCATTGCCTCCGATCCTTATGCCAAAGAGAAAGGAGTATGTCCCGTTGATGTTCTGAAAGATGTGCGGTAGGCCCAAAGTGCCGTAGGAAGTTCGTCCACCCAAGCGCCTTTTGACTTTTCAAGTTTCTTCTTGATTAGGGTTTTGAGAATTTTGTTGACAGCTTCGACTTGTCCGTTTGCCTGAGGATAAGCTACTGATGAGAAGCTTTTATGAATTCCATGCTCTTGGCACCAGTCGGCGAATTCTTCGCTGTCAAATTGGAGTCCGTTGTCCGATATGATCTTGAGTGGTACTCCGTACCTGCACAGAATATTTTTGATCAAGAAGTTGATAACTTTTGCTGAAGATATTTTATTTAGGGGTTCCGCTTCCACCCATTTGGTAAAGTCTAGGAGAGCCGACGATCATGTAAGCCACCTGGGCGAGATGTTTCAGGTACTTCGCCGATATGGAATGAAGCTGAATCCTCTAAAGTGCTCCTTCGGAGTGTCATCGGGAAAATTCTTAGGATTCATCGTCCATGCCAGAGGAATTGAAGCAAACCCTGAACAAATCCGGGCTCTAAAAGAAATAAGGATACCTTCCACTCGAAAAGAAATGCAGAGCCTAAACGGAAAGGTGGCCGCCCTAAGCAGATTCATTTCCAAAGCAACTGACAAGTGCGTCCCTTTCTTCGAAGCTCTCAAGAAAGACAAAGGAAAGTTCGAGTGGACCGATGAATGCTTAAAAGCCTTCCTTAACCTGATCGAACACCTTCAGAGACCACCAGTACTCTCAACTCCAAACGAAGGCGAAGAGCTATACCTATACCTCGCTGTATCATCTCATGCTCTAAGCGCTGCCTTGGTAAGAGAAGAGGACCGCACACAACGCCCGGTATACTTTATAAGTAAGAGATTTACAGGGGCAGAAGCCAGATATCCTAAACTTGAGAAATTGGCATATTGTTTATTGATCGCGTCACGAAAACTGCGACACTACTTCCAATCTCACTCCATCGGAGTTCTAACCGATCAACCACTAAGACAGGTGCTCCATCGTCCCGACACTTCTGGACGACTCCTCAAATGGTGCATTGAACTATGTCAGTATGATGTCACCTACCATCCTCGCATCGCTATCAAGAGGCAAGCCATGGCCGATTTCATTGCCGAATTCACTAACAACGAAGGCAAGGATCAATTTGAAATAGCAAAAAACATCAAGTGGAACCTCTTTGTAGATGGAGCATCGAACGAACAAGGCTCGGGGGCAGGTATGGTGATAATCACCCCCAGGGGAAGAAAGCTGTACTATGCATTAAGGTTGGAATTCGCGGCCACTAACAACGATGCGGAGTATGAGGCAGTAATTGCGGGATTGGAGCTTGCCTTAGAAATTGGAGTCAATTCTTTATGTCTTCATAGTGATTCTCAACTTATCGTAAACCAAGTACTAGGAGAGTTCCAGACACGAGGAGAACGACTCACAGCATATCTAAAGAAAACCAAACTGCTGCTCGATCAATTGGACCATTATCTAATCAAACACATTCCTCGAGAAGATAACCAAGAGGCCGATGAACTAGCAAAGCAAGCTAGTATGAAGAATAGCACCATTTCCGGAGCACTAGCCATCTCAAGGCAGCTAGCCCCAAGTTTCGAACAAGTGAATCTGATAACTGCAATCGAAGAAGGAACTTGGATGACTCCTATTCGGAAATATTTGCAGGACGGCACACTACCAGACAAACGTGATGAAGTCAGGAGAATTTTGAGGAAAGCTCCCCACTACACAATACAAGAAGGCATCCTCTATCGGCGTGGCTTCTCTAGCCCCTTATTCAGATGCGTCGCTGGAAGGGAAGCCAAGGAAATCTTATTCAACATCCATCAAGGAAGTTGCGGAGATCACACTGGAGGGCAGACTCTGGCGAAAAAGATACTCCGATATGGATATTACTGGGGAGCGGGAAGCAGTCTTTCGGGCACGCGTCATTTAAGTTGGAGAAATCAATGCATGTTCGCCACTTCCCATTAGCTTTCTTTACTAGTACCAGGTTAGCGATCCATTCTGGGTAGATGGCTTCTCGTATGAAGTCATTAGCAAGTAGGTTCTTTACTTCCTCATCGAGGGCTGCTGATCGTTCCGCTTCCATGCTTCTCTTTTTCTGCTTTATCGGTACCTTGGTGGGATCGATGTTCAGCATGTGGCATGCTATGTCTGGGGAGATTCCTGTCATATCGGCATGTGTCCACGCAAATACATCTAAGTTGTGGCGGATAAAGTCAATGAGTTGATCCTTCAATTCTGTTTTTAGCTGAGATCCTATTTTTAATAGTCTACTTGAATCATGTTTGTCTACAGATACGAATTCCCTGGCCTCTGCAGGCTCAGCGGTAGCCTCCTCCTCCTTATCCCTGGGGTCTAGTTCATTGAAAGGATCGCTGGTGTATCGAAGAGGAGGGGCTTTCTTTAGTTGCTATGCTTCCAAGCTTTTCATGCAGAGAGTAGTCTCTGCATCTTTCCCTTTATTCTTTCTGCGGTTATTGCGAAGTTCAGTTACATAGCAATCTCGAGCGGCGTCTTGATCTCCTTCAACTTCTCCTATTCCGTTATCTGTTGGGAATTTCATCTTTAGGCACCACGGGGCTAGGACAATTTGGAAGTCAGATAAGGCTGGTCTTCCCAAGAAGGCGTTGTAGGCCGAGTGGTTTTCTATTAGTACGAACGTTTGTATTCGCACAACGGAGCGGAGATGACTTCCTATTTCGACGAAGAGGTCAAGTTGCCCGAGGGGCATTTTCGCATCTCCAGTGAAACCATGCAGGGGTTTGTTGCAGGGAGACACATCCTTCATTGACAGCTTCATTTTGTCGAAAGCATGCTTGAATAGGATATTTACGGAGCTTCCTGTGTCTATTAGAATTCGGAAAACTTTAGCTGGACTGATCCAGGCAGAGATGACCATGGGATCCATATGTGGATACTGTCTTCCTTCTAAATCACGCCTACTGAATACGATGTCGTCACTCTCTTTCCGTTTCGGGTGGCGTTCTTCCATAATGGAGTTAACATAGCCTTCAGCATTTCTAAGTGACTTGCCGTATCTTTCCATCTCTGCCCAGCTTCTGTCGGCGATGTGTGGTCCTTCCGAGATGGTATGGACCACTATCTTCTCTTGACTAGAGCCACTGGTGTTGCGATTCCCTCCGCCTACTTCTGGGAGGGGTCGCTTTGAGTTCTCATTGGCAGGAGTTGGAGTCCTGTTCTGACCTTTCACATAGCGTTCTAGCCTTCTTCTTCTGATGTGTTCTTCGATCAAGTCCCGGAGATGGTGGCATTCATTGGTGTCATGTCCGTGGGATTCGTGGAAGCGGCAGAACTTTCCAAACTTGAGTGCGTTATCAGATTCTTTCTTGTGCGGGGGGCGCTTGTATCCGAGTTCGCCCTGAGTGGCTAGAAAGATGTTTTCGATTGTTTCATTCAAAGGAGTGTAGGAGTCAAATCTTGGTCCTGGTCGATATTGGCGTTTTTCAACCTTCCTGCCCCCAGCATTGTCTCTAGATTCATTTCTTCGAGTGTCCTTAGCTGCAGCGGGAACCTTGTCCGAAGTTGTCTTACCTTGTTGCCCTGACTGCCTCTCAGTGGCGGCGTCTTCAAGTCTCATATACTTTCCAGCTTCATGGAAGAAATCAGGTAAAGTAGCTGGTTTTTCCTTAGTTAGTCTTCTAGCGAACTTGGTATCTGGGTGTACACCACTACAGAGGGCCATTAGGGTGAGCTTCTCATCGGCATCTTGGACTGCGGCCGCTGCGGCGTTGAACCGGGTTAGATATTGTTGCAGTGTCTCTCCGGATTTCTATTTGACATTGGATAGAGAATAAGCATCCTTGGGTTGTTCTACATGGATGCGGAACTGGCTAACGAACCTTTCTTTCAACATCTCCCATGAGCTGATAGATCCTTGGGGTAGATGGCAGAACCAGGAGGTAGCTAGATCTGCTAGGAATAGCGGAAAGCATTTACACAACACCCCTTATGTTACTCCGCTCATGAGCATATGCTGGGTGTATCTCTGTAAGTGGGTCGGAAGTTCTATTGTAAGGTTCCATGGTTGGCATTTTCCATTCCCGGGGGGTGATGGCAGTTTCGATATTGCGGGTGAAGGGGCTGGTGACCCTAGCGCCTATTCCTCGGTCCCTTTGCTCCCGTTGGACGCATTCTCTGAATAATCGTGCCATTCTTTCATCAGAATTTGGAGCGGATAGAAATGAACTTGGTTCTTCCCTGCGGGATCGATCCCGTCCAGATGACCTGTAGGGATGGTATAGTCTATCACTTCTGACGTTATCCAGTGGTTGCCTCTGGCTGCTCGGATGCATGCTAGGACCAGCTACAGTTGCCCCCTGCCTTGATCTTCCCCTGTGGGGTTCTGTTTCGAGCATTTCCATGGGGTCAACTTCGGGCTGGGTTCTAGCTCGGCTCCGTTCAGCGGGGTTTCTATGATTAGGTGGCATGACTGGCTCAGCTACATCCGACCCTCTCCTGGCGCCTCCCCCACTGGGTTCGGTTCCAAGCGCTTCCTCGAGTCGGAGTTCGGGCTGAGTCCGGGTGCGGCCCCTATCATTGTTGTTCCTGTTGATGGCTTCCTCGAAGAGGGAAGACCTTTGCTGTCTCCGAGATCCTCCAGATTGAGATTCACCCCATGATTCAGTGTTGCGGTTGGATTCTTCGACATCCCTCAAGCGTGACATGAGTTGGTTCACCAAAGATTCTTGTTGGGATGCGAAGCGGTTAGTCACTTCCACCACAACTCTGTCTAGGTCTGCTCTAGTGATTACTGCCGGTTGTTCCGCGGCAGGGGCTGTTGGAATTGCCTGATCTACATGCGGCACTGCTGCTGTAGTGGGATGGTTCTCTTGATCTGGATCCACTGGATTTGGAGCGTTGCTAGTTGCAACGTTATTTCCCTTGTTGGCGTCTTTTCTTGGCCTGGAAGTCATGTTTCCTAGGCAATGAAGGGTGCTATTGGAAAAGAAGGTTGAATGAGGGAAGCTGAAGCCTCGAGTTCGAACCTCTCAATGAAAGCACCAAAAATGTTTGCGCAAAAAATGGGCAAACACCTCCAAGTCGTGTGATTTAGTTGATTTTATGTGATTCTTAATGATTTAGATGAGTTATGTAAATATGAAAAAGGCAGGGGCTGAAACGTAAAAGACACACAGATTTATAGTGGTTCGTCCAGAACGTGCCTACGTCCACTTTATATGTTATTATCTTCTTTCTTTCAGATTACAAGTACAATGCTTTGTGTACAAGTATATGAAAGTAGTTTGAAAGTTCCTTCCGTGCTTGAGCTCTCAAACTTGTCTGCCATTGTTGTACCCCTGCCCCTCTATTTATAGAGTGAGGTTGGGGGCAGGGGTCTTGGATGTATATAGCTGCTGGTGGGCCCGGGCTGAAGCAATCTGGCTTGATAGCGTTCTGGTTCGGCGAGGCTTCATTCGGCATGGAGCTTGGACCGGTGATGGAGTGGACCGGTGGTAGGTGGTTTGGAGGTTCGTTCGATGGTGGAGTATGGGGTTGATTCGGTGGTGTTGGTCCGGTCATGGTAGTCCGGTGATGGTGGGAAATGATGTTGGACCGGTGGTGATGGGATAGCCACTTGGTTTGGCAAGGAGGTGGATTTGGAGTTGGTACGGCAGTGGAGGCTTGCTACCGGATGAGGTATGCCGAATGAGAATGAACCGGATGAGATTTTACCCTTCATTGCCGAATGGAGCTTTAAACCCTTGAACTGCCGAACGGACTTAGGAACCGGATGGAATGGAGGTTGCGAACCCGGGTGCAACTGACGCTTCTCGGTCTTGAGATCTTCTGGGTGAAAATTCGCCCAACAATTACAGACCTTACTATTGTTTCTAGACTTTTTCAGAAAATCAACTTTCATTTCTTAAACAAAAAAACCTTTTTAACCGGTTTACATATCACGTTCATGTATTGGTTGGGAAGTGTGAGCGACATAAAGTAGAAGGAATACATACACAGATATATGTGTGTGTGTATGTATGTCGGATTCGTAACTCCTTTATTTTTAATCTCCTAATATTACCATTGGAGCTAACAAATTGATGGATGGATTTGATGCTATTCTCTCTCTTAAATCAACATCTCATACACACACACATACATATATATACATATACATACATACATACATACATACATACATATATATATATATATATATATATATCTGTGTGTGTGCTGCGCATGCGCACGCACGTGTTTTAGCAATTTCTTTTGATGAGAAAACAAAAAAACTGCGCGCGCGCTGATGCACGTGTTTTAGCGACTTCTTTTGATGAGAAAATGGAATTATTTTTGTTTTTACCTAGCGATCATCTATTGCGAAAAGCCTTTTGCTTGCTCTGGGTTATTTATAGCAAAAGAACAAAATAAAAGCATATGGCCACATTCTTAGGTAATAAGATATTACAAAAACATTATAAATTAGCATGTGCAAAGATAAATTAATAGGTACAGGATTTCACTATGGTTTATAATTTAAGAGAGGGTAATCTAATGCACTTAACCATTTACTACAAAAAGATTCTTACTATTTTAATTTATATTATGACGATGGTATCTTAATACAGGTTCAATCTAAATAAAAAAAGTTTTTGGGCATTACTACCATTTTATTTTAGCTTTTAATTTTTTTGATCTAGCTTAATCTCCTTAAGAACATAATCTTTACAGATATCGAGTCTTACAAATGTGAAATTTACGACAATTCGGTTTGTAAGTCTATTAAAGAGAAATAAAATTCTTTATTTGATCTTAATAGCATATTTGCTTATTATTTTGGTATAAACAGGTTGAGTTTGATAATTAATGATTCTATATGTTTCCAAATTAAATAATTTAGTCAGCCTTAAACCGAAGGTTTAACCATGTTGGTTTTCCAAATGTTACAAGAGATACCATGCTGGTTTAACTAATTTATATTTATTTTACATTTTATTACTCATATTTCGTACGTATTTTATGATTTTATGATTAAGAACTCAATACAAAGTTCTAAGGTTTCATGACTGCCATTATTGCTCGAAGGGCGAGAATAACAACTGTTAATGCTCTTTTATCTGAGCATTTTTCCTCCATCTTCCTTAATATATCTTAAAATTTTGAAATTTGACTATTAGTGGCCATGTTAAAATAAGCACGCAAGAAAATTAAATTCTAAAATTCGCGGTTCAGTTTTCATCAGTTTTTCTCAAGGAAACTTCTAATTATGATATCTACTTTACTATTAAATTTAAGCACATGTAGGTAAATTCTATCCATCCTACAATAATTCAATTTAAATGCTGAGTCAATTTTAGGTAACTTATAATTATACGAGGCTAAAACAAACATCATGGTATAATACTTAGTCATTAATGGATAAATTTACTGTTAAATTCAATCAATCTCTACTTTAATGTTGCTACTGTTATGATAAGTAGATAATTTAATTGTTTGATTATATTCTGTATGATTTGTTTAATTTAGCAACTACAATTAATTTGTATTTTTATTGGGTCTTAGTATTCAGCTAACTGGTTTAAAATCGAAAATTATTACAAATCTACATCGACAAAAGTCAATATGCTCCACTTTATAAACCTGAAGAACATACAGAAATTCAAATTCTCTCTTGACTGGCTCACATATGGCATACATATTATTATTGTTGTTATTTTTGTTTCAATATTATTTGTATACGTTCGTGCAAATAAATTGAGTGTTGAAGTTTCTATGATAACATTATGAAATAATACCAATGAGTATTATGGAAGTAACATACAGTGCCAATAACAAAAATATTATGCTTATACTCATTGTGTGTAGTGCCATATCAAATATTGGAGAGATTTAATTTCATCGAATTAGAGAGGATCAGCCTTGATTGATAATGGCATAAGGTGAAGTTTAGTGTATCTTGGGTAGAGACTATTGGGTAGGTATTTGTAAGATGAAGATTCCCATGAGCTATAGGAAGAAAATCAAATATAGTTTGAATTTTATGCCTATAATGATGGGTTGTTAACAGTTAGCATGTTTGTTTACAAATGTATTATTTTCTCAAAATGAGTTCTGCATTGTTTATATACTTAGGAATTTTATTTTCTAATTAATTTTGAATTTTTTGTTGTAGGGGCTATAGTTACTGGAAGGAAGGCATCTCGCAATGAGCCAGTTTGCTGATTTCAAAACAATGTGCATTCTTTTTAAAGTTTCCCATTATGTCGGTTTCTTATTCTTAATTTGTATATTGTAATTGCTTGAGTAGTTAAAGAGAGTAAGATTGTATCATATTATTGAATTGATGTGCACTTTGCCCAAACTTTTCCCTTCTTTTTGTCCAAAGTATGTTAATGCAGTTTTACAATCTGAATTCTCCTGCATTCTTCTTTTGGTGATATATTATCGAGTTTGAGAGGATAAATTTATTTGCACCATTGTCAATATGTAAATTGTTTTGGTAACATTGTATAGATGAGCAATTTTGATGTCAATATGTAGTATTTGTAAATTATATGCATTGTATAGAATAGTAGTATTGACATCAATATGGGGTATACGTAAATCATATATACATTGCATAAAATATGTAGTGTCAAATAGTTGTCGAGATAGGTTGTGTTCAAAAAGAACTTGACTATAGCATATACAGTTTTGTTCTACAATATTTAGTGTCGCTAAAATAAATTTTGGATGACCCATACAAAAAAATGATTTCTCAAATATTTAGAAAACTAACTAATAAAACTCGCAATGTGTTAGGTTTATGATTAACTGAAAAGATTATACGCAGCAAAGTAAATAGTGAGACAAGATCCATGCGCACAAAAAGTGTTAACCCTATCTCGGTTACGACTCAGCAGGTATGTGGAGATGGCACCGACCTAACTGATTAGCAAGATGGCCGACCTAATTCAATACCGACTTAACTGGTTAAGAAAGCGTACCGACTTAACGCTGCAAAGAGATTCCGACCTAAGGTTTGAAGTAACCCACCGTCTTAATATATTCACCGATCCAACATCTTAAGAGTGATGCCGACCCAAGAATGGCCGACCTAAATAGCTCGGGAGAGGTCCCGACTTAACTCTCAAGAGGCGTACCGACCTAATGGTTAAAGGGAAATCCCGACCTAGAGACTTACATAGCCTACCGACTTGACATGCTACCGATCTAACTACGATGAATCGCAACCGACCCAGGGAGATGAAGGGTGAAACGGTGCAACCATTTAACACGTAGCACGTTAGACCGACGGCGACTTAGTCTAAGTCGGAAACGACTTAGGACTTGTGTGAATCCATCGAAGACAGGTAAACACAGCTTGACCATATCAGGGCTCTTATAGGTCGGCCACGACTTAACTGGGTCGGTGAGGAGTTAAGACCGAGCTTAGGTCGAAAATCTTTGCCTATAAATACCAACCTACCTCCAACATTCGAGGGACTTTTGGGGGGTTGATCAATTTCAAGCACCATTACTCTGCCGAATTCCAGACTACTTCAACACTTAAAGCTTTTGAGATTCAAAGAACGTCTAAAAGAACTTCATAAAGAAATCATCTACATCCACCATGGATTTGAAGATTTTTGTCAACATCGAAGTTTGAACTACTTGTTCTAAGTCTTTTGTAATTCAAAGTTTGTTGTACTTGAGAAGATTTGTATCAACTTGTAACGTGATCATCAATAAAAGTACTTAAAGTGGACGTAGGCTATACCCATAAGCCGAACCACTATAAAATTGCTGTTGTCTACTGCTTTTCCGCTATTACTTGCTTATAATTCTTTCCCGATCTATCGGGTGGTGCTTTCACAACTACACTTCACACACCGGGGTGTTAGCGTTCAAATTTATGCGTTAACATTTTTGGTGCTTTCACTGAGAATTGAACTCAGGACAGCTGTCATCATTGCTTCGCAGAGATTTGAAGAAAGAATTTCCTTAAAAACCAGAAGTATATCTGAGATTATGGCTCCTGGAAGGAAAAGTAGATCTATCAGATCTGGGAACATTCAAGAGGGAACCTCCGCTTCCCCTGTGCCTAATCTACCCACTCCGTCTGTTGGAGTTACAAAAGCGGAATTGGATGCTGTGATTCTAGGGCTAAACCAGCAGATAAACGCCCAAAATGCACAACTAGAGGCTCAAAGTGCCCAGAATGCTCTGATTCTGAATAAGTTGAACGACTTACTTGGGGCAAACAATCAACCGGCTGGTAATGAAAGGAACTATGCTGGCAACATTCATGATGTTAATGAAAGGAATGCTCCTGAAAGGCCTACTAGTCCCTTTGAGCAGGCAGTACCTGATGCCGGTGGATCTAGAACTCGGCATGATGAGGAATATCTTTCTGGAATGGTCCGGCAGATCATGAAAGAAAGTATGCAAAGAGTTGAAGATGAGAAGGAATGGGGTTTCGCCCCAAGTAAAACTCCGTTTACTGAAAAAATCTTGAAGGCGGAATTTCCAAGGAAGTTTGTCCCTCCGACTATCCCAGCTTACAAAGGGACAAGTGATCCGAATGAGTTCTTGTATAAGTATGATTGGCATATGACAGGTGCCAGGGCCTCCGATGAAATAAAGTGCCGATATTTCCCCGTATACCTGGAAGGCGTGGCTTTACTATGGTTCACCAAGTTGCCAGTCCGATCTATCGATCAGTTTTCAGACTTGACCAGAAAATTCAAGGAGCAGTTTAGACTATATGCTTCGAAGGCCAAGGATATTATGTCACTATCGAGTTTAGAGCAGAATCCTGGTGAGTCTATCAGATCCTTCTTGAACCGCTTCAATATAGCACTGGCTGAGGTGGACAATGCTGAACCACGAATGATATTGACTTATCTGATGAGGGCTATCGATAAGTCAAGCGAATTTGGGAAATGGTTAAATATGAACGAGCCAACCTCTCTCGAAAAGTTCTACAAAAAAGCAGACGAATTCATTCGCTTGGAAAGCCGTCCTTTACCAGTAAAGACAGTGTTGGAAAAAGCAGAAGACAACACTGTCGCTCCACGCAAGAATGAATCGGTGGGGCAAAAAAGGGAGAATAGTAATGGGAAGAAACAGGGTAATCTGAAGAAGCCCCGATCCTTCAAGCCATCAGAATATACTCCATTATCACATACACCGGAGCACATCTACCTGGCCACTAAAGATTCCGTCGATTTCCCTAAACCTATCCCTTTGAGAACTGGGAGAAAAGCCATACAAAGTGGGAAATTCTGCCGCTTCCACAATCAACCAGGTCATGAAACTGATGAATGCCGCCAGCTGAAAAATCTGATTGAAGAGTTGCTAAGAGAAAACAAGTTGCAGCAATTTGTGAAAAAGAATAGCAACAATCCTGCATCATCGAGTCAGGGGCAGCGGGCTCCTGTTCATCAGCCTGGGGCAGGTGAGAAAGCTACGGGGCATGAATCTGGAAGGCCCGTTATCAATGTCATTTCCGGAGGACCTCACCCAGCTGGCAAGAGTTGGGGTGAGATGGAGAGATATTCCAGGGCTTTGAAATATGCTCCAGCCGAAGAAAACGTCTTTGTTCTAGAAGACACTACGCCCCTTAAACAACAAAAAACTTTCAGTGATGATATTATTTTCAGAGCCAGAGATTCTACAGGTATTGAAGCTCCTACTTTAGATCCCTTGGTCATCTCGGCTGGTATTGGACCAGCCATTGTCAGAAGAGTCCTCATTGACTGCGGAGCATCATGTAATATCCTCTTCAAAAAGACATTTGACCAGATGAAGATCCCTATGATCGATGTGCAAGCCTCATCACAGAAAATCGTTGGCTTCACCGGGGAGCCAAAGCAACCAGTAGGAACCATCGATCTGTTTGTAGAACTTGGGGAAGGAGAAAGGAAAGTGGTCCGAAAGCAAACCTTTGTGATCGTCGATGAATATTCTGCTTATAACGCTTTTCTTGGCCGTCCAACACTCGCAGCATTCAAAGCTATCCTAGCCCCGTGGTGCCTCACTATTAAATTCCCTACTGACAATGGAGTAGGAGTTATAAAAGGGGATCAAAATGCTGCGCGAGAATGCTATTGGACAGAGCTGCGAGAGTCAAGAAAAAGGGAAATGGGAAAGGATGCGGCAACTCCAGTCCGCATCAAGGAACCAGCTTTGTAGCAATTACAGAGCGGACCCTGCACTGGCGAGCACAGCGGGGCACGGAAAGAAATGGATCCCAGAAAAGCCACTACAGGGGAGAATAGAGTAGTACCGGTGGAAACAACAGTTCCGGTACCTGTTGACCCAAAGGACCCAAATAAGGTGTTGAATGTGGGTTCGCAGCTTAATGTTTCGATTCAGAATATCTTGATATCTTTCCTGAAGGCGAATTTGGATGTCTTTGCTTGGACTCATGCCGATATGTGTGGAATATCCCCGGAAGTTGCGGTACACGCTCTGAATATTGACCCAAAGTTTACGCCAGTTAAACAGAAAAGAAGAACCCAGGGTCCAGAAAGGGCAGCAGCATTAAAAGAAGAAGTTGATCGACTCATGGAAAATAACTTCATCAAAGAATCTACATATCCGAATTGGGTTTCAAATCCTGTGTTGGTCAAGAAAGCTAATGGGAAATGGAGAGTGTGCATCGATTTTTCTGATCTAAACAAGGCTTGCCCCAAAGATTGCTTCCCATTACCCAGGATCGATCAACTGGTAGACGGAACTGCGGGACATGAATTGTTATCCTTCATGGATGCCTACTCCGGTTATAACCAAATCATGATGCATGAGCCGGATCAGGAGGATACAAGCTTTATTACAGATGTTGGGCTTTATTGCTACAGAGTTATGCCCTTCGGATTAAAAAACGCAGGGGCAACCTACCAAAGACTTGTTAATGCTATGTTCAAACCGCAATTGGGCAAAACTATGGAAGTCTATGTCGACGACATGTTAGTAAAGTCCAGGAAAGCAGCGGATCACATTGAACACTTAGCAGAAATGTTCGCAGTCCTCCGTAAATACAAAATGAAGCTTAACCCCCTGAAATGTACATTTGGGGTCGAATCCGGAAAGTTCTTAGGTTTTATTGTCAGTGCTAGGGGCATAGAGGCTAGTCCAGCTCAAATTACTGCCTTGAAAGAAGTCAAAGCTCCTAGAACAAAGAAGGAATTGCAGAGTCTCAACGGAAAGATCGCCGCCCTGAGTCGGTTCATTTCCAAAGCTACTGATAAATGCATCCCATTCTTCGATGCCCTGAAAAAAGGAAAGAAGAACTTTGAATGGACTCCCGAATGCCAAAAAGCCTTTGAAGAGTTGATCCGTCATATGGAAACGCCTCCGATACTTTCTAGGCCAGGCAATGGTGAGGATCTTCTTATATACTTGGCAGTATCATCTCATGCTCTAAGTGCAGCGCTGATACGGGAAGACAAAAGGATTCAACATCCAGTTTACTATATCAGCAAAAGACTCACTGGGGCAGAGCTGAATTACTCCAAGTTGGAAAAACTCGCCTATTGCCTACTAGTTGCATCGAGGAAACTGAGGCAATATTTCCAAGCTCATCCTATCAAAGTACTCACTGATCAACCTCTGAAGCAAGTCCTGTTTCGCCCTGAAACTTCGGGTCGTCTTCTAAAATGGAACATTGAACTTAGTCAATATGACATCACCTATCACCCCCGAAAAGCAATCAACGGACAAGCTTTAGCTGATTTCATTGCAGAATTCACAGAGAAAGATAATGGTGAGGAAAAAGCGATCAATGATTCTCCAATCCAGTGGAAGATGTATGTTGATGGCGCAAGAAATGACTACTGTTCTGGAGCCGGAGTGGTACTTGAAACTCCTGAAGGTCGGTCATTATGTTATGCACTAAGACTGGAATTTCCTTCAACAAACAATGAAGCAGAATACGAAGCTCTTATTGCAGGTCTGAAAATCGCTAAAGAGCTAAACATTCGAGCACTACAAATTTTCAGTGATTCCCAGCTTATTGTATGCCAAGTCAAGAAGGAATTTCAAGCAAAAGGTGGAAACCTGCCTTCCTACTTGTCAAAGGCTTGGGAACTCCTATGTGAACTCGATCACTATTCAATAAGCCACATTCCTCGGGAAGAGAATATGAAGGCAGATTCCCTCGCAAAATATTCAAGTTCTGGTGAAGCTCAACTATTGGGATTGGTCCCTGTAGAAGTCCTTTCAGCGCCAAGTATAGACGAGATGGATATAGACTGGATTATGAATGTATCTCAAGAACAAGAGTCATGGATGACTCCAATACTGGATTACCTACTCAAAGGTTCTCTGCCAGAAAACTCGATAGAAAGACGAAAGCTACTAAGGAAGGCCTCCCGCTATGTGATTCAGGATGGCCGATTGTACAGACGGGGATTCTCAATGCCATTGCTTCGATGTGTATCCCGGGAAGAGTCCAAAACAATCCTAGCTGAAGTGCATGGAGGAGAATGCGGTGATCATTCAGGTGGTCAAACACTAGCAAAGAAAATTCTCCGATACGGATATTTTTGGCCAGAAATTAATCGGGATGATGCAGATTACTCCCGAAAATGTGACAAATGCCAAAGATATGCCAAAATTCCTAGAGCACCTTCTACCGAACTCACACAGATGGTCAGTCCATGGCCATTTGCAATTTGGGGAATGGATCTCATTGGGCCGCTACCAACTGCTAAATCAGGGATTAAATACGCTATTGTTGCAGTTGATTATTTTACTAAGTGGGCTGAAGCTGAACCATTGGCTACTATCACTTCTAAGAAAATGATAAGCTTTGTGACCAAGAATATCATTTGCAGATACGGTGTGCCTCAGAAAATAATCACAGACAATGGTACTCAGTTTGAAAGTGAGGAATTCCAGGATTTTTGCAAACGATTCAAAATCCAGAAAAGCTTTTCGGCAGTAGCTCATCCGCAGGCAAACGGGCAAGTGGAAGCAGTGAACAAGATCATCAAATCAACCATCAAAAAGCAACTCGAAAGAGCAAAAGGTGGTTGGGTCGATAAACTACCACTTGCACTATGGGCATACAGAACTACTCACAAAACTGCAACTGGGCATACTCCTTTTTCGTTAGCATACGGATCGGAAGCAATGATCCCGGTTGAAACAGAGGTCCCTTCACACAGAAGAATCCATTTCAATCAAGCACAAAATGAAAAGCTACAACTGGAAGCGCTGGATCTCCTTGATGAAAAAAGAGATGAAGCTAACCTCAGAGTTGCAGCTCATCAGCAAAGGATAGCCAGACATTTCAATTCCAAAGTTCGTCAACGCAGCTTTGAAATTGGAGATCTAGTCCTGAAAAGAATTATGACTGCGACAGGTGTGTTTGGGCCAAATTGGGAAGGACCGTATGTAATAGGTCAGAAACTTCTTGACGGCACATTCAAGCTCACCACTGTTGATGGAGATCAAATTCCAAGGGCATGGAACAGCAACCATTTGCGTCCATATTTTACTTGAAAATTTTGTTGAAACATTGTAAAAAGAATTATGAATGTATGATTCTTGTAATTGAAAGCAGTTGTGAAACTGATGCAAGTAAATAATGAAAGAATATAAAGTGGATGTAGGCCCAATTTCATGGCCGAACCACTATAAATCTTGTGTTCCTTATTATCATTATATGTTTGCTTTGTTTTCGATATAAAAATACATAAAATGTATTGCTGAAATATCGATTTAAATTTTTGCAGACAATGGAGATAAAACTTGCGCATAATAAGACCGAGCGATTCTCACCATCATTCAACAAGCAAATTTCAGGTCACAAAGACCCCGAATTCAAATCCTAGATAGGAAATACTTCAATTGAACGGCTAATGATTTCGATAGAAACGAGCCCTTGCTGATAAATTGAGATCGTTTGAACAAACAAACATCCAATTAGGAAGCTAGTGCCCGTTCTCACGAACTTGCCTGGCAATGAAGTACACTTCCTTGGATTAAACAAGCCACTTGTGAGAGAAAGGGGAATGAAAACTTGAAAAGAAAAAAAAAAAAGAGGATCGCTGAAAAGGCATAAGCAAGTGAACAGAGGAACAACCAAAGCTACCATCAGCGGCACAAGTCCTCTTCGGAGGCGCAACTCTTCGGAGGATAAAAGACCTCTAATGGGTCATACGCCACAAAAAAGAAAGTTCTCTACTCAACAAAAAAGATTGGAGGAGTCATGACCCTCCAACCATGAGAGAGTAACTTCCAGGCGATGAAAACCCTCTCTGAGGCACATTTCACCAGGAGTTGAAGTGTTATAACCGCTCTTCGGAATTTCACTTCACCAGAGTTGAAATGCAAACAAAATAAAAGCCCTCTTCGGAGGCCCATTTCACCAGGAGTTGAAGTGTTGTGACCACTCTTCGGAATTTCACTTCACCAGAGTTGAAATGTAAACAAAATGAAAGCCCTCTTCAGAGGCACATTTCGCCAAGAGTTGAAGTGTAACAACCGCTCTTCGGAACTTCACTTCACCAAAGTTGAAATGCAAAAACAAAGACCTTCCTGAAAGCCCACGTTTCACCGAGATTGAAATAAAACTTCCAAGTGTTGAAACGTGAAAAAGCTTTCTTCGAAGGCACAACTCTTTGGGGGTACACGTTTCACCGGGATTGAAATAAAACTTCCAAGTGTTGAAACGTAAAAAATCCCTCCTTAGAGGTACGACCCCCTCCCGGGGACACAATCAAGAAAAAGACCTCTTTGGAAGCACACGTTTCACCGAGATTGAAATAAAACTTCCAAGTGTTGAAACGTGAAAAGGCTTTCTTCGAAGGCACAACTCTTTGGGGGTACACGTTTCACCGAGATTGAAATAAAACTTCCAAGTGTTGAAACGTGGAAAATCCCTCCTCAGAGGTACAATTTTGTATAAAAAAAATCCTCATCAAAAGCGTACTTTAACTTTCAAATGGAAAATGATCGTAAAAAGAAAAGAAGTTAAAGTACCCTTCAGAGGTCCGCTTTACCACATAGAGGAATTCACTTGGTAAAATATGCACATAAGCAAAAGAAAAAAGTGATTTCTTCGAACGACAAAGCGTAAAAACTTATACGAAAGGAGTTGTACTCTATAAAATTTTCTTTAAAGAATAAAATAATTATTCTTTAACAAATAAGAGTGCAAGTCCCCTCGAAGTATAAAATATTGCAACAAGCTTAAGGTATGGGGGCAACATGGTATAGTAGTATAGCTGCATCAGTAAAGTAATACTCAAACAACATACCATAAGCCCGCTGCAATGTTATATAAACAAACTTGTGCAAAAATAAATAGTAAATGCATTCTCAAATTCAAGCAGAAGTTTGTACAAACGAAGAATCATTTTATTCAACTATAATGCAGATACAGGTTTTCAAAATAAAAGCGGGGGCCGATGCCCGCACAACTCTCGGCCAGTTCATATAAAAGACAAAAAGCTAAAATCTTCACTTCTTCTTCCCTCTTTTGGACCCTTTACCCGGTCGAATGACCAGCTTTCCAGGTCGGCCTGTGGGTATAAGGGAAGTAGGAGAGGTAGGTGTAACCGGTTCAACTTCCGGCTCCTCTTCAGTGGCGGTGATTTTCTTCCCCCTCCTCTTTGATATCCCACGCTTCTCTCTCCTTTGTGAGGAAGACTCACTCCCCGGAGTGACAAGTTTTGATAGAACAATGTCGTCAGAAGGAGTCCGTTCCGGGGATATGTCACCTCCCTCAGGTCTCTCATCTTTCTGCTCTTGCGAAGTGATGGGATCATCTAAGCCGTGAAGAGCCTCTATTTGTTCCTCCTGTGATCCAGGTTGCGAGGCAGAAGGAGGCACCGCCTGAAGAGATGAAGGAAGGATGACCGGAGGAGTAGAAGTTTGAGCAGTGCTTGGTACTTTCTCTACAGAAGAAAAAAGGTTAAAGTCAGTAAAAAGAGGAGATGAAGGTTCACCAATGAAGTCAGTAAAGAGAGGAGATGAAGGCTCGTCAAGGTTGAGAAAATAGCCAAGGAGCTCGTGAAACTCATGTGAAATAAACGAGTAACCCGCTTGAGCAGAATTGACAGTAGCGAGATTAACAGTGAAGTTACCTGGAGAAGCTGGTTTCCTGATATCGACTTCATAAGCTTGCGCATCAGCACTCTCTTCACCCTCGTCTCCGCCTTGTGTGCTTGTAATATCAGCGGTAACTTTGGTGGGAGATGCGAGATGGGAACTGGAACCAATAATGTCGACTTCAGACGAAGAAGGTGGCTGGACTAGAGTAGTTGAAGTAGTTTTCCCCAGCTGGTCCCCTTCCGTCACTTCGGTTCTTAGTTTGGCAAGTTGTTCCTTTCCCCTGGCAAGAGCAGCGCGAGCGTCTTCATCAAAATAATGCCTTTCCAGGGCTGATTCGTCGTAACCGGCACCTTCAGCACCGAGCATCTCAAGAGCGGCCTCCCACACTTCAGCTAAAGTGATCTCATACTTGGGACCAAGAAAGGCGAGGCTTCCACGACCCAAGACGCTATGCAAGTAGAAGTCGAATAATGTTGAGCCGAAGCTGTTTTTGGTCGCCTCATGAGATTCTTCGGCTGCGATTTTGCCGGCGACAGCCTCATCGCGCTCCCTTTCAGTTTTGGCAAGCTGAAGCTTAAGCATTTGTATCTCCGCCTCCTGGGAGTTGTTTTTCTTTTGAAGCTCAGCAATATCAGAGACATAGCCGTCACTGATTCTTTTTTGTGCTTCAAGCCTGTCCTCAGCGTCCCTCTGACTGGCATGAGCATCTCTAACTTGTCTGAGAAGCACTTCTTCTTTTTGAGAGTATGAAGTAGAGGAAGCAGCAAGCTCATCTTTCAACTTCTCAACCTTTGCTTCGAGCTCCTCGTTGTAGGAAGTAATGCTCCTCATTTCGGTGTCGTGCTGCTCAAGGACCTTTTGCCACTCAGCCTTATCATTTTCCATGGTGAGCATAGCCTCTAAGTTGGCGCGGTTAACTCGTTGAAGCTCATCAACAAGCTTCTGCCAGTTTGACATCCTCTCGATATCAAGTTTAACGGCGTCAAGATTTCGTAGCATAGCAGGCTTATCAATAGGGACTAGGTCGAGATCGAACCTCACACCCTTTAAACACCACTGCGGAAAACGACTTTGTAAAGTGGCTGGGCCCGGTCCCACTTGAAATTTAGGCCTACTTATTATTGTCTGGATGTCCTCCTTCCCAAGAGCAGGAGAGTCGGAAGTAATGTCAAGAGGGGCAGGGGCAGTAGGCTTTTCGGGAATAGTGGAAGCATGTCTCTCACCATGTCGGGCTCGTTTGCCTGAATCTTCAGCTACATGACCTTTTCCCCGGTCGTCGTGAGATTTCCTTTTGTGAGAGTCATCACTTCTCTGCAGAGAATCATGGTGCTCATCCCTATCCCTTCTGTCATAACGCTCTTCTGCATCCCTCCTTTCACGAGCCTTTCGAGCAGCCCTCTCTTCGTCAGACTCTCTATAGGAAGGAAAGTAACGCCGATAATCATATTGGCCACGCCCCCCGTAGCGTTGGAAATCCTGATAATATGACCCGCCGCGTGTCATTGAAGAATCTGAAATAAGAAAAGATAAGCTTTAGAAATCTTTAAAGTATAAGAAGATAAGTGCATAAATGTGCTGGAAAATCCTAAGTGTTGTGTGATGTGCAAGCTACACGCATTAAGCTACAAACCACTCTTTGGTGCAGAGGTGATGATAGCTTGGGTATGAGGAGTTGATGTTTGTGTTGGTGTTTGTCGAAGAAGAGACGTCGCCTCAATTACAGGAGAGATAGTTTTAGATACGTCATCTCTAAAAAGCTCCTGCGAAGTCACTATTATGTCGCTCAACCCCTCGTAAACATCGTCACCATCATGCTTGGTGGGACTTGTTTTCTCAATTCCTACATCAGCTAATTCCCCGAGAGGCCGTGAAGGTTCTTCTTCTTCCTCGATCGGGGCAAGCACCGTCTTACTAGATGACCCCATAATGTCGGTAGGAGTGGAACACTTCACCAATGAAGCTTCAATATTAGACTCTTTTGATGTGAGTTGTTCGACAGTAACCGGGGCGTCAGGAGTTTTCGTCGGAGAATCGGGAACTTCTGTTGGAACTTCATGAGCATGCGTAGAACGAGAAGCGTGTAGAAGCCCGTATTGGTGTAAAAATTCATCCTTCAGCAGAAATTTTATGCTCCTTTCTTCCGCAGCCACGGCACTCAACCTCTCGAAAACTTGTTTATGAATCGGATCTCTAGAAGGGAGAGGAAGTGCTGAAAAGAGCAAAAAAAATGAAGTTAGCAACTGAAAGTTCGGATCTCGGAAAAAGTTTCAAAAACGAAAAAATGGAAACACTAGTCTTACTTCCTATTCTCCAGATGGCATAAAACCCTGGAGGGCAGCGAGCAAAGAAAAACTGGTTCAAAAATCCATGAACACTTTCAGTGAGATCGGAAAGGAGCTTGCGGTTTCTAGCACTTCTCACAATAATGAGTGAAGGATGATCTTTACTCTTTGTAAACGAGCACAGATAACGAATTTCTTCAAAACTCGGTAGGCGATCAAGAGTTCTCCTAAACAAAACACACAACCCCATCAAGATGGCATAACCATTAGGATGAAGTTGAAATGGAGAGATTGTCAACCGGAGAAGAAGAGTTCGAAGGAAGTCATTAAAAGGAGGAATCGCCCCACTTAAGCACATGTGGCGGTTGACTGCAATGAAACCATAGGGAGGATTATCAGCAGTATCATTTGACCCAGGGAATAGGACATCGTTTTCAGCAAAGCCAAATTGAGTGCGCAGCTGAATAAATGTTCTCAAAGATAGAATAGTCGAAGTTCTTTCCGGAGGATTCTCTATCGGAACTGCTATCGGGAAAGTTTCTTCTTCTTGAGTTACCACTTCTTCTTCTCGGTGGGAAGTCATTCTACATAAACAACTGGGTATTCAAACATGAAGGTGCACGTTTCCTAAAGTGTGTGAAGTGTTGTGTAGAATCAATCAAGCGGTAAACAAATATAACTGGAATAAAAACTAGCAAACATTTGTTAGTTATGAAATTCAGGGGTTATTGTTTTAAGCCTAAATATGCAAGTAAGATGTTGATGCAAACAAATCAGTTCAAATTGTTGATACTTTGCATTAATATTTTACTTTAGTCGATTAATTCACAACATTTCATGCATTATATTCATGATGCTTATCTTGTCTTGACTAATCTGTCATTTGATATGGGCAGTCAATGGCAGTATGTGCGCCTTGGTTTTCTTTGTTTGTCTGTTATTCTCAACAGGTTTACAGCTTAAAAGTGAAAATGATCTGTGAAGTAACACAATGACATTCAAACAAATTTAAAGTTGGGGCAGTTCAAAGTTTAATCCCTGTTCAAAGTTTGATCATAGTTCAAAGTTTATTCCACTTAATTTGGCAGTCTAAGTCAAAATGATTAAAGTTAGTTAACACTCTCAAGTGTCAGCATGTCCAAGGCCTAAGTCGTATCTCGGCTACAACCTAAAAAAAAGAAAGGCTAAGTCTGAAGTTGGCCAAAATCATAGCAATTCGATTCGGCAAGCTTGGTTAAATGCTTAAGTGCTAACTCGGTTATGCCTTAAGAATCTCTCACACATTAATGTTGGGTTCCTACTCCTTTAACTCTGCAGTTCCCTAGGTCGCAAGAGAGAGGTGGGGAAGCAGGCCCTGATTCAAAAGGAAAAAGTTTCTCCAAGTATTAACTCGGTCGCGGTTCAAGCCTTAAAAGTTAGGTCGGTAGGTTTTCCTATGTGTTGGCTCGGCCCCGACCTAAAGCTTACATCCCCCAAATCAGATCGGCCATAAGAAAAGTCATTCAAGATCACCGGGTCGCATCTAAACCAATACCTCACTCCACTCAACCCATTAGCCCGCTAACCGCTCCTCCACCAGCAAAAACCCCTATTCCATTCATACCATCACCTGCTGCCGGACCATCCACCAAATCAGTTCGAAGTTATCACAAATTTGTCGCATGGTAATCTCAAACGGTTAGCCTAAGACGACGAGCCACTTTCATTACTTCATCGAACTTTTAATCGAGCAACCTAAGTTTCATCAACGGCAAATATGATGGAATTCGTGATGAAGCATCATGCAAGGAGGCCGTTTGAATTCAAGCGATAAAGTTTGAGAACCGATGGTAATCTACAATCGAGAAAGGTGGAATCACTTACGCAATGTGTAGCAGAAGTTATCGATGATCAATTGAATAAAATCGCCTTTAAGGATCTGACAGTGCTTTAATGGCGGAATTGAGCAAGAGGTTAAATGAAGAAGGAGGAAGAAGAGAGCTAATTTATAACTCACGGTGAAGGATTATGAAACGACGCTAATCGGTAGGTCGTACGCAATCTACCGACCTAAGGGAAGCCGAGCTAAGATATTTCGAAGCACACGACTTAAGCCTAAGGCGTATACTTCGAGGGGCAAATGTTAACCCTATCTCGGTTACGACTCAGCAGGTATGTGGAGATGGCACCGACCTAACTGATTAGCAAGATGGCCGACCTAATTCAATACCGACTTAACTGGTTAAGAAAGCGTACCGACTTAACGCTGCAAAGAGATTCCGACCTAAGGTTTGAAGTAACCCACCGTCTTAATATATTCACCGATCCAACATCTTAAGAGTGATGCCGACCCAAGAATGGCCGACCTAAATAGCTCAGGAGAGGTCCCGACTTAACTCTCAAGAGGCGTACCGACCTAATGGTTAAAGGGAAATCCCGACCTAGAGACTTACATAGCCTACCGACTTGACATGCTACCGATCTAACTACGATGAATCGCAACCGACCCAGGGAGATGAAGGGTGAAACGGTGCAACCATTTAACACGTAGCACGTTAGACCGACGGCGACTTAGTCTAAGTCGGAAACGACTTAGGACTTGTGTGAATCCATCGAAGACAGGTAAACACAGCTTGACCATATCAGGGCTCTTATAGGTCGGCCACGACTTAACTGGGTCGGTGAGGAGTTAAGACCGAGCTTAGGTCGAAAATCTTTGCCTATAAATACCAACCTACCTCCAACATTCGAGGGACTTTTGGGGGGTCGATCAATTTCAAGCACCATTACTCTGCCAAATTCCAGACTACTTCAACACTTAAAGCTTTTGAGATTCAAAGAACGTCTAAAAGAACTTCATAAAGAAATCATCTACATCCACCATGGATTTGAAGATTTTTGTCAACATCGAAGTTTGAGCTACTTGTTCTAAGTCTTTTGTAATTCAAAGTTTGTTGTACTTGAGAAGATTTGTATCAACTTGTAACGTGATCATCAATAAAAGTACTTAAAGTGGACGTAGGCTATACCCATAAGCCGAACCACTATAAAATTGCTGTTGTCTACTGCTTTTCCGCTATTACTTGCTTATAATTCTTTCCCGATCTATCGGGTGGTGCTTTCACAACTACACTTAACACACCGGGGTGTTAGCGTTCAAATTTATGCGTTAACAAAAAGTTTGGACCATTTTCAAACATCAAATGTCTCATGTATTGGATGGTTTGTATGGTTATTTCTATCTTTATGTCAAGCATAAAAATATGGAAATACGAATATAATTACATGAACCATAATGAACAAAATGAATATAATTTTGATTAGAATTTCTTTACATCATCTACCAAAATGGATTGGAATAAAATGTTGAAGTTAGTCATCATCTTAGTAGTATTCCTGTAATCATATAATTAAAAATTCGATGACCTTTTAGACAAAGTCGTGTGCGTAGGACGGATTTATACTAGTATAATATTAATTATGCATTTAAAATACTCTTCATTAAGACTTCACACCATACCATACATACTCACCTCGGCTTCCTACTTCGCTACAGTACAGTACAGTAGCGTACGAAATGTAGAAACCAAATAGCATAATGAAGAGTATTTGTATGGTACTGTACTCAAACCAAATACATAACTCACCTCGGCTTCCTACTTTCGCTACAGTAAAACTTATACGTAGTAAATCTTTTTCAAGTTTTTTAACTATAGCTGTTATGATAAAATTAATAGAATTAACGTTTGTTTGGAACCCCAACCGTAGCTGGTAACCCATCTTCTTCCCCGTTGGAAAAGGGCAAATGGAACGACTGGAGCACCTCAGAAATATTATCAACTATCGCCAGCGAGTTACTGCTCAGCTGAAACGAGGCATTCAAGGCTTTTATCTCCTTACAGCGGTATTACCAGCAGTGTTTCGGAGCCCGCCGATGCAGGTTTCCTGGTAGTTTAGGACTGCGGTGAGCCCGATTTTCAAATCTTTGGTTATGAGATGGATTCTGGTGATGTAGAGAAGGTGGGCGAGTTGATCGGTGGAGATGTTGAGGTCGTCGGTGGCGAGGTGGAGAAGGGAAGTGCAATTAGAAAGGGCGGATTTGGTGGAGGGGCCGATGGCGGCGTGATGGAGGAATATGGAGCGCCGGAGGGCGGATCGGAGTTGGTGGAAAGTGAGTTGGAAGAGGGTTTGGAGGAGCAATTTGGGGTCGGAGGTGGAGTTGGCGGAGGCGGATTTGAAGAGGGCGTCCTCGCACCGCTGGCGGTAGGGGGTGGGTTGGCAGATGAGTTTGATTGGTACAATGGAGGAGGAGGAGGCGGAGGAAGAAGAGTGGGTGAAGAGGGCTAAAGTGCTGAGGATTGCTCCACCAAAGAGGAGGGCGAATGTGCTGGCGTTGGCAATCTTTTCTTTCTAACGGAAGGGTCTTCCACATTCACAGTCTGAGCTTCCATTTTTTTTTCCCTTCTCTTTCTCTGGATTTGAATTGTCAATTGGTAGCCGTGCTATTATATGCACGGAGAGCGGGGGGCCAAGGATTTGGTTTTACTCGGTTTCTAAGCAACAAGGCTTTGTTTTTACTCAGCCAGACTTCGTTTTTGTTTTTTAGTCAGAAGGCTTTGTTTTTACTCAGCAAGACTTTGTTTTAAGTCAGAAGGCTCTCCAATTGCCCTTTTACACAACCTTTATCCTTTTGCCTTTCATTCCGCCCCACTTCTTGTATGTACAACCGCTTCGATAAAACCCTACCTAACCAACCATTATTTTCCTCATCGTCGACGATCTGCTATCCACACAACACATAAGCCCCCGCCTCATTGTCGAAGCTATTAGCCGCCACAAATTACAAGTACTGCACTGCGTCGTGCTTCCCAA
The DNA here is from genome assembly GCA_030765085.1 of Allium cepa. Taxonomy (NCBI): domain Eukaryota; kingdom Viridiplantae; phylum Streptophyta; class Magnoliopsida; order Asparagales; family Amaryllidaceae; genus Allium; species Allium cepa. The sequence continues at coordinate 7,943,356 of CM060941.1, forward strand.
TCGAACGATCAACGTAGTTTGCAATGGACAACTGCTGCTCTGATTCATCAGCTTACTTAGCTATTCTTGACTAGAGATTATTACTCCTCAACTTACCCGGGTTATCGTGCTACAAACATCAACGATTGCTGTAGACAGTTTAGGTATCTTACATCGCTTTTTTTTTCCTTTGTAAATTATCATTAGCCTACCGCTGTTACTGTGTTTGATTGTTTTTTGATCAATGTTACTGCTATTAAACTTTTTCTCAATTTAATGTTTGATAGATTAATTTGGTTCTTTGAATTTGCTAGCTATTGGGGTTAATTAAAATATTATAAATGAGTTGAATTAACTCTCGGTATGGTCACTGATGCTTGTCTAATGTTTAATACTTTCCTACTTTTTCTAATAACAAATATAACCTAAGCTTAGTTTGTTGAAAATAAAAGTTGTACACTGAATTGATATCTTTGCTTTGTTGCTCGCTTAATTTCCTGTTGTTCAATATCTCATGAAATATGTGATGGCTAAATTGTTTTGTTGTCGGTGTTGAAATTTTTCCTCAATTTACCGTTTGATAGCTTAATATGTTTGCCTTGAATTTGTTAGTTTAACTAAAATTAAATAATAATTTAAAACCTGCTGAGTTTTTGCTAAATCAATCCTTGGTACGATCATTGATGATTACTTTACTGTTTAAAATTTTTCATGCTTGAAAAATGTTTGAAGTTTTTAAGTAGTTTAAATTCATATGCTCAAGCGTAACACTTTGATATTGTTGCTTAATATAATCAAAATTTAAAGAACGCAAGAAACTATAAAAGAACCACCATCGCACTCACTTTCATTCTCAAGCTTCCGCACACATTTTGTGTTGATAAAAAAATAGTTGCAAAAATGGGTGAACTTATATTTTATTAATTTAGGGCCTTTTTGCTTACTGATTACATCATTTAGTTTAATGTCCATAGTTGTAGATTTTATTCTTATTTTTACCAAATAAATAACACTTCTTTCCCTCTTTAATATAAACTATTCAATCTATTAACATTGTTGAGTTTTTTCTTCCTCTTTTTTTGAATTTTATCATTCTCTTTCATTTTCGGTAAGCATACTTGTATCATAGATGCCTATGTACTATATCGATCATTTTGCATTGTGAAGATTTGAAAATACTAATAAATCATGTAAGTCTTTATTAACATGTCATCTACATCGAATTTTTAATAAATGCGAAATGAATTAATTCAAATATCGTGAAGTATGAGACTCATAAATATAACTGCTGACTAAAGTTATAGGTAGACTAAAAATATTAATGTATGCGCCTTTGCTGCTTATTAATCACAATTTATGTATGTTTCTTCTTATACTTATTTAGGACAATTTTATTTGAATAATAGCACAATAAGATTGTGCAGTTCAAGGTTTGAGGTTTTGACCGAAACACCGAGATTTCGGTTGTTCCGTTTAGGTTTCGGTAGGGACCGAAACCAAACCAAACCGAAATTCCGGTTTAATATAAAACTATTGAACTTCAAATTTTACAAAAATAAAAATCTTAAAAATTGAATTAATTTGAGTTTCAAATACATGAATATTCAAATTTGCAATTGTAACTTAGGAGGCATACAAGTTCACAAAATATGTGGATCGTGTAACTAAAAAAGATGAAAACGAAATAATGAATAACCATTTTTTAGTGTTATAAATATTTATAATTAATCGGTATTATTTTTTTATATATTAGTTTTCAATTAAATATAAATTATACATTTTGTTTCAATAAATTAAACAAACTTATATGTAATTATATGAAAAATAAATAATAATAATATCCGAAACTGGAAACGAAATTCCCGAAATTTACGAATTACATCAAAATTTCTAAAATTACAAAAGACCGAAACCGAGATCGAAGCCGAGATGTCGAATCTTGGTGTAGTTGACTGATATTTGAACAATGATAATTGGCATATCATGCAAAATGTCAATAATCTCAGTCGTATTTATTTGCACAATCTAACTCTTAAGTAGTAGCCTCAGTTTAGAAACGAGGCTCAAAATTGATAAAGAAATGATATATTCATATTATTAACTTAATATAAATGAGCCACTTATGGTCTTACTGTGAGCTTCAATTTGAACATGAAAAGAATAAACAGAGTTGAGTTAAGTACTTCATTAGGATGCAAATTACCCTTAGTTGATTTATCTTATACTGTTTAATCAAGTATGAGCACTTACACTACATAGATAGTCTTGTAAATCATTCGGTTCTTCTTTTTAATTTACCGAGATTATAATACTATTAACTGTGTATTCTAAACTAATATTGATGAACTAATCTCAAATTCTAAATTCTATGTTGTTACTATTCAACTTTTCTAATGAAGTTTATACCCTTTATAATAGGAAAGAGATGAAGCATCTCATTGATGATGGCATGTATATGGCCAAGATTACCTAAATGGAAATGCATGCATACAATGGGAGATGGTGCGAGTTCTTTTACAGAGACATGGATGAAAAAAGGGTAAAGTATACATCCATGGAAACTAAAACCATTAAAATTATTTAGTATGACATCAATTTTATGAGTAGAACCAATTGTATATGAAAAGATTAAGCACATGCCTGAGTTTCTTTCAGCAGTGATGGACAAGGTTCTGATTTTGGGAATTTATTATTTTGTATAGAGCACATTTGATCATTATCTCTCTTCATAAATTCAGTGCAAGTATGAGCAAGGCAATCATAATCAAAGCGGGAAATTACAATACAAAAATATTGATCAATAAAAGGTTATAGAAGGCTGACTTGAAACCCATTCGAGGGCTCGGTTTCAACATTTATCAAGTTTCAACATTTCTTTTTATACCATATTTTTTGCTAAAACGCAAAAAGGAGCACTAAAATTATTTAAAGAATTTTTAAAACAAAAATAAAAATTATTTTTTATGAAATAACTATATGGTGAATAGCAAAATAAAAGGTGTTTACAACAATTCAGTCTATGCACCCACAATGATAGATTAATTATTCCACAACCAAATCCTATGCATTCATTTCTCTTGATGAAGCTTATAGGTGCCTTATTTACATGCAAAAGTTAGTTGCAAGACAAGCACCTTTGTCCAAGTGGTTAATTGATTCGGCTTTGGTGCAGGATGTTGCAAGTTCAAAACTTGCTTTCGAATATTTATTTGACATGGGATATGTTTTCCCAATGATTTGTTGTATATAAATTACCAGTTCAAAAAAAAAAGTTAGGTGCAAATATATTTTGAGTGGTGTTTATAGATGGTAAAAAATAAACTTTGATCTGTAGTATCCAATCCAAAGTTGCAGTAATGTGTAGTTAAAATTTTGGGCTTTGGTAATTATCAAGTCAAGAATGTATTATGTAAACATTTAAACCTCTACTTTTTATTTCTATTTGTATTCACTTCTAGTGTAACAGTTGGAGGAGGAATCTCCATTAGCAAATATGTCCTTTTGAACTCTAATATTTGCATTCAAACCTCTAATAATTTAAAAATATTGACGATATTAAGCCGAGGTTGTTCCTGATATCAGTTTTAAATTATCAAAATTTTAACCTCTTGCTTTTGGGATTTCCAATTATGACACATACATATGCAATTGGCACCGATTGTCTTTTTGAAGAAATGAATATGCTGTTTTGAATATGCATAATAGTGATTTTTTTATGAATGGGACTGTCACATCATTCGTAAAGAAATATGAATTTGGTAAAATCATTCAAATTGTCACATCATCTACATAGAAATAGAAATATACATATATACAGTTACACACATATTGATATTAATTGGATAATAAATAACGATAATTTTTAGTTTATGTCCATTTAACATTCAAATTTGAACTAAACTTTACCATTTTTCAATAGGAACTATACATTTATTTGCATAATCATGCTAAAAATCAATTGAATTTAATTAGTGAGGTTTCTTTCCCAATGTTTTTGTACTTTTCTTTATTCATTTAAATGTTTAGTATTAGGGAATTACTGTCGAATTTTATTGATCATTGTCATTCTTGGAGTTTGGTTATTAAATTTTCCCATGTTTTTTAAAAGTTAATATGAGCAATCATTTGTGATTCATGCCAATATACTAGCCTAATTCCCTCTTCATATACGGAGATGGTACTTATACAGATTCTCCATTTTCTTGGCTCTCAAAAGGAATGGTGATATTAGGATTAAATTGATAAGTAAGTATTTGCCGATCCTTATTTATTTCATATATAGCTTAATTATGCTTACATAGGATATAATTATTCATATCTTCTATAATTTGCGGTGATATAAATAGTACTATTTCTTGACATTGCAAATGAAAATATCATATTTTATGTTTTTGTTAAAAATATAAACCTAAGTGTACCAATAGTGTCTATGTGGCATTAATTTTTCTGTTTCAAATAAATGTTAACATTGAAGAGGTCAATGTGATAGAGATTCAATCCAACATTTTGTATTTAGAACTCATGTATAGCCTATTATTATACTGTAAAATTAATTTTTTTATTCATTTACACATGAAGTCTAGATTGTATTTGTCTAACATGTAAAATATATTACATAAACAGTAACTTTGAACTTGCCTTACAAATAGGTAAGTAAAAACTTGAACAAGTTTTGTCTTTGTGGGATAGATATTTCTTTTATTAACTTTAGCATGGTAATATCTTAAAATTCTATTAAATGCACTGATTAATATGAAATATAGAATTCTCATAATCTTGATAAATTGGTGAATACTTTTCTTAATTATTAATTAAATTTGGTTATACAATTCAATTATTTTCCAATTTGAGTGTGGTCAATTCAGTTTGAGTGATTTTGTTTTTATTAGCTGCAACATATTGTTGATGTTGAACAGAGATAGTATTGCTTTTGCAAATGACATTGTACTGTTAGAGTATATGACATGGTTGGTATGTATGTTCCAGTGTTAAGTAGTTAGTTTATGACCACGTCTTCGTTGTATTCCAGTATGAATACCATTTAAAGATTGTGCTTACGTTGATAGCTGCATCCATCATAGATCAAAATTCCAGCTAATAAAAATTATATCTGATAATGATCTATAAAGTTGCTAAGTTGCTCTATATTATCCAACAAATTAGGTCATTGTAGTCCATATTTCGTAGTTAATGGTAAGTAATCCGACCAATAAAAACCTTCAATAATCTTCTTAAGCATTTTTGAAATGTAGCACTTGCTGTGTTATGTGTGTGTGTGTTTTTTTAACCAATGAAGACAATTTGTCTTAGAAAATGAAAATAAAACTATTTCTCAAAAGGTTCCTGCATTTCATAAAACTTGCAACACAAATTGTCTTTTTATTAATAGATGTGTCCTTTTCGTTACACATGCCATAACTTACAACTTGGTGGTCAAGATGCGCTTATGAAATAAGTTGAGTTCAGGTCAGATGCTTAGTCATAATAATTTGAACAAGCATTTCTGTGCTATAAATATTGTGCTGCATCTAAAAAAGATTATATATGCTGAAGCATTAATATAAAATTACTTTCTTGCATAACTTTTAAAATATATTCTATATGGCACATTAGTTGTACATGAAATTGTTACATGATTGATTATTTGTTGAAATGTTGATTCATCTTCACAGTTTATTACTGTTTTTGTTAGTCATAATATGAGGTCATTTATGTAGTTGCAACAATCCTTAATTTTTCATGGATGCTTTTTCTACAAGATGCATCACCAGTGTTGAATTTATGTGATTCAAATATTTTCTAAAGAAGACAAGAAAATAATTAGTTGATTCAGTCAATCAATTAATCAGGCTATATATGGAAAGATAAAGAGGAATGATATATGTGATATCTTTTAGAGAAGGGAAACTAATTAATTTCTAACCAATTAATTAGTCAAAGAATTTGTTATATGAAGAAAGAAAAGATTGCTGATGGAGAATGATTCAAGCAAGGAAAATTATGGAAACCAAGATCACCATTAGCCATTTACATAGAAATCAAATCATGGATATTCGAAAAGGTTTCAAACATAATCTGAAAATTAATTTTCTTAATCTCTAAGTAACTCCTTCATTAAGTCTATTTAAATGAAGGAAGTTCATCTTTATATTTGTAAGCCTGTGAGAGAGCATTCGCCATTATCCTCTTCTTCAGTAAACCCTAATTTCTACAGTCAATCAATTAGGGGTTTTGAGCGTAAGCAAGTCTTTGGATAAATTTATTATTCAATTTGTAATTATAGGTTAATCTCTCCACTTTGCTACTTATAATTTCATAATCTTTCTCCTTTGTACTCTCTTTCTTTAGTGAAATAAAGAATAGTTGTTGCGTCCGTGGATGTAGACGACAAACTAGAACCTTATTTTGATTGTTTATGCGCTTTAGCATTCCGCTGCAGTTTTGGAGTTAGTGCAAATCAATTGAAATATCCGCACAACAGTTTGGTACTAGAGCTAGCTGTCTTGTTCTAGATTAGTTATCAATGGCAAATTCTTTCAGTAGTGGTATGAAAAATTATGGCATCACCAAATTTGTTAGAAAAGGATTTTTGGGACATGGAAGGTGAAGAGTAATGATGGTGTTCTTCAGCAACAACATCATTCGTTTAGAGGAAGAGATAAAAGCCAGAAGCACCTTAGAGGTAGAAGAGATATACGTAGGTCTCATTTCATGGGTCCTAGAAGGGGTGCTTGCTATTATTGTAAGAAGAAGTGACATTTCATACGGGATTGTCCAGCTCTTAGAAAGAAGAGAGAGAAGAAGGAGAAAGCTTTAGTTTTTCCAGAAGTTAGATCAGATGCAGATGGAAGTGATAGTAATACATCATTACTTTCAGCCAGTATTTCACCTTTAGAGCATACTAGTTGGGTGATTGATTCTGGAGCCTCTTGTCTCATGCTGCCAAATAGGAGCTGTTTTGTCAGTTACAAGAAAATTGATGGCGGAGCAGTTCATATGGGGAATGACACATCTTGTCATGTTGTGTGCGTTGAAAGTGTGAGGTTTAAGATGCATGATGGTGTTGTTAGGACTATCATGGATGTTAGACATGTTCCGATGCTGCGTAGAAGTTTGTTATCAGTTGGAGCTTTGAGTAGACTTGGTATGAGGATAATAATAGATGGAGAGAATTTGAGAGTGGCGAAGGGTTCCTTGGTAGTGATGAAAGGGGTGCGAGTTAATGATATTTATGTGCTTTATGGAGAGACAGTCTTAGAAGAGTCGGTAGTTTTTACTGATTCTGGTATTTCAGATTCTACTCAGTTATGGCTTCTTCGTTTAGGTCATGTTGATGAGGAGAGTCTTGAAGTATTAAAGAAGCGTAGGTTGATTGATGGTGTTTGTCAGTCGAAGCCTAGCTCTTATGGAGATTGTTCTTTTGGAAAGAAGAAGCATGTCACATTTGATGTTGGAAGACCTAGAGCTATAGAGTTTCTAGAGTATGTCTATTCTTATATGCGGGGAGCATCTTTTGGTGGAGCCAATTACTTCGTCTTATTTGTGGATGATTTCTCACGTAAGGTTTGGGTCTATTTCTTAAAGGCCAAAGACGAAATATTTTCCCAATTTTGTAAGTGGAAGACCTTGGTAGAGAAGCAGTCGAGGAAGCGTTTGAAGGTTCTCAAAGTTGGAAATAGTAGTGAATTTATGTCACAAGAATTCACTAACTATTGTGCGTCCGAGCATGTAATTAGAGATTTTTCTATTTCTGTTGAGTCACATTGTTATGGAGTGGCGGAGAGTATGTGTCGAATTTCGTGGGAGGGAGCTATGAGCTTGAGAACGACTGCTGGTTTAGAAGAGAGATTTTGGGCAGAAGCGATATCTATGGCAGTATTTCTCACCAACCACACACCTTCTATTGCCATAGATATGAAGATCCCAGAAGAGATATGGAAAAGAGAGCCTGTCGATTATTCATTCCTTAAAGTGTTTGGTTGTTCAACTTATTTAGAAGATGGGAGACATGATAAGTTGAAGCATAAGGAAAGCAAGCACATTTTGTTAGCCTATAGAGAAGGACTGAAGAGGTATAGGTTATGGTGTAAAACAACTAGGAGAATTGTGACTAGCAGGCATGTGATATTTGATGAGAGATCTTTGTTGAAGGTGGAGCCTCTATCAAGTGATGACATTGTGAGGACAGAAAATTGTCAATTTGATTCATCAGATTGTTTCCATATTCGGAGAGAGATTAGTATTTTTGATGATACTATGGTTGATGAGAAGATTATAGAGGTTCAGACTCTAGGTGAATCTCAATTGCTGGAAAGGCCTTTTGGTTCAACAGGCCCTATTTGTAAGCATATTTGTTGCGATGATTCTTCATCTTATACTTTCAATGTTGTGGAGCCTGTTGATGAGTCTGCTGATGTTGAATTAGGAAAGTCTAGCAAAATTCTTGTGGAGGAGATTGGAGTAGATAATATCGAGTATGTCCTCACTCAATTTGGAATGGAAAAGGTGAAGCGCGCTGTTAAATCTCCATTGGTCTCTCGAAGATTAGTATCTACATGTTCATCACCAACATCGGATTTGTTGAACAATTTTGGTAGTTTCTCGTATGCATTATGTTTGCTGATGTGCATACTATCTTTCTTGTGCTTGGGAAAGATTTGGAAGCTCTATTTGGGCAATATTGCGCAAAATAGTTCACATTGAGCTTGTTGACGTAGCCCCAACAATTTGTCGAGATGTGGTGATGCAGAGAGAAAGAAGTATTTGAATCAAGGTAGAGTGTTAAATTTATGTGATTCAAATATTTTCCAAAGAAGACAAGAAAATAATTAATTGATTCAATCTATCAATTAATCAGGCTATATATGGAAAGATAAAAAGGAAGGATATATGTGATATCTTTTAGAGAAGGGAAACTAATTAATTGCTAACCAATTAATTAGTCAAAGAATTTGTTATATGAAGAAAGAAAAGATTGTTGATGGAGACTGATTCAAGCAAGAAAAATTATGGAAACCAAGATCGCCATTATCCATTTACATAGAAATCAAATCATGGATATTCGAAAAGGTTTCAAACATAATCTGAAAATTAATTTTCTTAATCTCTAAGTAACTCCTTCATTAAGTCTACATAAATGAAGGAAGTTCATTTTCATATTGTGAGCGTGTGAGAGAACATCCACCATTATCTTCTTCTTCAGTAAACCCTAATTTCTATAGTCAATCAATTAGGGGTTTTGAGCACAAGCAAGTCCTTGGATAAATTGATTATTCAATTTGTAATTATAGGTTAGTCTCTCCACTTTGCTACCTATAATTTTGTAATCTCTCTTCTTTTTACTCTCTTTCTTCAGTGAAATAAAGAATAGTTGTTGGGTCCGTGGACGGGTATTTTTGCTATACTAATTCTTTTGGTAATGATACAAATCACTTAACTTATAAACTGAAATATATATTGACAGTTTATGGAGGATGCATCAAAAAAATATCAGTCTGAGATACAGAAGGTAAATTGATTTTTGTTAGAAAGAAGGTAATTTGATTTTTGTTAGAGTCAATAGAAAAATTAGCAAGCCAATGGCCGATAATACTTTTGCAACCAGTTTCATCCTTTAGATTGACATAGAAATGAGTATATATTACACATAGAACATGATTGTTTGTTTGTAGATCTTGCACTGAACCACTTCACGAAGCAATTTAAAAGAAGTTCGCAATATTTGAATGTGGTGTTGTGGAAAGAGATCACTGCATTTATTTTATTGTTATTGTATTTTAATAGTTACACTATAAAAATATGGTTTAGCGATAAAATGCAGGGGAATATAAGTTTGGATCTGATACTTTGTATCTTTCTATTTCATACATTGACAAATTTTTGTCGGCGAACGAGATTAGTAGGCACAGGTTGCAACTTCTTAGTATTTCTGCTATACTAATTGCTGCAAAGTATGAGAGGTTACTCCTCCTAATGTGGAAGAATTCTGTTATGCAACTGATAACACATATACAAAGCAAGAGGCAGCAAAAATGGAAGCTGGCATATTAAAGTCCATCAATTTTGAGATAGGAAGTCCCATAGTTAACACATTTCTCTGGAGATATCTAAGAGCCGGCCAAATTGATGACAAATACCTGAATACAACGTTGGAATATATGGTCTATTTTATAGCGGAGTCAAAGTCTTCTAGAATATAGCCGTCTTCAATTCTTGCTACCGAAGATAGCCTCTTCTGCTGTTTTATTTCCAGATTAGTCATACAACCACACCTCCAGCCTTAGAGCTTAAAGTTGCAACAACAAACAAGTTATAATCTCTTCGAGCTTAAAGATTGCATCACTGTTTTGTATTCTTTATTTGTCAATGAGAATAATGGAGTACTGTGAAACATAAAATCGGATTGTTAAAACATTGATTTTGCTTTAAATGTGACTAAGTATATACATGAATACGATAATTTCAAAAAGATACGGTAAAAAAATTGTAATAAAAATAATTGTAATAGGGATACATTGTGCAGTTTTTAGGATACAGTGTAACATAAAATCTTCATTAACCGGGATACAAACCAGACTATGCTATTAAACCGATACGGTAGTTTTTCCAAACTGTAACGACCCATATTTTACGTGTCGACAAATCGTAAAATAGTTGCATTAGGTCGTTGATGTTGTTAAGACGTTTAGAGTATGAGTCGACCAAAGCTTAAGTCGTGTGAAAGTTAACTCATGTGGTGCTTAGGTCGTGGACGAGTTAGGGAATGGAGCGACCTATAGGTTTGAACGAGTTAACGGTTTAGTGTGTACAACGACTCATAGAATGAACGATTTAAGATAGTAGGCGAGTTACGAGTTAGCAGGCCCTTGGGTTAACGAGTTAAGAGCCAGCGGCTTAGGAGAGTTAGCGGCTTAACAGGGCTAAGTCGTTAGGTCGTTGAACGACTTAGGGTAAGTCGTTAGGTCGTCTAGGTGACTCAGGAGGAGATGCGCATGAGTGTTAGGTCGTTGAGTCGCCTGCAGGTTAAGTCGTGGATTTGTTAGGTCGTGTGACCCTGGGTTTGGTTAGGTCGCGGCATTCGATGAGTCGTAAGTCGCAAGGGTAGTTAGGTCGCACGATGGTGTTGAGGCTTATGCCGTTAGGTCGTGTAAGTCTTTAGGTCGCATAAGTGTTGGGTCGTATAGTGCTAGGCCGCGACTTGTGATAAGTCGCTAGGTCGTGTCTAAGCCTTAAGTCGGCTTTGTAGTTGAGTCGCTGAGCCGTGTACGTGTTAAGGCGTTGGGTCGTTGAGTCGTGTAGGGGTTTGTTGAGTTATAGGTCGTTGAGCTTGATAGGTCGTGGGGTCTGATGAGTCGTGGATGACTCATGGGATAGGTCGGCGGCGACTTAAGGGGCGGCGACTTAAGGGATTTTCTGCCTATAAATAGAGGAGTTTGGCTCACTTTTTGGCACCGGATTTTGAAGCGACGAAGTGCTGCCATTTTGAGAGCTCGACTACAACACTTCTTCACTTCTTTTCTCCACTCTAATCTAGTGATTCCTTCCATCTAGATTGAAGATCAAATCGAAGATCCAAGAGCCAAAGTTGAAGATCTCCATCCATTGAAGAGAGATTTCATCGTTTGAAGCGGAATCTTCTCGGATCAAGGTAGATCCTTTGCTGTCCAGATCTGAAGTTGGTTGTTTTTGAGGTGTTTAGGTGATTCGGTGAGTGGTAGTTATCTCTCACACGGACCCAAGGGAGTATATTGGATCGGTGGCTTGTTTATGTGTTAAAGATAGTGATTTCATGCATTTTCCCTAAGTCTGCATGTAGATCCATCATCTATGAAGTTTTGATATCCATTTTACTACATGTTCACTTATGCAAGTTCATTCATCAAGTTGTAGAGATATTGTTCATAATTCATGCTTGTTAGAATGCATGTTAGATTTGGACTCTTTATTTACGAAATTGCCATTATTATTGTAATTGTTTATTTAGATCTTGTTTGAATGATTGATTACTTGGATTAATGTTTGATTTGATGGATTAGTTGATTGATAACTTGATTTGGACAAGTTGGTCGAAGATGATTCAAAAGCTAAGTGGAAAGGCTCTTGAATAAGGAAAGCTGCTTGTGACATATGAAGCGGATGTTGAAGCTCATATGGACAGATTTGATGATGATGTTGAGATGGGACTTTGCCATGATGCGATGAGGCAAACCATGATGTTGAAATGGGACTTTGCTATGATGCGATGTGGCAAAGCATGATGTGAGAAAGCCTTGGTTTAATCCAGACGGGATCATCCCAAGCATGTTGATAACTCGATGATGCGGTTCGAGTTTGTTGATAATGGATGGCTCGAGAGGCGCTTGAGCTAGTATGTGAATAGTCGTCAGGGAGGATAACTAGGAGGCTGAGATTTCATCGTTATTGAAGGTTCTAGCATGCTCAAAGAAAGAGTACGTTGGGACGGGTCACGACGACGTTCCAGACACGAGTCACGATGTTGTGTTAGTACTCTGGGCAGATTCGATAGTCCTAGGCACGGGTCACGACGACATGCGGATCTATGTCTAGAACCGGGGTTGCCATTAGCCCTTGACGGACGGCTGAAAAAAAGTGCCGGTCATTCAATTAACGGTGATATCAAAGCAATGATAACAGTGATAGCCAGAGTCATGGATGTTTGGTTGCACCATCATTCGATCTCAAGAGCGATGCTTTCTGGGTGCTTATCTGATCTTGGTTTAGGCCTTGGGGGTTTGTACTTGGAAAACATCGACCTTGACTCGAGTGATAATTGCTTTACTTAAATTGTCTGCTTTGCTATATTTGTTTATGCTTAGAGGGTCTGGGGGCTATCACTGTAGAATGAGGTGGAGTGGGATGGTTGAGTTCCTATTCCTTTTACCCTTTATGCTCTTTTGGTATGTTTGACAGTTGATTTACTGCTCACTAAGACTGTTGTCTGACTCAAGGTTTTATGTTCAACTCTTATTACCTTAGGCTGTTCATCCATGTTGGGATGGGCAGACTAGGTAGCAGGTGACAGGTGCTGTTCTTGGCTACCAACGCCGTTGATGACGAAGACGAGCTGGAGGCTTTTGCATATTGTTTTCTTACTATATGTACTGGATGTTCCGCTGTTTGTTTGATACTCTGAGTGTTATGTAGTGAGGCTTGATGTATTGACTATTCAGATGATTGTATAAAACTATTATGAGTTTATATGACTCCGTTCTGTGGAGCTTCACTATGTATACTTTTCTGTTGTATTTTATCCATGCGCTGTGAGTAATACGATAGACTATTCTATTTTATCTTACCCTGACTATTGTCCATGGCTGCCTGGCACACCTTTCAGTGCACCATTCCCTTGTTTTCGTGCGGGTGTTATGGGCGGTCGTCACATTTGGTATCAGAGCTTTGGTTAATCGATTTTAGCCAACGCTCGCTGACGTAACTACGTAAGAGAGACGTAATTGTATTTTGATGGATGATTACTATATATAATATAGTAGTTTAGAAGGATTTGAACTCCTTATGTAGTTGTTTCTCAAGGTGTTCTAAATCATTCCTTTTTGTAGATATTAAGGATGAGTCGAAGTGAGAGACAAGCTGCTAGGGAAAGCCGTGCTGTTGGGGTAGCTACTGACTATGCTGCAATGTTCGAAGCTATGATGACTTCGATCATGAGAAGGATACCAACTTCAGGACCATCAGTAGATGTTGGAGTTCAAGTTCAAGCTCCAAAACCAGTAGATTTTGCTAAGCTGTGCAAGGACTATACTACTCTTGGAGGAAAGGTTTTCTTGCGAACAGAATCAACCATAGAAGTCCAGAGATGGATAGATTCTTGTAGAAGGATCTTTGGTGATTTGGGAATTGAGGATGCAACTAAGAGGAAGTTTGCATCAAGACAGCTTCAAGGAAGAGCTTCTGATTGGTGGAACTCTATCACCATTGATACTCCAGAGGAGGAGATTACTTGGGAGCAATTCCAAGTTTGATTCGAAGCTAAGTTCATTTCTACAGCTCAGAAATCTGTTTTGTTTGAGAAGTTTGTGGAGCTCAAGCAAGGTGGAAGACCAGTTCTTGAGTATGTTTTTGAGTTTGAAGCTTTGTCTAAGTATGCTCGGTCATATATTGAATCTACCTATCAGAAGAATGAGAAGTTTGTGATAGGCTTGGATAGTTATCTTGGGAGACAGTTGGTGGATCATCTGGACGATCCATTTGAGAAGCTTGTGGAGAAAGCTCTCAGGCATGAGACTTTGTTTCCTAAGGAAGGGTCTGTTGTTGCTGTGACCAAGAAAGAGTCCAAACCACAGCAGGGTGGAAACAAGAAGAGGAAGCAGCAACAGCAGAAGGGTAAGGATGGCCAGAAGAAGCCAAAGGGTGAAGTGACCTGCTACAATTGTCGGCAGAAGGGCCATTTCTCTAGGGATTGCAAGAATCCAAAGGTGCAGTTGAAGTGCCACAACTGTGATAAGCTGGGGCATATCAGGAAGGACTGTCCAGAACCGAGGAAGGATAAGCAGATTGTGCAAGCTTATGCTTTGAGTGCTGTTCCATCATCTTTGAAAGCTCCTACTGCTGAAGAAAAGGGGAAGAGTGTGGTGGTTCAAGGTACTCTTTCCATGTGTGGTGTTCCAGTAAGAGTGTTTTTTGATACTGGGTTATCACATTCCTTTGTTTGTAATAAGTTGGTAGACCGGTTGGGTTTGGAACCGGATATAGTTGATAGGCCATTGGTTGTGACTAATCCATTTGGGGGTTCGTCTTGTTTGTGTATGGTATGCCGTGGTCTAGTTGTATCGAGTCATGATTGCTCTTTTGTTTGTGATTGCTTTGTTCTGAACTTTGCGGGGTTTGGAATAATTTTGGGTATGGACTGGCTTAGGAAGTATGCGGCAAAGGTTGATTGTGAGAGGCTGGAGGTGACAGTCGAGAATGTGGAGGGGCAAAAGGTTGTGATACGATGTGAGCATGAAGAAGGCGTCTTCATGAGCTTCATGTATTCGCTGGTTGTTCCACGAGATGGACTGTCATCGATGCCTATTGTGAATGGATTTGAGGATGTCTTTGACGAGGTCAAAGGGTTACCGCCGCATAGAGAGATCGAGTTTCGTATCGATCTTATTAAGGGAGCCAGACCTGTTGTGATGCCTCTTAGGCGAATGGCGCCTAAGGAACAGTAAGAGTTGAAGGTGCAGGTTGATGACCTTTTACAGAAAGGATTCATTCGGCCTAGTGTGTCCGAATGGGGTGCACCAGTGGTGTTTGCAACCAAAGCGGATGGATCGTTGAGGTTGTGTGTGGATTATCGTGAGCTGAATAAAGTGACTAGGAAGAACAAGTATCCATTGCCGAGAATAGATGACTTGTTTGATCAGCTTCATGAAGCTAGGGTGTTTTCTCAGATGGATTTGGCAACGGGATTTCACCAGTTAAGAGTGGCAAAGGATAGTGTGCCGAAGACTGCTTTCAGGACACCATCTGGTTTCTATGAGTGGCTGGTAATGCCGTTTGGGTTGACCAATGCACCAGCATATTTTGTGGATCTTATGAATAGAGTATTCAGGGATCAGTTGAACAAGTTCGTACTTGTGTTCGTGGATGATATTCTGATTTATTCTAGAACTGAAGAAGAGCACGAGACGCACTTGCGTATTGTTTTGGAAATCTTGCGGAAACATCAGCTAAAGACTAAGTTTTCGAAGTGTCACTTCTGGAAGAGTGAAGTGAGGTTCTTAGGCCATGTTATTTCTGGAAATGGGATAGCGGTTGATCCCGCTAAGGTGGCAGCAATCCAGGATTGGGTTAGACCTAAGAATGCATCTGATGTGAGAAGTTTTCTTGGATTAGCAGGATATTATCGTCGATTTATCAAAGACTTTTCCAAGATAGCTGTACTGTTAACAGGATTGACGAAAAAGAACCAAGTGTTCAGATGGGATGATAAGTGTGAGCAAGCTTTCGGAATCCTGAAAGAGCGACTAATAAGTGCTCCTGTTTTGGTTATTCCTAGTGGAAATGATGAGATGGTGGTTTACACCGATGCATGCGGTACTGGACTTGGAGCAGTGCTAATGCAAAAAGATAAAGTTGTTGCGTATGCAAGTCGACAACTGAAGCCGCATGAAAGGAATTATCCGACTCATGATTTGGAGTTAGCGGCGATTGTATTTGCTTTGAAGATGTGGAGACACCATCTATTGGGAGTTCGATTCGAGTTGTTTACGGATCATAAGTCGTTGAAGTATCTTTTCTACCAAAAGGATTTGAATCTTCGACAGCAACGATGGCTAGAGTTTTTAGCATCATATGATTTTGGTATAGCCTATACTCCGGGAAAAGGTAACACAGTGGCAGATGCGTTAAGCCGAAGACATGCAAGATTGGGAGCCATGTTTTCAGAATGGAAGAGCCTTGAGTATTTGGCTGGATTTGATTTCAGGTCTAGATGTGAATTGGAACCTGAGATGTTGGCAAACTTATCGATAAGACCTTCTCTAGTGCAAAGGATTGGCGAGAGCCAAAAGCGAGACGATAAGCTTGTCAAGATTATCCGAGATTTGGAATCTGGATTGAACCCAGAAAAGGATAAAGGATTCGAAGTCGATCGAGAGGGTTGACTTCGGAAGCAAGGACGACTAGTTGTTCCTTATATAGATGGATTGAGAGATGAAGTTCTGAGGGAAAGTCATCACTCGAAGTTGACAATTCATCCAGGTGGAAATAAGATGTATCGGGATATGAAGAGAACCTACTACTGGGATGGTATGAAGAAGGATGTTGGAAATTTTATTTCCAAATGTATGAACTGCCAGTTGGTAAAAGCCGAGCAGAAGAAGCCCAGTGGATTGCTTCAGCCATTAAAGGTTCCTACATGGAAGTGGGAGCAGATATCGATGGATTTTATCGATGGTCTACCTAGAACCAGGGCAGGAAATGAAGGGATTTGGGTCATTGTAGATCGTTTGACTAAGAGTGCAAGATTCATTCCTGTTCGATCAACTAGGACTGCATCGAAGTTGGCTGAGCTTTATGTTAAGTGGATAGTTCGATTCCATGGTATTTCGAAGAGTATAGTGATCGATCGAGATCCATTGTTCACTAGTGGATTTTGGAAGAGCTTCCAGGAAGTTTTGGGAACCAAGTTGTGTTTGAGTACAGCTTGTCACCCCCAAACAGATGGTCAGACAGAGAGAGTTAACCGAGTTTTGGAAGATCTTCTCAGAGCATGTGTTTTGGACTTCGGAGGATCATGGGAAGATCATCTTCATTTGGTGGAATTTTCATATAATAACAGTTACCAATCAAGTATTGGTATGGCACCATATGAGGCATTGTATGGAAGACCGTGTAACTCTCCGACATGTTGGTTGGAAACTGGAGAAAAGCTGATACTTGGGCCCGAAATGATTCGACAGACTTCAGATTGTATAGAGACCATTCAGCGACGAATGAAGGTAGCCCAAGATCGTCAGAAAAGTTATGGCGATAAGCGTCGAAAAGATTTGGAATTCGACGTAGGAGATATGGTTTTTGTGAAGATTTCTCCACTAAAGAATGTTATTCGATTCGGGAAGAAAGGAAAGTTGACTCCGAGATTTGTTGGACCATTCCCGATCATCGAGCGAATTGGAAAGCTCGCCTATAAATTGGAGTTACCAGAAAAGATGGCGGGTGTGCACAATGTTTTTCATGTATCATATCTACGGAAGTATGTGCACGACCCAAGTACAGTGGTTTCGGTTGATAGCTGTGAAGATTTAGAAGTTGATCCAGTTGTTACGAGACCTCGTAAGCCGCTTCGTGTTGTTGAAACCGACACGAAACAGCTTAGGAGGAAGACGATTACGTTGCTCAGGGTACAATGGAGTGATGATGTTAACGACTGTACGTGGGAGGAGGAAGAGAGGATGAAGGCAGCTCATCCTGAACTCTTCGAGGTATGGCCCTAAGGTGTCGTGACATCTCACGAATTTGTAACTTGTTCTAGTCTTAGAATTCTGCATGCTAAGCTAGTAATTGAATGCATGGTTTGTTGATTGCTATGGATGGTAGGCATGCAGAATAGTTTTGTTGCTCTTGTTTGTTTGGAATTTCGGGGGCGAAATTCCTAAGGGGGAGAGAATGTAACGACCCGTATTTTACGTGTCGACAAATCGTAAAATAGTTGCATTAGGTCGTTGATGTTGTTAAGACGTTTAGAGTATGAGTCGACCAAAGCTTAAGTCGTGTGAAAGTTAACTCGTGTGGTGCTTAGGTCGTGGACGAGTTAGGGAATGGAGCGACCTATAGGTTTGAACGAGTTAACGGTTTAGTGTGTGGAGCGACTCATAGAATGAACGATTTAAGATAGTAGGCGAGTTACGAGTTAGCAGGCCCTTGGGTTAACGAGTTAAGAGCCAGCGGCTTAGGAGAGTTAGCGGCTTAACAGGGCTAAGTCGTTAGGTCGTTGAACGACTTATGGTAAGTCGTTAGGTCGTCTAGGTGACTCAGGAGGAGATGCGCATGAGTGTTAGGTCGTTGAGTCGCCTGCAGGTTAAGTCGTGGATTTGTTAGGTCGTGTGACCCTGGGTTTGGTTAGGTCGCGGCATTCGATGAGTCGTAAGTCGCAAGGGTAGTTAGGTCGCACGATGGTGTTGAGGCTTATGCCGTTAGGTCGTGTAAGTCTTTAGGTCGCATAAGTGTTGGGTCGTATAGTGCTAGGCCGCGACTTGTGATAAGTCGCTAGGTCGTGTCTAAGCCTTAAGTCGGCTTTGTAGTTGAGTCGCTGAGCCGTGTACGTGTTAAGGCGTTGGGTCGTTGAGTCGTGCAGGGGTTTGTTGAGTTATAGGTCGTTGAGCTTGATAGGTCGTGGGGTCTGATGAGTCGTGGATGACTCATGGGATAGGTCGGCGGCGACTTAAGGGGCGGCGACTTAAGGGATTTTCTGCCTATAAATAGAGGAGTTTGGCTCACTTTTTGGCATCGGATTTTGAAGCGACGAAGTGCTGCCATCTTGAGAGCTCGACTACAACACTCCTTCACTTCTTTTCTCCACTCTAATCTAATGATTCCTTCCATCTAGATTGAAGATCAAATCGAAAATCCAAGAGCCAAAGTTGAAGATCTCCATCCATTGAAGAGAGATTTCATCGTTTGAAGCGGAATCTTCTCCGATCAAGCTAGATCCTTTGCTGTCCAGATCTGGAGTTGGTTGTTTTTGAGGTGTTTAGGTGATTCGGTGAGTGGTAGTTATCTCTCACACGGACCCAAGGGAGTATATTGGATCGGTGGCTTGTTTATGTGTTAAAGATAGTGATTTCATGCATTTTCCCTAAGTCTGCATGTAGATCCATCATCTATGAAGTTTTGATATCCATTTTACTACATGTTCACTTATGCAAGTTCATTCATCAAGTTGTAGAGATATTGTTCATAATTCATGCTTGTTAGAATGCATGTTAGATTTGGACTCTTAATTTGTGAAATTGCCATTATTGTTGTAATTGTTTATTTAGATCTTGTTTGAATGATTGATTACTTGGATTAATGTTTGATTTGATGGATTAGTTGATTGATAACTTGATTTGGACAAGTTGGTCAAAGATGATTCAAAAGCTAAGTGGAAAGGCTCTTGAATAAGGAAAGCTGCTTGTGGCATATGAAGCGGATGTTGAAGCTCATATGGATAGATTTGATGATGATGTTGAGATGGGACTTTGCCATGATGCGATGAGGCAAACCATGATGTTGAAATGGGACTTTACTATGGTGCGATGTGGCAAAGCATGATGTGAGAAAGCCTCGGTTTAATCTAGACGGGATCATCCCAAGCATGTTGATAACTCGATGATGCGGTTCGAGTTTGTTGATAATGGATGGCTCGAGAGGCGCTTGAGCTAGTATCTGAATAGTCGTCAGGGAGGATGACTAGGAGGCTGAGATTTCATCGTTATTGAAGGTTCTAGCATGCTCAAAGCAAGAGTACGTTGGGACGGGTCACGACGACGTTCCAGACACGGGTCACGATGACGTGTTAGTACTCTGGGCAGATTCGATAGTCCTAGGCACGGGTCACGACGACGTGCGGAGCTATGTCTAGAACCGGGGTTGCCATTAGCCCTTGACGGACGGCTGAAAAAAAGTGCCGGTCATTCAATTAATGGTGATATCAAAGAAATGATAACAGTGATAGCCAGAGTCATGGATGTTTGGTTGCACCATCATTCGATCTAAAGAGCGATGCTTTCTGGGTGCTTATCTAATCTTGGTTTAGGCCTTGGGGGTTTGTACTTGAAAAACATCGACCTTGACTCGAGTGATAATTGCTTTACTTAAATTGTCTGCTCTGCTATGTTTGTTTATGCTTAGAGGGTCTGGGGGCTATCACTGTAGAATGAGGTGGAGTGGGATGGTTGAGTTCCTATTCCGTTTACCCTTTATGCTCTTTTGGTATGTTTGACAGTCGATTTACTGCTCACTAAGACTGTTGTCTGACTCAAGGTTTTATGTTCAACTCTTATTACCTTGGGCTGTTCATCCATGTTGGGATGGACAGACTAGGTAGCAGGTGACAGGTGCTGTTCTTGGCTGCCAACGCCGTTGATGACGAAGACGAACTGGAGGCTTTTGCATATTGTTTTCTTACTATATGTACTGGATGTTCCGCTGTTTGTTTGATACTCTGAGTGTTATGTAGTGAGGCTTGATGTATTGACTATTCAGATGATTGTATAAAACTATTATGAGTTTATATGACTCCGTTCTGTGGAGCTTCACTATGTATACTTTTCTATTATATTTTATCTATGCGCTGTGAGTAATACGATAGACTATTCTGTTTTATCTTACCCTGACTATTGTCCATGGCTGCCTGGCACACCTTTCAGTGCACCATTCCCTTGTTTTCGTGCGGGAGTCATGGGCGGTCGTCACACAAACACTAAACTAATAGGAATATGCTCTAAGTTTTTAAATATTCAAAAACATTGAATATAACCCATACATTAAACTAGATACGCAGACTCAGACGGTACAAGGGAATACGGTATATATGAGACATGAACGACAAAATAAGTGGTACTTTGTTAGTTAACACAAGTTAGCACAAATATATAAGAAAATTTATTAGTATACACATATAAGAATGTTCGGTGATTAATTTCCTATTTTCATCTGCATAAATGATTAATGCCTAGAAGACTATATTATCACACAAAAAACAAAATTTCTACCAGCAGTATCAATGTTCAATCTCAACAAAGTATAGCAGCTCAATTTTAGTAAATAGAAGAATAAACCCATAAACCATCAATAGATCATATGATCACTTACATTAGCATTTAGAATAACGAAACACCAATGATCAAGACCTAAACAACAAATATGCATATAAACTCACTTACACACACAAAGAAGAACCTTCCTATGCTATAAAATATCATATCCATACTGAAAAAAGACAGTGATACAATTAACTGTTTTTTGAAACTACATTTATTATGTTGTTATTCATATACTGTATTTGAAGTCTGTTATGTTTTGTGTATGTTGTTATTCATATGCAGTTTTGTAGTTGGTTTCGTGATGTTTTGTTGTCGGATTTGGACACACAAATTTTGAAGTTGTTCAATACCACTATTTATTTGGTGATGCTACCGATATTTTGATGTTGTCTTTGAAGTTATTTATCTTGCAGTCCACTAATTTTTATAACTTAT
The DNA here is from genome assembly GCA_030765085.1 of Allium cepa. Taxonomy (NCBI): domain Eukaryota; kingdom Viridiplantae; phylum Streptophyta; class Magnoliopsida; order Asparagales; family Amaryllidaceae; genus Allium; species Allium cepa. Next base: position 7,965,042 of record CM060941.1, read on the forward strand.
TTCATGTTGTTTTGATGTTGTACAAATACATTTTTGGTTCAATTAAGTTATGTTTGATTTTACATCAGTTCAAATGTTATTCTAAACCAGTTATCCAAGTTTTCACTTTTTATGTCGTTGCCGTACATATACATGTATAGGAAGGTTCAATAGCCCTTTTGTTTTGCAGCATTCCAAAATCCCATTTCCACTACACATTCTGAAAAGAAAGCAGTATTATTTAATTCAGAACGTGGGGTGGAAATCAGTGGCTATAAAGATGCTGCACTATTTGGGGTGTTATTGAACCTTCCTCGTATATATATATATATATATATATATATTGAAAATTGGTTAATCTTTATTGCTATAGTAAAAGGCCGAACACCAAAGTTACAAAATATATTCGCTCTTCATTACAGAACTCGAACATTCCATATCAAATCTACTTCTTTAATAAAGCACAATCCATTTTTTTCATGGAGGCTCCTGACTCTCTGATAGATTTCCTTCATCGTCTACCTTCCACTTCCACTTCGCCAGTAGTGATTTTTCTGGTCCCCTTAGGCTGGTAAGCAGTTTTTTCTTTATTCGAAGTATTTTCAATTTCATATCTCGGTCTATTTGAGTACTCACCGATTGAATGTTTTTGTCCTCCAAGTTAAAAGTCCGGTTGTTCCTTTCTCTCCAGAGATGCCAAATGGAAATTATGAAGCAAATTTTGAATATTTCCTGTGGAAGGTTCGAACAGTTTCTCCTATTGTTCAGGTAAAAAATTTCATCTGTTAGTGTTTTAACTTCATTCGACCCCATACACTTCATTTTCTGAAGGCTCCACACTGATTTTGTGAAATTACACTCAAAGAACAGGTGTTCATGGCTCTATGTTCATTACATAAATTGCATGTAGTTTCTTCAATAACCCCTCAATTGTTTAAACGATCTTTTGTAGGCAGTCTGCCAAGAATGGATTTATATGCAGTATGTGCCATTTTTGGGGTAACCGATTTACTCCAAATTGTATTGTACCATTCAACCTTTTGATGCTTATGTCTGGTTAGCTCCATTGTTTCATGGAATTGAAATTTTCCTGTCCTTGAGTGTTTCATGATCCATTCGTCAAAATTTCTTTCTGAATATATAGGAATATTCTGAATTTCTTGTGAAAAGTTTCTTGTGACAATCTGTTTTTCACATTTCCAAGTTCCTCCTTCAATAATACTTGAGACAGTGCAGTTAGGTTGACCATAATCCGAGTATCCTTCCATTCCTAATCTATCAATTAGGCATTTATTATTAAACCAAGGATCTCTCCAAAGATCTGTTGTATATCCATTTGCTATTTTTCTTTCAATCAGAGGTTTCAAAAATTCTCTGTGTTTCAGGATGTTCTTCCATATTACAGAAGCATTGTTATCTAATGAATCCGTCCAGAAGTTTGTTTTAATGTATTTAGCCCTCATCCATTTTGGCCATAATTTTCTGATGATATTATACTCCAAGCCAACTTGATTCCATATACTCTTCTGAGTTCAAAAAGGTTTTTAAGACCAAATCCCCCTTCCTTTTTAGGTCTGCACAAGTCTTTGTAACTGATTTTGTGTAATTTACCCCTCCAAATGAAATCTGCACATACTGAGTTGATTTTCCCCAGGAAGCAATCTGGAATTTGAAATATTTGGAGCCAATATCTAACTTTAGAGGTGATAACCGTGTGGAATAGTTCTACCCTGCCTGCAAAAGATAGCAATTTGGCTCTCCATCCTTGTAACTGCTCTCTTATTTTGTCTATCATTTTTGCACATTCTTTGTCTGTAATGGAGTTAGTAGATAATGGGATACCCAAGTATCTAACTGGGAGTGTCCCTTCTGTTACTCCAAATCTATTCATCAAATTCTGTTTATCTTTGCAAAATTTGTTGAAATAACATTTAGTTTTACCCTCATTGAGTTTCAGCCCTGCGTACTTTTCTAATTGGTGAAAAATGTCTTTAAGCTCATTAATTACATGTGTAGTAGCTTTCATGACTACTATTGGATCATCTGCATATATAATGTGTGTTACCTTTGGTGAAATTCTGTGCACACGGATAATCTTATTATTATGACATGCTATTTCCATTTGTAGGGAAAACCACTCCATTGCCACTGCAAATAGGTAGGGGGATAGTGGGTCCTCTTGTCTTATTCCTCTGTTGCTAGAAATGTATCCTCTAGGAAGTCCATTAATAGAATTGAGAAAGGTTGGTGGAACTACCTAACCTTATCAGCTTTAAGAGACTTTCTGGCACCCCCATTTCTTTAAGCATGTGAATGACAAAGTGTCTATTCACTTTATCATAAGCTTTGTGTAAGTCTACTTTAAGACACTATTTGTCTGCTCCTGGTTTATTAAAATCTCTAATAAGTTCATGTGCCATCAGCGAATTTTTTGAAATTAATCTCCCCTTTATAAATGCATTTTGATTTTGAGCAATCAGATTTAGGAGAACTTTGTTCAGTCTAAAACATATAATTTTACTAAGTATCTCGTATGAAACATTGCAACAGGAGATGGGCCTGTAATCTTCAATTCTGTTTGGTTTTTTAATTTTTGGAATAAGATAAATAAAAGTGTGGTTAATTTCTTGTAGGAACTCACCATAATCTAGAACTTCCTGATATGCTTTTAACATATGTTTTTTCAGGTGTTCCCAGTGCATTTTGAAAACAGCTGCGCCATACCATCTGTTCCCGGACTAGCATCAATGTTGATGGATTGAACAACTCTCCTCAGTTCCCTTTTAGAAATCCTAGCTGTGAGCATGGCGCATCCCTCTTGAGAGATTTTCCTTCTACACTGAACTACAGGTAAGACTTGCATTGAATTTCCATTATATAATTCTGTAAAGTACGCAATGGCTTTGTTTTCTATTTCCTTCATATTATTCACTAAGTTACCTTCCTCATTTAGACAATTCATGATATTATTATGTTAAGACCTTTGAGACATTTTGGTGTAAAAGTATTTAGTGCATTCATACCCTTGTGTTATCCAATTTTCTTTTGCCTTTTGCTTGATTTCCATTGACTATTTGTGGATTTCTTCTTTGAGTTTGCCCTTCAACTGATAGAATTGTGTATTGAGGTTCTCATTTAATGGATCTCTATCTAGAGAGTCTTGTATAACTTTAATCTGATTCTGGGTATTGGTAATAATATCCTTGTTTTTTTGGTCTCTTTCTGTTCCATTCTTTAAGTCTCTGCTTCATAGTCCTGAGCATCATTATAAATTTATACATATTATTTCCTGGAGGAAGTATGATATTCTTATGTTTAAAGCCTCCTTATATCCTTCAAGCTGATGCCAGTTATTTGCATATCTGAATGGCTTGCCTTTACTATTATTGCTGTTATTATTAAACTTAACAAGTAAAGGGCAATGATCACTAGTCGAACTAGGAAGAACTATAGTTTGTAACGCAGGGATTTTGTTTATTAGTTCTGAATTACAAAAACTTCTGCCAATTCTGGAATATATATATATATATATATATATATATATATATATATATATATGATCATAGCTGTAAACATGAAGTCTTCCTCTTGAGCAAAAATAACACCGGATGAAAATGGAAATGCTAATTTTTTGATTAACCTGTAATTGCATGCTAACCCAAAATACATCGATGGTGATTACATGTAATCATGCACTTCAATGTGTCGGTTACTAAGGGGTAAAGAAATTTTCAGTAATTGATGTACACACACAAAAATAATATTTAATTAGGGGATAAAAATCATACTCATATTGATGAAAATGACAACAAACCCTAAGTTTATGGGTAACTTCAATGATATCCAATCTTAATTAAAACTTCTAAGACATTACTAATTACTATCATGCATTTAAATTTAAAATTTAAAAATTATAAAGCAATTTTATAGAAAATTGTAGAATCTTGGACAAAATGTCCCATTTTATAGAAATGTCCACAATAAATTGCTCATGGTAGCTAAACGCACGGTTACCTAGAATGAAACGAATTCAATAACAGAAATATCAATGGTAATATACATTGAAAAAGTTCAACTAGAAAAGCAATACAATCTAACTACTTTTTCAACCACTCAACAATATTTGTTCTCACATTCAAAATTAGAATAATAATAATTTTTTTAGGTGGTTACTATTCTAAAGTAGTTTTTAGGAGAAGCAAATAAGTTACCAAATTGTTCATGTGCAAAGTAGTTCACATGTCCTAAAGTGAGCAAATGCAGATCCATATGGACGTGCATATATACTCGTTTCTCATAAGAATAATTTAGCTTTTCCTTTCTTTTCCTCTTCAAATGATGAAATTAAAATAATTTCATCCAATTTTTTTCATAACCGCTTTTGTCTTCAATCTAATTCTTCGTTAATAAATATGAATCCACCTAGCTGGGTTATGACAATAGTGTCGTCGATTTTATTCGTGCGTAGATTTTCAATTTTTCGAAATTATGTAATCCTAACAAAGACTAACATAGCAAGGAAATTTGTAGCTTAAATTTAGTGCTATCGTAAAATGTAGAAAAGAAGCTAACAACGTTGGCTCAGTTGGTTGGTAGTTCAAACTACGAGATTAAAGGTTACAAGTTCGATTCTCGAAATCGACACTTGCGAACAATAATGAACCATGTTCAAAAAAAATATAGCAAAGAATATTTATCACTACTTCAATCAAAAATATCCAATCTTTATTACTTTTTTTGCTATTTCAATAAGATAAGAAAAAAGAACGGTGGAACTAGGTGTAATAGAAAGTAGTAAAATATGTTGGAAAATTTCAATATGTGGGCCACTTATGTAAGTGTGTCGCGCTATTTTATGTAAAGCCTAATTAAAGTGATAAAATTATGAATTAAAGTTAAAAGGCTTACATGTATAATTGTCATGGTATTAATATGTAGATACTGGGGCAATTCTATTTTGTTGAAGGACCAAATTAGAAAATGCCAACATTATAAACAAAGGGTTATGGTCCCCAAATTACATAAGCTCCAGTTATTCTCCTAATCTCTACTATGGAAATATTTTGAAAGATCGGATCCAACTCTCATCTTTCAGATATATCTCTTTCTCTTAATCAGTTTATGAAAGCAACAGTTATGAATTCAGATCTAATATAAGGTCTAGGGTTTGTGTCAATTTTAAAAACCAAACCAAATTTACTTTTCCAACAGAAATTATGAATTAAGGTATGACTTCTGCTAACCTATTTACTTTCCTCTATTTCTTTTCAACTAAATCAATATGGGTCACCTATTCAGATCTAGGATTTCATGATTGATCAGTCTTAAAGTGTGTTGAAATCCTAACAAGTGGTATCGGAGCCACCCATCATTGGTTTCGTTGGGAATTTTTTTTAATTATGAGTAAGTTTTGAATTGGACTTTTTTAGAAGTCATGTAATAATCTTACTTAAGTTTCAGATCTGGTTTTCGATTTGGTTTTCTATCAATTTTTTGTTGTAAGTTGAAAGGCTAATTTATGAAATTGTTTGGGAGTAGAAAGATGGATAAATCTAAACGATGTATGTGTTATTATGAAATAAATAGAATTTTGAAATCAATTAATTGTGAGAAATAAACTAACTTCCTCTGAATTTTAAAATATAATTTATATTGGTTAAAACATTCGCATGTTTATTATTGTATATTTTATAAATAAGTTGTGAACATTAAGGGGAGCAATGTTTTGGATCTGATATGTACAGTAGTTTTTGTAATGTTTATAAATGGTATATATAGATATATATAATTTAGAACCATTTATGCAAGAAATATAAATCTGATTCTATGGTTATTTTACCTTACGTAACTTTTGATTAAGTAATTTGGATATTTATATAAGGTATTTGGGTTATTTCAGAAATTTTGGTTAATTAGAAATAAAGTTGCTCCTTTAATATGTTTATGTTTGTTTTATTATTGAATAAATTTTAACATGACACAAATTTACATCTTGGACCACATAACGGGTCAACTTCATTTATTTTTATCATAAGTGCATTAAATGTGGTTGTTAAAGTAATAAATAAATTAATTTACTATCATAAATGCAGTAAATGTGTCGGTTGCAATAAATTTAACGATGCAACATGTTTGTATTTGGAATAAGAAAAGACATATTGTTTATTATTTGATGTATTTGTACTGGATAGATACAGATATTTTATATGTATGACCCACTCATTAAAAATAAGTTTCACTTTCATGCTTTGGTTATCATGAAATAAAAGGAGCGACAGTTTTCATATTTTGCCAAAATGCATGGTTATTGACCTTGATTATGTAACGACCCGGAATTTTTGATCTTGAAAATTCCAGATAGTTTGGAAAGAAGAAAGATATAGAAGAAGAAAACAGAAAAACAAGACATAGAATCTCATATTTGCAGCTGATCAAAATATAATATCAAATAAATAACAGTTTTACAAAGAAGAACTGTAACAGTACACTTACATAATTATACACTAGAGTTACAACATTTACAAACACTGGACAGATTAAAACAACATGTCCTGGATATACAACAATATGTCATAGCGGAAACACTCCATACGTTCCTGCCATCCAGCTCGCCTCCTGAGCTCCAGAACGTCCTTACCTGAAAATCTGTAATACTCGGTCTGACCCGAGCATTACATCAAAGTAACACCTGGGTCAGGCTGGAAACCAGCGTGAGTAAACCCATCTAATCATGGTATACAAAAGCATAAAAGTTATATAAAACCCAGGTAACTCTTATCAATTCACAAATTCACAATTTGTTGAAGACATCACTTATCTTACATATTAATTTCTAAGTACCAAAACAAAGATCAAATGGTCCATTTACTTAAATCATTCCATTCCAGCCTATTGATTTCACATATCAATCTATAAAGAATCGAAGTGGTTTTGGGTATTTACTAATACCCGACTTCGGTCTCTTCGAATTCCATACAATTGTAGCTACATTATTCAAGTGAATACAATTCCATCTTAAATATATGATGTTAACTTCACACATCAATTCATCATAGATAATCACATTATCACTGTTCAACCCAACATCTCATATTACAAAACACTTCATATCACAAAGCATCACAAACACATACTAGAGATACAAATAATTTGAGACATTTAATATTATTCAATCATTCATAAGATAGATTGATCACTTCCAAGATGAATTTAATTATCTCTAATTAAATTAATTACCAACCCTTAATCACTTAGATTGCCTTCGCTTAACATTAATTAATTACAAACAAATTAATTAATCATCTTTTAGTTTTCCATCTTAATTAATCACTCTTGATTAATTATCCTTTAATTACATTAAGTCATTAATTCTTAATAAATTTCACAAATTAGCTTTCCCCATCACATTCGGGTAAATCTGAAGTCCACTCGGGTCTAACCCGAGTTCTTTTCCATTTCACCATTTTAGTTTGTTTTTAGTTTTAAGTTTTAAATTATAAAACCTGTAACCAAAAACTGGTAACAAGCTTAAAACATCAGGCATTACTCGAGTTCAAAATCAAGCGAACATCCTACATACTCGAGTTACAACTCGAGAAATCCTTCTTCCCAAATACCATAACTCAAACCCAAAACACTAACATGAGAACCATGCCTGTGCACTTGCACCAACACCAGAATCACCTCTGGCCTCTGATGATCCTTCCGACGCTTCAACCATCATCGCAGAAACCCATCCCGACCATCAGACCATCATCTCAAGCTCGCGATCAAAATGAGTATCCCAGGTGAAACAGACACCCAGACCATCACAATAAATCCCCTCGATCCCACGACGCCGACCATCGTATCACCTGAAACTCTGGCCCTGCCACCGCAAGCTTCCCATGCAGCCTCCTTCCAAATTCCAAGCGACTCGATGCCTTGGAACCGACCCAGCGTCCATAATTGCAAGCTCGATAAAAACTAGGGTTAAAACTTAAATCATCACACCGCCGACGCCATAGCTGCTACTCGACGCTTTTGCCATTTTTCCCAAGCAACCTGCAATTTCTTCCATCACCAGAAGAAAATTCGTGACCCCTCAACCCCTAGATCGCCAGAGATTGCCACAAATTCAATTTCCAGTCAAACCCAAATTGCATCCTCAATTCAATATTAAAAATTTTGATTTTAGTTTTAAAAATCTTAACTTTCTAAATAGATTCAAGTTATAATCTTGAAACAATAAATTATGATATTTGAAATTTATCATATTTTGAATTTTGACTGTAATTTCCCGAATTCTCAGAGAAACCTTGCTTTAATTTACTTAAAAATATTTTTAAAATTTGAATGTTGTTAAAACTAACAAGTTTTGTTTTGATCCTATTGTCTAAAATGAATCGGTGAATTGGGAAATGATTTTGAACAAATCAAAGGCCTGTAAGCCTGGAAAAATAATCATATGTCTGATTTACAGATATGCACAGCATCTTCACACATATAAACATGTTTCAAATCTTAAAATCATCATGCAAGCACATTTTCAAACATACATCACTAGAATACTTCAACCATTTAACATATGCATCAAATTTAAAGTTATTCATGTTTACAGATTAAAAAGTAGAGGCTCAAACTAAGATCAGAGATGATTTTTAAAATCAACAGAAATACACACAGGCATTCATATATACATATATGCAAAGAAGTCAACACACAGTATTTAACAAGTTACTTATGTTTTAAATTTAAAAGTTTACTCACCTATTAGAAAGTTTGAACAGAGAGCCTGCATGCTTCTGAACAGGAAACTTGAACTTTGAAAAACTGAATTGCCGATTCCTTTTGAAACTTGAAAACTTTGTTATTGTTTTTTGTCTAAGCAATGGAAACTTGAATGCTTGATAAATTTGCTGGATCTTTGATGATTTGATTTTAAAATAATGAATTACAGGCTTAGAATTTTATTTCTGGTTTTAGAAGTGGATTGATTTTTCAGATTGTTGATAAGGATTTGTTTTTTAGAATGGTTACAAGCTTGAGTTTCTAATCTTTAGAATAGAAAAAAATAGGAAGGAATGAAGGTGAGAAAACATTTGTTTTCATAAGTTAAAATGATTTATTTTAAAAAAATGAAAGAAAAATCAAAAATAACATATGACACTTGTTAAAAAAACTTAAATTTGTCATTCCATTTGTTAATTAGTTTACATATGTCATTATCAAACTTTAATAAGTTTACATTTTTCATTTAAGAGATTTTCATTTATTTTAGATATTGAAAATAAGCTTTTTACTTAATTTACAGTTGTATAAATACTAAATGTATATATATATATATATATATATATATATATATATATATATATATATAATTACTTTAGAGAAAATATAAATGAAACAATTTATATACAAATAAAATCTTGTTCATATATTTTAAAATCCAAAACATTTTAAAATATCTCTCTTTTGAAATTTAATTTTAAATCCAAATTCAAATTCAAATTTAAGAGTCCAATTCAAATTCAATTCAACAATACAAACCCAAATTCAATTTGTAATTAATAATTCTATTTATTTATCTATATTTAAAACCCATTATCATAACTGTTTGAAAATAACAATTTTTATCAATTTAAAATAATTTATAAAGAGGATTATCACATTTAATTTTGCTTGAAATTTCCGGAATATCACATTCTTCCCCTTTTGAATCTTTTCGTCCTCGAAAAGGAACGAAGCCAGAATTTATTAAAATACTTAATATCAGTTAAATTTTCTCTTTGAACATTTTTAAAACCTTTTAACATCTATATAATATTACAAAACAGTTTTATAAAAATACTTTTTATAACTCGATGTCTCAACCAGTCCATCCTTTTTCTCATAGAAATTCGATTATACGTTGATCAGGCGTAGGACTGAAAATCTATAAGTACTTGGTAAACCAGTTTTGAACACCCAGTGAAAATACTTTGATAACATTTTATTGAAAATATAGAAAACATTTTTGAAAATAGAGGAAATATCTTTGGTGAGAATGCTCTGGAAATCATCACCCCCATCCATGGTCGCAGTTAACCCGATGGTTACGTTGCCATCCCGACAAAATTCATAGATAACTGTAGACACTCCGTGCCCCTCGATTACGCCATAGAACCCGCTACAGATCGCAGCTACAACTGGGGTTACGTTGTTGTCACAATAAAAACCCATATAATTGTAGGCCTTAGCGCCTTCGAATTTCGCTGCCAAAAGAATGAATCTTCTCCACTCCCACATAGGTCGCAGTCTACCGATGTAAAATCAAACGTAGACTGTTGGCTCTCAGTGGCACACACGACTTTCGTTATGTCACCATAGGTCGCAATCTACCAATGTAAAATCAAACATATACTGTTGGCTCTCAGCGGTACACACGACTTTCGCTATGGTCTGTAGTAGATCGTAGTGACATCGAGTTACAATGTCGTCACAGCGTAACCTAAATGCCTCTGTTGGCAACAGCGCCCTCGACTTTCGCCATACACTACACATGACCCTCAGGAACTAGTTTGTACGGACTTCTCACAAGATCAACTTTAGAAGCCCCTAGGGTTCAAGGCAGTAGCACCATGTGGCACTCCTGAGAAGTTCATTCCAAGGGAGCGCCTTTTTTCCCAAAGCCAATCTCAAAACACTTTATACTATACACATATAGTATCTTCCAAATCATACACCTAGTATGAATCCCATATAAATCTCCTTTCTCAAAATCGATTATTCGAAAACCGATAATTCTCAAACTAGGCTTTCCAAATCCAATATTGATTTTACACAAAAATCAAAATCCTTTCCAAATTCAAAGGTTCCAAACCTTTCCTCAAAATCATTCTCATAAGATCCTTTATATATATATATATATATATATATATATATATATATATATATATATATATATATATATATATCCTTGAAATTTTTTTGGATCATTTCAAACTTGTGTAAAACCCCTTTTATACTCTAAATATTTTCAAACATTCTTTCCTTCCGGCAGTAGATTCAACAAGGGGAGATATATCTTATATAACAAAGATATATAACTTTGTTTATTCCAAATCAAATATTTAAATTTGATTTCTCATTTCTTTTCTTCATAAAGTGAACCTTTAATCATAGAAATATCGGATTTCCATTTTACTTCATTGTATATTTCACAAAATATACTTTTCATTTCAAAAATCATTTCACATTTCTTATCCACAAATTCCCAATATCAATTTCATTCCAACCCGTACGATGTACACATATCATCCGTACGTTGTATCAATCTGATCGCTCACTCGATCACACAATTTCACATCCGAACTAGTATCGTCCACTCGACTTTCTAGTGCAGACTCAGATCTGGTTTCTTGATCAGAAACCGTCATTTTCCTTGCATAGCCTAACTATGATAGAGAATATCCAGAACCAATCAACAATCCATATCCAGGTTCGCCGTCGAAAATCGAGTGAAAAATCCCAACTCGGATCGATACATCTATCTCGAAATTCTATGCTCGAATCTGGATCAAATCACTATACGAATAAAATAATATACGTACATCCTACGCATTTATCTCCATTGATTATTAGCCAAATCAATCCCCTTTTTATTCACATTCACTTTAATTTCTATTCACTTATTCACAGTTGCTTAAATCCTCATTTGGATTATCACTTCAATCCTTATCTCAATTGGTAATTTAATCATAAACAGTTTGAACTCTGTCCAGCTTAAATTTAGAAAATAGCTTGAAAAGTTTAAAAATAGATAAGTAGTTGAAAAATAATTATTAGTTTGTAAAATAGCTGTAAAATAGTTAAGTAATTGTAAAATAATTTGGAAAATAGTTAAGTAGTTATAGAATATTTAGGTAATTGCAAAATAGTTGTAAAATAGTAGTTAGTTATAAAGTAGTTGAAAAACAGTAATTAGTTTATAAAACAGTTGAAAAATTGTTAAATAGTACCAAAATAATTGTAAAATAAGTATAAAATGATTTGGCTTTAAAAAAGAAAGATTGTATAGTAAGTAGCTTGGAAAAATAGATTTATATTAAAACAATTTATTTTGAAAATAGTCCAGGGCCAAACTATTGAATTTCCAATCTCCATCCCCATCAATTCAATTTAAATTTCCACTTCCATTTAAATTGAATCAATTCCAGTTTAAATAACTTCAATTTCCATTGAAATTGATTTAACCCCAATTCAAGTTGAATTAATCTCAATTTCTTTCCTAAATTCAGATCAAATTCCATTTGAATTTACTTATTCAACTTTAATCACAATTTTAATCAATTCAAATAAATTTCAAATTGAACCAATTTCAATTCATATCAATTCCAGTTTGAATTAATCCTAATTCCCATTTGAATTTGAACTCATTCAACTTCAGTTTCATTTCAAACTAATTCAATTCAAATTTTCCTTTTGAATTTTTAAACTTATCCATCTTCAATCACAATTTCAGTTAATTCAAATCAAATCCAATTTGAACTAATTCAATTCAAATTTCAAATTTAAACCATCCCGAATTATATAAATTCGAGTTAAATTTTTAAATGTTGATTCAGTCCTTTAAATCAAATCAACCTATATCTTTAAACCATTTAATTCAGAATCCAAATTCCATTTTATCTTAGTAGTGGATATATTACCACACCCCATTTCTTCGTTCATTTAAACAAATCCAATTTCAGCTTAAGGATTATTAATAACAACTGGATGGTATCATTCGAATTATTTTAAAACACCCATCCATTTCCAATTTCCAGATCTTAAGCACATTTTGAGATCACACAAACTCCCAATTTCAAATCAACCATTTAACTTTCCAAGTTAAATTTAAATTTTCATCTTGAAATTTCCAAATCAGGTTTTTTATTCAAACTTATTTAACTTCTTCTAAGTTAAATTCAATTTAATCCCAATAATCCCACTCACAATTTGAATTCTCCAATTCAAATTTCTACAACTTAAAAGTTCAAAAACTATTATACTTTGGGTTTTTACATCACTCTTAAGGGAAAATCAAAACTCATCACTTTAGAGTTTATTTCAAATTATCTTTGATATTATGTATATCCACACATATATACATATTTACTTCTTGGTCCACCAAGCCAAATTTTAAAATGTAAACCACCCTTGGGTTTAATTCGAAACAAATTCCTTTAAAGCTTTCAAACAACATCTTATTTTAAAATAAGGCTATATTCAAAATAGTCTGAATTATATTACTTATTATTTCCTTTAACACTTTGAAACAATTCAAATGTTTGTAGACTTAGATTTTAAAACTTCACAATTTGAAACCTACTTCAATTTAGAAGTTATACTCATCTTTAGTTCCAATTTATAAGTCATACTTGCCTAAATGTTTTACTTCCCTAAAACATTTCATTTTGCTCACTTATTAATACACATTTTTATTATTAAACATAACAATCATTTATGATAATTACCAAGATTTTCATATCTGGAAACCATTCATTATCATCTTATTCTGAAACTTTTCCCCAAATTCAAGATTTTAATTTTAGTTTGAATCCATTTCAAACTTATCTTTGTTTAATCTCAATTTAGTTGTATTTCTATTACCACTTAATTTAATTCCAATAATTTAACAACCAATTACCTTAATATTTATTAGAAAGAAATATTGCTTTATATATCAAAATATATTCTTATATAAAATCATTTAAAATCTTTATATAAGAAAATAACAAGTACGCTCTCATATATATACATACACTCAACTCATCCTAGGGTAACACTGACCCTATCCTTAATTAGTAAACCCTCCAGAGCCAAGGTTCTCGCTTAACCTTCAGCTCTGATACCAAATGAAACGATCCGGAATTTTCGATCCCGAAAATTCCAGATAGTTAGGAAAGAAGAAAGAGATAAAAGAGGAAAAAAGAAAAACAAGACACAGAATCTCATTCGCAGCGGATCAAAATATAATATCAAATAAATAACAGTTTTACAAAGAAGAACTGTATCGGTACACTTACATTTTTATACACTAGAGTTACATCACTTACAAACACTGGAAAGATTAAAACAACATGTCCTAGATATACAACAAAATGTCACAACGGAAATACTCCATACGTTCCTGCCGTCTAGATCGCCTCCTGAGCTCCAGAACGTCCTTACCTGAAAATCTGTAATACTCGGTCTGACCTGAGCATTACATCAAAGTAACACCTGGGTCAGGCTGGAAACTAGCGTGAGTAAACCCATCTAATCATGGTATAGAAAAGCATAAAACTTATATAAAACCCAAGTAACACTTATCAATTCACAAATTCACAATTTGTTAAAGACATCAATTATTTTACACATCAATTTCTAAGTACCAAAACTTAGATTAAATGGTCCAATTACTTAAATCATTCCATTCCATCCTATTGATTTCATATATCAATCTATAAAGAGTCGAACTGGTTTCGAGTATTTACTAATACCCCACTCCGGTCTCTTCGAATTCCATACCATCTTAACTACGTTATTCAAGTGAGTACAATTCCATCTTAAATATATGATGTCACCTTCACACAAAAATTCATCATAGATAATCACATTATCACTGTTCAACCCAACATCTCATATTACAAAACACTTCATGTCACAAAGAATCACAAACACATACTAGAGATACAAATAATCTAAGACATTTAATATTATTCAATCATTCATAAGACAGATTGATCACTTCCAAAATAAATTTAATTATCTCTAATTAAATTAATTACCAACCCTTAATCACTTAGATTACCTTCACTTAACATTAATTAATTACAAACAAATTAATTAATCATCTTTTAATTTTCTATCCTTTAATTGCATTAAGTAATTAATTCTTAATAAATTTCACAAATTAGCTTTCCCCATCACATTAAATGATCCCTTAATTACTTTTATAATGTAATTAACAATGATATTACATTTATCCTTAATTAATTACTCCAATTAATTATCCTGTAATTACTTACATTGATTAATTATCTCTTAATTAATCACACTTCATTAATTAGCTAAACCCTTGATTAATTTCCTTAATCTATCAATCCTTAATTAATTACACTTAGTAATTAATTCTTAATTACTTCCCTTAAGTAATTTAGATTAAATTAATTACTTTCTTCAAGTAATTGCCCTAATGGTTGACTATTCCCAATAATTAACCTTAATTTTATTAATTAGTTAAACTCTAATTAAAAATTTAATTAATTAACCCTTAACAACTAATCACTTAAATCCTCTTAAGACAAACCATAATTGTCTTAAGATAAAACCTTATCTTATTTATGCCTTAATTATCATTAAAATATTTTATTTAAAAATTAACTTTGTTTAATTAAATCATTAATTAAGTTTTTTTAAAGTACTTATTCAACTTGATAAATTAAAGTTTCAAATCATAACTTATTTTTAAATGCTTTAAACTATTATCAAGTAATAGTTTTAAATCTATTATCAATTTAAATTAATAAACTTGGTTTTTAAAATATTAGAATTTCATTTCTACACAAGTTTTAAAATAACTTTAACTTAATTTAGCAAAGTTTAAAATTAAATAAAGTTTCAAAACTTCATAAGCAATGTTAAAGAAAACTTCTATTATATAGTAACTTATATAAGAAAATTTAAAACTAATTTCATTTTTAAATTTAAAAAAAGCAAGTTTAAAACTCTTTTTAAAAATTTCTTAACATTTTCTTCAGGTAAAATCTGAAGTCCGCTCGGGTCTAACCCGAGTTCTTTTCCATTTCACTATTTTAGTTAGTTTAAGTTTTAAATTATAAAACCTGTAATCGAAAACTGGTAACAAGCTTAAAACACTCAGGCATTACTCGAGTTCAAACTCGAGCGAACATCCCATATACTCGAGTTACAACTCGAGTAAATCCTTCTTACCAAATACCACAACTCAAACCCAAAACACTGACACGAGACCATGCCTGTGCACTTGCATCAATGCCAGAATCACCTCTGGCCTCTGATGCCCTTCCAACACTTCAACCATCATCGTAGAAACCCATCTTGACCATCAGGCCATCTTCTCAAGCTCGCGATCAAAATGAGTATCCCAGGTGAAACAGACACCCACACCATCACAATAAATCCCCTCGAACCTATGACGCCGACCATCGTATCACCTGAAACTCTGGCCCTGCCACCAAAAGCTTCCCATGCAGCCTCCTTCTAAATCCCAAGTGACTCGATGCCTTAGAACCGACGCAACGTCCATAATTGCAAGCTTGACAAAATCTAGGGTTAAACTAAAATCATCACACCACCGACGCCACAGTGACTACTCGACGCCTCTACCATTTTTCCCAAGCAACCCGCCACTTCTTCCATCACCAGAAGAAAATTCGAGACCCCTCAACCTCTAGATCGCCAGAGATTGCCACAAATTCAATTTCCAGTCAAACCCAAATTGCATCCTTAATGCAATATTAAAAATTTTGATTTTAATTTTAAAAATCTTAACTTTCTAAATAGATTCAAGTTATAATCTTGAAACAATAATTTATGATGTTTGAAATTTATCATATTTTGAATTTTAACTGTAAATTCCTAAATTCTCAGAGAAACCTTGCTTTGATTTACTTAAAACTATTTTTAAAATTTGAATGTTGTTAAAACTAACAAGTTTTGTTTTGATCCTATTGTCTAAAATGAATCAAAGAATTGGGAAATGATTTTTGAACAAATCAAAGGCCTATAAGCCTGGAAAAATAATCATATGTCTGATTTACAGACACGCACAACATCTTCATACATATAAACATGTTTCAAATCTTAAAATCATCATGCAAGCACATTTTCAAACATACATCACTAGTTTACTTCAACCATTTAGCATATGCATCAAATTTAAAGTGATTCATGTTCACAGATTAAAATGCAGAGGCTCAAACTAAGATCAGAGGTGACTTTTAAAATCAACAGAAATACACATAGGCATTCATATATACAAACATGCAAAGAAGTCATCACACAGTATGTTACAAGTTACTTAAGTTTTAAATTTAAAAGTTTACTTACCTTTTAGAAAGTTTGAACAGAGAGCCTGCGTGCTTCTGAACAGGAAACTTGAACTTTGAAAAACTGAATTGCTGATTCCTTTTGAAACTTGAAAATTTTGTTATTTTTTTTATTTAAGCACTGGAAACTTGAATGCTTGATAAACTTTCTGGAACTTTGATGATTTGATTTTAAAAAAAAAATGAACTACAGGCTCAGAATTTTTTTCTTGTTTTACAAGTGGATTGATTTTTCAAATTGTTGATGAGGATTTGTGTTTTCTTAGAATGGTTTACAAGCTTGAGTTTCTAAGCTGTAGAATAGAAAAAAGATAGGAAGGAATGAAGGTGAGAAAACATTTGTTTTCATAAGTTAAAATGATTTATTTTAAAAAAGTGAAAGAAAAATCAAAAATAACATATGATACTTGTTAAAAAAAACTTGACATTTTTTCATTCAATTTGTTAATTAGTTTACGTATGTTATTATCAAACTTTAATAAGTTTACATTTGTCATTTAAGAGATTTTCATTTATTTTAGATATTAAAAATAAGCTTTATACTTAATTTACTATTTTATAAATACTAAATGCGTGTGTGTGTGTGTGTATATATATATATATTACTTTAGAGAAAATACAAATGAAACAATTTATATACATATAAAATATTGTTCATATATTTTAAAATCCAAAACATTTTAAAATATCTCTCTTTTGAAATTTAATTTTAAATCCAAATTCAAATTCAAATTTAAAAGTCCAATTCAAAATCAATTCAACAATACAAACCCAAATTCAATTTGTAATTAATAATTCTATTTATTTATCTATATTTAAAAACAACCCATTATCCTAATTGTTTGAAAATAATAATTTTTATCAATTTAAAATAATTTACAAAGAGGATTATCACATTTAATTTTGCTAGAAATTTCTGGAATATCACAGATTAAGTATTGAAATAATAAACTAAAGAAAAAGTGGTACAGTAGCATTCTGTATAACTATATTGTGGTTTAGGTATATATTATAGTTACTACATTCATTCATGTTATTTATTACGACATTTACTGTGTCATTTATGTATAATTTTATATGGCATTTAATTCTTGCTTTCATCCGTGACATTTGTTATGTGATTTATTAATGATATCTTATGTCATACTTATTTAGAAAATGTCATGAATGTAACCACATACTTAAAGTAAAAGACTATAACAGCTATGATTAAAACAAGTTGTGCCACTATTGTAATTTTTAGATTTTGAAGTGTCATATGGACTTAAAATGCTTTTGGGAGTATTTTTTAGCACTTGAAATATTGTACATGCACTAAGAATAAATTCAAATATATTTCGGTGTCTCTTTGCAAATTAATTGTAAATATTCTACATTCCATGTGAGCCGATTGAAATAACATGTCACCAAAGTGACCATTTTTATTTTAGTTGTTCATGAAAATGTTTGATATTTGTATGTATTTATTCATGCAGATGTTAGCTAGCCCAAAGGAAGACTAATATCAGGCTAAATAACTTATACATGTGTAACGATAAATATGTGACAATTATAAGGTTTCACAAGTGAATAACTAATCTACCCAAAGGAAGATTGTTATTTAACTTAAATTTATTGTTTTTTTTTGAAATGGTACTTTATATGCAACAAATCACTGTGACCATATGTCACATGTCAATAAACATTTGAATCACGCTACGCAAGTTTCGAATTTGTGACCTCTCGCAACAAATCCAAATCACTTAACCACTAGGACATTTATTGCTAGTATTTGATCATTACAACAAGAGTACCACTTGCAGTTAATATTACTGTCCAAAGACTTGATATTAATGTTGTGTTAGGTATCTTAAGAAGAGACTTACCAATTATTTGAATTTACTATGGTTGATATTGGATATGAGCATATACGGTCAAACTTAATTGTAGTTCAATTTTCAACTAATTTGGCTAAAGTGTCTGCTAATTTTAATGTTCTCATCTTGTTTAGGACTAACCCTAAGGATTATTAAGAGAACATGTTGTTTTTTCTTAACTTCATGGATCTAGATCTTGCAATTAGGAGGGTCACACCCACTCATATTATGGTTGAATGCTCTTATATTATCATAAAAGAACATTCAATGGTGAGATAATTCAAAAAGAAAGAGTTAAAAGATCATAGAGTAAAATATTTCAGAAGCTTTCAAGGATGGGGTGTCCATAGGTATAACCAATTTTAAGGAGTTCTTCATTGAGAATGAAAACCTTTTTGTTAAAATGGTAAGAAGAAACAAGCATGCTTTATATTACTTGATTCCATAAATTCAAAATAAAGGAAACATAAATAAGTACTATTTGGAAAATATTGCTTCAAAAGATAAAGGCACTTAAGTTATTGTTATTCTTTCTTGTACTCTTTTTGTTCACAGCATAACCATTTTTAGATTAATATTATTTTTCTTAAGAATAAAATGACCTTTATTGAGCTCATTTCACTTTGTGGTAAGAAGGAGAGAAATTGAAGCATGGTAAGATAGAAAGTGCATATTTATCGTACATTGTAAATAAATGTATAAATAATGATAAAGAAGTCGCTAAGGATCTGAAAAAAAGAAATAACATATAAATATATTTGTAGTTGTTTCTTTAATAAGACATACAAATATATAAAGTAAAGTTTACTAGAAATTTTTTTAAGATAATATTGAGATTTCAGTAATATTGTTAGGATTTATTTGATATTTTTGTTATGCTATCGTTTAGATAGATTTCGGTTTTCTATTTCTAATATGAAAAAATTAGGTTATTATTACCCATTTAGAAATAATAAGATTTGTTAGGAAATCCAATCTACGGTTTCGATGACAACAACAGTACAACTGAAATCGAATATACATATATATTTATATATACAGGTACTTGCTAGAACAATATCACTAGAAAGACAAGAACGAGGCTCAAAGAACACTACAAAGACTACAAGTCGATAGGTACAAGGAAGTAAAAGAAAGGATGTACAAAAACCGACATGCACCATATCAGACGTCTGGGCGCACAAGCCAGACGTCTGAAATAGTTCTCTAGAACAACAAAAAGGCTAAAATAGACGTCTGGTAATAGCTTTCAGACGTATGATCCTCTACTATACTCAAAAAATATATAGTATCAGACTTCTGAAACAAATACCCGACGTCTGAATTCAAACTCGAAATTCAGAAATGAACTGCAACTACCACATGTGAATGGACCTCTCCGCTTCTCTTCGCCATAACTCTTCACCATCAACAGAAGCAACTATAGAGGATTCATTAATGGATGTAACTACTCAAGATGCCTATCTACAACTATATATAGCATCAAGAATCAAGAGAAAAAACATACTTCACTTACTTAAGCTTTCTAATTCTACACTCTATTCTATATTCTTGATCTCTGCACTCTAGCAATCTATACTTGTATTCACTCTTCCATATACTCAAGTCTTCATAGACAATATTCCTTAGAAATATATTGGAAGCAACTGTACTAATTAGTCAACATCCATGTTATATTAGAACATACATTTGACAAAAACAACTCAGTATAACCAAGCCTATTCCTCCGGACGAAGCGAGGGTTTTTTATAGTCGAATTCCGAAAGGGAGCTTCGGGACTGGATGTAGGACGGGAGGTCCGAACTAGTATAAAATTCTGGTGCTCTTATTCTATATTTACTTAGATTAATATTATTTTAGCTGCATCATATATTTTGTCACATATTCTTGCATATTCACTACACGATCCACCCCGTAGACTTTCAAGATTGATTTACGAATGAATTCAAACATTGTTGGAAGTAAAGCTCTTATGTTTAAAATATAGCTTATATATATCTACTTATGCTAAATAGCTTTTATAATAAAGTCTCAAATTTTGATTCGGTGATTTATATGGCCATTTGTTTTAGCTTACTAAATAATTGTAGATTGAGGCACTAAAGATAGCAAATACTTTATTAGTATTTTAAGCGACTTAAAAACTACAAGTTTTGTAAAACCACACTAAGAAAAAAAATTACAAGATGGAAAATGCTACAATTTTAGAGGATGTTGAGTTTGGATGGAGAAATAAAGTACGGATCATTGTCTTTAAGGATAATCATTATCTTCGATTCAACTACAGTTACTTCTTCGGATAATATGTATGACAAGTTTCCTTTCATTAACAAGAAGTAGATTAAGAACCATAATAAGACAATGTCAAACTAAATTTTCTTCAAATTAAGGTTATTGTTTCAAGAAAACAAACTTAACAACCTCAAAGTGCAAGGTCACTAAGGAAATCCACTTGAAAAGAAGAAATACTATTCCGATGACTATATAGTATTTTTTCATAAAGAAAACTATTGGATTGGTGAAGATGATTCTTTGGATTTACATCAATCCATATAAGGTACTAATTTGAATGTGCAACTAAGATATGAATATATAATGCAAATCTATAAGGAAAACAAAGTTCAAAACTTTTCCCATAACCTTATGATAATAAGATCATTGATTATGAATAACTATTCAAAATAAAAAGGGATCAACTGGGTAATGCGAAAAGGTACATGGCTCGTTATGGAAAAGACTATATGTTGGATCATAGGTTTTGATTGTTGACATGAAACAAAAATTTAGGAACCTACGACTACGACAACATCCGGACTCAACGACTCAAAGTATGGTTCATATAGTTATATATTTGAACAAGAGTCATCAAATATGTATATAAAGTCTAGTTTAGTGCTTTGTTAAAATCTTTCCTCAAGAATCATCATTCACATTCAAATAAACTTGCATGCATATTTTAATCAAAATCAAGTTTTTAAAAATGCATGCGAACTCAGGTCACTAGTTTAGAAGGAAAGTGCTCTAACCAAATAAGCTATGGTGATTTTTGATTATCAATAGAATTCACTCAACTGAACAAAATCGACCAGTCGACTGAATATCTATAAACAGCCTATTAAACTTGTGCACATATGTATACACGTTTATATATTTTCAAATTCAATCGACTGACCAAAAATGACCAGTCGACTGAACCTGTTCAGTTGTGTAGGATCACTCTGTTTTTACTATCTTTGAATATTCTGTCGACTGCAAATGACCTGGTTCCAACTGCTATTTTTTGAAAAGACACTTCCTTTTCGAACAGCCTTCTTCCTCATGAAGAGTTGCAGCTATTGCTTTTCGTTGAGAACTCTTCACCAAAAGTTGCAACTTCTTAACTACTATATATATGCATGAATTCCAAGATCAAAGAACTTCACTTACTTGCTTATAGTTGAATCATATTTTCTGAATTAACTACCATCTTGAATTCAATTGCTTAAAATCTAAATTCTGTATTTCTAAAAGCAATTTGAAACTTCCTAATCTTCATATACACACAACTACATACATCATACTTGAGGATAAGAATATAGGATGGGTGTACTACAAGTGACAAATCCGTGTTATTCAAAACACACAAAGTCAAGTTAAAATCCAGTTTGTAAGAAAGTCCTGTTCGATTGCTCTAGTGGTCGAAGTCATGTTCGGTTGCTCAGGTGGTAAAGTCCTGTTGTGTTGTTCAGGCTGTAAAAGTTCTCTTCAGCTGTTGAGGCGGAAAAATCCTGATCGATTGCTCAGGTGTTGTATACCTATTCCTCCGGGTTAAGTGAGGGGTTATTGTGAGAAATTCCAGAGGGAAGTCTAGGACTGGACGTAGAAAGGGAAGTTCGAACTAGTATAAAAACTCCTGGTATGCTTATTCTTATTTACTTTACCATTATTATCTGTTTTCGCATTTAGATTATAATACATTCCATATTACACTATCCTAAGTGATAACTAGCAACACAGTAGTCACTTTCACTATACTCAAAAGGAAACAATGTTTTATTTTTCTAAAAAGACTTTCTCTTTGGTTTTACTCGAAGATTCTTTAGAATTATTTTGAAATTTTTTGTAGATTATGATTTTAAGCAATATCAGAAGGATGTTAATGTCGTGTTTCTCCATAGAGACATTGATGAAACAACTTAAGAAAACCACTTATGGATTACCCTTTTATATTAGAGATTCAAATAAACTATTATTATTCATGGAGTTCTATTTGGATAATCACAAAAGGGATAGGTAGATAAGGCTTTAAAAAAAGGGTTTGGTATGCAAACTGCAAATCAATTCTCTTTTGCCCAAAAAAAAGACAAATGTTGTCTTATATAGTAATATAAGAACATCCTTGACGCTAAAGAAATGCAAAAGATACTTCATGCATTTGCGTTATAGAGTCTAATGTATGCTAAAGCATATACACATATGGATATTGCATGTATTATTATATGCTCTGGACGGATTAGTTGGAGATCATAAGGCGTTACAGTCCGAATATTTTGGATGCCAAGAGCACAAAAGATCCACTTCAGATAACAATAATATTATTGTTGTTGTTGTTATTTTTTTTGGATGAAGATATATAAGGAAAGCTTTCATACAGAGTGCAAAATAGATTGTAGTTCATAGCGCATACTATGACAAACTCCACTATGGCGGATCCGCTTACAAAAGGATTATCCTCTAAGGTCTTGCATGAGCATCTTGCTCAATTGGTGTAACTTTTATGTAAGAATATTTTTTTCAGGGGGAGTTTGTATTGTGTACTGTCATATGACACATTGCTCAATACTTTGGTTACAGACATACATCAAGTTCTTTTTTCCGATCAGAAATAATGTAATAAAGTTTTGTTTGTACTCTAGGTTGTTCAATAATGTAATAAAGTTATAGGTATAGGACACGATGATTAAGGAATTGGTAACACTTGTATTATACTTGAATATACCGTAATTTGTGTTTCTGTTTTGTGTTTATCATATTTTCTTCGGAACGCGGCTCTGGTACCAAGCTATGACACCCTACCCCAAGACCCACAATAACAAAGAGTATTGTTGGGTAATACTGTTAATGCGGAGAATAGGGCTGGTTAGGAGCGACCATCTATATCATTGTCTTAAATATCTATTGAATACGTCGACAATTGCTCTAATTTTTTTTCTAGCTCAACTGGATCGACATATCCAATAAATACTTAATACAAAAGTATAGGTGGCTAATGGATCTATTAGAACAAAATACAACAACTAAATGCAACTCACATCACAGAACAATAGATAAACATACATATACACACATATACAGATACATCACTAGTGTAATACAAAATGATACATCATATGTGTTAAGACGACCATAATACACACACACACACGAGTCATAAGTATGTACATCAGAGTCAACATAAAAAGCTACATAAAAAGATGATAACAGATATATCCAAGCAGAAGCAGAAAGGCTAAGTCAAATGGGTACCTAACCTGAAACATCTCGATCTGACCCCAGTATAAAATACATGGGTCAGTCTAGCTAAAACAATCAGTTTATTAGGCCAAACGATAATAAGAAACATAAGGATATTGGTGGTACTCTTCTCAAGCAAAAGGAACAATTCAATGTGCTTATGGTTACTTCTAGTGATATAATGTCACTTAGCATGAGTATATGGTCTCAAAAGAGATAAATCAACATTCAACAAAACGCTAAATATAGCAGGCCTCATATCATTGGCATATCACAAAATCAACAAGTATGGTTAAGGGAAAATCATAACTCTTGAAAAGAGATCCCAAACCTGCAATATCGGCAATCTCAAAAGCATTCCCAAAGAAATCACAACCTCAAAATACGCTATAAGGCAATCATGTATATCTCCTAAGTGGAGAGTGTTTAAACCCAAATAAATACCATAAATGCAAATCCAAAATCTTAATATAAACGCCAGTGTAGGCAACTTAAATCTCAAATATAGAACTCAAGGAGTTCAATTTTCAAAGATGTAACCGCCATACATATAATATCTAAAACGGCTCGAATGACCAACAATAAAAAGGAGATAAACATGGAAAATCTCAAATAATTAATGAAATCATCTCAAAATATTTGCATGTGCATATGGCCGAAGCCTTCCAAGTATTGCTCTCTCAAATAAGGTGTCACGCCCGAAGGCAAATGTGTCGCAATGACAAACATCCTCAAGGATAAATATGCCGCAATGGCAAATACGCCGCAACGGAAAACGTCTCTAGGACAATGAAGCGAAGGTCCAGTGCTGGCAATGGTCTCGGAGACAAATGTGTGACAAACTCTCAAATAGGAACCCGAAAAGTGTTAACATGCATCCCATACCACACGTTCGCACTAAACGGTTTACTAACCGCTAACAAATGCCACACTAGAAAGCAGTAAAATGTTTACCTTATCTCATCGGTAAACACGACCCAAAGGTCAAAACGATCAAACGGACAAGTAAGGAATTAACCGATAATATAAACGCATGTATCCCATACCACGTGTTTTTCCAAATTGTTTAATTCTCCTTCTCATTCGCTCGAATAGTGCAAAAACATTTATTTTTTTATATAATATAATTTATTTGAGAAAACAAGCTTTTAAAACCATTTTCTAAAATCAATTTTGAAAATAATATTTGAAAATTCCCCTATTATAGAGAATAAATATATATTATGGTTAAAATAATTTAAAAATATTATATAACAATTATTTCAAATGCCAATTTTTTTTAAGTTATTTCAAATTTTTTTGGAAAAATCCGTACTCGAAATCAAATAAAAATCATCAAAAAACACCAAAACTGACATTCGAAAACATCTCAAAAAGAATCGATTCGTTTTGAATCACAAATTCAAAATTCTGGCTCGCCTATTGATAGGCTTTATAGCATTCAAAAAAGTTCAGAAATATCACAATAACAAGACGGAGAAGTCAGAAAACAGATTAGAAAACAAGACGGAACACAAAAATGCACATGCCAAAAACAATACCCAAGTCTGAAATTTTCTACGGTTTCAAATTTCAAACATAATTTGAAAGGCTTAATGACCTCGGAATGGTCTAAAATTTGATAAATACCAAGTAGAACAATTTATCTATGAGCTGGAAAAAGATTCATCGAATTCCGACATGAAATGGTAAAGATATGAAGTTTCAAACATGGACTCAGGCCATGTTGAATTCTGCCCAGGTCTGAAAACCCTCTCGGGTTCAACTTATAGAAATGGCATAGGTGGCCAAATGGCCTCTCATTGAACTGAAAATTTGTACGCACATAGTAGAAAAATTCAGCTTTTTAAT
This sequence comes from Allium cepa, assembly GCA_030765085.1. NCBI lineage: Eukaryota > Viridiplantae > Streptophyta > Magnoliopsida > Asparagales > Amaryllidaceae > Allium > Allium cepa. The sequence continues at coordinate 7,991,293 of CM060941.1, forward strand.
AAAAAAGACTCAATGAATTATGACTGGAAATGAAAAAGTTACGCTGTCTAAAACACGCACTTAGGCCATGTTTGCAACAGTTCAGAAAACAAATGTGTCTAGGCCTAAAAACCATCCTGGGTTAAACTTGTAGATATGGAATAGGTAGACAAAAAACCTCTGATTGAACTGAAAATTAGTGTGCACATTGTAGAAAACTTTAGATTTCAAATAAAAAAAGAATCAAAGAATTCCAACTAGAAATGAAAAGGTTACCTTGTCTCAAACATGGACTCAGGTTATGTTTGAAACAATTCAAAAAAACAAAATGTGCCAAGCCTGAAAATCATCTTGGGTTCAACTTACAGGCCTGATGTAGAGGATCAAACGACTTCATATTGAGCTGAAAATTAGTGTGCATATACTAGAAAACTTCAGTTTCAAATAAAAAAGAATTGATGAATTCCAGCAAGAAATGAAAGAGATATGTTGTCTCAAATATGAACTTAGGCCATGATTGCAGCAACTCGGAAAATGATGTGTACATGCAAAAATCTGGGTTTTTATTGATTTTGTAGCAAAGTTTTCAGGTACCAAATGAAAGATTTTTGCTATGAAATTTTGCATATTTATACTACAACACATGAACTATCAATTGAAGAAAATCCAACAGCATTTCGTTGCCGAAATGAAAAGATACAAGCATTCAAAGAAGCAATATGAAACAGATTTCAAACTGAGATAAATCAACTACATAAATTCATATAGAGACTAAACTACTCACCGTTATCCCGCCTTTTTGCAAGGCTGTGATACCAAAAGATTAACCAAAAGCCAAAGACAGTTCATCCTGAAGATTGGTTGTACGCAGGCTCGCTATGGATATCGATGAATTTTGTCCGGGTCCGGATCAAGCTACAATTAACAAGACACGAGAAGCGAAGCCATGAAAGCCAGCATTTCAAATTTCAAGTCAATCCGAGTTCGTATGCTCAAGTTATGATCGATGTAAGTTGGAGGAAATCCCCCTATTTCGTACCCATAAAAGGGTCGTGTTCGAATCGATCAGATTCGAACCCATCCGAGGCTACACTGTTCGAATCAATCAAGATGGGCCTTGTTTGTATCAGTCAGGCTTCGCATCCATCGGAACTATGCAATTCGTATCCATCACATAGCCGCTTTTCGTATTGATCATGGAGCCACTATTCATATCCATCAAGCATGCCTTGTTTTGTATCAGTCCAGGCTCCTCCTATTTCGCATTGTTCGTCTCCAGCTAATTCGTATCCATGGATAATCGTCACTTCGTATCGATCCGCTTACTCACGTGTTTCGTATCGACCGTCCATCTAATAGATACGAACAATGCATACTGGATCGATGCGAATGTTGCCCCACTTCCATCGATACGAGTAAGCCCCCAAATAACCTCATGAATCGATGCGAAATAGAGGCGAAGGCATCGGTGCAAAGTGAACCCGTCAGGACGATACAAACAGAGCGCGTGGAAGTTATGACTCGGTCAACTTGGCGTAAAAGGTGGATCAATCCGAAGAGTGCGCACCACGTCATCACCTGGGCACGTGCCCTGATCGATTCGAACAGATCGATGCGAATCTATCGATTCGAACGAAACTACCTGCTGAAATTTTTTATCTCGTATCGATCATAACTCGAGATCCACAAGTCAACTGCTATGAAATTTTCACAGGAGCTTACGTAAAAGCTAAAGAATGTTCACACCAAGTTTCGACTCCATTGGACAAAATTTTGATCGATACGAATTGCGTTCGATCATATATCGAGTCGAAACTTCACGGGATCGATCGCGTGGCCCCACTCACATGCCAAAAGGAGTCTCCCAAAGTTTGAGCGAGATATCAGCCTCCTACGCCTATAAATAGTGCCCTAGGGCCTACAGAAGAGGGATCTTTCGACTATCGAACGTCCAGACTCTGCCGGATTCAACTTTGCACTTCATCACTGCTGTTGTACTCGAATTTCAGAGCTATAATTCGTTGTAATCTGCTGTAATCGATTGTAATCATCAAGTGAATACCAATAAAGTCATCAACTTCAGAGTGGACGTAGGACAGATCACCGAACCACTATAAATTCTGTGTTGTTTATTGCTTTCTTTTGAATTTTCTAAGTGTTCTTCATTTTTTATTCTCTGCGGACTAGTCATCTGAGATATGTGATTGTGAACTGGTGCTTTCATCGATGATTGGGTGTTTATGTCCAATTTTGGCACAAACATTTTCGTGCTTTCACTGAGAAACGCTAATTCAGGAATTCTATCATTTAGAAGTTGAATTTGAAGGCTTAGGGATTCAGATCCAAAAAGTTATGACAAGGCAATCAAGTAGAAGGCAAAGACTAGAGAGAAGTCAACATGAAGGGAGTCAGGAGGCTTCCTCAGGGGCGAACCAAGCCTCGGTCTTCATCACCAGGCATGAGATGGAGACAATGATGAAAAGACAAGAGGAAATGATCCAAAATTTATTTCGACAGGTTGGGCAACTTGGAGCGCAAAATCAAGGACCGGCCATAGTTCAGAATGAAGCAGGGCCATCCGACGCAGCACCAAAACTAGGGGGCACTCACCTAGAGCATGTTGATCCAATCCCGAGAAGAGAATCAGGGGGATCCGAGTAACCTGGCGGTAATGGAGGAATTGATGCTCAGCCAGGAGGTAAAATTCCTGAAGACCCTCATGAACTCAGGGGGCAGATCGGAGGCAATGCACAAAGATTTCAGCTTGAAGACAGTGATAGATTGGCGGAAATGGTAAGACGAGCCATGAGAGGCGGATTAGTAAACAGAGATCTAGAAGATGTGAACAGGAATCCTTTTTCTCCTGCGATTAGGCTGGCTAGGAACCCATCAGAATTCAAACTACCAACAGTGGAAATGTATGATGGGAAGACGGATCCGGCGGGCCATCTGACAAAGTATATGAGGCACATGGAAGTGCTGGGGGCATCACAGGAAGTCATGGCCCGATGCTTCCCATTGTATTTGGCAGACATTGCATCACTATGGTTTAGACAGCTGGAGAGCGGCCCCATAGGAACATGGGCTGATTTGACCAAGAAATTCATGAGGCAATTCAGGGTTCACATTTCAAGACCCAAGAATGTGATGAGTTTTCCAACTCTAAAGCAAAAGGTCGGGAAATCTTTGAGGAGTTTTTTGACGCGATTCAATGAAGCAGCGGCGTCAGTGAATCGACCAGATCCATCCATGGTCATGATGGCAGCTGTACACGGAATAACTGATGGCATAATGTTCAAGAATTCGTTAACTAAAGATCCGCCTATGGATCTGGGAGAATTCTATCATCGAGTCAAATTTTTTTAGCGATTGGAGGATGCTAGTACTGAAAGAGAAGAAGAAATCGATGTTTATGTAGTAAAAGGTGGAGACCTACCCAGGAAGGATCCTGACAAGAGCAAGGAGAAGCGGAAAGCGGAAGATAATGATGATAGGTCAAAGCGACCACTGAGGGAGACGCGATTCACCACTTATTTAGAACTGAATGAGAGCTTGGAGCGAATATACCAAAACACCAGAGAGCAAGTTCCCTATCGTAGACCAATGAGAAGGGATCCGACTGTAACCGAGAGAAAATCTGACAAATATTACTTATTCCACGAACTGAACGATCAGAACACAAACGATTGTAGACATATAAAGGATGAGGTAGAAGGGCATATCAGGAACGGTAGGCTACTTTAGTATGTGAGAAGGCGAGCTCCGACGGTGGAGCCAGAACAACCACCGTCTGCACCAAATAGGGGTGACCCTGAACGGGGACACCGGATGGTTATCAATTGATTAGAATAACGATGAACAAGTCGTAAACTCCTCACTAACACGGTTAAATCAATTACACATGTACGGGATCACAAACGATCCACAGGCATGCTCTGAATGACTATTGACCGAATCGTAATAAGAGTTTGCACTTTGACATCTTTGCCTTGTTTCTCTTTTGTTTTGATTTGAACATTTGAATTTGGTTTATTTGGACATTTTTGTTATAGAATTCATATGAGCATATATCTAATATTTGCAATTCCGAAAAAGAAGTTACTTGTATATGCATGGGATCGTGAACGGTCCACAAGCATGCCTTGTATGGCGACGAATCGCCAAAGTCACCAATTTAAAAATTCACTCAAACATGATATCTGACCATAATAATGCGAAGTCCCCCTCAATACCCGATCATGAACGATCACATTCTGCCTCGTACGGCATCTGATCACGAACGATCACATTCTGCCTCGTGCGGCGTCTGATCATGACCGATCACGTTCTGCCTCATGTGGCATCCGATCGCGAACGGTCACATTCTGCCCCCATGAGGCATCCGTTTGCGAACGGTCACACTCTGCCTCGTGCGGCACCCGATCACGAACGATCACCTTCTGTCTCGTTTGGGATCCGACCGTGAACGATCACACTCTGCCTCATGCGGCACCCGATTGCGAACAGTCACAATTCGTCTAGAACGACATTCGACCATGAACGGTCACAATTCGTCTAGATTGACATCCGATTGCGAACGATCGCAACTCGTCTAAAACGACGTTCAACATCGAACAGTCACCATTCGCCGTGGATGGCATCCGATCGCGAACGGTCATGTATTACCTCAAATGACATACGATCCCTAACGATCGTCATTCGTGGTCAGATAAAACTATCAATTTCTTCGCAGGTCATCAATAGGATATGAACATCCGGCTTATGGCATTACAAAACACACCATCCTATCACAAGGCATTTTTTGGGGGGCACATGTTATCCTGCCTTTTAGCAAGGCTGTGATACCGAAAGATTAACCGAAAACCAGACACAGTTCATCCCGAAAATTGGTTGTACGCAGGCTCGCTATGGATATCGATGAATTTTGTTCAGGTCTGGATCAAGCTACAATTGACAAGACACGACAAGCGAAGCCATGAAAGCCAGCATTTCTAATTTCAAGTCAATCCGCGTTCATATGCTCAAGTTATGATCGATGTAAGTTGGAGGAAATGCCCCCATTTTGTATCCATAAAAAAGGTAGTGTTCGAACCGATCGATTCGAACCCATCAGAGGCTACACTGTTCGAATCCATCCAGAGGGGCCCTGTTCGTATTGGTCAAGCTTCGCATCCATCTGACCTACGCAATTCATATCCATCACATGGTCGCTGTTCGTATCGATCATGGAGCCACTATTCGTATCCATCGAGCATGCCTCGCTTCGCATCGGTCCAGGCTCCTAGTATTTCGCATCGTTCGTCACCAGTTAATTCGTATCCATGGATAATCATCACTTCGTATCGATCTGCTTACTCACATGTTTCGTATCGATCGGACATCTAATAGATACAAACAACGCATACTGGATCGATGCGAATGTCGTACCACTTCCATCGATACGAGTAAGCCCCTAAATAAGCTCATGAATCGATGCGAAATAGAGGCGAAGGCATCGGTGGAAGTGAACCCACCAGGTTGATACGAACAGAGCGCGTGGAAGACTCGGTCAACTCGACGTAAAAGGTGGATCAATCCGAAGAGTGCGCACCACGTCATCACCTGGGCACGCGCCCTGATCGATTCGAACAGATCGATGTGAATCTATCGATTCGAACAAAACTGCCTGCCGAAAAACTCTATCTCGTATCGATCATAACTCGAGATCCACAAGTCCAAATGTTATGAAATTTTCACAGGAGCTTACGTACAAGCTAAAGAATGTTCGCACCAAGTTTCGACTCCATTGGACAAAATTTTGATCGATACGAATTGCGTTCGATCATATATCGAGTCGAAACTTCACGGGATCGATCGCGTGGCCCCACTCACATGCCAAAAGGAGTCTCCCAAAGTTTGAGCGAGATATCAGCCTCCTACGCCTATAAATAGAACCCTAGGGCCTACAGAAGAGGGATCTTTCGACTCTCGAACGTCCAGACTCTGCCGGATTCAACTTTGCACTTCATCACTACTGTTGTACTCGAATTTCAGAGCAATAATTCATTGTATTTTGCTGTAATTGATTGTAATCATCATGTGAATATCAATAAATTCATCAACTTCAGAGTGGTCGTAGGCCAGATCGCCGAACCACTATTATGTGTTGTTTATTGCTTTCTTTTGAATTTTTCGAGTGTTCTTCATTTTTTATTCTCTGCATACTAGTCATCTGAGATCTGTGATTGTGAACTAGTGCTTTCATCGACGATTGGGTGTTTGTGACCAATTTTGACGCAAACATTCACTATTTCTGCCAATTTTGAACTTGGCTCGGCTAAATTATGTGAGTAGTTCAACTTACCTTGCTGTAGTTGTGCAAAAACGCGAATTTAAGCAAAAAGTTAGAGCTTTGAGCTAATTTGGCATTCAAGAATCTCTAAAAGCTTAAAATAGAAACATGCAAAAGAGGAAAACAATTAAAAGATAATTCAATTCTCAAATTCAGATTTTGATGAAATATTTGTGTTTTGGAATGGATTACATTTTGAAGAAATTTGATGATTAAAAGCTTGGGTTTTGATAAAGAGGTTGTTTTCCTTTTATTGGCTTTAGATGAAGAAGATGAGGTAAGTTTCGAACATACAGTATAATGTTTTTCTCACTTCCTCCTTCTCATTATCTTGTTAATTTGGCTAATGGGCTTTTTGGGCCCAAATTAGAGAAATAAATTAATTAGGCTAAGTAATTTAATTCACATATTTAACTAATGGACACATATACACAAGTTATATGAAAACAATGCATTTTTCTTCAAGTTTTAATCCAAACAATTAATGTAAACTTACATTCATATTAAATAAAATATTTTACACTATATTAAAATATTACTTTTAGTTTTAAAACATTTTTATTATTAAAATTTTTTATTTTACATAAATTACTAATTTACACAAATAAATGCATAAATCCACATTTTTAACTTCAAAAATTCTACAAAAATTGTTTTCTTGCATAGAAAATATAATAAACCATTTCAGACTCAATTTTATCACCAAAACTTATTTTTAAACCAAATTTTACCTTTTTATTTAAATAAACAACCTTTAAAAATTAAATACCTCCTTTAAAAACTATTAAAAGAATTAATTAGCAATAATTAATAAAATTATTGCATTTTCTCCAACTAAAAACATTTTCCATTCATTATTAACCCAAAAAAATAAAATAAAGTTCCAAACTTTATTTTCTCATTTTATTTCCATAATTCATTGTTTATTCCAAGTAAATAATTTAAAATTTAATTTTTTTTTTATTTCACAATTTTAAATTATAACAACCATTATAATTTAATATTTACAAGTAATCTCCAAAAACTGGGTTGCTACAGAATCTCCCTTAACAAAATTGTATCCTCATAATTTCTGGAGAAGAGTTTATATTCAACTCATTTATTTCATCAATCAAAAGAAAGATAGACAAGCTCGAGTTTAAAATTTTTCCTCTCAACTCAAATTGATAGAAGACCAAAATAAAATTGCTCGATAAATTCTATAATTTCCAGAATGTATTTGTTAGGATTAGCAGATATAGAATTTATATGAGCAATACCTCATGATTTTGAAGGCTCCTCACCTACGAAACATGAACACAACATAATGCTACCCAAATGATGAATCTGGCGAGATTGATTTTTTAGAAATTTCTCGAATAGAGTCGAGATTTAGCTCAACTTTTATCCCGGACTCCAATTACTAAGATGATTATTGACATGACTTTCCGTGTGTCATTAAACCACACCAACATTGGTTTTACAACAAGAGAGGTATGAAAATTCGATGAGATGTGGTTTCTTCAAAGGCCACCAGACTCAAATGATCGCATAATGCACGATGTTAGATAATGGCTCAAAGACAAAATGAACTCGAGGAATGGATTAATATATTCTTATTTTACAAAACAAATATTTTTAAGGTTTTAAAAACTCAATTTCTTTATACTCAAATTCTCAAACTTCAATATTCTGAAAATTTTCAAGACTTCTTACAAAAATCCAATTTATTCTTTAAACTCTTTATTTAAAGTGAATAAAATGTTTTACTCGTAGATTCTACCACATTATATTTCAGTTTGAAATATATACTTTCATACAAAAATCTACCAAATTTTAGTCACAAAATTGGTAGAGTGCACTTAACTATTAGGAAAACAAGTTACTTCAATTACAGACCTGTTGTAAATATCTTAAATTTTAACCTATAAAAACTCAAATTCCGAAAATATTTATAAAATGAAAGTTGATCTACTAAGTCTTAGCTTTCCAACGATGTAAAGATCATAAAAATCGAATTCAAGGTTTGAAAGTTATGCTAAATTTATTTTCAGCTTACACTTTAGAAAATCTCTTGTAGGACATAAATGACCATCTACTTTCAAACCCATTTTAAACTATGAAAAATGCAAAATTTTCTAAAGTAGTAAAAAAAATTATAGCTTTCTAAAGGCTCTTCTATTTGCAAAAAGTCTGAACTCATTCGGAGTTATAAATCTCAAGTTATTGTTGTTTTATCACAACATTTTTTCAACCAAATTTCATCTTTCAAATCAAATTAAACTTTGAAATTTTCCCAAACCATTTTAGTTTCAAATTATAGTTTCAAACAAGCATTTTGCTAGATCATTTATTAAATGATCTTCTTTTTCCGTGTAAAGCTAAGACATATTAAAATATTATCAACTTTATATAATTTTCATAAAAGAAACAATTCATCAATTGGAAAAATATTCATTACTTTGCAAAAATCTAATTTTTAAAGGCAATTAAATAAGAAAACTCTTTTTGGAAGAGATAACTAATATCTTCCATTTTCAACAGATGATTGTTCATTTATTAAAACAAATTTTGGGAATATATATGAAGTTTCAAATTATTCTCACAACTTAAAAATGATTAAACTACATGAATTATTCATATATCAAAATAGTTCAACCTCACATTTCCACTTTGTCATACAAATTAAATTCCACTTGATTATCAACACAAAATTAACTAAAGTTGATAATTAATTCAAATTTGTTTTTCAAAAGAATTTTAAAAATTCGCACCAACATATTCTTAACACAACTAAAATGTGAGCAAAAGTTGCTCATAAACCCATGATTAAAGTTCAAAAATAACGTATTAAATTTTGAAAAATTTTAAAATATTGCGAAGGTATTGCCTCGCCATTGTTTTATAGCTAATGAACCCATCGATTGGCTATAGAGTTGACCTAGTGATCAATACTACATCGCCACTCCTCTAACACTTACTATGGTTCAATGACTGCATTTAATTCTCAAGCCATATTAATTTTTCCAATCTTTACTTGTTAAAACTCAATTTATCGTGTCTAATTGCCTTATCACAGCGTTTAGGAAATTTCCATCGATAATATTGAGCAGGCGTATCGACCAGAATTCTTAAAGCACTTGATGGACAACCCAACACATAAATCATTTTCTTAATAAATATTACCTCATATATATACTCAAAATATTCTTCATTTCTCTCAAAAATCCAATTTCACTTTTAAACATATCTTCAGTTTGAAAGATTTGAAAACTCAATTATAACTTATACTTTAAATAAGAAACACAAGAAGAACTCATCAAGATATTCCCAGAAAACTCGATTCACAAGACTGATGGAATAGACTGGCACGTTCGCGAACGGTATAATGAACCACTCACAAGAACCATACGAGTGTGGAATGCGATAAGAGGAACGCTATCCTCAGCATCTCATGAAACTCAGTGTAAGGTCAAGCTAAAGAATAACCCTAGCACCACTTAATAGATTAAAAAGAGATCAACGAGATATAAGAGTAAGGTTAAGATATCTTATCGAATGAGAAGAAGAACAATAACAACATATCATTACTTCGAGTGAAGTAATTTCACAAAGTATATCAACAATTGAGTATCCAAAGAGGATATCTCAAAAGGAGGCAAGTACGACAAATCAGTTAAATTTAATGAATAGCCTCATTTCCTTGGTGGACATTCTCATGGAAGGATGACCGAAAGGCTAAGAATTAGGAATGAGGTCAATACAATTCTCAATTGCCCGATGGGGTAACATACCAAAACGGACTCACATAAATCAATAAAGTTATAATGACTGGAATTCGAGATATATCATCAACATATCGAAACTCAAGAGTGAATACAGATACTTCAGAATCATTATTAACATTCCGAAGAACAAGAAACAACTAATCAACCAAAATTAGGATACATAAATATATGATCCTTCGAATCATATAATGCAGCTTGATAATACATAAGCCACTCCATCTCAAATCATTCTAAACTCTAAATAGAAGATAGCGTGCTAATTCGCAAGAAAAGATAAGCTACCAGGAACAATTCCCAAATCCTCATACATCATGCCAAATATTGCCGATCCCGTTAATAGGATTCGCAACCCTCATAGAAGAACAAGACAAGAGCATCCAAAAGCATCAACAAATTCCTTCGATATAGATGAGTGTCAAGCACCCATATCAAAGAGGACTCGAATAGAACAATCACAATTAGGATTACTCCTCGGATAAGATATTATAAATTCTATTATGGCATACTACGGAATAAAATAGATTCCTAGACATATCCCAAACTTCTATCTCAAAGGACATGATAAGGTATAGGATACGATGATTAAGGGATTGGTAACACTTGTATTATACTTGGATGTAGCGTAATATGTGTTTATGTTCTGTTTATCATATTTTTTTTTGAACTCAGCTTTGATATCATGCTATGGCGTCCCACCCCGAGACCTACATTAACAAAGAGTATTAGTGGGTAATACTGTCTGCTAACGTGGAGAATTAGGCTAGTTAGGACGACCATTTATAGCCTTGTCTTAAAATCTATTGAATATGTCGACAATTTCTCTAAAAAATTTTCTAACTCAAGTGTATCAACATATCCAACTAATATTTAATACAAAACTATAGGTGGCTAACGGATCTATAAGAACAAAATACAACAACTAAATTCAACTCACATCACAGAACAATGGATAAACATATATACACACACATATACAGATACTTCACCAGAGTATTAAAGAATGACACATCATATATGGTAAGATGACTACAATATATATACACGAGTCATAAATATGTACATCAGAGTCAACATAAAAAGCTACACAAAAAGATGATAATAGATATATCCAGACGGAAGCAGAAATGCTAAGTACAACAGGTACCTAACCCGAAACATCTCGGTCTGACCTGAGTATAAAATACACGGGGCAGTCTAGCTAAAACAATCGGTTATTAGGCTAAACGATTATAAGAAATGTAAGGATAATGGTGGTATTCTTCTCAAGCGAAAAGAAACAATTCAATGTGCTTATGGTTACTTCTAGTGATATAATGTCACTCAGCATGAGTATATGGTCTCAAAAGAGATAAATCAACATTCAACAAAACACTAAACATAGCAAGCCTCGTATCATTGGCATATCACAAAATCAACAAGTATAGTTTAGGGAAAATCATAACTCCTAAAAAGAGATCCCAAACCTGCCATATCGGCAATCTCAAAAGCATTCCCAAAGAAATCACAACCTCAAACTATGCCATAAGGCAATCATGTATATCTCTTAAGTGGAAAGTGTAAATCCCAAATAAATGCCATAACGGCAAATTTCAAGGCTCAATATAAATGCCAGTGTAGGCAACTCAAATCTCAAATATAGAACTCAAAGAATTCAATTTCCAAAGATGTAATCGCCATATTTATAATATCTCAAATGTCTTGAATGACCAATAATAAAAAGGCGATGCACTTGGAAAATCTCAAATAATCAACGAAATCATCTCAAAATATTTGCACGTGCATATGACGAAGTATGCCAAGTACTGCTCTCTCAAATAAGGCGCCACGCCCAAAGGCAAATACGTCGCAATGACGAACATCCCGAAAGACAAATACGCTGAATTGGAAAATACGCTGCAATGGCAAACGTCTCTAGGACAATGACCCGAAGGTCCAATACTAGAAATTCATCTCGATGACAAATGTGTCACAAACTCCCAGATAGGAACCCGAAAAGTGTTAGCGTGCGTCACATACCACACGTTCGCAATAAACGGTTTACTAACCGCTAGTAAATGCCACACTAGAAAGTAGTAAAATGTTTATCCCATCTCATTGGTAAACATGACCCGAAGGTCAAAACGATCAAACAAACTAGTCAGGAATTAACCAATAAGATAAACGCACGTGTCCCATACCACATGTTTTACCAAATTGTCTAATTCTCCTTTTCATTCGTTCGAATAGTGCAAAAACGTGTATTTTTTATATAAAATAATTTTTTTGAGAAAACAAGTTTTAAAACCATTTTTTGAAATCAATTTTGGAATCAATATTGAAAATTCCCTTATTATAGAGAATACATAGATTTTATGGCTTAAAATAATCTAAAAATATTATATAGTAACTATTTTAAATGCTAATTTATTTTTAAATTATTTCAAAATTATTTGGAAAAATCCATGCTCGAAATCAAATAAAAATCATCGAAAAACACCAAAACTGACATTCGGAAACATCTAAAAAAAATCGATTCGTTTTGAATCACAAATTCAAAATTCTGGCTCGCCTATTGATAGGCTTTATGGCCTTCAAAACAGTTCAGAAATATCACAAAAACAAAATGCGGAAGTCGGAAAACGGATTAGAAAACAAGACAGAACACAAAAATGCACATGCCAAAAACAAAACCCAGGTCTAAAATTATCTTCGGGTTCAACTTTCAGACATAATTTGAAAGACTTAATAACCTCGAAATGGAGGAAAATTTGATAGACACGAGGTAAAACAATTTATCTATGAATTGGAAAAAGATTCACTGAATTTCGACATGAAATGGTAAAGATATGAAGTTTCAAACATGAACTCAAGCCATGCGGAATTCTGCCCAGGTCTGAAAACTATCTCGAGTTCAACTTACAGACATGGAACAGGTAGCCAAACGACTCTAATTGAACTGAAAATTGGTATACACGTAGTAGAATTCATCTTTTCAATAAAAAAAGACTCAATGAATTCCTATTGAAAATGGAAAAGTTACACTATCTCAAACATGGACTCAGGCCATATTTGTAACAGTTCAGAAAACAAGTGTGCCAAGGCCTGGGTTCAAATTACAGACATGAAATAGGTGGACAAACTATCACTGATTGAATTGAAAATTGGTGTACACATAGTATAAAATTTCAGCTTTCAAATATAAAAAGAATCAGTGAATTCCGACTAGAAATGAAAAATTTATGCTGTCTCAAACATGGACTCAGGCCATGTTTGCAACAGTTCAAAAAAACATGTCCAGGCCTGAAAACCATGTTGGATTCAAGTTACGGGCTTGAAAAGAGGACCAAACGACCTCATATTGAGCTGAAAATTGGTATGAACAAGCTAGAAAACTTCTGCTTTCAAACAAACAAAGAATCGATGAATTCCAATAAGAAATGAAATAGATATGCTGTCTCAAATATGGACTTAGGTCATGTTTTTAGCAACTCAAAAAACATTGTACAGGCAAAAATCTGGGTTTGTAATGATTCTGGAGCAAAGTTTTCAGATATCAAATGAAAGATTTTTGCCATGAAATTTTGCATACTTATACTACAACACATGAACTATCAGTAGAAGAAAATAGGGCAGCATTTCGTTGTCGGAACCAAAAAATACATGAATTCAAAGAAGTAATATGAAACAGATTTCAAACTGAGATAAATCAACTATAGAAATTCATATAGAGACTAAACTATTTGTTGTTTTTGCAATTTTTGAGCTTGACTCGGTTAGATTATGTGAGTATTTCAACTCACCTTACTGTAGTTGTGAAAAAACTTGGATTTAAGCAAAAAGTTGGAGCTTTGAGCTAATATGGCCTTCAAGAACCTGTAAAAGCTTGAAATAGGAACATGTAAAAGAGGAAAAGCAATTAAAAGACAATTCAATTCTCAAATTCAGATTTTGATGAAATATTTGTGTTTTGGAATGGATTAACTTTTGATTTCCCTTTAGATTTGATAAAAAAATAGCAACTTGTTTGAAGAAATTTGAAGATTAAAAGCCTGGGTTTAGAGAAAGAGATTGTTTTTCTTTTACCGGCTTTAGAGGAAGAAGATGAGGTAAGTTTTGAACGCACAGTATAATGTTTTTCTCACTTGATCATTCTCATTATCTGGTTAAGTTGGCTAATGGGCTTTGTAACGATCCCGGATTTTAACTAAATTTAAATTGGTAATTAATTTAATTTTTGAATAAAAAATGTGAAATTAATTGGAAATAAATATGTATATAAAATAGATTGAAAAAAATAGAATTTGAATTGGGATTTATAAATTATGTAAAGATATTACAATTTAATAAAATTGATTTTTAAAAGTTGTGAAAATAATGAATGTATGCAAATGTAAAATAAGGCAATAAGTACTAAAGTTAAAAATACATATTTAGATTAGAAATAGAAAAAGATATATATAAGTTAAATATAAAGTAAACACATTAGTTAAAATTTTAACAACATATTAAAAATAGAAATTTATTTATATTATAATAAGACAAAGCAAAAGGAAAGAGATAAAATAATAAATAATAAATAATAATAAAACATAAGCACTAAAACAAAACAAAGAAGACACTAATGTATATATGCAAGTATGAACAAACAAAAGTAAAAAAAATCTAAGTATGAATGTACAAACAAATAAAAGAAACAAGCAAAAGCTTATAAAACAAGACAAGAAAATTTATACAAAAATCCTTAGCCACCAAAACAAGAATACCAGCCGAAACAATATCATACCAGCCTCCAAGAAAAAAAAATCTCCGACCTTTTGTACAAAACAAAATAATATCACCCTGTACAAACATGTAACACCCTGTAAACTCATCTCCTTTATATCAACTTCTCATTTCAGTTTCGTTCATCAAAAAGCTAAGCAAATCTGTAGTAATACCATCTAAAAAAACTCAAACAAAATTCAATTTTTAAACAACAATACAATCAATTCAAACCCAAGATCAAGAAGAGGGCTTCAGCTAACAGTTTCAAAGCCTATTTCAAGAAAAAGGGATACTCTGTTCACTTTTTTTTTGGAATCTAAGGTAAGTAACTTCTTTTTAAAAAAATGATAGTATCTTTATGACTGGTTGCTTGAATTAAGTGTGAAGATAATCAAGTATTTGTGTTTATATGTTATTGAAATGCTGTGGATGTGTGATATATGATGAAAGTATGTTTGGTTAAACTGAAAAGACATCTCTGTTTAAATATTTCCTAGCTCAAGTTTGATTTCAAACTGCTTTATCTCCTGATCTAGACTTTGTTAAGATTTAAGTTACAAATGAAATATGATTGTGATACCATAAATGTTAGTTTAAAAATATAGTTTAGTTAAATAAACTTGTATTGTCTCTGCAATTTTAAAACTACTGAGTAACTCCAATTTAGTCAAAAACCAAATAGTCTTGATTTCTGAATTCCGGAATAGGACTCAAATACCTAATCAAAATTAGGATTTTTTTAAAACTAAAATTATATTTTTAGTTAAGGTTTGTAGTGGCATATCTGTGTTGACCAGTTTTGGGAATTTTGAGGATCTCTGGTGATCTACTTGAATCTGGTGGTCGGGATCTTTGGCATTGATAGAGGAGTGATTGTAGTTGATGGGAAAAATAGTTGATGGTGATGAAATTCACCAAGGAAGTTGCGGCAATGGGTTTTCTTCAAGAACCCTGGTTTTTGCAGTGTTCAATGTATCGCTCAACACAGCTGTTTGGGTTGATCGAGTGCAGCGAGTCTTTGGGTGGTAGTAGCTTGGCCGTAGTCGAGGTCGTGGCCGGAGTTGCACGAATTCTGATGGTCGAGGCGGCGAGATCGAAGCGTTGACAGGTTTGAGGAGGTGATGGCTCTTGTTGTTTCCAAGTTAGGATTTAACTCGAATTCAATTTCGATCGAGTTGGAAGAAATATGAAGTTTGAGTTTGGGTTCAGGGGTGCCAGTCGACGTGGGAAGATCATCATCGATGATCGGAATCGACCAAGGCTTTCGTGCACGTGCACGGTGGTTGCTCTGGTGATGGTAATTTGGTTTGTTGCAGAGTTATGAGCCTCGAGTAATCCTCGAGCGAATTGATGTTGGGCTCGAAGTAGTTTAGCACTTGACTCGAAGCAGAGTGATAAGGGCTCGGGTCAATGTTTTGCCCATGTTTTAAAACTGAAACCTGTTCTGTTTTTTTTGCAATTTAAAACTGAATTTAAAATTTCAAAGCAAAGTTAAAAATAAGTTTTAAAATCAAAGTTTAACTATAAACTCTAGTTTAGTTGAAACCTAAGTTGGGGATAAATAAAGTTTTAAAAATATTTAAACTTGTTTATATAACTTTAAAATATTTAAAGGATTAAAAAGAATTTGAATTTAAAATGGAATTTGAAATGTAAAGGAAGAATTTAAACGAGGCTTAATCAGAATTTGAAACCTGGACTTAAGTTTAAATTTGAAATTAAGATTTTGAAATAAATTAAATTTTATAAATTTAAACGTTTAAATAAGTTTAAAATGTTTAAGTATACTTTAATATGTGAACTTAAGGGAAATTTACATTTTAACTCTTTTAAATTTCTTTATAACGAAAGTGATACTTTAACATATGCAGTTGAAGTTTCAAAACAATGGTTTTAAACTTTATTAAAGATAAATTGGTATACATTTTAAATCTAAAAATTAAAATGAAATTAAAAGTAAATTTAGAAGTAAGTTGTTTTTAAATGTACTTGTGAGTGTTAATTAAATCATTAATAAATATGAGTTTTACTTTTAAGTAAATAGAGGTTGGATGATTTGTCATTCATAAATTTTGAAGTTAATTAGAATGAATCATTAATGATTTGTATTAATTAAATTAGTAATTATAAGCTTAAATTTATTAATTAAGGCTTAAGCTAATAAATCAAGAAATAATTAAATTGAAATTAAGAATCTTAAATTAGAGTGGATAATTAATTAATTTATAATTAATGATGATTCATGTGAATAAATTACTTTAGTGAAGTAATTAAAGAATTATTATTAGTTATTGAAGGTCATTAACTAAGATTATTTAAATATTTAAATAATGTGATTAATTTTAATAATTAATTAGATTAATTAATTAATGATAATCATTTATGAAATTGTGTAAGTGTAATTACTTTAGGGTAAGTAATTAAAGGTTTAATTTCTTGAAATAATTAATTAAGGTGTTAATTAATTATGTAATTGGTTTAGAGGTTAATTTAATTAATGTGATTAATTAAGAATAATTTATTAATTAAGAATAATTAATTAAAGTTTTAATTTATATCAAATGATTTATAATTAACATATCAGGATTGGATAATTAATTCATAAGTAATTAATTTAATTGGAAATAAATTGAATTAATTAGGATTAAACAATTAATTAATCCTGCTTATAAATGTTTATTGAATGCTTGACCTTACTTATGAATGATTGTATTGTATGAGATGCCTTAAATTGATTGTCCTATCTGATCTGTGATATTTTGTTCTGTGGATTGAGCTGTGTATTTTATTCATTTATTTGTGATACATTTGTATATTATTTGTGAATCTGTGAATGAACGATAAGCGTTATAGTTTATACCGCTTATCAACTATATTTCTGTGTTTTGATCTGTGATGATGATGTTGTTGCACTATTGTGTTAAACCCCTGGACCACATCATACACACACAAATATGGATTTCACGAGGAAATCGACTAAGTCACAGATTTTTGAATTGATTTTTAAATAGACAATTTGAATTCAAAATGGTTTGGAAATGGAATCAGGTTAAATGTGAAAAGCTTTTGAAATGAAATTTCAAGATAAATTTTATTTTTGAATAACTTGATAAAGTTTTGAAATTTAAATAAATTGATTTAAATTTAAATTCAAAATTTGAAATTGAATTCTATGATTTGAAACTAGGGATTAAAGATGTTATACTAGTTATATATGAGTTAAACCATTTTAAATGTGTTGATTTGGGAATTGAATTTAATTCAAGGGTTTTAACTCGTGCAAATATAATTGGATTTTTCTGAAACAAAAACAATTGGTTTTTAAATAATAAAAGCTTTCACATAAGTAATGAACTTCCAATTTGTGTTGAAAGGATTTCAAGTCTAAAATGAAAATGGTCTTCCAAGTTATGAATAAATCTTTGGAAACGGGTTGAAAGCTATTAAATCTTTGATTTAAAGATTTAATGAGTTAATCCAATCGAAATGAAAATTGTTTTGGAAATCTATGAATGGATCTTTGTGAAATTGGGTGAACTTTGTGGAATAAATCTTTTTGTTTAAAGATTTAAAATGGAAATTTGTTTAACCATTTGAAGAAAGGTTTTGGGTTTCTTTGAAGTCGTGACTTAACTGAAATCCCATATGCATATGTTTTTAAATATTGCGTGCATTATTCGGTTTAGCCGGGAGAGGACCTTTGTGTCATATAACCCATTCCGAATAATGATACGACGTTATGGATAGCATTTGAAGACCGGTGTTGAAGATCGGGTATTTGTGAGAACGATAGGATAACCTATCGATTGTCTCTGCACCGGTTGATCCTCGGTATGGAGATGCCCTAAGTGATGGGAAGTCCGATCGGGATTGTGGATAACCGGATTGCAAGGGCTTCTTCGGAAGTGCCTTCGGTTCTGTTCGAACCCGGAACAGACTTGTATGGTTGTATGTCTGAAACTACACTTTGAGATATAAAGCAGATTTCTTTCAAATACATATCTGTTGGTGGTGGAGAATTTATTATCTTAGCTTAACACCCTTCTCTGAGACGTACGAGCTCAGAGGTTATGTAGTTGAAGGTTATCAGTGATATACTCCCAATTTGGTAGTGTGACATGCTGAGTGCCGCTGTGTGTTGATGATCATTCGTTGATCATTTGTGATCAAAGCATGGCTTTTGTATAAAGCGTAGCTTTGTGGACAAGACTGCATCAGGACCTCATACCCCAGAAATGGTCGAAATAGGAAAGATGCGGCAAGGTTATGAGGGTCGCGCCCTTTAGGGTGTGTCATTCCCTTCTGGTAAAGGGTGGTATCATGGTATGTAGCCTAGGTATTTACCTATATGGTGGCTTTAATCTCATTTACTATGTGGTTGTTGCTTTGTGGTTTAGAGGCGCCTCAGATAAAGGTC
The DNA here is from genome assembly GCA_030765085.1 of Allium cepa. Taxonomy (NCBI): domain Eukaryota; kingdom Viridiplantae; phylum Streptophyta; class Magnoliopsida; order Asparagales; family Amaryllidaceae; genus Allium; species Allium cepa. The sequence continues at coordinate 8,010,530 of CM060941.1, forward strand.
CCAAAGGACCGGGGGATGGCATGCTCGAGTAGTAGTTACCTAGTTATAGAGGTAACCCGGCCTTGTGTTGGTAGAGATCCGATTAGGTTCTCGGGACGTCTCGCCAGAGGCATACATATGGACAGTGGAAAGTTCCTTAGCCCGACCATTTGTTGGAAATCCAAACAAAAAAATACATGCCTTGTACGGTTTTAGTTGTAGAACCTACCATTTACTTATGGTGGCGCCCCACTGTTTAGATGGTAGCTATAGTAGGCATAGTTCGGAATGTCTATGCTGGTTAAGATTAATATTATACTTTCGAAAAGTTTTGTACACTATGCACTAATAATAATATCAAAGAAACTTTCTCGTATCAAGCATGTTTTATTATCATAAGGAGAAATCTCCTCCAATTCTGCATTTGCATTGTGTGTGTGGCAGGAGGCCTTATGGTAGTTTCATTTTCTAAAAAAGCATTGTGGATTTCAACCTAAATTCTTTTGGTTGTTTTAAAGACCAACTGTTTTTGTTACTCACACCAGTCCCATGACCGACTCAGAGTTTATTGTTCCTTTCCTAAACTATGGGTGCCCACAATTTTTCCACACGAGCAGCTTATAGTTGGGTTTTTCAGATAGTCAGGTTTAGTAGATTATCTGGAGTTAGTCCATTCTTTGGATCACGACTGCACTTGCTTATTGTTGTGAAACGTGATGTTGGTTCGAGCTAGCTTGGGATCAGAGCATTGGATTTGGGGATGCATTCTATTGAAGATATTCTTTCCACTGTGTCTTGTATCTCTGATAGTATTGATATCTGTTGTATCATTTTATTGTATCATATTATATCAGATATTGTATCTGTCATTGTATCAATGTTATATATATTGATATTCTTTTTCTTTCGCTGTATTGTACTTAATGGTGTTATAAGCTCCGGCGAACCAGATTCGACATTTGGATCTGCGGCATTTGAATATGAGTCGTATTCGGTGCCGGTTTTCGAAGGTCGAGTCAGGATCGTTATAGGCCTTTTGGACCCAAATTAGTGAAATAAACAAATTAGGCTAAGTAATTTAATTCACATACTTAACAAATGGACACATATACACAAGTTATATGAAAACAATGCATTTTTTTCAAGTTTTAATCCAAACAATTAATGTAAACTTACATTCATATTAAATAAAATATTTTACACTACATAAAAAGATTAATTTTAGTTTTAAAACATTTTTATTATCAAAAACCTTTATTTTACATAAATGCCCAAGTTACACAAATAAATGCATAAATCCACATTTTGAACTTCAAAACTTCTACAAAAGTTATTTTCTTGCATAGAAAAATATAATAAACCATTTCAAACTCAATTTTATGACCAAAACTCATTTTTAAACCTAATTTCACCTTTTTATTTAAATAAAAAACCTTTAAAAATTAAATGCTTCCTTTAAAAATTATTAAAAGAAGTAATTGGCAATAATTAATAAAATTATTGTATTTTCTCTAAATAAAAACCACTTTCCATTCATTATTAACCCAAACAAAATAAAATAAAGTTCCAAACTTTATTTTCTCATTTTATCACCGAAATTCATTTTTTATTCCAAATAAACAATTTAAAATTTCCAATTTTATTTTAATTCACAATATTAAATTATAAATACCGTTATAATTTAATATTTTCATGTAACCTCCAAAACCAGGGTTTTACAACCACCCCACACATAAACACAAATGGGTTTTTACCTTACGACAACCAAAACACTTTATATGGAAATCCAATGATATTATGAAAATATCTAGGGTTTTCAAGTGAAATAGAACATAGATGAAATGCTTGCATCTGACATTTCAACATATTCGGGTACCAGTAAATCCGTACGACACTCATTGGAAAATGGATTCCATACAATGGCTGAGCTATTGGGGTACCGCCCATCATGGTGCATCTCTAGATAGAATAACATCGAGGACCCCGGTGGGATCCCTTGCCAACACAAGACTGGCCTACCTCTTTCTGGATAGTACCGAATAAGATTACCTCTCGGTTGGGATCAACAACCGTACCGAAGCATACATGAGTTGACAGTAGGGACTCTAGATAGGATTGACCTTACTCGAATAGGAGTGACCCACTTAACTATCTCGTATCTTCCATGTTTTTGTCATTCCTGGTTGATGAGGCCTGAGGCAACGTTTTTACTTTTTATATAAAATTGCCACTTGGAATGCTAACATCGCCTTCCAGATGTTGACGCAATGTCAACACTCAACCATACAAGTCATTCAGGAGATGAATAAACTGAAGGCACTATTTCCACTACACTCATTTTGGAGTTACCCTCAAGATTAGTAGCAAATAGCCCTTGCACTTCAAAGTCTTCATTTTCGACCTTTCCTTTACTCTTTCCAATTCGAACGCATCCGTTGGTTCGGAGTGGTCTTCAGAAAACAACCGGTATCTGATCCCGGTCTCTCCAAACCAACATTCGATCATTTTTAAATGGTAAAATTGTTTATAATGGACCATTCCCCTATTAGGATGTAAGATTTACATATGAACATATGTTCCATATGCTTAGATTTTCATGACCGGCTTATGGAAATTAACCCCTTATATTTATCACGTTCGCTAAATGCGGTATTTATGACAAGTACAAGTCGATTTATTTTCAATTGAACATGTCAGCATTTTAGTATGACTACTTTTATTTATTTGGTTACTTAATAGCATGGGCAAAAGATCCTTTAGTTTTGAACAAATTACTTAGACAAGAAAGTTGGTTAAGATAAATAACCAATAGAGTTTTGAAAGAAACTTTAAAATAACTAAGCTTTAGTTAAATCATAAGTTTAATACTTAACTAAAATTTCATTAATCTTAATTATATCAAAAATTGTACTTTAAACCTTGATTAATAAAAAAATTATTTATAATTAAATTTTAATTGAACTTAGGTTAAATAACATTCATTTAAGAACTAAACCCAAATTAAGTGGATAACTAACCCTTAATTAAATAATAATTAATTAAATAACAAACTCAAATTAAATAATTAATTAAAGTAAATAAACTTGATGAAATTAAAATTAATTTTATTTTATTTTAATTAATCATTATTTAAAACTTCCTTAATTAAAAATAATTAACTTGGATAATAATTTCTTAAACTCTAATTACTTAACCTAATTACATAATTAATTAATTAAATAATAATTATCCTAATTGATAAATTAAATAAATAAATTATTAAATAACTAAAACTTAAGCTTTTGACTTAGTTAATTAATTTGTAATGAGTTTTCAAAAAAAAATCCAAAAGCAAACACCTTAAAATTTGAAATCGTTAAATTTTCCGAACTGCATCCATAGCGATTATCGCTATGGGCGTAGTTCACTAGAATTGTTTTCTAGTGATAACCTTACTTTAACTCTAACGAAAACATATTTGAAACACCAATGGAAGAGTTTTGAAACAAAAAAAGGTGAAAGCTTGTAAAACGTTTACTAAATCCAAAAACTAGAAAACATGCTTTTTATTTTCAAATCGGATCTCAAGTCCTTTGCGACTTTTCAAGGTGCTAACTTCACAGCATTTACATCACATACACTTGGTTTTGTTTTACAAACACACTACCATCATATCATAATCAACCATTAACATACTTATATCCAAAAATATCGTTTAACAACTAAATTACAAATCCAAGCTCAACCACAAACTTATAGTCATATGCCATCAAAACAACATGATATTTCAACACAACAACTAGTATATTTTCACAACATATAGTTCATCAAAATCAAGTTATTTTCTTTTCCAAAAAAAAGAGTTTTCCTCATCGAAACTTAATAACTCAAGGCGAACTTTTGCTAAAACTTGAAAACAACTTAGGATCTTGCAAAAATTTGAAATCTTCGATTGTTTGAACACCCAATTAGGCTCGGCCATGACTAGTAGGGCTCGGCCATATGGATATTGAGCTCGGCTATGTAGGCTAGTGGGGTTTGGATGCTTGTATTTTGGAAGAGAGGTGCTGTAGAGCTTGAAGAAGTGTTTTTGTGAACTAAAAAAGGAGATTTTTAGCAAAAGAAATGATTTTTTCCCAAATTAGAAAATATGAAGAGAGACTATGGATATTACTTCAAGCTTTTAGGAATTTTGAAATAAAGATGGAGAACATGAAACAGAAGGGGTATATATAGGCTTAGGAAAATAATTAAAATTATATAAGTGCTTATATTAAATATGTATACATGCATGCACTCCACTACTCTCCCCCCTTCATTTCCGTCCTCACTTGTACCCCCACCCCCTCCCCCATTTTGGCTATTCATGCCATACACCTTGTACTTTGTGCCGAAAAGATTATTTTTTCATGCATATATATATATATATATGTATATATATATAGACACACACACGCACACACATTTTTCTTTATGAATATTTTCTCTTATTCTTATATATATACACACACTTTTAAAGAGAAGTATATACATGCATATGCACATGTTTCATCATGTTAAAATAGTTTGTAATGTGTGCGTATGTGTTTAAAATAGTGTTGTGACATTTTAAATAACTTTTAACCGATGAAAAATAAAAAATTCAAAAAATAATTTTCGGTCATATTTTCTATTTCTTTATGAACTATATATATTGGTAAACAAAATTAAAAATGATTTTATCATCGTTAGTTATTATTTCAAATAGTTTTATTTGTTAATAAAAATTCATTTACTGATTATTTAAAAATATAATTAAATATCCATTGAAATAACGATTAAATTCTGGGTCGTTACAGGAGGAGTTATATCCTTTCATTTAGTCATCTTTAATATTATTTCAACAATTTGAAAACTCAAACACATACATGTATACATATGTGAAAGACTACAAACTATGTTTTGAATAAAAACAATACACACACATACATATATAGAAACACACACACATACATATATAAACTTTGTAATATATTATATGTTTTAAAATTATATTAACAAATTGAAATCAAACTTTAACTCAAAAGGCACTATGGAAAAAAGTATTTTTGGTGAGGCACAAATAACGCTACCAAAACTTATGTTAGCATTTAAGTGAACGCCGCGGAAAAACATGCAACTAAAAATCCATGATTTATAGTTGCTTTTTTTAGACGCCGCCATAAATTCCTTTATTGCAGCATTTTCCAAACGCATCTATCAATCTTTATTGTGCATTTAGAAAACGCCACCAAAAGGTACCGTTTTACTATAAAATATTTTAGTAGCATTTTCTAATTGTAAAATACAATAGCCTATGATTTTTGTTTGATGATAATAAACATATATATATATATATGTGTGTGTGTTTAAATGTATTTGTTATTGTACTATTTTATTATGTCACATAATTAAATAAATATTTGTTGAATGAAATAAATAACTCAGAATTCATATTGAAACAAATATTTTATTCAAACAAATATTTTACAAATTCAAATAGTACAAATTTGGGCCCCACTGCATATATATACATTTTCAATTACAATACAATTTCAATTTCAACGCATCTTTCAATCTACAACTTTCACCTCACTACATATTCACTCACACTCGTATTTTATCTTCAACTTTGTTCCAACCTGTATCTAGTATTTGAACTATCTGCAAAATTAGCTCTGACGCGGTAAAATTAAAAAAGAAATATTTTGCAATATACAATGAAGTGTGTGTTTGAAAATATTGTTTTCCTCGGTTATTTGGGTTGTTCGTCATCATTTATTTTTAATCCATCCTACACGGATAGCTTGTAAAATGCATAGTGTATCACCATACATGTCACAAGGTCGTGCACACCGATATACACTTGCTTGATAAAATTATAGGGACGGGTGAGCATAGGTCAAATCCAAGCCTAGGCTGGATTCAACCCAGGTGCAATACGAAAACAAGTCAGAAAGTTTCAAACGCATAAGAGCCTGCATATACACATGTGTACATGTACACATGTGCACTACCGCAACATCTCGAATTTCAGCAAAGCACACAACACAAGCATACAAATTCATGACAATACATATGGCACTAGGACATTGCACATGAAACAGATACCACAAGTCGTGTACATGTTCAATTGAATGAGTCAGAGCAGCATTATGTTCATGCAACTGGAATAGGATTCAAGCTCACATGAAGACTAAAATTGAACCATGTTGAATAAAGGCACAGAGCAATTCATAGTGAATCGGAGGAGAATACAACATGAAATGATCAAGTGACAGTGTGTGACAGCAAGTATGATTCAAAGTAAAGCAACCACACTCCAACAAGCACTAATATACATGCACATAGACCAGAGAGCACCATTCATATACACATGAAGCTAAGAACTAACTAAACCTCATGGAGATCACAATCATTAGAATCTGTCAATATCAATTTAACTCAAAACAAGTTTAAGTGATCAGGCTAGTGGCATGACACTTAGGCAACCCAGATCAATGAAGAAATGAACCCCCCCCCACACACTCATGAATGCATACATGTGACAGCCAGTACATATGCATTCAACATACATACAGTTCAAGTCTCGACCACAATATGCTACAACATGAACATGACTTCAAAATGAAACAGATGAAACATTCACCAGACCAAAACCAAGGCCAACCACAAACCAGATTCAGAACAACAAAGACTTCATACTTGATCCAGATAGTGGTGAACACAATGCGGTTTATTCAATGCATAAACATACTTGAATAATACGACAACAAGACCACCAGACTTCATTCAATGGAACCACGCTGCAGTTTCAACTGACCAGAACTGAGGCACACAATGGTATAAGACAGAAGGACAAAGACTTAAAAATGCACAAGAACTAGGCTCACAAACACATATCAGTTAATATAGATATGCAAGCAGTGCAACCCGAAGCAAATGCAAAGCTGTGCTAGAGGAACACACACATAAATACACAATATACATACATATGCACAAGTGTCGACACATGGAGACTCAAAGAAATCAAAATTACAAATTCGACATGGAAGAAAATCGAACACGATCAGTAGTCAATCGAACCATGCAAGGCAGAGTTAAAAATTCAACTAAGGTCAAATATAGTTGAAAAATGAAAGAGCATGATGAACAAGCATCGCAGATTGGAAATATCAGAAAACCAAACACAAGCTGTAGTGACCAAGGATGTTGTAACAATATATCACAAATATATGAACAAGTCAAGATTCAAAATTTCAAATTTATCTCAAATATTCAAATACCGAAGTCATAGGAACTGACTTATAGAAAATTCAAAATATACAGTAACATGAACAAGTCAAGAATTCATCACATCATTCAAGCAAAATCGAACGGCGAAGCAAATAAACTAAAGAATTCAAATCGAAATTACGAACACATATTTAGGGATTTCGTTCCCTATAAAATACCAACATCATCGTCGGCAAAATGGTATTCAAGTTCAAGCAAAATCACTGAGCCAAGATTCAAATTAAAATTTCAAATCAGTAACTCGAATCAAGTTCGAATCAATGCAAATCAATAGAGAAATTAAATGGTAGACATCACATACCATATTTATAGCCTTCAAACTCAATTCAGAAGTGACCATAAGCATAATCAAAGAAGCATTAGAATGAAGTAACTATTGGACTCATGAAACAAATAACAAAGTCGGCCGAAGTACTATAAAAGGGAAGTTATCTCATTTCATATTAGGCTAAAGAAATATTATAGGAGAGCGCTCGAATTAATTCACTTTGGGCTGGCTTTCTAATTTATTTTGGGGCTTAAGTTTTTAAAAGGTTTTTTGTTTTATTTGATGTGTAATTCATTTTTTTAAAATTGCGATTCTTCTAGTTGTGCAATTAGGTTACGAACTACGATGGTGTAGTTTGAGAATTCGCGACTCAGTTGCTGAGTTGTGATAGAGTTTTGAGTGTAGAGTTAGGTTAGTCACTAGCTGGTGTCGCAAGTTTGTGTGTGTAAGCGTCCGACTACTTAATTTCTAGTAGAAACCTTAGGGGTAGCACATAGGCAGGGTTTTGCCGACGCTGGGTAAATTTGTGTATGATCTATTCTACATTACTTTCTATTTGTATTTTTATTTTCGCATTAATGTTTATTATTATTAGTTATCACCCTATTCAACCCCCCTCCTCTTAAGTGAAAACGATCCTACACTAGATACTGTAATAGAGCCAAACCTTATAACTATGTTTATTAAATGCTACCATATATGTTTTGTAGTGTTTCATCAACACTATATATTTTTTTGTAGCGTTTTTCTGCCACCATACGTTTTGGGAGCTTTTTTTACCGCATGATATTTCTATAGTGTTTTCTAAACGGTAGTAAAACATATTCCACCTCTGCTGGCTCATTCTCCCTCTAATTCACTTTGTTTATAGCTCATATTATTAGTAATACATAAACAACCACAAAATATATAAACACATACTCATTCAAACATGAACACATTTAGACATAAACAAAATATATAACACATACACATTCTAACACATGCACATCAAACGTAAGCACATTCAAACAACCACAAAATACGTAAACCACTGCATTGACATAAACAAACTAGTTCATAACCGAATGGTAGTTTCAAGGCAAGAAGTTAACTGTACATAGAGAAGTTTGCACAACTAAACTACTATAAATAATATGTCATAATAGCGCTACAGCCAAAGTACAATAAGCAACTGAACTAAGCAAGTACAATAAATGATCAAACTACCTAACAAGTACCATAAACAACTAGTGCTACTGCCGATCATTTCTTCGGAAATGTTGATCTACCTATGAACAAATAATAATCAACAATGGGACTCAAGTTATTATCCATACCGAGACTTTATCCAAATGTGATATTGTAAATGTGTAATGTGCTATTGCAAATATGATAATGGCATGTGATACCTAAGCTATACTCGAAGATTCATTCAAAATATCAACTACAATAATACTTATCAACATATGTGACAATGGCATGCTTTCAGTGATAAGACAATATGAAGGGCATACTAGACAGTAACCTTAAGAATGTAACAAGAGGGGTTAAAAAATGACAATAACCATATAATAGTTTCGGCAACGACCCCATATAATATACACTCATATCCAAAATACTGTATCATTGCAACAAAGAAGGCAACAAGAGCAAAATATTAAAGAGCAGCAACACTCAAATAAACTAGTACCTATATCTAGACGACAACAAGCATTTTTAATATTTCAAGGCTTAGGGTGCGTGCCATATAAATTCAACAAAATGAACAAAGTAGAAAGGATAGTGACGAAGTGGAAATCAAAGTAATTTTGCATTAGCGTGTGACATTTCACAGAAAAGGACCATTAAAATAAACAAAGTCAAGGTACATGCAAAAATAATAATAAAAAACAAGCGGTCATGTCTATATTTTCAAGGTAATAGACCATATAAACCGACAGGGACGAAAATTTTGCAACTGACTATTTAAAAATATCTCAAGGAAATTATTTTGGAGCAATAACATGACATATAAACTGATAGGGACTAAAATATTTTAAGCCGTTGGTATATTTAAAAACGAACAAAGTTAAGGCAGCGAAAAATCAAATAAGTCATACTACAAGCCATAATACCAGCTAAAATAAACAAAATGACAATATAGTTCAATGCCATAATACAAAGCTAAAATGAACATGATAAAGCAATCACAAAATGAAACTGGCAGGGAAAAAGAAAGAAAATAAATAGCAACCACAACTTGGCGTAGGCAGAGATGAAAATAAAGCAATATTTGGGCACTACCAGGGACAATGTTTGTATTCAAACATGAAAATAAATTACACTGACGCTGACATGAACGGATTCAAAACCGTGATATCCTCAAGAACAAAATATTAAGGTATTAGTGGACTTTATGTAAAGTCTGGAAAAGGAACTTATGAGAAACATAATGTAGAATATATGATTGGACTATAAGTAATTTAGCTTGTGTGGTTTCTCTATAGAAATAAACACTTCATAAGATGTAGTTGGACTATACGTATCTTTGTCAATAGAGTGAACACTTCAGAAGAGAAAGAATCATATGCAAAAGGAAAGGCATCTGTTAAATGCTAAAGTATATTTTTTGAATTTGAAATGTTACTTAGGTACAACATATCACTGGGACAACATAACACAAATCACATGTCGATATATGTTTGAATCACGCTACGCAAGTTTCGAACTTATGACCTCTCGCACCAAAATCGAATCACTTAACCACTAGAACAATACTTTGCTAAAGTATATTAGCAAAGTAGTATAAGCATTAGTGTTAAATCTTCTGCATAATGAAAGACATCAAATGCTGAATTACATGCCTTTCATTTTGTTTACCTAATTACTTTTGCAATCAGCCAAGCTATGATGGTACCAAAGGCATCTTCCATGCACGTAAACTCCGATGTACGTCTCTGTAGAATTGCATTTGGAATTCTCACAATTTCAACCCAAACTTTTACAGCATCACGTCCCAATGGACGACAATGGACCATCGTTATTGGATCAGTTGAAGTAATAGTTCCTTCAGCCACTACTTCGTTCGTTACACCCACATCAATCAACTTGCATTTATTTTCTTTTGCAAACTTTGCAATCGAATGGAAAAAAAGAGATTATTATGCAGAATATATACATATACATAAATATTGAATATATATACAATATTTATAATTTTCGTACAACCTAAGATAATGCAATGCATTAAACTTTGGTTCTTTTTCTATGGATTATTATTAAATAATGCACCTGCCCAAAATCACGTGCTAAAGTGCTAACATAAACATGCATTATCACTTTATTTTTTTGGTGTGATTTTGTATTGAAATCACAACATAACTTACACCCATTTGCAACTCTAGGTATTTCATTCATTTGTTTGTAAAGAAAACCTGCAAAGAAAAGTAATAACATCGACACACAAGAACCATAGTTATATTCATAATAAATGATAGAAAGAAGAACTGGTCTGCATTCCATTATATATCGCTGACTAGGACTATTTAAACTTATTTTCTAACTTCAAGCTTCAATCCAACTTTAAACTGAACATGGTCTCTTTTATAAGTTGGCAGTTGCTTCTCCCTTCTCTTTGTACAAACAAAACAACCAAACATCTCTAGTCCCAACTATAACTACAATATAGTAAACTCCCCTAAATTATTCAAGTTCAAATTCAATTTCAAAGAAAAGAAACAAAAAGGTATAAAGAAAAACATGGAGAAGGAGAAGAAGACTATGGTGCAAAAACTAATTCATGGGAAAAAAATTCATAATATAAACTGCAGAATATTTACTTACATGTGGTTTCTTCACGATTATGGTTGTGTTTCTTATGGGAGAAGTCACACAGTTACATTCTCATTTCCATTTACTTTATCAACTTCAACTTTAGATTACAGCCATGCTACTTTCCTACCAACTGCATCTCTAATGCACGACGTATCAACCATGGGTCACCACAAGTAAGCATCTTCGTTTTTTACATTGTCCACCTAAATCACAACGATAGACAGACCGAGCGGAATACCATAAACAATATGTTCTGGATCACTCGCGTAGATTCTTCTTTGGCAACTACCCCTTCACGTTCATTCCAGCCATAAATCTTGCATTTGTGGTCTTGGGTGTTGCTGTTACTCTAAAAAGGAGAAGTGTAAATCAAGAGTTTAGTGATTAAGTGAAAATATTGTACATGACATATGTGTAAAGTAAAATTTTGAAATACCTACGAGAATATTGTGAATTGTAAAATTTACCGTACTAACTTCATTCATGTGTCCTTGCAGGGCCATCTTAATGCAAGTAGATGGCCATGCTACTACCTTATTCTCAGCGTTTGCTAGTATTGTCATATCAGGTCTAGGCCACCATAAATAAGCATTTGATTTTTCCATGAAATCTATAATAATGCTCACAGAAATTTGGCCCAATATGAATGACATTGCCAACCTCATTTGGTTCATCGAACAACACTCTCCCACTGGCATCAACTTCAGAGGTTCCATCCAATTCAACAACGAAAATACGTTGTCATTACTCTACAATTATTCAACCGAAAATTATTTCAATTACCGGGTCAAAAACTAAAATCCAAATGTTGTTTCTCAGTAATATAATTATTTTTTTACCCATTTTGGTGTGCTCCCTTCTTTCGAACTTTCTTCACCCTATGCCAAAGCACTAATATTAGGATGTTTTAATCTTAGGAGCACTTAAGTGGATATGCACAATTAAATCACAAATAGCTATCAATTATATTGACAATTAGTTTACAAGGTATCTAAAATTTAATGAGTCAAAAAAGTTATAAAGGAAACGGCATGCTATACCTATTGGCATCAAAATTAACCATCAACACCCAATTACAAGTGAAAGCACTAATATCCAGTCATAAATCACAGATAGAGTATATGTAAAATGTATAATATGAAGAATAGCCAAATTTAAAATGAAAGCAGTAAAAAAGACAAGATGTATAGTGGTTTGGCTAACTCCGACCTACGTCCACTCCAGAAAAATTCTTTTTATTATATTGAAATTTGATTACAGTCACATTCCGGAATTTCGAAAACAAAATGGCAGAGTAGCCTTTAGGTGGAAGATGAAAAGAAACAGAATGTAGATCCCTTTTTCTGAAGCCACTCCTGTTGTATTTATAGGGGTAATCTCGGCTACAGGGCGTCCTCACCTACATGGGCCCACCACCATGATTGTCGAGCCTAACTCGTCCACCTTATGTTGATCCAAAGTCAAACCCGAAATTACCAGTGTGCTGACCCGAAGTAATCTCTATAGTGACCCAAAGTAGCATGATCTCTAGCCTAGGCCGATCCCGTCCTATCTCCTCTCAATGCCGGCCGGGAGCTGGAGCCATGCTGACCCGAATTCCACCTCGTAGCCGACCCAGAGCAAAGTTAATGCCGACCTGATCCAACCTTCTTAATGCCGACCCCATGTTCCCTTCCTTGCCGACCCCATGTCCAAATACACCGACTCGGAGTAAACGCCATAATAAGCCGAAGTACTGCCATATTCCGACCCCACGAAGTATGTCGGCCCAAAGCGCACCCTATTACCAACCCAAAGCTAAGTGAATGTCGACTCGAAGTAATGCCGACCCCAAACAATATGCCGACCAGACTTTGCCTTCTTGCCGACCCGAAGCACCCAGTATGTGGACTTGTAGCCAAAGCTATGCCGACTCGAAGTACTTCCAACAACGGCCCTAAGCAATGCCGACCTCAAGTAAATATGTCGACTCAAAGCCAATCACTCGCCGACCCAAAGTGAACTCGATGGTGACCTGAAGCAAACTCTAAGCAACTCATCTCTTTACAAAATCCATATTCCAAATGCCCTACGTCGTTTATCCATCGACCATGCTCAATCGGCTTCATATCCATACTTATTATCCGTAATTGATTATCCATCCATCCGTTTGAACCAAATCCATAATATTCCAGTCTCGATAATCGTGCAGTCGATTGGGTTAAATCCACATGTATGTTGCCTTGCCAAATGATGGGATAACACATTGCCCCCTAAAACATGCCTTACGATCGGAAGATGTGTTTTGTACTGCCATAAGTCCAAAATCCAAAGTCCATGATCCATTGATCACCATATCGCCAATCCAATTCCTTGATCTCACTGGATCGTTAGTGAAATCCATGACTGTTCCAAGTCGATATACAATTCCAAATCCATTAGCCGAATCCAAGGTCTCTCCAGGTCGTTTTATCCAAGTCCGAGACCTCTCCGGGTCCTATAATCCTAATCCGAGACCTTTCCGAGTCCAAATCCAAAGCCAGGACCTCTCCAAGTCATGTATCCAAAGTCGGGACCTCTCCGTGTCCATACCCAAATCTAGGACCTCTTCGGGTCCAAACCCAAATTCGTTGACCTCTTCGGATCATTTTATCCTACTCCAGCCTCAACTCTATGGTCGAGGGCTTATCCATGGTTTTTCTTCTCCAGCTACGATTCTCCGCTCGAGGACTTAATCCGTGGGGCATCCTACTCCGATCTCAATCCCCAACCGAGGACTTAATCCGTGAATATCGTTTTTCGGCCTCGAGTCTCTAGTCGAGGACTTAATCCTTGGGATATCCAACCTCGCCCTCAATCCCCAATCGAGGACTTAATCTTGAGCATCATTCTCTGGCCTCAACTCTCTGGTCGAGGAATTAATCCGAGTTTGAGGTCGTCCTGTCGCTCTCCGGTGAAGGGACTCATAACTAGCTGTTATTGCCCCGTCTCTTCGGTCAGGGCCATAACCGTGACCTGTGAAACCAAAGTTTGCAGTACATAAAAAAACAAGATTTCATAAACCCGAGCACCACGGTTCACCATCATCTCAGAGAGTGCCTAGGGACCGTCCTCGATCCCGTACATGTGTACGTGACGTAGCCGCATTACTACAGGATTATTACTTATTCCATGCCATCAAGAGATGAGACCCATGCCCTTATGCCAGGCTTGCTCCGATTTGTGGTGGATGATGGCTATCAGGTTCCATTACCGCTATCCATTTCCAAGCATAGCCATCGAAATCCATGCCCCTATCTCCATGGGGAGTTGTGCTAATCCATTCTCCTTGGTCGAGGTTTGCCCTCGGTTGATCCAATCAATATCTAAACCTGCCGATTTCTGCTACAAGTCTTGAATTTCAATTTCCAGATTTTCTAGCATCCATTACTGGTCTCCGATTGTCATTTCCATCTTGCCCCCAAGTCCACAAGGGAATCAGAGCTTATCCTCTTCCAAATGCGCCTTAGAGTTCTGATCCATGCCAAAATCCATAGCACCATCCAATAGCTAGCCAAGAATTGTCTTTTCCCTGGTTCTGATCTTGAATTTCCTCCTGTCTTTTTAGCATCCTTTCCTGCATAGTATCCATCATTGTTTCCAACTTGTCCTTGCTCTTTGTCCCCTTTTTGATTTCCTAACTATTGCTTCCTGGATCCAAATATCCATGCCTCTAGATCTATGATCCAAGCTTCTAAATCCCCGAGTGCTAGCTTTCTCAGTGAATGCATCAAAATGTTGGTGTTAAAATTGACCACCAATACCCAGTTACAAGCAAGAGCACCAATATCCAATCATAGATTATAGACAGAGTATATGCAGAAAGTATAATAGGAAGAATAGCCAAAATTAAAACGAAAGCAATAAAAAAGACGATGTTTATAGTGGTTCGGCTAACATCGGCATACATCCACTTTGAAAAAAATCCTTTTTATTATACTGAAATTTGATTGTAGTTACAATTCGGAATTTCTAAAATGAAAATGGCAGAGTACCCTTTAGGTGGAAGATGAAGAGGAATAGAATGTAGATCCCTTGTTTTGAAGGCACACCTGCTGTATTTATAGGGGAAATCTCGACTACAGGGCCTCCTCACCCACAAGGGCTCACCATCATGATAGCCGAGCCCAACTAGTCCATCTTATGCCGATACAAAGTCGAACCCGAAGTTACTAGTGTGCTGACCCGAAGTAATTTTTGTAGTGACCCGAAGTAGCACGATCTCAAGCCTAGGCTGATCCTATCCTATCTCCGCTCAAGGCCGACCCGGAGCTGAAGCCTTGCCGACCAAAAGTCCACCTCGTAGCTGACCCAAAGTCCACCTCGTAGCTGACTCGGAGCAAAGCTAATGCCGACCCGATCCAACCTTCTCAATGCTGAAACCATGTCCAAATACACTGACCCAAAGTAAACGCCACAATGGCCTGAAATGCTGCCATATAACAACCCCTCGAAGTATGCCAACCCGAAGTGCTCTCTAATGCCACCCTAAAGTTAAGCGAATGCCGAACCAAAGTTGATGTTGAACCCAAACAATATGTTGACCTGACTTTGCCTCCTTGTCGGCCTGAAGCATCCAGTATGCCGACCCGAAGCCAAAGCTACGTTGACCCGAAGTACTTCCAAAACCGACCCCAAGCAATGTCGACATTAAATAAATATGTCGACCCAAAACCAGTCACTCGCCGACCCGAAATGAACCCTATGGTGACTCGAAGCAAACTCTAAGCAACTCATCTCTTTCCAAAATCCATATTCTAAATACCCTGCGTCGTTTATCCATCGACCATGCTCAATCTCGGCTTCATATCCATACTTATTATCCGTAATTGAGTATGCATCCATCCATTTGAACCAAATCCATAATATTTCAGTCTCAATAACCATGAAGTCGATTGGGTTAAATCCGCCTGTATGTTGCCTTGCCAAAAGGCGGGTTAACAATACATAACTTCGACACTTGTCATTTTGCCAAGCTTCGTATAGCAAACAAGCAGTAAATGTGAGTCTCTGTACACCATTGTATATTTATTACACTCAAACTACATCCACATGCCAAATCAAACCATAATTTTTATCAGATCATGGTTACAAAGTTTTCAAAATATATTATCTCAACATGAACCAATTAAAAAAAACTACTAATTTTCAAATTATATTTTCAAAATATATTTACATCAGTTGTAAAATCAAATGAGGTAGGCACAATTGCAAGCATATGCTCATAAAGCTCTTTCTAAGCAATACTATCTTGTTCAATAATTTTTATGTGTATTTCACTAAGAACATGGTAAATTTTCGTGTGTGTGGATCAAATTGAAAGAGTCAATTATACATATTAGTAGTGCACTTCACATCTTTATACTAAAAAATTAAGCACTACAAACAGAAAGAAAAATCAAAATTCCATCAAATAACAAAAGGTTATGCTAGTTTTACCAGGTTGGTCCTGGTGTGTTGAACATTGTATAATAGAAATCATGTTTGTAACTTATCAGAAACGCGCACAAAAGGGGGGTTTCCTCATCTTAACAAGTCATAACAAGAATCATTTTAAGTTGCCCCTATTTTCCAAAGCAGCCATTGTTCAAAGTTTTAGTTGATCACATTTGTCTTATACCTTCTAGCTTTTCAAATGTACTTTGTTGTCGGTTGATTTTAGAAAATGACATTAAATGGAGATGGCTTTAGTTTGTATATTTTGCATTAAATGCATTAATTAAAATATAGTTTGACATATTTGCATTGTTCTTAAATTTGTATGAAACTTAAATATCCCTTATTTTATATTTTACATATATAAATTACTTTTAAAAGTTTATCTTCTTGTCCACCAACATATGACCAAACTCTTTAATTCTGCCTTTTATTGTTGGCATTGAGATATTTGTTTATCACTAGACTGGGCAAAGCTAGCTTTGTTAAAGTGCAACTCCTTCCCAGTGCCCTTAACCATCCTGGTTTATCTTGTTCCAGTACATATGCAAGAGCATCTCCATTGATATTCTATGACAAGATGGACTGTGATAGGCTGTCAATTTTTTTAATCTCCTATCACATAAATAAATACAGACAAATATTGTATAATGGTAAAAGTTTAGACAATTTTAATATACTGGTAAAATAAAAAATTCTTACAATAGTATATGCAGTTTCCACGGTCACTGGTTCAACATTTTTTTAACGTGAGATTTAATCCAAACATCAACTTTAGTCACGGACGTTGGATCTGGACTTTCGTTTTTCTAATTTTAGAATAAACATTAAATAATTAAACTAATAGGTATTAAATACTATTAAATAATGCTATACTTAATTAACTAACCATGTCCTTAGTCAAAATAGTCATTTCCCTATATCCAGATGTATGTGGTAGTTGTTTATCCCTAAAGGCTGAATATTTCTAACTTCATTTCTAAAACAATGGAAGGTGTTATAATTTAGCAACTAGAAGTATAAAAAGATGATGTACTCAAATAAGTGAATTTAAATGGTGTACTCAAATAAGTGAATGCAACATACATAACATTTACTCATGATGAGTTTATAAATAACATGATGAATTTTATGGCATTGATTTTATTGTAATTATAAAAAAATAATTAGACATTTTGGAAATATGATGATCATTTGGATACATATAGCAGCCAATAATTATAGTGATAATTAGACATGTAACTAGCAACATATGAATTAGAAAAAAGGAAAGAGATCGCCAAAACATCAACAGAAAACCATATGAGGCTTATCCAACATTTTAAAAGTACAAATGAGCATCAAATATGTTACTTTATAAAGCAATATATCAAATACAATGCACTCATTTTTCATAGAATCATGCAATCATGTTAGGCCACTTCTAGGATGCAATCATGTTCCGCCATGGTTGGTGATGAGAGGGGATTAAACTTGGATATTACACCAGATAACCATATATGCTACACAATAAACCAGAATACATTTTTTTCGCAAAGCATAAACTCGGGTATTATAACACATATAACTACAACACTCCTATTATTAATATCCAAAAACATCTGTGATCAAGGGAGTATTATTACACTATGGTATCAATTTTATAGAAATGCTAAGAATGCTCCCTTAACAAAACTTGCAATCCCCAATATAACAAAACTTTCAATCCCCAGTTTCGGAACAACAGCCCGAGAGATAGAGATGGGTAACAATAGTGTAACTCACCGACTAGACTTGAACATGGCTTTGAAAATAAGATTCTGACCTCATAAATCAAACTTATTAAAATTTCATGAGTAGAACAACAACTTAAGGGCATCGATTATAATGAACGATATGATTTAAGCTACCATAACAAATGTATACAACAAATTTTAACTGTATCCATAACATAACCATAAATCTAACATCTGGGACACGGCTGAAATAAATTATAACATAAAAATACCTTTTGTTGTAAAATTAACATAATGTTACCTTAAACTCTGGATTTGTTTTCGCCTTGACAAACTTTCTCCGTTCGTTCATGCTTTTGATGTTGGAGGTTTCAGTTCAACCCTTTCCTTTTTGTTCTCTGCTTTGCTTAATTTTCGAACCAATATGCTTTTTAAGGATCTCCAAATTGTTCCATTGTTGATATACGACTTTTCTTTGCCATTCCTCTTCCAATTTATATTTAATCTGCAATAATGCATGAAAACATGATATTAACACTATAAAACATGATATTAATAATAACTAGTTTATCAAGCAAAGGTCAATGGAGAAAACTGCTATTATGGTGTCTAATGGTGGAATATTATCTCATGTACAAAGTGCAATAAAAAATTTAACAAGGCTACTTTATATTTATTGTGGAAGATGTATTTATGGACAAAGCTGCATGCTTATTACATATCAACCGTGCGTTGGAATATATGCACAACAAGTTGAACCTTCATGCAACAAATGAAGCAAAATTTATAGATCATGATTCTTATATACAGGTAAGCTTCTTCACCCAATAGAAGGCTTATAAACACCTTCATATATTATTATATGTTGAATACAATAATGCAAGTAACTTTTAGTCTAGTTACAAAAAAGCAAAGTAAGCTTTGAGCAGTTGCTTACCAGTTATGTCTATATTAGTGCTAATCAAAATTATTAACGTAATTGTGCATACTAGTGATCTTGAAGCTAGAGATTCCATATTACTAATTATTATTATTTTTCTCTTATCGATAGTTATTTTTTATCTATCTTTCGTTTGTTTACTGGAAGAAAATTTTACTATAACTGACTGTTTCTCCTCTTTAGAATGAAGGCTAATAATTGTACGTCTTGACTTGTTGGATAATTCAAATAGGCAGGGATTTCTATTGTGTACTTCTAGCTTCTGTTCAAGTTTTTACTTAGGAATTAAAGAATTAACCTTTGTTTACAAAGAAATTCAAAATAATCTTTTGCAAACTTTAAAAACAATTATAAAATATTTTTAAATATATTTTAAAAATAAAGGATAAGAAAATGAGAAATAGAGATCATCGATTGTTGCCAAGGACTTGAACAATATTCTACGACTCTATATACTATACCATAGTCTTGAGATATTCATATCTTGGTCTTTATGCTCAGGGGTCTTCATTTCCATTCTTTGAGTCTTTTATACTGTACAGTCTTTGATTAAATATCCATGTAATATCCTGCGCTATACACTATATAACATGGCACAACATTAGTATCCATATATTATATAAATGTATGTTGTTATCAAGTTTGTTATCATTAAATCAATAACTAGGTATTAACAATCTCCCTTTTTTTGATAATGACAACCATTAAATATTCTTATATAAAATATGATATAACTCTATAACGACCTAGAATTTCAGTTATTCAAAATGAGAATATTTAATTGATTTTAAATATTCAACAGTAAATTTTATTAGTTGAATAACTTATAATTCAAATATCTTGATTTAATTAGATAATTAAATTGTCAATTTAATATTTGAAATTGCAGAAATAATTGATTTTGAATTTTATGTGAATTTTTCGTATCAATCGGATTTACGATTTGGTCGTGCAAAGCATAAACGCGTAGAAATTAACTTAAGTAAATTTAATTAAAATAATTCAATTTGAAAACCTATCTTCCAAATATGATGGATTTGGCTCCCGATATATATTCCATTGTGTTTGGAATAGGGGTAAAATATTATAAACGCATGGCAGCATGCTTCGTTTGGAGTTCGAAATATTTTCGGATGAATAGTGTTTTAAAACGTTCCCACATAAGGATCCCCACACCCAAACCCTAACGCTAATAGAAGGCCAGCCGCCTCTAATATTCAATGGCCTAGAAAGCACGAAATTTCTTCCCTCATTTCCTCTCAATCCATAAACAATTACGCAAAATTTTCAACTAAGAAATTGTAGAGCTAAGTGAGATCTTTCCATCCATACGGATATGATTATCCAATTTACAGCGAGGAGTGAGAAAAAGGGCCACGTATGCCTCATGTTCAAGCATGATTTCTGAAGCCAATGGGAGGCCGAGTTCGACATAACTCATGGCGAGGGTGGAGCTTGTGTAGACAAATGATTTGGTGATGGCCGATCGAATTCTAATGGGTCGTGGAGGGAGCGGCAATGATGGGAAGTCTACCGTCGATGGATTTCTTACGCGTGTATCATCCTGGAGCACGAAAGAAGGAGAAAAAGGGAATGTGGCCACATCTACTGTATATGAAACGAACGACCAGGATTTGCCTAGGTTAAAATAAAAAAAATTGTAAATAATTATATATTTAAATTCGTGTAAACTTATAAATTGCGTAACTTATTTATACGAGGTGGAAATTGGACGAAACAAGTTGCATTGGGTTCGTATTCGCGAACAATACGCGACGGAGCTGGATTGGAATGATTTGGAGTTGTTAGGAATTTTGGGTAAAATTAAACATTCATTTAGTTTTACTCGAAATAAAACGATGCAACGGCTAATGGAATCAAAGTGGATACAAGTCACTCTTTCTAACTCGCTTATATTTTATATAAGTGAGAATAAAATTATTTTATGTTGTTTAATGACTGTTTGGGTGATATATATGTATGTGTGTGTGTGTGTGTGTGTGTATATATATATATATTAATTAGTTTGGATATATTCCCGCATATTTTAGTGGATGAGACCATATACGTTCCCGTGTATGAGCGGATGACCTTTTGTATGCGCGTCTGCCTCGAAGCGGACATTGTACATATTTTCTCATATGTATATTTGTTGCAGGTGACGGGTTGGAGGGATCCAACAGGATTACTCACCGGTTTTGATTATTATTTACAGATATTTTCATATATGCTTTTATCATGTATCATGTGATACGTAATGTTTGGATGCCATGATGGATATGATTGATGCGAATCCCCTTATTTAGCGCTTTTGCAACATTGGGCCATTTTTTGAATTTTAAAAAATATTAAAATTATGATTTCGAATTTAAAAGGGATTCCATAGTAATTTTGAAAATAAATATATGTTTTATTAATTTTTGAATGGTTAAGGAAATGAATTTGTTATAAATAAATAAAAAGTTATAATTTTTATATTATAAAAATTATGGTTTTGTGAAATATACTTAAACATGTTTTTTGAAATATGAAGTTAACTATTTTGTAAAATAAGTTAAATTGAGATTTTGGAGTTATAATAAATGGTCTATATATATATATAAGATTTATAAAATTGACATTTTATAAATAAAAATAATGGAATTATAAATGAGTTTTGTAAGTGTTAAAATGAAGTTATAATTGAATCTTATAAGTAGATAAGATTTATAAATTTATGAAGTTGTAAAAAGAATGAATTTGTAAATAAGATAATTATAAGTAAATTAACTTACAATTGGATTTTGAAATATAAATGAGATATAAATGGAATTGGTTAATAAAGGAATTTTTATTATGGAAGTTTTTATAAAATAGAAATGTGAATTTTAAACACTGTTTTTTAAATGTGAAATCAACTTATTTTGA
Organism: Allium cepa; assembly: GCA_030765085.1. NCBI lineage: Eukaryota > Viridiplantae > Streptophyta > Magnoliopsida > Asparagales > Amaryllidaceae > Allium > Allium cepa. Next base: position 8,032,881 of record CM060941.1, read on the forward strand.
TAAGTTAAATATGGATTTTCATAAAAGGAATTATATTCACGATTTTGGACAGTGAATAATCCTTTAAATTAAATAAATTTTTTGGAAAGTGATATTATAAAATGGAGTTTAAATGGTTTGAAAATAAAATGATTCGAAATTACTTATAATTAAAATTAGTATATGGAAATATTTTCCAAATAATATTGAAATGGTTTTGGAATTATGTCTTTTTAAAGATAATTTAAAGTATTAAATTTAGAAAAGTGATTTAATTAATGAATGATTTAATAAATCAGGCCTAGTGACTGCTTTAGTTCTAAATTTATATTTTTGGCCATTTTGATTTCTAGACTTGATGTGGAAACTATTTAGTCATACACTTAGCACGTAGTTATCTGTGTGGGCTTGATTATCGTTTATGTTGAGAATGTTGACTCGTGTAGTGCAGAGTGATTACTCCAATCTATCGAGCTTCCTTCTTGGACGAAGGATAGAAAGTTGAAAGTTGGAGATTTTATAAGCCTATGAGACTTAGTTTCTGTGTGAGGTTTAGAAACGCTTTTGCGTTATTGGTGCGAAGACACCAGGATCAAATTTATTTGAAAACCACTTCAAACCAACATATATGAGTTTAATTATGCAGGTTATTGGAGATATTGATATTTAGAATTTTCATAGTGAAGGACTGCTTTTTGATTGTTTGGGGTAAAAATCCCAATATACATCCAGTAGCAGTAGTCTCTTCGTTGTGAAATATCCAATGTAAGGACTATTTGCTATTAATCCTAGGGATTTACTGACAGGATGTAGTAGGAAAGTACCTTCGGTTGTCCTGTTCCTAGAAAACTTGTATGGACGAGTGTCTGACATTACATTTCTAAGATTACGTACGTTGGTTTTTACAAACGTACATTTGTGGGTGGCGGTGAAGACAACTTCTCTTAGCTTAACATCCTCCTTGAGGCGTACGAGCTCAAGGTTGTATTTTTATGGAAGGCAATTAGTAGTCAATGGAAATGGCAATGTAGAATTCAAAGTGATCTGATATGTGGTATGTGAAAGGTAATCGTTACTTTAGGCATCATCAATCGAAAATGACCGAAACAGGGTTAGATGCAGCAGGACTTAGTGGGTCATTCCTAATTATTATACGATCATCCCCTTCTAGATATATTTCTTTCCGCTATGACGTTCGAGATGCAATTAATATGGTTTTTATGCTAGAGGGCCTTCGAAAAGGTCTGTAATGATCGGCGGATGACGTATTCGACACTACCTAGTTATAGAGGTAGGCCGATCTTATGTGGGTAGAGGAACTTTGTGATGGTTTCTCGGTACATTCCTCTTGAGATGTAATGCCGGAAAGTAGTCCCTTCACCTGGTCGTTTGTATGGAAATCCAAACTCCACTACGTGCTTACCATTTTGTTTATGGAGCTTAGTATGCTGGAATTTAATAATGGTTACAATTTCAGCTAATTTAATTATTATTTGTATACTAGAAACTAGTATAATATAACATGATTTGATATGAAAGGTTTTGGTTATCGTAAGGTAAAAACATGTTTGTGTTTATGTGTAGACGTGTCTTAGAGATACTTTTGTTTTGAAAGAAATTTTTTGGTAATGTAATAAATATAGTTGAGTGAGTTTACTTACGCTGATTTACTAGACTGATCCAGACGTTCTTCACTTTCAATGCTTGGGTCATATCAAGTATATTTACAGGTTCAGATTTGGTGCTTTTGGAGCTTCAACTGGCGAGCTAGAGATCTTCATGCCATATACATGTATCTATTTAATTTTCGCTGCTTTGTTATTTAAATTATCAGCAATTGTAAGGACCAGTTATTATAACTGTCTAGGCTGATGATTAATGATTGATTGTTGAACTCTGATTGATGTATGTATATACCGTTTCTCTTTTGTAAAGATTATTAATTCATACTACATGTTATTCTGCTGCGATGTGAGATTTTGTATTGTTCTGTTTGTTTTTTCTCTTCTCTTCTTCTCTCTTCTTTCTTTCTCTTGACTTTCCGTCACTCTGTGCTTTTTTGGTCGGACATGTGTGGTTTATTTTCTATTCAAGGGGTTTAGATTTGCAAGTCGTCACGCATGGTATCAGAGCTTAGGTTTAGTATATTCCTAGGCTTTGATGTGTACTCAGTATAGATAGGGTCAGTACCACCCTAGATTGAGTTTGAGTGTATTATATATATGAGCGCATATTTGTTAGTGATTATAAAAATGTTTTATATTGTATTTACTTATTGTTATCCCGCTTTTTGGCAAAGCCGTGATACCAAAGGATTGGTCAAAAACGAGAGACAATTCGCCTCAGAGATTGGTCGCATTCCACTTCACTATGGATATCGATGAATTTTTTCCGAGCCCGGATCAGGCTACAATTGATAGGACATGGCAACCAAATCCACAAGGACCAAAGTTTCAAGTTTCAAGTCAATCCGAGTTCGTATGCTCATGATATGATGGATTCAATTTGAGAGAGACAAACCTTGCTCGGTTCGAATCCATATAATACCCCATAGTTCGAATCGATGGACTTCGCATCAGGTTCGTATCCATCGGTTCGACTCCATCTACTCCGAATCCATCGAGCAAGCAAGCAGTTCGACTCCATCCAAGTGGCCATGCTTCGACTCCATCAACCACGCATTGCTTCGAATCCATCACCGCGTGCCTAAAGTTCGAATCCATTGGAGCATTCCCACCTTCGAGTCCATCAAGGAAGAGTCCTTCGAATCCATGCAGTTGAGCAAGCTCCGACTCCATTCCCTGCTTGTCTTCGAATCCCCATGTTGAGGCGACTTCGAATCGATCTACAGTAGCCTATTTTGATCGATTCGAATGAGTACCAGTTCCATCGATTCGAAGGAAGCGTGCCTTCGAATCCAACACCTCGAATCCATTAAGTAAACGCGGCTAAAACCTCGAAGTCGACCCATTCAACTCGGAGCAATAAGTGGATCGACACGAAGAACGCACACCACGTCATCATTCTCTCGCGCAGGAGCATGGATTCGACCCTATGGATTCGAACCATATCGATTCGAACGAATCCATAGGACGAAAAACACCATCTTGAATCGATCATATCTCTTAATCCAGTGATCCAAATGCCATGAAATTTTTACAGGAGTGTTCCTATATGTCGAAGAATGTCCACGCCAAGTTTCATCACGATTGGACACCTTTTTGATCGATTCGAACCAAGGGTCGAATCGATCCCAAAGTGGGCCCGGATCTCCAGAATTCGGGCGTATGGGCCCCCTCACGTGCCAGAAGCGGTCTACTGGATTTTTAGGAGAAATATCAGCCTCCTACACCTATAAATAGAGCCCCAGGTCATTCAGAAAAGAGGATCGGAATTCTGAAGCGCCAAGACTCTACCGGATTCAATTCTACACCTTATCATCGTTGTTGCATTCAAGTTTCAGAGCTATAGTCCATTGTAACTTGCTGTAATCACTGTAATCATCAAGAGAATATAAATAAAGATAGAAAACTTCAAAGTGGACGTAGGCAAGATCGCCGAACCACTATAAATCCTGTGTCGTTTACTTGTTTTTTGCTGTTTCTGTTGAAGGTCCATCATTTTTGTTATCTACAAATTTTTAATTTGTGATTTGTGACTGCGAACGGGTGCTTTCACGACTTTTGGGTGTTTGTGGTCAATTTTGACGCAAACATTTTGGTGCTTTCACTGAGAACGGCTGATTCAGGATAATTTGAATTTGAAGGCTTAAAGATTTAGATCTAATAACCATGACAAGACAAACAAGTAAGAAACAAAGGCCAGAGAGAAGTTAACACCAAGGAAGTCAAGAGGCTTCTTCAGGAGCGAATCAGGCATCGATCTTCATCACTAAGGATGAGATGGAGACAATGATGAAGAAACAAGAGGAGTTGATCCAAAGTTTATTTCAACAGATAGGACAACTTGGAGCGCAGAATCAAGGAGTAACCAGAGTTCAGAACGGAGCAGGACCATCCGATGTAGCACCTGGAGTAGGGGGCACACACATGGAGAATGTTGACCCAATTCTAGAGAGAGAGAAGGAAGCATCTGTACAACCTGAGAGTAGCAAAGGAGTGAACGCTCAGTCAAGGGGGCAAATCCCAGAATTCCCTCGTGGACTCGGGGGCAGGTTGAAAGTAATGAACGAAGATTGCATCTTGGTGACAACGACAGATTGGCGGAGATGGTTAGAAGAGCTATGAGAGGCGGTTTGGTAAACAAAGATTTGGAGGATGTTAATAGGAGTCCTTTTACTCCAGCAATTAGACGAGCTCAGAACCCACCGGATTTTAAGTTACCATCATTGGACATGTATGACGGGAGAACCGACCCCACGGTTCATCTAACGAAGTATATGAGGCATATGGAAGTGCTGGGGGGCATCAGAGGAGGTTATGGCCCAGTGCTTTCCGTTGTATTTGACGGATATTGCAGCATTGTGGATCCATCGGAACGTGGAATGGTTTAATTGAGAAATTTATGAGGCAATTCAAGGTTCACATTACAAGACCCAAGAATGTGATGACTTTGGCAACCCTAAAGCAGAAAGCCGGAGAGACCTTGAGGAGTTATCTAGCGCGATTCAATGCAGCAACAACTTCGGTGGATCGAGCAGATCCATCTATGGTGGTGATGGCAGCTGTGTCCGAAGTAGCTGACGGCACAGAGTTCAAAAATTCATTGACTAAAGATCCACCCGTGGATCTAGAGGAATTCTACAACGAGGCAGAAAAGTTTTTACGATTAGAGGATGCGAAGGCAGAAAGAGAAGAAGGAGAGGGAATAGAAGTTTATGTGCTTAAGGACAAAAAGCCTCTCGAAAAGGACTCAGACAAGGATAAAGGAAAACGAAGGGCTGAGGATTATGATGACAGGTCAAAACGGCAACGAAGGGAGCCGCGATTCACTACTTACACCGAGCTGACTGAGAGTGTGGAGTGGATTTATCAGGATACCAAAGAGCAGGTTCCCTATCGTAGATCGATACGAAGGGATCCAACTTCTGACGAAAGAAGATCAGATAAGTTTTGTGTATTTTATGAATTAAATGGTCATAACACTAATGATTGTAGGCATCTAAAGGATGAGGTGGAAGGGCGTATCAGGAACGGTACGCTCCTTCAATATGTGAGGAGGCGAGCTTCAGTGGTGGAGCCAGAACGACCACCGTCTACATCAGCTAGGGGCAACCCTAAACCAGGACATCGTTTGGTTATCAATTAATTAAAATAACGATGAACAAGCCGCAAGCTTCCACTAACGCAATTAAATCATTTACACATGTACGAGATCGCGAACGTTCTCCAGGCATGCTCTGAATGATCATTGATTATTTCGTAGTGGGAACTTACACTTTGACATCTTTGCTTTGCTTTTGTTTCATGATTGATTTGGACATTTAAACTTGGTTTGTTTGGACATTTCTATTTTTAAAATTCATCTGTTGAATAGATATTTGATCCTGATAATTCTGAAATGGCTAAGCTACTTACACATGTACGGGGTCGCGAACGGTCTTTAGGCATGCTCTGAGATGGCGATAAACCGCCCTGACAAACGATCCAGGGACCCACGCGAACGTGAGCCTCATATCGATAATACCAAGCCCTCCCGGGCACACTTTCTCGTCTCGAACGGCACCCGACTTCGAACAGTCACCACTCGCCACGAACGGCACTCGACTTCGAACAGTCACAACTAGCCACGAACGGCACCCAACCTCGAACGGTCACAAAAACGCCTCGAACGGCACACGATCGCGAACGGTCACGACTCGCCCCGAACGGCACAACTCATCTCACCTCAAATGGCTCGATCGCGAACGGTCGTCATTTGAGGTCCGCCACTTGACCATGCACGGTCGCACTTCACCTCAAATGGCTCGATCCCGAACGATCGTCATTTGAAGTCAGGCGCTTGACCATGAACGGTCGCACTTCATCTCAAATATCTTGATCCCGAACGGTCGCTATTTGAGGTCACATAAAACTATAACTTCTTTTGCAGGACATCAATAGGATATGAACGTCCAGCTCATGGCATTATGAAACACGCCTTCATGTCGCAAGGCATGTTTCGGGGGGAAAATGCTATCCCTCTTTTTGGCAAAGCTGTGATACCAAAGGATTGGTCGAAAACAAGAGACAATTCGTCTCAGAGATTGGTCGCATTCCACTTCACTATGGATATCTATGAACTTTTTCCGAGCCCGGATCAGGCTATAATTGATAGGACATGGCTACCAAATCCACAAGGACCAACGTTTCAAGTTTCAAGTCAATCCGAGTTCGTATGCTCAAGATATGACGTACTCAATTTGAGAGAGACAAACCTTGCTCAGTTCGAATCCATATAATACCGCATAGTTCGAATCGATGGACTTTGCATCAGGTTCGTATCCATCGGTTCGACTCCATCTACTCCGAATCCAGCGAGCAAGCAAGCAGTTCGACTCCATCAACCACGCATTGCTTCGAATCCATCACCGCGTGCCTAAAATTCGAATCCATTGGAGCATTCCCACCTTCAAGTCCATCAAGGAAGAGTCCTTCGAGTCCATGCAGTTGAGGAAGCTCCGACTCCATTCCCTGCTTGTCTTCGAATCCCCATGTCGAGGCGACTTCGAATCGATCCACAGTAGCCTATTTTGATCGATTCGAACGAGTACCAGTTCCATCGATTCGAAGGAAGCATGCCTTTGAATCCAACACCTCGAATCCATTAAGTAAACGCGGCTAAAACCTCGGAGTCGACCCATTCAACTCGGAGCAATAAGTGGATCGACACGAAGAACGCGCACCACGTCATCATTCTCACGCGCAGGAGCATGGATTCGACCCTATGGATTCGAACCATATCGATTCGAACGAATCCATAGGACGAAAAACACCATCTTGAATCGATCATATCTCTCAATCCAGTGATCCAAATTCCATGAAATTTTTACAGGAGTTTGCCTACATGTCGAAGAATGTCCACGCCAAGTTTCATCACGATTGGACACCTTTTTGATCGATTCGAACCAAGGGTCGAATCAATCCCAAAGTGGGCCCGGATCTCCAGAATTCGGGCGTATGGGCCCCCTCACGTGCCAGAAGCGGTCTACCGGATTTTTAGGAGAAATATCAGCCTCCTACACCTATAAATAGAGCCCCAGGTCAGTTAGAAAAGAGGATCGGAATTCTGAAGCGCCAAGACTCTACCGGATTCAATTCTACACCTTATCATCGTTGTTGCATTCGAGTTTCAGAGCTATAGTCCATTGTAACCTGCTGTAATCATTGTAATCATCAAGAGAATATAAATAAAGATAGAAAACTTCAAAGTGGACGTAGGCAAGATCGCCGAACCACTATAAATCCTGTGTCGTTTACTTGTTTTCTGCTGTTTCTGTTGAAGGTCCATCATTTTTGTTATCTACAAATTTTTAATTTGTGATTTGTGACTGCGAATGGGTGCTTTCACGACTTTTGGGTGTTTGTGATCAATTTTGATGCAAACACTTATCCTTTGAGTTGTTAATGAAATCTGGTCGGTGTGTAGGACGCCATGTTTTCGATATGGATTTCTAAACACTTGAACAAGACATATTGACACAATATTGTTTTTTAATTGGGTAAATGAAATAATTTTACCTCGATTTTATTTTATATAGAAAGAGATAATTTTTCAAAAATTATTATAGTGTATATAAATTGATTGTTTGGTTGTTTGAAAATGTAAATATATATAAGTTAATAAAAGTTGTTTGAATAATCTAAATAAAAGCAACAATTGTAAAAGAATAAATTATATAAGCAAATGAATGTAAAGTATGGAATTATAATTAATATGATTTACAATTGTGAACTAATCTTATGTATAAGAAATGAAACAACATGAGTATATTTTTGAATTTGAGTTGTAAATAAAAATGAATTTAAACTAAGAATTTGAGAATTGAATCCCATTGATTTTGATAGTTGTTTGTCAAAGTTTAAAGAGATTATACTATTATAAATCTAAATATGATAAGTAATTTTGAAATGAATCTTATATAAGTAAAGTGAATAAGTGAAATTATGTAAATAAAAAATTATAAATATGATTTATAAATATAAAAAGGGATTTTAAAAGTATATAAAGCACTGAATTCACTACCATTGCTAGAAAATAATAAGGGTGATGATTGTAGCATTATCAGTATCATTTTTGAGTTTCTGTGCGATTGATTTTCTACCATTAGTAAATTGAAAATTTAAGTTTTGTTGTGATAAACAAATTTGAATTTAAAATCCAAGATTGAAATTGATAAATATAAGTGAAATAAGTTTTGAATTTATAATTGGAATTAGCATATATAAGAAAAAGGAATTTCAAAATTTTAAGTGTGAAATTGAGATATGAAATTTAAAATTAAACGTAAGGTTAAATTGAATTCAGTTGTAAGTGAATTATACAAAATTGAAGTTTAACTTAGGGGAAGTTAAATAAAATGAACTGGATTTAAACTGAATTAAATAAGTTATTGAAATGAAAATTAAACTTAAGTAGTAAGTGGTTATATAATATGGATTTGAAAGTTTAAATAAACCTAAGTTATAAAGTGATTGTATAACTCTGAATTTTAAATATAGAATGTGGATAAACATAAGTAAATGTTCATGGGATTATAAATAAATAAGTTGTATAACTTATAAAATGGGAAATTTAACTAAAACCAAATATTAAAATGGTTAAACAGTTTTGTTAAGAAAAAACAAAATGACTTTAGAAATGAAATCTAAGTTAAGTTAAAAGGAAGTGATTTTTGAAAATGGAATTTAACTCAAGTAAAGAAAAAAAATGAGCAAATGAAATGAGTCAAATAAAATAGAATTAGAAATAAATTAGAAGTGAACTTAAGTTGTATGGTGAAAGCAAATGTAAGAATGAAATGGAACATAACTTAAGTGATGTTGAATGAAGTTGTATTTGATATTAAAATAAATTAATAAAGTGAATTAATGAAATGAAGTAGTTAAATAAATATGAACTTGAGTTATATAATGAAATTCAACTTTAGTTGTTAAATGAATTAGCAATTGAATTAATGAAATTGAAAGCTAAATAATTGAATTCAAATTGGAATTAAGTGAATCTAAATAGAATTGAATTTGGTTTGATTTGGAAGTGAACTAACTTGAATGTAAATTGGTGAATGTAAATTAACTGAATATGAATAAATGAATGTTAGTAAAATCCAATGTTAAAGAATATAATATGATTAAATTGAAAACCAATTCAATGAATATTAATGATAAATGAATGTATATTGATTTAATTATGGATCGATTGGACAGATATTGGTTTGTTGAATTTTAGTTGGTTGATAGTTGTTTGATGGTTGGAATTGTTGCTTTTGGTTGCATTTGCTATATTGCATATATGGTAGTTGTATTGGTATATGTTGTATATTGATATTACTTTCTATATACACATGTTTCTCATTTGTTTGTTGAGTGTTTAGTTGGTGTGGATGGCATATGCTTCACATTTGGAGCTCACTTTCGTGCTATATTAGTCGTAGATGCTCGCAAATAATTATAAGGTACATATCTCGGATTACATATCGTACTTTTATATTTTTTCCCTATGGGATGCCTCATCCTCGAAGATGAGATGTATATTTGTGATATATATAGTGATTTTTTCGGATTGAATCGCGTAAAGGAGGATCTGGCAATTTTTTCTGAAAATTAAAGGCGTTAGAAATATTTTGAGATTTTTGGGAAAAAATTTATAACTAAAATTTTGATTTTGAGTAAGAAGTTAAACGATATTAGTTGGCCTTGTAAAGGTAAATATGGATGGAATTGAAAAACTTAGACAAGTTTTATAAGAAGTTTAACTAATGGATTTTGAAAAAGGCTAAAAGGTTTTAATGAATTTCGCAATCTGGTTCGAACAAATTGTTTTGAAAAGTTAATGGACTTTATAGCATTTTCTTACTTGGTAATTTCAGGGATGAAGTTCTATTAAGTAGGGGAGAATGTAACGACCCAAAATTTCAGTCATTTGAAATTGGATTATTTAATTGATTTTAAATATTCAAAAATAAATTTTATAAGTTAAATAACTTACAATTCAAATATCTTGATTTAATTAGATAATTAAATTGTTAACTTGATATTTGAAATTGTAGAAATAATTGATTTTGAATTTATGTGAATGGAAAAGATTTATTAAGTTAAATTACATTCTATTTGAATTAGAATGATGTTAGTAAACTTTTGAAATTGAATCAAAAGTTAATTTATAGATTGGAAATTTTAATATTTAATTAACGTGTAAAAATAGTCATTTTTGACACGGTCTCAGATTTCGACGAAATTAGTTTCATTAGATCTGTAATGTTATATTATTTTACGATTTCAAATTTCATGTCAACCAGATTTACGGTTTGATCGTGCGAAGCAGAAACGCGTAGAAATTTATTTAAGTAAATTCAGTTAAAATAATTCGATTTGAAAACATATCTTCCAAATATGATGGAACTGGCTCCCGATATATATTCCACTATGTTCGGAATAAGGGTAAAATATTATGAACGTCTGGTGGCATGCTTCGTTTGGAGTTTGAAATATTTTAGGATGAATAGTGCTTTAAAACATGCCCATATAAGGACCCCCATACCCAAACCATAACCCTAATTGAAGGTCAGCCGCCACTAATATTCAATGGCCTTGAGGGCATGAAATTTCTTCCCTCGTTTCCTCTCAATCCGTAAACAATTATGAATAAGTTTCAACTAATAAATTGTAGAGCTAAGTGAGATATTTCCATCCATACAGATATGATTATCCAATTTGCAGCGAGTAGTGAGAAAAGGGGTCTCATATGCCTTGTGTTCAAGCACGATTTCCGAAGCCTATGGGAGGTTGATTTCAACATAACTCATGGCGGGAGTGGAGCTTGCGTAGATGAATGATTTGGTGATGGCCGATCGAATTCTAATGGGTCGTGAAGGGAGTGGCAAATGATGGAAAGTCGATCGTTGATGGTTTTCTTATGCGTTTATCATCCTGGAGCACGAAAGAAGGAAAAAAAGAGAGCACGGTCACTATCTGCAGTATACAAAACGAATGACCAGGATTTTCCTAGGTTAAAATAAAACCTAAAAAAATTTGTTAATAATTATATATTAAAATTCGTGTAAAATTATAAATTGCATAACTTATTTATACGAGGTTGATATTTGATGAAAAAGTTGTGTTGGATTCGTATTCGCGAACATTACACGATGGAGCTGGATTGGATTGATTTGGAGCTGCTAGGAATTTGGGTAAAATTAAATGTTCATTTAATTTTATTCGAAATAAAATGCTGCAAGGCTATTGGAATCAAAGTGAGTATAACTCACTCTTTCTGACTCGCTTATATTTTTATATGAGTTAGAATAAAATTATTTTATGCCATTTGATGATTATTTGGGTGGTATATGATATTATATATATATATATATATATATATATTAATTAGTTTGGATATATTCCAACATATTTTAGCGAATGGCTTTTGTACGCATGTCTGCCTCGAAGCGGACATTGTACATATTTTCTCATATGTATATTTGTTGCAGGTGACAGGTTGGAGGGATTCAACATGATTCCTCACCAGTGTTGATTTTTATTTACAGATATTGTTGTATATGTTGTTATCGTGTGATACATGATGTTTGGATGCCATGATGGGTATGATTGATGTGAATCCTCTTATTTAGTTCTTTTGCGAAATTGGGCCATGTTTTGGAATTTAAAAAATATTAAAAGGATGATTTCGAATTTAAAAGGGATTCCAGAGTAAATAAATATACGTTTTATTAATTTTTAAATTGTTAAGGAAATGAATTTATTGTAGATAAATAAAAAAGTTATAATTTTTATGTTATCAAAATTATAGTTTTGTGAAATATACTTAAATATGATTTTTGAAAAATGAAGTTAACTATTTTGTAAAAATAAGTTAAATTGATATTTTGGACTTATTATGAATGGTTTATGTATATATACAAGTTTTATATAATTGACATTTTATAAATAAAAATAATGGAATAAATGAGGTTTGTAAGTGTCAAAATGAATTTATAATTGAACCTTGTAAGTAGATAAGATTTATAAATTTATAAAGTTATGAAAAGAATGAGTTTGTAAATAAGAGAATTATAAGTAAATTAACTTATAATGGGATTTTGAAATATAAATGAGTTATAAATGGAATTGGTTAATAAAGGAATTTATATATATATGGAAATTTTTTACAAAATAAAAATGTGAATTTTAAACACTGTTTTATAAATGTGAAATTAACTTATTTTGATAAGTTAAATATGGATTTTTATAAGAGGAATTATATTTACGATTTTGGACAATGAATAATCCTTTTAAATAAATGTGCAGAAGCAATGAATTTGGTTAGATAATTATATTCATGATTTTGGACGGTGAATAATCCTTTAAATTAAATAAATGTTTTGGAAATCGATATTACATAATGGAGTTTAAATGGTTTGAACATAAAACGATTTCTATATAACTTATTATTAAAATAAGTACATAGAAATGTTTTCCAAATAGTGAATATTGAAATGGTTTTGGAATTATCTTTTTCAAAGATAATTTAAAGTATTAAATTTAGAAAAGAGATTTAATTAATGAATGATTTAATAAATCAGGCCTAGTGACTGCTTTAGTTCTAAATTTATATTTTTGGCCATTTTACTTTCTCGACTTGATGTGGAAAGTATTTAGTCATACACTTAGTACGTAGCCATCTGTGTAGGCTTGATTATCGTTAGTGTTCAGAATGTTAATTCATGTAGTGCGGAGTAATTACTCCTATCTATCGAGCTTCCTTCTTGGTCGAAGGATAGCAAGTTGAAAGTTGAAGACGTGATAAGTCGATGAGACTTAGTTTCTCTATGAAGTTTTGAAGCGCTTTTGCTTTGTTGGTGCAAAGAGAGCGGGATCAGATTTATCTGAAAACCACTTCGGACCAATGTATATGCGTTCGATTGTGCATGTCATTGAAAATATTGATATTTAGGATTTTCATAGTGAAGGACTACTTGTAGTTTGTTTGGGGTTAAAATCCCAATATACATCAGGTAGCAGTAATCTCTTCGTTATGAAATATCCTATGTAAGGACTATTTGCTACTAATCCTAGGGATTTTCCAACAGGATGTGGCAGGAAAGTTCCTTCGATTTGTCATGTTCCTGGTCAACTTGTATGGACGAGTGTCTGACATTGCATTTCTAAGATTATATACATTGGTTTTTACAAACGTACATCTCTTGGTGGAGGAGAAGGCAATTTCTCTTAGCTTAACGCCCTCCTTGAGACATACGAGCTCAAGGGTTGTATTTTCGTGGAAGGCAATTAGTAGTCAACGGAAATGGAAATGTGGCATTCAAAGTGATGTGATATGTGATATATGAAAGGTAATCGTTACCTCAGGCCTCATCAACTGGAAATGACCAAAACATGGATAGATGCAGCAAGTTTAAGTGGGTCATTCCCATTAGGATATGATCATCTCCTTAGAGATAAATTTCTTCCTACTATGACGATGTAAATTAGTGTGATTTGTATGTTAGAGGACCCTTGGAAGGGTCGGCAACGACCAGGGGTTGACATATTCGGTACTACCTAGTTATAGAGGTAGGTCGATCTTGTGTGGGTAGAGGAACTTTGTGATGGTTTCTCAGTACGTTCCTCTAGAATTGTACTACCAGAAGGTAGTCCCTTCACCTGGTCATTTGTATGGAAACCCAAACTCCACCATGTGCCTGCCATTTTGTTTGTAGAGCCTAGTATGCTGAAATTTAATGATGGTGACAATTTCGGCTATTTTAATTATTATTTGTATACTAGACACTAGTATAATACAACATGATTTGATATGAAAGATTTTGGTTACCGTAAGGTAAAAAAATGTCTGTGTTTATGTGTGGGAGTGTCTTATGAGATACTTCTGTTTTGAAAAGAAAAGTTTTGATAATGTAATAAATTCAGTTGAGTGTGTTTTGTCACACTGGTTTACCAGGCTGATCCAAGCGTTCTTCCCTTTCAATGACCGGGTAAGACCGGGTATATTTACAGGTTCAAATATTTTGCTTTTGGAGCTTCAACAGACATGCTGGAGATCTTCATGTCGCATACACGTATCTGTTTATTTTCCTCTACCTTGTTATTTAAATTATCAGCAATTGTAAGAACTGGTTATAATAACTGTCCACGCTGATGATTAGTGATTATTCGTTGAACTCTGATTGATGTATGTATATACAGTTTCTCTTTTGTAAAGACTATTAATCTATATGATATGTTATTCTGCTGCGATGTGAGATTCTATATTGTTCTGTTTGGTTTTTCTCTTCTCTTCTTCTCTCTTCTTTCTTTCTCTTGACTTTTCGTCATTCTGTGCTTTTTGGGTAGGACATGTGTGGTTTGTTGTCGATTCAAATGGTACAGATTTGCAAGTTGTCACAAACTCCCTCTGAGTTAGATAACTCCTCCAGAATATATGCATATGTATATTCAATATTTTTCTCCCCCTTTATCATCAATAAAAATAGGCGAAATATATAGAAACTGTATGATTCAAAATTCATTAACTAAGTTAAATAAGATAAATGATATACAATATATGAGATATATGATGATTGTATGAAATAAGGCACTATTTAATTTGATAAAGTAGACTTTATAAATTAGATTTTAGTTATCCAATTTAAACTATACAAATTCATTCCATATGTGTAAGTCAGATCAAATCCAATAACAATCCAAACCAATCAAATCCAATCCAAATATACACACCAAATTAATCAAACCAAATTCTAAGAGTATGTGTGTGTGTACACATATTAATTTCAAACCTAATAGCTAGACATTCGAGTAACTTCAACCTAATTGTCAGACTAAAGACTGGACCTGCTTTGATAGCATCCCAATTTTCATTACGTTGTAGTGCATCTAGGTGGTTGGATGGTCCATCTTTGATTAGGGAAGAAATCATCCATCGAATGGCGTCAAAATGCTTTTCTTGTTCCTTTATCATTTCCATTTTATTCCAATCTAAATGCCTTTGAATTTTTAGGATAAAGAGAGAATATCTTTGAAAGATTGAACACTTTGTTCAAGATTTTCACATAATTTTTTATGTGGAGAAGACATATTTGTAAAAATATGTTTGGGAACGAAAAGAGAGAATGGAATAAAACGATGAGTGAGTTTTTTAGAAGAAATAAGCTTAGATAAGAGTAGAAAGTCATTTGGAATGAATGGATGGATGTAGGTTATTTTTATTTTATAATTTAAAAGTTATACATTCTGCCGGTTATATGCCGACATATTAGTAGCATCTATGTCGACATACATACCTAAATTTTTTAAACTATTGTATTTATTATATTAATTATTTTTACCTTATATCATTACATATTTATAACTTCTAAAGACTAAAAACAATATAAGTTAGTAAGAAATATATTTCATTACTTAGAATTTGAAGGGTGCATTGATTTCAATAGCTAATAAAAAAAATACATAAAAACGACTTGAACTTAAACTAAAAAACACACAATGCAAAGCTAGATATCATGAGCAGACAACTGGATAGGTTTTAGAAGGATGTGGATGATGATGATGAAGAGCCACCAAACTCGCGAATGATCTTTCAAAAGTATTTGTCTACGTTGTTGGAAAGAGAAGTGAACTTCTTGCTAAATGAGTGCTTAAGCTTCATTTGTTCTTTGAGAAGCTTCTTTTGGTTCCTAAGAATCTCTTTATTGGACTAGTGGAATATTTTATCAAATTTCCTAAGGAAGTTTCCATTTCTTCCTCCCTCTCCTCTTCTTATTCTGCTTCCATGTCATTTCCTTCTTCCTCCTCCTCTTGTTGAATTTCTTGTTCTTCTTCTTATGCCAAACTTTGCTACTTTTCGGGAAGAGTCTCATATAGTTTGAAAAATGGTGGAATGTCATAAGGGAGATCGTTGCTTTGTTGAAAACTTTTCGAGGAATGGATTTTTCTCCTCTTACATCAACACCAAAATATATGAAAGTTCTAGTAAGACACACACCATGGTAGAGTGTGTCCTCATGTCTAGAAATGTTCTTTTAAACAAAATCATCTAAAATGGCATGCACGATTGATGTTGTAGTGACCATAAAGAGCGAAAATGCAACGAAAACTTTTTGAGTATGGTTATTATAATTACCATCCCCGGAGTGATAATTTGTTGTAAAATGAGAATTATAAGTCTCGATTTTGGTTGAAGATTCTTGTGTTTATGTTCAAATTCTCCACCACTTTCGAAAAGATCGTGAAAAGTTTCACAATTTTGTTCATCAATTTGAAAAGTGGAGAGATCGATTTCACAAGATTTACAACCAAAAAATATTACCTAAAAGTTCACAATTTAAAACAATTTGAGTACCATTGACACTACTCCAAACATGACCTTCTTCTCCTTGATAAAAGTTTCTATTTATATTCACGTAAAATATTTTAACTGAATCCGGGTAACAAACAAAATCATTTTAAGAAGATTCAATCAAACCAGAAGTTTCATTTTTGGAACAAAGAATTTGTAAACCATAAGGAAAAAAATATTCGAATTCAGCAAATCCTCCAGGAGAAACTTTTCTAGAAGTAGCATATTCCATATAGGCTTCATTGGCATCATTCTTATTGAAAAGAAAACGTTTTATTTTCTTAGAGAGCCTAATGGTTTTAGGAACTGAACTTGAGGAAGCCATTTTTGAGTTTTGAGAAGATAAGATAATGAAGAGATATTTGAAATTTAAATAAAGTGAGAAATGAATGGATGGGGACAAATTTAATTAATAAAAAGTGAAGAGTCATGTTCTTTGGTCAAAAGGTGCATTTTCAGAACATGGGAGTAATTACAAAAGAGAGGGAATTTTAAAATCAGAATACTTATATACATACATACTTATATAATTATATTCATCAAATATTATTATTAACCTATATGATATTCCTAAAAAACCATAATCAACCAAAAAAATGATATAAAATTAAAAAGGTACCCTTTTTGCCATTTTTTATTGGTCAATTCTGATTAGTCTATTATTTCCATGAAACTCATATTCATATTTTTAGTATCTGGTTCATCGTCGCTAAAGGAAGTGTCTGAAGCATCCGAAGTTGCTATGTAAGCCCTTTTTTCTTTTTCTGACTAAATCTGCAGGTGAGATCTTTGACTTATTCAGATGCAGGCAGTCCCTCTAAAAATGTTCGAGTTCATCATGGTTGAAGCATCTTATTGCAGTTCTAGTTCCATGATTCTTGTTTTTAGGTTTTCGAAAGGTTTTCATCCTTCTATATTTTAGAAATTTTCTGAAACTTCTGGCCATAAAGGCCATTTCTTTGTCATTGTCATCGCATGAATCCTAATCTTCATTTATTGCATTTAAAGCGATGGATTTCTTTTCTATTACCTTAGTTTTTCTTCTACCATGCATTTGTGCTTCGTAGGACATTAAATTGTCTATTAACTCTTCGATTTTCAGCGTACAAATCTAATTAGCATATTCTGTTGCTAGTGTCTTTTGATCCTACTCTGAAGAGAGTGAATTGAGAATTTTTCTAACTTAATCTTCTTTAGAGAAATTTTTACCTAATGCAACTAATGAATGCGTTATTTCTTGAAATATACAGTACATATCAGAAATGGACTCGTTTGGATTCGTTTTAAATAACTAGAACTTGTTAGTTAACATGGTAATTTTAGTCTGTTTCACTTTACTAGTGCCCTCATGTGTAACTTGCAGTGTTCTGCAAATTTCATATGCAAACTTACAAATAGAGACTATATTAAATCCATTTTTATCTAGTGAACAAAACAAAATATTTATGGCTTTAGAATTATTCTATGCAAGTGCCTTTAGCCAGCAGTCCATTGTACAAAAAGTAGGGGTCCGGTAGTAGATTGTCCTTCGACAAATGTGTTAACAAGTGTACCAATAGTATTGCTAGTCGTTAAAACTTTTCAAAAATCAAATTATGAGTTTTTGAAAACCTAATGTTCTGGTACCAGATGTAGGTTGCAGAATTATGGATCTTAAGGCTAATTAAACCCTAGGGGGGGTGGGTGAATAGTGTTATCTAAATTTTATAAATCTTTTCAAGTTTATTTAAATTTAGTATTAAACAATGTGGAATCAACAATCACGGATGCAAACAAAAATAAGTATAAATTGATAGAGTTAGGGGTATGCCCTAGGGCAATTATGTAATTTGTTACATATATCTTACTCATTGACCAATCTTGTTAGAAAAAATGTGTTTTTTTTCTATTATATACTTGATATAATGTGGTTATATTAATTAATCAATTTAGTTAAAAGTATATTTAATAGAAAATCCATAAATGATATGTTTTGTGATGGTAGTTAAAAAGTGTGGTACCAGTGTGTAATTTATCACAATAAAACAAATATACCATTTTAAATGTTCCCGGTCGACATGCACGGAGACTGGATATCGATGTATCCGTTGAGACTAGAGTATGCAATGATTTTCATATGTTGGGTATTTTATTACTCATGACTACTGGGGACACCTAGGGGTTACGTACTAATAGTAATTGGATAACTATGGAATGACTCACTCGATAGTTTTCTATTGGTTAATATAACTAAGATTAAACAGAAAATATCGATGTGACTGATTTACATAGTTCACTCGACTTGAGAATACCGTGGATCTTCAATATGAAAACTCCACTTTGATTATTGTCAAATCATTGTTGAATATGCCAGTATATGGTTTTTGTTTGATGATAATAAACATATATATATTTCATTTAAATGAATTTGTCAATGTACTATTTTATTTTTCACATAATTAAGTAAATATTTGCTGAATAAAATAAATAACATAGAATTTAAATTCAATCAAATATTTTATTCAAACAAATATTTTATTACAATTTTTAATAGTATAAATTTGAGCTCTCACTATATATATACAATTTGCAATTACAATACAATTTCGATTACATTACAATTTTTCACTATACATTTGCGCCTCACTATATATCGCTCGTTCACTCGTATTTATCTTCAAGTTATATGGAAGAAGAAACCGACCAAAGCAAGTAAATAACGAACAAGTTAGAATCCTAGCCGTGGTACTCAAGCATAACACATCAGAAAATATACGAAATTGAACTGGTCAGGGTTAATCACAAGCAACCTAGTAAAATCGAATGATAGAATAAAAGTAATAGACGAATTCAAATAAATATATTCGAACGATAATTTAAGGTTTTCAACCCTATAAAACCTAATCATCACCAGAATTATCCATCATCGAGTTCAAGCATATCAATGAGAGTAACAAAGTAAAATCACAAACCAGATTTATTCAAATCGAACTCGGCGTAGTGGAGCAGCAGCAACCAACGATCAGTGAAGGGATCTATTGGCAAGCCATATCATAGAATATTCATCACTGTAATCGAACAATATAAAGCGGCGCCTCAATTTACAAAGCCCTAATTTTTCAAAGAAAGAGGAACGAACGTTCTCAAGCAAAAGAAAAGAAGCAGACATCATTTTCACAAGGGAAAGGACACAGGCCAAAATAAAAGGGAATCATTTGTTATATGTTGGGCCGGTTCCTTTATATTTATTATTTAAGCTTAAATTTATATATAGGGTTTTGTAATTATTTTTTAGTTTGCAATTTACTTTTAAACTTTTATTAAATTCTAGTCATGTGACTAGAGGACGAACTACAGTGGTGTAGTTCGAGAATTCGCAACTCAGTGGCTGAGTTATGATAGGGTTTTGAGTATAAAGTTAGGTCAGTCTATAGCGGGTGTCGCGAGTTTGCGCATGTAAGCAGCAGACTAGTTAGTTTCTAGTATAAATCTTAGGGACAACATGTAGACAAGGTTTTGCCGAATCTGGGTAA
This sequence comes from Allium cepa, assembly GCA_030765085.1. NCBI lineage: Eukaryota > Viridiplantae > Streptophyta > Magnoliopsida > Asparagales > Amaryllidaceae > Allium > Allium cepa. The sequence goes on from CM060941.1 coordinate 8,052,875, forward strand.
ATCTATGTTGTTCTATTTCTACTTTTATTATTCTGCTATTAATCTGTGCTGCAATTATTTTATTTATTTCTACATTAATTTTTATAATTATTAGTATCACCCTATTCACCCCCCCTCTAGGGTGAAATCAGAGCTAGGAACAAAAGCCAGTTTTGTTTTTAAAAATTTGACTTTTCATAAACAAATTTTTGTTTTAATCTTTTTTAAATGGCTTCGTTTAGTAATGCTTGTGCCGAGGGACTGTTCATAGTTAGACCACTAATGTTCAATGGTGAATATGCTTACTGGAAAAATGGAATGAATATTTTTTTGAAAATCATTGATGCTTGGAATATTGTTGAGACAGGTTATAGGACACCAACTATAGTTGTAGATAATCAGGAAATAGATAAACTGATGGATCAATGGACAAGTCTTGAAAATAAACGGCAAAATGCTAATGCTAAAGCTATGAATTCTATTATTTGTTCATTAGATCAAATTGAATTTAATCGTGTCCCACATTGTCTAACTGGGCAGAAAATATGGCATACACTCGAAGTGAATCACGAAGGAACATCTCATGTCAAAGAATCTTGCATTGCCATGCTTAGTAGTGAACATGAGAACTTTAAAATAGCCAAGGATGAAAATGTCAAAGAGATGTGTGGACGACTTTCCAGTCTCGTATACAAATCAAAAGCTCTCAAAAAGTCAAACACTAAATTGGAAATAGTCCGAAAAATCCTTAGAGTCCTTCCATGAAACTTTAAAGCCAAAGTCACTCCCATTCAAGAATCAAAGGATTTTAAACAAATCAACGTCGAAGTACTCATCAGAATCTCACCACTTATGAGCTAGAAATCAAATTCAAGGAACAACGAGAAGGAGGTGGTATTCGAAAGAAATTAACAGCTCTTAAAGGAACAATGAAAAGTGGTGATGACGATGACGACGGAGCAGCTGAGCCGACACTATTAATAAAGAAATTCAAAAGGTGGAATCACTAATATGGCAATCGAGCTCTAAATCAACAATTGAGAAGTAGAATAACCAAAGTACTAGACAATTCAGAAGAGTAGGAGATCATATGTCACAAGTGCAATAAACCCAGTCATATCAAGCCCAGTTGTCCTCAAAATCAACTCAGCCAAGGAAAGAAACTGAAAAGGAGAAATTTTGCAGCCACTTGGGATGAAACCGATGAAGATGATAAAAGCACTGGCGGTGAGAGTGAAAAAGCTGATTTGTGTCTTCAAGGAGAAATAATTGATAGCGATGATGATAGGCCAAGCGAGGTATCGAAACTTACTCACTCAGAACTACTTATATATTTTCATGAAGTAAATGGCTGTTTCGAAAGACTTAGGGGAAATATGCTAAAATTGAATCACAAAGAGATACTTTGATGGATTTAAATAAACAACTTGATCAATTGGTTAAAAACTATCAAACCAAGAGCCCTAAGTGTGATAAGTGTCCATCACTTAAAGAAGAAATAAAAAAATTAGAAATTAAAATAAAATCACTTGAGAATGAAATTCTGATTTTGAAAGAAAATGAAAACGCAAGGAGAGAAAATTCTATTAAAATGTGCACTCAATTACCGAATGAAAATGAATCTCTCAAAACACAACTCCAACAATTGTCTACAAAAATTTTCCAAAGGAGAAAGATCGCAGATATGCTATCAGTGAAACAAACTTTTAATACTGTTAAAAAAGGACTTGGGTATAATCAATCTAAATGTGTTAGAAATGAAATTAATCAAGTCAATTAAAAGTGCACGATATGTGGAAAAACTGGACACAATCATAATGTTTGCTGGAACAGACCCAAACATGTGAAAACCACTCCAATTTGGGTTCCAAAAGGCATGAATATAAATCCCTTATGGTTAAACAAATTTGGGTCCCAAAAGGAGCAAAGATAAGTAGTCTTGGGTCTACAAAGAAATATTTTTCAAAATCTTTTGCCACTATCGACCATAGACCTATAAGAACAAATAAGTCATAAAAATCTTTTCCCGTGCAGGTGTGGTGGCAGGCTAAGAAACAACAACAGTGTTACCTAGATTCTAGCTGTTCCAGGCACATGATGGGCGACAAACCAAAGTTTCTTAGCCTAGAATAAAGATGGCAGAATTACAATGGGCAACAACGAAAAATTATCGGCAAAGGTAAAATAGGTAACCGTACATTTGTCTTAAACGATTTATTAAATGTGATAATCTACACTATAATCTGATTTAATTCAGCCAGTTATGTGATAAGGTGATAAATGTTGATTTTGATTCTGAATTATGAAAAATGTTGACCAATTAATTTTGTATGCCAAGAACAATATTGATTCATATAGATCCGTTTGGATTAATGATATTGCAAGTTCAGACGGTAAGAGACATTATCTTGTATGATTGCTCTAGATACACGTGGATATATTTGGTTATTTTACTGCTGTCATTATGTTCACTGTTTATTTGCACGGTTTCAATTCAAATCTAAAAGAATTTTGTTTAAAAGCTGTAAAAAGATTTTATGATATTTTTGAAACTTCACGGTCTGCTTTATAACATCCAACTAATGATGATCTTGAATCAAAGGGAAATTCGGATGCAGATTACACCGGTAATCTAGTTGATAGAAAAATTACTAGTGGAACGTGATTTATGTTGAGACATTCATTAGTAGCATCATTTTCAAAGAAAATAACTACATATTTTTCATTTCAATTGATTTTCAAATAGCAAACATTTTTCTTATAAAACCCCTCCCAGAAATGTTGACCTTGTTTCAGATTAGTCATTTTAAAAAATTTGATTTTCTAATTATTTCTGGATTTGGTCTTAGACTACATCAACTAAACTAGCTCCCTACTGATTATCAAAAGGATAAATAGTGATTTAAAAAGTGATGAGTGTTGATATTAATCATATATTATAACTTAAAATGGTATATTTAGTAAATTTCTTTAAAAACTTTAAACGAGATTTATAACAACTTTTAATGAGTAAAAATTCCACGACCATCTCTGTTGCTATCATATTTCTAACGACCATCACTCATCAAAATCCAATATATTATGTCAATATGTGGTATTTTAAACGGAAAATTATTCGTTTTTCATTTTATTATATTTTTAGCAATAAAAACATCTAAAGTATTCTCTAACGACCCAAAATTTAACCACTTCAAAATATAACATTTAAAGTGATTTTAAATATAAAGTATAAAAGGTTTAATGATTCAAACAATGTTAGGCAGGATTTGAAAATAGAAATATACATAAAAATAGTAACATTGCTTATATCGACAAAAGTGACAAAATCCTGATTTCAGAAAAGTAAGTTTAAATGGTTTAATTAATTATTTTAATTTATTTATGGGTGTTTATATTTTAAATAATATTATAACAATTTATTTTCAAATTTGGTTTACACAAATAAATAGTTTAACTAAAATACCAAAATGTGACCATAAAACATTTTGTCAAAAATCAATGTTTTGTCGATTTAATGTTGTAGCAACGTCGTTGCACCTTTATGTGTACAATTCAATAAATATGTTAACATATAAATATAGTTAACAACTAACTAAACAAGGTTACTTTCAATAATCATACTTAGAAAATTCTAGAAAGTAATTAGCAAAAGTAAACTAAAAAAACAAAACACATGTCACATTATATGTGACAAAAATTAAAGTAATGTGACATAAAATAAAGTAATAATCCTTATTCTTTACTTAACTCTTAAGTATTTTAATTTTCAAAGTATGATGTGGATGGTAAGTGCTGAATTAAATAAGTTTACTTAATTCTTAAGGAAGGTTATTTAAGTAAAAAAATAAATCTATATTTTAATCTCAAATATTTTCTATAAATACCCATCCTTTTATTCCTCACTTTTGCACCATTTCTTCTCTACTTTCTTAAGCTCTCTTACATCCTTTAATGGCTTCTTTCCATAATTAAATAATGCTAAAATATTCTCAAAATTAAAACAAAGAAAAATATCAACAAAACTCCGTCTGAACTACTTCAAAACTCTTCCTCCCCCCTCATATCGCTCATGCCCCCTTCACCATCAAGCCAAGCCCGAACCATCCTTGAAAATCACGAACCAAAGCTCCAAAGACCTCCACCAGCAAAGTAGAGCCACCTAGAAGTCTTAAAAAAGTGTTCATGAGCTTTTGAGTTGAGTTAGAAAAGCTATTTCAATTTAAAAGTTAGTTCAATTTCCAAACAAGGTGAGATCTCCTAATTTATATGTATATATTTGGTTGTGATGGTGTGATATGTTTGTTTGGATGTTTGGTTATGATATTGATTTCAATTTGTTGCTTATTGTATGAAAATATTGAAACAAGTCACGATATGCACGGCATTGATTCATACGGAAAACACTTTCCAAAATAAAATGAAATGCGATATGGAATCATTTATACCTTTGAAAAAAATGATAGAATACGATTTAGAAATGATTTCAAAGTGTTTAAACTTGTCTCGGCAAAGTTTGGATATGAATCTCAAAATACGCATAAAATTTGACGCGTCACTTAACGGTAGTTCATGTTTTCGTGTTAAAAGTTCAAATAAACATACGAAGTGAAATATAGTTCGGAATTCATCGAAATAAGAATTTTTAAAATTCTTATATATCCATATCTTTCATATAAAAAAAGAAAATCAAGATTTCATCTTGTATATTTTCAAATATGGCAAAATCAATTTTCAACAAAATCCAGTTTTTGCACTAAATGACCAAAGTAGGAGTTTAATAAAATAATCATTTTAAAAATGTGAAATAAATTCTAAAAGTCTTTTAAAATGTTAAAAGTGATTTAATTTGGAAATATGGTTTTCTAAATGATATAAATGTCGTTTTTAAGAATATAGCTTTTAAAGCACTTTTTGTAACACTATTTGCAACAATTTTCGCAGCGTTTTTCAATAACTTTTGAAATAAAGGTTGAAACTAAATAATTAGTTCCTAGGCCTTAGGTAAACACCTTTAAGTAAATGATAAAGTATTTTAAAAAAGATTTGTGCAATTTAACATTATTTCAAAGATGGTTAAACAAATAGTTAAGTGATTTAAAAAGGGGAAAATGAGTATGCGGAAACGATTAGTACACTTGTCCCACCCGTGGATCTAAAAGTGAAAATAAGGTGTGTAACTAAGGTTAGGGATGGAGCAACCAGTGCCCTGAACTTACCTGGCCTCATTTTTCTCTTTTGGACGAGAGGTGGTACATATCGAAAGTAAAGCCCGGATGCTGAACTTGGACTTTATAGAAATAATCTTTTTATACTCATTGTTAAAATATAAAGAGGGAACTTGTCATATTTATGGAATTTAAAAGGTGATCTCACCATTATTCTGCCCTTAGTACCCGTTGGATACAGAACTTGATATTTAATAAAAGTAGAATGATTTCTGTAATCCTGTCTTCTCCAAAAGATACTCTTTAAAAATGATTTAAGAAAAAAAGGTTTAAACGATTCCATATTCATTAAAAGAATATTTTGAAAATATATGTCTCTCGAAGATATTTTGGTAAAGGAAAATGAATGAATCGAAAAACAATCTCCTAATTACATCATTTTTATCGATGATTGGATTTCGAAGTAACCAGGGTCGGATTTGGGTGATTCCTATTCGAAAACGACTTCGAACCAATTTACGTGTTCGAAGATTAAAGTGCTTGAAGACGGAGATATTGAGACGAATAATAATGAGGGACTACTTGTTGATTAATTGGGGATAATGTCATAAACCGATTCTTCGACTTCCGAAAATCGACATCAATACGTCCACTGTAACAACTGCCGAGCAATCGAATGCCGGAAAACCGAACCATGAGGGTTAAAAAGAAGAGGTAGATGAAAAAGATAGAAGAAATAAGGAAACGGAACAGAAACAATATCAAAATCTCACAGTCGCAGCGGAACAACATATAATAAATAAACGAATAATCTTTAAAACAAAGATACTATATCGGTTAATACATTACATTATCATCAGAGTGTACAACAACAATATACAACACAATACAAGAATGGACAACTATACAAACATGTCCCTACAAGTGAATTATACAGCGGAAAGATAATATCATATACAAGTGGTACGTCTCTCCATCCAGCTCCCCACTTGAGCTCCATAACACTTCTGAATCCAGAATGACTTGATAACCTGACTCTAGACCGCCCGTGTGGAAATTGGTGGGCACCCAGAGTTTAGGAAGAGAACAATAAACTCCAGGTCAGTCATGGGACTGGTGTGAGAACTTAAAACAGTTATTTATCCTTTAAAACAACAACAACAACAAGGGAAGTGAAAAATATCCACAATGCTTTTGGAAAATAAAACAACCATAAGGCCTCCCCGCACACACACAATGCAAACGCAGAATTGGAGGAGATTTCTCCTTATGATAGTCAAAGATGCTTACTATGCAAAACAAATCATTTTTGATATTATTATTAGTGCATAGTGATAAAAGCATTTCGAAAGTAAAGATATAAATCTTAGCCAGCATAGACATTCTGAACTATGCCTACTATAGCTACCATCCAAACAGTGAGACGCCACCATAAGTGAATGGCAGGTTCTACAACTAAAACCGTACAAGGTGCGTATTGTTTTATTTGGATTTCTAACAAATGGTTGGGCTAAGGAACTTCCTACTGCCACATGGGATCGCCTCTGGCGGGATGCCCCGAGAACTTAACCAGCTCTCTGCCAACACAAGGCTGGGTTACCTTTGTCACTAGGTAACTACTACACGAATATGCCATCCCCCGGTCCCTTTGGACCTTTATCCGAGCGCTCGATAACCAACATCACACAGTAATAAATATAGCGTGTCAACATGAGTAAGTACCTGGGCTCCATACCATGATACCACCCTTTCCAGAAGGAAATGACATACCCTAAAGGGCGCGACCCTCATAACCTTGCCGCATATTCCTGTTTTGACCATTTCCGGGGAGTGAGGTCTGACGAAGTCTCGTCCACAAAGCTACGCTTTTTCAGAAAGCCACGCTTTGATCAACAAATGATCAATAAATAATCATCACACAACAACACTCAGCATGCCACATTACCAAATTGGGAATATATCGCTGATAACCTTCAACTACATAACCTCTAAGCGCGTACGTCTCAGAGAAGGGTGTTAAGCTAAGAGAATAAATTCTTCGCCACCAATAGAAATGTATTTGAATGAAATCTGCTTTATATCTCAAAATGTAATGTCAGACACATAACCATACAAGTCTGTTTCGGGTTCTAACAGAACCGAAGGCACTTCAAATGAAGCCCTTGCAATCCGGGTATTCACAATCCCAATCGAATTTCCCATCACAAAGGAAATCTCCATACCGTAGCTAACGGTGCAGAGACAATTGATAGGTCATCCTATCGTTTTCACAAATACCCGGTCTTCACCACCGATCATCAAATGCTATCCCTTACGACGTATCATTATTCGGAATGGGTTATACGACTCCAAAGTCCTTTCCCGGCTAACCCGAATAATGAGCGCTTATTTTAAAATAAGTTGTTTGCGCCAAAATTGGTCACAAACACCTAATATCGTGAAGGCACCCATTTACGAACACAAATCAGCAACAATCAATATAAAACTTAGATCTAAGCAACCACAGTCACAATAATTCGCAAATAACAATCACAAACACAGGGTTTATAGTGGTTCGGCGATCTTGCCTACGTCCACTCTGAAGCTTATGTCTTTATTGATTCACTTGATGATTCCAATCGATTACAGCAGATTACAGTTGAAGATAGCTTTAAAATCTGATTACAACAGTGATAGTGAAGGGTAAAATCGAATCCGGCAGAGTCTGGACGTTGGAGGGCCAAAAGATCCACTTTTCTGAAGGCTCCAGGGTGCTATTTATGGGCGTAGGAGGCCCAGATCTCGCTCAAACTTCGGGAGACTTTTTCTGGCACGTGAGTGGGCCCATGCGACCGACCCCACCAAGTTTCGACTCGATCTGAGATCGATACGAAGTGACTTTGAATCCATCAAAAAATGATCCAATCGAGTTGAAACATGGCAGGAACAATCCTTACCTTGTATGGAAGCTACTGTGAAAATTTCATTGCATTTGGATCAGTGGTTTAGGAGATATGATCGATTCAAGTTGTGGTTTTTCGTGAGGGCTGTTGCGTTCGAATCCATCTCTTCGAATCCACCCCCTTCGACTCGATCGGTCACGTGGTTCTTTGGTGACGTGGCACACACTCCTCGCATCGATCCTATTTTTTCTCCAAGTCGACCGCTTCGCATCCATGATCTTCGCCTCGTTCGTATCGTTGAATGACACGTCATCCAAGCTAGTTGACTTGGTGGACACGAACGAGTGATTGTTCATGGATTCGAATCTGATGGATGCGAAGACGATCGATACGAAGCAGTGCATGGGCACGAGACCGATCGATTCGAAGTAGGGCATACTGATGGTGATGGATTCGAAGAGCTCTGGACTCGATGGATGCGAAACAGTGCTTTAGCATGGATACAAACGTGCTGAGGGGATGCCCATCTGATGGATTCGAACCGATCGATTCGAAGTGATCAATATCATGCTTGATCGATTCGAACTCGATCGACTCGAAGCGCATGCAAACCGATGGATTCGAACAAGATGGATACGAATCCTATGGGTTCGAAATGAGCATCTCCTCCACTTTTCGATGGGTTCGAACGACATGCTTTGGCTAACTTGCATCGATCATACCTCGTTCATACGACCTCCGATTAACCTGAAATTGGGAACACTGGCTTTCATTGTCTTGCTTGTCATGTCTTATCAATTATGGCCTGATCCGGGCTCGGACAAAATTCATCGATATCCGTAGCGAAGTGAAGTACAACCAATCTCTGAGACGAACTGTCTTTTGTTTTTGACTGATCCTTTGGTATCACGGCTTTGCCAAAAAGCGGGATAACATAAGTGTGGCATTCAAATTCAAGAAAATCACAACAAATACCTATTTAAAGGTAAATATTGGCAGTCGGTTATTTAACTATCAATAGGTATGCACAACATCACCAGATTCCAAATAATTTTCTAAATTATTTATTTTCCAAAAATATCTTTACAAGATATATAATTTCAATACTTCAAAAATAAATCAATGTTTATTTTTAAACAAATTTCCCCTTTTCTTTATAAATTCCATAGTGAATTTATATTTCCAAAATATCTACTGGTATACGATTTTCAAATCGATTTCTATTATTCATTTTCAATTTATCTTTAAAAAGATAAATTATCAAAACATTTCATTTCATATTGGAAAAACATTCCCCGTACTTATTTAATAATAAGTAATTCACAAATCTATTTATTTTCAACACTTGGAAAATATTCAACATACTTAAATCCAAATTAAGTATATATTTTATTCTATAAGGAAAACACTCTCTTAAACACCTTTATTTGGGTCAAAACGAATGTTACGTAAAACATCGTTACGACAACCCAAAATCACTAGTATGGGGATTCGGAATTAAGATAGATATATAAATCCCAATTCTATACAAAACTTTGCCTTTCGGAAATCATTTACTATAACAACAGTGTTGTAGTCCACAATTTCCTTCTATTTCTCGAAACATCTATTTCAACAATAAATGTTGAAATCTAGGGTTTCGATACTTAATACATTTTAAAACATCTTTAAATAGTTTTAATTCTATTTAAAATACCTCTTTCTCAAAATATTCCTTTAATATATTATTCATCATCCAAAATCGTGAATATACTTCATTTACCAAATTTATCATTTCTACATATTTTATTTAAGGGATTATTCACCGTTCAAAATCGTGGATATATCTCCTTTAATAAGCTATAATAATTAAACTTATTAAAATAAGTTAATTTTGGATTTATAAAACAACGTTTATAAATTCCATTTATATTTTATAACAACTTCACTTATAAAATTACTTTATCAACAAATTCTATCCATATTCCATTTACACGCCAAAATCCAATTTATAAGTTAATTACTTATAAATATTTTATTTTACAAATCTATTCATTTTATAACTTCACGAATTATAAATCTATAGATTTCATTCACTTATGAAATCCATTTACATTTCATTTTAACACTTATAAAAACTTGTTTTATAATTCCAACATTTTAATTTATAAATATCAATTTTATAAATATTTTATATAAATCATTTATAATAATTCAAAAATCCCAATTTAAACCATTTTATAAATTTATCAACTACTTGTCTAAAAAATTACATTTTGGTTATATTTCTCAAAAATCATAATTTTTATAACATATAAATTACAACGTTTATTCATTTAAAGTGAATCAATTTCAAAATTAAATTTTATTATGAATTCTCAACTTAATTTTCAAAAATCAAATTTTGTTTATTTGCATCTAACGATACCAAAATATATTCGGCTAGAATTTAGCCTTTAACGATTTCAATCACAAAGATAATCACGCAGATTATAAATAGATCAGTACACAACATTGAAACCAATTCAATCATTTGAGGAATCCAGTTGGATCCCTCCAACCTGTTTCCCTGCATCTAAAGATGTTAGCACAATACCAATTCCGCTTCAAGACGGAATATCGCGGTATATGGGATTTATAAAATACTATCCGCTATTATGCGGCGCAATAGGGTCTCATCCGCTATATAATGCGGGAAATCAACTCCAAGTACATATATAATACAATTTCCAATCAAGTTGGAATTATCACGGTATACATTTTTAATAAATAACATCCGCTTAATATATGGCGTATAATGTCTATTTAACACAATAGACAACAAATTATCATTCAATCACACAATCAAACAATTTTAAATTTAACTATTTAAAATTTAAATCGAAACAGATTCGATTGAGTGAGAAGTTCTCACCTTGGGATTCGGATAATAGTTGTAGCGTTTTATTTCGAATAAAATTAACCGTGCGTTTAATTTTACCCGAAATTTTCACTAGCTCCAAACGACTCCAATCCAGTTCCATAGCGTAGCGTTCGACAAAACGAACCCAACGCAATTCGTTCGTCCAATTCCGACCTCGTATGAACAAGTTACAGCGTTTTAAAGATTTAAACGAATTAATATAATCAAATTTACACATTTATTTAAATTTAAACCTAGACCACATCTTTGCCGCACGTTTCCATCACCAGATCTAGGCCGTTCGTGACTTTGTTTTCTTCCTTCGTTCGTGAAAAACTCAGTAACCCATTGCCGTCACTTGCCCTAGATTCACGCGACGAACACGAGCGCTTCCAAATCGATCAACCACCAACAGAACGTGCGCCCCTACGAGCTCTACACTCGGCCGAAGCCTTGTGAAACTCGGCTCTCCCATGCCCACGAACCGCGTGCTCGAAGTCGTGGCCTTCATGGCGAAATTCCCATCGATCCAAGGCTCGAAATTCAATCATAGCCGTTCACATCGTAGAGCTCGCGAAGCTCTTCAACTTTCATGTTGGAAGTTTCTTGAAATAACTTGTGGATTGAAGGGAAAATGAAGAAGATTGAAATCAATTTCTGGCCGTGTATGGGGTTAGTGCCGGCTGAAGCTAACCCTAGGGTTTTGGTTTCTTTAGTTGCAAATGAGAATAATCCAAGGCCTTTTATATAAAATTTCCAAATTACTATTCATCCCGAATTTTTTTGAACTCTAAATCTCGCGCGGTGACTGGCGTTTCTAGGGTTTACCCTGCGTTCCGGACACAATGGAATAGGTTTCGGAAGCTAATTCGATCATCTGTGCGAGCTACGGCAATAAACGATCGATTTTAAATTAAATCGATTTAAACCAATTTCTATGCGTTTTGTCTTGCCCCGGACAAACGGTAAATTCGATTGACACGAAATTTGAAACCATACAATAATATGACATTACAGAGCTGATCAAACTAGTTTCATCGAAATCTGAGACTGTTTGAAAAATGGCTATTTTAACTCGTCAATTAAATATTAAAATTTTCAATTTTCATAAATTAACTTTAAATTCAATTTTAAAAGTTCTATAACATCACTCTAACTCCAATATGATATAATAAAATTTACAAATCATTTTAAATCATATTAAACCCAATTTTCAATTATTTCAGTAATTTAACATATTAAATTATCGATTTAATTATCCAATTAAATCCAATTATTCGAAATAAAATTATTCGACTTATAAATTTCACTTATTAATATTTAAAATTAATTAAATATACAAATTTTAATTGACAGAAATTCTGGGTCGTTACAAACTCCCCCCCTTAAAAGAATTTCGTCATCGAAATTACCAAGTAAGAAAAAGTTACAGAATCCATTAACCTTCCAAAACAAACCATTCAAATTGGATTTTTCAAATCTCTTAAGTGTTTAACTTTCCCAAAATTTATAGTTAAACTTCTTATAATAACTTTACTAAGTTTTCAAATCATACTTAGTTATCTTTTCAAAAAAATTCAATTTTCCCAAAAAAATTCTAACGCCTAAAATTTTCGGAAAAATTCGCCAGAGTCTCCTTTGCGTGGCTCGATCCAAAAAAAATGATAGTATATATATCACAAATATACATCTCATTAAGTGATGAGGCATCCCGCAGGGAAAAAAGTGTAAAAGTACGGTATGTAATCCGAGATATGTACCTTATTTATTGTTAGCGAGCGTATACGGCTAATATAGCGCTAAAGCGAGCTCCAAATGCGAAGCAAGCGCAATCCGCACCTACTAAACACTCAACAAACAAATGAGAACATGTATATATGAAAATAATATCAATATACAACATATAGAAACATAACAACTACATGTGCCAACATAGCAAATGCAACAAAACAACAAACGCAACCATCATCCAATTAACATCCAACAAATCAATAACCAAATCAATATTCATTCATATTCTCATTAATATTCAATGAATTGGTTTTTTCTCATTTTAATCACATTTGATTTGTTAACATTGGACTTTACAAATATTCATTTATTCATTTCCAATTAGTATACATTTACTAATTTACATTCATTTTAGTTCACTTCCAAATCAAATTCAATTCTATTCCAATTCATTTTCTTCCAATTTGAATTCAATTTCATAGCTTTCAATTTCACTAATTTAATTTCATTAACACTTAATGAATTTATATACAATCAACTAAAAATCAAATAACAACCAATGTATATTCAACATAACCAAATTATTAAATTATCATTCAATTTGGTTCCACACTTTAAATTCCGATTTGGTTTAATATTAAATTGGCTTACATGCAATTTATTCAGTTTATTAACTTTAATGAATTAACACCTATATCCATTGTTTCATATCAATTCATTTACATTTGATTGATTAACATTCAATCCCTTCATTCATTCAATTGCTAATTCATTTTACAAATAAAGTTGAATTTTATTTATATAGTCAAGTTCACATTCATAACTTCATTTCATTAATTCACTTTGTTATTTTACTTTGATACCAAAATCAACTTTATTCAATATTACTTAAGCTATATTCCATTTCAACATCATTGGTTTAACTTAACTTAAATTTCCACTTAAATATCCAATTCAGATTCCAATTCTAAAGTAAATTCTATTTAACTTTTACCAAAGTCAATTTTCATCACTTGTTCAGATTCATACCACGTTTTGCTTAACAAAGTTATTTAACCATTTTAATAATTGGTTTTACTTACACCTTCTCGCTTTATAAGTTATACAACTTACTTATTTAAACTTCCAAATCTAATTTAATTTATTTAACTCCCTTTAGTTAAATTACAAATCATATGTTTTGTTATGCCAACTCAAATTCTCTAGCTTTACCAAAGCGAATTTTTTTAATCTCATAATATAAGTCCAAACTCGTTTTACTTATATTTATCAATTTCAACTTGGATTTTAATCCCAACTTGTTTATCACAACAAAATTCAATTTCAATTTACTATGGTAGCAAATCCATCACACAGAAACTCGAAAATGATACTGATGATGCTGTAGTCATCACCCTTATTATTTCCTAGCAACAATAGTGAAGTCAGTGCTAAATATTCTTTCAAAGTTTCCCTTTTCATTATTTATAAATCACATTTATAAAAAAATTTCCTCATATAATCTCACTATTTATATATAAGATTATTTTACAATTGTAAATTATTTTAATTATAATTCCATACTTATAATTCATTTGCTTATAAAATTCATTCTTTTACAACTGTTGTTTTTATTTAACTTATTCAAACAACTTTTATTGACTTATACATTTTTTTATTTTCAACAACCAAACAATCAATTTATATATACTTTAAGAATTTCTGAAGAATTATTTCCTTTATATAAAAATATAATCGAGGTAAAATTATTTCATTTACCCAATTTAAAATGATATCATGCCGAATTGTTCTGAACAAGTGTTTAGAGATCCCTATCGATAGAGTTGTACAGACTATACCGACCAGAATCCATATACCACTCAATAAACCAGTCATCACAACATAAAATAATTTTATTTTCACTAACAAATACGCTCTCGTATCTATTATTACACTCAAACTCATTCTAGAGTACTACTGACTCTATCTCTAATGAGTAATTCCCAACCGAGCCATCGTTGTCACTTAACCATATGCTCTGATACCACGTTGTAACATTACGATTTTATCGGGATCCGAAGGCCGACATCAATACGTCCACTGTATCATATGCCGCATAATCGAATGCCGAAAAACCGAACCATGAGGGTTAAAAAGAAGAGGTAGAAGAAAAAGGTAGAAGAAATAAGGAAACAGAACATAAACAATATCAGAATCTCACAGTCGCAGCGGAACAACATATAATAAATAAATGAATAATCTTTAAAACAAAGATAATATATCAGTTAATACATTGCATTATCATCAGAGTGTACAACAACAATATACAACACAATGCAAGAATGGACAACTATACAAACATGTCCCTACAAGTGAATTATACAGCGGAAAGATAATATCATATACAAGTGGTACGTATCGCCATCCAGCTCGCCGCTTGAGCTCCATAGCACTTCTGAATCCAGAATGACTTGATAACCTGACTCTAGACTGCCCGTGTAGAAATTGGTGGGCACCCAGAGTTTAAGAAGAGAACAATAAACTCCAGATCAGTCATGGGACTGGTGTGAGAACTTAAAACAGTTATTTATCTTTTAAAACAACAATAACAACAAGGGAAGTGAAAAATATCCGCAATGCTTTTGGAAACTGAAACTACCATAACACCTCCCCGCACACACACAATGCAAACGCAGAATTGGAGGAGATTTCTCCTTATGATAGTCAAAGATGCTTACTATGCAAAACAAATCATTTTTGATATTATTATTAGTGCATAGTGATAAAAGCATTTCGAAAGTAAAGATATAAATCTTAGCCAGCATAGACATTCTGAACTATGCCTACTATAGCTACCATCCAAACAGTGAGACGCCACCATAAGTGAATGGCAGGTTCTACAACTAAAACCGTACAAGGTGCGTATTGTTTTATTTGGATTTCTAACAAATGGTCGGGCTAAGGAACTTCCTACTGCCACATGGGATCGCCTCTGGCGGGATGCCCCGAGAACTTAACCAGCTCTCTGCCAACACAAGGCCGGGTTACCTTTGTCACTAGGTAACTACTACACGAATATGCCATCCCCCGGTCCCTTTGGACCTTTATCCGAGCGCTCGATAACCAACATCACACAGTAATAAATATAGTGTGGCAACATGAGTAAGTATCTAGGCTCCATACCATGATACCACCCTTTCCAGATGGAAATGACATACCCTAAAGGGCGCGACCCTCATAACCTTGCCGCATATACCTGTTTTGACCATTTCCGGGGAGTGAGGTCTGACGAAGTCTCGTCCACAAAGCTACGCTTTTTCACAAAGCCACGCTTTGATCAACAAATGATCAATAAATAATAATCACACAGCAAACTCAGCATGCCACATTACCAAATTGGGAATATATCGCTGATAACCTTCAACTACATAACCTCTTAGCGCGTACGTCTTAGAGAAGGGTGTTAAGCTAAGAGAATAAATTCTCCGCCACCAGCAGAAATGTATTTGAAAGAAATCTGCTTTATATCTCAAAATGTAATGTCAGACACGTAACCATACAAGTCTGTTCCGGGTTCGAACAGAATCGAAGGCACTTCAAAAGAAGCCCTTGCAATCCGGGTATTCACAATCCCGATCGAATTTTCCATCACAAAGGAAATCTCCATACCGTAGCTAACGGTGCAGAGACAATCGATAGGTCATCCTATCGTTTACACAAATACCTGGTCTTCACCACCGATCTTCAAATGCTATCCCTTACGACGTATCATCATTCGAAATAGGTTATACGACTCCAAAGTCCTTTCCCGGCTAACCCGAACAATGAGCGCTTATTTTAAAATAAGTGTGGCATCTAAAATAAGTGTGGCATTCATTCCTTTCCAGAAATTTTCACTAGCTCCAAACGACTCCAATCCAGTTCCATAGCGTAGTGTTCGACAAAACGAACCCAACGTAATTCGTTTCGTCCAATTCCGACCTCGTATGAACAAGTTACAGTGTTTTAAAGATTTGAACGAATTAATATAATCAAATTTACACATTTATTTAAATTTAAACCTAGACCATATCTCTGTCGCACGTTTCCATCACCAGATCTAGGCCGTTCATGACTTTGTTTTCTTCCTTCGTTCGTGAAAAACTCAGTAACCTATTGCCGTCACTTGCCCTAGATTCACGCGACGAACACGAGCACTTCCAAGTCGATCAACCACCACTAGAACGTTCGCCCATACGAGCTCTACACTCGGCCGAAGCCTTGTGAAACTCGGCTCTCCCATGCCCTCGAACCGCGTGCTCGAAGTCGCGGCCTTCAAGGCGAAATTCCCATCGATCCAAGGCTCGAAATTCAATCATAGCCGTTCACATCGTAGAGCTCGCGAAGCTCTTCAACTTTCGTGTTGGAAGTTTCTTGAAATAACTTGTGGATTGAAGGGAAAATGAAGAAGATTGAAATCAATTTCTGGCCGTGTATGGTGTTAGTGGCGGCTGAAGCTAACCCTAGGGTTTTGGTTTCTTTAGTTGCAAATGAGAATAATCCAAGGCCTTTTATAGAAAATTTCCAAATTACTATTCATCCCGAATTTTTTTGAACTCCAAATCTCGCGCGGTAACTGGCGTTTTCGATCATCTGTGCGAGTTATGGCAATAAACGATCGATTTTAAATTAAATCGATTTAAACCAATTTCTATGCATTTTGGCTTGCCCCGGACAAACGGTAAATCCGATTGACACAAAATTTGAAACCATACAATAATATGACATTACGGATCCAATGAAACTGGTTATTGTAGTATTGGTCTCTTTGTCATGAAAAACCTTAAAACATAAGGGCTTCTCGCTTTGTACTGGCCGAGGAAATGCCTTCAGTTTTGTTCAATCCCAGAATGAAATTTTATGGATGAATGTCTGACCTTGCATTCCAAATCACAATGAGTGATCTCTATAAAAGTATATCAGTTGATGGTAGAGAAGACACTTTCTCTTAGCTTAACATCCTTTCCCAAGACATACGAGCTCAGAAAGTTATATGTTTGCAGAAATCGGTCGTGTGAATGTGGAATGGCGATGTGGCATTCAAAGAGGAAGTAGATGTGCTATGTGGAAAGGCAATCGTTGCCTCGAGCCTCATCAACTGAAATGACCGAAACAGGGTTAGATGCAGCATGACTAAGTGGGTCATTCCAAATAAGGGTGTGATCATTCTCTTTTAGATATATTTCTTCCTGCTATGACGTTCGGGATATAAATTAATGTGGATGTATACAGAGAGAGCTCTCGGATAAAGGTGGGTAATGAACGCGAAATGATATATTCGGTACTATCTAGTTACAGAGATTGGACGGTCTTGTGTTGGTAGAGGATCCTTTGTGATGGTCCTGGAGACATCCATATAGAGGTGTACCCATCAGAAGGTAGTCCCTTTCCCTGGTCATTTGTATGAAAATCCATTCTCCAATAAGAACCTACGGTTCTGTTTGTATTGGCGTAATGAATAGCACCGAAATGCTATATGGGTAACCATTTCGGCTAAGATTAATAAGTTTATTTGCAAATGTTTTCAAAGAAAGTCATTAAAAATAATATCCCTAAATTTTATGTAATAAAGAGTTTTGGTTATCATAAGGTAAAAACCCGTTCTGCGTTTATGTGCGGCGTGGTCTTATGAGATACCCTTCTGTTTTCAAAACATCATACTTTGAGTTCACACACCAGTCCCATGACTGGCCCAGATTTTTTTTCCCTTGGGTGACTTATTTTTCGGGCAGTGTGTAATCAGGATTCCTTAGGAGCATTTTGGAGCATATTGGGGAGAATTTTGGAGAAGATTTTTGGACCATTTCTTAGGATCCTCTTCTTCTTCACTTTTGAACCATTTCTTCTCTACTTTATTAATCTCTCTTACATCCTTTAATGAATTTCAAAATATGCCTAAAATTTGATGCGTTATGTAACGGTAGTTCGTATTTTTGCGTCAAAAGTTCAAATGAACATACAAAGTGGAGTAAAGTTCGGAATTCTTCGAAGTAAGAATTTCCGAATCTTTATATCCATATCTTTCATATAAAAAAGAAAATCAAGATTTCATCTTGTATATTTTGAAATATGACAAAATCAGTTTTAAAGAAAAATCCAGTTTTTGTACTAAATGACCAAAGTTGAAGATTGATAAAATAGTCGTTTTAAAATATGAAATAAATTCTAAAAATCTTTTATAATGTTTTAAAGGTGATTTAAGTAGAAAAGATGGTTTCCTAAATGATATAAAAGTCATTTGAAGAATATAGCCTTTAAAGCACTTTTTGTAACACTATTTACAACACCTTTTGCAACGCTTTTCAACAACTTTTGAAATATAGGTTGGAATTGAATAATTCTTTCCCAAGCCTTAGGTAAACATTTTAAGTAAATGATAAAGTATTTAAAAAGAGATTTTAACAATTTAAAATTATTTCAAAGATGGTTAAACAAATAATTAAGTGATTTAAAAAAGGAAAATATGTATGCGAAAACGACTAGTACCTTTGTCCCGCCTGTAAGATCTAAAAGTGAAAATAAGGGGTGTAACTAAGGTTAGGGATGTAGTAACCAGTGCCCTGAACTTACTTGGCCTCAGTTTTGTCTTTTAGGCGAGGGGTGGAACATATTGAAAGGAAAGCCTGGATGCTCAACTTGGATTTTATAGAAATAATCTTCTTATACTCATTATTAAAATCCAAAGAAGGAACTTGTCCTATTTGTGGAATTTAAAAGGTAATTTCACCATAATTTCCACCTATAGCACTCGTTGAATATGGAAGTTGATATTGAATAAAAGTAGAATGATTTCTATAATCTTATTTTCTCAAAAAAATACTCTTTAAAAATGATTTGAGAAAAAAAAAGGTTTAAATGATTCTGTATTGATTAAATGAATATTTTGAAAATAAATATCTCTTGAAGATATTTTGGTAAAGGAAATTGAATGAATCGAAAAAAATCATCTAATTACATCATTTTTATCGATGATTGGATTTCGAAGGAACTACGGTTGGATTTGGGAGATTCCTATCCGAAAACCAGTTCGAACCAATTTACATGTTCGAAGATTAAAGATGTTTGAAGACGGAGATATTAAGACGAATAATAACGAGGGACTACTTGCTGATTAATTGGGGATAAACTCCCAATTCACCATATTGTAGCAGTGGTTTCTTTGTTATGGAAAATATCAAAACCACAAGGGCTTCTCGCCTAGTATGGCTGAGGAAAGTGCCTACGGTTTCGTTTAGTACCAGAATGAACTTGTATGGATGAATGTCTGACCTTGCATTCCAAATTACAATGAGTGATCTCTATAAAAGTATATCATTTAGTGGCAAAGAAGACACATTCTCTTAGCTTAACACCCTTTCCTGAGACATACGAGCTCAGAAAATTATACATTTGTAGAAATCGGTCGTGTGAATGTGGAATGGCAATGTGGCATTCAAAGCGGAAGAAGATGTGCTATGTGAAAAGGTAATCGTTGTCTCGAGCCTCATCAAGCGGAAATGACCGAAACATGGTTAGATGCAGCAAGGCTAAGTGGGTCATTCCCAATTAGGGTATGATCATTCCCTTCCAGATATATTTCTTCCCGCTATGACGTTCAGGATGTAAATTAATGTGGAAGTATGCGAAGAGAGCTCTCGGATGAAGGTCGATAACGATCGGGGGATGATATATTCGGTACTATCTAGTTACAGAGATAGGCCGGTCTTGTGTTGGTAGAGGATCCTTTGTGATGGTCCTCGGGACATCCATCTGGAGGTGTACCCATCGGAAGGTAGTCCCTTCACCTGGTCATTTGTATGGAAATCCATTCCCAAATAAGAACCTGCGGTATTGTTTATGCTGGTGTAATGAATATCCCCGATATGCTATATGGGTAACGATTTTGGCTAAGATTAATAAGTTTATTTGAAAATGTTTTCAAAGAAAGTCATTAAAATAATATGCCCAAATTTTACGTAATAAAGAGTTTTGGTTATCATAAGGTAAAAACTAGTTCCGTGTTTATGTGCGGCGTGGCCTTATGGGATACCTTTTTTTTCAAAACATCGTACTTTGAGTTCTCACACCAGTCTCATGACTGATCCGGAGTTTGTTTTTCCCTTAAACTCTGCGTGCCCTATTTTTAGGGCAGTCGTGTAGTCAGGATACCTTAGGAGCATTTTGGAGTATGTTGGGGAGCATTTTGGAGAAGACTTTTGGAGCTATGAAGCTGAAGTACCTTACGTAGATATCTACCCATTTTCGCTGTGTTATGTAGTATGTATTTCCCATCACATGTATGGATTGATAGTTATAACTATCCCGCTAGATTTGTATTTGACTCTGACCATTTATGTATAATTAAAATGTTGAATGCAATGTGAGATTCTATTATTGTGTTATCTTCTATCTTTATTTTCTTTTACACCCTGGTAATCTTCCTCCCCGGCACTTGGATTTACGGCACGTGAATACTGTGGATGTATTGGTATTGATTTCCAAGGGTCGAGGAGACGGGTTCACATTTGGTACCAGAGCTGAAGGTTAAGCGAGAACCTTGGCTTTGTTGGGGTATGACTCATTAAAAATAGGGTTAGTAAAGCCCTAGAATGAGAGAGCGCATAATTGAAACCTTTTACCTGAATAAGTATATTCATATTGTATGGCATTCCCTAAGATATCTCTTCTATATATCCTAAAGATCTTTTTCTGACTATGTACATATAGTAGAAAATGAGTGGAAGAAGAGTATGAGGTAGGGGAAGAAGTAATACCACAAATGGCCAAACTCCCGTAGCTACAGTAGTCGAGGAAGTAGTAGTTCCGGTACAGCCCCAAATCAACTTTGCAATTTATGCAAGAACTATACCAGCTTTGGTGGTAAACCTTTCTAAGGAACAGAAACCATCATTGAAGTACCAGCTTGGATCCGCTCTTGTGATAGAATTTTCGAAGGACTGAATATTGGAGATGAGCAGAAGAGATTCTTAGCTACTTGGCAACTACAAGATGGAGCTCTAATTTGGTGGGAATCTGTTGCTCAGAATGATTCAGAAGATGATTTCTCATGGGAATGGTTCTAAGGAGTTCTGGAGGAGAAGTATATGCCGGAAGCAGGAAAATCCCATCTTTACCGAAATTTTATGGATTTTAAACAAGAGGAGGAGATGTCGTTTGAGGAGTATGCTAACAAGTTTAACGAATTATCTCATTTTGGGCCTGGATTGATAGATATGCCCTTCAAAAAGAATGAAAATTTTATTTTTGGAATGAAGAAGCAATACCATGTCAGAATGACTGGGAATGTGAAAGAACCATTTGTAGACTTAATAGACATAGGATACAGATATGAAGCTTTGGATAAGATAGGTCCACCCATAGTACAAGAAGGCAACAACAATAACTAAAAAAAGAGGATGTTCAATGGCAAGAGGCCCTAGCATGGAAAACCCAAAGGAGGACCTTAGGATAACCGCTTTAAATATGTCATTTGTTACAATTGCCAACAAAAGGGCCACCTATCAACTCATTGTAGAAAACTCAAAACTCAAGGAACTCAAGGATCAACATAAAGAAGCTGCTTTAATTGTCATCAACCAGGGCACATGATAAAGGACCTGCGGTTTTGTTTGTGTTGGCGTAATGAATATCCCCAGAATGCTATATGGGTAACCATTTTGGCTAAGATAAATAAGTTTACTTGAAAATGTTTTCAAAGAAAGTCATTAAAGATAATATGCCTAAATTTTACGTAATAAAGAGTTTTGGTTATCATAAGGTAAAAACCAGTTCCGTGTTTATGTGCGGTGTGGCCTTATGAGGTACCTTTTTGTTTTCAAAACATCATAGTTTGAGTTCTCTCACTCGTCCCATGACTAATCCGGAGTTTGTTTTTCCCTTTAAACTTAGGGTGCCCTATTTTTCGGGCAGTCCTCTAGTTAGGATACCTTTGAGCATTTTGGAGCATGTTGGGAAGCATTTTGGAGAAGACTTTTGGAGCTATGAAGCTGAAGTACCTTACGTGGATATATCTAACCATTTCGTTGTGTTATGTAGTATGTATTTCCCAGCACATGTACGGATTGATTGTTATAACTATCCCGTTGGATTTGTATTTAACTCTGATCATTTATGTATAATTAAAATGTTGAATGCGATGTGTGATTCTATTTTTGTGTTATCTTCTATCTTTATTTTCTTTTACACCCCTGATAGTCTGCTTCTCCAGCACTTGGATTTACGGCACTTGAATACTGTGGTTGTATTAATGTCAATTTCCGAGGTTCGAGGAGATGGGTCATCACATATTCACTCTCATTGAAAAATCCTCGCGGTTATACATGGGTGAATTACTTGGAATTTTTGATATTGGTCTTTCATGCTCATTTAAAAGTCCTAACGGTTATGCATGTATGGAACACATATCAAAATTGGTTATCAAAATAGAAAAGTTGATTCTGATCCAGTTTAAAAGTCCTCATAGTTATGCGTGGTTAGAAGATGCTTGAAATTCATTTTTTTAATAAAAATTTGGAATACTACTAATCTTATTTAAAAGTCCTAATGGTTATGCATGGTTAGTAGATATTCAAATTCCTGATATAAATATACCACAAATTGACACAACAATACGATTTTACATCATCCCTTTCATTCTAAAGTGGAATATGTGCTTAACAGAGAATTTATGATTTTTGTTTGATTTTTTATTGAAATTTAATATTTATAATCGATTGGGTATTAATGTTATATTGATGTCTATCACTTTATCTCTATTTTTATAACACTATTACTCTTTTGCTGATAACAAAAGGGGGAAGAAAAGTTAAGCTTTTTGCAAATAAAGGTCAGGTATATTATTTTCTATTTGCATCTAGGTTTGTTTACATATTTTTATTTATTTTCATGCATACATGAAGGGAAGATTTGTGGTAGAGAGAGCATTCAAATAGGGTGAGCAAATTGCATGATCAAATACATTTAATAAATTCAAAATCTTAAATATATATTTATTATAATCAAAATGGGGAGATTGTTGAATATGCTAGTATATGATTTTTGTTTAACGATAACAAAAATATATATTCATTTAAATGTATTTGTTAATGTACTATTTTACTTTTCACATAATTAAATAAATATTTGCAGAATAAAATAAATAACACAAAATTTCAATTCAATCAAATATTTTATTAAAACAAATATTTTATTACAATTTTGAATAGTACAAATTTGAGCTCTCACTATGTATATATATATGTATACAATTTGCAATTACAATACAATTTGATTACATTACAATTTTTCACTATACATTTACACCTCACTACATATCGCTCGTTCACTCATATTTATCTTCAACTCTATTCCAGATTGAATCCAGCTTCTGAGTTATCTGCAATATAAACACTAACACGGTAAAATTGAAGAAGAAATATATTTTGCAATGTATAATAAAATGAGTTTTGAAAATATTATTTTCCTCGGTTATTTGGGTTGTTCGTCGTCATTTATTTTGAATTCATCTACGTGAACAACTTGTGACATGCATAGTGTATCACTGTATATGCCATAAGGACGTGCACAGCGATATACAGTTGATAAAAATGCAGGGACAGGTGAGCACAAGGTCAAACCCAACCAAAAGCTAGGTTCAACTCAAGTGCAATACAAATAAATTCATGACATGAGCATAAGGTCAAACCCGAGCCAAAGCTAGGTTCAACTCAGGTGCATTACAAAAACATCACAAAAATGTCGAGTGTAAGAATTCAAACACCAACATAAAACAAGCCTCGACCAAAAATTCAATGTGTACAGTTGAAAAAAATCAACCAAATGATCACATCATAAGTGCTTAAATCAAAAGACTGGTCAAAATGCACGTGTCAACAGACATGACTTCATGAAGCTTCAAACAAAATCAGACATGCACAAGTTTAAGACATTTGTCAGAGCAATACAAACTAACAGTACATAGACACATGTATACATATATGCATACACACACACATGCATATATATATATATATATATATATATATATATATCGATGAAGCAGTGCAGACCAATGAACAAAAACATGTAACATGAATAGACTCCAAACAAACACAATAATTACACACTATACATACATATATATGTATGTGTATACATGTTTTATATGTGCACAGTTTTTTAACAGCAGTAGCAAAATGAGGTACAATGGAAGCAGTTCAATATCCAAGAAAGGCTACAACTCAATGCAAGCTAACATACACATATGGTCAGACATTTGAACAAGGAGACAAATATATCCAAACTTAAACTAACTCAAGAGAAGACACAATGCTACAGAGGTGACATTAATATACATGAAGTCCAACAGCAAGTGCAACCAGATCACAAACAAAGCAAGCAGGTGACATTAGTTCAGTTCATACAGTAAGTAGCACATTGGTTACAAGTGTAAAAAACAAGCACACGTGACTCGAAGAAATGCAAACATAGATCAAGCTCCACATAAAACCAGACTACATAAACATACTAGACTTCAACTCTAACAATGACCAAAGGCAACAGACTCAAAATCATATGAAGACCAAAGTGCAGAGAAGTTCAAAAATCGAGATGAACCAAGATCAGAAGTTCAAAGTGAACGAGATCAAATTGAAACAGAGACCAAAACAGTAACATATATACGCATGTATCGGTGCATTCAGCAAGGATAACATAATGAATTAACATGAATACAAGGTTTCAAAGAAAACTAGAAATCGAAAACTGCAACCATACATGATTACCATAACACGAATGTCCAAGCTAGGTAGACAAGTGAAAAATGCACAACACATATATACACACATGTATATATGTATCTGTTATCCCGCCTTTTGGCAAGGCCAAGATATGAAAGAACTGATTACAGACTCAAGATTAATCGTCCTGGGTATCGAGCATGCACAGGCTCGCTATGGATATCGATGAATTTTGTTTGATTCAGGATCGAGCTACAATTGATATGACATGACAAGCACAGCCAGGGAAGCCTGCATTCCTAATTTCAGGTCAATCCGAGTTTGTATGCTCGAGTTATGATCGATTCAATCTAGAGGAAACGACCTCGTTTTCGTATCCATCAGTGAACCACAGTTAGACTCGATCCAGGTCGTATCCATCACCCACTTTGCATCGGTTAATTCCCATGAGTTTATATCGATCAAGTTGGCAGTGTTCGAATCCATCGAGTTCGTATCGATGGACTTCGTACCCATCAACAGATAATGCGCCTTGTAACAATCAGTCGGTATCTACTTCGCATCCATCATAGAAGCCTCTATTCGAATCCATCTGAACGGAGCAATTCGTATCCATCGGGTGACCTTAGTTCGTATCCATCGATGACAGCAAGTCACTATTTCGTATCCATGAAATAACTTCCCTGTTCGTATCCATCCACTTTCGTTGGTTCGAAACCATCATGAAGCTACTGTTCAAAACCATAAGAGTGTGTTAGTTCGAATCCATCAGTCAGCTACTCTTCATCTCCATCGTAGGTCAATATTCGAATCCATGTGCAAAGACTTATTCGCGTCCATCGAGTCAACGAGCCTGGGTGACGTGTTATTCTTCGATACGACCAAGGCGAAATTCATGGGGTCGACACGTCAACTCGGAGTAAAGAACGGATCGATTCGAGATGCACGTGCCACGTCACCTCATAAGCACGTGCAGCCAATGATTCGAAGGGATCGACATGAAGCTATGGAGTCGAATAAAACAGCCACTCGGGAAAACTCAACTCGTATCGATCAAATCTCAAAATCTACGATCCAAATGCAATGAAATTTTCACAGGAGATTGCACATGAGCAAAGGAATGTTCACACCAAATTTCAGCTCCATCGGACATGATCTTAATCGATACAAAATGATTTCATATCGATCACAAATCGAGTCGAAACTTTCTGGAATTGGTCGTGTGGGCCCCCTCACATGCCAGAGCGAATCTCCCGAAGTTTGAGCGAAGTCTCAACCTCCTACGCCTATAAATAGATCCCTAGGGACTATAGAAAAGGGGCTTTTGATTCTCAAGCGCCGAGACTCTGCCGGATCAAGACTTGCATCATACTCTTGCTGTTGATTTCGAATTTCAAGTTGTAATTTGCTGTTGCTTGCTGTAATCCTTCGTAATTGCTGAAAGAGAATCAATAAATTTGCAAAAACTTCATGGTGGACGTAGGCAACACGCCGAACCACTCTAAATCGCTTGTCTGTGCATTTACATTCCCATGGTTTGGAGTTTTTGTTAGATAATTCTCTTTTTTAATTTATATTCTTCACTATTATCTCCTCAAAAACTTTCGAAGAGTGTTGTGACCATTTTTGGTGCAAACACTTTGGTGCTTTCACTTAGAAAACCCAGATTTTCTCTTGATTTTTGGATCTATCGTCGATACCGAATTGAATAAATCTAAGAGAGACATCCAGATCACTAATTCGTGTTCCTTCTCTTCTATTCAGATTTGCATTAAGTCTAAGAAAGGAATTCAACCCTCAAGATGGTTAGCACAAGGACCACCTCCAACGCTGTCAATCAAGAAGACCAGGATAGACAGAATCCTGCGCCACTACCTCCCTCTAACCAAGACGCTACTGGACACTCGGAACCATCAGGTCCGGTTACCCGACAAGAGTTTCAGCTGCTGCTCCAAGAGGTGACCCAGAGTCGGCAACAACTAATAGAATAACTACGCGCTAACACCGAGCTGACCAACCAGCTGAATCGCCAGAAGCGGAGGAGATCTAGGAGAGATCATGCTTCTCGCTCCTCCAGCGAAAGTTTTCCTCTTCTGATTATCATCATCGATCTCCGCGACCCCGGCTAGATGGGAGTCACATACAAACTGCTGGATATCAACCGGCAATGACCGTTGGACAACTGAGAGTTGGTCCATCGGCCAGTTTCCAAACCGGGCCCTCCTCCCGAGGGGGTACCGCTCCTCACTACACCACAGAACACCGCGCCATGAACTTCGCGATTGAACCAGGGGTCGATGCCCAAAATCAGTCGAACCTGGACCGTCGTCAGCACGGGCATATTCCTGAACCATACGTCCCAGAGGATTATGAGCCAAGAAGGCGAGACATGGACCGTCGACAGCATCCGGTGCAACCTCTATGGAACACAATCACACTCCGGCACAAGCCGCACGGAACGTACAAATGCCGGATCTTCCGACCATGATACGTCAGATGATCCGTGAGAGCCAGGGTCTCACAAATGATGACTGGGGAATCTCCAAAAGTCACACTCCTTTTACGGACGATATTCTTACTGCTGAACCCCCGCAGCGATTCAGGATATCGACTTTACCCATGTACGAGGGAAAATCCGACCCCAACCAACATATTATGAAATATGAATGGTCGATGAGCGCCGCTAGAGCTGACGATGCGGTGAAGTGTCGTAGTTTCCCCATCTCCTTGGGGGTGCATCGCTACCATGTGGTTCACTCGACTGCCACCTCGATCCATCTCCTCATTCGACCAGTTGGCCACAAAATTTGTTGAGCAATTCCGCATGCACGTCGCAAGGGCCAAAAGATGTCAACACTCTGTCTAGCGTCACCCAAGCTCCTCAGGAGACGCTCAGACACTATTTAGAGAGATTCCATGCTGCATGTGTGGAAATCAGCAATCCGAATGATAACTCCATTCTTATGGCGTTAACTAAGGGGATTGACCCCGTTTCTGAGTTTGGCAACTGGTTGGCTGGAAAACCACCTGCATCATTGGACCGTTTCTACGCCAAGGCGGCTTAATTCCTGAGAAGGGAAGATGCAAAACAGTCTAGGAAGTAAACTGATGTAGGGCCAAGCACGGAAGGGATCCAAAGCAATGTTGCGATCAAACAGTCCGGTGAGAGTTTTCAGAAAAGTTCAGTTGAACATTCAAAACAAACAAACTCAGCAGAGAGAGAGCGTGAATCAAAATAGAAAGCGAAATCGTGGCCCGCGGCGCAAGAATCCTATGTTTGACAGTTACACTCCTTTGAATACATCACTGGAGAACTTTTATTTACAAACCTGTAATACAGTTCAATACAAAAAACCTGCTCCAAAACCGTCGTCAAAAAGACAAATCCAGACGGGAAAATTTTGCAGGTTTCATGAAAGCTATGGGAATAATACGAATGAATGTCGTCACTTGCAAGATCACGTGGAAAAATTGATTAGAGAAAGAAAGCTGGAAAAGTATGTGCGAGCGCCGCAGCCTGGAGGAGCGGGCCCATCGAATCAAATAATAAACTCAATCGACCGAGACAGGAGGACTCTACCTGTCCCGGCTCGAGATTAGTGATAAACGCTGTCAATGGCGGACCCACTTTGTCAGGAGCCTGGAATGATGAGGATCTTCGTTACTGTTACACATTACAGGCTTTATTTAGTTTATGAATACTTTGCAATTTTCTTTGCATTCTGAACTTTGAATTTGTAATAAGGCACTGACTTTGCCATGTTTTTCCGTTCCAGCAATAAATTACTATCTCTTCAAGCTAGAGCTGTGATTCACTGAATGCGACATTCAACAATCACGACACATGAAGAGCTAAGTTCCATCGCACGATGGCATTTATTCAAATAGCAAGTGACTGTGATACGACCGGCCACTCACTAAGTGAAACCTCATCTCAGGGGCAAGCCATCACATCAAAGGCTGAACTGGACCGACACAAGATAGTCCTATAACTATCTCCAAATTCCCAGAGTGCGAATTGGAGTATAATTGTCAACTCTAGGTTCCCAGAGTGTGAACCGGAGTATAAACACTAACTCCAAATTCCCTGAGTGCGAATTGGAGTATAATCATCAACTCTAGGTTCCCAGAGTGCGAAGCGGAGTATAAACACTAACTCCACTTTCCCAGAGTGCGAATTGGAGTATAAACATCAACTTTAGGTTCCCAGAGCGCGAATCGGAGCATAAACACCAACTCCAAATTCCTAGAGTGTGAATTGGAGTATAAACATTAACTCTAGGTTCCTAGAGTGCGAACCGAAGTATAAAAACTAACTCCACTTTCCTAGAGTGTGAATTGGAGTATAAACATCAACTCTAGGTCCCAGTGTGCGGACCAGAGTATAAAAACTAACTCCACTTTCCTGGAGTGCGAATTGGAGTATAATCATCAACTCTAGGTTCCCAGAGTGCGAACCGGAGCATAAACACTAACTCCAAACTCCCAGAGTGCGAGTTGGAGTATAAACATATAAATGCGGTTTTGGAGAGGATGGACCCGTCCGTCTAACGACTTCGGCCGTATCCTAACCAAGTTTGAGGAGGTAGGACCCATCCGTCTAACGACCTCGCTTGTTAACTCGGGGTGGATGTGATCCGACCATCCACGATCCCGATAAATCCATCGTTCCCCAAAGTGTGAACGAATTCCTAAAAGGCCCAAATAGATGTGACTGACCATCTATCGGCTAACTCCAAACTCCCAGAGTGCGAGTTGGAGTATAAACATATAAATGTAGTTCCGAAGAGGGTGGACCCGTCCGTCTAGCGACCTCTCTTGTTAACTCGGGGTGGATGTGATCCGACCATCCACGATCTCGATAAATCCATCGTTCCCAAAGCATGAACGAATTCCTAAAAACCCCAAACAGATGTGACTGACCATCTGTCGGCTAACTCCATGTTCCTATAGCGCGAGTTGGAGTATAGACATCAATTCCAGGTTCCCGGAGTGCGAACCGAAATATAAATGCTAACACCAAGTTTCCAGAGCGTGAATTGAAGTATAAACATCAATTCCAGGTTCTTGAAGTGTGAACCGAAACGTACATGCTAACTCTAAGTTCCCAGAGCCTGAATTGGAGTACAAACATCAATTTTAGGTTCCCGGAGTGCGAACCGAAATATAAATGTCGACTCCAAATTCCCAGAGCGTGAATTAGAGTACAAATACCAAGTCAAAGTTCCTAGAGTGCCAACTATGTTACAAACATCGATAACTCTCGAATTCCTAGAGTGCGAACCAGATTATCGGTCATGGATTATCCTAAGTCCCCGGAGTGTGGAGATGTGCTCAAGATTTGCAATATGTGCAATTGACCACCGAAATATAAATGATGGTCCCCGGAACTGGGGGGAAAAGCTTAAGTGTTAATCACTAACCGAAGCGATACGATGTCCAAAATTCAACTCATTCATCGATTACGACGTGTAATCAAGATTTTCAGACTTGGCAAACTAAACGAACTCAACTTGGAAGTAAAAACACCACAAGTACACTGGACTGAAATTTAAGTGCTGCAAATACTTAAGCACAGAAGAAATGAGAGTTGAAGCAAAGAAACTAAACATCATTTCAACTAACTGTATGTGAAGATTCATGTACAAGTTATTCCAAAAAATTCCTACTAGCAGGGGGCCGAGCCTGCATCTATACATGGCCTACGAAAGAAAAATAAAAGTAACTTCCTAACTGCCAAAAATGCGCCAGAGGAGGATTATCTACCTTTTCTTCTTTGGCTCTTTCTTCAACGTGGAACCACTGGAACAGCTAACAGTCTTTCTCTTCGAGCCCTTACCCTTTGGCGGATCATCCTCTGATGAAGGCATGACATTGACATCTTCCTCCGAACTTGAACTTAAAGGAATATTCTCTTCGGGAGGAGTCGGAGGAGTCGGATCCACAACTGGGGGCGGAATGGGCATGCTGGTATCAACGAGCATGTCCCCGGAAGATACCACCATATGAGGAGTGGGGCCAACCGCCGTCGTAACACTCTCGGAACTACCACCGTGTGCTGCCGCCCCCATCTCTGCATTGATTTGAGCTAGTATCTCAGCTTCACGAGCGACACGAGCTTCACGGTGGGCAGTGGTGGACTATGACGAAGCGATGGAAGCAGGTGGGAACGCACCAAGAACGAACGGCATGTCCACAAAAGGGTCGTTGTGTTGGCCCCGGAGCTCATTCACCATCTACTCGTCAAAAGAAACTGAGCTCCCTTGTGTCATCTCAATCGGCGTGAACGCAGTTGTGGTAACCGCCTCGGTAATGATGGCCTTCTGCCCTTGATGCAACTCTTGGATCGCTTGAGGCGCATCTGATGTAGCTTCAGTCACTGAGCAAAGAAAAAGAACAAGTTGTCAATACACGCTTCGATACAAATATTTCAGTTCAAACACACAGTAGATTTGTGCAGAGTACCTTCCTCTACTTGACTCGTGGCTGACTGAACAGCTTCTGAAGGATGTTCCCTTATGGGGGATAAGCGTGGCTGCTCAAGGTCATAGCCCGGAACCGGCTGTGGCTTAATCGCTGGCGCCGGCTCGGATCCAGATGAAGTAATCATCTCAGAACATGTAACCTGGTGTGCGACGCCAGGGGTTTCACCAACTTCTAGATGCTGGGTGCCCAACCTCTCTCTTGCATGAGAGATCATAGAATCATGGAGAATTTTCTTTTCATCTTCGCTTAAAATGCGGTTCTCCAATTCAAACTCATCGAGAGCACCACCCGACAGCATCGCCTTCTCTTCTTCGACTAACGAATTCCAAGCATGGAATAGGTGTGTGGGGTAATTGTCGAGCCACGCTAAGTTTCTGTGCCTCAGTACATTGGCGTTATAAGTGATGAGAAGCTCCTCTATCTCTGAGTCGAGCTTGGTCTCCGCCAACCGAACTTTTTCATCGACTCCGGCTTCCACCTCGCGGACCTTTTCCATGGCCGCGTCCCTTTCCCTCCGAAACTCCACTACCTAATCGCACGCCTCCTGGGCGGAAATGTTAGCAGCGTCCCTCTCTTTCATGAACTCTAAGACTTTGACCTTGAGCTCATTTAACTCCTTCAGGGATGCATCCCGCTCGGCGGCTACGACGGTATTTCGGTGGCCCATGTCCTCCACCGTGGCGTAATGCTCACGCTTCATCCTATCCATCACTGCCTGGGTCTCATCAGCTTTCTTAAGAGCCTCAATCTCTGATTTGCGAGAAGACTCAGCCTCGCTAGTAAGCACTTGAATAATCCAGACTTTTTGGCCAAGTTCTTTCTCTAGTTTCTCAATCATGGCCGCCCGGTCGAAGGCCACCTTTGATGCCTTCTTCGCGGTTTTTGACCATTCCTGGTACTGGAAAAATATATCGGTAAGATAATCATGCATCATGGGTTCGACCGACGTTGGTACCCTTTTCAAACGCGGAGGGAAGACAAACCCATCGAAGCAAATGTCAGGGAAATCTTTCTTCAGTTGGGCAAGCCTCGCTGCTCCTTCCCCCGAAGGCTCGGTTAGTACCTGCTCTGTTGTTGCGGGGGGCACAATCTCAGTCCTACGGTGAGTTTCAGACCTTGACGATTGGGAAGGCAGCCTGTGTCATGGAGCCTCGGAAGGTCGCGAGGCGTGGGCAGGAGGCTGTGCAGAGACTCTAGGAGAGGGTGTGCGCGATCGATATCGACGCCTATGCTCTTTATCTCTATCAGAGCGCTCATGACTCGAGTACCCCTGGTCATAGTCTCTGTCTTCTTCTCTTCTATATGATTCATAATATGATGAAGACTTCCGTTTTTTGCGAAGACTGCCAAGCATCGAGCTTCGACCAAACATGGTATTTGCAAGTCAAAATGGAGACAAAAGTTAATAATCTCCCACGGTGAGCGTATTACATTCAGAAATCGTGTAGTGCCATGAAGTGTGAATGTATGTGCAACCCCCCGACCAACCGGATGTGTCAACCGCACTAGTGGGCAGAGACTCGCTTAAAACTAAGGCTTGTGAAAGTTCATCCAATCCGGCATCATGCTGCAAGGACACATCGTCCGGAATTGGAAGATCGGTGAGCCCTTCATAAAGATTCTCAGTTCTTGGGGGAGACATCTCCGAAATTCTAATTCCGGATGCGGGCCGGGACGTGGCAACAGATTTCCATCTTCCCCTTTTAGGTGGATTAACAACGACTGCCTTGCCTTTTCTCTGCTCTTCGATATCCTGGGCCACATCCGCAGGTTCGCCCAACGGTTCCTCATCGGTGTGAGTTCTCTCGGAGTCAGCCTCCATGATTATGACAACTCTAGGCTTTCTTCATTTAACTTGTTATTTCGAGGCAGTCCTTAAAGCACCGTCGAGCATTATACTTTGTCTTCGCTCGATCAGCCCAAGAATCCTAAGATTCCTAACCGTCAAGAGCAATTCGATATTCCTCTCTTCACTTGGGATTTCTTGAAAGACCCGACTATCTCCTTGAAATGTTCACCCTCGGGTCGCTGGATTATCGCTGTAAAGAAAAAGAGACGTGAGTCCGAATTCATCTATATATGTCTTGTCAACTACCCGAGAAGATAGCAATACTCACGTCTAAATAGCCATCGCCTAGCAAATTCTGGGGGCATCTAACATAGAACCACTCCGTCTTGAAGTAGCTCAGTCTAGTCCAAGCCTCTGTGATCACTTGGCAATTTCTTACCGCCTCCAGGAAAGTGAAAGATGGACTATCAGTCCGACTCTTGAAGTTAAACAAGTATCTGATCTCAATCAGGAGTGGCGGTCAATAGAGATACTCCATAAATGCAATGAACAAGCTATTGAGTGAGGCATATCTGATCGGGTGTAGCTGAGAGGGGGCGATCCCCAAAAACGACAATACTTCTCTTATATACTGATTGAACGGGGGAGTGTCCCAACTGCGCATGCGTGATGACTGAATGCGGTATATCCTTCCGGTGGATTGTGCGGTCTGTCGCTTGGTCCTGGCAGTAATACGTCGTCCATCGACAGACCATGCCTTAAGCATATTCTTCCTAGCAAACGACAAAGCTTCAAAGTCCAGTTGTAATGACCGTCATCGTTGACCGTCATCACCAAATTATCTAAATGTTGGCAATCGATCCGGATTAAAGTTGTTATGGTTCCATCGACGAGCTTCGAAAGGTAGTCAAGTATGCAGTTTAACTATCAAGTCCAGATATGCAAGAATGAAGCTCGTCGGAAATGTGCTAAAGAGTGTCAAAATTTCGTATCCATCAAAGATACATGTTCGAATCGATCGCAGGAAGCTTTTTCATATCCATCAAAATGCACGTTCGTATCGATCCCGGGGCCATGTTTCGAATCGATCGTCCATGGTGGAGTTCGTATCGATCAAAAATGGATAACTTCGAATCGATCCTTGATTGCTTGGTTCGTACCGATCAGGAAGGTCTCAGCTAAACATCGATCGCGTTCGAGTTGATACTTTTCGTATTGAACATAAAAGTAAAATTCATATCGACCTAAAGCTGAGGACTTCGAAACGACCGATTACTTATTTTACGTATCGATCATTTCGTGTCGATACGATCCACCATCATCATAATCGGTACAAACTGCATCATCTCCATTAGAATACTCCAAGGATCGATGCGAAATCCAAGGAGAAATATCATCGCCTTCATCGATTCGAACGTGTCCCCCAGATCGATCTATTTCTTGTCTTTTCCACTCTTTCTTCAATTTAAAGGAGCACCGCCATAGCCATTCACGACCGAGCTTTGACCCAGATCTGGTTTTACCAATTGCCAGAATGGATAATCGATGAAGAAGGAGTGGATTTGAAATAGCTTCGTCGTTTGGATTCGTGATTAATTACCTAATTTAAAGTTGGGATTCGAAGATTTGAAGGGCTAAGTTTGATTGAGTCAAAAACACGGTGCAGTTCTCTCTCTCAAATTTTTGGATCGATGCGAAAAGCAAAAGACAGCAGTAAAAAGGTGAAAAGTAAAAAAGGTGAAAAATGGCAATGTCCCAGGTATTTATATGGAGCCTAGGAAGAGACCGGGTCGATTCGCCTCCCAGTCCACTTGACCGGTCGCAACCGGTCAAACCCCGAATCGAGTCGAACGCCCTGTATGAATCCATCTGACCAAGAATTTTATCGATTCGAAATGGACAGCGAATCCATTGGTACGAAGCGCACGGCGAGGACGGTTGAAGACGATGAAGCCCATCGACTCGAAGCCCCTGTTTGCATCGACAAGTTCACGACTCCATCTACTGCATATCGATACGAACCACGATTTTGAGTCCATCATAAATCAAACATTAGCATCGTTACGGACAACACAACAAAGTCCTGTTGGAGTCACTAAGCATCGATACGAATGAACATTTCGTATCCACTGAATTCCCCATTTATCGATGCGAAGTCAATCTTCCAGCCTTCTATATCGATTCAGGAGAGGATCGATAAGAAGAAACTTCCTAAAACAACTGACAAACGTTGTTGCAATTCAAATTTCACATCGGTTCAGGAGAGGATTGATACAAAATTCGATACAAGAAAACTAACGACGACTCGTGAGCGTGCAACATTAACGAGAGTTAGGCCAACGTATATACATATATGTCAAAACAATATCCCATTTTTAGCATTAACAGGTATCAGATATTGATTCACTAACGATTACGACAACTAACAGCTAAGCACTATCATACAGCAATCAGGTATAGCAACGTAAGGTTACAACCTTCGACAAAAGAGCAACGGTTATTCAGAGTGAAGACTGAAATTTTTCAAAGCACGTTATGTTTCCACAAGACGTACTTTGCGGGCAAATGTTATCCCTCCTTTTGGCAAGGCAGAGATATCAAAGAACTGATAACAGATTCAAGATCAATCTTCCTGGGTATCGAGCATGCATAGGCTCGCTATGGATATCGATGAATTTTGTCCGAGTCCGGATTGCTATGGATATCGATGAATTTTGTCCGAGTCCGAATCGAGCTACAATTGATATGACACGACAAGCACAGTCAGGGAAGCCTGCATTCCAAATTTCAAGTCAATTCGAGTTCGTATGCTCGAGTTATGATCGATTCAATCTGGAGGAAACGGCCTCGTTTTCATATCCATCAGTGAACCACAGTTCCACTCGATCCAGATTGTATCCATCACCCACTTCGCATCGGTCAATTCCCATGAGTTCGTATCGATCAAGTTGGTAGTGTTCGAATCCATCGAGTTCGTATCGATGGACTTCGTACCCATCAACAGATAATGCACCTCGTAACAATCAGCCAGTATCTACTTCGCATCCATCATAGAAGCCTCTATTCGAATCCATCTAAACGGAGCAATTCGTATCCATCGGGTGACCTTAGTTCGTATCCATCGATGACAGCAAGTCACTGTTTCGTATCCATGAAATAACTGCCCTGTGCGTATCCATCCACTTTCGTTGGTTCGAAACCATCATGAAGCTACTGTTCGAAACCATAAGAGTGTGTTAGTTCGAATCCATCAGTCAGCTACTCTTCGTCTCCATCGTAGGTCCATATTCGAATCCATGTGCAAAGACTTATTCGCGTCCATCGAGTCAACGAGCCTGGGTGACGTGTTATTCTTCGATACGAGCAAGGCAAAATTCATGAAGTCGACACGGTCAACTCGGAGAAAGGAACGGATCGATTCGAGATGCACGCGCCACGTCACCTCATAAGCACGTGCAGCCAATGATTCGAAGGGATTGACATGAAGCTATGGAGTCGAATAAAACAGCCACTCGGGAGAACTCAACTCATATCGATCATATCTCAAAATCTACCAATCCAAATGCAATGAAATTTTCACAGGAGATTGAACACGAGCCAAGGAATGTTCACACCAAATTTCAGCTCCATCGGACATGATCTTGATCGATACGAAATGATTTCATATCGATCACAGATCGAGTCGAAACTTTCTAGAATTGGTCGTGTGGGCCCCCTCACGTGCCAGAGCGAATCTCCCGAAGTTTGAGCGAAGTCTCAGCCTCCTACGCCTATAAATAGAGCCCCAGAGCCTACAGAAAAGGGGATTTTTGATTCTCAAGCGCCGAGACTCTGCCGGATCAAGACTTGCATCATACTCTTGCTGTTGATTTCGAATTTCAAGTTGTAATTTGCTGTTGCTTGCTGTAATCCTTTGTAATCGCTGAAAGAGAATCAATAAAGTTGCAAAAACTTCATAGTAGACGTAGGCAACACACCGAACCATTCTAAATTGCTTTTATATGCATTTACATTCATGTTGTTTGGTGTTTTTGTTAGATAATTCTCTTTTTTAATTTATATTCTTCACTATTATCTCTTCAAAAACTTCCGAAGAGTGTTGTGACCATTTTTGGTGAAAACAGTATCTATATACATGGTGTTCAACAAATTGCAACTGGAAATGAAGCCAGTAGAAAATACTTCTAGAATAGTAGCCGGTTTTTACAAAAATCAAGGTAGCAGTTTTTCAAACCAAAGTCAAGTTTAAATGCTAGAGATTCAAAGCCGTGGTGACCAAGTTATAGGGAAAAAGAAGAAACCGACTAAAGCAAGTAAATAACGAACAAGTCAAAATCAAAGCCGTGGCAATCAAGCATAGCACATCAAAAAATATAAAAAATTGAACTGGTCAGGATTGATCGCAATCGACCAAGCAAAATCGAGCAGCAGAATAATAGTAACAAACATATTCAAATAAATATATTCGAACGATAATTTAGGGTTTTCAAACCTATAAAACCCAATCATCATAGGCATTATCCATTATCGGGTTCAAGCATACCAATGAAAGTAACAACGTAAAATCGCATACTAGATTTATTCAAATCGAACTCATTGTAGTGGAGCAGCCGCAACCAACGATCAGTGAGGGGATCAATTGGCAAACCATATCAGAGAATATTCATCACTACAATCGAACAATATAAAGTGGCTCCTTAATTTACCAAAGCCCTAATTTTTCAAAGAAAGAGGAACGAACGTTCTCGAGCAAAAGAAAAGAAGCAGGCATCATTTTCACAAGGGAAAGCATATGGGACAAAATAAAACGGAGTCATTTGTTACATACAGGGCCGGTTCCTTTATAATTATTATTTGAGCTTAAATTTATATATAGGGTTTTGTAATTTGTTTTTACTTTGCAATTTACTTTTAAACTTTTATTAAATTCTAGTCATGTGACTAAGGGACGAACTACGGTGGTTTAGTTCGAGAATTCGCAACTCTGTGGCTGAGTTGTGGTAGGGTTTTGAGCGTAGAGTTAGGTTAGTCGATAGCTGGTGTCACGGGTTTATGTTTGTAAGCGTTTGAATACTTAATTTCTAGTAGAAACCTTAGGGGCAGCACGTAGGCAGGGTTTTTCCGAAGCTGGGTAAATCTTTGTTGTTCTATTTCTGCTTTTATTATTCTGCTACTTATATGTGCTGCAATTATTTTATATATATCCGCATTAATTTTTATAATTATTAATATCATCCTATTCACCCTCCCTCTAGGATGATATCAATCCTACAATCATGGCATGGCATTCCATCAAATGATTATAGTTGGGTCAAGTGGAAGTATTGGAAATGAAGAACTATTCAAGGGAGGATTTGTCTCCTTGGTTATATGGAGTTTGTATCATGGTCAACTGAAGTCAACTCTAAATCAAAGTCTTTGACCAGAGCGTTTCAGTTAATAATTATTATTATTGAACCAAAGACTTTGTG
The DNA here is from genome assembly GCA_030765085.1 of Allium cepa. NCBI lineage: Eukaryota > Viridiplantae > Streptophyta > Magnoliopsida > Asparagales > Amaryllidaceae > Allium > Allium cepa. Next base: position 8,091,993 of record CM060941.1, read on the forward strand.
CTTGGACTATAAAGTTGAATGTGGATGATATTGGAATTTTGACGATTACCAAATTCCATAAATCCAAAGTGATATAGTTTCGACGAAGAGAATTGGTGTGAATAACTGTCACTATTAGGTACCGCTTATAATAAGTAAAATTGGATTTCACCAAAAGATGTATAAGTGATGAATTCAGCTAAAATGTCAAACAACCTGCTAAATATTGTGTGAATGTTAATATTTGAATTGTTCAATATTAATCGTTAACTGAATTTACACCTTTGAGTCGCAAAACCATAATGATGAATTCTCCAAAAACCCACATGATTTAATTAATTTATAAAAATTTGTAAATTAATTAATTTAATTAGTATTTGAAAAATATTAATTATTATTTATTTTATTTGATGTTTAGGAGTTATTTCTAATTATTTGAATACATTTATAAAAGTTATGTTTGTGCGCATTAATATATGATAACATTGTAATTAAATAAATGATAATTGCATGCATTAATTTATAGAATCTTATGTCATTTGATGGCACGTAATTTTCAGCCATACCATGTAAAGAAATAGAAGTGAAAAAAAGATAGTTAATCAAGAGATTAATTATAGAAGTTTTAATTGAAGAATGGAATAAGTTTCCTTCTTTCGAATAAAACATATTCATTAATTCATTCTGTACATACAATCGAGTTTCTCATTTATTTCGTTCTTCTTTTTGTAACTTTTCTGGTTCTCTCCTTCTCTAATGGCTGAGAATATGAGATATTCCATAGCTTCAATTATCCCTAAAATTAAATACAAATAAAATCAATTATGAAAAGTGGTATATTCCTCTTGATCTTTGCAACATCTGGAGGCTGATTTTTGAATCTAGGAGATTTGATTCATCATTCAAGGTGCAAATCATTGGCTTCATTTTTGGTAATTCTAATTTCATTTATTTGTATACTCATCATGTTGAATGGTCCAGATTTATTAATACTATATATCTTCTATCTCATCGTGTTTAAAAGGCTTAGATTTATTCATATTATATCTGTTCTATCTTATGTATTCATCTTGCAATATAAATTAGCCCCCCTTTTCTTCATCACATTTAATATATGATCATTATGTAGATTTAATTTGAACCTCTCCTTATTTACATATCCATTGACTATATGTTTATTATAGTATACTTCAAATCCTTTATCTATTTTATTCTGTGTCCCTTTTGTATAGTCAGATCTAATTTATCATACAACAAATTTGTATATGCCCACGTTGTCCGATATTTTTTTCTATCATTGTTTTGGAATTGTAAAAATAGGAATGTGAAAATATTTTATTACGTTGTAATGTTGCATATAAAATTTTGTAACATCTGTATACATAAACATTAATAAACTATATTTGTTGGTGGTTTAATACAATAAAATTAATTTCTAATGTTGCATAATTAATTTCCAAAATGATTTAATTTTACTTGTTTTAGTCATAAATGTAAAAAAATTCTTTCATTTTAGATTCATAAGTGGTCATTTATGTAAAGTTATAGACTTTTATTTCATACCTAAGATTAAAAGATTGAATAATTTGTTAGCATCAAATTTAAACATATATGTTACTTAAATTGCAAGCTTCATACATACATACATATATATATATATAAATATATGAGTTATTTTAAAATGAATACATAACTTGCAATTTGAGAGAAATATGTGATCCTCTAAAATAGAGGAGAGAGCACATGTAAATATGTATATATCACAGAAGACAAGGTGCTGCCAACATGCCTGTCAAGTAACTAATCAAAGTACAAATACATGGAAAATATCTCGGGTACCCCTAGAATGAGCTCCGGCAAGGCCACCACCCATTACACCCCAATATCGAGCTCCCGCAAGGCCATCGCCCGGCATTGAGGTGTTAGAAGTACCTAAAAACTATGGAGCATCTCTACACCAGTGAAACAAGAAGCCAGCCCCATTTGAGAAGGAAACGCCATGCTGCTGACTCGGAAGAAAAGGAAATGTGAATGATCTAGAATGGATAGCGCTACACTATAGACAACTGGAGAGAGCGCCTCACTGAAAGTGAATCATCCATAAAGTAGAACGCCATAATAAAGCTAAAGAAGAATTCCTCCCTGTAAACAATAATCCTGCCACTCAGCAATCCTGTGAACCTGCAAAAAGAATCTAACACCATTTATGGCCAAAACCTATATCTGCAAAAAGTACTCAAAAACTATAAGAATAATACACATATATGTACGTAAATGAAATTTACACACACACACACACACACACACACACACAAATATATATATATATATATATATGAATGTATGTATTAATAAAATAAAAGTAAAGAGACCAAAGCTAAGATAATAGGATAGAATATAAGAAAAATTAGAAAAATAGAGAAAAAAGAATCCATGATCAAAAGAACTTAAAAATCTATAAACAAAAACAAAAACAAAAACAAACTGAAACTAAAACACATCAAAACTTAACCTTATGTTCCTTTGATCAAAAGGAAATTATGATGAACAGTGAAATCATCATTTAAATTTGAAAATTTTAATACTACAATTATTAATGTCAAAAATATTGTATTTATGATTAAATAATTCAATATTATTACCAACCATATTAAGATATTCTTTAAAATGATTGTTTTTAGCTAATTTATATTTAGGATTTGAGATCCAATTAAAACGAAATGTAGAAATTATAAAAATCAATTTGTTAATATGACTATAATTATTATTATTAAAGATTCTCTGATTTCTCTCAAACCAAATATACCAACAAATTATAATGAATAAAGTGTCAAGTAAAAGTCTATTTTTCATTTTAAACTTAAATCTAAAATTATTCCAATAGTGATCACAATCAGAAATTTTAGTTGCGAGACTAAAGTTAAAGATTTTGAGAGTATTATTCAGAATATAGTAAGTACCTATGCAATCATAGTATACATGTTTAATATCTTCAAAATTCCTATTACAAAAATAACATTTATTATCAATTTGCACATTTTTTCTTTTTAAAAATTCTGTAGTATTTAGTTTTCCGTGGATGATTAACCACATATGAATTTTAGATTTAGGAGGAGCATTTGTTCTCCGAATAAATTTAAAAGAGTTATTAGCTACACCCGAGAAGTTAAGAAATTTATAAAAAGAATTAAAAGTATATTTCTTACTCTTATCTCATTCCCAACCAATTTTAAGCTCTTCCTTAACCGAGACATTTGTTACAATTGTTAATTGTTATTTTGACAAACTCGTATATATAGGAAAACTTATTTTAACATGTGTATGTGTAAACTTATCACTTATTATACATGTATATTTTATTACTTAAAAAAAACTTGGACGACAATGACATATGCAAATTTTATTGTAAATGCCATTTAATATGTCATTCAATGTAATTAAAAAGAGAGAGAAATGTGATGATTTCTCTCTCTATATTTATAGCCTTATCTTTCCTCAATTTATTATACATGTCAAGAGAAAGAAAACCAAAGGATTTCGTTCTCTAAAATTTCTCATGCTTAGTTACACAAGTATACACTTCTTATATGTTACACTTATATTTCACAACATGAATGTATTTGATACATTCATTCCATTACACATAAATATGTGCATAAGAGTATATTTGATATAATCTAATTTACATACACATTCAATAAAGTTTTTAAAACTTTATTTATAATTAAATAAAATATTAATTTAATTTAAAAAAAACTTAGAAAAGTGTGAATAAATTTAGAATTCATAGGCCCATTAAAGACCCAAAATGGTAATATCTTGGAATTCGCTCATTTCTTCCACTGCGGGATGGCCCAGTTACATCATAAATGCAGTTAAGTAAAAAATAGAGAAATAGAGAGATCACATTAGGGATTTTTATATAGGTTCAGAGTTACCCTTTGTCCAGTCCCATACAATTGCTGGAACAGATTTCTTTTTAAAATGCTAATCTTTCAACGGGCAAAAAGCAAACTCAATAAAAACACGATTTCAAGGCTATGAAATACATCCTTCTAATTTTCCAAGCTTAGGGTACATCCACATGATTTGGATGGGCTATCAAGCAAGCAGTTTGGATTACCGGGATACCAAGAATACCCCATTGATTTGAATGAGATACAATCACACCCAAGCAAATGCAAATAGAGTTTGATGGTTTTTCCAAAGATAATTTCTTGATCTTTGGATATAGTGGATCCTATAGCCTCTTAAGTAGCACTTTGATCTTGAATTGAGAGAGAGAGAGAGAGAGATGATTGAAATCATAGAGTAAATAGTAGAGAATCAATACAATGAAGATTGAATTGATTTTGGTCGAATTTGAAGATATTTGAATAAAATTTTCACTAGAAATTTTGGTAGATTAAGAGGAGAGAAGATAATAAGAAAGTAGTTATTGAAAAATTCGTTCGAAACACCCTATATATAGAGAATAAACAGACATGCCCATTGGCGAAGAATTACTACGATAGACACTTCATTTTAAAATTTGAATTTCAAAATTGTGACATGTATGTCGACATACTCATATGGGATATGTTGACATATCTCTTTGAAAATTGAAAATACTTTTGTTTAAATATTCTTTGTAAAATATTTTGATACTTTGTAAAACAATTTAAACATAATTTATAAACATTTTAAACTTTAAAAAACTTTTATAAAGTATTTTTAAATATATTTTGTTTTAAAAATAAAGGATAAGAAAATGAGAAATGGAGATCAAAGATTACTACCAGGGACATTAACAATATTCTATGACTCTATATACTATATTATAGTCTTGTGATCTTCATATCTCTGTCTTTATACTCATGAGTCTTCATGCCTATTCTTTGAGTCTTTTATTACACAGTGTTTGATTCAATACCTATGTAATATATTGCATCATATAATATATAACTTAGTAGAGCATTAGTATCCATATTCTATATAAATATATGTTGTTATCATCAAAATCAATAACTGAGGTATTAACACAATTATTACCATAGGATGATATTATAATTAAATATAAATTGTGCATGTATAATTAAATGATATATATATATATATATATCTATGTATGTATGTATGTATTATAAATTAATGAAACAATATTTATTATATATAAAACATTCGGTTGTACATATCTGACTTATATATAATTATTTTTTATAGGTGAATACATACGTATAACCTATCTAACTTCTGACAACATCAATACATATAAGAATCGTCACCTTGCTAAAAGTATAATTATAATATGTGCATATAATGAAATGTTATTTAGAAACTATAAACTATAATTCAATGAAAAATATACCTAAAACCTGCCTTAAAGCACATCTTGTAATGATTAACTCTCTCCCTCCTTTGAAAGCTTTACAATTCGGTAGACTGCTAATACTTGAGCCATTGACCTTTGACTATCGGATAGTGGTCGATTTGAATTAATTTAAGCTTGATATGAAAGGACACCTAAGGAATTAAGTTGACCAAAAAGGGAAGGAAGGAGTGGCAGCAAAAATTCTTTTTTGCAATTAGGGTTAGAGGTTTTTTAAATAGTGGATGGAAAAGAGGAAATAGTGGATCACGTCTCATACCAGTTCTCCCTTAATCTAAGCCATCCAAAAACCAAAAAATCTGCCCTAATTGAGCCACCCCTTACCTTCCTATTTTTTCCAAAAATCATACCCACTAAGATGGGCCAAGGTACCATTTAAGTCCATAGAAATATTATTTAATTAAATCTAATTTAATTGTTTATCGACAACGTATATCAATTAATATATTTATAACTTCTATTGATATATTTAATAATATTCAATCTTCAAATTATAATCAATATTTTATAATTACTATTTCATAAATATTAATTAAATTAATAAATTTATAATAATTATAAACTAATTAAATTGTTTGGTCAAAAGAGAAATCATCATTCCGGTTAAGTGACTCGTCAAGTGTAAATTTGGTCAGCGATTAACATCGACCTATTCAAATATTAACGTTCACACGTCACTTAGCAGGTGGTGCGCTATTTTTTCCAAATCTATTGCTTACTTGGTTTTGGTAAAATCCAAATTTACTTCTTTTAGCATTACCCGGTCGTTACTTTTATTTACACTAATTCTCTTTGTCAAAACTATATCACTTTAGACTTATGGAATTTGATAATGGTTAAAATTCCAATATCGTATGTATTCAACTTCATAGTCCAAAACTGTAAGTGACTATGCTATAGGATCATAATATGGAATATAAGCTAATACTATATATGTGTGGAATAAAATTATAAAAGTAAAGAGCGGTAAGGAAGATGATGCTAGAGATTTTTATAACGGTTCGAACTCCAGTTCTACGAGCAGTCCCAGACTCCATTTGAAATTCAAACTGTGATAACTCGGATTATTGGACATTTGTTAACGGGAAATTAACAAGATTTAATTTATTAAAAATGTTGATTTGTAAGTTGAACAAATAAAATTCTGATAAATATTTGAATATAAATGGGAAACTATAATAAATGTTGAATTATAAATCTCCGAATAAATGAATAATATATTTCACTGTTTAATTCAAGATAAAATATTTATATATATAAATAGATATATTCAAACTTTATGATGATGGAAATCTTAAATGTGTACATATACAAGCATATAAGTGTGAATGTACATATATAATATCAAAAACAAATAAAAGTATGTTCTGGTTATAATATATACATGTATGTTGTGGTTAAGAAGCATTGTTTTGAATTTAATATAATAATTCTCATAAGACATTTAAGGTCAAATCCTATATTTTAAAAATACCAAAGATAATATTTTATAATTTAAATATCGCAATAGTTTAAGTTTAAAATAGGATTTGATAAAGGATTATATTTTCTTTAAATATATATATATATATATATAAGTTGTGTGTATATATATAAATATTAATCTATAATATGAAAACATATAATAATATAAATTCATGTAAATTAACAAATGTAAATATTAAATTATGCATTAGACATTGGTAAGATAAGGATCATGTAAATTTACAAGTGTAGAAATTATAACATGAAAATTAAACAAGTGTCATGTTTAATTTAGTTTCCTTCCATTTTTAAAAAGTAATTAAAAACATCCCTATATATACATATCTACTTCTACTTTCCTACATTTTTCTCAAAATTTTATCAAACTAAAAGTTGTGCAAATATCTAAAAAAGGAAGAAGAAAGAAACGAAGCAAGCTGTAGATCAGATTCAAATAATCTGAAACATGAAAACAAAGATCGTCATATTGAAGTTGTTGATCATCAACCCAGGATCAACTCATCTCAAACAAAAACAAACAATTTAATTCAAGTTAGAAAGGATAAGTTGTGTGTGCGCGTGTGTGTATGTATAAATAAATGATTTTATGAGAATGATTTTGGAAAAGGTTTTGGAACCTATGGATTTTGGAAAGGCTTTTGATTTTTGGGAAAAATCAAATTTTGGGAATTTGGAAAGCCCGGTTTGGAACTATCAATTTGAGATATCGATTTTGTATAAAGGAGATTTTTATGCAAAGCATAAAGGGTATTATTTGAAAGATACAATAAGTGTTGGTATAAAATATTTTGAGATTGGCTCTGGGGAAAAAGGCGCTCCCATTGAAATGAACTTCATAGGAGATCCACGGGGTGGTTCTGCCTTGAGCCCTAAGGGGGAGGCTCTAAATTGGATCCTGGGAGGAAGTCCAGACAAACTGAAATTCCTGAAGATTTTTTGTGTGGGTAGCGAAAGTCGAGGGCGCTGATGCTTACAGAGACATTTGGGTTATGCTGTGACGATGGTGTAACTCGATGTCACTGCGATCTACTGTGGACCATAGCGGAAGTTGTGTGTGCTGAGAGAGCCAACGGTCTCCGTTTGATTTTGCCGGAATGGCAACGTAACCATCGGGTTAACTGCGACCATGGAGGGGATGATTATTTCCAGAGCATTCTCAGCAAATAATGTTTCCTTTATTTTCAAATTTTTTTTCTACATTTTCAACAATATGTTTTCCCAAGTATTTTCACTGGGTGTTGAAAACAGGTTTGCTAAGTACTTATAGATCTTCAGTCCTACGCCTGATCAACGTATGACCGAATTTCAGTAAGAACAAGGATGGACTTGTTGAGACATCGAGTTACAAAAAGTACTTTTACAAAACTATTTTGGCAATATTATATAGATTTTAAAGCGTTTCAGAAATTCTTAATAAAAGAGTTTATAGTTGAAAAGGATCAAAGAGTAATTTATCTGATAATAAGTATTGAATAAATTCTTGTTTTGTTCCTTTTTGGGGACGAAAAGATTCAAAGGGGGAAGGAATGTGATAACCCGGATTTTTGGACATTTGTTAATGGGAAATTAACAAGATTTAATTTATTAAAAAAGTTGATTTGTAAGCTGAACAAATAAAATTCTGATAAATATCTAGATATAAATGGGAAACTATAAAAAATGTTGAATTACAAATCTCTGGATAAATGAATAATATATTTCACCATTTAATTCAAGATAATATATATATATATATAAATAGATATATGCAAACTTTATGATGATGGAAATCTTAAATGTGTACATATACAAGCATACAAGTGTGAATGTACATGTATAATATCAAAAACAAATAAAAGTATGTTCTAATTATAGTATATACATGTATGTTGTGGTTAAGAAGCATTGTTTTGAATTTAATATAATAATTCTCATAAGACATTTAAAGTCAAACCCTATATTTTAAAAATACCAAAGATAATAATTATAATTTAAATATTATAATAGTTTAAGTTTAAAATAGGATTTAATAAAGCATTATAATTTCTTTAAATATGTATAAGTTGTATATATATATATAATTATTAATCTATAATATGAAAACATATAATAATATAAATTCATGTAAATTAACAAATGTAAATATTAAATTATGCATTAGATATTTGTAAGATAAGGATCATGTAAATTTACAAGTGTAGAAATTATAACATGAAAATTAAACAAGTGTCATGTTTAATTTAGTTTCCTTCCATTTTTAAAAAGTAATTAAAAACATCCCTATATATACATATCTACTTCTTCTTTCCTACATTTTTTTTAAAATTTTATCAAACTAAAACCTGTGCAAAAATCTGAAAAAAGAAAGAAAGAAACAAAGCAAGCTGTAGATCAGATTCAAATAATCTTAAACCTGAAAACAAAGATCATCAGATTGAAGTTTATGATCAACAACCCAAGATCAACTCATCTCAAACAAAAACAAATCAAAGTTCAACATCAAGCAACTTCCAGATTTTTCAGTTAAGCATGTTTCTCTGTTTCAAAAACCAGTGAGTAAATCTACCTTCTTAAAGCCCAAATTCTATTTTATAATTGTATGCATCTGGATTTGATATTCGAAAATGTCTTAATTATTGCTTGCATGAATGGGAAAGATGTATTGACTGGGTATATAGGTTGGAATTGCTGTGCATATTCATGTGCATGTCTCTATCTAATGTTAACAGACCCTAATAGCATTTTAATTCAAATTCTCTTCAACTAATCACTTATGGGTTATGATGTCTAAGAATAGGTTGTTTGAAATGATGAAACATTGTTTTTAAAATATTATCAAGTGTAATTAACGGGTAGGATTGTTGGAAATAAGAGATTACAGAGAAAATTAAATTCAAGTCAAAATTTGATGTTTAAAATTCCACGCTTTAATTATATAATCTGATTTGTATGTGAAAATGGTGATTTTTTATTCTAGTTTCAAGATTTTTAGGCTCGTAGTTGGCGAGATATCACAAGACGAACGAAAATTGTGTTTCTGCCAAATTCCGGCATCCTTGTCAATTTTGAGCGGTGGTGATAGGTGAGGAGGAGCATGGGAAGATGGTGTACCCAAGAAAATTAGCGGCTAATTTTTCTAGCAAGTTGGTGGTTTGGACGAGACCGATTTAGGGTTTAGAGTGTTCGTTCTTGGGGGTTCGGTTTATAGGCAAATGTGATGAGTAAGGTAAGAATTAAGAAATAGAGGTGCGCATCAGGGGAAAACGTTAGGGCGGGTTACGGCGGTACTCTAAGCGAAGTTGGGTGAGGCCGATGGCCGGTGATGGCGTAGCAGGTATTGGATGGAGATGGGTATTTGTCCAGGTCTGGGTCAAGGATCGTTTTTTTGATTTGAAGGTTTTTGCCGTGGTTCCAAATTGTCGAGCGAGATGAGGAGGTCGGGGCATTTTGCGTGTTCGATTGTCGGTGGGTTTTACGGTCGGAGGTAGATGTGCATTTACACCATGATACTTTGTGCAGGTAGAAAGAAAGAAACAGGAAGAAGAAGAAGAAGTAGAAGAGGAGAAGAAAGGAAGAAGAGAGAGCTGGGAAGAACTTTTTGCTTGAATTTTAACTCGGGGATATGCGGGGTTGTGTTCGAGTTTTGCTCGAAGTTTTTGGAGCTTAGGCTCGTGTTGGTGGGTTAGTTACGTTAGTTTCCTAAATAAATTTTATAACTAGTTAAAAAAACAAAATAAATGTTTAAAAAGTTTTAAAAGCAAAAGAAGTAAAAGTTTTCAAAAAAAATTATTGTCTTCAAAGTTTCAAGTTTGCATTGGTTCGAGCTTATTGGTTGATTTTAGGTTTAAAGTTAACAAGTTTATAAAATTTGAGAATAAATATTGTACCGGGTTTTAAACTAAAAAAAATTTAAAATAAAAAGACAAAAGTTTTGGAATTTAATTTGTTTGTTTTGAATGACTTTGAAATAGGATAATTTCTTAATGGAAGTAATTAAAAGACTAATTACTTAAAGTAATTAATTAAAGGGTTAGTTAATTAATGAATGTGATTAATTAAAAGATAATTAATCAATTTAAGTGATTATAGAATAATGAATTAATGTAATTAATTAAGGATCAGCGTAACTAATTATAGTTAATTAATAAATGAGAGTAATTAAGGGTTAATTAATGTAATGTTTAAAGGATAATTAATTTATGTAATTAATTACTTAATGTAATTAAAGAATAATTAATTGAGGATAATTAATTAAGATGGATATTTAAGGGATGATTAATTAATTGGTTTGTAATTAATTAATTTTAAGTAAGCAGGAATGAGAAGTGATTGAAGTAAATAATTTAATTTATTTAAATTAATTAGAAATATTGTGACTAATTAATCTTGTTTATGGATGATTGAATGATATTGAATACCTTGGATTATTTATTGCCTCTGGTATGTGATTTGTGATGCTATGTGATATGATATGATTGGGATATGGATTATGTATATGTAATGGAATTGGTATGTGAATATGATACTCTGAATATAAATTGATTTGTTTTCACTTAAACAACTTGGATTTAAAGATGATATTGGATTCGAAGAACCGGAGTCGGGTGTCAGCAAATACCTGAAACCACTTCGATTTGTAATCTACAATAATTCTTTATAGATTTGATATGTGAAATCAATAGGCTGGAATGGAATAGTTTAAGTAAACTGGACCATTGAAACTATGTAATGGTACTTAGGGACTGTTTGTGAAATAAGTGTTGACTATAACAAATTAAGAACTCGTAGTAAGGTACGAGTTACCCCGGGTTTCCATTTATGTTTTATAACTTTGTATTTCAAGTTATATGGGTTTACTCGCGCTGGTTTCCAACCTGACCCGGGTGTTACTTTGATGTAATGCTCGGATCAGACCAAGTATTACAGATTTTCAGGTTAGGACGTTCTGGAGCTCAGGAGGCGAGCTGGATGGCAGGAACGTATGGAGTTTTTCACTGTGTAATAGAGTTGTATTGATAGTAGTCTGGGACAAGTTGTACAACTGTCCAGTTTATGTATAAATGATGTACTCTGATGTATAGTTATAAAATTGACAATTACAGCTTTCTTTGTATAAATGATATTATTTGATATTATATTTAATCCGCTGCGAATGTGAGATGCTGTTGTTTTCTGTTCTTCTTCTACCCTCTTTTCTTCTTTACCCTAACAACCTGGAATTTTCGACGTTCAATTGCTCGGTACTTTTACAGTGGACGTTTTTGTGTCGAATTTTCGAGGTTGAAAATTCTGTGTCGTTACCTTTGGTATTAGAGCAGCAGGTTAAGCGGGAACCTTAGCTCTGGTGGGATTACTCATTATGGATAGGGTCATTGGTACTCTAGAATGAGTTGAGTGTAGTAGATTGAGGGCGTATTTGTTATTTTCTTATAAAAAGATTTTAAAACAGTTTTAAAATTTGGTTTTACAAAAGCTTGTATTTTGATATAAAGCATGTTTTTTCTAATTATTATTAATATTAAGATAATTGGTTGTTGAATTATTGGAATTAAAAGTAATAATAAGAATTAAGTGGTAATAGAAATACAACTAAATGGGAATTGGATAATATGAACTATATAAATATGATAAGCTAGAAATGGATTCAAACTAGAGAATAAAATCCTAAAGTTGTAAGAATGTTTTCAGAATGCTGAATTAAGTAACCCTGATTTCATTATCCAATAAATTATGAGATAATACATATAGTGAATTGGTTTCCAGTTATGATAACCTTGGTTATTATCCAAAAATGTTTGTTGTATCTTGATAATGGAATGTTTGTTAATGATAAGGCAAAATGAAATGTTTTAAGGAAGTAACAATTTACATAAGTATGACTTGTAAATTTGAATAGATTTAAATTGTGAAGCTTTAAATCTAAATCTAGAAAATTTAAATTGTTTTAAAAGTGGTAAAGGATATAATGAATAATATTTTTTTTAAATGTAGGAATTTTACTTTAAAACATGAGTTGTTTTAAAAGTTTAAAAGAAACGTGTTCTGAATTGAAAACCAAAGGTGGTTTAAAATTTAAAGTATAACTTGGTGTGCAAAGGAAATAAATATGTATATATGTGGGATATACATAATAACAAGTTGATTCGGAGTAAACACTAAGTGTTGAATTTTGAATTTTCCCTGAAATGTGATAAGTTTTTGAACTTATAAGTGGGATAGGATATTGATAAGAAGTTTAAAATTTGAAATGAAGAATTCAAATTTGAGTAAGGTTGATTGGATTAAATGAATTGAATTTAATTTAGGGAAGTTAAATGGTTGGTTTGGATGGGAGTTATGTGTGATCTCAGAGCAAGTTTAAGTTCTGGAAATTGGTAATGGATGATATTGATGAATGTTTAAAATAATTTGGATGTTTATTTACTTTGGCTTATCCTAATATCATCCCGTTGTTATTAATAAGCTATGAAACTGAGAATTGGATTATTTTAAATGAATTAAGAAATGGATTGGGGTAATATACATCCATAACTGAAATAAAATAGAAATGAGATTTAAACTTATAAAAGGAAAACGCTTTGAACTTCAAGATTCAAATGTTAGAAATGAGCTTGCTGAAAATTTGTTAAGAATTGGTTTCGAAGTTAAAATTGGGTAATAAATTTGATTCTGAAGATTAAACCATTTAAAAAGTTTTAAACTCTTATTTGAACTTTGAAATAAGTTAAGTAAAGGTAATTTAAAATGGAATTTTAAAATTGGGACTCGGAATTAAATAGTTTAAAGTTGAGATTTGAATTGAATTAGTTCAAATTGAATTTGATTTGAACTTAATGGGAACAGTGATTAAAGTCGAATAAGTTTAAATTCATACGGAAATTGATTTGAATTTTGGATAGAAATTGAAGTTAAATCAAATTGAATTGGAATTGAATCAATTTAATGGGATGAGAAATTGAGTAGAAGTGGGGATTGGGAAATTGAACCAGTTTGGCTCTAAAACTATTTTCAAGTAAATTGTTTTAATATAAACTATTTTAAATCTATTTTTCTAGCTATTTACTATACAATCTTTCTTTTTAAAAGCCCAAACTAACTCTTATGCTTATTTTACAATTATTTTGAAAACTAATTACTATTTTACAACTACTTACAAACTAATTACTATTTTACAACCACTTTACAACTATTTTAAAATTACTTAACTATTCTACAACTATTTAACTACTTTACAACTATTTTTAAACTAATTACTATTTTCAACAATTTTACATCTGTTTAGAAATTAATTACTATTTTATAACTATGTTTGCAACTATCTAACTATTCTACAAACTATTTAACTGTTTCACAACTATTTCATAATTACTTAACTATTTTATTGCTATTGTACAACTACATCTATTTTAAACTTTTTTAAGCTATTTTCTAAATTCAAGTTGGTCAGAGTGTAAACTGTTTATAATTGAAGTGATAGCCTAAATGGAAATTGAAGCAATTGTGAATAAGTGAATAGAATCAAAGTGAAGGTGAATAGAAAGAATATTGATTTAGCTAATAATCAATGAAGATAAATACATAGGATGTAATATATTATTCTATTCGCAGAATGATTTGATCCAAATTCGAGCATAGAATTTCGAGATAGTATATCGATCCGAGTTGGGATTTTTCACTCGATTTTCGACGGCAAACCCTGGATATATATTTTTTGATTGGTTCTGGAAATTCTCTATCATAATTAGGGCTATGTAAGGAGAATGACAGTTTCTGATCATGAAACCAGATCTGAGTCTGCACTAGAAAGTCAGGTGGATGATACTAGTTCGGAAGCGAAATTGTGTGATCCAGTAAGCGATCAGATTTGATATTGCGTATGGATGGTATATGTACATCGTACATGCTTAAATGTAATAGATATTGTAATTTTGAAAGAAATGAGAAATGGTTTCGAAAGGAAAGGTATATTTTGAGAAAATTTTGGATGATTAAAGTGGAAGTTGAATATCTCTATTATTGAAATTTACTTTTTGAAAAGTAAGTATTATGGTGAATAAATTTTTAAGGGAAATCAAATTTGAATATTTGATTTGGTATAAATAAAGTTATATATGTTTGTTATATATGATAGATTTCCTTGTTGAATCTATAGCCAGAAGAAAAGATTTTTGAAAGATTTGAAGTACAAAGAGGGAATTTATATAAGTATAAAGTGATCCAAAGATTATTTTCAACTTGGAAAGGATAAGTTGTTGTGTGTGTGTGTGTATAAATGATTTTATGATAATGATTTTGAAAAAGGTTTTGGAACCTATGGATTTTGGAAAGGCTTTTGATTTTTGGGAAAAATCATATTTTGGGAATTTGGAAAGCCCAATTTGGAACTATCGATTTGAGATATCGATTTTGTGTGAAGGAAATTTTTTATGTAAATCATAACAGGTATTATTTGAAAGATACGATAAGTGTATGGTATAAAATATTTTGAGATTGGCTCCGGGGAAAAAGGAGCTCTCATTGAAATGAACTTCATAGGAGATCCACGGGGTGGTTCTACCTTGAGCCCTAAGGGGGAGGCTCTAAATTGGAACCTGGGAGGAAGTCCGGACAAACTGAAGTTCCTGAAGATTTTGTGTATGGGTAGCGAAAGTCGAGGGCACTAATGCCTACAGAGACATTTGTGTTATGTTGTGACGATGGTGTAACTCGATGTCACTGCGATCTACTGTGGACCATAGCGGAAGTTGTGTGTGCTAAGAGAGCCAACGGTCTCCGTTTGATTTTGTCGGAATGGCAACGTAACCATCGGGTTAACTGCGACCATGGAGGGGATGATTATTTCCAGAGCATTCTCAGCAAATAATGTTTCCTCTATTTTCAAATTTTTTTTCTACATTTTCAAAAATATGTTTTCCCAAGTATTTTCACTGGGTGTTGAAAATAGGTTTGCTAAGTACTTATAGATCTTCAGTCCTACGTCTGATCAACGTATGACCGAATTTCAGTAAGAACAAGGATGGACTTGTTGAGACATCGAGTTATAAAAAGTATTTTTATAAAACTATTTTGGCAATATTATATAGATTTTAAAGCGTTTCAGAAATTCTTAATAAAAGAGTTTATAGTTGAAAAGGATCAAAGAGTAATTTATCTGATAATAAGTATTGAATAAATTCTAGTTTTGTTCCTTTTTGGGGACGAAAAGATTCAAAGGGGGAATGTAACGATATGATTCTTCGACGCTCGAAAATCAACATTAATACGTCCACTGTATCAACGCCGAGCAATCGAAGGCCGGAAAACCGAACCGTTATGGTTTAAGAAGAAGAAAAAGATAGAAGAAGTAAGAAAGAAGAAGCAACAGAAACAATATCAGAATCTCACAATCGTAGCGGAACAACATATAATAGATAAATGAATATCTTTAAAACAAAGAACTATATCAGTTATTACATTACATCACATTACATTACATTATCAGAGTTTACAACAACAAACAGCGGAAAAGAAATACTATACACTAATTGATACGCCATGCCATCCAGCTTGATCCTGATCTCCATAGCGTCTCCTGAATTCCAGAATGACCTGATAACCTGACTCTACACTGCCCGTGTGGAAATTGGTGGGCACCCAGAGTTTAGGAAGGGAACAATAAACTCCAGGTCAGTCATAGGACTGGTGTGAGAACTTAAAACAGTTTATCTTAAAAAACAAAGAAATATTTTAAAAATAGATCCGCAATGCTTTTGGAAAATGAAACTACCATAAGGCCTCCCACACACACACATAATGCAAACGCAGAATCTGAGAATATTTCTCCTTATGATAGTCAAACATGCTTGATACGAGAAAATTTCTTTGATATTATTGCTATAAGTGCAAAGTGCAGGAAAACATTTCGAAAGTATAATATAAATCTTAGCCAACATAGACATTTCGTACTATGCCTACTATAGCTACCATCTAAACAGTGGTGACCACCATAAGTAAATGGCAAGTAATACAACTAAAATCGTACAAGGTGCGTATTGGAGTTTTGATTTCCAACAAACGGTCAAGCCAAGGAACTTCCCATTGCCACATGGGTACGCCTCTGGAAAGACGCCTCGAGAACCTAACCGGATCTCTGCCAACACAAGGTCGGGTTACCTCTGCAAAAGTAGGTAACTACTGACACGAGCATGCCATCCTCCGGTTGTAAACAACCTTTATCCGAGGATCCTCAACCAACAACAATCACAAAGTCATATATATTTGTGACATTCACATAAGTTAAGTATCTGAGCTCCATACCATGATACCACTTCTATTCAGAAGGAAATGCACATACCCTAAGGGGCGCTGCTCCCTATAACCTTGCTGCATCTTTCCTGTTTTGATCATTACCGGGGTGTGAGGTCCGATGAAGTCTCGTCCACAAAGCTACGCTTTTCACAAAAGCTATGCTTTGATCAATAAATGATCAGCAGCACTTCGTATGCCACATTACCAAATTGGGAATGTATCACTAGTAACCATCAACTACATAACCTTTGAGCTCGTAGGTCTCAGAGAAGGGTGTTAAGCTAAGAGAATAAATTCTCCGCCACCAACAGAAATGTATTTGGTAGAAACCAGCTTTACATCTCAAATTTGTAACGTTAGACACACATCCATACAAGTCCATTCCGTGATCGAACAGAACCGAAGGCACTTCCAAAAGAAGCCCTTGCAATCCAGATATTCACTAATCACGTCCGGAATTTCCATCACCAAGGGAGATAAAATCTCTATATCGGAAATCAGCCGATGCAGAGACATTCGACGGTAATCCTTCCGTTTCCGGAAATATCTGGTCTTCAACACCGATCTTCAAATGCCATCCATTACGACGAATCACTATTCGGAAGGGGATTCATGACCCAAAGGTCCTCTCCCGGCTAAACCGAATAACGAGCGCTTATTTTTAAAATAAGTGTAGCATTCAAATTCAAGCAAATCACAACAAATACCATTTAAAGGTAAATATTGATAGTCGAATATTTAACTATCAATAGATATGCATAACATCACCAGACTCCAAATAATTTCCCAAATTATTTATTTTCAAAAAATATCTTTACAAGACATATTTTTCCACCATTCAACCATTTGAAAACAAATTTCAAATCACTTTTCACCTTTACAACTTTTGAAAACAAATTTCAAATGATTTTCCTTACGCGGAAACACTTCCAAAATATTTATCCACTTTAACTAGAAATCTGCAGAGTTCAAATACTTTAAAATAATTTGTAACACTTATCCAAAATATAACGGGGAAACACTTTGAAATAAACTATTTTTTCTTTAAACACTTTACTTAAAATATTAGTTATATAAAAAAAAAAATTGTACCAATATTACATATAACTTAAGTCCAAACTAATTCTCAAAATAAAAATTAGTAGATAGGGTATAACTATTTAAATAACTATTTTCTAAAACAATTATTGATTAAATCTTAGAAATAATCATTTCTATATCAACTTAATAAATCTTTACTTAAAGGATTTAAAACAATTTAAGAAGTTAATTTCTCCAAAGTATCCTTTTCAAAAACCAATTCTAGAATTATATATATATATATATATATATATATATATATATATATATATATATCTCTTTCAAAGCTATTCAGAAATTTTATTCGGCTTTCCAGGCAGAATACGCTTTCATTTCAAAATGGTTCATTTAAACCAATTAAATAAATCCTTACCGATTTACTTTATATTTACGTTCCAAATCCGTAAATTTATTTCCACACCTCAAAAATAAATCAATGTTTATTTTTAAACAAATTTTCCTTTCCTTTATAAATTCCATGGTGAATTTAAATTTCCAAATATCCACTGATATATAATTTTCAAATCGATTTCAAATATTCACTTTTCAATTTATCTTTAAAAGATATAATCTCAAAACATTTCACTTCATATTGGAAAACATTTCCATGCTTATTTAATAATAAGTAATTCATAATTCTATTTATTTTCAACACTTGGAAAATATTCAATATACTTAAATCACAATTAAGTATATATTTTATTCTTTAAGGAAAACATTCTCTTAAACACATTCATTTGAGTCAAAAACGAATGTTGCATAAAACATCGTTACGACAACCCAAAATCACTAGTATAGGGATTCGAAATTTAGATAGATATATAAATCCCAATACTATATAAAACATTTCCTTTCGAAAATCATTTACTATAACAACAGTGTTATAGTCCCCCATTCCTTTTAATTTCTCGAAAACGTCTATTTCAACAATGAATGTTGAAATCTATGGTTTCGATAGTTAATACATTTTAAAACACCTTTAAATCATTTTAATTCTATTTAAAATATCACTTCCCTAAAACATTTCTTTAATATATTATTCATTGTCCAAAATCGTGAATATACTTCGTTTATCAAATTCAACATTTCTACACATTTTATTTTAAAGGACCATCCACTGTCCAAAATCGTGGAT
The DNA here is from genome assembly GCA_030765085.1 of Allium cepa. Classification (NCBI taxonomy): domain Eukaryota; kingdom Viridiplantae; phylum Streptophyta; class Magnoliopsida; order Asparagales; family Amaryllidaceae; genus Allium; species Allium cepa. Next base: position 8,111,306 of record CM060941.1, read on the forward strand.
ATATCCCCTTTAATAAGCTATAATAATTAACTTATCAAAATAAGTCGATTTCGAATTTATAAACAATGTTTATAAATTCCATTTATATTTTATAACAACTTCAACTTATGAAATCACTTTATTAACAAATTCTATCCATATCCCATTCACACGCCAATATCCAAATTGTAAGCAAATTACTTATAATTCTCTATTTACAAATTCATTCATTTTATAACTTCACAAATCGTAGATTCTATTATTTTATAAAATCCATTTATAACATCATTTTAAAACGTCTTTAAAACTCTTTTATAATTCCATCTCTTTGATTTATAAAAATTCAATTTTTTAAATCTTATATATAAAGCTTTTATAATAAATTCAAAATCACCATTTAAATTATTTTATAAAATAAACTTCATATTTCCAAAATTCACCTTTCAACTATATTTCTCAAAACATTATTATTTTTAGTATAAACTTTTAACCTGAATTTTCAAAAATCAAATTTTTATTTATTTTCGATATCCAACGATACCAAAATTTTGTTCGACTAAATTTTAGCCTTCAAAGATTTCAATCGCAAAGAAAATCACACAGAGATTATAAATAATCAACACACAACTTTGAAACAAATTCAATTATTTGAGGAATCCAGTTGGATCCCTCCAACCTGTTTCCCTGCATCCACGGATGTTAGCACAATACCAATCCCGTTTCAAGATGGAATATCGCGGTACATGGGTTTATATAAAATATTATCTGATATTATGCGGCGCAATAGGGTCTCATCCGCTATATAATGCGGGAAAATCAACTCCAAGTACATATATAATACCAATTCCACTTCAAGGTGGAATATCGCGGTATATGTGTTTAATAAAGTAACCTCCGCTTAATATACGGCGTATAGGGTCTATTCCAATATAACGGATAGCAACTTATCATCCAAGCATACAATCAACACAATCAAGCAATTTTAAATCAAACTATTTAAAATTTAAAATCGAAACACAATTCGATTGAGTGAGAAGTTCTCACCTTGCTTCTAATACAGTTGTAGTGTTTTATTTCGAATAAAATTAAACACGCATTCAATTTGATCCAAAATTTACACTAGCTCAGATCAACTCCAATCTAGCTCCATCGCGTAGTATTCGACAATACGATTCAACTCAAGTCGTTTCGTCAATTTTCGACCTCGTATCAAAAAGTTATAGCTTTTTAAAGTCTGTACAAATTTATAATATAAATTAATTTCAATTTCTTTTATATTTTTATCCTTTTCAATCAGAGCCATAAGTTTCTTTCCCCAAAATCTTGGCCGTGCTTTTCAACTTCTTCCGCAACAGGTTTTGCACGCAAATGATAACCCATAGCCGCCATCCATTCATGAATTAACGCAACCTTCTCGAGCCACCTGACGACGATCAGGGAGTGCCATGACGACGCTCACTAACTCCACTACCCACGGCCTCAACACCATCAAGCTCGGCCCTCCCCAACACGAGATCCAATGTCTTGAACGCGGCCACAACGTGAGCCCCTAGCCTCCAATCCGCTTTGCTAAACTTGATCATCTTCATATGGATTTGTAGATCTCACTTAGCTCTATCTTTTTCTAGTTGGAAGTTTTACGAATCGATTAACGGATTTGAAGAAAATTGAGGGAGAAGGAGGAATATTTTCGGCCATTAAATCTGAAAGTGGCGGCTGAAGCTTGAAGACTAGGGTTTTGTGAAAAATAAAGAAAATGAGGTCCTTATATAGAAAATTACGCGACACTATTCATCCGGAATTTTTCCGAACTCGAAACGAAGCGTGCCGCCTGGCGTTTATAATGTTTTAACCCTATTCCGAACGCAATGGAATATATATCGGAAGCCAATTCGAAATGATTTGAAAGATAGGTTTTCAAATCGACTATTTAAATTTAAAATTCACTTAAACCGATTTCAGTGCGTTTTAGCTTGTCCCGGACAAACCGTAAATCCGATTGACAAGAAATTTGAAATCTTACAATAATATAACATTACGGATCCAATGAAACTAGTTTCATTGAAATCTGAGACTGTTTGAAAAATGAATATATTTACTCGCCAATTAAATATTAAAATATTCAATTTCCACAAATTAACTTATAATTCGATTTTAAAAGTTCTATAACATTATTCTAACTCCAATATGATTTAATACAACTTTACAAATCAATTTTAATCACATTAAACCCAATTTCCAATTATTTATGTAATTTCAAATATTAAATTATCGATTTAATTATCCAATTAAATCTAGATATTCGAAATATAACTTATTCGACTTACAAATTTTACTTGTTAATATTTAAAATCAATTAAATATATGAATTTCAAACGACAGAAATTCTGGGTCGTTACAAATTTCTCCCCTTAAAAGAATTTCGTCCTCGAAATTGCCAAGTAAGAAAAAGTCTTGAAACCCATTAACTTTTCACTCCAAAATCAAAGTTATAGTTTTCAAAAATTTCCAGTTTTCTCAAAAATATTCTAACGCCTTAAATTTTCGAAAAATTTCGTCAGCGTCTCTTTTGCGCGGCTAGCTCGGTACGACTACAAAAATGGCACCACGGCCCCTAGATTTCAAAAAGAAAAGGAAAAGCCAAGTGGCTGGACAAGAAAATAATCAAATTTCATACTGAAATTCAAATACATACCTTTTGTCGAGCAATTCAATTTTTTTATCTTCGAAATCAAAATCCCAATTTCCTTTAATACAACTGTATATCCTGCTAGCCATAATATCCATTTTCATTCAATCTCACATTATCAATTTCATTTGGATTCAATTTCCAATTTCAATTCTATTTGGATTCAATTTACCTTCTGAATATTGAATTTTATCAATTATTTTTCATTCACAACTAATTCATCTTTCTATTTTAAATTAGTTTCTTTTAATAATTCATTACAAGTTCTAACTCATTTCATCTCGCACAATTCAAATTGGTTTTCGGTATTCAGTTTTCAATTTCAGTTTTTTATTCTTTTGTTCGTTCCCAACACAATTCAATTCACTATTTTGGTTTATAACCACATATATTTAAAATGGATTTCAAATTCCATATGAATTTAATTTACCCTTTATTTATAAATGTTGAATTCAATTCATTTCAACCCATATTAAATTTGTCATTTCATCAATTAGTTTTACCTACTAATTTTATTTTAATACTTAGCTTCATTTGATCCCACTTGACAAATTTTCAATTTACTTGCAATTTCAAGATGAATTTCAACATTTAGTTTCCAATTTCATTTACTCGCAATTGTAAATTCATTCATTCATAAATTTATTTGCATAATTCAAACCCAATTTCAATTCATTTGTTTCTACCCCAAATTTATTTTCAATTTAATAAATTTTATTCCATAACTATTTTTATCAGATTCCAGAGTCTTTCCAACATTTCAAAATGATTTTTGAAACTAATTCAAATTATCCTTTGAATTTCAAAACCCAAACCCAAATTTTCCAAACAATTTCCATTTAAAAAAACTTGGCAGCAACCCCTCTTTTGGAAACCCGAAAATGAGCACCGATGATGCTGCAGTCATCACCGAAGTTATTTTCCAGTGACCGAAAAGAGTTTAGAGCTTTTATCCCTCCAAAAACATTTTTTCAAACCTTTGAAAACCATTTTCAAACTCAAAAAGGAATTTAATCTTTTCCAAATTGCAAACCCTTTAAAAACATTTCCAAATATTCCTTTGGAATTTTACTTCCAATTACAAACCACATTTACAAATTATATTCTCCAACTCTATTTGTATGTGAATTTATTTCTTAACTTTGGAGTTACGATTTCCATTTCTTTTTCAACTTTAATGATAATGATTCAATATCATCACTTTCTAGCAATCAAGCAATCATATATTATAATAATTCACAGAAAATTTTCTCTTTTATAAACAAAAATAATTTAGGTAAAATTATTTCATTTACCCTATTTTAAAATGATATCATGTCGAATTTGTTTTGTACAAGTGTTTAGAGATTCCTATCAATAACGTTAATTATTCGTATTGACCAGAATCCATATACCACCCAACAAACCAATCAACAAAATATAAAACAATTTTTATATTCACTAACAAATACACGCTTATATCTATTATTACACTCATACTCATCCTAGAGTACTGCTGACTCTATCTCTAATGAGTAATTCCCAACAGAGCTAAGGTTGTCTCTTAACAAAATGCTCTGATACCACTTTTAACGATACGATTCTTCGACGCTTGAAAATCGACATTAATACGTCCACTGTATCAACTGCCAAGCAATCGAAGGCCGGAAAACCGAACCGTTAGGGCTTAAGAAGAAGAAAAAGATAGAAGAAGTAAGAAAGAAGAAGCAACAGAAACAATATCAGAATCTCACAATCGCAGCGGAACAACATATAATAGATAAATGAATATCTTTAAAACAAAGAACTATATCAGTTATTACATTACATCACATTACATTACATTATCAGAGTTTACAACAACAAACAGCGGAAAAGAAATACTATACACTAATTGATACGCCATGCCATCCAGCTTGATCCTGATCTCCATAGCGTCTCCTGAATTCCAGAATGACCTGATAACCTGACTCTACACTGCCCGTGTGGAAATTGGTGGGCACCCAGAGTTTAGGAAAGGAACAATAAACTCCAGGTCAGTCATAGGACTGGTGTGAGAACTTAAAACAGATTATCTTTAAAAAAAACAAACAAAGAAATATTTTAAAATAGATCCGCAATGCTTTTGGAAAATGAAACTACCATAAGGCCTCCCGCACACACACACAATGCAAATGCAGAATCGGAGGAGATTTCTCCTTATGATAGTCAAACATGCTTGACACGAGAAAATTTCTTTGATATTATTACTATAAGTGCAAAGTGCGGGAAAACATTTCGAAAGTATAATATAAATCTTAGCCAACATAGACATTTCGTACTATGCATACTATAGCTACCATCTAAACAGTGGTGACCACCATAAGTAAATGGCAGGTAATACAACTAAAACCGTACAAGGTGCGTATTGGAGTTTGGATTTCCAACAGATGGTCAGACCAAGGAACTTCCCATTGCCACATGGGTACGTCTCTGGAAAGATGCCCCGAGAACCTAATCGGATCTCTTCCAACACAAGGCCGGGTTACCTCTACAAAAGTAGGTAACTACTGACACGAGTATGCTATCCCCCGATTGTAAACAACCTTTATCCGAGGATCCTCAACCAACAACAATCACAAAGTCATATATATTTGCGACATTCACATAAGTATTTGGGCTCCATACCATGTACCACTTCTATCCAGAAGGAAATACACATACCCTAAGGGGAGCTACCCCCTATAACCTTGCTGCATCTTTCCTGTCTTGATATTACTGGGGTGTGAGGTCCGACGAAGTTTCGTCCACAAAGCTACGCTTTTCACAAAAGCTATGCTTTGATCAATAAATGATCAGCAGCACTTCGTATGCCACATTACCAAATTGGGAATGTATCACTAGTAACCATCAACTACATAACCTCTGAGCTCGTACGTCTCAGAGAAGGGTGTTAAGCTAAGAGAATAAATTCTCCGCCACCAACATAAATGTATTTGATAGAAACCAGCTTTACATCTCAAATTTGTAACGTCGGACACACATCCATACAAGTCCGTTCCGGGATTTAACGGAACCGAAGGCACTTCCAAAAGAAGCCCTTGCAATCCGGATATTCACTAATCACGTCCGGAATTCCCATTACAAAGGGTGATAAAATCTCTATATCGGAGATCAGCCGATGCAGAGACATTCGACGGTAATCCTTCTGTTTCCGAAAATATCCGGTCTTCAACACCGATCTTCAAATGCCATCCATTACGACGTATCACTATTCGAAAGGGGATCCATGACCCAAAGGTCCTCTCCCGGCTAAACTGAATAACGAGCGCTTATTTTTAAAATAAGTGTAGCATTCAAATTCAAGCAAATCACAACAAATACCCATTTAAAGGTAAATATTTATAGTCGGTTATTTAACTATCAATAGATATGCACAACATCACCAGATTCCAAATAATTTCCCAAATTATTTATTTTCCAAAAATATCTTTACAAGATATATTTTTCCACACTTCAACCATTTGAAAACAAATTTCAAATCACTTTTCACCTTTACAACTTTTGAAAAGAAATTTCAAATCATTTTCCTTACACGGAAACACTTCCAAAATATTTATTCATTTTCACTGGAAATCTGCCGAATTCAAATACTTTAAAATAATTTATAATACTTATCCAAAATATAACGGGAAAACACTTTGAAATAAAATATTTTTCTTTAAACACTTTACTTAAAATATTACTTATATAAAAAAAATTATACCAATATTACATATAATTTAAGTCCAAACTAATTCTCAAAATAAAAATTAGTAGATAGAGCATAAATATTTAAATAACTATTTTCTAAAACAATTATTGATTAAATCTTAGAAATAATCATTTCTATGTCAACTTAATAAATCTTTACTTAAAGGATTTAAAACAGTTTAAGAAGTTAATTTCTCCAAAGTATCCTTTTCAAAAACCAATTCTAGAATTATATATATATATATATGTATGTATGTATGTATGTATATATCTTTCAAAGCTATTCAGAAATTTTATTCGGCTTTCCAGGGAGAATACGCTTTCATTTCAAAATGGTTCATTTAAACCAATTAAATAAATCCTTACCGGTTTACTTTATATTTACGTTCCAAATCCATAAATTTATTTCCACACCTCAAAAATAAATCAATGTTTATTTTTAAACAAATTTCCCTTTCCTTTATAAATTCCATGGTGAATTAAAATTTCCAAATATCCACTGATATATGATTTTCAAATCGGTTTCAAATATTCACTTTTCAATTTATCTTTAAAAGATATAATCTCAAAACATTTCACTTCATATTGGAAAACATTTCCATACTTATTTAATAATAAGTAATTCACAATTCTATTTATTTTCAACATTTGGAAAATATTCAATATACTTAAATCACAATTAAATATATATTTTATTCTTTAAGGAAAACATTCTCTTAAACACATTCATTTGAGTCAAAAACGAATGTTGCGTAAAACATCGTTACGACAACCCAAAATCACTAGCATAGGGATTCGAAATTTAGAAGGACATATAAATCCCAATACTATATAAAACATTTCCTTTCGAAAATCATTTACTATAACAACAGTGTTATAGTCCCCCATTCCCTTTTATTTCTCGAAAACGTCTATTTCAACAATGAATGTTGGAATACATGGTTTCGATAGTTAATACATTTTAAAACACCTTTAAATCATTTTAATTCTTTTTAAAATATCACTTCCCCAAAACATTTCTTTAATATATTATTCATTGTCCAAAATCGTGAATAGACTTCATTAACCAAATTCAACATTTCTACACTTTTATTTTAAAGGACTATCCACTGTCCAAAATCGTGGATATATCTCCTTTAATAAGCTATAATAATTAACTTGTCAAAATAAGTCGATTTCGGATTTATAAAACAATGTTTATAAATTCCATTTATATTTTATAACAACTTCAACTTATAAAATCACTTTATTAACAAATTCTATCCATATCCTATTAACACGCCAAAATCCAAATTATAAGCAAATTACTTATAATTCTCTGTTTACAAATTCATTCATTTTATAACTTCACAAATCGTAGATTCTATTCTTTTATAAAATCCATTTATAACATCATTTTAAAACGTCTTTAAAACTCTTTATAATTCCATCTCTTTGATTTATAAAAATCCAATTTTTTAAATCTTATATATATAGCTTTTATAATAAATTCAAAAATCACCATTTAAATTATTTTGTAAAATAATCAACTTCATATTTCCAAAAATCACCTTTCAACTATATTTCTCTAAACATCATAATTTTTAATATAAACTTTTAACCTGAATTTTCAAAAATCAAATTTTTATTTATTTCCGATATCCAACGATACCAAAATTTTATTCGACTAAATTTTAGCCTTCAAAGATTTCAATCACAAAGAAAATCACACAGAGATTATAAATAATCAACAAACAACTTTGAAACAAATTCAATTATTTGAGGAATCTAGTTGGATCCCTCCAACCTGTTTCCCTGCATCCACGGATGTTAGCACAATACCAATCCCGTTTCAAGACGTAATATCGCGGTACATGGGTTTATATAAAATATTATCCGCTATTATGCGGCGCAATAGGGTCTCATCCGCTATATAATGCGGGAAAATCAACTCCAAGTACATATATAATACCAATTCCACTTCAAGGTGGAATATCGCGGTATATGTGTTTAATAAAGTAACCTCCGCTTAATATACGGCATATAGGGTCTATTCCAATACAACAGATAGCAATTTATCATCCAAGCATACAATCAACACAATCAAGCAATTTAAAATTTAAAATCGAAACACAATTCAATTGAGTGAGAAATTCTCACCTTGCTTCCAATACAGTTGTAGTGTTTTATTTCGAATAAAATTAGACACGCGTTTAATTTTATCCAAAATTCACACTAGCTCAAATCATCTCCAATCCAGCTCCATCGCGTAGTATTCGACAATACGATTCCAACGCAAGTCGTTTCGTCAATTTTCGACCTCGTATCAAAAAGTTATAGCTTTTTAAAGTCTGTAAAAATTTATAATATAAATTAATTTCAATTTTTTTTATATTTTTAACCTTTTCAATCTGAGCCATACGTTTCTTTCCCCAAAATCTTGGCCGTGCTTTTCAACTTCTTCCCCATCAGGTTTTGCACGCAAATGATAACCCATAGCCGCCATCCATTCATGAATTAACGCAACCTTCTCGAGCCACCTGACGACGATCAGGGAGTGCCATGACGACGCTCACTAACTCCACTACCCACGGCCTCAACACCATCAAGCTTGGCCCTCCCTAACACAAGATCCAATGTCTTGAACGCGGCCACAACGTGAGCCCCTAGCCTGCAATCCGCTTCGCTAAACTTGATCATCTCCATATTGATTTGTAGATCTCACTTAGCTCTATCTTTTTCTAGTTGGAAGTTTTACGAATCGATTAACGGATTTGAAGAAAATTGAGAGAGAAGGAGGCATATTTTCGGCCATTAAATCTGAAAGTGGCGGCTGAAGCTTGAAGTCTAGGGTTTTGTGAAAAATAAAGAAAATGAGGTCCTTATATAGAAAATTACGAGACACTATTCATCCGGAATTTTTCCGAACTCGAAACGAAGCGTGCCGCCTGGCGTTTATAATGTTTTACCCCTATTCCGAACGCAATGGAATATATATCGGGAGCCAATTCGAAAGTACTTGAAAGATAGTTTTCAAATCGACTATTTAAATTTAAAATTCACTTAAACCGATTTCAGTGCGTTTTAGCTTGCCCCGGACAAACCGTAAATCCGATTGACACGAAATTTGAAATCTTACAATAATATAACATTACGGATCCAATAAAACTAGTTTCGTTGAAATCCGAGACTGTTGAAAAATGACTATTTTTATTCGCTAATTAAATATTAAAATATTCGATTTCCACAAATTGACTTTTAATTCGATTTTAAAAGTTCTATAACATTATTCTAACTCCAATATGATTTAATAAAACTTTACAAATCAATTTTAATCACATTAAACCCAATTTCCAATTATTTCTGTAAGTTCAAATATTAAATTATCGATTTAGTTATCCAATTAAATCTAGATATTCGAAATATAACTTATTCGACCTACAAATTTTACTTGTTAATATTTAAAATCAATTAAATATATAAATTTCAAATGACAGAAATTCTGGGTCGTTACAGGGAAGGAATGTGATAACCCGGATTTTTGGACATTTGTTAACGGGAAATTAACAAGATTTAATTTATTAAAAATGTTGATTTGTATGCTGAACAAATTAAATTCTGATAAATATCTAGATATGAATGGGAAACTATAAAAAATGTTGAATTATAAATCTCTAGATAAATTAATAATATATTTCACTATTTAATTCAAGATAATATATGTATATATATATATATATATAAATAGATATATACAAACTCCATGATGATGGAAACCTTAAATGTGTACATATACAAGCATACAAGTGTGAATGTACATATATAATGCCAAAAACAAATAAAAGTTTGTTCTAATTATAATATATACATGTATATTGTGGTTAAGAAGCATTGTTTTGAATTTAATATAATAATTCTCATAAGACATTTAAAGTCAAATCCTATATTTTAAAAATACCAAAGATAATATTTTATAATTTAAATATTATAATAGTGTAAGTTTAAAATAGGATTTAATAAAGGATTATAATTTCTTTAAATATGTATAAGTTGTATATATATATAATTATTAATCTATAATATGAAAACATATAATAATATAAATTCATGTAAATTAACAAATGTAAATATTAAATTATGCATTAGATATTTGTAAGATAAGGATCATGTAAATTTACAAGTGTAGAAATTATAACATGAAAATTAAACAAGTGTCATGTTTAATTTAGTTTCCTTCCATTTTTAAAAAGTAATTAAAAACATCCCTATATATACATATCTACTTCTCCTTTCCTACATTTTTTTTAAAATTTTATCATACTAAAACCTGTGCAAAAATGTGAAAAAAGAAGAAGAAAGAAACAAAGCAAGTTGTAGATCAGATTCAAATACTCTTAAACCTGAAAACAAAGATCATCAGATTGAAGTTTCTGATCAACAATCTAGGATAAACTCATCTCAAACAAAAACAAATCAAAGTTCAACATCAAGCAACTTCCAGATTTTTCAGTTAAGCATGTTTCTCTGTTTCAAAAACCAGTGAGTAAATCTACCTTCTTAAAGCCCAAATTCTATTTTATAACTGTATGCGTGTAGGATTTCATAGTCGAAAATGTCTTAATTATTGCTTGCATGAATGGGAAAGATGTATTGCCTGGGTATATAGGTTGGAATTGCTGTGCATATTCATGTGCATGTCTTTGTCTAATGTTAACAGACCCTAATAGGATTTTAATTCAAATTCTCTTCAACTAATCACTTATGGGTTATGATGTCTAAGAATAAGTTGTTTGAAATGATGAAACATTATTTTTTTAAATATTATTAAGTGTAATTAACGGGTAGGATTGTTGGAAATAGGAGATTACAGAGATAATTAAATTCAAGTCAAAATTTGATATTTAAAATTCCACGCTTTAATTATATAATCTGATTTGTATGTGAAATTGGTGATTTTTTATTCTAGTTTCAAGATTTTTAGGCTCGTGGTTGTCGAGATATCGCAAGATGAACGGAAATTGTGTTTCTGCCAAATTCCGGCATCCTTGTCAATTTCGAGCGGTGGTAATAGGTGAGGAGGAGCGTGGGAAGATGGTGTACCCAAGAAAATTAGCGGCTAATTTTTCTAGCAAATGGGTGATTTGGACGAGACTGATTTAGGGTTTAGAGTGTTCGTTTTTGGGGGTTCGGTTTGTGGGCAAATGGGATGAGTAAGGTGAGAAATAGAGGTGCGTAGAGGGGAAAACGTTAGGGCAGATTGCGGTGGTGCTCTGGGCGAAGTTGGGTGAAGGCCGATGGCCGGGGATGGAATGGAAGGTATTGGATGGAGATGGGTTTTCGTCCAGGTCTGGGTCGAGGATCGTTTTTTTATTTGAAGATTTTTGCCGTGGTTCCCGGTTGTGGAGCGAGATGAGGAGGTCGGGGCGTTTTGCGTGTTCGATCGTGGTGGGTTTTACGTTCGAAGGTGGGTGTGCATGTACACCGTGATACGGTGTGCAGGTGGAAAGAAAGAAACAGGAAGAAGAAGAAGAAATAAAAGAGGAGAAGAAAGGAAGAAGATGGAGCAGGGAAGAAGTTTTTGCTCGAATTTTAACTCGGGGATATATGGGATTGTGCTCGAGTTTTGCTCGAAGTATTTGGAGCTTAGGCTCAGGCTGGTAGGTTAGTTAAGTTAGTTTCCTAAATAAATTTTATAACTTGTTTTAAAAAATAAAATAAATGTTTAAAAAGTTTTAAAAGCAAAAGAAGTAAAAGTTTTTGTCTTCAAAGTTTCAATTTTGCATTGGCTCGAGCTTGTTGGTTGATTTCAGGTTTAAAGTTAACAAGTTTTTAAAATTTGAGAATAAATATTGTGCTAGGTTTTAAACTAAAAAGACAAAAGTTTTAGAATTTAATTTGTTTGTTTTGAATGACTATGAAACATGATAATTTCTTAATAGAAGTAATTAAAAGATTAATTACTTAAATTAATTAATTAAAGGGTTAGTTAATTAATGAATATGATTAATTAAAAGATAATTTATCAATGCAAGTGATTATAGAATAATGAATTAATGTAATTAATTAAGGATCAATGTAATTAATTTTAGTTAATTAATGAATGAGAGTAATTAAGGGTTAATTAATGTGAATGGTTAAAGGATAATTAATTTATGTAATTAATTACTTAATGTAATTAAATAATAATTAATTTAGGATAATTAATTAAGATGGATAATTAAAGGATGATTAATTAATTGGTTTGTAATTAATTAATGTTAAGTAAGCAGGAATTAGAAGTGATTGAAGTGATTAATTTAATTTATTTACATTAATTAGAAATGGCGTGACTAATTAATCTTGCTTATGGATGATTGAATGATATTGAATACCTTGGATTATTTGTTGCCTCAGGTACGTGATTTGTTATGCTATGTGATATGATATGATTGGGATATGGATTATCTATCTGTAATGGAATCGCTGTGTGAATATGATACTCTGAATATAAATTGATTTGTTTTCACGTAAACAACTTGGATTTAAAGATGACAATGGATTCGAAGAGGCTGGAGTCGGGTATCAGCAAATAACCGAAACCACTTCGATTTGTAATCTACAATAATTCTTTATAGATTTGATATGTGAAATCAATAGGCTGAAATGGAATAGTTTAAGTAAACTGGACCATTGAAACTATGTAATGGTACTTAGGGACTGATTGTGAAATAAGGGTTGAGTATAACAAATTAAGAACTCGTAGTAGGGTACGAGTTACCCCGGGTTTCCAATTATGTTTTATAACTTAGTATTTCAAGTTATATGGGCTTACTCACGCTGGTTTCCAGCCTGACCCGGCTGTTACTTTGAAGTAATGCTCGGGTCAGACCGAGTATTATAAATTTTCAGGTTAGGACGCTCTGGAGCTCACGAGACGAGCTGGATGGCAGGAACGTATGGAGTTTTCCGCTGTGTAATAGAATTGTATTGATCGTAGTCTAGGACAAGTTATACAACTGTCCAGTTTATGTATAAATGATCGTACTCTGATATATAGGCATAAAATTGACAATTACAGCTTTCTTTGTATAAATGATATTATTTGATATTATATTTAATCCGTTGCGAATGTGAAATGCTGTTGTTTTCTGTTCTTCTTCTACCCTCTTTTCTTCTTTACCCTAACAATCTGGAATTTCTGGCGTTCGATTGCTCGGCATTTTTACAGTGGACGTATTAGTGTCGAATTTTCAAGGTCGAAAATTCCGGGTTGTTACACAAACTAGCAACCCTCACTTAACCCGGAGGAATAGGTTTACATTGCCTGAGCAACGGAACAGAACTTTGATTACATGAGCAACCGAACAGGATTTTCCCGCCCAAGCAACCGAACATGACTTTGATATAAGTGAAATGTTTTCTTAACTTTGCATGCTCTTGTTACAACATAGATTTGTCAAATCAAGTGCACCCTTCTTATAATCTTTTCCTCAAGTAAAATATGTATATTAGTGTGTACATGAAGATAAGGTAGATTAGATTGCTTTAGAATTAGAGAAATAAATACGTGATTGCTCAAATACTCAAGCAATAAAGCAAGAAACTCAAAATTCAAGAAAGTAAGACAATAGAAGTAGAATTGTTAATTTAATCTTGAATTGAGTACGTATATATAGAGATTATAGAGTTGCAACTCTTGGCAAAAAGTTCTATTGAAAAACAATCGTTACGACTTTTCTTGGAAGAGAATCCTCTTCGCTGAAGGGAGATGTCTCTTCAGGAAATTCGAAAAATTGATAGTTAGAACATATTCAATCGATTGAATATTATTAGTTAGTCGACTAAAATGAAACATAAACTTTTTAGTTCAAAATAGGCATAATTTGGTCGATTGAATATTCAGTTTAGTCGACTGAATTTGATGTTTAGTCGACTAATATTGAATATTTAGTCGACTGACCTATGTTAAAATTATATGTGAATATGCACAGGTTCAGTCGACTGAGGGATGTGTTTCAGTCGATTGACCTGAGCATCTTAAGTTTCTATAGGCCATTGGTTAAAACATGAGTGTTGTCGTTTTAATGTCTGTGTTTGTGAACTACTTGAGGATAGATTTTAACATAGCTAGAACTGAACTTTGACTCTAAAAAACATATATGTGAACCATACTTCATATTGTTGAGTCCGGTCTTTGTAGATCTTTGTCGTAGCTTCATAAATCTTCGTTCCGGTTGAATTTCTTGTCATTAATCAAAACATAAGATCCAACAAACACAAAGTCTTCGGTTCAACTGGCTAGAGACTTTGACTTTGATTTGACCTTGTTATAACCCCATGTAACTGAGGAGACGAATCCTCTTTTGAATAGTGATTCACTTTCAATACTTGCACTCGACCCAACTATAGTCACTCGATGGATATTTTGCCATATTTGACTATAATTAAACCGGTGCTTTCATATTGAAGATCCACGGTATTCACAAGTTGAGAGAACTCTGTTAAACAATCAGACCAATATTTTCTGTTTGACACCCCTTAAGTTAACAAACAGAAAACCATCGAGTGAGTCATTACATAATTATCCAATAACTATTAGTATGTAACCCCATAGTGCCCTCGGTAGTCATGAGTAATACACTGCCCAACAGTTGAAAAGCTTTACGTACTCTAGTCTCAATGAATACGTTGCTATCTAATCTCGATGCATCTGGACTAGGAACGTTTAAAATGGTTTTTTTCATTGTGATAAATTACTCATGGTCACACCACTTCGTAACCACTATCAAAAAATGTACTATTTATGGATTTTCTATTAATTTATTTTTAAGTAAATTAATTAATTAATATAACACATTACATCAAGTATATAATAGAAAGAAAATATCTTTTATTTCGAACAAGATTGGTTATCAAGTTAGATATATATAACAAGTTACGTAATTATCCCTAGGGCATACCTTCAACTCTATTAATCTCCAACTTGCACTTGGGTAAATTATGGAATCTTATTCCAACTTCCCTAATTAGTTTTCTCAAAACCAATTGGACCAGTCCCTTAGTGAATGAGTAAGTGTCTCGACTTCCAATAAGCTCTAAGTTCTGTTACGAACTATACCGTGACATTGTTATCATATAACAATGTTATGGGATTCTCAATATTTGGAATTACTCTCAGCTCGGTTCTAAATTTGTGCATTTATATTTATATACATTGTTTTATAGTGGTGCTATCCAAAACAATATACTTAGTATTTTCATTGAATCGGGGACTGTCTTTCATTTGGAACATTTTCAATTTAAAGATTTTAACTTGAATTTATCATTGACAATGTTTATTATATATTGTAACCTATACAGTGTAACACACACACACACACACACACACACACGAGAAATGTTAATCTTATAAACCAAATAATTGAATTTCATATATAGGATTTATTTGAATATGTGAATTGTGAAGTTAATAATTTAATTTTGGATTTAATTTGAATAAAAGTGACTTCAAAATCGTATTTAAATTCAGTTTGAGTAAGAATGATAGTAGTAAACTTTTAAACTATAATTAAAGGTGATTAAAATCATTTTAATAATAATTCTTTTAAATTAACGTGTGAAAATATCATTTCGAGACGTTGTCTCGGATTTTGATAGAACTAGTGTCGTTGGATTGGCAATAATAAATTGTTATACGCCGTCGAGTTTCATGATGATCGGACGTACTGTGCGAGGTCGAACACATAGAAATTTATTTTGGAAAATTAATACAATATAATTTGATTTTAAAAGCTAACTTTTATGTATGATCGAATTAGGTCTCGATAATAGTTTCATTGAGTTTGGAATAAGGGTATTGAATATAGAACACCAATGAGAATGCTTTTGTTAGGAGTTTGAGACTTTTCGGGCATGTAGTGTCGGATTTTATTGAATATAATAACAAGTACACCAAACCCTTACCGTACCTTACCTTACCTACACCGTACTTCACTAGTCAACACCCTACCCCATGCCCATTCTCTCCAACAAACAAAAGAGGAAATGGCCGCCTCATTTAAAAATCAAGAACAAATGGAATGAGCATCAACAAAAAAATACAAAACTAAAATCTTTGAGTAACATACGCCTAAATCTGTTATTTGGCAAGATAATGAAGGTCACAACATTAGTTTGAAATTTAACAGTGAAGCTTTTGTTTGAATAAAAGCTAGGGTTTGGGAAATCAAATTTTATAGTGCTCAATTTGGGAATTGGATATCGTATTTGAGTTGAGCAGAGCATTCGACAGCTATGGCGGAATTTTGGTGATGGCCGGTGCCTCTTTGAGTGGTTCATCATTCGGGTATGGTAGTGGAGCAAGGCCAGGACGCATTTTGGGAGGGGTGATCAGAGACGAAGTGACGGTGATGTTCAGGTAGCATTCACATAGGGGAGTTCAATGAATTCGTTGGTTCTCGATTCCGTCAAGTGTAGAGGGAGAGGGAGGTGGGTGAACTATTCGGCCGTGGGTGGAATTGAATTCTGCAACGAGCGGAAAGAAGAGTGGAAGAAGGATTAGTTTTTGGGTAATTAAATGTTATTGAGTGATTAGTGTGAATTACTTATTTTAATTAATTAAATTCTTGTAAACTAAATATCTTATTCATTCTAGATACAAATTGAACGCGGTTAGTCGTGTTAGGTTTGTATCAGTGAGACCTACATTATGGAATTGGTTTGGTAGATATTAGAGCTATTGGAATTTTATATTAAATTTGAACGTCGTTCGATTTTAGATGGATCTAGAATGCGCGTGCGACAACTGAAGTTTTGGTGAGTTAATCTCACTTTTTTGTTAATTAGTAATATTATATAGTTGATAAAAATTATTGATTAGATCTTGAATGATTTATTTCTCTATCAGTTGGTTTAGATTTATTCTCCCCTGAAGCGGATGACCTTTATTATATACCTACCTAGCAGCGGATGACTCATATTATATAATTATATATTGTTTGTGAAGCAAAAGAATAGGTTGGAGGGATTCAATAAGATTTCTTACCACTGTGTGTGTTTATCTTTATTAATAACTGTAATACTTTTGGTGTCACACTTTTTGGTATGAACTATCAAAAATGTCCCTTTATAAATATTAGTAAACATTGATATCACTTAAAAATAACATCTAACAAATAAGTTTCTTTTATCAATTCAAAATGCTCATCTGCAAATATTATTAAAATCTCACAATATCACTTAAAATTAGGATCTAACAAATAAACTTTCTTTTCAAAGTCGTTCTTTATTGCTTAATAGTAGAAATACAAATTCAAACTAATAAAAAATTAAATTCATTCTTTATTAATTAACAATAAAAATGAAAATTCAAATTAACAAAAAAATAGATGTTGCAATTTAGAAAAAATAATTAAAACTAACTGTATATTATTTCAACGCAAAAAATGACTACATATTTATGCAAATCATATTTTTTCAAAGGAGTTAAACAAATACAATGTGTAAAAAAAAATTCACGAGCGAAGTGCGTACGATCAACGCGTGCAAAGCACGTGCCATAACGCTCAAATATATATATATATATATATATATACACATATATATATTATATATAAAGCAAATACTTGGTCAACTTAGTCAAAGTGAAGCCTTTTTCAAACTTTTAAATATGCCTTTATAGATATTAAAGTTATTACATCTTTTTTCCCTTTTAGTCATTGTCTCTAGCCATATACTCATCACGTACAGATTCCACGTTCATATTTTCTTTCACATTCCTCAACGATTATCTGTTTCGCATCAATGATTATTACATCTCCTTAATTCATAAATAACAGCAAGCCAATTATTAAAAATAGAGAATTTGAACGGTGTCCGGTAATCGAAGATGAAAGATGGGACTAAAGACTACACTGTTTTCAGGTAAATTCATAAAAATGTGAAATTTTGCTTACTACATTCTTTTGACATTAATAATATATTTTATTGATTTGATTATGTTTGAGAAAAGTTGAATTTTTGGTTCGTGTTTATGATTAAGTTATGAACAAATATGGTTTGTAATGTTAGTTTTTGAAATTGAGATGGACTTTTTGATTCCAAAGGACACTCAATTGGCTTTTGATGAAACTAAAATAATATTTTAATATTAAACCATCAAAAAAGGTGATTACGAAGGAATAGGAAAACCAAGGCAAGCTTTCTCATTCTCAACTTAATTCGTCCTTGCCTTCTATGAAATTGTTTTTGATCCTTTTGAAAGATTCAATTATTGCGGGTTTTTAGGTTTATAGGTGAAGATTCTGATACGCAATCGAAACAAGCGAAGAAAGTTGTTACGGCTTTGGATTCAAAATCAATTTCGGGTTCCAAATCAGTATCAATGGCGATTACTGTGAATGATGACATGGAGGCTAGCGCTAATGACAAACCATCTTGATTTACGCCTAAAAGGTATAATTTACTTTTGTTTTTTATTTTGTTAATTTGTTTGTCTGGGAGTTTAATTTAATCCTGTAAATTTTAGAGATACCATTGAGAAATCGATGATCCGAAGTAGGTGATATTTTAAAATCCTGCTTTTGCTTTATCTTACTTCCTAAATAGTAATATTCTTGCTACTTCCATGATTTTAGAATAGTTCTTTCTTGATATGAGCTGGATTGGTTATTTTTATTAGGTAACGTAGACTGTAGAGAAGTAATGTGTGAATTTATGTCAAACTTATTATACTTTTTCTTTGCAGACTGCTATTTATATTTTGTGTTATCAATATGATAAATTATCTTGACCAAGGTGCAATTGCAAGTAATGGTATGAATGGTTCTCAAAAAATATGCACTGGGACTGAAGTATGCACCGGAGGTAGCGGGATCCACTATACGGCTTAAAATTAATACTGGTAAAACATCAATTGTTAATTATATTTTAATACATACTTACAAGACTTCTTGGTTTTGATTTTTCCAATGGATCTGCAACAGTCATTTCACTTGATAATTGCAAACGGCTTTGTATTGAAATTGCTATGTTGAATGTTCAATTTGGATTGATTAATTGACTATGAGTGTGGAACTTTGCAAATAAGAAGTATTTATGGCATCAAGGTCTGTATTTATGGCTTCTAGCAAATGAAGAGTAGGATATTACTATGAAGCAGATAGTGGCCAAAGTAATTGGGTATTGAAAGAAACTACTATTTCCACCAAAGCCGCTGAAGATGAAAAATGGAAATCTGACGAGCTCGGGACTTAAAGAGTTTGAATATCAATTTTGTTATCTAACATATATCAGTTAATTATATTTGCTTGATGTTGATGATTTCCCGATGTAACATGTAATGAATTGTAGTTATATATATGACCATTAGAATTTCCTAAGCATTTAATAATATTAGTTATTTCATTCATATTGCCAAGCACTAGAATAATTAACTTCTAAACCACTATCCACAAGTAGTATGTGTATATCTTGGATTATTTGTTCCACAAGTTGCAATTTCTAACCTTTCTCTCTCTCATTGACTGCAATCATCATATTCCCAGTACATATAAGCCTATATATTTTACCCATAAATTGTAATATATTTGTATGAATGAACAAAGATATGCGTGAATGATGATCTAAGCTAAGAAAAGAAGTCAAGAAAAAGATTTACTATCAGGTGGTTTTAATTCATTTTTAGCCTAATTATCAAAGGTACAACTTATTTTTAGTGGAAATTAGGTTAAAGGGCTTCTATTTGCAGGTGATAAGTTTTAAGGACATCACTTCTGAATAATTAGGTTTAAGGACAATTTATAGCATAATGATAAATTCATTTGTCTTTTTAGGTTAGATAGGAAAATGATAAATCCTTTTATCATTATTTCTGTATAATTGAAAATGATAAATTCTTTTATCTTTTACATGTAAAATGTCCTTAAAACTAATTTTTCAAAAGTAGTGTCTTTAAAACTTATTACCTTACACAAATAAGCCCTTGAAGTGAAAATCCCCTTATTTTTATCTCTTTTAATGTAGCTTATTTTACCGAATTGCTTTTAATATGTGATTTGCACCATGGCTATAAGGAAGTATGTTATTTAAAACTTTGCAAGCTTTTTAATATCGCAAGTTATGCACGTATATAGAACTTGCATAGCTAATTACATATGCATGGAAATGGGATGATGTTCCTTTCTCACCTAACTTATATTACAATTTTCTTTTAGGCTTTTCTTTTCAATTTTACAAAATTTGAATTGAATATTGAGCATGGAAATTGTCAAGAGCCAAAGGCTTCCCAAAGCTCCACATTAGGCAAGTGGAATCTGCAATACATGCACTTGATAAACGTGTACTCTTGAAATGACAGCTAAAGAAAACTTTTTATTTCAGCATAATATCAACATATGCTCTCCATGTTTTACCTTTTATGGATGACTAGGTTTATGATTCTCCAATACCAAATTATCTTCTTCATAATGTAAATGGACCATTAAGGATGAAGACTATTGCCAATGCTTTAGCATTTCTGCAAACTGACATTACTTTGCATGTTTGTACCTTTTATCATACTTTTATTCGGATTCTTTTACTTTCATTGTTTTCCCCCTGATGGTGAAGAATAACATTTGTGCATGTACACACATAAAAAATGCAACATTACGTACACATCAATTTCATTTTTTCAAATAAAAAAACTTACAAACAACGTTTTTTAATACCAATTCCTCAAGTGCACATGCATCGCATATGCAAATTTGTTGTGTGTGTGTAGCTGTGATGCGGGGGGCAGGTTGGAGGGATCCAACGGGATTCCTCACCTTTATTGAAATGTTTTAAATAATATTCTTGTTGTATGATTGTTAAACAACAAACCTGTTTGTTAATCCTATGGGTTATGACATTGGTATATGTCCAACTAATATCCAGTAATGATAGAAAATCAATATCGATATTGGTTAAGCATTTTTTAGCTATTTGCCTCAAATTAGTATACTAAAAATACTATAAATTTCCATTTGAGTTGGAAATGGGTTTTTGAGACAGGAAATGATTTCAAATCTGAAATTAGGATGTGGAAATATTTTGTTTTAAAGGATTTATTTTCTATTTTATTCCAATCTGTTTATCTGTCTTTTTTTCTAAGTTATTTATTTATGCTTAGCTTTGTTTTAAAAGGTTATTTATTATATTTAACATTGTTTTAAAAAGTCATTTATTTATATTTAATTTTGTTTAAAGTTAATTATTTATATTTAATGTTGTTTTAAAGATATCTACCAATATTTTACTATATTGAAAACTTAATTATTCAAATAATTAATATTGGTATGAAACTAATAATAATGATTATTAATAATATTTTGGAAGTTAACTATTATTATTTATAGTAATGATAAAGATTAATTATTATTATTTTATTAACGATGTTTTGAATTATTGATTATTATTTTTAAGATAATCCAAAGTTAATAATTATTGTTTATTTATAATATTTACTATTGATTATTATTATTATAATAGTGCTTTAAAGTAAATGAATAGAATTTATTTATAAATGTTTTCGAGATTTATAAAAAGAGTTGTATAAACAGATTTGGGTTTTATAAGAGGAATCTTATAACATGGTTTGGAAAATTTAAAGGAAGATTAGTGAAAGGGTAAAAAGAGTTTTATAAATGGTTTTAAATATTTATAAAATAATTTAAGAAAGAGGTTTATAGATCTATTAAAGGAATTTATAATTTGTTTTATGGAATTATAAAGAGTTTACAAATGATTTAGAGATGTTATAAATGGTTTTTGCGATTTATCGTATCATTATAAATGGGTTTGGAAATATGTAAAGGAATTTATAAATGGTTCTACAATTGTGAAAAAGGGAAATTCTCCTCCCTTTTGCAAATATACTTATACCATTGAGATAAGTACATGGATATTTTCTAAATATTGAAAATATAGGGATTTGTGAATATACCTTCGTAAAAGTATTTTGATACAAATATTACAAAGTTAATTTAGTTAATAAAAGGCTAATTAAGGAAGCTAGTGGTTACTTATGGGCTTAACCAATATTGGTTTTCCCTTTTGAAATAAATACCTAATTCGAATGTATGTTTGTTGATAATTAAATAACCGACTATCAAATATGGATCTAAAATGTAACTTTGGAAATATCTTGGAGAAACATGTGAGTTATATGGCACGGTCATCTCTGATGATGTTGTACTGTGCGTATAAATCTCTTTTTATTCTCTTAGGACAAATGCTAAAGAAATCTGTCCACTAACGGTTAGGAGATGGTCTTCGCTCTTATCTTTGATTATTTATTTCCAAACCTGGTTGAATTTATTGAAAACTGTCGAATGTTGTTTCGAAGAGACCGGAATCAGATATGTTATCCTAAAACCACTTCGATCGAACTCAAGCGTTTCAAAGTGGAGACAACTTGAAGATGATGGGATTGAAGACAGAGCTCTCAAGTGCTTTGTTCGGTTCCATATCGAACTTGTATGGTTGAATGCCGACATTGCATTATTGCTTAAAGGGCAGTGTTAGCACTCAAAGTGGGAAGTGCTATATAAAAGGTAAAACGTAGGCTCAAGCCTCATCAACCAAGAATGACTAAAACAGGGGAGATGCGGCAGGGCTAAGTGGGTCGCTTCCAAGTAGGGTATGATCATCCTTGTCTAGAGTCAATATTATCGATCATTTATATGCTTCGAGGCCCATTAATAGAGGGGTGGTCATATTCGGTACTGCTGGTTAAGTGGTCGTCGATCCTGTGTTGGTGGGGGATCCCGGCGAAGTCCTCGGTGTTACTTTATCTAGAGATGTGTTGTGATGGATGGTACTCTAGTAGCCTAGTCATTTTATGGAATCCATTACCCAATTCGTGCCTTTACGGTTTTAGTTGTATACATATTATGCTGAAATTTAATTAATGTAACAAGTTCGGCTATGATTAATAAGTATTTGTATCATAGACACTATTATAATATTAGATAATTTCATATGAAATTATTTGGTTATCGTAAGGTAAAAAAATTTCCGTGTTTATGTACGGTCTTACGAGATACTTTTGATTTCAAAAGTTTTTTTATAACTTTAAAATCCAATTTGGTGTTTTTTCTCATGCTTTGTTTCCAAACTAACTCGGGTGTTATTCTATTATAATACTCGGGTCAGACCTAACATATTTACATATTGCTTTGGATGCATTGGAGCTCAAAAGATGAGTTGGAGGTCCAAGACGTATCTATATATTTCTTCATGTTCCGCCATATTGTCTGTTGGTTATATTTATAAGCAATTGTAAGGACAATCCATTATAGCTGTTCGGGCTGAAATAGGATAGTGTACTCTGATTGGTGTATGTATATTACATTTCTTCTTTGTGTAAAGATTTTTTGTATATTATAGATTATTCGTTCAGCTGTGAGATTCTGTGTTTTTATCTCTGTTTAGTTTCTTCTTGTCTTCTTCCTTCTTCTACCTAACTATTAGTATTTTCGTTCACTTTGGGATGGACAAGTGTGGTTTATTGTTAAACTGTATGAAAACGTTGGTCTTCGCCACTTGGTATTAGAGCACAAGCTTAAGCAAGAACCATGCCTTTGATGGGGTACTCATTATAGATAGGGTCGGTAGCACCCTAGAATGAGTTTGAGTATATTATAGTTACGAGCAGGTATTTGTTAGTCATATAAATAATGTTTTATTCTATATTGATTTATCTGTTGAGGGCTTATGGATTCTTGTCAATACGAGTAGTTAACGTTATTGATAGGAATCTCTAAACACTTGAACATAGCAATCCGACATAGTATTGTTTTGAAATTGGGTAAATGAAATAATTTTTCGTGGTTTATATTTTATATATAAAGTGTTTGCGCCAAAATTGGTCACAAACCCCAAATACCGTGAAAGCACCAGTGTATGAACACAAACCAATGATATTCAAGCACAAATATCAGATCTCAGTAAATATCAAACAGCAATTCCAAAATAACGAACAGAGACACAAGTTTTATAGTGGTTCGGCAATCTCCGGCCTACGTCCACTCCAAAGTTTTATCCTTTTATTAATTATCCTTGATGATTACAGATGATTACAGCAGTAAATGTGAAGAATTTCCAGTACAATATCAGTATTGAAATGTGGAAATGAATCCGGTAGAGTCTTGGCGCTTTTGAATTCCGATCCCCTTTTCTGAATGACCTGGGGCTCTATTTATAGGTGTAGGAGGCTGATATTTCGCCTAAAATCCGAGGAGACCGCTTCTGGCACGTGAGGGGGCCCACATGCCTGGATTCTGGAAATCCGGGCCCACTTTGGGATCGATTCGAACTCGGGTTCGAATCGATCAAGAATGCATCCAATCGAGGTGAAATTTGGTGTGGACATTCTTCAGCATGTACGTAAGCTCCTGTAAAAATTTCATTGCATTTGGATCAACGGTTTGGAAGATATGATCGATTCGAGATCAAAGCTCTGTATGTTCTGCCTGGTTCGAATCCATTGCTTCAAATCCATATCCTTCGACTCCATCTGAAGCACGCGCGTGCAATGACGTGGCGCTATCCTCCCGGGTCGATTCGAATTATGCGGCGTGTTGATTACATTTGATGCGCCGAGTTGAACGCTTTCCTCCTAGAGACGCGCACGTATCCACGCTTCACGCTTGCACGTGTCCATCACTCCTCAATGTACTCAACCGTTCGCGGGATGTCCTTTCGTATCGATCGCAAGGGGGTATTTCGTATCGATCGGATCGATACGAAAATGTTGGACGCTATCGATATGAATCGAAGGCAAACAGATGGGTACGAAACCATGCACGATGATGGATACGAACGAAGCCTTACTTGATGGATACAAGCGAGATTTTACCTTATGGATACGAGCCTGGATAGCCTCTCATGGATACGAAAATGCCAAAACCCATCTTGCCATCGATACGAGAGTATCGATTCGAAGCATGCCATCTCTTCCTATCCTCTGCATGCTTGCCTACCAATCTGAGTGCGTTGCCATCGAGTCGAAATCTACTTAGTCCTTCCTACCTGATCGATACGAAGACCATCGAGCTGTGTCCATGCTGATCGATACGAACGGTATCGATTCGAAGTCATCACTTCCTGATCGATACGAAGTGTATCGATTCGAACCATCCTTGCGCCATGCCTTCGATCGATGCGAACCTGATGGAGTCAAACTGAACAAAACCTGATGGGTTCGAACCTGATGGATTCGAAATGAGCATCATCCTGACCCCTTGATGGATTCAAACAGTATGCCCTTCCTACCTTGAATCGATCATATCTCCTCCATCCGAACTCCGATTGACCTGAAACTTGAAATGTAGCCTCTCCTAATCCTTATCATCATCTCCAATCGATTCCGTCCCAATCGGAGCTCAACCAAATTTTGACGTCATCGATTGTGGCCTTGTTTCCAACCGATCTCTAATCCCGATATCCATAATTCCTTGCCAATTTGTTGATATTCTAGCTTTGACCAAAAAGTGGGATAACACTTTGCCCCCCAAAACATGCCTTTTGATAAGAAGGCATGTTTTGAATAGTTCCGATTCCAATATCCAAAGTCCATAGCCATTTCGCCAGAGTATGTCATCCTTTACTGCTCCGAGTCTATGCCCAATTCCAAATCCAATAACCAATGCCTTAGCCAATTCCATATCCATCCGAACTCGACAACCGAGTCCAAATCCATCCTTATCCAATAGCCAATAACCGAATCGAGGGCCTCTCCGGGTTGATATCTGAATCCATAACCTCTCCGGGCTCTTGCCAAGCGCAATCCACACCTGACGACCGTGGTCCAGTGTCCCTGGACGTTGTAAAAAGCCATGGCTTAAGTCCTAAGCCGAATCCTGGTCCCTCCGGACCCTTGTTGAGCATAGTCCATACTCAACGACCTGAAACAATAATCGATAATATGGGGCCTAAATCCTAGGCCGAATCCCGGTCACCCCGGACACTTGTCGAGCATAGCACATACTCGACGACCTGAATGATTCAATTTACCATGTTCGGGCAAAGTGACTCACCCCTTGCCAGGCATAATCCATTCCCGACGACCGTTTAACAAAAACTAGACAAAAATCCAATTAAAATCCAATCCAAAATCCAAAATCCAAATCCAAAATCCAAATCAAAGCCAAAAAATCAGAAATCAAGACCAGCATCCAAAACCGAAAACAATCATCCAAAGGAAAATCCAAATCAGAAAGCAAACAAAACCAGGAGCTTAATCCGAACTCCAAAACCAAATCCAAAAAGAAAAGCAGTGTTCGATCCAAAAGCAAAAGATAAATTTCACAAACTATAGCATCGCAGTTTATCATCATTCAGAGCATGCCTAGGGGCTATCTTCGTCCCCGTACATGTGTAAACGACTTGGTTGCTTGTCAGTAATTTGCTACTTATTTCACATTATCCTGATCAGTGGATGATCAATCGATCATCATTCCCAGGCCTCCCACAATCGTGGCTTGAGGTAGGCGGCGGTTGCTCCTGCTCCGTCGTTGCATTTCGAGTTTCGACATATTGGGGCAACAGTCCCTTCCTGACATGCTCCTCGATTATATCCTTTAAGTGCCTGCAGCTGTTGGTGTCATGTCCATCCAAATCATGGAAGAGACAATGCCTTCCTGACGTCCTCTCCCGTTCTGATGGTTCTCTCCTAGCCGGCCTTCGGTAGGGAAGGCGATTCCGAGTATCCTGGTATATCCGCTCCAGTGTCTCGTTTAATCCTGTGTATGTGGAAAACTTCGGATCCTTCCATCGCTTCCTATCTTTTCCAAAATCATCGTCTATCTTCCTTTTTCCTTTGTCTTTATCCGAACCTTTGCTGGATGGTCCTCCACCCTCAGTTGCATTAACCTTTTTCAACTTTAGATCCATACTCGCATCTTCTTGCCGAAGGAACCTCTCTGCCTCGTAAAAGAACTCATCGAGATCTTGTGGGGGATCTCTTATCAAAGATACTTTTAAATCCGAATCCTCCCTGACTCCTGATACTGCCGCCATCAAAACCATCGATGGATCAAGCCGATCCACCGAAGCAACCGCCGCACTGAATCGAGTTAGAAAAGCTCTAAACGATTCATCCATCCTTTGCTTTACCGATGTCAATGTCATCACATGCTTCGGCTTCTTGACGTGAACCCGAAAACGTCCCAAAAACTTTTCCACCAATTATCCCCAAGCCCTGATAGATCCTTCCCCCAGCTGCCTAAACCACATTGCAGCTAAGTCCGTCAAGTACAAAGGAAAGCATCGTGCCATTACTTCCTGCGATGCCCCCGGCACCTTCATGTTCCTGGTCTACCTCATCAAGTGATCGGTTGGGTATGCCTTACCATCATACACATCTACGCTAGGTAGCTTGAACTTAGGTGGGTTCTGAGCCATCCTTATTTCCCGAGCGAACGGACTCCTGTTCACTCCTTCCAAGTTTCTGTTGGTCAAACCACCTCGCACAGTTTTTCTAATGATCTCCACTAATCCAGTATTGTCTGTTAGGGGTTGCCCCCATGCCCCCGAGGGAACTCCGGCACATACTCTTCATGTGGCTCACTCGCATCAATGTTAACCATGTCCTATTGAACTCCTTCCAAAGGTCCTCCTGTGTTGGATCCTGTGGGCCTGCCCCCAAGCCCTTGTTGATTGCCCTCTGGCTCCGTATCCGGTCCTCCATTGGGTTCCATGACCCTAGTCCCTTGTCCTGCATCCACAGCCGCTGTAGTTGTTCCTAAGTTGTGTGTCCCTACATCTCTCATCTGCTCAAAGAAAGTCTGCATAATTTCCTGTTGACTTTTCAAAAGTCTTTCCTGCAATGAATTTGCCATAGCTTCCATCTCATCTCGGGTTATGTAGATCGAAGCCTGTCCTTCCCCAACTCCGGAGGATGCTTGTTGACTTCCTTCCTGTTGGCTTCTCTCAGCCCTTTGCCTTCTACTATTTTGCCTAGTCATTGTCTTCAAACCCAAAACTCCTTAAAATCTCCGAATCTGCACTTCAAATTCGATGTAGCGGGTGCTAGTCCTTCTCGGTGAAAGCACCAAAGTGATTGCGCCAAAATTGGTCACAAACCCAAATACCGTGAAAGCACCAGTGTATGAACACAAACCAATGATATTCAAGCACAAATATCAGATCTCAGTAAATATCAAACAGCAATTCCAAAATAACGAACAGAGACACAAGTTTTATAGAGGTTCGGCAATCTCCGGCCTACGTCCACTCTAAAGTTTTATCCTTTTATTAATTATCCTTGATGATTACAGATGATTACAGCAGTAAATGTGAAGAATTTCCTGTACAATATCAGTATTGAAATGTGGAAATGAATCTGGTAGAGTCTTGGCGCTTTTGCATTTCGATCCCCTTTTCTGAATGACCTGGGGCTCTATTTATAGGTGTAGGAGGCTGATATTTCGCCTAAATTCCGGGGAGACCGCTTCTGGCACGTGAGGGGGCCCACATGCCTGGATTCTGGAAACCCGGGCCCACTTTGGGATCGATTCGAACTCGGGTTCGAATCGATCAAGAATGCATCCAATCGAGGTGAAATTTGGTGTGGACATTCTTCAGCATGTATGTAAGCTCCTATAAAAATTTCATTGCATTTGGATCAACGGTTTGGAAGATATGATCGATTCGAGATCAAAGCTCCGTACATTCTGCCTGGTTCGAATCCATTGCTTCAAATCCATATCCTTCGACTCCATCTGAAGCACGCACACGCAATGACGTGGCGCTTTCCTCCCTGGTCGATTCGAATTATGCGGCGTGTTAATTCCATTTGATGCGCCGAGTTGAACGCTTTCCTCCTAGAGACGCGCACGTATCCACGCTTCACGCTTGCACGTGTCCATCACTCCTCAATGTACTCAACCGTTCGCGGCATGTCCTTTCGTATCGATCGCAAGGGGGTATTTCGTATCGATCCGATCGATACGAAAATGTTGGACGCTATCGATATGAATCGAAGGCAAACAGATGGGTACGAAACCATGCACGATGATGGATACGAACGAAGCCTTACCTGATGGATACGAGCGAGATTTTACCTTATGGATACGAGCCTGGACAGCCTCTCATGGATACGAAAATGCCAAAACCCATCTTGCCATCGATACGAGAGTATCGATTCGAAGCATGCCATCTCTTCCTATCCTCTGCATGCTTGCCTACCAATCTGAGTGCGTTGCCATCGAGTCGAAATCTACTTAGTCCTTCCTACCTGATCGATACGGAGACCATCGAGCCGTGTCCATGCCGATCGATGCGAATGGTATCGATTCGAAGCCATCACTTCCTGATCGATACGAAGTGTATCGATTCGAACCATCCTTGCGCCATGCCTTCGATCGATGCGAACCTGATGGAGTCGAACTGAACAAAACCTGATGGGTTCGAACCTGATGGATTCGAAATGAGCATCATCCTGACCCCTTGATGGATTCGAACAGTATGCCCTTCCTACCTTGAATCGATCATATCTCCTCCATCCGAACTCCGATTGACCTGAAACTTGAAACGTAGCCTCTCCGAATCCTTATCATCATCTCCAATCGATTCCGTCCCAATCGGAGCTCAACCAAATTTTGACGTCATCGATTGTGGCCTTGTTTCCAATCGATCTCTAGTCCCGATATCCATCATTCCTTGCCAATTTGTTGATATTCTAGCTTTGACCAAAAAGTGGGATAACACTTTGCCCCCCGAAACATGCCTTTTGATAAGAAGGCATGTTTTGAATAGTTCCGATTCCAATATCCAAAGTCCATAGCCATTTCGCCAGAGTATGTCATCCTTGACTGCTCCGAGTCTATGCCCAATTCCAAATCCAATAACCAATGCCTTAGCCAATTCCATATCCATCCGAACTCGACAACCGAGTCCAAATCCATCCTTATCCAATAGCCAGTAACCGAATTGAGGGCCTCTCCGGGTTGATATCCGAATCCATAACCTCTCCGGGCTCTTGCCAAGCGCAATCCACACCTGACGACCGTGGTCCAGTGTCCCTGGACGTTGTACAAAGCCATGGCTTAAGTCCTAAGCCGAATCCTGGTCTCTCCGGACCCTTGTTGAGCATAGTCCATACTCAACGACCTGAAACAATAATCGATAATATGGGGCCTAAGTCCTAGGCCGAATCCCGGTCACCCCGGACCCTTGTCGAGCATAGCCCATACTCGACGACCTGAATGATTCAATTTACCATGTTCGGGCAAAGTGATTCACCCCTTGCCAGGCATAATCCATTCCCGACGACCGTTTAACAAAAACTAGACAAAAATCCAATTAAAATCCAATCCAAAATCCAAAATCCAAATCCAAAATCCAAATCAAAGCCAAAAAATCAGAAATCAAGACCAGCATCCAAAACCGAAAACAATCATCCAAAGGAAAATCCAAATCAGAAAGCAAACAAAACCAGGAGCTTAATCCGAACTCCAAAACCAAATCCAAAAAGAAAAGCAGTGTTCGATCCAAAAGCAAAAGATAAATTTCACAAACTATAGCATCGCATTTTATCATCATTCAGAGCATGCCTAGGGGTTATCTCCGTCCCCGTACATGTGTAAACGACTTGGTTGCTTGTCAGTAGTTCGCTACTTATTTCACATTATCCTGATTGGTGGATGATCAATCGATCATCATTCCTAGGCCTCCCACGATCGTGGCTTGAGGTAGGCGGCGGTTGCTCCTGCTCCGCCGTTGCATTCCGAGTTTCGACATATTGGGGGCAACAGTCCCTTCCTGACATGCTCCTCGATTATATCCTTTAAGTGCCTGCAGCTGTTGGAGTCGTGTCCATCCAAATCATGAAAGCGACAATGCCTTCCTGACGTCCTCTCCCGTTCTGATGGTTCTCTCCTAGCCGGCCTTCGGCAGGGAAGGCGATTCCAAGTATCCTGGTATATCCGCTCCAGTGTCTCGTTTAATCCTTTGTATGTGGAAAACTTCGGATCCTTCCATCACTTCCTATCTTTTCCAGAATCATCGTCTATCTTCCTTTTTCCTTTGTCTTTATCCGAACCTTTGTTGGATGGTCCTCCACCCTCAGTTGCATTAACATTTTTCAACTTTAGATCCATACTCGCATCTTCTTGCCGAAGGAACCTCTCTGCCTCGTAAAAGAACTCATCGAGATCTTGTGGGGGATCTCTTATCAAAGATACTTTGAAATCTGAATCCTCCCTGACTCCTCATACTGCCGCCATCAAAACCATCGATGGATCAGGCCGATCCACCGAAGCAACCGCCGCACTGAATCGAGTTAGAAAAGCTCTAAGCGATTCATCCATCCTTTGCTTTACCGATGTCAATGTCATCACATGCTTCGGCTTCTTGACGTGAACCCGAAACTGTCCCAAAAACTTTTCCACCAATTACCCCCAAGTCCTGATAGATCCTTCCCCCAGCTGCCTAAACCACATTGCAGCTAAGTCCGTCAAGTACAAAGGAAAGCATCGTGCCATTACTTCCTGCGATGCCCCCAGCACCTTCGTGTTCCTGGTCTACCTCATCAAGTGATCGGTTGGGTATGCCTTACCATCATACACATCCACGCTAGGTAGCTTGAACTTAGGTGGGTTCTGAGCCATCCTTATTTCCCGAGCGAACGGACTCCTGTTCACTCCTTCCAAGTCTCTGTTGGTCAAACCACCTCGCGTAGTTTTTCTAATGATCTCCACTAATCCAGTATTGTCTGTTAGGGGTTGCCCCCATGCCCCCGAGGGAACTCCGGTACATACTCTTCATGTGGCTCACTCGCATCAATGTTAACCCTGTCCTATTGAACTCCTTCCAAAGGTCCTCCTGTGTTGGATCCTGTGGGCCTGCTCCCAAGCCCTTGTTGATTGCCCTCTGGCTCCGTATCCCGTCCTCCATTGGGTTCCACGACCCTAGTCCCTTGTTCTGCATCCACAGCCGCTGTAGCTGTTCCTAAGTTGTGTGTCCCTACATCTCTCATCTGCTCAAAGAAAGTCTGCATAATTTCCTGTTGACTTTTCAAAAGTCTCTCCTGCAATGAATTTGCCATAGCTTCCATCTCATCCCGGGTTATGTAGATCGAAGCCTGTCCTTCCCCAACTCCGGAGGATGCTTGTTGACTTCCTTCCTGTTGGCTTCTCTCAGCCCTTTGCCTTCTACTATTTTGCCTAGTCATTGTCTTCAAACCCAAAACTCCTTATCTCCGAATCTGCACTTCAAATCCGATGTAGTGGGTGCTAGTCCTTCTCGGTGAAAGCACCAAAGTGTTTGCGCCAAAATTGGTCACAAACCCCAAATACCGTGAAAGCACCAGTGTATGAACACAAACCAATGATATTCAATCACAAATATCAGATCTCGGTAAATATCAAACAGCAATTCCAAAATAACGAACAGAGACACAAGTTTTATAGTGGTTCGGCAATCTCCGGCCTACGTCCACTCCAAAGTTTTATCCTTTTATTAATTATCCTTGATGATTACAGATGATTACAGCAGTAAATGTGAAGAATTTCCTGTACAATATCAGTATTGAAATGTGAAAATGAATCCGGTAGAGTCTTGGCGCTTTTGAATTTTGATCCCCTTTTCTGAATGACCTGGGGCTCTATTTATAGGTGTAGGAGGCTGATATTTCGCCTAAAATCCGGGGAGACCGCTTCTGGCACGTGAGGGGGCCCACATGCCTGGATTCTGGAAATCCGGGCCCACTTTGGGATCGATTTGAACTCGGGTTCGAATCAATCAAGAATGCATTCAATCGAGGTGAAATTTGGTGTGGACATTCTTCAGCATGCACGTAAGCTCCTGTAAAAATTTCGTTGCATTTGGATCAACGATTTGGAAGATATGATCGATTCGAGATCAAAGCTCCGTATGTTCTGCCTGGTTCGAATCCATTGCTTCAAATCCATATCCTTCGACTCCATCTGAAGCACGCGCATGCAATGACGTGGCGTTATCCTCCCGGGTCGATTCGAATTATGCGGCGTGTTGATTCCATTTGATGCGCCGAGTTGAACGCTTTCCTCCTAGAGACGCGCACGTATCCACGCTTCACGCTTGCACGTGTCCATCACTCCTCAATGTACTCAACCGTTCGCGGGATGTCCTTTCGTATCGATCGCAAGGGGATATTTCGTATCGATCCGATCGATACGAAAATGTTGGACGCTATCGATATGAATCGAAGGCAAACAGATGGGTACGAAACCATGCACGATGATGGATACGAACGAAGCCTTACTTGATGGATACAAGCGAGATTTTACCTTATGGATACGAGCCTGGACAGCCTCTCATGGATACGAAAATGCCAAAACCCATCTTGCCATCGATACGAGAGTATCGATTCGAAGCATGCCATCTCTTCCTATCCTCTACATGCTTGCCTACCAATCTGAGTGCGTTGCCATCGAGTCGAAATCTACTTAGTCCTTCCTACCTGATCGATACGTAGACCATCGAGCCGTGTCCATGCTGATCGATACGAACGGTATCGATTCGAAGTCATCACTTCCTGATTGATACGAAGTGTATCGATTCGAACCATCCTTGCGCCATGCCTTCGATCGATGTGAACCTGATGGAGTCGAACTGAACAAAACCTGATGGGTTCGAACCTGATGGATTCGAAATGAGCATCATCCTGACCCCTTGATGGATTCGAACAGTATGCCCTTCCTACCTTGAATCGATCATATCTCCTCCATCCGAACTCCGATTGACCTGAAACTTGAAACGTAGCCTCTCCTAATCCTTATCATCATCTCCAATCGATTCCGTCCTGATCGGAGCTCAACCAAATTTTGACGTCATCGATTGTGGCCTTGTTCCAATCGATCTCTAATCCCGATATCCATCATTCCTTGCCAATTTGTTGATATTCCAGCTTTGACCAAAAAGTGGGATAACATAAAGGAATAATTTTTCGAAATTATTATAGTTATATATGGTGCGTTTGGTTGTTAGGAAATGATAATACTCAGTTTTTATCATTTATTGTTTGATTGGCCATGATCATCCAGTTAGGAGTATTGGCTATTGTTTGTTGATTGAGTAATTGTGCCCGACCAGTTTATGGGTAGGAACTATCATGCTAGGTTAGGGCAGTTTTCTTCTTTTACTGCATGGGTTGGGTAAATTAGTGGTTGTGAGAACAATAAAAATGAATATCTTGTGAATTCAGTTTCATAATTTGATTATAAGTCGTTCGAGGCTGATGTTGGATTAAGATTTGATTTTTAAATAAAAACTGTTTGTTATAATCGATAAAGTGGCATTTGTGAGATGATTTATTATGTATAAGAAAGTGAAATTATATGAATATGATTTACAAATGTAATTTGTAAATAAAAGGATTTAAGTTAAGGATTTGAGAACTAAAACCCTCGGTGTTTGTGGAAATGGATTTTCAAAGTTTTGGATATTGTTTTTCAACGGTTTTGGGAAAAATAGTAATATTATTATTATGTCTAAGTATTTTGCAATATAAATATTCTAAAAGATGCTTCAGTCTTCATTGCCTTTTGGTAATTCAATGCCTCTTGTAAAATTTATTGCAATATGAAGTTGTAGCCATGGCGAAACCCTAATTTTCCTCCAGCCTAAGCCGCTAGTTTCCCTTTCAGTTTTTTCCTCATTTTTTTTGTCTCGTCCTATTTCTGCCTTTTCCTGTTTGAGTATGGCATCCCTTGTGCCCTCCAACCATCAAATTCCTCCTTCCCTAGATCCTCCGCCAATATCCTTTGATACTCCTCCGGGATTCCCACCTTTAAAAAGTCAAGATCCTACCATCGAAAGTGAAGATGGCTTCATCCATGTACGCATAAAGAAAAATGGAAGTGCGAAAACAAATTCCAGCAGTAGACTTCACAACTAGTAACGCATCCAATAATAATCATAATAAAAATCTGAGATCCTCCTATAAGCCACATGATCATTACAATTTCTTCCATGTCAACAAGAATCTAAATCGCCCCATTTATCATGATAAAAGATCTACTACCAACAAATGGAATTTCTCCATTTCATCTAGCCGGGCATAGAGTGAAGTTGTCAAGGGAAATAATATTCCAGTTTCCATTCTTTTAGAGTTTTACCAACCTCATGAATTTAACTCGTTGCAATGTGCCAAAATGTTAGAAGAGGTTTTTCAGGATGCTAGAAAATAATGGGATAATGCCATTGTGATTTATGTTGTTGGATCTAAGCCGTATTATCCATACTTCAGAGATTATATTATTAGAGTATGGAAGCCTGAAGAAGATTTCTCAATATGCTCTAAAGAGAATGGATTTTATGTTATCAAGTTCAACAATAAACAAGATTGTGATAAAGTCATAGAAGGTGGTCCATACTACTATAATAAGAAGCTAATGATGATGAAGAGATGGTCTCTTGGGATGCAACGTAATAAAAACTCCTCAACTCTATTCTGATTTAGGTACATTTCCCTAATTTACCACTCGATTATTGGACAGAGGAAGGGATTAGTCGTATTGCCTCTGTCCTTGGATCTCCCATTAAACTGGACAAATTCATAGAAGGGATGATCAAAATTTCTTATGCGAGACTCTTAATTGAAATCAATAATTCATTTGAGTTTCCGAGTAAGATTCCTATTCTTATGGAGTTAGAGGAAATCATATGGCAGGAAGTGGCATACGAATGAAAATAATTTGGATGATATGCCAAATACCGCAAATACTCAACTAGAAATGGTTAATCCAGTTCGGGAACATGCTCTCATCAACTCACAACTTGATGGTAAAAATAATATCACAGTCAATCACAATAAGAAAGATTATACAAAAGTCCAACCGAGCAAGTTGTCTTCGACTTTTAATACAGTTTCTAAACAAAACTCTCTCACTACAACTACCGATATGGAGAAACAACCATCAGAAAATAGAGACTTTGATGAACTGCCTGATGCCCCTCCAGATATGATGCTTTGCTCAGATACAGTGAATCTTAGCACAGAACCGCAACATGTTTCTAAAACAAAGGAAACTTGGAAAATCAGAACAGAAGAAGCTCCATTCGAATTTAAAGCTACCACTCCATCGGATGTTATAGAAAATCCTACATGGACTGTTTTGTTAGGAAATCAAATCTACGACTTCGATGACAACACTATACAATGGAAATCGAATATACATATATATTTATATATACAGGTACTTGGTAGAACAACATCACTAGAAAGACAAGAGCAAGGCTCAAAGGACACTATAAGAGACTACAAGTTGATAGGAACAAAGAAGCATAAGAAAAAGAGCATAAAAACTAATATGCACAATATTAGACGTCTGAGTGCACAAGCCAGACGTCTAAAACAGTTCTCTGGAACAACAGACAGGCTGAAACAGACGTTTGGCAATTGCACTCAGACGCCTGATCTACTACTATATTCAAAAATATATATGGTATCAGACGTCAGAAACATATTCCAGACATCTGATTTCAAACTCGGATTTCAAATAAGAACTTCAACTACCACATTCGAATAAACATCTCCGCTTCTCTTCGCTGCAACTCTTCATCATCAACAGAAGCAACTGTAGAGCACTCGTTAATGGATACAACTGCTCAAGACACCTATCTACAACTATATTTATAGCATCAAGAATCAAGAGAAAAAATTACCTTACTTACTTACGCTCTCTAATTCTATAATCTATCATATATTCTTGATCTCTGCACTCTAGCAATCTATACTTGTATTCACTCTTTCATATATTCAGTTCTTCATAGACAATACTCTTTAGATATATATTGGAAGAAATTATACTAATTAGTCAACATCCTTGTTATACTAGAACACACATTTGATAAGAATAACTTTTTGTAACCAAGTCTATTCCTCCGGGCAAAGCGAGGGTGTTTGATACTCGAATTCCAAAGGGAGCTTCGGGACTGGACGTAGGAGGGAAGGTCCGAACCAGTATAAAATCCTGGTGTGTTTATTCTGTATTTACTTAGATTAATATTTTTTTGTTGCATCATACATTTTGTCACATATACTTGCATATAACCTACACGATCCACCATGTAGACTTCCATGTTTTAGTTAATCCGTTGAAAGGGAAAAATAAAAAAACAAAAAAAAAACATTAGACGTTGGGGGCTGCTCTTCCCCTATTAATAGTAGCAATCCAGACAATTGTTAATAGATGGAGTTCCTTTTTTGGAACATACGGAGCATGAATGCCTCAACTAGACAGATGGAAATATTACAATTGTTAAATAGTAAAAGATTTTCATTCCTTAGTATTCTCGAAAATAAGCTATCAATGGAAAACACTGAGAAATTTATGGGTAAAATCAATAGTAATTGGAAACATTCTTATAATATTTATAATGATCGAAAAAGTCTAATTCTAATCATACAAGATTCATACCAATAGTCGAACATCATATTGCATTCTAGTGAACAATTCATTTCTTGTATATTACACAATGCTAATGGCATTAGTATTATGT
Organism: Allium cepa; assembly: GCA_030765085.1. Classification (NCBI taxonomy): domain Eukaryota; kingdom Viridiplantae; phylum Streptophyta; class Magnoliopsida; order Asparagales; family Amaryllidaceae; genus Allium; species Allium cepa. The sequence goes on from CM060941.1 coordinate 8,149,152, forward strand.
ATGACGGTCTATGCTTTCAATGATGAAGCAAAAAGAATTGAATTATGGAAATATATTATGGAGCAATCATCTAATTTTAACCTCCCATAGATTGTCGCGGGAGATTTTAATTCAATCCTTTCCAAAAAAATAGAATTAATAATGGTCTCTATAATTCAATGGGCGATCGGGAGTTCATCAATTGTATTTCCTTATCTAATCTTGTTGAACCGGAATTTACAGGTAATTACTTGGAGAGGAGGACAAAAATTTTCTATTCACAATAAAATTGATCATGTTTTTGTTAACAGTCTCTAGATGGAAAGGTTCTATCAGTTTTGTATTAATTTTGGAAATCACTCTATTAGTGATCATTCCCCTATTAATATCAAATTCATGATAAAATAAACAAAGGGAAAAATAGAATACCTTTCAGGTATAGCAATTCTAGGCATCTTCAAGCAGACTATCTTTCTTCCAATCGGGATGCTTTTACAAAAGAATTCCGGGGTAACCACCTGCATATCCTCCTATGTAGACTGAAAGAAGTTAAAACTAATCTAAAAGCTAGGAGAAACAATAAAAATAATATTCATAAAGTGATAATACAATTAAAAGAAGAGGCTAATCAACTATATACTTAACTAGTACAAAATTCATTGAATGAGAATTTGATAGATAGGTACAGTTCAAAAACAGAACAGATTCACTCCTTGATGAGGAAAACTGCAACTAAAAATGAAAAAAAAATGAAGCTAAACTGCCTGATTAAAGGGGATAGGCCAACCAGTTTCTTTTACAATAGGGTTAATGAGAATATCCCTAATCGTAGAAGTAACTTTATTCTAAATTCTAATGGAATATGGTCATCAGCATCAGATAAACCTACACACAAAGTTATTAACTATTTCACTGAGCTATTTTCTACATCTCAGGCCACATATCGATTTCCAGGGATTGTCTGTAAGAAAGTCCTATCTGAGAATGTAAGGGATAGCTTATGCAAGCGTTTTCAATTAGAAGAAATAAAAACTGCTGTATTTCAAATTAACGACAAAGGTTCCCCCGGGCCAGAAGGATTTAATTAAACATTCTTCAAATTACATTGCGAACAACTTGAAAATGATACCTGGAGTGCTATGAATGGCATCCTCCAATCAGGTAAAATTACTAGAGAAATAAATCATACTTTCATTTACCTAATCCTAAAAAAACCGGATGCAGTTGATATGCTTGATTTTAGACTGATCTCCCTATGCAATGTCACCTATAAAAATTTAGCCAATCTTCTTTGTAATCGACTAAAATCTTATATGAATGACCTTATTTCATATAATTAGAATGCCTTCATTCCTCGGAGATTAATCATGGAGAATTTTTTACTTGTTTACAAAATGGTCAAAGGATTTAATAGGAAAAATTCTAACAATTTTTTCCTGAAATTTTATTTGCATAAGGCCTATGATAAAATAAGTAGAGAATTTATTCATCATATGCTGATTTCAATGGGGTTCCCTATATTATTTGCTAATCTCATCTATGAGTGTATAGCTACACCTTCTTTTTCGGTGTTGATTGATGGAATTCCTTTTAGCTTTATTAAGAGTTCAAGTAGATTAAGACAAGGTAATCCACTATCACCATACTTATTTTCTATATCCATGGAATTCCTTACAATTAATCTAGAAGTGGAGTATTTGAAAGTTAATATCACCCCTATTTATAATATTGAACCAACGATTACCCAGTTGCTATATGCTGATGATATTTTGATTATGGCCAAAGCTACTAGGAAAAATGCTGAATGCATCCTGCATATTTTTCAGATACTGAAAACTTTAACTGGCCTTGATTTAAATGCAAACAAATCAACTCTGTTTTTCAGTAAAGGAGCCGATAACAAACAACAAATTGTTAATATTTTAAACATCACTATTGGAAATCTTCCTGTGATTTATTTAGGCATCCCTTTATCTAACAATAAACCGAAAACTAGATACTTTGGATATTTAATAGACAAAATCAATAAAAGAAATTAGTTATCGAAACATCAAATTGCTCGATATCAATGGCAGAATTGTACTAATAAAAACTGTGATCCACCCAATGGTTCAATTTTCGCTGCAATTTACTCACTTTTCGATTGCTGTTACCCAAAGAATAAATTCTCTATGTGCCAATTTTATATGGAAATTTATAGCGCACAAGACATGTTGGGATGATGTCTATAAAACTAAAGATGAACGTGGCCTTGGTATCAAAAAGATTAAGGAAATTGCAAAACAGTAGCAGTTAAATTGGTTTGGAAATTTATTCAAGGTGAATCACTCTGGGCTAAATGGATGTATAATAATAATGCAATAATATAAACTTCTGGACTACTGCAATGAATAATAATGCTTCTTACACATGGAAATCTTTGCTAAAAGAAAGACAATGGTGCAAAGGTGTTATTGACAGAAAAATTGTGAATGTTGAACATACTGAAATATGGTCAGACCCATGGATTAATGGGTATTCACTGGTGGATAAATACGGATGGAACACAATTGCTATTACAGGTGGAAGACATAGAAAGTTATCTACTATTATATCAGATAAGGAATGGAAAAATCACTTGGAGTGTGTGCCTATACAAATTCAAAACACTGTGCATAATATCAAAATCCATGACCAAAGACATGAGGGCTTCTAGCATTGGATCCCTAGCAAAAATGGTCAGTTCAGTACTAAAACAGCCTAGAACCATATTAGAAGCAAAAAATACTGAAACTAAATGGGCAAACATTATTTGGGATACACTATGCACCAAAGATGTCTACATGTGCTCTACTGGCCAAGTTAAACAGACTTAACACAAAGGATTGAATCAGTAGATGGAATAATGCTATAGCTCGGTCTTGTGTGTACTGTTTAAACCAAAATGAAGATAGGGACCATCTATTTCTCAAATGCTTATATTAAAAAAAATGCTTGAAGAAATTATGCTCAAGATTCGGATTAATATTGGAAATTCCTTTGAAATCAATCAAATTTTGGAAATCTTGTGCCAAAATCAGAAAAGTAACCAATTTCTTAATCAATCCAACAACATAGCTTTTACGTCTCTAATTTGGAACATCTGGAACGAATGAAATTCTCAGGTTTTCAAAGGCATTGAGCTTCCAGCTAAAGTAAGAATCATTCTCATAATCCAAGATTGCAAGCAATTAATTCAAAGCAATTTGAATAAAGAGAAGATAAGTAAAGATTTGGAACTTATCTTGAATAGTTTTGGAATTACAGTGGATCCTAAATCGGACATTCATCCTCCTTGAACATGAGGCCGAGCTTATGTCTCAATTGTCAAAAGATTGACCGATCTCTTTGATCTTAGATTATGATGCTTTTTGCCATTATTGTACTAATATGGTGGATTTCTCTAGTTTTGAGTTTTAGTAAAGGTGTTTCCATTGCTCTCTCCAGAAGGATGTTTATTGAAGCTAACAGATGCGGTGGAGATTGTTTATTAATTTAGTGTGTTAGTTGGGCCTGTGTTGTATATTGTAATGGTTTTTATTTCGTTGTATGTTTGGTTTTGTTATTAGCCCTAAGTTGTTTTGCATGGATGGTTTTGAGTGTGTTATCTTTATTTACTCCTCCATCTATTTGACAACTTAGTCTCCGGCTAATTGACAGTTGGATTATTAATATATGGATATGATGTGTACCCTTTTTCCTTGTAAGCCACCCATTTAGGTTGGGGGGTTGCAACGTTTTAATGAGGCATATCATGAAACTATATGCTTTCTGTCTTATCAATAAAGTATCTTTTTTCAAACAAATATTCTAAAAGATTTTGAAGGAAATAGAGGGAATCAAAATAGACTTTTAAGGGGATAGAAAGCACTGAAATCACTTCGGTCGTTGGGAAATAATTTCGGTGATGACTGCATCATCATCGGCGTTCATTTTCGGGTGTTCAAGTGAGAAATTCTACCGTAGTTGTTTTCTTTATAATATTTCCTAAACAAATTGATTTAAATCCCAAACATGATTTATTATAAAAAAAAGATATATATAATATATTATTTTAAATAGAGATAAAAAAATCTGGGTGGTTAATTCTTAAATTTTTCAACTAAATATTATATGTAGCCTATGCATTAAAGTAGATTGGTTTTGTACCTCATTTTGATATATTGTTTGTTACTTTTATCGATTGAAATGAAATGGAATATCCAACAATTTTGGATAGTCGGGACTTCTAGATTGGATTTCGAAATTGGGCTAAGTGTTTTGAAACAACATAAGGAAATAAGTTTTTCGTAACAAACAAATTTTAAGTTGAAGTCATAAAATTTTGGAATTGGTATAAACTTGAGTTTTAAAGTGGTAAATAAACATAATTGGTGTTTAAGAGAGTGATTATAAATTTAAATGAGGATTTATGAAATGATTCATAGGGGATATCAGTATTGAAGAAAATGTACTAGAATGTGGAAATGAACTTGAACAAAAGAATTTTTTATTGTTAGAAACCAATTTGAAATAAATACGTAAGTTGTACATAGACTATTTTATTCGCATAATTGTTTGATCAAAATTCAAATTTGAAATAAATACCATTAAGCTAGTTATTTTTTCTCCTTCTTTTATTTGTTTACTGAGGGAAAATGTTACTATAACTGTTATTTATACTTTTGGAATAAATATGATAATTGTACATCTTGACTTACTGGATAATTCAAATCGCCAAGGATTTCTAATGTGTGCTTGCAGCTTCTATTCAAGTTTTTACTTAGGAATTAAAGAAGTTAACCTTTGTTTACAAAGAAATTCAAAATAATTTTTTGTAAACTTTAAAGAACTTTTATAAGATATTTTTAAAAATATTTTAAAATAAAGGATAAGAAAATGAGAAAATGAGAAATAAAGATCAAAGATTATTACCAAGGACTTTAACAATATTCTACGACTCTATGTACTGTACTATAGTCTTGAGATCTTCATATCTTGGTCGTTATACTCATAGGTCTTCATTTCCATTCTCTGAGTCATTTATGCTGTATAGTCTTCGATTCAATACCCATGTAATATCCTGCACTATACACTACATAACTTGGCACAACATTAGTATCCATATTTTATATAAACATATGTTGTTATCAAGGTTATTGTCAACAAAATCAATGACTGAGGCATTAACTATTTCCCTTTTTTGATGATGACAACCATTAAATATTACTGTGTAAAATATGATATAACTCCCTCTGAGTTAGATAACTCCCCCGGAATATATGCATATGTATATTTAATTTTTTTCTCCCCTTTTGTAATCAACAAAAATGGGTGAAAAATTAAAAACTCCCCCTAAATTAAAATACTTAGAAACTATATAATTCAAAATCAATAACTAAGTTAAATAAGATAAAAGATACACAATATATGAAATATATTATGATTATATGAAATAAGGCACTATTTAATATGATAACGTGGACTTTATAAATTAGATTTAATTATCCAATTTAAACTATACAAATTCAATCCATATGTATAAGTCAAATCAAATCCAATAACAACCCAAACGAATCAAATCCAATCCAAATATGCACACCAAATTAATCAAACCAAATTCTAAGAATATGTGTATATATATTTACATATTAATTTCAGACCTCATAACCAGACATTTCGAGTAACTTCGACCAATTGTCAGACCCAAAGATTGGATCTACTTTGATAGCATCTCGATCTTCATTATCATTGTTAATAGTGCATCTGGGTTGTTGGATGGTTCATCTTTGATTAGAGAATAAATCATCCATTGAATGGCGTCGAAATGATTTTCTTGTTCCTTAATCATTTGCATTTGACTCCATTCTAAATGCCTTTGAATTTTTAGGATAAAAGAGAGAATATCTTTTAAAGATTAAAGAATTTGTTCAAGATTTTCACATAATTTTTAATGTGGAGAAGGTATATTTGTAAAAATTATGTTTGAGAATAAAAAGAGTGTATAGAATAAAATGATGAGTGAGTTTTTTGGATGAAATATGCTTATATAAGAGTAGAAAGTCGTTAGGAATGAATGGATGGATGTAAGTAATTCTTATTTTGTAATTTAAAAAATTTAATTTCTGCCCGTTATATGTCGACGTATTGGTAACATGTATGTCGACATACATACCTAAATTTTCCGAACTAGTGTATTTATTATATTTGTTGTTTTTATTTTATACCATTACATATTTATGACTTCCAAAGGCTAATACACAATATAAGATAGTAAGAAATATAATTCATTACTTAAGATTTAAGGGGTGCATGGGTTTAAATGATTAATAAAATAAAATACATGAAAACAACATGAACTTAAACAAAAAAACACATAATACAAAGCTAGACATCATAAGCAAACAACTGGATAGGCTTTAGAAGGATGTAGATGATGATGAAGAGCCACCAAGCTTGCTAATGATCATTTCAAAGTATTTGTCTAATTTGTTGGAAAGAGAAGTGAACTTCTTACTGAATGAGTGCTTAAGATTAATTTGTTTTTTAAGAAGCTTCTCTTGTTCCTAAGGATTTCTTTGTTTGAATAGTGGGATGGTTTGTCAAAACTTTCTAAGGAAGTATCCATTTCTTCCGCCCCTCCTCTTCTTCTTCCACTTCCATATCATCTTCTTCCTCCTCCTCTTGTTGAATTTCTTGTTCTTCTTCCCATGCCAGCCTTTGCTTCTTTTTGGGAAGAGTCTTATATGGTTCAAAAAATGGTGGAATATGCATAAGAGAGATCATTGCTTTGTTGAAAACTTTTCAAGGAATAGATATTTCTCCTCTTAGATCAACATCAAAATATATAAAAATTCTAGTAAGACACAATATGGTAGAGGTGTTCTCATGTCTAGAAATGTTCTTTTGAAAGAAATCATCTAAAATGACATGCACAATTGATGTTGTAGTGACCATAAAGAGCGAAAAGCGCTATGAAATTTTTTTGAGTATGGTTCTTATAATTACCCATCCTCAGTGATACTTTGTTGTAGAATAAGACCTATAAGTCACCAATTTCGAAAAAATCATGAAAAGTTTCACGATTTTGTTTAGTAATTTGAAAAGTGGAGAGGTCAATTCCACTAGTTACAACCAAGAATATTACCTAAAAGTTCATAGATTGAAACAATTGATGTTGTAGCGACCTACTTCTCCTTGATAAAAGTTTCCGTTTAAATTTGCATAAAACATTTTGACCAAATTCAGGTAACAAACAAAATCATTTTGAGAAGATTCAATCAAACCAAGAATTTCACTTTTGGAACAAAGATTTTGTAAACCATAAGAAAAAAGATCTTCGAATTTAACAAATCTTCTGAGAGAAACGTTTCCAGAAGTAGCATATTCCATATAGGCTTCAATGACAACATTCTTATTGAAGAGAAAACGTTTTATTTTCTTAGAGAGCCTAATGGTTTTAGGAATTGAACTTGAGGAAGCCATTTTTGAGTTTTTGAGATGATAAGATAACGAAGAGATATTTGAAATTTAAAATAAAGTGAGAAATGAATGGATGGATGCATATTTAATTAATAAAGAGTGAAGAGTCATGTTCTTTGGTCAAAAAGGTGCTTTTTCAGAAGATCGGAGTGATTACAAAAGTGAGGGAATTTTAAAATTTAAATTCCTATATACATTAATACTTATATTCATCCAATATCATTATTAATCTATATGATATTCCTAAAAGCCATAATCAACGTAAAAAAATGATATACAATTAAAAAGGTACACTTTTTGCCGCTTTTTGTTGATCAGTTCTGATTATTCTATTGTTACCATGAAACACATATTAATATTTTCAGTATCTGGTTCATTGTCGCTAGAGAAAGTGTTTGAAGCATCCAAAGTTGTTATATAAGCCCTTTTTCTTTTTCTGGCTGAATCATTTGCTAGTGAGATCTTTGATTTATTCAGATGCAGGTAGAGTCTCTGAAAATGTCTAGGTTCATCACAGTTGAAGCATCTAGTCGCAGTTCTAGTTCCATGATTCTTGTTTTGGCTTTCGAAAGTTGTTCATCCTTCTATCTTTTAGAGATTTTCTGAAATTTCTGTTCATGAAGGGAATTTCGTCGTCATTGTCATCGTAAGAATCCCAATCGTTATTTATTGCATTTAAAGTAATGGATTCTATTGCCTTGATTTCTATTCTACCCTGCATTTGTGCTTCATAGAACACTAAATTGCCTATTAACTCTTTAATATTCAGAGTACTAATCAGATTAGCCTCTTCTATTGCTTGTGTCTTTTGATCCTACTTCGAAGAGAGTGAATTGAGAATTTTTCTAATCTACCAGCTAGTATATTAATGAGGGAGAAATAGAAGAAAATGATGCAAATCGAAACCAACAATTTTATGAAATGAGATTCTATTACTGGAAGAGAGAGAAAGATTGATTGCAAATCTTCCAGTTAGAGATTTATCTAATTGATTGATGATCTTCCTGGGGCTTAGTCGTCTTTTAAATTTTTACCCAATGAAACTAATGAATGTATTATATCTTGAAATCCATAGTACATGTCCAAAATGGACTCGTTTGGATTCGTTTTAACAACTGAAACTGGTAAGTTAACATGGAAATTTTAGTATGTTTCAATTTACTACTGCCCTCATGTGTAACTTGAAGTGTATCCCAAATTTCATATGCAGACTTACAAATAGACACTTTATTAAATTCATTTTTATCTAGCGAATAAAACAAAATATTCATGGCTTTGGAATTATTCTGTGCAAGTGCCTTTGACAATAAGTAAATTTTGTGTAACATTCATAATATCTAAGCCATTTGACTGTAAGTAAATTTTCATTCTACATGACCATAAGTATACTTAGTGTCATTAAAAAGCAAGGGTCTGGCAGTAGATTATCCTTCGACAAATGTGTTAACAAGTGTACCAATAGTATTGCTAGCCGTTAATAAATTTCAAAAATCAAATTATGAGTTTTTGAAAACCTAATGCTCTGATACCAAGTGTAGGTTGCGGAATTATGGATATTAAGGCTAATTAAATCCTAGAGATGGATGAATAGTGTTTTCTAACTTTTATAAATCTTTTCAAGTTTATTTCATGTTTAGTACTAAACAATGCAGAATGAACAATCATAGATGCAAACACGAATAAGTATAAATGCAGTAAAGTAAAAAAAAGAGAATTAGAAAGATCATGCCTGGGATATTTACACTGGTTCGGAGTTACCCTACGTCCAGTCCCATACAACTGTTTGACCATATTTTTTAAATGCTGATCTTTCAACAGGCAGATGACAAACCCAATACAATCTCGATTTCAAGACTATGAGACACATCCACCTGATTTTCTAGGCTTATGGTACACCTACATGATTTGGACGGGCTATCAAGCAACCCACTTTTATTTCCGAGATACCAAGAACACCTCATTGATTTGAACGGGCTACAATCACACCTAAGCAAATGCAAATGGATTTTGATGGGTTTTCCAAAGATAATTCCTTGATCTTTGGATATAGTGGATCTTATAGCCTCTTAAATATCACTTTGATCTTGAATTGAGAGGGAGAGATGACTGAAATCAGAGGGTAAATATCAAAGGATCAATACAACGAAGAATAAATTGATTCTGGTTGAATTTTAAGAGATTTGAATAAATTTTCCACTAGAAATTTTGGCACAGTAAGAGGAGAGAAGATATTAAGAAAGTGGTTGTTGAAAATTTTGTTTGAAACCTCCTATATATAGAGAATAAACAGACATGTCCATAGACGAAGAATAGCGATGATAGACACTTCATTTCAAAATTTGAATTTCAAAATTGGGTTATGTATGTTGACATACTCATAGGGTATATGTTGACAAATCTCATTGAAAATTGAAAATACTTTTGTTTAAAAATGCTTTGGAAATCTTATGCTTTCTAAAATATTTTGTAAAACAAATTAAACATAGTTTATAAACATTTTAAACTTTTAAAAAGTTCTTTTAAATATATTTTAATTTTTTTTAAATAATGGTTAAGAAAATAAGAAACAGATATCAAAGATTACTACAGGGGCTTTAACAATATTCGATGACTTTGTATATTATACTATAGTCTCGGGATCTTCATATCTCATGAGTCTTCATATCCATTCTTTGGGTCATTTATACTGCATAGTCTTCGATTCAGTACCTATGTAACACACTACACAATATACTATATAACTAGGAAAAAATTTAGTATCCATATTCTATATAAATGTATGTTGTTATTAAGGTTTTATCATCAAAATCAATAACTGAGGTATTAACACAACTATTACCATAAATTAATATTATAATTAAATATAAACTGTATATGTATAATTAAATGATAGTTATATGTATAAATTAATAAAATAATAATTATTGTATATAAAATATTTGGTTGTACATATCTGACTTATATATATATATATATATATATATATATATATATGATTTCGTTTTAAAAATTCTCAGACAACTGCATCGAAAAACCCTAATTTTTCCGCCGCCGCTATTCCATAATCATCTCCCCTTCGATCTGCCATGCCAAGTCCCTTTCTTTCGTCATTGATATCTTCATCCATGCCGTTGGTTCCTCTGTCCAGCCGCCCCCCAGATCCTTCAACTTCAGCCATGGACCCGCCTCCTGGTTTCCCGCCGTTAGCATCCATAGATCAGGATTCTACTGACAACGAAGGATTCACCACGGTGACTCGACGTAAATGGAAACGCGTTTCTACCATTCCGTCTAATTCACTAACTAGTGTTATTGAAAGTAGAAACCCCCATCAAAAATCTGTAAACCCATCATGCCAATCCACAGTTCCCAGTATTAGTAACAACCCGCATATTTAACGATTTTATATTTAAATGTTTAATTTAAATATAGCGTCGTTACTCGGATTTGGTCCGAAATGTTACTTTTTGCAAATGGCCGAATTGGAGCTCGAAACTACCTCCATTGGTTCCAAAATGGCGTTTGCGATCTTTTTGAGTATAATCTTTGATATGTTTGGAGTTGGTGAATTTTGGCTACTTTTTCTATTGGGTTGGGTTTGGGTTCAGCCCACTAGCTTAACTAATACTCTAGCTTAGCCACTCCTCTCATTCACTTATTCATTTCTTAAAAACTTAAGCTTAGAACTGAAAATGGTGGAAGGGAAAGAGAAATAGAAATTTGCAAGCCCTAGCTTCTTCTTGTAAACTTGATTTCTTGCTCCAAAATCAAAGAGAATCCATTGGTAAGTTCATCTTCATCTTCTCCATCTCTTCTCCTCTTCAATTTCAGTAATTTCCTAACACTAACTTAGGAAATACTTGCTTTGATTCTAGATTGAAGCTTGTAGTGTCGAAGTGGAGTGTAGTTGGTTGATTCCTTGCATTTGTGCTTCTTCATCTTCTTTGTTTTGTGTAAAAAGGTGAGTTTTGAACTCACATCTACTTCTCTTGATTTCATGGGTGTTGGGTATGAATTCCTAACAAGTATGCATGTGCCATTGCTTTGGATTTAGAAAGAATTTGCATTTCATTGAAAAAGGCTGGAATTGCAAATTCATCAGGTTCGGCCGACCGAGCCCCCTGGGACGGTCGACCGACCTGCTGCCCCGAGCCATAATTGGGTTTCTGCATCTGGCCGGCCGACCGAGCCCTGCAGTCTGGTCGACCGACCTGCTTTGTTTTGCCTGTTTTCCTTATTTTGCATATTTGATTGATTTTTCCGGATTCTATCGATTCAAGTTGCTTTTTAGTGTTTGTTATTGCATCTTTGACTTTGATAACTTACTCTTGACTTCATCCACGGGTTTTTATAAAATAAATTTCTCAAATCGCATTTAAAAGCTCGTTTCTCCAATTCATAAATTCTATTTTAAACACACACTTTCGCACTTCAAGCAAAGTGGAAGGGTGATTAAATGGTTGGGCAAAACACGGACCATGAATCTGTGCGTTTATCCTTCTAATTAATCCTCGACCTATTCAATTGATCGTTTTGACCTTCGGGTTTGGTTTATCGATGATATGAGGTAAATTTGTACTGCTTTGAGTGTGAAATAAACTGACGGATAGTAAACCGTTTAGTGCGAACGGGTGGTTATGGGACTCACGTTACCACTTTTCGGATTCCTCTCTGGGAGTTTGTGACACATGCTGCCTTTGGGATAGTGTCTTCGGACTGTCTCCTCTGGCTTGTTTCCTTTAAATATCGCTTTTGGAGTTGGTCCTTTACCCCGACTCGAAAGATATTTGGGGTTGTCGGTTACCTTTAGTATTGCTTTCGAAGTGGTTTCTTCACCACCGCTCAAGAGATATTGGAGTGGTTTCTTCACCACCGCTCAAGAGATATTGGAGTGGTTTCTTCACCACCGCTCAAGAGATAACGGAGTGGTTTACTTACCACCGCTCATGATGTTTCATTTATATGTATATTCCCTAGGTATTGCTTTTCTGTATTGGTTCTTTGGAGCCACACGAAATATAGCGTTTACCTTGTGGAACTCGTATTTATCGGTATTTGTTGTTTGCCTTTATGGCTTGCTTTGGGATATTCTTATCCTTTGTTTCTATATGTTGCCGATGATACGAGGCTTGATCGATATGATTCATCTTTCGTTAGATGATTGTGTTATCTCTTTTAGAGATATCTATTATGCTTTGTAACCTTGCAGGTTTATTGTTGATCAGTTTATCTAACTGATTTGTTTAGCTAGACTGATCCGTGTAATTTATACTCGGGTCAGACTGAGTTGTTTCAGGTTAGGTTCTTTTGGACTTAGCCTATTTTGCTTCCGCACGGACTACTCCGCTAGCTTCTTTTTGTCATAGCTTTTGTGTAGTCCCATTTTGTAGTAACTCTGATATGTATTCATCTGGAACTCGTCTGTATATTGTGGTTTGCTATACCACTTGACATGTATTATTTTGTATACTCTGTTGTGTATCTGTTTATGTGTATATTATGATCGACTGTTCTGTGATGTGAATTACATTTGAGTTGTTATATTTTCTTCTGATAGATCCTATAGCCATTGTAGTTTTGCTTTAAATATTTATTGAATAGGTCGAATTTTAATGTGATTCTACTTTTCGACGTATTTAGTGAATAGTTAAGGTAAGATTACACATGGTCGCTTCTATTATACTCTATTGTCCGCGTTAGCCGACAGTATTATCTATGTAATACTCTTTGTTAACGAGGCTCTCGGAGTGGGGCGTCACAGCGTGGTATCAGAGCTGAGTTCAGAACAAAATATGATAAACACAGAATAGATGCACATATTATGGTACATCAAAGTGTACAAGTGATACAAATCTTTGAATCATCGTGCCTCTTATTCCATCAAGGTTAGATAGAGTTTGGGAATACGTCTAGGATTATTCCGTAGTATCCCATATTGAAATATCTACCTTGTGAATAATCTTTTCCTTATCTTGACTTTCAGCTTATGTCTGGAAGAGGCAGAGGTCGACGTTCGGATGCTGGGCAATCTAGTGGCTCACGTCCGGATGGCGTTTATATGTCTGCCGATCAGTTTTTGGAATTGTTTAGGAGCACTCAGCCTCCCGTTCCTCCTCGAGTGTCTCCACCTCGCAAGTCTGCTTTTGCACGTCAGTGCAGTGATTTTGCTCATCTTGGAGGAAAACCGTTTAAGGGTTCCGAGTCTGTTCTTGAAGTCCAAGCTTGGTTTCGCACGTGCGAACGTATCTTTTCTCGCATGGATCTTTCTGACCATGATCGAGTTCTTGTGACTTCTAGTTTATTACAAGAGCGTGCTCTTGACTGGTATGAGCTTCTTGTAGCCGAGATTGATGAGTCTACTCTTTCTTGGACTCAGTTTCGGGGACGATTTGAACTCAAGTTCGTTCCTGAATCTGAAAAAGTTTTATTGACCCGTCGCTTCCTTGAGTTGAAGCAAGGGAAATCTTCTGTTTCTGAGTATGTCGCATCGTTCGAGGCTTTATCTCAGAATGGTCTTGAATTCATCAGCACTTCTTACAAGAAGAATTTGAAGTTTGTTTCTGGTCTTAAGAAATATCTTAGGAAGTCCTTGTTGCTCCAGCTTAAACTTTCTTTCGAGGAATTGGTTGATTCAGCGCTTCATCTCGAGACCGTCGAGAAGGAGTGTGATAGTGATGTAGATGTTTAGGCTTCTAAGAACCCCAACAAGAGGCCGTTTCCAATTCAGAAGAAGCCTTTTCCTTCTAAGAAAAAGAAGACTGGTGGTCCTAGTTCTCAGCCTCAGTCTTCCGGAACTCCTTTCGTCCGAAAATGTTTTAATTGTGGTTCTCCGGATCATATTATTCGAGCTTGTCCTAAGCCTCTCTTCTGTCGTTACTGCAAGAGGGAAGGTCATCGTAGTTCCACTTGTCCCATTGCTCCGAATAATTCTTCATCTGGCAAGTTAAATGTAGCGAATGCTTCTGGAGGTCCTTCTCAATCTAAAGGTATATCTCCATCTATTTTGGAAGGTTCTATTTTATTTTATGACCATAGTATACGAGTTCTTTTCGATACGGGTGCATCACATTCTTTCGTATCGAAGAAGCTCGTTGATGATTTATCTTTGGATGTTTCTTGTATGGTTACTTCTTTAAGGATTGTGAATCCTATTAGGGGATCCGCGACCCTTAGTTTGCTTTGTGATAATGTTGAGATTGTTTTATGTGGCTTTTCTTTCCGTGCGAATCTGCACGTTGTTTCTCATTTGGGTTTTGATATGATTTTTGGTATGGACTGGCTAGTGAGGTACGATGCCAGGATTATTTGTTCGGAGAGGATTTTATATCTTTGTCATCCTGATTCGTCTTCTCAGTTATCTCTTGTTCTTCGGGATGTGGATAATTCCGAGATGGCTTTATATTCTCTTGATTCACGAGATGATGAGGATATATCTCGTATTCCTATTGCTTGTGACTTTTCTGATGTTTTTGAGCCTGTATCGGGTTTGCCACCCAAGCGGGCAATTGAGTTCCGCATTGATCTCATTCCAGGCGCGCAGCCAGTTAGTCGTCCTCCCACGAGGATGTCTACAAAGGAAAATGAGGAACTCAAGAAGCAGCTTTTGGAGCTTGAGTCCAAGCAGTTGATTCAGTCCAGTTTTTCTCCGTGGGGATCCGCGGTCGTTTTCGTGAAGAAGTCTGATGGAACTCTTAGGCTTTGCATTGATTATCGCAAGCTTAACGAGTTGACCATTAGGAATAGGTATCCATTGCCTAGGATCGATGATATGCTCGATCTATTGAGTGGTGCTAAGGTCTTTTCTCAGCTTGACCTTGCCACAGGTTTTCATCAGTTACGAGTCGCGGAGGATAGCATACCTCTTACCGCTTTCCGCACTCGTTATGGTTCTTTTGAGTGGCTCGTTATGCCGTTCGGTTTGACGAACGCTCCTGCTTTCTTTGTCGATCTCATGAATCGGGTATTCCGGGAATATCTCAATAAGTTCGTGCTTGTCTTCATTGACGATATCCTTATTTATTCTAAGTCTGAAGCTGAGCATGCTAATCACTTGAGAATTGTCTTGAGTACTCTCCGTCGTCATCAGCTTAAAGCCAAGTTCTCCAAGTGCCACTTTTGGGAGAATAAGGTTAAGTTCTTGGGCCATGTTGTATCTTCCAATGGCATTTCTGTCGATCCCTCAAAGATCGAAGCCATTCAGAATTGGAAGAGGCCCGAGAATGTTCATGAGATTCGTAGTTTCCTTGGATTGGCGGGTTATTACCGTCGGTTCATTAGGGAATTTTCCCGTGTTGTGCTTCCTCTCACTTGCCTTACACGGAAAGGCATTCGTTTCGATTGGTCCGACAAGTGTGAAGCTTCCTTTCAGTCATTGAAGGAACTTCTCACTAATGCTCCTATTCTTGTGGTTCCCGAGGGGAATCATGATCTTGTTGTCTACACCGATGCTTGTGGTAGTGGTCTCGGTGTTATTCTTATGCAGAAGGATCGGTTAGTTGCTTATGCTTCTAGGCAACTGCGTCCGAATGAAGTTCGCTATGCCACTCATGATCTTGAGTTAGCCGCCATTGTCTTCGCCCTGAAGATTTGGCGACATTATTTATTGGGCGAGCGCTTCATTCTTTATACCGATCATAAATCCTTGAAGTATTTGTTTACTCAGAAGGAACTCAATATGAGGCAACAACGTTGGCTCGAGTTACTTGCTTCTTATGACTTTGATATCCAGTATACCCCTGGTAAGGGTAATCGTGTTGCAGATGCGCTTAGTCGCAAACATTCGGCTGTTATTTCTATGATGCTTGCCGAATGGAATGTTCTTGAGACTCTATCTATTTGTGAAATTCGTGATCGAGGTTCATCTTCTAATTCTCCTATTCTATTATTTAGTTTGGGAGCTCGACCTATTTTGTTGGATCGTATTGCCGATGCTCAGCGGCGTGATCCTGAATTGTTGCATCTTATTCAGCTTGGTGAGTCTGGATCTTGTGATGAGGCGTTGCAAGATTTTAGCATTGATCCTCATGGGTGTCTTCGCAAGAAGAACCGTCTTTTTGTGCCTTCTGATCTTGCACTTAGGCATGACATTCTTGATAATTGTCACCGTTCTAAGTATACCATTCATCCCGGTAGTAGCAAGATGTATGCCGATATGCGTCATCTTTATTATTGGGAAGGCATGAAGCGCGATGTGGCGAGTTATGTGAGCAATTGCATAACTTGTCAGCGCTTTAAGGCCGAGCATCAGCGTCCTTCAGGTCTTCTTCAACCTCTTGAGATTCCATTGTGGAAGTGGGATCAAATTTCTATGGATTTCATTGACGGCCTACCTCGTTCGAGATCGGGTCATTCTAGTATTTGGGTTATTGTTGATCGCCTCACTAAGTCTGCTCATTTTGTCCCTATTAAGTCTAATAGGACTGCTTCGCATTTGGCTAAGTTGTATGTCAAGGAAATCGTGAGACTTCACGGTGTTCCTAATTCTATTGTGAGTGATCGTGATCCTTTATTCACGAGTCAATTTTGGAAGAGTCTTCAGCAAGCTTTGGGAACAAAGCTTAATTTTTCTACAGCCTATCATCCGCAGTTTGACGGACAGACTGAACGGGTGAATCGTATCTTGGAAGATCTACTCCGTATTTGTATCTTTGATTTCGGTGGTAGTTGGGAGGATCACCTACCTCTTGTAGAATTCTCCTACAACAATAGTTTTCAGTCTAGTATCGGTATGGCTCCTTTCGAAGCCTTATACGGAAGGCCATGTCGATCACCTTCATGTTGGTTGGAATCTGGAGAGAAGCTTATTCTTGGTCCAGATTTTGTTCGTGATTCTTCCGAGAGGATTGATCTTATTCGGTTAAGAATGAAAGAGGCACAGAGTCGCCAGAAATCCTACGCGGACAACCGTAGGAAGCCTCTCGAGTTCTCGATCGGCGATCTTGTTTTTATTCGTGTTTCTCCTTTGAAGGGGGTTATGTGTTTCAGTACGACTGGGAAATTGGCTCCTCGCTTTATAGGACCATTTTCTATTACTGAACGTATTGGCCCTGTGGCTTATAGAGTTTCACTTCCAGCTCATCTATCTGGCATTCATGACGTGTTTCACGTCTCACAACTTCGGAAGTGTCTTCGGGAGTCGGATTCTGTTATTACTTCTCTTGATTTGCAAGAGCTTGAGATCTCACCGGACTTATTTATTGTACAGCAACCTATTCGTGTGCTTGACACGGAGGTGCGACACCTTCGGAACAAGGACGTGCCGCTCGTTAAAGTTCAATGGTCTGCTAATCCCAATGACTGTACTTGGGAAACCAGAGAGTATATCGAGCGATCTTATCCGGGGTTTCTTTCTTAGCTTGAAACCGGTGAGTATGTCTTTTCATCTCCAGCTTATTTCCTTTTTCTTTTGATGTTGTATGTATGTAGTTGTTACAAATATTGTATCTAGAAATTGCGGGGACGCAATTTTGTAAGGAGGGGAGATCTGTAAAAACCCGCATATTTAACGATTTTATATTTAAATGTTTAATTTAAATATAGCGTCGTTACTCGGATTTGGTCCGAAATGTTACTTTTTGCAAATGGCCGAATTGGAGCTCGAAACTACCTCCATTGGTTCCAAAATGGCATTTGCGATCTTTTTGAGTATAATCTTTGATATGTTTGGAGTTGGTGAATTTTGGCTACTTTTTCTATTGGGTTGGGTTTGGGTTCAGCCCACTAGCTTAACTAATACTCTAGCTTAGCCACTCCTCTCATTCACTTATTCATTTCTTAAAAACTTAAGCTTAGAACTGAAAATGGTGGAAGGGAAAGAGAAATAGAAATTTGCAAGCCCTAGCTTCTTCTTGTAAACTTGATTTCTTGCTCCAAAATCAAAGAGAATCCATTAGTAAGTTCATCTTCATCTTCTCCATCTCTTCTCCTCTTCAATTTCAGTAATTTCCTAACACTAACTTAGGAATTACTTGCTTTGATTCTAGATTGAAGCTTGTAGTGTTGAAGTGGAGTGTAGTTGGTTGATTCCTTGCATTTGTGCTTCTTCATCTTCTTTGTTTTGTGTAAAAAGGTGAGTTTTGAACTCACATCTACTTCTCTTGATTTCATGGGTGTTGGGTATGAATTCCTAACAAGTATGCATGTGCCATTGCTTTGGATTTAGAAAGAATTTGCATTTCATTGAAAAAGGCTGGAATTGCAAATTCATCAGGTTCGGCCGACCGAGCCCCCTGGGACGGTCGACCGACCTGCTGCCCCGAGCCATAATTGGGTTTCTGCATCTGGCCGGCCGACCGAGCCCTGCAGTCTGGTCGACCGACCTGCTTTGTTTTGCCTGTTTTCCTTATTTTGCATATTTGATTGATTTTTTCGGATTCTATCGATTCAAGTTGCTTTTTAGTGTTTGTTATTGCATCTTTGACTTTGATAACTTACTCTTGACTTCATCCACGGGTTTTTATAAAATAAATTTCTCAAATCGCATTTAAAAGCTTGTTTCTCCAATTCATAAATTCTACTTTAAACACACACTTTCGCACTTCAAGCGATGTGGAAGGGTGATTAAATGGTTGGGCAAAACACGGACCATGAATCTGTGCGTTTATCCTTCTGATTAATCCTCGACCTATTCGATTGATCGTTTTGACCTTCGGGTTTGGTTTATCGATGGTATGAGGTAAATTTGTACTGCTTTGAGTGTGAAATAAACTAACGGATAATAAACCGTTTAGTGCGAACGGGTGGTTATGGGACTCACGTTACCACTTTTCGGATTCCTCTCTGGGAGTTTGTGACACATGCTGCCTTTGGGATAGTGTCTTCGGACTGTCTCCTCTGGCTTGTTTCCTTTAGATATCACTTTTGGAGTTGGTCCTTTGCCCCGACTCGAAAGATATTTGGGGTTGTCGGTTACCTTTAATATTGCTTTCGGAGTGGTTTCTTCACCACCGCTCAAGAGATATTGGAGTGGTTTCTTCACCACCGCTCAAGAGATATTGGAGTGGTTTCTTCACCACCGCTCAAGAGATAACGGAGTGGTTTACTCACCACCGCTCATGATGTTTCATTTATATGTATATTCCCCATGTATTGCTTTTCTGTATTGGTTCTTTGGAGCCACACGAAATATAGCGTTTACCTTGTGGAACTCGTATTTATCGGTATTTGTTGTTTGCCTTTATGGCTTGCTTTGGGATATTCTTATCCTTTGTTTCTATATGTTGCCGATGATATGAGGCTTGATCTATATGATTCATCTTTCGTTAGATGATTGTGTTATCTCTTTTAGAGATATCTATTATGCTTTGTAACCTTGCAGGTTTATTGTTGATCAGTTTATCTAACTGATTTGTTTAGCTAGACTGATCCGTGTAATTTATACTCGGGTCAGACTGAGTTGTTTCAGGTTAGGTGCTTTTGGACTTAGTCTATTTTGCTTCCGCATGGACTACTCCGCTAGCTTCTTTTTGTCATAGCTTTTTGTGTAGTCCCATTTTGTAGTAACTCTGATATGTATTCATCTGGAACTCGTCTGTATATTGTGGTTTGCTATACCACTTGACATGTATTATTTTGTATACTCTGTTGTGTATCTGTTTATGTGTATATTATGATCGACTGTTCTGTGATGTGAATTACATTTGAGTTGTTATATTTTCTTCTGATAGATCCTATAGCCATTGTAGTTTTGCTTTAAATATTTATTGAATAGGTCGAATTTTAATGTGATTCTACTTTTCGACGTATTTAGTGAATAGTTAAGGTAAGATTACACATGGTCGCTTCCATTATACTCTATTGTCCGCGTTAGCCGACAGTATTATCTATGTAATACTCTTTGTTAACGAGGCTCTCGGAGTGGGGCGTCACAGCTAGTTGAAATAAATAACTCATTCAAATTCCCTAATATAATTCCCATAATAAACGAAGACGACAAAATGATATGGCAAGAAGTGAGCTATGAATGGAAGCTATCATTATGCACAAACTGTTCAATTTTTGGTCATGTTGAAATTAACTGCCAATTTAACAAAGTATGGCAGCCAAAAACGAGTAATATAACCTCAAATGAGCATAACTCAGACATGATGATAGATGTCAATGGAAATATTACGGAGAATGAAGTAATCAATAGTCATAGTATCAATGCAATACTGACTGTTTCTAATAAGCTACCTGAGCTTTCAGATCTAGAAAACTCAAAAGACAATATTACACTAAATACAGATAACATAGACCCATCACAAAATCATTCTGATCAAGTTCAAATAGTCCATCCAAACTCTGCAAGTTTGAATATCATTACAGTTTCAAGCTCAAAAGATATGAAAACAAAATTACAATCAAATGTACAACCTAAGCATGTAGACACAGATGTTCTTATTTGTGACTTCAGTGACGAGTTCGAAGTCCAATCTGATAAGGATAGAAGGTATGAATCCACGGAGCAAAACACCATCTCTTTTCGAACTGCTAAGAACAATAGCACGCGAAAAGTCAGAACTGATGAAACCCCCTTTGAATTCAAAGCCTCAGCAAATCCAGATGTTGTAGACAATCCTACATGGAATACCATTGTAAACCAATTAAAAGGAAAGAACAAAAATTAGAAGAAAGAAAAGTTACTAGGGAATGCTACTACCCTAGAAAACAGTAGCAACACTGAAAGCAAGCAATAGATGGAGTTCCTCTTTTGGAACATCAGGGGTATGATCCCCCGTCCAAACAATTGGAAATTATTAGATTATTGAATAGCAACAGGTTTTCTTTTATTACCATTCTTGAAAATAAACTTTCGTTAGATAATATTGATAGTTTCATGAATAAAGTCCAAACTAAATGGAAATTCTCACATAATATTTTAGATGGTCAGAAAAGTCGTATTCTTATAATCTAGGATTCAACACAGTGGTCTAGTATTATCCTTCACATGAATGACCAATACATTACTGGTATCCTACATAATTCTAGTGGTCTAAGCATGATTTGTTCCTCTGTTTATGCTCACAATGAGGAAATTAGGGGAAAAGACCTATGGAATTATATTATTGAACAATCTTTGAGTGTTAAACTTCCTTGGTTAGTGGCAGGAGATTTTAACGCAATTTTATCACCCATAGAAAGACTAAATAATGGTATTTGTAATGTTATGGGTGATCAGGAATTTATGGATTGTATAAACAAATCAAACCTAATTGAACCAGAATTTTCAGGAAATTTCTATACATGGAGAGGAGGCCTTCGATTCTCTTTACATAGTAAAATTGATAGAGTTTTTGTAAACTTCTTATGGTCTGAAAAATTCAAACAATATTGTATAAATTTTGGAAATCACTCCATTAGTGACCACACTCCTATCATGATTAAGCTATCTAATCAAAGTATGAGAAGAAAATGCATACCTTTCAAGTATAATAATTCGTGGCATCGTCAAAGAGGATACCAGAACATCTTACAACCAGCTTTGGAGCAGGAATTCTCAGGTAATGCTCTCTACAAACTACTCTATAAATTAAAAACTGTGAAGGCTAAACTGAAAATCTGGATTTCATATAGAAGCAATATATACTTAGTATTAGATAAGTTAAAGGAGGAAACAAATGACATCTATAAGCATTTAGTTTGAGATCCTCTAAACAATTTTCTAATTGAAGAATACAGTACGAAAAATGACCAGATACATGATATAATGAGGAATATTGCGATAGATAATGAGCAAAGAATGAAAATAAACTGGTTAACTAAAGGAGATAAACCCATAGAGTTTTTCTTCTCGAAAATCAATAATATTAAAACAACAAGAGGGAATAATCTCATTCTTAAAGACAATGGTTCTTGGTATTTAGCATTAGAAAAAATTGCTATATCAGCCACATCATATTTTTCAGATCTTTTTTCATTGCCTAGAGACAAACTACAATTTCCACACATAATTTGTAAGAAAATCCTATTGGAAAATGCAAAAATAAATCTCTGTAAACCTTTTCTTCTTGAGGAAGTTAAAAATGCAATATTCCAGATAAATGACAATAGTTCCCCTAGACCAGATGGAATAAATTCCGAATTTTTCAAAATTCATTGGGAGAAAATCAAATATGACATATGGAATGCTATGAATAGTGTTTAGCACTCAGGGAAAATTATTAGAGAAATTAATCATACATTTATTTGTCTCATCCCAAAAAAACCAAATGTAGTGGATATGATTGATTTTAGACCATCTCTTTGTGTAATGTGTCTTATAAAATTCTAGCAAATCTTCTCTGTAACCGAATGAAGTTATTTATGAATCATATTATCTCTTATAACCAAAATCATCCATCCCTGGTAGAGTTAATTCAGAAAATTCCCTTCTGGCCTACGAAATGATTAGAGGATTCAACAGGAAAAAATCTAACAATTTATGTCTGAAAATTGATCTGCATAAGGCGTATGACAAAATTAACAGAGATTTTATTCATCATATGCTAATCTCAATGAATTTCCCCGTTAAATTTGTGGATCTTACATATGAATGCATTTCTACTCCCACTTTCTCGGTGTTAGTTGAAGGATCACCATATGGTTTCATAAATAGTTCAAGAGGTATAAGGCAAGGTGACCCTCTTTCACCATATTTGTTTACCATAGCTATGGAAGCTCTGACATTAACTTGGATATGGAATTCCACAAAGGTAATTTAAACCCCATTTATCAAACAGAACCTTTGATTACGCACTTGATTTATGCAGATGGCATTGTGATCTTAAACAAAGCAACAATTCAAAATGCCAACTGCATCAAGCATGTTTTTCAAGATCTGAATAATATAACAGGGATGGAATTAAACCCCAAAAAATCTATATTATTTCTTAGCAAAGGGGCCACAAATAAAAACCAAATAGCTAGCATTTTTAATGTTAACATTGGTAGCCTGCCAATAATTTATTTAGGCATCCCTTTATCGAATAATAAATTAAGAGCAAGAGACTTTGGATGGCTGATAGACAAAATAAACAAAAAGTTTAATCATTGGCACAACAAGATGTTAAACATCAGTGGCAGAGCTGAATTAATAAAAACTATAATTCACCCTATACTTCAGTTCTGGCTTCAATTCACACAAATCACACTGACAGTTACACAAAGAATTAATACTTTGTGTGCAAATTTTTTATGGAAATCTAAAGCACAACAAATGAAATGGGAAGAGGTGTGTAGAACTAAAACTGAAGGTGTCTTTGGTATAAGGAAAATTGAGGATATATGTAAAGCAGTGGCTACTAAGCTTCTATGGAAATTTATTAATGGTGAATCTCTATGGGCTAAATGGATTCAAAATAAATACTGTAAAAATGCAAACTTCTGGAATGCTACCATAGACCCCACTGCATCATATACTTGGAAAACCTTACTTCGAGCAAGACAGTGGTGCAAAGGTCTCATTAATAAAAACATTGTCAATGGGGATACCACAAATTTGTGGTTTGATCCTTGGATCAATGGATCCTCATTAATAGATAAAATAGGCTGGAATGCCATGTTTGTGGTAAGAGGATATGACAAGAAAGTATCGGTGTTGATATCAAACAATAAATGGAAACAAAACATAAGTTATGTTCCTACTCAGTATCATCAAACTATTCATAATATTAACATTCAACCTCAGTTGGAAAAAGATTACTGGAATTGGATCCCCAGTAATAATGGATAATTTACATTGAAATCGTCATGGAATCATCCCAGAAACAAGCAATCTGAACATTTCTGGACAAAGATGGTATGGGGTAAGGGGTGCGCTCCTAAAATGTCAATCTGTGCTCTACTGGCCATTCAAAATAAATTGAAGACTAAGACTCGTGTTAGTAGATGGAACACAAATATTGACCAACGGTGCAATTTATGCTCAAGTCAATTAGAAGATAGAGACCATCTTTTTTTAAATGCCCATACTCAAGTAGACTATTGGAAAATATCATGCAGAAAAGCAACATAGATTTCAGTCTCAATTACAATATTAACCATATTCTGGACTGCATAAGTAAAGCAAAGAGGAATCAAACTTTAATAAACCAAATAACATTGCTTTTACTTCCCTGATTTGGAACATCTGGTGCGAGAGAAACAACAGAATCTTCAGAGGAATTGAAATGCCAGCATCTATCAGAAGCATCCTGATAAATCATGTAACGACCCACCTTTTTGGGGTAAATAAGAAAAGAAAAGAAAGAGAAATAAAGGAAATGAAACAACACAGAATCTCGCAGCGGAACGATAAAATATAATAGTCAAATAAACAGTTCATGAAGCTGTCTACTATACTTTGACAATTATTTATACAACATTTATCAGAGTTTATACATATACAACAGAACAATTAAATAATGCAGCAGATAACATGATGCAAAGGTAATAATAGTAATAGTATACCGTCTTCATCCTCCAGAATAGATCTTCAAAATCTGAAAACTCAGGACTGACCCGAGCGTAATGAAAAGACAAAACACTCGAGTCTGGACTAAATACCCTTATGAAAGTTAAATCAATCGTAAATAAATATGAGTGCAACGGCGTCGGAGATGTTTACGGGGTTTGACATCTCCTATCCAGTGTCAACGTGCGTGCAATAACTTAAGAGATGTTACGAGATTTTCCATCTCTCAAGGATCCGTTAAACTATCTACTATGTAGTAATATACGCTAAGTAGATAATGCCTATCAGTAATATAAAGTATCAAAATAGCGTTAAGGCGTTACCATAATCTCCCTTAACACATTTTATATTCCCAAAAGCATATACAAGACCGTAGTTTCCCCAAAACCGGAAGTCACCAGAGGGCAATCCATATACTCAAGGTACAAATCAAAACGTAGTGGTCGCGAATAGGATAATCAGTATGACAAGGTACATGAGGCGATACCAACTAGGATACTAGTAGTTGCGTGATCTGGACTGATGTTGGGCATAGCTAGCAGCTACCCCAACACCGCGAAACAACACTCCGAAATCAAAGGGGTGCACCCAAATCGCATCACAAATGTAATAGATATGGTATCGAAGAAGTGTGTCCGCTAGAGGTGGCGAACCTCAATGGCCCAGCGCGGCTCCTGTTTTAGTCATGTCAGGGGTCATCCAATAATCGTTCTCTTTCTTCAGTCAACGCGTTCACCAAACCATCCACTTCATTCTGGATCATCACTCCGCGTATAATAGTTATTAAAGTGGTTTTCGGTATCGACAGAGAGTATGTCCATATCCGATCCCGGCCTCTTTAATAACTACGTATTATTACACCTTTGGCTCTTTATATTTCAAATCGATTCATAATTGATATCAAAATATCATGTTCGCTTCAAAAATCAAATCCATTTCAGATATCGTCGTATCCTTTCAAATATAAGATTTCGTTTCAAAAATCGTTTTTCGCATCAATATCTCCTTTCGGTTTTCAAAATCATTTCGAATTTCAATTTAGGTTGCAACTTCATTTAACTCAATTCGTATTTAAATTCAAGTTTTAAATATAAACATTTCACCTTATTGACCAGCTTAGGATTTTAGAAAAATAGTTTTAAGTAGTTTAAAAGTAGTTTTAAATAATCAGAATAGTTAAAATACTTTAAAATCTTAAAATGGGTTTGAAATAGATAAATTTAGTTTAAAATAATTTAAATTGGGTTAAGTAGATTTAAAATAGATTAAAATAGTTTAAGTATTCAAAATGGTTTATATAACCGAGTAATTTGGAAAACAAAATAGAACAGCTTCAAAATCAATCCATTTCAATTATAACTTCCCAATTCAAATAAATTCCAATTTTTCATTCTACCGATTCAATTTCGATTTCAATTCAATCAACGTCAATTTTTACTTCGAATTAATTCAATTTTTCATTCACCTTTAATTTATTCAATTTCAATTTATATCGATTTGGAGCTTGATTTCTCAAAATATCAATTTATAACACTTAACAAAAATTTCCAACAATATTCAAGTTTAAACCCAAATTCCAAATATGATTCAATTCCAAACTCGATTTCAAAATGTCATTTTTATATCACATTTACTTGGTAATATTCAAAGCTCGAATTAAGGTTAAATCTTTAAACAAATCAATTTTCGAAATTCAATCAAATCCCAATTTTTAAATTTCAAAGTCTCGAATCATATTACTTAACAATTTCTTTTAACCAAGATTTATTTCAACATTCCAAAACTCAATTTTTCAATAAATTCGATTTTTATAAATTGATTTCTATTTATAACCTTTAAATCAAAACATTTAAATAAATTTCAAATCGACGATTTTTCAAATTATTAATTTAGCCAATTCGGTGTCCGTATATAATTTTCTATCCTATGGCCAAGTAATTATTTTATTTCAATTAAATGTCAGGGATGAATATATATCACTTAAATCGATTATAGTGTCATATGTACGCATAACAGGTTATATATAAGCAATAAATATCCAAACATTTAAATATCAACCAATAGCATCCATCGAAATAAATCATCCAATATACAATACAATTCATAGCAATTTCATAGTTATCAATGTCAGGTAATTTAATCGCAATTCAATTTCAATCTCAATTTAAATTTAACTGTCAATTTAATTTCAACGGTCAATTTAAATGACAATCTATATGACAATTAAATTTTATCAAACAACGACAAATAAACATAACACTTCATAATGTCAATTTAACTAGCATAAAGATATTTAGTACGTTGTGAGCGTTATAAAACACTCATCTTGATTTTTCGATTTTAAATCAAATCGAACGACGTTCAATTTAACTCAAAATTTTCTCTAGCTCCAAATGATTCCAATCCAGTTGCATTGCGTAGTGCTCGTCGATACGATTCCAACGCAAAAAGTTTCATGCGTTTTCGACCTCGTATGGAAAAGTTATACATTTTATAAGTTATCGTCATTCGAATTTTATAAAACATTTTATATTATGATTAAACGAATTCATACCCAAAGCAAATAAAGCCCAGCCCACTAACTCCATCTTCCCCAAACGAAGCCTGTAGCCATTTCCTGTGCACAAAACTCACCATTGCCGTGCACCAAACTCCATTGATACGGAGCTCCGGTGCTCCGTTTGACATGCCGTCATCGCCAAACCCCTTCTCTCCGCGTGCTCCACCATCTCGACCACAAAACCACGCGGCCCCACCTAGCAAAACGCGACACTCACTGTCGACTGCACGCACGCGTCCAGGTCGCGCGTCCCAACCCACCACCGCACACCACCAAATCGTGCTCCGAGGTGCTATCTTCGATGACGATCTCAACTACGCACTCCAATCCGCGAATCGATCGCTAAATCCCACGATTTTGCAAACCCTAGATCGCTTTGCTCACGTCCATCTTCATAAACCAAGGCCGCACCCAGCAACGAGCATACCAGGTCGAAGCAAACGATGAAATAGGATTTTTAAAACTGGTTTCGTGATTTTTAATCGAGTATTGAAGGAGAGATGAATTTTTTTCTTTTGAAGCTTGGTTTTTTTTTCTTTACTGACTTGCGTCTGCAGTTATAAAAAGAAGAAGAGGCTATTGCGTGTTTGAATGGGTCAAAGGTACAGTGAAAAGAGGGGATAGCAGCTGAAAAAGAGATTTGACTAATTAAAATATTTATTTAAATTTCAAAATACCTCGATCTACGCAACTCGAAATCTCGAACCCCGATTAGGGCATGCCGCCAGGCGTTCATAATGTTATACCCCTATTCCGGACGCAATGGAAAAGGTTTCAAGGCCTAATTCGATCGTACGCGCGAGTTACGGAAATAAACGATCAATTATAAATTAAACCGATTTAAACGAATTTCTATGCGTTTTGGCTTGCCCCGGACGAACGGTAAATCCGTTTGAATTGAAATTTGAAATCTTACAATAATATCACATTACAGATCCGATGAAATTGGTTTCGTCGAAATCCGAGACCGTTTGAAAAATGACTATTTTAACTCGCCAAATTAATATTAAAATAATTTTAACACGTTTCGAGTTGCCACGGTCAAACGACAACTCCGATTGCTACGAAAATTGAAATCCGATAATAACTAACTATTACGGATCCAATGGAACTGGTTTCGTCCAATTCTAAGACTGTTCGAAAATTGGCTATTTTTCAGTCGCTAATTAAATATTAAAATATTCAATTTTTACGAATAAATTTTAAATTCAGTTTTAAAAGTTCTATAACATCACTATAACTCCAATATGATAAAATAAAATTTTACAAATCATTTTTTTTCATATTAAACCCGTTATTCAATTATCCAATAAATTCCGATTTTAAAATCTTATCAACTCCATTATAATTCCGATATAACTTACATTCACTTTGAAAACCAATTTGAATCATATTAAATCAAATTTCAATTATTCACTCTATTTTCATATATTAAATTTCAATATCAAATTAATCATACCAAATTCGGAATTTAATTATTCAACCATTTGTAATATTAAATTTGGTTAAATTTGATTATTCTTAAATCACTGTCTTTGGAAATATGCAAAACGAACCGATAAAATTTAACTTTTGAAATGAATTAAAATTATGGAACAACCATTTCCATTATACGGTTATTCAATTCCCATTATTAAATATTTCAATAAATTCCAAATATTAAATTTAAACAATTTCGCTTATCCAATAATTCATTATCTTTTGAAATATTGAAATTGAACTTATAAGATTCAACTTTTAAACCAATTTACAATTTAGAATACTATTTCCATTTTTTTTTACAGTTATTCAATTATTCAATAAGTTTTAAATATTTAATTTAAACAATTTTTTTCCTAACACTAAATCACGAAATCTTATTAAATTAGCTATTTTAATTATCGAAAATTTACGGGTCGTTACAAATCAAGATGTTAAAACTCTAATGCAGTATATAATTTCGAATCCAGAAATAAGCAGAGAGATGAGACTTATCTTTGAAAAATGGAACATCGCCATGAAGCCTTCGGAACCTCAGCATCCCCCCTGATTTTCATCGATCTACCCTCTGGATGCTGCTGGTTTCAACTTTTCGAACCACTAATTAACCTCTGTTTGCATCTAATTTCTTAGATATACCTTCTCGAAAATGGTGTCGCTGCATTTTCTCCCCGGGATACTGTTTTCCACTTGAGAAAGACGCTTCAATGCGTTTTTATGAAGGCTATGTTTTTGTCCACGTGAAGTCTGGCTTTTTGCGACTTGTTCCTTGTTTTGGTCCTTATATTTGTCAACTGACCAAGTTGTTACTACGGATGGTTTTAAGTGCGTTTTGTGTTTTGTTCAACTCCTCCATCTGTTCAACAACTTGGATCTGTAATCATAGTGTTGTATTGTTAATATATGGAAGTGATATGTACTCTTTTTCCTTGTAAGGCACCCGTTTAGGTTAGGGGGATTGCAAGGTTTTAATGAGGATATCATGGAAATATATGCCCTTTCTTGTTAATAAAGTACCTGTT
The DNA here is from genome assembly GCA_030765085.1 of Allium cepa. Lineage (NCBI taxonomy): Eukaryota > Viridiplantae > Streptophyta > Magnoliopsida > Asparagales > Amaryllidaceae > Allium > Allium cepa. The sequence continues at coordinate 8,179,081 of CM060941.1, forward strand.
TCAAAAAAAACAATATATATATATTATAAGTGAATACATATATGTAACCCTATCTAACTTGTGACAACATCAATACATATAAGAATCATCACCAAACTAATAGTATAATTATAATATATGTATATATGAAATATTATTCAGAAATTATAAACTATAATTCAATGAAAAACATACCTAAAACCATTGCCTTGAAGCACATCTTGTAATGATGAACTCTCCCCTTTGAAAGCTTTTCAATTCGGTAGACTGCTATTCCTTGAGCCATTGGCCCTTGACTATCGGATAGTAATCGACTTTGAATTAATTTGAGCTTCATTTGAAAGGCCACCTAAGGAATGAAGTCGGCCAGAAATGGAAGGAAGGAGTGGCAATGAAAATTCATTTTCGCGATTAAATTAGTGGTTTTTAAATAGTGATTGGAAAAGAGAAAATAGTGGATCACATCTCATACCAGTTCTCCCTTAATATAAGCAATCCAAAAACCAACAACTCTACCCTGATTGAGCCACCCCTTATCACCCTATTTTAGCCAAAAATCATAACCAACATGATGGGCCAAGATCCCATTTAAGTCCATAGAAAAATTATTTAATTAAATCCAGTTTAATCACTTATCGATATCGTATATCGATTAATATATTTGTAACTATTACAAATGTATTTAATAATATTTATTCCTCAAATCATAATCAAAATTTTATCAATATTAGTTAATCTAATTAATTTATAATGATTATAAACTAATTAAATCATTTGGTCAAAAGATAATTCATCATTTTCGGTTGTGTGACTCGTCAAGTGGAAATTTGGTCGGCGATTGATATTGAACTATTCAAATATTAACGTTCACACATCACTTGGCAGGCAGTGTGACATTTTGGCCTAATTTATTGCTTACTTGGTTTCGGTAAAATCCAGTTTTACTTTGTTAAGCGTTATCCGGTCATGACTTTTATTTACACCAATTCTCTTCGTCAAAACTATATCACTTTGGACTTACGGAATTTGATACAAAATTCCAATCATCTGTATTCAACGTCGTAGTCCAAACATAAAGTCCTTGGTTCAATAATAACAATCATTACTAACTGAACTGCTCTAGCCAGAGACTTTGACTTTGAGTTGACCTTATTACCAACCACATGTAATTGAGGAAACAGATCCTCTGTTGAATAGTGCTTCACTTTCAATACTTCCACTCGACCCAACTATAGTCACTCGATGGACATCTTGCCATGATTTGACTATAATCAAAGAGTGCTTTCATATTGAAGATCCACGGTATTCATAAGTTGAGATAATTGTGTAAATCAGTCACATCAGTATTTTCTGTTTGACCTTAGTTATCAGTTTGACTTATCAATATTATGTTTCAATTACCTACTCTATCAAACTACTCTCTCCAACGTTGATAAACTACCTTTATCATGTGGAATAATTTGGAGCATGTGTCTCAACATCCAATAAGCTCTAAGTTACGTTATGAACTATATCGTGACATTATTATCATATTACAGTGTTATGAGATTCTCAATATTTGGATTTACCCTTGGCTCGGTTATAAATTTATGCATTGAAATTTATATACATTGTTTTATAGCGGTGCTATCCAAAACGATGTATTTAGTATTTTCATTGAATCGAGCACTGTCTTTCATTTGGAACATTTCTAATTTAAAGATTTAAACTTGAATTTATCATTGACATATTGTACTCAATATCACTTATGAAAGTTTGAGTCTGAACACTCCTTCATAAGGAATTCGTTGGTTTTGTAATCAATTCTTTGGTATTTTAGAATTGAGAACACCTCAAACAACCATTTAGTAAGATCTATTTGGATTTGACATTTTCTTCATGTATTAAATACATAAACAAATCACGATATCATTGACAGCATATCGTTATAACAATTCCTATTGCCAATGCATAAGGAATTTAGCTTACATGCTTCGCATTAAATTTTAATAAGGTGTCCTTGCATATTGTTTTGGTAACTCAATATCTTTTAATACTTACTATAAAATACTTTATTTACAAATCCAACATCGAATGTTAAAACAACTAAAACTGACTTTAGCACAAGTACGTTGTTAAAAATTTAGCAGTGTGTTATTTACTTATGATTTAGGAATATCTATGTACCTTTTAACTTTCTTTATTATGAGCACATGCTTCCTCTACACTTTGATTGACAATAAAACTGTTTGATATTTCTAACAAAACATATGTTCAATTTTGATGCTTATAAACTCATACTTTCTATTATTTCTTAGATCATATCCATAAACCCATAAACTCAATATCGTTCTCGCCGACTTCGAGACAATTTGGTTGTTATGTGCAAACAGTCATCTAAATCTATATTTAGAACTTTCTGTTTCAATATATATACACCAGAACCTAAAGTAATACTAGCGATAATTTTGTGACTAAATCAGAATTGACTTGACTACGTTGAATAATGAATCTATTACGTTAATTTCTACAATTGAAATTTATAATATTATTCTTATCAACATTACTCATTAAATTCCAACCACTTTAGTCTCTTAAAGACACAATCATGGCCGACGGATCACATATCTTCAGATACGACTATCGAAATCGTATTTTGGAAACATACTTGGAATCCTTTTGCATTAGTGCATCATACCATATCATAAATCAGTACTTTTAATGGCTTAATTGACAACTAAGGATTATCTATTCTCAATATTGATATGAAACTCATAGCTTTTCTTCAATATATGAGAATACTTACTAGACACTCTATGTAACATCCCAAAATTATCAATTAAAATAAATAATATATTTGAATTCTTGGGGTTTGATTTGAGAATAACTTTGAAGAAAAATCTAGAACAAATAAAATAAGTCAAAACAATGTATGAAATGAATTCCAAGATTTATTCTATGTTTAAGATATTGAGATGACAAATGTTTTTAGTAGTCATTTGGATTTAAATTGTTTATGTTTCAAGTTTTAAAATTTAAAGTTGAATTTAAATTTGAAATAAATATTTCAAAATTAAGTAGCATTGGGAATTCATTGTGGAGTAAATGTACAATGGTTAAAACAACTTCTCTTTTTTACATTGTACATATGCATATATACATACAAATGAACTAAGCTTTTTACATTGTTTTATAAAGTATATATATATATATATGAATATAGGAAATAAAATTTATAAAGCTCTCTTTTGTTTTGTTACATCAAAATCTAAAAACTTACTTTCACAATAAAATTAATAATTAGCAAATCTATGTTTTAAGAGATCTTCCTACAAGTGGCACCAAACATCAATTCCTAAATAATATAATCAATTAAAATTCAGAAAAAAAAAACTCTCCACCTTCTCATATTCGAATTTTAAACCCCTGTCACTTTTTGCTCAGTAACCAAAAGGCTTTCAAAAGTTCTACTTCAACATTCAAGTAAGAAAAATATAAGAGAAAGTTCAAAAAAAAAAGGAAACCTAACTGTCTCCTTCCATTCAGGTCATAAGAAAAATCTGAAAAATGTTTCTCATGCTTCATAATAGTAGTGTGGTATTTTCAGGCAAGCTTTGTTTTTTTTTAAAAAAAAGTTTAGTTTATGAAGTTTTGATTTTTAAATCAAATATTAACATATAGTTCAAAACTGCAGATTTTTGAAGGCAAGGTGTTTTTGGTTTCAAGTAAGTGCAGTTTCTTTTTTTTTTCTTCTTTGCTGGGAATAAAATTTTTAAAGGCAAGTTTATTTCAACTATATGGTTATGGTTGTAAAGTTATGTTTTCTTTTTATTATCAAGTTTCAACAATAAATTCAAATTTAAAAATGCAGAGTTGTGCAGATCAGGGTGTTTCTAATTTCAGACAGTGCTTAGCTTCTTTTTCTGGGAAAATTTAAAAGGCAAGTGTCTTTTCTTTTTAAAGATTTTGAAGTGTAATTTATTATATAAAAAAAAAGGAGTTAATCCAGTAATCTTCAATAAAAATTTTGCAGGGGAATTTAGGATTAAAAGCTACTTTTTATTTTGGTTTTCAAGTTTGTCTCAAAAAGTTGCAGAGAAGGAAGATCTTCTGGTTTTTGTTCCAAACTGTAAGTGATCTGGAAAATTATTATTTTAATGATTGAAATAAATGGAAACTCTTTGAAATTAAAACAACAATATCTAATCTTTTTCTGCAGGAAGAATTAGGGATTAGAATCTTAAATCTATTGTTGTTCCAAGTTTCAGAAGTAAGAAGTAATTCTCTGCCACAAAACTAAAATGTAAGTGCAACAACAAAACCACTGTTTTTGATAATTTAAATGCATGAATACAATCACCATTTATCAGAGAATTTTACTTATCAATTTCAGATCTAAACCCCAAGAGAATTAAAGAAAAAAATAGTAGCAGGCTCATTCTCTGTTTGAAACTGTCAACATTCTCTGAAAATGTGAGTAAACCTTGTTTTCTCATTTTTTTTTTTTTTGATTGCTATGAGCTGTTTGGGTTACATAGGAAACTTGGACTTGTTTGTATGCAAGAACGTTGGTATATGTTTGTAGTTGACTATGCATGTTTGTGGTTTGCCATGTTAACTGTACAAAAAAATTAGGCACTGTTTTAGTTCAGGAAGAAAAGAAAACAAACCAATGAAAATCTGTAAAAAAATCCATCTTCTTCCCCCCTGTCTTTATTTGACTTGAATGATTAACTAAGGATAGCCATGCATTCTTGTTTCAGTAAACAAGATAGATTTTGTTCAAACTTTCACCAATATTCTTCTTTAGAAATAAATCAAAGCAAAATTCTTTCCTGTAAGTAGTGAAACTTAGTTTCATGTGGCCTTCTTTTTGCAAGAATAACGCATATCAGAATTCAACTCAAGTTTTCTCTTCCTTATTCCTTCTGAAATGAATTATAATGAGCTGAAGTCGTGTTTGGACTTGTACCATGCTTCAGAAACAAATTAAAACAGGTTGCAGTCTTACTGGAAACTTAAAAAAAAAAAAAAAAAAAAAAAATTGGTTGTCGGGCTTAAACTCTGGCTACAGAATGAGACAGATCTCAAGACAATATTTTTCTTCCCTCCTTGCTCCTGAAATATGTTAGAAATTTAGAAAGAATGATTGTTGAACTTGTATTTTATCTAAACAATTAATTAAAGCAAATAAAACCAGGTATTATCCTCACTGGAAGATGTAAACACAGTCATAATTCAAAATAGATGGAAATTCGAACCTCATGGAATTGAATTTCAGTAAGACCATATGAATCACTATCAAAATTAATGATTTTAGAAACAAGAATCAATTTTTTTCATTGCATATTACTCAAGGAATTAGGAGTTGATCGGAAAATGAATTTTTGGCAAAATCTGATGATCAATGGCGTTGTAGGCCTCGAATTCGCTGTCATAGATGGATTGAAGGTTCGTGATTTCTAGAAAAATCCTGGAATAATTTATAAATCCTTAAATTTTTGTTTTGAATTTAAAATAGGGTTTAAGAACCCAATTTCTTTCACGTCAGAAACGGTGGCACTGCGCCTTCCACCGATGACCGGATCCTATCGCACCGGGGCTATCAGAAGCGTCACGTGTCGACGAAGGCGTGGACCCAATTTCGTGGCCTCTGACGATCGGAGGAGGCGGCGCGAGGCGATTTGATGGTGACGTTCCTGATGGTGGTTTGGGCAGATAACTCGATTTTGATGCAAAGGAAGATGGGGCACTTTGATGCGGGGGAGTAGTTGCTGGGGGGGTAGTTGACGTGCGGCAACGTTCGCCTGAGGTCGGAGTCGCCTCCGGTGGCCGTGCACGTGCACGCGGCCGTGGGTGTGTGTCAGTGTGATGGGTTTGGGGGAACGCGTAGTAACTCGAAGCAACACTCGGGAAAATTGGGAAGGAACTCGGGGTAAGGCAGTGCGTTTTTGTAGTGTATTGGGTTGGGTTTTTATAACATGCCAAATTTTGAAAAAAATATACTACACGGGTCATTTTGAGGAGGGACTCGAAGCAGGCAAGTGTTTTTCTCGAGTACGACCCGAAGCAAGTGGGTTTGTCGATGAAACAGCAAAATCATATGTATAGCCATAAATTGAAACATAAGTTAAATTCGTTTTCTAGAAAAAAGGTGATGGTTGTAAACACAATATAAAACCAATGATACTTAAAAGTTATAAAGTTCAAAAATATTTGAAATCAATAAAAGTTGTTTTAAAAAGTTTAACTTAAATAAAAGCTTAAAAATATATACTAAATGTACAAATACAAATTTCAAACCAAGTTTACAAAAATGAGGTAGTGATTAACAATTGATGTTTTGTAACGATTTTTAAAATTTAAAGGAAAATTTTTATAAATTAAAGAATAGAAACTAAATAAATTAGTTAAACTTAATAAATTAACGATTAAGAATTTATGATTTAAAAATATTTAACTAAAGAATAATAAATTAACTTAACCAATTAAATTAATTCAAATTAAGTAAAATTTACCATTAATTTAAAATGATTAATAAAGACAATTATTAATAATTAAGTAAAAAATTTGAAACATTAACTTAAAATAACTAACAAAGATAATTATTTGGTTAATTCATTTTAATTACAATCATCTTAATCAACGATGATTGACCATCACAAATATTCTATACTGGATTGACACTTTTGTTGTGATGATGTGATTTCTTTGTGATGATCTGTGGATTGTAATTTGTACCTATATGTGTGTGAAATCCCTTTTGCCGTAAAACGACATTTAAAACTTCGATGCGACAGGGAGTCGGATTTCAGATTGTTATCCGAAACCCACATCGAACCTTGAATGTGAACCTTTGTGATTGAAACACCCACATGTTTTAAATTTGAGCGCTTACTATTCGGACTAGCCGGGAGAGGACCTTTGTGTCATATAACCCATTCCGAATAGTGATTCGACGAATGGATTGCAAATTGAAGACCGGCGGTGAAGACCGGGTGTCTTCAAAAACGATAGGATAAACTATCGATTGTCTCTGCACCGAGTTGCTCCGGTATAGGGATTCCCTAAGTGATGGGAAGTCCGATCGGGATTGTGGACGCCCGGATTTGCAAGGGCTTCTTCCTTTATTGGACGAAGTGCCTTCGGTTCTGTTCGAACCCGGAACAGACTTGTATGGTCGTGTGTCTGACACTACGCTTTGAGATATAAAGCCGATTTCTTTCAAATACATATCCGTTGGTGGCGGAGAATTTATTCTCTTAGCTTAACACCCTTCTCTGAGACGTACGAGCTTAGAGGTTATGTAATTGAAGGTTATCAGCTATATACTCCCAATTTGGTAGTGTGGCATACTAAGTGTTGCGGTATAGTGATGATCATTTGTTGATCATCTGTGATCAAAGCATGGCTTTCATGTAAAGCGTAGCTTTGTGGACGAGACCTCATCAGACCTCACACCCCGGAAATGGTCGAAACAGGAAAGATGCGGCAAGGTTATGAGGGTCGCGCCCTTTAGGGTATGTCATTTCCTTCTGGAAAAAGGTAGTGTCATGGTACGGAGCCCAGATGCTTACCTATGTGGTTGCTTCAATCTCATTATTCTGTGTGGTTGTTGCTTTGTGATGGAGGGCCCTCGGATAAAGGTCCCAAAGGACCGGGGAGTGGCATATTCGTGTAGTAGTTACCTAGTTACAGAGGTAACCCGGCCTTGTGTTGGCAGAGATCTAACCGTAACGTTAGTTCTCGGGACGTCCCGCCAGAGGCGTACCCATGTGGCATAGGAAGTTCCTTAGCCTGACCATTTGTTGGAAATCCAATTCCCAATACGAACCCAATACGGTTTTAGTTGTAGAACCTGCCATTTAACATGGCAGCTATAGTAGGCATAGTATCATGGTACCTATGTCGGCTACGATAAATAGTTTACTTTCGAAATGACTTTCTACACTATGCACTAGTAATAATATCAAAGAATTTTCCTCGTATTAAACATATTTGACTATCATAAGGGGAAATCTCCCCCAAGTGTGCGATTGCATTGTGTGTGTGCCGGGAGGCCTTATGGTAGTTTCATTTTCCAAAAGCATACCGATTTTTCTTGTATTAAATCTGTTTTATTTGAAAGCAATTACCTTTGTTTACTCATACCAGTCCCATGACTGACCCAGAGTTTATTGTTTCCTTTCTAAACTCTGGGTGCCCACCATTTCTACACGGGCAGCCTAGTAGCAGGTTTTCTATATTTTGGCTCTAGCTGCATTCTGGGAGTATTTTGGTTTGGAGACGGTTTTTGGGTGGCTCGTATCTTAGAGACATTTTGGAAGCTTTTGGATCTCGAGGTGCTTAGCTTGGATGTTCACTATTACTTTATCTTTTTGAAGACCTTTGGCATATGATATCTAGTTGTTCTATTATGTCATTCTATCTGGATATGTAATTCATGTATTATGTACTCTGATGTTGTAACAGATATTATTGTGATGTTGTATCTGTGATATGATGCATGATGTTTATTTTTATTTTCCGCTGTTACATATTCATCTAATGTTGTTATAAGCTCCATCCGACTGGAGTTCGATGTTTGAATCATTGACAGTCGAGTACAAGTGAGGTATTTGATGTCAATTTTCGAACGTTGAATTTCGGGTCGTGACACTCTAATGTGACGTGTTCATTTATAGTAGGTTAATTTCATCTCATCCCATATAATCAGTTCGTCTTTGGATCATATCCAAATCTATTCTAATACTAATAATTTCTCAAAAGAAATCTTCTTCTATAAAGTTGGTATTTCTTGAAACAACGGTTGTTTATTAGTGCAATGGAACAGACATTCATAAACATTTTGTGAATTGCCTTATATAAAGCTGATTTTGGATTTGTTCACAACTTAAATTAGTCAGCTAATGACTGTTGTTCTCAAAGTTCTTTTGGGACAATTCATACAGGTTCCCTTATGCATAATTATTACGTGTAGTCTTTCAACTCGCTAACCTACCAATCCTTAGCCTAGGATACATAGGTTTTTTTTATAAACTCTTATCTCGTATGGTTTTGTAAGCTATTCTTTGATGATATTAATTTTAGCCTTGTGTACTGGTTTAAGTACACACTTTATTGAAAGAGTTTAACTCAACCTCACACATCATTAATCGTACTTTTTCCAACAAAGTTTGATTACTCCTTTACAATACACCTTTATGTATTATAGGAATGAGTGACCTTTGAAACTAAATCTTTATTCCCATTAGGTACATACAGAACTCTTTGCAATATACTCATCCATTAGATCAAATTATATTATTTCTGTTGTATGTTATAATATTCACTTATATTTTATATTCTATGACCTTATCAAACATTTATACATGCATATAAAATATGTGTCCATATCTGTGGGAATTCATTGGTGAACACAACAAAGTACGTGGAACCATTTTGGTTTTAATAGACTTACGATTGCATACATCTACCAATCCGAAGAGTTCATCAACTTGACGCTCCCACAAAATGGGTCACTGCCCTTAATTGTTCAAAATATAATTAACTAGTATCATATGATTCACAATCATATAATAAAAATTATTTTTCAAAACTATGGCCTAGTCCATATTTCCAAAATAAATGTAAATGATTTTACATGCTTTTGTATTTTCTAATGCAACACTTTTATTATGAAAAAACAAATACCACATTATAGTTTTATTTCATAACAAATATTCAGAATATTCACATTGAAATATAACTATGTTTACTTTTCAGTCGATGTCGAAAAATAGTCATTATTCCATAAATAATGTATGGTACGTTTTATGAAAACAATTTTCGTAACTTGATGCAATCAATAAGTTTTATATGGCATGCTCCCACCATTTCCACTATTACTATAATAACGTACTAAATTGAAGGTCCATTATTCATTTAATATAGATTATTTATTTCACATACTATAACTAATTTATAGCGAAGACCCCTTTGATCAAATACCTTAATTCAAAAAATTAAATCTCATAGAATACAATTTTCTATATGAAAATACATTTCAGAATAGAAATCGTATTTCTTATGCCAATGTTAAGTATCGATTATTATTATTACAATTCTTGTTTCTGATGTTTCTTTATGTAGTAGAAGTGACTATCCACTCTTTTCATCCCAACTGTATCTTAAATCACATCTACTCTTGTACTTTGGTTTTTATTTCTAAATGGTCGAATCATTCAAAAGAAATCCCTTACTATAATATCATAATGAACCCTTTACAAAAGCGCATTCGATCATCCTTAACATTTAAGGATATCAATTATGTTGTATCTTGCGTAAACTTATTAAATTGACATTTCAACGATCTATTCTTTAGATCTATCTTATAGTATTGGTCTAGTATTAAATTTAACATAATATGATCTTTATTGTAATCAATCAAATTGAATATTCGATCTCACGGTATGCTTGTTGGCTTATTTCGAATGAAGTGTCTTCATCGAAGTATCATACATTACAAACTGTAACTGTGCCCTATATAACACTATTTTTTGATGGTAAATGGATCAAATATCAATATACTTGTATTGCTTTTAGAGTTGGAAATTCATAGAATGCAATACACGGTCTCAAGTAAATACGCATATAAGCGATCAAATTACGAATGTATTTAGTAGTTGTAAAATCAGGCGCTTGCATGAGTACTAAAACATTAAGAAGCATTTACTATTTCGTGTATATATATATATTTATATTTGTCAATCTTTAATTTAGTTCATTTGTATATCTTAATTGATAAACGTTTATATCAATCACATTAAATGCATAAATTTATCAATGTAGATTATTATGACATTATATAACATATATTTTTACACTGTTAGAAGGATTAAATGTTATCATATTATTTTTCTAATAAGGCTCCCATTAGTATTTTGTTTCGCTAAACCCAAAGTGAAACACAAAAGCTTTCGACTTCACTATTGGGTGTTAGGACTCGTATGCCTTGGGATTCTGACCTTAAGGAAAATTCAATAAATCATGGACCTATATATGGTGGATAACTCCTTATCAGTTGTATCACATACAACTCCAAACCTTTGTTACCTTGTCATAATCTCAGCTTTACCTTGTGGAAAGCTCTAAAAGTAAAGTGGGATTATTTACTCGGACCTATCATTTCGCAATGACCAAAGTACAATGCACGTACCTTGAGAAAAGCTCAGTAAATACGTGCAATTATCTTACCTCGTCTATTCAATATATTAATGGTACTACATATTACATACATAGCTTGAGGAAAGCTCAACAAATAAAGAGTGTGCAAGTAATCTATTAATATATAAATGATAGAGGACAAACTTGTACTAAAGATTCATAATCTTGAGCATATTATATCGAGTGATATTGACTTGTGGAATAATGTATTTTAAAAAAAATACCCTCACGATTCAAGTGTCGGACACATATGAAAATATGTATTTATTCATTAAGTCTAATTAGGGCTTCTTAATGTTCCACCTTTGATATATACATTCATACTATATAAGCTTTATTAATACATAACTTTTATACTTCATATTACTTATATAATAGGTTTATGTATAATATTAATTATTTTTAATTAATTTTATAATATCTTAATATAACATTTATAGTAAATGTTTGTTATATATTAACATATATTTATTAAATGTTCATTATATATTGTAACCTTTATAGTGTAACAAATAAATCACATATATGTGTGTATTATTTAATTAATTTATTTAATTGAAAAATAATAATTAAATTTATATTAATTTCGAAATTCATTTATATACATACATGTATATTTATCTTAAATTAACATTTAAAACAACATAACAAATATCATAATATACGATACTGTATATAATCAATTAACTAATTAGCTTATTTAATTAATATATTTTATTAATCTTACTAAGGAGGAACGACAGTTTGAAATTGAAATAGTCTCGCATCGCTAAATAACTTGGAGAAATGGTGTATAAATATGGATTGGCAGACACGTAACATTGAGGATTCCTTTTGTTACAATAAAGTGTGTACCAACTTATATGCATACACCATATGCTGGAGATGGGGAGCTTGGTTCGACCGTCGTTACATAATAAGTGGTATCAGAGCTTATATAAATATGGGTTAGTAGCCATGTAACATTAGGGATTCTTTTGTTACAATAATGTGTGTGCCAACTCACAGGCGTATGCCACGTGTTTGAGATGGAAAGCTTGGTTCGACCATCATACATAACAATTGATGTCATACAAAATCAAGGTTTTTGGTTTTTGGTTTCATATATTGAGAGTTCAGTCATAGTGGTTTGCTAAGGAAGGAAATGCTTTCATTTTGTACATTTAAATATCACCATGTTAAGGTATTGTCAAATATGCTAATAAAATGTATTATTGAATTATATTGAATTATCATGTGAATGAATAATAATTTTCAATATGCGTTCACATGTTTATTTTTAAATCCTAACCATTTGCAACTTCCTTTCAAACAAATGCATCGCAGGTGCAAGAAAAACATGTGTGTGCTGTGAGCGTAATAAAACAAAATTGAAGGTGGAGATGAGTATGTGCATATATGAAAGAAAAAATATAAACTGAAGAAAAAATCTTGTATTATTTCATTATGTACATTATACAAGTATTGTATGTTTATAATAGAAACGTCATCCGCATATAACTATGTCAATTTACAGCTCTGCCCTCTATTATTTATTCTTTACAATATATTACTTTGAACCGGTAAACAACACAATATCTGCACTTCTCTCATTATTCCCCTAGAATAGATCAAGGGTTTTCGCCGTCTTTCTGCTTTAGCCTACATCTTCGATTCTCAAATTTTGCTTCAGTCTCTTGGACTTTTTGCTTGATAATGGCTTTGTAGGGACATCATCTCTCTGGTAAGTTGGAGGTACGTGATTTACAGTTAGTCTCCCGTTTATAATTTGTTCTCGAACAAAATAAAGATCGATTTCCATGTGTTGTTCTAGAATGTAGTATTGGATTTGCTGATAGTGATACCGTGCTTAGATATCATACCAGATCATGGGTCTACTGTTTCTTTAAAACGCTAATTCATATAACTATGATTCCACCCACGTAATCTCTGTTGTAGCACTTGCCACACTTCTATACTATGCCCATGTACTTGAACTAGAAATCATTGGTTGTTTCTTTTAGCACCATGAAATTGGATTTTCTTCTAAATATATACAATAACCAGTAGTTGACATATGGGCTCAGTAGCCTGGTCTACATCTACATATCCCTAAATGTTTAGACTTTTGCATGAATTTAGGCATAAACCTTGATTTATTGTACCTTTTAAATATCTGATAATTATCTTTACTGCTCTCCGATGTTCATCTAAAGGTTGTTTCATGAATTGACACACTTTGTTCACACTAAAGGCAAAATCTAGCATGGTTATAGTTATGTACTGCAATGCTCGTACAATGCTTCTGTACTATTTTTCATTGAATGTAGCTTCTCCTTTATGATTAGATAGATGTAGATTACTTGTCATTGGAGTTGGTAAGGGTTTTGCTTGATCCATTTTGGCTTTAATTAGAACATTTGAGATATACTTTCTTTGACTTAGAAATAATTCTATATTGGACTTCCTGTTAACTTCAATGCCTAAAAAGTAGCTAAGATCACATAAGTCCTTAATAGGAAATTCCTGGTTCAAATGATGAATTGTGTTGCGAATTTCAACTTCATTGCTGCAAGTAATTATGAAATCATCTACGTAGAATAGTATGTATGTTGTTATGCATCCACTGTACTTTATACACAAAGAGTTGTTAGAATTTATTGGCTTGTAATATTGCTTGATCAAAGTTGCTTTTAGTTTATAATACCACATCCTTGGAGCTTGCTTGAGTCCATACATTGGCTTATTTAACTTACACACCATACCAGCAATAGTAGTTTTGTAAATCAATGGGATTGTTCCATGTATACTTCCTCTTGAAGTTCACCATTTAAGAATACATTATTCATATCCAGTTGCCTAATTTTCTAATTTTTTATAAAGAGCTATAGTAAGGATTGCTTTGATAGTGGTTGGTTGTACAACAGAGGAAAAGTTTCAGTAAATTCAAACTCATATTGCCGTGTGTATTCTTTTGCTACTAACTTGTTTATGCTTATCAATTTTTCCATTTGAGTGCCTTTTTAACTCGAATGTCCACTTTCATCCAATTAAATTTTTATGCTTTGGAAGAGGTACAAGACTCCATGTCCTTTTGCTTATGAGGGCATTATATTTTTTCATTCATTTCTAGCTTTAATTCATCACTTTTTATTACATGTTCATAGGTGATAGGTTCTTATGATTCTAAAGATTATGTATATATTTTTGGCTTGAATGTTCCTCTCTTTGCTCTTGTTATCATATGGTGTTCAGTCATTGCAAGTAGTGGTTCTATATTAGTGATTGTAGGTTCCTGAGAATAGGGAGATTGAGTTTCATGAGATTTTTTCATTGTCTTGTGCTTGTAGTTGACTTTGACTATGGCTACTTTGAGAAGGATTGATTGAACTTTCTAATGACTACATTTTAATGACATGTTCTGGACGAGGACATAGTGTGTTGTGGGACAGTTTCATCTTGAGCTTCTGCATCATCTTTCTCAACCTGTTCATCATTGTATAGTAGTATGGGAAAATTAATGTTCTTGCATTGTACAGCTTTAGTGTTAGTTTCCTTACATCAACTGCAAAAGGAAAGATGTGTTCATTAAAAACAACATGTCTTGATATAATTATTTTTCCATTACTATTTAAGCATTCGTATCCTTTTTGATGTGATGCATAGCCTAGAAAAGTGTAGGGTGTAGATTTGAAACTAATTTTGGGGGAGTTGTATGGTCTCAAACATGGGATGCATAAACACCCAAAGGTCTTTAGATCAGCATAATCGGTTTGCTTTTGAAAAGGACTTCTGGTAGAGTTCTATTCTGCAAGACTTTGGTTGGTAGCTTGTTGATTAGATATTACTAAAGCGGCAAATGAGTCTGGCTAGAATTTCAAAGGTTGCGATGCTTGTGCCAAAAGTGAGACATGTTTCCACTATATGCATGTGCTTTCTTTCCACCTGTCCATTCTATTCAGAAGGGTAAGGGAGAGTAGTTCAACAAATGATTCCCCTTTTCAAAAAATACTCCTTTAGGGGTTTGAATTTAGTACCTCCATTTTTTTGAATAATCTTTAATTGATGATTGGTTTGTTTCTCTGTTTGGTTTATGAATTAAACCACCCCATTATATGTTTCTGCCTTTGTTTTGAGAAAAATAAATCCAGGTAAATCTAGAAAATGCATCTACAAAAGACACAAAACAATTGAACCCATAATCAAAGTTAATTAGGGGTGGACCCCACAGATCAGTTGCCACCTTCCCATGTTATTTGCCGTACTCAGTGATTCTCAAAAGGCTAATTTATGACTTTTTATCATTTGATAATGTGCACACATATGGTAAAGATATATTCTCAAAGCTGATGTTATTGTTTTTCAATACTTGTTTTACAACATTTGTGCTAGGGTGCCCCTAATTTATATTGCGACATATCAAAGTCACTTTTACCATCAACATTAACACTTGGTTCATAATAATTGCACCATTTTCTTTCATCGGCAGATTTATTATTCTTCACTAGATTGAACCTGTAGAGACCATTGTGCACATTATCCTATAGTAAGATTTGTCTATTTAGTAAATCTCTGACCAAACAATATCTTAAATGGAACTCAAAATATACCTTGTTGTCATTAGAAAATTGAGAAACACTCATCAAATTCTTCTTGATTTGAGGTACTCTTAATAAGTTACTGTGATGTAGTTCTCTCTTACTTCTTGTACATGCATTTCCAGTATGAGTAATCTTTATTGAATCACCATTTTCCATAAAAATAGATTGTTTACCTTTGTACCCTCTGTTTTCAAGATTTAGATTATGCAGATTATTTGTGATATGATTAGTTGCATCTGAATCAAGGTACCAAATCTCACTCTGAATATATTTTGTCCTTGATAGAATTCCCATGTCACCTTGATTTCTTGAATTCTTTACTTGGTTTCTTGCTTCTTGGTTTGTATGGGTTAGGTTTTCATTGGGGTGGAAACCTCTCTGACTAGTGTTGCTTTTCTGATTCAACGAGAAAATATGATTAAATCTGCAGCAGCATTCGTTTGTAATATGTCCATGCTTTTCACAAATATGGCATCTCACTCTATTATCGCCATATTCCTCTACCTCTGCCTCTAAAGCTTTGACCACTTCTTTGATGGGGTTGATCATTCTTGAAATCATTTTTGTTGTTTGAGTTTCTTTCATGATTTTTGTTTTTGAAAGATGATGCATAGTTGACAGTGTAATCTAAATTATATGGTTTTTTTGCTCTATTCTTCCTTTGTCTGCTAAGAGAGTGTAATGCGCATATTGGATGGATGGTGTGGTTTCTTTGAATGACATAACTGCAACAACAGACACATACTCTTCACCTAAACCATTTAGAATTGCAAGAACTTGTTGTGTATGACACTTTGTGACCTGCAGCATCAAGTAGATCACAAAGTGTTTTAATTTTAATCAGATATTCTCTCATAGACGTGGCTTCTTTTCGAAGATTCTTCATTTGTCTCTTATGGTGCATTACTTTTGCTGATGATTGAGAGTTAAATATTTTTTCTACCGTTACCCAGATTTTATGTGCAGTTTTGCACCCAATGAGTTTTTTGTTTGAAGTTGAGTATTTAGATGATAGTACATATTAATACCATAAGTCTTAGGCAGTATACAACATACTACATATCAACATATAGTCCGGAACCTTACCAAATAAGTTATGGCAATAGATTTACACTTATGGAGGATTTGCACTTATGGAGGACAGTAGCCAAGAACTTAGGAGACTATCTTGTTTCTGATGTATTTTTTACTCCTGATTACTGATCCGTGCTCCTTCTTTATCAGCTATGAATTTTGCAGGTAGGAGAAGTTCCAAGTATATATTCTTCCAGACCATACCCTCTAATAGTAGTTGAAATTTCCAAAGTAAGAAATTGCTTTCATCTAATTGGATGGCGATAAGTTGATTTCGAGGATTTATGATGCTCTTGGAGATTTCTTCAAACTCCTGATGATTGGGGAAGGTTTCTAGTTGGAGGATCAGATGATGCAGATGATACTCTATCATCTCCTTCAGCTATTTGATGTATTCTTGATCAAAGGATAGGACGATTCTTTGATGATCGTAATCTGATGTAGCCATAAGATCGGGGTGATGAGTTTTCTTCGACTGATGTCTTAGCAAGACATGAATTTAGGTTCTTATGGATTATGAACAGATGCTTGTGAAATTGTAGGATTCTTGGTCGAAAGGCCAAGAATTTTCTAATGACGGGGTTATCTCTAAAGAGAATAACGATGCGGCCGGCTTCAAATAATGATTCATCTTTGATGAGGCTTAGGTAGGAGATCATTATGCCGTTTGGTGGAAAGAGATTCTGATAACATGAAAGAAAGAAATGTAAACTGAAAAAAATGTCTTGTATTATTCACGTATATTGTACAAGTCCTGTATATAGATATATTTATAACAGAAACAGCACCCGCATACTACTATGTCAGCTTACAACTCTACCCTTCTATTTATTATTTACAATGTTTTTTTTTTGAAATACTTCTTTATTATGAATAAATTCATATATTTTCATAATATATCTCATCAATACCTTACAACTCATAACTTAGATGGGTGTCTTGCAAGGAAAAAGAGTGCATATTTTTTCTATATATTAACATACAAGAAGATTCAAACTACAATACAAAAAGAAGATCGCGATTTAAAATAAGTGGAGGAGACAAGAAGCTCTCAAAACCACCGAAACAAAATGCAGCCCCAAAATAGATAATTGAAAAATAAAAACAAAAGAGCCAAATCAAATTAAAAATATTTATATTACTTTGAAATAGTAAATAGGGCTGTCAATCGATACTCGAAAAATCCAAAATCTGTCCGCATCTGCATCTAAAAAGCGGATAAATATTCGATATCCGAAAAGACAGATGAAAATGCAAATACGAAGACAACCACATCCGAAAATTATCCGTTTGATTTTTTGCAAATTATAGTTGTAAATTATGTGTATTTTACTACAATGAAATACATTTATTTATTGTTTTATTAAGTTAAAAGTTCATATTATATGAACTCAGTACATATTAACTATTCAAAACTACTTATTATCATCGTATTTGTTTATTTTTAACACTTTAATAATCAATCGAATTGACAAACTTTTATTTAAACTAAAAAATTTCATTTATGTTTCTTGATTCATCGGTCATTAGCGAATAGGATAATTTTTCGATATTCGTTCGTATTCACGGATGCGGATATTCAATATTCGAAAATGATTTCGGATGCACATACGGATATAGTACTATCCATATCCGAAAGTATTCATTGACAGGCCTATTGACAAACGAGCCGAAATTTTGCACTTCTCTTATTTATGTATATTTATAGTACTTGCCAGAAATATCAAACGTAGATAGATGGACTCGATTATTGTTACAAAGTAATGCTAGCTCAAAATTCCATTCTAAAAAAAAGAAATAAACATAATAAATCATCCATTTTCAATGATAAAAATCCGGTTAACGGATATTATTAAGCAATATGGGGTATCCTCAAGTATTAGTCAAAATGTCGGTTCCATTATGGAAAAGCTGAAAACCATTATTAGAAAATAAATTAACATTTAAACATCATATTGCTCATTTGAGGTTTAAATTGCATGCAGCTTACAAATTAGAGGATGTAAGGTTTACTTATGATTTTTGTTCTAAGAAACAAATTGTTTATAAAAAGTCATCCAAACTTATCCAAAATAAATGATTGGATAGTCTAGAACAAACATAAGTTAAAAGCATCCATCACAATTGCCTTATGAACTATGGTGGAACTAATTTTTTTAGAGCATTTCCAACCTATTTCATAAATAATGTCATGTAAAGCTTATGTGTCAATACATTGTAGACAATGTCAATTCAATATTTGCATACATGACAATGATATTTACAATTTCTCTCCAATACAAATGTAAAAAATGGTCATTTTGTTCATACATGTCATTCTATTATTAGATAATTAAAGTAATTTATATAATATATTAATAATTATTTATGTGCAATGCTTCATATTGTGATATGCAATGTTCAAAACTAAACATTACACTTCATAATGTCATTTAGAATTACAAATTACATTAGCATTGAAAAAAGAATTAAAGAACATATTTTTTAATTGCTGATGTGGTTGACATTACATCAGAATTAATCATGGGTCGAAGATGCTCTTACAATGAAAGAAGCTTTTCTGAAGGCATTTTGAATTTATTCTTTTAATACTACTAATATTGATATACAGTACAATGATCTTTTTATTGCAGCATCTACTATATGTACTAAGTCCTAAGCATAATGATAATCCATTTTTATCATTTTGCGTTACCCTAATCAGTGGCCGATCTTGAATTCCTCTTAAGAGGAAGTAATACCAAGAGGAAAAGAAATACATACTAATGGAAGTGATGTAAAACATTTAATATAGCCACAGACAATATATGAAGCACGACAACAAAAGAACAATCACGAGAGACCTCAATAACAGACAAGCGTTCACAGTAGACGAGCACGACAATAGACAATTAATGACAATAGGTGTAGGCAGCAGCAAGCAAACAATCACAATAGGTGAATCTCTACAACAGGTTAACGTTAGTAACAAACAAGTACATCAAACGAAGGGTTACAATTGGTAAGCGCAATGGCACACAAGCGTTTGAAATAGACGAGCACAACAACAAAAGAGCGATCATAAAAAGCGAGCACAATAGACTAAGTGGTTATGTACATACATGATGTTGTAAGAGCATATGGCAGTAATGTTGATATGAGAAATTTGATGTGGAGTATGGTTATGTTTTATTAACTGAGAAAAATATGTCAAAGATTAGGTTGACTAGTGAAATAGTGTAGAAGTAATTATAAATAGCATAGTGCAAAATTCATAGTAAATTGCACTGAAGTTTTAATATTAAATGAGTAATTAATGGAAAAAAACAAAGTTAAACTAGTAAAATATAAATAAAACTTGTAAGTCCCCACAGGTCCTCATGTGCATCCGCCCATGACCCCAATCACAGCTATGATGTACTATGTTTCTATTGGTATGTCAAGTGAAATTGCATTAATGTTTATGCATCAATAAACTAAATTGTCATTTATTTACTTGTTAGTACGCAGTTAGGGCTATCAATGGATAACCGAAAATCCGAAAATCATCCGCATCTGCACTCGAAAAGCGGATAAATATCAGATATCCGAAAAAACGGATGCGGATATGAAGACACCGCATCCGAAAAATATCAGTCCGATATTTTTCAAGATTATAGTTTAAATTTTGTATATTTTAGTACAGTGAAAAATATTTATTATGGTTTTATTAATTTAGAAGTTTATATTATACGTACAAAATGCATATTAACTGCTCAAAACTATTTATTATCATTATATGTGTTTATTTTCATTTATATTTCTTGATTTATCGGTCGTTAGCGGATAGGATAATTATCTAATATCCATCCATATCCGTGGATGTACATATCCAATATTCGAAAATGATTTTGAATGCGGATGCATATATCCGATATCCGAAAATGATTTCGAATGCGGATGTGGATATCAGATGTCCGAAAATGATTTCACATGCGGATGCAGATATTGCAACGACTTGTTTTTTTAGCTATTTTTAATTATTAAATTTAAGGTGATTATAGATAAAAATGGTTATTAATGTATATCGTAGAATAATTTAATTGTTTAAATTTTATATTGGAAATTATTTGAATAATTAAATTATGAATTTAATATGATAGAAAATGTTGTCGTAAGTTGATTTAAATTTTATATAAACAACAATTAAGATTTTTAATATTTAAAATTGGATTTAAATGTGAATAATTAAAATCGAAAATTTTATATTGTAATTAACGAGTAAAAATAGTCATTTTGGCAACTGCCTCGGATTTTGACGAAACCAGTTTTATCGGGTCCATAATAGCAAATTATTGTAGGATTTCAAGTTTCGTAGCGATCGGACTTTTCGTTTGGCCGTGCGAGCTTGAAACGCGTAGAAATCAATTTAGGGAATTCGATAAAATAAATTGATTTTAAAAAGCTATCTTCCACATATAATTGAATTAGGTCTCGAAACTAGTTCCATTGCATTCGTAATGGAGGTAAAACATTATAAAATCCTGACGACACGTCTCGATTGGGGTTTGGACTATTTTGGACCTAACTATATAAATACGTACGCAAATCGAGACAGTTTTATTACTATTTTAATTTCTCAAAGCCTTGGCCGTCGGTATTTTAATGGCTGAAATTGCTCGAACTTATTTCCTCTTTATCTCTCAGTCCGTTCAATGAAATCGAAAAATTCCAAAAGCAAAGTTGTAGATCTCGGCGAGCTCTTCAAATCCATTCAGTTGATCTATGCTATTATGCCATGGATTCGCCAGAATCTGGCTTGGAAGCATGCACGTGTATTCTCTGATTTTATGAAAATGGTGGCGAATGACGAGATGAAACTTGGCGCCTTGGTGGAAGAGGTTGTGCCACACATGCTGGTGGTCGCTGATCATTGCCAAGTCGCCTTGTGGTGTGTGTGTTTTTTCTAGATGTGTTGCGTGCATGGGTTCCTAATGCTAGGGAGTTGTACGTGAATGGAAGAAAGAGGTAACATGACTCTTTATTTATTTGTTTTATAATAATATAAATCGTATATCTTCTAATAACCATATCTTTTGCATACGAGCTCGTATTGACGCGCTGTTTTCTCCATTGCGTTCGTATTGAAATATCAGACATTATCGAACTAGTTTGGCTGCATTCTGAGGCTATTCAAATTTGGACCTTTATTTTGATTTTAATTCGACGAAAAATCTAAGGTGAGTGTTTATACGCTCACAATCGACTGAAATAATTTTTGTGTTAGTTAAATTTATATTGTGAAGTGATTGAAATTTATTGATTGTTGTTTGATAAGTTTAATTAACATTTAAATTGACATCTGAATTAATTGATAGAATTTGAATTGATGGTTAAATTAAATTAGAATTTTCTTGCCTGTAAAACATCTGATATTGATAATTACGAAATTGTTGTGATTTATTGACTGTTTGGTTGACTGGTCGTGATGGATGCTATTGGTTTATATTTTGGACGTTTATTTATTTTGATATATCATGTTATGATCATGTATATTATTTACAGTATATAAAACTGTAAATTGAATTATTTCGAATAAATTAAGAAATAGGCTGAAATGACACATATCCGTGACATTTATTTTGGATTGAAATAATATATATCCATCCTTGGATTGAAATAATGGATTCACTTGGTCATAGGATTGAGAATTATATACGGACACCAGATTGGTTAAATTAAGTGATTTTCAAGTTTTGATTTGAAATTACCTAAATGATTTTGGTTTAAAAGATATATTCGAATTTTTGGAAATCAAATTAATTTCGAATTCGAACTCAGAATGTTGAAATTTAAATTTGGTAAACGAAATTGTTTGCACCAAAATTGGGCACAACACTCTTCAGAAGTTTTTGAAGAGATAATAAATGAAGAAATTAAATTGAAAATGAGTATTATCTAACAAAAACTCCAAGTCACAGAAAAGTAAATTGCATGGAAGACAGTAATTTAGAGTGGTTCAGCGTATCGCCTACGTCCACTATGAAGTTTTGTCACTTTATTGCTCGATATTCGAGGAATACAACTTTTTATGTCAAAATACAGCAGATAGTAAGTCAAAATTCGAAATCAATGGCAAAGATGATGGTATGGAGTGATTCTGGCAGCGTCCGGGCGTACTTTTTCTCTAAAAATTCTCCCATCCCCTTTCTGAACGACGAGGGGCTCTATTTATAGGCGTAGGATGCTGATATTTCGCTGAAAATTCGGGAGACCACTTCTGGCACGTGAGGGGCCCCATATGCCCGGCCTCAGGAAATTCGGGCCCACTTTGGGATCGATTCGAACTCCATTCGAATCGATCAGAAAATCATCCAATCGAGGTGAAATTTGGTGTGGACATTCTTCAACATCTATGCAAGCTTCTGTGAAAATTTCATGGCATCTGGACTTATGGATCTCGAGATATGGTGGATTCGAAATTGTATTCTTCTGTAGAATGTCTCACTCGAATCGATCGATTCGCATCGGTAGCTTCGAATCGATGGCGTCACGCGTTGTTGTGATGACGTGGAGCGCTATCTTCGGGTCGATCCGCTTTTCACTCCGGTTTGATCGAGCAATCCCGAGTATTTTGCTGCTTTGACTTGATGGATTCGAAGGCTTCAACCACACCTGGTTTCGGACAATGTCTCAATCGTAACGATCTTGATTTGCCTCGGTCGATCGATACGAAATGACCACATTGGATGGATTCAAGGTGATGTTCTCTGGTGGATACGAACGTATCATTGTATATGGAGTGGAGAAGGAGCATTGTTCGTACCGATCTTGATACGTTCCAGTTGATCGATACGAATAGGCGGTCGCAGGATGGGTTTGAAGAGAGATATTTTCGTGGATTCGAAGGACTTCCAAGCTTGATGGTTACGAACCAGATGGAGGCGAAGTTCTCTTCCTTTCGATCGATGCGAATGTCATCGATTCGAACTCAGGCTATACTGATGGATTCGAACTAGTGATATCTTGGATGGATTCGAACATAAACCCTGCCGATGGATACGAAGGAGACGACATCGATGGATACGAAACTAGGTGGTTCGATGGATATGAATTTGTGGTTTTCCTCTTCATCTTGCATCGATCATACCTTGAGCATACGAACTCGGATTGACTTGAAATTCGAAATGCTGGCTTTTCTGGCTTCACTCGTCGGCTTAATCTGGGCTCGGACAAAATCTATCGATATCTATACTGAACCTGCGGTCATCTGATACTGTAGACGTCTGTTCCTCTTTCATTCGCTGTTTTCTTGATATCTCGACCTTGCCAAAAGGTGGGATAACATTTGCCCCCCAAAGTACGTCCTGTGTGAACATGACGTGCTTTGAGAAGCTGCAGTCTTTTATGCTGAAAACTATAATTTTCGATCATATCTTCAGATTCATGAATTGCTTATTGTCAGGATGGTGCAATGTGTGTCGCAGTAACTGATTTGTTGTAACCTTCTTTTAAATAAATGTTCAACCTGTAAAGTTGTCGTCGGTTTTATAGAGTTGAATTTTATACCAATCTTTTCTTGAATCAATGTTGAAGTTTGATAGGCTGCCCTCGAAACAATGTGCATTGGTTTGATGGACACAAAAGTCTTCGATGGGTATGAAATTCTGGTTCATATTGGCAATTTTTTGTTGTTGTGGTCAACACCGATGGGTTCGAACCGATTACTTCGAATTGATGGATTCGAGCGTTTTCAGAGTTACCTTATCTTCGTACTTCGTATCGACAGATGGAGTTGAATTGATTGATTCAAAAAGCGGTGCTAACTGATGATTGTTGGAGTTCGAACCGGTTGGTAGTCTCGGCTTGGGGGTCGTGTGTGTTCATTTCATCTCGATCGGTCGTTCAAATAAATGGATTCGAACATGGCATTGCGAATCGAGCTGTGTTCTTACCTGTAATGACCGGTCATGCGCACCGGGATGCGAATCGTCCCTTTGGGTTACTATATATACTGGGATCATGCTCATTTTTTACTTTTTCCTTTTACTTTCATCTTCTTGCGCCTTCGAATCGATCCCAGATTTTCGAGAACGAAGCTAAACAAACTGCTTTTTCCTTCGAATCGAAATAGCATCCAAATCCTTTTAATCCAACTTTGCTTTTAGGTAGGCAACTTCGACTAAGTATTTGAGATTCCATGATCTGAAATCCTTCTGACTTCCATTTGTGTTCGTATCGATCTTGGTAGGATCGAAATCAGGGATGAAAACAAGAAGGTTTGTTTGGAGAAGAATGGGAAAGTAAATTAAGGCCTTTTCTTCATATCGATCTAAATTAAAACCTTTTCTTCGTATCGATCTTGATGTACGAGGTGGAGGTTTATAGATCGAACCGATCATAGATGGTGGGTCAATCGTATCGATTCGTAATGATCGATACGTGGAGTTGCCCCCTGCGATCGATTCGAAAATTCTATTTACACGGTCGATACGAAGCTGGGTTATTTGGCTGCTGTGAAGTTATTTTTCCGGAGATCGATTCGAAAGCTGGTCTGATGATGGATGCGAAGGAAAGGTCTCCCGATCGATTCGAAAGCCAAGGTGCGATCGATTTAACCTGTGTCGATTCGATTGGAATTGATCTAAAACCGTGCCCTTCTAATTGATCCAGATTTGTTGACTCCAACTTTGATCGATACGAACCAGTTGTCATGGATATGAAAATTTCACATAATTAATGGCACGATTCCGACGAGCTTCATCTTTGCATTTCTGGACTGAACATTTATAGCGCATAGTTGACTGCCCTTCGAAGCTCGTCGGTGGAACTATAACTTAACATTGCGACAACAAAATTTAACTTGAATCAATCGCCAACATCGGGATGGTTCGGTGATGACGGTCAGCGATGACGGTCATCTCGACCGGATCTCAAATGTCTTCACTGTTTGCAAACTTTCTCTAACTATGTAGAAATTTTGCTAAGTAATGCACAACACTACACTGCACCACACACACTTCACACTAGGAATGAACGGGTTTTCTATGTGCTTAATGTTGCTTTCTGATGAGTTAACCAGTTATGGAATCTTCGAGCTCCCAACAGCAAGAGGTACAGAGTTCGCCCCCTTCTGCACTTGAAATTCCTGATATTCCTGCCGGAGTAATTGATCCGGCTCCGAATGAATTGCCGGATGCTTTATTTATCGAGAACCCTATTGACTCCGTCCTGTCCAATATCTCCGAATCTTTGCTGGGCCGGATATGTCTGAAACATAACCTATCTCCGGATGATGTGTTGTTACCGGGTGCTGATGATAGACCTCATAATCCGCCCGAAGGGTACACTTCCTTCTACCATCATGCTTGTGCGGCTGGAACTCATCCTCCGTTTAATCAGTACATTAGAGAGATGCTGTCATTTTTAGGAATTGCTCCCTCACAACTTCATCCTAACGGACACGCGTTGCTGAATAGCGCCTTTATCATATTTATGGATTGTTTCTTTCACCCGCCAAGGCCGTCTAAGATTAGATACATATTTAATTTCAAAAGTAGGGGTGAAAGCCCATCTTTTACTTTTCTAGAACCAGTCAGAAACTGCCAGGTTGTGACCGGGGCTTGGACTAGACTTAGCTATTTTAAAGCCGAATGGTTTTTTATTCGGTGCCCCCCTAGGGTTTGCTAGGCGATGGCTGTCTAGACGTAAGTGTCGCAAGTCTTTCTTGAATAGCTATTCTTAACATTTGTACTAATACTCTGTCCTTCTTATAGCCATCATTTCAAGTCCCGACAGTGGATATTATAGAGGCATTGTTCGGAGCTTACAAGAGGTCCCGAGCGACATAAGGCATATTGACTCGGTGTTAACTGACGACAACTTAAGGATACTGGGTTTAATCGAAATGAACCAGAGCATTGTTATTGAGGGGTTGGCGAAACCGGCTTCGAAGAAAAAGAAGAAAACTGTGAAAAGAAAACCCGGCATAGTAATAAGAGAAGCGAGCGACGATGAAAGGACGCCCACAGATACTGAGCTAGCGGCTGATCTTTCGCGAATAGAAGAGAAGCGGAAAGGCAAGGTTGTTGTCCCTAAATTTAAGGGACGAAAGTCTGTAGTTATATCTCGTTCCATCCCCCGAATTACGATCTCTGACGCCGCTCCTTGTCAATCAGGAGATATTTTTAGAGGGCTGGATGACATTCTCATCCCGGAGCACGTATCTCTCCACCACGAGTCCGGGTTGGAAGAACTCCGGGAAGCGTTTGAAATAAGCGAGCCTTTACCCGTTAGTGCAATCGACACTTCTGGTTGGTAGGGGGTTTTGCACATTTGCATACACTTTCACAACACTACATGACTTCCGCATACATCGTAGTGCCTTCACTTGGTGCTTAATTGAGTTGTTTCTCTTTTGTAGGTGCTATGTCTGGCCGTCCATCTACATTGGATAAACTCTGAAGAGTGCATCATCCTTCGTCCTACTATGAATCTCGTCGTGGGGATTCTGATCGCGATCGTGAATGGAGGTATTATGGGCAAGAATATCATGCGAGGGACTATCCCCGAAGCTACTCTAGTCAGGAACGCTCGGACAGAGATCGGAGATACCGTTCTCCTTCTCGCTCTCCTCCGCCACCCAGAAGCCATACACATATATCTGAGCCTTTGCGACAGCAGCTGTCTTCACAGATTTCGAGGCCTGAATCGCATCGTTCTAGGACTGAAATTGTTACGACCACAGCTGTGGAGGAGGCTCCTATTGAACCATCCGGTGAAGGCGCTATCAGAATCGCCCAACTGAAGAAAGACTTCCCGGAAATATGCTTCGACGCTTACATCTTCCCTCCTAACCTTAAAAGAATTCCCGAAGACGCTGTGAACACAGCACTCAGTTATACCCGCGACTTCTACGCCCAATATAAGGAATGGTACAAGGCGGCCTTTAAAGCTTCAAAAGTAGCCTTTGATCGAGCCAAAATCATTGAGAAACTGGAAGCTGACTTGGCGTAGAAGAATCGTATCGTCGAGGTCCTTCAACCTGAGGCGGAATCCTCCTGTAGGGATGAATTTGAATCGCTAAAAAAGGTTGATGAGACGCTAGTAGAGATGGCAAAAATGCAACAGACGCATTGCACCTTAGTGGAAGACTTGGGCCATCGATACAAAAATGTTGAGGCCGAGCGGGATGCGGCAGTTAGAGAACTGGAGGAGTTAAAGGCCAAGTTTGTCGACATAAGGAAAGGGATAATGCCAATACGGCCGCTCAAGAGGCATGTGAGCAAGCCGTGTCTTTTCGGGTTGAGCGCGATGCAGCGGTCGCAAAGGTCAAGGTGATGGAAACAGAAGTGAAGGAGAAAATTCAGGCGGAGCGGTTCAAGATGGAGGCTGAGTTTGACGAACTCCTGGATACATATAATGCTAATGTGTTAGAGCACAAAAATCTCGCCTGACTAGGAGATTACTCTATGCTTCTTTACAGTGCCTGGAAAAAACTAGTGGAGAACAAGAAGATATCTTGTCCAGATGAAACACTGGACGAGTTTGAACTTGAATCACGTCTGCTCAGTGAGGAAGAGAAAAGAATACTTCATGAAGCGATAATCTCCGTCGAGAAAGAAAAACTCGGTATTCAGCAGACGGAGATCGGCGAGGGTTCGGGTGTTGCGCATCACGGCGAGAGTATTGAAATTTCTGTCCCGACTTCGTCCAAAGTTACTGCCGCGATTGATCCACAAATCGTTCCTGCTTACAATCCGGATCAACCGGGATTATCTCCTGCTAAGACTGTTGTCTCCGAACCTGTCCAAGCTCCGAGGCAAGGCAAGGAAGGTACTTCGAACATTTCCCTCGTGTCTTAAAACGACGATCTTGGAGTGAATTTATTGGACTGACTATTTTTGCTCTTCTTTGTTCAGTGACTGAAAGTGCTGCGCCCGTGCCCCCAGTACCTCCGGTCCTATATCCAACATAGGGAGCTATCGTTACCGAAGCAATTACAACTGCTGCCTTCGCCGGCGACATTGGAGAGGGGAGCTCGATGTCATTTGATGCTCAAATGATTGAGGAGCTTCTTGTTCATTCTCTTGAACCTTTTCCTGATCCTTCATTCGTAATGAGTGGAGTCGCTCCAGCTTTTAGTTTTTTCACGTCGACCACCAGTGTATCCAGCGTAGCTCGGTTGCCTCGAGAAGAAGAGATTTTTGCTGAGATGGCCGCGGTGACAACGGACGGTGGCTGTGGAAGTGGCACTGCCCCATCAAGCTTATCTCCTCTAATGGTAATTTCTCCTGGCGGCACGGTGACCATCTCAAGTGTTGCTGCCCAGACACCTGTCACAGCTCCTATGCATTCAGTTCGCCCTTCCAAAAGAATCTCTGTCCCTTCCAGCTCCGAGGACGATGTCGATATCATGCCAGATTCGGAGAATAAACCGAAGAAGGGCAAGAAATCTCGAAGGAATCTGGTAGTGGGTCCAGTGGCTCGACTCCAAAGAAGAAGCCTCGGAAGAAGAAGGATTGAGCTTCTTGACTTGTAATGCAGTTGTTAATAGCAGTTCTTTTACTTCTTCTTTCATTCTTTTAGAGCCGTGTATAAGTGTGGATTCGGCCTCTACTTAATCGAAATTTTATGGTTTTCCATGTAATCAAACTCCTTTTTGTGAGTTGATGGAATGGGAAATTGTTTTTTTTTTTGTTAAGTATTGCATTGACTGGCTCATGATCACATATGTCATAAGTCTTGAACACGTGTCCGCACTCAGGGGACTTAGAGCAATTGGCTGCATTTCAGTTCATGCTCTGGGAACTTAGAGTTGATAATTATACTCTGATTCACGCTCTGGGAATCTTGATTTAATGTTTGTACTCCCATTCTCACTTTGGGAATTTGGAGTTAGTGGTTGCACTCCGGTTTGCACTCTGGGAACCAAGAGTTGATGTTTATACTCCAATTCGCACTCTGGGAATTTGGAGTTAGTGTTTATACTTCGGTTCGCACTCTGGGAACCAAGAGTTGATGTTTATACTCCAATTCGCACTCTGGGAATTTGGAGTTAGTGTTTATACTCCGGTTCGCACTCTGGGAACCAAGAGTTGATGTTTATACTCCAATTCGCACTCTGGGAATTTGGAGTTAGTGTTTATACTCCGGTTCGCACTCTGGAAACCAAGAGTTGATGTTTATACTCCAATTCGCACTCTGGGAATTTGGAGTTAGTGTTTATACTCCGGTTCGCACACTGAGAACCAAGAGTTGATGTTTATACTCCAATTCGCACTCTGGGAATTTGGAATTAGTGTTAATACTCCGGTTCGCACTCTGGGAACTAAGAGTTGATGTTTACACTCCAATTCACACTCTGGGAATTTGGAGTTAGTGTTTATACTCCAGTTCGCACTCTGGGAACCAAGAGTTGATGTTTACACTCCAATTCACACTCTAGGAATTTGGAGTTAGAGGAAGGATTATCGTGTATCAATCCTTGTAAATGCTGATGTAGTGTTCTGCCCCCGAGATCGGGTTTCACTTAGTGAGTGACCGGTCATATCATAGTCCCTCCCTATTTGAATAAATCCCACCGCATGATGGAACTTAGCTCTCCGTGCATTGTGATATTGTACGTCATATTCAACGAATCACAGCTCTGGCTCGAAGAGATGATATTTTATTGCTGAAATGAAAGAAGCATGGCAAAATCAGTTGCCTTATTACAAATTCAAACTTCGAATGCAAAAATAAAATGCAAAGGAAGAAATTGACTAAAATAGATAAATAAAGCCTGTCATGTGTAGTAGCGACGGAGACTTTCGCTATTCCAGGCTCTCGGCAAAGTAAGACCATCAATGGTCGACAACTTGAACGTCCCATCTCCGAGCTTTTGTGAAATCACATACGGCCCTTCCCAATTTGGTTTCATGTGCGAAGGGACCAGATAAATTCTCTTGAGTACGAGATCGCCGAGTTCAAAGGTTCGCGGTCGGACCTTGGCATTGTATATTCGGGCGACTCGACCCCGATATGCGGCTGCCCTCAAATCAGCCTCTTCACGCTTCTCATCGAGTAGATCCAAAGATTCAGCAAGTAGTATTGCATTCGTTTTCTGATCATAATATGTCACATGATGAGAGTGAACTTCCAATTCGACTGGAATAACGGCTTCAGAGCCATAAGATAGAGAAAATGGAGTGTGTCCGGTTGTGGTTTTGTGAGTCGTCCGGTAAGCCCATAAAGCCATAGGAAGTTCATCAACCCACTTACCCCCGGCCTTTTCCAGTCGTTTCTACAAATTAGATTTGATAACCTTATTAACAGCTTCAACTTGACCATTCGCTTGAGGGTACGCTACTGCAGAGAATTTCTTATAGATGTGGAATCGTTGACAGAAATTCTTGAATTCAATACTATCGAATTGGGCTCCATTATCAGTGATAATAGTATGCGGAAGACCAAACCGACAGATGATGTTGCATACTACGAAGTTGATTACTTTATTTGTCTTAATTGTTGCAAGAGGTTCAGCTTCAGCCCATTTGGTGAAGTAATCAACTGCGACGATGGCGTACTTCGCGCCACCTTTAGCTAAAGGCAATGCACCAATTATATCTACCCCCCATATTGCAAATGGCCAAGGACTGACCATTTGGGTTATCTCAGTAGGTGGGGCTCTAGGGATCCGAGCGTGTTTTTGGCATTTATCACATTTTTTAGCATAGTCCACAACATCGCGATTAACAATAGGCCAATAATATCCATAACGGAGTATTTTCTTGGCAAGTGCTTACCCCTCAGTTTGATCGCCACATTCTCCTTCGTGCACATCGTGTAACACTCGTTTGACTTCGTCGTGCGCGATACACCGGAGAAGAGGAATAGAATACCCCCTTCGATACATAACACCATTCTGAATGACAAATCGTGAAGCTTTTCGGAGAACTTGTCTTTTCTCGCTTCGACGCTCAGGTAATATACCATGCTCAATGTAATCTCGATAAGGGGTCATCCACGACTCCCTACTGGAAGTAGCTTCAAATGTGAAATCATTCTCCATTCGATCAATGCTCGGAGAGGATAGAGTTTCAACAGGAACGAGTCCCAACTGTTGAGCTTCGCCCGTACTTGCTAACTTTGCCAACGAATCGGCTTTCTGATTGTGCTCTCGGGGCATGTAGAAAATGGTATAATAATCAAACTGATCAAGCATCTCCCGGACTCGGGTTAGATAAGCAGCTAGTCTTCGATCTTTGGCCTGATATTCACCCCGAACCTGGCATACTACTAACTGAGAATCACAGTAAATTTCCACAGCGATAATTCTTAGGTCATGGGCTAACTTCAACCCAGTAAGCAAAGCCTCATATTCAGCTTCATTGTTGGTTGCATGGAAATCGAACTTTAAAGCGTAGCATATGGATCGGCCCTCGGGGGTTTCAAGCACTACCCCTGCGCCCAAGCACCGATCGTTGGATGCACCATCAGTGTACAGCTTCCATATGTATTCGGGAGATTTGCTAGTCTCAGGTAAGTCTTCAGGAACAGTGAATTCGGCAATGAAATCTGCTAGGACTTGACCGTGTGTGGCCCTTCTCGGAGTATATGTGATGTTGAATTGACTCAGTTCAATGTTCCATTTCAGTAACCTGCCAAACGTCTCAGGCCGTGTGAGGACCTGTCGTAACGGCTGATTGGTGTACACAGTGATGGGATGAGCCTGAAAATACAGACGGAGCTTTCTCGAGGCGATGACTAGGCAATATGCCAACTTTTCTAGCCTTGGATAATTTCTCTCGGCACCGGTTAATCGTTTACTAACATAGTAGACCGGTTTCTGCACTCGGTCTTCCTCCCGAACTAATGCGGCACTGATTGCGTTTTCAGATACCGCCAGGTAGAGATATAATTGTTCATGGTCAACAGGTTTTAAAAGAATCGGAGGTGTGGAAAGATGTTGAACTAGTGATTGAAATGCGCCCTCGCATTCTGTAGTCCATTCGAAGTTTCGTTTCCCTTTTCGGATCAGATCGAAGAAGGGTATGCATTTGTCAGTTGATTTCAAGATGAACCTACTCAGTGCTGCAACCTTCCCATTAAGACTCTGAACCTGCTTTATGGTCCTTGGAGTTTGAAGATTCTTGATAGCCCAGATCTTTTCAGGGTTGGCCTCTATCCCTCGGGCGTTGACGATGAACCCAAGGAATTTTTCGGATGCGACTCCAAAATGACATTTTAGCGGATTAAGCTTCATCCCGTATCTCCGAAGGATATTGAACATTGACCCTAAGTCTTTGACGTGATCAGTGGAGTACCGCGATTTCACCAACATGTCATCTACATAAACTTCCATAGTCTTTCCGAACTGGTCGGCAAACATCCGGTTGACTAAGCGTTGGTAAGTTGCTCCGGCATTCTTTAATCCAAAAGGCATGACCTTGTAGCAATATAGTCCCAGATCAGTTACAAAGTTCGTATGTTCTTGGTCGGGCACATGCATGGGTATCTGATTGTAACCAGAGTAAGCATCCATGAAAGATAGTGATTCGTGTCCGGCCGTTGAATCCACAAGTTGATCAATTCGGGGAAGTGGAAAGCTGTCTTTCGGACAAGCCTTATTTAAGTCAAAGTAATCAATGCACGTTCTCCATTTCCCATTTGGTTTTCGGACAAGTAGAGGGTTGGATACCCACTCCGGGTACAGAGCATCCCGGAAAAACCCATTCGCGTTTAGCTTATCAACTTATTCTTTGAGGGCGGCAGATCTCTCTGGATCATACCGCGTTTCTTTTGTTTGACCGGGATATACCGTGGGTCAATATTCAAGGTGTGGTTCGCGATGCCCGGCGAGATTCCACACATATAAGAGTGCGTCCAAGCGAATACGTCTAGATTTGCTTGGAGAAATTTGACCAATTCCTGTTGTGCTTGTGGGTTTAGCTGAGACCCAATTTTTAACATTTTTGAATCATCATCATCACCGATTGGAACATCAACCGTCAGCTCGGCTGGGGAAGCTTGACTTTCTTTAGATTCATCATTATCTTCATTGTCTCTGGGGTCAAGATCCCTCTAGAATTGGTCGTGGTGCCCGGGCCAAGGCCCAGGCACTAGTTGTCAATTGTTGGCGAAACGGACGCAAAGAGATTCCTCCACACCCTTTCCTTTTTCCTTTCGCGGCACTTCTCGCAGCTCAACAACATAGCAGGCTCTCCTAGCAGCCTGATCTCCCTGAATGACTCCAATCCCACGATCAGTGGGGAATTTCAAAGTTAAACACGACGGGGAAATCGCTGCCCTGAATTCGGCAAGGGCCGGTCGGCCCAAAAAGGCATTGTACGGAGAGTGGATATCTAAAATAACAAACTGTAACATTCGAACTCTTCGGCGTTCTCCGACTCCTAACTCCACTGGCAACTCCACCACTCCAGTGGGTATATTAGAACTTCCGTCGAGCCATGGATTCTAGATTGACAAGGCTTTAAATCTTTGGCTTCCATCTTCATTTGATCATACGCTCTCTTAAACAAAATGTTTACCGAACTCCCACTGTCCACCAGGATCCTCTTCATCCAAGCAGGACCAACCCGGGCATATATGACTAGTGGGTCTATAGTTGGGGCTTTGACCTTATCAGCATCTCGGTTTCTAAATACGATGCCGTCTGCCATCGTTCTCTGTTGTTTGGCCGGGGCCTCTTCATCAAGCGTACTGCAACTCTCGAAATCCACATGCCTGATCGAATTGGCATATGATTCCATTTCCCTCCAGCTTTGGTCCACTGGATGGGGACCACCACTAACTGTATTAATAACCAATCTCCCGCCTGTACGAGCGGGCTCCTCCTGTCTCTCTTGGTTTTGCACACGGTTTTGGTTTGACGGGCCCACACCACCAGCCTGTGGCGCCCGCATGAATTGATCTAACTTCCTCTCCCTGATCAACTTTTCAATGAGGTCTTGCAAATGTCTACACTCATTGGTATTATGTCCGTAACTCTCGTGGAATCTACAGAACTTTTCTGTTTGAATCTGTCTCTCCGACGATGGCTTCGGAGAAGGCTTTTTATACTGCACCGCATTACAAGTCTGTAGATACACGTTCTCCGGTGACGTGTTCAGTGGTGTATAGCTTTCAAACATTGGTGCCCTACGCCGTGGGCCACGATTCTGATCTTGCTTCTTATTTCTATTATCACCGTTTCTTGGCTGGGTTTGCTTGTTTTGAATATTCAGTTGGACTTTTGGAACGCTCTCCCCCGACTGTTTAATTGCCACATTGCTTTGAATCCCTTCATTGTTGGGTCTCGCATCGTCCTGTTTCCTAGATTGTTTCGCATCCTCACGCCTTAAGAATTGAGCGGCTTTGGAGTAGAAACGATCCAATGATGCGGGAGGCTTTCCAGCTAGTCAATTTCCAAATTCGGAATCGAGGTCAATCCCCTTAGTCAAGGCCATCAAGATTGAATTATCATTGGGGTTAGTGATCTCCGCACAAGCAGCATTAAACCTTTCCAAATATCGCCTGAGTGTCTCTCTAGGAGCTTGAGTGACACTAGATAAAGTATTAACGTCTTTAGGCCTGGCAATGTGCATACGAAACTGTTCAACAGATTTAGTAGCCAACTGATCAAATGAAGAGATAGATCGCGGTGGTAATCGTGTAAACCACATCGTCGCAATTCCCCCTAAAGAAATGGGAAAACTACAGCACTTTACTGCATCATCAGCTCTTGCAGCAGTCATCGACTATTCGTATTTCAGAATATGCTGATTAGGGTCGGAACTTCCTTCATACATAGGCAGAGTCGGCATCCTGAATCGCCGAGGAGGTTCAGCATATAATATGTCATCA
Source organism: Allium cepa (assembly GCA_030765085.1). Taxonomy (NCBI): domain Eukaryota; kingdom Viridiplantae; phylum Streptophyta; class Magnoliopsida; order Asparagales; family Amaryllidaceae; genus Allium; species Allium cepa. The sequence goes on from CM060941.1 coordinate 8,214,702, forward strand.
GTGAACGGAGTATGACTTCGGGAGATTCCTCAATCGTCATTTGTTAAGCCCTGACTCTAGCGAATCATTCGGCGTACCATGGATGAGAGGTCTGGTGTTGCTATATTCTGAGCGTGGTGAGCCAAAGTGTGGTCGGGTTCCACAGTGCGAGGTGGGATCGGGCGCTGTCGACGATCCGTATCTCGCCTCCATGGCTCGATGTCTTTTGGGACATATGGTTCTGGAGCATGTTCCTGTTGGCGGTAGTTCTAATTGCAGTGATTTCGGGTATCAACTCCTATGTCAACTGCAGTGGTGGTGGAATGGTTATCCGTGGCATACTGTGGAACAGTGCCTCCTCGGGAGGAGGGTCCTGTATGAAAACTGGCAGAAGGGCCAACTCTTATCTGCCCAACAGTTAATGCCTGCTGGTGACCAGCAGCATGTGCATAACTTCCGTCTATCCTAGGATGAGTAGATCTGCCGTTGTAATCAGACGAAGCAAAACTTTCAGTGGAAGAATGAGGGGCTTGATCCCTTCTGGATCTTCTACGCCTTTGGCGGTTTAGTTGATTAGTCAACTCAGCATTAGCGCGCAACTGTTCAGTCAGCTGTTGCCGACTTTGGGTTAGTTCCTGGAGTAATGTCTGGAACTCTTATCGAGTGACCGGGCCGTGTGAATCTGAAGGTCCAGTCATGTCTTGGTTGGCTGATGGCAACAGCACGGGATTCTGCCTGTCCCGGCCTTCTTGATCGCCAACGTTGGAAGTGGTTCTTGTGCTAACCATCTTGAGGTCTAGAATCCTTTTCTAGACTTTGGAAAATTTGAATAGTACGGAAGGAATTTGAAATTAAAGTCTGGATCTCTCTCTTAGATTTACGCGATCCGGTATCGATGACAGATCCAACGAGCAGGAGAAAATCTGGGTTTTCTCAGTGAAAGCACCAAAGTGTTTGCACCAAAATTGGGCACAACACTCTTCGGAAGTTTTTGAAGAGATAATAAATGAAGAAATCAAATTGAAAATGAGGATTATCTAACAAAAAGTCCAAGTCACAAAAAAGTAAATTGCACGAAAGACAGTAATTTAGAGTGGTTCGGCGTATTGCCTACGTCCACTATGAAGTTTTGTCACTTTATTGCTCGATATTCAGGGAATACAACTTTTTATGTCAAAATACAGCAGATAGTAAGTCAAAATTCGAAATCAATGGCAGTGATGATGATATGGAGTGATTCTAACAGCGTCCAGCGTACTTTTTCTCTCAAAATTCTCCCATCCCCTTTCTGAATGACCAGAGGCTCTATTTATAGGCGTAGGATGCTGATATTTCGTTGAAAATTCGGGAGACCACTTCTTGCACGTGAGGGGCCCCACATGCCCGGCCTCAGGAAATTTGGGCCCACTATGGGATCGATTCGAACTCCATTCGAATCGATCAGAAAATCATCCAATCGAGGTGAAATTTGGTGTGGACATTCTTCAACATCTATGCAAGCTTCTGTGAAAATTTCATGGCATCTGGACTTATGGATCTCGAGATATAGTCGATTCAAAATTGTATTCTTCTGTAGAATGTCTCACTCGAATCGATCGATTCGCATCGGTAGCTTCGAATCGATGGCGTCACGCGTTGTTGTGATGACGTGGAGCGCTATCATCGGGTCGATCCGCTTTTCACTCCGGTTTGATCGAGTCACCCCGAGTATTTTGCCGCTTTGACTTGATGGATTTGAAGGCTTCAACCACACCTGGTTTCGGACAATGTCTCATTCGTAACGATCTTGATTTGCCTCGGTCGATCGATACGAAATGACCACATTGGATGGATTCAAGGTGATGTTCTCTGGTGGATACGAACGTATCATTGTATATGGTGTCGAGATGGAGCTTTGTTCATACCGATCTTGATACGTTCCAGTTGATCGATACGAATAGGCGGTCGCAGGACGGGTTCGAAGAGAGATATTTTCGTGGATTCGAAGGACTTCCAAGCTTGATGGTTGCGAACCAGATGGAGGCGAAGTTCTCTTCCTTTCGATCGATGCGAATGTCATCGATTCGAACGCAGGCTATACTGATGGATTCAAACTAGTGATATCTTGGATGGATTCGAACATGAACCCTGCCAATGGATACGAAGGAGACGACATCGATGGATACGAAACCAGGTGGTTCGATGGATACGAATTTGTGGTTTTCCTCTTCATATTGCATCGATCATACCTTGAGCATACGAACTAGGATTGACTTGAAATTCAAAATGCTGGCTTTTCTGGCTTCGCTCGTCATGTCTTATCATTTGTGGCTCAATCTTGGCTTGGACAAAATTTATCGATATCTATACTGAACCTGCGGTCATCTGATACTGTAGACGTCTGTTCCTCTTTCATTCGTTGTTTCCTTGATATCTCGACCTTGCCAAAAGGTGGGATAACAGAAATTGTTTAAGTAATTGAAGTTGAGATTTTTGAAGTTATAATCGAAATATGATGTAAATTCTAGGAATTTATTTGTTTTGAAAGATTTGACTTTTATTTAAACTTTGAATATTACTAAGAAAGGTGATATAAAATGATAATTCGTAATTGGGCTCGGATTTGAATTATATTTGAAGATTTGGATTTTAAATTGGATATTGAAGGAAAATTCAATTTAAGTGTTTTGAATCGATATTTTTGAAATTGAACCCAGGATTGACATAAATCGAATGGTTTAAATTGAAATTGAAATTTATTTGGAATTTGAGTTGAAATTAATTTGGAATTGGAATAAATTAATTTGGAATTGGAGTTGAAATTAATTCGAAATTTGAATTTGAAATTAATTTGAAATTGGAATTGAAATTAATTTGGAATGGAAATTGAGTTCGACTTGAAATTGAAATTAAAATTGAATCGATTAAATCGAAATGGAAATTGAAAATAATTCGAATTGAAAATTTGGAAAGTGAACCAGTTTGTCAATGAAACTGTTTTTAAATGAATATTTTTAGTATAAACGATGTAAATTCTATATTCTTTAAATATTCAAATTATTTCGATTTTCCAAATTATTTTACAATATAAGCCATTTTTATTACTCAAACTATTTAACTATTTTTAAACTATTTAACTATTTTCTAAAAATTCAAACCGGTCAAAAGGATGAAATGTTTATATTTAAATCTCTGATTTAAATGCGAATTGGGTTAAAGTGAAGTTATAACCTAAATTTTAATTCGAATGAAATTTTGAAGGGAAATCGATTCATCGAACTAAATTGACATGTTGAAGTAAAATATGTCGAAGCGAATATGATGATTTTGAAATGGATATGATTTTCGAGTAAATATGACGATTTCGAAATGGATTTGATTCTGAAGAAAATATGATACTTTTATATCAAGTACCGATTGTTTTCGAATTGTAAGAGTACTAACCGGTGTGTAAAACGACGTTTAGTTATTAAAAAGACCGAGGCCTCTTATTAGCATACCCGCTGTCAATATTGGAACCACTTTGACAACTGTATACACGATAGATGATGTCCAAAATGTAGTGGTTGAATTGGCGACGTTTACTGGAATGAAGTAAGAGAATGATGATTGATAGCCTCGACACTTGTGTCATAATTAAAATAACTAAAACCGGATGTGACGCCATACTTCTATCCTCACACTAGCCAAGTACACTACGGGGTAATACCGTCGACTAGTACGAAGAATAAGGCTGTGGAGGAGCGACCATCTGTGTAATTGTTTTGTGCGAGAACCGATATGTCAGATAGTATGACATGCATTTCATTTCAAGAGGAAATCTGATATCAAATACAAACTCAAAGCTACTACACATGGCTATGTGGGCTTCAGAAACAAATATAAAATAAGCATAACACAAATCAATCACATATATTCATATCACTAAGGCGGAAACAAAGATGAATGTAACACATAGAAGTGAACATTAAAGTAGCCGTCATATAAGATCCACTTCATCACAAAAGAATAAGTACAAGTGCTAGACAAAAGAATAAGTATATATCAAGGAGTCTCTAACTCGAATGTATAAAAGCAAAAACTACTAAGCTAAAGTAGTTAGCCAAAAGTTAGAAACTAGTCCCTACTAAGAAGTCAATTGGAGCACTTAAAACACATCGGTCTGACCCGAGTATTATTTAAGAAGAAAAATAATAAACGGATCAGTCTGGCTATAAATATCATATAAGATGAGATAGGATAAGAGATATGAAAAAATTATGATGATAATAATGTCATACTATGACAAATATATATTTGATAACAATGAAAATCATATAATATCTCAAATCTCCTCAAATATCCAAAAAGAATATCATATTCTTTACCTTATTCAATAAACCTCAAATATTAACAAAGCATATCAATGCAAATCACAAAAATGGGTGAAACACAAATTCCAAAAATAAATGATTAAAAATCCAGAAAACACAAAGGGTGAGGCCTATCACAAACGGGAGCATGAAAACTCACCAACACGTGTATCATAAACAAGATGCTATCCCATGGGTCGCTAACCCATAAAATGTGCCGAACATCGACGCACCTAAAAAGATATGTCCCATGCACAGTCGAACATTGACGCACCTAAAAAGACACGTCCCATGCGCAGACTTATTGAGCCGAACATCGACACATTTAAAAAGATACGCCCCATGCACGGACTCGTTGGGTTGACCATCAACGCACTTAAAAAATTTACGCCCTATGCACTGAACTCGTTGAGCCGATCATCGACGCACTTAAAAATATACGCCCCATGCACCGAACTCCACAAAATAGTCGAAAGATCATGGATTGCTAGCCCATAAAAATGATCAACATTGATCAATAAAAGTGTAAATTACACTAAGCTAGTAAATAAATGAGTTTAGCTCCATGTCCCATAATCACTGGCTTAACTTAAATATTTACGAAAAAAATTGTAGATTTCCACTCGAAGATTGTCACGAGATTTCAATCGAACAAGTCCATGAATCAACCGACAAAGTAAACGCAAGGGTTTCATACCACTTGTTTTGCTAAGTTGTTTAATTAGATTTCTCATACAAATTAGGTAAATGTTTGTATGTACTAATAGATTGAAAAATGGTTTTAAAAACGAGCTTTGTATTAAAAGTAATTTCGAAATCATTTTTGTGAAAGAGTTTGAGTATCTACTACTAGTATAGAAACCTTTATATTTTAAAATGACAAAACGCAGATATGATTGTAAAAGCAATCTATCACTAAAATCCACATTCGACGAAATGAATTAAAAGCATAAAAATCGATATCAAGTCCAATCAAATGGATATTCCCAAAAATCCAGAAAAGAAGTCATCAAGGTCGATAGTAAATGACAACAACTAACCGGGTCAACAAAAATTGATAAAAATTGATAATCCACTCAAAAATAGGCAAAATTGAACAGTACCAGACGTCTGGTAGGTTTAGCCAGACGTCTGACTTGGGGTTTTGGAAATTTATAAATTCATTCTCATTTTTCTTTTTCTTCCCTGATGCCTACCAAACTGGCTGCTAGACGTCTAGATCTTGGCTCTGCCATTTTTATATTTTTCTACTGTTTTTATTATTCTTCCAAAAGCCCCTACCAGACGTCTGGATTTTTCAACCAGACGTCTGGATTTTTCAACCAGACGTCTGGTTGGTTGGGCCTGGGCAGAATTTGCCTAGGCCAATGATGGCCAAATCAATACAGAGGCAATCAGACGAGCGACAGAGGCTAGGAGTTTATGCCAAGTGACAACCCAGTCCTATAGGCTCTTCGATACACCCAAAATAATATGTCCAAACATCTAAGATATGATCTTTGGAAATTTTGACTACAAAGACCAAAATTGAAAAATTCACCAAATCAATTTAAATCAAAAGCAAATGAACATGGAATAGATGTTAGGAATTCATACCTAAAAACAATAAAAGCTATAGACATAAATGTGAGATCACGATCTCACGTTTAATCCAAAAATAGAATAGATATGCTCTAAAATAAGCTAAGATCAATTCCTCCTCAACAACACCTCTAGAATCTCCAATCTAATATCACATGAAAAGATTTCCTAGATTAGATTATATGAATTTCTGAAAATTGGAGAGATTGAGATGGAGAAGATAAAGAGAATGCTTACCTAAGCTTCTCTTTGATTTTGGAACTTGAATTTGAATTTACTAAGAGAACTAGAGCTTAGAATTTCTAATCTCCTCTCTTTCCCTCATTTTCCATTTAGCTTGTGTGTTAGGAAGTATTATGAGTAGAATGAATGAAGGAGAGAGGAGTTATGGTATTTGGTAGAGGAGTTTGGGTTATCTTGTTGGGTCGGTGGGCTAGAACCAAATCCAAAGCCTAAATGAATACCAAAATCCTAATCAACTCCAAACATATCGATGTTTATACTCATAAAAGTTGTAAACTTCGTTTTAAACTCAATGGAAGTGATCTCGAGTCCGAATTTGAATGTTTACAAAAAGTCACATTTTGGACTTTAAATTCAACTAACTGCGCTATATATAAATAATACATTTAAATATATAATCATAAAATATGCAGGCTGTTACAGACTCCTGTCCTTAAAAAATTGTGTCCTCACAATACATAAGAATAAAACAAAAAAGTAACAACCACATTAAGGCATAATAACACAAAAGAAAATTTTGAAGTGAGAAGTTCACCTTAGGAAGCACGAGAAAGTAAGTCCGGATGTGTTCGCTCGATGATTCCTAAGAACAATCCTCAGAATTTGAGAACCATTGAATTTTCACAAGTGGAACATTTTTATTTCGAAGGTGTTTAACCTCCGTAGCAATGATCCGAATAGGAGGTTGCTCATAAGTCAAATTAGGTGAAACTTCTATTTCTTCAATAACGTCAGGCTCAAGAATAGAACCAGAATCTCTAAGGCATTTCTGTAGTTGAGAAATGTGGAATACGTCATGAATAGTAGAAAATTGAGCCGGTAATTAAAGGTGATAAGCCATGGAACCAATGCGTTCGATGATGGAAAACGGACCAATATATCAAGGTATTAACTTTCTCGATCGACTGAAACGCACAACACCCTTAATAAGTGAAACACGAATGAATACCAAATCTCCCATAGAAAATTATAAATTCCTTCTTCGGTTATCGGCGTAGGAATTTTGTCTACTTTGAGTCCTATGACGAATAAGGTCAATCTTTTCTATGGAATCACGAATATCATATGGACTTAAAACCAGCTTCTCACTGGCTTCAATCCAACACGAAGGAGATCGGCATGGTCGCTTATAGAGTGCCTCGAAAGGTGCTAGACCAATACTAGATTGGTAGCTATTATTATAAGAAAACTCAACAAGAGAAATATAATCTTCCCAACTTCCACCAAAATCAAGAACACATGCACGAAGAAGATCTTCAAGAGTTTGATTCACACGCTCTTTTTGTCCATGGGATGAGAATGATAAGTACTGTTAAAAGAGAAGGATGAGCCTTAAGACTACGTAAAACAAGAGAGATGAACATGAATCGGATTCACGATCTCGAATCTCACAAGTGGACAAAATCTCGAGATCGTTCCATTCGAATATGATCATGGAAACAACCGCTTGTTGCCTACGACTAAGGGCATCGACAAAACTATTTCCCTTTCTTGGAGTATAAAGAATATCAAGAAAATAAGATGCAAGGAATTCGAGCCAACGTTGTTGACGAAAATTAAGTTCCTTTTGAGAAATAAATATTTCAAAGATTTATGATCGGTGTCGAGAACAAATTTCTCTCCCAAAAGATAATGATGTCAAATTCTAAGAGTGAAAACAATAGCCGCGAGCTCTGGATCATGAATGACATATCTAGTTTCGACGGGATTTAATTATCTAGAAGCATAAGCGATAATATGTTCTCCTCTGCGTGAGAACACACCCAAACCAATACGACTAGCATCGGTACAAACAGTGAAGTCTTGGTTCCCTTCGGAAATCACAAGAATATGAGCATCAGAAAGTAGTTCTTTTAATTTTTGAAAAGCAGATTCTATGCTAAATCATTTATTTCATGATCCTCTTTCCCGAAAAGCTAAGACATTCAACATTATAATTAACCTTATGCAATCATCTTCTTTAGAAAAATTTACTTATTACAAGTCAATTTACCGTGTCAGACTATCTTATCATAGCGTTTAGGAGACTCCTATCGATAACATTGATCAGGCACATCGACCAGAATTCTTGAAGCACTCAGTAGGCTATACAACACAAAATCATCTTCTATATGTAAAAATGTCTCTCAAAAAATTTACGAATATTCTTTGCTCGTTTTAAGAACAAAATCCAGTTATCCTTATAAATATATCTTATTAGAAAGATTTGTAATTTTAAATTATTGTTTTCACCCATAATCAATTTATACAAAGACGAACTCATCGAGATATTCACAAAATACTCGATTCACAAAATGGATGAAATAAGCTAGAGGGTTCGTCAAATCGAATGACATAACGAACCACTCATAATAATCATAACGATTGTGGAATGCGCTAAGTGAAATGCTGTCCTCTGCAACTCGTAGCTGATGATAATCGGTGGCAAGGTCGAGCTGAATAGACCTTAGCACCACTCAATTGATCGCTTGGGTAGTAATCCTAAGACAGGCTCAAAGATATTGGGAAATTCACGAATTACTTGAATGAGGGAAATAACATCTTCCTCATCATGTGGGTTTAAAGAATAAAATGATGTCACCAAATTAGAATCTGTATCTTTAAGGACAATAGAAATATGCTTAACATATTGGGGATGTCGAAGATGGATAGTCCTCTCGGGATATAGGATATGGGCGTCATGATAATTAAGCCAATCCTTTCCCAAAACCAATTCTGAAACCTAAGTAGCGCATAACATGAAAATCGGATCGGAAATCATAATCACACAAAACAATCTTGACATTTACAAAGTAAACTGATTGTTGCGGATCCACCAACCAGATTCGCAATTCTCAGTGAAGTCATCAAGCCAAAAATATTTAAAGAAAAAGTATCAACAAGTTCTTTGATATAAAAGAATGAGATAGATCCGTATTAAAAGAATTCGAATAGGACAATCACGAAACAAAATAATGTCATCAAGGACTGAATAAGAAATACCTTAACCAAGATAAGGGTTTCTAGAAGCTTGCACAACATTCAACTTTCCCTCTTTCTTGCTTTGAAGTCTGGGACATGCAAATATATGATGACCCGAACTTTTGCAATAGCGCAATAAAAAGGTTTCAGACACTTATTTGCATAGTGGTCCTTAGATCCACAATTGTAGCATTCTCTACGACTAGGGGAAGAAGTCTTTGCTACCAAAGTTGCTTGCTTCCCTTTCTTGTTGGGAATAGGGCCATTGAACTGAACGTTGAATTGCCTCTTCTTGTTGTTGTTGAAGTTCTGTCTGGCACCCACAACTTTAACATCTCTTTCTTTATCGGCCTCATCAAGTCAAAGAGCGATATCTACAAGCTGATCGAAAGAAACTTCTAGTTTCAAAAGTAAAGCCTTTTGGAGGTTCTAATTCAACCCATAGATAAACCTCTGATTTTTCTTCAATGGGATATTAATAAACTCGACCCCATATTTAGAGAGCGATTCAAAAGATGCGACATAATCTGTCACAGAAGATTCACCTTGAATAAGGTCGATAAAGTGTCGGGCTAAAGATACCTTTTCAGCCTCCGACACAAACTTTAATTCGAACCTTTCCTGGAATGGCTCCCAAGTAAGATCCGCTTCAACGATTTTCGAAATCAAAAGCTTATACCAGTCTAATGCTTTCTCCTAGAGCATGTTAGAAGCCACCTGGGTACGATGTATATCCATAACATTTATGGGAGAAAAGATGCGGTCGCATGTTCTAAGCCAAGCTTGGACTTCTATAATTCTTTCGAAACCCTTGAATGGTCTTCCATCCAAATTGGTATAATCACTGCACAAGCGTACAAACCCGGATTTAGGATGAGTAGGCTCAGGAATGAGTCTGGCAGCTTGGGCATTCTCTACAAGATCCAAAAGCTATTGGGCAGACATAAATACGCAATCCTGAGGAGTAGCACTGGGTTGACCGGCGCTAAGACGGACAGGTCTATCCATTTCTCTTCTTTAAGAAAGAAAGAAGATGAAAAAGGTTATGCTCAGAATGAATATCAAACAAACTTGATTGATAAACAATGCATCATAAAAGAAAATAGGATAGAACAGGACTTAAGACTCGAATTAAATAGTAAGGCACGATTTCTAAGAGAGATTAAAGATAATGATCCTTGCTAGATTATTCTACATTGTTCCGAACTTTGGCTCTAATACCAAGATGTAACGCCCCACCTCTATAATCACACTAGCCAATGACACTACGGGGTAATGTCGTCGACTAGCACGAAGAATAAGGCTGTTGAGGAACGACCATCTGTGTAATTGCTTTGTGCGAGCACCGATATGTCAGATAGTTTGACATACATTTCATTTCAAGAGAAAATATGACATATCAAATACAAACTCAAAGCTACTACACAGTGGCTATGTGGCCTTCGAAAACAAATATAAAATAAGCATAACACAAATCATTCACGGATATTCATATCACTAAGGCGGAAACAGATATGAATATAACACATAGAAGTGAACATCAAAGTAGCGGTCATATAAGATCCACTACATAATAAAAGAATAGGTACAAATGCTAGACAAAAGAATAAGTATACATCAAGGAGTCTCTATCTCGAATGTATAAAGACAAAAACAACTAAACTAAAGTAGTTAGCCAAAAGTCAGAAGCTAGTCCTTGCTAAAAGTCAAGTGGAAGCACCTGAAACACCTCGGTCTGACCCGAGTATTATTTAAGAAGAAAAATAATAAATGGATCAGCCTAACTATTGTTGATACGCGAAGATTTTGATCAATGACAATGTACTTCAACAAACAAGGAAGAAATATATGCAACGCAAAAGGAAGATCGATGAAGACCAAACAAACATAAGTATGTTTTTTTCTTATAGGTCTTAGTCTCGATTTATTGTTATGTTAAAATCTATCCTCAAGAGGCTTGCACGAACACTAGAAAACATTTTATAAACTTCATTTTTATTTAAGCTTTCACTGTGCATATTTTATAAATTCAGTCGACTGAACAGGAATATCCAGTCGATTGAAACTGGTACAAATATATAAACATGCACAGTTTCAGTCAACTGAATTTCCTGCACAGTCGACTGAATTTGTTGCCGAAAATTTTACTTCATATTTTCAGTTGACTGAATTCCCTGCTCAGTCGACTGAATTTGAACCTGCGAATTTTCTCTGAAAAGACGCCTTCTTCCTTCTAAGAGTTGAAACCATTCACCAATGGAAATAGAAGCATCTCTTGTTTGCAACCTATGACAATAAAAGCACCTCTTCTACAAGTATATATACATGATTCTAACATCATTTAATTCACCGAATTCTCTTGCATTAATCTTACTATTGTCTTGATCATATTCTAAATATTCTCAAAGCAATCACCAATCTATTGTTTGAATCACTGTTTTGTTTATAACATTCTTTTGATTCATAGCAATTCACATTTCCTAAATCTTCACAAACACATTGCATACTCTCGAGGATAAGATTACAGGAATATTGTACTACATTAGACTCATTAGTGTTGATAAGAACACAACAGTCGAATATTGTTTTTTAGTAATTGAGTTGAAGTCCTCTTCGGTAGCTGAGGCAAGAAATCCCGTTCGGTTGTTCGGGTAAGTTGTAAACATATTCCTCCAGGTGAAGTGAGGGTGTTAGTTAGTGAAATTCCTAAGTGAAGCTTAGGGACTGGACGTAGGACTAGAGGTCCGAACTAGTATAAAGTCTTGGTGTCTTCTTTACTTATTATCTTTATTTATCTATATCATTCTGTTATTCCATATTACACGATCCTACCGCATAGCCCTCTCTTTCAATTGGTATCAGAGCAAGGTCGTCCTATAACCATAACACCGTTATTAGACATATTGATAATATGGAAAATGACGCAAGTACAAGCACAACATCTGCCTATAGTTCTACATTTGCGGAAGGACAATCTACCCAAAGACCCTCCCTATTCAATGGACTAAACTACAACTATTGGGCTACAAGGATGAGGATTTATATGCAAGCAACAAGTTTCGAAGCCTGGAATGCTACTCAAGCAGAGTTCGTTGTACCTACAACCGATTATCCTACATGGACACAAACTCGAAAGAATGAAGCTAGTGCAAATGCCAAAGCTATGAATATGCTATTTTGCGTCCTGGATAGAAATGAATTCAACCGTGTTAGCATATGTACTACTGCATATCAGATATGGGAAACACTTAAAGTCATACATGAAGGCACAAACAAGGTTAAACAAACAAAGATATCCATGTTGAAGAATCAATTCCAAAACTTTGGAATGCGACAAAATGAATCCATCAATGACATGTACTCAAGATTTCAAGACATTCATCATGCTTTAATCGGACTAGGAGAAAATACACGGATTTTGACATTGTGTCTAAAGTTCTAAATTCACTCACTGATGAATGGGAGAGAAAAGTACTAGCAATCGAGGAAGCAAATGATCTATCTACAATGAAACCAGAAGAATTGATTGGAAATCTTATGTCGTATGAAGTAAATATGCAAGCTAAGAAAGATCAAGCTCAAGAAAGAAAGAATGTTGCTTTTCATGCGGAAAAGGAAGAATCAGAGTCTGAAGATGAGGATCTAGCATTTATAGCCAAAAATTTCAAGAAATTCTTAAAGTATAGAAAAGGAAACAAAAACGGATTCAAAAAGAATTTCTTGAACAAACCTTCATCCTCAAATATAGAATGCTTCAATTGTCACAAGAAAGGACACATGCAAAAAGATTGTCAAGAAAAAAATGAAGGAAAATCAGAAAAGCTTCAACAACAAAAACAAGAAGGATAAATTCAAAAAGAAGGCATTTTCTGTAACATGGGACGATTCAGATTCATCTTCATCCGAAAATGATAGTGATAGCGACAATGAACAGGCAAATGTATGCTTCATGGCTCAAGATTCTAAGGTAAGTAATTTATCTTTCGATGATTTAATTGAAGTAAACACTGAACTTTTAAGCACAATAAAAATTATTAAAAAGAAAATTAAGGAAATTCATGAATATCAAAACAAAGATGAGTTTGAGAGACATATGTTAAATGATGAAAAGAAAATTTTTGAAGAAGAACTTGAAAAAGTTCAAGAATCTTATTCAAATTCGGAAACTCAATTATCACTTTTAACTCAAGAAATTGAAACTCAAAAGAAAAAGAATGATGTACTGGTTTCTGAAAATCACGAGTTAAAAATTAAGATTGAACATGTTGAATTAAAAAATAATAGTCTTCAAGCTAAATTAGATGACATCACTAAAAATGTTTCTAACTTTAACAAAGGAAGAGAAAATTTATCTAAGATATTAGTAAATTCTCAATCATCTTCAAACAAACAAGGTTTAGTTTATAAAAAAGAGTCAAAAATTACTAATAAGAAAAATATAAAACTTAACAGGAATGTTGATTCAAAACAACAAATATTGCTAAAGAAACCTATTAAAACAAAAGTAGAAACCAAGGTAGTTAAAATTTGAGTACCAAAGACTAACAATGTATTAATAAGAAATAAATATATTAAAACATTTATGGATAATGTTCATCATAATGAAAACTATATTTATAAAAAGGATACTAAACCAAATTGGGTTTGGTTTCCTAAACTCTAACTTTTTAGGACCTTATTGAAAGGTGGGTACCAATAATTTCATATTTATTTTCAGGTCCCACTCAAAAAGAAGAATTGGATATTAGACAGTGGTTGTTCAAAACACATGACCAGAGACAAAGATATGCTACAAACATCACATACTTTGATGGTGGCTCGGTTACCTTTGGAGACAATTCAAAAGGCTATATCATTGACAAAGGAGATGTGAACAATTACGGTACATCAAATTTACCTTTTATAACAAATGTTTCATTAGTTGAAAATTTAAAATATAATCTACTTAGCATAAGTCAACTATGTGACAAAGGTTTTAAAATAACTTTCTCGGATAATAAATGTAGTATTTTTGATCAAAACCAAAATCTTGTTTTTGAAGGAAATAGAGATAGAAATATTTATGTTCTAAATATGAATATTAATCATAATACAAGTATGTGTTTACTAGCCAAAGATAATGATCCTTGGTTATGGCACAAAAGATTTTGTCACATAAATTTTAAAACTATAAGAAAACTTTCTAAAAATGAATTAGTAAGAGGTTTACCCAAAATAAACTTTAAAATAAATAATCTTTGTGATGATTGTCAAAAAGGAAAATTAACGAAATCATCTTTCAAATCTAAGAAAAATATTTTGACTTTACAACCATTAGAATTACTACATATGGATTAATTTTGACCAACACAAGTTCAATCCATTAATCATAATCGATACGTATTTGTAATAGTTGATGATTTTTCAAGATATACATAGACTATTTTTATGAAAAATAAAAGTGACACTTTTGAGAATTTTAAAACATTTGTCAAACGAATTCAAAACACTAAAGATTTGAAAATTAAAAAATTCGAAGCGATCATTGAGGCGAATTCGAAAATGAAGCTTTTGAAACTTTTTGTAAAAAGAAAGGAATAAATCATAACTTTTCATTTCCTAGAACTCCTCAACAAAATGGAGTTGCAGAAAGAAAGAATAGAACATTACAAGAATGCGCAAGAACATTACTAAATGGATGTTCTCTACCAAAACATTTTTGGGCAGAAGCCATTGCTACTGCATGTTATGTATTAAATAGAATATCAATTAGACCATTAACTAAAAATACTTCTTATGAACTATTTAATAATAAAAATCCAAATATATCTTATTTTAAAATATTTGGATCAAAATGTTTCATTTTAAATACAAAAGATCAACTAGGAAAATTCGATCCAAAAGCTGACGAAGGAATTTTCGTAGGATACTCAGAACGAAGTAAAGCATATCGTGCATTTAATAAACGAACAAACTTAATTGAAGAAACTTTGCATATATCTTTTGATGAAAATTTTAATAAAAATTTAAATATAAAAGATGATGAAGAATTGATAAATATAGAAGAAACAAACCTTGAAAATAATAATAATGGACTAAGATCTCCTCCTAGAATATTACGAGATCATCCAACTCAAAATATAATAGGAGAAATAAATTCTCAAGTTAGGAGTAGAAATCAACTAAATCAAATGGGTCATGTAGCTTTCATTTCATCAATAGAACCTAAAAATCCTAAAGAAGCATCAACAGATGATTATTGGATTATTGCACTGCAAGAAGAATTAAATCAATTTGAACGTAACGATGTTTGGGAATTAGTTCCTCGTCCTAATAATCAATCAGTAATAGGAACAAAATGGATTTACAAAAATAAAGTAGACGGACAAGGTAATATAACAAAGAATAAAGCAAGACTAGTAGCACAAGGGTATAATCAAGAAGAAGGTATTGATTTTGAAGAAACCTTTGCTCCCGTTGCAAGACTTGAAGCAATATGTATACTATTAGCCTTTGCATGTTTTCACAATTTTAAACTTTATCAAATGGATGTTAAAAGTGCATTTTTAAATGGTTTTATTAAAGAAAATGTATATGTAGAACAACCTCCTTTATTTATACATGAAAAATATCCGGATCATGTATTTAAATTAAAGAAAGCACTATATGGTCTTAAACAAGCACCTCGTGCTTGGTATGAAAGACTTAAAAGTTATTTATTAAATTCGGGTTTTAAATTGGAAAAGTAGATCAAACGCTTTTTATTAAAAATACTACCAAAGATATTTTAATAATTCAAATATACGTAGACGATATTATTTTTGGTTCAACAAATGAAAATTTATGTAAAGAATTTTCAAATATGATGACTAATGAGTTCGAAATGTCTCATATGGGAGAGTTATCATATTTTCTCGGACTTCAAATTAAACAATTATCAAATGGAATTTTTATAAACCAAGAAAAATATTGTGCTAATTTAATTAAGCGATTCGGCATGGAAAACACTTCTTCTAAACCTACTCCTATGAGTACCACTACACATCTCGATCGAGACGAAAATGGCAAAAGTGTAGATCAAAAATTGTTTAGAAGTATGATAGGTTCCTTACTTTACTTAACCGCTAGTAGACCTGACATAATGATGAGTGTTTGTTTATGTGCACGTTTTCAATCTAATCCTAAAGGGCCACACTTAAGAGCGGTAAAACGAATTATGCGATATCTTAACAACACTAAAGATTTCGGCCTTTTCTATCCAAAGGAGTGTCCATTTGAGTTAGTATCATTCAGTGATGCTGATTTTGGTGGATCTAGAACAGATAGAAAAAGTACAGGTGGTACTTTCCATTTCATTGGAAAATCACTTGTATCTTGGTTTAGTATGAAACAAAATTGTGTCTCGCTTTCCACCTGCGAAGCAGAGTATATATCAGCTGCTTTAGCTTGCGCTCAAGTTATATACATGCAACAAACACTTAAAGATTTTAATATAAATTTAACAAATTCTACAATATACTGTGATAATACAAGTACAATAAACTTATCTAAAAATACGGTTAATCACTCTCGTATAAAACATATAGATATTCGTCACCATTTTCTACGTGACAATATCGAAAAAGGAATAATTAATTTAGAACATATTTCTACCGAAAATCAAATTGCCGATATATTTACTAAACCTCTACTAGAAAACTCCTTCATAAAATTACGACGAGAGTTAGGAATAATGGCTTTTCAAGATATCATATAGAGAAAGTTAGAAAAATCTATACAATTCAGTCGACTAACACTATATGACCAGTCGACTGAATAAAGAAATAAATGAGATTTTCAATTAATTTTTTGAATATGTTACATGATATATTAATATAAAATAGTAGTCATTTGTAAACCATATATTTTTAACTGAATTATGGTAACCATTAAATCATTAAGTGGATGAAAAACTTTAAAGAATTATAACCACTATATATTTAGAAAATCCCTCCTATAAATATATCTTAAAAATAATTCTTTTTCACAACTCATTCTCACGAATAAAAGCTTGAAAAATTCATTATAAAAATGTCGTCCAACAACTCTTTTTCCCTGATCAACATCATCTCTTCAGTAGATAACACTCCAACATCTCCAAAACTTCCCACTCCAACACCGACACATGAGCCAGTTTACAAATGGAACAATTATCGTACTGGCTACACACCAGAATCCAAGAAAGCGAAACGCGGACTCTTTATTTCTCTAGACACAAAAAGAATGATTGATGAAATTCATCACTTTCAACAACAACAAATAGATCTTCAACGAGAATTATACTCCGAACAAAAAGTTACGGCTAGACGATTAAGCTTCCTAGAGCAAATCGGTTTACGTTTTTGTGGATCAAAAAAGAACGAAGTGGCTGAACCCCTACCTCGCCCGGTTAGTTCACTTGATCCGTCTTCATCTTACCATACACCAGTCGATCCTGTGAATCCTTGGATGTCTCCTAAGACTCCTCAATATAGTCCAAATTCATGAGATATAAATTATATAAAGAATGAAGGGAAAAAGACTCCGAGTCCATCCACTAAGAAATAGTTAGTTTTGAAATCTATTCATGATATTACATTTATATAATTGTAATTATTTCCTTGAATAAAGAGTTTACCTTCAAAATTAACAAAGAACAACAAAATACATGGGTCAGTCGATTGAAACCCCCTGTTCAGTCGACTGGACTCAAGATAGAAAGCAAATTTTTTATAATTCAGTCGACTGAATCCTCTGCACAGTTGACTGAAATACTAACAGAAACTTTCTGATAAAAATTCAGTCGACTAAAAACCCTGTTCAGTGGACTGAAGTCAGCCCAAAGAATTTTCGGCCTTCAATTCAGTCGACTGAACAGTAGATTCAGTCGACTGAACGCCAATTCCCAGGCAACTTTCCCCGTTTAACCACCAATTTTTACCCTATCCATTCACTTTTTACTTTCCAACACAGTTTTCTTCCCCAATTTTTTCGAAACCCTAGCCCCCAATTCCTCAAAATCCACTCAAATCTCACTCAAATGGCACCAAAGAGATCAAGAGCTTCCTCTTCTTCATCCTCTGAGCCAATTGATGCTCAAATAGCGCAATGGCTTTACGATGGAACCGCTGTCACTAGATGGAATAAGATGAAGATTTACCAAATTTTCGAGCATTCCTTCGTTGATTTCCAAAGCTTTCAAACCTACAACATCCAAGCGTTAACCGATCAAGCAGGTTTAACTTCTCTTTTGGATTTGAAAAGAAATGACCATGCCATAAATCATGTAATGGTCAAATTATTTTATGCTAACCTTAATCTTGGACACCAAACTCCAGGAAATCCAAACAATAGTGTTTGGAGTATGGTATGTGGAAAGAAAGTTTGATTTTCCTCGGATAGAATAGCACACATTCTAGAATCACCAAATGTCAGGAGAAAGCTAGAAGAGATAGAATTCAATCCTCATATTCGCGATAACATAAACCATCGATTTATGGATGATAATATCAACTTTAGAGATTTTAAGTCCATCTCTCTTCGACCTATGGCAAGAATCCTTCACAATGCCCTAATGAGAACAGTTACTCCTCGCACGGGCTCGTATGAAATTGTCTACCCAAATAACTATCGAGCTCTATATGCTATTTTTGGCAATATACAAGTCAATTGGGTACAACTTATTCTTGATGAGTTTCTCACTTTTAATAATGGCAAAATGCGCACTATCTATTTTGGAGAATACATCATGCGACTTCTCATCAATGTCGATACGCCATTACCCGAGTCAGAGAATACAATGGTCCATCAAATTAACCATCGGACCATAAGCCTAATGCAACTCCCATCTCGACCTCCTCGCATAATATCACTCGCCGAATGGGAAGCAAGGCATCAAGAACAACAACAACCACCTCCTCAACCTCACCACGAAGAACATTTCGAGCAAGATGATGAAATTCGTCTTGTTGACCCAAGCTTTACTACCAACCAATCTTTGGAGATATTGTCAAGAAATCAACAAATTCTTGACACTCGTCTTAAAAAGGTATAGCACAAGCTTGACAAAATCAAAGGATTCTTCAACAAGCTATGGGATCCAATCTCGTGCTCAAGCACCACTACTGCTTCGACATCTCACGGCAAATGTCCGGCACCTACGTTTACATGGACGACATCCGAAGAGCATACAAGTAGCAGCGCCAGCGGAGCTAGTTGTGGACAAGGAGGAAGAGCGTACAGACCACCAACAGGAGGACCCGTCATACGTGAACCAACAGGAAGATAAGGTTCATATGACTGGGATAAAGATGAGTAATTTTAGTACGGTTTAATGTTTATTTATAACTTTCTTATGGCTTGTATAAATAGCCATTTTGTGCTTGTTCGACGCAACATTTTTAACTTTTTTAAGTCATGGTTATGCTAATTTTCTATTCTCTATGCTTCAGTGATTATTTTGATAGAATATTTCTACTGTTAGTTCTTCCTTTTTGTCGATGACAAAGGGGGAGAAAATCTATGGTATTAACTTTGTTTTGTAGGAAAGATAGTGCATACATTCAGGGGGAGAAAATAAGTAAATACATCTTTAGAATAAATCAGTATTGTCATCAATCAAAAAGGGGGAGAATGTTGATACGTGAAGATTTTGACCAATGACAATGTACTTCAACAAACAAGGAAGAAATATATGCAACGCTAAAGGAAGATCGATGAAGACCAAACAAACATAAGTATGTTTTTTTTCTTATAGGTCTTAGTCTAGATTTATTGTTATGTTAAAATCTATTCTCAAGAGGCTTGCACGAATACTAGAAAACATTTTATAAACTTCATTTTTATTTAAGCTTTCACTGTGCATATTTTATAAGTTCGGTCGACTGAACAGGAATATCCAGTCGACTAAAACTGGTACAAATATATAAACATGCACAATTTCAGTCGACTGAATTTCCTGCACAGTCGACTGAATTTGTTCCCGAAAATTTTACTTCATATTTTCAGTTGACTGAATTCCCTGCTCAGTCGACTGAATTTGAACCTGCGAATTTTCTCTGAAAAGACACCTTCTTCCTCCCAAGAGTTGCAACCATTCACTAATGGAAATGGAATCATCTCTTGTTTGCAACCTTTGACAACAAAAGCACTTCTTCTACAAGTATATATACATGATTCTAACATCATTTAATTCACCGAATTCTCTTGCTTTAATCTTACTATTGTCTTGATCATATTCTAAATATTCTCAAAGCAATCACCAATCTACTGCTTGAATCACTGTTTTGTTTATAACATTCTTTTGATTCTTAGCAATTCACATTTCCTAAATCTTCACAAACACATTGCATACTCTCGAGGATAAGATTATAGGAATATTGTACTACATTAAACTCATTAGTGTTGATAAGAACACAACAAGTCGAATATTGTTTTTTAGTAATTGAGTTGAAGTCCTCTTCGATAGTTGAGGCAAGAAATCTCGTTTGGTTGTTCGGGTAAGTTGTAAACCTATTCCTCCGGGTGAAGTGAGGGTGTTAGTTAGTGAAATTCCTAAGTGAAGCTTAGGGTCTGGACGTAGGACTAGAGGTCTGAACCAGTATAAAGTCTTGGTGTCTTCTTTACTTATTACCGTTATTTATCTATATCATTCCGCTATTCCATATTACACAGCCCTCTCTTTCAACTATAAATATCATATAAGATGAGATAGGGTAAGAGATATGGAAAAAAAATATGATAACAATAATGTCATGCTGTGACAAGTATATATTTGATAATAATGAAAATCGTATAATATCTCAAATATCCTCAAATATCCAAAAATAATATCATATTCTTTAGCTTACTCACTGAACCTCAAATATTGACAACATATCAATGCAAATAACAAAAATTGATGAAACATAAATTCCAGAAATCAATAATTAGAAATCCAGAAAACATAAAGGGGAAGGCCTATCACAAACGGGAGCATGAAAACTCACCAACACGTGTATCATAAACGAGACGGTATCAATGGGTCGCTAACCTATAAAATGAGCCGAATGTCGACGCACCTAAAAAAATATGCCCCATGCATCGTCGAACATCGATGCATCTAAAAAGACACGTCACATGCACGGACTTATTGAGCCGAACATCGACACACTTCAAAAGATATGCCCCATGCACGGACTCATTGAGTCGATCATCGACGCACTTAAAAAATACGCCCCATGCACCGAACTCGTTGATCCGATAATTGATGCACTTCAAAAGATATGCCTCATGCACCGAACTCTACAAAACAGTCTAAAGACCATGGGTCACTAGCCCATAAAACGATCATCATTGATCAATAAAAGTGTAAATTACACTAAGCTAGTAAATACATTAGTTTAGCTTCATGTCCCATAACCACTTGCTTAACTTAAATATTTACAAACAAATTGTAGATTTCCACTCGAAGATCGTCACGAGGTTTCAATCAAACAAGCCCAAGAATTAACCGACGAAGTAAAAGCAAGTGTTTCATACCACTTGTTTTGCCAAGTCATTTAATTAGATTTCTCATACAAAAGAGGTAAAGGTTTGCATATATTAATAGATTGGAAAATGGTTTTAAAAATGAGCTTTGTATTAAAAGTAATGTTGAAACCATTTTTGTGAAAGAGTTTGAGTATTTACTACTAGTATAGAAACCTTTGAATTTTAAAGTGACAAAACAGAGAAATGATTGCAAAAACAATCTATCACTAAAATCCACATTCGACGACGTGAATTAAAACCATAAAAATCGATATCAAATCCAATCAAATGGGATTCCTAAAAATCCAGAAAAGAAGTCATCAAAGTCGATAATAAATGACAACAGTTAACCGGATCAACAAAAATTGATAAAAATTGAAAATCCACTCAAAAATAGACAAAATAGGCTAAATTGAATGGTACCTGATGTCTGGTAGGTTTAGCCAGACGTCTGACCTAGAGTTTTGGAAATTTATAATTTCTTTTCCCTTTTTCTTTTCTTCCCTGAAGCCTACCAGACGTCTGGTTGGTTTTAACCAGACGTCTAGATCTTGGCTCTACCCTTTTTTAAATTTTCTGCTGTATTTATTATTCTTCCAGAAGCCCGTACCAGACGTCTGGATTTTTCAACCAAATATCTGGTTGCCTGGGCCTGGGTAGAATTTGCCTAGGCTAATGATGGCCAAATCAATTCGAAGGTGATCGGACGAGCGACGGAGGCTAGGGGTTTATGCCAAGCGACATCCAGTCCTATAGGCTCTTCGGTACACCCCAAATAACATGTCCAAACATCCAAGATAGGATCTTTGAAGATTTTGACTTCAAAATACCAAAATTGAAAAAGTGGAAATTAGCCACAAGGGTCTCTTTAGCATGTGCAATTAGTTTCTAGGACACACAACTGAAATAATTACTTTTAAGGACAAAATGCAAAATAATTAGTTTCTTTGGCCTAAAAACCTATGAAATTATGTCCTTGAAAGTAATTGGACCGCTGATTTTGTCCTTAAAAGTGATTATTCTGCTGACTTTGGCCTTGAAATTAATTTCTCTGGATGTGTGTCCTAAAAATTAATTGGACTGCAATGTTTGTCCTTCTAGTGAAATGCCCCATTGAAAAATTCAGCAAATCAATTCAAATCATAAGCAAATGAACATGGAATAGATGTTAGGAGTTCATACCTAACAACAATGAAAGCTATAGACATAAATGTGAGATCAATATCTCACCTTCAACCCTAAAATAGATTGGATAAGCTCTAAAACAAGCTAAGATCAAGTCCTCCTCAACAACACCTCTAGATTCTCCAATCTAGTATCACATGCAAAGATTTTCTAGTTTATGTTATATGAATTTCTGAAAATTGGAGGGAGACTGAGATGAAGAGGATGCTTAGCTAAGCTTCTCTTTGATTTTGGAACTTGAATTTGAATTTCCTAAGAGAACTAGGGCTTAGGAATTTCTAATCTCCTCTATTTCCCTCATTTTCCATTTAGCTTGAGTGTTAGAAAGTATTATGAGTAGAATGAATGAAGGGAAGAGGAGTTAGGGTATTTGGTAGAGGAGTTTGGGTTATCTTGTTGGTTTGGTGGGCAAGAACAAACCCAAAGCCTAATTGAAAACACAAAAATCCTAATCAACTCCAAACATATCGATGTTTATACTCAAACAAGTTGTAAACATCGTTTTAAACTCAGTGAAAGTGGTCTCGAGTATGGATTCGACTGTTTACAAAAAGTCACATTTCGAACTTTAAATTCAACTAACGATGCTATATTTAAATAAAACATTTAAATATATAATCGTAAAATATGCGGGTTGTTACACAGGAGCCTATGTCTTGCCAATGAGGTTAGGTACTTCTAGCGACGTTGATCACTCGTATTACTATTATGGTTTTTGACTCGATGGGTGCACCTTTTATTCGGATTGATTGTCGCGGTCGGCCATAGATGGGTTACGGCCAGCCAGAAAGGATAAACTGGTAGAATCCTACCTTAGGCATTGCCTCACGTGCCTTATCATATTTATCCATATACGAACCCATTACGACTATGGTTTTGAACCTATAAAAATGTGTTAAGGGGGATAATGTAAAGCCTCAACGCTATTTCGATATTTATTTGACTGATAGACATTATCTATTATAGCATATGCTATAATATATAAATAGTTTAACGGATCCTTAGGAGATGGAAAATCTCGTAACATCACTTAAGTTATTGCACTCATATTTTGTGATATTTATTTGACTTACATAAGAATATTTTAGTCCTGACTCGAGTGTTTTGTCTTTTCATTACGTTCAGGTCAGTCCTGAGTTTTTCAACGTATTAAAGACTATTCTCCGGAGGACAAAGAGGAAGTTTTGGTATATTACTATTATTAATATCCCCTACATCATGCTATTCTTCTGTATTGAATATTTAACCTTGTTGTATATATATAACTCTGATAAATATGTGTAGATTTTAATCAAATGTATAGTAAACAGCTTCATGACCTGTTATGTGATTGTTATATTTTTACGTTCCACTGTGAGATTCTGTGTTTGTTTTCTTCTT
Source organism: Allium cepa (assembly GCA_030765085.1). Lineage (NCBI taxonomy): Eukaryota > Viridiplantae > Streptophyta > Magnoliopsida > Asparagales > Amaryllidaceae > Allium > Allium cepa. Next base: position 8,238,869 of record CM060941.1, read on the forward strand.
CTTTTCTTTTTCTTATCAAACACATTGATTATCTACATTCTGGATGCTTTAAGTTGGACATGTGTGGATTATTGTCAATTTAAACCTTCCGAATTGTGGGTCGCCAAAGATATGGCGCTGTCAGCATCCGAAAGTATCGTTGACAGGCCTACACGCAGTTTCTTTTATATAAAATCAGCTGTAAGTTTTAACATTTAACTATATATTGACCACGTTGTATATGAAAGATCATCCATTAATAAACCATAAAATTAAATTTCATCATTTATTTCCTATCATTTAAACATTAAATACACACATTATTTGAAATAGTATTAAACATAGTACATAACAATAGATATGAATTTCCCATCCAACTTAGTATGAAATGTTATTTCATTTTTAGAATACATTTGTACTATGGAAAAAATTAGAATAACAAAACCTTCAACCAAAGACATAATTTTCTTAGAGGGATTACATTAACACACAATTTGGACGTGCATAATACAATTGACAAATAACATCGAACTTCAAGACATTATGTCAAATTTCACTTCCGGTAATATTTTTATCAAAATTCAAATCTGACACATAATTAAATAAGCAATAAATTCCAAATTTGGATGTTACACGACTATTTATATAATTTACAAATAACATCAAAACTTCAAGACATTATGTCAAATTTCACTTCCAATAATATTTTTATCAAAATTCAAATCTGATACATAATTAAATAAGCAACAAATTCCAAATTTGGATGTTACATGACTATTTGATGGTATTCCTGTTTTTTAGATTTCTTACTGCAAAAAGATCTATACATCAATTGGTCTTGTGAACGTAAGAAACTATATATACTGGGTTTTGGAACTTATAATTGCAAGAAGTTATAATTGTGTATACAAGATGACCAAAAAGGTTTTATTGGATCGATAATACATCAGTTAAAATATTGATATTTCATATATCCAACAATAGTTGAATAATATTGAATGTTTACATGATAAAATATTGAAACTACACTAAAAATTAACGAATCCAGTGTCTAGTTTTTGTCGAAAATTGATAAAGCATCCCGATTAAAGTGTCCCACGTAATGTGTTTTGGCACTGACGTAATAATCCCTATAATAGTTACCTCAATAAAATCACTGACATCTATTAGTTTCAACTGTTGAATATGCTAGTGTATGATTTTTGTTTGATGACAACAAACATATATTTAAGATTTTGAATTTATTAAATGTATTTGATCATTCAATTTGCTCCCCCTATTTGAATGCTTCCTCTCTACAACGTACATGATTTTTGTTTGATGATAATAAACATATATACATTCATTTAAATGTATATATTAATGTCCTATTTTATTTTCACATAATTAAATAAATATTTGTTGAATAAAATAAATAGCACAAAATTTAAATTCAAGCACATATTTTATTCAAACAGATATTTTATTACAATTTTGAACAGTACAAATTTAAGCTCTCACTATATATATACACACAAATTTCCATTGCAATACAATTTTTCACTGTACAATGTTTATATACATTTGCACCTCACTACATATCACTCATTCACTCGTATTTTATCTTCAACTCTACTCCAGCCCGAATCCAGCATCTGAGCTATCTGAAAAATAAACAATGACGCAGTAAAATTTAAAAAAAAATATTTTTATAGTGTAAAATATAATGTGTTTTGAAAATATTATTTGCATCAGTTATTTAGGTTGTTCGTCATCATTTAATTTTGAATTCATCTTACACAAACAACCTATGACATGCACAGTGTATCATTGTACATGCCACAAGACCGTGCACACCGATATACACTTGATAAAACTACAGGAACATGTGAGCACAAGATCAAACCCAATCAAAAGCTAGGCTCAACTCAAGTGCAATATAAATAAAATCACGATACGAGCACAAGGTCAAACCCGAGCCAAAGCTAGGTTCAACTCGGGTGCAATACAAAAACAAAAATAGAATGGTCAAATTTTAATGACTGGAACAAGCCTCGACAAAAAATTCAATATGTACACTGAAAACAACTCAAACCAGTGGAACAAATGCTTCAGACCATACTTAAATTGCAACAAAACTAGAGTATGAAAACAGTGAACAATGGAATGCAACTGAGGTGAACACATACATATATACATATATAAATGTATGTATACAAGTGGAAATGACCAGCTTTCAAAGTGCAGACAAATTCCAAAATCAAGACGAAGTCTGAAAACAATGCAAGCTTGAATCGAAGTATGAAAATAAAGCAGCTTGAACTAGACTGCAAATGTATATGATCATACTTAAATCAACTCATCACAAAAATGCAAACTACAACAAAGGTATACAACAACCAAGTGAAGGACAGAGGCAACACGCCAGTTGACAATACAAGTGCAGACTGCACAATCAAGTTCAAATGCAAACTGGCTCAAGGCTACAACCAAGTACATATGCATACACACAAGTGTACACAAACTACATGTATCAAAACCTGACATCGAAAGGTACAAGTGCAGGTTTCAAATTTTAACAATTCGGTGGAAACTAGAAATATACAAACTGCACATGAAACTATTGGAATCAGACTCAAGTAATCACAAGAAAACAATGAACTGGTCAGAGCAATCCAATCTGTCAACAAGCTTCAAGCAAACTACATGGAAATGTACAACTGAATACAAGTGCATAACATAACCAAGGCCAAATGAAGACAACAGAAGTGTAGACCCATGAAAATTGAAATAAAATGATGTATATATGAAGTCCCAAATCAACAACAGTTCAACATGCTCATATGTACAAAGTGAAGTCATGAAACATCTTCAACCAGATACACTAAACAAGATGATCTGCCTCGAAGCAACAACTTAGTGCAAACACGTATGGTTGGACACAAGAACAAGAAAACAAATGCATTCAGACTTAAAGTAACTGGACAGACCATCAACCACAGTGCAGCTCAAAGACAGTTTCAAAAAGACCACAACAATGAATTGATCAGAAGCATACATATATACATATGCAATACGCATGAATAGATATACATAAATATATATATACACACACACACATATACATATATATACATATACATATATAGACAGTGCACATGTAACCAGGACCAGTGAATCAGATTACAAGACCACTAGTGAAACAAAAAACAAATGAACACAACATCATACATACATATGATTATATGCAAGCAAGGCTACAACTTCAAGTATATTACATGGTGCAACAAACAAGCATACATATATACATGCACAAACACACATGTATACATGTATATATGTATGAAGACAATTAACTCAAAGCAAACCAGTCATGTATGCAGTAATAACAAGGGGTGCAACAAGACTCAAGTGAAACAGAGTGACATACAAATTTACAGTAAAAACTATGAAGCCGTGGATCAAATTTGCAGCTACAAAAAAAATCAAGGTAAAGTTCGAACAAAGTCACAGGAGAAAAGAAATTCACGTAGCAGGTTTTACAAGTTTCAAATCAAGTCAAAGCCAGGCGATAACACTGATTGTTTTCAAAATAAACAAATCAAGTCAAAATGCCAAAGAATCAAAGCCGTGGTGACCAAGGCATAATCAAATAAGTAAAATTTATCGCAAATTCAAAGTGGCCGAAGTCAAACCAGAAAAGAACAGAACCACAACCAAAGCAAAATCAAGCCGTGATAATCAAGCAAAGGGATATATGAATTGAACTAGTCTAATCAAATCGTATGCACTCAAGCAAAATCGAACGGCAGAAAAAATTATCAGACGAATTCATACGAACGAAAATAAAGGGAATCGATCCCTATTTAAACCGTTAACATCATCGACATGTAGAGCGATTGAGTTCAAAGCATATCAACGAGAGTAATAAAGAAAATCACATACCAAATTTATCCAAATCGAACTCGGCAAAAATTGAAGCAGCCAAGTATGGTAAAAGCAAGACGATCAATCAACAAAGCAACACGAGACCATCTATTCGAACGATCAATTGAATCGGCCTGCTCAATTATCACGAAGCCCTAATATTTTCTTAAAGAGGAACGAAAGAGCAAAAGGCATACATTATTCACAAAGCAAAGAATACAACCGATAACAATATAAAAAGGATAAAGGGAAAATTTTTTACCACTTTACTTATTTGGGCCGGCATTTTTAATTTAGGCTTTAAAATTTGAAAAACTAGGGTTTTACTGTTTTTATGTTGCTTTTTATCTATAATTTATTTTTAAACTTCCGTAAATTCTAATCGTGCGACCAAAGGACAAACGGTGGTGTAGTTCGAGAATTCGCAACTTAATGGCTGAGTTATGGTAGAGTTTTGAGCATAGAGCTAGGTTAGTCGATAGCAGGTGTCGCGAGTTTACGTGTGTATGCGTCTGACTACTTAATTTCTAACAGAAACCTTGAGAGCAACACGTAGACAGTGTTTTGCCGAAACCGAGTAAATTTGTATTGTACTATTTCTGCTTATAATATTATGCTATTATTTGTGCTGCTATTATTCGAATATTACATGTGCTGCAATTATTTTATATATTTCCGCGTTAACTTTTATAATTGATAGTATCATCTTATTCAGACCCCACTTTAGGACGATCCTACGCAACTAGTACAAAGATCTGAAAGCTATAATGTTCAAGAACATCTTTAATAGAAACCTGGAAGAACTAATTAGATACTAGCATGTCTTTTTTGTAGTTTGTTTTGTCAACATACTCAACTAACACGACAAGATCTTCGACCTGCATATGATGGATAGGAAAATACGTTCATGCTGTACTTTCGTTTTATCTTTAATAACTGCTTCAGGTTCAGCATTATGCTGCCATTATAAAACAAAAGGTCAAATTTTGGTGAACATTTGCATTTATTTATGGGCATACACAATGTAAAAATAACTAGAAAAATACGAAACAATAGGTAAAAAAGCACAAAAGCTAGCACCAAAGAATACTTTCATGCAAAAAGCATCTGTTGCACAAGTTCCATCAACGCATCTATGGGCATAACATCATACTGCATTCAGTAACAAAGTTCCATTAGCCGATGTAATTCAGATTACCCATAGTACACTTGTCAGGCAATCTTGGAATGAATATGTATATCAGATAGAATCAATTTTGTGTCCTATAATTTTTTATCTAGCCTTCGCTTCCTTATTCAAAAGAAATTCGGATACATGTATGATTATAACATTACAAACCACATTTGTAAAGAAACATTGCGTGTATGATAATAACATTAGGAACTAAATTTACAGAACATAACATCTAATATCTTTTAAAATCATTTCATTCACATTCAACAATTAACGTAACATAGTACGAAGGTATCGCCAAGAGCCTAAAAGGATAAAACATATCGGGATGCAGAGAATAGTCCAGTACGATAGGTATCGCTATTGCAAAAACCCGTGCACATGAATTATTTAGGTTAAAAATGTTGAAACCATATATCCCAGGTACTCAAAGCAGATAACTATTTTTCATGTTGCATGGATCACAACCAGAAAAATGATAAAACATAATGTATTAGAGTTGTATAGTTAAAGCGCTTAGCAGTTTCATAACGATGAAGGTGTAAAAAGTTATAGCAGAGATAAAGCGTGCATATAAAGAAAAATAACGGATGTGCAAAAAAAATTCATTAGGTATAAAACCAAATATTTAAAGTTAATTTACTTTCATCTTCACACCATTTGTACGTATTAAAAAATGAAATATTGTTTAATTTTATATAACAAAACCGAAGAATACCATGATATATACAATCCGAATTTGATGACTATAATAGATTTCTAACTTATGTTGAGCATTTATGCCTTAAAATTAGGTAAAAACCCAACTTTTTTTATTTGGTTCAAAAGAAAACTAGTCAAATCAAACTTTCTATATTAAAATTGCTGAACATATATAAAGTTTCTATATTAAAATTAGCTTCTTTACCCTCTTTTTTTAATATAGAAAGTTTAATATAGAAGGTTTTCTTTTACTATAGAAAGTTTAATGTAGAAACTTTCTCTTGGTTGTTAAATCAAACTTTTTTTATTTGGTTCAAAATAATATCAATGGCACTTTTTTTATTTGGTTCAAAAGAAAACCAGTCAAATCAAAAGAAAACCAGCCAATATCACCTTCCGAGCCCAATAATCTGTACTTCAAACTCTCCTGGGAACATCAAATATAGAGTTATAAGTTTTAACTACTAAGAGAAGCTAAAGAAGCTAATTTTCCTAAAATTGCCACTGTTTATGATAACAAATAAACACTAATGTTTGTTGATGCCAAATCAAGGTGCACACCTCTGAACAAAGTATACTTTAGTCTGGCGATCTCTTAAAATGGAGTACAGTCTTCGTACATAACAATTCAACAACTAAAGGTAGTATTATCGTCTAGGGATATATAAGTATACTTACTATAAACAGATATGAATAAATATTTTTGTGTGTGTGTTTGCAATAACAACATTAATATGAAATATGGACATGGATAAGATTACTTAGTGGATATATATATGCACTTAATCACTTCCTCATTCTCCCTCAACTGACATAGTCAAGACTAACACAGACAGTATATACGTCTGCAAGGTATTTCTGCTACAGAAATATGGATAGTTTGTTTTGTGGAAAAGCTATCGCATATGTAGGTCTATACTTATCTACAGTTGTGTGCCTTCAACTCCGACTCTGCCATTGTCTCAAAATATGATTTAAGGGTTTCATAGTGGAGACGGAGAAACTTCAGAGGTTTGGGAACAGATGTCATCGAACTGGTTTCAATTCAAATTTCCTGCCTGATTCATTCAAAACATAATAATTGTAAAAAACTTAGCGCTAACTTACCCCTTTCAAAATATCTCTTTCACTTAAAAAAAACACACTCGGATCTCAACAAACTAACTTTTATCTATTGAGAAAAACATTATAACCAACTACGATCATATTTGCAAAGGAAAATAACTAAAACAACCTCATTTAGCATGTCTGATTATCCATTAATCTACGGGCAGCTCTCTGTTATACTCCCTCTCTTTGTATTTTTAATCATCTTTTTTGACAGACTGCTGCGATTTTTCTCCCTTGTTTAGTTGACTTTTACAATAAGTTTTCTTTTTGCAACAAACATAGTTATTCAAACCATCAGTGGGCCTTTAGCAATAGCTTCATTTATTTCCTTTTTTAGCTTTCTTTATAAAGTGAAAAAATATACATGACTATCATATTAAGTTCAAGCAGAAAAAATCAAGCAATTGCTTTTTTATTGAAAAATAAATAAAAACTGCTTGCATTCCATCATTGATCTCTTAAGTATATATCCCCTAGGGTAACATGCAATTACACGGTAACTCCTGAATCTCTCATAACAAGTTTTATTCTAAATTCTGATAATGAGTATATGTTATACCTAAGTTGGTTGTAACAAAGCTGTGAACTAAGATAGTATGAGTTACTATCTACCGTGTTCTGATTATAGTTGAAGGTCGTAATATAGTATATGGTGCTGACTTACTGTGTTCTGTTCTTTAATAAAAAGGAAATATTTGCAAAATGGTTAGCATCACAAGTATCAATATTACTACCGCATGCTTTCAAGAGCTAGTTGCTAGGTGTCGGGGTCTGTGTTCTGAACTCTTTCAACATGCAGTTTCAATTGCTGCTTCAACACCAGATCTTCATCAGACTGTATGAAATTGAAATAAAGGATCCAAATTATCAGCTAACCCAGACAAAAAACCTACATGAATAACATTAATTTATAAGAAGATTGTAATTTTATCAGAACTTCATTCTTTTTATCATCTGTCTTTTTATAATCTTTCTTTTTCAGATCTTTTGAGATGGATGAATCAGGGTTAGGGTTTTATTGGAAGCCTTCGTGGTTTCTGTAAATAGACATTAAAGTAAAAAATGACCGGAACATATAAAAATCAGTAATGCCTTGGACCTCATATTTATGGAATACATACACATCACAAAGGATGCTTATTTACGACTATGCATCCCATATTATACTCTAAATATGTTGTAATTTTTAAATGCTAACTGAAATTATTGTAAATAATTTTAAAACATTGTGGTGGTCCCTATTGATCATTATATCTTGTTATTCTTATTTAAGAAAGTATGACTATCGGTTATTTCTAACATCTTATGAAACAACAATCACACAACACACGCATGTATTTCATTCTGCAGAAAAGGATTTTGAATTTAGACATATGTGTGTGCACTACTTTTTTATCTGTTTCTTTGACTACAGAAAGCAGATCCAAGTAGATATCCATTAGTAATTTTGATACTAAAAAGATTAATTTTCATTAGTTTTATGAAAAGTAAAGGAAAAACATAGCAAATGATCGAAGAATCAATACAAGTTGTTACTGTCATCCGTGATTCCGGAAGCATGAGAGGATGTCGACATTGAGGATGTCGTACTCAAAGGCTAAAGTATCTCGCGTTCTTATAAAGCATTCCGCATTTCACTGTTATTCACAAGGGAACGTGATGTCGAACTGGAGGGCAACATGGTTTGACGCGCCAATCAACAAAGCAAGAAAGACAAGTGAAACTGATGTCGTTGGCAGGATGCCGCCCATCATAGATATAAAAGCCAATGTCAAAGAATAGCAAGTGAGAGAATATCGAGAGCCTACAATGATGTCGCATACCATCAATTTCGCATATCCTCAGGGAAGTGAAAATATCAAAGAAAAACATATCGCAAGTCATCAATGTGCTTAGAGATGTCGTATATCATTGATGTCGCAACTCGACCAAATCGCATATCACCAGTAAATGATGTTGTAGGAAGCCAACACTACACTTCATCAAGTCAAGAGTTGATGTCGAATTTTGGGCGATGACGCCTCCAATCGATATCGCATGCTATCAATTCAATAAAGGCGTGATACATAATTAATGTCGCATCCCTTTAATGCCGTCTTTCTTCGATGTTGCACCTCATTGATATCGCAAGTTACCCGCCTTCAAAGAATGTCGCAAGGTGGCATTGATGTCGAAGATCTTCAGTATTTGTAAGAGCACCAACAAGGGTACCGTAATTTTTCAACCTTTAAATGATATCGCATGATTTTACCTCATGGGTTGATACCAAAGGCTATTAAGGCGGAGTGGATTTTAGGTGTTAAAACATGATGTCGTAACTCGTCAATACATAAAGGAATGTCGAAGATCATTAAAATAAAGCATAGCGCTAGGCGTCATCGAGATAGTTGATGCCGAAGGCCAAGCATGCCGAAGTGACACGTGACAACCATGCCACACCTCTCAAACCTTATAAATACGGACCAGGGGCATGAAGGAAAAGACGATTAATTCTTCCCTCATTTCTTACTTTTAAACTTTGTAACCCTAATCAATTTGGGGATTTTAATGTCAATTATAATCTTGCAACTTTTTGCAAATAAGGGCTTGTACATTTACAATCACATAAAAAATGAATAAAGAGACAAGACTTATTATTCTCAAGCATATATGACTTCAACATGACCATTGGCTTCACTATTAAACATTTCGTACTACTGTGACATTTGCAAATAAAGCTTTGTATATTCAACAATCTCATAGCATACCAATAATGATTTCTTAAGTCATGACTTGTTTCAGATTCTCAAGCACTTATGATTTCGATCATAACTTGTTTAGAATTTCCAAGCGCTCATGATTTCAAGATTAATATGAATTCAACATGGAGCATCCGCCCTTCTAGCTAACTAGCCTAGGATTTCTTTTACCAACCAAGCCTCACTCTCCTTACACTTTTGGAGTTGACGAATAAATTCGTTAACACAAGTATTGGAGGCGTGGTTGTAATACAAAATGAAAATAGTATGATTTTTTTATCACAAAAAGCTTGTGTTAAGAAGCACATAAAAACTTCATTTGATTTACTTTCTGATTTCAAACTCTATGACCATTTATGCCATTCAGAAAGCAAGGTTCAAGTAGATATTTATTAGTAATGTTGATATTAAAAATATGAGTTTTCATTAGTTTTATGAAAATGTAAAGTAAAAACATAGCAAATGATCGAAGAATTAATACAATTGTTGAATACAAGTGTAATACAAAATGAAAATATTATGATTTTATCATAAAAAGCTTGGGTTAAGAAGCGCATAAAAACGTCATGTAATTTACTTTTTTGATTTCAAACTCTTAAGACCATTATGCCATTCACCTAAAACGTTGAGGTGGTCCTTAGTGATCATTTTATTTTGTTATTCTTATTTAAGAAAGTATAACATCGGTTATCTCCAATATCTTATGAAACAACAATTACACAACATACACGTGTATTTCATTCTATAGAAAAGAATTTTGAAGTTTAGACATATGTGCGTGCGCTACGTTTTTTTATTTCTTTCTTTGACTACAGAAAGCAAATCAAAGTAGATATATATTAGTAATTTTGATACTAAAAATATGAATTTTCATTAGTTTTATGAAAATGTAAATGATTGAAGAATTAATACAAGTATTCGAGGGGTAATGGTAAAACGAGATAAAGTAGTATGATTTTATCATTAAAAGCTTGTGTTTAGAAAGCACATAAAAACTTCGTGCGATTTACTTTTTTGATTTCAAACTCTATGACCCTTTATACCATTCACCTAAAACATTAAGTTGGTCCTTATTGATACCTTATCTTTTTATTCTTATTAAAAAACTAAAACAAACGGTTATCTCCAATATTATATGAAACAACAATTATACAACATACATGTATGTTTCATGCTGAAGAAAATGATATTGAAGTTTAGACATATGCGCATGCACTACTTTTTTTATTTCTTTCTTTGACTATAGAAAGCATATCAAAATAGATATTTATTAGTAATTTTGATACTAAAAAGATGTGTTTTATTAGTTTTATGAAAATGTAAAGGGAAACATAGCAAATGATCGAAGAACAATACAAGTATTGGAGGGGTGATTGTAATATAAAATGAAAATAGTATGATTTTATCATAAAAAGTTTGTATAAGAAACACATAAAAACTTCGTGTGGTTCACTTTTTTTGATTTCAAATTCTAAGACCATTTATGTCATTCACCTAAAATATTAATTTCCAATATAATTGCATAAAATACACATGAAACACACAATATCACTATTTAACTCTATCAAAATCTATATTAATCACTCGTTTAAAATAAGATTAAATGACTAAAATCATTCATGTCAATTTATAAAAAAAAGTATAATGTCAATCATGATGCCTCAATATTTGACTAAACAATCAATACCAACTAGGTATATTTCTAGTTTCAAAGTAGAATACTAGGAACTATTTTCGAGATTAATTATTATACTAATACAAATATTTATACAAATACAATTCCAACAACAGAAAAATTATAACATTTAAAAGTAATTAAAAACATTCGAAGATAGAGAGAATGATAAAGTAACGTGCCAAGTTTTGCATTTTCATTCACAATTATATCCAAATATTAAACAATTTTGGACTTGATTAAAAAAACCGCGTAAGGATTTATTTAAAACTTCAATGCTTAAAAAAAAATTATGTTAAAAATTAAAATGCACTTAGTAACTTAGCTCATCTGCTATCAAATCATATGTCCACATGTGCACTTTTCAATGTGGACCATAGAAGAAAAATTAAATAAACTACTAATAATAAAAAGAGCAATTTTTTAAAAAGGATTTTTAGGCTCAAGGAAAAAGTTGAAGAAAAATTTAGTTTTAGGGACAAAAAGTTTGCCTTTAGGTTGAAAGACACTTTTTAGTGTAAATCACAGAATGATAGTTGCAATTATCATTTTCTGTTCATACTGAAAAGCGTCCACCAGACTAAAAAACAAACTTGTTGTCCTGAGACTAATTTCTTTTGCAACGTATTCTCTGTGCCTATTTTCCTGTTTTTTAAATTATTACTGAAATTTATAGAATTTTGTTATACTCACACAACTTGAAATCAAAAATACTGCTTTCCAGTGAAGATTTTAGGGTACCGAGTCGATTTTGGGTGATACGGCACAAAAATGGTATAAATTCATTGAATTTCATCTCTTTTAGTACAAAATTAGATTTCATATTCCGGCGATTGTAATGTTAGATCTCATTTAACAATTGCCAGCTTGAAATGAGGGACATTAACTGGAAGAGGATAAATATGAGAATGAGAGTTGAATTTAGGTGTGTATCAACTTCCAGTGATGAATGATCATTTTATGGTCTATCGCCATTGTTTTCTTTCTAATAGAAAAAATGGAAGAATTTTTGGTTTCTTGATTGATGGTTAATTCATCATTTTAACATATCCTAATAAACATTATATCATGTGAGTAACAAAAATAAACATTATCAAATACTACATATCACTAACAATCAAACATGACCTAATACTACATATTCACTAACAATCAAACATGATCAAACACAATCAAAATTTAACCTTATTATTCTACTCTTGTTGGGATATAAAAATAACAAAGATAAGAAACAAAGATCTACTATACTATTCGATAAACTAGCAGCCTTTTATAATATGCTATTACATAACGAACGAGAACAAAAGGAAGCTCCTATACTCTAGGCATGATTTGCACAACAGTGGTGCTATGCATATAAACTAGGATAACTATGACATAGCAAAACAAATAAAATAAACATGCATAATAAAATATATTATTTTAACACTTCTCTTAAACTGGATATGTGTCAAACATATGGGACTCTTTAAATATATGGGACATTTAAGCTTAAAATATATAAGTTACTTTTCTAGCTTAAAATATATGGGACTTTTATTAAAACAGTAACGTCCATGCTACTTTAGCCACACCTGGTTGTTTATATAAATCTAGCAATCAAATAAGTTCGAGTTTAGCTTAACCTTCAACATCCCGCCTTAAACTCAGACTTTTACGGCAACACTCACTTATGTTTCCAAATGTATGGTATTTTCACTTGCAAAGCTTTTGCAGCAATATCATTTTAAATGGCCTTGTAAGAATATTTGACATCAACTACTAGATCTTCTGGCTTATTGAATGTGCTCATGTTGGTTGACGTTAACTGTTTTGCTACTGTTGCGCCATGGTAAATGCATTTTGATTTCATTCTAGGAGTTCAAACTTCACAGTTGGCTACAATTGGGTCATCTTGGTACTGCAGTACTTTCGTCTCTTCTTCGGCAAACTAGAGCCGCGGCTCTTTCTTATATACTAGTTGAGTATATATGAAACCAAACATGCCTAATTCACTAATAGGCATACCTATTCATCTACAGGATCTCATCCAACAATTTTCGAGCACACTTTAAATTGACCTTTTATATCAACCATTCTACATGACATTATCAAACAATGCCCCTGCTGTGTTAGTAATCAAATCTAAACTGATTCAATCCCAAGTAGAAATAGTGACTTTTAAGCTTTCTTGTCAAACAATTACTGGAACCACTCTTTAAACACTAACCGTGGCTAGAAAAGTAACTCAAACAATGCTACGGTACTTTCCAAGAGGTTCCATCGTGCCAGGGAAGTTACTGGAACCACTCTTTAAAAGAATTTTGTGTTCTATATAGTGGATTATGAGGAACAAGAATGAACCAGAGAGATTGTTTTCGGAAAACTATATTTGGCATGGTAGTTCATTTCGTGGAATTAAATATATGGGAAAACTTGTGGCCAAAACTTTGCGATGTTTTAAGCTACTTTGGACCCGGCAGACAATAGCATGTGAGCTATTGATGCCGGAAATCAAAACATTCACGATCTAAAAGCCTGCTCTGATACCACTGTTAAGTTAAGAAACGGACATCTACTGTGTTATATTGTTCAATAGACTAGCAACCTTTTATAATTGACTATTACATAACGAGAACAAAAGGAAGCTCCTTTACTCTAAGCATGATTTGCACAACAGTAGTGTCAAGGCTACAAGCTAGGATAACTAAAACAAACAAAATAAACATGCATGATAAAATATATTATTCTAACAACTATAGTTAGAATTGAACTTTGATTACTCATAAAAGTATTGAAACAATTAAACTCAATCTACCACAAGGCCTAGCTCAGCCCAAAAGTAATCTTCTCAATTTTCCCTAGTCTCTCAATCGTAAATCAAATTACCAGCTAATGTCCCTCAATTCAATCTACCACAAAGAGCCCTGAATCAGCCCAAAAGTAATCTTCTCAATTTTCCCTAGCCCTTAATCCTAAGTATCATTTATTTGTCGTGTATCCAAGAATTTCCCTATACACAACCAATCACCAATTACACAATTATTCATAATTCATTTGAAAAAATTACCATTAATCTACACAAGTAAACAACAATGTTAAATGACAATTAAATAAACTACTGAGAAAAATCAAAATTATCAAAAATATTACTGAGCAGCGGATGTACAAATAGCAAACAAACTGAAATGAACGAGATAGCCAAATTACCTTTTTCGAGGCTTTTACGTCAGCTAAATCATAGCGAGGAAGAAAAAGAAGGATATAGGGTTCAGTGACTGTCGTGGAAGAGAAACGAATGATGGACATACGGCGCGAATATGTACAATTAATTCAGCTACGCGAGACGGACACAGGGTTTTGAAGCATTCTTAATGGGCTGGGCTTTATTTCTTCTTGCACCTCCCAAGTTATCCTGGGCTGTAACCCACTAGCACTTTTAAAGATAACATTCAGTTTTAAATGTGAACTAGAAGTTTCTAAGCCGATCTCATGTGGATCAACTAGCATAAATATGATAATAATAAGTTATGTGCATGTGGATTTTATTTCAAACTAATATTCATTGTCGTCTAATAGATGGAAATTACGCACGCATTGAAAGAAAACGACAGAGACAAAAGACAAAGGTAAAAACTGATACTAATGTAAGATTTTAAACTATAAAATCCAACGTAATTGTTTCAACTTGTAACAAAATGGTATTGATGTCCACACCATATAAAAAAAATATGTAAGCCAATATTTATTTCCAATGTGTATCCATAATTTCCTTAATTCTTTCCAAAATTCTACGGTAGTGATAACGGTTGGTTATTAATTTTTCTTGATGTCATATGATATGATATATGCATTCGCAAATGCTTATTTACCTATACTTAAGATGGTAGAATGTTGTGCAAAAATTGCACAAATGCAAAAAAAACAATAAAAAATATCTTTATTTGTCAATTTGAACATCGCTCAATCTAGCAACAATTATTTTATTATCCCAAATAAATAGTAAACAACTGTAAAGAAAAAAAAGACGTACAATAGTTACAGATTCCACTATCATCAAGATAGCATACGTCTAGTCCAAAGAAAAGAGATTTTATTACTCATGTGAGAGTTACAAGAGATTACAAGAGAGGGGTTTATATACCAAAGACCTAAATTCATATTAACAAAAATGGACACTCTATTAGAGGATCGTTGGTTGAATGATGAGATATGTTTACAATAAAGTCCACCCTCAATACATAGTGAGAGTCATCGATTAAATTACCAATATATGGTAAGAAGATAATAAAGTTACCATTGGTGCAAATATAACAAGTAATTCACTCATTCCTTTAATTTGCAAAGATGAAAATAAATAATCCCAAAGCAATACGTTTACTGCAAAAGAAATAATACGCATATTTTTTTTAGCATATATATATGTTATTCCATAACACGTGTATCTATTTATTTATTTGTCATCTCATGCAAATGCAATCCAATAATTTGTGCATTTCCATATTAAAAATAATAAAACAACGTAATTACTTTCCTTCTTACCATAACTTCTTCCTCACAATGTTCCCAACGACCTTTCGTCTATTTCATACCGAAGAACACATAATTCTCTTCAAAATGACTTATAATTTAAATTGCAGAATCTCCACAAGAAGTACTATAAAAATTTATGTATTATTTACAAGTTCAATAATTCATTTTTAAATCATTCATATATGTTGGTGTTATACTAAATTTTTATTTATAAGTATTAATTAGAAAAAGTAACCAAACTTAAAAGCTTGTATACGACGTGTCTCTTCTTACTTACAGCAGAAGTTTGGTGTCCATTTTTTATAACTGCTCTCTACTCTCTCAAACTTGTCAAACAACAGTTAAAAAAGTTGACTAGATAACCGCGAGACACGGCCATTGATAACATAAACATCCAAAGGAAAGAATAAATGATCAGTTATGACAATATAATTATTCTATTTTAGACATGAGAGTCCCAAATTATACTGTTGTTAGATTTCATTTCTTGTTCAAGTCCATAGGAGATGAACCTTCCCTTTAAACTCTCTAATTGTTGCAACATGGTTCCTCTACTGGACTATATCTCTAATGCAACATTAATAGATAATGTTTTCCTCCCACTCTATTATAGCATATTCCACCGTATAAAAGCTATAACTTGCATATTTAATTGTATACAGTAGAGATGCTCTAATGAGTACATTTTTCTACTGTTTGGTCTCGATTAAAGAGGTGGAGTTAATGTAGCATCCTTGATGCAATGACACTTGTAGATTAATCTTCCATTGATTATATAATAATTTTGAGATGATTCAAATGGCATGTATGGTAAACTACACGTATTTTATTTGGTTTAACGTGCATGTTGTTAAATCCACTTATTTTAATATATGAAGAAATGATGCCTTGAAGACAACAAAGGGAAGGCATTTATTTTTCATGCATGTTCACAATGAATAGGGAATGAATTGTTCCGTTATAAACTCTAAAATGTTGCGTACCCTGCAAAAGTCATTATATGCTCTACTGCATTTTCTAATGTCTCATTACATGATAGCAAATCTTTCTAACCCTTTATTTTATGCTTCCTTTAGTTATTAGGTTCATGAATTCTAACGAGTACAATGCGTTGAAAAAAAAAAGTGAAACGTGTAGGTTTTTATCATAAATAGAATGTTGATTGGAATCTGATAAAACAAAAGAAAATCGCATATAAGGTGACAAATGAGTATAACATACACACATGCATACTGCAATGTGCCTTTTCTTTTCTTTTTTTTAATTCGCTTGCAACATGTGTAGGGCAGGGGTTTATTCTTGTTAGCTAAGAACAAACGACACTAAAATTTTGTAAAGTGCTTGTATAACTACTTGACTTGTCTACTGAAAGAATTGAAACAAAACAGGATGAGAATTTTGAACTAAGTTTTGTAGTTACTTCCAGTCTTTAGCGGGATGGATGTTGACAAGCGACGTCGACTGCCCGTGTGTATGTCCTAAAGTGTGTTCGACGAACTTGTTGTTTGGACGGTTGACTTGTAAAAAAAAAATTAGAATTATGGATTTGTTCATCCGAGAGCATGTTTGTTGTTTGAGGCATAGCCTCATTGTGGTGAGGTCACTCTGGCGGAGGTAGCAAGCAATTTCTTCTATGTTGAACCCCAACCTGGTGGGGCAACACCGACGGAGGAAGATGGAAAGTTAAGAGTGGACTAACCTCGTCAAGTTGGGGTCGCTCCAACTCGATCGAGTATGCAACACTGTACTACGAACGCAAGAATCTAAACCACGGGGACAAGTTATACACGCTCACCTTTGCACCAGTACTCCTTTGGCCTTGGGGAACGACCAGCATTACGAACAAAGAAATCGAGACCACTGTGTGGATACACTACAAGAATTACTGTTTATAGCAACGGACGGGGGCAGCGGCCTCCAACGGCAATTGATCAACGGCTTCCAACGGCTAGCAACGGCAAGTTTTTTTCCGGAATTTTTTAATAACAAAGAACACTTGCCGTTGGACGCCGTTGGAAGCCGTTGTAAATATACCGTTGGCGGCCGTTGCAAACCGTTGGAAAACCGAGACTAACCTGGAGCACGATCTTCTTCCTCCTCATTCCTCTTTCACCCGAAATCAAATCCAAAAACCCCCATTTCCCCCCCCCCCCCAAAAAAAACATTTCCAACCCCATTTTATCCCCTTCTACACGTTCTAGCATCCCCATCTTCGTTTGCAAGCTTCACAACCTCCAGAATCAGGTATTATTTGCTAAAACCCTAATTTTGTTAAATTTTTTATTTTAGATTAAATTGGTAATTTTAATGTATGTATTGTGCTATTGTTCGTGTATTGTAGTGTATTGGACCTTAATTAATGTTATTAAACCAATTATTGCATGTTTAACTATGATTTGTTAAATTAGGTTTATTATTAAATTAGTTTCAAACTTAATAATTGTCACTAACCTAAGCATGAACCTCACTTGTTATTATATTGGTGATTGAATTGCGTAAAAACGTACGTAAAAATTAAGTGATTATATTGACATATAAATTGTTCACTTTTGACATATTATGATACGATATATACGTGATATAGTTTGTGCAGGACTGAATGTGATTTGTGATGCGATTATATGTACAACATTGTTCGTTTATTTTATACGTTGCACGCACACACTGGATTTTTTTTTGTTTTAGGAAAAAATCATTATATATGCGTTGATTCAACAATTTGTTTATTGGTATAAAAGTTTAAATTTTATGAAAATAAAATTTAAACTTTTATATCGCTAATTTAAAAATTTAAACCCTTAGAGTGTTTTTGGCCCCGTCTGATAAGTATTGTATATGATCGTTATGTGGATATTCGTTTTTTAACAGAACGGACATCTATATTCATCGTATACAGTATTTGTTGGATTTGTCCCTATATTGGACAAGTTACAAAACCAATAACGTAATTAAATCTCGTAAATCGTTTCAGTTTAAACGGTTCGCAAAATTTCGACAGCGCTTCTCTTTATGTTCCCTGTGTACACGCAATTGTGTACTGTTCAGGGAACTAAAGCGAAGTGCTGTCGAAATTTTGTTGGATCGTTTAAATTGAAATGATTTATGCGATTTAATTACGTTATTGTATTTGTAATGGGAGGTAGGATGACCCATCAACAAAGTGTCAATGATCAATTAATATCAAATTCGCTAATAAAATTGTTTAAATAGAATATAATATTCATTTCAAAATAAGCTTTAAGTATTATTTTAACAGATATAACAAAAACAATGTTTTTTTTGATAGGCAATGTGTGTAACGCCTTGGGTTTATTCATGTTAGTTAAGAACAAACAACGCTTAACTAGTTTTTTTTCACGTGGAGTGCTTATATTACCGACTTGTGTACTTAAAGAATTGAAAAATAGGGTGGGAATTTTGGAATTAACTTTGTAGTTACTTCCCTTCTTTAGCGTAGTTGATGTTGATGAGCGACGACGACTACTTATGTATGTCCCAAGTGGTCGGGCAATTAGTTGCCCGAACAATCATGCTTGTACTTGTAAAAAAATGATAACTATTGATTTGTTCACCAAAGAGGGTGTTAATTGTTTGAGGTCGAGCCCCATTATGGTGAGATCACTGCAATAGGGAGAGTAGGCAAGTTATGGATGACCTGACCACATCGGCTTGGGACCACTCAAACTAGACAGAGCGCAACACTGCACCACAAATGCAATAATCTAGACTACTACTTGAGTAATCACACTTAATTTTACACCAGTTCCTCCTTTTTACCCTTGTGCAAACGAGCAGCATCACAGACAAAGGAATCACGGCCACTACATGGGTGGTCGTGCCATCAATTCACCGATGCCTTTGGCATATATAGGAACAGTTTTTGGCTTGTGAATCCTCATGGAGCAATACACAATAGACACATTAATAAGGACCACAGCGTGGACGGTCTTTCTATTTAAGCCCCGGTGTCGCTGGCACGAACGAAAACATAGTTTTTCTCATACATCCTCATGGATCAATACACCACAGACGCGTTAAACAAGGCCACAACGTGGTGGTCTCGCCATTTATGCTCGGTGTTCCCGACATGGAAGAGATCGTTGTTTGGCTCGTTCATCCTCAAGGAGCGGTCTTGTACTTCTCTATTATGAAGGCAACTGCATGCAGCTCTCGCACTCTCAAAGAGGTCATTGACTTGACTTCCCCCGGCAAATACAAAGGCGTTGTGCTCGTACTCTCTTAGGATGGTCGTTTATTTTATCATAGGTGTTGAGCCCACATAGTTACCATACCTACATTTTGTTGATAGTGTTGTTGGGTTGAACTACCTTATTTATTTCATACAAAAAAGAGAGATTACGATCATCATGTGAAATGCGTATTACGGATCTTAAGGCTAGGATAAACACTAGAGGGGAGTGAATAGTGTTTTAAGGAATTACTAAATCTTTTTGGGTTTAATAATTAGAACACAAATGTATGCAATATTCAGACACAGATATTATCACAGAAACAAACACAGATGCAGAAATAAAGTAAAAGCAGTAAAGGAAAGAACACACCAGATTTTATACTGGTTCGGAGTTACCCTACATCCAGTCCCGCACACAAGTATGAATTTCCTTTCAAAAGCAATCTTTACAATTACACCCTCGATTTCAAGGCCACGAGGTACACCTCTCCAGATTCACTATCCTCTGGATAGAGATACTTGATTTACCGGGCAACAAGTTCACCCAATTGATTTCCAAGGCTACAATCACACCTTTTCTCACTTGATTGATTTCCAAGGCTACAATCACACCTTTTCTCGCTAAATTGGTTACAAAGAAGTCTATAACTCTGAATAGCACTGAGGATCTTGTTGAGATAGTGATAAAGAATCAAACCAGAAATGATCTAGTTAGATTCAATGGTGATTTCGGCAGAGTAATGGTAAAAACGTATATAAAGAAATGTGGAAGAAGAAGAGGAGTGAATACCAGAAAAATATGCTTAGAAATTCGTTGAAAACAGCCCATATTTATAGAAAAACAACAGCCATGTCCATTCGTGAAGAGATATGACGAATAGGTACTTCTTTTGAAATTCAAATTTTTGAAATCAACTGCCACTATGTCGACATGGGTATCTTGAGTATGTCGACATCCCAAAGGAAATTTTGGTGGTTTGTTTTTCTTTGAAAATAACTTTTATCTTATTTAAAACTATTTTAAACTTTTATAAATATACTTAAATATAGTTAAAATACATAAATAAATATAGAGAATAATATTTTGGTATATATAAAATTTTACTATAATTTTATATTTAAATCTAAGTATAAATATTAAAAGTTAAATATATTATTATTAAAGATAATTTAAAACCAAGGATAATTTGATTTTGAAATTAAAGATTATTTTGAGGCTAAAAGTATTTAAAATCAGGAAAGATGTTTTTGATTCTTTTAAAAGGAAGGTTTTGAAAACATTTTGAAAATAAGATATAATTTTATAAAATCATTTTAAATAAAAGTTAGCGGATACAAAACAACGTTCCACTAGATTTTTCGTAGGTTCCATTCTACTTAGGGTTCCATCCGTTTAATAGGCTCAAAGTGGATTCAATTGCACGAATAAATTAGATTTTAAAATGCCAGTGCTTTTCTAAGAGTTTTAACAAAATTCCTAATTAAATTACTTATTCTTGAAATCTTGAACTCTTGATAATCTCTAATCTTGATACTCTTGATATTCTTGATACTCATGAGTCTTCAATCTTGATATCTTGAATCTCTATACTGTACAGTCTTCATTCTTGGTACCTGCATGATTAAATTCTGCATATACATATATTTCTAACCTATAATGTTAGTATTTATATTTTATAATCTTACTCTAAGGTTGTTGTCATCAAAACCATCATCTCAAGGACTAACAATCTCCCCCTTTTTGATGATGACAACCTTTGTTTATAAAATATTACTTCTATCCTAATAACCCTCCCTAAAACTAATAACTCTCCCTTAATCTATGCCTAACTACCCTATTTTATATTTCTTCCCCTTTGTCATCAACAAAAAATTAACTCTAAACCATATAACTCCAAACAATATAACTTCCTTTAATCTAATACTCTATGACATGAGATTATAATGATAGTGTTACCATAAATAATCAATACTTAACTCTAAAACTAAAACTTAGTCCTAAACTACTAACTATCCTAACTGAGTATCCATATAATAATATTTTTAATAGAACACATATAAGAACACAACTTATTTATTAATCATATAGTTATATTTACATTTTCATGGGAATGTAAGAAAGAACATACAACAATAGGAAAAAGAGAAAAGAAACTGATGCGTGTCCTTGAAAATGGGAGATCTATGAACCGAACAATTTGGATAGTGGAAACAGAAATTTTCATGTTGTTCGACAAGATTTCCATCCTTATCAAAACACACTTCGCCAACGCAAACGAATTTGTCGTCATCTTCAGCGTGCTCTTCTTCCATGAAGGCTTCTTCTTCTTCTTCCTCGCTGTCTTCTTGCACTTGATCTCCTAAAGAATCTTCACCAATCAAGATCGGGTTAGCGTGATTGTCGATTAGAAATTTTTGCAAATTCCTAAGGATTTTGCCTTGCTTTTCTTGTTTTTTGGCCATTCTAAGTTGCACCACTTGAATTTCAGTCATTAATTGTAGTGCATCCTTCAGAGAATCCTCCATTTTCGTCACTCGAGTGAGCGTTGTTCGTTGAAACGGTCCAGAAGTAGGAGAAGGGAACGGAAAAGTTGAATTTTTGTTTGATTTGGAAGAGGAGGCCATTGATTATTTGATTTCAGAAGATAGAACAGAGAAATAACAGAAAGAATGAATATAATTTCGAAAATAAGAAGAATTTATAGCCAATTATTGGAATTTTGGTGGGAAAAAATTTCAAAAATAAAAAAATCATTGTATGTCAACATTTGTAGAGGGGGAATGTCGACATGGTGCTTGAAATTTTTACTATTTGATTTATTTTGATTTAATTTTTAATTATACTTTGTTATTTATATTTTTACATTTTAGTTATTGAACAAATACATAATTCTCTTCTTAATTTAGTAAATATGGATTCATTTAAGGGTTTTGTTAATATATCAGCAATTTGATTCTCAGAATTAATATAATCGAGAGTAATTACTACCTTATTTATATTATCTCTGAGAAAATAATGTCTTATATCAATATGTTTAGTTCGAGCATGTTGAGTAGTATTTTTGGATAAATTTATCGCACTAGTATTATCACAATAAATTGGTAATTTTGAGATATTTAAACCATAATCTTTTAAAGTTTGTTGCATATATATTACTTGAGAACAGGACAAGCAGCAGAAATATATTCTGCTTCAGTTGTTGATAAGGAAACTGTATTTTGCTTTTTACTAAAGCAGGAAATCAGAGAATGCCCTAAAAAGTGACAAGTTCCACTTGTACTTTTTCGGTCTGATTTACAACCAGCATAATCAGCATCATAGTAAGATATTAAGTCAAAAGAATCATTTTTAGGGTAAAATAAGCCATAATCAGAGGTGTGTTTAACATATCTTATGATACGTTTTACGGCTTTTAAGTGGGTCTCTTTAGGTTGGGATTGATATCTTGCACAAAGTTAAACACTATGCATGATATCAGGTCTACTAGTAGCGATATAGATTAGTGATCCAATCATTCCTCTATATAATTTTTTATCTACGTCTTTCGAGAGATCTTCTTTACTAAGTTACTCATTGGTTGCCATGGGAGTGGGTTTTCCACTCGCAGTAGTTAAACCAAATTTACTAATTAGGTCTTTAGCATATTTGAAATTATTTTGTTTTGCAAAAGCAAGTAGAATCCTAATGGCTTCTAATCTTGATACGGGAGCAAAGGTTTCATCAAAATCTATTCCTTCTTCTTGACAATAGCCTTGAGCGACTAAACATGCTTTATTTCTAACAACCTCACCTTGTTCATTCATTTTATTTTTATAAACCCATTTAGTTCCAGTTATAGTTTTATTTTCAGGTCTAGGAGCAAGTTCCCAAACATCATTTCTAGTAAATTGATTTAGTTCTTCTTGCATAGCCAAAATCCATGAATCATCAGTTGATGCTTCTTTTGGATTTTTGGGTTCAATAGTTGATATAAAAGCTACATTGCCCATTTGACTTAGTTGATTTCTAGTTTTAACAACAGATTGCATATCTCCAAGTATATTTTCAATAGGATGATCTTTTAAAAGTTTAATCCTTTTATTAGGATGATTAATTTCATTATTAGTTTCAGTTAACTCTTGATTTTGAGTGATTAAGTCCTCTTCATCATTTGAATCTTCAAAAATTTTGAGATTTTCATCAAATGAAACATGCATTGTTTCTTTGATGGTGTTATTTTTTAAATTAAACACTCTGTATGCTTTACTTCTATTAGAATATCCGATAAAGATACCTTTATCGGATTTAGGATCAAATTTATCTAAGTTATCTTTTGTATTTAAAATAAAACATTTACTTCCAAAAATTCTAAAATAAGATACCTTAGGTTTCTTTGAGTGAAGAAGTTCATAAGATGTCTTATCAGTTAAAGGTCTAATTAAAATTCTATTTAAAATACAACAGGCGGTAGCAACTGCTTCTTCCCAAAAATATTTTGGTAATTTACTATATGAAATCATAGTTCTCGCACACTCTTGAATCATCCTATTTTTACGTTCTACTACTCCGTTTTGTTGTGGAGTTCTTGAAAATGAAAAATTGTGAGTTATTCCATTTTTATTGCAGAATTCCTCAAACTTTTCATTTTCAAATTCACCACCGTAATCACTACGAATGGTTATAATTTTTAGAGAAAGTTGATTTTGAATCTTTTTTTGTAAAGTTCTTAAAACATTCAAAAGTATCATTTTTATGTTTCAAAAATATTGTCCATATAAATCTAGAATAATCATCTACAATTACAAAAAAATATTTACTATAATTTAGTGACAGAATTTGAGCTGGACCAAATAAATCAAGGTGAAGTAATTCAAGAGGTTTTGAGGTTGAAATCATATCTTTAATTTAAAGGAACTTTTTTTAAGTTTCCTAATTGACATGCATCACATAAACTATCTACTTTAAAATTCATTTTAGGGAGACCTCTTACTACATCATGTTTTGACAGTCTAGATAAGAGTTTGAAATTCAAATGCCCAAATCTCTTATGCCAAATCCAAGGTTCACTTGTATTTGCCAACAGACACTAGTCATCATTTGAAACTTTCATACTAAGAATATAAATATTCTTTTTCCTAATTCCCTCAAATATTATGGTTGATTATTATCTTCAATGTGACACATATCTTTTTCAAATTTAATTTTATATCCTTTATCGTAGAGTTACTTATACTTAGCAGATTATGTTTCAGATTCTTAACTAGCAAAACATTAGCAATAATAGGAGTTTCAGAGTTACCGACTTTGCCGATGCCAATCACATATCCTTTTGAATTGTATCCAAAGTTAACCAGCCCTCTGTCTTTGTATATCATATCATTCAACATATCTGGATTTCATGTCATGTATCTAGAGCATCCACTATCGAGTATCCATTTGTTCTTTTTGATCTGTAGAATTTGTTCGTTGTGGATTGATTCCTCAATCCCCATAAAGCATGTTTCCTGCACATCAAACAATTTTGGTAGACAACTTGAATTTGAACATTGATTATATGCAGACTCATGAGACAATGATGATCTGAATATTTCTAAACTAGTATTAAAAAAATTTAAACATAGCCATTTTAAAAACTTTTTCAAAAATCAGATTATGAAACTTAACCTTGCTCTGATACCAAATGTGAGAAATGCGGATTACGGATCTTAAGGCTAGGATAAACAGTAGAGGGGGTGAATAGTGATTTAAGGAATTACTAAATATTTTTGAGTGTATATTAATTAGAACACAAATGTATGCAATATTCAGACACGGATATGATCCAAGGCTACAATCACACCTTTTCTCGCTAAATTAATTACAAAGAAGTCTATAACTCTAAATAGCACTGAGAATCTTATTGAGATAGTGATAGAGAATCAAACCAGAAATAATCTAGTTAGATTCAATGGTGATTTTCGGCAGAATAATGGTAAGAATGTGTATAAAGAAATGTGGAAGAAGAAGAGGAGCGAAAACCAGAAAAATATGATTAAATTCGTTGAAAACAGCCTCTATTTATAGAAGAACAACAACCATGTCCATTCATGAAGGGATATGACGAATAGACACTTCTTTTGAAAATCAAAATTTTGAAATCAACTGCCACTATGTCGACATGGGTATCTTGAGTATGTCGACATCCCAATGGAAATTTTGGTGGTTTGTTTTTCTTTGAAAATAACTTTTATCTTATTTAAAACTATTTTAGACATTTATAAATATAGTTAAAACACATAAATAAATATAGAGAATAATATTTTGGAATATCTAAAATTTTTACTATAATATTATATTTAAATCTAAGTATAAATACTAAAAGTTAAATATATTATTATTATAGATAATTTAAAACCAAGGATAATTTGATTTGGAAATTAAAGATTATTTTGAGGCTAAAAGTATTTAAAATCAGGATAGATGTTTTTGATTCTTTTAAAAGGAAGATTTTGGAAACATTTTGAAAACAAGATATAATTTTGTAAAATCATTTTGAATAAAAGTTAGCGGATACAAAATAATATTCCACTAGATTTTTCGTAGGTTCCATCCTACTTAGGGTTCCATCTCTTTAATGGGCTCGAAGTGGATTCCATTACACGAATAAATTGGATTTTAAGATGCCAGTGATTTTCAAGGAGTTTTAACAATATTCCTAATTAAATTACTTATTCTTGAAATCTTGAACTCTTGATAATCTCTATTCTTCACACTCTTGATATTCTTGATACTCATGAGTCTTCAATCTTGATATCATGAATCTCTATAATGTACAGTCTTCATTCTTGATACCTACATGATTAAATCCTGCATATACATATATTTCTAAACTATAATGTTAGTATTTATATTTTATAATCTTATTCTAAGGTTGTTGTCATCAAAACCAAATTCTCAGGGACTAACAATCTCCCCTTTTTTGATGATGACAACCTTTATTTATAAAATATTACTCTATCCTAATAACTCCCCCTAAAACTAATAACCCTCCTAAATCTATGCCTAACTGTCCTATTTTATACTTCTCCCCTTTTGTCATCAACAAAAACAAAGTTTAAATGTATACAACTCCCCCTTAATCTAATACTATATGACATGTGATTATAATGATAGTGTTATCATAAATAATCAACACTTAATTATGAAACTAAAACTTAGCCCTTAATTACTAACTCTCCTTACTAAGAATCCATATATGATAATTTTTATAATAGTGATAATATGATAATTCAAATATAAGAACACAAATCATTTATTAATTATATATTGTCATATTTACATTTGCGTAGAAAAAGTAAGTAAGATCGTATAACGATAAGAAAGAGAGAAAAGAAACTAATGTGTATCATTGACAATGGGAGATCTATGAACCAAGTAATTTGGGTAGTGGAAACAGAAATTTCCACGTTGTTCGATTAGATTCCATCCTTGTCAAAGCACACTTCGCCAACACAAACAACTTTGTCGTCATCTCCAGCATGCTCTTCTTCCATGAGGGCTTCTTCTTCTTCTTCCTCGATGTCCTTTTGCACTTGAACACCTGAAGATTCTTTATCAATCAAGATGGGATTGGCGTGATTGTCCATTAGAAACTTTTGCAAGTTTCTAAGGATTTTTCCTTGCCATTCTTGTTCTTTGGCCATTCTGATTTGCACTACTTAAATTTCAGTCATACGTTGCAGTGCATCCTTCAAGGAAACCTCCATTTTTATCATTCGTGCAAGCATAGTTCGTTGAAATGGTCAAGTAGAAGGAGAAGGGAACGAAAAGGTTGAATTTTTATTTGATTTGGAGGAGGAGGCCACTGTTTTATTGTTTTCAGAAGTTAGATCAGAGAAAGAACAGAAATAATGAACAAAATTTCAAAATAAGAAGAATATATAACCACCCATTTGAATTTTGGTGGGAAAATTTCAAAAGAAAAAAAATTCGTTATGTCGACAGGGGTAAAGGAGGGTTGTCGACAAGGTACTTATATTTTTTCTATTTGATTTATTATAATTTAATTTTTAATTATATTTGTTATTTATATTATATATTTCAGTTATTGAACAAATACTTAATTCTCTTCTTAATTTAGTAAATATAGATTCATTTAAGGGTTTTGTTAAGATATCAGCAATTTGGTTCTTAGAATTGATATAATCGAAAGTAATTACTTCCTTACTTATATCATCTCTGAGAAATGATGTCTTATATCAATATGTTTAGTACGAGCATGATGAGTATGATTTTTGGATAAATTTATTGCACTAGTATTATCACAATAAATTAGCGATTTTAAGATATTTAACCCAAAATCATTTAAGGTTTGTTGCATATATATTACTTGAGAACAAGCCAAAGCATCAGAAATATAATCTGCTTCGGTTGTTGATAAAGAAACTGTGTTTTGCTTTTTACTAAAGCAGGAAATCAGAGAATGCCCCAAAGAGTGACAAGTTCCACTTGTACTTTTTTTGTCTGACTTACAACCAGCATAATCAGCATCACAGTAAGATATTAATTTAAAAGAATCATTTTTAGGATAAAATAAACCATAATCAAAGTTGTGTTTAACATATCTTATGATACGTTTTACAGCTTTTAAGTGGGTCTCTTTAGGTTGGAATTGATATCTTGCACAGAGATAAACACTATGCATGATATCAGGTCTACTAGCAGTGATATAGAGCAGTGATCCAATCATTTCTCTATATAATTTTTGATCTACATCTTTCGAGAGATCTTCTTTACTTAGGTACTCATTGGTTGCCATGGGAATGGGTTTTCCACTTGCAATAGTCAAACCAAATTTACTAACAAGGTCTTTAGCATATTTTTCTTGACTGATAAAGATACCATTATCTAATTGTTTTATTTGCAATCTTAGAAAGAAGTTTAATTCACCCATATGACTCATCTCAAACTCTTTTGTCATTATTTCAGAAAATTCTTTATTCATTTCAAAATTAGTTGATCCAAAAATGATTTCATCTACGTAAACTTATACTAGTTGAATATCATTTTTATTTCTTTTAGTAAAAAGAGTATTATCTACTTTACCAATTTCAAAGTTTGATTGTAATAAGTAAGATCTTAGTCTATCATACCAGTCTCTAGGAGCTTGTTTTAAATCATATAGAGCTTTCTTAAGTCTGTAAACATGATTTGGTAATTTTTCATTTTCAAAAAGTGGTAGTTGTTCAACATATACTTCCTCTTTTACAAATCCATTTAAAAAGACACTTTTAACATCCATTTGAAATAATTTGAAATTATTATGATTTGCAAAAGAAGTAGAATCCTAAGGGCTTCTCTTGCTAAGGGAGCAAAGGTTTGATCACAATCTATTCCTTGTTCTTGACAATAACCTTGAGCGACTATCCGAGCTTTATTTCTAACAACCTCACCTTGTTCATTCATTTTATTTTTATAAACCCATTTAGTTCCAATTATAGTTTTATTTTCAGGTCTAGGAATAAGTTCCCAAACATCATTTCTAGTGAATTGATTTAGTTCTTCTTGCATAGCCAAAATCCATGAATCATCAGTTGATGCTTCTTTTGGATTATTGGGTTCAATAGTTGATATAAAGGCTACATTGCTAATTTTACTTAGTTGATTTCTAGTTGTAACAATAGATTGCATATCTCCTAGTATATTTTCTATAGGATGATCTTTTAAAAGTTTAATCTTTTTATTAGGATGATTAATTTCATTATTAGTTTCAGTTGACTCTTGATTTTGAGTGATTAAGTCCTCTTCATCATTTGTATCTTCAAACATTTTGAGACTTTCATCGAATGAAACATGCATTGTTTCTTCGATGGTGTTAGTTCTTAAATTAAACCCTCTGTATGCTTTACTTCTATTAGAATATCCGATAAAGATACCTATGTCGGATTTAGGATCAAATTTATCTAAGTTATCTTTTGTATTTAAAATAAAACATTTACTTTCGAAAATTCTAAAATAAGATACCTAAGGTTTCTTTATGTGAAGAAGTTCATAAGATGTCTTATCAGTTAAAACTCTAATTAAAATTCTATTTAAAATATAACAGGCGGTAGCAATTGCTTCTGCCCAAAAATGTTTTGGTAATTTACTATCTGAAAGCATAGTTCTCGTACACTCTTGAATCGTCCTATTTTTACGTTCTACTACTCCGTTTTGTTGTGGAGTTCTTGGAAACAAAAAATTGTGAGTTATTCCCTTTTTATTGCAGAATTCCTCAAACTTTTCATTTTCAAATTCACCACCGTGATCATTACGGATGGTTATAATTTTTACAGAAAGTTGATTTTGAATCCTTTTTGTAAAGTTCTTAAAACATTCAAAAGTATCACTTTTATGTTTCAAAAATATTGTCCATGTAAATCTAGAATAATCATCTACAATTTCAAAAACATATTTACTGTGATTTATTGACTGAATTTGAGATGGAGCAAATAAATCAAGATGAAGTAATTCAAGAGGTTTTGAAGTTGAAATCATATCTTTTAATTTAAAGGAACTTTTTCTAAGTTTTCCTAATTAACATGCATCGCATAAACTATCTACTTTAAAATTCATTTTAGGGAGACCTCTTACTAGATCATGTTTTGACAGTCTAGATAAGAGTTTGAAATTCAAATGCCCAAATCTCTTATGCCAAATCCATGGGTCACTTGTATTTACCGAAAGACACAGGTTATCATTTGAAACTTTCATACTAAGAGTATAAATATTCTTTTTCCTAATTCCCTCAAATATTATGGTTGAATTATTATCTTCAATGTGTCACTTATCTTTTTCAAATTTAATTTTATATCCTTTATCGCAAAGCCGACTAATACTTAGCAGATTATGTTTCAGATTCTTAACTAACAAAACATTAGTAATAATAGGAGTTTAAGAGTTACTGACATTGCCGATGCTAATCACATATCCTTTTGAGTTGTCTCCAAAGTTAATCAGTCCACCGTCTTTGTATATTATATCATTCAGCATATCCGGATTACCAGTCATGTGTCTAGAGCATCCTCTATCAAGTATCCATTTATTCTTTTTGATCTGCAAAATTTGTCCATTGTGGATTGATTCCTCAACACCCATAAGACATGTTTCCTGCACATCATACTATTTTGGTAGATAACTTGAATTTGAATATCGATTATATGCAGACTCATGAGACAATGTTAATCTGAATATTTCTAAACTAGTATTAACAAGTTTTTTAAACATTGCCATTTTAAAATCTTTTTCAAAATTCATATTATGAAACTTTGAAAACCTTGCTCTGATACCAAATGTGAGAAATGCGGATTACGGATCTTAAGGCTAGAATTAATATAAAGGGGGGTGAATAGTGTTTTAAGGAATTACTAATTCTTTTTGAGTTTATATTAATTTGAACACAAATATATGCAATATTCAGACACAATATGATCACAAAATCAAACATAGATGCAAATATAAAGTAAAAACAATAAAGAAAAGAACACACCGAATTTTATACTGTTTAGGAGTTACCCTACATCTAGTGCAGCAACACAAGTACGGATTTCCTTTCAAAATCAATTCTTACAATTACACCCTCGATTTCATGGCCACGAGGTACACCGCTCTAGATTCACAATCCTTTGGGTAGAGATATTTGATTCTACGAGCAACAAGTTCACCCGATTGATTTTCCAGGCTACAATCACACATTTTCTTGCTCGATTGATTACAAAGTCGTCTATAACTCTGAATAGCACTGGGATCTTGTTAAGATAGTGATAGAGAATCAAACCAGAGATCATCTAGTTAGTTTCAATGGTGATTTCGACAGAGTAATGGTAAAACTGCATATAAAGAAATATGGAAGAAGAAGAGGAGTGAAATCAGAGAATACATAAACATAAATTCGTTTAAAACAGCCCATATTTATAGTAGAACAACAGCCTTGTCTATTCGTGAAAGGATATGACGAATAGACACTTCCTTTGAAATTCAAACTTTTGAAATAAACTATCACCTTGTCGACAAGGGTTCCTTGGGGTTGTCGACAGGCCTAAGTTATTTTTGATAATTTGTTTTTCTTTGAAAATAACTTGTATTAAAACTATTTTAAACTTTATAAATATACTTAACTATAGTTAAAATACATAAATAAGTATAGAGAATAATATTTTGGTATATATAAAATTTTACTATAATTTTATATTTAAATCTAAGTATAAATATTAAAAGTTAAATATATTATAATTAAAAGATAGTTTAAAACCAAGGATAATTTGATATTGAAAATAAAGATTATTTTGAGGCTAAAAGTATTTTAAAACCTAGATAGGTGTTTTTGATTTAAAAAAGGAAGATTTTAAAATCATTTTGAAAACAAGATTTAATTTTGTAAAACATTTGAATAAAAGTTAGTGGATACAAAACAATGTTCCACTAGATTTTTCATAGGTTCCATCCTACTTAGGGTTCCATCCCTTTAACGGGCTCGAAGTGGATTCCATTCTACGAATAAAATGGATTCTAAGATGTCACTTTTTTTTAGGAGTTTTAAAAACATTCCTAACCATATTTCTTTCATAGGCTTTTGTCTGAATTTAGGCTACCATTCTCCCTATCAAAGACATCGAGAGCTAATCGCATAAGTTCTATACTTTACTTGGTAGTGTGAGTGACGAGCCCGAGTGGTGGAAAATCCATTTTTATAAGCAATATAGCTTTATACCCGTAGGTTAAGAAAAATGGTGTATGTCTTATTAATGTTCGGCTTGAGTCTGGTATGATAAGAGCATAAGTAGTAGGTTTTAAACCTAATTCTCATTGGATTTGGTGAGGCGCTTCTTCAACATTGATTTGACTATTTTGTTGACTGCCTTCACTTGACTGTTTGGTTGAATGTTGGTGATGAAAGAGAAGTACTTCCTGCTTTTTGCCACATTTGAATCTGTGCAGTTAACGCGCTCGGCAGATTCAAAGCGGCGGAGGTGCAAAAAGTCATAGCGGGGATACAGCGAGGATATAGCGGGATATAGCGGATGGCTCTAAAATATCATATAAAACTCGTACGTAATGTTTTTACAAATATATAAATGGTAATTAAATAAAAAATTATCATTTAATTGAATTGTAATTAATACATAAATAATTTTAAACATAAACCATGTGCGAATATACTTTAAATAAACGTAAAACTTTTATATAACATAATTGAATTTAGTAGAATATTAGAGTATTTTCGTTTTTGAAAATATATTAAAAATTAAATAAAATAAATTATTTTCATAATTTTTATAATGTATAAATACAATTTTTTAATTCATTTTATTAAAGAAGATATAGCGGAAATAGCAAAATATAGCGGGAATAACGGGATATAGCGGAAATAGCAAAATATAGCGGGAATAACGGGATATAGCGGAAATAGCAAAATATAGCGGGAATAACGGGATATAGCGGAAATAACATAGATTAAAGCGGAAAGGCTATATTTTGGGGGCTATATGGAAAAATCGTAGCGGTAGAAATCCGCAATGAGATATAGCGGGGTTATAGCGGGGCAATAGCGGGGCATTAACTACACAGATTCGAATCAGGTGTCGTTGTCGATGATGGCTTTCTTTAGGAGACAAAAATAACATATGATGTTCATGATAACAATGATAAGGATTTCAGACATAGTGGCTCTAGTAAGGGGCTCTGTCTCAACCAATTTAGTGAAATAATCGATGTCGACTGTGGCAATATCGTATCCTCCTTCCATTTAGGGGTTTTTCGACTAAATCAATCCCACACATGTCGAACGACCATAGAAAGGTCGTTGATGTTAGCAAGTTGGGAAGCTCTGGGTGACTTGGAAAACTGTTAGCGGTACTTTATGACATGCTCCGTCAAGTCTTTGGTCATTATCGACCAGTAATACACTATTCGAGCCGCCTTTTTGGTAAGACGTTACCCCCCAGTATGATCCTTGCAGAATCCCTCACGTTATTCTTTGAGGATATGATCAATATCTTATTTAAAATTATAACGTTAGAGTGTGGAGGAGTACCAACTTCAATATAGCCTGTCATGAATGACAGTATAGCCGAGTGTTCGATAGTCAAATTTTCTTGCTTCCTTACGCTTATAGGGTAGTTCCCCACTTGAAAAATATTTCAAGAGCAAGATGGCACAACTATCTTGTTGTCATTACTGATTTCCATAATGGTTACCCCTTGTTCGTAGCACGAGATGCTTTGGATTTCTAACGGGACCCATGGGTTGGTCTCTTCTAGATCATTGGCTGCCTTAGCCCACTTGTTGGTCATGGAATTCTTCTCTCTTGTATCCATTCTAGCTTAAAACTAGAGAATGTACTTGTTATCACGCCTTTTAGCAAGACCATGATACCAAAAGATTAGCAAGAAACCAAAGACAGTTCCCTTTGATTATCAGTTACGTACAGATTAGCTATGGATGTCGATGAATTTTGTCCAAGTCCAGATCGAGGTACAATTGATATGACACAACGAGCAAAGCCGTAGAAGCTAGCGTTCCAAATCTCAAGTCAATCTGAGTCGTATGCTCAAGATATGACCAATGCAAAATTGAATATTGTTCTCGTTCATATCCATAAAACACGCATAATTCGTATCCATAAAAAAGCCTTGGTTCGAATCGATCATTTCGAACCCATTTGGAGCTACACTATTCATATCGAT
Organism: Allium cepa; assembly: GCA_030765085.1. NCBI lineage: Eukaryota > Viridiplantae > Streptophyta > Magnoliopsida > Asparagales > Amaryllidaceae > Allium > Allium cepa. The sequence continues at coordinate 8,273,539 of CM060941.1, forward strand.
CTAAGAGGACCTTATTCGTATCGATCAAGCGCCGACAATTCACATCAACTCACCAGTACACCTCGCTTTGTATCCATCATGTTCGTATCTATCGAGCTTCGATTATTCGCATCCATCAGCTAGCCGTTGTTCGTATCCATCGTCGCCAACTAGTTCGCATCCATGGATGGTTGTCACTTCGTATCGGTCTTTTCATGCACTTTGTATCGATCAGTCTACCCACAAACTTCATATTGATCAGCCATCGATCAATACGAAGAACACATTATCATACGATTCACCTTTTTTGATCGATACGACAAAGCTTGAAACCATCGATGCGAAATAGGCGTCCATGGATCGATGCGAAGCATAGAGCGCCTCAGGTTGATACGAACAAGGCGCGAACAATGGGAAGGACTCGGTCGATTCGGCATCAAAGATGGATTGATCCTAAAAAAAGTGCCACGTCAACTCACAGACACGTGCCCTGATCGATACGAAAAAAGCGATGCAAAAGGAATCAATACGAACGACGCAGCTTACCGACAACTTCAAATAGCATCGATCATGTCGTACAATCTACAAGTGCAAATGCTATGAAATTTTCACTGGAGCTTATGTACGACCTAAAGAATGTTCCTGCCAAATTTTGACTCGATTGGATCAAATCTTGGTCGATATGAAATTCGTTCTTATCGATCACGGATCGAGTCGAAATTATGTGAGATCGATCGTGTGGGCCCACCCATATGCCAGAAGAAGTCTTTCGAGATTTGAGCGAGATATTTGCCTCCTACACCTATAAATAGAACCCCAAGGCCTACAGAAGAAGGATCTTTTGGCTCTTTGACGTCCAGACTCTGCCGAATCCTACTTTGCACTCCATTGTTGTTGTATACGAATTTCAACACTTTAATTCGTTGTAATCCATTGAAATCAGTTGTAATCTGCAAGTGAATATCAATAAAGTCATCAACTTCACAGTGGACGTAGGCCGAATTGCCGAACCACTATAAATCCTATGTTTTTTACTGCTTTCTTTTGAATTTTCCGAGTGCTCTCCATTTTTGTTTCTTTACATATTTGTTATCTGTGATTGTGAATTGGTTCTTTCATCGATAATTGGGTATTTGTGACCAATTTTGACGCAAACATTTTTGGTGCTTTCACTGAGAAACAGCTAACTCAGGGATTCTACCGCTTGGAAGTTGAATTTGAAGGCTTAAGGATTCAGATCTGGAAAGCTATGACAAGGGAATCAAGTAGAAGGCAAAGAGCGGAAAGGAGTTAGCATGAAGGCGTCAAGAGGCTTCCTCAAGAGCGAATCAGACGTCAATCTTCATCACCAGGGACGAGATGGAAACGATGTTCAAGAGACAAGAGGAGATGATGCAGAACTTACTTCGACAAGTTGGACAAGTTGGAGCGTAGAATCAGTGGAACACAACTACAAGAGATGCTGGAGATAGGAATCGGGAGCATGGAGCAACCAGAATTCAGAATGGAGCAGGACCATCCGGCACGGCCCCAGAGCTGAGGGCACTTACCCGGAGTATGTTGACCCAATCCCGTGCAAAATACCAGGTGGAACTGCGCAAAACGGCATTGACAGAGAAATGAATGGTCATTCAGGAGGGCATATTCTAGGAATCCCTCATGAACTCAAGGGGCAAATCAAAATCAACAGACAAGGGCTGCAGCTTGACGACAGTGACAGATTGGAGGAGATGGTCAGATGAGCCATGAGAGGTGGACTAGTGAATAGAGATCTGGAAGGTGTGAATAGGAGTCCCTTTGCTCCTACGATCAGGCAAGTCAGGAATCCACCAGAATTCAAGTTACCAACATTGAAGACGTATGATGGGAGGACGGATCCTGCTGTTCATCTTACACGATACAGGAGTCATGTGGAGGTGTTGGGAGCATCGAAGGAAGTCATGGCCCAGTGCTTCCCATTCTATTTGACAGACATTGCGGCACTATGGCTTAGACAACTGAAGAGTGGCTCTATTGTAACATGGATCGATTTGACTGAGAAGTTTATGAGGCAATTCAGAGTTCACATTTCGAGACTCCGGAATGTGATGAGTTTGGCAGCACTAAAGCAAAGATCCGGAGAATCTTTGAGGAGCTTTCTGACGCGATTCAATGCAGCGGCAGCATCGGTGGATCGACCAGATCCATCCATGGTTTTGATGGCAGCTATATCTGGCATAGCTGATGGCACAGAATTCAAGAATCCATTGACAAGGGATCCCCCTATGGATCTAGGAGAATTTTATCATGAGGTTGAGTGATTTTTACGATAAGAGGATACAAATGCTGAAAGAGAGGAAGGAGAAGGAGTTGATGTTTATGCAGTCAAGGGTGAAAATCCTCCTAAAACATATTTAGGAACTGACAGAGGGCGGAAGGCCAAGGATAACGATGATGGACCAACGCAACCATGAAAGGAACCGAGATTCACCTCTTATACGGAATTGAATGAGACTTTGGAGCGAATCTACCAGGACACCGGGGGCAGATCCCTTATCGAAAGCCAATGAGGAGGGATCCAACTAGCAATGAAAGAAGGTCAGATGAGTACTGCTTATTTCACGAGCTGAGTGGTCATAGCACAAATGATTGCAGGCACTTGAAGGATGAGGTTGAGGGGCATATCCAGAATGGTCTGCTATCGCAATATGTAAGAAGGGGAACAACAACGATGGAAAGGGAGCGGCCACCACCTGCATCAAATGGGAATGGCTCAAGATCGGGGATCAGCTTATCATCAATTGATTGAGATAATGACAAACGAGTGGCAAACTCCACACCAACCCGATTAAGTCGTTTACACATGTACAGGACCGCGAACGATCCTCAGGCATGCTCTGATACGACTACTAATCACATCAGTGTGGGTGTTCGCACTTTGATGTCCCTATTTTGCTTTTGTTTTCCATTTCTCATGTTTGAACTTGATTTTGTTTGACATTTCTGTTGAAAGATTTATTTTGAATGAAAGTATGCCATTTGTGATTCTGTAATAGCTAAACCACTTACATATGTAAGGGATCGCGAACGGTCCTCAGGCATGCTCTGAGATGGTGATAAACCGCCATAACAAACAAGTCAGAAATTCACTCAAACGTGAAATCTGGCATTAATGATACTAAGTCCCCCCCGGCACACACAACTCGCCTCGAACGGCACCCGACCGCGAGCGGTCACAGTTCGCCTCGAACGGCACCCGATCGCGAATGATCACAAATCGCCTCGAACGACACCCGACCGCGAACGGTCATAATTCGCCTCGAACGGCACCCGGTCGCGAACGATCACAATTCGCCTCGAAAGGCACCCGATCGCGAATGATCACAATTCGCCTCGAACGGCACCCGATCGCGAACGATCACAAATCGCCTCGAACGGCACCCGATCGCAGACGATCACCGTTCGCCGTGAACGGCACCCAACCTCGATTGGTCACATGCTACCCCGAATGACATACGATCCCAAACGATCGTCATTCGCAGTCAAATAAGACTATCAATTTCTGTGCAGGTTATCAATAGGATATGAACATCCAGCTTATGGCATTACAAAACACAACTTCCTACCGCAAGGCATGTTTTGGGGAGCAAGTGTTATCCTGCATTTTAGCAAGACCGTGATACCAAAAGATTAGCTAGAAACCAAAGACAGTTCCCTTCGATTACCAGTTACGTACAGATTAGCTATGGATGTCGGTGAATTTTTTCTAAGCCCAGATCAAGGTACAATTGATATAACACGATGAGCAAAACCGTAGGAGCCAGCGTTCCAAATTTCAAGTCAATCCGAGTTCGTTTGCTCAAGATATGATCGATGCAAAATTGAATATTGTTCTCGTTCGTATCCCTAAAACATGCATAATTCGTATCCATCAAAAAGCCCTGGTTCGAATCAATCAGTTCGAACCCATCTGGAGCTACACTATTCGTATCGATCTAAGAGGACCTTATTCGTATCGATCAAGCGCCGACAATTCGCATCAACCCACCGATACACTTCGCTTCGTATCCATCGTGTTCGTATCTATCGAGCTTCGATTATTCGCATCCATCAGCTAGCCGTTGTTCGTATCCATCGTTGCCAACTAGTTCGCATCCATGGATGGTTGACACTTCGTATTGGTCTTTTCATGCACTTCGTATCGATTAATCTGCCCACATACTTCATATCGATCAGCCATCGATCAATACGAAGAACACATTATCATACGAGTCACCTTTTTTGATCGATACGAAAAAGCTTGAAACCATCGATGCGAAGTAGGCGTCAATGGATCGATGCGAAGCATAGAGCGCCTCAGGTCGACACGAACAAGGCGTGAACAATGGAAAGGACTCGGTCAATTCGGCATCAAAGATGGATTGATCCTAAAAAAAAGTGTCATGTCAACTCACAGACATGTGCCCTGATCGATACGAAAAAAGCAATGCGAAAGGAATCGATACGAACGACACAACTTACCGACAACTTCAAATTTCATCGATCATATCTCACAATCTACAAGTCCAAATGCTACAAAATTTCCACTGGAGCTTACGTACAACCTAAAGAACGTTCCTGCCAAATTTCAACTCGATTGGATCAAATCTTGATCGATACGAAATTCGTTCGTATCGATCACGGATCAAGTCGAAATTATGTGTGATCGATCGCGTGGGCCCACCCATGTGCTAGGAGAAGTTTCTCGAGATTTAAGCGAGATATTTGCGTCCTACGCTTATAAATAGAGCCCTAAGGCCTACAGAAGAAGGATCTTTTGGCTCTTTGACGTCTAGACTCTGCCGAATCCCACATTGCACTCCATTGCTGCTGTTGTATATGAATTTCAACACTTTAATTCGCTGTAATCCATTGAAATCAGTTGCAATCTGCAAGTGAATATCGATAAAGTCATCAACTTTATAGTGGATGTAAGCTGGATTGCCGAACCACTATAAATCCAGTGTTTTTTACCACTTTCTTCTGAATTTTCCAAGTGTTCTTCATTTTTATTTCTCTACATATTTGTTATCTGTGGTATGTGATTGTGAACTAGTGCTTTCTTCGATAATTGGGTGTTTGTGACCAATTTTGGCGCAAACAGTATTCGATGAGTTTCTTGGCTTCAGTGATATACGGGGCCAATGCTTTTCCCTTTACTTAAACATTCTCACTGATTTGATTAATGACGAGATAGGAGTCACAATATACTTGGATTGCGTCAATTTTAATTCCTTTTCCATTCGAAGAACGATTGAGATGGCTCCATACTCACCCTCATTATTGGTCTCCTTGAAATCCAATTTTATATAAAAACAAGATGCCATGTCCATCGAGATTGACAAGGACCATATTAGCTAGCTCCTAATAGACGTGTAGGGTTGGAAGGTGATGTGATGCCGACTAAATTTTGTAGCCCACTTCAAAATGCAACCCATTGTGTCTAATCGATCCAACACTTGTTTCAAAGGTTTTCTTGTGAGAACATTGATAGGTTGCAAGTGAAAATATAGGTAGCAATTACTGGAAACGATGAGTAAGAAAAATGCCAGTTTCTAAAACAAAAAAATATACATATAGTTAATACAGACCTAGGTGAAATCATCCTAAGATATAGAAACCTTAGTCTACATCTATATATTGTCATATGTAGGAATCTCAATATTAGTGACACTTGCACTATAGGTGATGGGGGAAGCTCGTCCAATCTCGGAATATCCTCGACATGTTCCCCTATACTTGGTGATGCCAAATCAAGTCCTTTGGGGTCTTTTTGTACACACTCTTCTCTCTTCATTATTCTTCCCAATGTAAGGAAGGTAAAGAGGAAAGTGGTAGTTGTTATTAACCATTTACACCAGGAAATCATTTATCCAAGCATTCTAAGAGTTGTTTATGGGCTTAACCCCAATGCTTGACTCGTGTTGACCACATTTGAGGAGACTTGTTGAGCAATCTCCTCCATCTCATTCCAAATCTCTTCCTCCTTCAAGCTAGCAACGATGAGTTCATCCACACCTTCCTTTGCACCACCTTCAGTCTAAGCCTGGCCTCAGAATACAGGGCAACCTCAATATCCTTAACCCTACGATCCTTATTCATTCATTTATTTCCTACCTCCAACCTCTATACAAGATCATGAAACCCTTGCTTGAGCTATAAGATGCATGTAGGGGCTTTAGTGCAACAAATAAGAGATTTTTGGGATGCACACAAAAAATATATAAAGAGGGTATCAAAGCAGAAGACTCATAAGGAAAGCCTTGGCAATCACTTGGTTAAGTATGCTTCAAACACCGAAACCAAACATACTTGACCTAGACTTAGAATTGTTCACCAAGGCCTAAAACACAATCTTGTAGTCAACTTCAATCAAAAGGTTCACCTCCTCTACTAGGTCGGTCAATCCAATAATAAACCAACCCATAGCCTCTCCAGGATGACTAGCAATGTCACTTGCAGCCTTCATCGCATATGTGCAATGCTCCCTTTCCTCTACTTCCGTCATCTCCACCCAACGCCCATTTTCCTCGGAGAAATCTCCAAGCATTGGGTCTCTTCACTCTCCTTGGCCCAGTTGTTTTGCAAGAAAGAGAGGTCAAGGATGCATCGTCTCGATAGTATGGGGAGTCTCTAAAAAATGTGGCCCTGGGATTTGGGTAGCCCCCTTTAGAAGATAGCAAGTTACCAAAGTCGAAGTTCACTATATGGAAAAAGAAAAAGGGATAATGTAGGAAAATATAAGAAGGATAAAAGAAGATGCATGATTAAATGAAGAAAACACATAGGCAAATGACTGAAATAACAAGAGGGCAATGTACTCATACAATAAAGATACTACATATATACCTTCAGGGTGGAGCACCCAACATTTCCTTTTGTCAACCAAAGGAGGACGCATAGATTCATCATTTGAATTCTCAATGCCCTTATATTGAACCTCGAGGGCCCAATCTCCACAGGGAGCATCATGGGCATGACCTAGCTAGGAACCCTCTATGGGATCCAGACGAGGAATATCGTGTCTTCCTTATCAGGTCTGGTCAAGACTACTAAAGACCAGCTACGCAACAATGCATACTAGTAAGAATATGTTTTTTCCTCAAAGGACGTGGGAGCCTACACATAAATCTCGGTTAGGAGCTAAGAGTTACCTTCATCATTTTTACCTTAGCCAGAAGCACTAACATCCCAGTCGAACTTGGGTGTGAAACTTTTTTCTTTCTGGACCTCGCCCCTCTCGAAAGCAACAGGGGCACGTGCATTCTGAGATAGACGGGAAATATAATAGTATCCTTCTTGGAAGGCCCACTTTGTTTCATTTTAGACCTGTGTGGATTTAGACTTGTCCTTATAATAGCACGGATCTTAGGTCTTGGATAAACTCCGGACATTCTTAGAGAGGCTATGGTAAGAAGTTACCATATCCAAAAACTCCTCGGTATTATGTCTTAGTACATTCTCTTAAACCTAACATCATCATCCTCTACGTTTGGAATGTAAGCTGCAAGAAACATAGAACAAGGCTAGGATGACAATAAAATAGATGAAGTTACAGTGAAGGAGTAATTCATACTGGTACTTAGAAGATGGTGTTATTTATGAATCATCTAATGGTTATGCCCATTAATTGGTACAAAGAGGTACGGTTCATATAATTTAATACACATCTTAAGATGCAAGCCATGGGCATCACTATCTCTTTGTAGTGAATGTAAATGTAACCGTTAGGTTCCCCACAAGGAATCCTGACCTACAAGTACATGGCCTAACAGAGCCAGTGGTGACACGCCCAATGTCATGGCAAAGACAAAGCACGTACAACATGGTTATGCTATTGTACAAGTTGAGAACAAATTGGGTTGGTGCTATCCAAAATCAGTTGAGGATATTAAGGCAGAAAGGATAGAGCAGGATTGTAAGCCTACACTGCAAGCAAATAAGGGCCTAAGAAAAGTGTCTGCTTAGAGGGATATGTAGGTAGTCGTCAAGAGACTCTCACCCATATCCCATTAGGGTACTCCATAGTGCCTTATATAGGTCCCTAAACAAATTCTTTAAAGAAAAGGTTAAAACACTGCACTTGAACATTGTGTCTTCGGTAGGGCACATAAGGTGGGGCAATGGGTAAATTGTGAACTAGTTTATGCTACCAATAATAATTTGTTATTGAACTACCGTAATTCAAAGTTAACTACTCTAAGGGGAACATCCAACACACATGGAAGGTAAGTTGCACACCACCTCCCGATCGACCCAAATAGGTAGACCCAGGAGGAGCACCTCGACCATCTCATAATGCATCCATTCTGAGATGACCAATCTACATTTATGATACCAATTACCATAAATAGTGTATTGTGATGGTATCTGGACGATATAGAGCGACAATCAAGGTAAAGCAATAAAGCAGAACCTATCGCGTATCTCACATTGCATAAGATAAAATATAATGGTCACATATATATAAAACTAGCGATGCAGTAATATAACTAAATGAACCAAACAAATAAGGGTGTAGTAGGTCAATCATAGATATACAAAGCAAACAACAATAAAGTTTACACATTAGATAAAATAAACTCTAAATAACTATTTCTAGTAATCAAAAGTGTTGAAATAGCTCTATGGCACTACACAATGGAAATAACGACAATAGCTCCAAAACTATCAGTATATGGAAGCATAACTACCTACTCGTCCTCCATACAGCTCCACGCCTTATCTCATGTCTGTTATCTCTAATCTATTCATTTACGAGTACATGAGATGATAAGAAGAAAAGAAAATAACCTTAATAAACCTCCGATAATAACCAACCAACCCACGGAAACTCTTTATCTCCGTCACTATCTGGGGTTTCTTTCAACTATTCGCCGCTTCAATCTTAGTCGGATCCACTGACAACCCTCTCTCCGAGACTACATGACCAAGAAATTTCATTTCCTTCTTCCAGAAGTGACACTTCGAACACTCCACCTTCAGCTGATGTTGCCTCAACGTCTCAAGTACCACTCTAAGATGAACTTCATGCCCTCTCTCATCCTTAGAGTATATCAAGATATTATCTATGAAAACCAATATGAACCTATCCAAGTGCTCTTGGAAAAACTCGGTTCATCAAATCCATAATGAAAGCTAACGCGTTCGTTAGTCCGAACGACATAACTAACCATTCGTACGATCCATATCTGGTCCTAAATGCTGTTAAACGTATATTATTCTCTGCTACACTGAGCTGGTGGAAACTGTTTCCAAATCCAACTGGGAAAATACCTTGGCTCCACTCAATGGTCGAACAAATCGTCAATTTTGGGCAATGGATATCGATTCGTTACTATCCTCTCATTCAACTTACGATAATCGATACATAGGCCCAACAATCCATACGACCTCTTAGCAAATATTGTTGCTGCACCCTAAGACGAACTACTCGGCCTGATAAAACTCCTGCCTTCCAAATCCACTAAGTTCACCTTTAACTCCCTTATCTTTGTAGGGGTCATCCTGCTTGGTAGCCTACTCACTAGTTCTGCTCCCGGAACCAAATCTATCAGAAACTCAATGGCTCGTTATGGTGGCGATCCAACTACAGGTTCAAATACATCTACGAATTCTCTAACCACAAAAACTTGACTCAACTCATCATATGATTCCATAACACCCAACAATGCATAAATCTCTCCACTAGAACCTTCCATGGTATAAACAATCCTGCTACTACAATCAGGGTGTCTAAAAGATATTTTCCTATCCTGACAAAATAACTCAGCATCGTACTCACTTAACCAATCCATCCCAAGAATAATCTCGAACCCCACAAAATCAAACACATGCAAAATGCAAACAAAGATATGACCTAACAATTCAAATTCTAACTGGCCACATCTCAACCCTAAAGTTGCATACCCTCCTATTGGATTCGCAACCCGTAAGGAAGTAACTAAATATGTGGGTTTTAGGTCAAAACTTATCTATCAAACATTTAGATAAAAGAATGCGATGCACCAGTATTAAATAGAATGCTAACAGACATACCATGAATCAGAAGCGTACCTCCCAAAACTGTCTTTCCCTTCTCCTGCGCTATCGGCTTCGAAGTAGCAGGCTCCATTGCATACTCCTTGCCCTTTCCATCCTAAGCGGGCTCCTTGCATTGGTTCTTATAGTGGCCTATCTGGTCGCAGTTGAAGCACCTGACATTCTCCCTCCCAGCCACATCCTTAGTCTTTCCAGCATGACATTAATTGGTGAAATACCCCTTCTTGTCGCACTTGAAGCAGATATTCTCAGACTTTCCTAGCTGCTCCACCCTTCTGAGCACCTTTTTTAGGAAAGAACTTCCTCTTCCGGGCTGCCCAACCTAGACCTCCTTAGCCTTGCTCTTCTCGAGAGAATCTAGAATCTCCTCATGCCGTAAAGCCATATCTACAACAATATCAGAAGGATCCTAAGTATGAGGCAATGTAGCTTTGTCCAACTAAGGCTTCAAACCCCTGGTGAACTTATAATTCCTCTTCATAACTGTATCCACTGAAGCATATCCATATCTGGTCAACTCCTCAAACCTTCTAGCATACTCCAAAATAGACATCTCTCCCTGCTCTAATTTAACAAACTTTCTGATCAGAGCTGACTGTCCCATAACAGACCTGAACCTCTCTTGGAACCTTCTCTTGAAATCTTCCCAGGTCGTGGTCTCCTCGTCCACTGCCACAGTCACACTTTTCCACCAGAACAATGCAGTCCCTGAAGCTGCCTAGATGCCAACCCCCTCTTCTGCTAATCATTGAGCCCCAAATCTGCAAAGATCCTCCCACAGTGCAGCACCCAATTCTCCACCTTAATGGCATCCTCCTTCCCAACAAATGGCTTTCCCTCAAGCTTAGTGTAATCTCCAATCAGGTTAGAAAAATAGTTAACTACCGAAACTTCTGAAATCCCTGCTACTGTAGCATTTCCTACTAACACTCCGACTGCAACTCCCGCTTGTATCATATTCCTGAAAAACTAATACATGGTTTCCATTCCAACTCGCGGGACTCCAACACCTACATTCTCTGTTTTCCCGACCTTGTCTTCTTCTTGCATTGGACCTGGCATTCCCATTGATGCCTTCCCCTCCTAGGTTAATTCTTCCTCTTCTACCATCCATATCTATATTCAAATCTCATGAGGTACAGAAGAATGATCTAATAAAGATAGGAGACTAGAGATAAAGCGCATACTTATATATAATAAATACAAATACATTACTATAGCATTATCCCATACCCCAATCCCACTCTAAATCCTTAGGATTATGTTTTCAAAATCATTTTTAGTTTAAAGTTTTACATAAACCTATACTCTGATACCAAGTTGTAACATCCTATATCTAGAGGCCAAAAGTTATGCCCTATAGATGCTGCAATCATCTATAGAATTAACTTCTAGTGATAAAATACGGTAATGTTAATGGTATCCATAATATCAGAAGCACTTGAATACGGAAAAAATCATAGATTTCAAAAAACAACATTTTGATGATCACATTTCAAAACAATATTCACATCCAAGTTACAAAAATTCCCAAAATGTTTCCCATGCATCGATCAAATATAATTTACAACAATACGTCAGGAGTGATATATGACGATGCCCCCTTGGTTGATCAAAGAAATATAGTCATATCTGGCTTAATACACAAAGGAAATAAACAAAATAATCTGTACTCCTAACTAGCTATCCGTCAGCCACCTGCTCGTCTTCAGAAGCTTTATTTGCCAAAACAACAAAAACCTAAAAAACTCAACCCTCAGCCTATTCAAACCAATTTCGAGCACCCGAGAGTTTAAGGGGAAATAAAAACTTGGAGTCGGACATAAAGCTTGGTGTGAATAATCCTATTATATCTCGGTTTACTGATATTGAATGAGAGCACGTCGCTTAGTGGAACGGATTTCACCTCACTAATATCCTTTTCAAAACATATATTTTGCAAATCCTTTCCTGCAACCAAACTGGTTAACCGAACTGATTATAATAGTAAAAATAATAGCAAGATCCGTTATGCTATAAAAAGGTAATAAATGGACTATCTTTCAAAATCTAAGCTGACTACCCTCAAACTGGACTAACTGTCCGCAATCTGGACTAACTGGGCTAACTGCCATTTAGCTGATTCTGGACGACCAGATAAATATCAAATGGTCTAAACAACTGTTAGACAAAACTTCATGACGGTCTGTCCCTAACTTACTTCACTAAGGGTCAACCGATCCTAATGGTTTTCTGGCTTACCAATAACCTACCACTATACGTAAATATTCCACTATGTGTGTAACCAACATTTTAGTCTTACCCGTGACTAGGCCCTACATACTAGAATTCTAGACTAAATTAGCTAGATGCTAATAGCTAATGAGCATAGGGCACAACCTTTCACAAGTCCTATCCGATCTTCTAATCTAAGTCATTCTCTTAAGTTTAACTACCCTTTAAATTTTCCCCAAAAAACCTTTTCAAATGATTTGATCTTTTAAATCATATATATACAAGGAAAATATTTATTTAGCTTTACTCTAAGCTATTTTGCCATGTTGTATATATTTTACTCAAAATAATGTTGATGAAATTTAATAAAGATCGGCTATCCTCTTAAAACAAGTCAAAGTCCATTTTAACTTGAAAACCCATAGGCTATACTACCTAGTTAAATCATTCGAAACCTTTGTTTAAAACCTTTAAGCAGCCCCTTCGAAAGCCTTGAAGGTAACCCTTTCGAAACCATTGAAAATAACCCTTTTGAAACCATTGAAAGTAATAATTTCGAAAGCAATAAATGTCTTTCCTTCGAAAGCTTTAAAACATTAGACATCCTTCTTTAAAACCTTTAAATAATTATCGTTCAAAAACATAGGAAAAACCTTTCCTTTCAACCCTTTCGAAACCCTGGGGAACCACCTCTTTCGAAACCATTCATTAAAACCTTTCGATACAGTCAAAACTAAATCCTTTCAAAAGCACTTTAGGTTCAGTTTTAAAACAAGTGGAAGCACCTTTCGAAACCATTCAAAAATCTACCCTTTGAAACCTTTGAAAATTGTGTCGGTCGAAACCATTTGGATTATGCCTTCAAGTAGAGAAAACATATCAAAAACTTAATAATCAATAGCATTCTTTTCGAAACACTTTCCTAAGAAAAGAAGTGATGGTCTCAAAACCATCCCTTTGAAACCATTGGACAGGTGACCAAATTTTTAGAAAATAAAATAACCCCTTCAAAACCATCTGGATCGAAAGGAAGAAAGCAGCAGCAAAATGTTTTAACTTGGTCGAAACCAATCATTTAAAAACAAAGGCGCGACTCAATTGAAACCATTTTCTTTTAAACCATTTGACTTAGTCGAAAGCTAACTAAGTCGAAAGCAAGCATGTGCATTTTCCTTTAAAACTAAAGTAAAGCCTCAACCTCTTTGGAACCCCTGGTTTCGACCCTATACCTTCCACCTATGTCCAATTCACTACGTACAGCTGCCTGATACCATGTGCAATGGTTTCAACTATTTCGGAGGCGAAGGCATGGAGGTGGAACCTGGTGTCGAAAGTATCAAAACAGTGAAAAACATGTTTATTTGTGCTTTTAAAGTATTCTTTTGTACCTAACCTGCCTTGTTTGTCTAAATCTGATTGGTTGCAAGTTTCCCTTTTCAAAAGTGCTGCCGACTTTTCAGATTTAACAAATTTATTTATTTGCAAAAAGCCCCTTCTCCTTCTTTAATTATATAAATCGTTTAAGTCTCATACCTTAAATAATTTTATATAGCCAATAAAATACTTAGAAAATATCTAGAAAAATTCCAGAAAAAATCTTTTAATATGTTTTCCAACATATAAAATTTCAGACCCAAACCTTTTATTATTTAACCATAAATAATTTATAATCCAAAATAATATTTTCTTCTCTAGAAAATTCATATAAAATCTATAGAAGTTCGGCAAATTCTAAAAATTAAAATACATCTCCAACATATCATTCTTGATCTTCATAAAAATTCGCAATTTTAATGTCATTTGATAGGGTTTTCACCTTAAAACCTATCATAAAATTAATATGAATACGCATAAATCATCAACAAGTATATATAATCATTCCATCATTTAAAAACATGGCTAATCAATGCAAAATACTTCGAAATTCATCTTAAAACCGAAATCATAAAAGATTTGAGATGCAAGCATTATTCACCTTAGATTTAGAGATTAAGGAGCTTGAGATTTGATTTGAATTAGCTTTTTCTTTAGTTTTTTGTAATCTTCTTCCCCTTTTCCTTGTTAATGGTGGCCAGCCTTATGTTTTAAAATTTTGAGAAATGAAAATTAATGTGTAGAGATACACATCCTAATGGAATAGAAATAGGAACGGCTTCTTTTCTGTTTTACCCCTCCTATATTTTTTTTTTAAATCTTCTTTTAATTCTTTTAGTTAAATGGCATGACTACCCTTTAATTAAATCAAATATCAATCCCCTAATCAACACATATTTAATTTAATTTAGCTAATTATATATCCTAAATAATGTTACCAAAAATCTAGGGTGTTACAAATGCCAACGCGGCACATTTTAGGATGATTTCGAAAGGCAAGGAATTCGCATTTTTAACCTAGGCAATGATGGTGCATTTTATCACTTCAACTTTATCCCTTCCCGCCTATGTTACTTGTTGCTATTTTGAAGAGGGCTATAGTGTCGCTCCTATTAACTTTGGCACTAAAAAAGCCGCTTATTTTCCTTAAGACAGTGATGCCGAGACTTTCCAGTGTCGACCCTATTCTTTTAAGGTTCTATAGTGTACTATACGAAGTCGTTAACTTCAACTATATACCCTAATGTTTATAAATTTATGAATCCAACATATTTTTATATTGAAGATGGGTGATGACCCCAATAACGATAATGCACCGAACTTTATAAATATATAAGGTTTTATTGTTTCGGCCTATGTTTTGAGAGGCGAAGTCCCTCACGTTATGTTCATATAAAGGCTTTATATTGTTTTGGTTTTATAGCATATGGTTTCAAAGTGAGATAACTTTCAAATGATTTCGAAATTCATCAACGTTATTTTATAAAAGCATATATCGTGGCATAAATATTTTAGGATAAAGTAAAAGGCTATATTTTTCTTATTTTAAAGGTATGATTTCAACAGCTAAAACATTTATAAGATATATGTTTTCAAGGAAATAAAAAGGGTGTTTGGCCCAGAATATACTAAAGAAATTAGTTTTTTTATCACCTTTAATAGGATGAATTGACTCAGAGATAGAAAACCATATGGGACTGGTGTAGGTTAGCGCCCTATACTTTAGCTGTTTGCCCCTAACTGATATGAGTCCAAAATTTTAGTGCATACGGCTGTTTCATGGATAAAACTAACAGAAATGAATACAAAAAATGAGATAGGTTATCGGTATGCCCACAAAACCATTAGGATCAGAGTGACCCTAGGAATGGTAAGTTACGGATAGACCATCTAGTTGTCTTCTAACAGTATGTCAGAGAATTTGATATATCTAGTAGGCTCGAGTCAGCCATAGGTTTGTAGTTACCTTGAGAAAACTATGATGTTGGGACGAATAGTCCATTGATTTTGACAGTGTGGTCATGATTACCCATATTGCATATATGCACATTATTATTTGTATTTTCTACTTTAACAAGTTTGGCTGCAAGAATTTAATTTGCAAATGATATACTTTTAAAGGGATATAAGTTAGGAGAAAACCCATTTCGCTCAATGGCATGGTCTCACTCAACATCTATAAATCGAGATGGCATATTATTATGCACACCAAGATTTTTTTCTGACTTGAGTTTAGGTTTTCCCGTTAAACTCCCGAGTGCTTAAAATTTTATTTGAGTAGTTCGGGATTGAGGGTTTTACAAGTTAAGTTGGTTCGACGAATAAAGCTTCCAAAGACGTGTAGGAGGCAAATCTAGCTACATAGAAGTCTATCTATTATTATTTTTCATTGTGTTATATCAGTTGTTGTAAGAATGTATTGATAGTAGATGTACCTGTCTATTTAGTAACTCTGATCAATTAAAAGGGCATCTTCATATGTCGCCCTTGGAGTATTTTGTAATAATTACATTTTATCTAAACCCTTGGCAATGTTTAGGGTTATGTACTTAATGTAAAATTATAACTTTGAAATGAAACGTAAAAGTTTGCTTTTATTTTTTATTCCCGTGCTTCTGATATTATGGATACCATTAGCATGACCATATTTTATTACGGGAAATTAATAATGAAGATGATTTCAGCATCTGTAACGCTTAGTTTCGGGCCTCAAATGGAGGATGTTATATTAACCAAATATTTATCTTTGAAAGTATAAACTTAGAAACTTTTTATTAAATTCGACAATTTCTTAATTTCCAAAAGAAGCCATGAAAACTTCATTTTAACCAACTTTAACTGCATGTATCATAACTTTTAAAACTATAATTTAGTAACTATAAAGTAAGTTTATTTATTAAGTTCAAAAGTAAATGTTAGTAATTTAATTCAAAAACATTCTTTCCTTAAACAGGCACATTATCACCTTTTCAAATAGTAAGGGTCAAGTCATTTTTATTACCCGAGCCGTCGTCAAATCAATTTTCTCTTTAAGGCCTTTTTGCAATAGAGATTTATGTCATAAATAGTATGATTTTTTTACTCAAACCATTTATTAAGTTTTTCATTCAAAAACTCGATTGTTATACAAAACCATTTTTCAAAAAGGCACTATTACATCTTTTATAATTTTAAACAATAAAAACTGGAGTAGACAAGATAGATTTCCTACTACTCATGCTATTTAAATTTCCTCTACCTTGCTTATTTTTATTTAAAATTTCTTCTCTTTATATACCACTTTTTCTTTTATTTGATCATTTTATTAATCATTGCAGTGTGTTCCCCATGTTTTTATAAGTTGGGCTGTTCTCCATTAATACGAAATAGTTTTCTTTCTACGTATATATCCATTTCATTTATTTTTCTCCATATTTTTCTAATGCGGGAATATTCTTCGTATTTTCACTACCGGGAGTTCTTGCCCTTCCATTCCCTTTACCTCATTTAAATCAAGTATCGTTTCCATTTATCCACCCCTAAAAAAAATTAAAACTTTTAAATTTACAAAAATAGAAAAATTATAAAACCAAGCATATACCCTATTTTCTATCTGTTTTAAAAGGAGAGATTATCATTTTCTCCTTATTCTTTACAAAGACCCTTTACTTGGCATTTTAGTCTAGTCAGTTTTAGCCTCTCCTAGAATTCTTTTAAATATTTAATAAAAACTTCCTAGTTTTTCAAAAATCTAGATATTTTATATGGCGAAACTTTTTATATTTGCATACTTTTCAAAAATGACGAATTTTTAGTGATATGGTTCTTGTAATTTTGAATAAATTATTTGATTTCCGTTTGAAATATTTTAGTAAAATTTAAAATCTTTTCTTAAATTCTTTCACATAGGGTCGGATTTAGAATTGGACCTTTGTTGATCCTTTGTTTTGGACGTTTTCTCTTTTCCAATTATTTTTCACTTTTCTTCATTAAGAACATATTAAAATCCGGCTATCATCTTGTGGTGGACAATGCACACTGTCTTGTGGGAACTAGCTCATGCCAATTTATTATTCCAACTCATAGTTGTCTATCTATCTTTTCAAAATATGGTCGCAACTACTTCTCATCGAAATTCGTAGAGTTTGGAGAGTAATATAGGTGTGTGTGTAAAACTCTAGGCAAAAATACAAATAGTTCACTCAGCGCATCATATACCCACTGATCGTGTAGCCTACGCTCTAATACCAAAAGTAAACAATCCACTCTTCAATGGGTCTAGTTTTCAACCTAATAAAAGTCCATCGAACCTTTGGTCTATTTCAGAGCAATTGTAGTATGATCCAAGAATATTGGATTGTAGAGGGAGACGAGGAAAATCGATTCATAAGTTGGATCAAGTCATAGACGTCTTAAGTGATTGGAAACATTGAAAGAAGACGCCGACAGCCACTGAGGTGGTTGGTTTTATTTGCAGCATTTTATCAGTATCATTATTTTTAGTCTGTTTAAGACGAACGTAAGTGCATATGCATGTGTAGGCAGGTAGAAAAAAACTAAAAAGAAAATAACCAACATAGAGTACCATGACTAAACACTGAAATACAGTGGACTTGAAACAAATATTAAATACGAAAAATATCTTTCTCCTCCATTGTATAAAGTCTCTTTCATTCTGCACATTTCTCTGCACATTTCTCTGTCATCTTCTTCTTTGCTTCATCAATTTTGACCCACCTGCTTCTTACTTCTTTTTTTTCGAAAAAAAAGAAGTAAGAATTTCAAAATCATCGTTTCCTTCCTTCTCCAACCATGGAAATGTCAAGCTCCGACAAAGTCCCGAAACTCACCTCCATTTTATCCGGATCGTTCGACGCTGACGACGATACCTCCTTCTTCGATCTCGAGTTCTCCTCCAAAACCAAGCTCGACACCACCACCGATGCGTGCTCTCAGTCCAGCGTCGACGACGATGCTTTAGATCCAACGTCCGTGGCGGTTCTTTCCCCTTCCGACGAACTGTTCCTCAACACCTCTTCCATTGTCATCACCACTTCTGATCCCGAGTCCAAATCCGTTCACTTCCCCGTCAAATTCAAGTTCCACGTCCTCAACAAGTTCTTCGTGAAATTTAAAATCGAAGAAGTTCCGGTCATTTCCCTTTTCAATTCGAGAAAGTCTTCCAACCCAAAAGACGCGAACGGAGCGAAAGAGGAAGAAGAGAAGGTGGTGTTTTCGAAGGTGGGTTTTCAGAAGTACGTGAGAAAGATAAAGCCACTTTACGTCAAGGTTTCGAAGAAGTACGGAGATGACGTGGCGAAGGAGGCGGTTAGGGTCGTAAGGAAGAGGTTGGGGAAGAGCAAATCGGCGGTGGTGGCGTCAGTCACGTCACCGGCGGCGGAGATGGTGGGGAGGAGGAGAGATGATTCGTTGGTGGAGAAGGAGGATGGCATACAGAGCGCTATTGCTCATTGCAAGGAATCCTTTCACAATGCTTCTGTTAAAGGTATTAATTATGTCATTTTTTACTAGTTTTAAATAACTTTCAAGGTGTCTAAATTGTTGAAAGCTACCTTTCTAAACCAAGTTATTTTGTGACAATAACGGAAGGTTGATGTATAACTTTGGGCGCTTTTTTCTTCAACTTTTTAAAAGTTTGGTAAGTTGCTTTGTTCAAATTTTCAACAAACATAAGGCTCTACACAAAACATAGCTTTTTGTGTCATTTTACTTGGGAATTAAAAGAAGCTGATTTGTAATTTGTCTTGTATGCTCATGATTTCAAATTCTATATCTGATTCGTTTGATGTTATAATTTAGGTGCAAAAGCGCCATTGTTTCGTTCACTTAGTGATCCAACCGATGATAGAAGCTAGAAAAGAAGCTCTAGTATTTTGGAATTAGTTCAAGGTTTTCTCTGTAACTTGAGAGTAGTAGAGTAGAATACCATATGCAGTAGTGATGATCTCCTCTTGTTTTGGTTTAATGTACAAATTATATTAGCATTTAGGTGCTTTGTGAGCTTACATGGTATGACTAACATGTTTTATGATCTATCTTTCCTTTGCATAAATCATGCTTAAATTTATAGTTTCTGAATTTCCTAAAGCCAAACTAGTCATCAATACTTTTGATCTTTGATAGCTCTAAATTTCAGAGTCTAATATAATAAAAAAGACTCTTTTGTCTTGGCACTATACAAAATGGAAGAAATGCCAAAAGAGGATAATGGGAATAATGTACGTACAGTTACCTTGATTTCATGGAGATCATGACTCCAAAATTAATATCACATCAAAAGTAAAACTCCCTCACTAGTCACATTTATATATGTAATAAAGGTCCATTCTTTGACAAATTGCCTACCGATACGATACAAAGGAGGACCGGTACGTGTCAGTAATGCAGTAGGCAACACACAAGCATGCGAGGCTTTATAGGGTAGAGAGAATCCTGGAGATTTGCAGTAGAATTTGAAATAACTGCAGGCTCGTGAGCGGTAGATGTCAGTTTCTTTATCTTTTATTTTTATTTTTTCAGTTTCGACAGGTGGTCTCTTGTTTTTATGAGCCTAGACAACTTGCAACTTTACTGTAGAAAGCTTAACTCCGTATTTTTCTCTCTTATTTAAGTCCCTGGGAATTTTCATTACTGTTTTACCAATCTTTTGGGTCCATCCTACACATATTTACGTCCGGAGCATTAAAGCATCCCAACGGTGGTGGTGATTGAACCCTCGAACAGAGTTCAATTTTGAGCTCACTAGTGATTGTCACTTCGTTTTGGTGACTTTCACGGTCACTATTTGTGTGGCATTATTAATGTTGGATAGATAACCAATATTAATAATGTCAACAATAGCAAAAATTATGTCGTTGTCTAGTTATCCGGTATTATTAATGTCGAATAAGACAACGATGTTATTTTTGTTACCGTTACGTTAAATTCTACAAATTTTAGAATTTTTGATTTTTCAAATACAATTTTTTTTCTATTTATTCTTCGTCGTTTTTTAAATTCCATATATCGGTATCACATTAGTTGTAAAAATGTCTAACAATCATAGAGGAAAGAATTCGACGCCCTTCCATCCCCAACGATTTCACAATTTTATTCAAAATTCTGAAGTTTATGATAATTCTCCGTCTAATCGACAGAGGAATCAGAATTATCAATAAAATTTTCAATATGTATGCCAAGTTTGTTCGCATTAACAATCGCAGCAAACGAGTCAAAACTTGAATGATCAATTTAACAACCATTATTCAAATATTAGTCCACATATCGTTCACAAAATTTTAAAGGTAGCTTGCGAGGTAATTTCACATAAAATAACAGCTATAGCAGAAATTTAACCTGTCAATTTGTAGCATTTGATGAAGCTTTCAATCAAAATCAAAATGAGTATGGAGGTTTTATGGAAGATGAAATCTTATAGGATTGAAAACCCGATTTCAGTCAACAATCCCAATGGACTCGAAGAAGACCGAATCTAGAAGGAATCAACACAAACGAATCCCTAATTCTTATGGTAAATGAAATTTCATCTAAAAATTCTTCAAAGGAAATGGTCAAAAAACGAACAAGAACTAGCTATTTGTTGGCTAGAATGTTCTGTTGCTGTTAAAGGTACATCACAAATTGACTTCGCTTTTTAGGATTCTATCTCAAACTTATTCCATGTTCGTCTACCCAATATTATTCCTAGAACCGTTGATTCTTCAAAATCTCAATGGAGACGTATGAACATAATATGCCAAAAATGGAATGAGATCATGGCATTAACTGAGAGGAGAAAACAAAGTGGGGGAATAGATGTTAACTTGCTACATTTGTACTGTCAATCATCATTACACTAAATTATTTACTATTGCAACCCTCTAGTATTTTATTTAAATTTTCAGCTTGAACAGGTAAATGAAGCCTATGTACAACAAAACAAGGGGGCTATATTAAATCTTTTGCATGTTTACAATCTCCATAAGAAGAAAATTAAAATGGAATGATAAAAAGAAACATTATGAATTTCAGTTTGCGTTAAGAAGAATGGATCCTGATTCCAATACGGGGGATTTAGATGTCCCGACCGTTGAAGAATAGGAAACCCCTCCATTTCGTAGTAATAATGTTGTGAGGGAGGTAGGGAAATGTAAGTTGAAGAATAAAATTGATTACAACGCCCATTATGGTAGAATTGAAGGATCGATTTCACCCTAGAGGGGGGTGAATAGGCTAATACTATTGATTATAAAAATTTTGATGCGGATATATAAAATAATTGCAGCACAGATATAGCAGAATAATAGCAGCACAGATAATAGCAGAAACAAAACAACACAGATTTACCCAACTTCGGCAAACCCTGCCTATGTACTGTTCCCAAGGTTTCTACTAGAAATTAAGTAGTCAGACGCTTACACACGTAAACTCGTAACACCCACTATCGACTAACCTAACTCTATGCTCAAACCTCTGCCACAACTCAGCCACTGAGTTGCGAATTCTCGAACTACACCACCGTAGTTCGTCCCCTAGTCACACGACTAATAAATTACAAAAGTTTTAAAAGAAATACAAAGTAAATACAATTTTAAAAACAAAACCCTAATTTTAGAAAATAAAGCCCAGTTAATAATTGAAAGAAGCATGCCCAACTTAAATAAGGAATCCCTTTTTCTTTTCTTATGTCTTCGGCCCGATTTCTTGTACTTCGTTGCTTTGAAAATGGCTGCCTCTTTTTCGTTCGTTCCTCTTTCATAAAATTAGGGCTTTGCGAATTTAGGCACGCCGATTGATTGTTGATCGATTGAAGTTCTCGCGTTGCTTTCTTGATCGATCGTTTTGCTGTTTGCTACACTCGGCAGCTTCAATTCATCAAGTTTGATTTTTAATTGGTAAGTGATTTTGCTTTATTCCTTTCGTCGATATGCTTGAACTCGATGCTCTTTTAGGCCGATGATGATTGGGTTTTATATAGGGTTTAATTTCCTTAATTTCTGTTCGAATTGATTCATTTGAATTCGTCAGTTGATTTAGCTCGGCCATTGATTGTTACTTGAATGCTTGTAATTTGTACCGACTTGTTCAATTCGCATATCCTCGTTGCTTGAATACCACGACTTCATGAATTTGCCTTAGATTTTGGTTCCGTTCCTTTTGGCATTTGAATTTGTTTCTGTGACTTTGGCACTTTGACTATGTGGACTCGTTCAATCTGTGTAACTTTGTTTAGTTTACTATTACTACCACCTTGGTAATCACGGCTTAGAGTCTTTGGCATCTTTACTTGGTATGAAACTGCTGCTTTGATTCTTATTTGAACTGGTTTTGATTCTAACTTGCTTCTTTGTTTATCACTGTCATTGCTCACTCGAGCCGCTGTCTTCATTCATGCCTTTGTTTAAAGACTTTTCTGATCTGATGAAGTTGTGACTTTGGTTTTCATATTGCTTTGGCTTGTTTGGAGGTTTGTTCCTTCGAACCAGTTCATGTTGCAACTGGACTTGCATATAGTATCATAATGAACTTGTTCATTTGGAAATTATGAGTCTGTCTCGACTGCTCAATGCTGTAGTGTGTGTGTGTGTGTGTGTATATATATATATATATATATATATATATATATATATATCTACATGTTGCCATTCACATGTGTACATGTACTTGTTCGCTTTAGACAACTGTCTGGTATGTCTGACTGTGTGTATATATGTGCAAACATATGTATATATGAAGTCTGAAAGCATTTGTGTTACCGTCTGCATATCAACTAGTAAATATTGAAGTTGTAGCCTTTGTGTCCACTGCTTTATTTGGTTCAAGGATGAACTGTTTCCAATTTAAGCTAATATGTTTGTGCCTTTGACCTTCTTGCTTTGGGTTGCATACATACTTATGTATATACATCTATTCACATGCATCCCATATTATTACTGCATACATATATATAACCTGTTTGCATTGAGTTGTTGAGCTTCTTGTCACTTCGAGCCAGTTTATTGTTTTCACCAGACTTATTTTGAAATTCATGTACATATTTATGTTACATGTCATAGTCTTGAATCTTTTGTAGTTCCATTGGTTGTTGCAGTTTGACTTTGCAGTATGCACTTTTGAAGCTTGCTTGTGCACATGTATATGTATTCATGTTGTTATGTCCGCATTGATTCATTTCTAAATGCTTGCATACTGTGTTCATGTGGTCTGCTGTTATGCTCCAGTTTTTGTTATATTACATTTGAACCTTTTGCTGTTGAGGCTTCACCATTGACTACTGAGGCTTCATCATTGACTGTTGCATTGTGATCAAGTACATTTGGGTCTAGTTCATGCATTCTGAAGCTTTGTAGATGTGTTATCTGATTCATTGTTATTTTGGAATTTTTCTTCATGTGTACATCACTTTATACCTGAGTTGAATCCAGCTTATAGCTCGGGTTTGACCTTGTGCTCGTCTTGTGACTTTATTTGTATGGCACTTGAGTTGAACCTGGCTTTTGATTGGGTTTGACTTTTTGCTCACCTGTCCCTACAGTTTTGTCAAGTGTATATCGATGTTCATGGTCTTGTGGCATATACAATGATACACTGTGCATGTCACAAGCTGTTCGTGTACAATGAATATGATGACGAACAACCCAAATAACTGAGGCAACTAGCATTTTCAAAATACACATTTTATTTTACACTGCGAAAATATTTCTGTTTCAATTTTACCGCGTCGGTGTTTATTTTTGCAGATCGCTCAGATGTTGGATTCAATCTGGAATAGCGTCGAAGATAAATACGAGCGAATGACTTATATGTAGTGAGGTGCAAATGTAAATTAAAAATTGTGATGTAATCGAAATTGTATATATATAGTGAGAGCTCAAATTTGTACTATTCAAAATTGTAATAAAATATTTGTTTGAACAAAATATTTGTTTGAATTTAAATTCTGTGTTATTTATTTTATTTAGCAAATTCTTATTTAATTATGTGAAAAATAAAATAGTACATTAAAAAATACAATTAAATGAATATATATGTATATATGTATATATATATATATATATGTTTATTATCATCAAACAAATATCATATACTAGCATATTCAACAAGAATAGTTGAACGTATGTCTTTTGTACATAATGATAAGGTTCATAGAGGCAGAAAAGGTTGAGAGAAGACCGCAGAAATGAAATGAGCGCAAGGCCGAAAAAGAGGAAAAAAAGAGAGAAGATATTCATTTGTAAGAAGAGTGTTTGGAACTCAAAAGAGAGAAAATGTGGATGAAGAATGAAAATTTTATTTTGGCTATGTTAAGTTGCGACATGTCTAAGCTCGGACCTAAACAACGTTAGAGAATAAAGATTTTTTTTATAGAATATCATGCTACCTCTAAAGGGATCATCCAACTGTTAGTTATATCCGTATGCTTATGGCTTAGTATAACGTTGTTTATATATTACAAGTATTTACAATTTAATTTAAGTTGTAACTTATGTTTGTTGCAATGAAGGTTAATTTGGATTCAATGAATAATTAAGTTTGTATTGTTATGTCAAATATAATCATCATCCACTTAACCGACAAAGTTGTAATTTTGTCAATTTATGATAGTAGTATAGTCTTATATATTTTTTGTACACTGTTTATTTAATATTTTTTTATAATTTACTTATATCAGCACACAAATGTAATAGTAAAAATGATCAAGTTGTGGGACTTTATTGTCCTTTCCTGATTGAGTATAGCTAGATATATTTCTTTTTGTGATAGTGCAATGAACGGCCATAAACCATATACTTTACTTATAAAAGTTCTAGTGAACCGAACATTTTGCACAAAGCAAGTAGATAAACTTAAGCATTACCAAAATGTCCAACGTTATTCGGTCATCAACAGAGTTGCTTGCACTTGTGAAATCCTACATTGAGGCAAACCATAGGTATGAAATCTCTGACCGAATTTACACCTAAGAGTCACACAACTGAAACATTGAATACTCCGATTAGCACCCAATTTAATAAAATTATAATTGTTATAGTTTAATTAATATTTAAGAAATATTAATTATAAAATTTGATTTGATGTTTATTGATCAGTATTAAATGTATGTGCATGTATAGCTATAAATACGCTATTCGCTATATGATATCAATATGCATTTAAATTGGATTTGAATCAGCTAATTATTGACCTGGGTTGAAATAATTTTGAGTCTCATATGGGGCTTGATAGAGCGCGGACATGATTAGCCTATGGAGACTGACTATATAATGGCTAAGGGTAAGTTAAATTTTGAACTAAAAAGAGGAGAAAAAGGTAAGAGAAAAATACGGATCTAGATTCATATTTTTCTCCTTGGTATCTCATCTAATTAAGGCTCTCTAATCCTCACTTTATTCTTTTCACAATTTCCACTTCTCTAGACTAGATTAGGTCAACCTCTCCCTCTCCTCGTGTCACAAAATTTCAATATTTAAAATATCAAACGAAATTCAATTCGTTTGCCGGTGGTAAAGGTGTTCAAAAGGTAACATTTTCTGGATTCAAGATTCGATGAAGGGGTGATTGGATTCAACGTTTCTAAGTGTATCACTTAGGCTTTGGTGGAAGGTAATAATCTATTTAATATTATATAATAAATGTATATATAATATTTATTATGTTATATATATGTGATTGAATAGCCGTTGAATATATAATGAATCCCTATATGTCATCGCCATCAACATTTGGATGTATGTGTTTTGTTATTTATGTGTGTGTGTGTGAATGCATATGTACATTTTTCATTTGGTGGCAAAGTAAGAATTATATTATAATAAATCATTTATTTTTATTTCGAAAATAAAAGATAAATATTATTTAAAACTATTTTAACTAAAAACGTATACACAATGCATATATATATATATATATATATATATATATATATATATATTATACATATAAATTCTATGTATATTTTTTCATAAACATGTTTTTGGATTTTAATTCTTTTTAAACCAAATATGCATATTTAACATATACATATATTTAAATACAAAACTTATGTTTCACAACATCTGTACATACTAAGAATAAAACATGCAAAATTTATATAGTAAATTTTTATCATCATTAAGGTTACTTTCAAAAAAAAAAAATCTGATTTTTAAAGCGATTTCCACGTGAAAATCATAACTAAAAAAAGTTTTTTTTTTCCCATTAATATCGAAAAAAATCATTTACTAGTCGAAGGTTTATGATTAATTATACATACAGACATACATACATACATATATATCTGTGTGCGTATTTATTAATTTATGTCAAAATGAATCTATATATATATATATATATAGTACCAAAAATGGGCACAACACTCTTTGAAAGTCTTTGAAGAGATAAAAATGAAGAATAGAAATGAAAAATGTGGATTATCTAACAAAAACTCCAAAAACAGGTATGTAAATGCATAAAAACACGGCAGTTTAGAATGGTTCGGCGTGTTGCCTACGTCCACTATGAAGTTTGATGATTTTATTGATATTCTTTAGACCATTACGATTGATTGCAGCGGATTATAGCGAATTACAGTTGTAAATTTCGAGTACAACAGCAATACTTGAGTGCAAAGTTGAATCTGTCAGAGTCTGGGCGTTGGAGAGTCCAAAGATCCTTTTTTTGTAGGCCCTGGGGCTCCATTTGCAGGCGTAGGAGGCTGATATCTCGTTCAGATCTCAGGAGACTTCTTTTGGCATGTGGGTGAGCCCACATGATCGATCCCATAGAGTTTTGGCTCGATCCGTGATCGATACGAACGAATTTCGTATCAGTCAAGAATTGATCCAATCGGGTCGAAACATGGCATGAACCTTCCTTAGGTTGCACTTAAGCTCCTATGAAAATTTCATAGTATTTGGACTTGTGGACCGTGAGATATGATCGATGCAAGATTGCGTTTTCTTTAGTCTACCGAGTTCGAATCGATGATTTCATATCGATCGTTTCGAATAGATCAATGCACGTGCCCCAATGATAATGTGGCACGTGATTTATGGATCGATCCACTTTCATCGTTGGGTCGACCGAGTGTTTCCAAAGATTTCAACTCGATCGTATCGACAGCAGTTTCTTAGTTCACGTCGATGGAAGATGACCCTATTCTTATCGATGAAATGAACCCTGTTCGTATCGATGGAAAACACATAGATACGTTGACTGTATGGCTTTGTTCGTATCGATCAGAAACGACTCCAGTCGATCGATATGAAGCTGAAGTGGCTAGATGGGTTTGAATATTGATAGCTCGACCGATACGAATAGCCATGATACGAGAGATACGAACAGGGGCTCTCTAGGATGGATACGAAGTAGACTCTACTTTATCAATACGAACCAGAGAAAGATTGATTGATACGAAGTGGGCAATGGCCGATCAATACGAACCGATGCTCCAAGATGGATTCGAACGAGATCAATTTGAACCAAGGCTCCAAGATGGATTCGAACGCGATCGATACGAACCGAGGCTTGACGATGGATATGAACTAGATCGATTCGAATCGAGGCTTGAAGATGGATGCGAAGTTGTTGCCGCTTTGATCGATGCGAAAACGATGGATTCGAACTGAGGCTCAATGATGGATACGAAATGGGGTTATTTCCGTCAATGTTCCTCGACCATTACTTGAGCATACGAACTCGGATTGACTTGAAATTTGGAACGTTGGCTTTCATGGCTTCGCTTGTTGTGTCTTGTGAAATGTAGCCTGATTCGGACTCGGACAAAATTCATCGATATCCATGGTGAACCTGTGCGTACTCGATATTCGGGACGGGCGATCCTCGGTTTGTTGCCAATTCCTTGATATCTCGGCCTTGACAAAAGGCGAGATAACATTTGCCCCCCAAAGTACGTCATGTGGAAACATGACGTGCTTTGAAAAACTGCAATCTTCATTCTAAACAGTTATTGTCTTTTCGTTGAAAGTTGTAATCTTTGACTAACTCCCTCAGTAATGTGAACTATTGATTGTCAACTATTGTACCTTGTATTGTTGTAACTGATTGCTGTATGATAGTGATTAACTTTTTGTCACCGTAATCGTTATCAGATGAGTATCTAATTCCTGTGGATGTTTAAAATTGAATATTAGTCCGACATATATGCATATATGTTAATCTGACTCTCGTTTAACGTTGTACTTTCACGAGTCGTTGTCAGTTATCTCGTATCGAATTCCGTATCAATCCTCTTCTGAACCGATGTGAAATTCGAGTTGCAACAACGCTTGATGATTGTTTTTGGATGTCCCTTCGTATTGATCCTCTCCTGGATTGATGTAAGAGGTTGAAAGGCGGTTTTCGTATCGATGCGATTCACAACGATGGATACGAAATAAACGTTCACATCGATAGATACGAGTTTTGATGGGGTCCACTATAATGGATATTAGGTTGCGATTTCGCACCGATGAACTTGTGCTATTGTGGGTTGAGTGCTGATGGATATGAAATAAGCATTTCGTATCGATGGAGTTCAATGTTTTCAGAAAAGCCTTCGTTGCGCACTTCGTATCAATGGATGCTGTTATTGGATACGAATAGTCAATTCACATCGATGGATGCGGGCCTTTGGAGGCTGTGATTCTATGGATTCAAACATCGTTGCTCGCATCGATGCAATCTGGTGGAGTTGGAACAATGGATACGAACAACAGTTTTGTATCGATGGACCTTGGTGACTCAGAAAAATTTCTGATGACAATTTCGTCTCGATAAAAGCTCGAGTTTATGGATTCGAATGGATTATTCGTATTGATTCGGTGGAACCGTTGCTACTGGTCATGACTATCGGGAGGCGAATCAATTTTTCCCTTCACACTCGAGGCCATATAAATACGCTTGTACTTTGCCATTTTTTATCGTTTGCTCATTCTTTGCTTCGTCTTCGTACCCTACCATAAACTTGGAACAAGAAGAACTTGCGTGCCCTCGAACCAATCCAGACTTTCAATCCATTAAATCAACTATCGGATCTAAAAAATCCATCGAACGAATCTAATGCATAAACAACGAGACTCGAAATATTTGCCATTTTATTTGCCTTTGTGATCGATTCTGACGAAATCAAGGTCAGAGATGGGCCAGAGCAAGGTCGAGGATGGAGGGAGGAAATGGAGTTAAGGCCATTTGGAGAAGAAGGAGTGAGGAAGGATACGAAAGAATCGATGAAAGTTAGCTCGGCCTTAATTTCATATTGACGGGGTGTCAGAGAAACTTGATTTTGCATAAAACCCCAACCAGGAACTTCGTATCGGTCACCTGTCTTGGGTTTCGTATTGATTGTTGACTCTTGGATTTTGTTTCTGTCACTTCGAATGAATATGGATATGAAGCATATTCGTAATGGATACGAACTCCGTTGCAACACGATCGATGTGAAGTCAATGCGACCTGATCGATATGAAGTCAATGGATTCGCGATACGAAGTTGAGGCTTCCTTGATTGATACGAAGTGAACAATTTGGATCGATACGAAATGAAGGTGTCATGATCGATAAGAAAGGAAGGTTTTGTGATCGATGCGAAATGAGGGTTTCTTGCGAGGAGCGATCCAAGTTTGGACTTCGATGGATACGAAACTTCTCGCATATTTAAACACTTGACTCCGACGAGCTTATTCCTTGTATAATTGGACTTAATCATTTCACTGCATATCTAACTGCCTATCGAATCTCGTTGATGGAACTGTAACTTAACAAAAATATAACGAACTTTAACTTGGATCAATCACTACCATCTGGATGGCACGGTTGTGACGGTCGGCGATGAGGGTCACTCCAGTTGAATTTCGAAGTCTTGTCGTTTACATGCTTTTACATACTCTGTTGAATATTTTCAAGTAATATACAACACTATACCACACAACACATTCACACACTTCACACTGGGGGATGTACGGGCTTATTATCTTTCAATGATGATTTCTCATAAGTTAGTTAGTTATGGAACCATCAAGCTCACAACAGCATGAAGTTCAGAGTTCTCTTCCTCCAGTAATCGAGATACTGGCCATCACGGTCAAAGTCATTGATCTAGCCCCGGACGAGATACCTGGTGCATCTTTCATTGATAGTCCTGGACTCGGTTCCATCCAATGTCTCAGAAGACATCCTGGAATGAATATGCTTGAGGTATGGCTTGTCGTTGGATGATGTGTTATTGCCGAGACCTAATGATAGACTGCACTATCCACCGGAAGGGTATACCACATTCAATCGTCATGCATGCGTAGCCGGGACGCTTCCTCCCTTCGATCAGCACATTAGGGAAGTGTTGTCTTTCCTAGGGATCGCTCCATCTCAGCTGCACCCCAATGGATACACATTGTTGAACAGCTTATTCATCGTGTTCATGAAGCATCCCTTTCGACCACCAATCCCGATCGAGATTAGATATTTATTCAACATTAAGAGTCGGGAGATAGCTCTTCTTTCACATTCTTGGAAGCGATCAAAAATTGTCAAATAGTAACGGGGTCATGGACCAGGTTAAGTTATTTCAAAATGGAATGGTTCTATGTTCGATGTCCCCCGGGATTCGCTAGCCGATGGTTAGCCAGACGTAAGTACCATAACCTTTTCAAGTAGCTAGTAAGATAATCATGACTGATGCCAAACCCATCCACTTTTTTCTTTATAGCTGCGATTCAACGGCCTGAAGGTGTGCATTTTAGAGAGATAGTTCGGGTCCTCTAAGAAGTTCCGAGCGAAGAGAGGAACATCGACTCGGTTCTGACGGATAGGAATCTAAAGATCGTTGGACTGATTAAGCGGAACCAAATTATTAGGCTCGAGGGAATGCTTAGGCCCGTCTCGAAGAAACGAGCTAAGTATAAGACGTCAGGAATTGTTATAACCGAAGGGGCTGATTCGGAGAGAACACTCACTGATGACGAACTCTTGGCCGGGCGTTCGGATGCAGTTCAGGGTTCCGAAGGAAAGAGAAAAGGCAAGGTTGCTTCTTTTAAACGTCCCAAATCCGATGAAGGAAATCTGGGGTTGTATCTTTGCCCATTCCCGGGATTAACATTTCAAAGGCTCCTCCTTTGCAGGAGGAAACCTTTTTGAAGGGCTTGCTGATATTCCGATTCCGGATTATGTGTCATTCCAACACGATGCTGGATTGGAGGAGCTTCATCAGGCTTTAGACTTAAGCGAGTCTCTTCCAAGTAGCGTGGCTGACATTTCCGGTTGGTCGGGGGGTTGCACATACATACACACTTCACGACAACACACAATTCCTGACTGTAAGTTAAGCACGTTGGGAGATTACTAACTCTGCTCTTCTTCTACTTTGCAGATACAATGTCCGGTCGAGACTCGATGCTAAGTAGTCTTCGGAAAGCTCCTGATCCTCTACATATTATGAGCCACACTGAAGAGAGGCTGATAGGGAGTACGACAGTGGGTGCTCCATTCATGAGCGATATGACAGAGATAGGGAGTACATGCACCGATCTCGATCTCATTCTCCTCCTCCTAGAAACCATGTACAACCTCCTGTCTATGTCTCACGTCCTTCGGAAACTTCACGGAACAAGCCGTCTTATCACATGTCAAGGCCTAAAACCCAACATCGTAGAACTGAAATAACGGCCCCCTAATTGCAGAGCAGTTCCTTGCTGAGCCTTCAAGGAAGGAGCGATTAAACTTGCTCAATTGAAGAAAGATTTTCCCGACATCTGCTTCGAAGGTTACATTTTTCCCCCGCACCTGAAGAGAATTCCAACGGAGGCTGAGAACACAGTGCATGACCATGTTGCAAATATTTAATTCCAATATAAGGAGTGGGCGAAAGCCGTGAAAAAAGCATAGAAGATGGATTTTGAGCGGACAACCATGATTGAGAAGTTGGAGAAAGAGCTCGCTCAGAAGGACCATATCATCCAGATGCTCAATACTGAAGCCAATCCTCCCGGAAGTTCGAAATGGAAGCTCTAAAAAAGTCCGATGATGCCAACTCGGCCATGGAAAGAATGAGGCATGAACATTACGCCCTGGTAGAGGAAATGGGCCATAGGAACACCACCGTCACTGCTTAGCGAGACGCAGCTCTCAAAGAGCTTAATGAGCTTAAGTCAAATCTTTCAGAAATCATTAAAGAGAAAGATGCTGCCAATATCTCAGCACAGGAGGGATGTGACCAAGCTGTGGCCCTATGGGGTGAGCGGGATGCGGCTGTGGAAAAAATCCGCGTGGTGGAAGCTGAGGTTAAGGAAAAAGTTTAGACGGCGGAATCCAAGCTAGAGGCTGACATTGAAGACCTTCTCATCACCTACAATGCCAATGTGTTGAGACACAAAAATTTGGCTTGGCTTGAAAACTATTTGACACGTCTCTATAATGCCTGGAGCCAGTTGGTTGAGGAGGAGAAGGCAGTGCATCTGGGTGAATCCTTTGATGAGTTTGAGCTAGAGAATCGTTTGTTGACCGAAGATGAAAGGAAGATTCTCCATGAGTCAGTGATCTAACATGAAAGGGAGAATCTCAGCACCCAGCACCAGGAGATTGGGGAAGGATCAGGTGTCGAGCATCATGACACAAGTCTTGAGGTTACTGCTCCACCTCCATCTGAGCCTATATCATCGGTTGAGCTCCAGTCTGTCTCGACTTATAATCCAGAACGACCGCAGCTATCCCCTATTAAGGATCGCACATCTGAAGCCGCTCAGCCGCCTGTGAGCCGAACTGAGGAAGGTACTCTGAGAAAATCCTATATGTGTTCGAAATAAGGAACTTTCCTTGAAGCGCTTGCTAACAGTTTCTCTTCTTCTTTGTTCAGTGAACGAAGTTACACCGATAGCGCCTCCTGCAACCCAAGAATTACATCAAGCACAAGAGGCCATTATTACTGAAGCAACCACTATGATAACGACTGCGCCGATTGAAGGAATGCAAGGGAGCTCACTTTCTTCCGACGAGCAGATGATGAATGAGCTTCTAGGTTGACACAGTGACCCCTTTGCGGACATGTCGTTTGTCATTAGTGGACTCGTGCCTGCTTCCTATTCTTCAACGCAGGCCACCGCTGCCCTTAGCGAAGCTCGATCAATTCACGAAGAAGAAATACTAGCTGAAATCAATGCTGAGTTGGAGGCAGCGGCACATGGTGGTAGTTTTGGGAGTGGAATGGCGGTGCCTGGCCCAACTCCACTATGAATGATATCACCTGGAGGTACACTTGTTGATACCAGTGTGCCCATTCCGCTACCTGTAGTAGATCTGACTCCCCCGACCCCTCTTGCAGGAAGTATTCCCGTACATTCAAGTTCGGAGGAGGATGTTGAAATTATGCCCCCGTCCGGAGATCGTCCGCCAAAAGGCAAGAGCTCAAAACGAAAAATTATTAGCGGGTCTACACCGAAGAAGACGCCGAGGAAAAAGAAAGAGTGGATAGGCTTCTTCGGATCATTTTTTGATAGATAGGAATTTTCCTTTTGCTTCCCTTTCGTAGGGCGTGTATAGATGCGAGTTCGGCTTCTGCTAGTAGGAATTTTGGAAAAACTTATATACGAACTTCATTTACAATTAGTTGAAATGAAATTTTGTTTTTTGGCTTTGACTCTACTACTGTCTTTTATGCTTAAGTATTGCAGTTTTTGAATTTCAGTCCAGTGCATTTGTGGAGTTTCAACCTTTGAGTTGAATTTGTTTTCATTTGCCAAGTTTGGAAACATGAACACGAATTGCAACTGGAGATTGAGTTGGAATCTGAAGCTGTACTGCTTCGGTCAGTGATTAACACTTAAGTCCTGCCCTCAGTTCCGGAGACATGTTGCAAAGATCGGCTAGCAATCGCAATTTGTCTCTATTTCTTCGAGTTTAACATCATCAGATCGATGCTAAAACAAATGAGAGTTGAGCAGCCGAATCACACTCGCTTACTTATAAATGGTCATATCCGCACTCCGGGGATTTGCATTTCTATTTCGGCGGTCAATCACGCCTATTGAAGTTTTAAGTACATGTCCACACTTTAGGGACTTAAGTTAGTTTATGAGTGGTCATTTGCACTCTACTCATATTCATACTTTGACCGCACTCGGGGGACTCGGAGTTATTTGCAACCGATAATCTGGTTTGCACTCTGGGAATCCAGAGATAATCGATGTTTGCGATCCAGTCCGCACTCCGAAAACTTGGATTTGGTGTTTATACCTCAATTCTCACTCTGGGAGTCTGGAGTTGACATTTATACTCTGGTTCGCTCTTCGAGAACCTAGAGTTGATGTTTATACTCCAATTCACACTCTGGGAATTTGAAGCTAGCCAGCAGATGGTCAGTCACATCTATTTAAGCTTTAGAACTTCGTTCGCACTCTGGGAACGATGGATTTATCGGGATCATGGATGGTTGGTTCATATCCACCCTGAGTTAACAAGTGAGGTCATTAAATGGACTGATCCATCCTCCTCAAACTTGGCTAGGATGCGGTCGAAGTTGTTGGGTGGACGGTCCACCCTCTTCAGGACCGCACTTATGAGTTTAAGCCCCAACTTGCACTCTTCATCGAACTTGGTTAGGATACGGTCAAAATCGATAGGTGGATGGGTCCACCCTCTTCAGAACCGTATTTATGAGTTTATACTCTAGATCGCACTCTGGGAGGCTGGAGTTGGCTGGGGGATTATCGTCTATCAATCCTATTTTGTCCTTAGCGTGATGGCTTGCCCCCGAGCTCGAGTTTCACTTAGCAAGTGGCCGTTCGTATCACAGTCACTCCCTATTTGAATAAATTCCAGTGTATGATGGAACTTAGCTCTTCGTGCGTCGTGATGGTTGTATGCCACATTCAATAAATCGCAGCTCTGGCTCGAAGAGATGGCATTTTATTGCTGAAATTAGCAAATACGGCAAGGTCAGTTGCCCTATTACAAATTCACATTTCGAAATGCAGAAACAAATTGCAAATAAAAGAATGAACTAAATAAATAAAGCCTGTCATGTGAAGCAGTGATGAAGATGCTCGTCGCTCCAAGCTCTTGACAAAGCAGGACCTCTAATGGTTAATAACTTGAACGTGTCATTTCCAAGCTTTCGTTCAATCACATATAGCCCTTCCCACGTCGGGCTTCCGTGGAAGGAACCGGGTGGACTTTTTTGCGGACGAAATCGTCGAATTTGAAGGTTTAGGGTTGGACTTTGACATTATGGAATCGAGGGACTTGATTTCGGTATGTGGCTGCCCTCAAGTCAGCCTGATCCCCCATAACAACTCCAACTCCATTGGTGGTAGGAAATTTTAAAGTTAAGCACCACGAGGCAATAACATCTCTGAATTCAGCAAGAGCCGGTCGGCCAAAGAAAGCGTTGTATGGTGAGTCTATGTTCAATACAACAAATTGCAATGTTCGAACTCTCCAGCGTTCTCCAGTTCCCAGTTCCACTGGTAGTTCTATCACTCCAGTGGGCATGGTTGCGTTCCCGTCAAATCCATGAATACGGAATTGACAAGGTTTCAAATCTTTGACCCCCATCTTCATCCGATCATAGGCCTGCTTAAATATTATATTCACAGAACTTCCACTGTCAACTAGAATCCTCTTCATCCAAGCATGACCTACTTGAGCCGATATGACCAGTGGATCAGTAGTTGGGGCTTCGACCCTTTCAGCATCTCCATTCCAAAACACAATGCCGTCAGTTATCATTCTCTATCGTTTGGTTGGAGCTCTATCTTCCAAATCAGCACAACACTTGAAATCCACATGTCTAATGCAACTGGCACGCAATTCCATTTCCTTCCAGCTTTGGTCTACTGGATGAGGACCATCATTAACAACATTTATCACTAGCCTCTCTTCGGTACGAGCGGGTTTTCCTGTCCTGCCTGATTGGGCGTATCATTCTGATTCGATGGACCCACGCCTCCGGATTGCGGTGCCCGCATAAATTGTTCCAACTTCCTCCCTCGAATAAACTTCTCAACGAGATCTTGCAAATGACGACATTCATTTGTATTGTGGCTGTAGCTTTCGTGAAACCAACAAAAATTTCCCGTCTGGATTTGCCTCTCTTACGATGGTTTTGGTGCAGATTTCTTACATTGAATGGTATTACAGGTTTGTAAATACACATTCTCCAGCGATGTATTCAAAGGAGTGTAGTTATCAAACATAGGAGTTTTACGTTGTGGGCCATGATTCTGATCTCGCTTTCTATTTTGATTTATGTTCTCTCGTTGCTGAGTTTGTTTGTTTTTAATGTTCAACTAAACTTCTCTGGAACTCTCCCCGGACTACTTGACTGCAACATTACTTTGAATTCTCTCACTATTGGGTCCCGTGTCATCCTTCTTCCTAGACTGTTTTGCGTCTTTCCTTCTTAAGAATTGGGCTGCCTTAGAGTGGAAATGGTCCAATGACGCGGGAGGCTTCCCAGCTAACCAATTTCCAAACTTGGAATCGGGATAAATCCCCTTTGTCAATGCCATCAAGATAGAGTTGTCATTGGGATTGCTTATCTCTACACACAACATGAAATCTCTCTATTTAGCATCTAAGGGACTCTCCGGGAGCTTGAGTGACGCTGGATAAAGTATTAACATCTTTAGGCCTTGCAACATGCATACAGAATTGTTCTACAAACTTAGTGGCCAATTGGTCAAAGCAAGAAATGGATCGAGGTGAAAATCGTGTGGACCACATAGTAGCAATGCCCCCTGGAGAAATGAAAAAACTACGGCATTTCACTTCATCATCAGCTCTCGCAGCACTCATCGACCATTCATACTTCAGGATATGTTGATTGGGATCTGAATTCCCTTCATAAACTGGTAAAATTGGCATCTTGAATCGCCGAGGAGGTTCAGCAGAAAGTATTTCGTCAGTAAAGGGAGTATGACTTCGGGAGATTCCCAAATCGTCATTTGTGAGACCTTGACTCTCTCGAATCATTTGACGAATCATTGTGGGAATGTTTGGCATCTGTACATTTTGTGCATGTTGAGCCAAAGTGTGGTCGAGTTCCACAATGCGAGGCAGGACCGGGCGCTGTCGACGGTCCACGTCTTGCCTCCTTGGCTCCAAGTCTTCAAGGATGTATGGTTCAAGAGCATGTCCATGCTGATGATTGTTAAGATCTGGTAGATTTCGGGTATCAACCCCTGGTTCCACAGTGGCAGTGGTAGCGCGGTTGTCTATGGTGTAGTGAGGAACGGTACCCCCTCGGGAGGAGGGTCTGATCTGGAAACTGGCCGATGGGCCAACTCTCAGTTGTCCAACGATCATTGCAGGTTGATGCCCGGTGGCTTGTGTGTAACTCCCATCATGTTGGGGTCGTGTAGATCGATGATAATAATCAGATGAGGCTAAACTTTCTGTGGAGGAATGAGAAGCATGATCTCCTGTGGATCTTCTATGCCTTTGGAGATTCAGTCGGTTAGTCAACTCAGCATTGGCGCGTAGCTATTCAATTAACTGTTGTCGACTTTGGGCCAACTCTTGAAGCAGCATCTAGAACTCTTACCTGGTAACTGCATGATTCTGTCTATCCCGTCCTTTTTGATCTGCAGCGATGGAGGCAGTCCTTGCACTGACCATGGTGAATAGTGTTGCATTATAGGTTTTGATTGCTGACAATACACAACAATTCACGATTCTACGGCTACGATAACATCCAGACTCATCGGCTCAATATATGGTTTGAATAGTTATATATTTTAACAAGAGTCATCAAATATGTATGTAGAGTCTAGTTTAGTGCTTTGTTAAAATCTTTCCTCAAGAATCATCATTCACATTCAAATAAACTTGCTTGCATATTTTAATCAAAATCAAGTTTACAAAAAATACATGGACCGGCGATCGAACCCGGGTCACTAGTTTGGAAGGCAAGTACTCTAACCAAATGAGCTACTACTATTTTTGTTTAACAACAGGTCGGCTGACCGACCAGAAACTTCGGTCGACCGACCCTGTGTCAAGTGCACAGATACTCTCTGTTTTGTGTACGATTTTAAACTCAGCTGACCGGCCCGTTTTTTCGGTCGACCGACCTGAACATAATGGCTAGTTTTCTGAAGAGTTGCGATTGTTTCATGAAGAGGAATGTCCCTCAATCCAAGAGGTACGGACACAACTTTTGATTGAAACTCTTCATGAAAGATTGTAACTATTCTACAACTATATAAACATGTTCAAATCACTTCTACAATCACCAATTCTTGTTTATATTTCTGAAATCTATTCTCTATTTACTTCTTCAAATAAAAGAATTCATTCTTATTTAATATCACTAGAATCCTTGATTTAATTCATAAACTTAGATTCTACGTGATTATCTTCCTTCTAAATCTTCACACACATTTATACTCTTGAGGATTTGATTATAGGAAAATTGTACTATCAAAAGACAATACGTGTTATTCAGAACACACTCGTCAACAAGTTATTTGTATTAAGTTGAAGTCCTCTTCGGCTGTTGAGGCGGAAAAATTCCTGTTCGGCTGCTCAGGTGTGGTATACCTATTCCTCCGGGTTAAGTGAGGGGTTTAGTCTAAATCCAGAGGATATTCTGGGACTGGACGTAGAACGAGAAGTTCGAGCCAGTATAAAAATTCCTGGTGTACTTACTTTAATTTTTATTTTACCGCTATTATCAGTTTCCGCATTTATATACCATATTACACGATCCTTAGTACTGCACGTACACTTTCATTTGGTATCAGAGCTTGGTATTCTAGAGATCGTAACAACATTCTGGAATAAATGGCTACAAAGAGATCTAGTCAAAGCAATAAGAAGAGGAAAAGCAATAAAGAAAAATTAAAGGAGCAAACAAACAAATGCTTCATGGCAAAAGATAATGAGGTTAGTGATCTAACTTTTGATGATATGATAGAAATAAATTCAGAACTTCTAGACACTTTAAAAAGTCTCAAAAGAAAATATAAGGAAGCTCTGGAAAATCAGAAGAAAGCAGAATTCGAAAGAGATATGCTTAAAGACGAGAAGAAAATATTAGAAGAAGAACTTGAGAAAATTCAAAATTCACTCTTTGACAATTCTCAACTCGCTCTATTAAGTCAAGAAATAGAAGCTCAAAAAGAAAAAATAATGCTCTGGCTTCTGAGTATCATGAATTAAAAACAAAAATTAAAATTGTTGAGTTAGATAACACTAGTCTCAAAACTAAGCTTGATGACATTACTAAAAATATTTCCAATTTTAATAAAGGGAGAGAAAATTTATCCAGGATTATTGAAAATTCTCAACTTGCTTCAAATAAAAAGGGATTAGGTTATGTTAAGAATTCAAAAGCTCACAATGATAAAAGTGGTTTAGGATATAAAAAAATTGATCGTAGAAATAGCACTAGATATGCTTTCATGTATAGTAAAAATGATAGTGCTAATACTAAATTTCGAGTAAAGCCTAAATCCAATTTTTATAGAAATTCAAATACTATTATGACCTATAATGTTGATAATTTCTCTAGAAGTACAAAATCATTAACAGGAAACATGAGTGTAAATTATCTAAGTATTTGGGTTCCTGTTAATTGGAGAAACAGAGAAAAATACATTGATAATTATTTTAATATGATAGTTAATAATGAAAATTATATTTATAACGGTTTCCTAAAAATTAGGAAATTATAAAAAGCCTGGGTATCGTATGCTTTAAATGTTAATTTTTCTGATACCTTACATTATAAGTAGTAGTTATTTTGTTTTATATTGTTCTATGTTAACACTTATGTGAAATATAATTTATATCATCATATAAACTCTCCTTTTTGTCGATGACAAAGGGGGAGAAAGATATTGCTCTAACACTACTTGCAGGAATAAACCATGCAAGCACAGATTAAGGGAGAGAAAAGATTAATTATTTACAGGAATATATAGCATAGATTCAGGGGGAGAAATC
Source organism: Allium cepa (assembly GCA_030765085.1). Lineage (NCBI taxonomy): Eukaryota > Viridiplantae > Streptophyta > Magnoliopsida > Asparagales > Amaryllidaceae > Allium > Allium cepa. Next base: position 8,314,057 of record CM060941.1, read on the forward strand.
TAAAGCACAATTACAGGAATATATTCAGTGAGGGAGATAAGATCAACAAAGCTTGTCAAAGATTCATTCGTAGCAAATGAAGTTGTCATCATCAAAAAGGGGGAGAATGTTGGATCATAGGTTTTGATTGCTGACAATACACAATAATTCACGATTCTACGACTACGATAACGTCCAGACTCATCGGCTCAATATATGGTTTGTATAGTTATATATTTTAACAAGAGTCATCAAATATGTATATAGAGTCCAGTTTAGTGCTTTGTTAAAATCTTTCCTCAAGAATCATCATTCACATTCAAATAAACTTGCTTGCATATTTTAATGAAAATCAAGTTTACAAAAAATACAAGGACCGAGGATCGAACCGGGTCACTAGTTTGGAAGGCAAGTACTCTAACCAAATGAGCTACTACTGTTTTTTTTTAACAACAGGTCGGCCGACCGACCAGAAACTTCGGTCGACCGACCCTGTGTCAAGTGCATAGATACTCTCTGTTTTGTGTACGATTTTAAACTCAGCTGACCGGCCAGTTTTTTCAGTCGACCGACCTGAACATAACGGCTAGTTTTCTGAAGAGTTGCGATTGTTTCATGAAGAGGAATGTCCCTCAATCCAAGAGGTACGGACACAACTTTTGATTGAAACTCTTCATGAAATATTGTAACTATTCTACAACTATACAAACATGTTCAAATCACTTCTACAATCACCAATTCTTGTTTATATTTCTGAAATCTATTCTCTATTTACTTCTGCAAATAAAAGCATTCATTCTTATTTAATATCACTAGAATCCTTGATTTAATTCATAAACTTAGATTCTATGTGATTATCTTCCTTCTAAATCTTCACAAACATATATACTCTTGAGGATTTGATTATAGGAAAATTGTACTATCAAAAGACAATGCGTGTTATTCAGAACACACTCGTCAACAAATTATTTGTATTAAGTTGAAGTCCTCTACGGCTGTTGAGGCGGAAAAATTCATGTTCGGCTGCTCAGGTGTGGTATACCTATTCCTCCGGGTTAAGTGAGGGGTTTAGTCTAAATCCAGAGGATATTCTGGGACTGGACGTAGAACAGGAAGTTCGAACCAGTATAAAAATTCCTGGTGTACTTACTTTAATTTTTATTTTACTGCTATTATCAGTTTCCGCATTTATATACCATATTACACGATCCTTAGTACTGCACGTACACTTTCAAATAGTGGAGTCCTTACTAGATTTTATGCAAATCTGAATAAGTTAGAAGGATTCTGAACTTGAAATCTGGATCTTCTTCTTGGATTTATGCACTCCGATATCGATAGTAGATCTAAGAAGCAGGAGAAAAACTGTGTTTTCTTAGTGAAAGCACCAAAGTATTTGTATCAAAAATGGGCACAACACTCTTCGAAAGTCTATGAAGAGATAAAAATGAAGAATAGAAATGTAAAATATGGATTATCTAACAAAAACTCCAAAAACAGACATGTGAATGCACAGACACACAACAATTTAGAGTTGTTTGACGTGTTTCCTATGTCCACTATGAAGTTTGATGATTTTATCGATACTCTTTAGACGATTACAATTGATTGCAGTGGATTACAGCGAATTACAGTTGTAAAATTCAAGTCAACAACAGCACTGGAGTGTAAAGTTAAGTCCGGCAGAGTCTGGGCGTTGGAGAATCAAAAGATCCTTCTTCTATAGGCCCTGAGGCTCTATTTATATGCGTAGGAGGCTGATATCTTGCTCAGATCTCGGGAGACTTCTTCTGGCACTTGGGTGGGCCCACGCGATCGATCCCATAGAGTTTCGGCTCGATCCGTGATCGATATGAACAAATTTCATATCTATCAAGATTTGACCCAATCGAGTCGAAACTTGGCATGAACCTTCCATAGGTTGCACGTAACCTCCTGTGAAAATTTCATAGCATTTGGACTTGTGAACTGTGAGATATGATCGACGCAAGATTGCGTTTTCTTTAGTCTGCCGAGTTCGAATCGATGATTTCGCATCGATCATTTCGAATCGATCAACGCACATGCCCCAGTTATGACATGGCGCGTGATTTATGGATCGATCCACTTTCGTCGCTGAGTCGACCGAGTCGTTTCCAAAGATTTCGCCTCGATCGTAGCGACAGTAGTTGCTTAGTTCACATCGATGGAAGACGACCCTATTCGTATCGATGAAATGAACCCCGTTCGTATCGATGGAAAATACGTGGATAGATGACTGTATGGCTTTGTTCGTATCGATCAGAAATGACTCCAGTCAATCGATACGAAGTTGAAGTGGCCAGTTGGATTTGAATATTGATAGCTCGACCGATACGAATAGCCATGATATGAGGGATATGAACAAGGGGTCTTTAGGATGGATACGAAGTAGACTCTTCTTTATCAATACGAACCAGGGAAAGATTGATCGATGCGAAGTGGGCAATGGCCGATCGATACGAACCGATGCTCCAAGATGGATTCGAACGAGATGGATTCGAAACATGGCACCAAGATGGATTCAAACACGATCGATACGAACCACGGCTAGACGATGGATACGAACTACATCGATTCGAATCGAGGCTTAAAGATAGATACGAAGTTGTTGCTGCTCTGATCGATGCTAAAACGATGGATTCGAACCGAGGCTCAATGGTGGATACGAAATGAGGTTATTTCCATCAATTTGCATTGATCATAACTTGAGCATACGAACTCGGATTGACTTGAAATTTGGAACGTTGGCTTTCATGGCTTCGCTTATTGTGTCTTGTCAATTGTAGCCTGATCCGGACTCGGACAAAATTCATTGATATCCATGGTGAACCTGTGCGTACTCGATATTCAGGACGAGCGATCCCCGGTTTTTTGCCAATTCCTTGATATCTCGGCCTTGCCTAAAGGCGGATTAACATATATACACACACAGATATTTTAATATGTATATATTTTATTTTTTACATATATAATCCTAATATTTTAATAGGGATGTATGTTGCATATACACTTTTATAAAAAAAATTATTTTAAATATATATATATATATATATATATACAATTTAAAATTATTATATTAATATAAATTTAATTTTTTGAGAAAAATGTGTGATCCTCTTTAGGAGAGGAGAGCACACATGCAAACATATATAACAGCAATAGTAAAGGAGCTGCCAACAAGCCTAACAGGTAGCAAAAGATCCCCCCAATACAAAAGAAAAATCAAACCCTTCCAAACTCCTAAGAAACTAAAAACCAACCCTAAACAGACAACACCATCCAGATACCAAAGCCTAAAGCGACACCAAAAGAGCAGCAGCCATCTGAAAAAACCCCACTAACCAACTCTGCTTGAATATCTAAATCAGTTTTGAAATCAGCCAAATTATCTCTAAACTCATCACCATCACTCATATTTGAATACGAGGCTACAAATTTTTCATCACTACTGGACAATGAGCGCGGTATAGATTTACAATACAAAACAGAAGGATGAACAGACAAAGGATCAAAAAACTCAAACATCCCTTCAAGAGACATACTAGAGTTAACAGAAGAATCAAATTCGCTTGAAACTCCAAAGTAATATGTGAAACCAGACTTCTTATATATCGTAGAATTATCTCCCTTAAAGCAAAGTCAAACTCACCAAAAAGTTCCACCGGATCCCCAATATACGAACAATTGTCCTTGCCAATGTTAATTGCATTAATAGCGTCAAAATGAGATAAAATTATATTCTAAGAACTCAAAACCCTCTTTTCTCTAAAACCAAAGATGATCCAGGAGAATCCTCTTAAGTTTTAAACACTTAAGAACAAAGTGGAAACCGTGCTCTAAAATAGAGAGGTTTTTAATGGGATTGCAATTCATCAAATAATCTTTCTTCCTATAACCAACCCTACCGCATTTGAAATAAGTAATACCCACGCTGAAATCTCTAATCAAATGAGAGGGGTCACCTCATCGAAAGCAAATCTTTCTCCTACGTGTGGAATCAAATTCGCTCTTTGATTTCGATTTCTAAGAAGGCGCTTGGAGGTTAAAAATGCGAATCTTTCCCCACAAGAACAAAAGGACGACCACTAGGATCATAAGGGCATCTCCAGTGGGTTCAGGGCTGAATATTCAGCCCTGAACTAGGGATGGGCTCCCAGTGGCCAGGCGCCTATTTTAAGGGCACCTGAACAACAGGCGCCCATAAAATAGGCGCCTGCACCCCCCCACTTAACCCCCCATCTCCCCTCCCTTCCTCACTTTCCACTCTCGTTTTCATTTTATTTCTTTTTTAAATTAGAAAATCTAAACGAAATGCCACCGCGTCCAACCAAAATTTTCCGAAGAACGGTTCATAGACATCCAGCGTAGCAAGATGAACCGTTACACGTTCCGCCACCACTTGAAGTTTCACCAGACGATCTACGTGTACCACACGAGCTTCCAGATGGTTATCGACATAGAGCCGAAACCGCTTTGATGACCGTACAGGTACAAATTGCAAATTAATATAACCAGTTGATTTAATATGTACATCACATACTCATATTAAATAACCGTTACTCTATCAAAAATTATTAATTCATAATTTATCTATTGGACCATTACATTCACTGTCGGGGTAGTTGGGCTAAGTGCATTACCCAGTTTTATGACTCTCTTCCCAGTCCTATTATTGAGAGGCTACAGGCTTGCCCTTTTGGTCTTTTTTTGTATATTAGGCCTGTTTAGTCCTTCGATCGACCTCTCATTCTGGCATTAGCTGAGAGATGGTGGCCCACCACGCATATGTTTCATTTTTCAGATTTTGAGCTTGGTATCACCCTAGTAGATTTCTACATGTTCACTAGCATTGAGATTGGACAACATCGTCTTCGACCTTTTCCATTTAATGATTTATACGAGTCGCCCAATCTGTTTACTATTTTTTTTACCACTGATAGATGTTACCTGCATCGTTAGTGGTTCTGTTAAGTTGACTTACCTGCAGCAGTACATCACCAGCTATATAGCTAGAGCCGATATGATGGATGCAATTACTAGAGCATTTTTGTTGTACCTGTTTGGTTCGACCTTTTTTTCGAACCAAAAAGGTACGGTTAGACTAGGCTATTTAGCATCTCTTGCCAAATTAATCAACCGCATACTATTGACCGGGGCACAGCTATATTGGGCACCATATATACCGCTCTAGATTCATTTGTACTTGGCAATGTCAGGCAGATGTATGCTTTTTGGTATATTTTGCCGTTATGGTACTGCGAGTACACGAAAAACATGCATCCCCGCATCCAGGACATGGCTAGTCAGGCTGCTAAGTAGTACTTCCCTAGGATGAGACGATGTGAAACTATGCATTACATACATCATGTTTCCTTAGGTGTACGGCATGACTTGATGGAGGCTAGGTCACAGCTAGATATGCGTAGTCGAGGTAACATCATTCAGACTCCTTGGGCCTCACATTGGGCACATCTAGCAGATGCAGGTCTTCTGGTGGACGACCATTCCTTGATGGTTTTGTATTCACTATCTAGACGTAGGGTTGCTTTGCATACACCTACATTTATGCCTATGTAGTATTTCGGAGAGAGATGTTCTTATCAGATTATGGATGATTGTCATATACCATATGATCCTTTATCTTGCGAGGACATGTTTGGTAGACATAGGGTGATTGGCGATCAGTACTTAGATGCTTTACGACATGCTAGGTGGGTTGATAGTAGTACTTTTTTCATCGATGGGGATTATGATGCTTATTGGGCCAGAGTAGCACCCCGTAGATTCATCGTACCAGATTATGTTCGTGGGGTCAACTCTAATCATATAGGACCTCATGTGGCAGCCGGTAGAGTTTAGGCACCGCAGATTTCATTTGACCTGATTCCGTCATAGTTCTCCCAGACTCCTATGCAGTTGGAGCCTGATACTACTTTTAGAGCATATGACGTGACAAGTACTTTGATTGAGCAGCCTTTAGTCTTTCCAGATCACCCTGACTATCCTGGCGTGCCTTCAGTCGGGTTATATCCTCCGTATGAGGCACGTTTGTTGTTTATTGCAATTTTCACTTTATTTTATGCTTAGTTTCTTACTATGTCAAATATCATTTTTATGTAGTATGCTGCTAGATTGGACCAGGTCAGAGTTTCACTTGGTGTGTTTCGCGATATGACTCTTGCACATGCACACACCATGCATGATATGTACATGCAGCATACAAAGATGCTAATGACGTATATTGATCAGCTATGCTCTAGACTTGCTGTATATGAGCCTTTCGGATCACAAGGCAGAGGTGATGTTGGTCCTAGTGGGTATGATGCTGGTGGTTTAGATGAGGACAATGGGAATGATGAGGACGAGGGGGAGGATGGTGATGGGGATGACGACGATGATGACAGAGATGATGATGATAGTGATGGGAATGATGATGATGGTGATGAGGATGATGATGATGACGATGACGGAGATGATGATGATGTGGATGATGATAATGATGCTGACGACGGCAACGTTGCATCCCTTTAGTTGTATACCTTTTAGTTTATGCATAGTAGACGTCTTATTATATATTTCAGTTCCTATAGCTTATGTACTTATTTCATTGTTTGAGTATACTGTGTATTCTTTATGTCTATATACTTTCACTTTCTTGGATTTTGGATTATAATGTTCGAGTATACTGTGAATTATATATATTTGTGTATACCGTGAATTATATATGTTGGTGTATAATATGAATTCTATATGTTTGTGTATACTTATAAGCACCAACTAGTTACATATAAACATAAAAAAACTACTAGTGACATTAGAATTGAAGATATACGAACATAGAACACTGATAAAAAATGACACAGTAATAATAGACCACAAATATGAAGAAACTAGACATGGCGATTAAACTGCAACTCCTGTAAAGAAAGTCTAAGATGTCTTATCTCCTGTTCTAGTTCGTTTGCATAGGTTATGCCCCTTGGACATAAAGGATCATCCAATCAATCCGCGTAATTGCAACCATTCGGCCAGAATTGACATAGTTGGATTCGACGACCAATATTTTCTCCATCCACGTGTACTACAACTTCAACTTCATACCCACACTGACAACAAACTGGGTGTGATTCAACTTCTTGCTCAGTGGGAGGTTGAACTACTTGAACCTGGTTCTCAGGTTTTTCATATGCCATACGAACAACATGTTGTTCGTATGGTGGTTCAACCACTTCCTGAAGTCTCAGCTGCTTAAGGTTTTGAAACTGACCTTGGACATCTTCATAGTGTTGTTCTTGATAATCGATAAGCCAATCCTCATCAGTATGTGGACTTTCCATAGGCACGTAACCTGCATCTAAATCGATAGAAGAAGGCCAAGAAGGCACTGCGATGAACAATTTATTGTTGTGAGTGAGGAAGAAGATGATTATGAATGATGAATAAGTAAATCAGAAAGCATATATAAACAAACATTACACTTGTGCTACCACTACTTTTTGATCTGACAATAAACAATACACAAGAGCATATATAAACAAACATTACACATAGGCATTAGCTCTGACAACAACAACAACAGGCATTATTATTTGAAAAGACAATTCAAAAAGCTCTTGACACATTAACGAATGTTACATAACCAACTAGCAATACTGTTATCTTAAGGCCATCCAAATCTTTCTAGCCAATTTTGGCATATGAAGTACGCATTATGGGCAATGAAGGGAGTGCGATATTTTAAATTGTATCGACCGTCATAAGTCGAACGTGTAGTCTCAAACACATTTTCTAATATTACCTCATTAATAATCTTTGTGTAACGCGTGCATGCCCTAGTAAAGTTTCCATATGCACTCCTGACCTCTTGAGCCGTACGTCTGACTTGAGATCCCACGTCGTTGTTGTAAAGTTCAGCCAGAGTGTCCCAAAAATGAAATACCATTGACTCCTAATTATCGCACATCTCATCGATTTGTATGTAGTACTGCATAAGCAACTTCAATTCATGAGACGTAAAAGTCATGTTAAACAATGTAGTTTGAATAATGTTAAGTTTTTAAATGATTTAAACAGATAATGATTTGTGAATTTATATAATGGATGTTGCTTCTCACCACTCAACAAAGCAGAGAATCTTGACCGACAAATGAACATGGCTACAGTACATGATTTGACTGCACACTGGCGCACCTTCTCTCCACTCAACAGAGCAGAGAATCATGACCGACAAATGAACGTGGCTAAAGTGCATGATTTGACTGCACACTGACGCCCTTTCTCTCCACTCAACAAAGCAGAGAATCTTGGCCGGCAAATGAACGTGGCTACAGTACGTGATTTGACCGCACACTCACCCCTTTCTCTCTACTCAACAAAGCAGAGAATCTTGACTGGCAAATGAACGTTGCTACAGTACGTGATTTGACCACACACTGACCCCCTTCTCTCCACTCAACAATTAGCCGTATATATATATATATATATATATATATATATATATATATATATATATATATATAACCATATGGATCTCATACTTGTTCATCACAATTTAGTATAACAAAACATTCAAATATCTAACAACCATCCTCGAATATCAAACAATGTCTGGAAATTTACTAAAAGCTATATTGCTATGCGATAGTGACTCTGAAGAAGAAGCGTATGCGTTAGCGCATCAACAAGAGGAGTAGGAACTGATGGAGATATACCATGAAGCATACGGTTCAACTTTTGGAAAACATGGCGGTTCCGTTGTGGGTCGGAAATATATCAATTGTAACCAGCAAGCATTTCAAAAAACACTTATGCAAGATTACTTTTCCCGTGATCCAACTTACGGTCCAGAGATGTTTAGACGAGGATTCAGAATGAGTTGTCCATTATTTATAAGAATTCTCGAAAGTATTCAGCAGAATAATAATTATTTTGTTTATAAGCAGGACATTGCAAAAAACAAGGTTTGAGTGGGAATCAAAAGATGACCGCAGCTTTGAGGATGTTAGCATACCGTACACCCGCCGATGCCCTTGACGACGCATATCATATTGCAAAGAGTACGACATTGGAAAACCTAGATCACTTCTCTCAGTCAGTTATGGACATTTATGGGATGGAATATCTTCATTCTCTAAACGAGGCAGATGTAACACGCCTGCGTGAAATGCAAGAAAGCAAAGGCTGGCCTGGAATGCTTGGAAGTCTAGATCGTATGCATTGGGAGTGGAAGAACTGTCCAAAAGCTTTTCATAGAGCATATGATGGCAAAGGAAAAAAACCAACTATCATCTTAGAAGCAGTTTCCTCTCACGATTTGTGGATTTGGCATGCTTTCTTTGGAATGCCAGGTTCCCTAACGACTTAAACGTTGTCGAACAATCTCATTTGTTTAATGATTTGGCGCAAGGTAAGTCAACTCCCATATCATTTACTCTTGGTCATAATACATATGAGAATGAATACTATTTAGGAGATGGAATTTATCCCAAATGGAGTACGATTGTAAAGACATTTGCGAACCCAATAACAGCAAAACAGAAACAATTTGCTGCTATGCAGAAAGGACAAAGGAAGGACATAGAAAGGGCATTTGGGGTCCTTCAAGCAAGGTATGCAATGGTCAGCTATCCACGTATATTACGGAAGAGATAAAAAATGGCTGCAATTATGTTCTGTTGTATAATTCTGCATAACATGATCATTGAATATGAACGTGGTATGGATTATCTCGATTTCGGGTATGGAGGGGCAAGACAACCCCCTGAATTGTTTCGCACAGCCACGTTATGAAATGAATGACAGTAAGCAATTCATGACGATCATCATGAAGTATATCGTAATGCAACTATTCATAATAGACTCCAAAGGAATTTAATAAAGCATATTTGGAATTCTCATGGAAATCAGTAGTTGGGGATGGTGGATCTTTGTTTAATTACATCATTTTGCTTTTTTATTTCTGTAACGAAGTGTAGAATGCTTTTATTTTTATGTTTGTAATATCATTTATGTTTGATGAAGTAAATCTATATTGATATCTACATAATGCATCGACAAAAATGATATACCATTGAATATTTTAAAACTGAAAATAGCACATGATTGAAAATATAAACTAAAGGTACATGGATATTTAAACTGCAATAACTAAAAATATCACATTAATATGTCAACTACATATGTTTTGTTCCAGATCTGCTCTCAACAATGCATTGTTTGTACTCCATCCAATATTGCATTGTAATTGGGTCCATTCCGGTGACATACTTTTCCATTACTAAGGTCTCTTGGCGTTGCGCTCTAGCTCAAACTGGCCCTTCTCAATCTCAGTCAATTCTTTTAACACGACAAGCTTTTCTACACTCCCTCTTTGACGTTCTGCATTTTCTCTCGCATGTTTTTCATGCATTAGGGCTAAACGAGAATCGATTTGAGATTGAACAGCAATTTTCTTCTAGCTGCTCGTTGCCCCATCGGTCTAGCGTCTTCATCAAATGCGGGTACTGCTTCTTCGTCTTCATTATTTGGGCATACATTAGAGTCCATATGAGAAGAATTTTCTGGGCTAGAATTGTAATTAGTTCTACTTGTTTTTTTCTTGCCCTTCGACTTTGTCTGGACATCTCTTAAGCTTTTTGCGGTTTTTGAGCTCCAATTTTGTTGACTGACAAGCAAGTCATAGCAGTTTGCAAACTAATAGTAGTGGGGTTTCTTTGTACCATTTTCTCTTGGAAATAATTTCAAGAATTGATCGTTCGCCATTTCCTTCTAAAAAAACAGAAATACAAAATGATATATTAACAAAGTGATCAGAAATGAATATAAATTAAAAACCATATTTTTCGAAACGCTACCAATACAGCTTCGCCACCCATTCCACTTGGATTTACTGTTCTTATTTTGTGAACCTGCAACTCGTAGAATTGTGTTTGTCGATTAATCTTCCCAAAATGACCCGTGATTGCAGACATTGACCTCGTCTTTTCAACATATTTTTTATTGTACGCAGTCATGACTTTTGCCCAAAATGCCACTCCATTTTGGTCATTCCCCTTTACCGAGTCGTTAGAAAAATGACAGTAAATATAACACAAATCCTTATCTTCATCGCCAGACCATGGAGCAAAAGAATGAAAGGATAGAGGGGGAGTCGTTTGGAGATGAACATTTTGAAAGGGTTGAGAATCAAAATCCCAGCTATCCATATTCATCTCTTCGGTATATGATTGAAATGGATGAGACATACTATCAATATTATGGAACTGAGAATAGAATTGTAATAGAAGAAGAGATGTGTGTATTACAATCCAAAAAATAGTCTGATATATGTAATGAAATCATAAATATGACCGTTTATAGCCGTTGTAATTTTAAATATGACCGTTTATAGCCGTTGTAATTTTAAATATGACCGTTTATAGCCGTTGGGGTCAAAATATGACCTTTATAGCTGTTAGAATTCAAAATTACGGATCGTTTATAGCCGTTGGAAGACGGAGTAGAGGGTAGAGGGGGTGAGTCGTGGGCGCCCATTTAATGGGCGCCCAAGCCCCGGCGCCCATTTTATGGGCACCAGATCTCTGCCGCCCATATAATGGGCGCCATTGCTTGGGCGCCTATTAAATGGGCTTCCAAGCCTAGTTCAGGATTCTGAATCGAATCCTGAACATTCGCCTTAATTTCGCCCCAGATTTAAACAACTGGAGTTTTTTTTGCCAAATTCAGTGTGTAATAGAACAACTGGAGATGCCCTAAGAAGAATGAACACTACCTGTGGATGTATTGTAATGGGAAAAGAAGAATCTAAAGAGTGTGAAAAGAAGGAGGAATCTAGAGGAAAAAAGAATGGCGCAGACACCATTACAAGACTTTCAATGTTGTTTAAGCATGAATGTAAATTTAAATTTATTAGATTTAAACACAATGTATTATAATATTAATTATATATATTAAATGTATTTGTTTTACAACCATTTGGTATAATAAATATTTGTATATAAACATTTACACATATATACAAGGGGTTTTAGGCTCAAGGAAAAAGTTGTAAAAAATTTAATCTCAGGGACAACAAGTTTGTTTTTTAGGCTCAAGGAAAAAGTTGTAAAAAAATTAATTTCAAGGACAACAAGTTTGTTTTTTAGGCTGAGGGACACTTTTTAGTGTAAATCACAGAATGATAATTGTAACTATCATTTTCTGTTTGCACTAAAAAGTGTCCTTCAGACTAAAAAACAAACTCGTTGTCTCTGAGATTAAATTTTTTTCGTAACTTCTTCCCTGTGTCTATTTTCCTGTATATACGATTATACATCAGACAACAAATATGTATGAAGAAGGGCATATATGCCCATTGAGATGTAAATCCAACATCTGTACATGAACATGTTAAACCATGTACATCTTTTATGTTACATGCACACATACACACATATATGTAAATGATACGCATATTATACTGTTAATCTAAATATTAATTTAATAATATTCTATTATAAGTTAAATAAAACGTTGATTTTATTTAAAAATAAATTTTAGATTAGATCTAAATAAATTTATACTTCATAGAACCGATAATAAGATTCAAAATGGTATATTTTTTAAAAAATTTACCCATTTACCCTATGATGGACTTTCCTATGAGATTATTAAAGCACAAATTATAATAAATTCTGCACAAATTATAATAAATTCTGCATGTGCACAAACCTGTGGTATGCAGTTCGAACATAGGGAGTAATTAAAAATTAACTATTTTTAAAAAGAAAACCTTCGGCGTAGTAAATAAATCTGAGAGATGATTTTCAAACAAAATCAATAAGAACTAATATTAGATTTGAACTAAATTCAAATCTAATCGGATCTATATCAAATACATTGGTTAGTCAAAACAATTAAACAGAAGAACAAAGAGCAGAAAATAAAATAGTAATTGTGTTATAGTAATTGTGTTCTAGAAAATCTAATTTACTAGACAACACAATTAACTGTGTAGGAAAATGCAAAATAAACTAAGAGAAGAAGAACGAAACTTTATTAAAGTTTGCGTAAAAGAAAATAATAATTATTGATAATAAAAAAACTTAGTAGTTGTTAAAATGCTATTAAACCTAATTAGAAGCCATTGTTAACCAACTACTATGACAAACGAATAAAGTAAAAACAAGAAGAAAGACTATTCCGAAAAATGGATACTTCAATGGTCTTCACTTGAAGGTATTTATAGGTGTGGAGAGCTCTTTTCTTCATGCATAAGTAATGAATCTAGCCCAAATATCTTCCAAGTTAAAAGCAAAGTATATGGCCATAAAATCAATCCAATGATGTAGAAAATGGCAGGTTTTGATTTTGATTGATTTGGTAGATTCATGAGCTGTTCACTCCAATAGACACATCCATAATTAACTCTAATCAAATCTATGAGTATGTTTTCCTTCATAAAAATGATATCTCCTCACCAAAAAGGTGGATATGATATCTACTCAAATCCATGTGTATAATATCTCATGAACGCATACCATCTATGGGAGAATCTTAACTTATTTTGGTTGATGAAAAAAATGATGCATTGCCCAGGCATCGAACTCTTGACTTCCTAGTGTATAATTTGAAGCATAACGACTAGACCATTGATGTTTTTGCGTAATAAACCTTCAATTTGGTGGCTTTTCTTTACGATTCTTCAGTGTTCGATCCCGCCTTAAGAAATTGTAAAACACATACAAAATGCAATGTGTAGTGCTATTTTTAAGGTAAAATATACATATTGAAAATGCATAAATTGAGGTCAAACAATTCCTCCACACTTGAACTTTTATTCGTCCTTGAATAAAGACTGCTTATTTACCTAACCCAACCAATTTATTTGTCACACTTAACTAGAAAGAACGATTTCATTGAGCATATGCAACAAGCTGCTAAACCTCTAGGTGTCCCTAGTAGGACGAGTGGTGTCTCCTGAGTGTTTTTAGCGGATACCGCCACAAAATCCAAATGCACTATGTGATGCTCTTAATGTACCTATATGAATGCAAAGTTAAAATACAAATGAAAAACTCAATTTATTTCATAATAATTTCAACATAGTAATGTATATAAGTCTAAGTCAATCTCTAGAAATTTTTGGTTACCCAACCGGTCACACATTCCCAACATAATTCAAGTTTACATACGTTAAACCCTTGTTTGGCATGTTGTTTCGGTTGATAACATAGTAAAGCCATGAAATAAATTCGTTATTTTCTTGTAACTATTAGCAAATTGGTATTTTTATTTCTTTTTTTTATAACTAACCGGATCAATAAAGTCAAGAAGATGCTTGGGTTTCAATTGCTACTCTCTCTAGTAAATAAAAGAAAAAACAAGGATTTTTTTAATACACCTAACTCAGAAAACTGAGGCCCTGGTGTACCAACCATGCATTGCCTCATAGGCTTACGTGAGAATGATTCAGGGCATGACTAGTAAACATACTAGGTTAAGGTATACCATCCATGCATTGCCTCACAGTTTTACATGAGTATGATATAGAGCATGACTATTTAACACAAGTAATTTAGGCATTTATTTTTATATACAAATTTTTTTAGGAGAAGAATAACAGAGAGTTACACAAAATCTTAGCACCATTAGCTTTAAAGATTTAAAAATGTCAATGCACGTACTTTAAACCAACCACTTATTAAACAAAGATTATAATTTAGAACAGACTTCATAACCATCACTTGTGATTCCCTATATATTCTAGTTACACTATTATTGCTCGTAATTCAACTTTTCATTATATCTTTCATTCAGTATTAGCAAATCACAAAAACCTTTCCATCAAATGACTAAAATCGTTCACTTACTTTGTTGTATCAGCCTAAAACAAGTCATGTTTGAAATTTTCTTTTTAGAAACACGAGGTAACAAATGAATGATGCACAATGAAATATGAATGATACTCCCCATACATGAATGAGGAGGTGTCCCTACTGTCTAAATTAAGCAAATGCTAAAAAAAGAATATTTACAACCTGACATGATTGAGGCATCTCATGAAGCATAACTGGGTTCATGGAGGTCTACGAATTCTTTGTCCTCATATTGCTCAAACTCTAGAAATGGCTTAAGTCATTGCCCATTGACCTTTGAAATAGATCAATCCACTAAATTTTTGATTTCGATAGTGCCATATGGGTACACTGTCTTTACAACATATCGCCCAGTCCATGGAGATCTTAGTTTGTTCGAAAATAAATGAAGCCTAGAATTATATAAGAGAACCTTTTGGCCTACTTCAAATGTCTTTCGAAGCAGGGATTTATCCTGATACATTTTTGTTTTCTCTTTATATAGTTTTGCATTTTCATAGGCTTCATTTCAGTTCTTCAACTTCTGATAGGTGTAGCATTCGGTGTGATCTAGTTCTTTCCAAATCAAAATTAGGGTATTTGATCGATGTTCCAGTTCAGTAGGGTAGTGACATGCTTTTCCAAAGTTCATGCGATATGACGACATTCCAATGTTGATTTTCTAAGCTGTGCAATATACCCAAATGGCATCAGTCAATTTAGACAGCTAGTCTTTTCTATTGGAAACAACAGTCTTTTCTATTGGAAACAACAGTCTTTTCAAGAATCTATTTGATTTTCCTGTTGCAAATTTCGACTTCGTCGCTAGCATGTGGATGACATGGAGTAGACACTTATGAGTGGTTAAGTATTTCTTAAGAAGAGATTTGAAGGCACGATTATAGAAATGAGTACCATCGTCACATATAATAGATTTAGGCATACCAAAACGAAAAAATATGTTGTCTTTTAGAAATTTAACAACTTTTTTATCGTTCGTTCTAGTAGGTATGGCCTCAACCCATTTAATGATATAGTCTATGGAAAGCAAGATGTAAGGATTTCCAAAGGAATTAGGAAATGGGCTTATAAAATTGATGCCCAAACGTCGGATATTTCGATGATAAGGATTAGGTTTAGAGGTATCATGTTTCACTTGGAGATTTGTCTCATTTGTTGGCATTGAGCACACTTAGCACAAATTCGTATGCATAAAGAAATAGAGTAGGCCAATATAATCCACACAGAAAAATATTTGCAGTGGCTTCTTTGACCCAAAGTGTTCTCCTCATGCTTAATCATGTAAAAAAGAGAGAACGCTGTAATACTCATGATCGGGGACACATCTTCGAATGATTTGATCAGGACAATATCTAAAGAGATAAGGTTCATCCCAATAAAAGTTTCAAACATTGGAGAGAAATTTTTGTTTGTCTTATTTCGAACAATAGAAAGGTAATTTTTCTAACAAAATAATTTACGATATGAGTGTATTAAGGTTTACGAGAAATGGAAAGTATTTGTTCATCAGGAAAGTGATCATTGATCTGAGTGTCATTAACACTCCTATGTACAATACGAGGGAGATGGTCGGCTACGATATTTTCGAACCTTTTTTATCTTATATTTCTAGGTCAAATTCTTAAAGAAGGAGTATCCAACGGATTAAGTGGGTCTTAGCATCTTTTTTCGGAAGCAGATAGCGCAATGTGCATGATCGTGGTAAACTTTGGCCTTAGAACCTATGAGATATGATATGAATTTCTCGAGAGCAGAGACAATTGTTAAAATTCTTTTTCAGTGGTTGAGTAATTCAATTGAGCATCGTTTAGAGTTTTTCTAGCATAATAGATGACACAAGGTAATTAATCGACTCGTTTGCTAAAGAGGCTCCAATGGCAAAGTCAGAGGTGTCACACATTAGCTCGAAAGGCAAAACCCAATATGTGGGTCAGATTATAGGTGTTGAGGTCAAGGTCAATTTCATGATTTCAAAAGAAGTTTTGCATTCGTTGGAAAAGTCAAATTTAATGTCTTTGGTAAGCAGATTTGAAAGTAGTTTTGAAATTTTTTAAAAATCTTTGATGAAACTTGTACAAAATTCAACATGGCCAAGAAATGAGAGAATGTTCTTAACCGACCTAGGCAGAGGTCGGTTAGCAATTAAGTCAACTTTGGATTTATCAACCTTGACACCATCTTTCGAAACAACATGGCCTAAGATTATTCCTCTTCTCACCATGAAATGTCATGTTTTCCTGCTGAGCACGAGTGACTTTTGCTTACATCGTTTTAAGACACGTTCTAAAGACGGGGGCATTGATTGAAGGATGACCCATAGATAGAAAAATCATCCATGAATATTTCAAGAAATTCCTCCACCATATCAGAGGATATACTTACCATACATCGTCGAAAAGTGGCAGGAGCATTACAAAGGCTGAAGGCATGCGACGATAAGAGAAAGTTCTAATGGGAAAAGTGAAAGTCATTTTGTGTCAGTCTTCTAGCTCAAAAAGGATTTGGTTATAACCAAAGTAACTGTCAAGGAAACCGTAATATTCGTGGTCGGCCTAGCATTTAAGTATTTGATCGATGAAAGGAAGGGGAAAGTGATCTTTTCTGGTACTGAATTAAGTTTTCGATAATCGATACAAACTCACCATTTGGTTTTGATTTTTGTGGGAACAAGTTCGTTATTATCGTCTACAATCACAGTTATCCCTGATTTCTTTGGTACAACTTGTGCTGGACTGACCCACATACTATCAGATATTCGGTAAATAATGACATTGTCCAAACATTTAATGATCTTCTCCTTCACTACCTCTCTTAAGTTGAGATGTAGACGCCTTTGACCAAGGCGAGTGGGCTTGGCCTCGTCGATTAAATGAATACGATGTTCAACGATTAAGGGGCTTATTCCTTTGATGTCCGTGATAACCCATCCCAATGCCTCTTTATTTTCCCTTAGGATTTTAAAAGTTGTTTTTCTTGATCCTTATTGAGATCGAGGCCAAATTTACAAGGAGACTTTCAAATGAATCCAAGAATGCGTACTTAAGAACGTTTGGAAGAGGTTTGAATTCCAACTTAGGAGGTTCTTCTGTTCCTACTTCAATTGACATTAGTTGACCAAATTTTGTGAATTATAAGAGAGGTCTAGCAAATCTTATAATTCAGAGGTGTATTCATATACATTGAAACGAATTAAAGTGATCGAGACACATCATTAGACACTCTGATGTGTCACCAAAATTTCCATCTACAAGCATTTCGATCATGTCGGCTTCGTCTGTTTCAAAATACCTTCGTTATTTGTTAAGATTGAAAATTTCAGTTCGATGGTTAGGTGTCCATAGGAAAGTCTGAGTTGACTATTCCTATAGTTTAGGATAGCGTTTGAAGTTGCTAAGAAGGGACGACGTAATATCAAAGTGATTTGACCGCTAGGATTTGAAATAGGTTTGGTTTCTAGGACTATGAAATCCATGGGGAAATAAAATTGCTCAATTTGGATCAGCATATCCTCAACTGTGCCTAAGGGCTTTTTGATAAATCGATTAGCTAGTTAAATCATGATGTTTGTGGGTTTAAACTCCCCTGGTCCTAGTTGACAATACACAGTATAAGGAAAAAGCTTAGCACTTGCTCTGAGGTTAAGTAAAGCATGACGGATGTGGGTGATACCTGTTCGATAGCCGATTGTAGGACAACCGGGATCCTTATACTTGGTTTAGGAACGGTTCACAAGGACAAAGCTTGTATTCGCAGCTAGAAATGTGGTTTTCAGGATGTTAGTTGGCATGTTTTGTAACGACCCAGATTTTTAGCCATCCGATTTTGGGATGATTGACTAATTTTAATTTTTGAAATATTAATTTTTATAAGTAAAATAGATAAATTTTCTGATGTTTAAAATATTTGAATATATAAATTGATCAAAAATATGTTTAATTTTAAATATAAATTGGTGAATAAGGAAAATTAGTATGTAAATACATACATATATATATATGTATGTATGTATGTATGTATGTATGTATGTATGTAAACCTCATCATTTCAAACTCATGATTAAATATCTATATATCTACAAACAAAATATATACAAGCTCCATTTTTAATGACAAAAATATATATAAGTTTTTATGTATGTATAAATTTTTAAAAAAATAAAAAAATTGTTTATGTAGATATATATGTGCATGAATGTTAAACTTCAAACCGGCAAATTTCAAACTTATGACCATGTGTATATAGGTATATGTTTATTAAAGTAGTACATATGGAATATATATATATATATACATATATAGGTAAACATGTGTATATCTAAATGTATAGATGAATATGTAAATATAAATCTATATATATCTATGTATATAAGTATATGAAAATATGTATAAATATAAATGTATGTCTGTATGATGACAACAATACATATATGAGTAGTTGTATATGTTTATAAAGGTAGAGTATATATAAAGATGTAAAATATAAAGTAATATATATATATATATATATGTATGTATCCATGTAAATGTATGCATATCTATATATGAATATAAATGTATGTATATAAGCATAAAGGTGACATTTAATATGGACAGATCAAGTTAAGTGCTATGAAAATGATCCTTTCTTCAAATGAAAAGAAGAAAAATATATATGAAAAAAATAAAAGCCTATGCACAGCCCCATTCTCTTATATAATGGCCACTTGTTTGCTCATTTTGTTCATAACTAAAAAAAAAACAAAACAAAATCTCTACCCTTAAAAACAAAAATGGATTAAGTGTTAAAAAAACTTGAAGCAGGGGAGAAGATCAGAGCAGCGGTTTCGTTTTCCTACTTACTGTGAGTAAATCACTTAATCTTTTTACTGGCTATACATACATATACATACTGTGGGTGGTGGCGAGTCGAGGTTGATGGGTGGTGGTGGTTTCCTTTGCAGTTATGGGTCAGAGGGTCAATTTGTTGAATAGGATTTGTTCGTGATTTCTATGTGCGTGGTAGTGTTGAGGGGAACGTGCATGATGTGAAGAGATGATCAACGACAAGATTTTGGTGGTTGGCTGCTCGTGCAGGTGCATGGTGATATGCATGAGTTGGATTGAAAAGAAAGAAGTAAGGGAAGAAATTAGGAAAAAGAGAGGAGAAGGAGAAGAAATAGATGGGTCGAATTTTCTTTTGTATTTGGCCTGGAAAGAAAAAGAAGAAGAAGAAGAGAAAGTTAAATAATTATGTCATTAAACTTCTAAAAAAAATTGAAACAAAAATTCTTCTCAGTTTTAAATAAAATCGTCGAGCAAGTTTCGTGTCGTGTTTCTATCAATGAGTAATTACATCGAAACAAATTTGGTCGAGGTTACGGCAGAGTGAAATTAAATGATTTAAATAATCGAAGTCAATAAATCAGTAATTTATT
The DNA here is from genome assembly GCA_030765085.1 of Allium cepa. Classification (NCBI taxonomy): domain Eukaryota; kingdom Viridiplantae; phylum Streptophyta; class Magnoliopsida; order Asparagales; family Amaryllidaceae; genus Allium; species Allium cepa. The sequence goes on from CM060941.1 coordinate 8,334,325, forward strand.
TTTAGTTTAATTATCTATTAATTAGTCAATTAACTATTAAATGAACTATTTATAGATTATTTTATAATTTCTTTGATTAAGAAATAATATGAATTTAAAAATATAATTTGACCCAATTGTTGAAAACAATTCAGTTTTGAATTATAAATTAATTAATATTGCCCATTAACCATTGATTAAAGTTATATGTGTTGACTTGTATTTTCTTTGGATATTGTTTCAAATTATTATTGTCCATGCCATTAAGCATCCAAATAAGTTAAAATAGATAGAATAAAATGTTGATGCATTTTATTCGACTCGTTCTGACCACTATTTCAATTTCAGAATGATGTAATGAGTACAAGCAAATTATTTTCGATGGGATGGTCATGATATAGTAAGCATATGGAATGAATTTTCATATGTAAATATTAGCACCCTGATTGAGAAGTTATTACTTTAACGACCTGGACTTTTAAAAAAAAATTGATCATTTTGAGTTCAAAGAGACCAGGGTTGGATATTTGCATTATCCTGGACCGTTTCGATCCAATAACCACCGCGAAGCTTTACGGTTATGAGTTTTAAGCCTAGTATGCTGGAATCTGATTAATGTGACAAATTCGGCTATTTTAAATAAGTATGGTAGTTAGATACTATTATAATATCATCGGATTTCTATAAAAGTGTTTTGATTATCATGAGATAAAAACCCATCGTGTTTATGTGTGACGTGGTCTTACGAGTTACCATTGTTTTTTGAAGGATTGTGATAACTTAAGTAATTCAAATTAAGTGTGTTAACTCACACTGGTTTCCAGCCCAACTCGAGTTTTACTTTATTGTAATGCTCGGGTCGGACCGAGTACTACAGTTTCAGGTTAGGACGCTTTTGGAGCTCAGGAGACAAGTTGGATGGCATAGACGTGTTGGACGTATTTGATTGTTTTCTACTATGTATTATAGGCTGTATATTCAGCATTTGAGGACAAGTTATTATAAATTCCCAGATTTATATGTTGACGATTGTACTCTGATAATTTGTATGTATATTAACAGTTACAGTTTTTTCTATATAAAAGCTATTATTGTATATTATATTTTATTCCGCTGCGATTGTGAGATTCTGTGTTGTTTTATTTCTGTTCCTCTTCTTTCTCTTTCCTTCTTAAACCCCAACAACCTGATATTTTTGGCACACGATTGCTCGGCGCTCTATACAGTAAACATATTAGTGTCAATTTTTGGGGTCAAAAATCGTCCGGCTTTATATGTTTTTTGAGCAAAAATCTCTTTTTGACATTTCACATATTAAGGAATCTACTCAATGGTGGAGAATGGTATATTGACTCGAAATTGTTTGAAAATTTCAAGAATTTTATCGAAATTGGCTTTCTTCTTTGTGTTGAGTATACGAAGGAAAGGAGCTTTGGGTTTGTGGACTTTTTCGTCGATTTTTTCATTTGAAGAAGAGGATGTCGAATTAGGAGGTGAAGGCGATGAAGCTATAAAAGCTGGAATGATGGGGTTGCCAACATCAAAAGAGGAAGAGTGGTCAGGAATGCCAACCTTGGATGAAAAATGAGAGTCGATTGGACTGACAAGAATGGGTGTCAAATGAGTTTCATAATTTTGAACATGTGTAAACTTTGGAAGAATGTTGGGGTTACCGACTTGGTTGTCTACCTTCTTCCTAGACCTCAATACAGTGACAACATTAATTGGATTTACATTATCGTCATCACTAAAATGCGCTCCTTGAGAGTTATGCTTTGGGTTCACTTCGTGCTGACTAGGAAAATTTCCCTTTTTTCTTGAATTACTCAAAAGCAAATTCATCATTTTCTCCTTTTTGCAATTTATGATTTTCCCTAACCTATCGTTATTTTCTGATATGTTTTTTTTGGACGAATGATGTCTTGCGATTATGGTAAAGGGGGTTGAAAAGGTTGAGCCGATGAGTTAGCATGCCTATATGGTTGATTCGAAAGTTTAGTTCGAGGGTCCGTATGAGAAGTTCGAGCATTTTGATTCATGGAATATATGTGTGAAAGGTTTGTAAAATTATTAAGGTTTGACCACGATATTGAGAAGCGTGAGCATTATTATGGGTTAGGGCATTGGCCTGTTCCAAAGGGTACACTTGGGGTATTTCTCCTTCAACTTGGGAGTCCTCAATAGGGAACAATGAGGGGTCTATTGCGTATACTCTTATCTTACGTTCACGGGATGGACATGAATAGATTTCCATTGTTGGTTCTTTTCAGCATAATCTTCGACGGAGGCCCAAGCCTCATCGTTTGATTTGCTCATAAAATCATTTTGACACATAGTTTCAAGTTGTATTCAAGTTGGATAGTTGCGGCTTCTTATGCAACTTGGTATGGAATGGTTTTGGATATTCCATGATGAGGGCAACTATATAGGAGTCCCTTAAATCGTTCAAAATACTGTGAAAAAGTTTCTCCTTCATTTTATATGAACTGATTAATCTCATTTCCATTTTTAAAGGTTTTATAGAAAGGAAAAAACATTTTCAAAAAAATATTACTGAACTCGTTCCAACTTCAAACAAAGTATGGTGCTAGAGAATTTAACCATCGTTTGCGCTAGCTTGTAGCGAAAATAGAATCAATCAAAGCTTAATGGACTCGTCCAACAATTGTTGTATTTTAAGGGTGGAAGTGTAGAATTGTAAATCTTGAAGAAACTCGTATGCGTTTTTCGAACCTGTGAATTTTGGAACCCCCTAGATGAAAGAACTTTTCATTTCAAAATTATTTCCTTCGACTGGTTGAAAAAGAATAGCCAAAGGTTGGATGGTCCTTGGTGGATAGCATAGCTCCCTAAGCTATAAGGGTTCGTCCTCTCTTACGTTGACATCTTGAAAGTGTTGATTCATTAAATTCTGTCGATCAACCTCACATGAATTTTTTTTGGAAAGTTTTAACAGAAATGGCTCTTACTTCAAAATAGTATAAAATACTAAATTGTACTCTATTAATTGATTGACCCGATTGAAAGGGAGAAGAGTGTCTTATGGCTTTTCATGCATAGTATAAAATATTAAGTGATGGACCAATGTTTTACAGGTAGTATGCAACCTCTTTTGTTAGTAATCAATGAAAATTGAACTACTATATATCAGCGATTCAATTATTCGAGATAGTCAATTCACAAAGCACCTCTTTTCAATTATAACTATTTTCTCCTATGAGCTCGTGTTTGTCCTAGGGCCAACGTCTAATGTCCTTTAAAGTAGGAAGACGATGAGATATAATGAATTTAATTATTTTGGAGTGTAGGAAAGGTTAATGATTTCCCCCACCATATGTTCATCATGATATTTTGCTTCTAACTAAATTGATTTAGAAATGCAACAATATAGCAGTCAAACAGTAATAGTAGAAACTAAAATTTTACTAGCAAGTTGCTACATCGCAATTTTTTAGAAGCAATTTTGTACGTCAGAGTAGGCACCTATAAAGAAAGAGCAACTTACAGTGAGTTATGGCAGTCCATCCAGAGCAATTGAGCAGCGCTAGCGATTCGAACTCCACTATTTGCAATTGCTCGACCTCTAGATTCTTGTTTCCTTGCTTGACTTCTTTTCCTGTGGTACTTGACTTTTTTTATCCTTTTTCTTTTGAAAAAGGAATGCTAATATGGAGAAACTAAAATAAAAAATGATGGTAGAAAAAACACTAGAAACGGAAATCAGGGGAAGAAAATAAAAGAACATCCCTTAGATAAAAAAACGTAGTCGCCTTGTTTCACTCCTTTAGTTTTGTGCTCACGCAATTTTGTTCTTTTTTTTAGAGAAATAAATGTAAAAGAAAATGGTAATTTGAAAGTAATACAATGCAAAGATTTTTATTTTTTTAATGTTAAAAATGAAAACAGAATTGCAAAGGGAAAGAAATAAGATGAGAATTTTCTGGTGTTCTTGTTTAGATTTTGATTATATCATATCTAACATGTACAAATAATACGCCAATTCTGACAATCAAGAATGTTTTTTTATTAAAAAAGTAAATAAAATAAAACAAAGGAAATAAAAAGGGAACATACAACAAAGATGAAAAGATTTTTTTTAGAAATATAAAAAATAAATAGGAATGAAATTAATATGAATCTAGTTTAGAAAAAACAATAAAAACCAAATTAATTCCCCAGCATTGACGCCAAAAACTTGATGGACTTTTCTATGAGATTAGAAAAGCACAAGTTATAATAAATTGTGCAAGTGCACAGACGTGTAGTATGCTGGTCGAACACATGGAGTTGTTAAAACTTCATTATTTTTAAATGAAAAACTTAGGTGTGTTAAACAAAATTGAAAGGTGATTTCTAAATAATATCAATAAAAATTAATATTATATCTGAAACAAATTCAAACCTAATCTGTTCTATGACAAATACCATAGTTATTCAAAACAATAAATAATTAAACAGAAGAATAGAGAACATAAAATAAAACTGTAATTGTTTTCTAGCAAATCTAATTGACTAGACAATACAATTAACTATGTAGAAAAATGTGAAACAAACTAAGAGAAGAAAAACAGAACATTATTAAAGTTTGCATAAAAGAAAATAACATTGATTGAGAATAAAAAATACTTAGTAGTAGTTAAAATGCTGTTAAACCTAGTTGGCAGCCATTGTCAACCAAGTACTATTAAAGTTAATAAAATAAAAACAAGAAGAAAGACCACTCTGAAAAATAGGGATATTTCAATGGTCTTTACATGAGAGTATTTATAGGCATGGAGAGCCCTTTTCTTCATTTAGAAGCAATGAATCTAGTCCAAATATCATCCAACCGAGGAGTAGTGTCTATGGCCATAAAATCAATCCAATGATGTAGAAAATGATAAGTTTTAATTTTGATTGACTTGGTAGATCCATGAGATATTCTCTCCAATAGATACATCCATAATTTGCTCTGATCAAATCCATGAGTATATTTTCCATCATAAAAATGATGCCTCCTCACCAAAAAGAAGGATATGATATCTACTCAAATTTATGTGTATAATATCTAGTCAATGCACGCCATCCATGGGAGAATCTTCACTTTTTTTGGTTGATGAATAAAAAAAAGTGCGTTGCCCAGGCCTCGAACGTTTAACCTCCTGGTGTATAATTTGAAGCATAACCACTAAATCATTGATACTTTCGAATAATAAATCTTCAATTTGGTGGCTTTTCTTTATGATTCTTCAGTCTTTGGTCTCATCTTAAAAACCTGTATATCACATACAAAATGTAATATGTAGTACTATTTTTAAAATATACGTAAGGAAAATGCATAAATGGAGGCCAAACACCCCACTGCATGTTGGTCCAGTTCCAATAATGATATCGGAGCCAAATAGCCCATACACTCAAAATTATCCATTTAGGGCTAACTTATTATAGCATACCCATATTTTAGGATATTTAGAAAAGTAGCATCAAATGGGTTTGAGTAATCAAGTACTGTGTCATGCCTTCCTACTAGCCCTACGTGCCTATCGGCCTGGCCCAAAATGATAAAGTAAGGCTGAAAGTTTTCCCCAATTCAAAGCCTTAATTGATTTGAGCGTTGGGCTAATTTTCAAAATCTCTTTTGAAATTAAAATAAAATTTAAAATAAGTAAAAAAATTATTTTAAATTTAAAAGGTTTAAAATTAGTAATGATTGTATAACTATTATAAAAAATCAAAATTGTTTTGGAAATAAATTAATTTTTTTTGAAAACTATTATTACCTACTTATGTTAATTAAATTGATAATTAATTAAAACATAATTTATTATATTAAATAACATATATATTGATATATGCAATATTATCTTATGATGTTAAGGTAATACACACACAAACATATATATACATATATATTAAAATTATTTATAATTAATTAAATTTTTTTTTAAACAAAAGTATAACTGTTATAGTGCAAGTATCTAATTTATAATGTTTAAAATTAATAAAAACTTATATAATGTAAATGTATAATAAAATGCGGAATAGTAAGAACCCTAATCAAGCTTAAGGATAAATACATACGTATAGTACGTATAATGTGGTTTCTGATGTGTTTGACACTTGAATCACATGGTATTTCATAAGAAATACATTATTCCATAAGTTGATATTACTCAATTAAATACATTAAAGATTACGATCTTTAATATAATGGTTTTCCTCTACCATTTATATATTAATAAATTACTTTGGTACTCTATGTTTGTTGAGCAAACTTAAGCTGGGGATGTTATGTGCAATACATTAATATGTAGAATTCAATAGATATGATAACTATATGCCTTTGATAACCAAACTCAAGGTACATATTCAGTACTTAGGCCGTCGTGAAATGCTGCGTACAAGTGAGTAATCCATTTCGATTTGTTGAGCAAACTCAAGGTGGAAATGAGATCAGGGAAAAGAATTACAAGTTAGGAGTATGATACAGCCGATATGGAGTTATCATCGCTTGTGGGGCTATGACTTGTTGTGCAAACTCAAGGTCAGAATCCAAAGATAGACGAATCCTAACGCCCACTAATGAGGTTGAGAGACTTCTATATTTCATCTTAAGATTTAGAGAAACATAAAAGTCAAGTGGGAGCTTTATTAGAAAAATGAAATGGTAACATTTAACCTTTAAAATATCATAAGAACATCTGTTATGTATAAACTAAATTAATCTACATCGATTAACTCGTGTAATTAATATAATTGATAAAATATTTATCAATTAAATATACCAATGAACTAAATTAATATTGACAAACAGAAATAGAAAATATACTTTATAATAAATTTTGCAAGCTGACCCATGTAAGTGCCTAATTTTATGACTACTAAATACGTTTGTAACTTGGTCACTTACATGTTTACTTGCCCAAGATTGTGTGTTGTTTTCAATGAGTTTCGAACATTAAATGTAATTCAAGGATATGAGTATTTGATTCATTTCTAATCGCATATAAATGTTACATGTTGAACGGTCCCCACTCGTGTATGAAACTTTGATGAAATTAGTTCATTCAAAATAAGCAATTAAATCATAGTGTGAGATGTGTATTCAATATGATTGATTATAGTCATGATCTTGTTGTGATAATGTAACACTAGACCAAAAGCTACAAGATAGTTCCAGGATCTCGATCACCAAAATATCAGTTTGACTAGTTTACGTAAAGTGCAATTTATTTAGTATCCTTAAAAGTTAAGGATGACCAAATGCACTTTTGCAAAGAGTTATTTATGATACTTTAGAAGAGTTTCCTTTGAATGGTTAGACCATTTTGAAAGGAAAGCAAATGTACAAGAGTATATGTAACTCAAGGCACAATTCAGATGAAAAGAGTGAATGATCACTTCTGCTTCATAAAGAAACATCGAAAATGAGAGCTTAAAATGATATTTAATAAGAAACATGAGATATAATATGAATTCTAAATATATTTTTGTATAGAAAATTACTTTTATTCTGAGATTTATTTCTTTTAACTTAAGATATTTTAATTCTCGATTGTAAACCATTTACAGTCGATGGAATAAATAATCTATAATACGTGGCTGAATGGAACTCCGTATTTCATATGTAATTACTGTAATGGCAGAAATAATGGAAGTATGCCATATAACACTGATAGATCGCATCAAGTTATGGAAATTATTTACGTAATACATGCCCTACATTATTTATAAAATAAAATCTAATTTTTAGTGTTGACTGAAAAATTGACATAATTTTATTTCATATGAATATTATAAATATTCGTTATAAAATGGAACTATAATGGTGTCATTTGTGATGCATTGGAAAATACTGTAGTATCTAAATTTATTTTCAATTATTTTGAAATTTGGACTAAGACAAAGTTTAGAGAAATAACTTTTTGACTATATGATTATGAATCATATGGTACTTGCGAATTATATCTTAAACAATAAAGGGAAACACACCCATTCAGTGGATCGACCGTAAGAGGTGATGAATTATTTGAATTAATACATATAAATGTATACAATCGTTAATCTATTAATACCAAATTGTCGACACGTATTTCATTGTATTCACCGATTAGTTATCATAGATATGCATATGTGTATTAGATACCTATGCAGCACATCTATGATAATTTCATAGAATATAAAGCGGAAGTAAATGAAATTACACACAATAGAAAATGAAATGATTTGATTTGATCAAATCGGTAAGTATATTGGAAAGAGTTCCAAAAGTAAAAAAATGATTAGAGATTCAATTTCAAAAGACACTCTTCCATATGATACATAATGATGTATCGATAAGGTGTAATCGAACTCTATTGGACAAAGTGCGATTAGTTTTAAGTGAAGTTGAGTTAACTTATTTTTGTAAGGTTGTGTACTTAAGAGTAGTACACAAGGTTAAAATTAATTTAATCTAAAAAATAGTTTATAAAATCATAAAAGATAAGGGTTTATAAGAAACTCCACCATATCCCGGGCCAAGGAGTTGGCAGGTTGTGTGAGTCAAAAGACTGCATGTAATAATTAGTCGTGAGGGATCTTGTATGAATCTTCCTAAAAGAAGTTTAGGAATGACTGTCATTGGCTGACCAATTTATATTTTGAACATAAGTATTGTAAACTAAAACGAAATTAGTTTTGTATATAAGGCAATTCATAAACGTAAATGAATACATATTTCGTTGCACCGAGAAACAACTGATGTTTCAAATAATGCCAACTTCGCAGTGAAGGATTTTCTTTTAGAAATTATTAGTAGTAAAATAGATTTGGAAATGATGCAAAGATGAAACTGATTACATGTCATGAAATGAAATTAACCGAACCTAAGCAAACACAACGCATTAGAATTCTAATAAATATTCTTGCACACTGAGGAGAAACTATGAGTTTTTTTTATCAAAGTTGAGGATAGATAACCCTCGCTAGTCAATTAAACCCTTAAGAGTATTGACTCTGCAATATGGTATGATACATAAATTCAAAATGGATTCCAAGTACAGTAAAAAAAGTTTGATTTTAATAGTTGTACCTGAATGATATGATCCATCAGCCGCGAATGAGTCTTTGAGAGCAAGACAAGTGTAGTTGGAATGTAATGAACAACGTTGATAAGAATTACATCATAAATTTCAAATTTAAAAATTGGACTAATATATTTGTTATTAAACGTGCTCAAGTTAATTTGGATTTTCTCACAAGCTTAGTAATTCTTTGTATTTTGGTACATATGTATTGAAATGGAATATTCTAAATAATGATTCAAAATAGACTATTTGCATATAAAACCCCAAGTGTCACGAAGACAGTGGGAGCGATATTGAGTTTGTGGGTTTCCAAATATAGTCCAAGAAATGATACGAAGGTATCATTCTATAAGCATCAGAATTGTGTAAGTATTTTGACAAAATTATCAAATAGTTTGATTTTTATTCAAAATGCAGAGGAAGCATGTGTCCATAAGAAAGAACCACTAAAAGTTGCATAAATATTTCTAGACTATAAGTAACAACTGTTAGTTCCAGAGATGATGGTTTTGATGACAAAAACCTTAGGACTTGTTATAAAATATTAATACTAATATTCCTATCTAGATATATATGTATATTCAGGATATATATATATATATATATGCAGGTACTGAGAATGAAGACTGTATAGTATAGAGATTCAAGACTGACGAATTCAAGATTGAACAAACCAAGAAGACTCATGAGTAGCAAGAGTTTAAGATATCAAGATTACAAGATTTCAATAATTCAAGAGTTTAAGATATCAAGATAAGTAATAGTGACTACATTTATGTTAAAAATTCATAATAGCACTAAAATATTTATTCAGATTTTAATTATAGAATGGAATCCACCTTCCCGCTTTAATAGTGGGATGGTACCCACGACCTCTTTAGTAGGATGGAACTCACGACCTTCTCTAGTGGAATGGAATCGATGAACTTTTTAAAATGATTTATTTTAACTATTTTTCCAAAAACTATCTTTTTAAAAGTTATCTCTCTCGGTCTAAATATTTTGGCTTTAGACTATTCTTACCATCTTTTATATTTTGATTTCAAAGTTATCTCTTGTTTTTAAACTATCTCCTAGTTTTAATATTATAGCTTTAAATTTCAAAAATATATCATATGTTTTAATATTACTTTTATATTATATATTTTTAAGATTGCCTTTTAAATTTCTTTAATAAGTTTAAACTATATTCAAAATGGTTTGCAAAGTTTAGAAATTTTTTTGATTCAAGTTTTAGAATAGAAATCATTTTAAAGAAAAATTAATTTTCAAAATATACATAGGCATGTCAACATACCTCATCCCACCATATCGACATGGTAATTTTAAATTTTCAAAAGAAATGTATGTTCGTCATAACATTTCGCGAATGGACATAATTGTTGTTCTTCTATAAATACTAGTTGCTTTCAATGAATTTTAAGTTTATTTTTCTTCATTTCTCCCCCCTTCTTCTTCACTCATATATTATCTTATACTTCAAATGCTTTAACAGAACACTGACAAAATTTTAAGTGATTCAAACTTGATCATCTCTAGTTTGATTCTCTGTCATTCTCTCTCAATGTTCTCAGTGATATTTAGAGTTATAAGATCATTTTTAATCAAAGATCGAAAGATCGAAGTGTATCGAGTCTCTCTCTATCAAACTTTGATTGGAAACAGTGTGATTGTAGCATGTAAATCAGTCGGGTGTGATTGCAGCCCGTAAATCAATTATGTGATCTTGTAGCCGGGTTAAATCAAGAGAGTTTGCCCTAGACTCAGAGATAGGAGGGTGCATCTTGTGGCCTTGAAATTTAGGTTGTAACATTGACATTATATTTGAAAAGAAATCTGCACAAGAAATTGTATAGGACTGGATGTAGAGTAACTCCGTACCAGCATAAAATTTCAGTGTGTTCTTTCATTTACCGCTTTTATTTACTATTTGAATCTGTGTCTGATACTTTGATTGTCTCTGTATTTGTGAAATTTCATCTTTATGTGTTTAATTTGAAAATATTTCAAAAATTCCATAAATTCGATTAAGCACTATTCACCCCCAGTATAATCCAGCCTTAAGATCCATAATCCGCGTTTCCAAAATTTTGTATCAGAGCATTGGTTCTCAAAGTTATCATAATCTGAATTCTAAAAAATTTTAAATGGCAATTTTGGATATTCTGTTAACACTAGTCCAAAACCGTCCAAATCATCATTGTCTCATAAGTCTGCATATTGTTATTATACAAAAATCAAGTTATCTACTAAATTGGTGTGTTGTGCACGAACAGATGTGTTACACGGCTTTTGAAGAATCAACACTCAATGGACAAATGGTGTAAATCAAGAGAAACAAATGGATACTTGATATTGGATGTTCAAGACAAATGACTGGCAATCCGAAGATACCGAGTGACATAATGTATAAAGATGGAGGAACGGTCAACTTTGGAGACAATTTAAAAGGATATGTGATTGGCATTGGCAATGTCGCTAACTCTAAAACACCTGCTATTTCTGATGTTTTGTTAGTTAGGAATCTAAAACATAATTTACTTAGCATAAGTCAACTATGTGATAAGGGCTACAAAATTAAATTTGAAAAGGATAAGTGTCACATGGAAGATAATAAATCAAATATTATCTTTGAAGGAATTAGGAAGAAAAATACTTATATTCTTAGCATGAAAATCTCAAATGATTACCAAGGTCTTTTGGCTAATACAAGTGACCAATGGATTTGGCATAAAAGATTTTGGCATTTGAATTTCAAACTCTTAACTAGACTTTCAAAACTTGATTTAGTAAGAGGTAACCCTAAATTGGATTTTAAAGTAGATAGTATATATGATGCTTTTCAATTAAGAAAACTTAAGAAGAGTTCATTTAAATTGAAAGATATCATTTCAACTTCAAAACCCCTTGAGTTACTTCATTTAGATCTGTTTGGCCCATCTCAAATTCATTAATAAATCATAGTAAATATGTTTTTGTAATTTTAGATGATTATTCTAGATTTACACGTAAAATTTTTCTGAAACTTAAAAGTGATGCTTTTGATTATTTAAAACTTTGGAAAAAAGAATACAAAATCAACTTTCTTTAAAAGTAAAACTACTCATACTGATCACGGTGAAGAATTTGAAAATGCAAATTTTGATAAATTTTGTTGTCAAAAAGAAATAACTCATAATTTTTCCTTTACATGAACTCCACAACAAAAACGGAGTGGTAGAGCATAAAAATAGGACGATTAAAGAGTGCAAAACTATGCTTTCATATAGTAAATTACCAAGAAATATTTTGACTGGAACACTCGCTACGGCTTGTTACATTTTGAATAGGATTTTAGACCTCTAACCAATAAAACACCATATGAACTTCTTTTCAATAAGAAACCAAAGGTATCATATTTTAAAGTTTTTGGAAGTAAATGCTTTATTCGAAATGCAAAGGACAATTTGGAAATTTTTGATCCTAAATCCGACAAAGGAATCTTTATCGGATATTCAAATAGAAGTAAAGCATACAAAGTTTTCAGTTTAAAAACTAACACCATTGAAGAAACAATGCATGTATCTTTTGATGAAAATTTGGAAGATTTTGTTCAAATAAATGATGAAGATGATTTTGTTACTCTAAATAGTGAATCAAATGAAACAAACTGTGAAACCGTTCCTCCTAATAAAAGGACCAGACTTTTAAAAGATCATCCTATAGAAAATATACTAGGAAATATCGAATCTGTTGTTAGAACTTGAAATCAACTAAACAAGATGAGTATTATAGCTTTTATATCAACTTTGAACCCAAAAATCCAAAGGAAGCATCATCTAATGATTCATGGATTCTTACTATACAAGAAGATCTAAATCAATTCATCAGAAATGATGTATGTGAACTTATTCCTAGACCTAAGGACAAAACTATAATAGGAACTAAATGAGTTTATAAAAATAAAATGAATGAACAAGATGAGGTCGTTTGAAATAAAGCTTCGTTAGTCACGCAAGATTATTGTCGAGAAGAAGAAATAGACTATGATGAAACCTTTACACCCGTTGGAAAATTAGAAGCCATTAGAATTCTACTTGCTTTCGCAAACATAACAATTTCAAGTTATTTCAAATGGATGTCAAAAGTGCATTTTTAAATAGTTTTGTTAAAGAATATGTTTATGTTGAACTACCCCCAATTTTTGAAGAAGAAAAGTTTCCAAATCATATTTACAAATTAAAGAAAGATTTTTATGGTCTAAAATAAGCTCCTAGAGCCTGGTATGGCAGATTAAGATCTTATCTATTACAATCATTTTTAAAATTGGTAAAGTAGGTAATGCTCTTTTTATTAAAAGAAACAAAAATGATTTCCAATTAGTACAGATTTATGTAGATGATATAATTTTTCGATCAACAAACAATGAAATAAACAAAGAAATTTCTGAAATAATGACAAAAGAGTTTGATATGGGTCATAAGGGTGAAATTACTTTTTTTTAGTATTGTAAATAAAACAATTGGACAGTGGTATTTTCATTAGTCAAGAAAAGTATGCTAGGGATCTAATTAATAAGTTTGGTATGACCACCGCGAGGGAAAACCCACTCCTATGGCAAATAGTGAAGCCATGAATAAAGTAGACATGTCAAAAGATGTCGACCAAAAATTATACATGGGAATGATTAGATCCCCACTCTGTATAACTGCGAGTGGGCCTGATATCATGCATAGTGTCTGTCTCTGTGTAAGATACCAATCTCAACCCAAAGAAACCCATTTAAAAGTTGTTAATCCTAAGATATGTTAAACATACTTTCGACTATGGCCTATTTTACCCTAAATATGATTCATTTGATTTAATCTCACATTGTGGTCCGGCCATGCTGGTTGTAAATCAGACCGAAAAAGTATAAGTGGAACTTGTCACTTTTTAGGACATTCTCTGTTTTCCTGCTTTTGTAAAAAGTAGAATACTGTCTCACTATCAACAACTGAAGCATAATATATCTCCGGCGCTTTGGCTTGTTCACAAGTTATCTTTGCGCAACACACCCTAAAGGATTTTGGATTAAATATTTCAAAATCACCATTTGTTGTCCAAGTGCAATATATTTATCCAAAAATCCTACTTTAAAACCAAACATATTGATATTAGACATCATTTTCTCAGAGATAATATAAGTAAAGACATAATTCTGTTGAATTTATCAACACTGAGAATCAAATAGATGATATTCTGACCAAGCCCTTGATTCAATCAACCTTTACTAAATTAAGAAGAGAACTAGGTATGTGTTCTATAACTGAAATATATAATATAGATATAGCAACATATATATTTAAATAAATATAGAAAAACAAATTTATTAAAATTTTCATAAGGATGTCGACATGCCCCTACCCCCTAGGTCGACATGCAACGGTAAAATTTGAATATTGATTTTCCCTCTAAAATCAGTTTGGTGGTTATATAAACAATGATATTTCAAATTCTTCTGTCTTCTCTCTTTATTATTTCTGTAATAACCTTCTAAAAATATAGAATAATGGCCTCATCTTTAAAATCAAACCAAAACGCAACCATTTCCTTCCCTTCTCCTAGTTCTTGTCCATTTCAACGAACTACACTGGCTCGAGTGATGAAGATCGAGGAAACTTTGAAGGATTCCCTACAAATGCTGACTGAATTACAAGTCATGCAAATAAAGATGGAAAAGGAACAGGAGAAACAAGGCAAGATCCTTAGAAATTTGCAAAAATTTCTAATGGATAATCATGTAGATCCTATCGTGATTGAAGATGATTCCTCTAACATAAGTATTCATAATCCTTTAGGGGACAACGAAGAAGAAGAGAAAGAAATGCAAATGGACAATGACGATAAGTTATTCCCATTGGAGAAGTCTATTTCGACAAAAATGGTAATTTGGTCGAACAAACTTTTGTCTCCATTACCCTAATTGTTCAATTCATGAGTCACTGATTGTTAAGAACTCTCATTAGATTGTTATTATATTAATGTTTTTATATTTTGTGTACTTGTATATATTTGTGTGTCTATGTTTCATATATATGTGTAATGTAACATTATATATAATAATATTAGATTTATGATTCACTTATTATACTCGTTTATTAGCTTATAATTTTAGTTGAAGGAGGAGTTATGTAGTTCACGATTAGTTTTTGTTGATGACAAAGGGGAAGAATTATAAAATAGGTTAGATAGGCTTAGATTAAGGGGGAGTTAGTAGATTAAGGGGTAGTTGTTGGAATAAGGAGGAGTTGGAGTAGAGTCAAAATTTATTGGAGTAGATTTTATAAACAAAAGTTGCCATCATCAAAAAGGAGGAGATTGTTAGTTCATGAGATAATAGTTTTGATGACAACAACCTAAGGACTTGTTATAAAATATAAATACTAATATTCTTGTCTATATATATATATATATATATATATATATATGAAAGATATATATGATGGTACTGAGAATGAAGAATATACAGTATAGAGATTCAAGACTGACGAATTCAAGATTGAAGAAACCAAGACTAAAGACTCATGAGTACCAAGAGTTCAAGATAACAAGAGTTTAAAATTTCAAGGGTTCAAGATATCAAGATAAGTAACAGTGTCTAGATTTATATTAAAACATCATAATAGCATTAAAATCTTTATTCGGATTTCAATTGTGGAATGGAATCCACATTCCCGCTTTAATAGTGGGATGGAACCCACGACCTCTTTAGCGGGATGGAACGCACAACCTTCTCTAGTGGAATGGAATCCACGAAATTTTTAAAAATGGTTTACTTTAACTATTTTCCCAAAAACTATCTTTTTAAAGTCATCTCTTTCGGTTTAAATGTTTTAGCCTTAAACTATTCTTACCATCTTTTATATTTTGATTTCAAAATCATCTCTTGTTTTTAAACTATCTCCTGGTTTTAATATTATAGCATTAAATTTCAAAAATATATTCTATACTTAGTTTTTAATATTACTTTTATATTATAGATTATATATTTTTAAGATTACTTTTTAGATCTCTTTTATAAGTTTAAAATATATTCAAAATAGTTTACAAAGTTTAGAAATTGTTTTGACAAGTTTTAGAATAGAAATCATTTTAAAGCAAAATTAATTTTCATAATATACATTCGCATGTCGACATACCTCATCCACCCATGTCGACATGATGATTGTAGAATTCAAATTTCAAATTTTCAAAAGAAGTTTCTATTCGTCATAACCTTTCGCGAATGGACATGACTGTTGTTCTCCCATAGATACCAGTTGTTTCCAACGAATTTTAAGTTAGTTTTTCTTTAATTCTTCACTCTTTCTTCCTTACTCAAATATTCTCTTATATTTCAAATGCATTAACAAAACTCTACTGAAATTCTAAGTGAATCAAACTCGATCATCTCTAGTTTGATTCTCTGTCCCTCTCTCTCAAAGATCTCAATGCTATTCGAAGTTATAGGATCATTTGTAATCAAAGATCAAAAGATCGAAGTGCATCGAGTCTCTCTCTATCAAATTGCAATTGGAAACAGTGTGATTGTGGCCTGTAAATCAATTAGCTGTGACTATATCCCATAAATCTATTAGGTGGTCTTGTAGCCTAGTTAAGTCAAGAGAGTTTGCCCTAGACTCGAAGATAGGAGGGTGTATCTCATGGCCTTGAAACCAAGACTGTAAAATCGACAATATATTTGAAAAGAAATCTGCACAAGAAATTATATGGGACTGGATGTAGGGTAACTCTCAGCTAGTATAAAATTTCGGTGTGTTCTTTCCTTTACTGCTTTTATTTACATTTGCATCCGTGTCTAATTCTGTGATTGTCTCCGTATTTACGAAATTGCATCTGTATGTGTTTAGTTTGAAAAGATTTCAAAAATTCCACAAAATCAGTTAAACACTATTCACCCCCTTAGTGTTAATCTAGCCTTAAGATCCGTAATCCGCATTTCCAACAACAACGTACTTCTGATTATTAACTACGTACTTATGTTAAAATCTGTAATAGTTTGATTGTTTGATATTCGATATTGGATTTGTAAATTATATATTTTATATTAATATAAAATATATTGGGAGTGTCCCAAACGATATGCAAAGACACTTTTTTAAAATGTTTAATAAGGAATATGTAAGATGGATTCCTTTTGCTTTAACAACAGGAATTATCATACATGTTTTGTTGTCTACAATATCGTAATCTGCTTATGTGTTTAGTGCATGAAGCAAATATCAAATACAAATTAGGATCACTAAATGGTAATTTAGAATATTCTCGAGTATTTACAAGAACCGGAGAATTATTCATGGAAACAACGAACTTTTTACGAAGGTGTGTTCAGAGTCGAATTCATAAGTGGTATCAAGTACAACATGTCAATATTAAATTCATGTTCAAACCTTAGTTAAGAAGCTCTATGTTGGAAATGTTCCAAACAAAAGGTTGTGGCTGATTCAACGAAAAGGCTGAGTACATCATCTTGAATAACATAAAAATAAAAGCAATGCATATAGATATCAATGCACAAATTTATAACTGAGTTAGGGGTGATTCCTAGTATAAGGAATACCACATCATTGTTATATTATAACAATGTAATGATAAGAGCTCACTATAAATCAAGAAACATACTCTGAATAGTTCCACATAATAAAGTTAATTTATCATATTCAGATGGAGTTGATTGACAAAGTATATAATTAAATAGCATAAAAGATCCATTCATAAAGGGTCTAATTCGATCAGTTCTCATCAATCTAATCAAAGAAATGAGATTGAGATTTCATAATTGACACCAAGTGTAAGTGGGAGATTGATAGAGTTAGGGGTATGACCTAAAGGCAATTATGTGATTGCTATGTATATCTAGCACGAAAACCAATCTTGTTCGAAGTAAAAGGTGTTCTCTTTCTATTACATGCCTGATAGAATTCTTTATTAATTAATTAATTAACTTAATTAAAAGTATATTTAATAGAAAATCATAAATGGTATGTTTTGCGATAGTCATTATAGTGTACTACAATCATAAGTGGTTTATCAAAATAAATTAAACATATGATTTTTAATATTTTAGTCAAGTTGTTTTGATGCCTGATATTGATACATCTGTTGAGATTAGAGTATGTGACGCTCTCCAAATATTGGGCAGTGTATTACTCATGGCTGCTGAGGGCACCAAGGGTTTTGTACCGATAGCTATTGGATATCCATAGAATGACTCACTCGATAGTTTTCTGTTGGTTAATATAAGTAAGGTCAAGACAAAAATATCCATGTGACAATATTACATAATTCCCTCAACTTAAGAATACTATCGAGCTTCATTGTGGAAACTCTGCTTTGATTATAGTTAAATCATGGCACGACGTCCATCGAAAAACTATAGTTGGGTCGAATGGAAGCACTCGAAATAAGACACTATTCAAGAAAGAACTCATCTCCTCGGTTTTATAGGGTTAGTATCATGATCAGTTGACGTTAACTCAAGGTCAAATTCTTTGGCCAGAGTAGTTTGGTTAATAATAATTATTGTTATTGAACCAAGGACTTTGTGTTTGGACTATAGAGTTGAATAAGGATGATATTGGAATTTTGACCATTACCAAATTCCATCTGTCCTAATGTGACATGGTTTTGAAAAAGAAAATTGGTGGAAATTACAGTCCCTACCGGGCAGCGCTAAATAAAGTAAAATTGGGTATTACTACGCCCAAGTATGAGATAAATTTGGTCAAAATGTCACTACACCGGCTAAGTGATGTGTAAGCGTACATATTTGAATTGTCGATCTTAATCATCCGGCTACATTTACACCTAAAAGTCACACAATCGAAATTTTGGATACTCCCGTTACCACATGATTTGATTAAATTGTAATTGTTATAAATTAATTAAATTAATATATATATTATTAATTATAAAAGTTTTGCTTTTGCGTTACATTTAACACGATACAATCTTTATTGTAATCAATCAAATTGAATGCTCAATCTCATAGTATGGTTTATTTGTTTGCTCCGAATAAACTAATTTCATCTAAGTATCATACATTACGAACAGTGATCATTCAACATATAACTCTTATATGCGATCGTATATGGATCAAATATCCATAGTCTCGTATTGTTTTTAAGTTTGGAACTCATAAAATGCAATACATGGTCTTGACCACATTAACACATAAGTAACTAAATTACTAATGTATTATGTAGCTGTATAATCAGGTGCTTGCATGCGTGTTGAAACGTTAACGTGCAATAATCGTTTATTAGTAAGTATATTTTATATTTTTATTCGTTAACCTTCGATTTAGTTTATTTGTATATCATAATTGATAAACATTTTATCAATCACTTTAAATGCACACATTTTACAATATATATTATTATAATATTATATAGCATATATTCTTACAATATTAGAAAGGTTAAATGTTATCATTTTGTTTTCCTAATAAGGCTCCAACTAGTCTTTTATGTTTCTTCAAACCTTAAGCAAAACATAGAAGTCTTTCGATTTCACTAGTGGATGTTACGACTCGTATGCCTGTGGGTCCTAACCCTAAGGAAAGCTCAATAAATCAAAGGCCTTCATACGATGAATAACTCTTTATCGATTGTATCACATACAACTCCTAAACCATGATTCCTTGTTCTAATCCTGCCTTTACCATGAGGAAAGCTCAACAAGTAAAGTGGGATTATTCACTAAGACCTATCATTTCGTGACGGCCTAAGTATAATGCATGTATCTTTGGCAAAGCTCAATGAATACATGCAGTTATCTTACCTCGTCTATCCAATATATTAATCGTACTACACATAACGTACCTAGCTTGAGGAAAGATCAACAACTAAAGAGTATGCACATAATCTATTAACATATAAATGATATAGGACAATTTTATATTAAAATTCATAATCTTCAATATATTAAGCTGAGTGACATCGACTTATGGAATAAAGTATTTTTTATGAATTATCACATAATTCAAGCGTCGGACACATCTGAAATCACAGTATACGTATTATACGTATATATTTATTTCTTAAGTTTATTCAGGGTTTCTTAATGTTCGACCTTTAATTTATACACTCATATTATATAAGTTTCATTATTATATAACTTTTATATTTTAATTAACTTATACAATAATCTTATTTATAACATTATATTAACTAAACCTTATTTAGTTAGTTTTAATTAATCAACTCTTTGATTAATTTTAATTATTTAACTTTTTAATTAATTAACTATTTAATTAACTTTATATTAGTATTCTAGTACAACTTTTATATTGGACATATCTACTATAACATTTATTGTGCATACCATAACCTTTATATTATAACACATATATCTTATATACCATTTATTTTACTTAATTAATTAAACAATTTTAATTAAATTATATTAATTTCAAAATTTATCGTATATACATACATGTATACATATATTATCTTAAACACTTTAAAATAACATAACGTATATCAATATAAATAATACAAGGAATAAATATTGATTAATTAACTCATTTGATTTATTTAGTTTATTAATCTAATTCATAAATTTTAAATTTTGAAACTAATACTTAAATATTTTCAAAGATTTTGAAAATATGATTACCTTTTCATGTTGAAATTTGTGATATATTATAAACTTTAATAGTAAACATGTTTTATTTTAAATTTAACTTTTAAATTTTAAAATCTTGTCTTAACTTTCAAAATAATTTTGAAAATTAATCCGGGTCCCAATACAAATTGGCCTTTTTTATTAGAGGCAATCTTTGGGCTCACTTCACTTTTTAGGCCAGGCCAGTAACCTAGTAGGATAGGGTACTTGATTACCTAATTTCAATAATAGACATTAACTCTTTAGACACCACACTAAGTGGGCAAACTTAACTAGTTAGCTCTAACATGATTAGTTTAGACTGTATAGAATAGTGGATTCTGTTACCATTGTTGGAATTAGGTTAGCCTACAGCAGAAGAAATGAGTAAATTTCAAAAAAATTACCATTTTGGATCTTTAGTGGGCTTGTGAGTTTAAATTCATTTAGAAATTTTCTAAGTTTCTTTTAAATAAAATCAATATTTTATTTAATATCATCTTTTGTTTTATTATACTTATCCATATTATTTATAAAGGTATACATGTATATATCCATATAAAAATATTAAAATTATCTTTAGAAAACCCTACTCCGAAGAGTAGAGCCACAGCCCAGCTAGTCCGACCAGAGCCAGGAATGGGAGGTTAGCTAGCCCAGCAGGAAGCATTCGTTTCCCAACCGTGTTTAGTTGGATTTAACCGAAAACACAAGTTCCCGCCTTGAGGGAGTAAGGAAGATGTGTATCGAATTAGTGACCTTATTAACAGGTTGCAAGTGTCTCTACTACTGTGCCACTACTGCAGAAACAGCTACGCCACATAAAATATTAAAATTATATGTAAATAATAAAATATACATATACATTAAAATAAGTGTATATATATTCATAAATTCATCTTGATTTATTATTTGTATTATATACTATTTGTATGTATATATAAATCATAAATCATAAACATTCAGCTAGTATTTAAAATATGAAAAATATACATAAAATTTACATGTGTTTTAAAGAAATAAATGTATATGTATGTATGTATGTATATCCATTATGTATGTTTTTTAACTATACTAGCTTTAAATAATGTTTATCTTTTATTTTTAAAACATAAACATTCAACTAATATATATTCATAATTATATATATTATTTGTATAATTATATATATTATTTGTATAATTATATATATGTATATAATAAATCATATTCGGCTAGAAATTAAAATATTAAAAATATACATAAAATTTATGTTTATGCATGCATTATGTATATTTTCTTAACTAAATTAGTTTTAAATAATATTTATCTTTTATTTTCAAAATATAAATAAATAATTACTACTACTACTACTACTATTTTGTTGTTGAATGTAGCATGTATGCATATATTTACAATTTTTTTATATGATATAGCACATTCATCCAAATGTTGACGACAATGACATATAAGGATTTGTTATACATTCAATAGCCGTTAAATCACATATATGACGTAATAAAATTCTATACACACACACACACATATATGATATTAAATAGATTAGTACATTTCACCTTAGCCTAAATGATATAGCTGGAAATGTTGAATCAAATCGTAACTTGATCGAATGCTGAATCCATAATATGCTACAGTCTGAATGCGGTTAACATCAAAAAATGAATTGAACTTGGTTTGATGTTTCAAAGATTATAATTTTTTGATAAGGGAAAGGTAGAGGTAGGGCTAATTTGGTCTAGAGGTGTGGAAAAAGTGAAAAAAATAAAGTGTGGGTTAAAGAGCCTTAAATAGAGGAGATACCAAGGAAAAAATATGGATCTAGATTCATGTTTTTCTTTTACATTTTCTTCTCCTTTTAATTCAATATTAAACCCTTAGCATCATATGACTGTCCTCCCCTAGGCTAATCACGGCCGCACTTTATCAAGCACCTTATGGGTGTCAAAATGATTTCAATCCCAATCAATAATTAACACATTGAAATCCAATTTAAATGTATATCGATTAGTGTATGAAATATGTGAACTCGATCGTTGAAATGTCAGTTTGATCAGTTTACACAAAGTACAACATATTTGATGCCCTTGAACATTAAAGATGACCGAACATGCTTTTGTAAAGAGTTTTTAATGATATTGTACCGATGAATATTCTTTTGAATGGTTTCACTATTTAGAGAGAAAAATGAATGTACAAGAGTAGATGTGATTTAAGTGATAGTTGGGATGAAATGAGTGATTTGTCACTTCTGCTTCATAAGCAAACATCGAAAATAAGAATTGTAATAATATTGATTGATATATAACATTGGAATAAGAAACATTATTTCTATGCCAAAAAATGTATTTTCGTTAAGAAAACTGTCTTCTATAAGATTTATTTCTTTGAGTACGAGATATTTGATCAAGAAACTCTCTGCCGTAAAGTAGTTGCATAATGTGAAATAAATAATCTATATTAAGTGAATAATGGATCTCCGAATTCAAGCTATTATTAATGACGAAAATAGTGGAAGCGTCCCATATAACACATATTGATTGCATCAAGTCACTAAAATTATTTTCGTAAAACATACAGAATATTAATTATGAAATAATGACTATTTTTTTGTATCGACTGAAATATAGACTTAGTTGTATTTCAATACGAATATTATGAGTATTCGTAATGAAATAAAACTATAATATTGTACTTGTTTTCATAAAAAAGTGATATGTTTTAAAATATACAAGTATACGAAATTATTTATAATTATTTTGGAATTATAGACTAAGCTATAGTTTTGAGAAATAATTTTTATTATGTGAAGATTTTGACACATATGATACTTATTATTATATATCAAACAATGAAGAGCTACGAACCCATTTAGTCGGAGCATCATAAGAGTTGATGAACTCTTCGGATTGATGCATATTATTTTATGCAATCACAAGTCTATTAATAACAAATCGTTCCGCATACTTTGTTATATTCATTGATGATTTATCATCGACATGGATATGTGCATTTGATACACATGCTATATATCAATAAAAAGATCATAAAATATAAAACCGAAGTAAATAATACAACATGCAATAAAATAAAATGATTTGATTTGATTGAATATGTGAGTACAATTGAAAGAGTTTCGAATGTCCCTAAAATTGAATACAAATTCAATCTCAAAAGTCACTCCTTCCTATAATACACAATTATTCTTGATAAAGCATAATCGAACTTTGTTAAACAAAGTACGATTAAGTGTTAGTGAAGTTGAGATTAACTTCTTTCAATAAAGTTGTGTACTTAAGAGTAGTACACTATGTTAAAATTAGTTTCATCTAAAGAATGGTTTGCGAAATCATACAAGATAATGTATTGCAAGAAACCCCAACATATCCTAGGCCAAGTAATTGGCAGGTTGTGTGAGTCGAAAGATTACACGTATATCATGAATATCCCAAAAAGGAGTTTGCGAAAGCCTGTTATTGGATGGCATATTTATGTTTTGTAAACTAAAGCGAAGTCAATTTTATATATAAGGAAATTCATAAAATGTTTTTGAAAATCTTTTCCGTTGCACTTAGAAGAAAATGTTGTTCCAAGAAATACCTGCTTCATAGTGAAGGTTCTTTCAGAATTTTTTTTTTGGCAAGGCCAGCCGGTTTTATAATGGACCGTCCACTTTTTATTACGAACGTAATAAAACTTGAAATACATGAGTAAGGTAAAGACACCTTAACTACTATGAATAAGGAAAAATGAGCACAGGAGTGTGACTAAGATGCCACAGCTACAAATAAATATCGCCCAGACTAGGACTCCTCCGGAGAGGAAGATGCACCAACGTCCTCAAACACCTTGGAAGATACCATGGGGACATTCCTAAAAAGACTAGAAAAGGTGCGGAAAAGGATAACAAGCGATGGATTGTAAACTATTGCATCAGAAGAGTAAATAAATGATCGATCCCAGGAAGTAGCAGCAAGCATGATAGAGTTCATCCCCGCATACGAACCATCCAAATCGAGAATGAAGGAATCACCAGAGGGTTTGTAATAAAGGCATCTAAGGTCCAAATGATCATCGGAAACAAATCTAAAATAGGAATCATCCAAGGGGTTAAATCGCATATCAAAATGGTGATTAACCCAACAACGCCAGACTCAATCCAAACAACAGGCAAATGAGACGGAACATGATCCGGAATAGCAATAGGAATCGTTGAATCATCATGAAGGACCACTGAAGCAGAAGGGGATGCTGGACGAGCATCAGAACATGGGGGAGGGCCTGGGACAGAAAAAGGAACTACCGGTGGAGGAGAAAACTGAGAGTGAGAGGTAGATACCTTAGGAACCCATTTCCTGAGCGGGGGCCGAGGCAGAGGGATCTTTGGAGCAGCCGTGGAAACAACCAAATGTGAGCAGGCTGAAGCTGGTGGCCAAAGGAGTGACAGGAGGAACAAATATCTAGAACCCAACCGTAACGAACACTGACTTCCACAGCATGCCCAACAGCTAGTTGTACTGGAATAGAGGTAGGGAGAGGCTTAAATGGGAAAATCTCAATCAGCCTTAGCGTACACCAATTTTTCACGCGCAACTTTATTAGAGTCAAAACATTAAATTTACCTACGTTACAAGTTAGCTAATTCAAACCAAGTAAAGGTTGAAGAGGAGAAGGAAATTGCAAAAAGTAACCCAAATGGGGATAGAAAGAACTTGTTCACGAGCACTAGCTGCTGTTGGAGACCAAGGAGTAATAATAAACGGTTTCCCATCAAAAAAAGAAGGCTCAGCCTTAAGAACACGACTACGGCCCATGGAGGAGGAGAACAATAGGAAAT
Organism: Allium cepa; assembly: GCA_030765085.1. Taxonomy (NCBI): domain Eukaryota; kingdom Viridiplantae; phylum Streptophyta; class Magnoliopsida; order Asparagales; family Amaryllidaceae; genus Allium; species Allium cepa. The sequence goes on from CM060941.1 coordinate 8,359,813, forward strand.
ACATGGTCTCAACCAGCTTAACACGAAGATTACCTCGAAGCTTCCAAGCCCTTCGACAAACTGAAGTCGCATCATGCAGGCGATGATTTGGATCCAAAAAGAAACCAACCAAATATTCTGACCAATAGTCCAAACCGGCTTGCATAACAATTGGAGTAGGGATCATCACTCCATTTTCCTCAGTGATTTCAAATTCAATTGTTTCGTAATCACCCCCATTACGGGGCAGAGATGTAAAAAGAGAAGACTAAGATTTGGGACAGGCCTAGGAAGGAGTAGCAGGACAATGGTTATGAAATGAAGGACCGGGAAGCTCCATATCATGGGGATAACCAACAGAGGTAGAAAGGATTGAACCACCAGTACTCATATCACTATGATTTGGAACACAATTCTCAAGGACATTATGACGAACACCAGAGGAGCGTCGATCAAAGCTCGAAGTATCAGCAGTGGCAATACGCAAAACACGTCCAGACAGACCAATCTCTACACCAACATCACCAGCGACGTCGATCTCGGACATAAGCGTAGGCACACCACCTAAATCAGGAAGATATTCATCACCAACCAAAGAAATCGATTCCACGTGACGCGGGCTAGAGCGCACAATAGCAGCTTGGGAAGAATTAACAGCGGACAGTGGAGGAAATTCAGTGCCAGACAACCTAAATGAACACATCACATTTGTAACAACCCTCCCCAAAATGAACCTAATTTAAACCCAACAAAAGCCCATCAAACCTTAAGCCCATCTCAAGGCGAGTTGTTAAGTTGATAAAATTAAACAATACATTGTACACAGAGCTATCTACCTATACTCTCAGAATCTCACAGAGGAAAGGATAAAAAGTAATATCAGAAACAAGTACCCATTTCATAAAACAAAACTTTTTCAGAAACATAACATGTTAAATGTTACAACATGTTTACATAAAACCTCCATACTACAATATTTCAAAATAACATAATTTTCTGAATTGGGTACAAGAAAAATATTTAAAAAGCATATATAAATATATAACTACCATAAGTCATCATCACCACCTTCATCTCCTAAATTAGCATTACCTCCTCTAACCTGTGTGTTGTAATGAGGAGTGTGTCAGAACAACAAATTTCCGGTGAAATAAAAATCTCAAGCTTTACTATAATTTTACTTTGAGGGTATTATTTAAATATAAAAAATTCTCCTACATATTTAAAACATAACATACGCATAAAGTCAATTCTAAGCCAGAAGGCTCTTCAAGTCCAACCATATAACCTACATATAAAGTCAACCGTAAGCTCGAAGGCTCTTCTTGTCCAACTATACAAAAGTCAACTGTAAACCCAAAGGTTCTTCCTGTCCAACTATAGAAAAGTCAACTATAAGCCCTAAGGCTCTTTTAGTCTAACTATACAACTCCAATGTAATTGACATTTACGATGTAAGAGGAAACACCCAAACCACTTAATACCTCTTTAATGGGAATTACGCAGACTCTGATCATTTAAAACCTATAAATAAAAAGATCTTCGTCATTTAAGACCTAACCCCAAGATAGGTTCTTATAAGGTTCTACCTTACCGAAATTGTAAGAAATCCTATTAGGGCACTTAATAACTCATTTAAGAAAGAAGCTGACCCTACTATAGCCACTTAATATCTAATTCGAAACGGACCCCTCTGTGTATTTCTCCTACCGCATCCATAGTGCAACTTATGACTAACCCACTCATGAAGTCTCACATTAATCCGACTATTTGTAGGTACTTGTAGCTAGATTGACTAGGAGGATTTACCATACAGAATTGGAACTAACCTCACATCCACTATGGCCATTTATTATATGCATGTCCCACATTAGTCCGCAAAGCCACACCGTTGGTAGCCAGATTTAACTAGGCAGACTTCCATGTAACTTTGGACTAACCTCACATTCCTATGTGATATATGTATACCAACTATGTACATACATTATCTTACACGATAAATAGTTGAGGCCATATAAGGTATCCCCTTATTATTCCTCTAATTAGGGATAAACTCCCTAATTCACACTAACTTCCTTCCCAAAAATTAATATTACATAATTATTCTAATAATAGTAATTATCACGCTCAATACGCTATAATCCATATGCTATTGGTTTTTAATAATCAATATGTTAATATATACACACATATATTTTACGTGTGGAATTTATGGCCCAATCGTTATGTTAAAATAATTTGATAATAATTCGCTTACAAGATATTTTGAAATATAATCTCATACAAGTCTACAATTCCAACAAGAACTGCTATTACCATAGCCAAATAAAATAGATTTGTATAAACATGGAGTACGTACAACTTGTTCCATATTAACATATTAGAATCCTTTTATGCTTAAAGAAACCGATCTTCACAAATTAGATCGTCTATGTTCAGTTCTACCGTTATATACATTATTTTGATGTGAGAAAGGAGTCCCTTATTTATTTAAGTGATAGAAATAGATGGTGCAAACTACAAATAATTCAATTCATACTTTATGTACCATTTCGAACTTATTTTTTTGAACCCTTTAACACTCCAATTCAAACAAGGGAATTAGATTGAATGGACCATAAATTATCTAATTCTAAACAATTAATTCGATTCTAATATATTAATACCAAAAAAGATTATAATTCCAACATATATAAAGATTGATATTTATTTAGGGAAATTCTGGAGGTTTTAGATGTTAGGTTTACCAAAGTTTTCCAAGGCATATATCAAAACCAAATAAATGCTATTCAATTACAAAAAAAAGTGAAAAACTTGATATTTTCACTGATAGAGAATTGTTTGCTTCCTAAATGGATTTGATTCCACCACGCCTAATTCTCTTTCAGATGTCTCTCTTTTAAAATATATAACACAAAGTGAGTTGTATATAGAAATTAGATTTAGAATTAAAAATATAGTGGGATCGAATCAGAAATCAAAAGAACTAAATACCTAAACCTCTTACTTGAAAATCCTAATCGGTTTTGGAATCAAAAGAAGAAGAGAAGAAGATAGGATCTGATTTATATCGCTCTTAATTCTATGTTAGATCTTCTCCTTTTCGACTATACAACAAATAGATAGTATATATCACCACTAGAACAACAATAAAAAGGGAGGGAAGCTTCTGACGGCTGACGATCTCCGTGACATTTTCATAGATAAAATATAGTGGCCGTCAGAAGCCGTTGAAAACCGACGTAAATTAGCCATCGGCGGCCGTCGGAAAAAAGTGTGTATATAGGCTCCAGGCCGACTGCCATCTTCGTTATCTCATTTCCCCCAAAATCTACCAAATCCCTAACCCCATCACCTCCTCCCCGTTGTCAGTCAGGCCCCTGTGCCTCCTCGATCATCTCCAACTCCATCATTCTCCACTCTCAACAAGCCTAGGTCCATCATTAGTCTTCAATCAGGTTTTATTCCTAAACCCTAATTGATTTGGTTTGTTGAATTTGGGCAATTTATTGTTACAGTTGTATAATACCCTATTGATTGTTTTCTATACCTTATCGAATGCTAATTAGGTTGTTATTATAAATGCTTATCATTTAAATGTTGAAAAAAAGTTTAGTGTATATATGCGTTAATTGGTGAATATGTGTTGATTAATTAGTGCATATGCGCATTATTGCTAGTTTGGATTAATTAGAGTCGATGTTTAGAATTTAGTGTATGCGTTTTTAAGATGATGAAAATGACGATCTAGTATATGCATTTCTTAGAATATAAATAAATTATTGTAATTTTTTTGTGTAATACGCTTTACTTTTTATAAATCTCATAGAGAGTTTTTTCCCTGTTCGACTAGTATTGTATATGATCGTTGTATGGATATTCTTTTTTATCACAGAATGGACATTTATATTCGTTCGATACAATATTTGTCAAATTTGTCCCTATATTGAACAGGTTACAAACACAATAAAGTAATTATATTTGCAAATTATTTCATTTTAAACGATTCACAAAATTTCAACAACATTTATTTTTCTTCCCTATGTACATGCATATGTGTACGATACATGGAACAAAGGGGAAGCGCTGTTGAAATTTTGTTGAATCGATTAAAATGAAATGATTTACAAAATATAATTAGTATAGTGTTTGTAATGGGAAATAGGATGACCAACCATCAAAGTGTTATTGTAAAACAATAACCTAAAAATTGTAGATCATATTCACATAATAATTTGTGTAATTCAACTTGAAAAATTAGATAGAATAATATAAAATATTTGCAAAAAGTTAAATGGATGATTTAATTGAAAAGTAAAATGTCCACACGTAAACGATTAATACATTTTAAAGTAGGAAAAATGGTCAATTATTTTATCGATTGAAGTTGCATGTACAAACAAAGAAGAGAAATTGGAGGCTCAATAAGTGAACATTTTCAAAATGGTGTACACGTCTTTATTGAATTTTCTTTAAGTGATAATGAGAACGATGAAGAAATTCGTTATCCGTATAGTATGTGGATACTTATAGCACTTAATCCCGTACATTCGGAGGAGGGGGTGGTTACTGAAATTGTTCCGTCGAATCTCATAAAAAATATGGTTGAAAATGCAGCACATTCAATGTTCCCTGCTATTGAAGTTGATGGTAACAATGTTAATGTCAAAGAAGAACCAAGTATTGGAGCAGAATTTATCGGATGCTGCTAAGAAACCTCTTTGGGATGGTTGTACAAGTGGTACTTAACTATCAATAATTGTATAATATATTGCGATGAAATCAAAATACAACTTCACAGAAGCCGGGTTTACAGCTATAGTACAAGATGCAAAATGGCATATGCTACCCGACAATTTAATGTGCAAAAATTATTATGAAGTGATAAAACTTATGTCTTCTTTTGGTATGTCGTATCAAAAAATTGATACATATTTAAATGGTTACATGTTGTTTTGGAAAGAAGATATCAATCTTAGGAATTGTAAAATATGTAATCAAGAAAGATACAAACCAAGAAAAAGAGGAGAAAGGAAATTCCATACAAGCGTGTGCATTACTTACCCATCACTCTAAAGCTTCGAAGGTTATATGCATCTTCTATAACCGCGCATCATACAAGATAGCACTATGTGAGAACACAGGAAGATGGTATGTTAACGCATCTAGCTGAAGGAGAAGCGCGTAAGCATTTTGACAAGACAAACCCCGCTTTTGCAGTGGAGAGCCCTAATATTTGACTTGGTTTATATACAGATGGATTTTCACCATTCTCTCAATTTGGTTCAAAATATTTATCTTGAGCTATAATCAATATGCCTTATAATTTACCTCCGTGGATGCATTTGAAAACTCCGTATATGTTTCTCACTATTGTCATCCCTGGCTATGGTGATCCGAAACATGGAATCAACGTATATTTACAACCATTGATTGAAGAGTTGACAACACTGTGGTATGAAGGTGTTGAAACTTACGACATTTCAAAAAAAAAAGAATTTCGTTTGTTCACTTGTCTATTTTGGACTACAAGCGATTTTCCTACGTATGCAATGCTTTCGAGTTGGAGTACGGTTGGTCGTCTAGCTTGTCCTTATTGCACGAAAGAAACACAAGCATTTTTTTTACCACATGGGAAGAAAATTTCGTGGTTTTATTATCATCAGTGTTTTCTCCATATTAATCATCCTTTTAGAAAATATCAGAAAAATTTACAAGCAATAAACTTGAGACCTTGTGACCACCGGTAATTTGGTCAAACGAAGATATTTATGACCTTGTAAAGGATTATCCAAAGATGCATGAAACCGGCGAACAATTTGAAATTCAAGGTAAGTCGAAGACTCATAACTGGTGCAAACAAATTATATTTTGGGAGTTTCCTTATTGGAAAAATCTCCTAATTCGTCATAAGATCGACGTGATGCTCAACGAGAAAAATGTGTTTGATAATGTATTTAACACAGTTCTGAATGTTAAAGGAAAGACTAAAGAAGATTTGAAATCAAGATGTGATATTGAGGCAATATGCAATCGTCCTGAGCTTCATACGAAGTCAAATGACACAAAAAAATTTAAAGCATGCTATGAACGAGACAGTAACTAAGTTAAAGTACTCTTAAAGTGGGTGGAAAGATAAAGATTTCCTGATGCAATTTCCTCTAATCTTCGTAGATGTGTAGCCTATAGGAACGGTAAACTGAGCGGGATGACAACTCATGATTGTCATGTAATGATGGAACATTTGTTACCTGTCGCTTTCAAAGAATTATTACCCACAAAAGTTTGGACAGTTGTAACAGAACTTAGTTTGTTTTATCAGGATCTTTGTTTAACTGCGTTAAAAGTTAATCATCTATTTAAACTTAAGGAAGAAATTCCTATATTACTCTGCAAACTAGAGAAAATATTTTCTCCGGGTTTCTTTAATGTAATGGAGCATTTACCTGTTCATCTTCCGTTTGATGCATGTCTTCGAGGCCCTATGCAATATGGATGGATTTATCCATTTAAAAAGTATCAATATTGAGTATGTCAAATTTTAGTTTAACTATAAGCGATGAAATTTAATTATAATTATTCTTAACAGGTACTTAAATCATCTAAAGAAAAAAGTGAAATAAAATACATGAGTTGATGATTCAATATGCAAACAATATATCAAATATGAAGCTTCGTTCTTTCTCTCTCATTATTTCAGTGACCATGTGAACTTATCTTTTGAAAGTGCTAAATGAAATGATGAGGGCATTGAATAAGATTCTTCGAAATTAGTACTATCTATTTTTAGACAGCGGGGACGCCTTGTTGGAAAATGTGTGGAAGTATGGTTAGACGATAGAGATTACCATATAGCCCAAACATATGTTCTTCTTAACTGTGTAGAAATTGCGCCATTTGTTAGGTATTATTAATAACACATCTTAAATTATTTACTTGTATAATACATGTATGTATTAATTATAATGCAATATATTATCTATATATACTGTATTTACGAATCACTACATCCAAGCGGGGATATCAGAAAAAAAATTTCTACTCAGTTTTCAAACCACACATATGATCCAGTAAATTATGTGGCCGACGAAGGGTTGAAACATTTTGCGATGGGACCAAAAATAAAAGTCAAGACATATCCAATATTCTTTGTCATTGGTTGCAAATTCAACACCAAAGAATATGGGGCTGAAAAATTAACTAACAATACCGGTGTGTATGTTAAAGGTAGTGATGATCCAAATGGGCATATAAATGATTTTTATGGAGTGTTAACTAGGGTTTGCAATTAACATATTTCACCGGACTCGCGAAAGAAGTTTATTTATTAGATGCAACTGGTTCAGTAATGTTCCAGGTACTACAATCAACGTGCACCAAAATATAATATTATTGAAATAAAGCATTCATCGCGTTATCATAAGTACGATCCGTTAATACTAGCAAAAAGCCTTACAAATTTGTTATGCTTCTTATCCATCTCTCAAAAGAGATGAAGCAGATTGGTTGGCAGTTTTCAAAAATGAAGGCAAGATTTACATTTGATGGAAAGAATATTCCAAACGAACAAGCGTACCAAGCAGATATTGGGGAAAATGGAAAAACTACAATAACAAATGATCAAACCGATTTTAGACCTAGTAGAAGAATTTGAGAACATAGAGGAAAACAATATAGAGTACGAGACCAGGTGTGAATCAGAAAATGACGAGGACCGATTTAATAGTATACATGTTAAAAAAGGGTAATTTATAGGAGCATGGATATTACACTTTTTTGTATGTTATATGTGATTATTGATGTTAAATCTTGATATGTTTACTCATAATTGAATGATATGTTCTGCCATAATAAAATAATATGTATATGACAGGTATTACATATGTCTTTCTTAAGGCGGTGGAGTTCTTTGCAACCTAATTTCCCATCTTCGTCTCAAAGAGAGACCATTTGTAGCAGAGGTGATGGCAACGGCCCCTTAAAGGACGCGCCGCGTACGGTTGTTAGATTGCTATCAAAAGCAGATGGCTCGTAAATATTAATATTACTTCAGCGTTATAGATATGTTGTATGATATATTAGTTATGATTTGTCTGTCTCATATTTAATGCATGAGCTTTGAGCTTGAGCCTTCAAGTATAGTGCTCAACATATCTAAGCATGCATACATGAGACGTATGACTGCGTGCTGGTCGAAATGGAGTAGGATCCCAAAGCATGTCCAGGAGAGCATCTGGCAGGACTTCTTGGCACGTGTAAAATTATATATCATTATATGTAATCACTTTACAATTTGCCGACTGAGTATAAATGTATAGTTTATATTTTTTCAACATATATACAGGGTGCAGCAGACCTACAAGAGGAGGATCTTGCTTTTTGCCAGTGCCACTGGAACTCCAAAGTCGCAAAGAATTACCGGGATACGACATCTACCATCAAAAAATCATAGAAGAAGCCAAACTGCATAGGCACTAACATATGGGATGCTCGGATCGCATAATGGGTAGCGATGAATTTAGGGTAAGTCTGTTAGATGTCACCTTAATTTGTTGAGTAGAGATACATAATTTATACCTACAAAATATAGTCTTAAATTTTAATTTGCAGGCGGAGTTAGACAGAAACTTGTCAAACAGGTAGAAAAATCTAGTCACGCGCCATGGTGGCTCAAAATCATTTCAGCATCATCGCGAGGACCAGGCAAATTGATTGATTGCAATTACGAACAATTATTACATTTTTTATATAAATTTGTATGAACAACAATAATATGCACAAATTATTGCTGGAAAGAGCGCATGGGCCTCCTGTCTCGTATATGGACGTATTTGTGGCATAATGCCATTAGGCAGACCGAAGACGAGGGATAGATGTCGTATGCCTGGTATGAGGATGATAAAGCATACGTCGTACTTGTAAATATATTTTAAGTTATAAGTTTTTAATAATAATCATTTTAATTAATTAGTCATAAAATACTATAATAATGTCATGTGATAATTATTTGTATTTAATTTCGCGTCATAAGAAAGATTTATGCGAGCACGTTTGTAGATGCTTGAGCATTCGGAACGGGAGCAATTGACCATTGATGATGAGGATGCTATCTTCGACTCTATTATGGACTCGACACAGAGAAATAGGCGCTATCGCTTCGGCAATCAATCAGTAATTTATAAAAATTAACTAAGTTGTAAAATTGCTTTTTTTTAAAGTTACGCAATAACTTAAACATATTTTGACTTGTTTTGTATGCTCGGGCCTCACAAAAGGCCTATCAAAAGGATTAGGACAACGCTGAGACTAGTGAGCTTCAATAGCGTATTACACAACTGCAGGAGAAGGACCGTCTTTGAGCAACGCAAATGGATCAACTGAACCGGCGTTTGCCCAAGTATATGGAGCGTCATGGAGCATTCTCTTCGTCTGGTGATTCCGCAGCCAATGACGAGTCATGAGGTACGATTTGTAGTTTTTGAAAATTGTGTATATATACAATAAAAGATGGTGGGGTTGATTTGTGAACATGTGATTTTTAATATTGATTTTTGGGGTTTGATGTTGGATGTTATACATTGTGCATTGATGTTGGATGTAGATATTGTAGATGGGTGACGAAGGATGGTTTGTTTTGTATTGAGTGGAAATTTTTGAGTTTGAGATGGTAATGTTTGAGTTTTATACTATTATTGATATTGATATTGATTTTAGCTTATATATTTGATATACATATTGATTTTGGTGTGTGGTGATACACACACACACATACAGACATATTGACACGGATGTGCTGTTGAATTTTTTTAACCTAGATTTTAGATGGCTACCATCGGTTTCTGGCAGCTTATAGGTCGAAATATTCCAACAGTGGTCTAAAACTCTGACGGCTTCTGGCAGCGTTCAACAGTTTTCTGAATTGTTTTTAAGCCATGTGGATGTCAACACTGTCGGAAAAAACGTCTGAACTGCGGTCGGAGACCGTCGCAAAGTTGTCATCGTTTTCGTCGAAAATGGACGAAGGCCGTGTTCTCTATACCGACGGCATTTCCGACGGTTTCCGACTGCCGCCGATGGCTTGAAGCCATCAGAAATTACTGTATTCCTTGTAGTATATTAGATTTCAGAAATAAGAAGATTGGAAAAAAATGATTAATTTAAATCAGAGATTAGAAATTGGATTACTTACCAAAAAGTTTACATTTTTTGAAACTCTAAGGGGAGAGATTTTGACAAAGTTTCGACGTTGCTATACAATTTTACGAAGGAAAAGTGGAGGATATAAGGCCTATGTATAGAGGTTAGAAGGAACTAGAATCGTCGGATAAAATAATTAAATCCGGTACGTTCATTTTCATCGAAACCTAGCTGCGACAAACATCCGCTAGTTGACTGCTTGAACCAAGTGGTCGACCATCAGTGATCGACCAGTCCCCTAATATTATTGACCGCATGTTTTATTTTAGTTAACTTTTAATTAATGTATTAGTTAATCAATTAATTTATATGTTATACATGTTAACTTTAATGCGTTACTAAAACGTTAAGTATCCCTCAACATTACACACTTTAAATTCAAATTTTAGTATTCAAACTTCACATTTTTAATGCAACTTCAAATTTTTACTTTTAAAATTCAAAAACTTCAAATGTACATAACTCCATCATTTTGACTCCGCTTTTAACATATTATATATGGAAATTGATAAGAAAATCGCTACAGACATAATGGTGCGACTTTCGGGACCAAATTCCAACATTTACAAAATTTTCATTTTTAACTTTATTTTAGTTATTAAATTTCTTATTGAATTTTTCGGGGAGTTACAACATTAGAGTGTCCAGAAACTATTCTTGCATATTGAGGAGAATATTTGAGTTTCTTATCAATGTCGAAAATGTACATAATTCTCGACTGTTTAATTAAACCATTAAGAGTGTTGACTTTATAATACCATACTATGCGTAGAATAAAATAGAATCCAAGTACACTATAAAAATATAAAATTAAGGTAAAACACTCGATAGTTTTCTGTTGGTTAATAAAACAAAGGCCAAACAGAAAATATCGATATGACTAATTTACATGGTTCTCTCAACTTAGAATACTATTTGTTGGGTACATTCCCACCACCACCGAACCAAAGTAAACACGACCCCTGCCGAACTAACCTCCTCCAGAAACGACCGAACCAACTCGAAATGGCACCACCGGACCAACCCCTCTCTCATGCTCGCCGAACCAACCTCCACCGGACCAAACGCCATGCATCCACCACGATTCCATCTTGCCACCGAATCACCCCACACCGAACCAGCCCACGCCGAGCCAAAACTCCAACCAGTCATCACCGAACCAATCCCATCTCCCAATCACCACCGGACTAACATACAACCGAACCAGACCTAGGGTAGAACTACCGAATCAAGGCCTCTCATCTACCACCGAATCAAACTCCCAACCCACAATCACCGGACAACAATACTACCGGACCAAGGCATTCCGGACCAACTTTGCCAGGCCAGATTGCACCAGCCCAGGCCCACCAGCAGCTATATACATCCAAGACCCCTGCCCCCAGCCTCACTCTATAAATAGAGGGGCAGGGGTACAACAATGGAAGACAAGTTTGAGAGCTCAAGCACGGAAGGAACTTTCAAACAACTTTCATATACTTGTATACAAAGCTTTGTACTTGTAATCTGAAAGAAAAAGGAGAATAACATATAAAGTGGACGTAGGCACGTTCTGACCGAACCACTATAAATCTGTGTCTTTTACGGTTTAGTCCCTGCTTTTTATATATTTGCGTAAATCACCCAAATCATTAGAAACAACATAAAATCAACTAATTCATACGACTTGGAGGTGTTTGTCCATTTTTTGTGCAAACATTTTTGGTGCTTTCACTGAGGGCTCGAGCTAGAAGCTACAGCTTCTCCTACTCAACCTTCTTCCTAACAGCATCGTTCCTTGCTCCGAGAACATGACTTCCAGGTAGAGAAGAGATGTTAACAAAGGAAAGAACGTCGCAACTAGCAATATTCCAGATCCAGTGGCCCCAAATCAAGAGAATCATCCCGTTTTAACAGCAGTACCAGATGAAAATCAGGCAAATCCAACAGCCCCTGCCGCGGAACAACCAATTACTAGGGCGGACCTGGACAGGGTTATGGCTGAAGTAACTAACCGCTTCGCATCTCAACAAGAAGCCTTGGTGGACCAACTCATGCCACGCCTAAGGGATGCTGAAGAATCCAACCGCAACACCGAATCATAGGATGAGTCCCAATCTGGAGGATCTGGGAGGCGACAAAGACCTTTCTTCTTCGAAGAGGTTAACAACAGAAACAGCCATGGTAGGAGCCGAGCCCGGACTCAGCCTGAATTCCGTCCCGAGGAAACACTTGGAACCGAACTCAACAGGGGAGGTGCCAGGCAGGGGTCAGATGTAGCTGAGCCTGTCATGCTACCAGACCATGGAAACACCAGTAGACGGGGCCGAGCTGGAGTCCAGCCCGAAGTTGGACCCGAGGAAGTGCTAAGAACAGAACCCAGCAGGGGAAGATCAAGGCAAGGGCCAACTGTGGCTGACCCCAGCATGCCTCCGGAAGACCAGAGGCAGCCATTGGAGAATGTCAGGAGTGATATATGATACCATCCCTACAGGTCATCTGGACGGAGTCAATCCCGCAGGGAAGAACCAAACTCATTTTTATCCACTCCAAGTTCTGATGAAAGAATGGCACGATTGTTCAGGGAGTGCGTCCAACGGGAGAAAAGTGATCGAGGGATAGGTGCTAGGGTAACCAGCTCCTTCACCCGTAAGATTGAAACTGCCATCACCCCCCGGGAATGGAAAATGCCAACGATGGAACCTTACAAGGGAACCTCTGACCCCATCGTACACTTACAGAGATGCACCTAGCATATGCTCATGAGCGGAGCAACGGAGGGAGTATTGTGTAAATGCATCCCACTCTTCTTGGCAGACCTAGCTACCTCCTGGTTCTGCCACCTACCCCAAGGGTCCATCAGCTCATGGGAAATGTTGAAAGAAAAATTCATCAGCCAGTTCCGCACTCATGTGGAACAACCCAAGGACGCTTATTCCTTATCTAACATTAAGCAGAAACCCAGAGAGACAGTGCAACAATATCTCACCCGATTCAACGCTGCGGCGGCCGCAGTCCAAGATGCCGACGAGAAACTTATCCTAATGGCCCTCTGCAGTGGTGTACACCCGGACACTAAATTATCTAGAAGACTAACCAAGGAAAAGCCAGCTACTTTACCTGATTTCTTCCATGAAGCTGGAAAGTATATGAGACTTGAAGACGCTGCCATTGAGAGGCAGTCAGGGCAACAGATTAAAACAACCACAGACAGGGTTTCCGCTGCAACAAAGGATGTTCGAAGAAATGACTCTAGAGACAATGCTGGGGGCAAAAAAGGGGAAAAGCGCCTATATCGACCCGGACCAAGATTTGACTCCTACACTTTTTTGAATGAAACGATCGAAAACATCTTCCTAGCCACTCAAGACGAAGATAGATACAAGCGCCCCCCGCACAAGAAGGAGTCAGATAACGCACTCAAATCTGGAAAGTTCTGCCGCTTCCACGAATCCCACGGACATGACACCAATGAATGCTACCATCTCCGGGACTTGATTGAAGAACACATCAGAAGGAGGAGACTGGAACGCTATGTAAAAAGCCAGAGCAGGACTCCAGCTACCGCCAATGAAAACCCAGGGTTACCCCTCCCAGAGGAAGGCGGAGGAAATCGCAACACCAGCGGCTCTAGTCAAGAGAAAATAGTAGTCCATACCATATCAGGAGGACCACACATCGCCGACAGAAGCTGGGCAGAGATGAAAAGATACGGTAAGTCACTTAGAAACGCTGAAGGCTACGTTAATTCTGTTATGGAAGAACGCCACCCAAAACGGAAAGAGAGTGACGACATCACTTTCAGTAGGCGTAATCTAGAGGGAATACAGTACCCACACATGGATCCTATGGTCATCTCTGCTTGGTTCGGTCCAGCCAAAGTTTTCCGAATTTTAATAGACACTGGAAGCTCAGTAAATATCCTATTCAATCATGCTTTCGACAAAATGAAGCTGTCAATGAAAGATGTGTCTCCCTGCAACAAACCACTACATGGTTTCACTGGAGATGCGAAGATGCCCCTCGGGAAACTGGACCTATTTGTTGAAATAGGAAGTCATCCCCGCTCCGTTGTGCGAAAACACACATTCGTACTGATATAGAACCATTCGGCCTACAACGCCTTTTTGGGAAGACCAGCCTTGTCTGACTTCCAAATTGTCCTAGCCCCATGGTGCCTGAAGATGAAATTCCCAACAGATAACGGAGTAGGAGAAATAGAGGGAGATCAAGACGTCGCTCAAGATTGCTATGTAACTGAGCTTCGCAATAACCGCAGGAAGGATAAAGGAACGGATGTAGAGACTTCTCTCTGCAAGAAAAGCCTGGAAGCATAGCAATTAAAGAAAGCCCCTCCTATTCGATATACCAGCGATCCTTTCGACGAATTAGATCCCAGGGACAAAGAGGAGGAGGCCACCACCGAGCCTACAGAGGCTATGGAATTTATAGCTGTAGACAAACACGACCCAAGTAGACTGCTGAGATTCGAGTCTCAGTTAAGAGCGGAGTTGAAAGATCAACTCGTCGATTTTCTTCGCCACAACATGGATGTATTTGCATGGACGCACGCCGACATGACAGCAATCTCTCCAAATGTAGCATGCCACATACTGAACATCGATCCCACCAAGGTGCCAATGAAGCCGAAAAAGAGGAGCATGGGGGCAGAACGATCAGCAGCCCTCGAGGAAGAAGTAAAAAACTTACTTGCCAATGACTTTATACGAGAAGCCATATACCCAGAATGGATCGCCAACCCGGTACTGGTAAAGAAAGCTAATAGGAAGTGGCGAACATGCATCGATTTCTCCAACTTAAATGACGCTTGCCCGAAAGACTGCTTCCCACTCCCCCGAATCGACCAACTCGTGGTCAGCACAGCCGGACACGAACTCTTATCCTTCATGGACGCATACTCAAGATACAACCAGATCCCTATGCACGCCCCCGATCAAGACCACACCAGTTTCATCACTGACCGGGGATTGTACTGCTACAAAGTAATGCCTTTTGGACTTAAGAACGCCGGAGCTACTTATCAGCGCCTTGTCAACAAGATGTTTGCAAAATTAATAGGGCAAACTATGGAAGTTTATGTGGATGACATGCTGGTAAAATCAAGGAAAGCCAACGATCATATAAACCACTTGAACGAGATGTTTCAAGTACTTCGCCAATATGGAATGAAACTGAATCCTCTAAAGTGCTCCTTCGGAGTATCATCGGGAAAGTTCTTGGGATTCATCGTCCATGCCAGGGGGATTGAAGCGAACCCCGAACAAGTCCGGGCCTTGCAAGATATCAACATGCCATCCACTCAAAGAGAGATGCAAAGCCTAAACGGGAAGGTGGCTGCCCTAAGCAGGTTCATCTCTAAAGCAACCGACAAATGCATCCCTTTCTTCGAAGCTCTTAAGAAAGACAAAGGAAAGTTCGAATGGACTGACGAATGCTCGACAGCCTTCCTTAACTTAATCAAACACCTCCAAAGACCACCAGTACTCTCAACTCCAAATGAAGGCAAGGAACTATACCTATACCTTGCTGTATCGTCCCATGCTTTAAGCGCCGCTTTGGTGAGGGAGGACAACCACGCACAGCGACCCGTATACTTTGTAAGCAAGAGATTCACAGGGGCAGAAGCCAGATACCCTAAACTTGAAAAGCTGGCATACTGTTTGCTTATCACGCCACGGAAACTGCGACACTACTTCCAATTTCATTCCATCAGAGTTTTAATCGATCAACCGCTAAGGTAAGGAGCAGTCTGAAGTAGCAGAAAATATCAAGTGGAACCTCTTCGTTGATGGAGCATCAAATGAACAAGGCTCGGGGGCAGGTGTTGTGATAATCACCCTCAGGGGAAGGAAGCTGCACTACACCCTAAGGTTAGAGTTCGCTGCCACTAACAATGACACAGAATACGAAGCCGTGATAGCCGGATTAGAACTTGTTCTCTTCCCGAGGAATGTGTTTGATGAAATAGCGATCCAACTGATTGAGCAGCAAGTTTGTCTTCTTTAGATATGCTGTGAGTCGTTCTCCTCGAGTCTGGAATTCTCCCAGTATTTGATTTACAATAAGTTGAGAATAACTATGGAGACATAAAGAACCGACTCCAATCTCCAGGGCAACTAGCCTCGAGTTATGAGATAATGAACATGATAGCTGCAATCGAAGAGGAAACTTGGATGACTCCTGTCCGGAAATATTTACAAGATGGCACACTGCCCGACGGGCGTAACGAAGTCAAGAAAATCTTGAGGAAAGCTTCCCGCTACACGATATAAGAAGGCATCCTCTATCGACGCGGCTTCTCTAATCCCTTACTAAGGTATGTCGCTGGAAGGATGCCAAGGAGATCCTATCCGACATACATCGAGGAAGTTGCGGAGATCACACTGGTGGGCAGACTCTGGCAAAGAAGATACTCCGATATGGATATTACTGGCCCACCTTAAACAAAGACGCCCTAGACTTCGTCAAAAGATGTGACAAATGTCAGAAATTTGCTAAAATTCCTCGACTACCAACAAACGAGATTACTCAAATGACCAGCCCTTGGCCCTTTGCAATATGGAGAATTGACTTGATTGGCGAACTGCCAGTGGGCCGAGGCGGAGCCAAATATGCCATAGTAGCAGTTGACTATTTCACCAAATGGGTGGAAGCGGAGCCTCTAAATAAAATATCTTCGGCAAAAGTTATTAACTTCTTGATCAAAAATGTTTTATGCAGGTACGGGGTTCCACTCAAAATCATATCGGACAATGGACTTCAATTTGACAGCGAGGAATTCGCCGACTGGTGCCAAGAGCACGGAATTCACAAAAGCTTCTCATCTGTGGCTTACCCCCAGGCAAACGGACAAGTCGAAGCTGTCAACAAAATCCTCAAAACCCTAATCAAGAAGAAACTTGAAAAGTCAAAAGGCGATTTGGTGGATGAACTTCCTACGGCACTTTGGGCCTACCGCACATCTTACAGAACATCAACAGGGCATACTCCTTTCTCTTTGGCATACGGATAGGAGGCCATGCTCCCAGTTGAAACTGTAGTGCCTTCCCACCGTAGGATCCACTACAACCCAGAAGAGAATGAAGAACTCCTACACATGTCTTTGGATCTAATTGAAGAAAGAAGAAATGATGCAGCACTTAAAGCGGCAGCTCACAAGCAAAAAGTAGCAGCACAATACAACTCTAAAGTCAAGCACCGCAGCTTACAGGAAGGAGATCTTGTCCTCAAGCGGATCTTCCCGCGCCCCGGAGCGCTAGATCCAATCTGGGACGGACCCTATGTAATTCATAAAGATCTCCACAACGAAGCTTATATTTTGTCAACAGTGGACGGAGAGGTGTTCCAGAGGGCATGGAACATCCAACACCTCCATCGATACTTTTCTTAACTTGTACTGCCCATATGAAGTGAATTAACAAAGAGAATTAGTGGATGTAGGCGTTTTCGTGCCGAACCACTTTAAAAATCTTGTCTCTTTTTAACTTGTTCCTTTATATCTTGGCTGCTTGTTAAGCTTTATCCTTTTCTGTTGAACAAAATCGTGTATAACGACATTTCCATACTGGAACTTCACGGCGCAACCTCACCTGGACAAGACTCAACAGGTGCTATGCGATTCTATGCACTCGCCAATGAGACACTTTTGCTCCAGCATCCCTCTGCTGCGGGTTAACTCATTGCTCGCGACTGCCCTCAAAGCCAACTGTAATGAGCCGATTATAAGCCATCAAGAAGGCCGACTATAGCCGATGGCAACTCATTACGGCGTTCGGCTCGCCGGCAACTGTGAACCTACTTTAATCCCCAACATAAGGTGTGGCCAGACAGGGATAGTTCACAGTTGACGATCGGTACCCACGCTAGCCGGCCATAGTAAATCGAATAATACCCACGATTACGGGCCATAATGGCTCGGGTAGTTACTGTGCGCGATCTCGGCTCCGATATGTCTTAAGTGCGGCTGTGGTAAAAAAGATAAACTCCCCGCGGAGGCGTAAGATGGGTGACAAATGTCTCCAAGACCCACAGCTAGGGAAAGTGACTACAAAACCCGTTTGCCACGAACTTAAGCATATCGACGGCCTTCCGTGACTGGAAGTTTTACTTTTCCTATATTTCCATTCCATTTAAATACCTTTCTTGTATCCTGCATAACGGTCCCCAAAGTACAGGACACTAAATAGGAGGCATTCGCTCACGAGAATCTGAGCCCGCAAACTGGGTGACAAGACACTCAGCCGCATCCATGGTCAATTACACAAGAGGTCCAAAGCTACCCCCGCAACCAGAACATGAAGGGCGGTACCCTTTTCTCTTGTACATAATCATGTAGCTATGACTTATTCGTAACATTGCAAAACATGAGATTATATTTCGAGCAAAAGCTTAACAACGAACACAATTAAATCACATACATATGTATAACTATATTTTTTATACAGCACTTCAAAATAATAACAGCATTCAAAATATAACAGAATCAGCTTATGTTATAAACTTACATAAAGACGTTCAATAACATAATTACAATTTAAGAGTACATTAATGTTTTGAACTAGGATGTACAGGAATGTCAAGCAGACCAAATAAAGTAACCAACTACACCCGTGCTCCACCCTCGTCCTACCATCTCTTCGAATCTACTTGACTGCAGGATCGGAGCTCCCAGCTTGATGACCAGAGGCCCCACCTGTCCAATTCAGGAAAAGAGTCCATTAAACCGACAACGAACGATCAAGTTATGAGAAGCTAAAAAGGGAAAACTCACCAGCACCCGCTCCTTGGTCCTCATCCCCCAACTGCACACCGGCTTCCTCCGCAGCAAGTAGCCGTATCCCCTCCTTCACCGCTACCTTCTCCTCCTTTGAGAACTGGGCGGTAACCACATCCATCCTGAATGTCGCTCCACCTTCCTTATCCGCATCGGCCTTGGCCTCTTCCAAAGCCCGGAGATATATCCTGGCCATGACCCGGGGATAATCATCCATCCAGGATAGATTACCCTGCTTCCAAGTACGGAAGTACATATCCTGCAACATCTCGTCCATCATCCCCTCATTCTCCTCAAACTCCCTCACCCGAACCTCAAAGGACAGCAACTTAGCGATGGCAACATCCCTCTCCGATCGATATCTCAAGCGGTCAACCTGGAGAGACCTCCTCATTTCCTCCATCTCTTCCTTTAGCCTGGCCTGAGCAAGCTCTACGGCCTCAAGCCTCCCAGATAACTCCTCTACCTGCTCGAGATCCACCCTCCGAACCTCATCCACCATAGCAATGGCTATGTCAATCTGCTCCTTGCAGGCGGCCTCCATCTTTCGTAGTTCTGCCCTACTAGCCTCTTCCATAGTCTCCTTCAACCGCCTGGAGGCTGCCTCGTGCTGAGAAATCTGAATGGCTTGATCGACAAGCTGTTTGGCCTGATCAGCAACCTTTAGCCGCAACCGAATATTAGCACTCCCAATCTCCTCTCCAGCCTTGGCCAAACGGGCATGATGCCCCATCAACTTCCTGGTCTCCTCCGCGACCCGATCGGTATTAGCCTTGGCTTCGTCCCCCATGGTAACTATCCGAGTAGTAAGCAAATCGAGGTCAAGGACTTAGCCTCATCAAGCACCCGTACCATGGGATTGCGGGGAAGAAGATGCTCACCCGTGGTCTCGTCAAAAGAGATATCCTGAAAACTCGAGTCCAGATCCGGATGGCCGGCAAATGGGTTGCGATCTAAACCAGGAGGGTCTATCGGAGTGACGGTTGGATTCTCGGACGGATGTGGGGAAGACATAAGCTCAGTATCCTCCTCAGTAATATCATGGATAGGCTGGGCTGGAGGCTGAGGGCCAGGTGAAGGTTCAAACGAAGATCGGCCCCTCTTTCTCTTTTGCATATCTTCTTCAATAACGCCGAGAAGAGGGCGATATCTGACCACATCTCCAGGACGGCTAGCTGACGGCTTTGGTTTAGCGGAAGCTTTGAGTAACTTATACTGTTCAAGGCGGTGCCGAATATCTGATGTCTTGGCCACCTTACCCATTCCTGGAATAAAAACCAAGTGTTACAAGCATGCATGAAGTTATGACTCAAGAAATGTGTGAAGTTAAAAGAAGGAGTTAAGAATTCACCTTGAACCGCCGAAGTCGCCTTAGCTGAAATACTCTCAGAAGATAGGCTGGCACTGGACCCGGCCTTATCAAACCTCTTCGATTTCTCCACCAAGGCTGATCCTTCCTCCAACCCCTCAAAAGACTGGCGGAAGGCATCATCCGTCCACTCTTGAATCTCGCCTGCTTACCCAGGAGGCAAAGCCCCAGCGCCATCACCACCATCATCACCTTCTCTGTCATCTCCGCTCTCTGCCTCTCCTCCTACATCGCCTCCTTCGCCTTCGCCTCTATCCTCCTCCACGTCTTCCTCCCCCGAAGTCATTGGACACGTGCTAGGGGAAGGGCCGTCGGACTTCTTGAGCTTCTTACCTCCGACAACTGGAGGTTTTGTGAAAGGCCTCCTCTTGCTGCTCTTCGTAGTAGCCCCATCTTTAGCTTTAGTAGCCCTTTCCTCGGTTGTATCTCTCTGCTTAACCACGGATTGACATGGCAGAATCAGGTTGTGCTCCAGGAGAGTGGCATTCCTGATTAGGTAAGAAGCCGACCTGTCCCTTCCAGAGATAGCCTCTATCTCCATGGCCATCTGTACAAGACGATCATTCTCCACGACCGTAAAGCTACCTGTCGCTAGCAAGAAATTAAAGCATATAAGAAGAAGCATTGCAGTCGGGACAAAGAAATTACAAGTGGAATTCAACTTACAGCCAGACCAGAAGCGAAAAGGCGAAAAGAAACGGAGTCGTCCTTGACGTAGAACCATTCCTTCTTAAACATGGTAAACTTCGAGTATAAGTCCAAGACCGGCTTGAAGGACACGGCTGACTCTAAACTAATGTACAGAGACCCCTTCTTGTAGCCCCTCAGATTGTATAGGTATCGAATTTCCCGGTTAGAAGTGGGGCGCCCATATCTCCTCTGGAAGATAACGAATAGACACACTAAGATGGCATAGGAGTTGGGCTGAAGCTGAAAAGGAGCCACTTTCAGCTAAGTAATGAAGCTGACTATCCATGCATTGATCGGAGGAATGGCCCCACACATGCAGTGGTACCGGCTATACGCGAAGTATCCTTCGGGGGGATTGTACGGCATCACTCCGTCCCCCCGCAACAGCATAAGCGCTCTATCAATCCCGAAAGAGCGAGAAATGACATCGAGCTGCTCTTCTTTGAGAGAGCTAGGAAAACAGTCGGGCGGAGAATTCAAGAGCTCCTGGGGGCCATACCCATCTACTAGCGATCTCGGAGCAGGCCCATGATGTTCGACCCGGGCTGGGGGCACTGTGAAGGGCTCTTCTCTGTCCTTGGACTTCCTTTTATCTGATCGAGTTTCTGCTTTGCGAGACATTTATCTGCATACACAAAAGCGAAAGACATGTTGTTAGAACAAGGAGTATGGAAACATAAACAAATAGATACATGCAGCCTGGAGACTCGCTCACAAATTCAAAACTCATTCGCAAAAATAAAAGTTTTCACATTCATTCGGTTTTCGCACTCATTCGGTTTTCAAGCTCATTCGGTACACAAGGTCCGCGAACTCATTCGGATCCCCGAGCACGTCCGGTGGGAAAAAATCAAAACACTCATCGGTAATTCACCTGATTCGGTAGAAGTGATGATTCGGCAAAATGATTGATTCGGCAGGAAAATTCTTATCCGGCTATCTCGTTCGGTAGGGAATAGCAGAGGCCCTAGGCCCATACTTATAGGGGAAGGTTGATAACTGAACCATTCACTTCGGCTCTCAGGCCGAATATGGTTATCCATGTCAAACAAAGCACGACATATGCTAAAAATATGCCTTACTTTGGGGGGCAAGTGTTGGGTACGTTCCCACCACCACCGAACCAAAGTAAAGACGACCCCTGCCGAACCAACCTCCTCCATAAACGACCGAACCAACTCGAAATGGCACCACCGGACCAACCCCTCTCTCATGCTTGCCGAACCAACCTGCACCGGACCAAACTCCATGCATCCACCACGATTCCATCTTGCCACCAAATCACCCCACACCGAACCAGCCCACGCCGAGCAAAACTCCAACCAGTCATCACCGAACCAATCCCATCTCCCAGTCACCACCGGACTAACATACAACCGAACCAGACCTAGGGTAGCACTACCGAATCAAGGCCTCTCATCTACCACCGAATCAAACTCCCAACCCACAATCACCGGACAACAATACTACCAGACCAAGGCATTCCAGACGAACTTTGCCAGGCCAGATTGCACCAGCCCAGGCCCACCAGCAGCTATATACATCCAAGACCCCTGCCCCCAGCCTCACTCTATAAATAGAGGGGCAGGGGTACAACAATGGCAGACAAGTTTGAGAGCTCAAGCACGGAAGGAACTTTCAAACAACTTTCATATACTTGTATACAAAGCTTTGTACTTGTAATCTGAAAGAAAAAGGAGAATAACATATAAAGTGGACGTAGGCACGTTCTGGCCGAACCACTATAAATCTGTGTGTCTTTTATAGTTTAGTCCCTGCTTTTTATATATTTGCGTAAATCACCCAAATCATTAGAAACAACATAAAATCAACTAATTCATACGACTTGGAGGTGTTTGTCCATTTTTTGTGCAAACACTATTGATGTTCAATGTGGAAGCTTCATATATATTACATTTAAATCGTAGTATGACACCCATTGGATGACTATAGTTGGGTCGATTGGAAGTGAAACACTATTCAAAAGAGGATTCATCACCTTAATTATATGAGGTTAGTATTATGGTCAACTCAATTCAACTTAAAATCTAGGTTTCCGGCTAGAGTATTTTAGTTAATAATAATTGTTACTATTGAATCAAGGACTTTGTGTTTAGACTATAAAGTTGAAGATGGATGATAATTGAATTTTGACCATTACAAAATTCCATAAATTCAAATTTATATATTTTTAATGAAGAGAATTGGTGTAAATAATTGTCACTACTAGGTAATGCTTAAATAAGTAAAATTGGATTTTACCAAAAGATGCGTAATTGATAAATTTAATCAAAGCATCATACCACCAGCTATGGTGATGCGTGAACATTGATATTTGAATTATTCAATACACTAACTGAATTTACACATTGATTCGCACAACCGCAATGATGAATTCTTTGAAAAACCACATGATTTGATTAACTTATAAGATGTTGTAAATTAATTAATGTTTGAGAAAAATCAACTATTATTTAATTATTTGATGTTTGGTAGTTATTTGCAATTATTGAAAGCGATTATAAAAGTTATATTACAATGCATTGGTATATGATATCGATGTCATTTGATGGCATGCAATTTCGTCCATACCATGTAAAGATATAGGAGTGGAAAGAGATAGATAATCGAGAGAATTGAATAGGGAAGTATTAATTAAAGAATGAGAAATGTTTCATTCTTTCAATTAAAACATATCCACTAATTTGTTTCTACGTACAACTCATTATTTCTCATTCATTTTTCTATTACTTCTTTGGTTCTCTCCTTCCTCCCTAATGGTTGAAAATATGAATTCCATGGCTTTAAAAATTCATAAAATCAAATAAAAATAAAATCAATTTATGAAAAGTGTTTTATCCTCCTGATCCTTGTAACATCTAGAGGCTGATTTCTTAATCTTGGAACTTTGATTCATCGTTTCAAGAAGTGATCTATTGGTTACATCTGAAGGAGAATTCATTATTTCGAGGTGTACTTCAAGGCTTGGGAATTAAGGAATGATCTTTTTTATTCTAATGATTTTGATATAATATTTTCATGAATAAAAATTGAATTTCCTAACTTATATATGTATAATGTTGTCTTAATTGATTTGAAAATGGTTTATGTAGTTTGAATTGTTTACTATAGGAACTGATTAGGATTTATTTTAGATAAATCAAAACTAAATTTGTATATGATTAGGCAATGTTTTAATTATATATCTATGTTTTAGACATTCAATTCAAAGTGCAATTATTTTGATCCGAAAGTTTGCGTGTTCATACTAATTGATTATTATTTTTTAATTTGATAAATCAAAGCTGAACTCTTAATATGATTCATATTATGTTTTAAACATACAAATCAAAGTACAATTCTTTAGATCTAAAAGTTTGTATGCTCATACTAATTGACTGGGGTTTATTTTGATAAATCAACACTGAAATTTATATATGATTTGTACAATATTTTAATTATAGATCTATGTTTTAAGCACTTAAATCAAAGTATATTTTTAGATTTGAAAGTTATAAGTTCTTATTATTTGCATTTGTACTATAACTGAAACTAACATATGATTAAAAGGTGTTTTGATAATAAGTTAATTACAATAATTTTCTAAATTTTTTTACCCTATTTTAGTTCACAAATATCCTTCTTTAAGTATTCAAAGGATGTAATATATTGCTCAGTTTAGTATGTTTCACTTTTATTTTATAGCAAAAAATACAATATTATTTCATATAGGTTGAATCTCTTGATTTAATTATATATATATGTGTGTGTGTGCGTATTTTATTAGTTGATTTAAGTTTACATAAGTTCACAAATACATTAGAAATTTTTAATGTAATTTGAAAGTTTATTTTGAATTAATAAAGAAGTTTTGGTTTAATCTTTATATACAGACAAAATTACACACACAGAGAGATATAAATATATATGTGTATATGTATATGTGTGTGTGAGTGTACATATAAAAATTAATGTTTACTTTTCAAATTGCATAATTTAAATGCTTTATTATTATCAAATAATTAAAAACGAGGCAATAGTACATGCATATCAATTATTGTGGGATGTTCTTATTCTTGTGTCATAATGATTCATTGATTATTAATTGAATGCTACATATTTTAAGTTTGTCAAAGAGGGAAGATGAATTAATCATCTTTTTCATCTTTTACTCCTTTCCTTTTTGTTCCTTGTGTGATTGGCTCAAAATTCATTCTTATTTATTCATATATTTTTGTTATCAATTGATCATACTAGCCTTTCGTTTAACTATTCTTTCACACAATTAGGGAATGAATATATTTGATAGATTCAAACTTTTTCATATCTCACACTTTGTTATTTTAGAATTAATTAATAAAACAAAAGATGATATTAAATAAAATACTTATTTTATTTAAAATAAAACTATAAAAGTTCTAAATTAATTTAGACTTCATAGTCCCAAAAGATCAAAATGGTAAAATAATCAAAATTCCCTCATTTCTTCCGTTATGAGCTGGCCTAATTTCCATAGAAAGATGAGGAGATAGTATATGTTTCAGGTAACTTAGGAGCCAAAGTGGCAACAATGCTATTTGGAACGTAATGGATAGACTGACTAAAAGCATCCAATTTATTCGCATTAGATGTGATAGGACCGCACCGTCTCTAGCACAGATTTATATCTAGAAGGTTGTTTGACTTCATGAAATTCCGATTAGCAATGTTAGTGATAGGACCCCTTATTTACCAATGAATTCTTGAAGAGTTTGTACTAGCTTTTGGAACTTCATTAAATCTTGGCGCTACTCACTGCCCACAGAATAACGGATGAACCGAAAGGGTAAATCGGATTTTGGAGGACTTGTTAAGATTTTGCATCAGGGACTTTGAAGGATATCGAGAGTATCACTTACCTTTAGTCCAATTCGCATATAATAATAAACACCAAGCGACGGTTGGTAGGGCATCCTATGATACGCTTTATGGGAGGCCATACAAATTGCTAATCTGTTGGTAGGAAACCACTGACAAAATTTTACTTGGACCATATTTAATTCACGAAACTTCGAAAAAGGTAGAGTTGATTAGGCAACTTATGAAGGCAGCACAAGATCGTCAGAAATTCTATGCGAACAAGTGAAGAAAGGAGGTAGAGTTTGAGCTTAAAGACATTGTGTTCATCGAAGTTCACCTCTCAAAAACGTCGTAAAATTTGGAAAGTCGGGAAAGTTGACAACAGATTTGTTGGGCCTTTCTCAATTTTGGAAAGAATATGAATACTTTCTTATCGTATAAAGCCACTGGATAAGTTGGTAGGAAATGGTTGCTATACTATTCGCTGTCATTTTTTGCACTCATATAGATATTTTATGCACGTTTATCATGTTTTGGATACATACTTATATGTCATGATCATATAATCACACTAGGATTGAGCTCACCTATAGTATACACTCACTAGGATGTTTTGCATACATACTTATATGTTTTGCTACACTCTTTACCATAACGTTTTGCACTCATATATATGTAAGTTTAGGATGTTTTGCAAACATGCATACATAATCAACTTGCACATTTGGTTGAGTAGATGGAAGTCTAGACAACTTAGTTTTATAACATTGATGTGTATTACGCTTTACGTTGTCCGCACCTTTGAAAATTTTTGGGGACGAAATCCTTTAAGGAGAATAATGTAAAATTCCATGAAAATTAATAAGAAATAAATAAGTTAAATAAATTAATTAAATAAGATAGGGCTAAAAATGAAAATTTATAAGTGTCAAAATTTGACTTTGGAAGTTATGTCGTTGCGTTCGTGGCAAAATTTTGATCAATTTCCATATATAATGTTTTGAAAACGGAGCTCAAATGAAAAGTTATAAATGTTTGGAGTTTTTGGATTCAAGATAATTTAAATAGAGTGGAAAATAAACATAAGGACAAACTTTGAAAAAAAATTCGGCTGAAGGACAATAAGTTTCATTTTTAGGCTGAAGGACAAACTTTGAAAATAATTAGGCTGAAGGACAATGCTAGTTAGAACTAGCATTTTGTATAGTATAAAATTGAATTAAATGCTAGTTAGAACAAGCATTTTGTGTATGTTAAAAACTGAATATAATGCTAGTTAGAACTAGCATTGTCCTTTAGCCTAATTTTTCCCAAAGTTTGTCCTTCAGCCAAAAAATGAAACTTAGTGTCCTTGGGACAATTTTTTGACCAAAGTTTATCCTTTTCCTTAATTCCCTCTTAAATAGAATTTAAATAAATTAATAATTCTTAAATTTGAACTTCAAACGTAACTGGAATTAGACTATGGGGTTAAGTAATCGTTAAAATTAACGTTAACGTCAAAGGAGTAATTAAAGAATATACTAAATTAATCAAGGGTAAGAATAAAGGTTCCCTAAAATAGGACCACTAGTAGATCGCCTACATGGGCTGGTAGACCATTAGCTGTCGACTTATAGTATAGGGGCGGTCGACCGATCCTTATGTGTAGCGGTTGGGGTTTTGTGCAAACGAACGTACCATATTTTATTATTTTTATTCGACTTAAATCCGATGGTTTTGGTGGTTTCTAAGTATTGTAAATAAGAGCCTAGCCCCCTCACTTTTATTCATAAATTATTTTGGAAAATAAGCAAAGGCCGGTCTCTCTCCTAAAATATTAAGAAACATACTACAGGGTCTCAGGTAAGAATTTTAGTTGTTTAATTATTCAATTTCTAATTCTTTTCTCCTGCAATCCCTATATTTCTGAATCTAATTCATATACAATACTAATGTTGTATATTTCTGAAAGGGAGGGATAAGTAAGAGATTAAAACAGGCATATCAAATCCAAAAGGAGAAGAGTTAAAAATTGATCGTGACTAGAAATCTTAATTCTTTCTATTTTAGTAACTGTATAGTATAATTTGGATCTAGATATCCCTTTGGGGAATTTTGTTTATGAAAACATCACATTAAAACCTCAGAATTTCCCTAAAGCTAATTGTCAATTCTTAATTTAAAATCTCATTTCCTTTCATATTAAGATAATGGAATTGTGTAAGTATTGCAATTTTAAAGTTTTATATTATATTCCACTTCCTATCTTTTTCTTTGGATCTGGTTAAGGTTCACTATAAGAAAACTGCAGTTTACCTACGCCAATATGGCGTAAGCGGGCATAGGCAAACGCAGCAACTACGTAACCCCTACGCCAATTCTGGCGTGGGTAAAACCTGCGTAGGGAATAAAACACCTACATCTTACCTACGTCATCCGTGGAGTTGTTTCCTTCGCTTTTCCTACGCCTTCCCCACGCCATGTTGTACCTACGGTTTTGTTACGACATTTTTACTTCTTTAAGTACTCACGTCTTTCCTACGTCATCCGTTTACCTACGTCTTCCCTACGCCTAGTTTTCCTATGTTTTCCCTATGTCATTCTTACATATTACATTTCCTACGTCTTTTCTACATAATTCATTTATCCACGGTTTACCTACGCCTGTGTTTTTAATGTTTTTCCTACGCCATGCACACGACTTTTTGCTGCATTGATATTTCATTTACCTACGCCTTCCCTACACCTTCCCTGCGTCTTTTCTGAAGAAATTTTGATATATTACTATTCTATTTCATTTCACCACATTAAATAGAAACTAAAATCAACTTATTTTACATATATACACATTCCAACAAAAAAATTAACATCAAACCATTCATCTTTAATTCAAAAAACAAATATCTCATTCATATTACAAAGTCAAACAATATTAATCAAGTTCCTATATGTTAAAATATTATGATAATACGTTCATGATACATGACATCTTACAGATACCATTAAAATGTTTTCAATACCCTCATCCCTCACGACGATCATTCGGCTCTTCATCAAATCGCTGTCGAAGCATCTCGGTGAGTTGTTCATACTACATCTTCAGCATTTGAATCTCCACTTCTTGACGCTCCACCTTTTCCTCTAGTTTGGCTCTAGTCTGTGCTTCTCCCTTATTGATGCTATAAGTGGCGTCTTTGTATTTCTGCATTTTATCAAATATTGCATCAATTTCTGCATATTAAACTAATTAAAATAATGTTTTGTTGAAAGTTAAATACTTACTCCAGGGATATTACCATAATATGGCATACGGTCCTTTCTTTTAACTATAGCACCAGTAAGCTTGTCGAATACTTCTTCCTCGACCTCATACGAAATTACTGTGCCCTGACTTTTCAATTCTTCAATTCTAGCTTGATATTGTGCCTGTATTTGTGATTTTTCAAATACAAGAACAAAAACATAAGTACATGCTCACATTTTGCAGTTTCAGAAATCATGAGAAGTATAACTTTAACGATGTATCAAATTTAAGTACGACGGATTACACTCTGGTCCATCTAAATGAAGCCAAAATTTCAATTTTTGAAAATTATACATGAACTGTAATGAAATGACTTGACATAAGCACACTTGTTACTGATCAAGGGCAGCCCAAAGAATCGGTTGCCCAAGCTCAATGTGAATTTTTTTCCCCTTACTATATAACATGTCAATTTTTTTAAATTTTCTTTTTTATATGTAAGCATAAAATCACATTAAAAACTATAACATAACAAAGTACCAACTTTTTATACAAAAGTTGCCACATTAAGTGGGCTGTAGTACTTATAGTCTCAAATAGTTTACAAAACAGTGTATTTAATTTTTAACTAAATGTATCAAGTTTACAAACTAGTGTATCTAGTTAAGTGTACAGGCAAATCATATTGGGTTCTGCCTAAATGTTTGCGGTAGACATACACACACTGCAGGAAAAATAGTACATCAATGTAAGTATCAGTTCCTAAATAATTATTAGTTTTTTAGCTTCGGCTTTCAAATTTCAATTCCTAAATGATTATTTACAGAAAACTAGTTGTTTATAGCTAAATACTAATAAGTTATTAGCATCAGGAATTTTCAATGTTAATGAAATCTAAAGCAGTAAAAGGGCGACTCAATTTTAGAAAATTAAACAACTCAAAACAAGAAATTCGCATACTTAATTAGCAGTGGCAGTATAAAGAGACCGTAGCAGGACTTCAAATCAGCAGTACAAAGTATCGCGTAGGAGGCAAGGATGAGCCGACGATGGCTGATGGAATAGCCGAGTATGCAGCGATGATTATTTAGAAGGCGCTGATTTTTGAAACCCTAGTTTTTTTGGGTGCGAGCATCGCCAACATGGAGATTGCACCTGAATCGAAAATCGAAAACAAGCACCTGAATCGAAATTCAATCAAAACAAATATAAATTGAGGAGAAGATAATTTTTGTAGAACTAGGTTTTTTTTGTTCGGTGAAAAAACTGAGTTTAGGAGAGAAGTATACGGTGATTAATGTAAAAATAAAAAACTTTTTTTTGCAGGTGTAGGGATGGCGTGGGAAATTTCTTACGTCTTTCCTACGTCAACGTAGAATTGTATAAAATTAACAGAGGCGTGGAAATGACATAGGAGATTATCTACGCCTTTTCTACAGTATCATTTTAGCGTAGACGATTTCCTACACCTTACTTACGCCTCGATATTTTTTCTACGTGTTGAAGTTGGTGTAGGAGAAGCGTAGGAAATTTCCTTACGTCTTCCCTACGCCTTTACCTCTTTCTACCAGTTTCCTACGCATACCCTACGCCCCGCCTTTTGGCGTAGGAAAGACGTCGGAAATTTTGCGTAGAAAACTGCAGTATTTTCTATTAGTGGTTTTGAAAAGAATAAATTTGAAAATGGTGTGTAAGGTACGAATTCTTTTGCTCTTAGTTTGCACCGCCTATTTCTGCAATTTAAATAGCCCCTTTTTCAATTTTATATAAAGAAGTTGGATAGAGCATAAAAATATATTAATGATTGATTCCCCTATTTTGGTATAAAATACATTGGTTATGGATTCTGTTTTATACAAGGCTATTGATTGATTTGTGTATATTGGATCTATGTTATATATTTTGATATGAAATTGGACTTGTATAAATTGAAGTCTTGATAGTTAATCGTTAGTTTAGGGTGCAATATCCGCACACTTATTTTAGACCTCTGTGTGTATTAGCGTAAATAATGTACAATTATAGTGTATTTCACATATTAATTAGAATATTAATTGTCATTAAATTCCCCATAGGAAAGTAATTAGTAACAAAGGCAAAATAAGAGTTTTTCTTATAAGGCCTTGATATGAATGCAGTGAGATGTGGGATAATATATTAAGAGAGTGTTTTAATCATGACTAAGTTATAGGGATCCAAGGTCAGTCAAAAGCACACAGAAGTATGTCCAGCAAACCTGCCTACCAACGGTGTGACTTTGGGGCTGATGTAAGACATCGCTTGTAATAAGTGAACATGGAGGACACGAGGTTAGTCTTAACTTTGTAGAGTAAACCTACTCAATTAATCTGGCTACCGGTACCTATGAATAGTCGGACTAATATGAGACGTCACATTTGAGTTATGCTTCATAATATGATGGACCTGCTTCGAGTATTAAAGGTAGTAAGTGGCTAGTTAAGGGCCCGCCTCTTTCCAATAATAGAGGTTCTAATTGGTTAGGGTAAATGTTTGTGCACGGTAGAGGATATCTCAAAGAGGGACCGCTTCAGACTCAAAGTAGTAAGTGGCCTAAAGAGATTCCATGTAATATTAGCTACATAGTACCGAAGAGGAGTCCGTCTTGGATTAAGTAGTAAATGTGAGGAACTGGCTTAAATGAGGTATTAAATGGACAGAGTCTGCCGAGTTTCCGTTAAAAAGGTATCAAGTGACTTGGGTGCTATCTTTTGCATTATTAAGACATTATTGATGATAAATATAGGTTATTGGGTTAAAAGAATAATGGACTGGAAATGCCTTTGGGCTTACAGTCTAAAAATTATAATATGGTTAAGATACGTAAGACATATTCTTATTTAAATTATATTGCCCAAGTACTATTATAGAAAGGCTCAAGATTTTATTCATCGTACATTGTTGTAACTCCCTTCTTATTACAACATAAGTTAGAGATGTTGATGCATACTTTGCAACAGAGACGTAGACTTATGGTAGTTACTACTTATCTATTTGTGTCATTTCCTTTATTTCTGATGTACCCGCTAAATGATATTGTAACTTTAAGTTATCGTTCTATGCATAACTGGTAATTGTTTATGGTTTTGTGTTATGATTTTATGACATTTGAATTTTGAATAAATTGGTTGCTTTTCTGATATTTTATTTTATTCTTCAATCGTTAGTTTCTCAGTGCGTAGATAAATATCTTTGTGTATTTTTTTTATACCAACCAATAATCAGCTTTAGAATAGGTCTAAGTTTCGATGGGCCTTTTTAGGCTGAAATTTAGACCTATTTCGAGGTGGGTTGTTATACGTAGAGAGGAATAAATTAATAACCGTTAAAGACTACATCTTTATTGGTGACTCAATTAATAATGTAAGAATAAATGACTCATCTAGATCACTTTAAACCCAAATAATAATATAATTGGATACATTATAATTAGGGAAAACTACAAAATACAATAGGTAAGTAATAAGTTGTGAAATCTCCTACAATATTCTTTGACAACTTTAACATCCTCCTTCAAACTCAAGGTGCATAGCAATTGGAGTTCGTCAAACAAACACGATAAAAAATGGAACCTGAAATCGGCACTGTCACCAAAACTATCTAATGCTGTGAAATAATGATTAAGTGCTACTAGAGACACTATCCTCAAATACCAGCTAATGCCTTATTGGTAGACAACTATCTAAAAAGACGATAATAATGAGTCAAAAAAATCTAAATTTGACATTTGCGAAGAGAAAGTCGGAATAAGGAAATTCATACAAGTGAACTCTAATCGTGATTGGAAGAGTAATTCTAATCAGAAATTCGGAGTCGAAATCTGAAAAAGGAGAAAATAGGAAAAAGGAGATTCCCACGGGATTGGATGTGGAATTCTAATTGAGATTCAGTATAGTCGTTGCTAGAAGATTGACACCAATCAATAAAAGAAATCCAAAATCTAAAACCTTCTATAAGGACCTTAGATCATTTCGCCATTAGTGGAAGCATGGTTTAACTAATACATCGGACAGGTTCCAAATATTCAAGCTTTAGATCTGTAAAATGTTAGGATGCAATCTCATAATGAGTATTGATGAATACTTATTGCATTTGATGAATTGAATTGTATTTCCTAAATTTAAATTAAATCACAAAATGTTTGTATTGGAATTGAAACACGCTCCGGTACCATGTTGAAATTATCGAATAAAAGAAAACAATATAGAAAAAAGATAAAAAAATAAAAAAAGGAGAAGAAAATAACAATAATTGAAATTTGGGGTGCCGATTTGAAACCCAAACAAATATTGGAATATGATATAACAAAATATATTTTTATGTTGAAAGAGTCCAATAACAAACTTCTTATTGTCAATTATTACAGGCAAAACAACATTCTCAGCCACATTCTTTGATTCTATGAGCGTAGTCGGTGAAATATGTAAGTATATATCAACGCCTGGTTCACATTTAAGAGTTTGTTTGGGTTAAAATTTGGCACCCTAAAAATCCATTATCATTTTTTCTTCTCTTTTTTTCTTTTTGTTCTTCTTTTTCCCTTTCTTTTCTTTCTTTTCTTTTCTTCTTCTTTTTCTTCTTTTTTGTTCTCTTTTTTCTAAAAAATAAAATAATAATTATACCCTCTCCTATTTTATTCTCATCATAAAACAAAAGAACTTAGATTAGCAAACATAACAAGGAAACAAAGATGGACTTTGGAACTCATGGAAGCAAGCTTTGAGTAGTAGATGCGTAGCCTATTTGCAAACATCCATTTTGATGAGTCACTTGAAATGGATTTGGATCTAGTAGATAGGTCAGGTTGTTGGTTGTGATTGTGTATTTGGTTGGAATTATTTGATGTAGATGTCATATTTGATTGCAGTGGGTTGTTGATAGTGGATCTGAGTGGAGGTAGAACCAAATTGGTAATTTGATAATGTACTTTAGGAACGATGGAGCCACGATGTTTGTGGAGTTTGGTGATGGTGAAAGTAAGCAAGGAGAAGAGAGAAAGAAAGGGGAAATTTTATAATAGAAAGCATGAGATAAACACCTCAAATTAGAATGCTAGTTTGGTACCACGTTGAAATTATTAAAGAAAACAAAATAAAATTGAAGAAAAGAATAGGAGAAGAGAGAGGGAGAGAGAGGAAGAAAGCAGCAGCTATTAAAAGACTACATCTTTATTGATGATTTAAATAATAACTCAATAATACATGACTCACTTTTATATCTAGAGTACTTGGAACCCAAGTAATTATATTTGAAAATAATATACCTAGGGGGAAAGCTACAAAATACAATAGGTGTGAAATAAATTTTGAAATCTCCTACAATATTCTTTAACATCTTTAACATCAACAATCTTTCATAATATTTAAATAGAAATGTTTACAATATTAAATTGTATAGCATGTTTAAAATATTAATATAAGTAAGTTTATTACATAGATCCATAAATGAAAAACTGTTTTAATTTGTCAGAGTAAAAACCAATCTGATCATTCAATAAATTATTTAAATTTCATAACTAATTTTAAATTATAAATAAATGTAAGATGATAGTGCTGTTAATACATATTTCGAGCGTCGAGCCTCTAAAGGAGAACATTTTGAGCTCAGAGCAAAGAAAGGTGTAAAACTTGAAGAAAAGCAAAATTCTTAACCATTCAGCACTCAAGAAAGATTACCGAGCTCTAAGGATGTCGAACTCGAAGCGATCAATAAGTGAAGAAGAAGCGCTGAATCTTTAAAGGGTGTCAAGTTTCTGCAACACTAAGTGATATCAAGCCTTTAACAAGAAACAAGTGATGCCAAACGTTAACAATGAAGGAGGGTACCGAGTGCTTAACAGTAGGAAGTGTCATATTGCTAAAGTCGATGGAGATACCATGCCAATAATATCTAGAGGTTTCGATCTCATATAGTGCTGACGCACCAACACCCAATAAAATATCGTAGAGATTAAAATGAGGAATGAAATTAAAATATAGCAGAGAAAGTAAATGAACAAACAGATTTTTATAGTGGTTCGACAATCTTGGTCCAAGTTTACTTTATACTTTTATTGATCTTGCACTTGATTATGATTACAAGAATGTTTGGATTTACTGAGATCCATTAGTACAAGAAAGAAGAGTAAATAAAAGAGCCTTGATAGTAGAAAGAAGGATCCATTATCTGACGCCAAGCCTTCTGTGTTTATAGGAGAAGACGTGCACAGATCGGGCTGAAATTTCAATAGATGAACCTCCAGGCCAAGATAAGGCCATACAAGAATTTTGAGGACCATTGTGGGCCCATAATAGGGATCGGCCCCGATCCCAAATTTGGTGTTCAAATGGGGTGCGTTTCCTCTGGAAGGGTTCCCCATGATGTTAGCTACTTGCCTTCCAAATTTCATGCCATTTCGACATAAAGTTTGTGAGATATTGCGTCTTCCGTGAAGTGGTGTTGCATGTTTTCTAATTTTAGCCGATCCCTTTAAGGGATAGGGGACGACCCTTTCAAACATCCCATTTGATGCGCGATCCCTATGGAGTGTTGCACATGTTTTATTAAGCTCGTGTTCCAAGTTTAATGTCAATTGGAATAGTAGAACTTCAGTTATTGATCGATCTTTGATGCAATGCGAGTTGTCTCCTCATTCTAGTTGATCCTTGTTGAGGGAAGAGGGTCGAGCCCTCTCCCTTCATCCTTTTAAGGTGTATCCCTAGGGTAGGCTACCTAGGAACCTTACATATTGTTCCTAAAATTTCATATGCATTGGATTTATGGATATTAAGATATTGATTGTTTTCCATCTAGTTGCAGTTGTTTGGCTGAAATATGCAGATCCCTTTTCTACAATCCCTTCTATACCGATTCCTAATTTTTTTAAATAAAAATTAACACCCAAAAAACACATAATAAAATCAAAAGAAAAATAATTCAAAGAATAGAAATTAAAATAAAATCAACTCCCCTACAACGGCGTCAAAAAGTTGTTAGTCGGCAAATTTTCTATTGGTGTAGAAAATTGCCGAAAATTTTATAATAAAGTTAACCATAAGCGCACGGCATAATATCGTAGTATGTGGCGAGCACGGGTCGATCCGTAGGAAATTGTTGATTTTAAATTTCTATTCAATCAAATTAACCAAAAATTTAGAGAGTAATTAAAATAAAAGTGAGAAAAATGACAAAAGGAAAGTGATAAAAATATGAGAGTATAAAAACAGTTTAGAAATAAATCCACTCTCTAGATCATGTAGTTCAGCACATATGAAATTATGATATCTCTTTTATGGTCGTTAGTGCTTTAATTGATGTGTTTATCATAAGTATGGCATATTTGCGCTATTGATTAGCCAACATTAGCCATCAAACTTTAACACACCTCTTAAAACACTTACTAACTTTCATGAAACTTGAGAATGAAAATGAAATCTATTTTAAGTATGGCCTATTAACTATTGAGTAGAAATATAGACCATCAAATTTTAATTTAAAATCACTTTCTTTTGCCATAATCATATTTTGATGAAGAGGCATTTGTGCTAGTGATTGTTTACGCATAGCCTATTTGGTGTCAACAATATAGGCTTTCAAATTCAAAGCAAGAACACAAATAAAATACTTCATTGATCATCATTAAGCACAAAAAGAGAGCACGAATTAACAAATAGTTGAAGCTAAGTAATTAGAGAGCTTCATTACCCCTAAATTGAAGGGGTTTAGTCTCTCATATTTATCATTTGATTAACAAATGTAGCTAGCAACATGAAAGAAAAAAAAATGAAAGCTAATGGAAAGGCGAAGCAAATTAACAAGAATTAAAACTAATCTACTTTTCATGAGTGTAAATCTACACTACCAACATTAAAGTAAACAAACAAGAAAAGAAAAATGAACAAGTAATTAAATTGCATAAGAAAAGGAAAGTTACATAAAAACAAATGGCTAAGTAGTCATGAAAAGAAAAAAGAGAGCTTGATTTATTTTCGAGCTTAAACTAAAACTAAGAGAGACTAAGAAAGAAGA
This sequence comes from Allium cepa, assembly GCA_030765085.1. Lineage (NCBI taxonomy): Eukaryota > Viridiplantae > Streptophyta > Magnoliopsida > Asparagales > Amaryllidaceae > Allium > Allium cepa. The sequence continues at coordinate 8,396,911 of CM060941.1, forward strand.
GAGCCTAAAAGAGAGACTAAGGAAGAAGAGAGTTACATGAAACATAAGGGGAATATATAGACGTGTTAAACCATAATTCATATTTTTGGGGAATACCCAAAATACCCTTGAGAAAGTGTGGAGGCCAAGTAATCATCAGCTTCTACTAATCATCATTTAAATGTACATGAAGCCATTAATTCCATAAGCGTGTGCGTTAGCCTCTAATTTGTATATTAAGGTAGGTGGATAGTTGGGGTCCTCCATGTTCTTCTCTTTGAATTATTTCCATCTTTATTCCTTTGTATTCATTTTGTGCATGCATGTGTCTTCATGAAACCACTCCTATTTGAGATCAAATTCCTACACAAATATATATAAATTTCCAATTAATTTTTCTCAAAGAAAAATATGCACACAAATGACCGTTTTTCCCCTATATGAAGATGGATATGTGGCAATTTAGAATTAATATGGATTTTAGTTAAAACAAGTTAAAATACTCGATATGATCATTTATTTAATTTAAATAGAATAAATATGGTGGTAAAAATATGCATATTTACGTGCACGTCAAATACGCCTAAACTTGTCTTTTTATTCGTTCGAATAAATTAAAACTAAGATAAATCCATTTTCGTAGAAAGCACGACTGCATTGAGCATATGCAACAAGGCATTAATCCTCTGGGTGTCTCCCAGTAGGACGAGTGTTGTCTCGTGAGGTTTTAGCGGATACTACCCACAAAATCCAAATGCAAAGTGAAAATATTTACAAAATGCAAGATTATTTATAAAGAGATGAATGTGAGTTTTTGAAAATATTTACAAATGAAAGATTTACTTTTAAATCCAAGACAAATAAGTTAAATATAGGTTTCGGTCATTGTCTTGAAATTTAAGTCATTTAATCGTCAAAATTTCCAATAAAAATGAAGTTATCATAACAAATAGACTATACTTTAACTCGTTATTTAGGTTATAACAAAGTGTAATTACGAAGTAGATCCTTTGTTGATTATCAAAGTTTATCAAAGTGGCATTTTCATTTCTTTTTAATAACAAGTCAAATCAAATAAGTTAAAATAGTGTTTGGATTTCATTTGCTTACTCTCTTTTTTTTGAAAATTTTATTGATATTTACAATATTTACATATGCCTCACTCAGATAAACTGAGGCTAGATATATTACCCATGCATGCCTTGCGAACTTATGTCAGGGTAATACAGAGCGTGGTGAGTGAACACACGAATGTGAAAACTATTGACTGTAGGCGTTATTAAAAAGAATTTTTTTATATACATACACCTAGCATAGTTAAACTGAGGCCAAATATACCGATCATGCATTGCCTTTCGGGCTTACGTGAGAAAAGTACAGAGCATGGCGAGTATACACACAAGTGTGTACACCTGTCGGCCGTAGGTGTTAATAGAATATATATATACCAACACACACATACACACATACATACAAATGTTTTTTATATGGTTTTTTGGAAAGAAAGAGAGTTTTGCAAAATCATCTTAGCACCAATTAACTTAGAAGACAAAAAAAATGTTATATCCTTTACTTTAAATCAACTACTTGTTAAAACAAAGATTTTCAATTAGGATATGTTCATAAGTATCACGTATGAACCTTCTTATATACTAGTTAAACTACTGTTATTTGTCATCAATTTCATTTTTATTTTTGTGAAGACAAACCAATTTCCAAAAATTTCAATTTAATAAACCAAATCCATATATTTATCCTATAGTTTTTCTTTAAAAATAAATCAAAATGCTTAAAAAAATTCTTATTTTATTTTTTGAAATTTTTCATACACTTTTTAAAGAAAATGCAAAATTAAACCATGAAAATTAAAAAATAAAGATTATTCTCCCCCCACACTTGATTTTGACTGTGTTCCCATAGTCAACCCAAGTGGAAGGAGAAAAATAAAAACAAAAACATGATCTTTATTTCAATGAAATTTAATGGTATTTACGTGGGATCAGAATGTATATCATCAAAAAGTAAATAAAACGGTCTTCCAAAGACCGATTCATTTGTCTCGTCTAGTATGCAAGACATAGCTCAAGCGTAGAAAACCAAATTGTAAAAGATATTGGAATCGAATGTGAATTTGGAAAAACGAATGTCATTTTATTAAAAATTGTGCGAGTTGTTTTATTTTCGATGATTTTTGAGGTTGATAAAACAATTGACTGAAATTCAAGTTTATTATCACAAAATTGAAATTCAAATTCATTGAAAACTTCTTCAAAATTATTTTCAAAATCAAAATGGTGATGTAAATCTTCCCCATCAGAATTTGACAACTCATTTTCGAAAAGTCCAAAGAAATAGTGTTCACTGAATTCGTCTTCCTTTATTGAATTGTCAACAACTTCGTTGCATGTGTCAAGTTCAAAATCCAAAGTTGTTGTATTTAAAATTTTGAAATCGACAAAAGGAAAGTTGAATTTTAAATTTGATTCCATACCCTCAAAAGAATTGAAATCCAACTCAATTACCATGTTTTCAACAACTTCGTTAAGATTTTTGTTTTCAATTTCAAAAGTTGTTATTTGAAAATTATCGATTTGGGTAAAAGATGGATTATCATTTGATTCGTCACACGTTGGAATTTGATTTTGTTTTTTACATTGTTTCATATATGTTTCAAACAAAGAATCCATGTGATCATCGTAAATTTCATTCGTTTGCTCTATAAAATCCAACTTATAGTTATTAACTTGATAATTTTTTATTTGGATTTGTTGAGAACAAATTTTTTCACTCGTATCATAATCAAGATTATTCCCATTGCCAAAATTATTTGAAAAGTGGATCATATTTTTGTTTTGATTTTGAAATTCATTTTGAAGTTCAAAATTGAATTTGCATTGGCTATATTCGAAGTCATTTGAATTTTGAAGTGAATTCAAATTTTGATTATTTTTAAAATTTTGACTTGAGTTTTCACACAAATAAGAATTACACAAATCATTTATCATTGATTTTATTGTGTAGAGATTTCAAGTAGAGATGAAATGTTATTTCGAGATTCGAGGGTTGGTCATCGTTTTGAAAACTTTGTTGTTCGAAATTCAAATTATTTATACAATAGTTATTGTTAAAATATTCATATGAATTCGGAGTGAAATTATGTGGATTATATTGATTTTCACAACTATTGTAAAATTCAAGTGAATATGGAAATTCAGACATTTTCAAGAATGTTTTTGGTTTTTTTTGTGTAAAGGAAAAGTATTCACAAAGTATTTTCTTTTAAAAAAAATTTGGTTTTTTAATAAAGGAAAAATATTTACAAATAGAATTTATTTTTCAAAAGGGAAATTGATTTTCGTTTTGGTTTTTTTGGTTTTTCTATTTTTTTTCTTTTTTCCTGAAAAAGGTTTTGTAATTTTTTTTGGATTTTTGAAATTTCAAAGAAAAAGGATTTAAAAAATTTCAAAAGAAAGGAATATTCGCAATTTTTTCAGTTTTGTATTTTGATTTTTTAAAATATGCATGAACTAATGCAACTATATGGATGCAAGGGTCTAATTACAAATGATTTATCCTAAGCTAACTTAAAATTGTATAATCACATATTGTCTTAAATCAACAAGATAGTGCTCAGCGCGGTAACGGACATGATTTATTGGTGCATCATGAATAGCCATAGCAAAACAGCCGAAGGTTTAAGTACCTTCAAAGGAACAACCACTATAATATTTAAGAATCACTATAATATTTATAAATGGTTATTGCTCTACCGTAACCTAGACACCAAGAAAGTAAATTTGTTAAAGAAGGCAATTTGTCAATATAGAATTAAGTGTTATCGATGTCTAACCTTTATTACTAATCAAAAATCTAAAGTGAATTACAAAGCAGAAATTAAACGTGTATTAACAATGCACCTACGAATGGATTTTTTTGTTTTGAATTTTTTTTTTCTAAATGCAAGCAAAGCAACAATGTAATGAGATAAATGACACGATATCAGAGCGTGTAGATTATTAGCAATTTTTTTTTAAGTGGCAAATTTTTTTTAAAGCAAGCAAGCAATTATTTTTTTTGGCAAACACTTCTGGCAATCTGCTTTTGGCAACCTGAAAATAAAAACACAATATATATATATATATATATATATATATATATATATATTTGTTTTTTTGTTTGTTTTTTCGAAGGATAAAACAAAACAAAACAAAAGAAAAGCAAACCTTTTTTTTAAATGAGAAAAGAAAACAACATACAACACACTCTTTTTTTGGAAAGGACAAGGCAATTCAGAAAAACTAAAAACAATTCAAAATAAAAAATGAAACCGGGCCCAAATGACAGCAAAGTCGTGAATATAAAAAACATGTTTCTTTTCTTAACAATTCCAAAACCACAAAAGAAAAAAAACTTCCCATAAAGAAATTTATCGTTCGAATTTTAGATCCGATTTGAATTGCGGTTGGGGGATGTGTGAATGCTTTGGCGATGGAGGCAGGTATGATTTGGGTCGCTGGGAAGATTGGCGATGGGGGAAGGGGGTCGACTGTCGCGATGGGTTCTGGTGGTCAAGGGAGATTGTCGCAGCTATGGGTTTCGCAGAGAGGCGGTTGCGATGGTTATTTGAATCTTGATTTGAGGGTCGCAGCTATTAGGCAGTGAGTTCGATTTGAGTAGCGAGGTGAGGATTGTTCGATTTCTACTCTGGTAATGGGTCGGAGATGAACAAGGTAAGGGTTTTTGTTGACTAGGTATGCAAGTTTACAGTGATTGTTTGTTGCCGGAAGGTCTGATGTGCAATTGTATGAAGGGTGATTATCAGAATCGCGGTGGTGGTTCGTGGTGGTTTGTGAAGTCGGTGGTTTACGAATGTTGCTACTATGAAGGTTGAGGGGTTTTATTGGACAGTGATGAAGTTAGTGGGTTGATGATAGTCGCCAGTCAGGTGGATGGTTCATCAGTGTACTCAGGAGGATGGTTGGCGAGGAATTACAGTTTGGCTTTGAAATCTGTGCCGTTTGGAAGTATGGCAGTAGATGTTGTTGATGTAATGTGGTGTAGGAAGTGGACGGTGGGTTGTAATGGCCGTGCTAAGGGGTAAGGCAGTTGAAGTGGTGAGGATGAGTGAAATGATATGGAGTTTGTTTGGAAGTGTGTGTTGTTTTGGGGTGAAGTAGGTGGCTGGAGAATATGTGAGGTGAAATGAAGTAGGACAGGCTTGAACAAGTATTGTTGGTGGTAAGAAAGTGATTGGTATTGGAAAATGGAGAGGCTTCGGGACTGGGTATTCAAGTGTGGAGGTCATGACTGGAATTTTTGTTCGTGGTAGAGGTGATATGTCAGTGATGATATGCTGGGGGAAGATGAAAATTGAAATGGGTTGTTTGTATGTAAAGGAGAAGTGAAATTTTGGCTATGAAGCAGTGGTAAGTGGTAACAAGGCAGAGGTGAAGTGACGATCGGCGATGTTGGCCTTGCTGTTGTTAGCTGAAATGGTGATGGTTGGTAAGGCTGTGAGTGGGATGTATTGGGGTGGGGAAGATCAGCAGCAATTATGAAGACAGTGCACAGGTTGCACTGTGTATATGTGCACAGTATTGTTGCTAAAATTGTAAACAGAGAACAGTGGAATGAAACTAAAACTTGTAATAAAATTTTTAAGGGAAAATTAAAAAGGAAATAATTTTTTGTGTGTTGAAATTGTCTGTTTTTTTATATATATATATGTAAATGTCAATGGAACAAGACAAACAATAAGCAAAAATTGAAAATAAAAATCACAAATAAACACACAAATAAATTTTTTTAAATAAAAATTAACACAAAAACAAAAACACAATAAAATCAAACGAAAAATAATTCGAAGAATAGAAATTAAAATCAATTCCCCGGCAACGGCGTCAAAAACTTATTAATTGGTAAATTTTCTATCGGTTTAGATAACCGCTGAAAAATTTATAATAAAAATAACCGCAAGCGCACGGCGTACTATCTAATACGTGGCGAGTACGGGTCGATCCGTATAGAATTGTTGATTTTAAATTTCTATTCAATCAAATTAACCAAATATTTAGAGAGTGATTAGCTAAAAAGTGAGAAAAATGACAAAAGGAAAGTGATAAAAATATGAGAGTAGAAAAAACAATTTAAAAATAAATCGACTCTCTAGATCATATAGTTCAACACATATGAAATCATGATCTCTCTTTTATGGTCATTAGTGCTTTAATTGATGTGTTTATAATAAGTATGGCATATTTGTGCTATTGATTAGCCAACATAAGCCATCAAACTTTAACACACCCCTTATATCACTTACTAACTTTCGTGAAACTTGAGAATGAAAATGAAATCTATTTTAAGTATGACCTATTTACTATTTAGTAGTAATATAGACCACCAAATTTTAATTTCAAATCACTTTCTTTTACCATAATCATATTTTGATGAAGAGACATTTATGTTAGTGATTGTTTAAGCATAGCCTATTTGGTGTCAACGATATAGGCTATCAAATTCAAAGCAAGAACACAAATAAAACGCTTCATTGATCATTATTAAGCACAAAAGGAGAGCTGAATTAACAAATAGTTGAAGCTACATAATTAGAGAGCTTAATTACCCCTAAATTGAAGGGGTTTAGCCTCTCATAATTTTCATTTGATAAACAAATGTAGATAGCAACATGAAAGCAAAAAGAAAGAAAAATGAAAGCTAATGGAAAAGAGAAGCTAATTAACAAGAATTAAAACTAATCTACTTTGCATGAATGTAAGTCTACACTTCAACATTAAAGTAAATGAACAAGGAAAGTAAAATGAACAAGTAATTAAATTGTATAAGAAAAATAAAGTTACATAAAAACAAATGGCTAAGTAGCCATGAAAATAAAAAAGAGAGCCTGATTTATTTTTGAGCCTAAACTAAAACTAAGAGAGACTAAGGAAGAAGAGAGCCTAAAAGAGAGGCTAAGGAAGAAGAGAGCCTAAAAGAGAGACTAAGGAAGAAGAGGGTTACATGAAACATAAGGGGTATACATAGATGTGTTAAACCCTAATTAATATTTTTGGGGAATGCCCAAAATACCCTTGAGAAAGTTGGAGGCCAAGTAATCATTAGCTTCTATTAATCATCATTTAAGTATACATGAAGCCATTAATTCCATAAGCATGTACATTAGCCTCTAATTTGTACATTAAGGTATGTGGGTAGGTGGGGTCCTCCATGTTCTTCTCTTTAAATTATTTCCATCTTCATTTTTTTGTATTCATTTTATGCGTGCATGTGTCTTCATGAAACCACTCCTGTTATCTCGCCTTTTGGCAAGGCCGAGATACCAAGGAACTGACTGAAGAAAAACAGGATCACACGTCTTCAACTTTGAATGATTGTTGGGCAACTGCAAATATCGATGAATTTTTTCCGAGTCCGGATCGGGCTACAATTGATAAGACACGTCAAGCGAAGCTGTGGAAACCAACGTTCCAAATTTTGAGACAATCCGAGTTCGTGTGCTCAAGTTATCGCCAATGGAAAGTGGAGGAGACAACCTCAGTTCGGATCGATCAGAAGTCCTGATTCGAATCGATCAGAAGAAGTTTAGGTTCGAATCCATAAGATAGCCTCACGATCGAATCCATAAGCCATGCATTGGTTCGAATCCATTCCACGAGACCTTGGTTCGAATCCATCCTATTAGGCCTTGGTTCGAATCCATCGAGGTATTCCCGTCCTCTAATCCCTCAAGAACCATCCTTCGAATCCATGAAGTTCAAGAAGCTTCGACTCCAATTCATAACCATCTTCGAATCCATGGAGCAAAGAACTCTTCGTATCGATCGAACCATGGAACGCCTTGATCGATACGAAGGAACGCACGTGTGATCGAATCGAAGGAGCATACCTTCGAATCCTTCTCTTCGAATCCACCAAGTAAACGCGACTAAAACTACGGATTTGACCCAGAAAACTCGGAGAAAAAGGGGGGTTGACCCGATGAATGCGCGAGCCATGTCACCAAGCACATGCTCAGGCGATCGATTCGACCCTATCGAGTCGAAAGGATCGATTCGAAGCAAGAGTGTCCATCTGAAATGCAATATTAAATCGATTAAAGCTCGAGATCTACAAATCCAAATGCTATAAAATTTTCACAGGAGCTTGCATATACATAGAAGAATATCCACGCCAAGTTTCATCACAATTGGACACTTTTTTGATCGATTCGAACCAAGGGTCGAATCGATCCCAAAGTGGGCCCGGATCTCCAGAATTCGACCATGTGGGCCCCCTCATGTGGCAGAAGCGTTCTTCCAGAATTTTAGACGAAATATCAGCCTCCTACACTTATAAATAGAGCCCCTGATCATTCAGAAAAGGGATCGAAGAATTTTGAGAGTAAGAGAACGCCCGGGCGCTGCCAGAATTGCTTCAGAGCACCACTGCTGCCTTTGATTTCGAATTTTAGCTTACTACTTGCTGTATTTTGACATTAAAAAGTTGTATTCTTCGAATATCAAGCAATAAAGTAACAAAACTTCATAATGGACGTAGGCAAAACGCAGAACCACTCTAAATCGTTGTCTCTTGTGCAATTTACTTCCTGCTATTTGAAGTTTTTGTTAGATAATCCACGTTTTAATTTACTTTCTTCATTTATTATCTCTTCAAAAACTTCCGACGAGTGTTGTGCCCAATTTTGACACAAACACTTTGGTGCTTTTACTGAGAAAACCCAAATTTTCTCCTGCTCGTTGGATCTGTCATCGATACCGGATTGAATAAATCTAAGGAGAGATCCAGATCATTAAATTCGAATTCCTTCCATTCTATTCAGATTTGCAAAAGTCTAAGGAAAGAAATTCAACTTTCAAGATGGTTAATACAAGAACCACCTCAAATGCTATCAATCAACAAGAACAGGATCGACAGAATCTTGTGCCGTCACCTCCATCTAATCCAGATACTACTGGGCACTCCGAACCGTCAGGTTCTGTTACCCGACAAGAGTTGCAGTTGCTACTCCAAGAGCTGACCCAGAGTCGGCAACAACTAGAAGAACAGCTACGCGCTAACGCTGAGCTAATCGATAAGCTGGATTGCCAGAAGCGAAAAAGGTCCAAGAGAGACCACGCTTCTCGCTCCTCCAGCGAGAGTTCTTCATCTTCTGATTACCACAATCGATCACCACGACCCCGACTAGATGGGAGTCGCATGCCAGTCACTGGAAATCAACCAGCACTGACCGTTGGACAACTGAGAGTTGGTCCATCAGCCAGTTTCCAAACCGGACCCTCCTCCCGAGGAGGTGCCGTTCCTCACCACACCGCAAAATACCACACCACTAACGTTGCAGCTGAACCAGGAGTCGACGCCCAAGATCAGTCGGACCTGGACCATCACCAACACGGACGTACCGTTGAATCATACGTCCCGGAAAACTATGAGCCACGAAGGCAAGACTTGGACCGTCGACAATATCCGGTCCAACCCCGAAGAACGGAACGTAACCATACTCCGGTGCAGGCCGCACAAAACGCGCAAATGCCGGATCTTTCAACTATGATACGTCAAATGATCCGTGAGAGCCAAGGATTCACAAATGACGATTGGGGGGTTACCCGAAGTCACACTCTTTTTTCGGATGATATACTTATTGCTAAACCCCCACGACGATTCCGGATGCCAACTCTACCCATGTATGAAGGAAACTCCGACCCCAACCAACATATTCTGAAATATGAATGGTCGATGACCGCTGCTAGGGCCGACGATGCAGTAAAGTGTCGTAGCTTCCCCATATCCTTAGGGGGCATTGCTACCATGTGGTTCACTTGATTTCCACCTCGATCCGTCTCTTCATTCGACCAGTTAGCCACAAAAATTTGTTGAGAAATTCTGCATGCACGTCGCTAGGCCAAAAGATGTCAACACTCTATCTAGTGTCACTCAAGCTCCCAGGGAGACACTCAGACACTACTTAGAGAGATTCCATACTGCATGTGCGGAGATCAGCAATCCAAACGATAACTCCATCCTTATGGGATTAACTAAGGGGATCGACCCCGATTCCGAGTTTGGCAATTGGTAGCTGGGAAACCACCTGCATCATTGGACCGTTTCCATGCCAAAGCAGCTCAATTCTTGAGACAGGAAGACGCGAAACAGTCTAGGAAGCAAATTGATGCAAGACCAAGCACGGAAGGGATTCAAAGCAATGTTGCAATCAAACAGTCCGGTGAGAGCTCCGGAGAGGTTCGGTTGAATATTAAAAATAAACAAGCTCGGCGGAGAGAGAGCGTGAATCAAATTAAAAAACGAGATCAAAATCGTGGCCCGCAGCGCAAGAATCCAATGTTTGACAGTTACACTCCTCTGAATACATCACTAGAGGAACTATATTTACAAACCCGTGATACAATTCAGTATCAAAAACCTACACCAAGACCGTCGTCAGAAAAGCAAATCCAGACGGGAAAGTTTTGCCGGTTCCATGAAAGCTACGGGCACAATACAAACGAGTGTCGTCACTTACAAGATCTCATTGAAAAATTGATCAGAGAAAAGAAGCTGGAACAGTTCGTTCGGACGCCGCAGCCGGGAGAAGCGGGCCCATCAAATCAAAGTAATGAATCCAATCATCGGATACAGGAAGACTCCACCCCCACCGGCTGGAGGTTAGTAGTGAATGTTGTTGGAAGTATCCCTCATCCAACAAAGCGAAGTTGGGATGAGATGAAGTCGTATGCCAGTCTTACTAGGCATGCACATACTGCATGCTATAGACATTTAAAAGATAGAGTTCCGATCAAACGACAGAATGCAATGACTGACGACATCGTATTTCAGTGTGATGATGATGACAGAATCATAGTCCCGACTACCTATCCACTAGTCATATCAGCTCAGGTAGGCCATGTGTGGATGAAAAGGATTCTGGTTGACAGCGGAAGTTCTGTGAACATAATATTTAAGCAAGCCTACGACCAAATGAATCTGAATGCCAAAGACTTAAAACCATGCCAATCCAGTATTCGCGGCTTCGACGGGAGCGCAGCCATGCCCATTGGAGAACTAGAAATACCAATGGAGTTGGGAACTGGACAATGTTGCAAAACCCGGACGTTGAGATTTGTGGTGATGGACATAGATTCACCGTACAATGCTTTCTTAGGCCGACCAGCCCTTGCTGAATTCAGAGCTGTTATCGCCCCATGGTGCCTAACCTTAAAATTCCCCACTGACAAGGGAGTTGGTGTTGTTATGGGAGACCAGGCCGACTTAAGAATTGTCATACTCCGAAAGCGAGTTTCCCGGTCGCACGATGTCAATGACCAACCCCAAGCCTTCAAAATTGGTGATTTCATCTATGGAAGAGTACACTCAACACCATCGCACGAGAAACCAACGTGGGAAGGACCATGTGTCATTGAACAAAAAATCGGGGATGACCTGTTCTTGCTATCAACATTGGGCGGTCCTATTTTACCAAGAGCCTGGAGAAGCAAGGACCTTCATCATTGCTACACATGACAGGCTTTATTTGATCTATGAATGCTTTGTAGTTTCCTTTACATTCTGAAATTGGAATTTGTAATAAGGCACTGACTTTGCCATATTTTCTTATTTCAGCAATAAAATACTATCTCTTCAAGCTTGAGCTGTGATTCACCGAATACAACATTCAACAATCACGACACACGAAGAGCTAAGTTCCATCAAACAATGGAATTTATTCAAATAAACGAGTGACTGTGATACGACCGGCCACTGACTAAGTGAAACCCCAGCTCGGGGGCAATTCAACACATCAAAGGCTGAGCTGGACCAGCACACGACAGTCCATTTAATAATTCCTTCCCAGAGTGCGAACGGACTCCAAATTCTCAGAGTGTGAATTGGATTATAAACATTCAATAACTTGTTCCCAAAGTGCGAACGGACTCTAAATTCTCAGAGTGTGAATTGGAGTATAAACATTCAACAATTCCCAGAGTGCGAACGTACTCCAAATTCCCAGAGTGTGAATTGGAATATAAACATTCAACAATTCGTTCACAGAGTGCGAACGGACTCCAAATTCCCAGAGTGTGAATTGGAGTATAAACATTCAACAATTCGTTCCCAGAGTGCGAACGGACTCCAAATTCCCAGAGCGCGAATTGGAGGATAAACATCATACAAATCGTTCCCACAGCGCGAATGGACTCCAACTTCCCAGAGCGCGAATTGGAGGATAAACATCATACAAATCGTTCCCACAGCGCGAGCGGACTCCAAGTTCCTAGAGCATGAATTGGAGTATAAACATTCAGCAATTCGTTCCCAGAGTGCGAACGGACTCCAAGTTCCAAGAGCGTGAATTGGAGTATAAACATTCAGCAATTTGTTCCCAGAGTGCGAACGAACTCTAAGTTCCAAGAGTGCGAATTGGAGTACAAACATTCATTAACTCGTTCCCAGAGTGCGAACGGACTCCAACTTCCCAGAGTATAAATTGGAGTATAAACATTCATTAACCCTTTCCCAGAGTGCGAACGGACTCCAAGTTCCCAGAGTGTGAATTGGAGCATAAACACCAACTCTTGGTTCCTGGAACGCGAACCGGTGTGTAAATCACTAACTTCAAATTCCCGGAGTGTGAATTGGAGTATAAACGTCAATTACAGGTTCCCGGAGAGCGAACTAAGTCATAAACAATGATAATTAATAAGTTCCCAGAATATGGGCCGAACTGTTAATTGCAAATTGTGTTAAGTCCCCGAAGTGTGGACATGTATTCAAGGCTTATGACATATGCGAGCACGAGCTAATCAATGCAATACTTAAGCAAAAGAGAAAAGAGTTGTTTTCCATTTTATCAACAAACAAAAAGGAGTTTGATTACATGATAAAACAAAAAACAGTCCATAAAGTGGGTTCCGAATCCATACTTATACATGGCCTAGAAAAGGAGAAGTAAAAAGAATTGCCATTTCACAACCGCATGATAAGACGAGAAGTTCACTCCTTCTTCTTCCGGAGTCTCTTCTTCGGAGTTGAGCCGCTTGACCCACTACCCGGCTTCCTGCGAGATTTTTTGTCCTTCTTTGGAGCATCCTCAGGATCTGGCATAATATCAATGTCTTCCTCAGAGCTGGAAGGGATAGAGATCCTTTTGTGAGGACGAACCGGAGACAGAGAAGCCGTAACAGGTGGTAGAGCTTCGACACTAGAAGTTGTAGCTGTGCCGGCGAGAGAAGTAACCATTAAAGGAGTTAAGCTTGGTGGAGCAACATCACTTCCGGAACCACCGACCGTCGTCCCCGCAGCCATTTCAGCGCTTATTTCGGCAAGGATTTCTTCTTCTCGAGAAGATCGAGCAGCACTGGACACATTGATGGTCGGCATAAACGAGCTAAAAGTTGGGGCAACTCCACCCATTGCAAAGGAAGGATCGGTAAAAGGTTCGCAGGCTGCTTGAGAAGTTCCTCAATCATCTGGACATCAAACGACATTGAACTCCCTTATCCAATCTCGCCGGTTACGACGGTAGTTGTAATAGCCTCAGTAACGACAGCTCCTTGCATTGACTATGAAGTTTGTGGTACTGGAAGTGCTGGTGCATCACTTTCGGTCACTGGTCGAAAAGAAATGAGAATAATTAGTCAAATGATCTGTTCCGAGTTCATCATCCTAAAACACTTAAGGAATATTTGAAATACCTTCTTTGCCTCGGTTCGGCGATTAGACGAGTTCAGAAACAGTAGTTGTACCAAGAGACAGTTCCGGTCGATCCGGGTTATAAGCAGGAACAACATGTGAACCAACTGTAGCAGTAACCCCAGACGAGGTCGGGGCATCAACTGGAACATCCTCACTACAATGTGCAGCTCCTGAACCCTCGCCAGTCTCCACATGGTGAAAACCGAGTCTCTCTCTCAGCAGAAATCATCGCTTCATGGAGAAGTTTCCTTTCCTCCTCGCTTAACAAGCGAGACTCGAGTTCAAATTCATCCGCGGCACCTTCAGGGAGAGATGCTTTCTTGTTCACCACCAACTTTCTCCATGCATTGAGTAGAAGCGTAGAATAATCTCCAAGCCACGAGAGATTCCTGTGCTCAAGCACATTAGCATTGTAAGTGTCAAGAAGCTCATCAAACTCGGCTTCTACTCTGAATATCTCTGCTTGAACTCTCCTTTCCACTTCTGCCTCCACCGCTTCAACTTTAGTAACCGCCGCGTCTCGCTCAGCTCGGAGAGACACGGCTTGCTCGCACGCTTCTTGTGCGGCGATGTTAGCATTATCTTTTTCCTTGTTCAAGTCGGCAAATTTAGCCTCTAATTCCTCAAGTTCTTTGACCGCTGCATCCCGCTCGGCCTCAACATTTTTGTACCGATGGCACAAGTCCTCAACTAAAGTGCAATGCGCTTGTTGCATCTTTTCCCTCTCAACTAATGTCTCATCGGCCTTTTTTAGCGACTCCATTTCGGCCTTACGAGAAGATTCCGCTTCAGATTGAAGTATGTCAACAATACGGTTCTTCTGAGCCAAGTCTGCTTCCAGTTTTTCACTAACTTTGGCTCGATCGAAGGCTACTTTCGAAGCTTTAACAGCCGCCCTGTACCATTCTTTATACTGAGCATAAAAATCACGGGTATAGCTGAGGGCAGTGTTCACAGCCTCTTCAGGAATTCTTTTGAGATTGGGTGGAAAGATATAAGCGTCGAAGCATAGTTCTGAAAAATCTTTCTTCAATCGAGCAATTCTTATAGCCCCTTCACCAAACGGTTCAAGAGGGGCCTCCTCCACAGTTACGGTCGTAGCCGTATCCGTCCTTGAACGATGTGGACCAGGTTTTGAGATTTGTAGAGATGGCTGTTGTCGCGAAGGTTCAACTGCAGGTGCCTGGATTCTGGGTGGCGGAGGAGAACGAGAGGGTGAACGGTACCTTCGGTCCCAATCAGAACGCTCCTGGCTAGAATAATATCGAGAATGGTCCCTTTCACGATGCTCTTGCTCATAATGCCTCCGTTCACGATCACGGTCAGAATCCCTACGACGAGATTCGTAATAAGATGAAGAATGATGCACTCGCCGAAGTCTATCAAGTGTAGAAGGACGATCCGACATGGCACCTGTAAAATAAGAAACAATTCAGTTAAGTACCGAGAAAAAGCACTGCAATGCATGTGGAAGTCGTGAAGTGTTGTGAAAAGTGTATAAATGCGCAAACCCCCCGACCAACCAGAAGCGTCGATTACACTAACTGGTAAAGATTCGCTTATATCAAGCACTCCCCGGAGCTCTTTCAACCCAGACCCATGGTGGAGAGATACGTAGCCCGGAATGGGAATATCGTCCAGCCCTGTGAAAAGGTCTCCGGACTGGCGAGGAGAGACGCCGGAGACAGTAACCCCAGGTTTGGAACGGGTTACAACTACAGACTTCCATCTCTTAAACTTAGGTACAACAGCCTCGCCTTTCTGACCCTCTTCTATTCGGGAAAGGTCGGCTGCTATCTCAGTGTCCGTGGGCGTTCTTTCATCATCGCTTACTTCTCTTATCACAACGCCAGGTTTTCTTTTTGCCACTTTCTTCTTCTTCCACGAGGCCGATTTTGCCAATCCTTCAATTACAATACTCTGGCTCATCCCAATCAAACCCAATGTCCTTAAGTTATCGTCGGTCAACAGCAAGTCTATGTGCCTTGAGTCGCTTGAGACCCTTTGCAAGCTTTGAACGACGCCTCTATAATGCCCACCGGTAGGTCTCGAAATGATGGCTGTAAGAGTAATAGAGTATTAGTGTAAGTATTTAAAGTGGCCATTCAAAGATGAATTATGATGCTCACGTCTGGATAACCATCTCCTGGCAAACCCTGGGGGGCATCGAACAAAAAACCACTCATTCTTGAAATAGTTAAGCCTGGTCCAGGCCCCAGTCACAACCTGACAGTTTCTAACCGCTTCCAGAAAAGTGAAAGATGGGCTATCACCCCTACTCTTGAAATTGAATATATGTCCGATCTCGTTTGGCCTTGGCGGGCGAAAAAGGCAATCCATAAATATGACAAAGACGCTATTCAGTAATGCATGCCCGTTGGGATGGAGTTGTGAAGGGGCAATTCCTAAATACGACAGCATCTCTCTGATGTATTGGTTTAAAGGAGGAAGAGATCCAGCCGCGCAGGCATGACGGTAAAAGGCAGTATATCCTTCAGGTGGGTTTTGTGGCCTGTCATTAGCACTAGGTAATAGAACATCATCCAGGGATATGTTATGCTTCAAGCATATCCGGCCCAACAGAGACTCCAAGATATTGGACTGAACCGAGTCGACAGGTCTTCGATAAATATGGCCTCCGGCAATTCATCCGGAGCCGGATCTATAACTTCAGGAGGGATTTCCGGAATCTCAAGCACTGGAGGAGGCAAGCTTTGTACTTCTTGTTGTTGAGAACTCGAAGATTCCATAATTAACTAACTCACCAGAAAGCGGCGTTAAATACATAAAAAGCCCATGCATTCCCCTAGTGTACAGTGTATGAATATGTCGTACAGTGCAAGTGCTGTGCATAACTTAAACAGATTTCACAAGTTGAAACAAGACGTCCAAATGACGAAACTTTGGAATTTGAGCATGAAAATGACCGTCATCGCTGACCGTCACTTCCACGCCATCCAGATGCTACTGACCAATTCAAGTATAAATTGGTTATATTTTGGTTAAGTCATGGTGCCATCGACGAGCTCCAAAAGAAGGTCAAGTCAAATTCGATTATGCAAGGCCGAAGCTCGCCGGAGTCAAGTATGCTAAAGTTCAGTGAGTTCGTTAAAGTTCAACTTGAAATTGGTCGTAGTTCAGATGTTGGAGCAAATCAGAAGAGTAGGAGTCCCAGAAGCAAGAACGTTCGAATCGATCGACTCGAATCGATACGAGTCGAATCGATGAACTTCGAATCGGTACACCCCGACTCCATGTAGTTCGACTCGATGAGACCTTGGGACAGAGAAGCAATTCGAATCCATGAAGCCCTACATGACTTCGAATCGATCAAAATTGAGCTCCTTCGAATCGATCAACGTATCGTTACTTCGAATCGATCAATATTGAGCTCCTTCGAATCGATCAGAATATCGTTATTTCGAATCGATCGCCACGAGCCTTTTTTCTTTTTCTTTTATAACCATCGATTCGAAGCTATGCATTTAAAATCGATTCGAATCGCTCATTCCTGGATCGATGCGAAGCAATGAAAGACAACACTCTGATCGATACGACTCGAATGGTTTCATTCCTCAGTCCATCGAGTCGACCCACTTCGTTCAGATCTCACCACTCCTCAAAATTTTCAGAAGAAAAGATTGAATCGATGCCAAAAAAAAATTCTAAGTTCTATCATTCTCATCTCGAATCGATCCCTTGATTACCTGAGTTGATTTGGTTGCGAATGGAAGCGTGAAGGGGTTCGATCGATTCAAGAAAAGCACGTTTGTCTTGGCCCTGGAGAGATCGATTCGAAGAGGAGGCTATGGCAACAGTGAAAAGTGAAAGTGACACCGACTTCACGTATTTATATGGGTCTCACATAGGAAACGGGATGATTCGTCTCCCGGTCAAAATGACCGACCCCAACCGGTCACGTGCTGATCACTTCGAGCAAGCCACGTTCGAATCCATCACGTTCGAACCCATCACGTTCGAACCCATCGGATTCGAATACATCAATACTCCGAATCCATCCATGCAGTGTCGATGCGAGGCATCATCGAGCGAAGGAACAACCGAACAGAGGCTGGATTGAGAGTCTTATCAACTCGAAGCACGAGGTCCATCGGGCCATCGATTCGAAAGCCATTGATTCGAACAAACATAGCTTCGAATCCATCAAAGACCACCGATGAAAATGGACGAAATCGTTTCAATGTGAAAAATTACTTGTCTACCTTTTATACCAATTCAGGAGAGGATCGATACAAGAGGATAATCATAGACAACCATAAAAACAATGCTTTGACTTGAATCAAAAATCGATTCAGGAGAGGATCGATGCAGAATTCAATAACCAAACTGATAATAACTTGCAAACACGCAACGTTAACCGAAGTCAAGGGATCAAAGGTTCATCTCATCGTGATTTCATCGAAAACAGCCGATCACAATCTTACAAAGGTTAATTACAGCAATGTAGGGTACAACTTTCAGCAAAGCATGTCATAGTTGTCCAACGTGAAACTGCAGCTTTTCAAAGCACGTCATGTTTACACAAGACGTACTTTAGGGGGCAAATGTTATCCAGCCTTTTGGCAAGGCCGAGATACCAAGGAACTGACTGAAGAAAAACATGATCACACGTCTTCAACTTTGAATGATTGTTGGGCAACTGCAAATATCGATGAATTTTGTCCGAGTCCGGATCGGGCTACAATTGATAAGACACGTCAAGCGAAGCTGTGGAAACCAACGTTCCAAATTTCGAGACAATCCGAGTTCGTGTGCTCAAGTTATCGCCAATGGAAAGTGGAGGAGACAACCTCAGTTCGAATCGATCAGAAGTCCTGATTCGAATCGATCAGAAGAAGTTTAGGTTTGAATCCATAAGATAGCCTCACGATCGAATCCATAAGCCATGCATTGGTTCGAATCCATTCCACGAGACCTTGGTTCGAATCCATCCCATTAGGCCTTGGTTCGAATCCATCGAGGTATTCCCGTCCTCGAATCCCTCAAGAACCATCCTTCGAATCCATGAAGTTCAAGAAGCTTAGACTCCAATTCATAACCATCTTCGAATCCATGGAGCAAAGAACTCTTCGTATCGATCGAACCATGGAACGCCTTGATCGATACGAAGGAACGCACGTGTGATCAAATCGAAGGAGCATACCTTCGAATCCTTCTCTTCGAATCCACCAAGTAAACGCGACTAAAACTACGGATTTGACCCAGAAAACTCGGAGAAAAAGGGGGGTTGACCCGAGGAATGCGTGAGCCACGTCACCAAACACATGCTCAGGCGATCGATTCGACCCTATCGAGTCGAAAGGATCGATTCGAAGCAAGAGTGTCCATCTGAAATGCAATATTAAATCGATCAAAGCTCGAGATCTACAAATCCAAATGCTATGAAATTTTCACAGGAGCTTGCATATACATAGAAGAATATCCATTCCAAGTTTCATCACAATTGGACACTTTTTTGATCGATTCGAATCAAGGGTCGAATCGATCCCAAAGTGGGCCCGGATCTCCAGAATTCGGCCATGTGGGCCCCCTCACGTGCCAGAAGCGTTCTTCCCGGATTTTAGGCGAAATATCAGCCTCCTACACCTATAAATAGAGCCCCTGATCATTCAGAAAAGGGATCGAAGAATTTTGAGAGTAAGAGAACGCCCGGGCAATGCCAGAATTGCTTCAGAGCACCACAGCTGCCTTTGATTTCGAATTTTGGCTTACTACTTGCTGTACTTTGACATTAAAAATTTGTATTCTCCGAATATCAAGCAATAAAGTAACAAAACTTCATGGTGGACGTAGGCAAAACGCCGAACCACTCTAAATCGTTGTCTCTTATGCAATTTACTTCCTGCTATTTGGAGTTTTTGTTAGATAATCCACGTTTTAATTTACTTTCTTCATTTATTATCTCTTGAAAAACTTCCGACGAGTGTTGTGCCCAATTTTGACACAAACAACTCCCATATGAGATCAACCTCCTATACAAATATATATAAATTTCCAATTGATTTTTCTCAAAGAAATATATGCACACAAATGACCGTTTTCCCATATATGAAGATGGATATGTGATAATTTGGAATTAATATGGATTTTGGTTAAACCAAATTAAAATACCCAATACGATCATTTTTTTTTGAATTACCTAGAGAACCAAGCTTCGCTTGTAAACTCTAGGGAAGTATGTGCCTGCCAAACACATACTTCGGGTACTTGTTACAGGGTTGTCAGTTTTGGGGCTCGAACTCGTGACCTTCGATCACGCAGTCCGAACCATCAACCAACTGCGCCAACCCTGTTGGCAATACGATCATTTATTTAATTTAAATAGAATAAATATGGTGGTAAAAATATGCACATTTACGTGCACATCAGATAGGTTACCTAGGGTCCCTACATCTTGTTCCTAAAATTTCATATGCATTGGATTTATGGATCTTGGGATATTGATTGTTTTCCATCTAGTTGCACTTGTTTGGGTGAAATATGCAGATCCCTTCTGTACAATCCCTTCTACGCCGATTCCTTTTATATCGATCCCTTTCTTAGGTAAAGTTATTTGCCTATAATTGAGCATATAAACTCCAAAAGACTTGAGATTTGAAATGTGGCCTCATAGGGTCTTCCTACTCTATATCGAACTTCCCCAGTTTGGGACAAAAATGTTGATATGTACGGACCCCTTGGGGGAAGGGATAGACAACGATCCCCTATGGGGTTGGTACTAATCCATACTTAAAATATACAGGATCTCTTAGTCTCGATTGATCGTCGCTTCACATCAGTAACTGCACTTGATTTCTGGACCTCACAATCATTGCTTTGAGCTGGCCTTGATGAAAGTCGAGTCTAACTTATCCATACAGTTCAGATATATTCTGGTCAAAATGCGAAATAACACTTGCCCCCTAAGTACGTTAGGTGTCGATTATGAAGTGCTTTGAATCGAAGCAAGTTGGAGTCATCGGAAAGAAATCCATTTATTTTTCTGAATAGTTGCTAACCTACCATTGAATTATTTTCCCAAAGTGCCATATCTCTCTTTGATCATCATAACTCTCGGTCGATTTCCAACAGCATAAATTTAGGATTATATTTGATCAGTTGTTATTTGTGTCTGGTTCTATGGGGTTCGTGAGCTTTGGCTATCTGATCCAGTTTGGTCTTTGAAAGCTTAGGTAAGAATTTAACTTCTGTCAATTTCAAAAATTGAATTTTTAGAATATACACGGGCATGTTCCGGTACATGTCCATGCCATTGGCTCCACGATGCATTTGTATGCTTGCAGGTCGTCGCCTATTTCTTATAGTTTTTTTGCAATTGGATTGCAATTCTCTATTTATATATTTTTACAATAAAATAGGGGTTGTAATAAGTTACTCAACGACAAGAAACTTCATGTTCTATAGGAATCACGGCTTCAAAGCCGTATAAAAGGGAAAAAGGAGTATGGCTAGTCATGAACTTGTTGGTGGTTTGGCATGCCCATGCTGATGGGAGTTCGTTGACCTAGTTGCCTCCGACCTTCCCCAAATGCTTGTTTAAAATGGACTTTATGATTTTGTTAACAGCTTCGGCTTGTCTGTTAGCTTGAGAGTGAGCAGCTACCACGAATTTTTTATCAATATAATGTTGACAGTAGAAGTTTTTGAATTCAACGCATTTTCATTATGACTGTGGCTAAAGGTTGAGCTTCAACTCATTTGGTGAAGCAATCCACTGCTACGATGGCATATTTCGCACCACCTTTAGTAATCAGCAAGAAATCGATGATGTCAATACCCCAAGTGGCGAACAGCCATGCACTGACCATTTGAGTAATTTCTATAGGTGGGGATTTCAAAATTTTTGCAAACATCTAGCACTTACCTCCTTGTCTAGCGTGATCATCTACATCTCGATTGATAGTTGGCCAGTAATACTCATGGTGGAGTACTTTTCTTTGTCAGGGTTTGCCCTCCGACGTGATTGCCGCATTCTCCTTCATGGACTTCTCCCAAGACTCGTTTGACTTAATCATGGGCGATACAGTAAAGCAGGGGAATGAAGAAACCCTTTATATACACGACTCCTTCATGGATAATGCAGCCTGAAGCTTTGCAGAGGATCTATCGTTTGTCATTCCTCCATCCAGGAAGGATCCCTTGCTGCAGATATTCTTTAATCGAAGTCATCTATGACTCTTTCTCATGCTTCGCCTCTAGCACCCAGTTGGTTTCCTTCTGGTTTATGCTCGGAGCATCTAGTACCTCAACTTGAACCAATCCCATTTGTTGTGCATCCCTGGCGCTAGGAAACTTTTCCAATGAGTCGGCCTTTTTGTTTTGATCCCAGGGAAAGTGCACGATGTCATGATACTCAAAGTCAGCCAATAGCTCTTGGACTTGGATAAGGTACGGAGAAGGTCATTGTCCTTTATCCTAGTAATCACCCCTGAATTGGCATATTATTATCTGGGAAACACAAAAGGTTTGTAAAATTTTCACACCTAGTTCTCTGGTAAGTTTGAGCCCGGCGATCAAGGCTTTATACTCAGCTTCATTATTTGTTGCAGGGAAGTCGACTTTCAGGGCATAGTAGATTGATCTTCTCTCATGAATCACTAACACGACTCTAGAGTCAGAACACCGATCATTGGATGCTCCAACTGTATACATTTTCCATCGGTTGGTCGATTCTTCACCACTCTCTGGAGAGTCGTCTAGTGTAGTGAATTCAGGTATTAAGTCCGCCAATGTTTGTCTTTGGATATCTCTCTGAGGGAGATAAGTGATATCGAATTATCTTAGCTCAATATTCCATTTGAGCAACTTTCTAGACATCTTAGGTCGTTATAGGATCCATCATAACAGTTGGTCGATGTAGACGTTGATGTTGTGAGCCTAGAAGTAAGGGCAAAGCTTTCGTGATGCAACCAACAAGCAGCATGCGACTTTTCTAGCTTCGAGTAGTTTCTCTCAGCACATGTCAATTGCTTGCAAACATAATATACCGGCCTCTAAACCTGATTCTCTTCGCGTAATAGTGTGGCACTTATGGAATGTACCGACGCTGCTAAATAGATGTATAAGTCTTTTGATCCAATGGGTTGGATAGGATGAGAGGTCTCTCTAAGTGATCTAACACAGCTTGAAATGCGTCTATGCAATCCTACGTCCATTCAAATTTCCTCTTCCCTTTTCTAATCAAATCAAAGAAGGGAATACACTTGTTAGTCATCATGGAGATGAATTTTCTTAAGGCAGCAACCTTCCTATTGAGGCTTTGAACCTGCTTGATTGTTTTTGGTGCTCGGATGTTTTGAATTACTTGAATCCTCTAGGGATTTTCTTCAATTCCAAGAGAGGTTATGATGAAGCCTCGAAATTTCCCCAATGCAAGATTGAAAGAGCATTTCAAGAGATTGAGTTTCATTCCATATTTTTGTAGAACACTTAACATCTTCATTAATAATCGATGTGGTCGCTTGATCTTTGTGACTTCATGAGCATATTATCCACATACACTTCCATCGATTGCCCAATCTAGTCTTTGAACATCTAGTTGACCAGTCTCTCATAAGTAGCTCCAATGTTCTTTAGTCCAAACAACATCATAACATAGCAATATAATCCTAAATCGGTAATGAAGCTGGTGTGCTCCTAGTCGTGGATGTGTATCGAGATCTAGTTGTATTTGGAGTATGCATCCATCAATTAATGTAGTTCATATCTGGTGGTTGAGTCTACTAGCCGATCGATCTTCAAAAGTAGAAAGTTGTCTTTAAGTTTATCCACCTCCTCTTTAAGTGCAGCAGATCTCTCCGGATCCATGCCGCGTCGCTTTTGTTTCACCGGGACATTCCTTGGGGTCAATATTTAATGCATGGCTCGTGATAGTCGGTAAGATCACACACATGTCAGAAGGGTTCAAGTGAACACAACAAGATTTGTTTGGACAAAACCAGCTAATTATTTCATCATCGTTGCACTAAACTGTGATCCAATATACAATACCCATGATGGGTGTGATAAATATGCTGCATGGATAGTCGAGTCTCATACTAGTCGTGTTTATACTCCCACCTAAGCTCCAATGACTTAGACTTGATCGACGAATGGTCAATTCACATTCATCTTGTTTCTCGCTCGTGCTTCCAAGTCTAGGGCATACATCGATAAGTTGAAAGACAAGTCACGTCCATTTTAGCTTTATACCCTTTCCCATTGAATCATAGGATCGGGTTAGTTTATGGTAGGCCGAGTCTTGCGTATCCTTGATTGTATACTGGTTTTTCCTTCCATGGTGAATACTTCGACGCTACATCGAATTTCGAGCATGAGTTGGGTACTGGACGGTCAATCACGTCCACTTTTGGCGCAAATGTTGTCGTACTCTGAGCGAGGACCTGAAGAATAGATTGTCAAGTCACATCCAATCAATGATTGATGTTCTCCCTATCGGACCAAGGGCAAGGATCAATGTACGGATGGTCAAGTCACATCCATTTCATATTGCTCTTCTAATCAGATCATGGTAAGAGCCAGCGAATGAATGGTTACTTCATATTCATTCAGATATGGATAGTCTGTCACATCCATTTTGAATCATATTCAACCATTCGATATAGAGCCAGAGTTGGCTCAGGTGTAGTCTGGTCATGGTCTTCTAGTTTCATACTCCTCTTGGATCGAAGGAGGGTGTTGGAGAAAGAATGGTTAGGCCACACTCATTCGTAGTTTATTCTCCTATCCATGGTCTTGTAAATGGATTTATTTAAAGGACGTTCGGGTCATATTTGTTTATGTTTGGTGTGGATCGATATTGATCGTTGACCTAACGACACGATATAAAAAGATCGGATCACACTGTTTGTCGATCCAGTGGTATGATGTAAAAAGTTTAGATCGATATTGCCCATCGATCTGGCAGTACGATATTGTCGGTCGTCCTAAACTTTGGACATCGTTTTGATTGGTTTGGTATTAAGGCCTCCTTGCAGTCGTTGCCTTAAATCGTAAAGAACGCCAAGCCTTAGCTATTGTGAGCTGTCGTATTCAACTTTTAGTGGTTTGTAATCCCGCCCTCCGTTTTGGGTCGGCGGAGTTAGTTCGTGGATGGTGAACCTTATCCATGGTATGTTTATAAGCTTCCTATCGAGTTTAGGTGAAAGTTGGCTAACGAATGGTCGATTGCATCATTCGTTTGCTTACGCTTCAATCCACGCTCTTGGGATTGTAGTTAATTGACGGGAGATTAATCACACCCATTTGATGTCTATACTCTAGTCCATGCTCGAGGGAATTAGAGTTATCGCAAAAAAATGGTCGAACGGCATTTTTCCTTGGTCAATTTCTTTGCCTCCAATCCAGGGCAAAAGTCGATGAATGGTTGGTTGTATCACGACCACTTTAATTTCAAGTTTCTCCCATTGAATCGTTCAGAGAATTGATTAGCTGATGGTCGAGTCACATCTATCCTGTTTTTATACTCATCCCGCCTTATCATAAGCGAGATTTATGGATGAACAGTCGAACCACGTTCAATTTTCGTCACTACTTTTGTCCATGCTTCGGGGACCAAAGTTTGTCAATAGGTAGTTTTTCATGCCCATTAGTTGTTTATACTCCAAATGACACTCTTGGAGCTAGAGTTGTCGATGGACGGTAGAACCGTGTCCAGATTTTGACTTATGCTCCCTCCGTCGAACCGTATCCACTTGGTAAGTTTATATTCCATTTGTCATAGCATAGATTAGAGTTGGTGAATGAACGATCATGTCGTGTTCACTTTGTACCGGACAGTCGGGTCACATCCGATTTTATTGTTTATACCCTGTTCCATTCTTAGGGACCATGTATGTTAACGGGCAGTCGGATCACCCCATTTAGAGATTATACTCCAGTTCACACTTTGGAAATTAGAGTTGGTCGATGGGTGGTTAGTCACACCCATTTGGTGTTTATACTCCTATACACACTCTAGGGACCAGAGTTAGTCGATGGGTGGTCATTTATACCCATCCATGCTCTGGGGACCCGAGTTCATCGATAGACTGTCGTGTAGCATCCATCTTTTTGGTGTTTTTACTCCGGTCTGCACTCTAAGGACCAGAGTTAGTCAATGGGTGGTCAATCACACCATTTTTTTATTTATACTCCACCTATCAGGTCAAGATAAAAGTTGTCAAATGAATGATTGAACCACGTTCATCCATGGAATGAAATTCTGCCCTCGGCATCAAGGGAAAAACTTGATAAATGGATAGTCGATTCATGTACACTTGGTGATTGTGGCTCCTCCAATCAAGTTGAGGAAGGGAGTAAGTGATGGATGGCTAGATCACATCCATACATGTGTTGTACGGCCAAGTATCATCCAATTTGCTTAGTAATGCTCCCAACTAATAGAGGGAGAGAATTGCCGAGTGGATGATCAAGTAAAATCCACCTCAAGATGCAGTCATGTTCACGTGCTGAGAATAGTGGTTGATGAATAGGCAGTTAGTCACTTCTACTTTAAGTCGAGCTTCCGAACTACCCACTATGTCGAAGGTAGGAGTCAATGTGTAGACGATCCATTTTAGTTGGATCCCTACATTGTTGAGCTTTGGAAGAGGCATATGTATTTTGGCAAACTTCAAGTATGAGCCGAGGAGTGGATGATCGGGTCAAATCTGCTCCTAATCTTCTTTGGCCTTCAAGTCAAGTGCGGAGATTAATTAGTGGACGACTAGTCCTATCCATATTAGATTGGAGTTTGTCCTTGCCAAGCTTTGAGCAAGGCATTGATATCTTGTCAAGATTGGGCACAAAGAAGTCGATAGTCGAGTCACACCCGCTTTCTGTTTCAAGTTCTTGCCCTCAAGTCAGGGGCATATAGTAGCCGATGAGCGGTTAATCACGCTCATCTTAATGATCCTCCAAAGGTCCAACCATGGTTCGTGGAGGTTGATTGGCGCCTAAATTTAAGTAACTGGTAACCTACATCGTTTGGAAGTAGTTTAGTTCAAGTTGGTCGTAGTTCAAAAAATATTGAAATTGAAATAAATCTTATTGATAAGTGAAGCACAGTCTTAGGCTTGTTATTCCACTTCTCCCTAGCCCTTCTCAGCTGGAAGTCGACCGTAGGTAGTCCGATTGATAATCAGAGTTTTTTATAGATAATATATTCATTGCCCACCATTCTTTGGGGCTTGCACATATTGTTGAAACTTTTCTTTTTGGATCAACTTTCCGATCACATCTTGGAGGTGTCTACAATCACCAGTGTTATGATCACGTGTATCTTGAAATTCACTACATTTCTTGAATTTATTCTAAGTTTTGATGGACATTGTTGAGGCAGGTTTCTAGTACTGCTCCGAGTCATGAGTCACCAAGTATATGTTTTCGATTAAATCATTCGAAGGAGTATATGAGTCGAATTTTGGAACTCTAGGTCATCATAGAGAATCTGAGTCCTCATTTAGGGCATCATTATTGCTGGACTCGCTTTAAATCCCTTTGTCCAACAGGCCTGCATTGTTCTTTTCTCTAGTCTACTTTGCCTCCTTCTTTCTTAGGTTTTGATTTACTTTGTAACATAAATGATTCATGGTCGTAGGAGGCTCTCTAGGTAATGAACCACCAAAGTGTGTCTTGGGGTCGATTCCCCTTATCAGTGCCATCAGTATGATATTCTCATTTAGGATTGCTCACTTCAGTGATAGGAGTGTTAAATCTTTGACAGATTTTAGCAACTCGCCTGCCGCTTGGAATAAATTGGATAACAACATCACATCCTTGGAATGAGCCACATGCATCCTGAATTGCTCGGCAAACTTCTAATCTGGTTGATCGGATAAGAATATGGACATGGGTGGTAACTGTGTAATCATGTGATCGTTATTCTATAACACCCCATAGTCTTGGTAACATTATTTAGGATATTTAATTAGTTAAATTTAAGAAAATAATGCGTTGATTAGGGGATTGAGATTTGATTTTTATTAAGGAGTAGCCGTTCCATTTAACCAATGAATTAAATAAGAGTTAAAATGAAATAGAGGAGGGGTAAAATAGAAAAGAGGCCATTCTTATACCCTTAAACCTTGGTTGTGTATCTCTATGCACGTTTATTTTTTATTTCTCAATACTGTTAAACTTGAGGCGGCCACCATTAACAAGAGAAAGAGGAAGAAGATTAAGGAAAGCTGAGGAAGAAGCTAAATCAAATCAAATCCATTCAAATCTCAAGCTCCTTAATCTCTAAAGCTGAGGTGAATGATGACTATATCTTAACTTTCTTATTGTTTTCGGTTTTAAGATGAAATCCGAACCTATTTGCAGTGATTTGCCATGTTTTTGGATGATGGAATAATTATGCTTGTTGATGATTTATGTTTGCTCATATAGATTTTATGACAAGTTTTAAGATGAAGACCCTATCAAATGACTTCCAAATGCCTTATGAATTTTTATTTAGACCAGAATCGATATTTCGAGATGGGTTTCAATTTTCAGAATTTTCTGAACTAATATGGATTTTCTATGAATTTTTTAGTGAGGAAAATGTTATTTTGGGTTAAAAATTATTTATGGTTAAGTAATTAACGGATTGGTCATGAATTTAATATATGTTAGAAAAAATATTAAAAATGATTTTCTTGAATTTTTGTAGATTTTCTAATTGTGTTAATGGATATATAAAATTATACATGTTATGGTACTTAAATGCTTTATATATTTATAAAAAGGAGAAGGGATATTTTGTAAATAATTTAAAATTGATATTTTTGGAAATTGGCAGCACTTTTGGAAAAGAGAAACTTGTAACTAATTACAATTTCCAAAAAAAGGAAGGTTAGGTAAAAGATATTTTAAAAGGGACTAATCTACATGGTTTTTACGGTTTCGATGCTTTTGGTACCAGGCTTTTGCCTTCTTACCCTCGCGCCAACTCCATTGAAACTAATACATATGGTATCGGGTATATGGTACGTATTGAATTGGATATAGGCAGAAGATATAGAGTCGAAACTAGGGGTTCTGAAGGGGTTGAAGCGATACTTTGCTTTTAAATGAAAATGTGTCTGCTTGCTTTCGAATGAATAGCTTTCGATTGGATTGGCATTTGACCAGGTCAATTGGTTTTAAAAAAAATGATTTCGATTGGGTAGCGCTTTAGTTTTTAAGTAAATGCTTTTGACTAGGTCGAAACCCAAGGCTTCCTCTTTCTACCTTTTGACCCAGATTGGTTTCGGAAGGTTGCTTTGATTTATTTTTATTTTTAAACTTGACCACCTCTCCAATGCTTTCGAAGGGATGGTTTCAACACCATAACTTTTTTATGTAGGAATGATTTTGAAAGGAATGATTTCAACTTTAATGGGTTTTTGATCCATTTGCTCGACTTGAAGGCATAATCCAAATGGTTTCGACCGAAATGATTTTAAAAGGTTTCGATGGAGTAAATTTTTGAATGGTTTGGAAAGTTTTCCACATGTTTTAAATTAAACCCAAAGGCTTTCGAAAGTTTTGTGTTTTAAGGCTTTGGGAAGGGTTTTAAATGCAGATTTCAAAGGGGTGGTTCCCAACGATTTCGAAAGGTTTTGTAGGAAGTTTTCCAATGGTTTCGAATGGTCTAAGAGGAAAGGTTTTTCCAATGTTTTTGAAAGGCATGGTTTATAGGTTGTAAAGGAGGATGTCTAATATTTTAAAGCATTCAAAGGAAAGGCTTTTAATGTTTTAGAAAGGTTGCTTTCAAGGGTTTCGAAAGAGTTGTTTAAAAGTTTAAACAAAGGTTTCGAATTTATTAGCTAGACAGCATAGCCTAAGTGTTTTTAAATTAAAAAGGGTTTTAACTTATTTTGAGGGGATAGGTAATCTTCATTAAATTTCATTAACGTTATTTTGAGTAAAGTATATATAACATGGCAAAATAGCTCAGAGAAAAGCTAAGAATATATTTTCAATGTATAAGTATGATTTAAAAGGACAAGTCATTTTGAAAAGGTTTTCAAGGACATTGTCCATTCTTCGGATAGATGGTCCATTTATTAATTGTGGACAAATAGTCCATTAGTTACCTGATTATAGGTTAACAGACATTGCTATTATTATTATAATCGGTTTGATAACCAATTTGGTTGTAGGAAAAGATTTGCAAAATATACATTTGAAGAGGATATTAATGAGGGGAAACCATTCCACAAAGCGGTGTGGTCTCACTTAATATTAATAACCATGATATATAGTATTATCACACCAGGCTTTATGTCTGACTCGATGTTTTTATTTCTCGTAAACTCTCGGGTGCTCTAAATTGAATTGAGTAGGTTGAGGGTTGAGGTTTTCAGGTTTTTTATTTTTGGCAAATAAAGGTTTCAAAGACGAGCAGGTGGCTAACTGATAGCTAATTAGAAGTTACAATTTATTTTGTTTATTTCCGTTGTGTGTATTAAGTCAAATATTACTATATTGACTCCGGTCAACCGTGGGGACATCGTTATATGTCACTCTTGGTGTATTTTGTAGTTGATATATTTGATCATTTCCTATGAAATGTTAAGGGATTATGTAACTTGGATATGAATTATTATTTTGAAATGTAATCGGTAAAATATAGTTTTTAAAATTTATGATTTTGTTCGTATTCAAGTGCTTCTGATATTATGGATACCATTAGCATTAGCATATTTTGTCACTAGAAGTTAATACTATAGATGATTGCAACATCAGTAGCGCTTAGCTTTTAGCCTCTAGGGATGTGATGTTACAACTTGATATCGTAGCATAGGTTTATGACAGACTTTACAAAAATGATTTTTGAAAACATAATCTTAAGGAATTAGAGTAAGATTAGGGTATGGGACAACGCTAAAGTAACATATTTGTATTTGCTATATATATAGGTATACGCTTTACCTCTAGTCTCATGCCTTTATTAGGTTATTTTCTGTATCTTATAAGGTTTCAATATAGATATAGATAGTAGAGGAGGAAGAGTTAACCTCGGAGGGGAGGGCACCGATGGGAATGCCAAACCTAATACGAGGAGGATCCAAGGTCAGGCACAAGCAGAGAATGTGGGTGTTGGAGTCTCGCAAGTGGACATAGGATCCATGTATTGGTTTTTTGTGAATATGGTGCAAACTAGAATTGCGGTCGGAGTGGTAGAGGGAGATGCTGTAGGAGCAGGAGTTTTTGAAGTTTCGGTAGTTAACCATTATGCTAAGCTGAGCGGAGATTATGCTAAGCTTGGAGGGAAACCATTTTTTAGGAAGATAGGATAATATAGAGGTAGAGAATTAGTTACTGCACTGTGATAGAATCTCTGCAGACCTGGGGCTCAATGATGAGCAAAAGAGGAGGCTTGCTTCGAGACAGATTTAAGGAGAAGCTCTGTTTTGGTGGAACAGTGTGATGGCTGTTGTGGATGAGGAAACCTTGATATGGGTAGATTTCAAGAGGAGGATCTAGGATAGGTCATAGTCTGGGATGGCACAGTCAGCTTTGATCAGAAAGTTTACTGAGCTACAGCAAGGAGAGATGTCTATTCTGGAGTATAGTGGAAGGTTTGAGGTATTGGCCAGATATGGGTAAGCTTTAGTGGATACAGTGATGAAGATGAATGAGAAGTTTATTAAGGGGTTGAAGCCTGAGTTAGCAAGGGCTACATTACCTCATATTAGACTCCTTTTGATTTTGTAGTGGAGATGGCCTTAAGGCATGAGGAGATACTTGATTCTCTAGAGAAAATTAAAGCTAAGGTGGTCCAGATTGGGCAGAGTCGGAAGTGGAAATTCTTTCCTAAGAAGAGTTCTTAGAAGGGTGGAGCAGCTAAGAAAGGGAGGTTTGAGGTTGTCTCTTTTAAATGCGACAGGAAGGGGAATTTTGCTAATGAGTTCACGTTGGAAAGGAAAGGAGGTGTCCGGGAAGAAGAATGTCCGGTGCTTCAATTGTGACTAGATTGGCCACTATAAGAATCAATATAAGGAGCCCGCGAAGTATGGAAAAGGCAAGGTGTATGCATTAGAGCCTGCTACTTCGAAACCAACAACTCAGTAGAAAGGAAAAGCAATTTTGGGAGGTACACTTTAGATTTATAGTATGTCCGTTAGCATTCTATATGGTACTGGTGCATCGCATTCTTTTATATCTTGATGTTCGATAGATAAACTTAACCTAGAACTCACATATTTAGTTAACTCCTTACGGGTTGAGAATCTAATAGGAGGGTATACAACTCTAGGGTTAAGATGTGACCAGTTAGAGTTTGACTTGTTAGTTCATACTTTTCTTTGCAGTTTGCATGTGTTTAATTTTGTGGGGTTTGGAATTATTCTTGGTATGGATTGGTTAAGTGGGTAAGATGCTATGATATTTTTCCATGACAGGAAAATATCGCATAGGCACCATGATTGTAAAAATAGGATTATTTATGGCTTAGATGGTTCTAGTGGTGAGGTGAATGCCTTGTTTGGTGTTATGGAATTGGAAGATGAGCTGAATAGAGTTTTCATGGTTAGAGAATTCACGAATGCTTTTGAGCCTGTAGTTGGATTGCCACCGAAACAAGCCATCGAGTTTCGGATAGATTTGGTTCCAAGAGCAGAACTAGTGAGTAGGCCACCAAGCAGAATGACCCCTACAGAGATGAGGGAGTTGAAGATGCAGCTAGTGGATTTTGAAGGCAAGAGTTTTATCATATCAGTAGTACACCTTGGGAAGCAGCTGCGGTGTCTGCTAAGAAACCGGATGGATCGTTAAAGCTATGTATCGATTAACGTAAGTTGAATGAGAGGACGATAAGGAATCGCTATGCATTACCGAGGATTGATGACTTGTTCAATCATTTAACTACAGCCAAGGTATTTTCCCAGTTGGAATTGGTGACAGGTTTCCATTAGTTCAGAGTAGTAGAGGATAATATACCTTTGACGGCATTTTGGACTAGATATGGATCGTATGAATGGTTAGTTATGCCATTCGGGCTGACTAATGCACCAACATTCTTTGTGGATTTGATGAACTAGATTTTTTGAGAGCACTTGGATACGTTCAAGTTGTTCATAGACGATACCTTCATATACTCAAAGGATGAGAAGGAGCATGAAATTCATC
This sequence comes from Allium cepa, assembly GCA_030765085.1. NCBI lineage: Eukaryota > Viridiplantae > Streptophyta > Magnoliopsida > Asparagales > Amaryllidaceae > Allium > Allium cepa. Next base: position 8,429,695 of record CM060941.1, read on the forward strand.
CTAGAGTAGTGCTTGAGACGCTGAGGCAACATCAGCCAAAGGCGAAGTTCACGAAGTGTCATTTTTGGAAAAAGGAAGTGAAGTTTCTTAGTCATGTAGCTCCAAAGAAAAGGTGTCAATAGATTCATTAAGATTGAAGCGGTGAATAGTTGGAAGAGAGCCAAGACAGTGACTAAGATAAAGAGTTCACTTGTATTAGCTGGTTATCATCGTAGATTCGTTAAGGATTTCTTGTAAATAGCAGCACCGATGATCAAGCTAATGAGGAAGAATGTGAGGTTTGTGTGGACAAATAAGTATAAGGAAGCATTCCAGAGTTTGAAACACTTATTGACCTATGCACCAGTTTTGGTTATTCCGGAAGGGAATTAGGTTTTGGTGGTTTATATAGATGCACATGGAACAGAATTAGGAGTTGTGTTGATGTAGAAAGGTAAAGTGATTTTGTATGCTTCTAGACATCTTACACCGCATGAGGTTGGATATCTGACGCATGATTTGGAATTGGCTGTGGTGGTTTTTGCATTGAAGGTCTGGAGACATTACGTTTTGGGAGAGAGGTTTGAGTTATATACATATCAAAGTCGCTGAAGTATTCGTTCTCTTAGAAGGAGCTGAACATTAGATAACAGAGATGGTCAGAATTTATCGCTGCTTATGATTTTGGGATTGAGCACACACCACATACAAGCAACTGGGTTTTAGATGCACTTAGCAGGAAATATCATAATGTAGTGTTAGCGATGATTACTGAATGGAAAGATTTAGAAGCCTTGTCAGCTTATGGAGTCAAGTGGAGATCTGAGGCTGGATCTAGTAGAGAGTATCTTGTTTGGAAGTTCGACCATTGATGATCGAAAGGATTGCTTCTAAACAGGAGGAGGATCTAGTATTAGCTGAATGGATCGAGAAGTTAAGAGGTAAAACCGAGAGCAATGACTTAAAGGACTTCATTTTTGACCAGAATATGTGGTTGAGAAAGAAAGGAAGACTATTTGTTCCTAGTGTAGGAAACATAAGGAAAGAAATTTTAGAGGAATGCCATCGTTCAAAGTTCACTATTCATCCAGGAGGAACTAAGATGTATCTTGATATGAAAAGAAGTTTTTTCTAGGAAGGTATGAAGCGAGATGTTGTCTTATAGGTGAAGTAGTGTTTGAACTGCCTACAGATAAATGCCGAACATAAGCTGAGTCGGTTGCTCTGCCATTAGATATTCCGAAATGGAAATGGGATTCTATTTCTATGAATTCTGTTGACGGGTTGCCAAGGTCGAACAGAGGAAATGAAAGTATATGGGTTATAGTGGACAGATTGACCAAGAATGCCCATTCAGTTCTAGTTAAGTCAACTAGAATGGCACCTGTTTTAGCAAAGTTTTTTATGAAAACTGTTGTTAGAATGCACGGAATTCCTAGTAATATAGTAAGTGATAGAGATTCCTTATTCACTAGCGAGTTCTGGAAGAGTCTATAGGAAGTTTTGGGAACCAAGCTAAAAAAGAGTAGCTCTTACCATCCGCAGACAGATGGGAAAACGGAAAGAGTTAACAAAATTTTGGAAGATTTGTTAAGAGCTTGTGTATTAGATTTCGAGGGAACTTGGGAAAACCATCTACATTTAGTCGACTTTTAATATAACAATAGTTATCAAACCGGTATTGGGATGACACCATTTGAAGCTTTATATGGCAGGCCATGCAAATCCCCCATTTGTTGGTTAGAGACCGGGGATAGGTTAGTTCTTGTTCCAAATTCGGTTAGAGAAGCTGCATAACAGATTGAGGTCATTCGAGCTAGGATGAAGGAGGCTCGGTCTAGGAAGAATAGTTATCCAGATAAAAGACGAAAAGATTTAGAGTTCTCGGTTGGAGATCGGGTTTTCGTTAAGGTGTCACCGATTAATGGTGTGATCAGATTCGAAAGATCAGGAAAGTTGGCAACTAGATTTGTTGGACCTTTCGTATTGTTGAGTGGATCGGGAAACTCGCATATAGAGTCGAGTTATCGAACCGTTTGGTAGGAGTCCACAATACTTTCCATGTTTCTCATCTCAGAAAGTGTGTTAGAGACCCATAGACTACTATTGCACCGACTGTGGAGCAACGACGATAGGGACCGTACTTGAGACTGAGAGCGGGATTGGAGATACTTATCTTGATTTGTTTGATGGTATGTTTTACCACTTTGATTGATTTGTTTTGTACCTTATCGTAATTTCGATGATGAAATTCTTTAAGGAGGGGAATTTAACACCTCATATTCTTGGTAACATTATTTAGGTTATTTAATTAGTTAAATTAGATAAAATAATGTGTCGATTAGGGGATTGAGATTTGATTTTTATCAAGGGGTAGCCGTGCCGTTTAACCAATGAATTAAAATAAGAGTTAAAATGAAATGGAGGAGGGGTAAAATAGGAAATAAGACATTCTTATACCCTTAAACCTTAGTCTTGTATCTCCATTAATAAGAGAAAGAGGAAGAAGATTATGAAATGCTAAGGAAGAATCTAAATCAAATCAAATCCATTCAAAACTCAAGCTCATTAATATCTAAAGCTAAGGCAAATAATGACTACATCTTAAATTTCTTATTGTTTTCGGTTTTAAGATGAAATTTAAACCTATTTGCAATGATTTCCATGTTTTTGAATGATGGAATGATTATATATACTTGTTGATGATTTATGTTTGTTCATATAGACTTTATGACAAGTTAAAGGTGAAAACCCTATCAAATGACATCCAAATGCCTTACGAATTTTATTATAGACTTGAAAGGATATTTTAGAGATGGATTTCATTTTTAGAATTTTCTAAACTTATGTGGATTTTATATGAATTTTCTGGTAAAGAAAATGTTATTTTGGATTAAAAATTATTTATAGTTAAATAATTAATTGTTTGGGTCTGAAATCAATATATGTTAGAAAACATATTAAAAATAATTTTCTAGAATTTTTGTAAATTTTCCTAAGTGTTTTAATGAATATATAAAATTATTTAAGGTATGAGACTTAAATGTCTTATATATTTATAAAAAGAAGAAGGGGTATTTTGTAAATAATTCAAAATTTTTATTTTTGGAAATTGGTAGTACTTTTATAAAAGAGAAACTCGCAACTAATCACAATTTGACAAAAAAGGCAGGTTTGGTACAGAGAATGGTTTAAAAGGACTAATCTACATGGTTTTTACTATTTCATTGCTCTTGGCACCATGCTTTGACCTCCTTACCTTCGCCTTCGACTCCATCGAAGCTAATGCACATGGTATCAGGTAAGTAGTACGCAGTGAATTGGATATAGACGGAAGATATAGGGTCAAAAACATGGGTTCTGAAGGGGTTGAAGCGATACTTTGCTTTAAATGAAAATGCGCCTTCTTGCTTTTGATAGGTTGGCTTTCGACCAGGTGAATTAGTTTTAAAGAAATGGTTTCAATTGGGTTGTGCTTTAGTTTTTAAATAAATGCTTTCGATTAGGTCAAAACCCATGACTGCCTCTTTCTAGCTTTCGGCCAAGATTGGTTTCGAAAGGGTTGCTTTACTTTGTTTTTCTTTTTGTCTTGACTGCTTCTCCAATGCTTTCGAAGGGATGGTTTCGACACCATCACTTCTTTACTTAGGAATGGTTTTGAAAGGATTGCTTTCAACTTAAATGGGTTTCAGATCCTTTTTCTCTACTTGAATGCATAATCAAAATGGTTTCGACCGAAACGATTTTCAAAGGTTTCAAAGGAGTAAATTTTTGAATGGTTTCAAAAGGTTTCCACATGTTTTAAATTGAACCTCTAGGCTTTCTAAAGGTTTAGTGTTTTAAGGCTTTTGAAAATGTTTTAAATATAGGTTTCGAAGGGGTGGTTCCAAATGATTTTTAAAGGTTTTGAAGGAAGGTTATCCAATGGTTTCGAAAGGTCCAAAAGATTTTTGAAAGGCATGGTTTATAGGTTGTAAAGAAGGACGTCTAATGTTTTAAAGATTTCAAAGGGAAGGAAAGGCTTTTAATGGTTTCGAAAGAGTTAGTATCAAGGGTTTCGAAGGGGTTGTTTAAAGGCTTTAAACAAAGGTTTCGAATATACTAACTTGACAGCATAGACCAAGTGTTTTTAAGTTAAAAGGGGTTTTAACTTATTTTGCGGGGGCAGGTAATCCTTTTAAAAATTCATCAACTTTATTTTGAGTAAAGTATATATAACATGGAAAAACAACTTAGAGAAAAGCTATGAATATATTTTCCTTGCATAAGTATGATTTAAAAGGTTAACTCATTTTGAAAAGATTTTCAAGGAAAAAGATGAAGGGTAGTTAACCCTAAGGAAAAAAATTCGGACAGATAGTCCAGTTTGCAGACAGTTAGTCCAGTTTAAAGACAGTCAGCCCAGTCTTTGGACAGATAGTCCATTTATTACTTGTGGACAGATAGTCCATTAGTTTCCTTGTTATAGTTTAATAGACATTGCTATTATTATTGTTATTATTATAAGTTTGATTAACCAATTTGGTTGTAGGAAAGTATTTGCAACATATACGCATTGAAGAGGATATAAGTAAGGGGAAACGCGTTCCGCTAAGCGGTGTGGTCTCACCTAATATCAATAACTGAGATGTAGAGTATTATTCACAGCAGACTTTATTTCTCACTCGAAGTTTTTATTTCACTTTAAACACTCGTGTGCTCAAAATTGAATTGAGTAGGATGAGGGTTAAGGTTTTTAGGTTTTTTTTTTAATTTTGACGAATAAACCTTTTGGAGATGAGCATATGGCTGACTGATAGCTAATTCAGAGTTACAGTTTATTCTATTTATTTCTGCTGTGTGTATTAAGTCAAATATGACTATATTGACTCTGGTCAACCAGGGGGGTATCGTCATATGTCGCTCTTGGCCTTTTTTGTAATTGATATATTTGATGATTGCCTGAGAAACGTTAAGGGATTATGTAACTTGGATATGAATAATTATTTTGAAATATAATCAGTAAAATGTTGTTGGTGAAATCTGTGATTTTGTTCATATTCAGGTGCTTCTGATATTATGGATGCCATCAGCATTACTGTATTTTGTCACCAGAAGTTAATATTATAAATGACTACAGCATCTGTAGTGCTTTGCTTTTGGCCTCTAGATATGGGATGTTACGACTTGGAATCAAAGTATAGGTTTATGAAAGACTTTAAAAAAATGATTTTTGAAAACATGATCTTAAGGAATTAGAGTAAGATTGGGGTGTGGGATAACGCTATAGTAACTTACTTGCATTTGCTACACACACACACATATATAAGTATATGCTTTATCTAGTCTCCTATCTTCGTTAGGTTACTTTTCTGTATCTCATGAGGTTTGAATACAGATATGGATGGTAGAAAAGGAAGATTTAACCTAGGAGGGGAGAGCATCGATGGGAATGCCAAACCAAATACAAGGAGGACCCAAGGTCAGGCACAAGCAGAGAATGTAGGTGCTAGAGTCCCATAGGTGGACATGAGAACTATGTATCAATTTTTCGTGAATATGATGTAAGCTGAAATTGCAGCTGGAGTGGTAAGGGAAGATGCCGTAGGAGCAGGGGTTTTGGAAGTTTTGGTATTTAATCATTATGCTAAGCTGGGCGTGGATTATGGAAAGCTTGGAGGGAAACCATTTCTGGGAACATAAGATGCTATAGAGGTGGAGAATTGGTTGGTGCGCTGTGAGAGAATCTTTGCAGACTTGGGACTCAATGATGAGCAGAAGAGGATGGTTGCTTTGAGACAGCTTCAAGGAGTTAGTTAGTTTTGGTGGAACATTGTGACGGCAGGTGTGGATGTGGAAACCTTAACATGGGTAGACTTTAAAGGGATGTTCCACGATAGGTTCATGTTTGCAATGGCACAGTCAGCTTTGATCAAAAAGTTTGCTGAGTTAGAGTAGGAAGAGATGTCTGTTCTGGAGTATGCTAGAAAGTTTGAGGAATTAGCCAGATATTGGTAAGTTCAGTGGATACAAAAATGTAGAGGAATGAGAAGTTTATCAGTGTGTTGAAGCCCAAGTTAGCAAGGGCTACATTATCTAATATTAGAGATCCTTCTGATTTTGTAGTGGAGTTGGCCTTAAGGCATGAGGAGATACTTAATTCTCTAGAGAAGAGTAAGGATAAAGAGTTCCAGGTTGGGCAGTGTCAGAAGAGGAAATTTGTTCCTAAGAAGGGTGCTCAGAAGGGTGGAGCAGCTAAGAAAGGGAGGTCTAAGGTTGTATGTTTTAAGTGCGACAAGAATGGACATTTTGCTAATGGGTTCATGCTGGAAAGACAAAGGAGGTGGCTAGGAAAATGAATGTCTAGTGCTTCAATTGCAACCAGATTGGCCACTATAAGAATCAATGTAAGGAGCCCGCTAGGGATTGAAAGGGCAAGGTGTGTACATTGGAGCCTTCTATTTCGAAGCCAACAACTCAGGAGTAAGGAAAGGCCATTTTGGGAGGCACGCTTCAGAGTCATGGTAATGTCTGTTAGCGTTCTATTTGATACTGGTGCATCATATTTTTTTATATCTATATGTTGATGGACAAGCTTAACTAGAACCCACATATTTAGTTATTTTCTTTCGTGTTCCGAATCCAATAGGAGGGTATACAACTCTAGGGTTGAGATGTGACTAGTTAGAGTTTGACTTGTTTGGCCATACTTTTGTTTGCAGTTTACATGTGTTTGATTTTGTGGGATTTGGAATTATTCTTGGTATGGATTGGTTAAGTTGGTATGATGCTAGGATATTCTGCAATGATAGGAAAATATCGCTTATGCACCTTGATTGTAAAAATATGATTTTTTATGGCATAGAAGGTTCTAGCAGTGAGGTGAATGCCTTGTTGGGTATTATGGAATTAGAAGATGAGCTGAATCGAGTTTTCGTAGTCAAAGAATTCGCGGATGTTTTTGAGCCTGTAATTGGATTTCCACTGAAACAAGCCATTGAGTTTTGGATAGATTTGGTTTCGAGAGCAAAACTAGTCACTAGGTCGCCAAGCAGAGTGACCCCTACAGAGATGAGGGAGTTGAAGGTGCCGTTAGTGGATTTTGAAGGCAAAAGTTTTATCAGACCGAGTAGTTCACCTTGGGTAGTAGCCGTAGTGTTTTCTAGGAAGTCGGATGGATTGTTAAGGCTATGTATCGATTATCGTAAGTTAAATGAGAGGACTATAAAGAATCGATATCCATTGCCAAGGATTGATGACTTGTTCGATCAGTTAAGTGGAGCTAAGGTATTTTACCATTTGAATTTGATGATAGGTTTCCATCAGCTCAGAGCAGTAGACAATAGTATAAATTTGACGTCGTTTAGGACTAGATATACATCGCACGAATGGTTAGTTATGCCGTTCGGACTGACTAACGCGCCGATTTTCTTTGTGGATTTGATGAATCGGGTTTTCCGAGAGCACTGGGATAGGTTCAAGTTGGTTTTCAAATACAATATCTTCATATACTCAAAGGTTGAGAAGGAGCATGAAGTTCATCTTAGAGTGGTGCTTGAGGCGCTGAGGCAGCATTAGCGAAAGGCGAAGTTTTCGAAGTTTCATTTCTGGAAGAAGGAAGTGAAGTTTCTTGGTCATATAGTCTTTGAGAAAGGGTTATCAGTATATCTGACAAAGATTAAAGCTGTGAATAGTTGGAAGAGACTCGATACAGTGACTGAGATAAAGAGTTTCCTTGGATTAGCTGGTTATTATCGGAGATTCATTAAGGATTTCTCATTGATAGCAAAACGATGACCAAGCTGACGAGGAAGGATGTGAAGTTCGTGTGGACCGATAAGTGTGAGGAAGCATTCCAAAGCTTTAAACACTTAGCGACCCATGCATTAGTTTTGGTTTTTTCCGAAAGGGAATCCAGATTTGGTGGTTTGTACAGATGCATGTGGAACATGGATAGGAGCTACGTTGATGTAGAAAGGTAAAATGATTGCCTATGTTTCTTGACAACTTAGACCACATGAGGTCAGATATCCGACGCATGGTTTGGAATTGACCGCAGTGATTTTTGTGTTGAAGGTGTGGAGACATTACCTTTTGGGAGAGAAGCTTGAGTTATATACAGATCATAAGTTGCTGAAGTATTTGTTCTCTCAGACAGAGCTAAACATGAGTGGAAAGATTTAGAAGCCTTATCGGCTTGTAGAGTCCAGTGGAGATCCGAGTATGGGTCTAGTAAAGGTACTACGATATTATCTTGTTTGGAAGTTTGACTAGTGATGATTAAAAGGATTGCTTCTAAACAGGAGGAGGATCCAGCGTTAGCTGAACAGATCAGAAAGTTATGAGGTGGAACCGAGAGTGATGACTTAAAAGACTTCAGTCTTGATCAGAATCGGTGGTTGAGAAAGAAAGGGAGATTATGCGTTCCGAGTGTAGGAAACACATGGAAAGAAGTTTTGGAAGAATGCCATCGTTCAAAGTTCACTATTCATCGGGAGGAACTAAGATGTATCGGGATATGAAAAGAAGTTTCTTCTGGGAAGGTGTGAATCGTGATGTGGGCTTATGGGTGAAGCATTGGTTGAACTACCAGCAGCTAAAAGCCGAACATTAGAGGTCGAGTGGGTTGCTTCAACCATTTGATATTCCGATACAGAAATGAGATTCTATTTTTGTGGATTTTATTAATGGGTTGCCAAGGTCGAACAGAGGAAATGAAAGTATATGGGTCATAGTGGACAGATTGACCAAGAGAGACCATTTTATTCCAGTTAAGTCAACCAGAACGGAACCTGTTTTAGCGAAGTTGTTTACGGAATCCATAGTTAGACTACACCGAGTTCCTAGTAGCGTAGTTAGCGATAGAGATTCATTATTCACTAGCGAGTTCTGAAAGAGTCTACAAGAAGTTTTGGGAACTGTTATCCCATTTTTGGTCAAAACTGGGATATCAACAAATGAACGAGGAATGATGGATATCAGGATTGGAGATCAGTTGGAATCAAGGCTACGATCGATGTCGTCAAAATTTGGTTGAACTCCGATCGGGACGAAATTGATTGGGGATGATGATAAGGATTAGGGAAGGCTATGTTTCAAATTTCAGGATAATCGGAGTTCATATGGAGGAGTTATGATCGATTCAAGGTAGGAGAGGCATGCTGTTCGAATCCATCAGGTTCGAACCCATCAGGTTCGAATCGATCGAAGGCACGGCGTGCATGGATGGTTCGAATCCAACAAAGGTAGCGGTCACTTCGAATCGATACACTTCGTATCGATCAATATGGATTCGGCTCTGAAGGGTTCGCATTGGATGTTGGTTCGACTCGATGGACTTCGAATCGATCGAGCTACTGTCTCTAACATGGTTGCTTCGTATCGATACGAAGAGGGCGTTCGAGAAGGGTACGCAGTGACTCGAAGAGATGGATTCGAAGAAGAGGGATTCGAAGGAGATGGATTCGAAGGAAGGACAGAAGTGCAGGGATACGAAGGACTCGGGGAGGACATTCGAATCGATCGTATTCGAACCAATCTTGTTCGAACCGATCGATTCGAAGGAAATAGTCAGGGCAGCTCAAACAAGTGGATACGAGCATGACTGTAAAGTTGTGGATAAGGACGAAGCATGGAAAATGGATACGAACGCGTCTTCAGGGAGGGAAGTGCTCAACTCGGCGACAAAGATGGATCAACCCGAAGCATGCGCGCCACGTCGACCTACTAGCACGTGCTTGGATCGATTCGAATCAATCAATTCGAAGTGATCGGTTCGAACGAAGCGAAGTCCAGGAAACCCCAAATTCGAATCGATCATATCTTCCAAACCGTTGATCCAAATGCAATGAAATTTTTACAGGAGTTTGCTTACATATTGAAGAATGTTCTCACCAATTTTCAGCTCAATTGGACAATTTCTAGATCGATTCGAAAGGAGTTCGAATCGATCCCAGTGTGGGCCCGGATCTCCAGGTTTCGGCCGTGTGGGCCCTCTCATGTGCTTGAAGCGGTCTACCTTGTTTCTAGGAGAAATATCAGCCTTCTACGCCTATAAATAGAGCCCCTGGTCATTCAGAAAAGGGGTCGGAGATTCTAGAGAGTGAAAGGACGCTTAGATGCTGCCAGAATCATTCCATATCATCATTGCTGCTATTTATTTCAAGTTTTGGACATTGTAACTGCTGTAATCATCTGTAATCATCAAGGATAATCAATAAAAGGATAAAAACTTTGGAGTGGACGTAGGCGGAGATAGCCGAACCACTATAAAACTTGTGTCTCTGTTCTTTACTTTGGGATTATTGTTCAATATTTGCTAAGATATGTTATTTTTGTTTGAATATTGTTGGTTTGTATTCATACACTGGTGCTTTCACGGTATTTGGGGTTTGTGACCAATTTTGCCGCAAACACTTTGGTGCTTTCACTGAGAAGGACTAGCACCCGCTACGTCGGATTGAAGTTCAGATTTGAAAAGCTTGGAAGATTCAGATTCAAAAACAATGACTCGACAAACAAGACAGAGAGATGATAGAAGCCAACAAGGAGGAAGTCAAGAGGCATCCTCCGGAGCTGGGGAAGGACAAGCTTCTATCTACATAACTAGAGACAAAATGGAGGCTATGGCAAATTCATTACAAGAGAGGTTGCTAAAGAATCAACAGGATATGATGCAGACTTTCTTTGAACAGATAAGAGCTACAGGGATGCAAAACTTAGGACCAGCCACAGCAGCCGTTAATGTGGAACAAAGAGCTAGAGCCATGGAACCCAATGAAGGACAGAACTCTGAATTGGAAGGCAATCGACAAGGGCTTGGGGGCAGGCCCACAGGATCCAATGCAGGAGGACCTTTGGAAGGAGTTCAACAGGTTAGGGCCAACGTCGCGGCTAATGAGCCACACGAGGAATATGTACCGGAGTTCCCTCAAGGACATGGGGGGCAACCTTTGGCGGACAATGCTGGATTAGTGGAAATTATTAGGAGAACGATGCGTAGAGGCTTGGCCAGCAAAGACTTGGAAGGAGTAAACAAGAGTCCGTTTACTCAAGAGATCAAGGCAGCTCAGAATCCACCCAAATTCAAGCTGCCTAGCGTGGACTCGTATGATGGCGAGACAGACCCAACTGATCATTTAATGAGATACACCAGACACATGGAGGTACTGGGGGCATCGAAAGAGGTGATGGCCCGATGCTTCCCTTTATACTTGAAAAACCAGGCTGCAATGTGGTTCAGACAGCTGGGAGAAGGATCTATCAGGACTTGGAGAGAATTGGTGGATAAGTTTTTGGGACAATTTCGGGTTCATATCAAAAAACCGAAGAACATGATGACATTGACATCAGTAAAACAAAGGACGGACGAATCGCTTAGAGCTTTCCTAACACGATTCAATGCGGCAGTTACTTCAGTAGATCGGCCGGATCCATCAATGGTTCTGATGGCGGCAGTATCAGGAGTCAGAGAGGATTCAGATTTTAAGATATCTCTAGTACGAGACCCCCCTCAGGATATCGAGGAATTCTTTCACGAAGCTGAAAGGTTTCTTCGACAAGAAGATGCAAGTATGGATTTAAAGTTAAAAGAAGTGAATACGGTTAAGGATGAAGGACCATCCAATGGAAGCTCGGGCAAGGACAAGGGAAAAAGGAAGTTTGATGATGATTCCGGAAATGCAAGGAAGCGATGGAAGGATCTAAAGTTTTCCACTTACACAGGACTGAACGAGACACTGGAACGGATATACATGGATACTCGAGATCGCCTTCCCTACCGGAGACCGACTAGGAGAGAACCATCTAAACGAGAAAGGGCATCAGGAAGGCATTGTCTTTTCCACGATTTAGACGGACATGACACCAACAGCTGCAGGCACTTGAAGGATATAGTTGAGGAGCATGTGAGGAATGGACAGCTGAGGCAATATGTTGGAGCACGGAATGCAACAGTGGAGCAGGAGCAACCACCATCAACCTCACATCGTGATGATGTGAGACCCAGGGATGACGGTCGATTGATTATCCATTAACCTGGATGATATGCAATAAGTAGCAAACCATCAGCAAGCGACTAAATCGTTTACGCATGTATGGGACCGGAGATAGCCCCTAGGCATGCTCCGAATGATGATAAATCGTGAAACTATGGTTTGTGAAATCTGTTTTCTTGTTTTGGATTTTGCACATTTGTCCTCTCTGGTTTGGTTTTGGAGTTTGGATTGAACTCCTGGTTTTGTTTGCTTTTTGATTTGGATGCTTGTTTTTGATCTTAGATGCTGTTTGGATTTCTGATTTTCTGGTTTTGACTTGGATTTTGGATTTGGATTTTGGATTGGATTTTGGTTGGTTTTCCATCTGATTTTTGATAAACGGTCGTCAGGTACGGACTGTGCCTGGCAAGGGGTGAGTCATTTTGCCCGAACGCGGTAAAGTGACTCATTCAGGTCGTCGAGTATGGACTGCTCGACAAGGGTCCGGAGAGACCAGGATTCAGCCTAGGACTTAGGCCCTATATCATCAATTGCTATTTTCAGGTCGTTGAGTATGGACTATGCTCAGCAAGGGTCCGAAGTGACCAGGATTCGGCTTAGGACTTAAGCCACGACATTATTCACGCCCAGGGACATTGGGCTACGGTCATCAAGTGTGGATTGCACTTGGCAAGAACTTGGACAGGTTATGAATTTGGATATCTACCTGGAGAGGTTCTGGATTCGGTTATTGGCTATTGTGTAAAGATGGATTCAAACTCGACTACCGAGTTCGAATGGATATGGAATTGGCTAAGGCTTTGGTTATGGGATTTGGAATTGGGCATCGGCTCGAAGCAGTCAAGGATGACATACTCTGGCGATATGGCTATGGACTTTGGATACTGGATTTGGGACTATTCAAAACACGTCTTGTTATCACAAGACATGTTTTGGGGGGCAAAGTGTTATCCCATTTTTGGTCAAAACTGGGATATCAACAAATGAACGAGGAATGATGGATATCAGGATTGGAGATCAGTTGGAATCAAGGCTACGATCGATGTCGTCAAAATTTGGTTGAACTCCGATCGGGACGAAATTGATTGGGGATGATGATAAGGATTAGGGAAGGCTATGTTTCAAATTTCAGGATAATCGGAGTTCATATGGAGGAGTTATGATCGATTCAAGGTAGGAGAGGCATGCTATTCGAACCCATCAGGTTCGAATCGATCGAAGGCACGGCGTGCATGGATGGTTCGAATCCAACAAAGGTAGCGGTCACTTCGAATCGATACACTTCGTATCGATCAATATGGATTCGGCTCTGAAGGGTTCGCATTGGATGTTGGTTCGACTCGATGGACTTCGAATCGATCGAGCTACTGTCTCTAACATGGTTGCTTCGTATCGATACGAAGAGGGCGTTCGAGAAGGGTACGCAGTGACTCGAAGAGATGGATTCGAAGAAGAGGGATTCGAAGGAGATGGATTCGAAGGAAGGACAGAAGTGCAGGGATACGAAGGACTCGGGGAGGACATTCGAATCGATCGTATTCGAACCAATCTTGTTCGAACCGATCGATTCGAAGGAAATAGTCAGGGCAGCTCAAACAAGTGGATACGAGCATGACTGTAAAGTTGTGGATAATGACGAAGCATGGAAAATGGATACGAACGCGTCTTCAGGGAGGGAAGCGCTCAACTCGGCGACAAAGATGGATCAACCCGAAGCATGCGCGCCACGTCGACCTACTAGCACGTGCTTGGATCGATTCGAATCAATCGATTCGAAGTGATCGATTCGAACGAAGCGAAGTCCAGGAAACCCCAAATTCGAATCGATCATATCTTCCAAACCGTTGATCCAAATGCAATGAAATTTTTACAGGAGTTTGCTTACATATTGAAGAATGTTCTCACCAATTTTCAGCTCAATTGGACAATTTCTAGATCGATTCGAAAGGAGTTCGAATCGATCCCAGTGTGGGCCCGGATCTCCAGGTTTCGGCCGTGTGGGCCCTCTCATGTGCCCGAAGCGGTCTACCTTGTTTCTAGGATAAATATCAGCCTTCTGCGCCCATAAATAGAGCCCCTGGTCATTCAGAAAAGGGGTCGGAGATTCTAGAGAGTGAAAGGACGCTTGGATGCTGCCAGAATCATTCCATATCATCATTGCTGCTATTTATTTCAAGTTTTGGACATTGTAACTGCTGTAATCATCTGTAATCATCAAGGATAATCAATAAAAGGATAAAAACTTTGGAGTGGACGTAGGCCGGAGATAGCCGAACCACTATAAAACTTGTGTCTCTGTTCTTTACTTTGGGATTATTGTTCAATATTTGCTGAGATCTGTTATTTGTGTTTGAATATTGTTGGTTTGCATTCATACACTGGTGCTTTCACGGTATTTGGGGTTTGTGACCAATTTTGGCGCAAACAGGAACTAAGCTCGAAATGAGTACCGCTAACCATCCGTATATAGATTGGCAAATAGAAAGAGTTAAAAAAATCTTGGAAGATTTGTTAAGAGCTTGTGTATTAAATTTCGGGGGATCATGAGGAGACCATCTGCATTTAGTTGAGTTTTCGTATAACAACAGTTATCACACTATTATTAGGATGGCACCGTTTGACGTGGAAGGCCATGCAAATCTACCATTTGTTGATTAAAGTTCGGGGATAGGTTGGTTCTTGGTCCAGATTTGATTAGAGAAGCTGCAGAAAAGATTGAGGTCATTTGAGCTAGGATGAAGGAGACTCGGTCTAGGCAGAAGAGTTATGCGAATAAAAGACGAAAAGATTTAGAGTTCTCAGCTGGAGATCAGAATTTCGTTAAGGTGTATGGACATATTAATAAATCTTGTCATGAATATATTATTAATCAATAATATTTAATGTATCAATCAATTCAAATTAAAGAGAGAAAATGAAAGGTTTCTCTCTCCATTTAATGCAATTAATTAACTCTTACTTTAGGGAAAGAAATGAAAGGTTTCATTCCCTATACATTAACTAAATGTTAGGTGTATTTGATATACTATACATCTGAAATTAAAAACTTCCCTTTAACTAGTTTAAATAAAATAAATCATTTTATTTAAAACAGATTTAGAAATGTTCTAAATAAATTATGCTTCATAGGCCCAACTAAGATCCAATAGGGTAAAAAATATTTTTAAATTCACCCATTTCTTTTTCTGTGGGCCGACCTAGTTTCTTCAGGTTGTTCGTCACACAAGCCGTCTTACCATAGCTGCCAAATCAAGCGTTCGGAAGTTGGTCAGCTGATAGCAATCATAAACTACCCCAGAAGCCTGATCCGATAACCGATCCCAGTTTGCGCCATATCACCTTGGTTCTCCAGCCTTCGAATGTACTGTTTGAGTAGAAGTTCCTTGTCCATTCCTTGGCTGCAATTCAGTAGCTAACGCTTGATCCCCTATGCCTCGGTCAGTCACAATACGTAAGGGAAGTGGATAGAATACATCATCGTTAGAGCTCTTTTTTTCAAAATGGATCGTATCCAATCCATTTTTTTAATATAATCTTACAAGCGAAGATTTATTTTTATTTATAGGCCAATCCTTTTAAATTGCGCACCGATTCCTTCCTCTTCCACGTTGTCGATCCTTGATCATGAAGTGGAGCAGTTCAAGAATGGGTTCAGTTATGGCATGGGGAAGTGTATGAATATGGGACCGGTAGTAGATATGGAGGGATCAACTATGTAGGGATTGGTTGTAGTTGATTGTGGAGGGATCATCCATTTTGGTCTTGATGGAGGGATCATCCATTTTTTCTTTGATGGAGGGATCGGCTTTTGAGGGATCAGCCATTTTAGCCGTGAGAAAGGGATCGGCCATTGCATTTGGAGTCTGAAACTTGACATGGCTTGACTATATATGGGAGGGATCGGATACGACCCTTTCCTTATAAGCGATCTAACTATTTTTTGGCTCCGCTAACTTGAGTGTGAATTTCAGCATCTGATCCCAAGAACTTGCACACATAAGTGAATCTGATCCCTACCAAATGGACATGAACACCTGAACAACTCCAAACAAAAACACTAGCATAATCATTTTCTTCAACTCCATGGGAATTTAATTTAATTATTCTAACCATGGCTATCATCTTCCTTTATATTTCCTTCAAATTTAAATTTTGTCGGTATAAAGTTAGATCTATCTCTCAAATATAGGAATCCAAAACTAGATGATGAAATCCAATCAAGCTGAAAATTCAATTCTAAATGGAAGGACTAAAATATTGATGTTATAGATGGGCATCATCACCCAATAGATTCTTCTAAAGATTAAAATGAGGAATGAAAATAAAACATAGCAGAGAAAATAAATGAACACATAGATTTTTATAGTGGTTCGGCAAACTTGGCCTACGTCCACTTCATATTTTTATTAATCTTGCATTTGACTATGATTACAGGAATGTTTGGATCAGCTGGTATCCATTATATAAGAATGAAAAATAAAATTGGAAGAGCCTTGGCAGCAGAAAGAAGGATCCCTTTTCTATCACCATACCTGCTATATTCATATAGGAAGACGTGCATGGATCGGGCTGAAATTTCGGTAGAAGAACCTGCTGGCCAAGACGAGGCCACACAAGAATTTTCAGGCCCATTAGAGCCCACAATATGGATCATCCCCGATCCTTATTTTGGTGTCCAAATGGGGTGTGATCCCTCTTGGGGGTTCCTCATGATGTTAGCTACTTGTCCTCCATATTTCCTGCTGTTCTAACTTTCGGTCCGTGAGATATCGCATTTTCCGTAAAGTAGTGTTGCACGTATTCTAATTTCAGCCGATCCCTTTGGAGGGATAGGGGCCGATCCCTACAAATTATCTCATTTGATGTGTAATCCCTACAGGGTGTTCCACATGTTGTACTAAGCTTGTGCTTCAAGTTTCATGTCAATTGGATGAGTAGAACTTGAGTTATTGCTCGATCTTTGGTGCAATGTGAGCTATCTCCTAATTCTAGCCGATCCCTATTGAGGGAAGGGGGTCGATCCTTCTCACTTTATCCTTTCAAGGTGCGATCCCTAGTATAGGCTTCCTAGGGTCCCACATCTTGTTTCATGAATTTTATATGTATTAGACTTATGGATCTTGAGATGTTGATTGTTTTCTATTGAGTTGCACTTGTTTGGCTGAAATATGGCTTTCCCTTCTGTACGATCCCTTTTTTACGATCCCATTTATAAAGTTCCCATTTATACCGATCCCTTTCTTAGTTGAAGTAATTTGCTCATAATGTGAGCATATAAACTCCTAATGACTTGAGATTGGACATATAATGTGAGGTCTTCCTTGTCATTTTATATCGATCTCACCCAGTTTGGGACAAAAATTGAGGATATTTACCAATCCTGTAGGGGAAGGGATAGGCAACGATCCCCTGCTTAGGGGAGATAATAATCCATACTAATAGTATTCTGGAGATTCTATCTCTTAGTCTCGATTGATTATCACTTCACATCAGTATCTGCACTTGATTTCTGGACCTCATGATCATCGCTCTGCGCTACTGGCCTTGATGAGAATCGAGTCTAACTTGTCCAGATAGTTCCCATATAGCCGAATCAAAAAGCCGGATAACATATATAATGAGGGTTGTTGAGCTTAAAGATAATCCAGATACCAAAGGCATGTAAGGGGATGTTGAACCTCTACAACAGTTGTAGGGTATATAACAAGAAGATGATATCGAACCATAAGAGGGTATTGAGCCTTTAATTTTAACAGTAGATTTCGAAAACAACCTTTCAACGAAGCAACTTTTATCAAGTCTCTACAACATCAACTGTCGTAGAGCATATGAAAAACAACAAGTAGTGTCGAGCTTCTACAAAGATAATGTACTTAGAAGGAGTGAAAAACTTTAACTCTAGCAAGGGGTTTTGAGCTTCTACAAGCAAGAGATATTGCAATTCAAAAGAGGCAAGTGATGCAGAATTTCATCAGCACTAAGTGATATCGAGTTTTACTAATGTTAAGAGGATGCTAAATCTCAAAAGATCGTGGAGTGTCAAATATCAACCGTGTGAATGGATAACACATGTGGACACGTGGCAGCCGACACCTCGCCACTACCTCTATAAATAGGCACCCCTCCCCTAGTTGAAAGGGGCAATCAATTCTTCTCTCTTTTTGAAAATTTTAAAGTTATATACCCTAAGTTGATTAGGTGATTTTTAGAGCAATTATACTACCGTAACACTTTGCACATAAGACCTTAGACATTTGTTAATTGCATAGCATATTACCCTGAAGGATTGTATCTCTCAAACTCTACGCATAAGGATTTGGATAATTAGATTTGCATAACATACTACTCACGATTGTGCATACTCGACTATTATTGAACTATGAACATGCATATGGATGATGACCTATAATCATACTTGGATTCATCCTTGGGTTTGCATATTCTTTTGAATTTGTAAAAGTTCACCTCATCAAAATTACAGTTCGACTTCACCGATGAGACTCTCTTCACGCAAGCATCTCATTCCACCCCCTTGTCTCAATCTCGATCGAGCCTTTATCCTTGCGCATGATGTGATTCATCTTTGCTATCGCACGGCCTCCAACCACTACCAGTCACTATGTCTCGGTCCCCTAAGCTCAATTCAACTCTCCCTATCGACTAATTCTGCCTTAATCTTCACCAAGCAAAAGCCTAGTTCATGTCCAAAATGTCGAGCCCAACTAAAAACTACCACACCCACTCAAACTCATTTGGATTTAAAGATCTCAACGACACGAGTCCAACATATCCAATTTTTTTTAATTAAGCGTATTATTTGATTCCAATTTTTGTTTGATGGTGCCCATTTTTTCTTTTTACTATAATATGAAAAGGAAAAGGGGAGAGGGAAAAAGATAAGTAAAAGACAAGAGCAGGAAAAGTCAAATGAGGAGTTTAGTTTATTTTAACTTTTCTAGCACGTCACTACATAGAATTTCGTTCGCGTACAAACCAAAAATGACAAAAACAAAAACATGATCGCGCACAATAATGCGATATGATCACAAAACAACATTAAAATATATAGGCTATCTTATTTTGTGAAATTTCAAAAATACTAAAGTTTATCGCAAAATACATCATATGAAAATTTAAATATTTTTCGAATTAAAAATTATGGAAAAACCTTATATACTCATTTAAAAGATACGTCACTAAAAATCAATTCGTTTTATTTAAAATTGATTTTCTTATTATTTATCACATTCGAATTAAATTTGAATATTTAAAATAAATTAGATATCCCTATTCGAAACGTTAAAAATTTCCAGGTCGTTACATTTTTCTCCTCTTAAAAGAATTTCGTCCTCGAAATTCCCAAAAAAAATGTCACCCTACCCTTAGGCTTTTAAAATCACTTATGTTAAGGAAAATTATGGTAGCAACCCCTTTGCAGGGCTCAATCAAAAACACTACAACTTGCCACTACGGCCTTAAATCAACAATGACAACAAAAACTCAAAAGTGGTTGTAACATCCCCCTACTTAGAGGCCCAAAACTAACGGCTACGGATGCTGCAGTCATCCATAGTTATTAATCCTCGTCGATCAAATACGGCGATGTTAGATTCATTGATATACAGAAACACATGAATATAGAAAAAAATTAAACTTCAAATAAAATCACATTTCATTTCAAAATATTTCCAATTCATCACATAATCCCACAATTGCAAGTCCCGTTCAGAGAAAATATATTTATTACAACATACGACAAGAGCAACGTATAAAGATGTCCTTTTGGATGATCAGAGTATATATATAGGCAATATAAAAACTTTGCCATTACAAACAACATAGCAGTATCAAATAAAAGAGAACTCTAAATAGCTATTATGCCTCCTACACGTCATTGGTAGCTTTATTCGTCTAATGTGGTATCTGAATACCTCAACTCTCAAACTACTCAAAATCAGTTGAGTACCCAAGAGTTTAAGGGGAAAACTAAACTTCAGGTCAGACATAAAGTCTGGTATGAATAATAATCTACCATCTCAAATCATTTAGATATCTTGTGAGACCACACCGCTTAGCAGACGGGTTATCCTCTCACTAGTATCTAAAAACCTTTATAAAATCATATAATGTGCATTTAAACATGTTTTATACGACATAAATTTTTTCCATGGCATTTAAACATCAATATATATTGGTTTTACCCTAAACTGTGTATAATCCCATTTAAACAATCTTGTTTAAGTTAATCAAATCAATATTCTAGCATATCATTATCTAATTCACCATAAAAACGAATTTACCCTTTAAATTGGAAAACATAAGATTCAGAACAAAATAAAGATGGAATTTTTATTCATAAGTTGCTGAAGTATTTGTTCTCTCAGAAGGGTATAATAGGAATTTGCCGTCCATAACCCTTACCCTTATATATTTTCGTTCCTACCATTTCATTCCCATTCACGTCATTTTAAAAACAAAACATAAGAAGGAGAGGCCGGCCATTAATAAGAGAAATTAAATCAAAAGCTAGAGATTCAAGCTTAGGGGAAATCAATCTCAATCCAATCTCCTTATCGTAATCATGGTTTATTGTATTGAATCATATGTTTTCGAATTTAAAGGATAAATTCATTTTTATGGTGAATTAGATGATGATATGCTAGAATATTGATTTGATTAACTTAAACAAGATTTTTTAAATGAGATTATACACGGTATTAGGGTAAAACCAATATATGTTGATGTTGAAGTGACATGGAAAATTTTTATGTTGTATAAAACAAGATTTTGGAGTTGGGTTTCATTTTTCATAATTTTTCAACTTATGGAAAGATTGTTATGAATTTTCAAAGGAAAATATGGTTGTTTGGGTTTATAAATTTTATTTCGAAAATTATATTAAGAATTTGGGTCTGGAATTTTGATATGTTAGATAAAATGGTTAAAGAATTTTTGGAATTTTGGGATTTTTCCAAAGCAATTTGATACGCAAACAAAATTATTTTAGAAGAGGGACTTCTTTGCGAAATTGGTTTTTCTTAATGAGATGGCTTATTTAATTAACTTAACCGTGGTTTAGATCTAAAATTAGTGGCAGTTATTGTAGTAAAGAATTTGAAAAGGTTAAGGCAACCAATCTATTGTTGACACGTGGCAGGTTAGTTAGAAAAAGGTTTGCTTTTAATATTATTAAACCAGGTTTACTTAGAAATGATGGTTCCATCTTCTTTAGAAGCACCTTTCGACATAGAGGATTCTCCTTCATCCCAGTCGAAAGCTGAAACCAATACACAAGGTATCACAAAGATAGTACAGAGTGGATTAGAGAAAGGTGTAAGGTTTGGTGTCGAATGCATGGCTTCCGATGGAGTCGCTACCTTGATGTGTTTTTAAAGAGAAGCACCTGCCTTTGTTTTATTTAAGACTTTGAAGTCCAAGCATATGGTTTTGAAAGAGGCTTTAAAAAGTTTTCAAAAGGGTTTCCATAACATAAGTTTGCTTTCGAATGAGTTCCTTTACTTATGAAATAATGCTTTTGAAAGAAAGTATTCCGACCTAGCCAAAGCCCTGCTACCGTTTTTTAGCCTTTCGTTGTTATAGAAGATACCAATGCTGCCCAAAGGTTCTTTGTTTTATAAGTATAAGCCACTTTCTATAGCTTTTGTAAGGGGTTAGGGGTATCGAAGGAAATGGTTTCGAAAGGGGTTTCAAAACCAACCTTCCAATATTTTACCCAGATATTTTATGCTTTTGAAAGGATAGTGCCGGCGCCATCATGTTTTGCCCAATATTTTATGATATAAAATGGTTTCGAAAGAGATGCTTTCGCCTACATTCACTTTGACCCAAATAATAATTTAACTATAAACCCAATGATTTCGAAAGGGGGACTTTCAATGTTTTTGGAAGGATTACTTCCAATGGTTTCGAAAGGTGTACTTTCAACTAGTTTCAAAGCTATGCTTCTAAAGTTAAATGTTAATACTTTTGTAACGACCCGGAATTTTGAGCAATATAAATTTAGTAATCTTTGTTAATAATTAAATTAATTTGATCATTTTATATTTCTTTTAAAAGTTAATAGTAATAATTTGATAATATCTATCAACATTTTTCATAACAGTATAAATTGGCAAGTTTAGTTCTTTTGAAAACTAATAATATTTTAATTTGGAAATATTTATTTTAGCAATTTAAAATTGGTAAGAATTATTTTTCAAAAGCTAATCAAAATATTTTCTATTTATGATATATATATATATATATATATATATATTGATATATCTTGTAAATAGGAAGTTTTTAATGTAATAAAAGCTATATATTCAAATTGTAATATATATGAATATATATTGTGATTTGGATGGTGTTTTAAAATTTAAATGGTAATTTTCAAATCTAATGTTAAAATGTTTTTCCATTTGAAATGTGTGTGTGTGTGTGTGTGTCTATATATATATTTGCATATATATATTAGAAATGGGAAAATTGTATTGATTTAAATTTAAAAAGTGTTTTCAAACTTTAATATATATAATTTGAAAGTTGAAATTTTAATTTGACTTAATACTTTGAAAATGATATTTGGAATTTAAATTTTAATGACAAGAATAGTTTCTTATTCATTATAAACATATGTTATATAAATTGAATCAAAAGCATAAGTTATTTGCTAATAAATGTTTACATGAAGTCACTTTTATAATTATTAAGATCTAAAGCTTATTTATGTAACATAAAACATTTTACATATATTACATAATTACATACATAGCTTAATTTTAAATTATTAAAAGGGAAAATAGCATTTGAAAAACATTAATAAAAAAAACACTGGTAAAACATTAATTAAACACTAAAACACTTGTAAACATTACAATATATATTAGAGACATTTGTAATACATGAGCTTATGTGTAAGTTAATTAAATCATGGATAGGACAAGTGTCATTCTCTTAAAAAAGAAAATAATTTAAAATTTAATTGTAAATTAAAAAGAAGAGTTTTATTCTTCAGCAAATTACTTTCTTCTTTCAGCAAAATTTAATGCAAAACAAAAATCAAAACAATAAAAAAGGGAAAGATAATAAACTGTAGAAACCTGGGAAATCTGAAACAAAGAAAGAAATCTGAAAACTGTTGAAATCTGGAAATTCAAATCAGAGGCAAGCAAGTTTAATCAACAACAAGATGTAATTTCAACAGAAAGTTCAACATCAATGCAAGATGTAAAACTCCAACAAATCATCAGCAGTAGGATTTTTTTACGACATGCAAAGGAAGATTCAGATTAAATTCAAGAACCTGGAAATAATTTCTATTCTCTGCTCTTTGCTAAAAGGTGAGTAAAACGAATTTTAAAAACAGTTTCAACTTGATTTCCTCTTTGTTATATGTATGAAAATCATATTTTTTCCTGAATTCTTGGATTTGAATGAGTGCATGTATATGTGTAAGTGATGAATGACTGTTTGAACTCTGTTGTGATACTTACAGGTTTGATTCCTTTAAAAATTCAAAATCTCAGTATTGAATCACTATTAGTTTTTGGTTTGTAAATGAAAGGAGTTTGAAATCATGTAACATCACTTTTAAAAATAATTACAGGTATTTAAAAAGGGAAAACTAGCTCGAAAATTTTAAATTTACAGTAAGAAGGTAAATTGGGTCAAATATCAATTAAATCAATTTTAAGTTTTGTTTGCATGATTGAAATAGTAATAGAAAATCGCGAATTTTAGTCTGATTATCTCGATTTTTAATGGGAGAATTAATGGGGTTTCTGGAGTTGATCGAATCAACTGTTTTATTCAATTTCATTCGATCGGCAGCAAATTGGCCGACATGCTTCGTTCTGAGGATTGAGGGGAGGATGATGATCATCTGAATATACTTTGGGTATTTATTGTTGAACGTGTTTGCCAGAATTAATCGAGATAGGGTTTTATGCACGGAGTTTGACGTCGCGGTTCATATGGCAATTGTGGTGTCGGGGTGAAATCAGAACCCATCGCGAGGCGAGCTGTAGGCGCAGGAGATCGAGGTGATGCTTGGGAAAGAACGGCGAGGAGTTTAGGGGTCTAGATCATCGGTGACAATGGTGTTTGCTGGTGAAGTTGCTTCAGGCCATTTTGGGTTGGAGTCGAATTTTCGATTCTCGATCGAAACTTGTTTTCTGGGCTGCGCGTATAGTTACCGGGGTCAAGTGTGACGTAACGAAGGCCGGAGAATGGTTCGTCGATGGCCAGGTTGGTTGTGCACGTGGATGTACAGGGTTGTGTATCAGGAAGTTTGGGTTTTGGGAGAAGAAGGGTTGGGGCTCGAATTTTCTTTCGGGTTTCTGTTGCTTTTTCTCGAAGCAGGTGTAGGGTTTGGGGTTACTCGGGGAAGTCTTGGGAATTAGTAAGGTTTTGCTCGGGTATTAAGACGGTCGGGCTTTAGAACAGGATGCTTAAGTTGTTAATACAAAGGGATTTGATTTTATAAATAATTCAAGTTTTTAAAACAAAATAGAACAAGTTTTTACTTATAAAATTAATTTGTTTCAAAAATTAAGTTTTAAACAAGTTTTATATTTTGAAATATAAAAGTTTTTAAAAATGAAATAAGTGGATTTTTAATAATATGGTTTGTATTAAATTGTATTAAATAACTTTGTAAAGTTTAAAGATTTAAAAGTTTTAATTTGAATGTTTAAATTGTTTTAATTATATTTGATTTTTAAAATGTTATATTTTAAATAAGGTTTAATGATTAAGATTTAGTAATCAATAATAATAAAGATTATCTCAAGTAATTTAGAATTTTGATCTAATTAAAGATAAATAAATTTGTGAAGATAATTAATTTATTAACAATTAAAAAAGTTATTGGTTAATATAAATAATTTAATTATTTTCTTAATTAAGAATTTTTATAGTATAAGAAGTTAAGAATCATTTAATTAAATTTAAATGATTAATTAAATAATTAATCAAGTAATTAATTAGTGATTAATTAAGATAATCACTTTGGAGTTAATTAAGTGAAATTACTTGGTGAAGTAATTAGGTAATTGATTACTGGAGGTAATTAAGTAAAGAGTAATTATTTAACAAAGTAATTAGAGGTTAATTACTTTATGAAAATAATTAAGGTAGAAGTGATTAAGGGTTAATCACTTGTGTTATTAATTAAAGAATTAATTAATATAATCAATTAAAAGTTTAAATTATTTAATCAATGGTTAATTAATAAAAGAATTAAGAGAATTTAATAATGTGATTAATCATTTGTTAAAGTAATTAATTAAAAAGAAATTTAACTAATGGAAGTAATCATCATTAATTAATGGAAATAATTAACTAATTGTTAATTAATAATTAAAGGATAATTAATCTATAAATAAGTTTTAATTACTAAATGTAATTAAAAGTAATTAATTAAATGTGATTAATTAAAAGTAATTAATCAAGTATGATTAATTAAAAAGTAATTAATCAAGTATGATTAATTAAGTGGTTAATCAAGAGTGTTTAATTAAAAGTAATTAATCAGGTATGATTAATTTAATAAAGTAATTAATCGGGTGTGAATAAAGGATAATTAAGGAATAATTATCAGAATAATTAAATGATAATTAATCAAATGTGATTAATTTAAAAAAGTAATTTATAGATAATTACTTGGTATAATTAAGAAGTAATTAACCTAGATTATTAATTAATATTGTAATTAAGGAATAATTACATAAAATAATTAAGAGATAATTAATCAAGGAAGATTAATTGAAATGAAAAATTAAGTTATGTTAATTAATTAATTTGAAAATTAATTAATGAATATGTAAGCTGGATTGATGATAATCCAAGTGATTAAATAAGGATTAATTTAATTAAGGATTAATTAAATTAATTAAGTTTGGATCAAAACATTGTTATGGATAATTAATGATTGGCGATAAATATCATTGGATGAGATGATGATATTGGATGCTATTGAATGTCATTAATTGATATGTTATGATATGAATGTGATATATCTGAAATATGATATATGCTGCTTTGTGATATGTATGGTTGAATGTGATAATAGTGGATTATCTATCTGTAAAATGTGAATCATCCATTTATGTTAAGTGATATTCTGAATATCTACTGTTTAAAACCCTTAAGTACAACTTGGACACTAAAATGGCATTTGGATTCGGAGTGACCGGGATCGGGTTTCCATATTTGCATATCCGAAAACCACACCGATCCTAAATAAACGTTAGGTCGTAAATCCAAGTGAGTGCAAGTGAAGACTCGAGGTGTAAGAACTATTCGTCAGTATAACTCTGGGGGTGATTCCATGATGAGTTGACGGAAATAGTACTTACAGGTTCGAGATGATGATTCAGAGTGCAAGGGCTATGGTCGTTGACTCTGAGGGTGATTCCAAAATGAGTGCAACGAGATAGTGCCTTCGGTTTCGTTCGAACCCGGAACGGACTTGTATGGATTGAATGCTTTCAGAACATCGTCAGGTGGACGATGAACATTCTAAGATAGATGTGTCCTATAAAGGTAATCGCAGCCTCAAGCCTCATCAACCGGGAATGGCTAAAATAGGGGAGGTGCAGCAAGGTTAAGTGGGCCATGCCCAAGTAGGACGAGATATACCCCTGTCTAGATGTCCCTTTTTATTTCGGCTTTGTGGGCGGTTGGATCTGCAGCCAACCGTGCGGTGGTCTTGTTCGGGACTATTCAGTATGGAATGGTCCCGGCCTTGTGTTGCAGGGGATCGGGAGTGGTCCTCGGTACGGTGATCTAGGCCACGTACTGTGACGGGCGGTATCACAGTAGCCCTGCCATTGATGGAAACCCATTCTTCCTACGAGACCCTACGGTTTTGTTTGTATTACCCACTTTTGTGGCTAGTAGATGGAATTTAATCATGTAACAATTTCGGCTATTTTTTTATTTACTTGAAAACCCTAGACACTATTATAATATCACTGGATTTCCTATCAAATGTGTTGGTTAACGTAAGGTAAAAACTTTTCCATGTTTATGTGTGGGAAGTCTTACGTGATACCTTTCTTTTCAAAGGATTTTCTAAAGTTAAGCAATTTTAAACCGTTTACTCACACTAGACCCCTGTCTGACCCGAGTGTTTATTTTCTGTTTTATTAAACTCTTGGATACTCATATTATGTATGAGTAGTCACACGAATTCTGGATGAGCTTTGGAGCAGGAGGCTTCAGCGTGTAGATATATAGATAGAGTTTCCGCCGTGTGTTATTCTGTATAGTTGTTCTTGTATTGTATATTAGACATAAATGTTATAACCGTCTAAATTGAGATGTATAGTTGTGTACTCTGATGTATATGATACCATGTATATGTTATATATTATATTTCATTCATTCCGCTGTAAGATTTTTATGTGTTGTTGTTCCTTCTTCTCTTTCTTTTCTTCTTCTATCTCTTTCTTTCTTAAATAGTGATGCGTCTTTCTAGTGTTAGAAAGTCGGGTCGCTACAACTTTAATACAATCGAAAGGTTTCGAAAGAAATATTTTAAAGTGTTAGAAAGCCAGGAGCCTAATACTTTGTAGAAAGATTTTAATGCTTTCGAAGGAGGTTATCCTACGAAGTCGAAAGCATGTAACCCAAACTCATTTTTAAGGAAAAACCCATGGCTAAAATCAAAGGAGTTTTGAAATGATTTTAAGAAGAAGCTTTCCTCGATAAAATTATATATTAAAGGTATTAGCCATGTTTTGTATGAAAGGTGTTTCAAGGACACTAAACCCACAGGAGTGGTATTGTTTTGTAATTATGTTTGCTTCTTCAACTATGAATATATTTACATTATAATGGACCCATAACTATATTTTGGGGATAAAGGGTAGAAGAACCAGCTAAGTTAACTCAGTGGTGAATATAAATTGATTAAACTCCTGGATGAGTAGAATTACATTCAAGAGGTCAGGGAGATCAGAATATAGGATGCCTAAATATGAAAGTTGTCAGGGAAACATGTTCATAGTGCACCCATGAAAACTATGATTAGGAAGTTATTGGAGTTGCCAATAGGTTCATACTGATCCCATAAAAACTATGTTATAAAGAGTGGTTGGCTGGGGCCGATTAGTTTATAGTGCACCCATGAAAACTATATCCGGATTAAGTATTGACAGTTGTCACTGTGTTCCTAATTAACCCATGAAAACTAGGGTAAGAGAGAGGTTATTAGAGTCACCAATAGGTTCAATGGAACCCATGAATTAATTACATTAATTGGCAGCGGCTAATATGTTCATAGTGCCTCCATAAAAATTATGAAATAGGACAAGGAGTCTATATATTATATAAAGGTTATTAGTAAGTCCACGAAAACTAATAGGTTAATAATAATCATAGAAACTATAAATGAGAACGGTAGTCAGAATGAATGGGGATGGGTAATCCAAAATTGATTTATTTGTTTTGCATATCATCTTATATTGTTTTAACCATTGTGGATGCATGAGCACAATATATGGTTTTATAAAGATTTTAAGGTACTAATGAAGGAAAAACCCATTCAGCTAAGCAGTGTGGTCTTACTGGATATCTAAATGATTTGAGATGGTAGATTATTATTCATACCTGGCTTTATATCTGACTCGAAGTTTATGTTTTTCCCTTAAACTCTCGGGTACTCAATTGATTTTGAGTAGTTTGAGAGTTGAGGTTTTCAGGCACCTCATTAGACAAATAAAGCTTTCGGAGATGTGTAAGAGGCATGTTAGCAATTTAGAGTTCTCTTTTATTTGATTCTGCCGTGTTGTTTGCGATGGCAAAGTTGTTATATTGCCTATATATATATGTACACACACATATCATTCAAGGGGCATCTTCATATGTTGCTCCTGGCGTATGTTGTAATAAATATATTTTCTCTGAATGTTATTTGCGATTGTGGGATTATGTAATGAATTGAAAATATTTTGAATAAAATGTGATTTTGTTTAAAAAAAATCCATATTCATGTGTTTCTGTGCATCAGTGAATCTAATATTATTTGGTCGTCGAGAATTAATAACTGTGGATGATGTAACGACCCAGAATTTGTGTCATTTAAAATTCGTATATCTAATTGATTTTGAATATTAACAAGTAAAATTTGTAAGTTGAATAAATTTTATTTCGAATATAGTGATTTAATTGGATAATTAAATCGATAATTTAATATCGAAATTACAGAAATAATTGGAAATTGGGTTTAGTGTGATTGAAATTGATTTTTAAAGTTATGTTAAATCATATTGGAGTTAGAACGATATTTAGAACTTTTAAAATTGAATTAAAAGTTAATTTGCAGAAATTGAATATTTTAATATTTAATTCACGAGTTAAAATAGCCATTTTTCAAACATTCTCGAATTTCGACGAAACTAGTTTCATCGGATCTGTAATGTTAAATTATTGTATGGTTTCAAATTTCGTGTTAATCGGATTTACGGTTTGTCCGGGGCAAGCTAAAACGTGTAGAAATCGATTCGAGTGAATTTTGAATTTAAACAGTCGATTCAAAAACTTATCTTTCAAATTTGATCAAATTGGCTCTCGATATATATTCCATTGCGTACGGAATAGAGGTAAAACATTATAAACGCCAGGCGGCATGTTTCGTTTGGAGTTCGGAAAAATTTCGGGTGAATAGTGCACGAAAATTTTCTATAAAAGGACCTCAATATTTCATTTTTACACTAAACCCTAATTTCAAGCTTCAGGCCGCCACTTGTAATATTAATGGTCGAAAATCTCTTTCAATCTTCCTCAATTCTCTTCAAATCCGTGAATGAATATGAGAAACTATCAACTACAATGTTGTAGAGCACTTTGCGAACTACGAATCCAACGGTTGTGATCAAAATCAAAGCCACGGATCAACAGCAAAATAGGTTGGAGCGCGTCACAGTCGCGCATGAAATTCGAGCTAAAGATGAGGCCGAGTATCACGTGTTCACAGCCGAAGGTGGCTCGCGTGGTGGGTTTCGTCGTGGTGTAACCTGATCATCGTGAAACCGAGTCGTTTGGTCGTGAAAATTCGAGAATCAAGGGTGGCCATGGGTTTTGTAATAGACGTGCGCGACTTTTTAACTGGGAAGAAGAGAATTTGCGTGTAACGACCGAGATTTGCCTCTAGGAATGTACGGCTATTATGGTGTAGGGTTTGAAAATAAAATTAATTTGTAAATTAAATTATGTTATAAATTGTACGATGTTTAGAATACGATAACTTGTTCATACGAGGTCGGAATTTGACGAAACGAATTGCGTTGGATTCGTTTTGTCGAGCACTACGCAATGGAGCTGGTTTGGAGTTGTTTGGAGCTAGTGATAATTTTTGATAAAATTAAACGCATGTTTAATTTTATTCGAAATAAAACGCTACAACTGTTATCGGAAACTCAAGGTGAGAACTTCTCACTCAATCGAAGTTGTTTCGATTTAAATTTTAAATAGTTAGATTTAAAATTACTTGATTGTGTGATTGAATAATAAATTACTATCTGTTCTATTGAAATAGACCCTATACGCCATATATTAAACGGATGTTATTTATTAAAAACATATATCGCGATAATTCCATCTTGATTGGAATTGGTATTATATATGTACTTGGAGTTGATTTTCCCGCATTATATAGTGGATGAGACCCTATTGCGCCGCATAATAGCGGATAATATTTTTATGAACCCATATACAGCGATATTCCATATTGGAACGGAATTGGTATTGTGCTAACATCTGTGGATGCAAGGAAACAGGTTGGAGAGCTCCGACTGGATTCCTCAATAGTAATTGATTTATTTACAGATATTGTGATATATTCTGTTATCATATTGATATATGATGTTTGGATGCCGTGATTGATATATTTTTTGCTGTTGCAGCATTGGGCCTATTTTTGGAGTTTTAAAAATGTTAAAGTAACAATTTCAAATTTAAAAGGATTTTAAAGTGAAATTTTTTAAAGTATACGTTTTATTTAAATTTTGGAATTAATTCATTTTAAATAAACAAACGTGATAATTTTAATGTTTTAAAATTTATGATTTTTGAGAAATATAGTTAAAATGTGATTTTTGAAATATATAGTTAATGAATTTTATAAAATAGATTAAATTGAGATTTTTGAACTATTATAAACGGTTTATATAAAAGATTTATAAAAATTAATATTTATAAATTAAAAATATTAGAATTTTAAAACGAGTTTTTATAAACGTTAAAATGTAGTATAAATGGGTTTTATAAGTAAATAAGATTTACGGATTTATAATTGATGAAGTTATTAAAGAATTAATTTTCTAAATAAGAGGTTTATAAATGGATTTACTTATAATTTGGATTTGGCAATTAAATAAGATATGATAGAATCTGTAAATAAAGTGACTTTTTATAACTTGAATTTTTTATAAAATATAAATGTGAATTTATAAACATTGATTTATAAATTCAAGATTGATTGAATTTGATAAGTTAATTTTTATAGCTTATTAAAGGAGTATATTCACGATTTTAGGACAGTGGATAATTTTTAAATTCAATATGTAAAAGTATTGAATTTGGTTAATGATTTATATTCACGATTTTGAACAGTGAATAATATATTGAAGGAAAGTTTAGGGAGTGATCTTTTAAATGGAATTAAAATGATTTGAAGTTGTTTTAAAATGTGTTATGGATCGAAATCCTAGATTTCAACATTCATTGTTGAAATAGACATTTTTGAGAAATAAGGAAAGAATTGACTATAATACTGTTGTTATAGTAAATGATTTCCGAAGGGAAATGTTTTTGTATAGTATTGGGATTTATATATCTATCTTAATTTCGAATGCCTATACTGGTGATTTTGGGTTGTTGTAACGATGTTTTGCGCAACATTCGTTTTGACTCAAATAAATGTGTTTAAGAGAATGTTTTCCTTAAAAGAATAAAATATATACTTAATCGTGTTTTAAGTATATTGAATATTTTATAAGTATTGAAAATAAATGGATTTGTGGGTTACTTATTGTTAAATAAGTATTTGGAAATGTTTTTCCAATATGAAGTGAAATATTTTGAGATTATCTTTTTAAAGATAAATTGAAGAGAATATTTGGCAAGTTATTAAATTTATGGAAGATTAATAACAAGGGCCTAATGATTGTTATGGTGCTGGATATTTGATTGTGGGCTTTGATAGTTAAATAACCGACTATCAATATTTACCTTTAAATAGGTATTTGATGTGATTTGCTTGAATTTGAGTGCTACACTTATTTTTAAAATAATCGCTCATTACTCGGTTTAGCCGGGAGAGGACCTTTGTGTCATAAATCCCATTCCGAATAAGTAATATGTCGAAATGGATAGCATTTGAAGACCGGTGTTGAAGACCGAATATTTATGAAAACGGAAGGATTACCGTCGAACGTTTCTGCATCGGCTGATCTCCGATATAGAAATTTTATCACCCTTTGTGATGGGAAATCCGGTCGTGATTAGTGAATATCCGGATTGCAAGGTCTTCTTTGGAAGCGCCTTCGGTTTTGTTCGAACCCAGAATAGACTTGTGTGGATGTGTGTCTGACATTACAATTTGAGATGTAAAGCTGGTTTCTATCAAATATATTTCTGTTGGTGGCGGAGAATTTATTCTCTTAGCTTAACACCCTTCTCTGAGACGTACGAGCTCAGAGGTTATGTAGTCGATGGTTACTTGTGATATATTCCCAAATTGGTAATGTGGCATACGAAGTGCTGCTGAGCATTTGTTGAGCAAAGCGTGGCTTTTGTAAAAAGCGTAGCTTTGTGGATGAGACTTCGTCGAACCTCACATCCCGAAAATAGTCAAAACAGGAAATATGCGGCAAGGTTATTAGGGGATCGCGTCCCCTTAGTGTATGTCATTTCCTTATGGATAGAGGTGGTATTATGGTATGGAGCCATGATACTTAACCTATGTTTTTGCTGCAAACTTATTACTTTGTGGTTGTTGGTGAATCTCGGGATTTAGGTCGGTTATGACCGGGGGATGGCATATTCGTGTCAGTAGTTACCCAGGTAGGGGTAACCCGGCCTTGTGTTGGCAGAGATCTAACCGTAATGTTAGGTTAGGTTCTCGGGGCGTCTTTCCAGAGGCGTACCTATGTGGCAATGGGAAGTTCCTTGGCCTGACCATTTGTTGGAAATCCAAACTCCAATACGAAACCTTGTACGGTGTTAGTTGTAGAACCTGCCATATTTTTTATGGTGGCGCCCCAATCTTTAGATGGTTGCTATAGTAGGCATACGATAATGGTCGTATGTTGGCTAAGATTTATATCATTACTTTCGAAATGTTTTCCTACACTCTGTACTTATAGTAGTAATATCAAAGAAAAATTTCTACGTATCAAGCATATTTGACTTTCATAAGGAGAAATCTCCTCCGATTCTACGTTTGCATTGTGTGTGTGGGGGGGGAGGCCTTATGGTAGTCTCATTTTCTAAAAAGCATTGTGAATCAAATTTAAAAATATTTCTTTGTTTATTTTTAATGATAAACTGTTTAAGTTCTCCCACCAGTCCCATAACTGACCTGGAGTTTATTGTTCTCTTCCTAAACTCTGGGTGCCCACCAATTTTAACACGGGCAGTCTAAAGTTAGGTTATCAGGATATTCTGGGATTCAGGAGTTGCTGTGGAGATCAGGAGCAGGCTGGATGGCTTGGCGTATCAATAAGTATATAGTATTTCCTTTTCGCTGTTTGTTGTTGTAAACTCTGATAATGTAATGTAATATGATGTAATGTAATAACTGATATAGTTCTTTGTTTTAAAGATATTCATTTATCTATTATATGTTGTTCCGTTGCGATTGTGAGATTCTGATGTTGTTTATGTTGTTTTCTTTTTCTTTCTTTCTTCTTCTATTTTCTACCTCTTCTATAACCCTAACGGTACGGTTTTCCGGCCTTCGATTGCTCGGCAGTTGATACAGTGGACGTATTCATGTCGACCTTCGTGGATGAAAAATCGCACTCGTTACATTTGGTATCAGAGCATTTGGATAAGCGACAACCATGGCTCTGTTGGGAATTACTCATTAGAGATAGAGTCAGCAGTACTCTAGAATGAATATGAGTGTAATAATAGCTATGAGCGCGTACTTGTTAGTGAATATGAAAAATTGTTTTGTATTGTGTTGACTTATCGGTTGATTGTTTATAGATTCTGGTCGGTGCAGTCTGGACAACTGTTTCGATAGGGGTTTCTAAACTCTTAAACAAGATAAACCGGCATAGTATCATTTTAAATTGGGTAAATGAAATAATTCTACCTTGATTATATTTTATATATAAGGGAATAATTTTTCAGGAATTATTAATGAGTATATAAATTGATTGTTTGGTTATTGAAAATGTAAGAATATATATAAGTTAATTAAAAGAATAAATTGTATAAGCCAAATAATTATAAGTATGGAATTATAATTAATGTGATTTACAATTGTGAAATAATCTTATGTATAAGAAGTGAAACCATATGAATATATTTATAAATATGATTTGTAATTTGAAGTAAAATTCTAGAGGAATATTTGGAAATGTTTTAAAAGGATTTGCAATTTGGAAAAGATTAAGTCCCTTTTGAGTTTGAAAATGGTTTTTCAAAGGTTTGGGAAAATGTTTTATTTGAGGGATAAAAGCTCTAAACTCTTTTCGGTCGCTGGAAAATAATTCCGATGATGATTGCAACATCATCGGTGTTCATTTTCGGGTTTTCAAAAGAGGGATTGCTGCCAAATTGTTTTAAATAAAAGTTGTTTGGAAAATTTTGAAAACTATAAATTTGATTTTGAGTTGAAAGTTAAACGATATTAGTTGGTTTTGAAAGATTTAAAAGACTCTGGAATGTCATATAAAATGGTTGGAATACAATTATTAAGTTGGAAAATAAATTGTGAATGAATAAATAAAATTTGCAAGTGCAAGAAAATGAAATTGATATCCATTTCGAATTTGTAAGTAAATAAAATTGGAATTGGAATATGAATTGGATTTATAAGTGGAAATTTAAGTTAAGTTAAACAAATGATGTTTGAAATGGAATATAACTTAAGTGATGTTGAATGAAGTTGATTTTGGTACCGAAGTAAATTATTAAAGTGAAGTGATGAATATGAACTTGAGTTATATAAATGAAATTCAACCTTATTTGTTAAATGAATTAGCAATTGAATTAATGAATGAATTGAATGTAAATCAATTGAATGCAAATAAATTCATATGAGATAATGGATGTAAGTGTTTATTCATTAAAGCTAATGGAATAGAGGATTGAATAATTGAATTAAAGTCAATTAAATGTGTTAAACCAAATTGAATGTGAATTTAATAATTTGGTTATGTTGGTTATGATTTGGTTGTTATATGATTGTTAGTTGATTGTATATAATTGATTAAGTGTTAATGAAGTTGAATTGATAAAAAAATTGAAAGCTATGAAATTTAATTTGATTTGGAAGTGAACCAACTTGAATATGAATTAGTGAATGTGAACTAATTGAATATGAATAAAAGAATGTTAGTAAAGTCCAATGATAATGAATCAATTGTGAATAAATTGAAAAAAAAAACCAATTCAATGAATATTAATGAGAAGTGAATTTATATTGATTTGGTTATGGATTTGTTGGATGTTAGTTGGATGATAGTTGAGTGGTTGCATTTGTTGTTTCGTTGTAGTAGTTATGTTGGCACATGTAGTTGTTATGTTGCTATATGTTGTATATTGATATTGCTTTCATATATGCATGTTTCTCATTGTTGTTGAGTGTTTAATAGGTGTAGATTGCGCTTGCTTCGCATTTGGAGCTCGCTTTCGCGCTATATTAGCCGTATATGCTCGCTAATAATATATAAGGTACATATCTCGGATTACATATCGTACTTTTACACTTTTTTTCCCTACGGGATGCCTCGTTACTTGATGAGATATATGTTTGTGATATATATACTATCATTTTTTTTTGGATCAAGCCGCGCAAAGGAGGCTATGGCGAATTTTTCTGAAAATTTAAGGCGTTAGAATATTTTTGAGAAAATTGGAAATTTTTTGAAAACTATAGTTTTGATTTTGAGTTGAAAAGTTAAACAATATAGTTGGTTTTGAAAAGATAACTAAGTATGATTTGAAAACTTAGTTAAGTTATTGCAAGAAGTTTAACTATTGGATTTTGGGAAAGTTAAACACTTAAGTAGATTTGAAATTTAATTTGAACAATTTGTTTTGAAAAGTCAATGGATTCTGTAACTTTTTCTTACTTGGTAATTGCGAGGACGAAATTCTTTTAAGGGGGGAAGTTTGTAACTATCTAGAATTTCTGTCATTTAAAATTTGTATATTTAATTGATTTTGAATGTTAACAAGTAAAATTTGTAAGTTGAATAAATTTTATTTCGCATATAGCGATTTAATTGGATAATTAAATCGATAATTTAATATTGAAATTACAGAAATAATTGGAAATTGGGTTTAATGTGATTGAAATTGATTTGTAAAGTTATGTTAAATCATATTGGAGTTAGAACGATATTTTAGAACTTTTAAAATTGAATTAAAAGTTAATTTGCAGAAATTGAATATTTTAAAATTTAATTGACGAGTTAAAATAGCCATTTTTCAAACAGTCTCGGATTTTGACGAAACTAGTTTCATCGGATCCGTAATGTAAAATTATTGTATGGTTTCAAATTTCGTGTCAATCGGATTTACGGTTTGTCCGGGGCAAGAAAAAACGCGTAGAAATCGGTTCGAGTGAATTTTGAATTTAAATAGTCGATTCAAAAACTTATCTTCCAAATTTGATCGAATTGGCTCCCGGTATATATTCCATTGCGTTCGGAATAGGGGTAAAATATTATAAACACCAGGCGGCATGCTTCGTTTGGAGTTTGGAAAAATTTCGGGTGAATAGTGCACGGAAATTTTCTATAAAAGGACCTCAATATTTCATTTTTACACTAAACCCTAATTTCAATCTTCAGGCCGCCACTTATAATATTAATGGCCGAAAATCTCTTTCAATCTTCCTCTATTCTCTTCAAATCCATGAATGAATATGAAAAACTATCATCTACAATGTTTTAGAGCACTTTGCGAACTACGAATCCAACGGTTGTGATCAAAATCAAAGCCACGGATCAACAGCAAAATAGGTTGGAACGCGTCACAGTCGCGCATGAAATTCGAGCTAAAGATGAGGCCGAGTTTCACGTGTTCACAGCCGAAGGTGGCTCGCGTGGTAGGTTTCGTCGTGGTGTAACCTGATCATCGTGAAACCGAGTCGTTTGGTCGTGAAAATTCGAGAATCAAGGGTGGCCATGGGTTTTGTAATAGATGTGAGCGACTTTTTAACTGGGAAGAAGAGAATTTGCGTGTAACGACCGAGATTTGCCTCTAGGAATGTACGGCTATGATGGTGTAGGGTTTGAAAATAAAATTAATTTGTAAATTAAATTATGTTATAAATTGTACGATGTTTAGAATACGATAACTTGTTCATACGAGGTCGGAATTTGACGAAACGAATTGCGTTGGATTCGTTTTGTCGAGCACTATGCAATGGAGCTTGTCTGGAGTCATTTGGAGCTAGTAATAATTTCGGGTAAAATTAAAAGCACGTTTAATTTTATTCGAAATAAAACGCTACAACTGCTATCGGAAACTCATGGTGAGAACTTCTCACTAAATCGAAATTGTTTCGATTTAAATTTTAAATAGTTAGATTTAAAGTTTCTTGATTGTGTGATTGAATGATAAATTACTATCTGTTGTATTGAAATAGACCCTATACGCCGTATATTAAGCGAATGTTATTTATTAAAAACATATACCGCGATAATTCCATCTTAATTGGAATTGGTATTATATATGTACTTGGAGCAGATTTTCCCGCATTATATAGCGGATGAGACCCTATTGCCCGCATAATAGCGGATAATATTTTTATGAACCCATATATCGCGATATTCCATATTGGAACGAAATTGGTATTGTGCTAACATCTGTAGATGTAGGGAAACAGGTTGGAGGGATCCAACTGGATTCCTCAACAGTAATTGATTTATTTACAGATATTGTGATATATTCTGTTATCATATTGATATATAATGTTTGGATGCCGTGATTGTTATATTTAGTGTTGTTATAGCATTGGGCCTATTCTTGGAGTTTTAAAAATGTTAAAGTAAAGATTTCAAATTTAAAAGGATTTTAAAGTGATTTTTTTTTAAAGTATACGTTTTATTTAAATTTTGAAATTGATTCATATTTACTACTAATAATGAGAATACCATAAGCCAACTTCAACCGTGTCTTTTTGAAATACCCGAAATGCCCTCATCCTTTCCGCTCCGTCCCTCTCACCTGCATTCTCGCCTCAGAAACCAAATTCTATTCCTACCTAATTTCCCCATTCTCATATCTAGATGGAGCCCCAATTCATAAAATGTAAATAACCTCCACGAAATCGATTTCACTTACCCGACAATCCTAAAAACTAAATTCCTAAGATTGGCTACACTCACCTCTGATTACCAATCGATTTCCAAACCCAGCAACGACAACTAGCAATTAACTCCGATTACCGATGATTGTCTCAACATTTGTTGCATCGACGTCCATCAGCCTTCGGCCATGGGCTTTTTTTGAAGAATTTCCATTAACGCCAACAGTTTTGGGTATTTTTCTCCCTCTGTTACCCTTCGCAGTAACAACGACGATTGGCAACTAATGATGGTTGTCGACTTACGATCCAGCGGATTTGATGACGACTACGCTGAACCATCACTATGTCATTATGCATCAGACATCCATCACGGGTAATTTTTTGCCGACTCTCATTAACATGGATGGATTTTACGCAGTATCATTTAAATTTGAATTCACTTTTACTTCTTAATCCGTTCATTGACGGTTTTGGGCATTTATTCCACATTAACAATAAATTTACGTACTATGATGTTTTATTCATCAATTCATGCGTCTAATTAAGAAAAGAAAACTAAAGACTGCTAAGTCAAGGACTACAGGTCATGGTCTAGTGACTGTTGGCTGTATTCGATGATATGAAAACAACATAGAAATACACATGTTAAAAAAAATTCTATACATAGACATTTTGTAACAGCCCTAGTTTTTAGCTATTTATTTCTTTTAATTTTTTTTGTTTTTAGAAATATAATTTATATAAATTGTGTTTACCAATATTGTTTAAATATTTAATTTAGAGAATTAAACTCGTTAATTTAATATGATTTTTGTAACTAAATTTAAGAAGGAAAAAAAAGGAAATTTTTATAATGTATAATGAAGTGAGTGGTAACTAAATGTTTTGGATATTATCATAATATCTGTTGTTATACCCATTCCCTAAAAATAATGAAAAGGAGAAAATTTGTAACATATTAAAGTAGTTAATTAATTATGTTAATTTGGTAGGTTATGACATGCAAATCATGTTGGTGGAATATTCTCAATTTTGACATATTAATTATGTTAGCAGTGAACATTGTTAAGCAATTTAAAACAATGAAACTTACAATCAATTTATTTGATAAATCTACCTTATTCCTAGTTAGCAATTCAAAACTTGAATAAAGGCACATACGGATATTTTAAAATGGAGTTAATGACAATTAATAGATATTTCAAAAAGAAATTTATGACAATTAATAGAGAAATTAATTGTAAAATTTCAGTAGTTGACCAGAATTAATTTATTGAATAATTAATGCAAATTAATAAAATTGATGAAAGATAAATAAGTTAATTCTTTTGGTTAATGGCATGAGGACACGAGGTTAATCCCCATTTTGTAGGAGAAATCTGCCCGTGTAACCAGTCCGGCTACCAGTGCCTACAAAGCGGACGGATTAATGTGAGGCGTCGCAGGATTGATAATTAACAAAAAGGGTTAATTAACTAATTAAGTTAGTAACCAAATTTGAGTATGTGATTAAAGGAGGATAATTAATTGGTAATATGGTAATTAATTGAAATCAATTAAGGAGGGTAATTAAAAGGGATAAGGTAATCACTTGAAATCAATTAAAGGCAATTAAAGGGGAATTAATTGATTAGAAGAATATGGAAATCAAATTTGCCTTCCTTTGCGCGTGACACAAAATTTTATTCTTTAACATTTTGACATTTGCCTCTTACCATTTGTTTCTTGAGCATGTCACTGTATTCATTTATTCACGCAGCCTTATCCACAAAAATATCAACTCTTCCAATTGCCATTTTTCCTCTCACCTAAATTAAATGCATTCAAAATTTAATCTTGCCTATCTTTGCAAATTTTCGCATACCCATTATATCTCTCTGTTTCCACTGCGTTTGTTTTGCAATAAATAAATTTTTCGAACCATTGATCAAGTAAATATTTATGTAAGCATTTATTACTTTTGCCTTTTCAGTTAAAAGCTTTTTCATTGCTTACCATAAATCACGCAAGAGCTCAAGTTTTGCTTCCTCAATCAAATCTGTTCAAATTTGCAGTAACGCATGCTTTAAATTTAGATTATAACTGGTATAAATCACGCAAGCTATCTAAAAAAAAAAAATCCAAAAGAGTGATATCGTTCAAACATAAAACTGGAAAGAGAAATCAACGCATGCATTTATCACAATTTTCGTGTAGCGTTCAAACAAGAAGAACTGGAAATAAATCTCTTGCCTAAACGCATGCACTCAAAAATCAACGCTTGCATTTATTTCTTACGTTTTCAAACCTGCCTATTTATCTCCCCTTTTTATTTCGCAAGTTTATCTATAAATACTTTGCCTCATTCACATAAGTTTTCATATCTCCTTGTTTGTCCATCTCTGGTACAAGCTTCTATCAGGTAAATAATTTGCATTGTTTATTTCTTTGCTTCTTCCAATTTTCCTTCCTCCTTCTTGTGTTCTCTGATTTCCTTGCTCGGCTACTTCCCCATCATGCCGTGCCATTTATAAATACATATAGAACTTTGTTAGTAGTAGGCTGGAAGCAATGATATAAATTGATTGTAGGAAGCTAGACTATGGAATTAGTGTAGTTATGATGTAGTTAGTGGTATTGTGGATTTGGATAAGTGCAGTTTGAAGAGGAAGGCATAGAAAAAAAAAAGAATTACAATTTAATAATGGAGAAGATAAATTGATAAGGAGAAAATGATATGAAATGTTGTTTAATTCAAATAAACAATATTGTATGAATAAATCTTGGGTGAATATAATAAAATGACATTTATTTCAATTTTTAATGGTTGAAATAAATTTAAGATGGTTAAAAATAAATTTAACTACTTATTTGAGAATTTGGGTGGATAAATATCAATGGATTGTATTTATTATGGTTAATAAAAGGATATTGGTGATGTATACCAATAATCACCTTTTAATGTTTAATAATAAAAGTAAAAGAAGAAATAATTTGCCTAAACATGATGAACATGTATGTGAAATAAAGTATTATTTAATGAATTCGAATGTAGTTAGTGGCTACATTTGATTAAATCGAATAATTTGAACAGTATTGTGTTTGTTGCCAATATTGTCATTTTATTTAAATAAATATATATGAGAATGAAAATAATTGATCATGATAAATATGATTAAAAATGTGAGAAATAATTTAATAATGTCTAAACATGTATTTGTTTTGTTTGGGTGCATAACATCTTTTTATTCAATCAATTGTATTAAATTTGCAATTTATTTTGCAATTTATTCAATTTATTTTATGCATGCGTACGGTTGAAGTATGGGCCTAGGATATGTTGAGACGGTTAGCGGGTTGTAGTAGTCGAGCAAGTTGAACTAAATTTCTTTTATTCTATTCGTTCCAGTTGTTCTGAAATTTTGCTTTGACCGTAATTTTTAAATTCGCATACTTGGTATTTGGATCTTATAGATTTAAGTCAAGGCTTTGCATCCGCCGAAGTTTGATCGTGCTTTCCGTTTTTTTTTTCCGAAGTAGATACCGTGTTTGATTTAGATCCACTGCAGCGTTTAAGGTGAGTATTTCTCACCAGACATATGTACATATATTTTGTGAATTATCGCAAGTGTATGTGTAAAAATTTTATTTAAATATTATCTGTCTGTAGTATAACGTAGAATGATGAATCCCATTTAAATTGACACCTCATCAGTTATTATCTGTTGTATTATTTCTGCAGTTATATTATATTATTGTTTATTTACTGCTTAAATCACCACTGCAAGTTCCCTGTTAAATTTAGATTGTTGTGGGCTGAAATGATAGGCCTAAATGATGATTACTGTGCTATTATTATGTTAACTGTTTAACTGTTAACTTGGGATTGCGGGTTTGAAATGATAGAACCCGGGGTTTGTAAATTACGGATTGAAATGATATAAATCCGTATCACTTGACCTAGGCTAGAAAACTATATACAGGCCCGTGGTCCTTATAATATTTTCTGAAATATTTAAAATTATTTTGGAAGTTAAATATTTGATTTAATATCTTTAAAGGATTTTATATTGATTTTGAATGAGTTATAAATGTTAATAAATAAATAAATAAATATTTGAATAAAATTTTGGAATATAACTTATTTTGGAAATTCTGGATTTTTGAAAGGATAAGATTTCAGTTAAGAAATATATATATAAGTTATATTTGGAAATATTTATTAAGTTAAACAATCTACTAAAGCATTTAAATGCTGTCTTTTGAAATTGGACTAGTTTTACCCGTAACTTTAGGTAGCATTTCCTAAGTGCTATAGAATCTGGAATTTGATTGTTTTGAAATTTAAGGAATTTGATAAATTATATTTATGTTTAAGTTTTGGAGACCTTTAAGATATGAGATTTATAACTGGATTTTTCTTAATAAATTTAAGATGAACATTCTAGTGTTAAGTAAATTTTGAAATTATTTAATGGCATAATTTTGGAGTTTTATCTATGGAATTTATGGGAATATTCAAGACGAAATAATAAACACTAATTTGTTGAAAGAAAAAAATATCCAACCTTAGTTTTGAATATTAATACTCCAATTGGATATATATAGGAATTGAAATGGTCTTGGGAACATGAAGTGATATTTAAATTATGGTTTAAAATAAAGAAATATATTTGTAAAGCTATGTAAATTATCTTCTTTACAAAGTAACCATAAAGTTAAACCATTTATTCTATATACCGTTGAATGTCCAAACCATTGTGTTTGGGAGTTATGGTTTTAAAGTAAAATTTCCAAAATATTATGTTTTGAAGATATAATTTAAATATTTGGTTTCCAGATATTATAAATTTTAAGCAGTATGGTTTTTGGAAAAGAATTATACTTGAATATAACGGTATCATATTGTTTTGGGTTTTGAATGATATCGTGTTTATAGTTTGAAATAGAAATGTTTATTTTGGTTTTAAAGTATAAACTGTTTTAAAAGACCACGGTGTTATAATAACGATGGGTTGGCAAAGAGACCGGGATCGGATATGGACATACTCTCTGTCGATACCGAAAACCACTTTGACTAACCAGAATGAAGTAGGTTGGTGGCGACGTTTCCTGTAAGGTAAATACGTGGACCCGACTCCCGTGAGTTGGCATAAGGTGGCTAAAACAGGAGCGATCGACGGGTTAATGAGGTCATTCCTCTGATCGGACACTCCTCTTCGATATTATACTATGACTTTGGATTGATTCAGTGGCCACTTCTATTTTGATTTGGGGAGTTGTTTCGAGGTGGGCGGTTGCTGCGGCTTCGCGTTACCATCGGCCCGGATGCGTAATTGGTATATCTACCCTGGCATTGCCTAGTTGTGCCGTGTCACCTACCATACCGCGCCTTGTACGAGTTTAGATTTCTCCC
The DNA here is from genome assembly GCA_030765085.1 of Allium cepa. Lineage (NCBI taxonomy): Eukaryota > Viridiplantae > Streptophyta > Magnoliopsida > Asparagales > Amaryllidaceae > Allium > Allium cepa. The sequence goes on from CM060941.1 coordinate 8,473,547, forward strand.
GTAGCCCGTGTGGTATCCTCTAGTTGCTTCCCGATCAGGAGGAGCTATGATATTGGATGGACTACTGGGACTATTACGTGTTAAGGTGGAAAATGTAAAGCCTTAACGCTACTTAAAAGTAAGTTTATTTTATAAATAGACACTAGTATAATAGCGCAATATACTACATAGTAAATAGTTTGACGGATCCTTAGAGGATGGGCGGTCCCAAGCACCCTTTAAGTTACTTGCTCTATATTACAGTACACTTGAATTAGCTTACATTATATAAGTATGTATGTCCTGACTCGAGTGTTATGTTTTATTTTTACGCTCGGGTCAGCCTGAGTTGCAGTTTCAGTTTCTCTCCGGAGTTATGTCATCCCGTAGATCATTCATACTGCCGGAAGCCTTTCAGTCTTTATCTTATTTGCAATCAATCAAATTGGAAGACTCTGTTTCTATTTATGTCTACAGCTGTATTGCAGATTCTAAACTATGTAAATTCTATTTGGTTAAAGTTTTATAGTGGCTTCATGAACCACTGTATATTTTATTTCCGCTGTGAGTTCTGATATATGTATGTGATTCTGTGATTTATTTACTACATATTCTGAGTTTTGCCAAATTTATTTTACAACGCAGTATTTTGAACAATTCAAGTCCGACATGTGCGGATGCGAAGGGTTGAAAATACTGGGTCGTTACATTTGGTATCAGAGCTTTGGTTCTAGGCAAAACTTAGAATGTATGGTAAATTTGATTTACAGAATCACGTTCATTCGAGATTGAACCACTCTCTTTTCGAATTTTGGAACATTCCCTACGGTTCCAAAGCTCATTCGTATCCCTCACTTTTTCATCTGCTTTAGATTCTGGAGTATCTCATAACTCCACTTCGGATGATCTTTATTGTAAATTGGCGGTCTCGCCATTATTCTAATAAAGGGGTGAAACTCCTTTACCATTAGCATTGATTCACCGGAGATTTATATTTATCCTCGGTTTATATGCTAGTATCTTTGGTTATTCCAAATTCTATCTCTTCGGATCAAATGTAGATTTACCCCAACCACATCGATATGGCTCTTTAAGTCACGGATGACTAGGTCAAGGTTGTCCGCGACTTATATAGACTTACCCAGTTTCCTTATTCTGATCTTCTGATTTCAATTTATCTTGAATTCTATTTGATTTGAGTTCATCAAATTTGAGTCTCTATCCTGGTTTGAGAAGTTTATTCCTATATTTGAAATTAAAATCTAATATTATATATATGAGTATAATTTTCAAAATTTTATAATTAATTTAACTAGTTGTCAAGAGATAATAGTTTTGATTTTATTTATGGTGTTGTAAGCCATGTGTTTGTCTAATAAATAAGTGAATATAAAACAATGGTTATAAATTAATTTGGAAACAGAAATGAATTTAAAACTAAAACTTGAGAATTAAATTTCTGATGATTTCAAACCTTGTGTTTAAATTTTAAAAGGATGTAATAAGTATTTTTGTATAGAAATTTGTTTCCAAAGAAATTTTAAAATTAGTGCTTTTCTCTTTGTCGCTGGAAAATAATTTCGGTGATGACTGCAGCATCATCGACATTCATTTTCGAGTTTCGAAGTGAAAAGACCATTCTGTAGTCTGGCTACAGTGTTTCCTTGAGATTTTAATTGATTTGAATTTCTAAAGTATGACTTAATATATATAGATATATAATTTAAATTTGATTTGACATATTAGGTATATATATTTAGTTATCTCTAAATGGTTTGAAGGGAATCAGGAATTTAATTCTTAAAGTTTATCTTGAGGAAGGAAAATAAATATAATAACAAAAATTTGAATAAAAAGGTTCCAATTGGAGATAATTAAATTGAAAGTTTTATTTGTATAACACCCAATTTCATTTAATATAACTTACCTTGATTTTCAAAAGTTAACATGTAATTGGATAATATACAATATAAAAGGATTTTATGAATAAAATTTGAGTGGTTATAATAAATATTATACACTTAAATTTTAGTTATAAAAGATTAATGGGGATAAATAAGGAAAAGGAATTTAAGGAATTTTATTCAAATGTCTTAATAATCAAATTAATTTAATATGGAGCCGTAAATCTAACCAAGAGATTTTAATAAAAGGTTATTTCCTGAAATGAATATGTTTGTGTAATAAACAAGGTATCTTTGAATAAGGAAAATATATTTGAAAGGGATATTTTTGGAGTAAGGATTATATATTTTCAAATCATAGTTTAATTGATGTCTAAATAAATAGTTAAGACGTATTCTAATATCACTAAATTTTGATAATTGAGAATTGGTTTTCAAATGGAAATTCAAGGGTAACTTATGGAAGGAATATCTTATTTATAAGATAAGTATTTTTAATAAAGTGTTAGGTTATTTGTTAAAATTCAGAGTTAAGTACATAATAAACTGATTAGGAATACTATTATATCTACTATAGCATATTATGAGTGCTGCTGTTTCTAAAAATAAAATGTTTTGGAAATTTTTTTTATAAATGAACTTAGGAATATTTCAACCTTGAAATGAATATTGTTTGGCATTGAATTTAAAAGGTATAAATGAAGATTATTTTAAAGGTATTATGATTTTAGTAGCATGATTTCCAAATTTATAAATTTAATGATTTCAAAGCATTATGATTGCAAATTTATTATCTTATTTGTTTTCAAACTATCTTTAAGTGTCCTTGGTTTCCCTATCTGCTACAGAATGAGGAGGCTATTGCTTATACCAGTCTATTTAGAAATCTTTTCTATAATCTTTAAAAATCTTTGTTACTCATCGGGGCCTGAGCACCGCTTACCACCCATAGACCGACGGTCGAACTGAAAAGAGTGAATCCTATTCTAGAAGATCTTCTTCGTGCTTCAAATCCGGAACTATTCGTTTAAAATTCTTGTTTATCTAGCTTATCTTCCTTTGTTTCTTTTCTTTTGTTCCTTTTCGAGGACGAAAAGTTCTTAAGTGGGGGAGAGTGTAACAGCCCTAGTTTTTAGCTATTTATTTCTTTTAATTTTTTTGTTTTTAGAAATATAATTTATATAAATTGTGTTTACCAATATTGTTTAAATATTTAATTTAGAGAATTAAACTCGTTAATTTAATATGATTTTTGTAACTAAATTTAAGAAGAAAAAAAAAAGGAAATTTTTATAATGTATAATGAAGTGAGTGGTAACTAAATGTTTTGGATATTATCATAATATCTGTTGTTATACCCATTCCCTAAAAATAATGAAAAGGAGAAAATTTGTAACATATTAAAGTAGTTAATTAATTATGTTAATTTGGTAGGTTATGACATGCAAATCATGTTGGTGGAATATTCTCAATTTTGACATATTAATTATGTTAGCAGTGAACATTGTTAAGCAATTTAAAACAATGAAACTTACAATCAATTTATTTGATAAATCTACCTTATTCCTAGTTAGCAATTCAAAACTTGAATAAAGGCACATACGGATATTTTAAAATGGAGTTAATGACAATTAATAGATATTTCAAAAAGAAATTTATGACAATTAATAGAGAAATTAATTGTAAAATTTCAGTAGTTGACCAGAATTAATTTATTGAATAATTAATGCAAATTAATAAAATTGATGAAAGATAAATAAGTTAATTCTTTTGGTTAATGGCATGAGGACACGAGGTTAATCCCCATTTTGTAGGAGAAATCTGCCCGTGTAACCAGTCCGGCTACCAGTGCCTACAAAGCGGACGGATTAATGTGAGACGTCGCAGGATTGATAATTAACAAAAAGGGTTAATTAACTAATTAAGTTAGTAACCAAATTTGAGTATGTGATTAAAGGAGGATAATTAATTGGTAATATGGTAATTAATTGAAATCAATTAAGGAGGGTAATTAAAAGGGATAAGGTAATCAATTGAAATCAATTAAAGGCAATTAAAGGGGAATTAATTGATTAGAAGAATATGGAAATCAAATTTGCCTTCCTTTGCGCGTGACACAAAATTTTATTCTTTTAACATTTTGACATTTGCCTCTTACCATTTGTTTCTTGAGCATGTCACTGTATTCATTTATTCACGCAGCCTTATCCACAAAAATATCAACTCTTCCAATTGCCATTTTTCCTCTCACCTAAATTAAATGCATTCAAAATTTAATCTTGCCTATCTTTGCAAATTTTCGCATACCCATTATATCTCTCTGTTTCCACTGCGTTTGTTTTGCAATAAATAAATTTTTCGAACCATTGATCAAGTAAATATTTATGTAAGCATTTATTACTTTTGCCTTTTCAGTTAAAAGCTTTTTCATTGCTTACCATAAATCACGCAAGAGCTCAAGTTTTGCTTCCTCAATCAAATCTGTTCAAATTTGCAGTAACGCATGCTTTAAATTTAGATTATAACTGGTATAAATCACGCAAGCTATCTAAAAAAAAAAATCCAAAAGAGTGATATCGTTCAAACATAAAACTGGAAAGAGAAATCAACGCATGCATTTATCACAATTTTCGTGTAGCGTTCAAACAAGAAGAACTGGAAATAAATCTCTTGCCTAAACGCATGCACTCAAAAATCAACGCTTGCATTTATTTCTTACGTTTTCAAACCTGCCTATTTATCTCCCCTTTTTATTTCGCAAGTTTATCTATAAATACTTTGCCTCATTCACATAAGTTTTCATATCTCCTTGTTTGTCCCTCTCTGGTACAAGCTTCTATCAGGTAAATAATTTGCATTCTTTATTTCTTTGCTTCTTCCAATTTTCCTTCCTCCTTCTTGTGTTCTCTGATTTCCTTGCTCGGCTACTTCCCCATCATGCCGTGCCATTTATAAATACATATAGAACTTTGTTAGTAGTAGGCTGGAAGAAATGATATAAATTGATTGTAGGAAGCTAGACTATGGAATTAGTGTAGTTATGATGTAGTTAGTGGTATTGTGGATTTGGATAAGTGCAGTTTGAAGAGGAAGGCATAGAAAAAAAAAAGAATTACAATTTAATAATGAAGAAGATAAATTGATAAGGAGAAAATGATATGAAATGTTGTTTAATTCAAATAAACAATATTGTATGAATAAATCTTGGGTGAATATAATAAAATGACATTTATTTCAATTTTTAATGGTTGAAATAAATTTAAGATGGTTAAAAATAAATTTAACTACTTATTTGAGAATTTGGGTGGATAAATATCAATGGATTGTATTTATTATGGTTAATAAAAGGATATTGGTGATGTATACCAATAATCACCTTTTAATGTTTAATAATAAAAGTAAAAGAAGAAATAATTTGCCTAAACATGATGAACATGTATGTGAAATAAAGTATTATTTAATGAATTCGAATGTAGTTAGTGGCTACATTTGATTAAATCGAATAATTTGAACAGTATTGTGTTTGTTGCCAATATTGTCATTTTATTTAAATAAATATATATGAGAATGAAAATAATTGATCATGATAAATATGATTAAAAATGTGAGAAATAATTTAATAATGTCTAAACATGTATTTGTTTTGTTTGGGTGCATAACATCTTTTTATTCAATCAATTGTATTAAATTTGCAATTTATTTTGCAATTTATTCAATTTATTTTATGCATGCGTACGGTTGAAGTATGGGCCTAGGATATGTTGAGACGGTTAGCGGGTTGTAGTAGTCGAGCAAGTTGAACTAAATTTCTTTTATTCTATTCGTTCCAGTTGTTCTGAAATTTTGCTTTGACCGTAATTTTTAAATTCGCATACTTGGTATTTGGATCTTATAGATTTAAGTCAAGGCTTTGCATCCGCCGAAGTTTGATCGTGCTTTCCGTTTTTTTTTTCCGAAGTAGATACCGTGTTTGATTTAGATCCACTGCAGCGTTTAAGGTGAGTATTTCTCACCAGACATATGTACATATATTTTGTGAATTATCGCAAGTGTATGTGTAAAAATTTTATTTAAATATTATCTGTCTGTAGTATAACGTAGAATGATGAATCCCATTTAAATTGACACCTCATCAGTTATTATCTGTTGTATTATTTCTGCAGTTATATTATATTATTGTTTATTTACTGCTTAAATCACCACTGCAAGTTCCCTGTTAAATTTAGATTGTTGTGGGCTGAAATGATAGGCCTAAATGATGATTACTGTGCTATTATTATGTTAACTGTTTAGCTGTTAACTTGGGATTGCGGGTTTGAAATGATAGAACCCGGGGTTTGTAAATTACGGATTGAAATGATATAAATCCGTATCACTTGACCTAGGCTAGAAAACTATATGCAGGCCCGTGGTCCTTATAATATTTTCTGAAATATTTAAAATTATTTTGGAAGTTAAATATTTGATTTAATATCTTTAAAGGATTTTATATTGATTTTGAATGAGTTATAAATGTTAATAAATAAATAAATAAATATTTGAATAAAATTTTGGAATATAACTTATTTTGGAAATTCTGGATTTTTGAAAGGATAAGATTTCAGTTAAGAAATATATATATAAGTTATATTTGGAAATATTTATTAAGTTAAACAATCTACTAAAGCATTTAAATGCTGTCTTTTGAAATTGGACTAGTTTTACCCGTAACTTTAGGTAGCATTTCCTAAGTGCTATAGAATCTGGAATTTGATTGTTTTGAAATTTAAGGAATTTGATAAATTATATTTATGTTTAAGTTTTGGAGACCTTTAAGATATGAGATTTATAACTGGATTTTTCTTAATAAATTTAAGATGAACATTCTAGTGTTAAGTAAATTTTGAAATTATTTAATGGCATAATTTTGGAGTTTTATCTATGGAATTTATGGGAATATTCAAGACGAAATAATAAACACTAATTTGTTGAAAGAAAAAAATATCCAACCTTAGTTTTGAATATTAATACTCCAATTGGATATATATATAGGAATTGAAATGGTCTTGGGAACATGAAGTGATATTTAAATTATGGTTTAAAATAAAGAAATATATTTGTAAAGCTATGTAAATTATCTTCTTTACAAAGTAACCATAAAGTTAAACCATTTATTCTATATACCGTTGAATGTCCAAACCATTGTGTTTGGGAGTTATGGTTTTAAAGTAAAATTTCCAAAATATTATGTTTTGAAGATATAATTTAAATATTTGGTTTCCAGATATTATAAATTTTAAGCAGTATGGTTTTTGGAAAAGAATTATACTTGAATATAACGGTATCATATTGTTTTGGGTTTTGAATGATATCGTGTTTATAGTTTGAAATAGAAATGTTTATTTTGGTTTTAAAGTATAAACTGTTTTAAAAGACCACGGTGTTATAATAACGATGGGTTGGCAAAGAGACCGGGATCGGATATGGACATACTCTCTGTCGATACCGAAAACCACTTTGACTAACCAGAATGAAGTAGGTTGGTGGCGACGTTTCCTGTAAGGTAAATACGTGGACCCGACTCCCGTGAGTTGGCATAAGGTGGCTAAAACAGGAGCGATCGACGGGTTAATGAGGTCATTCCTCTGATCGGACACTCCTCTTCGATATTATACTATGACTTTGGATTGATTCAGTGGCCACTTCTATTTTGATTTGGGGAGTTGTTTCGAGGTGGGCGGTTGCTGCGGCTTCGCGTTACCATCGGCCCGGATGCGTAATTGGTATATCTACCCTGGCATTGCCTAGTTGTGCCGTGTCACCTACCATACCGCGCCTTGTACGAGTTTAGATTTCTCCCGTAGCCCGTGTGGTATCCTCTAGTTGCTTCCCGATCAGGAGGAGCTATGATATTGGATGGACTACTGGGACTATTACGTGTTAAGGTGGAAAATGTAAAGCCTTAACGCTACTTAAAAGTAAGTTTATTTTATAAATAGACACTAGTATAATAGCGCAATATACTACATAGTAAATAGTTTGACGGATCCTTAGAGGATGGGCGGTCCCAAGCATCCTTTAAGTTACTTGCTCTATATTACAGTACACTTGAATTAGCTTACATTATATAAGTATGTATGTCCTGACTCGAGTGTTATGTTTTATTTTTACGCTCGGGTCAGCCTGAGTTGCAGTTTCAGTTTCTCTCCGGAGTTATGTCATCCCGTAGATCATTCATACTGCCGGAAGCCTTTCAGTCTTTATCTTATTTGCAATCAATCAAATTGGAAGACTCTGTTTCTATTTATGTCTACAGCTGTATTGCAGATTCTAAACTATGTAAATTCTATTTGGTTAAAGTTTTATAGTGGCTTCATGAACCACTGTATATTTTATTTCCGCTGTGAGTTCTGATATATGTATGTGATTCTGTGATTTATTTACTACATATTCTGAGTTTTGCCAAATTTATTTTACAACGCAGTATTTTGAACAATTCAAGTCCGACATGTGCGGATGCAAAGGGTTGAAAATACTGGGTCGTTACACATTTTGGCTCAGTTTCAATTATCTGTTCAATTTTGGTTCTTTTTTGATGCATTTAATAGGCTAAAAAAGTAGCAATTAGACAATAGCCAGTTAATATAGGATGGATCAAGCAAGTTGTTGAGTATGCTAAAATTTACTAATATGGTAAAATGATATTATGTATATTTTCTTGGTTTGACATGAAAATTAATAAGTTCCTATGAGAAGAAATAGTTATGGATATGTATAGAATATTGAGTTATTATTATTAATAAATATCTTGATTTTTCCATAGTGCTATTTATCCAAAATTAAACAGAATGGGTTAGTCTCAATAAATCATGCTGATTACAAATTACAGTCACAAAAAAATTTCTGGCTTATCTGAGGAATTTGTATCGTTGATCTCAGAAACAATAAAATTGAGCCTATTAAATATTTGGCAATCCAAACTGATTTAAAATTTTAGGCCTGGATCTTATTTTCATAACATTTATTTATTTTTGTTATCAAACTACAAATACTTGGTTAGAGCATATGATTTGGTTGTCATGTCAAATAACGGTTCTGTCCTTAGAGTTTAGTGTCACATTGCATGGTTCTAAAGGAAACATAATGTTTGGTATATTGATGAACTAGCTTGCAGGACACTAATTCTTTATCTATGTCATACCAACATCATGTCCACATATTCAAATAGGTAATTTGTCTCTTTTTCAGTACTGATATGATTGAAAAATAGTTACCCAGTTATGTATTTAACGCAAGTAAAATACGACTGCATAATGTTAACTGAGCCCTATATTTCATGCATAAAAATATTACTAAATCATTATCATGCGGTCTTATGTTTACTTCATAATTTCTAAAACATGACATTATTCATCATGATTAACACACTTCGAAAAAGTGTAAAATAACTAAAACTTCAACTATTTATCAATAAATAGTTCAATCTAAAGGAAACGAATTCAAGCAATTAATTTTTATGTACCGTCATATCGATAATGCATATCATTAAAAAAATTTATTTTTTTTGTAATTTAATGGTGGAAATAATTTACGATATTTCTAAAAGAAGTTATCGCATATGGAAAAAGGGGAATAAATGGGTTACAATAACGGGTAGTTGTGGATAAAGGAGGAGTGATATTATAGTTGTGATCTACTTTACACTTATAATATAAAGTAGTGGTCTGAATGATTAATTTTCTGATTTGAATTAAATTTCTGCATCTATGAATAAATTGAATGTATTTGTTGTTTCCTCATTTTAACTTTGCTTTTCCCATTATTGAATCTATAGCTAAGTTATTATTCCATGCAAACATTAGAGCAACAAGACTCTGAATTGACATGCAGTGAAATGGAGTTCAATAAAAATAATCAGGAAATAGGAAAGCAAAAAAAAACCTTGAAATTTTTAACTGGAAGAATAGTTCTTGCAAAGGATCATTAAACTTAACCTTCAATTTTCTACTTAACCAAAGTACAGCTAAGCCGTTCATCTTTGTTAAAATTAACAAGATAGAGTAATCTTTATTTTGAAGCTGAATAGCCCCAAAGCTACATTGTCTCTGTTGAACAGCACATAAAATATCATAATAATAGGAAGTGTGTGTGTGTATAGCTCTTAGACTTCCATCACTGCAATATGACGTAAATTGATTTCATCTCCTTTACAGACATGAACTAGGCTTACTTCACTATGATTCCAGATCTACCATCTCCAACTTCAACTATCGACCATCGATCATCAATTTCGCCTCCAACTCGATTCTAGATCTACCGATTATCGACCAACATTGGTCCATTAAACTACAGTTTCTGATCTAGTATCGATAAAGGTTAGATTTGAAACTTCATTTATTGACTACCGAGTATCCACAAAATTTGCCTTGATTTACTTATTCAATGTAGACAAATGGTTATGGTCAATCATTATTCATATCGCATCCATTAAACTTCAATGTCAGGTAAGTTAGTAATTTGGATGATCTATATATTATTATTTCCTTATTGTCATATTTTAAGTATTATTACTTGACCAACCACTGTTCTGACCTTTGAAATTAATTAATTATATACACACACCCCCCTCGACAGGGCTATTGTTTTTTGTAATTTTCTTCTACTTTTAAATTCATTGGCATTTCAAATTTTGGCTATGGTTTCTCCATATTTTATGTTATTTAATAGTACTATATGTGGCATGAGTTACAAGAAAGGTAGTTGCTAATTAATGTATAACCAGTCATGATTATGTGAATTGATTAAGATCATATGATGATACATTCACATTGGAATAGATTTCAATCCAGAATAAGTTCATATGACGTTAGGTAATTCTACTACTCATAACAAGAATTCAATGAAAATGTATGTATCATGAGTTGCAATAAAAATAGTTGATATGAATTAGTGATAAGTTAGCTGCAACCTGTGAATTAGCAACAACAATTTTCCTACATTGTAAATAGATATTGCGCAAATGATAATGGAATGTTGATCAAGATAGGTTCATTTTGATGCATCAATTGATATTATATTATTTATCAATGGAAAATTATATTGCATAAGGTATCCTTTGACATTTTGACTTTTTTATTTCACTTATGTGATTCATATGGCTCCTGCAAAAATAATTCATCGGTGATATGTGGGAATTTGTTACATTTTTTATTCACAACGTCCATAGAAATTTAAATATACCATCCTTCCAGATTCCTTAGAAATTTAGTATGTTACTATGCGAAATTCTAAAATCATAGTGTATGTTTGATTAATTATTTAAATATAGGGAGTAAAAAAAAGTGTAAGTTGGGATTATAATACTCCACATACTATTTTACATATTTCTCGACAGACTTTGATTTTTAGCTATTTAAGGTTTTATTTATTTTTATAATGATATGTGGGAACTTATTACATTTTTTATTCACATTTTAAAAAAAATCAAGAGATGCAAGTGAACGCCAGTTGGAATTTACATCCAGTTGTTAGCCAAGAACTAATTTAATGTAAGCAATCTCTATGATGCTTCCTAATTAGAAACTGCATATTTAAGTATATGATAAGTAGAGTTATGCCAATGACATTTGTAAACTAATAATTTACAATCTTTCAAATTCAAGCTTTAGGCGTAGTTATAAAAACCCAAAATGTACTTTCTAATGCAATTCCTTTTTTACAAGCTACAGCTTAACAGAAAATTATATTACCTTCTCTTTGTATTGCTTAATGTTATTAAAAAATAGATCACTATGTGTAAGATAGGATCGCATGATTTCATAATGTACTGTAAGTGTTCTGGATTTTGCATGACAATTATTTGTATGCAATTTAGCATTTTCATTGTTCAACTGATATAATCTAATTTTCAACAAAGCTGGTTAAACTACTTCAGTTGGAAATGTGAATAATGATCAATCGGGTAGAAATACGATCTTCTGACAAAAAAAACACTTGCTTTTTTGACTGATTTGGCCTACACTGGAAAAAATGCAATAAATTTGATATTTGAGGTAGTTTGTATTGCATGTTATATCTCATGCAAAAAACTTTGCCTGATGTTCTCTCATTAAATGTTTTGTGTGCTAAGTTTAACTTAAGTATTGTTTAATTTTGTGTTCATTATTTCACATGCATGTTTGTTTCTTTGACTTCATTTTTTAGCCCTGTGAAGAACCTGAAATCTAGCAGTTTGGACAAACGAGTGCACATTGATAATGACGTTGATGATAAAGATGGAGCAGAGGTCCCAAGTAGAAATTTAAAACAAATGCATAATGTAGATTACTCTTCTCAAAAATCTAACAAATCAATTCAAAACAATTAGGCTAGCTTGCTTTTTGACTTAGTGCTTCTTTATATAAACTGTTGCGTTCTTAAGATTAATTCATTTTTCTATCGCATTTGTATAAGACAGACCAACTTTTTATTATTTCTACATCTATTCTATTTTATCCTTTGATTGCTCCCGTTGCTTTTATATTATATAACATCCTTCAAGGGTTGGATCAAGAAAGCATTGAATGGTAGGATCAAGAAATTTTTTGCATTCTTCCAATTTGAGTCCCAAGAAGATGCCGCTAAAGCGTTGGAAGCTACAAATATAAGGTGATTCTGCTTTCTTCTTTTTACACCACTATATTTTTATTTACTGCCATAATATTTTGTCTCAAATTATTCTTTACAATTTACGCTATTAAATTATTTGATTTTCACTCATAATAGTTTGTTGGCCTTTTATTCTTCACTCAATCTTTTTTTTTTTTGAATACCCAGGAGAACCCGGCGGACCGATAAACTCCTGAGGAGGGTATAGTAAAGCCGTCCGCTGATCCAAGCCTCCATACCCCCGGGTACATTTATATAGGATAGGAAAGCGCATGGTAGGAATCCAGAAATTGATTAGGTTTCTACTTACTCTAATTTGACACTTTGGTCATTGATGAGCCACTTCTAAAATAAACTACCTGTAATTAAAATGTTCACTTCATATGTGTGGTAGGTCGATGGCCGAGTTGTATCAATGGAATATGCAGTTAGAGACGATGATGCAAATAGAAATGGTCACTATCTGTAATATGATAGCCGAGAATAGTCTTCAGAATTAGCTAGAGGAAGAGGTAGGTCTCCAGAAATTGATAGAATAAGAAGAGATAAGTCCCCAAATTCTGATAGAAAAAGAATAGAAAGGTCCCCTAAATCTGATAGGAGGGGTAGGGATAAGTCCGCTGAACCTAATAGGAGAGGTAAGGAGGGATAAGTCTGCATGGCCTGATAAAAAGTAAGGTTTATATCTCCAGAAAGGCCAGAACCTGGTACGAAAGGAAGGGGTAAGTCTCCATAACATGATATGCGGATATGTCTCTAGAACCTAGTAAAAGAGAGAGAGGGGGTCCCCAGAACTTTCTAGGAGAGGAACAGATAGGTACCTAGGAACTGAAAAGAGAGGAAAGGATAGGTCCCAAGAGCCTGATGGAAGAGGAAGAGATAAGCACTTGGAAATTTAAAGGAGAGGAATAGTGGGGACTTCCAAACTTGATAGGAAAGGAAGAGATCGATCACCAGAAAAAAATCATGATCATGGGTAGTCCTCATGTCCTTATAGAAGAAGAGAAGGCTAGCCTTGATCATGTCCATCTAAGGAGTACTTACAGTGAGCACCAAGAAAAGGACAGTCATAGTCCTAACTTTAGGAACTTTGAGAGTCTTGAAAACAAAATATTCAATAGTTGCAGGTATATATATCATCTCTGTTGTTCAAAACCCGATTGTTGTTATTTATAGCCAACTAATTTTTTGTCTGTTCATTGCAGCCCATAATCCCTGGAGAAAGAAGAAAGAGATTAGATTAGATGTTTAATCACGCCAAGTTGGGATGTTGCACTTTGGTGTTGGTAATGTTTGTTTCATTATGTGATATTATTGTGATTTGCTTTTTTTAGAACTATGAATCAGCTTTTTTACCAGTAAGCAAAAACACTTCGCTATCAGTTTTAATTTGGTAATACAAATGTAGTAAAGTCTGTTTCCTTAAAACATGGAAACATTGTTAAAAAAATATTTCTCAAATGCTAATTATGCATTTCTGATTTTATTGTTGAGACATTTGATCAAGGATTATACTGTGAAATTGCATCTATAAAATTCTTTGATATAAACATGAACTCATTTTCCTCTGCTTAATGGTTATAGTAATTTTCTTTTGTATGAACATATTTACCGTAACTGAAAGCTATGTAAACTATTGATTTTAGGGGAATATGGTGGCCAAAGGATCAACATTTCCTTCAGCCATAAAATCCCTTGCTGAATACATGCATAGCAAAGGACTAAAGCTTGGGGTATACTGTGATGCTGGGTAAATTATATTATTCCTAAAAAATAGAAAATAATAATAATACAGCTGTATACTTCTAGCAGTATCACCTATCTTTTCCACTTAATCAGTTTCTTTCCTTTTTTTTTCTATTTCAGGCCACAAACTTGCAGCAATACATTGCCTGGGTCACTAGATCATGAAGAGCAAGATGGAAAGGCCTTTGCTTATTAGGTAAATAAATCTGCAAATATTCAAATATATATACAGATTGCTTTATTTTCCAATTAAAGTTAGTATGTTAATCAACTTATACCATATACATTTGAAATGAAATGATAGAGTTCTAAGGTATATTCAACAATTTTTTTTTTGCTTATAGACATAAACACACATACATATATATCTCTACTATTAAACAAATATACATATACTTAATGCAGTAATGTGGCTGAGCATCTAATGCCAAACAACATATTTCACTATAGCCGAATTGATCAGCGTTGCACCACGGTGGATATATACAATTAAGTTACGGTTACGCTATGAATACTAGAACAAGTTAGTGTTAATAATACTATTAGTAAAAGCTTGAGGGCTTCCACTGCAAGGACATGATAGTCTATGACTACAAAGTAAACAAGGGATGAAGTATATTCCCTAACTGTAATTTTTAGACTGTAACTGGGTTAATTAGGACTATAGCTTAGAAAAATTTGAATGTATGGGTATGAAATCAAACTATACACAAGAGATGATAGGATGTAGTTTGGATGGATGGGTATGAAATTAGTGCTAATAATTTTTTTAGACTGCATGTATTTATATTACTAAGAATGGATAATTTATAGAATCCACATATCTCAGACCAATTTTACTCGAAATTTAAGTAAAATTTTATTCCTTTCATCTTTTTCAAAAGATGAAAGATGCTTTCAATGATTGTATTAGTTAATTTTTTATTAGATCTTTTTTATAGTACACTAATATGGAATATGGGAGGATAATAGATGTTGAAGTGAATTATTTATACAACACCTGGCATAAAAGTTAGGTAATCTTAATCTAAAAATGTTTTGATATACATGTTAAGGTAAGTAACATACTTATATAGATTATTTGAGTATGTTAGATATTTATCAACAAACTTATCTGCATAACCTTTTTCATGATCATAATTTGCGGACATCAACCATTACTGAGAATTTAGAGGTATGTTTAGAGATTATGAAAATAGGTTTTGAAATTCATTAGTCTCCTAGATTTACTAAAAGCACATATATTCGTTAGTTTGTAAAAAGTAAAACCAATTTTCACAACTTTTTCTATTATATCTGCAGTTTTTTTCAAAACAGAGCTTGCTTCAACACTTCTCACTTTATCATTCTACCATACATTGTGCATAGTGACTTATCATTATTATTTAAACATTTTGATATCAAAATTTCTTTGCCATATTTTACTCATTCCTCCACAAGTAATTCCTGTTTTCACGCATATTGTTGCTTTGCTGACGGAATACAATATGAATGTGAATGATTTTTTTGTATTTGCTTCCATTTTCAATCGGTATGAAAAAAACACTTCTAATGATTTCTGAGATTAAATACCAAGATCTTGCAGCCAATCTAATGATTTCACGTTATATATGTTAATTGCATAGTAGACCTAACTTGGGGAATATATTTCTCTTGCAGCTAATCAAAGAGCATAAAGTTTCAGTGTGTTGGAATGCATTCTCCAAACTAATCAAATATTTTTATTCAGGGAAGTTTCCTGTAATTCAAATCAATTGCAAATGGAAGAATATGAACATAAATCAACAACCATAGGAATTAAAGCCTTATGTAGAACTTTCTTCACTGGCCGAACAAAGGCTATTAGAAGTATTAAAAACAAGTGCTTGAGTACTATTTTTGCTTGCTTAGACTTTGATCATAAAGCATCAGCACAGTTAATACCTTATGCTATCAAGCAAGGCCAGTGGCAAATCGTTGAATACGTTGTAATCGGTATTGCTCATTTGTATCCTAAAATGCAATGTATGTTCGCTACTCTCAAAAGGAGATGTGAGTGTTTGAATTTGTATTTTATGTAATAACCTTGGCTTTTAAATTCATTTGTGTCTATTCGCGGAAAGTTAGGAACAGATTATGTGATATGCCATGTGTGCACCTTAGCAAGCATTTTACTGAAATTGAAATTTCAGCAGTGTAGCCTTTCCCTTTCGTTCGCGTCTTTTTTCACTTCCATGGCATGTAATAATAGATTATATTTGTGTTTTATAACAGTTAAGTGACCATAGTTTTAAATCGGCATATGGCATTTCATATTTTGATTGTTTTATAATGCTAGCTGGGCAATGCTTCATTTTATAACTGTACAAAATAATATTCTTAGGAGGATGCTGAAGATATTCAAGTGATGTTACCTTTAAATTGTATTTCTCTCCTACCTATTTTTGTATGTCAGTTGAACTCTATTCGAGTTTATTGAGATGATGGATTTGGTCCATCAAGCATAAACTCATGGTGCTAATAATATGCAGAAGCCATTTTTGATTAGCTACGTGATTTAGATGGAATCATAGAAGCAATGTGGTGGAGTTGGTTCAACTTGCCAACGATAACATGAAAAGATCATAAAGAAGAAAATGAATTATTTTGTTTAATTGGTCTTACTACTGCATACTTGCCTATGGTGATTTGTACATAACATCTATTTCTGTTTTGAATGTTCATTGTAGTCATTTGTATTTAAATGTCATAATATGTAAATTAAGATTGATATTTAGTTTTTGCTTTACAAATTTTTGTAGCTATTTATTTTTATTTCATATTTTAAAAAGGCAACTTATTATGTTGTTATTCAGATACTATGTTTGAAGACTGCTATGTTTTGTGTATGTTGTTAAATATGTTCAATACTTCTACTTATTTGGTGATGCTACTGATATTTTGATGTTTTTTTGAAGTTATTTATCTTGCAGTCCATTAAAAAAGTTTAATTAATTCTTTAAGTTGAGTTCTATATAGATACTCTCTATCCAATTGGGTGTGTTAGACGAACACAGACAACACATGGGCACATTACCCAATTCAATTTCTACACTTTTCTTAGATCTAAATCAAATTTATTAATGGCTTTTTACCTCTTCTTTGGTTAGTCTAATGAGAAAATTGATGCATGCTGATGTTCTTTTTGAATACGAGTAATAGATTGTTGTAAATTGTAACCCATTTTTGTAGCAGCCTTGAAGTTGATCCTATGGACCTCTATAATGATCATGTTCAAATATACTTTCATCCTACAGTGCAACTTACCTTTATTTTTTGTATCCCTGCATTTTAATCAAGTTTGCTTCTCTTTCCTTTATAGGATTATCGGCCCTTTTTGCATTAATGTGTTATAACTTATGCTTCCATAATCGGATGATGTCAAGAAAGTTACCCACGCATGCACATTATTATTAGAGCAGGTCCACATGGACGTGCATATACACTTGTTTTAAATAAATAAACGTTATAATTTTAATGTTATAAAATTTATGATTTTTGAGAATAATAGTTAAAATGTGATTTTTGAAATATAGAGTTAATGAATTTTATAAAATAGATTAAATTGAGATTTTTAAATTATTATAAACGGTTTATATAAAAGATTTATAAAATTTGATATTTATAAATTAAAAATATTAGAATTTTAAAACGAGTTTTTATAAACGTTAAAATGTAGTGTAAATGGGTTTTATAAGTAAATAAGATTTACAGATTTATAATTGATGAAGTTATTAAAGAATTAATTTTCTAAATAAGAGGTTTATAAGTGGATTTACTTATAATTTGGATTTGGCAATTAAATAAGATATGATAGAATCTGCAAATAAAGTGACTTTTTATAACTTGAAGTTTTTATAATATATAAATGTGAATTTATAAACATTGATTTATAAATTCAAGATTGATTGAATTTGATAAGTTAATTTTCATAGCTTATTAAAGGAGTATATACACGATTTTGGGACAGTGGATAATTTTTAAATTGAGTATGTAAAAGTGTTGAATTTGGTTAATGATTTATATTCACGATTTTGAACAGTGAATAATATATTAAAGGAAAGTTTGGGGAGTGATCTTTTAAATGGAATTAAAACGATTTGAAGTTGTTTTAAAATATGTTAAGGATCGAAATCCTAGATTTCAACATTCATTGTTGAAATAGACGTTTTCGAGAAATAAGGAAAAGATGGACTATAACACTGTTGTTATAGTAAATGATTTCCGAAAGAAAATGTTTTTGTATAGTATTGAGATTTATATATCTATCTTAATTTCGAATCCCTATACTAGTGATTTTGGATTGTCGTAACGATGTTTTACGAAACATTCGTTTTGACTCAAATAAATGTGTTGAAGAGAATGTTTTCATTAAAAGAATAAAATATATACTTAATCGTGTTTTAAGTATACTGAATATTTTCTAAGTATTGAAAATAAATGGATTTGTGGGTTACTTATTGTTAAATAAGTATTTGGAAATGTTTTTCCAATATGAAGTGAAATGTTTTGAGATTATCTTTTCAAAGATAAATTGAAGAGAATATTTAGCAAGTTATTAAATTTATGGAAGATTAATAACAAGGGCCTAATGATTGTTATGGTGCTGGATATTTGATTGTGGGCTTTGATAGTTAAATAACCGACTATCAATATTTACCTTTAAATAGGTATTTGATGTGATTTGCTTGAATATGAATGCTACACTTATTTTTAAAATAAGCGCTCATTATTCGGTTTAGTCAGGAGAGGACCTTTGTGTCATAAATCCCATTCCGAATAAGTGATATGTCGAAATGGATAGCATTTGAAGACTGGTGTTGAAGACCAGATATTTATGAAAACGGAAGGATTACCGTCGAATGTTTCTGCATCAGTTGATCTCCGGTATAGAAATTTTAACACCCTATGTGATGGGAAATCCGGTCGTGATTAGTGAATATCCAGATTTCAAGGGCTTCTTTGGAAGTGCCTTCGGCTCTGTTCGAACCCAGAATAGACTTGTATGGATGTGTGTCAGACATTACAATTTGAGATGTAAAGTTGGTTTCTATCAAATATATTTCTGTTGGTGGCGGAAAATTTATTCTCTTAGCTTAACACCCTTCTCTGAGACGTACGAGCTCAGAGGTTATGTAGTTGATGGTTACTAGTGATATATTCCCAAATTGGTAATGTGGCATACGAATGCTGTTGAGCATTTGTTGAGCAAAGCAAGGCTTTTGTAAAAAGCGTAGCTTTGTAGACGAGACTTCGTCGGACCTCACACCCCGAAAATGGTCAAAACAGGAAAGATGCGGCAAGGTTATTAGGGGATCGCGTCCCCTTAGTGTATGTCATTTCCTTCCGGATAGAGGTGGTATTATGGTATGGAGCCCTGATACTTAACCTATGTTGTTGCTGCAAACTTATTACTTTGTGATTGTTGGTGAATCCCGGGATTTAGGTCGGTTACGACCGGGGAATGGCATATTCGTGTCAGTAGTTACCCAGGTAGGGGTAAACCGGCCTAGTGTTGGCAGAGATCTAACCGTAATGTTAGGTTAGGTTCTCGGGGCATCTTTCCAGAGGCGTACCTATGTGGCAATGGGAAGTTCGTTGGCCCGACCATTTGTTGGAAATCCAAACTCCAATACGAAACCTTGTACGGTGTTAGTTGTAGAACCTGCCATTTACTTATGGTGGTGCCCCACTGTTTAGATGGTAGCTATAGTAGGCATACGATAATGGTCGTATGTTGGCTAAGATTTATATCATTACTTTCAAAATGTTTTCCTACACTCTGTACTTATAGTAGTAATATCAAAGAAAAATTTCTACGTATCAAGCATATTTGACTATCATAAGGAGAAATCTCCTCTGATTCTGCGTTTTCATTGTGTGTGTGTGCAGGAGGCCTTATGGTAGTCTCATTTTCTAAAAAGCATTGCGAATCAAATTTTAAAATATTTCTTTGTTTATTTTTAAAGATAAACTGTTTAAGTTCTCACACTAGTCCCATGACTGACCTGGAGTTTATTGTTCTCTTCCTAAACTCTGGGTGCCCACCAATTTTAACACGAGCAGTCTAGAGTTAGGTTATCACGATATTCTGGGATTCAGGAGTTGCTGTGGAGATCAGGAGCAGGCTGGATGGCTTGGCGTATCAATATGTATATAGTATTTCCTTTCTGCTATTTGTTGTTGTAAACTCTGATAATGTAATGTAATGTGATGTAATGTAATAACTGATATAGTTCTTTGTTTTAAAGATATTCGTTTATCTATTATATGTTGTTCCGCTGCGATTGTGAGATTCTGATGTTGTTTCTGTTGTTTTCTTTTTCTTTCTTTCTTCTTCTTTTTTCTACCCCTTCCATAACCCTAACGGTACGGTTTTCCGGCCTTCGATTGCTCGGTAGTTGATACAGCGGACGTATTAAGTCGACCTTCATGGACGAAAAATCGCACTCGTTATAGATGACTACAACATCCATAGCCGTTTTGGACCTTCAAGTAGGTGATGTTACAAGTTGGTATTAGTGCATATGTTTATGAAACATTAAAATAAAGTTAAACCTACAATATTTTCAAACATAATCCAATGAATTTTAAAATATGACCAAGGTTTGGGTTAACGCTATAGTTACATACTTGTATTTGATATATATATATATATATATATATATATATATATATATATAAGTACGTACTCCCCTCTCTCTAAGACCTTTATTCTGTATCTTACTAAGGCTCGTACGCAGATTTATGAGAGAGAATATATGGAAGAGGAAATCTAGGTGGAGGAAGCACCATAACCAATCGAAATGCTTGACCTAATACTAGGAGGAACCAAGGTCGACCGGCTAATGATAACCCAAATGCTGAAGCCAATTTTAGTGCTGGAAATCCGCCAGTAGATGTAGGGATGATGTATCAGTTGTTAGCCAATCTTTTGCAAGCCGGGGTTGCTGGTAATGTTGGTGGAGCTAATCATATGGCTCCAGTTGGAAATAACTAGCTAAGCTAAGAAGAGACTACACCAGTCTGGGTGGAAAGCCATTTGTTAGAATGGATGATGTTGTTGAGGTTGAGAATTGGCTGTTGCACTATGAGATAATCTTTAATGATCTAGGCTTGGATGATGGGCAAAAAAGGAGGCTGGCCTTTAGGTAGTTGCAAGGGTCAGTGCTTCACTAGTGAAATAGTGTGACCGTCAGAGTCCCGGAGGAAGAGCTGACATGGGCTGAATTCGTAAGGAGGTTTGAGTAGCGGTTTCTATCTGAGGTTGCTAAGTCGGCATTAATGTGAAAGTTCTTGAATCTAGTTCAAAAAGAGATGTCAATAATCGAGTATGCTGCTAAGTTTGATGAGCTGTCTCGATAAGGATATGCTATGGTTGGCACTGACATTAGAAGGAATGAGAGGTTTAGACCCGAGCTCACTAGAATGACCACGACCCATATCCTAGAAACTTTTAATGTGATGGTAGAGATGACCATTCGCCATGAAGAGATGTTGGCTCGTTGTGCTAAAGAAAAGCCAGTTAAATCCCAGGGCCCTTAGAGAAAGAAGAGGAAATTCTTTAAGAAGAAGGGAGCCTAGAAAGGGGATGCTACCAAGAAGGTAAATGCTGATTTAGTGTGCTTCAAGTGTGTCAAGAAGGGTCATTATGCTTATGAGTGTCGGTCAGGCAAGGGGAAGAAGGCTACAGATAAGAAGAATGTGAAGTGCTTCAACTATGCTCA
Organism: Allium cepa; assembly: GCA_030765085.1. Taxonomy (NCBI): domain Eukaryota; kingdom Viridiplantae; phylum Streptophyta; class Magnoliopsida; order Asparagales; family Amaryllidaceae; genus Allium; species Allium cepa. The sequence continues at coordinate 8,495,547 of CM060941.1, forward strand.
AGTTGAGCATTATAAGAACCAGTGTCCAGAGCCATTCAAGGTGGACAAGGGGAAGGTCTTTGCCATTGAATCATCAGCAAAGCCTACTACATCTGATAAAGGAAAGACTGTGATGGAAGGTACATTTTTGATTCAGAGTATACCAACTAGGGTACTATTTGATAAAGGTGCATCACATTCATTTAGAATATAGCATTTGGCTAATAGGTTATGCTCAGAGCCCACATACCTTGTTACATTCTTAAGGGTTGCGAATACAATAGGAGGGTATGCAACTCTGAGGATGAGATTTGACCTGTTAGAACTTGATTTGTTAGTAATATGTTTGCATGTATTCTGTATGTTTTCAATTTCTTACATTTTGGAGTCATTTTAGGTATGGATTAGTTGAGGAGGTATGAGGTTAGGATATTTTGCCAGGATGGAAAGATATCTTTTAGACACCCTGATAGTCGTAACAGAATAATATTCTCAATATAGAATTCTAAGCAGATTAATTGTGCTTTGTTGAGTGCAATGGAAGTGGGAGAAGATCTAAATCAGGTCGAATAGCAAGAGAATTTGCAGATGTCTTTGAGCCAATCACAGGACTACAATCGAAATGAGCTATTGATTTTCAAATAGATCTTGTGGTAGGAGCTGAACCTGTAAGTAAACCACCTAGTGGGATGACACCGACTGAGATGAAGTAATTGAAGGTGAAGCTAGTGGATCTAGAAGGAAGGTATTTTATAAGATCTAGTAGATCGTCTTGGGGAGCGGCCGCGGTATTCGTGAAGAAACCAGACGGGTCATTGAGGATGTGTATCAACTAACATAAGTTGAATGAAAGGACGATAAGGAATAAGTATCCTAAAAGAAAGATGATCTTATTAATCGATTGAGTGGAGACAGAGTGTTTTCCCAATTGTATTTGGCTATAGGGATCCATCAGTTGAAAGTGGCGGAGGACAGTTGTCCATTGAAAGCATTTCGAACTAGATATGGTTCATATATGTGTTTAGTAATGTCAATCGGGTTGACAAATGCACCTGCTTTCTTTATGGATATGATGAACCGAGTCTTTCGAGAGTATCTAGATAGATTCATGTAAGTGTTTATAGATGACATTTTGGTATACTCTAAGGACGAGAGACAGCATGAAGATCATCTTAAAGTGGTGCTTGAGATGCTGAGGCGAGATGTTTGGTGTTTCTGTTCTTCTTCTTCTATCTCTTTCTTCTTTTTCATAACTATTTGGAATTTTCGGCTTCGAAAAATTTGGATCGTTGCATTCAGACTTGGAATTCTGCTTGTATTTCCTTATTCTTATGAATTCTTACAAGGCACTTAAGCTTATTCTTCCCTACACATTTGGTTAGTAAAGAAATTTGCTAACAAATACATACATATAAAATTATGATAAACATATTACATCTACGAAACATATAAAATTGTGATAAACAAATTACATCAAAGAAAAAAATAAAATGAGAACATATCTTTCAAATCTAGCTAATAAGTTACACTTGATTTGGAAATCCTTTCTTAGATCTTTAAATCTACACCTAATCTTTGCAAGAGACGGATAAACAATGTAGCTCTTCATTTCCTATCATTTTTGAGTTGAAATTTTTCAAAAATGATACAACGAACGTAAGAACCACCTTTCTTGCATTCGAAAGATGACTCAGTATAGGTTGAAGAAATGAGAAAAGAAGAAGACTAATCGAACATCGAATCTTATCAACCTGGAACAACATATAATAGAAATGTTGTATCTTACATAGTCATAGCCAAAATATTACACTAGAGTTCAATAATACAAGTTCCAAAACAGAAAAAATTACAATTGCTTGTCCACAAAATACTTAGACCATGCATGCATACATAGCGGAATAATTTGTACTAACAATAGCTATCCATGAAGCTACCTGCTCCAGCTCCTCTAACATGCTTTCGAGAGAAACCAGGCTCACTTGACCACTTATAAAAATTGAGTACCTAAGAGTTTAGGGGAAAAAAATAAAGTTTGGGTCAGACATGCGTCTAGTGTGAGTAAACTCAAATAACAATATTTTTATTTGAAACCTCCTTTAAAAAAAACAAAGGGTAAGACCATGTCGCACCTAGACAGGAACGGGTTTTTACCCAACAATAACCGAAAAAACTTTCTGTTTAAAATAAGTGATATTATGATAATGCCTAAAGGTTTAAAATAAATATAGAAAATGGCTAAAATGCTTGCATCTCACATTCCAACATATTCAGGTTTACAACTAAAACCGTAAAGGCACGTATTGGAGATTGGATTCCATACAATGACAAGGCTATTGGGTACGGCCTGCCACAGTACCCTTCTAGATTAGCATACCAAGATCGTATCGAACGATTCCTACCAATGCAGGACTGGCCTATTGCTTGTTGGATAGTACCGAATATGATCACCCCCTTGGTTAGGATTAGCAACCACTTGGGACTATGGTATATTTTAGTAAGGACCCGTTCAAGATGGAAATGATCATACCCTAATGGATGCGACCAACATAGCCCTACTGCATATCCTCCGTTTTAGTCATTTCTACTCGATGAGACCTGAGGCTACGTCATTACCTTTCACATATATCACTTCTCTCTTGGAATGCTACCCTTGCCTTCCCGATGTTGACACAATGTCAGCATTCGTCCATACAAGTCTTTTAGGAGATGAACGAACCGAAGGCACTACTTCCACTACACCAATTATGGAATCATCCTTAAGGTTAATGGCAAGATAGTCCTTGCACCTCAAGCCTTGAATCTTGATCATGAATTTGATAGATCCAATTCGAACGCTTTACATTGGTTTGAAGTGGTTTTCGGATAACTATTCGTCATTCGACCCCATTCTCTTCAAAACAACATTCGATAATTTCAACTGGTGAAGTTACTTGATAGCGAACAACTTCACTAGGTGCAAGATTTACATATGGACATACAATCCATATACTTAAGTTATCATGACCTGCTTATTAAATTAACCTCCTTGTGTTTATCATGTTACTAATACTAAGAATTCGTGCTAAACACAAGTCAACTTACTTTCCATAAAACATGTCAAAGATTTATAATCACTACTTTAATTCATTTGGCTACTTAATGGCACTGACGATGAGATCCTTTATTTTAAAATCACTTAACTTGAAAAGTAGATTGATTTAAAACATAACCAGTTTAAGTTTAAAAATAGTTTTGAAAAGATTAAAGTATATTTAGTTGGCTTAAACCCTAATTATATCTTGATTAAACCGAGATTAATTTGTAACTAAACTTTAATTAACTTAATGAACTTAGTTAAGTCCTAGTTAACTTCTAAATGCATCTTTGTTACGGTTAAAAAAATTCATCATTAGTTAAACCCTACAAATCACTTATTAAATAATAAGTAATTAACTAATTAAATTAATTAAATAATAATTAACCATTAAATCACTTCTTAACTTCATTAATCACTTATTAAAACTTTATTAATCACTAATTAGTCATTAATCTTCTTTAAGTGTTACTTAACCCTTAATCACTTACTTAATTATCAATTAAGTGCCAATAATTTTTAATTAATTTATTAAATAATAAATTTTTAATTTAATTAAACTTAATCCCTTTTTATATCACTAATTAAGTTTGAAAAACTTTTACAAAACCAATTCACAAGAAAACATGTTAAACCAAAAATCAGAAATTTTGTCAAACCACGTCCATAATGACTATCGGTATGAGCGTGGTTCGCTTAAACATACTTTAAGCGCAAAAGATGATTAATTCTGCTCTATTTCATGTTTTGAAACATAGCTTTTGAAGTTCTTGAAACAAAGAAACAAAGGTAGAAACTTTGAAATAATTTTCAAACTTTTAAACAAGAAAACATAGTTTTTAATTTCGAATCGGATCTCACTTCTGTCACAACACATAATGTTGTTAACTTTGACTCAACACAACATACTTTGGTTCTTGGATCACAACAATACATCGATAATACCATACTTCTTAACATCACAGTTAAACACATATAAAATATATGTTTACGTGCTTACTAACTTGACAATACCGTATTCAAATCTCAAATTCAACACCAAACACCAACATCCATCAAATCAACAACAACCAATGTAATAACCATTCAATTTACACATGATATTATTATCACAATAACACCATATAGTAAAGTCAAAAAAATTCCAGAATAAAGTAGTTTACTCACCGAAACTCCGCAAATACAAAGCAAATTTGGAATAGACTTTGGAAGCAACACACAAGCTTAGAAGAGTGAAGATTATTCCGAAGTTTTGAGCTTCAAATGGCTCAGCCTGATGGTGTGCGACTCGGCCTATTGGTTTGGGGTGGGTGTGGGATTGGTTTCTTGAAGAATAGAGTGAAGAAATCTATTAAATAATAGTAAAGCAGAAGAAATTCTAGCTCTCACATTAATTCTATCATTTCTCTCACCTCTCCTTAATTTTCTCTAGATATTTATTAAAATTTTATTTTAAAGATCTAATACAATTCATTAGTTTTGAATTGTTTATAAGATTTTATTAATTTTACACTATCGTTTTACATTCAAAAATCTACACTTTCTGCTTTCTACAATTATTTTCAAAGTCCTCAATTTTCATGTACAATTTACATTTAAGTCTATATATTTAAATTAATTAAATAATTTCATTATAAATTATTTTAAAAAAATTAATTAATCACTATTTATTAATCTGTCAAATAAATAATATAAATAACCATGCCAATAAAATATAACACTCATTGTAACAAAACAGTATGAATATGGATCACATAAAAAACAATACGAACAACTTTAATGCATAATTATTTATTTTAATAAATTATTTAAATGATTGAAGTTTAAAGATCACAAATCATCACAATAATTATAAAATTTTCACCCCTACTCATTAATTCTCTTCGCTTTTTTTAATCCATATATTATCATTTTATAGTTATCCAAAATATTATTTTAAATTTTTCCATGATTTTATATTCATATATACAAAGATTTTATAATTTCTACAGTCATTTACAAAGTTTTCATCAATTTTCTTTTATTATTTTACATTCAAATCTATGTATTTAAATTAACCAAACACTATAAATCTATACTATATAAATAAATTCAAGTAATTAATACTCATTAAATTCTGCATTAGTAGTAACACATGATAGATATTTCTTTCAAATATAAAAATATTTGAATCACTTAACAAAAATTATAAGCATAGACAATGATAAAACGTTTAATTTATGATTGATATATCGAACATTGCATAACAAAATTTTATTTTAACAACATTTAAAGTATGAGTACCATGTTTTTATAAAATTAGCGTGTGCAATGCATGAGATACATTCTATTACTTTATTATTATTATTATCCACAATTTAGTAAATTAAAAAAAAATAGTTTTTTCCTTAATATCTCATGTTACATTTAAAATTCTTATCAATACAGATTTGCAATTTGACATCTAAAACTCATCATCATGCACATATGCGAGTGCGCATGCGCATCAAAACACACAGAATCATGAATTTACTCAATATTACTTCAAAAAGGAACATACTACATCTATATTTTTCTTTGAAATTTATCATATACATAAACACTAAAAATTATTTCACATGTATAGGTATATCAGTCATATTTAACGTATAATTTCTTAATTTCAAAATATAAATTACACTTATTTTAAAATTACGTAAAATGTTTTAAAATATAAAATTTTGGAAATAAAAATAATACACACACACACACACATTTTAAACGTATAAATCAATAAAATAATATGTTTAACATATGATTTTCTTAAACTTTAGAAATTTGTAAAACTAATTCGAAACAAAATCTATCATTTTAAATAGTTAGAATACGAAAATAATAAATATATGATTATTTTTAACTATTCAAAAATAATTTTTGAATATATTTTACTATGAAAACATAACATTTTAACATGCTAAAATCAAAAAATATATGTTTAACATCAGCATATTACATTGTACGTCGACTAAACTATGTATATTTGACAATTTCTTTTCCAACATTACCGTATGCAACGCACGGGTTACACACTAGTGGACATTGGAAAGTTTAAACTAGATTCGAAAGAGATTTAAAGTGAAAAGTTAGGATTTTCAAATACTTCGAAAGGGTTTGGAAGCCATGAAAATTTTAGAGAGGGAGTTTTTAGAAAATGAAGGAGAGATGTAAATAAAAATGTATGTGTATGGGTGTGTATTTATAGATGAAGAAAAGTGGGGAAAATACCATTATATCCTTAGTTTAGAATATCATAACATGTTATCATTTTGACATGTCACATCACCACCTTCCTTCCCCTTATATGTCACGTCTCCTCTATCCAGTCGCATCCCCTTAACCATAATGAGTAATGATGATAGTACTTAAGGAATGAAAAGAGATAATGATATGATTTAGCATATATATAAGTTATTATTTTAAAGCCCTGTCTTGTCACATCACTTGCTAAACATATTTAACATAAGATAATATACAACCATTATATTATTATTATTTGGTTAATTAACACTTATATATGTATATATAGTGCACAAAGATGAACAACATTTCCGAAAACTTTTCGGTGTCGAAAAGTCGAAATATCGAAAAACATTCTTCGGTCACATTTTTCATTTTTCTACAAACTATTTAATTTGGTAAACATATTTTGAAAAGGATTTTTCCATCATTAAATTAAACTGAGTTCATTTATCAATAAAATACATTTGTTGATATATATATATATATCATTTACAAATATATATATATATATATATATATATATATATATATTTGTCTAGTGAAAATGGCCAAATCCTGAATCGTTACATTCTACCACCTTTAACAGAATTTCGTCTTCGAAATTTCCAATAACCCTTTACATAAAAGGAATCCTATATTCTTACCATAAAATTTGCAAATGGTATATATGCATCCAAAACAACAACACATCTATGACATGAACACAACAACTATCCTAACATCCGTCCAGGATAGGCTTCCTTTACGTGATCCACAGTTTCCTAAGTGCAATCTCTGGGATCAACGCTCAACTGAACCTTAACCAATCGCATCACTTTGTTGCGCAATTTCTTCTCATCTTGATCCACAATACTGACCGAATTCCTAACTATCTTCAGCTTCGGTTCTATTTCCTAGTCATCCTGAACCGACGTTTACACCACTGATGATGGATAATGCACGCTTTTCCTCAAATGGGACACATGGAACACATTTTGAACTCCTGACAACTTTTCGGGTAACTCAAATCTATGAGCTAGTGGTCCAATCCCTTCCGTAATCTTGAATGTTCCAATGTATCTCGGTGCCAGCTTTTCTAAATCGAATGACTCCTTTGATCAGCTTTCCAGGTTTTCCAAATGGAATGACTCCTTTGATCGGAGTTATCTTCACATACACGGCATCACCAATTTCGAATTCCAAATCCTTCCTTCTCTTATCAGCATAACTCTTTTGGTGATTCCGAGCTTCCATCATCCTTCTTCTAACCATTTCAACTTTCTTCGTCGCATCTCGAATCATATCTGGACCAAGCACTAAAGAATCTCCAAATTCTACCCAGTATACAGACGATTTGCGCGGTCTCTCGTACATAGCTTCACAAGGTGCCATTCCAATGCTAGCTTAATAACTGTTGTTATAAGAGAACTCAACCAAGTGAATATGATCCTCCCATGATCCTTCGAAATCAAGAATACAAGCTCTCAACATATCTTCCAAAATGCGATTAACTTCATTCCCAAAGCTATTTGCAAAGCTTCCCAAAATTGGCTCGCGAAGATATGATCTCTATCACTTAGTATGCTAATTGGAACTCCATATAGACGAACTATTTCCCTCATATAAATTTCTACCAATGAAACTGTCGTTCTAATTGGATTGACTGGAATAAAATGTGCACTCTTTGTTAATTGGTCCAAAATGACCCACAATCCTTCGTTTTCTTTCCTGGTACTGGTAAACCATCTATGAAATCCATTAATATCATCTTACATTTCCACTTAGGGATCTCCAAAGTTGTTAATCCAGACATCCCTTAATTTGTTGGCAACTAGCACATCTGCTCACAAAGGTGGAGATATCCTTCTTCATTCCTGGCCACCAAAAGACTCTCCTCATGTCCTTATACATCTTATGAACTCCAGAGTAATTACTCAATCTAGATTTGTGACATTTCAACAACACTTGCTGTCTTAGTTCATCTATATCCCGAACGCACAATCTTCCCTTGATTCTTAAAATACCTTGGTGATCCATCTCGAAATGTGTACATTGACCTTCCTTGACTCCTCGAATTAACTTCTCCATAGCACTATCCTTCCTTTGGTTCTCCATTATCCTTAGTTGAAGAGTCGGCGTAACTTCCAAAAGAGACAAAACTACTTTCTTGCTTAAGGCATTCGTGACTACATTAGTTTTTCCCGATGTATAAAGAATTTCCAAGTCGTATGCCGCCAAGAACTCTAACAAATCTTTGCTGTTTGGGATTTGGGTCTTTTTGGGTGAAAAGATACTTCAGGGACTTATGATTAGCGTAGAGCTTGAACTTTTCTCCAAATTGAAGAAGAAGAAAATCCTACTTACTAGAATATCTAAAGAAAGAAGAAAGAGATCAAGAAGAAAGGATAGAATTTTACCCAACAAATAATGCCTTCAAATTTCAATGCGAAGACCACAACTAATTACTCTAAGTCATGCATAGCATAGTATTTTTCTTGTGGCTTCAATTTCCTGCTAGCATACGCAATCACCCTTCCATACTCCATCAGAATAGCTCCTAATCTAACTCCGCATGCATCGATAAACACCGTAAACCCTCTATTTCTGTCAGGGACAATAAGAACTGGCGCGTTGGTTAGTCTCTTCTACATTTCTCAAAATGAATCCTCACATTTTGGAGTCCATTCAAAATTTTCACCTTTCGTAGTCAACTTAGTCAAATATGAGGAGATTTTATAATAATCCTTAATGAATCTTCTATAGTAACCGGCCAATCCTAAGAAACTGCGAACTTCGTTAAGAGTCCGAGGTCGCTTGCATTTCTGTACTGCTTCCATCTTTATTAGGTCCACTAAGATACCATATCCTGATACATTATGCCCTAAAATTCCTACCTCTGATTGCCAAAAATGGCATTTAGAAAACTTTAATTTCAAAACATGCCTCCTCAAGGTTTCTAAAACTACTTCCAAGTTATATCTATAATCCACTTCCGATTTGGGGTAAATTAAAATGTCATCGATAAAAACAAGCACGACCTTATTTAGAACCTCTCGGAAAACACGATTTATAAGATCCATGAAATATGCGAGTGCATTGGTCAGCCCAAAAGGCATAACCAACCATTCAAAGAAAAAGTCTGGGCCCCTAAAGGCAGTTAAGGGTATACTATCCTAGCAACCCTTAATTGGTGAAATCCAGTAGCTAGATCCATTTGGGAAAATACCTTAGATGCATAAAGTTGGTCAAATAAGTCATCGATACGGGGCAAGGGATATTTATTTCTAATAGTCTACTTACTCAATTCTCTATAGTCCACATGCAATCTTAAAGATCCATCTGACTTAGCCGAAAAGACTACCGTCGATTCCCAGCTCGAATGACTAGGTCTAATAAACCTCCTCTCTAACAAGTCCTGTGTTTGCTTTACTAACTCCTCTCTTTCCCTCAAAGCCATTCTTCCCTTAGGTTAAACTATATATCTTGCACCGAGAACTAGATCAATGTGGAATTCAATCTCCCAATGTAGGGTTAAATCCTAACTTCTTCAAACACATCGGGAAAATTCTTAACAACCTCTATGGATCCTACTTCTTGAGATGCATCCAAGGTATATAGGAAACTTCACACATGAATACTAGGTTCCCAAGGTACTTTAGTAATACCTCCTAATTTGGTTACTAATGTTACCGTTCTTTCCCTATAGTCTAAGATAACCCCATATATTGATAATCAGTCCATACCGAGAATGAGGTCAAATCCCTTAAAATCTAAGATATATAGATCACAAGTAAGATGATGGGAAAGATAAGAAATTGGCACGTCTTTACACACTAGGTTCAAATGGGTTATACCTCCTGTAGGATTAGATACGCAAATTGGGTTTTCTATAATATTTGGGATAAAATGAAATTTCTTTACGGCTTCTAAAGAGATTAAACTATGGGAGGCACCAGTATCAAACAAAACCCATACAAAAACACAATTAATTAATTGGGTACCTCCAAGAATGCCCTTTCCCTTAACATCTCTGATGGTTGAAGGCTCATCCTTAACCCATACACTTTAGCCTGAAGTACCTTCTTTATGAGTGGGCGGTCCTTTATCATATGCCTAGGCTGGTGACAATTGAAGCATAATGTCTTTTGGCCCATTGGAGAGATAGGTCCTGCTAACTTCTTGGAAGTTTTGGAGTCTTTACAGAATTTTGCAATATGACCCTTCTGCTTACATATATAACAAGTGGTATCCTTAAATTTGTTCCCCTTATTCCCTCCTGGATTTCCTTTTCCTTTACCCTGCTTACCCCAATTCGGGTTGAACTCCTTTTGTCTGAATTATTGATGCCAGCATTATCGTTTTTTGTTGTTGGGGTATGCTTCTTCTTGTTTAAGACTTCGTACCTTAATGCCATGTCTACCAAGTCCACAAATGAACCCTTAACATGGCTAGTCATCCTCTCATGGAAATTCTCCCTCATTCCCAAAACTAACATCTCATTTTTCTTTAGTGTGGTGTTTATCAATTCTGGTCCTAAACAAAAATAGCTTGTTGAACTATGACTTATATTCTGCTACAAATTAATCTCCCTGCTTCAAATCCATGAAAGTTCTGCACGTCCGGGTCTTACCAGCTGTAGGCAGGACCTGATCTTCAATTGCTTCCTTAAAACGAGCTTAAGTAAACTCCTCTTCTGGAACATTGGTAGTGAGCAAGCCCATCAAGCTACGGCTCCTTCCTACAATTGCCATGATGCTAAAAATCTCTACTGCTCATCTGATAGACCGAGACTTTTATTTTCACAAGTGCGCAACCAAGCTTGAACTTCTACGATAGACATAGTTCCCTTAAACGGTAACCCTCCTAGATTTGTGTAATCCTTACACAAAATTGCAAAATTCACTCTTGGCTGCCCTAGTGTCGGCTCTTTGATTGTTCCAACCCTTCCTATCTAAGTCCAACCATTGGTGGTAGTAGTGCTACTAGTTCCTCTACATAGTATCACACAGGGAACAACATATAATATAAATGAAGTATATTACATAGTCATATCCAAAAGAGGAAATTAGTTTAAAGGAAAAACTTTATGATAAATTTTAAATCTAGGACGGAACTTTTAAAATTTAGGCCCAAGGACAGTAGCGTGTTCTATTCAATCAACTTCAACCATTTCCTCCATGGCTTGAAGCCATCGTTTGAAACCTTCCATAGCCGCCACCGCCATAGCCCTAACCTACCATAGCCGCCACCATAGCCCTGACCTGTCGTAGCCGCCACCACCCAAGCCGCCATCATCCAAGCTGCCACCATCGTCGAAGCTCCCGCCGTCCAATCCAAAATTGAAAAAAACCTAGTTCGACACTCCAATCCAAACGTAAACTATGAAAATTTAAGTCGAGTGCCACTAAATCTAAAGGTAAGAAACAAATGGAGAAGCAAAACACAGAAGAAGAAGAAAGTCAAAAAGTTTTAATCACAAGTTGAATAATATTCAGTCATAGCATTTCTTCATTTGAAACACAATTGATTGTTTTTAATATGCTAAATGATAGACTAATGTAACACTTATACTTTTAAAGTATATTACAATTATCTAACTATGCAAAATGATATTTGGATATAGCATAAGTATATTTCAATTGAATAAGGATGAAAAAATATGCAAAATGAACTTGAATTTAGCATAAGTATATTTAAAGTGAAGTACTATGAATTGAATATACAAAATGAAGTAAGTATTCCTAAGGAGAACTACCAAATGCAAAATGATAATTGCAAATAGCATATGTATTTTTAGTGTAACATTTTAATCACAAAGTTCACACTATGTTTATGATATGCAAAATGATAGTTTAACGTAGCAGTTAAGTTATGAAGTCCACTATCTTGTTTAAAATGTGCAAAATAATAGTTTGATACATCATTTTAGTTGTGAAGTCCAATACCAAAGTTACAATATGCAAAATGAGATTTAATGTATCATTTTAATTACAAAATCCGTTGGCATGTTTAGGTTATACAAAATGATAGTTTAACATACTATTTTAGTTAATGAGGTCCAATATCATGTTTACAATATGAAAAATGATATTTTAATGTAGCATTTCAATTACAAAGTCCAACAAGCATGTTTAGGATATGCAAAATGATAGTTTAATGTAGCATTATAGTTATGAAGTTCATTATCATGTGTACGTTTTAATGCAAAAGATAACCGGATACCAGACCTAATCGAGTACTTATGGATGTAAAAGCTAACTGAATGCCAAGCTTAACTGAGTGTGTATGGAATCGATCCATACCCAGGTAATTTTATTTAACCAAGCGTACCATCGAATGCAAAACAAAACCAAATGCCAAGCGTAATCGAGTACGTATGGATGCAAAAGCTAACTGAATGCTAAGTCTAATCGAGTATGAACGGATGCAAGAGCTAATCGAATGCCAAGCCTAATCGAATATGTATTGATTCAAAGGCTAACTAGATACCAAGCCTAATCGGGTACATATTGATTCAAAGGCTAACGGGATGCCAAGTCTAATTGGGTATATATGAAACCAATTTATACCCAAGATATATTTTTTAACCGAGCATACATATGGATGTAAAAGCTAACCGGATGTCAAGCCTAATCGGGTATATATGGAACCAATCTATACCCGAGATATATTGTTTAATTGAGCTTACCATCGAATGTAAAAGCTAACCAGATGCCAAGCCTAATCGGGTACGTTCGGATGTAAAAGCTAACCGGATGCCAAGTCTAATCGGGTACGTATGGATGTAAAAGCCAAACGGATGTAAAGCCTAATCGATCCTAATCGGGTATGTATGGATGTAAAAGCTAACCGGATGCCAAGCCTAATCGAGTATGTATGAAATCAATCTATACTCGAGATATATTGTTTAACTAAGTATACCATCAAGTGCAAAAGTTAGTCGAATGCCTAGCCTAATCGAGTACATATGAAAGTAAAAGCTAACGGAATATGGGTATGTACGGATACAAAGGTTAATCGGGTGCCAAACCTAATCGAGTACGTATGAATGCAAAAGCTAATCGGATGACAATCCTAATCGGGTACATATGAAACCAATCTATCATTTGTATTTTAAATTAGTGCATTACAATGTATCAAATTGAATGGAATGTGCCGAACGGTAGTTAAAAATATCATTTGTATTTTTAAAGTGCATTACAGTATATCAAATGTGCCGAATGATGAGTAAAAATATCATTTCTATTTTTAGAGTGCATTAGAACGTATTGAATGTGACGAATGATAGTTAAAATAGTTTAATGTGGTATTTTAGTTATGAATTTCACTATCATGTTTAAAATATTCAAAATGATATTTTAGTATAGCATTTTAATTACCAAGTCCATTATAATGTTTATAATATGAAAATCTATTGTTAAATGCAACGTTTCAGTTATGAAGTTTGCTATCATATTTATGATATTAAAAAATAGTTTAGTGTAGCATTTTAATTACAAAGTCCACTAGTCTATTTAGAATATTTAAAATGATAGTTTAATATAGCATTTTATTTATGATATCTGTAACATTCAAAATAAAGAAACTCAATAAACAAGTAAACAAACAACTGATGCATTATGTTCTATGCATATTTTATCATCTTGTGAAACATATAAGTAATTTTATCTAATCAAAATCACATCTTTTGCAGATTTTTAAAACAAAACGTACTTCAGCTCCTTGAAAATTAGGAACATTCAATCATGCTATTACAAAAGCATAAACTACAACAACAATACAGAATATAATGTTCAGTTGTGTATTATATATATATAGAATTAGAATAATAAGTTCATATAGCATTTTTTCTTAGTTTATTTCAACACATTTAATCGCCATCGTTACTTTTGACACCACCAGCAACCTTAACCTCAACTCCACCGTCGCTCGTCTGAAATCGGCCATAAAAGTCATGACTCAAGTAATTGCAGAACTTCAAAGTAGTCGCCACCACCTACACTCCTTCGCCTGACGAACGAGCCCCACCTTCGCGTGAGCCCTCGCCTGAATGAGCTCCGCCTTCGCTTGCGGTTACACTACCGTCGCCTATTCTTGTGATGTAGCGGTGCCTATTCATGTGATCCGCCGCCTATACTAGTGATTTGAGAACGAGATTTGAGAACGGTCTAATTTTTTTGTGAAGAATTTCCTTCAGGCAAAAGAATAAAACTTGCGTCCTAAAACATAAAATAATTGGCGCGTCTTTCACTCCAAAAAAATGCTAAGTTTTTTCTTCATCCGATTTTCCTGTAGCCAAAATATTACATCAGAGTTCAATAATACAAGTTCCAAACTTGGACAATTTACAACTGCTTTTCCACAAAATACTCAGACCATGCATACATACACAGCGGAATAATTTATATAATAATAGCTATCCATGAAGCCACTTGCACCAGCTCCTCCAACATGCTTTCGAGAGAAACCTGGATCACTTGACTACTCATAAAAAATGAGTACCCAAGAGTTTAGGAAAAAGAAAAATAAACTCTGGTCAGACATAGGTCTGGTGTGAGTAAACTCGAAATAACAATATTTTTATTTGAAAACACCATTAAAAAAACAAAGGGATCGTAAGACCACGTCGCATCTAAACACGAACGGGTTTTTTGCTAACGATAACCAAAAACACTTTCTGTTTAAAATAAGTGATATTATGGTAATGTCTAAGGGTGTAAAATAAATATATAACATAGTTGAAATGCTTGCATCTCACATTCTAACATATTTAGTATACAACTAAAACCATAAAGGCACGTATTGGAGATTGGATTCCATACAATGACAATACTACTGGGGTACCACCTGCTACATTACACCTCTAGATTAGCATACTACGATCGTATCGAACGATCCCTGGCAATATAGGACTGGCTCATCCCTTGCTGGATAGTACATAATATGATCACCTCTTGGTTGTGATCAACAACCATTTAGGACAATAGTATATCTGAGCAGGGACTCATTCTATATGGAAATAATCATACCCTAATGGGTGTGACCCACATGGCCCTGCTGCATATCCCCTATTTTAGTCATTTTCGAATGATAAGGCTTGAGACTATGTCATTCATATATAGCGCTTCTCTCTTGGAATGTTAACCTTGCCTTCTCGATGTTGACACAATGTCAGCATTCATCCATGCAAGTCATTAAGGAGATGAATGAACCAAAGACACTACTTCCATTACACCCATTTTGGAATCGCTCTCAAGATTAATGGCAATATAGCCCTTATATTTCAAGTCTTGAATCTTGATCATGACTTTGATAGATCCAAGTCGAACACTTTACTTGGTTCGAAGTGGTCTTTGGATAACTATTCATCATCCGATCCAGGTCTCTTCAAACCAACATTCGATGATTTTAAATGGTCAGGTTGTTTGATAGTGAACAACTTCACCGTCGGGTGCAAGATTTACATATGGACATACACTCCATATATTTAAGTTATTATGACCCGCTTATCGAAGTTAACCAACTTGTGTTTATCACCATACTGATATTCAGCATTTGTGTTAAACACAAGTCAACTTACTTTCCATAAAATATGTCAACGTTTTATAATCATTACTTTAATTCATTTGGCTACTTAATGGTCCAAATGATGAGATCCTTTGATTTAAAATCACTTAACTTGAAAAGAAGATTGATTTAAAACATAACCAATTTAGGTTTAAAATAGTTTTGAAAAGATTAAAGTTTATTTAATTGGCTTAAACCCTAATTATATCTTAATTAAATCAAGATTAATTTGTTATTAAACTTTAATTAACTTAATGAACTTAGTTAAGTCCTAATTAACTTCTTAATGCATCTTAGTTAAAATTAAAACAATTCATTATTAGTTAAACCCAACTTAATTAAAAGTCAATTAAATGTTCATTTATTGAATAATAATTAATTAACTGATTAACTTAATTAAATAATAATTAATCATTAAATTACTTCTTAACTTCATTAATCACTAATTAAAACTTTATTAATCATAATTAGTCATTAACCTTCTTTAAGTGTTACTTAACCTTAATCGCTTAATTATCAATTAAGTACACATTATTTTTTGTCAATTTATTAAATAATAAAATATTAATTTAACCAAACTTAATCTCATTTTATATTACCAATTAAGTTGAAAAACTTTTGCAAAACCAATTCACAAGAAATGTTTTAAAACGAAAATCGAAAATTCTATCGAACTACGTCCATAGCGACTATCGCTATGAGCGCAGTTCACTTAAACGTACTTTAAGCGAAAAACTTGCTTGAATTATTTTCTATTTCATGTTTTGAAACATAACTTTTGAAGTTTTTTAAACATAAAAATAAAGATAGAAACTTTGAAAAAAAATTCAAACTTTTAAACAAGAAAACATAGTTTTTGATTTCGAATTGGATCTCATATCTGTCGCAACACACAACGTTATTAACTTTGATACAACACAACATACTTTGGTTCTTGGATCACAACCATACATCCATACTACCATACCTTTTAACATCACAATGAAATACATATAAAAATATATGTTTACATGCCTACTAACTTGACAATACCACATTCAAATCTCAAATTCAACATAAAACACTAACATCCATCAAATCAACATCAACCAACATAATAAACATTCAATTTACATATCATATTATCTCACAATAACACAAGATAGTAAATTTAAATAAACCTTCCAAAATAAAGTAGTTTACTCATTGGAACTCCGCAAATACAAAGCGAACTTCGAATAGACTTTGGAAACAACACACGAGCTTCGAAGATCGAAGATTTATCCTGAGTTTTGAGCTTCAAATGGCTTGACCTGATGGTGTGGGGCTTGGCCTACTGGTTTGGGGTGGGTGTGGGTTTGGTTTCTTGAAGAATAAAGTGAAGAAATGAATATAGGAAAGTTTAAACTAAATTCTAAAGAGATTTAAAGTGAAAAGTTATGATTTTTAAATACTTAGAAAGGATTTAGAAGCCATGGAAATTGTAGAGAGGAATTTTTTAGAAAATGAAGGAGATAATGTAAATAAAAGTGTGTGTGTATGAGTCTGTATTAATAGATGAATAAAGGTGGAAAAATTGCCATTTTATTCTTAGTTTAAAATATCATAACATATCATCATTTTGACATATCACATCACCAACTTCCTCCCCGTCGTATGTCACATCTCCTCCCTCTCTAGTCACATCTCCTACGCCATGATGGGTAATGATAATGGTACTTAGGGAATGACAAGAGATAATGATATGATTTAGTGTGTGTGTGTGTCTATATATATATATATATATATGTAAGTTATTATTTCAAAACCATGTCTTGTCACATCACTTACTAAACATAATCAACATAAGATAATATACTACTAGTGTATTATTATTTTTTGATTAATTAATTTTTATATATATAGTGCACAAATATGAACAACGTTTCGGCAATTTTCGGGTGTCGAAAGGTTGAAATTTCGGAAAACATTCTTCGTTTACATTTTTATTTTTCTACGAACTATTTAATTTGGTAAACATATTCTAAAAATGATTTTTCCATCATTATTAATTAATTAAAATGAGTTCGTTTATATGTAATATCTGTTTATTGACAATATAAATTATATATATAAATTTGCCTAATTAAAGCGACCAAACTCTTGATCGGTACAACGAATATTCGACCATGGTAGAGGGGAAAGGGAGAAAATAAAAAAATGAATAAGGATAGAAATGAGAGAGATTTGTTAAGATCGAAGAATATAAACCTTTCATATTCTTTATTCAAAATCTTCTCCTTTTGATTCCTAGTCGATTTTCAATTAAGCCAATCACCTCCTTTCCTTTGCATAGCTAGCTAAGCATATTCTCCTAAATGGATTAATTTTCCAACAAGCCCTTAAGTAATTAATTATATTTATAGCCTATTTATATACATATTGATATCGTATACCAATACATGCATGCGTAACTTTTATATGTACATTCTAATAATTAATATCAACACCTAAAACTTCAACTGAATTAATAATTAATATTTCTTATATATTAATTAATTTACAATATTTTATAAACTAAATAAATCATACGGTTTCTCGAAGAATTCATAAAAGAAGTTTTTAGACTCAAAGGTCTGGATTCAACTAGCGATTAATATTGCATAATTCAAATATTAACATTCACACATCATCTTGGCCAGTGGTGTAACATCTTGGTTGAATTCATCTGTTATAGATTTTTTTGGTAAAATCCAATTTTATATTTCTTAAGTTTTAGTGACGATTATTTACACATTTTATCTTTGTCAAAACCATATCACTTTAGGATTTATGAAATTTGATTTTGGTCAAAATTTCAATATTATCCATATTCAATTCAATTATTTCATCAAAAAGTCCTTTGTTTGGTAAAAACATTTATTGTTAACCGTACTACTCTATCCAAAGATTTTGACTTTTGGTTGATGATATTTGATCATGATACCAACCTCATACAACTGAGAAGATGAATTCTCTATTGAGCAATGCTTCACTTCCAGTGCTTCAACTTAGATCTAACTATAGTTGCTTGATGGATCATCATCTCATGATTTCAACATAATCGTGGAGTATTCGTATTAAAGTTCCACGGTAGTCTCAGGAATTATGTAACATCATCACCGTTAGATTCCATGTTTGACCTAGTTGTTATCAAACAACAAGAAATTTTTGAACGAGCCATTCCAATGTTATCCAACAACTGTGAGTACGTAACCATTACGCGTTCCCAACAACCATGAGTAATACACTGCCTATTAGTCGAAGAGTATTACACACTCTAATCTCAATGGATATATTAATATTCTTTCTCGAAACTCATTGACCAAGAATATTTAAAATATTATGTTATTTTATGTTGCGATAATTTTCTCATGATTACACCTGCTTGTAGTTATTATTATATAAAATACCATTTAAGGACCTTTTGATTTACTTGAATTAGTTATAATTAACATATCACAATTTAAAAAGTATAAAATAGAAAACATGCACTTTCTTATTACAGAGTCAATAATTTACAATGAATTACAAAATTGACATTGGCGTACCTTTGACTTTTTAAAAAAAAAATCCAATTAACAATTGAAAGACTATAGTAGGGATTTGCATCATAAGGATTAACGAACTTTTATGCATCCAACGATTCAATTAAAGATGTTACTGTTTGTGGCGAGTCACCACCTTCTAGAGTAGTTAGGAATTTGAGTCGAACATTGTTTGAGACTACCGGGTGGAGACTAAATGTTGGACTAGATATTAAATTTGACGGTGACATTATGTATGAAAACGTTACTAATTAGCCGCACACCTTCCATAATAATGAAAATTGTAGAGGGGACATAGAAATGATACTTAATTTTTTTACATCTTTTAGGTATTTGATTATTCAACCTATTTGTACGAGAGATGGGATAAGTGGAGGCCTAAAGGAGACTAATACAATCCATTAGCTTTAGTACTGAACATATTGGTCCGATGACTTATGCACTTAGCATTATAGAGCCCATTGGTGAGTTTTATGTAATACTTTGGAAAATTAGTTAAAATTCTTACGAAGAAGATTATAGTAGGTGGGTAGTATATTGGAATATCATTGCTCAATATAGAATGTACAAGGTGAAGCTAACCGATGTTTCTATAATGGTCTCTCTCTTGTGTTATAGACAAATTTGTCTCGCACTTTGTCCATGTTCAAAGATTTTCGATGTTGAGTTGATTTCTCTTGCCGGATACTTATTATTATATATGGTTTCTCTTAAAGTGATATGGAATTTAAGTTTGGGCGACAATGTCTAAACTTGTTTACGTCGACTTTGAGCTAATGTGTAATGACCTACAAATTTATCACTTTGATAAATTATATATTTTTAAAAATAATATTTAAATAAAAGGTTGATAGTACAAATAATCTTGTTTTAAGTGATAATAAATAATAATAATTCAAATATTAGTTTTAAAATGATAATAATTCATTTGTAATAGTAATAAAGTGATAATAAATCAAATGTGATAGTTTTATAAATTTATAAATAAGATTTGAAATTATCAGGAAAATCGATATAGGTTTCGATACAATAACATTTTTTGTAAACAATCGTTTAATTTTGATTTATATGGTTTATAAATCAAATATAATCATTTTAATTTATGGATAATAATAAGAAAATAGTTTTCAAACTTAATAATTGAAAATATTATTGAAGATCGGAATTCCAATACGTAACGGTTTAATGTATATAAGTCATTGTTTATGTAACTTGAACATATATATAACATACACATGCATATGTTCACATATACGTATATAACTAATAAAAATAAAAATATATTTACATGAGGTAATAAAATAAATATCTAAAGTAATAATTACTTTAGAAAGAAAATATCAAATCAACCTTATACCATATCACATTAGAAACCTACACCATCATCATCACCATCACCAACATCTCGTCTATGGCGCCCTACCTCTATACTTACACTGGCCAAAGACACTACGAGGTAATGTCGTCGACTAGCATGAAGAATAAGGCCGTTGAGGATTGCTTTGTGCGAGTACCGATATGCCGAATAGAAGTTCACGAATTTCATTTCAAGAGGAAATCCGACATATCGATACAAACTCAAAGATACTACACAGTGGCTATGTGGTCTTCGGAATTAAATATAAAATAAGCATAACACAAAATCAGTCACAGATATTCATATCATTAAGGCAGAAACAGATATGAATATATCACATAAAAGTGTACATCAAAGTAGTGGTTATATAAGATCCACTACATCACAAAAGAATAGGTACAAGTGCAAGACAAAAGAATATGTATACATCAAGGAGTCTCTATCTCGAATGTATAATAACAAAAACTACTAAGCTAAAGTAGTTAGCCCAAAAGTCAGATAAAAGACCCAGATAAGAAGTCAAGCAGAAGCACCTAAAATACCTTGGCCTGACCTGAGTATTGTTTAAGAAGAAATAATAAACGGATCAGTCTAGCTATAAATATCATATAAAATGAGATAAGATAAGAGATATGACAAAAACATATGATAACAAAAATGTCATTCTGTGATAAGTATACATTAAACAATAAAAAAAAATCATACAATCTCTCAAATTTTATCAAACACTAAAAAGAATGTCATATACTTTATTTTATTCACCAAACCACAAATATTAACAAAACATATTAATGCCAATCGCAAAAATTGTGAAACACAAATCCCAAAAATCATCAGTTAGAAATCCAGAAATCACAAAGGGGGAGGCCTTTCAAAAATGGAAGCATGAAAATTTACCAACACGTATATCGCAAACGGGTCATTATCCCATAGTTGCTATCCATAGAGCCGGTGCAACGACGTAGTACAATAACGGTACGCCCGCGAAACCAGAAACTAGAATAATTCAGAATATCGACGTAGTACAATAACGGTACGCCGATGAACCTGGAACTCCAATATTTCGAAACAACGACGTAGTACAATAACGGTACGCCTGATGAACCTGATAAGCCGGAACAACGACGCAGTACAACAATGGTATGTCTGACGAATCGAACTCCTAAAAGAACATGGGTCGCTAGTCCAAAAAAGTGAGTTGAAACTCCAAAGAACCCATAGGTCGTTAGCCTATAAAAGAAATGAGACAAAGCTCAATAAAACGAGGTACAGTCCCCCATGTGGACAAAGAGACATCGAATATCGCTAGTCTAAACCATAAAATGATCACCAATGATCAATAAAAAGTGTGAATTACACCAAGCTAGTAAATAAACGAGTTTAGCTTCATGTCCCATAACCGCTAGCTTAACTTAAGTATTTACGAACAAATTGTAGAATTCCACTCGAAAATTATCACAAGAGTTCAATCGAACAAGTCCAAGAATTAACCGATAAAGTAAACGCAAACATTTCATACCACTTATTTTGCTATGTCGTTTAATTAAATTTCTCGAATGAATGAGGTAAAGCTTTGTATATACTAATATATTGAAAAAAATGATTTAAAAACGAGTTCTATATTAACGTTGAAATCATTTTTGTGAATGAGTTTGAGTATTTACTACTAATAAAAAAACCTTTGTATTTTAAAGTGACAAATCGTAGAAAACGATTGTAGAAACAATCGATCATCAAAAATTCACATTCGAAGATGTGAATCAAATCCATATAAATCGATACCAAATCCATCAAAATAGATATTCCCAAAAATCCAGAAAAGAAATCATCAAAGTCGATAAAAGAGATAACAACTAACCGGATCAATAAAAGTCGATAAACATTGGAAATTCACTCAAAAATAGGCAAATAGGCAAAACTGAAAAATTCCACACGTCTGGGGGTTCATCCAGACATCTAGATTAGGGTTCTGGAAATATTTCAAAAACCTTCCATACGTCTGAACTCTAACCAAGCATCTGATCACTAACCATACGTCTGGTAGGTTTGGACCAGATGTCAGGTCCAAGACTTTGCCATTTTTATTTTCTGCCATCTTATATTTTTTCTTTGGAGACCATAACCTGATGTTTGAAATTACCAACCAGACATCTGGTTGTTTCAGTTGGGCAGAAATTTGCTTAGGCCAATGATGGCCAAATTGATTTGGAAGCGATCGGACGAGCGACGAAGGCTAGGGATTTATTCCAAGCGATAGTCCAGCCCTATAGGCTCTTCGATACACTCCAACATGTCCAAATATCCAAGATAGGATCTTTAAAGATTTTGACTTAGAAACACCAAAATTGGAAAATTCACCAAAATAATTCAAATAAAAAACAAATGAACATGAATAGATGTTAGGAATTCATACCTAACAACAATGAAAGTTATAGACATAGATGTGAGCTCAAAAACTCACCTTTAAACTCAAAAGCAACGAATGAGAAGCTTTAAAATAAAGTAAGACCAATTCCTCTCCAATACACTTCTAGAATTTTCTATCTATTATCGAAGGTGAAGTTTTTCCTAATTTAGGTTATAGGAATTTATGAAAATTGAAGAGAGAATGAGATGGAGAAGATGAAGAGGATGTTTACCAAAGCTTTTCTTCGATTTTGGAGCAAGAACTTGAATTTCCTAAGAGAACTAGGGCTCAGGAATTTCTAATTCCTTTTCTTTCCCCCATTTTTACTTTAGCTTGAAAGTGTTAGGAAATGAAAAATGAATGAAGATAAGAGGGGGTGAAGTTAGGGTATTATGTTGGGTTAATGGGCTGAAACCCAAACCCAAAGCCCAATAGAAAAATAGCGAAATTTTACCCAATTCCAAACATTTTGATGTTTATACTCAAAAAGGTCGCAAACATCATTTTGAACTCAATGGAAGTGGTCTCGAGTCCTAATTCGATTATTTGCGAAAAGTAGCATTTCGGACTTTAATATGATTAATGATGCTAGATTTAAATAAAATATTTAAATATACAATCGCAAAATATGCGGGTTGTTACATCATCCACATGGAGAGGCTGCGTGCACCACAAGAGGTGGGAGGGGGAGCATATTATACGGAGGGTGGGGTTATGTTGGTAATTTTACTTTAAAGATATTTTCTCATTTTTTCTATAAATACCACTCCTCTTTCTCGCTTATTCTTCACATTCATTCATTCTTCTTCTTCTTCTTCATTCTTTAGCTTTCTTATGCTCTCAAATGACTTCTAAAGAAGCCTATCTTCTTTCTCAAAACTTGAGAAAAAGTAAGTGGGTTAAACATAGTGGAATTGCTTAAGCACTAATCCACATTACTCTCTAACTTTTTTAAAAATTAACCAAATCTTCTCCAATCTCTTCTAAAGCAAATGAGAGGAGGTTGGCCGAGAACAAGGTGGAATGAGGAGGGTCGCCGAGCACACGAAAAGCGAGGAGGAGTTCTATAGTGATGATTTAATGAAGTGTCGATTTGTCTGAATGATGGTAGGAAGAATTGGACTTGGAATGGATGAGATAACTCCATTTATACTGTTATATATATATATATATATATATGTATGTATATATATGTATGTATGTATGTACGTACGTATGCATGTATGTATGTATATGTGTATCTATATACATTGGATGATGTAATATTGTTTGCTATGCTTGGTTGTGATGATTGTTAAACAAATTTGGTTGTTTAATCTGATTGTTTGATTTCATTAACAAGTTATGTGAAATACACGTCGAAAATTACAAAGGAAATCACTTTTCTTTTATTAATGAAATGATATATATGAAATTTTAAATGTCTTAAAAATGGTTTAAAATGTTTTAATAATGTTTTATAAACACTAGAAACAAATTTGATGAAGTCTGAATAAGAAATGAAAAACAAGTAAAAACTAGGTGCGTCGCATAACGGTAGTTCACGATTTCGTGCCGTAAAATTTAAATCAGTATATAAAGTGGAATACAGCTCAGAAGTCTTTGTGATAACAATCTTCTGAACTATTATATCCGTGGTCTTCAAACGAAGAAATAAAATCAAGTTTTCATTTTGTGGATTTTTAGATAAGTCCAACAAGTTTTCAAACATATCCCCATCTTGCAGTTTAACGATCAAAGTCAAAAATAATTTTAAAATTGATATTTTTAAGTTCTATAAAAATAGAAAAAAAAAACTATTTATAAATATTTTAAATGTTTTAATAGATATTTGATTTATATAACTAATCATTTAATTAATAGAAAATTCATTTTGATCAATATAACTTTAAAAACATTATTCACAGCACTATTTGAAGCGGTTTTCAATAACAATTAAAATATGGTTTTAAATTTAACAATTCTTCTCTAAATATTTTATAATTGTTTTTACATGAATAATTAAGTGTTTTAAATATAATTTGAAGCTTTTATAATTTATTTAAAAGTGGTTAAACAAATGAATTGAACAAAAGCCGTTATAAACAAATGTTTTAATGTTGCCTCTGATAAGCCCACGAGTACACCTAATTTTTCTATTCATGAGATGTGGATGAGATGCTTAAACTATGAAGATGTTCAGGAGTGATCAGTGCCCTAGCTCACCTGGCCTCCCCCAAGCGAAGGACGGATAAGGTCAAAATGTCGGAAACGAGTTAAGTATAAAAGATTTAATTTTCCAAATTTAAAAATAAATTGGATTTACCGTCTTATATAACATGGTTGCAACTAATTAAAATGTTACTTTTTTCAAATTAGAAATCTTTGTTAAGATTTAAGTAAAATGACTTGAAATTATTCCAAATTTTAAAAAAGTTTTAATTAGACCAAACAATCTAATAAAGAGCGGTTTAATGATTCTGTACATATCAAACAAAATGTTTTAAAGATGTATATATATATATAAGATATTTTTTGATAAAAAGAAATAAATCAAATGATAATCACCTACTTATAAAACATCTTTTTATCGATAATTAATCCGAAGGAACCAGGATCGGATTTAGGTAATCCCTATCTGAAAACTACTTCGAACCAATTTACGTATTCGAAAGTAAGAAGATATATTGAAGACCTTGATTTTGAAGGCGAGGATGTTCATAACGGAATGTGTGACAACCCTGTACTTTGGACATTTGAAATCGAAATATTTAATTAATTTTAAATGTTTGAATGATAGTTTAACTTGAATTTCAAATATGAGAACGAATTTGGCAATTTAATTATTGAATTTAATTATAGAAATTTGGGTAATATTTTAAATCTTCAATTTTGAGCTTGTTAAAAATAATTTGATTGCTTAGAAAATTTATATTGATAATACTAAAGATGATAGAAGCTTCAGAATTGAATTTGAAATTATTTTATTCAGTTTTGAAATTTTATCATTTAAATCGATATTTAAAAAAATAGCCTTCCGAGGCACAGTCTCGGAATTCAACGAAACTAATTCCATTGGATCTGTAATAGTGTATTATTATTGGATTTCAATTTTCATAGCATTCGGAGTGATCGTTTGATCATACGATAAGCAAACGCGCTGAAATTTAAATCAAAATTCGATATGTTAACTGTGTCAAAAAGCTATCTTCTCCATACGATTGAATTTGGAGTCGAAACCTTTTCCATTGCGTTCGAAATAGGGGTTAAACATTACAAACGCATGGTGGCACGCCTCGATTGGAGATCGAGATTTTTAGTTGCATTTATCAAAGCAATTTGGATTTAAATTTTAAAATTTGAAAATATAATAATGCTTTGCAAGATAAATTATATACATTCTTTCTCAAACACCTGGCGTTCCCTCTCAAACACCTGGCAAAGATTAAATGACACGTGTTTGTTTTTATAAAATAAACAAAACCCTTCGTTCAAAATAAAAAAAAACAAATGAATCTCGTTCGGCCAAACCCTTGTCGTTTGAATAAAAATCAAATCGTGCTCGTTCTTAACATTGGCTGCGTCCAGTTTTTTTTCCCCCAAATCATAAGCCTAAATAAAAAATAGAGAGAGTGGGTCGCGCGCGCATGCGTGGAAGGGAGGAGCACGAAGTGGTGATGTTCGCGAGTAGCAGGTCCGCGGCTAGGTGACCGAAGCGGTGTCGCGCGCTCGCGTGGGAGGTCGCGATAGGAGTTTAGGGCACGCGAGGCTGTAGGGAGGAAGGGGGCGTGTGTCGATTATCGTAGGAAGGAGGCTCACACGTGCGTGGAAGAAGATACGCGGTGGCGTTCTGGTGAGGTCGTGGTAGCGGCTAGGGGGATTTTTGGAGGCTCGGTTTCGATTTTTGAAAAGCATGGGCGAGGCCGCGAGGGGATACAGTAGGGTGGTGGCGTCAGTTGGGGGCTCGATTCGATGTTTATAGGTATACTTTCTATTTTATTTAATTGTAATATGATAATTTTTGTTACAACAGTAAGTTAGTACAGGTAAAACTGTTGTTTAAACCAAGTTTAATTTAAGTTTAAAATTTTGATTTAATTTAAGATGATAACTATATATATATGTAGTTTTTAATTATAAAAACATAACATCAA
This sequence comes from Allium cepa, assembly GCA_030765085.1. Lineage (NCBI taxonomy): Eukaryota > Viridiplantae > Streptophyta > Magnoliopsida > Asparagales > Amaryllidaceae > Allium > Allium cepa. The sequence continues at coordinate 8,522,845 of CM060941.1, forward strand.
AGATGATTTAGTTCTGATTTAAGTATTTAAAGGTGATTAATTTTAAATTGAATTTTGATAAATGGATATTTAGTTTGATTTTGAAATATATATATGTTATAAACAGTTTGTTAATTAAATCAACGGTTAATTAAATTATCAAACAAAAAAAAATTTGGTTATTCGATTATTCGAATATTAATAAATTATACAACTATTTATACAAGGTCAAAAGACATGAAAACGAGTCAAGGTGGATTGGGAATGGATTGCAAAATAAAAGCTAAGGTGAGATCTTCTCACTCAAAAATTTTAATTGAAAATTCCAGTTATTGATTGGTTGTGGAATTGTGATAGTTAATTTAAAATTGATTGATTGTGTGTTTAGATAGTTAATTTATTACTAGTTAAATTAGTTTAGACCCTATGCACCGCATAATAGCGGAGGTTATTATATTAAACCCATATATCGCGATATTCCACCTCGAATGAAATTGGTATTAATATATAATTGGAGTTGTTGATTTCCCGTATTATATAGCGGATGAGACCCTATTGCGCCGCATAATAGCGGATAATATTTTATAAATCCCATATACCGTGATATTCCACCTATTTAGTTGTGTGCTAACGTCTGTAGATGCAGGGAAACAGGTTGGAGGGATCCAACTGGATTCCTCAATGTTTAATTTGTTGCTTATGTTGTGTGTTGATTATTTTTAATTCGTGTGACTATTTGTGATTGAAACCGTAAAGGCTGTAATTCAGCCGAATATATTTTTGGTATTGTAGAATACTAGAAATAAATAGTTAATTGATTTTGAAATTAGGATAGAAAATTATAATGAATTCACTCAAAGGAATCAGGTGAATTTTAAAAGAAGGAGATTTAAATAGATAAAGTTTTATCTTTGGAAACTTATCGAATTAACTCCAAAAATATAGGAAAATATTTTAATAAAGGAATTTCGAGTAACGTTGTTAAATAGTTGAAGAATTTATTTAAGATACGGATTTTAAATAATTAAAAGAGATAAAGAAATTTATTTCAAAAGGAAATAAATTTAGAAATTAAATTTTGGGATTTAATTTAAAGTTGAAATTAATTTTAGAAATCGATTTAGGAATTAATTTGGAATTAGAATAAACCTTAGAAATCGATATTTGGAAATTTGGATAGATGTTTTGGAAATAATTTTGGGAAATCAATTTGAAATTGATTTGATTTGATATTGGAAAAAATTAATTTGGGAAAATCAAATTGGAAGTTGATTTTGCATTTAAAATAAACTGGAAATCAATTTGGGAATTTGATTGGGTGTGAAGAAGATATTTGGGAATCGATTTAAATATCAGTTGATATTTGGAATGTAAATTTAAAACAAATCAAGAAGATTCGGAAAAGAATTCTTCCCTGGAAAACCGAGTATATTTTAAAATAGCTTTTGAATACAATTTAAAAGTTTTAGATTTGGTTCCAAAAAAATATTGTTGGAAGAAATTAGTTTGGAAATTATTTAAATTAAAATTTATAAAAAAATAAAATTATATAAGGGATTATTTTAAAGATTTAAATTGATATTTGATTTAAGAAATAGTTATTTAAATATTTATACTCTATCTACTAATTTTATTTTAAAATTAGTTTTTGGACTTGAATTTTGTAGGAGATATTAGTATAATATTTTTCATAACTAATATTTAAAGCAAATATTCTAAAATAATATGTTTTAAACATTTCCAAGTATATTTTGAGTAAGTAATTTTATATTATTTTAAAATATTTGAAATCGGCAGATTTTCAGTGGAAATGAATAAATGTTTGGAAGTTGATTTGAAATTTTAGTTTTCAAAGGATTGAAGTGTGAAATTTTATCTTGCGAAGCTATACTGAAAAAAATTGGGGGAAAATTATTTGAAATCCAGTAACTGTTGTGAATGATGATTGATAGTTAAATAACCGACTATCAATTTTGGCCTTAATCGGCATTTGAATTTCGATGCGACCGGGAGTCGAATTCCAAATGGATATTCGAAACCCACATCGAACCCTTGTGATTGTGATGAATCTTTTATTTAAAAGATCAAAGTGAAATTGTTGTGATTTATTTGAATCTGAATGAACACTTATTTTAAAATAAGCGCTCGTTATTCGGATTAGCTGGGAGAGGACCTTGTGTCATAAAACCCATTCCAAATAACGATACGACAAAATGGGATTGCATTTGAAGATGGTGTCGAAGACCGGGTATTTTCGAAAGCGAAAGGATACTTGTCGAATGTCTCTTCACCGGGTTGCTCCGGTATAGAGATTTTATCACCCTTTCTGATAGGGATTCTGGACGTGATTAGTGAATATCCGGATTGCAAGGGCTTCTTTTGAAGTGCCTTCGGTTCCGTTCGATCCCGGAACGGACTTGTATGGATGTGTGTCTGACGTTACACTTTGAGATGTAAAGCTGGTTTCTATCAAATACATTTCTGTTGGTGGCGAAGAATTTATTCTCTTAGCTTAACACCCTTCTCTGAGACGTACGAGCTCAGAGGTTATGTAGTTGATGGTTACTAGTGATACATTCCCGAATTGGTAATGTGCCATACGAAGTGCTGCTGATTATTTGTTGATCGAAGCATGGCTTTTGTGAAAAGCGTAGCTTTGTGGACGAGACTTCGTCGGACCTCACACCCCGGAATGGTCAAAACAGGAAGAATGCAGCAAGGTTATAGGGAGTAGCACCCCTTAGGGTATGTGCATTTCCTTATGGATAGAAGTGGTATCATGGTATGGAGCTCAGATACTTAGCTTATGTGAATGTCGCAAATATATATTACTTTGTGATTGTTGATGTTGAGGATCCTCGGATAAAGGTTGTTCACAACCGAGGGATGGCATACTCGTGTAGTAGTTACCTATTTTTGCTGAGGTAACCCGGTCTTGTGTTGGCAGAGATCCGGTTAGGTTCTCGGGACGTCTATCCAGAGGCGTACCCATGTGGCAATGAGAAGTTCCTTGGCCTGACCATTTGTTGGAAATCCAATTCCCAATACGAACCCAGTACGGTTTTAGTTGTAGAACCTGCCATCTAATATGGTAGCTATAGTAGGCATACTATAATGGTACGTATGCTGGCTAACATTAATATTATATTTTCGAAATTGTTTTTCACACTATGCACTAGTGATAATAATATCAAAAGAGTTTTTTCTCGAAGTAAGCATACTTGACTATCATAAGGAGAAATCTTCCCCAAGTGTGCGATTGCATTGTGTGTGTGGCGGAAGGCCTTATGGTAGTTTCATTTTCTAAAAAGCATTGCGGATTTCTTTTAAATTCCTTTGTTTTTCTTTTATTTAAGAATAACTGTTTTAAAGATCTCATACCAGTCCCATGACTGACCTGGAGTTTATTGTTCCCTTTCTAAACTCTGGATGTCCAAAAAAATTTTCCACACGGGTAGCCTAGAGTCAGGTTTCAGTTATCCCGGAGCGAAGTCAGAAAGGAGTTGCTGTAGAGATCAGGAGTTGAAGCTGGATGGCGAAGCGTATGGCTAGTATATGTTATATATATTTTTCTGTTGTTGTTGTACACTCTAATAATGTAATGTGATGTAATGTAATAACTCATATAGTGATTTTGTTTTAAAGATATTTATTTATCTATTATATTTGTTCCACTGCGAAATGTGAGATTCTGTTATTGTTTCTATTCTTCTTTTATCTTCTTCTTCTTAAACCCTAATGGTTCGGTTTTCCGGCATTCGATTGCGCTGCATTTGATACAGTGGACGTATAAATGTCGACTTTCGGATGTCGTAAAATCGGGTCGTTACAGAATGATTGCTTGTTGATAATTTTGGAATGACCCTTGAATTAAATAAACAGTAATGGTTCCTTCGTTCTGATATCTTCGTATGCAAAGATTAACTCGCTACTAATCCCAGGGGTGATGCCCTATAGGATGTGGTAAGAGAGTGCCTTCGATCTGTCCAGCCTCTGGACAGCTTGTATGGACGAAAGTCTGATGTTGCATACCTAGATAATATTGATTGATCTCTATAAACATATTATCTTTTTGGTGGAAAAGAAGGCAACCTCCCTTAGTTTAATACCCTATCCCGAGACATACAAACTCAGGAGTTATACGTCTGTAGAAATCAGTTATGTGAGCAGGAAATGACAAGGTGGCAGTCCAATTAAATTTGTGTTATATGAAAGGCAATATTACCTCAAAGCCTCATACCCGGGAATGGTAAAACGCGGGATGCTTTAAGTTTAGTGGATCGCTACCATCAGGTTACAAAATCACCTTCTAGATCTAAAAGTTTCTACCCGCTATAACCTCGGGTTTAAATTATGTGGTGTATATTGTGAGACGTCTCGAATAGGTTGGTAATAACCGGGTGATGTAATACCCGATGTTATTCATATATTATATTTTCGGATAGGCCTGTCCTAATTCGCATGAAGACCAACATAGGGGACTCAGGTGCATTCCTCTAAAAATGCACTGTACGAGAGACAGTCCCTAACCTCGCTATTCAGTTGGAAATTCAATCTCCAATAAGTGCCTTCGGTTTTGTTTGCAGAACAGTAAATGATCATGTCTGGAATTTAATATGGTAGCAATTTTGGCCATGATTAATATTTATCTGTATGTAAACACTATTATTATATCAAAGAATTGGATAAAAAAGGTTTTATGTTATCATAAGGAAAAACACATCCGTTTTTATGTGCAATGTGGTCTTATGAGATACTTTACTTCTCAAATTGGAATATAACAAAGTTAATTAAATTTGAAGAATCTAAACGTTAAGATTGGGCCTAAGTATGTAATTAGGGAATTGTATAGTTGTTTGTTGCATCGTAGGCTCCATGGATCCTATTTGTGATAGGAGAACTACGTTGGATTGATCCTATATCTAATTGGTGCCCAATTAGATAGAGGTACGTCGGCAGTTTTAAGTGGTAGTGATGCAGCCCTAAAAATAATAACCATTTCTGTTTATCTGTTATTGGTTATTATTTGTTTGATGTTTTATGTACCTTTTCTGCTTATTATTTTATTCCGCATTGACATGTTATTGAGTTCGCAGGTAAGAACATTGCTGTCTCTCTCATCAGAGTGCGCAATGGTCGATTTGTAGAGATCGATATTTGGTATGTATTAAACACACCTTATAGAACTAATAAATTCCTCTTATAAGTTGTATAAACTGAATTTGTATTCTATACATTTAGCAGTGTTGCATATTTGTCAAACGATGTTAGGTATTAAATTGGTAGTTCACATTTATAGTTTAAATCGGACGAGTTTCGACGATTTTGACATGTTCGAAAGCCTGGGTCGTTGCATATTTGTGTCATCAGGTGCATACTTAACAATTATTTGAGATGTATTGATAGAGCGATGGATATATCTTGAGTTGATGTGGGGTGTTGTGTAATTTATATATATATATATATATATATATATATATATATATATATATATATATATATATATATATATATATATCAAACAAAGTAAAGATTGGTAGCTTTGTAATGGAGTAAATCTAAGGCCGGTCGATATAATTAGAAATAAATTGGCATTTTAGTATTCTACGTGCAAAAAAGAAAAAGAAAACCCTCTACTAAAATGTGACAAATCGAGTGGAGTTCCACAACAATCAATTGCAAACCTAAACGAAAACAAAGATGAGAACCCTCAATCAGTTATCTGTGAACGTGTCTAGTTTTGAAAAGATTTTTGATAGTTTTGACCCAATATACTTTATTTTTTTATTCATTGGATTTTCCAGTCTTCTAATACCATGATAAATGGTGAATTCTAACTTAAATAAGTTAACCCAACATTCATCTTATTCTATGTTAGAAATCCCATCAATCAGTTCCGTTAGAGAAAATCCTAGAATACATTGCAAATCAAATTAGGATTTTTGTTTGTACAGGAGCATACCAGTGAGTTTGAGTATCATAATTAAGGTTATATATTAGTAGCTTCACAGACTTGTATTTTATGTATTTATTGTAATCTTATGTCTTATGCCCTTGTTTTGTTTTTTGTTGAAAATAAAACAAAATGTTGATTCGTGGATGTGGATCGTCTAGTTGAAACGGGTGGATTTATTCATTGTTATTGTGCTGAATGTTTTTTTTAAGCTGTTAGTATTGATGAGGAGGGGAGGGGGTGTTGGTTAGACAACATTTGAGATGTTCAACAATTAGAGGGAGAAAAATAAAATCATAAAATGGACTATTACCTATAGAAAATTTTGTTTTTACGTCCCTCCTAATTCCATTTCATAAGATACATTTATATTCTCGGAAATATATGCACAATTTAGAGTGGAGTTATGGTAGTTTTACTAATTTTAATATATGTCTATGTTATCATTTTTCATAATTCATAATCGAATGCAACATGCGTTTTGACACCACACTTAATTTGAAGAGGTTTTTAGGATCAGGAAAAAAGTTTGAAAAAAATTTAGTTTTAGAGACAAGAAATTTACTTTTTAAGCTGAAATATACTTTTTAGTGTAAAACACAGAACTATAGTTGCAATTATTATTTTCTATTCACACTAAAAAATATCATTCAAACTAAGTGACAAACTTGTTGTCTCGAGACTAATTATTTTTGTAACTTCTTCTTTATGTCTATTTTCCTGTAGTCTGAAAACGAAAGAAGTAAATAAGAAAATGTATAAATAGTTTGTAAACGGAAGAAAATTGCAAAACTAATCAGTTTTAAAAGGAGAGGTGTGTCCTCATGTCCACTTATATTATTACGTTTATACTGTTACGTGAACAGAGGACTTTGAAAATTACAAGAACAACTTTTTGGTACGAGTCCTGAAAGTTATAAAACGATATGCGTCCAAATGCATACACAAGAGTAGGCAAATAAAATAAAATAGACCATGACTAAACTCTGAAATAGAGAGGACTCCAAACAATTCTTAAATACGAAACGTATGTCTCTCTCCTTCATTTGTATAAAGTCTGTTTCATTCTGCACACTCCTCTGTCCTCTTCCTCTCTCTTCTTAAAATCAAACCGCCTACATCTCATTCTTTTTTTTAAAGCCCTCGACCATGGAAACGTTATACTCCGACGAAATCTCCAAACCTACCTCCATTTTGTCCGAATCGGTCGACGCTGACGACGATAGCTCTTTCTTCGATCTCGAGTTCTCCTCCCAAACCAAACTCAACACCACCACCCATGCCAGCTCTCAGTCCAGTGTCGACGATGATGCTTTAGATTCAAAGTCCATGGCAGCTATTTCCCCCTCCGACGAACTGTTCCTCGACACCTCTTCCATTGTCATCACCACTTCCGATCCCGAGTCCAAATCCGTTCACTTCCCCATCAAACTCAAGTTCCACGTACTCAACAAATTCTTCGTCAAATTTAAAATCGAAGAAGTTCCAGTAATTTCCCTTTTCAATTCGAAAAAGTCGACCAACCTAAAAGAGGCTAATGAAGAGAAAGAGGAAGAAGAGAAGGTGGTATTTCCGAAGGAGGGGTTTCAGAAGTACGTGAGAAAGATAAAGCCATTATACGTTAGGGTTTCGAAGAAGTACGGAGATGACGTGGCGAAGGAGGCGGTTAGGGTCGTAAGGAAAAGGTTGGGGAAGAGCAAGTCGGCGGCGGCGGCGGCGTCGTCGGCGACGGAGATGATGGCGAGCAGGAGAGATGATTCGTTGGTGGAGAAGGATGATGGGATACAGAGTGCTATTGCTCATTGCAAGAGCTCTTTTCACAATGCTTCGATCAAAGGTATTGTATGTCATTTTTTTACTTGTTTTAATTAACTTTATACGTGTCTAAACATTTGAAAGTTACCTTTCTAAAAAACAAGTAGTTAGACTAATAACTTGTCTTTTAGAGTTGGAAGGTTGATAATTCATATGCAATGCTTTTTTTCTCTTTCAACTTTTTACAAATTTGGTAATTAAATTGCTTTGAAGAAAATTTCAACGTAAAGCAATTTGAACCTAGTTTGCCTTTGGCTACAAGAGTTCTTTTAACAATGCTTTTTGTGTTAATTCTTTCTACTTGTTTTAAATTGTACCAAAATAGTTCAAAATTACTGTTCTAAAACAAGCAATTTGACGCAACTTGTGCTAAAAGGTTGATAAATAACAAGCAATGCTTTTTTGCATATAAATTTTTACATATTTGGTAAGTTGCTTAGATCAAAACGATTTCCAAGTTCTATATTGAAGAAAAGCTTTAAATTGGAAGATAATGGTGATTAAAATTTAGTCGTTTGATGTTGTGTAGGTGGACAAGCGCCATTGTTTCGATCTCTTAGCGATCCAACTGATGATAGAGGCTAGAAGCAGCTCTTGGGTTTTGGATTAAATTCAAGGTTTTCTTTGTAACTAGAATGTTAGCAACGGTGCTAGTTTTTTTTTTTTTCTTTTTTTCTTTTTTTCTTTCGGACTTGAGAGTACTGTTAGAGTAGAATAATAACATAAATGATGTAGTGATGATTTCTCTCTTTGTTTCAGCTTTGGATATACATATTATATTAGCATTCAGATGCTTTGTCAATGCAGCAGCTATATTCAGTACAGTGTATAGTTTCTGCGTAATATGAGCGAAATGTATGTTTGCTGCTATACCCTTCGTGATTGCAGAAATTAAAATACAAGAATAAGAGATAAGATGCAAGGGAAGATGGTTTTTGATTTATTCAGATAATTTACAATCATAAAATATATCCTTCTTTACTAGCATTGCAAAATACTTGAAACAAAAGGCGTCTAAGTTTGTGTATATAGAAAACCTAGATTCTATTTTCTGTAACTACGGATTTTTTCTTAACTGCGGATATTATGTTTATTTTTTATTTTATTTTTATTTTTTACCTATAATTGAAGATATTCTTTATTTATTCTGTCTTATGGTCGATAGTACTTCTTCTGTCCATGTGTTGAAAAATGAAAATGAATTGCCGTTTGGCCACCTTCTAATGCTAAATCTCGGTTCTTCAGATATGAAAAATGATGTAACAATTACTATTATTATTATTCTGATGTAAGATTTATGGTTTTTATTGAAGTGTTTATGAACGGTAAAATTAGGGCTGTTATGGTAGTGATTACCGTTACCATTCGACAAATACCGTTACCGTACCATTTTTACTGGTAATCTAAAATTATTTACCGTTACCGTTATCAATTGGCTGGTATACCGAAAACGGGTATACCGTTATTCTGGTCACCGTTACATTGGTAATGCTACATTACCATTTGTCTATAAAAAATTATAACTCGACATGTTTCTACTCTATAGCGCATCTTCGGTATACTATTTACAGTGTTATTTAATAAAAGGCATAAATGAGAAAGAAAAAAAATTGTATATTGCATTATTTAACTTAATTCATGAACTAAATTTAATAATTTGTTTGTTGCTAAATGCATATATTAAAGCATATCATATGAATATACATGTGTTTAAATCAACCGATAAATTTACCGTTACCATTGGTTTTGAAGAAACGATATCCAGGCCCGACCCTTCACCAAAGCGGAAGAAGCGGCCGCTTAGGGCATCATAACATCGAGGGAACCGGAATTCGAATTCACGATATTGTCATTCACAAAAAAAAAAAAAAAAAAAAATAGAAATCGCGATAAAGGGCACAGCCGCCAGCCTGCAGCCGCATAGCTCCTCCCGCCTCCATAAATCCATCGCGATTCGGGTTCGCAGTTTGCTTCTCCATTTGCCCGACTCGATTCGCGATTCATGAAGACGGAAGAAGAAGATCTGATTCACGGAAGACGGTTGAAGGCAGACAAGGCAAGTCGCTTGTTGTCGCTTCATGGTTGTAGACGAAGGACGGAGATCCGAACTAGGTAAAAGGCTTGAATGCTTGATTCGCTTGTTGTCGCTTGAAGCTTGAAGTTGAATCTTGATTCCTTTCCTTAAGGTGGGACTGGCAGTCTATAGAAGGTAAAATTATAAACTCAATTAAATAATTTAAAATTTAAAATTGTGTAATTTTGCAGAAGGTAAAATTGCAATCTCTATCTATATAACAATGTTGTACACAAATTCAATTTTAATCCCGTACAATATATTATGATTTATACCAATTTTGATCTCTTTGAAGTTTGAATCTCTAATAATATCAAAGAATATTTTTGATTTGTAATTTTGTATAGTAAAATATTTTTAGTTAGCTGCATATTAATTTAACTTTTAAAGATTGATTTGTGCATTTGTGATTTTATTTAATAATTATTAAGGATTAAATCAAAATTGGTATTGCCGTATTGGTATATTCAAATTGATGTTTGACATAATAAATTATCGTTAAAAATAATTTTGATCAATTACCACTAGCAATCTAGTAGTAGTATTAGATTCCACATTCATAATTTATTTTCATAGCTAAAGTTGATAAAGTCTTAACTTGGCTCCACTGTGTTATAAAAAAGATTAAATGTTTTGACACTTTTATCGATTGAAGAAGAGATGGTCAACAAACTTGAATACGATAATATTATTAGTAATTTTGAAAGTCAAAAGGGTAGAAAAATGTTCATAAATAATTAATCTTAATTTTGTTGTATAACTTACGGATAAAATTATTTTCATTTTTCCTCTTATCCTTATTTATAAACAATATAAATTATTTTGATGATTTAACTAACAGTAGTACCATTAGTTTCTATATAAAGGTCTTGTTTTCAGTTCTGGTTTAAGCATTAAAACTCCTAAGAGCGCCCTGCCAATATCAATAAATAATGATAACTGATTGATTGGCAATGGTATTGTAAATTTACCGTTACCATAACAGACCCAGGTAAATTTGTAGAGTTTCAGGATGTAAGATTTAAATTCAAACAAAAGGGGCATGTTCATGTGCTTTTGAGGTCTAATCTAAATTGATTGATTAGATATCTCATACAGGTGAGTAGTAAAATCTATGGCATATGTGTTGTAGTTTGTTTTAAATACGGAAATTTATTATGAGCTTGGGTAATAGATTATCCAACGGTGAAATAAGACAACTTATAACCTGCCCACCCTCGGCTCTTGCTCAAGTCAGAGCTTTCTGCACACGGTAGGGGATGACGAGGACGTATTATTCAAGCCGGGCGAAGGTTTCCATTCCTTTGATCAAAATATGATTAGCACATGCAAAGTATGATGAATAAATACAATGATGCATGCGAGATGGCATCATTGATGATAAAAAAGAAGTGCATTTGTTATATATAATGTCTTCAACAGATTGCATGATCAAAATACATAGGTTCACGAGTCATAAAGACATGCATGAACCATAAAGAGACGCATGCATGCACCAAAACTTGAGTGTAAGTTACTGCACGGACCACTCTATACAGGTCATAAACTGCTCCTGTACGCGTGTGTGTGTGTAAAATTAAATTGGTTTCAAAAGAACAGTAGCAGTGAAAGAGAAAGCATGCAGATAAGCCATCTCTAGCTTGAAGCTACAGTGAAGCAAGCAGTGAAAAAGAGGAGGAAAATAAAAAAAAAGATAAAGAAACTGGCATGTCCAGCTCAGGAGTGTGCAGTTATATTTCAAGTCTAAGGAATCAAAGCCTCCTGGCATGCTTGTGTGTTGGGCAGCTACTGGATTATCACTGACACGTACCGGCTCCTTTTCTTATCGTATCCCTCGCCATTGAATTGTCAAAGATATGAGATGAAAGCCAGGGGACCTGATTTGGACTTTTTTCACTTTCTTGTCTAATCCTGATCGCCATGAAATCAAGGTCATTCCTGTACCTACATCAACATTATTCTACTTTGACATTCGTGACACCTTTTTTTCCGTTAGTGCCAAGACAAATTATTCATTTTCCATTTGATTCTGGACAGCCTTTTCTTTTCTTGACCAGTAAACCTGAAAATAAAATACACACAAATATTAACAACCATTTATACCTTTGCAATGTAAACTAATCAATAAATGCTTTGAAATCCGTCCTCGTCCATATCAAAAAATAAAATAATATCTAAAATTGGAAAATAATCGAAATTCAAAAACAAGTACTTATATAAAATATCTGCTAGCTATCTTTATCTTTATAATAATAATAATAATAATAATAATAATAATAATAATAATGATAAGATTAAACATAATTTGCATGTTGAAATCGAAAGAGGTTGATTTTGTAAAGTAGAAAATAAAATTTTATTATGAATTTTGATTATAATATTTTTCTCTTTTATTTGCTTTCTTTTGCTTACTTAGAAACGAGAAAACCAAGTTTATTTCGAACATCCCCTGTAAACTTGGTATTATAACACCAAGAAGGTATAAAGACCTTCCATTGCCTTCATGCTTCAATGTCTTTATGAAAATATCTATAACTTGATCTTTTGAATCGACATACTTTGCTTGTACCACTTTTTTTGCCATCCACACTTGCAAAAAAATATAATAAAAATAAAAATGTAAGACTTGCGATGACAAATGCGGTATTGTGGCATGATCCATCATGGAAGACAAGGTTCTTAACGAGTGCAATGGAGGACTTGTCATCCATAAATCTCTCTGTTGCTATGAATTGTGGCATGTGCAGCTGTTCAAATAAGTCGAAGCTAAAGTGCATGACACACACAAGATGAAGTAGTAACAACATACTCATCTTCACAATTTGTAAGTGTCACGATTGTTTGCTTTTAGAGGTGAGCAATCTTTTATTAAAACCAAATAAACCAACCAAACAAGTTTATTTTGATTGATTTTGAAATTAGGTTAACTTATAATCGGCTTGCAAAAAAAAATTAGTTGGTTATCGGTTTCACCAAAGTAACCAAATTTTTATGAAATTGTCAAAATTACTGAAATTCTAATAATTTTTTTGGACTAGTTGAATGGTACAAATAAATTTTATTTATCTTATATATGTATCAAAATTAGAATTACAGAGCATAAGCTTTCTAAATAAGATTACTTTAACCATATATTTAAGTTTTATTACAAAATGCAATGAATATTCAAACATAAAATGTTAAAAGAAATTAGTCAATTAAATCAGATAACCAACATAACTAATCAAACTTAATTCAACCAGTTTAGTTTGATGTTCATTTTTATTGGTTTTAATTTGGTTTAACACTTTTTATCTTAGTTCAACTCAACCAACCAAACGCTCATAGCAGCTTCTTAGAGCTCTAAGTGAAAGCTATATCTCCCATGAAGAAAACAAATTCAGTAAATATCTCCAGCCCAATCGCTATCACCGTAACTAGTTAATTTGAAATTGTTAGAATGTGAAATGCAATAATCTAAAATCAGTGGTACCTTTAATATATCAAAGGATCTTTTTTGCTTTCTTCAAACGCGATGTTGTACGAATTTCTATGTAGCGGCTACAGACCCACTCCATAATGTATACACGATCTCTTGCAAGTTAAGTATCTCAAGCTACCAATCAGGCTCTTGAATAAGCTTGGATCCACATTCTCTTCTTGTTTATGTTTCGACAGCTTCATACCACAGTCAACTAGAGTGTTCATAGGTTTGCATCCATCCACCTTGAACTTTTTTAATATTCCATTCGCGTATATTTCTTAAGAAATAAATATACCATGCTCATTTCGAATGACCTTGATTCCGAAATAGTATAACATGAGTCCAACACCGTCATTTCAAATTCTAAACTCATTTCTTTCTTGATATCATCAAAAGCTTTTGAATACCAGATGTGTTACTGTAAATATGAAGGGTTTTCTCATTTGTAAGTAAGCAAAATAAAGCTAGCAAAGAAAAAAATCATAATCAAATTTTGTAAAAAGTTATATTTTCTCCTCAACAAAATTAATATCTCCCAATTTTCACTTGCAAATTAATTATAATCTTCTTCTTATTATAAAGATCGCTAACAGTGGTATCTGATCTAGATTGATGTAAAAGAAGAATAACAAGTGGACTGAATTTTATTGAAGTCCCTGTACTGAAGAAAGGGTAACATGTTAAATTAAGGCATTTGCATGGAGGCATTGGTTCGATCACAAGTGCAAATTGTGAGATATTTATTTTGTAAAGCTGGAAATAAAATATTGCTACAAACTTTGAATATAATTTTTTTCTTCTTTATTTGCTCTTTTGGCTTTGCTTACAAATGAGATAGCACATCTCCTAAATGAATGGTTCAGATGTATTCTATCCAATGGCTAATGATCATTTTCTAGGGTTTTCTACAATTATCGTAGGATCTTTACTCATTTTTAGAATAAATAACTCTAGGGACTCTTTACTATAACATATATCCAAATTCTTCTTTAGGCTAAATTTTACTCTTTTTAATACAACTTGATTATTTTTATAATTGCCAAAATTAAAATTGACCAAAATAAATAATGCTTTATAAAATTAAACTTATTTCCAACATCCTCCATAAACTTTATTTTGTAACTCTAATAAGGTATCAAAACCTTCTGAAGTCGTCAAGCTTTTTTGTCTCTATGGAAATACAAGCAACTCGATCTTTCGAATTGGCATACTTCGCTTGTATCACCTTTTTTCCACCCATTCCTGCAACAACAAAATAAGACTTATACTAGAGAAGTGCGATATTGTGGCATGCGCAACTCCTTCACCGAGGGCAGGATTCTTAGTGAGTGCTCTGACCGATCTATTATTCGTATATTTTTCTATTATAATGTGATATGACATGTGCAACTCCTTTAATAAATTGAAGATAAATTGCATATCACACAAGATGAAATAGCAACATACTCGACTTCATAGTTTAAAAGTATCAAGATTAGTTGCTTTTAGAGATGAGCAATCTTTGTTTAAAAAAATTATAAACCAACAAACCAGTTCATTTTATCTATTTTGTTTAGTGTTGAAATTAGATTAATCTATCATCGGCTTGTCAAAAAAATAGTTTAGTTACAATTTAACCAAATTAACCAAATTTTTGTTAAATGTTCAAATTACTAATGTTATGATGGTTTTTTTGCACTAGTTTAGTGGCATAGATAGATTTTCTTTATCTTATATATGTGTTAAAATTAATATTACAAAGAATAATATTCCTATTTTGAAGTTTTCTCCAAACAATTGCATACTTCCTTTCTACTTTGCTCGTTTATAATTTTTTTTTGGTCAGAACTTCATATAAACCTTGATAGATGACACAAAGAACTTATTTGATCATTCTTCTTCAATTCCTTCAAATTTCCCCTATCAAATTGGGATAAAGTGGTGGCACCGACGTGTTCCTTGTACCTATCTTCTAAGATATCCCATGCATTTTGTGATCTAAGTAACTCCTCCATGCGAGTGCTTATCCTTTCTTGAGTTTGGGAATTACAAAAACATTCCAATCCATTTATTATTCTTCTTTTTACTTCAACCTAGATTTGATATTATTGTGAGCAAACTTTACAATAATAGTAAGATGTTTAAATATAATTTGCAAGTAAAAATGGGGATATATTGATTTTGTAAAGGAGAAAATAAAATTTGTTATGAAATTTGATTATGATTCTTTTTCTTATTTGCTTTATTTGTACATTCAAATGACAAAACTCTCCCCATTTATATCAACACATCTAGTATCCAAAAGCTTTTGATGATTTTAACAAAGAAACGAGTTTAGAATCAAGATGACAAATGTTGGACTTATGTCACGCTATCTTGGAAAGTGATTTAAGTGATCTTGGTGTATTTATTTCTTAAGAAACATATACAAATGAAATATTAAAGAGAATCAAGGTGGATGGATGTAAACCCATGAACACTTGAAAATACACAAATAGAATGCGGTACGAAGCTCTGGAAACATACATAAGAAAAGAATTTGGATCCTACTTTTTTTAAGAGCATAGTTTCTGGCTTGAGATATTTAACTTGCACAAGACTAGATGCAATTTATGGAGTAGGTTTTATTAGTCGCTGCATGGAAGTTTCTGCAATGTCATAGCTAAAAACAGCAAAAAAGATCCTTTATATTAAAGCTACCACTAATTTCATATTATTGCATTCACAATCCAACAATTTCAAGTTGACTTGTTACAAAGATAACGATTTCATTGCACATATTTATGATCAAAAAATACTACTGGCTTTATTTTCTTCATGGAAGACAACTTCCATTCGAAGCTCTAAATAGCAAGCGGAGGTGAGCATTCGATTGATTTAGTTTATCCGAAGGTGAAAATTATTAAATTGAACTAAAATCAATAAAGAAGAACACAAAGGCAAATCGATCAAATTAATTTTGATTAGTTTGGTTGGTTATCCGAATTAATTGAACTAATTTTTTTCAACATTTGATGCTTGGAATATTCAGTGTACTTTTAAATAAAACATAAATATATGGTTAAACTAATCTTAATTAGGAATCTTATTCTTCGTAATATTAGTTTTGACACATATATAAGGTAAATAAAATCGATCGATTTGTACCACTAAACTAGTGCAAAAAAAAAAACCATTAGAACATTAGTAATTTGACAATTTAATAAAAATTTGGTTAATTTGGTTAAACTGTAACTAAACTAATTTTTTTGACAAGCCAATTATAGATTAATTTGATTTCAAAATTAAACAAATCAGAAAAAAAATGGTTCGGTTGGTTTATTACTTTTTTTTAACTAAAGATTGCTCACCTCTAAAAGCAACCAATCTCGATACTTTCAAACTATGAAGCCGAGCATGTTACTACTTCAGCTTGTGTGCGATATGCAATTTAGCTTCAATTTATTGAAGGAGTTGCACATGTCATATTACGTTACAAAATAAAAATTTACGGATAACAGATATGTCAGAGCACTGTAAGAATCCTGCCCTCCATGAAGGAGTTGCGCTTACCACAATATCGCATTTATATACTACAAATCTTATTTTGTTGTTGTAGGAATGTGTGGAGAAAAGGTGGTACAAGTGAAGCATGCCAATTAGAAAGATCGGGTTGCATGTATTTTCATAGAGGAAAAAAACATGACGAATTTTGAAGGTTTTGATACCTTCTCCGAGTTATGAAACCAAATTTATGGAGAATGTTGGAAATTAACTTAATTTTATAAAGCATTATTTGTTTTGGTCAATTTTAATTTTGGCATTAAATAAAAAAAGTTAAGTTAGATTAAAAAAAGATAAATTTAGCCTAAAGAAAGGTGCGACAACGTTGCAGCAACTTATTTTGAACAAAATGTTGACTTTCGACAAAACTTTTTCTGATCACATTTTGACGTTTTTGTTAAACTATTTATTCATGTAAACCAAGCTTCAAAATGAATTTCTTAGTATTTTTAAATAATTAAAACAAGTATAGTTGACTCATAAAATAACATAAAACAATATCCAAATCTATTTGTAAAAATATGACATCGATTTATCGATATGCGACGAAACTTGTCAACTTTTATAAAACAAGTTTTACATATTTATCAAACCATTATAAATTAAATTACCATTATTGCCAAAGTTTGTGAATTATACATGTTTAAAAAGAATTTTTTATCCTTTAAAATAGTTTCTCGAATATTTATTCTATGTAATGCTAGGGTCAGACCGAGTATTACAGCTTTTCAGGTGAGGACGTTCTAGAACCCAAGAGGTAAGTAGGATGGTAGGAACGTATGGAGTTTACCGTTGTGTGTTTGATAGTTTTATTGATTGTAGTCTGGAACAAGCTGTACAACTGTCCAGTTTATGTATAAATGATTATTCTGATGAACTGTATGTAAAGTAACAATTAAAACTTTTCTTTAAAAATGCTATTATTTGTTATTATATTTTATCCGCTGCGAATGTGAGATGTTGTTGTTTTCTGTTTTCCTTCTTTCTTCTTTCTTCTTCTTAACAATTTGAGATTTTCGCATTTGAAAACTTCGAGTCGTTACATATATCGAAATTCGACCTTTTTCAATTTTTATAATGGAAATCCAAAACCTTTATTCAATATCGAAAATAAGTTTATCATTCTTATTTATCATATAAAACATAATTGTTTAATGTTTGAAAATTCTACATTTGATTATTTAAATAAATAAAAATTTCCATTTTTAATGGGGTAAAATTGTGGGTCGTTATTCAAGGAGCCTACGATGCACAAACAAGCAAATATGCAATTCCAAAACTACCTCTTTGGCTTAATCTTAAAAGTTTGATTTATGAAATCAAATTAACTTTATTATTTTCAAAACATGTCTCTTTTGAAAAAATTTATTCAAAAAAATTTCTTCGAGCCGACTTCTCAGTTTTATTTCAAATCCTTTTGAAATAATAATACATAGCTTTAACATCAAATCATACTTTGATTTGGGATTTAAGTCGAAACCGTTTCAAAACCGGTATCAATTACTCGGTATAATAATACAGTGGTGTATTTGATATATTTATTTGGATATAAAGAATATTCTACTATAAAAGCATATCAAAATATATGCAACCAGATCAGGAGGTTTCTTCTGATAACAATGCAACTGGGTCCCATCGTTCACAAGATAAATAAAAAAAGTATATCGCGCTATATAAAAAGTAGACTATACTAAGTGTTAAACCATCGGTTTTCCCACCTTTTAGTTGCCGGTTACCCGAATCATCATTAATATAAAAAATCAGTTTGTTTCTCGAAGTAACCAATTATTTTGCACTAATAATCACAAATACTTTCAGACATAATATTATTTATTTTCCCATAATCTTTTCCGAATCAATTTCAAACACCGGGATTTAAGTTCATGAAATTCCCTTTATTTAAATCCTTTTTGATCCAAAACATTTAAACTAACATTCATTCCCAAAATAACTTTTATATCAAAGTATGGGAATATGCTTTTAAGACATTTCTATTCAAAATTTAGATATCTTTCCTTTAAAAAATTATAATAACTCTTTTTATTATAATTAATTCCTTAACAAGTATTTTAATCGGACATTTTATAGTCAAATTATGACATCCTAATTACAAGATATTCATTCTCAAATCATATGTAATTATAGTCTACTCAACCCACGCATGAAAAAGATAATTGCTCGTAAACAATGTGAGAAAAATCAACAATCAATATATAATGATAACTGCTCATAAACTAATCGAGTGCAATTCAAACAACTAAACAATCAATCAACAATAATAATAAATGCGAACATAATAATTATAACCAATAAATTAATATGATAGCATGATTTCTTTTTTCATCTAATTGAATGTCACTAATGAAATATAATTATTTAACTATGTTAATCATAAGAAAATTATATCGCTATTAATTTATCAATATTTTATACTTCATCAAATGTGTCAAATAACTATACTAATATATTCTAGATGTCATTATGATTCTAACGCAATAATCCATGGGTCAAACAGATTTAAAATGAGTGAGTTATGGATTTTCAATGTTAACTAAATTATCAAATTAAATAAATAAATCAACCAGCTCACCGAATCAATCCCATTCGGGCCAATGCTCGTTTTGAAATGTGCTTCTCCTTCTCCTCTCCATTCCAAAACCTATACGCATTTATGTGCATGCACGCACGCATGCACACTCTATGCGTGCATGGCCATATCTCCCTCCACGGTCAACAAACCGACTTCGTCAGCAACTTTCTCTTCGCGCCCTCTTCCCGATGAACCCCACATCTGCAAGCTCAACCCTCTATCCCAAATTCGACCATAACTTCCCCCTTCACGTTGAAAAATGTTGTGCACCCTATTCGAGCATCGAACTTCACCAATTTCAACCATGAGGTGCCATTCTCCAAGCTAAAACCAACGCAAAATTCCTCTTTTCCTCTCTTCGCCTAAATCACTAACCAATAGCAACCCTAGTTTCCGATGATAGTTGATCACCATCGCCAAATTCTACCAAATTTCTACCAAAAATACTGCGCCTCCTGATGAACCCAATGACGCAAACAATGTCATCTAATTCTACATGGATCGAGATAATTTTTTTTTAAAAGTTTATAGCAAAACTTCCCCATCTACTATCTTTGAGCAATCATGGCCACTCCGGCTATCAAAACTCAAGGCAATAATTTTAATAAAATATTAGGAACCCAATAAACAACTCTGTAGTTTACTAATTTGAATAATTTTTCACGGTTTTGGAGAGGTTGGTTTTTTAAGTTTGAGGAGGAAGTTTGTTTAACAAGAATATGAAGAAGATGTATGCTCTGTGTATCCATCTCTTTATGCGTGTATATGTATTTATATAGGCAACAATACCTCATCGCTAAGTGATCCAAAATATATGCAGGGAACATGGAAGATATGGCGAAGGCATGGGTGAAGTGAAGGATTGAATGGAAATTGGTGGAGGGAAGTGAAATAAAGTATGGTGAAAGTGCTCACTGTGTAAATGTAATCTGTTCGTGCTTATTTGAATTTGTTTTCGAAAGGTTAAATTTGCGGTATGCTGCCACACAATAACATAATCACGTACGAATCGCGAATGACAGAATAAAAAATACTGCGATGACCTGACTTTCTACTCCCAGAAAATCGTATCATCTTGAAGAAAGAAAGGGATAGAAGAAGAAAGAACGAGAAAGAAGAAACAGAACAGCATCAGAGAACTCACAGCTGAACGAATAAAATATAATATAACTCATAAAATATTACATAGTATCTTATTACATTAGAGTACACAACTTAAAACAACAGATAATAGACAGTTATAATACTTCTGCCTAACCATACAACTCAAGATACAAGAGAAACAGATACCAACAAACACAGCGGAACCATAATATATCTACACGTCGAAGCCTCCTGCTCCATATCTCCTCCAGAATTCGTCAAGCTAACCTGATCCACTTGACTACTCATACATAATATGAGTACCCAAGAGTTTGATAAAACAGAAAATAAACACTCGGGTCAGACAGGGGTCTGGTGTGAGTAAACGGATTAAAATTTGCTTAACTTTAGAAAACCTTTGAAAAAAAAGGTATCACGTAAGACTTCCCACATATAAATATGGAAAAGTTTTTACCTTACGCTAACCAAAACATTTGATAGGAAATTCCATGATATTATAATAGTGTCTAGGGTTTTCAAATAAATAAGAAATAGCCGAAATTGTTACATTCATTAAATTCCAGCTACTATCCACAAAAGTGGGTAATACAAACAAAACCGTAGGGTCTCGTGGGAAGAATGGGTTTCCATCAATGGCAGGGCTACTGGGGTACCGTCCGTCACAGTACGTGGCCTAGATCAACGTACCGAGGAGTACTCCCACTCCCCTGCAACACAAGGTCGGAACCATCCCTTACTGGACAGTCTCGAACAAGACCACCCCGTAGTTGGCGCGACCAACCACACACTAAGCTGAAATAGAAAGGGACCTCTAGACAGGGGTAAATCTCACTCTCAAGTGGGAGCTACCCACGAAGCCTTGCTGCACCTCTCCTGTTTTAGCCATTCCCGGTTGATGAGGCTTGAGGTTATGGTTACCTTTATAGGACACATTATCTTAGAATGCTCATCGTCCACCTGACGATGTTCTGAAAGCATTCAATCCATACAAGTTCGTTCCGGGTTCGAACGAAACCGAAGGCACTATCTCGTTGCACTCGTTATTGGAATCACCCTCAGAGTCAACGACCATAGCCCTTGCACTCTGATTCACCATCTCGAATCTATAAGCACTATTCCGTCATACTCATTACGGAATCACCCACAAAGTTATACTGACGTATAGCCCTTACACCTCGAGTCTTCACTTGCTCCACTTGGATTAACGTCCTAACGTTTAATTGGAATCGATGTGGTTTTCGGATTCCAAATATGGACCCGATCCCGGTCTCACCGAAACCAAACGCCATTTTAATGTCCAAGTTATACTTAAGAGATTAAACAGTTTAAACTCGTATTCAGGATGAAATAAACAAATAGATGAATCATACGAGAAATAATTCATATCAATATTCATCTTCACAAAGCAGCATATCACATAACAGATATAACCAAACCATCCAGTATCAAACCAATATCAAACATCCAATATCAACCAATCTTCCCATAACAATTTCCAAATATTGATCATCCAATATCAATTAATTAACCAATATTAATCAACCAACCCATATTAATCAAACATCCAAAACAGAATTGATTATCTCTTAATCAATTGGATTACTAAAATCCTTCTTCATTAATTATTATTCCAATTAAATTAATCATCATCTCTAATGATCTTCACTAATTAATTAATTATCTTAATTACATTCAAGTAATTGTCCTTAACCATATTCAGTAATTAATCCTTTTATTAATATCATTAATTACAATAATTAATGATCATTCATTAATTAATTAGCCATAATTAATTACATTAATTCTTAATTAATTACAATTAATTAATCTCATTTAAATTAATCACTTATATTAATCAGCCTTGATTAATATCATTAATCACATAAATTAATGATCCTTATTAATTAATAATACTTTAATTAACTAATTAACTTATAATTAATCAACTCATTAATCATAATCAGTAATTAACAATTTGTAATTACTTATTTTAATATATGAACTTCTTAATTAATTAATTTCTAATTTAATTATATTAATCCTTGATTAATTAATTCAATTAATTAATCCCTAATTACTTCATTAAGTAATTATTAAACAATTAAATTAATAAATAAATCCTTAATTAATTACTTAATTAATTAATTACATTTGTAATTAATTACACTTAGTAATTAATCTTAAATTAATCTCATTCATTAATTAATTAATTACATTAATAAATTAACTAAAATAAATTAAGTAATTAATTCTTAATTACTTACATAAGTAATTTTTTCTAATTACTTTCATTAATAAGTCTTAATTACTTCCTTGATTAATCACTAAACAAACAATTAACTTCATCATTAAACAATTCTTAATTCTTCAATTAATTAATCACTTCATAGTTAATTAACTTAAATAATTGTATTAATAAATTCTTTAATTGATATCATTAAGTGATTAACCAATAATCACTTCAACTAATTACTCCATAAGTAATTACCATTAATTACTTCCGTAAGAAATTAACTTCCTTAATTACATTCACAATTAACCATTAATTGCTTTATTAAGTAATTATACTTAATTAATTCATAATTAAGTGATTATTAAAAATTAAATAAATAATTAACTAATTATTTAAAATTAATTAAACAATTAATTAATTAACTTCCTAGATTTGAAAATCCTTAATTAATTAAGAAAACATTATTCTTAATTAATTTTTTACATAATATCAAATTATTAAGTATTATTAAATTTATATCCAAATAATCTAACCTTATTTATTTCCATAAATAGGTTATTTGAATTTAATCAAATTTTAATAACTCAAAACAATCTATTTGATTTACAATATTATAGCTTAAACTTTATCTGAAAAGAAAGCATTTAGAAATCAATTTGAGATTTAAAATATTTTAATTATCTAATTTAAACTTACTTTTCAATATAATTTGTAATCTTGTTTTTAAAACATTACTTTTTTTTAAAAAAAATTACTTTAAAACCTTTGATTTAATAATTAAATTCAAATATTCCTTTTAAACTAAAATTCAAACATTAATTAAGTAAAATTAATTTCAAAGAAATCATCTCAAATGTTTAAAAATTTGAAAGTAAATTCAATTTACATTTCAAAGTTTGAATAACTTAATTTCAAAACAAACAAATTTTAAACTTGGTTAAAATATTGAAGCTTGAACTTTCAATTATTTATACTCGAGTTGCCATTGCAACTTGACTTCAATCTATACCAACATAAATTGCTTGCAACTGTATATCATAATACAGTAAGTATCAAGAAACAAACCATCAGCAACCCAAATAAAACACAAATCCCACTCGAGCTAGCCCCAAAGAAAAACCCAAACCTCTCATCTTCGAGTCACCCCCCGAGACGCACGCGAATCTCCCTCCGAGAAAACTACATCTTCCCCAAACTTCGTATTTCCAGTGCACAGCCTAGTCACGGTGCACATGCACCTTCACCGCCCGCTAGCTACGGTCGTCGCAACCCACGCCGATGATCACACGCAAGCATACGAACACCACCAAACGCCTAGATCCAACAAACCATGCTCGAATCGAATTTTGACCCAATCACCCAAAAACTGCAGAAACGACGACCATAAAAGCTACCCCACGGCCACACTCCTCGACGCCGTTGAACTCGTCGTCACCATCATCGAAAGCCAAGACCTCAAGCTCCAACAATGCCCACTCGCGATCAACTCCGGTCCCAGATCCAAGTCACAAAAATCACGACAATAGTGCCGAGCAAAAAGCAAACAAAAACCCTAACTCAATCGATTACAAACAAATTTAACATTGGAAAAAATCTTGAATATTTTTCCCAACATCCTTATCATTCAAGCAAGCTTCACCCGAAAAATCAAATCGAATTATTTACTAAATCATCTATAGTTCACAGAATTTTCCAAAATGTTCAAACTCAGAATTCACTTGATTCCTTAAACTAAAATTCATGAAACTTGTATTAAAATTCTTGATTTACAAACACGAATCCATTTATTCAATCTAAACTATAAATTCAATTCAGTAATTTTTAACATGTATTAGTTGTTTACCGAGTTTTCCATTTTTAATATTATTTGTAAATTGAAAACTACAGAAACTATATTTTAGAATTACCTTCAGCATTTACACAAATTCTTTCATTCAATCATCAAGTCCAATTGCTGTTCTTTAGTGGAAGATTAAGATTAAAATCTGTTCAAAGAAACAGAATACAAAGTTCTGCAAATGAACATACACACACACTTGCAACATTCAATAAAACAGAGATAATTCAAATAATTTCAAGTTATAGATCTTCAATACCAAACAATATCATAACATGCATGAAAATAAAAACAATTCAAACTGTTTTTAAAGAAGTTTACTCACCTATAATTGCAAATCAGAGAACAGATTTTATTTCCCAGGCTTGAATACTTTTAACTTGAAAAATGCTTTTACTTTGCTGTTAAAATCAAAGGCCTTTGCATGCTTTTCAATTTGATGCTGTTGATTTCCCTTGCATGTTGAAAATTGCAGTTTAATTTTGAATTGTAGGTTGAACTTGATTCTATCTGTTGCAGGTTGAACATTATTTGTAATGCAGGTTGAGGCTTTGAAGATCAATTGCATTTGCAAATGTAGGCTTTACATTTTAGGATTTGAAATTACAGATTTTACTATGTTGGGAAGAACTTCAGATTTGCTTTGGATTTCTTTTTCATATTTAGGAAATTTGTTTTCTGATTTTGCCATTAACATTTGAAAGAAGGAAGAAAAAGAAATGAGAAAGAAAACTAATTTTCTTCTTACAATATTTATTAAAAATTAGAATAAAATGGTTGCCACTTGTTTACATTCTTACAATTGTCATTCATCTTGTTTAATTACTTTACAAGTGTGTTAGAGATGCCTTAGAATGTTTACATTTGTACTTAAGTGTTTTTAAACTTTTATTTAATTTAAATGTAAATATAAACTTACATTTTCTCTTTTTTTTTAAGTTACTTAACAAATATAATTTACATATGTATGTATCACTTTTAAAAGAAAATATTCTAAATTTAATTATAATGCAAATATATATTCTCATACATGTATTTTAAAAAATCTAAAACTCATACATACACATTTTTAACCATTTCAAATTAAACACTTTAAAGAAATAAAACAAAACTTTATTTAAATCCTTTTTATAAACTATCATATTAAAATAAACAATTATCTTACATTTTGAGAACAAATGAATCAATTCTAAATTAACTTTTGAAAATATAAATTAAAACAAAGCTTTAAATTTCAGTATTTATTCATATATCAATTATTAATAGATTGAATTAAATTCAAAGCAAAATCAAATTATAACATATACGTACATATATATTACAATTTGAAAATTAATCTTTAATTTAAAACAAAAGCTCTTCTATTCACAATATATATCAAATATATATATTATAAACAGAATAAAATTTTATTAGCTTTGACAAACAATCTTATCAATATTTCCAGATTAAAAATTTATCAACCTTTAAAAGATTAAATTATCCAATTTTAAATTAAAATTATAAAGAAAACTATTAAACCAATTAAACTATTAACACAGATTATTAAATTTATATTTCCCAAAATTCTGGGTTGTTACAAATACAATCATGCATAACAATGTAACACGATCTCAAATCGACAATAAAATAGACTGGTTAGATTATTCTATGAAGTTTCAAAAGTGCTGGCATTTACCGTAAAATACATCAAACGAAAATTTAATTGTTTTTCAAATTAAAAATTATGAAAAAATCTAATACATTAAATTTAAAATATGACATAAAAACATAGTCATTTTATTAAAAATTGATTTTCTTATTATTTATTAATTCGAATGAATTTGAATATTCAAATAAATCAAACAATCCCATTCAAAACGTTAAAAATTGCGGATGGTTATATTCTTCCACCTTCAAAAGAATTTTTTTCCCCAAAAATTCTACGGATGGAAAAATATAATGAAAACCAAATAGTTAACAAAAGATAAGCGCATCAAAACTAATACACCCATAACCCCGATCGGAAGTACGTTGCCTTATCCCATCCATTTTAACTTACCAAATTACGGTAGTTTCATTCGAAAATTCCTAGGTTGATTTACTAACCAAGACAAATTTTACTTAGGCACCTAACATAAGCAATGATGCTAGCTGCGACGACCCGGATTTTCCGACCAGTCAAAATCATTGAAAACTAGTCCTTTCTAAACTACTAATGAAAACTACCAATTTAATACACAATTTTATTTGGTATATATACAAAAACAATAAATGTGTATGATACATTTTAACTACTACAACTTATCAAAGTAATCATCTATTCTATAGGGTGAGCTTTGATACAAAGAAAACACGAATACAATAAATTTACTGCTACACACTCTGGCGTGAAAGACAACAATAGTCACTCCAGCAAACACAAATAACAAGTCAATGCGGAATAAGATGATAAGCAGGAAGATACAAAAAATGATAATTAGAAAAATATAAGTATGAAAAAGATATATTATTATTGGAGCTGTGTCACTATCACTTGTGACTGACTGCGTACCCCCATATAATTGGGTATCCAATTACGTACATGATCAAGCCAATGTAGTTCTCCTATCCACAAATAGGACTCAAGGAGCCTACAATGTACAAACAAATATATATACAATTTCCAAACTGCCCTCTCGGCATAATCTTCACATTTAGATTTATGAAATCTAATTAACTTTATTATTTTTAAAACATATCTCTTTTGAAAAAAATTATTCGAAAAAATTTTCTTTGAGCTAAATTACTAATTTCATTTCAAATCCTTTTGAAATAAAAATATATATCTTTTATATCAAATCATACTTTTCTTTGGGATTTAAGTCAAAACCATTTCAAAACCAGTATCAATTACTCTGTATAATAATACAGTAGTGTACTCGATATATTTATTTGGAAAATCCAAAAATACTCTACAATAAAAGCATATCAAAATATATGCAACCAGCGCGAGAGGTTTCTTCCAATAATAAGGAAACTGGATCCCAGCCTTCATATGATAAATAAACAAAGTATATCCCTTTATACAAAGAGTAGACTATACTAAGGGTTAAATCACCCTTTTGCATACATTTTAGGTATGAGTTACCTGAATCATCGGTAAAATAACAAATCATTTTGTATTAATAACCATAAAACTTTCAGATACGGTATAGTTTATTTTCCCATAATCTTTTCGAAATCAATTTCAAATCACTTGGATTTAAGTTCACAAAATTGCCTTTATTTAAATCCTCTTTGATCCAAAACATTTAAACCAACATTTATTCTTGAAATATCTTTTATATCAAAATATGGAAAAACATTTATATAAAAGTTTACTTCCAAAATATTTATATATATCTTTGGAAAAATTTTGTATTCAAAAGATAAAAATCTTTCCTTTTAAAAATTATTATAACTCTTTTTATTATAATTAATTCCTCAACCAGTATATTAATCGAACATCTTATAGACAAATGTTGAGATTCCAATTACAAGATGTTCATTCTCTAATCATATGTAATTATGGCCAACCAACCCATGCATGAAAATGATAATTGCCCATAAACTGGTTGAAAAAAATCAACAATCAATATATAATCATAAATGCTCATAAACTGGTCGAGCATAATTTAATCAACCAAACAATCAATTAACAACAATAATAAATGCAAACATATTCATTATAATCGATAATTAATATTGTAGCAGAATGGTGTTTTATTCTGCTATTTGAATGTGAATAATGAAATATAATTATTTGATCACGTTAACCATAATTAAATTATATCGCTATAAATTTATCAATATTTTATACTTCACCAAATGTATCAAACAACTATACTAATATGTTGTAGATGTCATTACAAATCACAAGAAAATATCCATGCATCAAACGGATTAAAAAAAGAGAGTTATGGATTTTCAAAGTTAACTAAATTATCAAATTAAATAAATAAATCAACCATGCTCACCCAACCTAGCCCATACGGCCCAATACCTGTTTTGAATAGTGCTTCTCCTTCTCCCCTCCATTCCAAAACCTATGCACATTTATGTGTATACACGCACTATGCACACATGGCCATATCTCCCTCCACGCTCGATGAACCGACTTCGCCAGCAACTTTTTCTTCGCACCCTCTTCCTGACGGACCCCATG
This sequence comes from Allium cepa, assembly GCA_030765085.1. Classification (NCBI taxonomy): domain Eukaryota; kingdom Viridiplantae; phylum Streptophyta; class Magnoliopsida; order Asparagales; family Amaryllidaceae; genus Allium; species Allium cepa. Next base: position 8,551,580 of record CM060941.1, read on the forward strand.
TCTCCAAGCACGACTCCCTTTTTCCAAATCTGACTGTTAGATTCCCCCTTCTTGCCACAACATGTCGCACATCCCATTCATGCACCAAACTCCGCCCATTTCAACCGCCAATTGTGTGTGTTTGTTTAAATTGTTTTTGAACAGCTAGATTTGCAGTACCCCGCTACACAATAACACGTTCGCGTATGAGCCTCGAACGATAGAACTAAAGATACGATCGTGCACAATAATGCAAAATGATCACAAAACAACAATAAAATAGAGATGTTAACTTATTTTGTGAAGTTTCAAAAGTGCAGACGTTTGCCATAAAATACATCAAAAAAAAATAACTATTTTCCAAATTCAAAATTATGGAAAATCCAATAAATTAAATTAAAAACAAGACATAAAAAATCATGTCATTTAATTAATAATTGATTTTCTTATTATTTATTAAAGTTGAATATTTAAGTAAAGTAAATATTCTCATTCGAAACGTTAAAATTATAAGTTGTTACATTCTCCCCCTTAAAAGAATTTTGTCCTTGAAATTCCAAGAATGGAAAAAAAGGTAACAAAAACCAAATAATTAATTAAAGCTAAGCATGCAAAAAATAATATCACTCAAAACTCCGGTCGGAGGTACCGTGCCTTATCCTACCCATTTTTACTTATCAGAATAAGGTAGTTTCATTTTAAAATTTCTATGTTGATTTATTAACATAGGAAAATTTTTACATAGGCGCCTAACCTAAGCTCTGATATCAGCTATGACGATGCAGATTTCTCGACCAGTCAAAATCGCCGAAAAACTCGTCCGTTTTGAACTACTAATGAAAACTACCAATTTAATGCAAATGTTATTTGATAAATATACAACAACACTAAATGTATATGATAAACTTTAAATAATACAACTTATCAGAGTAATCATTTATTCTACATGGTGTGCTTTAATACAAAGAAAAACTAAAATACAATAAATCTACCGCTACATACTCCTTCTTAACACAGACTCAACAAGCAAACTAATGAAGCTCTAATCGTCACCGTGGAGCAACAACTTATCGCTGATGCTCGAAGTGCCGAATTGAAGGAACAATTTCCAAATATTTGTTTTGATGGACTTAAATTCGTACCCAGTTTGAAGAGAATTTCATCCGACGTCTAAGAGATGACCAATTATTACATGACTAACATTTATAACCAGTACAATGAATTGTCATTAGTAGTTGAAAATTTCTCTAAGTTTTCAAGGAAAAGGCAGCAAAGGATTGAGAATCAGAAGCTTATTGTAATTGTAACAAAAGGATCATAGCTCATCTTGACGCCAAGGTCAAAAACTGAGAAAATCTCAAGCCGAAGTCGAGAAAAGGCTGAGGATGCCATCAAGGCACTCGAAGTTAGAAAGAACAAGCATCTTGATGAAATCAAAAAGGCACATCATCTGTACCATGGCCTGGTGCTTGAGAGAGATGTTGTTAACAAGAGCGGGTCAGAGCTGAAGACTAAGCTTGATCGTGAAACTAAAGAAAAGAATGACGCACTCCAGCAAGCTTGGGATTACTATAAGGAGCTGCTCAATGCCAAGGAAGAGAGGGATAAGGCAGTCGAAGGTGCTAGAGACACAGACACACTTGTCAAGGGTTAAATTGCGGTTGTGGAGCAGTGAATGATCGAAAAGTTTGAGCCATTGCTTAACAAGTACAACACTAACGTTGTGTGGTTATCCTAAAATCCTTGCCCTTGCTTAGGATCAACTTATCGAAGAAGAGAAGCATTTCTCAAAGGTGGTGAGGTGGATTTAGAATAGCTTAAGATGGAGATCTTGTTAGGAAATGAGCCTAAGGTGTTGAAAGAGGGCCAACTTATTCTCCATCGGGAGCTAGCCACTACATTACAAAGAGATCTAGGAAAAGGCTCTGGATCGATGCCATAGATGGCACAGGATGCCACCGGCAGTCAAACTCTCCTGGGTTCCAAGCAACTCTTGACTCATCCTATGATCCTAGGTATGATCCAGAGAGGCCTCAAATGCACATTCCTGTTACCCTCTCTTCCATTCTTGAAGGGAATTCTTATGGCACCAACCCACACGGGACCCAAGAATGATGAAGGTATCTCGTTGACTTATCTTGTATTTCAGAGAGTTTATGCATATTTAATCAACATCACTAATCTATCTTTTTATGACCCTCAAGTTTCAGGTCAGCCTAAGATCGTCCCTCTTCCCAACGTGGAGCCCCTGTTGGAACAACAAGTATCTACAAAAGAATCAGTTACTGTAACTACTTCAACAATGGTGCCGATTATCCTGACTGGTGAGACACCTGGCCCTGGCGGGTAGAAGATAGATGCTCTTCAAGATGAAGTCATTGTCACTGGTGTTTCCAATTCATTTTCAGGTCACACCATGAGTTCAATTGAGCAGGAACCGGTCTTGGCCAAAAAGGTCAAGTTACAAAAGATTGAGACCTTTCTTGCCCCTCCATCCATAGCTCTTCTCAGTGAGCCTATGTATGTTTTGGTCTCTGTTCCTCCACCTAGGAACACTCAAAGCAGGCTGCTGGATCATTTGCAGAGCACTCCGTCTAAGGGGAGAGGAAGTATGGAAAGAATAAGGAAATAATTAGAAGGATCCAACACACCTTCTTTTACAGAGAAGGAGGAGAAGAAAAAAGAAGAAACCCATAAATTGATCGCCAATCTTCTCGACATCTCTTGGGTTATATAGTATCTCGTATGATTTTTCTAATTTCCTAATTTTGTTTTGTTTGTCCAATGTAGCAAGAATTCGGGCCCTGCATTTGTTTTTTGCTTAGACATAAATAGAGTTCACTTACCTTTCTTAGTTTTATTTATAACGAAGGTATCTGTTTCGTCGGTTCTTTGTTCAAACTTGTCTAAGTTGATTAAGAAATATACTTTTCATTCAATGTACTTGTTATCCATTCCTTTGAGTGATACTATCGGACCGAGTCCTTAGTTTGTTTAATAGTTCATGGCCTTTCGTCGCTCCCATGAACATAAAATAATTGTTGATTTTCCAAACTCTAGGCATTAGTTGAGGTTAACCACTTAGAACAGCGGATCGGGTATTCTTTTTCAGGATAATAATATCTGATTGCGCTAAACTCCCATCGCCGGTTTAAGTTAGGCCCTTAAAATCACATCTCACATATCCTCATCTAAGATGTTCAATTCTAGTTATGCCAAACTCCAAGCGCCGATTCAAAGTTCATAGGTAAGATCCGACCTTACACCAGGTATGGACCTTTCGTTTTTCCAACTCCAGGATAAATGTTAAGCAATGGACGGTCTTATCACATTCATTTGGTTTATACTGTTGCCTACAATCCGAGGACAAGAGTTAAGTGAGTGAATTGTGACATTTGTTTTGATTTATACTTCTGCCCTACATCAAGGGTGATGGTTAGCGAATGAATGATCGAGTCACAATTATTTTGATTTATACTCCTGCCCCCACATCAAAGGCGAGAGGTAGTGTACGGACGGTCACGTCACATCCAGTTTTGAATTTATACTCCCGCCCTTACATTAAGCGTGAGAGTTAGCTGATAGACAGTCGGGTCATGTCCTTTTAGTTTATACTCATGCCCCCAATCCGAGGACAAGAGTTGGCTGGTATCAATCTCTGAACAATGAGAAGAACTTCAGGGCCCAATCATGGTCCGTAGAAGTTTGATTAGCACCTATCTCTAGGTACCTGCACATTTGCACTATTCATATGCAAATTCATTTGAGTCGGTCAAGTCACCGCTCTTAAACAAAGTAAAGATAGAGTCTCAGACTTGGAAAGCCATTTTATTCATAAAAGATGAGAAATGACAGGTTCTGTCTTATTGCATGGCTCTAGCCAATTATTTACAAAGTTATTTCTAAGTGTAATAGGGTCGTAAATGCTCGCTATTCCATGCCTTTGAAAGTGAGATCCCATCCACGATTGCTAGTATGAAAGTGCCATATTCAAGCTTCTATTCAATGACGTATAAAACTACCCAGCTCTGGCCCAGATTCTTAGGTCAAGGGAAGATTTGTTTCATTACCAGGCCATTGATTTCAAAGTTTCGATTCATGACCATAATGTTGTAATAGACTTGGAGTCAAAGTGCAGCTACCCTCAACTCAGCTTCATCGCGTTTCTCATCGGTAACATCAAGAGACTTTAGCATGAGTTATTCATTAGTTCATGGATTATAATGAACCACTCGATGAGAAGGTACCTCTAGTTCAATTGGAATCATAGCCCCAGATTCGTAGGCTAGGGCGAATGGATAAGGCCAGTTGCTGACTTGTGGATCGTTGGGTAAGCCTATAGTACCAATGGAAGTTCACTGACCCATTTTCTCTTGGCCAATTCCAATCGCCTCTTAAGAATAGACTTTCTTATTCGCAGCATCAATCTGTCCATTCGCCTGGGGGTGTGCCACCACAGCAGATCTTTTCTCCATGCGATGTCGGTGGTGGAAATCCATGAACTCGCTGCTATCGAATTGGGTTCCATTATTGATAACAATCGCTTTCCAATCTCCATGATGATGGGATGATATTCAGGAGAACAAAATTGATTAGTTTCTTTCTGGTGATCGTGGATAATGACTCTGCCTCAGCCCTTTTAATGAAGTCATCAACTGCGATAATGGGATACTTTACACCACCTTTGGATATCGGTAACACACTGATGATATCAATTCCCCAGACTGCAAATGCCAAGGACTGACCATTTGAATAATCTTCGTCACTGGGGCTCTTAGAATTTTAGAAAATCTCTAGCACTTGTCACATTTTCGGGTATAATCTGCTGCGTCTCAGCTGAAGTTGGCTAAAAGTATTCATAGAGAGAATCTACTTTGATATGGTTTTCCCCATAGTGTGATTGCCGCATGCCCCTTCATGAACTTCTCTTAGGACTCACTTGATCATCATCATGAGCGATACACCGAAGCATAAAGATAGAGAAACCCTTCCTATAAAGCACTCCTTCGTGCATAGTATATCTCGAAGTTTGGCAAAGAAGCTTTTGTCATTCATTTCTTTTATCGAGAATGATCCATCTTTGTAAATAATCTTTGATAGGAGTCATTCATGAATCCCTTTCAGGTTCAGTCTCCAAGATCCACTCGACATCCATCTGGATGATGCTCGAAGCTGAAAGTACTTCCACCGAAACCAAGCTCACAAGCTGCACATCTTCGGAACTAGCCAACTTAGCCAACAAGTCGACTTTCCCATTTTTCTCTCTGGGAATATGAGTAATAGAATAATATTCAATATCGCTGAGCAACTCAAGGACTCGATTTAAACAAGGAACCGGCCTTGCTCCTTTGCCTGAAATCTTTTCAAACTTGACACACCAGTAGCTGGGAGTCATAGACAATGTGTAAAGTCTTTATCCCACTTATTTGGCGATCTTGACCAATCAAGGCCTGATATTCTGTTTTAGTTTATCGTAGGAAAGTCGAGTTTTAAGGCATAACAGATCGAATGTTCTTTGGGAGTGACAATTGCAACTCCACTACCGGAACAACGTTCATTAGATGCACCATCCGTATACATCGTCCATCTAGTATCCTTCTCACCACTACTCTTTAAAGAATCATCTCTTATAGTGAATTCATCTATAAAGTCCACTAAAGCTTGTCCTTGGATTGCTCTATGAGGGTGATAAGTTATGTCGTATTGGCTTAATTCAATGTTCCATTTCAACAACCTTATAAAAGTCTAAGATCGTTGCAAGGCTTATCACAAAGGCTGGTCAGTAAGAACTTTTATCAGATTAGCCTGAAAGTAGGGGCGGAGCTTTCATGAAGCAATCAATAAGTAGTAAGTAAGCTTTTTAGCTTGATTAATTTCTTTCTACTCTTGTCAATCGCTTACTGATGTAATAAACTGGTCGATATATGAGGGATTCCTCTCGTATGATTGCAGCACTCAAAGCATGTACCGACACTACCAGGCATATAAATGGGTCATCGCCATCCAACAACTTCAAGAGGATAGGGGTCTCTCCAAGTGATTCACCAGAGCCTAGAATGCGTCTTTACACTCTCGATTCCACTTGAAATTCCTTTTTCCCTTCTTAATCACATTGAAAAAAAGAAACATTTATCTTTTGTTCTATAGATGAATCGACTCAGGGCGATGACCTTCCATTTAGGCTTTGGACCTCTTTAATCGTCTTCGAGGCCTCGATCTTTCTCAAAGCCTCGATCTTTTCTAGATTGGCTTCAATCCTACGGGAGTTCACAATAAAGCCTAAAAAGTTTCCTGACATAATGCCAAAAGAACATTTCAAAGGGTTGGGCTTCATCCCATATTTTAGAAGGACACCAAACTTCTCAACTAAATCATCATCGTGGTTCCCCATCGTCGTGACATCATGATCATAATGTCCACGTGAACTTCGATCGAACGTCCAAGTTGGTCTTTAATCATTCGATTCACAAGCTTCTGGTATGTTGCTCTAGCATTCTTTAGTTCAAAAGGCATAATCATATAGCAATAAAGTCCTAAGTCTGTTAAGAAGCTAGTGTGCTCCTGAAATGGGATGTGCATGGGATCCGGTTATATCCAAAATACTCATCCATAAATGAAAGTAGCTTATGTCTAGCTGTTGGGTCCACCAAGCCTTAGAAGCTGGAAGCTGCATTTTGGATTTATATTTAATGAATAGCTCGCTATTTTCGGTGCGATCCCAAACATATTCGAATGAGTCCAGGCAAACACATCTAGGTTTGTCTGAAGGAAATTATCCAACTTCTTCATCACTCTTGCATAAAATTATAATCTGACCTTCAGGACCTGGTTTGGGTCATCCTGGTTGATTGGAATATAGTGATTGTCAACTCGGCTAGAGCTACTCGCCCAATTTTTGATCTTTTGTAACGATCCCGATTATTGAGTCAAAATTAATTTGATATTTGATTTAATCTTTGGAATTAGATTTTTAAATTATGGGTAATTAATACAAATTTTTGGATAAGATTGTGAATTAATTTGAATTTTTCAAATTTAATAAGATGTATGTTTATCTATTTATGTAAATGGATTATATAAGAAAATTTGAATTTGATTTGAATTTAGAGAGATAAATAAAAAAAAATATTTTCTAATCTTAATATGTGTATATGAGGATATGATTTTTTTTGTTAAAGTGTAATTTAGTTTCAAAACATTTCTCTTTAAGGAGAATATTAGTATAAAATTTAAGTACATTTTCTCTTAAATTGAATAAATATGGTTTGTTTATTTATAAATATAACTATAGCACATACGTAAATATAAGATTAAACAAGGTTTAAAACATGTATTCTAAATTAATTAAAATAAGGGCTAACCATAATTTATAAACAAAGGAATTTAGGCATAAAATTCATATTAGTGACAAATGTTTGATAACTAATAATATAGATTAACATGTGTTAGTAAAATGTAACAAGTGGAAAAATTCATTTCTTCTTTTGAAATTTAGTTACAGAAGAAAAAACGAGTTAAAGGAAATCAGTTTGAAAAATTCTCTAATCTTTAAACAATACTTCAGTTCAAAAGAAAAAAAAAGAAAACAAACAAAATCATCTAAAATTCAAAATAAAATTCAAAATCAGGTTTCCTGAAACAATACAAAACAAGAAGATTTCGAAATCTGGAAATCAAATGAAAGTTAAAAATATGAGAATACAAGATGCAAATCAAAACCAGATTCAAGTTGAATCAAAACAAAATCAAGCCTCAAGCAAACCTGTTCAAAATCAAAGATCAAACAACAGATTCTCAAAGTAAAATTCAAATCATAAATCTGGAAAACAAAAGCAAGGACCAGATTCCAGGTTTCTAATCAAAACCTGTTTCAAGTTCAACTTGATTTGGAGCAATTTAAGCTTCAGTTTCATGGGTCAACAAATCAAGTAACAAATCAAAAATCTAAGAGCCTGAGGCAAATTTCTAAAGCAAACCTGGAAAGCAAAAGAAAAATCAAAATTAAAGCCTATGTTCTCTGTCTTCAACATAAAGGTGAGCAAACATTTGTCCCTATATATATATGAATCTTTATGTGTCTGTGCTAAATATTGTTGTGTGATTGTAACATGTTGTGTTGATGAAAATATGTCTGCAGATATATATATATATATATATATATATCATTATGCATGTCCGTTCATAGGCATAAATGCCTCTGTTTATACATGGCAGGGTTGATAAACCCGTTCAAAAAATATATAACATCCCAAACAATCAAAATTAGGCTTTGATTTCTAAAGAGGAAATGTTTGAAGCATTGTAATTTAAATTTTAAAAATAGTTTCTAAGCAATAATATTTAGTTATATTCTGGAAACTACGATATAAAAGTAAAAATCTTTTTTTTAAAGAATCAATAATCATAATTTCAAGTTTTAATTTTACAACCTGATTTTTCTTGCAAACGATGAATTTTGATCAAAGTTTCAAAAATTTTAAGTATATATACAATGTGAATTCTCAAATTGAACGAGAAGTCATTTTTAGTCAATTCCCGATGATCAACGGGGAGTGGCAGGTCGGGCTGGGAGTCGGAGGTTGGGTGAAGGATGTAGATAATCAAAAAATAGTTAGAGAATTTATTGATGAGCGTGGTGATAGCAGTTAATCGGAATAGCGTTTTATGATAGTTCAAATACAATGTCGCAAATTTAGTTCGTGCGGCGTCGTCGAGGAAATTGGGTCGATCGCACCTAGGAGAGATTGAGCGTGGAAGTGTGGTGCAGCTTTGGGTGCGGCGGCATGAATTCTGGTGGCCGAAAATTGATGGTGCGAGGTAGATTTAGGTGATATGGTTGGGTTCCTGGAAATGGCCAATGGCTATATTTCGATCGCCAATGAAATTGTGTCTTCTGAGTGGTCAGTCAATGTTAGATGGTTGTTGTTGACTTGTTGAGGTACTCGGCGACGACCAAAGATGGTCGGAGTAATGGTGCATGTGCACGCATTCATGTTCATGCCCGGGTGACTGTGGGATTTGGGAAGATGAGATGAACTCGAAGGAGGTCTCGAGTTAATTGCGTGAGCGACTCGAAGTGGTGAGGATAGCGAGTGACTCGGAGTCGATCTCGGGAATTACTACCTTGGGGTCGAGTTTCCTATTTGTGAAGTAAATTTGTTTTCTAGAATTTTTTATATAAAGCTTGAAGAAGTTTTAATCAAGTTTTAAAATATAAAAGATAAATGTTTTTAACTGATGATAATTTAGTAATTAAAGATAAATGATTTATCTTAATAATGTTTTGATTTTTTATTTACTTAAAGGTTTTTAAAATTCAATTTATGTCTTAATGATGACTTTTTTCCAAAAATCATTAACATGGTTTAAATGATAATTGTTTTCAAATGATAATTTTGATTTAAGTTTTAATTAATTAAGGTTTAGAGTAAGATGTTTTTAAAGTAATTAAAATTTATTTATTTTTGTTATATTTTTTGATAAGTTTATTTTTATTAAATGAACAATATAATTAAAAAGGATAATTAAGATAAAATGTTATTTAAAACCTTAATCTTTTAAATTAACTAATGTGATAATGATGAATCATTAAACAAGGTTAAAAATAATAATAATTAAAGTAATTAATAAAGATAAAAAGATTTATCTTTTAATTTGTTAGGTAATTAATGGTCTTTAATATAATTATTTAAAGAATAATTACTTAATTAATTAGTTTATTAATTAAAGTTTAATTAATTAATGGAATTAAGGGATGATTAATAATTAAGGATTAATTAATTAATTATTATGATTAATTAAGGATTAATTTATTGATTATTGTGATTACTTAAGGATTAATTTATTAATTATTGTGATTAATTAAGGATAATTAATCAAAGGATTAATTATTAATTAAAGGTTAATTTATGATTGATTTAAGGACAATTAATTAACATGGTTTGTAATCAATTAATATTAATTAGCCAAATTAGTAAATTATTCATAAGTAATTAATCTGATTTAAATTAATCAGACAATTAACTGATCTTAATTTTGAATGTTTGGATTGAATTGGATGCTTTGAATTGTGTAATATGAATTATTCTGATTGAGTTGTGAACTGTGATGTAATTTATTCATCTGTGATTTAATTCATTTATCTATGATGAATGCAATATTATTTAGCTGTGATGAATTTATCTTATTTATTTGTTAATCTATAAATGAATGATATGCGTTATAGATTTATACCGCTTATCGATATTACTATGCCTGAATCTGTAATGATTGATGATGTTGCACTATTGTGTAAAACCCCTGGACTACACTATACACACACAAATATGGATTTCACGGGAAATCGGTTAAGTCACACATATTTTAAATTTAAAAGTTGAGTTTTGAATCCAAATGATTTTGGAAATGGAATTGGGTTGAATTTGAAAAGGCTTTTGAAAAGGAGTTTTAAAGATAAAAGTTATTTTGAATAACTTGATAAAGTCTGACATTTAAATAGTTTGATTTGAATTTAAAATCAAGATTTGAAACTAAATTCTATTTGTGGAAATTATGGTTTAAAAGGGCTATACAAGTTATATAATGTATTTATATGGGTTAAAAGTATTAAAAAAGTATTATTTTTGAGAATTTAAATTCAACCTAAGTTTATAATTGAAAGGCTTTAACTTGAGAAAATGTAATTGGATTTTTCCAAAATGAAAACTATTTGTTTTCAAATAATAATAGCTTTCATATAAAGAAAAGATTTCCAATTTGTGTTGAAAAGATTTCAAGTTTGAAATGAAAATTGTTTTCCAAGTTATGAATGAATCTTTGGAAATGGTTTTGAAAGCTATGAATTGAGTCTTCGATTTAAGGATTGGATGAATTAGTCCAGTTAAGAAAGGGAAACTGTTTGAAAGGCTATAAATGAATCTTTGTTAAAGATTGGTGCATTTTGTTTTCAAATTGAAAAGGGATCTTAAAAGTGTATCTTTTCTTTAAAGATTTGAAATAGAAATTGTTTTGAAATTTATGAATAAATCTTTGTGAAAGATTGGTGAAATTTGTGAAATGAATCTTTTTGTTTAAAAGATTAGAAATTGTAATTTGTTTATACCATCTGAAGAAAGGTTTTGGGTTTTAAAGTTGTGACTTAACTGAGATCCCAATATCCATATGGTTTTTAAATATTGCGCTCATTATTCGGTTTAGCCGGGAGATGACCTTTGTGTCAGAAAACCCATTTTGAATAATGATACGACGATATGGATAGCATTTGAAGACCGGTGGTGAAGACCGGATATTTTCGAAAACGAAAGGATAACCCGTCGAACGTCTCTGCACCGACTGGTCCCCGGTATATAGATTTGATCACCCTTTGTGATGGAGAGTCTGGACGTAATTAGGGATTATCCGGATTGCAAGGGCTTTTTTGGAAGTGCCTTCGGTTCTGTTCGAACCCGGAACAGACTTGTATGGATATGTTCTGACGTTACACTTTGTGATGTAAAGCTGGTTTCTATCAAATACATTTGTTTGGTGGCAGAGAATTTATTCTCTTAGCTTAACACCCTTCTCTAAGACGTATGAGCTCAGAGGTTATGTAGTTGATGGTTACCATTAATACATTCCCAATTTGGTAATGTGGCATACGAAGTGTTGCTGATCATTAGTTGATCGAAGAATGGCTTTTGTGAAAAAGCGCAGCTTTGTGGACGAGACTTCGTCGAACCTCACAACCCGAAATGGTTGAAATAGGAAAAATGCAGCAAGGTTATTTGGTGGTAGCGCCCCCTGAGGGTATATTCATTTCCTTCTGGATAGAGGTGGTATCATGGTATGGAGCCTAGATACTTAACCTCTGTGGTTGTTGCAAATTTATTACTTTGTGGTTTTTGGTGAATCCCGGGATAAAGGTTGGTTACGACCAAGGGATGACATACTCGCTTCAGTAGTTACCTAGTTACAGAGGTTATCCGGCCTTGTGTTGGCAGAGATCCGGTTAGGTTCATGGGGCATTCCTTCAGAGGCGTTCCCATGTGGCAATGGGAAGTTCCTTGGCCTGACCATTTGTTGGAAATCCAATCATCCAATATGCGCCGCGCCCTGTACGGCTTTAGTTGTAGAACCTGCCATCTCACATGGTAGCTACAGTAAGCATACTATAATGTACGTATTGTTAGGAACTGAGTTGATGATGTTTTGATGACAACAACCTTATATAGTTATTATACTTTACTTTATAAAATATATACTAGCATTTTCATATATATATATATATATATATATATATATATATATATATACGTATATAGGAAGTATATGCAGGTATTATCGAAGACTGATCAGTATAAAGACTCAAGCGTCAAGATTAGAGATTCAAGATTCAAGACTCTAGAGAATCAAGATTTCAAGATCTCAAGATAAGTGTCTAGTATTTTGTTAAAACTTCGTAATAGCACTCTCATCTTTCTTCCAATTTTCTTTTGGGATGGAACCCAATTTCTATCGAAACCAGTGGCTTACAAACCCACGACAAGTAGCTTACAAACCTACGACAAGTGGCTTACAAACCTACGAAAATCAAAATCATTTAAACTACTTTGTACAAGTTCTCGAGTCCTATGGAGGAGCTCTGTAGGAAGGTTCTTGCAATTTCAGTTTGAATAGATTTTTCAAAATGTTTTTAAATCTGTTTTTCAAAATGTTTTAGCTTTCAAAATCAAGTTTTCAAATTTTGTTTTAGCATTGAAATATTCCTCCATTCCGATTTTAAAAAAAAATTCTATTTTTAAAACATCAAAACTTATTCTGATTTTAAATATTACTTATATAATTGACGGTCTATATCAATTATATATATACATATTGTTTAAACACTTTATTTTGCTTCAGAGAAGTTTCAACTTGGTTTAAATTCAAATGCTTTTACAAAACAACATCTCTACAATTTTGAACTGAGGGATGTTGACATATGGGGATACCCCATGTCGACATGGTGACAGTTGGATTCAAAATTCAAATTTCAAAAGAAGCGTCCATTCGTTCAAAAACCTTTCGCCAATGGTTATGACTGTTGTGCATCTATATAAAGGCTTCCAAAACGAATTTTTTAACAACTACTTTCTTATTTTCTTCACTCTTTCTTCTCCACCATTCCATATCCATAAAACTTCATGTTTTAAAGATCGTGCGATCATTCTGCCAAATTCTCAATAGGAAATCATTTAGATACTCTCTCTATTTGATTCTCCATCATTCAACTAAAGTTCAAAGTGTTATTCAGAGTTATAGGATTAATTTGTATTCAAAAAGTCCATAGAGTCTATCCATTCAAAAGGATTGTTATTAAGAAGTATTAGGGTGATCTTGTGTCCCGTAAATCAAGAGAGTTTACCCCAGACTCGGAGATAGGAGGGTTCCTCAAGGCCTTAGAAATTGAGGGTTGTAATTTGGATATTGGCTTATAAAAATCTGTACAAGGATATTGCCTTGGTGCAGGACTGGATGTAGGAGGATTCCGAACCAATATAAAATACGGTGTGTTCTTTCCTTTTACTTGCTTTACTTTACTATTTGCATTTGTTATATGTTCTGTGATCATTCTGTGTTAGAATTCTATTTAGATTTGTGTTGAAAGTTTTAATTTAGTCATATAGTTCATATATTCTTTAAAACACTATTCACCCCCCTCTAGTGTTATTTTTGCCTTAAGATCCTTAATCTGCATCCCCAACAATTGGTATCAAAGCATTGGTTTTCATTGTTTTAATAATCTGAAACTTGAAAAATATAAAAATGGCATTTTTGGAAAATTGTGTTAAAACTGTTTTGAATATATGCATTTCATCAAAGTATCATAAGTCTGCATATAGTTATTCTGAAAAATCAAGTTATCTACCGAATTGGTGTGTTATGCAGGAACAAACATGTTATATGGCTTTTGACGAATCAACACCCAATGGACAAACTGTGCAAATTGAGAAAGATAAATGGATATTTGATAGTGGCTGTTCGAGGCACATGACTGGAAATCCCGAGATACTCAAGGACATTACTTATCAAGATGGTGGATTAGTCAATTTTGGTGACAACTCTAAAGGATATGTGGTTGGTGTCGGCAATGTCGGTAACTCTAAAACTTTACTTATTTTTGATGTTTTATTAGTTAGGAACTTAAAACATAATTTGCTTAGTATAAGTCCACTTTGCGATAAAGGTTTTAAAATTAAATTTGGAAAAGATAAATGTCACATTGAAGATGATAAGTCTAATATAATTTTTGAAGGTATTAGGAAGAAAAATATTTATATCCTTAGTATGAAAATTTCAAATGATAACCTATGTCTTTTGGCTAATACAAGTGACCCTTGGATTTGGCATAAAAGATTTGGCCATTTGAATTTCAAATTATTATCTAGGCTATCAAAACTTGACTTAGTTAGAGGTCTACCCAAGTTAAACTTTAAGGTTGATAGTATTTGTGATGCGTGTCAATTAGGAAAACTTAACAAAAGTTCATTTAAATAAAAAGATGCTATTTCTACCTCTAGTCCTCTAGAATTACTTCATTTAGATTTATTTGGTCCATCTCAAGTTCAATCAATTAACCGTAGTAAATATGTTTTTGTTATAGTAGATGATTATTCAAGATATACTTGGACAATCTTTTTAAAATATAAAAGTGATGCTTTTGAAATATTTAAAAACTTTTCTAAAAGAATTCAAAAACAACATTCTTTCAAAATTAAAACTATTCAAAGTGATCACGGTGGTGAATTTGAAAATAAAAATTTTGAAAATTTCTGTACTCAAAAGGGAATTACTCACAACTTTTCATTTCCAAGAACTCCACAACAAAACGGAGTAGTAGAACGTAAGAATAGAACGATTCAAGAGTGTGCTCGTACAATGCTTTCTGATAGTAATTTACCTAAATATTTTTGGGCTGAAGCAGCTGCTACAGCTTGTTATATATTAAATAGAATTTTAGTTAGACCACTAACAAATAAAACTCCATATGAATTACTTTATAATAAGAAACCTATAGTTGCTTATTTCAAAGTCTTTGGGAGTAAATGTTTTATACTTAATACAAAAGATAATTTAGATAGATTTGAACCAAAAGCTGATAAAGGATTCTTTATTGGTTATTCTAATAGAAGCAAAGCATTTAGAGTTTTTAATTTAAAAACTAATACTATTGAAGAAACTATGCATGTATCTTTTGATGAAAATCTTAAAGATATTGTACAAATAGATGATGAAGAAGATTTATAAATTTAAATCAATCTAATGAAACTATTAGTGAAATAAATCAACCTAATAAGAGATTTAAAATATCAAAAGATCTTCCTATAGAAAATGTTTTAGGAAATATTGAATCTATAGTAAGAACTAGAAATCAATTAAGTAGTATGAGTAATGTAGCCTTTATATCAACAATTGAACCTAAAAATACAAAGGAAGATCGTCTGATGATTCATGGATTCTTGCTATGCAAGAAGAATTGAATCAATTTACCAGAAATGATGTATGGGAACTTGTTCCTAAACCTGAGGATAAAAGTATAATTAGAAATGGGTTTATAAAAATAAAATGAATGAACTCGGTGAGGTCGTAAGAAATAAAGCTCGTTTAGTCGCGCAAGGTTATTGTCAAGAAGAAGGAATTGACTATGATGAAACCTTTGCCCCCGTAGCAAGATTAGAAGCTATAAGAATTCTACTTGCTTTCGCTAATTATAATAATTTCAAATTATATCAAATGGATGTTAAAAGTGCTTTTCTAAATGGTTTTGTAAAAGAAGATGTTTATGTTGAACAACCTCCATTTTTTGAAGATAACAAATTTCCAAACCATGTATACAAGTTAAAGAAAGCTCTATATGGTCTAAAGCAAGCTCCTAGAGCCTGGTATGAAAGACTAAGATCTTATTTACTTCAATCTGGTTTTGAAATTGGTAAAGTAGATACAACACTCTTCATTAGAAGAAATAATCAAGATATTCAACTGGTTCAAATATATGTAGATAATATAATCTTTGGATCAACTAATAACATAATGAATAAATAATTTTCAGATATAATGACTAAAGAATTTGAAATGAGTCACATGGGAGAATTAAGTTTCTTCTTAGGGCTTCAAATTAAACAACTAGAAAATGGAATCTTCATAAGTCAAGAAAAAAATGCTAAAGACTTAATTAATAAATTTGGTTTAAGCACCTCTAGTGGGAAACCAACTCCAATGTCAACAAATGTAGGTTTAAGTAAAGAAGATAAATCAAAAGATATTGATCAAACTTTATATAGGGGAATGATTGGTTCGCTACTCTATATAACAACGAGTCGTCCTGATATTATGCATAGTGTTTGTCTCTGTGCAAGATACCAATCACAACCTAAAAAAACTCACTTAAAAGCTGTTTAATGAATTTTAAGATATGTAAAATACATTTTAGATTATGGTTTATTTTATCCTAAAAATAATACTTTTGATTTAATATTATATTGTGATGCTGATTATGCTGGTTGTAAATAAGACCGTAAAAGTACAAGTGGAACTTGTCACTTTCTAGGACATTCACTGGTTTCCTGGTTCAGCAAGAAACAAAATACTGTTTCCTTGTCAACAACTGAAGCAGAGTATATATCTGCTGCTCTGGCCTGTTCACAAGTCATTTATATGCAACATACTTTAAAAGATTTTGGAATTAACATAAGTAAATCACCAATATATTGTGATAATACTAGTGCAATAAATCTATCTAAAAATCCAACTCATCATGCTAGAACTAAACATATTGATATAAGGCATCATTTTCTTAGAGATAATATAACTAAAGAAATAATAACTCTAGATTATATAAATACTGAAAAACAAATTGCTGATATATTAACTAAACCATTAACCGAACAGAATTTTACTAAATTTAGAAGAGAATTAGGTATTTGTTCAAAATCTGAAATATAAAATAATATAATATAATAATCAATAAAAATTCAAAATAAAAATTACACTTTTTCTGAAAGACATGTCGACATGCCCCATCCCCTGATGTCGACATACCCAACAAAAATTTGAAAATAGAATTTCCCTCCAAAGTTAGTTATTTGGTTATTTATCTATTTATTTCGTTTTCTCTCCTCTTTCTTCACTATATTCTCTGTAAATAACTTCCAAAACAATAAAATAATGGCCTCCTCTTCTCCTAATGAACCCACTTCACCCACATCTCCTCATTCTGGTCCATTTCAACGATCTACGCACGCTCGAGTGATCAAATTGCAAGAGAAAATGAAAGATATCCTTCAATTGTTGACTGAAATTCAAGTAAGTCAACTTAGGATGGCTATAGAACAACAAAGGCAAGGGAATATTATTAGGAATGTACAAAAATTCCTTATGGATAACCGTACAAATCCTATTAATATTGAAGACTCTTCACAGGCCATGGAATCAGAGGAAGAAGAACCTATGGAAGAGCCACAAGAAGACCAAGAGGAAGATCAACTTTTTCCTCAACCCGAAGTCCCTATAAATGAGGACGAGAGCGTTATTTGCGTTGGTGAGATCCTTGTTGATACTAATGGAAACATAATTGAACAACGTGGAAACTTTTGTCTCCACTACCCCAATTGTTCAATTCATAAGTCTCCTATAGTTAAGGATCGCCATTAAAGCGTACTTTCATTTTATTCTTTGTTTTAAATTGTTTTGTTTGTTCGTGTTTATGTATGTTCTTATATATGTTGTGATAACTAAAATGTGTTCACTTATACTCATTGTTTCATGGTTGTTCTATACATATTATTTGTTCATACTAATCATTCTTAAATTCTTAAGTAGTTAATAGTTTTTGTTGATGACAAAGGGGGAGAAAGTTATAAAAATATATGTGCTTGGTGTAAGGGGGAGTTGTAGTTTTAAGAAGAAATCACGGAGTAAGGGGGAGTTATGGTATGGTAAGAATATTGTGTAAGGGGGAGTTGTAGTTTTGAAGAAGAAATCACGGAGTAAGGGAGAGTTATGGTATGGTAAGAATATTTTACAAGTAAAGGTTGTCATCATCAAAAATGGGGAGATTGTTAGGAACTAAGTTGATGATGCTTTGATGACAACAACCTTATATAGTTATTATACTTTACTTTATAAAATATATACTAACATTTTCATATATATATATATATCTGTGTGTGTGTGTGTGTGTGTGTGTGTGTGTGTATAGGAAGTATATGCAGGTATTATCGAAGACTGATCAGTATAAAGACTCAAGCGTCAAGATTAGAGATTCAAGATTCAAGACTCTAGAGAATCAAGATTTCAAGATCTCAAGATAAGTGTCTAGTATTTTGTTAAAACTTCGTAATAGCACTCTCATCTTTCTTCCAATTTTCTTTTGGGATGGAACCCAATTTCTATCGAAACCAGTGGCTTACAAACCCACGACAAGTAGCTTACAAACCTACGACAAGTGGCTTACAAACCTACGAAAATCAAAATCATTTAAACTACTTTGTACAAGTTCTCGAGTCCTATGGAGGAGCTCTGTAGGAAGGTTCTTGCAATTTCAGTTTGAATAGATTTTTCAAAATGTTTTTAAATCTGTTTTTCAAAATGTTTTAGCTTTCAAAATCATGTTTTCAAAATCATGTTTTTAAATTTTGTTTTAGCCTTGAAATATTCCTCCATTCTGATTTTAAAAAAAACTTCTATTTTTAAAACATCAAAACTTATTCTGATTTTAAATATTACTTATATAATTGACAGTCTATATCAATTATATATATATATTGTTTAAACACTTTATTTTGCTTCAGAGAAGTTTCAACTTGTTTTAAATTCAAATGCTTTTACAAAACAACATCTCTACAATTTTGAACTGAGTGATGTCGACATATGGGGATACCCCATGTCGACATGGTGACAGTTGGATTCAAAATTCAAATTTCAAAAGAAGTGTCCATTCGTTCAAAAACCTTTCGCCAATAATTATGACTGTTGTGCATCTATATAAAGGCTTCCAAAACGAATTTTTTTAACAACTACTTTCTTATTTTCTTCACTCTTTCTTCTCCACCATTCCATATCCATAAAACTTCATATTTTAAAGATCGTGCCATCATTCTGCCAAATTCTCAATAGGAAATCATTTAGATACTCTCTCTATTTGATTCTCCCTCATTCAACTAAAGATCAAAGTGCTATTCAGAGTTATAGGATTAATTTGTATTCAAAAAGTCCATAGAGTCTATCCATTCAAAAGGATTGTTATTAAGAAGTATTAGGGTGATCTTGTGTCCCGTAAATCAAGAGAGTTTACCCCAGACTCGGAGATAGGAGGGTTCCTCAAGGCCTTAGAAATTGAGGGTTGTAATTTGGATATTGGCTTATAAAAATCTGTACAAGGATATTGCCTTGGTGCAGGACTGGATGTAGGAGGATTCCGAACCAATATAAAATACGGTGTGTTCTTTCCTTTTACTTGCTTTACTTTACTATTTGCATTTGTTATATGTTCTGTGATCATTCTGCGTTAGAATTCTGTTTAGATTTGTGTTGAAAGTTTTAACTTAGTCATATAGTTCATATATTCTTTAAAACACTATTCACCCCCCTCTAGTGTTATTTCTGCCTTAAGATCCTTAGTCCGCATCCCCAACACGTATGCTGGCTAAGATTAATATTGTACTTGCAAATGTTTTCCACTATGCACTAATAATAATATCAAATGGTTTTTGCGCATCAAGCGTTTTTGACTATCATAAGGAGAAATCTCCCCCAAGTGTGCGATTGCCTAGTATGTGTGCCGAGAGGCCTTATGGTAGTTTCATTTTCCAAAAGCATTGCGGATTTCAATATTTCAAAATCTTTTGTTGGTTGTTTTAAATATAAACCGCTTTTGATTGCTCATACCAGTCCCATGACTGACCCGGGGTTTATTATTCCCTTCCTAAACTCTGGGTGCCCACAATTTTCCACACGGGTAGTCTAGAGTTAGATTTTTCTGATAGTTGAATACTAGGTGTAGATTCAATAGCACTCAATCTCTGGATGTCGGCAATCGCATTTGGATCGAGTTGCTTCACTTCAGTGTTGATGGTGGTTCAAGCTTTTTGGATTAGAGTCCTCGTAGCTTTTAGGATGAGCTTTTGGTTTGGAGTTGCAGATTTTGGATTCACTCATTATCGAAGATCATATTCGAGTTATCCCTTCCGTTGTTATCATATTCTACTGTGTATATTTGTCTCTGATATTGTTGTATCATATCATATCAGATATTGTATTCATTGTTGTATCAATGATATTTTTCAGTTTCTTCCGCTATGTTGTTGTACTTAATGCGTTATAAGCTCCGACGAGCCAGATTCGGCGTTTAAATCTGTGGCATTCGAGTAAAGTGAAGTACGGGTGCCGATTTTCGAAGGTCGGGTCAAGGTCGTCGGCATGACCCAAGCTCGCTTGTAATTGCCCTCAACGAGTACCATCGACAATTCCACGTATCTAATCGGCTTAGTAGCCGTCCATTGAAGCCCAGCATTTGATATTTACAAGGTTCTAAATCCTTCGCCTCCAAAAGCATTTGATCATAAGCTTTTTTGAACAAGATGTTGACTAAACTTCCGCAGTCAACCAGCACTTTTCATACTATTGTAGGACCATTCGTGGTTGTAATCGCGAGTGGGTCAATTATCACAGCTTCCACTCCATTGCTCTCTGTTTTGGAAAATAATGTCGTCGGTCATCGTTTTGCATTTCCTTGCCATAGCTCCATCCTCCACTGTAAGGCAGCTCTCATCCATCGCATGTTTAATAACACCAACATATTTGTCCATTTCAGCTAGACTTTTATCGGTTGTTGTGGCCCACGGATGATAGTATTAGTCATTAATCGCCTTTCAGATCTCCTAGGTTCTTCAGCACTAGGACCGGCCTACCACCATTGGGAAGATGACCTAGAAGGTTAGAGTTTCCTTGCCTACCATCTTATTGGCCTTTCACTTACTGTTGTAGATTCTTCTTGCGAGTCATCTCTTCAATCATATCCCGTAAGTGTCTACACTCATTGGTATTGTGACCGTGAGTTTCATGAATCCAACAGAACTTGCCTAAATTTCTCTCCTTTCCAGTTGTTTCTCTTGCAACCAGTTTTTTGTACTGCTCTGTACCTTGCATTTCTAGATAAATATTCTCTATTGAGTTGTTCAACCCAGAATGGTCGTTGTACTTAGAAGTCCTAATAGGATTCTTGTTATCCGACCCTTGCTTCGTAGCCCCATGACCATCATTTGTGTTACCAACATTCACATCTACCTTTCAAGAATTTCTTCCAGATTTCTTTACACCAACATTGCTTTGTATCACTTTATTCGAATTCCCAACACCAGTTCTCTATGGATGTTTATGCGCTTCATCCAAGCGCATGTACTCATTGGCCTTTCTATAGAAAGTATCCATCATCGATGGGGCTTTGCTTTCCTACCATTACCCGAAATCTGTATCGAGATGAATCCCTCAATAAATGCCATCAACGCTGTATCATCATTACGATTTGTAACTTCTTTTACAGCTATGTGGAATAGATTCAAGTATTCCTTTATCGCCTCTCCATCACCTTGGAAGTGGTTGATAACGACATCACATGTTTCGAACATGTAGTATACAAGCGCAATTGCTTTCTAAACTTTCATGACAACTCAGCAAATGACGATACAGACCTTGACAGAGGCAGAGTGAACCACATCATAACTACTCTTTTTAGGATAATTGAAAAGTAGTAGCATTTCACGGCATCAAAAGTTCTTGCTGAATCTATAAGCCACTCATATCTCATTAAGTGCTGCTTAAGATCCATCGTTCCCCTTAACAATCGCATCGTCAACATTGCAAACCTTCAGGGATATCTCTCACGTAATATGTTTTCAATATATAGATTTCGACTAGGAGTGGTACCCCATTCATCATTGTTCCTGAAGCTATTTTCATTTACAAGTCTCCTAATCTTATCTTCTAGGTACTCCGGTTCACAGGTTCGAGTGAATGGCGGTAATTTGAGAACCGCCCCAAGTGTTTGGCCCAACGAACATTCTCGATTTGGATCTTGGTACCTTAGTTCTCCAAACACCAGGAGATCCATTTGTCCACTAGTCCCCCATTTGATTCCCACGAGTTGCATCATTAGCACCATTTCAATCGTTCTTCTTATTCCTTATACAATGTTCCAATAATGTTTTGAGTTTGCTTCGGCTTCCTATTCTCCGCTCGGACGATTATGAACTTTTAGAATCTGAGTTGGAGTCACTCATGCTCTTCATATGCGTCTTTGAGGTAATTCATTCGGCAATTTCAAGCTCTACTGCATCTATTAGCTCATCACATCATGGCTATCCTGGAATCTATTTTCCATCTACTTCATCATCTGATCCATCTCTATTCTAGTGACAACATCAACTTGATTTTGAAAACTTCGGTTGTTCTTGTTGTGTAGCATCTTCCATATAGTGAGCATTCTGATTCTCATCTTTATTGGTATTTCTTGTAGTTATAGTACATTATTCCTTCCCTTATGGGGCTATGGCAGATAGCTTCTCTTGGATTGTTGAAAATTTGAGTGGTAGAGTGAAAAGATTGGAAGTTGGATATATCCCTTGGATATCAGAAATCTAATAGATGATGGATCCAAATAGCTTGAGTATCTCTTTCTAAGTAAGACCACAATTTTTGAATAAAAAATGGAACAAACACCTAGAAGATGAAGAAGAGAATAAAAGGCAAAGAAAATTAAATGAAAACGAGAAAAAAAATACACAGTAATTTATAGTGGTTTGACTAACCTTAATCTACTCCACTTAGTGTTTTCTATTGATTATCACTTGATAACGTGCAAAGTTCTTACGAGTCGGTGTAACTCCAACGCTTCATTTCAAGAATCAAGAATCGAGAAGAACAAGGGCTCAAAGATCTTGAAAAATGAGCGCTACCCTCCTATTTACAGAGGTAGGAGCTAAAATCTAGCCTAGAAGATCTCCACCTCATTTTCCGTGCCATAGACTGCTTCTCCATAAAAGTAGGATGCCACATAACCAATAATTACGCGTCGTTACCGATCCAAGGGCTTGGGTTGGTACCGACCTATAAGATGGTCAGTCTGGTCATCTTCAAATCTTTTCTTTGGCTTGTCTTATGGTTAGCTTCATGATTCTATAGTTGATTGCACCAACATTTGCTTGTTGCTGAGCCCAAATGATGGATCCATGAAAGAACAGAGTTGTTGATTCATGAGTTCATGGAGATCAATAGAGAATTGCATTAGAACAGCAAAATAATAATTGAAGTAGGCTTTCGACATAGAATAGAGTACATAGGTAGAAGATGGGACCCACTGGTGGAGAGAAGTTGGATCGGTACCGACTAAGAGTATTGGTTTGGTGTCGTGGATCCGTGGTGCTTTGGTCTGGAGTTATTTTGGTATTAGCCTTGTGGCTTTGTTTGTGCTTGGTTTTTGGATTCTATGGCTTTCTCTTTTGGCTTCTTTCCTTGATAACTCCAAGTTTGACTCATCCAGTTTGTCTGACCACTGCCTTCATGAAAGGCTGGATAACTCTATCTTCTTTTTGAAAAAAATCACTTTATTATAAAAGATAAATTCCCCTTTATTTTCCTTTAAGATAAACATTCATTATTACAATAACTTTTCTATCAAAATCAATACTTTGCAGAATATTTTTAAAACATTGATATATAAATTAGAAGAGGATATTGAGAAGATTGATGTGAAATTGAGAATTTTGAAAACCATTACTAAACAAAATACTATCGAAAATTTCAAGTCACATTTAAAAATCATTCTTCAAATAAATACCATTTTTAAATTAAAATAAGAACCAATGGTATTTAATATTACTTTAATGAGGCTAATAGCTATCATAGCGCACAATCAGTACTTCAACTACCTTTTTTTACTGAAAAGGTTCAACTTTTAAGATATATCATTGTCATATTCAATATTTCCAAACTACAAAATTTTGACATTCAACAATTTATACAATAGGTGCATAACTTAGTATAATAAGGAATTCAGATTTCCCTACAAAATTCCATGTATTTCAATCTAGATCGGATGAATTCCTTTTTTTGTTCTTCGATAAAATAGAAGGGGGAAAGAAAATTCCATTGCAGAGCTGTATGTAATGCACAAAAGGTGCCTACACAGTCCGTCGTTCAATTCTATTTTTTTCTTGCTTTTTAGTCCTTACTTTAATCCAGTTCTTCAAGATAGAAGAACAGTTCATGCATGACGTTATATCAATAACTTGTTTCTCGAAGCTCCAAACCATCCACAACCAATTTTGGAAACATGCTCGAGCTGAGCTGAGCGTAATAAAAAACGCCTGGATCAGTTTGGTAATCTATGTGAGAAACTCAAATCATTTAGATTTTTACCGCTATAAACTATTTGAAAATAAAGGTGTCTCGCATGATCACACCGCATATAAACACGAATGAGTTTTTCATCTTACGATAACCAAATCATTTCTCTTAGAAAATCTAGTAGTATTGGGAGTAGAGTCACAAAACCGCTAAGGTGTGTTCACTAATTTTGTAGGATTCCACAGAAGTTCCCTTAGTACTTCGGGAATGGTCCCTCTGTCCAATGATCTGAGATATCCTTCGAAGTATCGTACATCTATAGCTAATGTACGATAAGAAATACATAATTGGACACATATGGACTGAGTGCACCACTCACTTCATGCATAAACTATACGTATCTCTTTGTTAAAGTCACATGCACCCTAACGATTTAGCCGAACACCCCTGGCTATGCATCCAATCTCTTGTTATAGTCATCTTCACTAGTGAGAGGCTATGTTTAATATTCCAATACACGGGTCACCACTCGAATAGATCTCGGAACCAGATATAGATTCGCATACCCACCAGGTCTCAAAATCCCACGTGGATTTCCGCACCTCAACAGATCTCATAACCACACATGGATTTCCATACCCTATTGGGTCTCTAAATCACGCATGGATCCCCACATCTCAAAAATAGATCATGAACCTATTCCAAACCATAGAACATGTATATGGTATTGGAGTGGTTACAGTTTCAAGTCATCTCATATAATTACACTTTCCCACTTACCTGGTGATCCAAAACCAATCGGTAATTTTCGATAAACTCAACTCCGGTTATATGGAAAATAAAACGACAATACATAAGAGCGAGGATTGCCTTTTAGTTGTTTAGGTGGATGGATTTCTTTACCATTTATCCTAGAAGATCAAAACTAGGTTATACGCATAGTATAACATTACCAAAGATAAATGTACCGTATAATTTCTATGTTTCTTCTAGACATTTCTAGAGTTAGTTGGTTAAGATTAGACCGTTGGTTATTTAATTATCAAATAAACAATCAATCAAATCAGAGGTTTAATTTCAAAAGAAACCAAGCACGATTAAGCACATTAGCAGCCCTAGGCTTCTTTAAGTAATCCTTTAAACCACTTTGTAAATACTTGTATCAAAACACTTTTACAAAGATATACATAAGTATACTACTCATCATTCATTTATACTATTTCAATGTTTAGCAAAATATGTATACTTACCTCTACGGTATAAGTATATTCACAAAAACTACATTTTCACTAGTTGGAAATGTAACCATTGATAGAGTTAGGGTACGCCCTAGGGGCAACTATGTAATTTGTTATATATATTTAACACGTTGACCAATCTTGTTCGAAATAAAAGGTTTTTTCTTCCTTATATACTTGATATAATGTGATTATATTAATAAATCTTAACTAAAAGTATATTTAAGAGATAAATCCATAAATGTATATTTTGTGCTAATAGTTACAAAGTGTTGTAACCCTGAGTAATTTATCACAATGAAATAAACATACCATTTTAAGTGTTCCTAGTCAAGATGTATCGAGACTGGATATTGATGTATCCATTGAGACTAGAGCACGTAATGCTTTCCAAATTTTGGACAGTGTATTACTTATGACTGCTGGAGGCACCAAGGTGTTACGTCCTAATAGTTATTAGACAACCATGGAACGACTCACTTGATAGTTTTCTGTTGGTTAATATAACTTGGGTCAAACAGAAAATAATGATGTGGCATAGTTACAAATTCTCTCGACTTGAGAATGCTATGAATATTCAATATGACCCTTGAGTCCTCCCTCGCATCTATGGAATTGAACTATCCATTTGAACTGCTTATCCATATTCAGAAGTCCTCCATTCTATCATTTTTGATGTCTTTGCACTGGATCTCCTCTTTGTAATTTGTGCTAAGAAGATTCTTGTCACAATGCCACTCACCATTCTCCACAACTACAGCCACTTTACAGGTAGGGCTTCCATAGGCTGAGAAGGAGTCCCAGCCTAGTCTATCAATAAAGCTTTGAGACTGCAACCAAGGGTATTTCCATAAGTCCGTTTTATTCCCACTAGAAATTTCTCTGTCTATATAAGTTTGAAGTTCATTCCTGGTTTTTAGGATATTTTTCCAGGTATCTCAATCTCATCCAGCTAGCCCAAAGGTTTTTAGATGTCAAAAGATTCCATGCTACCTTCAATCCATAAACTTTCTTTAACTAATATAAATTTTCTGCCTAACTCCTCCTTCCTCTTTATTTTTACAAAGATCCGGTAACTTACTTTGTGCAATTCTCCCTTCTAAATGAAATCTGCACATAAGAATTTATTTTGGCAATATAGTAGTCAGAGAATTGGAAGGGCGGAAATTTGGATCTCCACCCTTGTAATTTGTCTCTGATGTCGTCAACAAGCTTACCACATTCCAAATCAGTGACTGTATTATTAGAAAGTAGAACCCCCAAATTTGGATGTCAAAAGTAGAGCCTGGTTGTGAGAGAAGAATTTGTTAAAGTTGCATTTGGTTTTCAGTTCATTTAATTTAAGCCCAGCTAGCAGCTCTAGGTTAGTGAAAACGAACTCGACCTTATCAATGGCCTTTGTATTTCCTTTAATCACCACTAACAAGTCATCAGCATATATTAAATGGGTTACATTTGGGTGAATATTATATATAAGTTGAATAAACTTGTGAAAGCTTGCCAACTTCATCTGTAGGGTGAACCATTCCATAACAACAGCAAATAGGTATAGAGAGAGAGGGTCACCTTGTCTATTCGCATGATTGCTTTGGATATAACCTTTAGGTACTCCATTTATCATGATAGAGAAGGCAGGTGTGTCTAAGCAGCGCTTGATTAGGTTAAATAACTTTGTCGGAACCCCCATAGAATCAAACATGTGAGTGTTGAAGCCTGTGTTAATCTTGGATAAATTCTCCAGTCTCCAATGCTACATTATAGGCCTTTAACATTTAATCTTTTAGGTGTACCCAGTTCATTTTGAAGAAGGCTGCCCCCATTCCATCTAGGTCAGGTGAGGAGTCACAGTGAATCGAGCAGACAGCTTTCTTCCGTTCCCCTTCCAAAATCCGAGTTGTCAGCATTTTTGCACCAGCTGGGGAGATACTTTTCATATAATTGATGTGTGGTAAGTGATTCAAATTGTCCCTATTATACAGGTTGGTGAAATAGGTAATAGCTTGCTCTTCATTGTCTTTATCCCTGTTCATTTAAATAGTTAGTGAGATTATTGCAATGTTGTCTTTGTGAAATTTTAGTATAGAAAAATTTATTGAATTCATTTCTCGGTTGAAGCCACTTCTCTTTGGCTTTCTGCTTCAATTCCACTACTTGTTTTTCAAGCTCTATTTTGAGTTGTTTTAGAAGTGCGTAGAAGTCAGAATTTGGGCCCTCATGTAGGGGATCGTTATATAGTTTTTTTTTGAACATTTTGTAACCACTATTGAATTACTGTAATGGTATCCGTGGTCTTTGATCTGCACTTGTTCTAGTCTTTAAGTCTATTTTTCATGATTTTGATAAGCATAACTAGTCGGTACATGTGATTTCCTGGAAGAATTCTGATTGTATTAAAGTTCACCACTTCATCGTAAACTTTAATCAGAGGCCAATGATTTGCATATCAGTATGTTTTTCCGTTATGCATATCAGAATCAACATTGAATTGAATCAAGAGGGGACAGTGATCACTTGTAGAACAAGGTAGAACATTGACTTTTAAATTTGGGATCTTGTTGGACAGTTCAGCATTGCCAAGCGCTCTATCTAGTCATGATGTAATTTTCTTAGCCTCACCACTCTTCCATGTAAATTTCAGGCTTAAATGGTATGCTTCAGTGAGACCAACGACTAGTTCACAATTGTTGAATTCAGCAATCTGGGCTAATTTCAACGTAAGTCCTCCCTTCTTTTCACTAGTTCTTAAGACTGCATTAAAATAACCTGTGACAACCTAAGGAATATTGATGTTTTTAGAATTAGTAGTAATTTGTCTCCATAGATCAGTTTTTTTGAGGCCAGGTTCCACGCTTAAAAAAAGTAGTGACAATCTCCAATCCCCCAATATTTTGAAACTTAATTATAGTTTGCTAATCATCTACAAATATGATATTACCATTCCAGTAATTTCTTTCCCAACCAACAAGAATTCCGCCCTCGGTACGGTTAGTCGTATTGTATGCAAATGACTATTGATTCCGCATTTGAGTTTCAAATATCTCTGTATTGCTATTAGTAAATTTATTTTCTAAAAGAGCTAAGACAGAAGGCCTGAATTTGGCCTTTATGTTGTGGAGGTCTAGTTGACGTATGCCAATATTTAGACCTCGCACATTCCAACAAAGAATAGACATTATGGTTTTTTTGGTGGTATTGCTTCGTGTAACTGGAGCAGAACCAGCCACAATTGAATTACCAGTCATTTTCTTATCACTTAGGGTGAACTGCTTTTCATATTCAACATTACGTACAATGTATTTGCTAATGTCCTCTGACACATCTTCATCCTCTTCATACTCAGATGAATCCAACTCAATGTTCAACTTGTGGATATCAGCCAAAGAACTTGGCATCTCCTCCTCCTTCTCGTTTTGAACTTCAGTTAATGGATCCAGGGCAGGTGGGGCCATAGGAGTAGCAAGTGGGTTAGTTGGGGTTGAGAATTACCAACAGGATGATCCACTAAGGAAGGTTTCATAACCGTCTATGTAGGAACTAGATGAACCGCTTGCTCTAATCTGCAACCTAACTCCATAGGATTCTGGTGTGGAAGTGAATTTTTTGGTGGCGGGGGTTAATTGTAGTGGTGTTGTGTATATTATTTTTTGTGACCTCCTCATCATTTTTTGAACTACTAATCTCAGGTAACTCAGTTGTAGTTTCTGTTAGGTTTTTTGATTTTTCTACCCAAACTTGCTTTGTCTTACCTATTGTGATCTGCTGGCAATTCTGGTTTATGTGACCGAAGCACGTACATTCGCCACACCTAGGTGGTACAAAATCATATTCCACCTCGTGCCTGTATTCATTACCATGTTTATCTATAGCTTTCACCAATTTTGAAAGATTTGGTAGAGATCTCCAGCAAAGCCCAAGCATATTTAATGCATTTGACCTTTCTTGTGTTTTCATCAATATCTATAAGCTTGCATATTAAGCTTGCTAATTTACTAATACACCTCATATTCCATAGCACGAGATCCAAGTTATTAAATTTGATCCAAATTGGATAAGTTGTTAACATAGCACGTTCAAAGTTGAAATCCGCCTCCCATTTACGCATAAAGATTAGCTTGCTGTCCATGGACCATGGTCCTCCATCAATGATTTGATTCTAGTCCTCTTCCAGATCAAACTTAATTAGGTAAAAACCACTATCACGTGGGAAGGCATCCCAGGAACCTTTGAGGCTCCATGTTCTCATGATACATGCATTAAAATGTACATAATAAGGGCGTTTACCTGCCATGTAAGCGTAGATCGAATATTACCATAGTCGTTTGGATTCAGCAGTGTAACAACCCTAGATTTTTCATATATTTTAATATTTGATTTTATTTTATTTTGAAATTATTTTAAACTTATTTTATTTCAAACATTTCATTTTTAAATATAAGTGTTGATTATTATGTGAATTATAATTTCAAACCGGTATAAATTGGATATTTTACTAAAAGATGAATTTCTGTTCAAACTGGTCAAACCTTGACTTTTAAATTTCAAATTTAATTATTTAAATTCTTAAATTTTATCTCTTATTATGAAAATAGATTTAATAACTTGAATATTTCTTTTCGTTTCGTTGAAAACGGAATTAAATTGTGAAAGTTATATACATTTCAATTTTGAGTATAATTTGTTTTATTTTGCAATTTTGTCTATTTTAAATTATATAAATCATATTTTCTTTGTTATATTTTATTCTAATATTTTTTAATATGTTATTTTATGTATATTTTGTCTTTTAGTATTTTTAAAGCGATAATAAAAATTTTCTAAAATTTACTGTATTTATTTCCTATTTTTAAAGGTTGTTTTCTATTTTTCTGCTATTTTCTTCATTTAAATTATATTTAATTAAAATTTATATATTTATTTTGTGAATGCATTTTTATTTTATGTTATTATCTTTGTTATAAATATTTTTACAAGTCCATATAAATTTTCCAAATTCATTATGTTTATTTTTCATATTTTCAAGACTAGTTGCAATTTTTGCTGTTTTTATTAGTTAAATTATATATAATTAATATTTTTTTATTTACTAAATTTTCATATTTTTATCTGAGTTTATATATGTATTTCATTTATTTAAATTTAAAAGAAATGGTTGGATATTTGAAAGGTTTTAAACTCTTGAAATTCCAAAGTCCTTTTACCTCCCGACCTTTCATTTTCTCAACCTCCTTTCTTTATGATTTTTGGCCATACCTTACTCTATCTTTTAGACGACTTCTCTTTCATGTTTTTTCATGCAAATACTTCTCTTTCTCCTCGAAAAAAATCACGGCTCCATTGTGTTCAAGGTTTGGTAAAAATTATCATCTTCTTCCTTTGTTTTTATGATTTTTCTATTGAAATTTTGCATATGTTCTCTACTTCATAGCTCCACTCCTCCTCAACCAAGCTTTGGACGACCACCACCACCCCCTTCCTCTGACCATCGCCCATCCTAGTAACCCTCGTCCCCAGGCCGAACCAACCCAAGACCAAGATCTACACAAAATCCACCAAAAACAATCACAACCTATCACATATTGCACTAGCCTAGCCTAGTTTATCATCTCCTCCTTCTACCACCATTAGCCGCCACTACCTCCACCACCACCACCTCTGACCTGACCTTCACCCTCTGCCACACCACCCACCACCTCCAGGAGCTACTGGCCATGACCCGTGACCTCTGGCCGAAACTATTTGTGCCAAAGATGTGATGTTATGTTGCACTGTTTAGCCTTGAACACCTAGTTTATGCACCTAGACTTCACCACCTTGCAAACAAATGTTGGCCGACCACTTGCACACCCAAACTAGACCTATAGAACCCTAGGCCGAGCTAAACACCTGCATAACTGAAGTACATGAGGAGCAAGTGCAAGTCATTCGTTGTTGTTTTGGGTATAGATTTCTTATGTTATTTGATGATAAATTTGTGTTGTAACTTATGTATTATTGTATTGTTTCGTGTATATGTTATCAAGGCATATAGCTTTGGCTCTCCACTCCCAAGTCATTTCCGTATTGTCGTGCCTTCAAAGAGTCTGTATTTTTTGCTTTGGTAGCCATCTCCATCTCTGAACAGGTGAGTTATTCTCACCAGACAATATGTACATATATAACTAGTAAATTGACCCCTTTTGAATCTGTAAAATGCATTATCATGTTACACCTGCTATATTATGATTATATGATGTTCACCCATGCTTAAACACCCATTATAACATCTATTACTGTTATATTATGCCGTTCTACTATTTTTATCAGTTTATCACACTGCAAGTTCCCTTTAGATTAGAATCACTATGGATTGAAATGATACATACTCGAACAGACTTTAGAATAGGAGAAAATCATTATGGGCCAAAATGATAGGCCTGAATGATTTTTAATTATTTTCATTTACTTGTGATTGCGGGTTTGAAATGATCAAACTCGGATTTTCTTGTAAATTACGGGTTGAAATGATATATTACCCGTATCACTTTACCTAGGCTAGAAAATGAAATACAGACCCGTTGTTAAAATATATTTTTTCTAAAAATTTTAAAATATTTTAGAAATGTAAATACTATAATATTTTGATTTAAATGATTAAAAATGATTTTTGTAAAGCATTATTGATTTTCTGGAAATTTATAAGTGAAATAAATAAATGGTAAAGTTAGGAAATCTGAAATGTAAGTTATTTTGGAAATTATATTTAGTGATAAATGGAATTTAAATTAAATATTAAAATATGATAAATTTATGATATTTTAAATTAAATGAATTTAAAATTATTTTTATATTATATTAATGATTTTGAATAAAGTTAAAGTGTGAAATGAATGAATATTTAAGTTGAAATTTTGAAATATAACTAAAATTGGAAATTTGTGAATTTGGCTTGAAAGTGAATTTTAAGTTAAGTAAATAAAAATGAAATTCAGTTATATTTGAAAATTTTAAACTTAAAAGTTAAGTTAAATTTAATCTAATGAATTTAAAATTTAAGGTTGGAATTTAATAAGTGAATTATTATTAAATCTTCATTTTTGAATGGAAATTTAACTTTATAAAATCATGAATATAAGGGTATTTAAATGATGATTATAAAAGTGAAATTTTATGATTTATAAGTTAAAAATGATTTAAATAAAAATGTAATTGTTGTGAAATTCTACTGAATATTTGAAGTTAATTAACCGCATTTCTAAAATGCTATTAATTCTAATGTAAATGATAATACACCATTTGTAAATGCTGGAGTTGATAATAATGAACTAAATGGCTAAATTTAATTAAAGGCTATTATAGCATTTTGTAAATGTTATAATTGTTGAATTTAACTAAGTTATTTGAAACTAATGTAACCCTATTGTAGAATTTTAAAATGCTGTCTTTTGTTATATTGAACTATTTTGAATGTGACTTTCCGTAGCATTTTCTAAATGATATGAAAGGTAAATTTTCACTGTTTTGATAAAATTAAGTGAATGGGTGAACTTTGAAAAGTCTAAAATTTTGGAAATTTAATAATTTAATTATTAAATATAATAACTTTTTTTTATTTAGAATGAAGTAATGTGTTTTGAGATATAAACTATTTGAAATGTGTGTTGAAATGGTAATTTAAATAAATGAATGTGGTTTGGAAGATACTATATTTTGATGTTTTGAAATGGATTTTTGAATATATTGAATTTTGAAATGATATTAGATTTTGAAGTATAAAATACCATTTTTGAAATTTTAACCACATGATGTATTTAATCTATAGTTTAATTGATTCTTAAAGGATGGGCGATCCCAAGCATCCTTTAACTTATTGTACATTTCTACTACAGTTCACTTGAGTTGGTTTACATTATATAAGTATATATTGTCCTGACTCGAGTGTTTTGTGTTTTACTTTACGCTTAGGTCAGCCTGAGTATTTACAGCTTAGCTTTGGATTTCTTTTCTGGTGCTAGGAATCGTTGGAGATTCTGCTTGTCTAGTTATCTATTTCCTTTCAGTTTCAGTTGTTCTATTTCAGCTCTGGTATTTATAACTTCTATGTATTTGTGATTCTATTGTATATGTTTTCAGACTGATATTATGTGTTGTGTTTGAGAGTTTGTTATAGTAGCTTCATGAACTACTATGATATTTTAATTTCCGCTGCGAGTTAGTCTGATATTTCTGTGTCTGTGATTCTGTGATTGTGTTTCATTTGCTCCAAATTTATTTACAATGCGGTACTTTGAGCAATTCAAGTCCAACATGTGCGGATGTGAATGGCTGAAAATACCGGGTTGTTACAAGCATAATCCTCCTCATCATTCATCTGATAATTTCTTCTCTGTTTTTTGAAATAATCTGCATTGCCTTTTAGTTCGATTTTACCGCCTGCAACCTCTATCCACGATTTAGCCTTAGCTGTTGGAATACGCTGATTAGGTTTTTGTTTAATCACTTCTACGAATAATTTTTTTCCTTTCCCCTATTATTAATCTCCTGCCACCTCCTCCTCCTTCATCGTCTTCCTTTTCGGTGCCTAGGGTTTTGGGAAAGCTTGTTGTGGATGCCATTTTTCTATATTTCTTTATTTTTTTCCCTTTTCATACACACACACACATGCATACATATGTTTGTGTGTGTATATTGTAACATATATACATGCACATATTTGGACAACATACATGACATACAAAATGAGCTAATAAGTCTATTGCGATGTAAATCCCAACATCTACATATGGGCATATTATACCTTTCAAGGATTATTATGTTACAAATGTACTCACTTATATTTGTATATGATACATTAATGTATAAACTAAATCAAATAAAATTAATTTCATATCTTAATATATTTGAATTTAAATAAAATAAACAATTCATTAAATTTAGACATGTTCTAATTCAGTTAGACTTCATAGGCCAAATAAAAGATCCAACGGGGTGATTTTTTTGAAATTCACCCATAACTTTCCCTGTGGGCCAGTCCAGTTCCAACAATGGTATTAGTGCCCAATAGCCTATGCGGCCTAAATTAGTCATATTAGGGCTGACTAATTAAGCTTACCCACTTAGTACTGTGTCTAGAAAGGTAATACCTAGGATTGAAATTGGGTAATCAAGTACCCTGTCCTACCTGGTTACCGGCCTGGTCTGAAAGGTAAAGTGAGCCAAAAGGTTGCTCCAAAAAGGCCCAACTTAGTTTGGGCCTTGTGCTTATTTTCAAACTCGTTTTGAAAATTAATGTTAAAGATTTTAAATTTAATAGTTAAATTTAAAATAAACATGTTTATTATAAAAATTATATTACTACATAAGTTTTCAAAATATTTGAAAGGACAATGATATTTTCAAAAATTTTGAAAATATTTATATAATAGTTTCAAATTTCAAATTTATTAGTAAGATTAATAGAAGAAATTAATTAAATATGTTAATTAATTAATGCATATATGCATGTATCACATATGTTGATATATGTTATGTTATTTTAAAATGTTTAAGATAACATAAGTATACATGTATGTTTATAAGGTAAATTTTCAAATTAATATATTTTAATAAAAATTATTTAATCGAATAAATTAATTAAAGGTTAATTAATTAAATAAAATACTCATAAGTATGATATATTTGTGTTACACTATAAAGGTTATAATATACACTATAAATGTTATAGTAGATATGTCCAATACAGAAGTTATATTGGAATACTAATTTACAATTAATTAAATAGTTAATTGGTTAAACTTAATTAGATAAGATTTAATTAATGATATATTATATGTAAGACTATCATATAAGTAATATGAAATATAAAAGTTGTATAACAATAAAACTTATATGATATGTGTATAGACTAAATGTGGAACTTTAAAGAAACTAAATAGACTTGAGAAATAAATACATATGTAAATGTACATATACCGTGATTTCTAATGTGTTTGACACTATAATCGTGGGGGTATTTCATAAGAAATATATTATTTATAAGTCGCTATCACTTAGTATATATATTGAAGATTATGAATCTTCAATATATGTTGTCCTCTACCGTATATACATTAATAAATTACTTACATACGCCTTAGTTGTTGAGCAAACTCAAGCTTGGGGTGTTATGCTAGTATTATTAGTTTATTGAACAGATGAGGAAAGATAACTATATGTTTTTGTTGAGCAAACTCAAGGCACATATATTATACTTAGGCCATCATGACATGGTAAGTATGAGTGAATAATCTCTTTTGATCTGTTTAGCAAGTTCGAGGTCGAAATGAGATTAGAACAAGAAAAAATGGGTTAGGAGTTGTATATGATACAACCGATAAGGAGTTATCCATCGTTTGTAGGGCTATGATTTGTTGAGCAAACTCAAGGTCAGAATACCAAAAAAACGAGTCCTAACACCCACCAGTTAACTTGTAAGACTCCAATGTTTCATTTTATGGTTTATAGAAATATAAAAGACTAATGGGAGCCTTGTTAGAAAAATTAAATGATTCTAATATTGTAAGAGCATATGCTATACAATGTTATAATTATCTACAATTATAATGTACATTTAATATAACTGATAAAATATTTGTCAATTAACATATATAAACAATCTGAATTGAAAGTTGACGAATAGAAATATACTTTATACTTACTAATAATTCTAATTGCATGTTATATAATGTTTCTATACCCATGCAAGTGACCAATTTCAACTACTTAATACATTCAGTTGGTCACTTATATGTTTATTTGGTTTAGACCATGTATTGCATTTTATGAGTTTTTGAACTCTAAATGCAATTCAAGACTATGGATATTTGATACATGTACTTTCATATATAAATGTTATATGGTGAATGGTCATAGTTTGTGGGTATAATATTTCAATGAAGTTAGTTCATTCGAAGTAAGCTAATAAACAGTATTTTAAGATCATGTATTCAACTTGAGTGATTTCAAAAGGATCATATTGTGTTAGTGTAACATAAGACATAAACTACGAGATACATCTAAGAACTCGATCGTCAAAATGTTATCTTGATCGGTTTACATAAACTGTAACATATTTGATGTCTTAAATGCTAAGAACAATCGAATGTGTTTTTTTAAAAGGTTTGTTATGATATTGTAGTAAGGCTTTCTTTGAATAGTTTGACCATTTGAAAGAAGAATGTATAAGAATAGATGTAATTTAAGGTAAAGTTGGAATGAAGAGAATAAATAGTGATTTCTGCTTCATGGAGAAAATTGGAAACAAGAATTGTAATAATAACTAATACTTGATATTGGAATGTGAAATATGATTTTTATTTCGAAATGTATTTTCATATAGAAAATTGTTTTCTGTAAAATTGTTTCTTTGAGTTCAAGATATTTGATCAAAGAACTCTCCTCTATAAACTAGTTGCATCGTATGAAATAAGTAAACAATATAATTATATTAATTGAATGGTGGACCCCTAAATTTAGTACGCTATTATAGTAATTTCGAAAATAGTGGGAGCATGCCGTATAGCACCTAATGATTGCATCAAATTGCGAAAATTGTTTTTGTAAAATGTACTGAACATTATTTGTGAAATAACTTTATTTTTTTGGTAGTGACTGAAAAATAGATAAACTATATTTCAATATGAGTATTACGAATATTCATTATGAAATAGAACTATATTATGGAAGTTGATTGCATAAAAGTTATGCAACAAAAATACATATGTATCTAATATTATTTTCAATTTTTTTGGAATTATAGACTAAGCCGTAGTTTTGAGAAATAATTTAACTATATGATTATGAAATCATATGATACAGGTTATTATCTCTCAAACAATTAATGGCTATGCACCCATTCAGTGGGAGCATCATAAGAGTTGATGAACTCTTTGAATTAATACATATTGATGTATACAATCACAAATTTATTAATACCAAAAGTGTTACACATACTTTATTTTATTCATCAATGATTTATTACAACATGAATATGTGTATTAGATACACATGTAGTAAGTTTATGATAAAATCATTGAATATAAAAGAAAAGTAAATAAAATAACATGCAATAAAATAAAATAATTTGATTTGGTCGAATAAGTGAGTATATTGGAAAGAGTTCCAAATGTACCTAAAATTGAATATAGATTCAATCTCAAAATCATTCCTCCATGTGATACATAATGATGCATCGATAAGGAGTAACCACACAATATTGGACAATTTATGATTAATTGTGAGTGAAGTTGAGATAGTTCCTTTCTATAAGGTCATGTACTTAATATTAGTACACAAGGTTGATATCATTTCATCTAAACAACAGTTTACATAATCATACAAGATAAGGGTTTGTAACAAATCCAAACATATCCTAAGCCAAGGAGTTGACAGGTTGTGCAAGTCGAAAGATTGCATGTAATAATTTTTCATGAGGGATCCTGTATGAGTCTCCTAAATTTATTTGAAAAGGTCTATCATGAAATGACATATTTATGTTTTGAACATAATTTTTGTAAACTAAAAATGATTTTATACATAAAAAAGGTTCATAAAGCTTTTATGAATCCCTATTCAATTTGCACTAATAAATAATTGTTGTTTCAAGATATATCAATTTAATTTTAAAGGAATTTCTTTGAGAAATTTTTGGTAGTTAAATGGAATTGGATCTAATCCATGGACTGAGTTGATTATATGAGATGAAGTGAAATTAGCTAACCTAAATGAACACATAGCATTAGAATGTCTAATAATTATTCTCGTACATCGAAGAGAAACTATGAGTTCCTTATTAATGTCAAAAATATACATTGCCCTTAATTGTTCAATTAAACCATTAAGATTGTTGACTTTAGCAAACTAGGATTTTCGATCCTCGAAAATCGACACAGTACGTCCACTGTATTAGATGCCGCGCAATCGAATGCCGGAAATACCAGATCATTAGAGAAAAAGAAGAAAGTGGTAGAAGAAAATAGAATTACAATACAGAAACTCACAATCGTAGTGCAACAATATATAATACATAATAACCTATCTTTATACAAAAAATATAATTGTTACTTACACATTACATCATCAGAGTACAACAAATCAATAACTCAATACTGGATACTTATAATAATTTGTCCTCACTAGTGTTGAATATACAGCCTACAATACAGAGCAGAGTATAATCAAGTACGTGAAATACATCCCTGTCATCCAGATCGTCTCCTGAGCGCCATAACATCCTAACATGAATCTGTAATACTCGGCCTGACCCAAACATCATAATAAATTAACACCCGAGTCAGACTGGAAAACGAGTGTGAGAAAACGCACTCAATTTGAATTATTACAACTTTCAAAACCTTTTGAAAAACAGAGGTATCTCGTAAGATCACGTCACACATAAAAACGATGGGTTTTTCCCTTACGATAACCAAAATATTTTATATCAAAATCATCTGATATTATAACAGTATCCATAGAAAGTAAATTATAAAATAGCTGAAATGCTTGCATCTCACGTTTCAGCATAGTTGGGTACAATCAAAACCATATGGTGCTTATTGGAGAATGGATTCCATACAATGATTAGGCATTGGGGTACCACCTATCACAATATACTTCTCGAAAAATGTACCGAGGACCTCGCTGGGAACCCATACAACACAAGCAGGCTCTATCCTTAACCTGGATAGAACCGAATATGTTATCACCCCGGGTTTTCCCGCCCTTACCGAGAGCTCTTTTGTATGTATCACTGTATCCATAATATATAATATATCTGAGGGTATCTAGAAAGGAGATAACATACCCTAATTGGGTATGACTTACTTAGCCTTACTGTATATCCCTTGATTTTCAGTCATTCCGGTTGACGAGGCTTAAGGCTACGATTACCTTTTGTGAATAATTTCACTTAGAATTCTCATTGTCCTCCAATAACGATGTTCTGATAGCATTCGTCTATACAAGTTGTCCTAGGACTGGAGAAACCGAATCACCATCTTCATGATATCCATTCGTAACGCTCAAATCCGTTCGAAGTGGTTTTCATATAATTTAATCCTATCCCGATCTCTTTAAAACGTCAACGAATTTGGCCAAATACTTGATAGTTGGTTGATTTACTATCAATAAAACATCTATGAGCAAACATCGGGGCTTATTATAGATTTTCCAAAATTTATTTCAAAATATCTTTATAAGATATAGATTCAAATTCCTTTCAAATTTTCAATATTTGAGACAAATCAAATACTTTTATCCATATCAGGATATTTCAAACCATCTCTTATTTCGACACTTAGAAAAATATTAAAAATATATTTTCCACACCCCTTACTTCCCAAAACTTAGGAAAATTTCACTTATTTGTCTTTTCTCAAAAACCCTTCACAATTTTTATTGTAAATTCCTTAACTCGTTTATAACGAATTCTATAAGTTTCGGATTCCTTAATTAAATTTCTTAATTCAAATATATATACTTATCTCACTACAATAAGTATATACACAAATCGCTTCCTTCAAAAATATTTGAAAAACCCTTTTAAAATAATATGGAAAGCACTACGCGGTATCAACCATGGATTCACATATCAAAGATTACGTCTCTATTCTAGAGAAATGCAAACTTAATTACAGGAATTTCTACACCCAATTTCGCCATGAAAGTATACCATTACTTTTCGAAAACTTTATTTAATAATTTTCTCAAAATAACATTAATAAAATTTCTATATAAATTTTCCAAGTTATATTAGTAAAATAACCTTATATAAAATAATAGTATATTAAGGGTCCAAGACTCCATCTTTTACTTAGTAATGGAAGTGCTAAGTCACACCTTAAGTTAGCAAATGTTTGGTTAGCTTTCGGTGAGTAAAAATACATCTTCTTAAACCAAGCTAATGCTATGTTGATGTTCGTGTGAATAGCCTATGAATGCTTATTGTATATGTGAAGTGATAGTTTGGTTGTTTATTTGTTTCATGCTTTGAAAAGTTGTCGCAATTGAAAGTTAATGAGCATGTGGTTAGCTATATGAAAAGTTGGTAGTTAAAAGTAATATGATTGTTAGTAAATACTTATTACATGTATCATAATTATTTAAATTGTGTTGTGCTTAAACCATTGCTACGAGATGTTTGGTTGTATGGCTAATGTCATAAGTTTGTTTAATGAACTGCCCGTATATCGATAGTCGCTATATCGGCACTTATGAAAAATCACCTTTTTTTGCAACCATTTGGTTTCATCTTCGTGCTTGGAATTGTTTTACAAGTTAAGCAAGATTTTAATTGACGATGTTTTCCAATGTAATTAACCATTTTAATATTGATCAACTAATTAATTAATTAATACGGATTAAGGTTAACTAATTACTTAGTTAATGATGCATTTTAAATTTAACTAATTACATGGTTAACGATTGTTTAAATTAATTAATCATTTTATTTAATGATGTTTAAATTTAATCAATCATTTTGTTTAATGATGTTTAAGGATAATAAATCATTCAATGATGATGAATTAAAGCTAATTAATCAATTTGCTAATGATGCTTTTAAATTAATAGACCTTTTTAACAAATGATTTTCAAAATTTATCAACCTCTTTTAACTCTAATTAATTTTTCCTTTATTGACGTTTATAATTAAAAAATCATTTTTAAAAGATCAGAATTGATTAGTTATTTATTTAATTTAATTGATTATATTTAAAAAAATTAATTAATTGAACTAACCATGTTTTAAAGGTGATTTATACTTTTTAATTAAAGGTTATTGGAGTTAATTAATCAACTTAGTTTATGAAGTTTCAAAGTGAATTTATCAAAGTAACAAGGATATTTTGACTTTTTTATTCACTTAAATAATGATAATTAATAAATTATTAATTTTAATTAATCATATTTTACTAATTAATTGAATTAATAAGATTTAAAAGAGATTTACCCTTTTTATTATTTAAAGACATTTGAAGTTCAAAAACCAAATTGAGTGATGAAGTTTAAAGTTAATTACAACGGAATAAGGATGTTTTAAGTTATTAAATCCTTTCTAAATTGATGTTTAAAAGTTGGTAAACTCTTTTGACAAAGTGTTTTAAAGCTAATACTTGTAATGTGAGGCCAAGTATGAATTTCGGTTTTTAAATGAAAAAGTTTGATTCATTTATGGAAATGAATTATTTTCCGTAAAGTGATTCACTTATATAGGAATGATTTATTCGTATACTTAGCACTAAATATCGAAGAAGTAGACTCGTCGCTATTTTGAAAGTTAAGAGTAATCGTAAGACTTGACTTTGAGGTAACACTATCCTGATTTGTCCGGTATTATTGTTAACTGAGGAATTGTACGAGTTGGAATTCGATGAGTGGTGATAAGTACACAAGACTTCCATATACAATCGTTTTATATCCTCGATAGTTGGATTCTCATCTATCGGTTACCTCAGCATTCTTTGTATTTCATCATTCTAAGATGATGTGTTGCTCACTTGTGCTTTGTTATCCTTTATCGTAAATGACTAAACCCAAAGAGCAAGTTGAAGCCAAGCTATGCGGGGTTGCTTCTATTAGAGTATTTTAACATCTACTCCAGATTGGAATCAGTTTTTTCCCAATGAGATGCGAAATACTTGGATTCTCTGTAACCTTTGGCTGAGTCCGGCCTGGACGAGTCTTAGAGCCATCAGATTTCTTAAGCATATTTCTATAGGTATACTTTCGGTAGGGGGAGCACTCCCTTGGTCATTTTTTGAAAATATTTCCTTTCCTTATTTGATTCGAACCTTTGAATCTGTTTTCTTTAGTTACAATGGAAAGAGTTAATCACTCTTCACGTTATTCAATTATTGGTTTTGTCCATTCTATCTTATTTGGACAGTTTTCTTGTTTAGTCCATTCTATCGAGTTTGGACTGTTTTCTTCTTTCATCCTTTCTTTCTTGTTTGTATTTTTATTCAAACTATTTCCATTCTTTCAAGTTTGAATGTTATACTAATTTTACCCATTGCCTATGTTTGGATTTGTTCCTTATTGCTCATTTGCATTTTGGTTATGTTTGGTTATTGTTTATGTTGGCGAATACACGTTCCGCGTTAGCGGATTGGTCCCTTATATTATTGTTAAATACACATCCTTTTGTTACATAGTTTTAATTATACTAGACGTTTTGGCTCACCCAAAGTGTTTATTTTCCCTAAACTCTCGGGTACTAAACTATATTTGGGTAGTCCGAGAATAGCAAGTTTTCTTTTGTGCTCTTTAAAGAAGGTGATCAAGCATGCAGTTACTTAGTTGTCTAGTTATTTATTTCTGTTGTATGATTATGGTTGTGTATTTTGTATCTTAAAAATGAAAATGCGAAATGTATAGCCATCAATCGGTTTTGATGTAGTAATTTTTTTATAACTCTGATAACCGTTTATAAGGAGTAACCTTTTGTATAATATCATTTTATATTATATGTAACCATTCCAATGTGAGTTTTATCTATCATGTCGTGTTACGTTCTTTATTTTGCCCAAAGACAACTTATCTTTTGGATGCTTGGGAAATGACATACGAATACCAAGGATGTATTAAGTGTTATTCCAGAGGATCATAAAGATGGGCCGTCACAAGCTTCCTTTCGACAACATCAAAAGTATTCAAGAAAGCGATATTGATAGGGTAATAAGTCAACATCCATAAAGACTTTGTTGTCAACAATGATGAAGAGGTCAATTCAAGCAAGGCGGAAGCATTATGTAAGACCCAAAAAGTGGCTTTAACACCTACGCAAAGCTCCTTTCGACATCGTCGATACCAAGCATGACAGCACCATGGAGGCGAAAGGGCCAGGACCCACATTTATAAATACAACCCTAGGGGCCATATTTTTACCAAGTTTTCTTTCTCCAAATTACTTCTTGTAATAAAATTATCTTAAATCCTAAATCAATTTGGGGGATTTTAGTGACTTTTAATTTGTGTAATTCACGTGCATAAGAAATAAAGATTGATTGCTTCTTCAAACATTAGTGACTTCAATACTTGCGTTAGGGTCACGTATATGAAAATGTTGGCTTCACCAAGCTTCATTAAAAATTCTACTTGCTCAACTTCTCTTCTCTAC
Organism: Allium cepa; assembly: GCA_030765085.1. Lineage (NCBI taxonomy): Eukaryota > Viridiplantae > Streptophyta > Magnoliopsida > Asparagales > Amaryllidaceae > Allium > Allium cepa. Next base: position 8,595,284 of record CM060941.1, read on the forward strand.
ACTTTGAGGCATTAGACTATAAAATATTGGCTTCACCAAGCTTCATTAAAACTTCTAGTTGATCACTTTCTCATCTCCACACTTTTGGGTGTTAGACCATATTTTGTTTTAACATTTTTGGCGCTAAAAGGAGGGCTTGAACCTCTGACTACGTCTATTCCTCATCCCTAGTTATCCTACCAAACAAAGTCTATGTTTACTTATTATGACGAATAACCGTGCCAAACAATCATAACAAGGGTCCTTTGAACCTCGGGTAACAAATACCACTTGTCAAGTCAATAGTGACCCTCAACATTATGAAGAGCATGTACTCAGATTTAAGGCACTACAAATCATAAATGAGAAGAAATAAGTAGACTTGTACGATCCGGATAATTAGAGTATTAAGTCATTTCACATTTGCTCCACATTGATTTTTGCATTAGGAGGAGAGTCCCCCAAGAAAGACAATTTGTTTGTAAAAATAAAGAAAGACATCCAATTTTATGCTAAAGGAACCATATTTGAAGAAAGGATGATGGCTGATTACTATATATTTGCTCAGAAATGGCATAAGATCATGATGGCTCATTAACCTCAAGTGAAGTTCGAAGAGCTATAAAAAAAGCTTGTTATTTAAAAAGAAGCACCTAACCAAGCAGCAAATGGGTTAAATACTAGTCAAGGCAGATGGTCGTCAAATCGGAGCTTTCGAAAGATTGCAACTTATTTACATCAGTGGGAAATATCTATTTCTTGACCAAGAGTGAGCTCAATTATTGTCCGTCACAAAAGAAAACACCTATTTTTAAAAGGAACCTTAGAGGGTCATAGCGTTACTACTATACAATCAACATACACGATACCAACCAATGTAGGAAACATGAAGGAATGATTTTCAGCCTCTTTAGACAGGGAAGCTCAATAACTTTGTAAGAAGACCTTAAATGAATTCAATAATAAAGGTCATTCAAATAGTAAATCTACATGAATGGGAGTAAGATTCTTCTCGAATTTGAAGACTACCTAAGATGGTAGAAAGCCTTTGATCACGCTAAGACAAATAAATCAAAGAGCCTCCTTGAGGGAGGTTAGAGTAAGACTTTAGCTGTGCTAGAAATGACCAAGCTAAAGCAACTGCAATCCCTTGATCATGCCTATGCGGCCAGCTCAAGGAACTTTCTAGAGGGAGGATGGAGTAAGCCTTTGGTCCTCACCTAAACGGCTGGGTCAAAGCATCGATCAGCCTTCATTCCCCCTATAAGACATGTTTGAAGCACCACTTAGAAAGAGGACAGAGTAAGCCTTTGGTCCTCATCTAAGACATCCGGGTTAATGCAACGAACCAGCCTTCATTCCTGCCTATAAGGCCTATTCGATGTGCCACCTAGAGGGAGGTCAAGTAAGTCTTTGGTCCCACTTGATGAAAGCTAACCAAACACAGCGAACGACCTGATGCATCACCTCAGATGGTGGGAATGAGTCAAATTCAAGGATCAACAACATCCTAGGCCTAAAGAGTGGCACAAATCAAAGCTCGAGGAGTTGCACATAATGAAGGATTAAAACATCCAATGCCCAGAATAAGGCGATTTTTAACCTTTTCAAAAGTTTTCGCCGACAAATTGAGTGATGCCTCAAAAAGATCCTTAACTACTTCTAGAGTAAAAATATGGAGAAATCTACTATAGTCCCATTCCCCGGTGGAGGACTGTCATGACCGCATATCAGTTTGTTATGATAAGTTCAAAATTTCTCTAACTTTTCCTTTTCTGCACCTAAAAAATCAAAGAGAAATCGAGGGTATTGCAAATAAATCTCTAAGAAAATAGTATCTTGCCAATTGTGATGTTTCGACAAGTGAGGATTTTTAAGAAAAATGTCTTCTTAACTTGACATATTTACTCAAAATATCTATAGAAACCAGGACGCTTGATAGGGGATTTTCCTACATCACATAATGAATTAAAACTAAGAATAAGAAAAAAAAAGTATAATTCATAAGCAAAATCAATTCTATATTATAATCTTGTTATTGTTCATACAATATAGATCTCTTAAAGAACTCGAAAATAAATCAATTCTTGTTGTATTAATGTTCTTCAGGAGGTAATAAATGAGAAATATAGTGTACTCTCATGAGGTTCTAGCACTCCTCAAGGTGGAGATTAGATTTGAACTCATCTAAATATCTCTTATGGAAATGTTTAACTAAGCCTCTACTATAGTCGTCTAAATAAGAAAAGTCAACTACTTTCCCTCTACAGTAGGCTTTGTACAAAAGTTCCACCAAAATGTCTCTACCTTCAATCAGCATCCAAAAGAGTATTTAATTCATTATTTTCTTTTATGAGCTCATTTTGATGAAAATGCATTTTCTTCAATCAGGAGGCAATCTCCTTTTCCTTACAGTTTTTCAGCTTTGAAGTCTTTTTAAGAAGATTTTGGTATTGTTCGAACATCTTATTATGCTCTTTTATCTGTCTATTAAACTCCCTGTCAAGTGATCTACGTCTGCCTTTCTCTTCTCAAATATTGCTTTGTAATAGTATATTGTTCTCCTGTTAGTCGAAAACAGACAATGTATTAACTAAGAATCATTCAATAGCTGAAGACATCTAAGCAAAGAAACTCATACCAGAGAAACTGGAACTGAAGACGATTGTGCTTTCCCATAAATTATGCACTCGACTCAGGATTGGCATTTTATGATCCATCCTTATCTTTTGATGGCCCAAAAGGACCGCCCCCACCACCTCCGGGGTCGTTATTATGTCCATAATTGTTGTCATCATTATCCTCATCATTTCCCTTTAGACCATCGTTGTCGTCGTCATTCTCTTTTTCCTTTTTATTTGAATTAGTCTCCTCATCCACTAGAGAATCGTCAAATGCTAATTAATTGGCTGCTTCTATTCCTTTTTTTCGGGTACTACAGACCCATGTTCCATCCCCTTGAATTTAGACATAAATCAATCATTAAACTCAGGAACTAGAGAAGTGAAACCAAAATCTAGACATTTGTCCGCATTATCGGTGTAGGCAACAAGGTTATCTTCATAAGAATTTATGATAATCTCATCAAGAGGTCATCTAAGAAAGTGAGAGACTTTTGTTTGGCATCTTTTATAATGTCCGTCGTCTTGATAAAAAAGACTATTTTTCTTCTCCGATCTCTTCTCAAGTGAAAAGAAACTCTTCTCAAGTGAATTGCATTTAGCAATAAGCTTAGTCTTCTCTTCTTTAGCCTCTTTAAGTGTTGTCTCAAGGGAAATGATTTTATCATTTGAGATTTTCTTATCACCTCTCTCCTTAGTGATTGTGGATTTGGCTTCTTATAATAAGGCACTTATCCTTCTATTTTCCTGCGCCACCTCATCCTAGGCCGCGAAGAGATTGATGGCCTAATTATTCAATGAACAAATCTTCTCATTAAGCTTAACACTTCACTAGATGCGCCGGAAGCGCTTTCTTGTAAAAAAAACAAATTTTTGATAACATGAGATAAGTAGCATATATTTACTTCAAAAGGATAAAATCAAGGATCTAACATAATAAAATGGGGAAGAGATATACCAACAATTACTGCTTGATACGAGCAATTCGATGATCATCCCTAAAAGTTGAAGGTGATCGTGGTTGGAAAGCAACATAGGATGAGGATCGAATAATCCACTGAAGAAGGTCGTTGAAAATATTAAAGGGAACAAACAACGAAGGCCCAAGAAGGATCGTACTTTCTGGAAAAGAAAAGAAGCCAAGAGCGTCATAGATTTGGTCAAGCATTTCAGGAGTGCTTGGAATGGTAATATGAGCCAGTGGATCAGCTATTAGGGGAACCACCACAGTTGCCTATTAATCTTCATGATCTAGAGAGCTAGGATGTGACTCATAAGCAATAACATTAACATTGGAATTTTCAAGGGTTTGATCAAGATTAGTGACTTCTTCCTCCTTTGGAATTGTGGTGGTCTGAACTTTATCGGTTCTAGGCTTCTTATTGGATGCAATAGCAATAAAGCTTTTTCTTCAAATTTTCTCTTAGCTTGAGATTTCGACTTAGCAATTGTAGGTTGATGAGCAAAGATCATGGATGTCCTAGATTGAGAGGTTTGGTTGTCTTTTTCTAGATCGGTGGGGGGAGCAATAAAAATAATTTCTTTTCTTACATAGACAATGGTAGTAGTTTCTTCTCTTGTGTGAATAACTGTTGGGATAGAGGAACCTAAACCAAGGAAGACCTGTGAAATAATTTTGTAGTAAGTAATAAAATAATACGATGAAATCCGACTAGATATATCCGGTTGGACGGGGTATGTGGATGCGAAGGTCATGGAATCTCCCGCTACCAAAGAACTTTTGCTCTTAGAATTGAGATGGAATAAGGGAGGTTTCCTAAGGATCTTTTGACCAGCCAAAATAATGGAATTTTCCACAGCTTACTTAGTGTCAATAATGTAAGCCTATTTTCGATTACTTTAGTACCGACAGTCATCAAAGCTATGGCTTTTTGATCTGCTTCATTAAAATTCTTGGAGGCAGGATCTGGGAAAGCAATGCTCATTAGTATAAGATGACAAACTGATAGGTCAAGTTTGTCTAGGGAAAGCAATCCTAAAAATACTTATTAGGAGAGGAAAAGCCTCACCTAATTCCACGAAAACACCTGACATGGAAAATTGCATTTCCCAAACTTTGAACTTGTTTACACCTTCTAAGACTAGCTTTGGGTGTAGATGGACTCGAAATATTTGATAATTCGACGAGTCGCTGACCTTAGCAAGATGGGTCAAGTAATGAAGAACATGAGAATTTAGGGAAGGATTCCCAGATTCTAAGGCCATTTGCTCCAGATAGTTCAAGTATGTATACACATTTGGTGAGAGCTGGATAGGAACAATATTGAGATGCCTCAAAAGCCTTGATATAAAGTTCGGGAAGGGTAGGAAGCCAGTATGCCATATATGAACGGCATTATAAGAAAAATACCCAACTGGTGGATTGTAGATGTTGTATGTAGGATTAGGAGCAATGGATTTGATGCCAAGAACTACAAAGTCCTTGAGAATGGCATCCACTTCAGCTTGGGAAGAAATATATGGGTATTTCGAAACAACTTCTTTTTTACCATCAGAAGGAGAAGGTTGAGGCTCTTGCTTGGCCTCCCTAGCAGTTTTCTTGCTAGTTCACTCGTTACCCGTAATTTTTCCAGGTAATATTATTCCATACTTAGAAAACAATCAAAGTTTTTATTTAAAATGTGCAGTGCATGCAAAGTGCATGCAAAAATTCATGCCGCAGTCCTTTAGACTAGCCCTTCAACATTGTCGAAGCTATTTGGCTCTGCCCTACGATAGTGTCGAAGCTGCTTACAACTGCTCATTATTTTTGTCATAGTCTTTTGGTTTTCCTTTAGATGGTGTCGAAGTCATTAAGTCCCATTTTCTATAAAAATGAAACTATTCACATTATAACTACTTAAAGTAAATAATGATGGATTTTAACTAAGCCTAAATGAAACTATTCACATTATAACTGCTTTAGCCCAAAAGTTTTTAGGTAAGTTACTATCATTTAGCATAGTTTTCGTGCACTTTTGAATCATTCTATATTTACGTTCTACCACTTCATTCTGTTGACGTGTTCTCAAAAATGATGTGTAACACTTTTCTTATTACCAAAAATTTCATCATTTTCGAATTCTCTACTATGATCACTTCGAATTTTTTAATTTTAATAGACATATGATTTTGAATTCTTTTAAAAAAGATTTTAAATATTTCAACAGCACCATTTTTACATCTTAGGGAGATTGTCCATGTAAACCAAGAAAAATCATTTATGATTACAAAGACATATCTATTATGATTTATAGATTGTATTTGCGAAGAATCGAAATATATAATGAAGAAGTTTAAGGAAATGCAATGTAGATATAATATCTTTTGGCTTAAAAGAACAAGTTTTGTGTTTTCTAGTTGACATGCGTCATATTTGTTATTAACATCAAAAATCATTTTAGGAAGAATTCTAACTGGATCATATTTAGTAGTTCTAGATATATGTTCGAAATTCAAATGACCAAATCTTTTGTGATAAATCCAAAGGTTACTTGACTAAGACAAAAGACATAAATTATCATTTAATAGTTTCATACTTATCGTATAGATGTTTCATTTTCTAATACCTTCAAAGATAATTTTTGACTCGTTATCTTTAATATGAAACTTGTATTGGCTTTTCATAATGAATGAATGCAAATTTATAAAACAATATGATATCGATTTTACAAAGTTATTTTTCAATAGAAGTGTTAAAAATAGAAATTAACAACTTTTGCCACTAAAACTTTTATAAAAATCAAAATTATGAATACTTTAAAAACCAATGTTATGATACCAAATGTTATTTTGCGGAATAAGGATCTTAAGGCTAATTTAATGCTAGAGAGAGGGTTAATAATGTTTACTAACTTTTATGAATCCTTTTGAATTCTTTTAATATTATATTTTAAACAGCGCAAATTGACAACCACAGATGCAAACACATATAGATGTAAATGCAGTGAAAGAAAAATTAAAGAGTTGGAGATATCACATTTAGATTTTTGTACTAGTTCAAAGATACCCTACATCCACTCCCGTACAATTTCTTTTACATATTTCTTTTCAAATATCAAAGTCAATATAATCTCAATTTCAAAACTATGAGATGCACCCTTTAGATTTTTCGAGCTCTAGGTATACTCACTGGATTCGGATTGGACACCAGCTCACTCACTTGAATTTAAACGAGACACCAGACATGCCCTCTTAGTTCAAACGGGAAACAAGAACATCCACTTAGATTGTGGGGACACAAAGCGTACCCGTTTTGATAAAGTTTACAAAATTAATTTCCTGATCTTGAATACAAATAATACTAGAGCCTCTTAAATAGAACTTTAATCGTGATTTGAGAAGTGTTTTAAAGACCCAACCTAATCTCGGTCCGACTTTGGTTAACCTTGAACCTTGAAGCATTGCAGTCACCAAAATTAAATAACCCTGTGTTCGTGGGCCCATGGTTTAACCCTATAATCCTGAAAATCCTTTTGAAGCCTACTTTTAAATCGTGGTTCCCAAAAATTGAGTAACAAGCACTGAGTTCTAACTTTCCATATCCTCGTAATTTTATTACCTGGCTATAGTTGTAACTGATATAGTAAATATTGTTACGGTTACTGCTCTTTTGTTATGTGCGTCATGAATAATATTCATGTTAGGGTTACTGTTCTTTTGCGATCCTTCTTAATAATAATACACTACTACCACTATATATTTATGATTTAAATATAGCAATTTAATATTGCTTTATATTATTAATAACTAGTACAAAATGCACATACACACATTTAATATTTGAGATATTTAGCTTTTATTTACTAAAAATAATTAATGGATGGATGTGTGTTGTAAGTGCAATACCTTTGGTAGGCATAACACTTATATTTCAAATAATTTTGTTAATGGTATTGACGTCAAATTGATAGCAAAATTTCGTTTATGGGTGGTCGGAAAGGGGATGGTGGTAAGCGTTGTAAACCATTGGTGGAATTCCTTAGTGGATAAGAGTGTTTTGGGAATTTTAAAAGGACATCTGTAAATCTATTCATTGAATTCTCTTTATTAATAGTAGAGATATGATTTAGCTGTATATAGTATTTGCTTTGGTGCCGCACAAATTTATAACATTTAATGTATTATAGATGTGACGACCGCCCATGACTCCCGCACCAAAACAAGGAAATAATGCGCTGAAAGGCGTGCCAGGCAGCCATGGACGATAGTCAGGGTAAAACAAAACAAAAGAATCTCTATCGTACAACTCACAGCGCATGGATAAAATACAATAGAGAAATATAATATAGTGAAGCTCCATAGAACAGAACATCATCATATAAGCATCACAGTAGTTTTATACAATCATCTACTCAAATCCATACATGAAAGCCTCACTACAAATCACTCAACCAAATACAGCAGCGGATACCCAGTACATATAGTAAGAAAACTAATATGCAAAGCCTCCTGCTCGTCTTCGTCATCTTCAGCGTAGAACTCCTAGCACAGCACCTGTCACCTGCTACCTAGTCTGCCTATCCCAAACATGGATGAACAGCCCAAGGTAATAAGAGGAGACATAAAACCTTGAGTCAGACAAAGTCTTAGTGAGCAGTAAATCAACTATCAAGCATACCAAAAGAGCATAAAGGATAAAAGGAATAGGAACTAAACCATCCCACTCCACCTCTTTCTACAGTGATAGCCCCAGACATACACTAAGGAGAAGCAAGCATAACAACATAGACAATTAAGGTAAAGCGAATACCACTCGAGTCAAGGACGATGTTTTCCAAATACAAACCCCCAAGGCCTAAACCAAGATCAGATAAGCACCCAGAAAACACCGCTCTTGAAGCCGAATGATAATACAACCAAACATCCATGACTCTGGCTATCACTGTTATCCTTGCCTCGATTTCACCGTTAGTTGAATGACCATCTGTCAAGGGCTAATGGTAACCCCGGTTCTAACCATAACTCCGCACACTGCCTTGTGCCTAGGACTTATCTACTTTGCCCAGAGTACTCAACTACCTACCTGTAGTCTTTTGGGTGTCCCGACTACCTACCTGTAGTCGTTATGGGCGCCCCATGTACTCTTGCTTTTGAGCATGCTAGAACCTTCAACAACGACGAGATCCAAGCCTCCTAACCATCCTTCTTGACGACTATCCTCATACAAGCTCAAGCTACCTCTTGAACAATCCATTATCAACCAACTTGAACTACTCTTCAAGTTATCAACATGCTTGGAATGATCCCTGCTTGGATTAAGCCAAGACTCACATCATACTTCGCTTCATCGCATCAAAGCAAAGTCTCAACTCAACAACATGGTTTGCCTCATCAAATCATGGCAAAGCCCCATCTCAACATCATCCAATCTATACATATGAGCTTCAACATCCGCTACATATGCCTTAAGCAGCTTTCACCATTCAAGAGCCTTCTTCCATAGCTTTTGAATCCTCTTTCATCATCTTGTTCCAAATCAACTACTAGCTAACTTGGAAACAATCAAATCAATCATACATTCAAATAATCAATCATTCAAACAAGATCTATTAAGCAATTTAAGCAATATCAACTATAATGGCAATTTCGTAAATAAACGAGCAAAAGTCCAACATATGTGAAATCATGGTTTTTAGCATAGATCTATCAAATATAAAACATGGGTTTTGTCTCTAATACTTGTTAAACTAACTTGCATAAGTAAACATCTTCAAAAACCATGGATCTAGACTTCGATCTAAGAAAAATGCATGAAATCTCTAACTTTAACACTCAAACAAGCCACCAATCCAATATACTCCTTTGGATCCGCGTGAGAGATAACTACCACTCACCAAATCACCCAAACACTACAAAAACTACACACTTCAGATCTGGACAGCGAAGATCAAGGTTTGATCCGGCAATATCTCGCTCCAATCGATGAATTCTAGCTCGAACGGATGAAGATCTTCAACTTTGGCACTTGGATCTTCGATCTCGATCTTCGATCTTGGATGGATGTTAGAACTAGATTGGAATAGAGAAAAGAAGGTGAAGAAATGTTGTAGTCGAGTCTTCAAAATGGCAGCACTTCGTCGCTTCAAAAACCGGTGCCAAAAAGTGAGCCAAACCCCTCTATTTATAGGCTGGATCAACCATGAGTCGTCGTCCCTATGAGTCGTCCACGACTCATCATGAGTCGTTGCCGACTTATCAGCCCTTACCGACTCAACATAACACTGCCTACTTACCATGAGTCGTTCACGACTCATTGCCATGACGACCTACCCCAGCCGACTCAACTGCACAGCCTTCCGACTCAATACACCAAGGCACAAGGTCATACGACTCAAACCCAAACCGACTCAACACCTACCGACTCACGACTCAAGACCAGTGCCGACTCAACATAAGTCGGTCACGACCTAAAAGCCTCCGACCTAAGACACTGCCGCGTTTTCCCCAAGTCCTAAGTCGTACGACGACTCAACAATACACACTCACGACTCAACTATGATGCCGACTCACGACTCATCAGGCCCTACGACTAAAAACCCTGCCGACTCATTACCCACGACCTAAGCCTAAACCCCTTAAGTCGCTACACCCTTAACCCGTTAACTCCTTAACTCGGCAAACCCTATGAGTCGTAACTCGTTGACTCGGCCACACTTCTTATCTCGGCCCTCTATGAGTCGGTCATCCTATGAGTCGCCTAACTTCTTGAGTCGGTCCATCCTTATCTCGGCCAACACTTTAAACCGCTACCCCTCCTTGAGTCGGTCCCCTATGAGTCGGTCACGACTCATCACTTGTACCCGGGTTAACTTCTAAACGACTCAAGCTAGAAGCAACACAAACAACACTAACAACCTGTAAATTCTACGATTTATCGACACGTAAAAATACGGGTCGTTACATTCTCTCCCCCTTAGGAAATTTCGCCCCCGAAATTCCAAGCAAACAACAGCAATCAAAATTATTCCGCATGCCTATCATCCATGGCAATCAACAATCCATGCAACCAATTCTAACCTAGCATGCAGAATTCTAAGACTTAGAACAAGCTACAAATTCATGAGATGTCACGACACTTTAGGGCCATACCTCGATGAGTCCGGGATGAGCTGCCTTCATCCTCTCTTCCTCCTCCCATGTACAGTCGTTAACATCATCACTCCATTGTACCTTGAGCAACGTAATCGTCTTCCTCCTAAGCTGTTTCGTATCGGTTTCAACAATACGAAGCGGCTTACGAGGTCTCGAAACAACTGGATCAACCTCCAAGTCTTCACAGCTATCAGCAGAAACCACCGTAGTTGGGTCGTGCACATACTTCCGTAGATAAGATACATGAAAAACATTGTGCACACCCGCCATCTTTTCCGGTAACTCCAATCTATAAGCGAGCTTTCCAATTCGCTCGATAATCGGAAATGGTCCAACAAATCTCGGAGTTAACTTTCCTTTCTTCCCGAATCTAATGACACTCTTCAGAGGAGAAATCTTCACAAAAACCATATCACCTACGTCGAATTCCAAATCCTTACGACGATTATCGGCATAACTTTTCTGACGATCTTGGGCTGCCTTCATTCGTTGCCGAATGATCTCTATACAATCTGAAGTCTGTCGAATCATCTCTGGCCCAAGTATCAGCTTTTCTCCAGTTTCTAACCAACATGTCGGAGAGTTACACGGTCTTCCATATAATGCCTCATATGGTGCCATACCGATACTCGACTGATAACTGTTATTATAAGCAAACTCCACCAAATGAAGGTGATCTTCCCATGATCCTCCGAAGTCCAAAACACATGCTCTAAGAAGATCTTCCAAAACTCGGTTGACTCTCTCAGTCTGACCATCTGTTTGAGGGTGATAAGCTGTACTCAAACACAACTCAGTTCCCAAAACTTCCTGGAAGCTCTTCCAAAATCTACTAGTGAACAATGGATCTCGATCGCTCACTATACTCTTCGGAACACCATGGAAACGAACTATCCACTTCACATATAGCTCAGCCAACTTCGATGCAGTCCTAGTCGATCGAACAGGAATGAACCTTGCACTCTTGGTCAAACGATCTACTGTGACCCAAATCCCTTCATTTCCTGCCCTAGTTCTAGGTAGACCATCGATAAAATCCATCGACACTTGCTCCCACTTCCATGCAGGAACCTCTAATGGCTGAAGTAATCCACTGGGCTTCTTCTGCTCAGCTTTCACCAACTGGCAATTCATACACTTGGAAATAAAATTTCCAACATCCTTCTTCATACCTTCCCAGTAGTAGGTTCTCTTCATATCCCGATACATCTTATTTCCACCTGGATGAATTGTCAACTTCGAGTGATGACTCTCCCTCAGAACTTCATCTCTCAATCCATCTACATCGGGAACAACTAGTCGCCCTTGCTTTCGAAGCCAACCCTCTCGATCGACCTCGAATCCTTTATCCTTCTCCGGGTCCAATCCGGATTCCAAATCACGGATAATCTTGACAAGCTTATCATCTCTCCTTTGGCTCTCGCCAACTCTTTCCACAAGAGTAGGCCTTATCGATAAGTTTGCCAACATCTCAGGTTCCAATTCACACCTTGGCCTGAAGTCAAACTCAGCCAAATACTCGAGACTCTTCCACTCTGAAAACATGGCTCCCAATCCTGCATGTCTTCGACTTAACGCATCAGCCACTGCGTTACCTTTCCCCGGAGTATTGGCTATACCAAAATCATAAGATGCTAGGAACTCTAGCCATCGTTGCTGTCGAAGATTTAAATCCTTTTGGGAGAACAGATACTTCAACGACTTATGATCTGTAAACAACTCGAATCTAACTCCCAATAGATAGTGTCTCCACATCTTCAAAGCAAACACAATCGCCGCTAACTCCAAATCATGAGTCGGATAATTCCTTTCATGCGGCTTCAGTTGTCGACTTGCATACGCAACAACTTTATCCTTCTGCATTAGCACCGCTCCTAGTCCAGTGCCACATGCATCGGTGTAAACCACCATCTCATCATTCCCACTTGGAATAGTCAAAACAGGAGCACTCGTCAGTCGCTCTTTCAGGATTATGAAAGCTTGTTCACACTTATCATTCCATCTGAACACTTGATTCTTCTTCGTCAATCCTGTCAACGGTGCAGCTATCTTGGAAAAGTCTTTGATAAACCGACGATAATATCCTGCTAATCCAAGAAAACTTCTCACATCAGATGCATTCTTAGGCCTAACCCAATCCTGGATCGCTGCCACCTTAGCGGGATCAACCGCTATTCCATTCCCAGAAATAACATGACCTAAGAACCTCACTTCATTCTTCCAGAAGTGACACTTCGAAAACTTAGCCTTCAGCTGATGTTTCCGTAAGATTCCTAAAACAATCCTCAAGTGCGTCTTGTGCTCTTCCTCAGTTCTGGAATAAACCAAAATATCATCCACGAACACAAGCACGAACTTATTCAACTGATCTCTGAACACTCTATTCATAAGATCCACAAAATATGCTGGCGCGTTAGTCAACCCAAACGGCATTACCAGCCACTCATAAAACCCGGATGGTGTCCTGAAAGCAGTCTTCGGCACACTATCCTTTGCCACTCTCAACTGGTGAAATCCCGTTGCCAAATCCATCTGAGAAAACACCTTAGCCTCGTGAAGCTGATCAAACAAGTCATCTATTCTCGGCAATGGATACTTGTTCTTCTTAGTCACCTTATTCAGCTCACGATAATCGACACACAACCTCAACGATCCATCCGCTTTGGTTGCGAACACAACTGGTGCACCCCATTCGGACACACTTCTCCGAATGAATCCTTTCCTCAAAAGGTCATCAACTTGCACCTTCAGCTCTTGCTGCTCCCTCGGTGCCATCCGCCTAAGAGGCATCACAACAGGTCTGGCTCCCTCAACTAGATCGATACGAAACTCGATCTCCCTATGCGGCGGCAACCCTTTGACTTCCTCAAAGGCATCCTCAAACTCATTCACGATAGGCACCGATGACAGTCCATCCCGTGGAACAATCAGCGAATACATGAAGCTCATGAAGACACCTTCTTCATGCTTACATCGTATCACAACCTTTCGCCCTTCCACATTCCCGACTGTCACCTCAAGCCTCTCACAATCAATCCTAGCCGCATACTTCCTAAGCCAGTCCATACCCAAAATAATTCCGAACCCCGCAAAGTTCAGAACAAAGCAATCACAAACAAACGAGCAATCATGACTCGACACAACTAGACCACGGCATATCATACACAAACATGACGAACCCCCAACCGGATTAGTCACAACCAATGGCCTATCAACAATATCCGGTTTCATACCTAACCGGCATACCAAATCATCACAAACAAAAGAATGCGACGCTCCAGTATCAAACAACACTCTAACTGGAACACCACAAATAGAAAGAGTACCTTGAACCACCACACTCTTCCCCTTCTCCTCAGCAGTAGGAGCTTTCGAAGACGATGGAACAGCCCCCAAAGCATAGGCTTGCACAACCTGCCTATCTTTCCTCGGTTCTGGACAGTCCTTCTTGATATGTCCCAGCTTATCACAGTTGTAACACTTTCCCGGCACCTTGGGATTCTTACAATCTTTGTAAAGATGGCCCTTCTGCTGGCAGTTATAGCAAGTCACTTCACTCTTCGGCTTCTTCTGGCCATCCCTACCCCTCTGTTGCTGTTGTTTCCTCTTCTTATTGCCACTCTGCTGTGGTTTAGATCCTTCCCTGGTTACAGCAACAACAGATACTTCCTTAGGGAACAAACTCTCGTGCCTAAGAGCTTTTTCCACAAGCTTCTCAAACGGATCATCCAGATGATCCACTAACTGCCTCCCAAGATAAGCATCCAGACCAGTCACAAACTTTTCATTCTTCTGGTAGGGAGAATCAATATACGATCTGGCATACTTAGACAAAGCTTCAAACTCAGAAATATACTCAAGAACAGGCCTTCCCCCTTGCTTGAGCTCCACAAACCTCTTAAACAAGACAGATTTCTGGGAAGTAGAGATAAACTTAGCTTCAAATCTAACTTGGAATTGCTCCCAAGTAATCTCTTCTTCTGGTGTATCTATGGTGATAGAATTCCACCAATCAGCAGCTCTTCCCTGAAGCTGTCTCGATGCAAGCTTCCTCTTAGTTGCATCCTCAATCCCTAAGTCACCAAAGATTCTTTTGCAAGCATCAATCCATCTCTGCACCTCAATAGTCGACTCCGTCCCCAAGAAAACTTTCCCTCCAAGAGCAGTATAATCCTTGCAAAGCTTGGCAAAATCCACCGGTCTCGGAGCTTGGACTTGAACTCCCACATCCACAGATGATCCTGAAGCTGGTATTCTCCTCATGATTGAAGTCATCATGGCCTCAAACATAGGAGCATAATCAACAGCTTCCCTAGCATCACGGCTACCCCTCGCAGCTTGTCTCTCACTTCGACTCATCCTTAATATCAAATAAGAATGATTAGAACACCTTAAGAAACAACTGCATAAGGAGTTCAAACCCTTCTAAACTACTATATTATATATAGTAATCATCCATCAAATTACAATTACGTCTCTCTTACGTAGTTACATCAGCGAGCGTTGGCTAAAATCGATTAACCAAAGCTCTGATACCAAATGTGACGACCGCCCATGACTCCCGCACCAAAACAAGGAAATAATGCGCTGAAAGGCGTGCCAGGCAGCCATGGACGATAGTCAGGGTAAAACAAAACAAAAGAATCTCTATCGTACAACTCACAGCGCATGGATAAAATACAATAGAGAAATATAATATAGTGAAGCTCCATAGAACAGAACATCATCATATAAGCATCACAGTAGTTTTATACAATCATCTACTCAAATCCATACATGAAAGCCTCACTACAAATCACTCAACCAAATACAGCAGCGGATACCCAGTACATATAGTAAGAAAACTAATATGCAAAGCCTCCTGCTCGTCTTCGTCATCTTCAGCGTAGAACTCCTAGCACAGCACCTGTCACCTGCTACCTAGTCTGCCTATCCCAAACATGGATGAACAGCCCAAGGTAATAAGAGGAGACATAAAACCTTGAGTCAGACAAAGTCTTAGTGAGCAGTAAATCAACTATCAAGCATACCAAAAGAGCATAAAGGATAAAAGGAATAGGAACTAAACCATCCCACTCCACCTCTTTCTACAGTGATAGCCCCAGACATACACTAAGGAGAAGCAAGCATAACAACATAGACAATTAAGGTAAAGCGAATACCACTCGAGTCAAGGACGATGTTTTCCAAATACAAACCCCCAAGGCCTAAACCAAGATCAGATAAGCACCCAGAAAACACCGCTCTTGAAGCCGAATGATAATACAACCAAACATCCATGACTCTGGCTATCACTGTTATCCTTGCCTCGATTTCACCGTTAGTTGAATGACCATCTGTCAAGGGCTAATGGTAACCCCGGTTCTAACCATAACTCCGCACACTGCCTTGTGCCTAGGACTTATCTACTTTGCCCAGAGTACTCAACTACCTACCTGTAGTCTTTTGGGTGTCCCGACTACCTACCTGTAGTCGTTATGGGCGCCCCATGTACTCTTGCTTTTGAGCATGCTAGAACCTTCAACAACGACGAGATCCAAGCCTCCTAACCATCCTTCTTGACGACTATCCTCATACAAGCTCAAGCTACCTCTTGAACAATCCATTATCAACCAACTTGAACTACTCTTCAAGTTATCAACATGCTTGGAATGATCCCTGCTTGGATTAAGCCAAGACTCACATCATACTTCGCTTCATCGCATCAAAGCAAAGTCTCAACTCAACAACATGGTTTGCCTCATCAAATCATGGCAAAGCCCCATCTCAACATCATCCAATCTATACATATGAGCTTCAACATCCGCTACATATGCCTTAAGCAGCTTTCACCATTCAAGAGCCTTCTTCCATAGCTTTTGAATCCTCTTTCATCATCTTGTTCCAAATCAACTACTAGCTAACTTGGAAACAATCAAATCAATCATACATTCAAATAATCAATCATTCAAACAAGATCTATTAAGCAATTTAAGCAATATCAACTATAATGGCAATTTCGTAAATAAACGAGCAAAAGTCCAACATATGTGAAATCATGGTTTTTAGCATAGATCTATCAAATATAAAACATGGGTTTTGTCTCTAATACTTGTTAAACTAACTTGCATAAGTAAACATCTTCAAAAACCATGGATCTAGACTTCGATCTAAGAAAAATGCATGAAATCTCTAACTTTAACACTCAAACAAGCCACCAATCCAATATACTCCTTTGGATCCGCGTGAGAGATAACTACCACTCACCAAATCACCCAAACACTACAAAAACTACACACTTCAGATCTGGACAGCGAAGATCAAGGTTTGATCCGGCAATATCTCGCTCCAATCGATGAATTCTAGCTCGAACGGATGAAGATCTTCAACTTTGGCACTTGGATCTTCGATCTCGATCTTCGATCTTGGATGGATGTTAGAACTAGATTGGAATAGAGAAAAGAAGGTGAAGAAATGTTGTAGTCGAGTCTTCAAAATGGCAGCACTTCGTCGCTTCAAAAACCGGTGCCAAAAAGTGAGCCAAACCCCTCTATTTATAGGCTGGATCAACCATGAGTCGTCGTCCCTATGAGTCGTCCACGACTCATCATGAGTCGTTGCCGACTTATCAGCCCTTACCGACTCAACATAACACTGCCTACTTACCATGAGTCGTTCACGACTCATTGCCATGACGACCTACCCCAGCCGACTCAACTGCACAGCCTTCCGACTCAATACACCAAGGCACAAGGTCATACGACTCAAACCCAAACCGACTCAACACCTACCGACTCACGACTCAAGACCAGTGCCGACTCAACATAAGTCGGTCACGACCTAAAAGCCTCCGACCTAAGACACTGCCGCGTTTTCCCCAAGTCCTAAGTCGTACGACGACTCAACAATACACACTCACGACTCAACTATGATGCCGACTCACGACTCATCAGGCCCTACGACTAAAAACCCTGCCGACTCATTACCCACGACCTAAGCCTAAACCCCTTAAGTCGCTACACCCTTAACCCGTTAACTCCTTAACTCGGCAAACCCTATGAGTCGTAACTCGTTGACTCGGCCACACTTCTTATCTCGGCCCTCTATGAGTCGGTCATCCTATGAGTCGCCTAACTTCTTGAGTCGGTCCATCCTTATCTCGGCCAACACTTTAAACCGCTACCCCTCCTTGAGTCGGTCCCCTATGAGTCGGTCACGACTCATCACTTGTACCCGGGTTAACTTCTAAACGACTCAAGCTAGAAGCAACACAAACAACACTAACAACCTGTAAATTCTACGATTTATCGACACGTAAAAATACGGGTCGTTACAATAGACCATTATTTTATGAAATGATTTATTTAATTAATAAAAGATATAATACAATTTTTTTGAAATTATTTATTGAATTAAAAAAAGAATGTCCATGGTTTCAAGCAGTTCGACCTTCGAAACCATAGACGTTGAGCGGTCGTGGTTTGACTCGCAATCCACCATATAAAACTATGAATTTGAGGAGAGAGATGAGATAGTTAGAGAATATTCAATAGGGAATCCAATTAATTAAGTCTAAATTTGATTCTGATTAAATTTGAGAAGATCTTGAGTAGAATTTCTTTTAGAAATCAAGAAAGTGAGAGAGGAGAGAAAATATATGAAAGTAGTTTTACAAAATTCATTGAGAGGACCCCTATTTGTAGAAAAACGACAGTCATGTATATTAGTGAAGAGATACAAAGAATAGTCACTTCAATTCAAAATTTGAATTTTTAAAATCTTGGCCTATATATCGACATACATAAAGAGGATATATCGACATATCCTTTTGTATTTTGAAAAGTTGCTTTATAAAAGTTGTTTTGAAAATATTATGCTTTGTAGAGTATTATGATACTTTGTGTAATCATTTAAGCATAGTTATACACATTTTAAATAAACTTAAGAAAACTTTATAAAATTATTATTTTTAAGTATTTTAAAATATATATGATTTAAATACGAATTTCTTTTGAAAAATTAAATAATATATAAAGTATAAGTGAATATATATATATATATATTCAAAGCATTAATGAATATCAAAATATACTTTTAAATATTGTAAACCTCTAGAAAACCAAAAACTATATCTAAATATAATAAACTAAATTAAAAGTATACATTAAAATATTAAATGCTTGAAAACTTAATATAATAATCTTGTAACTAAATAATTAAAAGGTTCAGAATCATTTAAAAGCCTTTTTGAAAAGATGTTTGAAATATCATTTTGAAAAAATAGATTCTTAAAAATCAATTTTTGTGAAAACCATGATATTTGAAAATCATTAAAATTAAGGAATAGATTTTAAAAACCTTTCTGAAAAAAATGAATCAAAGAAGTGCTACCAAGATTTTAACAAAATAGTCTATGATCTATAACTTATCTTGATATTTTGAATCTTCAAACCCATGAGTCTTCAATCTCTAATTCTTAAATCTCTATATCAGCTTCATGAATCTTCTATAGATACTATACAGTCCTCTTAATTAACACTCACTATATACTATATATAACTTGACAAAATATTAGTATCTTATATAATCGGTGTCATCAAAACCAATACCTAAGGTACCAGCAAAACCATATTTATAAATCATACTTACAAAATTTCACGTTTTAATATAAAATCATTTCACAAATGTACATCTTTGTTTAGGTTAAAATAAACAACTTTTAATAAAATTAAAACTTTAACCCAAAATTATCATCCTATGCCTTATAATCAAAATGCAAAATTTAATTCATAAGGTGTTCGCATAATGTTCCTACAATTACTACCTACCACACCTATGCATTGAAAAGGTAAAACAGTGCATAAACTAGTCGAGCATAATAAATCAAACAATAAATGATAACAATTGAATATTATCATTTTCTAACAAACAAACATATATAAATCTATGTCACTTGTTAGAAATTATTCTTTTATATAAAGTATAACTTTTGGTAAAATTATTTCGTTTACTAGTTTCTAAAGCAACACTGTGTCGGTTTGCCTTGTTTAAGTGTTTAGAAATCTATATCGATAATTTTGATCAGGAGAATTGACTAGAATTCATAAACCACTTAACAGACCAATCAACACAATATAAAACATTTTATAGCACTAAAAAATATGCGCTCTTATATATAACATACTCAACTCATTCTAGGGTGTCACTTACTCTACCTCTAATAAGTTTACCCCAAAATGGCCTAGGTGTTCTCCCAAACTAAGCTCTAATACCACGTGCAACGATCGGCCATTTCGACCCTCAAAAGTCGGCATTAATACATCCATGGCACTCATATGCCAAGGATTCGAGTGTTAGAAAGACAGAATTGTTTGGGTGAAAGAAGAGAAAAGACATAACAAAATCTCACAACATGATGACTAATCTATAATATACCAATGATCTTTACAAAAGAAAACTGTAATATATATACATCGATCAAAGTAAATTAAGCTATCATTAATCTAGATTCTTATAACAACCTCACCTCAAAAATGCTAATAAATAAAAAACAAGAAATGCAGTGAGAATTAAAAATACGTGAATACATCTTGGAGGTATCCAGCTTGTTCCCTAAAGCTCCAAAGCATCCACAACTAAATCTGGAAATATGCTAAGGCCGATGTTTGTACCAAACATGGACAAAACACTCTTTGGAAGTTTTTGAAGAGATAAAAGTGAAGAATATAAATGTGAAATGAAGATTATCTAACAAAAAATCCAACAAACAATAACACAGATGCACAGACAAGCAATTTAGAGTGGTTCAGCGTGTTGCCTACGTCCAGTATGAAGTGTGATTTTATTGATTCTCTTTGAACGATTACAATTGATTACAGTGAACAAAAGACAAGTATAACTTGAAATTTGAATAGCAAGGGTAGGATGCAAATCTAGATCTGGCAGAGTCTAGGCGCTTGAGAATCGAGAAATCCCCTTTTCTATAGGCTTCAGGGGGCTATTTATAGGTGTAGGAGGCTGATATCTCGCTCAAACTTCAGAAGACTCCTTTTGGCACGTAAGTGGGCCCACACGATCGATCCCACCAAGTTTCGACTCGATCTGTGATCGATATGAATCGATTTCGTATCGATTATAAAATGGTTCAATCGAGCCGAAACTTGGCAGGAACATTCCTTGGCTTGTACGTAAGCTTCTGTGAAAATTTCATGGTATTTGGATCGGTGGATCTCGAGTTATGGTCGATACGAACTGGGATCTCTGACTGTAATGCTTCCTTTGAATCGATTAATCCGAATCGATCAATTCGACTAGATGATGGCACGCATGAGCAAGTTGACGTGGCAACATCCTTCGTGTTGATCCGCATTTCACTCCGGTTTGATCGAGTCACCCCAAGTATTTCGCCGTGTTCGCATCCATAACTAACGTGTCATCTCAGGCCTGTTTGACCCGATGGATACGAACAAGTCATCATCCATGGATTCGAACAGAGGTCTCTAAGTATAAGTTGTAACCATCTGATGGATAGGAATAGTCGCTATCTGATGGATACGAACATCTGCTATGTGATGGAAATGAGCTAACAAAGGTGGATGGATACGAACAGGGCAGTTGCTTCATGGATAAGAAATAGTGACTTGTCGCTGTTAATGGATGCGAAGTAGTCACCAACGATCGATACGAAGATGATGGATTCGAATACTGACAACTTGATCGATACGAACCAAGAGGAACTGATCAATGGAAAGTGGGAGATGGACACGAACCGGGTCGAGTCGAACCATGGTTTACTGATGGATACGAAAACGAGGCTGTTTCCTCCAGTTTGACTCGATCATAACTAGCGCATATGAACTCGAATTGACTTGAAATTTGGAATGCAGGCTTCCATGGCTTAGGTTATCATGTCTTGTCAGTTGTAGCTTGATTCAGATTTGGACAAAATTTATCGACATCCATAACGAACCTATGCATGCTCGATATCCAGGACGATTGATCCTGAGCTTGTAACCAGCTCTTTGATATCTCGGCCTTGCCAAAAGGCGGGATAACATTTGCGACCCAAAGTACATCTTGTGGAAACATGACGTGCTCTGAAAAGATGCAGTCTTCATTCTGAATAGTCATTGCTTTTTTTGTTGAAGGTTGTAACCCTGCTGTTTGCGCCAAAATTGGTCACAAACCTCGAATACCGTGAAAGCAACAGTGTATGAATACAAATCAATAATATTCAAACACAAATCTCAGATCTCAGCTAGTATTAAACAGTAATCCAAAAGTAAAGAACAAAGACCCAAGTTTTATAGTGGTTCGGCTATCTCCGGCCTACGTCCACTCCAAAGTTTTTATCCTTTTATTGATTATCCTTGATGATTACAGATGATTACAGCAGTTACAAAATCCAAACCTCGAACTAAATAGCAGTAATGATGTTAAGGAATGATTCTGGCAGCGTCCGGGCGTGCTTTCTCTCTCCAAATTCTCCGACCTCTTTTCTGAATGACCAGGGGCTCTATTTATAAGCGTAGGAGGCTGATATTTCTCCTAAAATCCGGGAAGACCGCTTCAGGCACGTGAGGGGGCCCACACGCCCGAAATCTGGAGGTCCGGGTCCACCTTGGGATCGATTCGGAGAAAGGTTCGAATCGATCAAGAAATCATCCAATTGAGCTGAAATTTGGTGAGATCATTCTTCAACATGTATGTAAGCTCCTGTAAAAATTTCATTGCATTTGGATCAACGGTTTGGAAGATATGATCAATTTAAGATCGAAGCTCCGTGCGTTCTGCCTGGTTCGAACCCATGCTTCGAAACCATCCTCTTCGAAACCATCTCCTTCGAATCCATAAGGCCGACTCCTTCGAATCCATGCTCTTCGAATCCATGCTTTCTGAAGCCACGTCCTTCGAATCCGTGTCCCTTGCTTCGTATCCATCATCTTCGAATCCATGTCCACTGCTTCGTATCCATCATCTTCGAATCCATGTCTAGTGCTTCGTATCCACCATCTTCGAATCCCTCTCCTTCGAATCCATGGAGTTCCCATGGATTCGAACCACCATCGATGCGAACTAACCAGTATACACCTTTATGCATCTCCATCGAGTCGAAGCCCATCGATTCGAAGAACCATCGATGCGAACTTTACCAAGCCGAAACCATGCCATTCGATACGAAGTGTATCGATTCGAACTGTCCTTGCGCAACGCCTCTTGATCGATGCGAACTTGTTGGGTTCGAATCCATCCTAGTGGGTTCGAATCTGATCGATTCGAACCGAGCACCACTTTGTCCCTTTTGATGGATTCGAACAACATGCATTCCCCACCTTGAATCCATCATATCTCCTCCATACGAACTCCGATTAACTTGAAATTTGAAATATAGCCTTTCCTAGTCCTTATCATCATCTCCAATCAATTTTGTCCCGATCGAAGTTCAACAAAATTTTGACGATATCGATCGTAGCCTTGATTCCAACCGATCTCCAATCCTGGTATTCATAATTCCTTGCCAATTTGTCGATATTCCAGTTTTGACCAAAAAATAGGATAACACTTTGCCCCCCAAAACATGTCTTGTGATAACAAGGCGTGTTTTGAATAGTTCCGAATCCAATATCCAAAGTACATAGCCATATTGCCAGAGTATATCATCCTTGACTACTCCGAGTCGATATCCAATTCCAAACCCAATAACCAAAGCCTGAGCCAATTCCATATCCATTCGAACTCGACAACCGAGTCCCAATTCATCCTTATTCAATAGCGAATGACCGAATCCAGGACCTCTCCGGGTCGATATCCGAATCTATAACCTCTTCGGATTCTTGCCAAGCGTAATCCACACCTGGTGACCGTGGTCCAGTGTCCCTGGACATTGAGCTAACCTCTCCGGGTTCCTGTCAAGCGTAATCCACACCTGACGACCGTGGCCCAGTGTCCCTGGACGTTGAGCAACACCGTGGCTTAAGTCCTAAGCCGAATCCTAGTCTCTCAGGACCCTTGTTGAGCATAGTCCATACTCAACGACCTGAAACAATAATCGATAATATGGGGCCTAAGTCCTAGGCCGACTCCTGGTCACTCCGGACCCTTGCCGAGCATAGTCCATACTCGACGACCTGAATGAGTCAATTTACCGCGTTCAGGCAAAGCGACTCACTCCTTGCCAGGCATAATCCATACCCGATGACCTTTTATCAAAAATCCAACCAAAATCCAATCAAAAATCCAAATCCAAACCAGAAAACCAGAAATCCAAAGCAGCATTCAAAATCAAAAACGACCATTCAAAGAAAAACCCAAATCAAAAAGCAAGCAATACCAGGAGCTCAATCCAAGCTCCGATCCAAAAAGAAAAGCAATGTCCAATCCAAAAGCAAAAGATAAATTTCACAAACCATAGCATCGCAGTTTATCATCATTCAGAGCATGCCTAGGGGCTATCTCCGTCCCCCTACATGTGTAAATGACTTGGTTGCTTGCTAATAGTTTGTTACTTATTCCATATTATCCTGATTAGTGGATGATCAATCGACCACCATCCCTGGGTCTTCCATCATCACGGCGAGATGTTGTCGGTGGTTGCTCCTGCTCCACCGTTGCATTCCGAGCTCCGACATACTGCTGTAACTGTCCATTCCTTACATGCTCCTCGATTATATCCTTCAAGTGCCTACAGCTGTTGGTGTCATGTCTGTCTAAGTCGTGGAAGAGACAATGCCTCCCTGATGCCCTCTCTCGTTCAGAAGGCTCTCTCCTGGCTGGCCTCTGGTAGGGAAGGCGATTTCGAGTATCCATGTATATCCGCTCCAGTGTCTCGTTCAATCCTGTGTATGTGGAAAACTTTGGATCCTTCCATCGCTTCCTAGCGTTTCCAGAATCATTATCCAATTTCCTTTTTCCTTTGTCTTTATCCGAACCACCGCTGGATACTGCTCCAACCTCGATTGCACTATCCTTTTTCACCTTTAAATCCGTACTCGCATCCTCTTGCCGAAGGAACCTTTCTGCCTCGTGAAAGAATTCGTCGAGATCCTGTGGGGGATCTCGTATCAGAGATACCTTGAAATCAGAGTCCTCCCTGACTCCTGATACTGCTGCCATTAAAACCATCGATGGATCAGGCCGATCCACCGAAGCGACTGCCGCACTGAATCGAGTTAGAAAAGCTCTAAGCGATTCATCCATTCTTTGCTTCACCGATGTTAATGTCATCACGTTCTTCGGTCTCTTGACATGAACCCGAAACTGCCCCAAAAACCTTTCCACTAATTCCCTCCAAGTCCTGATAGATCCTTCTTCCAGCTGTCTAAACCACATCGCAGCTAAGTCCGTCAAATACAAAGGGAAGCATCGGGCCATCACTTCCTCCGATGCCCCCAGCACCTCCATATGTCTGGTGTACCTCATCAAGTGATCTGTTGGATCTGCCTTACCATCATATATCTCCATGCTAGGTAGCTTAAACTTAGGTCGATTCTGAGCCATCCTTATTTCCTGAGCGAACGGACTCCTATTCACTCCTTCCAAGTCTCTGTTGGTCAAACCACCCCGCACAGTTCTTCTGATAATTTCCGCTAATCCGGTATTGTCTGTTGGGGGTTGCCCCCCGTGCCCCCGAGGGAACTCTGGTACATATTCTTCGTGTGGTTCACTAGGAGCAATGTTAGCTCTAGCCTGTTGAATTCCTTCCAATGGTCCTCCTGTATTGGATCCCGTGGGCCTGCCCCCAAGCCCTTGTTGATTGCCTTCTGGCTCCGTATCTCGTCCTCCATTGGGTTCCACGACCCTATTCCCCTGTCCTGCATCTACAGCGGCTGTAGCTGTTCCTAAGTTCTGCATCCCTGCAGCTCTCATTTGCTCAAAGAAAGTCTGCATCATTTCCTGTTGGCTCTTCAATAATCTTTCTTGCAAAGAATTTGTCATAGCCTCCATTTCATCCCGGGTTATGTAGACTGAAGCTTGTCCTTCCCCGGCTCCGGAGGATGCTTGTTGACTTCTTTCCTGTTGGCTTCTCTCAGCCCTTTGCCTTTTACTATTTTGCCTAGCCATTGTCCTTGAATCCAAACTCTTTTAAAATCTTCAAATCCAAACTTCAAATCCGATGTAGCGGGTGCTAGTCGTTCTCAGTGAAAGCACCAAAGTGTTTGCGCCAAAATTGGTCACAAACCTCGAATACCGTGAAAGCAACAGTGTATGAATACAAATCAATAATATTCAAACACAAATCTCAGATCTCAGCTAGTATTAAACAGTAATCCAAAAGTAAAGAACAAAGACCCAAGTTTTATAGTGGTTCGGCTATCTCCGGCCTACGTCCACTCCAAAGTTTTTATCCTTTTATTGATTATCCTTGATGATTACAGATGATTACAGCAGTTACAAAATCCAAACCTCGAACTAAATAGCAGTAATGATGTTAAGGAATGATTCTGGCAGCGTCCGGGCGTGCTTTCTCTCTCCAAATTCTCCGACCTCTTTTCTGAATGACCAGGGGCTCTATTTATAAGCGTAGGAGGCTGATATTTCTCCTAAAATCCGGGAAGACCGCTTCAGGCACGTGAGGGGGCCCACACGCCCGAAATCTGGAGGTCCGGGTCCACCTTGGGATCGATTCGGAGAAAGGTTCGAATCGATCAAGAAATCATCCAATTGAGCTGAAATTTGGTGAGATCATTCTTCAACATGTATGTAAGCTCCTGTAAAAATTTCATTGCATTTGGATCAACGGTTTGGAAGATATGATCAATTTAAGATCGAAGCTCCGTGCGTTCTGCCTGGTTCGAACCCATGCTTCGAAACCATCCTCTTCGAAACCATCTCCTTCGAATCCATAAGGACGACTCCTTCGAATCCATGCTCTTCGAATCCATGCTTTCTGAAGCCACGTCCTTCGAATCCGTGTCCCTTGCTTCGTATCCATCATCTTCGAATCCATGTCCACTGCTTCGTATCCATCATCTTCGAATCCATGTCTAGTGCTTCGTATCCACCATCTTCGAATCCCTCTCCTTCGAATCCATGGAGTTCCCATGGATTCGAACCACCATCGATGCGAACTAACCAGTATACACCTTTATGCATCTCCATCGAGTCGAAGCCCATCGATTCGAAGAACCATCGATGCGAACTTTACCAAGCCGAAACCATGCCATTCGATACGAAGTGTATCGATTCGAACTGTCCTTGCACAATGCCTCTTGATCGATGCGAACATGTTGGGTTCGAATCCATCCTGGTGGGTTCGAATCTGATCGATTCGAACCGAGCACCACTTGTCCCTTTTGATGGATTCGAACAACATGCATTCCCCACCTTGAATCCATCATATCTCCTCCATACAAACTCCGATTAACTTGAAATTTGAAACATAGCCTTTCCTAGTCCTTATCCTCATCTCCAATCAATTTTGTCCCGATCGGAGTTCAACAAAATTTTGCCGATATCGATCGTAGCCTTGATTCCAACCGATGTCCAATCCTGGTATTCATAATTCCTTGCCAATTTGTCAATATTCCAGTTTTGACCAAAAAATGGGATAACACCTGCATTGCTGTAACTGATTGCTATATGATAGTACTTAGCTGTTTGTCGCCGTAATCGTTATTAGATGAATATCCAATTCCTGTTAATGCAGAAAATTGGATATGAGTTTGATATATATATATAATCTGACTCTCGTTAACATTGCATGTTCACGAGTCGTTGTCAGTTTTCTTGTACTGAATTTTGCATCGATCCTCTCCTGAATCGATGTGAAACTCGAGTTGTAACAAATCTTGATGGCTGTTTTTGGACGTTCCTTCGTATCGATCCTCTCCTGGTTCAATATAGAAGTTTGAAAGGTTGCCCTTCGAATCGATGAAGGATTGAGCCATTGGAATTGATTAGCCGGTTCGAATCGATGGGAATAAAGGCTTCATATCGTTGATCCACAACGCTGCTGGATTCGAGCAGGTGATCTTCAACTTGTGCCCATAAATGCTAGTTTGTTGTGAGATGAGATTCGATGGATTTGAAGAATGAAGTTCGCATTGATGGACTGTGGTTGGGGCTCCAAAATCATCGATTCAAATGAAGATTTCACACCGATGGTACCAAAAGCCTTCTGCATTGACTTTATTGCGCACTTCGTATGGATGGTCCCCATTATCCATTTCGAATCGATAGGAGTTTTGGCTAATGATTCGAACCTGTCGTTCGACTCGATGCGACAGTTGACCTACGATGACCGGTTGCATTTGACCGGGATGCGAATCGCCCTTCTTTCTCCCTTGGATCCATACAAATACCCTTGGACTCGACCATTTTTCACTTTTTACTTTTACTGTTGTTTGTCTACCCTCTATTTTCGCATCGGTCCGAAGAAAAGGAAGATCTTCATTCGTTTTCGATTCGAACAGATCTTCAGTTCTTTGCATCAACTATTAAACTTAGGTAATTCATCAAACGAATCTAATGTGCAAACAATGAGATTCAATCTTTAATACCAAATCACCCAGATCCATTATCGATTTCAGCGTCTTTGGTGTTGGAATTGAGTTGAACGAAAATTATGGAGGGGGTAATGGCATTTGTTCCATGTGGAGAAGAAGGATTGATGAAAGATTCAAAGGTCTTCGATCCTCTCGATCTGGAGTAGATGCCTCGAGATGGTAAAACGAAGGCTTTTGTATCGACCAACGAATAAAGGATGAACTTCGAGTCGATCCCAGCGATATCAGTTCGCCACGATCGGAATCAATACGATTTCGAGTGGCTAAGGCATTGATACGAAGTTCTTGGCTTTAGATCCGTGCGTGCGTCGGGGTTCGAGATCAATTCGAAATCATCGCATGCTCGATCGTTACGAAATGACGACTTCGAACTGATACAAACCCACGAGCGTGTCGATCGATACGAAGCTAAAAATCCCAGATTGATACGAAACTAGAAATCTCTGGATCGATACGAAGTGTGTTCTCACGATCGATAAGAAATTAACAATTCCTCGACCGATGCGATTTTGAACATTGGTATCGATTCGAAACCTCTATATCCCGATCGATACAAAATTGAGACCCCTTCGATCGATTCGAAACTTAACTGTGATGATCGATTCCAAGCTGAAATTTGATGAATTTGGAGAACTTTTTGATATTTGAACACTTGACCCCGGCGAGCTTCATTCCTGCATATCTGGACTCGACTGTAGAACATCATACTTGACTATCCTTTCGAAGCTCGTTGATGGAACTATAACTTAACAAAATGATAACGGACTTTTAACTCGAATCGGTTGCCAGCTTCTGGATGGCCCAGTTGTGATGGTCAGCGATGACGGTCATTCCAACTGGACTTCGAAGTTTTGTCGTTTTCATATTCTCGTTAATTCTGCAAAAAAAAATTCAAGCACTGCACAACGTACACTCAACACGTAGGGAGCACATGGGTTCTTTATCGTCTAATGTTGGTTTTTCGTGACTTACTTAGTTATGGAAACTCCAAGCTCGTAGCCACAGGAAACTCAGAGTATAATTCCTCCCAGACTTGAAATACCGGACATCAAGGCCGAAGTTATCGATCCGGCCCCGCACGAGGCACCTGATGCATCCTTTATCAATAGTCCGCCAAACTTTGTTCCATCCAATATTTCTAAAAATATGCTATGGAGAATATGCTTAAGGCATGGTTTGTCAATGGACGACGTAATATTGCTGGGACCAAATGACAGACCACGTAATCCACCGGAGGGGTATACCGCCTTCAATCGACATGCGTGCGCAGCCGGGACGCTTCCCCCGTTCAACCAATACATAAGAGAAGCATTGTATTTTATAGGGATTGCCCCATCTCAGCTACACCCGAATGGATATGCCTTACTGAATAGCTTGTTCATTGCATTTATGGAGCACCTCTATCGATCATCCTGTCTGACCGAGTTAAGATACATGTTCAACTTCAAGAGTCGAACAGACAGTCCATCTTTCACCTTCCTCGAGGCTGTAAGAAATTGCCAAATAATTACAAGGTCTTGGACTAGATTGAGCTACTTCAAGACGAAGTGGTTCTATGTTAGATGCCCCCTAGGATTTGCAAGGCGATGGCTATTTAGACGTGAGTATTGCTATCTTCTCAAGTAGTCGACAAGACCGTTGTAGATGAGACCAAACTCATATCTTTTTTTTCTATACAGCGATAGTCCAGCGACCCGAAGGCGGATATTACAAGGAGATTGTTCGGGTTCTTCAAGAGGTCCCAAGCGAAGAGAGGAACATCGACTTGGTCTTCACGGACAGAAACCTTAGGATTCTCGGGCTAATCTAACAAAGACAAAGTATAAGGCTCGACGGCGCACTAAGGACTATCTCGAGGGAACGAGTTAAGCATAAAAACCCAAGATTGTCATAGTTGAAGAAGCTGACTCCGAAAGAACCTATACTGATGATGAACCTTTGGCCGAGCCTGCTGATGCAGCCCTCGATTCTGCGGACAAGAGAAAAGGCAAGGCAGCCATTTTTAAGCAACCCAAAAAGGGGAGATGGAAATCTGTGGTCATGTCTCGGCCCGCCTTCGGAATTAGAATTTCGGAGATGTCTCCCCCAAGAATGGAAAATCTTTACGAAGGGCTCGCCGATCTTTCAATTCCGGACAACGTGTCCATGTAGCATGGTGCCGGATTGGATGAACTCCAACACGCCTTAGTTTTAAGCGAGTCTCTACCCGCTAGCGTGGTCGACACATCCGGTTGGTCGGGGTGTTGCACATACATTCACACTTCATGGCACTACATGATTTCTGAATGTAATATGCCCACAGTGAAAGATTATTAACTTCATTTCTATTTTGCTTTGCAGATACCATTACCGGTCAGGCTCAATGCTTGGTAGTCTACGAAGCAAACGCAAGTCTTCGTCATACTACGAATCGCATAGAAGGGAAGGAGATATGGAATACGATCAAGGATATTCTAGTCAAGAACGGTCTGACAGAGAGAAGGGTTATAGGCATCGGTCTCGGTCTCGCACGCCACCTCCCAGAGCTCTGGTATCGCCGCCGGTTCATGTTCCACGACCTTCGGAAGCTCCTCGACACAAACCATCTTCCCAATCGTCTAGGTCTGAATCTCAGCGTAGAACCGAAGTTACAGATCCTTCCACTACTACACAGGCCCTCGTTGTGCCCATGGGGAAGGAGCGATGAGGCTCGCTCGGCTGAGAAAGGATTTTTCTGACATCTGTTTTGATGGGTTCGTTTTTCCTCCGCGCTTGTAAAGGATCCCGGCGTCGGCCGAAAATAGAGTGCATGATTATGTCGTGGACATATTTTTCCAGTATCAGGAGTGATCGAAAGCCATGAAAAAGGCATCGAAGGTGGCCTTTGATCGAGCAGCCACGATTGAAAGGCTAGAGAAAGAACTCGGCCAGTCGGATCATTCAAGCGCTCAATGGTGAGGCCGAGTCTTCTCGCAAATATGAGATTAAGGCTCTCAAGAAAGCCGACGAGGCCCAAGCGGTGATGGATAGGATGAAACGGGAACACTACGCCACGGTGGAGGACATTGGCCACCGAAACACCATCGTAAACGCTGAGCGGGATGCAGCCCTAAAAGTGCTAAACGGGCTTAAGGCCAAAGTCTCGGAAATCATGAAAGAGAGAGACGCTACTAACGTTGCCGCACAGGAAGCGTGCGATCAAGCGGGGTGCTTCAGAGGAAGAGAGATGCGGCCATGGAAAGGGTCCAGGAGGTTGAGGCTGAAGTGAATGAGAAGGTACGTGTAACAACCCGTATATTTTACGATTGAGTATTTAAATATTTTATTTAAATATTTTATCGTTAGTCGGATTATAGTCCGAAAAGTTACCTTTTTGCATACGGTCGAATTAGGACTCGAGACCACTTCCATTGAGTTCAAATCACCGTTTGCGATCTTTTTGAGTATGAACTTTTATATGTTTGGAGTTAGTGGAATTTTGCTACCTTTTCACTTAGGGCTTTGGTTTTGTTTCGGCCCATTAGGCCCAAGCTTCACCCCTCTTCTCTTCATTACTTCATTTCTATTTCCTAATACTCAAGCTTTAGCAACAACGGAGAGAGGAATGGGAAATTAAAACTCCAAGCCCTAGTTTTCATTTGCAAATCAAGTTCTAAGAAGCTATTGGTAAGCATCATCTTCTTCTTCTCCAACTCATTCTCCTTTCAATTTCAGAAATTCCTAAACCTAACTTTGGGAATGTTCTTCTTTTGAGCTTAGATTCAAGCTCATTTGGGTTGTGTTGAAGTGTGGTTGATTCTTCCTTTGCTTTCAAGCTTCTCCTTCGTTGATTTTGTGGAAAGGTGAGATTTTTATCGCACATCTTTGTTTATAACTATCTTTGATTGTTGGGTATGAATTCCTAACACTTATTCATGTGCATTTGATTTTGATTTGGATTGGTTTTGTGAATATTCCAATTTTTAGTGTTTTGGGTTCAAATCTTTAAAGATCCTAACTTTAATGTTTGAACATGTTTTTGGTGATGCACCGAGGAGCCAATAGGACCGGCTAACCGATGGACGTAATCCCTTAGTGTCCGTGCTCGACTGGTTGCAAATTGAGTGAGAGATTGCACTTATATTAAATAGGGTAGGAATTGCAGAAATTGCAGTTCGGCCGATCGAACCCCTTAGGTCGGTCGAATGAAGCTGTAGCCGAAACTTTCTAGGCTATTTCGGTCGGCCGACTTAGGAAGTCCGGTCAACCGACCCGCTCCTATTTCCCTGTTTTGCCTATTATGCTCATTTTGGTTTGCTTTTACAATCTTTAATCGATTCTTCTTCTCCGATTAGTTGTTATCACCTTTGTCGACTTTGGTAACTTCTATTTTTGGAATTTTTGGGTATTTCCATTTTGATGGATTCAGAATCGATTTCTTTGGATTCTATTCACGTCTTCAAATGTGAATTTTAGTGATTGATTGTTTCTACAATCATTTTTGTGATTTGTCACTTTTAAAAATATAAAGGTTTTCTATACTAGTAGTAAATATCAAAATTCGTTCATCTAAATGATTTCAACACTATTTCATTACAATGCTCATTTCTTAAACCGTTTTCCAATCTTCTAGCATATACAAACATTTACCTCATTCATATGAGAAATCTAATTAAAATGCATAGCAAAACAAGTGGTATGAAACGCTTGCATTTACTTCGTCGGTTAATTCTTGGACTTGTTCGATTGAATCTCTTGTGACAATTTTCGAGTGGAAATCTACAATCTGTTCGTAAGTATTTAAGTTAAGCTAGTGGTTATGGGACATGAAGCTAAGCTCATATATTTACTAGCTTAGTGTAATTGACACTTCTTGTGATCGATGACGATCATTTTGTGATTTAGACTAGCAATGTACGATGTCTCTTTGTCTGCGAGGGAGACTAAACCTCGTTTTTAGTGGAGCTTCGGCTTGGTGGGGTAGCGACCCATGGTCTTCGGGCCGTTTTAGTGGAGCTTCGGCTCAAAATTAATGGTTAACAACCATGGAATAGCATTCCGTTTTGGTGATACACGTGTTGGTGAGTTTTCATACTCCCGTTTTGTGATAGGCCTCCCCCTTTTTGTGATTTCTGGATTTCTATTGATGATTTCTAGAATTTGTGTTTCACCAATTTTAGTGATTTACATTGATAAGTTTTATCAATATTTGTCCATTGGTGAATTTGTGTGTCATTAGCTTTTGTGATTGGCATTGATATAATTGTCAATATTTATGGTTTGGTGAATAAAAATAAAGAGTATGACATTCTTTTGACCTTTGAGAAGATTCTTGTGATATTGATTAATGTATAGTAGATTTTCAATTACGTACTTATCACAGTATGGCATTATGGTTATTATACGTTTTTGTCATATCTCTTATTCTATATCATTTTATCTGATATTTATAGTTAGACTGATCCGTTTATTATTTTCTTATTAAATAATACTCGGGTCAGACCGAGATGTTACAGGTGCTTCTGCTTGACTCCACTTCTCGTGTTTACTGTTCTGATTTTTGCCTAACTACTTAGATTAGTAGTTCATTTTGTTGTATACATTTGAGATATAGACTCTATGATGTGTACTTATTCTCTTGTGTAGCACTTGTAACTATTGTTTTGTGATATTGTGGATCTTGTTTGACCACTACTCTGATGTACACTTTCATGTATAATATTCATATCTGTTCCCGCCTTTGAGATATGAATTATCTGTGAATGATTTATGTTATTCTTATTTCTATATTTGTTTCCGAAGATTATATATATAGCCACTATGTAGTAGCTTTGAGTGTGTATCGGCATGTCGGATTCCTCCTTGAAATGTAATACATCTTAAACTATCTGACATATCGGCGCTCGCACAAAGCAATTACATGGATGGTCGCTCCTCAACAGCCTTATTCTCCGCGCTAGTTGACGGCATTACCCGTAGTGTCCTTGGCTAGCGTGGGTATAGAGGTGGGGCGTCACAGTACGACAGGCGGAAACTAAGCTCGAGGCTGAAGTTGAAGAGCTCCTTGGTACTTACAATGCCAACGTGTTGAGGCATAGGGATTTGTCTTGGCTCGATGATTACTCGACCCATCTCTACAACGCCCGGAGCTTATTGGTTGAGGAAGAAAAGGTAGTGCACCTGGGTGAGCCGTTTGATGAGTTTGGGCTGGAGAATCGTATATTGAATGACGATGAAAAGAAATTTCTCCACGGTTCCATAATATCACATGCCTAGGAAAAGCTTGGTACCCAGCACCAAGAAATTGGGGAAGGCTCTGGAGTTGTGCATCATGCTACAAGCTCTGAATCCATTACTTCATCTCGATTCGAGCCTGCTCCAGTGACTGATCCCCAGCCCGTTGCAGCCTATGACCCAGAGCAGCCACGTTTATCTCCTCTAAAGGAGCACTCCTATGAAGCCATTCAACCAACGGCGGGTCTAACTAAGGAAGGTACTTTGAACGAATCTCACGTGTATTTGACATGAGAGACTTGTTTTTTGAAGTGTGTTCTAACGACTTCTTCTCTTCCTTGTCCATTGACCATGGTTATATTCCTCCTGCAACCTAAAGTCTTTGACCTATTCAACTTCTTTATGCGTTTTCCATATTTGACTTTCGAATGAAATTCCAAAACAAATTGATGGAAAAATAAGATTGTTTGAAATAGAAAGGATATAATATTTCTTCATCAATTTGTTCTCGCAATCATAGAATTCATCTCATGTTTGTTTGACGTCTTCTTTGACCATTTTTACTTCTTTGTTTTCACACTTTTTATGTTTTGCATTATCTTTGCTGACTTTATCTTCTTCATCTTCATTTTTTTCATTCTCTTTCATATTTAATTCCATAGTAGACTCCTTTTTCACTTCATTGATTTTTGTTTGCTCTTCAGCTTTTATCATTTTGACTTTTTCTTTACTTGCTTCTTCGATCATCGATAGCTCTTTGTCTTTTATTTCTTCAATTTTCTCTTCCATTACTTCTTTGATCTTTAGAAGCTCTTTTGCTACTTTCTCCTTCGCATCATTCTTCGTTGTCTCTTTCTCTTCCTTTGCATCTTTCTTTCTCAACTCATAGTTTTCCTTTTCGCCCTTCGCACTATTCTTCTTTTCCTTTTTTTCATCAATTGGACCGTCTTCTTTTATTATTTTTACATCACTATCCGTTATAAGTTTGATTTCAAGAGCTTGATCAAATGGCTCTTCTTCGACTTTTCTATTTAATTTTTGTTCATAGACTTGAAGCATTTCCATGAGTTGATTAATGCTCATGGTTTTTACATCTTCGGAATCTTTAATTGCTACAACTATGGTATCAAGTTTAGAATCCAAAGATTGTAAAATTTTCTCAAATATTCTAGAACTACTTATTTTTTCCATATTTTTTCAATTGATTTACAACTGATAAAACTTGTGAAAAGTAATCACCGATTATTTTCAATGGTTCCATTAATAAAGATTCAAACTTACCTCGTATATTTTGTAATCGAATTTTATTCACTTTATCAATTCACATGAATGCATTCTCCAAATTCTCCCATGCTTCCTTACTAATAGGCGCATTTGCTACCTTCTCGAATATATCATCTTCCAAACCTTGATGAATGATAACCAGAGCTTGTAAATCCTTCTTCTTCAAACTCTTTAAATTATCCCTTTTACTTAGGATAAATTGGTGACATCGACGAGTTCTTCATACCCATTTTCTATATCCCACATGTTTGCACCAAAAATGGTCCAAACCCCAATATCATGAAATCACCCGTTTATGAACACAAATCAGCAATATTCAACACAAATATCAGATCTAATCAATATCAAACACAACAATTCAGAAATAACAATCACAAACACAATTTTTATAGTGGTTCGACGATCTTGCCTACGTCCACTCTGAAGCTTATGTCTTTATTGATTCACTTGATGATTTCAATCAATTACAGCGGATTATAGTTGATAATAGCTCTGAAATCTGATTACAATAACGGTAATGAAGAGTAGAATTAAATCTGGCAGAGTCTGGACATTGAATGGCCAAAAGATCCCCTTTTTTGAAGGCTTCAGGGTGCTATTTATAGGCGTCGGAGGCTCAGATCTAGCTCAAACTTCGGAAGACTTTTTCTGGCACATGATTGGGCCCACACGACCGACCTCACTAAGTTTCGACTCGATCTGGGGTCAATACGAAGTGATTTCGTATCCATTAAAAATTGATCCAATCGAGCTGAAACTTGGCAGGAGCAATCTTTACCTTGTATGGAAGCTTCTGCGAAAATTTCGTTGCATTTGGACAAATGGATTGTGAGATACGATTGATACGAGATGGTGATTTTCGTTTCCTGCCGTCTTCGAATCCATGCCATCGTATCCATCCCCTTCGACTCGATGAAGCACGTGGTACTGTAGTGACGTGGCGCACACTCCTCACATTGATCCTACTTTTGCTCCGAGTTGACCGCTTCGTGCCCACAAATTTCGCCTTGTTCGTATCAAGTGCCACGACCCAGTTTGCATCGATGGATACGAATCATTGATCGACACGAATGGGATCGAGACGAACCGAGTGGACACGAACAGGGTAGATTTCATGGATACAAAATAGTGACTTTTCACTGTTGATGGATGCGAGGACGATCGATATGAATGTATACGTGACCGATAGACTCGAAGTAGGGTACACCGTTGGATGCGAAGCGGTGTGGGTTGATCAATGCGAACGTCATCGATTCGAACCTGGTGGATACGAATCTGATGGATTCGAATAAACCAATGCATGACTTCCCGATGGATACGAATGATCAATTCGAACTGCTCTAAACTCAATGGATACGAACATGCTGAGGCGATGCCCATTTGATCGATTCGAAACCAATCGATTCGAACTGGCCGATATCATGCTATTGATCGATTCGAACTCGATCTATTCAAAGTATGTGGAACCTGATGGATTCGAACAAAACAAACATTGATGGATTCGAATCCGGTGGATTCGAAATGGGCATCTCCTCGACAATTCAATGGATACGAACAACGTACTTTGTTTAACTTGCATCGATCATATCTCGTTCATGCGAACTCTGATTAACGTAAAATTTAAGACACTGGCTTTTATGATCTTGCTTGTCATGTCCTATCAGTTGTAGCCTGTTCTGGGCTCGGACAAAATTCATCGATATCCATAGTGAAGCAAAGTACAACCAATATTCGAGACGAACTGTCTTTTGTTTTTGATCAATCTTTTGGTATCACGGCTTTGCCAAAAAGCGGGATAACATTTGCCCTCCAAAACATGCCTTGCGGTAGGAAGGTGTGTTTTGTAATGCCATAAGCTGGATGTTCATATCCTGTCAACAACCTGCAAAAAACACGATAGTTCCATATGACCTCAAATGACGATCGTTCGGGATCGTGTGTCACTTGAGGTGAATCGGGACCGTTCGCGGTCGATGCCGTCCGCGGCGAAGGATGGAATGGGACCATTCACGGTCGATGTCAATTCGCGACAAATGATGATACATGACCATTCGCGGTCGGATGCCATTCGTGGCAGATGGTGCAATGGGATCATTCGCGGTTGGATGCCGTTCACAGCAAACGGTGATCGTTCGTGATCACGTGCCGTTCATGGCGAATTGGAACCATTCGAGGTCATGTGGCGTTCAAGGAAAATCGTGATCATTCGAGGTCGAGTGTGATCGTTCGCGATCGAATGTCATATAAGGTGAGTTTGGACCGTTCGCGGTCGGGTGCCGTTCGTGGCAAAAAAGGAAATGGGACCGTTCGCGTTCGGATGCGTTCGTGGCAAATGTTGATCG
Source organism: Allium cepa (assembly GCA_030765085.1). Classification (NCBI taxonomy): domain Eukaryota; kingdom Viridiplantae; phylum Streptophyta; class Magnoliopsida; order Asparagales; family Amaryllidaceae; genus Allium; species Allium cepa. The sequence continues at coordinate 8,633,279 of CM060941.1, forward strand.
TTCGCGATCGTGTGTTATACTTAGTGAATCGTAACCGTTCGCGGTCGGATGCCGTTCGAGGAAAATCATGATCGTTCGCAATCGTGTTCCGTTCGGGGCGAATTATGTGTGCCCGGGGGATACTTAGTACTATCGATGCCGAAGTTCATGTTCAGGGGAGTTTCCGAGTCAAAGACTTTGGCGGTTCATCGCTATACAAGAGGTGCTCGTGGACCGTTCACGATCCAACGGGCATACAAGTAAATTCTTTCACAGAATTGCAAATATCAAAGTAATGATCATATGGATCTCACAACAGAAATGTCCATACAAGCAGAGTCTAAATTTCCAAATCAAAACGAAGCAAAAACAAAGCAAGGATGTCAAAGTGTAAATTCTCACTATGGTGCGGTCATTAGTCATTCAGAGCATGCCTATGGATCGTGCGCGATCGCTTACATGTGTAAATGATTTAACTGTGCTAGTGTGAGGTTTGCGACTTGTTCATCACTATTTCAATCAGTCAATCAATTAATAATCAAACGTTGTCCTGGTTCAGGGTCACCTCTAGCTGATGTAGACGGTGGTCGCTTTGGTTCCACCGCTGGAGTTCGCCTCCTCACACATTGAAGTAGCATACCATTCCTGATATGCCCTTCCACTTCATCCTTTAGATTTACAATCATTAGTGTAATTACCATTCAGTTCATGGAATATGCAATGCTTATCTGATTTCCTCTCGTCAGAAGTTGGATCTCTTCGCATTGGTCTACGATAGGGAACTTGCTCTCTTGTATCGTGATAAATTCGCTCCAAACTCTCGTTCAGCTCAGGGTAGGTGGTGAATCGCAGCTCCCTCCGTGGTCGCTTTGACATGTTATCATTGTTCTCAGCCTTTCTTTTCCTTTTACCAGTCTCCGCACCCTTTCCGGGTGGATTTCCACTCTTGACTGCGTAAACGTCGACTTCTTCCTCTCTTTCCGCACTAGCATCTTCCAATCATAAAAACTTTTCTGCCTCGTGATAGAATTCTCCTAGATCCATAGGCGGATCTTTAGTTAATGAATTTTTGAACTCTATGCCGTCAGCTATTCCGGATACAGCTGCCATCATGACCATGGATGGATCTGGCCGATCCACCGAAGCTGCTGCCGCATTGAATCGTGTCAAAAAATTCCTCAAAGACTCCCCAGCTTTCTGCTTAGAGTTTCCAAAGTCATCACATTCTTGGGTCTTGCAATGTGAACCCTGAATTGTCTCATGAATCTCTCAGTTAAATCTTCCCAGGTTCCTATGGAGCCGCTCTCCAGCTGCCTAAACCATAACGCCGCGACATCTGTTAGATACAGTGGAAATCACTGGGACATGACTTCTTGTGATGCCCCCAACACTTCCACGTGCCTCATATACTTTGTTAGGTGGACCGCAGGGTCCGTTCTCCCATCGTACATCTCCACTGATGGTAACTTGAACTCTGGCAGGTTCCTAGCCATCCTGATTGCAGGAGAAAAGAGACTCATGTTCACGTCTTCTAGATCTCTGTTTATTAATCCGCCTCTCATGGCTCACCTGTTGCGCCAATCTATCATTGTCTCCAAGGTGCAATCCTCGCTCATCACTTTCGACCTGCCCCCGAGTTCACGAGGGAATTCTGGAATCTGCCCCTTGATTGAGCGTTCATTCCTCGGCTACCTCCAGGTTGCGCAGATGCTCCTCTCTCTCTCCGAGATTGGATCTACATGCCCCAAGTGTGTGCCCCCTAATCCAGGTGCTACGCCGGATGGTCCTGCTCCATTCTAAACTCCATCAGCTCCTCTATTCTGCGCTCCAAGTTGCCCAATTTGTTGAAACAAGCTCTGCATCAGCTCCTCCTGTCTCTTCATCATTGTCTCCATCTCATCCCTGGTGATGAAGACCAATGCTTGATTCATTCCTGAAGAAGCCACTTGACTTCCTTCATGTTCACTTCTCTCTAGCCTCTGCCTTCTACTCATTTGTCTTGTCATAACTCTTAGATCTGAATCCTTAAATCTTCAAATTCAACTTCTCCTAAGTCAGCTTCTCTCAATGAAAGCACCAAAGTGTTTGCACTAAAAATGGTCCAAACCCCAATATTGTGAAAGCACCCGTTTATGAACACAAATCAGCAATTTTCAACACAAATCTCAGATCTAAGCAATATCAAATACAACAATTCGGAAATAACAATCACAAACACAATTTTTATAGTGGTTCGGCGATCTTGCCTACGTCCACTCTGAAGCTTATGTCTTTATTGATTCACTTGATGATTTCAATCAATTACAGCGGATTACAGTTGATAATAGCTCTGAAATCTGATTACAACAGGGGTACTGAAGAGTAGAATTGAATCCGGCAGAGTCTGGACGTTGAATGGCCAAAAGATCCCCTTTTCTTGAGGCTTTAGGGTGCTATTTATAGGCGTAGAAGGCTCAGATCTCGCTCAAACATCGGGATACTTTTTCTGATATGTGAGTGGGCCACGCGACCGACCCCACCAAGTTTCGACTCGATCTGAGATCGATACGAAGTGATTTCGTATCCATCAAAAAATAATCCAATCGAGCTGAAACTTGGCAGGAGCAATCTTTACCTTGTATGGAAGCTTCTGTGAAAATTTCGTTGCATTTGGACAAATGGATCGTGAGATATGATCGATACGAGATGATGATTTTCATTTCCTGTCGTCTTCGAATCTATGCCATCGTATCCATCCACTTCGACTCGATGAAGCACGTGGTACTGTAGTGACATAGTGCGCGCTCCTTGCATCGATCCTACTTTTGCTCCGAGTTGACCGCTTCGTGCCCATGAATTTCGCCTTGTTTGTATCAAGTGCCACGACCCAGTTTGCATCGATGGATACGAATCATTGACCGACACGAACGGGATCGAGATGAACCGAGCGGATACAAACTGGGCAGATTTCATGGATACGAAATAGTGACTTGTCACTGTTGATGGATGCGGGGACGATCGATACGAATGGATACGTGACCGATCGACTCGAAGTAGGGTACACCGATGGATGCGAAGTGGTGTGGGTTGATCGATGCGAACGTCATCGATTCGAACCTGGTGGATACGAATCTGATGGATTCGAGTAGACCAATGCATGACTTCTTGATGGATGCGAACGATGAATTCGAACTGCTCTAAACTCAATGGATACGAACATGCTTAGGCGATGCCCATTTGATCGATTCGAAACCGATCGATTCAAACTGACCGATATCATGTTATTGATCGATTTGAACTCGATCGATTCGAAGTATGTGGAACCAGATGGATTCGAACAAAACAAACATTGATGGATTCGAATCCGGTGGATTCGAAATGGGCATCTCCTTAACAATTCGATGGATACGAACAGTGTACTTTGGCTAACTTGCATCGATCATATCTCGTTCATACAAACTCCAATTAACCTGAAATTTGAGACACTGGCTTTTATGATCTTGCTTGTCATGTCCTATCAGTTGTAGCCTGATCCGGGCTTGGACAAAATTCATCGATATCCGTAGTGAAGCAAAGTACAACCAATCTTTGAGACGAACTGTCTTTTGTTTTCGATCAACCTTTTGGTATCATGGCTTTGCCAAAAAGAGGGATAACACCACATACCTTATGATCCAAGTACCGCCTTTATGCAAATTCTCCAATGATCATAAAATCCTTTTTGAGTAAGGTTATTTTTATGAAACTCAGTCTAGTTGATATTCTTCCTTGCTATCAACCTGAATGAGAAACCTAGCTCTGATACCACTATTGGAATTTTTTTTTATAGAATGAAGAAGGAGGGAGAAACTTTTAATTTACTATTGAGATTGAGAGAATATTTTATAGAGGACAAAATAGCTTTATTTTCTTTGCAATTTTATACTTTTTTCTTGCCTATAATTACATTTACTTGCTTACAAATGGGAGAAATCATTCCTATTTATAGCTGTACATCTCCTAGATGGATGGTAGAGATGTATTCAATTTTATGGGTGATAAACACTTTCTGGAGTTTTCTTCAACTCTAATTAATGATCTATTCCCTAGGCTTTTCTCAAATTCCTTATTAGAAAAATCTAGATTTCTCTTACATGCTTAATTTGGCATTTCGATAAATTGAGAGACTAAAATTGTTTACGAAATCAATGATTCCTTAAAACCAAGTTTATTTCCAACCGTTAGTGTGCATGGAGACGAGGAAATGGATGAAAGAGAAGATGGGTGTGCTGTTGGAGTTTATATGGCAGTGATGGAGTGTAGGCGATGATGGATGGAGAGGAAGTCAGGGTAGTGAGTTGGTAGCATGTGGGACGGAAAAAAAAGTATTATTGCCTGAAGCTTACGAAATTGTGAAAGAATTGGTGGCATTCTACATTTTGGCCCCTAGAAATGTGTGATGTTTCGTATACAGAGAGAAGATAATGAAGGAGGGGAGGGTGCTTAAATTGCACAACAGGCAATTCTTGCTCTAGACATGAAAAGGAATGTGGGATGCGAGCTTGGTCCTTTTGGCCATGCGGTGAGAAACATATATATATAGACACACACACACACACCCTTCCGTTCCTCCGTGGTTATTTTCGTATCTATTCTTTTTGCATCATTCGGCCCTAAAATAAAAAACCTTAATCTGCCACTATTCTCCGTCATTTCATTTTCATCACCATTCACGTTCCCTAATTTCCTTAACCTTCGACGACGTAGCTTCTGCCTTTTCCATTACCGAGTCTTTCAACTTTCGCGTATGCCCTTACTTAGTCTCCCGTTTTCCCCTTTGTCCTCTCTGTTTCCAATCCGAAGGTTTTTCCGTGTGAGATTATAGGTTACGAAACCCTTTACTTTAATTGCTACCTTCGATTACTAGAAAAAATAGTTTTCTGAAGCATGTTGATTATTGCTGTTGAAGATCACCTTAAATTATTTAATGCTCAATGAATGCCATCTCATTTGCTTAACATTCAGGTAACTTTTAATGTTTTATTTTTAGTTTCATAGAATTCAATTATTCCTCTTTTTTATTTCTATTTCAACTATTTCAATTTCATAGATGTAACATTTTCTGTTTTATGAACTTGAACACCGATACCAATTGTCTTCACTAAAGTTGTGACCTGAAGGTCATACAAAATTGTTGTTTTTTGTGTGATTGTGTGTGTGTATAAGACATTAGATATCTAATATGGTGGTAAAGATTAATAGGTGAAGGCTTCTATGATTTTCAAATATATAATGCTTCTCTTTCTGGTAGTTGAAGAGGGTCTGTGTTATAATCAAAGTTTGAACTATATACATGTGATTTATTATCTGAATGCTTTTATCTGCTTTGTAAAAGTAAAACTATGTTGTCTTCCCTCAGAGCCTTTTGTGTTACTTCTATATAAGTAGTTTTTTTAATAATCTAATTTGATGGTTATACTATTGAGGATCATAAATTACGTAGCTAGGTATTTATTAGTTTTACAACAAATATGTACAACTATAAATTAGTATAAAGTAGAATGATATTTTTAAAATTTGATTTCCAAAAAATATTACATTATATTTCGAATGGTAATTTTTTTACTTGATTAGCTCCAAAAACAATATCGTGAAGGCTGTTTCGTTAAAAAGAGGAACAATTTTGTAAAAATAGTAAAATGTTATAAACATGCAAAATTAAAAATAAAAGTTAAATAATTAAGCAAACAACATATTTTGTATTCAATAATCAACTACTAGCGACAACATTCAAGCTACCTTAAATTTGTACTAGAAAATAGAAGAAAATTATCAGTACCTTGGCAAGCCTTACTTAAATAATGAGAATCTTCAGAAAGAGTAGGAACATGTTGAGGAACATTAAGAGTAGCCGTGATCTGAACACAACTTAAGGTTTATTAACTTAAGAATTTAATTGTGCAATAACCTTCTTAATAACATCAATTTTATAGACAAAAAAAATAATATGATTAACTTATGATACGACAACTTTGTAACTTTTTTTTCAATTATCATAAAATAAGAAAATCACATTTATATGTGACTTCGCATGTTTTGGTTGTTGTTGCTTTCTTACTTTGTTTTACCTGCTCTATCCACTTCTAATATTTTTTATGTTTATAATGTTTAATGATACATACTAATGAAAAATGGTACACTGTTACTTTATTTCTACATTTGCATCTTTTACCAAGTATATAGTAGATTTGTTTTTGCTTATAGTTAAGGTTGCATACTGCTATTGAATTTAGATTTACTTGTTAGCAAGGTTGAATAAGATTCCTTAACTGCTGCAAATGTTGATCCTGTTGAGATAACTGTATAGTTTTAAGATAAATCTAACCTGATTTAATTTCAATGTAAAACTAGAATTAATGAATAATAACATTTCTGAAGAGATAACTGTCCCTGCATTAGATAGTAATTGTATTCTTTATTTTACATTAACATTTCTGAAGGCAATCTATATATTACACGACAGTAAGGTAATGGTGATGGTTCCCAATTTGGTTTGGGCTTTGACGAAGCTTAACACTGTTTTATTATTATATTTCTATCTGTTTTGCAAAAATGGTTTTACCATTGAACACTGTAAATCCATTTTGCAAACCTTTAATAACTGTAGTTTTGACTAATGGAAACTTATTTAACTAAGAAAATTATTCCACACAATACATGCTTTTACCAGTTAAAACTTTCATGTTTCAACTCATAACATATATACGAAAATAACTAATAATGCAAGTTATTACGTAGGATCGACTAATATGGAATATAACTAAATCTAAATGTGGAAACAGATGATAATAGCAAAGTAAATAAAAAATAAAACAAGCAAACCAGGAATTTTTATACTGGTTCGAACTTACCGTTCAACGTCCAGTCCCAGACTCCTCCTAGAATTTCAACAACAACAACCCTCATTTAACCCGGAGGAATAGGTTTACACTGCCTGAGCAGCCGAACAGGACTTCACCCGCCTAAGCAACCGAATAGGGCTTCAATACAAATAACAAAGGTATCTGATTGTAACGTGTTCTTAAATAACACTGATAAGTCAACTAAGTACAATCTTCCTATAATCTTCTCCTTTATGATATATAGTGTGATGTGCTTTGACGATTGTGGAAGATAAAATGATCAATGATAAAAGTATGTAAGTAATTTGGATGCAGTTTGAAATCTTGAGAATAAATGAAAATTTAAGAATGCTAAAAGTAAATTTGGTGAGTTGTTTGTTGAATTCTGTAATCTATTTAAAGTATGTAAAGAGTAAGCATCTTTAAATGAAGAGTTATATTGAAAAGAATGGATGCAACTGTTGATTTTTAAAAATGTTTCTCTTGGTGAAGAGAAGTGACTTTTCAAGAATATTGCAGTTGGAAATATTCATACGTCTGAATTAAAATTTCAGACTTCTGAATTAGATTGAAACGCAAACAACAAAGAAATAGGCAATTTTTGGCCTCATTCAGACGTCTGAATATTTTAGTTCAGACGTTTGAATATTGTGAAAACAATATTCTTATTTCAGCACGCAGACATCTGAATGAATGGTTTCAGATGTCTGATTTCGCTATTTTGTGCGTGTATGAGCATGTGTGTGCATGTGTGTATATATATTTATATACCATGTAAGGAGAGATTTTAACAAATTTTCTAAGTAATATACAGACTCTAGACACATAATATACAACTTTAAACATCTGTTGATGAATCTGCAATAAATCTCCTGCAAAAATGGTTAACATACACATAACCTTTTATATAGGTTGTTATAATCAAAATCGCAACTCTAACATTCTCCCCCTTTTTGATGATGACAACTATATAAGATTAATAGACTAGATACTACCCCTGTCAATATGCACAATTTTGATTTCCCCCCCTTTGTCATCGACAAAAAGAAAGAAAATGAATGATAATAGATAATACATTTCATTAAGGAAATCAGAGAAAATAGTACATAAAGAAATAATGTTTTAGACATTTCTCATACAACTAACCTATAAAAGCGACAAGTAAACAGAAAAAATAAACCAAGATAATTTAAAATTGACTTAAAAGAGATGGATCATTGTGATTAGAGCTTGAGCTTGAGGAAGACCACTCAAATGGAGATGGATTATAAGCTTGAGTGGATGAAGAACCAGAACAAGAAATTCGATCCCATATTTCATTGAGAAAGCCTTTGATAAAGTTGAATTTTCTATCCGTCTTCTTCTCAAGTGCCTTTATGTCCCGATGAATCTTTGACTGATTTTGATAGAGAGTGATGATGGCTTGTCTTTAAGAAATATCCGGGCCAATTTCTTGGGTGGTGTTATTTTCCTTCTCTTCTTCTTCATGTTGAGTATGAGAAGAAGAAGCAATATTGGTGTCTCGAGGTTGAGGAATACCTTGTTGAATATTTTGTGACCATTGTTGGAAGAAAATGATTTGTTGAGAGGGAGGCTATATAGGAAGACCCATCAACCCTAAACTTTTAGCGCCTAACTCACTAATACTTGTAAAATTGGAGTCAAGCATTGGTAAACGATATTTAAGATAATGCATGTAATATAGGCACCATAATGAATAGTTCTATACTTCCTTCGGGTTGTGATATCTTGGAATTCATCTAAAATAATTTCCCCCGATTTACTTGTTGATCAGAGTAGATCAAATAAAGTGCTTGAAAGTTTTCTTTATGCACTTTTTCATAGCTACCCGTCCTTGGTTGGAGAGAGCGAATAAAAGCACGGTGAATTAGCCTAGCCTGTGGCCTTAAGAAGGTAGATTTTATATTGCCCATATTTATAAGGTTATGTTCCATATCAACTTCAATTTCATTAATATCAATTCCATGATAAGGGCGATTTAAAATATGACCTAGTCGTTGTAAAGGCAAGAAGATTCTTACGCCATAAACTAATGACCAAACACAATCTTGACGGTTTTGAGGATTTTGATGATCCAAATTTAAGTTTCCAAGAAAAAGTTTAATCATAAGATGATTAATCTTAACATCGTTAGGAGTATACCCAATCAAGCTGTCGAAGTGAAATTGCTCTGCTAATTCTCAAATACGACATGCTGTGAAATCCAGGAATTTCATGAATGCTCCATCGAAGATGTTGGAGTTATTCATGGAATTGAATCGAGAAATAGCAACATCGTTCCATAGCCATCGCCGGATTTGATCTTCGGATGGTCCGAAAGTTGATTTTCGTGCTCTCTTTGATCTTGGTGCCATTGGATATTTAGAGGAAGGTTAAAAGCTCTGAGTGAGATGAAAATGGGGGCTAGGGTTCTGCAGTAAGAAGCAAAGAAGTGAAAAAGTCATTATATAGAGGTTAAAAAGGCAGGGGTAAAAAGATAATAAATAAATAAAAAGGTGTAAAAAAAAGCTCAGGAGAGATTCAGACATATGAGTAATTCGATTCAGACGTCAGAATTGGATTGAATTGCAACCCGCAAGGATTTAATTTAAAAATGGGCTAATTCAGACGTCTGTTATTTTTGATTCAGACGTCTGAATCTGGGCATAAAAATTTATGATATCAAGATTCAGACATCTGTTTATAAAATTTCAGACGTCTGAATTTTTACAGAGGCATATATAGTCCCTTTTTTTGAGAATAAAACAATGCATATTATTGAATAATTTTTTAAATAATATAGATTTTAGAATACACAGAATCAAATTAACATATTACATAAACAACAAGAGATGATTAAATAGATTTTGAAGAAGAGGGTGGAGTATGATAAGATTCTTCTTCAACTTTGGTGTTCTCTACATATGGTCGAAGCGGAGACCATCTGTTACCACGTTTCCAAGAATTTGGAGTTGTTGGTGGACGTTGTGGTGATGGTTCCTAAGGATTGCGATGACTTGGAGAACGAGCTGTAGACGGTTGATGAACTGCATCTTTTGATGAAGGGCCATAGAATTTTAACGCTACTTGTTCCAAAAAGCTAAGTCATTTGGCATTAATTTTTTGCTCGTAGTATAATTCACGTTGCAAGTCTAATGTTTCTTTTTGATAATGATGAATATCATCAATTTTCTCTTTTGTGGATGGTGATCCAAAAAAGAGAGTCTGTCTTTTTTTTTTAGCTGGTGGAGTATATTCAGTATGAGTAGAGGGTGGAGCGATTGGAACCGGTTCATATATAGGAGTTGGAGTTCGTAGATTCCCCGATCTCGACGAAGGAGAGTTGTAAGATGGCTAAGATGACTTGGAGTTATATTGAGATGACATGATTGAATAGAATTTTTGAATTTAAAAAAAAAAAAAAGATAATCAAATGAATTATTGGTGAAAAGAATTTTAAGAATGCAGACAATATAAAGGAAGAAGCTTGTTAAAAATAGAGAGGACAATGTATGGTTAGAGAAATAATATCCATAGGAAAAGAAGGAGAGAACGGAAGGTATATATGAATTTAATGATAAACTCATATTTCAGAAAGCAATAGAGAGTAAAGTAGTAGTGTAGAGGGCTACTGAGTATGAGGTCTTAAGTTCAAGTGCAAGACGACACCTTTTATTTTCTTTTGAAAGAAACTACGAATTTAAAATATATATATATATATATTTAAAAATATTCGAACTTATAAATCTTTAAAAGAGACGATACCAAGTTCTCGTCTTAAATTAATGAAAGTATTTTCATTTAACGGTTTTGTAAAGATATCTGCCAATTGTTTGTCAGAAGACACCAATTCTAGATTTATTAAATCTTTTTCAATATTATCACGAAGAAAATCATGACCAATGTCGTTATGTTTTGTTCGTGAATGATTTATAGGATTTTTAGATAAATTTATAGCACTAGAAGTATCACAATAAATAGTTGATTTACATAAATTAAAACCAAAATCTTGTAATGTTTGTTGCATATAGATAACTTGAGCACATGCCAAAGCTGCAGAAATATATTCTACTTCACATGTCGATAATGAAACACAATTTTATTTATTACTAAACCAAGATACAAGAGACCGTCCAATGAAGTGACAAGTCCCACTTGTACTTTTTCTATCTATCCGGCTTCCTCCAAAATCAGCGTCACTATAGGACACTAATTCAAAAGGACATTCCTTTAGATAGAATAGTCCAAAGTCCTTGGCTTTATTAAGATACCGTAGTATGCGTTTCACTGCTCGTAAATGTGATTCTTTGGGATTTGCTTGAAATCGTGCACACAAACAGACATTCGTCAATATGTCGGGTGTACTAGTTATTAAATATAGTAACGATCCAATCATACTTCGATATGATTTTTGGTCAATACTTTGGCCACTTTCATTTTTGTTAAGATGTATGGTTGTACTCATAGGAGTTGGCTTGGTAGAAGTATTTTCCATACCAAAGCATTTAATTAGATTGTTACAATACTTTTCTTGATAAATAAAAATTCCATTTTCTAGTTGTTTTATTTGTAAACCAAGAAAATAATTTAACTCACCCATATGTGACATTTCAAATTCTTTAGTCATTATTTTAGAAAAATCTTGACATAGTCTTTCATTTGTAGATCCAAAAATAATATCATTAACATATATTTGAATGATTAAATTATCCTGTTTATTTCTTTTAATAAAAATAGTTTGATCAACTTTTCCGATTTCACAACCAGAATATATTAAATATTTTTTAAGACGATCATACCAAGCACGGGGTGCTTGTTTCCAACCGTATAAATCCTTTTTAAGCTTATAGACATGGTTAGGAAATTGTTTGTGTATGAATAACGGAGGTTGTTCAATATAAACATTTTCTTCTATGAAACCATTTAAAAAAGCACTTTTGACATCCATTTGATATAATTTAAAGTTATGAAAACATGCAAATGCTAGTAAGATTCGTATTGCTTCTAGTCTAGCGACTGAAGCAAACATTTCTTCATAGTCAATTCCTTCTTCTTGCCTTGAGCAACTATTCTAGCTTTATTTCTAGTAATATTTCCTTGTTCATCAGCTTTATTTTTGAAAACCCATTTTTTACCAATAACTGATTGATCACTAGGCCGTGGAACTAAATCCCAAATGTCATTTCTTTCGAATTGGTTTAGCTCTTCTTGCATAGAGATTAACCAATTTTCATCGGTAGATGCTTCTTTAATATTTTAGATTCAATATTAGAAAGAAAAGCTATATGACACATTTGATTTAGTTGACTTCTTGTTCTAACAGATGAATTGAATTCTCCAATAGCATTAACAGAAGGATGATCTCTTAATATTCTAGGTGGAAATCTTAATTCATTGCTAATGTGAACAATGTTTTCATTATTTTCAACATTTGAAATTTCTATGTTTGTGATATTATCAGGGAATTCTTCATCATCTTTTATACTTGGGATTTGTTTAAAATTTTATCAAAAGATACATGAAGTGTTTCTTTGATGATATTTGTTCTTTTATTATAAATTCGATAAGCTTTGCTATGATCCTAATATCCTAAAAAGATTCCTTCATCGAATTATGGATCGAATTTACCAAGCCGATCTTTTGTGTTTAAAACAAAACATTTCGAACCGAAAACTTTAAAATAAAAAATATTTGTTGTTCGTCCATTAAGTAGTTCATAAGGAGTATTCTTAGTTAATGGTCGAATAGAGACACGATTCAAAACATAACAAGCTGTTGCAACTATTTCAGCCCAGAAATGTTTTGCTAATGTACTTCCATTTAACAAAGTCATTGCACTTTCTTGTAAGGTTCTATTTTTACGTTCTACAACTCCATTTTGTTGTGGAGTTCTATGAAACGAAAAATTATGGAATATTCCCTTTTTCTCACAAAAATGTTAAAAGGCTTCGTTTTCGAATTCACCTCCATGATCACTTCTTATGTTTTAAATTTTTGACAAGTAAACATTTGAAATAAGAGGTAAATTTGAAATACCATTATTTCTCACATCGCCTTTGCCGATGATATAACCTTTGGAGTTGTCTTCAAAAGTGACGGAGCCTCTATCAGAGTAAGTAATATTTGATAGCATATCTTTGAATCTCGATTTTGATTATAACAATATAGTCTTTAATTTGATTTTAAAAGATTGTTCGATTTACTGCAACATGAGATAAAATTATATATTACATAACAAAATTCATACACAATGTGTCACACTTATAATGTAGACAGTAGTAAGCACATCATCAACTAATTAAGTACACTAATCATATTTACACATATGCATATACATACGTACTTACACACACACATGTATGTATGTATGTTAAAATAATGAAGATATCACACTAAACTAGTATTTAGTTGTTGGCCGTAGCTAAAATTTCTAATAATATTTGAACAAACAATTCATAGCGGTAAAAATCGTAGTCTATGTAACTGTATATGTTTCTTGCCATCGATTGCCTATCATTCTGTGTCTGCATATGTTGATTTTGTTATAAACATGAGATATTCTGCATTTTTTGCACAAGTCTCTAGCTCTTACATATAGAACTCGCTTTAGGATTAAAATATGTAAAGAATTTCTCTTTAACGATCCAAAGATTGGGAAACCCACTCATCGTATAAATGCAAAATCCTTTGCTTCACTATGCAAGATTCAATAGAGATGATCAAGGTCCAAATCCTAATCTTGAATATTTATTTGATTTTTCTCATTATTTCAACCTTTTCATTGCTTAGGTAGGCTATAATTGTTGCTCAATTTGCACAAGTGAACTGTTGCTATTTGACACGTTTGTTGTTCATATGATTCTATTAAAGTGCAAATGCCAAAATGGTTAATAAAGTTGGCACTTTTTTGGTAGTTACTTTTGAAGTTTCTAGAAGCCTATAATGCACAACACTGAGTAGTACTGCAGTTCTTCCCAATAAGATGCTTTGGTGCTTGGAAAAGGGTTTGCAACTACTTCATAAAGAACAGGGAAGCTTATGTGTTACAACAGATATATTGAAGTTGGTGTAGGATCGATTTCACCCTAGAGGGGGGGGGTGAATAGGGTGATGGTGTAAATTATTAAAATTAATCGCGGAAGCTTATAAATTAATTTCAATTCAGATCACATAATAGCAACACATATATCGCAGAATATAAATAACAGAATAAAACAGAACAACACAGAATTTACCCAGCTTCGGAAAAACCCTGCCTACGTGCTGCCCCCAAGGTTTCTACTAGAAATTAGATAGTCCCTCGCTTACACACGAAAACTCGCTATACCCGCTATTGACTAATCTAACTCTACGCTCAAAACCCGGCCACAACTCAACTACCGAGTTGCGAATTCTCAAGCTACGCCACGCGGCTTGTCCCCTAGTCACACGACTAGAAATTTAAACGGTTTAAAATTTAAAAACAAATTTAAACAGAAAATAAAAAATAAAAACCCTAATTAACAATAGACCCAAAAACTAATGCCCTTTTAAACAACACGGCCAACCTCTATTCTTTATTTTAGCCCGTTCCATTTTGTTTTCTTCTGTAACAAAGAATACGACTTCCCTTTCGTTCCTCTTTGCGCTTAGGGCTTGCGTTTCTTCTTCGTTCCTCTTCCTTCAATAAATTAGGGCTTCGGGAGGAATCGCCGCTTGATAGTTGATACTTCGATCCGCTTGCTTCAATTTAAATTGTTTGCGGCTTCTCCTCCTTGATCGAGTTTGGCTGATGCTTCGGTATGTAATTTTATCTTTTTGCTTTACAGGGTTGATGCTTGAACTCGATCGTGATTCGAGTTGGATGATTTGTTCTTTGTTATGCTCGAACTCGAATGAATTTGAGATTGCCGATGATGATGGTTTATATAGGGTTTGTAACCCTAGTTTTGCGTTCGTACAACATCATTTGAACTTGTCATATTATTCATCTCGGCCACTCGATTATACTTGGATGCTTGTGATAAAATCTGACTTTGTCAATTTCGTATTTTTGATGCTTGGTTGACACGGCTTCGATTTTGACTTTGCTCGATTATGTAATGACCATTTCAAAGATACGCACTTTTTCATTTTACTTGTATAACACGGTGAATACTTGATTGACTTGTTCAACTTTGGTTTTGCTAGTATTTTGTTTGGTTCGTGAATTTCTCTGAACTGTTGAATTTCGTTCATCTTGTAGTCTTCGACCTTCTTCTCTGGTACTTGAATTTCAATCATGATGTTGTTTGGTTATTTGTGCATGTGATTCCTTGTATTACTGCACTGACTCATGTATGCATTGTATATTACGGCTCTGACCATCTTTTTCTTTGATCTTTTGTTCATATTGTTGCACTTGGTGTTTGTTCTCGGCTTGCTTTTGATGTATTCTGTTGCAGCCTTTACTTGTTGATCTTCATAGTTCACTCTGATATATATATATATATATATATATATATATATGCATTGAGAATTGATCTGTTGTCATGTTACTTTATTACAGTGATCTGGACTGTGCATATGAACTTGGTCATGTTGGTCTAGTTGCTATGCAGTTTGTCTGCATCTTGTGGTTGCCACTGTGTATTCTGGTTCGTGTATTCATTTAAATGTTCATGTTGCATATATGCGTCTACTCTGGTTGCTGTGAATTTTCTCCAGTGGCATTGTACTCTCTTGAGTCTGATTACTCCTGTGTCTTGTTTATCTGGTTTTGGTCGTTGCATTTGCTGGCTTGTACTGTCCACTGCCCTGATCTTGTTTGTTCGATCACTTTGCTGTTCCATGGTCTATTTGGTGTTTTGTTTATTTGAGACATCTTAGCTATGTTGCATTCACACTGGTTTAGTCTTGCACTTTCTTGAGTTTCACTGAACTTGATATCCTGGTGTATCATTGCACTTTGCACTATCCATACTTCAGTCTGGGTTCACTTGTTCATACCACTGTTTCATGCGCGCTCTACTAGTTGCTGTGTTGATCACTTTCACTGCTGTTGCATGCATTTGTCTAGTTCTCGGCCTATTGCATTTGACCACTGAACTTGACTGTTTAGTTTCATATTCATGTGTACTTTTGATTTGCGCTTGAGTTGAATCCAGTTACAAAAACTCGGGTTTGACTTTGTGCTCGTTTCATGGTGTATTGCATGTGAGTTGAACCTGGTTTTTCATTTGGGTTTGACCTGTGCTCACCTGTCCCTGTAAATCAATCAAGTGTATATATCGGCGTGCACGGCCTTGTGGCATATTCAATTGTACACTGTGTATGTCACAAGTTGTTCGTGTATGATGAATTCAAATATAAATGATGACGAACAACCCAATAACTGAGGCAAATCATATTTTCAGAATTATCTTTTATTTTTGAATTGCAAAAATATTTCTTTTTCAATTTTACTGCGTTAGTTTATATTTTTGCAGATTTCTCAGATGCTGGATTCAAACTGGAATGCAGTTGAAGATAAAAATACGAGTTGAGTGAATGAGTGATATGTAGTGAGGTGAACTGTAAATATGAAATGTGATGTAATTGTAATTAAAGTTGTATAGTTATAGTGAGAGCTTGAAATTGTACTATTCAAAGATGTAATAAATATTTGTTTGAATAAAATATTCGTTTGAATTCAAATTCCGTGTAATTTATTTTATTCAGCAAATATTTATTTAATTTGTTAAAAATAAAATAGTATATTATCAAATACATTTAAACGAATGTATATATGTTTATTATCATCAAACAAAAATCATATAAGTGCATATTCAACAATCTCCCCCTTTTGATGATAACAAACATATATTTAAGATTTT
Source organism: Allium cepa (assembly GCA_030765085.1). Classification (NCBI taxonomy): domain Eukaryota; kingdom Viridiplantae; phylum Streptophyta; class Magnoliopsida; order Asparagales; family Amaryllidaceae; genus Allium; species Allium cepa. Next base: position 8,649,951 of record CM060941.1, read on the forward strand.
TAATATGTTAAATGTATTTGATCATTGATATGCTCTAATTGCTCCCCCTATTTAAATGCTTCCTCTCTGCACAATACTCCCCCTACATATATGCATACAAATAGAAATATATAAATGAGCCTATATGCAAATGGAAAATTATTTGACCTTTGCTTGATTTTATTAGACAAAATTTTAACTTTTCTCTCCCCCTTTTGTTATCAGCAAAAGAGTGTAGTGTTAGATAAAATAGAGATAAAGTAATCGATATCAATCCAACATTAAAACTCAATTGAATATAAATATTAAATTTCGATAAAAAGTCAAACAAAAATCATAAATGTTTTGTTAGGCGCATATTCCACTTTTAGAATGATGGAAATGATGTCATCATATAAAACCATACAGTTGTGTCTATTTGTGGTATATTTATATCAGGAATTTGAATATCTACTAACCATGCATAACCGTTAGGACTTTTAAATGAGATTAGTAGTATTCCAATTTTATTTAAAAAAAAATGAATTCAAGTATCTTCTAACCACGCATAACCGTGAGGACTTTTAAATGGGATTAGAATCAACTTGTTTTTTTTTAAAATAAACTTTTGATATGCGTTCCATACATGCATAACCGTGAGGACTTTTAAATGAGCATGGAAGCACATAACAAATTCCAAGTAATTCGCCCATGCATAACCGTGAGGACTTTTAAATGAGAGTGAATACTTTGGTATTTATTTATTATTATTATTATCCCTTTTTTTTCAAAAAAAATGTGAAAATGAAAAACGAACGATTCCTGTTTAAAGTACCACATATTGACAAACTATATAGAATTTTGATGAGTGATGGTCGTTAGAAATATGATAGATATAGAGATGGTCATGGAATTTTTACCAACAAATTTTTTTATAACTCTTGTTTAAATTTCTAAAGAACTTTATTAATTATACCGTCTCGAGTCATAATATTTGATCAATATTAACACTCATCACTTTTTCAATCACTATTTTTCTTTTCGATAAACATTAGGGAGTCAGATTAGTCAAAATAGTCATTTAAAATCAAATTCAAAAATAATTACGAAATTAATTTTTAAAAAATGACTAATCTGAAACTATGGTCAAAAATGATTTTCTCCAGGGGGTTTTAAAGAAATTTTCTGCTATTTGAAAATTATTTGAAATGAAGAATATGTAGATATTTTCTTTGAAAAACGATGCAGTTACTAAATGTCTCAACAAAAATCACGTTTCACTAGTAATTTTTCTATCAACTAGATTACCAGTGTAATCTGCATCTGAATTTCTCTTTCACTCAAAATTATCATCAATTGAATTTTATAGATCAAAACATAAAGTGTGCACCAAAAATTTCAAATTCAATTTTAACAACAATTTAAATGACATTCTTTTGAATCTGAATTGAAGCCGTGTAAATAATCGAAAACCGTGAATAAATAGTTAGCCAAATGGATTATCAACAATCAATGAATTTCCTAATACCAAAACACCATCGTTTTTCCAATTTAATCTGCATGAAGTATTTCAAGAATTTATAGTGTTTTTGGCATATAAAATATAATTGGCCAACTATGTTGAATAAGTCAAAGTCAAAATCACCATCTTTTCATCATTTCATTATTGGCTGATTTTAATTCAGAATATGGTGCAGATTATCACATTTAATATATCGTTTAAAACATACCATTACCTGTTTTACCTTTACGATATTTTTCGTCGTTGTCCATTGTGATTCTGTCACCTTTATACTAGGCTAAGGAACTTTTTTTTGTCGCCCGTTGTGTTTCTGGAACAGCCAAAAATCCAGAGAACACAATTGTTGTTCCTTAGCCTGCCACCACACCTACACGGGAAATGATTTATGTGACCTATTTGTTTTTATAGGTCCATGGTTGTTAGTGGCAGAAAATTTTGAAAAATAATTTTGTGTAGACCTAAAACTGTTTATAATTGTTCCCTTCGGCACCCAAATTTGTTGAACTTTGAGAGATTTTATATTTGTGCCTTTTGGAACCCAAATCGGTATAGTTTTCACATGTTTGGGTCTATACCAACAATTATTGTGACTGTGTCCATATTTTCTACAAATCGTGCACATGGAATTAATTTGACTAATATTGCTTTCAACAATTTTCGAACTGTTATATCCAAGTCCTTGTCTAACCGAATTAACAGTTTGCTTTCCTAACAGCATATTCAACGATTTTTCACTTTTTGAAAATTTATTCAAAGCCGTTGACAATTGTTGGACTTGTGTTTTGAGAGATTCATTTTCGTTTAACAATTGTGTGCACATTTTAATAGAATTCTCTCTCCTAGTGTTTTCATTCTCTTTTAAAATCAGAATTTCGTTTTCAAGTGATTTTATATTGATTTCTGATTTTTAATTTCTTCTTCAAATGTTGGACACTTATCACACTTAGGGATCCTATTTTGATAGGTTTTAACTAGTTGATCAAGTTGTTTATTGCATTCTATCAAAGTATCCTTTTGAGATTCAAGTTTGGCGTATTTTTCCCTAAGTCGTTCAAAACAGCCGTTTACTTCATGAAATTATATAAGCAACTCAGAATGGGTAAGTTTTGATACCTCACTTGGCTCGTCATCGTCACTGTCAGTTGTATCACCTCGAAGACACAATTCTGCCTTTTCGCTTTCACTGCCAGTGCTTTGATCATTCTTGTCTATTTCATCCCAAGTGGCTGCAAAACTTTTCTTTTTCTGTTTCTTTCCATGGCTGGATTTAATTTGTGGACAATCGGGCTTGATATGGCCGGGTTTGTTGCAATTATAACAAATAAACTTTTGTTCTTCTGAGTATTCTAGTGCTTTGGCTATTCTGCTTTTTTGCTTTTTGAATTCGAGCTGAATTTCCATGTTTCTGATTCCATTTTTTGAATTTCCTTATTAACAGCTCTAGTTCTTCTGCACCATCATCATCGTTATCGTCATCACTTTCGGTTGTTCCTTTGAGCGCTATTGATTTCTTTCGAGTATCTCCTCCTTCACGCTCTTCCTTGAATTTCATTTCTAGCTCATAAGTGGTGAGATTTCCGATGAGTTCTTCGACTTTCATTTGTTTCAAATCTTTTGATTCTTCAATGGCAGTCACTTTTGCTTCAAATTTTCGTGGAAGGACTCTAAGGATTTTTCGGACTATCTCCAACTCTGTGTATGATTTTCCAAGAGCTTTTGATTTGTAAACGATATTGGAAAGTCGTCCATGCATCTCTTTGACATTTTCTTCCTTCGCCATTGTGAAGTTCTCGTATTCGCTACTTAGCATGGCAAGGCGAGATTCTTTGACTTGAGATGTTCCTTCGTGAGTCACTTCTAGTGTGTGCCATATTTCCTGTGCAGTTAGACATTGTGAGACACGATTAAATTCAAATTGATCTAATGAATAGATAATAGAATTCATAGCTTTAGCATTAGTATTCTGTAATTTATTTTCTAGTTCTCTCCATTGTTCTTTTGGTTTCTCTATTTCCTGATTATCTATAGTTATAGTTGGTATTCTATAACCTGTCTCAACAATATCCCAAGCGTCAATGGTTTTCAGAAAGATTTTCATCCTATTTTTCCAAAACGTATATTCACCATTGAACATTAGTGGTCTAACTATCGACTGACCCTCTGCAAAAGCATTATTAAAAGAAGCCATTTTAAAAATTCAAATTTTTAAAACAAAAACTGATTTTTTCAAAAAAAATCGAATTTTTAAAACAGATGTTGACTTCTATTCCTAGCTCTGATACCACTTGTAGGATCGATTTCACCCTAGAGGGGGTGAATAGGGTGATAGTGTAAATTATTAAAATTAATCGCGGAAGCTTATAAATTAATTTCAATTCAAATCACAGAATAACAGCACAGATATCGCAGAAAATAAATAACAGAATAAAACAGAACAACACAGAATTTACCCAGCTTCGGCAAAACCCTGCCTACGTGCTGCCCCCAAGGTTTCTACTAGAAATTAGATAGTCCCTCGCTTACACACGTAAACTCGCTATACCCGCTATTGACTAATCTAACTCTACGCTCAAAACCCTGCCACAACTCAACTACCGAGTTGCGAATTCTCAAGCTACGCCACGCGGCTTGTCCCCTAGTCACACGACTAGAAATTTAAACGGTTTAAAATTTAAAAACAAATTTAAACAGAAAATAAAAAATAAAAACCCTAATTAACAATAGACCCAAAAACTAAAGCCCTTTTAAACAACACGGCCAGCCTCTATTCTTTATTTTAGCCCGTTCCTTTTTGTTTTCTTCTGTAACAAAGAATGCGGCTTCCCTTTCGTTCCTCTTTGCGCTTAGGGCTTGCGTTTCTTCTTCGTTCCTCTTCCTTCAATAAATTAGGGCTTCGGGAGGAATCGCCGCTTGATAGTTGATACTTCGATCTGCTTGCTTCAATTTAAATTGTTTGCGGCTTCTCCTCCTTGATCGAGTTTGGCTGATGCTTCGGTATGTAATTTTATCTTTTTGCTTTACTGGGTTGATGCTTGAACTCGATCGTGATTCGAGTTGGATGATTTGTTCTTTGTTATGCTCGAACTCGAATGAATTTGAGATTGCCGATGATGATGGTTTATATAGGGTTTGTAACCCTAGTTTTGCGTTCGTACAACATCATTTGAATTTTTCATATTATTCATCTCGGCCACTCGATTATACTTGGATGCTTGTGATAAAATCTAACTTTGTCAATTTCGTATTTTTGATGCTTGGTTGACACGGCTTCGATTTTGACTTTGCTCGATTATGTAATGACCATTTAAAGATACGCACTTTTTCATTTTACTTGTATAACACGGTGAATACTTGATTGACTTGTTCAACTACGGTTTTGCTAGTATTTTGTTAGGTTCGTGAATTTCTCTAAACTGTTGAATTTCGTTCATCTTGTAGTCTTCGACCTTCTTCTCTGGTACTTGAATTTCAATCATGATGTTGTTTGGTTATTTGTTCATGTGATTCCCTGTATTACTGCACTGACTCATGTATGCATTGTATATTACGGCTCTGACCATCTTTTTCTTTGATCTTTTGTTCATACTGTTGCACTTGGTGTTTGTTCTCGGCTTGCTTTTGATGTATTCTGTTGCGGCCTTTACTTGTTGATCTTCATAGTTCACTCTGATATATATATATATATATATATATGCATTGAGAATTGATCTGTTGTCATGTTACTTTATTACAGTGATCTGGACTGTGCATATGAACTTGGTCATGTTGGTCTAGTTGCTATGCAGTTTGTCTGCATCTTGTGGTTGCCACTGTGTATTCTGGTTCGTGTATTCATTTAAATGTTCATGTTGCATATATGCGTCTACTCTGGTTGCTGTGAATTTTCTCCAGTGGCATTGTACTCTCTTGAGTATGATTACTCCTGTGTCTTGTTTATCTGGTTTTGGTCGTTGCATTTGCTGGCTTGTACTGTCCACTGCCCTGATCTTGTTTGTTCGATCACTTTGCTGTTCCATGGTCTATTTGGTGTTTTGTTTATTTGAGACATCTTAGCTATGTTGCATTCACGCTGGTTTAGTCTTGCACTTGCTTGAGTTTCACTGAACTTGATATCCTGGTGTATCATTGCACTTTGCTCTATCCATACTTCAGTCTGGGTTCACTTGTTCATACCAATGTTTCATGCGTGCTCTACTAGTTGCTGTGTTGATCACTTTCACTGCTGTTGCATGCATTTGTCTGGTTCTCGGCCTATTGCATTTGACCACTGAACTTGACTGTTTAGTTTCATATTCATGTGTACTTTTGATTTGCGCTTGAGTTGAATCCAGTTACAAAAACTCGGGTTTGACCTTGTGCTCGTGTCATGGTGTATTGCATGTGAGTTGAACCCGGTTTTTCATTTCGGTTTGACCTGTGTGCACCTGTCCCTGTAAATCAATCAAGTGTATATATCGGCGTGCACGGCCTTGTGGCATATTCAATTGTACACTGTTTATGTCACAAGTTGTTCGTGTATGATGAATTCAAATATAAATGATGACAAACAACCCAATAACTGAGGCAAATCATATTTTCAGAATTATCTTTTATTTTTGAATTGCAAAAATATTGCTTTTTCAATTTTACTGCGTTAGTTTATATTTTTGCAGATTTCTCAGATGCTGGATTCAAACTGGAATGCAGTTGAAGATAAAAATACGAGTTGAGTGAATGAGTGATATGTAGTGAGGTGAACTGTAAATATGAAATGTGATGTAATTGTAATCAAAGTTGTATAGTTATAGTGAGAGCTTGAAATTGTACTATTCAAAGATGTAATAAATATTTGTTTGAATAAAATATTCGTTTGAATTCAAATTCCGTGTTATTTATTTTATTCAGCAAATATTTATTTAATTTGTGAAAAATAAAATAGTATATTATCAAATACATTTAAACGAATGTATATATGTTTATTATCATCAAACAAAAATCATATAAGCGCATATTCAACAGTTGGAATCCTAAAATCTATATGTAATTCAGAATTCAAAACTCTCTTTCCATGAGAAGCAACATATGTAATGTATAATTAGGACAACCATTTTCATATTTATGTAACTCAAGACAAATCATGTGTTAGTTTGTTTTTAAATAATAATAATGATGAATTGGTTGATCACTTGCACAAAATATTAATACATAGAGAAGTGTGTGGTAATGGCATATGCACTATTTGATCATCGTTTACTTTACAACCCTCTTTATTAATGGCTCATAATGATCCTAATCAGCTTGTACTAGGCGGATATATTCATTCGTGAATCTCTATTGTTAATAACCGATGCTCTTTAATTCATGTCATCGATATAATATATGAGGATGAAAATCTTGATTACATTAACATGATGGATTTAACCTTTTCTTACCTAACCTAACATTTTTTGTGTTTTAAGTAAGTATACAGTCAGTGGATAACACTAAACATAATTCGTCTCTAACGTTATAAAATCATAGTAACTAGCATATAACAATTTTATGTTTTTAACTAGGCAATGTCAACATCGGATTGTATATAGTGTTTGTAGTTCTCTCACTATGATTTTTGTTTTACATAGTAAACAATTTAATTCCGAAGAAGCATAGGAAATGGGGCCTGTTACTGTTATACTGGATACAAGTAGATCGATGAGTTTGGCTGCACTTACTGTAATAATGTTGTATGCATAGATGGTATGAGTTTGATGTTAAACTAGATAAGTATATTAAGGTTAAATTTGATAAGTACATTGAATTAGTCATATGCAAGTGCAACATATTATCAGAAGTAAAATGCTGGCACAAAACTATGATATCCGATTGTAAAACGAGTTAGGTTTCTTTGCTTTAGTAAGTATGAGCAGTACACCATACATGCATAGATTTTCTAAAATACATTTTGAATGAATATAGCAGGCAACAACTACTTCATAAATATTTAAATTGTCTAAGTAGACTTCTGCATGTTCTAAGTGGGAGGGGAGAATATAGATATTGAGTAAGAATTTTGACGCACTATGGAAAGAATTTTTTTTATGAAAGCGAGTGAAAGATGAATTACGACAACATATTGAGGCAAAAACACAAAAGTAATCTAAATCTACGTCAATAGCAATAATTATGTTAATCATTAAATTAGTTTTGATGACTGATACTTTTGGATGCTAATAGTGCAATATCTACATCAGTATCCAAAATTATTTTCGGTTATCGAATATTTACATCCATAGAAATGGATGGATATCGGATATTTGTCCGCTTCACTCATTACTAATAAAATTGAAAAAAATGAAAATTTTAATCCAACATAAACTCTTTAAGTAATAACGGTAATATAAATACAAAAAATGAAAAATACAACGATAAACATTAGTTTCTTATATGAATATTCATTTATACATGCATAATATAAATTATCAATTTTATTTATTTTATGTACTTAAATATTTACTTACCACTATTTAGATAAAAGTTAGTGGAATAATTTTTCAATGCAAATATGATCATATTCATTTTCGTTTTTCGGATTTCAAATATTTTTTTCAATTTTAAGCTACGATGGCGGTTGAATTTCGAATTTGTAAGTATCATTGACATACCTACATTGAATAGACAATGAAAGGAAGGAAATGACTTGCTCATTGAAAATAATAATACAAATCTTATGATACATAAATTTCAAATAACCTAAGTGACTAGACGCACGACCACATAAATGTGCATATAAACTTATTTTATTTGTTTAAATGTAAAATAAGTACAGTGAAATTGAACATGGGATATCTCACGCATTTTTAATTCGATTAGCCTGTAAATTTTCTTTAGATCCGTATTAATGAGCAGAACGTAGATGTTGCTCATGTAAATATCGGTTATGTGACTTGAAAAGTTAAATTGAAATTAATGGAAGCTTGATAAAGTACCATTGCAGTTGCTAAGCTTCAAATTTATAATAATTTGAGGTTAATTATTTATAAGTGATGTCTTAAAGTTATTAAATATTTTATCTAATTCATAATGACTAAAAAGAAATTTATTTAGTTATATTATTATTGTTGTTTAAAATTTATTTAACTATACTATTTATGTTGTTTAAAGAGATTTAATTATATTAATTATATTATTTAAAGAGAATTGATTACTTTATTAAGGATGCTTAAGTTAAATAATTTATTTTACTAATGATTTTTTAAAGTTAATCAATTATTTCATTTATGATGTTTAAATGTAGTTAATTTATTTAATAAAATGAGTTTATAAATGATAAATTGTTTTAAAGGAGATTATATTAAGTAAAAGGATTTATTTATAGGTGATTTACAAATGATATTTTTATAAAGGGAATTTACAAGCAACTTTTGTAAAGGAGTTTATTAAGTGATAATTGTAAGAAAGATTTGTAAATGGTGAATTATAAATAAAGAAGGGGATTTATAAGTGATATTTTGATACAAGGATTTTATAAAGAATTTTTATAAAGGAATTGAAAAAGAGAGATTTACAAAGGAGTTTATAAATGGAAACCATCTATATAAGTAGAAAAGAATTCTATAAATAGAAAGGAATTCAATAAATCATTATAGAGATTTATAAAAGAAGTATATAAATAAATTTGGAGATTTAAAAAGAATTTGTAAATATGAAATGGGCTTATAAAAAAGAAATTTTGTATAAGAAATAAGATTGACTTTGAAAATTTATCCTTCTTAAGTATGGTGGTATAGAAACATTTTTTTCCATACTTAACACCAAAGGATGGGATTGGTTTATATTTAGAAATGTTTTAAATAGTATTTTGTTTGTCCCATTTAAATATGAATTGGGAAAAGATGCGATCTTCATTAAGTTTTAGTTAATATACTTATACTGTTGAGATAAATATATAAATATATTTTCTAAATGTTTAAATTAAAATGGGTTTGGTATTATATTTATACCGATGAGATAAGTATATGAATGTTTTTCTAGGTATTGAAAAGAGGATAGGGAACTTGTGTATATATCTTTTTGTGAAAGTATTTTGAATCAAATAATTTTAAGAAAATTTAAAAATCATTAATTAAAGGAGGCATAGTAGATCCCATATTGAATTAAAATCCATGTTCGTTTGTTTGTGTATTTGGAAATAGCCGACTACCAAATCTTGGCCAAAATATAACTTTGGAAATATCTAGGAGAAAAACGTGAGTTATATGGCGTAGTCATCTTCAATGATGTTATACTATGTGTAAATCTCGGTTTGTTCTCCTAAGACAAATGATGAGGAGACCCGTCCGCTAAAATAGTTAGGAGGTGAGCCTTGCTCTTATATATTATCTCTATATTTTTTAAAGAATCGGAGTTGAATTTACCAAAAACCATTGAATGTTGGCTCAAAGTGACCGGGATCTGATAAGTATGAATTATCCAAAAACTGCTTCGAACCAAATTAAGCTTTCGAATTGAAGACATCATGAAGATAGTGAGATCGAAGACGTAACTCTTTGAAGTGAAATGGCTACTTTCTATTGATACTAAGGATGATTCCAAAATGGATGTAGTAAAAGAAGTGCCTTTAGTTTGTTCATAAGCTATGGATGAATTCTAGCGTTGCATTGTCACTTGGAGAACAATGTTTGCATTCTAAGTGGGATTGCTTTCTAAAAGGTAAAACATAGCCTCTAGCCTCAATAACCAAGAATGACTAAAACAAGTGTTATGTTTCAGGCTATGTGGGTCACACCCATTAGGGTATTGTCATCATCATTCTACACACACACACACACACACACATATATATAGACACACACACACACACATATGATTTTGGTTGTACATGACCTCTTGGGAAAGGGTTGCAAAAGTAACCAAGGTGATGAAATATTTGGTACTATCCAGTAAGGGTAGGCCGGTCCAGATTTGGAAGGGGTCCATGTGAGGTCTTGGGTATATTTTTCTAGAGTTGTACTATAGCAGATGGTACCCTAGTAGCCTTGTCATTAATGGAATCCATTCTCAAATAAGTGTCCTTCGGACTTAGTTGTGTACCTATTATGTTGGAATTTAATTAATGTAACAGTTTTAGTTATGGTTCATTATTTATTTGAAACCCTAGACATTATTATAATATCAAAAGATTTCATATGAAATGTTTGGTTATCTTAAGGTAAACCCGTCCGTATTTATGTGCAGCGTTGTCTTACGAGATACACTTATTTTTCAAAGTTTTTATAACATTAAAATCCATTTGAGGTTTATTTCTCATGCTAGTTACCAAACTGATCCACATGTTATTTTCTTATAATGCTCAGGTCAGATCGAGCATATTTTTAGATATAGTGTGGATGCTTTGGAGCTTTAGAAGATGAGCCGGATGCCTCTAAGACGTAGAATTGTGTGTTTTATATTTCCGATGCATTTGTTAGTTCTATTTATCAGCACTTGTGAGGATAGGATGTTATAACTCTAGGTCGATATAAATTAGTTTACTTTTATTTGCTTTATGCGTATTACAGTTATCTTTTATAATGATATGTTGTATATTATATATTACTTGTCATGGTGTGAAATTATATTTTCTTTTTTCTTTCTTTTTCCCTTAATAATCTGTCAATCTGGCACTTGAATGCTTCGTATGTGAATACCGTGGATGTATTTGTGTCGACTTTTGAGGATCGAAAAGGTAGGTTGTTACATGACATCATGTATAGAATCAATGGTACTACAAGGTGGCAGCATCACACACTCAAGTTTGAAATTCCATTTAACTCAGAGGAGGATTCTATTTGTGATATGTCAAAATCTTTGTAAGGTGAGCTAAAAAAAATAACTAATCTGATTATATTGGATGAAGCAGCAAAGACACATAGAAGTACATATGAAGCGGTAGAAAGAACATACAGAGATAATGGAACATACTAGAAATGGAAATGATGGTATTCTTTTTGATAGTAAACCAGTCCTATTCGATGGATACGTAGACAAATATCGCCAGTTATTGACAAAGTGTGAAGGGAGACAATTGTTGGATCATAGATAAACTGATCACGTTTATGGAGCAAATGTAAAATTTTACTCTTATACATAATACATGGCTCACAAGTGATGTTAGAGAATTTAGTAAATGGATAAACCTAGGAGATGGATTGGTACCAACTGTTGCAAAGAATGATAATTAAGAACCAACAGGGGTAAAAAATTTCAATGGAAAAGTTGATTGAATGGGATGATAACCCATGCTAAAAACTTCAGTACATTTATGCAGAATTTGAGAAGAGGTAGCTTGAACCAAACTAACAAAAGTTGATAAAATGGATTCTTCTACCATTAACAAAAATTACGTTTAATTTTGTAATTGTCTAAGTGCTGACTTCGTCTAAAGGTTGGGGTTCTAATAATGCTTCTTCACAATTTAATCAAAATTTATGTCTTCGCAATGGTACATGATTAATTGAAACACAAATTGCAACCAAAGTGGTAGAGATATAAATAGTATTAGGAAATAATACTAGTAAGAAATTTTTAATACCAGGAATAGCATTGGCTTTAGTGGACACAAAATGGCCTGACATCTTTTGGCAGCGTCAATTTTTGGTTAAAACATGTTTTGCAATGGAAATCAACAAAAATTAAGATAAAACATTTAATAGTGTCAGAATTTATTCATCCATATCTATATTCGCTCATGGCTAGTTATATGTCGATGCTTCTCGCATAGCAACACAAAAAGGGTTGAAGATTTAAATAAAATTAAAAACAAAGAAAGAAAGAGCTGCACACAAAATATTATTTACTTAGAAATTTTTAATAAGTTAAAAGGTAATGCCTGAACTCTCTGGTATTTTTTTTAATTGAGTTCCTAACCTCTGAAAATAGCAATTTCTAATTCATTTCAATGTTCATGATATCATGTTATTTGCAGGGTGGAAAAAGAGAGTTATTTAATACATTTCGCACTCTCTTGATGCATCTACACCCAGAAGCGCAATATCAGGGCAATTATTTCTTTTATGGATCAACTTAATGCTATTAATCTAACTTTGATATTAAGTGAATTGATTTTAGGTTTGACTGTTTTTTCTATTCATTACCAAATATTTCCATTTTGTGTTGAATATGAATAATATTTGTGTATTTCTATAAATGTGTATGCATTTTTAACGTGAAATAAATGTTATACAGAACCAAACAGTTACATTTTAGCCTTTTCTTCACCGTGTATGCCACCTTATTGTTTCATATGGTTCATATAATTACATAAACTCCATCATTTTTGCAATAAATTCACATTTATTTTAGAGCAAAAAATTTACATGTTGCACAACGAAAACTCAAAAAAATAAACTAGGATATGCAAATGACGTTCTTGATGGAAAGATTTGTCTTCATTACATGTTATCTTGCTAATCATTATCAATTAAAATCATTTGCACTAAAACTATCGATGGGATATTTGCAAAGTCTGTTGACATGGCTCTTTATTTGCAAATTAATCACATATAGTTTAAGAAGGAAAGGAAATTCTTATTAAAAGATTGAATGTTTGAAAATTATGGTTTTAGTAAGTTTTGAAAAAAATAAGCAATATATGTGTGTGTGTGAGAGCGCGCGCGTGCGCAAATCTCGAGAACTGTTAAGGCTGAATTAATATCAAAATGGGAATGCAAAGATAAAATGCCAGTAATAAACCTAAAAGAAGAAATTGAAATACTCGTACCATCCCAGTCACTAAGAACCATTGTAGTCCTTATTTGAACTGCTATAGGTCCTCCAAAAAAGGAGTTGAGACCCTCCGAAAACTGACAGCACCTATGGCCAGGGATGCACCGATCAATATCAGTAGGACTGACAAGGAAAGCATGAAGGAGTGGCAAAGTTTAATTGAAGATTTAAAAAGTCCTTTGATTTCACCATTATTTTGCTTCATTTTTGAGGTTTTTCCCTTTCTATGACTATGAGTTGCATAATATTCATGAATGAGAGAAACATAGGGCATGGTATCGCTTTGATTGAATTTTTTGCGCTACAAATTTCCTTTCTCACCCTTAGGTTCTAATTCTGATTTCATACCAATGGCCCATTGCTAGGCTGTTTCATAGTTTGCAATCAGGTATCTTGGGTAATGTCAGTTTTGTGGTGACTCAGTAGATGTAGGCACAGAGTTATTGTAATGGTATAAACATTTTGTGGTAATTCATTGATGCAATTCCAATTTATTAAGATAATTTTGTTAATTCATTAACACTAGCTAGGTACTGATATGGTAACACTAATTAGTTCGAAAAATAGACAAAGATATCAATTGCAATTTCTTCGATTAATGCTATAACCTTTTTTCCCTAGCAAATGAGAAAATCAATAAAGAATTAAATCATAAATTGTTCATTTGGTAAAAATAAACTATTTGGACAACTGAAAACAATTATGTATCTGTAAAATTAATTATACTTTCTAAAAATGTAAAAAATAAAATCAACAGACGTTTTGTATTTGACCTCCATTTGTTACTTACAACCCCATTCGAAGGGTTATCCCCTTTATAGTGTTGGCAAATATTTCTAAACTTTTAATTTCTCAAGATTATTCACTTTTGGTTTCTTGTATACATATGAAAATATCATACTACCCTAACATATATATATTTTATTTTATTTTTATTTTTTTATTTTTGCACTAACATTTACCCTAGTAACATATAAAAATAATAGTAATAACAGAAATATAACTACAAATAAAAACTAAAATATAATAATAACAAGCACTATTTTTTATAATATTAATTATATTTTAGCAGGTCTTTTAATGTTGTATAAATTATAAAACATGCTATGATTGATAATTTTTACTGTTCAAATTATTTTTCCGAAGCAAAATGGTAGGGGTCTCTTTCTATTTCCATTTTTTCCAACTTTTCTAAATTTTCTTTTTTAATGCTCCTGTCAGTCTGTCAAAAGTGGAAAGCATTCTATATACTATTTTGGATTGCATTAATCAATGAACACTATTATTTTTTATGTGGTAACTAATTTATCTTATATATGTTATTTTAGGGGTGCAAATATCTACATACACCCTTTGAACACCCTACATCCATTTATTGCCTCACCCAACCATTTACTCCCCTCATCCACCCGCACTCACTTTAATAAGTTTAATTAAACTTAGCCGCATAAACAACTTCTCCTCTTCCTCAAATGTAACTTTTTAAAAAAAATACGGCTATTAATGCCCCAGTTATTGCTCTACACCCCCACTCTTAATTCAATTAAAAAGGTAAGCCCCGCTAATGTCTATTAACCCCCCATTTATTACCATTCTACCCTTTAGCTTCATAGTTAAATCTTTCTCTACCATTCATCTAGTTCCTCTTTTCAGATTTTTACTTGAAAATTTTCTAAAAAATTCGAACATATAGTATAACATAATTTTTATTTTCACTCAAGATTTTGAATTTAGCTTAGATAACTAATCTACTTTTTATCAAGATTTTTATACTTTACCAAAAAAATCATTAAAGCTAAATTTCACATTATGTCATATTTACTTTGATATTTTGTTAAATTTAATTTCTCAAAAATAAAATTGTCTGTTATGTTCGCTTAAATGCTTGAACTCGGGTTTTGATTTTGTTGAATCGTGCTAATAATATGATTTTGATTATAGATATAGTATGTTTGAAAATTTACATATCTTTGGTGATTGAGTAGGAAGACTGACTATCTGATATGATCTCAAAACATGCAGGCAAACATCAGCTGTATAATTTCATGAATGGGTATTTGTGTCTAAAAATATATTTTGTATTTACAAGGGTGAATAAAGGAATAACCGGGGTGTGAATAGAACTACCCTATTAAAAATTCAATCGGAGTAAAAAAAGAACTAAAAACTCTCACGCCCTCGGTTCCTTAGAGTCAACTTCATTTGCCTAATTCTTTGTTAATCAATGCTCTACTTAGATACCATGATGAGGCTAAAGAGTAAGGAAGTGGCTGTTAAAGAAGATGGTAAATATAGCAGTATTATCTTGGTTAAACCATAGAATTGCTTTGAAATTTGATCTGAGACCTAGGTTTGAATTTGCAATCGGAATAAAGTTGAAACCTTATTATTAACATATATAATTTAGGGAAAACTCATGAAATGTAGTTAGGTCAAATTCAAAGTGGCGTAGATGGAAGAACGATGTAGTTTTTGGTTTACCACTAGGGGTTGGAGAAAAAATAGTTGAACGAATATTTTGCAACGTGGTTTTTTTTTCCATTTTGAATAACTAAGCTGTATTTGCAAAAAATAATTCAGGGACTTATTTACTTCCTAGCTTTGAATGACAGAGCTGGAGTTTCCATATTTTTTTGTGAATTACTTGATGATTAGGGAAAATTTATATATAAATGAAAATAGATGTCATTGCGTCATGTGATTATTTCAATATATTTATATTATTCTCCAACTTATACAACATTTCCAACTTGAATTCATTGGAAAGATAATGGTCGTCTAAATAGTAAATGTACTTACTAGAAGAAAAAATGTTTCGAATAAAATAACTATTTAAGGACCGATTCCCACATTAACACCTTGTACGTGTTTGAACTTGCATGGGTTTTTTTAACACTATGGCTGCTGTATTTATGATCTCTTAATAATCAACTTGGTAACAAATAGTTAGTACATATATACACGCACTCCTACTTTGTGTTGATTTTTTTGAATTTAGAATAATCTCTACAATTTTAATGAAAATATTTAGGTGAAATTCTATTGAAATTGATCACATCTTGTTGATGAAAATTATGGGTGGATACAAAATCCAACAATTTTGAAGCACGAGTTCTAATATTTGGTTAGAAAAGGACTTGAAGACTGAAAATATATTGATGTAAGTTTTGGATGACCTGAGTAAATCATTTTCAGTCTTTAGCTCTTTTATCAAATCATTCTAATGCCTTCTTTAACATAACTATTGTTTCAAATTTTTTTCCTGGTCAAACAGTTTAAAAATGATGTGATATTGTTTGGCTTAACAGTATTTCCAAAAACATCACGGTTATGAATTACTAGTTACTCCTATTTAACCAACTAGCATGTCTTTTCAGCCAGTTTGACTAAACAGTCCAATTTGCCAATATTTTAGTTAAATAGCCATATGAAATTTCCTATGGTAAATACTATTTCTTCCCTCTGTTTTGTATACTGACCAAAGTGAGTTTTTGAAGCATTTCTTTGAATTAATTTTAATAGCTTAATAAGTGGTGGTAGGAGTTTGTGTAGATTGCAAAGTCATGCCCGGTACATGTGTCGTCTCACAACATCAGCTTTTGATATCCGAGTTTCGTTTTCGAATACGTCATGATAGGATAAAGGAGCCAAGATTAATTGGACAAAATGATGGAAGCTCAAAGAAGATGCCTCACGGGTGTTTAAGGATAGAGTAATGGGAGAATGGGCATGGAATATGGAAGGAGAAGCAAATCACATGTGGGATGAGATGACAACCCACATTCGAAAAGTAGTTGCTGAGGTGTTTGGGATAACGAAAGGAAATAAACGTGAACCTAAAGATTCGTGGTGGCGTAATAGTGATGTGCAAAAGGCTATCTAAGAGAAGAAGGAATGTTATAAGTGCTTTCATCATCACAAGAGTCAGGAAAACATGCCAAAATACAAAGTGGTAAAGAAGAACGAAAAGAGAGCGGTGAGTGAAGCAAGGGGTCGGACATATGAAGTTTTATATCAAAAGCTAAGTACGAAGGAGGGTTAAAAAAAATATCTATAGGATAGCTAAGCTCCGCAAGAGCAAGACAAGAGACTTCAACCAAATTAAATGCATCAAAGATGACAATAATAGACTTTTGGTAAAGGGCGATGAGATAAAAGATAGATGGAGAGATTACTTCGAAAAGCTATTTAATGAAGAAGCCGATAGCACTACGATCGAGAAAGACGACTCTTTTGATGACACCGGTAGACATTTTGTTTGGAGAATTCAAGAATCCGAGGTAAAGGAGGCGCTAAAACATATGAAAGTAGGCAAGGCATTGGGGCCTGATGACATCCCTATTGAGGTGTGGAGTTGCCTTGGAGATGCAGGGATAGCCTGGCTAACAAAGTTGTTCAATAATATTTTCAAATAAAATAAGATTCCAGATGAGTGGAGGAGAAGCATATTAGTTTCAATTTTTAAGAATAAAGGAGATATTCAAAGTTGCACAATCTACAAAGGAATTAAGCTTATGAGTCATACAATGAAGCTTTAGGAGAGAGTCATTGAACATCGATTGAGAAGAATGACAAGCGTTTCAAAAAACCAATTTGGTTTCGTGCCTGGAAGGTCGACCACGGAGGCGATTTTCTTGATAACACAACTTATGGAGCGGTTTAGGAAGCAAAAGAAGAATCTACATTTGGTATTTATCGATTTGGAGATGCTTATGACAAAGTACCGAGAAAGGTTATGTGGTGGGCTTTCGAAAAGAAGAGAGTCCCAACAACTACATTACATTTATCAAGGATATGTACTTTGATGTTATGGCTAGTATCAGAGCATGCGATGGTAAAACTAGTGACTTCTCCATTAACATAGGATTACATCAAGGGTCAGCTTTGAGCCTCTACATTTTTTCCCTAGTGACGGATGAGGTTACGAAGGGTATACAAGGTTTGATTCCTTGATGTGTGCTCTTTGCTGATGATGTTGTGCTAATTGATGAAAGTGAGATTGAGGTTGATAGACAATTGGAGCCGTGGAGACAGATTTTAGAATCAAAGGGTTTTAGGTTAGCAAAACTAAAACGGAGCATATGAAGTGCGTCTTCAGCGATGTCTATAACGACCCGATATTTTCAACCATTCGCATCCATACGTGCCGGATTTGAATTGCTCAAAATACCAGATTGTTAATTTATATTTGGCAAAACTCGGCATATAAAGTAAATAAAATAATCATAGAATCACAGACATAGGGTAATATAACAATAATGTAGCGGAAACAAGAGAATAGTAGTTCATGAAGCTACTATATATATAACAGAGTTAAATAAGATACAAAGAAGTCTCGAATACAATAGTCAAATATAAGATCAGTATACATCACTCGAATCAACTGAATATCTGAACCTGGATAGATAGCTAGATTTCCAAGCGAAGCTCTAACTCCAAAGGTGAGTCTCGAAAGCTGAACCACTCAGTCTGACCCGAGCTTAAAGCAAAACACAAAACACTCGAGTCGGGATTAACATTCTTATATCAATAAATCCAACCCAAGTGAAATAACAACTGAAATACCGGTAACTTAAAGGATGTTTGGGATAACCATCCTCTAAGGATCCGTTGAATTATCTACTATGTAGTAACATACGCTATTATAATAATGTTTAAAGTAAAATATATTATATTTATAGATAGCGTTAAGGCGTTACCAATATCTCCCTTAACACATTTTATAGTGCCAAAAGTCTATACTGTACCGTTGTACCTCCAGGTCGGGAGACTAGCACAAATACTCCATAGGTACGACACAAATCAAACTCGTAGTAAAGCACGATAGGGTAGGTGACACGGCACAACTAGGCAATGGCAGGGTAGATATACCGATGGTAACGCGTAGCAGCCACTACCACCCACCTCGAGCCACACTCCCAAAAAAATCAAAGGTGCACCCAATCAATCACAAAGTAATAGAATGGTATCGAAGGAGTGTGTTTGATCAGAGGAGCTACCTCATTAGCCCATCAATTGCTCCTGTTTTAGCCGCCTTATGCCAACTCACAGGAGTCGGGTTCACATATATACCTTAATAGAACGTCGCCACCATCCTACTTCATTCTGGAATCTCCACCGCGTACACGGTTGTCAAAGTCGTTTTCGGAGTTGGCAGAGAGTATGACAACCTCCGATCCCGGTCTCTTTAACAACCAAACGTTATTATAACATCTTGGTCATTTCAAAATAGTTTATACTTTAAAACCAAAATATCATTGCCATTTCAAACAATATCATTATGGCATCATTTCCATTTCAAAACCAAATACGATATCATTTCCATTTCAAATATATCCTTTTCCAAAATCATAGCATTTTCCAAAGTCATAACACTTTCGAAACTAAACACTTGAAATTAAAACACTTTCGAAACATAATACTTGAAATCATAATACTTCCTACTTAACTGATTTAAATATTAAATTAGTATACATATAATAAAATTGTTTTCCTCAAATTTCACAAATCAATTCCAAATCAACTCGAATTCAAAAATTCAAATCTAATCAGATCTCAAATCATTAATTCCATTTTAGCTTTTAAATAAACCATTCAAAAATTATATCGATTTCAAATACAGATTTGAACCACAAATAAACCATTTCAAAATATATATTTCAAAGCTTTAAATATTCTATAATTTCAAAACTAAATGTGATAATTTTATATATATCTTAATTCAATTTACTGTTATTTAGTTTTGAAATATTTACTTAATAAATTCAATATCATTTGAATAAAACTCAAACTTGAACGATTTATTAATCTCTTTAAACCAACATCAAGTTATAAAAATCAAATCCTTTAAAATCTCATATTCGATAAGTTCCAAATCGATTTTCATTAAATATAATTCTTAATTAAATACAATTTCAAATCAACTTCAAAATCCATCTTCTCAACTTTAATTTATTAAAAATCATTTTAAAACTCTACATTAAAATATAATTTAAAAAAATACTTAACCATATTATATTTTAAAAAACTCAAATTTTTATTTTTAAACTTATTTTGTATTAAAACAAATTTATACATAGCTTAAAATCAAGAATTTAGCTATATATAAAATAATATTTATATAATATCAAAACCAATATCCATATAAACTATATATTTCTTTTCAAACCATAGAAATCATTTTCAAAATATTTATATATAGACCAGCGGTGTCTGTATATAATTTTCTATCCTATGACCAAGTACTACGGATATTTATCATTTCAATCCGCAACTTAAATTTATACGGGTATATATCATTTCAACCCGCAATTCCAAATTCAATTCAAATGAAAATCTCTTGGGTCTATCATTTAAACCCATGGTGATTCTATACTAACAGGGAAGTTGCAAACTGATAACAGATATGATAATAATATAATAGGCATATATCATCAGTATAAATAACAGATGATGGTGTGTCAGATGTCACAGTGAACAGATACAGGTAATAGCATATATATAACAATGCAAATAACTAACAGCAGCATATTTCAATTTTCAATTGAAATCAAATCTAATAAACATAAGAGCATTAATCGCGAGTGATTGCTCACCTTTCGAGGCTAGAGATGAAAGAGAATGAGGCGTGTTGCAAATCCACGCACGAATTTTAAAGTAAAGCACGATAGACATGAGTTCGATGGACAAAGCTGGTAGACATGAATCGATGAGAATTAAATTAGCTTGATATAAACTAAAAATATATACCTTATAATATTATTAATTTTCCTAAACCAATATTCAAATAAAATACGTATTAAATATATATATATATATATATATATATATATAACATCAAATAAACCCTTGTTTTATCTTCAAAAAAAAATCAAACTGATATGCATATACAACTATATAACTTTATATAAAACTTAATATACCTTAGACGTATTTTTATATCAAATCCATACTTCAAAAATCATTATTATATTAATATAATATATATATATATATTATACCACACTCAAAATGATATGTATACCGTAACTTATATGTATATATATATATAAAACAAACAGATCTCTACCAAAACTTTCATAACCCATATATTAAGCATAAACTTATAATTACCAATCATATATATAAAACTATAAATACTAATATATTTACCCGCCTACAAAATGTTACAATAGTATATATTATATATATATACACACATCAGATCACAAAAACATATTCAACCTACATACAGAAAGAAACTGCTTGCATAATATATAAACTAAACTCACATCATACATAGTAATATATAAGACATATAATTTACACAATATTTATATAGAATCAATACTTAATAAAAATCAATATATATTAATATATACAGGTTTATAAAACATATACAGTCAACAACTTACTTTTATACAAACAACAACTAATCAAATATGTATCATATTTTTTTATGATAAAATATACTAAACATAATACATAGCAATATACGTAACTTATATATATTTATAAAACAACAATCTATACTATATATACTAAGTACGGTAACATATATACAACTTAGTATATTATCATATTTAAACCGCATATTTCATATATATACAATTTTTAAACTAATACATTAAAACCCAAAAGATAAAATGTATGTATGTATATATATAGACTGACATTCATTTATAGGTATATAACAAACAGATATAAATACACTAACTCATATATTAAAAAAAAATATAATATATATATATATACAGTACACATGAAATCCCTTCTTAAAACTAATATTTTGCATTATATTAATAAACATTGTAACAGAAGAAGTATGACTCATCAATGCTTATCACTGTACTATTTTATTTAACATGTATACAAAAGAAAACAATATAAAATAAATACACATATATACAATAAACAGAATAACTATAAATCTATATATAGACTTTTTTTACAGTATACTTATATAATACTTTTGTAACGTTAAAATATAAAAATATAATACCTTGAACTTATCTACAAATATAAGAAGAGATGCTGCCTGTATAGATGGGCTGTCTACCAGGCATGGATGGGAGGGCCGTTTGAAGAGGAAGAAGGCGAGCAAGGAGGAACAGGTCGAGGCAAGGAAGTGGTGAGACGTCTAACAAAAGTGGAGGTGAGGGTGCGAGGCTTAGGGTGCAGGTTTGGACTTGCATGCAACTAGGGTGCATGTGGCGGTGAGGTTGAGCAAATGGTGGAAGGCGGAAAAGAGGTCGCGTGTGAATTATTGACTGCGAAGTGGAGTCGCGGGAAGGTGGCTGCTATGCGCTCGCTTGTGGGGGAGCCGAGCTTCCGCAAGTTGATGGAGGATATATAATCTCTTCTGTGGCAGAACCGAAAAAAATACAAAAGGAAGAGGGGAGATGAAAGTGGGATGAAGTAGATGAAACGAATAGAATTTTATAAAGTGAACTGGTGGAAAATCAAAAGTCACCAGTTGAATTTTTGAATTTATAAATATGCAATGGCTATAGGGTTATGCACGGTGAGCAAATGAATGGTCAGGGGAAGTTTAAAAGCTAAAATTTTGGAACCGATACGGTCGACCGTTACACGGTTTCCACGGTGTATCGGACTTCAAAACACAGAACTGAATATACCGTAGAGATCAGCACGACGAGACGATCAAAATGGTATACAACTATCAGTGGTACGATCATCCTATCAAAAGTCGATAATAGATACCGATATACATTGCTATTCCATATGGAAAAATCCAGACGGAGCTAGAAACGTCCGAATTTCGCAGTCTGATTCAGAGTGTTCTAAATAAATTTTCTCATGTTGACATATTTAGGTTTCAGAATACTTTTAAATTCAAATGTTATTAACCGATTTAAATTTAAATAAAACTTCACAATAAAATAAACTTCAATATTATCAGATGAAAATTTACCATTGCTATGTTTAAATAAATGTATTCCAAATAATAAATTTTCAACTCAAAATTTTATTTAAAATTTCACAAAATTTCATATTATTAAATAAATAAAACCACTAAAATTTACGGGTCGTTACACTCTTCCCCACTCAAAACTTTTCGTCCTCGAAAAGGAGGGAGGTAGGAGAATAGAAACAACCAGAAATATAAATAGATCTGAAATTCAAAATAACAATTAATTTAATATCATATAATAGTTCAATTAATTAATGTTTGATACACAAGGTTTCTTTCAAAATAAAATTTTATTTAATTTGTCTCATTTACTATTCAATCTACTTATTATCCTATTTATCTCTATTAACGTTTTATAATTAAAAGTTAACCATATAACATTTATTATAAACACTCAAATTTTATTTATAAAAAAATTATTTAACATCATTTTACATTGTAAATTATTCAATTACATATTCAACTTCTGAATAATTTAGGTAAGTTATATCAGAATGAGATTGGGTAATTTACAAGTAAAATTTTCCCAATTTAGTTGTTTCAGGTTTTTTTCCTTCTCTATTCAAAACTTTAACTTTATTTATAATTGAGATCATCCTTAACACAAATTTTAGAATTTAAATTTCCGATTAATTTTAAACCATTTAGAAATAAATATTTATATTAAATATCAAATCAAATCTCAAGTCATACTTTAGAAATTCCAGTCAAATTTGTTTTCGGAACAAAGTGTAGCAAAGCTACACAATGGTCTCTCCACTTCGAAACTCGAAAATGAATGTCGATGATTCTGCGGTCATTACCGAAATTATTTTCCAGCGACAAAAGAGAAGAGCACTGATTTTAAACAGTTAAAAATTCTTTGAAACAATTCTTATTTGAAAATACTTTAAATAATATACACCTTAAAACTTTAAAACCAGAGTATGAAACATCGGAAATTAAATTCTCAAGTTCTTGATTTAAATACATTTCACATTCCAAATCAAATTATAACAAAGTTTTATAAATTCATTTATTTATATTATGCAATAGTCAATGGTTTACAAAATAATAAATGAAAACCAATTATTATCATTTTGACAACCAATTCATTTAACAATTCAACTTTAGAAAATTATACTTATATATATAATCTAATTGTACAAAATCTATTTCTTTTACCAAAATTTTGAAAATATTATTGTGTTAGTTTGTTCTGTTCAAGTGTTTTGGAAATCCTATTGATAGCGTTGATCAAACGAATCGGTCAAAAACCCAAATCAACATCAACAACTCAAACAACACAATATATATATAAAACATTTTAATTTGCAAATACACTTCTTTGCTCGACGATACAAGAATGGATTTCAAAACAAATATAGAAATTCAAATTTGGTGGACTCAAATCAAAGAGAATTTTGATTCAAAGATAGATTGGAAACAAAGATAAGATGATTAACTAACAAAATAGAAAGATGGATAAGTTTATTAAATCGTCGGCAACCTTAACTGAGTCAACCGAGACTTCAAGAATAAGGTCGATGCAGAATTTTGATGTAAATCGACATTCGATCTCAAGAGATAGAATTCAGACATAGGAAAAGATAACATCGTAAACCGAGGATACAGAAATCTTCGATGAATCAATGCTTGTTATAAAGGAGATTCGCCCCTTTACAAATCATTCGAAGATTGGCGAGACCGCCGAGTTATTATAGAGATTGTTTGAAGTGGAGTTATGAGATATTCCAAAATACGAAAAGGGAGAGATAGAGATTGAATTTGAACCGAAGGGAACGTTCCTAAATTTCGAAGGAAACCGAATCAAGAGGAAAAATTTCAAGCTCGAACGAAAGTGATTTTATAATTAAATCTACTATATATGTTGAATTTTACCTAAAACCAAAGTTTGATACCAAATGTAACGACCCAATATTTTCAAACATTTGCATCCACACATGCCGGATTTGAATTGCTCAAAATACTAGATTGTTAATTTTTATTTGGCAAAACTCAGCATACACAGTAAATAAAATAATCATAGAATCACGGACACAGAGTAATATAACAATAATGTTGCGGAAACAAGAGAATAGTAGTTCATGAAGCTACTATATATATAACAGAGTTAAATAAGATACAACAGAAGTGTCGAATACAATAGTCAAATATGAGATCAGAATACATCACTAGAATCAACTGAATATCTGAAACTGGATAGATAGCTGGATCTCCAAGCGAAGCTCCAACTCCAAAGGCGAGTCTCGAAAGCTGAACCACTCAGTCTGACCCGAGCGTAAAGAAAAACACAAAATACTCGAGTCAGGATTAACATTCTTATGTCAATAAATCCAACTCAAGTGAAATAACAACTAAAAAACAGGTAACTTAAAGG
The DNA here is from genome assembly GCA_030765085.1 of Allium cepa. Lineage (NCBI taxonomy): Eukaryota > Viridiplantae > Streptophyta > Magnoliopsida > Asparagales > Amaryllidaceae > Allium > Allium cepa. The sequence continues at coordinate 8,675,445 of CM060941.1, forward strand.
ATGTTTGGGATAACCATCCTCTAAGGATCCGTTAAATTATCTATTATGTAGTAATATACGCTATTATAATAATGTCTAAAGTAAAGTATAATATATTTAAAGATAGCGTTAAGGCGTTACCCATATCCCCCTTAACACATTTTATAGTGCCTCCATACAGTACCGTCGTACCTCCAGATCGGGAGGCTACCACAAATACTCCATAGGTACGACATAAATCAAACTCGTAGTAAAGCACGATAGGGTAGGTGACACGGCACAACTAGGCAATTCCAGGGTAGATATACAATTACACTTTCGAAACGGTGGTAACGCGTAGCAGCCACTATCGCCTACCTTGAGCCACACTCCCAAAAAATATCAACGGTGCACCCAATCAATCACAAAGTAATAGAATGATATCGAAGGAGTGTGTTCGATCAGAGGAGCTACCTCACTAGCCCGTCAATTGCTCCTGTTTTAGCCACCTTATGCCAACTCACGGAAGTCGGGTCCATAAATGTACCTTAATAGAATGTCGCCACCATCCTACTTCATTCTGGAATCTCCATCACATACACGGTTGTTAAAGTGGTTTATGGAGTTGGTAGAGAGTATGACAACTTCCGATCCCGGTCTCTTTAACAACCAAACGTTATTATAACACCGCGGTCATTTCAAAATAGTTTATACATTAAAACCAATATATCATTGTCGTTTCAAACCATATCAATATGGTATCATTTCCATTTCAAAACTAAATACGATATCATTTCCATTTCAAATATATCCTTTTCCAAAATCATAGCATTTTCCAAAGTTATAACACTTTCAAAACTAAACACTTGAAATTAAAACACTTTTGAAACATAACACTTGAAATCATAATGCATCCCACTTAACCGATTTGAATATTAAAATAGTATACGTATAATAAAATTGTTTTCCTCAAATTTCACAAATTAATTCCAAATCAACTCGAATTCCAAAATTCAAATTTAATTAGATCTCAAATCATTAATTCCAATTTAGCTTCTAAATAAACCATTCAAAAATTATATCGATTTCAAAACAGATTTCAACCATAGATAAACCATTTCAAAATATATATTTCAAGGCTTTAAATATTCTATAGTTTCAAAACTAAATGTGTTAATTTTACATATATCTTAATTCAATTTACTATTATTTAATTTTGAATTATTTACTTAATAAATTCAATATCATTTAAATGAAACTCAAACTTGAACTATTTATTAATCACTTTAAACCAACATCAAGTTATAAAAATCATATCCTTTAAAATCTCAAATTCAGTAAGTTCCAAATCAATTTTCATTAAATATAATTCTTAATTAAATACAATTTCAAATCAAATTCAAAATCCATCTTCTCAACCTTAATTTATTAAATATCATTTTAAAACTCTATATTTATAATTTAAATAAATACTTAACCATATTATATTTTAATAAAATCAAAGTTTTATTTTTAAACTTATTTTATATTAAAACAGATTTATATATAGCTTAAAATCAAGAATTTAGCTATATATAAAAAAATATTTATACAACATCAAAATCAGTATTCACATAAAACCTTATATTTCTTTCCAAACCATAGAAATCACTTTCAAAATATTTATATATAGACCAGCGGTGTCTATATATAATTTTCTATCATATAGTCAAGTGATACGGGTATTTATCATTTCAATCCGCAGTTTAAATTTATACGGGTACATATCATTTCAACCCGTAATCCCAAATTCAATTCAAATAAAAATCGCTTGGGTCTATCATTTCAACCCATAGTGATTCTATACTAACAGGGAACTTGCAAACTGATAACAGATATGATAATAATATAACAGGCATATATCATCAGTATAAACAACAGATACATGTAATATCATATAAATAACAATGTAAATAACTAACAGCAGCATATTTCGATTTTCATTTCAATTGAAATCAAATCTAATAAATATAAGAACATTAATCGCGAGTGATTGCTCACCTTTCGAGGCTAGAGATGAACAAGAATGAGAAGAGTTGCAAATCCAAGCACAAATTTCAAAGTAAAGCACGATAGACATGAGTTCGATGGACAAAGCTGATAAACATGAATCGATGAGAATCAAATCAGCTTGATATAAACTAAAAATATATACCTTGTAATATTATTAAGTTTCCTAAACCAATATTCAAATAAAATACGTATTATATATATATATAACATCAAATAAACCCTTGTTTTATCTTCAAAAAAAATCAAACTGATATGCATATACAACTATATAACTTTATGTAAAACTTAATATATATTGGACATATTTTTATATCAAATCCATACTTCAAAAATCATTATTATATTAATATATTTATATTATACCACACTCAAAATAATATGTATACAGTAAATTATATATATATAACAAACAGATCTCTACCAAAACTTTCATAACCCGTATATTAAGCATAACCTCATAATTACCAATCATATATATAAAACTATAAATACTAATATATTTACCTGCCTATAAAATGTTACAGCAGTATATGTATTATATATATACACACACATCAGATCACAAAACGTATTCAACCTACATATAGAAACAAACTGTTTGTATAATATATAAACTAAACTCACATCATATATACTAATATATAAGACATATATTTTACACAATATTTATATAGAATCAATACTTAATAAAATTCAATATATATTAATATATACAGGCTTATAAAACATATATAGTCAATAACTTACTTTTATACAAACAACAACTAATCAAATATGTATCATATTTTTTTTATAATATAATATACTAAACACAATACATACCAATATACGTAACTTAAATATATTTATAAAACAACAACCTATACTATATATACTAAGTACTGTAACATATATACAACTTAGTACATTATCATATTTAAACCGCAGATTTCATATATATATATATATGGTTTTTAAACTAATACATTAAAACCCAAAAGATTATATATATATATATATATAGACAGACAGACATTCATTTATAGGTATATAACTAACAGATATAAATACACTAGCTCATATATTAATATATATATATATACACACAGTATACACGAAATCCCTTCTTAAAACTAATATTTTGCATTATATTAATAAACATTATAGCAGAAGAAGTATGACTCATCAATGCCTATCATATTTTATTTAACATGTATACAAAAGAAAACAATATAAAATAAATACATATATATACAAAAAATAGAATAAATATATATATATATATATTGACTTTTTTACAATATAATTATATAATACTTTCATCACTTTTAAGTATATAAATATAATACCTTGAACATATCTACAAACATAAGAAGAGATGCTGCCTGGATAGATGAGCTGTCTACGAGGCATTGATGGGAGGGCTGTTTGAAGAGGAAGAAGGCGAGCAAGAAGGACCAGGTCGAGGCACGGAAGTGGTGAGATGCCTGACAAAAAGGGAGTTGAGGGTGCGAGGCTTGGAGTGCGGGCGGGTTTGGAATTGCGTACAACTAGGGTGCACATGGCGGTGAGGTTGAGCAAATGGTGGAAGGTGAAAAAGAGGTCACCGGTGAATTATTGACTGCGAAGTGGAGTTGCGGGAAGGTGGCTGCTACGCGCTCGCATGTGGAGGAGCCGAGCTTCCGCAAGTTGATGGAGGAAATATAATCTCTTCTGTGGCAGAACGAAAAAAAAATATAAAAGGAAAAGGGGAGATGAAAGTGAGATGAAGTAGATGTAACGAACAGAATTTTATATAGTGAACTGGTGGAAAATTAAAAGTCACCAGTTGAATTTTTGAGATTACAAATATGCAGTGGCTATAGGGTTATGCACGGTGAGCAAATGAATGGTCACGGGAAGTTTAAAAGTGAATATTTTGGAACCCACGGTCGACCGTTTCACGGTTTCCACGGTGTACCGAACTTCAAAACACAGAATTGAATATACCGCAGAGATCAGCACGACGAGACGATCAAAACGGTATACAGCTATCAGTGGTACGATCATTCTATCAAAAGTCGATAATCGATACCGATATACGTTGCTATTCCGTACGGAAAAATCCACACGGAGATAGAAACGTCCGAATTTCGCAGTCTGATTCAGAGTGTTCCAAATAAATTTTCTCATGTTGACATATTTAGGTTTCAGAATACTTTTAAATTCAACTGTTATTAACTGATTTAAATTTAAATAAAACTTCACAATAAAATAAACTTCAATATTATCAGATGAAAATTTACCATTGCTATGTTTAAATAGACGTATTCCAAATAATAAATTTTCAATTCAAAAGTTTATTATTTAAAATTTCACAAAATTTCAATTTGTTAAATAAATAAAACTGCTAAAATTTACGGGTCGTTACACTCTCCCCTACTCAAAACTTTTCGTCCTCGAAAAGGAGGGAGGTAGGAGAATAGAAACAACCAGAAATATAAATAGATCTAAAGTTCAAAATAACAATTAATTTAATATCATATAATATTTCAATTAATTAATGCTTGATACACAAGGTTTCTTTTAAAAGAAAATTTTATTTAATTTGTCTCATTTACTATTCAATCAACTTATTATCCTATTTATCTCTATTAACATTTTATAATTAAAAGTTAAGTGTATAACATTTATTATAAATACTCATATTTTATTTATAAAAAAAATCATTTTACATCATTTTACATTGTAAATTATTCAATTACAAATTCAACTTTTGAATAATTTAGGTAAGTTATATTAGAATGAGATTGAGTAATTTACAAGTAAAATTTTCCCAATTTAGTTGTTTCAGGTTTTTTTTCCTTCTCTATTCAAAACTTTAACTTTATTTATAATTGAAATCATCCTTAACACAAATTTTAGAATTTAAATTTCTGATTAATTTCAAACCATTTAGAAACAAATATTTATATTAAATCAGTTATACATAACTTCCGACCAAAATATATTATGATAGTGCTCGGCAATGTCATAAAAATGGTAGGCATACTTATACATAACTGGTAAATGAACATTAAGGAAACTTTTACTGGGAACCATATGTTGCAAAATTTAAACATTTTCGGTGTAAAACATTGAAACTTAAAATCAATTGCTTGAAATATGACAACAAATAACCGCTTCAGTTCATCAAAATTAAAGCATTTTTTTAAATCCTAAAATAATGTTCGGCAGAACATGACGAGTGTTGATCTTTTATTATCGTTATTTGGTTTTTTTTTACTTATAACATTCTTTTTTCACATTTTAATATATATTTCATACGAATTCTACGTTTCCGTTTAAATTGAAAAGTCCAAGCAATTTCATTCAACATCCCAAGGTTGATATTAATTGTACGCAACAGCGAAAACTTTTTTGGTTAAAATGAGAAAAGTGAAGTTCCAAAAACATGGTAGCAACAAAAGGGAACATATTTGTATTAAAGTAAAAAATTTGCAAATCGAGCCATAAGGGTAGCTGAAACAAAAATTAGTGAAAGAAAAGAGGATAAATGACCAAGTGTAGTAACTTATAATATCATACCGTACAAGATTGCGATGGAGGTATGCAGCTTTACCGTAAAGAAAACATAAGCCTACATGCACATAGCAGTGTGAACATTAGTCATCAAGAATGTTTACCTATGCTAAACAAAAAAATTCATTCAAATATCAAATTTTACAGCATTACTTCCAAAATTACGAGAATAAAGGTCACTACAAGAAAGGTTTCGTATAGCGACGGAGCCTAGCGACGGCTAGCGACGGCTAAAAAAAGCGGCCGTCGGTAGCCATCGCTAGACGTCAATATACAGATCCAAGCCGAGAGCAGCAGATTCACTTCACTTGCTCCCCCAAAACCTTCCTCCTTCCCACAATCCGTCGCCCCCCGTCACCGTAGCCGCCGCCCCAGCCTTCAACGCCTCCAAATCACCCAAATTTGTGTCGGTATGCTCCTAATCTCTTGTTTGAATGTAAATTTGATGTTTTTAGGTTTAGTTTAAACCCTAATTCAATTATGATTTGTTGTAAAATTGAGATTTGTTGTTAAATTGGTTATTAGTAGTGTTGTTAAATTAGGTATTAGTAGTGTTGTATGTTGATTTGGTGGATTAATTAGTTTATTATCATGAACTTGAATTAAGTATTACATTAATTAGTTTATCATGATCAAGTTGAATAAATGGTTGATGTAGATAATTAGTGTTGGCGATTAACATGGTTAGTTGTTTTAGGTGAAAAAATAGTGTATATTAATGATTAACTTGGTTATTGATAAATTTACATGAAAGTATTTCATAGTTTATGAAATTGATAAATTACAAATTTAAATTGTTAAGTGAATTTAAATTGACAAATTTTTATTTAATAATTAGTTTTTTATTGTTTTCTAATTATCTATTTGATAATTAGAATTTGTTGTTTTCTAATTATATTCATTGATAATTCTTATATTTACCATGTTGATTGAGCGACGGCTAGCGACGGCAAGCGACGGCCATTTAATATTTTAGCGATGACTAGCGACGTCTAGTGACGGCCAAAATGCAAAAGGTTGTATATATTGTAAAAAATAAAGTTTGTACAAAAAAATTAAGAAATGAATATGAGAACATTAAAATTCTGCAAATATCTAATTTATTTAAAAATAGATTAGGAAATGACTTTAAAAACAACTGATATTGTACTAAAATCGATTTTGTAAAGAAATTAAGAAATGAATATAACAACAACAAATAGTCACATAAAATCTATGTCGTAAAAAAATAAAGAAATGAATATTGAACTAAAATTGTTAATTGAATGTTGAACTAAAATTTAAATACCCAAATTTTTGAAATAAAATATAAATAGTTGAAACATTGTCCAAATTTGAAAAGAACAACAATATTTAATAAAATTTTAAGAAATTTTTTTATCCCTTAGATTGGCTTTGGCCCCGTCTGGCAAGTGTTGTATATGATCGTTATATGGATGTTCGTTTTGCAACGGAACGGACATTTATTTTCATCTGATACAATATTATCGGATTTGTCCCTGTATTGGACAAGTTACAAATACAATAAATTAATTACATATTATAAATCATTTCATTTTAAACGGTTATAAAATTTCGACAGCACTTCCTTTACGTTCCCTGTGTGCACGCATTCGTGTACGATACAGGGAACATAATGGAAGTGCTGCCGAAATTTTGTTGAACCGTTTAATCTGAAATGATTTATAAAATGTAATTACATTATTGTGTTTGTAATGGGAAGTAGGATGACTGACCACCGAAGTGAAAACCAAAATATCAAAAAATAAAAAATAAAGTGAAGTTTATATTTTGAATTTTCTAGAACGATGAATTGTTTACAATGGAGAATGGTTGAAAATTAATGATTTAAATTGTGTAACATACATTTTCAAATCAGGAAAAATGTTTAATTATTTTCTCGACCGTACATGGATGTATGAAGTCAGAACTAGAAAGAAGCGATCAATAAAGCAACATTTCTACAACGGTGTACATGAATTTATTAGATTTGCTAAATCTAATAACCGAAACAATACAGAAATTCGTTGCCCGTGTAGTAAGTGCCAACATTTGAAGCATTGGAAACCGGATATAGTTGAAGTACGTTTGTATCAATATGGTTTCGTGCCTGATTATTATTTCTGGGATCGTCATGGAGAACTGGTTGAACCTACACCTAATACTGAAGTTTTAGAGGACGGTAATATGATGACGAATCTGATAGAAAATATGGTGGGTGATGCAGCACAATCCATGTTTCCTACAACTGAAGCTGTCGATGAAGACGAAAATGTCGAAGAAGAACCGACTGCGGGAGCTAAAAAATATACGATTTGTTGGATTTTGCTAAGAGGCCGTTGTGGGACGGATGTGAAAGCGGAACCGAACTTTCAGTAACCGCTGAATACATAACTATGAAATCAAAATTCAACCTTACGGAAGCTGCATTTACAGCAGTTGTACAAGCTGCAAAACGAAACATGCCACCCAATAATCTTATGTGCGATAGTCATTATAAAGTAAAAAAAAATGATGTCCGCTTTCGGTCTACCGTACGAGAAGATAGATGCATGTGTGAAAGGTTGCATGTTGTATTGGAAAGACGGCGTTGACCTTAGAAAATGCAAAATATGTAACGAAGAAAGATACAAACCAAGAAAGAAGAAAGGGAAATAAGTCTCGTACAAGAGAATGCATTATTTACCATCACTCCCAGACTTCAAAGATTATATGCATCTTCTACTACGGCCTGTCATATGCGATGGCATACTGTGAGAACAGCGGAAGAAGGGACTTTGATACATCCATCCGATGGTGAAGCATGGAAATATTTCGATAAGACTTATCCCGTATTTGCTGAGGAAAGCCGTAATGTCAGACTTGGTTTATGTACGGATGGATTTTCACCATTTTCACAGTTTGGTAGTAAATATTCATCCTGGTCAATTATCGTTACTCCGTATAATTTACCTCCATGGATGTGTATGAAGACACCATATATGTTTCTCACCACTGTCGTTCCCGGCCCTCATGATCCAACCCAAGGAATTGATGTTTATTTACAATCATTGATCGAAGAGTTGAAGAAACTGTGAAATGAAGGAGTCGAAACTGTGGTGGCTCCAATCCTTTCAGGAGCACAAGAGAGAGCTGGTAATTAAATTTATAAACTGTGTTTACATTTTATTACAATATTTTATAATCAGATTAGCAATAATATTTATATATTTTCAGGCCGCGAGATACAACCGCGAGCCCACTATGGCCGAGCTGTTCAAGGCCACGCATGCCGTGGAGAGGACTGACGAAGAGGGCAATGTTTCGTACGAGTGGACGGATGACAAATCTCAATCCGTAATGGTAAATTAATTTACCATTAATAACAATGTTTTGTCTTATTTTGTTTTCAAAATTTTGAAATTCGGTTTTTATCGTGTAAAACAATTGTTTGTAATCGCAGGAGAGGTACGAAGCAGAGCGGCTCGTGTAGCACAGTCCACTGGTCGGAAAGAGCTTACGTTAGAGAAGGAGAACCATATTTGGGATGTTATTATTGACCCGCATTCTCGGACCAGTCGACGATATAGTTATGGAAATGTGGAGGTAAATTTTGACATGTACTAATATATAAATTTACTTATGCATATGAATAGTTAAATAATTTTAATAATATTATATATATACTAATATATAAATAATTATGAATTATTTTACAGGCGATGAGAATGCAGAGTGCATACAGGAGGTCACAGCAAGAGGCGGAGATTGCTCAGTTGAGGGCGACAGTGGAAGAAATAAATGATTGGAGGAAGTGTTTCTTTGAGCAACAGCTGGATGATCGGATTGCAGCTTATTTGCAACAGCATGGGAGGATGCCTGGAGAGGACGGCAGCGATGGCGAGGAGTAGGTATGTTTGTTTGCTCATAGTTTGGTATATACACATTTTGGTTGGTTTGGTGTATATATATTTCAGGATATTATGCATATATTTTGATCACTTCTAGTTAATGGATTTGGTTGGATATTATGTGTATATATATGTTGGGATATTATGTAGAAATTACGGTTTACTATGTACATATTCTGGTTAATGGATTTGGTTGGATTTGAAAATGAGATTTGGTTGGATTTGAAAATGAGATTTGGTTGGATTTGAAAATGAGAATTGGTTGGATTTTATATTGTTTGAATGTATAGTGATGTTATACGATGGATATATGATGGTTATAGTTGATGAATATAGTGTATAGCGGTTGTTTGGTTCAGATTGGCTGAAGTGTACATGGGCTGTGCAGGTGCACTGAAATTTACCCGGGGTAGCGACGACCAATTTTTTCCGGTTAGCGATCCGTCGCTATTTATGTGACGGAGCCATCGCTAAAGCCGTCTACTATTGGGCGACGACCAATATAGCGATGGCTTTTAGCGTCGGCTAGCGACGGCTCACGACGGCCGGCGACGGCTAAAAGTCGTCGCTATCTGGTGCCGTTCTTGTAGTGGGTGTTGAAGATAGGGAGATTGAGTTTAGATATAATATAATATATTTGAATGGCTTATTTTATCAAAGTATCAACAAATTTTTTTTAGTGCATTTAAATAACTACGGGAATTTTTTTTATTTCATTTGTGAATCCTTCAATCAGCAGTTAAAGAGTTCTAAGAGTGGATTTACATACCTTCAAAATATTACAATATATAGTTTTCTAGTTTGAATAAACATCAATGGTAGAAAAAAATCATATGATATATAAATTATAGTACTCTATGATATTAACCAAGGTTCAAAATCCCGGTTTCCAATTCCGTTTCGATCGTTCAAATTATTGGAAGTTTTGTTTCCGTTTCAAATATTTCGGATATTCCGTTTTATATTCGGTTCCGGATTTTGTTATCTTTTATCTATAAAAATAATTTGATAAATGCTACAATCTTGCATTTTGCATTTTATATCTGGTTTTGGATACGCCAATGCCCTACAATCTAATTTACACCTCTTTATCCTTTAAATATGCCTAAGCCCCACTAAATCTTAGTCCAAACCCGTCAAGCCTAATCAAAAAATTTAATAAACACGAAAATAATATCCAGCCCCTGTAGATCGTTGTTCCTTTCTTCTTTTCATTAAGCCCAAACTCAAACCGTCTAAACCCTAAATTGCTTCTGAATATATGAAAGTCGAATTGATGGAAATCGAAACATTAGAAGCCATAATCGATCGAAACATAAGTGCGGTCTTGTGCCCTAGGTTCATTCTCAGGCACTTTTAAACTTTTGTTTAATTTACTTTTTTGAATTTGAATATTTTATAAAAGCTTCTATTTTTATCTTCAAATTTTTATTGTTTATTTTCGATTTTGTTCTTTGTGCAATGATTTTATTCACTGTCTTGACCGAAACCGGGTTATTGAGCAAATTCCGCCCTGGTTAACGTCGGAACAGGGACGGTATCGTCGGAATTCCGTCATGCCGGGCAGATTCTTAAACCTTGATATTAGCTTGACATATAAGTCAGCGTTTGATGGATAGAAGTTGTTACAAATCAAAATGATTAATTTTAAAGGACGATATTGAATCAAAAATGTACTATTTTAACGAATGGGTACCTACATTGTCAGAAACTAGATATGAATGTTTGCAAATACAAAGATTGGTTGGCATATATGAATTCAAGACTGGAACATGATCCTTCGGGAGTATTAACATCCTATAAACAGTGAGAAATCAGAACATCATAATAATCGTTGATACTAAAAGAGTTTTAATGTAACGAACTGAGGTCATAGTAAATAAATTATAAAAAGAACAAAAAATATTAAATAACTAATAAAAAGAACTAAAAATATCCCACTAAAAATGAACTACTGGGGAACAACTTGCCCTAAATTTGTTAATCTTTTATACCATAACCAACAATGTGGTTTGTTCAGTTCACTCTCTCTTATACTTTTGAACTGACCGAACGAGCTCCATAATCAGGTAAGGTACAAACTAGCTACGGACCAGTGGGAAAAAATCACTGGGTTTATAATGGTGAAGTGTTCGCTATTATAAATTTATAACATAATATTTATAAATTCGAACCGTGTAATATGATTGGCTATATTTTATAATTGTGAAGATTTCGTCGTTATAAGTTTATAGCGACAAAGACTTCGCCGTTATAACCGTATAACGGCGATGACTTCGTCGTTATAATCGCTAGCCTCTGTTCAGTGAATCAGCAATGAGAACGGCTCCAACTAGCCACGAGAAAGTGAACAAGCCACACCTAATTGCTCCTGGCTTGTTTAGCAACTGAACATATAACGACCCAATTATTCGACTTTGGAAAGTCGACATCAATACGTCCACTGTATCTAATGCTGCACAGTCGAATGCCGGAAAACCGAACCCTTAGGGTTTAAGAAGAAGAAGATAGAAGAAGAAACAGAAACAACAACAAAATCTCACATTTTGCAATGGAAAAACATATAATAGATAAATGAATATCTTTAAAACAAAAACTATATCAGTTTTACATACATCACATTTTCAGAGTTTACAATGACACAATGCAACACTGGTAGTTATTTTTACTTGCTTACATAGAAATTTTGACTTGCACCAACCCAAACACAACGGACACTACATTGTATGAGTCATACGTCTCGTCATCCATCTTAAACTCCAGATCTCCATAGCAACTTCTTGACTTCGCTCCAAAATAATGATAACCTGACTCTAGACTGCCCGTGTGGAAAATTATGGGCACCTAGAGTTTAGAAAGGGAACAATAAACTCCAGGTCAGTCATGCGACTGATGTGGGATCTTAAAATAGTTATTTTCACAAAGAAAATAAAACGAAATCCGCTATGCTTTTGTAAAATGAAACTACCATAAGGCCTTTCGGCACACACACAATGCAATCGCACACTTAGGGAAGATTTCTCCTTATGATAGTCAAACATGCTTGATACGAAAAATCTTTTTTATATTATTATTAGTGCGTAGTGTAGAAAACATTTGCAAATATAATATTAATCTTAGCCATCATACGTACCACTATTGTATGCCTACTATAGCTATCATATTAGATGGCGGGTACTACAACTAAAACCATACAAGAAGCGCATTGATGATTGGATTTCCGACAAATGGTCAGGCTAAGAACTTCATGGGCCACATGGGTATGCCTCTAGAGGGACGCCCTAAGAACTTAACCAGCTCTCTGCCAACACAAGGCCGAGTTACCTCTGTAACTAGGTAACTACTACACGAATATGCCATCTCCCAGTCATAGCCGACCTTTATCCGAGGATCCTCAATACCAACAACCACAAAGCAATAAATTTGCAGCATTGACATAGGTTAAATATCTGGGCTCCTTACCATGATACCACCTCTTCCAGGAGGAAATGACATACTCTCAAGGGGCGCTACCCCAAAATAACCTTGTCGCATCTTTTCTATTTTGACCATTCTGGGTTGTGAGGTCCGACGAAGTCTTGCCCACAAAGCTACACTTTTCACAAAGCAATGCTTCGATCAACAAATGATCAGCAGCACTTCGTATGCCACACTGCCAAATTGGGAATATATCACTAGTAACCATCATTTACATAACCTTTGAGCTCATACGTCTCAGAGAAGGGTGTTAAGCTAAGAGAATAAATTCTCCGCCACCAATAGAAATGTATTTGATAGAAATCAGCTTTATATCTCAAAATTAATGTCAGACACACATCCATACAAGTCAGCTTCGGGATCGAACGGAATCAAAGGCACTTCAAAAGAAGACATTGCAACCTGTATATTCACTAATCACGTCCGGAATCCCTATCACAAAGGGTGATAAAATCTCTATACCGGAGCAATCCAGTGCAGAGATATTCGATATGTAATCCTTTTGCTTTCGAAAATACCCGGTCTTCAACACCATCTTCAAATGTAATTCCCATTTCATCGTATCATTATTCGGAATAGGCTTTATGACACAAAGCCCTCTCCCGGCTAATCCGAATAATGAGCGCTTATTTTTAAAAATAAGTGTTCATTCAGATTTCAACAAATCACTACAGATTTCCACTTTGATCTTTCAAATAGAAGATCCATCACAAAGATTCGATGTGGTTTTCGAATATCCGTTTGGAATTCGACCCCAGTCGCATCGAAATTCAAATGCCATTAAAAGTCAATATTGATAGTCGGTTATTTAACTATCAATCAACATTCACAATAATTACCAGATTTAAATAATTTTTCCCAATTATTTATTTTCAAAATATTTTCGCAAGATATATTTCACACTTCAATCATTTGAAAACAAATTTCAAATTACTTTCCACATTTCAATCCTTTCTAAAAAAAATTCAAATCATTTTCCACATTTCAATACTTTGAAAACAAATTCCAAATCACTTTTCCTTACGCGGAATGCATTTCCAAATATGTATTCATTTCCACTGAAAATCTGCCGAGTTCAAATATTTTAAAATAATTTAAAATACTTATCCAAGATATACTTGGAAACATTTAAAATAAAACTATTTTAAAACACTTATTTAAATATTAGCCATGAAGATATTATACCAATATCTCATATAAAACTTTAACTTCAAAATAATTTCTAAATAAAATTAGTATATAGGGTATAACTATTTAAATATCCATTTTCTGAATCAAATATCAACTTAATCTTTAAATAATCACTTCTATAACCAATTAAATAAATCATTACTTAAAAGATTTAAAAACTACTTAAGAAAATAATTTCTCTAAAATATTCTTTTAAAACCAACTCTAGAACTTTTAATTTATATTGAAAACTACTTTGAAAAGATACTCGGCTTTCCAGGAAAAATACACTTTCCATTCTAAAATGGTTCATATAAACCAATAATAAATCTTCTCGATTTATTTTAATTTACATTCCAAATCTATAAATTTCATTCCACACTTTTAAAAACAAACCAATATTTATTTTAAAACAAAATTCCCTTTCCTTTATAAAATTCCCATCGTGAATTTAAATTTCCGAATATCCACTGATATAAGATTTTCAAATTGTTTTCCAAATATTCACTTTCAGACACCAAATCAAATCCTAAATTGATTTCAAAAATCTATCTCAGACACCAAATCAAATTTCAAATTGATTTCCCAAAGATTCATTTTCAGTCACCAGATTAAATTCCAATTTTGATAAATAAATTCCTTTTAAAATAAATTCCTTTATCTCTTCCAATCTATTTTTAATTCGAATTTTAAATAAATCCTTCAACCATTAGATAATATTATTCGAAACCCATTTTCTAAAATCTTTTTCCATATTTTGAAATTTATTCAATAAGTTTTCAAAAATAAAACTTTATCTATTTAAATTCCTTCTTTTAAATTCACCCAATTCTTTAAATGAATTTATTATAAATTTTCTACTTAAATTTCAAAAATCCGGTTTTATTTATTTCTGGTATCCTACGATACCAAAAACATATTTGGCTACATTATAGCCTCCAACGATTTCAATCACAACATAATCACAAACAGATTATAGATAAATCAACAAACAACATACGAAACAAAATCAAATGTTTGAGGAATCCAGTTGGATCCCTCCAACCCGTTTCCCTACATCCACAGATGTTAGCACAATAATTAAATACCAATTCCAGTTCGAGATGGAATATCGCGGTATATGGGATCAATATAATATCATCCGCTATTATGCGGTGCATAGGGTCTCATCCGCTATATAATATGCGAAATCAATCACTCCAAATACATATATAATACCAATTCCACTTCGAGGTGGAATATCGCGGTTAATGGGTTTATGTAATATCATAGGCTAGTATGCAATGCATAGGGTCTAATTCAATTCAATTGATAACAATCATCATCCAAGCAAACAACTAATAATTTAAATTAACTATTTAAATTAAATCGGGTATCCGATTGAGTGAGAAGATCTCACCTTTCCTTCTTTATTTTGCAATCCATTTCCAATTCGTCTTGTTTTTCCACGATTTTGACCTTGTATAACAATTATACGATTTTATTAATATTCGAATCAGTCGAACAATACATTCCCATTTGATAGATTCAATTCACAAATTATTTTATTCAAAACTAATATTTTTAATTTTAAACCAATCCCTTTTAGTAAATTTATTTAACTAAAAATTAAATTTAAAACTAAATTTCCCTTATTAAATCTTTTTAGTATCTTAAATAGTTTTTAAATAAGTCAATTAAACAAATTTTTATACCTTACAACCCTTACTATTAAAATCCTAGCTCGGCCTCCTTGCTAAAGTTGTCGCTGCCATGATCTGACTGCCAAGCCACATGTGACTTTGAACCCCTCACAATCAACTCTTCTTCCAAAAGACATGCTCCCTTCTTTGTTGATGTTCGCAATGACATGAAAAAAAAATCTCCGGTCCAGTTTAAAACACGGGAAAGCCAGCAACACTTATTTCATCAAGCATCTTATCAAATACAACTCCAATCCCTTCATTGTCTATGAAATTTGAGGACACCTTCCCGATTGAAAACTGCTTTGAACTAATGGTTTCACCGAACACAGATTGCTTTCATTATTTCCATCGGCATCTTTTAATATGCTGCCACCGTCAGAGGCAAACCCAGCATGCATCTCGATCGCCATTTCATCAATGATATGCTTCAATATCAAAATCGCGGTTAAGCAAATTGGAAGAACAGACTTCGTTGAGGAACGTGCATAATTGATTTTTAAGGAATCAACAATCTGCTTTAAATTCACCCAAATCTTTTTCGAATTTGTGTAGATTTACGCATTTAATTTTTTCCATAAATCCGAAATCAATGGATCGAACTAAGATCGTCGCTGTTTTTATTTTTTTTCTTTATATGAACAATATGAAGAATATCGTTCTCTGATTGATGAGGAAGACGAAGACGAGGTTTATATTTTTTTTATCTGAGGAAAAGGCTTCGGCCATGATCGAACAAGGAATTTGATTTTGAAATATAGGAAAAGAGCGCGGCCATTTTAAACAAGAGAGAGGAATTTCGATTTTTTTAATAACTGAAGTGAAGGGAATTTATTGGTATCGGCCAAGATTTTTTGTTTGTGAAGCTCCTATTTCATTTTCGAACGAAAGAGAGAAAAAATTTCGTTCCCTTTTCAATTTTTTTGTTTCTCTTATTATTTTTTCAAAGACGCTATAAACATCCATCAGAGAAAAATAAACACATGTCAAATTTTCTCAACGTGTCAATGTCGGGGTAGTGATTCAATTATATCATATATTCAAATTTAAATTCAAATTAAATTCAAATGTGAATCATCCCGATATCTGCAACACAAAATTTCGGTCTCCAATAGATACGTGCCGCTAGGTGTTTATAATGTTATACGCCAATTCCGAACGCAATGGAAGAGGTTTCGAGTCCAAATTAGATCGTATGGAGAAAATGGTTCGAATGCTACGGAAATTGAAATCCGATAATAATATACTATTACGGATCCAATGGAAATGGTTCCGTCGAATTCTGAGACTGTGCCTCAGAAGGCTATTTTTAAATATCGATATAAACGATAAAATTTCAAAACTGAACAAAACATTTTCAAATCCAATTCTGAAGCTTCTATTATCTTCAGTATTATCATTATAGATTTTCTAAGCCTTTGAAATATTTTTAGTCAGCTTAAAAATCAAGATTCAAATTTTTACTCAATTTCAATAAATTAAATTCAATAATAAAATTGCCAAATTCATAGTTATAATTATAATTCAAGTTAAAATAACATTCAAATATTTAAAATCAAATAATATTCTGATTTCATGTCAAAAATTTAGGGTCGTGACATTCTTCCCCCCTTAACAGAATTTTGTCCCTAGATTACTAGTTAAGAAGAATGATCCTTAACCCGTTTATTATTTTCCCAAAACAAATAGTTTCAACAACTTGCCAAAACAAATCTTTTTATTTAAGACCCATTCACTTCAACTAACTTTTCAAATTCAATCATAAGTTCCAAACAACGTTGTTCACTTCACAATTCAAAATTTAAATTTAAACTCAAATTTTAAATTTTCAAAATTTCCCAAATTTTTTCTTACTTTCTAAATTTTCGAAAAATTTCGCCAGCGTCTCCTTTGCGCGACTAGCTCGGTACGACTACAAAATGCCACAATGGGCCCCCAGATTTCAAAGAGAAAATTAAAAGCCAAGCAGCTAGACGAGAAAGTCATCAAATTTCATATTGAAATTTAAATACATATCTTTTTTGAGCAAATTCAATTTTCTTCGAAATCAAAATCCCAATTTATCTTTTACCTTTAACATACCTGTATACCTTGCTTATCATTTTGCACATTTCTTTACAAAAATTTCCACATTGATTTCATTCAAACCCGTACGACATACACATATCATTCGTATGCAACATCACACTCGATCGCTCACTCAATCGCACAATTTCACTTCCGAACTAGTATCGTCCATCCGACTTCCAAGTGCGGACTCAGATCTGGTTTCTTGATCAAAAACCGTCATTCTGCTTGCATAGCCTTAAACTATGATAGAGAATTTACAAAATCAACCAAAAATACATATCCAGGTTCGTCGTCAAAAATCGAGCAAAAAATTCCAACTCGGATCCCTATAACTATCTCGAAATTCTGTGCTCGAATTTTGGATCAAATCGCTATGAGGATAAAATAATATGCGTACATCCAACGTATTTATTCCAATTGATTATTAGCTATATCAATTTCCTTTTCTACCATTCACATTGATTTTCATTCACTTATTCACATTCACCATTTCACAATTTCCAGTTTATCCTTCATTCACTTATTAACTTAGAATTATTTTCTCAACTCCAAATTTTACTTAAGAATTTTGCTATTCGTTTCTTAAGCTCCATATAAGTATTTTATATATTTCCTATATTATTTCACTTCATTGTTTTGGTTTGTCTATACTTTTATTCAAGTTAAATTCCATTTCAAATTACAAATCACATTTACAATTTACATTCTTAAATTCCACTTGTATGTGATTTTATTTCTCAACTTTTGATTATGATTACAATTTCTTATTCAATAATTAATGATAACAATTTTAATATTATCACTTTCTAACAACCAAGCAACCATATACTATAATTATTTACGAAAAATGATTTCTTTTCTATAAAAATAGTTTGGGTAAAATTATTTCATTCGCCCTATTTTTAAAACAATATCGTGTCGAATTGTTCTGTACAAGTGTTTAGAGATCCTTATCGATAGAGTTGTACAGACTACACCGACTAGAATCCATATACCACTCAACAAACCAATCATCACAATATAAAACAATTTTTATATTCACTAACAAATACGCGCCCATATATATCATTACACTCAACTCATTCTAGAGTACCACTGACTCTATCTCTAATGAGTAATCCCACCAGAGCCAATGTTGTCTCTTAAACAAATGCTCTGATACCACTTGTAACGACCCAATTTTTCGACTTTCGAAAGTCGACATCAATACGTCCACCGTATCAAATGCCGCACAGTCGAATGCCGAAAAATCGAACCGTTAGGGTTTAAGAAGAAGAAGATAGAAGAAGAAACAGAAACAACAACAGAATCTCACATTTCGCAGCAAAACAACATATAATAGATAAATGAATATCTTTAAAACAAAGAACTATATCAGTTTTACATACATCACATTATCAGAGTTTACAACGACACAATACAACACTGGCAGTTATTTTAACTTGCTTACATAGAAATTTTGACTTGCACCAACCCAAACGCAAAGGACACTACATAGTATAAGTCATACGTCTTATCATCCATCTTGAGCTTTAGATCTCCACAGCAACTTCTTGATTTCGCTCCAGAATAATGATAACCTGACTCTAGGCTGTACGTGTGGAAAATTATGGGCCCCCAGAGTTTAGAAAGGGAACAATAAACTCCAGGTCAGTCATGGGACTGGTGTGAGATCTTAAAACAATTATTTTCACAAAGAAAATTAAAATAAATCCGCTATGCTTTTGGAAAATGAAACTACCATAAGGCCTCCCGGCATACACACAATGCAAGTGCACACTTGGAGGGAGATTTCTCCTTATGATAGTCAAACATGCTTGATAGGCAAAATCTTTTTGATATTATTATTAGTGCATAGTGTGGAAAAAATTTGCAAATATAATATTAGTCTTAGCCAGCATACGTACCATTATAGTATGCCTACTAAAGCTACCATACTAGATGACAAGTTCTACAACTAAAACCGTATATCCCGCGCATTGATGATTGGATTTCCAACAAATGGTCAGGCTAAAGAACTTCCTGGGCCATATGGGTACGCCTTAGGAGGGACGCCCCGAGAACTTAACCAGCACTCTAACAACACAAGGCCGGGTTACATCAGTAACTAGGTAACTACTACACGAGTATGCCATCCTTCGGTCGTAACCGACCTTTATCCGAGGATCCTCAACACCAACAACCACAAAGTAATAAATTTGCAGCATTCACATCGGTTAAATATCTGGGCTCTATACCGTGATACCACCTCTTTCCAGAAGGAAATGACATACCCTCAGGGGGAGCTACCCCCAAATAACCTTGCCGCATCTTTCCTGTTTTGACCATTGTGGTTATGAGGCTCGACGAAGCCTCGTTCACAAAGCTACACTTTTCACAAAGCCATGCTTCGATCAACAAATGATCAGCAGCACTTCATATGCCACAACCAAATTGGAAATATATCATAGTAACCATCAACTACATGACCTCCAAGCTATACATCTCAGAGAAGGGTGTTAAGCTAAGAGAATAAATTCTCTACCACCAACAGAAATGTATTTGATAGAAATCAGCTTTATGTCTCAAAGTGTAATGTCAGACACACATCCATACAAGTCCGTTCCGGGATCGAACGGAACCGAAGGCACTTCAAAAGATGCCCTTGCAATTCGGATATTCAATAATTACATCTGAAATCCCCATCACAAAGGGTGATAAAATCTCTATACCGGAGCAACCTGGTGTAGAGACATTCGACAGGTAATCCTTTCGCTTTCGAAAATACCCGGTCTTCAACACTATATTCAAATGCAATTCCCATTTTGTCGTATCATTATTGGGAATGGGCTTTATGACACAAAGTCCTCTCCCGGCTAATCCGAATAATGAGCGCTTATTTTTAAAAATAAGCGTTCATTCAAATTTCGACAAATTACAAAAAATTTCCACTTTGATCTTTTAAATAAAAGATCCATCACAAAGATTCGATGTGATTTTCGAATATCCATTTGGAATTCGACCTCCGGTCGCATCAAAATTCAAATGCCATTAAAAGGCCAATATTGATAGTCGGTTATTTGACTATAAATCAACATTCACAACAATTACCAGATTTAAATAATTTTCCCCAATTATTTATTTTCAAAATATTTTCGCAAGATATATTTCACACTTCAACCATTTGAAAACAAATTTCAAATTACTTTCCACGTTTCAATCATTTGAAATCAAATGTCAAGTCATTTTCCACATTTCAAAACTTTGAAAACAAATTCCAAAACACTTTTCCTTACGCTGAATACATTTCCAAATATTTATTAATTTCCACTGAAAATCTCCCGAGTTCAAATAATTTAAAATAATTTAAAATACTTATCTAAGATACACTTGGTAACATTTAAAATAAAACTATTTTAAAAACTTATTTCAAATATTAGCTATGAAGAAATTATACAGATATCTCATATAAAACTTCAAATTCAAACTAATTTTTAAATAAAATTAGTAGACAGGTATAACTATTTAAATATCTTTTTTCTAAATCAAATATCAATTTAATCTTTAAATAATCACTTCTATAATTAATTAAATAAATCTTTACTTTAAAGATTTAAAAACTAGTTAAGAAAATTATTTCTCCAAAATATTCTTTTGAAACCAACTCTAGAACTTTTAATTTATATTGAAAACTACTTTGAAAATATACTCGGCTTTCTAGGGAAAATACACTTTCCATTCTAAAATGGTTCATTTAAATCAATTAATAAATCTTCTTGATTTATTTTAATTTACATTCCAAATCTGTAAATTTCTTTCCACACTTTTAAAAGTAAACCAATATTTATTTTTCAAACAAAATTCCCTTTCCTTTATAAAATTCTCGTTGTGAATTTAAATTTCCAAATATCCATTGATATACGATTTTCAAATTCTTTTCCAAATATTCGCTTTCAAACACCAAATCAAATCCCAAATTGATTTCAAAAATTTATCTCAGACACCAAATCAAATTTCAAATTGATTTCCCAAAGATTCATTTTCAATCACCAAATTAAATTCCAAATTTGATAAATAAATTCCTTTCCTTTATCTCTTCCAATCTGTTTAAAATCAGAATTTTAAATAAATTCTTCAACTATTAGATAATATTATTCAAAACCCATTTACTAAAATCTTTTTCCATATTTTGGAATTTATTCAATAAGATTTCAAAAATAAAACTTTGTCTATTTAAATTCCTTATTTTAAATTCACCCAATTCTTTAAATGAATTTATTATAAACTTTCAATTTAAATTTCAAAAATCCATTTTTTTTTATTTATTTC
The DNA here is from genome assembly GCA_030765085.1 of Allium cepa. Classification (NCBI taxonomy): domain Eukaryota; kingdom Viridiplantae; phylum Streptophyta; class Magnoliopsida; order Asparagales; family Amaryllidaceae; genus Allium; species Allium cepa. The sequence continues at coordinate 8,697,592 of CM060941.1, forward strand.
TGGTATCCTATGATACCAAAAACATATTTGGCTAAACTATAGCCTTCAATGATTTCAATCACAATATAATCACACACAGATTATAGATAAATCAACAAACAACGTATGAAACAAAATCAAATGTTTGATGAATCCAGTTGGATCCCTCCAACCTGTTTCCCTGCATCCACAGATGTTATCACAACAATTAAATACCAATTCCACTTCGAGGTGGAATATCGCGGTATATGGGATCAATATAATATCATCCGCTGTTATGCGGCGCATAAGGTCTCATCTGCTATATAATGCGGAAAATCAATCACTCCAAATACATATATAATACCAATTCCACTTCGAGGTGGAATATCGCGGTATATGGGTTTATCTAATATCATCCGCTATTATGCGGCACATAGGGTCTAATTCAATTCAACTGATAACAATCATCATCCAAGCAAACAACTAATAATTTAAATTAACTATTTAAATTAAATCGGGGATTCGATTGAGTGAGAAGATCTCACCTTTGCTTCTTTATTTTGCAATCCATTTCCAATTCATCTTATTTTTCCACGATTTTGACCTTGTATAACAATTATACGATTTTATTAATATTCGATTCAAATGAACAATACATACCCATTTGATAGATTCAATTCACAAATTATTTTATTCAAAACTAATATTTTCAATTTTAAACCAATCCCTTTTAATAAATTTTTATTTAACTAAAAATTAAATCTAAAACTAAATTTCCCTTAATAAATATTTTTAGTATCTTAAATAGTTTTTAGATAAGTCATTTAAACAAATTTTTATACCATACAGCCCTTACTATTAAAATCCGAGCTCGGCCTCCTTGCCGAAGTTGCCGCTGCCATGATCTGACTGCCGAGCCACATGCGACTTCGATCCCCTCACAATCAACTCTTCTTCCAAAAGACATGCTGCCTTCTTTATTGATGTTCGCAATGACATGAAGAAAAAAACCTCCGGTCCAGTTTAAAACACGGGAAAGCAAGTAACACTTATTTCATCAAGCATCTTATCAAATATAACTCCAATCCCTTCGTTGTCTATGAAATTAGAGGACACTTTCCTGATTGAAAACTGCTTTGAACTACTGGTTTCACCGAATACAGATTTCTTTCATTATTTCCCTCAGCATCTTTCAGTTTGCTGCCACCATCAGAGGCAAACCCAGCATGCATCTAGATCGCCATTTCATCAATGATATGCTTCAATCTTAAAATCGTGGTTAAGCAAAATGGAAGAACAGACTTCGTTAAGGAATCATGCAGAATCGAATTTTAAGGAATCATCATTCTGCTTTAAATTCACCCAAATCTTTTTCGAATTTGTGTAGATTAACGTATTTTTTTTTTCCATAAATCTGAAATCAATGGATCGAACTAAGATCGTCGCTGTTTCTATTTTTTTCTTTATATGAACGATTTAAAGAATATCGTTCTCTGATTGAAGGGGAAGATGAAGACGAGATTTATATTTTTTTTACAGTGGAAAAGGCTTCGGTCATGATCGAACAAGGAATTCGATTTCGTTAGGAAAAAACGTGGCCATTTTAAACGAGAGAGAGGAATTTCGATTTTTTTAATAACTGAAGAGAAGGGAATTTATTAGTATCGACCACGATTTTTTGTTTGTGAAGCTCCTGTTTCATTTTCGAATGAAAGAGAGAAAAATTTCGTTCCCTTTTCAATTTTTTTGTTTCTCTTATTATTTTTTCAATGACGCGTGTAAACATCCATCAGAGAAAAATAAACACGTATCAAATTTTCTCGACGTGTCAATGTCTGGGCAGTAATTCAATTATATTATATATTCAAATTTAAATTCAAATTAAATTCAAATGCGAATCGTCTCGACATCTGCAACACAAAATTTCGATCTCTAATAGATACGTGCCGCCAGGCAGTTATAATGTTATACGCCTATTCCGAACGCAATGGAAGAGGTTTCGAGTCCAGATTCGATCGTATGGAGAAAATAGTTTTTTGAACACAATTATTAAATTAAATTTCGATAAAATGTTCAGCGCGTTTGCTTATCGTACGATCATGCAACAAACTCCGAATGCTATAGAAAATTTGATCCAATAATAAAATACTATTATGGATCTAATGGAACTGGTTCCGTCGAATTCCGAGACTGTGCCTCGGAATGCTATTTTTAAATATCGATTTAAACGATAAAATTTCAAAACTGAACAAAACATTTCCAAAACAAATTCTATAGCTTCCATTATCTTCAGCATTGTCATTATAGATTTTCTAAGCCTTTGAAATATTTTTAATCAACTTAAAAATCAAGATTCAAATTTTTACCCAATTTCAATAAACTAAATTCAATAATTATATTTCCAAATTCATAGTTGTAATTGAAATTCAAGTTAAAATAACATTCAAATATTTAAAATCAATTAAATATTTTGATTTAAAATGTTAAAAGTTCTGGGTCGTCATAGAACAAGTTATTGTTGGTTGTTCCCTTAGTCCTCAAACATAGAGATTAAGCAGATTTACATAAAGTAATAACATTGTAATACCAAAAAGTATGACATAAATTTTACTATCAATTTTTATTTACAACAAAATGACAACATTACTTAGCAACAATTTTTTTTACAAATGAACAAACTTTAAGAAACAACGAGATGAATGTGAACGAGTACATCAGCAACAGTGGATGCCACTTAGCATAAAATATCAAAGAAACGTTAAGAGTGTCGAATATATTGTGCCAATACCTCACAAATATAAAATCATGTATAGTATCATATCTACGTGATTGTACGAAGGGCCAATATTAAAGCGTCGTTCAGATAACCAATTTTAAAAACCATGGTACCAAGTTATATTAATATTTAATATAAGGAGGACAATTTCGAAAAATGCATAACTAATATATATAGCGTGACAGTAGCCAACAAATACAAAACCATATATAATATCGTTTCAATCTAGTGGAAAGATGGGAGACATAAAAAAAATAACAGCTTCAAATGAAAGTGGGAAGACATCAATTGTAGTGTTTGAATCCGTAGGGATCATCTTCTATTCTTCTCATAAACCCTGAAAATCTTTCCTTCTTACATTTTCATCTTCTGTATTTCTTCTTAATACTGCGGATCTGATTAAAACTGGGGCTTTATATGAAATTAGATAGATGAAAGTGTGAAGGTGGAATCATTGATGGTAGCGATGGCATAGGTCAGTACCTAACAAACGGCATTGTAGAGAGAAAATGGAGGAAGATTTATTTTTGTGGATTAATGTCGCGAAATCAAAGAGAGGCTAATAGCGGTAGAGGGTAAACGTTTGTAGGTTTGTGTTACACCAAAAATCTACCTTTCGACTGAGTCGAAAGGTTCTTCAATAAAGACCAAGGAAAAGAGTTCAGACCAAACCTTTCAAAGGAGTTGAAGGGTTCCATTTCACAATCCAGACCAAACCTTTCAAAGGAGTTAAAATGTTCCATCTCATTGTTCAGATCCTACCTTTCGAAGGAGTCGAAGGGATGCACTCATCAAAGTTTAACAGCCTCAAACATTTTGAAGGGGTCGGAAAGTTCCATCTTATAGCATCTATAAAGTTCCAACCTTTCGAAGAAGATGAGAGAGTCAAAGCAAGTGTTAGCGACCCCATGGTGAGCTTTTCGAAAGCATGGCAAGCCTTTCAAACCGACTAAGATTCATCAGGATACATTTCGACAAATTCGAAAGGTTTTATGAAGAAGGCAACACTCAGAAGTCAATAAAGAATGGAAAATGAACTTTCGACAACACTAGAGGGAAACACAGCTCTCGACGGCAATCAAGTGAACAACAACCTTCCAACAAGGTCGAAAGGGTCATAACAATCAAGTAAAGAGCAACCTTCCATCAAGGTCGAAAGGTTCACAACAGAATATAGAAGGAAAATCTTTCGACAAAGTCGAAAGGTTCATGAAGACCAAAGAAGGGTAAACCTTTCGACAAAGCCAAAAGGTCCATGAAAGCATTGGAAAGGCAACCTTCCGACAAAGTCAAACGGTTCACGAAGGCATCAGAAATGCAAACTTTTTGACAACGTCGAAAGGTTCATTATGGCATATAAGGGGAAAACCTTTCGAAAAAGGCAAAAGGTTCATAGTGCATACAAAAGAAGGACCTTCCGACTAGGTCGAGAGCATAGAGTCAAAAGAGGGGCCGCCTACATCTATAAATAAGACCCAAGTGGTCATGTTTAGGGAATCCGATTTCTTCCATTCTAATCTTGTATCTTCTTAATTAAAACATTGTAACCCTAACTGGGTGTTGATTTGGGAAATTTAATAAAATGAAGTTTTTTCTTGGATAAAGAGGGAAGTTTTAACCTTAGTTGATTACTTCGTATTTTGTTTGAACATTTTTTGGATTAACTCCTAATTTCCAGGTTCAATCTCATCGAAAGGTTCTTGGTGACAAGATCAACAATTCTTCTGATAAAAATAATTACTACAACCTTTCAAAGCAATTAACTCTACAATCTAAACCTTGCAACAAGTTCAACAACGCATCTGGGCCAAGCGTCTAGTTCAACCTTTCGAAGTTATCAATTTTGAGGGCCGAACCTTTCGGCAAGGTTGTTAACACAATTGGATCAAATATTCCCTGAAACGTTCCGAAACCATCAGCACCATGACCTAAACCTTTCGACAAGGATGAAACCGACTTTTATAAGTAGCCTAACCTTTCGACAAGGTCAAAATCTGTTCCATATCCACCAAAGTATATTGTTCCCTGCTTGAATGCAAGGAAGGCTATCACCATAACCTTTTGACAGGATTAAAATCAATGTTTAAAGGATTTAACTAAGGGAAATTTCAATCGAAGCAAGTGCAAACCATTGAAGGAGACTCAAGTTAACTTAATATGATTAGAAGATTATTTAACACAGAGTATATACCTTTCGACAATGTGGAAAGTTGTGGTACAAAGACTTAAACAAATAAGGTCAAGTATAAAGGCAATTACTATGGGAATCACATCTACTATTGTTAAGAAGGATATCCATTTTTCTTAACATTACTTTGGGATGTTGACAAGAAATCTTGTTTACACTTTTGGTGCTAGAAGGAGGGCCTAAACCTCCAACTTGGTTGGCCCTTTAACACTACTATTCTCTAACCCCCTTGGATCAATCATACATCAATCTTATCTACTTTGGTTTGATCGTGGCCAGAAGATTTAAAAGGTCTGTACAAGGGTCTTTTGAACCACATTTAACAAGATTCTCCCAAGTAAACATCAAAAGCTCCAATCAATATGAAGATCAAAGGCTAAGGCTCAAAGCCCTAAGGATTATAAACAAAAAGAAAGCAGAATCTTATGATCCTGAGAAATGGAGTCTAAATCCTTTTCATATTGGCGTTACCCCAATCTTTGCACTGAGAATGAAGACAAATGGAAGTGACAATATCTTTAATCAAGTGAGAAGAACAATCCAACATTATTCCAAAGGCACAATCTTTGAGTAAGAGATAATGAATGATAACAACACCTTTACGCACAAATGACAATCAACTACAACAAAAACACTTCCAACCCAAGAGATTCAAAGGGTTTCAAAAAGAAAAATAATTGAAGAGCATGAAATGATAAGGTCGAAAAATAAAAAACCAAAGAGTTATCCTCAAGAATCGAGTTTCATATGTAGACTTTCAAAGGAATGCAACATAACCACATTTATGGAGAATGTGTACTTACTTACTAAGGTTGAACTCAACTATTGGTCGTCACAAAATAAAAAACCAAAACATGAAAGGAACTTGGGAGGGTTCTTCTGTCATTATCATATGACGAATGGTCATAAAACAAACCACTACGGAGCCCTAAAGGGGATGCTCATCAATTTCTTTAGAGAAGGAAAGATCAAGGAATTTGTAAAAAGGATTTGAGAAAGAATTAATAAAGAGCAACTTTTTATAAAGAGAAAATCTACATGGTTGGGAGTGAAATGCTCCTTATATTTGGATACTGCCTAATATGGCAATCTACCAAAGATGGTAGAAAAGCCTCTGTCCATGCCGAGATGGTCAAGGTGGAGCACCTCCTAGAGGGAGGGCATGTAAGCCTTTAACAGCATCATGAGATGGCCAGGTTAAGGCATTAGACAAGTCTGTGGCCATGCCTCTGGTCAGGTCACAGCGCCTTATGGGGGGAGGACAGAGTAAGCCTCTATCCGCGCCATAAGATGGCAATGTTAGAGCACCAAATAAGCCCTCGTCCATTCCACGCTATACCCAAATTAAGACACCTCCTGGAGAGAGGACGGATTAAGCCTCTATCCATGCTATAAGATGGCAGGGCAGAGCACCAAATAAGCCCCCATTCGCGCTGCAAAAAGGCCAAAGTAGGGCGCCTTCTTGAGGGAGGTTGGGTAAGTCCATGGTTCCAGCCTTTGAGATGTGCTAACCAAGAGCATCAGATAATAATGGACTAAGATGTCCCAGCCCAAGAAGAGGTGCAACCAGCAACGGACTAGAAGTCCAAACCCAAGAAGAGGCGCAACCAGCAATGGACTAAGATTTCCAAGCCCAAGAAGATGGCTCAACTAGCAATTGACTAAGATGTCCAAGCCTAAGAAGAGGCATAATCAACGATGGACTAAGATGTCCAAGCCTGGGAAGAGGCTCATTAAATCATGAACTAAGATGTTCAAGCTCTAGAAAAAAGCATATCGACCATGGAATAAGACATCCTAGCTCAAGAGGTTGCCAATCAGATTATTTCTATTCAAAACCTAAAAGGGTCATACATGACAAAGAAAGCATAAGCATAAGAGTGAGACAAAACTCTGCTTATTATTACCCGAATCTGGGTTTTGGGACTTCTATTTCTAAATATCAGCTATTAGTAATCAAATGAGGATTTGGGATCTTTCATATATAAATTCCATCATCTAATGCCCGAATCCGGGCTTCGGGTCTTTATCAATCACCGACTTATTATATCTGAATCTGGGTATCAAGACTACTGCTTACGCAAACCTTAATCTGGATGCAAGATCATGGGGTTTCTATTCTTCCTAAATGTTCGAATCTGATCTAGAGAATATCATCATAAAGATCGTTGTTAAATGTTTCCAAAAGGGGACTTTGGTTTTCTAATTTTTTAAATCCTGTAAATATTGAGGAACGGGTTGAAAGGTTACTGCTTCAAAATTGATTTCTGAATAAGGTTCTTTATTAAAAAAGGTTATATTCTAATGTTTATACTTCTATGATAAAGTGAAGTTTACCATCAGCAAATTTCAAACTTTCCAGCCGAGTGGGAAGAATTACATCCTTGGTCATTTCTCATCATGGTTAAAGATAAGATCTTAACATTTTGAATAGATTACTTTTCATACAATTGGCAAGAAGATTTGCAAATCTTGGCAAATGATATAAATAGACAAATATGTCAGTTTCAAGCTAACAATTAAATATGTCATTTGTTGCGTGTTTCTCAGGGAAATCATAATGGTAAGAGAATCAGCAAGTGCAGAAGTCGCTGAATGAGCGAGTCAAAAGGCATGTCAAAAAGTTACACAACAGAAAAGATCACAAATCAGGTGATATTTACAAAATTTATATAATTTATGTAAGTTATGAAGTCATTTATAGACAACGAATTATGTACAAGATAGATTTACATGGCTCAAATACATAAATGAATTACAAATCTTGAGTTGCTTTATTAAAGTCTCCGCCACTGAAGGGTTTACGATATGATTGATTGTTGGGCGGAGAACTTCCTTAAGCTTCTTTTCTCCTACACTGTTGTCATCATCAATAGCATCAATATTGGTCTTCAGACCACGATTGAAAGCTCTGATTGCAGCCCTAAAGGTTTTTTTCCCCTTCTAACTCTGCAACCCGCTTGTCTAGCAAGTAATTATCATGCTCTAACTTCTGATTTTTAGCAATGTAATCATTTATAGTCTGCGAATACTTTATTTTCTACTGCTCATCAAAATATTAGGCGATTTTGAATTTTACCATCCGACACCAGTTTCCGAATGCATTATCATCTAAACCTAGGGGAGGATTAAACATAGTGGGAAATTTTTGAGCTGCGAGAAGTTTTGACCTAGTAGGCTTGACAGCTGAAGGTGTTGCTTGTAGGACCGGAAGCTCAATCTTTGGAGTCTTGTCTCCCAAGATGAATTCTTGAGAGGACGCTGCACCTGGCTATCTTTCAACTTTATCTCTAAATCACTTATTTGTTAAATAAGATCAGACACCCTTTGGTCAAAATCAGCAATGGGATTGATCTTCACTTGTCTCTTAAGTGCAGTGATCATCTCATCCTTTTTCTGGATATCGACATCGAGAAAGGCTATATGGTCTTTGCAGCCACTGGCGATGGTCTTTTGAGTAAGATATCTTTTATGCCACTTCACGGCTTCGGTGTTGTCACCAAAACACTCAAGAAGGACTTTGTCATGGACCACGATCTCGCCACTCCATGTTAATAATCTGTCTCTTATAGCATCGATGAGAGAAAGTAAATTTTTAGAATGATGAAACATACATGACCGTGGCTCTTATTTAAATAAAAAAATGAGAGAAAATCAAAATTAGGATAAAATATATCTTTATTACTACGGTAATGGATTACAACTCAAATAACCACAAAGTTAAAAGGTACAACAAACACTTTCATCACATCTAAAGTTGAGAGACCACATTCCTAACTTTGTCTACAGTATTAGCTGAAAGCATGACTATTGAGTCAAAAGGTATAGTCACTCCTTCAGGATGTTATAACCTACGGACATTTACTATAATTCTATTTTTCAGCCGATGGACTATCGCGACCACAAATTAACTTGGAATGGAATGTTCTGATTTCCTTTAAGAATGATTCCTTTTCTTCGCCGATAAGTCAAAGCGGAGACGTGGGTATTTCAAGTATAATTTTTGTAAATCCCGAAGAAAACAATATCTTGCTAATTTTGAAGTCTTTTAAAGTTGGTGCATTTTAGAGTAAAACCTTCTCAATTTAACATATTGACTTAAGTAATCTCTAGGGACGAGACGACCTAAAGAACAGCCATTCTGAAATAATATAGAAAATAAAAGCTAAGCATAAAGAAACAGAGCTAAAACAAACATTTAAAAATCGATTAATTGTTACATATTTACAATCAATCATTTGGTTCATACAAAATAGATTTGGAGAAAAACTCAGAAACAAATTTATCCTTATAATACTTAAGCTTCTCGGAGGGAGATCTAGAGGAATTGATCGGATCCGTGGTACGTTCCAACAAGCCCAGGGAGGCGAGTCAGATCCGTGTTCACCTAAATATCTTTTGTGAAAGCGTCTGAGTAGACCCCCGCTGACCCCGCTAACTTCATCTAAGTACGAAAAATCTATAATAGAATGTCTACAATTAGTTTTATACAAAAAGTTAACCAAAATGTCTCTTTCCTTGCTCATCTCCAAAATAAAGTTAGTAACTCTCTATTTTCTTTCCAGAGAATCATACTAGAGACGCACCTTCTTTAATAAAGGGGCATCCCTTTGATATTTAAAAGAAGCTAATACGGTTGTACTCTTGTCAAGGCTATGGTATTTCCAAGATAAAACATTGGTCCTTTACCAATTTGTCTAACTCCGTATATAACTGGTTAATTTTCCGTCTGTTTTCCGTCAAGTTTAGTTCTATAGGGGAAAGTAGACTTCTTCTTTATCTATGACAAACCATTTAATGCTAATTATTATCTTCGAAGTTTAAGACATTTAAACAGAGAAGCCCATACCTGTGAAACTAGAATGAAAGCCAAGGATACCTGCTCCTTTTCTTTTGGCTCCTTAGTTTGAATGAGAGTAGGTTCATTCTCAAATAGAGCAGAGGGTCCAGGGGATGAAGATGGCATATCCTTTTTAGAAGGTTGCTCCATTTTGGAGAGTTTAGCTTTATCACTACCATCTTTCTCTGAAGCCCCAGAAGGTCCCCCTATATCTCCACCATGGCCTTGATCTCCTGAAGGTCCATCTTCATTGTCATCGTCATCATTTTCATTATCGTCGTCTCATCGTCATCATCTCCCATTTCTTCTTCAGCATCATGAGTGTCATCATCCTCTTCAGAATCAGATTCAATGTCAAAGGAGGGAATGTCAAAGAAAGAGCTTGAGCTACATTAACAATCTCCTCCTTGCCTTCAACCTTGACACCCTACCTAAGCTGGTTAATTTTGTCCATTACTCTTTCGATTAAAGCTGGGTCAAGAGAGGGGAAGCCAAAATCAGGACATTTTTCATGATTATCAGCATAGGCCAGCATGAGGGCATCTTCATAATTTTTCAGCATCATAGGGCCTAGGGTGGTATTAGCAAACTCAGAAACTTTCTTTTTGACGTCAGAGAGGGTTTGAATAGCTAACTTGAGTGAAGATCTGGTCCTCTTGAATTTGTCCTTCAATAAAGTATTCCTAACAACCAAGTGAGCTTTCTCTTCTTTCAAGTCTTTCAAAGCTTGTTTCATTGCAAATTTTTCATCAATGGAGATTTGATGAGGTTGCCTTTCCTCTTCTAGATCAGCTTCAGCCCTGGTGATGGATACCCTGACTTGCTCCAACTCAGAGGAAATGTCATTTTGAACGGCAGTCAAAAAGGATAGTTGATTCTTTAGTTTGGCATTTTCCTCATGTAGCTTGGAGGATCCAGTAGAGAGCTTGGAGACATCTTCATTTAAGAAATCCAGTTCCTGGAAATCTGCAATAAGGAAAAGTGTAACATAAGTTAGCAAATAGAAAGATCCAATGATAATAGATTAGTGGAGTAAGAATTTACCAAAAGTTGTTGCTCCATCAGAGAGCGATGATTTTGTGCCTAATCTGGATTGAGTGACATCAGAGAAGATGAAGTGAAAGATTCTGAATAAAGGATGAGCTCAATGAGTTCATCAAAATTGAACGACGGAGGAGCAGAAGAAGATGACTCCAGAGGAATTTGCATCTTAGAAGGAGTTGTCAAAAGATCAAGCTGCATTTGCGCAAGCGCAGCTGTGGAATCCGTGATAGTAATATAAGGAAAAGGTGGCGAAGAAGGTGGAGTTTGCTCCGCTTTATCTTTAGAGACATCAACAGTGGGGCTCTTTGAAACTTTCTCATGAGATGCGCGCTTTTCTTCCTCCTCCACATCAGTAATTTTTGCAGCTTTTGCATGAGGAGCGCCTTTAGAAGGCTCTGCTAGCCTTCTCTTAAGAGATCTTGTAGATTTGGCGAAAGCCTCCAAGATCGATGTTACATTCGAAGATGGTGGAGGAGGGGCAGCATCACTTGAATATATAGTGGCCTTTGATGAAGCTAAAACAATTTTAAGAGGATACAAAATCAATCAAAGTAATGCTAAAAGATCCAAAGACAATTAGGAAAATACTAAGCTAATAATATACCTAAGGTTTCTGCACAGACGGGGGACACCGAAGTAAAGTGCTCAACATCGCCTAAGGAAAAGAAATGTTTGCCGCGAGAGGTGTGCGTAATGGCAGGCGGAGTGCCTAGGTCTTTTGGCGAGACAGAAGCAAACAATGTTCCCTTAAATTCGAAGAGGTCAAGAGCGTTAACCTGCTCCCAATCTATTCTGAAGCTTCAATTAAAAAATCAATTATCTTCTTATCAGCATCGCTAAGTTTTTTGGAAAATTTAACTATAAAAGAAAGATATTAGTTATTAGAAAATGTAGAGTAAAGCAAAAATAACATTAAAATAGGCTTACGGGCGGATGCAAAAGTCCCGCGAACATCTGCAAAGCATTTGACAAAGAAAAATTGATTTTCGTAGTCCTTGAACTTATTGATGCCATCTGATATAAGCTTCTTATATACATTGACTCTATAGATCTACTTGTTAAGATTGCTTAACATTGCCAACATAGTTAAGGAATTTAGGACTGTAGCATTAAACGAAGGAAGTCCGGATTCCAACACTAGCATTTCAAGAGACAGAATATGGGTCTAAACATTTGGAGATAGTTGTATTGGAGCAACTCCAATATGAGACAAGTAGGAGAGTAGGAACTCAGGGAATGGAAGGAATCCACCGTGCCATATGTGAATGGCCGTACAAGCAAAATACCCATTTTGAGGGTTGTCGATGGTATCCGTTGGTTATGGAGGAATGGCCGCGATCCTAGTGATGTTGAAGTCCGTAAGAATAGCGTTAACTTCACTCTGAGTTTCGATGAAGGAGTTTTTAGCATTGGCTTCAACCTTTGGAGAGCTCATGATTCTACCGGGTGAAAACGTTTTAGTTAAATCTCTTATCAATTTTAAACAAACAAGTTTGCTTAGATAGACTAAGTGTGAAAACATACACAAAATTTTAAGATGGTGAAAATTTTAAGTTAAAAAAACTTGATGGTCTAAGCTTTCGACAATGTCTAAAGGCTTACAGTAAAAGTTTTCGACAAATGCCGAAGACTTTAAAGTAAAATCATTTGACAATGTCAAAAAGTTTATAGAAAAAGCTTTTGACAATGTTGAATGGATCATAGCACAAAGCTTTCAACAATGTCAAAATATTTATAGAAAAAGCTTTTGAAAATAACGAAAGGATCATAGCTAGAAGCTTTCGACAATGTCGAAAGGTTTATTGTTAAGCTTTCGACAATGTCGAAAGTTTCATAGTTCAAAGCTTTCGACAATGTCAAAAGGTTTATAGTTTAAAATTCCTGAGTTAAAAATATTAATATTATTGATATCGTCGAAAGGCCTGGTCAAAGTTGTCATAACGTATCATACCCATTCAAGTCGAAAGATTTCAGGTTCAGCTCATGTGGGCTTTAAACGTTTCGACCAAGATGGGCGGAGACAACTCTAAAGTTGAAAATTTTCAACCTTGCTGAAAGCTAGTAATCGAAAGGTTTGAAACACTTATACCTTATGGAGAGCTCATTGTCAAAAGGTTACTCCATTTAATTATCTAACCTTTCGACAATAATGGTAAAGTTGTCATCACAATACCTTCCGACCCTATCGAAAGGTACAAAGAGGGTAATTCTCTTATTTCCGCCTCAATCTCTTTCGAAGGGATAAGAAGGTCACTTTGTGTTACCAAGTTGTACATGAGAGGGTTCCAGATTATCATATTGGGTTTAACCAAATCCAAACCCGATTATAAATGTAGTTTTCAAATTTTTCTTGAAGGACAAGTAATTCAAACCAAATAACAGAATAGATCTAAATTGAAATTGCTTCAATCCAATTTCAAGAAAAGAATTAAGGTTTTCAATAAATCAAAAACCCAGGTAAAGATGAAAAGCAAAAATCAGAGATTATGGATTAAAAGCTAAACTCGATAAGCGAATTTCCTTTATCAAACACAAACAACCTAATGAGTTTTGTTAATTTGAAAGATGATTCAGGGGAAAAGTTCTCCTAAAAACTAAAAATTGAATTTCAATTTTAGGGTTTGAAAACTGGAAAATTAATTGTAAGTTGATAAGAGCAGAGATTAATCTAAGAATTTTGAATCGAATTCGGAAAGTTACCTTGTTATTTTAAATCGAAATCGAGAAAGTTTCAGTGAATACTTTTACTTTCGCATAATATTTTTGTTTGCTGGTAAAAGAGGAAAAAAGAGAAGAAGCATAATATATAAGAAAAGTCGTCCAAATTCTCGACCGTTGGATCAGATTTAAATGAACGTCCCAGATTAATGCGGGAAGGCCAAAAGGTGGGAAGTTTCCAACTATCGAAAGAGATGACTTGGAAAGTCAAGAGCATCCCTTCGAATGGTGGGGGCAAATGTTACACCAAAAATCTACCTTTCAACTTTCGACTAAGTTGAAAGGTTCTTCAATAAAGACCAAGGAAAAGGAGTTCAAACCAAACCTTTCGGAGGAGTCGAAAGGTTCCATTTCTCGGTCCAGACCAAACCTTTCGAAGGAAATGAAAGATTCCATCTCATAGTTCAGATCAAACCTTTAGAAGGAGTTGAAGGGATGCAGTCATCAAAGTTTAACAGCCCCAAACCTTTCGAAGGGGTCGGAAAGTTCCATCTCACAGCATCCATGAAGTTCTTACCTTTCGAAGAAGATGAGAGAGTCAAAGCAAGTGTTAGCAACCCCATGATGACCTTTTCGAAATCATGGCAAGCCTTTCGAACCGATTAAGATTCATCAGAATACATTTTGACAAAGTCGAAAAGTTCTATGAAGAAGGCAACACTCAGAGGTCAGTAGATAATGGAAGATGAACTTTTGACAACGTTGTAGGGAAGCACAGCTGTCAACGAAAATCAAGTAAAGAGCAACTTTCCAACAAGGTCGAAGGGTTCACAACAATCAAGTAAAGAGAAACCTTCCATCAAGGTCGAAAGGTTCACAACAGAATATAGAAGGAAAACCTTTCGTCAAAGTCAAAAGGTTCATGAAGACATAAGAAGGGTAAACCTTTCGACAAAGCCGAAAGGACCATGAAAGCATCAGAAAGGCAAGGTTCACGAAGGCATCAGAAAGACAAACCTTTCGACAACATCGAAAGGTTCATTGTTGCATATAAGTGGCAAATCTTTCGATAAAGATGAAAGGTTTGTAGCTGCATATAAAGGAGGACCTTCCGACTTGGTCGAGAGCATGGAGTCGAAAGGGGGCCTGCTTGAATCTATAAATACGACCCAAGGGGTCATGTTTAGGAGACCCAATTTCTTCCATTCTAATCTTGTATTTTCTTAATTAAAACATTATAACCCTAATTATGTGTTGATTTAGGAAATTTTATAAAATGAAACTTTTTCTTGGATAAAGAGGGAAGTTTTAAGCTTAGTTGATTACTTTGTAGTTTTCTTAAACGTTTGTTGGATTAACTCCTAATTTCCAGGTCTAATATCATCAATATGTTCATGTCGACAAGGTCGACAACCCTTCTGATAAAAATAATTACTGCAATCATTTGAAGCAATTAACTCTACAATCTAAACCTTTCGAAAGGTTGATAACGCATCTGAACCAAGCGTCTACGTCAACCTTTCGAAGTTATCAATTTTGAGGGCCGAGCCTTTCGACAAGGTTGTCAACATAATTGGATCAAATATTCCTTGAACCCTTCCGAAACCATCAGCACCATGACCTAAACCTTTCGACAGGGATGAAACCAACTTTTATAAGTAGCTTAACTTTTCGACAAGGTCAAAATCTTTTCCATACCACCAAAGCAAATCGTTCCCTGCTTGAACCCAAGGAAGCTATCACCTTAACCTTTCGACGGGATTAAAATCAACCTTTAAAGGATTTAACTAAGGGAAATTTCAATCGAAGCAAGAGTAAATCATTGAAAGAGACTTCAAGTTTACTTAACAAGGTCGGAAGGCTATTTAACTCAGTGTATATACCTTTCGATAACGTTGAAAGGTTTGGTACAAAGACTTCAACAAATAAGGTCAAGTATAAAGGCAATTACTTTGGGAATCATGCCAACTATTGTCAAGAAGGATATCCTTTTTTCTTAAAATTACTTTGGGATGTTGACAAGAAATATTGTTAACAGTTTGGAAACAGCGGCATGGTAAGGATACACTAACTAATTTGAGAAATTTTATTTGTTTGTCAAGTGGCAAGAATTATCAAACAATGGAAATGAAAGGTCAAGCGGACATAAACTTAGCTATCGTAATATACCCCACACACTAGTTGAACCTGCGCTAGGCACATGAGTCTTACATAATTTATTAATCTTAAAAAAATAGTAATATGAAGGTGGATATAGGTTTTATGTATTATGATTTGTTTGGATTGAAATTTTCCTTAACGCTATTGACAGATGTTTAATAATAATTATTATTGAATAATTTCAAAGCCAACAAAGTATAATTAATGTCTTTAGAGAAAATGGCTTTATGCAGCAAACACTTACATCAACTATAAGTTATTCATGATTTGGAAACATTAAATTACTATGAATGTCAACTAACTCTTAATTTGAATTATAGGAACTATTTCCGTTTATCAGTTGCATGGTAATATTATTTTAATATGACTCTAACTTATAATGGACCAAAAATTTACAGCTAAAAATTGTAATTAACTAAAATTAATTATATTTAACTCCAACTCAAATTTAAGGTGTTGATCATATTTATCATAGTTTAGAATAAGAAAAAAATGAACAAATGACATCGAGTTTGTTTCAAATTGTGGATAGTTATTGACACTAATAATGATTAAATTTTATTTTAAAAAATTCGATACCATTAGACATATATTTTGGGGCCATGTGAAAACAATATATATTCATCGTTACATGCAAAAAAGTAACCATGACACACACATACATACATTTATATAAATAATTTTAAATTTTAGTTCAAACAAAATAAAGAATTAAGTATAATTAACTCCAATTAATATTTATTCACTTCCTTTTTTTAATTTTATTGAAATAAGATAAGTAATACCATATTTATTCTATAAATAATCCTCATTTATGTTAATTAAATGAATTAATAACAATTAATGGCTATATTCGTTCAATAACAATAAATTGAATTTACACCAAATACCGAAAAATATTACAATATCAACAACTATAAAAAGTAATAACCATGTTATGGAAATTTAGATTGATGTTGTTATGCACATTCTGTATTAAATTTATAAAATAATTTCTCTAATATAAGCATTTCAATTTGAAAACTAAAAGAAAATAAAGAATTAAACCTATGTAAGTTCTATTCATACATCGATAATCACCTACTTCATCCGACTTTGGCCTTTCTGCTAACTAGTCGTTAATTTTATAAAGTATGTTGTTTTTCTCCATTTTAAATTTACAGCAAAATAAGGTGGAAATTTCAAAAAGATTTCAACATCTAAAAGTTCTTCATTTTACATTAGGAAAATATAGTTAAAATATCAATTTTTTCTGAAATATTTATTATTTATGAAATTCTAGTTATTCTCCTCAAAAACAGTTTGTAAATATAATAAAATATAAAATTAAATTCAATTTCTAAAACAAATGTCCTTTACTAAGCATCAGTAAATTACTGTAAAAAATTTGGATTTTTCTTAAACAATTTATTATTTCTAAAAATTAAAATATATCATTTTTTCCTTGGAACTAATTTATTTAAGATATAGAAATAAGGAAAATTTTATATTTCTAAAACCAACGTTCTTAATATATTTTTCTACATTTTTCACCAAAGTATAAAAAAATTCCCACGTAATTTTATAATCTGTGCTTATTTCCTTAAAAGTAATCCTTAAAAAATAAATCATAAAAATACTTTTACCAAATAACTAAATATAAGTCCTTTTACTAAATATTTTTATTATAACAAAAATTAGCCACGAAAAATTTCAAGTAAAAATAAATAATTATGAGAAATACATTTTCTAATAAAAGCTATTTTCCAAAAATAGACTATAAAAATACCACAACGACCAAGCTAAATATAGCTTCCCTTGTAAAATATTTCTTATTTGATATAAAAAGTTTACATAATTTTTTACAATGTATTATAAAATATTTATTATAAATATATATAATTTTTTCAAACAAACTTAAAAAATTCATAAATAAAATATACAACTAATTTTGGAAAACCCAACTCAACCAAAATATCTAGAATTTCAAACTTTAAACATATAAAAATTTTAGAGGTTAATATATTCTTTTGCAAAAAATTTCAAATAAAGACAAAATGACTGTTTTGTAGAAAATCAAGCTTATTGGCTAAAACAATGTATTTATATAATCCATTTTTTATACAACACATTAAATCTGAGTGGTTATTCAGTTAACGCTTCTTAGTCATTAAGTTTTATTTATTTTCTTTATTCTTTTTCTCTTACTATGTTAAAAAAACATATATGTGCATTGATTTGAAAATAAATATGTATAGTAAATTAAATATCTTAAAATGTATGTGAAGATTTAGTAATAGAATAGAAAAAACAAAGCTTCTCCCACCTTCCTCATTTATATTCTACTAATTAAAATAAAATATAATCTATACTAGAAAATGGAAACATGACTCCTTAAATATCCTTAAATTAAATTGTTTGGCATTAAATTTCTTAGATTATATTACATAGATATTTATAAACCAAATAACTTTTAAACAATGTTCCAATTAATATTTTTTTCTCATTATCCACTTCTAATTTCAACCTTTGTATATGTACCAGACAATAGATGAAATTTAATTAAAGTTTATTTATGTAAAAATTATTCCTTCATTCATGTTTTCTTACCTCTATATATGTATGTATATCTCTCTTTGTGCGTGTAAACTCTTTCCCTTTTCTCCTTAGTAATGTAACGGTCACAATGCCTTAATTAGTGCTACCAAATATAATTTGAGTCGGTTAATTAAAAATTATAATCTCAATCAATATTCTTAATAGATATTCTATAAATATATACCTTACTAACCTATATAGGAAAAGCTGGATTTTTATTCAAATATGTAAAGCCCTATTTTTTACAAATAAAGAAATAATATGTTCTTTCTTTTTGAATAACGATTCATTTCCATATTTTGTTAACATTGCATACATCCTTATTCTTTTTAAATATATCATTGCCTCTTCCTTCTAGTGTTTTGTTGAAGTGTTTGTTAATGGCGAAACAGGTTTAGGTTACTAGTGTATCTATAGGTTTTTGAATTAATTCTAATTGTTTATTAACCCATAGGAGAATCTTTTTTTTCATCCATACGCTAACCATTTACTTCATCCCTAGAAAAATATTTGGTTAATCCTGGGCAGTTGGATTAATACATTAAATTTGAATTGTTATTTAATTAACGCTTCCTTAGTCATTAAGTTTTATTTATTTCCTTTAATCTTTTCCTCTTACTATGTTAAAAAATGACATTTATGTACATAGGTTTGAAAATAAATATGTATCATATATTAAATATCTTAAAATGTATATGAAGATTTAGTAATAAAAAAGGAAAGCATCTCCCATCTACCTCATTTCTAGTCTCCTAGTTAAAATAAGATCTAATCTCTAGGAGAAAATAGAAATATGACTCTTTTAAACATCATAAGTGAAACTGTTTAGCATTAAATTTCTTATATTTCATAATATTACATAAATATTTATAAACCAAATCACTTCTAAACGATGTTCCAATTAAGATTTGTTTCGATAATTATGAATTTAATATTGTTATCCGCTTCTAATTTCAACCTTTATATGTTCCAAACAATAGATGGAATTTAATTGAAGTTTATATCTATAGAAACCATTCCTTTATTCATCATTCGTGTTCTCTTACCTCTAAATGTATATGTATATGTATATATATGTATAATTACCATATAACCACTTGAATTCCATCTTTTTTAATTGTGTAAGGTTATCTATGTATTTTAGTTAGTTCTTTTGTCATTTAGCCCAAAATAATCATTATTAACATGTGCACTTATGGCACATTATAACAAAACCCTATATATATATGTTATGTGTATATATATGCACATATATATATATATATATATATTTGTGTGTGTGTGCATATATGTATGTTTGTATATGTATATGTATATGTATATGTATAAACACTTTCTCTTTTTGCTCTTGTTAATGTAACAGTCACAGTGCCTTAATTAATGGTACTAATTATACTTTGAGTCAGTTAATTAAAAATTATAATCCCAGTCGACATCGTTAGTTGATAGTCTATAAATATATACCTTACCAACCTATGTATGGAAATCTAAATTTCTATTCAAATATGTAAATATGTGTATTATTTAAATGCCTTATCCCTTACAAATAAAGAAATAATTATAGGATCGATTTCACCCTAGAGGGGGGGTGAATAGGGTGATACTATTAATTATAAAAATTTATTATGGAAGTTTATATAAAATAATTTCAACGCAGATCACAATAGAATATTAGCAGCAGAATATAAAAACAGAAAATAGAACACATGGGTTTACCCAGCTTCGGAAAAACCCTGCCTACGTGCCACCCCCAAGGTTTCTACTAGAAATTGAGCAGTCAGACGCTTACACACGTAAACTCGCGACACCCGCTATCGACTAACCTTTACTCTACGCCCAAAACTCTGCCACAACTTAGCCACTGAGTTGCAAATTCTCGAACTACACCACCGCAGTTTGTCCCCTAGTCACACGACTAGAAATTACTAGAGTTTAAAGGAAGATACAAAAATTAAATACAATTTAAAAACAAAGAACCATAATTTTAAATTATTAAGTCCAATGTATATAGGCCGGCCCATTAAAAAGTGATAAATATTAAATCCCTTTTCTTTCTATTATTCGGCCGGCTTTCTTGTTCTTCGATGTCTTCGACCTCCTTTCCTTTGCTCGAAAATTAGGGCTTCTGATTAGAAGCTGCCAACAATAGTTGATCAAACAAATGATATTCACGCGTAGCTCTATTGATTGTTCATTTGCTGCTTAACTTCGGCTGTTTCTTTGATCGAGTTCGATTCGAACAATCTGGTATGTAATTTATGCTTTACTATTTAGTTTGCTCGAACTCGATCAGATTTTAGTTATTGATTTGATTTTTGGTATCTGTTTTGCTCGATCTCGAATGAGTATTGGTCTATGACGTTACTGGGTTTAAATAGGAATCGAATTCCTATATTCTCATTCGAATTGATTTTTGAATTTGACTCATAATTTTTCTTTGAATTCATCTCGGCCACTTGATTTTGGTTGAATGCTTGAGATTGACCTAACTTGCTCAATTCGTTCTTTTCGTTGCTTGATTATCACGGCTTGCTCCTTGGTCATCACGACTCTGACTTCTCTGACGATGTTGATTTATTTTGACTTCGGCCATTTGATTTGTAACTGTTATTCCATGATTTGTTCGAACTTGCTAATAAACTTGATTAACTTGCGGCATGATATTGTGATATTTTTTTTTGAATTTGGCACCGACTTGTTCATCTTGGCTTCATGAAAACTCTAGCATGTCTGGCTTTGCTTTGACTTCAGTTGTCACTGCACTGACTTGATACACTCACTTGTATTTTTCATTTTTATGACTTCGACATTTCACTTACTGCTCTACCATGATTTTTGAACTCGTCTTAAGTATATTTTGAATTAGTTTATATGATGATATTTAATACACCTCTTTTAACCAGAGTTTTTGTTGCATTTCAATTTTGTTTATCTTCATGGTTCACCACTAATATTTGAGTTCATGTGCATATTGTTCAATATTCACTGATCTCTGACCTTGGTAGAATTTGTTGTTGTCTATTTCGGTTTTGCTACATTCTATCTTTACTGTCATGTGTGGTATACATATGCACTGGGTTGTAGTCTCGAGCTCTGTCCACTGTTTCACTGGTGCATCTCTTGTTAATGATTTAGGAATGGTCGAGTTGTCCGTTATTTATGTTGAGGCCTTTACTTGTATTCGGTTGCACTTTATGTATTTTGATATTACATTTCTTTGAACTTTGCACCATCTACTTTGTTGTACTGTATATTCATTCTTATGCAGTCTGCATTTGCTTGTATACTTCACTGTATCCACATTGTTGGCATTGTTTATATTTTTATATATATATATATATATATATATATATGAGTTCATCCATACTTCTGTTTAGTACTGGTGCACTTGATATCTTCACATCACTGTACTTACCTTGAGTCAGGTTCCAATGTGTATGCACACATGTCTGTTGCATATGTATACATGTAATTTTGCTTGCATGATGGACTCTGGTAGTTACATTGTTGTTTGGGTTCATATGCACTTGATTCATATTAATGTTGTACATCTATCCTTTTGAAATTGCTTCACTATTGGCTGTTGACATGTGTTCATGTACATTTGGGCTTGGTCTTGTTTCTTTGACCGTTTTATTGAACTTGCACCTATGTTGAATCCAGCTTAAAGCTCGGGTTTGACCTCGTGCTGATATCATGACTTGATTTTTATTTTACTTAAATTGAACCCGGCTTTTGATTTGGGTTTGACCTTGTGCTCACCTGTCCCTGTAGACTTATCAAGTGTATATTGGTGTGCATAGACTTATCTGAGGCAAATAACATTTTCAAAATACACATTTTATTTTACACTGCAAAATATTTCTTTTTCAATTTTGCTGCGTTAGTGTGTATTTTTGCAGATAGCTCAGATGCTGGATCCAATTTGGAATAATTGAAGATAAAATACGAGTGAATGAGTGAAATGCAGTGAGGTTCATTTGTAAATGAAAAATGCATTTGTAAGTGAAAATTTGTGATATGATTGTAATTGAAATTTGTATATAGTGGGAGCTCAAATTTGCACTATTCAAAATTGTGATAAATATTTGTTTGAATAAAATATCCATTTGAATCTAAATTCTGTGTTATTTATTTTATTCAGCAAATATTTATTTAATCTGTGAAAATAAAATAGTACATTAACAAATAAATTTTAATGAATATATATATATATATGTTTATTATCATCAAACAAAAATCATATACTTGCATATTCGACAATCTCCCCCTTTTGATGGTAACAAACATATATTTAAGATTTTGAATATATTAAATGTATTTGATCATAGGCTCTATTTTCTCCCTTTATTTAAATGCTCCCTCTCTATACAAAGCTCTCCCTTCATATATATGTGTAAATAAAAATATGCAAATGAGCCTAGATGCAAATAGAAAATATTTGACCTTTATTTGCCAAAATCTTAACTTTTCTCTCCGCGTTTTGCTATCAGCAAAAGAGTAACAGTGTTAGAAAAATTAAGATAAAGTGACAGACATTAATATAACATTAAAACTCAATCAAATATAAATATTGAATTCCAATAAAAAAATAAAAAAGCATAAATACTCTGTTAGATGCATATTCCACATTAAAGTGATAGTTAATGTCATCATATAAAACCATATAGTTGTGTCTATTTGTGGTATATTTATAACAGGAATTTAAATATGTACTAACCATGCATAACCTTTAGGACTTTTAAATGGGATTAGTAGTATTCCCTTTTAAAAAAAAAATGAATTCAAGTATCTTCTAACCATGCATAACCATGAGGACTTTTAAATGGGATTAGAATCAACTTGTCTATTTAATTAATCAATTTTGATATGCATTCCATACATACATAACGATGAGGAATTTTAAATGAGCATGGAAGCACATGATCAAAAATTCCAAGTAATTCACCCATGCATAACCATGAGGACTTTTAAATGAGAGTGAATACTTTGAATTTTTTTTATTTATTAAAAATATAATTCATTGGAAAACCAATGATTTCCCATTCAAAAGACCACATATTGACATACTATATTGGATTATGATGAGTGTTGGTCGATAGAAATATGATAGAAATAAAAATTATTATGGAACTTTTACCAATAAAAAGTTTTATAACTCTTGTTAAAGTTTCTAAAGAAATTTACTAAACATACCGTCTCAAGTTATAATATATGATTAATATCAACACTCATCACTTTTTCAATCACTATTTATCTTTTCGATAATCAGTAGGGAGTCATATTAGTTAATGTAGTCATTTAAAATTAAATCCAAAAATAATTATCAATTTTTTTTAAAATGACTAATCTGAAACAAGGTCAACAAAAATGATTTTCTAGAAGGGGTTTTATAAGAAAAATTTCTGCTATTTGAACATTAATTCAAGTGAGAAATATGTAGATATTTTCTTTGAAAAACGATGCAACTACTGAATGTCTCAATATAAATAGCATTCCATTAGTAATTTTTCTATCAACTAGACTACCAGTGTAATCTGCATTTGAATTTTTCTTTCACTCGAGATTATCATTAATTGAATGTTATAGATCAGACTGTGAAGTTGCAACAATTTCTTGGAATCCTTTTTACAACTTTTAAATGAAATTCTTTTGGATTTTAATCGAAGCCCTGCCAATGAACAAAAACCGTGAATATAGAGTCTGCCAAATGTATTATCATCAATCAATAAAACACATCATTAATCCAAATTAATTTATATGAAGTATTTCAAGGATTGCAGTGTTCTCGGCATAAAAGAATAATTGGCCAGCAGTTTTGAAAAAGTTGGAATCATTATCAACATTCATTATCAGATAAGTGGCTAATATATATCATATTATGGTGCAGATTATCACATTTAATATATCGTTCAAAATAAATATACCATTACCTTTATGATAATATTTCGTTGTTGCCCATTGTGATTCTTTCACCTTTATACTAGGCTAAGGAACTTTTATTTGTCACCCATTGTGTGTGTGGAACAGCCAAAATCCAGATAACACTGTTGATGTTCCTTAGCCTACCATCACACCTACACGATGAAAGATTTTTGTGACCTATTTATTTTTATAGGTCTGTGATTGTTAGTGGCAATAGACTTTTAAAAAATATGTTTGTGGAGACCCAAAACTATTTATATTTGTTCCTTTCGGCACCCAGATTTGTTTGACTTTGAGGGATTTTATATATATGCCTTTTGGAACCCAAACTGGGATAGTTTTCACGTGTTTGGGTCTGTACCAACAAATATCTTGATTGTGTCCAATTTTTCTACAAATTGTGCACTCGGTTTTGACTAGATTAATTTCACTTTTAACACGTTCAGATTGATTATACCCAAATCCTTGTCTAACAATATTAGTTTGTTTCTCTAATAACATATTTAATGATTTTTCTCCTTTAGAAAATTTTCCTGAAGTTGTAGACAATTGTTAGACTTGTGTTTTAAGTGATTCATTTTCATTTAATAATTGAGTGCACTTTTTAATAGAATTTTCTCTTCAAGTATTTTCACTTTCTTTCAAAATCAGGATTTCGTTTTTCTAGTTATTTAATTTTAGTTTCTGATTTTTTAATTTCTTCTTCAAGTGATGGAAACATATCACACTTAGGGCTCCTACTTTGATAGTTTTTAACTAATTGGTCAAATTGTTTATTTGATTCTATCAAAGTATCTCTTTGTGATTCAATTTTAGCGTTTTTCTCCCTAAGTCTTTCAAATCAGCCATTTACTTTGTGGAAATATATAAGTAATTCCGATTGAGTGAGTTTTGATACTTTGCTTGGCTCTCATCGTCGCTATCCGTTATATCACCTCGTAGGCACAGATTTACTCTTTCACTCTCACTGCTAGTGCTTTTACAATCATCACTTTTATTCCACATGGCTGCAAAAAGTTTCCTTTTTTAATTTTTTTCTTGGCCGTGTTGAAGTTGAAGATAATTAGGCTTGATATGACCGGGTTTGTTGCACGTGTGACAAATGATCTCGTGTTCTTCTAAGTTGTTTAGTGCTTTGAGTATTCTGCTCTTCAATTGTTGATTTGGAGCTAGATTTCCGTACTTGTGATTCCACTTTTTAAATCTCTTTATTAGTAACGCCAGCTCGGTTGGTCCATCGTCATCATCATTATCACAACTGCCTTTTATCAATCCCCTTAAGCATGTTTCTAAGTCGATTATGGGGAATCTCTCACGGTTGTTGATTTTTGCACCATATATTGCATCAAAAGTATTCCAGATTTCCTGTGCACTTTGACAATGAGAGATAATGTTAAAATTATCTTGATTAATAAGAGAATATATTTTATGCATAGCAAGAGCATTAATCGAATTAATTTTTTTCGTCCATTATATCACACCCATTTTCAATAATATCCCAATATTTAATATTAGCAAATTTTGACAAAAAATTCCATTTTTATTTCCAATTCAAAAAATTTGTTCCATCAAAAATAGGAGGAATAATATTTGTCCGACCCTCAAAAACATTATTAAAAGAAGCCATTTTAAAAATTCAAATTTGTAAAAAAATTGGTCTTTGAAAAATCAAACTTTTTAAAACAAATATGGCTTTTGTTCCTAGCTCTAATACCACTTATATGATCGATTTCACCCTAGAAGGGGGAATAGGGTGATACTATTAATTATAAAAATTTATTGTGAAAGTTTACATAAAATAATTTCAACACCGATCACAGTAGAATAATAGCAGCATAATACAAAAAGCAGAAAACATAACATACAGATTTACCCAGCTTCGGCGAAACCCTGCCTACGTGCTGCCCCCAAGGTTTCTACTAGAAATTAAGCAATCAGACGCTTACACACGTAAACTCGTGACACTCGCTATCGACTAACCTTAACTCTACGCTCAAAACCCTACCACAACTCAGCCATTGAGTTGTGAATTCTCGAACTACACCACTGCAGTTCGTCCCCTAGTCACACAACTAGAAATTACAAGAGTTTAAAGGAAAAAAATACAATATAAAAACAAAGAACCCTAATTTTAAATTAGTAAGTCCATTGTATATAGGCCGGCCTAATAAAAAAGTGACAAAAATTATATTCCTTTTCTTTCAATTATTCGGTCGGCTTTCTTGTTCTTCGATGGCTTCGGCCTCCTTTCCTTTTCTCGAAAATCAGGGCTTCTGATTAGAAGCTGCCGACAATAGTTGATCAAACAAATGATATTCTCGCATAGCTCTCTTGATCGTTCGTTTGCTGCTTAACTTCGGCTGCTTCTTTGATCGAGCTCGATTCGAACAATCTGGTACGTAATTTATGCTTTTCTGCTTTACTTTTTAGCTTGCTCAAACTCAATTTGATTCGAGTTGTTGATTTGATTTTTGGTATCAGTTTTGCTCGAACTCGAATAAATATTGGCCTATGATGTTACCAGGTTTAAATAGGAATCGAATTCCTATATTTTCGTTCGAATTTATTTTTGAATTTGGCAGATAATTTTGCTTTGAATTTCATCTCGGCCACTTGATTTTGGTTGAATGCTTGAGATTAACCTGACTTGTTCAATTCGTTCTTTTCATTGCTTGATTATCACGGCTTGCTCCTTGGTCATCACGGCTCTGACTTCTCTGACGATGTTGATTTATTTTGACTTCATCCATTTGATTTGAAACTGTTGTTCCATGATTTGTTCGAACTTGCTGATAATCTTGACTGACTTACGGCTTGATATTGTGATAATTTTTTTGACTTTGGCACCGACTTGTTCATCTCGGCTTCATGAAAACTCTTGCATGTCGAGCTTTTTTTGGCTTTGGTTGTCACAGCACTGTCTTAATACACTCAATTGTACTTTGCTGTTTCGTGACTTCGGCATTTCACTTACTGATGTACCATGATTTTTGAACTCGTCTTAAGTATATTTTGGAATTAATTTATATGATGATATTTAATACACCTCTGTTAACCCGAGTGCTTGCTGCATTTCAGTTTTATTTACCTTCATGGTTCACCACTGATATTTGAGTTCATGTGCATATGCTTCAATATTCACTGATCTATGAACTTGGTAGAATTTGTTGCTGTCTATTTTGGTTTTCCTGCATTCTTTCTTTACTGTCATGTGCAGTATACATACGCATTGGGTTGTAGCCTCGAGCTCTGTCCACTGTTTCACTGATGCATCTCTTGTTATTGATTTAGGACTGGTTGAGTTATTTGTTATTTGATGTTGAGGCCTTTACTTATATTCAGTTGCAATTCATGTATTTCAATATTGCATTTCTTTGAACTTTGCACCGTCTACTTTGTTGTACTGTATATCCATTCTTATGCAGTCTGCATTTGCTTGTATACTTCACTGTATCCATATTGTTGGCATTGTTTATATATATATATATATATATATATATATATATATATATATATATATATGAGTTGATCCATACTTCTGTTTAGTACTGGCAAACTTGATATCTTCACCTCACTGTACATTTCCTTGAGTCAGGTTCCAATGTGTATGCACACATGTTTGTTGCATATGTATACGTGTAATTTTGCTTGCATGACGGACTCTGGTAGTTACATTGTTGTTTGAGTTCATATGCACTTGATTCATATTATTGCTGTATATTTATCTTTTTGTAATTGCTTCACCATTGGTTGTTGTCTTGTGATATACATTTGGGCCTGGTCTTATTTCTCTTGACCATTTTTTCGAACTTGCACCTGTGTTGAATCCAGCTTAAAGCTCGGGTTTGACCTTGTGCTGATATCGTGACTTGACATTTATTTTACTTGAGTTGAACCCGGCTTTTGATTTTTTTTGACCTTATGCTCACCTGTCCCTGTAGATTTATCAAGTGCGGCCTTGTGGCATGTACTGTGATACACTGTGCATGTCACAAGTTGTTCGTGTAGACGAATTCAAAAATAGATATTGACGGACAACCGAAATAACTAAGGCAAATAACATTTTCAAAATATGCATTTTATTTTACACTGCAATAATATTTCTTTTTCAATTTTACTACATTAGTGTGTACTTTCACAGATAGCTTAGATGCTGGATTCAATCTAGAATAGTTGAAGATAAAATACGAGTGAATGAGTGAAATGTGGTGAGGTGCATTTGTAAATGAAAAATTGTGATATGATTGTAATTGAAATTTTTATATAGTGAGAGCTCAAATTTGTACTATTTAAAATTGTAATAAATATTTATTTGAATAAAATATCTGTTTGAATTTTAATTCTGTGTTATTTATTTTATTCAGCAAATATTTATTTAATCTGTGAAAATAAAATAGTACTTTAACAAATACATTTAAATGACTATATATATATATAAATATATGTTTGTTATCATCAAAAAAAATCATATACTTGCATATTCAACAATGATATATTCTTTCTTTCTGATCAATGATTTGTTTCCTTATTTTGTTAACATTGCAAGCATTCTTATTCTTCTTAAATGTATCGTTGTCTCTTCTTTTTAACATAAGCTATCTATATTTAGTAATAAATCCCACTTTAAATTAATGTATTTGTCCATACATTTCTCTTAAAATAATTTTTTACTTTTAAATATTTATCTTTCAAACATACAATATTAGACAATATCTTTTCTTTTCAAAACTAGTAACATTTATTAAATGCCTTCTTCTTATGCATATTTTGTTACACTTTCATTGAAATAACACTTTATTTTCGTACATATATTGTTGTCCTTGCTTTTTAAACATACAAAAGTAGATGAATTTTTTTTACAAATATATTGTTGCATCCTTTTTCTAATATATGTTGCCCTAATTATCTTATTGCAACCTTTGTAATTAATAAAAATTCAAATGAAGAACATAATCTTATATTCTAATAGATGTTACCCATAATATAATCATAAAATTTTAATTTCTAAACAATCCTCCTCAAAAAAAAATTATTCATTTTAATATTTTTATATGGTTAGAAATATGGATTGTTGCACTGGAGATTTTATAATGGTTTAGATTTCTCCTATATCCAATCTCGTACAATTTAGAACTTAGGGTTACCGAGCACACCCACTTGATTTGAACAGGCAACAAGCACACACAAGCAAATACAAATAGAGCTTGATGGTTTTTTCAAAAATAATTTCTAAAACTTTGGATACAATGTTTCCTATAGCCTCTTGGATGGCGCTTTGATGTTTGATTTGAGAGAGAGATATTCCAAAATAATAAGAAAGTAGTATTGAATCAATATAAAAAAATATGAATTGATTCTATGTGATTTTGAAGAGAATTTGGTTTATTTTTAATGGTGTGAGTAAGAGGAGGGAAGGAAATAAGTTAATAACGACCAAAAAATTCGTTTGAGCTTCCCTTTATATAGTGTATAAACAGATGTGTTCATTCGCGAAGTGTTTCGACAAATAGATACTTCTTTTCAAAATTTGGAAAACCATTTAGCGGTATGTCGACATATCATCTAGGTCTGTGTCAATATATGTGTTAGCACCAAAATTGGTCACTAACACCCTTAGAAAGATTGTGTGGAGAGGTGAATGAAGAAAGCAAATTAAAACAGGGAACAGAGTATAAATTTAAATTCAAAGAACAAGAATACCAAATTTACAGTGGTTCGGTGTAATTGCCTACGTCCACTTTGAAGTTAATCTTTATTGCTTTCTCCATTAATTGAGTACAGATACAATCCATAAATCAATCACTTGAATACAAGTTTGAATGAAAAAGAAGAGTGTATGTAAAATGGCAGAGTCTCCCCAGTGTTCTCGAAAAAAAGATCCCTTTCACTGTGCCCCTGCCTCTCTATTTATAGACGAAGGTGGGTTGGACTTCCCTGGTGGGCCTGGTAGTTGAATACCTTGGCCCGAATGGGGTGGTCTCTACGCGCCGACCTGAACATGCCGAACAGTCAAATGCCGAACCATCATCTTTGTGCCGAACGATGTGATGTGTTGAGTGAGGGGTGTTGGCCGATCGAGAATTGATGCCGAACGAGGAAGAGGCCGAGCGAGGCTGGAATGCTGAATGGTCCAGGAATGCCAAGTGAAGCATGAATGCCGAGCGCTCTTTGCATGCCGAACGCAGTGGTGCCGAACACCTAGGATGTCGAGCGATATGGGAGCATGCTGGGTGAAGTGGAGCTGAACGTTCTGAATGCCGGACACCCTGAATGCCGAGCGTTATCAATGCCGAACGCTCTCCAGATGTCGAGTGCTCTGCCACGCCGAACGAGGCTGTCTGCCGAACACTTCCCAATGTCGAACGCTTCTAAGTGCCGAGCGCTCCTATCTGCCGAGTGTCCCTTTATGCTGAACGCTTCTAAGCGCCGAGCACTTGTGGGATGCCGACCATGATGATGTGCCGAACAATCCAGTTGAGCCGAGTACCAAGTTGCCTGGTCGAATCTCCAGGAAACACTTGCCCCCCAAAGTGTATCCCGTGACCGAACGTGATGCGCTTTGTACTACATGTCCTTTGTGCTTTGCTTCGAACCCTGTCCCATCACTCTTGGGGGTTGTTTACTTGTGAACACCAGTTGTGGAGGTGTGAGCCGAACGTAGTGTAAATGCCGAGCGATACAGCCGAAGCCGAACACCCCGTGCATGCCGAACAAGCCGAAGCCGAACGACGTTGCTTTGACCGGTTCTACCGGTCATTGTCGTTTCGCCTTCTTCTTCTTCCTTATAAAAGTCAGTATGTTCCTCCTTTTTCTCTTTTCACTTTTCACTTCCGCTACTTTTTACTTGCTAACCTCGTCCGTTAACGGATACTAAAAATTTAATTAATCCTTCCTAAACCCTCAATCTACTAACTAGGTACCGACTCCTTTATCTACATCCTTTCCAGGATTAACCAGTTTCAATAAGAGGCTTAAGTTCGTAAATTAGAACCATAGCCGAGAAGGAATCGAAACTCGATTAGGATATTTTTAGGGTAAACGATGTGTAGGAAAGGAAGGAAGAATTGGCCAGGGATGAACACGTGAGGGAGTCGTTGGGTGATGTGTTGTGGTTAGGCATGGTTTCTTCGTGCCGAACGAAATTGGAGGAGAAGAAAAGATGGAGGTGGAGAGGAAAATGAAACCATAGTTAAGGGAGGATTGCCGAGCGTTGGGGCTCGACGTAGTCTGGTTCGACGTGTTCCACCACATGCCGAACAGTGGGTTGGGAGGTTTGGGAGGAAGCATGAGTTGGATGGGATGCCGAGTGTTGTTTCGGCCGAATAGAATCTTGGCCGAACGATACTTTGCCGAGCACTACCTAGGTCGAATGTTAATTAGACCGAACAAAAGTTTGACCGAACAATATTCAGGCCGAACGGTAGCTCGTCCGAACGACAGTTTGGTCGGTCGATACTTTGGCCGAACAACTTTTAGGCCATGCCATTATGAATGCCGAACCATCCCTTAGCTTAGGCCGAACAATACACAAGCCGAACAGTTATAAAGGTCGAACCATTTTTTACAGGCCGACTCTTATGGATGTCGAACCATCATTTGCCTTGCCTAATCGTATAGCAAAACAAGGACAAGGACTCCAGTATACTAGCATATTGAACTGATCCGGACTGATAACTTCCTAATTTTAGTAGTCACGAACCTGAACTTTAATCGACATAATCGGATAACTTCTTTTAGCATTTCTTGAATCTGGAATTGCGAACACCATAACGCAGGCTTTTGGAGACAGTCAGCGATGACGGTCTTCGAAGGCGATGGTTCGAAGCTCAATTTATCTTAATAACTTTCAATTTTTCAGCGCTTACACACAAATGATCACACTATTTCACACACCACACGGAGGGAATTCTTGTGTTGTTTATTCTAACGTCGATTGTTTTTCAAGTATAGCTCAAACAGGTGCTCTTGTCAAACTCGATATTTATCGGGGATGTCTAAGAAATCTAGCTCTGCCACGATTTCTGACAGACCGGGACCATCCTTTCGACAAGAAGTTGTAGATGTCTCAAATCCATCAACCTCCCCTGCACATAACTTAGCCCCCGATGCCCTGGAGGCATCGATTCTCTTGGACAACCCTGTCGATTCACAGGCTTCAAAAATCAATGAAGTAGCGCTCCGGCGAATATATTCCATTCATGGAATACCTTTTGACGACGCGCTGGTTCCATCGGGGCACGATTGGCCACACCTTCCCCAGTCGGATACACGGCGTGTAACAAATTCATGTGCTGGGTTAGCAGCGTGCCACCATTTAATTTATTTCTTCGCGACGTGCTGCAATACATCGACATCCCCCCGTCGCAGCTGCGCTCAAACGATCACGCCTTCTTCTATGGCACTTACATACTCTTTATAACCGTTTTCTCTAGGCCTCCAACTCCTGGTGACATCGGATATATTTATATGATCAAGAAGTGGAGAGATAGCACATCCTTCGTGTTCCTCGAGCCGCACCACAAATGCCAAATTTTAACAGGGGCATGGAGCAAGGTTTCCCTGTATAAACAGGAATGGTTCTACGTGCGTTGCCTCTTGGTTTTGCGAGGAGATGGGTTGAAGGAAGTAAGTCTTCTTCTTGGAACGATACTCATGTTTTGGTCGAGGCTATGCCTTTTCTAACTCTTGTTTCATCTTCTCAGGTATCAATCCACGTCCTGACGGCCGTAGATATTCTGAGGCCGTTGAAGCTATTAGAGCTCTTCCCACTGAAGAACGAGATATCCGAACTCTCATTTCAAATGAGTCACTTTCGCGGTTCGGACTGTTAGTAGAAGGTCGTTGGGTAAGCCTTCCGAAGGGCGTCTCCATATCCAAGCCCGCATCCGATAAGGGGAAAAAATTAGCCGAGTCGTCATCACGCCACACCCCTGATGTATAGGAAGATGGGGAAATCAAAGAGAATGAACCACCCGAAGCACAAGGTGAGAATTTGGGTCTCGCTCAAGATCCTATAGTCGAAGTGCACGATATCGAAACGTCATCTTCTCCTTCTAAGAGGAAAAAGGGATTGGCGTACAAGATTAGGAAGGAAAAGGTTGGCGGAATTTCGAAGGTTACGCTTATTCCAACGGAGAAAGAGGGCTCTTCACAGCACATAGAAAGTTCTTTAAGGGGCCTATCGAACCTCTCCATTCCAGATGATCTTCTCAATTACGACTTTGACGATCCGAAGGCATTCAAGCTTCATTCGCCAGTCAGAGGCGATGCGGGCGTTCTAACCCAAAGTCAGGGAGAGAAAACTCCTATTAGCAAAGCGACTGGTCTGTCGGGGGGAAATACTAGGACACACACGAACACTTGCACTTCAATTTGCACTTAGATTTTTGTCCTTACACTACTCTTTGCTAATTCGCTTTTATTTGAATTCTATACAGGTGACATGGGGTGCTCACATGGATTCGATCGTCTTCGTGGTTTCTCTTTTTTTTATCAGACCGGACGGGACTCTGGTCCCGGGAGACGTCGAGATAGAGATGGTGACGGCGATAAAGACTATCATTCCTGGGACTCGTCATCTCGGAGGAAAACTTACTATCAGCCGAAATACCACCAGGATACCTCTTCTCACCGGGAGCAAAGTAAAGACAAGCGCGGCCATAAGAGGTCGCAATCTGATGCTCCCCGGGACCAACACTCTGATTCCTCTTCCACTCGGCAGTCTCGAGATTCTCACATGAGAGGCGAACTTTCAAAGCCATCTCCTCCCGCTCCCGTAACAGACCCATCAATATCGGAGAGGCTGGCCGAGCTTAAAGATAAATTTCCAAAAATTTTCTTCGACGGCCTAAAATTCCTCTCGGCGATTCATCCTATCCCCGGACATATCAAGCAGAGCGCCATCGCCTGTACAAACGACGTCTATGTTCAAGACGACGCGTTTGTTCATTCGACTAAAAAACTTTCTAAATTCTCCGTGGAGCGCCAACATGAAATCGACCATCTAAAGCTTGAGGCCATCCACGACAAAGATTTCATTAAAGCCCAAGAAGAAGAGATTGCAACTTATAAGTCTGAACTTGAGGTCGCCCATCAGAGCGCCAAGGACACTGCTGAGGTCGTCACTCGTTTGGAATCGACTCATAAGAAAGAACTCGATGAGGCGGTTCAACGATGTGGGGCTTTGGCTCTAGAGAAGGACTCAGTTCAAAAGGAGGGGACGCACTCAGCCTGCGAGTCAAGGAACATGAGGAGTAGCTTCGCATGAAGAAGGAAGAGAAAACGGCTGCCCTAGAAGAGTCACAACGATACTGTGACGAGATCGTGGCCACTCGACTATTAAAAGAAAAACTTGAAGGCGAGCTTTCTAGGGTTGAGGCGTTAAAGAGTGAGGCCCGTGAAGAGGGCAAGAAGATAGCGTCCATCGATATCGACTCGCGTCTTGAGGCGGCTAGAGAAGAAGGCAGGGAGGAGGTCAAAAATATGTTTGACCCGCTAATCGCTGAGTTCAACTCCCGCGTTCTCATGCATCTAAACTTGACTTTCTTGGGCGAGGGTTATCTTGAATCTCTGGTCGAGGCGTGGGAGACTTCAATCGAAATCGGAAAGGCTGAGCACGGTACCAAAGAAATTGACGAGGAAGCCTTGATAAAAGAATTCCTCAAGGAAACGAGCTTTCGGACTTGTCTGTAGCTAAAAATATATATGGCAAAGGTTCCCCTTCAAAGAAAGGTAAAGAAGTTATTACTGGTCCATCCGGGGCCGTGCCTCCAGCTCATGCGCCTATTCGATAGGCCGATACTCGATCCATTCGAGCAGCATATTGGGTACAATCCGAAGGACCCTCGCCTCGGCGTCCATATTCTGTCTCCCATTCCAGAGGGTGAGACTCCCTTGACGGCTGATATCCTGCTGGAAGCTGGTAGATAACTCTTCACTTTAAGATTCCAAATGTCGTCATTCTAGGACTATTGTATTCTAATGCTTGTTTTCCATGCTTTCGCATAGGTCGTTCTGATCCTGGGCCCACTTCGAGGAGCGATGTCGCCAAGGAGGTGGAGGAAAAGATTGGCGAGGCCAGTCAGGCAGGAGAAGCTCCCAGGCCAGATGCTCAGGTGATTAGGGCACTAGATGAAGACAAATCTGAGACTTCTTCTCCCATCAAGGGGAGTTATCAGATAGAGATCACAGGCGCCTCTGAACAAACATTTGAGCTGAGTATGAAGGAGCGGCTCAAGAAGGAGAAGAGAGAAATGACCAAGATCAAGGTCGAACCTCAAGCAGTGGACCCCGATGATCCTTTGAATAAGCCGCTGAAGATCATTCTCCCCGGCAGGTCCAAACCCATGGACGTCCCTTATACTTCTTCGGCCGTCACTACTCTATCAAAGAAGGGTACCAAGGGTAAACGCGGAGGAGAGGAGTCAACTGAGAAGACAACGAAGGTGAATAAGGCGAAGAAGCACAAGAAGTAATCATTACTCTCGTTCAACGAGAGTCAATTTAGATTATGCAAGTACTTTTGCTTTCTTAGTTTGCGTAAATAATCTTTTGATTCCGAGCTTCAAAGGAGTTATAATGGAAACTTATCTTCGATGAATAAAACTTAGTTTTTCTGTCTTTCCAAGGCTCTTATCAATAAATTTTCTTTGTGATTGTGATTCAAATCCAAGATGTTGTGAATATAATAGACCTCTCGATTCATCTTCATATAGCTCGGAAATTCTTTGAGAGCTGTCTGTTTTTTCTTCCGTGCTCCAAGCACTTAGAATACTTTTTAGTCCGCACATTGGGGACTTAGAGTACTCCGGTCTGCACTCCGGGGACTTGGAGATTTTGAATCGTTTATACTCGAGTCCGCGCTACGGGGACATAGAGTACTCCAGTCCACACTCTAGGGACTTAGAGATTTTAAGTCGTTTATAATCAGTCCGCGCTCCGGGGACTTAGAGTACTCCAGTCCGCACTCTAGGGACTTGGAGATTTTAAGTCGTTTGTACCCGAGTCCGCACTCCGGGGACTTAGAGTACTCCAGTCCGCACTCCGGGGACTTGGATATTTTAAGTCGTTTATACTCGAGTCCGCACTCCGAGGACTTAGAGTACTCCAGTCCGCACTCCGGGAACTTGGAGATTTTGAATCGTTTATACTCGAGTCTGCACTCCGGGGACTTAGAGTACTCCAGTCGGCACTCCCGGGACTCGGAGATTTTGAATCATTTATACTCGAGTCCGCACTTCGGGGAATTAGAGTACTCCAGTCCGCACTCCAGGGACATGGAGATTTTGAATCGTTTATACTCGAATCCGCACTCCGGGGACTTAGAATACTCCAGTCCGCACTCCGGGGACTTGGAGATTTTGAATCGTTTATACTCGAGTTCACACTCCGGGGACTTAGAATACTCCAGTCCTCACTACGGGGACTTGGAGATTTTGAATCATTTATATTCGAGTTCGCACTTCAGGGAGTTAGAGTACTCCAGTATGCACTCCGGGGACCTGGAGATTTTGAATTGTTTATACTCAAGTCCGCACTCCGGGGACATAGAGTACTCTAGTCCGCACTCCGGGCACTTGGAGATTTTGAATCGTTTATACCCGATTCCGAACTCCGGGGACTTAGAGTACTCCAGTCCGCACTCCGAGGACTTGGAGATTTTGAATCGTTTATGTTATCCCGCTTTTTGGCAGAGCCGTGATACCAAAAGATCGATCGAAAATGAAAGATAGCTCGTCTCAAAGAATGGTTACACATTGCTTCACTATGGGTATCGATGAATTTTGTCTGAGCCCGGATCAGGCTACAATTGATAAGACATGAAAAGCAAAGCCATAAAGGCCAGCTTTTCAAATTTCAGGTTAATCGGAGTTCGTATGAACGAGATATGATCGATGCAAGTTAGTCAAAGTACGTTGTTCGTATCCATCAAATTATTGAGGAGATGCCCATTTCGAATCCATCGGATTCGAATCCATCAATATTTCTTTTGTTCGAATCCATCAGGTTCCTCATACTTCGAATCGATCGAGTTCGAATCGATCATTAACATGATATCGGTCAGTTCGAATCGATCGGTTTCGAATCAATCAAATAGGCATCGCCTCAATATGTTCGTATCCATACCAGAGCATTGTTTCGTATCCATCAGTCGGCCGCACTTCGTATCGATACTCGTATCCATCACCACACCTCGGTTCGTATCCATCGGCTTTGATCAATCGGAATGGCCAGGTCCTCGCATCGATGGACTTCGTATCGAACGAACTTCGGCTAGAGTGTCTTAATCGAATCCATCAGCATGGAGTTTACTTCGTAACGATCACCTAACATCAGCTTCGCATCCATCATAGATTCGTTGCTTCGTCTCCATCACGAGACCACGTTTGAATCCATTATCAGAGGCTTGTTTGTATCCATCAGGTCAACGAGCCTGGGTGATGTGTCATCCCTCGATACGAACAAGGCGAAATTTATGGAGTCGATACGGTCAACTCGGAGTAAAAACCAGATCGAGGCGAAGCATGCGTGCCACATCATCACGAGACCACGTGAGGTGATCGAGTCGAAGGGATCGTTTCAAATTGATGGATTCAAAATAAACGGCCAACTGAAACATACCAACTCGTATCGATCATATCTTCCAAACCGCTGATCCAAATGCAACGAAATTTTCACAGCATCTTCCATATAAGGTAAAGGATGTACCTGCCAAGTTTCAGCTCGATTGGATGAATTTTTGATGGATACGTAATCATTTCATATCGATCAGAGATCGAGTCGAAACATGGTGAGGTCGGTCGTGTGAGCCCACTCACGTGCCAGAAAAAGTCTCCCGATGTTTGAGCGAGATCCGAGCCTCCTACGCCTATAAATCGCACCCTGAAGCCTTCAGAAAAGCAGAACTTTTGGCCGTTCAACGTCCAGACTCTGCCGGATTCAATTATACTCTTCATTACCGCTGTTATAATGAGATTTCAGAGCTATTATCAACTGTAATCTGCTATAATTGATTGAAATCATCAAGTGAATCAATAAAGACATAAACTTCAAAGTGGACAAAGGCAAGATCGCCGAACCATTATAAATCCTGTGTTTGTGATTGTTATTTCTGAATTGTTGTATTTGATATTGCTTAGATCCGAGATTTGTGTTGAATATTGCTGATTTATGTTCATAATCGGGTGCTTTCACGACTATCGGGTGTTTGTGACCAATTTTGGTGCAAACATTTTGGTGCTTTCACTGAGAAGGCTAATTCAGGAGAAGTCGAATTTGAAGATTTAACAATTCAGATCTAAGAGCTATGACAAGACAAACAAGTAGAGGACAGAGGCCAGAGAGAAGTGAACATGAGGGAAGTCAAGAGGCTTCTTTAGGAGCGAATCAAGCATCGATCTTCATTACCAGGGATGAGATGGAGACGATGATGAAGAGGCAAGAAGAGCTGATCCAGAGCTTATTTCAATAGATTGGGCAATTTGGAGTGCAGAATCGAGGAGCTGATGGGGTTCAGAATGAAGCAGGACCATCCGACGTAGCACCTGGATTGGGGGGCACACACTTGGAGCATGTTGATCCAATCCCAGAGAGAGAGGAGCATCTGAGCAACCTGGAGGTAGCAGAGGCATGAACGCTCAGTCAAGGGGGTAGATTCCAGAATTCCCTCGCGAACTCGGGGGTAGGTCGATAGCGATGAACGGGGGTTGCATCTTGGAGACAATGATAAATTGACGAGATGTTCAGGCGAGCCATGAGAGGCGGATTAGTGAACAGAGATCTTGAAGACGTGAGCAGGAGTCCCTTTTCTCCTGCAATTAGGATGGTTAGGAACCCACCAAAGTTCAAGTTACCATTAGTAGAGATGTACGATCGAAGGACGGACCCCGCGGTCTATCTGACAAGGTACATGAGGCATATGGAAGTGCTGAGGGCATCACAAGAAGTTATGGCCCGGTGTTTTCCGTTATATCTGATGGATATCGCAGCGTTATGGTTTAGGCAGCTGGAAAGTGGCTCCATAGGAACATGGGTAGATTTAACTGAGAGATTCATGAGGCAATTTAGGGTTCACATTGCAAGACCTAAAAATGTGATGAGTTTGGCAATTTTGAAGTAGAAAGCTGGGGAGTCTTTGAGGAGTTTTCTGACGCGGTTCAACGCAGCAGCAGCATTGGTGGATCGGCCAGATCCATCCATGGTTATGATGGAAGCTGTGTCAGGAATAGCTAATGGCACAGAGTTCAAAAATTCACCGACTAAAGATCCGCCTATGGATCTAGGAGAATTC
This sequence comes from Allium cepa, assembly GCA_030765085.1. Classification (NCBI taxonomy): domain Eukaryota; kingdom Viridiplantae; phylum Streptophyta; class Magnoliopsida; order Asparagales; family Amaryllidaceae; genus Allium; species Allium cepa. The sequence continues at coordinate 8,737,010 of CM060941.1, forward strand.
TATCACAAGGCAGAAAAGTTCTTGCGATTGGAAGATGCAACTGCAGAAAGAGAAGAATCGGAAGAAATTAATGTTTATGCAGTCAAAGATGGAAATCCCCCTGAGAAAGGTACAGAAACTAGCAAGGGAAAACGAAAGGCTGGGGATAACTATAACAGATCAATGAGACCACGAAATTAACCAAGGTTCACCACTTACTCAGAGCTGAGTGAGAATTTAGAGCGAATCTATCTGGATACCAGAGAACAGGTTCCATATCGTAGACCAATGCGAAGGGATCCAACTGCCGACGAGAGAAAATCGGATAAATATTGCTTATTCCATGAACTGAACGGTCATAACACTAATGATTGTAGACATCTGAAGGATGAGGTGGAAGGGCATATCGGGAATGGTATGCTACTTCAGTATGTGAGGAGGCGAGCTCCAGTGGTGGAGCCAGAGCGACCACCATCCACATCAGCTTGAGGTGACCCTGAACCGGGACAACGTTTGATTATCAATTGATTGATTGATTGAAATAATGATGAACAAGTCGTAAACCCCTCACAAGCACGGTTAAATCATTTACACATGTAAGCGATCGCGCACGATCCACAGGCATGCTCTGAATGACTACCAACCGCATCATAGTAAGAGTTTACGCTTTGACATCTTCGTCTTGCTTTTTTCTTTGATTTTGATTTGAACATTTAGATTTAGTTTGTTTGGATATTTCTGTTGTGAAATTTGTATGATCATTGCTTTGATATTTGCAATTCTGTGAAAGATTTACTTGTATGCCGATTGGATCGCGAACGGTCCACGAGCACCTCTTGTATGGCGATGAACCGCCAAAGTCTTTGGTTCAGAAACTCCCTCGAACGTTAAATCTGGCATCGATAATACTAAGTCCCCCACGGGCACACAATTCGCCTCGAATGACACACGATCGCGAACGATCACAATTTGCCTCGAACGGCACCTGACCGTGAACGGTCACGATTCACTAAGTATAACACACGATCGTGAACGATCAACATTTGGCACGAACGGCATTTGACCGCGAACGGTCCCATTTCATCTTTTGCCACGAACGGCACCCGACCGCGAACGGTCACAACTCACCTTATATGACATTCGGTCGCAAACGATCACACCCGACCTCGAACGGTCACGATTTGTCTTGAACACCACCCGACCTCGAACGGTCACAATTCGCCATGAACGACACGTGATCGCGAACGATCACCGTTTGCCGTGAACGGCACCAAACCACGAACGAGTCCATTGCATCATTTGCCATGAACGACATCGACTGCGAACGGTCCCATTCCATCCCTCGCGGCGAACGGTATCGACCGCGAACGGTCCCGATTCACCTCGAGTGACACACGATCCCGATCGATCGTCATTCTAGGTCATATGGAACTATCAAGTTCTTTACAGGTTGTTGACAGGATATGAACATCCAACTTATAGCATTACAAAATACACTTTCCTATCGCAAGGCATGTTTTGGGGGGCAAATGTTATCCTGCTTTTTGGCAAAGTCGTGATACCAAAAGATCGATCGAAAACGAAAGACAGCTCGTCTCAAAGAATGGTTGCACATTGCTTCGCTATGGATATTGATGAATTTTGTCCGATCCCGGTTCAGACTACAATTGATAAGACATGACAAGCAAAGCCATAAAGGCCAGCGTTTCAAATTTTAGGTTAATCGGAGTTCGTACGAACGAGATATGATCGATGCAAGTTAGCCAAATTACGCTGTTCGTATCCATCGAATTGTTGAGGAAATGCCCATTTCGAATCCATCGGATTCGAATCATCAATATTTGTTTTATTCGAATCCATCAGGTTCCTCATACTTCGATCGATCGAGTTTGAATCGATCATTAACATGATATCGGTCAGTTCGAATCGATCGGTTTTGAATCGATCAAATAGGCACCGCCTCACCATATTCGTATCCATACTAGAGCACTGTTTCGTATCCATCCGTAGGCCGCATTTCATATCCATACTCGTATCCACCACCATACCTCAGTTCGTATCCATCTGCTTCGTATCCATCGGAATGGCCAGGTCTTCGCATCGATGGACTTCGTATCGAACGAACTTCGGCAAGAGTGTCTTAATCGAATCCATCAGCATGGAGTTTACTTCGTAACGATCACCTAACGTCAGCTTCGCATCCATCAGAGATTCGCTGCTTCATCTCCATCACGAGACCACGTTTGAATCCATGAGTTGAGGCTTGTTCGTATCCATCGGGTCAACAAGCCTGGGTGACGTGTCATCCCTCGTTATGAACAAGGCGAAATTTATGGAGTCGATACGGTCAACTCGGAGTAAAAACCGGATCGAGGCGAAGCATGCGTGCCACATCATCACGATACCACGTGAGGTGATCGAGTCGAAGAGATCGTTTCGAATTGATGGATTCGAAATAAACGGCCAACGGAAACATACCAACTCGTATCGATGATATCTCCCAAACTGCTGATGCAAATGCAACGAAATTTTCATAGCATCTTCCATATAAGGTAAAGAATGTACCCGCCAAGTTTCAGCTCGATTGGATGATTTTTTGATGGATAAGAAATCATTTCGTATCGATCACAGATCGAGTCGAAACTTGGTGGGGTCGGTCACGTGGGCCGGCTCACGTGCCAGAAAAAGTCTCCCGAAGTTCGAGCGAGATCTGAGCCTCCTACACCTGTAAATAGCACCCTGAAGCCCTCAGAAAAGTGGATCTTTTGGCCATTCAATGTCCAGACTCTGCCGGATTCAATTCTACTCTTCATTACCGCTGTTGTAATCAAATTTCAAAGCTATTATCAACTGTAATCTGCTGTAATTGATTGAAATCATCAAGTAAATCAATAAAGACATAAACTTCAAAGTGGACGAAGGCAAGATCGCCGAACCACTATAAATCCTGTGTTTGTGATTGTTATTTCTGAATCGCCGTGTTTGATATTGCATAAATCCGAGATTTGTGTTGAATATTGCTGATGTGTGTTCATAAACGGGTGCTTTCACGACTATCGGGTGTTTGTGACCAATTTTGGCGCAAACAGTTTATACTCGAGTCCGCACTCCGGGGACTTAGAGTACTCCAGTCCCCACTAGGGGGACTTGGAGATTTTGAATCGTTTATACTCAAGTCCGCACTACGGGGACTTAGAGTACTCTAGTCCGCACTCTGGGGACTTGGAGATTTTGAATCATTTATACTCGTTCGTATGTCAGCCTGAATAATACGGTTTCGTTTGCCTGTCATGGGATTATCATACGCAGAAACATTACTCATTTATGGAAATGATGGCTTCAAGCCTTTGTTAATGAGAGCAAGCTGAATTGTCTTACTACATGCCAAGAACTAGAAACAAAAGCATACTGGAAATAAGTGCAACTAATACATGAAAGAAATAGGATAAGTATAATAATGCCGCAAGTGCTCGCTGTTCCATGCTCGGGGGAGTGTCGCACCATCGACGGTCGCTAGCTTGAAAGTTCCTTCTCCAAGCTTCCGTTCGATGACGTATGGTGTTTGCCCCAAAATTGGCCACAAACACCCAATATCGCGAAAGCAACGGCTTATGAACACAAATCAGCAACAATCAATATAGAACTCAGATCTAAGCAGTAACAATCACAATAATTCACAAATAACAATCACAAACATAGGATTTATAGTGGTTCGGCGATCTTGCCTATGTCCACTCTGAATCTTATATCTTTATTGATTCACTTGATGATTCCAATCGATTACAGCGGATTACAATTGATGTTACTTTCAAATTTGATTACAACAGCGATAATGGAGTATGGAATTGAATCCGGCAGATTCTGGACGTTGAATGGCCAAAAAAAGATCCCCTTTTCTGAAGGCTTTAGGGTGCTATTTATAGGCGTAGTAGGCCCAGATCTTGCTCAAACTTCGGGAGACTTTTTCTGGCACGTGAGTGGGCCCACGCGACCAACCCCACCAAGTTTCGACTCGATCTGGGATCGATACGAAATGATTTCGTATCCATCAAAAAATGGTCCAATCTAGGTGAAACTTGGCAGGAACAATGTTTACCTTGTATGGAGCTTCTGTGAAAATTTCGTTGCATTTGGATCAGTGGCGTGGGAGATATGATCGATACGAGCTGGTGATTTTCGTTCGGCTATTTGTTTCGACTCGATCACTTCGAATCCATGTATTCGAATCGATGGACGCAAGTGGTACTGAAGTGACGTGGCGTGCACTCCTCGCATCGATCCTGTTTTATCTCCGAGTTAACCGCTTCGCATCCTGGAATTTCGCCTTGTTCATATCGTGTGCCACGACCCAGTTTGCACCGATGGATTCAAATCAAGGATCGATACGAAGGGGATCGAGACGAACCGAGTGGATACGAACAGGGCAGATTTCATGGATACGAAATAATGATCTGACACTCTTGATGGATGCGAGGACAATCGATATAAAGTAGTACTTGGGAACGAGACCGATCGATTCGAAGTAGGATATGCCGATGGATACGCATGATGGATTCGAACTGCTCTGGTCTTCATGGATACGAACGTGCTGAGTGGATGTCCATCTGATCGATTCGAAACCAATTGATTCGAGGTGATCAATATCCTACGGATCGATTCGAATGTGATCGATTCGAAATAAATAGAGCCTGATGGGTTCGAAATGGACATCTCCTCCACATTCTGATGGATACGAGCAACACCCATTGGCTAACTTGCATCGATCATATCTCGTTCATACGAACTCCGATTAACCTGAAATTTGGAACACTGGCTTTCATGGCTTTTATTGTCATTTCCTATCATTTGCAGCTTGATCCGGGCTCAGACAAAATTCATCGATATCCATAGCGAAGCGAAGCGCAACCAATCTCTGAGACGAACTGCCTTTTGTTTTCGACCAACCTTTTGGTATCACGGCTTTGCCAAAAAGCGGGATGACATTTTCCCCCCAAAATATGCCTTGCGGTAGGAAAGCGTGTTTTGTTATGCCATGAGCTGGATGTTCATATCCTATTGATGTCCTGCAAAGGAATTTACAGTTTTATGTAGCCTCAAATGACGACCGTTTGGGATCGAGATATTTGAGATGAAGTGCGACCGTTCATGGTCAAGCGCCTAACTTCAAATGACGATCGTTCGGGATCGAGCCATTTGAGGTGAAGTGCGACCGTGCGCGGTCAAGCGCTTAACTTAATATAACGACCGTTCGAGATCGAGCCATGTGAGATGAAATGTGTCCATTCACGATCAATCGCCTTACTTCAAATGACGATCGTTCAGGATCGAGCCACTTGTGGTAAAGTGCGACCGTGTGTGGTCAGGTGGCGGACCTCAAATGACGACCGTTCGTGATCGAGCTATTTGAGGTGAGGTGATTTGTGCCGTTCGGGACGAGTTGTGCCGTCAAGGCGAGTTGTGACCGTTCGAGGTCAGGTGCCATTCGAGGTGAATTGTGGCCGTTCGTGGTCGGGTGCCGTTCGAGGCGAGAAAGTGTGCCCAGGAGGGCTTGGTATTATCGATGCCAGGGTCACGTTCGGGTGAGTTCCTGGATCGTTTGTGTGCCTATTAGAGGCGAATAAGTGTGCCCGGTGGGGCTTGGTATTGTTGATACCAGGTTCACGGTCGAGTGGGTCCCTGGATCGTTTGTCAGGGCGGCATATCGCCATCTCAGAGCATGCCTAAGGACCTTTCGCGACCCCGTACATGTGTAAGTAGCTTAGCCATTTCAGAATTATCCGAACCAAATATCCATTCAACCGATGAGTTTTAAAATAGAAATGTCCAAACAAACAAAGTCTAAATGTCCAAATCAAAATGAAACAAAAGAAAAGCAAGGATGTCAAAGTGTAAATTTTCACAACGATAGGGTTAATATCTATTCAGAGCATGCCTGTGGACCGTTCGTGATCTCGTACATGTGTAAATGATTAACCCACGTTAGTGAGAGGTTTACTACTTGTTCATCGTTATTTCAATTAATTGATAACCATACGATGTCCTGGTTCAGGGTCACCCCTAGCTGATGTAGATGGTGGCAACTCTGGCTCTACCGCTGGAGCTCGTCTCCTCACATACTGAAGCAGCATACCATTCCTGATGTGCCCTTCTACCTCATCCTTTAGATGCCTACAGTTGTTAGTGTTATGACCATTCAGTTCGTGGAATAAGCAATATCTGTCTGATATTCTCTCGTCAACAGTGGGGTCCCTTCGTATTGGCCTATGGTATGGAACTTGCTCTCGTGTATCTAGGTAGATTCGCTCCAAACTCTCATTCAGCTCAGAGTAAGTGGTGAATCTTGGCTCCCTCCGTTGCCGCTTTGTCCTGTCCCCATCATTCTCTGTCTTCCTTTTACCTCTACTTGTTTCCGCGCCTTTCTCAGGGGGATTTCCTCCTTTGATCGCATAAATATCAATTCCTTCTCCTTCTTCTCTTTCAGCGTTTGCATCCTCTAATCGTAAAAACTTTTCTGCCTCGTCGTAGAATTCTCCTAGATCCACAGGCGGATCTTTAGTTAATGAATTTTTGAACTTTGTGCCGTCGTCTACTCCGGACACAGCTGCCATCACCACCATAGATGGATCTGCTCGATCCACCGAAGCTGCTGCTGCATTGAATCGCGTCAGATAACTCCTCAAAGTCTCTCCGGCTTTCTGCTTTGGGGTTGCCAAAGTTATCACATCTTGGGTCTTGTAATGTGAACCCTGAATTGCCTCATAAAATTTTCAGTTAGATCATTCCATGTTCCGATAGATCCACTCTCTAGTTGTCTAAACCACAACGCTGCAATATCCGCCAGGTACAACAGAAAGCACCGGGCCATAACCTCTTCTGATGCCCCCAGCACTTCCATACGCCTTATATATTTCATCAGATGAACTGTAGGGTCTGTCCTCCCATTATACATGTCCAATGATGGTAATTTGAAATCCGGTGGGTTCCTAGCTTGTCGGATTGTCGTGCTAAAAGGACCTCTATTAACATCCTCCAAATCTTTGTTCACCAAACCGCCTCTCATAGCTCTTCTAACCATCTCCGCCAATCTGTCGTTGTCTCCAAGCCGTAATCCTTGTCCTTCGACTTGCCCCCCGAGTCCGTGTGAGCTTTCTAGAGTATGCCCCCTTTGTTGAACATTCATCCCTCTATTGCTGCCAGGTTGCTCGGATGCTCCTGACTCTCTTCCTGGAATCGGATCAACGTGCAAAAAGTGTGTGCCCCCAGTTCTGGCGCTGCGCCAGATGGTCCCGCTCCGTTCTGAACTCCGGTTACTCCTTGATTCTGTGCTCCAAGTTGCCCAATCTGTTGAAGCAAATTCTGGATCATCTCTTTCTGTCTCTTCATCATTGTCTCCATCCCATCCCTGGTGATGAAGATTGAAGCTTGGTTTGCTCCTGAGGAAGCCTCTTGACTCCCTTTATTCTGACTTCGCTCTGGCCTTGGCCTTCTGCTCGATTGTCTCGTCATAATTTCTTAAATCTGAACTTTCAAACTCTCTCTGAATCAACTCTTAATTGATAGATCTCCTGAATTAGCTTTCTCAGTGAAAGCACCAAAATGTTTGCGCCAAAATTGGTCACAAACACCCAATATCGTGAAAGCACCCATTTATGAACACAAATCAGCAACAATCAATATAGAACTCAGATCTAAGCAGTAACAATCACAATAATTCAGAAATAACAATCACAGGATTTATAGTGGTTCGACGATCTTGCCTACGTCCACTCTGAAGCTTATGTCTTTATTGATTCGCTTGATGATTCCAATCGATTACAGCAGATTACAATTGATGATACTTTCAAATATGATTACAACAGCGATAATGGAGTATGGAATTGAATCCGGCAGAGTCTGGATGTTGAATGGCCAAAAAAAGATCCCCTTTTCTGAAGGCTTTAGGGTGCTATTTATAGGCGTAGGAGGCCCAGATCTTGCTCAAACTTTGGGAGACTTTTTTTGGCACGTGAGTGAGCCCACACGACCGACCCCACCAAGTTTCGACTCGATATGGGATCGATACGAAGTGATTTCGTATCCATCAAAAAATGGTCCAATCGAGGTGAAACTTGGCAGGAACAATCTATACCTTGTATGGAAGCTTCTGTGAAAATTTCGTTGCAATTGGATCAGTGGTGTGGGAGATATGATCGATACGAGCTGGTGATTTTCGTTCGGCTGTTTGTTTCGACTCGATCACTTCGAATCCATGTATTCGAATCGATGGACGCACGTGGTACTGAAGTGATGTGGCGCACACTCCTCGCATCGATCCTGTTTTATCTCCGAGTTGACCGCTTCGCATCCATGAATTTCGCCTTGTTCGTATCGTGTGCCACGACCCAGTTTGCACCGATGGATTCGAATCAAGGATCGATACGAAGGGGATCAAGACGAAACGAGTGGATACGAACAGAGCAGATTTCATGGATACGAAATAATGATCTGACACTCTTGATGGATGCGAGGATGATCGATACGAAGCAGTGCTTGGGCACGAGACCAATCGATTCGAAGTAGGGTATGCCGATGGATACGCATGATGGATTCGAACTGCTCTGGTCTTCATGGATACGAACGTGCTGAGTGGATGTCCATCTGAGTGATTCAAAACCGATCGATTCGAAGTGATCAATATCCTGCTGATCGATTCGAATATGATCGATTCAAAATAAATGGAGCCTGATGGGTTCGAAATGGACATCTCCTCCACATTCTGATGGATACGAACAACACCCTTTGGCTAACTTGCATCGATCGTATCTCGTTCATACGAACTCTGATTAACCTAAAATTTGGAATACTGGCTTTCATGGCTTTGCTTGTCATGTCCTATCATTTGCAGCCTAATCCGGGCTCGGAAAAAATTCATCGATATCCATAGCGAAGCGAAGTGCAACCAATCTCTGAGAGGAACTGTCTTTTGTTTTCAACCAACCTTTTGGTATGACCGCTTTGCCAAAAAGCGGGATGACATATGGACCTTCCCATGTTGGATTCATATGAGACGGGATCAGAAAACTCGTTTCAAAACGAGGTCGCCCACACTAAAAATTCTTGGTCGGACCTTTTCGTTATAATATTTTATGACTTTATGTCTGTATGCGGCCGCTCTCAAGTTGGCTTCTTCGCGTTTTTCGTCAATGAAGTCCAATGATTCCAATAAAAGATTCTGGTTCGACTCAAGGTCGTAATGAGTTACCCGATGTGATGGAACTTCAAGTTCCACGGGTATGACGGCTTACGCGCCATATGCCAATGCGAATGGAGTGTGGCCGGTCGCGGTCTTGTGGGTGGTCCTGTAGGCCCAAAGCGCCATTGGAAGTTCATCCACCCACTTGCCTCTGGACTTTTCCAGATGCTTTTTCAATATAGACTTGATTATCTTGTTTATGGCTTCCACTTGTCCATTGGCTTTCGGGTGAGCAACCGCTGCAAAATTCTTCTCAATGCCGTATTTCTGATAGAAATCTTTGAACTCCTCGCTCTCGAATTGAGTACCATTGTCAGTAATGATGATCCATGGAAGTGCAAAGCGGCATATGATATTTCGTACGATGAAATTAGTAACCTTCTTGGTGGTTATTGTGGCCATAGGCTCTGCTTCTGCCCATTTGGTGAAGTAGTCGACCGCAACTATTGCATATTTCGCTCCACCTATGGATATGGGTAAAGAACCGACTAGGTCAATCCCCCACATTGCAAATGTTCAGGGACTAACCATCTGCGTGAGCTCCGTCGGCGGGGCTCTTGGGATTTTTGCATATATCTGGCATTTGTCACATCTTCTCACATAGTCTGTGGCATCTCGATTCACAGTTGGCCAGTAGTATCCATAACGGAGGACTTTCTTCGCTAATGTCTGCCCTCTAGTATGGTCACCGCACTCTCCCTCATGGACTTCCTTCAGGACTCATTTTATCTCATCATGTGCAACGCATCGGAGTAATGGGGTTGAGAATCCCCTTTGATACATTATTCCGTCCTGCATTACATAGCGAGAAGCCTTACGAAGGACTTGTCGTCTTCCGCTCGTTTCTTTGGGTAAGATCTCGCATAGCAGGTACTGCTTGATTGGGGTCATCCACGATTCCTTCTCGATTTCTGTTTCTAACACGAAATCTACCTCCATCATATCTACACTCGGAGCATGGAGGGTCATAACAGGAAATAACCCCATCTGTTGCGCATCACCAGTGCTTGCGAATTTTGCCAATGAATCGGCTGCTCTGTTTTTCTCGCGCGGGACATGTGAAATATCATAATACTCGAGATTCGCTAGCAGCTCTTGTACCCGGGCCAAATATGGGGCAAGTCTCTGCTCCCTTGCTTGGTAGTCTCCCCGGACTTGGTACACCTCCCGCTGAGAGTTGCTAAAGATTTCAACCGATTTTACTCCCCGTTCTTTGATAAGTCTTAAGCCAGCAATCAATGCTTCATATTCGGCTTCGTTATTCATTGTTGCGAATTCAAGCTTCAAAGGTAGCAAACCGATCGGTTTTCAGGAGTTACAAGAACTATGCCAACCCCCGAACAACGGTCGTTAGATGCCTCATCTGTGTACATCTTCCATTGAACGGGAGGTATGCCATTGTGATCGTTTGATTCGTCTGTCATAGTGAATTCAGCAATGAAGTCGGCTAGTGCCTGTCCTTGTACGGGCCTTCGCGGCAGGTAGGTAATGTCGAACTGACTTAGCTCAATATTCCATTTTAACATCCTTCTGGAAGTTTCCGGTCATTGGAGTATCTGTCGCAAATGTTGATCAGTATAAACACTGATTGAGTGTGCCTGAAAATACGGGCGAAGCTTGCGTGATGCAATCACCAAGCAATAGTCTAGTTTTTCAATCTCTGGATAATTTCTTTTTGGCTCCGTCAAGCGTTTACTAACATAGTAAACTGGCTTCTAAACCCGGTCTTCCTCGTGAACCAGGGTCGTGCTGACAGCGTGCTGGGATACGCCAGGTATACGTACAACATTTCATGGTCTATCGGTTTTGACAATATCGAGGATCTTTCCAAGTGCCTTACAAGAGCTCGGAATGCTTCCTCACAGTCCGATGTCCACTCGAAATTCCTCTTTCCTTTCTTTATGACATCGAAGAATGGAATACACTTGTCTGTGGCCCTGATATGAATCAGCTCAGTGCGACCACCTTTCCATTCAAGCTTTGCACCTGTTTTATGGTTCTGGGCACTTGTGTATCTCGGATAGCCTGAATCTTCTCCGGGTTAGCCTCGATTCCCCGCGGATTCACAACGAAACCCAGAAACTTTCCTGACACTACGCCGAATGTACACTTCAAAGGATTGATCTTCATTCCATAATGCCTGAGTATGTCAAACATTTTCGCTAAGTCCCGGATGTGGTCATTTGAATGCTATGACTTCATGAGCATGTCATCCACATAAACTTCCATCGTTTTACCAATCTAGTCTTTGAACATCCGATCTACCAGACGCTGATAAGTTGCTCCCGCATTTTTCAATCCAAAGGGCATCACTACATAGCAATACAACCCAACGTTTGTGACAAAACTAGTATGTTCTTGATCTGGGAGGTGCATTAGGATTTGGTTATATCCAGAGTATGCATCCATGAATGATAATAACACATGTTCGGTAGTTGAATCGACCAGTTGATCAATCCTCGGCAATGGAAAACTGTCCTTCGGGCATGCTTTGTTTAAATCAAAATAATCAACACAAGTTCTCCACTTTCCATTGGCTTTCTTTACGAGCACCAGGTTAGATACCTATTCAGGATAGAGGGCGTCGCAGACGAATCCATTGGCTTTGAGTTTGTCCACCGCCTCTTTGAGAGCTGCGGACCTCTCTGGGTCCATACCTCTCCTTTTCTGTTTTACAGGAACATACTTATGGTCTATGTTCAACTTATGACTCGCAACTGTTGGGGAAATCCCGCACATATCAGAGTGAGTCCAAGCGAAAACATCAAGGTTCGCTCGGAGGAAGTCAGTGAGGTTCCCGGCCACCACGGGTCGAGTTGTGATCCAATTTTAAGAATGCGTGGCGGGTCATCCCGGCTGACTGGGATGTCAATCGTGAGTTCAGCCGGTGCTGCATTGGTTTCCCTGGATCCCCTATCATAGTCTCTTGGATCTATGTCTCTATAGATCCAAGAATGTTGCCCGAGCCAAGGCTCGGGCGCTACTTGTCAATTATCAGAATTTTGGATGCGGACGAAGCTGTCCGCAACCTTTCCTTTCTCCCTACGCCGAGCCTCTCTCAGTTCAGCCACATAGCATGCGCGTCCGGTCGCTTGATCACCGTGTACCACTCCAACACCACTATCTATGGGAAATTTCATCGTCAGACACCAAAGGGCCAATGCTGCCCTAAATTCTGCCAAGGCTGGACGTCCTAGAAATACGTTATATGGAGAGTCAACATCCAACACTATGAATGATAGGATTCACACCTTCCCACGCTCGCCTTGCCTCAGTTCAACTTGTAACTCCACATATCCCACAGCATCCGTTGCTGCGCCGTTAAAGCCATGGATTCTGGCATTGGATGGTTTCAAATCCTTAGCCTCCACCTTCATTTGGTCATATGCCTTCTTGAAGATGATGTTAACGGAACTTCCGTAATCAATTAAAATTCTCTTCACAAACGCCGGCCCGATTGTCGCAGATATGACCATCGGGTCGATGGTAGGGAGCTCCACCTTATCCGCATCTCGGCTCCTGAATACAATATCATCATCCATCATGCGCTGCTGCTTTGCAGGAGTCCCATCCTCCACATTCGAACAACACTCATACTCTGCATGTCTTAAAGAGTTAGAATATCACTCCATCTCCTGCCAATTCTTATCCGCAGGATGAGGTTCGCCCGCAATCATGTTGATAACCAACCTACCCACAGTTCGAGCAGGTTGTTCTAGTTGGCATGGAGCTGGCCCACGTCCGGGGTCCGATGTCTCTTGTCTTCCGTCTTATGGGTCTTTGACGAACTCCTGCAGCTTCTTCTGTCTAATCAGCTTTTTCAATAGCGTCACGGAGGTGCCTACACTCCTCTGTGTTGTGCCCATAAGACTCGTGAAAGCGGCAGTACTTCCCAGTCCGCTTTTGTTCCTCCGTTGATTCCTTTGGGCGTGGTTTCCTATACTGGAAAGTGTTGAAAGTTTACAAATAGATGTTCTCAAGTGATGCGTTGAGCGGGGTGTATTTAGTGTAGGTCAGGATCCTTGACTTCCATTTCCCCGTATCCCTCTTCTTTCAGGGATTTCCACCTCCGGACCCTTTAGACTGTCCAGGCTTGTTTTCGACGTTGACTTGGACTTTTCCAGAATTATCGCTGGTTTGCTTCATGGCGACGGTACTTTCCTCAGTTTCCTATGTAGACCCTGGAGCCTTGTCTCGTCTTGTCCATCGAGCTTCTTCCCTTCTTATGAACTGATGAGCTTTCGGATAAAAACGCTCCAGCGTGGCTAGGGGCTTTCCCGCCAATCGATCTCCAAATTCAGAGTATGGATCCACTCCATGCATTACCGTCATCAAAATTGCGTGGTCGTTTGGATTGCTCACCTCAGTAGCGGCAACATGAAATCTCTGCAAGTATGCTTTCAATGACTCTCCTAGAGCTTGGATTACGCTTGATAAGGACATCACATCCTTTGGACGAGTGGTGTGTATACAGAACTGTTCTATGAATTTCATCGCCAATTCATCGAAGCTTGATATAAACCATGGGGGAAGTCGAGTAAACCACATGGTGGCAATTCCGGACAGAGTGATTGGGAAGCACCTACACTCGGTCGCATCATTGGCTCTTGCAGAATCCATCATCCATCCGTACCTCATCACATGTTGCCTGGGATCCGTCTTCCCTTCGTAGGCTGGGATATTTTGCATATTGAATTTCTTGGGGTACTCAGCTTGCAAGATACAATCCGTGAATGGAGTATGGCTTCTAGTCACTCCCCAATCTTCATTGGTCAAGCCTTGGTTCTCTCTCATCAACCGCCTGACCATAGCTGTCAAGTCCAGAGTTTGTATGGAGGATGGAAGGTTGGTTTCCGCTCTACGGGACCGTGCGAGTTGATGTCTCGCCTAATTTGGGTCTTGGAGGTTTGGGTGCTCGGTCTCTTCGCAGGCTTGATTCCCAGCGCCTGTCTGGGCACCTTCATCCTTACGGCGTCTACGCCTAGGAGGTTCGGCAGTTGAGGTTGAGCTATCAGATTCAGAATAAGGGGCCGGGTTACCTCCAGCATTCTGGCGCTGCTTCTGAGCGAGCTGAGTCATAAGGTTAGTGTTGGCTTGAATCTGCTCGGCAAATTGCCTTCTACTTTCCTTGAGTTCTCTTATCAAGTCGTTGAACTCCGTTCGGAAAACGACTTCCGCTTGGTTTTGGGTGGAGGAACCTGCACCTCCGGTTGTTTGCTGATTTCCAGGTCCAACTTGTTGTACGCTAGCAGGGTTCATGGACATCTGCGTTGTAGGAGGCCGATCTGGTTCGTGGTCTCCCCATAGTAGAGTTGTTGGCGGTAACTCTGAATAGAATCAGATGCCCTGCAACTGATCTTGGATCTCCTTTGGGGGATTTATGCAATCCAGTAGCTACAACGCAGATCACGAAGAGCCTGAGAATTCAATTCTCAGTGAAAGCAACAAAATGTTAGCACCAGAATTGGTCACTAACACCCTTAGAAAGATTGTGTGGGGAGGCGAATAAAGAAAGCAAATTAAAACAGGGAACAGGGTATAAATCTAAATGTAGAGAACAAGAACACCAAATTTATAGTGGTTCGGCGTAATTGCCTACGTCCACTTTGAAGTTAATCTTTATTGCTTTCTCTATTAAATGAGTACAGATACAATCCGTAAATCAATCACTTGAATACAAGTTTGAATGAAAAAGAAGAGTGTATGTAAAATGGCAAAGTCTCCCCAATGTTTCCGAAAAAAGAAGATCCCTTTCACTGTGCCTCTGCCTCTCTATTTATAGACGAAGGTGGGTTGGACTTCCCTGGTGGGCCTGATAGCTGAACACCTCTTCTCGAATGGGGTGGTCTCTGCGTGCCGACCTGAACATGCCGAACGCTCAAATGCCGGACCATCATCTTTGTGCCGAACGATGCGATGTGTTGAGTGAGGGGTGCAGGCCGATGAGAATTGATGCCGAATGAGGAAGGGGCCGAGCGAGGCTAGAATGTTGAATGGTCCAGGAATGCCGAGTGAAGCATGAATGTCGAGCGCTCTTTGCATGCCGAACGTAGTGGTACCGAACACCTAGGAAGTCGAGCGATATGGGAGCATGCCGGGTTAAGTGGAGCCGAACGCTCTGAATGCCGAACACCCTGAATGCCGAGCGTTATCAATGTCGAACGCTCTCCAGATGTCGAGTGCTCTGCCATGCCGAACGAGGCTGTCTGCCGAACATTTCCCAATGCCGAACGCTTCTAAGTGCCGAGCGCTCCTATCTGCTGAGTGTCCCTTTATGCCGAACGCTTCTAATTGTCGAGTACTGACAGGATGCCGACCGTGACGATGTGTCGAACAATCCAGTTAGTCGAGTACCAAGTTGCCTGGTCGAATCTCCAGGAAATGATATGCTTGTAAAAACTGTAAACTCATTTCTTTTAAAACATTTGTGAAAACACGTTACTTTGTAAAATAATTTGATATTTGGATAACATCTTAAACATAGTTTATAAACATTTTGATCTTCAAAAAACTTTCATAAAATATTTTTAATTATATCATGATTTTTTTCAAATATAAAAGATAGAAAAATAGGAGATAGAGATCAAAGATTGCTATCAGGGGCTTTAACAATATTTTATGACTGTAACTATATTATAGTCTTGAGGTCTTCATATCTTGACCTTTGTACTCATGAGTCTTCATGTCCATCTCTTGAGTTTTTATACCGTATAGTCTTCGATTCAACTTCTGTACAATATCACGCACTATATGCTATATAAATAGAGCCTTATTCATATACTCTAAGTACATTCAATTAATTTCATATAGCCATAAAATTAATAATCATCATAAAGTTAGTAAGAAATATGAGTAGAACAAATAAAATAAACATTAGAAATGTTGAAATCACAGAAGAAGGTATATATTAATTATATTCTAGAAAATA
Source organism: Allium cepa (assembly GCA_030765085.1). Classification (NCBI taxonomy): domain Eukaryota; kingdom Viridiplantae; phylum Streptophyta; class Magnoliopsida; order Asparagales; family Amaryllidaceae; genus Allium; species Allium cepa. The sequence goes on from CM060941.1 coordinate 8,753,149, forward strand.
ATTTTTTTTATATTAAAAAAATCTGTGTAAAATAACATAAAAGTTCAAAATTGCAATACACTGTGTTAAAAATCTGGTTGTGGTAACCACCAAGGGTCCGTTTATTTGAAAATAAAAAAATAGTTAAATTTTAAATTTTGTTATGAATTTTTATACATATGTAATTCATAAGTTTATGTTATCGGACAAAAAAAGTTTCATGTAAAAATATACATTTTATAATTTTCGACATTTTCTACAAAATTACTATGTTTAACATGCATGTTCGACATTTAAGAGAGAAGTCAATTTTGTATGAAAATCTAGAAAAAGGTTAAATTATTTAAAATGCCTTAATATTTTTTACATAGTTAAATATTTTAATTGTTATTTGAAATATATTTTTATAATTAAAAACGATTTAATTTGAAGGCCACAAAATCTCAAATTTTGACTCTAAAATTTGAAAATTAGTCGTTATAACTTACTAAGTCTCTATTCATATAAAAATAATAAAATAGTTTGAATTTGAATTTAGCTCCAAATTTTTTACAAAATCAAGTATATTTATCTTATACTCGTGTAAACAAAAATTCATTAAAAATTTATTAATTCGTAGTTTCTATGATTTAAAACACACTACTACATTCAGTAATTTATGCCGTGTTTTGAAAATTTATTAATTTGTCGTTATAAAGGTTTGTAGAAAAGTCTTTCAACAAAGTCGAAAGCTTTATGGGAAAAGTTTTCAACAAAGTCAAAAGGTTTACAGAAAAGGCTTTCGACAAAGTTGAAAGGTTTATAGGAAAAGCTTTCGACAAAGTCGAAAGGTTTATAGATCAAGCTTTCGAAAATGTCAGAAAGAATAACGAGAACCGCCTTGACCATCACCCTTCGACGATGTCAAAAGATCTATGGAAACTTGGATCTATTCCAAGTGTAACATAAAGTAAAGTGGCAAGACCTTATGGCAAGGTCCAACCCAAAACCTTAAAATCTCTAAGTTAGAAAATATTGATATTGTTGACGTTGTCGAAAGGTCTGGTCAAAATCAACAAGATATATCTTACCCATTGAAGTCGAAAGGTTTCAGGTTTAGCTCAAGCATATTTTAAATGTTTCAACAAAGATGGGCAGAAGCAACTCTAAGGTTGAAGAATTTCAACCTTGTCAAAAGCAAGTGGTCGAAAGGTTCGAATCTCTTTAACCTTGTCTAGAGCTCATTGCCGAAAGGTTATATCGCTAAATTATCTAATTGTTCGACAACAATGAAAAGTTGGCAACACAATACCTTCTGACCCCTTCAAAAGGTACAAATAAAGGAAATCCATTATTGCCACCTCTGTCTCCTTCGAAGGGGTATAAAGGTCATTTTGAGTTACTAAAATTGTACGCTAGTGGGTTCCAGGCTATCATATCGGATCTAACCAAACCCAAAATCCAATAATAAATGCAGTTTTCAAATTCTTCTTGAAGATCAAGTAAAACAAACCCGTTAACAAAACTAATTTTATCTGGAATCGATCCAATTCAATTTTGAAGGAGGATAAAGATTATCAAGAAATCAAAAACCAAATAAAAATGAAAAGCAATAAATCAAATATTTTGGGTCAAAAAAACTAAACCCGAAGGGATTTCCTTTGTCAAATACCACCAACCTCTAATCCAAAGCCACAAATGAATTTCGTTAGAAACCAGTTTAAAAGGAATTTTTTGGGAAAACCAAACTAAAATTGAATTTCGATTTTAGGATTTTGGGAAACGGGTAATCTAACTGAAAACTAGTAAGAGAAGAGGTTAATTTAAAGTTTTAAATTAAATTTAAGAGATTACCTTGTTGTTTTAGAGCAAGATTCAAGAAATCTAGGAGAATTCTTTTACTTGTGCTGGATAATGTTGTCTGCAGGTAAAAGAGGAAGAAAGAGAGAAGCGTGCTATGTATGAAAAATCGCCTAAATTCTCAACCGTTGGATCAGATTTAGATAAACGTCCCAGATTGACGTGGGAAGGACAAGAAGCAGGAAATTTTATAGCTTTCAACAAAGATGACTTGGAAAGTCAAGAGCATCTCTTCGAATGGGGGGGGGGCAAATGTTACCCAAAAATCCACCTTTCGACTAAGTCGAAAGGTCTTTCAGCAAAGACAATGGAAAATGAGTCCAGATTAAATCTTCCAAAAGAGTCGAAGGGATGCAGTCATTAGAATTCATTAGCGTCCTACCTTTCGAGGGAGTCGAAAGGTTCCATCTATCAGAATCTAAGGTGTTCTTACCTTTTGAAGAGGATGAACAAGTTAAAGCAAGTGAGATCAACTCCATGATGACATTTTTGAAAGCAAAGCAAGCCTTTCGAACCGGTTGAAACACATCCAGGATACCGTTCGACAATGACGAAAGGTTTATAAAGGAGACAATATGCATAAGTCAGCAAAGAAAGAAAGACAACCTTTCGATAAAATTGCAGGAAAGCACAGCTCTCGACAACAATCAAGTAAAGAGCAACCTTTCGAGGAGGTTGAAGGGTTCACAACAACCAAGGGAAAAGCAACCCTCCGACAAGCTCTAAGGGTTCATAGCAGTATAAAGAAGATAAACCTTTTGACAAAGTTGAAGGTTCATGAAGACGAAGAGAAAAACAAACCTTTCGACAAAGTTGAAAGTTTCATGAAGACGAAAAGAAAAACAAACCTTTCGACAAAGTCGAAAGGTTTATGAAGACGAAAATGGTCCATGATAGTGGATGAAAGGCGAACCTTTTGAAACCTTTCGACAAAGTCGAAAGGTTCAAAGCTGCATATAAAAGGGGAACCTTCCGACCCAGTTGAAAGCATGGAGTCTAAAGGAGGGCCGCCTACATCTATAAATAAGACCCAAGGGGTCTTGTTTTGGGGAGGGGGAATTATCTGATTCTAATCTTGTATTTTCTTAATCAACACATTGTAACCCTAATTGGGTGCTAATTTGGGAATTTAATAAAAATAGACTCTTCATGTATAAAGAGGGAAGTTTTATGCTTTATTAATCACTTTACCATTTGAATATATTTTTGTTGGATTAACCTCTTACTTCAGGTTCAATATCGCCGAAGGGTTCTTGTTGACAAGGTCAACAACACTTCTGTACAAGTAATTACTGCAACCTTTCGAGGCACTTAGACCTACAGTTAAACCTTTTGACCAGATTGATAACACATTTGGACTAAATATCAATTGCAACCTTCCAAAGTGATCGACTTTGAGGCCTAAACCTTTCGCCTAGGTTAAAAGTGCCATGTTATAACAGTACAAATTACCTTTCGTGATCAAACCTTTCAACAAGGATCAAAGATACATTATATAAGTGACCTAACCCCTCGATATGGTCATCAACTTTTACCTATTCACTAAGGAGTTTGGAATCTTTCCTAAACCCAAAGAGGTCATCCCCATACCTTTCTACAAGGTCGAAGAAAACCTCATATAAGTACCCCAACCTTTCGACAAAGTTGAAAGCTACTTCATATCTGCCTAGGAATCCGATTACTTGTTTAAGCCTAAGGAAAGCCATCTTTTAAGCCATTCAACGAGATCGAAGCCCATCTATTTCTGGCATAGATTAGGGAAGTCCAACCTAAACAAAGAAGGAAACTCTTAAAGAGAATCTCTCGCTAACTTAATAAAGTCGGAAGATTCGATAACCTATCGCCTAAACCTTTCGACAACGTCGAAAGATCTAATCCGAAAGCTATCAAAAGGTTATGCAACTTAAAGGAAATTCTAAAGGGTTCGAATATACTATTCACAGAAAGGATTTTCATCTTTCTTAGTATTACTTTGGGGTGTTGATAAGAAATCTTGTTAACATATGCATTATTACTATGAAGAAAGCATATATTTTATTTTCTAGTTTTAGTTATGAGTTTGCTACAAGAAATAATGGTGGAATACAGTTATTTCTTATCCCATGTGAAATATGAAGCACAAAAATTGATGATCTATTCTTGGACACTTAAGATTGCAATTCTATAAACAAATTCCCAAGAGGCAAGAAACTTTTTTATATTTCCTAGTCATGGTGGATGTTCTCGTTCATAACCTACTATCGTTGAACTTTCATAATAGTCCTACTACCGGATATATGATATAGCACTGTTAAAACATGGAATCATATAGAACCGTGGAGATTATTCTTCTAGTCATAAGGGTGGGTACAACGGTGGAAGCAAACTACATGAAATACAAAGATCTAAAGCATTAAAAAATAACCGCAAAGGCTTGTAATCCTCCAATTGCGGTGTATATCAACCTGACTTTTCAACACTTGAATGTCCATATTAATACATCTACGTTATTCGTGTTCTGAACACTTAAGTACAGAAAAAACCGATTGTTTGGATTAAGTAAAAAAAACATAACAAGAAAAAAAAGAACACAATGTATGAATCTCATAAGGGGAATGATAACATATGATATTTAGAAAAACAATACAAAGTGTTACTCAAAGCTATAGATGAAATTCAAAGTTACAAAACCTAAGTAACGTCATCAGTAACTACGTGTACTATGATGATCCGACTTTTCAACCCTAAAATTTCGACACTAAATACATCCTCGATAGTCGTGTACCGAACACCCAAGTTTCGAAAATACAGAAAGTTAAGGTAAAATAAAAAAATAGAATAGAACAAGAAAAAGAGTACATAATATCGTAATCTCACAAATGGAAGATAATATATAGTATCAAAAGAACAGTACAAAGAATTACTCTGAATATAAAAATATTAGAGTTACTAAAACTTAAGTACTATAATCTATCTGGATAGTTATAACAACCTATCCTTAAGTATGAAAATATACATAAATTTTGCAAAAATTAGAATCCTATGGATGATAATCCTTAAACTCTTCTCCATAAGCTCCAAAATGTCGAAATCTAAATTTGGAAACATACGTAGGGCTGACCTAAGCATTATAAGAAAATAACATCTGGATCAGTATGGTAAATTAGTGTGAGAAACTAAATAAATATGAATGATAGGTAATAGTAACCATCGAGACCGTACGAAGTCCCATTACAGTTTCCCCTTAAAGAAATCAACCATTCATTTATTTTAACATATAGTGATATGATAGATAATGTCTATAGTGTAGCGCATAACTCAAATTAAATTACTGATGTTGAACGCCACGACAATACTATGTATACAATCCATACCACTGAGGCACGTTTGCATAGTGGATTTCCCATAGAGGTCTCCTCAGATCTAGACGAATCCAAACTCAATGACTAGGATCAAAAACATCCTTTCAAGCATCATATATCTCTATATAGAATATACTCTAAGGTAAACACAACTGACCCAACGATGAACTACATGGCACCAAGTATTAACAACTCCCACGTGCAACATATCGATAAGCGTACTATAGATATGGTGTTCTTATACCCTTAAGGGTAAGCTAAACCCAAGATTATGCACCTACTATGGTTCTAGTTATTTTCGATATCGAGGATACATTCCTCATCTTTCACATGAGTCTTCATCTCTTGATCAGCACACGAATCACCAATTGGATTCCGTCACCTTGAACAGATCACAAATCATTGCATGGATTCAAGCATATTGAACAGTTGTCAGACTCCCAAATAGGTTCCCTGCATAAGTCCTCCGACAAATGCTAACACTATCCTCTTTCTTGAAATACTCCTCAAGATAGATAGTCTCACGTGATAGCATCATTCGAAATGTTAACGCTAACCTCTTCCTTGGAATTTGAAAGTGTGCTATGCATCGTGTAATATGGATATACAATAATGCAGAGTATAATGATTATAACTATATAGTTAATAGTGCGGAATATAAATGCAGTATAATAAAAATAACACTGGAGATTTTTATACTAGTTCAGAGCTCCGTCCTACATCCAGTCCCAGACTTCTTCTGGAATTTCACTAAAACAATAACCCTCACTTAACCTGGAGGAGCAGGCCTATACAACACCTGAACAGCCAAATAGGATTTTTCTGCCTCGGCAGCCGAAGAGGACTTTCTGCCTGAGCAACCGAACATGACTTCTACTTGATACAGAAAACTTTGTTGACTAGTATGTTCTTGATAACATAGATACGTCTTGAAGTACACCCTTCCTATAATCAAGTCCTCAAAAGTATTTGTGTGTGTATTGATTGAAAGGAAGATAATCACTTAGAATCGAAGTACGTATAGATTAACTCGAAGATTCAAGCGATATAGAGTTTGTGATTGCTTTGAATTGCAAAAGAATATAGAGCAAGAATAGATTTAGGGAATAAAGTAAGAATTCGATATTTGTGAAATGAATAAAAACATGTTTATATAGAGGATATATATATATACACATACGCAATTAATCATGAAGGATCTCAATCAAAAGTTGCATCCGTTCCTCTTAAAATCGGATTGAAAACCCTTCGCGAATGATCGTGTCTTTTCAGTCAAATAGCCGTTATTTTTCGTTCAGTCAACTGACTTAGAAGTGCCAGCGACTGAATTTCAAAAATATGCATGTTTGTGCAAATATCTGTGCACTGGCACAAGTCAGTCGACTAACCTATGCTATGTTGCACAGATCACACTAAAAAAATTATATTTGAAATTAAAACCATTTGTGTGTGTGTGTGTGTGTGTGTGTGTGACTACTTGAGGAATGATTTTTACAATATTTTCAAATAACCAAGACTCAAAATCGTGATAAATATCCATACTATATTCTAAATTGAAATCTTTTCTTGTTTGTAGTTCCTTTCTCTTTTTGTCGCCACGTTACATGTAATCTATGTTCGTTTGAAGTTCTTCGTCATGAATCAAAACCATAATTCAACATTTTCCCCCTTTTTGATTGATGACAACATATATATTTGAGAAAGCAAAAATAATAATATATAGCACGATATATAATACGAGTTATATAATAATAGTTTTCTCCCCCTGAATGTATGGCAATGATTTAAATCTGCAAAAAATTATTAGTAAACACAATAATTTCTCCCCCTTTGTCATTGAGAAAAAGAAATATTTAGAGATAGCCAATACACCATAATAATCATATGTAAGTGCAAACAAACATAAACAACATAGTCACATACACATGCAAACAAATAAGACAACATCATCACCAAGTTCATACACCACATCACAATATCACAATACATTACACGGTCATAGTCATACGAATTTAAACAAACATCAAAGCACATCACAAACGTAGTTTTGAAGAAGCATAAATAGATAAACAAGGTTAAAACAAGATTGTTTTTGAATGAGTAGAGAGAGAACTTACAAACCATGAAGCCAAAAGGCCAAATGCCAACTTACTCCGCATCCCAATCAAAGGGATCTTCCTCTTCCGGTTGAGCCGGTTGCTTCCCTTTATCAACGTCACGAGATGTTCTGCTAGTGCCACTTGTGCTGGGGCTTGTGGCTTCGGAAGTAGACCATGAGAAATATGGAGCCGGCCTCTTACCTGGGTCCAAATGTGAAGTGCCGGTAGAAGAAGTGGCACTAGAAATTGCTTCCCATAAAGTTATGATAATCCCCTTAATCTTGTTAAGCTTCCTATTTATTTTATTGAGGCGAGAGTGAAGAATAAGTTGGTTTTGCACGAGCAAATCAATAGCTTCCCTTGAAGTTTGGCAAATAACCGGACGGCGAATGACTTCTTTTTCGAATTATTCGGCAATGTGGATTCCTTGTTGCCTTTGATATTGTGTTGCTCACCAATCTTGAAATGTAATAAAGGGTTCTGGACGTTCGGGGAGTTGCATGAGTCTTATGGTACGAATATTGTATAATCCGACTTTGGAGAATTCTGATTCGGGGGATTTTATACCTCATGTAAAAGGCGCATTATATATTCACCAAACTAAATCACATTCGTTTCCTTAGTTAAAACTTAAGAATTCGTCCATAAGAAGTTGAGTCCAAATTGATCCATGTGTAGTAATTCAAGTAGTTTCATTGTGAAATAACCTTTTAAGATTTAAAAGATGGCTTAGTTAATTTTCCTAACTGACATGCATCACAAACATGGTCAACTTTAAAATTCATTTTTGGTAGACCTTTTACTAAATCATTTGTAGATAAGTTTGCTATGGCTCTAAAATTTATATGATAAAATCTTTTGTACCATAATCAAGGATCATTTTCTTTGGCTAATAAGAACATATTTGAATTATAATTTATATTCATATTCAAAAAATATATATTTTCATCTCTAAAACCTTCAAAAATAAGATTATTATTTTGATCAAAAATGCTACACTTATTTTCAGAAAAAATGATTTTGAATCCATTATCACACAATTGGCTAACACTAAGTAAATTGTGTTTCAAATTTTTGACTAACAAAACATTGGAAATAAGAGGTAAATTAGATGTACCGACATTGCTTATGACGCATTTTCCGATGATATATCCTTTTGAATTTTCTCCAAAAGTGACAGAGCATTCATCTGAGTAAGTAATATTTGATAGCATATTTTTGTCACCAGTCATATGTTTTGAGCAACCGCTGCCGAATAACCATTTTCCTCTCTTTTTAAGTGGAACCTACAAGAAAATAAAGAATAACATTGGTACCCACTTTTTAATAGGGTCCTAAGAGTTAGGTCTTAGGAAACCAAACCCAAGAGAGTTCAGTATCCCTTTTGAAAGTATAATTCTTATTTTTTTTGTACAGATTCAAAAAATGAATTTATATATTTCTTCTTAATCAAACTATTATTTGTTTTAGGAATCTATATTTTTATAGTCTTCAGATTGGACTTCCCTTTTAAAAGTTCTATTGTAGGCTTAGGTTTTGAATTATTTCTCCTTTTATTTTCATTTTTAGGTGGAGCTTTTGATTTCTTAACATAACCTAACCGCTTCTTATTTGAAGCAGGTTGAGAATTTTCAATAATCCTGGATAAATTTTCTCTTCCTTTATTAAAATTGGAAATATTTTTAGTAATGTCATCAAGCTTAGTTCTGAGGCTAGTGTTATCCAACTCAACAATTTTAATTTTTGTTTTTAACTCATGATTCTCAGAAGCTAGAGCATTATTCTTTTCTTTTTAAGCTTCTATTATTTAACTTAATAGAGCGATTTGAGAATTGTGAGAGAGTGAATCTTGAATTTTCTCAAGTTCTTCTTCTAATATTTTCTTCTCGTCTTTAAGCATCTCCCTTTCGAATTCTGCTTTCTTCTGATTTTCCAAAGCTTCCTAATATTTTCTTTTGAGATTTTTTAAAGTGTCTAGAAGTTATGAATTTATTTCTATCATATCATCAAAACTTGGATCACTAACCTCATTATCTTTTTCCATGAAGCATACGTTTGCTTGTTCATTATCATTGTCGCTTTCGCTTTCAAAAGATGAAGAATCTGAGTCATCTCAGGTTACTGAAAAAGCTTTTCTCTTGAACTTGTCCTTATTTTTGTTGTTGTATGCTTTCTTTTGTTTTGGACAATCTTTTTGCATGTGTCCCTTTTTGTTGCAGTTGAAACACTCTATTGCTGAGGTTGATGGTTTGTTGGAATTGTTGTTGAAGCTACGTTTTCCATTACTCTTATTCCTTTTTCTATATTTCAAAAACTTTTTAAAGTTTTTGGCAATAAATGCTAGGTCTTCCTCGTCTGAATCCGAGTCTTCTTCTATGGCATGAAAAGCTTTGTTCTCCTTGTCTTGTGCTTACACTCTTTTAGCTTGCAAATTTACTTCATATTACATTAGATTTCCTATTAACTCTTATGCTTTCATGGTAGAAAGATCATTAGCTTCTTCAATAGCTAAAACTTTTCTTTGCCATCCGTCCATTAAAGAGTTAAGGATTTTTGAAACAATATCAAAGTCGGAATATATTTCTCCTAGTCCTAATAAAGAATGATGGATATCTTGAAATCTGGAGTACATATCATTTATAGATTCATCTTGTTTCATCCTAAAATTTGAAATTGATTCTTAAGCATTGATAGTTTACTTTGTTTAACCTTGTTAGTACCTTCATGAGTGAATTTTAGTGTTCTTCATATTTCATAGGCAGTGTTGCACACACTAACATGATTAAACTCATTTTTATCTAAAGCACAAAATAACATGTTCATGGCTTTGGCATTTGAAGCAGCATCTTGTTTTTGTGTGTTTGACCATGTTGAATATTCAGTTGTGGGTATGTGATACTCTGATTGTGTAATGTCCCATGAATCAAAACTATTTTCTTGCATATACACACAGACACATTCATGTAGCCCAATAGATATAATTCATCCAATTAAACAATGGAGGTCGTGCTATGTATTGACCTTCTATAAAACTGGTGTTAGTGTTACTTTCCATATTACTAAAATATCAAATAACTATGTGACGGTTATAGGATGACCTAAAGCTCTGATACCAAATGAAAGTGTGCTATGGATCGTGTAATATGGATATACAATAATGCAGAGTGTAGTGATGATAGTTATATAGTTAATAATGCGGAATATAAATGCAGTATAATAAAAATAACACAGAAGATTTTTATACTGGTTCGGAGCTCCGTCCTACGTCCAGTCCTAGACTCCTTCTAGAATTTCACTAAAGCAATAACGCTTACTTAACCGGGAGGAACAGGTCTATACAACACCTGAACAGCCGAACAGGATTTTTCCGCCTCAACAGCCGAAGAGGACTTTGTACCTGAGCAACCGAACAGGACTTCTACTTGATACAGAAAACTTTGTTGACTAGTATGTTCGTGATAACACAGATATGTCTTGAAGTACACTCTTTCTATAATCAAATCCTTAAGAGTATTTGTGTGTGTATTAATTGAAAGGAAGATAATCACTTAGAATCAAAGTATGTATAGATTAACTCGAAGATTCAAGCGATATAGAGTTTGTGATTGCTTTGAATTGCAAAAGAATATAGAGCAAAAATAGATTTGGAGAATAAAGTAAGAATTCGATGTTTATGAAATGAATCAAAACATGTTTATATAGAGGATATATAGATGCAATTATTCATGAAGGATCTCAATCAAAAGTTGCATCCGTTCCTTTTGAAATCGAATTGAAAACCCTTCGTGAATGATCATGTCTTTTCAGTCAAATAGCCGTTATTTTTCGTTCAGTCAACTGACTCAGAAGTTCCATTCGACTGAATTTCAAAAATATGCATGTTTGCGCAAATATCTATGCACTGGCTCAGGTAAGTCGACTCATTGATCAGAGTTAGTCGAATGACTTGTGCTATGTTGCACAGATCACACTAAAATTTTTATATTTGAAATTAAAACCATTTGTGTGTGTGCGACTACTTGAGGAATGATTTTAACAATATTTTCACATAACTAAGACTCAAAATCGTGATAAATATCCATACTATATTCTAAATTGAAATCTTGTCTTGTTTGTAGTTCCATTCTCTTTTTGTCACCACGTTACATATATTCTATGTTCGTTCGAAGTTCTTCGTCATGAATCAAAAACATGATTCAACAGAATTAACCTCAGGAAAGATAGTTCAACTCTATAACATTCCACTTCACAACCGCTTCCAGAACATAGACTGTGTATATGGTTTTGTTGCAGTTTCAGGTTTGAGTCATTTCATATAAGTACACTCTTCTCGCTTACCAGACTCTCCAAAACCGATCGGTAAATTTTCGGTTAACTCAATTCTGGTTCTTTCATAAGTAAGTGAAAGCTAGAGATATTTCATACCAGTACTCCTCTCGGGGTTTCTTATTTTCTGTGAAATCGCGAAGGCTTTTGACAACTTCTTAAGTTATATTAGGCAAAGATCGTTAATCGATTAATTGATTATCTAGTCAACATAATTTATTATACATATCACAATTTTTACACTTTACTTGTTTTTAACATTCCAAATTAACTATTCCATTTTCGAGTGTGACGCCAGGTAAGTAAGAGCAATGGTTGCATCAAAGCATTTCCTACACACTTCATTCTTGAATCTCACAAATAGATAAGTCTACCTCGTCGGATTTTAGTGTTAAGTTTAGTATTAATGATTTCCATAAACAATTAATAAATCAACAAAACTAACATGGATGCTATGCGCCACTTACTTTTTAAGTAAGAGTTCAAAAAATGTTTTAACATATGTCACTTTATATTCAAACAACGTAAATTCATTCAAACACAAACATATATGTGTTATATTTTCATTTAAAGTGAGGTATTAACTCACCTTTAACAATAGAAACAACCAAGATCCGAGGTAACCAATTTCAAGCTTAACCTAGCAACACCTTTCCTTTCTTCTCTTCATGCATTTGTCTTGCTTTTGCCCCCTCCTTCTCCGATATTTCTCATGGCCTATGCTCGTAGGGTGAGTCTGGCTTTCGTTTTTCCAAAATAACTTGGTAGAAGGTTTTGTAATGTGGTGGCAAGGCTTCACTCCAAAGAGGAGATTTGGATTTGATTAGCCAACATTTTATTTTAGAAATTAGATAAGAGGAAAAAGAAGACTGCTTTTATCATTCTAAGCTTTGTGAATTTTTGAATGATAACTAAGGTTGTGCCCCTTCCTATATAAGCTTGGACAAGGGGTCATTACCATCTTCAACCTATCATGGAAGGTCATAGAGGAGCCTCCTTCTCACATGCACCTTTATGTTACTTCTCCTTTATGTCATTTACCATTATACTCCTCTCATGATAATACCTCTCATCCATTAGATCATTTCAAGCTCAATGACGGTGTTTGTGTGTGTGCTAATTAGTTGCTAATATGTTCATTTGATCATTATACAAGTGCACAAGAATTTGAACAACTTATATCGATCAAAAAGCTGTTTATCGATAAACCGATTTTCGGTCACATTATCGGCTTTTCTTCGTAGAATATATTTTTGTAGACACTTCTAAAAAACTAGTTTCTTATCATTATTTATTAGATAAATGATGTTTAACAAGATTATAAAATGGTATTTATAACACTTAATTATATTTCATTATTCTTCTAATCATAAGGAAGTGTACAGTGGTAGAAGCAAACTATACGAAATACAAAAATCTAAAGCATTAAAAAATAATCACAAGGGCTTGTAATGTTCCACTTGTAGTGTGTAACGACCTGACTTTACAACCCTCGAAAGTCCATATTAATCCATCCACGATGTTCGTGTGCCGAACACCTAAGTGTCGAAAAGATAGATTGTTAGGATTAAGTAGAAAAAGAAACATAATAAGAAAAAAGAAACATAGTTTCAAAATATTATATGTGGAATGATAATATATGATATCCAAAAAAATAGAACAAATTGTTACTCCAAGCTATAGAGTAACTAATGTGCATGTAAATGTGCATATATTTACATCCATATTTAATTTATTTTTATTTAAATAAATGTCATAATTGGATATTTTTAGATGTTTAAAACCAAATTTCAAAAATGGTTTCAACTCATCATTAATACATCGATTTGGGGGTAAGATGGCAATTTTGTGCATATGTTAATTTTGAGAAGATTCATTTACACATTTTATTTTTATTTATTGGAATTTGGATGGAAATATGAAGAAGTTCTCATGGAAATATGCATGCACAAGGACGGAAAGAAAGGAGTGAAGATGGAAATAATTCAACTTATGCATCATGGAGGACCCCACCTACCCAATTACCTTGATCTACAATTAGGAGCTAATGCACTCATTACTAGAGCTTAAAGTTACATACATACTTAATGGAGGATTAATTAGAGGTTCATGATAACTTGGTGGCCACACTTCTTAAAAGGTATTTTAGATAGTCCCCCAAATTATTGATTACGTTTTCAGGCCTGTATAAATACCTCCCTTATGTACATGCAATGGATTTTTTAGTTTTTACTTACATTAGAATGCAAGTTGTAGCCCCAAAATTTTGTGAAATAAAAATAGCTTCCTAAGCCTCTTTTTCTTTTATTTCTTCTTTGTTCTTATTTTATTTTCTTGCTCTTTTTTATTTACATGCCTTCTTTTATTTCATGTTAATAGCTTGGTTTATTTTTATGCAAGTAGTTTATTTCTTTTTCCTTTTTATTCTAATTAGCTTTCACTTTGCTTATTTTTCTATATTGAAATTTACAAGTGTTGAAATGATAACACAAACAATAGCTAAGCCCTTTTAATTTAGTGGTAATAAAGCTTTCAAAATTATGTAAATTCAAAACATCCTATCATTTATGATCTCTTTTTAATGCTTCATAAAAATTGAATGTTGATGTAAGTTTATAAAATGGAATTTGATAGCCTATGTTGTAATCATAAACGAGTTATGCTTAATTCTCATAAATACAATTTACATCATCATTTACTCAAGTAATTTTGTTCATGAAATTGAAGGAGAAACAAATTTTGATGATCTATGTTACCCAAAAAGTAAATAGATCATACTTAAAATTGTTATTGCTTTGATTCCATATTTATTTTTATTACAATTGATAATTGGTTTTATGTGTTGTATTATAGTTTGATGGTTTAAGTCATATTAATTAATAACATAAATAAACCATACTTATGATAAATACATCACTAGTTTCACTTAAAATCAAAATAGAGATCATAAATTATTTTTTTGTTGGTTTATGTAAAAATATGAGAGTGGATTTGCCTCTAAATTGTTTCTCTAATCTCATATTTTCATTCACTTTTTCTAGCTAGTTTTACATTTTTAGCTTAAAAACAATCTCAAGTTTGGTTAAATTTGATCGAATGGAAATTTTAATCAATACAATTCCCTGTGGATCGACTCGTACTCACCACGTACTAAAATTGTACGTCGTGCGCTTACGGTTACTTTTAATTAAAATTTTATCAGCTATTTTCTAACTCGATGGAAAATTAGTCTTTAAACAAGTTTTTGGGGCCATGAGAGGAATTAATTTGATTTGAATTTTTACTCCTTGAATTATTTTGATTGATTTTATTGTGCCACTTGTGCTGGAGCTTGTGGCTTCGGAAGTAGACCATGAGAAATGTGGAGCCGGGCTCTTACCCGGGTCCAAATGTGAAGTGTCGGTAGAAGAAGTTGCATAAAAAATTACTTCCCATAAAGTTGTGAAAAACCCCTTAATCTTGTTAAGATTCTTATCTATTTTATTGAGGCGAGAGTGAAGAATAAGTTGGTTTTGCACGAGTAAATCAATAGCTTCCCTTGAAGTTTGGCCAATAACCGGACGACAAATGACTTCTTTTTTGGATTGTTCGGCAATGTGGATTCCTTGTCGCCTTTGACGTTGCGTTGCTTGCCAATCTTGAAATGTAACAAAGGGTTGCAGATGTTCGGGGAGTTGCATGAGTCTTATGGTATGAATATTATATAATCCGACTTTGGAGAATTCTGATTCGGAGGATTCTATACCTCTTGTAAAAGGCGCATTATGTATTCACCAAAGTAAATCACATTCGTTTTTCCTTGGTTAAAACTTAAGAATTCATCCATAAGCAGTTTAGTCCAAATTGATCCATGTTTAGTAGTTCAAGTAGTTGCATTGTGAAATAACCTTTTTATATTTAAAAGATGACTTAGTTAATTTTCCTAACTGACATGCATCACAAATATGGTCTACTTTAAAAATTCATTTTTGGTAGACCTTTTACTAAATCATTTGTAGATAATTTTGCTATGTCTCTAAAATTTATATGACAAAATTTTTTGTGCCATAACCAAGGATCATTTTCTTTGGCTAATAAGCACATATTTGAATCATAATTTATATTCATATTCAAAACACAAATATTTTTATCTCTAAAACCTTCAAAAATAAGATTATTATTTTGATCAAAAATGCTACACTTATTTTCAGAAAAAATGATTTTGAATCCATTATCACAAAATTGGCTGACACTAAGTAAATTGTGTTTCAAATTGTTAACTATCAAAACATTGGAAATAAGAGGTAAATTAGATATACTGGCATTGCTGATATCACCTTTTTCGATGATATATCCTTTTGAATTGTCTCCAAAGGTGACAGAGCCTTCATCTGAGTAAGTAAGGTTTGATAGCATATTTTTGTCACCAGTCATATGTTTTGAGCAACCGCAATTAACTCTCTTTTTAAGTGGGACCTGCAAGGAAATAAAGAATAACATTGGTACCTACTTTTTAATAGGGTCCTAAGAGTTAGGTCTTAGGAAACCAAACCCAAGAGGGTTTAGTATCCCTTTTGAAAATATAATTCTTATTTTTATGTACAGATTCAAAAAATGAATTTATATATTTCTTCTTAATCAAACTATTGTTTGTTTTAGGAATCCATATTTTTATAGTTTTTAGATTGGACTTCCCTTTTAAAAGTTCTTTTGTAGTCTTAGGTTTTGAAATATTTCTCCTTTTATTTTCATTTATAGGTGGAGCTTTTGATTTCTTAACATAACCTAATCCCTTCTTATTTGAAGCAGGTTGAGAATTTTCAATAATCCCAGATAAATTTTCTCTTCCTTTATTAAAATTGGAAATATTTTTAGTAATGCCATCAAGCTTAGTTTTGAGACTAGTGTTATCTAACTCAATAATTTTAATTTTTGTTTTTAACTCATAATTCTCAGAAGCTAGAGCATTATTCTTTTCTTTTTAAGCTTCTATTACTTGACTTAATAGAGCGAGTTGAGAATTGTCAGAGAGTGAATCTTGAATTTTCTCAAGTTCTTCTTTTAATATTTTCTTCTCGTCTTTAAGCATATCTCTTTCGAATTCTGCTTTCTTTGGATTTTCCAGAGCTTCCTAATATTTTCTTTTGAGATTTTTTAAAGTGTCTAGAAGTTTTGAATTTATTTCCATCATATCATCAAAAGTTGGATCACTGACCTTATTATCTTTTGCCATGAAGCATACATTTGCTTGTTCATTATCACTGTCACTTTCGCTTTCAGAAGATGAAGAATCTGAGTCGTCCCATGTTACTGAAAAAGCTTTTCTCTTGAACTTGCCCTTCTTATTTTTGTTGTTGTATGCTTTCTTTTGTTCTGGACAATCTTTATGCATGTGTTCCTTTTTGTTGTAGTTGAAACATTCTATTACTGAGGTTGATGGTTTGTTGGAATTTTTGTTGAAGCTTCGTTTTCCATTACTCTTATTTCTTTTTCTATATTTCAAAAACTTTTTAAAGTTTTTGGCAATAAATGATAGGTCTTCCTCATCTGAATCTGAGCCTTCTTCTTCAGCATGAAAACTGTGTTCTTCTTGTCTTGTACTCGTACTCTTTTAGCTTGAAAATTTACTTCATAGGACATTAGATTTCCTATTAACTCTTCTGCTTTCATGGTAGAAAGATCATTGGCTTCTTCAATAGCTAGGACTTTTCTTTGTCATTCATCCATTAAAGAGTTAAAGATTTTTGAAACGATATCAAAGTTTGAATATATTTCTCCTAGTCCTAATAAAGAATGATGAATATCTTAAAATCTGGAGCACATATCATTTATAGATTCATCTTGCTTCATCCTAAAATTATGAAATTGATTCTTAAGCATAGATATTTTACATTGTTTAACCTTGTTAGTACCTTCATGAGTGACTATTAGTGTTCTCCAAGGAAGTGTTGCACATACTAACACGATTAAACTCATTTTTATCTAAAGCACAAAATAACATGTTCATGACTTTGGCATTTGAAGAAACATATTGTTTTTGTGTGTTTGACCATGTTGAATATTCAGTTGTGGGCATGTGATACTATGATTGTGTAAAGTTCCATGAATCAAAACTATTTGCTTGCATATATATACGCATTCGTGTAGCCCAATAGTTATAATTCATGCCATTAAACAATGGAAGTTGTGCTTGGATTGACCTTCTATAAAACTGGTGTTGGTGTTACTATCCATATTACTAAAATATCAAATAACTATGTGACGGTTATAGGATGACCTAACGCTCTGATACCAAATGAAAGTATGCTATGGATCGTGTAATATGGATATACAATAATGCAGAGTATAACGATGATAGTTATATAGTTAATAGTGTGGAATATAAATGCAGTATAATAAAAATAACATCGAAGATTTTTATATTGGTTCGGAGCTCCGTCCTACATCCAATCCCATACTTCCTTTGAAATTTCACTAAAACAATAACCCTCACTTAACTCAGAGGAATATGTCTATACAACACCTGAACACCCGAACAGGATTTTTCTGCCTCAGCAGCCAAAGACGACTTTCTGCCTGAGCAACCGAACATGACTTCTACTTGATACAGAAAACTTTGTTGACTAGTATGTTCATGATAACACAGATATGTCTTGAAGTACACTCTTCCTATAATCAATCCGCAAGAGTATTTGTGTGTGTATTGATTGAAAGGAAGATAATCTCTTAGAATCGAAGTATGTATAGATTAACTCAAAGATTCAAGCGATATAGAGTTTGTGATTGCTTTGAATTGCAAAAGAATATAGAGCAAAAATAGATTTGGAGAATAAAGTAAGAATTCGATGTTTATGAAATGAATCGAAACATGTTTATATAAAGGATATATAGATGCAATTATTCATGAAGGATCTCAATCAAAAGTTGCATCCGTTCCTTTTGAAATCGAATTGAAATCCCTTCGCGAATGATCGTGTCTTTTCAGTCAAATAGCCGTTATTTTTTGTTCAGTCAACTGACTCATAAGTTCCAGTCAACTGAATTTCAAAAATATGCATGTTTGTGCAAATATCTATGCACTGGCACAGGTCAGTCGACTGGTTGATCAGAGTCAGTCGACTGACCTGTGTGTGTTGCACATATCACACTAAAAATTTTATATTTGAAATTAAAACCATCTGTGTGTGTGTGTGACTACTTGAGGAATGATTTTAACAATATTTTCACATAACTAAGACTCGAAATCGTGATAAATATCCATACTATATTCTGAATTGAAATCTTGTCTTGTTTGTAGTTCCATTCTCTTTTTGTCGCCACGTTACATGTAATCTATGTTTGTTTGAAGTTCTTCGTCATGAATCAAAACCATGATTCAACATATTTAACCTCAGGAAAGACAGTTCAACTCTATAACATTTCATTTCACAACCGCTTCCAGAACATAGACTGTGTATATGGTTTTGTAGCAGTTTCAGGTTTGAGTCATTTCATATAAGTACACTCTTCTTGCTTATCGGACTCTCCAAAACCGATCGGTGAATTTTCGGTTAACTCAATTCTGGTTCTTTCATAAGTAAGCTAAAGCTAGAGATGTTTCATACCAGTACTCCTCCCCGGGGGTTCTTATTAGTATGAAATCGCGAAGCCTCTTGACAACTTCTTAAGTTATATTGGGCAAAGATCGTTAATCAACTAATTGATTATCCAGTCGACGATTATTATACAAATCACAATTTGTACACTTAACTTGTTTTTGACATTCCAACTTAACTATTCCTTGTTCGAGTGTGACGACAGGTAAGTAAGAGCAATGATTGCATCAAAGCCTTGCCTACACACTTCATTCTTGAATCTCACAAATAGATAAGTCTACCTCATCGGCTTTTAATGTTAAGTATAGTATTAATGATTTCCATAAATAATTAATAAATCAACAAAATTAACATGCTTTCGATATTTTTCGATTTAATTATTTCTTGGTTAAGTAGAAAGCCGGTAGGTTAAAGCTCTACTACATTATCCCTACTCGAACATCAATCTTAACTCCCATAAATAGATAAGCCTACATTGTCGGCTTTAGTATTAAGCATAGTTAATTACTTTTAAATATAGTATTTTAAGCATTAATAACCTCTTTCTAAACCTTTTTTTATACTTTAGAACCCTTTAAGAAATGATACATATCAGTGTAGTAATTTTACCTACAAAACTAGATATTAAATAAAACCATTTTGAAGATATTTATAATATAAGACATACAATAATCAACACATTTTGTTAAAACTATATATACTTACAAATGATTTTAAAGTACTTATAATATATTTTAAAATATTTACTCAAAACATTACTTGAAAATAACAAGTTTACAAAATCTTTAAAAACTTGAAAATGACATGTTTTCTAGATATTTTAGCAAAATAACTCTTCTTTAAAAATTTCAAGTAATTCTTAAAAACTCATAAAGGTATCAAACCACTTTTATATTACTCTAAAAATAGTTAGTAAACACTTGTAAAAATAATGACATAGAATACTTGAATCTAAATACCTTTCTAAACCTTTTAAGTCCAAAAATCAGGTCTAAACGGAGCAATTTTGCACTGGAGATGTTTTGAGCGTTTTCGTGATGTTACTTAACTTTTTACTATTTAAGGTTTTAAAAAGAAACAAGTGCGTGTGTCTGTGTATAAATATTATAAATATGGTAAGAAACTCTTAAGGATCTCTCTACAACGTTTCGTAGAATTAGCCAAAACTATGGCAATTCCAAACTACTTCTATAGCGACCATCGCTATAACTGCACTTCTAATCCGAGTCATATTCAAACCTATTTTCAGCTACAACCTATATGCTTTTTCAAAGGTCAAATAACATGTCATATTAGTCCATTCAAGTCCATCCAAGTTCATTCAAGTCCATACATGGATGCTATGTGCCACTTACTTTTTAAGTAAGAATTCAAATACTGTTTTAACATATGTCACTTTATATTCAAACCACATAAATTCATTCAAACACAAATATATATATATATATATATATATATATATATATATATACATATATATATTTGTGTGTGTGTGTGTTATATTTTCATTTAAAGTGAGGTATTAACTCACCTTTAACCACAAAAACAACCAGGATCTGAGCTAACCAAGTTCAAGCTCAACCAAGCATCACCTTTCCTTTCTTCTATTCTTGTATTTGTCCTGCTTTTGTCCCTCCTTCTCCTATATTGCTCATGGCCTATGCTCCTAGGGTGAGTCTGGCTTTCGTTTTTCCAATGTAACTTGGTAGAAGGTTTTGTAATGTGGTGGCAAGGCTTCGCTCCAAGTTTGAGGAGATTTGGATTTGATTTGCAAATATTTATTTTAGAAATTAGAGAAGAGGAAGAAGAAGGCTGCTTTTATCATTCTAAGCTTTGTGAATTTTTGAATGATAATTAAGGTTGTGCCCCTTCTTATATAAGCTTGGATAAGGGGTCATTACCATCTTCAACCTATCATGGAGGTCATAGAGGAGCCTCCTTCTCACGTGCACCTTTATGTTAGTTCTCCTTTATGTCGTTTACCATTATACTCCTCTCATGATAATATCTCTTATCCATTAGATCATTTCAATCTCATTGACAGTGTTTGTGTGTGTGTGTGTGCTAATTAGTTGCTAATATGTTCATTTGATCATTATACAAGTGTACAAGAATTTGAACAACTTATATCGATCAAAAAGCTGTTTATCGATAAACCGATTTTCGGTCACATTATCGGCTTTTCTTCGTAGAATATATTTTTGTAGACACTTCTAAGAAACAAGTTTCTTATCATTATTTATTAAATAAATGATGTTTAACAAGATTATAAAATGGTATTTATAACACTTAATTATATTTCATTATTCTTCTAATCATAAGGATGTGTACAACGGTAGAAGCAAACTACACGAAATACAAAGATCTAAAGCGTTAAAAATAATCAGAAGGGATTGTAATGTTCCACTTGTAGTGTGTGACAACCTAAATTTACAACCCTCGAAAGTCCATATTAATACATCCACGATATTCGTTTACGAACACCTAAGTGTTGAAAAGATGGATTGTTAGGATTAAGTAGAAAAAGAAACATAATAAGAAAAAAGAAACATAGTATCAAAATATTAAATGTGGAATGATAATATATGATATCCAAAAAAATAGTACAAATTGTTACTCCAAGCTATAGAGTAACTAATGTGCATGTAAACGTGCATGTATTTACATCCATATTTAATTTATTTTTATTTAAATAAATGTCATAATTGGATATTTTTACATGTTTAAAACCAAATTTCAAAAATGGTTTCAACTCATCATTAATACATTGATTTGGGGGTAAGATGGTAATTTTGTGTATATATTAATTTTGAGAAGATTCATTTGCACATTTTATTTTATTTATAGGAATTTGGATGGAAATATGAAGAAGTTCTCACGGAAATATGCATGCACAAGGATGGAAAGAAAGGAGTGAAGATGGAAATAATTCAACTCATGCATCATAGAGGACCCCACCTACCCACTTACCTTGATCTACAATATGAGCTAATGCACACGTTATTGGAGCTTAAAGTTACATGCATATTTAATGGAGGATTAATTAGAGTTTAATGATAACTTAGTGGCCACACTTCCTAAGAGGTATTTTGGATAGTCCCCTAAACTATGGATTAGGTTTTCAGGCCTGTATAAATACCTCTCTTGCAGTGGAGTTTTTAGTTTTTACTTACATTAGAATGCAAGTTGTTGCCTCAAAATTTTATGAAATAAAAATGGCTTCCTAAGCCTCTTTTTCTTTCTTCTTTGTTCTTATTTTATTTGCTTGCTCTTTTTTATTTACATGCCTTCTTCCATTTCATATTAGTAGCTTAGTTTATTTTTATGCAAGTAGTTTAGTTCTTTTTCCTTTTTATTCTAATTAGCTTTCACTTTGCTTATTTTTCTATATTGAAATTTACAAGTGTTGAAATGATAACACAAACAATGGCTAAACCCTTTCAATTTGGTGGTAATAAAGCTTTCTAAATTTTGTAAATTCAAAATATCATGTCATTTATGATCTCTTTTAATGTTTCATAAAAATGAATGTTGATGTAAGTTTATAAAATGGAATTTTATAGCCTATGTTGTAATCATAAATGGGCTATACTTAATTCTCATAAACACAATTTACATCATAAATGGGCTATGAATTTACTAAAGTAATTTTGTTCATGAAATTGAAGGAGAAACAAAATTTGATGATCTATGTTACTCAAAGAGTAAATATATCATACTTAAAATTGTTCTTGCTTTGATTCCATGTTCATTTTCATTACAATTGATAAGTGGTTTTATGTGTTGTATTATAGTTTGATGGTTTAAGTCATATTAATTAGTAACATAAATAAACCATACTTATGATAAATACATCACTTATTTCACCTGAAATCGAAATAGAGATCATATATTATTTTTGTGTTGTTTTATGTAACAATATGAGAGTGAATTTGCCTCTAAATTGTTCCTCTAATCTAATATTTTCATTCACTTGTTCTAGCTAGTTTATATTTTTAGCTTAAAAACAATCTCATGTTTGGTTAAATTTGATCGAATGAAATTTTTAATCAATACAATTCCCTTAGATCGACATGTACTCGTCACGTACTAAAATTGTACGCTTTGCGCTTACGTTTAATTTTAATTAAAATTTTATCAGCTATTTTCTAACTCGATGGAAAATTAGTCTTTAAACAAGTTTCTGAGGCCGTGAGAGGAATTAATTTGATTTGAATTTTTACTCCTTGAATTATTTTAATTGATTTTATTGTGTGTTAATTTTTTGTATTAAGTTGCATTAAAAAAAATTGAGTGTTTGTTGTGTGATTTGTGCTTGCATTTGATTCGTGTATTTGTTTTTTATGTCTGTTTTGTGTTTGCATTTCTATTTTTTTTTAACAACATACACAATTTTAAAACAAAAAAAAAAAAGAATTCTATTTCATTTTTCATTTACATTTTTCAATATGCTATTTTTGATTTACATTGCTTTACAGTTTCATTTGCATTTACTGTGCACAGCACTGTACATATCTTCCCTGTGCAACTGCCCACACTTCATTCACAACAGCACCCCTCTGTCATCATCAGACCCCATACCACTGGCACTCCTCCTCCGCTATATTACTGCATATACCATCGGTGCACTGTACATATCAAAACTTCACTGCCACAAAACTTCCATACATACCACATACTTCTTCCTGCAACACCATCAACCATCTTCATGTGCAAGCTTACATCTTCATCAACCATCTTCGTCAACTTCGTAACCTAATTGCCTATGCACTTCATCAACCAATCTCTGTCCAAACTGTCACATTCATTTCCACAAGAACCAGTCCATCCACCAGTGCCATCCCATTCTCCCTATCACACGACCATAAATTTCTGCATTCAACCACCCTGACAACGCACATACAAATCACATCTCTTCCCACTGCTGCTTACTCCTATCTCTGTGCACATCACAACTGTGCCCTTCCTGCATATCCTTCCATACAAAGTCCTCTAGCAAATAACAGATGCCTAACTCAGACTACAACACAACAGTTCTCCTTGTTATTTGTCTAGTGTACTAAAACAGATAGCACGTTACAATAAACTCGTCGCACAAGTTTATAAATTAGATTTCCACTACACTGGAATTCTGTATAAATTATTATAACAGTATGAATGTTGTAAATAAGTTACAACAACAGCATTATACTATCTTGAACAAATAGTATAACCAGAATAAAAAATAAAATATAGAATAATGTATATAAATATACAAATAGTTTAGAATTCTAACCGGATTATGTCTGAGGCTCGTCGTAACGATTTCCTTAAGAATTTTATTTCAAAATTCTCCCAAGATACAACAGACAAATTCTGCTCGAAACTGTAATGAGTATATCACTCTGTGATTTTGATTATAAGAACAGCAGTTATTAGAAGAGAAGAGATGAGAAAATTCAGTCCTTATTCATAGTTTTTTCGTATCCTTTCGAACGGTCGCGTCTGCGGCTACTGTTCGGGTGTCTGCTTATGTTTGGCCTCATCTCTTCAGTCGGGCCGCAACTGTTCGCCTCTAACGGGTCACACCCGCTTCTTTTCGCCTCTAACTGGTCGCACCTCTTCAGTCCGCTTTATGAACAGTCCGAAGCCCAAAACCGTTAAACAATGGCCTAACAAAAAGAATGGTTATTTTAAATCCGTACCCGGTTAGGTCGTTCGGACGGCCGGCGGCGGCGCACGTGTGATGAAGATGCATGATCACCCTCCTCACAACAAAGCATACATTTGGAAGTCGCAGACCCCCAATATCCTCGTGAGAAAGCCATATATAAACCAATATAGCTTCAATAATTTGGCAATGTGAGACTTCGTATATTTCATTCATTTTATTTGTTAAGGAATTCCAACACTCCCACCTCCACATCAACTCACTTGCCATAACCACTTCACCTATCTGACAATCTTCCCTCCCTACTTGCTGCTACCACAGCCATAACAGAAGTGCACACTCTGTGCATATCATAATCCCACATCAGTTCATCACTGCTCACTTCTACATCTCCTACATCCCCAACATCATTACATCACTGCTGCATTTCAAACAAACCATACTCTCCTCTGCCAACATATAATTCGCCAACACACAACATACAATTCTCCCACACTTCTGTAGACTCCCCTCCACAGTGCACAGTACCATCATCCAGAACCACTGCCACATTCATCAACTCCATTTACAAACCTCAGTTCATCAATTCTCTGCCACATTGTTGCAACCATTGTCAACAACAAATTTCCCCTGCCTGCTCAATAACAACTCCTAACCATCAAACTTCACCGCTGCTCTTCTTCATCATCCACAATTGCTTTCTCCCACAAACGCTTCCACTTCCCAACACTTGCTTTCTTTCTGTCTTATACTCCTGCCACCACGGTACTGCAGTACTGCCATCACTTCCATTCTCCCTAAGCCACAACAAACTATTACTTTTGTTCCTCACTACTGACCATATCACTTCACCCCCATCACTACAAACATTCAACTTCGTTGACAACTACCACCAGATCATCAACTGCCATCCTACCCACCATCACAACCTGCGTACAAACTTCATGGCATCCCAAACCCCAGCCACAACATACCCCTGCCAACTGCACACTTCTCAACTACTCATAACCACCACCTCCTCCATACAACAGGATATTCACTCCTCCAGTCATCATTCTCATTACCCTGTCATTGCTCTAATCACCCAATTCTACATCATCAATCATCTGCCTCATATACAATCACACAGCCACATACAACTGTGCCACACTCCCACCTGATCAACCATAGACTGATGCTCATACTTACTCTGATTCATACTTCACCTTACTTCACCCATAGCCACCTCTTCACACAACAACATCAAACTGTCAATATCCTTACTGCAACCAACTGACAACCCCGCCTACACTGCTACCTTCAACTCCTCCTACCACTCACCACCAGAAACCATGCCAACCACTGCAATTCATCGCCTGAATAATTTTTGCCACACCTCTACAACTCCAATTCCCCACAAACTTCACCAATTCACAACTGACCACCTTGCTACTGCCATTGCAACAAACCTCTGACATCAACCCAAAATCATTACAGTTTCCAAACCTAAGAATCGCCTCACCAACACACAACATCAAACCCGCGACCATCGCAACTGCGAACTACCCTACATCCCATCACCTCATCCAACCCCAATTGGATTTCCATTTTTTTTTTTTTTCCGAATTTGTGAATTCGAATTGGATTAGGAAATTGGCCGTGAAGTATAGAACTTTGTTCGTGAATTTGATTGTCGTCTTTAATCCAAGTACGTTGATTTTTTTTAGTAATGAGATTTTAAATTGGGCCGGGCCCTAGTGGGTTTGAGATAAGTTTCTAACTTCATTTCATTTGTTTTATTTTCCTTTGTTTTATTTCTTTTGATTTTGTTTTATAAAAAAAAATGTACTTTTGATTTCATTTGTTTTGATCTTCCTTGGTTTTAGTTACTTCTTTCACATTAAAAAAATAGACAAAAAACTATATATATTTTTGTTTTTAACTTCTTTTTAGGTTGTCAAAGCATATAAAAAGAAGTGCTTGCTAAAAACCGTGTTGCTTTGCTTGTTAAAAAAATCACCACTACAAAAAATTGCTAACAATTCTGCACGCTTTGCTATCGTGCTCTCATCTCTTCTTTTTATTTTAATTGCGTTTGTTGCTTGCAGTTGCATTTATATTTAAAAAAAATTAAAAAGTGAAAACAAAACAAATCTCATCCGTAATTGCATTGTTAATACACGTTTAATTTTAGTTTTGTATTTATACCATCTTATTTTCTTTTCTAAGGGTAACACCTCAATTCATAAAAGGTGGGAGATTTCATCACCCCTTCCTTGGCCCATATATTGCATTTCATAATAGAATTTTGACTAATAATAACGATTAGACATTTAACTTAAGAAGTTCACGAGTTCACCTAGGGCTTAATTGTATCTTGACAATTGTCTTCTTTGAACAATTTTATTTTTTGGTGTTTAGGCTACGGCAGAGCAATAATCATATATAAATATTACGGTGATTCATAAATTTTATACTGATTATTGCTCTGAAGGTACATAAATCTTTGGCTGCATTGCTACGGTGATTTGTGGTGCACCGATAACTCCTGCCCGTTACCTGGCTAAGAAATATTTTATCGGATTATGACAAAACGTGATTATACAACTTTAGGTTAGGAGCTACTAAGGACATAAAATTTGTAATTAAGTTCTTTACATTCATTTATTTGCATTTGTTCATGCATATTTAAAAAAAAACTAAATCCAAAACTAATTTTTTTTTGTAAATTTAATTTAACTTAGTTTTTTTTTAATTCAAAACAAAAAAATTCTTTTAAATCTTCTCCTTTGAAAATTTTCAAGCAAATTCAAAAATTCAAAAAAAAAATTGAGTTAGTTTTTTGTAGAAAAAAATCCAAAAAAGTATAATCTTTTAAAAAACAAAAACTTAAAAAAACAAAAGCATATAAAAAAGAAAAAATTGGAAAGTCTAAAAAAAATTAAATTAAATTTCCCTTTTTGAAAAAAAAATTCTTTTGGTAAATATTCCTCTTTTTAAAAGAAATATAAAAAAACCTCGCTTCATTTCCTAAACTTTTCTTTTTCTCTTAAATTTAATTCTAAATTCCTTCTCTTCTCAACTTTTAATTGTGCATGAGTACTTGGACCCGTGACACAACAACGAACACTTAGACTCGTAACTCAACAACTAATCGTTTAATTCGAACAGACGATCCTCCTGAAATGGCGAACGAAAATGCCCACAGAACTCTTATGGATAGAATCTTTCTCGATAGAGTTTCTATTCCACATTGCATCACGTTACTCGCTCCAACGGGTAACAATTTGGAAATTCACTCTAACCATATTGCCACGCTTTCAAAATTTGGCAATTTCGAACACGACGACCCATACATTTTCTTGACAAAATTCGAACAAGTTTGTGCAACCATGAAACTCTAACAACTTCTTATGACGTAATCAAACTTCGATTAATTCCATTTGCTCTTATGCATTATGCTGAAAAATGATTGTACGGCTTACCATCTAACTCGATTAAAACTTAGGAAGAATTTGTGAAAGTTTTCTTAAAAAGGTTCTACCCTTTGGATATCTAAAATCCATAACGAAATCGTCAATTTTCATCAATTTAGGGGTAAACCATTCGAAAAATATTTTGAATGATTTAAAGAGCTCTTGATAAAATGTCCATACCATAACTTCGAAAAATGGACGCTTTGCCAAATCTTGTAGATGGGCTCGAAAACAGCTCACGAACCATACTCGAATCAATGTGCCATAGCAACTTTCTTGTCCAACATCACGACGATGCTTGGCAATTTCTTGACAACCTAGCCGAAAAGTTGTCCCAAGGGGAACGTTCGATTAAAAAATCAATTTAATCGTGATCGAGCGCACACCTGATAGGATCGTCCTTGGCTTTGGAAGCTAAAATTGATGTAATGATTAACAAATTCAACAACGCTTTCTCATCAAACAAAATGAATCAAGCTTCCCAACCCATGTGTTATAAATGCAACGATTCTAATCATATAGCCGATTAGTGGCCTAATACGGTCGAATAACTCAATGCTTTCAATAAAGTTAAAAATGAATCGTTCTCTCCAACGTACAATCTTGGTTGGAGAAATCATCTAAACTTTGCATGGAATCAAAACAGTCCCAAAATGGATTTGGTTTGTCCCAATTTTCAAGCATTCTCAAATAATACTTCTAATCCTCCCTTTCAGCCCAATTATTTTCAACCATATTTTGCTCGTCCGTCCCAAAATCAACAGCAACAATCAAATTTTTAACCAAATTTAGCTCCTTCCCCTCAAGACAATAAACGTTTAAGTTCACTTGAGAAAAGTCCTGAAACGTCGGCTAAAGAAACTACTCGAAACCTCCAATCAAGCAATAATTTGCAAAATTTGTTAACCTCTTACATGCAGAATACGAGTCAGTCGATTGCAAAACTTGAAATGCAAATGACTCAACTAGTCACGTCTATAAGTGAACGTGAATGAGGCACAATCCTAAGCCAGGCCGTGCCAAATCCCAGAAATCAAAACGCTAATTTGAATCAAGCCTACGTTGTTCAAAATAGCAACATAACCCAATTGAATGCTATCACAACTTTGAGTTCTGGTAACAAATCGATAATCAAGTCGTTAATCCAAACAATGTGCCGAAAAACCCTCTTGACACTTCTAAAACATCAAACGAATCTGAAAAAAACGTGGAGCCAAACATCAAATCAAATGCCAATCAAAATTCTTCTTCTACTCAAGTAAACCCACCTACCGAGTATCTATTCCATTTCCACATCGTCTTCGACCCAAGAAACACTCAGACCAAATAGAAAAGATGTTGAAAATTTTTAAACAAGTGAAAGTTAACATCCCACTTCTTGACATTGTTCAGCAAGTCCTAACTTACGCTAAATTTCTTAAGGACTTGTGTACCCAAAAGCGACACATTTAAGTGTCCAAAAAAGTCTTCTTAGCGGCCAGTTTGAGTGAGGTTTTGTCCTAATTCATTCCCGTTAAATACAAAGATCCCGGCTGCCCCCACAATCTCGTGTACAATAGGAGACAAGACGATTATCAAATGCTTGATAGACTTAGGCGCAAGTGTCGATTTGATTCCATGCTCTATGTACGAACAATTAGGTTTAGGTGAGCTCAAATCAACAAAGGTCACGCTTCAATTCGCTGATTGTTCCATTAAGAAGCCCATGTGAGAAATTGAGGACGTGCTCATTAGAGTAGGGCAATTCATATTCCCTGTTGATTTTATCGTTCTCGAAACACAACCCGTGACCAACCCTATGACTCAATCCCTTTGATATTGGGTTGACCATTCTTAGCCACCTCAAATGCCTTAATCAAATATCGCAATGGTTCGATGAAAATTTCTTTTTGGAAACATGAATTTGGTTCTTAACATTTTCAATCTTGAAAACCAATCGAATGACCTTGTGACCAAACGTTGGAAGTTAGTGTCATTCACGAAAACTTCAAAAATGAGATGATTGACCTTAATGATGAGAGCGAGGCCAAGTACAAAAGATTATTTCACGAAATCCCTAACGAGATTGAATACACGCTACCTTTTGAATCGCTTCCAATTGAGTCCAAGTCTCAACCTAATTCTTTGATCGAGCAACCCTCGAAGTTGCACCTCAAACCCTTTCGCGATGACCTTAAGTACGCGTGCTTAGGTGACAATGAAAAGTTTCCTGTCATAATTTCTGCAACTCTCTCTTTTAATCAAGAAACTTCCTTACATTCAATCCTTTCGAAAAATAAGGAAGCAATTAGATGGTCTATCACCAATATAAAGAGAATTAGTCACGTTCTTCTTCAACATCTCATTCATTTAATCGACGATGCCAAGCCTATTCTTGACGCGCAACGAAGGCTTAACCCAAAATGAAGGATGCAGTGCGTGAAGAAATTCTTAAACTTCTTGATAATGGTATCAGATACCCAATCTCTGATAGTTCATGGGTTAGCCTAATTCATGTTGTACCGAAAAAATCTGGACTTTTCGTTGTCAAGAATGATTCCAATGAACTTATTCCAATTCGAACTCAAATGGGTTGGCATGTTTGCATTGACTATCAAAAATTAAATGCCACAACACATACAGATCATTTCCCTCCTCCTTTTAGGACCAAATCATTCGATGTTGCATCCCGGACTGCGAAATCAAAAGCGTTCTTTCGTTTTATCATGACCAAGCGTGCGGTGGACACTTCGGTCAAATTTTGCAAAATTCATTGCCAAATGCTTGGAAGAATTTTTCGATGAAATATGATGCCTCTAAACCCCATCCTTACGATCAAAATCTCCGATGTTTGGAATATCGACTTTATGGCACCATTTCCCAATTCTTTTGGAAATTTGTATATTCCTCTCACTGTTGATTACGTCTCGAAACGGGTTGAAGCCGTTCCGTGTAAAATCAACAACCATAGAATTGTTGTGAAATTCCTTAAAGAAAGCATCTTTTCGAGGTTCGGAACACCTCACACAATAATAAATGATAACGGAAGTAGGAACCCATTTTTGCAATCATTCTTTTGAAACTTCAATGAATAAATACTCAATAACCCATAACTTATCCACTCCGTATCATCCTCAAATTTGTGGCCAAGTTGAAGTTTCATATCGTTAAATAAAACAAATCTTGGAGAAAACCATTAATAAAAATCGTAAAGATTGGTCTCGAAAATTGACTGACGCGCTTTGGGCTGACCGTACTGCTTTTAAAACTAACATTGGGATGTCCCCATTTCATTTAGTTTATGGAAAAGCGTGCCATTTACCTATTGAAATTGAACACAAAATGTTATAGGCTGTTAAGAACTTAAAGTTTGATCTTGAAAAGGCTGGTGAAAACTGAAAACTACAACTCAATGAACTAGAAGAATTTAGGAACGATGCGTATGAAAATAAAAAAATTTACAAAAGAAAAACAATTTTTTCATGACAAGTCTATCCTAAGAAAAGCATTTTCGCCTAACCAAAAAGTTCGTTTATATGACTCTAGACTTCACATATTCCCTGGGAAACTAAAATTGAGATGGACCGGACCATTTATGGTATAAATTTTTTTCCACATGGTGCTATAGAAATACAAAACCCCAGGGCTGGATCGATTTTCAAAGCCAATAGTCATCATTTGAAAACTTTGTTGGAATTGCCAAGTAATCAAGAGGAGGAGCTCATTATTCTTCACGAGCCATACGACATCTAGTAAGAAATGTAAACCCTCTTTTGTAAACATGTACATATTTTTCCCCGTTACACTTATTATATCATGCATTGTGTTAGGACACAGTCAAAATCAAGTGTGTGGGAGAGCAAGTCTCATCTTCATTTTGATTTTTTATGGTTTATTTTTTGCATTTTCTTTCCAAAACTCAAAAAAATTGAAAAAAACAAAAAAAAATATCTCAAAAAAATATTTTATTTTTAGCATTTTGATTTATTTTTGAAGAAATGCTATAGGATAAGTATATGTTTTTGGTTATTGAATTGAAATTTTTGAAAATTTATTTGTCTCAACAAAAATAAAAATAAAGTTTGAGTACATTTTAAATCTTTGTTGAATAAGTTGTTGAAATTAAAGTAAAGGCGGTTACATTTTAAATCTTCTAAGTTAAGTGATGCCAAGATGTATCATAAAACTCTCTCCTCATAAAAAACAGAAAAAAACGGAAAAAAATATTTTTTTGCATATATGTATATATTTTATTAACACCTAGAGTTATGTGTTCACACACAAGTGCGTGCACTCGCCATGCTTTGCACCCCTCTCACGTAAGCCTGAAAGGCAGTGCATGATCGGTATATCTGATCTCAGTTTATCTGAGTTAGATGTATGCATATAAAAATTCTTCCATTAATAACGCCTACAGTCCATAGGTGTACTAACTTGTATGTACAGTCGTCATGCCCTGTATTCCCCTCACGTGATCCCGAAAGGCAGTGCATGGGTCATATATCTGGCCCCAATTTTCTAAGTTAGGCATATGTTAATATTGTTGATATCAATAAAATTTTCAAATAAAGAGAAAGTAATGAAATCCAAGCAATATTTTTACTTATTTGACTTGTTATTCAAAGAAATGAAAATACCACTTTGTAAAGCTTTGATTATCAACTAAGAATCTATTTCATAGTTGTACTATGTTATCAACCAAAACAACTAACCAAAACGGAGTCTAATTGTGATGATAACTTAATTTTTATTGAAAATTTTGATGAGTAAAAGGACTTAAGTTTCTTGATAATGACCGGAACTGATATTTAACTTATTCTTGAAAGTTTGAAAGTAAATTCTTCATCTGTAAATATTTTCTAAAACTTGGATCCATGTCTTTGTACATAATTCTTGCATTTAGGAATTTTTCATGTTGCATTTGGATTTTGTGGGTAGCATCCGCTGAAAACATTCACTAGACAACACACTTCCTATTTGGGACACCTAGAGGTTTAACGACTTGTTGCATACGCTCAATGCAATCGTGTTTCCAACGAAAACGGATTTATCTTAGTTTTTCTTTATTTGAGGACGAATAAAAAGATAAGTGTGGGGTACTTGATATGCACGTAAATATGCATATATTTACATCCATATTTATCTATTTTTACTTAAATAAATGTCATAATTTGGTTTTTTTACGTGTTTAAAATCAAATTTAAAAGATGCTTTCAAGTCATTATTCATTCATCAATTTAGGGGTAAAATGGTTATTACGTGTATATATTAATTTTGAGAATATTCACTTGCATGTTTTATTTGTATTTACAGGAATTTGGATGGAAATATGAAGAAGAACTCATGGAAATATGCATGCATAATGATGGAAACAAAGGAATGAAGAACGAAATAATTCAACGCATGCATCATGTAGGACCTCACCTACCCACTTATCTTGATCTACAATTAGGAGCTAATGCAAATGTTAGTGGAGCTTAAGTTACATGCATACTTGATGGAGGATTAATTAGAGGCTAATGATAACTTGGTGGTCACACTTCCTAAGGGGTATTAATGGTAGTCCCCTAAATTATGGATTAGGGTTATAGGCTTGTATAAACACCCCTCTTATGTACATGTAATGGGGTTTTTAGTTTTTACTTACATTAGAATGCAAGTTGTTGCCTTAAAATTATATGAAATAAAAATGACTTTCTAAGCCTCGTTTTCTTTTATTTTTTCTTTGTTCTTATTTTATTTTCTTGCTCATCTTTATTTACATGCCTTCTTTCATTTCATGTTAGTAGCTTAGTTTATTTTTATACATGTAGTTTAGTTCTTTTTTTAATTCTAATTAGCTTTCACTTTGCTTGTGTTTCTATGTTGAAATTTATAAGTGTTGAAATGATAACACAAACGAATAGCTAAACCCCTTTAATTTAGGGATAATGAAGCTCTATAAATTATGTAACTTCAATATATCTTGTCCTTTATGATCTCTTTTTAATGCTTCATGAAAAGTGAGTGTTGATGTAAATTTATAAAAGAGAATTTGATAGCCTATGTTGTAATCACAAATAGGCTATGCTCAATCCACATATACACAATTTACATCATCATTTACTTAAGTAATTTTGGCATGAAATTGAAGGAGAAAAAAAATTGATGATCTATGTTACTAAAAAAATAGCAAATAGATCATACTTAAAATAGTTTTTACTTTGATTTCATAATCATTTTCATTACAATTGATAAGTGGTTTTATATGTTGTATTATAGTTTTATGGTTTAAGTTATGTTAATTTATAACATAGATAAACCATACTTATGATAAATACATCACTAATTCCACTTAAGATCAAAATAGAAATCATAGATTATTTTTATATTGATTTATGTAAAAATATGAGAGTTGAATTGCCACTAAATTTGTTTTTCTAATCTCATATTTTCATTTACTTGTTCTAGCTGGTTTTACATTTTTAGCTTAAAAAACCTCAAGTTTGGTCTAATTTGATCGAGTAGAATTTTTAATCGATACAATTCCCCACGGATCGATCCGTACTCACCACGTACTAAAATTGTATGTCGTGCGCTTGGATTATTGTTAATTATAATTTTATCGACTATTTTATAATTCAATGAAAAATTAGTCGTTAAACAACAACATCAAGTTATAAAACCTAAGCACCATTATCAGTAACCACGTGTCCACATAATGTTGCTACATACATACTAATAGTGCAATGAAAATAATCAATAGATAGATAAATAGAAGCCTCTAGCTCGTGTCCTAAAGCTCTGAAGCATCCATAGTCAAACCTATTTTACTGAGTCAACTCATAAGAGTATACGAGGAATGTAGGGAAAATAAAACCACGTGCTAAACATAAGTCTGGTATGAAAAACTCAAGATACATGCATCCATATAGGAGTAACTTTTGAGAGGTCGTTCGAATCACGGTAGAGGTTTTCCCCTCAGAAGAAACCAGACCATTCGATAAGTAAATAAAGCGATGCAATAGATAGTATCGCTGTAGAATATAAATCAGAAAATTGTCATGCTTCTTGTATCTCATAACAATATTATAATTACATCTAAAATTGCTGTGCTTTGTCCGTATATGGATTTATGTGTTGATTTCCTCTGTACATGGAGGCCGACTCCATGGCAAGAGTCAGAAACTATCTTTCAAGCTTCGTACATCTCTAAATAAATATACCTCAAGGAAATACAACTAGACCATGCTTGAACACATGATTCAAAATATCATCAACTCGCGCTAGTAACATCGATATGGATTTGATATATCCTGGGTTAGCTAAACCCACTGGTTGTACATCCTACTCTTTTTCTGTCATTTTCGATGGTAAAGTCATTTTATTCATCTCAACACACGAGTCTTCATCACTTGAATATACCTTGAATCTCTCTGTGGATTGTAGCATATGTCGTTTGACGAATGCTAATGCCGACCTCTTCCTTGGAAATAACCTCATGATAGATAATTTAATCTTATAGCATTAGTCCAAAATGTTAATGCTGACCGCTCCTTTGGACTTAATCTTAGTATAGATAGTTCAACTTTATAACATTGCACTCCATGGTCGCTTCCAAAACATTGACCCGAAGATCGATTTGGAAGTAGTATTCGGTAAGTAATACATGAGTTTATTTATCCGAAACTAAACTGGTAAATTTCTAGTTGACTCGATTCTGTTTTTATAAGTAAGCGAACGATATAAAGGAGTCCGCCTTGAGGGATCTCGTATATATACATTCTTAAAAAAGCAGTCTTAAAAGTTTGAGTTAGAGATGGAAACTCAGGCTCAAATAGGTCTATAAGATTTGAGACTGGTTAGAGACAAAATTCTAGTCTTTAATTCGGTCTCTAAAAGTCTCAAAATAACTAAACTATCCATGTTTTCATCATATGTAAATCTAACAGATGTTGTTGGTAACTGATGTCAATGTAGTTGAAACTTATTACCATTCACTTAACAACCCAATTAATGGACTATTATTTATAGTTAGTATCATCGTCTGTATAATGAAGAACACAAGCTATATTTTATATTGGCTAGCACAAAACCGAATTGAACATCGATATATATATACATTACCAACATATATAAAATAACTTGAATTCTTTTTATACATTTAATGCTTATCAACATAGTTGAAATGTGTAACGATCAGTATTTTTAACGATCAGATATTTAAATAATTGATTTATATATTTAATCGTTAATTAAATAAAGGCCCAAAACTATGATTTTTTGTATATGGTTGGATCAGGACTCGAGACCACTTCCGTTGAGTTCGAATTGGCGTTGCAAATTAAAATGAGTATAAGGATCGCTATATTTGGAGATCGGATAATATCGTTAATTAATATTCTATAAATATATACCTTAGTAACCGATGTATTGAAGCCTGGATTTCTATTCAAATGTGCAAATATGTGTATTAGTTAAAGGCCTTATCCCTTACAAATAAAGTAATAATATATTCTTTCTTTCTTTCTTTCTTCCTAAATAACGATTTGTTTCCATATTTTGTTAACATTGCAAGCATTCTTATTCTTTTTAAATGTATCATTGTCTCTTCTTTCTAACATAAGCTATCTATATTTAGTAAAAACTCAGACTATAAATTAATGTATGTATCCATACATTTCTCTTAAAATAATCTTTTACTTTTATATATTTATCTTTCAAACATAATATATTCTACAATATCATTTTCTTTTTCAAAACCTGTAACATTTATTAAATGCCTTCTTTTTATGCATATTTTGTGACACTGTTGTTAAAACAACACTTTATTTTTGTACATATATTGTTGTCCTTGCTTTTTAGACATATAAAAGTAGATGAATTTTTTTCACAAATATATTGCTGCATCCATTTTCTAATATATGTTACCACCTAATATACCCCCTATGTGAATTATCACCAATCCCCGTAATCGACAGCCTAAAATTATATTTGCAAAAAATTAAAAACTTTTTAATTTTTTTTTGAATTTCCTATTATGATTGCGTTAACAATCCATTCAACTTTTCAAAATCCATCAGCTAGTAGTGAAAAAATTGAATTTGTTTCTTCACTAATTTAGAAACTAGAGTTTTGAAGGGGCGGTGGTTTAGACAGTAAGAATCTGACGTAAGAAGATAAGAGAATTGAGAAGAAAGAAAGTACGTAGCTTTCTAAAGGTATTTTAGTCTTTAAGTTTTATTTATTTTAGGGGGCCTACTATGTAATTATCTATGTTGAAATAGAATTTGCCTAATGAGAATTCAAATAAAGAACATAAACTTATATTCTAATATATGTTACCCTCAATAAAATCATAAAATTTTAATTTCTAAACAATCCTCTTAAAAAAAAGTTATTCATTTTAATATTTATAAATGGTTGAAAATATGGGTTGTTTCTCCTACATCCAGCCTTGTACGATTTAGATTTTAGGGCTACTAAGCACACCCAGTTTATTTGAACAGGCTACAAGCACATCCAAGCAAATACAAATAGTGTTTGATGGTTTTTCCAAAAACAATTTCTAAAACTTTGGATACAATGGTTCCTGTAGCCTCTTGGATAGTGCTTTGATGTTTGATTTGAGAGAGAGAGATGATTCCAAAACAATAAGAAAGTAGTATTGAATCAATACAAAAATGTATGAATTGGTTCTATGTGATTTTGAAGAGAATTTGGTTTATTTTTAATGGATTTTTCAAGGGATTACGAGGAGGGAAGAAAATAAGTTAATAACTACCAAAAAATTCGTTTGAACTCCCATTTATATAGTGTATAGACAGATGTGTCTATTCGGAAAGTGTTTCGACAAATATACACTTCTTTTCAAAATTTGAAAAAACATGTGGCAACATGTATATCGACATATCATCTAGGCGTATGCTAATATATGCATGTAAAAACTATAAGCTCGTTTCTTTTAAAATGTTTTTGAAAGCTCCATACTTTGTAGAATAAATTGGTACTTTGTAAATCATTTTAAACATAGTTTATAAACATTTTGATCTTTGAAAAACTTTCATAAAATATTTTTAAATATATCTTGAAAATTTATTTTGTTTAAAAATATAAAAGATAGAAAAATAGGGGATAGAGATCAAAGATTGCTATCGGGGACTTTAACAATATTCTATGACTATACATTATATTATAGTCTTAAGGTCTTTATATCTTGACCTTTGTACTCATGAGTCTTCATGTCCATCTCTTGAGTCTTTATACCGTATAGTCTTCAATTCAACATCTTTACAATATCCTGCACTGTATACTATATAACATGGCAAAATATTAGTATCTATATTTCATATGAATGTATATTTTTTTATCAAGGTTGTTGTCATCAAAGTCCATAATCGAGGTATTAACAATCTTCCCTTTTTTTATGATAACAACCAGTAAATATTCCTATATATATAATGTGATATAACTCCTCCTTAGTTAGATAATTCCCCATGTGTATATTTTAAAACCCCTCTCTTTGTCATCAGCAAAACCAGATAAAAAATAAAATAAAAACTCCCTCTAGATAATATACATATAAATATTTAATCAAAATCAATATTTAAGAATTTAAGTTATATGTAAAACAAATGTGATATAAAAGATGCATATGGGGGACATAAATGAAGAATATATTGTATACCATGGCATATATTGGATATATAATGATCAATCTTAAATATAAACAAATAGGGTAAGGAAAACTTTATCTACTTACTATAATACAATCAAAAGTCAAATCAAAACCTTAATTGTACTTCACACAAAATCAAGTCTATGATAATCAATCCAGACTTAATTATTTACATATCTAATCAAACTAATAAGTTAAGTAAAAATACTCCCTTTAAATGTAATGCCATTTTGTAAGAGAGTAAAGTTGAAAAAATATTTATTTAATTAATACCAAATATGAATATAGGATACTATAATTAATATCAATAATAATGGGAAAAAACTCCTAAGTAAGATGATATATGTTTGCGCCAAAATTGGTCACAAACCCCAAATACCGTAAAAGCACCAGTGTATGAACACAAATCAGCAATATTCAAGCAAAAATTCCAGATCTAAGCAAACAATAAACAACAATCCAGTAATAACAAACAAAGACACGGGATTTATATTGGTTCGGCTATCTGCGGCCTACGTCCACTTCAAAGTTTTATCTTTTATTGATCATCCTTGCTGGATACAGATGGTTACAGTGCTTACAATGAAGTAATTTGAGTACAACAGCGATGATAAGGTGTAGAATTGAATCCGGCAGAGTCTGGACGTTCAATAGCCAAAAGATCATTTTTCTATCGGCTTCAGAGGGCTATTTATAGGCGTAGGAGGCTGATATCGCGCTCAAACTTCGGGAGACTTCTTCTGGCACGTGAGTGGGCCCATGGACCGACCCCACCAAGTTTCGACTCGATCCATGATCGATACGAACCATTTCGTATCCATCAAAAAATGATCCAATCGGGCCGAAACTTGGCAGGAATGTTCTTTACCTTGTATGCAAGCTGCTGTGAAAATTTCATTGTATTTGGATCAATGGTTTAGGAGATATGATCGACACGAGTTGATGTTCTTCGAAAGGCTGTCCGGTTCGAATCCATGGCTTTGTATCCCTCCTGTTCGACTCGATCAAGGCACATATGCATGAGGTGACGTGGCGCTTCTTCCAAGGCTCGATCCATATTCCTCGCCGTTTTGAACGTTTCTTCCCTTGATTCATGGATATTCTTCGCTCGCATCCGTATTTCATGCTCGTTTATATCCATAACCTCGCAACGGTATGCTAACGCCCATTAATTCATGTCCTTCTTTGTATCGATTCCAGGATTACACCTCGCATCGATCCCTTACGAATTGATCGATACGAAATGACCATGAGGGTCATCGATACGAAGTGGCGGTGAAGAGAGATGTGAAATAGAGGGTGGGTACGAAGCTCATCCTTAGGATGGATACGAGCGAGACCTTACCTAACGGATGCAAACGAAGCCTTACACGATGGATGCGAACAGTACTTTACCTGATGGATACGAACAATGTCTTACCTGCCCACTTACGTGATTGATGCGAAACCATTGAGTCGAGTCCATGCTGATCGATACGAACGATATCGATTCGAAGTCCACCACTATGCACTGTCTCTGATCGATACGAACAGTACCGAATCGAAATGCCATCTACAGATCCATGCGAAATGCATCGATATGAACCACCTTCTGCTGATCAATGCGAAATGCATCGATACGAACCATGCCTTATGCACCTTAATCCATCCATATCTTGCGCATATGATTTCCGATTGATCCGAAACTTGAAACATAGCCTCTCCTAGTCCTCATCATCATCTCCAATCGATTTCGTCCTGATCAAAGATTGGCCAAATTTTAACGACATCGACTGCAGCCTTGTTTCCAATCGATCTCCAATCCTAATATCCATTCTTCCTTGCCAATTTGTAGATATTCCATCTTTGACCAAAAGGTGGGATAACAATATACATATACACACACACATACACATATATGTATACATATATGTACACATATATGTGTATACATACATCTATACACATGTGTATACATATATACATATATACATATATATGTATGCATATATACATATGTGTATATATATATATCGAAATCAATATAAGCTAAAAGATATATATGAAATCAAAATGTAATAATGAGAGTATGCAAAATAATTCAATATGACATAAATGATATTATTATATAATCCCAAGCATCCAAATTGACAATGAAACTTACATTAAATTTAGAATTTACTTGACAAACCATATAATTACGAAATTTAATCATAGCCTAATCACACTGTTTGATAAGTGTAACTATGTATATGATCAAATTTAAGTTTAATAAACTTTTGAAGTGAATTTATTTTATTCTTATACTTTGTTCATTTCTAGAAAGACATGATAATTAACAATAATTTTTATTTAACATTATATGCAAATTATAAGTGAGATATGTAGAGTTAAAATATCACTGAAAACATCAGATGAATTTAATAATAAAATGAACCTAGGAATGTCAGTAAGATAATTGATCATATGTTTTAGTGTCATTGTCGTCTTGAAAATTTTCTTCTTCAGGGAATGCCATGATATGATTGATCATGTAAAACGTCTACATAGACATTCATAAAGAAATTGATCATATTTGTACTGGTGTCCATACTATGTTGGATCTGTATGATTAGTCTTTCAAAAATCAAACCTAATATTTTTAAGAGTTTATGATCATCGATGTATAAAGCATGAATAATGGAAAACATAATGAAAAAAATGAGATACTTTACTAAACTTTTTATTTTTATATTTTAATTCAATACAACAGAGTTTCTAAAATATATTCATAATACGATCATAAGTATGATAATATGACTCTAATATATAACATAATTTATTTTGTGTCGTATTCATTTGTTTAAATTACAAGTTTATTATTGAATTACATATGTAAAGACACTTGGAATCACGCATGTATACAATGATCTTCCCAAAGGACAAGTGTACCGATGCATGTCATTTTGCATGTGTATTACTATTCGTTTATATGTCAAGTGTCATATGATGTGGCGCATTCTTAGTGATATAAGAAACCTAGAAATAGAGCCTTATTCACACACTCTAAGCACATTCAATTAATTAATATAGCCATAAAATTAATATCTCATCATAAATTTAGTAAGAAACAAGAGTAAAATAAGTAAAATCAACATTTGAAATGTTGGAAGAAGGTATATATATTAATTATATTATATAAAATATTTTTTTATATTAAAATAATTTGTGTAAAATAACATAAAAGCTCAAAATTGCAATAGATGGTGTTAGAAGTATGGATGCTGTAACCACCATGGGTCCGTTTATTTGAAAAATAATAAAATATAAAGTTTTGAATTTTGATATGATTTTTTTTACATATGTAGTTCATAAGTTTTTGTTATCGGATAAAAAATTTCATGTAAAAATATACATTTTGTAATTTTTGAGATTTCCTAGAAAATTACTACGTTTAACATGCACTACAAGAAAATATGTTATTGATAACGCAATTTAAAAGCATATTATTCTAAGCGTTATTATTTTGCCTTTCGATTTGTTTTATGCTTATTTAATTTGTATCGTACCTATGTACGCGTTGGTCCCAAAATTTTCGACTCCCTCCAAAAACACTTAACCATTTTGTCTCCCTTTCTTAACACTTTTCGTCTCCCTCCCAAAACGAAGAAAGCCCTAATCCATGTTCTATGCTATTTCCATCTCTGTTTCGTCTCCCTCGCTTAGCAATTGAGAAGTCGACGAAGTCAACAACCCTAATCTTCAATTTCCAACTTCAATTTCGCTCAGTAACAAACTCGAATGTATATTATCAAACGTGTTAGCTTATAATCGATTTTGCTCTTCACCAATCTCTGAACTAATTGATTCTTATTTATTCATACGATTGTTAGTTGAACCAGTTTGTTGAACCTGTTTGTTGAGTTTGAATTCATAATTGAAACAGTTTGTTGAGTTTGAATTCAAGGTTTAAGGAATTCATAATTTTGTTTAATTCATAATTCATAATTGAACCATTTTGTTAACTAACTGACTGTTATTTGAACCAGTTTGTTGAGTTTGAATTCAAGGTTTAAGGAATTCATAATTTTGTTTAATACTGCAAGAGCTCTTAAAGATATTGTTTTTGTCCTATATATTTTACTTTCTATGTTTTAATTTTAATCTTGGTACATTTTGTTATGGTAAATGATATCACTTTTATTGATATCGAACCTAGTATTAAGGTTAAAATCACTATTGTTGATTCAATTTAATTATAGCAGTTTGTCTTCTATTTTTTAGCTTATTAAGTTTGAACAGTTTTCAAGCATAATACATGTTCGAACTCTATTTATGAGCCTTTAATAATAATATATATAAGTACATCAAAGGCTGTACTCTATTTTTATTGTTTAGTGTTTTTACTAGCTAGTATGGCATGCGCTCAATGGAATGATTATGCTAGTGTTTTTGTTTCTAGCATTTTACTGATATGCATGATTTATGAAAGCCTAAAAACAATACAAACGCATGCAAAGTTGTGTTACATAACCAGTATTCTTGTTCCATCAGTAACGATATTGTTTCATCTGTAACAAAATTCATGTTTTAGTTTTCATGTTTCAGTTTGTGATGTTTATGAAAATTCAATTATTAGGTTCATGACTCTGTTTGAATTAAGTACCTATGTAAAATTATAGGCTTAGTTGTTCGAATGGCATGAGGACATCTTGCATCCAATACTGTTCTGGATCATTTGAAACTGAGACATCAAGCATTGTTTTACATAGGATTTGGGTTGCACATCAGGCATTCATGTACATAGTTCATAGACTATTGATTTTGATCAAGTTATGAAATCAATAACAAATTGAAACTGAGGCTAACGTGAATGCATTTCAATTTACTTTGCTTTTTAATCAAATATATCATCAATACTCTTTCAATCTATAATACATAGTTAATAGAAAATTGACAAGTTGTTTTAGTCTGAAGACAGCTATTACAATGACGCTATATTGTATTCTCTTTCCCTTTTGGAATATTGCCCTAGCTTGTCTTTGTTGTTAGATTGATGTTCTTCCCATATTATAATTCATAAAGTCTAAGTGTATATCAATTTTATGTTTGTTTTCTTGCAAAATATATAATTTTCATATTGCTAGTTTAGCAATGTTATTTGAAAATCTTCTATTGCCATGATGGTATATTTATATGCATCAAGGAATATGTATCAGATCAGAGGAATGAAAGCTGATGTTGATTTTTGACTATACTAAAAAGGCAATTTCTACAAGGTTTTAATTGTTAATTAATACTTATATATCACTCAATCTTAGCAAGAAATCAAATCGAGATGATTTATTAAATTATGTGATATATTTAACAATTTGGACCCAGGAAAATTCAATGCAGATGCATTATTGAAACCACCATAATGCTCGGATCATCAATGGTTGCAATATAATTATATTAGTAGATACAATGAAACAATAAGTCATGTAGTTGGGATTGTGTCATATTCCTCATATCTTTTAGAGTTTACAAGTCAATATCTTTCATCATGTTCTAACACTTTAACTCACTAATAATTTCAATACCTATTTCTTTATTCAACTAGTCCCGTTATATATATATGATGTTGTATCCTTTAATTAGGCTTTAGATATTTTCTTGAAACGTATTAGTCTAAACGGTTAAGCAACACATGGTATTTTCTTCTTCTCTAAGATCTTTTAAACAGTCATTTTTTCCACTGCACAGAAACATTCTTTGTTTTCAAATTGAAAATATATGGTCAATTTATGTTACTAAGTATATGCATATATATTAAACATGAATCTGGCATTTCAATCTATAATATATATATATATATATATATATATATATATGCATTCTCAAAGAAATGAGTATTGATGATATATTTGATTAAGAAGTAAGGTAAATTGCATTCTCAAAGCAAAAGCACAAATGTGATTTTGGATGTATATTTTGGTTTAGAAATATAATCACAATATACTTATACAAAGTAGTAAGATAAACACCATTCTTACCTAGTATATACATTGATAAATAACACGATAGATGTTGTTGAT
This sequence comes from Allium cepa, assembly GCA_030765085.1. Lineage (NCBI taxonomy): Eukaryota > Viridiplantae > Streptophyta > Magnoliopsida > Asparagales > Amaryllidaceae > Allium > Allium cepa. The sequence goes on from CM060941.1 coordinate 8,798,083, forward strand.
CATATTGCATTAGCGTTTTTTTCATTTTCAACAACTAATGGAACATATTATCTTGAAATATTAAAAAACAAAAAGATCGACTAATGCTCAATTTCAATTAAAAAATAAACAAATATGCCACACAACATCTACGCGTCACATATGTTGGCTCTGGACCGTTGACAATGTGATCAAAGATATTGGCTTTGACGCTTTGAGTCATCAATTACCATTTCTTTGAAGAAAAAATAATATTGCAACTAACGTATACTATGAACAGAATATAAACCTAAAAGTCCATCGCTGAAGCCTAAACCCTTATATTGGCAAAGTCACGCACCTTCAGTTTATTTGAATGAAATGATATATTATTATTTATGAAACACTTTTTGGATGAAATTGAAACCAACTAAGAGTTTTGCAACTGACATTGGAAACTTACGTGGGAAAGTAATTCCATCAGGCCTAAACTTGTGAACAATAAATAATGGGAATATGAAGTATTTTTAAGATATACAATTGTAACAGACATTGTTGAACAGATACTATTTTTGTTGTTGACTGTTGTCATGTTTTCGTATTTGATCCTTAGAAACCATGTACAAAAAGGAGGGTGCATTGATAAGTTGGCAAATATTATGTAAGGCAACATCTAGTTTATTTTACTTTTACTCATAAACTTTCACCATCTATCCTTGACAAATTGAATTATGCAGGAAATAATTCAGACCACATTCGTGTCATCTATTGCCTAGTTTTTATTAAGGAAAATCCCTTCAGATGATCAGTCTAATGGAATAAAAAACCCAACGCAGTGGAAAAACAACGAATTGGATCATGATTGTAGTGAGACGGAACAAACAGAGATAAACACCAGAACAGACAGTCATAGATCAATGCAATGCAAAAATAAAATAAAATAACACTAGTATTTATAGTGGTTCCACTATCATGAGGCAGTGTACGTCCACTTGGTAAGAGGAGATTTTAATAAATCACTGAAAGATTAGAGTTACAAGATTGATTCACTTTTGGAGGCTATACATAAGAATAATTTACAATATAGACAAATTATGCAGAGTTTCAGCTCTCTAGGATGGCTCTGAAATTGGCTAAAATTAGCTCTCAATTTCGGCTGCCATTGTTGTCCAGAAGCTCCTCTATTTATAGAGTGAAGATATGAGGAGGTGTAGCTGCTATATGGAAGCTAAGGATTTGGTTCGGCACCTTGGTTCGGCATTTTTGGTCTGGCCAATGGCACTTGGCATTTGTTTCGGCATAGTACACTTCAAGTATGGACCGGCATCTCCCAGTTACCGAATGATAAATCTGGACAGGTCTTCCTCTTTACCTAATTGGTTCGGCAAATAATGAATGAAATATGTGGTTCGGTATTCCCTATTTCACCTTCACTATATACCGAACGGCTTCTCATTCATTTCACCAAACGATATCTCCTATGCCTCTCCAACCATCAGCCAACTACTGAACGAAGTTCCTCGTTCGATCTCCACTCTACACGGCTCCAAAACAATGCCGCTTCACTTCCAAACCAATAGCCTCCGCCACCGAACCAAATATCTGGTCCGACCCGGTCACCTCTCTACCGCTCCAACTGGAGCAACAATAACTACCACCAGACGAGATCTCTCATCCGGTCTTCCCACTCCACCGAACGATCTTTGCTTCTGTGAATTCAAGCGATGAATTAGGTATCGAATTCCAACAATCTCCACCTTGATACCGAATTCCATACAAGCCTTCCAACTTCATCTACATCATTATGCTCCAAGCAATGGATACTTGTCCAATGAGCTTTGGCAATGCCATCACCCATTACACTTTGTCAACGAACTCCGGCAAGGCCACCGTCTGTCATCAAAGTGTTCTAAGTACCCATTCCGTGTAAAACCTATCAATCTCCACCATGAAAACAAATTTCTCCATGAACCATCTCAACTCTCCCCTTGTGCCACCCCATGGCACCTAACACTTCATTAAGCGAATCAAGTCCGAGCAATGCTCGAGCTTAGCAACAGTCAATGACTTGGTAAACATGTCTGTTGCATTCTCCTTTGTATGAACTTTCTGAAGACGAACTAGCTTCTCTTCACTCATCGAGACAAGGAATGACTCTCTACCTCAATGTTCTTCGTCCTCGAGCTGAAAGCCAGATTTTCAGCTAAATGAATTTCACTCGGACTATCACAGTACACATCCATGCCTTCGTATACGAAATTCAAATCACACAACAATCGCCACCAATAAAGCGCCTCCTTTGCTGCTTTAACCGCAGCTATGAGCTCTGCCTCTGTATTAGACAAAGCCACAATCGTCTACAACCTCGCTTTCTAACTAATCGATGTTCCACCAATGATGAACACATATCCGGAGGTTGACTTCCTTCAATCTCTATCACCGACATAGTCGGAATCACAAAATCCGATCAAGCTGAGATCTTTACCTCTGCCGCCAAAGACCAGTCCATGGTTTGGAGTTCCTCTAAGGTATCTGAAGATACACTTCACCGCTTCCTAATGCATTTTTCCGAGATTCGTCATGAACCTACTCACTAATCCAACCGCCTGTGCAATGTTAGGCCTAGTGCAGACCATGGCATACATCTAGCTGCCAACTGCACTTGCAAATGGGATCTTTATCATATAAGTCTTGTTCTTTTCCGAGATCGGAAAGCCTTTACTAGAAAGAGGTATGTTCAAAGGCATGGGTGTGCTGATTCCCCTTGCCCCTTCTATGCTAAACCGAGCAAGCGCCTTTCAAATGTACTCCTTTTGAGCGAGGCTCAAAAGTTCTAGCTTTCTATCCCTTTGGATTTTCATACCCAAAAATTTCTTTGCTTCTCTAAGGTCCTTCATTTCGAATTCCGCTTTTAGCTTTAGCTTCAAACTATCAATTTCAGCCTTATCCTTGGAAGAAATCAACATATCATCCACGTACAGGAGTAGGTACATCCATCTACCATTCTTTAAATGCTTGAATTATACACAAGTGTCTTTGATGCTACGATCAAAACCAAGTGAAAGCATACAAGAGTCAAATCTCTTGTACCATTGTCTAGGCGACTACTTAAGTCCATATAATGACTTCTTCAATTTGCAAACCCAATTTCCTTTCCCATCTACAACAAATCCTTCTAGATGCTTCATTTGGATGGTCTCATCCAACTCTTCATGCAAGAAAGCGATTTTCACGTCCAGTTGCTCCAGCTCCAAGTCATGAGCTACGACGATAGCGAGCAAAATGTGGATGGACGTATGCCTCACTATTGGAGAGAATATCTCATCATACTCCAATCCCTTTCTTTGTGAAAACCCTTTAGCAACTGGTCTAGCCTTGTATCTCCCATCATCCTCCAGCTTGAATACCCATTTGCAACCTATGGCTCGGCTTCCTTGAGGAGGTTGTACCAAATCCCAAGTTTTTTTTCTTCTTCAATGACTCTAACTTCTCTTCCATAGCGCACATCCACTTCGAACTGTCAGATAACTTCAAAGCTTTATCAAGGTCAAGCGGCTCCTCATGAACCACATACAGGGCATAGTAAAATTGATCACCAAGGCTAAGGTTCGCAAACTGCCAATCACCATACCTTTCGGGCAGTCTAATTGTCCTACGACCGACCCGGGTAGGTACTGCTTCGCCTAAACTCCTTTCAACTCCATCTTGAACTGAACTTCCTCTGGATTCATGCATATCGCCAGCACTACTAGAAGCTGCTTGTGGTCTATCTTGTGATGTTCCATCAACTACGTTTTCCCCGACAACATCAACAACAGCTCTACTATTTTGCTAGAACATAGGAACTTCTTCCATCTCCTTAGGTTTATCAGAATCTTCTGATGTGGTAGGTAGCTTCTCATTTGAATTGAACATAGCAGACTCATCAAAAGTAACATGTGTGGAATGAACAATCTTCCAATCAAGAGGGTTTCAAATTCGATACCCTTTGATACCATCGGTGTATCCCATTAGTATGCCCTTGTAGGCTCTAGCCTCCAACTTGTCATCAACTGTATGGTGAACGTACACATAACAATCAAAAATTCAAAAGTAACCAAGATACACTGCTTCACCTCTATACTTCTCCTCTGGAATATTCCCATCTATGGCCGAGCATGGAATTCGATTTATGATATGCACCGCAGTTGATAATGCTTCAGCCCAAAAGCCTCTAGACAATCCCTCCGTCAATCTCAAGCAACGAGCCTTCTCCAGTAGAGTCATGTTCATCCTTTCTGCAACCCCATTGGATTACAGATCTCCGAGTGTAGTGGAATGTCTATGAATGTCATGCTGCCTACAAAAATCGAGATACCCCCTAGAGATACATTCACCGCCATTATCAGATCTCGGCACCTTCAACCTAGAACCAAATTGATTCTCAACAAGCGCATTCTAGTCTTTGAACACCTCAAAAATCTTTGATTTGGCCTTCATCACATACACCCGTACTTTCCGAGAAAAGTCAATGAAAGAGATAAAATACTTTTCTCCTCCGTGAAAAGGAGTAGCAATCGATCCCCAAACATCTTTATGCACGTACTCAAGTACTCGCCTTGATCTATGGAGTCAAACACCAAAAGGTACTTTACTTTGCTTGCTTAACAAACAGTCCTGGCAAAAGTCCATCTTGTTGAAGTTTTCTCCTTTGATCATCTTCTGTCTCCGAAGCAACCCTAAGACCTTCTTTAAAATATGACCTAACTTGAGATGCCAAAGCTTTGTGGCACCCAATGCATGAGAACTGTCTACTCCAACACACAACACTTCAAGAACTATGGCCCCTTTCAGCAAATACAGATTGCGGAACACATCTACTTTCATAAGGACTAGTGCACCTCAAAAAGTCTTCAGACTATCCTTCTCGATAGTTACCTTGTATCCAAAAGATGCCAATTGTCCTAAAGAAATTAAGGACTTCCGGTGACTTGGAACATATTGGACACCTGTCAAAGTGCGTATGACTCCATCAAACATTCTGATCCTTACTGTAGCTTCGTTCATTGCACTATAGCTAGCATCATTACCCATAAGAATAGAGCCTCCCTCTTGTCCAACTAAAGAACTGAAGTAATCCTTATTAGGCATCATATGGAAAGACGCCCTCGAGTCCAGCACCCAATGGTCTGAGACATCCGATATTGTTGCAGACAACATATCGTCAGATACAGGCTTCTCTATCGCAAATGATGAAGATCTGTCTTCTTCCTTCTTCTTCAAATCTGGACAATCCTTTTTTCAATGACCAGGTTTCTTGCAGATAAAACACTTTCCATCCTTAGAGTTTCCTCTCCTGCCATTACCAGGCTTCCTAGACTTGGAACCCCCTCTAGAATTCCAATTCTTCTTGTCTTTTCTACCTCTTTCAACAAACAGTCCGTGACTACTACTTCCACCTCTACTTCCTTCACTTATCTCCTTTATTTGGTCTCTCAAGCCCGTAGATAGAAGGCCTGACTTCAAAAGCCCTGACTTCACATCCTCTACTATCAATGTATCTCTAGCATAGATAAGGCTGTTAGCGAAACCTGTGTATCGCTCCGGAAGAGAACACAAAAGAACCATTTCCGTTTTCTCCTCATCCATCTTCAAGTCAACAGTATCCATCACGATATTATCAAAGAAATTAAGATGTTTCTTCATTGAAGTATCCTCTCTCATCCGCATGGTGAAAAATGTCTTAGTAATATCAGACAGTTAGTCAGAGATTTCTTCAAGTTGAGACTTTCTAGCTTAGTCCAAATTCCCCTAGCAGTGGTCTCACTGCTAATCTCTGAGATAACTTCTCTTCCATAGCAAGCTATAAAGTAATAAACGCCCATTTCTCCATCTCCTTCCTTTTTGTGACTGAGATGTCAGCCATCAACTCCTCAGGGGCAAACACTACTGGATGGACTTCATTCCTCATTTGAACAGCCTTCATCCTTCATTTCCACTTCTCGAAGTCTTTATCCCCATTCCATTTCTCAATTTCCAACTGCGATTCTGACACAATATACATCCCTCTAGTATAGGGTCCTGTAATAACCGAAGTCGCTTCATCTTCTACCATAGCGTTTAACACTCCTCAATCAACCTTGCAGCTCCGATACCAAACTTTTGGAGAAAATCCCTTCATATGATCAGTCTAAGGGAATAAAAACCCAACGCAGTGGAAAAAAAATGAATTGGATTGTGATTGTAGTGAGATGGAACAAACATAGATAAACACCAGAACAGACAGTCACAGATCAATGCAATGTAGAAAAATAAATAACACTAGTATTTATAGTGGTTCCGCTACCGCGAGGCAATGTACGCCCACTTAGAGAGAGTAGATTTTATTAACCACTGAAAGATTAGAGTTACAAGATTGATTCACTTTTGGAGGCTATGCATAAGAATAATTTACAATACAGATAAAATTCTATAGAGTTTCAGCTCTCTAGGATTCTCTGAAATTGGCTGAAATTAGCTCTCAATTTTGATTGCCATTGTTGTCCAGAAGCTCCTCTATTTATAGAGTGAAGTTATGAGGAGGGGTAGCTACTATATGGAAGCTCAAGATTTGGTTCGGCACCTTGGTTCGGCATGTTTGGTCTGGAATATGGCACTTGGTCCGACATAGTACACTTCAAGTCTGGACCGGCATCTCCCAATTTTCGAATGAGAAATCTAGACCGGTCTTCCTCTTCGCTTACTTGGTTCGGCAAATACCGAATGAAATATGTGGTTCGGTATTCCCCATTTCACCTTTACCAAATACCGAATAGCTTGTCCTTCATTTCACTGAACGAGATCTCCTTTGCCACTCCAACCATCAGCCAGCTACCGAATGATGTTCCTCGTTCAGTCTCCACTCTACACCGCTCCAAAACAATGCCGCTTCACTTCCAAACTAACAGCCTCCACCACTGAACTAAATATCTAGTCTGGTCACCTCACCACCGCTCCAACTGGAGCTGCAGCAGCTACCATCGGACGAGATCTCTCATCCGGTCTTCCCACTCCACTGAGCGATCTTTGCTTTTACGATTTTAAGCGATGAATTAGGTATCAAATTCCAACAATTTTACAAGTCAAAAATTGTAAATTTATAGAACATGGAGCACCACTTGACGACGTGTTGTGTTTTTCATCACCTCAACCAAACACATCAATCTATTTTGGATGAGGAGCCTAATTCGTGTTATGCTTAATGCATAAATTTTCAAGATCCAACCATTTACATATGTCATTAGTCATTATAAAGAAACATGCTTGCATAATTTCGTGAAATATAATATAAAGCAATTATGATGAAGGTTAAGTGTACATACGACCGTTATAAGTTTCCAAGTCTAACGTTGCTTGCTTACACTTGTGTTCACTACAGATGTGTAATGCTTGCTTCTGAACTTCAGTTGGTAACACCTTAATGTAAGTTGAAACTTGTTGTTGTGTAAAGTGGAACGAATTGTGCATTGTGAAATCATTACATCATCTTCTGATCTTCATAAGTTCCAAATCACAATTATATATCTTAGTTCTTAACGTCTTTTATGTGAACATCTAGATTTCTTTAGTAGTCGGTTTTATTAGTGGGTGTGTTATGATTTCAGTGTATAGTCATCAATTAGATATCGTGTTCCACATTATCCAATGTATAAGCATTATTTCATTAAATTTAAGTATGGATGTAGTTGAAAGGACAAAAAGGTGAGATGATCAATATGATTCAAATAGATAAATATATTCAACTGATATTTCCCTAACAAGTACACTTTTGATCAATCTATCCGGCTTGAGCTTAATCAAAGCCCTCGCATATTATGTCCCTCCTAATAGTTGATTCATCAAAAAAACTAATATTAGAACATTTCTTCCAATTTATGTCAATGTGTAATAGCGGAGAACACAATACATTAGTTCTTTCTAATTTTAATAAAAAATGAATCTTATTATTTCAATTACAACTTCACAAATAAGAACAACAGTAGACCTGCTTTTTTTCTTTCTATGTAAACCAAAATGAAAGCTACAAATTTCATAGATGCCATATTTAAACATCTAACTACCTTAACTATTTCCTTGTTAGATCATGGACTGCCTCATACCTGCCGCTTAGCATTAAGTTTTCATAAAGCCAAACTGACCTAAATATGAAAGTCTAAATAATCTATTGATTAGCATTTATATTCATAATTTATCACAACTTATTCCATGCACTAAAAATAATGATGCGACTATTGATATATTCTGTATGCAACTTAATCATAAAAAATATGAATTTGATTAAAAACAAACAAACTAACACATATTCTTCATCCAGTTATCGCTGAATAAAAAATAAAATACAAAAAAGAACGAAAGAAATGAGAAATCATAATTCTCATCTTAATCTAATCTAATCTAATCAAGCTAATCCGTTTATGTTTTTGATTATTTTGTGCCTTTTCTTTGCGCTTGTAACAAGGTAGCTATCATAGTATTATATTTCAATTTGGAGCATAATGCTGACCGTTGCATTATATTTCCTAGCATAAAGCTTTACATCTGAACATATACCAAGATACAGAAAACCATATTTTTTCATGTCTAAATTGATAATTTTTACGCTACCATCATATTTTGTATTTGATTATTAATGCATATGCTTTGTATTCTAGAAATTTGCTTCTTTCCACATGATATACGCCGATGAAAAAAGATTAGGTTCATTTACACAGGTAAATAGATAATACAATATTTTAAATCATGTTTAATTTCAAAAATAAAAAATATTTGATAGAAAATATTAATATTATGTTGTTTTTATATTTTTTTCATTAAAGGGCAACTATGGAGTATGAGCAAGGGGCTAGGTGTTTTGTTGATGCTGCAAGGAGAAAGTTAAGAAATGTAGGGAAACTTTTATGCCCTTGTGTAGATTGTTGGAATCCTAGTCGACATCATGATGACATTATCGTTGAATATTTGATTAAAAGAGGGATAAATCTTAAGTACAAGAGCAGTAGATGGTATAAACGTGGCGAGGAAATCAATGTGGGCAATAAAATCAAGTTGGATAATACATATGACTTACTTAAATCCATTCAGTATGAAGTTGAAGATTTTTTGAATACTACTTTTTTTCCAATGAGAAAGAAATGGAGGATGTGAAAAAGCGGGAGGAGGATTAAGTTAAACATTTGGAAAATGCAAAAACCCTCTTGTGTCCTGATTGTATAGATCAAAGTAAGCTATCCGCCATTATTGCTTTGTACAATCTAAAATGTGAGACTGGATTATCTAATAATGGTTTTGATAATCTTTTGGCCTTGCTACAATTTTTGTTGCCAAAGAATAATGTGCTTCCTAAGACTTTATATGATGTAAAGAAATTACTTAAAGTATTCGACATGGTATTCGAAAAGATTCATGCTTGTAAGAATGATTGTTGTCTTTTCGGAAATGAGTACCAAGATTTAGATGGTTGTCCAAAATGTAACTCTTCAAGATGGAAGATAAATGAAGACTCAAAGGAGATTATGCAAGGAATTCCAGCTAATGTGTTGAGATACTTTTCAATTATTCCAAGATTTAGGAGAATGTATAGATCTCAAAAAATGGCAGAAGACCCAAGATGGCATTTCAATAATAAAAGTAGTGATGATAAAATATGTCACCCTGTAGATTTTGTAACATGGAATGCAGTGGATGAGAGGTGGAAATCATTTTCATCTGATCCACGCAATCATAGACTTGGTCTTGCTACAGATGGTGACAATCCATTTGGTTCGAAGAGCTCCAAATATAGTTGTTGGCCCGTCATGTTTGTGACATATAATCTCTCACCTATATTGTGTATGAAGAAGGAAAATATTATGCTAACATTACTAATTCATGGTACAAAGAAACCCATAAACAATATTGACATATATTTGGCGCCATTGATAGAAGACCTAAATCATTTGTGGAATAATGGAATTGATATTTATGATGCATTTAGTAGAACCATTTTCAATTTAAGAGCAATTTTACTATGGACAATAAATAATTTTCCGGCCTACGGAAATCATGCAGGATGTTGTGTGAAAGGCAAAAAAGTTGGTCTATTATGTGGTGTCAAAATGCATTATCGATGGTTAAAACATAGTCGAAAGATTGTTTATATAGGACATAGAAGATTTCTAGATCATTCACATCCATGGAGGAAACAGAAAACTTGGTTTGATAACACCGTATAGAAAGGCAACAAGCCTAGAATTTTAACTGGAAGAAACATTTCTACAATTTTGATAGGCTTTCCAAATGTTTTTGGAAAAAATAAGAATAAAGAAACCAAAAGGTGGGAGATCAAGAAGAAGTTAAATGTGAAGCTGAGAATGAAGATAACAATTAAAAAGAGGAAGAGTAAACACAATAAAAAAGATGAAGATGATGAGCAAAATGAGTTGTTAAGGTGGAAAAAAGATCAATCTTCTTTGATTTGCCATATTGGGAGGGTAGTATTTAAATTATACATTTTTCTCATTGGCATGACAATAAAAAAGTTATCTCATTGAACTGGTATACTATAGATATTTGTAGGAACTTCCTTCGTGGCATAATTTAGATGTAATGCATGTGGAGAGAAATGTTGCTGAAAGCCTATTGGCACAATGTTGCATGATACTAAATAGAAAGTTGGTACTAATTCCAGAAATGATTTGGAGGATTCGACAAAGTCTTTATGTGCAACCTCGTGGAAAAAGAACATATCTTCCACCGGCTCGGTATACATTGTCTTTGTTTGAAAAAAATTCAATTTGTAAAAGATTATATGATTTTAAGGGTCTTGATGGTTATTGCTCAAATTTCAAAAGATTTGTATCTTTAGAAGACTAAAAAGTTAGTGGTTTGAACTCTCATGATTATCATGGTCTAATGCAACAATTACTATCTGTTGCAATTAGAGGATTACTGCCAAAAAGGTCAGAGCAATAATAATTCGTATATGTTCTTTTTTCAATAAAATATGTCAACGTGTTTCTGAACAAGAGAAGTTGCGACAACTTGATGATGAGATTATTGGAATTTTGTGCGAGCTTGAACGATATTTTCCACCATCTTTTTTTGTTATAATGTTACATTTGACAATTCATCTTGGAAGAGAAGCGCAATTGTGTGGTCCAGTTCATTTTCATTGGATGTACCCATTCGAAAGATACATGAAAAGACTTAAAGATTACGTGAGGAATTATGCATGACTTGAAGGGTGTATTGCAGAATCTTATTTTGCAGAAGAGTCAATGAGATTATTTACTGAATTTCTAAAAAAGAAAGTACAAATGGAGGAGATATAAGTTCGAAACGAAGATTATGAGAACAATGTGATACTCGAAGGACATCTAATTTTGAAGCCGAAGACAATTGAATTGTCATCTAATGAAAAAGATATTGCGCATTTGGCCGTGTTAATGAATATGGCTGTAGTGGAACCATATTTAGAGTAAGTACATATTATATTTTGATTCTATTTTTTGGTGAAATTACATCATTTAAAATTACTTAACAATTTTTTTTGAAAACTAGTATGCATTTGGAAGTGTTACTAAAATTAGATAAGCGCATGGAAAAAAATGCAACGTTGCTTTAGAAAAAACATACAAATAATTTATCCGATTGGTTTAAAAAGAAGGTTAGTTTAATTTTAATTTATCCTTTCATTGGCAAGAATTCATTTCTTCAAAATTTATGTACATTGAATTTTTCACAGATAACTATTCACTCAAGGAATGATGAAACGTTAAGATGGATTGCCTTTGGTCCGAGTTATAGTGCAATATCCTATAAAGGGCATGTAATTAACGGACAACGTTTTCACAAAGAAGACGTCGAGAGGGAAACTCAAAATTACAGGGTGACTTATGATGCGACTACCATGTATAGGGCAAGTGCAAAAAATTTCTTAAAGAGTTGATGTGCTCACTTGTTATAGGATAGTGATTGACATAATCTTGTCATACTATCATGTTTTTTATATTCTCATTAAGTGTCATTGGGCAAATATAGGAAACGGGGTGAAGGTCGAAGACAGATCACTCTTGTCAATTTACATCAAAATCAAGCATTATTTATAAAAAGATCCATATATTCTTGCATCTCAAGTGAAACAAGTTTTCTATTCAAGAGAGAATGATCATCCTAATTGGTATGTTGTAATGAAGGCACCACCAAGAGGTTTTCATGAATTAGAGACAGATGATCATGTTATGGAAGTTAGCTTTGTTAGGATAAATTATGAAGAAACTAGTATGGATATTGATTTCGTGGTGAATATTAGTTATGTTAGAGAAGATTGTGAAGACATATTTGAGTAGATTTTCAACCTTATTTGCTTGTGAGGCTTGTTACGAGTGTTTAGCTTGTTTATTCTTGTTATGAGTATATTTTCAACTTCTCTAACTTCTTTATTAAGTTGATTGTCTGCAGCATTTTAAACTTGCTAAGCTGTAACAGATGTTGTTTAATCTGTTTATGCTTTTCTGTTAATATATAGATATGACACTGAAATTTGATTTCACTTAACTTGCACTTTCCCTTCATGTATCATTGCTGCCAATCTTGTTGGCTGATTAGGTTTGCTTTTTTCTTTTTGTTTCATTGAACTTGTTGAAGCATGATTGGTAGTATCGTTTTCAGATGTAAATATTTATTTATTGATTTGTAATCTATGGATTGGAAACACAAATATAACTCATATTGATCATGCAAATAAGATGTTTTATGTCTGGCTTCTTAATAAAGTTGATTGGTAATTTTATGTTTTACTTTTTAGTTGTGAGCTATCAATTTTTTTATTAATTATTACTTTTTTTTAACATGGAGGCATATGCTTTGTTGATTTTGGTATCAAGATAAATGAAATAGTAGAAATAAAGATAGAATAAACTACTTCTAAATTGGATAACTATGCTACATATAATTATAAAAAATTTCATTTTGTTTGTTAATTTGGTACCTTAAATATCTTTGCATGACACATAATTGTAAGTGCAACTCTTTCAATAATTTTTTTAAAGTCACTAAACAAAGTGTGTGAAATATTGTGATAACAATAAATGTTTGTTATTTTAAATTCTTTACTTTAAACTGTTAAAATTTACCGACATGCTAGTGTATAACTATTTGGATTCAATTTTGCTTCTTTTTTTTTTGAAAAAAAGGTTCTTTATTAACATAATAGGACATATGTTTCCATGATATGCCTCATTAAAACCTGCAACCCCCCTAACCTAATCGGGTACCTTACAAGGAAAAAGAGTACATATCACTTCCATATATTAACAGTACAACAAAGATTAAGCGGATACAAGTTGTTGAACAGATGGAGGAGTAAGGGCAAAGTTTAAAATGCACTCAAAATCATCCATAATAACAACTTGATCCGTAGGAGACTAAAAAGAAAAAAAGACAGAAAAACAAAATTAAAGACATCCTACACTAGGATGAAGTCCAGAACCTTCTTAATAACAGTCGTGAAAACACTTCTGTCTCGATTGGGAAGCAGATTCATGGCTAGAGAGATTGGAGTTTAAATCTCAATCAGATGGAACTATCAGATATGGGAACAATTGGACAATAAATGCTTCGACAGGAAAGTGCTAGAAATATCCCTATAGTGAGGGAAGAAGTCATGGGGGTTGCGGAGGAACCGAGGTCCTGCTGACAATGTTCCAATTATCACAGATAAGTTTCGATTCTGTACTTACTTCTCTATCGTGGATTAAGTATTGCGTAAGCGTTTTAACATCTTGATTTATCATGATATTTCTAATCGATGTTGGCATTTCAATACCTCTGAAGATCCTGTTGTTTCTTTCGCACCAAATGTTCCAAATCAGGGAAGTGAACGCTATGTTGATGATTTGATTAGTTAAAGTTTGGTTCTTGTTACTGTTACTTATGCATTCCAGAATCTGGTTAATGTTGAGGTTGAGATTGATGTCTAATTTCAATTTTTGCATGGTATTTTCCAACAACTTACTAGAGTACGGGCAGTTGAAGAACAGATGATCTCTGTCTTCTATGTGACTTGCGCATAAGTTGCATTGTTGGTCAATGTCTGTATTCCACCTTCTAATATGTACCTTGGTTTTCAATTTGTTTTGGATGGCCAGTAGAGCATATATTGACATTTTGGGGGGGCATCCCTTACCCCATATGATTTTTGTCGAGAAATGTTCTGAATGCTTGTTTCTTAGTTGGTTCCATGCTGACTTCAGTGTAAACTTTCCATTGTTACTAGGTAACCAGATCCAGTAATCTTTTACAAATTGTGGTTGAATGCTAGTATTGCGAATGGTTTGATGGTACTGAGTTGGGACATATTTGATGTTTTGTTTCCATTTATTGTTAGTGATCAATTCAGATACTTTTTTGTTATGTCCTCTAATCACTGACATGGCATTCCAGCCAATGTCTTCTATTAGTGAGGTTCCATTGAACCAAGGATCAAACCATATGCTTGTGTTATCCCCATTGACTATATTTTTGTTAATGAAACCTTTGCACCATTGTCTTGCTCGAAGTAATGTTTTCCAAGTATTTGATGCCGTAGGATCAGTGTTAGCATTCCAAAAGTTTGCATTTTTACAATATTTATTTTGCATCCATTTGGCCCATAGGGATTCACAATTGATAAATTTCCACAAAAGATTGGTAGCCACTGCTTTAGAGATATCTTGAATTTTCCTAATACCAAAACCACCTTCAGTTTTAGTTCTGCACACTTCTTCCCATTTCATTTGGTGAGCTTTAGATTTCCATAAAAAATTTGCACACGAACTATCAATTCGTTGCATAACTGTCAGTGGGAATTGAGAAAATTGTAACCAGAATTGCAATATTGGGTGGATGACAGTTTTTATTAGTTCGGCTCTGCCACTAATGTTTAACATCTTGCTGTGCCAATGATTAAACTTCTTGTTTATTTGATCTATTAACCCTCCAAAATCCCTTTTTCTCAGTTTTTTATTTGATAAAGCATGCCTAGATAAAATATTGGCAGGTTACCTATGTGGACATTAAGGATGTTGGCTATCTGATTTTTATTTGTGGCCCCTTTGCTAAAAAATAGAGTGGATTTGTTGTGGTTTAGCTCCAGACCTGTAATGTTGTGCAGTTTTTGAAAAATTTGTTTGATGCAGGTGGCATTTTGAACTGTGGCTTTAGTTAAGATCAAAATGTCATTTGCATAAATCAGATGTGTGATCAATGGTTCATTTTGAATAATGGGTGTTAAAATGCCTTTGTGGAGTTCTATATCCAGGTTGATAGTCAAGTATTCCATAGCTATGGAAAATAGATAAGGTGAGAGGGGATCGTCTTGTCGTAATCCTCTTGAACTATTTATGTAGCCATGTGGTGATCCTTCTACTAACACCGAGAAAGTGGGGGTAGTAATACATTCATATATGAGATTCACAAAACTTAGGGGAAAGTTCAGTGAAATCAGCATATGATGAATAAAATCTCTATTAATTTTATCACACGCCTTATGCAGATCAATTTTCAGACATAATTCATTGGATTTTTTCCTGTTGAACCCTCTTATCATTTCGTAAGCTAGGAGTGAGTTATCTGTAATAATTCTTCCAGGGATGAAGGCATTTTGGTTATAGGAGGTAAGATCATTCATGAGTAATTTCATTCTGTTGCATAAAAGATTTGCAAGTATTTTATAAGATACATTGCACAAGGATATTGGTCTGAAGTCAGTCATGTCCACTGCATTTGGTTTTTTTATAAGACAAATGAATGTGTGATTGATTTCTTTAATAATTTCCTCTGCTTGTAAGATACTGTTCATAGCATTCCATATGTCATATTGGAATTGTTCCCAATGAATTTTATAGAATTTAGAGTTTATTCCATCCGGTCCTCGGGAACTATTGTCACTAATTTGAAAAACTGCATCTTTAACTTCTTCAAGGAGAAAAGGTTTGCATAGATTTTCTTTTGCATTTTCTGAGAGGACTTTTTTGCATATTATGTCTGGAAATTGTATTTTGTCTGTGGGTGATGAAAAGAGATTTGAGAAATATGTTGTGGCTGCTACACCAATAGTTTCTGATGCTGAATACCAAGTTCCATTCTCTTGTAGAATGAATTTATTTCCCCTTGGTGGTTTAATTTTATTGATTTTTGAGAAGAAAAATTCAGTGGGTTTATCTCCTTTAGTCAACCAGTTTATTTTCATCCTTTGTTCATTGTTTATCGCAATGTTCCTCATTATATCATGAATCTGTGCATTTTTCGAGCTGTATTCTTCAATTAGATAGCTATTTAGAGGTTCTCGAACTAATTGCTTGTAGATACCATTTGTTGCCTCTTTTAACTTGTCTAATTCTGAGTATATATTGCTTTTACTTGATATCCAGGCTTTCATTTTAGCTTTCACAGTTTTTAATTAACACAGTAGGTTGTAGAGAGCATTACCTGGGAGTTCCTGCGCCAGCACTGTTTGGATGGTGCTCTGGTATCCACTTTGTCGATGCCACGAATTATTATATTTGAAAGGTATGGGCTTTCTTCTCATGTTTTGAGTAGTTAGTTTAATCATGATAGGAGTGTGGTCACTGATAGAGTGATTTCCAAAGTGTATGCCATATTGTTTGAACTTTTCAGCCCACAGAAAGTTAACACACTCTATCTATTTTGCTATGTATTGAAAAATGCAGACCCCCTCTCCATGTATAAAAATTACCTGAGTATTCTGGCTCAATTAGCCTGGAATTGTTTGTGCAGTTCATAAATTCATGGTCGCCCATATCAGTGCTAGTACCATTATTTATTCTTTCTGTGGGTGATAGAATTGAATTAAAATCTCCTGCTATTAACCAAGGCAAATTAATAGTCATAGATTGTTCAGTGATGTATTTCCATAGGTCCTTTCTCTTCATTTCATCATTATGGCCATACACAGATGTACATACCACACTGAGGCTACTGTAATTATGTAAGATACCAGTGATGTATTGTTCATTCGTGTGGAGAATAATGTTTGACCATTGAGTGGAATCCCAGAGTATTAGAATACGACATTTCTGACCTTCTAAAATATTATGGGCAAATTTCCATTTTGTGTGGAATTTAATCATGAAGCTATCAATATTATAAACCGGTAGTTTATTTTCAAGTATGCAAATAAACGAGAACTTGTTGCTATTCACTAGTCTCACCATTTCCATTTGTTTAACTGGGGAATTCATACCCCTTATGTTCCAAAAGAGGAACTCCATCTATAAATTGTTTTCAGGATTGCTACTGTTTTCTACAGCATTCCCCAGTAACTTCGCTTTTTTCGACTTTTTGTTCTTTCCTTTTAGTTGATTCACCATGGTATGCCATGCAGGGTTATCGACGACATTTGAGTTTGTTGAAGCTTTAAATTCAAAGGGGGTTTCGTCTGTTCTTACCTTACGTGTGTTGCTGTGTTTGGTATTCTGAGAAGAGATGTTGTTTTGCTCTGAGGAGTCAGGCATTCTGTGCATTTCACCATTGTTTTAGTTGTATTCACCATTGTTTTTGCAAGTTGTTGTGCTGAATTATGCATGGATTCCGTAAGACTGACTTTTTTCCTTCATCACATATAATTAACCCACGCAAGTATACTCATTGATACCTTAGTGTTTATAATGTGCATCAACTAAAGTAATATTGTGGATTGAAGGCTAAAAGACTCAAGTTTTAAGTTTTTTTTATGCCCATTGCTGATAATGTCTCAGACTCCAAGGGATTTTTGTCCGAGGCGTATGTCAATATGATTTTTTTTTTGTAGAGATGAATTGAAAAGTGCCAAGTTAATAGATTAACCTAAATTTACATGTCATAAAGAAAGTGATTTATTGTTATTTAAAGGAGAACAAATGAAAATACTGAAAAAGTGAACTCACAAACTAATGGAGAATACAAAAGAATTGTATAAAAAGTAATTTTGGAAATTACCCATGTTGAAAACAGTTAAAAAAGAGAACTTGTAATGGATACGATGGTATTTATTTCTTCTTCAATCTCCAGTTGATCATCATTTTCTGTAAAAGTAGAAAGTATAAAATATTCCAAAATCTTTTTTCTAACCTGTTGAGACTTTTTCTGCCTGTTGATACTTTTTTGAAATATATTCAAATTGTCAAATTTATAGCAGTTAAAAAATATTTTCAATGACTTCTATTACTTTACCACGTAAAACTTATACATTAACGCGAATATATTTCTCAATTCACTGCTTACTAATGAAGCTAAAATTACTAATCTGCGGTCATTTTGGGTGATGTGGTAATCTTCTCTTCCTAACATTGGCTAAGTATTCTTGCTATTTTGTCGTTGTTCATGGATTTTTGGATGAAGATTAGTAGTTATTATGAGCAAGCTTATTTATCCCATGATTGAAGTTGGCTACATATTAAGATTTTTGAATGAATATTAGCAGTTATTATGAGCAAGATTCATCCCATGATTCAAGTTGGCCACATATTATGTTTTAAATAATTTTATACCATATCTTGGATTTTGATTTGATTTATGTTTTCTGCATGATAACTGGAAGCCATTGAAAGAATACAAACTATAATGTACTACTGATTTTTCTAAGCCTCCAACTAATTTTGCGGCATGATAAGTATGATAACTAATCGGTGTAAATTTTATTTATTTAAAAAAAATTAAATCATTAGCATCCATTAATTTTCTGATGATATGCTTCAAAGTTGTTTGTTAATTTACCATGACAGTTTCATGCCACCTCAGTGGGATTTATTACAAGAGTTATGTTTCTCTTGACTTTGGCTCTCAGACTTATGTAATCTTTTTGGTTTGCTTATTTATCATAGGTAAATATATCTCTTTGTTAACATGGTCTCTTACAACATTTTTTTAAATTTTGGTTTGCCATAATACATTTGTCAAGTTTCTAGATAATGAGTTTAATAATGATTTCACCACAATATTGTG
This sequence comes from Allium cepa, assembly GCA_030765085.1. Classification (NCBI taxonomy): domain Eukaryota; kingdom Viridiplantae; phylum Streptophyta; class Magnoliopsida; order Asparagales; family Amaryllidaceae; genus Allium; species Allium cepa. The sequence continues at coordinate 8,817,019 of CM060941.1, forward strand.
ATGTAATTTATATCTCATTCATTTTGTTATGTTGTTTCTTGCTGTCCTTATTTTAAGTCTAGTGTGATAATTGATCTCTGTCAAACTAACGTTTCACCATTCATAGTAAATAAAATACTTGCTGGAACTAAATCCATCAACTATATTGCTCATTCTACTACTCATATGACCAATTATGTGCTGACTATACTTGTACAGTTCATATTTTTATGTCATAATGTTTGAATTGGTTCAGATCTAAAGAAAATATAAATCTGAAATAAGTTTATGTAAAAAAATGCAAACTCTTGCTGTATATTTTCAATTAAGTCGATGAACCACTTTTACGTTTTTTATGCGAATGACTTTATACATTTAACTGCAGAATTAGAAAGCAGCATCCATGAGTTTCTCTCATTGCTATATGCTTACCTATTCTTACTTTATGTAATCTCACACCTTTTTGTAACATGATCAATTTTTGTAACAGAAAATGGGCAGGACTATGAAAAAGGGAAAGCATACTAACATGCAAAAAGAAGTCTAAGAGCCTAAATCTGCACCTAACAAACGCATTGCAAGAGATGAACAGTTTGAGGTAGACAATGAGATTCATAACGAACACAACCTACAAGAATTAGAAAAATATCAGTTACAAAACGAACAAAACAAGAATGCTCAACTACAAGACAACTCACAAATAGACAAAGACTATGCGATTCAATTGGAAGAAAATTCCGAAGCTGTAATGAATGGCGAGAGACATATGTATGGTGGCAGTGCATGTCTAAATGCGGGAAAAAAAGCAAAGGGACAACTAAAGCAAGAAGGCTTCCATTCAACTCTCTGGATGTAATCGAAGTTGAATTTAATGGTGCCGGTGAACCAATAGGAGATGGTTCGATCAAGTTATCTTCCTTTTTAGGGCCGCTTATACGAGAAGTTTTTTCGGTCACATTAAATGATTGGAGGCACCTTAGTGATGATTTGAGAGATTTTATGGGAAAGCATTCGGCGACATATATTTCTTACCAACCCAATATTAATTCTTACTAACCTAATAAAATTTAGTGAATTCTTACTTCAGTTTTATCGCCATGTTTGTCGTTGATTGAATTAGCTATATCAGCATAATATGAGTTTATGATATATTGTAATTTAATTGTTGTTATACCGAACACATTGGATTAGATTTTGTTGCACATATTTTTTTTCCTTATATCGAGATGCGTATGCACCACAGGTAAAATAAATCATCTGCCTATTACGCATAATTTAGATCATGACATCACATATACATAACATAAATGGAAGGAAGGAATATCTCTAAAAAGCAAGAATGTACTTCCTTTGGCCTATTGTGAAAGTTTGGTTTTCTAGGGGTTCAAAAGAGACATAACAAACGTCTAACAAGCAACTCACAATTCATTTTTAAAGTGAACTGAAATTAGTGTATCGGGTGTTCATTATATCAGGTAGATTAAATAATTTAAAGCAAAAAAGGATAGTTATTCCAATGGGATACTTCTAAATTTTATATGGTAAATATCAGTTGTATTCTAATATTACTTAAGTTCTCAAATTTTTTATCATTCAATATATCAAATTGTATATGATTTAATATTCAAACCGAGTATTATTTGCAATGGTTGGTTTCACAACCACTACACTTTCCGGCAAGTAAACTTTCCATCAAATACCACATATAAACGTGGATATAATTATTTATATTTATTGTATGCAAATTTGCTTTTGTTTTTTTTAAAACTGTTGTTCCTATTAATTTTTCCATTCTTTACTTCGAGGGTGTATATTTCTCTTTTTTGCAATATAGCATTAGTTAGATAATCCTATGGCATTTCCTCCTTGAAGAATTTTACTATCTAACTCGCATTTTCCTTCATTTCAACACCATCTTCATAGATACATTTGGTTTTGCCTTAGTTTAGTGTTAGGAAATGTTAATAACCATCATTTATATAGGAACGTGCATCAGCTTTGTCTGAGATTTGTGTTTGAATTCTCTAAAAGTGACTGATGTGGTACTGTTTATTAGTGGAGTAGTTTAACTGGTAAAATGTAGTGCATTGTTCAGTAATTAGGCACCGTTGTTGTTATGGAGTTGATAATTGTTAGTCATTCTACTTGTGAGCTGGTTTTCCAAGTGCATAGTTTCTTGGTTATCTTGTCATACATAACATACACTATAGTTCAGTGATTCTGGATGTGGTCAGTGACTCACATTTCCTGATCGTATCATCCAAAGTATCATCTGGTAATATTAATGCACCACTTGTAAATATTCATATAATTAGATGGCATAATACTATTTTGAACTGTACACATTGTTCTTACCAACCTAGAGAAATAAGTGAGGGCAGACTGAATTATTTTGCACGATTAATTTACTTCGCCATATATTTCTTAATTAAATAGTCAATAACTCAATTTCCTTAAAAGAGAAATCAAAAGTTCGCAGAAAGTAACAAGTTTATTAGTAAAGTTCATTTTTTACAAACTTAAAAAACAAATAAGTCGGATAATGCAAAAAAAACTTAGGTTTCTTTCGAAATGATTGAAAAAAGAACAAAAAAATATGAAAATTTTCAACAGCATTCAATAGCCTAATTTTCCTTTTGTTTTAAAAAAATTAGAATAAATTTTTTTACAAAGCAATCTATTGGAATTCGAATACTCAATTTTTTTAAATTTTTGGAATGCGGTAAATTAAATAACAAAAAAGAATCACAGATCAGTTTCCTACCCCGTAGTAGTACCATTAAATAATTCACTAAATAATTATTTATGTACATATATACACCAGACAAATATCTATATAAATTATAGCTGTTTGGCTAATTATAAGGTTCATATAATTAAGGAGCGTACATCCATTACTTTATAGGAAATTCAAAAGTATAAACCAAATTTTTTGTCACGAAAGGTGAAAAGTGTAAATTAATGATCTAAATGGGGCAAGATTGAAGATGACCAAGAAGAGAAAAAAAATATTTACCTATTTAGAACGTAGAAGAGTGGAAGACTTCACAAGTGAAAAGCGATTGTATTTTTTATATTGCATTGAGTCTCAGCTTCAAACATTCAATCGTTCAATCTACAGGCTTGGGATAAAAAATAAGAAAACTCGATGTTCCATGCATTGATGTCCCTAGTGGAGTACTAAATTAATATAATTAATTACTGGTGGACAACATAATGCAACTAAAAGCTTTATTTATGAACTTAAATAAACTAAAACCATGCCAAATAAGTATTTTTAGAAAGAAGTGCGACAACAAGATTTTATGTAGGTATATTATTATCATCTACTGAATAAAATGACTTCCTACCTCGATCGGTTATCCATCGAATTCCAAAACTTAGGCAGCAAGCTATCCAAAGACAGTCACCCAATCAATGTCTTGTGAAATATTTTCATGCCTTGTTAAACTCCAAAGTGTCGCCTCCTATTTTATGAAGCTCTACCATATGAAGACTGGGAGCTACCTCCAAAACCGAAGTCAAACTTAGAAAATTAATAACTAATCCAGCTTTTTCTGAAGTACTTGATCATATTTTAGATAGTTTTTCACTATATGCAAATAAGATGCAATTAAATTTGGTTAACAATTTCTAATGACAAACGAAAATGGTTGTCTGGGAGTAGGAAGTAACAACAATACATACATAGGAGTTGAAGTTTATTAATAAATTCATTCTCTGGTATACATACTTTTAGATTTTATTTCAATTTATTGTATTTTATTTATTTATTTTGTTTTTTTGCTTTACGATAAAATTTGATTTATTACTCAAGCATGTAAACAAAGCTATTTCTTTACATCTATTTTTAAATAATTTATAATTGAGTAAATAAAAGAAAGACTGATTTACTACCTCTGTTGCTCAGATAAGTGGCCTTTTTGCCAGTCTGGTCACCCTTCAACTTCATCTATATAGAAACCAAATTGTAAATTTATAACAAATATAGAAATTTCTAAATCATTACACAAGTACTAGGTAATATACTTGAAAACACCGTTTTCATTTTTAGAAGTCCATGATTTGCAGATAAAATTATGTTCACATGTTATTGTTCTGCTAAATTATTTATGTAGCTGTGGGTAACCCACAAAACATTGAAGCAATCTTTTGATTTTTAACATGCACCTTATAGTTATGTTTCTGCACATTGAATCCCAAAGGTTTAGTAGTTAAATATTAATCATGGTTTTAACTTGCAAATACCATTATATGTAGAATGTTTGTGGATTATCACTTTGATCACAATCTTGTTATGTATCTGCAAATGATGATCGTTCAACCTACCTGCCTAAGTTTACTCAATAATTTTTGAAACAACATTACGTAACCTTAGTTAGGCCATGGGTAGCTTGTGTGAATGTATTTAATAGTTAGATAAAAGGTAGTTCCTTAATACAAGTCTTGAAACTAGTGCTAAATTAATTTGCCGTTACTGTTACGTTTTCCTAAAGATATCAACAAATACTATAATATTATGTTCTTAAGTCTAAGAATATTGACACTGGTTATGAAAAATGTTGCAGCCAAGGTTAAAACTGGACGCAGGTTGGCAAAAAACACTAATATTTAAGAAAATGGGAGGTATTTCGTGCACGTCAAAATGTAGACTGGTTCGCCAAATAGTTAAATCAAAGTCCATGGATGAAAAGCTTCAGTTGAAGCCAAATAACATCAAAAGTATAAATGTGTGGAAGAAATTTATAAAGTCAAAAACCAATTTGAATTTCAAGTAATTTTTGTTGTTGCTGTTTATTTCTTTGTATGAAATATAAGAACATAAAGGATATAAATTATTTATATAAATCTCTTATTTTAGGTATTAAGCATGACGAACAAAGCTATTACAGACAAACAGTTGCCACATACATGCAGTCGTAAAGGAATGGCTCGACTAGCTGAAGATATGGTAAGAAAAAGAGTAATTTTATCTACTGTAATATTTATGAACTTATTACTTAATACAATTTGTTATTTGATGTTCTTTTTAATGTAGAAAAAGAAAAATGGTGATTGCTCTTGCATCACTAGAAGTCAAGTTTGGATCAAATCTCGCATATGGAAAAATGGTGAAACAGTGAATATGATAGTTGCAGATACTATAGTAATCAGATCAAAATTTGTTTTTCCATTTAATATTATAGTAAATCAATTTTGACTAATAAGTTTATGAAGATTGATTTTGACCAATATGATGGACGACGACATATGATTTAGAGGTAAGATTCCAGTCTGTTCTAAGAGGAATGAAAACTGTACAATAAAATGATTTTCTTATAAATTCTACTTGTAAAGCTTGTTGTAACAATTTTGTAATTTAAAGATAAAGAATTTTGGATTATAGAACGTATTATGAACCTAAATTCCCCAAACTTTATTTACACAGACCATTAGTTGATCAACAACATACATAGGGTATGTTTTTCTACATAGTATACACAACTTACGAAAAACTTCAACGTTTTTTAAATGACGCTGACTTACCATGTTGACAAATATTTTTAAATTTTCTCTCCTTCAAAGTACAAATTATGCATGTCTAGAATCTCCATAACGTACCTCATGTATATTTATAGTTTGAAGCTACATCAATATTGTTTAGATAAAAACAATAGTATGAAGTGCCAAAAATAAGAATTAATGAACCACAAAGTTAATATTAAATTTATCAAAAAAATAAGGATGTATAGTAAAGCGAGGCCGAGCATCGATTTGGCTCTAGGAATGTGCACCATCATTGTTTTATTAAACATGTACCTTCTCACATGATCCTTTAAGGTTAATTGCAGAACCACATGCTACTATTGTGAAACCTAAAATGTAGATAATTTATGCATTGATTTGAACACGGATGTGATAAATACTTATAGTTGAAAGTATTCAAGGAAATGATGTACATTAGTTTTCTCCATCAACAAAATGAAGGTGAAAAGGTAACAGTAGGTGATATCCTAAAGCACAATTTCATCAGTGAAACATAATCAGAAATCATTTAGTGTAATTTAGTGTATTGTTTGTTTATGAATGGATAAACAAATTTTATTCTTATGAATATTCAATGCAATCATGGCATATCACTTCTTTCAATTTCAGATACATCACTTTCTTAGTATATAAATGTATCATTATATAATCTATATGCATTAACTTTTGTAGAAAAAGATAAAACAAGTTGAAAGGTTCCACAATCAAACTCGGTAATTAATTACAAAGAAGATGCACTTTATCAAGTTCTGGGACAAGATAGATCGGGTCGATTAAGAGCAATGGGTAGGAATATGAACATCACTAGGGCAACTTTAGCACAAGTTAAGGATAAGCAAACAATGCAATTTGAAAGAAAAGTTTTAGAGTTAGATAATTTTTTTCTCGTGATGATGAAAATCAGGTAAAATATCTCTCACCTATTGAGGATCGATGCCAATATTTGCTAGTTGTTCTCATAATTCAATTCATGTTATTGTAATTGAGCGTTGAAGGGTAAACTAATGTTATAACAATTTATGTTGCTGGTTTTGCAGGGTAGAGACAGTTGGACAGAAGTAAACACACCTCATGTATGCTGTATTATTGGTTTCACATCATTTTTATTTTTTCCAGTAATTAATATATCATTCCTTTGATTAATTGTAGTGCAAGTATGATGAAAGCCTCCAAAAATGTGATTTATTGGATTGGCCAGGGAATGAACAAATTGTTGCTGAAGGAAGAGTTGTGTCAAAGGATCCAAATAAGCGTATCAATAATATTCCTTTAGGACCGGATGCGATGGTAATTCTAATAGACTTACAAACAATGCAAGATGTTTTTTTATGGAGGCCTACATCTAGTTTCACACTTACTGGGGAAGGAAAGGATGATCTAGTGGCATGGCCAGCGAATAGAGTTGTTTTACATCCAAGCGATCACCCTGAAGAAGAAGATGACGTGGTAAACATTTATCTTTTGCAATTGAGATACTATTTTAAAATATTTTAATTTTGCTGAATAATTATTTTTTGTCTATAATAGAGTAAAAGTGGCAAGTTAGAATGCAAATGCAAGATTTATGATTTGGGAGGGTGCGAAGTATTAGTGGCTAAAGGGCGATTACACTCGAGTGACTCAAATGAAATTATTAATAATCTTTCTCTTGGACCATGCACCATGATTGTATAGATAGATAATCCAATAAAAATAGATGCTTTTTTATGAGGCCATCCCCTACCGTGATACGCGTTGAAGAAGCTGTCGGTAGGTGATGTTGACGCAGCGGATTAATCAAACAAAACTTCAATCAAGGAAATGTAGCAATCAGTGAGTTGAAGATACCAAAAATGCCCAAGTTCGTTGATCCAAAGATACCGAACTCTAGCTATCTCAAACACGTTGATAGCGCACTATACCGTGTTCAAAGATCTACGATTCTTCGCACGTTGATCTAGCGCACTAGATTCCGTGAATCGGCTTCAACAAACGTGGATTCGAGCGCACTCGAACGACGTAAGTGGAGATAGGAGATTACACTCAACTACCAATTGGTATGAAAGCACAAAGCTAACAAAAGAGAATTTTATTCAAAAATCAACCCAATTGAAATGTACAACACTCTCCCTATTTATAGTGTTTTCGACCCAGTTTCTTAACTCGTGACCGACTCAACATCCTTAGGTCGGCACCGACTCAACTTGTAGCAACTCAAGCTCTTTACAACATACGCCGACTCAACTTATTACATCACTTCATATCTTCAAGACCGACTTACGACTTAACTATATACAAGACCATCGGCCGACTCAACTGAGCACAACCTCACACGCAACCGACTCAAGTATATACATATTCTATGACTCAACAAACTCGCAGCGACTTAAAGAAGCTTCAGCAACTAAAGCATGTCTCGGTGGCGACTTTGGAGATAACTCGTACACGTCTTTGGAGATAACGACTCAAGCATGTCTCGGTAACGATTCAAGTGACTCGGTGGATATGAGGGGATTAGGTCATATCTCGTGTTTCGTGTGGCCAGTTAGGTCGGAACCGAGATAAGCCTTTAACGCGGAGCTCTTTTCCTTAGGTCGGAGCTTTTTCATAACCCGTAGATCTTCCTCCTTAGGTCGGATCTTCTTAGACCGGAGCTCCCCTGCTTGACTCGTGAACGACTTACGAGTTAAACCCGAAACATCCTTATCTCGTGAGCAATCCAGTCTCTGAACTTCTGTAGATCGTGCTGCATCATCCTCCCCTGGGTGAGAGAAATTCGTCCTCGAATTTGTAAATTCTTCCACATCAGATTGTTTATCTTCATAATACGGTACGAGATGCTTAACATTGAATACGTCAGAAGTGTACACATCTTCTGGCAATTTCAATTTATAAACATTTTCATTGATTCGTTTCACAACTTCCACAGGACCAATCTTTCTGGCTTTCAACTTGTTATAAGCACCTACTGGAAATCGATCCTTCATTAACACAGCATAAACCAAATCTCCTTCCTTAAATTCAACACTCCGTCGTTTCAAATCAGCAGCTCGCTTATACTTTTCATTCGACTTTTCCAGTTGTTCCCGAACGATCTTATGACACTCCGTCAATCCTTCAATAAAATCAGCAGCTCGTTTAACCGTCCCCTTTAGTTGTGGTACCACTGCTAAATCCAACGGTCCCCTGGGTAAATTTGAATATACAATTTGGAATGGACTGAATCCCGTGCTTCGATTCACTGCATGATTATGAGCAAACTCTGCCTGGCATAACTTCATGTCCCAACTTTTCAGATTATCTTTCACCAAACATCGTAACAAGTTTCCCAATGATCTGTTAACAACTTCGGTTTGACCATCTGTTTGTGGATGATAAGCACTGCTAAAATTCAACTTCGTTCCCACCATTTTCCACAAACTCAACCAAAAGTGACTCAGAAAACGAGTATCTCTGTCAGAAACAATGGATTCTGGTAATCCATGAAGTCGATAAACCTCCTTGAAAAATATCTGTGCCACTCGAACTGCATCTGCTGTCTTCTTGCAAGCAACAAAATGTGCCATCTTTGAAAACCTGTCCACCACAACAAATATCGAATCATTTCCCCTTTGAGTTCTCGGCAAACCCAAAACGAAATCCATGCTAATATCAACCCATGGCTTAGATGGTACTGGTAATGGCATATACAACCCTGCATTCGTTGCTGTTCCTTTTGAAACTTGGCAAATATGACATCTCTCCATGAATCTTTCAACCTCTTTTCTCATTGACGGCCAAAAGTAAGATTGTGAAATCAACTGCAAAGTACGATCACGGCCCACATGCCCTTCCTCGTGCAACTCCTTTACAATCTTCATCCTCAAACTACAATCCGGAATACATAAACGATTTCCTTTAAACAGAAAACCATCAACCAACATAAATTCATCGGTACTCCCATCCTTCACTTTCTCAACATATTTCACAAAGTAAGGATCTTCTTCAATCATTTCTGGCAACATTTCAAACCCCGTTACTTCAACCTTCATTGTCGTTAATAAATGACTCCTCCTACTCAAAGCATCAGCTACTTGATTTGTCACCCCTGATTTGTGCTTTACGACAAAAGTAAACTGCTGTAAATAAGCAATCCATGATGCATGTCTCGCTGAGATTTTATCCTCCCCCTGTAAATGTTTCAAAGCTTCATGATCAGTGTAAAGAACAAATTCCTTCTGAAATAGATAGTGTCTCCAATGCTTAACAGCTTGTACAACAGCATAGAATTCAACGTCATATGTACTGTATCTCATCTTTGCCCCTGACAGTTTCTCACTAAAATAAGCAACTGGCTTTCCATTCTGGCTCAGAACTCCTCCAATACCAACCTTCGAAGCATCAGTATGCAATTCAAACAACAACTGAAAATTAGGTAGAACAAGAATTGGTGCAGACGTTAACAATTCCTTGATCTTCTCAAAGGCAACCCCTGCTTCTTCTGACCACACAAACTGTTTACCCTTCATGCAATCAGTCACTGGAGCCATCACGCTACTGAAGTGTGGAATGAATCTTCGGTAGAATGACGCTAGCCCATGAAAACTTCGCACTTCTGTAATTGTCTTTGGCTGTGGCCAATTCCTGACTGCTTCAACTTTACTCTGGTCAACTTGAATACCTTTTCCTGAAACAACATAACCCAGGAATAAAACACTAGGTGTCATAAACACACATTTCTTTGTAGCAGCATAAAATTGTTCTTCACGCAGAATAAGCAACACTTCCCTTAGATGTAGAACATGCTCCTCCGTACTCCTGCTATAAATCAGAATATCATCGAAATAAACCACAACGAACTTCCCAATGAATGGTCGAAAGATTTGATTCATCACCCGCATGAATGTACTAGGTGCATTTGACAAACCAAATGGCATAACCAACCATTCGTACAACCCCTCTCTTGTTTTGAAAGCTGTCTTCCATTCATCTCCAGGTCTGATTCGAATTTGATGGTAACCACTTTTCAAATCAATCTTCGAGAATATAGTTGCCCCACTCAACTGATCCAGCAAATCATCCAACCTCGGCATAGGAAATCTGTAACGAACAGTGATCTTATTCAAAGCTCGACTATCAGTGCACATTCTCCAAGTTCCGTCCTTCTTGGGTACCAACAATGCTGGCACAGCACATGGACTCAAACTTTCCTGAATACGCCCCTGCTCTAACAACTCTTCCACTTGCCTTCTCAACTCCTCGTGTTCTTTCGGACTCATACGATAATGTGGCCTATGCGGTAAAACAGCACCTGGCACTAGATCAATTTGATGTTGTATGTCTCTCAACGGTGGCAATTCCTTCGGTAGCTCTTCAGGAAACACATCACTGAATTCTTCCAATAACGGCTTCGCTTCTTCTGGAATTTCCACGGATTCAGTAGTTTCATGTCCAATTAACAAAAACACTTCAGGACTCTCTTCTACTTCTTCAACGAATTCTTTCAATGTCAATAACGTTTTCAACTCCTCAATCTCCTCAGATTTGTTTTCTCCGTGCTGTCTCTTCTTTGGCACTAAAATGATTTTAACACCTTCGAACATAAAACTGTAACTATTGGTCCGACCGTCATGCTGCACTGCTCGATCATACTGCCACGGTCTACCCAAAAGCAAATGACAAACATCCATCTCAACTACATCACACCAAATCTCGTCTTTATATTTCTTCCCAATAGAAAAATTAACACAAGCTCTTCGACATACTTTCACTTCTCCACCCTTCCTTAACCATGCTAGCTTGTACGGTTTAGGATGCTTCTCAGTCTTCAAGTTCAACTTTCTAACTGCCTCTGTAGAAATAATATTATCGCAACTCCCTGCATCAATAACGAATTTGCAGACTTTCCCCAGAATAGTACATGTCGACTGAAAAATATTGCTTCTCAACCAACTACAATCCTCCTCTTGCTTTGGTGTCAAACAACTTCTCCTCAACATAAGATTACATCCTTCATCTCCAAACAATTCTTCTTCCTCCTCAACATAAGGTGTATTTGAACATTCTGCCTCCTCACCATCATCCTCCTCAACTTCTGCAACCATGGTTCTCTTCTTCGGCTTTGGACATTCGTTACTCTTGTGACCCAACTCCTGACAGTTATAACATCTGAACCCACTACTAGCCTTCGCCTTCTCAACCTCTTTCACCACTGGTTTTGTGACAGGTCTAGGAACATTAGAACTACCACTGGCCCCCTTCACTGGATTATTAGAATTAGTAAACACACCACCTCCACGCCTTCCCTGTTTCTCCCAAGCTAACGCTTTCTGATGTGCCTCCGCTACAGATCTAGGATCAAACATATTAACCATATCCTGGATCTGCATTCTCAATCCCCCAATGAATCTAGCTGTCAGCTGTTCTTCTGTCTCCATAATATCGTTTCTAGCAATGAGTTGGTAAAATTCATCAGCATAATCACTAACAGACTTCGTCCCTTGCCTCAGATTCTGCAACCTTTGGTACATAAGTGATTGGTAATTATAAGGTAAGAAAGTAGATCTCATCAACTTCTTCATCTTTTCCCAAGATTCTATCTTTGACTTCCCCATTCGTTCACGAGTAAGTTTAGTTTGCTGCCACCATGCCAAAGCTCTCCCCCTCAGCCTTGTAGCAACTAACTTCACCCTTCGATTCTCCGGCACATCCTTGAAATCAAAGATTTCCTCCACATTAGATAACCAATCTAAAAACTCCTCAGCAACCATCCCGCCTTTAAACTCCGGAATCTCCATCTTCATACCCGATTCCCAACGTCGATCATCATCAATAACCCGATACTGACGTTGTCCCTGATCTCTGTCTCTGTAATGAACACTTCCTCTTTCACCGTCAAACTCATCCTCAAAGTCAGGTGTATAGCGTTGTCGATCTCGTCTTCCAACATCTCTAACACCACTTCTACTACCAACATCCCTTCTATCGTGATCATCAACATTCCTCCTACTTCGATTGTCAACACTTCTATGCTCTTGACTTTCTCTTCTCTCCCGTTCCGAATGTGATGAAACTCTACTATTTCCACGGTTTGATTCAGGTGAAATTCTCCTTCTATCCTGACTCATATCAATCATTAATTTCCCCAATTTACCAATGCCTTCATCAAATTTTTCATTAATACGTTGTTCCAAAAGCTCGGCTTCTTCTCTACGATACAAAGCTTCAACGTTTTGATGTCGGTTAGCTCTCCTTGGTGGCATGGTTGTAAACTTCACAAGACTTCAAAAATTCAACACAAGACTTCAAGCTTTCCACTCAACAAAGCAATCTAGGCTCAACAATACACGGCTATGCTTGTCTCGGCTCACACTAACTCGGCAACGAGTTAACGATTCAAGTAAAGTCGGCTCCAACTTGTCTCGGCCTTGACACTTCACGGCTTGGCTTCACACTTACTCCAAAACCCTCCAAAAATTGGCGCGCAAACACCAATTCAAAATCCAAACAAAGTCCAACTCCTCGATCCAAAATGAAATGGATCAAACACTCCAAACTTGATGCAACTTCAATATGAACACGATGAACTCCTTCAAACTTCAAAAACTTCAAAAACTTGGCTCCAAGAATCAACTTAGCTATGATTGGCTAAGTATGGCTCCGATACCAATAATGACGCAGCGGATTAATCAAACAAAACTTCAATCAAGGAAATGTAGCAATCAATGAGTTGAAGATACCAAAAATGCCCAAGTTCGTTGATCCAAAGATACCGAACTCTAGCTATCTCAAACACGTTGATAGCGCACTATACCGTGTTCAAAGATCTACGATTCTTCGCACGTTGATCTAGCGCACTAGATTCCGTGAATCGGCTTCAACAAACGTGGATTCGAGCGCACTCGAACGACGTAAGTGGAGATAGGAGATTACACTCAACTACCAATTGGTATGAAAGCACAAAGCTAACAAAAGAGAATTTTATTCAAAAATCAACCCAATTGAAATGTACAACACTCTCCCTATTTATAGTGTTTTCGACCCAGTTTCTTAACTCGTGACCGACTCAACATCCTTAGGTCGGCACCGACTCAACTTGTAGCAACTCAAGCTCTTTACAACATACGCCGACTCAACTTATTACATCACTTCATATCTTCAAGACCGACTTACGACTTAACTATATACAAGACCATCGGCCGACTCAACTGAGCACAACCTCACACGCAACCGACTCAAGTATATACATATTCTATGACTCAACAAACTCGCAGCGACTTAAAGAAGCTTCAGCAACTAAAGCATGTCTCGGTGGCGACTTTGGAGATAACTCGTACACGTCTTTGGAGATAACGACTCAAGCATGTCTCGGTAACGATTCAAGTGACTCGGTGGATATGAGGGGATTAGGTCGTATCTCGTGTTTCGTGTGGCCAGTTAGGTCGGAACCGAGATAAGCCTTTAACGTGGAGCTCTTTTCCTTAGGTCGGAGCTTTTTCATAACCCGTAGATCTTCCTCCTTAGGTCGGATCTTCTTAGACCGGAGCTCCCCTACTTGACTCGTGAACGACTTACGAGTTAAACCCGAAACATCCTTATCTCGTGAGCAATCCAGTCTCTGAACTTCTGTAGATCGTGCTGCATCAGATGTGCACGTAAATATGCACATTTTTATCGCCGTATTTAATCTATTTAAATTAAATAAATGATCATATTGCGTATTTTAACTTGTTTTAACCAAAATTCACATTAATTCCAAATTGTCACACATTCATCTTCATACAAGGGTGAAATAGTCATTTTTGTGCATTTATTAAATTGTGAAAATTTACTTAGAATTTTCTATGTTTTTTGTAGGAAATTTGGCGACTTTTACAAGTGGTTTCATGAAGATATGCATGCACAAAATCAATACAAAGGAATGAAGATGTAAATAATTCAAAGTGAAGATCATGGAGGACCCCACCTACCCACCTACCTTAATGTACAAATTAAAGGCTAATGCACATGCTTATGGATTTAATGGCTTCATGTACATTTAAGTGGGGATTAAAACATGCTAATGATAACTTGGCCTCCACACTTTCTTATGGGCATTTTGGGCATTCCCCAAAAATAGGAATTAGGGTTTTAAACTTGTATAAATACCCATATGTTTCATGTATCTATCTCCTCTCTTAGTCTCTCTTCATTAGTTTAGGATCAAAATAAAAGACAAGTTCTCTTTTTTCTTTCATGGCTACTTGGCCATTTCTCTTTATGTAGTTTTTTTTTTATGCAACTTCAATACATGTTCTTTTTATTTTCATGCTTATTTACTTTCATGTTGTAGTGTAGATTTATTTTTCATGCAAGTAGTATAGTTTTTCTCTTTGCTCTCTTTTTCCTCTTCTTTTTATTCAATGTTGCTTGCTACATTTGTTCATATGATGACAAATATGAGAGGCTAATTCCTTCAATTTAGGGGTAATGAAGCCTCTAATCATGTAGCTTCAACATTTTGATGTTTTGTACTCTCTTTTTGTGCTTTAATGAGAATGTATGAAGTGGTTAACTTGTTGTTTAACTTTGAATTTGATAGTCTATGTTGTTCATAACAAATAGGCTATGCTTAAACAAACATAACACAAATTGCCTCTTCATCTAAATATGATTATGGCAAAGAAGTGAATGTTGAAATTGAAATTTGATAGCCTATATTTCTAAACAATAGTTAATAGGCTATGCTTAAAATAGATTTTTATTTCAACTTTGTTGTCATATTTCATGAGATTTAAAAGTGTATTAGTGGTTGTGTTATAGTTTGATGGTTTATATTGAGCTAATTAATAGCACAAATATACCATACTTATGATAAGCACATCAACTAATTCACTAATGACAAGAAAAGAGAGATCATAACTTCATTTTGTTGATTTATGTGATCTAGAGAGTGGATTTATCTCTAAATTGTTCTTTTAACTCTCATATTTTTATCATTTTCTTTTGCTAGTTTTTGTTAGTTTCTTACATTTCTAACTATTCACTCTCGACTTCGGTATAATTTGATTGAATAGAATTTTAAAATCATCAATTCCCTGTGGATCGACCCGTATTCGCCGCGTGCTACGTTCGTACACCGTGCGCTTGCGGTTATTTTTAATTCAAAATTCGTTCGACGGTTTTCTAAACCGATAGAAATTTCGTCGAAGAACAGTAGGAAGATAATATGGCCTGAGTCCCAAGTAGTTGTTGAGATGGCTAATGTTCCAGCATCTCCTATGCCTCGGATCATAGTGCAAACATTTATGGTACTTGATTTTTATGCACTGGCATATCTTTTAAATTATGATTTTACAATAATCAATCAATAGATTTTATCAACATAAACCAACTACATCATATCCTTTTTGTTAATTTACGGATGGCAAATTCAAGAACGACCAACAGATACAAGCTGATGGATTTATCACAAAAAGGAAAAATAGTTGATGTAGGAGGTGTAGAGTCAACTGATCTGAAAGCACTGGTCCATTTTAAACCATTAGGACCAATGCAGTTTAAGTTTGGATAGAGGCTGTCAAAGAGCCAAATGCAGTGCTATGGAGACAAACATCTGAATTACAATACATGGAAGGCGCCATTGGTTTTATAATAACTAGGCCTGCTGCGCACATTGAAATGACATGAATTTTCAGTAAGTACAATCTACTTTGTTTACAAACATATTAATTTTGCATCATCTTATAAAATCAGTTCTCGTGTAGTTATGCAATCTAAAAAAACTTTATTTCCATGTCTATGAGGAAGCTATGTAGTACGTGGCCTGAGAATGAGGTAAGATTTAATACTAGTGATTAATAAACAATAGCCTAATCCTATTCTTTGTTTATAGTATATGCGGCCAGTTGACTCTGGATATTACAATGTTAATCTCCAGATCGGAACAACATGATAGATTTTTGTACCTATCAAAATATATTTTGTCAGAGCAGAAAATAGGTAGCCCTATCTGTAATAAACGTTCCAAGATTTTGTTAGACCAGAAAATATTACAATAAAACCATCAAAATACTTCAGATGCCATAAATTTATGAAAAAGAAAGGATACCTCAGTCAAGATAACAGGGTTGAATATTAGAGCCTTAGAAGTTGGTGCAGGTTAATGAACCTACACTGTCACAGTTCACATATTTTGATACTTCTGTCTCCCCAGGTCCTAGAACTATTGTAACTTTCCCTGATCCTGTGCAGAACCTGCATTGCTCAGTACAAATTACACTTTCTTTATTAAATTCTCCATTTTTATTTTTTGTATTTAGGTTTTAAATTAAGCTACTCGAGAAATTTTAGTATTTTTGAAAGCGTTACGAGCACTAGATCCCCTAATAGGAAGTAAGCTTGTGTGTTCTCTCTTTTTGCCTGATTCATCAAGAAAAAATATCATTCTTACTCTTTGAAATAAATTATATAAAATTTATTAACTTATAGCACTATCAATCCAAGTCTCGTAAAACGTAGGAATTTCAATGCCAACCGCTAGACTAACAGCGCCAATAGAAATTGCAACTATTTGTAATTTAATTTCATTAGAAGTGCATGTCTAATGAGCCAATACAAAAGAATTTAAATGAAGAAGATAGTAGTGAGAAATTTAGGTTTACAGTGCCTTGGTCAAGTTCTAGAGCTCTAATGCATGGATATGACAATTGAGTGCCCCGAATCTTCGAGAGTTTAATCAACGGCGATAGTTTGACACAAGAAGAAGATAATAAGGAAGGAGAAGAAAGGCCATGAAGAGAATGTGCTATTGATAGCAAATGAATCCAGAACTTGGATGTTTTTTTTTTGATTTGGAAGAAGAAGAAGAAGTTAATTTGGTAGTGGATATTGAGGCAGGTGTGTGTGTACGTAATTTCTGAGGTGATATATTAATTACTCAAATAGATGTCGTAAGTGACATAGTGGAATATTTAACATGAATAGTTAGGTGTTGGAAGGGATTGCGAAGTTTGGTGGTTCTGTTTGGTTGTTGGTGGTGGAAGTTTGTGGTTTTGGTGATTGAAGCCCCATGGTTATGTTAATGTGACCATGCATAAGTTAATTAAAAATCATAAAGTAATTAAATGGCACAAACCGTAGAACAATATAACATTAATCACCGATCAATATTGCTGGCACGAGCTCAGTTATTTACTATGTCATATTGGTTATTATAATCTAATCACAAAAATAAGCAAAGAAATAATTTTATTTTAAGAAGCAAAAATAGAAGACAGGGAAATCGTGAAATCAAAAGAAAAATTAATCAGATGTGGGTGATTTTGGGTTGGCGGGGTTACGTGGAGTTCGAGCCGTGAATTGATTAGATGATGCATTCGAGGGTTGCGAGTTTGCTCTTGCTTGATGGTGCTGTGGCAATTTGAGGACTTTGGAATCATATTTAGATGATTTTGTATAGTTTTTGGTTCACGATTTTGTAATTGGGCTGGCGTTGCATAGGGAAGGGGGAGTTAGGAGTCATTTAGTTTTGGAGGTAGAGGTGATTTAGGCGATTTGGAATATATTCATATGGTTAGATTGTTCTTTGGTTTCGTCTGGTCTTTCATTTTCCAAATGAATTGAATTCTTGCGCATTCCTTTCTGATCATATCAGCTTCTTTGCGAATATCATTCTTTCCTTTAGCCCAATTTATCAAGTTGCATTTTATTGCTTTTATTTTCTATAGAATTGGCACAAAGGTCTTCCAACAACATCCGTATTCCACCCATGTTTGAATACATTAAAATACTAATCACACGTAGACAGTGGTTAGTGACATGTTACTATTAAAGTATAATTGATAATCTTAATGAATTTTTAAGATCTTAGATATTTGCAGTTATATCAAACTATTGTTATAAGTCGTTTCGAACTAAAAAATTTAAAAAGAAAATCCTCTGAATTTTGACAAATTGCCACAATCAGTGTGTTGGCTTTTGATGATAACCATTAAATTTAAATGTTCTCAAAAATAATAATGATTAAAAATATATAAAAAAATCATGCTTAAGGAATATAATTTGTAGCTAATGAGTTAGCAACTGATGACATGGAGAAAATCTTGCTGTATCATTATCTCTATGTTAATGTCTTCCTAGTAATTCATAACTAAATACGGAGTGTATTGTTAGCTCATCTTCGTTTTCCTTTTCTTGTTTTTTAGGCTACACATAAGTCACGGGAGAAACTTCAATAAAAAATTAGCGTTCCATGCACAATGAAAATATAACTAAGCAAATGGACTTTGTTATCTGAGTAGAAACTTCAATAAAAATTTTTATTGGACTTTGTTATCTGAGTAGAAACTTTAATATATAAAAAATTGAGTGTTCATTTTGATATTAAAAAAATTGACTGGACTTTGTTATCTAAGTAGAAAATTCAATATAGAAAAAATTGAGTTTTTGTTTTGATATAACTCCTATATCCCTAGCACTTGAAAATTTAAATCTGATAGATGGGCAACCATTGTCAGTACAACAACTGCAAAGGCTGATAGAATAAAAGATGCATTTTTTTAGAAACAGGTACTTTATTAACAAAAAAGAAACATATATTTCCATGATATGTCTCGTTAAAACCTTGCAATCCCCTAACCTAAATATGTGCTTTGCAAGGAAAAAGAGTAAATATCATTTCCATATATAAACAGTGCAAGACCACAACAACAAAACCAAGTAGTTAAACAGATGGAGGAGTAAACAAACTTAACACGCACTCAAAACCATCCCTAATAACAACTTGGACATTTAGGCAAATAAAACCACAAATACAATTCACAAGACAAAAATTAAAAATTAAAAATCTAAAGACAAGACTTCACATGGAAACTAGCAAAGCCACTAGCAAAACAATGACTCATCGAACGCGGATGAGAAACATCATCATCAAGAGGAGAGAGACATAAAAGTAGTTCTCTTAAAAAGTAGATCTAAGAATTGAATGGGGAAGAAACTCTAAAATTTAAATTCGAAGACACCGCATGAAGACAAGAAATTGGGCAATGTTGCTAAAGAATCAGAGACCAAATAGATTGGAATTCAGGGAGGTCGATGATGGTCAAGAGGGTCCATGATGATATTAAAGTTTTCAAAGATAAATTTCATTTCTACATTTATCACTTGTTTAGTTAATCTATACTGCATAAGTATCTTAACATCCTATATGATTAGGACGAGTCTAACGGATGCTGGCATTTCAATTCCTCTAAGGACTCTATTGTTCCTCTCGCACTAGATGTTCCAAATCAAGGAAGTGAAAGTTATGTTGGTAATTTGGTTTATTAAAGAGTGATTCCTCTGTCTTTTACATAGACAATCCAAAATTTTATTTATATTGCAGTTAGTATTGAAATCTATGTTGACTTTCTGCATAGTACTCTCCAGTAAGCTTCTCGAATATGGACATTTAAAAAAGAGATGATCTTTGTCTTCTAATTGATTTGAAAATGGAGTACACTTTTGATCAATATTTTGTTAGGAACTGAGATGTTGGTTTTGATGACAACAGCCTTTTTAACTTATCTTACTATAAAATATATACTAACACTATTGTCTAGAAAGATATGTATATGCAGGATATATAGATATTTAGGTATTGATTACTGAAGACTGATCAGTATAAAGGCTTCAAGATTGAAGAATGTAGAGTATCAAGATCAAGATTTCAAGATATGTATCTAGTTTTTGTTAAAACTTCATAATAGCATGGAAATCTTCATTCCGAATTTCTGGGATGGAACCCATTTCTACCTTCTTAGTGGTCTACAAACCCACGACAAGTAGCTTACAAACCTAAGACAAGTGGCTTACAAACCCACGAACATTTTGGTTTTGTACAAGTTCTCGAGTCCTGATGTAATGAGATGTTCTGCAGGAAGAAGCTCGCAAAACTACTTCAAAATGGTTTTTCAAAATGATTTTCAAAACTGCTTTTTAAAATATTTTAGCCTTAAAATTATCTTTTCAAATGATTTTCAGAAAAATGTTTTAGCCTTAAAATATTCTTTGTTTTTGTTTTTTAAAACATAGGAAAATTAGTTTATTTTACTCTAGAATCATTTCATCTTGTTTTCATTTCAATACCATTTTCAAAAGAAATTTTACATTATTTTTAACAAGGGGATGTCGACATCATTGGATACCCCATGTCGACATGGTGGCCGTTGAACTCAAAAGTTTCAATTTTAAAAAGAAGTGTCTATTCGTTTAAATCTCTTCATGGATGGTTATGACAGTTGGTACTTTATAAATAGCCTTCTCAAATGAATTTTGATATACAATTCTCATATTTTCTTCACTTCTTCTTCTCCACAAATCCATGTTCTATAATTATCATATTTTTAAGATCGTGCCGAAATTCTGCCAAATTGTCAAGTGAATCAAATTAGAATTTCATTCTTATTTGATTCTCTATTCTCTCTCGAAGATCAAAGTGCTATTCAGAGTAATAGGATCAATTTGTAATGAGAAGTTTATCGAGTCTCTATAAGGTGTGGTTGTGCATGGAAATAAATTGGGTAATCTTGTGGCCCGTAAATCAAGAGAATTTTCCCCGGACTCGTGAGACAGGAGTGTACCTCAAGGCCTTTATAAATTGAGGAGTGTAATCTCGACACTGGTTTAATAAAAATCAGTATAAGGTGGTTTGCCTTTGTACAGGAATGGATGTAGGGTAACTCTGAACCAGTGTAAAATCTGGTGTGTTCTTTCCCTTTACTGCTTTTTATTTACTTTCTGCATCTGTATTTGATTATGTGATTGTTCTATGATTAAGTTCTGCATTTGTTTGTGTCATAATTTCAATTTAGTTCATATAAGTCTTAGAATTCATTAAACACGATTCACCCCCTCCCCCTCTAGTGTTAAATTAGCCTTAAGATCCTTAATCCGCTGTCCCTTTCATATCTGTGTTCCATCTACTAATTTGATCCTTTGTGTTCAGTTTGTTTAATTGGGCCATAAGAGCACAAATTGACATCTTAGGCACACACCCTTTGTCCTAGATAGTCTTTGTCCAAATATTGTCTGCATGCTTTCATGTTATGAATAAGTTGATGGTATTGAGTAGGCACATAGTCTATGTTTTGTTTCCAATTGTTATTAGAAATTAACATAGATACTTTCTTGTTATATCCACCTACAATAGACATAGCATTCCAATCTGCTTTATCTATTAAAGAAGATCCATTAATCCATGGATCAAACCATAAATTAGTGCTGTCCCTATTAACAATATTCCTATTTATGAGTCCTTTGCACCACTGTCTTGCTCTAGGTAATTTTTTCCAAGTATAAGAGGTAGTGGTATTCAGGTAGCAGTCCAGAGGTTAACTTTTCTACAGTACTTATTTTGTATCCATTTAGCCCAGAGAGATTCACCATGAATACATTTCCACAGTATATTAGCTACCACTGCTTTAGATACTTCTTCAATTTTTCTATACCAATTCCACCTTCATTTTTTGTTTTACACACATCTTCCCAGCTCATTTTATGAGCCTTAAATTTCCACAAAAAGTTAGCACACAAGCAATTGATTCCTTGAATTACTATTAACGGGAATTGTGTAAACTGAAGCCAAAACTACAACAAAGGATATATGACAGTTTTTATTAATTCAGCTCTATCACTGATATTTAGCATCTTACTGTGCCAATGACTGAATTTTTATTAATTTTTTCTATCAGCCATCCAAAATCCCTTGCTCTTAATTTATTATTAGATAAAAGAATGCCCAAATATATAATTGGCAGACTTCCAATGCTGAAATTTAGAATGCCGGCTATTTGATATTTGTTTATGGCACCTTTACTAAAAAATAGCATGGATTTTTTGTTGTTTAATTCCAGCCTTGCTATGTTATTCAGATCTTGAAAAATATGCTTGATACACTTGGCATTCCCAATGGTAGCTTTGGTTAAGATTAAAATATCATCTGCATATATCAAATGCGCAATCATAGGTTCGGTTTGGTATACGGGAACTATATTACCATTGAAGTAGTCCATATCTAAATATATAGTCAGGAGTTCCATAGCAATGGCAAATAAATATGGCGAGAGGGGGTCACCTTGTCTTAATCCTCTCGAGCTGTTAGTGAGACTATAGGGTGAACCTTCTATTAAAAACGAAAAAGAGGGAGTAGAAATACATTCATATATAAGATCCAAAAATGGTAGAGGAAAGCTTATTGATATTAGAATATGATGAATAAATCCTCTATTAATTTTATCATAAGCTTTATGCAGATCAATTTTCAGGCATAAATTGTTAGATTTTTTCCTACTGAATCCTCTAACCATTTCATAAGCTAGTAGGGAGTTTTCTGTGATTACTCTACCAGGAATGAAAGCATTCTAATTATATGAGATAAGATCATTCATGTATTGCTTCATTCGATTACATAGAAGATTTGCTAGTATTTTATATGAAACATTGCAAAGTGAAATAGGTCTAAAATCAGTCATATCAACTGCATTCGGTTTTTTTGGGATGAGGCGTATAATTGTATGATTGATTTCTCTTATAATTTCCCTAGATTGAAGTACACTATTCATAGCATTACAGAAGTCATATTTGATTTCCTCCCAATGGATTTTATAAAATTTCGAATTAGTACCATCTGGTCCAGGGGAGCTATTGTCATTTATCTATAAAATAGCAATTTTAACTTCCTCCAGTAGAAAAGGTTTACAAAGATTAATTCTTGTATTTTTGGGTGGGATTTTCTTGGAAGTTATGACTGGAAATTGGTATGTGTCTCTTGATGATGAGAAAAGATCTGAAAAGTAGTTTATAGCCGAGTGAGCAATTTTTTTTGATGCTGATGACTAAGAACCATTGTCATTAAGAATGTGACTACTCCCTCTAGTAGGTTTAAGAACACTGATTTTGGAAAAGAAAAATTATGTTCGTTTATCTCTTTTTGTCAACCAGTTAATGTTCATTCTTTGCTCATTTTCAATCACAATATTCCTCATTTTAACATGAATCTGGTCATATTTCATATTGTACTGTTCCATAAGTTTGTTGTTTAAAGGATCGTGAACTAATTGATTGTAAATATCATTAGAATCTTCCTTTAATTTATCCAGTTCTGAATATATATTTGTTTTATTTGAAGCCTAGGATTTTAAAGCGGCCTTCACATTCTTTAATTTGCAAAGAAATTTATGAAGAGCATTTCCTGCAAATTCCTGTTCCAGAGCATGCTGCAAGGTGGTCTGGTATCCTCTTTGTAGGTGCTCTGAATTATTGTACTTGAAAGGTATGCAACTTCTCCTTTTATTCCGAGTTGAGAGCTTAATCATGAAAGGAGTGTGATCACTTAAGGAGTGATTTCCAAAATTTATGCCATATTGGTTGAACTTGTCAGACCAAAAGTTATTTACAAAAACCCGATCTATTTTACTATGTATAGAGAAGTAAAGGCTGACTCTCCATGTATAGTGATTTCCAGTGAATTCTGGTTCAAGAAGTTTAGAATAAGATATACAATCTAAAAATTCTTAATAACCCATAACATTATAGATACCATTATTCATTCTATCAATAGGTGATAAAATAGTGTTAAAATCGCCCGCCACAATCCATGGAAGCTTAACACTCATAGATTGACATATAATATACTTCCATAGATCTTTTTTGCCTCGTTTCCTCGTTAAAGGCATAAACCATGGTACACAGCACACTTAGTCCACTAGAATTATGCAAGATACGTGAAATGTACTGTTCATTCATGTGTAGAATAATATTAGACCACTGTGTAGAGACCCAAAATATAAGAATACGACTTTTCTGATCATCTAGAATAGTATGCGAAAATTTCCATTTAGAATGAATATTTGCCATAAATCTATCAATATTATCTAAGGATGGTTTATTTTCAAGAATGCTAATGAAAGAGAACCTGTTGCATTGCAGTAATCTAATTATTTCCAAATGTTTGGCTGGGGCATTCATACCCCTAATGTTCTAGATTAGGAACTCCATCTATTGATTGTTTTCAGGATTGCTACTGGATTCTAGGGGAGTAGTAGTCCTTAATGATTTGGCTTTTTTTGATTTTTTGTTCTTGCCTTTCAGTTGATTAACAAGGGTGTGCCATGAAGTGTTGTCAATAACATCAGAATTGGTTGTGGCATTAAATTCAAAGGAGGCTTCATCTGACCTGATTTTACGCGTATTACTACGTCTGGCATTTCTTAAAGAATTAGAGTTTTTCTCTATAGTATCAAACTTTTTATCCACCTCAGAAGGATCTTCAGAAATTTCACTTGAGTCACAATTGAACTCCTCTGTGTCTTTATGCTTGTATTGTAAAAAAATTGTAATTCTAAATTCATAGCTTTCTAAACTGATGTTGTAATTATAGTCGAACCGAATGTGTTCGGCTGTACATTTTGACTTTCGTCAGGTCGATTTTGAATATAAACAATGTTACTTACCTTTTGAATATTAATATCTTTTGATTGCTCCTTTTCTAAAATGTCTGCAGTCGTTTGATTATTAGTACGAGTTGATTTGGTAACCTGAATATTATCTGCTTGATTTTCTACATTATTCCCACCATTGTCGATTATCATATCAGAGTTGTCCGTATTTTGTGTTAAGTTACTCATTTTTGGCATCCGAACTTTATTAAATTGACAATTACTATCGGCATGACCAAAACCTGAGCAGTTCGAACATATCGATGGTTTCCATTCATAAACCACTTCTTGCCAAATCGTTTTGTCATCTTCAGTTGCTATAGGAATTTTACTAGGGAATTTGAAGGAATTATTAATTTCAATTAACACACTAGCGTAAGCAATTTTAATCATACCTTTAGTGAATTTATATAATCTAATTGGGGAACCAAGAACCGAGGCGATATGACTAATCCTTTCTTCTGTCCAATAATCAATAGGAAGATTAGAGAATCATATTCAAATCGGAATTGTATGAAGAAGTTCTTTGTTGAGCTGCATTCTCAAAGACCACCTTTTCATCATTATCAACTTTTTATTATAGTAATAAGGATCTCCTTCCAAAATTTTGTCACAATCTTGTTTTTTGTTGAATTTTATCACATAAAATCCATTTTCTTTAGAGTAAATTGAGAATTCATCTTCTGGCTTCTAGACTCAGAGGATATAGTCTTTGAAATACAGATAATATGGTTTAGCACCAACTACATATACCACTATGGCATTGTCACATTGCTTTTTAGCGTTTTGAACAACCACAATGGGCATTTTGGCACATTGCATGAAGTTTAATTCTCGAGGCTAATAGAATTTTAACGGGATAGAGATTGGGGTATTGTTACCTTTTACCACTTCATTCCATGCCCGATTGGATGAGGTAGAAAAATTCCACCTATTGGGAGTAGATCTGTTAACAGCTTGTGGACAACATTACTGTTGGAGGTATTGAGATTATGATTTGAAGTACGAGGAGACGGGTTAACACTTTTTTGTTGAGAATCACTGTTTTCAAAAACACCAGGCCAAGTTTGATATGAATGTTTAGGAGCACGCTTCCACTTAGGAGAAACAACCGTAGTGAAGCCTTCATCATCAGGGGGAAGATGCTGTTGGGGATAGAGGCGGAAAACCGGGCGTGAGTTCCATGAACGGTGGCGACGGATCAGGAGGGCGATTGACTGGTGATCGGTAGGCGAGGAAGATGTCATCAGAAGCGAAACTAAGGAGTGGCTGGACAGATCGAAGATGGGAGGGGAAGAAAGCAATAGCGGCGGCTAGGGTTACCAAAAGAAAGATATGACAAATTTTTGTACAATGTAGATCAAACATATATGCCCATTTTGTTGAAAGTAGAGTTACCGGAAGAAGATACATTTTATTGAAAGTAGAACCAAACTTAGACAGTTTCCTACATTTTTTCTTTCACAATAGTATAGACTAATCACCTAAATATAGACTGTTCAAACAAACAAATCAATAAATTAAGTTTGAAACATAGAAATAATTCTATATCTGTAGAAAATGAAATATAACAACTGGTAGGTGAAGACAAAAGTTATATATTGAGATTTGATATACTATGAGCATGGCATTTTGAATTCATCAAGCTTCCTTCATATTCGTTGCTAAATATTTATCTTATTTGCAGGTGTTTGAAAGAAGGATGCAAAAGTTGTGGTCTTCTTCTTAATGCAAACAACTAAATATGTGCTTATTTTTTAGTTCTGCTACTATTTTTTGGGATGTGCTTAAAACATTTGCTACTACGTTTTGGTTTATGTGGTTTAAGTGGTTTAAGCTATAAGATATTATGTATACGAGTATTTAATATGTTTAATATAATGTGTACATCTCTATATTTATTCTTTTACGATTCATGCGTTGTTTAAATGATTTTATGTTTAAAATGATTATTATTATGCATTTTGATATTGGTATTTAATACTGTAGTTTATGAATAGGATGCAGAAAATATTTGAATTGTGAACCGAAACCATAGCACTTGAAAACCGCTATAAATATTTAAGAGCACCGAAGCGCTATTAAATCTGTCAGTGTTAAAAATGCACACCAGAAAAAGCGCCATGGTATTATAAAAAGCACTATAAAAGAACACATCATAACGGAGTATAAGCGCAATTGTAGCTAAATCTTTATAGCAGAATTCTAGTATTGTGATAAGTCAACATCTACAATAACGTGTCCATATACAACGCTAATAATCCGCTATTAATATTTTTTTATGCAAATTATTAGTGCTATCTTAGAGAAAACAAAAAATATTTTTTGGCTAATAACGAATTTCATAGCGACAAAGTAGTGCTATAATAATAATCAATAACATAGAATACGCTGCTACAACATGCCTAAAATAGAGGAATTTTTGTGTAATTATATTCAAAAATTTTATAGCGCTTTTTATGCATTATAAGTTGTTCATGTTTTTAATAACAAGTCATTATAAAGCGTTTGTTAACCGCTATTATAGGATTTAATAGCGTTTTTGGCGCTATCTTAGAAAATACAAAAAAATATTTTGTGGCTAATAACGAATTTCATAGCGGGAACATGGTGCTATTATAGTAATCAATAACACATAATTTGCCGCTATAAAATTGTTAAAATAGCGTATATTTTGTGCTATTATAATAAAAAAATTTGTAGCGCTTTTTCTGCGTTATAAATTGTCCTTGTTTTTTTAATAACATGTCGTTATACAGCGTTTATTAAACCGCTATTATAGGCTTTAATAGCGTTTTTTGGCGCCATCGTAGGGTATTTTTATTGTAGTGATGCGTGTTCGACATTTAGAGAGAAGTCAATTTTTATGAAAATCTAGAAAATTTTAAATGATTTAAATTGCCTTTAGATTTTTTACGTAGTTAAATATATTAATTGTTATCTGAAATATGTTTTTATGATTAAAAATGATTTAATTTGATGGCCACAAAATCTCAAATTTTGACTCCAAAATTTGAAAATATAGTCGTTGTAACTTACTAAGTGCCTATTCATTTAAAAAAAAATAGTTAGAAATCGAATTTATCTCCAAATTTTTTACAAATTCAAGTATATATATCTTATACTTTTGTAAAAGATTTAATTAAAAAATTATTAATTTGTAGTTTCTGAGATTTAAAACACATTACCACATTCATTATTTTCTGCCCTGTTTTCAAAGTGCATATTCCGTTTTATGAAAGTTCTGAAAATTTAATATTTTTGATTGAAATATTTTTCGTAACTTTTAATACATAATACAAATTACAATAAAAATATAATTATTTCAAAGATAAATAATTTAGAATATTCTACAGATAAAATCATAAGGTATTTCAAAAATTATAGTGTCTTTTAATCTGAAAACTAGTTGTTATTTTTAGAAGGAAAACTTGCTATGTACTTATTTAAACCTTTTTGTTTATTTGGAACATTGAAGAAGAACTAAAATGTCTTCCTACGTAGTGAACTCATTGTTCCTTGTATATACAAATTAAGTAAAGTTTCAAAAATACTAACATAGCTTACATCTTCTATTCCGTATTATCGTTTCTACATCCAAAGGTTTGTCTTTAAGCATATATATCTGCGTTGTTGCTCTACCTTTCTCATGATCTTCCATCATGTCTTTTGAACATATATTATCTAAAACCTATTTATCCCTCTTGAATTTTGATGTATTACTCTCGAGTCCATGCTCTCCATTGGCCATATACTTGTTCCAACAATTAAATATTATTCCTTTCCAAAACATCAGCAGACTTTTCAACATAGTTAAATTCTAATCAATTTGAAAATTGCATACTAGTTCAAAAACATTACAATTAAGTATTTTAACTAAATCCTATTTCCCAAACATTACTTGTTATTTATACTTTTTAAAAATCAATTTATGATTTTATGAAAACCCTAGTGCTCGGGTACCAAATATCGCTTGTGGAATTATGGATTTTAAGGCAAATTAAACATTAGAGGAGGGTGAATAGTGCTTTTCTAGTTTTTAAAATCTTTTTAAATTTCTTTCAATTTCAATATTAAATCATAGATTTTCAATACAAGAATATATCAACAATTAATCACAAATGCGATGGTAGATAAAATTAAAAGCAATAAAGTAAAGTGGAGAGTTAGAGAGATGACACTACGAATTTTATACTATTTTGGATTTCTCTTACATCTAGTCTCATGCAATTGCTCATACAGATTTCTTTTCAATTGTCAATCTTTAAACGGGCAGAAGGCAAACTCAATTTGTAACGACCTACCTTTTTGGATGGTTTAAATCTATGATAAACCACACACGTCATACTCAACCATTCAAAAGAGCAGACTGTTATGGGGTAAATAAGAAAACCCAGGGAAAGAAAGAAAACAAATACAGAATCTCGCAGCAGAATGACAAAAATATAATAATCAAATAAACATTTTATGATGTTGTTTACAAATAACATTGACTAAACCTTTATAATACATATCAGAGTTACATACAACAAGAATAAATAATAAATAAATGCAGCGGAATAACATGCAGTGGAGTAAATATAATAAATAATAATATTTCAAAATATTCGTCTTCAACCTCTAGAAAGCAGTCTTCGATAAATTGAAAAGCTCAGACTGACCCGAGCCAATTGAAAAGACAAAACACTCGAGTCAGAACTAAAATATCTTATGTAAGTTAAATCAACAGTAAATAAATATCACCCACTTCTAGCATTAGGAGAAAATACACTGATTTTGATATTGTTTCAAAAATCTTAAACTCTTGAACGGATGAGTGGGAATGAAAAGTCTTAGCAATTGAAGAAGAAAACAACATTTCTAGCATAAAATCGGAAGAGTTAATAGGAAATCTCATGTTGTATGATGTTAATTTGTCGGCAAAACGAGTTCAAGTTTAAGATAGAAAAACAATAGCATTACAGGTCGAAAAAGATGAAGATGATATGGTATTTATAGCTACAAACTAGAAAAAATTCTAAAATCTAGAAAGAATGGAAAGTTAGGGAATAACGGAAACAATAAACCATCAATCTCAACTCTTAAATGCTACGAATGCCACAAAAAGGGGCATATGAAGAAAGACCGTCCAGATCGCAAGAAAGATAGAAAAAACTACAAAAGAAAAGGCGATAGATAGAAGAAGAAACAAGCTTTTTTAGTTACATAGGATGATTCAGATCCTCTTCCTCATCAGACAGCGACAGTGATTCAAAACAAGCCAACGTTGCTCTTATTTGTGAAATTTCAGATCCCACGGAGCATTCGAATAATCATTGGAAGTTGTTATCTGACGATATTTTATGAATGCAAAGAACATCTTTAGAAGACAGTATGCTCTTTTCAAATTCATCATTGGAAGAGCCTTTAATTCATCATCAAATTTGATATCCATATTTGTCAACTAATTTATTACATCTTGAAATTCGTTCAAATGTTGTGTCATGGACTTCTCTCCATCTAGACTTAACTAAACCAATTTCCAAATAAGAAAAGCCTTACCAGTAGCTCTTATCAACTGATATAAAGACATTAACTTGTCCAATAAAGCCTTTATAGGTTCACAACTAGCCATAGGGTGAAAAACTCGATCATCAAGGTACTTTTAAATCAATGCAACTGCCTTCCTTTCCATCTTCTTCTATTTACCCTCCTTTATATTTAAGGATCTTTTCCCATCACCTTCAACCAGCTCATGACGATCGGTTATATATAAAACATCATCCATTTTAGGCTTCCAAATACGCCAATTTTTCTCATTCAAAAACCTTTGAAAAGAAAATTATGTTTGACGTCTCAATAAATATTCAAATCAAAAATTACCCTTTGTTGTACGATGATCTAGCTCTGATACTAATTTTTTAGAATTATTGTTGCATAACACCTAGCAAAGGATAAAAATGTTACAGAAGCATATCCCAGAATCTTATATCACTCACGTCATAAGGGAAGAATATTAGATTAAAATAATAGTATTTGAACATAAACAAAAATGATGATTCCACATAAACCAATCAAAAGAACAACGCACAAGATTCCACCCAAATACTCATTATCTTCATTCTTAAAAAACAATTATTTACGATTGGTCCGCCAAATAAAAGTAAACAATACAAAAGTGAGAATCAATAACCTAACTGAGAAATATGCATATTCACATATGCCTATTAATTAAGGGAAATCCTAGTTGACCATGACCATTTCTTTCTTTGGTATATGTATTTCCTTTTATAAATGTGATTTTTTGATCACCTTAATTTAATAGTGCGTATTATTGGACCTGATATAAGTTTAAAGACTACTCTCTTTTAAAATAATGCATGTTGTATGCATGAATTATTGAAAATGTGTTTAAAGTATGAGAATGAAAATGGCCGGATAAAGTTAAGTATAAATGTCTTATATGTTTGATTTTATGTTGGGAAAACTATTTTTTGTACAGTTGTTAATTGTCAGCTTGGGTTTTCATAAAAGATAAGATTGAACCATGAAAGAGTTTCATTCCAAGCTTGATATGTCTAAAAATGTGAGGGTGACGGAAAAAATTGCACCTTTGGCTTTCTTTCTTTTTCTTTAAAAACTAAAAGAAGAAGAACCAACCAACAATTTCATAAGAACATTGAATGCCAATTATTTAATTTTGATTTAAAGTGTTTTATATAGATTCATTTCTTTTTATCTAATACATGCAATTTTTTGGTTTAAACTTCAGTGTGGTGAAAGAGATCAAATATTTCATATTAAGACGAATCACTTAGAAGAGACAGATGTTGACATTGGCCAAAAAATGAGGCAATTTGAAAATGGTTTTTCCATAAATCATTTTGACCATTTTAGAAATAAAAAACTTAAAGTGTTTTGATTGTTTTAACACAAAGCATGTGCAATCCTTATGTGGTCGTAGTATTCCTCAAAAATAATAAGAGACGCACTAAATATGTTGAAACTGAACGAAGTAATGTATTTCTCTGGAATTACTAATTATACCATTAATTATGATGTGAGAAGATACACTCATAACCCTTGTTTGAACTAGTGTATAATGAAAGAAGAATATATTTCTATTTCACACCTAAAACAATTAAGTAATTGGAAAATGAATGATCTTGTCCAAATGAATAAGATCAAAGAGAACTTAATGGCTCCCCTTTAAAGTATATTCAAAGGAAATTGGTTCTTGAATCTTTGGAACGAGCCTTGAGCCTAAAATACCATTAGTGGTCAAATACATTATCAAAAACCAAATTAGCAAAGGCATTTAGAAATGCCTCTTGAACTTTAACTAGACCTAAAAACTATGTATTTTTGCCCCACAACTATGAGAGGCAAATGAATATCTGCCCCCAAAAATGTAGGCTCTATTGCTAAATAGAGGCAGATTTGTTTTTAAATTTGCCTCTAATGTATGCAGACCCAAACACCAAAAGCACATAATTAAAGACAATCACAAGTGCCTCTAAAATTTTTAAGGCATTTATTATTTCCTCTCATGTAAAACTAGTTACATGACCTAAAAAATATGTACTGTCCTTTGTAAGTGCCCCTGTTGAATAAAATATTATAATATGATATTCAGCGTGTTATACATGGTTAAATATATAACTCATATTACTGTTAAATTTTGGCGACACTATATGAGGATTTGTAGAGGTCGGAAGTAGCTTCGTAACGGAGAAAACAGTTCGCAAATCGGAGTTCGGAGGTGAAAGTTAGAAGAGAAAAGGCAAAGTGGGGGATGTTTGGGGCAGAAACTTCTTTCAGACGTCTGACCAAAAGGGTCAGGCGTCTGATTTGGACAGAAATGCTCCCAGAGCATTCTGTCAGACGTTTGATCTGAAGCGAATTCGCTCCAGTGAGTTAAACCAGACGTCTGACCTTTTGGTCAGACGTCTGAAACAGTTTTCGTCTGTTTTTCACGTACGAACTTAGGTGAAAATTTATGGTATCTGCAGGGGCAATTTTTAAACATTGCCTAGGGTTTCTATTCTCCTATATAAGCTAGCTTCGAGTTTCAGATCTGTGTGTGTGCAAGCAACCAAAAGAGATTAGCCTCCATTAAATTAGGGTTTATCAAAACCTAATTTTTCTTCGACTCTCTTATCCACAAATCAATTCTAAATAGAATCTTGATCATTTTATTCATTCTCTTGTACTCTTCTCATTAATATTAATAAAAGCTCTCTCTTAAAGTGGATGTATACTAACACAACGTTAGTGGAACCGCTATAAATCCCTTTCTGATTTATTTTTCGTTATTGCTTTGATTTCTATATTGCTTGTTTGGGATTGTGATTGCTTTTGGATCGATTGAGATTGAAATTGCGTCGTTGATTGGATGTTTTTACACTTCTTACCACGATTCCGTCTTCCGCTATGCTTGTGGGGTTTCGATTTGAGTGGTCTCGTGTTGGAATCTCGCACCAACATTTGGTATCAGAGCATTGATGTTGGTAGGTGGTTGTAGAAATGCCTGAATCAAGTAGTAACTCTAGTAGCTCCTTAATAGGTAATCCAAGTAGTGTAGCTCCTTATGTACGTGGTTTGTGCGCAGCTTCAGGATCAAAATTGGTACTCGACAAGTGGAATGGCGATAATGCTTTTGAAAAATGGCAATGGAAGATGAAAGCAGTTCTAAGGAGGAATCGGGTGCATTGGGTAGTGTTTGACACACATTTATTGCCAACAGACATCTCAAATGTTGAGAGAGAGGAGATGGAAGAGTGGGCATTCACTACACTTCAACTTTCTATGGGAGAGAATGTTATCTATGAAATTAGTAGTGAGACAACCGCCAAGGGTATTTGGGATAAGTTGGAGGAATTGTATATGAAGAACTCACTGACAAATAGTTTGATCTTGTTGCGAACGTCCTTCACCTATAAGATGAAGGAAGGTACTTTGCTAAAGGAGCACTTAAACATTTTTGATGATTTGCTAGTGAAGATGAAGGCGGTAGATTTGAAGATTGAGGAAGAGCAAAAGGCAATGATATTGTTGTGTTCGTTGCCAGATCGCTATACAGGTTTCTTAAATAGTTTGATCTACAGCCGGGATACATTGACTCTTGATGATGTCAAGACGGTTCTTCTTAACGAGAAGTTGCGGGATCAAATGAAGGAGTTAGGTGATGGAAGTATTGGTGCTAGTAGTGGTCATGGTTTATTTGTGGAGAAAGAGAGGTATGTGAAGAAGGAGAACCGGGGGCGTTCTAAATCAAGGAATCCCGATTGGAGAGGAAAGTGGAAGGAAAGAAAAGGCAACTGCTATATTTGTAGGAAGCCCGGTCATTGGAAGAATGAGTGTCCGGACAAGGAGAAGACAAATAAGGAAGTAGCATCTTCATCAATAGCGGTGGAGTGTGCACTTGGTGACGGAGAAGTAGATGTTTTATCGGTAGTAGCGTCGGATGTTTCAGGTGGCGATTAGGTGCTCGATTCTGGGGCGTCTTATCATATGACGCCAAATAGAAATTGTTTCTCTTCTTACATAGACAAAGAAGGGAATTCAATTGTTATGGGAAATGGTGCTATTTTCAAGTCAAAAGGCATTTGTTCCGTGCAAATTCGAATGTTTGACGGAGTGGTTCGTACTCTCACTAATGTGCGCTATGTCCGGGACTTAGGAAGTCTCTTATCTCTCTGGGGCAGCTGGATTCTTTAGGTTGTAAATCACTATTGAGAGTGATGGCTTGCGGGTTTCGAAGGGGGCACTTGCGGTGATGAAGGGCGCAAGGACTCATGGCATTTATTTGCTCTAAGGAGTGACTGCAGAAGGTGAAACTTGTATAGGAGTTGATAGTTCTCGTGGCTTGGATGCGACTAGGCTGTGGCATTTGAGGTTGGTTCATGTCTCGGAGAGGAGTTTAGATGTTCTTCGGAAGAGAGAGATGATTGATGGAGAAAGTTTCAACAAGTTAGAGTTTTGCGAAGAATGCGTCATGGGGAAGCAAACTAAAGTTTCATTCAGTGAGGGAAAGCATGATTCGAGAAGGATTCTTGAGTATGTTCACAAGGAAGTTTGGGGACCTACAACTGTAGCTTCTTTAGGTGGAGCTCGCTATATATTTCCTTTATAGATGACTTTTTTCAGAAAGTTTGAGTGTATGTACTGAAGGCCAAGCCGGCATTTGCAAAGTTCAAAGCATGGAAGGCTCTTGTTGAGAACGAGAGTGGAAAGTCTTTGAAGGTTCTAAGGTATGACAATGGCGGAGAGTATGTTTTCAGAGAATTTCTGGAGTATTGCAAGCATCATGGTATTCGGAGGCATTTTACTACACCTGGAGATCCGCAATCAAATGGTGTTGTGGAGAGGATGAATCGTACTCTACTTGAGAAAGCTCGATGCTTGAGATTGACATCGGGTTTGGCGAAGGGATTTTGGGCTGAAGCTTTGTCAACCGCAGTGCATATTATTAATCGAATTCCGTGCTCAGCTATTGGTAACAAAATTCCAAAGGAAGTGTGGAAAGGAAAGAGCATTGACTTGAGTTATCTTCGTGTGTTTGGCAGTCCGGTTTATGTGCATGATCCGGGAAATGATAAGCTTGAACCAAGAACTTTCAAGGGGGTTTTGCTTGGCTATACAGACGGTGTAAAAGGCTATCGGATTTGGAATCCGGAAACGAAGAAGGTAGTGAATTCTTGTCATGTTACTTTTGATGAGTCGGCGATGTTCAAGGAGAATGTGAGCTCATCGGATGTTCCGGTTTTGGTTCATGATGAATCAAAGGAGAAGGAAATTATTTCCACATTTTGTCCAAGAAATAGAGAGAGTAGAGTAGTTGGAGATGCTTGTGAGGAAGTAGCGGTTGATGTTACATCACATAGTCCACATGGTGCCTCTAGTAGTGTTGGTGATGTACATGATTCTAGAGAAGATTCGGTTCAAGGTGGAGCTAAAGGGAGTTTAGGTGATGGTATTGCTACTCGAGTTAGTCGTCGTACTATATGACCACCCGAAAGATATGGTGATTGGAACTGTCTTAGCTTTTGTGATAATTTGGACTATGCTCTTCATGTAGTCCAAGATGACTCGATGGACCTTGATGATGCAATGAAGTCGAGTGATAGCTCGAAATCGATTTGTGCCATGGAGGAAGAGATGTAATCATTGTTGAAGAATCAAACTTGGGATTTGGTTCCACTTTCTAAAGGAAACCGTGCTATTAGGTGCAGATGGATACACAAGGTGAAGGACGACGGAAGATGCAAAGCTAGGCTAGTGGCTAAGGGGTTTGCACAAAGGAAGGGAAAGGAGTATGATGAGATATTCGCACCGGTTGTGCGTCATACTTGAAAGAAGCTATGCAGTAGGATCGTATAATATGGAATAGTGGAATGGTCTAGGTAGATAGCAATAAGCAGTAAGTAAAGTAGACACAAGACTTTATACTGGTCCGGACCTCTTGTCCTACGTCCAGTCCCTAAGCTCCTCTTAGGAATTCAACTAATCAACAACCCTCACTTAACTCGGAGGAATAGTTTTACAACTTACCGAACAACCGAACGGGATTTCTTGTCTCAACAATCGAAGAGGACTTCAACTAAATACAAAGAGTACTTCTGACTTGTTGTGTTCTTGATAACACTAATGAGTCTAATTGAGTACAACTTTCCTATAATCTTATCCTCAAGAATATGAAATGTGTTTATGAAGATTTAGTAAATATAAATTGCTATGAATCAAAAGAGTATTTAAGATAAATGAGAGATTCAAGCAATTGAAGTGGTTTGTGATTGCTTTTGAAAACATAAGAAATCTGAAAATATGATCAAGATAATAGAGAGATTAAGCAATTAGAATTCGTAATTTGCAAATGATAGAATCATGTATTTATAGGTGTAGAAGAGGTGTATCTATTTGCAAAAGATCCAGGCAAGAGATGCATCCATTACCATTGAGAACGGTTGCAAATCCTGAGAAGAAGTAGGTGTCTTTTCATAAAAAGTTCCCAGGTTTGAATTCAGTCGACTGAAACTGTGCATGTTGTAATTCTGTAACAGGTTCAGTTGACTGAAATTTCCTGTTCAGACGACTTAACTGGTAGTTTCTACACCGTGAACACTTAACTAAAAATTAAGGTATGAAATATGTTCTTGTGTTTGTGCAAGCTTCTTGAGGATAGATTTTAACAATAAAACTAAGACTAAGACCTATATATAATAAGTACTCATGATATCCTTGGTCTTCATAGTCCTTCCTTTAGCTTTGCACATATCTCTTCCTTTTTGTTGAAGCACATTGTCATTGATCAAAATATAGCATATCAACATTCTCCCCCTTTTTGATTGATGAAAATACCTATGTTTGTAGAGATGCAATTACCTTTCCTCCCCCTAAATATATGCACTATCTTTCCTACAAAACAAAGTTAGTGACATAGACTTTTCTCCCCTTTGTCATCGACAAAAAAGAAGTAATAATTTGTAGAAGTATATAATTGTCAAACAAAGCAACCACATACATGCATAACCATACTGTGAATCATACAAACCATAGAGTACCATGAATAACAAAAGGCTATTTATACAAGCCTTTTCAGAAGTGTTTCAAAATTAACAAAGAGTTCCGGAATCAAACCATCAAAATGATCAAGGATCCCTGTCCCAATTATAAGAGTCTTCACATTCTCCTTCTGGTTCACGAACAACAGGGTCACCGGTTGGTTGTCTAAAAGCTCCTCCTCCTTGACCACCACTATTACCACTAGTGCTGCTGCTAGGATTCTCTCGGAAGATGTCCATGTGAACGTTGGAGCGGGGCGCTTGCCGCATGAGGTAGAAGCAGAAGTGGTGCTGGTGCATGAAATGGCATCCCATAGTTTGTTGAAGAACCTTTTTACCCTATCAAGTTTGTGATCAACCTTTTAGAGACGAATATCAAGGATTTATTGATTCCTTGATAGAATTTCCAACGATTGATTTGTAGTAAAATCTGGTTGAACAAGACGGATTTTATCATCTTGATCAAGAGGTTCTCGTTGTGGAGCATGAGGTTGGTGAGATTCTTGTTGACGTGCTTCCCATTCGGCTAGAGACATGATACGAGGAGGACTTACCGGTAGTTGCATGAGGCTTATAGTCCGATGGTTGATTTGATGAACCATCATATTTTCTGAGTTCGATAGTGGCGTAAAAACGTTTAGGAGAAGTCACATTATGTGCTCGCCAAAATATATCGTTCTCATTTTCCCATTGTTGAAGGAAAGAAATTCATCAAGTATCAATTGCACCCAATTTACTTTAATATTTCCCCATATAGCATATAGTGCCCGGTAGTTATTCGGGTACACTATTTCATAGGAGCCGGTGTGTGGGGTAATGGTCCTCATAAGAGCTTTGTGTACAAGCCTAGCTCTTGGTCTTAAGGAGGTGGATTTGATATCTTGGTTATTGATCTCATCCTCTAAAAATTGATGATTTATATTATCATGAATATGAGGATTGAAATCTATTTCCTCAATCTTTCTACCAACATTTAGGGATCCTAGAATATGAGCAATGCGATCAAGTGAAAACCATACCTTTTTCCTGCATACCATACTCTAAACACCGTCATTCGGATTTTGTGGA
The DNA here is from genome assembly GCA_030765085.1 of Allium cepa. Taxonomy (NCBI): domain Eukaryota; kingdom Viridiplantae; phylum Streptophyta; class Magnoliopsida; order Asparagales; family Amaryllidaceae; genus Allium; species Allium cepa. The sequence continues at coordinate 8,855,546 of CM060941.1, forward strand.
GTTTGGTGTCCGAGGTTGAGGTTGGCATAGAATAATTTGACCATAATATGATTGATGGCATGGTCATTACGATTAATGTCTAAAAGTGATGTCAAACTTGCCTAGTCTGTTAAAGCTTGAATATTGTAGGTTTGAAGACCTTGGAAATCAACAAATGAATGCTCGAAGATCCTTGACTTCTTCATCTTGTTCCAGTGACCGCAACTCCATTATAAAGCCATTGAGCAATTTGAGCATCAATTGGCTCGGAGGAGGTCGAAGTTGAAGCTCTAGAACGTTTAGGAGCATAATTGTGGAAATTTTGAGGAAGAAATTGAGAAAAAGTAGAAATTGGGTGCTAGGGTTTTCTTAGAAATGGGGAAGATGAAGTTTGAAAACGGTAAAAATAAAAGTAAAAATGAAAAAGATGGCTAAGTAGGGTAAAAAAAAACTTGGTAAACTGCGTTCAGTTGGCTGAAATTTTCCGTTCAGTCGACCGAACTGGAAGCCGAAAGTTTTCTGGCTAAAATTCAGTCGATTGAATAGAGATTTTCAATCGACCGAACTATTGGCTGAAAGTTTCTGTCATATATTTAGTCGACCGTGCAGAACTATTCAGTCGACTGAATTTTGTATTTTTGGTTTTTCTTGACTTTTTGAATGCAAATGTTTTATTTAATGAAATAATTACAATTATATAGTAATATTATGATATAACAACATTATTTTGACCACAAAACCATCATTTCTTTGGGGATGGAGTCTTCTTCTTTGGTGTTTTTTACCCCTCGTTCGCCATATAGTTCTTGTCCCATGAATTCGGGCTATATTGAGGTATTTGTGGCGATACACAAGGGTTTATCGGATAAATTGATGTACGATATGAAGAAGATGGATCAAACGAATTAACTAGTCGAGGTAAGGGCTCACTCACATATTTTTTCTTCAAGCTGCAAAATTTTAAACCAATTTGCTCAAGAAAGCTTATGCGTTTAGCCGTTACTTTCTGTTTAAAATACAATTCATGTTGAAGGTCTATTTGCTGCTGTTGATAATGATGAATTTCATCGATCTTTTCCTTCGTATCTGGAGAGATAAATAGCACACGTCTGGCCTTCTTGGAATCCGTTGTATACCCAGTTCGATAATTTTCCCATTTATAAACAGACTCGTGTTTTAGTGTTGGCGTAGGAAGATGCGGCGATGCAGCTGAGCTATCAGTTGAGAAGGTTATATTGATGGATGAGTTTGATTTGTTGGAGGACATTTTTCTACCGAGTTTGAAACTTTTTGTTTTTTTTAAAATCATATGTGTGTGTATATATATAATGAGAGTTTTTTTAAAAAAGTGTGGTGTAGAATCAATAAGAATTTAGAGCCAAAAGTTGAATTATTGGTTAATAATTTACTTTGAAATGAATGGTCTTAGAAGGATGTTTTAGTTTATGAAATATTTTGTATCTAATTCAAATGTATAAATTAAATGATTAAGTTTTTTAAACCCATAGTTAAGTGAAATAAATTCATGTCTGACTTTTGTTTAGATGAAGTATATTCTAGCTAATTAAAGTATGAGATATATTATCATGTATTATATTCCATACCATTATAATTCTTGTTATTAAATATCTTTGAAAGATATTATTCCTAATTCCCTTCATAATTTTATAAATGAGTTTTCTAGTAATGGTTCAGTAAATATATCGGCAATTTGATTTTTGGTAGAAACATATTCTAAATTGATAATTCCTTTTTCGATATTGTCACGTAGAAAATGGTGACGAATATCAATATGTTTTGTACGAGAGTAATTTACCGGATTTTTAGATAAATTTATTGTACTTTTATTATCACAGTATATTGTAGAATTTGTTAAATTTATATTAAAATCTTTAAGTGTTTGTTGCATATATATGACTTGAGTACTAGCTAAAGCGGCAGATATATATTCCGCTTCACAGGTTGAAAGCGAAATACAATTTTGTTTCTCACTAAACCAAGATACAAGTGATTTTCCAATGAAATGGCCTATACCACCTGTACTTTTTCTATCTGTTCGAGATCCACCAAAATCAACATCACTAAATGAAACTAACTCGAATGGACAATTTTTTGGATAGAAAAGACCAAAGTCCTAGTATTATTAAGATATTGCATAATTCGTTTTACGGCTCTTAAATGTGATTCTTTAGGATTAGCTTGAAAACGTGCAGATAAACATACACTCATCATTATGTCTGGTCTACTAGCGGTTAAGTAAAGTAAAGAGCCTATCATACTTCTGAACAACTTTTGGTCTACACTCTTGCCATTTTCATCTCGATCAAGATGAGTTGTGGTACTCATAGTAGTAGGTTTACCAGAAGTGTTTTCCATTCCAAAACGTTTAATTAGATTAGCATAATATTTTTCTTGGTTTAAGAAAATCCCATTCGTTAATTGTTTAATTTGAAGTCCGAGAAAATAAGATAATTCTTCCATATGTGACATTTCGAACTCCTTAGTCATTATATTTGAAAATTCTTTACACGATTTTTCATTAGTTGATCCAAATATAATGTCATCTACATTTATTTGAATTATTAAAATGTCTTTAGTAATGTTTTTAATGAATATAGTTTGATCTACTTTTCCGATTTGAAATCCTGAATCTAGTAGATAGCTCTTAAGTCTCTCATACCAAGCACGAGGTGCTTGTTCAAGACCATATAATGCTTTCTTTAATTTATATACATGATCCGGATATTTTTCATGCACGAATAAAGGGGTTTGTTCTACATATACATTTTCTTTTATAAAACCATTTAAGAAGGCACTTTTAACATTCATTTGATAAAGTTTAAAATTGTGAAAACAAGCGAAGGCTAATAAAAAATACGTATTGCTTCAAGTATTGCAACTGGAGCAAACGCTTCTTCGTAATCGACTCCGTCTTCTTGATTATAGCCTTGTGCTACTAATCTTGCTTTATTTGTAGTAATATTTCCAAATTCGTCTGATTTATTTTTATAGACCCATCTAGTACCAATAATTGATTGGTCATCATGACGAGGAACTAACTCCCAAACATTATTCTGGTCAAACTGATTTAACTCTTTTGCATGGAAATAATCCAGTATTCATCTGTTGAAGCTTCTTTTGAATTTTTAGGCTCAATAGTTGAAAGAAAAGCAACATGACCCATTTGGTTTAGTTGACTTCTTGTTTGAACTTGCGAATAAATCTCTCCAATTATATTTTATGTAGGATGATCTCGTAGGATTCTAGGAGGAGATCTAATTTGATTGTTATTGATTCGATTAATATTTTCGTTATTTTCAAAACATATTTTTTATGTGTTGGACTTAATTTCTTCATCATCTTTGATGATTGAATTTTTATTAAAGTTTTCATCAAAGGATACATGTAAACTTTCTTCTATTACATTTGTTCGTTTATTGAAAACACGATATGCCTTACTTCGTTCTGAGTAACCTACAAAAATACCATGGTCAGCTTTTGGATCAAATTTTCCAAGTTGGTCTTTTGTGTTAAGAATAAAACATTTTGACCCAAAGATTTTAAAGTACGAAATATTAGGTTTTCTTCCATTAAAAAGTTCATATGAAGTGTTTTTATCAAAGGTCGTATGGAAATACGATTGAATACATAGCACGCAGTTGCTACAGCTTCTGCCCAAAAATGCTTTGGTAATGTACTTCTATTTAATAACGTTCTTGTTCATTCTTGAAGAGTTCTATTTTTCCTTTCTACAACTCCATTTTGTTGTGGAGTTCTAGGAAATGAAAATTATGATTTATTCCTTTCTTTCTACAAAATAATTCAAATGATTCATTTTCAAATTCGCCTCCATGATCGCTCCTTATATTTTTGACTTTTAAATTCTTAATATTTTGAATTCTTTTAACAAATTTTTTGAAATAATCAAACGTATCACTTTTGTTTTTCATAAATATCGTCCATGTGTATCTTGAGAAATCATCAACTATTACAAAAACATATCGATTATGGTTAATAGATTGAACCTGTGTTTGTCCGAATAAATCCATATGTAATAATTCTAATGGTTGTAAAGTTGAAATAACTTTCTTAGATTTAAAAGATGATTTAGTTAATTTTCCTAATTAACAATCATCGCAAATATTATTTATTTTAAAATTTATTTTTGGTAAGCCTTTGACTAATTCATTTTTTGAAAGTTTTTGAATAGATTTAAAATTAATATGACAAAATCTTTTTGCCATAACCAAGGATCATTATCTTTGACCATTAAACACATATCTTTATTATTATTAATTTTCATGTTTAAAACATAAATATTTCTATCTCTCTTTCCTTCAAAAATAAGATTTTGATTTTGATCAAAAATACAACATTTATTTTCAGAAAAAGTTATTTTAAAACCTTTGTCGCATAATTGACTTATGCTTAATAAATTGTGTTTTAAGTTTTTAACTAAAGAAACATTTTTAATATGGGGTAAATTTGATATACCGTAGTTGCACACATCTCCTTTGCCAATGATGAAACCTTTTGAGTTATCTCCGAAGGTTACAGAGCCACCATCAAAGTATGAAATATTTGTAAGCATTTCTTTGCCTCCGGTCATGTGTTTTGAGCAACCACTATCCAAAATCCATTTTCTTTTGTTCAGTGGGACCTGCAAAAAATATTAATAAATATATTGGTACCCACCTTTTAATAGGGTCCTAAGAGTTAGATCTTAGGAAACCAAACCCAAGTGGGTTTAGTATCCCTTTTATAAAGATAATTACTATTTTTGTGAACTGTTTCTATAAAGGAATTTATATATTTGTTCCAAATTAAATTATTGTTTGTTTTCGGAACCTATATTTTGATTTTCTTTTTAGTGTGTCTTGGTATGTTATTTTTCAATACTATACTATGTTTTGAATTATCTTCCTTCTTAAAATTAGCATTTTTTCTTTGGAAGAATTTTTGATTCCTTTTTAAAACCTAATCCATTTTTATTTGAAGATGATTGAGAATTTTCGAGAATTTTAGATAAATTTTCTCTTCCCTTATTAAAATTAGAAACAATTTTAGTAATGTTATCTAATTTAATTTGAATAGTATTTTCTAATTCAACTTGTTTTAGTTTATTTTTTAAATTGTGATTTTCAGAAATAATTTCATTATTCTTTGTCTTTTGAGTTTCAATTTCTTGGCTCAAAAGTAAAAGTTGACTATCTGAGTTGGAGAGAGATTCTTGAACTTTTTCAAGTTCTTCTTCCAATATTTTTTTCGTCTTTTAACATATCTCTTTCAAATTCAGCTTTGTTCTGATTTTCACGTGTCTCCTTAAGTTTCTTTTTGAGAATTTTTAAAGTATTTAATAATTCAGTGTTTACTTCTATTAAATCATCATAAGGTAAATCACTAACCTCAGATTCTTGAGCCATGAAGCGCAAATTTGCTTGTTCATTGTTGCTATCACTATCACTATCTGTTGAATCTGAATCGTCCCATGTGATAGAAAAAGCCTTGTTTTTAAATTTGTCTTTCTTATTCTTGTTGTTGAAGATTTTCTGATTCTCCTTCTTTAGCTCCGAACAGTCTTTTATCATATGACCTTTCTTGTGACAATAAAACATTCCATATTTGAGGATGAAGGTTTGTTCAAGAAATTCTTTTTGAAACCGTTTTTATTTTCTTTTCTATATTTTAAGAATTTCTTGAAATTTTTGGCAATAAATGCTAGATCCTCATCTTCAGACTCCGATTCTTCCTTTTCTGCGTGAAAAGCCACATTTTTTCTTTCCTGTGCTTGATCATTCTTAGCTTTCATGTTAACTTCATAAGACATAAGGTTTCCAATTAATTCTTCTGGTTTCATTGTAGATAGATCGTTTGCTTCCTCGATTGCCAAGACTTTTCTCTCACATTCATCAGTGAGTGAATTTAGGACCTTAGATACAATATCAAAATCCATATACTTTTCTCCTAATCCTATTAAGGCATGATGAATGTCTTGAAATCTCAAGTACATGTCATTGATGGATTCATTTTGTCGCATTCTAAAGTTTTGGAACTGGTTCTTTAGCATGGAGATCTTTGTTTGTTTGACCTTGTTTGTGCCTTCATGTATGGTTCTAAGTGTATCCCATATCTGATGTGCAGTAGTACAAATGCTAACACGATTGACTCATTTCTATCCAAAGCGCAAAATAACATATTCATAACTTTGGCATTTGCACTAGCTTCATTCTTCTGAGTTTGTGTCCATGCAAGGTAATCAGTTGTGGGTACAACGAACTCTACTTGAGTTGCATTCCAGGCTTCAAAGCTTGTTGCTTGCATATAATTCCTCATCCTTGTAGCCCAATAATTATAGTTTAGTCCATTGAATAGAGGGGGTCTTTGGGTAGATTGTCCTTCTGCAAATGTAGAGCTATAGGCAGTTGTTGTGCTTGTGCTTGTGTTATTTTCCATATTATCAAATATGTCAAATAACGGTGTTATGGTTATAGGACGATTGAAAGAAGCTATGCAATAGGATCGTATAATATGGAATAGTGGAATGGTCTAGGTAGATAGCAATAAGAAGTAAGTAAAATAGACACCAAGACTTTATACTGGTTCGGACCTCTTGTCCTACGTCCACTCCCTAAGCTTCTCTTAGGAATTCAACTAATCAACAACCCTCACTTAACCCGGAGGAATAGGTTTACAACTTACCCGAAAAACCGAACGAGATTTCTTGCCTCAACTACCGAAGAGGACTTCAACTAAATACAAGGAGTATTTCTGACTTGTTGTGTTCTTGATAACACTAATGAGTCTAATTGAGTACAACTTTCCTATAATCTTATCCTCAAAATATGAAATGTGTTTATGAAGATTTAGAAAATATAAATTGCTGTGAATCAAAAGGGTATTTAAGATAAATCAGAGATTCAAGCAATTGAAGTGGTTTGTGATTGCTTTTGAAAACCTAAGAAATCTGAAAATATGATCAAGATAATAGTGAGATTAAAGCAATTATAATTCATAATTTGCAAATGATAGAATCATGTATTTATAGGTATAGAAGAGGTGTATCTATTTGCAAAAGATCCAGGCAAGGGATGCATCCATTACCATTGGAGAATGGTTGCAACTTCTTGGAAGAAGAATGTGTCTTTTCATAAAAAATTCGCAGGTTTGAATTAAGTCGAGTGAATAGGGAATTTCAGTCGACTGAAACTGTGCATATTGTAATTCTGTAACAGGTTCATTCGACTGAAATTTCCTGTTCAGTTGACTGAACAGGTAGTTTCTGCACAGTGAACACTTAACTAAAAATTAAGGTATGAAATGTGTTCTTGTGTTTGTGCAAGCTTCTTGAGGATAGATTTTAACAATAAAACTAAGACTAAGACCTATATATAATAAGTACTCATGATATCCTTGGTCTTCATAGTCCTTCCTTTAGCTTTGCACATATCTCTTCTTTTTTGTTGAAGCACTTTGTCATTGATCAAAATATAGTGTATCAACAATACTTCTATCCGAATATTACTTGCAATTGTTGTTATTCATGACTTGGAGTTGGAGCAACTTGATGTGAAGACCGCCTTCTTGCATGGGGACTTGGATGAAGACATCTACATGGAGCAACCGGAAGGTTTTGTTGTAGATGGTAAGTCAAATTTGGTTTGCAAGTTGAAGAAATCACTATATGGTTTAAAGCAATCACCTAGACAATGGTACAAGAGGTTTGTTCATTTTGCTTGAAAATGGTTTTGATAGAAGCTTCAAGGATGCTTGTGTTTATTTCAAGAAATTGGAAAATGATTGTTGGGTGTATTTACTCTTGTATGTGGACGACATGCTCATTGCTTCGAAGGATAAGAATGAAATAAACAAGCTAAAACTGAGTTTGAAATTGGAGTTCGAAATGAAGGATCTTGGAGAAGCAAGAAGGATATTGGGCATGGAAATTGTAAGGGATCGAAAGCATTTTGAGTTGAAACTAACTCAAAAGGAGTATATTGAGAAAGTGCTTTGCCAGTTTAGCATGGAGAATGCAAAGGCATCAAATACACCTTTACCTTTGCAAACGAAGCTTTCGAGTAAAGGATCACCTATCTAGAAGGAAGACAAGACATATATGGCAAAAGTGCCATATACTAGTGCGGTTGGAAGTCTAATGCATGCTATGGTGTGTACAAGGCCCGATATTGCAAATGCCATCGGGATGGTTAGTCAATATATGGCTAATCCGGGAAAATTGCATTGGAAAGCTGTGAAGCTTATATTGAGATACCTTAGAGGCACATCATCTCATGGTCTTGTTTTTGGCGGTAGTAAGGCGATGGATTGCAAGTTAGTTGGTTATTGTGATTCGGACTACGTCGGTGATAGAGATTGAAGAAAATCAAATTTCGAATATGTCTTCACACTTAGGAGAACAACCATAAGTTGGAGATCTAGATTGAAGACCGTAGTTGCTTTATCCATCACGAAGGCAGAGTTGATAGCCGCAATGGAGGCGGCAAGGGAGGAACTCTATTTGAAGCAATTGTTGTATGACTTGGGATTCGGGCATGATAGTATTGATGTTCGATGTGATAGCCAGAGTGCTATTCACTTGGCAGAGAATTTGGCATTTAGCTCACGGACTAAGCATATTAAGGTGAGAGAGTCATTTCTAGTAGTCATGGATGAAGAGAAGCAAGTATATCTTCGAAAAGTGCATATAAAGGACAATGCGACGGATATGTTCACTAAGGCATTGCCGGTTGGAAAGTTCGAGCATTGCTCAAACTTGATTCACTTGGAAAAGTGTTAGGTGCCACGGGGTGGCACGGTTCAGGGAGGAGCTTGGTGGTAGATGAGGAAGAGTATCGGTAAAAGATTAAAGTTCTATCTTCTCGGTAAGTGCTAGTCTTTGGTGAGATAGCTTAGGATTTGGATGTTTTCAACATTTCATTAGCGGGCGGGGGCTTTGCCTGAGCTCGTTGGTGGAGTGCAATGGGCGGTGGCTTTGCCGGAGCTCATTGGGAAAGCATTCATGTTTGGTTGAAGGTAGAAGAGGTGAAAGTTGGCGCTATCGGTTGTCGTTGCTGGTATGGTACCATTGGAGTTGGAGGTAGATATAGTGTCGAGGTGGAGTGTTAAATTTTGGCGACACAATATGAGTATTTGTAGAGGTCGGAAGTAGCTTCGTAATGGAGAAAACGGTTCGCAAATCAGAGTTCGAAGGTGAAAGTTAGAAGAGAAAAGGCGAAGTGGGGGAAGTTTGGGGCAGAAACTTCTTTCAGACGTCAGACCAAAAGGGTCAGACGTCTGATTTGGACAGAAATGCTCCCAGAGCATTCTGTCAGACGTCTGACCAAATGGGTCAGATGTCTGATCTGAAGCAAATTCGGTCCAATGAGTTAAACCAGACGTCTGACCTTTTGGTCAGACGTCTGAAACGGTTTTCGTTTGTTTTTCACGTACGAAGTTGGGTGAAAATTTGTGGTGTCTGCGGGGGCAATTTTGAAACATTGCCTAGAGTTTCTATTCTCCTATATAAGCTAGCCTTGGGTTTCAGATCTGTGTGTGTGCAAGCAACTGAAAGAGATTTGCCTACACCAAATTACGGTTTATCAAAACCTAATTTTTCTTCAATTCTCTTCTCCACGGATTAATTCTAAATAGAATTTTGATCATTATATTCAATCTCTTGTACTCTTCTCATTAATATTAGTAAAAGCTCTCTCTTAAAGTGGATGTACACTAACACAACGTTAGTGGAACCACTATAAATCCCTGTGTGATTTATTTTCGTTATTGCTTTCATTTCTATATTGCTTGTTTGGGATTGTGATTGCTTTTGGATCGATTGAGATTGAGTCGTTGATTGGTTGTTTTTACACTTCTTACCACGATTCCTTCTTCCACTGTGCTTGTGGGTTTTCGATTTGAGTGGTCTCGTGTTGGAATCTCACACCAACAACTACAAATTCAAATCAAAGCAAAAGGAGAATATATGTTCATTTTAGCATATGCACACATAAAGAATACAAACAAGTAAAATAGCAAATTCATACTCCATTGCCGCATGATGTTAAACAACAAGTTAACTAGTTAAATAGTAGCATACGCACACATAAAGAATACAAACAAAAAGTAAAATAGAAAATACATACTCCATTGCTGCATGATGTTAAACAATAACTTAAATAGTTAAACAACGGCATATGCACACATAAAGAATAGAAACAGCAAGTAAAATAGCAAAATCATACTCCATTACCGCATGATGTTATACAGCAAGTTAAATGGTTAAACATCAGCATATGCACACATAAAGAATACAAATAGTAAGTTAAAGATCTAACTCACACTCCATTGCCGCATGATGTTAAACAACAAGTTAAATAGTTCAACAGTCCAATATCTCTATACTACATGAAACACACAAAAAAATGCATTTATTTCCCATTTTGAACAGAAAAGAAAACATGAAATTTAAGATCCCATATATACATAATTTTACCTTGACTAAACCACTTACATAACAAGGAAACAAATAATAACATAACATCAATTTTTTTAAAACTAACTAATTACATGATGTGGCGACATAAGTTGTTGTAGAAAATCCATATCACATAGAGTTGATGTGAAATTCCTCGTAGGACGAGAAATTGGTGCATATAAAGGTGTGTGATATGGATGAGAATAGTAAAAAGGTCCATTTTATGGATATGCCGACTGTAGATGTAAGAGAGACTGATGTCGTAGTGGCAAATTATTTTGCGTAGGCATTTGATGTTGGACGAGCGATTGATGTTGGATAGGCGATTGACGTGGCATGGGTGATTGATGTTGCATGGATATGTGAAATGGAGATGAGTGTTATCCGAAAGAAGTATTTGGTTTAGTAGACTAATGCTGTGAAGATAGAATCATAGGTCGTAACTCATCAATCTCCTTCCTTTGTTGTTCATACATTTCCCGTAGGTCAAAATATTTCGACTGCAATGATAAGTAATCTCTTCCTTTTTGGGATCTACGAATGGATGAAACATGTTGAGTTTGTTGCACCCGTGGAACTATGCTTGGTGCTATAACTTCTCCATAGCCTCAAACTCTTCCGCCAGACTCATAAACTCTTACAAACACATATGCTTGCAATTTCAATTCCAGTGTCTCCTCACCATGAGTATCAACTAATTCCCTTAGCTTTAGCGATAAAAGTTCCTGTAAAAGTTAATTATTAATGAGAAAATTTTAAATAAGATGATCATCTGACAATTTAAAAAGCAAAAGAAGCCATCAATCAAAGTTAGTTAAGGCGGTGAGATAAAATACTAGTGCTAAACAACCAAGCCTTGTCTCTGTCTCAATTTTAAATGACAGATAAATTTATTGCGACTGACCAGTCACAATGCTTAGATATTCCTCACCGAGGTATTCAGTTCAGTTTAAAGCTCATCTTTAAATCCATGGATTAGGGACCTGAATGAAGCATCAAAACTTGCTGGTGATATTTCTTCTATGATATCTTAAAGAAGCTCTCTTCCATCTGGTCCGGAGGCTCAAAGGAATTTATCTGCTATCCGAAGAAAGATATTAATTGATGCAGCGCACCAGGAAAAGTCACTCACCACAATCATCTTAGGTCACTCACAAGCCATCTTTGGTCGCTCACAAGCTATAAGCGACCTAACAAGACATAATGACCGACCTAACGAGTTAACGGTTCAAGAAGAGTTAAGTAACCTGCAGCACGCCGGCGAGTTATGCGAGTTACAACCTAACACGGGCAAGCTAACTAGAGTTATGCGAGTTACGACCTAACACGGACGAGCTAACTATATGTCGCATTTGATAAGTCACTCTCCAGCTCATTCACTTAGGTGTTATGAAGCTCATTTACTTAAGTCGCTTGAAGCTTAGGTCGCTACATTCATTAGGTCGTAGGTCGCTAAGTCGCAACCTGAAGCCGATTGTCCTTATGCCGCATTCTTCTTTAAGTCGCTCATACCTTAGGTCGCATGATGCCGCATTACCTTGAGTCGCTGAGTCTTTAAGTCGCATGGTGTTGTAATGTTAGGTCGCTCCTGATGTTAAGTTGTTTGTTCGTAGGTTGTGTTTGTTGTTAGACCACGTGAAGTTGTAACTTGTTGCTGTAAATTCTTAGGTCGTTGGTGCTTAAGTCGTAAGTCGTAAGTCGCGTGAGTTGTTAGGTCGAGTATTTTGTTATCTCGTGTGTTGCATGCATTGGTCTGTGTGTGTTGTAATCTTCTATAAATATGGGTGTGTTGTCATTGTAAATTTGATTGATTTTTAATCAAATTAGTTTGTGTGCTTTTTGCCACTTTTATTGAAGTTGAGTGTTATCTCCTTCTTCTTCCATCTTCGGATATTCGAGTGCGCTCGAATCAACGAACTTGAAGCCGGTTCACGGAATCTCGTATGCGAGATCAACATTGAAGAATCGTAGAACTTCTAACGCGGAATCGTATGCGATCAACGTGTTGAAGATAGCTAGAATCCGGTATCTCGAGAGATCAACGGATTTGGGCATTTATCTTGTTTCACTTGACACGAATCGTTTTGTGAGGAAGAAATTTTTCGCCCATTTATAGCAAAGATTAATAGCATGTCAAAATTTGTTAATCCGCTGCGTCAGTTTGGTACCAGAGCTTGAAGAGCTTGCAGAGCTAAGTTGAGCCGAGCTAAGTTCAAAACCGAGCTAAGTCAGGTTAGGTCGAAACCGATCTAGTGCAGGACCGAGCTAATTCAAGGCCGAGTTAAGTCGAAGCCGAGCTAGTGCAGAGCCGAGTTAAAGTAGTATTTGTGTTGGATCCAAGTTTGTTGATAATTAAGCCTCCGAGATGTGCTAATCGATTTCAAAATGTTGAAGATGTATGTAGAAGACAAGAAGCTGAGCAGATGGAGCAGCATATCAATGAAAAGTTCGATGAAGGTATTGGAAAGTTAGAGAAGTTGATGAGAGGCATGAATCAAAGTCAAAGGAGAACTTCACCAGTTTCGCACCATAGTGGAAACAGAGTTTCACCTTCAGTTTTGGGAGAAAGAGACGTGCGTGGTAGCAGAAATGTTGATGGTCAGAATCGACATCGGCATACGTCAGATTTGGAGGAATTCGGTGATGGTAATAGTAGCTTTTGTCGAAACCATGGCCAAGGACGAAGTCGAAATAGAGATTTTGAAGATGATCATTAATGGGAGTCGGGCATGAAAACAGAGATTCCAAAATTCAAAAGGGGAATGATAGCAGAAGAATTTCTGGATTGGTTATCAAATGTTGAAGAAATTTTTGACTTCAAGGAAGTACCCGAGCATCACAGAGTTAAGTTGGTTGCTACACGACTGAGGGGAAGAGCTATGGCATAGTGGAAACAAACTAAACTTACACAGGAAAGAATGGGAAAGTCGAAGATTGTTTCATGGGAAAAGATGAAGAAGTTGATGAAGGCTACATTCTTGCCTTTTAATTATCAGTCTCTTATGTATCAGCGCTTACAGAATTTGAGACAAGGGACAAAGTCGGTAAATGATTATGCAGATGAGTTTTATCAACTGATTGCTAGAAAAGATATCATGGAAACGGAGGAACAGTTGACATCTAGATTTGTTGGAGGATTGAGAATGCAAATTCAGGATATGGTAAATATGTTTGATCCAAGATCCATTGCTGAAGCACACCAGAAGGCTCTAGCTTGGGAGAAGCAAGGTAGAAGAGGAGGTGGTGCACTTACAAGTTCGATCAATCAGGTGAAAGGGGCTAGTAGCAATACTAATGTTTCCAAGGCTGTTAGTAAACCGGTTGTCGATGAAATTGCTAAGACCAAGGTCAACAACAATTTCAAGTGTTATAATTGTCAGGAGTTTGGTCATAAGAGCAATGAATGCCCGAGGCCTAAGAAGTGAACGATGGTTGCTGAGCTTGAGGATAAGGATGCAGAAATAGAAAGTTCCAATTCACCACAAGTTGAGGAGGAAGAAGAATTACTGACGGGAGACGAGGGATATTCTTTAATGATGAGGAGATCTTGCTTGACGCCAAAGCAGGAAGAAGAGACTAGATGGTTGAGGAGTAATATTTTTCAGTCGACGTGCACTATTTTGGAAAAGGTTTGTAAGTTTGTTATCGATGCCGGAAGTTGTGATAACATCATCTCTATGGAAGCTGTAAAGAAGTTAGCGTTAAAGACAGAGATGCATCCCAAACCCTACAAATTGGCTTGGTTGAGGAGGGGTGGGGAAGTGAAGGTTAGTCGAAGAGCTTGTGTAACTTTTTCCATCGGAAAGAAGTATAAGGATGAAATTTAGTGTGACGTGGTAGATATGGATGTATGTCATTTGTTGGTGGGAAGACCGTGGCAATTTGATAGAGTCGTGCAACACGATGGTAGGACTAACTGCTATAGTTTCATGTTCAGTGGCACTAAAATCACTTTAGTTCCTAAAAAGCGACAACAAAGTGAAAGCAAGTTGGAGGAAATCGAGGAATTAAAGATTCTGTTACCTTTGAAGGAGTTTGTCAAAGAAGTAGAGGATGGGCCTGAAGTATTTCTGTGGATTGGACGTGAAAGTAGTGAAACGGTTGAAATTCCTGAGGAAGTTAAGCCTGTGTTGAAGGAATTCGAAGATGTATTTCCTGAAGAATTACCAAAAGAATTACCATCGTTGGGAGACATACAACATCAGATTGATCTTGTTTCGGGAGCTATGTTACCACATAGACCACATTATAGAATGAGTCCAAAGGAGCACGAAGAGTTGAGAATGCAGGTGGAGGAGTTACTTGAACAAGGGCGCGTACAAGAAAGTTTAAGTCCTTGTGCAGTACTAGCCTTGTTAGTGCCAAAGAAGGACGGAACTTGGAGAATTTGTATAGATAGTCGAGCACTAAATAAGGTTACAGTGAGGTATAGATTTCCGATGCCAAGATTGGACGACTTGTTAGATCGGCTGAGTGGAGCTGCTATCTTTTCAAAGATTGATCTGAAGAGTGGATATCATTAGATTCGAATTCGATCAGGGGATGAATGGAAGACAACCTTCAGGACACGGGAGGGGTTGTATGAATGGCTGGTCATGCCATTTGGTCTTTCGAATGCACCTAGTACTTTTATGCGAGTGATGAATCAGATCTTTCGACCATTTATTGGAAAGTTCGTGGTTGTATACTTTGATGATATATTGATATTCAGTGGAATCACAGAAGAACATCTAAAACACTTGCGGAAAGTGTTGATGATACTTCGTCAGGAGCAATTTTACGCGGCAACAAAGAAGTGCATATTCATGACACATAGTATTTTGTTCTTGGGACATGTGTTATCCAAGGAAGGTATTCATGTGGATCAAGGTAAAGTTGAAGCGATCAAGGATTGGCCACAACCGAGGACTGTAATTGAAGTGAGAAGTTTCCATGGTTTAGCATCATTCTACCGAAGGTTTATTCCACATTTCAGTAGCGTGGTTGCACCAGTGACAGATTGTATGAAAGGAAAGCGGTTTGTGTGGACTGAAGAGGCTGATTCTTCTTTCCAACAGATCAAGACACTTTTGACTACAACACCGATTCTTAGATATCCGGACTTTCAGTTACTCTTTGAGCTGAATACCGATGCGTCTAAAGTTGGAATTGGTGGAGTGTTAAGTCAAAAAGGGCGTCCAATTGCTTATTTTAGTGAGAAACTTTCTGGAGCCAAGACAAGATACAGTACCTATGACTTGGAGTTCTATGCTATTCTCCAAGCCATAAAGCATTGGAGATGCTACTTGTTTTATAAAGAGTTTGTGTTGTATACTGACCATGAAGCATTGAAACATTTACAGGGACAGGATAAGGTTGCAGCCAGACATGCTTCATGGATCGCATACTTGCAACAGCTTACATTTGTTGTAAAGCATAAATCGGGAGTTACAAATCGTATGGCAGACGCATTGAGTAGAAGAAATCATGTGTTGACTACGATGAGAGTTGAAGTGACGGGGTTTGATGTATTTCCAGAATTGTTTGTTGAGGATCCTTACTTTGCTAAGATTGTAGATGAAGTCGAGAAAGGGAAGACGGATGAGTATGTGTTGGTAGATGGTTTTCTATTTAAAGGAAATCGGTTGTGTATACCAGATTGCAGTTTGCGAATGAAGATTGTAAAGGAATTGCATGAAGAAGGTCATGTGGGAAGAGATCGTACCTTACAGTTGATTTCTCAATCATATTTTTGGCCTTCCATGAGGAAAGAAGTTGAAAGATTTGTACAGAGATGTCACATATATCAAGTTTCCAAAGGGACAGCTACAAATGCAGGATTGTATGTGCCATTGCCCGTTCCTACTAGACCATGGGTTAATATTAGCATGGATTTTGTTTTAGGTTTGCCAAGAACTAACGAGGGAACGATTCTATATATGTTGTGGTGGATAGATTTTCGAAGATGGCACATTTCATAGCTTGTAAAAAGACCGGCGATGTAGTCCGTGTCGCTCAATTGTTCTTTAAAGAGGTTTATCGACTACATGGGCTACCTGAAACCATTGTTTCTAGCCAGGATATTCGATTTCTAAGTCATTTTTGGTTGAGTCTGTAGAAGATGGTTGGGACTAAGCTGAATTTTAGTAGCGCCTACCATCCACAAACGGATGGGAAAACGGAAGTAGTGAACAGATCTTTGGTAAACTTGTTGAGATGTCCTGTGAAGGATAATTTGAAGAGCTGGGATGTGAACTTGTGTTAGGCAGAATTCGCACATAATCATGTTGTTAATCGAAGTACTGTATTCAGTCCATTTCAAGTAGTATATTCAGCAATTCCGAAGGGCCCGTTGGATTTGTCGACAGTTCCACGTCAGAAATGGGTTATTAAACGAACTTGTGATTTCATGAATGAGTTGCAGGAGTGCCACAGGATTGTTCATGAACGATTGCTTAAGTCATGAGAAGTATAAGCAACTGGCAGATAAGAAGCGAAGGAGTGTGGACTTCAAAGTGGGTGATTTTATTTACGCAGTATTGACGAAAGATCGTTTTCCAGTTGAAACTTACAACAAATTGAAAGCTCGAAAGATTGGTCCAATAGAAATCTTGAAGAAGATCAATGATAATGCTTATCGGTTAAGATTGCCAGATCATATCCATACTGCCGACGTTTTCAACGTCAAACATTTGATTCCGTATTATGAGTACAAGCTTGTCGAAGAAGAGGAAAGTGTTGAATTCGGGGTCGAATTCTTTCCAACCTGGGGAGGATGATCAGCGCACCAGGATAAGTCGCTCACCACAATCATCTTAGGTCGCTCACAAGCCATCTTAGGTCTCTCACAAGCTATAAGCGACCTAACAAGACATAATGATCAACCTAACGAGTTAACGGTTCAAGAAGAGTTAAGTAACCTGCAGCGCGTCAGCAAGTTATGCGAGTTACGACCTAACACGGGCGAGCTGACTAGAGTTATGCGAGTTACGACCTAACACGGACGAGCTAACTATATGTCGCATTTGATAAGTCGCTCTCCAGCTCATTCACTTAGGTCGCATGAAGCTCATTTACTTAAGTCGCTTGAAGCTTAGGTCGCTACATTCCTTAGGTCGTAGGTCGCTAAGTCGCAACCTGAAGCCGATTGTCCTTATGTCGCATTCTTCTTTAAGTCGCTCATACCTTAGGTTGCATGATGCCGCATTTCCTTGAGTCGTTGAGTCCTTAAGTCGCGTGGTGTTGTAATGTTAGGTCGCTCCTGATGTTAAGTCGTTTGTTCGTAGTTCGTGTTTGTTGTTAGATCGCGTGAAGTTGTAACTTGCTGCTGTAAATTCTTAGGTCGTTGGTGCTTAAGTCGTAAGTCGCGTGAGTTGTTAGGTCGAGTATTTTGTTATCTCGTGTGTCGCATGTATTGGTCTGTGTGTGTTGTAATCTTCTATAAATACGGGTGTGTTGTCATTGTAAAATTGATTGATTTTTAATAAGATTTTTTTATGTGCTTTTTGCCACTTTTGTTGAAGTTGAGTGTGATATCCTTCTTCCATCTTCGGATATTCGAGTGCGTTCGAATCAACGAACTTGAAGACGATTCACGGAATTTCGTGCGCGAGATCAACGTCGAAGAATCGTAGAACTTCTAATGCGGAATCATGCGCGATCAACGTGTTGAAGATAGCTAGTATCCGGTATCTCGAGAGATCAACGGATTTGGGCATTTATTTTATTTCACTTGACACGAATCATTTCGTAAGGAAGAAATTTTGCGTCAATTTGTAGCAAACATTAATAGCACGTTAAAGTTTGTTAATCCGCTGCGTCATTAATCCTTGGAACTAAATTAGATAACTTGGAATCTCTCGTTTCCAAGCTTTCGTAGTAAGCAAAATATTACAAGAAAGGATTTAAATAAGCGTAAAGCCATGACTGCAAATGTAAGATAAAAAAAACACGTATGGCATGTGCGTTGAACATGTCAACTTTGCGAATAGGAAAGATTTACTTGGAGAAAGTAAAAGATCAGAAGATATAGCAAACAGAATTACAGGATTAGATAATAGTGGTTTACAATGACAAATAATAAGAGAGCAAAAGATGAAGGACTTGAAATCTCGAGGAGATAGTTTTGAGCATAAAGGATATTGCACTGGCAAATGAGGAAATGGATTTGCATTCAAATTTAATGATTTGGATCAGCATGTTCGAATTAGACTCGAGACTACAGAGGGTACCAAAAGAGGTTAGCGATTATAAACAAGGGACCAAAGGGGGTTGTTCGTGCATGTGCATGCTCTTTTCGGTTCTAGCCATTATAATTTTAGCTGCAACTGTTTGGTCTCTCATCAAATATTTGTAAAGCTCAAAAATGCTTATGCTCCAAAGCATTTATTATTGATACCAACAAATTGTGAGAATGGAAAATTCTTACACATACACATATCCCATGGATCTGGGGAACCTTATAGATTACAGATATATGAAATTTTGCATGCTTTAGAACAAGGAGTAGTGCAATCACAATTTTCAGATATTTACTATAACAGTTAAGACTAAGGTGCTAGTGGTGCAGGTTTTGGTATTATAATAAGTCTTATGCTTTGAATACTTGATGATATGTATAG
The DNA here is from genome assembly GCA_030765085.1 of Allium cepa. Lineage (NCBI taxonomy): Eukaryota > Viridiplantae > Streptophyta > Magnoliopsida > Asparagales > Amaryllidaceae > Allium > Allium cepa. Next base: position 8,874,596 of record CM060941.1, read on the forward strand.
GGCACAAGATGAATTAACAAGGTGAGCAATATAAAATTAGTTTTGGTTGTATCTGAATATTACTGTCTTTTGATTTGCTATTAGTTGTTATTTGCATAAATATGCATACACATGACAATAGTAAGCAGGAGTGGACTGACAACGAACTGAAGATACTTTATGAGACTCATGAGAAGCTTTTTGATTTAGTCACTATGTTCTGTTATGTAGGTTAAATGATCCAACTGCTTCTACCAGAATATCTGATCGTATATATGAATCTAAAGAAACAACACAGAAGAGCGAGAGTGAGACAAAGACAAATAATAAATCCATTTACTATTGCCATGTGATGACACATACATCTGCAAATTTAGCAACATATACAATAGATATATACATCCCAAACTCATGCTCGTCTAGTAAATTCCATAATGTCAAGCCAAATTAATTTGGACACCTAGAAGGCATCTAAGAACTCACCCTTGATATGTATTACCATCGATTCCCATTATATTTCAATGGGCTGGTTCGGTACAGATAATGTCTTCTACATCTCGTTGTAACCCATTTGTATTTGTGATTTCTTTACTCTGCTGCTCAGATATTCATTTCTCTTCAATATCCCCATTCAACTCGATATAGGTTTTTTTCTTTTTCTCGAATCGCCTCGATCGATTCCATCTGAATTTTGTTTGAGTAAAATTTCTATGTGATTCAGATATATGATGTCCAGTCTTGCTTCCTCGAGTTATTTCTTCTCAATTTTCCTTTCAGTTACAGCTAGGGTTTCGATCTCTTTGTTGAGTTGCCCGTAGCTTGAATTGCTTGTGATTTGTTCGATCTTCAACCACTGTCTTTGTTGAATAAAGCTTTTTGCTGACAATGGCTTAGTTAAAATATCAGCCTTTTGGTAAGCGGAAGGTAAGTGGTTTATGTCCGGTCCTTGTTTTAGCACTTGTTCTCTAATAAAATATAAATCTAATTCCATGTGTTTAGCTCTTGAATGCAATATTGGATTAGCTGTTAGAGAAATTGTGTTTAAATTATCGCAATAGTTGTAGATCTCACTACAACAAAAAAGACTTTTTATTGCAATTAGTCTCAGCGTTCGAACAGTCAAAGCTGTAGAAAACATATTCGGCGGTATTATTTTCAAGGTTTAACGCTGACAAAAACATTTTTGGTTTGCCGCCTCTTAGCACAGTATTCATCCCCGTGTAAGTTGGAAAAAACCATGTTTTCCCATCTCTTCACACAATATTCATTTCGCTCTCCCTCAGTTTTCACTTTTTCTCAGGTGGATTTTAATTTCAATCTTTAATCCTCCATGGCGGTTTCTCTTTCCACTTCGCTTTCATTACTTACGGTTGCCCTAAACTTGTCGGTTTCACTTTCCACTTCGGTTTCGCTATTCGCGGTTGCCCTAGACTCGACTGAGAACAGAGACTATAACTCTAGTCCCTTAGTCATCGCCGAAGAGAAATCTGCCGTTGCTTAATGCTTCATTGTTGTCGTATTAAAGATGAAATATTGTTTAGACCCATAATGTTATCGATCGAGCAGAAGGAGGAGTCTCGTGACAAAGAGAACAGCGTGGCTGCGATTAGAAATTACAGATCGAATTGGAGTTTACTTAGATTTGTGATGGGATTTTGAAGTTTCTTGATAACAGTTTGGTTCTTGCGGCGAGTGCCAGTGATTCCAAAGCATTCTATTTGAAGATGAAGGTGATTTCATCAATATTTGGCAGAATTCAAGACTGGAGATTAGAGAAAAGCTACAGCAGAGAGTATGCCTTCTGCTTACAAGGCCCTCCGGACATTGCAATTGTTGATTTAACACCAACTCACACGAACTGCCTATGGTTGGAACCTAACTTCACTGTGTTTTATTAGAAGATCCTTAACTCACTTGATAGGGCCTGCACTTTGGCCAAACAGGTTGTTTTTGATACTATTGTTGCCTTTTTTAATGTGAATTTCTGGTGAAATTGCATTGAAATGTAACTATAATTGATTTCCTAAACAAATTTATGATTTAATAATTACAATCTGATGCATTTTGTTTATTGAATGAAAAGGGTCTCTCTTCTCGTTCTCCCGCCCCCGCTTTCCCCATCTTTTCTTTCATTTGGGACGCTAGAATCCCCCCTAAAGTGTCTCTTTTCATGTGGCGAACCCTTCATAATGGTTTGCCAGTTGATGCGAACCTTCAGAGGATTGGTATCTGTTTTGTTTCTCGTTGCAGATGCTGCGGCAGCGGTGAAACGGAAACGGTGGACCATTTGCTTTTTTCAAGCTGTACCGCCAGAGCCTGTTGGAACTACTTCGGAAATTTGATGGGTATTCGTGGTTGCGTTTCCTCATCGAACGACCTTCTAGGTTCCTGGTGGATCGGTAGTAGTGGTAAATCTCTTCGTTCTATCACCTGTCGATTGATTCCTTGTCTGATTTGCTGGCACATCTGGTGTGCGAGGATTAAGGCTATTTTTGAGGAGACGCCAATGGATCCTTTTTCCATTATTCGGCGGGTTAGAAATGATGTTTTCTTGGCGTTTCGAGGTAGACCTTTCAGAGGATCAGTCAACTCTCGTTCTGGTCTCCTTGCGGCCCTGCTTTCAATTTCCTGCTCTCAGCCTTCCGTTAGAACGGGAATTGGTTGATCTCCGGTCTCGAGATTTGTGTCTCCTGCTTGCAGGTCATCTTGTTCCCTTTTCCCTCATCCCGCCCCCTACCCTCCCCCCATCATTTTTTTCATGTATTTCGTTTTCTCCTGGCTTTTGATTTCAGACTCAGGTATGGTGGTTGGGTTGGAGCACTTCTTTCTGCTTTAGGGTGTTGCTTGGCAGAAGGACATTTGGATCTTTCTCTTGGATTCCTCTTTTGTTGTTCTTTGGTTGTTGGGCGCTTTGATGGGATTTTTCATGTGAGCTAGTCTCTATCTAGCTGTTGTTGTGCATGGTTGTCTTACGACATCGGCATCGGGCGGTGGCATTGCCGGAGCTCGATGACGATGTTTGATGGGCGGTGGTTTATCCGGAGCTCATCGTCGGTTTTCCTTGCCAGCTTCCTTCTTCCGTCGCCGTTCTGCCTAGCCTACTTCTGGTGGTTTGGTCTTTTGCTCTTCATTTGTATATTTTGTATGATTTTTGATTGGTGTAGTTGTTCTGCTTTGCTTTTGGGTCACCTGTCAGGCTTGTTGACAGCTTTTGGTGATGGTTAATAAAATTTATTTGGTGATGGTTAATAAAATTTATTTGATTGGAAAAAGAAAAGAAAAAGAATGAAAAGGGTATTTTTTTTAAAAAAAAAATCGATTCCCATTATATTTTGAACAAAGTCCACACGATACCCATCGTTTTTTAATTCAGTTAGTGTTGGTTATAATGACTGGTAAAAAGTACGTGGAGTTATCACTAAGCAGCCACTTGGGAGTGATCCAAGAAAAATTTACCACTATTGAAGCTAAGAATGCATATAAATTTATTTAGTAGACAAATGATAAATCCATTTACTAGACAAATGATCTTATATATGATAAATGGCTTGGGTTGTAGGCTTAGATGACGTTGATTGGGAAGATACCGCACCAGCTGTGTATAGGGTATGATATCAACCTTACATAATCTACCATTAGTTGTTTCTTGCTTTATGTATGAGAATGTGGCTGTGGTCATAGCTCGGCTAACAATAAAAGCAGTCACAGAAGCTATTAGGAAGAGCGACCAAAAAGTATTATTATCAAATTCCATGGAAATGGTGTACTTATAGTGCATTATACATATTATTTACTTAAAAATAACTAAATTAATATTTCTCTGACCCATGTATGCTCAGATGTGTCGTCAATCCAGCTTCTATTTTTATCCTTTCTTTTATGAACCAAATTAAATGCTTCATTAGGATCGGGTTCATGACCATAAATTTGTTTCTATTCCAAGGTAGTAGCATAATGAGAATATAAAAATTATATTATAATCATATAAATCATATAGTAGCATAATCAGAATATATGATTTGTATTATAATCAAATATATTGCCTCTTAATTATAACAACGTACTTGGCTAAGCAAATAAAGTTCGTGTAAAGAAGTGGTTACTTACAAATCTAGCATGGTGTCTTATGAAGGACACTGAGCCACCCATGTGACTCATTTTCACCTTCTTGCGGTTCTCAATATATTTTTCAACTTTTATGTATTATTCACAAAACAATAAAAAATAGTGAATAACAACATTGATGTAATATGTACCAAACCAATACATATAGAGAAGAATAAGAGTATGAGATAGTTACTTTATTTTTATGATCGTTATCCCAATAGTTTACCATTTTCCTCCATTGTTCGCTATCCACATGATCATCTCCACACATAAAGCACGATGGTGAGCTAATATATGGAGCGTAATATTTTTTTTTTTAAAATCGGCTATTTTGTTTCTCACTCTTTTGGCTAGTCGTTTTAGTTGTACATGACAAATTGTGAGGATGCGGGGTATGTCTTTAGGATGCCAGTCTATTGTATCCTTTAAGGTATAAATAATTTATGTTAAACATGGGAAAATTGATGAAATCGAAGACATAAAAATAAGAATATAATTTGAAATGACCAAGTGTAATGCAGCTTGATGATCAGATAATAACATCTTTGCAAAAGTAATATACTTGCAAAATCCTATTCAAGTTTGATAGAACAATAAAATGTACACTACAGTCTGATAATACAAAACTACTATATTTAGGCTATTAAAAAGCTTCATTGATTTAATCAGCAAAAGAAACTCTCAACTGATGAAATTGTAGGACACTTCAATATTATAGGTGTGAAATTGGCTTTTAAGACTACTGTAATGTGTACATCACTATTAATGAGGTTATTTTTTGTAACGGATTCTTTAGTGATTAATTTAAACATTTTTATGCATCTGTACTAGTGTACTACAACATAAATTCACAACGAAATCCACATTATCATAGTAATTATGTAAACTCATTTTTTATCAAATATGACAACTTTGCTATAATTAAAAATAATAAATCGTAGTTGAAACAATATAGAACTGTAGGATCGAAATAATTGTGATTGTTATTTTTCATCTTCATAGTCTTTGACTAAAATACTATAACTTGTAATATTTGCAAAATCGAGTATGTTTTGTTCGACCAGAGTTCATGCATATTTAGTATTTTGTGTCAAGAAATAAGTTTTAGTTTAAGAATATATCGCTTACTAATCTACATTTTAAAAACTACCATAAAATATGAAGATGAATAACCAATATTCCAACCATAAAAGCCATTTTCCAATATTAAGTAAAATTTAAAAAGATTCATCATACCGATATTATTTTCCATATATTTTCCAAAAAATCATCTTCTTGAGGTCGCTAGTCTTTTGGAGGAAGAAGAATAAGGTTGTAGCTTCTTGCCAAACTACCTAAGTACCTTGCTAATTTGCCATCTTCTGGAACAATGCACAAACCATCGTTTGTAAACTCAATTTTTTATTTGCTGGATTTACCCCGTGTTGGTTTATTATAGCCAAGCCCTTTTCTACTGTTTGACCCTGCCAAAGTAAGAACATAACATTTTCAATAGTAACATGCTACTAAACCAACAACATGTCGTAATCTGCTTCTAGAATGGTATTTTTTTTAGCCACATAAATTGATCTCTTAGCGGTGTTGCTTATGGCCAAAAATAGCACTTTCAAACTTTGTAAACTTATTCCATAAAAGTGATCAGTACTACACAAAAAATAATGACATATCATAAATAAAATATGAAAATGCCATTGTTTTGAGAGTCGCGGTCTTTATGTATGCCATCATCCAAAGGATTCATTTCTTTCGAACGAGAAGTTTCAGAGCTGCTCATCTTAGTATTGTAAAATAAACGGTAATGTGCCATTATTGTACTTTTAAATAAAAGGAAAGGACAATTAATGTATGCTAATTTATAATAAGTGATTATACATAAGAAATCTAACAATCAATTTGTACTATGGTTCTACAAAGTATTGAAACTGTACATGACAAACAGAAATAAATGACAATGGAACACGGTTAGAATACAATCCAACTTCACATGAAATATTAAATGATCAAAGTTTAACAAACACGTAAATATGGTTCAAGTATGTTTAGTTGATGCTCTCATTTTCATTCTCATTCCCAATATTTTCTTCATTATTGTCATCATCTTCAAGTATGGAAACATCCACATTAGGAGTTGGTAACACTTTATTAACATAAACACCGGGAATATCAGTTCTTATTTGTAACTCTTCGTTGTCAAGATTAGGATCATCAAGATTTGGTGTGGCATAGTAATAGTCAACATCGGCTTCGTTATCATCCATAATTAAATCATATAAATCTCTCGACTTTGTCTTAACTACAACAGCCCAGTCTGGTTGTATTGGATCGGCAACATAAAACACTTGAATAGTTTGTGATGCTAGTATAATCCTATCATTATTTTATGCCACCTGGTTAAAGTTCACTAAATTGAAGCCACGTCTGCCAGTTTTCTTTCCGGACTTATTTACCCAATCACACTCAAACAAGACAACTTTGCAAGCTTAATTGTCACTTTCACCAGGAAACCTGCAAGCAAGCTCATATACATTCTTTAAGACACCATAATAGTCGATATTACCGGTGATTGGATTACAATCTCTAAAAATCGAATAACTTGATGTTTCAGCATTCACAATGATACCACAGTTTGGATTTTTGTATTTGTCATCAATCGTTTTAATTCGAAACCTATAACCATTTATCACATAATTCTTATATTGTCTCATAATACTGCTTGGACCTTTAGCTAATCAAAGCAAGTCATTTGATACTGCAAAATCACCGGCAATATGAAGTTCATTTACCTAAGCCAATACGACCAATATATCACTATACATCATTTTATAGTAAAAGTTGTCAAAATTGCATGTTAAAATATAAAGACACATATATGGTTCCTAAACCATGTAGGGAATTCCTTGTTCCTCAAACTCTCGACTTCTCGAATAGTTTTCCGATGATGGATTCTATGTAGCTCTTCCAATCTTTTACTACCCAGAAAATGGTCAAAGAAGAAATGTTTGTTTATAATTCAATGCTGAATAAGATATAAGTATGACATTGCATCCAGATTTTCTTTTTAAGATTAATCTATGAGCAATTTCCTAAATAATGACTAGAATTTGCAACTTTTGACAGAACCCAACAACATTACGAGGAAATGATGCATCGGCATTACGACCATAGCGTATAAACAAGTCTCTACACCTTTCAAGTACATTGAACAAAACGAAACACATTCTTTCACAAGATATCCTACTGCAATACTTCCTTCTGGGTTACTTTTATTGCGAACATATCTTTTTAATGTTTGTAAGTACCTGAAGAAACAAATAAATACCCATTTTTCCTATAACATATCACTACCGTAAGAGGATATAATCGAGATAAGTGGTTACGCTTACAAAAGGATCAACAAATGTACTGGTGTGATGATGCCATCAAATAGACTGTATAGTTTTTGCATTCGTTTATCATCGTCCAAAAGTTTCTACCTTGGTTTTACATGAAATGATAGAAATATCTAGTTTTTTCTCAAATCCAGGTGCACATACTTATAATAATTGTAATATTCAATGTGGATGTTATGAAAAATGCTTCATTAAGTTATATTTACTTAATTCCTACTATCTACTTATCATATTTCTAGAACCAACTCTAAATCTTATTCGTTCAACTTCAAATTTTAAATGTGGTTCATAAATTAAGATGTAATAAGATGGAAAATAAAATATCAAACCGAAATTAAGAAAAATTGATTGCTTTTCAATAGGATACATCCAATGATATTGAACCGGTCCGATAATTGCGGTTTCATCGACTAAGTGAGCTATTAGGTGAACTTATATAGTGAAAAAGGAAGAAGGGAACATTTTCTCCATCATACATAAGGTTAATGCTACCCTATATTTTAGCTGGTTCAGTAATGCAATATAAATATATGGCTTTTTACTACCAAATTGTCTAAAAATTGCACATAACTTAAGCAAAACAAGGACAAGAGGTCTAGGCAAAACCCTTCGAATTGCAAGTGGGAGCAAATGTTGCATAATCACATGATGATCATGACTTTTTAATCCTTGTAACCATTTTTCCTTCACATCTACACATCGAGAAATATTGGTTGAATATCCATCCGAAACACGTACAACTGAGAACGCTTTACAAAACAACGTTTTTCCACGTTGGTCATGAAGAATATCGCTGGAGGTATATATATCCTATTGCCTTCCCGAATAGGATGAAGTGATTTTCTTATTTGTAAAATTTCTAAATTAACCCAGACCTTAGTTGATCCTTTCCTTTTTTGAGTTTTCAAATAAAGTTCCTAAAAAAATTTCACTAACATTCTTCTCAAGATTCATCAAATTAATGTTATGTCGTATCAACAGATGTTGCAAATAAGATAAAGTAAAAATATGCTTTTTTTCTTCCATGGTCCAACAACTCGAGTATCCTTATTGGCATTCATACTCCTCCGTCGTTTTTGACCATTAATAGATTCAAGGGCCGATGATTTACCAAATGTAAATCTTAAATTTCATAGTCACTTTAGACACTCGCTTCCTGTTAGTGGTTTAGGAGCAAGACCTTTCTCACACTTACCATTAAACAGACGTTCATCAATTCGAAACCTATGTGTAATTGGTAAAAATATATGACTTCCTAGATAACCTTGCTTTTCTCTATTTGGTAAACGCACTGAATAAGTTTGGTGGTTACAATTCGAACATGCAAGCTTTCCTGATGTACTCCATCCTGATAAATTATCGTATGCAGGTAGATCGTTTATAGTCCATAAAATAGATCGAATGTTTGTTTCGTAAAAACATCATATGTATTCGTGCCAACCTCCCTTAACTCTTTTAACTCGTCTACTAGTGGTTGCATATAAATACCAATGTCATTCCCTGGTTCATGAGGTCCTTGAATTAATAAAGACATAAATAGATAAGGTTGCTTCATACACAACCATAGAGGTAAATTATAAATAGAGAAAATCACTGGCCAAGTGCTATGTTTACTATTTAAGTGTGCAAATGAATTGAAACCATCACTTGCAAGGCCCAAAAGAACATTATGAATTTTGGATGCAAAATCAGAGTATAGAGAATCCAAATGTTTCAAAGCTGGAGAATCTGTTGGATGTTTCATGAAACATCATTTGAACCACCATTTGAATAACATCTCATATGTTTTACTGTATAATTTGACATATAAACTTCTTTAGCCTAGGAATTAAAGGAAAATAGCGAAGCATTTTAATAGTTACTTTCTTTTTAACATTTTCATCTTCTTTATTTACTCTGTATCTTGAAGCACCAAAATGAGAGCAAGTTTGCAAGTGTGATGTTTGCTTCCAAAATAACATAAAATCATTCGAACATGCATCAATCTTCTCGTAAGTGAGACCCAAATCATCAATTATTATTTTTCCTGTGCACTTGACTTTGGTATATAATTTCCATAAGGCAACGTATCTTTAAATGCTTCCAAGAACATGGAGAAAACTGAATTACTCACATTTCCCAAACACTTGATCTGGTACAATTTTAAAATTGCGTTCATTTTTTTATACTTACTACCAAAATACAATTCCCTATTAGCTTCATCTACCAACTTAAAAAAATGTTCTGCCTTGGGGATTTGACCTTCAAAAATTGAAAAATGATCCGACGAACTGCACTTTGTCCAATAAAGGGCATAAATGTCTCATTAATAAAATCATGCATTTCACCTCTCCTCCTTTTGTCATTGTCCATTTTCATATCACTTTCCAAGTTAATGTAAGTCCCAGTCTCTACATAAGACTTCTCATTATATGATTCACTATGATGTGTGTAACGACCCGGGGTTTTCGATCCCGAAAACTCCAGGTGGTTAGGGAAAAAAGAAAAGAGATATAAGAAGAAACAGAGCAAAACAAAGAATCTCACATTCGCCGTGGATTAAAATATAATATCAAATGAAATAACAATTATACAAGGAAAAATTGTATCAGTTAATTTACATTAATACATCAGAGTTACAACTTTCACACAAAACACTCGACAGTTAAAATCAACATGTCCCAGATAAACTACAATATATCACAGCAGAATACACTCCATACGTTCCTGTCATCCAGCTCACCTCCTGAGACCCAGAATGTCCTAACCTGGAAATTTATAATACTCGGTCTAACCCGAGCATTACATCAAAGTAACGCCCGGGTCAGGCTGGAAACCAGCATGAGTAAACTCATAAAATTTGAAATACTAAGTTATAAAACTTATTTGGGAACCTGGGGTAATTCGTACTTCACTACGAGTTCATAACTTGTTATAGTCAATACTTATTTCACAAATCGATCCCTAAGTACCCTTACTTAGTTTCAATATTCGGTTTTCTTAAATTATTCCATTCCAGCCTATTGATTTCACATATCAGATTTATAAAAAATCATTGTAGATTGCAAATCAAAGTGGTTTCGGATATTTACTAATACCCGACCCCGGTCTCTTCGAATCCAATATCATCTTAAAAGCAAAGCTATTTAAGTTTTAAACAATTCCATTTATATCCAGAATTACGTATTTACATAGCCATTTATCATAGATAGACAAAACCATATTATCACAGTTCAACCCAAACATATCATATCACATAGCATCACAAATCACATAGAGATATCAACTAATTTAAGGCAAACAATATCACTCAATCATTCATAAACAAGATTAATTAGTCCCACCATTTATAATTAGTTTAAATAAATTAAATTAATTACTTCAATCACTTTTAATCCCGCCTACTTAACATTAATTGATTACAACCCAATTAATTAATGATCCTTTAATTCACCCATTTATTATCCACAATTACTTCCATTAAGTAATTATCCCATTGGTTAATTATCCTCAATTAATTAACCTTTGTTTACTAATTTAAATTAATTAATCCTTAAAAAAAATTCTTTAATTACTTATATTAAGTAATTGTTATTAAAATTATCTCTAATTACATACATTAATTAATCTCTAATTACTAATAAATTAATCTATAATTAATTACATATAACCCTTAATTTTTAATTAATTAATCCTTAACCATTAATTAATTAATTTCTCTTTTATTACTTAACAAATAAATCAACAATTAACACTTAGGGCCCGTTTGGCAAACAAAAGGAAAAGGACTTTTGCTTATTTCAAAAGTCCTTTTGCTTTTAGAAAGTTAAAAGGTTAAAAAGCATATTTGGAAACTTTTGACTTATAAGTCAAAATTGAAAAAAAAGTTCAAAATTCAAGTTTGAAATTTTTAAAATTTAAATTGTAATATTTCGAATTTGAAAATTTCAAAATTCAAATTTTGAAATTTGAAATTTCAAAGTTCAAAATTTGAAAATTTTAACTTTTAAAAATTCAATATTTTAGAGTTCAAAATTTTGAAATTTCAAATTTTAAAGTTCGAAATTCGAAAATTTGAAATTTGAAATTTGAAATTTTGAATTTTGAAATTCGAATTTTGAAAATTTGAAATTTTGGATTTTGAAATTGTGAGATTTGAAATTTCAATTTTGAAATTATCAAAATTTCGAAATTTGAATTCATGAAAATTTGAAATTTGAAATTGGAGGTGTTAGTTTGAAAATTCAAATTTGAAATTTGGAATTTTGAATTTTTAAAGTTCAAATTTTTGAAATTTCAAATTTTAAAATTCGAAATTTTGAAATTTGATGTTTTGAAATTATGAAATTCGAATTCTGAAAATTTGAATTTTTGAAATTTCAAAATTTCAACTTTGAAATTTTGAATTTGAAAAATTTTGAAATTTGAAAATTTAACTTTGAAATTTTGAATTTTGAAATTAGAATTTAAATTTTTTGAAATTTGAAAGTTTGAAATTTGAGATTTGAAATTTGAAATTTTGAGTTTTTGAATTTTTGAAATTGAAATTTGAAATTGAAAATTTTGAAATTTGAATTTGAAATTTATAAATTTTGAAATTTTGAAATTTGAAATTTGAAAATACAGTTTTTTAGTATTTTTTCATATAAAAAATCGACTTATGTAAGTCGAAAAGCAAAAAAAAATTGCTTTTGCAATAAGTTGAAAAGTGACTTTTAAAAGTCAGTAGATTTTGTTTATCCATATTGACTTTTTAACTTTTGCATTATATAAGCAAAAAAGCAACTTATTTATTGCCATCCAAACGGCCCCTTAATTATTTCATAAATTAACCTTTTATCATCAATCAATTTTTTTAAATTACATTAGTTAATTAATTATCACTTAATCACTAGTTAATGATTCTTTCCTTAATTATATTCATTAACTATCCATTAATTACTTTTATTAATCAATTAACCCTTATTAATTTCATTTAGTGATTAGCTTTTCACTAATCTCACTAATTAATTATCTTTAATTGATCACAACCTTATTTGAATAAAGATAAATTCTTATTTAAATCATATACTTAATTACATCATTATTCTCTATTTGAGAATCAATTAGGAATAAATTTCATAATTATATCTTATATAATTACTTTTAAGCAACAAACAACTTTGAAGATATACTAAATCAAAACAAATTAAATTACAAGATCATTTGACTTACAGTTTAAATTGAAATTTGGTTTGAGAACTTAACTATACTTGCTCTTAAATAAACTTGTTTAAATATTTGTTATGAAGCTTGTTAACCAATTTATATCCGTAAAACTAGCAACTAAATTTACTTATACTTTTTTTTTTTTTTTTTTTGGCAAGGCCGACGGGGTTGGATGGTCCCCGACCACTTTATTGCAGCACCAAAGAGATTACAACAAAGACATTGAGCGAACTCAAAGAATACAAGGGAAACAAAGCGCTACAAAATAAACTTGAGACTAAAAGGAAAAAAGAAGAAACAGGAAAAACTACACAAACAAGAACTTAAAAGGAGAGAGATATACCAGGTTCAATAGCAAAAGAGAGTGTTTTCAGCAGAGATCTAATCGCATAAGAAACTGAAAGCAAGAACATAGGGCCAGACTTAGCTCTATCAGCATCAAACACTCTAGTATTTCGCTCATTCCACACTTGTGATATAAAACACTTCAACACAACAAGGTACAGTCTCTTATGATTGTGAGCATGACCAGTCTTCCCTAAAATAGAGCTCCATTCCGCTATGTTGTTGTTGCTTGTAGAAGGGTCATTCACACGCAGCTTGTCCTTTATATTACCCCAAACATGGTTTATGAATTCACACTCAAAAAATAAGTGTTCCACAGTCTCCACACCATCACTGCAGAAGACACACTGCATATCCACATCCATCCCAATACAGACAAGTCTTGCCTTTGTATGAATAGCACGGTGCAACACTTTCCAGAGTAACAAGTTATCTCTAAAACTGCTATCCTTGTGCCATGTTCGCTTGCTCCATGTCCAGTCAGTTTTTTGATAGTTCTTAGTCAGAAAGTTATATACTTTGCTAATAGTAAAAGAAGCATCTTTGTCACCCCATACCAGCTGCTTATTGGAAGTAGATAGGGTAGCATTTCCTTTTATCTGGTTCCATAATTGTTGTATTCTTTGATTAGACGAGAAGACAGCAGAACTTTGTATATTATGTACAACATCTATGACTTTTGCTTCAAGATGGATCCCAGTTTGAATCATTTCATTATAAGCCAACCTACTTTTCAGAATCAACCCTTTCTCAAGCCAAGGGTCATTCCAAAAACTAACAGTAAATCGATTATTAATACTCATCTGCAAGAGAGGTAAGATGTCACCCTTTAGTTTGAATATGCTCCTCCACGTCCAACTCAAGTTCTGCGGCATACGCATAGTCCATAAACTTCTACCTTTGATAACATTCCGGCGAGACCAAGTAGCCCAGTTGCTGTCATAACTATTGAAGTATGTATCGATGTGTTTAGCCACCGCCGCTTTGTTCCATTCTTTTAAGTTGATGATACCTAATCCACCTTTAGAGAGCGGCAATTGAACAATTTTAATGTTGACAGGCGCAATATATTTGCCTGCAGTTCTTCCCGTCCATAGAAAGCGCATAAACGCACTTCGTATCATTTTCATTAGCTTCATGGGAAGAACATAAGTTCTAGCCCAGTACACTTGCATTGCAAATATTACTGACTTCACAAGAGTTAAACCTTAGTTAAACTATTTTTCCTTACAATTTAAATTGAAATTTGGTTTGAGAACTTAAATATACTTGCTCTTAAATAAACTTGTTTAAATATTTGTTTTGAAGCTTGTTAACCAATTTATATCCTTAAAACTAGCAACCAAATTTACTTATACTTTTTAAACCTTGGCTAAACTATTTTTCCTTAAATTTTAAAAACCCAAATAGTGGTCGAAATGACACAACCCGTATATTTGGACCATTTAAATTGACAATAATCCACACATGTCAACTTAAATAGTACAAAACACGAATCATAAATGGAGTATATATATATATATATATATGAGAATCATCACAGAATCACAGAAATATAACATCACAGAACAGTGCAGCGGAAATAGAACATAGTCATAAGAGTAGTTCATGAAGCTACCCATAAGTACAACAATGTCTCAAATAAAGGAAATAAAACAACATAGAAGTCCAAATAGTCCAAATGGGAAAAGAAAAAAGAAATACTGATAAGATAAGATAGTGAAACTTCAGCCTTCAGCTCCAAATAAACAGCAGCAGCAATCCTCAATCTGATCCGAGCATATGCATAAACAAAGCACTCGAATCAGGACATATATTCTTATACAGATAATATAATTCAAGATTTGAAATAACAATAACTCAAAGATGAATGGAATAAACATCTTTCAGGATCCGATAAACTATCTATACATAATAGTGTACGATAAATAGATAATGTCTAACAGTAAAATAAGATATCAAAATAGTGTTAAGGCATTACCATTATCCCCCTTAACATATTTTATAAGCATCATAGTCTATACAGCACTGTAAACTCCACCGTAAACTAGTGGGATATCAGGGAGTCTCCATAGGTATAACACAAAACAAATTCGTAGTGGTCGCGTATACGGGAATACACGTATGACAAGGCACATGAGGCAATACCCAAGGTAGTGAAACTACCGTTCGCCTGATCCGAACTGGTAAGAACGCATCGCCGCAACGATCGCAACACCGCGAAACAACACTCCAAATCAAGGGTGCGCACCAATCAATCACAAAGTAAATGAGTAGTATACGAAGAAGTGTGTTCGCTCGAGGTAGCTACCCCATTTGGCCCGGCACGGCTCCTGATTTTAGTCATTTCCAATTTGACACAAGTGTCAAGGCTATCCATTATTGTTCACTTTCTTCAGTCATCGCGTACGTCATTCCAACCACTTCATTCTGGATCATCACTCCGCGTATAGTTATTAAAATGGGTTTCGGTTTAGACAGTGAGTATGTCCCTAACCGATTCCGGTTCCTTTAATAACCTTCATAATTAATTTACCGATTGGTCGTTTAGTATATTTCAAAACGAAATCTAATTCAATTTCAATTACAATTCGTAAATCGACATTTCGTTAGTCTTCTAAATAAATTTCCAAAATTTACGTTTCATAACTTCCAAATTTCCATTTCAAATTTCCTATAATTCAATTTCAAAGTTTCAACTTAAACAATTTCAAATATTCATTTAATTCCATGTATAAGTTCATTCCAAAATCAATTAACGTCCAAATCGATTTAAATTCAATTATCGATTTCATTCGATATTCATTAAATTAGTTTATCATTAAACAATTTCAATTCAAAATTTCAATTCATTACATTACTTTCATAAGTTCAACTTCATTATCAATGCCTAAATATTTATTCAATTTGAATGGTCGAATCTAATTCTTAAAATTACAAACATTTCATTTGTTCCGATAAAGTGCATTCTTTTTCTTATTAAAGAAATTCAATTTTATTTACTTATTTCCCCTGTTACAAATTTCAAAACTCAATTAACAACTTACTTTCACTTATTCAAAAATTCAATTTCTCAAAATAAAGAATATTCAATTCAATTTAATTATTACATAATTCAATCTATTCAATTTAGTTTAATCATTAAACAATTCAATCTTATTCAATTATCAAATAATTTCAAATCTTAATTATTATCATTTCAAACTCATTCATTAATAATTCCAAACTTAATTATTAATTTTAAAACCAAATTATTAATAATTTCAAAACTTAATTTATTAATAACTTCAAAACTTCGTTATTAATAACTTCAAACTTCATTATTAATAAATTTCAAGACTTGATATTTAATAATTCCAAATTAATTATTACTAAATTTAATCATTAAATAATTAAATTTTAAAACAGTGTCCTTTTGTCAATTACGACGTTAATATTTGTTTCAAATTCAAATATTCACATTTACGTTCATTCGAATTTAAATTCCAATTCTATTCAAAACCTTGTTATTAGTCAAATAAATTCTATTTCATTTTAAATCAAAACATTGACCAATCGGTTTAAATTTAATTTTCTATCCTAAGTCAAAGTTATTTGGGTATCTATCATCTCAACCCGATTCCATTTCAATTCAAAAATCAAAGCATACAAAGGGAACTTGCAGTGTGATAGCTGGGATGGTTTCAAAGTAAATAAACAAGCAATAGCAACCATACATAACAATTCAACAATTATTTTAAATAATCCCGAAATAATCGTATTAATTTGCATTTGTTATTTATGCAAATAAATATGATTATTCCTGGAATCTACACTATCATTTCACGTAGATTAAAGATTATTATATTACGGTTTTTCACTTGTCGTTCAATTTTCATTTCAATACAACAACAATTCATCAAATATGCATTCAAAGTTCAAAGTGTAATTTATCCAATTTTTACGTGTCAATTAACTAATCACTATTCATCGTATAAATGGGTCATGTTTAACTAATCAAATTTAACATATCAAGGGGGTCAAGTTTAACAAATCAAAGTTCGGCATATGTAATCCATTTAAATCGTTAACTATCCTATAATTTTAACTTGCAAATTTATTTATCAATTAACAGTAACAGTTAACATCCAATTCAATATCACATAGCAATCAATTATCAACCAAACTTGCATAAGAATATATGTCGTGTAAATTTATTTCACCTTCCGTGGATATGGAAATTGACGGCGAAGCAAAAGAAGCACGAAAAGAAGTCGGTACAATACGAACAACGAACACTGTAAATATCGACAAATGAGATGATATTAATACAATGAACGTTATATAAAATTATAAAATTATATAAACGCGCTTACCGATAACGGAGAAAAGGACAAAAGCTGAAGATCGATGCTGCTGCAAAAAGCCTAGCCGGTTGCTTCTGCACACAACGAAAAAGAAAGTCGGCTGCTATTTTTGGCAAACAAAATAGATATTTGCATAGAATATCTAAAGCAACCGTGTGCTATTACAAAAAAAAAATTAATTTTATTTTCTTTCTCGGCCGAGACTACAAAATGCAGCAACCTCCCGCATCCACACGCAACTTCCCATTTCAACTCAGCATATACTACCCCCTACACACAACATAATACACGCATTGCATTACCTCAACATTTACATGCAGCACCCATTACTAACCTTTAGCATGCACTAACACACACGGACACGCACACCCCTCCACACCGTGCATACATGTTCGCAATATACACGCATTTTTTTTTAACACACAACCTAACTTAGGCACATACATAAGCTCATGCCACACACTTTATACATCTCACTGGAACTCACGCACGCAACAACTCCTCCCATTTCAACTTTTTTTTGTTTTTTTGTTTTTCAAACCGAGCCTCAAATGCATGAAGCACACACGCCTGAAATACAACTGCATGTAATACACATGCAACTCTTTTTTTTTTTTCAAAGTTGGCCGAAACCTCCTCTACATGCATGCATTAACACATACACTAAATACATACACCCAGTACATGCACGCTCCACTTCATTTCCTTCAACAAGCATACACACTCCACATGTTTCTTTTAGTACAACTGCAAATTTTCTTCATCTATTACAAACCAAAACCTTCACACAATATAAAGTTTTCATCATTGATACGCGTGCACCCTCATCATCACAATATGTACACAAAACATTCATACGGTTGTACATACGTGCGCATGGAGGGTTCATGGTCGAAGTGTTGCGTAGGTGGCGGCCGTCGGTTGGTGGAGGGACGGTGCGGTCCGTGTGTTGGAGGCGGAGAGTGAGACAGTGGCACACAGCGAAGGTGAGTTGCGTGCTTGCTTCATCATATTTTTTTTCACTGAAAGAAGGAACAAACTTGAAATAAAGAAAAACAAAGATGAGAGAAGTACCTGCTGGAAGTTCAAAAATTTGAGATGTGGAACAGTGCAAAGAAATGAACGAACTGTTTGCTTCTTATCTTTTCAATTTGATCTTCCGTGAGATATTTTCTAACCTTCCAAATATCATGTGAATTCACGCCTATTCCCAAGCATTCCTACTTACTAGCTCCCAGCTGAATGCATCAGCTGAGACTACTTATTTTCAGATTTTAAGTGAATCCGGTTTAAGGAATTTTGGGCTGAGATTTGTATAACCGGTCCGTCCGGAACGGTTAAATCAATGCGACTATTTTACGTCGGACTCTGATTGGCACGAATAAATATACCATTTTGGTCAGTGCGACGATGCGCTTCCAACGGTACACAAATTATTACGATATGATGGTTTTATAAAGATTCGATTTTTACACCGTTTAAATTGTACGTTTTGCAAAACAATTAAACGGAGCAGGCGATTTCAGTTTTAGACGAAACAAACTATATTATCCTGATCAGAATAATTTTAACAATATAACTGTGTAAAAATATTTGGATTCGGAAGATAAATTTTACGCAGCTTTATATGGACTGATATTCAACTAAAGTGCGAACGAAGTTGACTGTAATATTTTGCGACGAAACTTTTTCTATATTCATATCTCACTAGACGTATTTTATAAACAAAGTTTGGGCGTTAACTGAGATCGTTTATAAATTTCAAAATTTTTACATTAAAACAATGGATTTTAAAATTTAAATTTGGCCGCAAATTCAGGGTCGTCACAATCTCCCCCACTCAAAACTTTTCGTCCTCGAAAAGGAACGAGACGAGTGAAGTAGGAATGAGATAAGAAGAAAAGATCAAGATAGTTTAAGAAATTTGAACAATACCTGAAATTAGTAATTCGGGGTTTGAATCCCGAATACTATCCTCAGTCTCCCATGTGCAATCTCGCTCATCTGCACTCCACTGTACTTTGACGAGATTTACCGACTTTCTTCTGAGTTGCTTTGTCTCACGATCAACTATCCGAAGCGGTTCACGCTCAATAGTCAAGTCAGGCTCGATAACTATCTCATCCCACTGAGCAGTAGGAAGAGTCATAGATGGGTCATGCACAACTTTGCGTAGATGTGAGACGTGGAACACGTTGTGCACACCGGCAAACTTCTCTGGTAATGCAACTCTATATGCCAAAGTTCCAACTCTTTCTGTAATCTCAAACGGACCAACAAATCTCGGAGCTAGCTTCCCTTTCTTTCCAAATCGAATCATATTCTTCAAAGGCGACACTTTCAGAAATACTTTGTCCCCTACACTGAATCGAGATCTCTTCTCCTTCTGTCAGCATAGCTTTTCTGTCTATCCTGTGCCGTCTTTATCTTCATCCTGATTTCTTCGACTTTTTCAGAAGCTTCCACAATTATTTCTGGACCAAGCACTAATCGATCACCAGACTCAATCCAACAAGCTGGTGATTTGCACGGCCGTCCATATAAGGCTTCGAACGGTGCCATACCAATGCTTGCCTGGTTTATTAAACATAATTAATTCAAATTCAAATATACTTATTCAAATTTGAAATTTAGTTTCTTTACCTGGTAACTATTATTATAAATGAATTCTACCAAGTGAAGATGGTCTTCCCAAGATCCACCAAAGTCAATAATACAAGCCCGAAGAAGGTCTTCTAAAATCTGATTCACCCTCTCAGTTTGGCCATCTGTCTGAGGATGATAGGCTGTGCTCGGATTCAGTTTGGTGCCCAAGGTATCCTGAAATGCTTTCCAGAATTTACTAGTGAAAATAGGATCTCGATCGCACACGATACTAGATGGTACACCATGAAGTTTAACAACTTCTCTCATGTATATCTCGGCCAAACTTGAAGCTGTACGAGTGGTCTTGACTGGAATAAAGTGAGCGGACTTCGTCAGTCTATCAACAATCATCCATATGCTTTCGTTATCCTTTCTAGTCCTTGGCAGCCCATCAATAAAATCCATAGAAATTTGCTCCCACTTCCATCCTGGAACCTCTAGTGGCTGAAGCAAGCCTGCTGTCTTCCTGTGGTCAGCTTTAACTTGCTGGCAAGTTGTGCATCTGCTAACATAGGTAGAGATATCGCGCTTCATCCCACTCCACCAATATAGCTTCTTCATATTTTGGTACATTTTTGTGACACCGGGATGAAATGAAAGTGAAGATTTATGGTTTTCTTTCAGCACTTCCTGTCTTAGACCATCAACATTAGGGACACAGATGCGGTTATAAATTCTCAAGACTCCATTACTATCAATATGTGCACCCACTTTATTATCAGCATTTCCAACTCTTCCAAGGACTATTTCTTTGATGCGATAGAGCAAAGTGTCGTCATATTGCTTGGCTATAATACGATCCATAAGAGCTGGGGAGACGGAAAGCTGGAATAACATTCCTTCAACAAGATCACAACATACCATAGCTTGATTTCTATTCAAAGCGTCGGCTACGGCGTTTGTTTTTCCCGGAGTATAGTTAATATTGTAGGATCGATTTCACCCTAGAGGGGGGGGGGTGAATAGGGTGATAGTGTAAATTATAAAAATTAATCGCGGAAGCTTATGAATTAAATTCAATTCAGATCACAGAATAGCAGCACAGATATTGCAGAATATAAATAACAGAACAACACAGAATTTACCCAGCTTCGGCAAAACCCTGCCTACGTGCTGCCCCCAAGGTTTCTACTAGAAATTAGATAGTCCCTCGCTTACACACGTAAACTCGCTATACCCGCTATTGACTAATCTAACTCTACGCTCAAAACCCTGACCACAACTCAACCACCGAGTTGCGAATTCCCAAACTACACACCGTAGTTTGTACCCTAGTCACACGACTAGAAAATTAAAAATGGTTTAAAAGAAAAATACAAATTAAAAACAAATAACAAAACCCTATTTAAATTTAAACCCTTCTTATAATTTTTTAAAAACCCTTTTAACATAAACAAGGCCGGCCCTTTATTTTCTTCAACCCGTTCCTTTTACTATTATTTTTTCTTCGTGAAAGAAAATGGCCGCCCCTCTTTGTTCCTCTTTGCGAATTAGGGCTTCTGGTAATTTGCTATTGCTCCTTGCGATTTAAACTAGGGTTGAGCAAAATTGAAGCGCCGCTCGATACAGTTTGATTGTATGCTTCGATGCAGTTTGCTTTGCTCACGACTGTTCAATTTTGATCGAGTTCGATTCGTGATTTCGGTATGTATTTTATCCTTTTGCTTGTCTGATTTTGGCTTGTTCGAACTCCATCAATTGCCGATGATGATTTTTGGTAATTTATAGGATTCCAGTTCCTATAATTGCGTTCGTATCAATTTTGTTTGAATTTGTCAAATTCTTCATCTCGGCCACTTGATGATGCTTGAATGAATGAGATTGATTTTGACTTTTTCATACACGTATAATTTCATTTCTTGCGTCCCACGGCTTTGAATCAATTTCGTGATGACCACGGTTTTCGTTCCTTTTTCTGTTGACTTGTTAAAACACACGGCTTTGATAAATTTAGCTTTGTATCTGCAGTTTGGATATTGATGATTCCCTCTGATGCTTTGACTTTGGTCACTTGTTTTGAAAACTGCAGCTTGATGCTTGCATCCCTCTTGTTGTTCACAGCCATTACATCCTTACTGCCATGTTTTGATGTCACTGATTTGTTTAGTCTCGGCATTGACTGGTTTCATGCTTGTGTTGGTTCATTGGTTTACTAGTGCATATATGTTGCTTGTGTATACTTGTGTGGTGGTGCACTTGCCTTGTGATTCTGTTCATTCCTAGTTGCCTTGAGTAGCAGTGCTTCATGTTGTATTCATTTTTGAGGCAGTTTGCATTAGAGTGTACTTCGAGTTATGTTGAACTCCGTTGTGATTTCAGATCCCTCTGTGTTGCTATATTTCTGACGCACTCGTATCACTGGTATTTGCAGTTTGTAGTGTTTGGTATCACTTGTGTCACTAGAGTCAGTTGTCATGCTAGGTGTGATTATATGCTTAATTACTGATGCATTTGCCACTTTTGTTCACCTGCACTTGTTACTTCTGTTCACCATTGGTCTCTGTTGCTTTCATGAGCTTGACACTGTAAAAGTTATTTATCATTTGCTTTGACACTGCTTTGGCCCATCTTTGTGCTGTTGATGTTGTCTTAGTTGTTGCCTCTGTTTGACTTCACTGTATCACTTGTTGCTTTGAACTTCTGGTTGGTTTGGCCTGGACTTCACTGTTATTTGATTGCCGAGTTGTTTGCATTCACTTCATCACTTCAGTCGTGTATTGCTTTCACCTCTGGCCTGTTGTAGTTTGCATATCACCTTGTTGCATTGTTGAGTCACTTGAGTGTGTTGATGGATGTGTGCATCAATGTACATGCTTTTGCCGCTGTTTGATATAATGTTTTGAACCATTGTTTTCTGTGGCATTGCATTACTGTGCATTGAGCTTTATACTTGCAGTTTGCTGACTTCACGTCGCCTTAACTTGGTTGATGCACTGAGTTGAGTGGTGACTTGACCTTTGCATTGTTTATTTTTCTAATTTTCACCTGAGTTGAATCCGGCTTGGATTTGACCTTGTGCTGAATGACATTGTTTTATTGCACTTGAGTTGAATCCTGTATTTGGATTTGACCTGTGCTCACCTGTCCCTGTAGCATTATCAAGTGTATATATCGGTGTGCACGGCCTTGTGGCATATACAGTAATACACTGTGTATGTCACAAGTTGTTCATGTATGATGAATTCAAATTTAAACTATGACGAACAACCCAAATAACTGAGGCAAATCATATTTTCAAAAATTATCTTTTATTTTTGAATTGCAAAAATATTTCTTTTTCAATTTTACTACGTTAGTTTATATTTTTGCAGATTGCTCAGATGCTGGATTCAAACTGGAATGAAGTTGAAGATAAATACGAGTGTGAGTGATATGTAGTGAGGTGAGTTGTAAATGTGAAATGTGAATTGTAAATGTGAAATGTGATGTAATTGTAATCAAAGTTGTATAGTTATAGTGAGAGCTTGAAATTGTACTATTCAAAGATGTAATAAATATTTGTTTGAATAAAATATTCGTTTGAATTCAAATTTCGTGTTATTTATTTTATTCAGCAAATATTTATTTAATCTGTGAAAAATAAGATAGTATATTATCAAATACATTTAAACGAATGTATATATGTTTATTATCATCAAACAAAAATCATATAAGCGCATATTCAACAAATATCAAGATCATATGCAGCTAGAAATTCGAGCCATCGGACTTGTCTCTGGTTCAAATCCTTTTGTGAGAAAATGTATCTCAATGACTTGTGGTCAGTGAATAACTCGAATTTTGTTCCCAGTAAATAGTGCCTCCATGGCTTAAGAGCAAATACAACCGCAAGGAGCTCTAAATCGTGAGTTGCGTAGTTTGTTTCATGGGTCTTTAACTGACGACCAGCATATGCAATCACTTTTCCTTTCTGCATCAAAATTGCTCCAAGACCATCTCGACAGGCATCTGTATAGACGGTCAATCCTTCGCTACCATCGATAACCGTAAGAACTGGGGCAGAGGTCAACTTTCGCTTCATCTCATTGAAAAGCTGCTTCGCACTTTTCACTCTAGATAAATTTCACGTTCTTTCTGGTCAGTGCGGTAAGTGGTGCGGCAATACGGGCAAAGTTTTCTATAAATCTGCGGTAATAGCCAGCTAATCCCAAGAAACTGCGGATATCCGTAGGAGTTTTGGGAGTCTCCCAATCCTGCAAATTCCAAGGATTCGGATTAAGATATTGATAAGTTGTTTTGATAGAATTGACAAGTAAGAATAGAACTTACATTGATTACGGCGATTTTAGCTGGATCGACCGAGATCCCATTCTCCGAAACAATATGGCCAAGAAACCGAACTTCATCTTTCCAAAAGTGGCATTTCAAAAACTTGGCTTTAAGCTGATGACTGCGAAGAGTTTCGAGAACAAAAGCCAAATGTGACCTACGCTCATTGTCGTCTTTAGAGAAAACGAGAATATCATCGATGAAAACAAGCACGAACTTGTTAAGAACATTTCAGAAAACTCTATTCATCAAATCGACGAAATAGGTTGGAGCATTAGTGAGGCCGAACGGCATAACTAGCCATTCATAGAATCCATTTTCCGTGCGGAAAGCTGTTTTAGGAATACTATCCTCCGCGATTCTGAGTTGATGAAAGCCTGTAGCCAAATCAAGTTGGGAGAAAACTTTAGCTCCATGAAGCTGATCGAATAGATCGTTGATGCGGGGCATCGGATATCTGTTCTTGTGTGTGAGCTTATTTAGCTCTCTATAGTCCACACACATTCTAAGAGAGCCATCAGATTTGGTAACAAATACTACTGCAGCGCCCCATTCTGAATGGCTACGCCGAATCAAGCCTTTAGAAAATAAATCTTCAATTTGAACATTCAATTCTGCCTTTTCTTTAGGAGCCATTCTCCTAGGAGGAAGAACTACTGGTCGTGCACCAGGAATAAGGTCGATGCGGAATTCAATTTCCCGCGGAGGTGGTAGAGAATTGACTTCTCCAAACACATCAGAAAAGAATTGAACAACTGGAGTAGAGCTAAGTTCATTTGGATGGGAATCAAGAGAAAATATAAAACTCCGAGCACATTCTTGTGGTGATTTTCCCTTAACAACTAAAGGCATACTCTTGTCGTCAATAAGAGAGACGGTTCGAGCTTTGCATGAGATAACAGCTTTGAACTTTCGTAGCCAATCAATGCCTAGTAGTATATCGAATGCCTCGAATCCAAGGACATAGAAATCCCAAGTGAAACGGTGTATGCCGTGCATAAGAGTGACATATTTGCAAGCCATTTTGAGGTTAGCGGGCCCTCCAATAGGGTTAGATACACATAAGGGAATAGATGCAAGAGTGGGTTCCAAACCAAGTTTATTACATAAGTCAATAGATATGAAGCTGTGAGTTGCTCCAGTGTCAAATAGAACTTTAACAGGCAAGGTATGTAACATAAAAGTACTTTGTAAAGTACCTTGGTTATCCGAAACTTCCGAGGCAGGAACTTCCGGGGCAGGTGTAGAGAGAGCAAAGACTCCAGATGGTGTACCACGCTTCTGTGTTGGGCAGTCTTTCTTGAAGTGTCCAGGTTGTAAGCAGATATGACACAAATCCCTCCTAGTCATCTGTGCCGGTGGCGGAACAGCTGCGCTCTTTGGAGATGGGCAGCTACTAGCATAATGACCCTTTTGGTTGCAGTTGAAGCAAGTAATGGATGATATGTCAATGGGCTTCTTCTGAGAGTATCCAAGCCCTGTTTTCTGCTGCCAATTCTTCTTCTGTTGTGCAAAGTTTGGCTTCCTCTTCCCCGACTTACTAGCTGATGTCTGAGCAACTGGGGCTTTGGAGGATGATGTTTCCTTTGGCTTTCCCTCATATCGAAGAGCAAAGTCCATCAACTCAGTGAAGGTTCCATGGACATGAGCGGTGAGGAGCTCGTAATACTCAGGGCGTGCGCCATGTATGAACTTCTCATTCTTAAGCAGAGGTGTGTCGATCAGTCCGGGTCCGAACTTAGATAGCTCGTTGAACTTCCGTTCATACTCAGTGAAGGTCATGTTGCCTTGCCTGAGATCCATAAAAGAACGATAGAGTTGGGCTTTCCCAGCAGCTGGCATCCATTGAGCCATGAAGGAGTCCCTATTTACACGTGGTATAAAAACGAGTCAAAATTTGAACGAGATAGAAGGAAATTATTTTGATGCAATTTAGATAGATTTCTACCTAAACTGGGCCCAAGTGATGTTTTCCTCATCGGTACGAGAAGTGACGGATTCCCACCAATCTTGTGCAGCATCCTGAAGCTGCCAAGCGGCCAACTGACGCTTCTGAGTGTCTGTGATCTCCAAGCCAGTAAAGATCCTCTCCAAACTCTTTATCCATTGTTGTGCTTCGACAATACTCTCGGAGCCAGTAAATTTGACTCCTCCAAGCTGAGCGTACTCCTTGCTAAGAGTGGAGAATCGGATTGCGGGAGCTGGAGCATGTGGACCTGGAGCATTTCCGCCCCTTCCTCTAACATTTCTTCTGGTAGCCATCCTGGAATACCAAAAGTGATTTAGAATCAAAGATAGGAAGTTATAGAACTTAAGGAAATTCTATTCGAACGAATTCGATAAGAAAGATGAATCAAAGGATGTGGATTCTGAAATGATTCTCCTCATTCTAGGGTATGATTACCCTATCTCTAATGAGCTTAAAACTCCATAGGCTAAGGTTGTCGGGAACCAGGCTCTGATACCAACTGAAACAACCCGTATATTTGGACCATTAAAATTGACAATAATCCACACATGTCAACTTAAATAGTACAAAACACGAATCGTAAATGGAGTATATATATATATATAAATATATATGAGAATCATCATGGAATCACAGAAATATAACATCACAGAATAGTGCAGCGGAAATAGAACATAGTCATAAGAGTAGTTCATGAAGCTACCCATAAGTACAACAATGTCTCAAATAAAGGAAATAAAACAACATAGAAGTCCAAATAGTCCAAATGGGAAAAGAAAAAAAAATACTGATAAGATAAGATAGTGAAACTTCAGCCTTCAGCTCCAAATAAACAGCAGCAGCAATCCTCAATCTGATCCGAGCATATGCACAAACAAAGCATTCGAATCAGGACATATATTCCTATACAGATAATATAATTCAAGATTCGAAATAACAATAACTCAAAGATGAATGGAATAAACATCTTTCAGGATCCGATCAACTATCTATACATAATAGTGTACGATAAATAGATAATGTCTAACAGTAAAATAGGATATCAAAATAGTGTTAAGGCGTTACCATTATCCCCCTTAACATATTTTATAAGCATCATAGTCTATACAGCACTGTAAACTCCACCGTAAACTAGTGGGATATCAGGGAGTACTCCATAGGTATAACACAAAAAAAATTCGTAGTGGTCGCGTATACGGGAATACACGTATGACAAGGCACATGAGGCAATACCCAAGGTAGTGAAACTACCGTTCGCCTGATCCGAACTGGTGAGAACGCATCGCCGCAACGATCGCAACACCGCGAAACAACACTCCAAATTTCAAGGGTGCGCACCAATCAATCACAAAGTAAATGAGTAGTATACGAAGAAGTGTGTTCGCTCGAGGTAGCTAACCCCATTTGGCCCGGCACGGCTCCTGATTTTAGTCATTTCCAATTTGACACAAGTGTCAAGGCTATCCATTATCGTTCACTTTCTTCAGTCATCGCGTACGTCATTCCAACCACTTCATTCTGGATCATCACTCCGCGTATAGTTATAAAAGTGGGTTTCGGTTTAGACAGTGAGTATGTCCCTAACCGATTCCGGTTTCTTTAATAACCTTCATAATTAATTTACCGATTGGTCGTTTAGTATATTTCAAAACGAAATCAAATTCAATTTCAATTACAATTCGTAAATCGACATTTCGTTAGTCTTCTAAATAAATTTCCAAAATTTACGTTTCATAACTTCCAAATTTCCATTTCAAATTTCCTATAATTCAATTTCAAAGTTTCAACTTAAACAATTTCAAATATTCATTTAATTCCATGTATAAGTTCATTCCAAAATCAATTAACGTCCAAATCGATTTAAATTCAATTATCGATTTCATTCGATATTCATTAAATTAGTTTATCATTAAACAATTTCAATTCAAAATTTCAATTCATTACATTACTTTCATAAGTTCAACTTCATTATCAAAGCCTAAATATTTATTCAATTTGAATGGTCGAATCCAATTCTTAAAATTACAAACATTTCATTTGTTTCGATAAAGTGCATTCTTTTTCTTATTAAAGAAATTCAATTTTATTTACTTATTTCCCCCGTTACAAATTTCAAAACTCAATTAACAACTTACTTTCACTTATTCAAAAATTCAATTTCTCAAAATAAAGAATATTCAATTCAATTTAATTATTACATAATTCAATCTATTCAATTTAGTTTAATCATTAAACAATTCAATCTTATTCAATTATCAAATAATTTCAAATCTTAATTATTATCATTTCAAACTCATTCATTAATAATTCCAAACTTAATTATTAATTTTAAAACCAAATTATTAATAATTTCAAAACTTAATTTATTAATAACTTCAAAACTTCGTTATTAATAACTTCAAACTTCATTATTAATAAATTTCAAGACTTGATATTTAATAATTCCAAATTAATTATTACTAAATTTAATCATTAAATAATTAAATTTTAAAACAGTGTCCTTTTGTCAATTACGACGTTAATATTTGTTTCAAATTCAAATATTCACATTTACGTTCATTCGAATTTAAATTCCAATTCTATTCAAAACCTTGTTATTAGTCAAATAAATTCTATTTCATTTTAAATCAAAACATTGACCAATCGGTTTAAATTTAATTTTCTATCCTAAGTCAAAGTTATTTGGGTATCTATCATTTCAACCCGATTCCATTTCAATTCAAAAATCAAAGCATACAAAGGGAACTTGCAGTGTGATAGCTGGGATGGTTTCAAAGTAAATAAACAAGCAATAGCAACCATACATAACAATTCAACAATTATTTTAAATAATCCCGAAATAATCGTATTAATTTGCACTTGTTATTTATGCAAATTAATATGATTATTCCTAGAATCTACACTATCATTTCACGTAGATTAAAGATTATTATATTACGGTTTTTCACTTGTCGTTCAATTTTCATTTCAATACAACAACAATTTATCGAATATGCATTCAAAGTTCAAAGTGTAATTTATCCAATTTTTACGTGTCAATTAACTAATCACTATTCATCGTATAAATGGGTCACGTTTAACTAATCAAATTTAACATATCAAGGGGGTCAAGTTTAACAAATCAAAGTTCGGCATATGTAATCCATTTAAATCGTTAACTATCCTATAATTTTAACTTGCAAATTTATTTATCAATTAACAGTAACAGTTAACATCCAATTCAATATCACATAGCAATCAATTATCAACCAAACTTGCATAAGAATATATGTCGTGAAAATTTATTTCACCTTCCGTGGATAAGGAAATTGACGGCGAAGCAAAAGAAGCACGAAAAGACGTCGGTACAATACGAACAACGAACACTGTAAATATCAACAAATGAGATGATATTAATACAATGAACGTTATATAAAATTATAAAATTATATAAACGCGCTTACCGATAACGGAGTAAAGGACAAAAGCTGAAGATCGACGCTGCTGCAAAAAGCCTAGCCGGTTGCTTCTGCACACAATGAAAAAGAAAGTCGGCTACTATTTTTGGCAAACAAAATAGATATTTGCGTAGAATATCTAAAGCAACAGTGTGCTATTACAAAAAAAAAAAATTTATTTTATTTTCTTTCTCGGCCGAGACTACAAAATGCAGCAACCTCCCGCATCCACATGCAACTTCTCATTTCAACTCAGCATATACTACCCCCTACACACAACATAATACACGCATTGCATTACCTCAACATTTACATGCAGCACCCATTACTAACCATCAGCATGCACTAACACACACGGACACGCACACCCCTCCACACCGTGCATACATGTTCGCAATATACACGCACGCAATTTTTTTTTTTAACACACAACCTAACTTAGGCACATACATAAGCTCATGCCACACACTTTATACATCTCACTGGAACTCATGCACGCAACAACTCCTCCCATTTCAACCTTTTTTTTTTGTTTTTTTTTTCAAACCGAGCCTCAAATGCATGAAGCACACACGCCTGAAATACAACTGCATGTAATACACATGCAACTCTTTTTTTTTTCCAAAGTTAGGCCGAAACCTCCTCTACATGCATGCATTAACACATACACTAAATACATACACCCAGTACATGCACGCTCCACTTCATTTCCTTCAACAAGCATACACACTCCACTTGTTTCTTTTAGTATAACTGCAAATTTTCTTCATCTATTACAAACCAAAACCTTCACACAATATAAAGTTTTCATCATTGATACGCGTGCACCCTCATCATCACAATATGTACACAAAACATTCATACGGTTGTACATACGTGCGCACAGAGGGTTCATGGTCGAAAGTGATGCGTAGGTGGCGGCCGTCGGTTGGTGGAGGGACGGTGCGGTCCGTGTGTTAGAGGCGGAGAGTGAGACAGTGGCACACAGTGAAGGTGAGTTGCGTGCTTGCTTCATCATATTTTTTTTTTCACTGAAAGAAGGAACAAACTTGAAATAAAGAAAAACAAAGATGAGAGAAGTACCTGCTGGAAGTTCAAAAATTTGAGATGTGGAACAGTGCAAAGAAATGAACGAACTGTTTGCTTCTTATCTTTTCAATTTGATCTTCCGTGAGATATTTTCTAACCTTCCAAATATCATGTGAATTCATGCCTATTCCCAAGCATTCCTACTTACTAGCTCCCAGTTGAATGCATCAGCTGAGACTACTTATTTTCAGATTTTAAGTGAATCCGGTTTAAGGAATTTTGGGCCGAGATTTGTATAACCGGTCCGTCCGGAACGGTTAAATCAATGCGACTATTTTACGTCGGACTCTGATTGGCACGAATAAATATACCATTTTGGTCAGTGCGACGATGCGCTTCCAACGGTACACAGATTATTACGATATGATGGTTTTATAAAGATTCGATTTTTACGCCGCTTAAATTGTACGTTTTGCAAAACAATTAAACGGAGCAGGCGATTTCAGTTTTAGACGAAACGAACTATATTATCCTGATCAGAATAATTTTTACAATATAACTGTGTAAAAATATTTGGATTTGGAAGATAAATTTTACGCAGCTTTATATGGACTGATATTCAAATAAAAGTGCGAACGAAGTTGACTGTAATATTTTGCGACGAAACTTTTTCTATATTCATATCTCACTAGACGTATTTTATAAACAAAGTTTGGGCGTTAACTGAGATCATTTATAAATTTCAAAATTTTTACATTAAAACAATGGATTTTAAAATTTAAATTTGGCCGCAAATTCAGGGTCGTCACACGAAATAACCCCGAGCCCAAGCCTAGAAAACTGGATCGACAACTCGAGCCAAAAATCAAACTACCTAAACACCCCTACTTCTTCTCCTTTCAGCAAAACCAGTTCTAATTCAAGCATGCTCCCTTCGATGATCGTGCCCTTCCACTGATCATCCATACCAATCTCACACGGTCGCCTCATTCCATTCAACCCCCCCAAGCTTCGACTAACCACCCTGTTTGGAACAAGCTTCGACTCACTGCGCTGCTGGGATGAATAGATATACATCAATGCCCTCGCTCCGACCATTCTACCACTGTATACCCTCCAACTTCGTCGGAAGACTCGCCTTCCCCTTCTGCATTGATCCCCCTACGCGTGCAACCTTCCTGTGCCATCACGACGCCGCAAAGGTCAGCGAAACAACCTTGTCCGGAAATCCTGCCCAAACCCTAAATCCTCCTCTCCTTGATGCTACGACTATCAGAAATATGTGTCTCCATTTTTCTCGTGCCCACTAACCCTCGATCGTACTCTGGTCACAATCCCAAGGCTTCAAAGTCTCACGATCAACTAAAATCGACGAAAAACCCTTATCCGATCAACCCAAGAATTCTCCTCGAATTCATGTTTAAAATTTTTGATTTTTCCTTTAAAGATTATTATTTCCAATATCAAATTAGACCATATAAACAAAACTTGAGTTTAAAATACTTTAGTTTCTGATTTGAAAGTATTTCCTCTGTAATTTATTTTTCTCCAGTAAATCTATGTACTAACCTTGCTTAAAAACATTTTTTAAAAAATCAAATATAGTTAATACTCACATAATTCATTAAGTGATCAGATCTTAAAAGAGATTGGGAAAGGAAATTTAGAAATTTTGGAACTAATTGAATATGTTTAACCAAAGACAGAGCGAAATATCATCACACAGGCGTTCACTCAGTCATGTATATAGTATTTCCATCCATATATGCCAGATTGACACACTTATGCATTCATGCAAAACAATTTCACGACATCATTACTAAAATTCATCACATTCATCAAATCTTAAAACAGACTTAACTTAAAAGGAGTAGTTTACTCACAATATATGCTGAGCAGAGGAAACCAGGTTTGGAAATTTGAAACTGCACTTGATTTGAATTTGATTGATGTTCTGAGATTTGAAATTCTTGAGTTTGAGTTGAATCTAAAGTTTGATCTTTGAAACTGAAGTTTGGGTCTTGCACGGATTTTCTTTATTTTATTTTTAATTTTGTTAAAAGATGAAAGAAGATGAAAACAGGAGAAGAGAAAAAAGGTAGCCTGGTTTCTCACTAAACACATAATTATATTTTAAATTTTTTTTTAAAAAAACAAGATTGCCACTTGTTAATTACGTATGATATATTAGTTACAAATGTTTTAATGCATGCATACAAGTCTTACAAATGTTCTTATGCATGTTGGATTTATATTTATTTATATTCTATTTTTGTTTTTATCTTTTATGAATTAATGTATCTTCTTAAAGAAAAATATAATGCCACATTAATTAGTAACTATATATATACTAGTGAAAATGTAGACTTTTAATCTAATTTACTTTTGAGATTTTGAAAATAACTTGGAAAATTAGAATTTCTTATATCCATATTATTACAAATTTCTCTATATTTTATTCCATAGGCATATAAATATATATATACTCATATACATTATAAAGCTTGTATATATCTATTTATATATATAGATATCTTATATTAAATAGTGAAATACACTATTTATTTATATACTATAAGATTTATCATCACCAGCGATTTAAAATCCAACACTTGTTATAGTTTTCAAATATATATATATATATATATATATATATATATATATAGATTTTTAACAGAATCTTATTTGTTTAATTTACCAATTAGATGTTTTAATAAATTTAATCCTGTTAATTACCAATTAACAGATGTCCAAAATCTAGGTTATCACATTCCTCTCCCCTTTGAATCTTTTCATCCTCGAAAAGGAATGAAGCCAGAACTATTAAAATGCTTAAAATCAGATAAATTTTCTTTGATCATTTTTAAAGCACTTTAAAATCTATATAATATTGTCAAAATTGTTTTATAAAAATATCATTTTATAACTCGATGTTTCAACAAGTCCATCCTCGTTCTCATAGAAATTCTGTCATACATTGATCAGGCGCAAGACTGAAAATCTATAAGTACTTGGTAAAATCATTTCAACACCCAGTGAAAATACTTGGAAAATAATTTTATTGAAAATGTAGAAACATTTTGAAAATAAAGGAAACATCTTTGGTGAGAATGCTCTGAAAATCATCACCCCCATCCATGGTCGCAGTTAACCCAATGGTTACGTTGCCATCCCGGCAAAATCCATAGATAACTGTAGGCCTCTGCGCCCCTCGATTACACCATGGACGCCACTACAGATCGCAGCTACATCTGGGGTTACGTTGCTATCACAACAAAACCCATATAACTATAGGCGTCAGCGCCCTCGAATTTTGCTGCCAAAAGAATGAAACTTCTCAGCTCCCACATAGGTCGCAGACTACATCAGTCAAGTCCCAATGTAGCGTTAGGCTCTCATGGCCTCTCGACTTCCGCTATGTCTTCATAGATGGCAGTCTACCGATGTTACATTGCCATCACGGAAAAATCAAACGTAGACTGTTGGCTCTCAGCGGCACACACGACTTCTGCTATGGTCCGCAGTAGATCGCAGTAACATCGAGCTACACTGTCGTCACAACATAACCCAATGTCTCTATAGGCATTTGCGCCCTCGACTTTCCCTACCCATTACACATAATCCTCAGGGACTTAGTTTGTCCGGACTCCTCATAGGATCAACTTTAGAACCCCTCCCTTAGGGCTCAAGGCAGTACTACCCTGTGGCACTCCTGAGAAGTTCATTTCAAGGGAGCGCCTTTTTCCCCAAAGTCATTCTCAAAACACTTTATACTATACACATACAGTATTTTCCAAATCATACATTTATGATTATACTTAAATCTCCTTTATACAAAATCGATTCTTAAAATATAATTCTCAATCTAGGCTTTCCATATCCCCAAAATTTGATTTTCCCAAAAATCAAATGCCTTTTCCAAATCCATAGGTTCCAAAACCTTTTTCCAAAATCATTTTCATATAATCCTTTATACACACACACACATATAGATATATATAATCTTGAAAAATCTTTGGATCACTTCATACTTGTATAAATTCCCTTTATACTTCAAATACTTTCAAAAACCCTTTTTATTCTTGCTAGATTCAACAAGGGGAGATTTATCTTATATAACAGATATATATATAACTTTACTATGCACCAAATCAAATATTCAAATTTGATTTCTCTTTTATAAAGTTATTAACCATATTTTCCTTTCTACCATAGAAATATCCAATTTCCAATTTATTTGATCATATATTTCCCAAAATATACTTTTCATTTCAAAAACCATTTTACAGCTCTTATTCACAAATTTTCAATATCAATTTCATTCAAACCCGTACGATGTACACATATCATCCGTACGCTATATCAATCTGATCGCTTACTCGATCACAAAATTTCTCTTTCGAACTAGTATCGTCCACCCGACTTTCTAGTGCGGACTCAGATCTGGTTTCTTGATCAGAAACCATCATTTTCCTTGCATAGCCATAACTATGATGGAGAATTTCCAGAACCAATCAAAAATCCATATCTAGGTTCGTTGTCGAAAATCGAGTGAAAAATCCCACTCGGATCGATATACTATCTCGAAATTCTGTGCTCGAATCTGGATCAAATCATTATGCGAATAGAATATATGTACATCCTACGTATTTATCATCATTGATTACTAGCTAAATCAATTCTCTTTTATTCACCTATTCACAATTGCTTCAATTTCCTATTGAGTTATCACTCCAATTATAAACAGTTTGTACTCTTACCAACTTAAATTTAAAAATAGCTTGAAATTTAAAAAAAAAAATAGATAAATAGTTGAAAAATAGATATTAGTTGCAAATAGCAGTAAAATAGTTAAGTAATTTTAAAATTATTGTAAAGTAGTTAAATAAATGTAAAATAGTTGGGTAGTTGTAAAATAGTAATTAGTTTGTAAACTTATGTAAAATAGAAATTAGTTTTTAAAATAATTGTAAAATAAGTATAAGATAGTTTTGGGTTTAAAAAGAAAAGTTCTATAGTAAATATCCAGGAAAATAGATTTTAAAAAATTAGTTTACATTAAAATAATTTATTTGAAAATAGCCCAGGGCCAAATTGTTCAATTCCCAATCTCCATTTCCCAAAATTTCCACATCCATTTAAATAACTTCAATTTCCGTTGAAATTGATTTAACCCCAGTTCAAGTTGAATTAACCTCAAATTCTTTCCAAATTCAAATCAAATTCCATTTGAATTTTAATTCTATTCAACTTTAATCACAATACCAAATAATTCAAATCAATTTGGACTAATTTCAAATTGAACCCACATCAATTTCAAATCATTTCAATTCCTGTTTGAATTAATCCCAATTCTAATTTTTGAAAACAAACCTTAACAATTTAAATTTCAAGTTTCCTTTTGAACATTTAAATCTAAATTCCAAAGTAATTTCATCTCCACAAGTCCAATTTCCTAATTTAAAGTTCTATTTCCTTTTAATTTCTACAATGGACATATACATTACTCTAATCCATTTCTTAATTCATTTAAACTACACAGTTCACAATTTCAAAATTATTGATAATAACAGGATGATATTAGGACAAATAAACATCTAATTTATTTTGAAACATCCATCAATAGCATTCACTACGCCTTCCCAGATCTCATCCTGTTTGAGATCACACATAACTCCCTTTTAAACAACACATTTAACTTCCTTAAGTTAAATCTCAATCTCTTCTTGAAATTTCCAATTTAGGTTGTTCATACCAAACTTATTTAACTTCCTTTAAGTTAAATTCAATTTAATCCCGACAACTTTACCCAAATTTGAATTCCCACTTCAAATTTTAAACTTCATATTAAAAGTCTTCCCGCCTAAGTTTAAAGACTTATTTCACTCTGGATTTTTCACATCGCATTCCAAGGAAAATTAAAAACTCAACCTTAGAGTTTATTTCAAATATACATATTTATCTCCTTTACAAACCAAGTTACTTTAAATTTTAAACCACCTTTGGTTTTAAATTCAAAATAAATTCCTTTAAATTTTCAAACAACTCTTGTTTCAAATAAGACCATTTCATTCAAATAAAATAATATTATTTATTATTTCTTTATCACTTTGAAAAAAATTTCAATTTCAATTTATAAGTCATACTCACCTAAATGTTTATTTCCTTAAAACATTTCATTTTTCTTACTCATTAACACACATTTCATTATTAAATATAACAACCATTTATGATAATAACCAAGATTATCATATCTGGAAACCAATTCATTATCATCTTATTCTGAAAATACTTTTACAAATTTAGGATTTTATTTTCGGTTTGAATCTATTTCAAACTTATCTTCATTCAATTTCAGTTTGGTTGTATTTCTATTACCACTTACTCATTATTTTATTTTATTCCAATGATTTAACAACCAATTACCTTAATATTTATTAGATAGAAATATCGCTTTATATATCAAAATATAATCTTATTAAAATCATTTATTTTTAAGGCCATTTAAAATCTTTACATAAGAAAATAACAAGTACGCTCTCATACACACACACACACACACACACACACACACATATATATATATATATATATATTCAACTCATTCTAGGGTACCACTGACCCTATCCTTAATGAGTAAACCCACCAGAGCCAAGGTTCTCGCTTAACCTTCAGCTTTGATACAAAATGTAACGACCCGGGGTTTACGATCCCGAAAACTCCAGATGGATAGGGAAAAAAGAAAAGGAATAGAAGAAGAAACAGAGCAAAACACAGAATCTCACATTCGCAGCGGATCAAAATATAATATCAAATGAATAACAGTTATACAAGGAAACATTGTATTAGTTAATTTACATTAATACATCGGAGTTACAATATTCATACAGAAAACTGGACAGTTAAATCAACATGTCCCATATAAACTACAATATATCACATCGGAATACACTCCATACGTTCCTGCCGTCCAGCTCGCCTCCTGAGCTCCAGAACGTCCTAACTTGGAAATCTTTAATACTCGGTCTGACTCGAACATTACATCATAGTAACACCCGGTTCAGGCTGGAAACCAGCGTGAGTAAACCCATAAAATTTGAAAACTAAGTTATAAAACTTAATTGGGAACCTGCGGTAACTGTACTTCACTACGAGTTCATAACTTGTTATAGTCAATACTTATTTCACAAATCGATCCTTAAGCACCTTACTTAGTTTCAATAGTCCAGTTTTCTTAAATTATTCCATTCCAGCCTATTGATTTCATATATCAGTTTTATAAAAAAATCATTGTAGATTGCAAATCGAAGTGGTTTCGAATATTTACGGATATCCAACCCCAGTCTCTTCGAATCCAATATCATCTTAAAAACAAAGCTATTTAAGTTAAAACAATTCGATTTATATCCAGAATTACATATTTACTGTAAAGACCCGTAAATCCGTACTCCTTGAATAGACACTAATCTCCTTTGTTTAATTCAAGATGAACGAAAATACGAACCCTTAGGGGTTTTAAGAAAAATTTAAGAAAAGAAAAAGTAGAAAAGAAGAGAGAAAAAGGTAGAAGATGGAGAGGAAAAGAAAACAGAAAATTTTAATTTTTTAAAATAGAAGAAAAAGATAATAGAGGAAAAAGAAGAACAGAAGAAAATAGGACGGAACAGAAAACAAGAACAGAACAACATCAGAATCTCACAATTCGCAGCGGAACAACATATAATAATAAATGAATAATCTTTAAACAAAGAACTATCAGTTATTACATCTCATTATATTACATTACATCATATCATCAGAGTGTACAACAATATACAACAAATAGTGCAGCGGAAAAAGAAATACTATATATACTAGTACGCCATGCCATCCAACTTGCCTCCAGCAAATCCAGAATATCCAGAATATCCTGATAAACCTTACTCTTGACTGCCCGTGTGGAAATTGGTGGGCACCCAGAGTTTAGGAAGGAAAACAATAAACTCCAAGTCAGTCATGTGACTGGTGTGAGAACTCAAAACAGTTTATTTATCTTTAAAATCAAAAATAGAGGAATATTTTTAAATTCAATTCGCAATGCTTTTTAAAAATGAGACTACCATAAGGCCTCCCGCACACACACACATGCAAACGCAGAATCGGAGGAGATTTCTCCTTATGATAGTCAAAGATGCTTGATACGCATTTAAAATAACATTTGATATTATTACTAGTGCATAGTGTAGGGGAAAAATTTATTTCGAAAGTATAATATAAATCTTAGCCAGCATAGACATTTCGAACTATGCCTACTATAGCTAACTATGTTCAATAGCAGGTTACCGCCACATTCCATAGCAGGTTATACAACTAAAACCGTACAAGTCACGTATTGTTTCTTTGGATTTCCAACAAATGGTCAGGCCAAGGAACTTCCCATTGCCACATGAGAATGCCTCTGGAAAGACATCCCCGAGAACCAAACCGGAACTCTGCCAACACAAGGCCGGGTTACCCCTAACTGGGTAACTACTGACACGAGCACGCCATTCCCCGATCGTAAACGACCTTTCTCACGGGATCCCGAAAACCAACAACCACAAAGTAATAAATTCGTAGTAACCACATAGGTTAAATATCTGGGCTCCATACCATGATACCACCTCTATCCAGAAGGAAATGTACATACCCTAAAGGGTGCTACCCCTCATAACCTTGCCGCATCTTTCCTGTTTTGACCATTTCCGGGGTGTGAGGCTCGACGAAGTCACGTCCACAAAAACATACTTTATACAAAAGCCATGCTTTGGGTCAACAAATGATCAACACAATGATCACTAAGATAGACGATCAAATAAATGATCCTATCACAATAATCAACACAATGATCATTTCAGCATCACTCAGCATATCACATTACCAAATTGGGAATATATCGCTGATAACTTCAACTATATAACCTCTGAGCTCGTACGTCTCAGAGAAGGGTGTTAAGCTAAAAGAATAAATTCTTCGCCACCAACAGAAATATATTTGAAAGAAATTGGCTTTATATCTCAACTTGTAATGTCAGACACACAATCCATACAAGTCTGTTCCGGGCTCGAACAAAACCGAAGGCACTTACAAAGAAGTCCTTGCAATCCGGATATTCACAATCCTGATCGGATTTCCCATCACTTAGGGAGTCTCTATACCGTTGCAACTCAGTGCAGAGACAATCGATAGGTCATCCTATCGCTCTCGCAAATACCGGGTCTTCAACACCGATCTTCAATGCAATTCACAACGACGTATCACATATTCAGAATGGGTTATACGACCCCAAGGTCCTTTCCCGGTTGACCCGAATAGTGAGCGCTTATTTAAAAATAAGTGTGGCATTCACATTCAATCAAATCACATCAATTACCCATTCAAAGGGAAATATTGATAGTCGGTTATTGAACTATCAATGAATATGCACACATCACCAGATTCCAAATAATTTTCCAAATTATTTATTTTCCAAAAATATCTTCACTAGATATATAATTTTCAACACTTCAAAAATAAATCAATATTTATTTTTAAACCAATTTCACTTCCTTTATAAATTCCTTAGTGAATTTATAATTCCAAAATATCAATGAATATTCGATTTCAATTATTCATTTCAATATTTCTTTTCAATTTATCTTCAAAAAGATAAATTCTCAAAATATTCACTTTATATTGGAAAACATTTCCATACTTATTTATTCATAAGTAATTCACAAATTTTATTTATTTTCAACACTTAGAAAATATTCAATATACTTGAATCGAAATTAAGTATATATTTCATTCTTTAAGGAAATCATTCACTTAAACATATTTATTTGGGCCAAAACGAATGTTGCGTAAAACATCGTTACGACAACCCAAAATCACTAGTATAGAGATTCGAAATTAAAATAGATATATAAATCCCAATACTATACAAAAACATTTCCTTTCGGAAATCATTTACTATAACAACAGTGTTATAGTCCACCATTTCCTTTTATTTCTCGAAAACGTCTATTTCAACAATAAATGTTGAAATCTATGGTTTCGAATCTCAACACATTTTAAAACATCGTTAGATCGTTTTAATTCTATTTAAAACATCCAAATCCAAAACATTTTCTTTAACGTGTTATTCACTATTCAAAAATGTGAATAAACTTCGTTAACAAATCTCATCCTTTTATTCATTTTAATTCAAAGGATTATTCACTATTCAAAAATGTGAATATAACTCTATTTCTAGGTTATAACAATTAACTTATCAGAATAAGTTGTTTGCAAATTTATAAAACAACATTTATAAATTTCCATTTCTATTTATTTATAAAAACTTCCTTTTTATAAATTCTTTTATTAACCTATTCCAGTTTATAACTCAATTATAAACTAAAAGTTCATATTGTAAGTCAATTACTTATAAAACGATTATTTTACAAAATCGTTCCTCTAAAGACTTTCCAAACCATAAATCTTATAACTTATAAGATTCATTTATTTAACCAAATCTATTCTTTCAATAACTTCACAAATTTATAAATCTTACTATTTATAAATTTTATTTATAACTCCACAGTTTATAATTTTATAAATTTCATTCTTTAATGAAATTCATTTTCACTTCATTCAAACACTTATAAAAACTCGTTTTATAATTTCAATATCTCAATTTATAAATATCCATTTACAAATCTCTTAATATAATTCAATTTATATTATTCTTTTAAAACATCATTAATCTCCTTTATTATTTCACCATTTCGATTCATGAAATAATTAAATTTTATAAATCCTATATTTTAAACTTTTCACAATAAATTCTAAAATCCCGATTAAACTATTTTATAAAATCATTAGCATCATATTCTCAAAAATCAGTTTTTAACTATATTTCTCAAAAATCATAAATTTTATAACTTTTAAAAATTATAACGTTTATTTATTTAAAATGGATCAATTCCAAAATTATTTTATAAAACGTATACTTTCTAAAATCACTTTAAAATCATTTTAAAATTCCAAAATCTGGGTCCAATGATGCTACGCACAAAATAGTCAATCACGACAACAACGATATCATATATCGATATGATAATCAATCAAATATCAAAATATCTGAAATCAAATAAAAACTGTTGAGGAATCCAGTTGGATCCCTCCAACCTGTTTTCCTGCATCCAAAAACATTAGCACAATACCAATTTCGCTCCAGTACGAAATTATCGCGGTACATGTTCTTATTAAATATTATCCACTTAATAACGGCGCAATAGGGTCTCATCCGCTAAACAAAAAATGCGGGAAATCAATAACTCCAATATATACATATGCCAATATATATATTGCTATTATATATAATACCAATTTCACTGTTTATGAAATATTCGCGGTATATGTTTTTAATAAATAACATCCGCTTACTAACGGTGCATAATGTCTATTTTAACAATCAATAGATATTAATCAACATTCAAACATGCATTCAAATATTTTAAATCTAACTATTTAAAATAAAATCGAAACTGATTCGATTGAGTGAGAAGTTCTCACCTTGATTTTAAATTCCGTTTTAGCGATTTATTTCGAATAAAATTAAACGGACGTTTAATTTTACCCAAAATTCTCACTAACTCCAATCGACTCTAAACCAACTCCATCGCGTAATGCTCGTCCATACGATTCCAACGCAACTGGTTTCGCGCGTTTTCGACCTCGTATGAAAAAGTTATGAATTATTGAAGTTTAAACACGATTTAAACTAAAATTACAACATTAATTTAATTAATTTTAAACCTAAGTAATTTCTGGCCACTAGATCCAAAGCCAAGCCATCACAGCCGTGCACTGCGTCTCCCCTCCTTCTTCATCTTCTACAGGCCGCGCACGTATAGCCGAACCCAACATAGATAATTAGGGTTTAATTTCGCCATCACAACGCTCGACTAAAACTTGATCAGAGACCATCATCTCCTTGCCCATCGCGAGCTCCACCCTTGGCCGAAGACCGGCCCCACTCGGTCACCCATTTCCCCTCGAAATTCGTGCCGACTGTGCTCCCTTCCAGCCCAATTTGCTGCCTATCCTCTCAACGAGAATTGATCATCACCTTATGGATCGATAGTTCTCATCACACTCTTCAATTTTGTAGTTGATCATTTCGTGTGAATGTTTGTGGATTGGGAGATTATAGAAGAAGAAAACTGTCACTTTCTGGCCATTGATATGTTAGAGGCGGCTGGCCATTAGAATTTAGGGTTTTATCCTTTTTTTTTTTTTTTGTGAATAAAAGCGGTATTTATAAGGAACCGACGAACACTATTCATCCCGGAAATTCCGAACTCCGATTTACGCGCCGAAACTGATGTACCTAGGGTTTACCCCGC
Source organism: Allium cepa (assembly GCA_030765085.1). Taxonomy (NCBI): domain Eukaryota; kingdom Viridiplantae; phylum Streptophyta; class Magnoliopsida; order Asparagales; family Amaryllidaceae; genus Allium; species Allium cepa. The sequence goes on from CM060941.1 coordinate 8,917,688, forward strand.
GTTCCGGACACAATGGAACAGGTTTCGGAAGCTAATTCTGAAGTATGTGCGAGTTATGGCTAAAAACGTTCAATTTGAATTAAACCGATTTAAGTCGATTTCTAGGCGTTTTAATTTGTAACGGACAAACGGTAAATCCAATTGACTTGAAATTTGAAACCTTACAATAATATCACATTACGGATCCGATGAAACTGGTTTCGTCGAAATCCGAGACTTTTTGAAAAATGGCTATTTTGACTCGCCAAATTTAAATTAAAAATAAATCGATGCGTTTCGAGCTGCCACGCTCAAACGATAGCTTCGATTGACACGAAATTTGAAATCCGGCAATAACTAACTATTATGGATCCAATGGAACTGGTTTCGTTCAATTCTGAGACTGTTCAAAAATTGACTATTTTACAGTCGATTATTAAATATTAAAATATTCAATTTTCACAAATTAACTTTTAATTCGATTTTAAAAGTTCTAAAATATCATTCTAACTTCCATATGATAAAATAAAATTTTACAAATCATTTTCAATCATATTTAACCCAATTTTCAATTATTTCCATAATTTAACGTATTAAATTATCGATTTAATTATTCAATTAAATCCAAAAATTCAAATAAAAATTTATTTGACTTATAAATTCACTTATCAATATTTAAAATTAATTAAATATTCATATTTTAAATTAATAAAAATTCTGGGTCGTTACAATCTTCCCCACTTAAAAGAATTTCGTCCTCGAAATTATCAAGTAAGAAAAGTTACAGAATCTATTAATTTTCCCAAAACAAATTTAAACTTCTTACAATAACTTTACTAAGTTTTCCAAATCATACTTAGTTATCTTTTTCAAAAACACTACTATTGTTTAACTTTCAATTCCAAAATCAAAGTTAAAGTTTTCAAAATTTTCCAAATTTTCTCAAAACTTTTCTAACGCCTTAAATTTCCGGAAAAATTCGCCATAGTCTCCTTTGCGCGGCTCGATCCGAAAAAAAATGACAGTATATATATCACAAATATACATCTCATCAAGTAATGAGGCATCCCGCAGGGAAAAAAGTGTAAAAGTACGATATTTAATCCGAGATATGTACCTTATATTTTATTAGCGAGCATATATGGCTAATATAGCGCAAAAGCGAGCTCCAAATGCGAAGCAAACACGATCCGCACCTACTAATCACTCAACAAACAACATGAGAATCATGCATATAGATAATAATCTCAATATACAACATATAGCAACATAATAACTATATATGTCAACATAGCAAATGCAACTAAACAACAAATGCAAACATCAACCAACTACCAATTATCATCCAACAAATTCATAATCAATAATATTCATTCATATTCTCATTAATATTCAATGAATTGGTTTTTTCAATTTAATCACATTTGATTCATTTACATTGGGTTTACTAACATTCATTTTCAATTAGTTTATATTCACTAATTCATATTCAAGTTGGTCCACTTCCAATTCAAATTCAATTCTATTCAAATTTCACTTAACTTCCAATTGAATTTCAATTAATTTAGCTTCTAATTTCATTAATCAATTTCATTAACACTTAATGAATTACATATAATCAATCTAACAATCATATAACAATCAATGTATATTAATTACAACCAAATTCCTTTGCTTATATTAATTCAATTGGTTTAATTAATTGATTTTCATTCAATCTACTCATTCAATTCAATTCAATTCAATTTCAAAGTTGAATTTCATTTATATAACTCAAGTTCACATTTCATTTTACTTTATTACTTTAGTTTGATACTAATATCAACTTCATTCCATATCACTTAAGTTACATTTCATTTTACTTTAAATTCATTTTTTTTCTTACAACTCATATTCATAAATATATTCATATAGTTTCACTTCTTATATATATAAGTTTTATTTCACAATTGTAAATCACTTTAATTATAATCCAATTCTTATAATTCATTTGCTTATACAATTATTCTTTTATTTAGGTTATTCAAACAACCTAACAATCAACTTATATACATTTTAATAATCCTGAAAATTATTTCTTTATATATAAAATATACTTAGGTAAAATTATTTCATTTACCCAATTTTAAAATCAATACTGTGTCAAATTGTTTTATACAAGTGTTTAGAAACCCCTTCGGCATAGTCTTGCGGACCACGCTGACGAAAGTTCATATGCCACTCAATAAACCAATCATCACAATATAAAACAATTTTTATATTCACTAACAAATACGCTCTCATAGCTATTATTACACTCAAACTCATTCTAGAGTACTGCTGACTCTATCTCTAATGAATTATACCCAACAGAACCATGGTTGTCGCTTAACCATAAGCTCTGATACCAACTGTAAAGACCCGTAAATCCGTACTCCTTGAATAGACACTAATCTCCTTTGTTTAATTCAAGATGAACGAAAATACGAACCCTTAGGGGTTTTAAGAAAAATTTAAGAAAAGAAAAAGTAGAAAAGAAGAGAGAAAAAGGTAGAAGATGGAGAGGAAAAGAAAACAGAAAATTTTAATTTTTTAAAATAGAAGAAAAAGATAATAGAGGAAAAAGAAGAACAGAAGAAAATAGGACGGAACAGAAAACAAGAACAGAACAACATCAGAATCTCACAATTCGCAGCGGAACAACATATAATAATAAATGAATAATCTTTAAACAAAGAACTATCAGTTATTACATCTCATTATATTACATTACATCATATCATCAGAGTGTACAACAATATACAACAAATAGTGCAGCGGAAAAAGAAATACTATATATACTAGTACGCCATGCCATCCAACTTGCCTCCAGCAAATCCAGAATATCCAGAATATCCTGATAAACCTTACTCTTGACTGCCCGTGTGGAAATTGGTGGGCACCCAGAGTTTAGGAAGGAAAACAATAAACTCCAAGTCAGTCATGTGACTGGTGTGAGAACTCAAAACAGTTTATTTATCTTTAAAATCAAAAATAGAGGAATATTTTTAAATTCAATTCGCAATGCTTTTTAAAAATGAGACTACCATAAGGCCTCCCGCACACACACACATGCAAACGCAGAATCGGAGGAGATTTCTCCTTATGATAGTCAAAGATGCTTGATACGCATTTAAAATAACATTTGATATTATTACTAGTGCATAGTGTAGGGGAAAAATTTATTTCGAAAGTATAATATAAATCTTAGCCAGCATAGACATTTCGAACTATGCCTACTATAGCTAACTATGTTCAATAGCAGGTTACCGCCACATTCCATAGCAGGTTATACAACTAAAACCGTACAAGTCACGTATTGTTTCTTTGGATTTCCAACAAATGGTCAGGCCAAGGAACTTCCCATTGCCACATGAGAATGCCTCTGGAAAGACATCCCCGAGAACCAAACCGGAACTCTGCCAACACAAGGCCGGGTTACCCCTAACTGGGTAACTACTGACACGAGCACGCCATTCCCCGATCGTAAACGACCTTTCTCACGGGATCCCGAAAACCAACAACCACAAAGTAATAAATTCGTAGTAACCACATAGGTTAAATATCTGGGCTCCATACCATGATACCACCTCTATCCAGAAGGAAATGTACATACCCTAAAGGGTGCTACCCCTCATAACCTTGCCGCATCTTTCCTGTTTTGACCATTTCCGGGGTGTGAGGCTCGACGAAGTCACGTCCACAAAAACATACTTTATACAAAAGCCATGCTTTGGGTCAACAAATGATCAACACAATGATCACTAAGATAGACGATCAAATAAATGATCCTATCACAATAATCAACACAATGATCATTTCAACATCACTCAGCATATCACATTACCAAATTGGGAATATATCGCTGATAACTTCAACTATATAACCTCTGAGCTCGTACGTCTCAGAGAAGGGTGTTAAGCTAAAAGAATAAATTCTTCGCCACCAACAGAAATATATTTGAAAGAAATTGGCTTTATATCTCAACTTGTAATGTCAGACACACAATCCATACAAGTCTGTTCCGGGCTCGAACAAAACCGAAGGCACTTACAAAGAAGTCCTTGCAATCCGGATATTCACAATCCTGATCGGATTTCCCATCACTTAAGGAGTCTCTATACCGTTGCAACTCAGTGCAGAGACAATCGATAGGTCATCCTATCGCTCTCGCAAATACCGGGTCTTCAACACCGATCTTCAATGCAATTCACAACGACGTATCACATATTCAGAATGGGTTATACGACCCCAAGGTCCTTTCCCGGTTGACCCGAATAGTGAGCGCTTATTTAAAAATAAGTGTGGCATTCACATTCAATCAAATCACATCAATTACCCATTCAAAGGGAAATATTGATAGTCGGTTATTGAACTATCAATGAATATGCACACATCACCAGATTCCAAATAATTTTCCAAATTATTTATTTTCCAAAAATATCTTCACTAGATATATAATTTTCAACACTTCAAAAATAAATCAATATTTATTTTTAAACCAATTTCACTTCCTTTATAAATTCCTTAGTGAATTTATAATTCCAAAATATCAATGAATATTCGATTTCAATTATTCATTTCAATATTTCTTTTCAATTTATCTTCAAAAAGATAAATTCTCAAAATATTCACTTTATATTGGAAAACATTTCCATACTTATTTATTCATAAGTAATTCACAAATTTTATTTATTTTCAACACTTAGAAAATATTCAATATACTTGAATCGAAATTAAGTATATATTTCATTCTTTAAGGAAATCATTCACTTAAACATATTTATTTGGGCCAAAACGAATGTTGCGTAAAACATCGTTACGACAACCCAAAATCACTAGTATAGAGATTCGAAATTAAAATAGATATATAAATCCCAATACTATACAAAAACATTTCCTTTCGGAAATCATTTACTATAACAACAGTGTTATAGTCCACCATTTCCTTTTATTTCTCGAAAACGTCTATTTCAACAATAAATGTTGAAATCTATGGTTTCGAATCTCAACACATTTTAAAACATCGTTAGATCGTTTTAATTCTATTTAAAACATCCAAATCCAAAACATTTTCTTTAACGTGTTATTCACTATTCAAAAATGTGAATAAACTTCGTTAACAAATCTCATCCTTTTATTCATTTTAATTCAAAGGATTATTCACTATTCAAAAATGTGAATATAACTCTATTTCTAGGTTATAACAATTAACTTATCAGAATAAGTTGTTTGCAAATTTATAAAACAACATTTATAAATTTCCATTTCTTTTTATTTATAAAAACTTCCTTTTTATAAATTCTTTTATTAACCTATTCCAGTTTATAACTCAATTATAAACTAAAAGTTCATATTGTAAGTCAATTACTTATAAAACGATTATTTTACAAAATCGTTCCTCTAAAGACTTTCCAAACCATAAATCTTATAACTTATAAGATTCATTTATTTAACCAAATCTATTCTTTCAATAACTTCACAAATTTATAAATCTTACTATTTATAAATTTTATTTATAACTCCACAGTTTATAATTTTATAAATTTCATTCTTTAATGAAATTCATTTTCACTTCATTCAAACACTTATAAAAACTCGTTTTATAATTTCAATATCTCAATTTATAAATATCCATTTATAAATCTCTTAATATAATTCAATTTATATTATTCTTTTAAAACATCTTTAATCTCCTTTATTATTTCAGCATTTCGATTCATGAAATAATTAAATTTTATAAATCCTATATTTTAAACTTTTCACAATAAATTCTAAAATCCCGATTAAACTATTTTATAAAATCATTAGCATCATATTCTCAAAAATCAGTTTTTAACTATATTTCTCAAAAATCATAATTTTTATAACTTTTAAAAATTATAACGTTTATTTATTTAAAATGGATCAATTCCAAAATTATTTTATAAAACGTATACTTTCTAAAATCACTTTAAAATCATTTTAAAATTCCAAAATCTGGGTCCAATGATGCTACGCACCAAATAGTCAATCACGACAACAACGATATCATATATCGATATGATAATCAATCAAATATCAAAATATCTAAAATCAAATAAAAACTGTTGAGGAATCCAGTTGGATCCCTCCAACCTGTTTTCCTGCATCCAAAAACATTAGCACAATACCAATTTCGCTCCAGTACGAAATTATCGCGGTACATGTTCTTATTAAATATTATCCGCTTAATAACGGCGCAATAGGGTCTCATCCGCTAAACAAAAAATGCGGAAAATCAATAACTCCAATATATACATATGCCAATATATATATATATTGCTATTATATATAATACCAATTTCACTGTTTATGAAATATTCGCGGTATATGTTTTTAATAAATAACATCCGCTTACTAACGGCGCATAATGTCTATTTTAACAATCAATAGATATTAATCAACATTCAAACATGCATTCAAATATTTTAAATCTAACTATTTAAAATAAAATCGAAACTGATTCGATTGAGTGAGAAGTTCTCACCTTGATTTTAAATTCCGTTTTAGCGATTTATTTCGAATAAAATTAAACGGACGTTTAATTTTACCCAAAATTCTCACTAACTCCAATCGACTCTAAACAAACTCCATCGCGTAGTGCTCGTCCATACGATTCCAACGCAACTGGTTTCGCGCGTTTTCGACCTCGTATGAAAAAGTTATGAATTATTGAAGTTTAAACACGATTTAAACTAAAATTACAACATTAATTTAATTAATTTTAAACCTAAGTAATTTCTGGCCACTAGATCCAAAGCCAAGCCATCACAGCCGTGCACTGCGTCTCCCCTCCTTCTTCATCTTCTACAGGCCGCGCACGTATAGCCGAACCCAACATAGATAATTAGGGTTTAATTTCGCCATCACAACGCTCGACTAAAACTTGATCAGAGACCATCATCTCCTTGCCCATCGCGAGCTCCACCCTTGGCCGAAGACCGGCCCCACTCGGTCACCCATTTCCCCTCGAAATTCGTGCCAACCGTGCTCCCTTCCAGCCCAATTTGCTGCCTATCCTCTCAACGAGAATTGATCATCACCTTATGGATCGATAGTTCTCATCACACTCTTCAATTTTGTAGTTGATCATTTCGTGTGAATGTTTGTGGATTGGGAGATTATAGAAGAAGAAAACTGTCACTTTCTGGCCATTGATATGTTAGAGGCGGCTGGCCATTAGAATTTAGGGTTTTATCCTTTTTTTTTTGTGAATAAAAGGGGTATTTATAAGGAACCGACGAACACTATTCATCCCGGAAATTCCGAACTCCGATTTACGCGCCGAAACTGATGTACCTAGGGTTTACCCCGCGTTCCGGACACAATGGAACAGGTTTCGGAAGCTAATTCTGAAGTATGTGCGAGTTATGGCTAAAAACGTTCAATTTGAATTAAACCGATTTAAGTCGATTTCTAGGCGTTTTAATTTGTAACGGACAAACGGTAAATCCAATTGACTTGAAATTTTAAACCTTACAATAATATCACATTACGGATCCGATGAAACTGGTTTTGTCGAAATCCGAGACTTTTTGAAAAATGGCTATTTTGACTCGCCAAATTTAAATTAAAAATAAATCGATGTGTTTCGAGCTGCCACGCTCAAACGATAGCTTCGATTGACACGAAATTTGAAATCCGGCAATAACTAACTATTACGGATCCAATGGAACTGGTTTCGTTCAATTCTGAGACTGTTCAAAAATTGACTATTTTACAGTCGATTATTAAATATTAAAATATTCAATTTTCACAAATTAACTTTTAATTCGATTTTAAAAGTTCTAAAATATCATTCTAACTTCCATATGATAAAATAAAATTTTACAAATCATTTTCAATCATATTTAACCCAATTTTCAATTATTTCCATAATTTAACGTATTAAATTATCGATTTAATTATTCAATTAAATCCAAAAATTCAAATAAAAATTTATTTGACTTATAAATTCACTTATCAATATTTAAAATTAATTAAATATTCATATTTTAAATTAATAAAAATTCCGGGTCGTTACATTTACATAGCCATTTATCACAGATAGACAAACCATATTATCACAGTTCAACCCGAACATAACATATCACATAGCATCACAAATCACATAGAACACCAACTAATTTACGGCATACAATATCACTCAATCATTCATAAACAAGATTATTTAGTCCCACCATTTCTAATTAATATAAATAAATTAAATTAATTACTTCAATCACTTTTAATCCTGCCTACTTAACATTAATTAATTACAACCCAATTAATTAATGATCCTTTAATTCACCCATTAATTATCCATAATTACTTCCATTAAGTAATTATCCCATTGGTTAATTATCCTCAATTAATTAACCTTTAATTATTAATTAATTTAACCTTTAATTACTAATTTAAATTAGTTAATCCTTAACAAATTTATCCTTTAATTACTATATTAAGTAATTATTATTAAAATAATCTCTAATTACTTACATTAATTAATCTCTAATTACTAATAAATTAATCTATAATTAATTAACTTATAACTCTTAATTATTAATTAATTAATCCTTAACCATTAATTAATTTATTTCTCTTTTATTACTTAATTAATTAATAAATCAACAATAACCCTTAATTACTTCATAAATTAACCTTTTATTATTAATCAATTTTTTTAATTGCATTAGTTAATTAATTATCACTTAATCACTAGTTAATGATTCTTTCCTTAATTATATTCATTAACTATCCATTAATTACTTTTTATTAATCAACTAACCCTTTTAATTTCATTTAGTGATTAACTTTTAATTAGTCTCACTAATTAATTATCTTTAATTGATCACAACCTTAATTGAATAAAGATGAATAATTATTTAAATCAAACACTTAATTACGTCATTATTGTCTATATGAGAATCAATTAGGAATTAATTTCATAATTATATTTGATATAATTACTTTTAAACAACAAATTTGAAGATATACTAAATCAAAGCAAATTAAATTACAAAATCATTTGACTTACAATTCAAATTGAAATTTGGTTTGAGAACTTAACTATACTTGCTCTTAAATAAACTTGTTTAAATATATTTTTTGAAGCTTGTTAACCAATTTATATCCTTAAAACTAGCAACTAAATTTACCTATACTTTTTTAACCTTGGTTAAACTATTTGTCCTTAAATGTTAAAAACCCAGATAGTGATCGAAATAACCCTGTGCCCAAGCCTAGAAAACTCGATCGACAACTCGACCCAAAAATCAAACTACCCGAACACCTCTGCTTCTTCTCCCTTCGGCAAAACCAGTTCTAATTCAAGCTACAGGATTGAATCACGAAATCGTGTACGTATCCGCGCGCGCTCCATTCGATAATCGTGCCCTGCCACTGACCATCCATACCAATCTCACAAGATCGCCTCATTCCATTCAACCCCCCCCCAAAGCTTCGACTAACCACCCTGTTTGAAACAAGCTTCGACTCACGCCCTGCTGGGATGAACAGATATACATCAATGCCCTCGATCCGATCATCCTACCACCGTATACCCTGTAATTTCATCGGAAGACTCGCCTTCCCCTCCGGTATTGATCCCCCTACGCGCGTAACCTTCCTGTGCCATCACGACGTCGCGAAGGTCGGCGAAACAACGTCGTCCAGAAAACCTGCCCAAACCCTAAATCCTCCTCTCCTCAATGCTACGACTATCAGAAAAACGTGTCTTCATTTTTCTCGTGAACACTCACCCTCGATCCTACTCTAGTCACAATCCCGAGGCTTTAAAGTCTCACGATCCACTAAAATCGATGAAAAACCCTTATCCGATCAACCCAAGAATTCTCCTCGAATTCATGTTTAAAATTTTTGATTTTTCCTTTAAAGATCATTATTTCCAATATCAAATTAGACCATATAAACAAAACTTGAGTTTAAAATACTTTAATTTCTGATTTGAAAGTATTTCCTCTGTAATTTGTTTTTCTCTCGTAAATCTATGTACTAACCTTGCTTAAAAACATTTTTTTAAAAATCAAATATAGTTAATACTCACATATTTCATTAAGTGATCAGATCTTAAAGGAGGTTGGGAAAGGAAATTTAGAAATTTTGGAACTAATTGAATATGTTTAACCAAAGACAGAGCGAAATATCATCACACAGGCATTCACTCAGTCATGTGTATAGTATTTCCATCCATATATGCCAGATTGACACACTTATGCATTCAGGCAAAACAATTTCACGACATCATTACTAAAATTCATCACATTCATCAAATCATAAAACAGACTCAACTTAAAAGGAGTAGTTTACTCACAATATATGCTGAGCAGAGGAAACCAGGTTTGGAAATTTGAAACTGCACTTGATTTGAATTTGATTGATGTTCTGAGATTTGAAATTCTTGAGTTTGAGTTGAATCTAAGGTTTTATCTTTGAAACTGAAGTTTGGATCTTGCTCAGATTTTCTTTGTTTTTTTTTAAATTTTGTTAAAAGATGAAATATGATGAAAACAGGAGAAGTGAAAAGAGGTAGACTGGTTTCTCACTAAACACATAATTATATTTTAAATTTGAAAAAACAAGTTAGCCACTTGTTAATTATGTATGATATATTAGTTACAAATGTTTTAATGCATGCATACAAGTCTTACAAATGTTCTTATGCATGTTGGATTTATATTTATTTATATTCTATTTTTGTTGTTATATTTTATTAATTAATGTATCTTCTTGAAGAAAAATATAGTCCCACATTAATTAGCAACTATATATACATATACTAGTGAAAATGTAGAGATTTAATCTAATTTACTTTTGAGATTTTGAAAATAACTTGGAAAATTAGAATTTCTTATATCCATATTATAACAAATTTCCCTATATTTTATTCCTTAGGCATATATATATAATCACATACATTATAAAGCTTGTATATATCTATTTATATATATGGATATCTTATCTTGAATTAAATAGTGAAAAATACTATTTATTTATGTACTATAAGATTTATCATCACCAGAGATTTAAAATCCAACACTTGTTATAGTTTTCAAATCTACATATATATACACACATATACCAAGATTTTTAACAGAATCTTATTTGTTTAATTTACCAATTAGTAGTTTAATAAATCCAATCCTGTTAATTACCAATTAACAGATGTCCAAAATCTGGGTTATCACAATGTGTCCAACGAGCCGTCATATAAAATACGTCCATTCCATATGAAAGGAGATGACCAGCAACATGAATTCTATTGTTGAAATAACGATTGCAGCACTTTTTACAAGGACATATAATTTTATCTTTTGAAATGGATTTGGAAAGAGCTTCGTTTGGAAATAATTCCATCATATCTCTATATTCTTTTGAATTGCATTCCAAATTCACCCAATTTTTGTCCATAAGTTAACTACTGTCAAGTAGTAAAAAGCATATCAAACAAATGAGAAAAAAACATTCTTATCTAACATCATAATCAAATACATGTTTAATTATTACCAAATGGCCTACATATTTATCCAATGACAAAAATGCATGTAGCTGGAACAATGAGTGGTTGTATTATGCAAAGGTAGAAAGTGTGGTTTATAGGATTATTGTGCTCATACTTATTTTTTTTTTTTGGAAAAGGTACTTTATTGAATAGACCAAAGAGCATATATTTCCTTGATATGCCTCATTAAAACCTTACAACCCCCCTAACCTATATGGGTACCTTGCAAGGAAAAAGAGTACATATCAATTCCATATATTAACAATACAACAATCTGTGAACTTGACTAAACTGTCAAACAGATGGAGGAGACTAAAATACAAGCAACACTCTCAAAATCATCCGTACGAACAGTTAATTCCAGGACTAAACACATACCACATGCCAAACTAATAAAACAACACTGAAAAACAGAGGGAGGAAAATCATCAACACTGCCAAGCAAAAGCCGGTTCATATCCACAACAATAGAAATCGAAGTGGAGAGTAAAAACAGCTAACAACAAAATCTCCGATCGAATCCCACATCTCCCGAGAGTAGTACGAGAACTGGCGACAGCATCTGATTGCGTGGGCAATCTCCTACCTCTTCCAAGAATTACCAAGCTTCTACTGTTTAAGGAGGTCGAAAGGATACATGCAGATCTGGCCCCAAACCTAGTTTTACCAAGATAAGTCGTTCTTCTACACTTAGATCGTGTAATTGAGCTCTTTGCTGAATAAGTTGTCTGCTGTCTAGTAGAATATGCTTAATTCTCATCTCAACTGGTTGTTCTATACCACTAAAAATTCGGTTGTTCCGTTCGCACCATATGTTCCATATAATATTGGTGAAGACGATGCTGCTAATATTAGTGTTAACAGTTTTGTTTGGTACTTGAACATTTTGAATAGCAGTAAGAACTGAGTTAATTTCATAATTTGAGTTTATATGGATGTTAAGTTTGGGCAATATCCATCACTATTCTTTTCGAATATGTGCATTGGAAAAAGAGATGGTCTCTGTCCTCATTGTGTTTAGCACATAACACACATTGTAGATCTATGTTGGGAGACCATCTACTAATTCTGTCTCTTGTATTTAGTTTATTTTTAATGGCAAGTAGGGAGCATGTAGACATTTTCGGGGCACACCCTTTATCCCAAACAATTTTGGTCCAGTCAAGTTCGACATGTTTATTTCTAAAAGTATTCCAAGCTGACTTTAATGAAAATTGGCCTTGTTTGTTAGGAATTCACCACCAATAGTCTTGTTCCTTGTGATGATGAATTTGTGTTTTCCTTACTTCACTTTGAGATTGTATGGGAATATAGTTGAGATGTTGTTTCCAGTTTTTGTTTGATGTGAGCATTGAAACTTTTTTGTGGCAACCATTAAACATTCTCATGCTATTCCATCCATGTTTGTCAATTAAAGAGGAACCTTGTAACCATGGGTCAAGCCAAATATCAGTGTTGTCTCCATCTACAATTTTCCTATCTATGTATCCTTTACACCATTGTCTAGCACGGAGAATAGTTTTCCAAGTGTGAGAAGCGTTGTTGTTCATTCTGATATTCCAATTTTTTTTTTTTTTTTTTGCAATATCTATTATGGATCCACCTTGCCCATAAAGAATTACCATTAATATAATTCCATAATAGTTTAGTTGCAGCAGCTACAGCTATGTCCTCTATTCTTCTGATTCCCAATCCTCCTTCACTTTTAGTTCTGCAAACTTCATTCCAACTTAGTTTATGTGAATTAGATTTCCACAAGAAGTTTGCACATAATGAATTAATTTTTTGAATGACTGATGCAGGCATTTGGGAGACTTGAAGCCAGAAAATCAGCATTGGTTGAATGACTGTCTTGATAAGTTCAGCTCCACCACTTATATTAAGGAGTCTGGTTTGCCAATTATTGAACTTTTTATTAATTTTGTCAGTGATCCATCCAAAATCTCTGACTTTCAGAGAATTATTAGACAATGGAATTCCCAAATATATAATTGGCAGATTATCTATTTTGAAATTAACAATTTCAGAAATTTCATGTTTATATTTGGCACCTTTACTGAAGAAAATCCTGGATTTTTCTGAGTTCAATTCTAGACCAGTGCTAGTTTTCATATTTTGCAGAATTTTATGGATGGTTTCTGCATTTGTTGTGGTAGCTTTTGTCATTATTAAAATGCCATCAGCATAGAGGAGGTCAGTAATCATCGGTTCTATTTGATAAATGGGAGTGATATTGCCTTTAATAAATTCCATGTCCAAATTTAAAGTGAGGAATTCCATGACCACGGAAAATAAATAAGGGGAAAGAGGGTCCCCTTGTCTTATTCCTCTCGTGCTATTGATGAAGCCATATGGGGAACCGTCTATTAGAATAGAGAACGATGGAGTAGAAATACATTCATATATGAGTTTAGCAAAACTGCTTGGAAAATTCAAAGATATCAGCATATGATGGATAAATTCTCTATTGATCTTATCATAAGCCTTATGTAAATCAATTTTCAAGCAAATATTACTTGAATTTTTCCTATTAAAACTCCTGACCATTTCATAAGCAAGAAGGGAATTTTCAGAAATGGCTCTGTTAGGAATGAATGCATTTTGATTAAACGATATTAAATCATTCATATATTCTTTCATTCTATTGCATAGTAAATTGGCAAGAATTTTGTATGTGACATTGCTGTTTGCGCAAAAAATGGGCAAACACCTCCAAGTCGTGTGATTTAGTTGATTTTACGTGATTCTTAATGATTCAGATGAGTTATGTAAACATGAAAAAAGCAGGGGCTGAAATGTAAAAGACACACAGATTTATAGTGGTTCGGCCAGAACGTGCCTACGTCCACTTTATATGTTATTATCTACTTTGTTTCAGATTACAAGTACAATGCTTTGTGTACAAGTATATGAAAGTAGTTTGAAAGTTCCTTCCGTGCTTGAGCTTTCAAACTTTTTTCTGCCATTGTTGTGCCCCTGCCCCTCTATTTATAGAGTGAGGTTGGAAGCAGGGGTCTTGGATGTATATAGCTGCTGGTGGGCCTGGGCTGGAGCAATCTGGCCTGGCAGCATTCTGGTTCGGCGAGGCTTCATTCGGTCTTGAATGGGTGGTGTTGGACCGGTGATGGAGTGGGATGGAGGTCTATTCGGCATTGAGGTAGGTGGTTGGTCCGGTAGTGGAGTGGGTCCGGTAGTGGCCTTGGTCCGGTGGTGACCTTGGTTCGGTTGTAGAGGGCTAAGGCATGTTGGTTCGGTGATGGCCTTGGTCCGGCACGCATGGGAGAGGCCGAATGGAGCTTGGAGAAGGTTGGTTCGGCTTGGAGAAGGATGGTCCGGTGGCCGAATGGAGCTTGGGGAAGGTTGGTCTTATGCCGAATGAGAATGCCGGATGGTCTTCCATGCTTGTACCGAGCCTTGTGTTTTCTGAATGAAGCGGGGGTTGCGAGCCCGGGTAAAACTGTGACTTCTTGGTCTCGAGATCTTCTGGGTGAGAATTCGCCCAACATTTGCCCCCCAAAGTGGGGCACGTGCTTGCATGTGTCGCGCTTTGTTTCCCTGCAGTAGGAAGGCGTATTTTGTAGCGCCATGGGCTGGATGCTAGTATCCTGTTGATGTCCTGCAAAGGAATTTACAGTTTTAGTGTGACTTCAGATAACGACCGTTCAGGATCGAAGCGTTTGAGATGAAGTGAATCGCGCCGTTCGGGGCGAGAGGTGTGCCCCGAGGGGGCTTAGCATTATCGATGCCAGGTTCACGTCAGAGTGGGTTTTGTCCAGGTGGTTCATCGCCAGCTCAGAGCATGCCTAGGGATCGTTCGCGACCCCGTACATGTGTAAGTAGCTTAGCCATTTCATAACTATCAGAATCAAATATCCATTTAACCGATGAGCTTAAAAAAGGATGTCAAAGCGCAAATTCTCACGACGATAGGTTTAATAGCCATTCAGAGCGTGCCTATGGACCGTTCGTGGTCGCGTACACGTGTAAATGATTAACCCACGTTGGTGAGAGATTTACGACTCATTCATTGTTATCATATTCTCCACTTTATTAGTAGGTCCTAGAGTTCGGTACTTATCTGATTGAGGCGCTCCACGTGCCCCCTGCTTTTGACTTTCGCTGGTGGAGACAACGTCATTCGGTGTTTGGTTGGTCCGGATGGATGTTTTCATTCGGCATATGGGTGGTCCGGTATGCCGAACCATCTGGTCCGGTGGTGCTCCTCCAGTCTATATATAGGGGCTATACCCCCTTAGGTTTTCTTCACCGAATCAGAGAGACCCGAATCAATTCATAGCCGAACCAACTCTTTGTCGAACCAAGCTTTTGCCGAATCAGGTATATCCCCTTTCGCCGAATGAACTTGATAACCGAATGTGCTTATGCCGAATAGACACGAAAGCTTTTCACTGCCGAACGAGCTTGGTGTTGCACTGCCGAATGAAAAGTGTGCCTTTATGGCCGAATGGACCGGCATACCGGATGAATTTCCAATGCCGAGTAGAACCACCGAATGAAGTATATGCCGAATGAGGCTTGGAAACTTGAGCTTTGAGCAAAATCTTAGGTCTTTATACGCTTGCTTGCTTGTATTCTTGTTCTAACATCATGTTTTTCACTTCTGTGTATGCAGATAAATGTCTCGCAAGGCGGAAACACGATCAGACAGACGGAAATCCAAAGATAGAGGCGAGTCTTCCTCCGTGCCCCCAGCCCAACCAGGATCTGGGCAGCATCGACCTGTTCCGAGGTCGTTAGTGGACGGATATGGTCCACATGAACTTCTGGTCTCTCCTCCCGATTGCTTTCCTAGCTCCCTAAAGGAGGAGCAACTTGATGTCATCTCTCGTTCATTTGGGATAGACAGGGCTCTTATGCTGCTGCCGGGAGATGGGGTGATGCCGTATAATCCCCCCGAAGGTTACTTCGCTTACAGCAGGTACCATTGCATGTGTGGTGCTATCCCTCCTATCAATGCCTGGATAGTCAGCTTTACCACATATTTGAAAGTGGCTCCCTTCCAGCTTCAGCCGAACTCTTATGCCATTTTGGTAAGCCTTTTCGTCATCTTCCAGAGGAGGTACGGGCGCCCTCCTTCTAACCGGGAAATTCGATATTTGTATAACCTGAGGGGCTACAAGAAGGGGTCTCCGTATATTAGTCTGGAAGCGGCCGTGCCCTTCAAACCGGTCTTGGACTTATATTCAAAGTTCACCATGTTCAAGAAGGAATGGTTTTTTGTCAAGGATGATTCTGTTTCTTTCCGCCTTTTCACTTCCGGCTGTAAGATTAGTTTCATTTATATTTTCCATGTTCTGACTGTAGTGCTTCTTCTGACACGCTTCTATTTCTTGCTAGCGACAGGTGGCATTGCTGTCGTGGAAGATGATTCTTTGGCGCGGATGGCTGCTGGAATAAAGGCCATTCCTGCGCGGGCCAGGTCGGCTTCGTTCCTGATCAGGAACGCTACCCTCTTGGAGTACAATTTGATCCAGCCGCACCAGTCCGTTGTTAAGCAGAGGGACACGGCCGAGGAGAAGGCTGCCAAAGCTACGGACGGGGTTACGGTGAAGAGTGGTAAGAGAAAACCCTTCGCACAGCATCCCGTCGCGGGGGGCAAGAAGCTTAAAGAATCGGAGGGTCCCTCCCCTAGTACTTGCCCGATCATTCCGGAGGAGGTAGGTGCGGAAGAGGGCGAAGGAGGCGATATGGAAGGAGAGTCGGAAGGCGGAGGAGATGGGGATGGTCAGGGTGGTAGTGGTGCTAGTGCCTTAACTTCTGGGCAAGACTCTGAGCTGGATGAGGCCCTCCGTCAGGCCTTCGGGGAATCGGAAGGGGAATCGGGAGCGGAGAAGGCGAAGGAGACTGGCAAGGTCGGGGCTGGTGCCGATCTATCCCCCAGGGGTTCCTCAGCCAGGGTGGCTTCGGCGGTGCAAGGTGAACTTTTGTCCTCTGTCGATTCCATTTTCGATAAGGACTTAGAAATATTTTATGGTTCACTCCCGTCCTGGAATGAGATTCAGGACTTATTGCAGTACCCCACTTCTCCACAGGGTTTGTATAGTAGACGTGCCTTCACACTTTTCTTTCTTTTTACTTAACATGTTTCCTGAATTGTGGACCATTGTATGTTCGTAACACTTGTTCTTTATTCCAGGGGCAGGCCAGGTGGTTAAAACATCAGACGTTCGACACCACCTCGAACAATTCAAGTCGATGAGAGCTGCTGCGAAGCCTCCCACTGGTTGCACTGGTGACGTGGTCAAATACCATCCTCTTCTTGGGGTCATCGAAGAGAGCATTCAGAAAAAGAAGAGGAGTCGTTCTTCATTTGAGCCTTCCCCTGGTCCGCAGCTTCCTGTTCAGCCTCCTCGTGATGCCACGGAGGAGAGCACGGAGTTTATCCCCCCTCCACCTCCTTCCAAGAATCCCACAGTTATCCGTATAAGGCGTCCTGATGTGCCTCGTGACCCCTTTGCTGGTCATCATGATTTAGACCCAAGTTCTCGGGATATTTCATTTGATGAGGCCACGGGTGAGCACCTCCTTCCCCACAACCCCATGGTATGAGTTTTAGACGAGGCTAAGTCCCTAGACCTTGATCTGCTTACCACTCGGGTAGTTACCATGGGAGACGAGGCCAAGGCTAATATTGATCGGGTGGCTGAGGAGACCAAGAAGTTAATGAAGTATCATGCTCAATTGGTCAAGGCCGGGGAGGAGATTGGAAGTGCTAATATTCGGTTGTAGCTGAAGGTTGCTGATCAGGCCGAACAGCTTGTCGGTCAAGCCGTTCAGATTTCTCGGCACGAGGAAGCCTCCAGGCATCTGAAAGAGACCATGGAAAAGGCAAATAGGGCGGAATTACGGAAGATGGAGGCCGCCTGTAAGGAGCGGATCGACATGGCCATTGCGACAGTGGATGAGGTTCGGAATGCGGATCTCGAGCAGGTAGAGGAGTTGTCTGGGAGGCTTGAGGCCGCGGAGATGGCTCAAGTCAAGTTAAAGGAGGAGATGAGGAGGTCTCTCCAGGCTGACTGCTCGAGATACCGATCAGAGAGGGATGCCGATGTCGCCAAGTTGCAGGCTTCCGAGGCCAGGGTGAGGGAGTTCGAGGAGAATGAGGGGATGATGGACGAGATGCTGCAGGACATGTACTTCCGCACTTGGAAGGAGGGCAGCTTGTCTTGGATGGATGACTATCCCCGGGTCATGGCCAAGATATATCTCCGGGCTTTAGAGGAGGCCAGGGTCGATGCGGGTAAGGAAGGTGGAGTGGCTTTTAGTCTGGATGTGGTCACTGCTCAGTTCTCGAAAGAGGAGCAAGTGGCGGTGAAGGAGGGGATGCGGTTGCTCGCTGCGGAGGAAGCGGGTGTGCAACTGGAGGATGAGGATCAAGCGGCGGACGCTGGTGAGTTATTCTTCTCTTTTCCTTTTCTTTCTGGGTTTCCATGACTTGATTGTTTATCGTTTGTTTAATGGATTCCTCTTCTGAATTGGACAGGTGGAACTTCCGATCAACATGCTGGGGGTTCCGGCCCTGCGGCCAAATAGGCTTGGGAAGTCAGTGATGGAGTGTGGACGCAGCTGGTTACTCGTCCGGATTCAGCCGCTTTTTATTTCTTTTTTTACTGTTGTTTACGTTAGTCCAAAACATTGATGTGACTGTAATAATATTATTTGCAGAGAATAACTTGGTGTGATTTCATAATATAAGCTGATTTTGTTATGTTTAAACGTTGTTGTCATTTTGATGTGCTGCGTGAGAAGTATAACCATGTATATGCCTGTGATTTTAGTTGTGTTTGATGTTAAGCCTTTGCTTGAAATATAATTTCATGTTTTGCAATGTTGGTGTGACATATGAATAAGCTATAGTTATGCATCTATGTACAAGAGAAGAGAGTACCGCCCTTCATGTTTTATTTGCAGGCGGTAGTTTTGAGCATCTTGTGTAACTGATCATGAATATATCTGAGTACCTTGCCACCCAGTACGCGGGCTTAGATTCTCATGAGTGAATTCTCCCTATTCGGTTTTCTGTACTTTAGAGTTTGTTATACAGGATAGGAGAAAAGTATTTAAATGAAATGGAAATATAGAAAAAGTAAAACTTCCCGTCACGGAAGGCCGTCGATGTGCTTAAGTTCGTGGCAAATGGGTTTTGTAGTCACTTTCCCTAGCTGTGGGTCTTGTAGACATTTGTCACCCATCTTACGCCTCCGCGGGGAGTTTTCTTTTTTACCACAGCCGCACTTAAGACACATCGGAGCCGAGATCGCGCACGGTAACTACCCGAACCATTATGGTTCGTAATCGTGGGTATTATTCGATTTACCGTGGCCGGCTAGCGTGGGTGCCGTTCGCCGTGAACTACCCCTGGCTGGCCACACCTTATGTTGGGGCTTAAAGTAGGTTCACAGTTGCCGGCGAGCCGAACGCCGTAATGAGCTGCCATCGGCTATAGTCGGCCTTTATGATGACTTATAATCGGCTCATTACAGTTGGCTTTGAGGGCAGGCGCGAGCAATGAGTTAACCCGCAGCAGAGGGATGCTGGAGCAAAAGAGTCTCATTGGCGAGTGCATAGAATCGTAGCGTACCTGTTAGGCCTTGTCCAGATGAGGCCGTGGTGCGTCTTGAGTGGAGATGCCATAAGATTTTGTTCAACAGAAAAGGATAAAGCTTAACAAGCAGCCAAGATATAAAGGAACAAGTTAAAAAGAGACAAGATTTTTAAAGTGGTTCGGCATGAAAACACCTACGTCCACTGATTCTCTTTGTTAATTCACTTCATATGGGCAGTACAAGTTAAGAAAAGTATCGACGGAGATGTCGGATGTTCCATGCCCTCTGGAACACCTCTCCGTCCACTGTTGAAAAAATATAAGCTCCGTTATGGAGATCTTTATGAATTACATATGGTCCGTCCCAGATGGGGTCCAGTGCCCCGGGGCGCGGAAAGATTCGCCTGAGGACAAGATCTCCTTCTTGTAAAGTGCGATGCTTGACTTTGGAGTTGTATAGTGCTGCCACTTTTTGTTTGTGAGCCGCTGCTTTAAGTGCTGCATCATTTCTCCTTTCCTCAATCAGATCCAAAGACATGAGGAGGAGTTCTTCGTTTTCTTCTGGATTGTAGTGGATCCTACGGTGGGAAGGAACAATAGTCTCAGCAGGGAGCATTGCCTCCGATCCGTATGCCAAAGAGAAAGGAGTATGTCCCGTTGATGTTCTGAAAGATGTGCGGTAGGCCCAAAGTGCCGTAGGAAGTTCATCCACCCAAGCGCCTTTTGACTTTTCAAGTTTCTTCTTGATTAGGGTTTTGAGAATTTTGTTGACAGCTTCGACTTGTCCGTTTGCCTGAGGATAAGCTACTGATGAGAAGCTTTTATGGATTCCATGCTCTTGGCACCAGTCGGCGAATTCTTCGCTGTCAAATTGGAGTCCGTTGTCTGATATGATCTTGAGTGGTACTCCGTACCTGCACAGAATATTTTTGATCAAGAAGTTGATAACTTTTGCTGAAGATATTTTATTTAGGGGTTCCGCTTCCACCCATTTGGTGAAATAATCGACTGCCACTATAGCATATTTGGCCCCGCCCCTGCCCGTTGGCAGTTCGCCAATTAAATCAATTCCCCATACAGCAAAGGGCTAAGGGCTGGTCATTTGAGTAATCTCATTTGTGGGTAGTCGAGGAATCTTGGCAAATTTCTGACATCTGTCGCATCTCTTGACGAAGTCTAGGGCGTCTTTGTTTAGTGTGGGCCAGTAATATCCATATCGGAGTATCTTTTTCGCCAGAGTCTGCCCTCCAGTGTGATCTCCACAACTTCCTTGATGAATGTTGAATAAGATTTCCTTGGCTTCCCTTTCAGCGACGCATCTGAATAAGGGGCTAGAGAAGCCATGGCGATAGAGGATGCCTTCTTGTATTGTGTAGTGGGGAGCTTTCCTCAAAATTCTCCTGACTTCATCACGTTTGTCTGGTAGTGTGCCGTCCTGCAAATATTTTCGGATAGGAGTCATCCAAGTTGCTTCTTCAATTGTAGTTACCAGATTCACTTGTTCAAAACTTGGGGCTGGCTGCCTTGAGATGGCTAGTGCTCCGGAAATGGTGCTATTCTTCATACTAGCTTGCTTTGCTAGTTCATCGGCCTCTTGGTTATCTTCTCGAGGAATGTGTTTGATTAGATAATGGTCCAATTGGTCGAGCAGCAGTTTGGTTTTCTTTAGGTATGCTGTGAGTCGTTCTCCTCGTGTCTGGAATTCTCCTAGTACTTGGTTTACGATAAGTTGAGAATCACTATGAAGACATAAAGAATTGACTCCAATTTCTAAGGCAAGCTCCAATCCCGCTATTACTGCCTCGTACTCCGCATCGTTGTTAGTGGCCGCGAATTCCAACCTTAATGCATAGTACAGCTTTCTTCCCCTGGGGTGATTATTACAATACCTGCCCCCGAGCCTTGTTCGTTTGATGCTCCATCTACAAAGAGGTTCCACTTGATGTTTTTTGCTATTTCAAACTGTTCCTTGCCTTCGTTGGTAGTGAATTCGGCAATGAAATCGGTCAGGGCTTGTCCCTTGATAGCAGTGCGAGGATGGTAGGTGGCGTCATACTGACTTAGTTCAATGCACCATTTGAGGAGTCGTCCAGAAGTGTCGGGACGATGGAGCACCTGTCTTAGTGGCTGATCGGTTAGAACTCTGATGGAGTGAGATTGGAAGTAGTGTCGTAGTTTTCGTGACGCGATCAATAAACAATATGCCAATTTCTCAAGTTTAGGATATCTGGCTTCTGGCCCCGTAAATCTCTTACTTATAAAGTACACCGGGCGTTGCGTGCGGTCTTCTTCTCTTACTAGGGCAGCGCTTAAAGCATGAGATGATACAGCGAGGTATAGGTATAGCTCTTCGCCTTCGTTCGGAGTTGAGAGTACTGGTGGTTTCTGAAGGTGTTCGATCAGGTTAAGGAAGGCTTTTAAGCATTCATCGGTCCACTCGAACCTTCCTTTGTCTTTCTTGAGAGCTTCGAAGAAAGGGACGCACTTGTCAGTTGCTTTGGAAATGAATCTGCTTAGGGCGGCCACCTTTCCGTTTAAGCTCTGCATTTCTTTTCGGGTGGAAGGTATCCTTTTTTCTTTTAGAGCCCGGATTTGTTCAGGGTTTTCTTCAATTCCTCTGGAATGGACAATGAATCCTAAGAATTTTCCCGATGACACTCCGAAGGAGCACTTTAGAGGATTCAGCTTCATTCCATATCGGCGAAGTACCTGAAACATCTCGCTCAGGCGGCTTACATGATCGTCGGCTCTCCCGGACTTTACCAACATGTCATCCACATATACTTCCATAGTTCGTCCTATTAATTCCGCGAACATCTTGTTGACGAGGCGTTGATAGGCAGCTCCGGCATTTTTGAGTCCAAAAGGCATGACTTTGTAACAATATAATCCCCGGTCAGTGATGAAGCTAGTGTGGTCTTGATCGGGAGCGTGCATGGGAATCTGGTTGTACCCGGAGTATGCATCCATAAAGGATAAAAGTTCGTGCCCGGCAGTGCTGTCCACAAGTTGATCGATTCGGGGGAGCGGGAAGCAGTCTTTCGGGCAAGCGTCATTTAAGTTGGAGAAATCAATGCATGTTCGCCACTTCCCATTAGCTTTCTTTACTAGTACCGGGTTAGCTATCCATTCTGGGTAGATGGCTTCTCGTATGAAGTCATTAGCAAGTAGGTTCTTTACTTCCTCATCGAGGGCTGCTGATCGCTCTGCTCCCATGCTTCTCTTTTTCTGCTTTATTGGTACCTTGGTGGGATCGATGTTCAGCATGTGGCATGCTATGTCTGGGGAGATTCCTGTCATACCGGCATGTGTCCACGCAAATACATCTAAGTTGTGGCGGAGAAAGTCAATGAGTTGATCCTTCAATTCTGTTTTTAGCTGAGATCCTATTTTTAATAGTCTGCTCGAATCATGTTTGTCTACAGATACGAATTCCATGGCCTCTGTGGGCTCAGCGGTAGCCTCCTCCTCCTTATCCCTGGGGTCTAGTTCATTGAAAGGATCGCTGGTGTATCGAAGAGGAGGGGCTTTCTTTAGTTGCTATGCTTCCAAGCTTTTCGTGCAGAGAGTAGTCTCTGCATCTTTCCCTTTATTCTTTCTATGGTTATTGCGAAGTTCAGTTACATAGCAATCTCGAGCGGCGTCTTGATCTCCTTCAACTTCTTCTATTCCGTTATCTGTTGGGAATTTCATCTTTAGGCACCACGGGGCTTGGACAATCTGGAAGTCAGATAAGGCTGGTCTTCCCAAGAAGGCGTTGTAGGCCGAGTGGTTTTCTATTAGTACGAACGTTTGTTTTCGCACAACGGAGCGGGGATGACTTCCTATTTCGACGAAGAGGTCAAGTTGCCCGAGGGGCATTTTCGCATCTCCAGTGAAACCATGCAGGGGTTTGTTGCAGGGAGACACATCCTTCATTGACAGTTTCATTTTGTCGAAAGCATGCTTGAACAGGATATTTATGGAGCTTCCTGTGTCTATTAGAATTCGGAAAACTTTAGCTGGACCGAACCAGGCAGAGATGACCATGGGATCCATATGCGGATATTGTCTTCCTTCCAAATCACGCCTACTGAATATGATGTCGTCACTCCCTTTCCGTTTCGGGTGGCGTTCTTCCATAATGGAGTTAACATAGCCTTCAGCATTTCTAAGTGACTTGCCGTATCTTTAGATCTCTGCCCAGCTTCTGTCGGCGATGTGTGGTCCTCCCGAGATGGTATGGACCACTATCTTCTCTTGACTAGAGCCACTGGTGTTGCGATTCCCTTCGCCTACTTCTGGAAGGGGTCGCTTTGAGTTTTCATTAGCAGGAGTCGGAGTCCTGTTCTGACCTTTCACATAGCGTTCCAGCCTTCTTCTTCTGATGTGTTCTTCGATCAAGTCCCGGAGATGGTGGCATTCATTGGTGTCATGTCCGTGGGATTCGTGGAAGCGGCAGAACTTTCCAGACTTGAGTGCGTTATCAGATTCTTTCTTGTGCGGGGGGCGCTTGTATCCGAGTTCGCCCTGAGTGGCGAGAAAGATGTTTTCGATTGTTTCATTCAAAGGAGTGTAGGAGTCAAATCTTGGTCCTGGTCTATATTGGCGTTTTGCAACCTTCCTGCCCCCAGCATTATCTCTAGATTCATTTCTTCGAGTGTCCTTAGCTGCAGCGGGAATCTTGTCTGAAGTCGTCCTACCTTGTTGCCCTGACTGCCTCTCAGTGGCGGCGTCTTCAAGTCTCATATACTTTCCAGCTTCATGGAAGAAATCAGGTAAAGTAGCTGGTTTTTCCTTAGTTAGTCTTCTAGCGAACTTGGTTTCTGGGTGTACACCACTACAGAGGGCCATTAGGGTGAGCTTCTCATCGGCATCTTGGACTGCGGCCGCTGCGGCGTTGAACCGGGTTAGATATTGTTGTAGTTTCTCTCCGGATTTCTGTTTGACATTGGATAGAGAATAAGCATCCTTGGGTTGCTCTACATGGATGCGGAACTGGCTAATGAACCTTTCTTTTAACATCTCCCATGAGCTGATAGATCCTTGGGGTAGATGGCAGAACCAGGAGGTAGCTAGATCTGCTAGGAATAGCGGAAAGCATTTACACAGCACCCCTTCTGTTGCTCCGCTCATGAGCATATGCTGGGTGTATCTTTGTAAGTGTACGATGGGGTCGGAAGTTCCCTTGTAAGGTTCCATGGTTGGCATTTTCCATTCCCGAGGGGTGATGGCAGTTTCGATATTGCGGGTGAAGGGGCTGGTGACCCTAGCGCCTATTCCTCGGTCCCTTTGCTCCCGTTGGACGCATTCTCTGAATAATCGTGTCATTCTTTCATCAGAATTTGGAGCGGATAAAAATGAACTTGGTTCTTCCCTGCGGGATCGATCTCGTCCGGATGACCTGTAGGGATGGTATAGTCTATCACTTCTGACGTTATCCAGTGGTTGCCTCTGGCTGCTCGGATGCATGCTAGGACCAGCTACAGTTGCCCCCTGCCTTGATCTTCCCCTGTGGGGTTCTGTTTCGAGCATTTCCATGGGGTCAACTTCGGGCTGGGTTCTAGCTCGGCTCCGTTCAGCGGGGTTTCTATGATTAGGTGGCATGACTGGCTCAGCTACATCCGACCCTCGCCTGGCGCCTCCCCCACTGGGTTCGGTTCCGAGCGCTTCCTCGAGTCGGAGTTCGGGCTGAGTCCGGGCGCGGCCCCTATCATTGTTGTTCCTGTTGATGGCTTCCTCGAAGAGGGAAGATCTTTGCTGTTTCCGAGATCCTCCAGATTGAGATTCATCCCATGATTCAGTGTTGCGGTTGGATTCTTCGACATCCCTCAAGCGTGACATGAGTTGGTTCACCAAAGCTTCTTGTTGGGATGCGAAGCGGTTAGTCACTTCCACCACAACTCTGTCTAGGTCTGCTCTAGTGATTACTGCCGGTTGTTCCGCGGCAGGGGCTGTTGGAATTGCCTGATCTACCTGTGGCACTGCTGCTGTAGTGGGATGGTTCTCTTGATCTGGATCCACTGGATTTGGAGCACTGCTAGTTGCAGCGTTCTTTCCCTTGTTGGCGTCTTTTCTTGGTCTGGAAGTCATGTTTCCTAGGCAATGAAGGATGCTATTGGGAAAGAAGGTTGAATGAGGGAAGCTGAAGCTTCGAGTTCGAAGTTCTCAGTGAAAGCACCAAAAATGTTTGCGCAAAAAATGGGCAAACACCTCCAAGTCGTGTGATTTAGTTGATTTTACGTGATTCTTAATGATTCAGATGAGTTATGTAAACATGAAAAAAGCAGGGGCTGAAATGTAAAAGACACACAGATTTATAGTGGTTCGGCCAGAACGTGCCTACGTCCACTTTATATGTTATTATCTTCTTTGTTTCAGATTACAAGTACAATGCTTTGTGTACAAGTATATGAAAGTAGTTTGAAAGTTCCTTCCGTGCTTGAGCTTTCAAACTTTTTTCTGCCATTGTTGTACCCCTGCCCCTCTATTTATAGAGTGAGGTTGGGAGCAGGGGTCTTGGATGTATATAGCTGCTGGTGGGCCTGGGCTGGAGCAATCTGGCCTGGCAGCATTCTGGTTCGGCGAGGCTTCATTCGGTCTTGAATGGGTGGTGTTGGACCGGTGATGGAGTGGGATGGAGGTCTATTCGGCATTGAGGTAGGTGGTTGGTCCGGTAGTGGAGTGGGTCCGGTAGTGGCCTTGGTCCGGTGGTGACCTTGGTTCGGTTGTAGAGGGCTAAGGCATGTTGGTTCGGTGATGGCCTTGGTCCGGCACGCATGGGAGAGGCCGAATGGAGCTTGGAGAAGGTTGGTTCGGCTTGGAGAAGGTTGGTCCGGTGGCCGAATGGAGCTTGGAGAAGGTTGGTCTTATGCCGAATGAGAATGCCGGATGGTCTTCCATGCTTGTACCGAGCCTTGTGTTTTCTGAATGAAGCGGGGGTTGCGAGCCCGGGTAAAACTGTGACTTCTTGGTCTCGAGATCTTCTGGGTGAGAATTCGCCCAACAATTGCATAGGGAAATAGGACGAAAATCAGACATATTCTTAGCATCTGAAATTTTTGGAATAAGGCAAATGAAAGTATGATTAATTTCTCTAATAATTTTTCCAGTTTCAAGAATACCGTTCATAGCTTCCCAAATATCCAATTTAACACTGTCCCAATGTATTTTATAAAATTTAGAGTTGAAGCCATCTGGTCTTGGTGAGCTATTATCATTAATCTGAAAAATTTCCTCTTTGATTTCTTCCATCGAAAAAGGTTTACACAAATTAGTTTTCGCATTTTCTGAAAGAATTTTCTTACAAGTAATGGTTGGAAATTGTCTTGAGGCTTGTGGCAGATGAAAAAGATCAGAGAAATAGGAATAAGCTTCTTGAGCTATTTTTTCTGATGCTGATTCCCATTTTCTATTTTCATTAATAATAAGGTTGTTCTTTCTACATGCTTTGAAATCAGTTATTTTGCTATAAAAGAATGCTGTAGGCCTATCCCCTTTTAAAAGCCAATTGTTTTTCATTTTTTGATCATTATCAGTGGCCATTTTCCTCATCATGTCATGTAATGTATCATAGCTAGTGGCATAACTCTGCTGGAGATTGACATCCAGTGGATTGCTAATTACTTGACTGTATATGTTGTTATTAATATTTTTCAGGTTTTCAATCTGTAGTTGCAGATTCATTTTGCTACTCACCCATTTCTTCAGCTTACTTTTTATGTTTTTCAACTTGCAGAGTAGTTTATAGAGAGGGCTGCCAGAGGGATAGTCAACCAATGTCTCAGCCACAATTGTGTAGTATTCAGGGGAAGTATGCCAAGAGTTTTTGTACTTGAAAGGTATTTTCCTTTTTATGATGTCTTGGGTTTGGAGTTTGATAGAAATAGGGGTGTGATCACTCAGAGAGTGGTTACCAAAATTAATGCCAAAGTTCTCAAACTTGTCTAGCCAAAGAGAGTTAACAAAGACTTTATCTATCTTACTATGAATAGAAAAAGACTCACCTCGCTAAGTAAAGAAATTACTTGAAAAATGTGGTTCCACAAGCCTTGAGAGAGTTATACATTCCAAAAAGTTTAGATCTCCACTAGAGTTAAATGTGCTTCATTCTTTCATCGTTGTGTAGAATAGTGTTAAAATCCCCTGCTACAATCCACGGTAAATTAACTTTTTTGGAAAAAGAGACAATGCTTTCCCATAGAGATTTACGATTATCATCCTCATTATGCGCATAGACAGTGGTGCAAACAATACTTAATTCATTAGGAGCATGAAGTATAGTGGTTATGTACTGATCAGTAGAGTGTAGGATGATAGCAGTCCATACTGTGGAATCCCAAATGATAAAAATTCGACTTTTGCGAGAGTCATTACTGTTTTGGGACATTTTCCATTTGTGATTGAGTTTGTTCATAAATTTTTCAGTGGAATTAGCAGTAAGCTTGTTTTCCAGTATGCCAATAAAGGAAATTTTATTCGAATTAATAATATTGAATACTTCCATTTGTTTGGAGGGAGCATTCATCCCCCTTATGTTCCATATTAGGAACTCCATTAACAGTCTTTATTGGTTTCGCTACTTTCTTCCAGAGGAGTAGCTTTCCCCGCTGTCTTTGTTTTTTTGGATTTTTTATTTTTATTTTTCAACTGGCTAACAAGATTTGACCATTCAGGGTTCTCCAACACATCAGGATTCGAGGAACCTTTGAATACAAATGGAATTTCCTCTGATCTCATTTTGCGTGATGGTTTTGATCTGATGCTGGGTGTTGGTTCTGAATTACTGGATACTGCTTGATGAACAAAGGACGGGGAACCGTCTGTGTAATCGGGACTTATTGATGCAAGAGATATGATAGGATTTGTGTTTGATTTTAGATTGACGCTAATTGTATGGTTGTCATCAGTCAGTGTATTCGCATTATCACTTCTGTTGTGGTCTTCTGCAGAAAAAATATTTATGTTTTGTTCTTTTGACTGGACCGGTGATATTTGAAGTGAAGCTGAATTATATATTTTTGAGATTGGGATGGAATGATGATTTTGTACTGATTCAATATCCATTTGATAATTCTCTTGACTATTGAGTTCCATGTTATTTACCTGTTTGTGATTTTCGTCAGTTGATACATAGTTGTTCGGGGTGGTTTCTATGGGATCGATTACCATTTCAGGGTTATCTTTAGTTGTGACCTGATTCATTTTAGGAACCCATGCTTTTGTAAATTGGCATTGGGTTTCAGTGTGGCCAAAGCTCAAGCAAGTAGGACACGCAATAGGCTTCCACTCGTAAACCACTTCTTGCCATTTTATCTCATCTTTTTGATTCAGAAAAGGAATTTTGCTAGGGAACTTAAATTTGTTATCAACTTCGATGAGAACTCTAGCGAATGCAATTTTGATTATTCCTTTCGTGAATTTATCCAGTTTGATAGGAGTGCCAAGTACAGAGGCAATACGGCTAATCCCTTCTTCAGTCCAAAAATCAAGAGGTAGGTTTGGAAACCGGATCCAAATCGGAATTGAATTGAGTAATTCTTTATTAAGTTGCATTCCGGGGTGCCATCTTTTCATCATCATCAGTTTCTTGTTATAATAATATGGACCTCCTTCTAGAACATTAAGACAGTCTTGTTCTTTGTTAAATTTGATCACATAAAATCATTTTCCACTGAAAAAATAGAAAATTCTTCAACTGGTTTCCAAACTCGGATAATATATTCTTTGAAATATGGGTAGTATGGTTTAGGGCCTACAACATAGACTACAATGGCGTTGCTCCATTGTTTTCTAGCATTCATGATAACCTCAGCAGACATTTTAGCACATTTTATAGAGTTGACTTCACGAGGTTGGTAGAATTTCAGTGGAACAGGGCTTGGAATATTGTTTCCTTTAACAACCTCGTTCCATGCTTTGCTCGTTTGGGTAGCGAAATTCCAAGTCGGGATTGCGTGTTTATTATTCAAACGGCGAGATTGAGAGACAGATCCGTTAGGGTTTTGGCTGGTGTTATGAGCTTGGGATCGATCAACTTGGATAGGGGAGATGGTTCGAGAACACGGGTTCGAGAGCTTAGTTTGGTGATTACTGGGAGGGGGTTTGAGATGCCTCTTCCATTTTCGCGACATCACTGGCGTAAACCCGTCATCGGTGCCGGCATCGGTCACCGTTATTTCAGTAGGTTCGAATCCCGGTGGGTGGATTGGTGAAGGCGGAGGTGGGTCTGTTGGCGAGATGCTGGATGAAGACATAGGGAGTCACGTAATAGAGATCTGTAGCGGTGGGAAAGGACGAGAATTGGGGAAAACAAGAAAAGGAGGATCCGATCGCCACTAGGAAGAGGCTCATACTTATTATTATTCAATAAGAACTATCCAATTGTATCATTATGGATGCCAATTATTGCAAATAAGATTACCAAAAGACCTTACATGTTTTCAGCGTAAATTATTATAATGCTACATGATCAAAAGAGCTTTTATTTATTTATAACAATTTTCATAGTTATTTTTCATTGTTACAATTAGTGGCAAATTCGAAATTAGTTTCCAACATGAGCTTTAAATCAGTAGTGCAACCAAGTCAAAGTTACAGGGCTCAAAAATTATGTTGTTATTAATATCATTTTTAAATGGATTAGCAATCTTTGTAATATTCCATAAAGTTACAAATTATACTTGGTTATCTTAATCTTTGTAAAAGAATTTGATTAACATTTTTGTTCTCCCGAACTAGTTTTTTTAGTATAACTTATGGTATTTCTTTGTTTGAGTTTTCTAGTTCTATTGCAAGAACTCGTTATAATGAATTTTGTGTTCTTGAATTCTTTGAAAAGTATATTTTGATGTAATGTTATAAAAGGGAAATCACAATTCGACGTATGTTATACCATGTTATTAAATCTACTTGTGTTTCTATGTATGTTTGAGTTCTAATGGATAATAGATAAGTTTTCCCCTTGCATTTTTATTGTATTCAAGCACCCCAATTCCTTCAAAATGGGAGTCAAAATGTAAGTTGTAAAATGTGAAATTTTTAATAAAAATTGAATTTAAATCGTAAATCATAGATTCTAGGGATTCATACTAAATAGTATAGTATAGCTTTGTGCAACCTATCAATAGTAATCTTGTTATTATTTATTTCAACATCAGTTGAAAAAATGAGTTTAAATATTTAATTTTGATTTGAATATTATTTTGAGAACCCGGTCATAATTAAAGAGAATCATTTTGAAGATGGATTCAAATCTAGGATTTTAAGATTTCTGATACCAATCATCGATCCTGAATAACGAAAAAAATGATCCTTTTCTTTTAAAAACGTTCGGATATACAATTTAAGACGTAGTATTAACGAAGAATACTAGTTAATCATAAATATGTATAACATTAGAAATGTTTATTCATCGCTACATTTTTGAATTTTTATGGTTAAACTACTTATAAATTTTGCATTTTATAGGCTTTCTGAGTTAAAATTCAAGTTTTGAGTCAAGGACCACTAACTAAGGTGGCTAGTGATATGACATGTAAGCCATGTCTTATTTATAAATTTTGTGATTTTTTTAGTTTTTTTTCTTGTAAAGTTGAAGTTCAATAATCAATATCATTATTTATTTATCGTAATTTCAATTTAGTTTCGTTTTTGACCCAAACTGAAATCGAAACACAATGATTAGAATCCTATTACTTTGGTCGAAATGCCAAACTGTTATTGAAACCCTTGTTATAAGACTCTTCTCTATAATAATTGTTTAAAACTAAAATTTAATATATGGTATGCATCATAGTTTATGATTATAAAAATATTTAGGAAGACGTTGAAAAGTAGGGTAAATGGTATCATCTATAAAAAGAACAAAGTGGAAAGTTGATAATTAATGAGTTATTGGCCAAATCGAAGCATGGGCTTCAGCCCCAGTTGGTTTTTTATTGCTTCCGGCATGGTTATAACATAAACTAACAACCTAGCTTTGAAATTCTACATAGTATTCACAAAACATAAGAGTGTGTGCATGCGTGAATATGCATGTATGTACGTATGTATGTGCATATATATGCATTTCAACAATATTTACAAATATGGTTTTTTTTTGCATTGATATAGACATAGAGAAAGCTTCGTTTTCTTAAAGTTGGTAAAGATGGGACAACATACATAATAAAAGGTTCATAATAATCTAGATATGTGGATAAGATGCAATATGTAAAAAAATAAAATGAACTATATATAGCTTATATACATGCATAAGTATATATGTATGCACATTATGTATCATCAGTTCGATCAAACATATATATACCTACACACATATTGTCTATATGTTAGCTAACATATAAAAGTTACATACTTATTTGCCTTATTTACTTGACTAACAAAGGAGTCATTAGTAGGAAAGTAATAAAAATACACCTTTTGTATCTTCAACCATCGCTACCACTGTAAGCATAAACGCTTCCGGCAGGAGTACAAAATCCTGTGCACATAGCATATTTATATAAATCCAAAAGAATGAGATCCGCTTAGATAAAAACCCAACTTCTTTGTTTAATAGTATCATGTGAAAAAATACATGGAAAAACCATAGAATCTCAAGACCATTTAAATTTGTTTAACACTATAGAGGCTGCCTTTATTTAATGGACTACTCTTACCATGAAAATTATTATTTATCAAGTTATGAATTAAATCAAACCATTCATGCCTCAGTAGCCAGAAGGTAAGGCCTTAAACTGGTGTGTGTAATACATATCCAACCAACTAAGCTGAATGTGTTTTTAAATACAGATTATTCAACATAGAAATAGAAGTAGAGATGATATTATGGTTAATACAGATTTACAGAACTAAAAAAACTTATTATGTGTGCAAACATTGCTACAGACTACAAAAAATATAATTTTATACTTCACTTTCATCTATATAAATTAGAATATCAAAAATCAATTTAACCATTACAAAATTAAGTATCAGTTTAACAATAGCAAGGTGATAGTCTAATCCTATAAAAAATTAAATAAAGCTACGGAATCCAAGCAGTAAATAACTTGGCCCTATACCAGATAACGTAAAAATATATTCAATCATGAGAAAATAATTCGAACTACTTACAAATGTGAATAAAAGAACAGAATAAAAAAATTACCGGTAGATATGCTATCTAGGGTTTTGAGAAGGGTTTCGGCAACACAAATCTTACAGGTTGAGGACGATGTATGCGTCTTTGGCGGGGAAGAAGGAATACTACCATGCACTAACTTGATCTACCTTCCACCATAATTTTCTACGCACATCTTCCTAATTCTAGCAGGATTTATTTTATATTTTTTGAAACAATTTCAATTTTGTAAGCTTTTAAGGCAAATGTATTTGTATTTTAATTGGAAAAAGTAACGAGGCTTTTTTATGCGTCTTTAATAGTGTTATTGAAGGCGTTAAATTATTTTTCCTCTAATCACTTTTTAAGAGAGGAATTTTTTTTTTGCGCCTTTTTTATATTGCCTCTAATGGATTAAAATTTTGTAGTGATAAGGCAATATGATTACTCTTTTAGTTTATATATTTTTTCACGAGTTTCATTTGAAATTTCATTTCTTTTTTTATACCGAGCATCATTCAAGCAATAATTACGTTTTAAAATTTTGATTTTTCATGGTGGATGGATAGCTCTTTAGGGTTTTCTTAGAACTTCTTCTCCTTTGTTTTCTCTTCTTCCCTTCTTTTTTATTTTTCAATCTTATTCGCTTTTCTTCTCAGTTTCGATCCTTCACGTCTTTTTACTCATTATTTTATGATGGATGTTGAGACAGTTGGCGATGCTACTAATGTTATTGTTAAAGGCGAATGAATAAAAATGGAGTGGGTAGTGGTTCGGCTGATGCCAATTCAAGTGAATGCAAAAGGTGGTTAATCGTATGCGAAGATTTGCTTTTGGTGCTTCTTTTAGTGGATCATGTCAACAGAACCCATCTGCACATCGATTCTAGAAATTGCCTATCGGCTTAAATGCTATGAAAGTTTCCTATAGTGATGTTGTTGTTACCCAGAATGGTAGGGAGAGGAGGTAAGGGGTAACACTTCTTTATTACTATTTTATATTGGGACGTGAGGGGATTGCATACCCACTATGAAGTTGGATGTTAGAAATCACATTAATAATTGTAGAGCTAGTTGTGTAGACCTATTGGAGAACAAATTAAAGGAAGAGGAAATCGAGATTTAGAGCAAGCAATTTGATAACAAATGGTGTGTTATTAGTAATGTTGAGTGTTCTTTCAAATGCAGAATTTTTGTTCTAGTTAATATTAAGATTTGAAAGTTCAATATTGTTTCCATAAGCAATAAACACATTTCCTCGTAGCTTGGTAATGCGAAGTGTATGAATTTCTTTTGCTCTTTCATTTACGCTCATAATTTTGAAATGTTCAGACAATGTTTTAGGCTAACATACATTTGGATGCTTTAGCTATTAAGAGTCCCTATATTTTAAGTTAGAGATTTTAATTGTATTAGAAGTTCGTGTGAAAAGTTGGGAGGCAATCTAGTTCCATTCAGCAAGATGTAGGAAATTGATTTATGTATGCTTCATTTAGGATTATCAGACCTAATGATTGGGGTTTCAAGTTTTCCTAATGGTTGGGTCCTGATAAAAATATCTTCACCAAGATTGATAGGGCATTGTCTAAAATGGAGTAGGTTCAGATGTTTTCTTCTTGTTAGATTAGCTACCTTCCGTCTAGTTCTAGTGATCACGTGTCGATTTTAGTTAGGATAATGCAAACTGCTGCGCAACTGGTCAAGCCTTTCAAATTCATTAATAGCTGGACCTTTTTGAATATCACTTTAGTGTTCTGTGTAATGCTCCGGCTCTAGTGAACGAAATATCAAGTGGAGTTTACCATCTGATAGCTTAGATCGATCGATACAGAATAAGCGGTCTCTCGAATACACTGCTTTGGTCAACATGAATACGTTTCAGTTGCTAATCATATCCAACATGATATGTATCTCATCTCAACCGAAGGAAATGGTTATAAGTTAAGACTTGAGTAATACAATATTAGAGACACGATAAAATATTCATAACTATTAGAATCCGAGTGGATGAGAACAATAAATTTCATATCGTATCTTAAAATTCATTCATTATCTCATATATATACAATTTATCACATGAATTACATCATATTGACCAGTTCAGTGGAATCTCAATATATGAACAAACAGAGTAATTACTCGTCAACGTTGTTGGCTCCAATTTTACATCGTAACCCACAAATCATATACAGTAATATGACACCTATTGAACGACAAAATAAAACCTCGAGTCACGCTAGATATCTAACTGTGAGTATAATCGTGCAATAAAATATAAATGCATGCGTCGTGTCGGGTTCTATGGGGCTGTACACACGGTCACACACTAAACAATTTCTCAAATCCCCATTTTTCACAAATCAGTTATAACTCCCATGTCACGGCACTATTTAATATAACATACACAGTTGCAATGCTAATCAACCGGGATGGCATATCCTATCATTTTACATTTTAGTTGCCTTGTGTTGTATAAATTCGCAACAATATCGAAAACTATCATTTTTCAAGTTAAACGACATTTCTACCAATACTTATAAGAAGGCTTAAATCATCTTCTCGTCCTGTGAATCCCAAGTGAATTGCACGTTGACAAATCTCATCCATGGATTTATCCTTTACATAGGCTAATCTCCTCTACATAGACTAATTTTCCCTGCTAAGTCATCTTGATATATTTCATCAGAAACTTCCGGTCAGTTGTGATGTGCACTTCATATGATCCCTTAGTTGTCATACCCTTCAGATATCAGGAGGCGTGATAAATTTTACTGATGTTGTAGTCCACTGCATCATATATCTCCATCGGTAATGCTACTTCTCTTCATTTACACTATGTCTCTGATGAACTTCAGTATCCTTGATAGCTTTAAATGTCCCGACAACATATCTTTTGGACAAAGTGACGAGAGACAAGGTCGTCACAATTTGGGTTGTGACCCTCGAATCAGTCCATTAGGATGAATACTACCAGTCCAGTAGTCAAATCCTACGCCAAGCTCAAGAAATGTTAAATTTATTTGATCATTCTAAACGATATATATTCCAAAATTATCATTTTAAACCAATCATAATAGCTTATTTGAATAGTCGTGTTCGTGCAATATGGTTTAACTCGCAGATAACAACATTATCAACAACAATTTTAGACACAATATTGAGTATTAATAATTGGGCTAAAATGAAGTATACTACTTAAACGATAAAAATTTAAACTAAATAATCATGTATTAAATCATCTAAACAAGTATATAATCACACAAGTCATATTATTTCAACCGAAGTGGATTTTGAATTATTTAATTACAATTTATCCCTTTAATCCCAATTTAATTAAAAATATATTAAATAATTCAAATTCAAACTTATTACATATATGAAGTTCATCTCATTTAATATTCATCAGTGAACATATCAATAATATCCATCACATATCCACCATTATCAAAACCATGTATTATTCGAAATATTTTTAAATAAGATTTAATCGTTTATTTCATTTTAACTTCCAATATATCAGAAGATAATTCAAAAACGTATCATAATACTCTCGTGTGTGTGCAAGGTACATTGGCCAAATTTACATTCCTATGCATCTATGAATTCATGTTGGCCCCATTTTAATTTCTTGTACACGTGTATGGTCACTTCTTTTATTTTTATTATATTTTTTTCTTTCTTTCTAAATTCGTTGGTTTCCAGGAGCAAACAAGAGGAAGCACGCATCCCCACTACGTCTAACCCTACCATCTTCGACCACCTTAGACAGCCACAACCCCACCATCAGCACCATCACCTCCCAATGTCATAGCCAACACCCAACTCTGATGCATTCCATTTCTTCCTGTGTGGATGTCCAACTTTCCTTCTTCCACGCTGGCTATACGGCCATGGCTCCGCCATCTCAGGCCATCGGCGACCGAACTGAGACCATCAATGCATTCAGTTACGCAACATGACGAACCCGTTTAAAATATGGAAACGTACACGATGGTGTCATTTATAATCACCGTGGCTGTCGAAAAGTAGATGAAAACTAGCCAATTTGTTCGTCTCACTTTCCTCGACAATTTCTCTTTTGGTTGTATGTTCAAATTCATCTTAGATTTTGCGTTATAGATGATTGAAGTTTGGCGGTGGAATGGGTAACTCATTTGTATATTTAAGCACACACGCATTAGTTAATTTTGTAAATAGCACACGTGAGCAAGATAATGAACTAGTGATCACTCTTCATTTATGTTCAAAAGAGAAAAGAAACATCATTTTAATAAAATATAACATTCCAAAGTTTATAAAAATGAAAATGGAACATACTGTTAATTAAGAGAGATATGTTAAAGTTATTTACACAAAACAGTCTTGCCATGCCATACAAAGTGCATTCATCCTTATTTTGGCATGCATACAAAAATATTTCAAGCCATGCATGAGCAGGGAAATATTGTAAACTAAAGAAAAGAATGGAATACCCACGAAATCAATAACCGAGATCAAACAAGAATGTTGCATATTGACTTCTATATTACAGTATATTTGATACAAAACAAAGAGAGGAATTAAATTGATGTGTATGTTATCACTGGTCAGAAATGAAACAATGATGTTGCTTTACTATATTTAGGTAAGTTTAATTATTTATACAGTAACTGATGTTTAATATAAATTTTTGACTATACCTTTTTTTTTAACAGAAGGAAGATTTTTATTAAAAAACACCAAAAGCTGTCAACAAGCCTGACAGGTAACCAACAGAAGAGGAGACAAACTCGGCGAAGAAAGCCATAACAAACAAAAAACAGAAGAAACAAAAACCGAAAATAGATGCCTAAGACGCCCTTCAGAGAAAGACGTAGTACAAACAGGACGGAACCCAGAAAAGACAGACGATAATGAGATTGACGATAATGAAATCCGGAATATCCTCTGCCCAAAATCCTACAATAGAGAAGGAAAAACATTCCCCGTACCAAACCTATATATCTTGAGCCTGAAAAACAAAAGCCACTAAATCAGATGAAAAGGGGGGGGGGGAGTAACGGAGTCGGAGTGCCAGAACCACCTGGCTCGAGATTGGTCATCATCCAATTCCCGCTCTAGTGGAAGCCTGAGAACAGGAAATAGACAGCAGGATCACCAGGGGGCCAGAATGGGAACTAACCGATCCCTTGAAAGGTCTACCACGAAAAGCTAAGAAAACATCATTTCTAACCCGGCGAATAACGGAAGTGGGATCCATGGAAGATTCCTCAAAAATTGCCTTATTCCGCACGCACCAGAGATGCCAGCAGATCAGACAAGGAATCAGGCGAAAGACAACAGAGCGCAGCGATTTACCAGAGATTCCGTTCCACCAAGTTCTCTGTAAATCCCCTGGCGAGTTGTTTCTACCTCGGATACCAATCAGATTTTCGAAGTAATTCCAGCAGGATCTAGCTGTGAAACCAGAGAAAAGTAAATGATCCAAAGATTCCGAATTCCTGGTGTCGCAGCATCTACAACGGGAGACATAAGGAATGCCAATCCGCTGAAGGTTCTCATCAACTGGCAAACCCTTATGAAGGGTTCGCCATATGAACAGAGACACTTTAGGAGGGATTCTGGCGTCCCAGATGAAAGAGAATAGAGGGAGAACCGGGGCTGGATTACGAGCCGAACTCCAAGCTTTCAAGATGGAAAACGAACCACCATCCCAACCGGTTTGGCCGCCATGAGAGTCAGAGAAAGGTTTGACCGATTGCATGTGCTTTCAAGTCTCACTAGCGAAGGATGGAGATCCAAAAAAGCCCGTGGAGGCCAGACCATGGTACTTGGCACAGAGGAACTTCGCCCACAGGGAGTCGTTAGTCCCAAACCTGTACCACAACTTGCAAGCAAATGCCGAGCAAATATCCTTTGGGTTTCGCAAACCAAGCCCGCCCTCGTTCTTGGGACGGCACACCACGTCCCACGATACCCAGTGATGACGGTGGTTGTCAACCTTCGACCCCCAGAAGAAGGAAGAAGCCAAAGATTGGAAAGACCGGAAGAAAGATGCGGTAGGAGACATCGCTGTGCAGACATGAGTACCCAACGAGCCTAATACCGACTTGATTAGAACCAATCTTCCTGCTTGAGAAAGAAGCGACGCATTCCAACGAATGATCTTTCCCCTAACTTTGTCCGTCATAGGATCGAAGAGGGCGCTTAGTTTCCTACCTCTATAGAGAACAATACCCAAATAAGGAAGAGGAAGGGAAGCTTCCCTGAATCCTGTAAACGAATGGACCCAAGAAACCCTGGAAGCATCCATGTCCTTCGCATGAACGAAGCAACTCTTCGAAGAGTTAACGAGCTGGCCCGAACACCGCTCGTACTGATGGATAAAACGAATCATCCGACGAACAGACGTCCGGTTTCCGTTAGAGAAAATGACAATGTCATCCGCAAAGGATAAGGAGGAAACGAGCGGGCACCTTATCGGAAGGCCAAAACGGTGAACCTGGCCGAAAATCGTTAAGGTGTGAATCCCTCGAATGAAAGCCTCAGCCGCAATCACGAAAAGAGAAGGAGATAGAGGATCACCTTGACGAAGACCTCTACCAGCCCGGAAAAACCCATTGGCTGATCCGTTAATGAGAATGGAGAACCAACAGTTAGAGATTAGCCTCCAAACCAAATCGATAAGAGTTTCTGAAAACCCAAAGGCACCCATAACTCTAATGACAAAAAACCACGACATACGATCATAGGCCTTTTCCATATCTAATTTGAAGACAACATTAGATCCTCTAACCTTCTGGTCAATCTGGGAAATCAGTTCTTGAGCTAACAGGACGTTGTCAGTGATTAGACGACCTTGAACAAAACCCGCCTGAGAGGAGGAGATGATACGATCTAGGAACGGAGCCAATCGAATGGCCAAAACCTTAGATATCACTTTGTTGGAGAAATTACACAAGCTGATCGGACGAAATTCCACGCATGACCGAGGGTTATCACATTTCGGAATTAGGACCGAGTTGGTGGAAGACCAACTAATGGTAACAATGCTGCCGGAAAAGAATTGCTGGATAGCTAGGCAGAAATCCGGCTGAATGATAGGCCAAGCACTCCGATAGAATGAGCCGTTGAAACCATCTGGGCCACTAGCACTGTCCTTGCTAAGAGCAAAGACGCAGGCACAGATTTCTTCCGGAGAAGGCGGAGCAGCTAAAACGTCACTCCCCTTAGGAGGGACCAATCTGGAAATGAAGGAGAGGATGTCCAGATTCTGATCCGACACTGAAGGAGAACCCAGAAAGGATTGGAAATGAGACAAAATGATCTCCTTGACTTCAGCCGGGGACGGAGCCACAGAGAGATCCGGTCTCAAAATTTCACGAATGGAAAGAAGGTTGACTTTCTTGCGAATGGTAGAGTGGAAATATTTGGAGTTCGAATCCCCTTCGACCACCCATTTTACCCTCGCCTTTTGGCGAAGATAAGAGTTTTCGATTCGGAGTTTCGAAGAGAAAACTAGTTGAACCGAGGCCAATTTCTCCTTGTTATTGGCCGTAGGGTGCTCATCGAACAAAGATTCGGCAAGGATAAGGGACTCCTCTACCGCCCGCACCCGATCGAAAATGTTTCTGAAAACAAGGGAATTCCAATTCTTAAGGCTAGCCTTAAGACGTCTCAGCTTTTGGGAGAAAGCCCCCATGGGAGAAGCTGAAATATGAGAGGACCACGAGTCCTCCACTACCTGACGAAAAGAGTGATGGGAACACCACATACTGAGGAAGCGAAAAGATGAAGGCCCAGAAAGAGAACGCGGAGAGCAGCGCAAAACTAACGGGGCATGATCAGAACAGGAGCGATGAAGATGAGAGGTCGAGAATGAAAAAGGGAGATTCTGCCAACCAGGAGAACCAAAAATTCTGTCCAACCGGGATAGGATCCGATTCGGACCCTCCTGGTTGTTAGACCAGGTATAAGCCGAGCCCACGAAAGGGATTTCAGATAAACCGGAGCTCACAATGAACGAATTGAAATCAGAAACCGAAGAGCGATTGATGGCTGCCCCCCTAGTTTCTCAGCCTGACTAGCGACAACATTGAAATCTCCACCCACAACAGAGCAAGAAAATCCCATCTCTGCTAGATGAAGAATGTCATCCCACAGGGATATTCTCTCCATCCTATCGCACTTGGCGTATACCGCCGAGAGAAGAAAAGGTTGAGGAAAAAGGGAAGCAGAACACACCACAGAGATAAGCTGGTCCGAGTCAAAAACAGGGCGAACAACACAGCCTTTGGACCAAAGAATCCAAATCTTACCCGAAACATTGGAAACGGCACCGCCAAACCCAAGCGACAGGACTACCTTGGTAACCTCTCCAGGCCCCACCAACGGTTCTAAGTGACTATACTCACTGTGCTTTTGCTTATGAAACGAAGTCTTAGATTGATGAAGATGAAGTAGGAGGAATGATGCGTCTGTTAATGGTTTATTCTGGTACTTAGGGCTAAGTAATCAAAAGGTTAAAATATATAATAGTACATTTATGAATTAAAAAACAGACGGTTTAAAACACTACCAAAAAATCCTTTAATAGTGACTGGAAATTAAAGACTAAGAAAAATTTAGTTTCTAATTAAAAACTGATTAGTGACTAGGAATTTCGATTTTAAATTTTTAATATTAAAGACTGAAAATCAGTCAGTAATTGGTTTGAACAATTTAAAACCGCCTAATGCCTGAATCTCAGTCTCTAGTTGATTTCTAATCCATATCTACGTTACTAAATATCTAATGGTTGGAACTTTTAGTGTAATTTTATATCTTGTGGTCAAAATTTGCGATCCATGTGAATTGCTGTATTTCCTACTTTGAAGGTCCATTATCTGATAAAAATTGTCCACTTTCCCAATTTAAATCAAGTCCTTTCTTTTCCATTCGCAGAACCTAGGAATCACTTTTTTTCAATTCATCTTCTCATCCACAGTCACTACAATGCACCTCATTTCCTTCAAATAGATTTACACAACAAACTTTCCTTCAATTAAACTCATGAAATTCGTTCTCTTTACAGAGACTGTACCTTTGTTCCTTCAAAAATCATGCTCTTGTCTAAGATAAGCCTCCGGATCCCCATTTCAATTCCATGTTTCCTTCAAAATAACACTCATATTATGATGGAAATTCCAAGCTTCAGCAAGTGAGTCAAATACGCTTAAAATGTTTAAGCAAGTTTTCTAATAAATAAGTCTAAGGATGAGCCAATGGCGGACTAGCATAAAGGCATGATATCTGAAAGATTTCCTTATTGCAACCACACTACTGAGAGGAATGATCTGTGTAGCTATACTTTTATTTCATTTTTTCCCTGAAACAAAAGTGAATGCAAAGTTTAATCAAATCTATATTCCAATCCAACATGTGTTCCCATGCGCCATTTGCCTCAACTTACAAGTGAAATCTATTGTTTTCCTCTTCTTCCTGTATCCAAACTCAACCCCAAGTCATTAAAATTTTCATGGCATTGCATGGCCGGAAGATAATTTTGTTGTTTTTTTCATGAGAAGTGACAGTAAGACTATCAAAGGGTAGAAAAACTTTGGAAGTTTAAGTCAACCAAGTTGTTTTATTTTTTGATTTTCTTTAGCGAATGGTGGTAACTAATTCTCTATTTCTTGTTTCATGTTAATGAGACCTGAGTGAAACTGATGGGCCTCAGTTTCTAGGTTGTGCAAATACTAGCCTAGGATATGTGTGTTGATGAAAAATTA
The DNA here is from genome assembly GCA_030765085.1 of Allium cepa. Taxonomy (NCBI): domain Eukaryota; kingdom Viridiplantae; phylum Streptophyta; class Magnoliopsida; order Asparagales; family Amaryllidaceae; genus Allium; species Allium cepa. The sequence continues at coordinate 8,960,604 of CM060941.1, forward strand.
ATATGATGAGCGATTTTGTATAATTTGTATGTCCATGTGCATTATTTTATTTTCATATGAATTGAGTATGTGTAGATTCAACGTAACATGATTGAATGATTTTGTTTCATTACATTATAAAATATAAACAAAAATTATACATGCACCCCTATACATATGTTAACATATGCAACTGTATGTATGTGTATATGGAGATATGAACATTTACAAATATTTATAAGACGAATTAGTAACCATATTTTAGTCTTTACAGTTCAGTTTTTAATTGTATTTAAAACTGAATGTTCGGTCTTTAAATTTTAAGACTGAAATTTCAGTTTTAAAAGTCATTTGGGACTTGAGAATTAATGACTGAAATTTTAGTTTTTATTCGGTCTTTATGTGTTAATTAGAAACTGAATTGTTCAATTAAAGACTAAAATTTTTCAGTCTCTATTTTAATGTTATTTTGTAGTGAAATGGCATCCATGACCACCAAGAATAATACAATCTTTGATAACAATCATGTTCAAACTTCTAGAGAATCTCCTCCTCATGATCTCAATCCTCCTTCTCTCTGTTCTCCATCATTCTTATCAAATCTGAAGGATAAGCCTCTTGATCAACAAGTGGATGGCTTTCAAATTATTAAAAATCGATACAGAAACAGCTCTGCAAAATCTCAAAATTCATCACAAGGGCATTCAGAGAATCCATCGGACAAGCCTCTTCCGTTGGGCAGAGATCCAACCAAAGTCTCACCAACATGCAATCAAGATTCAACCAATTTACAAAACCTTCAAGAATTCATACATCTATCATACATAATTCTTCCAAGCCATCATCTTCCTGGGCAGATTTAGTTAAGAACAGTGGATTCAAAACTAATGTTGATTTAAACTTTTCTGCTTCCATTAAATTGGGAGATAAGAAAATAGTTGTTGTTAAGGAGGAGACAAGCCGAAGGACAGAGAGTAAATGGAGTATTCTCTATCATAGCTTATGTATACGACACTCGTCCATATTATCATCACTTCAGGAATTTTGTTTCGAAAACTTGGAACCCCATTGGTAATTTCGAAATCTTCACAAGAAACAAAGGTTTTTTCATCATCAGATTTTCAGATGAAGAAGTTTGTATCAAAGTTACTCAAAATGATCCTTTCTTTATTAGCGGCAAGTTAATAATCTTGAAAAGATGGGACAAGAATCTGATTCTTGATCGAGATATTCTTTCTACCTATCCTATCTGGATTAGGTTGCCTTAACTAAATCTCATACTATGGGACAAAGAGGCTTTTGCAGCCACTGCTAGCGTAGTAGGTAAACCGCTAAAGCTAGACGATCCTACAGCAAAGGAGACTCGCCTCAGCTACGCCATAATATTAGTTGAAATAAGAGCTACAGATGAACTACCAGATCATGCTCTAATTTCTATGCATGATGGTGAAAGCATTACACAGAAAATCAAATAAGAATTTATCCCCCCTCGATGTCTGAAATGTGCTTGCTTTGGACACCTCACTAAATCTTGCTCTTGGAAAGCTGTTTGGAAAGAAGAAGAATTTTCAAATAACAATTTGTATAAAAATTCTTTGACAGTACCAGAAAACATAAGAGGTTTAAATCAAGAAAATCAGCTTTCGAAGGAAATTTCTCCCGGTACTAATATTTTTATTCCCTCTGTTCCTGTTACTATTTTGGATTCTAGAAAATCTTTTCAAACTATTGAAATTAATTCAAATTTGATGGTTACAAAAGGAAATACTGAAAAGAGTTCTATTGATTTGACTGAGCAATCTGAGAGTCCCATTCTGCAAGAGATATCAAGAAATAATAAAGCAAAAGCCTCAAATATTAATGTAGCCATGGATACTGATCAGCAAATGATTGAGACAGAACTTGCTCTTTTAGATCCAAGTGCCATTTTTTAGGTAAACAAAAGTAATCAAGCTCAGAGCAAAGGGATTAAGAAGAACAGTTCTTGCTTCCTTCCCCCCCCCCCCCCCCCCCCGATCGGAAAAAGCAATTTTAGTTACAGACATAGATACAAATTACTCGCAAATAGTAGATATAACACTCTTAAAAAACTGTCCCTCAAAAAGCACAACTTTGCCTGAATCTATGTTAGAGAATGTTGGATTACTTTTCTCCTCCGCCTCCTCTTCTCCTGTAAAAAGCAAAAGAAAGAAAGCTAGGAAAAAGTACATCCATGAAATAATGAATAAAAATGCAGATGATAGTCCAGCTTCAAATTCCAATCCGTTTGAGAAGAAATACATAATCAAAAATCCTAAATGGGCGGAATTTCTCAAAATTCAAGGAAAAAAATACTGTAAAAGGAAAAGGGAGAAGGCTACTGAAAGCATGGGAATAAGCAGCAAAATCTCAATTTAGCCGCTGATATATCCTTTATACATCCTTTATACAATTGTAATTATGAATATTATTACTTGGAATGAGAGAGGCCTTAATTCCCCCGCAAGGAAATTAGACCTTACAAATTTATTGCTTACCTATAAACCATCTTTAGTAGGCATTTTAGAACATAAGCTCTCTGATAAAAACATTGATATGCTTAGGATTGATAACCTAAGCAATTGGCATTTTATTCACAATAATTCGATGGGGGGAAATGGAAGGATCATTGTTTTTGGGGATCCCAGCATCTGGGACGTTTGCAATTTTACTCTTAATCTTCAATATCTTCACTGCAATTTTAAAAATAAAGGGGGCCTACAAATTTATATCTCTTTTATTTATGCCTCTAATTCTGAAAATGATAAAACTCATCTCTAGAACTCTCTGGATCACCTTAATTCAAATATTAATTCCCCTTGGATGATTATGGGACTTTTTAATACTGTTATGAAAGTTAATGAAAAATGGGTGGAATTCCAATTCCATTCAAAAAAATTGAATTCTTCTCTAACTTTCTCATTAAAACTGGACTTATTGAACCTAACATTAAAGGTAACAAACTCACCTGGAAATCAGGTGAATATGGAAATATTCGTTGTAAGCTTGATAGAATCCTAGTCAATCGAGCTTTCATCAATCATTTCTATAACTTTAATTGTTACACCTTACCCCAATACACTAGTGACCATACACCTATTCGGCTTGTTTTGTCTAAAAACATTTCAATCAAAAAAAAAATTTCCTTTTAGATTTAAGAATGGATGGGTTCAGGACCCTAATTATAAAAACATCATTCAAAACTATTTACAATTTTCTTCAAATGGCTCTGCCCAACTTAAACTTAGAAAATTCCTTCAACATACTAAAGAAAATCTCAAAGCATGGAATCTAAATAATAACAAAAACAAAAAGGAAATCAATCAAATAAGAGAGGAATGTGTGAAATTACAAGACAGTATTGACTTTGGCGGCTCATACCAAACTAATATTAAAAAAATTCATTTGCAAAAAAAAACTTTCCAATTCACTTCACTCTAAGGCTACTAATCTTAGGCAGAAACTAAAGTTAACTGGCTTTCTCATGGGGACTTACCAACCAAATTTTTCTATGCTATAATGTCCTGTAGAATGCATCATAACAACATAAGAAAATTAATCAGTAGTAACGGTAATATTATTAATGATGCCTCTCTATTAGAGAAGGAAGCTGTTCTTTTCTTCTCTGATCTGTTTAATTATAAGGAGAGTCCAAGTACTTTTCCAACTATTTCTCCTAAATTTTTACTTCATCCTAATAGCGAGGAAATCCATCTTGCTCCTATTGGTTTAGATGACATAAAAAAATTGTTTTCTCAGCTATAGATGATAAAAGTCCTGGTCCAGATGGGTTTGGGGCTAAATTCTATAAAACTCATTAGGAAGTTTTAAAGAACATGATTCTTGAGGTTGTCAATGAATTTTTCTCAACTGGTAGGCTTTTAGAAAACATAAATCATACTTTTATAACACTTGTCCCTAAAACCAAAAACCAAAAACCCTTCCTTCTTGGGGGAGTACAGGCCAATCGCAAGTTGCAATATCTTGTATAAAATTATAGCTTACATTTTAAGTAATAGAATTAATTTTTTTTAAATTCCTTATTTCAAAAAATCAATGTGCTTTTATACTAGACAGGCTCATAGTTGAAAACATTCTACTTTCTTATGAATTATTAAGGGACTTTAATCAGGCTGGCAAAAATAAAATGTGCATCAAAATTGATTTACACAAAGCAATTTGACAAAATAAACAGAAGCTTTATTATTTATATGATGAGTCAACTAGGTTTTAGTGAAAAATTCTGCAACATAGTTAAGGAATGTATTTCTAATGTATCATATTCCATACTTATTAATGGATCTCCTTACGGATTCATACATAGCAATAGAGGTATTAGACAAGGGGATCCTCTATCTCCCAACTTATTCACAATTGCTATAGAATATTTTACTTTACAAATGGATAAGGAGATGTTGTATAACAACTTAAAACCAGTTAATTCGATTATTCCTAGAATTTCTCATTCATTATATGCCGATGACTTATTAATTTTTTTAAATGCAGATACACAAACTGCAGCTACTACTAAGAAAATCTTTGACAACCTCAGTCAGAAAGCTGGTCTTCAAATTAATGAAAATAAAAGCAAATTTCTTTTCAGTAAAGCTTGTAAGAACAAGATGGAGATCCTCAATATTCTAAAGTTCCAATAGAGTGATCTCCCTGTCAAGTATCTTAGACTCCCCCTCAGTAACAACCAGATCAAAGAAAGAGATTGTGTCAAACTATACCATACCATTCAAAGTAAAATAAACAATTGTGCTATCTACTGCAGGAAGAGTAGAGCTAGTTCATACTATCATCACTACAGTCATCCTGTACTGGTTGCAATCTCATAATATTCCAACAAAAACAATAGAGAAAATTGAAAATTTATGTGCCAACTTCATCTAGAATGGAAAATTTCATAAAATCTCTTGGAACACTATTGCAAAAGCTAAGAAAGCAGGGGGATTAGGAATCAAAAAAATTTCAGATATTAATGAAGCATGCAAGTTTAAGCTTTTTTGGAAATTCACAGAAGGCAAAACACTTTGGGCTGAATGGATGAGAGCTAAATATGTCAAAAACAAAAAATTCTGGTGCATGCCCAATAAAAACCACTATTCATATGCTTGGAAAAATATTCTAAAATGCAGGGAAATTGGAGCCAAACTTTTAGAGAGAAAATTTAAAGATGGTAGTCACACCAGCCTCTGGTTTGATCTTTGGATCAATGGTAATTCTCTTATCAATTTACTAGGTTGGAATAATCTTTATTATTTTGGAAAAGTTAATGCTAAAGTCGACAGTATCATTCAAAATTCAATTTGGAATACTCAAGCATATCTTGCAGCTACTATATTCAACTGTTCAATTAATAAACTAGAAATTGACCCAAATCAAGAAGAAGATGTTTGGTGCGGGAAATTATCTTTAAAAGGAAAATTTTCTTTCAAAATACTTGGGACTTCTTAAAAGGAGAGGAAATGGAAGTTGATCGGTATAAATCAGTTTGGAATCCGGCCAACTGCCTAAAAATGGCTTTTTGTACCTACTTTGCATTGTTAAATCGTCTGCCAACAAGAGAAAGATATGGAAAATGGAACAAAAACTCTAGAAATATCAACTGCCTACTTTGTGAAAATGAAATTGAAAACACTGATCATCTCTTTTTTGATTGATCATACTCTAAACATGTTTGGTTCATTGCCAAAAATAAGCTTAATATAAATCAACATTTGGCTCTTCAAAACATAAGAGATAGCATACAATATTTTCAGAAATCATTCAAAGGCAAGAAAGCAGAATTTATCAAAGCAACTATTGTTCTTACTACAGTTATTTACTTTATTTGAAAAGAGAGAAAAAACTGGCTTCATAATAAAGTTGAAACTGATAGCATACAACTTTGGAAAACCATTGAAATAGAATTCAACGTCATTCTTCAAAAAGCAAGCAATATCAACAGAAACAGCAATCAAACTCATAATATATTAGAAGCTGATAACTATGAAGACTTTGTTGAAGAATACTTACAAAAGAAAAAATATATCAAAAATTCCCAATATCATGCTACTAGTAGAAGATGCCTGGGAAAGTCCACAGGGTCCATTGATCCCAGTGCCTCGGTTGAAGGTTGCTGCTCCAATATCCATACAAGGAATATTTCCTATAAGGGAAGAAAACACCTTACCAGTATTAATCCTAGTTATATGGAATTTTCTGATATAAATTTTCATACTCTTTTACCTGATATGAATAGGAATAGCCGTCCATTCAACATTGAACATATGCTTCTCAATGACTGTCACCTTCAAAGCGATAACATCAAGACAAATGCTGCGGACTTTAGAGTTAAAGCCAAAAATTATGTCAAGCACTTATCTTCTTTGGCTCAAGTTAATGGAACTAACAAGTTCACTGCTGACAACCTCCCTGTCAATCAACTCAAAGCATGCAAGGGAAGTAACAAGACTTAATATTAATAACAATTCTAATTTTGATAATGGATCTCACACTAATACAAAAAAATTTATACCTGATTCTAGCAGGAGGAGCAGCAGTATTGTTGAAGACGACGACAATTTCCTTCTGGCCATCAACGAACAAAGATTAGGAGACTCCTTCTATATTAGCAAGTTAAACAAGCAAATCTACCACTTATCTATCTGAGATAAAGGAGAGTCTAGAAATTTTCCTCAGATGCTTTTCTCAAGCATTCAAGGACTAATTTAAAAGACGATCAAGCTTCGATTTTCCCTTCTTCCCCAGATCTAAAGTCTGGAGGCATTTGTAATAGTAAAAAGGCTAGCTTCAAGGATATGAAGTCAAAAACAACAAGACATCGCCATTTTTGCCTCGCTTCTGAGCTTTCTAGACTTTAAACTAAAGAAATAAAGGAGTGGAAGCCTCCTTGAAGACAATTCTCATTATTTTTTATCGCAGTGGTTCGTGCTCTGCCATTATTTGGTTTTCTATGTTTTCGGAGTGGAGGCGGCATATGATACCCTAGTTTATGTTTAGGGTTTTGTGTGATGTATTGGGTTTTATCGGTTAACTCTTTTGGGACTTAGCCTTTTTAATACATTTAGAAAAAAGGTTAAAATATAATTATGATTTATTATAATTTCTTTTTAAATAGTTTCCAATCCCTAACCGCTTTATCACCTCTATGTTACCCAACCGCTATTCGACCCCTAATTAAATTTCCATTCAAGGTGTTTTTATATAAATTTTATTTTACATCTATAATGATATTTATTTTATTAAAATATTACTTTTCAATTTTCAGCTATATAAAATAATTGTTTTATTTTCTAAATAATTCCAAAATTTCTCAACTATTATTTATTTTGCAAAATCAAATTTACAAACATCTTTTGGATTTCAAAAATAAAATTCAAATTTCAAATTTAAAGTAGTAAATCATGGTCTTTCAAATAAATTATAACTAAAAATCCAAAATAAATATTACCATAATTACTCAAATAATGAGATGTTACATTTTGGAGGAAATTTGGAATCAATACGTTGGGAGTAATGCCATGTTCTGTATACTTAGGAGATAGAAACTGTGAAAGAGCGGCTTAAGAGGTGGAGTCAGATTAAAAGAGATAACAAAAGGGAAGTTGCTACATAGGGAATATGTGGATATTATGTAAAAATCTAAATAGATTGAATTTTGAATAGAGATGAACCTTCTAACTTTTTCCATGCAAAATGGTCAGATAGACGATATGGAGATTCTTGCAAGCCGGAGTTTACAGTAGAGGGTACCTCTTGTAAAGATAGTTTGGATTTCAGTAATAGAGCAGCTGAATTTTATAGTAAAATATATATATTTCTCCGATTCTATCCTCTTTACCTTCTTTGATTTGTTAGAATATTAAATCTGATGATGTGAAGAATTTCTTGAATGACACATTTGACAATCTGGAAGTAAAGAAGGCCATATTTCATGTCAAAGATAGTATAGTAGCCGGGCCAGATGGTTTTAAAGCAAAATTTATAAATCTCACTGGAACGTTCTCAAAAATGAACTTTTGCTAATGATTCGAGTGGTTTTTGATGAGTGGAGAATTGTCAAGAAATGCAATCATACTTCGATATGCCTGATTCCAATAGTCAAGGTACCAAATGATGCAATGGTCATTGAAGAGATGTGAACTTTAGAAATAAAATTTCAAAATTGGTCATTAGAAAAATAAGAAAATTAAACAGAATAGTGGATTGATTGTATATTTATACTCTGTCAAGTCATTCCGTCTGTTTCTGTTTGTTTCTGCATTTGTGATGAGATGCTCCATTTTCGGCCACTTCGATATATGCTCTAACCTTTAGCGCGCGTTCTCGACTGAGCGGTAATGGGACATTGAGCAAGATATTTGAATAAATAAGTGGGTAGAACGAACAATGCGTTTGACAACGAACAAAGAATTTGAGCGCAGCATTTGAAAAATTATAAATTGCTCGGATTCAATTCAAACTGATTCCATAATATAGAGCACTTTGATACGATCGCAAGAGAAAAATCATTTCTCCAACCGATCTCATTTGCCAAAGTTATTAGAAATTTATAGAAATATAAATTTTTATTAATCAACATAACTAACTCGGTGAATGGACCAAAATTGTCATTCATGAGAATTGGCCATTTTCTCCATTTCCGTTCCTGACTCGTCGGGCGCATCGGACACATAAGACGTGTCACGAACGGAAATGGGGTAAAATAATACTGCGAACGAACTTTTGATCTCATCCATTCTTTATCTTTCTTTATTCAGTTACGGAGGAGCAAATTTGTTACATAGATAAGTTGATATATTTTAGAAATTAAAACTAGGGTATTGTTATTGATACTTTAGATTTGGATACGATGAGGTCATTTTCTTTCAAAAATTAAACTTGCACCCTTATAAAATTATAGTCGGATTGACCTAATTGTCATTTCTTTAATTTTTCCTAATTTTTCCTTTTGTCATTAACATTTAATCTAATGTTGTTACTCAAATGATGGAGAACTGGAACCCACATCCAAAAGGAATTGGAAATGTAAAAGATACAAGGTTGATTTTACTCAAAAAAGCATTCAACCTGGTAATTTTAAACCATAATTTTTGCCATTGCTAAAAAGCCATGTAATAAATTGAGTTCGGAAATTACTTTTCTATCACCTTCTCAGTAAAGTTTGGATCTGATTCTGAAAATCGAGATGAATTTTTATTCCAGCCGTTATTTTCTTTTTCAAAAAACAAAGGAAAAGGAGAAAGTAAAAGAAAGTGTTTAAGATGTTGATGTTTTTACCAAGGACAAAAGAGTTAAAAATAAATATTCTATTTAAATATCAAAAGTTGCTAAGTAGCCCCTTACAAAACTAAAAAACCAGTATACCTATGATTTTGTTGAGTATACACATCTTATTGTTAAAAATTTTAATTTGTATCATTCTCTAGTAAAAATCAATTCGTAAAAGGATTTCAACTTAAATTGGTGTGTCAATAACAATACCCAAATAATTTCACCCAAAAAAAATCACGCCAGCAAAAGAATTTCACTATAGAAAAAATTAATCCGATAAAGTAATGTGATAACATGAAATCCAAACATCTCTTCTACGAAGCGTGCATTTTCAATTTTTTTGAAAAAAAATACACTTATAATCCAAGTTTTACCTCTTCTGATTCCGGCAGATTTGAATTAGCATCATCTAAATCCATCGACTAATGCACAACATTTGAGAATTTATCTAAAATTCGATGATCAAGGTTTATTTGATAAAAGGTATAGAATATGGAAATATGATGCGAGATAAACAGATGGATAAATGACAAAACGACAATTTTATCATTTATTTTTTAAAATTTAGAGGGGACTACAAAGTAATATGATATGTCTAAATAGAATTAGTCTTAATTTTGTATGGGGCGCTTATAAAACTTAACCAAGCTCATTTCCAATACTCGAGGGAATGTAACAATGCCCAAAAACTATCAAATTATATTTTCCCCAAAAGGCTTCTCTCTCCAACAACGACGGACTTCTGTTCAAAACTAAAAGATATCTCCCTTCTTTATCCACTATCTTTCTGTATCCTTATGGACGTTTGTTTTCCAATGTTGTACATGAACATCATCCTGGTCTTCTTCAAAGCTGGACATCTTCTCGTTTGGTTTCACCTAGAAATTGTAATTCGTAGTTGGGACCTTGACCTTATTTCACTGTTGTGAAGAATTCAAAATCTTTCATCCTGTTTGGCTTGTTATTTTTAGTTTTGCGTTTTCGTCCAAAAAACGAGCACACGGCGCATGAATTTACAAAACATAACCAATTCTCAAAATGACACTAACATATAAAATAAAAAACAAATTTATTTGTTTTTCATAGTTTGAGAAATAAAAAATAAAAGGAAAACAATTCATTTCCTTTGTAATTCCTCCATACCCTCTGCCATCATTTCATCGTCGTCATAACGGTCAAAAATTTTGAAATCTTCTTATGTTATACTCATATGTCGTTATTGTTCGAAATAAACTTTATTTTGTTAATTTTAATTTTCCCATATTAGAAATATCTAGAATATATGCTTGATATTAATGGAATATATTTGTAATTGTATAAGAAAATATTTAGGAAATATTTAGGAGATATTTATGGACTAAAATATTTGAAATTGTATGAGAGACTATTTAGGAGATATTTATGGACTAAAATATTTGAAATTGTATGAGTGAATATTTATGGAAAACCGTTAGATTAAGTGAAACTTCACTGTTTATTTCAGATATGAACTCCTATAAATAGAGGTTGATTCACTTATTATGGATGTAAGGAAAAAATATGAACTTTTGTAATAAATTTCAGTAATAAAGTTTTTTCCTTATAGCAAAAAAATCACCTTTTCTTCTCCAACCTCTTATCTATTTGCTTCTAAAATTAAATCTACTTGCTCTTGAAGAAAACTTTCAACAAAGTAGCATCGGAACTTGAAGACCCTACTAAAACGATGGCGAATAGTAGCGTGTCCTTTCAAGTCCCAATGCTCACAAAGGTCAATTATGACAATTGTAGTTTAATGATGATGGCCTTCCTTGGAGTGCCGTACGGGAGATAGTTGAGAAAAGTTACACTGGACAAGAGAATGAACATAGTATATCTCAAACTCAAAGGGATAGTTTGAGGGACTCAAGGATGAGAGACAAGAAAGCTCTCCGTCTAATCTGTCAGATGATGATACTTTTGAGAAGATTTCAGGATCAAAATCAGCCAAAGAAGCATGGAAAAAGCTTCAAACATCTTATAATGGTGCCGATCAAATCAAAAGGGTACGTATTCAAACTTTAAGAGGAGAGTTTGAAACTTTGCAAATGAAAGAAGGTGAACTTGTCATCGATGACTTCTCAAGAGTTCAAATGGTTACAAATAGCCTAAAAAGAAAAGGTGAGAAGTTAAATGATGTAAGAATATAAAGAAGATTCTTCGATCATTGGATCCAAAGTTCGAACGTATTATCGCTATCATCATAGAGGAATTTTTTTAGAGGTTATGGCAATCGAGGAACTTCTAGGGTTCTTTGCAAGCTTATGAAGAAAAGAAAAGAAAGTACAAAGAGATTGTGGAGCAAGCGCTCAAGATTCAGATTGATTCAAAAAAGGAAGAAAGCAATCGAAGCCAATAAAGACGAGGTTGTGGTTAAGAATAAGGAAGATGTTGTGGATATGGACATGGATGACGACAACAATGACAATAACAACTTAAGAGGAGAAAGATCAACAAGAGGTCGTGGGAGAGGAAATTCAAAGTCAAGGCATGACAAGTCACGTATCAAATGCTACAATTGTAAATTTTTGGACATTATGCTTCTTAATATAGAGCTCCTAACAATAACAAAGTCAAAAAGAAGACCAATTACATTGAAGAAAAAAGTCAAGAAGTTGGTACCTTACTACTAGTTTACAAGAAAACTGAAAGAGGTGAGAAGAGGTGAGCATAATTAATAGTACCTAGATAGCAGTGTAAGCAATTATATGTGCAGAAGAAGAAGCACGTTCATGGAGCCTGATGAATTGATGAAGGGCAGCGTTGCATTTGGAGATGAATCCAATGTAGAGGTGAAAGGCAAAGGATTATGTAAGATCATTGAAAATGGTTATGAATGGCCGAATGATTTGGATAGCATGTCGCAAATAGACAAGAAAGCTTTTGTGAAATTACGATGGAGTAATTGTCCTGCTCGTGTTGTGATGTGTGAGAACGTCGATGAAATAGCGTATGATCATATTCGTGGAGAAAGTTCCACAAAAGAGTCGTGGAATTTGTTGAAAAAGGTATATGCAAAGAATGATGCAAAAATAATAGAAGAAGATAATCTGATTGATGAGAAAGAGGAAAAGAAGAAGAGTGAGAAGGATACAGAAAAATGGCTAAAATTTGAGGAGGGAAAATTGAAAGAAGAAGGAAAATGTATAGAGGATGAGAAAGAGGAAAATAAGGATAGTGAGAAGGAGAAAGGAGAAGAAAACAAAGTAAGCAAAGCTGATGCCGATGATGAAAAGCACGAAAGCAAACGAGATGAAAATGATGAAGACATAAATTAAGAACATGAAATTCAAGAGCTTGGAAGAGACTTGAAATACGAGCAAAAATTTAAACAAATAGAAACGGAGAATGTTAAAGAAATAGATATAGAAACGGTCAATGAGGAAGCCAAAGTGGAAAGCGATGAATTTCATGATCATGAAAACAAAAAGGTAAGCAAAGCTTATATAATTTTGAACAAACCTATTTTTCAATCAGCAATTGTTGAAAAGTCATGCAAAAGTAAAATTTGAAAAACTTGCATAGGAATCAGATTGGTCAAAAACTGCAAGAGCAAAGTTATGAAAGAATGCAAAGATAAAATATGTAGCACATTCAAAATTTATGACATATAAACAAGGTGGACGTTAGAATGCTTACTTTATGTAAAATTCTATTGTAAAAATGTAGGACGAAAAGAAAGGAGTAAAACAAGAATTCATGAACTTGCATCAAAGATCTCGACATTTTTTAGAAGGTTAATGCAATGAAGAAAGTTTGTATAATATCTCCATTCCTACCAAAGCACGTGAAATACAAAGATTTCATGCATTACTTGGTATTACAAGATCATGTTTACATGGGGTGTTGGAAATAAACTTTATTTTGTTAATCTAGATTTTTCCATATTGTAAATATCTAGAATATATGCTAGACATTTATGGAATATATTTGAAATTGTATAAGAAAATGCTAAGAAGATATTTATAGACTAATATATTTGAAATTGTATGAGAGAATATTTATAAGATATTCATGGACTACTTTATTTTAAGTTGTATGAGAGAATATTCAGAAGATATTTATGAACTTTTGTAATAAAGTTTACTAGTAAAGCTTTTCTCCTTATAAGAAAAAAAATCGTGTTTTTCTTCTTCACCAACCTCTTAACTATTTTCTTCTAAAATCAAATCTATTTGTTATTGAAGAAACTTCTCATAGTTATGAATGTAGAAAATGGAAAACACAAGACAAAAAACCAAACAGGCCCATATATTTTGAATTCTTGCAAGCAAGAACGTCTATTTTGCTTAGGCGTGGAGAAAAACCCATTTTGCTAAATATTTTCGAATTGAGATTGTCGAGACCTAATACGTTTTCTCAATCATGGTGGTACAGGGTATAAGAAATTCTCATGTTCGAGAATGATTAATCCTCCGTTACCTAAGCCTTTTAAGTACGAAAGAACATGGGTATTATTATTTTAATTTAGAGTTTCTGAAAATTAGAATAATGCTTTTAGAGAATTGCAATGACAAGCTAAAAGGAATGTACTTGTTTAACTCTTTTGGCATTACCAATCATACATTAAAGGGTTGTCTAGACCAGTTTCTTTACAAAAGAGAAAAGGGGTATCTTCGGTTTCTTAAAAAAAGATGGGTTCGTTAAGGATGAAGGCATTTCCATTAATGATGGGTTACCTATCGAATTAAAGAAAACTGATGGAGTAAATTTTACTTCTTTAATTCAGGTTTTTTTCTTTTGTTTTTATTTTTTCGAAATAGGTGAATACAAAGGCCTAAGGCCCAAATAATAATCAGGGTATTATAACTCTACCTCGATACCTTACTAACCAAATACAAACAATTGTAACCCTAGCCGAAATCATTCACTACCCTCATTTCCCTTGATAAAAAAATTTCAGTCCCAGCCATTAAGGTTCTAAGAGATTACTCTGAAACCCCTATTTATTTGTAGAATTGATTGATTCAATGGGTTTTCCTAGATGAAGACTTCACTTTATTGTCTCTACTTTCCTAGATTTGAGGATCAGCTGAAGTTTAACTAGGGTTATTATGAATTTTAAATTCGGTTAATAAAAGCTTCTTTTGTTTTCTAAATTTGCAACTTTGATTTGATAAGCTTTGATCAAAGTTGTCTGGATCTCGATTGATTGTAGTAAGCTTCCCTTGTTCTCGAAGCATGGTGCTTTTGCATGTCCCAATCAGATAAGTGATATGTTCGATTATTAATCTTGCTTTTGAAAAAAAGCTATCATAGGTTCTATGGTTATTGATGTCAAGTTGCAAAATTCTTTCCATTTGCAAGAAACTAGCCTCGAATGCTGTAAAGACCCGCAAATCCGTACCCATTGAATCTACAATAAACCACACATGTCCGACCCAAAAAGCACAGATTGACAGAAAGTCAAGAGAAAGAAAAGAGAGAGAAGATAGAACCAAGCATAACTATATAGAATCTCACATGCGGAAAACATATAATATCATATCAATAATCTTTACAAAACATAAACTTTATACATGCATACATAAATTAGAGTTCAACGGTCAACAATAATTATCAGTCTGAATAGTTATAATAACATGTCCTCACAGTTGCCGATAATATAAACAACAACTAAACAACAATGCAGCGGATAATCAAGCAAAACAGATACGTGTATATGAAAATGAAGATCTCCAGCTCTCCTGCTGAAGCTCCAAATGCACCAAATCTAAACCTGAAAATATACCCAGTTTGGCCCGAGCATTGAAAAGGAAGAACGCCTAAATAAATCTGGTAAACCAGCGTGAGAAACACACTCAACTGAATTTATTAAATTACCATATTTTTCCTTTATAAAAACAAAAGTATCTCGTAAGACAAGTCCACACATAAACACGGACATGTTTTTACCTTACGATAACTAAAACATTTCTTTCATATCAATTCCTCTTATATTACACTAGTGTCTAGTATATACAAATAATATTAATCACAGTCGAAATGGTTACCCATATAGCATTTCGAGGCTATTCATTACGCCTTTACAAACAAAATCGCAGCTCGTAATGGGGTTTGGATTTCCATATAAATGACGAGGTGAAGGGACTGCCTTTCGACAATACATCTCTAGAAGAATGTATCGAGGACCATCACAAAGGGTCCTCTACCAACACAAGACCGGTCCACCTCTATAACTAAATGGCACCGAATATATCATCCATCGGATATTACCGACATTTACCAAGGGCCCTCTAGCATACAAACCACAATAATCAGATACACGACATCATAGCGTGTAAAGATATATCTAGAAGAGGTTGATCATATCCTACTTGGGAATGGCCCACTTAGCCCTGCTGCATCTAACCATGTTTTAGTCATTTTCGATTGATGAGGCCTGAGGTAACAATTACCTTTTACAAATCACAAACGCACCACTTTGAATTCCACACAGCCATTTCCGTTGACTACAAATTGCCTTCCATAAAAATACAACTCTTAAGCTCATACGTCTCAAGGAGGGTGTTAAGCTAAGAGAAGTTTCCTTCTCCGCCACCACTAATGTACGTTTGTAAAAACCAATGTATGTAATTTGTAGAAATGCAATGTCAGACAAACATCCATACAAGTTGTCCAGGAACATGACAAACCAAAGGTACTTTCCTACCACATCCTGTCGGGAAATCCCAAGGATTAGTAGCGAATAGTCCTTGCATTGGATATTTCATAATGAATAGACCACTACTACTGGATGTATATTGGGATTTTAACCCCAAACAACCAACAAGCAGTCCCTCACTATGAAAATCCAAAATATCAATATCATCGCAAGCAACCTGCACAATCGTCGTATATACGTTGGTCCGCAGTGGTTTTCAAATAAATCTGATCCCGGTCTTTTTGCACCAACAACGCAAAAGCGTTTCTCAACCTCACACAGCAACTAATTCTCATGGACTTATCACGTTTCCAACTTTCAACTCGTTGTCCTTCAGGTCAAGAAGGAAGCTCGATACATTGGAGTAACACTCCGCACTATATGAATCATCATCCTCAACATAAGGGATAATCAAGCCTGCATAGAAGGCTACGTACTAAGAGTATGACTAAATAGTTCCCACATCAAGTCGAGGAACTAAAATTTGGCCAAATTTGATAGTCGGTTATTTAACTATCAAAACAAAATTATAAATATTCAGCACCATAACAACCGTTGGGCCCTTTTAATTAATCTTTTATTAATTAAATCATTTGCCAAATATTCACTTCAAATTATCTTTTAAAAAGATATAATCTCACAACCATTTCACTGTTTCAATATTGGAAAATATTTCCAATTACTTATTTAACAATAAGTAATTCACAAACCTCTTTATTTTCACACTTAGAAAATATTACATATATACTAAAATCACGATTATGTATATATTTTATTCTTTAAGGAAAACATTCTCTTAAACACATTTATTTGGGTTAAAACGAATGTTGCATAAAACATCGTTACGACAACCCAAAAACAATAGTATAGGGATTCGAAAATTAAATAGATATATAAACCTCAATACTACACACAACATTTCCTTTCAGAAATCATTTACTATAACAACAGTGTTATAGTCCATCATTTCCTTATTTCTCGAAAACGTCTATTTCAATAATGAATGTTGAAATCTGTGGTTTCGATACTTAACACATTTTAAAACATCTTTAAACCATTTAATTCCATTTAAAATATCACTTCCCAAAACATTTATTTAATTTCGAAAGATTATTCACTGTCCAAAATCGTGAATATAATTCGTTTACCAAAATCCTATTTCTACACATATATTTTAAAGATTTATCCACTCTCCAAAATCGTGGATATACTTCCCAACCCAAATTCATTATTATTTCAACATTTAATTTAAAGGATTATCCACTGTCCAAAATCATGGATATATCTCCTTTAATAAACTATTATAATTAACTTATGAAATTCAATTGATTTCAAATTTATAAAACAATGTTTATAAATTCCATATATATATTATAAAAACTTTAATTTATAAATTCCTTTATTAACAAATCTCATTTGTATCTCATTTATATTCCCAAATCCAATTATAAGTTAATAACTTATAAATCATTTATTTCCAAAATTCATTCTTTAATAACTTTATAAATTCACAAATCTTATTTATTTATAAGATTTAATTTATACTTTATTTTAACACTTATAAAACTCGTTTTATAATTCCAATACTTTAATTTATAAAATATCAATTTTATAAATCTTTTATATAAACCATTTATAATAAATCAAAAATGTCAATTTTAAATAAACTTATTCTTTTAATAATTTTCAAATCGTTATTAAAACTTATATAACTCCAAAAATCATATTCTGATTATATTTCACAAAAATCATAAATTTTATAACATAAAAATTATAACATTTATTTATTAAAAATAAATTCATTCCTTAACCATTTCAAAATTAATAAAACATCTACTTTCAAAATTACTTGAAAATCCTTTTTAATTTGGAGACCGTCACTTTAACATTTTAAATTCCAAAAATAGGCCCAATGTTGCAACATCACTAAGTACATTAATCACGGCAACGAAAACATCATATATCATATGATAACAAAATATATCACAATATCTGTAAACAAATCAATACTGTTGAGGAATCCAGTTGGATCCCTCCAACCTGTCACCTGCAACAAATATATATATCAGAATACGTGCACAATGTCCGCTTCGAGGCATACGCACGTACAAAGGGCCATCCGCTCATACACGGGAACGTATAGGGTCATCTACTCCACCAGGCAGGAATATATCCAAATACCAATCAATATATCATATATCATCCAAACAATCATCAATCATCATAAATAAGATATATTCTCACTTAAATAAAAATATCAGTGAGTCAGAAAGAGTGAGTTGTACTCACATTGATTGTAGTCGTTGTTATTCCGTTTGTTGGCAAAGCCGTGATACTAAAAGATCGATTGAAAACAGAGGACAGTTCGTCTCAAAGATTGGTCATACTATGCTTCACTATGGATATCACTGGATTTTTTCCGAGTCCAGATTGGGCTATAATTTGTAGGACATGACAAGGAAGATCATAAAAGTCAGCATCTCAAATTTCAAGTCAATCCGAGTTCATACGCTCAAGTTATGATCGATTCAAGTTGGAGGAAATAACCCTAAGTTCGAATCCATCATAAGAGCATCAGTTCGAATCCATCGGCTTCCTCTTACTTTGAATCCATGGGACTACTTCATTTCGTATCCTTCAGGATGAAGACCTTCGAACCCATAGGTGGAGATGCTCTTCGAATCCATAAAGCTAAAGTACTTCGAATCGATGAGGCCATGGTAGTTCGAAACCCTCAAAACGAAGCACTTCGAATCCACGAAGCCACCATACTTCGACTCCATCCCATGACCTGCTTCGAATCCACCCTGTTGAGGAAGCTTCGTATCGATCAGCTATAGGATACCTCGATCGATTCGAACGAACATCTCCTCGAATCCATTCCCTCGAATCCACTGAGTCAAAGCATCTAAAACCATGGATTCAACCCAGTAAACTCGGAGAAAAAGCTGGATCAACCCGAGAAGCTCGTTCCACGTCACCATTCGCACGCGTAAGCCATCGATTCGACCCTAATCGATTCGAAGGGGATCGATTCGAACGGGACGCATCAACCCGAAATGCAATCTTGAATCGATCATAACTCAGGATCTACGAGTCCAAATACTATGAAATTTTCACAGGAGCTTACGCACACACTGAAGAATGTCCACACCAAATTTCACCCCGATTGGATGTTTTCTTGATCGATTCGAACTCGAGTTCGAATCGATCCCAAAGTGGGCCTGGATTTCCAGAATCCGGGCGCGCGGGCCCCCTCACGTGCCAGAAGCGGTCTCCCTGGATTTTAGGCGAAATATCAGCCTCCTACACCTATAAATAGAGCCTCTGGTCATTCAAAAGGGGGATCGGAGAATTCTTGGAGATAAAGCACGCCCAGACGCTGCCAGAATCACTTTATATCATTTTCACTGCTGCTGATTTCGAATTTAAGTCTATTATCTACTGTACTTTGCTCTAGAACACTTGTAATCTTCAAGTATTAAGCAATAAAGTGATAAAACTTCGTAGTGGACGTAGGCAAATCGCCGAACCACTCTAAATTATTTTCTTCCGTGCAATTTACTTTTCTGTGACTTGGAGTTTTTGTAAGATAATCCTCATTTTCAATTTGATTTGTTCATTTATTATCTCTTCAAAAACTTCCGAAGGGTGTTGCCCAATTTTGGTGCAAACACTTTGGTGCTTTTACTAAGAAAACCCAGGTTTTATCCTGCTCATTGGATCTGTCATAGATACCGGATTGCATAAATCTAATAGAGAGATCCAGACTTCAATTTCAGACTCCTTCCATACTATTCAGATTTACCAAAATCTAGGAAAGGATTCTACACCTCAAGATGGTTAGCACGAGAACCACATCTGCCGCCGCTGGTCAAGAAGGCCGGGATAGACAAAATCCCGCGCAACTACCTCCACCCAATCAAGATGATACCGGACATTCAGATCCATCAGGTCCGGTCACTCGACAAGAGTTCCAGGTGTTACTCCAGGAACTAACCCAAAGTCGGTAACAGCTGACCGAACAATTACACGCCAATGTTGAGTTGACTAATCAACTAGATCGCCAAAGGCGTAGAAGATCCAGAAGGGACCACGTCCCTCATTCTTCCACTGAAAGCTCTGCCTCCTCTGATTACAGCGGTAGATCTACCCCTCCGAGGCTAGACGGAAGTCATGCGCATGCTGCTGGTCACCAACAAGCATTAACTGTTGGGCAGATAAGAGTTGGCCCTTCTGCCAATTTTCATACAGGACCCTCCTCCCGAGGAGGCACTGTTCCACAACATACTACGGATAACCAAGCCATCGCCACCACAGTTGACATAGGAGTTCATACCCGAAATCACTCCAATCAGAACTACCACCAGCAGGAACATGTTCCAAGACCATATGTCCCATAAGACATCGAGCCAAGGAGGAGAGATACGGATCATCGACAGCGCCCGATCCTACCTCGCACTGTGGAACCCGACCACACTTTGGCTCGCCACCCTCCGAATATAGCAACACCTGATCTCTCAGCTATGGTACGCCAAATGATCCGCGAAAGTCAGGGCTTAACAAATGACGATTGGGGAATCTCCCAAAGTCATACTCCGTTCACTGATGACATATTATATGCTGAACCTCCTCGGCGATTCAGGATGTCGACTCTGCCCATGTATGAAGGAAATTCCAACCCTAACCAACATATTCTGAAATACGAATGGTCGATGACTGCTGCAAGAGCTGATGATGCAGTAAAATGCCGTAGTTTTCCCATTTCTTTAGGGGGAATTGCGACGATGTGGTTTACACGATTACCACCACGATCTATCTCTTCATTTGACCAATTGGCCACTAAGTTTGTTGAACAGTTTCGTATGCACATTGCCAGGCCTAAAGACGTAAATACTTTATCTAGTGTCACTCAAGCTCCAGGAGAGACACTCAGGCGATATTTGGAAAGATTCAATGCCGCTTGTGCGGAGATCACTAACCCCAATGATAATTCAATCTTGATGGACTTAACTACGGGGATTGACCTCGACTCTGAATTTGGAAATTGGCTGGCTGGGAAGCCTCCGCATCATTGGATCGTTTTTACTCCAAAGCCGCTCAATTCTTAAGGCGTGAGGATGCGAAACAATCTAGGAAGTAGGACGATGCGAGACCCAGCAATGCAGGAATCCAAAGCAATGTGGCAGTTAAACAGTCAGGGGAGAGCTCTGGAAAAGTAGAATTGAATATTCAAAACATGCAAACCCAGCCGAGGAACGGCGATAATAGAAATAAGAAGCAAGATCATAATCGTGGCCCGCGACATAGGGCACAATATTTGAAAGCTATACACCACTGAATACGTCACTGGAGAATGTATATCTACAGACTTGTAATGCAATGCAGTACAAGAAGCCGACTCTGAAGCCGTCGTCGGAGAGACAGATTCAAACAGGAAAGTTCTGTAGATTCCACGAAAGTTACGGACACAATACCAATGATTGCAGGCATTTGCAAGATCTTATTGAAAAATTGATCAGGGAAAGAAAGTTAGATCAATTCGTGCGGGCACCACAGGCTGGTGGTGTGGGCCCGTCAAACCAAAATCGTGCACAAAACCAAGAGAGACAGGAGGAGCCCGCTCGTACAGGCGGGAGGTTGGTTATAAATACAGTTAATGGTGGTCCTTATCCAGCAGGCAGAAGCTGGAGGGAAATGGAATCATACGCCAATCCGATCAGGCATGTGGATTTCGAGAGTTGCAGTACGCTTGACGAAGGGGCTCCGGCCAAACAACAGAGGACAATGGCAAATAACATCGTATTTAGAAACCGAGATGCTGATAAGGTCGAAGCCCCAACTATAGACCCACTAGCCATATCTGCCCAGGTTGCTCCTGCTTGGATGAAGAGGATCCTGGTGGACAGTGGGAGTTTAGTAAATATCTTGTTTAAGAGAGCATATGATCAAATGAAGATGGAAGCCAAAGATTTAAAGCCTTGTCAATCTAGAATCCATGGCTTCAATGGTAGTGCTAATATACCCACTGAAGTGGTGGAGTTGCCAATGGAGTTGGGAGTCGGAGAACGCCGAAGAGTCCAAATGTTACAATTTGTTGTCTTAGATATCCACTCTCCATACAACGCTTTTTTGGGCCGACCGACCCTTGCCGAATTCAGGGCAGCAATTTCCCCATGATGCTTAACTTTGAAATTCCCCATTGATCGTCGGATTGGGGTCTTTCAAGGAGATCAGGCTGCTGGGAGAGCCTGCTATGTTGCCGAACTGCGAGAAGCGCAGCGAAAGGAGAAAGGAAAGGGCATGGAGGAATCTCTCTGCGTCCGTTTCGCCAACGATTGACAATTAGTGCCTGGGCCTCGGCCCGGGCACCACGACCAATTCCAGAAGGATCTTGACCCCAGAGACACTGAAGATAATGATGAATCTAACGAAAGTCAAGCTTCCCCAGCCGAGCTAACGATTGATGTTCCAGTTAATGATGATGATGATTCAAAAATGTTAAAAATTGGGTCTCAGCTAAACCCACGAGCCCAACAGGAATTGGTCGAATTTCTCCAAGAAAATCTAGACGTATTCGCTTGGATGCACTCTGATATGTGTGGAATCTCACCGGACATCGCGAGCCACACCTTGAATATTGACCCACAGTATATCCGGTCAAACAAAAAAGACGCGGTATGGATCCAGAGAGATCTGCCGCCCTCAAAGAAGAAGTTGATAAGCTAAAAGCGAATGGGTTTATCCGGGATGCTTTGTACCCGGAGTGGGTATCCAACCCTATACTTGTCTGAAAACCAATGGAAAATGGAGAACGTGCATCGATTACTCTGACTTGAATAAGGCTTGTCTAAAAGACAGCTTTCCACTTCCCCGAATCGATCAACTTGTGGATTCAACGGCCGGACATGAATCATTATCTTTCATGGATGCTTATTCTGGTTACAATCAGATACCCATGCATGTGCCCTACCAAGAATATACGGGCTTCGTAACTGACCTGGGACTATACTGCTACAAGGTCATGCCGTTTGGGTTAAAGAATGCCGGAGCAACTTACCAACGCTTAGTCAACCGAATGTTTTCCGACCAGACCGGAAAGACTATGGAAGTTTTATGTAGATGACATGTTGGTAAAATCGCGATACTCCACTGATCACGTCAAAGACTTAGAGAGTCAATGTTCAATGTTCTCCAAGATACGGGATGAAGCTTAATCCGCTAAAATGTCATTTTGGAGTCGCATCCGGAAAATTCCTTGGGTTCATCGTCAACGCCTGAGGAATAGAGGCCAACCCCGAAAAGATCTGGGTGATCAGGAATCTTCAAACTCCAAGGACCATAAAACAGGTTCAGAGTCTTAATGGGAAGGTTGCCGCACTGAGCTGGTTCATCTCGAAATCAACTGACAAATGAGTACCCTTCTTCGATCTGATCCGAAAAGGGAAACGAAACTTCGAATGGACTACGAAATGTTAGAGCGCATTTCAATCACTAATTCAACATCTTTCCACACCGCCGATTCTTTCAAAACCTGTTGATCATGAACAATTATACCTCTATCTGGCAGTATCTGAAAACGCAATCAGTGCTGTTAGTTCAGGAGGAAGACCGAGTGCAGAAACCGGTCTACTATGTTAGTAAACGATTAACCGGAGCCGAGAGAAATTATCCAAGGCTAGGAAAATTGGCATATTGCCTAGTCATCGCCTCAAGGAAGCTCCGTCCGTGTTTTCAGGCCCATCCCATCACTGTGTACACCGACCAGCCGTTACGACAAGTCCTCACACGACCTGAGACGTCTGGCAGGTTACTGAAATGGAACATTGAATTGAGTCAATTCGACATCACATATACTCCGAGAAGGGCCATACACGGTCAAGTCCTAGCAGATTTCATTGCCGAATTCACTGTTCCTGAAGACTTAACTGAAACTAGCAAATCCTCCGAATACATATGGAAGCTATATACTAATGGTGCATCCAACGATCGGTGCTCAGGCGCAGGGGTAGTGCTTGAAACCCCCGAGGGCCGATCCATATACTACGCTTTAAAGTTTGATTTCCGTGCAACCAACAATGAAGCTGAATATGAGGCTTTGCTTACTGGATTGAAGTTAGCCCGTGACCTAAGAATTATCGCTGTGGAAATTTATTGTGATACCCAGTTGGTAGTATGCCAAGTTCGGGGTGAATACCAGGCCAAAGATCGAAAACTAGCCGCTTATCTAGCCCAAGTCCGGGAGATGCTTGATCAGTTCGATTATTACACCATTTTCTACGTGCCCCGAGAGCACAATTAGAAAGCCGATTCGTTGGCAAAGTTAGCAAGTACAGGCGAAGCTCAACACTTGGGACTCGTTCAGGACGAAACTTTATCCTTTCCGAGCATTGATCGAGCAGAGAATGATTTCACATTTGAAGCTACTTCCAGTAGGGAATCGTGGATGACCCCCTACCAAGATTACATTGAGCATGGTATATTACCTGAGCATCGAAGTGAGAAAAGACAAATTCTTCGAAAAGCTTCACGATTTTTCATTCAGAATGGAGTTATGTATCGAAGGGGATATTCTATTCCTCTTCTCCGGTGTATCGCATACGACGAAGTCAAACGAGTATTACACGATGTGCACGAAGGAGAATGTGGCGATCACACTGGGGGGCAAGCACTTGCCAAGAAAATACTCCGATATGGGTATTATTGGCCTACCGTTAATCACGATGCTATGGACTATGCCAAAAAATGTGATAAATGCCAAAAACATGCTCGGATTCCTAGAGCCCCACCTACTGAGATAACCCAAATGGTCAGTCCATGGCCATTTGCAATATGGGGAGTTGATATAATTGTTGCATTGCCTTTAGCTAAAGGTGGCGCGAAGTATGCCATCGTCGCAGTTGATTACTTCACCAAATGGGCTGAAGCTGAACCTCTTGCGACGGTTACGACAAAGAAAGTAATCAACTTCGTGGTACGCAACATCATCTACCGGTTTCTCCCGCATACTATTATCACCGATAATGGAGCCCAATTCGACGATGTTTAATTCAAGAACTTCTGTCAACGATTTGGCATCCATAAGAAATTCTCTGCAGTAGCAAACCCCCAAGCAAATGGTCAAGTTGAAGCCGTCAATAAGGTTATCAAGTCTATTTTGAAGAAACGACTGGAGAAAGCTGGGGGTAAGTGGGTTGATGAACTGCCTATGGCTCTATGGGCTTACCGAATGACTCACGGGACTACAACCGGACACACTCCATTTTCTCATCTTATGGCTCTGAAGCCGTTATCCCAGTCGAAGTGGAAGTTCACTCTCATCGTGTGACATATTATGATCCGAAAACGAATGCCATATTACTTGCTGAATCTCTGGATCTACTCGATGAGAAGCGTGAAGAAGCTGATTTGAGGGCAGCCGCATATCGGGGTCGAGTCGCTCGAATATACAATGCCAAGGTCCGACCGCGAACCTTTGAACCCGGCGATCTCGTGCTCAAGAGAATTTATCCGGTCCCTTCGCACATGAAGCCAAATTGGGAAGGGCGGTATGTGATTTCACAAAAGCTCGTAGATGGCACATTCAAGTTGTCGACCATTGACGGTCTTACTTTACCGAGAGCTTGGAATAGCGAAAGTCTCCGTCGCTGCTACACATGACAGGCTTTATTTATCTATTTTTAGTCAATTTCTTCCTTTGCATTTCGAAGTTTGAACTTGTAATAAGGCAACTGATTTTGACATGTTTCTTTCATTTCAGCAATAAAATGCCATCTCTTCGAGCCAAAGTTGTGATTCACTAAAAATGACGTATAATATCACGATGCACGGAGAGCTAAGTTCCATCACGCGGTGGGATTTATTCAAATAGGGAGTGAATGTGATACGACCGGTCACTCACTAAGTGAAACCCGAGCTCGGGGACAGAACACTACACCAGCATTTACAAGGATTGATACAGGACAATCCTTCTACTAACTCTAAATTCCCAGAGTGCGAATTGGAGTATAAACATCCAATAACTCGTTCCTAGAGTGCGAATGGACTCCAAATTCCCAGAGTGCGAATTGGAGTATGAACATCAAGTAACTCGTTCCCAGAGTGTGAACGGACTCCAAATTCCTAGAGTGCGAATTGGAGTATGAACATTAAGTAACTCGTTCCCAGAGTGCGAACGGACTCCAACTTCCCAGAGTGTGAATTGGAGTATAAACATCCGATAAATCGTTCCCAGAGTGTGAACGGACTCCAAATTCCCAGAGTGCGAATTGGAATATAAACATCCAATAACTCGTTCCCAGTGTGCGAACGGACTCCAAATTCCTAGAGTGCGAATTGGAGTATAAACATCCAATAACTCGTTCCCAGAGTGGGAACGGACTCCAAATTCGTAGAGTGCGAATTGGAGTATAAACATCCAACAACTCGTTCCCAGAGTGCGAACGGACTCCAAATTCCCAAAGTGCGAATTGGAGTATAAACATCCAATAAATCGTTCCCAGAGTGCGAACGGACTCCAACTTCCCAGAGTGCGAATTGGAGTATAAACATAAATCACAGGTTCCCAGAGTGCGAACTCAAACATGTATGCTATCTCCAAGTTTCCAAAGTATGGATTGGAGCACATATACCAAGTCAAAATTCCCGGAGTGTGGACTGAAATATCAATACTAACTCCAAGTTCCCAGAGCGTGAAGTGGAGTATAAACATCAATTCCAGGTTCCCGGAGCGCGAACCGTGTTACAGACATTGATAACTCTCAAATTCCCCTAATGCGAATCAGATTATCGATCTCAAATTATCCTAAATCCCCAAAATGCGGACATGTGCTTAAGATTTGTGATAAGTATGATCAACCATCAAAATACGAATGTTGTTCCCCGAAACTTGGGGGCAAAAAAAGATTAAGTACTAATCGCTAACTAAAGCAGTACAGTGCCCAGAGTTCAACTCATTCATCAATCACGACATGTAATTGTGTTTTTCAGACTTGGCAGATAAAAACGAACTCTACTTAACGGTAAAAAACGCCACAAGTACACCGGATTGAAAGCCAAACACTGCAAACACTTAAGTAAAGGAAGAGAACAACTTCCCATTCCATCAACTAACAAAAGGACGTTTGACTACATGGCAAATCAAAAAAGTTTCGATCAAGTGGAGGCCGAATCCAAACTTATACACGGCTCTAAAAGAACGAAAGAAGAAGTAAAAGAATTGCTATTTACAACTACATGATAAGTCAAGAAGCTCAATCCTTCTTCTTCCGAGGCTTCTTCTTTGGAGTCGAGCCGCTGGACCCACTACCCGGTTTCCTACGAGATTTCTTGCCCTTCTTTGGTTCATCCTCCGGATCTGGCATATTATAAACATCTTCCTCGGAGCTGGAGGGGACAGAGATCCTTTTGGAAGGACGAACTGAAGGCATAGGAGCTGTGACAGGTGTCTGCTCTGCAACGCTTGGGACGGTCACCATGACGCCGGGAGAAATCACCGTTAAAGAAGATAAGCTTGAGGGGGCAGTGCCGCTTCCAAAACCGCCGACCGTTGTCACCGTGGCCATCTCAGCACTTATCTCAGCAAAAATCTCTTCTTCTCGGGACAACTGAGCTGCGCTGGATACGCTGGTGGTCGTCATGACAAAACTGAAAACAGGAGCAACTCCACTCATTGCGAATGAAGGATCAGGAATAGGGTCAAGGGAATGACCAAGTAGCTCCTCAATCATTTGCGCATCAAACGACATCGAGCTCCCCTCTCCAATATCACCGGCCATGGCAGCAATTGAAATCGCTTCGGTGATAATAACTCCAAGCGTAGGATATAAGACCGGAGGAACTAGGGGCACGGGCGCGGCACTATCAGTCACTGAACAAAGGAGAGCAAAAATAGTCAGTCCAGTAAATTCTCTCAAAAAATCGTTGCTTTAAAACATGAAGGAAATAATCAAAGTACCTTCTTTGCCTTGCCCCGGAGCTTGAACAGGTTCGGAGGCAGCAGTCTTACCAGGAGATAACCTCGGTTGATCCAGATTGTAAGCAGGAATGACTTGTGGGTCAACCGCGGCGATAACTTCGGACGAAGTCGGGATAGGAACTTCGATATTCTCACTATGATGCGCGACACCCGAACCCTCGCCGATCTCCGTTTGCTGGATGCCGAGTTTTTCTTTCTCGACTGAGATTATCGCCTCATGAAGAATTCTCTTCTCTTCCTCGCTAAGAAGACGTGACTCGAGCTCAAACTCGTCTAATACTTCATCCAGACAAGACATCCTCTTGTTCTCCACTAATTTTTTCCAGGCACTATAGAGAAGCATAGAGTAATCTCCTAGCCAGGCGAGATTTATGTGCTCTAACTCGTTGGCATTATAGGTATCCAGGAGTTCGTCAAACTCAGCCTCCATCTTGGACCTCTCCGCCTGGACTTTCTCCTCCACTTCCGTTTCCACCTCCTTAACCCTTGCGATTGCTGCATCGTGCTCAGCCCGAAGAGACACAGCTTGCTCACACGCTTCTTGTGCGGCCTTATTAGCATCGTCTTTTTCCTTGCTTATATCATCAAACTTAGCCTTTAACTCCTCCAGTTTTTTAACTACCGCATCCCGCTCGGCCTCAACATTTTTGTATCAATAGCCCAAGTCTTCTACTAAAGTGCAATGTGCCTGTTGCATCTTTTCCATCTCAACTAATGTCTCATCAACCTTCTTTAGCGACTCAACTTCGGCCCTATGGGAAGACTCCGCCTCAGATTGAAGTATATTGACAATATAGTTCTTCTGAGCCAAGTCGGCTTCCAGTTTCTCAATAATTTTGGCCCGATCAAAGGCTACTTTTGAAGCTTTAACGGCCGCCTTATACCATTCCTTGTACTGAGCATAGAAGTCGCGGGTATAACTAAGTGCTGTGGTCACGGTATCTTCGGGAATTCTTTTAAGATTAGGAGGGAAAATACAAGCGTCGAAGCAAATTTCCGGAAAGTCCTTCTTCAATTGAGCAAGCCTAATAGCCCCTTCACCGGATGGTTCAATAGGAGCCTCCTCCACAGCCGTGGTCGTGACAACCTCAGTCCTAGAACGATGTGACTCAGGCCTTGAAACCTGTGAAGACGGTTGCTGTCGCATTGGCTCAGATACATGAGTATGGCTTCGAGGTGGCGGAGGAGAGCGAGAAGGGGAACGGTACCTCCGATCTCTGCCAGAGCGCTCTTGACTAGAGTAACTGCGGGGATAGTCCCTTGCATAATATTCTTGGCCATGATACCTCCGTTTGCGATCGCGTTCGGAGTCCCCACGTCGAGATTCATAGTAAGAGGACCGATGATGCACTCTTCGGAGTTTGTCTAGTGTAGATTGACGGCCAGACATAGCACCTGCAAAAGAAGAGAAACTCGGTTAAACACTAGGTGAAAGCAATACGATCTATGCGAAAGTCATGTAGTGTTATGAAAGTGTATGCAAATGTGCAAAACCCCCGACCAACCAGAAGTGTCGACTGCACTAACGGGTAAAGGCTCGCTTATTTCTAACGCTTCCCGGAGTTTATCCAACCCGGACTCGTGGTGGAGAGATACGTACTCCGGGATGGGAATGTCATCCAATCCTCTAAAAGCATCTCCTGATTGACAAGGAGCAACGTCAGAGATAGTAATTCCGGGGATCAAACGAGATACAACTACAAACTTCCTTATCTTAAATTTAGGGACAACAGCCTTGCCTTTTCGCTTCTCTTCTATTAGGGAAAGATCGGCCGCTAGCTCGGTATCTGTGGGCGTCCTTTCATCGTCACTCGTTTCTCTTATTACTATGCCGAGTTTTCTTTTCGTCGTTTTCTTCTTTGTCTTCGAAGCCGGTTTCGACAACCCCTCAATAACAATGCTCTGGCCCATCTCTATTAAACCCAATATCCTTAAGTTATCGTTGGTTAACACCGAGTCGATATGCCGCAAATCACTCGGGACCTCTTGTAAACTTCGGACAATGCCTTTGTAATGACCACCATTGGGCCTTGAGATGATAGCTGCAAGAAGAACATGATATTAGTACAAGTGTTGACAATGACTATTTAAGGGAGGCCCACAGCACTTACGTCTGGGCAGCCATCGCCTAGCAAACCCTGGTGGGCATCGAACAAAAAACCATTCATTTTTAAAATAACTAAATCCAGTCCAGGCTCCCATCACAATCTGGCAGTTTCTAACTGCTTCCAAAAAGGTAAAAGATGGGCTATCGCCCCTTCTCTTGAAGTTAAATATGTGTCTAATCTCGGTCGGCCTTGGCGGGCGAAAGAGATGGTCCATGAATAGGACAAAAACACTGTTCAGCAATGCATGTCCGTTGGGATGAAGTTGTAAGGGAGCGATTCCAATGAATGATAACATCTCCCTGATATACTGGTTAAATGGAGGGAGAGTTCCGGCCGCACAGGCGTGACGGTAGAAAGCAGTATACCCTTCGGGCGGATTGTGAGGTCTGTCGTCAACACTTGGTGGCAAAACATCATCCGGGGACAAGCTATGTTTCAGGCAAATCCTGCCCGGTAAGGCTTCAGAAACACTGGACGGAACGGAGTCGATAGGGTCTTCGATAATATGGATTCCGGCACTTCGTCCGGAGCCGGACCAACTACTTCGCGAGGAATGTCAGGGATTTCAAGCACAGGAGGAGGCGAACTCTGTACCTCTTGTCGTTGAGAGCTCGAAGATTCCATAACTAACTAACTCATCAGAAAGCAACATTAAGCACATAGAAAACCCGTTCCTTCCCATTGTAAAGTGTGTGCGGTGCAGTGTCATGCATTACTTAGAAGAATTCAACAAGAGTTAGAGAAAATTTACAAACAGCAAGATGTGCGAACGACAAAAACTCTGAAAATCGAGACCGGAAATGACCGTCATCGCTGACCGTCACATCCACGTCATCCAGATGCTACTGATCGATTCAAGCATAAATCCATTATATTTTTGGTTAGGCCACAGTTCCATCGACGAGCTTCAAAAGGCAGTCAAATATGCAGTCCTACAGTCAAGTTCAAATATGCAAGGCAGAAGCTCGTCGGAATCAAGTATGCTAAAATTCATTAAGTTCGTAAAATTTTAGCTTGAAATTGGTCATAGTTCAGATGTTAGAGGAAGTAAGAAGAGTTGTACTCTCTGAATTGAGGACGGTCGAATCGATCGCCTCAGATCGATATGAGTTGACTCGGTGTGCTTCGAATTGAGAAGGGTCGACTCGATCACTTTGTATCGACATAGGTCCCTGGAGCGATATCCATAGCATCAAGTGAAAAGGCACTTCAGGTCCATCAGAAGAGCATTCGTATCATCCCTGGAAAGCCACTTCGTATCGATCGAGCTCGATACCTTCGAACCGATCGTGAAGTCATTAGTTCGAATCGATTGATACAAACCACTTCCCCTCGCAAGCTTCGATTCGAAGCCCCACACTCCGGATCGACTCGAACTACTTCATGCAGAATCGATACGGGCGAGGAAGAAACGAAATCCATCAAGATCTCTCTTTCTCAAAAGAAAATCTCGACACTTTGTCAATCTCCATCCATCGATTCGATCCGTTTCATTCAGGACTCACAACCCTCCGAAATCGATTTCAGAAGAAAATTTTGATGATGATGGCGAAGATTTCCAGTGTTGTCGTTCTCAGTTTATCCATTAGTTACCTGGTTTGTAATGATTGTGATTTAAAGGTTGAAGGTTTTCGATCGATACGAAAGAATGTCTTTCTCGAGCCTGGAGGATTGATGCGAAGAGGAAGGCAGAGTAACAGTAAAAAGTAAAAAGTGAAAGTGAACCGAGCCTCGCGTATTTATATGAACCCTAGAGAAGAAACAATACGCTTCGCCTTCCGGTTGACCCGACCGATTGCCTCCGGTCAAATGCTGATCGATTCGAACGATCACGTTCGAATCCATCACGTTTCGAATCCATCAAGACAGAATCGATACGAAGCTTCATCAATACGAAGCTTCATCGATTCGAGGCAATTAACAAAAACTGAATTGAAATCATTATATCCCATCGATTCGAAGTACCAGCTCCACATCCATCAATTCGCAGCGATTCGAAGTCGATCGATTCGAAAGATTAGTTCGAATCCATCGGGAACCATCTATGAGAACGAACGCATCGCTTCGATGTGAAAAAATTAATTGTCAGCCTTCTATATCGGTTCAGGAGAGGATCGATACGAAGGGACTTTTCAAAACAACCATCAAGCGTTGTCTCAACTCAAATTTCCAAATCGGTTCAGGAGAGAATCGATACGAAATTCAATATCAGACAAAACTGACAACGACTCGTGGACGCACGACATTAACAAGGGTCAAACTAGCATATGTGCATATATGTCGGACTAACATTCGATTTTAAACATTCACAGGGATCGAATACTCATCTGGTTAGGATTACAACAACCAGCAACTAGGCACTATCCTGCAGCAATCAATCATATCAAAGCAAGGTTATAACCTTCGACAAAAGAGCAATGATTGTTAAGAGAGAAATCGCAGCTTTTCAAAGCACGTCATGTTCCACAAGACGTACTTTGGGGGGCAAATGTTATCCCGCTTTTTGGCAAAGCCGTGATACCAAAAGATCGATTGAAAACAGAGGACAGTTCGTCTCAAAGATTGGTCATACTATGCTTCACTATGGATATCGCTGGATTTTGTCCGAGTCCAGATTGGGCTACAAATGATAGGACATGACAAGGAAGATCATAAAAGTCAACATCTCAAATTTCAAGTCAATCCGAGTTCATACGCTCAAGTTATGATCGATTCAAGTTGGAGGAAATAACCCTAAGTTTGAATCCATCAGAAGAGCATGAGTTCGAATCCATCGGCTTCCTCTTACTTTGAACCCATAGGACTACTTCACTTCGTATCCTTCAGGATGAAGACCTTCGAACCCATAGGTGGAGATGCTCTTCGAATCCATAAAGCTAAAGTACCTCGAACCGATGAGGCCATGGTAGTTCGAAACCCTCAAAACGAAGCACTTCGAATCCATGAAGCCACCATACTTCGACTCCATCCCATGACCTGCTTCGAATCCACCCTGTTGAGGAAGCTTCGTATCAATCAGCTATGGGATACCTCGATCGAGTCAAACGAACATCTCCTCGAATCCATTCCCTCGAATCCACTGAGTCGAAGCGTCTAAAACCATGGATTCAACCCAGTAAACTCGGAGAAAAAGCTGGATCAACCCGAGAAGCTCGCGCTACGTCACCATTCGCACGCGCAAGCCATCGATTCGACCCTAATCGATTCGAAGGGGATCGATTCGAACGGGACGCATCAACCAAAAATGCAATCTTGAATCGATCATAACCCAGGATCTACGAGTCCAAATACTATGAAATTTTCACAGGAGCTGACGTACACACTGAAGAATGTCCACACCAAATTTCACCCCGATTGGATGTTTTCTTGATGGATTCGAACTCGAGTTCGAATCAATCCCAAAGTGGCCCCGGATTTCCAGAATCCGAGCGTGCGGGCCCCTCACATGCCAGAAGCAGTCTCCCCGGATTTTAGGCGAAATATCAGCCTCCTACGCCTATAAATAGAGCCCCTGGTCATTCAGAAAGGGGATCGGAGAATTCTTGGAGATAAAGCATGCCCGGACACTGCCAGAATCACTTTATATCGTCTTCACTGCTGCTGATTTCGAATTTAAGTCTATTATCTGCTGTACTTTGCTCTAGAACACTTGTAATCTTCAAGTATTATGCAATAAAGTGATAAAACAGCCGATTAATTTCAACCAAAATTTTCACTAGCTCAAATAAATCCCAATCCATCTCCGTAATGTAGCGCTCGTCAATACGAGCCCAATGCAATTCGTTTCATGGAAAACAGACCTCGTATGATGAGGTTATACAATTTTAAAGATTGTACAAATTCATAAAACAAAATTTACAATTTCTTTTTTTTTAATTTCAATCTAGGCCACACGTTTTATCAAGCAAATCCAGGATGATCGTGATGTTCTTCTTCCTCCAACATTATTCATGTGCGCAACAACCCAATGGCCGCCATTTATTTACGAATTAACGCGACTTCTACGCTCGTCTAGACGAAAATCGACCACCTCCATAAGGAAGCCCGTCGCGAGTGTCTGCTTCGGCCACCACATAATGGAGCTCGGTTTTCCATAGGTCCTGATTTTAACCCACGAACGCGCAACGTTCCCAGGCATTTTTCCGTCGATCTACCATGCTAATTTTGATCACAGCCATTGGATCGAAAGATCTTGTCTAGCACTGCAGCATTGTTGTTGGAAGTTTTTGATAATTGTTAACGGATTAGAAGATAATTGAGAAATAAGATTCGAGCTCTCTAGGCCAATGAAAAATGAAAGTGGCGGCTTGCCCTAACCTCTCTAGGGTTTGTGCAAAATGAAAATAATAACGTCCTTTTATAGAAAATTTCGCGACACTATTCACCCGAATTTTTTTCGAACTCCAAATGAAGTGTGTCACCTGGCATTTATAATGTTTTACCCCTATTCCAAACCTAATGGAATATACATCGAGAGCCAATTCGATCGTATTTGAAAGGTAGGTTTTCGAATTGAATTATTCAAATTTAAAATTCACTTAAACAGATTTCTACGCGTTTTAGCTTGCCTCGGACTAACCGTAAATCCAATTGACATGATATTTGAAATATTATAATAATATAATATTACAGATCCAATGAAACTGGTTTCGTCGAAATCCGAACTTGTATGAAAAATGACTATTTTTACACGTTAATTAAATATTAACATACTCAATTTCTACAATTTAATTTTTAATTTGATTTTAAAAGTCCTGTAACATCATTCTAATGCAAATAGAATTAAATTTCAATTTTATACAACATTTTTATTCATATTAAATCAAAATTTCACTTATTTATGAAATTTCAAATATTAAATTATAAATTTAATTATCCAATTAAATCGCTATATTTTAAATACAAGTTTATCAGCTTATAAAATTAACTTGTGAATATTTAAAATTAATTAAATATATGAATTTCAAATGACAGAAATTCTAGGTCTTTACGTTCTCCCCTACTTAAAAGAATTTCATCCTCGAAATTACCATGCAAGAAAAAGTCACAAAATCCATTAACTTTTCAAAACAATTCGTTAAACTTCTATAAAAATTTTACAAAGTTTTCAAATACATTCTTAGTTATCTTTTCAAAAGTACTAATGTCGTTTAACTTTCAACTCAAAAACCAAAATTTTAGTTATCAAAAGTTTCCCGATTTTCCCAAAAATTCTAGCGCTTCAAAATTTTCAAATTTTTTTCGCAAGCATCTCCTTTGCACGGTTCGATCGCAGTAGGATCACAATATATATATATATATATATATATATATATATATATAATCTTTGAGGATGTGGCATCCTGTCGGGAAAAAAATATGAAAATACAATATGTAATCCGAGACATGTACCTTATATATTATTAACGAGCATATTCGGCTTATATATTGCGAAAGCAAGCTCCAATTGCGAAGCAAGCTCCATATGCATCTACTAAATACTCAATAAACAAATGAGAAACATGTATATATGGAAATAATATTAATATACAACATATACCAACATAACAACTATATATGCCAATATAGCAAATGCAACAAATTCAATCATCAAACAACTATCATCCAACAAAGCAATATCTATCC
This sequence comes from Allium cepa, assembly GCA_030765085.1. Taxonomy (NCBI): domain Eukaryota; kingdom Viridiplantae; phylum Streptophyta; class Magnoliopsida; order Asparagales; family Amaryllidaceae; genus Allium; species Allium cepa. The sequence goes on from CM060941.1 coordinate 8,996,254, forward strand.
AATCATTCCATAACCAAATCGATATAAACTCATTTTAAACAAATCAATATAAACTCATTTTCTCATTAACATTCATTGAATTGGTTTTCAATTTAAATCACATTTGATTCATTAACATTGGATTTTTTTACTAATATTCATTCATATTCAATTAGTTTACATCCACTAATTCATATTCAAATTAGTTCATTTCCAAATTAAATCAAATTTAATTCTATTTAAATTCTCTCTAACTTCCAATTTCAATTCAATTTCTTAGCTTTCAGTGTCATTAATTCAATTTCATATGAATTTCTATACAATCAACTAACATCCATTTAATAACCAATGTATATCCAACATTACCAAATTAATTTAATTTGCTTACATTCAATTTGGTTCAACACTTTCATTTTCAGTTGGTTTAATAACTAATTGACTTTCATTCAATTTTTAATTTCCAATTTCATTAGCTTTTAATGAATTACACCTACATCCACTATTCCATATTTTATTTACTAATCTATTTCATAAGTTTAATTCATTCATTAATTCGATTGCTAATTCATTTAACAATTAAAGTTGAATTTCATTATATAACTCAAATTCATATTCATATTCCTCACCTCACTTTATTAATTCACTTTGACATCAAATTCAACTTCATTCAACATTACTTAAGTTAAATTTCATTTTAACATTCAATTTCAGATTTTGTTTTGCTTAACAAAATTGTTTAACCATTTTAACAATTGGTTTTACTTACATTTTCTCACTTTATAAGTTATACAACTTATTTATTTAAACTTCCAAATTCATATTATATAATCACTTACCTCTTAAGTTAAATTTTCATTTCAATAACTTATCTAATCCAGTTTAAGTCAAAATCAATTTATTTCAACTTTACCAAAGCAAAAATTTTATTTAATATTATAAATCCAAAATTCGTTTTACTTATATTCATTCATTTCAACTTGGATTTTAAATCAAATTTGTTTATTACAACAAAACTTCAATTTCAATTTACTATTGGTAGCAAATCAATCATATAGAAACTCGAAAATGGTACTGCTACTGCTGTAGTCATCACCATTATTATTTCCCAGCAACAATATGAATTCAGTGCCTTATATTCTTTCAAAAATTCTTTTACATCTACAAATCACGTATAAATCTATACTTATATAACTTCACTATTTCACTTTACTTATATAAAATTCATTTCAAATTCACTTATCTTATTTAGAGTTATAACACTATAATCTTTTTAACTTTTGAAAAACAAATGTCAAAATAAACGGAATTCAATGTTTCCAAATTCTTAGTTAAATCCATTTTTATTTACAACTCATATTCTTGTTCCATTTCTTATATATAAGATTATTTCACATTTGTAAATCATTTAAATATAATTCCATAATTTACAATTCATTTGCTTATACAATTTATTCTTTTGCAATTGTGGTTTTTATTTAGATTATTTAAACATCTTTTATTAACTTATATATATTTACATTTTAAACAGCCAAACAATCAATTTATTTATACTTTAATAATTTTTGAAAAATAGCAAATGCAACAAATTCAATCATCAAACAACTATCATCCAACAAAGCAATATCTATCCAATCAATCCATAACCAAATCAATATAAACTCATTTTCCCATTAACATTCATTGAATTGGTTTTCAATTTAAATCACATTTGATTCATTAACATTGGATTTTTTTACTAATATTCATTCATATTCAATTATTTACATTCACTAATTCATATTGAAATTAGTCCATTTCCAAATTAAATCAAATTTAATTCTATTTAAATTCACTTTAAGTTCCAATTTGAATTCAATTTCTTAGCTTTCAATTTCATTAATTCAATTTCATATGAATTTCTATGCAATCAACTAACATCCATTTAATAATCAATGTATATCCAACATTACCAGATTAATTTAATTTGCTTACATTCAATTTGGTTCAACACTTTTAATTCAATTGGTTTAATAACTAATTGACTTTCATTCAATTTTTAACTTCCAATTTCGTTAGCTTTTAATGAATTAATACCTGCATCCACTATTCCATATTTTATTTACTAACCTATTTCACTAGTTCAATTCATTCATTAATTCGATTGCTAATTCGTTTAACAATTAAAGTTGAATTTCATTATATAACTCAAATTCATATTCATATTCATCACCTCACTTTATTAATTCACTTTGATATGAAATTCAACTTCATTCAACCTTACTTAAATTAAATTTCATTTCACCATTCAATTTCAGTTTTTTTTTTGCTTAACAAAATTGTTTAACCATTTTAACAATTGGTTTTACTTACATTTTCTCACTTTATAAGTTATACAACTTATTTATTTAAACTTCCAAACTCATATTATATAATCACTTACCTCTTAAGTTAAATTTTCATTTCAATAACTTATCTAATCCAGTTCAAATCCAATTCAATTTAATTCAACTCTACCAAAGCTAAAATTTTATTTCATATTATAAATCCAAAATTCGTTTTACTTATATTCATTAATTTCAGCTTGGATTTTAAATCAAATTTGTTTATCACAACAAAACTTCAATTTACTATTGGTAGCAAATCAATCACATAGATACTCGAAAAATGACATTGATGCTGCTGCAGTCATCACCATTATTATTTCCCACCAACTGTAGTGAATTCAGTGCTTTTTATTCTTTTAAAAGTTCTTTTACATCTACAAATCACATTTATAAATCTATACTTATATAACTTCACTATTTCACTTTACTTATATAGGATTCGTTTCTAATTCACTTATCTTATTTAGAGTTATAACAATATAATATCTTTAACTGTTGAAAAACAACTGTCAAAATAAACGGAATTCAACATTTTCAAATTCTTAGTTAAATTCATTTTTATTTACCACTCATATTTATAAATATACTCCGGTTTATCCATTTCTTATATATAAGATTATTTCACATATGTAAATTATATTAATTATAATTCCATAATTTACAATACATTTGCTTATACAATTTATTCTTTTGTAATTGTAGTTTTATTTAGATTATTCAAACATCTTTTATCAACTTATATATATTTACATTTCAAACAACCAAACAATAAATTTATTTACACTTTAATAATTTTTGAAAATTTTGTTTCTTTATATATAGAATATAATCGAGCAAAATTATTTAATTTACCCAATTTAAAATAATATTATGTCGATTTGCTTCGTTTAAGGGTTTGGAAATCCATATCGATAAATATGGTGTCCCAAATACCGACCAGAATTCACAAACAACTCTATAGATAAGTAAACACGATATAAAACAATTTTATATCCATTAACAAATACGCGCTCATATATATAATACACTCAAACTCAATCTAGGATGATATTGTCCCTATCTATACTGAGCACACATCAAAGCTTAGGAATATAAAAAATCTAAGCTCTGATACCATATGTAATGATCTAGACTTTTCAACCATCGACGGCGAGTATACCCACCGTAGCTTACACCGGTGCCTCGCGCTTTGCTTTTACGGCCAGCCTCTCGACTGTAAGCCTAACTGGCAAACCAACCGCTCAATACTCGATCTCATGGACATGTAGGAGTAAGAGTCATCCATTCGCTACCTAACAAGAAGCGAGAACCCCCTATCATGTACGAACCCCACTGAACAAAACGGGTAATCAAGCAAAACAAATATGTGTATATGAAAATGAAGATCTCCGGCTCTCCTGCTGAAGCTCGAAATGCACCAAATCTAAACCTGTAAATATACTCGGTCTGACCGAAGCATTGAAAGGGAAGAACGCTCGGATCAGTCTGGTAAACCAACGTGAGAAACACACTCAATGAGAATTTATTAAAGTACCAAAATTTTCCTTTATCAAAACAAAAGTATCTCATAAGACAAGTCCACACATAAACATGGACATGTTTTTACCTTACGATAACTAAAACATTTCTTTCATATAAAATCCTCTTATATTATACTAGTGTCAGTATATACAAATAATATTAATCAAGTCGAAATGGTTACCCATATAGCATTTCGAGGCTATTCATTACGCCTTTAACAAAAAAAATCACAACTCGTAGTGGGGTTTGGATTTCTATACAAATGACCATGTGAAGGGACTATCTTCTGGCAGTACATCTCTAGAAGAATGTACCAAGGACCATCATAAAGGATCCTCTATCAACACAAGATCGGCCCACCTCTATAACTAGATGGTACCGAATATATCATCCTATGGTCCTTACCGACCTTTACCGAGGGCCCTCTAGCGTACAAACCACAATAATCAGATACACGACGTCATAACGTGTAAAGATATATCTAGAAGAGGATGATCATATCCTAGTGTGGAATGACCCACTTAGCTCTGCTGCATCTAACCCTTTTAGTCATTTTCGGTTGATGAGGCCTGAGGTAACGATTACCTTTCGCAAATCACAACCACGTCACTTTGAATGCCACACAGCCATTTCCGTTGACTACTAATTGCCTTCCACAAAATACAACCCTTAGGCTCATACGTCTCAAGGAGGGTGTTAAGCTAAGAGAAGTTGCCTTCTTCGCCACCACTGATGTACGTTTGTAAAAACCAATGTATGTAATCTAAAGAAATGCAATGTCAGACAAACTTCCATACAAGTTGTCCAGGAACTGGACAAACCAAAGGTACTTCCTACCACATCCTGTCGGGTAATCCCTAGGATTTGTAGCGAATAGTCCTTGCATTGGATGTTTTATAATGAAGAGACCACCGCTACTGGATGTGTATTGGGATTTTAACCCCAAACAATCAACATGCAGTCCCTCACTATGAAAATCCGATATCAATATCATCACAAGCAACCTACACAATCATCGCATATATGTTGGTCCGAAGTGGTTTTCAAATAAATCTGATCCCGGTCTCTTCGCATCAACAACGCAAAAGCGTTTCTCAACATCACAAAACAACTAAGTCTCATAGACTTATCACGTTTTCAACTTTCAACCGCTATCCCTCGGACCAAGAAGGAAGCTCGATAGATTGGAGTAACACTCCACACTATACGAATCATCATCATCAACACAAGGGATAATCAAGCCTACACAGAAGGCTACGTACTGAGTATACGAATAAATAGTTCCCACATCAAGTCGAGGAACTGAAATTTGGCCAAATTTGATAGTCGGTTATTTAACTGTCAAAACAAAAAAACAAATATTCAGCACCATAACAATTGCTGGGCCCTTTTAATTAATCTTTTATTAGTTAAATCATTTGCCAAATATTCACTTCAAATTATCTTTTAAAAGGATATAATCTCGCAACCATTTCACTATTTCAATATCGGAAAACATTTCCATTTACTTATTTAACAATAAGTAATTCACAAATCTCTTTATTTTCATCACTTAGAAAATATTATATATATACTTAAATCACGATTAAGTATATATTTTAATCTTTAAGGAAAACATTCTCTTAAACACATTTATTTGGGTTAAAACGAATGTTGCGTAAAACATCGTTACGACAACCCAAAAACAATAGTATAGGGATTCGAAAATTAGATAGATATATAAGCCCCAATACTATACAAAACATTTCCTTTCGGAAATCATTTATTATAACAACAGTGTTATAGTCCATCATTTCCTTATTTCTCAAAAATGTCTATTTCAACAATGAATGTTGAAATCTATAGTTTCGATTCTTAACACATTTTAAAACATTTTTAAACCATTTAATTCCATTTAAAATATTACTTCCCAAAACATTTATTTAATTTTGGAAGATTATCAATTGTCCAAAATCATGAATATAATTCTTTTACCAAATCCAATATTTCTACACATTAATTTTAAAGATTTATCCACTGTCCAAAATCGTGGATATACTTCTCCACTCGAATTCATTATCATTTCAACACTTAATTTAAAGGATTATCCACTGTCCAAAATCATGGATATATCTCCTTTAATAAACTATAATAATTAACTTATCAAATTCAATTGATTTCAGATTCATAAAACAATGTTTATAAATTAAATTTATATATTATAAGAACTTCAATTTATAAATTTCCTTTATTAACAAATCTCATTTGTATCTCATTTATATTCCCAAGTCCAATCATAAGTTAATAACTTATAAATCATTTATTTCCAAAATTCATTCTTTAATAACTTCATAAATTCACAAATTATATTTACTTATAAGATTTCATTTATACTTTATTTTAACACTTATAAAACTCGTTTTATAATTCCAATATTTTAGTTTATAAAGTATCAATTTTATAAATCTTTTATATAAACCAGTTATAATAAATAAAAAATCTCAATTTTAAATAAACTTATTCTTTTAATAATTTACAAGTCGTTATTAAAAATTATATAACTCCAAAAATCATATTCTGATTATATTTCACAAAAATCATAATTTTTATAACATAAAAATTATAACATTTATTTATTAAAAATAAATTCATTCCTTAACCATTTCAAATTAATAAAACATCTACTTTCAAAATTACTTGAAAATCCTTTTTAATTTGGAGACCATCACTTAAAAAAATTTAAATTCCAAAAATAGGCCCAATGCTGCAACAACACTATATACATCAATCACGGCAACCAAAATATCATATATCATATGATAACAGAATATATCACAATAACTGTAAACAAATCAATGTTGAGGAATCCAGTTGGATCCCTCCAACCTGTCACCTGCAACAAATATACATATTAGAATACGTGTACAATGTCCGCTTCGAAGCAGACACGCGTACAAAGCGTCATCCACTCATACACGAGAACATATGGGGTCATCGCTCCACTAGGCAGGAATATATCCAAAACCAATCAATATATCATATATCATCCAAACAATCATCAATCATCATAAATAAAATTTATTCTCACTTATATAAAAATATCACTGAGTCAGAAAGAGTGAGTTGTGCTCACATTCATTGTAGTCGTCGCGATAGCGATTTATTACGATTTAAATTAAACAGTCGTTTAATTTCAACCAAAATTTTCACTAGCTCAAATAAATCCCAATCTATCTCCATAATGTAGTGCTCGTTAATACGAACCCAACACAATTTGTTTCGTGTGAAACGGACATCATATGACAAAGTTATACAATTTTAAAGATTGTACGAATTTATAAAACAAAATTTACAATTTTTTTAGCCTTCAGTCTAGGCCACACGTTTTCATCAAGCAAATACAGGCCGATCATGATGTTCTTCTTCCCCCAACATTATTCACGTACGCAACAACCCAATGGCCGCCATTTATTTATGAATTAACGCGACTTCTACGCTCGTCTAGACGACAATCGGCCACCTCCGTCATGAAGCCCATCGCGAGTGCCTACTTTGGCCACCACATAATGGAGCTCGGATGTCCATAGGCCTTGATTTTGACCCACGAACGCGCAACGTTCCCAAGCATTTTGCCGTCGATCTACCATGCTAATTTTGATCACAACCGTTGGATCGAAAGATCTTGTCTAGCACTACGACATTGTAATTGGAAGTTTTTGATAATTGTTAACGGATTAGAAGATAATTAAGGAAGAAGATTCGAGCTCTCTAGGCCATTGAAAATGAAAGTGGCAGCTTGCTCTGACCTCTCTAGGTTTTGTGCAAAATGAAAATAATAACGTCCTTTTATTGAAAATTTTGCGACACTATTCACCCGAATTTTTTTCGAACTCCAAATGAATCGTGCCGCCTGGCGTTTATAATCTTTTACCCCTATTTTGAACGCAATGGAATATATATCGAGAGCCAATTCGATCGTATTTGAAAGATAAGTTTTCGAATTGAATTATTTAAATTTAAAATTCACTTAAACAGATTTCTTCGCGTTTTAGCTTGCCTCGGACAAACCATAAATTCGATTGACACGAAATTTGAAATCTTACAATAATATTATATTATGGATCCAATGAAACTGGTTTAGTCGAAATCTGAGTATGTATGAAAACGACTATTTTTACACGTTAATTAAATATTAAAATATTCAAGTTCTATAATTTAACTTTTAATTTGATTTTAAAAGTCCTGTAACATCATTCTAATCCAAATAGAATCAAATTCAACTTTATACAACATTTTTATTCATATTAAATCAAAATTTCACTTATTTCTGAAATTTCAAATATTAAATTATAAATTTAATTATCCAATTAAATCACTATATTTTAAATACAAGTTATTCAGCTTATAAAATTAACTTGTGAATATTTGAAATTAATTAACTATACGGATTTCAAATGACAGAAATTCTGGGCCGTTACAAATGCATTGTGGTTGCGTGAGCGGTATCTTCCGCCTATATTAGGTAATGAGAAAGATTGGTTAAAGTTCATATTTAACTTATTATTTGATTCTATATATTAAATCATGTTTACTTCCCTTTCCTTTGTAGGAGTTGATCCTGGTTTGGTGGTAGAAATGGCCGCCTCCAGCAGACGGGTCATCGTGATTGGTCCCAATCTGGCTTTTAGGCTCCTTCATCCAGTGATTGCCATTGTGGTCAACTAGTCGGCTATGGGGAATATCAGTATTGATTTTTCCACTCTGTAAGAAAGCTTCTATCATTTCTTCATAATTATCAATTTCCCAAATATACTAATTTGGATTGTCTGAATAAATGCATTGGTTTTTATATTTGTTGAGAAGGACCTGGCTTTCCATTTCAACCGTTTTCCATAGTTGAATACATTCTGTTTTTCCTTGTCTATGAAACCTTTGGTTCTTGTCTTTCCAAATATGAAAGATAACTGTTGTTAGCATTGTGCTTGCTTTTTTGAATTCTTTTGATCTTGTCTTAAAGTTTTGTTGGATGTACTTGATGCTTTCCCCGATATTTTGCACTTCCTACTTTTGATTAACCTTTGTTTCGGCAATAAACCAAATATGTTTTGAATATACATAATCAAAAAACAAACGATCTATGCTTTCTGCTTCACTATTACAAAGAAGACATACGGTTTCCCTTTTTTGCTCCATTTCAGACATCTTTTTCTTATTGGCAACTTATTTATAATGGAAAATAGACACAATGAAACATTTTTAGGCAATTTGATTTATTCCTTATAACATTGTGCCAATCTACTTCTGTTTCACAACCTTTTGTAAACTCCCAAGTTTTTTTGGAATGAGAAAACAAATTTTGAAGAAAGCTTCCACTCCTACATATCTTTTTGAAGATTTGGGTCAATTTTTATTTGCTCAATAGCTGCTTTAAAGATTGATGTAGCAGGATGATTATATGAATTCCAATAGTTATTTTGAATTATGCTATTCACTTTTTCTGAAGCCCCTCCAAACATAAGCTGTTCCAAACCCAAAGACTCGCTAGTTTTCTTCCATGTATCCATGGATCAAACCACAAATTAGTTTTTTTTCCATCTTGAATTTTCTTTCCAATAATTTGATACCAGTTTACCTACAACTGAGAATATTTTTTCAAGAAAAAGAATGATGATTTTCAATACTTGAGTCCAAAAATTATTGTTTTTGAGATATTTTGCATTCTTCCATTTTGCTCATAATGACTTCTCATTCACAATTGTCCAAAATAATTTGAGTTTACAAACTTCTCTCAAATTATTAATGTTCCTCGGACCCAAACCTCCTGTTTTCCTTGGTTTGCAAACTTTTTCCCATGCAATTTTGTGATGCTTTCCTTTCTAAATAAAGTTTGCACACGTTCTTTCTCTCTTGTGATTTGCTTTTGCTAGAATGTTGTAAGCTTGAATCTAGTACATAATAGTTGTTGTGATGGCAGTGTGAGTTAGCTCGAGGCTACCAGCTAATGATAACAATTTACTAGTCCACCCTTCAAATCTATTATGTATTAAGTCAAATAATCTTGTGCAGTCTCTATCATTTATCTGATTGACACTAAGAGGCAATCCCAAATATTTTACTGGTGGACTTCCTTCTTCGAATTTTAAAATATTTAAAATCTCCACTTTCCTTGAACAACCTTTACCAAAGTAGACTTTACTTTTATATCATCAACCATTAAATCAACATAATCTTCTAATTTTTAAAATTTTCGATAATGGCCTTTGCACTTTGTGAGTCCGCATTTGAAAACAAAAGCAAGTCATCAGCATATAACAAATGGGTAATATATGGTTTGTTTTATTAATGGGAATAATACTACCTTTTATTTGTTCAATTTCCATTAATACTAAAAAGTATTCCATAACAATAGTAAATAGGTAAGAAGAAAGTGGATCTCATTGCCTAATACCCAGATTGCTATAAATAAACCCTTTAGGAGAACCATTAACCAATATTGAGTATGTAACATTTTTAATACATTCATTAACTAGAGCATAAAATTTATCATTAAAACCTATCTGTTTCATCATATGTATTATATATTGCATGCTTATCTTATTAAAAGTTTTATGTAAGTCTATTTTGATATACATGAGGTTATTGCTTTTATTATTAAAGTTTTTGATCGGCTCATGAGCAAGCAAAGTATTTTCTACTATAAGTCCGCCAGAAATGAAAGCACTCGTGTTCTATGATATTAAATATTTCAAAAATATTTTAATTCTAAGGAAAATAATAAAAAGGTGGAACCTAATGCACGAGCACATGAGGGTCCCGCGTGATAGCGGACTCTGGGGAGGTCAATAATGTACGTATCATTTCCCTCGCATTGCAAAGAGACGGTTACTAAACTCGAACCAGGGAGCCCAGATCACAATGCAAGTGACCTAACCGTTGCACCAAGGCTCCACCTCAATTCTATTGCAAAGTATATTAGAAATAATTTTATATACAAAGTTGCAGCATGCAATTGGTCTACTTCTAAACTATTGGTAATTCTAATTTTTAGGATTAAAGTAATAAAAGTAATTTAAATTTTTAAGGATTTTCCCAGTTCTAAAAAATTCTGTGATAGATTCAAATAAATTTTCCTTTATTTCATCCCAATGGATTTTATCAAATTTTGCTCCAAAGCCATCAGGACCTGGACTTTTATCATTGTTAGAATAAAAAAATAATATTTTTTATTTTCTCCAGTCTAATGGGAGCAATAAGAATATCCCGACTACCATCATTCAACATAAATTTTGTTTCAATTTTTAGGAAAATACCTAAATAAAAATTGGTATTATATATTTGAGGAATAGTTTATTACTTCCCTTACTATACAAGAAACATCATTAATAACACTACCCTTTGCATCTATTGATTTTCCTATATCATTCTTATATTTGCAGCTGGACATTTTTGCATAAAAAAATTTACTTGCTTCATCACCATTAGTCATCCAATCAACTTTAGCTTTATGCCTTAAATTTATAGGGTGCGCATGAAGAGACTTAATCCGATTATTTTTGGCTTAAAGAATTTGTTGACCTTACAAATGTCTGATTATCAAATTCATTTATCCTCAACTCACATTCCTCTCTAATAAGTTTTAATTCATTTCTGGTTCTTTTTTTATTCCCGTTTTTCAGCCTTGGTTATTTGAAGAATTTTATTAAACTCGTACTGGTCAGTGCCCAGTACTTTTATAGTCTAACTATTTTTGACTATATCTCTACATATTTCCTCAAATACCCATCCATTTATGAATCTGAAAGGAGAACTTTTCTTTGAATAATTATTCTGTGTGAGATATATTTTTATTGGTGTGTGGTCACTAGTTGCCTATTGTAATGTGTAACATTTAAAATCCTTGAAATTTTTTATAAACTTTGATTTACCAATATTCTGTTTAATTTACAATGTATGTTTCTGAATTCCCCATATTTCCAAGTGAACCTATTTCCAAATATAACTGGTTCTATTAATCCAGTTTTAACCATAAATTTATTTAACCTTTCCAATTTTTTAAAAGGAACAGAAATCCCTCCCCTTTTCTCGTCAACATGCATGACGGTGTTGAAATCTCCAATAATTGAGTTTATTTATTCAAGCTGATTCCATAATATTTGTATTTCATTCTCACTGTTAGATGCATAAACAAAGGTAGTTTCAAGGTTTAACCCTCCTTTGTTTACACATTTACAATGGATAAACTGAAAGTTGATTAGTATCCCTTATATTAGGGTCCTAAATTACCATAATCCTACCATTCCCTCCCATCTAATTGTTGTTTATAATATTCCAATTATTTAAACTTCTAGCTCGATAATATATTATTTTTGAATTATCTAACTTGTGTTCTAATAAATCAACAATACTAGGATTTGTAGTCAAAAGTAGATTAGATAAATCTAATCTTCTTTCAAGGGAATTAAGTCAACTAACATTCCAAGCAATAATTGACATGATATATAAAATGTAAAAATATCTTTTTAAAAATATAAACGATGCACCAAAGAATACGTTCAACATTAACAATTAAGCACTGTGTTTGTTCCTATCCTTCATCATCTCCAACCTCTTCTTTTTTTTCTTGTATGATATTTTGCTTAATGCTTTTAGCCGATCATACCATTTGGTGTATTTAATGATGTATTTTTTTTTGAAAACTCAGGAGAACCCGGCGGACTGGTAAACTCCTAATGAGGGTATAGTAAAGTTGTCCGCTGAACCAAGCCTCAATACTCTTAGGTAAATTTATATATGATAGGGAAGTGCATGGTAAGAATCGAATCTGAGTCTTTTTATCAGAACTCAAGCCTCCTTTCCACTGCGCCGCACCCGCGAACTTCTTTTAAAATCACTATCATCTGCATCTTTAGTACAATCATTAGCAATAATATCTTTTACATTCTTTATTCTATCTTTTCTTTCTTTTCTTCTTTTTCTTGTAGATGAAGTGGAATTTGTAATTGTAATGAAGAGGAATTTGCAACATGCACTGAGTTCTCACTTTCCATATCCTCATAATTCTGTTACCTGGTAGTAGTTGTAACTGTTATAGTTAACATTGTTATGGTTACTGCTCTTTTGTTATGTGCATCATCAATAATATTCATGTTATGGTTGTTGTTCTTTTGCGATCCTTCTTAGTAACAATACACTACTACCGCTATATTTTTTAAGATTTAAATGTAGCAATTTGATACTGTTTTATATTATTAATAACTAGTATAAAATGCTCATATATGCATTTAATATAATAGATATTTAATTTTTATTTAATTAAAAATAATTAACGGATGGATATGTGCTATAAGTGCAATTTATTTTAAATAATTTGTTGTTGCTATTGGTGTCAAATTGATAGCAAAATTTCGTTAACAGTTGGTCGGAAAGGGGATGATTATGAACATTGTAAACCGATGATGGAATTCCTTTAATGGATGAAAGTGTTTTTGGAATTTCAAAAGTACACCGCATAAATCTATTCATTTAATTCTCTTTTTAATAGTAGAGATATGATTTGACTGTATATGGTATTTGATTTGGTGTCATACAGTTTTATAAGATTGTATGTACTATATGCCCTTTTTTGTGAAATAATTTATTGAATAAATAAAAAATATAATACAATTTCTTTATGATATATGTTTAACTAAAAAAAGAAAGTCCATGGTTTCAACCAGTTCCTCTTTCGAAACCTTGGACCATAAGAGATCATGGTTTCGACCAGTTCGACTTTCGAAACCTTGGACCATGAACGATCATGTTTTGACTCGCGATCTGGCATCTAAAACAACAAATTTGAGGAGAGAGATAAGAGAGTTAGAGAGTATTCAATGGAGAATCCAATCAATAGATTTTGAATTTGATTCTGACTGAATTTGAGAAGATCATCAGCAGAATTTCTTTTAGAAATCAAAAGAGTGAAAAAGGAGAGAAAACATATGAAAGTAGTTATACAAAATTCATTAAGAGAAGCCTATTTATAGAGAAACAACAGTCATGTATATTTGTGAAGAGATACGAAGAAAAGACACTTCAATTCAAAATTTGAGCTTTAAAATTTTTGGCCTATATGTCGATATACACATGGAGGATATGTCGACATGGCCTTTTGTATTTTGAAAAGTTGCCTTATAAAAATTATTCAGAAAATATTAAGCTTTTTTAAGTATTTTGATACTTTGTATAATAATTTAAGCGCGGTTTATACACATTTTAATCATAATAAAACTTAAAAAACTTTATAAAATTATTTTGAAATATTTTAATATATAAAGGATTTAAATATAAATTTTATTTCAAAAATTAAATAATATATAAACTAATCATGGACACACACACACACACATATATATATCAAAGTATTAATGAATGTCAAAATATACTTTTAAATATCATAAACATCTAGAAAACGAAAAACTATATCTAAATAAAATAAAATAAATTAAAAGCATATATTAAAATATTAAATACTTGGAAACTTAAAATAATAATCTTGTAAGTAAATAATTAAAAGGTTGGGAATCATTTGAAAGCTATTTTGAAAAGTAGTTTTAAAAACGTGGATTCTTAAAAATCGTGTTCCTTTGAAAACCATGATATTTGAAAATCATTAAAATCAGTGAATAGATTTTAAAACACAGTTTGAAAAAAAATTAAAAAACGATCAACGAAATTCTACCAGGGTTTTAACAAAATAATCTATGACTCTATGACTTATCTTGATATCTTAAATCTTCAAACTCATGAGTCTTCAATCTCTAAATCTTAAATCTCTATATTAGCTTCTTGGGTCTTCTCTTGATACTGTAGTCTTCTTCAACACCTCTCTAATATCCTGCACAATATACTATATATAACTTGATAAAATATTAGTATCTATATTTTATACGATCTCATATTGTTGGTGTCATCAAAACCAATACCTAAGGTAATAGCAAAACCATATTTATAAATCAAAATTGCGTAATTTCACATTCTAATATAAAATCATTACACAAATGTACATCTCTGTTCAGATTAAAATAAACAACATTTAATAAAATTTAAATTTTAACCCAAAATTATCGTCAAACACATTATAGTCAAACCATGAAACTTAATTCACAAGATTTTTGTTTAATGTTCCCACAATTACCTATCCATCCCACATATGCACTAAAAAGGCAAAACTGCTCATAAACTAGCCGACCACAACCAATCGAACAATAAATGATAATAATTCAATATTATCATTTTTTTACAAACAAACATATATAAATCTATATCACTTTGTAGAAATTATTCTTTTATATAAAATATAATTTTTGGTAAAATTATTTCATTTACTAATTTCTAAAACACTGTGTCGGTTTGTCTTATTTAAGTGTTTAGAAAACTCTATTGATAACTTTGATCAGGGGCATCGATTAGAATTCATAAACCACTCAAAAGACCAATCAACCCAATATAAAACATATTACAACACTAAAAAATACATGCACTTATATACAATACACTCAACTCATTCCAGGGTATCACTTTCCCTATCTCCAATGAGTTTACCCCCACCATGGCCTAGGTGTTTGATCAACCTACGTTCTGATAGCATTTGCAACGACTGCCTTTTTGACCCTTAAAAGTCGACACTAATACATCCGCAGTATTAACGTGCCAAGCATTCAAGTGCTAAAAAGATGGATTGTTGGGGGTGAAAGAAAAGAAAATACAGAACATAATCTCACAATGTGATGAGTAATCTATAATAAACCAATGATCTTACGAAAAAACTATAATATATACACATCAATCAAAGTAAACTGACCTATCATTAGGCTGGACAGTTATAACAACCTGACCTTAAAAATGCTGATAAATATAAAACAAGAAATGCAGTGAGAATAAAAGACACATGAATACATCTTAGAAGCATCCAACTCGTCTACTAAAGCTCCAAAGCATCCACAACCAAATCTTAAAATATGCTAAGGTTGACCTAAGCATTATAAGAAAATAACATTCGGATCAGTCTGGTAAACCAGTATAAGAAACACAAACCATATGGATTTTTACTATTATAAACCTTTGAAAATAAAGTTATCTCGTAAGACCACGCTACACCTAAAAACGAAAGAGTGTTTACCTTACAATAACCAAACCATGTCTAGAGTTGAAAATATATAAAAAAATAGATGTTGTTGTGTGTGAGTGTACAACATTGCATTAATAGATACACAAATCAAACCACTAAGGTACGTTTACTAATTGTGTAGGATTCCATGGAGGTGCACTCGGTACTTCATGAATGGTCCCCTTACCAAGAACCAGAGGTATTCTTCTAAAGTATCGTACATCCTTAGCTGATGTACCATACGAAATCAAAGCTAACCACACATGGACCGAGTGCACCACTCATTGCATGCATAAACTATAAGTATCACTAGGATAGAGTCGCCTGCCCACTAATGGGTTGGCTAAACCCCCCGGCTATGAATACATTCTCTAGTTTTAGTCATCTTCACTTGTGATGCTATGTTCGGCCTTCCAGCACACGAGTCACCACTCGTACAGATCTCGGAATCACTAATGGATTCCCATACCTCAACAGTCCTTGGAATCACACGTGGATTCCCACATCTCAACAGATCTCAGAATCACACATGGATTTCCATATCCTAACGGGTCTCGGAATCACACATGGACACCCACATCTCAAAATAAATCATGAACCTCTTACAAAGCATACTACATGTATATGGTTTGGAGTGGTTACAATTTCAAGTCATCTTATATAAGTACACTTCGTCGCTAACCAGTGCTCTAAAACAAATCGATAATTTCCAATAATCTCAACTTCGATTTTATAGGAAATAAATGGACAATACATAAGAGAGTGAGGTCAAATCCTAACTGTTTAAGCAGACGGATTATCTTATCATTTGCCTTAGAAGAGCAAAATGAGTTTATACATACAGTATAGCATCACCGAACTTAACTACACCATATAATTCACACATTTCTTTTAGATATTTCCAGAGTATATTTGGTCAATATTTGATAGTCACTTATTTAACTGTCAAATAAATAATCAATCAAATCAGAGGTTTGATCCAAAAGAAAGCAAGCACGATTAAACATATAAGCAGCCCTAAGCCTCTTTAATTAGTCTTTTTATTAATTAAAACACTTTGTAAATACCTGTATCAAAATACAATTACAAAGATACACATAAGTATACTACTCATTCACTATTCATTTATACCATATATTATCTCAACGGCATAGGTATATCCACAAAACACTACATTCACTACTTGGAAAATATAACAATATACTTATCTCAACAGTATCAGTATATTCATAAAACATTTATGAAAGATTTCATTTTAAAAATCATACTTAAATGGGCCAAAAATAAATGCTATTTGAAAACATTGTTTACAATAAACCCAAACCACTTCTCTTTTGGTGTAAGATATAGAAATAATATTTTCCACACCACATAAGCTAAAATGATCATTTATATAAATCAAATCTCATTTCTTTTATAAAATTCCTTTTTATATCACTTTTATAAGATGCCTTTATAAAACTCGGTTCTATTTATAAATGTCCTTTCTATTTATAAGTCTCCTTTTTATTAATTTCTATCATATTTATAAAATTTCTTTTATAAATCCCCAAATTCAATTATAAACTTCTTTTAAAAATCCTCGAATTCGTTTATAAACTCGTCTTATAAATCTTAAATAAATCTCATATACTTTCGATAAAACGGTCATCTTAAATATCATTATAAATTCACAATTGTTATTTATTATTCCAATTTATAAAAAAGATATCAATTCCCTTTTTATAAATACTATTTATAAATCTGTTCATTTATTTATGAAATACTGTTTATAAACCTATCTTTTATTTATAAAATACCGTTTATAAATCTATTCTTTCTATACAACATTTTATACAAAATGTTTCACAAATATTTATTCAGAAAATATCTCTATCTACTTTAAAAAAAGAATCACTTTGTTATAAAAGATAAACTCATTTATTTTCCTTTAAATAAAAACTCATTATTATATTAACTATTTTGTAAAATAAATACTTTTGAAATATTTCTAAAATATTTTCAAAAAGTTCAAAGTAAAATAGATGGTTTCAAAAACCATTTCTAAATAAATGTCATAGAAAATTCTAATGTCAATTTTAAGTCATTCTTCAATTCAAAATCATTTTTAAATCAAAAACAACAAATAATAGTTTTTCTAAATACTATAACGAGGCCTAGGACTATCATAGCACCTAATTAATTCTTTCATTGTTTTCATTCTAAAAAGAATTCAACTTTTGTGACACATTAAAGTCACATCCATTATTGCTAGGCTACCGAGCTTCTGGTGCTTAACAATTAACAATCAATAGTTAACATATCATTTTTCCAATAATAGTAAATCCACATATTAATTAACTTCAAAAATCATCATTTTACTTTGCAGGCATAGAACGGAGATTTATTCTACTCAATAAATGTCCATAATAATCTATTCAATTTAATTATAGCAGAATAGTACTTTATTCTACCAAATAGATATCATGAACGAAGTATAATTATCTAACCATGTTATTATTTAAAACAACGTAATTTTATTCAATCACTATTCGTTAAACATATCAACAAGTTATACCATAATGTTGTACTCTTCAATACGAGTCTAACGCAAAAATCTGTAGGTTAAACGAATTTAAGAATGAAATGTAGTTTTTTAAAGTTAAAAACTTTGTTTATATAACTTAATCAAATAAATTAAATAATTATTCTCACCCAAGCCTAACCCATTAGAATCAAACCCAACCCGCCATGAATAGTGGCCTCTCCTCCAAATCGATTTCCCCCCGCCTGTGCATGAAAACGTGCACCAACGTACACCTGACATGGCCAATTACCCCACCATTTGATGATTAATAACCACCCACAAATTCCTCTTCTCGAGCTTGACACGCCAGCACCCACGCAACCCACTCTGCCCATATCCATCCCAATCTAGTCGTTCCTCCAAAAATAAATTGCATTCCAAGCAATGAATAAGCACCCAAAATCGAGCTCCATCCACCACCTCGACCAACGATCATCCCCGCCACCTGTGCCACCATGACCACTTCACCTTACTACACCTCTGAGCCCACCCATAACGAGCTCGATACCTCATGTCGTTGTCACGAGCAGTCAAACCCAAAATCAATGTCCTTAAACCCTCGAATGACCTCAATTGGCACCACCGACCGCCACCCATGCCTCCGCCTAGTCCCCACGCTCCTTCCAAAGTGGTCGCTCATCCTCTCAACCATCATAATGTCGACTGTTTCAGGTTGAATGAAAAACAATCAACTAAAAACCATGGCCAACTCCGACAACCTGATACCTTGCAACCGCCACCAAAAATCATGGTTCGTCAACATGAACGCATCCATACTCCTCGATATCCATTCCATGATCGTTGAAAAATCACCATCATTCAACAATCACTGTTATTAAATGTTCTACCACTACACTCGGTGAAACGATGAGCGACTATTTTTAGAAAATATTAGAGTAAATGCGATTTTCATGTTGGAAGTTTCTGTAAAATGTTGCAAGATTTGGAGATAGAGATTTTTGGAGTTTGAAAGTGGGAAGGTTTTCATTTACAGGGTAGCAAAATGAAGAAGGAGAAAAATGAGAGGAAGTGAATGAAGTGAATTTATAGTGAAATGAAGTTAAGTAACATGGTGCATAAATCAAGACACCACAAAGCTTCCAAGCTAAGCGACCATCATTTCAAAGTTTGGTTAATTCGGGATACCCCGCCACACAGTATTCCTTTCGCGTACGAATCACGCACAACATAAATAAAAATACGATCGCGCATAACAATGCCACACGATCTCAAAACAATAATAAAATACACATGTTAACTTATTATGTGAAATTTCAATAATACCGACGTTTGCCATAAAATGCATTAAACGAAAATTTAAACAATTTTCAAATTAAAAATTGCAGAAAATCCTATAAGCTAGATTTAAATAAGTCATTAAAAATCAATAGTTTTAATAAAAACTAATTTTCTTATTATTTATTAAATTCGAGTCAAATTTGAATATTTAAATAAATTAAATATTCCCATTCGACACACTAAAAATTTTGAGTCGTTACATGCGTGCTTATATAGAAGTTGTAGAAGAAAAGAAAAAATCATAAGCTGGTGTTGCTGATGTTTTTAGAAATTTCAAAAAAGCTATTGTCATTTCATTAGCTCTTTCTCTAACATATGCTTGTAGACATTATGTAATAGTAGAGTTTGAAGTAAAATGTGTATTGAAGTTTTCATGCAATGAACTTTGTATAACTTGGTATCATACACATACATATATACACATACATACACACATACATACACACATACATGTGTGTGTATGTGTGTGTACACTACAAAAAAGAGAGCTGTTTTCCAACCCAGAATTCCCTACGCCATCCCTACGCCGCGTAGGCACGGCGTAGGGAAAACGTGGAAACATAGGGAAGGGGTAGGGACGGCGTAAAGAATTCCCTACACATTTCCTACGCGCACCAGGTTCTCCAACAATTGATCATGGCGTAGGGAATGTGTAGGGAATTGCCTACCCATTTCATACACCTTATTGTTCTCCCTACGCATTCCCTACGCCCGTGGAGGAAAGAGGTTGGAATTTCCCTACGCTTTACCTACGCCAGACAATTATTAACTTTTGTAGTTTAACTTGAAATTATATTATAAAAATATATAATTTAATTTTTCAATAAATAGTATTAAGTTTCGAAACTAAAATAAAATTATATGTAATAATTAACTTTTAGATGTTTAATTAACTAAAAAAGAATAACTATTAAATTTAATAAGTTGAAATACCAAATTAATAGTCCGAAATATGAAAATTATGATTCAAGAATAGCAAGCAAGAAATTTACAGTGTATAAAAAAAATTTAAATTCAGTTAAACTTAAAAATAAAACCGATTAAACTTTACGGAAAATCTGCTTTTGTTAGAAATGTGACATTTTTTAATGAGTTATTGTTTTTCTATATTATTGTAAAAGTCTTTTTTTCCTTTTGATAATTGATTATACTTGGTTTAAATTTTAACTTTAACATAAATTTGCAAAATGTGGGCGTAGAGATATTTGTAAAAGCCCACCAGCCCAAGGAAAAACTGTTTTACTTCAAAGCTACAGCTCAATAGCAATCTCCACGTTGGCAACGCTTGAACGCAAAAAAACTAGGGTTTCAAAAATCAACGCCGTTTAAATAATCATCGCTGCATACTCGGCTATTCCATCAGCCATCGTCGGCTCATCGTCGGCTCACCCTTGCCATCGTCGGCTCGCCCTTGCCATTGTCGGCTCGCCCTTGCCATCGTCGCAGCCCTCGTCGGCTCATCCTTGCCTCCTACGCGATATTTTCTACTGCTGATTTGAAGTCCCGCTACAGTCTCTTTATACTGCCACTGCTAAGTATGCGAATTTCTTGTTTTGAGTTGTCTAATTTTCTGAGCATTATCAAGGCTTAACATTTTCCAGAAATATTATAATCTCCATATTTTAAACATAATTGCATCTATATCCACTTGTGTTTCGTGTTAGGATAACCAGTAATTCACATAAATTTTCTTATGAATAAATTGTACCGCATCTTTAAACATTATATTTGGAGCACTAGAGAGAAACTGTTTTAAATTTTCCCTTGTCTAATTAAATATGTGTATGCTAATTTTGTGTTTCATCGAATTCATGTAGTTTTTTTACTAGATCTGTTTATTTGTTTGATTTCTCCTAACTATATGCCTTTGAAATATATTGGTAGATTTACATTATCAAAGTAGCTATTCTAGGGATTGACCCGGTTGATTTGACAATGCAACTTTGATAGTGGAAGCAAAGGTTAGATTTCTTGTTCAGTAGTTTGATTTGGTAGTAGCCGTTTACAATTGAATTTAGTACATGATTTAGCATTAAAAATTTCAAAAAATAACACAAATTATAATTTGGTCATCTGTGTTTACTTTCAAATATCACTTTTGACATCACATAATTAATATATTATAGTTTGTTGTTCCTCTTTGAAAAACTGATGATTCCTTGATATATATGTAATTGGAACAGCACCGAACTTCGACACCTAATAATATTCTTTATAGATATCTGTATGATTATAGCCACCTCTTTGTCTCAATTTTTGTCTCTCTGCCCATTTATCCCTATTGTGTATCTTCCCAATTTCAACCCGTTCTCTTCTAATTTCTCTTCTATCCCCTAATAATTTTTCTACACCTTTTTCCCGAACTTGGCCATTGAATTTTCCTTCTCCAAGCCTCAGATTCAGTCTTCTACATCCTTAAGCTTCCCAGATCACGATTCCAGCTGCCTCTGCATCATTGACCTTTTGCACGACTTTCCACATGTGCCAAATGTCCAGAATGAACTGGAATGCCCCAAGAAATTATCGCTCATTCAACTATGCTCCCTGATGTAAGTGTTTGCGTAAAAAATGGCCGCAAACACCCAAAGTCGTATGAGTTGGTTGATTTTATGTTGTATTTAGTGATTTGGGTGATTTATGCAAATATATAAAAAGCAGGGACTAAACTGTAAAAGACACACAGATTTATAGTGGTTCGGCCAGAACATGCCTACGTCCACTTTATATGTTATTCTCCTTTTTTCTTTAGATTACAAGTACAAAGCTTTGATTACAAGTATCTAAAGTTGTTTGAGAGTTCCTTCCAGGCTTGAGCTCCCAAACTTGTCTGCCATTGTTGTACCCCTGCCCCTCTATTTATAGAGTGAGGCTGGGGGCAGGGGTCTTGGATGTTTATAGCTGCTGGTGGGCTTGGGCTGAAGCAATCTGGACTGGCAACTTTGGTTCGGCTATGCTTGGAGAGAAGGATGGAGAAGCTTCGGTTCGGTGGTCACCTGGTTCGGTGGTAGGAAAGGAGTGGACCGGTGGAGCTTGGGTTTGGTAGGAGGATGAAGGATGAGATGGTTCAGTGGATTTTGGACCGGTGATGATGGGTTTGGTCCGGTGATGGCATGGCTCGGTAGTGATAGGTAGGGGATGGTTCGGTGGTAGGAAAGGAGTGGACCGGTGGAGCTTGGTTCGGTGGTGAGTTTGGAGGCATGTTTGGCCGAATGAGATCCGGAACTCTAAATGCCGAATGAGGCTCTGCTTCATACTACCGAATGAATGAATACCGAATGTACTTTGGCACTGGGAATGCCGGATGACGCTGCCGAATGAAGCCTTATTCTAGATATGCCGAATGACTCTGGTGATGATTACCGAATGAACCATATGTTGTAGACTCCGAATGGGCTTGAGTGTTGGAGCGCCGAATGAACTTTTATATGTGAAATTTGAGTGAAACCCTTGACTTATGTATGCTTGCTTGCTTCTTTTTGCTCCGGTCGTGGTGGAAACGCACACAACATGGATATCCTAGTTTTGACCAAAAAATGGGATAACACTTTGCCCCCCAAAATATGCCTTGCGGTAGGAAGGCGTGTTTTGTAATGCCATGAGCTGGATGTTCGTATCCTGTTGACAACCTGTAAAGAGCTTGATATTTTATATGGCCCCAAATGACGACCGTTCGGGATCGAGCTATTTGGGATGAAGCGCGGCCGTTCATGGTCAAGCGCCTAACTTCAAATGACGATCGTTCGTGATCAAGTCATTTGAGGTGAAGTGCGACCGTGCGCGGTCAAGCACATAAATCCGTGCGTCAATCGTTCGGTATCGAGTCATCTGCAGTGAAATGTGACCGTTCAAGGTTAAGCGCTTTACTTCAAATGACGACCGTTCGGGATCGAGTCATTCGAGGTAAAGTGCGACAGTGCGCGGTCAAGTGGTGGTCCTCAAATGACGGTCGTACACGATCAAGCCATTTGAGGTAAGGCGTAACAGTCAGTGATCAGGTGGCGGACCTCAAATGATGACCGTTCGCGATCGAGCCATTTGAGGTAAGGTGAGTTGTGCCGTTTGAGGCGAGTTGTGCCGTTCGAGGCGAGTTGTGCCGTTCGAGGCGAGTTTGTGACTGTTCGAAGTCGGGTGCCGTTCGAGGCGAATTGTGACTGTTCGAAGTCGGGTGCCGTTCGAGGTGAATGAGTGTGCCCAAGGGGGACTTAATATTATCAGTGTTGGAGTCATTGTTTGGGGGAATTTTTCGAATCAAAGACTTCGACAGTTCGTTGCCATGCAATAGGTGCTCGTGGACCGTTCGCGATCCAACGGGCATACAAGTAAATAATTTTTTCATAGAATTGTAAATGTTAAAGCAATAGTACCTTACAACAGAAATGTCCAAACAGGAAGAATTCAAATGTTCAAATCGAAACAAAAGCAAAGCAAGGATGTCAAAGTGTAAGTTCCCACTCCGAAGCAGTCAATGATCATTCAGAGCACGCCTGGAGATCGTTCGCGATCTCGTACATGTGTAAACGATTTAATTGCGTTAGTGGAAGCTTACGACCTGTTCATCGTTATTTTAATCAAGCAATCAATGGATAATCAAATGGTGCCTTGATCCAGGGTCACCTCTAGCTGACGTAGAGGGCGGTCGCTCTGGCTCCACCGCTGGAGTTCGCCTCCTCACATACTGAAGGAGCATACCGTTCCTGATATGCCCTTCTACCTCGTCCTTCAAATGCCTACAATCATTAGTGTTATGACCATTCAATTCATGAAATACACAAAACTTGTCTGATTTTCTTTCGTCAGAGGTTGGATCCCTTCGCATTGGTCTACGATACGGAACCTGCCCCTTGGTATCCTGATAAATCCGTTCCAAACTCTCATTCAGCTCTGAATAGGTGGTGAAGCGTGGTTCTCTTCGTAGCCACTTTGTCCTGTCATTATTATCCTCAGCTTTTCTTTTTCCTTTGCTAGTCTCCGCACCCTTTCCAGGTGGGTTTCCGCTCTTGATTGCGTAAACGTCATCTTCTTCCTCTCTTTCTGCACTAGCATCTTCCAAACGCAGAAATTTTTCAGCCTCATGATAGAACTCTCCCAGATTCATAGGCGGGTCCTTGGTTAATGAATTCTTGAATTCTGTATTACCAGCTATTCCAGATACAGCTGCCATCTTGACCATAGATGGATCTGGTCGATCCACTGATGCTGCCGCCGCATTAAATCGCGTTAGAAAGCTCCTCAAAGTCTCTCCAGTTTTCTGTTTCAAGGTTGCCAAAGTCATCACATTCTTGGGTCTCGCAATATGAACCCTGAATTGCCTCATGAATCTCTCAGTTAAATCTGCCCATGTTCCTATGGAGCCGCTCTCCAGTTGCCTAAACCATAACGTGCAATGTCCGTCAAATACAGTGGAAAGCACCGGGCCATAACCTCCTCTGATGCCCCCGGCACTTCCATATGTCTCATATACTTCGTTAGGTGGACCGTGGGGTCCGTTTTCCCGTTGTACATGTCCAATGATGGTAGCTTGAATTCTGGTGGGTTCCTAGCCATCCTAATCGCAGAAGAAAAAGGACTCCTGTTTACATCTTCCAAGTCTCTGTTTACTAAACCGCCTCTCATAGCTCTTCTAACCATCTCTGCTAATCTGTCATTGTCTCCAAGTTGTAGTTCTCGTTCACTGTCTTCGACCTGCCCCCCATGTCCGCGGGAGTTTTCATGTGTATGCCTCCCTGGCTGAACGTTCATTCATCTATTGCTACCAGGCGGTTCGGATGCCCCCATCTCACTTCCCGGGGTCGGATCAACATGCTCTGCGTGAGTGCCCCCTAGCTCTGGTGCTGCGCCAGATGGCCCTGCCCCGTTTTGAACCCCAGTTGCTCCTTGGATTTGTGCTCCAATTTGCCCAATTTGTTGAAGTAAGTTCTGGATCATCTCTTCTTGTCTTCTCATCATGGCCTCCATCTCATCCCTAGTGATGAAGATCGACGCTTGATTCCCTCCTGAGGAAGCCTCTTGACTTCCTTGGTGTTCACTTCTCTCTGGCCTTTGCCTTCTACTTGTTTGTCTCGTCATAACTCTTAGATCTGAACTCTTAGATTTTCAAATTCAACTTCTATCCGATGTAGCGGGAGCTGGTTCTTCTCAATGAAAGCACCAAAATGTTTGCGTAAAAAATGGCCGCAAACACCCAAAGTCGTATGAGTTGGTTGATTTTATGTTGTATTTAGTGATTTGGGTTATTTATGCAAATATATAAAAAGCAGGGACTAAACTGTAAAAGACACACAGATTTATAGTGGTTTGGCCAGAACGTGCCTACGTCCACTTTATATGTTATTCTCCTTTTTTCTTTAGATTACAAGTACAAAGCTTTGATTACAAGTATCTAAAGTTGTTTGAGAGTTCCTTCCAGGCTTGAGCTCCCAAACTTGTCTGCCATTGTTGTACCCCTACCCCTCTATTTATAGAGTGAGGCTGGGGGCAGGGGTCTTGGATGTTTATAGCTGCTGGTGGGCTTGGGCTGAAGCAATCTGGACTGGCAACTTTGGTTCGGCTATGCTTGGAGAGAAGGATGGAGAAGCTTCGGTTCGGTGGTCACCTGGTTCGGTGGTAGGAAAGGAGTGGACCGGTGGAGCTTGGGTTTGGTAGGAGGATGAAGGATGAGATGGTTCGGTGGATTTTGGACCGGTGATGGTGGGTTTGGTCCGGTGATAGCATGGCTCGGTAGTGATAGGTAGGGGATGGTTCGGTGGTAGGAAAGGAGTGGACCGGTGGAGCTTGGTTCGGTGGTGAGTTTGGAGGCATGTTTGGCCGAATGAGATCCGGAACTCTAAATGCCGAATGAGGCTCTGCTTCATACTGCCGAATGAATGAATACCGAATGTACTTTGGCACTGGGAATGCCGGATGACGCTGCCGAATGAAGCCTTATTCTAGATATGCCGAATGACTCTGGTGATGATTACCGAATGAACCATATGTTGTAGACGACGAATGGGCTTGAGTGTTGGAGCGCCGAATGAACTTTTATATGTGAACTTTGAGTGAAACCCTTGACTTATGTATGCTTGCTTGCTTCTTTTTGCTCCGGTCGTGGTGGAAACGCACACAACATGGATATCCTAGTTTTGACCGAAAAAGGGGATAACAGTAAGCTTCCTAGTTCTCAGACTATTTGAGCTTGCATGATTTGTTATTGTTAATGGGTAAGGATCTGTTTCAAAAACTAATGGTGGTTGTCGTCGTCGTCGTAGTTGTTGTTGTTATTTTGTTTTGAGTTCATTTATTTTTGGAGTAGCACTACCTTGCGAATATTCTGTTTTACTAGCAGAGATCCCAAATAATAAAGCATGTTTTATGTTTTATTAACGAATATTCTGTTTAAAATTTAAACCATTTTAACTTTTTATTCAAAGAAGTTAATTAAAAAAATTGTTCATCATAGATTAAGGTTTGGCCCCATTTGACAGGTATCGTATACGATCGTTATATAGATGTTCGTTTTGTTGTGAAACGGACATCAATATTCATCTAATACAGTATTTGTCGAATTTGTCCCTGTATTGGACAAGTTACAAACAAAACTTAGTTTTTACATTACATAAATCATTTCAATTCAAGTGGTGATAAAATTTCGAGAGTGCTTCTTTTTTGTTCCCCGTGTACGCACATAGGCGTATGATACGGGGAATAAGGGGAAGTGCTGGCGAAATTTTGTTGTACCACTTGAGGCGAAATGATTTATGAAATGTAAAAACAAAGTTTTGTTTGTAATGGGAAGTAGGTTGACTGAGCCCATAAATAAACAGTTCTAATGGAAAGTTCGATTAAACAAACAATAGACAAATTTCTATTAGGGTTACGATAAGATATATTTAATTTGCAAAAATGTAAGAATTTAAACATTTAGAAGAATTAGAATTTTTAGGTTAAACTAGCATAGATCTAATATTGTATTTATATCTATACGAATTTGAAATTATATCTATCTAAATAAAATAATATAATAATTGGGTAGTAATTAAAATAATGAAATAACTATAGTTCTATATAGTAATAATATAAGTACTCATCTTATAATATAACATATCTTAATTATGCAGTAGAAGATGGAACGTTTGAAAGTTCGTCGCGCTTGGATGTACAAAAATGTTGGGCATAGAGGAACAATTCCATTTCAATTTTTAAGAGGTTTAACCGAGTTCATGCTAGTGGCATCTTCCAATGGGACAAACATGACAGAAATCCGTTGTCCTTGTAAGAAATGCAAAGCCACAAAACATCATCCTTATGAAATTGTTCAAAGGCATTTGACTAAAAACGGTTTTATGGACGATTACTATGTGTGGATACATCATGGTGAAGATGCGATGAACGTTATTAATATGTCGGTAGTTGTTGAGGATGATAACGTAAATATTGACGTTGATTTTGATGACTCTACTAGTACAGAAAATAGAATGAGTGAAATGGTTATTGATGCCGCTGGTTCGAGCATGCTGCCTAATTCATTAGATGTAGAGGAAGAACCAAATCTAAAAGCTAAAATTTTTTTTGACTTGTTAGAAGCATCAAAAAGACCGCTTTTTGATGGATGTCCTATGACAGAGTTGGCAGTAACTCCAAGGTTAGTTGCTATAAAATCCACAAATAACGGTACCCAAAAATTAATGAATGACATTCTTAGCTTAATTCGAGATGTGGTTCCAGCCGGTTTGCAAACTAGATTGGCTGAAAATTGGTATCAATTAAAAAACCAAGTGTCCGCATTCGGGTTGCCGTATGAAAAGATAGATACATGTCGAAGTGGGTGTATGCTATATTGGAAAGAAGACAAAGACCGTTCACAATGTAAATTTTGTGGCTTAGGAAGATATGAAAAGAAAAAAAGTAACGGTAAAGGTGTGCCTTTTACTCGTTTACATTATCTTCCGATTATTCCTAGATTGCAAAGATTGTATTCGTCTTATGCCACTGCGGAGCACATGAGATGGCATAGTGAACGAGTTCGAGAGGAAGAGGTTTTATGTCATCCTGCAGATGGAGAAGCATGGAAACATTTGGATGATAAATATCCTGATTTTGCCAAGGAGTCACGAAATATTAGGATCGGTTTATGCACTGATGGTTTCCAACCTTTTAGCCAATATGGCAAAAAATACTCCACTTGGCCGGTTATTTTGACACCTTACAATTTGCCTCCTTGGATGTGTATGCAAAATCCATACATGTTCTTAACCCTAATTGTTCCTGGACCCAAAAATCCGAAAAACAGAATAGATGTTTATTTGCAACCTTTAATCGAGGACTTGAAGAAAATGTGGATAGAGGGTATTGACACGTACGACGTGTCAAAGAAGAAAATTTTCAAACTATTTGCTTGTTTGTTGTGGACGATAAGCGATTTTCCCGCGTACGGGATGCTTTCAGGCTGGAGTACGGGAGGTAAATTATCTTACCCCGTGTGCATGGATTCAACAAAAGCATTTACACTGAAACATGGTGGTAAGCAGTGTTGGTGGGATTGCCACCGTCGATTTTTGCATACAAATGACACGTTTAGACATGATAAGAAAAACTTTGAAAGAAATAAAACTGTAAATTTGCAACCACCAACATTTTTGAATGGAGAAGAAGTATTTGATATTGTAAAAGTTTATGCAAAATTACACGAGACGGGAAACAAAGAGCCCAAAATTCCTGGCAAAGGGGATTATCACAATTGGTGCAAACAGAGTATATTTTGGGAATTACCATATTGGAAAGATCTAAAACTTCGACACAATTTGGATGTGATGCATATTGAAAAAAACGTATTTGAGAATTTCTTTCATACAATTATGAATGCGAAAGGAAAAACCAAAGATGATTTGAGATCAAGAAAAGATATCGAATACTATTGCAATCGTCCAGAGCTTAAGATTAATCCTATTCGTCCAAACTTCAAAGTTCTTGCATGTTATGAGCTGGATAGGACTCGTTGTATAAAATTACTAGAGTGGGTCGATTCTTTGAGGTTTCCTGATGGAATTGCTTCTAATATGAAACGATGCGTTAATATGAAGGATCTTATACTGTCAGGTATGAAGAGTCATGATTGCCATGTATTTTTAGAAACTCTATTTCCGATAGTATTTAAGGAGCTTTTACCACAAAAGGTTTGGATGCCTATAACAGAGCTTAGTTTATTCTTTAAAGAGATATGTTCGACAACTCTATATAAAAGCCATTTGCAGAAGCTTGAAAGAGATATACCCAAATTACTATGTAAATTGGAGAAAATATTTCCCCCTGGAGTTTTTAATTGCATGGAACATTTACCAATACATTTACCAACTGAAGCGTTACTACGGGGACCAGTGCAGTATGGATGGATGTATCCTTTTGAGAGGTATGTAATAGTTATATTTATTTACGCAATGTTTAAATATAGAACATGTTATAGTTAATTTCACACATTTTCATATTAAGGTATCTGGGGCACCTAAAGAAAAAAGTGAAACAGAAAGCACGTGTTGAAGGTTCTATTTGTCAAGCATACATTATTGAAGAAGCATCCATATTTTTTAGTCATTATTTCGATGATCACGTTAATTTAAATTTTAATCGTGGTCATCGCAATGAAAATGATATTGTGGATGATTCAATCGATAACGTTCTCTCGGTATTCAAAAAACAAGGACGTCCATCTGGTAAATGGAAGAATGTTAAAGGCTTCGCTACAACAAAGGATTATAATCTAGCTAAGGCAACTGTGCTTCTTAATTGCAATGAATTAACTGATCTTATAAGGTATTATAATAATTTGATTATTCATTAACTACATTATTGTCAATCTTTTCAAGCTACACACAATACTCCTTAGATATTAACATGTACATTTGATTTAAACAGCAAGTTCAAAAGTGAATATCCCAATGTTGAACTCTGTAAGGAATTCGAGGGATGGTTTAAACAATATGTAAGTATGATAAGTCATGTATTTTAACCTTGCGGTATTCATTATATATTAACTTGTGTACTTGATTCAAATTGATAGGTTGATACGAACAACATCACTGACATTTGTTATAGGAAACTTGCATTTGGTCCGTGTAATGTTTACAGAATATGTCCAATAATGTTTATAAATGGATTTAAGTTTCACACCGAAGAATATGGAAAGAAAAAAACAACTGTTAATAGCTGAGTTTGTATCAAAGGTGGGAACAACGATGATGACATTTATGGTGTACTTGAGGAAATAATCGAGTTAACTTACTCGGTGGTGCCGGAGTTGAAAACATTTCTATTCAAATGTCGATGGTTTGATAGTAGGCCGAATATTGGAGTAAAACGCATACATAAGGATTACCCTCTTATTGAAGTAAACCACAAAAAAAAATATTTAGGGTATGATCCATTTGTGTTGGCAGCACAAGCTACACAAGTTTATTTCACACCCTATCCTGCTATCGACAACAGTCGTTCAGATTGGTGGGCTGTTATTAAAACAAAACTGAGATGGTCATTTCACTCAAACATGGTCAATACCGACAATTTGGCATATCAAAATGATCCAGAACCTAATGAACTGCTGGAAATTGTACAACAAGTAGAAGACATAGGATCTCTAATTAATGACGTTAACGATGGGATCGAAGTAGATGAAGATGACAATGAGCAAATTGAAGTAGAAGAAGATGAGTGTGAGCTTGAAGATGACAGTGTAAATATTGAGAGTGATGATGATAATGAAGATTGGTAGCATGTATATTTAATTATGATTGTTCGCATTTGTTTTTAGTTGCTCGATTGGTTTACATTCTATGTCATTTGATGTATGTTTTCAAACCTTGTCTTAAATAAAGTTCACAAATTTCATTTTGAAATGTTAGCTTATCTTATGTATATAGTTGCAAATGTTGTATTCATGTAATAGATATGAGTTCTCGTGGTGGTGGTCGTCGTAGTAGTGGAGGTCGTAGTAGTGGTGGTGGTCGTAGTGATAGTGGACGTGGTTTGGGTTTGATCGAACCAGCACCACCCTCTGTCGATCAACAACCCACCCCTTCAGATGGACGTGATCTTGATCAAGGCACCCCTGGGCTTTCTGGACATATGTCACAGACTGGCTCGACTTCCTCAGTCGGCACCATGTATATCTATTATAGGGAGAATGGCGAGTAAGTAAAATTTATGAACTTTCGAATTATTGTATATTTAAATAATGCATTACAGACTTTAATATAATTTGTTCATTAACAGCTAGGAATTCGCGAATAGTGCCTCGACGTCTCGTACTATATCTGCTATGCTTAAGGCCCGTTTGACATCATTTTGGCCTTGTTTCAGTATGATTCCTTCTAATATTAAGGATCATTGGTTTGAAGAGTTTAAGGTGAAATAATTTTGAAATTCAGGATGTTGCAATATTTAGTCCATTCATGATTAAGTTTTTCAGTTTATTTATTCGATTCCCAAATTCTTGTGTAGGCATTGTACTCTTGGGATCCCACCACTTCTTTTGCTGATGTCAAACGATTATGGGATCAAAAGTGTTCTTTGAAGTATAGGTGGATTATTGGAGACATGAAAAGGTATAAAAAGAAGAATGCTTGTATAACAGATGAGGTATGGCAACAGTTTTTTGCCTACTGGGAGAGGGAGGATGTGAAGGAGCTTTCTCAAAAGAACTCAATCGCTCGCAATAGCAATCCAAGGCCATATAGATGTGGTTCTAAATCAATGGCACAATGGATGAACGATATGGTAATTGTTTAAATTATTAACTAATAATAGTGTACAATCCAAATAAACACATGATAAATTATTTTTATTTTTTAGGAGAAAGAACAAGGTCGAAAACCGACATACATGCAGGTGTACATTCGAACACATTTTGTTGAGAAACCGAACGGTTCTATAGATGGGGGATGGGTTGATGAGTACTCGGAACAGTTTGTTGTATGTGATCAACAAAAGTTTTGAATTATAATTTACAAATTCCTAATTATGTTAACCTAACTTTTTATGTAAATTACAGGCCAAATACAATGAGCGAGTTGCTCAAATGACCGAGAGTCAGGGTAGGGAGCTCTCTCATGACGAGCTAAACCATCTTTACATGCAGCTTATTGGAGAAGGTGAGACGTCCGCTTCCTCAAGAAGCACACGAAGGTCTGGTACTGGCAATATTCCTGGGGTAAGACTCAAAAGTTGAATTTCTTTTCCAAAACTGCTTTGATGTGTCTATTTCTAATATTCCAAAACTGCTTTGATGTGTGAAAACAGATTTAATTAATTAAAATTTTGTTTTAATTTTGTTTTTTAGTAGCATCAATAGAAATAGTGAAATACGTTCATAGGTAGCTATTGAATGCCAATCAAAAATACACTCATAATAACTAAGAAAATGGCAGTATAAATTGTTTTAATTCTGTGGTGATGGATGTTGCTATGGTATGTGTGATGAAGTGTGTTATGGTGAGTGGTTTTGTGGGGATGCAGCAGTGATAGTGGTTTGAGGTGATTGAGCTGCAATAGGGAAGTGGCAGTGGCATATGCTGTAGGAAAGTGATGAATTTTATTGTGCACATAGGAGTGGTTGAGCGGTTTTGATGGTTGTGTGGTGAATGCTACAGGCAGTTTTGAGGAGCAGATATGTTGCTTGTATAAAGTAAGAAGTGGCAGTTTCTCTGGTAGATGGCAAGTTGTAGTAGCACTGGTGGTTAAGTGACAGTCTATGGGGGAGTATGCTGTGGAGATTCAGTGTTGATAGTGGAAGCACAGTGGTAGTTGTATGGACTGGAGTGATATGTGTGATGACAGGAGTATGATTCATTGATACTTTTATTTATGCCCAGTTGGTCCAACTTTGTTTATGGAAGAGAATCAGATTGAATGATAAGCTATTACATAGATGCATTATTGCATTTTATTGAATATGATAGTGGCTTGGTTATGAAGTCATGTTATGTGTTTGTTTGCATTATTTGTTTGACTTCTTTTGCTGCATTTTATATGCTTGTTAACTTTGAATTTTGGACTTTTCGTAGAAAAATAATAATCCATCGAATTGCCTTGTTATCTTAACATTTGAAATGAATCTTTTTAATTTTGATAAACTAAAAAATCAAAGACTAGTTTAATGTCATATTCAATATTGTTGGTAAGTTCTAAGAAGTTTCTTTCCTTGCATGCTTTGGCAGTTGACACATATATTGTTGGTAAGATCGAGACAGATGCCGAAATGGCCGATGGCTATGATGCAGTTGCTCTGTGATGCACTGTGATTGATGAGTTTTGTATGATGGCAGCGGAGTTTGTATGTTGTTTGAGGGTATGTGATTTGAGGGCAGGGGTTTATGTTAAATGGATGTTGATGAGTGTTTGCACAAAAAATGGACAAACACCTCCAAGTCGTATTATTTAGTTGATTATATGTAATTTTCAGTGATTTTAGATGAGTATGTAAATATGAGAAAAGTAGGGGCTGAAATGTAAAAGACACACAGATTTATAGTGGTTCGGCCAGAATGTGCCTACGTCCACTTTATATGTTATTATCCTCTTTCTTTCAGGTTACAAGTACAATGCGTTGTATACGAGTGTATGAAAGTAGTTTGAAAGTTCCTTCCTTGCTTGAGCTCTCAAACTTGTCTGCCATTGTTGTACCCCTGCCCCTCTATTTATAGAGTGAGGTAGGGGGCAGGGGTCTTGGAAGTATATAGCTGCTAGCGGGCCTGGGCTGGAGCAATCTGGCCTGGTGGCATTCTGGTTCGGCGAGCTTCATTCGGCTGTGTATGGAGCTTGGTTCGGAGGGGAGAGGAGCGGCATTGGCTGTGGAGAGTAGTGGTTGGTCCGGTGTTGGTTTGGACCGGCATGGAGTAGAGTGGTGTGTGGGTGGTCCGGCTAAAGCGTGGTTCGGCGGAGTTCGTGAGAGGAGCATGGTTCGGCATGGTCTCATTCGGTAGTTGGGGATGTGTGGTTCGGCGGAGCTCGTCCGGATGCCCTTATGCCGAATGGACATGGGTATATGGAGATGCCGAATGAGGTATAGCCGAATGAGCTATTGCCGAATGACACATAGGAGGGGTTTTGCCGAATGGAGGTTGCCTTGCTCTATTTGCGAATGCCGAGTGAACTGTGGCCTTGCTGAATGAAGTGCAGGATGTGAACATGAGTGAGACTGGCGCTCTTTGGTCTTGAGATCCTCTGGGTGAGAATTCGCCCAACATTTGCCCCCCAAAGTGGGGCACGTGCTTGCATGTGTTGCGCTTTGTTTCCTTGTTGTAGGGAGGCTTGTTTTTGTAATGCCATGGGTTGGATGTTCATATCATGTTGATGTCCTGCAAAGGAAATTACAGTTTCAGTATGATTTCAAATAACGACCGTTCATGATCGAAATATTCGAGATGAAGTGAACTGTGCCGTTCAGGACGAGAGAGTGAGCCCCGAAGGGGCTTGGCATCGTCGATGCCCGGTTTATGTTTGTGAAGATGGTTTATTGCCAGCTCAGAGCATGCCTAGGGATCGTTCGCAACCCCGTACATGTGTAAGTAGCTTAGCCATTTCATAATTATCAAATATCCATATGACCGCTGGGCTTAAGAATGCGTGTCAAAGTGTAAATTCCCACGATGGTAGGGTTAATAACCATTCAGAGCGTGCCTATGGACCATTCGAGGTCGCGTACACGTGTAAACGATTTAATCCACGTCGGTGAGGATTTTACGACTTATTCACCGTTATCATAATCTTATTTTATTAGTTATTCTGGAGTTCGGTACTTATCTGAGTGAAGCGCCCTACGTGCCCCCAGTTCCTGGTCTTGGACGGTAGATAGAGGGTTCCATTCGGTTCTTGGTTGGTCCGGCTATTCTCATCCGGCTTCTGGTGGTCCGGTATCGTTGGTCCGGTTGGGCGAGACATCTGGTTCGGTGGTTGTGAGTTTGCCTATATATAGAGGCCGTACCCCCCTTGTTTTTCTTTACCGAACGAGTAGAGCCGAATCATTCCATTGCCGAATCAAGTGTTTGCCGAACCAACCTTATACCGAACCAGGTATATACTTATTACCGAATACACACGTATGTCCTTGCTTCACCGAATGGGACTACTGCCTTGGAGCCGAATGAGATGAAAACCGAATGGGGTTGAAACCGAATGAACTTGGAAACCGAATGAACTTGGAAACCGAATGAACTTGGAAGCCGAATGAACATGGAAACCGAATGAACTTGTGATCTGGAAGACTTCAGCTTGCGAATGAAATTCCACACTTGCACGCACTTGTTTGTTTACTTTTCTATTTTCCTTGTTCTAATATTAGGTTTTCCTTGTGCTGCAGAAAATGTCTCGCAAAGCGGAAACACGATCAGACAGAAAGAAGTCTAGAGGCACAGGAGAGCCTTCTTCTTCCTCGCCCCCAGTCCAATCAGGATCCGGGCAACACCGACCTATTCCGAAGTCTCTAGTGGACGGATGTGGTCCACAGGAACTTTTGAACTCTCCCCCTGACTGCTTCCCAAGCTCCTTAAAGGAGGAGCAACTTGACGTTATATCCCGTTCCTTTGGGATAGACAGGGCTCTTATGTTGTTACCGGGGGAAGGGGTCATGCCATATGATCCCCCTGAGGGGTACTTCGCTTATAGCCGGTACCATTGCATGTGCGGGGCTATTCCTCCAATCAACGCCTGGATACTAAGCTTCGTCACTTATCTGAAGGTGGCTCCATTCCAGCTTCAGCCCAACTCTTATGCCATTCTGGTATGCTTATATGCTATCTTCCAGAAGAGATATGGGCGCGCCCCCTCCAACCGGGAAATACGATATCTGTACAATCTGAGGGGGTACAGGAAGGGGTCCCCATATATTAGCTTGGAGTCAGCCGTTTCCTTCAAGCCTGTTTTGGATTTATACTCGAAGTATAGCATGTTCAAGAAGGAATGGTTCTTTGTCAGGGATGACTCCGTCTCTATTCGCCGATTTACCTCCGGATGTAAGTAAAAACTCTACTCATAATTCCTGTCTTGGCTGTAATTCACTCTCTTATGCGCTTTTATTTCTTGCTAGCGACAGGTGGTTTTGCGGTTGTGGAAGATGATCGCTTGGTTCGGATGGCAGCAGAAATTGAAGCTATTTCCGGGAGAGACAGATCGGCTGCTTATCTGATTAGGAATGCCAGGCTCTTGTCGTATAATTTGATCCTCCCACATCAGTCCGTAGTCAAACAGAGGGACACGGCAGAAGAGAAGGCTGCCCAGCCTAAAGGTGGGGTGACAGCGAAGGGTGGCAAGATGAAGCCCTTTGCACAACGTCCAGTCGTAGGAGGCAAGAAGCTCAAGGAGTCCGATGGCCCTTCTCCAAGTACTTGCCCGGATGTCCCGGAGGAGGAAGGTGTAGAAGAGGAGGAAGGAGGTGAAGTTGGAGAAGGGTCGGAGGGTGGAGGAGATGGCGATGGTCAGGGTGGTAGCGGTGTTGCTGCTCTAACCTCTGAGCAGGACCTCGAACTGGATGAGGCTCTCCGTCGGGCCTTCGGGGAGTCAGAGGGGGAGTCGGAAACAGAGAAGGAAACGGAGAAGGCAGAGGAAACCGGCAAAGCTGTGGTTAGCACTGACCCATCCTCTAAGGGTTCCTCAGCTAGGGTGACCCCGGCGATGCAAGGTGAACTTTTGTCTTCTGCCGATTCCATTTTCGATAGGGACTTAGAAATTTTTTACGGTTCACTTCCGTCCTGGAATGAGATCCAGGACTTATTGCAGTATCCCACTCCTCCGCCGGGTTTGTATAACAGATGTGTCTCCTCACTTTTCTTTCTTTTTAACTTAGCACATTTTTTGAATTGCGGATTATTGTATGTTCGTAACATTTGTTCTTTATTCCAGGGGCAGGCCAGGCGGGTAAAACGTCGGATGTTCGACACCGCCTTGAACAATTTAAGTCGAGGAGAGCTTCCGCGAAACCTTCTACTGATCGCACTGGGGACGTAGTCAAGTACCGCCCTCTTCTTGGGGTCATCGAAGAGGGCATTCAGAAAAGGAAGCGGAGCCGTTCCTTATTTGAGTCTTCTTCTGCTTCGCAGCTTCCTACTCTGTCTCCCCCTACTCAGCCTCCTCGTGATACTACGGAGGAGAGCACGGAGCCCTGCCCCCCTCCTCCTCCTTCCAAGAGTTCTACTGTCATTCATATAAGGCGTCCCGATGTGCCTCGCCCCGTGCCTCGTGACCCTTTTGCCGGCCATCCTGATTTAGACCCAAGTTTTCGGGACATTTCATTCGATGAGACCACGGGCGAGCACCTACTTCCCCGCAACCCCATGGTAAGAGTGCTGGACGAGGCCAAATCTTTAGATCTTGATTTACTTACTACACGGGTAGTCACCATGGGGGACGAGGCCAAGGCTAATATTGATCGGGTGGCCGAAGAGACTAAGAAGTTAATGGAGCATCATGCTCGATTGGTCAAGGCCGGGGAGGAGATTGGGAGTGCTAACATTCGGTTAAGGCTAAAGGTTGCCGATCAGGCCAAGCAGCTTGCCGACCAAGCCATCCAGATCTCCCAGCATGAGGAAGCTTCCCAGCGTCTGAAAGAGACCATGGAGAAGGCAAGTAGGGCGGAGTTACGGAAAATGGAGGTCACCTGCAGGGAGCGGATTAACATGGCTATTACAACGGTGGATGAGGTTCGAAATGCGGATCTCGAGCGGGTAGAGGAGTTGTCAGGGAGGCTCGAGGCTGCGGAGATGGCTCAGGCCGAGTTGAAGGAGGAGATGGAGGAGATGAGGAGGTCCCTCAAGTTGAAGGAAGAGGAAATGAGGAGGTCACTCCAGGCTGACTGCTTGAGATACCAATCAGAGAGGGACGTCGCCATCACCAAGTTGCAAGCTTCCGAGGCCCGGGTGAGGGAGTTTGAGGAAAACGAGGGGATGATGGATGAGATGTTGCAGGATATGTACTTCCACACTTGGAAGGAGGGCGGCTTGTCTTGGATGGACGATTACCCTCGGGTCATGGCCAAGGTGTATCTCCAGGCTTTAGAGGAGGCCAGGGTGAATGCGGGTAAGGAAGGCGGAGAGGCTTTCAACTTGAGTGCGGTTACTGCTCAGTTCTCAAAGGAGGAGCAAGCGGCGGTGAAGGAGGGGATGCGGCTACTCGCTGCAGAGGAAGCGGGCGTGCAGTTGGATGATGAGGATCAAGCGGCGGATGCTGGTGAGTTATTCTTTTCCCTTTCTTTTCTTTTCGTGTTTTCATAACTTGATCGTTCGTTTAATGAATTCCTCTTCTGATCTGGACAGGTGGGACTTCAGATCCACATGCTGGGGGCTCCGATCCTGCGGCTAAGTAGGCTGGGGGAGTTGGTGATGGAGTGTGGATGCATCTGCCATCTTTTTGTTTCTTTTTTATCACTGTTCATGTTAGTCTTTGATATGCAACTGTAATAAAATTATTTGCAAAGAATAACTTCGTGTGATCTTATAATATAAGCTGATTTTGTCGTGTTTAAATGTTGTTGCTATCTTTATGTGCTGTGTGAGAAGTATAATTATGTATATGCCTGTGATTCCACTTGTGTTTGATGTTAAGTTTTTGCTTGAAATATAATTTCACGTTTTGCAATGTCAGTGTATGAACAAGTTATAGTTACGCATTTATGTACAAGAGAAGAGAGTACCGCCCTTTATGTTTTATTCGCAGGCGGTAGCTTTGAGTGTCTTGTGTAACTGTTCACGGGTATAGCAGAGCGCCCTGCTACCCAGCACGCAGGCTTAGAGCCTCATGAGTGAATGCTTCCTATTTGGTTTCCTGTACTTTAGAGTTTGTTATACAGGATAGGAGAAAAATATTTAAATGAAATGGAAATATAGTAAAAGTAAAACTTCCAGTCACGGAAGGCCGTCGATGTGCTTAAGTTCGTGGCAAACGGGTTTTGTAGTCACTTTCCCTAGCTGTGGGTCTTGGAGACATTTGTCACCCATCTTACGCCTCCGCGGGGAGTTTTCTTTTTTACCACAGCCGCACTTAAGACACATCGGAGCCGAGATCGCGCACGGTAACTACCCGAACCATTATGGTCCGTAATCGTGGGTATTATTCGATTTACCGTGGCCGGCTAGCGTGGGTGCCGTTGGCCGTGAACTACCCCTGGCTGGCCACACCTTATGTTGGGGCTTAAAGTAGGTTCACAGTTACCGGCGAGCCGAACGCCGTAATGAGCTGCCATCGGCTATAGTCGGCCTTTATGATGACTTATAATCGGCTCATTACAGTTGGCTTTGAGGGCAGGCGCACAATGAGTTAACCCGCAGCAGAGGGATGCTGGAGCAAAAGTGTCTCATTGGCGAGTGCATAGAATCGTAGCGTACCTGTTAGGCCTAGTCCAGATGAGGCCGCGGTGCATCTTGAGTGGAGATGCCATAGGATTTTGTTCAACAGAAAGGGATAAAGCTTAACAAGCAGCCAAGATATGAAGGCACAAGGTAACAAGAGATAAGATTTTTAAAGTGGTTCGGCACGATAATGCCTACGTCCACCGTGTTAATACGCTTCATATGGGCGGTACGTGTTAAGCAAAGTATCGACGGAGGTGTCGGATGTTCCAAGCCCTCTGGAACACCACTCCGTCCACTGTTGACAAAATATAAGCTCCGTTGTTGTGAAGATCTTGATGAATTTCATATGGTCCGTCTACTGGTGCTTTCATGGTTAGGTAGCATGACAGGCTCAGCTATATCCGACCCCTGCCTGGCACCTCCCCCGTTGGGTTTGGTTCCAAGTGTTTCCTCAGGTCGGAATTCGGGCTGAGTCCGGGCTCGGCTCCTACCATGACCATTTCTTTATTAACCTCTTCGAAGAAGAAAGGTCATTGTTGTCTCACAGATCCTCCAGATTGGGACTCGGTCCATGATTCGGTGTTGCGGGAGGATCCGCATGAGGATAAGATCTCCCTCTTGTAAGCTGCGATGCTTGATTTTGGAGTTGCATTGTGCTGCCACTTTTTGCTTGTGGGCTTCTGCTTTTAAGTGTTGCATCGTTTCTCCTCTCCTCAATCAGATCCAAAGACATGAGGAGGAGTTCTTCGTTTTCTTCTGGGTTGCAGTGGGTCCCATGGTGAGATGGCGCTACAGTTTCAACTGGGGGCATGGCCTCCAATCTGTATGCCAAAGAGAAAGGAGTATGCCCCGTTGATGTTCTATGAGAGGTGCGGCAGGCCCAGGGTGCCGTAGGAAGTTCGTCCACCCAAGCGCCTTTTGACTTTTCAAGCTTCTTCTTGGTTAGGGTTTTGAGAATTCTGTTGACAGCTTTGACTTGTCCGTTTGCCTGAGGATAAGCTACAGATGAGAAGCTTTTGTGAATTATGTGCTCTTGGCATCGGTTGGTAAACTCTTTGTTGTCAAACTGGAGTCCGTTGTTTGATATGATCTTGAGTGGGACTCCGTACCTGCATAGAATATTTTTTGATCAAGAAGTTGATAATTTATGTAAGAAGTTGATAATTTGTGCCAAAGATATTTTATTTTAAAGGGTCCGCTTCCACCCATTTGGTGAAATGATTAAAAACATCCTTCTAGCCATCCAGGACAAAGTTTAAAGCAAGGGAGGGGGGCAAGAGTCAAATCTCTGTCCTGGTTGATATAAACGCTTTCCTCCCTTCTTGCCCCCAGCGTTATCTCTAGAGTCATTTCTTCAAACGTCCTTTGTTGCAGCGGGAGTGTCGCCATGGGTAGTCTTAGCCTGTTGTCCTGACTGTCTTTTAGCGGTAGCGTTTTCAAGCCTCATATACTTCCCAGCTTCATGGAAGAAGTCAGGTAACGTAGCTGGTTTATCTTTTGTTAACCTCCTAGCAAACTTGGTATCCGGATGCACGCCACTACAAAGGGCCGTTAGGATAAGTTTCTCATTGGCATCTTGAACTGTTGCTGTTGTGGCGTTGAACCGTGTTAGATATTGTTGCAGCGTCTCTCCGGATTTCTGTTTGATATTGGATAGAGAATAAGCATCCTTGGGTTGTTCCACATGGATGAGGAACTGGCTAATAAACCTTTCTTTCAACATCTCCCATGAGCTGATGGATCCTCGGGGTAGATGGCAGAACCAGGAGGTAGCTAGATCTGCTAGGAATAGCGGAAAGCATTTACATAATACTCCTTCTGTTGCTCCACTCATGAGCATATGCTGGGTGTATCTCTGTAAGTGTACGATGGGGTCGGAAGTTCCTTTGTAAGGTTCCATGGTTGGCATTTTCCATTCCCGGGGGGCGATGGTAGTTTCGATATTTCGGGTAAAGGGGCTGGTGACCCTAGCGCCTATCCCCCGGTCCCTTTGCTCTCGTTGGACACACTCTCTGAATAATCGTGCCATTCGTTCGTCCGAACTTGGAGCGGACAAAAATGAGCTTAGTTCTTCCCTGCGGGATCTATCTCGTCCAGATGACCTTTG
Source organism: Allium cepa (assembly GCA_030765085.1). NCBI lineage: Eukaryota > Viridiplantae > Streptophyta > Magnoliopsida > Asparagales > Amaryllidaceae > Allium > Allium cepa. The sequence goes on from CM060941.1 coordinate 9,038,519, forward strand.
CTGTCTCCGAGATCCTCCAGATTGAGACTCATCCCATGATTCAGTGTTGCGGTTGGATTCCTCAGCATCCCTTAAGCGTGACATAAGTTGGTCCACTAAAGCTTCTTGTTGGGACGTGAAGCGGTTGGTTACTTCAGCCACAACTCTGTCTAGATCTGCCCTAGTTATTGGTTGTTCGGTGGCAGGAGCTATCAGATTTGCCTGGTATCCATCTGGTGCTGCTGTTGAAATTGGATGATCCTCTTGATCTGGGGCTACTGGATCCGGAAGACTGCTAGTTGCGATGTTCTTTCCTTTGTTAACATCCTTCCGTTGCTTGGAAGGCATGATTTCTAAGCGACGAACGTCGTTATGAGGAAGAAGGTTGAGTGGGAGAAGCTGAAGCTTCGAGTTCAATTCTCAGTGAAAGCACCAAAAATGTTTGCACAAAAAATGGACAAACACCTCCAAGTCGTATTATTTAGTTGATTATATGTAATTTTCAGTGATTTTAGATGAGTATGTAAATATGAGAAAAGTAGGGGCTGAAATGTAAAAGACACACAGATTTATAGTGGTTCGGCCAGAATGTGCCTACGTCCACTTTATATGTTATTATCCTCTTTCTTTCAGGTTACAAGTACAATGCGTTGTATACGAGTGTATGAAAGTAGTTTGAAAGTTCCTTCCTTGCTTGAGCTCTCAAACTTGTCTGCCATTGTTGTACCCCTGCCCCTCTATTTATAGAGTGAGGTAGGGGGCAGGGGTCTTGGAAGTATATAGCTGCTAGCGGGCCTGGGCTGGAGCAATCTGGCCTGGTGGCATTCTGGTTCGGCGAGCTTCATTCGGCTGTGTATGGAGCTTGGTTCGGAGGGGAGAGGAGCGGCATTGGCTGTGGAGAGTAGTGGTTGGTCCGGTGTTGGTTTGGACCGGCATGGAGTAGAGTGGTGTGTGGGTGGTCCGGCTAAAGCGTGGTTCGGCGGAGTTCGTGAGAGGAGCATGGTTCGGCATGGTCTCATTCGGTAGTTGGGGATGTGTGGTTCGGCGGAGCTCGTCCGGATGCCCTTATGCCGAATGGACATGGGTATATGGAGATGCCGAATGAGGTATAGCCGAATGAGCTATTGCCGAATGACACATAGGAGGGGTTTTGCCGAATGGAGGTTGCCTTGCTCTATTTGCGAATGCCGAGTGAACTGTGGCCTTGCTGAATGAAGTGCAGGATGTGAACATGAGTGAGACTGGCGCTCTTTGGTCTTGAGATCCTCTGGGTGAGAATTCGCCCAACAATGAGAAGAATTTTGGTGGAGGAGCTGCAAGAAAAGTTGGAGGGATATGCAGGAAGGTTTGAAGATATATTTGATTTCAAAGAAGTGAAGTGTGTAAGGGGGAATTGCTGTAGATAGTATAGGGAGGGTGATGGAGTTTGATGTATTGTTTGGTAGTGAGTTGAGGAATGGTGGTGATGAACTGTGAATGGTTGAGGAAAGAGGGTTATCAGCAGTATTTTTAGCAGCACTGGTGTGGTGATATACAAAGGAGATAGGGATGTGTAGGTGTGTTGTGCAATAGGCAGAATTGTTTATGGTAGGAGATGTATGTTTTTGGTTATCTGAAATATGGTTGATGGATGTTGGCAAAGCAAAGACAGTCGTAAGTGGGATGATGGTGTTCGATAGGGGGACTGATGCTCTGGTGATCAGTTGAAGGAGAGGTGGTGTTATCTTGTATGCTGAAGTGTTGACTGGAAGTATTTTATTGCAGTATGAAAACAGTGTTGTGCTTGTGTTATCAGATGATGGAGAAGTAGTTGGGTTGTATAATAGAGGATGGGGTAGTGAGAAGGATGAAGTAATCTGATGAGAAATGTGTTGAAATGCAGTTGTGCAATGGATAGAAAATGCAAGGGTAAAGGCAGTGGTTGGTTTGATGACAGGCTTGTATGTAGGCAGTAGTATGAGTGGCCAGAGTGGAGGGGGGTTTGATGTTGTTGTGAATGATGGTGCAACAGCAAGGAGAAAATGGAGGGGATTGTTGTTGACAGGAGAAGTACCGTGGCAGAGAGAAGAGTCCACAGTAGTAGTTTGAACATAAATAGTTTGTGATGTAAAATTGTAAATATCAAAATTGAAATTATAAATATGAATGAAAATGAAATAAAATCTTTTATTTTAAAACTTGTGTATTTTTTTTTAGAAAATGATAGAAATGAAAATGCAAATGAACAGAAAACAAGCACACAAGGAGAATGCAAATAAAAATCACACACACGCACATTTTTTTTTTAAAATGTGAATACACAAAAATCAAACAACTGATTTTCATGTGCGAATACACAAGGCCCAGCTTTGTTTTTCATGCATTGATAATTGATTCGTGTGTGCTCAGTTTTGTGTTAATATAAGCTACTATATCCTCTATGCTATTCTGAATTTGTATAAAATTTATTTTATCACTCACACAATTTGATTCATGTGTGCTCAGTTTTGTGTTAATATTATGCTGTGTTTGTGCCATCTGGATCACGTGTAAGACTTTTCTATTTTCGTTGTACTAATTTGATTAAATAATTTATATGTAGATATATAGAGACAATACATACACTGCTAAGTTTGGAGTTTCAAATGACAAAAAGAAACTTGTAGAGGAAGTAGAAGAGCTAAGAAGTAAAAATCAAGAAATGAATGTTACAATTAACAAACTACAAGGGGATTTATCTTTCATGCAGGAAGAGATGAATTCTGTGCAAGAGTTTATACGGGGATTGAGGCGGGAGCAAAGATCAGAGATATGACATACTTCGTGAGTTAGTCTTTTTTTGAATGTGGGTTTGATGTTCTATTTTTATAAGGTACATTGTATGATGTTTGAATTAGATGAAACAACTATGTTTGAGTTATGTAGCAACTTTATTTTATTGCTGGACATGATTTTATAAAATACATTTGTAGCAATTTTATGGTAATTTGACAATGATATGCATTCTACATTAATGTTTTGTAATGATATATATTGTTACGATTTTACATGTGGTTATATATTATATTTAACGCTTTCTGTTGCTGATGTTCGGGTTTATTATGTTTTATTATGATTTGTGGCAGATGAAGATAAATACAATAGAATCATATTGAATTTTGGTGTACGGTGGCGTAGGGAAGGCGTATGGAACGCGTAAGGAAAATTCGATTTCTGCACTTTAAAAGGAAGAAGGCTAGGCGTAGGGAAGACGTATGGAATTAGGCGTAGGGAATTCGTATGGAAATAGGCGTAGGAAAGGCGTATGAAATGCGGCGTAGGGAAGACGTATAGAAATAGGCATAGGGAATGCGTATGGAAATAGGCGTAGGTAAGGCGTATGGAATGCGGCGTAGGTAAGACGTATGGAATGCGGCGTAGGGAAGGCGTATGAAATACGGCGTAGGGAGGACGTATGGAAGTAGGCGTAGGGAATGCGTATGGAAATAGGCGTAGGTAAGGCGTATGGAATGCGGCGTAGGGAAGGCGTATGGAATGCGGCGTAGGGAAGGCGTGGGGATTTGTTTGCGACGCATTGTTTTCCAACCTCTTCTTTGGCGTAGGGATGGCGTAGGTAATATCTTTTCCCTACTCCGCGCCTACGCCAAACTGGCGTAGGGAATCCAAAATTCTCTTGTAGTGGTATGTGCGTACGTACATAATTATGTATGTATGTTTGTGTGCGCGTATGTGTGTATGCATGTATGTATGCATGTATGTTTGATGTTTGTTTCAACATTTGATTATATTTTTGCTGTTATAAATCTGAATTTCGTATGGTAATATGTGATAATAATATAAGATGTTGAATTAAATAAGGTCCAACTAAACTGAATTTGTAACACTTATATCTGTTGTTGATAAAAAAGGTTACACGGTGTTTATACCATAACAATTATTGCCGTTGGAAAATTTCATATTTTCATTGAATATAGTTGTTGAAAAATTCCTAATGGTGTAATATATTTTCCAATGGTTATATTGACTTGCCCAAAGGATATATGTTGTAACATACTTTTCAATGGTTATAACCTTAGCAAAACCATTACAAAATATGACATGCATCTAATGAGTATAACCATTACAAATTTCATTTTTATGGTTATAACCGTTAAGAAAGAGCAATTATGATGTGATGGTTTATTTAAATATTCTACTACGTCAAAATTTATGCAAACTGGATGGTTCCAGAGATCATGGTCTTAAGATTTATTATCGCACGATTTGGTGATAACAATAGGGAAGGTGTGGCTCAATAGTTTAAAGGGAAAATAACTACAGTAGAAATTCAAGTAAGTTCCTTTTTATTTTTTCCTGATAGGACGTTAATGCATATTATATATCTCTACTGCTTGTCAACTTTTTTGTTGTGTCATTCATATTGTCATGGGGAATGAAAATAGAAATCATAATTAATTTAAAAAATATTTGCAAGAAAATTGGAAGGAAATCAACGAAAATTCCCAAGAGAGACCAGTCGCAACTATTGAAAGGGATGGAATCCACTAACGAGTCTCTAGTCATGGCACTAACTCGTGGGATAAAATGACGGAAGAATACAATGAAATAATAAAGAGAGGCCCTCGAGAAGTTGAGGTGAGAATAAAAATAATTTCAAGAGTTATTTTATTTACATTTTAATTACATAGGCATGGTAAAAATAAGAATTGAGGTAAAAAAATGAAGACTGAACCATTGATTATACATGCTTTGGTGTTTAAGTCAATTAAATATATTATATCCCACATAAATCTTATCTTCAACTTCAAAATTTTCGACATTAATAAGCATAAAAATGATTAATAATTTACTTATAAGGCGGTGTCCATAATAATCAAGGGGTTACCTATTTATGTATAATCAAGGAGTTCCCTCTTTATTTTTTTACCTTAATTATTATTTTTATCTGGCTATATGTAATCAAAATGTAGGGAAATAACTCTTTACATTTTATTATTATTCTCGTCTCAATTTCTTGGAGGTTTTTCTTCATTATTTCATTGTATTCTTTCGCCGTTGTATCCCTTGAGTTAGTGTCGTGATGAGAGACTAACCGGTGAATAACATCCCTCTCAATAGTTGTGAATAGTCTCCCTTATGAACTGTAGTTGATATCCTTCGAATTTTCCTGCAATTTGTTTAAAAGCATTTAAAATTTCATTTTTCATTCCTCATGATAATTTGAATAACACAATAAGTAATGGTGACAAGTAGAAGTAATATATAGATATGGACTAACATTTAAAATGAAAAAATAAAAAAGAACTTACTTCAATTTCCACTACAGTTCTTTTGCCTTTGAAATATTGAGCAGCTACTTCCCAATTGTTGTCACCAAATCGTGTGGCAACAAATCTAAAGATCATGATCTATAGAACTATCCATAACACCAGGATTGCTCTTTCCCAGTGGTTATAAGTATACAAATGAAATTTGTAACGGCTATAATCATCAGGAGAAACTATGTGTTATATTTTGTAAGATAAACATCATGTATTCATTTCTTGTCTGTAACAAATATTCGTGTTACAAATTCAGTATAGTGGAAACTTATTTAATTCAGCATCTTACATTACTATCATAAATCTTCATACAAAATCCAAATTTATAGCAACAAAATTATTACCAAATTTCAAAACAAACATCAAACATACACATATATGATTCATACCAAATTTTAAAAAGAACATTGCATGATAACGTCAATACACATTGAAATTGAGAATTTTATATAACCTAATTTTTTGAGTATAATCCATGTATTTACACTGCAATGACGTAAAAATGAATTTATCCTTTAAAAGTTGTTAGAATTAAAATTTTATAATGTAAAGTATCATACATTTTTTTAAGATAAATGAATTGTACTTTTAATCATAATTATCATATATATATATATATATATATATATATATATATATATTTATATATATATATATATATATATACACACACACATAAGCACACACACATTTGTGAAAGAAAAAAATAAAAGATGGCAAAAGGGTAATACAACTAGAAGAATTTACTATGTGCACCGAACATCTGGAGAAAGATTTTGCTTATATATGTTGTTAAACATAGTAAAAGGACCAATAAATTATGATGAAATAAGAACTTTTCATGGTACAATTTTCGACGATTTCCAATTTACGTGTATGGCACGTTGTTTGTTGGAAGATGATAATGAATGGAATGGTTAAGTCTATCAATGTGTACCTAAAATCCAATATCCGTCCGCATAAGAATTCGAAAAGCGAATAAATATCTGATATTTGAAAAAGTTGATACGGATGCGGATACGAAAGCATCAGCATCTGAAAATTATCCGATCGTTCTTTTCAAGATTATAGTTTATTTTATGTGTCTTTTCATACAATGATGGATATTTTCTTATTTATTAAGTCAATAATTCATATTATATGCATTTATTGCATATTCGGTGCTCAAAATTATTTATTATCATCATATTTGTTGGTTTTTAATATTATTATAACCAATGGGATTGAAAAAATATTCGAGTTAAGCAAAAAAAATTCTATTTATATTCCTTGATTAATCGTTCGTTAGTAGATATGATAGTTATATCTGATATTCGAAAATGGTTTCGGGTGCGAATATGGAACTGTGGTATTCTAATCCAAAAGTATCCGTTTACAGGCCTAGGATCGGTGCCATTATGTAAGCTAGAAGATGGTCGCCTGCAAAATCACTATGAGAAATGTTTGCAACCTTACTCTTATTTTGTGAAACTCCAAATCATGTGGAGCTTTGGAATAATCATTCGAAGTTCTTATGTGATGATATTATATGAATGCAAAGAACAACTTTAAAGGATAATATACTAACATCTCTACTACTAATAATGTAAATTCAACGAACTATCTTCAACCGCGTCTTTCTGAAGTACTCGAAATGCCCTTACATTTCCCGTCAGCTCCACATGCCCTCCCATTTCCTTTATCGGGGAAAAAAATCTGATTGTGTCTCTTTCCAAATTCGTCCACGTTCTAACCTAGATTTCATTCATCACTATCGTCCAATCCCAAGAAATGACCGAGCAATATCTTCCACAGAAGTTCTGGTCACTTCTTGGTGCACGAATGGTGATAGAAGCAGCGGCTAGGAAAGGAATTCGACTGGGGAAATAAGATATTGGCAGAACCCTCGGCGAGGGCATTTTCGATAAAGTCGAGTTTGCCCGCCACGTCGATAACGGACTTCCTTTCATCATTAAGATTCTCGATTAGAAACAGATATAGTCCCATAAGATCGACGATCAGATAGTCAACGCCTGTCAAGGAATATAGTTTGGAAAGGGTTGGATGAAATTTTAGTGTTGATTTCGGCTACTTATTGTACTGTTGTTGCGGATCAAGAGAGAGATTAAGACTTTGAAGTTACTTAAGCATCCTAATGTTGTTAGTTTGCACGAGGTCCGTCTTCAAATTTTGCTTTTATTATTTTGTTGATCTGTTGGATTTTGATTTATCGAGTGCAGATTATTTTGGTATTCATATTTCACTGTGTACCTAAGAAGATTGAATTCTTTGAAACGAAAAACCCAAATATTATTATAATGAACTCTAAAACTTATATGATCATATCCAACTGGAAAAATGGCAGTAGCTAGATTGAGTAATCATAGTAATAAACTGTTCGTTACTTTCCATGAAAAAAACTGAATTTCACTGTTATTGAGAACAATTATTTAAGCGTGTTTAAAAATTATGTTTTGTATGTCTACATTAACACTATGTATGTCTACGTTAACATAAAACTCAGGAACAAATTACAAGTAATGTATGTTGTTAAAGCACAATTATAACACATACTTGGATTGGAAGTCTAACAGAGTCAAGGTGGAATTAAGAGCTATAACTAGGATACTTCATCATACATATCATTTACTGCTATACTCCCAATTCAAACTTCCTACATTAATTTTTGGAATCATAACAATGGTTCAGAAATGAATTGATTAGGTTGACTATTAAATAAAAATAATGACTACACGAGTTCATTCTAAGTAGAGTTAACAAAACTCATATGAAGAAGTCACTAATAAATCAAGAGGTGATGAAATAAGTCATTGTAAAACATGTTCTAAGTGCATTAGAATTCTATTAATCATGATTGTTATACGCACATACATTTTATATGCCTAACTTTGATAAATATCACTAACCTAAAATACCTCAATTTATCAAAATTTCACTTTAAAACATATATCCTAAAAAAATGTTTACGGCATTTCGAATTCAAATATTGCAAGAGTCTATTTTTTATACTATATTAGCTAACTTATGCCCATTAAGACATTTGAGGTGCTGCGTAATATCAAAAATAAAATTTTGATACTAGGCCCTACATCAAATGTCTTACTGGCCATATCAAAAATTGATCACCACAAATCAAAGCCCAATTTCACTTTTCATTTCCATATTTTTGTCCACACATCTTGACATCCAATGTTTACAATTCTAATTTGGATAAATTTTCATTTTAGACCCGAGACAAAACTTATTTCAACTTTAGATCTACATTAATCGAATAAATTTTATATCAGAAAGTGTGAATTCAACTGTATGTTTGCCATGCTTCCTGTAGCATAAACCCACCCCTTTCGATATTCACAAAGCTTGAAGATTGAGTGATGAACTGATTCGGCTTTCGGTTGGCATCGAGGATGTCCAAAAACCGATTTCAAATTTGGATTTTGCTATAAAAACAGCGCCAATGTGAAAGCTAAATATGTTATCGTCGTTCAAAAAATTTCATTATAAAATTACATTGTGATAGATGTACGATGAGTGTTTTTTAAAACTCAATTTGTTAATGAATAGATCATCACAAATCATCCGTTTATGAATCTTGATTAACAAAGATAGTTCCAAAAGTGTGCAAGTAGTTGACCGAACATTGACTTATTATACGAAATAAGTTGTTAGAACTCTCCTTCAAGCGATACCACATAAACTTCAATAACTATGATTGCGGATTCAAACACAGTTGAATCTTGAAATAATATATATGATGCTGTATCCCACTGACTACAATTTTTTTTGTTTATAGGTTAATTCTAAATGTTAACCTTACTTACCAAATTACTCAGCTTCCTCAGCTAAGGGAAAGCAAAAGGTGGAGTGGTTAGTCTAGCATGTTACGGTAAACAAGTTTTAGCCACATTTAAGTAATTATCTCAGAGTTATACTTTAATGGTATAACATGTAAGTTGATGGAAATGACACTATTTTGTTACCAAATATACTTTCATGGTCATATATGCTTTATTAAACAACTGATAATTTTCATATTTGAAAAATAAGGACAATACAACAAAATGTAGAATTTTTCTAGGAATATATCAACCAGTGCACCTTTCTTAATTATTAAGGCTTAACTACTTTGTTGATGTAAAGCCGGATAGTAGTTTAGTTTCGCTATTTCTTTTGTTTTTCATTTTTTTGTAGCATTTTTATAAACAAGAGTCAAATGTCAGAACTACGGATAGAAGTTCATATGTAACAAAAGTCATGGTGAAACCCTTATGCATTGAATTTTCCCTATTACTAGACTAGATAGAAGAGATGAAGTCATGTTGTGAAGTGATGATGCATATGATATGTTTTCCTATTAGCTAAAAGATCGTATGGATGTATAGGTAAAAGTCTCATTTCCATTTTCAGCAGTATAAAATAAACTAAAACAAAAGAAACAAATAATAAAACTTTAGTATTATAAAAATAATAATTGTTCATGACTATTATTTAGTTGTTTTGGTTATGCGTTGTATGAAATTGAGATAACCATGATGCACATCATGAAGATTATGTATGAAGATTATGTAAATATGTTATGATATTTAACCTTGTGCCAGCAAATAATTTTTCCATGTCCTTTACACTTGCTTTTAGTGGCTATGCATTAAATGTTTGTTCTTTGTTTTAAAGAGCTATGAAATAAATTTTGGTTATATATATGTCACACACGCATACACTCATGAATATAATTGAACACCGTTTTACATTTTCATTCTCTACGATCAAATCAAAGAGTAGAACATAATATTCTCATGCAAAAAGGAGGGTGCACGCACGTACACATTTTCTAAATTTAAAATACCAGTGGATGGCCGTGAGTCCATATAATATAAGTATACGAATACTATGCACAGAAACTATTTACTTCATTTTTTGTTTCCTGTGAATGAAAATTTAAACACTTATCCTCTTCAACTATTCCTCTCTCCTCCATTTCTTGGCCTCAGTTATGGCAACATAGATGGCACACTTCTCCATTTCCTTCTGTAGATTCTTGCAAGTGTGTGTGTATTTAGTATGTGTACATATATGTGTGTGAGAGGCCGTAAGTGTGCATGGAGATGTGGGAACGCATTAAGGAGGAGATGGGTAGGCTGTTGCAGTTTGTGTGGCAGTGAGCTGGTAGTATGCGGGATGATAGAAAAAAATAGAATTATAGCCTGGAGCTTGTGAAATTATGAAAGAAGAGGTGGCATTTTGCATTTTGTCTCCTGGAAATGTGTTTTATTGCGCATGCAGGGAGAAGACAACGAAGAAGGGAAGGGGTATTCACGTGCGCAGCAGGTGATTCTTCTTCCAAGCGTGAAAAGAATGTGGAATGCGGGTTTGGGCCATGGAGGTGAGAAACTTATATATTTGCTTAAATATAAACTAAGTAGGGTGAAATTGAACATGGGATATCTCACTCGTTTTTAATCCGATTACCCCCGCAGATTTTAGCGTTAGGCTTGTATCAACGACTAGAACATTATAGTATAACTTGTTGATAGATTTGATGATGTTTAAAATATTGATAAAATAATAGAGATTGAATTTAATTATGTTATTTGAAGTAATAACATCGTTAAATTAATTAAACTTTATTGGCGACATCTATTTGGCTAAATAAATAATCGTTCTGTTATATTAAATGAAAAAATAGATTAAACTGGGCATCACTTTAGCAGAATAAAACACCATTTTCCTATAAAACAAATTGTGAAAATTATTGATGACATCTGTTTAGTAGAATAAATCTCCGTTCTTCTATTTAACTTCAAATTTAAAATAATTTATGGTTAAGTGTTTATAAATGATGTCTTAAAGTTATTAAATTAATTACAAGGAATGGTAGCCAACTCTCTAGAATTGAATGATAATGGAAGAAAAGTCTCTTCCAAAAAGTTATGAAAATTAGGTCCCTATTTGTAGTTTAGAATATGCTAATATATGATTTCTGTTTGATGATAATAAACATACATATATTCGTGTAAATATATTTGTTATTGTACAACCATAATTAAATAAATATTTGATGAATAAAATAAATAACACAGAATTCATATTCAAATAAATATTTTATTACAATTTTGAATAGTACAAATTTGAGCTCTCACTACATATATACATATTTTATTACAATACAATTTTAATTACAACACATCTTTCAATCTACAACTTTCACCTCAGTACATATTCACTCACGCTTGTATTTTTATCTCCGCTCTATTCCAGTTTGTATCCAGCATCTTAATTATCTGCAAAATAAACACTAACGCAGTAAAAATGAAAAACAAAATATTTTACAGCGTATAATAAAATGTATGTTTTGAAAATATTATTTGCCTCGGTTATTTGGGTTGTCCATCATCATTCCTTTTGAATTCATCATACACAAACAACTTGTGACATGCACAGTGTATCATTGTACATGCCACAAGGTCGTGCACACCAATATACACTTGCGTGTTAAAACTACAGGAGTAGGTGAGCACAAGGTCAAACCCAAGCTAAAGCTGGATTCAACTCAGGTGCAATACGAAAACAAGTCACAAAGTTTCAAATACACTAGAGCTTGCAAATACACATGTATACACGTACATATATGCACTGTTTCAGCATCTCGAATTTCAGCCAAGAGACATCAATAACATGAATATGAATAAAACCAGATTCAATATTGAACTAGATCAGATCAATGAGCAAGACCAACATGGAGTCTCAAATCTAAACATGTCACATGACTCAACCAACATGCATAATGAATATGCAATCACACTAAAAGATATTGGACCAAATCTGGGCCATGCACTAGAACAAGACTGTTCAGAGAGAAGCAGTGGTAGACTCAAGTAAACCAGACTTCAAGAAGATCACACAAACATGGATGCAATGCTCATGTACAATTGGAACCAACATACAAGTGAATGCAACTCTAAGGAAACATGAAATGCAAGTATGAGCAAGTAGTTCAACATGGACTGATACAAGTGCACTCGTCACAGCAATATGCAGTGACAACCAGTACAATGCAAATCAGAATGCAATGCAACCAGACTTAAACTGAATCAGACAGTTTTCTAAAAGCAATGCAGACGACAGTTCAATATGCTCAGGACATACACATATATACATACATGTATGTATGTATACACAAGATGAACATCACATGTAGCTAGAACCAAATCTCAATGTAACTTGGAGCAACAGAGAATTCGACTCAAAGCAACATGAAAATTCAAGTGAAACTAGAAATACACAAACAAACAGAAAACAAGTCTACAGTGGAGCATGCAGCTCAAAGTATCAAATGCATTCAAGCATATGCAAAACTCAGCTACAAATGGAGCATGCAACTACATATAGTTCAAGTCTCGACCATAATAAGCTACAACATGAACATGACTTCAAAATATAACAGATGAGACCGAACCAAGACCAGACTCAATTGCAATAGAGACCAAGTAGCAGACATAGATGCAAGACTCAATACAAAGTGATACCAGATTACATGATAACAGACTCAAGCCATGAATACACAGTTCAGACCAAACCAGACCACAATTTAACACAAAGCAACATGATGGATGTGTAGCTCAACCATACTACAAGTGAGCTCATGAAAACCAGAATAACAAAGAAAAGACATGTACATTTATATGTCAATGGATAACATAAATCAACAAGGAACCAAGACAATTGCAAAACAAAACCACACCGCACATACATACAAGACCACATAACAATATGGGTGACGACTTCAAATGGATCAATGCAGCAACACAAACATATGAAAATGAGTTATGGTCAGATTGTTGTAGAGTGTGTCAACATAGTAGCAGTTCGAACAAGACAGAGCAGTTTCAAAAGCATGAAGATATACAACAGAGAAGACTGCAACATAATGATGTATACATGAAGTCCCATAACACAAGTACAACTCAGCATTACAAGCAGTTCGAAAAATAACAATGTGAAGCAGTTTTAGTAATTAATCGTAGCAATTTGATAAAAGTCAAGTAACGTTTTCAAAAAGAATTGACAAACAAAAATTCAGCAATTGGTCATACGAACAAGTCATAGCCAAAAGCCAGTTTATATCAATATTTAAAGTGCCGAAGTAATAAGAGGAAACCGACTCAAGGAAATTCAAACCGATGATAAAATGAACGCGTCAAGAATCATACAAGCGTTCGATTACAAAACAATGGCAGAGGATAACAAGGTGAAGAATTCAATTAGAAACATATGAACAAAAATTAGGGTTTTAATCCCCTATAAATCAAACCCAAAATCATCAGCAGCAGACATTGGAGTTCGAAACAGAAAATTCAGAAAGCATACTTTGAACAAAAACCAATAACTCCAATCAAATTTGAAAGTAGTTCGAATTCAAGCAAAATAAAAGAGCAAATAAAGTACAAAATTACGTACCAATTTTATACTTATTTCGAACTTATCCTTGAAGTAGCCGAAGATAATTGAAGAGTAGTAAACGAAGAAGCATCGAAGTACATAAGCGCAATTGCAATCAATCTCCAAGCAGCGGCTTTAATAATCACAAAGCCCTAATTTTTTAAGAGGAACGAAGCAGAGATTACAAAGAAAATAAGAAAGTCGGCCGAAGTAAAGTAAAAGAGAATAAAGGGAGACGTCTTTATATTTTTAGTGGGCCGGTCTTTATTAGGCTTTAGTTAAAAATAATAATAGGGTTTTTTTATTTTTTTTATTTTGTAGTTTTCCTTTTTAAAATTGTATAACTCTCTAATCATGTGACTAGGTTACGAACTACATGGCGTAGTTCAAGAATTCGTAACTCAGTGGCTGAGTTGTGGCAGTGTTTTGAGCGTAGAGTTGGATTAGTCATTAGCGGATGTCGCAAGTTTATATATGTAAACCTCTGACTACTTAATTTCTAGTAAAATCCGTGGGGGCAGCACGTAGGCTGGGTTTTGCGGAAGCTGGGTAAATCTATGTTGTTCTATTTCTACTTTTATTATTCTGCTTCTATCTGTGCTGCAATTATTTTATTTATTTCCATATTAATTTTTATTATTATTAGAACCACCCTATTCACCCTCTCTCTGGGGTGAAATCGATCCTACATTTAGTTTTTGGCTAATTTATGCTACTTTTTCCCTTGATTTCAGTGCTTGGCCGATTTTCTGGGAGGGGACAGTTTGGTAAAACATAACAAAACAAGGATTTAATTTACATGGGTTTATGAATAGGGACTTTTTGTTCATGCGCTTTGAGAATAGGGATCTTTGGTTCAAAAAATTAATTATCTAATTAATAATGATTCAAAGAAAGTTATTTAATGATATTGTTATTATTGTTAAAATTTATTTAATTATACTAGTAATGTTGTTTAAAGATATTTAATTATATTAATTATGTTATTTAAAGAGATTTAATTACTTTATTAAGGATGCTTAAGTTAACTAATTTATTTTACTAATGTTGTTTTAAAGTTAATTAATTATTTCATTTATGATGTTTAAAGGTGTTTAATTTATTTAATAAAGTAAGTTTATAAATGATAAATTATTTTAAAAAGGAGATTATATTAAATAAAACGATTTATTTAAAGGACATTTACAAATGATATTTTTGCAAAGGAAATTTATAAACTACTTTTTGTAAAGGGGTTTATTAAGTGAAAATTGCAAGAGAGATTTATAAATGATGAATTATAAATAAAGAAGGGGATTTATAAGTTATTTTTTGATACGAGGATTTTATACAGAATTTATAAAGTGAGATTTACAAAGGAGTTTATAAATGGAAACCATATGTATAAATAGAACAGAGTTTTATAAATAGAAAGGAATTTAATAAATCATTTTAGTGATTACAAAAGAAGTTTTATAAATAAATTTGGGGATTTATAAAAGAATTTGTAAATATGAAATGGGCTTATAAAAATGAAATTTTACATAAGGAATAAGATTGATTTTGGAAATTTATCCTTCTTAATTATGGTGGATGGAAACATTCTTTCCACACTTAACACCAAAGGATGGGGTTGATTTAGAGTAAGAAATGTTTTAAATAATATTTTGTTTGTCCCATTTAAGTATGAATGGGAAAAGATGCGGTCTTTCTTAGGTTTTTGTTAATATACTTATACCGTTGAGATAAATATATGAATGTATTTTCCAAATATTGAAAGTAAAATTGGTTTGGTTAAATACTTATGCCGACGAGATAAGTATATGAATGTTGTTCCAAGTATTGAAAAGAGGATAAGGGGCTTATGGATATATCTTTTGTGAAAGTATGTTGAATCAAATAATTTTAAGGAAATTTAATTAATGGAAATTAATTAAAGGAGGCTTAATGGATCCCATATGGAATTAAAATCCTTGTTCATTTGTTTATGTATTTGATAGTTAAATCTTAGCTAAAATATAACTCTGGAAATATCAAGAAGAAACACGTGAGTTATATGGCATAGTCATCTTTGATGATGTTGTACTATGCGTAAATCTCAGTTTGTTCTCTTAAGATAAATGATGAGCAGACCCATCTACTTAAATGGTTAGGAGGTGTGCCCCTCTTATATATTTTCAAAAAAACCGAAGTTGAGTTTATCGAAAACTATCGAATGTTGGTTCAAAGAGACCAGGATCAGATAAGTATGAATTATCTAAAAACCACTTCGAACCAACTTAAGCGGTCGAATTGAAGACATCTTGAAGATGGTGAGATCGAAGACGTAACTCTTTGAAGTGCAAGGCTACTTGCTACTAATCCTTAGGATTATTCCAAAATGGATAGAGTAGAAGTAGTGCCTTTTGTTTGTTCATAACTTATGGATAAATGCTAGCATTGTGTTGTCGCTTGGAGAGCAATGTTAGCATTCTAAGTGGGATTGCTTTCTAAAGGTAAAACGTAGCCTCTAGCCTCTACAACCAAGAATGACTAAAACAGGGAATATGCTTTAGGCTATATGGATTTGGTTGTACATCAGACCCCTTGAAAAAGGGTTGCAAAAGCAACCAAGGTGATGAAATATTCGGTACTATCTAGTAAGGGGTAGGCCAGTCCTGATTTGCAAGGGGTCCTTGTGAGGTTTTTGATACATTTTTCTAGAAGTGTACTATAACAGACGGTACCCCAATAGCCTTGTCATTGATGAAATCCATTCCATAATAAGTGTCCTTCAAACTTAGTTGTGTACATATTATGTTGTATTTTAGTTAATGTAACAATTTCGATTATGATTCATTATTTATTTTAAACCCTAGACATTACTATAATATCAAAAGATTTCCTGTGAAATGTTTGGTTATCTTAAGGTAAAACCCGTCCGTGTTTATGTGCAGCGTTGTCTTACAAGATGCATTTATTTTTAAAAGTTTTTATGATATTAATATCCATTTGAGATGTGTTTCTCATGCTGGTTACCAGACTGATCTAGATGTTATTTTCTTATAATGCTCGGGTCTGACCGAGCATATTTTTAGATCTAGCATGGATGCTTTGGAGCTTCAGAAGGTGAGTCGGATGCCTCTAAGACGTAGACTTGTATATTTTATATTTCCACTGCATTTGTTATTTGTACTTATCAGCATTTGTGAGGACATGATGTTATAAATCTCCAAGCCGATGGTATATTTGTTTACCCTGATCTGCTTTATGTATATTACAGTTATCTTTTAAAAAGATCTATTGTATATTGTATATTACTTGTCGTGATGTGAGATTATATTCTATCTTTTCTTTCTTTTTTTCCTTAACAATTTGTCTTTCCGGCACTTGAAATGTGAATACCATGGATGTATTAGTGTCGACTTTTAAGGATCAAAAAGGCAGGTTATTACACAACACATGTATAGAATCAATGGTACTACCAGGTGGCAGAACCACACACTCAAGTCCTGAAGTTCCATTTAACTCAGATGAGGAATCTATTTGTGATGTTTCAAAATCTTAATTAGGTGAGCTAATAAAGATAACCATTCTGATTATATGGGATGAAGCAGTAAATACATAGAAATACATTTAAAGGAGTAGAACGAACATAGAGAGGTAATCAAAGATACTAGAAATGTAAACGATGGTATTCTTTTTGATAGTAAACCAATCCTATTTGATGGAGATTTAGACAAATATGAGTAGGGAGGCAATTTTGGATCAGGATTAAAGTAATTGCGTTTACGGAGAAAATGTAAAATTTTACTCTTATACATAATACGTGGCACACAAGCGATGTTACTGAATTTAGTAAATGGAATTTAGGTCTAGGAGATGGATTGCTACCAATTGTTTCAAAGAATGATAATGAAGAGCCAACAGGGATAAAAAATTCCAATGGAAAACTTGATTGAATGGGATGATAATCCCATGCAAAATACTTCGATAGCATTTACGCATAATTTGAGAAGAGGTAGCACGAACAAAACTACTTGAAAGATCATTGTCTATTAGCACCAATTAATGAATATGTTGATGAAATAGATTCTTCTACCATTAACAATACTTATGGTTAGTTTTGTAATTATCTAAGTGCCGACTTCATTTAAAGGCGGGGGTTCCAATAATGCTTCTCCGTAATTTAATCAAAATTTAAGTCTTCGCAATGGTACAAAATTAATTGAAACACAACTTGCAACCAAAGTGGTAGAGGTAGAAATAGTATTAGGAAATAATAATAGTAAGAAATTCTCAATACCGGGAACAGTACTGGCTTTAGTGGACACAAAATGGCCTGGCATCCTTTGGCAGCATCATTTTCCAGTTAGAATATGTTTTACAATGACAATCAATAAAATTTAAGATAAAACATTTAATAGTGTTGGTATTTATTTATCCAAACCTATATTCACCCATGGCTAGTTATATATCGATGTTTCTTGCATAGCAACACAAAAGGGATTAAAGATTTAAATAAAATAAAAAACGTAGAAAGAAAGAGTTGCACACAAAATATTATTTACAAAGAAATTTTTAATAACCTAAAAGGTAATGCCAGAAATCTCTAGCTATTTTTTATTTGTGTTTCTAACCTCTAAAAATAGCAATTTCTTTCTAATTCATTTCAATGTTCATGATATCATGTTATTTGCAGGGTAGAAAAAAAAGAGTAAATTTAAGACATTCTGCACTCTGTTAATGCATCTATACATATAAGTGCAATATCAAGGCCATTATTTCTATTATGGATCAACTTAATGCTATTAACCTAACTCTGATATTGAGTGAAGTGATTTTAGGTTTGACTGTTTTTTCTATTTATTACCAAATATTTCCATTTTGTGTTGAAAATGAATAATATTTGTCAACTTCTATAAATGTATGAATTTTTAACGTGAAATAAATGTTATACAGTACCACACAGTTATATTTTAGCTTTATCTTCACTGTGTTTGCCACCATTTTGTTTCTTTGGTTCATTTAATTACATAAACTCCATCATTTTTATAATAAATTCACATATATTTTGGAGCAAACAATTTACATGTTGCACAACATAAATTTAAAAAAATAAACTAGGATATGCAAATGACATTCTTGATCGAAAGATTTGTCTTCATTATATATATTATCTTGCTAATCATTATCAACTAAAATCATTTCCACTAAAATTATGGAAGGAATTATCACGTAGTCTGCAGGCATGACTCTTTTTTTTTGCAAATTAATCGCATATAGTTTAAGAAGCAAAAGGAATTCATAATGAAAGACTGAATGTTTGAAAATTATGGTTTAAGTAAGTTTTGAGAAAAAATAAGTAATGTATATATGTGTGTGCGTGTGTGTGTTAAGAAAGTGCAAATCTCTAGAACAGTTAAGGCCGAATTAACATCAAAATGAGAAAGCAAAGATAAAATGCCAGTAATAAACCTAAGTGTCGAACACCTAAGTGCCAAAAAGATAGATTGTTAGGATTAAGTAAAAAAGAAACATAACAAGAAAAAAGAAACATGGTATCAGAATCTCATAAGTGGAATGATAATATATGATATCTAATAAAATAGTACAAATTGTTACTACAAGCTATAGAGTAACTTCGGAGTTATAAAACCTAAGTACCATTATCAGTAACCATGTGTCCACATAATGCTGCTACATACATACTAATAGTGCAACAAAAATAACTAATAGATAGATAGGTTGAAGCCTCTAACTTGTCTCCTAAAGCTCTGAAGCATCCATAGTCAAACTTGCTCTACTCGGCCAACTCATAAGAGTACATAAGGAATGTAGGGAAAATAAAACCATGTGTTAAACATAACTCTAGTATGAAAACTCTAGATAAATGTGTCCATATAGATGTAACTTTTGAGACCGTTTGAATCACCGTAGCAGTTTTTCCCTCAAAAGAAACCAGGCCATTTGATAAGTAAATAAAGGGATACAATAAATACATCAGTGTCTAAATCAGAAAATAGTCATGCTTCTTGCATCTCACAACAATATTACATATACATCTAAAATCGCTAAGCTTTGTTCATATATGGAATTTTCTAGGTACACCGAGGCCGACCTCCATGGCAAGGCTCAAAAACTGTCTTTCAAGCATCATACATCTATAAATAAAATACACCTCAAGCTAAATACAACTAGACCATGCTTGAACACATGATTACAAATATCATTAGCTCCTGCTAGTAACATCGATAAGCATCCCTAGATATAGATTTGGTATATCCCTGAGTTAGCTAAACCCAGGCATTTTACATCCTACTCTATTTCTGTTATTTCCGATGGTGAAGTCATTTTATTCATCTCAACACACAAGTCTTCATCACTTGAATATACCATGAATCTCTTCGTGAATTCTAGCATAAGTCGTATGACGAATGCTAACGTTGACCTTTCCCTTGGAAATAACCTCATGATAGATAATTTAACTTTATAGCATTAGTCCAAAATGTTAATGTTGACCTCTCCTTTGGACTTCACCTTTTCATAGATAGTTCAACTCTATAACATTGCACTCCATGATCGCTTCCGAAACATAGACTCGAAGATTGATTTTGGAAGTAGTATTCAGTAAGTAATACATAAGTATACTTATCCGATCATGGACTCTTCAAAACTAAATTGGTGAATTTCTAGTTGACTCGATTCTGTTATTTTAGAAGTAAGTGAACGATATAAAGGAGTCCTCCTCGAGGGATCTCGTATATATACGTTCTTATAACGAGAGACAGTTCATACCAATGAGTCTTCTCCGTGGGATCTCAAACCATATGAAGTAGCTAAAATTTTATACACTCCTATGTTATTTTGGACAAGTTCGATAGTTGACTAATCAGCTATCTAGTCCGAAAAACGATCGCATATGAAAACCAGGTTTTGTATACTTATCATATATCTGACCTTCTCAGTTTATTATATCCCTCGATCAAGAGTGAAGCCGGTATGTTAGAGCACTATTGCTTCTAAACACCATCCGAGCATCATTCTTAACTCTTACATATAGAACATTTCTACTTTATAGGCTTTTAGTGCTAATTTTAGGATTAGATACTTTCCATAAACAAGTAAACATACAAAACACGATTAAAATTCACATAAGCAACTCATGATCCCCCTTTATTAATAATACACCATTGCATTTACTTGTGTGTGTATATATATATATTTAAAACCTAAAAAATGATATGTGTGTGTACTAATTTTTTTTTAAAGCTAATAAACTTAACAAAATTCTAGAACAATTTAAAAGACAAAATGTTGTATAAAACTTTTATTACATTAATAAAATATTTAACTAATTTTTCTAAAACTATATATACATAAAAATAGTTTTAAAAGAGCTAAGATCAATAATCCCCTTTATTTACACCATCTTGTAGCATCTTGATATCAAATAGAAGTTTCTATAAGAATATTTATTCTTTCTTTCTCCTGTCATATGAACCAAATATTTAAATATAAACATACGGATGATATCGGGGGCTACATATGGTGCTAAATAAAGAGGGCAATCGATCCTAGCTCCTTTTAAAATACTTATAAATGTTTTCTATATATCCATTCAAAATATTACTTAAAATAACTACTTTATAGTTCATTTAAAAAACTTCAAAACACATGTTATGAAAAAGCATGTTCTACATTTATTAATCATTTTACTTTAATAATCCAAAATTAATCATCAAAGTATATTTAAGTTTCAGGCTACTTTTAAAATACTCTAATATATGTTATTAAACATTTCTAAAATGAATATAGAAAATACTTTGTCCAAATGTTATTTTAAACCATTTAAAGTTTCAAATGCCACATGCTTACTATAGGGAAAGTCGAGGTGTTAGTGAATATGAGTTTTACTATTCGATAAGGTTGAAAATACAAAACATAGGAAATAACAAGGATAAAGATGATTTAGCATTGCAATTTCTATTTCTCTACCTTGTTGATAGTAGACGAAACATACGTTTAGAATAGTTAGGTTTTGGAATAAACCTCTTAATGCATATTGTACTTGACAATATGGAAAAGGTTTGGGGACAACGGATAAAGCTCCAAGGTACAATGGAATTTATATCCAAAAGAAATGTAGGAATGTAAAATTCTCCATCTAAACTCTTATTCTGAATAGGAGTATAAATTTAGAAAATGATTTTGGACGTAGGGATTAGATGGTAGGAATTTGATGCAAAATTGAATGAATCATGCTTCCATTCATAGGAATGTGGAAACTATTGTGTGAGAAAGGATTTTTAATTTTTGAAAACTTGTGTACATATAGAACTGCCAGTATATATCAGTTATTTGCATCATATTTTCAAAAATGTTCTGAAAGAATGCATTTATATAGGAGGCGCCGATTTAGAATTATTCGAAATGCATATCATATATGTTGTAATACTCATACTTATGTTTGGCTGTAAAATTAGTTGTGCACTAATTAGTTGGATAGTTTAGAATGGTTGCACGCTATGTTAGTTTAGAATGGTTGCACGCTATGTTACATGATAACCCTTGAGGTATTCGAGGGATGAAATTCTTTTAAAGGGAGAGAATGTAACATCCACAAAATAAACGGTAATTAATTAATAATTATTAAGGCTCAAAAATGAATTTGAGCAAACGTCAAAATTTGGTCATGAAATATGCATTATTCTATGCGTGGCGATATTCTGATCAACTTTTATATATAAAATTTAGAGATCGAACTTCAATCGGAAAAGTCAGTGATGTTTGAAGTTTTCAAATCTAAAATAATTTGAATGAATTTTTGTAAAAATTAAATAACACTAACGGTTAGAATTAAAAAGACAATAAATATTATTTTAACGTTGAAGGAAGCTTAAGGCTTAAGTAACGTTAATAAATGTTAACATTAGAAATACATTGGGAAACAAATAAATGAATTAAAGTAGGAATTAATTCATGTCCATAATAGAGGACCGGTGCTTGTGTGGCGGCTAAGGTTAAGTTAGGAACAAATGGCCCAGATTTAATTACTTTTATCTAACGGACACTATTCATTCTAGAGCTTATAAATAGAAGCTCAATCCCTCACTTTTCTTCTCATATTTTGTAATCAAAGCACGAAATCCATGCTACATTACCTTCTCCGCTATATTTAGAAATTATAATATATGTATGTATGTATGTATATGTGTATGTGGGGGGTATATATGAGAAGTACGGAAAATAAAGAGAAGAAAAGAAGGTGTGAATCAACGCTATGCTGGAAAGGTAAATTTCTATAATCATAAACCTATATTACCCTTAACTCCATGTCTCTTCTCAGATCTATAATTCTTTTGGATTAAAATGGAAAAGGAGCCAAATTAAAAGGTTGGATTTGTATTTGGGAGATTTGGAAAGCTCAAAGGGTGAGTGGAAAATTATGTGATTAATGTATACACAAAAATTTATATCGTTGACTTTTATTTAAATATTATGCCTATATTAGATCTATTGAGTCGTAGTCTAAAATGAACATAATTTGTTGAAACCTTGCATATGGTAGACTAAATTCATTTTTCTTAATTTATATGAATTTTGTAAAGCTCAGTTTTGCACTTAACTGAGAAAAAGCTCCATTTTATGAAGCTCCATTTATATAAATTAAGCGCATTTTACTCAGTTTTGTAAACCGAAGGCTGCTCCGTTTTAAATGGAAATTTTGGATTGTATTTTTTATTTGTGTTTTCTCCCTTTCTATTTTATAAAATGATTACTTTTTCTAAATATGCAAGCTTAAATACGAGCTGCGGAAGAAATAAAAAAAATTTAGAAACAAGTGTTTATGGTAATGAAGGAGTGGTTAGTTTAGAAGATTTTTAAGGAGATGTTATTGCGGATGTTTTTGAAAATGACAAAAAAGAAGCTTTTGTCATGCTATTAGTTACGTTTTTTGTAAGCTCCTAGACGTTGAGTAATAGTCGAGTTTGAAGTTGTATGTTGATTAAAGTTGTTATGTAATGAATTTTGTACAACTTGGTATGAAGCATATATATATATGTGTGTGTGTGTGTGTGTGTGTGTGTGTGTGTGTGTGTGTGTGCATATGTATGTATATTCGATTTTTTTTTGAAATTTGACTAACTTTTTATAAGCTTGAATTTTATATGATGATATGCGATAATAGTATAAAATGCTGAATTAAATATGGTTCGGCTAAACTGAATTTGTTACACTTATATATGTTGCAGATCAAAATGGTTACATGGTGTTTTATGCTACAACGATTTACAAATGTTGGAAAAAATTTATTTTCATTTAACATATTTATTGGAGAATTCCGAATGCTTTAATATATTTCCCAATGGTTATATTGAATTTCCCAACGGATATACGTTATAACATATTTTTAAACGGTTATAACCATTGAGAACGTGAACTTTCACAATGGTTATAACTGCAAAACCATTACAAAATATGTCGCGCATCTTCTCCTAATGGATATAGTGCCATTACAAATTTCATTTGTATGGTTATAACCGTTGTGAAATAGAAATTACGGTGTTGTGGTTTATTCAAATATTCTACCGCTTAAAATTTATGCAGATTGGATGGTTCTTGAGATGACAGTCTTAAGATCTATTACCGAATGTTTTGGTGGCAACAAGTTGGAAGCTGCAATTTCATATTCTAGAGGCACAGAATTGCAGTGGAAATTCAACAGTTTATTTTTATTTTTTCCTTTTGGAATGTTAATCCATATCTATATATTTCTTCCTCTTATCACCTTCATTTGTTGTGTTGTATATATTGGGGGAATAAAAACTGAATTTTTAACTATTTTTAACTATTTTTGTAGGAAAAGTGGAAGGAAATAAACAACAATTCCCAAAGGAGACCAGTCGCAACTATTAGAAGGGTGTTCTCCACTAACCGGTCTCTTGTCACATCACTAATCATAGGATACAGTGGAGGAAAAATACAATGAAATATTAAAGAGAAGTCCCCAAGAAGTTAAGGTGAGAATAATAATAAAAATTTAAAGAGTTATTTTCTTTACAGTTTGATTACGTCGTCAAGGTAAAAATAATAATGAGGGTAAAAAAATGAAGAAGGAATCTCTTGATTATAGATACTTTGGTGTGTAAGTCACTTAAATATATTATATCCTACACAAATCTAGCATATGTATACCAAATAGATGAATTAATTATTCATAGTTAGAGCATATATTGTTATATGCCGTTATTGAATTATATGCCTTTAGTTATTAATAATTATTTCACCTATATAGCGTGAATATACCATACCGATGCATTTAAAGTAGAAAATATGCTTCTATAGTTATTAGGAGCACTACCTTACAAGGAAAAACATTAATTATTTTTATTTTCAGTAGTGTTGAAAATTTGAAGGGTATTTTGAAGTTGAAAAAAGATTTATGTGGGGATATAATATATTTAAACAACTTAAGCACCAACAAATGTATAAACAATGGGTTTACTCTTTATTTTTTTAATCTCAACTATCATTTTTACCATGTCTGTATGTAATAAAAATGTAAAGAAAATAACTCTAACGTTTTACAATTATTCTCACCTTAATTCCTCAAAAATCTCTCTTCATTATTTTATTGTATTCTTCTGACATTTTATCCGATGAGTTAGTGATGTGAGGAGAGATAAGTTGTGGATAATATCCCTCTATAGTTATGACTAGTCTCCCTTATGAACTGCCGTCGATTTCCTTCCTTTTTACTTGCATAATAGTTTAAAAGCATTTAAGATTTCAATTTTGATTCCCTATGGAAATATGAATAACATAAAAAATAATGGTGACAGCAGAACAAATATATAGATATGGATTAACATTGTAAAAATAAAAAGAGCTTACTTGAATTTCCACTGCAGTTGTTTTGCCTTTAAAATATTGAAAAGTAGCTTCCTAATTGTTGTCACGAAATCGTGCGACAAAAATCTTAAGATCAGATCTCTAGAACCGTCCAATTTGCATAAATTTTAAGCATTAAGATATTTAAGTAAACTACAACACAAGAATTACTCTTTCCCAATGGTTATAACCGTACAAATAAATTTTTAATGGTTATAGCCATTAGGAAAAGCTATGTGCTATATTTTTAACAGTTTTGCTAACCTTTGATAAACCTCACATCTCTAATGGTCATAACCTTAGGGAATTCATAACTTTTCAATTGCTATAACTATTGAAAAACATGTTATGACATATAGAATAGTCCAACATTTATATCCCTTGGAAATTTCCATATAACTGTTCAGAAATATGTTACCACGATAGGAATTTTTCAACAATTATATTCATTGAAAATATGGAATTTCCCAATGCTTATAATCATTGCAAGATAATTATCTTGTAATCGTTTTTATCTTTAACAGATATAAGTGTTGTAACATACAAAATTAAAATTTAGATTATACCTTTAACAAATATAATTCAGCATCTAATATTATTATCATATACCATCATACAAAATCCAATTTTGTAACAACAGAATGATTACCAAATTTCAAACAAACATCAAGCTGACATATATATGAATCATACCAAATTCTATAAATTTAATTGTACGATAAATTCAATGCACATTGAAAATGAGAATTTTATATTTTTAGAACCATATATTTTGATGTTTCGATAGTGACAACTATACAATTGTATATTGTATATATTAACCACTTTTGCAAGAAATGACATCGACTTTACAAAGAGACAATTATATCAAAATGAAGACCAAATTGACTCTACAAAGTACTATCAATCATATTGTCTATGTCTGGAGGTATAAAGTTGTTAAAATCTCTTCCATGTGATATAAATACATACACGATTTTTCAAAAATTCAACAACATCACAACAAACTTGAAATTCAGCAGGCTGAACCACCCAAGTCAGCCGACTAAATCTGTGCATGTACACATGAATATCTTTGAATATTCAGCCGACTAGCTGACTATATTCAACCGACTGAATATTATTCAGCCATTTGAATACTTCCTATAATAAACTATTTCCTTACTGATTTCAAAATCGTCGATTCAGCTGGCTACCACGCACTATTCAGCCGACTGAAGCTCTATAACGGTTAATTTTCTTAAAGGGTACCTCTTCTAAATGAAAGGTTGCATCTCTTCAATCAAGAGTTGTAGTCCTAACTTTTCACTGTTTCTTTTCACGATTGATTGCTACTATTAAACTCTATATAAAGCAAATTATTTCATTGTTTTCAATATCGATTCTATTTGCAATTCTATCTATCTTTACCATTGAACTCTCAAGAATTCAATTCCATATTGCTTTATATTTTTGATCACACGATCATTCAAGAATATTTTATTATGATAAAAATTACTTCCTTTCTTCATGAACTACACGATATACCACAAAGTAGAAGATTATAGGAAGGATGTACGTTATTGACTTATTAGTGCTATTCAAGAGCATACTCAATCAAATACATTTATGTTATTTATAGTTGAAGTCCTATTGTAATATCCTCAGGTAGTTGAAGTCTTATTTGGTTATCTATGCGGTTTAACTCTTGTTCAGTTGTCATGCGGTGTAATACATGTTCCTTCAGGTTAAGTGAGAGTATCGATTAAATCCAAAAGGAATCTGAGACTGGACGTAGAACAGGAAGTTCGAACCAGTATATAAATCTCTGGCGTCAATTATTTTATTACTTTTACTTTTATATTTATATTATGCACAAGTTTAAAACTTAGATAATTATTTATATTACACGATCCTTAGCCACTTTCATTTGGTATCAGAGCAAGGACATCATATGACCGTAATAAAGTTTTTGATATTCAAGTAATATAGATAATAACATGACATCAAGTTTTGTTGAAGGTCGATTCACTACAAGACCATGACTATTTAATTGATTAAACTATAATTATTGGTTAGCTAGGATGAGAATTTACATGCAAGCAAGTGAATACGACACTTGAAATATCACTTAACAAGAATTTTTGTACCTACCACTCCTTACGCATAGTGGTTAAATACACATAAATTAGATGCTACTACAAATGCTAAAGCTATGAATATGTTGTTTTGTTCCATAGATAAAAATGAGTTTAACAGGGATAATATGTGTACTTCAGCATATGAGATTTGGCACACTCTTAAAGTTACTCATGCAGGCACTAATAAGGTTAAGTAAAGCAAGATATTTATGCTTAAGAACCAATTTCAGAATTTTAGAATGAAGCAACATGAAATCACAAATGAGATGTACTTCAGGTTTCAAGATATATATCACTCACTACTAGCCTTAGGAGAAAAACATACTGTTTTTGATATTGTTTCAACAATTTAAACTTTTTAACGGATGAGTGGCAAAGAAAAGTCTTAGTAATTGAAGAAGCTAACGACATATCTACCATAAAACCAAAAGAGTTAATAGAAAATCTCATGTTATATGAAGTTAATTTGCAGGAAAAACGAGTTCAAGCTCAAGATAGAAAAACAATAGCATTCCAGGTCAGAATCTGATGAAGATGATATGGTGTTTATAGCTAAGAATTTCAAAAAAGTTCTGAAATTTAGAAAGAACAGAAAGATCGGGAATAACGGAAACAACAAACCATCATTCCCAATTCTTGAATGCTAAGAATGCCACAAAAAGGGGTATATGAAGAAAGACTGACTAGATCGCAAGAAAAGTAGAAATAACTATAAAAGCAAAAACATAGATAGAAGAAGAAACAAGCTTTTTCAGTTACATGGGATAATTCAAATCCTCCACCTCATCAGACAATGACAATGATTCGAAGTAACCTAACCTATGCTTTATGGCCACAAACGATGTTGAAAGTAATCTTATTTTTGATGGTTTAGTTGATATAAATTCTGAATTATGAGATATACTAAGAAATTTTAATAGAAAGTATAAAGATTCACATGAAAGGCTAAACAGAAATGAAATCAAAGTTGATATGTGTTATCCCATTTTTGGTCAAAACTGGAATATCAATGTTGTGCGCGTTTCCACCACGAAGAAGCAGCCAGCAAGCGTATACAAGTTGAAGATTTCATTCATAACCCAAGTGCAAAAGCTCATTCGGTATTAAGAAGTTTAAGGTTTCATTCGGCAAAGCCTTATTCGGCAATTCAAGCATAGGTGCCCATCCGGCATTCTCAACACAAGTTCATTCGGCATAATCCTCACCGGACCAAACACATGCCGATCCAACCTTCTCCCCACACTCCACCGGACCAGACCATCTCCTACAACCGGTCAACACTCCTAACACCGGACCAGGTTGGTACCGGACCAATGTCCTACCGGTCCAGCACCACACACTCAAGACCGGACCAAGCTTCGCCGAACCAGATAATTGCCAGTCCAGATTGCTTCAGCCCAAGCCCACCAGCAGCTATAAACATCCAAGACCCCTGCCCCCAGCCTCACTCGATAAATAGAGGGGCAGGGGTACAACAATGAGGGACAAGTTTGAGAGCTCAAGCCTGGAAGGAACTCTCAAACAACTTTAGATACTTGTAATCAAAGCCTTGTACTTATAATCTAAAGAAAAAAGGAGAATAACATATAAAGTGGACGTAGGCACGTTCTGGCCGAACCACTATAAATCTGTGTGTCTTTTACAGTTTAGTCCCTGCTTTTCATATATTTGCATAAATCACCCAAATCACTAAATACAACATAAAATCAACCAACTCATACGACTTTGGGTGTTTGCGGCCATTTTTTACGCAAACATTTTGGTGCTTTCACTGAGAAGAACCAGCTCCCGCTACATCGGATAGAAGTTGAATTTGAAAATCTAAGAGTTCAGATCTAAGAGTTATGACGAGACAAACAAGTAGAAGGCAAAGGCCAGAGAGAAGTGAACACCAAGGAAGTCAAGAGGCTTCCTCAGGAGGGAATCAAGCGTCGCTCTTCATCACTAGGGATGAGATGGAGGCCATGATGAGAAGACAAGAAGAGATGATCCAGAACTTACTTCAACAAATTGGGCAAATTGGAGCACAAATCCAAGGAGCAACTGGGGTTCAGAACGGGGCAGGACCATCTGGCGCAGCACCAGAGCTAGGGGGCACTCACGCAGAGCATGTTGATCCGATCCCGGAAAGTGAGATGGGGGCATCCGAACCACCTGGTAGCAATAGAGGAATGAACGTTCAGCCTGGGAGGCATACACATGAAAACTCCCGCGGACTTAGGGTGCAGGTCGAAGGCAGTGAACGAGAACTACAGCTTGGAGACAATGACAGATTAGCAGAGATGGTTAGAAGAGCTATGAGAGGCGGTTTAGTAAACAGAGACTTGGAAGATGTAAACAGGAGTACATTTTCTTCTGCGATTAGGATGGCTAGGAACCCACCAGAATTCAAGCTACCATCATTGGACATGTACAATGGGAAAACGGACCCCATGGTCCATCTAACGAAGTATATGGGACATATGGAAGTGCTGGGGGCATCAGAGGAGGTTATGGCCCGGTGCTTTCCACTGTATTTGACGGACATTGCAGCGTTATGGTTTAGGCAACTGGAGAGCGGCTCCATAGGAACATGGGCAGATTTAACTGAGAGATTCATGAGGCAATTCAGGGTTCATATTGCGAGACCCAAGAATGTGATGACTTTGGCAACCTTGAAACAGAAAACTGGAGAGACTTTGAGGAGCTTTCTAACGCGATTTAATGCGGCGGCAGCATCAGTGGATCGACCAGATCCATCTATGGTCATGATGGCGGCTGTATCTGGAATAGCTGGTAATACAGAGTTCAAGAATTCATTAACCAAGGACCCGCCTATGAATCTGGGAGAGTTCTATCATGAGGCTGAAAAGTTTCTGCGTTTGGAAGATGCTAGTGCAGAAAGAGAGGAAGAAGATGACGTTTACGTAATCAAGAGCGGAAACCCACCTGGAAAGGGTGCGGAGACTAGCAAAGGAAAAAGAAAGGCTGAGGATAATGATGACAGGACAAAGTGGCTACGAAGAGAACCACGCTTCACCATCTATTCAGAGCTGAATGAGAGTTTGGAACGGATTTATCAGGATACCAAGGGGCAGGTTCCGTATCGTAGACCAATGCGAAGGGATCCAACCTCTGACGAAAGAAAATCAGATAAGTTTTGTGTATTTCATGAATTGAATGGTCATAACACTAATGATTGTAGGCATTTGAAGGACGAGGTAGAAGGGCATATCAGGAACGGTATGCTCCTTCAGTATGTGAGGAGGCGAACTCCAGCGGTGGAGCCAGAGCGACCGCCCTCTACGTCAGCTAGAGGTGACCCTGGATCAAGGCACCATTTGATTATCCATTGATTGCTTGATTAAAATAACGATGAACAGGTCGTAAGCTTCCACTAATGCAATTAAATCGTTTACACATGTACGAGATCGCGAACGATCTCCAGGCATGCTCTGAATGATCATTGACTGCTTCGGAGTGGGAACTAACACTTTGACATCCTTGCTTTGCTTTTGTTTCGATTTGAACATTTGAATTCTTCCTGTTTGGACATTTCTGCTGTAAGGTACTATTGCTTTAACATTTACAATTCTATGAAAAAATTATTTACTTGTATGCCCGTTGGATCGCGAACGGTCCACGAGCACTTATTGCATGGCAACGAACTGCCGAAGTCTTTGATTCGAAAAATTCCCCCAAACAATGACTCCAACACTGATAATATTAAGTCCCCCCCGGGCACACTCATTCGCCTCGAACGACACCCAACTTCGAACAGTCACAATTCGCCTCGAACGGCACTCGACTTCGAACAGTCACAACTCGCCTCGAACGGCACCCGACCGCGAACGGTCACAAACTCGCCTCGAACGGCACAACTCGCCTCGAACGGCACAATTCACCTTACCTCAAATGGCTCGATCGCGAACGGTTGTCATTTGAGGTCCGCCACCTGATCACTGACTGTTACGCCTTACCTCAAATGGCTTGATCGCGTACGGTCGTCATTTGAGGACCACCACTTGACCGCACACTGTCGCACTTTACCTCGAATGACTCGATCACGAACGATCGTCATTTGAAGTTAAGCGCTTGACCTTGAACGGTCCCCACTCGACCGCGCACTGTCGCACTTTACCTCGAATGACTCGATCCCGAACGGTCGTCATTTGAAGTAAAGCGCTTGACCTTGAACGGTCACATTTCACTGCAGATGACTCGATCCCGAACGATCGACGCACGGATTTATGCGCTTGACCGCGCACGGTCGCACTTCACCTCAAATGACTTGATCACGAACGATCGTCATTTGAAGTTAGGCGCTTGACCATGAACGGCCGCGCTTCATCCCAAATAGTTCGATCCCGAACGGTCGTCATTTGGGGCCATATAAAACTATCAAGCTCTTTACAGGTTGTTGACAGGATACGAACATCCAGCTCATGGCATTAAAAAACACGCCTTCCTACCGCAAGACATGTTTTGGGGGGCAAAGTGTTATCCCATTTTTGGTCAAAACTGGAATATCAATGTTGTGCGCATTTCCACCACGAAGAAGCAGCCAGCAAGCGTATACAAGTTGAAGATTTCATTCATAACCCAAGTGCAAAAGCTCATTCGGTATTAAGAAGTTTAAGGTTTCATTCGGCAAAGCCTTATTCGGCAATTCAAGCATAGGTGCCCATCCGGCATTCTCAACACAAGTTCATTCGGCATAAGCCTCACCGGACCAAACACATGCCGATCCAACCTTCTCCCCACACTCCACCGGACCAGACCATCTCCTACAACCGGTCAACACTCCTAACACCGGACCAGGTTGGTACCGGACCAACGTCCTACCGGTCCAGCACCACACACTCAAGACCGGACCAAGCTTCGCCGAACCAGATAATTGCCAGTCCATATGGCTTCAGCCCAAGCCCACCAGCAGCTATAAACATCCAAGACCCCTGCCTCCAGCCTCACTCGATAAATAGAGGGGCAGGGGTACAACAATGAGGGACAAGTTTGAGAGCTCAAGCCTGGAAGGAACTCTCAAACAACTTTAGATACTTGTAATCAAAGCCTTGTACTTGTAATCTAAAGAAAAAAGGAGAATAATATATAAAGTGGACGTAGGCACGTTCTGGCCGAACCACTATAAATCTGTGTGTCTTTTACAGTTTAGTCCCTGCTTTTCATATATTTGCATAAATCACCCAAATCACTAAATACAACATAAAATCAACCAACTCATACGACTTTGGGTGTTTGCGGCCATTTTTTACGCAAACAATATGTTAAGATATGAAATGAAAATATTAGAAGAAGAACTTGTTATTTCATAGGAATCTTATTCTAATATTGCTTCTCAATTTACTATGTTAATTAGTGAAATCAAGACTCATAAAGAAAAGATTGACACATTATCAACAAAAGATCGTTATCTACTATTAAAAATACTAGAATTATATATTCCTAGTCTTAAAACAAATTTAGGTAATGTTACCAAAAATGTTTCTAGTTTTGATAGAGGCGTAGAAAATCTTTCTAAGATTATAGAAAATTCACAATTCATTACTAGTAAAAAGGGATCAGGATATAACAAATTTACAAAAATAAGAACTGGTCCTAAACAGTGTAACTCTCTCGTTACAAATGCCCAGAAGGAAAGCAATAATCTTGAAAAAGTAGTTTTAAAATCTATTAATAAAAAGATAACTGCATATCATTCAAAATCTATTACGATTTGGGTTCTAAAGACAGAAAATTATTTGATTAGAAATAAGTAAAAATCTTTTATGACTTCCATTCATTGGAATAATAATTCGGTTTATAAAGGGAATTCAAAATCCTCATGGGTTTGGCTTCGTAAGATCTAACTATTAGAACCCTAACAAAAGAAGTGGGCACCTACGTCATTTCTGTATTTTTTGCGGGTATCAAATAAGAAAAGAGGAAAATGGATACTTGATAGTGGTTGTTCAAAACATATGACGGAAAACAAAGAAACAATGTCAAACATTATCTACTTAGATGGAGAATATATCGCATTTAGAGATAATCCAAAGGATATATCATCGACAAAGGCGATGTAAGTAATGATGGTACATCTAACTTACCTATTATTTGAAATGTTTTGTTATTTAAGAATTTAAAACATAATCTCTTAAGCATTAGTCAACTCTATGATAGAGATTTCAAAATTACTTTTGAAAATGATAAATGTAATATTTGTGATGGAGACCAAAATTTAATTTTTGAACGAAATCATAAAAGAAATATATATGTTTCAAATATGAAATTAATCATGACATAAATTTATGTTTAATAGCCAAAGAGAATGATCCTTAGTTATGGCATAAGTGATTTTGTTACACAAATTTCAAAGATATAAGTAAATTAACTAAAAATAATTTAGTGAAAGGATTATCAAAAATAAATTATAAAGTAAACAATATTTGTAATGCCTGTCAGTCAAACTAACGAAATCTTCTTTTTAATCTAGGAAAATTGTTTCTGCATTACAATCACTTGAACTATTACATTTAGATCTTTTGGACCTACTCAAGTTTAATAAACTAATCATAATAAGTATGTATTTGTAATTATAGATGAATTTTCAAGATACACATGAACAATATTTTATGAAAACAAAAGTGATACTTTGGAAAATTTTAAAATCCTTGCCACAAGAATAAAAATTTCAAAATTTTAAAAATTAATAACATTCGAAGTGACCACGGTGGTGAATTTTATAATGATTTATTCAAAAATTATTATAACAAGAAAGGAATGTTTCATAATTTTTCATAAAACTCCACAACAAAATGGAGCGGCAAAAAGGGAAAATAGAATACTACAAGAATGCATTAGAACTTTGCTCAATAGTAGTAATTTGCCAAAATATTTTTGGACAGAAGCTGTTGCAACTATCTTTATCTTCTAAATCATGTCTCTATTCGTCCCTTAGCTAAACACACACCATATGAGTTGTTTAATGAAAAAAATCCTAGTACCTCATATTAAAAAAATATTTTTTTTGAAAAGGGTACTTTATATACTAAAATATAATACATATACTTCCATGATATACCTCATTAAAACCTTTCAATCCCCCTGACCTATATGGGTACCTTGCAAGGAAAAAGGGCACATATCATTTGCATATATTAACAATACAACATAGCTGAGCCCGAACCAAGTCGTCAAATAGATGAAGGAGTAAGCAAATAGGAAATACACTCAAAACCATCCATACGAACAACTTGATTTAGCTAAAAAAATTAAAAACAATCTAATACAAAAGTCATAAGAAACACAGTAAAAAAGAAATGCAAACGACACTAGGTTCAAAGCACTGATTTATCACCAACGGGAGATAGAAACCAGCTACTTCACAAAATTAAATCTGAGATAAAATGTCGAACCCTTCAAATCAATAATGACGAAAGCAACTAGACTCAAGTGGATCGAAGACAACCATCCTCAATTGCATTAGGAAGCAGAGCAGAGTTCAAGGAGGGCGATGACTAGCTTTTGGATTTGTAGCAATGTTAAAGTCCACTAAGGTAAGTTTTAACTCTTGACTTATAATTTGAGACTTTAATCTGTGCTGGATTAGGAACTTGCAGTCTTGAATTAAGAGATTGAATCTCACTTTAGTGGGCATTTCAATGCCTTTGAAGAACCGATTATTTCTTTCACACGAAATATTCCAAATAAGGGAAGTAAACGTAATGTTAGTTATCTGGTTGGATAATGAGATACTTTTCTGTTTTTGGAAAAAGTTTTCCAAGATTAGATTGATATCAAAGGTGTTTTCGAGATTAATCTTTAGTTTGTTTATTTTTTGAAATGGTACTTTATATACATCATGTTACTGGAACAACATATCATATGTCAATAAAAAGTTTCAATCATGCTACGCAAGTTTCGAACTTGTGACCTCTCGTGCCAAAGCCGAATCACTTAACCACTTGGACAATGGCGATTCATAGCATCTTCTAGTAATCTTCTTGAGTAGATGCAATTATAAAATAGATGATCCTTGTCTTCATTTTGATATAAGCACATCACACAAGTTTGATCTATATTAGCATTCCATCTACTGATTCGCTCTTCAGTATTTAATTTGTTTAGTTTTGCCATAAGAGCATAGACAGATATCTTTGAGCACAACCTTTGTCCCAAATTATCTTTGTCCAATTTAAAATAGCAAGTTTGCATCATATATAATTCCATGCTGATTTCATAGTGAATAGTCCATTGCTGTTAGGAATCCAGTACCAGAAGTCTTGTTGCATTTGCTTATGAATAGTTATGTTATCAATTAATTGGTGCATTTGTGAAGGAACATAATCAATATAATTTTTCCACTGATTATCAGAAATTAGCATAGGTTACAACCACCAAAGACTGACATTTTGTTCCATCCAAATTTATCAATCAAAGAGGAACCATCAATCCATGGGTCAAACCAGATATTAGTGTTTTCACTGTTAACAATTTTTCTGTCAATAAGACTTTTACACCATTACCTGGCTCGTAATAGAGATTTCCAAGTGTATGAAGCATTGTTGTCCATAGTAGCAGTCCAAAAATTAATATTGCTATAGTACTTGTTACGAATCCATTTGGCCTAAAGAGAATCACCTTGAATATATGTCCATAAAAGTTTTGTTGCCACTGCTTTGGCATTTTCATCAATTCTTCTGATTCCAAGACCACCCTCGCCTTTTGTTTTACAAACATCATTCCAACACATTTATGAGCCTTGGATTTCCATAAAAAGTTAGCACAAAAAGAATTGATTTTCTGAATAATTTTCATAGGGAATCGAGTGATTTGTAGCCAAAATTATATCATAGGGAAAATGACAGTTTTAATAAGTTCTGCTCTTCCACTAATATTGAGCAGCTTACTATGCTAATGAATGAATCTTTTATTGATTTTGTCTATTAACCAACCAAAACCCCTTGCTTTTAATTTATTGTTGGATAAAGTGATGCCCAAGTACATGATTGTCATATTTCCAATATTGATATTAAGAATGCCTGCAATTTGATGTTTATTAGTTGCACCTTAACTAAAAAAAGAGTGGATTTGTTTGCATTAAAATCAAGATCAAATAAGTTCTTCAGGTCTAGAAAAATGAGATGAATGCTTTCAGCATTCTTCATGGTAGCTTTAGCCAAGATTAGAATATCATCTGCATATAATAAATATGTGATCATTGGTTCAGTTTGGTATATGGGAACAATATTACCTTTCAAGTATTCCACATCAAGATTTATAGAATGGAATCCATGGCAATAGAAAATAAATATGGCAAGAGAGGGTCCCCTTGTCTTAATCCTTTCGAGTTGTTAATGAATCCATAAGGGGAACCATCAATTAAAACCGAAAACGTAGGAGTAGATATGCATTCATATATGAGGTTAGAAAATAACAAAGGGAAACCCATAGATATCAGCATATGATGAATAAATTCTCTACAGATTTTATCATAAGCTTTATTAAGATCAATTTACAGGCACAGGTTGTTAGAATTTTTCCTATTGAATCCTCTGACCATTTTATATGCTAGCAGGGAATCCTCAAAAATAACTCTACTAGGAATGAAATCATTCTGATTGTAAGAAATAAGATCGTTCATATTATCTTTCATTCGATTACACAAAAGGTTGGCTTAGATTAATATGAGACATAGCATAGCGAAATCAATCTATAATCTATCATATCAATCGCATCAGGTTTTTGGGTACAAGGCGGATAAAAGTATGGTTGATTTCTCTAATAATTTTCCCGATTGGATAATACCATTCACAGCATTCCAGATACCGAATTTAATTTGTTCCCAATGGATTTTATAAAACTTTGAGTTAATATCATCTGGTCCAACGGAGCTGTTATCATTAATCTAGAAAACTTCTGCTCTAATTTCCTCTAGCTGAAATGGTTTGCACAATTATTTCTTGCATTGTCAGATAGGATTTTCTTGCATGTTATGCTTGGAAATTGGTATGTAGCTTGAGATGATAAGAACAGATCAAAAATGTAGATTATAACTTGATGCACGGTTTTTTCTGATGCCGATGATCATGTACCATTATATTAAGAATGAATTTACCCCATTTAAGTTTAAGGAAATTGATTTTTCTGAAAAAAATTCAGTTGGTTTATCCCCTTTAATAAGCCAATTAATTTTCATACTTTGTTCATTTTCTACTGCAATTGTTCTCATAATAGACTAAATCTGCTCATATTTTGAAGTGTATTGTTCCAATAGACTGTCATTCAAAGGATTTCGAACTAATTGATAATACATCTCATTAGTCTCATCCTTCAGTTTAACAACAACATATATATGTTGCTTTTAATAGTTGCCTATTTCTTTGGTGCAGCCTTAATAGATTTCAGCTTGCATAGGAGCATGTGGAGCGGATTGCTAGAGTACTCTTGCATAAAAGCAACATGAATAGAGGAATGATATCCCACTTAGAGGTGCCAAGAATTATTATACTTGAAAGGTAATTGAATTCTCATTTTATAATGTAATATAAGATTTATCATGATGGGGGTATGATCACTCAAAGAATGGTTACCAAAATTTATACCAAAGTGATTAAATTTATCCAACCATAAATTGTTAACAAAAACACGATATATCTTACTATGGATTGAAAACCAGGGGCCTCCTCTCCATGTAAAAAAATTACCTGTAAAATCTGGCTCCACCAGTTTGGAGATAGAAGCAGTCTATAAATTCTTGTTCACCCATCGAGTTAAAGGAACCATTATTCGTTCTGTCATTAGGAGCTAAAATGGCATTGAAGTCGCCTACCACAATCCATAGTAGTTTAACACTCTTGGACTGCTATACAATATATTTCCACAACTTCTTAGGCTTCACATCTTCATTGAAAACATAAACCGTTGTGCATAAAACACTAATACCACTTACATTATGAAGAATGCAAGAAATGTATTGGTGATTAGTCTGTAAAATGATATTCAACCATTGAGTAGAGTCCCATATGATTAATATACAACTTTTCTGATCATTAGATATATTATGAGAAAAATTCCAAGTATTTGATATTTTGGTCATAATTCTATCAATATTATCTATAGAAAGTTTATTTTCAAGAATGCCGATAAAGGAAAATCTGTTACCATTCACGCTATGCAATATTTCTAACTGTTTGGCAGGGGCATTCATTCCCCTAATTTTCCAAAAGAGGAACTACATCTATTGATTATTTTTAGGGTTGCTACTACCTTCAGGGGAAGTAACTGTCCCCGATGTCTTTTCATTTTTTATTTTTGCCTTTTAGTTGATTAACTAAGTTAACCCATATAGGATTCTCAATAACATCAGAATTGGTAATGGCCAAAAATTCGAAAGGAGTTTCCTCCGTCCTTGTTTTCCGAGTTGCTCTTGTTCTAGAGTTAAGCAGAGACTCAGAGTTCTGGTTGGCACTTACAGAGTTCGAGGATGGATCCGGAGGCATTTCATTCATCTCAACTATGCTACTACTCGTTTCCTTTGTACTATTATTTGATGTGTGTAATGCGTTATCCAATTCTATAGACATAAAATTTTAAAGCGAATTTGTATTAATTGTCGAATTTAGGATATTCAATTGGACATTTTGGGATGTAACAGTAAAATTATCTTTATAATGCTTGTTGTTGTCATAATTTGGAATGATGTGGTTAATACTTTCCAGTTTTGGGTCGTCTGAACTCATTTCAACATCTGTTCCTTTTGAGCTGCTTTCCTGGTTATTAACCATGTTGGAATCAATATTCATATCTGAACTGGCTGTCGATAGGTTATGAGTATTCTCTTTAGGCATCCATACTTTAGTAAATTGGCAATGATTTTCAGCGTGAATTGGGGAAAATAGTTGGTTTCCATTCATATGTTACTTCTTGCCAAATAATTTCTTCCTTCTCGGTTATAATAGTGATTTTATTCAAAAACTTAAACGAGTTATTAACTTCAATTAACACTCTAGCATAGGCAATTTTATGATAGCTTCCATGAATTTATCCAACTTGATGGGGGAGCCAAGCACTGAGGCAATACGACTAATCCCCTCTTCCGTCCAGTAATCAAGAGGGAGATTATGGAAACGGATCCAAATCGGAATGGAATGAAGAAGTTCTTTGTTGAGCTGCATTCCAACAGACCACCTCTTCATCATCATTAACTTTTTATTGTAGTAGTAGGGACCTCCTTCCAGAATTCTATCACAGTCTTGCTTTTTGTAAAATTTAATAATATAAAATCAATTTCCTTGGAGTAAATCTAAAATTCATCTAGTTTCCATACTCTATTAATATAGTCTTTGAAACATGGATAATATGGCTTAGGACCAACCACATAGACCACAATGGCATTATCCCACTGTTTTCAAGCATCTTGAACAACCTCAACAAACATCTTGGCACATTGCATAGGGTTAAATTCGTGGGGATGATAGAATTTTATCAGGATAGAAACGGGAACATTATTACCCTTAATGAATTCATTCCATGCCCGACAAGATGAAGTGGAAAAATTCCACTTGTTGGCAGCAGGTCTGTTAACATATTGATAAGGACGATCAAAGTTACCATTAGGGATAACGAAATTTTGATAAACATTATGCTAAGGGGACGATCTTATGTTCTTATGCTGTAAGTCATGGGGAATGGGATTAGAAGACCGAGGCTGATGCAAAAAATTAGATTGATGTTTCTATTTGAGAGAACCGGAGTAAAACCATCATCATCAGCGACAGTTTGACTAGAAGGCGGTATCAGAAGGAAACCTGTAAGAGTATCCGGGAGGTAAGGAGGCGGGTCCAGGGAAGGAGAGACCTGTCGGCTACTACGGTTGGAAGAGGACGTCATAGAAGAAGCTAACAGGAAGGCACGAGGCAAATAAGGAGAGGTGATAGGGAGAAGGTCATCGGTAGAAGGAAATCAGATCGGAAACGACAAAGGCAGAGGCGAGCGGCTGCTCTCCCTGGGGTTTCTTTTCAGATCCAACTCATGTAAGTGAGTAGGGAGGCAATGGTATTTTTCACCCAAACAACATTTTAATAATTGTTTTTCTTAAACTCCACTCCGTAGAGTAGGGCCTTAACCTAGCTAGTCGAACCAGAGCTAGGAAATGGGTGGTTAGCCTGCTTAGTAGGAAGAATTCATTTCCATGAACATGTTTTTTCGGGATTATGGGAAACAAAACTTCCCGCCTTGAGGGAGTAGGGCAGAAGGGTATCGAATTATTGGATATATATTCGAAACGAAGTAAAGCATATAAAATATATAATAAAAAACAAAAGTAATAGAAGAAACACACAAGTTTCTTTTGAACCTCTTCTTCATGAAGGGTTACATCTCTTAAATAAAGAGTTGCAGTTCTAGCTTTTCACCATTTCTTTTTACGAATGATTACAACTATTAAACTCTATATAAAGCAAATTATTTCATGTTTTCATCATCAATTCTATTTGCAATTCTCTCTATCTTTACTATTGAACTATCAAGCGTTCAATGCCAAACTACTTTATATTTTTGATCACACGATCATTCAAGAATATTTTCTTGTGATCAAAATCACTTCCTTTCTTCACAAACTACATGACATACCACAAAGAAGAAGATTATAGTAAGGGTGAACGTTATTGAATTATCAATGCTATTCAGGAGCATACTCAATCAAATACATTTCTGCTATGTATAGTCGAAGTCTTGTTGTAGTATCCTCAGCCAGTTGAAGTCCTATTCGATTGTCTAGGCAGTTAAATTCCTATTCAACTGCTTAGGCGGTGTAATACTTGTTCCTTCAGGTTAAGTGAGGATATCGATTTAATCCAAAAGGAGTCTAGGACTGGACGTAGAACGGGAAGTTCAAACCAGTATAAAAATCTTTGGTGTCATTTGCTTTATTATATTTTACTTTTATATTTATATTCTGCACAAGTTTATAACTTAGATAATTGTTTATATTACATGATCCTTAGTCACTTTCATATATAACCTAAATTTTATGAGTATAATCCATATATTCACATTGTAATGTTGTAAAATAAATCTATCCTTTAAAAGTTGTTAGAAATAAAAGTTATATTATGATGTATTATAATTTTTTGAGATAAATGAATTACACATTTAATAAAAATTATTATTTATGCATGTGTTTTTGTGAATGTGATATTCTTGTAAATAAATTAAGTTTTCCCATCATATATATAGACATTGTATGAATATTGGGTTCGTCGTATATTTAAAATTTATTAAGTGAATGAAAATAATTCAGCTAAACAAAGATGCAAGGAATCATAAATACATTGACTTTCCAATAAGATATGAATGTGTGGAATAAGAAAAAAAAAAATATTGACAAAGAAGTATACAATTATAAAATTTTACTACGTGCACCCAACTTTTGGAGAAAGATTTTACCTACGTATGTTGTTAAACATAGTAAAAGGACATACAAATTATAGACATAAGAACTTTTAATGGTACAATTTTCGATGATTTCTAATTTAGTTGTATGACATGTGGTTTATTGGAAGATAATAATGAATGGAATGGTTAAGGATGTCAATAGATACATTAAAAATTCAAAATTCATCTGCATCCATATTCAAAAAGCAAATAAATAGCCGATATCCATAAAAATGGATATGAAGGCATCCGCATCTAAAATTTATCTATTCGGTTTTTTTAGATTATAGTTTATTTTATGTGTCTTTTCACGTAGTGAGAGATATTTACTTATTTTTTTATTAAGTCAAAATTTATATTATACGCATTTAATTATTAAGTGCTCAAAATTATTTATTATCATTATATTTGTTGGCTTATAATATTTTTATAACCAATAGGACTGAAAAAATGGATTAAATAACAAATTTATATTTATATTGGTTGACTTATCGATTGCTACCGGACAGGATAATTATTCGATATCCATGCGTATCCACGGATGTAGATATCCAATTTTCGAAAATGTTTTCAGACGCAAATGTCAATATGGGAGTATACGAATTCCATATGTCTCGGTTTATAGGCCTAGGAATGGTGTTATTATGGAAGATGGTCATCTAGGAAAT
Organism: Allium cepa; assembly: GCA_030765085.1. Taxonomy (NCBI): domain Eukaryota; kingdom Viridiplantae; phylum Streptophyta; class Magnoliopsida; order Asparagales; family Amaryllidaceae; genus Allium; species Allium cepa. The sequence continues at coordinate 9,081,290 of CM060941.1, forward strand.
CATTATGAGAAATGGTTATTACTTTACCCTCATATGTGAAATTTCAAATCCATGGGGCTTTCGAATAATCATTGGAAGTTGTTATCTGATGATATTTTATGATTGCAAAGAGCACCTTTAAAAGACAGTATGCTAATGTTGATAGAATACCAATTGCAGAATTATATGTTTTATGAAACTGAGAAAATTATAAAGAAGAGAAATTAATCACTAAAAGAATATCCTATGCATCTCTTTCCCGACTTGATGGTGCATAGAAAATTTTAGAATGAGGAGCAATTGTAGAACCTTAATGCACTTCATGAAGATTTTATAAATATGTTATGTTATTTTAAAAGTTCAATAAATGAAATATTCAATGAAGTCATACATGAAGTTGATAGTGGTTCTAGTGGTTTTTTTTCGTTTATGGTAGTGATGGTACTGGAAAACATTTTTATGAAAAACAATAATATCTAAATTAAGATCAGAATGTAAATTATTTTGGGTACTGCAACATCAGGTATAGAATCACCAGTACTACTAGGTGGCAGAACTGAAAACTCACGTGTATCGACCCGGAATTTCACTGCTTTGATTAGTGAATATTTATTTAATTTTAAAAATTCAATATGTAGGTTTTATAATGAAAACAAGCTCATTTTAATTAATAATGATGTTAAAATCATTTTCAAAATTTGTTTACCAAATTAAATAGTTTGTAAAAAAATAGAAAACGTGACCGAAAACCTTTTTCCGAAATTTCGACCTTTCGACACCGGAAAGCTATCTAGAACGTTGTTCGTCTTTGTGCACCATTTATACATATACATACATACACACACAGATATATATATATATATATGTATGTATATGTATATTCACCTCTTGTCACATCTTAGATTGTAATCATTAATCATCATTATCTCTTGTCACGTCTTAGCTTTAATTAATAATCTAACTTATATATATATAATGATGTGACAAGTCATGGATTAAAAATAGTAAATATATATTATGACATTTGATGTGATATATATATGGATTTAATGTGACAAATCTTTGTTTTAAAAAGAATATATATATATATATATATATATATATAAAATAGAGAGTGATGTGATAAGGCATGGTGATATGACCTCTCAATATCATGACATGTTAGTATATTTTTAAATCCAAGGGTAAAAGGTAATTTTCTCTCTCCTCTCTGTTTATAAATACCTACATACATCTCTCTTAGTCATTTTAATTTCCAAATTCATTTTCCTAACCTCTCCATTCCATTTATGTCCTTCTTCCTCTTAAAAAAAGAAAAGAAAAAAAAAAGAAATCCGTAGAAAACAAGTTCAAAATCCACTCAAATATTTCCCATTTTCGTCCTACTTCCTCCAGCCATAACTTCCACCTTACTGCTCCAAATCTTGATTTTATTCTTATCAAACCGTACACAAATCCAGTGGCTACAACTTTCATGTTGACCACTTCCTCAGGTTTTGAATCTAGCTATGTCAAAAATGCTTGACTTTAAGACCCATTTTCGAACCTATCTTTTGACCATAACATCCCAAAAGTTGATCCAAATCAAGCGATTCTTTTCTTGAAATGATAGAGAAATGAATTTTATAAAGCTTTTCTGTTGACTACTTTTCTAAATTTCGAGAGTAAAATGGTGAAAAGCCAAGAGCAAGGTGACCTATTTTCGGGTTACTTTTTGGAGTTGTGAAGCTTTTCAAGTTCTAAAACATTTCAAGATTAGGCTTTAGGTGAGTAAATTATTAAATTTTTGGGAAAGATCTTACCTTTGTATGTTTATTAGTTATATGGTTATATATATACATACATACATACATATGATGTGTTTGGATTATGATATGGCTTGGATGTTTTGTGCATGTGCTAACTTGTAGTTTAGTATTTGATTTGAGATAGATGGTTAGGTGATGTGTTTGGATATAACTGTAGGGATTTTACTACAATATGATGATGATGTGATTTGGCATCTTTCATATATGCTAAAATTATGGTTGAATTGTATGGAAGATAGGAACTTGAATTGTTAGTAAGGGACTTGAGATCCATTTTGAAAATTTAATCGTTTACTAGTTTTGATTTAGTAAATGTTTTATTTAAATTCTAACTCAACTTAAGGTTTTCAAAAACCTTTTATTTTATGTACTAAAAAGTAATCCAAATTAAGGTTAAAATTGTAGATGGTAACTTAGAGAAGTTATTCTAAATTATTGCGTTCATAGCGATTGTCGCTATGGTTGTTTTTCGAAAAAGTTTGATTTCTAACTTTAAAGTTTTCTTTTAAAAATGATTTGAAAACCTATTTTCAAACGTAATTAGAAACACCTAAGTTAATTATAACTTGATTAAGTATGTTTAATAATTAATTAATTTATTAATTAAGGATAATTATTTATTAATTAACCAGTAATCAGGTTAAGTAATTAATGATAATTAAGTAAGTTATTATGAAGTTTTGATCAAAAAATAATTAAGTTAAAAAGGGTAATTATTTTTATTTAATCAGGTTTAATTATTTTAATTATTATTTAATTAAATTTGAATTATTTAATCAATTATTATTAATTAAAGATTAATTATTTACTTAATTATTACTTAATTAGTGATTAATTTTAACTAAGTGTTTATTTGTTTAAAGTTTAATTATTAATTTGATTTTAATTAATTAAGACTTAATTATGATTTGATTTTGATTATTTAAGATTTATTTAAGCTTTAATTATATTATATTATGATTTAATTACTAAAAATTATTTTAAACTTTATCGGTTATGTTTTTTGGGTTCTTTTCTAAGTTGTTTGATTTTAACCAAAGGATCTCTTGTCCATGATATTAAATAGACAAACAACTATGAATAAGTTAGAATGTGACTTCTTGTGTTTCATGGACATTCATTAGCAGAATAAAACACCATTCTACTATAGGGTATTTTTTTGGATATTTGGACATGTGTTTGGCAGAATAAATCCTTGTTCTGCTATTAATTGATCAAAATGTTTTGAACATCTATTTAGTAGGATAAATCACCATCCTGCTATTATGTTTTTAGACATGTATATGCTAGTTGAGTTGTATTGACATGTTATTCTTTGATTTGATAATTGGTTGGATTTACATATATGTTGGCCTATGTAAATAATTGGTAAGTGCCTTGGAACTAAATTAAAATAAAATGATAACTTAAATCAGTACCATTGAGACTGCTAAGCCTCACTTGGAAGTTATAAAGTTTGGTTTTGAATTTACTTTAATTCTTTAATCAATTTGAGACAAAGGGATTATAAATGGTTTTTCAAGTTATGTAATTTTTATAAAGGTATTTATAAATGATAAATTGTGTATAGAAAGGGGTTCTACTATCGGAAAGGGTTATTAAGGTGTTTTACAAATAATGTTTTGTAAATTTTATTTTTAAAGGAGTATAGAAAGGTTTATATAAAAAAGTTTTAAAATAAGAAAAAGGTTTATAAATCATTTCAAAGATTTGGAAAGAGGTTTATAAATTAACTTAAAGGTTTGTAAAAGTGGGTTATAACTTTATTTTGAAAGCTATAAGTTAATTGAAATATGAGATGAGCATTCGAAAAGGGAATTTTTAATAAAGGATAAACAGAATGTTTTATCTAGAAGAAATGTTTGGTTATTTAATATGGGATTTTTAAAAAAGAAAAGTTTGAAAAGTTTGTAAATATACTTATACTAATAAGATAAGTATAAGATTTATTTCAAGGCATGAAAAGTAAAATGTTTTGGTAATATACTTATAACATTGAGATAAGTATATAAATATTTACCAAGTATAAAAGGAAATATAAGGGGTTAGGGAATAGTGTTTTGAAAGGATCTTGTGATCAGGTTTTATAAAGTAGTTTTATTAATTAAAGAGAATTAATGAAGGCATAATGGATCCCATATGGAAATTAAACCATTGGATGTTTGTTTATTTGATAGTCAAATAACCAACTATCAAATCTGGACAAAACGTGACTTAGGAAATATCTAGAAGAAATATGGAAATTATATGGTACAGTTACCGTCGAAGGTGTTATATTGTACGTATAAACTCATTTCGTTCTTCTAGGATGAATGATAAGAAAATCCGTACACAAAGGTTAGGAGGGTGAACTCTGCTCTTATCATTTGTCTATTTATTTCCTAAAGAACCACGGTTGAGTTTATCATAAATATCGAAAGTTGTTTCGAAGAGACCGAGATCGGATATGCTATCTGAAAACCACTTCGATCCAACTCAAGTGTTTCGAAATGAAGACATCTTGAAGCATGGGATTGAAGACATCTTGTTGTTTCGAAATGAAGACATCTTGAAGCATGAATAATTCAAGATGTCTTCATTCCGAGGGTGGTTCCAAAATGGATGTTGTACAAGTAGTGCCTTCGTTTTGTCCTTATCCTGGACAACTTGTATGGATGAATGCTAGAACTGCATTCCTGCCTCGAGGGCAGTGTTAGCATTCCAAGAGGGATTTCTATTCAGAAAGGTAAAACATAGCCTCAAACTTCATCAACTGGGAATGACTAAAATAGAGAAGATGCAGCAAGGCTATTTGGGTTGCACCCATTAGGGTATGTTGTCACCCTTCTAGATATGATACATCTACATATTTATGGATTGGTTGTGCACGAGAGCTCGATATAAATAAGGTTGTAAAGCAACCGGGGTGATGACATATTCAGAACTATCTTGTAAGGGGTAGGCCGGTCTTGTGTTGGCAGGGGTCATTAGGTACAATCACGGTACATTTTCTAGACGGGTAATGTGATGGACGATACCCTAGTAGCCCCGTCATTAGTTGGAATACATTCTCCAATACGAGCTTTACAGTTTTAGTTGTGTATTAAATATGTTGGAACGTGAGATGCAAGCATTTCGGCTATTTTAATAATTTACTTTGAACCCTTAGACATTATTATAATATCATTGAATTTCTATAAAATTGTTTTGGTTATTGTAAGATAAAAAATCATCGGTGTTTATGTGCGGCGTGGTTTTACGAGATAATATTGACTTTAAAGAGTTTTAAAAGTAAAAATTCGGTTATTTTGAGTTTACTCACACCAGATCCATATCTAACCTGGGGTTTTATTTTCTTTCCCTAAAACTCCTGGGTGCTCAAATTTTTACGAGCAGCCAAGCAGTTTAGGTTTCTACGAATGCATTTTTTGTAGGAGCTTGGAGGAGGAGACTTCATCGATAGATAGTTATCATATAGTTCCGTTGTATATTATGCAGTCTAAATTTGTATATAAGGACATGATGTTATAACTGTCCTAAGTAATAAATTTTCATAGTATGACTATGATGTATCACTTGTAAATGACTTTGTAAAGTATTAGGGGATTAATATATGTTATTCCGTTGCGTTGTGAGATTTTGTGTTTGTTCTTAGTTCTTCCATCTTCTTCTTTCTTCCCCTTAACGATCGGTGTTTTTTGACACTTGAATACTCGGCATGTAATATAGTGGACGTATTAGTGTCGATTTTCGAGAACCAAAAAGCCAGGTACATTACATCAAGTTTTAAAATTCCATTTAACTCGGATGAGGAGCCTATTTATCATGCCTAAGGAAATCTTCATTTGGTAAGCTAATAAAAATAACTGGTCTGATTATATGGGATGAAGCAACAATGACACATTGAAAATGCATAGAAGTAGTAGAAAGAACATGGAAAGATGTAATGGAACAAACTGAAAATGGAAACGGTGGTGTTCTTTTTGACAGTAGTCCAATTCTACTCAGCGGCGACTTTAGACAAATTTTGCTGGTTGTTGATAAAGGTAGAAGGGAGACAATTGTTAGATCATAGATTAACTAGTCGCATTTATGGAGAAAATGTAACATATTCAAAAAAATTAATTTAAATCTATGAGTAAAACTATTTTTAAAAATAACTATAGTAAATTAATATGTAGTTGTAAAAAATAATATTTTACAACTTATTTAAAAATGTTGTTAAAACGGAACTATGACAAGCTTTATAGAATGAACATTGTAAAAAAGTAAACATCGTTGTTGAAAACATTGTAAAAAGATTATTTTACTACACTTTTGTTGAAAACATTGCAAAAATATTGTTTTCACAACATTTTTGTTGAAAACATTATAAAAGGGTTTTTTGTAATGTTGAAAAAATAAACATTGTAAAATAAACTTTGTAATAAGTTATATTTGTTGTAGTGTTACCTATAGCCCTATTTTGACCTAGCTCTTACACAAATTTGTTAAGAATTTTTTTTGCACAAAACATAACAAGGATAAAAATGTTATGGAGGCCTGTCTCGGGATCTTAAATCACCCAAGTTAGAAAGGGAGAATAATTAATAAAAATAATAATATTTGAACACAAATAATGGTGATGATAATTCCACACAAACCAATCAGAAGAACAACACATATGATTTCACCCTACCACTCTTTATATTGATTTTCAAAAATAATTTTTTATAATTAATCTATCATATAAAAGTAATTAAAAATATAGAATTAATAGCCTAATTAGGAATGGAGACTTAATTTATATGGTAATGATTTTTTAGTGTTTCAAGAAGAACAATTAGAAATACCAATGACTTTTCCATATTTTTTCAGTCTTTTTTAGGCTATATTATTACAATCAATTATTCAGTGCCTAAGTTAATATGTATATAACAGGAAAAAATTAATTATCCAATTAGAGAGAGAAACAAGCATATCGATATATGTCTATTAATTAGGGGAAAATCTCAATTTACTCTTTCCTTCTTTTATATGTTTATTCCTCTTCTAAATATGATTTTTTATCAACTAAATTTAGCACTCTATCTTAATGTAAAATCATATATCTGCAACATATACTCGGTCTCCACCTTCAGCCAAATCGTCTATTCAAAGTGAAAAATAAGATAGTGAAAGCATCGAATAAAGCACACAATTCTATCATCTTTAGATCAATTACCACTTACTTCTTCTCAATCACTCCAAATCACAACCGGCTACCATCGCCTATAAGTGATGCATCTTCAACCACAAGATACACTGCATTATTTGGCCTTAAAAGAATTTTTAATACCACAAAGACCTCTATAAAGTTTTCAAGGATTTTCCAACTCAACACCCATTTACCACTTGATTTGAGCTCTCCATAGAACCACCATTAATACTTTAAGTATCATCAACATGAAGCCCACTATCGAAATATGATCATTAATTCGACCATAAAAAGTAGTGCACACATTATCCTCTCCACCCACCTATGGAATTGTCTCTTAAACAGTCACTCGCTTCTAATTGTCGACCACATGACCAACTTGTTTATAAAATTTTCCATCCTTTAGTACTCTTCTCATCACAATATGAAAATTTTGCATCACCCTTAAAACGACAACTAGAGTCTTATAAGTGCGACTACAGTGGTCCAACTAACCAAGAGAAATAAGATTTTACGAAATAGCAGGTATATATCTCATGCCCGAGACCTCTCTAATCACGCCATCATGCATATGACATCGAATAGATCCAGTATCACAAAGTAGTAGCTCTACTCCATAAGAGGTCCTAATCAGGCCGATGATCTTCTCTTAAGAAGAAAAGCATCTCACATCACTACACGTATAAAAACTAGCACTAGAATCCATCTTCCAAGGCTTAACATTGCTAATGAGGACATCACAGGGAGTATAACTATCGCTACCTTCAGCTATGCCCTATCATGTATCGATGTCGTTGTCACTTTATATAGCCTTTTTTTGTTCCTTTTATAACTTCACATTGTTGAGTATATGACCTTTTCTAAGATAATAATAAAAAATGATACTTTTTGACATAGCTTTACCATTAGCGTTCTTATTCTTTTGTATTGTATCTCATATTGATTTCCTTAGCACCATGGCCTCATCTTGAACCAATTTCAAGATTGCCCCATTCCTTTTAAGCTCTCCATTCAAGGGACAACTCTAGATAGCATCCAATATGATATTCATTAATACTGGAGTTACTCAATGACACAACCAATGTTTCAAGAATCCCTAAAAGTGAACTCATCGATAGAAGGGCCATTAACCCATCACCAAATTTGACATCCATACTTGTTAACTGATTTATTACATCTTGAAATTCATTCAAATGTTGTATCATGGACTTCTCTCCATCTAGACTTAACTAAATCAATTTCCGAACAAGAAAATCCTTACCAGTAGCTCTTTTCGACTGATGTAAAGACATTAACTTGTCAATAAAGCCTACGTAGATTTAAAACTAGCCATATGGTGAAAAAATCGATCTTCAAGGTACTTTTGAAACAAAGCAACTACCTTCCTTTCCATCTTCTTCTATTTAACCTCATTTATATTTGAGGATCTTTTCCCATCACCTTCAATCGGTTCATGATGATCGTTGATATATAAAACATCCTCCATCTTAAGCTTTCAAATACGCCAATTTTTTCGATTCCAAAACGCAACCTTTGAAAAGAAAATTACGTTGGACATCTCAATAAATATCCAAATCCAAAATTGCCCTTAGCCATGCAGTGATTTAGCTCCGATACTAATTTTTTAGGATTAGTGTTACATAAAACCTAGCAAAGGATAAAAACGTTACAGAAGCATATCCTAGAATCTTATATCACTCAAGTTATAAGGGAAGAATATTAGATTAAAATAATAATATTTGGACACAAAGAACAATGATGATTCCACACTAACCAATCAAAAGAACAACACACAAGATTCCACTCAAACATTCATTATATTGATTCTTAAAAAAATTGTTTACAATTTGTCCGCCATATAAAAGTAAACAATACAAAAGTTAGAATCGATAACCTAACTGAGAAATAAGCATATTCACATTTTCCTAATAATTAAGGGAAATCCTACTCGACAATTTCTTTCTTTGGGACATGCATTTCCTTTTATAAATGTGATTTTTTGATCACCTAAATTTAACAGTATAATGGAGCTGATATAAGTTAAAAGACTACTTGCTTTTAAAATAATGCCTGTTGTATGCATGAACTAATGAAGATGTGTTAAAATTATGAGAATGTAAATGGTCAGATAAAGTTAGGTATAATTATCTTATATGTTTGATTTTATGTTGGGAAAACTATTTTTTGTATAGTTGTTAATTGTCAACTTGGGTTTTCATAAAAGACAAGATTGAACTATGAAAGAGTTTAATTCCAAGCTTGAAATGTCTATAAATGTGAGGGTGGTGGAAAAAATTACACCTTTGGATTTCTTTCCTTTTCTTTAAAAACAAAAAGAAGAAGAAAGGACCAACAATTTACCTAAGAAAATTGAATGTCAATTATTTAATTTAGATTTAAAGTGTTTAATATACATTCATTTCTTTGTATCTAAAATATGCAATTTTTTGGTATAAACTTGAGTGTGGTGAAAAAGATCAAAAATTTCATATGAGACAAATCCCTTAGACGAGACAGATGTTGACGTTGGCTAAAAAAACGAGGCAATTTGGAAATGGTTTTGCCATAAATCATTTGACCAATTTAGGAATGAAAAACTTAAAGTGGTTTGATTGTTTTTACACGAAGCATGTGCAATCCTTATGTGGTCCTAATGTTCCTAAGAAAGAATAACAAACATACTAAATATGTTGAAAATGAAGGAACTAATGTATTTCTTTGGAGTTTTTAAAAATATTATTAATTATGATGTGAGACCTAGTTTAAACATTGTAATTTCTATAATAGTGTATAGTGGAAGAAGAATAGACTTCTATTTCACACCTAAACAATTAAGAAATTGGAAAAATGAGTGATCTCATTTATCAAAGAGAACTTAATGGATCCCCTTTAAAGTATATTGAGTGGAAATTGGTTCTTGAATGTCCGGAATGGGCCTCGAGCCTAAAGGAGAGAAAAACGAGATGAACATCCATTAGTGGTCAAATAAGGCAACATGATTACTCTTTTGGTTTGTATTTTTTTCATTTTCATTTAAAATTTCATGTCTTTTTTTTATACCTAGCATCATTCAAGTAAGAATTATGTTTTAAAATCTTGATATTTCATGGTGGATGAAAACCTTAGCTCTCTAGGGTTTACTTAGAAGTTCTTCTTTGTTTTCTCCCTTCTTTTTTATTTTTCAATCTTTATTCCCTTTTCTTCTCGGTTTCGATCCTTTATGTCTTTCTCCTCGTTATTTTATAATGAATGGCGAGATAGTTAGTGATGCTACTAATGTTGATGTTAAAGGCAAACGTATTGAAATGGAGGGTGTATTGGCTTGGCTGATGCCAATTCAGGTGGATGGAAAAAGGTGGTTAATCATAAGCGAAAAGTTTCTTCTAGTGCTTCTATTAGTGGATCACGTCAACAGAACTCATCTTCACATCGATTCTATAAATTTCCTATCAGCTCAAATGCTAAGAAAGTTTCCTATAGTGATGCTATTAAAGTGTTTCCATGTACATGTTTGCAGGAGGTCTCACTCAAGTATATTGATCCAATTTGTGCTAATGGAAAGAGCAGACCGTCTTCTGATGTTATTAAGCAGGTAGAGAGAGGATGGACTAATTGTCTTCTTCTTTATATTATGGGTCTTAGGCCCTATTATATACAACTTCAAAATTACATTAAAAAGGTCTGGAAAATGGAAGGAGACTCCTTACACTTTAAGGGAAATGGTTTTTTCGTTATTAGATTTGCTTCAGAGAAATATTGTAATGATATTTTGAGTCAGGGGCTTTTGTTTTCTAACAAAAACTTAATTCTAATAAAGAAACTTACCCCAAATATAAGGGTTGATAAAGACCCTTTGTTATCTTTACCTTTTTGAATTATACTTCTGGGTAACTTTAAGGTATGGGGCGGGTGCTATTAGTGCTCTTGTTAGCACAATTGGTATTCCGATCAAAATGGATTCCCCAATGGATGATAGAAGCGGAATCACATTTGCTAGAATCCTTATTAAGATTAAGGCGGAGGCTGGGATTCATAGGAAATTGATGGTTCTTTGATGATGGTAGTATTTACAAACATAGGGTAGAGTATGAGAACCCCCTGTCGAGATGTGATAACTGTTATTCGTCCAGTATACCAAAACAGAGAATAATCAATTATAAATTCGTCGCACAAGTTTATACCTCAGATTTCCACTACACTGGAATTCGGTAGTAATTATTATAACAATATAAATGTTGTAAATAAATTACAACAATAGCGTTATACTATTTTGAATAAATAGTATACCCAGAATAACAGATAGAATATAGAATAATGTATATAAATATACGATCAGACTAGAATTCTAATCGGATTATGTCTGAGGCTCGTCGTAACAATTTCCTTAAGAATTTTATTTCAAAATTCTCCCAAGATACAACAGACGTTTTCTGCTCGAGATTGTAATTAGTATATCACTCTGTGATTTGAATATATAAGAACAGCAGTTAGAAGAGAGGAGATATTCGAATCGGAAGTGAGTTAGGAAACTGATAAGTTTTCCTCCTTATTTATAGTTGGTTCGTATCCCTTCGAACGGTCGCGTATGCACCCGTTTGTCCAAACGGTCGAGCCCGTTTCTACTGCTGTTTATCGGTTGCGCCCATTCATTTTGAATAGGCCGCATTCGTTTGCCAAAATTAAACTGCGCCTGCCATAACGGGTCGCATTTGTTCAGAAAATTGCTGCCAACAGGTCGCACCTCTTCAGGCCAAAACCCGCGTCCGTCTTCACCCGTCCGCTTCTCTTCAAATCGCAGGCCCAGCCCAGTTTCAGAGAAGCCCAAAACCATTAAACAACGGTCATTTTAGACCCATACCCGGTTCGTTCGGATGGCTGCGCGCGCGTGTAGTGGAGATGCACGATCTTCTTCCTCACAACGAAACATACATTTGGGAGCCCCAGGCCAAAACCCGCGTCCGTCTTCAACCGCCCGCTTCTCTTCAAATCACAGGCCCAGTCCAGTTTCAGACGAAGCCCAAAACCGTTAAACAATGGTCATTTTAGACCCGTACCCCGTTCGTTCGGATGGCGGCGTGCGCGCGTGTGGTGGAGATGCATGATCTTCTTCCACACAACGAAACATACATTTGGGAGCCCCAGGCCCCCAATCCACTCATGAGAAAGCCATATATAAACCAATATAGCTGCAATAATTTGGCGATGTGGGACTTTGTATATTACATTCATTTTATTTGTTAGGGAATTCCAACAATAACTGCGTCTATTTTGGTCAAATAAGTTGCATCAACAATTGAAAGTAGAGAAGGATGTTGTTGAGGATGCTCAGGGTAATGTAAGCATCAACTATAATGTTGTTAGTAATGTTAACGCACCTCATGATAATTTAGTAAGCCTGGAACCGGAGAAACTTGAAAAGACTAAGAAGGATATTGATGAGTCTACAGTGCAACTGAACCTGATCAAGAACAATGTGCAAGTGAGATGGCAGTTCATATGGAGTAGTCTGGGATCGCTTAATCTAGGAGGAAGGATACTAATATTTATGTTGGAACGTAAAGGGGTTGCATAAACCCTTTAGGAAGTTGGATGTTTGAAATCACATAAATGATTGTAGAGCTAGTTGTGTAGGCCTGCAGGAGAATAAATTGAAGGAAGATGAAATCAAGGCTTGGATCAAGCAGTTTGATAACAAGTGGTGTGTTATTAGTAATGTTGAGTGTTCTTTCAAACGCAGAATTATTGTTCTAGTTAATATTAAGATTTGGAAGTTCAATATTGTTTCCATGAGCAATAAACACATTTCCTTGTAGCTTGTTAATGCGAAGTGGACGTATTTCTTTTGCTCTTTCATTTAAGGTCATTATTTTGAAATGTTAAGACAATGTTGTGGGCTAACATACATTTGGATGCTTTGGCTATTAAGAGTCCCTAGATTCTAAGTTAGAAATTTAATTATATTAGAAGTTCAAGTGAAAAGTTGGGAGGTAATCTAGTTCCTTTCAGCAAAATGTGTAGGAAATTGAATATATGCTTCTTCAGGATTACCAGACCTAATGATTGGGGTTTCAAGTTTTCCTAATGGTCGAGTCCTGATAAGAATATCTTCACTAAGATTGATAAGGCATTGGCTAACATGGAGTGGATTCAAACATTTTCTTCTTGCTAGATTAGATACCTTCCATTTAGTTATAGTGATCATGTGTCAATTTTGGTTAGGCTAATACAATCTGATGCCCAACTGGTCATGCCTTTCAAATTCATTAATAGCTGGACCTTTACGAAGATCACTTTAATGTTCCGTGTGATGCTCCAACTCCAATGACCGAATTATCAAAGGGAGTTTACCGTCCGATAGCTCAGATCGATGGGGACATAAGGAGCAATCTCTCAAATATACTACTTTGGTCAACATGGATATGTTTCGGTTGCTAATCATATCCGAGATGATATGCATCTCATCTCAATGCAAGGCAATGGACATGATTTATAGACTTGAACAATACAATATTAGAGGCATAATAAAATTTTCATAACTAATAGAATCAGAGTGGGTAAGAAAAATAATTTTTACATCATATCTTAAAATGTCATACATTATCTCATATTTATACAATTTATCACATGAATACGTCATATTGACCAATTCAGTGGAATCTCAATATATGAACAAACAGAGTAATTACTCGTCACCGTCATCGGCTCCAACTCTATATCGCAACCCACAAAGCATATACAGTCATATGAAACCTACTGAACAACCTCAGTCTTACTCGAGGATTTGTCACAAAATAAAACCTCGAGTCAAGCTAGATATCTAACTGAGAGTACAATCGTGCAATAAAATATAAATGAATTTGTCGTGTCAGGTTCTATGGGGCTTATACACAAGGTTACACGCTAAATAAATTCTCAAATCCTCCTTTTTCACAAATCAGTTATAACATCCATGTAATGGCTCTATTTAATATAACATACACATCGCAACGCTAATCAATCGAAATAGTATATCCTATCATTTTACTAATCGGTTGCCTTGTGTTGTATAAATTCACAAAAATATTGAAAACAATCATTTTTCGAGTTAAACGACATTTCTGCTAATACTTATAAGAAGGCTTAAATCATCTTCTCGTCATGTAACTCACAAGAATATTGTATACCTACCGCTCCTTATGAACAATGGTCAAATACATAGAAATTAGATGCTACTGCAAATGCTAAAACTATGAACATGTTGTTTTGTTCCTTACATAAAATGAGTTTAACATAGATAGTATGTGTACTTCAGCTTATGAAATTTGGCGCACTTTTAAAGTTACTCATGAAGGTACTAATAAGGTTAAACAAAGCAATATATCAATGCTTAAGAATCAATTTCAGAATTTTAGAATGAAGCAACATGAAACCATAAATGTGATGTATTTCAAGTTTCAAGATATACATTACTCACTTCTAGCATTAGAAGAAAAATATACTGATTTTGATATTTTTCTAAAAACCCTAAACTCTTTAAAGGATGAGTCGGAATGAAATGTTTTAGCAATTGAAGAAGCAAACGACATTTTTACCACAAAACCGGAAGTGTTAATAGGAATCTCATGTCGTATGAAGTTAATTTGCCGGAAAACGAGTTTAATCTTAAGATAGAAAAACAATAGCATTCCAGGTCGAACAAGAAGAATCTGATGAAAATGAAGATGACATGGTATTTATAGTTAAAAGTTTCGAAAAAATTCTAAAATCTAGAAAGAATGGAAAGTTTGGGAACAACGGAAACAACAAACCATCATTCTCAACTCTTAAATGCTACGAATGCCACAAAAATAGGCATATGAAGAAAGACTGTCCAAATTGCAAGAAATATAGAAAAAATTATAAAAGCAAAAGCAATAGATAGAAGAAGAAACAAGCTTTTTCAATTACATAGGATGATTCGAATAATTGTTGGAAGTTGTTATCTGATGATATTTTATGAATGCAAAGAACAGCTGTAAAAGACTTTTTTCTCTTTTTGAATTCACCATTGCAAGAGCCTTTAATTCATCATCAAATTTGACATCCATATTTGTCAACTGATTTATTACATCTTGAAATTCGTTCAAATGTTGTGTCATGGACTTCTCTCCATCTAGACTTAACTAAACCAATTTCCAAACAAGAAAAGCCTTACTAGTAGCTCATATAAAGACATTAACTTGCCCAATAAAGCCTTCACAGATTTACAACTAGCCATATGGTGAAAAACTAGATCATCAAGGTACTTTTGAATCAATGCAGCTGCCTTCCTTTCCATCTTCTTCTATTTACCCTCCTTTATATTTGAGGATCTTTTCCCATCACCTTCAATTGGCCCATGAAGATCGTTGATATATAAAACATCATCTATCTTAGGCTTCCAAATACGCCAAATTGTTTCCATTCAAAACCGCAACCTTTGAAAAGAAAATCATGTTTGACATCTCAATAAATATTCAAATGTAAAATTACCCTTAGTTGTGCGATAATCTAGCTCTGATACTAATTTTTTAGAATTATTGTTGCATAACACTAAGCAAAGGATAAAAATGTTACAGAAGCATATCCCAAAATCTTATATCACTCAAGTCATAAGAGAAGAATATTAAATTAAAATAATAGTATTTGAACACAAACAACAATGATGATTCCACACAAATCAATTAAAAGAACAACGCACAAGGTTCCACCCAAACACTCATTATCTTCATTCTTAAAAAACAATTGTTTACGATTAGTCCGCCAAATCAAAGTAAACAATACAAAAGTCAGAACCAATAACCTAACTGAGAAATAAGCATATTCACATATGCCTATTAATTAAGGAAAATCCTAATTGAAAATTTCTTTCTTTGGTATATGTATTTCCTTTTATAAATGTGATTTTTTGATCAACTTAATTTAACAGTGCGCATTAGTGGACCTGATATAAGTTGAAAGACTACTTTCTTTTAAAATTATGCATGTTGTATGCATGAATTAATGGAAATGTGTTTAAATTATGAGAATGTAAATGGCCGAATAAAGTTAAGTAAATTGTCTTATATGTTTGATTTTATGTTGGGATAACAATTTTTTCTATAGTTGTTAATTATCATCTTGGGTTTTCATAAAAGATAAGATTGAACCATGAAAGTGTTTCATTCTAAGCTTGAAATGTCTAAAATTGTGAGGGTGACAGAAAAAATTGGACCTTTGGCTTTCTTCTTTTTCTTTAAAAACTAAAAGAAGAAGAACCAACCAACAATTTACATATGAACATTGAATGTCAATTATTTAATTCTGATTTAAAGTGTTTTATATAGATTCAATTCTTTGTATCTAATACATGCAATTTTTTGGTATAAACTTCGGTGTGGTGAAAGAGATCAAACGTTTCATATTAAGATGAATCACTTAGAAAAGACATATGTTGACATTGGCTAAAAAAATGAGGCAGTTTGAAAATGGTTTTGCCATAAATCATTTTGACCATTTTAGAAATGAAAAACTTAAAGTATTTTTATTGTTTTAACAAAAGCATGTCCAATCCTTATGTGGTCCTAATATTCCTCAAAAAGAATAAGAGATGTATTAAATATGTTGATACTGAAGGAACAAATATATTTCTCTGGAATTATTAAAATTAACATTAATTATGATGTAAGAAGATACATTCATAACCCTTGTTTGAACCAGTGTATAATGGAAGAAGGATATACTTCTATTTTACACCTAAAACAATTAAGTAATTGGAAAAATGAGTGATCTCATCCAAATGAATAAGATCAAAGAGAACTTAATGGATCCCCTTTAAAGTATATTCAAAGGAAATTGGTTCTTGAATCTTTCGAATGGGCCTCGAGCCTAAAGTACCATTAGTGGTCAAATACACAACCAAAAATCAAATTAGCAGAGGCATTTAGAAATGCCTCTTAAATTTAACTAGGGGATAAAAACTAGGTATATTTGCCCCTACAACTATGGGAGGCAAATGAATATCCGCCCCCAAAAATGCAGTGTCTATTGCTAAATAGGGGCAGATATGATTTTAAATTTGCATCCAATATATGCGGACCCAAACGCCAAAAGCACTTAATTAAAGACAATCACCAGTGCCTCTAAATTTTTTAAGGCTTTTATAATTGCCTCTCATGTAAAGTAGCTAGAGGAACAAAAAATATATATTGTCCTTTGTAAATGCCCCTGTTGAATAGAATATTATAATATGATATTCAAAATGTTGTACATGGTTAAATATATAACTCATATTACAAATTCAAATCAAAGCAAAAGGAGAATATAAATTCATTTCAGCATATGCACACATAAAGAATACAAATAGGAAGTAAAATAGCAAATTCATACTCCATTGCCGCATGACGTTAAACAACAAGTTAAATAGTTAAACAGTAGCATATGCACACATAAAGAATATAAACACCAAGTAAAATAGCAAATTCATACTCCATTGTCGCATGATGTTAAGCAACAAGTTAAATAGTTAAACAGCAGCATATGCACACATAAAGATTAGAAACAGCAAGTAAAATAGCAAATTCATACTCCACTGCCGCATGATGTTAAAAAATAAGTTACATGGTTAAACAGCAGCATATGCACACATAAAGAATACAAATAGTAAGTTAAAGAGCTAACTCACACTCCATTGTCGCATGATGTTAAACATCAAGTTAAATAGTTCAATAGTCAAATATCTCTATACTACATGAAACACAAAGAAACTTCATTTGTTTCCCATTTCAAACAGCAAAGAAAACATAAAATTATAGATTCCATATATACATAATTTATAAGTACCTTGACTAAACCACTTACATAACAAGGAAACAAATAATAACATAACATAAAGTTTTTTAAAACTAACTACTTACATGATGTGGTGACATGAGTTGTGGTTGAAAATCCATATCACTTATAGTTGATGTGAAATTCCCCACATGACGAGAAATTGGTGCATATATAGGTGCTTGATATGGATGAGGATAGTAAAAAGGTCCATTTGGTGGATATGCCCACTATAGATGTAAGAGAGACTGATGTCATGGTGGCGAGTTATTTTACGCAGGCATTTGATGTTGGACGGGCGATTGATGTTGGAAAAGCGATTGATGTTGCATGGGTGACTGATGTTGCATGGATATGTGAACTGGAGATGAGTGTTGTCCGAAAGAAGTACCTGGATTAGAAGACTGATGCTGCGAAGATAAAATCATATGCTGCAACTCATCAATCTCCTTCCTTTGTTGTTCATACACTTACCATAGGTCAAGATATTCCGACTGCAATGACGCGCAATCTCTTCATTTTCGGGATCTACGAATTGATGAAACATGTTGAGTTTGTTGCATTCATGGAACCATGCTTGGTGCTACAACTTCTCCATAGCCTCGAACTCTGCCGTCAGTCTCATAACCTCTTACAGACACATACACATGCAATCTCAATTCTGGTGTCTCCTCACCATGAGCATCAACTAATTCCCTTAGCTTTTGGGATAAAAGAGCATGTAAAAGTTAATTATTAGTGAGAAAATTTTAAATAAAATGATCATCTGACAAGTTAAAAAGAAAAAGAAGCCACCAATCAAAGTTAGTCAAGGCGGTGAGATAAAATACTAGTGCTAAGCAACCAAGCCTTGTCTCTGTCTCTATTTTAAAAGACAGTTAGGTTTATTACGACCACAATCTCAATGCTTACATATTCCTCACCGTCGTATTCAGTTCAGTTTAAAGTTCATCTTCAGATCCACGAATCAGGGACCTAAATGAAGTACTAAACTTGCTGATGATATTTCTTCTATGATATATTAAAGAAGCTCTCTTCCATCTAGTCCAGAGGCTCAAAGGCATTTTTGCTATCTAAAGAAAGTTATTAATCCTTGGAACTAAATTAGATAACTTGGAATCTCTCCTTTCCAAGCTTCGTAGTAAGCAAAGTATTACAGGAAAGGAGCTAAATAAGCGTAAAGACATGATTGCAAATGTAAGATAAAAAACAAAACAGATGGCATCTGCTTTGAACATGTCAAACCTTGCGAATAGGAAAGATTTACTTGGTGAAAGTAAAAAATTAGAAGATACATATAATAGTGGTTTACAATGACAAATAATAAGAGAGCAAAAGATGAAGGACTTGAAAAGCTCGAGGAGACGGTTTTGAGCACAAAGGATATTGCACTGGCAAATGAGGAAATGGATTTGCATTCAAATTTAATGATTTGGATCAGCATGTTCGAATTAGACTCGAGACTACAGAGGGTACCAAAAGAGGTTGGCGATTATAAACAAGGGACTAAAGGGGGTTGTTCATGCATGTGTATGCTCTTTTCGTTCTGGCCATTGTAATTTTAGCTGCAACTGTTTGGTCTCTCATCAAATATTTGTAAAGCTCAAAAATGCTTATGCTCCAAAGCATTTATTATTGATACCAGCAAATTGTGAGAATAGAAAATTCTCACACACACATATCCCATGGATCCGAGAAATCTTATAGATTATAGATATATGAAATTTTGCATGCTTTAGAACAAGGTGGAGTGCAATCACAATTTTTAGATATTTACTATAACGGTGAAGACCAAGGTGCTAGTGGTACTGGTTTTGGTATTATAATAAGTCATATGCTTTGAATACTTGATGATATGTATCGGGCACAAGATGAATTGACAAGGTGAGCAATAGAAAATTAATTTTGGTTGTATTTGAATGTTACTGCCTTTAATTTAATATGCCATTAGTTGTTATTTGTGGAAATATGCGTACACGTGACAATAGTAAACAGGAGTGGACTGACAACGAACTAAATATACTTTATAAGACTCATGAGAAGCTTCTTGAATTAGTCACTCTGTAATGTTATGTAGGCTAAATGATCCAGCTGCTTCTGCCAGAATATCCGATCTTATATACGAATCTAAAGAAACAACACAAGGGAGCGAGAGTGAGACAAAGACAAATGATAAATCCATTTACTATTGTCATGTGATGATACATACATCTATAAATTTAGCAAAATATACGGTAAATATATACATCCCAAACTCATGCACGTCTAGTAAATTCCAGAACGTCAAGCCAAATCATGGACACCTAGAAGGCATCTTAGAACTCACCCTTGATATGTATTACCATCGATTTCCAATATATTTTGAACAAAGTCCACATGATACTCATCGTTTTTTAAATTCGGTTAGTGTTGGTTATAATGGCTCGTAAAAAGTACATGAAGTTATCACTAAGTAGCCACGTGGGAGTGCTCCAAGAAAAATTTACCACTACTGAAGCTAAGAATGCATATCAATTTATATAGTGGACAAATAATAAATCCATTTACTAGACAAATGATCTTACATATGATAAATGGCTTGGGCTGTAGGCTTAGATGACGCTGATTGGGAAGCTACCACACCAGCTGTGAATAGGGTATGATATCTACCTTACAAAATCTACCATGAGTTGCTGCTTGCTTTATGTATGAGAATGTGGCTGTGGTCATAGCTCGGCTAACAATAAGAGCAGCCACAAAAGCTATTGGGAAGAGCGACCTAAAAGTAATATTACGAAATTATATGGAAATGGTGTATTTATAGTGCATTATACATGTTATTTACTTATCACACTTTGTAAGAAGAAGATAAAAATAACTAGATTAATATTTCTCTGACCCATGTACGCTCGGATGTGTCTTCAATCCAGCTTCTATCATTATCCTTTCTTTTATGAACCAAATCCAATGCTTCATTAGGATCGGGTTTATGACCATAAATTTGTTTCTGTTCCAAGGTAGTAGCATAATGTGAATATAAAAATTATATTTTTTTAGAAACAGGTACTTTGTTAACAAGAAAGAGCATATATTTCCATGATATGCCTCATTAAAACCTTGCAATCCCCCTAACCTAAACGGGTGCCTTACAAGGAAAAAGAGTACATATCACTTCCATATATTAACGTTACAACACTATAAAGACAGATCCAAGTTGTTGAACAGACGGAGGAGTTGAAACAAAGTATAAAATGCACTCAAAATCATCCGTAGTAACAACTTGGTCAGTTGACAAAGATAATAAGACTACAAGAAAAATAAAAAATGCAAAAGGTCAGCCTTCACGAGGGAAAGGACAGAACCTTCATAAAAAAAGCGATGAAACTTCTTTCTCGAGTGGAAAACAAAATCATGGGGAGAAAAAGCAGTGACAGATCTCAAGAAGGTAGATCTAAAAGAGCTGAATCAACAAGGAGACAATAAAAGCTTCGAAAAAGGGAAGCCAGCAGCATCCAGAGGGAGGATGGATAAAATCAGGGGGGATGCTGAGGTTCCGAAGGCCTCATGACGATGTTCCAGTTATCGAAGATAAGTCTCGTATCTCTTCCTACTTCTTGATTCTTGATTATATACTGCATAAGAATTTTAACATCTTGATTTATCAAGATGCTTCTGATAGATGTTGGCATTTCAGTTCCTCTGAAGATTCTATTGTTTCTCTCGCACCAGATGTTCCAAATCAGGGAAGTGAAAGCGATGTTGGTGATTTGGCTAATTAAAGTTTGATTCTTGTTTCCGTTACTTATGCATTCCAGAATCTGGTTAATATTGAAGTTGAGGTTGAAATCTAAGTTTAGTTTTTGCATGGTATTTTCCAATAATCTACTTGAGTGGGCAATTGAAAAAAAGATGGTCTCTGTCTTCTAATTGACTTGAGCATAAATTGCACTGTTGGTCAATATTTGTGTTCCATCTACTAATACGAACCTTAGTTTTCAATTTGTTTTGAATGGCCAGTAGAGCACATGTTGACATTTTAGGAGCGCATCCCTTACCCCATATGACCTTTGTCCAGGAGTGTTCTGAGTGCTTGTTTCTTAGGTGATTCCATGCCGACTTCAATGCAAATTGTCCATTGTTACTGGGGATCCAGTTCCAGTAGTCTTTTTCCAACTGAGGTTGAATATTAATATTGTGCATAGTTTGATGGTACTGAGTTGGAACATCATTAATGTTTTGTTTCCATTTATTGTTAGAGATCAAAACAGATACTTTTTTGTCATATCCTCTAACCATTGACATGGCATTCCAGCCTATTTTATCTATTAATGAGGATCCATTGATCCAAGGATCAAACCATAAGCTTGTGGTATCCCATTGACAATGTTTTTAGTAATGAGACCTTTGCACCACTGTCTTGCTCGAAGTAAGGTTTTCCAAGTATATGATGTAGTGGGGTCTATGGTAGCGTTCCAGAAGTTTGCATTTTTATAGTATTTATTTTGAATCCATTTAGCCCATAGATTATCACAATTGATAAATTTCCACAAAAGATTGGTAGCCACTTCTTTAGAGATATCTTCAATTTTCCTTATACCAAAGCCACCTTCAGTTTTAGTTCTACACACCTCTTCCCATTTTATTTCGTGAGCTTTAGATTTCCATAAAAAATTTGCACACAAAGTATTAATTCGTTGTGTAACTGTCAGTGGGAATTGTGTGAATTGAAGCTAGAACTGCCATATAGGGTGAATTACAGTTTTTATTAATTCAGCTCTGCCACTTATGTTTAACATCTTGCTGTGCCAATGATTAAACTTTTTGTTTATTTGGTCTATCAACCCTCCAAAATCCCTTGCTCTTAATTTGTTATTCGATAAAGGTATGCCAAGATAAATTATTGGCAGATTACCAATGTGAACATTAAAGATGCCGACTATCTGATTTTTATTTGTGGCCCCTTTGCTAAGAAATAGAGTAGATTTTTTGAGGTTTAACTCCAGCCCTGTTATATTATTTAGATTCTGAAAAACATGCTTGATACAGATGGCATTTTGAACTGTAGCTTTGGTTAAGATCAAAATGTCATCTGCATAAATCAAGTGTGTGATCAATGGTTCTGTTTGGTAAATGGGGTTTAAATTACCTTTGTGAAGTTCCATGTCCAAGTTAATAGTCAAATATTCCATAGCTATGGCAAACAGATATGGTGAGAGGGGGTCACCTTGTCTTAATCCTCTTGAATTATTTATGAAAGCATGTGGTGGTCCTTCTACTAACACCGAAAAAGTGGGGGCAGTAATACATTCATATGTGAGATCCACAAATATGAGGGGGAAATTCTTTGAGATCAGCATATGATGAATAAAATCTCTATTAATTTTGTCATACGCCTTTTGCAGATCAATTTTCAGACATAAATTGTTAGATTTTCTCCTGTTGAAACCTCTAATCATTTCGTAGGCTAGAAGGAAATTATCTGTAATAACTCTTCCAGGGATGAATGCATTCTGGTTATAGGAGATAAGATCATTCATGAGTAACTTCATTCTGTTGCATAGAAGATTTGCCAGAATTTTATAAGACACGTTACACAAAGAGATTGGTCTGAAATCAATCATATCCACTGCATTTGGTTTTTTTTGGGATGAGACAAATAAACGTATGATTGATTTCTTTAATAATTTTCCCTGACTGTAGAACACTGTTCATAGCATTCCATATGTCATATTTAATTTGCTCCCATTTAATTTTGTAGAATTTAGAATTTATTCCATCCAGACCAGGGGAACTATTGTCATTAATCTGGAAAACTGCATTTTTAACTTCTTCAAGAAGAAAAGGTTTACAGAGATTTACTTTTGCATTTTCCGATAGGATTTTCTTCAAAATTATGTCTGGAAATTGTAATTTGTCTATAGTTGATGAAAAGAGATTTGAAAAATATGTTGTGGCTGCTGAAACAATTTTTTCTGATGCTGAATATCAAGATCCATTGTCTTGTAGAATGAGATTATTCCCTCTTGGTGGTTTAATATTATTGATTTTCGAGAAGTTATCTTCTTTAGTCAACCAGTTTATTTTCATTCTTTGTTCATTATCTATCACAATATTCCTCATTATATCATGTATCTTGTCATTTTTCGTGCAGTATTCTTCTACTAGATAATTGTTTAGAGGTTCTCAAACTAACTGCTTATAGATATCATTTGTTTCCTCCTTTAATTTGTCTAATACTGAGTATATATTGCTTTTACTTGATATCTAGATTTTCAGTTTAGACTTCACAGTTTTCAATTTACAGAGGAGATTGTAGAGAGCATTACCTGGGAGTTCCTGCTCCAAAACTAGCTGTATGATGTTCTGGTATCCTCTTTGTTGATGCCACGAGTTATTATACTTGAATGGTATGCACCTTCTTTTCATATTCTGATTAGATAGTTTAATCGTGATAGGAGTGTGGTCGCTAATGAAATGATTTCCAAAATTTATACCATATTGTTTGAACTTTTCAGACCATAAATAGTTTACAAACACTCTATCAATTTTGCTATGTATAGAGAAATGAAGGCCTCCTCTCCATGTATAGAAATTACCTGAGAAATCTGGTTCAATTAGATTTGATTTGTTTATACAGTCCATAAATTCTTGATCATCCATATCAGTAGAAATACCATTATTTAGTCTTTCTGTGGGTGATAAAATTGAGTTAAAATCTCCTGCCACTAACCAAGGCAGATTAACACTCAAAGATTGTTCAATGATATAGTTCCATAGGTCATTTCTCCTTATTTCATCGTTGTGGCCATAAACAGAGGTACATATCACGTTTAGACCACTAGAATTATGCATGATACCAGTAATGTATTGATCATTTGTGTGAAGTATAATATTAGACCACAGAGTGGATCCCAAATTGTAAGAATACGACATTTCTGACCGTTTGAAATGTTATGTGAGAATTTCCATTTAGTTTGGACTTTATTCATGAAACTATCAATATTATTTAACGAGAGTTTATTTTCAAGAATGCTAATAAAAGAAAACCTGTTGCTATTCAATAATCTCATAATTTCCAATTGTTTGGATGGGGCATTCTTACCCCTGATGTTCCAAAAGAGGAACTCCATCTATAACTTGTCTTCAGAATTGCTACTATTTTCTAAGGGAGTAGCATTCCCCAGTAACTTTGCTTTTTTCGAATTTTTGTTCTTTCCTTTCAGTTGATTCACCATGGTATGCCATGCAGGATTGTCGACCACATCTGAATTTGTTGAGGCTTTGAATTCAAAAGGGTTTCATCTGTCCTAACTTTTCGTGTGTTACTGGACTTGGAAGCTCGAAGGGAAGTGGTGTTTTGCTCTATGGAACAGGCATTCTACCTTATCAGATTGGTCTATGCACTCTTTATTGAAGTCGCTAAAGAAAACATCTGTATCTACATTCGTAGGTTGTACACTTGATTGTAGTTCTGTATTAATAATTTTTGAGCTTGAACATGTAATATTATTCAAATCTGCAGAATTTGGGTGGACTAACTGAACTTGTTCTGATTGATTTTGTGACGTGTCTATAATATCAGTGCTTAGAGGATTAATATCTTTTGATTTTTCTTGTTCTGAAAGCTCAGAAAGTTTCTGAGAGACAGGCGGTGTTTCAGTGATATTATGACTATTGATAACTTCGTTCTTCGTAGTATTTCCATTGATATCTATCATCATGTCTGAGTTATCCTCATTTGAGGCTACATTACCTGTTTTTGGCTGCCACACTTTGTTAAATTGACAGTTAATCTCAGCGTGTCCAAAACTTGAACAGTTCGTGCATATTGATGGTTTCCATTCGTAGTTCACTTCTTGCCATATCATTTTATCGTCTTCGGTTAGTATGGGAATTTTATTAGGGAATTTGAATGAGTTTTTTATTTCAACTAGCACTCTCGCATAGGCTATTTTGATGATGCCTTCAGTAAACTTATCCAGCCTAATTGGGGAACCAAGCATCGAAGCAACACGACTAATTCCTTCTTCTGTCCAATAATCAAGAGAAAGGTTAGGGAGTCGTATCCAAATCGGGATTGAGTGAAGAAGTTCTTTATTGAGTTGCATTCCCAGAGACCATCTTTTTATCATCATTAACTTTTTATTATAGAAATAATCATATAAATCATATAGTTGCATAATAGGTATATATGATTTATACCGTAATCAAATATATTGCCTCTTAATTATAACAATGCACTTGGCTAATTAAGCAAATAAAGTTTGTGTAAAGAAGTGGTTACTTACAAATCTAGCATGGTGTCTTATGAAGGACATTAAGCCACCTGTGTGACTTATTTTCAACTTCTTGTAGTTCTCAATATTTTTTTAACAATAAAAAATATTGAATAACAATATAGATGTAATATGTAACAAACCAAAACATATAGAGAAGAATAGGAGTATGAGATAGTTACTTTATTTTTTTGATCGCTATCCCAATAGTTTACCATTTTCCCCCATTGTTCGCTATCCACGTGATCATCCCCACACATAAAGCGCGATGATGAGCTAATATATGGAGTGTAATATTATTTTTTAAATCGGCTCTGTTGTTTCTCACTCTTTTGGCTAGTCGTTTTAGTAGTACATGACAAATTGTGGGGATGTGGGGTATGTCTTTAGGACGCCAGTCTATTGTATCCTTTAAGATACAAATATTTTATGTTAAACATGGGAAAATTGATGAAATCAAAGACACAAAAAATATAAGAATATAATTTGAAATGACCAATTCTAATGTAGCTTGATGATCGGATAATAATGTCATTGCAAAAGTAATATAATAAAGAGCTACAAAACTTGCAAAATCCTATTCAAGTTTGATAAAATAATAAAAATTACACCGTAGTCCGATAATACAAAACTATTATATTTAGGCTATTAATTTTTTTTTTGATTTAATCAGCAAAAGAAACTCTCAACTGATGAAATGTAGGACACAATAATATTATAGGTATGAAATTGGCTTTTAAGATTACTATAATGTGTACATCACTATTAATGAGGTTATTTTTTGTAATGGATTCTTTAGTGATTAATTTAAACATTGTATGCATCGGTACTAGTGCACTACGACATAAACACAACAAAATCCACATTATCATAGTAATTATGTAAGCTCCTTTTTTATCAAATGCGACAACTTTGATATTATTATAAATAATAAATCATGGTAGAAATAATATAGAACTGTAGGATCTAAATAATTATGATTGTTATTTTTCATCTCCATATTCTTTGACTGAAATGCTGTAACTTGTAAGTTTTGCAAAATCGAGTATGTTTTGTTCAACCAGAGTTCATGCATATTTAGTTTTTTGTGTCAAGAAATAAATTTCAGTTTAAGAATATATCACTTACTAATCCACATTTTAAAAGCTACCATAAAATATGAAGAAGAATAACCAATATTCCAACCATAAAAGCCATTTTCCACTATTAAGTAAAATTTAAAAGATTCATCATACCGATATTATTTCCACATATTTTCCAAAAAAGCATCTTCTTGGGGTCGTTTGTTTTTTGAAGAAAGTGGAATAAGGTTGTAGCTTCTCGCCAAACTACCTAAGTACCTTGCTAATTTGGCATCTTTTGGAACAATGCACAAACACTATAAGAAATTTGATTTTTAGTGGCGCTCAAAAAACGCTACAAAAAGTTTTGGTGGCGTTTTGATAAACGCCGCTAGAAAACATGCGACTAAAAATCCATGATTTTTTGTTGCACTTATTTTAACGCCGCTATAAATGAATTTTTGGCAGCGTTTTTTAAACGTTACTAAAGATCTTTTTTACAGCGCTTAAGAAACACCACCGAAAAAGTGTCGTTTACTATCTTTTTTTTTTGTTGCACTTATTATTATTTTTTGCAGCGTTTTTTGAACGCCACAGAGATTATCTGAGTTACTATAATTGCTGATTCTGTAGCGCTTTTTAAATGCTACAAAAAAATATTTTTGGTATACAATTATTCATATTATCAACAATCACTATATCAATCAACACTCACTCACATAATCATCATATTCGAACAATAAAAAAAATATTAATCATATAATCAAATAAGATATCCATAACCATTCTAATAAAGTAGATTTTTTATACATTGACCAACATACAATAACCATTCGTATACAAATTTACACATCTAGTCCTAATAAAATGTTATACCAAACTGATGCTAACAAAACGCTTGATTATCCATAATTCTTTGTTGAATGCAGAAGTGAAAGCTAGCACCACAAAAGTTCAACCTTGCTCTCTTCGAAAGTCTAATGCCTGCACAAGTGAAAACATAATGTATAGATATACAATTATGTTAATTCGTAGGACTACAAATCTGATATCAAACATCTACAACATTGTACAAGTGTATCATTCCCATCTACGTGTATGCTACGAATTCCATAAGCCTGGACATTAGTTTGGATATGTATCAAATTCAGAATGTAGGAAAACAGCGTGTAAACACAATGATATCTATACGGTATGCGATCTATTCACTTCAGGCCCCAGTGACTCAAATAATGTTGTTTGTCCATCTCCAACAGCGTTGTAGAGGAATTGGTATCTGTATCTTCCTGAATGAATGATCTCATATTATTTTTCAGATGTTGCTGTTATACTTTACGCGTTCCTAAGGATCCACCGATCAGCTAAATTAGGGTATGACGTAGGATATAGCATAGTAATATAGGCCTCACCTTGTAGTTAAATTAAGAACCAACTGGATATCATTGTAATAATCTCGAGCATAAAGTATAGACCTAATGTCACCAATTGCAGCTGCAACATGCCTACATTGCCGTGTTAGTTCAATAGAAGCGTCGCCTCCAGCAGCATCAGCATGTATCTACCGGTCCTTGGACTTGTTACAACAGATTTTGTATCACACCATACTCCAGTAGCAGTATCCAACACTGCAATAATCAAATATTCATATGTTGAAGATGTTATTTCAGAAAGATAACAATTCCTAAGAACTCATATTCGAGCATCACTGCCTATCGTTTTTCCGTTCTCTTTTCTTTCCTAATTCTACTTGTATTCTCACATCATTTATTCCTTTATTTCATAATCATTACCAACCCTTGGAAATATAGCTCTGAATCCAAAGAACATTACTTAAGAGCCACATAATCACTAATCATTTGAACATTGAAGCAAATAAGGGATGTTCAAGAAAAATACCCTTGAAGAAAAGAAAATGAATTGGATGCTTGTGTTTGCGCCAAAATTGGTCACAAACCCCAAATACCGCGAAAGCACCTAAGTATGAGTATAAATCAGCAATATCCCAAACACAAATAACAGATCACAGCAAATTACAAGCAATAATCCAAAAGTAATGAACAGAGACACAAGATTTATAGTGGTTCGGCTATCTCCGGCCTACGTCCACTTCAAAGTTTTATCCTTTTATTGATGATCCTTGCTGGTTAGAGATGATTACAGCAGTTATAATGAGGAATTTCGAGTACAATAATTGTATTGAAGTGTGGAAATGAATCCGGCAGAGTCTGGACGTCCAATAGCCAAATGGTCCATTTTCTGTAGGCTCCGGGGCATTATTTACAGGCGTAGGAGGCTGAGATCGCGCTCATACTTTGGGAGACTTCTTCTGGCACGTGAGTGGGCCTACGCGACCGACCCCACCAAGTTTCAACTCGATCTGTGATCGATAAAAAGTGATTTCATATCCATCAAAAAATGATCCAATCGAGCTGAAACTTGGCAGAAACATTCCTTACCTTGTATGCAAGCTGTTGTGAAAATTTCATTGCATTTGGATCATCGGTGTAGGAGATATGATCGATTCGAATTTGGGTTGTCCGTTGGCTGTCGTGTTCGAATCCATCTGTTCGACTCCATTACCTTTGACTCCATCAAAAGCACGCGCGCGCAATGACATGGCGCTATCTTCCCGGATTGATTCGAATATCACGGCGTGTTGACTCCACATGATGCGCCGAGTTGAACGCTTCCTTCCCAGAGACGCACACATATCCACGCTTCACGCTTGCACGTGTCCATCACTCCTTCATGTACTTCAACTATTTGCTCTCGTATCGATCGTAGGGGAGTATTTCGTATCGATCCGATCGATACGAAAATGTTAAATGCTATCGATACGAATGAAAGGCCAACAGATGGGTACGAAACCATACTCGATGATGGATACGAACGAAGCCTTACCTGATGGATACGAGCGAGATTTTGCCTGATGGATACGAAAATGCCAAAGTCCATCTGCTATCGATACTAGAGTATCGATTCGAAGCATGCCACCTCTTCCCATCCTGACTGATACGAAACCATTGAGCCGTGTCCATGATGATCGATACGAACATTATCGAGTCGAACCAACACCTGATCGATGCGAACTTCATTGAGCCGAACCCATGCCAATCGATACGAATCGTATCGATACGAAACCCTTATCTCTGATCGATACGAAGTGCATCGATTCGAACCACCATCTTCTTGATCGATGCGAAACGCATCGATACGAACCAATCCTATACACCGATGGATACGAACTGCATGTCCTTCCTACCTTGCATCGATCATATCTCCTTCATACGAACTCTGATTAATCCGAAATTTGAAACATAGCCTTTCCTAGTCCTTATCATCATCTCCAATCAATTTCGTCCTGTTCGGACCTCAACCAAATCTTGACGACATCGATTGTAGCCTTGATCCCAATTGATCTCCAATCCCGATATCCATCATTCCTTGCCATTTTGTTGATATTCCAGCCTTGACCAAAAGGTGGGATAACACTTGCCCCCCAAAACATGCCTTGTTGTAAGAAGGCGTGTTTTGAATAGTTCCGAATCAGATATCCAAAGTCTATAGCTGATTCTGATTCCATGCGAACTCGACAACCGAGTCCTAATCCATCCTTATCCAATAGCCAATAACCGAATCCAGGACCTCTCCGGGTCGATATCCAAGTCCATAACCTCTCCGGGCTCTTGCCAAGCGCAATCCACACCTGACGACCATGGTCCAGTATCCCTGGACGTTGAGCTAACCTCTCCGGGTTCTTGCCAAGCGCAATCCACACCTGTCGACCGTGACCCAGTGTCCTTGGACGTTGTACCATGCCATGGCTTAAGTCCTAAGCCGAATCATGGTCTCTCCGGACCCTTGTTGAGCATAGTCTATACTCAACGACCTGAAAATAATAATTAATAATACAAGGCCTAAGTCCTAGGCCGAATCCTGGTCTCTCCAGACCCTTGTTGAGCATAGTCCATACTCAACGACCTGAAAATAACAATTGATGATACAAGGCCTAAGTCTTAGGCCGAATCCTGGTCTCTCCGGACCTTGTCGAGCATAGTCCATACTCGACGACCTGAATGAGCCAATTCACCATGTTCGGGCAAAGTGACTCACCCCTTGCTAGGCATAATCCATACCCGACGACCGTTTATCAAAAACCAGTTAAAAATCCAATCAAAAATCCAATCCAAAATCCAAATCCAAAATCCAAGTCAAAACCAGAAAATCAGAAATCCAAACCAGCATCCAAAACCGAAAACAATCATCCAAAGGAAAATCCAAATCAGAAAGCAAACAAAACCAGGAGTTCAATCCAAACTCCAAAACCAAACCAGAAAAAGAATCAGTGTCCAATCCAAAAGCAAAAGACAAATTTCACAAACCATAGCACCGCGGTTTATCATCATTCAGAGCATGCCTAGGGGCTATCTCCGTCCCCATACATGTGTAAATGACTTGGCCGTTTGCCAGTAGCTTGTTACTTATTTCATATTACCCTGGTCAATGGATAATCAATCGACCGTCATTCCTGGGCCCCACATCATCGCGATGTGAGGTAGATGGTGGTTGCTCCTGATCCACCGCTGCATTCCGAGTTCCGACATATTGTCGCAACTGTCCATTCCTTACATGTTCCTCGATTATATCCTTTAAGTGCCTGCAGCTGTTGGTATCATGTCCATCTAAATCATGGAAGAGACAGTGCATTCCTGATGTCCTCTTTCGTTCTGAAGGTTCTCTCCTAGCCGGCCTTCGGTAGGGAAGGCGGTTTCGGGTATCCAGATATATCCGCTCCAGCGTTTCGTTCAATCCTATGTATGTAGAAAACTTTGGATCCTTCCATCGCTTCCTAGTTTTTTCAGAATCATCGTCCAACTTCCTTTTTCCTTTGTCTTTATCCGAACCTTTGCTGGATGGTCCTCCACCCTCAGTTGCATTCACCTCCTTCAACTTTAAATCTGCACACGCATCCTCTTGTCAGAGGAACCTCTTAGCTTTGTGAAAGAATTCCCTGAGATCCGGTGGTGGGTCTCGTATCAAAGATACCTTGAAATCCGAATCCTCCCTGACTCCTGATACTGCCTCCATTAAAACCATCGATGGATCAGGCCGATCCATCGAAGCAACCGCCGCATTGAATCGAGTTAGAAAAGCTCTAAGCGATTCATCCATCCTTTACTTTATCGATGTCAATGTCATCACGTTCTTCGGTCTCTTGATATGAACCCGAAACTGCCCCAAGAACTTATCCACCAATTCCCCCCAAGTCCTGATAGATCCTTCTCCTAGCTGCCTAAACCACATCGCAGCTAAGTCCGTCAAGTACAAAGGGAAAATCGGGTCATCACTTCCTCTGATGCCCCCAGCACCTCTATGTGTCTGATGTACCTCATCAAGTGATCAGTTGGGTCTGCTTTGCCATTATATAGCTCCACGCTAGGTAACTTAAACTTAGGTGGATTCTGACCCATCCTTATTTCCCGAGTGAACGGACTCCTGTTCACCCCTTCCAAGTCTCTATTGGTTAAGCCTCCACGCATGGTTTTCCTGATGATCTCCACTAATCCAGTATTTTCTGTCAGGGTTTGCCCCCATGCCCCTGAGGTAATTCTGACACATATTCTTCATGTGGCTCACTAGAAGCAACGTTAGCTCTGGCCTGTTGAACTCCTTCCAAAGGTCCTTCTGTGTTGGATCATGTGGGCCTGCCCCCAAGCCCTTGTTGATTGCCTTCTGGCTCTGTATCCTGTCCTCCATTGGGTTCCCCAACCCTAGTCCCTTGTCCTGCATCCACAGCCGCTATAGCTGTTCCTAAGTTATGCATCCCTGCGGCTCTCATTTGCTCAAACAAAGTCTGCAACATCTCCTGTTGACTCTTCAACAACCTCTCTTGCAGTGAATTTGTTATAGCTTCCATTTCGTCTTTGGTGATGTAGATGGAAGCTTGCCCTTCTCCAGCTCCGGAGGATGTTTCTTGGCTTCCTCCTTGCTGGCTTCTCTCAGCCCTTTGCCTTCTACTATTTTGTCTAGTCATTATCTTCAAGTCAAAACTCCTCAAACTCTTCAAATCTGAACTTCAAATCCAATGTAGCGGGTGCTAGTCGTTCTTAGTGAAAGCACCAAAGTGTTTGCGCCAAAATTGGTCACAAACCCCAAATACCGTGAAAGCACCAAAGTATGAGTATAAATCAGCAATATCCCAAACACAAATCACAGATCACAGCAAACTACAAGCAATAATCCAAAAGTAGTGAACACAGACACAAGATTTATAGTGGTTCGGCTATCTCCGGCCTACGTCCACTTCAAAGTTTTATCCTTTGATTGATGATCCTTGCTGGTTACAGATGATTACTACAGTTATAATGAGGAATTTCGAGTACAATAGTTGTATTGAAGTGTAGGAATGAATCTGGCGAGTCTGGACATCCAATAGCCAAAAGGTCCATTTTCTGTAGGCTCTGGAGCTCTATTTATACACGTAGGAGGCTGAGATCGCGCTCATACTTCGGGAGACTTCTTCTGGCACGTGAGTGGGCCCACACGACCGACCCCACCAAGTTTCAACTCGATCTGTGATCGATACGCAGTGATTTTGTATCCATCAAAAAAAGATCCAATCGAGCTGAAACTTGGCGAGAACATTCCTTATCTTGTATGCAAGCTGCCGTGAAAATTTCATTGCATTTGGATCATCAGTGTAAGATATGATCTATTCGAATTTGGGTTGTCCGTTGGCTGTCGTGTTCGAATCCATCTGTTCGACTCCATTACCTTCAACTCTATCAGAAGCACGCGCGCGCAATGACGTGGCGCTATCTTCCCGGATTGATTCGAATATCACGGCGTGCTGACTCCACGTGATGCGTCGAGTTGAGCGCTTCCTTCCCAGAGACGCGCACTTATCCACGCTTCACGCTTGCACGTGTCCATCACTCCTTCATGTACTTCA
Organism: Allium cepa; assembly: GCA_030765085.1. Taxonomy (NCBI): domain Eukaryota; kingdom Viridiplantae; phylum Streptophyta; class Magnoliopsida; order Asparagales; family Amaryllidaceae; genus Allium; species Allium cepa. Next base: position 9,115,306 of record CM060941.1, read on the forward strand.
ACTGTTTGCTCTCGTATCGATCGCAGGGGAGTATTTCGTATCGATCCGATCGATACGAAAATGTTGAATGCTATCGATACGAATGAAAGGCCTACAGATGGGTACGAAACCATACTCGATGATGGATACGAATGAAGCCTTACCAGGTGGATACGAGCGAGATTTTACCTGATGGATACGAAAATGCCAAAGTCCATCTGCTATCGATACTAGAGTATCGATTCGAAGCATGCCACCTCTTCCTATCCTGACTGATACGAAACCATTGAGCCATGTCCATGATGATCGATACGAACACTATCGAGTCGAACCAACACCTGATCGATGCGAACTTCATTGAGCCGAACCCATGCCAATCGATACGAATCGTATCGATACGAAACCCTTATCTCTGATCGATACGAAATGCATCGATTCGAACCACCATCTTCCTGATCGATGCGAAACGCATCGATACGAACCAATCCTATACACCGATGGATACGAACTACATGTCCTTCCTACCTTGCATCGATCATATCTCCTTCATACGAACTCCGATTAATCCGAAATTTGAAACATATCCTTTCCTTGTCCTTATCATCATCTCCAATCAATTTCGTCCCGATCGGAGCTCAACCAAATCTTGACGACATCGATTGTAGCCTTGATCCCAATCAATCTCCAATCCCGATATCCATCATTCCTTGCCATTTTGTTGATATTCCAGCCTTGACCAAAAGGTGGGATAACAGCTTGTAAGGTTTTTTTTTTTTAAAAAAATTCCTTTATTCGCTGGCTTACAGAATTGGTGTGCGAAAATGTACGATAAAAAAAAAAGAACATGCATGTTGCATCTAGAAGAACAAGTACAGCATTATATAATTTTCAAGTATAGCACTCAACTAAGCAGAAAGCATGATGTACCTTTTAGATGAGGAAAGAACAGAAATATTCTCACAGCGATTTGACACCACTATAGTTTCCATATCCACAAGACTACAATCAGCAACCAATCTCTTGACTGGATCAGCATATATTTGTTCCAATTTTCTATGATTCTACATGTATAACCGACCGTTATTGTTATACAACCAAACAACATGATTAATGCAATTGAATGCAGCATGTGTAGGAGAAAATATGAAATTGAAAGTTAAACAAAAGGTAGGCACACCTCTTTTAACAACCTGCACACTTCTTCCTTACTGCTACTTCAACGTTAATTGTGCATCACCTCTGCCAAAACATAAGAAACCATCCTCTGTTATACAACTTGCATACTTCAACCCATCCATTGTTACAACCTTTCAATTTCTACATTTCAATGCCTTTCCACACCTTATCAACATACCATCACAATGCACATCACAGTTTCTGTGCACATTTCCTAATGCACATTCCCAGGCCTACCACCTCTGCCCATATACCAAAGCTTCATGTCACAAAAACATATTACTACCATAATCAATATTAAATCATCCCCTGCTTACCATCTCTGCCCACATGCATCGGTATTCATTACAACAACAACCTCCTTGCTGCTGCTACAAGCCTACTACCTCCACTTCTTACTGTCCGTAACCATCATTCCAACTCTTCCACCATAGTCATCAGCATACACCTAACTCAAATATCCCCTGCATCACATGCACACAACTTGCAGTTGCACATCCCCTGCATCACCAGTAACAAGCATCATCAAATAACAATACCCTTCAACCAACCCTGAACCAACTGCACATCAGTGCTACACCCATGCCCATCAACTTGAACTACAAACCATCAACCACAACACAATAATATCAACCTGCACATTTCTACCCCATCTTCTTACTATCATACCCTCGCCATCAAAACAATCCACTCCAACAATACAGACTTCAATCTGTCACCATCCAGTTCTACAACCCTCTACAACATCCATTGCCTCTACCAGTCACCACCACTACATCCTACAACACCCTCCTATCTACCTGCATCACCATGCAACAGATTGCATCCTCCATTGCCTCTAATTCAACCTACATTTCTGTTCACTTCAAACACTCCTTATTTCTTCTTACTACCACTTACTGCCATCAAAACACTTCTGTTCATGTTTCTTACTACCACAATCTTGCACACCCTACATACAAAACCACCCAAAAACTGTGTCCAATAGTATATATGGAGTAAATAATATGTATGCACACCAAATAGTATGTATGAAGTGGAAACTAGAACTTATGACACCAAAAAATATAATGTAGAACACAATTTGGCTATGGATATTATCAATGTCAGATTATTTGCAAGGCCAAGTTGTTTACGTACAACTCCTTTGCTGAAAAGATGTCCAAAAAGCCGATTTAATATCAAAGCATCTGCAACATCATTTACCTACAAAATCAAAAATATTCATCAAGTACAAAATGTTTAACATCAAGGGCATCTGGTATGTAAAAAAATGAAGAACAAATATACAGAAACAGGAACCTACCCCTGAATTTTGTAACATACCATGAATTCATCGATACATAAAAGAATAGACTCATCTGCTATTTCAGATGCAACTACATCAAGCGGATCAGCTACCCCTTTATGCATCTGCACTTGAATACCATGTCAAATAAAAGTACAAATACAGTGTTTGCACATCCTATTAGTAGACTAAAAAAATATGAGGCATACGAGAGTTCATTTTATGCACATAGATAATAAGGGAAGAAAAGACTGTAAAAGAAACCTGCAACCGGCTGTGGACACACAACATGAAATCATGGAAATGTATTCTTTTCTTCCTCCAATTATATGGCCTGCGGAACAAAATGAAGGAAAACAACAAGTAAGATATACAAACTTGACTAGTTATAGACACAGCTGGAGCGCTTGAAAAAAGGTCGATTCTAAAGTAAGAAAATAAGATAAGAAAAATACATGAGAAGTGACAAATAAATATCACACAAACGACGAAAATTTGTTGCACATGAACTTAGTAACGAAACAGCTGTAATTCTTATCCTATTATCAGCTTACCAATGACAGATTTGTTAAATTCAAACTGCAAATTATTTCCAATAGCCCTCATACCAAGATAAATATATAATGGTAAGGTGAAGTCCTTTAACTCAGAGCTGACCATAAAATAAAGGTAAAAACAACAAGTCATTGTAGTAATAGCGTCTTTCACTCACAGTTGATCATAAAATAAATCCATAAGCATTGTTTTCCCAGTGCCTACTCCTCAATAAAGGTAAAGTCCTTTAACTGGGGAATAAGAAGGAGATTGTGAAAACAATCGGGACCATAACCATCTACTCTTGTAATATATAAAAAAAGAATGTAATGTGACTTCAATTTAGCTATAGAAACAATTTCACCAAATATCAGCTTGTGCTTACAAATATTAAATACCTTCCAAATTTTTCAGATGCGGTATATCTGTCCAATTGACATGCCTTCTCATTCTCAACTAGCTGGTCATATAATGATTGCAACAATTGAATAGTACCTACCTAATAACCACATTACTTAATTATACTGACTATTGGAATATTGCAGAATTATGTTTACCAAAAACCATGTACAGTGTCAATATAATCTCAAATTTCATACCAATGCATTCATACGTCATAACCATTAAATTTGAGTCTCAACAAATTCAACAAAATTTACCCACAAAACATGTATAGAGTAGGAAACACTGAGATACTATTCATAGGTTCAGTTTACCGTTAATTAGAGCTGTATAACATTTTCTAGAATGTCATCTTCTTCCAAATATTACACTTCATTTCAATGTCAATAGATATTTCTCCCATAACAAATAATAATAGACTTAATTGAACATTATAAAACGTAATCAATCCCCTTTTAAGTTGTTGGATTCTCTGGTACAGTTAGAAACACAGCATAACATATAGAGTAGGAGATCTTATGGCAGTATGTATTTTATTTTATTATAATATACGACTAAAAGTTAATTCAATTAGTTTGGATTTCAAACCTGAAAAATATCCTCCATGTGCTGCTAAACATGCATTGAAGAACAATGCAAGACACAGAACTAAAAAAGTGAACAACATTGTTAAGTGCAAAGTAAATGATAGTTACTTACCCAGCAAAATGAGAAAAAACACAGAGAACAAAATATTTTCTATTATTTATAAACTTGAAACACTTTTGCTCAAACATTTTCCATCAGAAGAAAACGTCGGCATAGTCATTATCATATTCATGTATCAAGATCTGGAAACTTACTCGTTTTCACCAAAGTGCTTGTTAATCCTGCTGCAGCACGAAAGAGCTGGAAACTTATCAAAAGCTGGATGTGTTTATCTGAATTGTACACGTAATGAGTTCAAAAATAGACGAGTCATGACCGATTAAAATCCAAATCCATGGTACGTTTTCTAATACACGCAATGAATTCAATAAAGAATTCAACAATACAGATCGTTCGGGTAGAGATTAGAAGTAAATAAAGAAGAAGGAAGCTCGAGTAGAGATTACCATGGTAAATACGGATCATTGGAGATTCTTTCGAATGGAAATCGGAGGCAGCCTTGTTGCTTCTAGAAGTCGGCTTCTTATCAAGGATTAGAATAGCTGAGCATTACAAATTTGGATTAGAGAACGAATTTGATTTAGGGTTGCTTATTTTGGGGGAAAGAATTGATTTTTTATAAGGAGCATAGGAATAACAAGGCGGTAATCTTTTGGTTACGTTTATTTGGGCAAACGCGGGATTTTTTTGTAAAGGCGGGAAGCGAAATATTTTTTGCTGCATTTATATAATAAGGGGAAATATTATTAGTTGCATTTACATTAAAACGCCACCAATTTTTGCAACCAAAAGCTGATTTTCTTGTAGTGAAACCATCCTTTGTAAACTCAATTTTTTCTTTTCCGGATTTACCCCGTGTTGGTTTATTATAGCCAAGCCATTTACTACTCTTTGACCCTGCCAAAGTGAGAATATAATATTTTCAATAGTAACAGACTACTAAGCAAACAACATGCCATAAGCTGCTTCTAGAATGGTATTTTTTAGCCACGTAAATTGATCTCTTAACGTTGTTGCTTATGTCCAAAAATAACACTTTCAAACTTTATAAACTTATCAGTACTACACAAAAAATAATGACATGTCATAAATAAAATATGAAAATACCATTGTTTTGAGAGTCGCAGTCTTCATGTATGCCATCGTTCAAAGGATTCATTTCGTCCGAATGAGAAGTTTTAGAGCTGCTCATCTTAGTAATTATAAAATAAATGGTAATATACCAAAATTGTATTTTTAAATAAAAGGAAAGGACAATTAATGTATGCTAATTTCTAATAAGTGATTATATATAAGAAATCTAACAATCAATTTGTATTATGGTTCTGCAAAGATATGAAACTGTACATGACAAACAGAAATAAATGACATCGGAACACAGTTAGAATACAATCCAACTTCAAAAGAAATATTAAATGAACAAAGTTTAACAAAAACATAAATATGGTTCAAGTATGTTTAGTTGATTCTCTCATTTTCATTCTCATACCCAATATTTTCTTCATTATTGTCATCATCTTCAAGTATGGAAACATCCACATTAGGAGTTGGTAACACTTTATTAAAATAAACACCAGGAACATCAGTTCTTATTTATAGCTCTTCGTTGTCAGGATTAGGATCATCAGGATTTGGTGTGGCATAGTAATCGTCAACATCAGCTTCTTTATCATCCATAATTAAATCATAGAAATCTCTTGGTTTTGTTTTAACTACAATAGCCCAATCCGGTTGTTTTGGATCAGCAACATAAAAAACCTGAATAGCTTGTGGTGCTAGTATAAACCTATCATTATTTTGTGCCACATGGTTAAAGTTCACTAAATTAAAGCCATATCTGTCAGTTTTCTTCTCGGACTTATTTACCCAATCACACTCAAACAAGACAACTTTGCAAGCTTGATTGTCATTTTCACCAGGAAACCTAAAATCAAGCTCATATACGTTCTTTAAGACACCATAATAGTCTATATTACCTGTGATTGAATTATAATCTCTAACATTTGAATAACTTGATGTTTCAGCATTCACAAAGATACCACAATTTTGATTTTTTATTTGTCATTGATCGTTTTAATTTGAAACCTGTAACCATTTATCACATACTTCTTATATTGTCTCACAATCCTACATAGACCGTTAGCTAATCAAAGCAAGTCATTTGATACTACAAAATCATTGGTAATACGAAGGTCATTTACCTAAGCCAGTATGATCAATATATTATTTTATATCATTTTAAAGTAAAAGTTATCAAAATTGCATGTTTAAATATAAAGACACATACATGGTTCCTAAACCATGTAGGGAATTCCTTGTTCCTCAAACTCTCAACTTCTCGAATAGTTTTCCGATGATGGATTCTACGTAACTCTCCCAATCTTTTACTACCAAAAAATAGGTCAAAGAAGAAACGTTTGTTTATAATTCAATGCTGAAATTAGAAGTAGGTACTTTATATTAACATAATGGTCTTACTTCAAAAAAAAGTCACTTCGCCACAGTTGAATAAGATATAAGTATGACATTGGTCCTAGATTTTCTTTTCAAGATTAATCTCTGAGCATTTTCTTATATGACGACCATAATTTACAAATATTGACAGACCACCAACAACATCACGAGGCAGTGATGCATTGGCTTTACGACCATGGCGTGTATAACAAGTCTCTACACCTTTCAAGTACATTGAACGAAATGAAACACATTCTTCCGTAAGATATCTTACTACAATACTTCCTTTTGGTTACTTTTATTGCGAACATCTCTTTTTAATGTTTGCAAGTAGTTGAAGAAACATATAAATACCTATTTTCCTATAACATATCACTACCGTAAGAGGATATAATCGAGATAAGTGGTTACGCTTACAAAAGGATCGACAAATGTACTTGTGTAATGATGCTCTGTATAACTTTTGCATTCGTTCATCATCGTCCAAAAGTTTCTACATTAATTTTACATGTAATGATAGAAACATCTAGTTTTTTCTCAAATATTGGTGTACATACTTATAATAATTGTAATATTCAATGTGGAATGAAAAATGCTTCATTACATACACAATTAAAGTTATATTTACTTAGTTCCTACTATATACTTATCATATTTCTAGCACCAACTCTAAATCTTATTGGTTCACCTTCAAATTTTAAATGTGGTTCATAATTAAGATGTAATATGATGGATAATAAAATATCAGAACGAAATGAAGAAAAATTAATTGCCTTTCAATAGGATACATACAATGATATTAAACTGGTCCGACAATTACGGTTTCATCGACTAAATGAGCTATTAGGTGAACTGATATAGTGAAAAAGGAAGGAGAGAACATTTTCTCCATCATATATAAGGCTAATGCTACCCTATATTTTAGTTGGTTCATTGATGCAACATGTTGCTTTTTACTACAAAATTGTTTAACAATTGCACATAATTCAAGCAAAACAAGGACAAGAGGTCTAGGAAAAACCCTTTGAATTGTAAGTGGGAGCAAATGTTGCATAATCACATGATGATCGTGACTTTTTAATCCTTGTAACATTTTTTCCTTCACATCTACTCATCGAGAAATATTGGTGGAATATCCATCTGGAATACGTACAACTGAGAATGCTTTACAAAACAACGTTCTTTCCTCATTGATCATGAAGAATATCGCTGGAGGTATATATGTCCTATTGCCTTCCCCAATAGGATGAAGTGATTTTCTTATTTGTAAAATTTCTAAATCAGCTCGGACCTTAATCCCATCCTTTCCTTTTTTGATTTTTCAAGTATAAAATGTTTTCACTTACATTCTTCTTAAGATGCATCAAATCAATATTATGTCGTGTCAACATATGTTGCTAATAAGCTAAAGTAAAAAATATGCTTTTTTTCTTCCATGGTCCAACAACTCGAGTTTCCTTATTGGCATTCATACTCCTCTGTTGTTTTTACCACTAACAGATTCAAGGGTCGATGATTTACCAAATGTAAATCTTAAATTTCATAGTTGCTTTAAACACTCGATTCCTGTTAGCGGTTTAGGAGCAAGTCCTTTCTCACACTTACCATTAAACAAACGTTCATCAAGTCGAAACCTATGTGTAATAGGTAAAAATCTATGACTTTCCAAATAACCTTACTTTTTTCTATTTGGTAAACGCACTAAATAAGTTTGGTTGTTACAATGCGGACATGCAAGCTTTCATGATGTACTCCATTCTGATAAATTAGCATATGCAAGTAAATCGTTTATAGTCCATAAAATAGCCGCTCTCAAATTGAATGTTTGTTTTGAAAAAACATCATATGTATTTGTGCCAACCTCCCATAACTCTTTTAACTCATTTACTTGTGGTTGCATATAAATACCAATGTCATTTCCTAGTTCATGAGGTCCTTGAATCAATAATGACATAAATAGATTAGGATGCTTCATACACAACAACGGAGGTAAATTATAAATAGAGATAATCACTGACCAAGTGCTAAGTTTACTATTTAAGTGCGCAAATGGATTGAAACCGTCACTTGCAAGGCCCAAACGAACATTACGAATTTCAGATGCAAAATCAGGGTATAGAGAATCCAAATGTTTCCAAGCTGGAGAATCTGCTGAATGTTTCATGAAACATCATTTGAACCACCATTTGAATGCAATTTCATATGTTCTACTGTATATTTTGACATATAAAAAACTTCTTTAGCCTAGGAATTAAAGAAAAATAGCGAAGCACTTTAACAAATACTTTCTATTTAACATTTTCCATCTTTTTTTATTTACTTTGTATCTTGAAGCACCACAATGAGAGCAAGTTTGCATTTAAATGTTTGCTTCTGAAATAACATACAATCAGTCGAACATGCATCAATCTTATTGTAAGTGAGACCCAAATCATCAATTATTATTTTTCATGTGCATTTGACTTTGGCATACAATTTTCATCAGGCAACATACCTTTAAATGCTTCCAAGAACATAGAGAAAACTGAATTATGCACATTTCCCAAACACTTGATTTGGTATAATTTTAAAATTGCTCCCATTTTTTCATACTTACTACCAACATACAACTCCCTATTAGTTTCATCTACCAACTTGAAAAAATGTTCTTCCTTGGGAGTTTGACCTTCAAAATAGGAGAATGATCCGATGAGCTTGCACTTTGTCCAATAAAGGGCATAAATGTCTCATCGAGAAAATCATGCTTTCACCTCTCCACCTTTGATTATTGTCCATTTGCATATCATTTTCCAAGTTAATGTAAGTCCCAGTCTCTACATAAGACTCCTCATTATATGATTCACTATAACGTGTCCAACGAGCCGTCATATAAAGTAGGTCCATTCCATATGAAAGGAGATGACCAGAAACATGAATTCTATCGTTGAAATAACGATTGCAGAACTTTTTACAAGGACATATAATTTTATCTTTTCAAATGGATTTGGAAAACACTTTATTCAAAAGTAATTCCATCATATCTCTATATTCTTTTGAATTACGTTCCAAATTCACCCAATTTTTGTCCATAAGCTAACTACTGGCAAAAAGTAAAAAGCATATCAAACACATGAGAAAAAAAATTCTTATCTAACATCATAATCAAATACATGTTTAATTATTACCAAATGGCCCACGTATTTATCCAATGAAAAAAATGTTATGTAGCTGGAATAATGAGTGGTTGCATTATTAAAAGGTAGAAAGTGTGGTTTATAAGATTATTGTGCTCATGCTTATTATTGTTCTGTAAAAACTATGTAATTGTATCATTATGGATGCCAATTATTGCGAATAAGATTAGCCAAAGACCTTACATGTTATCAATGTAAATTATTATAATGCTACATGATCAAAAGAGCTTATATATATTTATAACAATTTTCATAGTTATTAGTCATTGTTACAATTAGTGGGGAATTTGAAATTTGTTTCCAACATGAGCTTTATATCATTTATGTAATCGAGTCAAAGTTACAGGGCTCAAAAATTATGTTATTATTAATATCATTTTGAGATGGATTAGCAATCTTTCCAATATTCCATAAAGTTTACAAATTAGGTTTGGTTATCTTAATCTTTTTAAAAGAATTTGATTAACATTTTTTTTCTCTTGAACTAGTTTTTTGAGTACAACCTATGGTATTTCTTTATTCGAATTTTTTTTGTCTTACATTATTGCAAGAACTCATTAATAATGAATTTTTCATTCTCGAATTCTTTGAAAATATATTTTGATGTAATTTTATAAAATGGAAACCATAATTCAACGTATGTTTATACCATGCTATTAAATCTACTTGTGTTTCTATGTATGATTGAGTTCTAATGGATAATAGGTATTTTTCTCCTTGCATTTTTATTGTGTTCAAAGAACTCCCAATTCCTTCAAAATGGGATTCAAAATGTTAGTTGTAAACTTTGAACTTTTAATAAAAATTGAATTTAAAATTCTAAATCATAGATTCTAGGGATTCAAAATAGTATAGTATAGCTTTGTGCAGCCTATCAATAGTAATCTTGATATTATTTATTTCAACATCAGTCGAAAAAATGAATTTAAATATTTAATTTTGATTAGAACGGTATTTTGAGACCCGATCATAATTACAGAGAATCATTTTGAAGTTGGATTCAAATCTAGTATTTTAAGATTTTTGATATCGATCATCGATCCTAAAGAACAAAAAAATGATCCTTTTTTTTAAAACCATCGGATATACTATTTAAGACGTAGTATTAACGAAGAATATTGGTTAATCATAAAAATGTATAACATTAGAAACGTTTATTCATCGCTTCCTTTTTGAATTTTTATGGTTAAACTACTTATAATTTTTGCATTTTATAGGCTTTCTGAGTTTAAAATTCAAATTTTGAGTCAAGGACCACTAACTCAAGTGGCTAGTGGTATGACGTTGTAAGCCTTGTCTTATTTATAAATTTTTTGTGATTTTTTCCAGTAAAAGTTGAAGTACAGTAATCGATATCAATATTTATTATTAATCGTAGTTTCAATTTAGTTTAGTTTTCGGCCCACATTGAAACCGAAACGCAACGACTAGAATCTCGATACTTTGGTCGAAATGCCAAATAATTGTTGAACCCTTGTCATTGGTCGAAATGCCAAACCAATGAATACAATATCCAAATATACAACAATGATCAATATCACAGATACAAAGAAATGCTATAGCAGAAAACCCAATGAACTAGCAGCGGAAAACAACTAGAGCTTGAAACTCCAGAAGAACACTAATATCAGCAATCTCCATAGATTAGCTCGAACCACCATCAAGTTGCACCAAGCTAAGCAAGACTGGTGTGTCATCCTAACCAAATACTTCAATATCCAAAGTCTTCAAAGAATACCAAAAAGAAAGCCGAAAGCTATCGAATCGATATCTATATCCATATCTGAAAAACCCAACTCTAGACTGCCCGTGTGGAAAATTGTGGGCACCCAGAGTTTAAGAAGGGAACAATAAACTCCGGGTCAGTCGTGGGACTGGTATGAGCAAACAAAAACAGTTTAATTTTTAAAAACAAACAAAAGAATTTAAATTTGAAACCACAATGCTTTTTGGAAAATGAAACTACCATAAGGCCTTCCGCCACACACACAATGCAAACGCAGAATTGGTGGAGATTTCTCCTTATGATAATCAAAAATGCTTGATACACAAAAACCATTTTGATATGATTATTAGTGCATAGTGGAAAGCATTTCAAAAGTTTAATATTAATCTTAGCCAGCATAGACATTCCGAACTATGCCTACTATAGCTACTATCCAAACAGTGCGGCACCACCATAAGTAGATGGCAGGTAATACAACTAAAACCATACAAGGCGCATATTGGTGATTGGATTTCCAACAAATGGTCAGGCTAAGGAACTTCCCATTGCCACATAGGTACGCCTCTAGAGGGACGCCCCGAGAACCTAACCGGATCTCTACCAACACAAGGCCGGGTTACCTCTGCAAAATTAGGTAACTACTGACCCGAGTATGCCATCCCTCGGTTGTAAACAACCTTTATCCGGGGCCCCAATAACAACAATCACAAATTAATATATTTGCGATATCCATATAAGTTAAGTATGTAGGCTCCATATCATGATACCACTTCTATCCAGAAGGAAATGCACATACCCTAAGGGGCGCTACTCCCCATAACCTTGCGGCATCTTTCCTGTTTCGACCATTCCGTGGTGTGAGGCTCGACGAAGTCTCGTCCACAAAGCTACGCTTTTCACAAAACCCATGCTTTGATCAACAAATGATCAGCAGCACTTCGTATGCCACATTACCAAATTGGGAATGTATCACTAGTAACCATCAACTACATAACCTCTGAGCTCGTACGTCTCAGAGAAGGGTGTTAAGTTAAGAGAATAAATTCTCCGCCACCAACAGAAATGTATTTGATAGAAACCAGCTTTACGTCCCAAAGTGTAACGTCAGACACACATCCTTACAAGTCTGTTCCGGGTTCGAACAGAACCGAAGGCACTTCCAAAGAAGACCTTGCACATCCGGATAATTCCTAATCATGTCTGGACTCCCCAACACAAAGGGTGCTCAAATCTGTATACCGGGGATCAGCCGATGCAGAGACATTCGACAAGAAATCCTTTCGTTTTCGAAAATATCCGGCCTTCACCACCGGTCTTCACTTGCTATCCATAGCGTCGTATAACTATTCGGAATGCGTTATATGATACAAAGTCCTCTCCCGGCTAAACCGAATAATGAGCGCAATATTTTAAAAACATATGGATATGGGATCTCAGTTAAGTCAAAATTTATTACCCTAAACTTTTCTTTCAAATGGATAAACAAATTACCATTTACAAATGTTTCAAACAAAAGGATTCATTTTCAAAAACCTTCAATGGTTTAAACAATGTCCACACTTAAATCTTTTAAACAAAAGATTCACTTTTAAGACCCCTTTCAATTTAAAACAAGGATCACCAATCTTTAACAAATATTCATTCATAGCCTTCCAAAACAATTCCATTTCAAGTTGGATTAACTCAACCGGTATTAAATCAAAGACTCATTTCATAGCTTTCAAAAAATCATTTCCACGAAACAATTCCATTCCAAATCTTTTATATAAAAGATACACTATTTAAATGCTCTTCAATTTCAAATCAAGGTTTGACTATCTTTCACAAAGATTAGTTAACGGTTTTCAAACTATTTCAATTCGATTTGAAATCTTTCAACACAAATTGAAAACCCTTTCCTTATATGAAAGCTATTATTAATTGAAATAAATAGTTTTGTTTTGGGAAAAACTGATTACATTTACCTAAGTTAAAGTCATTCAAGTATAAACTTGGATTTAAATTTAAATTCCCAAACCAATACTTTTTCAATGGTTAAAAACCCATATAAGCACTTTTATAACTTGTATAGTCTTTTTAAGCCAAAATTTCCAAATCATTGAATTCAAATTCAAATATTGATTTCAGACTTAAATCAAAATATTTCAAATTTCAAACTAAATCAAGTTATTTAAAATAACTTTTATCTTCAAAGCTCCTTTTCAGTTATTTTTCAAATTCAACCCAATTTCATTTCCAAAACCATTTGGATTCAAAATTCAAACTTTAAAACCATTTTAAAATATTAAATTCAAATATCTGTGACTTAACCAATTTCCTCGTGCAATCCATATTATGTATGTATAGTGTGGTCCAGGGGTTTTACACACAATAGTGCAACAACATCATCAATCCGCACAGATTCAAACATAAAAATATATTTGATAAGCGGTATAGACTATAACGTTTATCTTTCATTCACAGATCATAGATATATATCAAAAATAATAAATTACATTCATCCCAGATAAATAAATTACATCACAGATGAATAAATTACATTAATCACAGCTTAAATCAAAACAGAGCATCACATATCAGGGATATCAAACAATTCAATCATCCAATAGAATCCAAATATTCATAAGTAATTTAAGCATTCCATAATCATTTATAGTCATGATAAATCAGTTGTATTAATCCTTAATTATTTCAGTTAATTTCCAATTAAATTAACTACACATGAATTAGTTATCCAATCTTGATTAATCCATTTCAAATCATCTGATATAAATTAATCAATCAATCATCTTAAGTAATTATTCTAATCACATTAATTAAATTAACCTTAAAGTTAATTACATAATTAATTATTCTTTAATCAGTAAGTGATTATCCTTAATAATTACTAATTAATTTCATTGAATAATTATTACTTGATTAATCTATCATAAACCATCAATCTATTATCCTAAATTACTTTCATTAACTGATAGATTTTTAGGTAAGTAATTACCTTTAATTACTTACATTAATCACTTAACTCTTAACAAATTAATTAGTCTTTAACTAATCCTCAAATCAATAATTTCTTCTTAATTAATCACATTAATAAATCAACCACCAAGTAATAAATTATCCTTTTAATTATCTTAATTAATTTTACTTTATCAAGTCCATTAAGTACTTATACTTTAGTTACTTAAAACTTTAATAAACAAAGATAAACCATTTATCTTTCTCAATCACTTAATCATCATTTAAATTAAAAGCTTGAAATCATTTTATTTTGAACCCATTAGAGATTCAATCAGATAATTTATAAACCAAAACAAAATTTAAAACATTATGACTTCTAAAAATTAAAACTTATCCATGCTTTATAATTGAAACTGGTAACAAAATTTTTCAAATTTAAACCTTGGAAGAATTTTTTTCAAAAATTTACTAAAATCTGACAACTTATGACAACCCAAGTCCCAAACTAATTTTCCCCGGGCCAAATTTGAAAAACCCTGAGCTCAACTTCGAGTACCCTTCATCACTTTACCTCGAGTCGAAACTATTGTTTTCCCTACCACGAACTCGAGCACTACCCTTCTTCCTTAATACTAAACCGTCCAGACACATGAGTGCACAGGTGCACGTGCACAAACACGCTAGCTATCTCCGATCGTTGCCAAGATCGCTGACTAGTCATCGCTAACCCATCCTTCCTATTCCAATCACCCAAAAAATCATCGCACACCCAAAATCAAAATCGAACTGCTTATAAACAAAACTGGAACCAAACCCCTCGCCTGAAACCTCCTTGAACTGCCGACGCAGATCACCGGAGTGTCTGGGACTCCGACCACACACTTGCCGACCTTCAACGCTGTGGTGAAACTTGATCACTCATAGATGCCGCGTGCACGAATTTCCCGACCTTGACCCAAATTGGGTTTCAAACCCTAAATCGTTCTCAATCAACATCCATGTTGATCTAAAATTTAATCCAGCATTTTTCCCAAGCTTCATGACCTACCAGGAAGCTCCAACTTCAATCACGAGACGAATCGAAGTTGCCGACCACCGTAGTTTGGCCAAAAACTCAATCCCCTTCATCACGCAATTTCTCACCCAAACTCACACTAAAAATCTGGATTTTTGTTTTAAAAATCATGATTTGCAAAAGTGAATAAGACAGTACATTCAAACTTAAATTTTAATCAATTACACTTTTTACAAAAATGAGATTCCTACCGTGTTTTGATATTTTCCAGAAAACCAATTGTAACGACCCAGAATTTTTGATCCCGAAAATTCCAGATAGTTAGGGAAAAAGAAGAAAAGAGATAGAAGAAGAAACAGAACAAAACACAGATTCTCACATTCGCAGCGGATAATATATAATATCAAATAATAGTTCTTATACAAAGGAAATATGTATTAGTCAATTACATATTATTACATCAGAGTTACAACATTACACATCACTGGACAGTGTAAAATAACATGTCCAAGATAAACTATAATATATACAATGGGTACGCTCCATACGTTCCTGCTATCCAGCTCGCCTCCTGAGCTCCACAACGTCCTTACGTGAAAATCTGTAATACTCGGTCTGACCTGAGCATTACATCAAAGTAACACCCGGGTCAGGCTGGAAACCAGCGTGAATAAACCCATCTAACATGAATGAAAAAAGCATACAACTTGTATATATAACCCAGGTAACTTGTATCAATTACAAGTTCACAAATTATTATAGACATTACTTATTTCCTTCACAAATCTCTAAGTACCAAAACTTAGATTAAATAGTCCAATTCATTTAAATCATTCCATTCCAGCTTATTGATTTCACGTATCAATCTATAATGAATCGAAGTGGTTTCGGGTATTTACTAACACCCGACTCCGCCCTCATCGAAACCAATGTCATCTCAACCCAAGTTTTCCAAGTGAAATACCATTCAACTTTAAATACAAGATGTCACTTTTATACAGCAATTCATCATTTAGATAACCACATTATCATTGTCCACCCAAACATATCATATCACAAAGCAATTCATATCAGAGATATCAACCAATCCAAGGCACTTATCATTATTCAATCATTCATAAGCAAGATTGATCACTTCCAAAATTAATTTAGTTATCTCTAATTAAATTAATTACTTATCTTTAATAACTTAGATTACCATTACTTAACATTAATTAATTACAAACTAATTAATTAATCATCTATTAATTGTCCATCTTAATTAATCACCCTTGACTAATTATACTCTAATTACATTAAGTAATATACCCTTAATTAATTTCACAAATTAATTATCCTTAACCATTCACAGTAAATTATCCTTAATTAATTACTCAAATTAATTATCCTATAATCACTTCATCTATTAATTATCTTCTAATTAATCACATTCATTTATTAACTAACCCTTGACTAGCTTCCTTACCGAATTAATGTTTAATTAATTATATTAAGTAATTAATCCTTGATTTCTTCTAATAATTAATTAACTATAATTAATTACATTGATCCTTAATTAATCATAAACAGTAATTAACTATCCTGTAATTACTTTCCTTGATTTATTGACCCCTTAATTATATTATTTCTTTGATTAATTTCTCTAAGTAATTAATCCTTAATTACTTCCATTAAGTAATTATACTCTAATTACTTCATTAAGTAATACCCCTTTTATTAATTACATCCAGTAATAAATCTTTAATTACTTCTCTAAGTAATTACACTTAATTAATTCATAACTAAGGGATTATCTTTAATTAATTAGGCTAATTAATTAAAATTAACCACCTTGATTGATTAATCTATCCATCATCACTCAAAATTAGTAAATGATTCATCTCTTAATTACATTCATTAACTATCTAAAAATTACACCATTAAATTTAATTACAATAAGTAAATAATAATTTTTTTTGGTCAGGTTCGAAACTTCGCCGATGAGTAAGTGTCGTGGTTCTAGGTATAGGAGAGGTCGGGGTGGTCGCGTGTGACTGAAATGAATGATCGTCAGATACCAACTGTAACGACCCGGAATTTTCGATATTTTAAATCAGATAATTATACAATTATCTGATGCCAAAGAAATCTGGGTTATCACATTCCTCTCGACATTATCTACTTTTTATTTATTTTATTAAATAAATTAATTGCTCCTTAATTAATCATCTTAATTAATTTCTTGATTAGTTTCACAAGTAATTATATTTTGTTAATTTCGTTAAGTAATTACTTATTAACCATCCATCGATTATTCTAAATTCTTAATTAATTAACTTAACTTTAATTAATTAATTCAACTCCTAATTACTAAATTAATCAACCCAAATCATTAATTAATTGAATTAATAAATTATCCATTTTAATTTCTCTACTAGTTTGATGAATCACAAATCAATAAGCCCTTAAAAACATTAAAATGAAAACATTTTCTTATTTATAACTTTAAGTCTAAAACAATTTTAAAACCCGACTACCTCGATTCAACCCACAATTAACTCGAGAACCAACCAAAACTAAGGCCACATCATCATCATTGCATATCTAATCAATTTAATCATCCAACCAATTTACCTTTAGTGCTTACAAATATTTTTAGGAAAGAGGTCTTGACCATTCTAACATATCTTCTTTGAACATTAAGATCAATAGATGATCAGAAAGTGAGTTTTCGATTTTTCAAACAGGTTGAAACCTGTACTGTTTAGAACAGATTTCATATTGTTGAATATAGATATGCATCCTCATTATTCATGTATAAACATATACATGAAAGCACACATTTGCAATTCAAGCTTCACAACAAAAAGCTATAAATCATTCAGAAGGTTTGCTCACAACAAAAATGAACAGATTCAGGGTTTGAGATTTGCTCACCTTGGTATGGTTTGAACGGAGAACTGGAATTGAAGAGCAGAGAAGCCAGAATTGTTGAAGTTTGAGTTGCCTCAAGTTAAAACAGTTTGATTTGAAAACTGATCTTTGCTTTGAGTTGCTTTGCCTTTTGATCTTTGCATTGAATCGGGTATGAATTTGATTTGGTCAGGCATGTTGCATGCTTCCAGGTTTTAAATTGAATCTTGCATGCCTTCAGGTTTTTGAAACTTGATTGTATTTAGAAATTGATACTTGTTGAATTGCTTTCAGATTCCTGATTTTTTTCCTTTTGATCTTTCTTCTTTGTTTTGTCTGTTGCATTGTTTACTTTTGAATCTGGTTTTTAGCTTTGCTTAATTGAATCTATTGCTTTGCTTCAAATTGAAACTGAACACTTTGTTTTCAGGTTTTTCTTTTTTGTTTTAGATTCTCAGTTTTGATTAAACGAAGATGTTGAAGCCTGGTTACTTCTTTATTCTTGAGGTTTATTTTCATTACAAATTTTTAAAAGGAAAAACAATACTTCTTGCCATTTGTAAATTATGTTGACACTTGCTATGTTCATGATATTAAAAATTTACAATTGTCAAAATCATAATTTTTTATGTTTATATCCTTGTTTTAAATAATTTTATAAAGTTTTGTTTTTAAACCCCTATCTCATTTAATTTGTATTTTTTTTAAACCCTAAAGTATTTATATTTCATATCTTATAATATGTAAATGTTTTTACATTTTAAATTCATAAATATACAAACTATTTGTTAAGCCTTTTTTAAACTTATACTTTCAAAAGATATATTCATACTCAAGCTTTATATTTATTTACATATGTTTATATTTACAACTTTATAAGAAGATGAGTTTTGAAATCAAATTACAAAATAAATAAACATACATATGGAATATATATGTCTTTAAAATATAAATTTAACTTTTAAACAACTTTTTGAAATTATTTATATTAACATAAAAATTTAACTTTCAAAATATATTATACATGTCTCTTAAAATTTAGAAAACAAATTTCTATAAAATTATATAGTTTTCAAATCCAAAAATTTTATTTATAAGATATTTAATTTGGAGTTTCAAATTCACAATAAAAATCAATATCCAATATATTATTTTATATATTATATACAAATCTCTTTTATTCATATTTACATTTTATAAAAGATTAAATCTATTTATCAAATCCTATTTTTAGTTAAACCATTATATCTTATTGAATATTCATATTATCTCGAACTACTATTGTTATTAATAAATATTATTTGAATTTCAAACCCATAATTCAATTTACAATCTTTTTATAATTAAGCAGGCACAATATTTATTTAAATTTAGAAAATACCCAATTAGTTTACAATTTAATTTCATTTCTTTAAATTAATTACCAATTTGAATTTTATTTAAAAAAAATGGGAATGTTACAGATTTCCCCCTTAAGAAAATTTCGTCCTTGAAATTTGAAAGCAGGGAGACAACAAAAGATGGATACACAAAGACAGAGAGACAGTTTCCAAATCAAACTGGGTATCTATTCTGCATTTGGCTTACCAAATCAGAATATCACTAATAATTATGAGAACGAACTCATTCAATACAAGACATTCGGGTCACCAGAACTATGAATATACAGGAGTATTGATTAGTTCAAAGGATAACTAAGCACTCGTAGAATATATCGAGTCCCAAAAGAATAGACAGATATATGGATACAATCCCAAAACTTTTAGCTTAAACAACCAAAATGTACCTATCAACCATAGCAATAAAGCAAACAATTCATCCAAACAAACAATTCTGACTCATCTGGAGTTTGTGTCCCATGCAAATATATCAAAGCTTCTTCCTGGGGCAACCAGGAATCATCAAAGAACTGAAAAGACGAATCAAAGGAGATTGATAAAGAAAGTTGTTTCCGCTATTGCAGGGTACTGACCATTTGTAGTGGTACTCCCATGTCCTCTATTTCGTCCTCTTCTTGCACTCATACTCACTATCAGTGGACAGTAAGAGAATTTACTGAGGCATACGAACGTATATCTTAGGAAAACTCATTCTAGGGTATACTTCACCCTATCTCTAATTAGTCACTTAATGTGTTATACTCCTGAGCTAAATTTTCAACCTTCAGCTCTAATACCAAATGTAGCGGACCTGACTCGACCTTCAAAAATCGGCACCGAGTACGACACTCATATTCAAATGCCGTAGATCCAAACATCGAATCTGGTTCGCCGGAGCTTATAACACATTAAATATAACAACACAATGGAATAAAAAGAAATGAATATCATATACAACTCCAATGAATACAATATCCGAATATACAACAATGATCAATATCAGGGATACAAAGAAATGCTACAGCAGAAAACCCAATGAACTAGTAGCGGATGAAACTCCAGAGAACACTAATATCAGCAATCTCCATAGATGGTTCGAACCACCATCAAGTTGCACCTGGTGTGTCGTCCTAACCAAATACTTCAATATCCAAAGTCTTTAAAGAATACCAAAAAGAAAGCCGAAAGCTACGGAATCGATATCAATATCTACTATCTGAAAAACCCAACTCTAGACTGCCCGTGTGGAAAATTATGGGCACCCAGAGTTTAGGAAGGGAACAATAAACTCCGGATCAGTCGTGGGACTGGTATGAGCAAATAAAAACAGTTTATTTTTTAAAAACAAACAAAAGAATTTAAATTTGAAATCCGCAATGCTTTTTGGAAAATGAAACTACCATAAGGCCTCCCTCCACACACACAATGCAAACGCAGAATTGGAGGAGAATTCTCCTTATGATAGTCAAAAATGCTTGATACGCAAAAACCATTTTGATATGATTATTAGTGCATAGCGGGAAACATTTCAAAAGTATAATATTAACTTAGCCAGCATAGACATTCCGAATTATGCCTACTATAGCTACAATCCAAACAGTAGGGCACCACCATAAGTAGATGGTAGGTAATACAACTAAAACCGCACAAGACGTGCATTGGTGATTGGATTTCCAACAAATGGTCAGGCTAAGGGACATCCCATTGCCACATGGGTACGCCTCTGGAGGGACGCCCCGAGAAGCTACCGGTCTCTGCCAACACAAGGCCGGGTTACCTCTGCAAAAATAGGTAACTACTGACATGAGTATGCCATCCCCCGGTTGTAAACAACCTTTATCCGGGACCCCAACAACAACAATCACAAAGTAATATATTTGCGATATCCACATAAGTTAAGTATCTAGGCTCCATACCATGATACCACTTTTATCCAGAAGGAAATGCACATACCCTAAGGGGCGCTACTCCCTATAACCTTGCTGCATCTTTCCTGTTTCCACCATTCCGGGGTGTAAGGCTCGACGAAGTTTCGTCCATAAAGCTACGCTTTTAACAAAAGTCATGCTTTGATCAACAAATGATCAACAACACTTCGTATGCCACATTACCAAACTGGGAATGTATCACTAGTAACCATCAACTACATAACCTCTGAGCTCGTATGTCTCAGGGAAGGGTGTTAAGCTAAGAGAATAAATTCTCCGCCACCAACAGAAATGTATTTGATAGAAATCAGCTTTACATCTCAAAGTGTAACGTCAGACACACATCCATACAAGTCTGTTCCGGTTTCGAACAGAACCGAAGGCACTTCCAAAGAAGCCCTTTCACAACCGGATAATTCCTAATCACGTCCGGACTCCCCATCACAAAGCGTGCTCAAATCTCTATACCGAGGATCAGCCGATGCAGAGACATTCGACAAGAAATCCTTTCGTTTTCGAAAATATCCGGTCTTCACCACCGGTCTTCACTTGCTATCCATAACGTCGTATCACTATTAGGAATGGGTTATATGACAGAAAGTCCTCTCCTAGCTAAACCTAATAGTGAGCGCAATATTTTAAAAACATATGGATATGGGATCTCAGTTAAGTCACAATTTATTACCCAAAACTTTTCTTTCAAATGGATAAACAAATTACCATTTACAAATGTTTCAAACAAAAAGATTCATTTTCAAAAACCTTCAATGGTTTAAACAATGTCCACACTTAAATCTTTTAAACAAAAGATTCACTTTTAAGACCCCTTTCAATTTAAAACAAGGATCACCAATCTTTAACAAATATTCATCCAAAGCCTTCCAAAACAATTCCATTTCAAGTTGGATTAACTCATCCGGTATTAAATCAAAGACTCATTTCATAGCTTTTAAAAAATCATTTCCATGGAACAATTCCATTCCAAATCTCTTATATAAAAGATACACTATTTAAATGCTCTTCAATTTCAAATCAAGGTTTGACTATCTTTCACAAAGATTAGTTAATAGTTTTCAAACTATTTCAATTCGATTTGAAATCTTTCAACACAAATTGAAAACCCATTCCTTATATGAAAGCTATTATTAATTGAAATAAATAGTTTTGTTTTGGAAAAACTGATTACATTTACCTAAGTTAAAGTCATTCAAGCATAAACTTGGGTTTAAATTTAAATTCCAAAACCAATACTTTTTCAATGGTCAAAAACCCATATAAACACTTTTATAACTTGTATAATCCTTTTAAGCCAAAATTACCAAATCATTGAATTTAAATTCAAATATTGAAATCAAACTTAAATCAAAATATTTCAGATTTCAAACTAAATCAAGTTATTTAAAATAACTTTTATCTTCAAAGCTCCTTTTCAATTATTTTTCAAATTTAACCCAATTTCATTTCCAAAACCATTTGGATTAAAAATTCAAACTTTAAAACCATTTTAAAATGTTAAATTCAAATATCTGTGACTTAACCAATTTTCTCATGCAATCCATATTGTGTGTGTATAGTGTGGTCAAGGGGTTTTACACACAATAGTGCAACAACATCATCAATCCGCATAGATTCAAGCATAAAAATATATTTGATAAGCGGTATAAACTATAACGTTTACCTTTCATTCGCAGATCATAGATATATATCACAAATAATAAATTACATTCATCCTAGATAAATAAATTACATCACAGATGAATAAATTACATTAATCACAGCTTAAATCAAAACAGAGTATCACATATCAGGGATATCAAACAATTCAATCATCCAATAGAATCCAAATATTCTAAAGTAATTTAAGCATTCCATAATCATTTATAGTCAGGATAAATCATTTGTATTAATCCTTAATTATTACAATTAATTTCCAATTAAATTAATTAATCATGAATTAATTATCCAATCTTGATTAATCCATTACGAATCATCTGATATAAATTAATTAGTCAATCATATTAAGTAATTATTCTTAATTAATTAATTATTCTTAATTAATCACATTAATTAAATTAACCTTAAAGTTAATTACATAATTAATTATTCTTTAATCAGTAAGTGATTATCCTCAATAATTACTAATTAATTTCATTGAATATTATTACTTGATTAATCCATCATAAATCATCAATCTATTATCCTAAATTACTTTCATTAACTAATAGATTTTTAAGTCAGTAATTACCTTTAATTACTTACATTAATCACTTAACTCTTAACAAATTAATTAGTCCTTAACTAATCCTTAAATCAATAATTTCTTCTTAATTAATCACATTAATAAATCAACCTCCAAGTAATAAATTATCCTTTTAATTATCTTAATTAATTTCACTTTATCAACTACATTAAGTACTTATACTTTAGTAACTTAAAACTTTAATAAACAAAGATAAACCATTTATCTTTCTCAATCACTTAATCATCATTTAAATTAAATGCTTGAAATCATTTTATTTTGAACCCATTAGAGATTCAATAAGATAATTTATAAACCAGAACAAATTTTAAAAAAATTTGACTTCTAAAAATTAAAACTTATTCATGCTTTACAATTGAAACCACGTAACAAAAATTTTCAAATTTAAACCTTAGAACAATTTTTTTTAAAAATTTATTAAAATCTGGTAACTTACGACAACCCAATTCCCAAACTAATTTTCCCCGGGCCAAATTTGAAAAACCCTGAGCTCAACTTCGAGTTCTACCCTTCATCACTTTACCTCGAGTCGAAACTATTGTTTTCCCTACCACGAACTCGAGCACTACCCTTCTTCCTCAATACTAAACCGTCGAGACACATGAGTGCAAAGGTGCACGTGCACAAACACGCTGGCTATCTCCAACCGTTGTCAAGATCGCCGACTAGTCATCACTAACCCATCCTTCCTATCCCGATCACCCAAAAAATCATCGCACACCCAAAATCAAAATCGAGCTGCTCATAAACAAAACTGGAACCAAACCCCTCGCCTGAAACCTCCCTGAACTGCCGACGCAGATCACCGGAGTGTCTGGGACTCCGACCACACACTTGCCGACCTTCAACGCTGCTATTTCCTAAGTTTGATGAAACTCGATCACCCATAGACGCCGCGTGCACGAATTTACCGACCTTGACCCAAATTGGGTTTCAAACCCTAAATCGTTCTCAATCAACATCCATGTTGATCTAAAATTTAATCCAGCATTTTTCCCAATCTTCATGACTTACCAGGAAGCTCCAACTTCAATCACGAGATGATCGAAGTTGCCGAACACCGTAGTTTGCCCAAAACTCAATCCCTTTCATCACGCAATTTCTCACCCAAACTCATAATAAAACTCTGGATATTTGTTTTAAAAATCATGATTTGCAAAAGTGAATAAGATAATACATTCAAACTTAAATTTTAATCAATTACATTTTTTACAAAAATGAGATTCCTACCGTGTTTTGATATTTTCTAGAAAACCAATTTACCTTTAGTGCTTACAAATATTTTTAGGAAAGAGGCCTTGACCATTCTAACATATCTTCTTTGAACATTAAGATCAATAGATGAACAGAAAGTGAGTTTTCGATTTTTCAAACAGGGTGAAACCTGTATTGTTTAGAACAGATTTCAAATTGTTGAGTACAGATATGCATCCTCATTATTCATGTATAAACATATACATTCAAGCACACATTTGCAATTCAAGCTTCACAACAACAAGATATAAATCATTCAGAAGGTTTGCTCACAACAAAAATGAACAGATTCAGGGTTTGAGATTTGCTCACCTTGGTATGGTTTGAACAGAGAACTGGAATTGAAGAGCGGAGAAGCCAGAATTATTGAAGATTGAGTTGCCTCAAGTTAAAATAGTTTGATTTGAAAACTGATATTTGCTTTGAGTTTCTTTGCCTTTTGATCTTTGCATTGAATCGGGTATGAATTTGATTTGGTTAGGCATGTTGCATGCTTCCGGGTTTTGAATTGAATCTTGCATGCCTTCATGTTTTTGAAACTTGATTGTATTTAGAAATTGATACTTGTTGAATTGCTTTCAAATTCCTGATTTTTTTCCTTTTGATCTTTCTTCTTTGTTTTGTCTGTTGCATTGTTTTCTTTTGAATCTGGTTTTTAGCTTTGCTTAATTGAGTCTATTGCTTTGCTTCAAGTTGAAACCGGACACTTTGTTTTCAGATTTTTCTTTTCTGTTTTAAATTCTCAGTTTTGATTAATGAAGATGTTGAAGCCTGGTTACTTCTTTATTCTTGAGGTTTATTTTCATTATAAATTTTTAAAAAGAAAAACAATACATCTTGCCATTTGTAAATTATGTTGACACTTGCTATGTTCATGATATTAAAAATTTACAATTGTCAAAACCATAATTTTTTATGTTTATATCCTTGTTTTAAATAATTTTATAAAGTTTTGTTTTTGAACCCCTGTCTCATTTAATTTGTATTTTGTATTTTAAACCCTAAAGTACTTATATTTCATTTCTTGTCATGTGTAAATGTTTTTCATTTTAAATTCATAAATATACAAACTATTTGTTAAGCCTTTTTTAAACTTATACTTTCAAAAGATATATTCATATTCAAGCTTTATATTTATTTACATAGTTTATATTTACAACTTTATAAGAAGATGAGTTTTGAAATCAAATTATACTAAATAAATAAACATATATATGGAATATATATGTCTTTAAAATATAAATTTAACTTTTAAACAAAATTTTAAAATTATTTATATTAACATAAAAATTTAACTTTCAAAATATATTACATATATCTCTTAAAATTTAAAAAACAAATTTCTATAAAATTATATAATTTTCAAATCCATATTTTTTATTTATAAGACATTTAGTTTAGAATTTCAAATTCATAATAAAAATCAATATCCAATATATTATTTTATATATTATATACAAATCACTTTTATTCATGTTTACATTTTATAAAAGATTAAATCTTTTTATCAAATCCTATTTTTAGCTAAACCATTATATCTTATTGAATATTCATATTATCTCGAACTACTATTGTTGTTAATAAATATTATTTGAATTTCAAACCCATAATTTAATTTACAATCTTTTTATAATTAAGAACGCACAATATTTATTTAAATTTAGAGAATACCTAATTAGTTTACAATTTAATTTCATTTCTTTAAATTAATTACCAATTTGAATTTTATTTAAAAAAAATGGGAATGTTACAATAGACATAGAAAAAGCTTCATTTTCTTAAAGTTGGTAAAGATGGGACAACATACATAACAAAAGGTTAATAATTATCTAGATATATGGATAAGATGCACTATGTAAAAAAATAAAATGAACTATATATAGCTTATATACACGCATAAGTACATATGTGTGCATATTATGTATCATCAGTCCGATCAAACATAGAAAAGTTAAATTATTGTCGATACATGGACTGTTAGTGATAGGAGTAACGGTAAATGTACTCAAGATATACTCATAATCCTAATGAAATATAAACCAGCCATGGTTAGTTTATTAGAAAATATACTAAATGATATGAAACTTACGTAAAAGTTACAACCATACAGGGTGGCTAATACTAACAATTCTGAATCTATGTAACATATCATGGTAGAGTCAAATAATCCTAAGGATTCTATTTTATTTTTACAATTATCCATGCAAGTAATCTTCAGAATGAGAGGGAAACACTATGGCCACAATTATTAGAATCCCAAAATATTACCATGACCATTATGGGTGGCTTCAACAACTCTCTATCTCCTACTAATAAAAAGATGGTCTTTCTATTCCTTTTAATCAGATTAGGTGCTTTAACAACTATATACTACAATCTGATCTGACATAAGTTAAACTTTGGGTTTCAATTACACATGGAGAAGGAGGGGTGCCAATAATATTGACAAAATACTTGTCATGATTCATACTTTTGATATATGAAACCTCAATTTTGTCCAACTACTCTAGTGATCAAAAACTCCTATTAATTCATCTAATTCAGACTATGTACATAAAGGAGACCTTTCAGATATCATAAATAGTCTTATTTAGATGGGCGCTATGACACTATACAACAAGAGCTAAGTATGCAAGTGAAGGGGGATTATAAATATGGCTTTCTTTATATATTAAAGAAAAAATTATTGAAGAAATGGAATAAAGAAAGACCTTAAATAGATTCATTTCTTTAAGATGATGAAAAAGAATATAATTTTATGCTAGAATTGTTGATCAAGATCCTAAAATATTGAAATATATGAACTAGACATAAATTTCTTACTCACAGAAAATCAAGTTTTGGAGTAATAAAAAATAAGATTAATGATTTAGTGGCTGCAATAAGAGGATCTCAATTGAAAATTCTTTCATGCTAAGATATCTCATAGGAGACATGTAAACAACATTCAAGCATTGACTGACAATGAGGGTGGATGCATTTACAACCCTGAAGATGTAGAGAATGCAATTATTAATTGCAACTCTAACTTATTTAATAGGGGTAAGAGGACTAATATTCCTATAATGTAGTGTAGAATTTAAATCATTGAGGATGGGAAGAAAATAGCTAATGCAGCCAATTCAGATCGAAAGAAGTCAGGGAGGCTATTTTTTCGGTACATCTAGGTAGAGTCCAGAGCCTAACGGTGTGAACTCTAAATTCATGTAATTAACTTAGGACAATATTAAATAGGATATACGAATGAAATTAATCATACACACACATCCCCTACTAAACATGGTCTAGATCATACTTTCACTTTGTTAGTCCCTAAAATGAACCAACTAACATATGAGATTATAGACCTATCTCTTCTTGTAGAGCCTGATTACAGACTAACATATGAACCAACTAACATATGAGGTCCTATAAAAGAAGAAAAGTTGAAATTTTCTTGCAAGAGGAGAAAGTGCGTCTTGTGATTCCCTTCCAATTTTTAATGGATCCTTTTCATATTGCTCAATGTAGAGCTTGATGGTTGCTCCTTCAGACTCAGATCCAGAAAGGCGGAAAACCTGGATGTTGAAAATGCAAATATTTATTTTGTGAATTATCTTACAGGAACCAATATATCACAAAATATGACATCATAACAGTGTCAAAAGAATTCTGGCAAATGTATAAAAAAGTATCCACGAGGGGATATCTTTTACATAACTACAGAACTTTCTAACAAAAGATTAAAATGGCGAAGAGAACTAGACTCCTTTCTCATAAATGTTGAATATTTGCATTTAAGATATGTTCCGAGTCCTATATAACTTATTGCCACTCTAGGACTCTTATATAGCACTCAATAGCTATTATATAGCATAGATTTAAGCTCCACCCTTTCAGTTGCTTTCAAGGAAAAATGTTTGCAAAAATCATAAATTTAATGTTTGAATCAACGTACTCTTATGAGGAAAAAATCAACTGTTCGCACTTAGAATAAGACTTGATCGTAAAACAATACAGTATCCTTCGGAAATTGTTTTAAAGAATACGGACCAATTTGATGTGTCATTTTCACGGTCTTTTGAAATTTAAATTTCCTATAACACACAAAACATAAGTTAAATATAAATGAATTTAGATAACAATCATGCTCAAAGATGAATTCACACATAAAACTCAAAACCTATTTTTTTTAGTTTTGAATATTCCAAAGCCCTTTCTAAAATGCAGAAGAAGAAGAAAACTTTGTTTAAAAAAATGCAACAAACATCGTTCTATAATATGTAATTCCAATTTAAGAAGAAAAAAAATTCTATACAATAAAACATTTTCTTTAAATTCCAGACCAAAACATCTTCCCGGTATCCCTTTTTCATAAGAATCTCTCAAAACTTAAAACATGTTTTCGCATTTATTAAAGAACACATCAAAATGGTAAATGTATTCAAACCTTTAAAACCTAAAATAAACCAAATGCTACGTTTTCATGCTTCTTTTCTAATTTAGTTAAATCATATTTATGTCAGATATCAACTAGCACGATTTAGACTACGAAATTCTAAACTAAGATTGCATATAAATATGTACAATTGCGAGGAAGTTTGTCACTATAATATTCCTAGAATCATATTATCACTGATTAAATTCCTACGAAATTGATATTCCCAAGGGCCTGCCAAATTAGCAAACAAATGCACTTTTAGGGCCACCGAGTTTTTGGGGCCCTGAAATTTTCAAAGGTTTGAACTTTGAACGCATTGTTGGATAATTTACATATGATAAAATATCCATCATTAACAATATCAAACCTAATGGTTTGCCTTACCTATCGTTTTGGAAAAGTTCCAATTTCTAATCTAAGCATTATATTTTATTCTCTTTTTTATGTCTCTCTTTAATTGAATTTTTGTAATGTATTTATTCCCTCCAATATTCGAGCAATTTTTGCCTTCATTCAATTTTTGTTTAAAAATGTACTAATATTTTACTTTAAACAGAATTAATTCGAATTTTTTCCCTACGTTCCATTAAAAATATTTTCAAACAGCGTCTCAAAGTATGAGATGCACCCTCACATTCCCAGAAGTTCTTTTTTCTACACAACCAATGAGCTTAAAAGAAAATGCAAAATTATAGATGTGAATTATCTACACGGAAGAGACTTACATGTCTAGAACCATCTTGGAAGAGATATCGAATACCCTGGTGTTTAGAAATCGAACCATCAATAGGATCTTTGTATTCAAATTCGTCTGCGTCAACAACAGTTGAGACATCTGCTCTTATTCCTTGAATGATCCTATAAGGAAAACATAAAATAGTTGCACTAAGAGGGCAACTTGGATATATCGCTGAATCTGGAAATCCAAGAACACATGTTACTAAGTTAAAATTGCCAACCACCGCAAGCCATCGCCTTCGACCTCTCCACAGCAACCCAGCAACAAAAATTGCAACTTCACCACTTCAACCAAGTCGCCGTCACCTCCCTCAATTCCAGACCCCGCCACCCCCTTGTATAATCGCCTTCACCAAAACAACTGCCACCCTAAGCCCCCTCCCAGAAACCACGATAGCTCCTCCTCCTGAATCGCCCCAATTCAATTGCACATCCCATACACCCTCCTCACCCCATCCGCGCTCTCCACCATTACCAAGCTCTTCATCAACCTCACCGGCGCTCTCAACCTACCCTCCTTCCCAATCCCACACCTTTCCTCCAACTCCTGCATCAATCGGTCGGTCAAATCGGCCAACTCATGGGGATGATTGTTTTTGTGAAGCGATTTGATTAGTGTGGAGAGATTTGATTAGTTGGGAGTGGAGGACGAGGTTGGGTTTGTAGTTGGGTTAAGAGCGAAGGAGGGTGAAGATGTCCCTTAAATGATGAGTATGTTACAATAACATATTACAACGCTGTTGGATTGCCATGGAGAAGAGGTCGACGAATCTAGGGATTCCAGATCTTGGGAAGGAACGTTTGGTTTGGGATTTAGGATTTGCGAAAAATAAAGTTTTAACAGCGAAGGAAAGAAAGCAAACATATGATGGGCTTTAAAATTTAAGTTTTACCGCCACACATTTTGTTTTTTTTATCAATTATCGTTTGTAAATTAGTATTAAAAATTATTAATAGTAATTTACTAATTATAAAACATAAATTATTGAATATAATTTTTTATTTATAAATTATTAATTATAAACCATCATTTATAATAAACAATAAATCATAAATTATTAATATTTATTATTAATTATTAATTATTATATATTTTATATTAATTACTCGATATTGCTTACTAATAACTACAAAGTAAAATTAAGCCTGTTGGAATACTGATTATATATAATAATTAGTAATTAGTAATTATTTATTAATAATCATTAATTACCATAAGTTATAAATGATTAATATAATATTATTAATGATTAATTATTAAATATTAATAAATAATATAATATTATTAATGATTAGTAATTAGTAATATAATATTATAATTAGTAATTAGTAACATACAATTAATATAATATTATTAATGATTAATTATTAAATATTAATAAATAATAAATATTAATTTTAAGAAAGCATTATAATTGTTAATTATTGATTGTCCAAAATTGGCAACAAATATTTATTACAACGGGCATTTTATGATCATTGTAAAATTGGCATCGGTTAAAATGGGCATTTTATGACCGTTGTAAAATTGGCACCTATTGCAATGGGCCTTTTTAGCTCGTTGTTAAATTGGGACCTATTACAACGGGCGTTATGAGCATTGTAAAATTAGCACCTCTTGCAATGGTCATTTTGTGACCGTTGTAAAATTGGCATCTATTACAACGGTCATTTTGTGAATGTTGTAAAATTGGCATCTATTACAACGGGCATGGAAGGACCATTGTGATAGCATTCTATTACAACGGATAGTCATTGCCAGTTGTAAAAAGGGCATTGTATAGAGCATCTATTACAACGGGCCTGAATGGACCGTTGTAATAGCCTTCCATTACAACGGGCAGCCAATGCCCGTTGTAAAAAGGGCGTTGTAATAGGGTATTTTTGTTGTAGTGAAAATATAATGAATGTGTCTTGTCGGGTTCTATGGCGCATATACACAAGGTCACACACTAAAAAATTCCCAAATCCTCATTTTTCACAAAACAGTTACAACTCCCATGTCATGGCACTTTTTAATATAACATACGCGGTTGCAACGCTAAGCAACTGGGATAGTATATCCTATCATTTTACTTATCAGTTGCCTTGTGTTGTATGAATTTACAACAATATTGAAAACTTTCATTTTTCAAGTTGAACTACATTGCTATTAATACTTATAAGAAGGCTTAAATCATCTTCTCGTCTTGTGAATCCCAAGAGAACTGCACGTTGATAAATATCATCCGTGGATTTACCCTCTACAAAGGCTAATCTTCCCTACGTAGACTAATTTTTCCCGGTAAGTCATCTTGATATATTTCATTCGTAAACTTCCGGTCAGTTGTTATGTGCACTTCACATGATCCCTTAGTTGTCATACCCTTCAGATATCTGGAGGCGTGATAAATCTTACTGATGTTGTAGTCCACTGCATCATATATCTCCATCGGTAATGCTACTTCTCTTTATTTGCACTACGTCTCTGATGATCTTAGGTATCCTTGATAGCTTTAAATGTCCCGACAATGGATCGTTCGGACAAAGTGACGAGAGACAAGGTTGTCACAATTCAGATTGTCACCCTCGAATTCAGACAAGGTTGGCCGCATTTTAATTTCTTATACACAGCATAGTCACTTCTTTTATTATCATTATATTTTTTATTTCTTTCTTAATTCGTTGGTTTCCAGGAGCAAACAAGAGGAAGCACGCATTCCCACTCCGTCTAACCCTACCGTCTTCGACCACCTTGGACAGCCGCGACCCCACCATCAGCCACGCTATACCTCCCAACGTCCTAGCTAGCCAACACCTAAGTCCGGTGCATTCCATTTCTTCCTGTGTGGATGTCTATCTTTCCTTTTCCGCGTTGGCTGTTTGGCCATGGCTCTGCCATCTCAGGCCATCGGCGACCGAACTGAGATCATCAATGCATTCAGCTACGCAACATGACAGACCCATTTAAAATACGGACATGAATACGACGGTGCCATTTCTAGTCACCATGGATGTTATCCCAACTTTTGGCAAAGTTGAGATACCCAAAAACCAGCTGAAAATAAATGATTATTATTCTTGAATATCAAATATGTATTGCAGGATAACCATGGATATATATGAATTTTGTCCGAGTCCGGATCGGGCCACAATTGATAGGACATGACCAGAAAGATTATAGAAGCCAGTGATTCAAATTTCAAGTCAATCCGAGTTTGTATGCTCAAGATATGATGGATTCAATTTGAGGGAAACAAACCTTGCTCGGTTCGAATCGATAGGATACCCTCTAGTTCGAATCGATGGACTTCGCATCCATCGGTTCGACTCCATCTACCTCGAATCCATCAAGCAATCCCCCAGATAGCCATGCTTCGAACCCATCCGCGCCTGCCCTGTTCGAACCCAACATGATGAAATCCTTCAAACCCATCATGATGGCCTATCTTCGAATCCATCCACATGTCCCAACTCGACTCCATATAGTTCGCATCCATCAACACCTCGCTTCATACAAACCCACCAGGTTCGAATCCATCGAGAGTTGGTTACTTCGAACCGATCTTATTCGAATCGGTCGAGTTCGAACCCATTGGGGTACCTCAGTTCGAATCGGTCGCGTTCGAATCCAGGAAACATTCACTCGCTCGTATCCACCGAGTAAACTAACTTGGATGACGTGTCACTCAACGATGCAAAGTCGGCGAGATCCACGGGGATGAAGCGTTCAACCCGGAGAGAAGGCCGGATCGACTCGAAGGACGCGCGCCACCTCATCACAAAACCGCGTGCGCTGATGGATTCGAAGGGAGTGGGTTCGAAGGGATCGGTTCGAACCAAACAGCCAAACGAAAATCTCCACTTCGAATCGATCATATCTCTCAATCCCTTGATCCAAATGCCATGAAATTTTTACAGGAGTTTGCCTACATGTCGAAGAATGTCCATGTCAAGTTTCATCACGGTTGGACACTTTCTTGATCGATTCGAACCAAGGGTCGAATCGATCCCAAAGTGGGCCCGGATCTCCATAATTCGGCCGTGTGGGCCCCCTCACATGCCAGAAGCGGGCTCCCCGGATTTTAAACGAAATATCAGCCTCCTACACCTATAAATAGAGCCCCAGGTCATTCAAAAAAGGGATCGATCTCTCTCTTGCTGGAACCAAATTCTGAAGCACCGAGACTCTGCCAGACTCTACTTTGCACTCCACTACTACCGTTGTACTCGAATTTCAGAGCTATAATCCATTGTAATCCGCTGTAATCAACTGTAATCAGCGAAGAACATCAATAAAAAGTTAAAACCTTGAAGTGGACGTAGGCCGGAGATAGCCGAACCATTATAAATCGTGTGTTCTTGTTCATAATTTCTGTTTTGCTGCGTATTGCTTGCTTAGATCTGTGATTTGTGTTTGAATATTGCTGATTTATATTCATACACCGGTGCTTTCACAATACTTGGGGTTTGTGACCAATTTTGGCGCAAACACTTTGGTGCTTTCACTGAGAATGAACTAGCACCCGCTACATCAGATTTAGAATTCAGATTTAAGAGTTTGAAGAATTCCGATTCAGAGACAATGACTCGACAAACAAGACAAAGAGTTGACCGGAGCCAACAAGGAGGAAGCCAAGAAGCATCCTCCGGAGCAGGAGAAGGACAAGCTTCCGTCTACATCACTAGAGATGAGATGGAGGCTATGGCTAATTCAATACGCGAAAGCATGATGAAGACCCAACAGGAGATGCTGCAGAATTTCCTCGTACAAATGAGGGCGGCGAATATGCAGAACCTTGGACCAACCACAACAACTGCGAGTGCGGGACAAGGAATCAGGATTGCAGAAGCTAATGAAGGTCAGGTTCAAGACCAGAATGTAGGAGTTGAAGGTGATCAACAAGGACTTGGGGGCAGACCCTCAGGGTCCGATGCTGGAAGATCGACAGACGGAGCTCAACAAGCTGGAGTCAATACATATGCTAACGAGCCACCAGAAGAATACATACCAGAATTCCCTTCAAGGCTCGGGGGGCAGGATAGGAACTTGACAAGGGGGCAACCCCTAGACGGAGACGAGAGAATGATTGGCCTGATGCGGCGAATCATGAGAGGAGGATTACCTAGTGGAGGGCTGTAAGAGGTCAGTCGGAGTCCTTTCACTCCGAACATCCGAAACGTAAGGAACCCTCCAAAATTCAAGCTACCAACGCTAGAATCTTATGACAGGAGGTCAGACCCGACCATGCATATTACCAGATATATTAGGCACATGGAAGTGCTGGGGGCATCCGAGGAAGTGATGGCACGGTGCTTCCCTCTATATTTGTCAGATTTGGCTGCACTTTGGTTTAGACAACTGGAGACCGGATCAGTCGGGGCATGGGGCGAGCTTGTAGATTGCTTCATGAGACAGTTCAGGGTCCACATGACGCGACCTAAGAGTGTGATGACTTTAGCCTCGATAAAGCAAAGGGCCGGAGAGTCCATAAAAGATTTTCTACTAAGATTCAATGTAACATTGACTTTTGTAGATCACCCGGATCCATCGATGATTTTGATGGCAGTGGTGGCAGGAGTCGCGGAAGGCACCAAATTTAAAGATTCTCTGACTAAAGATACACCACAAGATCTTGGAGAGTTCTTTCATAAAGCTGAAAAGTTCATCCGATTAGAAGAATCACGAGCCGAGAGGTTGGAAACAAATGTTGCGCAGAGCGAAGGAACCTCCAGAGAACAGTCCGGAGCGGACAAGGGAAAAAGGAAACAGGATGACAGACATGATGGTCCTGATAAACGGAAGAGATTCCTAGAACCAAGATTCAGGCAATACACAGATCTGACTGCAGGCCTAGAAAGAATTTACACTGAAACTCGGGGGCAACTCCCCTATCAAAAGCCACCTATAAGGGATCCCACTGAGCGGGAGTGCAGGACTGGAAAATATTACCTATTCCATGAGCTGGATGGGCACACCACAGATGAATGCCACCACCCAAAGGATGAGGTGGAAGAACATGCCAGGGGTGGTAGATTGCCACAATTTGTCAGAGAACGGACAGCGGCGGTAAGGCCTGAACAACTACCGCCTCCACCTAACAGGAACGATCCTGGATCGGGATCACGACTCGTCATCCACTGATTAAAGATGGCAAGGGCCAAGTACAGGATTTGGACTTTGGTCGAATAATTTTATTTAGATTTGTTTTCAGAATAAACGGTTACTCCACTTACACATGTACGGGAACCGGAGAGATCCCTAGGCATGCTCTGAGATGGAGATAAACCGATATGCCCGGAGAGGCAATGTTTAGCTTTTTCTGATGTTTGAGATTGAACATCTAGAACTCGAATTTAAATAAATAAATTAGAACTCCTTACAATAAACCTTTTGACCGGAGAGTCAGAGGATGAACATTAAATACCAATATAAAAATGATCGTTTTATGACCCAACCCGGAGAGGCGGGGTCCGTAGTGCAAGAAGTGAGTTGCTTCGCCGGAGAGCGACAGAAACGACTCACTTAAGCGTTGTTTCCCCTTCACCGGAGAGTGACAGGATGGGATCCAGCAAGAGCCCGGAGAGGCTATGATCGGTCTCGAACGACCAAGACATCGCTTAATGTTCAGATACACTGAACCGGAGTGCAAGAAGTGAGTCGCTTCGCCGGAGAGCGACAGGATCGACTCACTTAAGCGCTGTTTCCCCTTCACCAGAGAGTGACAGGATGGGATCCAGCAAGAGCCCGGAGAGGCTATGATCGGTCCAGAACGACCATGACATCGTTGTACGTCCTAACCAGGACCAGAGTGCAAGGGATAGAAGGCAACGCCAGAGTGCAATAGGATCTTTCTATTCAATCACTAAGTCTAGAATGGACTTAGTAAGGGTTCAGAGTAGCCATTAATAGTCCGGAGAGACTACGAAACTTCATTCTCAACTTCTACAGAAAGAATGAATGTTGATTCGGCTTCGAACAGCCATAAACTTGATTGATAATACTGCAGCTATGATTGAAACGTGAATTTACTATGCTCTATTTAAGACCGTTCAAAACATACGTTTTACCAAAAGGCATGTTTTGGGGGGCAAAGTGTTATCCCAACTTTTGGCAAAGTTGAGATACCCAAAAACCAGCTGAAAATAAATGATTATTATTCTTGAATATCAACCATGCATTGCAGGATAACCATGGATATCGATGAATTTTGTCCGAGTCTGGATCGGGCCACAATTGATAGGACATGACCAGAAAGATCATAGAAGCCAGTGGTTCAAATTTCAAGTCAATCCGAGTTCGTATGCTCAAGATATGATGGATTCAATTTGAGGAAAACAAACCTTGCTCAGTTCGAATCGATAGGATACCCCCTAGTTCGAATCGATGGACTTCGCATCCATCGGTTCGACTCCATCTACCTCGAATCCATCAAGCAAGCCCCCAGATAGCCATGCTTCGAACCCATCCGCGCCTGCCCTGTTCGAACCCAACATGATGAAATCCTTCGAACCCATCATGATGGCCTATCTTCGAATCCATCCACATGTCCCAACTTAACTCCATATAGTTCGCATCCATCAACACTTCACTTCATACAAACCCACCAGGTTTGAATCCATCGAGAGTTGGTTACCTCGAACCGATCTTGTTCGAATCGGTCGAGTTCGAACCCATTGGGGTACCTCAGTTCGAATCGGTTGCGTTCGAATCCAAGAAACATTCACTCGCTCGTATCCACCGAGTAAACTAACTTGGATGACGTGTCACTCCACGATGCGAAGTCGGCGAGATCTACGGGGACGAAGCGTTCAACCTGGAGAGAAGGCCGGATCGACTCGAAGGACGCGCGCCACCTCATCACAAAACCGTGTGCGCTGATGGATTCGAAGGGAGTGGGTTCGAAGGGATCGGTTCGAACCAAACAGCCAAACGAAAATGTCCACTTCGAATCGATCATATCTCCCAATCCCTTGATCCAAATGCCATGAAATTTTTACAGGAGTTTGCCTACATGTCGAAGAATGTCCATGCCAAGTTTCATCACGGTTGGACACTTTCTTGATCGATTCGAACCAAGGGTCGAATCGATCCCAAAGTGGGCCCGGATCTCCAGAATTCGGCCGTGTGGGCCCCCTCACATGCCAGAAGCGGTCTCCACGGATTTTAGGCGAAATATCAGCCTCCTACACCTATAAATAGAGCTCCAGGTCATTCAGAAAAGGGATCGATCTCTCTCTTGCTGGAACCAGATTATGAAGCACCGAGACTCTACCAGACTCTACTTTGCACTCCACTACTACCTTTGTACTCGAATTTCAGAGCTATAATCCATTGTAATCCGCTGTAATCAACTGTAACCCACGAAGAACATCAATAAAAAGTTAAAACCCTTGAAGTGGACGTAGGCCGGGGATAGCCGAACCACTATAAATCGTGTGTTCTTGTTCATAATTTATGTTTTGCTGCGTATTGCTTGCTTAGATATGTGATTTGTGTTTGAATATTGCTGATTTATATTCATACACTGGTGCTTTCACAATACTTGGGGTTTATGACCAATTTTGGCGCAAACAATGGATGTCGAAAATAAGATGAAAACTAACCGATTAATTCGTCTCACTTTTCTCGATAATTTCTCTTTTGGTTGTATATTCAAAATTCAAATTCATCGTAGATTTTGCATTATAGATGATTGAAGTTTGGCCATGGAATGGGTAACTCACGTTTATATGTAGGCGCGCACACACGCATTAGTTAATTTTGTAAATTGCACTCGTGAGCAAGATAATGAACTAATGATTACTCTTCATTTATGTTCAAAAGAGGAAAGAAACATCATGTTAATAAAATATAACGTCCTAAAGTTTATAAAAATGAAAATGCAAAATACTGTTAATTAAGAGAGATATGTAAATTTATTTACTCAAAACAGTCTTGCATTCATCCTTATTTTGGCAATGCAAAAACTTTTCAAGCCATATATGAGGAGAGAAATATTGTAAACTAAATAAAAGAACAAAATACACACGAAATCAATAACCGAGATCAAAAAAGAATGTAGCATATTGACTTCTATATTATAGTATATTTGATGCAAAATAGACAGAGGAATTAAATTGATGTGTATGTTATCACTGATCAGAAATGAAAGTGACGTTGATTTACTATATTCAGGCAAATTTAATTATATATATATAGTAAGTGATGTTTAATATAAAATTTTGACTATACTCACCATGCTTTTGCTTAAGAAACGAAGACGTAGATTGAGGAATGATGCATTTCAAGAGGAAGAAAAATGAATAGCACATTGGTTTATATAGGTTATACTTGTTAGATGTGGCTCGTATTGTATTAGAGGAGATGCATAGATTGAATTATGATTATTCCTACATCGTAAGATATTCTAAAAGAAATCAATATAGCGGAAGATGCGACAGGTGCTGAAAATTATACTTTGGTTGTTTAAGGCTAAGTAATCAAAAGGTTAAAATATAATTAAGATTTATTATTATTTTTTTAAATAGTTTCCAATCCCTAACTACTTTGTCATCATTATGTTACCCAATTCGATCACCGATTAAATTTTTATTTTATTAAAATGTTACTTTTCAATTTTCAGCGATATAAAATAACTGTTTTATTTTCCAAATAATTACAAAATTTCTCAAATATTATATATTTATTATGTAAAAACAAATTTACAAACATCTTATGGATTTCAAAAATAAAAATAAAATTCAAATTCCAAATTTAAAGTTTTAAATCATTGTTTTTCAAATAAATTCCAACTAAAAATCCAAAATAAATATTATCATAATTACTCAAATAACGAAAAGTTACATTCTGGAGGAAATTTGGAATCAATAGGTTGTGGGTAACGCCATGTTTTATGTGCTTAAGAGATAGAAACAGTGAAAGAATGGCTTAAGTGGCGGAGTCAGAATAAAAAATATAACAAAACGGAAGTTGCTAGTTTGAAGCGGCTTTACATAGGGAATATGTGGATGTTATGCGGAAATCTAAAATAGGTTGGCTGTTGAATAGAGATGAACCTTTTGCCTTTTTCCATGCAAATATGTCAAATAGTCGATATAGAGATTTTTACTATGAGTATACTAGTTAAACTTGCACCCTTGTAAAATTATAATCGGATTGACCTAATTGTCATTTCTTTAATTTATCCTTATTTTTCCTTAATTATCATTAACATTTAATCCAATGTTATGAATCAAATGATGGAGAACTGAAACCCACATCCAAATGGAATTGGAAATGTAAAAGATACAAGGTTGATTCCTACTCAAAAAAGCATTCAACCCGGTAATTTTAAACCCTAATTTTTACCATTGCTAAAAAGACGTGTAATAAATTAAGTTCGGAAATTACTTTTCCATCACCTTCTCTGTAAAGTTCGGATCTGATTCTAAAAATCGAGATAATTTTTATTCCAACCGTTGTTCTCTTTTTCGAAAAACAAAGAAAAAGGAGAAAATAAAAGAAAGTGTTTAAGATGTTGATGTTTTTACCAAGGACAAAAGAATTAAATATATATATTCTATTTAAATATCAAAATTTGCTGAGTAGCCCCTTACAAAACTAAAAAAACTAGTATACCCATGATTTTGTTGAGTATACACATCTTATTGTTAAAAATTTCAATTTGTACCATTTTCTAGTAAAAATCAATTCATAAAAGAATTTCACCTTAAATTGGAGTGTCAATAACAATACCTAAAGAATTTCACCATAAAAAAATCATACCAGCAAAAGAATTTCACTATAGAAAAAATTAATCCGATAAAATAAAGCAACAACATGAAATCCAAACATTTCTTCTGCGAAGCGTGCATTTTCAATTTTTTTTAAAAAAATCACACATAAAATCCAAGTTTTGCCTCTTCTTATTCCGGTAGATTTGAATTAGCATCATCTCAATCCATCGATTAATGCACACGATTTTCGAATTTATCTAAAATTCGATTATCAAGGTTTATTTGATAAAAGGAATAGAAGATGGAAAATACGATGTAGGATAAATAGATGGATAGATGACAAAAGGACAACTTTATCATTTATTTTTTAGAATTTAGAGGGGACAACCAAGTAATATCATATGTCTAAATAGAATTAGCCTTAATTTTGTATGGGGCTCTTATAGAATTTAACCAAGCTCATTTCCAATATTTAAGGCACGAAACGATGCCCAAAAACTATCAAATTATATTTTTCCCAAAATGCTTCTCCCTAAAACAACGACGGACTTCTGTTCAAAACTAAAAAAATACCTCTCTTCTTTATCCACTATCTTTCTGTATCCTTATGGGCGTTCGTTTTCCAATGTCGTACATGAACATCGTCCTAGTCTTCTTCAAAGCTGGATATCTTCTCGTTTGGTTTCACCTAGAAATTGTAATTCGTAGTTGGGACCTTGGCCTTATGTCACTGTTGTGAAGAATTCAAAATCTTTCATCCTGTTAGGCTTGTTATTTTTAGTTTTGTGTTTTCGTCCAAAAAACAAGCACACGACGCATGTATTTGTGAAAATAACCAATTGTCAAAATGACACTAACATATAAAATGAAAATACTAATTTATTTGTTTTTCATGGTTTGAGAAATAATAAATGAATGAAAAACAATCAATTTCCTTTGTCGTTCCTCTTACCCTCTTCCATTATTTCACCATCGTCATAATGGTCTAAAATTTTGAAATCTTCTTATGTTATACTCATATGTTGTTATTGTTCGAAATAAACTTTATTTTGTTAATCTAAATTTTTCCATATTAGAAATATCTAGAATATATGCTAGATATTTATGGAATAAATTTAAAATTGTATAGAAAATATCTAGGAAATATCTAGGAGATATTTATGGACTAAAGTATTTGAAATTGTACGAGAGACTATTTAGGAGATATTTATGGACTAAAATATTTGAAATTGTATGAGTGAATATTTAGGAGATATGTACGGAAAATCGTTAGATTAAGTGAATCTTCACTGTTTATTTCAGATATGAACTCCTGTAAATAGAAGTTTATTCACTCATTTTGGATGTAAGAAAAAATTATGAACTTTTGTAATAAATTTTGGTAATAATTTTTTTTCCCTTATAGCAAAAAAAATCATTTTTTCTTCTCCAACCTCTTATCTATTTTCTTCTAGATTTAAATCTATTTGCTCATGAAGAAAACTTCCAACAATGTGGTATTAGAGCTTGAAGACCCTACTAAAATGATGGCGAACAGTAGCATTTCCTTTCAAGTCACAATGCTCACAAAGATCAGTTATGACAATTGGAGTTTAAAGATGATGGCCCTCCTTGGAGTGATGTATGAGAGATAGTCGAGAAAGGCTACACTGGATAAGTGAATGAAGATGGTATATTTCAAACTCAAAGGGATAGTTTGAGGGACTCAAGGATGAGAGACAAGAAGGCTCTCTTTCTAATCTATCAATGTTCGATGATGGTACTTTT
This sequence comes from Allium cepa, assembly GCA_030765085.1. Classification (NCBI taxonomy): domain Eukaryota; kingdom Viridiplantae; phylum Streptophyta; class Magnoliopsida; order Asparagales; family Amaryllidaceae; genus Allium; species Allium cepa. The sequence continues at coordinate 9,157,995 of CM060941.1, forward strand.
GAGAAGATTATGGAATCAAAATCAGCCAAAGAAGCATGGAAAAAGCTTTAAATATCTTATAAAGGAGCCGATCGAGTCAAAAAGGTACGTACTCAAACTTTAAGATGAGAGTTTGCAACTCTGCATATGAAAGAAGGTGAACTGTCTCTAATTACTTCTTGAGAGTTTCAACGGTTACTACTAGCCTAAAAAGAAAAGGTGAGAAGTGAAATGATGTAAGGATATGGAGAAGATTCTTCGATCATTGGATCCAAAGTTCAAGCATATTGTCACCATCATCGAAGTGACAAAAAACTTGTAGGCCATGGTAATTGAGGAACTTCTTGGTTCTTTACGAGCTTATGAACAAAGAAAATGAAGTACAAAGAGATTGTGGATCAAGCACTCAAGGTACAAATTGATTCAAAAAAGGAAGAAAGCAATCGAAGCCAACAAAGAAGAGGTTGTGGTTAAGAACGAGGAAGATGTCGTTGATATGGACATGGACGACAACAACAACTTCAGGGGAGAAAGGTCAACAAGTGGTCATGGAAGAGAAAATTCAAAGTCAAGGCATGAAAAGTCATGTATCAAATGTTACAACTGTAATTTTTTTGGACATTATGCTTCTTAATATATAGCTCCTAACAGTAATAAAGTCGAAGAGATGGTCAATTACATTGAAGAAAGAAGTCAAGAGGATGGTACCTTACTACTAGTTTACAAGAAAACTGAAAGAGGTGAGGATAATCAATGGTACCTAGATAATAGTGCAAGCAATTATATGTGCAGAAGAAGAAGCATGTTTGTGGAGTTTGATGAATCGACGAAGGGCAGCGTGGCATTTGGAGATGAATCCAAAGTAGAGGTGAAAGGCAAAGGATTATATAAAATCGTCGAAAATGGTTATGAATGGTCGAATTATTTGGATATCATGTCACAAATAGACAGGAAAGCTTTTGCGAAATTACGATGGAGTGATCATCATGCTAGTGTTGTGATGTGTGAGAACGTCGATGAAATATCGTATGATCATATTCGTGGAGAAAGTTCCACAAAAGAGTCGTGGAATTTTTTGAAAAAAGTATATGGAAAGAATGATGCAAAAATAATAGAAGAAGATAATCTGATAGATGAGAAAGAGGAAAAGAAAACGATTGAGAAGGAGAAGGATGCAGAAAAATTGCTAAAATTTGAGGAGGAAATATTGAAAAAAGAAGAAAAATGCATAGAAGATGAGAAAGAGGAAAAGAAGAATAGTGAGAAAGAGAAAGAGGAAGAAAATAAAGTAAGCAAAGATGATGCCGATGATAAAAAGTAAAAAGAAAACAAGAAGAAAATGAAGAAGGCATGAATTAAGGATGTGAAATTCAAGAGCTTGGAAGAGATTTGAAATACGAGCAAAAGTCGGAAGAAATGGAATGGAGAATGTTAAAAAAATAGAAATAGAAATGGTCAAAGAGGAAGCCAATATGGCAAGCGATGAATTTCATGATCATGAAAACAAATAGGTAAGCAAAGCTTATATAATTTTGAAAAAACCTATTTTTCAATCAGTAATTGTTGAAAAGTCATGCAAAAGTGAAATTTGAAAAACTTGCAAAGAAATCGGATTGGTCAAAAACTACAAGAGCAAAATTATGAAAGAATGCAAAGATAAAATACATGTCTCATTCAAAATTTATGACACTGAAACAAGGTGGACGTTAGAATGTTTACTTTATGGAATATTCTATTGTAATAATGGAGGACCAAATAAAAGGAGTAAAACAAGAATTCACGAACTTGCATCAAAGATCTCAGCATTTGGTAAAAAGGTTAATGCAATGAAGAAAGTTTAGATAATATCTCTATTCCTACCAAAGCAGGTGAAATACAAAGATTTCAAGCATTACTTGGTATTACAAAATCAAGATTGCATGGGGAGTTGGAAATAAACTTTATTTTTTTAATCTAGATTTTTCCATATTGGAAATACCTAGAATATATGCAAGATATTTATGGAATATATTTGAAATTGTATAAGAAAATACTTAGAAGATATTTATGGACTAATATATTTAAAATTGTATGACAGAATATTTATGAGATATTCATGGACTACTGTATTTTAAGTTGTATGAGAGAATATTTAGAAGATATTTTGGAGATATTTATGAACTTTTGTAATACAGTTTAACTGTAAAGCTTTTCTCCTTATAAGAAAAAAAATCATGATTTTTTCTTCAACCTCTTAACTATTTTCTTCTAAAATCAAATCTATTTGTTATTGAAGAAAACTTCTCATAATTATGAATGTTGAAAACGGAAAACACAAAACTAAAAACCAAACAGGCTCGTATATTTTGAATTCTCGCAAGCAAGAATGTCTATTTTGCTTAGGTGTGGAGACAAACCCATTTTTGCTAAAGAATGTCGAATTGAGATTGTCGAGACCAAATACGTTTTCTCAATCATGGTGGTACAGGGTATAAGAAATTCTCATGTACGAGAAGGATTAATCCTCCTTTACCTAAGCCTTTTAAGTACGAAAGAACATGGGTATTATTATTTTAATTTGGAGTTTTCGAAAATTAGAACAATGCTTTTAGAGAATTGCAATGACAAGATAAAAGGAATGTACTTGTTTTATAAACTCTTTTGGCATTACCAATCATACATTAAAGGCTTGTCTAGACTAGTTTCTTTACAAAAGAGAAAATGGGTATCCTCGGTTTTCTTAAGGAAAGATGGGTACGTTAAGGATGAAGACATTTCTATTAATGATGGGTTACCTATCGAGTTAAAGAAAACTGATGGAGTTGAGCTAAAATTTACTTCTTTAATTTAGGTTCTTTTTGAAATAGGTAAATACACAGGCCCAAAGCCCAAATAATAATCAGGGTATTATAACTCTACCCGATACCTCACTAACCAAATAAAAACAATTGTAACCCTGGCCGAAATCATTCGCTACTCTCGTTTTCCCTTGATAAAAAATCTTCATCCCTAGCCATTAAGGTTCTAAGAGATTGCTTTGAAACCCCTCTTTTTTTGTAGAGTTGACTAAATCATGGGGGTTTCCTAGATGAAGCCTTTGCTTTACTGTCTCTACTTTCCTTGATTTGAGGATCAGCTAAAGTTTCACTAGGGTTATTATGAATTTTAAATTCAGCTAATAAAAGCTCCTTTTTGCGTTCGAAATTTTATACTTTAACCTGATAAGCTTCGATCAAAGTTGTCTGGATCTCTATTGATTGTTCCCTTATTTTCGAAGCTTGGTGCTTTCTTCTTCATCCCAAACAGGTAAGTGATATATTTGATAGTTAATCTTGCTTATATAAAAGCTATCATAGATTCTATGGTTATTGATGTCAAGTTACAAAATTCTTTCCATTTGTAGGAAACTAGCCTCGAATGCATTGTGGTTGCGTGAGCGGTATATTTCGCCCCTATTAGGTAATGAGAAAGATTGGTTAAAGTTCATATTTAACTTATTATTTGATTCTATATATTAAAATCATGTTTACTTCTCTTTCTTTTGTAGGAGTTGATCCTGGTTTGGTGGTAGAAATGGTCGCCTCTAGCAGATGGGTCCTTGTGATTGGTTCCAATCTGGTTTTTAGGCTTCTTGATCCAGTGATCGCTATTGTGGTCAACTAGTCAACCATGGGGAATATCAATATTGTTTTTTCCACTATGTAAGAATGCTTCTATAATTTCTTCATAATTACTGATTTCCCAAATATCCTAATTTGGATTTTCTGAATAAGTGCATTGATTTTTTATATTTGTTGAGAAGGATCTGGCTTTCTATTTAAACTGTTTTCCATAGTGAATACATTCGATCTCTCCTTATGTATGAAACCTTTGGTTTCTCTCTTTCCAAATATGAAAAATAATTGTTGTTACCATTGTGCTTGCTTTTCTAAATTCTTTTGATTTTGTCTTAAAGTTTTGTTGGATGTACTTGATGCTTTCCTTGATATTTTGCGCTTCCTGCTTTTGATTTATCTTAAGCTTTGTTTTGGCAATATACCAAATATGGTTTGAATATACATAATCAAAAAACAGATGATCTATGCTTTTTGTTTCACTTTTACAAAGAAGACAGATAGTTTCCCCTTTTTGTTCCATTTCAGACAACTTTCTCTTGGTGGTAACCAATTTATAATGGAAAAATAGGCATAAGGGAACATTTTTAGGCAATTTGATTTATTCCATATAACATTGTGCCAATCTACTTATGTTTCATAAACTTTTGTAAACTCCCAATATTTTTTTGAATGTGAAAACAAATTTTGATGAAAGCTTCCACTCCCATGTATCCTTTTGAAGATTTGGGTTAATTTTGATTTGCTCAATAGCTACTTTTAAAGATTGATGTAGCAGGATGATTAAATGAATTCCAACGGTTGTTTTGAATTATGCTATTAAGTTTTTTGAAGCCCCTCCAAACATATGTTGTTCCAACCCTAAAGACTCACTAGTGTTCTGCCATGTATCCATGGATCAAACCACAAACTAGTTTGTTTTCCATCCTTGAATTTTCTTTCCAATAATTTGATACCAGTTTATCTACAATTGAGAATATTTTTCTAAGAAAAAGAATGATGATTTTCAAACTTGCAGTCCAAAAATTCTTGTTTTTGAGATATTTTGCGTTCATCCACTTTGCCCATGATGAATTCTCACTCACAAATGTCCAAAATAATTTGAATTTACAAACATCTTTCAACTTATTAATGTTCCTCAGACCCAAACCTCCTGTTCTCCTAGATTTGCAAACTTTTTCCCATGCAATTTTGTGATGCTTTCCTTTCCAATAAAGTTTGCACACATTCTTTCAATCTTGTGAATTGCTTTTGTCGGAATGTTGTGAGCTTGAATCTAATACATGATTATTACTGTGATGGCAGTGAGTTAGCTTGAGTCTACCAGCTAATAACAACAATTCACTAGTCCACCCTTCAAATATATTCTGTATTAAGTCAAATAATCTTGTGCAATCTCTATCATTTATCTGCTTCACACTAAGAGGCAATCCCAAATTTTTACTGGTAGAATCTAGAATTTTGAACATTTAAAATAGAAATATTTAATTGATTTTAATTATTTGGAAGTTGATTTAACTTGAATTTCAAATATCATTGTTTGATTAGCAATTGAATTATTGAATTTAGCAATCGAAAGTTGGGAAAAATATTGAATCTTGAGTTGTAAGCCTATTAAAAATAATTTGACGGCTTAGAAAATTTATATTGATGATACCGAAGATAATGATAGCTTCAGAATTGAATTTGAAATGATTTGTTCAGTTTTGAATTTATATTGTTTAAATCGGTATTTAAAAAATGCTTTTCGATGCACAGTCTCGGATTTCGACGAAACCAGTTCCATTGGATCCGTAATAGTGTATTACTATTGGATTTCCATTTTCGTAGCATTTGGAGTTATCGTGTGATCATACAATTGATAAACGCGTTGAAATTTATATCGAAATTAATTTAATAGCTGGGTCTAAAAAGCTATCTTCTCCATGCGATCGAATTTGGACTCGGAACCTTTTCCATTGCATTCGGAATAGGGTTTTAACATTATAAACGTTTGGCGGCACGCATCGATAGGAGGTCGAGATTTTCGGCTCGATTTCAAGTCGTTTGAATTCAAAATTCAAATTTTATTTGATATTTTAATCAGTTAAGAATAATATATTGTTGATTCAACACGTTTCATCATTTCGGACACCTGGCTTATTTTCTCTGTCAAACGAACACGTGTTGAATTTTTTTAGTCTCGTTCAAATAAAGGAAAAAAAACAACGAAATCACTTCGTTCATGTGGAAAAAAAATCGGATGGCCGCTCCCTTCTTCTCGTTTGTTAATGGCCGCTTCCTTTACCAAATTCAAATCGAATTCCCTCTTTCTAAATAAATAGAACGAAAAAAGAATCGCGGCACGCGATTTCGATTTTTAGCATTGGCATCCTCGACCCCAAATTGGTCGATCGGGATTTGTGGCTCGCTGGTGGAGGAAGTACGCACAGGTAAGGGAGAGAGGTGGCACGCTCGCGCACGAGTACGCATGCATTCGGGGCGACCGCGGAATCGGGGATGCTCGCATGTGGGCGACGACAAGGGGGTTCGCATGGATTTGGTGGTAAACCAATCGAGGGCAGGTTAATGGGGGGTTTCATTCACAGGCGATACGTCGCGATGGCGGTTAGGGTTTGAGGTGGTCGCGTACGCTGGCATGTATGATTCTAGTAGAGGCGATGCTGGTCTTTGGTTAGGCAGCAAGGTATTCTTTTCTATTTTATTTTATTAAACTATATACATATGTTTATATATAGGGAAGATTATGAAGATAAATATATATATTCACAGATTGAAAATTATGTGTAAAGTCATAGAAAATTATTTTTATGCAGAAAGATTTTGAAAATATATATATATATAAGATTTTGGAAATAGAAAATTATAAATGTTGGAAAGGTTCGTTTTTTTAAATTGATTTTAAAATCTATATAGATATTTTAAATTTTCCAAGTTTATTTTAAAATAATTTATTAAGTTGATTTATTTGTAAGTTAACCTATTTAATTATTCTAAGATGCTAAAAGATTTTTAAAGGAAATTTAGTTTTAATTTTAATTTTTGTTAAATAAATTTATTAAAAGGAATTGGTTTAAAATTAAAAGTATTAGTTTAAAATAAAATCACTTGTGAATTAATATTATCAAATGAAAATTTATTATTCGATTATTTCGAATATTAATAAAATGTATAAATGTTTATACAAGGTCTAATATAGTGAAGAAAACAAGTCGTGATTGAAACAGATTGCAAATAAAAGGTGAGATCTTCTCACTCAATCGAATTCTCCGATTTAATTTTAAATAGTTAAATTTAAAATTGTTGATTGTGTGCTTAGATGATAAATTATTATCATTTGTATTGGATTAGACCCGACGTGCCGCATAATAGTGGATGATATAATATTAAACCCATATGCGGCGATATTCCACCTCGAAGTGGAATTACTATTATGTATGTATTTGCAGTGATTGATTTCCTGCATTATATTGCGGATGAGACCCTATGCGCGCATATTAGTGGATGAAATTATATAATCCTATATACTGCGATATTTCACCTCGAAGTGGAATTGGTATTTAATTGTCGTGCCAACGTCTGTGGATGTTGGGAAACAGGTTGGAGGGATCCAAATTTATTCCTCAAATATTTGAATTTGTTTCAATATTGTGTGTTGATTATTTATAATCTGTGTGTGATCATATTTGTGATTGAAATCGTTGAAGGCTATAGTTGGCCGAATATTTTTTAGTAACGTAGGATACTGGAAATAAATAAAATTGGTTTTTTGAAATTCAAGTTGAATGTTTATAGTAAAATTTATTTTTGAGAATTAGACAAATTTAAAAGAAGGAATTTTAAAAGGATAAAGTTTAATATTTGAATCCTATTGAATGAATTCAAAAAATATGGGAAAGGATTTTAACAAATGGATTTCAAGTAATATTATTCAAAAATTGAAGAATTTATTTTAAAATACAGATTTTAAATAGTTTGGAAGAGATAAAGGAATTTATTTTGAAAATAAATTCGAAAATTGATTTGGTGTTAAAAAAAACTTTGGGAAATCAATATAAAAATTGATTTGGTGTTTGAATGAAAATCGATTTGGTGTTTGAAATAAAATTAGAAATCAAATTGGAATTTGATTTGGTATTTAAAATAAAATTTTAAATCAATTTGAAAATAGTTTTAGTGTTTGGAAATGATTTTTGAAATCAATTTGAAAATCGTGTATCAGTAGATATTTGAAAATTTTAAATTCACAATGAGAACTTAAAAAGGAAAAGGAAATTTGTTTTAAATATAAATATTGATTTATTTTCGAAGTGTGGAAAGAAATTTGCGGATTTGGAATATTAATTGAGATAAATCAAGAAATTTTTTTATTGATTTAAATGGTCCATTTTGAAATGCAAGCTGTATTTTCCCTGGAAAGCCCAGTATGTTTTTTAAGTAGCTTTCAAAATTAAAAGTTTTGAAGTTGGTTTTAAAAAGAATGTTTTGGAGAAATTATTTTCTTAAGTTATTTGAAAATCTTTAGAGTAAAGATTTAATTAATTAATTATAGAAGTGATTATTTAAAGATTTAATTGATATTTGATTAGAAAATGGTTATTTAAATAATTACACTCTATCTTATAATTGTATTTTAAAATTATTTTGGGCTTTAGTTTATATGAGATATTAGTATAATATTTTCATATCTAATATTTAAGCAAGTGTTTTAAAATAGTTTTATTTTAAACGCTTCAAAGTATATTTTGGATAAGTATTTTAAATTATTTTTAAAGTGTTTGAACTCGACAAATTTTGGAAAAGTGATTTGAAATTTGTTTTCAAATGGTTGAAGTGTTAAAATTATATCTTGCGAAGATATTTTGAAAATAATAATGAGGGAAGAATTATTTGAAATCCAGTGATTGTTGTGAATGTTGATTGATAGTTAAATAACCGACTATCAATATTGACCTTTAAACGACGTTTGAATTTCGAAGCGACCGGGAGTCGAATTCCAAATGGATATTCGAAAACCACATCGAACCTTTGTGATTGTGATGGATCTTTTGTTTAAAAGTTCAAAGGGGAAATTTGTTGTGATTTATTTGAAATCTGAATGAACGCTTATTTAAAATAAGCTCTCGTTATTTGGATTTGCCGGGAGAGGATTTTTTGTCATAAAACCCATTCCGAATAATGATACGACGAAATGGGATTGCTTTGAAGATGGTGTTGAAGACCGGGTATTTTCGAAAGCAAAAGGATTACCTGTCGATTGTCTCTGCACCATGTTGCTCCGATATAGAGATTTATCACCCTTTGTGATGGGGATTCCGGACGTGATTGGTGAATATCCGAATTTGCAAGGGCTTCTTTGAAGTACCTTCGGTTTCGTTCAATCCTGGAACGGACTTGTATGTATGTGTGTCTGACGTTACACTTTGAGATGTAAAGCTGGTTTCTATCAAATACATTTCTCTTGGTGGCGGAGAATTTATTCTCTTAGCTTAACACCCTTCTCTAAGACGTACGATCTCAGAGGTTATGTTGTTGATGGTTACTAGTGATACATTCCCAATTTGGTAACGTGGCATATGAAGTGCTGCTGATCATTTGTTGATTGAAGCATGGCTTTTGTGAAAAGTATAGCTTTGTGGATGAGACTTCGTCGGACCTCACACCCCGGAAATGGTCGAAACAGGAAAGATGCAGCAAGGTTATTTGGAGGTAGCGCCCCCTGAGGGTATGTCGTTTCCTTCTGGAAAAGGGTAGTATCATGTCATGGAGCCCAGATATGTTACCTATGCGGTTGCTGTAAATTTATTACTTTGTGGTTGTTGCTTGTGGTTGAGGATCCTCGGATAAAGGTCGCTAAAGATCGGGGGATGGCATACTCATGTAGCAGTTACCTACTTACGGAGGTAACCCGGCCTTGTGTTGGCAGAGATCCGTTTAGGTTCTCGAGGCGTCCCTCCAGTGGCGTACCCATGTGGCCCAGGAAGTTCCTTAGCCTGGCCATTTGTTGGAAATCCAATCATCAATATGTGCCTTGTACGGTTTTTGTTGTATAACCTGCCATCTAATATGGTAGCTATAGTAGGCATACTATAATGGTACGTATGCTGGCTAAGATTAATATTATACTTGCAAATATTTTCCACTATGCACTAATAATAATATTAAAAGAGATTTTGCGTATCCAGCATGTTTAACTATCATAAGGAGAAATCTCCTCCAATTGTGCGCTTGCATTATGTGTGTGCGGGAAGGCTTTATGGTAGTTTCATTTTCCAAAAGCATAGCGGATTTCTTTTCCTTTCTTTGTGAAAATAACTGTTTTTGAGATCTCACACCAGTCCCATGACGGATCGGGAGTTTATTATTCCTTTCTAAACTCTGGTTGCCCACAATTTTCCATACGGGCAGCCTAGAGTCAGGTTATCAGTTGTTCTGGAGTGAAGTCAAGAGGTTGCTGTGGAGATTTGGAATTCAAGCTGGATGGTGAGACGTATCACTTATATTGTAGTGTCAGCTGCGTATGAATTGCAAAAAAGACAAATTTTATTATGCACAAGTTATTATAAATGCCATTGTTGTATTGCGTTGTTGTAAACTCTGATGTTGTAAAAACTGATATAGTGCTTTTGTTTTAAAGATTATTCATTTATCTATTATATTTGTTCCGCTTCAAAATGTGACATTCTGTTATTGTTTCTTTTTCTTCTTCTATCTTCTTCTTCTTTAACCCTAACGGTTCGATTTTTCGGCATTCGACTGTGCGGCATTTGATATAGTGGACGTATTGATCTCGACTTTTGGGCGTCGAAAAATTAGGCCATCACAAAGTGGTATTAGAGCATTTGGTTAAGCGACAACCTTGTCTCTGGTGGAGATTACTCATTAGAGATAGAGTCGGTGGTACTCTAGAATGAGTTTTAAGTGTAATAATAGATGTGAGCGCGTATTTGGTAGTGAATATAAAAATGTTTTATATTGTGGTGATTGGTTTGTTGAGTGGTATATGGATTCTGGTCGGTATAGTCTGTACAACTCTATCGATAGGGATCTCTAAACACTTATACAGAATAATTCGCTACGATATTGTTTTAAAATAGGGTAAATGAAATAATTTTACCCAAATTATTTTTGTATATAAAAGGAATGATTTTCCATGAATTATTGTAGTATATGGTTGCTTGGTTGTTAGGAAGTGACGATATTAAATTATTATCATTGATTATTGAATAAGAAATTAAAATCATAACTTAAAACTGAGAAATAAAATCCATATACAAAAGGGATTATATATATGAATTGTAAATGTGATTTATAATTTGCAATAGAATTCCAGAGGAATATTTGGAAATGCTTTTGAAAAGATTTGAAATTTGGAAAATTTGGAAATTAAATCCCTTTTGAGTCTGGATATGGTTTTCAAAGGTTTTGGAAAATGTTTTGGAAGGGTAAAAGCACTGAACTCTTTTCGGTCGCTGGAAAATAATTCCGATGATGATCGCGACATCATCGGTGTTCATTTTCGAGTTTCCAAGAGAGAAATTGCTGCAAAACTATTTAAAAATTGAAGTTGTTTGGAAATCTAGAGTTGATTTGGAAATTCAAAGGATAATTTGAATTTATTTCAAAAATGATTTTGAAATGTTGGAAAGACTCTGGAATCTAATAAAAATAGTTATGGAATAAAATTTATTAAGGTGGAAAAAAAATTGTGAATGAATAAATGAATTTATAATTGCGAGTAAATGAAAGTAAAATTGAATGTTGAAATTCGTTTCGAACTTGTAGAACTGAAATTGGAATTGAATTTGATTTGTGATTAACAAAACGAAGTATTGAAATAAAATTAGTAAGTGAAACTAATTGAAGAAATGACAAATTTAATATAGTTTGAAATGAATTGAATTCAATATTTATAAATGAAAGGTAAATTGAATTCATATGGAAATTGAAAATCCAGTGTAAATATAAGTGGATATAAACTAAAGTCGTGAACGAAAAATAAATATAAGAAGCATATAGGATGTTTATATTGAACTTAAGAAATAATGATGAAATTCTTAAGTAAAATTTGGAGCTGAGAAAATATTCTAAATTAATAAGTGAATAAAGATTAAACTGGAAATTGTGAAATGGAAATTATGAATAAGTGAATGAAAAATAAATGTGAATAAAACCAAAGAAAATTGATATAATTAATAATCAATAGAAATAAATATGTAGGATGTACGTGTATTATTTTATTCGCATAACGATTGATCCAGAATTCGAGCGTTGAATTTCGAGATAGTTATATCGATCCGAGTTAGGATTTTTCACTCGATTTTCAACGACGAACCTGGATACGGATTTTTGGTTGATTCTGGAAATTCTCTGTAGTAGTTTATGGCTATGCAAGGAGAATGACGGTTCTTGATCAAGAAATCAGATCTAAGTCCGCACTAGGAAGTCAGGTGGACGATACTAGTTCAGAAGTGAAATTGTGTGATCGTGTGAGCGATCGAATTTGATAAATGCATACGAATGATATAAGTACATCGTACGGATTTGAATAAAATAGATATTCAAAATTTTGTAAAGTAATGTGCAAAATAAATTTGAATGTTGTAATTGGATATTTTGGCTAGTAGGAGGTACATGTGTCATAAAGGAAAATGAATTGGGATTTTTATTTCGAAGATAAATTTGAATTGCTCGAAAAAAGGTATGTATTTAAATTTCAATATGAAATTTGATGACTTTCTTGTCTAGCCGCTTGGTTTTTCGTTTTCTTTTTGAAATCCGGGGGCCCGTTGTGGCATTTTATAGTCGTACCAAGCTAGCCACGCAAAGGAGACGCTGGCGAAATTTTTCGAAAATTTAGGGAGTTAGAAAAATTTTGAATAAATTTTTAAAAGTTTAATTTTGAATCTAAATTTAAATTTGAATTGGTTGAGAAACAATATTGTTTAGTATCTATGAAAGATTTTAGAAAGTTAGTTGAAGTGATAAGGAGTCTCTAATAAAAAGATTTGTTTTGGCAAGTTGTTAAAAGTTATTTGAATTGGAAAAATGATAAACGGGTTAAGGATCATTCTTCTTAATTAGTAATTTCGGGACGAAATTCTTTTAGGGGGGTGAATGTGACGACCTAGAATTTTGAACATTTGAAATTGAAATATTTAATAGATTCTAATTATTTGGAAGTTGATTTAACTTGAATTTCAAATATCATTGTTTGATTAGCAATTGAAATATTGAATTTAATTATTGAAAGTTGGAAAAAATATTGAATCTTGAGTTGTAAGCCTGTTAAAAATAATTTGATGGCTTAGAAAATTTATATTGATGATACCGAAGACAATGGTAGCTTCAGAATTGAATTTGAAAATGATTTGTTCAGTTTTGAATTTATATTGTTTAAATCGATATTTAAAAATAGCTTTCTGAGGCACGGTCTTGGATTTCGACTAAACTAATACCATTGGATCCGTAATAGTGTATTATTATCGGATTTCTATTTTCGTAGCATTCGGAGTTGTCGTGTGATTGTACGATTGATAAACGCGTTGAAATTTATATCGAAATTAATTTAATAGCTGGGTCTAAAAGGCTATCTTCTCCATACGATCGAATTTAGACTCGAAACCTTTTCCATTGCATTCGGAGTAAGGGTTTAACATTATAAACGCCTGACAGCACGCATCGATAGGAGGACGAGATTTTCGGCTCGATTTCAAGTTGTTTAAATTCAAAATTCAAATTTAATTTGATATTTTAATCAGTCAAGAATAAAACATTGTTGATCCAACACGTTTCATCATTTCAAACACCTCGCTTATTTTCTCTGTGAAATGAACACGCGTTGAATTTTTTTTATCTCGTTTAAATAAAAGAAAAAAAGAACGAAATCACTACGTTAATGTGAAAAAAAATCGAATGGTCGCTCCTCTCTTCTCGTTTGTTAGTGGTCGCTTCCTTTATCAGATTCAAATCGAATTCGCTCTTTCTAAATAAAAAAATGGCCGCGTAGAGGGAAATAGAATCACAACACATGGTTTCAATTTTTAGCATTGGCTTCCTCGACCCCAAATTAGTCGACTGGGATTTGTGGCTCGCTGGTGGAGGAAGTACGCGCATGTAAGGGAGAGAGGTGGCGCACTCGCGCACGAGCACACGTGCGATCGGGGAGACCTCGGAATTGGACATGCTCGCGTGTGGGTGACGGCAAGGGGGTTCGCGTGGATCTGGGGGTAAACCAATCGAGGGCAGGTTAATGGTGGGTTTACGTTCATAGGCGATGCATCGCGACTACGGTTTGGGTTTGAGGTGGTCGCGTACGCTAGCGCGTACGATTCTGGTAGAGGCGATGCTGGTCTTTGTTTAGGCAGCGGGGTATTCTTTTATATTTTATTTTATTAAATTATATACATATATTTATATACAGTGAAGATTATGAAGATAAATATATATTCACAGATTGAAAAATATATGCAAAGTTTAAAAAAATAGAAAATTATTTTTGTTTAGAAAGATTTTGAAAACATATATATAAGATTTTGGGAATAGAAAATTTTAAATGTTGGAAAGGTTTTTTTTTTAAATTGATGAAATCTATATTGATATTTTAAATTTACCAAGTTTATTTCAAAATAATTTATTAAGGTGGTTTATTTATAAGTTAACCTATTTAATTATTCTAAGATGCTAAAAGGTTTTAAAGGAAATTTAGTTTTAATTTTAGTTTTTGTTAAATAAATTTATTAAAAGGAATTGGATTAAAATTAAAAGTATTAGTTTAAAATAAAATCACTGGTGAATTAAAATTATCAAATGAAAATTTATTATTCGATTATTTCGAATATTAGTAAATTGTATAAATGTTTATACAATGTCTAATACGGTGAAGAAAACAAGTCGTCATGGAAACGGATTGCAAATAAAAGGTGAGATCTTCTCACTCAACCGGATTTTCCGATTTAATTTTAAATTGTTAAATTTAAACTTGTTGATTGTGTGCGTGGATGATAAATTACTATCAGTTGTATTGGATTAGACCCTGTGCGCCGCATAATAGCGAATTATATAATATTAAACCCATGTACCACAATATTCCGCCTCAAAGTGGAATTGGTATTATATATGTATTTGGAGTGATTGATTTCCCGCATTATATAGCGGATGAGACCCTATGGGCCACATAATATCAGATGATATTATATAATCCCATATACCGTGATATTCCACCTCGAAGTGGAATTGATATTTAATTGCTGTGCCAACGTTTGTGGATGCAGAGAAATAGGTTGGAGGGATCCAACTGGATTTCTCAAATATTTGAATTTGTTTTAATATTGTGTGTTGATTATTTATAATCTGTGTGTGATCATATTTGCGATTGAAATCTTTGAAGGCTATAGTTTAGCCGAATATATTTTTGGTATCGTAGGATACCGGAAATAAATAAAATTGGATTTTTGAAATTCAAGTTGAAAGTTTATAGTAAAATTTATTTTTGAGAATTGGATAAATTTAAAAGAAGGAATTTTAAAAGGATAAAGTTTTATTTCTGAATCCTATTAAATAATTCTAAAAATATGGGAAAGGATTTTAATAAATGGATATCAAGTAATATTATTCAAAAATTGAAGAATTTATTTTAAAATACGGATTTTAAATAGTTTGGAAAAGATAAAGGAATTTATTTTAAAAATAAATTCGGAAATTGATTTGCTGTTAAAGAAATAAATCTTTGGGAAATCAATATGAAAATTGATTTGGTGTTTGAATGAAAATCGATTTGGTGTGTGAAAATTTGAAATAAATTTAAAAATTGATTTTGTGTTTGGAAATTATTTTTGAAATCAATTTGAAAATCGAATATTAGTATATATTTGGTAAATCTAAATTCACAGTGAGAATTTAAAAAGGAAAGGGAAATTTGTTTTAAAAGTAAATATTGATTTATTTTTAAAGTGTGGAAAGAAATTTGAGGATTTGGAATATAAATTGAGATAAATCAAGGAAAATTTATTTATTGATTTAAATGGTCCATTTTGAAATGGAAGGTGTATTTTTCCTGGAAAGCCGAGTATGTTTTTAAAGTAGCTTTCAAAATTAAAAGTTTTGAAGTTGGTTTAAAAAGAATCTTTTAGAGAAATTATTTTCTTAAGTTATTGGAAAATCTTTAGAGTAAAGATATAATTAATTAATTATAGAAGTGGTTATTTAAAGATTTAATTGATATTTGATTAGAAAATGGTTATTTAAATAATTACACTCTATCTAATAATTTTATTTTAAAATTATTTTGGACTTAAGTTTATATGAGATATTAGTATAATATTTTCATAACTAATATTTAAGCAAATGTTTTAAAATAGTTTTATTTTAAGTGTTTCCAATTATATTTTGGATAAGTATTTTAATTATTTTTAAAGTATTTGAACTCGGTAAATTTTCAGTGAAATCAAATAAATATTTGAAAATTTATTCCACGTGAGGAAGGTGATTTGAAATTTGTTTTCAAAGGATTGAAGTGTGAAAAGTGATTTGAAATTTGTTTTCAAAAGATTGAAAAGTGAAAAGTGATTTGAAATTTGTTTTAAATGGTTAAAGTATTAAAATTATATCTTGCGAAGATATTTTGAAAATAATAGTTGGGGAAAAATTATTTGAAATCCAATGATTGTTGTGAATGTTGATTGATAGTTAAATAACCGACTATCAATATTGACCTTTAAACGACGTTTGAATTTCGATGCCAGCGGGTTCGGATTTCAAATGGGTATTCCAAAACCACATCGAACCTTTGTGATTGTGGTGGATCTTTTGTTTAAAACATCAAAGTGGAAATTTGTTGTGATTTATTTGAAATATAAATGAACACTTATTTTTAAAAATTAGGGCTCATTATTCGGATTAGCCGGGAGAGAACTTTGTGTCATAAAACCCATCTCGAATAATGATGCGACGAAATGGGATTGCATTTGAAGATGGTGTTGAAGACCGGGCGGACGTGATTGGTGAATATCCAGATTTGCAAGGGCGTCTTTGAAGTGCCTTCGGTTTCATTCGACCCCGGAACGGACTTGTATGGATGTGTGTCTGACGTTACATTTTGAGATGTAAAGCTGGTTTCTATCAAATACATTTCTGTTGGTGGTGGAGAATTTATTCTCTTAGCTTAACACCCTTCTCTGAGACGTACGAGCTCAGAGGTTATGTAGTTTATGGTTACTAGTGATACATTCCCAATTTGGTAATGTGACATACGAAGTGCTTCCGATCATTTGTTGATTGAAGCATGGCTTTTGTGAAAAGCGTAGCTTTGTAGACGAGACTTCGTTGGACCTCACACTCCTGAAATGGTCGAAACGGGAAGGATGCAGTAATGTTATTTGGGGGTAGCGACCCATGAGGGTATGTCATTTCCTTCTGGAAAAGGGTAGTACCATGGTATGAAGCACAGATATTTTACCTATGTGGTTGCTGCAAATTTATTACTTTGTGGTTGAGGATCCTCGGATAAGGGTCGCTAACAACTGGGGGATGGCATACTCGTGTAGTAGTTACCTAGTTACACAGGTTGCCCGGCCTTGTGTTGGCGGAGATCCGGTTAGGTTCTCGGGGCGTCCCTCCAGAGGCATATCCATATGGCCCAGGAAGTTCCTTAGCCTGACCATTTGTTGGAAATCCAATCATCAATATGCGCCTTGTACGATTTTAGTTGTAAAACCTGCCATCTAATATGGTAGCTATAGTAGGCATACTATAATGGTACGTATGCTGGCTAAGATTAATATTATACTTGCAAATGTTTTCCATTATGCACTAATAATAATATTAAAAGAGATTTTGTGTATCAAGCATGTTTGTTTATCATAAGGAGAAATCTCCTCCAATTGTGCGCTTGCATTGTGTGTGTGCGGGGAGTCCTTATGGTAGTTTCATTTTCCAAAAACATAACGGATTTCTTTTCCTTTCTTTGTGAAAATAACTGTTTTTGAGATCTCACACCAGTCTCATGACTGACCTGGACTTTATTGTTCCCTTTCTAAACTCTGGGTGCCTACAATTTTCCACATAGGCAGCCTAGAGTCAGGTTATCAGTTGTTCTGGAGCAAAGTCAAGAAGTTGCCGTGGAGATCTGGAGTTCAAGCTGGACGGTGAGACATATCACTTATATTGTAGTGCCCGCTGCATATGAATTGCAGAAAAGACAAATATTCTTGTGCAAAAGTTATTATAAATGTCAGCGTTGTATTGTGTTGTTGTAAACTCTGATGTTGTAAAAACTGATATAGTGCTTTTGTTTTAAAGATTATTCATCTATCTATTATATTTGTTCCGCTGCGAAATGTGATATTCTATTATTATTTCTGTTTCTTCTTCTATCTTCTTTTCTTTAACCCCAATTGTTTGGTTTTCCGGCATTCGACTGTGTGACATTTGATACAGTGGACGTATTGATGTCGACTTTCGGGCGTCGAAAAATTGGGCCGTCACAGACTTCCTTCCTTGAATTTTAAAATATTTAAAATCTCCACATTCCTTGAACAACCTTTACCCATGTAGACTTTACTTTTATAATCATCAACCTTTAAACCAGCATGATCTTCTAATTATTCAAAAAATTTCATAATGGCCTTTGCACTTTGTTAGTGCGCATTTAAAAACAAAAGCAAGTCATAAAAATATAATAAATGCATAATATATGGTTTGGTTTTATTGATGTGTTTAATACTACCTTTTATTTGTTCAATTTCCATTAATATTAAAAAGTATTCCATAACAATAGTAAATAGGTAAGAAGAAAGCGGATCTTATTGCCTAATACCCATAATGCAATGAATAAACCCATTACGAGAACCATAAACCAATATTGAGTATGCAACATTGTTAATACATTTATTAACTAGAGCACAAAATTTATCATTAAAGCCTATCTGTTTCATCATATTTAGTATAAATTGCCTATTTATCTTATCAAAAGCTTTATGTAAGTTTATTTTGATACACATGAGGTTCTTGTTTTTATTGTTAAAGTTTCTGGTCAACTCATGAGCAAGCAAAGTATTTTCTACTATAAGTCTACCAGAAATGAAAGCACTCTGGTTCTTTGACATTAAATATTTCAAAAATATTTTAATTTTATTGCAAAGAATAAAATGGTGAAACCTAATGCACAAGCACACGAGGCTCCCGCACGATAGTAGACTCTGGGGAGGTTGATAAGGTACGCAGCCTTTCCCTCGCATTGCAAAGAGACCGTTTCTGGACTCGAACCTGGGTGACCAGATCACCATGCGGATGACCTAACCGTTGCACCAAGGCTCCATCTCAATTCTATTGCAAAGTATATTAGAAATAATTTTACATATAAAGCTGCAGCATGCAATTGGTTTATGATCTTCTAAGTTATTGGGAACTCTAATTTTTAGGACCAAAGTAATAAAAGTATGATTTAAATTTTTAAGGATTTTCCTAACTCTAAAAATACTGTGATTGATTCAAGTAAATTTTCCTTTATTTCCTCCAAATGGGTTTTATAAAATTTTGCTCCAAAGTCATCAGGCCTTGGACTTTTATCATTGCTAAAATAAATAAATTTTTTTTTGATTTTCTCCAATCTAAAGGGAGCAAGAAGAATATCCTGACTACTATCATTCAACATTTTTTTTTCAATTTTTGGGAAAATTCCTGAATAAAAATTGGTATTATATAAATTTGAGACATAGTTTATTACTTCCCTTTCTATACAAGAAACATCATTAATAACACTACCCTTTGCGTCTATTAATTTACTTTTATTATTCTTATATTTACAGCTAGACATTTTTGCATAAAAAAATTACTTGCTTCATCATCATTAATCATCTAATCAACTTTAGCTTTATGGCTCAAATTTATATACTACACACGAAGAGACTTAATAGGATTATTTTTGGCTTGAAAAAATTTGTTGACCTTATAAATGTCTGAGCAATCATTATCTAATTCATTTCTCCTCGACTCACATTGCTCTCTAATAAGTTTTAATTCATTTTGGTTCTATTTTTATTTCAGTTTTTTAGTTTATCCTTGGTTATTTGAAGAATTTTATTAAACTTGTATTGGGCGGTATCCAGTACTTTTATAGTCAAACTATTTTTGACTATATCTCTATATTTTTCCTCAAATACCCATCCATTTATGGATCTGAAAGGAGTATTTTTCTTTGAATAATTATTTTGTGTGAGATATATTTGTATTGGTGTGTGGTCACTAGTTGCCTGTGGTAATGTGTAACATTTAAAATCCTTAAATAAATTATAAAACTTTGATTTACTAATATTGTGTCTAATTTACAATGTATGTTTCTAAATTCCCCAGATTTGCAAGTGAACCTATTTCCAAATATAACCGGTTCTATTAATCCAGTTTTAATCATAAATTTATTTAACCTTTCCATTTTTTAAAAGGGATAGAAATCCCTCCCTTTTTCTCATAAACATGCATGACAGTGTTGAAATGTCCAATAATAATGCATGGGTGTCCTACATTTGAGTTTATTTGTTCAAGATGATTCCATAGTATTTGTCTTTCGTTCTCACTATTAGATGCATAAACAAAGGTAGTTTAATGATGCAACCCTCCTTTGTTTACACATTTACAATGGATAAACTGAAAGTTGATAAAATGTTGATTAGCATCCCTTATATTAGGGTCCCAAATTACCATAATCCTAGCATTCCCTCCCATCTACTTGTTGTTTATAATATTCATATTATTCAAACTTCTAGCTTGATAATCTATTATTTTAGAATTATCTAACTTGTGTTCTAATTAATCAACAATGCTAAGTTTTGCAGTCAAAAGTAGATTAGATAAATCTAATCTTCTTTTAGGGGAATTAAGTCCACTAACATTCTAAGTAATAATTGACAAGATATATAAAATGTAAAAATATCCTTTTAAAAATATAAAGGATACACCAAAGGATACATTCAACACTAACAATTAAGCACTGTGTCTGTTCCCATCCTTCATCATCTCCAACCTCTTGCTTTCTTTCTTATGTGATATTTTGCTTAATGCTTTTTAACTGATCATCCCATTTGGTGTATTTAATGATGTATTATGTTTTAAAATCACTATCATCTGCATCTTCAGTACAATCATTAGTAATAATATCTTCTATATTCTTCATTCCATCTTTCCTTTTCTTTCTTTTGTGTTTTTGCTTGTATTAAGTGGAATTTGTAATTGTAGATGAAGAGGAATTTGTAACACGCGTTGATTTCTCACTTTCCACATCCTCATAATTTTGTTACCATGGTAGTAATTGTAACTGATATAGTTAACGTTGTTATGGTTACTCTTCTTTTGTTATGTGCATCATGAATAATATTCATGTTATGGTTACTGTTCTTTTGCGATCCTTCTAAGTAACAATGCACTACCATCACTATATATATTTAAGATTTAAATGTAGCAATTTGATATTGTTTCATATTATTAATAACTAGTACAAAATGCTTAAATATACATTTAATATTAGAGATATTTAATTAAAATAATTAATGGACAAATATGTGCTATAAGTGCAAAACCATTGATAGTCTTAACACTTTTATTTCAAACAATTTTGTTGATGGTATTGGTGTCAAATTGATAGCTGAATGAAATTCATTGATGGGTGGTCGGAAAGGGGATGATGGTGAATTTTGTAAACCGATGGTGGAATTCCTTTAATGGATGAAAGTGTTTCTGGAATTTCAAAAGGACACCGTATAAATCTATTCATTTAATTATCTTTATTAATACTAGACATATGATTAGATTGTATATGGTATTTGATTTGGTGCCATAAAAATTTATAAGATTTTATGTATTATATACCATTTTTTGTAAAATGATTTATTGAATTAATAAAAAATATAATATAATTTTTTTATGATATATATTTAATTAAAAAAGAAATTCCATGGTTTTGATCGGTTCCACTTTCGAAACCTTGGACCGTGAGCGATCACGATTTCGACTCGTTCGTCTTTCGAAACCTTGGACCATGAGCGATCATAGTTTGACTCACAATATGGCATATAAAACTATGACTTAGGGAGAGAGATGAGACGGTTAGAGAGTAATCAATAGAGTATCCAATCAATAGAGTTTGAATTTGAATTTAATTCTGATTGAATTTGAGAAGATCTTGAGTAGAATTTCTTCTAGATTTCAAGAGAGTGAAAGAGGAGTGAAAATATATGAAAGTAGTTATACAACATTCGTTGAGAGAACTCGTATTTATAGAGAAACAACAGTCATATATATTCGTGAAGAGATACGAAGAAAAGGCAAATCAATTCAAAATTTGAATTTTAAAAATCTCGGCCTATATGTCGACATACAAAAGGAGTATATGTCGACATGTCCTTTTGTATTTTGAAAAGTTGCTTTATAAAACTTGTTTTGAAAATATTAGGCATTGTTAAGTATTTAGATACTTTGTGTAATAACTTAAGCATAGTTTATACACATTTTAATTAGAATAAAACTTAAAAAAATTTAAAAAATATTTTGAAATATTTTAATATATAAAAGATTTAAATATAATTTCAAAAATTAAATAATATATATAGTAAACGTGAATATATATATATCATAGTATTAATGAATGCCAAAATATACTTCTAAATATCATAAACATCTAGAAAACCAAAAACTATATCTAAATATAATCAAATAAATTAAAAGCATATACTAAAATACTAAATACTTGAAAACTTAATATAATAATCATGTAAGTAAGTAATTAAAATGTTAGAAATCATTTGAAAGATATTTTGAAAAACCATTTTGAAAATATGGATTCGTAAAAATCATGTTGCTTTTAAACCATGATATTTAAAAATCATTAAAATTAGAGAATAGATTTAAAAACCATTTTGGAAAAAAATAAAGAATGATCAAAGAAATGCTACCATGGTTTTAACAAAATAATCTATGATTCTATGACTTATCTTGAATCTTCAAATTCCTGAGTCTTAAATCTCTAAATCTTAAATCTCTATATTAGCTTTTTTAGTCTGCACTTGATATTTTACAGTCTTCTTCAACACATATCTAATATCCTGCACAATATACTATATATAACTTGATAAAATATTTGTGTCTATATTTTATACGATCTCATATTGTTGGTTTCATTAAAACCAATACCTAAGATACTATAAAACCCATATTTATAAATCATACTTGTGTAATTTCATGTTCTAATATAAAATCATTACACAAATGTACATCTTTGTTTGGACTAAAATAAACAACTTTTAATAAAATTTAAATTTTAACCCAAAACTACCATCGAACGCGTTATAGTCAAACTGTGAAACTTAGTTCACAAGGTGTTTGTTAAATGTTCCCACAATTACCTACCCACCCCACCTATGCACTGAAAAGGTAAAACTACTCATAAACTAGCCGACCAAAACCAATCAAACAATAAATGATAATAATTGAATGTTATCATTTTTTTTACAAACAAACATATATAAACCATATCACTTTATAGAAATTATTCTTTTATATAAAATATAATTTTTGGAAAAATTATTTCATTTATTAATTTCTAACCCAACACTATGTCGGTTTATCTTATTTAAGTGTTTAGAAATCTCTATCGATAACTTTGATCAGGCGCATCGATTAGAATTCATAAACACTCAACTAACTAATCAACACAATATAAAACATTTTATAACACCAAAAATACTCGCTCTTTTATATAATACGCTCAACTCATTCTAGGGTATCACTTTCTCTATCTGTAATGAGTTTACCCCCACCAAGGTCTAGGTGTTCGATCAACCTACGCTCTGATACAGCGTGTAACGACTGGCCTTTTCGACCCTCATACGACAACACTAATACATCTGCGGTATTCACATGACGAGAATTCAAGTGCAATAATGATGGATTGTTGGGGTGAAAGAAAAAAAAGACAGAACATAATCTCACAATGTGATGAGTAATGTATAATATACCGATGATCTTACAAAAAGACTATAATGTATACACATCAATCAAAGTAAACCGACCTATCATCAGTCTGGACGGTTATAACAACTCGACCTTAAAAATGCTAATAAATGCAAAACAAGAAATGCGGTGAGAATAAAAAATACGTGAATACAAAGATGGTGTACCATAGGAAATACAAAGCTAGCCATACATGGACGGAGTGCACCACTCATTGCATGCATAAACTATAAGTATCACTAGGATAGAGTTGCCTACATCCTAATGGATTGGCTAAACCCCTGGCTATGAATACATTCTCTTTTTTTAGTCATCTTCACTTGTGAGGCTATGTTCGCATTCCAACACACGAGTCACCACTCGAACAAATCTCGAAATCACTGATGGATTCCCATACCTCAACAGTCCTTGGAATCACACATGGATTCCCACATCTCAACGAATCTCGAACACACCCTAACGGGTCTCAGAATCACACATGGATCTCTACATCTCAAAATAGATCATGAACCTCTTACAAAGCATAGAACATGTATATGGTTTCGGAGTAGTTACGATTTCAAGTCATCTCATGTAAGTACACTTGCTTGCTTACCGGGTGCTCTAAAACAAATCGATAATTTCCAGTAATCTCAACACTAATTTTATAGGAAATAAATAGACAATATATAAGTGCAGGGATCAAATCCTAACCATTTAAGTGGACGGATTTCCTTATCATTTGTCTTAGAAGAGCAAAATGAGTTTATACGTATAGTATAGCATCACCAAAGATAACTATACCATATAATTCTCATGTTTCTTCTAGATATTTCCAAAGTATATTTGGTCAATATTTGATAGTCAATTATTTAACTATCAAACAAATAATCGATCAAATCAGAGGTTCGATTCAAAAGAAACTAAGCATGATTAAACACATAAGCAGCCCTAAGCCTCTTTAATTAGTTTTTTTATTAATTAAAACCACTTTGTAAATACCTAAATCAAAATACTATTACAAAGATACACAGAAGTATACTACTCATTCACTATTCATTTATACAATATATCGTCTCAACGGTATAAGTATATCCACAAAACACTACATTTAGTACTTGGAAAATGTAACCATATACTTATCTCAGTAGTATCAGTATATTCACAAAACATTTATGAAAGATGTCATTTTGAAAATCATACTTAAATGGGCCTAAAAAATGATATTTGAAAACATTATTTACTATAAATTCAAACCAATTACCTTTGGGTATTAGATATAGAAAGAATATTTTCCACACCATATAAGTTTAGATGATCATTTTTATCAATCAAATCTCATTTCTTTTATAAAATTCCTTTTTAAATCAATTTTATAAAACGACTTTATCAAACTCCATTCTATTTATAAATGTCCTTTCTATTTATAAATCTACTTTTTATTAATTTCTAACATATTTATAACGCCTCGGAATATTGGATATTTGAATTGGAATATTAAATTGATTTTAAATATTTAAAAGTTAATTATTAACTTGGATGTCAAATATAACTATTTATTGGGTGAATAAACTATTGAATTAAACAATTGGAAATTGGGTAAT
The DNA here is from genome assembly GCA_030765085.1 of Allium cepa. Classification (NCBI taxonomy): domain Eukaryota; kingdom Viridiplantae; phylum Streptophyta; class Magnoliopsida; order Asparagales; family Amaryllidaceae; genus Allium; species Allium cepa. The sequence continues at coordinate 9,183,148 of CM060941.1, forward strand.
ATATGAAATCTGGAGTTTCAAGCTTGTTAAAAATAATTTGAAGGCTTGTAAAACTTATATTGATAAGACTGAAGATAATGAAAGCTTTAAAATTGAATTTAAAGGTGATTTGTTTGGTTTTGAAAATATATCGTTTAAACTAACATTTAAAAATAGCCTTCCGACGCACTGTCTCGGATTTCGATAAAAGCTTTAATTATTAAGTTAATGTAAAAGGTAATTTATTTTTCGATTTAGTTCAAATATTAATAAAATGTATAATGTTTGTACAAGGTCTAAAATCATGAATGAAATAGCCGGTTTGGATTGGATTTCAAATTAAAAGGAAAAGGTGAGTTAATCTCACTCAAATTGGATTGCTGGTTAATTTAAATAGTTAAAATTTTAATTATTGGATTGATTGCTTGAATTGGTAATGTATTATCGGTCTGGGTGTGATATTATATATAGTAGTATGTATGTATGTATATATATCAGAGTGATTGATATTCCCGCATTATATATCGGATGAGACCCTATGCGTCCTGCATAATAGCGGATGACCCTTTATACCGCGATATCCCTCTCGAAGTGGGATTGGTATCTTTATATTGTGCTAACATCTATGGATGCAGGGAAATAGGTTGGAGGGATCCAACTAGATTCCTCGAAGATGTTGAAATTTATTTTCATAGTCAGTGATATGGTTTATTGATTATCTGTGATGGATTATATTGGAAATTGAAGTTATTGAATGATATGGTTTGGCTGCATATATTTTGGAATTTTAAAATGTCAAAATAATAAATATTTGATTTTTGAAGGAAATAAAAGAGAGAATTTTAAGTAAAATAATTATAGCGAATTCAAATAAGTTAAAGGAACGAATTTAGGAAAAGGAATAAAAGTTTGATTTTAAATCTTATTAAATAAATTCCGGGTATGAAAAAAATAGAGATTTTAAATAAATGGAAACAAATGAGTTTTGTGGACTTAAGCGAATGTTGTTAAGAATAAAAGGATTTATTTTTAAATTCAAGATTTAAAACCAGTTAGGGAAAATAAGGGAGAATTTTGAAATAAGTATAAAATTGATACTCAGACTTAAATAAGGTTTTAAATCAAAAAGATAAAGAAGTGAATCTGGAATAAATGGGTTTTGGAATAAATTGGATAAATCGAAAAATAAATTTTAAAGGCAATTTAATTCAGAGAATCAAATTGAAAATCGATTAAGTGTTTTGAAAATAGTGATTAAAAGGAGAATGAACAATGAAATTTATAAACGGGGTTTATAAATAAAGTGAGATAAATATCAGTGGATATTTTGGATTTTAAATTCACGGTGAGAATTTATAAGGAAAGGGTAATTCGTTTAAAAAATAAAAAGTTTGTTTTATTTTCAAAAGCGTGGAAAGAAAATTTACAGGATTAAAATGTAAATTAAATTAGGATAAATCGAGAAGGGTTTATAAATGATTAGATGGGCTATGTTGGAATGAAAAGTGTATTTTTCCTAAAAGGCCAAGTATAATTTCAAAGGAGATTTTTAAGTATAAATTAGAAGTTTAAGAGGTGGTTTTGGATGAATGTTTAGAAAAGTTAGTATTAGTGTTTCAAAATTGTTAAAGTAAATATTTATTTAAGTTAATTATAGTAGTAATTATTTTAAAGGTTAAAATGGTATTATGATTTAAAAGGATAATTATAGAATATTTATACTTCATATAATAGTTTTATTGTTAAAGGAAATTTTTGGCTAAGTTTTACTTGGAAATTTATTATAGAATTTCATAACTATTATTTTGAATAAAGTGATTCAAGTAGTTTATTATAAATGTTTTAAGTGTATATTTTTGGATAAAGTGAATTAAGTTATTTAAAAGCTAAATTTAATAAGGCTTGGTGTTTTTCCATGGAAATAGAATATTTGTTTGAATGATTTTTTAATTTGATAGTTAAATAACCGACTATCAATAGTGGCCAATGCGCTGATCGTTTCGAAGAAATCGGGATCGGATTTAATTATCCAAAAACCGTGAAGATGATGAAGATGGTGATTCGGTTTGTCCAGACACAGGGCAACTTGTATGGTTGAATGCTACCAAACCATCGTCAGGAGGACGATGAGCATTCTAAGCGAATGTGTGCTAAAAAGGTAATGTACAGCCTCAAGCCTCATCAACCGGGAATGGCTAAAACAGGAGAGGTGCAGCAAGGCTAAGTGGGAAGCATCTAATTAGGGTAAGGTCATCACTGTCTAGAGTCCCTTTTGATCTCGGCTTAGTGGACGGCTGCTGATCCCACCGCGGGGTGATCTTATTCGGACTATCCAGTAAGGGGTAGCTCCGGTCTTGTGTTGTAGGGGATTGGGAGTGGTCCTCGGTACTCTAATCTAGACCAGGTACTGTGACAGCCGATACCCCAGTAGCCCTGCCATTGTATGGAAACCCAATCTCCAATAAGTGCCTTCGGACTTCTTTGTATACCTATTATGCTGGAATTTAATGAATGTAATAATTTCGGCTATTTGAATAAGTATTTGTACTTAGGCACTATTATAATATCAGAGGATTTGATAAGAAATATTTTGATTATCATAAGGTGAAAACCTAATATGTTTATTTATGGCGTGGTCTTATGAGATACCTTAATTTTCAAAGGATTTTGAAAACTTTAATAATTCAATTGAGTGTGATTTCTCACGCTGGTTTTTCCGGACTGACTCGAGTGTTATTTTATTATACTGCTCGGGTCAGACCGAGTATTACAGATACAGGATATGATGTTGTGGAGCTTAAGAGACTGCTGGATGACGAGGCGTATTTCCGTAGATTTGTATATTCCGCCATGTAAGGAGAAGTTACTAGACTATTCAAATTTGATGTGATGATTGTGTACTCTGATGGTTGCATGTATTAAACAGTTACAGATTCTTTTGTATGAAAATCCGTTGTATATGTTATATATGGTTCCGCAACGATTGTGAGATTCTGATGTTGTTTTTCTATTTCTTCTTCTACTTTTTTCTTCTTTAACCCTAGTGGTTTGTATTTCTGTCCACTTTGATTTGAACTGATGGAGAATATCATCGGTTCAAAGGGTACGGATTTACGGGCTGTTACAGTGAAATCTGAGCTGAAGGTTAAGCGAGAACTTTGGCTCGGGGGGGATTACTCATTAAAGATAATGCCAGTAGTGTCATAGAATGAGTTTGAGTGTATTAATAGATATGAGTGCGTATTTGTTAGTGAATATAACATCGTTTTATATTGTGTTGATTGGTTTGTTGAGTGGTTTATGGATTCTGGTCAATACGAGTAATTAAGTTATTGATAGGGATCTCTAAACACTTGAATAGAACAAGTCGACACGATATTTTTTTTACGTAGGGTAAATGAAATAATTTTCCCCAAATTATTTTTTATACATTAATGGAATAATTTTCATAAATTATTATAGTTATATATGGATGCTTGGTTTTAGGAAATGATAATATTAAATTATTATCATTATGTTGTAGAAATTGAATAAAAGTTTAAATTATAACTAAAGGTTAAGAGATAAATTTATATAATAGAATGGAATTAGCAATGTGATTTATAATTGAAAATGAAATAAAAAATTAGAGTAATATTTGAATATAAATGGGAACGATTTGAAATTTGAAAATTTAGGAAAATTTAAATTCCTTTGGGTTTGAAAATGATTTTAAAAGGCTTTGGAGGAATAATAATGATATCATTCAGAAATATTTTTGAATTGGATATGAAATTTGTTGGGATTTGGAAATTAAAAATATTTGAAATGTTTTGAAAAAGAATTAAAGCACTAAACTCACTTCGGTCGCTGGAAAATAATTTTAGTGACGACTGCAACATCATCGATGTTCATTTTCGAGTTTTCAAGAGAGGAATTGCTACCCGAATGTTTTAAATTGGAGTTGTTGGAAAACTAGGTTTGGTTTTGAAATTCAAAGGAATAATTGGATATAACAAAGGATTTTGGATATAATTGATTTTAAAAATGATTTTGAAATGTTGAGTAATTGTTTAAACTCTAGAATCTTATTTAAAATGTTTATGGAATATAAATGAGTTTGGGAACTTATAAAAGTTGAAATTTGTTAGAATAAAAATTGGACTTAAAGAAGAGTTAAATTAAAATAGTGTGAAAACGAAATAAGTTAGAAAGTAAGCCAATTGGATGAAGTAAATTAAAGAGATTAGTGAATGGAATGTAAGTAAGTTGGAAAACTTATAGAAGTTTAAATTTGAATTGAAATGGAATTTAACTGAATCAAGTTAAATAAAAGTGAATTTGAGAGATTAAGTCTAAGTGGGCTAAATGAAATGGCCATTGAAATAAAATTTCACTAAGTTGGAAATAAATTAGGAACGAACAAAATAATTCAAACTGTAAGTAAATGGAATTGAAACTGAATATTGAAACCAATTTAAATTGTGTTAAGTAAAGTGAAATCGGAAATTTTTTTCGAATGGACTAAAAATAATAAGAGTATGGAAATAAAATTCATTGAGATTTAAATCAATTAGTAAGTGAAACTAATTAAAGAAATTAGTGAGCTAAAAGTAGTTTGAGAGACGATGGATAAACTCAATGTTTAGAGACTAGGAAAAGCAAATTGAACTCAAATGGAAGTTGTAACGACCCAACTTCCAAAATCCAGGAAGTCGCATCGTTAGGAAGAAAGAAAGGGATAGAAAAGAGAAAGAAAGGAAAGAAAGAAATAGACAACATCAGAATCTCACAGCGGAACGAATAAATTATATTATATCACATAAAAACTTTACATAGTATCATATACATCAGAGTTTTACAACCAATACAACACAAACTAGACAGTTATAAACATCTGTCTAGATATTACAATTCAAGTACATCAGAGAAAAACAAATACAACTCAAACACAGCGGAACCACTATATATATCTACACGCTGAAGCCTCCTGCTCCATTATCTCCTCCAGAACTCATCAAAGAAATCCTGAATCACTTGACTACTCATACATAATATGAGTACCCAAGAGTTTAATAAAAACAGAAAATAAACACTCGGGTCAGACAGGGGTCTGGTGTGAGTAAACGGGTTTAAAAGTTGCTTAACTTTTAGAAAATCCTTTGAAAACAAAAGGTATCATGTAAGACTTCCCACACATGAACATGGAAAAGTTTTTACCTTACGCTAACCAAAACAGTTGATAGGAAATCCAGTGATATTATAATAGTGTCTAGGATTTTCAAAATAAAATACAGAAATAGCTGGAATGCTTACATCTCACGTTCCAACATAGTTGGGCACAATCAAAACCGTACAGGCACTTATTGGATTTTGGATTCCATCAATGGCAGGGCTACTGGGGTACCGCCCATCACAGTACGTGGCCTAGATCACCGTACCGAGGAGTACTCCCACTCCCCTGCAACACAAGGCCGGACCCATTCCTTACTGAATAGTTCCGAACAAGACAACCCCGACAGTTGGAGCTCTCAACCGTCCACACAGCCGAAATAAAAGGGACCTCTAGACAGGGGTAAATCTCACTCTCAAGTGGGGGCTACCCACGAAGCCTTGCTGCACTTCTCCTGTTTTAGCCATTCCCGGTTGATGAGGCTTGAGGTTACGATTACCTTTAGAGAACACATCTATCTTAGAATGCTCATCGTCCACCTGACGATGTTCTGAAAGCATTCGATCCATACAAGTTCGTTCCGGGTTCGAACGAAACCGAAGGCATTATCTCGTTACACTCATTTTGGAATCACCCTCAGAGTTAACGACGATAACCCTTGCACTCTGATTCACCATCTCGAATCTATAGGTACCATTCCGTCAAACTCATTACGGAATCACCCACAGAGCTATACTGACGTATAGCCCTTACACCTTGAGTCTTCACTTGCTCCACTTGGATTAACGACCTAACGTTTAATTGGAATCGATGTGGTTTTCGGATATCCAAATATGGAAACCCGATCTCGGTCTCACCGAAACCAAACGCCATTTTAATGTCCAAGTTATACTTAAGGGTTTTTCTAATTAACTCATTTCATTTTTATCTATTTCACACAGATAGATAAACTACATATATCATAACAGATAACCCATAACATTATCACAACAGGTAATCATCACAACAGTCAAGCATCACAACCAAAATAATCCATCATCCTATAACTAAGCATCCATATCCTATAGATACTACTCATCTTATTTCTGAGATCACAACCATCCAAAGGTATATCAATATCATCCATAAGCAATGATATATTATCCATCATTTATAATTAATTCAAAATGAATTAAATTAATTACTTCTATCTTTAATTAATTTAAAATAAATTAAATTAATTACTCACCTATAAATCTTGCTTATAAATCTATTGATTAATCAACCTAGTTAATTAATCATTCATTAAGTATTTAACTTGATTAAACACCTTTGATTAATCATTCACTAATTACAATAAGTAATTAGTCTTAAATTAATTTATAAAATTAATTAACCTTAATCATAAGTAATTAACATTTAATTACTTCATTTATTAATTAACTATAATTAATTATATTTATCCTTAATTAATTACAATTAATTAATCACTTAATTAATAAAAAAATTCTTAATTACATCATTAATTATAATAATTAATGATCTCTAATTAATATTTAAATTAATTACTTTATTTAATAATAATTACATTTAGTAATTAATTTAATCATTAATCACCTTGATTAATATTTAAACCCAGTAATTAACTAACCTTAATTACTCATTAATGAATTAATTATCCAATAATTAATTATCTTTATTAATTAATCCTTGATTAATTACAAAAGTAATTATCCAAATTACTTTATTAAAATAGATCACCTTTCCTTAATTACAATCCAGTAATTATCAATTAAACTTCTCTAAGAAATCCTGCTCCATAAATTACATCAAGTAATTATTATCATTAAATTATTAAATTATTTCCTAAATTAATTAAACTAAATTAATTAATTTAACAAAGCACATTATCAGAATTAATTACAATAAGTAATTAACCCCTTAATTACTTTTATAAAGTAATTACACTTAAATTACAATTGATTATCTTAAATTAATTAATCTAATTAATTAATCTAATTAATTAATCAATTTAATTAATTATTTAATTATCCTTAGATAATTAACAACATTTTCATTAATTCCTTACTTAAGAAAATTACCTTAGATTAATTATTCATTAATCATTTCTAATTATAAATTAATCCAAAACATTTATTAAAATCAATTTAATAAATAAATTTCTAAATTATCGTAATTATTTCCAAATTAATCCATTTACTTATTAATGACTTATTAATTATTCAAATGTATTTAAAGCAATACTTTCCTAAAATTAAATTCAACTTCCATTTTAAAAAATTTAAGATTTAAAAAAAAATGTTTAACCATATAAACATTTCCAAATTCAAATAATTTAATAAACTAAAGGTAAAGAACTAACATTATTATATAAGAAAAGTTTAAAAATCAATATTACTAAATTTTACTAAGAAATCAAACATTTGAAAATAGATAGATTATTTAACTTTTCAATTTAAAGTTAAACATATCATAATTTTATTTCAATACTTAAAGGAAAGAATTCTTTTAAATCTAAACCTTTATTTGAAATCAAATTCATATTTAAATTCTACTTAAAACATTTTCTGACCAATTTTTAAAAATTTTCAAATCTATTTTGAATTCAAACTGATTCCAAAGTAAAAATTGAAATCATACTTAAAACTTGATTTTAAACTAAATTTTTAAATCTGGCTAAAATTTAAAAGTTTCATTTTTAAACTTTGAATTCAAAAGTACTCTTAATCCAAATTCAAACTTACCTCTGAATTTAAATCTTTGTTTTTAAAAATTGAATTCCCTTCAGATTTTTAAAAAAAAACAAAACTGTTTAAAAATAGAAAATCTGCATTCAAAAACCTGAAACTTATATTTATACTTGATCTCAAATCTGAATTTAAAACTTACTTAAATTTAAATTCATCATTTTTTTAAACTTTTGAATTCATAAGCTCATTTGAATTTAATTCAAACCTATACTTTAATTTAAATCATAGCTTTTAAAAATTGAATTTCCCAGATTTTTTAAAAAAACAACACCCAGGTTTGCCTCTGCACTCAACAACCCGATACTATCAACAAATTACTTCGGGTTAAAACCACATTCACTTCGAGCCACAACACAAACTACCCGAGGTTGACTTCGAGTCACCCAAAACCCTGCACCAGCCAAAGTTCACCAGAGACCACAAACCACTGTGCAAATGCGACCATTGCTCCGGCGACTTCCAGTACCCTTCACCAAACTCTCCAATACACCATCCATTCCTCGAATTGATATAACCATCAACAAAAATCCTTTGTAGCTTGAAAATTTGAATCAGGCAAATTTAAACAATCCTGGAAAAAAAACTTCACCAAGTACATCAAACCTGTCAACCCTCTTGACACTCCACTCCGGCCATCTTCTGGTCTCCAACTCCGGCCATTGTTCCACCTATACCCCCTCTGCCAAACCCCAAATCCACAGACCACTCGAACTACCACGGAGTACAGGTAGTTCAAGACCTCTGCTATTTTAAACTAGGGATTCAAACCTGAAAAATACCCCACTGTCATCACCTTCATTCCCTGATCAACTTTCCCTTATTTCCCCACTCTCTCCACTCAACATTCAATCTCCAGAAGGAATTCCAGATTCCAAAATTTACTAAATGGTATGATACCCCCAAAATCTCAAAATACTGCACAATCCTAAATTCCTAATTCCTCAGTTAATTTTAAAAAACCGATGCTTGTTTAATAATCAAGGTTTTAAACATGTATTAAAGCTTTAAACTTGATATTTAAAGATGTTTGGTAATTTATACTTTGGAAACTTTTGTCAGTTGTTATTGATTTCAGAAGTAACAGGCTTTACTTTTCTGAAATAAATTTTTTACAAACCTGAATCTATGCTACACAAACTCAAATTTGATTATATAATGTTCCTAACTAAGATTCATACATGAAGAAGTGGATTTGTATTTAAATCCTAGTAATAACAGAAACATGTCTGTAGAAATTCACATCACACTTATCTGCATACTCAAGATTAATGTATGCAGGCATAATACAACAGTCAACAAGCATATTCAAACTCATGCACATATAAAATTTTAAACAACCCATAAATTTGGGATTACTCACTAAAGAGAAAGAACAGAGCAGTTTTAATTGCTACTGTTTTAATTTGCTTAATTAAAAGGCATTTGAATTAAACTTTAGGTTCTGTAAATCTTGATAGCTTGTTTTTAAAAGAAAGAAACTGATTTTTTAAACATAGATTTACTCACCTTAAAATTGAAAAAGACAGTGAGCAATCCAGATGAAATTCATCCCTGCAGCCTGAATTCCAATGCAGATTGAATCTGTGCTTGCTCCTAGTCAGAGTTGATTATAACATGTTGATTGCAGGCTTTGAAACTGCATTTGATGATGATTTGGTCTGCATGCTTCCCCTTTCCAACTTTGTTTATGTTAATCTTACAGGTTGCGGAATTGATTTTACAGGTTGAAGATATTTTGGTTTGCAGATTCAAACAGAATTTGCAAATTTGGGTTTTCTTTATTGCAGATTTCAAAACCTTGATTGCAGATCTTATACAGTTTGATATTTGCAGAATACTGATTTAGTTTGGTTTGTGGAATTTTTGAGTAAAATGATTTTCAGTTTCTCTTAAATCTGAATTTAGATTCATTATAGGAGATAAAGTGTTTGAAACAAAAGATTTGTTTAAAGTTTTATCTAAAATAATAAATTCAATAATGTCTTAGTATGCCACTTGTTACTTAAGTATGAAAATAAATTACAAGTGTCTACTTTAAAAACATGAATGTTTACACATGTAAGATTTTAATATAAATAAATTTCTTTGTTTATAAATGTTTTAATTTAAGATAAAACCATTCTAATTTAAACTTAAGATGTTTTGTATGTTTATTTATATTTAATCTTTAAATGATTACAAATGAATTATCTTTACATATTTAAATATTTGCTTGAATATTTTAAAAAAAGTTATTTAAAACTAATTTTCAAAAGAGAAACTTTTAAAAAAGAAAAGAACAATGTTGAATTCATTTTATTCCAAAGATTTCAAATCAACATACTATACTTTAATATAAATAAACTAAATTTATTTCAAAACAATTTAAAGATAAAACAAAATAAAATTTATTATAAAATACAATTTTTAACTATTATATATTTATAACAAAATATTTACTTTAATTTCTTTTTTGAAAATACAAGATAGACCTATAAATTGACTTATGAAAAAGTTCCAATACTAATTAATCAATTCATAAATTATATACCTATATATATTATAAATTTGAAAATATCCTTTATTAAATTTAAATTTAAAAAATTAAAATCAAAACTCTTATTTACAATGTATACACATATATACATTATAAATAAAATATTTTTAAATCATCTTAGAAGGAAAATTTTATCATTAAAATATTTTTAACATTTTAAAACAATAAGATTCTCAAATTCAATTATTATTATAAATTTCAAAAGAAAATTATGTTTGAATTAGATTATTAAATCAATATTTCACATTTTAAAATAATTATTAATGAAATTATTAAATAAATATTGCCCAAATTTTCCAGGACATCACATTCCTCTCCCCTTAAAAGAATTTCGTCCCCGAAATTTAAAAGCAAAGGTAATTTAATAATCTCATTAAAGATTTTATTTAAAACATAAGCATATATCAAACATATGCTAACAATCAAAACAACCAATTCAACCAATCCAACAAACCTAATTATCCAGACAAATTCTGGATAAAGTTCTATCGAGTTTCCCCGAATATATTATATACCGGAATACTCGCTCTAGAGAATCCAAACAATCAATACTAAGAAGCTCCAAAACTCCTATTCACAACTATCTACAACACAAGACAAGATATCAGACTGCAGACGAGTCTGACTCAACAACCAAAACTCCAAAACTGCTGGTTCCACAACCAGGGATAGATCATACACGTATTCCCTCAGAGATACGTGAAACTCATCGGATCCCGGTTGTCCAAACTGGCAATCCAATCCTGTAGATCAATCACTAAACCCTTGAGAGAAAATAGAAAGATCCAATGTCTTATCCACAAATCTTTTCTATCGATCCTGGGCTGCCTTCAACCTTCTAGATCAATCCAGTCCACCACACAAACTCTACTACAGATATCAGAAGACTTCAGACAAACTACACTTATTCGAAAAACAGAACAGATGCACAAGACATCCAAGTCTCCAGATTAAAGTGAATTTCCTATAGAAATCCTCTGATCCAAGACAAAACACAAATTCCCAATGAATCGGGTGTTGCTTCTATTCTGGAATAGCTGTCACCATGCTTCCACAGCGCAACTCTGATTCGAGAATGCTGTTGATGAACATAGGTACAAACTTGATTAACTTATCCCGAAAACATTGTTCATCAAATTCCATAAAATCTCCAAAAACCAAGTCGAAACAGAACTCAATCTCCTGATGCGGATGCAAAACTTAACTCCTTTGAAGACATCCAGAAAATATCAAACCAATTTGATAACTCAAACATCTTCTAGAGATGCTTCAATCCAAACAAAGGTTACTCAGAAAACTTCTGGATCATCGCAAGTCACTTTTGCGATTCTACTCAGTTCAGATTCCAAGAAATCGTTCTCTCTTCAACAATCAGACCAGCCAAAGCCTTCAAATCAAAAGGGAAACTAGTGGTTTACCTTCAACCACAAACATCACTCCCAACTGAGCTTCCAGAAGAAATGGACAAGCTCCACCATCTGCTCGGCCTACTGACAAAAGATTCACAGAGACTTTAGAACCATCGAAGAAACAGGCCACTTACTGTTGCTACTGCTGCAAAAACTTCCTTACCCAAAAGCTCATCGAACCTCAAAACTACACCAGCCACTTCCACAAAAGAGCCTTCAGAAGACAGATATCCCTCAGGAAACTCGACTTCAAACCAAACACAAAACACTCTGTCAGACTGAGTCTCAAACTCAAATATAGACAGAACTCCTTCCTAAGGTTGCCAAAATACCATTGTTGGCTGCAATACCCCAAACTGATCCAGACTCAAGAAAATCCACTCACACGAGTGAAATCAAGCTTAAAATCCAAAGATACACCCCGAATCTTCAAAAGATTCTTCTTCAGAGATCAGTGAAATCCTTCACACCAAACTACTCAAGATACTCAATACTGCCCTAGCAGATCACTTCCAAGCTCAAACACTCGGACTTCTACCATTGGTAGTTGTGTTACACACACCACTACCCTATCTACCTTTATTACTTATATTGGAAAACCTGTACAGGTAACCCAACAGATAGGTAGAATTAAATATATTTATATTTAAAATTACAAGTACGCTCTCTCAAGAAAGACACCTCTACAGAGCCTAGGTATTCACTCAACCTAATGCTCTGATACCACGTTGTAACGACCCAACTTCCAAAATCCAGGAAATCGCATTGTTAGGAAGAAAGAAAGGGATAGAAAAGAGAAAGAAAGGAAAGAAAGAAACATACAACATCAGAATCTCACAGCGGAACGAATAAATTATATTATATCACATAAAAACTTTACATAGTATCATATACATCAGAGTTTTACAGCCAATACAACACAAACTAGACAGTTATAAACATCTGTCTAGCGATTACAATTCAAGTACATCAGAGAAAAACAAATACAACTCAAACACAGCGGAACCACTATATATATCTACACGCTGAAGCCTCCTGCTCCATTATCTCCTCCAGAACTCGTCAAAGAAATCCTGAATCACTTGACTACTCATACGTAATATGAGTACCCAAGAGTTTAATAAAACAGAAAATAAACACTCGGGTCAGACAGGGGTCTGGTGTGAGTAAACGGGTTTAAAAGTTGCTTAACTTTTAGAAAATCCTTTGAAAACAAAAGGTATCACGTAAGACTTCCCACACAAAAATATGGAAAAGTTTTTACCTTACGCTAACCAAAACATTTGATAGGAAATCCAGTGATATTATAATAGTGTCTAGGGTTTTTAAAATAAAATACAGAAATAGCTGGAATGCTTACATCACACGTTCCAACATAGTTGGGAACAATCAAAACCGTACAGGCACTTATTGGATTTTGGATTCCATCAATGGCAGGGCTACTGGGGTACCGCCCGCCACAGTACGTGGCCTAGATCACCGTACCGAGGAGTACTCCCACTCCCCTGCAACACAAGGCCGGACCCATTTCTTACTGAATAGTTCCGAACAAGACAACCTCGACAGTTGGAGCTCTCAACCGTCCACACAGCCGAAATAAAAGGGACCTCTAGACAGGGGTAAATCTCACTCTCAAGTGGGGGCTACCCACGAAGCCTTGCTGCACCTCCCCTGTTTTAGCCATTCCCGGTTGATGAGGCTTGAGGTTACGATTACCTTTGGAGAACACATCCATCTTAGAATGCTCATCGTCCACCTGACGATGTTCTGAAAGCATTCGATCCATACAAGTTCGTTCCGGGTTCGAACGAAACCGAAGGCATTATCTCGTTACACTCATTTTGGAATCACCCTCAGAGTTAACGACGATAACCCTTGCACTCTGATTCACCATCTCGAATCTATAAGTACCATTCCGTCAAACTCATTACGGAATTACCGACAGAGTTATACCGACGTATAGCCCTTACACCTCGAGTCTTCACTTGCTCCACTTGATTAACGACCTAACGTTTAATTGGAATCGATGTGGTTTTCGGATATCCAAATATGGAAACCCGATCTCGGTCTCACCGAAACCAAACGCCATTTTAATGTCCAAGTTATACTTAAGGGTTTTTCTAATTAACTCATTTCATTTTTATCTATTTCACACAGATAGATAAACTACATATATCATAACAGATAACCCATAACATTATCACAACAGGTAATCATCACAACAGTCAATCATCACAACCAAAATAATCCATCATGCTATAACTAAGCATCCATATCCTATGGATACTACTCATCTCATTTCTGAGATCACAACCATCCAAAGGTATATCAATATCATCCACAAGCAATGATATATTATCCATCATTTATAATTAATTTAAAATGAATTAAATTAATTACTTCTATCTTTAATTAATTTAAAATAAATTAAATTAATTACTCATCTATAAATCTTGCTTACAAATCTACTGATTAATCAACCTAGTTAATTAATCATTCATTAAGTATTTAACTTGATTAAACACCTTTGATTAATCATTCACTAATTACAATAAGTAATTAGTCTTAAATTAATTTATAAAATTAATTAACCTTAATCATAAGTAATTAACATTTAATTACTTCATTTATTAATTAACTATAATTAATTATATTTATCCTTAATTAATTACAATTAATTAATCACTTAATTAATTAAACAATTCTTAATTACATCATTAATTATAATAATTAATGATCTCTAATTAATATTTAAATTAATTACTTTATTTAATATTAATTACATTTAGTAATTAATCTAATCATTAATCACCTTGATTAATATTTAAACCCAGTAATTAACTAACCTTAATTACTCATTAATGAATTAATTATCCAATAATTAATTATCTTTATTAATTAATCCTTGATTAATTACAAAAGTAATTATCTAAATTACTTTATTAAAATAAATCACCTTTCCTTAATTACAAACCAGTAATTATCAATTAAACTTCTCTAAGAAATCATGCTCCATAAATTACATCAAGTAATTATTATCATTAAATTATTAAATTATTTCCTAAATTAATTAAACTAAATTAATTAATTTAACAAAGCACATTATCAGAATTAATTACAATAAGTAATTAACCCCTTAATTACTTTTATAAAGTAATTACACTTAAATTACAATTGATTATCTTAAATTAATTAATCTAATTAATTAATAAAAATTAATCACATTAATTAATTATTTAATTATCCTTAGATAATTAACAACATTTTCATTAATTCCTTACTTAAGAAAATTACCTTAGATTAATTATTCATTAATCATTTCTAATTATAAATTAATCCAAAACATTTATTAAAATCAATTTAATAAATAAATTTCTAAATTATCTTAATTATTTCCAAATTAATCTATTTACTTATTAATGACTTATTAATTATTCAAATGTATTTAAAACAATACTTTCCTAAAATTAAATTCAGCTTCCATTTTAAAATTTTAAGATTTAAAAAAAATGTTTAACCATATAAACATTTCCAAATTTAAATAATTTTATAAACTAAAGGTAAAGAACAACCATTATTATATAAGAAAAGTTTAAAAATCAATATTACTAAATTTTACTAAGAAATCAAACATTTGAAAATAGATAGATTATTTAACTTTTCAATTTAAAGTTAAACATATCATAATTTTATTTCAATAATTAAAGGAAAGAATTCTTTTAAATTTAAACCTTTATTTGAAATCAAATTCATATTTAAATTCTACTTAAAACATTTTCTGACCAATTTTTAAAAAATTTCAAATCTATTTTGAATTCAAACTGATTTCAAAGTAAAATTGAAATCATACTTAAAACTTGATTTTAAACTAAATTTTTAAATCTGGCTAAAATTTAAAATTTTCATTTTTAAACTTTGAATTCAAAATTACTCTTAATCCAAATTCAAACTTACCTCTGAATTTAAATCTTTGTTTTCAAAAATTGAATTCCCTTCAGATTTTTGAAAAAAAAAACAAAACTGTTTAAAAATAGAAAATCTGCATTCAAAAACCTGAAACTTATATTTATACTTGATCTCAAATCTGAATTTAAAACTTACTTAAATTTAAATTCATCATTTTTTAAACTTTTGAATTCATAAGCTCATTTGAATTTAATTCAAACCTATACTTTAATTTAAATCATAGCTTTTAAAAATTGAATTTCCTAGATTTTAAAAAAAAACAACACCCAGGTTTGCCTCTGCACTCAACAACCCGAGACTATCAACAAATTACTTCGGGTTAAAACCACATTCACTTCGAGCCACAACACAAACTACCCGAGGTTGGCTTCAAGTCACCCAAAACCCTGCACCAGCCAAAGTTCACCAGAGACCACAAACCACTGTGCAAATGCGACCATTGATCCGGCGACTTCCAGTACCCTTCACCAAACTCTCCAATACACCATCCATTCCTCGAATTGATATAACCATCAACAAAAATCCTTTGTAGCTTGAAAATTTGAATCAGGCAAATTTAAACAATCCTGAAAAAAAAAACTTCACCAAGTACATCAAACCTGTCAACCCTCTTGACACTCCACTGCGACCATCTTCTGGTCTCCAACTCCGGCCATTGTTCCACCTATAACCCCTCTGCCAAACCCCAAATCCACAGACCACTCGAACTACCACAGAGTTCAGGCAGTTCAAGACCTCTGCTACTTTAAACTAGGGATTCAAACCTGAAAAATACCCAACTGTCATCACCTTCATTCCCTGATCAACTGTCCCTTATTTTCCCACTCTCTCCAGTCAACATTCAATCTCCAGAAGGAATTCCAGATTCCAAAATTTACTAAATGGTATGATACCCCCAAAATCTCAAAATACTGCACAATCCTAAATTCCTAATTCCTCAGTTAATTTTAAAAAACTGATGCTTGTTTAATAATCAAGGTTTTAAACATGTATTAAAGCTTTAAACTTGATATTTAAAGATATTTGGTAATTTATACTTTGGAAACTTTTGTCAGTTGTTATTGATTTCAGAAGTAACAGGCTTTACTTTTCTGAAATAAAAATTTTACAAACCTGAATCTATGCTACACAAACTCAAATTTGATTATATAACGTTCCTAACTAAGATTCATACATGAAGAAGTGGATTTGTATTTAAATCCTAGTAATAACAGAAACATGTCTATAGAAATTCACATCACACTTATCTGCATACTCAAGATTAATGTATGCAGGCATAATACAACAGTCAACAAGCATATTCAAACTCATGCACATATAAAATTTTAAACAACCCATAAATTTGGGATTACTCACTAAAGAGAAAGAACATAGCAGTTTTAATTGCTACTGTTTTAATTTGCTTAATTAAAAGGCATTTGAATTAAACTTTAGGTTCTGCAAATCTTGATAGCTTGTTCTTAAAAGAAAGAAACTGATTTTTTAAACATAGATTTACTCACCTTAAAATTGAAAAAGACAGAGAGCAATCCAGATGGAATTCATCCCTACAGCCTGAATTCCAATGCAGATTGCATCTGTGCTTGCTCCTAGTCAGAGTTGATTATAACATGTTGATTGCAGGCTTTAAAACTGCATTTGATGATGATTTGGTCTGCATGCTTCCCCTTTCCAACTTTGTTTGTGTTAATCTTACAGGTTGCAGAATTGATTTTACAGGTTGAAGATATTTTGGTTTGCAGATTCAAACAGAATTTGCAAATTTGGATTTTCTTTATTGCAGATTTCAAAACCTTGATTGCAGATCTTATACAGTTTGATATTTGCAGAATACTGATTAAGTTCGGGTTGTGGAATTTTTGAGTAAAATGATTTTCAGTTTCTCTTAAATCTGAATTTAGATTCATTATAGGAGATAAAGTGTTTGAAACAAAAGATTTGTTTAAAGTTTTATCTAAAATAATAAATTCAATAATGTCTTAGTATGCCACTTGTTACTTAAGTATGAAAATAATTTACAAGTGTCTACTTTAAAAACATGAATGTTTACACATGTAAGATTTTAATATAAATAAATTTATTTGTTTATAAATGTTTTAATTTAAGATAAAACCATTCTAATTTAACTTAAGATGTTTTGTATGTTTATTTATATTTAATCTTTAAATGATTACAAATGAATTATCTTTACATATTTAAATATTTTCTTGAATATTTTAAAAAAAATTATTTAAAACTAATTTTCAAAAGAGAAACTTTTAAAAAAGAAAAGAACAATGTTTAATTCATTTTATTCCAAAGATTTCAAATCAACATACTATACTTTAATATAAATAAACTAAATTTATTTCAAAACAATTTAAAGATAAAACAAAATAAACTTTATTATAAAATACAATTTTTAACTATTATATATTTATAACAAAATATTTACTTTAATTTCTTTTTTGAAAATACAAGATAGATCTATAAATTGACTTATGAAAAAGTTCCAATACTAATTAATGAATTCATAAATTATATACCTATATATATTATAAATTTGAAAATATCTTTTGTTAAATTTAAATTTAAAAAATTAAAATCAAAACTCTTATTTACAATGTATACACATATATATACATTATAAATAAAATATTTTTAAATCAGCTTAGAAAGAAAATTTTATCATTAAAATATTTTTAACATTTTAAAACAATAAGATTCTCAAATTCAATTATTATTATAAATTTTAAAAGAAAATTATGTTTGAATTAGATTATTAAATCAATATTTCACATTTTAAAATAATTATTAATGAAATTATTAAATAAATATTGCCCAAATTTTCCGGGACATCACAGAAGTGAAATCTAATTTTGAGTAAAAATGGATGTAAACAAACCGATGAAGTTGAAAACAATATAAGGAGTTGTATAAAATAATTATAATTGAAGTTAAGAAGTGGATGGTAAAATTCTTAAGTAAAATTGGTATGGGAGAGATATACTAAGTTAATATTTGAATGAAGATCAAGTAAAATTGTGTAAATGGATAATTGTGGATAAGAGAACGGGAATCGTAGTAAATGTGAACAGAAAGAAGATTGATATAGCTAATAACCAATTAAGATAAATATGTAGGATGTACGTATATTGTTTTATTCACACAACGATTTTATCCAAATTCGAGCATAAAATTTCGAGATATTTGTATCAATCCGAATTGGGATTTTTCACTCGTTTTTCGACGGCGAACCTTGGATATGGATTTTTGATTGATTCTT
This sequence comes from Allium cepa, assembly GCA_030765085.1. NCBI lineage: Eukaryota > Viridiplantae > Streptophyta > Magnoliopsida > Asparagales > Amaryllidaceae > Allium > Allium cepa. The sequence goes on from CM060941.1 coordinate 9,202,205, forward strand.
AAAATTCTCTATCATAGTATATGGATATGCAAGGAGAATAACGGTTTCTGATCAAGAAACCAAATCTGAGTCCGCACTAGGGAGTCGGGTGCACGATACTTGTTTGGAAGTGAAATTGTGTGATCGAGTGACCGATCAGATTTGATATTGCGTAGGGATGATATATGTACATCGTACGGGCTTGAATGAAATAAATATTGAAATTTTGAAAAAGTGATTATGTAAAATGATTTTGGATTCCATGATTGGATATTATTGCTAAGTAGGATACAAGTATTTTAAAAGCAAAAGGAAATTGGTGTTTTTGATTTCAGAAGATAAATTTGAATCGTCCGGCAAAAAGGTATGTGTTTAAAATTACGATATGAAATTTGATGATTTTCTGATTTAGCCACTTGGCTTTTGTTTTCTTTTGAAATTTGGGGCCGTAGAAGCATTTCGCAGCTGTTCCGAGCTAACCGCGCAAAGGAGACGCTGGCAAAAAATTTCGAAAATTTATGGGGTTAGAAAAATTTTGGAGAAAATTTTGATAATTTAAAATTTGGTTTCAATTACAATTTGAATTATTGAGGGAATAATATTGTTAGGAAGCTATGGGTGAGTTTGGAAAGTTAGTAAGGGTGATAGTGTGCCTTTAATAAAAAGATTGTTTTGGGAAGTTGTTAAAAACTGTGTGGCTTTGGGAAAGAGTAAATGAGTTGTGGACCATTCTTCTTAATTAGCAATTTCGGGGACGAAATTCTTTTAAGGGGGGAGGAATGTAACGTCCCATAATTTTGGATATTTGAAATTGGAATATTTAATTGATTTTAGATATTTAAAAGTTAATTATTAACTTGGATTCAAATATAACTATTTATTGGGTGAATAAACTATTGAAGTAAATAATCGAAAATTGGGTAAAATATGAAATCTGGAGTTTCAAGCTTGTTAAAAATAATTTGAAGGCTTGTAAAACGTATATTGATAAGACTGAAGATAATGAAAGCTTTAAAATTGAATTCAAAGGTGATTTGTTCAGTTTTGAAAATGTATCGTTTAAACTAACATTTAAAACTAACCTTCAGAGGCACAGTCTCGGATTTCGACGAAACTAGTTCCATTGAATCCATAATAGTGTTTTGTTATCGGATTTCAAAATTCTTAAAGTTTGGAGTTATCGTGTGGCCGTACGGTAGGTAAAGCGCTGAAATCTATATCGAAGTCCAAAAAACTATCTTCTCCATACGATCGAATTAGGACTCAAAATATTTTTCATTGCATTCGGAATAGGGGTATAACATTATAAACACCTAGTGGCACGCTTCGATAGGGGTTTGTGATTTTAGGCTACGTAAATCGAGACAATTTGAATTCAAATTAATATATACATATATATTCACATACAATCCAACATTCAACTGTAATTCTTTCACCATCAAACCTTTTTCCTTCTCATCAGCTTTTTGCTTTTCAGAGCACTATAGCCTTCTTTTGCACGTCACCTGCTGTTTAACATCACGTCTTTCCTCCTCTTCTTCTATATCACATGACCTTCTCCCTTTTCCTCAGTTCAAACATTTCGAACGAAAAATTAGAATCAAAATCAAATAATGGCCGAACGACAGTTCCTTCTCCCAAAATCAAATCGTTCGATTTTATAAAAGAAATGGAGGCATTCGAAATCGAATTCCATTCCGTTCAAACGAAATCATCTCGTTCAAATGAAATCCCCTTCAATCCCAGACAACCCTAATCGATCCATCATGCGACTGCATCACGTTGTCCTATCTGTGCTTCACTACGAGCGGGAAGGTCAAAGTCACGTGAGGCGCGCAAGGCGGCGTCAGGGGAAGTCTAACGACGACGATGGTTTGGGGGGATCGCTCGTGAGCTCGCGCGCGAGTGGTGGAGGTGGCTCCGTCAGGGTAGGTGGTCGCGATGGCATTCGCGAGGAAGGGGTGTCGCGTTGGGAGGGTGTATTGGCTGCTGAAGGGGTTCGAAGATTAGGAGCGAGGTCGATCGAGGAAGCTCACCGTTTATTTTCCTATTCCTATTTCGGTAATTTAAATTTTAAAACATTTTAATTTAATGTTTACTCAAGTTTAAGCTTGTAAATAAATTGTTGATTATTATCACTTATCAGAAATTAGCAATAAGATATAACACAGTTTTGTTTTAAAATCATTCTGTTAGTCTGTGAGACGATGGTTCTGATGACAACAATCTTAGAACAGGATTATAAAATATAAATACTAACATTATGGTTTATAAATATATGTATATGCAGGATTTAACCATGCAGGCACCAAGAATGAAGACTGTATAGTATAGAGATTCAAGATATCAAGATTGAAGACTCATGAGTATCAAGAATATCAAGATTATCAAGAGTTCATGATTTCAAGTAATTTATTTTTTAGTTAGGAATTTGTTAAACCTCCTAGAAAAGCACTGGCATCTTAAAATCCAATTTATTCATGGAATGGAATTCACTTCGAGCCCGTTAAAGGAATAAAACCCTAAGTAGGATGGAACCTACGAAAAATCTAGTGGAATATTGTTTTGTATCTGCTAACCTTTTATTCAAAATGATTTTACAAAATTATCTTGTTTTCAAAATGATTTCAAAACCTTCCTTTTAAAAGAATCAAAAACATCTATCCTGATTTTAAATACTTTTAGCCTCAAAATAATCTTTATTTTCAAAATCAAATTATCCTTAGTTCTAAAACTATCTTTAATAATAATATATTTAACTTTTAATATTTATACTTAGATTTAGATAAAAATTTATACTAAAATTATATATATAATTCTCTACATTTATTTATGTATTTTAACTATAGTTAAATATATCTATAAAAGTTTAAAATAGTTTTAATATAAGATAAAAGTTATTTTCAAAGAAAAACAAATGACCAAAATTTCCTTTGGGATGTCGACATACTCAATATACCCATGTCGACATAGTGTCGGTTAATTTCAAATTTTAAATTTCAAAAGATGTGTTTATTCGTCATATCTCTTCACGAATGGACATGGATGTGTTCTTCTATAAATAGGGGATGTTTTCAACGAATTTCTAATCATATATTTCTGGTTTTCACTCCTCTTCTTTTTCCACATTTCTATATACACATTCTTACCATTAATCTGCCGAAATCAACATTGAATCTAACTAGATCATTTCTGATTTGATTCTCTATCACTATCTCAACAAGATCATCAGTGCTATTCAGAGTTATAGGATTCTTTGTAATCAATTATACGAGAAAAGGTGTGATTGTAGCCATGGAAATCAATCAAGCGAGAAAAGGTGTGATTGTAGCCTTGGAAATCAATTGGGTGAACTTGTTGCCCGGGGAATCAAGTATCTCTACTCAGAGGATTGTGAATCTGGAGGGTGTAACTCGTAGCCTTGAAATTGAGGGTGTAATTGTACAATTGCTTTTGAAAGGAAATCTGTACTTGTGTGCGGGACTGGATGTAGGGTAACTCCGAACCGGTATAAAATCCGATGTGTTCTATACTTTACTGTTTTTACTTTATATTTGCATCTATGTTTGTTTCTGTGATCATATCTGTGTCTGAATATTGCATACATTTGTGTTAAAATTAACAAAAGCTCAAAAAGATTTAGTAATTTCTTTAAACACTATTCACCCTCCTCTAGTGTTAATCCTAGCATTAAGATCCATGTTCCGCATTTCTAACATTTGGCATCAGAGCAAGGTTTACAAAATTTTCATAATCTGAATTTTGAAAAAAATTAAAATGGCAATTTTTTTAGAATTATTAACACTATTTTCATATAAATATGTCACAGAACCATCAAGATATTGTTATTTAAAACTATATTTAGTTATTTTGAAAAGTCACTTGATTCTTTAAAAAGTTATATTGTTTTGCAGGAGAAGAGTTATGTCTAATCACCATTGATGCCAGATAATCATTCATCTATCAAGAAGAACAAACGGATATATAATGGCAATCGACAATAAAATGGGTACCAGATCAATACAAAGCTTTTGATTCTCATCTACAACTTGATATGATACTGTACTTCTCTCCGTCTACTTCGCAATGTCACTGTTTTCGTGTGAATCCGTCAAGAAATAACCAAGTTATGGTCAAATGAAATTTTGGTGAACAAAGAGAGAAAGAAAGCGAAACTGTCAATGGTACTCTTAAAAATGCATCTAAAGATTTGAGTATTTTGTCCCAACTCCTTTCTCAGATTATATTCCTTGTTCCCACGGTCATTTTTATGGGTGGGTCATCAAATCCCAATCAAAATTGAGTGGGATATGACAGTTTGAAGTTGGATATTCAAAACTGAAAATCTGTGTACGGGATTTCCTACATTTCTCTTACTGTTCGGCCTATTGCACCACAATACTGTCCAAAATCATTACCAAACTATTACTATATCGTAGCTCTTGCCTTCCTCTTCGAGTTTCAGCTGGTTTCATCCAATTTCGTTAAGAAACGAAGGAGATATGCCTTCTAGAAGTTTGATGGTAAATAGAAAAATGGGAAGAAGAAGAAGAGAAACTTTAATGAAAAGTAGTGACTGTTGGGCCTATTTATAGTGGTTGAAATGTCCATTCATTAAAAATTCAAATTCAAAGTTTTGGCCCCAAATTATTCAATCTACTAAATCATCTGCGTCTTTCTCATACGATCTTCAAATTCAACAAATGAATATACTACGGTGCTCGGAAAAACGAGCCCATCGCAGTAGAACAGACCTCGTCGTTAGATTCTGAAAGATATAAATGTGTGGTTCATGACAAGAGAACAACAAAGTTAGAAAGATGGAGTGCAAAAATTGGTACGCTTTACTATTATTTCATCTTTATTGTTGCATTTAGGAATATTTATTTTTTCATTTAGTTAAGTATAAAAATTTATCTCTTTTATAAGTATTGATATTTAGGTCCATATATCGACACATCATAGTATAAATTTCGATATACTAGTCTAAATTTTTTAAAAAGATTTTCAAAATGTGTTTTCTTTCGAATAAAATTTTACTACTAATTTATTACAACTATATTAAGTAAAAAAGCATTTTTACATGCATAATGTCAAGTGTCTTTACACATGTTTTCTCATTATTATATTACTATAAAACATTGAGTATAAAATCAATTATTTACATTTCAATATCTAGTCGTAAAATTAGTACAAAATCATGTTAAAATCAGGCCTAAAACAATAGATAATATATCTGAAATGCTATCTTTTCTTCAGAACATTTCTTAAGTGCTGCAAATTCGTTTTTATAGCATCTTTTGCTTTGAAACACTGTAGTGTTTTAGAAACTTTACGCAGCATTTGGTAAATACTATAGATTCTGTTTTATAATGTTTTGAATATTTTTTATTGCAAAAACTTTTTACAGCATTCTGTAAATGTTGTGTTTTCTACTTGAAACTTTAAACTATGTAAAAATAATATTTAAATTAAGAATATTTCTCAATTCTTTTTAAAAGATATTTTCTAACTTATATCAGAATATTTTAAAATTAACGTTTAGATATTTTTAGTAATTAATTAAAAATTAAATGAAAGAGGCCTTAACATAACACATATTTATTTTAATTTTTCAAATTTTGTTACTTTTAATATTTCATTATGATTTTTTTAAAAAGACGTTTAAACATTTTTCTAAACATTTTAATCAATAATAATTTAATATATAATTTTTAACTAGTAAGTTAATTATTTTATAAATACGGAAGTTTGGATTCTTAAAAAAAATTAATTTAATTTTTTTTAAAAATCAAGGAGGGTATTAAATTTCTTAAATCCATATTTCATAAGAATTTGATTTTGATATTGAGTTTGATTACTACCTTTCATGAATATGTTATAATTTTAATATCATTAATTACATTTAAACTCTTGTCTTTACTGCTCTTTTAGTCCCATTCACTAGTTTTCTTAACCTAAGTTTAGTAATTGGTGTGTATTACCTTGGTTTGGTTGAAGCGAGTTATCATACATATAAATATATATACACACACACACAGATATATATATATATATATATATATATATATATGCTTGTCAGTTAGATATTCCTTATTACTCATGTTTATCTTATAATCTAGATATCTCTTACCGTAGTATGTATATCATCATTCTGCATATTATTATTATTACTTCATTATCATTTTGTTTCATATTACATATCATCCTATTTCATATCACATTTCATTGCATATTACATCATAAATTACAGTGCATGAAATATCATAATTATTTGCATCACAAGTTGCACTTCATTTTGCATATTATCTCATGCTACATTGCATATGTCATACATTTCATTACAAACTACATATTGCATACATGTATATATAACGAGTGTATTTTATGTAGGGGGAGTTTGTAGTATTGTCTTATAGTTTAGGTTATTAATTTTTGATTTGTTTGGTATGTTTTGATTGACTTGTTTGACTTGATTAACTTGTTTGATTTGATTGATTTGTTTGAATTTTTTTTGACATGATTAGATTTGATGTGTGTGTTGATTGAATTTTCTGAGATATACTTATACATATTTACGTATTGAATAATTATAATACAATTATGTTAATGTCTTTCACATTCAATTTGCTATACTTTGTTCTAGTAATAGTTTAAGGGGGAGTTGTATAGTTTTATGGTTTTAGGATGGTTTTTGTTGATGACAAAGGGGGAGAAATAAAAAATAGGATAGTTGAGCATAGATTAAGGGGGAGTTATTAGGATAGAAGTAATATTTTATAAACAAAGGTTGTCATCATCAAAAAGAGGGAGATTGTTAGTCAGTAAGATGATGGTTTTGATGACAACAACCTTAGAATAGGATTATAAAATATAAATACTAACATTACAGTTTAGAAATATATGTATATGCAGGATTTAACCATGCAGGTACCAAGAATGAAGACTGTACGGTATAGAGATTCAAGATATCAAGATTGAAGACTAATGAGTATCAAGAATATCAAGATTATCAAGAGTTCAAGATTTCAAGTAATTTATTTTTTAATTAGGAATTTTGTTAAAACTCCTTGAAAAGCACTGGCATCTTAAAAACCAATTTATTTGTGGAATGGAATCCAATTCGAGCCCGTTAAAGGGATGGAACCCTAAGTAGGATGGAACCTACGAAAAATCTAGTCGAACATTGTTTTGTATCCGATAACCTTTTATTCAAAATGATTTTACATAATTATCTTCTTTTCAAAATGATTTCAAAACTTTCATGTTAAAAGAATAAAAAACATCTATCCTGATTTTAAATACTTTTAGCCTCAAAATAATTTTTATTTTCAAAATCAAATTATCCTTAGTTTTAAAACTATCTTTAAAAATAATGTATTTAACTTTTAATATTTATACTTAGATTTAAATATAAAATTATAGCAAAATTTTATATATATTTCTCTATATTTATTTATGTATTTTAATTATAGTTAAGTATATTTATAAAAGTTTAAAATAGTTTTAGTATAAGATAAAAGTTATTTTCAAAGAAAAACAAACCCCCAAAATTTCCTTTGGGATGTCGACATACTCAATATAACCATGTCGACATAGTGTCAGTTAATTTCAAAATTTAAATTTCAAAAGAAGTGTCTATTCATTATATCTCTTCACGAATAGACATGGCTGTTGTTCTTCTATAAATAGGGGCTATTTTCAATGAATTTCTAATCATATATTTCTGGTTTTCACTCCTCTTCTTCATCCGCATTACTATATACACATTCTTACCATTACTCTGCCGAAATCAACATTGAATCTAACCAGATCATTTCTGGTTTGATTCTCTATCACTATCTCAACAAGATCCACAGTGCTATTCAAAGTTATAGACTTCTTTGTAATCAATCACGCGAGAAAAGGTGTGATTGTAGCCTTGGAAATCAATCACACGAGAAAAGGTGTGATTGTAGCCTTGGAAATCAATTGGGTGAACTTGTATAAAATCTGTTGTGCTCTTTCCTTTACTGCTTTTACTTTATATTTGCATCTGTGTTTGTTTCAGTGACCATATCCATGTCTGAATATTGCATACATTTGTGTTCAAATTAAAAAAAACTCAAAAAGATTTAGTAATTTCTTTAAACGCTATACCCCCCCCCTCGAGTGTTAATCCTTGCCGTAAGATCCATATTTCGCATTTCTAACACATTCACCTATATATATAAAGCAGATTATGTATATAGATAGGATTTATGTACAGTAAGGTATAAAACAATTTATCACTTCAGTTTAAAGGTTTATATATATGTATATGTTTACAGTAAAGAAAAGTACAATCTAAATGTAGATGTATATATTTACATGCCTATTTTAATTGTAGGTAGACAGGGAAAAAATATATATACAGAAAGATTTTAAATATATATATATAGGAATTTTAAAATGTTATAGAGTTTATATAAAAATTTGATTTTTAAATGTATGTAGGTTATTTTTTTAGTATATGTAGTTCAAAGAAAATAAAGTAAAATAAATATACTTATACACATGTTAAACTTACTATTTAATTTTAAAATAATGTATTGTGGTGGTAAATTTGTTTTTAACTTACTAAATTATTTTAGTTACTAGAAATTATTTATATTAGGAAAATTAGTTTAAAATTAGTTATTAAGTTAATCTAAAAGGTAATTTATTTTTCGATTTAGTTCAAATATTAATAAAATGTATAATGTTTGTACAAGATCTAAAATCGTGAAGGAAATAGCCAGTTTGGATCAGATTGCAACTTAAAGGGCAAGGGTGAGTTAATCTCACTCAAATTGGATTGCTGGTTAATTTAAATAGTTAAAATTTAAATTATTGGATAGATTGCTTGAATTGATAATTTATTATCAGTCTTGATGTGATATTATATATAGTAGTATGTATATATATATTGGAGCGATTGATATTCCCGCATTATATAGCAGATGAGACCCTATGCGCCCCGCATAGCAGCGGATGACCCTTTATACCGTGATATCCCCCTTGAAGTGGGATTGGTATTTTTATATTGTGCTAACATTTGTGGATGCAGGGAAACAGGTTCGAGGGATCAAACTGGATTCCTCGAAATTATCGAAATTTATTTTCATAATCGTTGATACGATTTATTGATTATCTGTGATAGATTATATTAGAAATTGTAGTTATTGAATGCTATGGTTTAGCTGGATATATCTTCGAATTTTAAGATGTCAAAATAATAAAGATTTGATTTTCGAAGGAAATAAAAGAGAGAATTTTAAGTAAAAATAATTATAGTGAGTTCGGATAAGTTAAAGGAACGAATTTGGGAAAAGGGATAGAAGTTTGATTTTAAATCCTAATAAATAAATTCTGGGTATGAAAAATAATCGAGATTTTAAATAAATGGAAATAAAGGAGTTTTGTGGACTTAAGCGAATATTAATAAGAATAAAAGGTTTATTTTTAAATTCAAGATTTAAAATCAGTTGGCAAAAATAAAGGAGAATTTTGAAATAAGTATAAAATTGGTATTCAGATTAAGCCATGCATGAGCAGGGAAATATTGTAAACTAAAGGAAAGAACAGAATACGCACGAAATCAATAACCGAGATCAAATATGGATGTAGCATATTGACTTCTATACTATAGTTTATTTGATACAAAATATACAGAGGAATTAAACTGATGTGCATGTTATCACAGGTCAGAAATGAAATAGTGACGCTGATTTACTATGTTCAGGTAAGTTTAATTATTTATATAGTAAGTGATGTTTAATATTAATTTTTGACTATACTCACTATGCTTTTGCTTATGAAACGAAGACTTAGATTGATGAAGATGAAGTAGGAGGAAGGATGCGTCCGTTGATGGCTTCAGATTTCAAGAGGAAGAAAAATGAATAGTGCATTGATATATATAGGTTATACTCTGGTACTTTATGGCTAACTAATCAAATGATTAAATATAATTATGATTTATTATAATTTCGTTAAATATTTTCCATTCCCTAACCGCTTAATCACCACTATGTTATCCAACCGCTATTCGGCCACTAATTAAACTTCCATTCGAAGTGTTTTTGTATAAATTTTAGTTTACATCAGTAACGATTGTTATTTTAATAAAACGTTACACTTTTCAATTTTTAGCTATATAAAATAATTGTTTTATTTTCCAAATAATTCCAAAAGTCCTCAAATATAATTTATTTTGTAAACTTTTTTTACAAACATCTTCAGGATTTCAAAAATAAAATTCAAATTCCTAATTTAAAGCTTTAAATCATCATTTTTTAAATAAATTTCAACTAAAAATCCATAATAAATATTATCATAATTACTCGAATAACGAGATGTTACATTCTGGAGGAAATTTGGAATCAATGGGTTGTGGGTAATGCAAATGTTTTGTGTGCTTAAGAGATAGCAACTGTGAAAGAGAGGCTTAAGAGGTGGAGTCAGAATAAAACATATAACAAAACGGAAGTGACTAATTTGAAGCGGCGTTACACAGGAAATATGTGGATATTATGCAGAAATCTTAAATAGGTTGGCCGTTGAATAGAGATGAACCTTCTACCTTTTTCTATGCAAAAATGTCAAATAGATGATATAGAGATTTTTGAAAACTGGAGTTTATAGTAGGGGGTTCCTCTTGTAAAGATAGTTTGGATTTCAGTAATAGAGCAGCTGAATTTTAGAGTAAAATATATATTTCTCCGATTTTATCCTCTTTACCTTCTTTGATTTGTAAGAATATTATATCTGATTCGGGGAAGAAATTTTCGAATGACACATTTGAAGTTCTGGAAGTAAAAAAGGCCATATTTCATGTTAAGATAGTAAAATGGCCGGTCCAGATGATTTTAATGCAAAATTTTATAAATCTCGTTGGAACGTTCTCAAAAATGAACTTTTGCCAATGATTCAAGAGGTTTTTGATGCGGGGAGAATTGTCAAGGAATGCAATCATACTTCGATTTGGCTGATTTCGAAAGTCAAGGTACCAATTGATGCAATGATCGTTGAAGAGATGTGAAGGTTAGAAATAAAAATTTGAAATAGAACGTGAGAAACATAAGAAAATTAAAATGAATAGTGGGCTAGTTATTTGGTTATCCTTTGTCAAGTCATTTTGTCTGTTTGATTCTGCATTTGTGATAAGGCGCTCCATTTTCAGCCACTTGATATATGTACTAACCTTTAGTGCGTGTTCTTAATTTAGTTGTAACAGGGACATCGAGCAAGGTATTTGAACTAGGAAGTTGGTTGAATGGGAAGGCATTTGACAGCAAACAGAAAATTAGAACAGAGCATTTGAAAAATTATAAATTGCTCGGATTTAATTCAAATTGATTTCATAACACTTTGATACGATAGCAATGCAAAAAATTACGTCTCAAACAGATCTCATTTGCCAAAGTTATTAGAAAAATCATAAAAATATAAATTTTATTAATTAACCTAATTAACTCAGCGAATGGACCAAAAAATTTCATTCATTAGAACGGGCCTTTTGCCCCTTTTCCATTCCTGACTCGTCGGGCGGGTTGGACGCGTACGCGTCTCGAACGAAAATGGGGTAAAATAATACCGTGAACGAACTTTTGATCTCATCCATTCTTTATCTTTCTTTATTCAGTTGAAGAGGAGCAAATTTGTTACATAGGTAAGTTGATTATATTTTAAAAGTTAAAACTAGGGTACTGTTATTGATGCTTCAGAGTTGGATATGAAGAGGTCATTTTGTTTCAAAAATTATTTTTTACTATGAGGGTACTAATCAAACTTGCACCCTTATAAAATTATAATTAGATTGACCTAATTGTCATTTCTTTAATTTATCCTATTTTTTCCTTAATTGTCATTAACATTTAATCCAATGTTATTAATCACATGATGGAGAATTGAAACCCACATCTAAATGGAATTGGAAATGAAAAGGATACAAGGTCAATTATTACCCAAAAAAGTATTCAACCCAGTAATTTTAAACCTTAATTTTTAACATTGCTAAAAAGACGTGTAATAAATTGGGTTCGGAAATTACTTTTCCATGTCCTTCTCAATAAAGTTTGGATCTAATTCTGAAAATCGAGATGAATTTTTATTCCAACCATTATTTTCTTTTTCAAAAAACAAAGGAAAAGGAGAAAATAAAAGAAAGTGTTTAAGATGTTGATGTTTTTACCAAGGACTAAAGAGTTAAAAATATATATTCTATTGAAATATCAAAAGTTACTGAGTAGCCCACCTACAAAACTAAAAAAACCAGTATACCTATGATTTTATTAAGTATACACATCTTATTGTTAAAATTTTCACTTTATACCCTTCTCTAGTAAAAATCAATTCATAAAAGAATTTCACATTAAATTGAGTGTGAATAATAATACCCAATAATTTTACCATAAAAAATCACTCCAGTAAAATAATTTCATCATAGAAAAAATTAATCCAGTAAAATAACACGATAAACTAAAATCCGAACATCTCTTCTGCTAAGCGTGCATTTTCAAATTTTTTAAAAAAACATCACACATAAAATCCAAGTTTTACCTCTTCTGATTCCGGTAGATTTGCGTTAGCATCATCTCAATCCATTGATTAATGCACAAGATTTGAGAATTTATTTAAAATTCGATTATCAATGTTTATTTGATAAGAGGAATAGAAGATGGAAAATACGATGCGAGATAAACAGATGGATAAATGACAAAAGGACAATTTTTTCATTTATTTTTTAAATTTTAGAGGGGACGACCAAGTAATATCATATGTCTAAATAGAATTAGCCTTAATTTTGTATGGGGAGCTTATAAAATTTGACCAAGCTCATTTCCAATACTCGAGGGCACATAACAATGCCCAAAAACTATCAAATTGTATTTTTCTCAAATGGCTTCTCTCTAAAACAATGACGGACTCTTGTTCAAAACTAAAAGATACCTCTCTTCTTTATCCACTATCTTTCTATATCCTTATGGATGTTCGTTTTCCAATGTTGTACATGAACATCGTCCAGGTCTTCTTCAAAGCTGGACATCTTCTAGTTTGATTTCACCTAGAAATTGTAATTCGTAGTTGGGACTTCGACCTTATGCCACTGTTGTGAAGAATTCAAAATCTTTCATCCTCTTTGACTTGTTATTTTTAGTTTTTTGTTTTCGTCTAAAAAATGAGCACACGACGCATATATTTACAAAATAACCAATTCGCAAAATGATGCTGACATATAATATGAAAAAACAAATTTATTTGTTTTTCATAGTTTAAGAAATAATAAATGAATGGAAAACAATCCATTTCCTTTGTTATTCCTCCATACCCTTTTCCATCATTTCATTGTCGTCGTAATGGTCAAAAATTTTGAAATCTTCTTATGTTATACTCATATGTTATTATTGTTCGAAATAAACTTTATTTTGTTAATTTAATTTTTTCCATATTGGAAATATCTAGAATATATGCTAGATATTATGGAATATATTTAAAATTGTATAAGAAAATATTTAGGAAATATTAGGAGATATTTATGGATTATAATTATTAGAAATTGTATGAGAGACTATTTATGAGATATTTATGGACTAAAATATTTGAAATTGTATGAGTGGATATTTATGAAGAACCGTTAGATTAAATGAATCTTCACTATTTATTCAGATATGAACTCCTGTAAATAGAGGCTGATTGACACATTTTGGACGCAAGAAAAAATTATGAACTTTTGTAATAAATTTTAGCAATAAAGTTTTTTTTACCTTAAAGCAAAAAAAAATCATTTTTTCTTCTCCAACCTCTTATCTATTTTCTTCTAAAATTAAAACTATTTGCTCTTGAAGAAAATTTCCAACAAAGTAGTATTGATGCTTGAAGACCCTACTAAAATGATGGCGAATAGTAGCATTTCATTTCAAGTCCAAATTCTTACAAAGAACAATTATGACAATTGGAGTCTAAAGATGATGGCCCTCCTTGGAGTGACGTATGAGAGATAGTCAAGAAAGGCTACACTGGACAAGAGAATGAAGATAGTATATTTCAAACTCAAAGGGATAGTTTGAGGGACTCAAGGATGAGAGACAAGAAGACTCTCTGTCTAATCTATTAACGTTGGATGATGATACTTTTGAGAAGATTTCAGGATCAAAATCAGCCAAACAAGAATGGAAAAGGCTTCAAACATCTTATAAAGGAGCCAATCAAGTCAAAAAGGTATGTATTCAAACTTTAAGATGAGAGTTTAAAACTCTACATATGAAAGAAGATGAACTTGTCTCTGATTACTTCTCAAGAGTGTGATGACCCGCAAATCCGTACCTTTTAAATTGACAATAATCCACACATGTCCGATCCAAAAAGCACGGATTGACGGAAAGTCAAGAGAAAGAAAAGAAGAGAGAAGAAGAGAAGAGAAGAAAGAGAGAAGATAGAACCAAACAGAACAATACAGAATCTCACATCGCCGCGGAAAATATATAATATCATATCAATGATCTTTACAAAGCAGAAATTGTATATACATACATCAACCAGAGTTCAGCAATCAATCAGAGTTATCAGCTTGAACAATTATAATAACCTGTCCTTACAAATCCCGATAATAACAACAACTAAGCACTGCGGATAATCAATAATCAAAACAGATATGCGTATACGAAATGAAGATCTCCAGCTCGCCTGCTGAAGCTCCAAAAGCACCAAATTTGAACCTGTAAATATACTCGGTCTGACCCGAGCATTGAAATGGAAGAACACCTGGATCAGTCTGGTAAACCAGCATGAGAAACACACTCAACTGAATTTATTAAATTACCAAACTTTTCCTTTATCAAAACAAAAGTATCTCGTAAGACAAGTCCATACATAAACACGGACATGTTTTTACCTTATGATAACTAAAACATTTCATATCAAATCCTCATAGTAGTGTCTACTATATACAAATAATATAAATCATAACCGAAATTTTTACATTGATTAAATTCCAGCATATAGCCCAATTGGGTAATACAATCAAAATGGCAAACACGTAGTGGAGTTTGGATTTCCATGCAAATGACCAGGTGAAGGGACTGCCTTTTGGCAGGACATCTCTAGAAGAATGTACCGAGAAACCATTACAAAGTTTCTCTACCAACACAAGACTGGCCCACCTCTATAACTAGATGGTATCGAATATGTCATCCTCCGGTCGTTACCGACCTTTACCCAGGGCCCTCTAGCATACAAACCACATAATCAAATACACGATGTCATAGCGTGCAAAGATATATCTAGAAGAGGATGATCATACCCTAATGGGAGCGACCCACTTAGCCCTGCTGCATCTAACCATGTTTTAGTCATTTCCGGTTGATAAGGTTAGAGGTAACGATTACCTTTCACAAATCACAATCACATTACTTTGAATGCCACACGGCCATTTTCGTTGACGACTAATTGCCTTCCACAAAAATATAACCGTTAAGCTCATATGTCTCAATGAGGGTGTTAAACTAAGAGAAGTTGTCTTCTCTGCCACCACTGATGTACGTTTGTAAAAACCAATGTAAGTAATCTGTAGAAATGCAATGTCAGATAAACATTCATACAAGTTGTCCAGGAACAGGACAAACCGAAGGTACTTACCTACCACATCCTGTCGGGAAATCCCTAGGATTAGTAGCGAAGAGTCCTTGCATTGGATATTTCATAATGAAGAGACCACTGCTACTGTATGTATATTGAGATTTTAACCCCAAATGATCAACAAGCAATCCCCCATTATGAAAATCCGGAATATCAATATCATCACAAGCAACCTGCACAATCGTCGCATATACGTTGGTCCGAAGTGGTTTTCAGATAAATCTGATCCTGGTCTCTTCGCATGCAAAGGCGTTTCTCAACCTCACACAGAAACTAAGTCTCATAGACTTCTCATATTTCCAACTTTCAACTTGCTATCCTTCGGGCCAAGAAGGAACCTCGATAGATTGGAGTAATACTTCGCACTATATGAATCAACATCCTCAACACAAACGATAAACAAGCCTACACAGAAGGCTACGTACTAAGTGTATGACTAAATAGTTCCCACATCAAGTCGAGGAACTAAAATTTTGGCTAAGTTTGATATTCGGTTATTTAACTATCAAAACAAACAAACAAATATTCAACACCATAATAATCACTAGGCCCTTTAAATTAATCTTTTATTAATTAAACCACTTGCTAAATATTCACTTAAATTTATCTTTAAAAAGATATAATCTCAAAACCATCTCAATATTGGAAAACATTTCTATATACTTATTTAATAATAAGTAATTCACAAATCAATTTATTTTCAACACTTAGAAAATATTATATATATACTTAAATCACGATTGAGTATATATTATATTCTTTAAGGAAAATATTCTTTTAAACATCTTTATTTGGGTCAAAACGAATGTTGCGTAAAACATCGTTACGACAAACCAAAATCAATATTATAGGGATTTGATAATGATATAGATATATAAATCCCAATACTATACAAAAACATTTCCTTTAGAAAATCATTTACCATAACAGTAGTGTTATATTCCATCATTTCCTTATTTCTTAAAAACTTCTATTTCAATAATGAATGTTGAAATCTATGTATTCGATACTTAACACATTTTAAAACATCTTTTAACCATGTAACTCCATGATAAAATATCACTTTCCAACACATTTCTTTATATTATTCACTGTCCAAAATCGTGAATATAATTCTCTAACCAAATTCAACACTTCTACATATTTAATTAAAGGATTATCCACTGTCCAAAATCGTGGATACAATTCCTTTAATATACTTCTACATTTAACTTATCAAATTAAATCAAATTCGGATTTATAAAACAATGTTTATAAATCACATTTATATTTTATAAAAACTTCAATTTATAAATTCTCTTTATTAGCCAATTCTACATATATCTCATTTACAACCAAAATCCAATTTACAAGTTAATTCCATATAAATTATTTATTTTACAAATTCATTTATTTTATAACTTCACAATTATAATTCTTATTCACTTATAAACTCCATTTATAACTTCATTTTAACATTTATAAAACTCCTTTTTGAATTCCATCATTTTGATTTATAAAAATTCAATCTTATAAATCTTATACATATAAAACCGTTTATAATAAATCAAAAATATCAATTTAAACTATTTTACAAAATAGTTCATTTCATATTTCAAAAATCGTAATTTACTATATTTCATAGAAATCATAATTTTTATAACATAAAAATTAAAATATTTATATATTCAAAATAAATTCAATTCCTTTACAATACAAAAAAAATCAATAAAACGTTTATTTCCAAAATCACTTTAAAGTCCTTTTAAATTAGTAAATCATCACTTTAACATTTTAAAATTCAAAAAATAGGCCCAATATTGCAACAATACTAAATGCATCAATCATGGCATCCATCATATATAATATGATAACAGCATATATCACAATATCTGTAAATAAATCAATACCGGTGAGGAATCCAGTTGGATCCCTCCAACCTGTCACCTGCAATAAATATACATATTAGAATATGTATACAATGTCCGCTTCAAGGCAGACACGCGTACAAAGGGTCATTCGCTCATACACAGGAACGTATAGGGTCATCTGCTCCACTAGGCAGGTATATATCCAAATATCAATCAATATATCATATAACATCCAAACAATCATCAATCATCATAAATAATATTTATTCTCACTTATATAAAGATATCAGTGAGTCAGAAAGAGTGAGTTATACTCACTTTGCTTGCAGTCGTCGCATTAGCGATTTATTCCGATAAAAATTAAACAAGCATTTAATTTCAATCAAAATTTTCACTAGCTCAAATGAATCTCAATCCAGCTACATAATGTAGAGCTCGTCCACATAAACCCAACGCAATTCGTTTCGTGCGAAACAGACCACGTATGAAAAAGTTACAATATTTTAAAGTTTGAATGAATTAATATAAATCAATTCACAATTTATTTATTTTTATTTTAAAACCCTCACTCAATCTTAGCCGTTGATTGGACTGCAGCACATCAGGGCCGATCGTCCTTTCTTCCTCATCGTGAAATTCACGTACGTGAAACCCAAAGCTGTCGTCTTTGCCCTAATTTTCGCACCCTCCACATTCATCTGCACTTCGATCAGGAACCACCGATGCATAGCCCTTCTCGAGCTCGACCTACACCTTAAACGATGTGGCACTTATCCTTCCATAGGCCTCGAAATCCGTGGTTGAACATGGAACGTTCGAACGAGATTTGCCATCGATTCAGTTCGTTTTAAACGATCATGCTCATTAGATTCAAAGTTCTCGATGTTGTCTACAACTTTGTAGATGAAGACTTCACGTAAAAGTCGATGGATTGGAAAAAAAATGAAGAAGATGAAGACAATATTTGGCCATTGAAATGTCGCTGGCGGCTAGGGTTTAAAACCCTAATATTTCGCAAAATAGAAAATAGTGAGGCCTTTTATAGAAAATTTGACGACACTATTCATCCGAAAATTTTCTGAACTCCGATCGAAGCGTACCACCGGGCTTTTATAAGGTTTTACCCCTATTCTGAACGCAATGGAATATATATCGGGAGCCAATTCGATCGTATTTAGAAGATTGGTTTTCGAATCGACTATTTAAATTTAAAATTCACTTAAACCGATTTCTACGCGTTTTAGCTTGCCTCTGACAAACCGTAAATCCGATTGACATGAAATTTGAAATCTTACAATAATTTAACATTATGGATCCAATGAAACTGGTTTCATGAAATCTGAGACTGTGAAAAATGGCTATTTTTACACATAAATTAAATATTAAAATATTCAATTTTTACAAACTAACTTTTAATTCAATTTTAAAAGTTTTGTAACATCACTCTAATTCAAGTATGATTTAATTCAACATTATAAATCATTTTCATTCATATTAAATCCAATTTCCAGTTATCTACGCAATTTCAAATATTAAATTAACGATTTAATTATTCAATTAAATCGCTATATTTGAAATATTATTTATTCAGCTTATAAACTTAACTTTTAAATATTTAAAATTAACTAAATATACGAATTTTAAATGGAAGAAATTCTGGGTCGTTACAAGAGTATTAACGATTACAAATAGCCTAAAAAGAAAAGGTGAGAAGTTAAATGATGTAAGAATATGGAGAAGATTCTTCGATCATTGGATGTAAAGTTCGAACATATTGTCGCCATCATTGTAGAGACAAAAACTTGGAGGCCATGGTAATTGTGGAACTTCTCGGTTCTTTACAAGCTTATGAGGAAAAGAAAAGGAAGTACAAAGAGATTTTGGGGAGACCACTCAAGATACAAATTGATTCAAAAAAGGAAGAAAGTAATTGACGCCAATAAATACAATGTTGTGGTTAAGAACGAGGAAGATGTCGTTGATATGGACATAGACGACGACAACATGGACAACAACAACTTAAGAGGAGAAAGATCAACAAGAGGTCGTGGGAGAGGAAATTCAAAGTCAAGGCATGACAAGTCACGTATCAAATGCTATAATTGTAATTTTTTTGGACATTATGCTTCTTAATATAGAGCTTCTACCAATAATAAAGTCAAAGAGAAGCTAATTACATTGAAGAAAGAAGTCAAGAAGATGGTACCTTACTACTATTTTACAAGAAAACTGAAAGAGGTGAGGATAATCAATGGTACCTAGATAGCAGTGTAAGCAATTATATGTGCAGAAGAAGAAGCATGTTTGTGGAACTGGATGAATCGACGAACGACGGCGTGGCATTTGGTAACGAATCCAAAGTAGAGGTGAAAGGCAAAGGATTATGTAAGATAGTCGAAAATGGTTATGAACGACCGAATTTTTCGGATAGCATGTCGCAAATAGACAGGAAAGCTTTTGTGAAATTACGATGGACTGATTGTCGTGCTCGTGTTGAGATGTGTGAGAACATCGATGAAATAGCATATGATCATATTCGTGTAGAAAGTTCCACAAAAGAGTCGTTAGAATGCTCAATCAAAAACTGCAAGAGCGAAGTTATGAAAGAATACAAAGATAAAATATATGCTCAATCAAAATTTATGACACTGAAACAAGGTGGACATTAGAATGCTTACTTTATGAAAAAATTACAGTAATAATGGAGGATGAAATAAAAGGAGTAAAACAAGAATTCATGAACTTGCATCAAAGATCTCGACATTCGGGAAGAAGGCTAATGCAATGAAGAAAGTTTGGATATATCTCTATTCCTACAAAATCACGTGAAATACAAAGATTTCAAGTATTACTTGGTATTACAAAATCAAAATTACATTGGGTGTTGGAAATAAACTTTATTTGTTAATCAAGATTTTTCCATATTGGAAAATAGAATATATGTTAGATATTTATGGAATATATTTGAAATTGTATAAGAAAATACTTAGAAGATATTTATGGACTAATATGTTTGAAATTGTATGAGAGAATATTTATGAGATATTCATGGACTACTATATTTTGAATTGTATGAGAGAATATTTAGAAGATATTTAGAAGATATATATGAACTTTTGTAATAAAGTTTAGCAGTAAAGCTTTTCTCCTTATAAGAAAAAAAATCGAGATTTTTTTCTTCTCTAACCTCTTATCTATTTTCTTCTAAAATCAAATCTATTTGTTATTGAAGAAATTATCATAGCTATGAATGTTGAAAACGGAAAACACAAAACTAAAAACCAAACAGGCCCATATATTTTGAACACACGCAAGCAAGAACATTTATTTTTCTTAGGTGTAGAGATGAACTCATTTTGCTAAAGATTGTCGAATTGAGATTGTCGAGACCCAATACGTTTTCTCAATCAGGGTGGTACAGGGTATACGAAATTCTCATGTTCAAGAAGGATTAATCCTCCTTTACCTAAGCCTTTTAAGTTCAAAAGAACATTAATTGGGCGTTTTTGAAAATTAGAACAATGCTTTTAAAGAATTGCAATGACAAGATAAAAGAATGTACTTGTTTCATAAACTCTTTTGGCATTACCAATCATACATTAAAGGGTTGTCTAGACCAGATTCTTTACAAAAGAGAAAAGGGGTATCTTCGATTTTCTTAAAGAAAGATGGGTCGTTAAGGATGAAGATATTTCTATTAATGATGGGTTACCTAGCGAGTTAAAGAAAACTGATGGAGTTGAGGTAAAATTTATTTCTTTAATTCAGGTTTTCTTTCTTTTATTTTTATTTTTTTGAAATAGGTAAATGCGAAGGCTTAAAGCCCAAATAATAATCAGGGTATTATAACTCTACCCGATACCTTACTAACCAAATATAATTGTGACCCTAGATGGAATCATTCACTACTCTTGTTTTCCCTTGATAAAAAATCTTCAGCCTGGCCACTAAAGTTCTAACAGATTTCTTTGAAACCCCTCTTTTTTTGTAGAATTGATTGATTCAAGGGGGTTTCCTAGATGAAGCCTTCGCTTTATTGTCTCTACTTTCCTTGATTTGAGGATCAGCTAAAGTTTCATTATGGTCATTATAAATTTTAAGTTTGGTTAATAAAAGCTCCTTTTGATTTTGAAATTTGCTATTTTGACCTGATAAGCTTCGATCGAAGTTGTCTGGATCTCGATTGATTGTTCCCTTGTTCTCGAAGCTTGGTGCTTTTGCCTATGTCCCAAATCGATAAGTGATATATTTGATTGTTAATCTTGCTTCTGTAAAAGCTATCATATATTCTATGGTTATTAATGTCAAGTTACAAAATTCTTTCCATTTGCAAGAAACTAGCCTCGAATGCATTGTGGCTGCGTGAGCGGTATCTTCCGCCCTATCAGGTAATGAGAAAGATTGGTTAAAGTTATTATTTAACTTATTATTTGATTCTCTACATTAAAATCATGTTTACTTCTCTTTCCTTTGTAGGAGTTGATCCTGGTTTGGTGGTAGAAATGGCTGCCTCCAGTAGATGGGTCCTTGTGATTGGTTCCAATCTGGCTTTTAGGCTCCTTCATCCAGTGATTGCCACTGTGGTCAACTAGTCAGCCACAGGGAATATCAGTATTGATTTTTCCACTTTGTAAGAAAGCTTCTATCATTTCTTCATAATTATCGATTTCCCGAATATCCTAATTTGGATTGTATGAATGAACGCATTGATTTTTAGTATTTGTTTAGAAGGATATGGCTTTCCATTTCAACTTTTTTCCACAGTTGAATATATTCTGCTTCTCCTTGTGTATGAAACCTTTGGTTTTTCCCTTTCCAAACATGAAAGATAATTGTTGTTAGCATTGTGCTTTCTTTTCTAAATTCTTTTGATTTTGTCTTAAAGATTTGTTGGATGTGCTTGATGCTTTCCCTGATATTTTACACTTCCTGCTTTTGATTTATCTTAAGCTTTGTTTTGGCAATATACCAAATATGGTTTGAATATACACAATCAAAAAATAGATGATCTACGCTTTCTGTTTCACTTTTACAAAAAAAAAAGATGGTTTCTCCTCTTTTTTTTGTTCCATTTCAGACATCTTTCTCTTGTTGGTAACCTATTTATAATGGAAAAATAGGCGTAAAGGAACATTTTTAGGCAATTTGATTTATTCCATATAACATTGTGCCAATCTACTTCTATTTCAAAACCTTTTGTAAACTCCCTAGTTTTTTTGAATGAGAAAACAACTTTTGAAGAAAGCTTCCACTCCCATGTATCCTTTTGAAGATTTGGGTCAATTTTGATTTGCTCAATAGCTGCTTTAAACATTGATGTAGCAGGATGATTAAATGAAATCCAACAATTATTTTTAATTACGCTATTTACTTTTTCTGAACCCCTATAAACATAAGCTGTGCTAACCCCAAAATCTCACTAGTGTTCTACCATGTATCCATGGATCAAACCACAAACTAGTTTGTTTTCCATCCTTGAACTTTCTTTCCAATAATTTGATACCAGTTTCTTTACAACTGAGAATATTTTTACAAGAAAAAGAATGATGATTTTCAATACTTGCAATCCAAAAATTCTTATTTTTGAGATATTTTGCGTTCATCCATTTTGCCCATAATGAATTCTCATTCACAAATGTCCAAAATAATTTTAGTTTACAAACTTCGCTCAACTTATTAATGTTCCTCAGACCCAGACCTCCTGTTTTCCTTGATTTGCAAACTTTTTCGCATGCAATTTTGTGATGTTTTCCTTTCCAAATAAAGTTTGCACACACTTTTTATCTTGTGAATTGCTTTTGCTGGGATGTTGTGAGCTTGAATTTAGTACATAATAATTGCTGTGATGGTAATGTGAGTTAGCTCGAGTCTACTAGCTAATGACAACAATTTACTAGTCCACCCTTAAAATCTATTCTGTATTAAGTCAAATAATTTTATGCAATCTCTATCATTTATCTGATTGACACTAAAAGGCAATCCCATATATTTTACAGGTAGACTTCCTTCCTTGAATTTTAAAATATTTAAAATCACCACATTCCTTTAACAACCTTTACCAAAGTAGACTTTACTTTTATATTCATCAACCTTAAACCAGCATGATCTTCTAATTTTTCAAAAAAATTTACAATGGCATTTGCAGTCTGTGAGTCCGCATTTAGAAATAAAAGCAAGTCACCGGCATTTAATAAATGCGTAATATATGGTTTAGTTTTGTTAATGGGTTTAGTACTACCTTTTATTTGTTTAATTTCCATTAATACTGAAAATTATTCCATAACAATAGTAAATTGGTAAGAAGAAAATGGATTTCATTGCCTAATACCCATAATGCTATGAATAAACCCTTTAGGAGAACCATAAGCCAATATTGAGTATGTAACATTGTTAATACATTCATTAACTAGAGCATAATATTTATCACTAAAGTCTATATGTTTCATCATATGGATTATAAATTGTCTATTTATCTTATCAAAAGCTTTATGTAAGTCTATTTTGATACACATGAGGTTCTTGTTTTCATTGTTAAAGTTTCTGATCAACTCCTGAGCAAGCAAAGTATTTTCTACTCTAAGTCTACAAAAAATGAAAGTACTCTGGTTCTCTGATATTAAATATTTCAAAAATATTTTAATTCTATTACAAAGAATAAAAAGGTGAAACCTAATGCACGAGCAAACGAGGCTCCCGCACGATAGCGGGCTCTGGGAAGGTCGATAATGTACGCAGCCTTTCCCTCGCATTGCAAAGAGACCATTTCTGGACTCGAACCTGGGCGCCCAGATCACCATACGGGTGACCTAACTGTTGCACCAAGGTTCCACCTCAATTCTATTGCAAAGTATATTAAAAATAATTTTACATATAAAGTTGTAGCATACAATTGGTCTATGATCTTCTAAATTATTGGGTATTCTAATTTTTAGAACCAAAGTAATAAGAGTATGATTTAAATTTTTAAGGATTTTCCCAGTTCTAAAAAGTTCTGTGATAGATTCAAATAAATTTTCCTTTATTTCCTCCTAACGGGATTTATAAAATTTTGCTCCAAAGCCATTAGGCCTTGGATATTTATCATTGTTAGAACAAAAAAAAATTGATTTTTTTCAAATCTAATGGGAGCAAGAAGAATATCGTGACTACTATCATTCAACATAAATTTTGTTTCAATTTTTGGAAAAATACCTGAATAAAAATTGGTATTATATAAATTTGAGAAATAGTTTATTACTTCCCTTTCTATACAAGAAATATCATTAATAACACTGCCCTTTGCATCTATTAATTTTCCTATATCATTCTTATATTTGCAGCTAGACATTTTTGCATAGAAAAGTTTACTTGCTTCATCACCATTAGTCATCCAATCAACTTTAGCTTCATGCCTCAAATTTATAGATTGCACGAAGAGACTTAATCAAATTATTTTTGGCTTAAAAATTTTTATTGACCATACAAATGTCCGAGCAATCATTATCTAATTAATTTCTCCTCAACTCACGTTCGTCTCTAATAAGTTTTAATTCAATCTGGTTCTATTTTTATTCTGGTTTTTCAGTTTATCATTGGTTATTTGAAGAATTTTATTAAACTTATACTGGGCAGTGCCCAGTAGTTTTATAGTCAAACTATTTATGACTATATCTCTATATTTTTCCTCAAATACCCATCCATTTATGAATCTGAAAGGAGTATTTTTCTTTGAATAATTATTTTGTGTAAGATATATTTGTATTGGTGTGTGGTCATCTACTTGCCTCTGGTAATGTGTAACATTTAAATCCTTATAAAAATTATAAAACTTTGGTTTACTAATATTCTGTCTAGTTTACAATGTATGTTTCTAAATTCCCCAGATTTCCAAGTGAACCTATTTCCAAATATGACCGGTACAATTAATCCAGTTTTAATCATAAATTTATTTAACCTTTCCAATATTTTAAAAGGAATAGAAATCCCTCCCCTTTTCTCATAAACATGCATGACAGTGTTGAAATCTCCAATAATAATGCATGGGTGTTCCACATTTGAGTTTATTTGTTCAAGCTGATTCGATAGTTTTTATCTTTCATTCTCACTATTAGATGCATGAACAAAGGTAGTTTCAAGGTGTAAACCTCCTTTTTTTTACACAATTATAATTGATAAACTGAAAGTTGATAAAATTTTGATTAGTATCCCTTATATTAGGGTCCCAAATTACCATAATTCTAGCATTCCCTCCCATCTAATTGTTATTTATAATATTCCAATTATTTAAACTTCTAGCTTGATAATCTATTATTTTACAATTATATAACCTGTGTTCTAATAAATCAACAATACCAGGAATTATAGTCAAGAGTAGATTAGATAAATCTAATCTTATTTCAGGGGAATTAAGTCAACTAACATTCCAAGTAATAATTAACAAGATATATAAAATGTAAAAATATCTTTCTAAAATTATAAAGGATACACCAAAGAATACATTCAACGGTAATAATTAAGCACTGTGTCTATACCCATCCTTCATCATCTCCAACCCCTTCCTTGTTTTCCTTGTATGATATTTTGCTTAATGCTTTTAACTGATCATCCCATTTGGAGTATTTGATGATGTATTTTCTTTTAAAATCGCTACCATCTGCATCTTCAGTACAATCATTAGCAATAATATCTTTTATATTCTTCATTCTATCTTTTCTTTTCTTTCTTTTCTGCTTTATCTTGTAGATGAAGTGGAATTTGTAATTGTAGATGAAGAGGAATTTGTAATTGTAGATGAAGAGGAATTTGTAACACGAATTGAGTTCTCACTTTCCACATCCTCATAATTTTTTTACCTGGTTGTAATTGTAACTGATATAGTTAATATTATTATGGTTACTGCTTTATTTTTATGTGCATCATGAATAATATTCATGTTACGGTTACTTTTCTTTTGTGATCCTTCTTAGTAACAATACACTACTACCACTATGCATTTAACATTATAGATATTTAATTTTTATTTAATTAAAAATAATTAATGGATGGATGTGTGTTATAAGTGCAAAACCATTGGTAGTCATAACATTTTTATTTCAAACAATTTTGTTGATGGTATTGGTGTCGAATTGATAGCAAAATTTCGTTGATGAGCGGTCGAAAAGGGGATGATGGTGAACGTTGTAAACCGATGGTGAAATTTCTTTAATGGATGAAAGTGTTTGGGAATATCAAAAGGACACCGTATAAATCTATTCATTTAATTCTCTTTATTAATAGTAGTGATATGATTTGTCTGTATATGGTATTTGATTTGGTGCTATACAAATTTATAAGATTTTATGTATTATATACCATTTTTCATGAAATGATTTACTGAATTAATAAAAAATATAATACAATTTTTTTATGATATATATATATATATCTAATTAAAAAAGAAAGTCCAGGTTTCGATCGGTTCCACTTTTGAAACCTTGGACCATGAGCGATCAAGGTTCGACCGGTTCGACTTTCGAAACCTTGGACTATGAGCAATCACGGTTTGACTCACGATCTGGCATATAAAACTATGAATTTGATAAGAGAGATGAGAGAGTTAGAGAGTATTCAATAGAGAATCCAATCAATAGAGTCTGAATTTGGTTCTCATTGAATTTGGAAATATCTTGAGTAGAATTTCTTTTAGAAACCAAGAGAGTGAAAGAGGGAAGAAAATATATGAAAGTCGTTATACAAAATTCGTTGAGAGAACCCATATTTATAAAGAAACAACAGTCATGTATATCCGTGGAGAGAAATGAAGAAAAGATACTACAATTCAAAATTTGAATTTTAAAAATCTTGGCCTATATGTCGACATACACAAGGAGGATATGTCGACATGTCCTTTTGTATTTTGAAAAGCTGCTTCATAAAAATTATTTTAAAAATATTAAGCTTCTTTAAGTGTTTTGATACTTTGTATATTAATTTAAGCACAGTTTATACACATTTTAATCATAACAAAACTTAAAAAACTTTATAAAATTATTTTGAAATATTTTAATATATAAAGGATTTAAATATAAATTTTCTTTCAAAAATTAAATAATATATAAAGTAAATGTGAATATATATATATCAAAGTATTAATGGATGTCAAATATACTTTTAAATATCATAAACATTTAGAAAACCAAAAATTATATCTAAATATAATTAAATAATTTAAAAGTACATATTAAAATATTAAATACTTGAAAACTTAATATAATAATCTTGTAAGTAAATAATTAAAAGGTTAGAAATCATTTGAAAGCTATTTTGAAAAATCATTTTAAAAACATGGACTCTTAAAAATCATGTTGCTTGAAAACCATGATATTTGAAAATCATTAAAATTAGAAAATAGATTTTATAAACCATTTTGAAAAAA
Organism: Allium cepa; assembly: GCA_030765085.1. Taxonomy (NCBI): domain Eukaryota; kingdom Viridiplantae; phylum Streptophyta; class Magnoliopsida; order Asparagales; family Amaryllidaceae; genus Allium; species Allium cepa. The sequence continues at coordinate 9,230,063 of CM060941.1, forward strand.
AATAAAGAAAGACCAAAGAAATGCTACTAGGGTTTTAACAAAGTAATCTACGACTCTATGACTTATCTTGATATCTTGAATCTTCAGACTCATGAGTCTTCACTCTCTAAATCTTATATCTCTATATTGGATTCTTGAGTCTGCTCTTGATATTGTACAGTCTTCTTCAACACTCGTCTAAAATCATGTACAGTATACAATGCATAACTTGATAAAATATTAGTATCTATATTTTATACGATCTCATATTGCTGGTGTCATCAAAACCAATACCTAAGATACTAGAAAAACCATATTTATAAATCTACTTGCGTAATTTAACATTCTAATATAAAATCATTACACGAATTTACATCTTTGTTTAGATTAAAAAAACAACTTTTAATAATTTTGAATTTTAATCCAAAATTATCATCGAACGCATTATAGTTAAACTGTGAAACTTAATTCACAAAATGTTTGTTCACTGTTCCCACAATTGCCTACCCACCCCACCTATGCACTGAAATGGTAAAACTGCTCATAAACTAGCCGACCACAACCAATCAAACAATAAATGATAATAATTGAATGTTATCATTTCTTTTACAAACGAACATATATAAATCTATATCACTTTGTAGAAATTATTCTTCTATATAAAATATAATTTTTGGAAAAATTATTTAATTTAGTAATTTCTAAAACAACGTTATGTCTGTTTATCTTATTTAAGTGTTTAGAAACATCAATCGACAACTTTAATCAGGCGCATCGATTATAATTCATGAACCACTCAACAGACCAATCAACACAATATGAAACATTTTATAGCACTAAAAAATAAGCTCTCTTATATATAATACACTCGACTCATTCTAGGGTATCACTTTCCCTATCTCTAATGGGTTTACCCCCACCATGGCCTAGGTGTTCAATCAACCTACGCTCTGATACCATGTGTAACGACCGGCCTTTTCGACCCTCAAAAGTCGACACTAATACATCCACAGTATTCACGAGCCGAGCGTTCGAGTGCTAAAAATACGGATTGTTAGGGTGAAAGAAAAGAAAAGACAGAACATAGTCTCACAATGTGATGAGTATCTATAGCATACAAATGATCTTACAAAAAAACTATAATGCATACACATCAATCAAAGTAAATTGACCTATCTTAGTCTGGACAGTTATAACTACCTGACCTAAAAAATGCTGATAAATACAAGATAAGAAATGCAGTAATAATAAAAGATACGTGAATACATCTTAGAGGCATCCAGCTTGTCTACTGAAGCTCCAAAGCATCCACAACTAAATCTAGAAATATGCTAAGGTAGACCTGAACATTGTAAGAAAATATCGGTCTAGTATACCAGTATGAGAAACACAAATCATATGGATTTTTACTATTATAAATCTCTCAAAATAAAGTTGTCTCATAAGACCACACTGCAGCAAAAAACGAGATGGTTTTTACCTTACGATAACCAAACCATTTCTATTATAAAATCCGGTGACATTATAATAATGTCTAGATTTAAAATATATAAAAAATAGATGTGTTATGCGTGAGTGTACAACATTGCATTGATAGGTATACAAATCAAATCACTAAGGTACGTTCGCTAATTGTGTAGAATTCCATGGAGGTGTGCTCAGTACTTCGTGAACGGTCCCCCAACCCAAGGATAATAGATATACTTCTAAATTATCGTACATCCTTAGCTGGTATACCATAGGAAATACAAAGCTGGCCACGCATGGACCGAGTGTACCACTCATTGCATGCATAAACTATAAGTATCACTAGGATAGAGTCGCCTGCACCCAAATGGGTTGGCTAAACCCCCTTGGCTATGAATACATTCTCTAGTTTTAGTCATCTTCGCTTGTGAGGCTATGTTCGGCATTCCAACACATGAGTCACCACCCGAACAGATCTCGGAATCACTGATGGATTCCCGTACCTCAATAAGCCTCGAAATCACACATGGATTCACATATCTCAACGGATCTTGGAATCACATGGATCTCCACACCCTAACGGGTCTCAGTATCACACATGGATCCTCGCATCTCAAAATAGATCATGAACCTCTTACAAAGCATATAATATGTATATGGTTTTGGAGTGGTTACGATTTTAAGTCATCTCATATAAGTACACTTCCTCGCTTACCGGGTGCTCTAAAACAAATCGATAATTTCCAGTAATCTCAACTTCGATTTTAAGGAAATAAATAGACAATATATAAGTGTGGAGATCAAATCCTAACCGTTTAAGTCGACGGATTTCCTTATCATTTCTCTTAGAAGAGCAAAATGAGTTTATATACGTACAGTATAGCATCATCGAAGATAACTATACCATATAATTCCCATGTTTCTTCTAGATATTTCCAAAGTATATTTGGTCAATATTTGATAGTCACTTATTTAACTATCAAATAAATATCAATCAAATCAGAGGTTTGATTCAAAAGAAACCAAGCACGATTAAACACATAAGCAGCTCTAAGCCTCTTTAATTAGTCTTTTTATTAATTAAAACCACTTTGTAAATACCTATATCAAAATACTATTACAAAGATACACATAAGTATACTACTCATTCATTGTTCATTTATACCATATATTATCTCAATGGTATAAGTATATCCACAAAACACTGCATTCAATACTTGGAAAATGTAACCATATACTTATCTCAATAGTATCAGTATATTCATAAAACATTTATGAAAGATTTCAATTTGAAAATCATACTTAAATGGGACTAAAAAATGCTTTTTGAAAACATTTCTTGCTATAAACCCAAACCACTTCCCTTTTGGTGTTAGATATAGAAAGAATATTTTCCACACCACATAAGTTAAAATGATCATTTACATAAATCAAATCTCATTTTTTTATAAAATTCCTTTTTAAATCACTTTTATAAAATGCCTTTATCAAACTCCATTCTATTTATAAATGTCCTTTCTATTTATAAATGTCCTTTTTATTAATTTCTATCATATTTATAAAACTTCTTTTATAAATCCCAAAATTCATTTATAAACTCGTCTTATAAATCTTAAATAAATCTCATACACTTTCCATAAAACGGTCATCCCAAATATCATTATAAATTCACAAGTGGTATTTATTATTCAAATTTATAAAAAAGATATCAATTCCCTTTTTATAAAATACTATTGAAAAATCTGTTCTTTATATATGAAATACTATTTATAAATCTCTCTTTTATTTATAAAATAGCGTTTATTTATCTATTCTTTCTATACAAAATTTTATACAAAACGTTTCAGAAATATTTATTCAAAAATATCTTTATCTCCTTTAAAAAAGAATCACTTTATTATAAAAGATAAACTCGTTTATTTCCTTTAAATAAAAACTCATTATTATATCACAATTTTGTAAAATTAATACTTTCGAAATACTTTTAAAATATTTTCAAAAAGTTTGAAGTAAAAAAGATAATTTCAAAAACCATTTCTAAATAAATGCCATAGAATATTTCAATGTCACTTTTAAAATCATTCTTCAATTCAAAATCATTTTTACGTCAAAAACAACAAATAATAGTTTTTCAAAATACTATAACGAGGCCTAATACTACCATAGCACTTAACAAATGCTTTCATTGTTTTCATTCTAAAAAGAATTCAACTTTTATGACACATCAAAGTCACATCCAATATGGCTAGGCTACCAAGTTTCTGGCACTTAACAGTTCACAATCAATAGTTAACATATCATTTTTCCAATATTATTAAATCCACATATTAACTAACTTCAAAAATCATCATTGTACTTTGCAAGCATAGAACAGAGATTTATTCTACTCAATAAATATCCATAATAATCTATTCAATTTAATTATAGTAGAACGATGTGTTTTATTCTACCAAAGAGATATACGAAAGAAGAATAATTATTTAACCATGTTATTATTTAAAAAAATGTAATTATATTCAATCACTATTATTTTATCCTAAATTTATACTTCGTTAAAACTATCAACAAGCTATACCATAATGTTGTACTCTTCAATATGAGTCTAACGCAAAAATCTGCAAGTTAAACGAATTTAAAATGAATGAAATAGTTTTTAAAAGTTAAAAACTTTGTTTATATAACTTAATCAAATAAATTAAATAATTATTCTCACCCAAACCCAACCCATTAGTAATCAAACCTAACCCGCCATGAACAGTGGTCTCTCCTCCAAATCGATTTCCCCCGCCTATGCATGAAAACTTGCACCACCATACCTCTGACATGCCCAACTACCCTACCATTCAATGATTAATACTATTTGCAAATTCCTCTTCTCGAGCTCGACACACCATCACCAACAAAACCCACTCCGCCCATATCCATCCAACTCTAACCGTTCCTTTAAAAATAAATTGCATTCCAAGAAATGAATAAGTACCCAAAATCGAGCTCCACCCATCGTCTTGACCAACGACATCCCCGCCACCTATGCCACCATGAGCGCTTCAGCTTACCACACCTTTGAGCCCACCCATGATGAGCTTGATACCTCATGCCGTTGTCATGAGCAGTCAAACCCAAAATCAATGTCCTTAAACCCTCGAATGACCTCAATTGGCACCACCGACTGCCACCCATGCCTCCGCCTAGTCCCCATGCTCCTTCCAGAGCAGTCGCTTATCCTCTCAACCATCACAACGTCGACTGTTTCAAGTTGAATGAAAAACGATCAACTAAAAACCATGTCCAACTCCGACAACGTAATACCTTGGAATCGCCACCAAAAATCATGGTTCGTCAACATGAACACAACCATACTCCTCGATATCCATTCTATGATCGTCGAAAAATCACCATCATTCAACAACCACTGTTATCAAATGTTCTGCCGCCACACTTGATAAAACGATGAGCGGCTATTTTTAGAAAATACAAGAGACTATAACATGCGATTTTCATGGTGGAAGTTTCTATAAAATGTTGCTAGATTTGGAGATAGAGATTCTTGAAGTTTGAAAGTAGCGAAGGTTTTCATTTACAGGAAATAGCAAAATGAAGAAGGCGAAAAATGAGACGAAGTGAATGAAGTGAATTTATAGTGAAAAGAAGTGAAGTAATATGGTGCATTAATCAAGACACCACAAAGCTTCCAAGCTAAGTGACCATCGTTTCAAAGTTTGATTAATTCCGGGTACCCCGCTACACAGTATTCCATTCGCGAATTGCGCACAACATAAATAAAAATACGATTGCGTACAATAATGCGACACAATTCCAAAATAATAATAAATGCACATGTTAACTTATTATGTGAAATTTCAAAAATACTGACGTTTGTAGTAAAATGCATCAAATGAAAATTTAAATAATTTTCAAATTAAAAATTAGGGAAAAATCATATAAATTCAATTTAAATACGTCATTAAAAATCATTAGTTTTTAATAAAAAATAATTTTTTTATTATTTATTAAATTTGATTCAAATTTGAATATTTAAATAAATTAGATATTCCCATTCGAAACGTTGAAAATTTCGGGTCGTTACATGCGTGCTTAAATAGAAGCTGTAGAAGAAAAGCAAAAATCATAAGCTAGTTTTGCCGATGTTTTTGGAAATGACAAAAATCTATTGTCATGTTATTAGCTTTACCTCTAACATACACTTACAGACATTATGTAATAGTAGAGTTTGAAGTAAAATGTGTGTTGAAGTTTTCATGCAATGAAATTTGTATAACTTGGTATGTAGCATATACATACATATACAAACATACATACACACATACATATGTGTGTGTGTGTGTGTGTGTATGTACGTACGTACGTATTTATGTATGTTTGTGTGTGTGTGCATGTATGTTTGATGTTTGTTTTGAAATTTGATTATATTTTTGTTGTTATAAATCTCAATTTTGTATGGTGATATGTGACAATAATATAAGATGTTGAATTAAATAAGGTTCAACTAAATTGAATTTGTAACACTTATATCTGTGGTTGATAAAAAAAAGTTTACACGATGTTTATACAATAACAATTATAGCCATCGGAAAATTTCATATTTCACTGAATATTGTTATTGGAAAATTCCCGATGGTGTAATATATTTTCTAATGGTTATATTGAATTTCCCAAAGGATATATGTTGTAACATACTTTTCAACTGTTATAACCATGGCAAAACCGTTACAAAATATGACATGCATCTTCTCCTAATGGGTCTGTTAAGTAAGAGAAATTATGATGTTATGATTTATTTAAATATTTTACTGCATCAAAATTTATGCAGACTGGACGGTTCCAAAGATCATGGTCTTAAGATTTACTACCGCATGGTTTAGTAATAACAATTAGGAAGGTGCAGCTCAATATTTTATAGGGAAAATAACAACAGTAGAAATTGAGGTAAGTTCCTTTTTATTTTTTCCTTACAGGACATTAATGCATATCTATATATTTCTACTGCTTGTCACTTTTTCGTTGTGTTGTTCATATTGTCATAGGGAATGAAAACAGAAATCATAATTACTTTAAAAAAAATTTACAAGAAATTGGAAGGAAATCAACAGCAATTCCCAAGAGAGACCAGTCGGAACTATTGAAAGGGATGGTATCCACTAATGAGTCTCTAGTCATGGCACTAACTCGTGGGATAAAATGACGGAAGAATACAATGAAATAATGAAGAGAGGCCATCGATAAGTTAAGGTGAGAGTAAAAATAATTTCAGGAGTTATTTTATTTACATTTTGATTACATAGGCAAGGTAAAAATAAGAATTGAGGTTAAAAAATGAAGATCAAACCTACTGATTATACATGCTTTGGTGTATAAGTTGATTAAATATATTATATCCCACATAAATCTTATCTTCAACTTTGAAATTTTCGACATTAATAAGAATAAAAATAATTAATATTTTACTTATAAGGTGGTGTCCATAATAATCAAGGGGTTACCTGTTTATGTATAATCAAGGAGTTCCCTCTTTATTTTTTACCTTGATTATTATTTTTAGCCGGCTATAATAGTCGAAATGTGAAGAAAATAACTCTTTACATTTTATTATTATTCTCATCTCAACTTCTTGGAGGTTTTTCTTCATTATATCATTGTATTCTTCCATCATTGTATCCCTTGAGTAAGTGTCGTGATGAGAAACTAGTTGGTGAATAACATCCCTTCCAATAGTTGTGAATAGTCTCCCTTACGAACTGTTGTTGATTTCCTTCCAATTTTCCAGCAAATTGTTTAAAAGCATTTAAAATTTCATTTTTCATTCCTTATTATAATATGAATAACACCATAAATAATGGTGACAAGTAGAAGTAATATATAGATATGGACTAAACATTGTAAAATGAAAAAATAAAAAAGAACTTACTTCAATTTCCACTGTAGTTCTTTTTCCTTTAAAATATTGAACAGCGAATTCCCAACTGTTGTCACCTAATCGTGTGGCAACAAATCTGAAGATCATGATCCAGGGAACTATCCACAACACCAAGATTTCTTTTTTCCAATGGTTATAACTATAAAAATGAAATTTGTAATGGTTATAGCCATCAGGAGAAACTATGTGTCGTATTTTGTAAGATAAACGTCATATATTCATTTCTTAACTGCAAAAGATATAAGTGTTATTTCAGTTTTGTGGAAACTTATTTAATTCAGCATCTTACATTACTATCAAATAACTTCGTACAAAATCCAAATTTATAACAACAAAGCTATTACCAAATTCAAACAAACATCAAACAGACACATATATGATTCATACCAAATTTTAAAAAGACCATTGCATGATAACGTCAATATACATTGAAAATGATAATTTTATATAACCTAACTTTTTAAGTATAATCCATGTATTTACATTGCAATGACGCAAAAATGAATCTATTTTTAAAAGTTGTTAGAATTAAAATTTTATAATGAAAAGTATTATACTTTTTTAAGATAAATGAATTGTACATTTAATCATAATTAGCATTTATATATGTATACATTTTGTGAATGTGATCTGTATATCCTTATAACTAAATTAATTTTTTCCCTTCATAAGTATGGACATTGTATGCATACTGATTTCGTCATATATTTAAAATTTATTAGATAAATGAAAACAATTATGTTGAATGAAGATGCAAGGGATATTACATACATTGGCTTTCCAAAAAGATGGGAGAGGAAAAAGAAAAAAATAAAAGGAAAAGATGGCAAAAGGGTAATACAACTAGAAGAATTTACTATGTCCACCGAACATCTGGAGAAAGCTTTTGCTTATGTATGTTGTCAAACGTAGTAAAAGGACCAATAAACTATGAAGATATAAGAACTTTTAATGGCACAATTTTCGACGATTTCCAATTTACATGTATGGCACGTTATTTATTGGAAGATGATAATGAATGGAATGGTTAAGTCTATCAATGTGTACCTAAAATCCAATATCCATTCGCGTACGAATTCGAAAAGCGGATAAATATCTGATATTTGAAATGTTGATACGGATACGGATATGAAAGCATCAGCATTTGAAAATTATCCCATCGTTCTTTTCAAGATTATAGTTTGTTTTATACGTCTTTCATACAATGATGGATATTTGCTTACTTATTAAGTTAATAATTCATATTATATGCATTTAATGCATATTAGGCATGCTCAAAATTATTTATTATCGTCATATTTGTTGGTTTTTAATGTTATTATAACCAATGAGATTGAAAAATAATCGTGTTAGACAAAAAAAATTTATTTATATTCCTTGATTAATCATTCGTTAGTAGATATGACAGTTATCCGATATTCGAAAATGGTTTCGAGCGTGAATATGGAACTGCAGTGTCCTAATCCAAATGTATCCATCTACAGGCCTAGGATCGATGCCATTATGGAAGCTAGAAGATGGTCACCTGTAAAGTCATTATGACAAATGTTTGCAACCTTACTCTTACTTGTGAAATTATAAATCATGTGGAGCTTTGGAATAATCATTCGAAGTTGTTATTTGAAGATATTATATGAATGCAAAGAACAACTTTAAAGAATAATATACTAACATTAATAGAATGCCAACTGCAGAATTATACGTTATATGAAATTGAGATAATTATAAAAAAGAGTAATTAATCACTAGAAGAATATCCTATGTGTCTCTTTCCCGACTTGGTGCATAGAAAATTTTAAAATAGAATTGTAAGAGAGGAACAAATGTATAACCATGATGCACATCATGAAGATTATGTAAATATGTTTTGTTATTTAACCTTGTGCCAGCAAATAATTTTTCCATGTCCTTTACACTTGATTTTAGTGGCTATGCATTAAATATTTGTTCTTTGTTTTTGATAGAATTGATTTCTAAATTGATTTCTATCATGGTATCAGAGCTATTCTCCTTACCCTAGCCTCTCATATCTTCTTCTCTGTTCTTCTTCTTCTTCTTCTTCTTCTTCTATCTTTAATTCTTTTACATGGCAGACTCGTTCAAGTTTCATCCCGCATTCACAATCACTATTATTAAATCTCTTATTCCATAATATTAGACAATGAGTAAGTCATGTATCATTCTTGGGCTACTCTGTTTACCAATATTTCTAGGGTTCATGATCTTTATGATCACTTGGTTCCACCAACGGAGGAGAAGGCCATGCCTGCCTAAGTCCAAGCTAAGTCCGCTGATCCGGCTCTTTGGAGGCGTTCAGATGTCGTTATCTTGTAGTGATTTACAACAAAATTTCTTCCCTCTCCTCGCTATCCTCAGACGTAATGACACGGCAGAAGGGGCATGGAACCGTCTTGAAGCTCTTTTTCAGGATAGCAAAGCCTCTCGGGCTACCCATCTCGAGGAGGACTTTACAAATGCTTTTTTTGAGGCTTTCAACTTGAACGACAATTATTGTAATTGTCTACAATCTCTGGTGAATAGGTTGGCTGATGTTGATGCTCTGGTGACAAATGGTCGTCTGGTATTACGTCTCACCAGGTCCTTACCAGAAGCGTATAGTGGCATGGTGGATTATATAAAAAAATAAGAGTCATTTCCATCCTTTAAGAGTTGTCATTCAAGGTTGAAAATGGTTGAGCGTACAATCAAGACTCGTCAAGCTCGTGAAACTGGTGGTTCTGGGAGTCGGTCCGGTGGTGCTGCCATGATTGCCACTGATTCATCTGCAAGCAACAAGCGCAACAAAAATAATAAAGGGAGGAACAATTTGAAAAACAATGGGAAGAAAAAGGTCCACCAAAGTACTAATGGGTCCGGTCCTAATCAGCCGCCATATCAGCAGCACCAGTGGTAGCCACGTCAGCAGGCCCCACCGCCACAGTGGCAGCAGCCTGGTTGGGGAGGGTGGACTATTCCTTCTTGCCCATTTTTCGCATACTCTTGGCAGCCAATGCCCAATCCAGCAGCCTAACTCCCTCCTTTTCTGGGTCAGGCTTACTTGGGTCCAGACCTCAAGCTTTCAATGTCGTTGCTCCTCCTGCTCCTAGCTACATGCCCACCGACATTGAGGCCGCTATGCATGCTCTTTCGTTCTCTCAACCAGATGGGAACTACTACATGGATACTGGTGCTACATCTCACATGACGGCGGATGCAGGTATTATCTCTTCTTATTTCAATTCAAGCAATAAGCATCATAACATTATTGTTGGTAGTGGTCATTTAACTCCAATTATTGGTCACGGTTGCATTAGATTGCCTCCATCTTATCCACCATTTACCCTAAACAGTGTGTTACATGCTCCCAGGCTCATTAAAAATCTGGTCTCTATTCGTAAATTCACTACAAATAATATGGTTTCTATCTCTTTTGACCCTTTAGGTTTCTCTGTTAATGACATGCAAACGGGGAACGGACTAATGAGATGTGATAGCACTGAGGGCTTATATCCACTTTTCTCCAACTCTCAAGCCATTTCTTCCAACAATTATTCTGCTTTTACTGCTTTTCCTTCAAATATTTGGCACAATCGTTTAGGTCATCCTGGTGATGCTATCCTTAAGTCTCTTTGTAGTAAAAAGTTTGTTGATTGTAATAAGGCTTGTAAAACTTTATGTTCTTCTTGTCCTCTTGGGAAACATTCAAAGCTACCTTTTTATGATTCAGTGTCATATACTTTTCTTCCATTTGATATTATTCATAGTGACCTTTGGACTTCTGACCATTGTTAGTACTTCTGACCATTGTTAGTATGTTCTTTTTCTTGATGACCATAGCAAATTTTTGTGGACCTTTCCTATTGCGAAAAAATGTCAGGTCAAAAAACTTTTCTTAGCATTTCATGCTTTAGTCAAAACACAATTTGAACATAATATTAAGACTTTTTAGTGTGACAATGGTACGGAATACATTAATGGCACTTTAAAGGATTTTTTTGAGCAACATGGCATGCTTTTCCGTCTCTCATGTCCTCATACATTGCCTCAAAACGGAAAGGCCGAAAGACATATAAAATCTATAAATAATATCATCCGGACTATCCTTGCTCATGCATCTATGCCACTCTCCTTTTGGCATCATGCTTTCTCCATGGCTACATATCTTCTCAATATCCTTCCTTCCAAGGTATTGAATTACCAATCTTCCGCTCAATTCCTTTATCAAAGTGCCCAAATTATTCGGGTTTGCGTGTTTTTGGTTGCTTTTGTTTTTCATTATTCCTCTCTTCTACTATTCATAAATTGCAAGAAAGGTCGACTCCATGTGCTTATTTAGGTCCGTCTCCTAATCATCGTGGCTCCAATTGCTATGACAACTCTAGTGGTAAAATCATAATTTGTCGTCATGTTTGTTTTGTTGAAACAGAATTTTCATTCTCCAAACTCCACAAAACAAAACCTTCGAATTATGAATTTTTGAGTGACAATATTAATCTTCAATTAATACATCATTTATCTCAAAATACCACACCATAAAATATGCAGCTTGACCCAACAACGCAGCCCAACGACTCGTCCTCTCTTCCTCAATCTAGGCCACAGTCTTATACAGGCCCAGATTCCACACCTCTCACTGCTGCCCACACTCGGTCCTCTATTTCCTCCTCTGACCCATCCTCTCTTTCCCACAGCCCAACCCCGTCTATGAGCTCTCCCACTTTGATGATTCCTCACACCACCCCTAGGCCTCCCAACCCCATTTCAACCCGCATGACCACTCGTGCATCAAATGGCATTTTTAAATCCAACCTCAAATACTCTTCTAATTACCACACTACCACCACTATAGATATTTCTTCTATTCCGAAAAATCCTGTTAGTGCGCTTAGTGACCATAATTGGAAAAGTGCAATGTTGGATGAATTTAATGCTTTAATTAACAATAAGACTTGGAAATTAGTGCCTAGGCCGCCTAATGTTAATGTTATTCGATCTATGTGGATTTTTCGTCATAAATATAAATCTGACGATTCTTTTAAGCGTTATAAAGCCCATCTTGTAGGTGATGGAAATACACAGCAACAAGGCGTTGATTGTGATGAAACGTTTAGCCCGTGGTTAAACTGGTCACCATTAGAGCGGTTCTCAGCATTGCTCTTTCTAAATCTTGGCTCATTCATCAAATGGATGTCAAGAATGATTTCTTGAATGGTCATCTCAATGAAGCATTTTATATGCATCAACCCATGGGTTTTCGTAACAAAAATTATCCGAATCATGTTTGCCTTGTTGTTTCTTGAATGGTCATCTCAATGAAGTAGTGCTGAGGCAGAGTACATGGGTGTTGCTAATGTTGTTTCTGATTCGTTCTGGATCAGAAATTTGCTTCTAGAGTTGCATTGTCCTATTCAAAAGGCTACTCTAGTTTATTGTGACAATGTGAGTGCTATATACTTATCCGGCATTCCTGTTCAACATCAACGCACTAAACACGTTGAGATGGATATTCATTTCGTTCGTGAGAAAGTAACTCGTGGCGAAGTGTGTGCGCTTCATGTACCGTCCCGTTACCACATTGCTGATATTTTACAAAAGGGCTTTCGCGCGTATTATTTAATGACTTCAGTGACAATCTAAACATACGAGAACCTGCCGCTTCGACTGAGGGGGTGTGATAGAATATATTTTACATATATTCTAGGCGTTAGAATATTCGTGCATTTATTCTCTGATTTGATGATATCTTTGTTTGGGAAGTATTTATTTAGTTACCTTTGTTTTAGCAAACTAGTTGGCGAATTTGTAGCCTCTTTATTTGGTTAATATTTATTTAGTTACCTTTATTTTAGCAAATCAGTTGGCTATTTTGTAGCTTATCTTGACTCTTGTAACTATATATATTATTGGAGGTTAAATACAATGGTAAAGCAAATTTATTTCTAAATTGATTTCTATCGGTTTTAAAGAGCTATGAAATAAATTTTGGTTATATACATGTCACACACGCATACACTCATGAATATAATTGAACACCGTTTTGCATTTTCGTTCTCTACGATCAAATCAAAGAGTTGAACATAATATTCTCATGCAAAAAGGAGGGTGCACGCACGTACGCATTTTCTAAATTTAAAATACCAGTGGATAACCATGAGTCCATATAATATACGTATATGGATACCATGCACAGAAACTATTTACTTCATTTTTTGTTTCCTGTGAATGAAAATTTAAACACTTCTCCTCTTCAACTATTCCTCTCTCCTCCATTTCTTGGCCTCAGTTATGGCATAGATGGCACCAGGGGAGGAGCCACTCTTCTCCCAGCTAGGGCCACTGCCCTAGCTCATAATCCCCAAACTTGGCGAAAAATCCCCCAAATCTAGCCACCCGCCCTAGCTGAATCCAAGCTCCCGCCCTAGCTGAAGGCAAATCAATACAATTTGTGCCAGACATATCAGAAGCAACTCAATTTGGCCCTAGGTAAGCTTGGAAGCTACCTCCGCCACTGGATGGCACACTTCTCCATTACCTTCTGTAGATTCTTGCAAGTGTGTGTGTATTTAGTATGTGTACATATATGTGTGTTAGAGGCCGTAAGTGTGCATGAAGATGTGGGAACTCATGAAGGAGGAGATTGGTAGACTGTTGCAGTTTGTGTGGCAGTGAGCTGGTAGTATGCGGGATGATAGAAAAAATAGAATTATAGCCTGGAGCTTGCGAAATTACGAAAGAAGAGGTGGCATTTTGCATTTTGCATTTTGCATTTTGTCCCTTGGAAATGTGAGTTATTGTGCATACAGGGAGAAGATAATGAAGGAGGGGAAGGGTACTAATGTGCGCAGCAGGTGATTCTTGTTTCGGGCATGAAAAGAATGTGAAATGCCGGTTTGGGCCTTTGGGCCATGGGGTGAGAAACTCATATATTTTATTTTTTGATATATAAACTAAGTATGGTAAAAATGAACATGGATATCTCACTCATTTTCAATCCGATTACCCCCACAGATTTTAGCGTTAGACTCGTATTAACGAGTAGAACATTATAGTATAACTTGTTGATAGATTTGATGATGTTTAAAATATTTGATAAAATAATAGGGATTGAATTTAATTATGCTATTTGAAGTAATAACATCGTTAAATTAATTATACCTTATTAGCCACATCTTTTTGGCTAAATAAATAATCGTTCTGTTACATTAAATGAAATATATTAAATTGGGCATCCGTTGAGCGGAATAAAACACCCTTCTGCTATAAAACAAATTGTGAATATTATTGATGACATTTGTTTAGTAGAATAAATTCTCGTTCTGCTATTTAACTTCAAATTTATAATAATTTGAGATTAAGTGTTTATAAATGATGTCTTAAAGTTATTAAATTAATTACAAGGAATGGCTGCTAATTCCCCAAAATTGAATGATGATTGAAGAAAAGTCACTCCCGAAAAAGTTGTGAAAATTAGGTCTCTATTTTTAGTTTTTTGCTAATTTTTGCTACTTTTGCCCATGATTTCAATGCTAAGCGATTTTCTGGGTGGAGACAGTTTGGTAAAACATAACAAAACAGGGACTTAATTTACATGGGTTTATGAATAGGGACTTCTTGTGCATGTGCTTTAAGAATAGGGATCATTGGTTCAAAAAATTAATTATCTAATTAATAATGATTCAAAAGAATTTTTTTTAATGATATTGTTATTATTGTCTAAAATTTATTTAATTATACTAATAATGTTGTTTAAAGACATTTAATTATATTAATTATGTTATTTAAAGAGATTTAATTACCTTATTAAGGATGCTTAAGTTAGCTAATCTATTTTACTAATATTGTTTTAAAGTTAATTAATTATTTCATTTATGTTGTTTAATTTGTTTAATAAAGTGAGTTTATAAATGATGAATTATTTTAAAAAGGAGATTATATAAATAAAAGGATTTAGTTAAAGGACATTTACAAATGATATTTTTGTAAAGGGAATTTATAAACTACTTTTTGTAAAGGAGTTTATTAAGTGATAATTGCAAGAGAGATTTATAAATGGTGAATTATAAATAAAGAAGGGGATTCATAAGGCGAGGTGGATTTATTGGAGCTTCAGTAGGCGAGCCGGATGCCTCTAAGACGTAGACTTGTATATTTTATATTTCCACTACATTTGTTAGTTGTATTTATCAGCATTTCTAAGGACAGGATGTTATAAATGTCCAAGCTGATGATATATTAGTTTACTCTGATCTGCTTTATGTATATTACGATTATATTTTGTAAAGATTTGTTATATATTATATATTACTCGTCGTGATGTGAGATTATATTCCGTCTTATCTTTTTTTTCCTCAATAATTTGTCTTTCCAGCACTTGAATGCTCGGTATGTAAATATCATGGATGTATTAGTATCGGCTTTTGAGGATCGAAAAGGCAGGCTATTACATAACATCATGTATAAAATCAATGGTACTACCAGGTGGCAGAATTGCACACTCAAGTTTTAAAGTTCCCTTTAACTCAGATGAGGATTCTATTTGTGATGTTTCAAAATCTTCATTAGGTGAGCTAATAAAAATAACCAATTTGATTATATGGGATGAAGCAGCAAAGACACATAGAAATACATTTGAAGTAGTAAAAGAACATGAGAGATAATGGAAGATATTAGAAATGGAAATGAAGGTATTATTTTTATAGTAAACCGATCCTATTTAATGGAGATTTAGACAAATATACCCACTTATTGATAAAGGTGGAAAGGGGACAATTGTTGGATCATAGATAAACTGATCGCATTTCTGGAGCAAATGTAAATTTTTACTCTTATACATAATACATGGCTCATAAGCGATGTCACTGAATTTAGAAAATGGATTTTAGATCTAGGAGATGGATTTGTACCAACTGTTGCAAATAATGATAGTTAAGAGTCAACGAGGATAAAAAATTCCAATGGAAAACTTGATTGAATGAGATGATAATCCCATGCAAAATACATCGATTGCATTTGCGCAGAATTTGAGAAGAGGTAGCATGAACAAAACTACTTGAAAGATCATTGTCTGTTAGCACCAACTAGTGAATATGTTGATGCAATGGATTCTTCTACCATTAACATAACTTCTAGTTATTTTTGTAATTATCTAAGTGCCGATTTCATTTAAAGGCTGGGTTCCGGCAATGCTTCTCTGTAGTTTAATCAAAATTTAAGTCTTCACAATGGTACAAGATTAATTGAGACACAACTTGCAACCAAAGTGTTAGAGGTAGAAATAGTATTAGGAAATAATAATAGTGAAAAATTCTTAATACCGAGAATAGTACTGGATTTAGCGGACACAAAATGGCCTGGCATCCTTTGGCTGCGTCATTTTTCGGTTAGAATATGTTTTGCAATGGCAATCAACAAAATTTAAGATAAAACATTTAGTAGTGTTGGAATTTATTTATCCAAATCTATAATCACTCATGGCTAGTTATATGTCGATGTTTCTCGAATAGCGACACTGGATTGAAGAATTAAATAAAGTTAAAAACAAAGAAAGAAAGAGTCGCACACAAAATATTATTCACAAAGAAACTTTTAATAACCTAAAAGGTAATGCCTGAAATATCCAGCTGTTTTTTATTTGAGTTTCTAACCTATGAAAATAGCAATTTCTTTCTAATTCATTTCAATGTTCATGACATCATGTTATTTACATGGTAGAAGATAAAGAGTTAATTTAAGACATTCTGCACTCTCTTAATGCATCTATACCTATAAGCACAATATTAAGGCCATTATTTCTATTATGGATCAACTTAATGTTATTGACCTAACTTTGATATTAAGTGAACTAACTTTAGGTTTGACTATTTTTTCTATTTATTACCAAATATTTCCATTTTGTGTTGAAAATGAATAACATTTGTGTATTTCTATAAATGTATGCATTTTAACGTGAAATAAATGTTATACGGTACCAAACAGTTACATTTTAGCTTTACCTTCACTGTGTTTGCCACCATTTTGTTTCCTGTGGTTCATATAATTACATAAACTCCATCATTTTCATAATAAATTCACATATATTTTAGAGCAAAAAAATTACATTTTGCATAACACAAACATAAAAAAATAAATTAGGACATGCAAATGACATTCTTGATGGAAAGATTTGTCTTCATTATATATTATCTTGCTAATCATTATCAACTAAAATCATTTGCACTAAAATTATCGAAGGAATTATCACGTAGTCTACAGGCATGACTCTTTTTTTGCAAATTAATCACATATAGTTTAAGAAGCAAAGGGAATTCTTAATGGAAGATTGAATGTTTGAATATTATGGTTTATGTAAGTTTTGAAAAAAAATAAGTAGTGTGTGTGTGTGTGTGCTAAGAAAGTACAAATCTCTAGAACAGTTAAGGCCAAATTAACATCAAAATGAGAAAGCAAAGATAAAATGCCATAATAAACCTAAGTGCCGAACACCTAAGTGCCAAATGATAGATGGTCAGGACAAAGTAAAAAATAAACATAATAAGAAAAAATAAACATAAAAATAAACATAATAAGAAAATATAAACATAATATCAGAGCCTCATAAGTGAAATGATAATATATGATATCCAGAAAAATAGTGCAAACTTCAAGCTATAGAGTAACTTCAGAGTTACAAAACCTAAGTACCATTATCGCCATCGATAATTAAGGGAAAAAACCCTAATTTTTAAGCCGCCTCTCTTCTCCATAATCGCTTCCCCTATGATCTGCCGTATCAACCCCCTCCTCCTCGCCATCGATGTCTTCATCCATGCCATCGGTTCCCCAGTCCAGCCGCCCACCAGATCCTCCACCTACAGCCATGGAGCCTCCTCTGGGCTTCCCGCAGTTAGCATCCACGGATCAAGGCCCTACTGACAACGAAGGCTTTACCCTGGTGACTCGTCGTAAATGGAAACGCGTTTCTACTTACTCGTCTAATTCACAAACTAGTAATACTGCAAGCAGAAATTTCCATCAGAAATCTGTAAACCCACCTCGCCAACCCCCTGTTCCCAATATTAATAAATTTAATCAAATTTCACCTTATAATAATGATATCCAATCTCCCCATACCATAAACAAATCTGCTCCGAATAGGTGGAATTTTTCTACCACAGCCAGACGGGCTTGGAACGAAGTGGTTAAAGGCAACAACTTTCCTGTAACTATCCCACTGAAATTCTATCAACCACGTGAATTAAATTCATTTCAATGTGCCAAAATGTCAGAAGAAGTGGTGTTAAAGGCTAAAAAGCAATGGGACAATGCTATAGTAGTATGTGTAGTTGGTCCTAAACCATATTACCCATACTTTAAAGAGTATATCCTTAGAGTCTGGAAACCAGAAGATGATTTCTCAATTTATTCCAAGGAAAATGGATTCTATGTGATAAAATTCAACAAAAAACAAGATTGTGATAAAATCCTGGAAGGAGGTCCTTATTTCTACAATAAAAAGTTAATGATGATGAAAAGGTGGTCTCTGGGAATGCAACTCAATAAAGAACTTCTTCACTCAATCCCGATTTGGATACGACTCCCTAACCTTCCCCTTGATTATTGGACAGAAGAAGGAATCAGTCGTATTGCCTCGGTGCTTGGTTCCCCAATCAGACTGGATAAGTTTACTGAAGGCATCATCAAAATAGCCTATGCGGGAGTGCTAATTGAAATAAAAAACTCGTTCAACCTAATAAAATTCCCATAATAACCGAAGACGGTAAAATGGTATGGCAAGAAGTGAATTATGAATGGAAACCATCGTTATGCACAAACTGTTCAAGTTTTGGTCATGCTGAAATTAACTGTCAATTCAACAAAGTGTGGCAGCCAAAAACAGGTAATGTAACCTCAAATGAGGATAACTCAGACATAATGGTAGATATCAATGGAAATATTACGGAGAACGAAGTAATCAATAGTCATAATATCACTGAAATACCGACTGTCTCTCATAAGCTTCTTGAACTTTCAGATCAAGAAAAATCAAAAGATATTAATCCTATAAGCACAGATAACATAGACAAATCACAAAATCAATCAGACCAATTTCAGTTAGTCCATCCAAACTCTGCAGATTTGAATACTATTATATGTTCAAGCTCAAAAATTATGAATATAGAATTACAATCAAGTGTACAACCTATAAATGTAGACATAGATATTCTCTTTAGCGACTTCAGTGAAGAGTGCGTAGACCAATCTGATAAGGATAGAATGCCTGAATCCACAGAGAAAAACACCACTTCTTTCGAGCTTCCAAGTCCAGTAACACACGAAAAGTTAAGACAGACGAAACCCCTTTTGAATTCAAAGCCTCAGCAAATTCAGATGTTGTCGACAATCCTGCACGGCATAACATGGTGAATCAATTAAAAGGAAAGAACAAAAATTCGAAAAAAGCAAAGTTACTGGGGAATGCTACTCCCTTAAAAAACAGTAGCAATTCTAAAGACAAGTAATAGATGGAGTTCCTCTTTTGGAACATCAGGGGTATGAATGCCTCATCCAAACAATCGAAAATTATGAGATTATTGAATAGTAACAGGTTTTCTTTTATTAGCATTCTTGAAAATAAACTTTCATTAAATAATATTGATAGTTTCATGAATAAAGTCCAAACTAAATGGAAATTCTCACATAATATTTTAGACGGTCAGAAATGTCGTATTCTTATAATCTGGGATTCCACACAGTGGTCTAATATTATACTTCATGTGAATGATCAATACATTACTGGTATCCTGCATAATTCTAGTGGCCTAAGCGTGATATATACCTCTGTTTATGGCAACAACAATGAAATGAGGAGAAAAGACCTATGGAATTATATTATTGAACAATCTTCGAGAGTTAATCTGCCTTGGTTAGTGGCAGGAGATTTTAACTCAATTTTATCACCCACAGAGAGATTAAATAATGGGATATACAGATCAAGAATTTATGGACTGTATAAACAAATCAAATCTAATTGAACCAGATTTCTCAGGTAACTTCTATACATGGAGAGGAGGCCTTCATTTCTCTATACATAGCAAAATTGATAGAACTTCTGTAAACGTTTTATGGTCTGAAAAGTTCAAACGCTATGGTATAAATTTTGGAAATCATTCCATTATCGACCACACTCCTATCACGATTAAACTATCTAATCAGACTATGAAAAGAAGGTGCATACCATTCAAGTATAGTAACTCATGGCATCGTCAAAGAGGATACCAGAACATCATACAGCCAGTCTTGGAGCAGGAACTCCCTGGTAATGCTCTCTACAATCTCCTCTGTAAATTGAAAATTGTGAAGTCTAAACTAAAAATCTGGATATCAAATAAAAGCAATATATCAGTATTAGACAAGTTAAAGGAGGAAACAAATGATGTATATAAGCAGTTAGTTCGAGAACCTCTAAACAATTATCTAGTTGAAGAATACTGCACGAAAAATGACCCGATACATGATATAATGAGGACTATTGCGATAGATAATGAACAAAGAATGAAAATAAACTGGTTGACTAAAGGAGATAAACCCACAGAGTTTTTCTTCTCGAAAATCAATAATATTAAACCACCAAGAGGGAATAATCTCATTCTTCAAGACAATGGATCTTGGTATTCAGCATCAGAAAAAATTGTTTCAGCAGCAACATCATATTTTACAAATCTCTTTTCATCGCCTATAGACAAATTACAATTTCCAGACATAATTTGCAAGAAAATCCTAACGGAAAATGCAAAAATAAATCTCTGTAAATGTAAACCTTTTCTCCTTGAGGAAGTTAAAAATGCAGTTTTCCAGATTAATGACAATAGTTCCCTTGGTCCGAATGGAATAAATTCAAAATTCTACAAAATTCATTGGGAGCTATCAAATATGACATATGTAATGCTATGAACAGTGTTCTACAGTCAGGGAAAATTATTAAAGAAATCAATCATACGTTTATTTGTCTTATTTCAAAAAAAACCAAATGCAGTGGATATGATTGATTTTAGACCAATCTCTTTGTGTAACGTGTCTTATAAAATTCTAGCAAATCTTCTCTACAACATAATGAAATTATTTATAAATGATCTTATCTCCTATAACCAGAATGCATTATCCCTGGTAGAGTTATTACAGATAATTCCCTTCTATCCCACGAAATGATTAGAGGTTTCAACGGGAAAAAATCTAACAATTTATGTCTGAAAATTGATCTGCATAAGGCATATGACAAAATTAATAGAGATTTTATTCATCATATGCTGATCTCAATGAATTTCCCCCTTAGATTTGTGGATCTCATATATGAATGTATTTGTACCCCCACTTTTTCGGTGTTGGTAGAAGGATCACCTTATGGTTTCATAAATAGTTCAAGAGGTTTAAGACAAGGTGACCCCCTCTCACCATATCTGTTTTCCATAGCTATGGAATTTTTGACTATTAACTTGGATATGGAACTTCACAAAGGTAATTTAAATCCCATTTATCAAACAGAACCGATGATTGCCCACTTGATTTATGCAGATGACATTCTGATCTTAACCAAAGCTACAGTTCAAAATGCCATCTGTATCAAGCATGTTTTTCAAGATCTGAATAACATAACAGGGCTGGAATTAAACCATAAAAATCTACATTATTTCTTAGTAAAGGGGCCACAAATAAAAATTAGATAGCCTGCATTTTTAATGTTCACATTGGTAACCTGCCAATAATTTATCTAGACATACCATTATCGAATAAAAAATTAAGAGCAAGGGACTTTGGAGGGTTGATAGACCAAATAAACAAAAAGTTTAATCATTGGCACAGCAAGATGTTAAACATCAGTGGCAGGGATGAATTAATAAAAACTGTAATTCACCCTATATTGCAGTTCTGGCTTCAATTCACACAATTCCCACTGACAGTTACACAACGAATTAGTACTGTGTGAAATTTTTTATGGAAATCTAAAGCTCACCAAATGAAATGGGAAGAGGTGTGTAGAACCAAAACTGAAGGTGGCTTTGGTATAAGAAAAATTGAAGATATCTCTAAAGCAGTGGCTACTAATCTTCTATGGAAATGTACCAATTGTGATACTCTATGGGCTAAACGGATTCAAAATAAATACTGTAAAAATGCAAACTTCTGTAATGCTACCATAGACCCTACTGCATCATATACTTGGAAAACCTTACTTAAGAGCAAGACAGTGGTGCAAAGGTCTCATTACTAAAAACATTGTCAATAGGGATACCACAAGTTAATGATTTGATCCTTGGATCAATGGATCCTCATTAATAGATAAAATAGGCTGGAATGCCATGTCAGTGGTTAGAGGATATGACAAAAAAGTATCTGTTTTGATCTTTAACAATAAATGGAAACAAAATATTAATTATGTTCCAACTAAGTATCATCAAAATATACACAATATTAACATTCAACCTCAGTTGGAAAAAGACTACTGGAACTAGATCCCCAGTAATAATGGTCAATTTACATTGAAGTCGGCATGGAATCATCTAAGAAACAAGCACTCAGAACATTTCTGGACAAAGATCATATGGGGTAAGGGATGCGCTCCTAAAATGTCAACATGTGCTCTACTGGCCATCCAAAACAAATTGAAAACTAAGGTTCGTATTAGTAAATGGAACACAAATATTGACCAACAGTGCAATTTATGCTCGAGTCAATTAGAAGACCGAGACCATTTTTTTTCAATTGCCCATACTCAAGTGGATTATTGGAAAATATCATGCAAAAATTGAACTTAGATTTCAATCTCAACTTCAATATTAACCATATTCTAGAATGCATAAGTAAAGGAAACAGGAATCAAACTTTAATTAGCCAAATCACCAACATTGCTTTCACTTCCCTGATTTGGAACATCTGGTGCAAGAGAAACAACAGACTCTTCAGAGGAATTAAAATGCCAACAACTATCATAAGCATCCTGATAAATCAAGACGTTAAAACTCTTATGCAGTATATAATCAAGAATCAAGAAATAAGCAGAGATACGAGACTTATCTTCGATAATTGGAACATCGTCATGAGGCCTTCGGAACCTCAGCATCCCCCATGATTTTATCCATCTTCCCTCTGGATGCTGATGACTTCACTTTTTCGAAGCATTAAGTGACTCCTTGTTTGATTTAGTTTTCTTAGATCTACCTTCTCAAGATCTGTGTCACTGCTTTTTCTCCCCATGATTTTTTTTCCACTTGAGAAAGACGATTCATCACGTTTTTTATGAAGGCTCTGTCCTTTTCCTCGTGAAGACTGGACTTTTGTTTTTTTATTTTTCTTGCTGTCTTATTATCTTTGTCAACTGACCAAGTTGTTACTACGAATGGTTTTGAGTGCGTTTTATATTTTGTTCAACTCCTCCATCTGTTCAACAACTTGGATCTATCTTTACAGTGTTGTAATGTTAATATATGGAAGTGATATGTACTCTTTTTCCTTGTAAGGCACCCATCTAGGTTAGGAGGATTGCAAGGTTTTAATGAGGCATATCATGGAAATATATGCTCTTTCTTGTTAATAAAGTACCTGTTTCTAAAAAAAGTACCATTACCAGTAACCACGTGTCCATATAATGCTGATACATACTAATAGTGCAACGAAAATAATTAATAGACAGGTAGATTGAAGCCTCCAGCTCGTCTCCTAAAGTTCTGAAGCATCCATAGTCAAACCTGCTTTACTCAGACAACTCGTAAGAGTACATGAAGAATGTAGGGAAAATAAAACCATGTGCTAAACATAAGTCTAGTATGAAAACTCAAGATACAGGCGGCCATATAGGAGTAACTTTTGAGACCGTTCGGATCACCGTAGCGGTTTTCCCCTCAGAAGAAACCGGGCCATTTGATGAGTAAATAAAGCCACGCAATAAAAAGTATTAGTGTAAAATATAAATCAGAAAATAGTCATGCTTCTCGCATCTCACAACAATATTACAAATACATCTAAAAATGCTAAGCTTCATTCGTATATGGATTGAAGTGGAGATTTCCTTAGTACATCGAGGTCGACCTCCATGGCAAGTGTCAAAAACTATCTTTTAAGCATCATACATCTCTAAATAAAATACACCTCAACGTAAATACAACTAGACCATGCTTGAAAACATGATTCCAAATATCATCAGCTCCCGCTAGTAGCATCGATAAGCATCCCTAAATATGATTTGATATATCCCTACGTAGCTAATCCCATGCATTGTACATCCTACTCTCTTTTTTTGTCATTTCCGATAGTGAAGTCATTTTATTCATCTCAACACACGAGTCTTCATCACTTGAATATACCATGAATCTCTCCGTGAATTCTAGCATAAGTCGTTTGACTAATGCTAACATTGACCTTCCCCTTGGAAATAACCTCATGATAGATAGTTTAACTTTATAGGATTAGTCCAAAATGTTAATGCTGACCTCTCTTTTAGACTTCACCTTAACATAGATAGTTCAGCTCTATAACATTGCGCTCCATGATCGCTTCCAAAACATAGACTCGAAGATCGATTTTGGAAGTAGTATTCAGTAACTAATACATAAGTATACTTATCCGATCTTGGACTCTTCAAAACTAAGTTGGTGAATTTCTAGTTGACTCTATTCTGTTCTTTTAGAAGTAAGTGAAAGATATAAAGGAGTCCTCCTCGAGAGATCTCGTATACATACATTCTTAAAACAAGAGAGGGTTCATACCAATTAGTCTTCCCCAGACGATCTCAAACCATATGAAGTCGCTAAAGTTTTATATACTCCTATGTTATTTTAGACAAGTTCGATAGTCGACTAATCAACTATCTAGTCTGAAAAACGATCGCATGTGAAAAGCAGGTTTTTGTATACTTATCATATATCTGACCATCTCAATTTACTATATCCCTCGATCAAGAGTGAAGCCGGTATGTTATAACACTATCGCTTCTAAAACTCTACTGAGCATCATTCTTAACTCTCACATATAGAACATGTCTAATTTGTAGGCTTTTAGTGCTAATTATAGGATTAGATACTTTCTATAAACAAGTAAACATACAAAACACGATTAATTCACAAAAGCAACTCATGATCCCCTTTTATTAATAATACACCATTGCATTATATATATATTTAAACCTAAAAAATTATATATATATATATATATATATATATATATCTGTGTGTGTGTGTGTGTGTGTTTGTGTGTGTGTATACTAATTTATTTATAAAGCTAATATACTTAATAAAATTCTAGAACAATTTAAAAGACAAAATGTTATCTAATTTTTTTATTACATTAATAAAATATTTAACTAATTTTCCTAAAACTATGTATACATAAAAATACTTCTAAAAGAGCTAAGATCAATAATCCCCTTTATTTACACAATTTTGTAGCATCTTAATATCAAATAGAAGTTTCTATAAGAATATTTATTCTTTCCTTCTCCCATCATATGAATCAAATATTTAAATATACACCTATGGATGATATCGGGGGCTACAGATGGTGTAAATAAAGAGATCTATCGATCTTAGCCGCTTTTAAAATACTTATAAATGTTTTCTATATATTCATTCAAAATATTACTTAAAATAACTACTTTATAATTCATTTAAAAAACATCAAAACACATGTTATAAAAAAGCATATTCTACATTTATTAAACATTTTACTTTAATAATCCAAAATTAATCATTTAAGTATATTTAAGTTTCAGGCCACTTTTAAAATACTCTAATATATGTTATTAAACATTTTTAAAAAAAATATAGAAAATAATTTGTCCAGATGTTATTTTAAACCATTTAAAGTTACAAATGTCACATGCTTACTGTAGGGAAGGACGAGGTGTACGTGAATACGAGTTTTACTATTTGATAAGGGTGAAAGTATACAAAAATAGGAAATAGCAAGGATAAAGATTATTTAGCCTTGCAATTTCTTTTTCTCTACCTTGTTGATAGTAGATAAAAGGTACGTCTAGAATAGTTAGGTTTGGAATAAACCTCCTAATGCATATTGTGCTTGAAAATGTGGAAAAGGTTTGGGGACAAAGGATAAGGCTCCAAGGTACAATAGAATTTATATCCAAAAGAAATGTAGGAATGTAAAATTCTCCATCCAAACTCTTGTTCTGGCATAGGAGTATAGATTTAGAAAATGAATTTGGATGGTAGGAATTAGATGGTAGGAATTTGATGCAAAATTGGGTGCATCATGCTTCTATCCGTAAGAATGTGGAAACTATTGTGTGAGAAAGGATTTTTAATTTCTAAAAACTTGTATACGTATAGAACTGCCAATATATATCAGTTGTTTGCATCATATTTTCAAAAATGTTTCGAAAGAATGCATTTATATAGGAGGTTTAGGATGGTTTAGGATGGTTGCGCGCGATGTTACATGATTAAACCCTTGAGGCATTTTAAGGATGAAATTTTTTAAAGAGAGAGAATGTAACACTCCACAAAATAAACAGTAATTAATGAATAATTACTAAGGCTCAAAAAGAATTTAAGCAAATGTCGGAATTTGGTCATGAAACATGCACTGTTCTATTCGTGGCGAAATTCTGATCAACTTTTGTATATAAAATTTTGAGATCGAACTTCAATCGAAAAAGTCATTGATGTTTGAAGTTTTCAAATCTAGAATAGTACAAACGAATTTTAAAAATAAATAAATAAGATTAACGATCAGAATTAAAAGACAATAAATATTATTTTAACGTTGAAGGAAGCTTAAGGCTTAAGTAACGTTAAATAAATGTTAACATTAGAAATAAATAGGGAAACAAATAAATGAATTAAGTAGGAATTAATTCATGTCCATAATAGCGAATTGGTGCTTGTGTGGCGGCTAAGGTTAATTTAGGCACAAATGGCCTAGATTTAATTACTTTTATCTAACGGACACTATTCATTCCAAAGCTTATAAATAGAGGCTCCATCCTTTACTTTTCTTCTCATATTTTGTAATCAAAGCAGGAAATCTTGCTACTTTCCCTTCTCCGCTATTTTTAGAAATTATAATATATATATATATATATGTATGTATGTATGTATGTATGTATGTATGTATGTATATGTGTATGTGGTATATATGAAAAGTATGGAAAAAGAGAAGAAAAGAAAGTGTGAATCAACGCTATGCTGAAAAAGGTAAATTTTTATAATCATAAATCTATAATCCCCTTGACTTCAAGTCACTTTTCAGATCTGTTATTCTTTTGTATTAAAATGGAAAAGGAGCCAAATTAAAAGGTTTGATTTGTATTTGGGAGATTTGGAAAGCTCAAAGGGTGAGTGGAAAATTATGTGATTTATGTATAACACTAAAATTTATACCCTAGAATTTTATTTAAATATTATGCTTATGTTAGATCTATTGAGTCATAGTCTTAAAATGAGCATAATTAGTTGAAACCTTACCTATGTTGGACTAAGTTCATTTTACTTAATTTATATGAATTTTGCAAAGCTCGATTTTTCACTTAACTGAGAAAAAGCTCCATTTACGAAGCTCCGTTTATATAAATTAAGCGCATTTTGCTCAATTTTGTAAACCGAAGGCTGCTCCGTTTTAAATGGAAAATTTGGATTGTATTTTTTGTCTGTGTTTTCTCCCTTTTTGTTTTATAAAATGAGTATTTTTTCTAAATATGCAAGTATATATATGAGCTGTGGAACAAATAAAAAAATAAAAAACAAGTGTTTATGGGAATGAAGGAGTGGTTAGTTTATAGAAGATTTTTAAGGATATGTTGTTGCGAATGTTTTCGAAAATAAAAAAAAAGCTATTGCCGTGCTATTAGTTTTACGTTTAATGTAAGCTTCTAGACATTGGGTAATAGTCGAGTTTGAAGTTGTCATGCAATGAATTTTGTATAACTTGGTGCGAAGCATATATATATATATATATATATACATACATACATACATACATACATATGTATATGTATATGTATGTATGTATATGTATATGTATATGTATATGTATATGTATATGTATATGTATATGTATATGTATATGTATATGTATATGTATATGTATATGTTTATGTTTATGTTTGATGTTTTCTTTTTGAAATTTGATTATATGAATTAAATAAGGTTCAGCTAAACTGAATTTGTTACACTTATATATGTTGCAGATCAAAATGGTTACACAGGGTTTTATGCTACAACGTTTATAAATGTTGGAAAGTTTTGTATTTTCATTTAATATAATTGTTGGAGAATTCCGAATGCTTTAATATATTTCCCAATGGTTATATTGAATTTCCCAATGGATATACATTATAACATATTTTTCAATGGTTATAACCATTGAGAACGTGAACTTTCACAATGGCTATAACCATTGGCAAAACCATTACAAAATATGCCACACAGCTTCTCCTAATGGATATACTGCTGTTACAAATTTCATTTTTATGGTTGTAACTATTGTGAAAGAAAAATTACGGTGTTGTGGTTTATTTAAATATTCCACAGCTTAAATTTTTTGCAGATTGGATGGTTCTTGAGATGATAGTCTTAAGATCTACTATCGAATGTTTTAGTGGCAACAAGTGGGAAGCTGTAATTTCATATTCTAGAGGCACATAATTGCAGTGAAAATTCAACAATTTCTTTACTATTTTATCCTTCTAGAATGTTAATCCATAGCTATTTCTTCCTCTTATCACCTTCATTTGTTGTGCTGTATATATTAAGGGAATAAAAAATGAACTTTTAACTATTTTTAAACAATTTTGTAGGAAAAGTGGAAGGAAATAAATAACAATTCCCAAGAGGGACTAGTCGCAACTATTAAAAGGGTGTTATCCACTAACAGTCTCTTATCACAGCACTAATCATAGGATATAGTGGAGGAAGAATACAAATATTGAAGAGAAGTCCCCAAGAAGTTGAGGCGAGAATAATTGTAAAAATTTCAAGAGTTATTTTCTTTACAGTTTGATTACGTAGTCAAGGTAAAAATAGTAATTAGAGTAAAAAATGAAGAAGGAATCCCTTGATTATAGATACTTGGTGTGTAAGTAGCTTAAGTATATTATATCCTACACATACCAAATAAATGAATTAATTATTAATAGTTAGAGTATATATTATTATATGCCTTTATTGAATAAATGCCATACCGGTTAAAATTCAATAAAGGCATATAACAATATATGCCTATAGTAATTAATAATTATTTCACTTATATGGCATGCATATACCATACCGATGCATTAAAAGTAGAAAATATGCCTCTATAGTTTGGAGCACTACCTTATAAGGAAAAATATTAATTATTTTCATTATTTTTATCTTCAGTGGTGTCGGAAATTTGAAGGGAATTTTGAAGTTGAAAATAAGACTTATATGGGATATAATATATTTAAACAACTTAAACACTAACAAATGTATAATCAATGGGTTCACTCTTCATTTTAATAATGTCAACTATTATTTTTACCTCATCTGTATGTAATCAAAATGTAAAGAAAGTAACTCATGGCGTTTCACAACTATTCTCACCATAACTTCTCAGAAGTCTCTCTTTATTATTTTACTGTATTCTGTTGCCATTTCATCCCATGAGTTAGTGCTGTGAATAGAGATAAGTTGTGGATAATATCTCTCTCTATAGTTTTGACTAGTCTCCTTTAGGAACTGTCGTCGATTTCCTTCCATTTTTCTAGCAAAATTGTTTAAAAGCATTTAAGATTTCAGTTTTCATTCCCTGTGTGCTATATTTTATAACAGTTTTGCTAACCGTTGATAAACCTCACATCTCTAATGGTCATAACCTTAGGGAATTCATAACTTTCCAATAGCTATAACTGTTGGAAAACATGTTATGACATATAGAATAACCAACGGTTATATCCTTCAGGAAATTCCATATAACTGTTGAGAAATATGTTACCACATTAGGAATTTTTCAACAGTTATATTCAACGAAAATATGGAATTTCCCAATGCTTATAATCATTGTAAGATAATTATCATGTAATCGTTTTTTATCTTTAACAGATTTAAGTGTTACATCATACAAAATTCAAATTTATATTATATCTTTAATGGATATAATTCAGCATCTTATATTACTATCATATACCATGATACAAAATCCAATTTTGTAACGACGGAATTATTACCAAATTTCAAACAAACATCAAACTGACATATATATGATTCATACCAAATTCTACAAATTTCATTGTATGATAACTTCAGTGCACATTGAAAATAAGAACTTAATATTGTTAGAACCTTATATTTTGTTGTTTTGATAGTGAAAACTATACGAGTATGTATTTTATATCTAACCACTTTTGTAGGAAATGACACCAACTTTACAAAGTGACAATTAAATCAAAATGAAGACCAAATTGGTTCTACAAAGTACTATCAGTCATAATGTCTATTTCTATAAGTTGTTAAAATCTCATCTATGTGGTATATATACACACACGATTTTTCAAAAATTGAATTTTCAATAACATCACAACAAACTTGAAATTCAGCAAGCTGAACCACCTAGGTCAGCCGACTGAATCTGTGGATGTACACATGAATATCTTTGAATATTCAGTTGACTAACTAACTATATTCAACCGATTGAATATTATTCAACCAGTTTAATACTGCCTATAATAAACTATTTCCTTGCCGATTTCAAAATCGTCGATTCAGCTAGCTGCCGCATTCTATTCAGTCGACTGAATCTGTATAATGGCTAGTTTCTTTAAAGGATACTCTTCTTAATGAAGGGTTGCATCTCTTCTTAATGAAGCGTTGCATCTCTTAAATCAAGAGTTGTAGTCCTAACTTTTTACTATTTCTTTTCACGAATGATTGCTACTATTAAACTCTATATAAAGCAAATTATTTCATCGTTTTCAGCATCGTTCTATTTATAATTCTCTCTATCTTTACCATTTAACTCTCAAGCATTCAATTCCAAATTTCTTTTTATTTTTGGTCACACGATCATTCAAGAATATTTTCTTGTGATCAAAATTGCTTCCTTTCTTCACAAACTACATGATATACCACAAAGGAGAAGATTACAGGAAAGGTGTATGTATTGGTGCTATCCAAGAGCATGCTCAGTCAAATACATTTATGATATTTATAGTTGAAGTCCTATTGTAGTATCCTCAAGCGGTTGAAGTCCTATTTAGTTATCTAGGCGGTTTAACTCTTGTTCAGATGCTCATGCGATGTAATAACTATTCCTTCCGGTTAAATGGGGGTATCATTTAGATCCAAAAGGAATCTGAGACCGGACGTAGAATAGAAAGTTCAAACCAGTATATAAATCTGTGGTGTCATTTACTTTATTACTTTTACTTTTAAATTTATATGCCATAAAAGTTTGTAGCTTAGATAATTATTCATATTACACGATCCTTAGTCACTTTCATTTGGTATTAAAGCAAGGAAATCATATGGCCGTAATAAAGTTTTTGATATTCAAGTAATATGGATAATAACATAGCATCAAGTTTGTTGAAGGTCGATTCACTACATGACCACGACTATTTATTTGATTAAACTAATTTAGTAGTCATATAGGATAAGAATTTACATGCAAGCAAATAGATACGACACTTGGAATATCACTCAACAAGAATATTTTGTCCCTACCACTCCTTAGGCACAATGGTTAAATACACATAAATTAGATGTCACTGCAAATGCTAAAGTTATGAATATGTTATTTTGTTCCTTAGATAAAAATGTGTTTAACATGGATAGTATGTGTACTTCGGCATATGAAATTTGGCACACTCTTAAAGTTACTCATGAAAGCATTAATAAGGTTAAACAAAGCAAGATATCTATGCTTAAGAATCAATTTAATAATTTTAGAATGAAGCAACATGAAACCATAAGATGTATTTCAGGTTTCAAGATATATATCACTCACTTCTAGCATTAGGAGAAAATATACTGATTTTGATATTTTTTTCAAAAATCTAACTCTTTAATAGATTAATAGAAACGAAAAGTCTTAGCAATTGAAGAAGCTAACGACATATCTACCATAAAACTGGAAGAGTTAATAGAAAATCTCATGTCATATGAAGTTAATTTGCAGAAAAAACGAGTTCAAGCTCAAGATTGAAAAACAATAACATTTTAGGTTAGAGTCTGATGAAGATGAAGAAGATATGGCGTTTATAGCTAAGAATTTCAAAAAAATTCTAAAACTTAGAAAAAATTTAAAGTTTGGGAATAATGGAAACAACAAACCAACGTTCCCAACTCTTGAATGCTAAGAATGCCACAAAAGGGGGCATATGAAGAAAGACTGACCACATCGCAAGAAAAGTAGAAATAACTACAAAAGCAAAAGCGATAGATAAAAGAAGAAGAAGCAAGCTTTTTCAGTTACATGGGTTGATTCAAATCCTCTACCTCATCAGACAACGACAGTGATTCGAAACAAGCAAACGTATGCTTTAAGCCACAAAAGATGATGTAAGTAATCTTATTTTTATGGTTTAGTTGATATAAATTCTGAATAATGAGATAAACTAAGAAATCTTAAGAAAAAGTATAAAGATTGACTAGACAAGCTAAATAGAAATGAAATCGAAGTTGATATGTTAAGAGATGAAAAGAAAATCTTAGAAGAAGAACTTGTTATTTCACAAGAATCTCGTTCTAATATTGCTTCTCAACTTACTATGTTAAGTAGTGAAATTAAGACTCAAAAGGAAAAAATGGCATAATATCAACAAAAATCATGAATTGACATCTACTATTAAAATACTAGAACTAGATATTACTAGTCTTAAAAAAAATTAGGCAATATTACCAAAAATGTTTCTAACTTTAATAGAGACAGAGAAAATCTTTCTAAGATTATAGAAAATTAACAATCCATTAGTAGTAAAATGGGATCAGGACATAACAAATTTACAAAAGTTAAAATTAGTCCTAGACAGTGTAACTCTCTATTTACATATGCCAAGAAGAAAAACAATAATCTTGAAAACCTAGTTTTAAAATCTATTAATAAAAAGAAAACTGCATATCATTCAAAATCTATTATGATTTGGGTTCTAAAGACTGATAATTTTTTGATTAGAAATAAGTAATATTCTTTTATGACTTTCGTTCGTTGGAATAATAATTTTGTTTATAAATGGAATTCTAAATCCTCATGGGTTTGGCTTCGTAAGATCTAACTATTGGGACCCTAACAAAAGAAGTGGGAACCAACATCATTTCTATATTTTTTGTAGGTACCAAATAAGAAAAGAGCAAAATGGATAATTGATAGTGGTTGTTTAAAACATATGATGGGAAATAAAAAAATGATGTCAAACATTATCTACTTAGGCTGAGAATCTATCACATTTGGAGATAATCCAAAGGAAATATCATCGACAAAGGCGATGTAATGATGGTACATCTAACTTACCTCTTATTACAAATGTTTTGTTAGTTAAGAATTTAAAACATAATCTCTTGAGTATTAGTCAACTCTATGATACAGATTTCAAAATTAATTTTGAAAATGATAAATATAATATTTGTGATGAAGACCAAAATTTAGTTTTTGAAGGAAATCATAAAAGAAATATACACGTTTCAAATATGAAAATTAATCATAACATAAATTTATGTTTAATAGCCCAAAAAAATGATCCTTGGTTATGACATAAGTGATTTTGTCACATAAATTTCAAAGCTATAACTAAATTGTCTAAAAATAATTTAGTGAAAGGATTATCAAAAATGAATTAAAAAATAAACAATATTTGTGATGCTGGTCAATTAAGAAAACTAACGAAATCATCTTTTAAATCTAAGAAAATTATTTCTATGTTACAACCACTTGAACTACTACATTTGGATCTTTTGGACCTACTCAAGTTCAATCAATTAATCATAATAAGTATGTATTTGTAATTATAAATGATATTTCAAGATACACATGAATAATATTTTTAAAACAAAATTAATACTTTTGAAAATTTTAAAATCCTTACCGAAAGAATAAAAAATTAAAATTTAAAAACTAAAAACATTTGAAGTGACCATGGTAGTGAATTTTATAATGATTTATTTAAAAATTATTGTAACAAGAAAGGAATTTTTTATAATTTTACATAGAACTCCACAACCAAATGGAGTTGCAAGAAGGAAAAACATAACACTACAAGAATGCATTAGAACTTTTCTCAATAGTAGTAATTTGCCAAAACATTATTGGACAGAAGCTATTGCAACTGTCTGTATGTTCTAAATCGTGTCTCTATTCATCCCGTAGCTAAACACACACCACAGTTAAAGTCTACTAAGGAAAGTTTTAACTCTTGACTCATAGTTTGAGACTTTAATCTGTGCTGGATTAGGAACTTGCAGTCTTGAATTAAGAGATTGAATCTCACTTTAGTGGGCATTATAATGCCTCTGAAGACCCGATTATTTCTTTCACGTCAAATATTCCAAATAAAGGAAGTAAATGTAATGTTAGTTATCTGGTTGAATAATGAGATACTTTGATGGTTTTGGAAAAAGTTTTCTAAGATTAGATTGACATCAAAGGTATTTTCGAGATTAATCTTTAGTTTGTTTATTTTTTGAAATGGTACTTTATATACAACATGTTACTCGAACAACATATCACATGTCAATAAACGTTCAAATCATGTTACGCAAGTTTCGAACTTGTGACCTCTCGCACCAAAGCCGGATCAGTTAACCACTTGGATAATGGTGATTTATAGCATCTTCCAGTAATCTTCTTGAGTAGATGCGATTAAAAAAGAGACGATCCCTGTCTTCATTTTGATTTCAGCACAGCACGCAAGTTTGATCTATATTACCATTCCATCTACCGATTCTCCCTTTAGTATTTAATCTGTTTAGTTTTGCAATAAGAGCACATACAGACATCTTTGGAGCACAACCTTTGTCCCAAATTATCTTTGCCCAATTTAAAAAAGCGCGTTTGCATCTGATTTAATTCCATACCGATTTCTTAGTGAATAGTCCATTGCTGTTAGGAATCCAGTACCAGAAGTATTGTTGCATTTGCTTATGAATAGTTATGCTATGAATTAATTGGTGCATTTGTAAAGGAACATAATCAATATGATTTTTCCATTGATTATCAGAAATTAGCATAGAAACTTTCCTGTTATAACCACCATAGACTGACATTTTGTTCCATCCAAATTTATCAATCAAAGAGGAACCACTAATCCATGGGTCAAACCAGAAATTAGTGTTTTCACCATTAACAATTTTTCTATCAATAAGACCTTATCACCATTGCCTGGCTCATAACAGAGATTTCCACGTGTATGAATCATTGTTGTCCATAGTATTAGTCCAAAAATTAATATTGCTACGGTACTTGTTATGAATCCATTTGGCCCAAAGAGAATCATCTTGAATATATGTCCATAAAAGTTTTGTTGCCACTGCTTTGGCAACTTCATCAATTCTTCTGATTCCAAGACCACCCTCACTTTTTATTTTACAAACATCATCCCAATACATTTTATGAGCCTTGGATTTCCATAAAAAGTTATCATATAAAGAATTGATTTTCTGAATAATCGT
The DNA here is from genome assembly GCA_030765085.1 of Allium cepa. Taxonomy (NCBI): domain Eukaryota; kingdom Viridiplantae; phylum Streptophyta; class Magnoliopsida; order Asparagales; family Amaryllidaceae; genus Allium; species Allium cepa. Next base: position 9,266,048 of record CM060941.1, read on the forward strand.
CATAGGGAATTGGGTGATTTGTAGCCAAAATTATATCATAGGAAAAATAACATTTTTAATAAGTTCTGCTCTTCCACTAATATTGAGCAGCTTATTGTGCCAATGACTTAATTTTTTATTTACTTTGTCTATTAACCAACCAAAATCCCTTGCTTTTAATTTATTGTTGGATAAAGGGATGCCTAATTTCCAATATTGATATTAAAAATATCTGCAATTTGATGTTGTTAGTTGCACCTTTACTAAAAAACAAAGTGGATTTGTTTGCATTAAAATCAAGAACAAATAAGTTCTTCAAATCTTGAAAAATGAGACGAATGCTTTCAGCATTCTTCACGGTAGCTTTAGCCAAGATTAGAATATCATCTGCATATAATAAATGTGTGATCACTGATTCAGTCTAGGATATGGGAATAATATTGCCTTTCAAGTATTCCACATCATTATCTCTTGTCACGTCTTAGCTTTAATTAATAATTAACCATCTTAGATTGTAATCATTAACCATCATCGTCTCTTGTCACGTCTTAGCTTTTATTAATAATTTAACTTATATATATAAAATAAAGGTGATGTGGCAAGTCATGGATTAAAAAAATAGTAAATATATATAATGACATTGGATGTGATATGTATATGGATTTGATGTGATAAATAATTGTTTTAAAAATAATATATATTATATATATAATAATAGAGAGTGATTTGATAAAGCATGGTGATATGACCTCTCAATATCATGACATGTTAGAATATTTTTAAATCCAAGGGTATAAAGGTAATTTGCTCTCTCCTCTCTATCTATAAATACCCACATACATCTCCCTTAGTCATTTTACTTTCTATATTCATTTTTCTGACCTCTCCATTCCATTCATGTCCTCCTTCCTCTTAAACAAAAGAAAGGAAAAAAAGAAATCCTTAGAAAACAAGTTCAAAATCCACTCAAATCTTTCCCATTGTCATCCTAGTTCCTCGGGCTATAACTTTGACCTTATTGCTCCAAATCATGATTCAATTTTTATCGAACCGTATAAAAATCCAATGGCTACAACTTTCGTGTTGACCACTTCCTCAAGTTTTGAGTCTAGCTATGTCAAAAACGCTTGACTTTAAGACCCATTAATACTATGTTTTGACCATAACTTCCTCAAAATTGATCCAAATCGAGTGATTATTTTTTTGAAATAATAGAGAAATGAGTTTCCTAAATCTTTTCTGTTGACTACCTTTTGAAATTCCGAGAGTAAAATGGCAAAAGGACGAGAGCAAGGTGACCTATTTTTGGGTTACTTTTTGGAGTTGTGAAGCTTTTCAAGTTCTAAAACATTTCAAGATTAGGAAAGCTTTAGGTGAGTAAATCATTAACTTTTTGGGAAAGATCTTACCTTTATATATTTGTTGGTTATATGGTTCTATATATATATATATATATATATATATATATATATATGATGTACTTGGATTATGATATGGCTTGGATGTTTTGTGTATGTGCTAACTTGTAGTTTAGCATTTGATTTGAGATTGATGGTTAGGTGATGTATTTGGATATGAATATGGTGATTTAAATACAATATGATGATGATGTGATTTGGTATCTTTCATATATGCTCAATTTATGGTTGAATGGTATGGAAGATAGGAACTTGAATTGTTAGTAAGCAATTTGAGATCTATTTTGAAAATCTAATCGTTTACTAGTTTTGAGTTAGTAAATGTTTTGTTTAAATTCTAACTCTAGTTAAGATTTTCAAAAACCTTTTATTTTATGTACTAAAAGTAATCCAAAGTAAGGTTAAAATTTTAGATGGTAACTTAGAGAAGTTATTCTAAGTTGTTGTGTCCATAACAATAGTCGCTATGGATGCAGTTCGGAAAAGTTTGATTTCGAACTTTTAAAGTTTTCTTTTAAAAATGATTTAAAAACCTATTTTCAAACGTAATTAGCAACACATAAGTTAATTATAACTTGATTAAGTATGTCTAATAATTAATTAATTTATTAATTATCGGTAATTAGATTAAGTATTAAGTAAGTTAGTAAGAAGTTTTGATCAATGATTAATTAAGTTAAAAGGGGTAATTATTTTTATTTAATCAAGTTTAATTATTTTATTTATTATTTAATTAAAGTTGAATTATTCAATCAATTATTATTTAATTAAAAATTAATCTTTACTTAATTAGGGGTTAATTTTAAGTAAGTGTTTATTTGTTTAAAGTTTAATTATTAATTTTATTTTAATTAATTAAGACTTAATTATGGTTTGATTTTGATTATTTAAGATTTATTTAAGCTTTAATTTATATTCATGATTTAATTATTAAAAGTTATTTTAAACTTTATCGGTTATGTTTTAAGTTGGGTTCTTTTCTAAGTGGTTTGATTTTAACCAAAGGATCTCTTGTCTATGATATTAAATAGACAAACAACTGTGAAGAAGTTAGAATTTGATTGTTTGTGTTGAATGGATATTCGTTAGCAGAATAGAAATACCATTCTGCTATAAGGTAATTTTTGGATTGTTTGGACATGCGTTTAGCTAAGTAAATCCCTGTTCTACTATTAATTGATTAAAATGTTTTGGACATCTATTGAGCAAGATAAATCACCGTCTTGTTATTATGTTGTTTAGACATGTATATGATAGTTGATTTGTATTGACATGTTATTCTTTGATCTGATAATTGGTTGGATTTACATATATGTTGTCCCATGTAAATAATTGGTAAATGCCTTGGATTTAAATTAAAATAAAATGATAACTTAAATCAGTACCATTGGGAACGCTAAGACTCATTTGAAATTTATAAAGTATGATTTTGAATTTACTTAAATTCTTTAATCAATTTGAGACTAAGGGTTTATAAACGGTTTTTCAAGTTCTGTAAATTTTATAAAGGTATTTATAAATGATAACTTGTGTATAGAAAGGGGTTCTACTATCGGAAAGGGTTATTAAGGTGTTTTACAAATGATGTTTTGTAAATGTTGTTTATAAAGGAGTATAGAAAGGTTTATATAAAGAGGTTTTAAAATAAGAAAAAGGTTTATAAATCACTTCAAAGATTTGGAAAGAGGTTTATAAATTAACTTAAAGGTTTATAAAAGTGGGTTATAACTTTATTTTGAAAGTTATAAATTAATTGAAATATGAGATGAACTTTCAAAAAGGGAATTTTTGACAAAGGATAAGCAGAATGTTTTATCTAGAAGAATGTTTGGTTATTTAGTATGGGATTGGGAAAGAAGAAAAGTTTGTAAATATACTTATATACTAATAAGATAAGTATATGATTTTGTTTCAAGGCATGAAAAGTAAATGTTTTGGAAATATATTTATAACATTCAGATAGGTGTGTAAATGTTTCCCAAGTATAAAAGGAAATGTAAGGGATTTGGGAATAGTGTTTTGAAAAGATCTTTTGATCAGGTTTTATAAAGTGGTTTTACTAATTAAAGAGAATTAATAAAGGCTTAATGGATCCAATATGGAAATTAAACCATGATTGGATGTCTGTTTATTTGATAGTTAAATAACCAACTATCAAATCTGGATAAAAAGTGACTTTGGAAATATCAAGGAGAAACACGAGAATTATATGGTACAGTTACTGTCGAAGGTGCTATACTGTACATATAAACTCGTTTTGTTCTTCTAGGACGAATGATAAGGAAATCCATTCACAAAGGTTAGGAGGTTAACTCCGCTCTTGTCATTTGTTTGCTTATTTTCTAAAGAAACAGGAATGAGTTTACCAGAAATATCAAAATTTGTTTCGAAGAGACCGAGATCGGGTATGTATCTGAAAACCACTTCGATCCAACTCAAGCATTTCAAAATAAAGACATCTTGAAGCATGGGATTGAAGACGGAGCCACTGATGTGCAAGGGCTGCTTGCTAATAAGCCCAAGGGTGGTTCCAAAATGGATATAGTAGAAGTAGTTCCTTCGGTTTGCCCTTATCCTGGATAACTTGTATGGATGAATACTGGCACTGCATTCCTGCTTGGAGGGCAGTGTTAGCAATCCAAGTGGGATTGCTATTCAGAAAGGTAAAACATAGCATCAAGCCTCGTCAACTGAGAATGACTAAAATAGGAAAGATGTAGCAAGGCTATTTGGGTTGCACCTACTAGGGTATATTGTCACCCTTCTAGATACGATACATCTACATATTTATGGATTGGTTTCACATGATAGCTCGATATGAAAAGGGTTGCAAAGCAACCGGGGTGATGACATATTCGGTTCTATCTAGTAAGGGGTAGACCGGTCTTGTGTTGGCAAGGGTCGTTAGGTACGATCATAGTACATTTTCTAGACATGTACTGTGATGGGCGATACCCCAATAGCCCAGTCACTAGTTGGAATCCATTCTCCAATATGAGCTTTATAGTACTAGTTGTATACTAAATATATGGAATGTGAGATGCAAGAATTTCGGCTATTTTAATTATTTACTTTGAACCCTTAGACATATTATAATATCACTAAATTTCAATTAAATTGTTTTGCTTATCGTAAGGTAAAAACCAGTCCGTGTTTATGTGCGGCATGGTCTTAGAGATGCCATTTATTTTAAAAGAGTTTTAAAAGTAATAATTTAGTTGTTTTGAGTTTACTCACACCAGATCCATGCTTGACCTGAAGTTTTATTTTCGTTCCCTAGAACTCTTGGGTGCTCAAATTTTTACGAGCAGCCAAGTAGTTCAGGTTTCTATGAATGCCTTTTTTGGGGAAGCTTGGAGGAGGAGGCTTCATCGATAGATAGTTATCGTATTGTTCTGTTGTATATTATGTACTCTAAATCTATGTATAAGGACATGCTGTTATAACTGCCCTAAGTAAGAAATTTTATTAGTATGACTCTGATGTATCATTTTGTAAATGACTTTGTAAAGTGTTAGGTGATTAATGTATGTTATTCTGTTGCATTGTGAGATTCCGTGTTTGTTCTTAGTTCTTCTATCTTCTTCTTTCTTTCTCTTAATGATCAGTGTTTTTTGGCACTTGAATACCCGGCATGTAATACAGTGGACGTAGTATTGTCGATTTTAGAAGATCTAAAAGCCATGTACGTTACATCAAGTTTTAAAATTCCATTTAACCGCGATGAGGAGTCTATTTATGATACGTGAGGAAATCTTCATTAAGTAAGCTAATAAAACTAACCGGTCTGATTATATGGGATAAAGCACCAATGACAGATTGAAAATGCATTAGAAGAAGTAGAAAGAACATAGAGAGATGTAATGGAACAAACTAAAAATGGAAACCGGGGTGTTCTTTTTGACAGTAGATCTATTCTACTCGACGGTGACTTTAGACAAAATTTTCCGATTACTGATAAAGTTAGAAGGGAGGCAATTGTTGGATCACAGATAAACAAATCGCATTTATGGAGAAAATGTAACATATTCAAAAAATTTAATTTAAATCTATGAGTAAAATTATTTTTAAAATAGTTGTAGTAAATTAATACGTAGTTGTAAAAAATAATAGTTTTACAACTTATTTAAAAATATTGTTAAAATGGAACTATGACTATCTTTATAAAATAAACAGTACTGCAAAAATTGCACAAATGTGGAAAAATAATAAACAGGGTCAAGATTTGCCAATTTGAACATCATTCAATCTAGCAGCAATTATTCTGTTACTCCAAATAAATAACAAATAACTATAAAGAAGGAAACAGACACATAATATTTATACTGGTTCCACTACCATCAAGGTAGTGTACGTCCAGTCTAAAGAAGAGAGATTTTATTACACGTGAGAGAATTACAAGAGATTGCAAGATAATAGTTTACATACCAAAGCCCTAAATTAGGGTTAACAAGAAGAGACACTCCATTTGGGGATCACTGGCTGAATACCAGGATGGGTTTACAATGAAGTCTACCGTCAATATATAGGCAGTATAAATTCATGTGAGTCATCAATCAAATTACCAAAATATGGTAAGAAGATAATGGAGTCAAATTACAACGGTAACAAATCGCGCAAACATAACAAGTAATTCACTCGTTCCAAAGATGCAAGAAAATAATTCCAAAGCAATGCGATTACGAAGAAAGAAATAATATGCATATCTTTTTGCATATATATTATTCCATAACATGCGCATGCATATATTTCCTTGCCATCTCATTTAAATGCAATCCAATTATTCATGCATTTCCATAATGAACAAACGCGATTACTTTCACTTTTGCATATTTGTTTCCTACTATTTGTGATTTTGTATCACCAAAATTTAACACTCCACCTTGATGCAAAATCACATATCTCCAACACCCCATCTCGACTCAAGTTCTCTTCTCAACATAAAACTCTTCAAATCAAACTCCACCTTCAACCAAAATATCTTAACGAGATACAGACCAAAAATAAATATTTACCCAATGGATTCCGGCAAGGCCACCCCCATCACACCTTGCTAACGAGCTCAGATTATGTCCTCGCCCGCCAACAAAATGTTGCAAATATTCAAAATCAAAAAAAGGTAGATACCAAATTAATCTCAAAGCCACCAAGGACAAAAAATTCTCTCAATCACCAATCCAAATACAGAGCCAAAAAACAAAGCCAATGAACATAACAAGGCAAATCCAAATCTCTGTATACAAGACAACTCTCTCTCCTTCCACATACCTTATCTGCCAAACAACAAATTTTCCATGGAAATCGACATAAGACTCTCACATCAACATTGAGTCGTGAAGCAGATACAGGTTCCCAAGTCTAGATATCTCTTTAGCACACTAAACTTCTTATCACCGAATTTCCAAGATTGGAATGCTTTTCTCTCTCAACATAATCTCCTCCATCTTTAACTTCAATATTGCATAAAATCTCCTTTTCCATCTAAATGAGTAATAGCATAATCACCATCAGATCTACCGCTCTTTCTAGAAGCCATTGATGCACAAATTTAAACAAATCGTCTGGCTTTGATACCAATCTGTTGTGCAAAATTGCACAAATGCGGAAAAACAATAAACAGGATCTAGATTTTCCAATTTGAACATCACTCAATCTAGCAGTAATTATTCTGTTACTCCAAATAAATAACAAATAACTATAAAGAAGGAAAAGAGACGCACAATATTTATACTGGTTCCACTATCATCAAGGTAGTGTACGTCCAGTCTAAAGAAGAGAGATTTTATTACATTTGAGAGAATTACAAGAGATTACAAGATAAGAGTTTACATACCAAAGCCCTAAATTAGGGTTAACAAGAAGAGACACTCCATTTGGGGTTCATTGACTGAATACCAGGATGTGTTTACAATGAAGTCTACCCTCAACATATAGGCAGTATAAATTCGTATGAGTCATCAATCAAATTACCAAAATATGATAAGAAGATAATGGTGGCAAATTACAACGGTAACAAATCGGCAAACATAGCAAGTAATTCACTCGTTCCAAAGATGGAAGAAAATAATTCCAAAGCAATGCGATTACAAAGAAAGAAATAATATGCATATCTTTTTGCATATATATTATTCCATAACATGCGCATGCATATTTTTCCTTGCCATCTCATTTAAATGCAATCCAATTATTCATGCATTTCCATAACGAACAAACATGATTATTTTCACTTTCGCATATTTGTTTTCTTCTATTTGTGATTTTGTATCACCAAAATTTAACATAAACATTGTAAAAAAAGAAAACATTGTTGTTGAAAACATTGTAAAAAGATTATTTTACAACATTTTTGTTGAAAATATTGCAAAAATATTGTTTTCACTATGTTTTTGCTGAAAAAATTGTAAAATGGTTTTTTGTAATTTTGAAAAAATAAACATTTTAAAACAAACTTTGCAATAAGTTATATTTGTGATAGTGTTACCTATAGCCCTATTTTGATCTAGCTCTTACACAAATTTGCTAAGAATTTTTTTTGCACAAAACAAAATAAGGATAAAAATGATATGGAGGTCTATCTCGGGATCTTAAATCACCCACGTTAGAAAGGGAGAATATTAATAAAAATAATAATAATTGAACACAAATAATGGTGATGATAATTCCACACAAACTAACCAGAAGAACAACACACATGATTTCACCTACCACTCTTTATATTGATTTTCAAAAAATAATTATAATTAATCTATTAAATAAAAGTAAATAAAACAAAAAATAGATTTAATAGCCTAATTGGGAATGGAGACTTAATTTATATGGTAATGATTTTTTAGTGTTTCAAGAAGAACAATTAGAAATACCAAATACTTTTCCATATTTTTCATAGTCTTTTTTAGGCTATACTTATTACAGTCAGTTATTCAATGCCTAAGTTAATATGTATATATCAAAAAATAAATTAATTATCCAATTAGAGAGAGAAACAAGCATATCGACATATGTCTATTAATTACGGAAAATCTCAGTTTACTCTTTCCTTCTTTTATATGTTTATTTCCTCTTCTAAATGTGATTTTGTATCAACTAAGTTTAGCACTCTATCTTAATGTAAAATCACATATCTGCAACATATACTCGGTCTCCACCTTCAGCCGAATCGCCTATTCAAAATGAAAAATAAGAAAGTGAAACCATCAAATAAAATACACAAGTTTACCATCTTCAAATCAATCACCACTTACTTCTTCTCAATCACTCCAAATCACAATCTGCTACCATCGCCTACAAGTGATGCATCTCCAACCACGAGATACACTGCATTATTTGGCCTAAAAGCGTTTTTAATACCACAAAGACCTCTATAAAATTTTTAAGGATTTTCCAACTCAACACCCATTTACCACTTGATTTGAGCTCTCTACAGAACCACCATTAATACTTTAAGTATCATCAACATGAAGAACACTATTGAAATATGATCATTAATTCGACCATCAAAAGTAGTGCACACATTATCCTCTCCACCCACCTATGGAATAGTCTCTTAAATAGTCACTCGCTTCTAATTATCGACCACATGACCAACCTGTTTATAAAATTTTCCATCATTTAGTACTCTTCTCATCACAATATGACCATACTGCATCACTCTTAAAACTACAACTAGAGTCTTATAAGTGCGATTATGGTGGTCCAACTGACCTAGAGAAATGAGATTTTGCGAACTAGCAGGTACATGTCTAATGCTCGAGACCTCTCTAACCACACCATCATGCATATGAAATCGAATATATTCAGCATCACAAACTAGTAGCTCTACTCCGTAAGAGGTCCTAATCACGTCGATGATCTTCTCTTAAAAAGAAAAGCATCTCACCTCACTGTGCATACAAAAACTAGCACCAGAATCCATCTTCCGAGGCTTAACATTGCTAACGAGGACATCACAGGGAGTATAACTATCGCTACCTTCAGCTATGCCCCATCATGTGCCGATGTCATTGTCGTTGTGTATAACCTTCTTTTTGTTCCTTTTATAACTTCACATTGTTGCGTATATGACCGTTTCTAATATAATAATGAAAAATGATACTTTTTGACATGGCTTTACCATTAACATTCTTATCTTTTGTATTGTATCTCATATTGATTTCCTTAGCACCATAGCCTCATCTTGAACTGATTTCAAGATTGACCCATTCCTTTTAAGCTCTCCATTCAAGAGACAACTCTAGATAGTATCCAATATGATAGTTCCATTAACATTGGAGTTATAGTTTCATTAATATTGGAATTACTCAATGACACAACCAATGTTTCCAGAATCCTTAAAATTGAACTCATCGATAGAAGAGCCTGTAACTTATCATCAAATATGACATCCATACTTGTTAACTGGTTTATTACATCTTGAAATTCATTCAAATGTTGTGTCATGGACTTCTCTCCATCTAGATTTAACTAAAATAATTTTCAAACAAGAAAAGCCTTACTAGTAGCTCTTTTCAACTGATATAAAGACATTAACTTGTCAATAAAGCCTTCATAGATTTACAACTAGCCATATGGTGAAAAACCCAACCATCAAGGTATTTCTGAATCAAAGCAACTGCTTCCTTTCCAACTTCTTCTATTTACCCTCCTTTATATTTGAGGATCTTTTCCCATCACCTTCAATCGGCTCATGATGATCATTTATATATAAAACATCCTCCATCTTAGGCTTCCAAATACGCCAATTTTTTCGATCCAAAAGCGCAACCTTTGAAAAGAAAATTACGTTGGACATCTCAATAAATATCCAAATCCAAAATTACCCTTAGCCGTGCGATGATCTAGCTTTGATATTATTTTTTAAGAATTATTATTGCATAAAACCTAGCAAATGATAAAAACGTTACAGAAGCATATCCCAGAATCTTATGTCACTCAAGTTATAAGGGAAGAATATTAGATTAAAATAATAATATTTGAACACAAACAACAATGATGATTCCACACAAACCAATCAAAAGAACAACACACAAGATTCCACTCGAACACTCATTATATTGATTCTTCAAAAAAATTGTTTACAATTTGTCCGTCGAATAAAGGTAAATAACACAAAATTTAGAGCCAATAATCTAACTGAGAAATAAGCATATTCACATATGCCTATTAGTCAAGGGAAATCCTACTTGACCATTTCTTTCTTTGGGACATGTATTTCCTTTTATAAATGTGATTTTTTGATCACCTAAATTTAACAGTGCGCATTACTGGAGCTGATATAAGTTGAAAGACTACTTGCTTTTAAAATAATGCCTGTTGTATGCATGAACTAATGAAGTTGTGTTGAAATTACGAGAATGTAAATGGTGAGATAAAATTATGTATAATTGTCTTATATGTTTGATTTTATGTTAGGAAAACTATTTTTGTATAGTTGTTGATTGTTAACTTGGGTTTTCATAAAGGACAAGATTGAACTTTGAAAGAGTTTAATTCCAAGCCTGAAATGTCTAAAATTGTAAGGGTGATGAAAAAAATTGCACCTTTGGCTTTCTTTCCTTTTCTTTAAAAACAAAAAGAAGAAGAACCAACCAATAATTTGCCTAAGAAAATTGAATGTCAATTGTTTAATTTTGATTTAAAGTGTTTCATATATTCATTTCTTTGTATCTAAAACATACTTTTTTGGTATAAACATGAGTGTGGTGAAAGAGATCAAAAATTTCATAATGAGACAAATCATTTAGAAGAGACCGATGTTGACATTGGCTTAAAAACGAGGCAATTCGAGAATGGTTTTGCCATAAATCATTTTGATCATTTTAGAAATAAAAAACTTCAAGTGGTTTGATTGTTTTAACACAAAGCATGTGCAATCCTTACGCGGTCCTAATGTTCCTCAAAAAGAATAAGAGACGTACTAAATATGTTGAAACTGAAGGAACTAATGTATTTCTCTAGAGTTATTAAAAATATTATTAATTATGATGTGAGAAGATACACTCATAGCCCTAGTTTAAACATTGTAAGTTTTATAACATTGTATAGTGGAAGAAGAAAAGAGTTATATTTCACACCTAAGCAATTAAGAAATTGGAAAAACGAGTAATCTCATCCAAATAAATAAGATCAAAGAAAACTTAATGGAACTCCTTTGAAGTATATTTAATGGAAATTGGTTCTTGAATCTCCAGAATGGGCCCCGAGCCTAAAGTAGAAAAAAATGAGATGAACATCCATTAGTGGTCAAACAAGGCAACATGATTACTCTTTTGGTTTGTATTTTTTTCATGAGTTTCATTTAAAATTTCATTTCTTTTTTTTTTTATACCGAGCATCATTCAAGTAGGAACTATGTTTTAAAATTTTGATTTTTCATGGTGGATGGAAACCTTAGCTCTCTAGGGTTTTTTTAGAACTTCTTCTCCTTTGTTTTCTCTTCTTACCTTCTTTTTATTTTTCAGTCTCTATTCCCATTTCTTCTCAGTTTCGATCCTTTACGTCTTTCTCCTCATTATTTTATGATGGATGCCGAGATAGTTGGCGATGCTGCTAGTGTTGATGTTAAAGGAAAACGTATTGAAATGGAGGGTGTAGTGGTTCGGCTGATGCCAATTTAGGTGGATGGCAAAAGGCGGTTAATCATAAGCGAAAATTTGCTTCCGGTGCTTCTATTAGTGGATCATGTCAACAGAACTCATCTTCACATCGATTCTAGAAATTGCCTATCAGCTTAAATGCTAAGAAAGTTTCCTATAGTGATGCTATTAAAGCAGTTCCATGTACATGTTTGAAGAAGGTCTCACTCAGGTATATTGATCCAATTTGTGCTAATGGTAAGAGAGCAGAGGTAAGCTGTCTTCTGATGTTATTAAGCAGGTAGAGAGAGGATGGACTAATTGTCTTCTTCTTTATATTATGGGTCTTAGGCCCTATTATATCTTCATAATTACATTATAAGGATATGGATAATGAAAGGAGACTTCTCCTTACACTCTGGGGAAATGGTTTTTTCGTTATTAGATTTGCTTCAGAGAAATATTGTAATGATATTTTGAGTCAGGGGCTTTTGTTTTATAACAAAAACTTAATTATAATAAAGAAACTTACCCAAAATATAAGGGTTGATAAAGACCTTTTATTATCTTTACCTTTTTGAATTATACTTCTGGGTAACTTTAAGGTATGGGGTGGGTGCTATTAGTGCTCTTGTTAGCACAATTGGTATTCCGATCAAAATGGATTCCCCAATGGCTGATAGAAGCGGAATCACGTTTGCTAGAATCCTTATTAAGATTAAGGCGGAGGCTGGGATTTCATAGGAAATTGAAGGTTCTTTGATGATGGTAGTATTTACAAACATAGGGTAGAGTATGAGAACCCTCTGTCGGGATGTGATAACTGCGTCTGTTTTGGTCAAATAAGTCGCAGTGCCCTATGGTTAAAGTCTTGTTGAAAGTAGAGAAGGATGTTGTTGAGGATATTCAGGGTAATGTGAGCATCAACTATAACACTGTTAGTAATGTTAACGCGCCTCATGATAATTTAGTAAGCCTGGAACTGGAGAAACTTGAAAATATTGGAAATACAGATCTAACGCAATGTTACTTCTCTGATGTAGTTATGTTTCAATACAAAAGCAAAGCGATTATGTATTGTTACTGGGCCTTTTCATATAAGCCCATTTCTACACAATTGTATTTATATAGCCTTGTAATACTCTGCAATGCATTATTGAGTTGAGAAAAGAAAATCAATACAAAACTTTCTGTTCAAAATCTTCTCATTACAAATTACAAATATCAATCATCATTCTTGATCAAATTACACTCAGTGAAGGATTTCAACATGGTATCAGAGCATTTCTAAGCCTAACGGCAATCTTGAAACATTAACACCATCAGAGATCATCAGAAATCATCTTTTGGTGAAAGCAATTTTCAAGTATCTCATCAGAATATCCATTCATCATCTGAGATCATAGGGAACTCAAGGCTACAACTCAAGAAAAACAAAAGAGATGCCATGCCTAGCAAAGAAACTGGCTGCACCACTTTATAAAAACCAAGAAAAGCCTTGAATTCATCACAAGAAAAGGAATCATCACAAAATTCATCAAATATCAAGAGACAGCACCATACCAGAAAAACCCATCATCAGATTCAATCATTTGGGTTAGTGGTTGAACTTACCTGATATTTTAGTGAATTTTCAGATCAATTCTTGTGTTGCTTCTCCTTCTCTCTCTCTGTTAAACTCACAAACAGCAGTTCTTGAATCAAGACTGCACTGATCCCTCCTTCATTTCAACTTTCTGTTTCTTGCTTCATGGCCAATAGCTCAGCAACATCATCATCTTCTGATTTTGATCAAACTGCCACAGAAAATCTGATCAAAACCATAGTTAGCCCACAGAGCCAACTTGTCACAGTTCATCTGGAAGAAGATAACTATCTTCTATGGAAAGCACAGGTTGAAACTGCAGTCAGGGGATATGGACTTGAAGATTTTCTCAATGGGACTGTCAGAATTCCACCAAGATTCATCACTAGTTCAGAAAACACAACAGTTAATAACCCAGAATTTACAAAATATCAAAGACAAGATAGTTTAATCTGTTCTTGGCTACTCTCATCCATAAGTATAAAACTACTACCACAAGTGATTGGCAGTAAAACTGCAAATGGTGTATGGACAACAGTTGAGAGAATCTTCAACTCTCAGTCAGCAGCCAAGGTGATGCATCACAAAAGACAACTTCATAGTATCAGAAAAGAAAACATCACAATGGGTGAATATCTTGCTAAAATCAAAACAACATGTGATCTTCTTGAGGCAGCAGGTCATAAAGTACCATCAACTGAACAAGTACTAATCATATTAAGTGGTTTAAGTGAAGAATATGAATCAGTTGTTGCAGTTATATCATCTCAAAGAACAACACCAACTCTAGAGGATGTACATGCTATACTACTTGCTCACGAAGGTAGACTTGAATTCAAGAAACCTACAGATCCTGACATAACAGTCAACTATGCAGTGGGGCACAGAGGCAGGAATCAATATAACTACAATAACAATAAAGGCAATCCACCTACCAGAGGTAGAGGCAGAGGCAGATACAATAACAACAATAGGCCAAAGTGTCAAATATGTGAGAAAATTGGTCACACTGCCCCAAAATGCTACTTCAGACTCAATATGAACTATACACCAGGTCAAAGTTCAAGCAATCAGAGAAATGGGAGTGCAAACATTGCCCAAATACAACAGGACATAAACAGTCAATCAAGTAGTAACAGGGCAAATAATCAAAATGACATTAACAGATCAGATCAAACAATAGATGAAAGCTGGTACCCTGACTCTGGTGCAACCAACCACATTACTAACAACCTGGAGAATCTAAATCTAGGAAACAAGGAGTACAAAGGTAATAAAACCATACACATGGGTAATGGTGAGGCAGTAAAGATCACACACACTGGTATTGCTTGCATCAAAGGTGAAAGAAAACTATATCTCAACAATCTTTTAATGGTTCCACAGATAAAGAAAAATTTATTAAGTGTATCACAATTTGCAAGTGATAACAATGTATATTTTGAATTCTACCCTAAATACTGCCTTGTTAGAGACATACTAACAAAGGAAATTTTATTGCAGGGTGAAGCAGTGAAGGGTCTGTATAGGTTTAATCTTGTTGATTCAAGGAAAACGAACTCTGACAAATATGTTGAGATGTGTAATTTTTCTGAATTTGCTCAAAGTGAAAAGAAACTGAGCAACTTTGATATCTGGCATTATAAACTAGGTCACCCCAGTGCAAATACTGTAAGGAAAATATTATCAGAAAATAAAATCTCTTTTGATGTTACTCTTCCCTACATCTGTACATTTTGTCAAATGGATAAGAGTCACAAATTATCGTTTTCAGATTCCATGACACAATATGACAAACCACTAATGCTAGTTGCTACTGATCTATGGGGTCCATCTCCAATTTACTCTGACTATGGATACAAATACTATATATCATTTGTTGATGCATGCACAAGATATACTTGGGTATATTTTCTGAAAACAAAAAACGAAGCACCCCAAATCATCATACACTTTATCACACAAGCTGAAAAACAAACCAACCATCAAATTAAAGTTTTACAAACTGATGGTGGTGGAGAATTCAAAACTCTCAATGACTACTTTAGTAAAAAGGGCATTGTTCATAGAATAACATGCCCCTACACTTCTGAACAAAATGGTCTCGTGGAGAGAAAACACAGGCACATTGTGGAGTCAGGATTAACATTACTTGCTCAGGCAAAATTACCTATGAAATTTTGGCCTGAATCATTTAGTACTGCAGTGTACCTGATAAACAGGCTACCAACCAAGGTACTAAATGATAAAAGCCCAATGGAAAAGTTATTCAACATAAAACCTGACTACCACATTCTGAAAACCTTTGGATGCTTGTGTTTTCCCTACACCAGACCATACAACACACACAAGTTGAACTTTAGATCAACTCCATGTACATTTCTTGGTTATGCATCAAATCAAAAGGGATACAAGTGCATTGATAGCAATGGCAAAATATTCATAAGTAGACATGTAGTCTTTAATGAGCATGTTTATCCCTACTCTGATATTAGTATCAAGACAACAGGCAAAGTGTATAATCCAAATTCATCAATACCATCCATACCTGTACACCCATCAGAATGGACTCAGGCAACAACTGAAGATAACTCAGTAAGCTCTGCACCACAACACACAATGTCTACTCAACCAGGTCAGGCAGAGCCAACTGACTTACCTGAAGAAGAGCCAAATTCAACACAAAATATGAGTCAATGTGAATCAAGCACTCAGAATGATGAATCAGGAAACAACTCAAGTCAAGACAATGAAGTATCACACAATGAAGGCAGAATCACAACTGGACATCATATGATTACCAGATCTAAGAGTGGAATTTTTAAACCCAAAGTATACTCGACCATCATATCAGAGGAACCAGAAACATTTGATCAAGCAGTCAAAAATAAGCAATGGAAAACAGCAATGGATGATGAGTACAATGCCTTCATCAAAAATAAAACATGGAATCTAGTTCCTCTACCAAAAGACAAAAATGTCATAGGATGCAAGTGGACATACAAGTTAAAAAGGAAACCAGATGGCACTATTGACAGACATAAAGCAAGACTGGTGGCTAAAGGATACACACAGGAGCATGGATTTGACTTTAATGAAACCTTTTCACCAGTAATAAAGCCAACAACTATAAGAATCATTCTCACAATAGCTATCCACAATGACTGGCAAATCAGACAATTGGATGTAAACAATGCCTTCCTCAATGGAGAACTAAAGGAGGAAGTATATATGCATCAACCACCAGGGTATCAACAGAATAGTAATCTTGTGTGCAGGTTAAACAAGGCCATATATGGTCTCAAGCAAGCACCAAGAGTGTGGTTTGATAAGTTAAAAGCCACCTTATATAACATGGGGTTTCAATCCACAAAGTCAGACAATTCATTATTTACAAAAACTGATGATACAGTCACAATTTATATACTCATTTATGTTGATGATCTAATTGTTACAGGTAACAATGATGCAGAAATCAACAAAATCACACTGCATCTTGACAGAGAATTCTCAATTAAGAATCTAGGAAACATAAATTACTTCCTGGGTATAGAGGTTAAGCAAACATCACATTCAGAAGTCATGCTGTGCCAAACTAAATATATCAAGGAATTACTACACAAAGCAAAAATGACAAATGCTAATCCTCAACCAACTCCAATGATAGGGAGTCAACACGTGTCTAAAAACAGGGGAGAAGTCATATTTAATGATAAACAGTATAGGAGTCTAGTTGGGGCATTACAATATGTCACCATAACTAGACCAGATGTGTCATACAGTGTTAACAAAGTTTGTCAATTCATGCAGAGACCATTGGACCAACACTGGAAAGCAGTCAAGAGAATATTACGATACTTAAAAGGAACACTGGACTATGGAATTACACTGAACAAAGGAAAACACCTTAATATAACTGGTTATGCAGATGCCGATTGGGCGACAGACCTTGATGACAGAAGATCGACCACAGGCTACTGCATCTACTTAGGTGGAAATCCAGTTTCCTGGTGCTCAAAGAAACAAAATACAATATCTAAATCTAGCACAGAAGCCGAATATCGAAGTGTGGCCAGTGCAACAGCGGAAGTCATGTGGATACAGTCACTTATGCATGAGCTACAGATTAATACAAATGGCAAACCAACAGTATGGTGTGATAACTTAAGCACAGTATACCTCTCAGAAAATCCAGTCCTTCACTCAAGAACAAAGCATATAGAAATAGATCTATACTTCGTAAGAGAACAAATTCAAAAGGGAAAGCTACAAGTTAGTCACATACCAGCCGCTTACCAAATCGCAGATATCTTAACCAAGCCGCTTACCGCAAGGAATTTTACTCGATTTCGAGAAGAACTGAAGGTAAGAAGGAACATCACTACATCTGATGAGAAACAGGACAACAACCTCAACAATAAGTCGAGATGATGCTCTGAAGCTGAAGCCAGAAGCCTAATCTATAATCTTTCTCTTTGCTTTGAATGTTTTCATCATGCGGCGGCAAAGAGATTTGGAGCCCTAACCCTAATCGCTTTGAGGGGGGATATTGGAAATACAGATCTAACGCAATGTTACTTCTCTGATGTAGTTATGTTTCAATACAAAAGCAAAGCGATTATGTATTGTTACTGGGCCTTTTCATATAAGCCCATTTCTACACAATTGTATTTATATAGCCTTGTAATACTCTGCAATGCATTATTGAGTTGAGAAAAGAAAATCAATACAAAACTTTCTGTTCAAAATCTTCTCATTACAAATTACAAATATCAATCATCATTCTTGATCAAATTACACTCAGTGAAGGATTTCAACAGAAAAGACTAAGAAGGATATTGATGAGACTACAGTGCAACTGAACCTGATCAAGAACAACGTGCAACGTGAGACGGAAGTTCATATGGAGTAGTTTGGGATCGCTTAATCTAGGAGGAAGGATACCAATGGGGATAATCTTAAAGATTTAAGGAACCGTTCTCTTGCAGCAAAGAAGATGGATCACTTCAATGATGTGGCAGAGGAGGTTGTTTCTAGTTAGGGGTTCTCAGCTAATTCTCAAGCAACAGAGGAGGTATAAATTGAGAAAATGGATGCTGATCATTATACTTAGAAAATTTTAGGAGCCACATCAACACCAGTTCACTCATCATTCGTACTTACTACTCCCAAGCAAGGAACTACGTCATCACCAAATCCATTATCACTCTATCAACCCTGATGTATTTTACTCCTAAAATTCAACGTTTAATAATTTTAAAATCTTCCAGGTTCAGGAGAATAAGTCCGAAGAATAGTTTAGAGAGAGCAAGGTGTATAAACGGATGAGCATATATGATCACGACGATACATATACATCTTTAGGGGATTGTTCAAATTCAGACAAGGACATTAGCAAGCCAGACAAAGTGTAGATAGATCTTATAGTGGAGAAGAATCTGGCTTGGGAGGATGTTGTTAAGAAGGCTATGGAGGTGGGGGGCTACCCAGAAGGGTAGGAGAGTAGTTTTGGAGCAAGAAATTTGATAACATGTGGTGTGTTACTAGTAATGTTGAGTGTTCTTTCAAACGCAGAATTATTGTTATAGTTAATATCAAGATTTGGAAGTTCAGTGTTGTTTCCATGAGCAATAAACACATTTCCTCATAGCTTGTTAATGCAAAGTGGACGTATTTCTTTTGCTCTTTGATTTACGGTCATTATTTTGAAATGTTAAGACAATGTTGTGGGCTAACATACATTTGGATGCTTTAGCTATTAAGAGTCTCTGGATTCTAAGTTAGAGATTTTAATTGTATTAGAAGTTCGTGTGAAAAGTTGGGAGGTAATCTAGTTCCATTCAGCAAGATGTAGGAAATTGATTTATGTATGCTTCGTTCTGGATTATCAAACCTAATGATTGGGGTTTCAAGTTTTCCTAATGGTCGGGTCCTGATAAGAATATCTTCACCAAGATTGATAGGGCGCTAACAGGGAGTGGATTCAGACGTTTTCTTCTTACTAGATTAGCTACCTTCCATCTAGTTCTAGTGATCATGTGTCGATTTTGATTAGGCTAACGCAATCTGATTTTTAACCGGTCAAGCCTTTCAAATTCATTAATAGCTGGACCTTTATGAAGATCACTTTAATATTCTGTGTGATGCCCCAACTCCAGTGATCGAAATATCAGAGGGAGTTTACCGTCCGATAGCTCGGATAGATGGGGACATAAGGAGTGATCTCTCGAATACACTGCTTTGATCAACATAGATACGTTTCATTTGCCAATCGTATCCGAGATGATATGCATCTCATCTCAACGCAAGGAATGGACATGAGTTATAGACTTGAATAATACAGTACTAGAGGCACGATAAAATTTTCATAACTAATAGAATCAGGGTGGATAAGAAAAACAAAATTTATATCATATCTTAAAATATCATACATTATCTCATATATATATATATATATATATATATATATATATATATATACATACACAATTTATCACATAAATACATCATATTGACCAATTCAATGGAATCCCAATATATGAACAAACAGAGTAATTACTCGTCATCGTCATCAGCTCCAACTCTACATCGCAACCAATAAAGCATATACAGTCATATGAAACCTGTTGAACAACCTCAGTCTTTCCCGAGGATTTGTCACAACATAAAACCTTGAGTCAAGTTAGATATCTAACTGAGTGTATAATCATGCAATGAAATATAAATGAATGTATCGTGTTAGGTTCTCTTGGGCTTATACACAAGGTTACACTCAAAAGAAATTCTTAAAACCTCCTTTTTCACAAATCAGTTATAACATCCATGTCACGGCTCTATTGAATATAACATACACATCGCAACGGTAATCAACCGGAATAGCATATCCTATCATTTTATTTATCGGTTGCTTTGTGTTGTATAAATTCATAACAATATTGAAAGCAATCATTTTTCGAGTTAAATAAAGTTTCGACTAATACTTATAAGAAGGCTTAAATCATCTTCTCATCATGTGAATCCCAAGAGGATTGCACATTGATAAATCTCATTTGTGGATTTACCCACTACATAGGCTAATTTGCCCCCGTAAGTCATCCTGATATATTTCACCCGTACACTTCCGGTCTGTTGTGATGTGCACTACACATGATCCCTTAGTTGTCATACCCTTCAGATATCTGGAGGCATGATAAATCTTACTAATGTCATAGTCCACTGCATCGTATATCTCCATCAGTGATGCTACTTCTCTTCATTAGCACTATGTCTCTGACGGTCTTCAGTGTCCTTGATAGCTTTAAATGTCCTGGCAACAGATCGTCTGGACAAAGTGACGAGACACAAGGTCGTCACGATTCAGATTGCGACTCTCGAATCAGTCCGTTAGGGTGGATATTAGCAGTCTAGTAGTCAAATCCTACCACTACAAGGAATATAGTCATATTCGATGACTCCTACCGTCGGCGACCGTCGAAAGCCGTCGAAAATGCCGTCGGTATATAGAACACGACTTTTGTCCATTTCCGACGGAAACGACGACAGATTTGCGATGGTCTCTAATGGCTTTTCCGACGGCAGTTCCGACGTTTTTTTTGACAGTGCTGGCGTCCATGTGGCTTAAAAACACGTCTGAAAACCATCGGTATATACGACCGGTTAGCCGTCGGAAGCCATCAGAATATGTCGACCTATAAGCTATCGGAAGTCGTCGGTAATCTAGAGAATTTTTTTTTCAACAGCCCAACGGTGCATCAATACCAATATATATCATAACAAATCAAAATCAATATATATATATATCAGATATATAAGCTAAAATAAATATCAATATTAATATAATAATAATATAAAACTCAAACATTACCATCACAAACTCAAACATTCCAATCAATACAAACCAAACCATTCATCATCACTCCACAATGTCTAAATCTAACATCAATGTACAATATATACATCCAACATCAAACCCCAAAAATCAATACCAAGCACCAAATGTCACAAATCAATCTCACCATCTCTCGTTGTATATAAACATAAGTTTAAAAACAAAAACTCCATAATGTACCTTATGACTCGTCATTAGCTCTGGAACCACCAAACGAAGGGATTGCTCCATGACAATCCAAATACTCGGCCAAACGCTGATTCAGTTGCTTCATTTGCTGCTCATAGGCGGTTCTGCTCCTACAACTGTGCAATATACTACCGATGCTCATTAATCACTGCGATGTCCTGAGCCCTTTGGTAAGCCCATTGTGATGCCCAAGCCTACAAAATAAGTCGAAATATGTTTAAGTTATTACGTAACTTTTATAAAAATTAAGCAAATTTTACAACATAGTTAATTTTTATAAATTACCGTTTGATTGTCGTAGCCGTAGCGCCTATTTCTCTGGGTCGGGTGCATAATAGAGTCAAAGATCCGTCCTCCTCATGAGTGATCAGCTGCTCCTATCCCGAATGCTCAAGCATCTGCGCATGTGCTTTCATAAATTTTTCCTGCAACGCAAAATCAAATCCAAGTAAATATTGCATAACATTATTATAATAATTTATTACTAACTAATTAAATTGGCCATTGATATTAACTTATAACTTAAAATATACTTACATGTGTGGCGTATGCTTTATCATCCTTATGCTAGGCATACGTGACCTATCCTTCGTCGTTGGTCTGCCTGACGGCATGAGTATGTGCAAATACGTTTATATACGAGACGGAAGCCCCACGTGCTCTTTCCTGCAATAATTAGTGTATATTATTATTGTTCATACAAATTTATATAAAAAATGTAATAACTATTCATAATTGAAATTAATCAATTTACCAGGTCCTCGTGATGATGTTGAAATATTTTGAGCCACCACGGTGTGTGACTGGATTTTTCTGCCTGTTCGCCGAGTTCCTGTCTGGCTCCGCCTACAAATTAAAAAGTAAGATTATCTTTTTACAGGTATAAATTATGTATTCTCTACTGAAAAATTAAGGTGACAACTAATAGACTTACCTTTAACTCATCGCTATCCCACCTTGTGACCCAAACATCCCATGCACTAGCGCCCATCAAGTTTGGCTTCTTACTGGATTTTCTGATGCTCGATGTCATATCCCAGTAATTCTTTGCAATTTTGGAGTTCCGGTGGCATTATCAAAGAGCAACATCCTCTTCTTGCAGGTCTACTGCACTATGTATATATACTGAAAAAAATAAAAGCTATACATTTATATTTAGTCAGAAATTGCGAAGTGATTATATATAACGATATATAATTTTACACTTACCAAGACGTCCGGCTAGATTGTAGCCTCCCGTATCTGGAGGCCAAAAGCTAAGCGCTGCAGATGTTGTAGTCATGCATAGTATTAACTTTTGGTGATAAAATATGGTAATGATAATGGTATCCATTATATTAGAAGCACCTGAATATGAACAAAATCTCAAATTCACAAAAAAAATTAATTATATTTTAAAACAGATTCATATCTAAGTTACATAATCCCATATCGTTGCCCAGGTAAAGATTAATTATAATCATTACAAAAATACGCTAAGAGCGACATACGATGATGCCTCTTTGGTTGATCAAAGAAATATAGTCATATCAGACTTAATAAACAGCAAAAACAAACAAAACAATATAATTCCTAATTTGCTATCCGTCAGCCACCTGCTCGTCTCCAGAAGCTTTATTCGCCAGAAAGACAAAAAACTGAAAACCATAACCCTCAGCCTACTCAAATCAATTATGGCCACTCGAGAATTTAAGGGGAAAAAAGCTTTGAGTCGGACATAAAAGCTGGTGTGAGTAATTCTATTACATCTCGATTTACTGATATTAAGTGGGACCATGCCGCTTAGCGGAATGGGTTTCCCAACACTAATATCCACTTTAAAACATATATTTTGCAAATCCTTTTCTGTAACCAAACTGGTTAATCAAACTGATTATATCAAAATAGCAATATCTTTTATGCTAATAAATGTACTATCTGCCCATAAAACATGTAATAAGTAGACTATTTGTCCACAACATAATAACAAGGTCCGTTATGTTAACAAATGGACTATTTGTTCATAAAACTGGGCTGACTGCTCGTAAACTGGATTAACTATCCAGATCATTTTCTTTGGGTTAACTACCCTTTATCTTTTCCTTGAAAACCATTTCAAAATGATTTAATCTTTTAAATCAGACTTATACAAGGAAAATATTTTCTTAGCTTTACTCTAAGCTATTCTGCCAAGATATATATACTTTACACAAAATAATGTTAATGAGATTTAATAAGGATTAACTATCCTTCTAAAACAAGTTTAACCCATTTTAACT
The DNA here is from genome assembly GCA_030765085.1 of Allium cepa. Lineage (NCBI taxonomy): Eukaryota > Viridiplantae > Streptophyta > Magnoliopsida > Asparagales > Amaryllidaceae > Allium > Allium cepa. Next base: position 9,289,936 of record CM060941.1, read on the forward strand.
TGAAAATACTTAGGCTATATTGCCTACTTAATACATTCAAAATTTTGTTTAAAACCTTTAAACAACCATTTCGAAACCCTTGACGGTAACCCATTTGCTACCATTGAAAGTGATCCTTTCGAAACCATTAAAAGCCTTTCGAGCACATTGAAAAACCATTCCTTTCTTTTCTCCGAAAGCTTCAAAATATCAGACAACCTCCTTTAAAACCTTTTAATATTGTCTTTCGAAAACATAGGAAAAATCCTTCCATTCAACCCTTTCGAAACCCTGGGGAACCACCCCTTTCGAAACCATTCATCAAAACCTTTCTAAACAGTCAAAATTTAATCTTTTCGAAAGCACTTTGGGTTCAATTTAAAACTTTTCGAAACCATTAAAAAACATACCCCTTCGAAACCTTTGCCATTTGGATTGTGCTTTCAAGTAGAGCAAAAGGATCAGAAACTCATTAAAGTCGAAAACATTTGTTTCGAAACCATTTAAAACTATCTGTTTCGAAACAATTTAGGTTTTACTTCAATTATAGAAAAAGGGTCATTAAATCATTTAGGTCGAAAGCATCGGCCTAGAAACCATTTCCTAAGTAATAAGTGATGGTGTCGAAACCATTCCTTCGAAAGCATTGGAGAAGTGACCATATTTTAAACATAAAGCAACCCTTTCGAAACCGACTTGGTTGAAAGATAAAAAGCAGCAGTAAAAAGGCTTCGACATAGTCGAAAGCACTTATTTAAAACAAAAGTGCACCTAATTGAAACCATTCCTTTTAAAACCATTTGACGCAGTCGAAAGCATCTTAGTCGAAAGCAAGCAGGCACATTTTCCTTTAAAAATCAAAGACAAGCCCCAACCCCTTTGGAACACCTGTTTTTGACTTCCTACCTTCCGCTTTTATCCAATTCACTACATATCAGTTCCCTGATACCATGTGAATTGGTTTCGACTGTGTTGGAAGCGAAGATGTGGATGCGGAACCTGGTGCTGACGGTGTCGAAACAATGAAAAACATATAGCAAATAGTTGTTTCCACCTAACCTTCCTTACATGTCTAATTGTGATTGGTAGCCCCTTTCTTTACCAATAAAAGTACTGCAATTTTTCAAAAGTGTTGTCGATTTTTTGAATTGATAGATTTAAATTATTTTTGCAAAAAGCCCATTCTCCTTCCTTAATTATATAAAACATTTAAATCCCATGCCTTAAATAATTTTATATAACCATTAAAACACTTTGAAAAATTCTACAAAAATTCCAGAAAATCTCTTTTAATATGCTTTTGAACATATAAAAATTTCAGACCCCGATCTTTTATTTTTTACTTGAAAATAATTATTAACCAAAATCAACATTTTACTAGAAAATTCATATAAATTCCACATAATTTCAGAAAATTCTAAAAATTGAAACCCATTTTAAAAATAGTATTTATGATCTTCATATGAATTCGTAAGGCATTTGGATGTCATTTTATAGGTTCTCACCTTAAAACATATCATAAAATCAATATGAACATACATAAATCATCAACATATATATATAATAATTCCATCATTCAGAAACACGACAAATCTATGCAAAATATTTGGCATTCGTTTAAAAACCGAGAATAATCAAAGTTTGAGATGTAAACATTATTCACCTTAGCTTTAGAAATTGAGATGTGGATGGATTTGATTTGAATTAGCTTCTTCCTTAGATTTTCTTCCTCTTTTCCTTGTTTAATGGTGGTCGGCCTCTTTAAAAAAAATTCTTGATAAAATGAGATGGACATGTAGGGGTACACGGCTAAAGGGTTTAGGGAATAAGAGTGACCTTTTTTTTATTTTACCCCTCCTCTATTTCAATTTACACACTTATTTTAATTTATTGTTTATATGGAACGGCTTCCCCTTAAATCAAATCTCAATCCCTTAATCAACACATATTTTATATAATTTCGATAATTAAATATCTTAAATAATATTACCAAAAATCTTGGGTGTTACAGACTCCCCTCCTTAAAGAATTTCATCCTCAAAATTATGATAAGATACACAACAAATAAAACACGAAGGTAAAACATACCATCAAATAAGTTAGGATAGGTATCTCCAATCCTACTCTCAATCTCCTAGGTACAGTCCCTGTCGTCATTGCCTCACTGGACTTTGACTAATCTGAACATCTTGGTTCTATGCCTTATCTCATCTCTCGCAACAATACGAATTGGCTTCCACACTATAGTCAAATCTGGTTCTGCCACTAAATCATCTAGCATAGTTGGTGCAATAGTAGTCTCCAGGTCTCTAACACACTTTCTAAGATGAAAAACATGAAAAACATCATGGACTCCTGCTAAAATGCTCAGTAACTCAACTCTATATGCGAGTTTCCCGATCCTTTCAATAATAGGAAAAGGTCCAACGAATCTCGGTGCTAACTTTCTTCATTTTCCAAATCTAATGACACCCTTTACGACGATACTTTAATTAAAACCTGGTCTCCAATTGAGAACTCTAAACCTTTCCATCTCTTATCTACATAACTCTTCTACCTAGACCGAGCCTCATTCATTCTAGCTCGAATGATCTCAATCTTTTTTGCAGCTTCTCTGACCACATCTGGACCAATAACCAACCTTTCCCCGATCTCTAATCAACATATGGGAGATTTGCATGGCCTTCCATGTAAAGCTTCAAATGGTACCATCCCAATACTAGTCTGATAACTGTTGTTATACGAAAACTTGACTAAATGCAGATAGTCTTCCCATGATCCTTTGAAATTTGATACACAAGCTCTTAACAAATCTTTCAAGAATTTGTTAACTCTTTCTATTTGCCCTTCTTTCCACGGATGGTAAGCGGTACTCATATTGAGCTTGGTTCCCAAAACTTCCTACAGACTCTTCTAGAACTCACTAGTGGATAAAGGATCTCCATCACTAACTATGCTACTAGGAATTTTGTGCAGTCTAACTACATTCTTCCTAAGCAGCTTTGCCAAAACATGTGCCGTTTTGGTGGACCTAACTGGAATAAAATGGGCACTCTTGGTCAATCTGTCCACTATGACCCATATAGCATCATTTCCTTTGTTCGACCTTGGCAACCCATCAATAAAATCCATGGAAATAGAATCTCACTTCCATAGCAGAATATCTAATGGTTGAAGCAATCCACTTGGCTTCTGGTGTTCGATCTTTACCAGTTGGCAAATAAAGCACTGCTTTACCATAAACCAATATCTCGCTTCATTCATTCCCAAAAGAAACTCCTCTTCATATCCCGATACATCTTAATACCTCTCGGATGAATAGAGAACTTCGAACGATGGCATTCCTCCAAGACTTATTTCCTTATGTTTCCCACATTTGGAACAAATAATCTTCCTTTCTTTCTCAACTTCTCATTCCGGTCAAGACTAAAATCTTTCAAGTTATCACTCTTGGTTCCATTTCTTAACTTCCCAACCCGTTCAGCTAATACCGCATCCTCTTCCTGTTTAGAGGCAATCCTTTCGATCATCACTGGTCAAACTTCCAAACAAAATAACACTACGGTTTCTCCGCTAAACCAATCCTCAAATCTCCACTACACTTTGCAATCCACGAATGCTTCCACATCTTTCTACTCAGTGATCATTCCCAACACTGCATTCTGACATTTCCTACTAAGTCCGTCGACAGCCTTGTTTCCTTTCCTCGATGTGTACTCAATCCCAAAAGCAAGCGTGGCGATCAACTCTAAACACCTTCTCTGTCCCATGTTTAACTCCTTTCGAGAGAGAAAATACTTTAGGGACTTATGATCTGTATATAACTCAAACCTTTCTCCCAAAAGGTAATTTCTCCACACCTTCAAAGCAAAAATCAACGCAACCAATTTCAAATCATGTGTCAGATATCTGACCTCATGCGTTCTAAGCTATCTAGTAGCATAGGCAATCACTTTACCTCTCTACATCAGCACAGCTCCTAATCCTGTTACACACGCATCGGTATAAACCACCAAATCCCGATTCCCTTCTGGAACAACCAACACTAGTGCATGGGTCAATAAGTGTTTCAAACTCTGGAATGCTACCTCACACTTATCGGTCCACACAAACTTCACATCCTTTCTTGTTATCTTGGTCATCGATGACGCTATCCGTGAAAAATCCTTAATGAACCTCCGATAGTAACCAGCCAACCCAGGGAAACTCTTTATCTTCGTCACTGCCTCGGGTCTCTTCCAACTATTCACTGCTTCAATCTTAGTCGAATCTACTGAACACCCTTCCTCTGAGATTACATGACCAAGAAACTTCACTTCTTTCTTTCAGAAATAACACTTCAAAAACTTTGCCTTCAACTGATGCTGAGCACCACTCTAAGATGATCTCCATGCTCTCTTTCATCCTTAGAGTATATCAAGATATCATCTATGAAAACCAATACGAACCCATCCAAGTCATCTCGGAAAACCTTGTTCATCAAATCCATAACGAAAGTTGGCGCATTAGGCAGACCGCACGATATAACCAACCATTTGTATGACCCATATCTAGTCCTAAACGCCATCAAAGTTATACTATCCTCTACTACCATGAGCTGATGGAAACATGTCGCCAAATCCAACTACGAGAATACATTGGCTCCACTCAACTGGTTGAAAAAATTATCAATCCTTGGCAATGGATATCGATTCTTTACCGTCCTTTCATTCAACTTACGATAATCGATACATATCCTTAACGATCCATCGGGCTTCTTAGCAAACACTACGGCTGATCCCCAAGGCGAATTACCTGACCTGATAAAATTCTTGCCTTTCAATTCCACCAACTGCACCTTTAACTCCCTCATCTCTATAGGAGTCATCCTGCTTGGCGGGCTACTCACTGGTTCTCTCCTGGTAGCAAATCCATCTGAAACTAATGGCTCATTTCGGTGGTAATCCAACCATAGGATCAAATACATCTGCGAATTCCCTAACAACGAAAACTCGACTCAACTCATCTTCTGATTCCATAGCACCCAACAAGGCATTCACCTCACCGTTAGAACCTTCTACGGTACAAACAATCATGTCGCTACAATCTGGGTGTCTAAGCTATTTTTCCTATCCTGGCAAAATATCCTAGCATCGTACCCGCTTAACCAATCCATACCAAGAATAATCCCGAACCCCACAAAATCAAACACGTGCAAACTGCAAATAAAAGTATGACCTGACAGTTCAAACTCTAACTTGTCACATCTCAACCCTAGGGTTGCATATCCTACTATTGGATTCGCAACTCGTAAGGTGGTAACTAAATATGTAGGTTCTAGGTTAACTTATCTATCAAACATCTAGATATACAAGAACGCGATGCACTAGTATCGAATATAGCGCTAACAAACATACCATGAATCTGAAGTGTACCTTCCAAGACTGCCTTTCCTTTCTCTTGAACTGTTGGCTTAGAAGCAACAGGTTCTAATGCATACACCTTGCCCTTTTCATCCTTTGCAAGCTCCTTGCACTGGCTCTTATAATGGTCAATCCAGTCACAGTTGAAGCACATGATATTCTTCTTTCCAACCATCTCCTTAGCCTTCCCAACACGACACTCATCAGCAGAGTGCCCCTTCCTGTCGTACTTGAAGCAAACAATCTCAGACTTCCCCTTCTTCGTTGCTCCACCCTTCTAAGCACCTTTCTTAGGAAAATACTTCCTCTTCTGATTCTGTCCAACCTTGTGTTCTTTAGCCTTACACTTCTCTAGAGAATCAAGAATCTCCTTATGCCTTAAGCCCATCTCCACTACAAAGTCAGAAGGTCTCTAATATGAGGTAATGTGGCCCTAGCTAACTCAGGCTTCAAACCCCTAATGAATTTCTCATTCCTCTTCAACACTGTATCCACTAAATCATACCCATATCTGGCTAACTCCTCGAATTTCTTCGCATCCCCTTGCTCTAACTCTGCAAACTTTCTGATTAGCGCAGACCATGTCATTGCAGACATAAACCTTTCTTGGAACCTTCCCTTGAATTCCGTCGGTGACAAAGTTTCCTCATCCACACTGGCCTTTACACTGTTCCAACAAAATAAGGCGGCTCACTGAAGCTGTCTGGATGCCAACCTCCTCTTCTGCTCATCATTGAGCCCCAAGTCTGCAAAGATTCTCTTATAGTGCAACAACCAATTTTTCACTTCTATAACATCCTCTGTCCCAGAAAAGGCTTTCCTCCAAGCTTAGCGTAATCTCTGCTCAGCTTATCATAATGGTTAACTAGCGGAACTTTCGGAACTTCTGCCCTGTAGCATCTCCTCCTACCATTCCAACTGCAATTCCAGCCTACATCATATTCACATAAAATAGATACTAGCTTCCATCCCAACTTGTGGGACTCCAGCACCTACATTCTCTGCTTATGCCCAACCTTGGTTCTCCTTGTACTAGGTCTGGCATTTCCTTCGGTGTCCGCCCCTCCTGGGTTAACTCTTCCTCTTCTACCTTCCACATCTATATTCAAACCTTATGAGATACAGGAAAATAACCAACAAGGATAGGAAACTAGAGATAAAGCGTACACTTATATATAGCAACAAGTACACTACTAAAGCGTTATCTCATACCCCAATCTTACTCTAATTCCTTAGGATTATGTTTCAAAAACCATTTTTAGTTTAAAGTTTTTCATAAACCATGCTCTGATACTAAGTTGTTACACCTGTATCTAAAGGCCAAAAGCTAAGCCCTACAGATGCTGCAGTCATCCATAGTATTAACATCTGTTGACTAAATAAGGTAATGATAATGGTATCCACAATATCAGAAGCACCTGAGTATAAACAAAATCACAAATTTCCAAAAAAAATGTTTTACTTATTACACTACAAAACAGATTCATATCCAAGTTACATAATCCCTTATCATTTCCTAGGTAAAGATTAATTATAATCATTACAAAAATATGTCAAGAGCAACATATGATGATGCCCCCTTGGTTGAACAAAGCAATATAGTCATATCAGACTTAATACACAGCGGAAATAAAAATAAAATCTAACTCCTAATTAGCTATCCGTCAGCCGCCTGCTCGTCTTCGGAAGCTTTATTCGCCAAAAAGACTAAAACTTGAAAACCTTAACTCTCGGCCTACTCAAATCAATTTTGAGCACTTGAGAGTTTAAGGGGAAACAAAAACTTTGATTTAGATATAAAGCCTGGTATGAATAATTCTGTTACATCTCGATTTACTGATATTAAGTGAGACCATGCTGCTTAGTGGAACGGATTTCCCCTCACCGATATCCTCTTTAAAACATATATTTTGAAAATTCTTTCAGGCAACCAAACTGGTTAATCAAACTAATTATATCAAAATAGAAATATCTTTTATGCTAATAAATGGACTGTCTTCCCATAAAACAGGTAATAAGTAGACTATCTATCCATAACATAATAGCAAGATCCGTTATGCTAATAAATAGACTATCTGTCCATGAAACTGAGCCGACTGCCCGCAAAATGGACAAACTGTCTGGATCGTTTTCTTAGGGTTAACTATCCTTTATCTATTCCTTGAAATCCTTTTAAAAATGATTTAACTTTTTAAATCATACTTGTACAACGAAAAAAATTTCTTAGCTTTATCTAAGCTGTTTTTCCATGAAATATATACTTTACTAAAAATAACGTTGATGAGATTTAATAAGGATTAACTATCCTTCCAAAACAAGTTAAAACCCCTTTTAACTTGAAAAAACTTAGACAATATTGCCTACTTAATACATACGAAACCTTTGTTTAAAAGCTTTAAACAACCCTTTCGAAACCGTTGAAGGTAACCCCTTCAAAACCATTGAAAGTGACCCTTTCGAAACCATTAAAAGCCTTTCGAACACATTGAAAAACATTTCCTTTCTTTTCTCCGAAAGCTTTAACATATCATACATCCTCCTTTAAAATCTTTTAAATATTACCTTTCGAAAACATAGAAAAAACTCATCCTTTCAACCATTTTGAAAACCTGGCTTTCGAAACCATTCATTAAAACCTTTCGAAACAGTCAAAACTTAACCCTTTTGAAAGCACTTTGGGTTCAATTTAAAACATGTGGAAACCTTTCGAAATCATTCAAAAATTTACCCCTTCAAAACCTTTGAAATCGTCTCAGTCGAAACTATTTGGATTATGCCTTCAAGTAGAGCAAAAGGATCAGAAACCCATTAAAGTCGAAAGCATCTGTTTCAAAACCATTTAAAACTATCTCTTTCGAAACCATTTGGGTTTTACTTCATTTATAGAAAAAGGGAGTTTAAATCATTTAAATTGGAAGCATCCACTTCGAAACCATTTCCTAAGTGATGAAGTGATGGTGTCGAAACCATCCCTTCGAAAGCATAGGAGAAGTGCCATATTTTAAAGACAAAGCAACCCATTCGAAACCATCTGGGCTGAAAGGCAGAAAGCGACGGTAAAAAGGCTTCATTTAGTCGAAAGCGGTCATTTAAAACAAAAACGCAACCCAATCAAAACCATTCCTTTTAAAACCATTTGACCCAGTCGAAAGCTAACTAAGTCAAAAGCATCTTAGTCTAAAGAAAGAAGACGCATTTTCCTTTAAAAATCAAAGCGAAGCCCCAAACCCTTCGGAACCCCTGGTTCCAACTCGCTACCTTCCGCCTTCATCCAATTCACTACGTATCAGTTCCCTGATACCATGTGAATTGGTTTCGACTATGTCAGAAGCAAAGATGAGGAGGCGAAACCTGGCGTCGATGATGTCGAAACAGTGAAAAACATGTAGCATTAGTTCTTTCCATCAAAGTTGTCTTACATATCTAATTGTGATTGGTTGCCTCTTTCTATACCAATAAAAATTACTAAATTAGAAGAATCTTGTTCAATGCCCTCGTCATTTGACGTAGCACTTTCAAAAGATAAGTTCGCATGGTCACTAAAATAATGACAGATGAACAGGTAAATGCTTCACTACATTAACGAAAACCAGAGAAATTATTTTCTCCAATTTGTAGAGAAGCATAGGAATTTCTTCCTCAAGTTTACGTAGATGATCAACTTTTAACGTGTTGAACAAGTTCCTTACAAAATAAATTAAGTTATGTTACAACCATCCAAACTTTTGTGGGCAAGAGTTCTTTAAAAGCTACAGGTAACAAGTGTTACATCATTACATGAAAATCATGACTTTTCATCCCACTCAGTTTACCGTTCTTATAGTCGACACATCTACGCATATTAGAGGAAATCCCATCAGGAAAACTTAATACTTCCGCCCACTCTAAAAGAACTTTTACTTGGTTATTGTCTAGCTCATAACATGCTTTGGGTTTTTTCTGTGTCATTTGGCTTCATATGAAGCTCAGGATGATTGCATATTGCATTTATATCACGTCTTGATTTCAAATCATCTATAGTCTTTCCTTTAACATTTAGAACCATGTTAAATATATTATCGAACGTATTTTTCTCGTTGTGCATCATGTCGATATTATGACGAATTAGGAGGTTTTTCCAATAAGGCAACTCCTAAAATATAATTTGTTTGCGCCAATTATGAATCATCGATTTACCTTGAATTTCAATTTTTTGCCAGTTTCATGTATCTTTGGACAATCCTTTACAAGGTCCTAAATATCTTCGCTTGACCAAACCGTTGTCCGTCGCAAGGTATCGAGTCTATTACTTATAAGTTTATTTATCTTTTCTAAAAGAATGATTAATATGGAGAAAACACCGATGACAGTCAAGTCATGAAATTTTCTTCCCATATGGTAAAAAAATGCTCATGTTTCTTCCATACAATAAGGATAAGTTAGATGACCAACCATACTCCAACCCGAAAGCATTGCACACGTAGGAAAATCGCTTATAGTCCATAACAGAGAAGAGAACATACAAAATTCTTTTTTTTTGAAATGCCGTATGTTTCAACACTTTCGAACTATAATGTTTCCAACTCTTCAATCAACGGTTGTAAATATACATTGATTCCTTGTGTCGAATCATCGGGGCCAGGGATGACAATAGTGAGAAATATATACCGAGTTTTCATACACATCCACGAAGGTAAATTGCAAGGTGTAATGAATATAAGCCAAGATGAATATTTTAAACCAAATTGAGAGAACGGTGAAAATCTATCTGTGCATAAATCAAGTCTAACATTACGGCTCTCCGCTGCGAAAGCGGGGTATGTCTTATCAGAATGCTTCCATGCTTCTGCATCAGTTGGGTGTGTTAACGTACCTTCTTCCTGTGTTCTCACACGGTGTCATCACATATAATGTGCGGTTACAGAAGATGCATATAGCCTTTGAAGCCTAGGAGTGATGGGTAAGTAATGCATATGCTTGTACGGAACTTCCTTTCCCTTCTTTTTTCTTGGTTTGTATCTTTCCTGATTACATATCTTACAATTACCAAGATTGATGTCTTCTTTCCAAAACAACATGCAACCATTTTTAACATGTACCTATTTTTTGGTATGGCAAACTAAAAGCAGACATAAGCTTTTTAAATACGTAATGATTTCAGCACATTAAATTATTGGGTGGCATATGCCATTTTGCAGCTTGTACTATAGCTATAACCCGGCTTTTGTGAAGTTGTATTTTGATTTCATCGCAATATATCTGCAATTACGGATATTCGAGTACCGCTTATACAACTATCCAAAAGGGGTTTCTTAGCAGCATCCAATAAATCATTAAAAAAATTGCTCCAATACTTGGTTCTTCTTCAACATTAACATTGTTACCATCAACTTCTACAGTAGGAAACATTAAACGTGGTGCATCTTCTACCATATCTTGTATGAGATTCATCGAAACAATTTCAGTGCCACCTCCTCCTCCGAATGTACGGGATTAGGTGCTATAATTAAGTTTTCCATGACGATCCCACACAAAATAATTTGGCACGAAAACGTATTTGTGCAAATGAACTATTACCATATCCGGTATCAAATGCCTCAATAATTTGCACCTACTAAATGGACAATAAATTTCTTCGTCGTTTCCATTATTACTTAAAGCGAATTCAATAAAGACGTGTACACCATTTTGAATATGTTTACTTATTGAGCCTTCAATTTCTCTTCTTTGTTGGTACATCCAACTTCGATTGATAAAATAATTGACCATTTTTCCTAGTTTAAAACATAAAAACGTATTAATCATTTACTTGTTGATATTTTATTTTTCAATTAAATCATATGTTTAAATTTTCTCAAATATATAATATTATTCTATTTAGTTTTATTTTCAAATGGATTTACACAAATTATTATACGAATATAATCTACAATTTTTAAGTTATTGTTTTACACTTTGATGGTTGGTCATCCTGCTTCCCATTAGAAACATAGCAGTAATTATATTTTGCAAATCATCTCATTTTAAACGATTCAATAAAATTTCGGCAGCACTTCCCCTTTTTTCACTGTATCGTACACATGAGCATGTACGTTAGATCTTGTATAATCGTACGTTTTGAGTTCGTACGTTTTGAGTTCTCAAATAAATGGTCGTACATTTTGAGTTCTACGATCACACGACGCATTCAATCGCAACGAAACGCCTCTGCATACGTCACGTCATTTTTATAGATCCAATGGTACAAATCATGCCTACTGAGAGTGCACTCCGGGATGCTAATTTAATGCATTTCTAGATCGTTTCGGCCATCGGATCGTCCGATGTTCAAATAAAGCAATCATTATACTCATTTTAATTTGTAACATCAATCCGAACTCAATGGAAGTGGTCTCGATTCCTAATTCAATCATATGCGAAAAATCATATTTTTGGGCCTTTATTTGATTAACGATTAAAAATTTAAATCAATTATTTAAACATCTAATAGTTAAAAATATGGGTCGTTACACATTTCAACTATGCTGATAAGTATTAAACGTATAAAAATGAATTCAAGTTATATTATACATGTTGGTAATGTATATATATAAATGATCAATTAGTTTTATGCTAGCCAATATAAAATACAGCTTATATTCTTCTTTATACAGAAAATGATACTAACTATAAATTATTGTCATTAGATGGGTTGTTAAGTGAATGGTAATAAGTTTCAATTACATTCACATGAATTACCAGCATCATCTATTAGATTTACAAATGATAAAAACATGGATTGTTTAGTTATTTTGAGACTTGTTAGAGACTAAATTAAAGACCAGAATTTTGTCTCTAACCAGTCTTAAACCTTATAGACCGATTTGAGATCGAGTTTCCGTCTCTAACTCAAACTTTTTAAGACTGCTTTTTTCAGTCTCTAATAAGTTTTTATTTGGAGACTAACTAATTTCAGTCTTTATTCTTTAGTCTTTACATGGATGTTTTTTAGTAGTGAATGAAACAGTGGTGTTGATTTACTATATTTAGGTAAGTTTAATTATTTACACGGTAAGTGATGTTTAATATACAATTTTGACTGCTTACTATGCTTTTGTTGATGAAACGAAGACTTAGATTGATGAAGATGAAGTAGGAGGAATGATGCGTCCCTTAATGGCTTCAGATTTTCAAGAGGAAGAAAATGAATAGTATAGTGGTTTATGTGGGTTATACTGTGATACTTTAAGGCTAAGTAGTCAAAAGGCCAAAATATAATTATGATTTTGATAAGGATGAAAATTTGAGGACCAATAACATTTTTTTCCAATTTATTATAATTTCTTTTAAATGGTTTCCAACCCCTAACCGCTATTCAATTACTAATTAAATCCATTCGAGGTGTTTTTATAAATTTCATTTTACATCTATAACGACTTTTATTTTATTAAACTGTTACTTTTCAATTTTCAGCTATATAAAACAATTGTTTTATTTCCAAATAATTCAAATAAATGGTTTTATATTGAAGATAAATCTTTTTTTAATAATAAATAATGATGGTGAAATAGTTCTCAAAATTGGTTCACAAAAATATATAGTTCGATGAAAAACAGAAATTGTGACCAGAAACTGTTTTCCAAATTTTCGATGTTTCATCGTATAAAAGTTGTTTGAAATGTTGTGTACACATTTTTGTGTGTGTGTGTCTATTATATATTCAAATACATAAAATGTTATAAACATAGATTAGTAATTTAATTAAGGTTAAGCGTAATTAATTAAGTTAAGAAAACGATGATGTGACACTTTGGCAACTATAATAAAGAAATAAAAGAAAATGTCACATCGGGGGGACATAAGTTGACATATTGGCAACTTGAGTACAAGCATTAATGGCATGGTGGCTTGATGTTATTACATGGTGAGGTGGAGGGTGGTGATGTGGCACCCATTAGGGTACTATCAGCTAATAATTAATTGATTACGTTTTAATAATTATTAATCAATTAAGTGTTAATAAGGTTCATTAACTTTCATTAAGTAAAAATTAGTTACTAATCAATTACCTTTTAAAGGATAAGATTAATTTTAATTAACAAATTATTAAGTATGATTAATTTTTAATTAATTATGAGTTAAAGTGTATGATTTACCTTTAATTAATTACCAATTAAATATAGGGCTAATTATTAATTGATTATTTACCATGTGTTTAATTTAAATTAATCGAGGTTTTTAATTTATAAATTATCTATTAAAGAGTTAATTTATTATTTAAGACTTAATTGAAGATTATTTAATTGAGATTAATTAATATTAAATTATTAATTAAGGTTTAAATGATTATTTAATAATTAATAAAGGATTAATTGGTGTTTAATTATTTATTTAATGATTAATTATTGTTAATATTTATTAAGGTTTTATTATTTATTTATTATTTATTAATTTATAATTAAATTAAGTTCAAATTTAATAAAGATTAATTATGATTAAATAAAGAATTTAACTTGTAATTGAGCATTTAAAAGGGAGTTTTAATTTTTAAATCCTTTGTTTCGAGAATCAAATTGTTTTAAAGGTACTTTTTTTCAAAGATGGGTTTGTACATAAGGGATTCAAGTGTCGATACCAATAAGTAGACAAATGACTGTAACTGAGTTATGATATGATTGATTTGTGTTTGTGTGGACAACTATTAGCAGAATAAACCCTGTTCTGCTATAGTGTAATTGTTTTGTTGTTGTGGACACATGATAACGGAATAAATTTCCATTCTGTTATAAATTGATTATTGATTGTAAGAACATATGTTAGTAGAATAAATCACCATTCTACAATATGAAATGAATTGTTTGGACATCCATGTAGTAGGACAAATCACTATCCTGCTATTATGTTATTTGGACATATTTATATTGGTTAGTTTATATTAACATGCTATATTTCTATTTTGGATATGAAGTGTATTCACATATATGTGACTCATGTACATAAATTGTTGAAAGACTTGAAAATGAAATTGAAATCAAATGATAACGTAAATTGGTACCATTGGGATTGCTAAGCCTCTTCTTGATTTTATTAAGTGTGTTTTGAATTAATTTAAATTCTTTAATCAATTTGGGGTTTGAAATTTTATAAATGATTTTCAAGTTATATAATTATTTTATAAAGGTATTTATAAATAATAACTTGTTTATATAAAGGGTTTTACAAAATAAAAAGTTATATTTTAAGTGATTTAAAAATGATATTTTGTATATGATATTTTGTAATGTCAAAGATATTTTATAAAGGAAATTTGTCAGCGTTTTATACATGGAAAGAGATTTTATATATCATGTTAGAGATTTTAAAAAAGTAGTTTAAATCTAGTTTGAAGATTTGTAAGGATGTTTAAAATATGAAGTGAACTTATAAAAATAATTTTTATGAGGGATAAGTGAATGGGTTTTATAAAGGGAATGGGTTTTGTAGTAAGTGATGTTTTGAAATGGGAATTTCTTGGCCATTTAATTTGTGAATTCGAGAACAGGAAATTTTCCAAATGTTTTTGGTAAATACTTATATTTTGAGATAAGTAAAAAAAATTTCCACGTACAAAAGAAATGTAAAGAGTTATGGGAATAGTGTTTAAAAAAATCTTTTGATCAAGTTTTGCAAAGTTTTTTAACTAATGAAAGATTGATTAATAAAGGCTTAGTTGATCCCATATGGAGTCAAATCAATGTTGAATGATTTTTTATTTGATAGCTAAATAACCGACTATTAAAATCTGGACCTAATTGTAACTTTGAAATATCTAAAAACACGTGAGTTATATAACATAGTTATACCCATTTATGATGTACTATGCGTATAAACCTCGTTTCGTTCTTCTAGGATAAATGATAAGGAAATCCATCCACGAACGTGTAGGAACCGAACTCCGCTCTTATCTTTTGTCTGTTTATTTCCTAAAGAACCGGGGTTGAGTTTACCGAAAATATCGAAAGTTGTTTCGAAGAGACCAGGATCAGATATGTTATTCGAAAACCACTTCGACCCAATTCAAGCGTTTCAAAATGAAGATGTCTTGAAGAATGGGGTCGAAGACGAAGCCATTGAAGTGCAAGGGCTAATTGCTGCTAATCCTGATGGTGATTCCAAAACAGATGTAGTAGGTATAATGCCTACGGTTCCGTTCAAACTCAGAACGGACTTGTATGGATGAATGCTATCAGCACATTGTCATTGGAGGGCAATGAGCATTCTAAATGTGAATTTCTTGAAAGATAAACGTAGCCTCAAGCCTCATCAACCAGGAATGACTGAAAATCAAGGGAGATGCAGCATGGGTAAGTGGGTCGCACCCATTAGGGTATGTTGTCGCCCTTCTTGATACATCTACATATTTATGGATTGGTTGTGCATGAGACTCGATAAAAAAGGGTTACAAAGCAATTGAGGTGATGACATATTCGGTACTACCAGTTAGGGGTAGGCCGGTCTTGTGTTGGCAGGGGATCTAGGTGGGTCCTCGGTAAATTTTCTAAACGTGTACCGTGATAGGTGGTACCACAGTGCCTAGTCATTGTATGGTATTCATTCTCCAATAAGCACTGTACGGTTTTAGTTGTATACCAAATATGTTGGAATGTGAGATGCAAGCATTTCAACTATTTTAATATTTTACCTTGAACCCTTAGACATTATTATAATATCATTGGATTTTCTATAAAAAGTGTTTTGGTTATCGTAAGGTAAAAACCTGTCCGTGTTTATATGTGGCGTGGTCTTATGAGATGCCTTTGATTTTAAAAATGTTTTAAATATAATAATTCAGTTGTTTGAGTTTACACCAGACCCATGTCTGACCCAGAGTTTTATTTTCTTTTCCTAAAACTCTTGGGTGCTCAAATTTTTATTGGCAGCCAAATAGTTCAGGTTTTCTCTTGAATGCATTTTGGAGGAGCATGGAGCAGGAGGCTTCATCGATAGTTAATTATTACCTTGTTTCCGTTGTATTATATGTATCTTGTATCAATTGGGTAGGGTTATGCTGTTATAAATGTTCTAAGGTAGAATTTTATTAGTATGACTCTAAGCGTCATTTTTGAAATAACTATGTAAAGTATTATGTTGATTAATATATGTTATTCCATTGCGTTGTGAGATTCTATGTATAACAACCTGCATATTTTACAGTTATAAATTTAAATTTTTTATTTAAATATAGCATCGCTGGTTGAATTAAAGTACGAAATGTGATTTTTTTTTTGTAAACAGTCGAATCAGGACTCGAGACCACTTTCATTTAGTTCAAAATGGCATTTACAACATGTGTTGAGTATAAACATTGCTATGTTTGGAGTTGATTAGGATTTTGGTATTTTCATTTAGGCTTTGGGTTGGGTTCTAGCCCATTAACCCAATAAGAGACCCAAACTCTTCTGCCAAATAGCTTCTACTCCACTCCTCTTCATTCATTCATTCGTTCCATTTTCTAAATTCCTAACACTCAAGCCCTAGGAAGAATGGTGGGAAGAGAAAACTAAAATTCCTAAGCCCTACTTTCTCTTAGGAATTCAAGTTCTAGTTCTAAAATCAAAGAGAAGCTTAGCTAAACATCCTCTTCATCTTCTCGATCTCAATCCCTCTTCAATTTTCATAATTTCTTATGACCTAACTTAGGAAATATTTGCATATGATCTAGATTGGAGCTTTTAGAGTTGGGATTGAAATGGAGTTGATCTTTCCTTGTTTTAGAGCTTTTCAATTGTTGTTTTTGAGTTTAAAAGTGAGTTCTTGAACTCTCATCTACGTCTATAGCTTTCATTGTTGTTAGGTATGAATTTCTAACATTTATTTCATGTTCAATTACTTTTGATTTGAATTGGTTTGGCGAACTTTCCAATTTAGATATTTTGAAATCAAAATCTTTAAAGGTCTTATCTTGAAGGTTTACAAGTTTTTTGGGGTGTATCGAAGAGCCTATAGGGCTGGGTTGTCGCTTGGCATAAATCCTTAGCCTCCGTCGCCCGTCCGATCGCTTCCGAATTGATTTGGCCAATATTGACCTAGGCATATTTTTGCCCAGCATAGGCAACCAGACGTCTGGTTGAAAAATCCAAACATTTGGTTGGGGCTCCTAAGAAGAAAAAAGAAATGATAAGAAATAAAATGGTAGAGCCTAGGACCAGATGTCTGGTTAAACCTAACCAGATGTCTGGGAGGCTACATGAAATAAAAAGAAAAAGGAGAAAAAAATATAAATTTCCAAAACCCAAGGTTAGACGTTTGGTTAAACCGGTCAGACGTCTAATTCTATTTAATTTTGCCTATTTTTCCTGTTTTTGAGTGGATTTTCAATTTTTATTGTTTTTGTTGATCCAATTAGTTATTGTCATTTATTATCGACTTTGATGAGTTCTTTTCTGGATGTTTGGGAATATCCATTTGATTGGATTTGATATCGAATTTTATGGTTTTAATTCACGTCGTCGAATTGAAGTTTGGTGATAGATTGTTTTTATAGTCATTTCTATGATTTGTCACTTTAAAATACAAAGATTTCTACACTAGTAGTAAATACTCAAACTCTTTTACAAAAATGATTTCAACGTTACTTTTAATACAAAGCTCGTTTTTAAAACCGTTTTTCAATCTATTAGTATTAAAAAACCTTTACCTCATTCGTATGAGAAATCTATATAAACGACTTAGTAAAACAAGAGGTATAAAACGCTTTCGTTTACTTCGTCGGTTAATTCTTGGACTTGTTCGATTGAAATCTCATGACAATTTGGATTGCATTGTTATCAAATATATATCTATATGTTTTGTCATAATATGATTTTCATTGGATATTTGAGAAAACTTGAGATATTATATGATTTTCATTGTTATCAAATATATATATATCTGTGTGTGTGTGTGTGTGTGTGTGTGTGTGTGTGTGTGTCATAATATGGTATTAATGATATCATTTTTTTTCATATCTCTTATCCTCTCTCATCTTATAGGATATTTTTAGCAAGACTGATCCATTTATTATTTTTCATCTTAAATAATGTTTGGGTCAGACCAAGGTGTTTCAAGTGCTTCTACTTGACTTCTTAGCAGGGACTAGCTTTTGACTTTTGGCTAACTACTTTAGCTTAGTATTTTTTACTTTTATACATTCGAGATAGAGACTCCTTGATGTACATTTATTCTTTTGTGATGTAGTGGATCTTGCATGACCACTATTTTGATGTACACTTCTATGTTTTATATTTATATCTGATCCCGCCTTAGTGATATGAATATCTGTAACTGATTTATGTTATGCTTATTTTATATTTGTTTCCAAAGGCCACAGAGCCACTATGTAGTAGCTTTGAGTTTGTATTTGATATGTCAGATTTTTCTCTTGTAATAAAATGCATGTCATACTATCTGACTTATCGGCACTCGTCCAAAGAAATAACTCAGATGGTTGCTCCTCAATAACCTTATTCTTCGTGCTAGTCGACGGTATTACCTCGTAGTGTTCATGGCTAGTATGAGTATAGAGGTTGGGCATCACACTATAATTGTTTAGTTTCTTCTATCTACTATCTCCTTTCTATCCCCTAACAATATGTCTTTCCGACACTTAGATTTTCGGCACGTGAATATCATGGATGTATTAGTGTCAACTTCTAGGGTTCGAAATCCCTAGACGTTATATCTATTCTCTTTACCATCTTCGACTTGTAAGAATATTATATTTGATTATGGGAAGAATTTCCTGAATGACACATTTGACGTTCTAGAAGTAAAGAAGGTCATATTTCATGTTAAAGATAGTACAGCAACCGAGCCAATGGTTTTAATGCAAAATTTTATAAATCTCATTGGAACGTTCTCAAAATTTAACTTTTGCTAATGATTCGAGAGGTTTTTGATGCAAGGAGAATTGTGAAGGAATGCAATCATACTTTGATTTTCCTGATTCATTCCGAAAGTCAAGGTACCAAATGATGTAATGGTCATTGAAGAGATGTGAAGGTTAGAAATAAAATTTTAAAAAAGATCGTGGGAAACAGAAGAAAATTAAATGGAATAGTGGGTTGGTTGTTTAGTTATCCTTAGTTAAGTCACTCCGTCTATCTCTATTTGTTTATGCATTTGTGATGAGGTGCTCCATTTTCAGCCACTTGATATATGTTCTAACCTTTAGTATGTGTTCTCGATTGAGCTGTAACATGACATTTGAGTGGGGTATTTGAATGAGGAAGTTGGTTGAATAGGGAATGCATTTGACTACGAATAGGGAATTAGAGCCGAGCATTTGAAAAATTATAAATTGCTCGAATTCTTGTTCAAACCGATTCCATAATATAGAGCAGTTTGATACGATCGCAACACAAAAAATCACGTCTCAAACTAATCTCATTTGTCAAAGTTTTTAGAAATTTACAAAATATAAAATTTATTAGTTAACATAATTAACTCAGCGAATGGACTAAAAATTTTCATTCTTCAGAATGGGACATTTGCCCCGTTTCAATTCCTTCTCTTCTCACGTGTCAGAAGCGTAAAATGCATCACGAATGGAAATAAAGTAAAATAATACCGCAAACGGACCCTTGATCTCATCAATTCTTTACCTTTCCTTATTCAGTTACAGAGGAGGAAATTTGTTACATAGATGAGTTAATTATATTTTAGAAGTTAAAACTAGGGTATTGTTATTAATACTTCAGATTTGGATGTGAGGAGGTCATTTTGCTTCAAATTTTTTTAATATGAGGATACTAATCAAACTTGCACCCTCATAAAATTATAATCAGATTGACCTAATAGTCATTTCTTTTATTTATCCTAATTTTCCTTTAATTTCCATTAAGATTTAATCGAATATCATTAATCAAATGATGGAGAATTAAAAGCCACATCCAAATTGAATTAGAAATGGCAAATATACAAGGTTGATTCTTATTTGAAAAAGCATTCAACCTAGTAATTTTAAACCCTAATTTTTACCATTGCTAAAAAAACATGTAACAAATTAAGTTTGGAAATTAGCTATCCATAACCTTCTCAATAAAACTTGGATCTAATTGTGAAAATCGAGATGAATTTTATTCTAACCATCATTTTCTTTCTCAAAAAATGACGGAAAAGAGAAAGTAAAAGCAAGTGTTTAAGATGTTAATGTTTTTACTAAGGACAAAAGAGATAAAAATATATATTCTGTTTAAGTATCAAAAGTTGTTGAGTGGCCCGCGAAAAAACTAAAAAAAAATATACCATGTTCTCGCCAAGTATACACATCTTATTATTAAAATTTTCTGTTTATACCCTTCTCTAATAAAAATCAACTCGTAAAAAAATTTCACCATAAATTGGAGTATCAATAACATTAACCAAAGAATTTCATCGTAAAAAAATCATTCTGGCAAAAGAATTCCACCATAGAAATAATTAATCCAGTAGAATAACATGAAAACATAAAATTCAAACCTCTCTTCTACGTAAGCATGCATTTTCAAATTTAAAAAAAACAAACACATAAATCCAAATTTTACCTCTTTCGATTCCAGTAGATTTGTATTAGCATCATCTCAATCCATCGACTAATACATAAGATTTGTGAATTTACCTAAAATTCGATTATTAAGGTTTATTTGATAAAAGGAATAGAAGAAAGAAAATATAATGCGAGATAAATAGATGGATAAATAACAAAAGGGTAATTTTGTCATTTATTTTTTTAAAATTTATAAGGGCTACCAAGGAGTATCATATGTCTAAATAGAATTAGCCTTAATTTTGTATGGGATGCTTATAAAATTTAGCCAAGCTCATTACCAATACTCGAGGGAACGTAATAACACTACAACAAAAATACCTTTTCGCAACTGCCAAAAACAGTTGTAATAGGTCTATTACAATGGGCGATCGCCAGTCTTAATATCCGGAGTCGTAATAGAGTTGGAGATTTTTACAACTGTCATCGACAGTCGCAGGAGCAGTGGTAAAAAAACCTTTTTACGGCTGCTTTTGACAATTGTGGTAATGTCTATCATAACTGTTACATTGATAGTTGTTATGGGTCTTTTTTACAACTGCTAATAGCAAGTTGAAATAATACCTTTTGCAACAGCTTTCGTAGTTGTAATAGATTCATTTACAACTGTTATTGACAGTTACAGTAAATCTTTTTGCAACTGATACCAATAATTGCAAATCATCTTCCGACAACTGCCATTAACCATAAATTTCACAACATTATAATTAAAACCGATATTTCGCTAATAATAACTACAATCGTTAACATTACTTGAAACAACACGAACCATTCACATTTAATAAAAGCTAAAACTATTCAATTTTACACTCATTTTGATTCATAATTCTATTACAGAACATAACTAAACCCATAACATACGTCAATATAAATACAGATACATACTAATCAAAAGAGATAAATTCCCCATGCCAAGCAACATGTTCCCTATCGCTTATTCAGCGTTGAACCTGAAATTGAATATACAATTAGTAAGATGCAACTCTATGCAACAAAATTAATAACATATAAAAATATGCATACATGAATGGATCTGTCTCGTAAATTGTATCCACAAGACTGACATCCTCACCATCCACCCTGTATGATGATAGTAGCATTCTCTACCAAATTGAAATATGATAGCCAATTGTTAAAAAAATAATTACAACATAATATTTAATAAATATGAAACTATATGCGCAATAAACACCAGACACAAATAATAGTGTAACGACCCGGAATTTTCAATTCTGGAAATTCCAGATAGTTAGAAAGAAGAAGAAAGAGAAAGAAGAAGAACAAGACACAGAAACCTCACATTCGCAGCGGATCAAAATATAATATCACATAATAATAACAGTTATACAAAGAGAAACTGTATCTATCAATTTTCATCGATATATCAGAGTTACAACAATTTACACAATAGTGGACATATACAATTTAACATATCTCAGATATATACAATATCATAGTGGAACTCTCCATACGTTCCTGCCATCCAGCTCGCCTCTTGAGTTCCAGAACGTCCTTACCTGAAAATTTGTAATACTCAGTCTGACCCGAGCATTACATCAAAGTAACACCCGGGTCAGGCTAGAAACCAGCGTGAGTAAACTCACCTAACATGGAATACAAAAAAAACATACGTCTTATATAAACCCGGGGTAACTTATCAATTTACAACTTCACAAAATACTATAGACATCACCTATTTCACAAAGAAATTTTTAAGTACCGGAACTTAGATTATATGGTCCAATTCACTTAAATCATTCCATTACACCTATTGATTTCACGTAAAAATTTATAAAGAATCGAAGTGGTTTCGGGTATTACTAGTACCCGACTCCAGTCTCTTCGAATTTCAGTTCTTCTCAACACATGTCATTCAAGTGAAATACAATTCAACTTTAAATTAAAGGTGTCAACCCTTTGCTTAGCAATTCCTCATTGATAAATAACCGCATTATCATTGTCCATCTATAACACATCATATCGCGAACCATTTCATATCAGGGTATCAATCAATTCAGGGCATTTAGTCATACATAAGCAAGATAAATCAATCCCACCATCTCGAATCAATTACCTTTAAGTCCTGCTTATTAATAAGCGTAACCTAATTGATTTCCATCCCAAAATCATTCATCTTAGTTAATCCTTCCTGATTAATTATTCTTTAATTATATTACAATTATCATCATTGGCTAATTACTTTCATTAAGTAATTATACTTAGCCAAACTCCAAGAATGTTTATCCTTAATTAATCAATTAAACTTAATTAATTGTATTCATTAATCAACCATTATTACTCATAAACAGTAATTACCCCTCTGTAATTACTTAATTAATTGTTAATCCCTTTTTGATTTATTACACCAAGAATTCTTTCTTAATTACTTCTACTGAGTAATTACCCTTTATTACTTTCCATTAAGTAATTCCTTTTATTACAGCCCTCAATTATGAATTATCTCTTAATTATTCACTTAATTAATTCTCAATTATTGATAACCTTAATTATTGATTCATAAAACTTAATTACTCATTTAATTATCACTAATTATTTAATTAACCATTAATTACCAATTTAATTAATCATTAATCTTTACTTAATTAGTTAATTACCATTTTTGGTTAATTGACCTCAAGTAGTTAATTAAATACTTATGTTCAAATTGATTTAAACACAAGATTATAATTATCAATATTCAATTACACATTTATTAAATCTTACATTACTTATTTAATTAGAAGTATAAATTAATTTCCCTTTTAATTTACTTACACATTATATTACTTATCATCTTACTTTATAAACTTTTCTTGATAAATTTAATCAAGTCTTAGCTTTAACCTTGCCAACTTTAATAACTTAATTTATACTGACTTAGTTCAACATTTGACTTAAGAAATAATTTTAAGCTAACCCTTGAAATCACGGCGCTAGCTCGAGCAAAACTCGGGATTTTCCCTTGAACTTTCCCGCGTCCCTTCTCGCTTCTACTCGTATACTTCTTCCACTCTCTCTCTCTCTCTCTCTCTTTGTTAAGTTTAATTATAACAGCAGTACACAAACCCATTTACGTACCTGGAACCCGAAGTTACCCTCCATCATACTCGAGTATCACTCGAGTCGAACCAAACATGAAGCCACTGCCACTTCCCACCGCCGTGCACGTGCACACGGTAACAACGACGTCGCCACTCCCGGTCACTCGCTCCACACATCGACAATCGTCCAAAAGTTCAACCCCAACCTTCGAATCAACGTCACGAAGCACAGAGGGAAATTGAAGCTTCCGGTCAAAACTGGAACGCTCGTCTTCACCAAATTCCACTTCGACACGGCCATCCCGACCACCAGAGTTGTCACGCCTTCACTCACGCCTTCCTCCACATCTAAGACACGTCCCCTACAAATCCTGTCGAACTCGATACAACGAGGAACACGCGTCGTCTAAATTTCCCTAACTAGTTAATACTAGGGTTTAAAACTTAATTAGCTTATCGCCAACACCGTGACGAACCGGAACTCCAGCCGCTATTTTTCCTGACTTCATCATCAGCCATGCTAGCATCGTGCCAAGTCTCAACACCTAGTGCAACTCCGGTCGCCAGAATTTAATTAAAACACATATTCTGTTCAACTGTAAAATGCTCTGTACATATCAAATTAAAAATCACAATTTTCATCTTAAACATACTATTTCCTAAAAATGATTCAAGTTATACTATTGAATTAACAATTTATGATATTCGAATTTAACATACTTTAAAAAATTTCCTGTAAAACTAAATTTTTAGAGGCAACCCATCACTATCTTTCTGAAAACAAATTTTATGTCTTGGTTTATGTTCGAACACACTTATTTGGTTTATACTCTAAACCTACCAGTGCCTTAATGAAAATATATTGAATTCTTTTTGCTAAATTCCCAATTCTGTTATAGAACAGAGAAAGAAACAGGCATATTCTAAACACACAGTAAAATCATACATTTATATACACAGTTGCTTAAATACTTTAACATGCAACACTATCATTATCAAGAATTTCACATCATTACTTCCTACTCCTAAATCATGCAACAGATTTAATCAAATATAGGATTGTTTACTCACCTTAGATGCAGTTGAACAGAGGAGTTTTTGAAATGCTTTAATCTAGATTTAAAAATGTGCATGCCTTTGTTTTTATTTCCAGAAAACTGAATTGTTTGAAACATCAAGACAGAAATGCTTTGAAGTTTGATTTGTGTAACTGAAACAAAGTGATGATGATCTAAGACTTTGAAAACCTGTTTGGTTCCAGGTTTTGAGAGAATGGTTACAAGTTGGTGACATTTCTCTGGTTTGAGGAATTTGTTACGATCTTTAACTTATTTCTGGTTTTAGAGATGAACTCAGATTTAAAACAGCAAAAGAAAACTCGCAGGCTTTAAAACTGGAATGATCTCTGTTTTGATTTAAGGAACAGATCTTCTGGTTTGCTTGAAACAAAGTTTGATTTTTTGAACTGCTCTTTGGTCTCCAGGTTGTAGCCTGGTTTGAGATGATCTTTGATTTTGAACTTGAGGAATATTTCAGGTTATGGTTTCTTAGTGGATTTCTGAAAATAGTTTGCAGGTTTGTTCTTCTTACATTTTTTTTTTGAAAAGAAAAGGAAAGTGAGAAGGAAGATAGGAGTTTTAAATAGAATTTTATTTTGATTTATAAAAATTTAAAGAAAATGAAACAAATTATGACACTTGTCTCATATCTTATTTAATTGCTTAACACATGTTACTTAAGAGGTTTAAAATTTAAACACTTGTCATAACTTATTATTATATTATTTATAAAAGATTTTAAAAGTTTTAGAAATAAATTTCCTAATTAAATAGATACATTTCTAAATTAACAAATGCTTTTCCAACTCTAAATAAATAAAACCTTTAAAAGAAAATAAAATAAAATCCCATTTTATATAAATAAAATATTATACATATATTTTAAATCCAAACTATTTTTAAAATATCTATCTTTTGAATTTTAAGTCTAAGTATTCAAATTCAAATTAAATTTCAAAAATAATTTGTTATATATATATATATATATATATATATATATTTTAACAAACACAAATCCAATTTGTATATAATAATTCTGTTTAAAATCTATAAAAATATATATACAACACATTATTATTATTGGTTGGAAATTAACAATTTTGCCTAATTTAAAATAATTTAAAATGGAGATTATCATATTTGAATTTGTTCAATTTATAATCCAATATTCTATCAATTGACCCAGTTTGTTAATCAGTTACAGATGTTCAAAAATTCGGGTTGTCACATTCCTCCCCCCTTTGAATCTTTTCGTCCTCGAAAAGGAACGAAGCCAAAACTTATTTAATACTTAAAATTAGATAAATCACTTTTTGATCATTTTAAAATACTTTAAAGATCTTTATAATATTGCCAAGTTAGTTTTATAAAAATACTTTTATAACTCGATGTTTCAACCAGTCCATCCTTGTTCTCATAGAAATTCGGTCATACGTTGATCAGGGGTACGACTAAAAATCTATAAGTACTTAGTAGACCCGTTTCCAACACCCAGTGAAAATACTTGAAAAATAATTTTATTGAAAATATTGAAAACAGTTTTTGAAAATAGAGGATATATCTTTGGTGAGAATGCTCTGGAAATCATCACTCCCATCCATGGTCGCAGTTAACCCGATGGTTACGTTGCCATCCCGACAAAATCCATATATAACTGTAGGCCTCCGCGCCCCTCGATTACACCATGGAACCCGCTACAGATCGCAGCTACAATTGGGGTTACGTAGCTATCACAGCAAAAACACATATAACTGTAGGCATCAGCGCCCTCGAATTTCGCTGCCAAAAGAATGAAACTTCTCCACTCCACTTGACCATAGATCGCAGTCTACCGATGTTGCGTTGCCTTCCCGGAAAAATCAAGTGTAGACCGTTGACACTCATCCTCCACACGATTTTCGCTATGGTCCCCATAGTAGATCGCAGTGACATCGAGTTAAACTGTCGTCACAGCATAACCCAAATGCCCCTGTAGGCATCAGCGCCCTCGACTTTCGCTACCCAATAATCCTCAGGAACTAGTTTGTCCGGACTCCTCACAGGATCAACTTTAGAACCCCCCCTTGGGGCTCAAGGCAGCACCACCCGGTGGTACTACTAAGAAGTCCATTCTAAGGGAGCGCCTTTTTCCCCAGAGCCATCATCAAAACATTTTATACTATATATATATAGTATCTTTAAATCATACACCTAGTATGATCTCATACAAAGCTCCTTTACACAAAATCGATTATTCCAAAATCGATAATTCTCAAAATAGGCTTTCCAAATTTAATATTGATTTTACCAAAAAATCAAAAGCCTTTCCTTCTGGCAAAAGATCCAACAAGGGAAGTTTTATCTTATAAAACAAAGATTTTTAAAACCTTGTTTACTCAAAATCAAACATTCAAATTTGATTACTCTTTTCAAATTCATTTTCATTCGAATACGTACGATGTACACATATCATCCGTATGTTATACCAATCTGATCGCTCACTCGATCACACAATTTCACTTCCAAACTAGTATCGTTCACCCGACTTCCTAGTGCGGACACAGACCTGGTTTCTTGATCAGAAACCGTCATTCTCCTTGCATAGTCATAACTATGATAGAGAACATCCAGAACCAATCAACAATCCATATCCAGGTTCGCCGTCGAAAATCGAGTGAAAAATCCTACTCGGATCGATATAACTATCTCGAAATTATGTGCTCAAATCTGGATCAAATCATTATGCGAATAGAATAACATACGTACACCCTACGTATTTACCTTTATTGGTTATTAGCCAAATCAATTCTATTTCTATTCACATTCACTTTGATTTTCATACACTTACTCTCAATTGCTTCAATCCATTTGGATTACCATTTCTATCCTTATCTCGATTGGGTATTTAACCAATAACAGTTTGAACTCCAACCTGTTTATTTAGAAAATAGCTTGAAAATTTTAAAAATAGATAAGTAGTCGGAAAATAATTATTAGTTTGAAAAATAGGTGTAAAATAGTTAGAAAATAGTTAAAATAATTATAGAAATTTTAGATAATCACAAAATAATAGTAAGATAGTAATTAGTTTTGTAAAACAGTTGAAATATAGTAATTAGTTTATAAAACAGTTGGAAAATAATTAAACAGTTTCAAAAATAATTGTAAAACCAGTATAAGATAGTTTGGCTTTTAAAAGAAAGGTTGTATATATAATGAATAACTTAGAAAAATAGGTTTATATTAAAACAATTTATATTAAAAATAGTCCAGAGTCAAAACTGTCCACTTCCCAATCTCCATTCTCCATCAATTCAATTTAAATTTCCTCTTCCATTTAAATTGGCCCAATTCCAATTTAAATAACTTCAATTTCCATTGAAATCTATTTAACCCAATTCAAGTTGAATTTCTCAGTTCTTTCCAAATTTAACTTTATTCAACCTTCATCTCAAATTTTACTAATTCAAATAAATTTCAATTGAACTAGTTCCAATTTCAATTCATTTCAACTCCAAATTGAATTAATCCCAATTTCAAACTCCATTTCCAAATCAAGTTGAATTATTCTTGATTTCTTCCCAAATTCAATTCAAATTCCGTTTGAATCTTATACTCATACATCTTCAATCACCATTTCAATTAATTCAAATCAAATTCCAAATTTAAACCATCTCAAATTATATAAATTCGATTTAAATTCACTAAGGTTGATTTAACCCTTAAAATCAAGTTAACCTTTATTAAAAGCTTTTAAACAATTTAATTTCGAGTCAATTCTCAAAATTCCATTTAAGTTATCTCTATAATGGATATATTACCACACTTCACTTCTCATTTATTCAAACGAATCCAATTGACAATTTAAAGATTATTAATAACAATAGGATGATATCATCCAATTCATCTTAAAACATTCATCAATTTCCAATTTCCAGTTCTCAAACCCATTTTGAGATCACACAAACTCCCAATTCATGTTGATCATTCGAACTTATTTAACTTTTTTTTTCCAAGTTAAACTCAATTCACTTAATCCAGTCAACCTTACCCAATTTGAACTTCCTTTTCAAATTTTGAACTTCTTATAAATAATCTTCCCACTTATTAAGTTCAAAAACTTAGCATTTCGGGTATCACATCTTATTCCACATTCAAAACTCAACATTTAGAGTTTATTTTCAATTACCTTTGATACTATGCATATCCACATGTATACATATTAACTTCTTTTACATACCAAGTTATATTTAAAATTTTAAACCACCTTTGGTTTTTAATTTAAACAAATAATTTCAAACACCCTTGTTTGAAATAGGACCCTTTCATTTGAATATATTAAATAACATCTCTTATTTTAAAATAAGATCACAAAATAGTTTGAATAATATTATCTCCTTTAACATTTCGAAATCAATTCAAATATTTTGAATTTAGAATTCAAACTTCCCAATTTTAAATCCACTTCAATTTCCATCATTTCTAATTTACAAGTTATTCTCATCCAATGGTTATTTCCTTAAAACATTTTATTGTTTAAAACAATCATCCCATTATTAAACACAATAACCATTCAATTTCCTGGTTTGAAACCAATTCTGATTCATCTTATTTTGAAATTCTTTCTTAACTTTAAGATTTTAATATAAGTTTGAATCCATTTCAAACTTATGCTTATTTAATTCCAACTTCAATTTGGTTGCATTCTATTACTTCTTAATTTAATTCTTACTATTACTTTTAATTTAATTTATACTACAACCAGTTTCATTAATATAATAGATAATCTATTTCTTATATAAGATTCATTTACTTTTGAAATCTTTTAAAAACCTTTATATAAGAAAATAACAAGTACGCTCTCTCATATTATACTCAACTCATTCTAGGGTACCACTTACCCTATCCTTAATGAGTAATCCCACCAGAGCCAAGGTTCTCGCTTAACCTTCAGCTCTGATACCAAATGTAACGACCCGGAATTTTCAATTCCGGAAATTCCAGATAGTTAGAAAAAAGAAGAAAGAGAAAGAAGAAGAACAAGAACAAGACACAGAAACCTCACATTCGCAGCGGATCAAAATATAATATCACATAATAATAACAATTATACAAAGAGAAACTGTATCTATCAATTTTCATCGATATATCAGAGTTACAACAATTAACACAATATTGGACATATACAATTTAACATATCTCAGATTTATACAATATCATAGTGGAACTCTCCATACGTTCCTGCCATCCATCTCGCCTCCTGAGTTCCAGAACGTCCTTACCTGAAAATCTGTAATAGTCGGTCTGACCCGAGCATTACATCAAAGTAACACCTAGATCAGGCTGGAAACCAGCGTGAGTAAACTCATCTAACACGGAATACAAAAAAAACATACATCTTATATAAACCCTGGGTAACTTATCAATTTACAACTTCACAAAATACTATAGACATCACCTAATTCACAAAGAAATTTTTAAGTACCAGAACTTAGATTATATGGTCCAATTCACTTAAATCATTCCATTATACCTATTGATTTCACGTAAAAATTTATAAAGAATCGAAGTGGTTTCGGGTATTACTAGTACCCGACTCTAGTCTTTTCGAATCTCAGTTCTTCTCAACAAATGTCATTCAAGTGAAATACAATTCAACTTTAAATTAAAGGTGTCAACCCATTGCTTAGCAATTCCTCATTGATAAATAACCGCATTATCATTGTCCATCTGTAACACATCATATCGCGAACCATTTCATATCAGGGTATCAATCAATTCAGGGCATTTAATCATAATTTGGTCATACATAAGCAAGATAAATCAATCCCACCATCTCGAATCAATTACCATTAAGTCCTGCTTATTAATAAGCGTAACCTAATTGATTTCCATCCCAAAATCATTCATCTTAGTTAATCCTTCCTGATTAATTATTCTTTAATTATATTACAATTATCATCATTGGCTAATTACTTTCATTAAGTAATTATACTTAGCCAAACTCCAATGTTTATCCTTAATTAATTAATTAAACTTAATTAATTGTATTCATTAATCAACCCCTATTACTCATAAACAGTAATTACCCCTCTGTAATTACTTAATTAATTGTTAATCCCTTTTTGATTTATTACACCAAGAATTCTTTCTTAATTACTTCTACTAAGTAATTACCCTTTATTACTTTCCATTAAGTAATTCCTTTTATTACAGCCCTCAATTATGAATTATCTCTTAATTATTCACTTAATTAATTCTTAATTATTGATAACCTTAATTATTGATTCATAAAACTTAATTACTCATTTAATTATCACTAATTATTTAATTAACCATTAATTACCAATTTAATTAATCATTAATCTTTACTTAATTAGTTAATTACCATTTTTGGTTAATTGACCTTAAGTAGTTAATTAAATCCTTATGTTCAAATTGATTTAAACACAAGATTATAATTATCAATATTCAATTACACATTTGTTAAATCTTACATTACTTATTTAATTACAAGTATAAATTAATTTCCCTTTTAATTTACTTACACATTATATTACTTATCATCTTACTTTATAACTTTGCTTGATATATTTAATCAAGTCTTAGCTTTAACCTTGCCAACTTTAATAACTTAATTTATACTGACTTAGTTCAACATTTGACTTAAGAAATAATTTTAAGCTAACCCTTGAAATCACGGCGCTAGCTCGAGCAAAACTCGGGATTTTCCCCTGGACTTTCCCGCGTCCCTTCTCTCTTCTACTCGTATACTTCTTCCACTCTCTCTCTCTTTTTTTGTTAAGTTTAATTATAACAGCAGTACACAAACCCATTTACGTACCTGGAACCCGAAGTTACCCTCCATCATACTCGAGTATCACTCGAGTCGAACCAAACATGAAGCCACTGCCACTTCCCACCGCCGAACATGTGGACACGGCAACAACGACGTCGCCACTCCCGGTCACTCGCTCCACACATCGACAATCGTCCAAAAGTTCAACCCCAACCTTCGAATCAACGTCACGAAGCACAGAGGGAAATTGAAGCTTCCAGTCGAAACTGGAACGCTCATCTTCACCAAATTCCACTTTGACACAGCCACCCCGACCACCAGAGTTGTCACGCCTTCACTCACGCCTTCCTCCACATCTCAGCCACGTCCCCTACAAATCCTGTCGAACTCGATACAACGAGGAACACGCGTCATCTAAATTTCCCTAACTAGTTAATACTAGGGTTTAAAACTTAATTAGCTTATCGCCAACACCGTGACGAACCGGAACTCCAGCCGCTATTTTTCCTGACTTCATCATCATCCATGCTAGCATCGTGCCAAGTCTCAACACCTAGTGCTACTCCGGTCGCCAGAATTTAATTAAAACACATATTCTGTTCAACTGTAAAATGCTCTGTACATATCAAATTAAAAATCACAATTTAAATTTTAGAGGCAACCCATCACTATCTTTCTGAAAACAAATTTTATGTCTTGGTTTATGTTCGAACACACTTATTTGGTTTATACTCTAAACCTACCAGTGCCTTAATGAAAATATATTGAATTCTTTTTGCTAAATTCCCAATTCTGTTATAGAACAGAGAAAGAAGCAGGCATATTCTAAACACACAGTAAAATCATACATTTATATACAGAGTTGCTTAAATACTTTAACATGCAACACTATCATTATCAAGAATTTCACATCATTACTTCCTACTCCTAAATCATGCAACAGATTTAATCAAATATAGGATTGTTTACTCACCTTAGATGCAGTTGAACAGAGGAGTTTTTGAAATGCTTTAAACTGGATTTAAAAATGTGCATGCCTTTGTTTTTATTTCCAGAAAACTGAATTGTTTGAAACATCAAGACAAAAATGCTTTGAGCTTTGATTTGTGTAACTGAAACAAAGTGATGATGATCTAAGACTTTGAAAACCTGTTTGGTTCCATGTTTTGAGAGAATGGTTACAGGTTGGTAACATTTCTCTTGTTTGAGGAATTTGTTACGATCTTTAACTTATTTCTGGTTTTAGAGATGAACTCAGATTTAAAACAACAAAAGAAAACTTGCAGGCTTTAAAACTGGAATGATCTCTGTTTTGATTTAAGGAACAGATCTTCAGGTTTGCTTGAAACAAAGTTTGATTTTTTGAACTGCTCTTTGGTCTCCAGGTTGTAGCCTGGTTTGAGATGATCTTTGATTTTGAACTTGAGGAATATTTCAGGTTATGGTTTCTTAGTGGATTTCTGAAAATAGTTTGCAGGTTTGTTCTTCTTACATTTTTTTTTTGAAAAGAAAAAGAAAGTGAGAAGGAAGATCGAAGTTTGAAATAGAATTTTATTTTGATTTATAAAAATTTAAAGAAAATGAAACAAATTATTACACTTGTCTCATATCTTATTTAATTGCTTAACACATGTTACTTAAGAGGTTTAAAATTTAAACACTTGTCATAACTTATTATTATATTATTTGTAAAAGATTTTAAAAGTTTTAGAAATAAATTTCCTAATTAAATAGATACATTTCTAAATTAACAAATTCTTTTCCAACTCTAAATAAATAAAACCTTTAAAAGAAAATAAAATAAAAACCCATTTTATATAAATAAAATCTTATACATATATCTTAAATCCGAACTATTTTTAAAATATCTATCTTTTGAATTTTAAGTCTAAATATTCAAATTCAAATTAAATTTCAAAAATAATTTGTTATATATATATTTTAATAAACACAAATCCAATTTGTATATAATAATTCTATTTAAAATCTATAAAAATATATATACAACACATTATTATTATTGGTTTGAAATTAACAATTTTGCCCAATTTAAAATAATTTAAAATGGAGATTATCATATTTGAATTTGTTCAATTTATAATTCAATATTCTATCAATTAACCCAGTTTGTTAATTAGTTACAGATGTTCAAAAATTCGGCTTGCCACAAATAGAGTATAATTGCAGTATGACACAATTTACAGTACACTTTTTGTAGGGGATAAAGTGGGCTAGTGAGGTGAAAATGGAGATTCATAAAAATGCACCTAAAATATAAAATTGTTTCATTTAATGGGAAAGAAAACAAGAATCGAATCAATATTTATGTGATATATGATCATAAATAAAACTGCAGATGATGTAAAGTAGAAGATATATTTTAATAAAGTAATAGATTGTGGTCAAATATCTTACCTCATTTATCAATTCAAAAATCTCCAATATATCGACCATTGTTGTTATTTTTGATAATGAGTTAACATCTAATAGCAGCAAAAATCATCATGCAACAGCTTAAAATTTTATGGATACCCTACGTGTTTAATTTTATACCCTTCAAGTTTTTTTCAGCTAGCTTTTATATATACTGTCCACTATAAGCAGATTTTTTTTTGGAATGGCACTTTATATACAACAAATCATTAGGATAACATATCCCATGTCAATAAACATTCGAAAGCAAGTTTCGAACTTGTGACCTCTTGCACCAAAGCCGAATCAATTAACCACTTGGACAATGGTGCTTGTCACTATAAGCAGATTTTATACATTATACGAACTTTTAGAAGAATGCCAGCTAAAACTTCTGAGATTTTATCTTCCACTGGAATTGAAAAAATAAAAATCAAACAAACTAAACCATGTATAAAGATTTCTGATACATATACATAACATGACATCTACTTTTCATTGAGGGTGAGTCATTCATTGATCCGATCCTTTTGGGGATGAACTAACAAATACACATTTAGTGTTGATGCATGGTAACTAGTAGAAAATATGTTAGAGTGCCTTAAAACCTAAAAATCATTCAAGCTAACTTCAAACAATACATAACCTTAGTTTAGAAACCTTCTAATTAGGTGAGAAAAAGATTTGAAGTAGATATTACAATGATCTAAAAGACATGATCCCTGCTCCTCACAACCAAATTCTACATAACTTACCAACCACAACCACTTTTTTTAGAAGCATACCCATTTTTGTACAAATACCTATGCACCATACAAATTTTTTCAAAATTTTGTTTGGTGGGCTTCCCCATGGGCAGGGTTTGTGCATAAGCAGCCATAACTGCTTGTAAGCAACTTATCCCAATTTTAGTGTTTAACGGTTCTTTATATGAAACTTACATAAATGACATATAAATAGAAATGTGAGAAGCAATGATTTGTTGCTTATGACTTATAAATGTATCTCATAAGCAACTTATTTTCTTAATGGAATTTTGTTATTCTATCATGTATTATTTATCACACCACACATTACAATATATGATTATTAGTTTTATTATCCTTAGTTAATTTTATAAACTTACTAAACTTTTATAAAACTTACTTAATTTTAATAAATTAGTTGATTTATTATTATAATTAATATTAATACTATATCATTATTATACTAGTTTAAATTATTATTACTATTATCATAAATCTTAATTAACTTATTGTTATTATTATTATTATAAATTTTAGTTAGTTTTTATAAAATTACTTATTATTATTGTACTTAGTTAATTTTTCATAAAATCTATTATTATTATTATGAGTTTTTATAAACTTATTGATTTTTTATAAAATTTAGTTATTTTTTATAAATTAGTTAATTTATTATTATTATTACTATTATTATTATTATAAATCTTAATTAACTTAATGTTGTTATTATTATAAATCTTAGTTAATTTTTATAAAATTATTTATTATTAGACTTAGTTAATTTTTTACAAAATTTATTATTATTATTATTTAGTCGTATTTTTATAGTATTCAGTTAATGTTTACAAACTTATTGAATTTCTATAAACTTTTAAATTTTTATAAAACTTAATTAATTTGTTAATTTATTATTATTATTATTATTGTAGACTCGTTTAATTTTTATACAACATTATTGACTAGTTATTTGTAAACTTGTTATATTGGGATACCACAAAAGAATAACGACAACCATAAAAGAACCGCAAATAATATACTCGCCTTGTTCGTGAATCTAAACAGCACCACTTGCACACCTGTAATATACAAATGATTCACTTAGTTAAATTCAACATAATTAAAGGTTATACAACACACCTGTTTCAAATAAACAAAGGCTTAGTATGTTAGTTCATATTGCATTTGTATGATATTATTTTAATGTCCAAACTGAGCAGATCTCTGTTCTTGACATGCAAGTAAATATCCAGTTCTCTTTTGTCAAGGACTGGAAACCAGCCTACAATGTAAGTTTGATTAGAAAGAAATAACTGATTTCAAGCAGCTTATGACACTATTTGAATCCGATATCTGAAAATTGTTACGGATACAAATGCAGATATGATAGTATCTGAATCCGTATCCAACCATTTACAGGCCTGTAGCATATGATATAATGCGTGCATAATTTTATTAAAATGTGTTTCCTTAGTTGCTCATTGGAATAGCACGTGTGCCACTATACTAGAAAAATATATTCAAATCGTTTCCCCAATAATATGCAAAACATTAATTATACTTAGTCCTATCAACAAAAGCTTCACATTTAATAAAGCAAAAAATAATGAAAAATACATTACCATTTCGCCTGATTTTGGTATTGTACCATGCCATTTTGGAAAAGCTTGTGCTCATTCTACATATGCTACATTTGTACCAGTGCCTAGTATCACGGCTACAACAACATCATTATCATAATATCTCCCACCAATCAATGTTCCTATTGTATAATTGATCTACTGTAAAGCAGCAGTTCAAAATCAAACATCATTCATACATTGTTATGTGCTATATATTGATGTTCCTGAAGAAAGAAAAGAAAACTGTAAGAAAGCACAAACCAGTACTACAACACGCATGTCGAGACCCTGTCTTTTCGTTGCCTTTGTCAATTCGGCAACCACGTCTTCTCCTTCCTGGCAAAAAAAAACAGAGAAATTAGCTATATGTTCGACTTTATAAACATGAATCTTCATAGAACAATAACTGTAGTGAATTATCACTCTTGAGTCAATATGATTATTCATTGTGCTCTACTGCCTGATGAACATCTAGTTGGTTCATATATACATTGTATACATGAACAGTGTGGCAACCTGTTCAAGTTATTCAAAATTTATGATATGAATATGAGTTTGACATATTAGTTGCCTAAGGCATGAATCTGGCTAATTTAAACACAGCTGTTTTTTGAATTCCGAAGTAGCGATACCTGTGAAGCTAATGTATGATATTCATATACACTGTATACTATGCATGACACTTGTGAGACAACATAGTGATAACCTGAACTGTGTACAATGACACACATCAACAAATAAAAGTTCTCTAGACAAGCTTTACAAACTGTGTTATATAAAATTAATAAATTCTGGATATCGCGTTGAATTTATATGACCGGTTTTAATTAGCTAATATATGTTATGACACAGCAACAAATAAAAAGTTCTCTGGTCAAGCTTAAAAATGAATAACGACCTCAAATTATATATGAATCAATTGGTTTCGGTAAATAATATAAGTTTTAACAAACAAAATTAATAGTGGGAACATGAACCTTGGTCGTCTTCCAAAGTAAAAGCTTTAAACAGTCAAACAAAATCAAGGAACAGATAAGAGCAGCAGGTAGAAGCTGAAGTATGCGTCTGCATGCTACCATAAAGGAAGCAATTACCATGAAATCTGCAAAAAGAAAAGAGGAAAAAAATAATGCAGGCAAATCATAACCTGTAAACAATGGATAAAGCGAAAGTGCAAAGGAAAAACTCTTAGCTAAGCACAAGGCATGGAACTAATTTTTATTTTATTCTTCTTTCTTCCTTTCTAAAACTTGGTTGCTTGCTTCACTACAAATGCACTTTTTCTAGCTCCATTATTACGACAATACATACAAACCAATCATGATATCATAAATTTTTTGTAAATGGCTAGTCATGATTCAAATTCATGGTTCTTCACATGCATCTTCATATGTTTTTTTAATATTATTATAGTAGGAAGATAAATTAAGTCTTCATCATTCTCATCCTTGTCAATTATGGCCCCAGTAGCAGTAACATTCATTATTGCTAAAAGTTTTGATGTACTGTATACGAGTATGCTTGGTTTATTTGCGATAGAAACACTTAGAATTTCAAGATTTGAACTCAGAAATCTTGACATTGGACGATGGCATTTGTTTCCCTCGATTGGTATTTTACAGTGTTGTCCAAGTAGTTAGTTCTTAGTCCGATATTTGTTAATATTTATTGAAATTTGCAATTTTTAGAAACTGTGTTAAATTTTATAAAACAGTAGTTAATTTTCATGAATTTATTTATGTCATATAAAACATTAACTTGATTAATTTTTATAAAAATTAGTCAAAATTTAGAAACTCGATTGACTTTTACAAAACAGTTGAATTTTATAAAACAATTGAATTTTAAAAAACTTGGACAAATTTTATAAAACTTAGTTAAAGGCTTATTTAGATTTTTGTAGTCTCAACTTGAATAAATGTACTAACTCAATTATTTTTGTCGTTTTCCTATAAAATTCCAAAATTGATTTTGTTAAAGGTATGCAGCATTATTTGCATTCATGAACATTTCATACGCATTACGGTCATCAAAAAATATCATATATAATGGTTGTAACATCTTACATTTTTTTAAAGCTTAGTATATAACTATTTAATATTTATAACCAACAAATAATATACACCATATCCCAAGTGGACAAATTAAACACGGTAACTAGGCTCAATTCGATAAATTAGCACCAATTATAATCCGGACTAATTTGCTATTTAAAAGCAAGGGAAACATAGCCATCAATAATGAACTTGCTATGTAAAAGCAGGGTAAACAAGAAAGGGAAAACCCACTACCGCAGTAGAGATGGAAAGAGAATAGGAAAACTTGATAAAAATAAGCTAACACCTTGTAAGCTACTCAAAACTACTTCACCAAGTAGTGAATTGATTTCATATGATAAAAGATGTCATGCAACTATATCATTAACTAACTTAAAACCATAATATTAATTGACTTAAAATTACATGATACAAGTGGCATGCAACTATGTTATTAGCTAACTAGTATACCTGCATTATACTCCTCCATAAACTGTAATATTATCCTAGTTGCATTAGAACTGTAATTTTTATCTGGCCTAAACTTAAATATAAATTTATGATGGTGGTGGATTAAAATACGTGTATGTATTTGAACCCAAAAAATGTAAGAGTTGAAGAGGTGAAGACTAACATGGCACTAATCAAGCAAAAATAAGTAGTTGACCCACAAGTATAATGTGGAAGTATTGAAAAGAAAACAATGAGAAAAGTTAAAGTGATATCACCTGTATTACCGCCACCAGATGAAGGTGAAGCACCCGCACCATAAGTTACTGCATCACAGGTCAGATATCATTCCACCACTCAAACTGAAATGAAATTCTGCTTGTATAATGTAAATAACATTGCAGAGAGGTATAAATACAAGTGTCATGTACATGTATACAATCATTGAGTAAATTATGTATACATATCAACAAGCTTATTTATTAATTTATGCATAAATGACAAATCTATTTGGAATATATGTATAGGTAAGTGGAGTCATAATAGTGGAATTACATGTTGGTGTTGATAGTGCCTCTTGGGATATTGCTCATGTGTATGATGATCAATTTTTAAGGGGGCACTGATCGATGGTGTAAATTATACAAAACATATATTAGTTACCTAACATGTGTACGAGTAGCAAAGTGTGCAGGTAGCGATTCATTAGTCTGTCTATGCCATTTATTTAACTTCACTTTTGCCAAAGTTCAACTTCCTCTGAAAATTATTCAACTTATTTTTGCAGTAGAAATCAGAGTCTTGTCTTTAGATTTGTTAGTTTTTTAGTATATCAGCAGCAGCTGATTGCATTGTATTCGTTTGTACTATTTTTCATATATTTTTTACTACATTGTGTTTCAAATTTTTGGAGGAATAACTAATTAGTATAACCAATAAATTCTTAATTTTTTGATATAATTTACTGTCATGACCCACATTTTTGTACTTATTTTCATTTATGCTATTGAAGGGGTTTCTTCTTTTGTAAAGTTCTCTTGATTTATTTTCTTTTTTACGAGAAGTAGGCAAAATTTTCATTTTCTCTTAAAGAAATAAAAAACAATTATGTTGTTAAAATTCTCTTAAATTCCCTCATTATCTTCTAAATCTCCAAATTCTTAATTCTGTCCCTCCAAATTGCAGTGTTTATTTCGATCTAGATTGATTTGAATTAACGGTTGGCCAGGCCAGTGGCCTGGCCCTTGCGGCACAAGCAGCAGCATATGATGCTGCTTTGTGCAGTAGTAGCACCTTGCTGCTGTAGGTAGCAGTACCCACTGTTATCACTTGTAGTAGGGTCGTTGCCCCGCTACCGAGACCGAGGCTCGCTGTTAGCGAAGACTGACATCTTCCCTCCCTTCCGACACCTCCTACTTGCTCTTGATTTATATCAAGTTTTCAATATCTATCTCGTTTCAAAAAAAATCAATAGCTTTAAAACTCTTCTTGATGTACTTCAACCCTATCTTATAATATAAAGTTTACATTCAATATATATAACATGTTTAAAACAACACAATATGTAAACCAAGCCATCAAAGGAAAAAAACAAAGTTCTAGAGCAAGATTGTTTAAAATTGGAAACTTTAAAACTTACTTACAATAAACCTGTTTCTTTAAATTTCATAACTACGTTATGAAATACTCAAATGAAGTATAAGCTTGTAAAAAGAAACCACTGTCAATTCTTAAGGAAAACAAAAGCTTGTTACGGTATGTTTTTTTTCATCAAATCTTAGATTCATGCTTTAATTTTATGATTTGGAAATGATAGTAAAGCTTTATATTCATCAATAATGCAAAAGATCAAGATTCAAGGATAGAATAAGAGGAGAAATCAAAATATAATCTCATCAACCAACTTACATAGACCAAAACAAGTCATTGCAAATATAAAAAATGAATTCAAGTTCATTTATAGTAAAGTGGTCTATATATATATATAGTGTGTGTGTGTCTGTGTGTGTATGTGAAAATGAATTGCAGATCTCAACTTATAACATGTTCAAAATTGAAACACAACCCAATTAAATCTCAGTTAAATAGAAACAAAAAACATTGCTCCTTGCCTACTCAATCAGAACATGCAAGCCTTAACCCACATAATCTATCACAACCATGCAGTATACAAAGGATAATGTACCAACTCAGAACTGAACAAACACTGCATAACAATTCTAAATAACCTTGGATAAGATCTATGAACATGATATACGTCTGACCACCCACTCCATCAGTCAAATCCATTAAACTACAAGTATACATAAGATACACTAGTCAAACCGAAAATAGAATTACAAATCACACATACAGATACATAATTCATGATTCAATACATAATTTGATACCCAAAACCCATGAAATTCTAGAAATCGCAAAACCCAAAACCCAAAACCCAAATCACGAATATTGATACTCCTTGAAAACACACACAGATGCAATTAGAACACTCAATTAGAACAAATAGAACGAAATGAATATACCTTAAGCGTACGATATCAGTAGCGGTTTTGAGGACCGAGCACGTTAACGTGAGAAAGAATATGGAAATAGCAAACAATATCAGTAGCGGTTTTGAGGATCGGATTAGGTTTTTTTGGAAGTTAGGGATTTGCAAATTGAATCGGCGGTGAGTTTAGTTTTGGGAACTTTTTCCCTAATTAATGAATTGAGCGGCCAATGAAAATGGAGGAGGGAAGTTGTAATTTTTAGGGGTAGGAAAGTAATGTTAGAGGACAACTGACGAATATAGTTGTTGTAAATAGTTTTTTGTAACTGGCGTAGATAAGCAGTTGTTAAAATGGCATATTACAACTGCTACACAAATAGAGTTGTTGAAAATATCTATTCTGCAACTGTTAAAGATGAATAGTTGTTACAAACTACTTATTACAACTGTTAAAAATGAACAATTGTAAAGGGAAGGTTGTAATATGATTGCTTTGTTGTAATGCAATAGACAAAAACCATCAAATTATATTTTTCCTAAAAAAAACTTCTTTTTGAAACAATGGCAGTCTTTTGTTCAAAGGTAAAAAATACCTCTCTTCTTTATCCACCATCTTTCTATATCCTTATGGACATTCTTTTTCCAATGGTGTACATGAACATCGTCCAGGTCTTCTTTAAAGCTGGACATCTTCTCGTTTGGTTTCACCTAGAAACAATAATTCGTAGTGGGACCTCGATCTATTGTGAAGAATTAAAAATCTTCAATGAAACGTTTACCAAAATCTTTGGTCCTATTTGGCTTGTTATTTTTAGTTTTGTGTTTTCATTCAAAAAAGAGCACACGACGCATGTATTTACGAAAAATGACCAATTTTCAAAATGACTCCAACATACAAAATGAAAAACAAATCTATTTTATTTTTTGTGGTTTGAGAAATAATAAAAGAATGGAAAATAATCCAGTTTCTTTGCTGTCCCTTTGTATCCTCTACTGACCTTTCATCGTTGTCGTAATGGTCTAAAATTTTAAAATTTTCTTGTGTTATACACATATGTTGTTATTGTTGGAAATAAACTTTATTTTCTTAATCTTGATTTTTCCACATTTGAAATTGTATAAGAAAATATTTAGGAGATATTTATGGAATTAAGTATTGAAATTGTATGGGAGAATATTTAGAAGATATTTATGAAGAACCGTTAGATTAAGTGAATCTTCACTTCTACTTTAGATTTGAACTCCTATAAATAGAAGTGAATTCACTCATTTTGGATGTAAGAAAAAATATGAACTTTTGCGATAAATTTTAGTAATAAAGTATTTCTCCTTATGTGAAAAAAAATAAAATTGTTTTTTCCTCCAACCTCTTATCTATTTTCTTCTAGAATCAAATCTGGTTTCTCTTGAAGAATTTTTTTAATAAAGTGGTACCGAAGCTTGAAGATCAATTATGACAAATGGAGTTTAAGGACAATGTCGCTCCTTAGAGCATATGACATATGTGAGATAGTCGAGAAAGGCTACATTGAACAAGAGAATGAAGATAGTATATCTCAAATTCAAAGAGATAGTTTGAAAGACTCAAGGATGAGAAACAAGAAGGTACTCTATCTAATCTATCAAGCATTAGATAATGATATTTTTTTAGAAGGTTTCGGGATCAAAATCAGCCAAAGAAGCATGGAAAAAGCTTCAAACATCTTGTAAAGGAGTCGATCGAGTCAAAAAAGTACGTATTTAAACTTTAAGATGAGAGTTTGAAACTTTGCATATGAAAGAATGTGAATTTGTCTCTGATTACTTCTCAAGAGTTTTAATTGTTAGTAATAACCTAATAAGAAATGGTGAGAAGTTAAATGATGTAAGACTTATGGAGAAGATTCTTAGATCATTAGATCCAGAGTTCGAACATATTATCGCCATCATCGAAGAGACAAAAAACTTGGAGGCCATGGTAATAGAGGAACTTCTCGGTTCCTTGCAATCTTATGAAGAAAAGAAAATGAAAATGAAAGAGATTGTGGAGCAAGTACTCAAGATACAAATTGATTCAAAAAAGGAAGAAAGCAATCGAAGCCAACAAAAATGAGATTATGGTCAAGAACGAGAAAGATGTTGTGGATATGAACACGGGCGAGATTGGAAACCTAATAACGACAACAACAACCAAGAGGAGGAAGATCAACAAAAGGTTGTGATAGAGGAAATTCAAAGTCAAGGCATGATAGATCACACATTAAATGCTACAATTGTGAAAATTTTAGACATTATGCTTTTGAATATAGAGCTCCTAGCGATAATAAAATCGAAGAGAAGGCCAATTATATTGAAGAAAGAACTCAAGATGGTACATTACTACTAGCTTACAAGAAAACTGAAAGAGGTGAGGATAATTAATGATACCTAGATAGTCGTGCAAACAACCATATGTGCAGAAGAAGAAGCATGTTCGTGAAGCTTGATGAATTGATGAAGGGCAGCGTGGCATTTGGAGATGAATCCAAAGTAGATGTGAAAGGCAAAGGATTATGTAAGATCGTCAAAAATGTTTATGAATGGCCGAATGATTTAGATAGTATGTCGCAAATAGGCAGGAAAGCTTATGTGAAATTACGATGGAACGATCATCGTGTTGTGATGAGTGAGAACATCGATAAAATAACGTATGGTCGTATTCTTAGAGAAAGTTCTGTAAACGAGTCATGAAATATGTTGAAAGAAGTATATGGAAAGAATGACGCATAAATAATAGAAAAAGACAATCTAATTGATGAGAAAGAGGAAAAGAAGAAGAGTGAGAAGGAGGAATACGTAGAAAATTGCGGAAATTTGAGAAAAAATTGAAAAAAGAAAGAAAACGCATAGAGGATGAGAAAGAGGAAAAGAAGAAGAGTGAGAAGAAGAAAGATCATGGAAATATAGTAAGCGAAGATGACGCCGATGATGAAAAGTACAAAAGCAAACGACTTGAAAATGAAGAAGACATAAATCAAGGAGATGAAATTCAAGAACTTTGAAGAGATTTGAAATACAAGCAAAAATCTAAAGAAATAGAAACAGAGAATATTAAAGAAATAGAAATATAAATGGTCAAAGAGAATGATAAAGTGGCAAGCGATGAATATATGATCATGAAAATAAAGAGATAAACAAATCTTGTACAATTTTGAACAAACCTATCTTTTAATCAGCAATTGTTGAAAAGTAATGCAAAAGTGAAATTTGTAAAATATACATAGAAATTGGATTGGTCAAAAACCGCAAGAGAAAAGTTATGAAAGAATGCAAAGATAAAATATATGG
Source organism: Allium cepa (assembly GCA_030765085.1). Taxonomy (NCBI): domain Eukaryota; kingdom Viridiplantae; phylum Streptophyta; class Magnoliopsida; order Asparagales; family Amaryllidaceae; genus Allium; species Allium cepa. Next base: position 9,334,756 of record CM060941.1, read on the forward strand.
CTCGTTCAAAATTTATGGCGCCAAAAGAAGATGGATGTTAGAACGCTTACTTTATGGAAAATTTTATTTTAATAATTGGAGGATGAAATGAAAAGAGTAAAACAAGAATTCGTGAACTTGCATTAAAGATCTCAACATTTGGTAAGAAGGTCAACGCAATGAAGAAAGTTTGGATAACATCTCTATTCCTACCAAAGCATGGAAAATACAAAGATTTGAAGCATTACTTTGTATTACAAAATCAAGTTTACATAGGGTGTTGGAAATAACCTTTATTTTGTTAATCTAAATTTTTCCATGTTGAAAATATCTAGAATATATGCTAGATATTTATGGAATATATTTGAAATTGTATAAGAAAATATTTAGGAGATATTTATGGACTAATGTACTTGAAATTGTATGAGATAATACTGAGGAGATATTTATGGACTATTATATTTGAAATTGTATGAGAGAATATTTAGAATATACTTATGAACTTTTGTAATAAAGTTTAGTAGTAAAGTTTTTCTCCTTATAAGAAAAAATATCGTGTTTTTTTTTCTTCTCCAACCTCTTAACTATTTTTTCTAGAATCATATCTATTTGATAAAGCTTCCCACAATTATGAATATTGAAAATGGAAAACATAAAACATAAAACCAAATACTCCCATATTTTTTGAATTCTCGTAAGAGAGAACGTCTATTTTGCTTTGGGTGTGGAGACAAACCCATTTTGCTAAAGATTGTCGAATTGAGATTATTTGTTATCTAAATCGTGGTGGTATAGGGCATGACAAATTCTCATGTTCAAGAAGGATTAATCCTCCTTCACCTAAGCCTTTAACTACGAAAGAACATGGGTATTATTATTTTAATTTGGAGTTTTTGAAAATTAGAACAATTCTTCTAAAGAATTGCAATGACAAGATAAAAGAAAGAATGTACTTGTTTCATAAACTCTTTCGACATTACCAATCATTCGTTAAAGAGTTGTCCAAACTAGTTCTTTACAAAAGAGAATAGGGGTATCTTTGGTTTTCTTAAAGAAAGATGGGTTCATTTAGGATGAAGACATTTCTATTAATGATTGGTCATCTTAGGACTATTAACTTTATTCCATATGCACTCATACCACTCAACATTGGACAGATTATTTCTAATAACCTCCCAAGTATTTTAAAAAGAGAACTTCCCTTGTTGCTAGCTGTTCATTCCCAATTATCACTGTTAGCAGTGAGATCTAGAGGAATTTTGCAAATATCATGTTTATGTGGGTTAATAATTGGATGCAAATGTGGTTGCCACTGATTATTCTTAATGATCATTGCCAATGTTGCATTAGAACCACCACAAATGACTAAATTATCCCACCCTGCTTTATTTTTGAAAGATTCATTTTTGAACCAGGGATCAAAACATAGACTAGTTTTCTCACCAAGTTTAATTTTCTTTCTATTAATGATTTGCCAATGTTTTTACATGTTAAAATTTGTTTTCAGGCATAAGATTGATTGTTTTTTGGCAATATATTCCAAAAATTACCATTCTTGAGATATTTACACTTCATCTAACTGGCCCATAGTGAGTCTGCACTAATAAATCTCCAAAATAACTTTAAATGACAAGTTAAACTGAGATCATTCATGCTTTTAATGCCAAAACCACCTTCTTTTTAAGTCTTACAAACCTTATCCCAGCTAATTTTATGATATTTTCCTCTCCATAAAAAGTATGCACATTTACATTCTGTTTTCCTAATGGAAGCAGCTGGAATATGATAAGTATGTAACCAATACAAAATGATAGCATAATTAAAAGTTTTAATAAGTTCCAGTCTGCCTGCAATAGTAAGTAGTTTACATGACCAAGTTTTCATTCTTTTTGAATTTTTTCAATTAGCATAGAACAGTTAGAGTCTTTTATCTGATTAACAGATAAAGGCAGACCCAAATACTTAATAGGAAGGCTACCATCAAATATATTTAAACAATCTAAAACTTCTTGTTTATACCTACTACACTTACCGAAGTTTGCTTTACTTTTACGTTCATTAAGTTGTAGCCCTGCATATTTATACAAACATTCAAAAAAATTGCTGTTTCTGCATTAATTCTGTTAGCCTTAACAAAAACCATAAGACCATCCGCATAAATAAGATGGTTAGTACAAGGCTGAACCCTATTTGTATGGGTAATATTACCCTTAATAGTCTCAATTTCCATTAATACTGAAAAATACTCCATAACCATAGTAAACAGATTAGGTGATAGTGGATCATCTTGCCTAATACCTCTATTACTTTTGATAAATCCGTCTGATTTTCCTTGAATGAGAATAGAAAAAGTATGAGTGTTAACATATTCAAAAATCAAATCACAAAACTTAATAGGGAAACTCATACATCTCATGATATAATAGATGAAAATCTGTTTACTTCGTCATAAGCTTATTGTACATCTACTTTAATAGAAATGTTGTCTCCATTTTTAGTATTAAATTCTCTTACCATGTCATGTGCTAAAAGAGAATTCTCATAAATAAGTCTACCTGGCACGAAAGTGCTTTGATTCTCTAAAATGACAGAAGGCAAAAACACGTTTATTCTATTACTTAAAATAGTAGCAATAATTTGTAAATAAAATGGCAACAAGAAATCGGTCTATAGTCGCTAATACAAGTGGGGTTTTTATTTTTGGGTATTAAAGTAATAAAAGTATGGTTAAGGCTTTTAAAATTTTTTCCTTTTTCCATGAATTCATTAATAACTTCAAAAACCCGACCCTTTAATTTTTCCCAGTGACTCTTATAAAATTTTGCATTATACCTATCAGGGTCAACGCTTTTATTATCCCCAACATTAAAAATAACATATTTAATCTCCTCAGTAGTGACGAGGTAGGTAATATTTCTAAAGCATTCTTATTCAAAATATTTTTGCAAATGATTTGAGGAAAATTGGTTTCATTGAGTTCAGTAAAATATAGCTTTTCATAGAAATCATCGGCATCTTTAGCAAATTTATCATAAGCATCGAAAAGATTTCCAACATTGTCAATCACATTGCCTATGTTGTTAATATGTTTTCTGTTGCTCATTTTAGCATGAAAAAATTTAGTACAGCCATTACCTAGAGTAAGCCAATCTACTTTAGCCTTTTGTTTAGCATTAACTGTAATAATATATAACTCAGTAGAAAAGTTTTTCTGATTAGCAATTTTTTTTAATAATACTAACATCCGTAGGATTTTTATCAGCAAGGTCTTGTAAAATCTTGCCATCATTTCTCAATAACTCCAACTTGTTTTTATTCTAATTATTAGTTTCATTCCAGTATTTAATTTTATTTTTTTGTATATTTTAAAAACATACTAAATTTAACTACTTAGTACCCTTACACGAAAAATTAAAACAACCCTCCACAAGTACTTTATAATCTTCCTCTAAAACCCAACTATTTTTAAATCTAAAAGGAGTGACTTTTTTGCCAAAATCTATATTTTTTGATAATTAAAGGAGTATGGTCACTGGAATTCTATTCAAGTACGCTGTAGATAAAATTAGGAAAATTGTTAGTAAAATCTTTATTAATCAAAATCCTATCCAGTTTACAATGATTATTTTTCTCCAAGCCAAATTTCCATGTGAATTTATTTCCATTTACATTAGGTTCTAACAGACTAGTCTTATGAAATTTTTTATTTAACCCTTCTAATTTGCTTTGAGGAATCTTATTACCCCTAAAATTTTCAAATGCATGCAAAACAGTGTTAAAATCACCCATAATAAGCCAAGTAAAATTATAAAGTAGATTCAAAGCCTTAATTCTACACGATAAAACATTTCTCTCAATTTTAAAATTACTACCATTAATACTAGTGATTTACATAAAGAAACCCTAATATTTTTAAACTAACGGTCTATATATTGTTTATCTTTGCTAATATTCATATTTGTCCAAACATTTGAATCCCAGATAGTTAAACACTACTTTTACAACCACAATCATTATTATTGATATATTTCCAGTTACTAGACAATTCTAAACAAAACTTTTCAAAATTTTCATCATTCGATTTTTTTCCAGTAAGGGCTACAATAAATGGCTTACAAACACTTAACAGATATAAAATATCAGTTTGTTTTGCAGAGGAATTCATTCCTCTCACGTTCCAGGCAAGAATAGACATTATAATATAAAATCAAAGGAAAGGGAGATTTAAATTGTACCTGACACAGTAGTGCCCTTACCTCTTCTTTTAATTTTAACTTTTGGCTTTAATTCTAGTAGTCATTTCATCCCAAACTGGATTATTTGAAATGTTTTTCTGTTTGAAAGCTTTTTTCTCGTTAATTACCCTTATTCTTACCTAGTGCCTTTACTTTTGGGATGTGTAGCTCTGAAATATCAAATTGATCGTCAGCATCCACCAATTCTGCTTCAGTTCCAACATTATTCTCTACTTATGGAACGTGAATCTGTGAGTTATCAAACTGCCTAGTAATGCGAGGCAGAGCTGAGTCAATGCAATCCTCAACTACTGCCGCATGCTCTAGTGGAGGGACTTTCTCTATAATCCTATTCAGATCCTGATTTTTGCTCCGTTGAGGGCCTTTATTGATTATTGTATCAATATTGTTTGTAATTAAACATGGGTTTGAAACGGGAGGGGTTTCAGACTTAAAGACCATAGTATTCTTTCTCCCCTCCTCTGAATGTTTTTTTAATTTTTTTCTTTCAAAAGATGAACTTCCTTGGCAAAGATCTAATCATAGTGATCAGTGAGCTTTGTAAGATTTTCCCTTTGATCGAAAATGATAATTTCTTTGTTGATTCGATCACTTTCTCCAAATGAGATTATCTGTTTATGCAACTCTTTAGAATTTTTTGGATCTATAGATTGTCTTTCATATTCACTTTCTTGACTTTCTTGATTACGGATTTTGGGAATCCATGCTTGTTTTGGATTGCATTGGTCTCTGGTGTGACCGAAGCACTTGCATACATTGCATTTCGTTGGAACCCATTCATATTCAACTTTTTGAATTATATTTTCACCATTGTACAAAGAAAGATTAATTTCTTCAGGAAGTTCATCATTTGCAGATGCTTCAACAAGGAGACGAGCATAATTCAATCTTGTCTTCATCGTTGTGGCTGCATCCAATTTAATGGATTTCCCGATGATACTAGCCATAACACTAAATGCCTCATTGTCCCAAAGTTTCATATTTACACTGGGTAATCTCACTCAAATCGGCATTTTTGTTAATAGATCTCTGTCCATTTTTAAAGATTCAGACCTTCTTCTCATTATAATGAGTTTTCCATTGTAGAAAAATGGATCATTTTTTCAAAACGGAGTTTCAATCTTGAGTTTCTTTGAATTTCACAAGGAAGAAGCTGTTCTCTCGTGTAAATTTCAAATTAACCTTCTAGTTTCCACACTCGTTGAATATAAGATTTGAAATACAAGTAGTATGGTTTGGTACCCACCACATATACAAGAACTGAATTATTCCAACATTCAGTTGTTCTTTTACAAACTGCTTCTTTAACCAGGCCATACTTCTTGTTATTAATCTTGATTGTTGCTATATGCTCAAGATTGCACTCATCCTCTATTGGTTCTTGAGGTTGCTTTGCTACTATATCTGTCCACGTTTTTCGATCTTGCTCCTTGTTCAGTGAGCGGCATCCTTTGTTGTGACATCGGATTACCCTTTTAAGACTGTGGAATAGTGGTTTTCTGACCATCTTTACCCTTTAGGTTGTCTTTATTAGGGGCCGGTGGAAACTCCTGATCTTTCTTGGCCTCTCTCCTTCTTTGCAACCTGGATTGGACCAATTGGAATCCATCATTATCAATGACAACCCCTCCAATAGATTTCTAATGTGAGAAACCTCAGGTGGTCTGATTTGAGAACTTAATTCGAAAATACATATTTGTGAGGATTTTGGTTTCCTCCATGGCTAAATGGAAACCCTAAATTTCAATATGCAGTTGTGATTTTAGTCATAAAACTGTAATCACACTCATATATGGGTTAAACATAATGCAGATGTTTGCATGGGTGGAAGGAATAAAATAAAAAATAGTATACTGGGCTATATACATGCGGTTAATAGAAAAGACGATGAAATATTAGGCAATAATATACATGGTGTAAATGAAAAGGTGGTTAAGAATTTGTGTAGGGGGGAGTCAGAAGTTCATGCATGGGGGATTCAGTGCATATTACTAAAGAAAATGTGGCATGTACCGGGTTCATGCAAAGGTCAGGACAATTGAAAGGTGATTTCAAATAGGGAAATTTAAATATACATCCTTACTATTATAAAAAGTTAGCATTATACCTCTTCCAATTTTTTTTTAATAAATTACATATATTTTTGTTATATTAAAAAAAAGGTGAAGTTTATGGAGACATTTAGGTAATTTACTAATTTTAATATGCGCACTTAGGATATATGTGCATAACTCACAACTGCTGTAATATACGTTGGAGTGACCTCTTTTAAACTTAAACGAGAGAAGTTAAAAAGATAAAAATTCAAAAGAGAGGAATGTAGATATTAGCTCCTAAAAAGGCATGATGTAAACTAATATTTTAACGAATTTCATGATGGTTTATCATAATTAGTCAGGTTTAATTTCGCTAATATAATCTTGCTACACAAGAAAGTAGGAGCAAATGAGTTAAAAAATTTCAAACATACTTCATTATTAAATTTTTCTTTTGAAATTATTTCTATGGTTTTAGCTAATAAGTTAAATAGTAAAATGAACGAATTAATTGATAATACTCAAATTGTTTTTATCAAATGTAGAAATATTATGGATATGGTAGCGGAAGTTCAAGAATTTATTAATTATTGTTGTAAAATAAAAATCATTTGTGTGCTCTTAAAACTTATTTTGCAAATGTTTTAATTGATTGCGATTTTCTTAAAGATTTGTTACTTGATAGTGATTTCAGTGTCAGATGGATAGGTTGGATTATGTTCTTACTTAAAACCTATAATTCAAGTATTATCATAAATGGTGTATTAGAAAATAAAATCCAATCGAAACGTGGACAAAGGCAATGTGGCCCTTTGTCACGTTTTATTTAATTTAGCTGTTGGCATTTTCGCTAGAATTCCCAAGCTAGCCAATAGTAATAAAATTTTCAACAATGTTGGAATTGAGATTACGAAAAATAGTCTCTTTGCTCTTCATTTTCAGTCGATATCATGCCCTTTACATCGTATTTGCCTATATTATAGCATTTAAATTTATTTTATGTACTTTTGAGTTACTTTCTGGATTAAAACTTAATTTTGATAAGAGTTTCGTACTAGTATTGAACAATATAGATAAGGTAGAAAATCAAGTAGCTTGTACACTAAATTGTAAAATTATGAAATTTCACGTAGAACACCTAGGATTTTTAATAAGGCCAACAATACTCAAACATGGTGACTGGTTAACAGTAATGTAACACTCCATATTTTTGAATAATATTATTTAGGATATTTAATTAGTAAATTAAATAAAATAATTTAAGAAGATTAAACAATTAAGATTTGAATATAATTAAGAGTGGCTGTGCCTTATTAATGAATAAATAAATGAAGTAAAATGGACTAAAGTGTTAGAAAATAGGGGAGGGCAAAATAGGAAAAAGGGATTTCCTGATACCCTAAATCCTTAGGGAAAATGAACACACCTTCATTTCATCCAATCACAAACGAAAATATCAAAATCAAGGCCGGCCACCATTAGCAAAGGAGAAGTAGAGAAAGCTAAAAGTTTTCAAAAGGAAAATACAATCAACTTAATCAAAATCAAATCTCACATCTTTAATCACAAAGCTATGGTGAATAATGAATACATCTCACTTTTCTATATATTTTTGGTTTTAAGGTGAAACTCGAATTTACCTTGCATGATTTAGCCATGTTTTAGAAGAGCAAAATGTTTATACATACTTGTTGATTGTTTATGTATATCTATATTGATTTTTATGATATTTTGACATGAAAACCCTATTAAATGACGTCCAAATGCATTGTTAATTTAAATGTAGATCATAATAATATTTTAGAGATGGGTTTAAATTTTCATAATTTTATGAATTAATGTGGATTTTATATTAATTTTCTACTGAGGAAAATGATTTATTACGCTATAAATTATTTAAGGCAAAATAAATAATTATTTGGGTCTGAAATTTATATATGTTAGTAAACATATTGAAAATGATTTTTGGGAACTAATATAGAATTTTCCTAAGTGTTTTGATGAATATATAAAATTATTTAAGGTATGGGACTTAAATGTTTTATATATTTAATTAAGGAGAAGGAGTATTTTGTGAAATAAAATTATAGCTTAATTCTAAAAATATTGGAGCACATTTGAAAAAGGTATTTAGCAACCAATGAAATTTTGACAAACAATAGCAGGTTAGTTAAAAAGTTTCTCTTTTAAGTTAAAAACAAAATAACATGTTTTTAGTGTGTTCCGTCACTTTCGGCACGGGAGGTTCCGACCCAGATATTTCGCCACCAATGGTTTCAAAACCAACGCACATGGTATCAAGCTACTTGGTACATAGCGCATTAGACAAAGGCGAGAGGTACAAGGACGAAACGCTAGGTTCAAAAGGGGTTGGAGAGTGCCTTGTTGTAAAATAAAATGTAGCGCCCGCTTTGCTTTCGAAGGTTGGGTTTCGACGCAGTTGGCTTTCGACTGGGTCAAATATTTTAAATGGAAAGTTTTCAAATGGGTTGCACTCTTTTATTTTAAGTAATGCTTTCATAGGGGTCAAAACCCCTAGCTGCCGCCTTTCTGCCTTTCGAAGTCAATGGTTTCGAAATGTATACATTTTTTAAAAATTAACCACATCTCCAATACTTTCGAAGGGTTAGTTTCGACACCATCACTTCTTCACTTAAGAACAAGTTTCGAAAGGAAGGCTTTTGACTTAGTAATTTTAAATGACCCTTTTTATTCTGATTGAACTATAACCCAAAGGTTTTGAAATAGCTAGTTTAAATGGTTTTGAAAGGTGTTTTTCCACATGTTCTACATTAAACCTTAGTGCTGTCGAAAGGTTTGAGTTTCTAAAGGCTTTCGAAAGGTGTTTAAATTGGTTTTGAAGGGGTGGTTCCCCAAAGGGTTTCGAAGGAGTTGAAGGGTAGTTTTTCTAATGGTTTCGAAAGGGTTGAAATGGAAGGTTTTTCTAAGGTTTATAAAGGCAATGTTTTGAAGTATTTTAAGATATGATGTCTAAAGCTTTAATGCTTTAGAAAGGAAGGTTTCTAACGGCTTCAAAAAGGTTTTAAGAATGGTTTCAAAAGGAAGGTTTTGGCTTTTTGGCTTAGATAAATGAAGGGTTTTACTTGGTTTTGAAAGGGGGACTTTCAATAGAATCGAAAGGGGTACTTTCTAGTGTTTAAGTGTCTTCATCAACTAAAGTTTGAGTAAAGAATATATATAACATGGCAAGTTGATTTTGTGTAACGCATAGAGTATAAACGTTTTCCTTATTTAAATTTGGTTTAAAAAGGGTTTAAATCAACTTTTGATGAAAAAGATTTTCAGGAAAACTTTAGGAAGATATCCCTAAGTAAAATGACTCAGATATTAGAATACCGGATGGGACTTATATAGGGTCGCACCTTACACATTTTTTGTTGGCCCAGCTAATTTAGTCCAAAATTCCAGTGTGTAGGAATTGTCACAGGTAAGACTAAAATTATGATTACACACAGGGGAATAATATTTGTATAAAGATAGGTTATTAGTGAGACCGCAAAATCATAAGGATCGGGTGACCCTAGGAGATGTTAAGTTAGGGATATACCATCCGAAAGAGAAATATTTACCAGATAGTTAAGGGTAGACTGACCAGAAGAAGAGTGTCTAACAGATGTTTGATTATTTCATTCTATTGTCTGGTAGGCCCGAGTCAGCCAAAGGTTAATAATTAGCCAAACAAAACTAAAGTGTTTGAGCAGATAGTTCTTTTATTACCAAATATGTATATTTACATAATGATGCTTTATAGTATTTAACCAATTTTAGTTCCAGGAAAAGATTTGCAAAAGATATGTTTTATAAGAATGTTAGCGAGGGGAAACCCATTTCGCTAAGCGGCGTGGTTTCACTTAACGTAATAAATGAGATGTATGTTATTATTCACAACAGGCTTTAGGTCTGCCTTGAATTTTATGTTTTCCCCTTAAAGTCTCGGGTGCTCGAATATGATTTGAGTATGCAAAGGGTAGAGGCTCTTTTATGTTTTTTGTAGGATGACGAATGAAGATACCGGAGGCAAGCAGGAGGCTAACAGATAGTATTTAGGAGTTGCAGTTCTTTTTTTTGTGTTATTTTTGCTGTATATGTATTAAGTCAAATATGACTATATGACTCTGATCATCCAAGGAGGCATCTCCAAATGTTTCTCTTGGCGTATTTTGTAATAAGTATATTTTATCATTGCCTGGGAAACATTTTGAGATTATGTAATCTGAATATGGAACATCTGTTTTGAAATGTAGTGGAAGAATGTTATTTTGAATTCTATGATTTGTTTCATATTCAAGTGCTTCTAATATTATAGATAACATTAGCATAGTCGTATTTAGTCGCCGTAAGTTAATACTATAGATGACTACAGCATATGTAGCGCTTAGCTTGGGCCTCTAGATAAGGGATGTTACAACTTGGTATTAAGGCATAGGTTTATGAAATACTTTAACTAAAAAAGATTTTTGTAAACATAATCCTTAGGAATTAGAGTTAAGATTGGGGTATGGGGATAATGCTATAGTAATGTACTTGTATTTGTTATATATAAGTATATGCTTTATCTCTAGTCTCCTATCCTTGTTAGGCTATTCTTTTTTATTTCACTAGGCTTGATACAGATATGGGCAGAAGAAGAGGCAGAGTTAATCTTGGAGGAGACAACACCACCACAAATGAAAATGCCCGACCAAATGGTAGAAGAACTCAAGGTTAGGCTCAAGCTAAAAATGTAGGTGCTGGAGTTCCACAAGTAGATATGAGGGCTATGTATCAGTTTTTCGTAAACATGATGGAAGCCGGTGTCGCAACTGGAGTTGTTGGAGGAAATGCTGCGGGAAGAGCTCAACGAGCTCCAACAGTCAACCAGTATGCTAATTTGAGCAAGGATTATGCCAAGCTTGGGGAAAAGCCGTTTATTGGGACGGAGGATGCTATAGAAGTAAAAGTGGTTGTTGCACTATGAAAGGATATTCGCTGACTTAGGGCTCAATGACGAGCAAAAAAGGAGACTTGCTTCAAGACAGCTTTAGGGAGCTGCTTTGTTTTGGTGGAATACTGTAACTGCTGGTGTAGACGAAGAGACTATGACGTGGGCAAAGTTTAGGAGGAGGTTTTAAGAAAGGTTCATATCAGTAATGGTGTAGTCTGTGTTGGTTAGGAAGTCTGCTGAGCTAGAACAAGGGGAGATGTCTGTTCTAGAGTATGCTGGATGGTTCGAGGAGTTAGCCTGGTATGGGTATGCCACTGTTGTCACAATGTTAAAAAGGAATGAAAAGTTTATTAGAGGTTTGAAGACGGAGTTGGCTAGGGCTACCTTACTGCACATCAGAGATCCACATGATGTAGTTGTGGAAATAGCGTTGAGACATGAGGAGATGTTAGCTTGTTTGGAGAAGAAGGAGAAGGAGATCCAGGTTGGACAGGGCCAAAAGACAAATTTTTTCCATAAGAAGAATGCTCTAAAAGGAGGAGCAACAAAGAAGGGGAATCTGAAGTGGTCTGTTATAAGTGCGATATGAAAGAACACTATGCTTATAAGTGTCGTACTGGAAAAGGAAAAGGAAATGAGGTGATTGGAAAGAAGAACATCAAGTGTTTGACGGTGATCAAGTTGGGCACTAAATGAATTAGTGCAAAGAGCCAGCTAAAGGAGATAAAGGACAAGTGTTTGCATTGGAGCCTGCTACTTCAAAGTCAACAATGCAAGAGACAGAAAAAGCAATATTGGGAGGTATGCTTCAGATCCATGATATATCTATTAGCGGTTTGTTTGATACTGGTGCATCGCATTCTTTTATATCTCGATGTTTGGTAGATAAACTTAACTTATAACCCACATATTTAGTTACTTCCTTAAGAGTTGCAAATCTGATAGAAGGGTATGCGACGCTTTGGATGAAGGTTGAACACTTAAAGTTTGACTTGCTAGGTTACACCTTTGTTTGTAGTTTGCATGTATTTGACTTTGTAAGGTTCAAAATTATATTAGGCAAGGACTGGTTAAGTAAATACGATGCTACGATATTTTGTCAAGATAGGATAATATCACTTAGACACCCAGATTATAGTGATCTGGTAGTTTTGATCGTAGAAAACCATAGCTGTGAGGTGAATGCTTTGTTGGGTGTTATTGAGTTAGAAGCTGAGTTGAATCGCATTTTCGTAGTTAGAGAATTCGCAGATGTTTTTGAGCTGGTAGTTTGATTACCACCGAAACGAGCCATTGAGTTTTGGATAGATTTGGTGCCTGGGGCAGAACCGATAAGCAGGCCTCCAAGCAAGATGATGCCAACGAAGATGAAGGAGTTGAAAGCTCAGTTGGTAGATTTGGAAGGCAAGAGTTTTATTAGACCAAGTAGTTCACCTTGAGGAGCAACCACGGTATTCGCTAAGAAGCCCGACAGATCGTTAAGGCTATGTATCGATTATTGTAAGCTGAATGAGAAGATGATAAAGAATCAATATCCATTGCCGAGAATTAATGATTTATTCGATCAGCTAAGTGGAGCCAACGTATTTTCTCAGTTAGATTTGGCAATAGGATTTCATCAGCTTAGAGTGGAAGAAGATATTATACCTTTAACGGTGTCTAGAACAAGGTATGGGTCATTGTGGTTAGTTATGTCGTTCGGACTCACTAATGCACCGACATTCTTTGTGGATATGATGAACCGGATTTTCCGAGAGCACTTGGATAGGTTCAAGTTGGTTTTTGTAGATGATTTTCTGATATACTCTAGGAATGAGAAGGAGCATGAAGTTCACCTTAGGGTTGTGCTTGAGACGCTGAGCCAGCATCAGCTAAAGGCAAAGTTTTCGAAGTGCCATTTTTGGAAGGAAAAAGTGAAGTTTTTTGGTCACGTGGTTTCGAAGAAAGGATTGTCAGTTGATCCAGAAAAGATCGAAGGCGTTAAAAATTGGAAGAGACCAGAAATGGTAACTGAGATAAAGAGTTTTCTGGGATTGGCTGAATATTATCGAAGGTTTATAAAGGATTTTTTACGGATGGCTGCACCGATGACTAAGCTAACGTGAAAGGATGTGACGTTTGTATGGACCGATAAGTGCGAGGTAGCATTCTAGAGCTTGAAACACTTATTGACCTATGCACTGGTGTTAGTGGTTCTAGAAGGGAATCAAGATTTAGTTATTTATACTGATGTGTGTGGTACTGGGTTAGGAGCTAGGGGTAAAGTGGTTGCCTATGCTTCTACACAGCTTAGATCGCATAAGGTTAGATATCCAACGCATGACTTGGAGTTAGCTATGATTATTTTTGCTTTGAAGGTATGGAGGCATTACCTTTTGGCAGAGAGGTTTGAACTTATACAGATCATAAGTCGTTGAAGTACTTGTTCTCTCAGAAGGAGCTGAACATAAGGCAATAGGGGTAGTTGGAGTTTTTAGCCGCTTATGATTTGGAATAGAGTACACACCAGGGAAAGGCAACAAGTTTGCAGATGCGCTTAGTAGGAAGCATCAGAATGTAGTGTTGGCCATGATAGCAGAATGGAAAGACTTAGAAACTTTGATATCTTGTAGAGTGCAGTGGAGATCCGAGGCTGGGTCTAGTGGAGGATCTGCTAGATTATCTTGTTGGAAAGTCTGACAGGTATTGACTGAGAAGATTGCTTCTAAACAGGAAGATCCAGTGTTAGCTGAAATGATCAGGAATTAAAGGATGGAATGGAGAGCGATGACTTGAAAAATTTCTGTCTTGACCAAAGTGGATGGTTAAGAAAGAAGGGTAGATTATGCGTTCCAAATATGGGAGACATAAGGAAGGAAGTCTTGGAGGAATGCCACCGTTCGAAGTTCATTATTCTTCCAGGAGGAACGAAGATGTGTCAAGATATGAAGAGAACTTTTTTCTAGGATGAAATGAAGAGGGATGTTGTCTTATGGGTGAAACAGTGTTTGAAATGTAAGCAGGTAAAAGCCGAACATCAGAAGTCGAGTGGATTGCTTCAGCCGTTAAATACTCCAGTATTGAAGTGGGTTCTATTTCCATGGATTTTATAGACGGGGTTGCTGAGATCTAATAGAGGAAATGAAAGTATATGGGTTATAGTGGATAGATTGACCAAAAGTGCTCGTTTTATTCCAGTTAAATCAAATAGAACGACACCTGTATTGGCCAAGTTACTTATGAAGAATATGGTTAGACTACATGGAATTCCTAGTAGCATAGTTAGTGATAGAGATTCCTTATTCACTAGCGAGTTCTGAAAGAGTTTACTGTAAAGTTTGGGAACCAAGCTCAAGATGGGTATCGCTTACCATTCGTAGACCGATAGGCAAACAGAAAGGGTTAACAAGATTTTAGACGACTTATTGCAAGCTTGTGTATTAGACTTCGACGGATCATGGGAAGACCACCTACACCTATTCGAGTTTTCGTATAACAATAGTTATCAGACTAGTATAAGGATGACACTGTTTGAGGATTTGTACGAAAGACCATGCAAAAAACCCTGCATGTTGGTTAGATACCCAAGATAGCTTAGCCTTTGGTCCTGATTTGGTAAAAGAAGCAGCAGAAAAGATTAAGCTGATAAAGGCGAGAATGAAGGAAGCTTAGTCTAGGCAGAAAAGCTATGCAGATAGAAGACAAAGGGATTTAGAGTTCTCTGTTGGAGATCATGTTTTCATCAAAGTATCGCCGATGAAAGGTGTTATCAGGTTCGGAAAGACGGGGAAGTTAGCACCGAGGTTTGTAGGAACATTTCATATTTTAGAAAGGATCGGGAAACTCGCATATAGAGTAGAGTTATCGAGTAGTTTGGTAGGAATCCACGTCCATGTTTCTCATCTGAGGAAGTATGATAGGGATCCAGACACTACTATATCATCGACTGTGTTAGAAGATTTAGTAGCGGAACCAGACATGACTATAGTTAGGAAGCCTATCCGGATAGTCGCGAGAGATGAGAAGAAGTTGTGGAACAAGATAGTTAGATTATACATATTCAACTTTAATGGTTTGAATAATGGAAATGGCAGCATCTCCTCCCTTTTCCCCGATTCCTCCACCTCCCTCCTCCTCCCTCTTCTTCGATTCCTCCTCCCCATTCTTCTCTGCCTCCCTCCTCAACCTTCATCACTGTCTCATCCTAATTCTTTATCTGTTTCTTCTTCTTTATCTCCTTCTTCCTCATCCCTGATTCCTCCTCCTCATCCCTCATCTTTATCTCAACCTCTTTCTTATTCCCTCAATCCTTCTACCTCTTCTCTTTCGATTCCTTCTCTTTCTTTGTTTTCTTCAAAAACATGTCAGAACTCTGAGAAACAATCATCATTGTTATCAGATAATAATTTTCCTTCTTTATCTGATAATTTGAATCCTAAGCAGATCATTAATCCTTTTCATTCCTCAAAGTTTTCTGAAATTGATAATAAGTGGTCATCGCTTTTTAAGAAAAAGCCAAGATATGCGGAAGTATTTGTGCCTAGGAATTTTGATATTAGGAAAGACGAGTTTCCGAATCCTTTACCTGAAAAAGTTAAGAGAGAAGGTATTAAGTACTGGTGTGATCATTTGGTTGGATTTTTCTTGGATGGATCTCTTTCTTATATGACTGTAACAAAGTATTTGAGAAGTGTTTGGAGATTGAAAGGTGAAGTTGATATAAAATCTGATAATGAAAATTTCGATTTCAATTTCTCGAATGATCTAGACAGAATGAAGATTTTGCAATCTGATCCTATCTTTATTCAAGGTAAAATGTTCATTATTACAACATGGAATCCATCATACGCCTATCTTCAAGAGAAAATTAAAAAAGTTCCAGTGTGGGTACATTGCTTGGACTTTAATTGGAATTAATTGGTTGGCTTGTCATGTTGGTAAATTGATCTGCCTTGATGAAAGTACAGAAAAATTGACTAGATTCAAGTATGCTAAAGCTTTGATTGAAGTATCTCCTGATCAAGAACTTCCTGAGTTTGTTGCAATCGATGATTTAGGTGATAGCTGTCCACAGGTTAAAGTTGTATATGATTGGAAACCAAAAATTTGTTGTAAATGTTAAGTGTTTGGTCATGATACTAAGGATTGTTCAGGAAATAGTAAGGTTGAGAGATCTGATATTCATTCCGAAGGTTATATTGGAACACTTGATTACAGTGAATTCATTGAACAGAATAATATGCAAGGAAAGGTACCGAAGCCTCACAATTCTGGAAATTTAAATATGAAGACTATGAAAGTCTGGAGAAAGAAGGATAAAGATCAAGAAATTCTTAAAGTTTGTAATAATTGGAATATGAAATCTAATAATCTTTTATCTGATATTGGGGAGAAGAATTTGGATCAAAATAAGAAAATTCAAAAGGAAACAGAATCATATATTGACAACAGTATTTCAGGTTTTAGTAATGAGCAAAACAATTTGGATGATTTGGGATATAAGGAGAATTTAACAACTTCAAATTCTTTTATGGTACTGTCTGATATTGATGAAGAAGCTAATAATAATGAGTTAATAAAAGAAAATGAGAACTTTGTCTCACAATCTGGAAACATTCAGGAAACTGTTTTTTCAACTGAAAATCATGGCTCTGTTGCAGCTAATATGTTTGATAGAAGTTTTGATGCAAAGAATCCTACTAATGCAATTGAGATACTGGTACATAAAGAGATTTTGGTTGAAAGCTCAGATGTAAATAAGGAATGTCAAAATTATAAGGAAGCAACAAATTCTAAAAATGATAAGGCTTTGGAATTACCTATTTTGTTAGAACAAGGAAATTATGCAAATGATATTAACTCTGTGTCTTTGAAAAATAGTAGTGATGTTTTCACTGAACAACCTTCTCCATATATCAATATTACTCCTCCTGACCACCTGATCTTACCACCTCCTTGTAATTCAAAGGAGAATATAGTGGAACGGGTTGTATCAAATAATAAAAAAGGAAAAAGAGGTAAAAAGAAAGTTTCATTCAATGAATTAGCTGATGATCTTAACAATGGGAACAGCTACAAAATTGATGAAATACAGCCAAGAAGTAATAATGAGCCTACAATATCTTACAAAGAATCTTCATCTCACTCAAGTGGTATTAGACATACAAGGAAGCACCCTACAATTCTCTTATCTCCCAAACTATTATGATGATTAATAACAATATAGCATATTGGAATATCAGAGGAGGACATTTATCTTCAAAGCAATCTGAAGTGAAGAAATTGATTAAAGAACAAAAAATACAACTTATTGCTATCGGTGAAACAAAGTTAAATAAGACAAAGGCTGAATTAGTTTGTAAAAATATTGCTCCAGATTGGTCATATGAAGATAATTTGCAAAGTGCTCCATATGGAAGAATTTTGGTATTATGGAATTCAGTTTTTTTCAAAATGACAAAGTTATAGGAGGATGATCAAATTATTCATTTCAGTGCTATATCCTTACCTTCAAATACATCTTTTCTGATTACTTTTGTCTATGCTCAAAATAACCTAGATAGAAGACTCTCATTTCTCTCCAATCTAACTTCACTTGCTCATCCAAATTTACCTTGGCTAATTCTTGGAGACTTTAATTGTATGTATTCCTCTGATCAAAAATTGTAGGAAACTCCCTCTCTTTGAAAGATATATCCCCTTTAAAGCAAACCCTTATCAATTCATCTCTTATTCATATCTCATTTATTGGAGCTGAATATACGTGGAATAATAAAAGTAAAAATGGTCCTATAATATTCTGTAAGCTTGATCATGCTTTTCATAATATTCAATCTTTAAACTTATGGCCTAATCTTCTTTGCAAATTCTTAAATCCCTCTATATCTGATCACTCTCCTATTATTCTATCTTGGGGAGAGAATGCAATAAGGAGGAATCCATCTTTAAAATTTTATAAATCATGGACTAATCATAAAAATTTCCTTAGCATTGTTATGCAGGTTTGGCAGGAGTTAATTTTTGGAAATCCTCTATATATTTTAAAGACAAAGCTTCAAAAGTTGAAGGCAAAACTTAAAATCTGAGCAAAAGAAATTTTTGGAGAAGGATTTAAAGTCCCTGATGAAATAAGAGAGAAACTATTTTATATACAGCAGCAACTACAAAATGATCCAATGAATTCATTATTGGCTAGCCAAGAAGCAGATTTATCTAAAGATTTACATGAGGCATTGGAGTTCGAAGCATTGATGAGGAAAGAAGCTCTGAATGATATTATTGATAAGAAAGGTGATAGGAATACAAGATATTATCATGACTCAATCAATATTAAACAGGGCAAAGAAAGATTTTTGAGTATATCTGATATGAATGGAGTAATACAAGATAATGATGATTCCATCTCAAAGGCTTTCATTGATTATTTCTCTGCTATACTTGCTAATCGATCTCCAATGATTCCAAATCTGTCCCCTCTCTTTAAAAATGCAAGTACCCTTCCTGAACAATAAGCAGGCAAGTGATCCGATAAGAGAAGTTTTACCTGAGGAGATTAAAAGGGAAGTTTTCTCATTAAAATCTGATAGTAGTGGTGGCTCTGATGGTTTTAATGCTTTTTTCTACCAGAATACATGGAAAATAATTAAGCATGGTGTTAATAAAGCAAATAAATATTTCTTTTATCGTAACAAATTGCCAACTGGTGTAAATGCAACAAATATAGCTCTTGTGCCAAAATGTCCAAATACAGTCAGTGTTTCTGATTTTAGACCTATTTCATGTTGCAATGTTCTTTATAAAATCATATCAAAGATAATAGCAAATAGATTTCAAAGTGTTTTGCCCTCAATTATATCTAGCAATCAAGTTGATTTCATGCCTCATAGAAATATCAGTGATAATATTTTGCTAACACAAGAGCTTATAAGAGGATATGGTATTGGGAATATATCACCTAGATGTATGTTGAAACTTGACATACAAAATGCTTTTGATTCTATTACTTGGATTTCTATTATAGCAATTCTTTCAAGGATGAATTTTCCTAAACCAATGCTAGCATGGATTTATACTTGTATTTCTACAACTCACTTCTCCATACTAAGAAATGGATGTTCTAGAGGATTCTTCAAAGGAACTCAAGGGGTACAGCAAGGTCATCCAATATCTGCTTATCTGTTCATTATAGTAATGGAAGTTCTTAACTCTTTGATATTTGAACAAGTGAAAGCTAAGAAGTTAGAGTTGCAACCAAAATGCAAGGAACCACTCATAACCCATCTACTATTTGCTGAAGATCTTGTCATTTTTACTAAACTAACTATATCAAATATTACCACTATTTTTGAGGTATTGGATCAATTTTATGCGATCACTGGGTTGAAGATAAATTTTAATAAATCACACATACTAATAGCTGGTCTTGGTGATGGTTTGAAGGCTGAGATTATTACACACTCTGATCTTAATGAGATGCAACACAATGCCAGATATCTTGGATTACCACTTATTTCTGCAAGAATCACAAAATCTAACTGTTTGCCCCTTTATGAAAGAATTACTTATAAGCTATCCATTTGACCTAACACAAAGCTAACTCAAGCAGGAAATTAGTCATTGTTCAGAGTATTGCTATTGCCATGGTTAATTATTGGATGAGACACTACATTCTTCCATGTAAACTTGTATTAATGATTAATAGTGCTCTGAATAGATTTTTATGGCATGGTGATCCATTTTCAAAAAAGTTAATTCCAATATCATTTAAGAAGATTCAATTGCCAAAGGATAGAGGTGGTTTGGGAATAACTAATATAAAGATTTGGAACATTGCAGCTATCTCATTATATTATGACAAAATACTATCAAGAAGTCAAGACCTCTGGACACAGTGGATATTAAAGAATTTATTAAAAGGTAAGGATTTCTGGTCTATGAATATTCCCAACTTAAGCAGCTGGAGTTGGCATAATATTCTGAAATTAAGAACTACTTTTCTGCCAATCATACAATGCAATCCTCTTGAGAACAATAAACTATATTTCTAGTCATCTCCTTGGGGTAGACCTGGTTTGATTATTCAAGAAATTCTTCCATACTCCTTAAAACTGCAGTCTGGCATTCCTTTTAATGCTAAAGTTACTTCCTATATTAATGATGGCTCAATTGATTTACCTTATTGTAGTTCTAATTAAGTCAGAAATTTATGGCAATATATATCATCTTTGCCTCTTCCATCTTCAAATCTTAAAGTCCTTTGGACTAATAATGGAAAGAAGCATTCAATTTCTCAAGTGTACAAAGCTTGTTAAATAAAGCTAATCCAGAGAGTTTCCCTTGGGCAGCAAGAATTTGGATGGAAAAATCACCAGCTAAAGAAAAAATTTTATTTTGGAAAATTATGGCAAATGCACTTAATACTAAGCAGAAATTAACAAGCCTTGGTGCAATAAGCAATGAAGATTGTGTTTTCTAACAAAAGCATCCTGAAACAAATACTCATTTATTTTTTGAGTGCAACTACACTTTTGGAATATGGTGCAGATTACTTGCAAATGGAAATTATCACAAACCTGTTAAAAGATCTAGAATTGAATGGTTTAATATATTCAAGGCAACAAGGTGGAAGTCTTCGAAGACAGAGATACTTATGATAATTTTAAAGATATTTGCATATGAGATATGGAATGAAAGGAATAGAAGAATCTTTGATCTGAAAATGGAAACTACAGATACCTTATATAGTATAATTGATAAGAGAATTCGCAAAAGACTGAATAGGCTGAATTGAATGATGTGATGTTATTGATGTATTTTAGTTGTTATGCCTTTGATATGATTATGTTACATAGTGTGCATGTATTTCATGATATAAGGCTGTAAATTTGCGTGTAATACATTTCTGAGTAAAAGAATATATTGGGCTGGGCTCCCTTAGCCCATTGCTTTTCAAAAAAAAGATAGCCAGATTAGTGATAGAACAGTGGAGTGGCGATGCTAGAGACTGTATGTAACAACCCGGAAATTTCGATCCCAAAAATTCCAGATAGTTATGAAATAGAAGAAGAGATAGAAGAAAAGGAAGAAACAGAAACACCAAAACACAGAAACCTCACATTCACAGCGGATCAAAATATAATATCACATAAATAACAGTTTTACAAAGAGGAACCGTATCGTACACTTATATTTTTATACATCAGAGTTACAACTAATACCAAGCACTGGACAGTTTAAAACAACATATCCTAGTTATACAATAACATATCACAGCGGGAAACACTCCATACGTTCCTGCCCTCCAGCTCGCCTCCTGAGCTCCAGAACGTCCTTACCTGAAAATCTGTAATACTCGGTCTGACCCGAGCATTACATCAAAGTAACACCCGGGTCAGGCTGGAAACCAGCGTGAGTAAACCCATCTAATATGGAATACAAAAGCATACAACCTATATAAACCCGGGTAACTCGTACCTTATTACAAGTAAACAACTCGTAAAATCAACACTTATTTCCACAAATCAATATCTAAGTACTCGACTTAGTTTTTAATGGTCCAATTACTTATATCGTTTCATTCCAGTCTATTGATTACACATATTAGATCTATAAAGAATTATAGATTATTAATCGAAGTGGTTTTGGGGTATTTACTGATATCTGACTCCGGTCTCTTCGAATTTAGTGTCATCCTAACCAAAGTTATTCAAGTGAATACAATTTACTTTTAAATACTGGATGTCACTTTACACAGCATTTCATCATAGATAATCACATTATCATTGTTCAACCCAACATATCATTTTACAGAAACATTTCATATCACATAGCATCATGATCACATACCAGGAATATCAACTAATTAAAGGCATTTATCATTTAATCATTCATAAGCAAGGTTAATTAGTCATATTATTTCTAATTAATCTTAAATAGATTAAATTAATTACTTCAATCATCTTTAAATCAAGCTTACACGATTAATTAATTATAATCCAATCAATTAATCATCTTCTAATTATCATCTTAATTACATTAATTAATGAGTCTTTAATTCATTACACGAATTAATTAACCGTTGATTGCACAAATTAATTGACCTTTAATTATCCTTAATCAATAATTTACCACATTGATTCTTAATCTAATCACCACATTAATTAGCTACCCTTAAATTAATCAAATTTATCAATTTACTACCCTTTAATTAATTTCCTTAATTTATCTTTTAATTATCAACACTAAGTAATTAATCCTCAATTACTTCCATTAAGTAATTATTAATTAAGTAATTAAACCCTAATTACCCCTATAATTAATCTCCCATTAATTAGTTAATTTATAATCCCTCAAATATTAATTAATTAATCCTTTGATTTAATTATACTAATTAATTCCTCTATAACTAATGAATTAATTAATAAATTCCTTTTTATTTACTTAATTTAATTTAATTAATCTAAATCTTCCAAGATCTTAATTAAATTTAAGATATACATATTAGACCTATATCTAATATTAGAAACTTGCTTTTGAAAATTTGATAAATTATTTACTTAGAATACTTGTTAATATCGGCTTTGAAACTTGCTTTTGAAAATTTGATAAATTGTTTACTTAGAATACTTGTTAATATCGGCTTTGAAACTTGCTTTGAAACTTAACAATGTTTAACTTTTACTTTTTTAAAAAAAAACTTAATTAATCACTATGCTAAAAGCTTCAGGTTCAGACCCGATTCTAAACTTCAAAATCTTGAGACAATTCCCCATCCTCTCTTCAATTCTTCTTCTTCCATTCGTCCTCTTCTCTACACTGCATCAGTTCTACAACAACACTAAACCAAAATCCCTGAATGTTGGTGCACCGTGCACATGCACATGGTGGCGAAACAACACTGACCAACTTCATCGACCTTCCCAAGTCGCCGTTGACCTCTCCGACTCACCTAGCTACTCAAAAACCCAACCGAACGCCTATGTTGAAATCGAGATCTCCGAGAACCACCTAGGACAAAGCCTAGTCACCAAAACACTTGCAACGCCTTGCTCTGGTCATCGAAGACCACGTGCTCGCACCGATAGCCGTGCTAAACCTTCCCCTTCATTTCCACCACCTCCGAGCCCACTCGAATTCATCGCAGCGCCACACGATTCTCCAAATCAATGACAATCAGAACCATACCTAAACCCTAAATCGATCGCGATCGAACTATCCACCTGATTGAAAAATCAACTGCCATTTTTCCCGAGTGTGCTAGACCTCCATCTACCTCTAGTGACGAACACGAGCTACCTCTTTCAACCGATCATCAGAAAACATCAAAAACCCCAATATTGATAAATACGTAAAATCTTAACACACCTAAACCATAAAATCAGGAAATTGCTTCTAAAATTCATTATTTACAAGTTCGAATCCAGCTACTAAATCAGAACTTGAAATCTATTTACTTGATTTCTGACTAGAAGGGTTTTCCACTGGGATATCTTAATTTTCCTCTATTCTTTACTGTAAATTACACTTATAATATATTTCCTAAACTTGAATCAGGTTAATCCAACATATTTCGTTTAATAATTTAAGCCTATAAGAGAATGGGTAAAGGATTTTTAGGATTTGCATTTGTTTCAACATCTGTAAACCTGGAACAGAACAAAAAAATTTCTTATTTCCAGACATACATACCCCATTTTCCTATATTCATATACATGAAATCAAATTTTATATATCCAAGCTTCAATGGTCATCTTATACAGATCGAAATACCGATGGCTTTTGAAATGTTTGATACCAGTTTACTCACCTGCTTCAGAAAATAACAGAGGAACCCAAAAATCTGGATTTGATTTGAGCCTGAAATCTTGATCTGGGTTGAATGCTCTGATCTCTGCTTGACTCAGTTTGTAATGTAAGAAGTTGTTTAAATTTATCAGAATTTAGTAGCTTTGTTGCTGAGTCAAATCTGGCCTTGCCTTGAGCTTCCAGGTTATGGGTTGAAAAGATTTGTTTCAATTTGTTTTTAGAGATAATTGATTGTTGTTAATGAATTCTCTTTGGTTAACTATCTCAGGTTTAATTCCCTTTTGAAATTGTAAGATAAGAGAAAAGATGAAAGAGAGAAATAGAGATATGTTTATACAACTTTTATTTATTTATTTTTTAAATAAAAGAACAAGAAAGACACTTGTAATTAGCATTCTATAAGTTGCTTACACTTGTATTTGCATGTAACAATAGGTTTACACTTGTAATTACAATGTATTAATGTGTTTTATAAAAAATATTATATATATTTTGTTATAGTTAAATTTTAGTTTTATATTAATAACATCTTAAGTGTGTTTAATAATTAAGCTTCTCTTTCTTTATATTTTATTTATTAAACTTACATTTGTAATTATGCATGATATATTTGTTTTAAATGTTTATCAAGCTTTTGTATTTATTTTATTAATTAACAATCACTTTCTAAATTTATATAAATAAAGTTTTCTTTAAGGAAAATAATATAAAATAAATCCTATTCTAATAAAACCCTTATTCATATATTTTAAATCCAAATTTAAAGTATTTATCTTTTAAATTTCAATTTAAATCCAGAATTCCAATTCCAATTCCAATTCAAAATTAAAAATCAACTCATAAACATAAATATACACTTTTAAGCAAACACATAAAAAAATTATTTAAAATCTGCTTATCTATATATATTCCATCTTTATTATTTCATATATTTAAAATTCAACTTTTGTTATATTTTTAAATTTATTTATATATCCAGATATCTTTTATTATCAAAATTCTTATCTGTTCAATCTATAAATCAAATAATTATTCAACTATCAGATGTTCAAAAATCAGGGTTATCACATTCCTCCCCCCTTAGAATCTTTTCGTCCTCGAAAAGGAACGAAGCCAGAATTTATTAAAATGATTATTATCAGAAAAATTACTCTTCGAACATTTTTAAACTATAACCCCCTTTTTTAAACTCTTTTAAAATCTACATATTATTACAAAAATAGTTTTATGTAAATACTTTTTATAACTCGATGTCTCAACCAGTCCAACCTTGTTCTCACAGAAATTCGGTCATACGTTGATCAGGCGTAAGACTGAAAATTTACAAGTGCTTGGCAGAGCCGTTTTCAACATCCAGTGAAATTACTTTGAAAAATAATTTTACTAAAAATATAGAAAATATTTTTTAAAGTAGAGGAAATATCTTTGGTGAGAATGCTCTGGAAATCATCACCCCCATCCATGGTCGCAGTTACATCCTGGGTTATGTTGCCATCGCAACAAAAGTCCATGTAACTGTAGGCACCCCATGCCCCTCGATTACGCCATGGAACCCACAACAGATCGCGGTTACATTCCAGGGTTACGTTGCCGTCGCAGCAAAAGTCCATGTAACTGTTGACTCTCAGCGGCACACACGATTTTCGCTGTCAAAATGAAACTTCTCCACTCCTACATAGGTCGCAGTCTACCGATATAAAGTCAAATGCAGACTGTTGGCTCTCAGCGGCACACATGACTTTCGCTATGTTACCGTAGGTTGCAGTCTACAGATATAAAATCAAACGAAGACTTTTGGCTATCAGCGGCACACACGACTTTCGCTATGGAACACGCTACTCATAATCCCTAGGAACTAGTTTTTTCCAGACTCCTCACAGGATCAACATTAGAAACCCCCTTGGGGCTCAAGGTAGCACCACCCGGTGGCACTCCTGAGAAGTTCATTTCAAGGGAGCGCCCTTTTCCCCAGAGCCATCATCAAAACACTTTATACTATACACATATAGTATCTTCCAAATCATACACCTAGTATGAATCTCATAAAAAGCTCCTTTACACAAAATCGATTATCCCAAAATCGATAATTCTCAAACAAGGCTTTCCAAATTCCAATATTGATTTTAACTAAAAATCAAAAGCCTTTCCAAATCCAAAGGTTCCCAAAACCTTTCCAAAAATCCTCATAAGATCCTTTATATATATATATATATATATATATATATATATATATAATTTTTGAAACTTTGGATCATTTTAAACTTGTATGAAACTTCTTTTATACTTCAATTATTTTCAAAAACCCCTTTCTTCTGGCTATAGATTCACAAAGGGAGATTTACCTTATATAACAAAAATACATAACTTTGTTTATTCCAAATCAAATATTCAAATTTGATTACTCTATAAAGTCATTAACTATATTACTTACTTCCATAAAGTAAATTTCTACCATAGAAATATTCAATTTCTATTTTATTTCATCATATATTTCACAAAATATACCTTTCATTTCAAAAACCATTTCACATTTCTTATCCACAAATTTCATTTATTAATTTCATTCAAACCAGTACAATGTACACATATCATCCGTACGCTATACCAATCTGATGGCTCACTCGATCATACAATTTCAATTCTGAACTACTATCGTTCACCCAACTTCCTAGTGCGGACACGGATCTGGTTTCTTGATCAGAAACCGTCATTCTCCTTGCATAGTCATAACTATGATAGAGAATATCCAGAACCAATCAACAATCCATATCCAGGTTCGTCGTCGAAAATCGAGTGAAAAATCCCAACTCGGATCGACATAATTATCTCGAAAGTCTGTGCTCGAATCTGGATCAAATCACTATGTGAATAGAATAATATATGTACATCCTACGTATTTATCTCATTGATTATTAGCCAAATCAATTTCTTTTCTATTCACATTCACTTTAATTTTCATTCACTTATTCATAATTGCTTCAATCCCATTTGGATTATCACCTCTATTCTTATCTCAATTGGGTATTCAATCGTAAACAGTTTAAACTCTGTCCAGTTTAAATTTAGAAAATAGCTTGAAAAGTTAAAAATAGATAAGTAATTGATAAATAATTATTAGTTTGTAAAATAGCTACAAAATAGTTAAGTAATTGTAAAATAGTTGGAAAATAGTCAAATAGTTTTAGAAATTTTTAAATAATTGCAAAATAGCTATAAAATAGTAATTAGTTATAAAGTATTTGAAAAACAATAATTAGTTTATAAAACAATTGAAAATTTGTTAAATAGTTCCAAAAATAATTGTAAAACAAGTATAAGATAGTTTTAGGTTTAAAAAGAAAAGTTGTATAGTAAATAGTTTGGAAAAATAGATTGTACTAAAACAATTTTATTTTGAAAATAGTCCAGAATTATACTGTTCAATTCCCAACCTCCATTCCCATCAATTCAATTTAAATTTCCACTTCCATTTAAATTGATTCCATTTAAATTTTTAATAACTTCAATTTCCCTTGAAATTGATTTATCCCGATTCAAGTTGAATTAATTCTCAATTTCTTTCCCATTTCCAAATCAAATTCCAGTTCAATTTTAAACCTATTCAACTTTAATCACAATTCCAAATTATTCAAATTAATTTGGACTAATTTCAAATTGAACCCATTTCAATTCATGTCAATTCCAATTTGAATTAATACCAACTCCCATTTGCATTTGAACTCATTAGACTTTAATTTCATTTCAAATTAATCCAATTCAAATTTTCCATTTGAAATTTTAAACTTATACATCTTCAAGCACAATTCCAATTAATTCAAATCAAATCCAATTTGAACTAATTCAATTTAAATCTCAACTTTAAACCATTTCGAATTATAGATTCGAGCTAAGTTGTAAATGTTGATTTAGTCCTTTAAATCAAATCAACTTATATCTTTAAACCATTTAATTCTGAATCCAAATTCCATTTTTAACCTATTTCAAAGTTCCAGCAATAATAATCCAAATCCTTTTTAAACAACTAAATCTTTGAAATTCAATTTATCACCAAATTTCAATTTTGAAACCAAACCATTGAAGTTTTATCTTAAACATTCAAATCTTAAATCCAAAATGATTTCATTTTATCTTAATAATGGATATATTACCACACCCCATTTCTTCATCCATTTAAACAAATCCAA
The DNA here is from genome assembly GCA_030765085.1 of Allium cepa. Classification (NCBI taxonomy): domain Eukaryota; kingdom Viridiplantae; phylum Streptophyta; class Magnoliopsida; order Asparagales; family Amaryllidaceae; genus Allium; species Allium cepa. Next base: position 9,362,939 of record CM060941.1, read on the forward strand.
TATCAGCTTAAAGATTATTAATAACAAAGGATGGTATCATTCAAATTATTTTAAAACATCCATCCATTTTAAATTTACAGATCCCAAACCGATTTTGAGACCACACAAACTCCCAATTCAAATTAACCATTTAACTTCCCAAGTTAAATCTCAATTTCATCTTGAAATTTCCAATTAAGGTTGCTTGTTAAATTATTTAACTTTCCCAAAGTTAAATTCTATCTACTTAATTCAGCCAACCTTACCCAATTTTAATTCCCATTTCAAATTTTAAATTTCACATTAATAATCTTTTCACTTATCAGTTCAAAAACTTATCACTTTGGGTATCACATCTCTTTCCAAAATTAAAACTCAACATTAGAGTTTATTTCAAACTATCTTTGATATTATGTATATCCATATATATATATATATACATATTTACTTCTTGGCCCACCAAGCCAAATTTTAAAATTTAACCCACCCTTGGTTTTAATTCAAACAAATTCTTTTAAAGTTTACAAACAATTTCTTATTCTAAAATAAGATTACATTCATAATAGTTTGAATAATATTATTTCCTTTAACTTTTTGAAAACAATTTCAAATGTTTAAATTTAGAATTCAGAACTTCACAATTTGAAATCCACTTTAACTTACATCCTTTCTATTTTACAAGTTATTCTCATCAAATGGTTACTTCCTTCAAACATTTTATTGTTTATTGGAAAACAATCATCCGATTATTAAACACAATAACCATTCTATTTTCTGGTTTGAAACTAATTCTAATTCATCTTATTTTGAAACTCTTTCCCAACTTCAAGAATTTAATTTTAGTTTGAATCCATTTCAAACTTATCTTATATTTAATTTCAATTTGGTTGTATTTCTATTACCACTTAATTTAATTTCAAAAATTTAAAAGCCAATTACCATAATATTTATTAGAAAGAAATATTGCTTTATATATCAAAATATATTCTTATATAAAATCATTTAAAATCTTTATATAAGAAAATAACAAGTATGCTCTCATATATATTTATACACTCAACTCATTCTAGGGTACCATTGACACTATCCTTAATGAGTAATCCCACCAGAGCCAAGGTTCTCGCTTAACCTTCAGCTCTGATACCAAAATGTAATGACCCGGAAATTTCGATCCTGAAAATTCCAGATAGTTATGAAATAGAAGAAGAGATAGAATAAAAAGAAGAAACAGAAACACCAAAACACAGAAACCTCACATTCGCAGCGGATCAAAATATAATATCACATAAATAACAGTTTTACAAAGAGGAACCGTATCAGTACACTTATATTTTTATACATCAGAGTTACAACTATTACCAAACACTGGACAGTTTAAAACAACATATCCTAGTTATACAATAACATATCACAGCGGGAAACACTCCATACGTTGCTGCCCTCCAGCTCGCCTCCTGAGCTCCAGAACGTCCATACCTGAAAATCTGTAATACTCGATCTGATCCGAGCATTATATCAAAGTAACCCCCGGGTCAGGCTGGAAACTAGCGTGAGTAAACCCATCTAATATGGAATACAAAAGCATACATCTTATATAAACCCGGGTAACTCGTACCTTATTACAAGTAAACAACTCGTAAAATCAACACTTATTTCCACAAATCAATATCTAAGTATTCGACTTAGTTTTTAATGGTCCAATTACTTAAATCATTTCATTCCAGTCTATTGATTACATATATTAGATCTATAAAGAATTATAGATTATTAATCGAAGTGGTTTTTGGGTATTTACTGATATCCGACTCCGATCTCTTCGAATTCAGTGTCATCCTAACCAAAGTTATTCAAGTGAATACAATTTACTTTTAAATACTGGATGTCACATTACACAACATTTCATCATAGATAATCACTATATCACTGTTCAACCCAACATATCATTTTACAGAAACATTTCATATCACATAGCATCATGATCACATACCAGGAATATCAATTAATTAAAGGCATTTAATATCATTCAATCATTCATAAGCAAGGTTAATTAGTCATATTATTTGTAATTAATCTTAAATAGATTAAATTAATTACTTCAATCATCTTTAAATCATGCTTACACGATTAATTAATTATAATCCAATTAATTAATCATCTTCTAATTATCATCTTTAATTACATTAATTAATGAGTCTTTAATTCATTACACAAATTAATTAACCATTAATTGCACAAATTAATTGACCTTTAATTATCCTTAATCAATAATTTACCACATTGATTCTTAATCTAATCACCACATTAATTAGCTATCCTTAAATTAATCAAATTTATAAATTTACTAACCTTTAATTAATTTCCTTAATTTATCTTTTAATTAATAACACTAAGTAGTTAATCCTCGATTACTTCCATTAAGTAATTATTAATTAAGTAATTAAACCCTAATTACCCCTATAATTAATCTCCCATTAATTAATTAACTTATAATCCCTCAAATATTAATTAATTAATCCTTTGATTTAGTTATACTAATTAATTCCCCTATAATTAATGAATTAATTCCTTTTTATTTACTTAACTTAATTTAATTAATCTAAATCTTCCAAAATCTTAATTAAATTTAAGATATACATATTAGACCTATATCTAATATCAGAAACTTGCTTTTGACAATTTGATAAATTATTTACTTAGAATACTTGTTAATATCGGCTTTTAAACTTGCTTTGAAACTTAACAATGTTTAACTTTTACTTTTTTTTAGAAAAACTTAATCAATCACTCTGCTAAAAGCTTCGGGTTCAGGCCCGATTCTAAACTTCAAAATCTCGAGACAATCCCTTATCCTCTCTTCAATTCTTCTTCTTCCCTTCGTCCTCTTCTCTGCACTGCATCAGTTCCACAGCAACACTAAACCAAAATCCATGACATGCTGGTGCACCGTGCACATGCACATAGTGGCGAAACAACGCTGACTAACTTCATTGACCTACCCAAGTCGCCGCTGACCTCTCCGACTCACCCAGCTACTCAAAAACCCAACCGAACGCCTATGTTGAAATCGAGATCTCCGAGAACGACCTGGGATAAAGCCCAGTCACCAAAACACTTACAACTCCTTGCTCTGGTCATCGAAGACCACGTGCTCGCATCAATAGCCATTCTAGACCTTCCCCTTCATTTCCCACCACCTCTGAACCCACTCGAATTCATCGCGGCGCCGCATGATTCTCCATATCTATTACAATCAGAACCATACCTAAACCCTAAATCGATCACGATCGAACTATCCACCTGATTGAAAAATCAACTGCCATTTTTCCCGAGTGTGCTAGACCTCCATCTACCTCTAGTGACGAACACGAGCTACCACTTTCAACCGATCGTCAGAAAACGTCAAAAACCCCAATATTGATCAATACGTAAAATCTTAACATGCCTAAACCTTAAAATTAGGAAATTGCTTCTAAAATTCATTATTTACAAGTTCGAATCCAGCTACTAAATCAGAACAAGAAATCTATTTACTTGATTTCTGACTAGAAGGGTTTTCCACTGGGATATCTTAATTTTCCTGTATTCTTTACTTGTAAATTACACTTAAAATATATTTCCTAAACTTGAATCATGTGAATCCAACATAGTTCGTTTAATGATTTAGGCCTATAAGAGAATGGGTAAAGGATTTTTGGGATTTGCATTTGTTTCAACATCTGTAAACCTAGAACAAAACATATTTTTTTCTTGTTTCCAGACATACATACCCCATTTTCCTATATTCGTATACATGGAATCAAATTTTAAATATCCAAGCTTCAATGGTCATCTTATACAGATCAAAATACTGATGGCTTTTGAAATGTTTGAGACCAGTTTACTCACCTGCTTCAGAAAATAACAGAGGAGCCTAAAAATCTGGATTTGATTTGAGCCTGAAATCTTGATCTGGGTTGAATGCTCTAATCTTTGCTTGATTCAGTTTGTAATGCAAGAAGTTGTTTAAATTTATCAGAATTTAGCTGCTTTGTTGCTGATCCAAAATTTGGCCTTGCCTTGAGCTTCCAGGTTATGGGTTGAAAAGATTTTTTTCAGTTTGTTTTTGGAGAAAATTGATTGTTGTTAATGAATTCTCTTTGGTTAACTATCTCAGGTTTAATTCCCTTCTGAAATTGTAAGATAAGAGAAAAGATGAAAGAGAGAAATAGAGATATGTTTATACAACTTTTATCTATTATTTTTTAAAATAAAAGCGTGTAACAATAGGTATACACTTGTAATTACAATGTATTAATGTGTTTTATAAAAAAAATTATATATATTTTATTATAGTTAAATTTTAGTTTTATATTAATAACATCTTAAGTGTGTTTAATAATCAAGCTTCTCTTTGTTTATATTTTATTTATTAAACTTACATTTGTAATTATGCATGATATATTTGTTTTAAATGATTATAAAGCTTTTGTATTTATTTTATTAATTAACAATCACTTTCTAAATTTATATAAATAAAGTTTCCTTTAAGGAAAATAATATAAAATAAATCCTATTCTAATAAAAGCCTTATTCATATATTTTAAATCTAAAATTTAAAGTATTTATCTTTTAAATTTCAATTTAAATCCAGAATTCCAATTCCAATTCAAAACTAAAAATCAACTCATAAATACAAATATACACTTTTAAGAAACACATAAAAAAACTATTTAAAATCTGCTTATCTATATATATTCCATCTTTATTATTTCATATATTTAAAATTTAACTTTTGTTGTATTTTTAAATTTATTTATATATCCAGATATCTTTTATTATCAAAATTCTTATCTGTTCAATCTATAAATCAGATAATTATTCAACTATCGGATGTTCAAAAATCCGGGTTATCACGCTGTATTTGGGAAACTGAGAGCAGGATTAGAGACGCTTATCCTGATTTGTTTGATGGTATGTTTTACCTCTAATGGTTTTATTGTGTACCTTATCGTAATTTCGAGGACGAAATTCTTTAAGAGGGGAGATTGTAACACCCCATATTTTTAATGACATTATTTAGGATATTTAATTAGTAAATTAAATAAAACAATGTAAGATGATAAATAGATTGAGATTTGAATATAATAAGGGTAGTCATGCCATATTAATGAATAAATAAATGAAGTAAAATGGACTTAAGTCTTAGGAAATAGGGGAGGGAAAAATAGGAAAAAGGGATTTCCTAATACCCTAAACCCTTAGGAAAAATGAACACACCTTCATTTCATCTTATCACAAATGAAAACATGAAAACCAAGGCCGACTACCGTCAGCAAAGGAGAAGAAGAGAAAGCTAAAAGTTTTCAAGAGGAAAATAAATTCAACTTAATCAAGAACAAACCTCACATCTTTAATCACAAAGCTAAGGTGAATAATGACTACATCTCACTTTCCTACATGTTTTTGGCTTTAAGGTGAAACCCGAATTTACCTTGCATGACTTAGCCATGTTTTAAATGTGAAAAATGTTTATATATACTTGTTGATGATTTATGCATATTTATATTGATTTTTATGATATGTTTGACATGAAAACCCTACTAAATGACATCCAAATGCATTCCGGATTTAAATGTAGATCAAAAATAATATTTTAGAGGTGGGCTTCAAATTTCATAATTTTCTAAATTAATATGATTTAATATTTATTCCACAGAGGAAAATGATTTATTAGGTTATGAATTATTTATGGAAAAATAAATAATTATTTGGGTTTGAAATCTATATATGTTAGAAAACATATTGAAAAGGATTTTATGAAATTATAATCGAATTTTCCTAAGTGTTTTGATGAATATGTAAAATTATTTAAGGTACGGGACTTAAATGTTTAATATATTTAATTAGGAAAAGGGGTATTTTGTAAAATAAAATTATAGCTTAATTCAGAAAATATTGGCACCACTTTTGAAAAAGGTATTTAGAAACCAATGCAATTTTGACAAACAATGGCAGGTTGGTTAAAATGTTTCTCTTTTAAGTTAAAAACAAACATAACATGTTTCTAGTGTGTTCCACCACTTTCGGCACAAGAGGTTCTGTCCCAGACCTTTGGCCACCAATGGTTTCGATACCAATGCACATGGTATCAAGCTACTTGGTACGTAGCGCATTAGACAATGGCGAGGGGTACTTGGTCGAAACGCTAGGTTCTGAGGGGGTTGGAGTATGCCTTGTTTTAAAATAAAAGGCAGCGCCTGCTTTGCTTTTGAAAGGTTGGTTTTCAACTCAGTTGGCTTTCGATTGGGTCAAATATTTTAAAAGGAATGGTTTCAAATGGGTTGCACTCTTTTATTTTAAGTAATTCTTTCGGAGGGGTCGAAACCCCTAGCTGCCGTATTTCTACCTTTCGAAGTCAATGGTTTTGAAAGGTATGCTTTGTTTTAAAAATTAACCACTTCTCCAATGCTTTAGAAGGGAAGGTTTCAATACCATCACTTCTTCACTTATGAACAGGTTTCGAAAGGAAGGCTTTCGACTTAGTTGTTTTACATGGCCATTTTTATTCCGATAGAAGTATAACCCAAAGCTTTCGAAATAGTTGGTTTAAATGGTTTCGAAAGGTATTTTTCCACATGTTCTAAATTAAACCTAAGTGCTTTCGAAAGGTTTGAGTTTCTAAAGGTTTGATGCTTTCGAAAGGTATTTAAAATGGTTTCGAATGGGTGGTTCCCCAAAGGGTTTCGAAGGAGTCGAAGGGTAGTGTTTCTGATGGTTTCGAAAGGGTTGAAATGGAAGGTTTTTCCAAGGTTTTTAAAGGCAATGTTTTGAAGTATTTTAAGATATGATGTCTAAGGCTTTAATGCTTTCGAAAGGGAGGTTTTAAAAGGTTTTGAAAGGGTTTTAAAAATGGTTTTGATATGAAGGTTTTGGCCTTTTGGCTTAGATAAGTAAGGGTTTTACTTGGTTTTGAAAGGGGGCTTTTAATAGAATCGAAATGGGTGCTTTCAAGTGTTTAAGTGTCTTCATCAACTATGGTTTGAGTAAAGAATATATATAACATGGCAAGGTGATTTTGTGTAAAGCATAGAGTATAAATGTATTCCTTGTTTAATTTTGGTTTAAAAAAGGTTTAAATCAATTTTAGATGAAAAAGGTTTCCAAGGAAAATTTTGGGAAGATATCCCTAAGTAAAATGGCTCGGATATTAGAATACAAATAGGACTGGTATATGGTCGCGCCCTATACATTAGCTATTGGCCCCAGCTAATTTTATCCAAAATTCCAGTGTGTAGGGCTTTGTCACAGGTAAGACTAAAATTATGATTACACACAGAGGGTGATATATATTTGTATACAGATAGGTTATTTGTGAGTCCATAAAACCATTAGGATCAGCTGATCTTGGAAGATGTTAAGTTAGGGACAGACCATTCAGAAGAGAAGTAATTAACAAATAGTTAAAGACAGACCGTCGAGAAAAAGAGTGTCTAACAGATGTTAGATTATTTTGTTGCATTGTCTAGTAGGCCCGAGTCAGCCAAAGGTCAATACCTAGCCAAACAAAACTAAAGTGTTTAAACAGATATTTCTTTTATTACCTGTTATGTATGTTTACATAATGATGCTTTACAGTATTTAACCGATTTTGGTTGCAGGAAAAGATTTACAAAAGATATGTTTTATAAGAATATTAGTGAGGGAAAACCCGTTCTGCTAAGCGGCATGGTCTCACTTAACATTAATAAGCAAGATGTATAGTATTATGCACACCGGCTTTATGGCTAACTCAAAGTTTATATTTTCCCCGTAAACTCTCGGGTGCTCAAAATTAATTTGAGTATGCAGAGGGTTGAGGCTCTTTCAGGATTTTTGTAGGATGACAAATAAAGCTATCAGAGGCGAGCAGGAGGCTAATGGATAGCTATTTAGGAGTTGTAGTTATTTGTTTTGTGTTATTTCTGCTTGTATGTACTAAGTTAAATATGACGATATGACCTTGCTCATCCAAGAGGGCATCTTCAAATGTCGCTCTTGATGTATTTTATAATATATATCACTACACCAAAATAAAGAATTCCCAACGAGTGTAAGCGTTGCCAAGAATTTCAGCAACACTTATATGTGTCGCTATAGGGGCATTGGCATTTATTTCCAATGCTTATAAACGTTGGGGAAAAATATTTTTCAACGCTTATAAGCATTACAAATAAATACAAACAAATGAACAGTTATCAATAATGTGAATATTGAAATAAATAATGGTTTGAATATTGAAACATATAATGTAGACTATATCTAATATGAAATATTATCTTAATTTAGCAAATTATAACCTAATCAATATCAATAAAAAAATATTCATAATCAATAATAAAATAGAGTATCAATTAACAAAAGAGAAGTTCAATACATATTAAGTTGTCAATACATAATTTACCAATTCCATACTAATACCAATTGCCATAACAAGAGATGAGACATATTTCATAGTCAAATTCTACAAATACAGAATACGAAACTCTGGTCATTTGACGAAGCCTCCATCAGAAAATTCACATAGCTTATACCATCCAATTACCTATTTTCTTCTGCTTCTTCTATAAGTACCTACATGCATTCACTATCATATTAAATTGAAATTTGTACTAAAAAGAAAGACAAATAGTAATCAAGGTGATAGCTCATGATTTAACAATAAAAGGAAATGAAATAAAACAAGCAAATTTATTCAAGAATGAAATGCATATTTGCAGACATACATCTCCAAAGGGGTATAGGTCGGTAAATATACTAAAGCGTTATGGCACGTGCTTCGCATTTTTCTTTAAAATTGAGTTTTAAAGTTATGGAATTGCTATGTTAATTTTATTTTATAAGATAGTAGAGTTAAATTAAAAGGCTCTAATTTTTGAAATATCCCATATATTTTATGATCTGAAATGTTTTTCAAAAAACCATTTGATTAATCTATAATTCATACTTTTGAAAAAATAAAGCGATTTTGTGCTTTTGGCATTTTAAACTTGAACGAAACGATAACAATATTAAGTGTACATGGTTTCATTTCTCAACATGAACATAATGCTTTATTATAACTTATTTATATGATTTTATACTGTTGATTTGAGTTGAGCTTTGGTATTTGTAGACTTTCGGCATATATTTGTAAAAGACGGTGAAAGATATATTATATAAATTTATACATATATAAATCTATCCATATATAAATTATACATAATTAAGTACATGATTAAGCACTCAAAACGTTATACATAAATTTATCCTTATATAAATTACTTAATTCATGGTAAATTTGTCGATAATAGAAAGATTGCAATTGCACACAAAAGAATTAAAACATAAGTTATATGCTTGTGTAGAATTTTAAAAGATGTTTCTCAACTATTCGGCTTTTCAAAGCTTTTTCATTCCCAAAAGGTGCATTTTAGATGTACTTAAATTAAACTAATTGATATTTATATATATAATTTGAGTTTTATTTATGACTAATTTCCTTATGCTAACCATAATAAATTAATGTATAGATTTTGAAGATGACTTACCTGCCTCTTGCCATTGATCTGTATTAATTTTTCTATGGAGATGTAGAGTATTGGTTGTAATTTCATATGTGTATTATACAATTTTAATTTGGTCGTTATAATATGGTTTTAGACACACTCAATATTTAGACACACGCATAATTATACGTATGCATATGTGTATAATTGCTTTTTTCTCTGTTTATAGGTTATCCTTATAATTACTTATGCTGCTATACACTTTGACTGTAAAAATATATGTATATGCTTAAAAAGGTTTGTTCATATTCAATGAAATTTTAATCATTTTAAGCTATTTCATTAATCATTATTTATTTACCTTAGGAAAAAGGTGAAACGTCTAGGTTCAACAAGACACGTGCACCTAAGAAGGTAATGGAAGAATTTCAAAGGTTAGTGAAATTATATGAAGATAAGGGAGAATATGTAAGTTTAACATTAAAAGGTCAGGGTCCAGGCAGCGCTATGCTCAACGCTTGTGAAGTAGTAGCAAATCATCCAGTAACAATATTCACATTTGAGGGTCCACGAGTAGGCTACTCATTGTTTATAAAAATCCAAATACCCCAACATCGCTTAAGTTCAAAAACAAATTTTATGGTTCACTAATATGTTGCAAATACCCCAACACCGCTTTAACACATTTTTATGTAGTGAATTTTTGTTTTAATTTAAGCGAAAGCGATTTATTTGATCAGGATCTAGTATTGCCATTTAGATGCCACTGACACTTAAAAACAATTATGAAGTCTCATAGAAAAATAACAGAAATAAGAGACATAGAAGATTTAACGTGGTTCAGATATGAATATCCTACGTCCAGGGAGACCCGGCAACTTTTTATTTCACTAAAGAAAAGAGAACAAAAAGGAGAAAAAAGTAATGGTGGTTACTCTCACACTTGCTTGTTCATATAAAGATGAAATTCCTTCATTTAAATAGACTTGATAATGAAGGGTTGCTTGGAGATTAAGTAAATCAATTTCCTGATTACCCAGATATCTTTACAAATCGCATGATTTGATTTTAGTACAAATAGATGGCGTAATCTTCGTTTCCATATCTTTCCTTTATTCTCCATGCCTACTAATTTATTTCTTCATATAGCAAATATATTGACTAATTAATTGGTTAACTAATTAATTAGTTTCCTTCAAAATATCCTTCCATATACCAGCTAAATTAATTGATTTGATTGAATCAATTAATCAATTTCTTTCCTCTTTAACAAATATTTGAATCATCCAAATTCAACACTCCACCTTGATTCAAATATATCAGTCTCCCTTCATCATCTTATCATCAAGCAATCGACATATAAGTTGTTGGGTCTAGCGCCCCATGGCGGTCAAGTAACAGGTATCAAACTGATCAAGTTTGAGCAATGCTTAAACTTGTCCTTAGGAAGTGACTTTGTCATCATATCTGAAGGATTATCCAAAGTACTCACTTTCTACAATTTGATCTTGCTTCGTTCTTCCTCAAGCATAAGAAAGAAACCTCTACATCAATACGCTTCGTCCGTGAACTATAAGCTTGATTTTCTACAAGACGAATCGCATTCTGACTGTTAAGAAATAGCTCTACTGTCCACTGCACCATTGAAAGATCATCCAACAACTGAACTAAGCATAATCCTTATTTTGTTGCTTTCACAATCGATATCAACTTTGCTTCGGTAGTCGATAAAGCTACGATAGATTGCAGCTTTGATCTCGATGAAATCGAGCCTATGCCAAGTGTAAAAACATAGCCCGACACTGACTTCCTAGCATCTCTATCCCCAGCATAATCGGAATCACAGTATCCTCTAAGAAAGATGTCACCATCTACTCCACCATATAACAAGCCCACCGAAGAAGTTCTACGAAGGTATCTAAGAATCCACTTCACAGCTTGCCAATGCTCTTTGTCTGGGTTAGACATATATCGACTCACAACACCCACTGCATGGGCCAAATTTGGTCTTGTGCACACCATCGCATACATAAGACTATCAACATCACTAGAATAAGGTATATTAGCCATATACCTCTTGTCTTCTTCCGATGAGGGAGATAAATCTTTTGACAACTTCAAATGAGAGCCTAATGGAGTGCCAACCGGTTTAGCTTTCTCCATTCCAAATCGAGCGAGGTCCTTCTCGATGTGCTGCGCTTGAGTGAGCCTTAACTCTCTCCGCTTCCTATCCCTGCTTATCTCCGTACCCAATATTTTTTGTGCCTTTCTCAAATCCTTCATGTCAAACTCTCTACTGAGCTCCGCTTTCAACTCCTTAATTTTGACCATACTTCGAGATGCAATCAGCATATCATCAACATATAACAACAAATAAATCATATCATCATCACATTTCCTGAAATAAACACACTGGTCTTTGAAACTTCTGGAGTATCCCTATGAAAGCATAAACTTATCAAACCTCTTATACCATAGTCTAGGAGACTGCTTCAGTCCATATAGAGATTGGTTTAGTTTGCAAACATAGTCTGGTCTGTTACTATCAGTGAACCTTTCCGGCTGCTTTAAATAAATCTCTTCATCCAGATCACCATGCAAGAATGCAGTTTTGATATCTAGTTTCTCTAATTCCATATCATACTGAGCACCTAATGCCAAAAGAATACAAATAGAAGTATGCCTAACCATTGGCGCAAAGATATCATGATACTCTACCCCTTTCTTCTAAACATACCCCATTGCGACTAACCTTGCCTTGTATCTAAGATTACCATTTTCACCGTCTTTCACTCTATAGATCCACTTGCATCCAACAGTTCTCTTGTCGGTGGGAAGAGGCACCAAATCCCAAGTATGATTTCTCTATAATAATTCAATCTCCTCCTCTATAGCAACTAACAACTGGAACTGTTAACTGATGTGATGGCTTCTCTATAATCACAGGGCTCATCATGGACAACATTCAAAGCATATGTTGCCATATCAGCGAAGTTAATATCTTCGATGCTCAATCCAATAAACTCATCAAGCCACTTAGGCTTTCTTCTTTGTCTGACAGGCCTAGGTTCCAAATGAGCTCCACCTTGAGTTTGATCCTCTGTACCAACATCGATATTATCCTCATCAACCACGATGTCATCGGAAACACCATTTGAACGTCTATGGAAAGAATCAACAGATGACTTGCTTTGTGTCTGGTATTCTTCACATGTCCTCTCATTGTCATCCGATGAGGAAGGCTCCACCTTCAACGTAGCCTTCTCATCAAAAGTCACATGCCTGCTCATAACGATCTTCTAGCTAATAGGACACCACAACCTATATCCTTTCACTCCTCTCCTATAACCTAGAAAAACACACTTGCGAGCTCTAGGTTCCAGCTTCCCTTTGCTCTCATACACATAAGCTGGGCAACCAAAGACTTTGAGAAATGAATAGCTAACGGGCTCTCCTTTCCATACTTCTTCAAGGATCTTCATATCTATGGCAGTAGAAGGTGTGCAGTTGATGAGGAAAGCCGCCATAGATAAAATTTCAGCCCAAAATCTCTTTTTCAATTTAGCAGTCAGTCTAAGGCATCTTGTTCTCTCAAATAATGTCAAATTCATCCTTTCTGCAACTCCATTAGACTGGGGGTCACTTGGTGTGGTGTAATGCCTCTTAATGCCTTCAGACTCACAATAGTCGATGAATTCCTGTGATTCAAATTCATCGCCATTATTTAAACGGGGAACTTTCAATTTCTTCCCTGACTGCTTCTCAACCATAGTTTTCCACTTTCGAAACTTGGCAAAGGTTTCACTCTTTGACTGAAGAAAGTATAACCATACTTTATGAGAGAAATCGTCTATAAATGAAACGAAATATCCGACTCCACCTAAAGACTGACAAGGGAAGGGGCCCCGCTGTATGAACATACTCCAAGACAGCTTTTGCTTTACGCTTTCCTATACCAAAAGAAATCTTCGTCTGCTTTCCAAGAACACACTCTTCACAAAAACCAAGTTTTGAATGATGAACTCCATCAATCAATCCTCGTTTTCTCAACTCATCCATGCTACGCTCACCGATGTAACCCATCCATAAGTGCCATAATCTGGAAGAATCCGAAGCAACAGATGTAACAGAAGCTGATTCACCAACTACAGTAGTGCCCTTCAATAGATAAAGATTTCTTGCCCTCACACCTCTCATAACAATCATGGAACCCTTCGATATCATCATTTTCTCTCCTTCCACTACAATCTTCAATCCAAGTCTACTCAATGCCCCAACAGAGATCAAGCTCCTCCTCAAATCAGGTACATGTCTAACATCGGTGATTGTACGAATAACACCATCAATCATCTTAATCATCACGCTACCAACACCCACCATACGGCAAGAAGCATCGTTACCCATCAGAAATTCTCCTCCATCAATTTCACGGTAAGTGGAAAAACAGTTCCTATCAGGTGTCATATGATAGGATGCGCCAGAATCAATCAGCCATAAGTTGCTCTTCCCAGAAGAGCCAGAAGCTGTAAATACATCGATGTAACTTTTTGTATCTAATTTCTCTGTTGTAGAAGCTGAGGCTTGCTTTGGATCTTTTCTTCTATCTTCAAGCTTAGGACATTGTGCTGTGAAGTGTCCTAGTTTCTTACAATAATGACAAGTCAAATTCTTAGGCCCCCTAGACTGAGACCGTGAATAATTCCGTCCACCTTTCTTCGACCTGCTTTGGCCTCTACCTCTCTGAACAGATAAGCCTTCGGTATCATTATCCAAGCTAGTGCTCGCCAATCTACCTCTTAATACTTCATTATGAAGATCATCCTTTAAATCAGACAGGCTAATTTTATTGTGGCCATAATCATGGAATTAACAAAAGCAGTATACTCCTTAGGCAAGGAACATAAGAGGATCACAGCTTGAGCCTCATCGGTAATATCAACTTCCTCTGCCTTCAGGTTCATAATCAAAGTTTTCAAAGCATCTACATCCTCCACGAGATCAGCTCCAGGCTTAAACTTGAACGAACAGAGTTGTTTCTGAAGAATAGTCCGATTAGTGAGAGACTTGTCTTGATATGCATCCGATAATGCATCCCTTAGTTCTTTCGTCGTCTTCTTCTGAAAGAATTCTCTAAGAACTTCATTTGAAAGGCTCAACTGAATTGTTGTGAGAGCTTCATCTTCCATCTCAACTGCATCAATACCTTTTAATTTCTCAAGCGCAGAAACAACCTTGTAAGTCTTCTCCTTCTTCAATACATCCTCCATCTTCATCTTTCAAGTACCAAAATCTCCTTTTCTATCAAAACGTGTTACTCCATAATCGACACCAGATCTACCAATAGACTTACTAGAAGTAGCCATTAATATCCAAACAGGAATAATAACACTAGCTCTGATACCAAACTGTAGTGAAATTTGTTTTAATTTGAGCAGAAGCGGTTTATTCGATCAGGATCTAGTATTGCCTATTTAGATAACAATGACACTTAAAAAGAATTATGCAATCAAAAAAAAATAACAGAAATAATAGACATAGAAAACTTAATGTGGTTCAGATATGAATATCCTACGTCCACGGAGACCCAACAACTTTTTATTTCACTAAAGAAAAGAGTACAAAAGAGAGAAAATAATAATAGTGGATACTCTCACACTTGCTTGCTCATATGAAGATGAAATTCCTTTATTTAAATAGACTTCATAATGAAGGGTTGCTTGGAGATTAATCAAATCAATTTCCTGATTACCCAGATATCTTTCCAAATTGCATGATTTGATTTTAGTACAAATGGATGGCGTAATCTTCGTTTCCATATCTTTCCTTTATTCTTGATGCCTAATCATTTATTTCTTCATATAGAAAGTATATTGACTAATTAATTGATTGACTAACTAATTAGTTTCCTTCAAAATATCATTCCATATACCAGCCAAATTAGTTGATTTGATTGAATCAATTAATCAATTTCTTTCATCTTTAACAAATATTTGAATCATTCAAATTCAACATTTTAAGCTTAGCGACGTGTAGCATTTAATAATACCAAAAGTTTGAAATAATTGCATCAACTGATCACTTCTTAATACATAAAAAATAAATAAAAGTAATTAATGCATCATCACATACAACTATATTATTATGATTTCCAGCTTGCAACATCATGTTGGGCATATACATCATATTCAATTGGAAAATATATCTTAACTTAGATTATATTGGAATTTAAAGTGTGCATTTAATCATTGAACAATTTATAATATACGTTGGATAAGTATCAGTATCAATATACATATAGTAAGAGCTTTGTTTTGTTCATTATAACTCAATTCCTTGGTAGTCAATATACCATCTTAGTACATGACATTTTTGTGAAGTTCCCAGCAATTTGTCAAACATCGAACTCTCTTAATGTTCCTAGGGTTGCTAAGAAGATTTAAACTGAAAATTAATTTCACTTCATTCCAAAATATTTAAATAAAAAAAATTCTTTCTATGACCCATGAAAAAATGAACAATAGTTGAATAGAAGATCTATCTATTTTGTCCCCTTATTATAGCGTTTTTTGCATGTTTATATTCATATAGTACTAAAACATCACATGTAAATGATACAATCTATGTTGATATTTGCAAACCAAAAAAAATGGGTTATTGTTTTCCTTATTTAAATATTATGTATGACAATTAAAAATTGCTAAATGGCCAGTTGTTTTACATATATCTTCCATATATAGCTTTTAAACTACTAAATGATAGCAATCACAAATTTCCACACTTTAGTAGCTCTCTTTACAAATACTTTTTTAGATCTTAAAGCACTCCAGCTCTATGTTAATATTTGCAAAAGATTGGGTTATTATTTCCTTATTTAATTATGACAATTAATAATTACTAAATGGAAATTTGTTTTATGTATATCTTATATGTGTAGCATTTAAATTACTAAATGGTAGTAATCATAAATTTGCAGTCTATAATTGCTCTCTTTACTTATTTTTTTGCAGATACTGAAGCACTCTAGCTCTTTATGTGTAATAAGAAAAACAGTCTAATATTAATGATAATGAAAAATGATAACGACATATATGTTATGAAGAGTAAACAAGAGAGAAGTAATCACATCAACATGCCAGTATAAATGGTATATACAAATTTAATATTAAATTGATTCCCCATAATCAATACAACGCAAAATGACTGGGATCAAAATTAAACATTATACATATTAGTTTTTAATAAATCAGGCAGTGTAACAAATAAGATCACCATACTTATAATGTAATGTCGGTTGTTAACGTTAACTTTTTTCTATGTTATTATCAATATCTGTCTGAAATATGTAAAATTTAATCAAATAAATGAAGGACATCGATAATTAATTTGCAATATATACTTCAATAAGAACCATGTTATATAATTGGAGTATACAAATTCAATAATGAATATGTTGAATTTGACATTATTTAATCCGTAACACCATTAGTTCATCATTATTTATTTATTTATGGATTTTCATCAAGTTATAACCTCGTTATAAAGTATTTGATGTATTTTCTCATTATTATAAAATCAATCAGATTCATTTTCTTGTGTTATACGTAGGATTACAGTTTCAGTTTGTTTGTTTGTTTTTTTGGAAGGATAACTTGCTACGTTTAGTATTTCTTTTTGAAAATAAGGCTGCACTTTGTCTATAGTATATAAATTACTTTTAGGTTTCATATGTAATGAGAGTTTTACTGAAAATGTATAAAATAAAAAATAGTTGTTTTTTTTCTATAAAATACTTAGAGCTTCAAATTTCATTCAGATATCATTGTCATCCAAACTGGATCAATTATAGATAATGAAAAATATTTGTAAGCTAAAAAAAGATATATGATATTTTTGTAAAATAAAAGGGAAATAGAGATATATTGCAAGCAAATAGTTGGCCACTTCATTCCAAGATCAACTACAGATCCTAATTTTTTAAAATAGAACTCATTTTTCTCTTGTAATTAATCAAATCTTTTTAAATAAAAGTTCTTCCACAAGCCACTCACCCATCATTATAACTAGCATTAGTGAGAAGATCTGATGGTGAGACAATAATAAAACGATTACGTCTATCCAACAAACAGCAGATCCATTTTTAGTTACACCTACCCAACAGAAAAAATAATTTTAAAAAACATATAGATAAACAAGATTAAATCCTTATAATTTAAAAAAAAAAGAACTTTATAGTTCGAAGAAGCCCTAGTAGCCCAAAAAGGAAAAACGAATACAAAAACCTAACAGTTCAAAAAAATGGAATGATAAGGAGTGCATACAAAGGAACATCGGTTTAGGATTAATTAGAGCAAATATTTACCTGCGTCGATTTTGCAATTGGAGGAACCCTAACAGTTTTGGAAAGCGGAAAAGTGACCAAGGGCTGTGGGTGCGTTGTAAAATAAGGCATCTCTAGTCCATTCAGGGCTGAATATTCAGAGCCCTGAATATTCAGCCCAAAACTGGGCTGTGTACTCCAGGGATAAGGCGCCCATTTAATGGGCGCCTGACGCCAGGTGCCCATTCAATGGGCGCCTGACGCCAGGCTCCAATTAAATGGTAGCCTGAAACCCCCACAAATGGGGGCTTGGGCGCCCATTTAATGGACGCCAGGGCTTGGGGCGCCTATTAAATGGGTGCCCAAGCCCAGTTCAGGATCCTGAACATTCAACTAAAGTTAGGACCTTAATTCGACGACTGGACAATTTTTTTCGTCATATTCAGCGAATAATTCCACCACTGAAGTTTCCCTAAAAAGAAGGAAAACTACAGATTTGTCCAACTAGTTTTGAATTATTTACATTGTTAAAAAATATCCCACCATTTATAACCGTGGAAAACTAAAAGTAACAAAATAATGGTTAGAATTTGATAACGGTAATAAATGTTAGAAATTATAAAAAAATAAGCGTTGCAAATTAGTTGATTTAGTGTAATATATATTTTATCACTGCGTGAAAAACATTTTGGGATTTGTAATCTGAATATGGAACATCTGTTTTGAAATCTAATGGAAAAATGTTATTTTGGAATCTATGATTTGTTTCATATTCAAGTGCTTCTGATATTATAGATACTTTTAACATAGCCGTCTTTTGTCACCGGAAGTTAATACTACAGATGAATGCAGCATTTGTAGTGCTTTGCCCTGGGCCTCTAGATAGAGAATGATATAAATAATTAATAAAATTAAAAGAAGGCTATCCAAATGGAAAGATTAGCTTTTATCGAGGACGAATAGGATAGTTCTAATTAACTTCGTTGTATCAGTACTTCTCATATATTAGATGTTTTATCGCTTTCCAAAATGGGTAATCGATTAAATAAATAAAATTAAAGGAGACTTTTTATGGAGCGGGCATAATTATAATAACAGTTTAAAGTGTTCAGTTAAATGGAAGGGCATGTAAATTTAATAAGGAGGGAATGTTAGGTGTTTTAAATTTACATAATTTAAATACATGTTTATTAGAAAAATATATATGGAAATTTACTGATAATAACTAAAATTTAATTTGAAAAGAAATAATATTGAATCAATTAATGGTATGGGTTTATATAATATATATCATATTTCTACTAGTAATACAAATAATGTTTTTCATTTTTGGAAATCGATAATAAAAACTACGGTATTTATAAATTAGGAACTAATTATATAGTGATATATTTGAAAAATAATATTTTATTCTGACATGGTCATTGGATATCTGTTATTCCCCTTAAAATAGAATTTAGAGAACTTTATGGAATTTGTAAATTTGAAAATGTGTTGATTTCAGAAATATATAGACCAAATTTAAATTTCCATGAGAATTTAGTTTTAATCGCACACTTGTTGGAATAGTTTATCCTAGTTTTCTTTGCTTTATGCTAAATATAATTATACAATACTGATAATGAAAATGATAATAAAATTTGGTGTTAGGATAAAAGTAAAATGCATACATCACTCTCTTTTCATAAATTTCTAAATTTTTTTGGGAACATAGTCGAACATATTTAAATATATTTGGAATGGTAATACTTCGCCCAAAGCAAAATTACATGTATGGTTAATTGTGCATGGAAATTAAATACTATTGAACTTTTAAAAAAGAAAAATACGATTGCGGATAATAAGTTTTTTTCTGTAGTATGGGAATAGAAAATATATCACATTTATATTGTAAGGGTCATATTACTCATTTTTATTCTTATAAATTATCTTAGTGTTTTTTAATTTAATATAACAAACAGTTATATTAATTGTGAGTTATATTGGCGTGGTCTTAGATTTTATTATACTGGATTTCATAGATCAGTATTTGATACTATTTTTACAATAATTTGTTGGTATATATGGTTTGAGCGAAATCAATTAGTTTTTAACAATATGGACACTCCTATGAAAAATTGAATATATAAAATTACTTTGTTTTGTTTTAACTGGACTTCGAATCCAAGTTATATAATCGATAGAAATATTAGTTTCAAAAAATATCAAAAAGAAAGGTTGAGAGTTGACAAGAAATAAAGACATGCACTCTAGAAGTTTAACCTAATAAGACGGTTTATCAAAGATAGAGAGGTGACGATTAATAGAGTAAATACTAAAGACAATATAGCAGATTCGTTCATAAAGGGGCTAACTCAATCAGTTTTGTATAAACAGATCGAAGGAATGAGATTGAGAATCCATAATTGGTCCCAAGTGCAAGTAGAAGATTGAGAGAGTTACTAATATACCCCTAGGAAAATTATGTAATTTGTTATATATTTCTAGCTTTGTAATCAATCTTGTTGTAATGAAAGTTATTTGGTGTTTGTTTCCTTTACTTTGTTATATTGTGATATAATTAATTAATTAATAAATTTAAAGTATAAAAATAAGAAAATACTTAATGAAATTTTTTGTGATTATAGTTGCAAATAGCTACAATCATGAATAATTAATAACAATATAACTATGTTTTATTTTAAATATTTCTGGTCAAGATGTTTCGAAAATGTATACAATACATCAGTTGAGACTAGAGTATGCATCGATTTCCAAATGTTAGACAGTGCATTACTCGTGGTTGTTGGAGAAACTAAGGGGTTACATACCTATATTTATTGGATAACTGCAGAACGACTCAACTAAGAGTTTCATACTGACTGATAATAACTACGTAAAACAGGTGTGATCATGTTGTACAATTCTCTCGATTTGAGAATACTGTGGAACTTCGATGTGGTTATTCCATATTGATTAGAATTAAATCATGGCATCATGACCATTGAACGATTATAGTGGGTTTGTGTTGAAGCATTGGTAGTGAAATACTATTCAATAAAGAATTCGTCTCTTGGATTGTATGAGGTTAGCATCATGGTCAACTATAATTAACTCAAAGTCAAAATCTTTGGCTAAAGTAAAATGATTAATACTGAATGTTATTATTAAACCCAAGTACTTTATAGATGAATATAATAGTTGTATATACACATTGTTGGGTTTTTTTACTATTACCAAACTCTATATATCTTAAAGTGATATAGTGTCGATAAAGAAAATATAAGTATATTTTATCGTTTAGTGCACCTTAAAATGATCTAAAAATTAGATTTTATCGAAAAGATCTAGAAGTGATAAAATTAGCCAAAATGTCACACTATCAGCTAAGGTGACATGTACATTAATATTTAAATTATTCAACATTAATCACTGAATGAATTTACACACGTAAGTCGCATAGCCCTACTCGTGCAGTCTTTGACATGCCACCCGATTTAAATAGTTTATCAGGTGTTATAAATTAATTAAATTAATTAGTTTTTAAGAAATATGAATTATGATATTTTTATGTAAATAATATTTAAGAAATCTTAATTATTATTTTTTACTGTTTGGAAGAAATGAGGTAGCCTTTAAAAAAATTCTTGGTGACAATAGTAATTATATGGGTGTATATATAAATTTTATATGTACACATATTGGTATATGATATCAGTATATATTTAAAAAGGCATTATATATAAATAATTATAAAAGGGATGAATTTTTTTTAACAAATAATGTGCCATTGGCATGGCCAGCTATAACTGGAGGGGTGGATTTTGATTTGGTTTGAATCAACATTGAAGATTGAGTAAAAGGTATAAGATATTTCTTATTGATTTTCTATACAGATACTAACACATACTAACTAAACCCTAACCATTTTGCCTCATACCCTAGCCTTCATTGTCTTCTAGTCGACCGAATCTCTTCCAAGGCCAAACTCCCTAGCTCTAATACATTCAAATACAATATACAAATGTGGTAGCACCATTTAATTTCTGGTTCAGAAGATCCTAGGAGTCAATTCGTTGATTGACTTGTTCCTGATGGACAACATTTTTACATTATAGGAATCTCACCATACAATATGTTACAGCATTCATACAAAGGAATCTCACATAACTAACAGTATAATTATGATATGTATGAATAAGCAATGGAATAGTAAACTAGAATTAAAAGTTATATGAAGTAAGAAAACATACTAAAACTACACCTTGATGTACATCTTGCTATGATGAATTTCTCTCCTTTGAACTGTTCTCGATTCGGCAGATTGCTAATTCTTGAATTGTAGACCATTGATTATCCAATGGTTGTTGATTTGAAATTAATTTGTGATGAACTTTGATGGAGCTTTTTGTAGGTGGGATCGACTAGCAAGAAGATGAAAATGGTTGTCAAAAAGTCTTTAATGCATTACGGTTATGGGTTCTTCTATAATAGAAAGAATGGAGGAAAGGTAGACCAAATCCCTTTTCCATTCTCCCTAAATCTGAACCATCCATATAAAATACCCCTGTCCCATTTTTTAGCCGCCCCTTACATTTTTTGATCAAAATCTCCTACCCCTTTCATAGGCTTAAAACCCATTTTAAGCCCAAATAAATATTACTAATTAAATCTAATTTAATTGCTTGTCGATATCGCATATCGATCAAAATATATTTATAACTAGTATAAATATACAATAACATTTATTCCTTAAATCATATTCAAAATTTTATAATTAATATTTAAAAAATGTTAATTAGTTTACAATAAGAACTAACTAAATTGTTTGATCTACGGAGAATTCATCATATCGGTTTCTCACCCTTCATGTTTAAATTTGGTCAGCGATTAACATTGAACTATTCGAATGTTAACGTTCACACGTCACTTAGCCGCTGGTGTGACATTTTGGCCAAATTTATCACTTACTTAGTTTCGATAAAATCCAATTTACATTATTAAGCGTTAACTGATTGTGACATTTATTTTACACCAATTCTCTTTGTCGAAACCATATCACTTCGGACTTGTGGAATTTGGTAACATTCCAAATTCCAGTATCGTCCATATTCAACCATAGTCCAAACAAAAAGTCCTTGGTTCAATAATAATAATTATTATTAATCGAAATGCTTTGGTCAGAGGTTTTGACTTTGAGTTGATTGAGATGACCGTGATACTAACCCTATATAACCGAGGAGAAAAATCCTCTTTTGAATAGCGTTTCACTTCTAATACTTTCACTCGACCCTACTATAGTTACTCGATGGACGTAATGCCATGATTTAACTATAATTAAAGAAGAGCTTTCATATTGAAGATCCATAGTATTCTTAAGTCGAAAGAACTATGTAAATCAGTCACATCGATATTTTCTGTTTGACGTTAGTTGTAACGACCCTAGATTTTAATTTAATTTAAATTGATAATTAAATGAAATTCTGAATAAAATTGTAAGGGAAATTGATTATAAATGGAAGCGAGTTTCCCCAAGTTCAAATATATTCTATATAAATCATTTAAATTTTTAATTATTGTATATATATGTATATATTGGATTTGAGATAAAATCTTAAATAAATGGTTTTTAAAATAAATAGAAATAAAAATACAAGACGATAAGTATTTAAGTTGAAAATTAATATGTAAGTCATAAGAAAAGAAAAGAAACGACATTTAAATATGAAACAAAGTTGTAAATAAATATGCAAAATAAATAAAAACAAAAGTATATACATTGACACAAGTATAAAAATAAATAAATAAATTGATTTAAAAATTTATAAAGGATGATAATTTGAGTTATATAAAATATATGTGTACATAGAGAAATGTAAAACAATAATTTTTAAAATAAAATTTATGATAAATATTTAAACTAACAATAGAAACACAAAAGAAATAGAAATATATGTGAGATAAACTATAAACTATAAAGTCAACAAAATAAAGTAAACATATTAAAATAAATACGTATGGTTAAAATTCAAAACAACACATTAACTAAAATATAGAGTAAACACACAACTAAATTTAAAACGACATAATAAAATAGAAAATTATTTGTAATACAAAGTAAACTAAACAAAATAACAAAACAAAACAAAAGAAAAAGTAACAAATACAAATACAAGCTAGGCAATAAAATAGAAGTTCACCTAATTTGTAAAGTAAAACAATTTATACTTAAGCTATGAATAAAATAAGAACATTGATATATAAAACAAAAACAATAAGTATAAAACAAAACTAAAGAGAATAAATATGCAAAGTACTAAGTAACAAAGCAAGAAATAAACAAAACAAACATAGTCAAAGCAAGTAGAAGCAGACTGCCCTTATTTCCATCATCTCAGCATAGTAAAACAAGAGGAAAACAAAGAATAAAATATGTAGCCTGTAAGTAGCTGCAGCCACCATCCAATCTGCAGTAAAACAAGCAACTCAACCATACCTTTTGTACAGAACAAAACAATGTTCATCACTTGTACTAAATATATCAACCTGTAGACATGTTCCCCTATATCATCTTCATGTAAATTTGTCCATCTTCTTAACTACAACCAAATGCAAAAGTTTCCAGAATCAGGAAAAAAATAAAAAAAATAAAATAAAAAAATCAAAGCCAGTATCCACTCAACTTCAGTTCAAAGATAAGAATAACTCAAGTGAATCAAGATCAGGTTCAGTTTCAACTCAAGTAGATTCAAAGCAATCAAAAACTGAGTCAAAAGCATGCAAAGTATTTTGCTTCTCTGTTCAACAATTTCATGCTCTGTTCTTCTCCACTTCATACTTCCAGGTGAGTAATTTTTTTTTAAAAAAAAAACTAAAGAATGAATCTGTTGAATGCTTATTGGTGAAAGATCTTGTATGTATATCTGTTGGGCTTCTATGTGTATATTTAAAAGGGGATGTATTGTTACAGGTTTTGGTTTACAAGTGTTCTGTCTAAAGTTTGAACACTGGAATTGATTCAAAAAAAAAAAAAAAAGAATTCAATTTCACCTAAACTACTAGATGTTTAGTGTTGACATTAAAACAAAATAAGTTTGCTACACTACAAATTTTAGTTTAAAAATTTATTTTAAGTAAACAAATTTGTGTTGTCACTGGAAAGGCTAAAACTACAGAACCATCTTCAAATATGTTAAATTTCGAGTTTCTTAATTTACAAATTCATGAATATAAATTGAATTCGTATTCAAAAATTTGATTTTTAAAGGTTGTATCATGATTTTTAGTGATAGGGATAGGGAGCACTAAGGGTTTGTTCGATTTTCATATTTTTGGGTCGCCACGATCGGTCTCGTTGATCAGAGGGGTCGGATTTTTGTCTGGAGTTGGAGGAGGCTAGCGTGGGTCAGGGAAAAATAACCTGAGGTGATGGAAGCGACTGTGGTGGCGGCGGCGTGGGTTTTTTTCTCTAAACCTAGTTTTGTGAGCTCGGGGATTTTGGGTTGGTTCGTCGCCATCGTTCGACCGAGTGTCTCGTGGCTTTGGAGGATGGTAGCGGGGGGTTAGACGATGTCGTGGACGGAGTCTTGGGTTCTCTGGTGGTCGGTGGAGGGAGCAGTTGCCATTGACAGGTTGAGGTGGTATTTGTGCATGCGTTTCCAGGTTTGGGTTCGGCTATGCAATTTTGTTTCGAAGTGCTGCAGTGGTTTTTGGGGGTTGTGATGTGGTCGTGGGGTGATTGACGATGGGAAGCGACGCTGGTGGGTGGCTGGAGGTGGCTGGAGGCACGGTGCACGTGCACCGTGCATATTGGAGGGGCTGTCTTCTTTTTTTTGTGGAAGTGCAGTTTTTTTTTTTACCTGTCATGTTTTAGGGTGGGTTTTGTTTTTTTTCTCAGGGGAGACTCGGGTAATACGAGAGCTCGACTCGAAGCAGGGGGAGGCAAGACTCGGAGCAAGTTTAATTTCCTCGAGTCAGTTTGTTTTGCTTCAGGTTTTTTTTCAAAACCTGTTTGCAAACCTGAAATTGATCAAATTTAAATAGAGTTTAAAGTTTTGAGATAGTTTTAAATCAAGTCTAAATCAAAATAGTTTTTTTTAAGTAATTTGTTCAAACAAATGTTTTAAAACTTGAATTTGTTCAAATAAATGTTTTTCACATTTATTTTAAAGGATTATGAATTGAATTTAAATTTGATTAATGTTTAAATGGTTAATAATTTTGGATCTTAAATTCAAAATGGAATTTAAATTTGAATTTAAAAGTGTAATGTTTTTAAATATTTAGTTAAACGTTAATTAAATCATAAGTAAAGGAAATGAATTATATTAAGGATAATTAAGGTTCTTAGTGATTTAATTAATAGGGTAATAAAAAAATGATTTTTGTTATATAAATTAATAAATTAGACTAATTTATAATTAAAGATAATTAATAATGATTTAATTTAAAATAATTTCTTAAGAAAGTAATTTAAGAAATGTTTTTGGAAAATGAAGATAATTAATTAAGGATTATTTCATAATTAATTAATGTGATAAACATTATGAATTAATTAGATTAATTCATTAAGATAATTATTGTATTAAATGTAATTACTTAATGAAAGTAATTAAGGATTTATCACTTATCGTAATTAAATTTGGATATTTTGATTTATAAAGTGAATTAATTTAGTTTAATTAATTTAATAAAACCCTTAGATAAATTAGCAACAAATGATTTGGGATTAATAAATCAGAATTGGATAATTAATTCATAAGTAAATAAAATTTAATTGGAAATAGATTGAGTTGATTCGGATTAAAACAATTAATTAATCCTGTTTATGAATAAGTATTAAATGCTTAACCTTACTTATGGATGTTTGCATTCCATTGGATGATTGTTTTGTTTGAACCCCTGATATTTGATGCTTTGTTATGAGCTGTGTGACTCATTTATCTGTGATATATATATCTGTGATCTGTGAATCTGTGAATGAGTGATAAGCGTTATGTTTATATCGTTTATCAACTATATTTCTGTGTTTGATCTGAAATGATTGAATGATGTTGCACTACTGTGTATAACCCCTGGACCACACTCATACACACACAATTATGGATTTCACGAGGAAATCGATTAAGTCGCAGATTTTTGAAATAGTTTAAAATTTGAATTTTTAAATTCAAATGTTTTGAAAATGGAATCGGAATAAATGTGAAAAGCTTTTGAAATGGAATTTCAAAGATGAAAATTTATTTTGAATAACTGGATTAAGTGTTGGAATTTAAATAAGTTGATTTAAATTTAAATTCAATACTTGAAATTGAATTCTATAATTTGAAATTAGGGATTTATGATATTATACTAGTCATTATGAGTTAAACCATTTTTAAAGTATTATTTTTGGGAATCTGAACTTAACCCAAGGATTTCAACTTGTATAAATGAATCAGATTTCAAAAATGAAAACTGTTGTTTTCAAATGATAAACACTTTTGGATAAGAACTGAGATTCCAGTTAATTAGGGGAATTTCAAGATTTAATAGAGAAATGATTTTCCTAAGTTATGAATGAATTCTTTTTGAAATCTATGAATTAAATCTGTTTATTTTTAACAGATTTAAATTGATGATTTGTTTAAATCAAATTGAAATGAAATTGTTTTGAAGGATATAAGTTAAATCTTTGATTTAAAGATTTAACGAGTTAATCAAATTGAAATGAAGATTGATTTGGAAAATCTGTGAATGAATCTTTTGTTTAAAAGATTAAAATGTGAAAATTGTTTAAACCGTTAAGGGTTGTGAAAAAGAATCTTTTTGTTTAAAGATTGAAAATGGTAATTTGTTAAGCCATTTGAAGAAAGGTTTTGGGTAATAAGTTGTTACTTAATTGAAATCCCATATCCATATATTTTTAAATATTACGCTCACTATTCGGGTTAGCCGGGAAAGGACCTTTGGGTCGTATAACCCATTCTGAATATGTGATTCGACGTTATGGATAGCATTTAAAGACCGGTGATGAAGACCGGGTATTTGCGAAAGCGATAGGATGACCTATCGATTATCTCTGCACTGGGTAGCTCCTGGTATAGAGATTCCATAAGTGATGGGAAATCCGATCAGGATTGTGGATATCCGGATTACAAGGACTTCTTTGTAAGTGCCTTCGGTTCTGTTCGAACCCAGAACAGACTTGTATGGATAGTATGTCTGACATTACAAGTTGAGATATAAAGCCGATTTCTTTCAAATATATTTCTGTTGGTGGCGAAGAATTTATTCTTTTAGCTTAACACCCTTCTCTGAGACGTACGAGCTCAGAGGTTATATAGTTGAAGTTATCAGCGATATATTCCCAATTTGGTAATGGGACATGCTGAGTGATGCTGTAAATGATCATTGTGTTGATTATTGTGATAGGATCGTTTATTTGATCGTCTATCTTAGTGATCATTGTGTTGATCATTTGTTGACCCAAAGCATGGCTTTTGTATAAAGTATGTTTTTGTGGACGTGACTTCGTCGAACCTCACACCCCGGAAATGGTCAAAACAGGAAAGATGCGGCAAGGTTATGAGGGGTAGCACCCTTTAGGGTATGTACGTTTCCTTCTGGATAGAGGTGGTATCATGGTATGGAGCCCAGATATTTAACCTATGTGGTTACTACGAATTTATTACTTTGTGGTTGTTGGTTTTCGGGATCCCGTGAGAAAGGTCGTTTACGATCGGGGAATGGCGTGCTCGTGTCAGTAGTTACCCAGTTAGGGGTAACCCGGCCTTGTGTTGGCAGAGTTCCGGTTTGGTTCTCGGGGATGTCTTTCCAGAGGCATTCTCATGTGGCAATGGGAAGTTCCTTGGCCTGACCCTTTGTTGGAAATCCAAAGAAACAATACGAGACTTGTACAGTATTAGTTGTATAACCTGCCATGGAATGTGGCGGTAACCTGCTATTGAACATGGTTAGCTATAGTAGGCATACGATAATGGTCGTATGTTGGCTAAGATTTATATTCTACTTCCGAAATGAATTTTTCTCTACACTATGCACTAGTAATAATATCAAATGTCTTTTTAATGCGTATCAAGCATCTTTGACTATCATAAGGAGAAATCTCCTCCGATTCTGCGTTTGCATTGTGTGTGTGTGCGGGAGGCCTTATGGTAGTCTCATTTTCAAAAGCATTGCGAATTAACCTTGAAATATTTCTTTGAATGTTTTAAAAGATAAACTGTTTTTGTTGCTCACACCAGTCCCACGACTGATCCGGAGTTTATCGTTTCTTTCCTAAACTCTGGGTGCTCATTATTTTCTACACGAGCAGTCTAGAGTTGGGTTTTACAGATAGTCAGATGTAGTAGGTTATCTGGAGTTAGTTCAGTCTTTGGATCGCACCAGTCTTGCCTAGCTTGGTGCATTGTTATTGGGAGTTCGAGTTATTGCTGGATTGATTCTTAGAAATGGAATTGGAGTTCTTCCTTGAAGACTATTTTCGAGTTATATTGTTCCGTATGCTAGATGTTATCTATTTTCTTGTCCGCTGCTATTTATTGTATCATATCTCTGATGTATATTGATATCTATTGGATCATCTGTTGTATCAGATATTGTATCAAAGCTGTATATCAATGTATTATTCTTTTATTCCGCTGTGTTGTTTACTTAATGATTGTTATAAGCTCCGGCGAATCGGATTTGAACGGTCGAATCTATGGCATTCGAATACGATTTGAAGTATGGATGTCGATTTTTGAGCGGGCAAAATCCGAGTCGTTACATTAGTTATATTAACCAACAGAAAACTATTGAGCGAGTCATTCCATAGTTATCCAATAACTATCAGTACGTAACCCCCAGGTGCCTCCAGCAACCATGAGTAATAAATCGCCTAACATTTGATGCATTAGGTATTCTAGTCTCAATGGATACATCGATATCCGGCTCAATGCATCTTGACTAGGAATGTTTAAAATGGTATATTTATTTTCATTATGATAAATTACTCACGATTACAACACTTTGTAAGTACTATCACAAAACATACCATTTATGGATTTTCTATTAGATCTACTTTTGATTAAATTAATTAATTAATATAACTATATTATGTCAAAGTACATAACAGAAAGAAAATACCTTTGATTTTGAGCAAGATTGGTTATTGAGTTAGATATGTGTAACAAATTACATAATTGCCCCTAAGGCATACCTCTAACACTATCAATCTCCCACTTTCACTTGGGATCAATTATGGAATCTTATTCAACTTTTCCAATCAGTTTCCTCTAAACTGATTGGGTCAGTCCCTCGGTGAATGGGTATGCTATTATATTTCAATTATCTACTTTGTTAATCAACTCCCTCCAATGTTGATAAATTATTTTTATCACATGGAATGATTCGAAGTATGTCTCTCGACTTCTAGCAAGCATTAAGTTCTGACATGAACTATATTTAACATTGTTATCATGTAACAGTGTTAGGAGATTCTCAACATATGGAATTACCATCAGCACAGTTACGAATTTGTACATTTATATTTATATACACCATTTTATTGTGGCGCTATTCAAAGCGATGTACTTAGTCTTTTTCATTAAATCAATCACAGTCATTTGGAACATTTCCAACTTGTAGATTCTTAACTAGAATTTATTATTGACATATCATACTCAACATCGCTTATGAAATATTGAGTCTGAATGCTTGTCACAAAGAATTCGTTATTTCTATAAATAATTCTCTAATATTTCGTAAATGCACTAAAACACTCTAAATTATCATTCATTGATATCAATTTGAATTTGTTATTTGCTTCATGTATCAAATACATAAGCAAATCACAATATCGTAGACAATATAACATGTATGATAATTGCTATTGCCAGTGCATAAGGAATTCATCTCGCATGTTCCATATTAAACAATTTAATAAGGTGTCTTTCCATATCGATTTGGGACATTCCGAATATCTTTTATACTCACTATAAAAGACATCATTTACACATCCAACGTCGAGTATTAAAATAACTAAGGATGATTTTAATACAAGTACGTCGTTAAAATCAGCAATATGTAGTTTACTTACAGTTTAGAAATACCAATGTATCTTTTAACATTCTTTCTTAAGAACATACGCTTCCTCTGCATTTTGATGGACAATTAAACAATCTGATATTCTGTCAAAATATTTGTTCAATTCTGATGCTTATAAAATGATACTTTCTATCATTTCCTCGATCGTAACAGACTCACAAACTCAGTATTTCTTCTACTGACTTTGAGACATTTTGGTTATTATGTGTCAACAGCTTACTCTAAATCATTATTTAGAATTTTCTATTTTGATACATATGTACCAAAACATAAAGGCATGTACAAGCAATAATTTTTGGGTGAATTCACTTGAGCACATTGAGTATCAAATCTATTATGCTAATTTTAATAATTGAAATTTGCAAGGCTTTTCTTATCAATATTGCCCATTATATTCGAATTGCATTAGTCTTGCTCTCCAAAATCATTCACGACTGATGGATCGTATCCCTTCGAAAACAACAATCAAAATCATATTTTGGTAATGTACCTGGAATCTATTTCATATCTGCGCATTGAAGCATATTATAGAGTCAACACTCCTAATGGTTTAATTAAACAACCGAGGATTATATATTTTCGAGATTAATAAGAAACTCATAGTTTCTTTTTAATGTGCGAGAACACTTGCTAGACACTCTATTGCGATGTGTTCATTTAGGTTAGTTAACTTCATTTCATCTCATTGTTATCAGTTTTATCTGTGGATCATATCCAATTTCATTTTACAACCAATAATTTTTCAAAGAAATTCCTTCACTACAAAGATGGTACTTCTTGAAACAACAATTGTTTCTCGATGCAATGAAAAAGGCACTCATAAACATTTTATGAGTTTTCTCACATATTAAAAATGATTTAGTTTTAGTTTACAAAAATTATGTTTAAAACATAAATATGTCATCCATTGACAGTCATTCCCGAATTCCTTTTGTGAAGATTTATACAAGATCTCTCACGAACAATTATTACCTCCAGAATTTCGACTCGCATAACCTACCAACTCCTTGGTCTAAGATATGTTGGGGTTTCTTATAAACTCTTATATTTTATGATTTTGTAAAAAATTATATAGATGAAATAATATTAACCGTGTGTACTACTCTTAAATACATAACCTTATAGAAAGAAATTAACTTAACTTCACTCACAATTAATCGCACTTTGTCCAACAAAATTCGATTACTCCTTATTGATACATCATTATGTATTATAAGAAGAAGTGGCTTTTGAGATTGAATTTTATTCATTTTTTGTTACATCCGGAACTTTTTCAATATACTCACCTATTCAATCAAATCAAATCAAATCATTCACGTCGCATGTTATATTATTTACTTTGAATCTATCTTAGACACACTATATATATATACCAAATACACATGTCCATGTCGGTGTAACTCATTGGTAAATATGACAAAGTATGTGGAACCGTTTTAGTATTAATAGACTTATGATTTCACATCTATATGTATCAATCCAAAGAGTTCATCAACTCTTATGATGCTCCTGCTAAATGGGTCCACAGCCCTTAATTGTTTGAGACATAATTAACAAGTATCACATGATTCATAGTTATATACTAAAATTATTTCTCAAAATTATGGCTTAGCCTATAATTCCAAAACAATTGTAAATAATTTTAGGTACTTAGTATTTTCAATGCATCATTTTTAATGCATCGTTTTTTGTTGTGAAAACAAATACCACGTTACAGTTTTATTTCCTAATGAATATTCATAATATTCACATTAAAATATAACTATATCTATTTTTCAATTGATACCGACAAATAGTCATTATTTCATAAATAATATTTGGTATGTTTTACAAAAACAATTTTCGTAATTTGATGCAATTAATAAGTGCTACATTGCATGATCCCACTATTTCCGCAATTACTATAATATTGCATTGAATTCGAGGTCCATCATTCATCTAATATAGATTATTTATTTCATATACTGCAACTAGTTTACAACGAAGAGTTCTTTTATCAAATATCTTGAACATAAAGAAATAAATATCATAAAAACAATTTTCTATATGAAAATGCATTTGGGAATAGAAATCATATTTCTTATTCGAATGTCAAGTATCAATTACTATTTTTACAATTCTCGTTTCCAATGTTTCTTCATGAAGTAGTTAGTGACTATTCACTGTCTTCATCTCAACTATACCATAAATTACATATACACTTATACATCCATTTTTCTTTCAAATGGTCAAACCATTAAAAAAACCATTACTACCATATCATAATGAAGTCTTTACAAAACACATTCAACGACCCTTACTTTTAAGGCCATCTAATATGTTGTGCTTTGCATAAACTGATCAAACTGACATTTTAGCGATCAAGTTCTTAGATCTATCTTGTAGTTTTGGCCTAATATTACATTTTACACAATCCGATCCTTTTGTAATCAATCAAATTGAATACTTGATCTCACAGTATTTTTATTGGTTTATTTTAAAATGAACTCGCTTCATCGAAGTATCATACATGTAACAACCCTGTATTTTGTAGTTATTTTGAATTGAAATTCCTGATTTAAAAACTTTATTTTATTTATTAAAATGAATAATTTTGTTATTTTAAATAAATATATTATTTTGATGTAAATTAGAATTTCAAACATGAATAAATAGAATATTTTCCAGAAATGTGAATTTTTGTCAATATGGTCAAACTTTGACTTTTAAATTTAAAAATTTTGATTTTTTATTTTTATCTTTTATTATGAAAATAAATAAAATTTCAAGTATACTGCTTTTCGTTTCGTTGAAATCTGATTAATATTGTGAAAGTTAAGTTTTTTAAACCATTGTGTGTAAATTTTTGTATTTAACAAAATTGTTTACTTTAATTTATATAAATAATATTTTGTCTGTCATACCATGTTCTAATTTATGTATATATGTGTAACATGACATGTTATGTATATATGTTATTTTTAAAACATTTTTAAAAGTGTGGTTATAATTTTACAATGTTAATTGTATATTGTTTACAATTTTAAATTCTAGTTTCATTTAAATAAGGTATTTTCTTTATTTATTTTCTATTTTCCTAAGATATTATTTTATTTTCATCTCCAATTTATTTTGTTCAGTTTTTATTTTTATATACTTGATTTTATTTTTTAAAGTGAATTATAGAAAATGGAAATTCAAAGAGACAAAAACCTTTCATTTTCTTTGCCTTTTCATTACCTTTGACTCTTCATTTTGCTTTAGCCGTACATCTTTCTATGCATAGCCGTGTTTCTCATTTCTCATTCACGTGAGAAACTTCTCTTCTCTTCAAAAAAACTCAGGGCTTTTTTTATTTCTTAAAATTATTTGTAAGTTTTTCTAGTGGCTTCCTTTATCTCTTTTTCCTTCTTATTTTCTAATGATTTTGCCTTTGCTTCTTCTTGTGTTTACTCGGCCTCTACCACCTCTTCTCCATCGACCACCACCACCATACACGGCACTAACCACCTTTACCTACCTTGTCCTTATCTGGCCGTGACATCTAATTGATGCAAGCACTTCAAATATGCAAAGATCCACTTGAAAATGCCTAGCCGACCACAAAACTTCACCAACCCCTTCATTTTTGCCTCGGCCACCCCCCTAGCTCCACTACCACCTACTTATTTCACCTCTGGCCATCACTTTAGATCTAACCAGACCTCTACCGGACATGGCCGAGCCCATATGATGCATGGCCGAGCCTTGTTGTGCGCAAAACTTCGCCTATTTTGCCTTGTCCTTTGTATTCTTCATGTTGCAACTCCTATACTTCACCATCCACTTCTAGCCGTGCATATATGATGCATACCCGAATCTATAGCATCACTATGGCTGAGCCAAATTGATGACATGGCCGAGCACTTGAGTGGTTAAGTCAATGTGAAACCATTTTGTTCTTTGTTAATTTTAAATTTCCAATTGTTTCAATGTATTTTATATTGAATGCATATGTTTATATTGTCTTGTTTAATTGTTGTATACAAGAGTAACATCTTGGCTCTCTGCTCACTTGAATCAAAAGTCGTGCTGTATCGTGCTTGTCGTGCCTTTGGAAACGTTCTTGTGTGTTGTAGTGGTCTCTAGCTTTGATAAAGGTGAATCCTTCTCACTCTGACATTTTTACTTATGAAATGGTAAATCGATGACAAGTGATTAGTAATTGAAAAAGGTTTATGCAAGTTAATGATGATTATATGATATGCTATGCCATGTTATTACCATGTTAACTTTGTTAATTATCACCTGACATATTATATATGACAGTATATTGTGACATTGACATGTTAGTATTTTTTTATATTGTTTATGCATATGATCACATTGCAAGTTCCCTGTTAGAATAGAATCACTATGGGTTGAAATGATAAATACCCGAACGGACATTAGAATAGGGAAAATCATTATGAGCTGAAATGATAGGCTCAAGTGATTTTTATTATATTTTTATTTGACTTGGGATTGTGGGTTCAAAATGATTGAACCCGGGTTTTCTTTTTAAATTGCGGATTGAAATGATACATATCCGTATCACTTGGCTTAGGTTAGAAAAATATATACAGACCTCGTGGTATATTTTTAAATGATTTTTATGTAGATATGTATTTTAAAGTATGAATTTTTGATTTAAAATGTATATTTTATGTTTTAAGAAAGTTAAATATTTGAATTGAATTTAAGTATGTAAATTTGAAGTAAATGTATTTTTGACTTTAAATTATACTTATAAAAATGTAAGTAAATAATGGAAATTAAATTTGAAGTTTTGAAATGATATTTGAAGTAAAATGTTAAGTTTTGTTAAATTTACTAGTTAAGAAAACAGTGAATCTTGACTTAACAAATGAATTGAGTTTTAAATTGGATATTTAATTATAAAATTTTGTTGTGATAAATCATATGTTAAGTTGATTTAAATGTGAAATTTTGAAGTCTAAAAATATGATTTACAAGTTTAAAATTTGCTAAAATTGAAGTTTTATTGTTTGTGAAAAGTTATAATAAAATCTGGAATTTTATTAATCGCATTTCCAAAAATTTTGTGGTCTTATGACAGCATTTTAAGTGCTGTTGTTTTGAATTCAGCTATGTTTGAAATAACTAAATATCTATTACGACATTTTATAAATGTCGTTGTTCCTGAGCTAAACTATTTTGAAAACTATAAGCTACGATAGCACTTTATAAATGCCGTCGTTGCTAAAATTTGACAATGTTTTGAAATGTTATAGATTTTAACATTGTTTGAGTTATATTTTAAATATGTTAAATGATTTAGAATTGATTATTTGTAAATTTTAGGAGTTTTGAAAATATATTAATATTTAAATTTTAATTTTAAGGAAATTAAATTGAATTTGAATTTAAATAAGGCTTACTTGGTTATGTGTTAAATGCAATGAAATGAAATAAGATAAATGAATTTTCAAATGGAATTCTGAAACGTATTTTTTAATGATATTTGAAATAATAAATGAATGACATAATTAATTTTTAAAAAGATATTTAAATTTGAATATTTGATTTTGAATGGAAATGAATTAATAAGGATTTGAAAGGAAATGATTTGAAATGGTTTTGAACAACATGATCTTTATTTGATAGAATGTAAATTTGGAATGATATTTGATTTTGATTTATTCGATAAATGAATATTTGAAGTTTATGTTAGTATGAAGGATATTTGGTTTACTTGTAATTTGAGTTTATTTGAATAATATTGGATTTATAAAATGAATATTTCAAAACTAAGTAATAATGAAGTTAAATTTGAGATATATGAAATTATAAAAATTAGTTTTGAAATATGGCATATCAAAGCTTTGAAATATATTAAAAATTGAATAGTTTATTTTGTGGATCAAATCTATATTTGAAATTGATAAGATTTGAAATGTTTTGTTGCAAAACTGAATTGAATTGAAACTGATGGTTTGAATTGAATTAAATTGGAAATTTGAAAATTTGGGTTTAATTGAATAAATTTGTAAAATGTAAAGAATTAAAGGAAGTTACCATGATTTCAAATGTATGATTTCGAAATGTTATGATTTCCAAAGTGTAAGGATTTCAAGTATTTTGGTTTCGAAAGAGTTATAATTTTGAAAGTATTATGACTTTTGAAAGGTGAATATATGTTTGAAATGGAAATGATATCGTATTTATTTAAATATAGTTTTGAAATAAAAATGGTTTTTGTTTCGAAGTATAAACTATTTTGAAAGGAATATAGTTTTGAAATGAAATGATTTGATCTTTTTGAAATATAAACTATTTTGAAATGACCATGGTGTTATAATAACGTTTGGTTGTTGAGACCGGGATCGAAAGTTGTCATACTCTCTGCCAACTCCGAAAACCACTTTAACAACCGTGTACGCGGTGGAGATTCCATAATGAAGTAGGATGATGGCGACTATCCTATTGAGGTATGAACGTGGACCTGACTCCCGTGAGTTGGCTTAAGGTGGCTAAAACAAGAGCGATCTCGGGCCAAAAGGGGTAGCTCCTCTGGTCGGACACACTTCTTCGATTCTATACTCTTACTTGTGGTTGATTTGATGGTCATACTCCGATTTTGATTGGGAGTGTGTTTCGAGGTGGGCGTAGCGACTGCTACTTTACCTCCAGCCCATGTGCATAATTGGTATATCTACCCTGGCATTGCCTCATGTGTCGCGTCACCTACCATAGCGAGCCTTACTACGAGTTTGATTTGTGTCGTACCTATGGAGTATCTTCTCAGAGTCTCCCGATCAGGAGATATGTAGGTAATGTATAGACTACTGACACTATTACGTGTTAAGGGCTATATGGGTAACCTCTTAACGCTATTTTAAAGTAAGTTTATTTTACTATTAGACATTATTATAATAGAGAATATTACTACATAGTGAATAGTTTAACGGATCCTTTAATGATGGGCGATCCCAAGCATCCTTTAAGTTACTGATGCATTTTTGTTACTATTCACTTGAGTTGATTTACAGTTCATAAGTATTTATGCCCTGACTCGAGTGTTTTGTGTTTTGCTTTATACTCGAGTCAGACTGAGTGATTCAGTATACAAGATTCACCTTCGGAGTTGGAGCTTTGCTTGAAGATCCAGCCATCTATTTTACTTTCAATATCCAGTGATTTCAGCGATGCATTCTGATTTGTACCTGCTGTATCTTGTTACTCTTCTATTTTATCTTGTTTAACTTTGATGTATCTTATATATATAGTAGCTTCATGAACTACTATCTCTTTTACTCCGCTACATTATTAAATACTCTGTGTCTATGAAATATGATTTATTAATTTACTGTATATTCTGAGATTTGCCAAATTTTATTTACAACGCGATATTTTGAGTAATTCAAGTCCGACATGCGAGGATGTGAATGGTTGAAAATATCTAGTCGTTACATGTGGTATCAGAGCTTTGGTGGCTTTAGGAAAAACTTAGCATATATGGTAAATGTATTTACAGAATCACTTTCATTCGAGTTTGAATCTCTTCCTTTTTGACTCGATTCCTTTGAATTTTGGAACGTTTCCTAGGGTTCCAAAATCCATTCGTGTCCCTCACTATTCGTCTTCTTTTGATTCTAGAGTATCTCATTACTCCACTTTGAATGATCTTTATAATGAGTCGGCGGTCTCGCCAATCTCAAATTGATTTGAAAAAGGGGTGAAACTCCTTTATAATAACATCGATTCACCAAAGATTTTATATCCTTGGTTTAGATGCTAGTATCTCTTATAATTCCAAACTCCATCTCTTGAAAGCGAATGTAGATTTACCCAAGAAATCCACATCGATCTTATACTTTAAGTCACGGTTGACCCGGTTAAGACTGCCTGCGATTTATATAAGCTCATCCATCTTCTTATTCTGTTATTTAATCATCTCTTCTTTGTTTCCAACTTATCTTCAAATCATTCCTGAAGTGTATTTGTAAACTAATGTTTAAAATGCTTTATATATTGTGTTGTTTGAGTTGTTGATGTCGATTTGGGTTTCTGATCGATTCGTCTGATCAATGCTATCGATAAGATTTCCAAAACTCTAGAACAGAGCAAACTAACACAATATGTTTTTCAAATTTAGTAATGAAATAAATTTTGTAACTATATTACAAATCTTTTTCTAGATTTTTTATTGAATTGGTTGTTAAGAAATAATATTTGATTTTATATATCATTATCTCTTGTTTCATATATAAATAATTGAACTATTAAACATGGTTATAAATTTATTTGGAAATTTAAAATGAATTTAAAACAAGAATTTGAGAATTTAATTTCCGATGGATTTCAAACCTTGTATTTAAAGTTTTAAAAGGATATACTATTTAAAGTATTTTCGAATAGAAATTTGTTTCTAAAGGATTTTAAAGTTTAAAACTAGTGCTCTTCTCTTTGTCGCTGGAAAATAACTTCGGTGATGACTGCAGCATCATCGACATTCTTTTTTGAGTTTCGAAGTGAAGAGACCGTTCTGTAGACTTGCTACAGTTTTGTTTTGGGGAATTTAATTGATTTGAATTTCTTAAATAAGACTGGATTTATAACATATGCTGATATATGATTTAAATTTAAATGGATATATATAGTATATGTGAATTTACAATTATCTTAAAGGATAATTTCAAGTATAATTTCAAGATTTAGATAAATATTCAAGCTTGAAATGATTAAACTAGAAAGTTTTATTTGTATAATACATAATTGCATTACAATATAACTTACCTAAATTATACAGAAGTTGATATGTAATTGGATAGTATACAATATAAAAAGGATTTTATAAATAAAATTTGAGTGGTTATAATAAATGTTATACACTTAAATTTTAGATATAAAAAGAGTAACAGAGGTAAATAAAGAAAAGGGGTAATGGAATAATTTACTGTATCAATTGATGCTAAAGGAACTAAGAAAAAATTAAAGCAGTTATAATAAGTGTAAATATATTTAACATAGGTGATAAAATATATTAAGAGGAATAAATTTATATTTTAATTAGGAAAAAATAAGAATTAATTTATTGAGTACATTATGAGTGTAATAATTGATTTTTTTCAAATCCATGATTTTAGAGATTGTTTATTTAAGATAATTGGATGATAAGATAATGAAATTAGAGATGATTAAGATTTATTTAACTTATGTAAAATTAATTTTAAATTTAAGTTGAAATTTTCATGGTTTCAAATTTATTATCTTATTTTGTTTTTTAAACTATCTTTTGGTTGTCCTTATTTCTCTTATCTTACTACAGAATGGGGAGGCTATTGCTTATACCAGTCTGTTTAGAAATATTTCTATAATCTTTGATAATCTTTGGTACTCATTTTTGAATTCGAGCACTGCTTACCGGCCACAGACCATCGGTCAAGTGGAAAGGGTGAATCAGATTCTAGAAGATCTTTTTCGTGTTGTGTTCTTGATTCTAGAGGATCTTGGAAAGATCATCTCCACTTTGCTAAACTTACCTATAACAACAGTTATTAGGTATAATTTCAATCTTCTTGTCATCTTTTCTTAAACCAATTTCATTCTATCTTTTTTGGTGTTTTCCCGTACCTCATTCCTTTTCGGGGACGAAAAGTTTTGAGTGGGGGAGAGTGTAACAACCCTGTATTTTGTAATTATTTTAAATTGAAATTCATGATTTAAAAACTTTATTTTATTTATTAAAATGAATAATTTTTTATTTTAAATAAATTATTTTGATTTTGATGTAAATTAGAATTTCAAACATGAATAAATAGAATATTTTCCAAAAATGTGAATTTTTATCAATATGGTCAAACT
Organism: Allium cepa; assembly: GCA_030765085.1. NCBI lineage: Eukaryota > Viridiplantae > Streptophyta > Magnoliopsida > Asparagales > Amaryllidaceae > Allium > Allium cepa. Next base: position 9,403,631 of record CM060941.1, read on the forward strand.
CGGACTTTTTAATTTAAAATTTTAAAAATTTGAATTTTTTAATTTTATCTTTTATTATGAAAATAAATAAAATTTCAAGTATATTGCTTTTCGTTTCGTTGAAATCTGATTAATATTGTGAAAGTTATATTTTTTAAACCATTGTGTGTAAATTGTTGTATTTAACAAAATTGTTTATTTTATTTTATATAAATAATATTTTGTTTGTCATATCATGTTCTAATTTGTGTATATATGGGTAACATGACATGCTATGCATATATTTTATTTTTAAAACATTTTTAAAAGTGTAGTTATAATTTTCCAATGTTAATTGTATATTGTTTATAATTTTAAATTCTAGTTTTATTTAAATAAGGTATTTTCTTTATTTATTTTCTATTTTCCTAAGATACTATTTTATTTCCATTTCCACTTTATTTTTTTATGTTTTTATTTTATATACTTGATTTTATTTTTTTAAAGTGAATTATAGAAAATGGAAATTCAAAGAGACAAAAACCTTTCGTTTTCTTTGCCTTTTCATTACCTTTGATTCTTTATTTTGCCTTAGCCGTACACCTTTCTATGCATAGCCGTGTTTCTCATTTCTCATTCACGTGAAACTTCTCCTCTCTTCAAAAAAAATCATGGCTATTCTTATTTCTTAAAATTATTTGTAAGTTTTTCTAATGGCTTCCTTTATCTCTTTTTCCTTCTTATTTTCTAGTGATTTTGCCTTTGCTTCTTCTTGTGTTTACTCGGCCTCTACCACCTCTTCTCCACCGATCACGACCACCAGCATACACGGCAGCAACCACCTTCACCTACCTTGTCCAGATCTGGCCGTGGCATCCAATTTATGCAAGCACTTCAAATTTGCAAAGCTCCACTTGAAAATGCATAGCCGGCCATAAAACTTCACCAGCCCCTTCATTTTTACCTCGGCCACCACCCTAGCTCCACCACCACCTGCTTATTTCACCTCTGATCATCACGTCAGATCTGACCAGACCTGTACCTGACATGGCCGAGCCCATATGATGCATGGCCGAGCCTTGTTGTGCTTAAAACTTCACCTATTTTGCCTTGTCCATTGTATTCTTCATGTTGCAACTCCTATACTTCACCATCCACTTCTAGCCGTGCATATGTGATGCATACCCAAATTTAGAGCATTACTATGGCTGAGCCAAATTGATGACATGGCCGAGCACTTGAGTGGCTAAGTCAAGGTGAAACCATTTTATTCTTTTTTAATTTTTAATTTCCAATTGTTTCGATGTATTTTGTATTGAATACATATGTTTATATTGTCTTGTTTTAATTGTTATATACAAGAGTAACATCTTGGCTCTTTGATCACTTGAATCAAAAGTCGTGCTGTATCGTGCTTGTCGTGCCTTTGGAAACGTTCTTGTGTGTTGTAGTGGTCTCTAGCTTTGATAAAGATGAGTCCTTCTCACTCTGACATTTTTACTTATAAAATGGTAAATTGATGACAAGTGATTAGTGATTAAAAAAGGTTTATGCAAGTTAATGATGATTATACGATATGATATGCCATGTTATTACCATGTTAACTTTGTTAATTATCACCTGACATATGATATATGACAGTATATTGTGACATTGGCATGTTAGTATATTTTTTTATATTGTTTATGCATATGATCATGCTGCAAGTTCCCTGTTAGAATAGAATCACCATGGGTTGAAATAATACATACCTGAATGGACATTAGAATAGGGAAAATCATTATGAGCTGAAATGATAGGCTCAAGTGATTTTTATTGTATGTTTATTTGACTTGGGATTGTGGGTTTGAAATGATAGAACCAAGGTTTTCTTTTTAAATTGCGGATTGAAATAATACATATCCATATCACTTGACCTAGGTTAGAAAATTATATACAGACCCCGTGGTATATTTTTAAATGATTTTTATATAGATATGTATTTTAAAGTATGAAATTTTGATTTAAAATGTATATTTTATGTTTTAAGAAAGCTAAATATTTGAACTGAATTCAAGTATGTAAATTTGAAATAAAAGTGATTTTTGAGTTTAAATTATACTTATTAAAATGTAAGTAAATAATGGATATTAAATTTAAGGTTTTGAAATGATATTTAATGTAAAATGTTAAGTTTTGTTAAATTTACAAGTTAAGAAAATAGTGAATTTTGACTTAACAAATGAATTGAGTTTTAAATCAAATATTTAATTATAAAATTTTGTTGTGATAAATTATATGTTAAGTTGATTTAAATGTGAAATTTTGAAGTCTAAAATTATGATTTATAAATTTAAAATTTGCTAAAATTGAAGTTTTATTGTTTTTGAAAAGTTATAATAAAATCTGGAATTTTATTAATAGCATTTCCAAAAATGCTGTGGTCTTATGACAGCATTTTTAAGTGCTGTTGTTTTGAATTCAACTATGTTTGAAATAACTAAATATCTATTACGCCATTTTATAAATGCCGTTGTTCCTGAACTAAACTATTTTAGGAACAATAAGCTACGATAGCACTTTATAAATGTTGTCGTTGCTAAAATATGACAATGTTTTGAAATGTTATAGATTTTAACACTGTTTGAGTTATATTTTAAAAAGTGTTAAATGATTTAACTTTTGGAATTGATTATTTGTAAAATTTTAGGATTTTTGAAAATATTTTAATATTCAAATTTGAATTTTAAGGAAATTAAATTGAATTTAAATAGGGTTTACTTGGTTATGTGTTAAATGGAATGAAATGAAATAAGATAAATGAATTTTTGAATGGAATTTTAAAGTGCGTTTTGTAATGATATTTGAAATAATAAATGAATGACATAATTGATTTTTAAAAAGGTATTTAAATTTGAATATTTGATTTTGAATGGAAATGAATTAATAAGGATTTGAGAGGAAATGGTTTTGAAATGGTTTTGAATGACATGATCTTTATTTGATAAAGAATGTAAATTTGGAATGTTATTTGATTTTGATTTATTTAATTTATTCGATAAATGAATATTTGAAGTTTTTGTTAGTATGAAGGATATTTGGTTTACTTGTAATTTGAGTTTGTTTGAATAATATTAGATTTATGAAATGAATATTTCAAAACTAAGTAATAGTGAATTTAAATTTGAGATATATGAAATTATAAAAATTAGTTTTGAAATATGGTATATTAAAGCTTTGAAATATATGAAAAATTGAATAGTTTATTTTGTGGATCAAATCTGTATTTGAAATTGATAAGATTTGAAATGTTTTGTTGGGAAACTGAATTGAAATGGAACCGATGGTTTGAATTGAATTAAATTGAAAATTTGAAAATTTGGGTTTAATTGGATAAATTTGTAAAATGTAAAGAATTAAAGGAAGGTACCATGATTTCAAATGTATGATTTCGAAATGTTATGATTCCGAAGTGTAATGATTTCAAGTATTTTGGTTTTGAAAGAGTTATAACTTTGAAAGTATTATGGCTTTTGAAGGGTGAATATATGTTTGAAATGGAAATGATATTGTTTTTATTTGAATATATTTTTGAAATAAAAATGGTTTTGGTTTCGAAGTATAAACTATTTTGAAAGGAATATAGTTTTGAAATGAAATGATTTGATCTTTTTGAAGTATAAACTATTTTGAAATGACCACAGCGTTATAATAACATTTGGTTGTTGAAGAGACCGGGATCGGAAGTTGCCATACTCCCTGCCAACTCCGAAAACCACTTTAAAAACTGTGTACGCAGTGGAGATTCCATAATGAAGTATGATGGTGGCGACGATCCTATTGAGTTATGAACGTGGACCCGACTCCCGTGAGTTGGCTTAAGGTGGCTAAAACAGGAGCGATCTCGGGCCATAAGGGGTAGCTTCTCTGGTCGGGCACACTTCTTCGATTTTATACTCTTACTTGTGGTTCATTTGATGGCCATCCTTCGATTTTGATTGGGAGTGTGTTCCGCGGTGGGCATAGTGGCTACTACGTTACCGCCATCCCGTGTGCGTAATTGGTATATCTACCCTGGCATTGCCTTGTGTGTCGTGTCACCTACCGTAGCGAGCCTTACTACGAGTTTGATTTGTGTCGTACCTATGGAGTATCTTCTCATAGTCTCCCGATCAGGAGATATGCAGGTACTGTATAGACTACTGGCACTATTACGTGTTAAGGGCTATATGGGTAACCCCTTAACGCTATTTTAAAGTAAGTTTATTTTACTATTAGACATTATTGTAATAGCGAATATTACTACATAGTAAATATTTTAACGGATCCTTAAAGGATCTGCAATCCCAGGCATCCTTTAAGTTACTGATGCATTTTTTGTTACTGTTCACTTGAGTTGATTTACAGTTCATAAGTATTTATGTCCTGACTCGAGTGTTTTGTGTTTTTCTTTATGCTCGAGTCAGACTGAGTGATTCAGCATTCAAGATTCACCTTCGGAGTTGGAGCTTTGCTTGAATATCCAGCCATCTATTTTGCTTTCAGTATCCAGTGACTTCAGTGATGTATTTTGATTTGTACCTGTTGTTATCTTGTTTAACTCTGATGTATCTTTTATATATATATAGTTGCTTCATGAACTACTATCTCTTTTACTTCTGTTGCATTATTAAATACTCTTTGTTTGTGATCTGTGATTTATTAAGTTACTGTATATTCTGAGATTTGCCAAATTTTATTTACAACGCGGTATTTTGAGAAATTCAAGTCTGACATGTGCGAGTGCAAATGGTTGCAAATATCTGGTCATTATAATACATTACGAACTATGACCATTCCCCATATAACATTTATATGTGATAGTACATGGATAAATATTCATAGTCTTGTATTGCATCAAAAATCATAGAATGCAATACACGGTCTCGACCAAATAAGCATATAAACAACCAAACTACAAACGCATGTTGTAGTTGTAAAATCAGGAACTTGCATAGGTGTTGAAACGTTAACATGCATTAAGCATTTAATAGTAAGTCTATGTCATATTTCTGTTTGTCAATTTTCAGTTCAGTTCATTTGTATATCTTAATTGATAAATGTTTTATCGGTCGTATGAAAGGCACAATTTTATGATGTAGATTATTGTAACATTATATAGCATATGTTATTAGAATATTAGAAAGGTTAAATGTTATTATTTCATTTTCCGAATAAGGATTCCACTAATCAATTATGTTTCACCAAACCCTAAGTGAAACATAGAAGTCTTTCGACTTCACTAGAGAGTGTTAGGACTCGTATGCTTTAAGCTTCTGACCTTGAGGAAAGCTCAACAAACCATAGGCTCCCATATGATGGATAATTCCTTATCGGTAGTTTCACATACAACTCCTACATGTAGTTTCTTATCCTAATTTTGCCTTTACCTTGAGGAAATCTCAATAAGTAAAGTGAGATTATTCACTCGGACCTAACATTTCATGACGGCCTAAGTATAATGCACATACCTTTGAGTAAAGCTCAATAAATATGTGCAATTATCCTATCTTGCCTATTCAATATAGTAATAATACTACACATAACATCCCTAGCTTGAGGAAAGCTCTACAGCTAAAGGGTATGCAAGTAATCTATTAATATACTAATGATAGAGGACAACATTATATTAAAGATTCATAATCTTCATTATATTATATCGAGTGATATTGACTTATGGAATAATATATTTCATATGAAATACCCTCATGATTCAAGTGTCGGACATATCAAAAATCACGCTATATATATAATACATTTATATTTACCCCTTATGTCTATTTGGGTTTCTTTAATGTTCTTTCTTTAGTTTATACATTCGTATATTATATAAGTTTTATTATTATATAATTTTTATATTACATATTACTTATATAATAACCTTGTGTATAACTTATATTAATTAAATATTATTTAATTTTGGGAGAGGAATGTGTGATCCTCTAAAGTAGAGGAGAACACATACGTATATATATAATTAAGTCTTGTTTAATTAATTTTTAATTAATTAACATTTTATATTATTTTAATATAACATTTGTATTATATATTTATTACAAACTATAGCCTTTATAATATCACACATATATCTTATATATGTGTATATTATTTATTTAATTAACCTTTTGATTAATTTATTTGATGAATTAACCTTTAATTAATTTATTTAATTACAAAAAATTAATTAAATTATTTGTAAAATCATATTGTATACATACATGTACACTTATGACATCTTAAACATTTTTAAAATATGCTCACCATTGCTGAAGTCTTTGATGTTCTACTGCTGGAAGGCTCACTATTGTGAATTCCATTCTATTTTCAATGCAGGTTTATTACTTTAGAATCTTTTTCCTCCCTAAGATGCTCCTGCATATGATGGGGAGAGCCTGCTCTCACTTTTTATTGCATGGACGTCCCTTCTCTGCCAAACTCAACCCCATTGCCTAAATCAAACTCAAAAGACCACTAGATGAAGGTGGACTAGCCAATAAGCATTTGGTCACATGGAACATTGCAGATTGATACTTTATTCTCTAGTAGCTGCAACCTCTAAAAGAAGTGGACTTGGAAGTATTTAATTAGAAGCAAAGACTTTTGGACCATGAGTCAGCCTCTCTCTTCCAATTGGTTATGGAGTTCCATTCTTGCCTGTAGGAATAGCTATGATCACCTTATCACTTTTAACGTTTGCAACAACTCTTTTGTCAGCTTTTGGAGTTGTCCATGGTCTGGATTTGGCATCATTCTTAGTAACATTTTCACTTATTAGCAGATGGTGCAATCTGTAATTCCTATCAAAGATAAACTATGTGGTTATCTCCATGATGGTGTTGTGAGCCTGCCACATAACAGTAACCCCTTCATTAATGCCATATGGTCTAATCTTTTGTTCACCAAGTTTGTAATGTCAGATATTGGTGGGCTCACCTGGGGCTTGAAGAAAAAGAGGCACTCCAGTAAAATTGTTTACGATAACTTGACTGATACTAGTGTGATCTGTCCTTTGTTCTCCAGGATTAGGAACAAGCTGAAATATTATAATGACAACTTCATGTTTTGGCGTGTGATTAAGAATGCAGTATTAACTAAGAATCATCTCCATCATATGGGCCTTATAAACTCTTTTCTCTGCACCTTTTATGACAATGGAGTGGAAACCAATACACATCTTTTCTTTGAATGTCCCATAATTATAAGAGAATGAGATAAGTTATAGTTATCACAGAATATAACAAGTATATACGAGACTCAGCAGCATGCTTCCATCTCAGCCATTCATTCATATCTCAATGGTTCATATTCATTCTCAAATTACAAAGGAATATAATGGACACGGGCCGATACTGCTGAAGCCCATTTTCAGATTATGTCATTGTATATGAATGCAGCAAGCATCATGTAACAATCTGTATCAAATTACTTCAGTACTCAATAAAGTTTTTCATTTCCTCATTTCAATTCAAAATCTTTTATGGTATCAGAGCCAAAATTTGCTTAACAGCATTGTGCCTTGCCATAATCTCATCAGAAACAATTTCATCACCTGAGAATAGGCTACACGTCTGAATCTCATCAGGTCATTGATCATCATCTGAGATTCAAGAATTCATCATAGTTCTTATCATTTAATAACTGTGCCGTGCCAATCCAGGAGGTGTCAGAATTCATCACCCACCACCCAACTGGCTGCATCAGTTCATCATCAAAGAAGTTCATCGGTAACAGAAATTACCTGACTGTATTGGACAAAGGTGAACCAGAGAAATCTATTCATCATTTTCACCAGTATATCCCAATTATCTTCAGAGAAATTCAGTTCTTGATTCTTGATTCAACTTTATCATCATGGCTGATGAGGATGCTGCTGCATCATCAACCTCTGCACCAAGAACCACTCCAAGAACCACTCAGATTCAATCCATTATCACCCAAGATCTCATGAATTCCATCATCAAGCCACAGAGTCAAGCATTCACTGTCCAGTTGGAAGAATCAAATTACTTGCTGTGGAAATTCCAAATGGAAACTGCTATCAGAGGCTATGGAATTGAAGATTATGTTCTTGGAACCATAAGTGTTCCACCCAAATTCACTGCAGATCAAGATGGGAAACTCATAAGCAATAAAGATTACATAACACATCAAAGACAAGACAACTTGATTAGTTCATAGTTGTTATCCTCAATCAGTGAAAATTCGTTGCCACAAATTGTTGAATGCAAAACAACATATGAAATATGGCATACTATTGAACAAGTGTTCAGTTCCCAATTAGCTGCAAGAATCATGCAGTATAAAAGACAACTGCGTCACTTGAATAAGGATAATCTAAATATAATGGAATATCTATCAAAAGCTAAAACAATATGTGATCAACTTGCTTCTGCTGGGCATAAAGTATCTAACACAGAGCAAGTTTTATTCATAATGAATGGTCTTGATGAAGAATATGAGTCAGTGGTGGCAGTAATATCTTCTAATGAAGTATTACCATCACTACAATATGTTCACTCAATACTTCTTTCTCATGAAGGCAGATTAGAGCAAAAGAAGTCAACCAACTCAGATTACTCAATCAATTATATTGCTAACAGCAGAAACAGAAATCAAGAAAGTAACAATGCAGCAAGAAATCAACATAACAATAATCAAAGGGGTGGTCAATACAATAGACCCAGAGGCAGAGGAGACGGGAAAACATGTGAAAAGTATGGACACACAGCAAGCAAATGTTATTTCAGATTTGATGCAAATTTCACTCCATCTCAACAAAGCAGTAGTAGTTCAAGAGCTTCAAATCCTAGTGCAAACCTGATTAATACTCAACCAGAAGTTAAAACTGAACAAAGGAATGATGACAGAGCCAAAATTGAAGACATACATGATAATAGTTGGTATCCTGACTAAAGGGCCACTAATCATGTAACAAACGATCTGAGCAACTTAAATCTTGGCAATAGGGAATACAGAGGTACACAATTACTATATTTAGGAAATGGTAAATCAATTCATACCTCTCATACTGGTAATGCAAGATTAAGAGGTAAAAGACAACTTTACCTCAACAATTTACCGAGAGTCCCACTTATCAAGAAAAATTTGATGAGTGTATCACAGTTTGCCAAAGATAACAATGTCTACTTTGAGTTTTATCCAAATCATTGCATTGTAAAAGATATACTAACAAGGGAAACTCTCTTGCATGATAAAGAACATAAAGGATTGTACAAATTTGATGTTGCAAATTCAATAAATGACGATCATAAGGAAAATTGGTGTCACGTCTCTGAATTAAAAACTGATGATAGTAGTAAAAGTTTTGATACTTGGCACTGTAAACTTGGTCATCCCAGTATAAAAATTTTAAAGCATGTTGTAAACAATTGCAGTGACATATCTGTTAGTAAAATTATAGTTTCTTATAATTGTAAATTCTATCAAATGGGCAAAAGTCATAAGCTTGCATTTCCAGACTCTAAGACTATTTATCATAAACTATTAGAATTAATTGCTACTGATCTATGGGGTCCAGCCCCAATGTGCAGTGATTATGGTTATAGATATTATATCTCATTCATTGATGCATATTCTAGACATGTATGGATATATTTCTTAAAAGCAAAGTCTGAAACTAACAATGCAGTAATGCAGTTTGTAGCAAATGCAGAAAGACAGACAGGCTATCAGGTAAAAATCATTCAAACAGATGGTGGAAAAGAATTTCTACCACTGAAACATTAATTTCAAAGAAAAAGAATCATACAAAGGACTACATGTCCTTACACTTTTGAACAAAATGGTCTTATAGAAAGAAAACATAAGCATATTGTAGAAACTGGCTTACTTTATTGGCTCAGGCATCACTGCCATTAAAATTCTGGCTTGATGCTTTCTTCACAGCAGTCTATCTGATTAATAGACTACCCACAAAGGTACTAAATTATAAGAGTCCATTGGAAGTACTAACTAAAGTCAAGCCAGGCTATCAAAACTTAAAAGTATTTGGATGGCTATGTTTTCCTTACTTAAGACCTTACAATAATCACAAGTTAGAATTTAGGTCTCAACCCTGTACATTCTTGGGCTATGCACCAAATAAAAAGGGGTTCAAGTGTCTTGATAGCAAAGGAAGAATATATATATATCAAGACATGAAATCTTCGATGAACAAGAATTTTCTTTTAGTAATGAAGAAATCAAGACATCTGATAAAATATATAATGCTAGATACTCATTACCTCCAATAATTCTTTTCTCTGAAGAGTTAGCCCCTGATTGCACTGTTGATAATGAGGGAAGAGACAATTCAAGTACTAATCTCTTCAAGTCAGCAAGTGAAACAGGGCAAGAGCAAGGCAACTTTTCTGAAAGATCAAGCGATCCTCCTCTACCCAACACTAGTCAACAGTCTGACACATGTCAAATATTAAGTGATACTGTATCACTCAATACTCAACAAGGTGTTACTGAAGACAGGAGTGAACGATCTGCTCAACCTGTAAACACTGGGCATCACATGATAACTAGGGCCAAGAGTGGCATATTTAAACCAAAAATGTATAGTGTTATGTCAGATTGCACTGAGCCAAGTACTTATCAACAAGCAGTACAGGACACTAATTGGAGAACAACCATAAAGGAAGAGTACAATGCATTAATGAAAAACAAAACTTGGGATCTTGTACCCTTACCAACACATAAAAACATAATTGGATGCAAGTGGACATACAAGATTAAAAGAAATCCAGATGGTTCAGTTCTTAAGTATAAAGCAAGACTAGTGGCAAAAGGGTATTCACAACAGAATGGATTTGACTTCAATGAAACATTTTCTCCTGTTGTAAAACCCTCAACCATTAGGATTATCTTAACTATTTCTTTGCACAAGAACTTGACTATCAGACAATTAGATGTTAATAATGATTTTCTTAATGGCATCTTGCAGGAGGAGGTGTACATGGAACAGCCACATAGGTTCATTGAGAAAGGCAATGAAGATCTTATGTGCAGACTAAACAAAGCCATTTATGGACTCAAGCAAGCACCAAGAGTGTGGTTCGAAAAGCTAAAATCAACACTTGCCAAACTTGGATACAACTCAACAAAATTGGACAACTATTTATTTCTTAAATTTTCAAATGATAGAATTATATATGTACTGATTTTTGTTGATGATTTTATTGTCACAGGCAACAACAAGTCAGAAATTGAAAAAACTGTACAATTTCTACACAGAGAATTTACAATCAAAGATTAGGGAGACTTGAACTATTTTCTTGAAATTGAAGTTAAAAGACTATCAAGCAATGAAATCCAGTTGAATCAAAAGAAGTACATCACCAAGATTTTAGTAAGAGCCAACATGAATGAAGCAAATCCACCGCCTACATCCATGAAAAGCAACTTGCATCTATCAAAACACATAGGTGAATCCATATCTAATGATAAGTGGTATAGAAGTATAGTTGGTGCACTACAGTATGCCACTATAACAAGACTAGACATCTCTTTCAGCGTGAACAAAGTTAGTCAGTTTATGCAGAAGCCATTAGACGAACACTGGAAAGCGGTAAGACGTATTCTAAGATATCTTCGAGGTACTCTAGATGAAGGTCTAATCAAGCAATCAAGCAAATCACTGAACATCGATGCTTATGCAGACTCAGACTGGGCCACTGACTATGATGATAGGAAATCAACAACTGGTTATTGAATTTTTCTAGGAAAAAATCCAGTGTCTTGGTGTGCCAAAAAATAATCAACAGTATCTAGATCAAGTACTAAAGCTGAGTACAGAAGCATTGCCAGCACAACATCAGAAATCATGTGGATACAATCACTACTTAGTGAATTACAAGTTAATACTAATAGCAAGGCAACAATTTGGTGTGATAACATTAGTGCAATATCACTTACAGTCTACCCTATTTTACACTCTCGAACCAAACACATGGAACTTGATCTTTATTTTATAAGAGAACAAGTGATGAAAGACAAAATTAGAGTAAGTTACATACCTCCAACTTACCAAAAGGCTGATGTGCTTACTAAACCTCTTTCACGACAAAGCTTTACAAAGTTCAGAAGAGAGTTAAATGTTGATGTTGCTGACATCAATCAAAGATCTCAAGTCCCAGTGTATATACCAGAGACTGTTCAAGAGCTTGACGAAAACAAGCGACTCGGAAAAAACTCAACTTGAAGTCACTCGCAAAAACAAAAATCTTTTCATCAATTTCTCTTTACTCTCTACTCAAGAGGTTGTTCAAGAACTTGGTGAAGACAAGGGACTCAGAAAAAACTCATCTTGAAGTCACTCGGAAAATTTTTCATCAATCTCTCTTTTCTCTCCACTCAAGTCGTAGCCTTTAACTCATCTGATGACAAATAAGGGAAGAGGAAGACTATCATATCTAAGATCGTCTCTAATTCATCGAGTATACTTCATATATTTTACAGAGAAAACAGATCTCATTTCTCTCAAGCAAACCTAGCCGACATTAGGTTTGAGGGGGAGCATAAAAGAATGAGGTAGGTTACAGTTATCACAGAGTATAACAAGTATATACGAGACTCAGCAGCATGCTTCCATCTCAGCCATTCATTCATATCTCAATGGTTTATATTCATTCTCAAATTACAAAGGAATATAATAGATACGAGCCGATACTACTGAAGCCCATTTTCAGATTATATCATTGTATATAAATGCAGCAAGCATCATGTAACAAAAACAATTTTTACTCTTTATCAAATTACTTCAGTACTCAATAAAGTTTTTCATTTCTTCATTTCAATTCAAAATCTTTTAACAATCTCTAAGCTTCGGAATGATCTCCCCCTTGCTGTTGGCCTTCCTAGTAGTTGCTTTATTAGTGATTTGGAATAGCACAGATTGTACCTCGACACTCTTCACAGTGACCTTAAGGCACATGTGTACCACTCCTTGACTAAGAAGTTCATAATGGTTGTTTGGAAAGAAAGAAATAATAGGGTCTTCTCTGGCAAGTATAGAACTTCCTCTGAGCTTCTCCATAATATGATGCATGCTACGAAGAATGCCATTTGCTTGCATGAACACAATTTCCCTTTTGCGCTTGGCGATCGTCTAACTTGTGATGCTTGTGGCATTGTTTGATTGGTTCTCTTTGTTTACTGTGGTTTGCCATTTAGTTTATGTCTGCCTGATCGCTATCTTGTCCCTGTTCTAGTTGTTGGTTCATGCAGCGTGTTTTTTTTAGTCTGTTGTGGTGTGGTTGTGCTGTTCTATTATGCGCTTCGGTTCTGTTGTGTTTTTGTGCTTGGGTTGTGGTTGTGTCATGTTTGTGCTTGATGAATAAAGGGAGGAATATGCCCTCTATAAAAACCTAACTTGCTTTTCCTAAAAGAACATTTTAAAAATATCATAATATATATCAAAATATATAACACATATTTTTTTTATTAATTAACTTATTTAATTAATTTATATATTTATTAATCTTATTAATAATTCAAATTTTCGACATTAATTTATTCTATTTTTCAAACATTTTGAAATTTTTATTATATTATAACTTTATAATATATGTATATCTTATATTAAATTTAGAATCTTTTATTTTAATTTTCAAACAATTTTGAAAATTAGCCCAAGGCCCAACTTGGGCATCTTCTATTAGGGGAACCCTTTGGGCTCACATATCTGTTTGGACCAGGCCGGTAGTCAGATAAGGCAAAGTACTTAATTACTCAAACTCAGTCCTTCGACGCTACCTCTCTTAGACACCCTACTAACTAGGTTGTGAGCTTATTTAGTTAACCCTAATGACTAATTAGACCGTCTATACTATCGCTACAAGGGAAAACCATTTTTCGACGGCTGGAAACCATCGGTGGCCGTCTGATACTGTCGACGCTCGCCGGAAGTCGTCGGTGGCCGTCGGAAATAACCGTCGGAAATTAAGACGTCGGGGAGCAGTGTTTCCGACAGCTTCCGACGAACCTCGTCGTTCGTATTTCCAACGGATTCCGACTGTTGTCGGAAGCCGTCGGAATCCGTTGGAAAAAATGACCCGAAAGCCGTCGGACGCCGTCGGGAGACGTCAAAAATATAAAATCTGAAAGCCGTCGGAAATCTGTTGAATTTTTTTTGTATTTCTGCTGCAATACAGCCTTCCATCCACATACTGTGGAAGCCAATATATAATATTCCAACCAAATATCAAAAACCAAACTATACACAAATCACCAAAATAAAAAATACATAAAATTTCAATACACATAATCATCACCCAAACTAATGTACAATACATAATAATATCCACAACACCAAATGTTCTATCAACACATACATCCACAACATCCCCAACATCCACATAATTTTAAGTGTATCATAACGTAGTACACAAACCAACAAGTACCTCTATCATCTACCAAATCGTACAAAATAGAAAAAAACTTACCAACCAAAGCAATCAATCAATCTACTCCAGAACCAGAGCTAGTAGAGGATGGGAAGCAGCCACCATATTGCAGCATGTACTCGGCGATACACTGGCCTAGCAACTGTGTAGTCTCTATGACATGTCGACGGTTCTGCTCCTCCAGCTGCGTCACTCTAGCCCGCAAATCTTCGATCTCTGCTAGATCGATCTGAGCTCTAGTCTGCATACCCCGTCTCTAACTGTTGGTCTGTAATAAATATTTAATTTAGCTGTGTGATCTCTATAAGTGTATGTGCAGGTATGTGAATGATTAGCAGTGTGATAATGTTATTTAATTTAGTTTGTGATGTTTATGTATGTGTATGTGCATGTTGATAACATTTTAGATTGTGGTAGCACCAAATGACTATAGTGACAAGATTGTTGATTTATATTTTGAATTACTATAACTTTAGAACATTGTAGCATAAGTAAAGTAACTATAGGGAAGGATGAGAGCAATAAATTTGAAATTACTCCTTGATTGCCAATATATTATTTACTTACCACTTGATTGCCAAATCCGTATCATCTAACATGCTCCGATGGATCTATAACTGCCTCAAAAATAGCATCCTCCTCATCCGTCGTCAGCTGATCTCGACCCGTATCAGCAAGGCGTTTCTGGCGCTTCTCCATAAACTTTTCCTGCATTAATACATTAATATCATCATATTTTATTCCATTATATTTTAATAAGTAGAACAATTACTAATACTGCATAAAATGAAATATGCTCACATGGCTCTTGTTGGATTTATCGTCGTGCCATGTATACGAAACTGTCTCGTCCGAATTTACATGCTCGACAGCATGCGTATGAGTAAACACGTCCATATAGCCCACGGGACCATGCGCCTCAGCTTCCTGAAATTGATTTTTACTTATAATTATTGTACATTTAAAATTATATATAGCACAAACTAATTACAATTTGCATTCAGTAAATTTACCAACTCCTGTCGATACTGCTAAAATGACTTCGACCCTCCGCGATAAGTGACAGGACGTTTATTTCTGTTTGCAGAGTTTTTTTCCGACTCTGCCTATACATTCAAAAGTTGATACATTATTTATCGATCGTGTATTTTTTGATATTTACTACCAGTCAAATAATCTAAAAAAATTGGTATACTTGCCTTCGCTGTGTCAGTTTTCCAGTATCCCAACGATGCTTGCCATACGCTCTCCCCCATCCAACGTGGTTTCTTACCTAATTTCTTGATTTCGAATATCGAGTTCCTATTGTTTTTACGCATCTTCTTCATCCAATATTCTCGTGCCAACAGCATTCGTCCGTCTGAATGTCTATCTCAGCCTGTGTTTCACGATAAAAAGCAAAAAAGAATATTAAACTCTTGACGATAAACTGTAAAAAATGACAAAAATGAATTAAAAATGGAAAATAGAAAAATATACTTACTATGACATCCTTCCAAATACACTCTACTATGTGGGGAGGGATGTTATCCCACTTTGGCCAACAAGCACTCATCCTACTCCGGTAAGAAGCTCTAGAAACATCCAACACAACCTTCGAGGGAAGTAGGTCGAACCCCCTATTTTTAAATATGATACAGATAAGTATGTACGTATATCAAAAAAAATAAGATGCTGAATAAAATTTAATTCTTACCCCTCTGCTCTAGGTACTAAAGAAATGATAAGATGCTGTGATGCTTGCGATGGACCACTGCAATCGCCTCTTGAAGATCGGGAAGAGCCCCTACCTCTAGATGACATTACGATAAACCTATGATATATATAGACATCATTTCAAAAGAGAATAATAACATGATAATGAAATATATTTCATACGTAAATGAATACATCAACGGTATAAATTGCTAAACTAATGACTGAAATGGAAATAGAAATGGAAGTGTGTTATACCTGATTCATAATGGGTCTCATGTTTCGACGATAAGCAGATTACATTGCATTTTTAATAATAATTGCTAAATAAATGATAAATGAAAATGATATAAAACATGTAAACAATGGTAAACGTACAGATTTGGTTTCACAGTTACACCAATTTCATAATACATCAAGAATTCAGCATAGTTACATCAACTGCAAAAAAAATAGATTTGGAATTTATCAATCATCATCGTCTTCTGATTCAGATTCAATCTCGTTTTCTACGATATTTTCCTCTGCACTGTCAAATGCTTCTACCAAAACATTTGATTCATCGATCAAAGGACCAAAATCTGTATGATTGTCCGTAATTATTATTTCTTTATTTTCCTCAAGATCTGCCTAATAAGCTTGTTCGTCTGGAATATTCTTCCCATCGAATGTAAATCTGGCTTTCATTTTAAAAACTGCAGACCGATCTGCTTTATCTCTTTTCAGAGATGGATAAGGAGCGTAATACACTTGCAATGCTTATTTGGCTAGTACAAAAGTATCGTATTTGTGATAGTGCGATGTATGCTTTATTTCGATAAGATTATAATCCTTATGCATATTAATTCCAGAACCTGGAATATTGCTAAACCAATTGCATCTAAATAGAAACACCTCCTCCGTGGGTCGTGAGAAATATCCCGATTGCAAAATTTGTGTTAGAACGCCATAAAAATCGTTTATGTGATTTTCTGGATCCTCACTACCTTTAACAAATACACCAGTATTATTCGTTAATTTTCTACACCGTATTCTTTGGTGTTAAATTTATATCCATTGACGAAATATACTGGATATGACTTGACCGCTCTTTTTGGCCCCATCGCATGATGTTTTAACCCTTCGTCAACAACACAATTTCTCAGCTCATAAACGTAATTTGAAAACCAACCGAAAAATTCTTTACTGAGATCTCCGTACGGATGTTCACGTTCACAAACACTGTATATAAACAAATCATTATATTAGGTTATATACGCGCATGCATTATAGAAAAGAATAAAAAACAAATTATTATTTCAGATTACCTAACAAACGGTGCAACCTCGACACAAATTAGAAGAATATAAGTGTGTGCTGCATGAAGATCTCAATCGTCTAGCTAGCCATATTTCTACACATTTTCTAGAAGGCCGGCCATGTTGTCTAAAAATAGATAGCATTGATTCAGAGGACTCTTGTTCGCCGCCTTCGTCGTTACGAGGAACACTTTCAAATGATATATTCACATGGTCGCTGAAATAGTGAGAAAAAAAGAATGAAGCTTCTTCTTCGATGTAAGATTTACATATCAAACCTTCAACTCGTGCTTTTTGCCTCACTTTTTTCTTCAGATGATTTAGATATCTATGCAAAATTAGTTTACATTAACTTCATCTTTCAAATGCAATTAAATTACATGATAACATATTACATACTTCTCAAATGGATACATCCATCCATATTGGACAGGACCTCGAAGTCTTGCTTCAGATGGGAGATGAATAGGTAAATATTCCATTACATTAAAAATACCTGGCGGAAATATTTTCTCTAATTTGCAGAGCAATATAGGAATATCTACTTCAAGTTTACGTAAACGCTGCACTTTTAAAGTAGTCGAACAAAGCTCTTTGTAAAACATACTAAGCTCCATTACTATCTTCCAAACTTTTAACGGCAGTATTTCTTTGAACATAACGGGTAATAAATTTTCCATCATTATGTGACAGTCGTGGCTTTTCATTCCTCTTAATCTAACATTTTTAAAGTAAACTCATCTATGAAGATTTGATGATATCCCATCAGGAAATCTTAACCCTTCCACCCATTTTAACACAACTTTAACTTGATTGTTATCTAATTCGTAACATGCATTGGGTTTTTTACTGTCATTTGGTTTCATATGAAGCTCGGGACATTTGCATAATTCTTCTATATCGTGTCTTGATTTCAAATCATTCTTCGTCTTCCCTTTCACATTCAAAATTGTATTAAAAACATTATCAAATACATTTTTCTCATTGTGCATCACGTCTATATTATGACGAAGCAGAAGATGTTTCCAATATGGCAACTCCTAAAAAATAGTTTGTTTGCACCAGTTATGAACAATCGATTTGCCTTCAATTTTTTTTTGCACTCCAGTTTCATGTATCTTGGGATAGTCCCTAACAAGTTCATATATGTCTTCGCTTAACCATATCGTTGGTGGTTGTCTGGTTTCTACTCTATTAATTAAAAAGTTTTTCTTGTCTCCTCTGAAGGGATATTTACATAGAGAAAATATCGATGACAGTCAAACCATGAAATTTTCTTACCACGAGGTAAAGAAAATGCTCATGTTTCATCCATGCAATATGGACATGCTAGACGACCGGCAGTACACCATCCTGAAGCATTGCATAGGTAGAAAAACCATTTATAGTCCACAACAAAGAAGTAAACGTACGCAAATTTTTCTTCTTGGACACATCGTATGTTTATACTCCTTCGTTCCACAGTATTTTTAACTCCTGAATCAACGGTTGTAAATATACATCGATTCCTTGTGTCAGATCATCGTGGCCAGGAATGACAATAGTGAGAAATATGTATTGCATTTTCATACACATCCAAGGAGGTAAATTATACGGTGTGACGATAATGGGCCAGGATGAATATTTAGAACCAAATTGAGAAAATGGCGAAAAACCATCCGTACATAATCCTAATCTAACATTTCGACTCTCTGCTGCAAAATTTGGATACGTTTTATCGAAATGCTTCCATGCTTCTCCAACGCCCGGATGTGTCAACGTACCCTCTTCCTCCGTTCTCATACTATGCCATCTCATATTAGATGCAGTTACAGAAGATGCATATAATCTTTGAAGCCTTGGAGTGATCGGTAAGTAATGCATATGCTTGTATGGAACTTCCTTCCCCTTCTTTTTTCTAGGTTAGTATCTCTCCTGCTTACAAATTTTACAATTTCTAAGGTTTTCGTCTTCTTTCCAAAATAATATGCAGCCTTTTAAACATGTATCTATTTTCTGATAAGGTAAACCAAAAGCTGACATAAGTTTTTTAATTTCATAATGATTTTCACACATTAGATTATCAGGCGGCATATGTCTTTTTGCAGCTTGTACAACAGTCGTAAACCCAGCTTCAGTGATGTTGTATTTTGACTTCATCGCAATGTATTCTATAATTACTGACAGTTGAGTGCCGCTTTTACAACCATCCCAAATAGGTTTCTTAGCAGCATCTAATAAATCATAAAAAAATTACTGCAATATTTGGTTCTTCAACATTTCCATTATTGTCGTCAACTTCAACCATAGGAAACATTAATCGTGTTGCATCTTCGATCATATTTTCTATATGGGTCGTCGTAACTACTTCGTTAACGACACTTTCAGACTCTACAAAAATATTTGCAACAACTTCTCCATGTCGATCCCAAACATAATACTCGGGTACGAGACCGTTTTGGCACAAATCAACTTTCACAATATCTGGTAACAAATACTTCAAATGTCTACACGTACTACACGGACAATGAATTTCTGGATCGTTTCCGTTATTACTTAAATCAAATTCAACAAATATGTTTATACCATTATAAAAATTTCTTTTATTGAGTCTCTCAGTCCTTTTCTTTGATACATCCATCTCCTCCGATCAACAAAATAATCAATCATTTTTCCTATTTGAGAAAATATTTGAATTCAAAGAACTATTTCATTTTTCCTTTTCTTTTATTTTCATGGTCGTATAATATTTGAATTCAAAGAAATATTTCACAAATGAAAAAATATTTTCAAATATGACACATTTTATTTTTTAACATATCGATACAAAATTTTGTACAAAAAGATATTTTTTCCAATGGTCAGACATCCTACTTCCCATTACAAACACAGTAAGCATTTACATTTCGTATATTACTTCGTCTCAAACGATTCAACAAAATTTCGGCAGCATTTCCCTTTTGTTCTTTGCATTGTACACAAATGTTTGTACGCAGGAAACAAAAAAGAAAAGTTGGGCCGAAATTTTTTGAACCGTTTCAGATGAAGTAGTATACAAAATGTAGATGCTTACTATGTTCATAATTTGTCCAATACAGGGACAAATTCAACAAACATTGTACCAGATGAATATAAATGGTCGTTTTTTGAAAAAACGACTATTTATATAACGATCATGTACAACACTCGTCAGACGTGGCCAAAATCTCTCTAAGGGACATCAAATGTGCGTATTTTACGAAAAAATACAGCTTTACTAACTGTTCACCTTTACAAAAAAATATTTTAATTTAACACATTTATTCGACATGTTACATCAACTTAAAGCTGGTGTAACATTTTTGTCATTTTAAAATACACACAATTATAATTTAGACTCATGCATTGTTTTGGTTGCATTAGTCAATACGTGCACAATATAATACTCCTAGCTTGTTTCGTTCATTTTATCTTATAATACAATGACAGCAGCGCTACACACATATACAATCGTAGAATCAAGGCATACACAACGATTTACATATACACGAACAACTACAAATTATATATGTTTTTCATAATTTCACGATAAAAGATGAAATAGGTATACCATTAAATGCTAGAAACTATTATCACACTATTATAAACAATTTCAATCACCAATTACCCCTAATTTATCATCTTCTACAAATCTAGAAATAGGGTAAAAATTGAATTTTTCACGAAAATAAGATATTATACCTGAGCTAGAAAGTAAGAGAAGTTGAATTCGTAGCCGGGGAGGATGCAAAAACACGAAATTAGTGATTGGAGGCTTGGGGAGTGAATTTGGGATTTTAGAAATGTAATTTAGGTTTTGCTGAAATGAGGAAGAAAGACTCGGCTGGAGCCTGTAATTCACGATTTTCCGACGGCTTCCGACGGCCGCCGACGGCCCCCGACGGCCCGTCAAAAAATAGCCATCGGAAGCCGTCGCCCTCCTCTATCGCTTTTTAAGCATTTTCTAGTAGTGTATTGGGCTTTAATACCATTGTTAGAACTATGACAGCCCGCGGCGGAAGTTATGCATGAATTTCAACTTTTTTTACTCTATTAGATCTTAATTGGGCCTATGAAGTTTATTTTACGTAGAAAATTTCTAAGTTTAATTTAAATAAAATCTTTATTTCATTTGAATTTATAATTAATTGATTAAATTTTATTTATTTTATTTTGAATTAATTATAATAGTACATATATGTATGTGTGTGCATGTGTAGAATAATAATCCATACAAGGAATTACATGCCCGTGTATAAATGTTAGAATTTGCATCGCAATGGACACGTTAGCTCATCTTATATGTATTGCATGTCCAAATACATATATGTATAGATATACAAAATTGTTATTTAAATGAGTATTAAAAACAATGTGAATATTTATATGTATTTCATAAATGTAAAATATTAATATAAATATGTGTGTATACATTAAATTAGATATTGTTTTGATAAATGATTCTCTACGTACTTATATATATAATGCAAAATAAAGTTTTTTATATGTATATTTTGTAACAAGAAAAATAATATTTACATACATACATACATACATACATACATACATACATACATACATACATACATACATACATACATACATACATATATCAGTGTGTGTGTGTGTTTATGTGTGTGTGTTTATTTATAATTATATTAGTAATATATAAAATATTTATAAATATATGAATTTAAATACATACACACGCGTGCGCACCAGTGCAGTTAAAGCGCTCGGCAGATTCGAAGCGGTGGAGGCGCAAAAAGTCATAACGGGGATATAGCGAGGATATAGCGGGGTATAGCGGATGGCTCTAAAATAGCATATAAAACTCGTACTTAATGTTTTTACAAATATATAAATGGTAATCAAATGAAAAATTATCATTCAATTGAATTATAATTAATATATAAATAATTTTAAACAAAATACATGTGTGAATATACTTCAAATAAACGTAAAAATGTTATATAACATAATTGAATTTAGTAGAATATTAGAGTATTTTCATTTCTGAAAATATATTAATAATTAAATCAAATAAATTAGTTTCATAATTTTTATAATATATAAATGCTATTTTTTAATTCATTTTATTAAAGAAGATATAGCGGAATTAGCAAAATATAGCGGGAATAACGGGATATAGCGGAAATAGCGGGGATTAAAGCGGAAAGGCTATATTTTAGGGCTATATGGAAAAATCATAGCTGTAGAAATCTGCTATGAGATATAGCGGGGTAATAGCGGGGCATTAACTACACAGGCGCGCACACATATATACATGTATATTATATATTATATCAACCATAAAAATAATTATATATATCTATGTATGTATGTATTATAACATTTCAGATCCAAAACATAGCATAAAATTATTTTATTATAAATGTATATATTACTGAGTCGTTTATATATATAAGCTAAAAAACATTCAAATAATATTAAAACTAATTTTGTAACGTAATTTTCAAATTCCAAATTTTCCAACAATGAAATATGGTATTATAAGATCACAAAAAAATTCCGTAATTTTCTGAGTCAAATTTTTTATTATTATTATTATTTAATTAATTTTCGCTATTATAATAAATGGTTTTTTAAAAGTAATAAAATTGGTTTTTAAATTTTGGAATTTTGGCCTAAAGATAATATGATGGTGAATTTTTTTATAAAATTTAAAACACAAATTTTGAAGAGTATATTATTTTATATCAATTATATAATCTTCATTTCGATTTAAATAATATTGAGTATACTAAATAATTATAAGAAAATAGTTTTCCATTGCGTAAAATTATATTTAGTATGAATATGCATATATAAAATAGTATACCAATTTTTGACATGATTTGATGCCATAATTAATTATAGGTCATTTAATTTATGTAATACGACATATAATACAAATATAATTAATTAATAAATATGAATAAATAAAAATAAATTATTTGGCTCTGTGTATATTAGATCTAAAATAAAAAATGTTTTTTAAATTATACTTACATGTAAATAACCATACAATATGTGACAAAATTCATACATATCTAAATCTCACCTAACTAATAATATAATTACGATATGTATAAACAAGTAATGGAATATTATAGAATATAAGTGATATGAAGTAAGAAATATACCAAAACTATGACCTGAAGTACACCTTACTCTGATGAATCTATCTCTCTCCTTTGAACTCTTGTCGATTTGGCATATTGTTAATCCTTGAATTGTAGATCGTTGACTATCCAATAGTTGTTGATTTGAAATTGATTTGAGATGAACTTTGATGGAGTTTTGTGTAGGCGAGATCGGCCAGGAAGAAGATAAAAATGGTAGCCAAAAAATCTCTAATGCATTGGGGTATGATTTCTTTTATAGTGGAAGGAATGGAGAGGAGGGTGGATCAAATCTCTTACCCATTCTTCATAAATCTAAGTCATCCATCTAAAATACCCATAGCCCATTTTTTAGCCGCCCCCTACTGCTTTTTGATCGAAATTTATGGCCCCTTTCATGGGCTTTAGCCCCATTTTAAGCCCAAATAAATATTATTAATTAAATCTTGCTTATCTATGCCGCATATCGGTCAATACTATATTTATAACTATTATAAATGTACAATAATATTTATTCCTTGAAACATATTCAAATTTTATAATTAATATTATATAAATATTAATTAATTTAATTAATTTATAATAATTATAAAGTAATTAAATCGTTTGGTTTAAAGAGAATTCATCAAATCGGTTGTGTGACTCGTCGGGTGTAAATTTGGTAAAGAAATTAACATAGTACTATTCAAATGTTAACATTCATACATTATTTAGCAGATAGTTTGATATTTTGGTCAATTTATCGCTTACTTAGTTTCGCTAAAATCCTATTTTATATTATTAAGCGTTACCCGGCTGTGACATTTATTTTACACCAATTCTCTTCGTCAAAACTATATCACTTTGAACTTATGGAATTTAGTAATGGTCCAAATTCCAATATTGTCCATATTCAATTCTATTGTCAAACACAAAGTCTTTGGTTTAATAATAACAATTACTATTAACCGAAATGCTCTAGCCAGGGATTTGACTTTGAGTGGACTTGAGTTGACCGTGATACTAACCCGATATAACTAAGAAGAAGAATCCTCTCTTGAATAGTGCTCCACTTCCAATATTTCTACTCGACCCAACTATAGTCATTCGATGGACATAATGTCATGATTTAACTGTAACTAAAGTGGATTTTTCATATTAAAGATCCATAGTATTCTTAAGTCGAGAGAACTGTTTAAAATAGTCGCATTGATATTTTCTATTTGACTTTAGTTATATTAACCAGCAGAAAAATATCGAGTGAGTTGTTCCATAGTTATCCAATAACTATCAGTATGTAACCCTTATGTGCCCCCAGCAACCATGAGTAATACACTGCCTAACATTTGGAGAGCGTTACATACTCTAATCTAAACGAATACATCAATATCCAGTTCCAATGTTTCTTAACTATGAATATTTAAAATGGTATATTTATTTTCATTGTGACAAATTACTCACGGTTAGAACAGTTTGTAACTGCTATCCCAAACATACCACTTATGGAGTTTCTATGAAATATACTTTTAATTGAAATAATTCATTAATATAACAACATTATATAAAGTATATAATAGAAAGAAAATCTCTTTGATTTTGATCAATATTGGTTATTTGGTAAGAAATATGTAACAAATTATATATTGTCCCTATGGCATACCCCGAACTCTATCATTAATAACAAGATCTACTAAGATAAAATAAATTCATATCCAAGTTTATCACTTGACCTTTTCGATTATATGTGTGTGTCATTACTATATAAATATTTGAATATTATTCAATAATTTAAAAAATTATTTGTATGATCTTATATAATAGGATTAAAATTAAAATTGAAACTTTTAATCAGTAAATAGCATCATATTTATTTAGGCTTATAACAAATTAATTATCTATATATTAATTCAAAATGATATTAAATTATTTTATATGTATATATACTGAATTTTGGCTTTAATTAGTTTATGTATGTACTTAATATATTAGTATATATAATTTAGTTGTGGGTGTATTTAAACGAGTTTAAATTTCTCTCGGCCTATTAGAAGAAAATTTAATTCTCGGTTAGAAGTAATTATAAATTTATTTTATATTTTTTTTAAATTATAAACTATATGTATTTAAAAATAATATAGTTATATTTAATTTATAAATATTTAAGCCTAAATATGGTTATGAATATTTTAGAAAATTAATGCATTTGACTTAGCTTGTGTTAAATGTTTATATTGAGTATTTTGAATTATATATATATATATATATTACTTGAAAAAGTGAAATTTATTTAAATTAAGATAATTTAAATGTTTTACTTAATCAATTAAATTAATATAAAATTTAAATGAAAAAATGATTTTTAATTATATTATATATAAACATAATTTTATATTTATATAGCAATATTATATATATATATATTGCTAAACTATATATATATGTAAAGTACTAAGAATATATGTGTATAAACCATATATATATGCGTTAGCATATTTAAATATATGTATATACTTAGAAATATATATTCCCTTGATATGTATATGAAATTATCAAATTTATACATATGTTTGATATATGTATATACAATAGAAATAAATCCCAATATATACATGTTTTATAGTCATCATGTTGCTATATTATTTTATGAATATATATATATATATATATCCAAAAATATACATCAAATATATAAATATAAACATTTTAAAATAAAATATGATATTATTTTTAAAATGTAAAATGAATATAAATGCTAATTAATAATTTACATAGCCCCATTAAGATCCAATTAGGAAAAAAAATGAAATTTACACTATTTCACCCACTACCAAATGGGTCAGATCCAACATTTTATACAATGAAATGATGCCGATTATGCAAAGATTGTGTTTGTCCTCTAGCCTACATTGAATTCATGTTTTTTTTAATTGGACACTTAGGTGGTAATATATGGTTGTACTACAAGTCATATGTAGCATACTACAATTCAACATTTATCCAGTGATTCGAATCACGCTATGCAAAATTCACACCGGTGACCACACGGTCTAAAGTCGGAGCGCCTAAAAACTAGGATAGTTTTACGGGACATAATTCAAGTTTCCTCGCATTGCTCACACATAAGAAACCAATATATGTTTTAACAATTAATGTGAAAAATAAATAAATAAGTTAAGCATGACAAGAGAAAGTGCCACTTGATAAATCATGGATTATGTTGAAATAAACCTAAACTTCTAGCTACATTTTATCATTTTGAGAATACACCTAGTTCTAGAGTTAAATTACTCCTAATTCTAGAGCTAAGCTACCATTATCATCTCTCGCATCTTCAAGACATGAATTTGTTGATTTCAATCATTTTTATACTTTTTCGTCTTGAAAATCAAGATTAGATATTTGACAATAACTAGTACAATGGTAAAAAAAATTAATTAACCATATCGGTTTACAAAGGATGCATATGTTATACAAATAGCATTCACTTTTTTGTGCAACTTATATTAAATAGGATATAGTCCAACACATTTTTTAATAATTATTTATCTAAACCTAAATCAACCTTATGTAGTACAAGATTACCAAATATCCTTATAAAAGATTTAGCTTTATGTAGAATAACAAATTAACTACAAGGCCCAGAACTTGCAAGATTGATCACTACTACTATAATCCCATAGCTCTTCTTCAATGGCCAAAACTGTCATAACCCACCTTCTTGAACCCTTTGTCTTTGACCATTGCTCTATAGTTCACACGTGGGAAAATTTTTATCTAAAAAATAAGCTACATTTTGATTTTTTTTTTACTTCTAGATTGAACATAAAGATTCTTACGGCCCTTTCTCAGGTTTAGAATACTACATTTTTGGTAACACTTTGTTTATATTACCAATGAAAGTAAAGAATCTGAAGTATAACCTTAAAGAATTGTCAAAACATAACTTTGAAAGAGGATCTCATAAGTCATAGAGCATTAGAATCAATTTAACTTAGTTTCAAAAATTAATGCTTCTTATTTCTACCAGTTTCACTCTTGCTGAACAAGAAAGCTCTCTTTGTAGAGACCTTAAGTAAGCACTTGAGGTTGAGGAAGAATCATCTAGACAAAAAATTATACCATTACTAATAATGGACATATTCACTTCACCTCTCTCCTTATTTTGCACAAAACGAACCTGTTCCACTCCTAGATAAGCTCAAAACTATCCACCAGACCAGTTTTTTAAGAAATGGAGGAACGATAAAGCACTAAGTCTTCGCCTTTTTAATTATAGCCCACCAACACCCGCACCCTCTATTTCCTTCTTCCTCGTCCATTTCAGGTTCATACAATCTGAAGGAAAAAATTAACCCCCTATTCATCGAAATTTCCACCTTAATCCCCTAATTCAAAGCAAAATCACACAAAATAAATCTTATTTTTGTGATCTACAAGTGTTGAAATATCAGATTACTAAAAACATTTGTGAAGATGTTCATGCGTGGAGAATGTATTGGTTGTTGTTGTGACGGTGGTGGTGGCGGCAGCGATCGTAAAGAGGAGAATGTGATTGTTCCATATATATATATATATATATACGAGTATGGTGGCACGTCCGTTGGACGTGTGCCAAAAAGGAAGGGTGAAAATTTTAGGTGCGGTACAGTTATGGTAGTGAAATTTGCACAGAGACACAGACATACATATGTGCACAAATATATGTCTGTGTATATATGTAATAATAGTTGTAATACGTTTGTTAAAAATCCAGTACGCATGCATACTGTTATTTGTTCGTCTATAGGTGTGTAATTGCAGTGCAAATAATTTTTTTTGTGTTCTGTGTGTGTAAGTTAGAGGAGGAGGCTTAGCGTAACGGTTAGATCACCTGCACGGTGATGTGGACGTCCAGGATCGAGTCTGGAAACAGCCTGTTTACAATGCGTGAAAAAGACCGCATACATTATTGATCTCCATATAGTCCGTTATGGTGCGGAGCCTCGTACACTGGGTTCCACATTTATGTGTATGAATATGACCGCCGTAATAAGTAGGCAAGTCGATATATGTAAAAAAAACAGCAAATTATAATCTGCATATGATGACCGATGTATACCGCACGTAAAAAGCATGAAAATGTTGGTAAGTACAAACAGTGATGACAGTTAAATTGACAGAATAGAAGTAATTGTTATTTTATTGCCAAACAGTAGTAGATCAGTGAATAATTTTGGTAAGCCGTAAAATTTAAAATAGGAAGGGCTACAAAAATAGCGGTAAATTAATAGGTTAGGAAGATAGAACTGGAAAATAAGAGAAAGAACGAAGGAAGGGCAGTAAATAAAAGCTTTATATTGAGTGGCAGATTCGTAGTATCTGTGAGTAGGGTACATTTTCAAAGGAGAGGAAAAATCGTAACAGGTCGGTTAAGAGCAGTGTAAGACCAAAAAAACGGAAATGTAACTGGTGCACAGAAGTAGTATTAAACAGCTGATGTGCAGAAGAACAAAATTTGAAGTGACCGATTGAATGAGGGAAGTTTGAGAAAATGAATTTGAAAACGTAAAGTTGGAGGACACCCAGTTACAGACGATGTACAAATAGTACTGCGTAGCTTCGAAAGGCAGAAGGAAATTTATGACGTAAAAATTGAAGTAAATGTTGTAAGAGGCAGAAAACTTGAAAAGCAGTAAAGTGAACAGTTAAAATAGCCGCAGGTAGTAAATACTGTGGCGGTTAGTATTGAAGATGGTGGAGGAGGAAAATAAGTTTGTTTGTAATCGAAAAACCTGTTTGCAGAGTATGTCCAAATGAGCAAAATTTGGAATAAGCGAAGCAATGAGGAAAGTATAATAAAATGAGCAAAAAGTTTTTGGTGTGAAGTGACAAATCTGGTTGTGCAGTATAAGAAAATGGAACTGAAAATGTGGAAATCATTTAAACCGTAAAGTTGAAACAAATTTACAGTGCAGGAAAAAAAATTGTACAGAGATGACATGAATTTACAGTTGTGTGTGTGTAAATGTTACACAGTTCGTAGACGCATATCAAATGGAGGAAGCATTATGAAAGTACAGTTTGTAGTAGTAAAAAAGGTTGTAAAAAATCATATTTTTGGTGCGCACGGTGCAGTGCTCATATGTGTGATTACGGCGCATTTGTAAAACTGGAAAAAAACTGTGAGAGGTGGATAAGGAGCACTGTCAGACCGTGAAAAGAGTGATAAAATTTGGGTACATAATTAGTAAGAAATAAAATTGGGACAGAAGAGCTTATTTGTAAATAAGTGAGCTAAAGAGGAAAGTGGAGAAAATTGAATTTGGGATAGAAAAGTTCGAACAAACCCAGCTCCAGACGGAGTTAAAATAGTACTGCATAGTTTCTAATAGCGGAAGCAGAATAATAAAAAGGTGTTTAAACTCTGTAACAACCAAATGTGTTGCAGTAGAGGAGAATTAAAAATAAGCGAATGAGTGAAGAAGGAGCAGTGTGAGAACGTTTGAAGAATAGTAAAATTTGGTTAAAAATTAGTAATACATAAAGTTGGGACAGAGAAGAAAAACAGTAAAGAAGTGAATTTACGACAGAATTGGAGAAAATTGAAACTGAAAATGAAAAATGCGAAGAAATCCAGGTGCAGGGTGTGTGAAAATAGTAGTACATAGTTTGTAATAATGGAAGAACAGTAGTAGTTTGAAAATAATGTGTAATGTTGTAAAAGGTGGGAAAATGATGCGTAATGTTGTAAAATGATGCGTAATTTTGGTGTTCAAAGCATAGGCCTCATATCTGTGATTATGATGCGGTTTGAAAACATGAAGAAAATCGTGTGAGGTGGATAAATTGGAAAGTACAGAGTTGAACAGTTAATTTAAAAATGAAGGAACGAATGAAGACAGTTGAAAAAAGCGAATTGAAAAAGAAGAAGTTGTAACTACCTCACATGGTTGGAAACAAAAAAAATTTTGCTATGAAATAACAGATCGGGTTGCAGTGGATACTGAAATGCAAGTGCAATTGTGGAAAACATAAAAGTGGCAAGGTTGATGGAATGGTACGTTGCAGGGAAAAAAATTATACACAACTGACAGGAATAAATTAAATCTGCAATACAAAAAAACAGTTGGCTTTGTGAAGGTAAAATTAAGTACTGATTGAGATATGGCAGTTGTAAACAGTTAAAAAATACCATATAAATTTATTTTACGAAAATGTAATGTTGGAAGTAAAATAGGAAATAGAAGATGCTAAGTTTAAATGAGTACAGTATGCTTAGCGGAGATGTAGTAAAGTAATTAATTTTATTTTTGGAAGTCGTAAGGAAGAAAAGCTAGTGAGTACAGGAATTTGAATAATAAGAAGTGCGCATATTGGACAGTAGAAATAAATACTACTTGAGTTGTAAAAGCGTGAACGAAAAAAGTAGGAAATTAATTAATTTGGGACAACTTTAATTGTGTATTGTATGTTGTAAAATAGCGATTTAATTGGGACAGAGAGGAGAAACAGTGAAGAAGTGAAATAATTTGAGAATACGTTAGTTTGTGCATTAAAAGCTTATCAAACTTTATGCTTTGAATATTGTATTTACTTAAAAAGGGACATGTACTTTAAAATCTTCACACACCAAACTGTTTGTACATACAAAAGCTACAAAACTCATAAGAGGTTTTATACTTATGAAAATCAATATGCACTTAAAGTTCATATTTTCCAAAACGTTGATGTGATTGAAATTTACATAAGATATTTGTGCATTTGAAAGTTGATGCACGTTCGGAAGGAAAGTGCACACAAAAGAAACTTGTTATATAAATTTGAAACCAAGATACAGGAAACCTGTATTTACATATTGAAGAGTTGAAAATATATAGTTTTAAAAAGGGTAACCGTACAAAATTACGTGGGAGGTAAATTATTGCAGTGCAAATTACTGTTGATAACTTCAGAATATGTTTGTTTCAAAAGGCTAACTATATAAATTACTTAACAGGTGTAATCCTGAAACTGGTGTATATTTTTTTTTTAGAATTGTTGTTGGTAACTTCAAAATACATATTTTTCAAAAGGCTAACTATAAATATTGTACGGTGCAAATTTGTGTTGGTAACTTCAAATATATATTTTTCAAAAGGCGTAGTGTACAAAACTACTTAAGAGGTATAAACCAAAACTCATGCATAAATCTGAATTATATATTGTTTTGAAATCAAACATATATGTGAATCACATACTACATATATGTGTATTAGAAGTGTAGAAAACTGGTAATATATAATTGTAAAACAGTGCAGCAGTAGATATGTAGTCAGAGTTAACATATATGAAGCGTAAAAATAGGTATATATAGTACATAGTTCGGAAAATGTGCTTTTGAAACCTTGTTCATTTTATTTGTATTCATTTGTGAACTGATATATATATCTATTTGATGGACACATAGATGAAGTAGGCATAGATCCCAAAAGGTTTTTTTTACAGAGCATACAAATATTAGGGAGGTTGAACAATGAGTCAAAACTTTTTGCATTTCAAACTATTGTTTTTTTTTTTTTTTGAAATGCTAGTTTATATACAACAAATCATTGGGACAACATATCCCATGTCAATAAACGTTCGAAAGCAAGTTTCGAACTTGTGACCTCTTGCACCAAAGCCAAATCAATTAACCACTTGGACAATGGTGCTTGTCATTTCAAACTATTGTTTCTAGCTTCAGGCTGCATATTTTTCAAAAAGCAAAGTGTGTGAAAGTGCTGAAAAGCTGGAAATTAAAAACTCGTGCATACGTGTGAATTACGCTGAGTCGAAATTAAACATATATCTGACAGTGTCACAGATTAAAAAATACATGCCATTGTATATTTGATACTATGTACAGTTAAAGCAGTTTAAATCGACAGATGCATTTTACGATAAAAAATTTTGACTTTCCAGACCATGGTGCAAAAATTTTAGGGAGGTTGAACAATGAATTAAAACTTTTGGATTTCAAACTATTGTTTCTAGGTTCAAGATTTATATTTTTCAAAAAGCAAAGTGTGTAAAAATGCTGAAAAGCTGAAATTAAAAACTCGTGCATACGTGTGAATTATACTGAGTCGAAATTAAACATATATCTGAAAGTGTCAAACATTAAAAAATACATGCCACTGTATATTTGATACTATGTACAGTTGAAGCAGTTTAAATCGATAGATGCATTGACGATAAAAAAAATTGACTTTCCAGACCACGGTGCAAAAATTATAGGGAGGTTGAACAATGAGTCAGAACTTTTGGATTTCAAACTATTGTTGCTAGCTTCAAGATTTTTATTTTTCAAAAAGCAAACTGTATAAAAGTGCTTAAAAGGTTGAAATTAAAAACTCGTGCATACGTGTGAATTATACTGAGTCGAAATGACACATACATTTGAAAGTGTCACACAGTAAAAAATAGATGCCATTGTATAGATGATACTGTGTACAGTTAAAGCAGTTTAAATCGACAGATGCAGTAACGATAAAAAAAATTGACTTTGCAGACCATGGTGCAAAAATTTGAGGGAGGTTGAACAATGAGTGAAAACTGTTGCATTTCAAACTATTGTTTCTAGCTTCAGGTTTTATATTTTTCGAAAAGCAAAGTGTATAAAAGTGATGAAAAGCTTGAAATTAAAAACCCGTGCATACGTGTGAATTATACTGAGTCGAAATTAAACATATGTAGGAAAGTGTCGCACATTAAAAAATACATGCCGTTGTATATTTGATACTTTGTACAGTTAAAGCAGTTTAAATCGACACATGCATTTACGGTAAAAAAAATTGGCTTTGCGGACCGTGGTGCAAAAATTTTGGGGAAACTTATTTATGCTTACAGCTATGTATGCCCATGTAAAACTATGCAGAAAATATATAAATAAAACCGTTATGTATGTATTATATAGTGTGAAAGGTAACATATTCAAAACTTAGCAGTCTGTTAATTTTGGAAGAAAAATAAAAGTGAAGTTTGTGCATTAAAAGTTGATCAAACTTTTTGCTTTCAATATTGTATTTACTTAAAAAGTGACATGTACTTTCACATCTTCATACACCAAACTGTTTGTACATGCAGAAGCTACAAAACTCATAAGAGGTTTTATACTTATGAAAATCAATATGCACTTAAGAGGTGTAATCCTGAAACTGGGGTATATTTTTTTTTTCAAAATTGTTGTTGGTAACTTTAAAGTATATATTTTTCAAAAGGCTAACTGTAAATATTGTACAGTGCAAATTTGTGTTGGTAACTTCAAATATATATTTTTCAAAAGGCGTAGTGTACAAAACTACTTAAGAGCTGTAAACCAAAAGTCATGTATAAATCTGAATTATATATTGTTTTGAAATCAAACATATATGTGAATGACATACTACATATATGTGTATTAGAAGTGTAGAAAACTGGTAATATATAATTGTAAAACAGTGCAGCAGTAGATATGTAGTCAGAGTTAACGTATCTGAAGCGTAAAAATAGGTATATATAGTACGTAGTTTGGAAAATATGCTTTTGAAACCTTGTACGTTTTATTCGTATTCATTTGTAAACTGATATATATTTATTTGATGGACACATAGATGAAGTAGGCATAGATCCCAAAAGTTTGTTTACAGAGCATACAAATATTAGGGAGGTTGAACAATGAGTCAAAACTTTTGCATTTCAAACTATTGTTTCTAGCTTCAGGTTTTATATTTTTCAAAAAGCAAAGTGTGTAAAAGTGGTGAAAAGCTTGAAATTATTCACTCGTGCATACGTGTGAATTATACTGAGTCGAAATTAAACATATATCTGATAGTGTCACAGATAAAATAATACATGCCATTGTATATTTGATACTATGTACAGTTAAAGCAGTTTAAATCGACAGATGCATTTACGGTAAAAAAAATTGACTTTCCAGACGATGGTGAAAAAATTTTAGGGAGGTTGAACAATGAGTCAAAACTTTTGGATTTCAAACTATTGTTTCTAGGTTCAAGATTTATATTTTTCAAAAAGCAAAGTGTGTAAAAATCCTGAAAAGCTGAAATTAAAAACTCGTGCATACGTGTGAATTATACTGAGTCGAAATTAAACATATATCTGAAAGTGTCAAACATTAAAAAATACATGCCACTGTATATTTGATACTATGTACAGTTGAAGCAGTGTAAATCGACAGATGCATTGACGATAAAAAAATTTGACTTTCCAGACCATGGGGCAAAAATTTTAGGGAGGTTGAACAATGAGTCACAACTTTTGGATTTCAAACTATTGTTTCTACCTTCAAGAATTTTAGTTTTCAAAAAGCAAACTCTATAAAAGTGCGGAAAAGCTTGAAATTAAAAACTCGTGCATACGTGTGAATTATACTGAGTCGAAATTAAACATATATCTGAAAGTGTCACACAGTAAAAAATAGATGCCATTGTATAGATGATACTGTGTACAGTTAAAGCAGTTTAAATCGACAGATGCAGTAACGATAAAAAAATTTGACTTTGCAGACCATGGTGCCAAAATTTGAGGGAGGTTGAACAATGAGTGAAAACTTTTGCATTTCAAACTACTGTTTCTAGCTTCAGGTTTTATATTTGTCGAAAAGCAAAGTGTATAAAAGTGCTGAAAAGCTTGAAATTAAAAACCCGTGCATACGTGTGAATTATACTGAGTCGAAATTAAACATATAGCTGAAAGTGTAACAAATTAAGAAATACATGCCATTGTATATTTGATACTATATACAGTTGAAGCAGTTTAAATCGACAGATGCATTTACGATTAAAAAATTTGACTTTCCAGACCATGGTGCAAAAATTTTAGGGAGGTTGAACAATGAGTCAAAACTTTTGGATTTCAAACTATTGTTTCTAGGTTCAAGATTTATATTTTTCAACTGTATAAAAGTGATGAAAAGCTTGAAATTAAAAACTCGTGCATACGTGTGAATTATACTGAGTCGAAATTAAACATATATCTGAAAGTGTCACACAGTAAAAAATAGATGCCATTGTATAGTTGAGACTATGTAGAGGTAAAGCAGTTTAAATTGACAGATGCATTTAGGAGCAAATTAGCACACATGGTGGAGAACCACTGCATTTGAATCCCATTTCGTGATAATGCTTCGTAACCAAAATGAAAAATATTGGTGCATAGTGAATGCGCGCAAGTGAAACAGCAGTGATTTAAAATGAATCATATAAACTGAAGAGGAAATAACCTGATGAATGCTGCGCACGTTGGCTTTCACCCACGCCTGTCCTTCTACCTGCAAGGGCAGTCTGCCTAGCATGTTGACGCCGTTGATGCTGAGTAAGCCGTCGTCTTTCCCTCTGCTGCTGGTCCATAAGATAGCACAAATGTCAGTTACTGAAGGGAAAGGTGGGCACAGTAGTGGGCAGTTGTATAAACGTGGGGAAGTATTGATGTGGATGTTAATGGGAAGGAGTCGAGTGGGAAGGGAACAGGTGGGTGGAGGAAGCTGTGGAAAGCACATACGTATATATAGAAGGCAGTATCCGTTTATACAACTGACATATGGACAGGAGAAAAGGTTGAAGGAGTCTAAGGCATGTAAATCGGGCAAAAAGGGTGGGCTCAACGGCCATAACACCGTTGATGGGATGGCAACAGTCATGAGATAGGATTTTTATCTTCCGTGCAGGTTTGTAGGGAAGAAGCCGTTGGATAGGTCGAAAGCAATTATAAAACAGTTAGCGTAAAGACAGTGCGATAGAGCAGGAGGAAGTGGAGGTGGGGGAAGGGAAAATTGGGGAGTAATCGTACAGTGGAACGGGAACAAAAAATCAAAACAAACAAAAAACGAAGACAGAGAGAGCTCGATATCATACCTGGTGACATTGCGCGCAGAGGCAGAAGGCAAGTGACGACCGTCGTCTTTAGCAGAACAGAAACGCAAGTACATAATTTGCGGCCAGGGACGGTTAGGTTAAAGTGGAAGGTGGTTGAAGAGGTTGAAGTCGAAATTGCTGAGGAGGGGAGAGCACGGCGACGGTGAAGTGGTTGAAAGGGAAATTGGTGAGGTACGGCGAAATTGGCAAGGGCAGCAGTTTCGGTTTGGGGTGGTGGTCGACTCGCGAGGCTTTGGGTAGGCGATTACGTAATTTGCAGCCAGGGACGGTAAGGGTAAAATGGAAGGCGGTTGAACTGGTTGAAGTGGAAATTGGTGAGGAGGGGAGAGGACGGCGACGGTGAAGTGGCTGAAGCGGAAATTCGTGAGGAAGGGAGAGGACAGTGACGGTGAAGGGGAAGAAAGGGAGGCTGTTAGGGAGGTGGAATAGGGAGAACGCCATTTTAGGCAGGGTTAGGTGAGAGGGGAAGTGGGAAGCAGGGAAGGGAAACGGAAAAGAAGATGGGGCAACGTGGGAGGTAGCAAAAAGGCAAAAGTGCCGTTGTGCGGACAGGTTATTTTGGGAAGAGTGGGGGGTAAAATGGGGAACGCCAAAAAGGCTTCAGTTTGACCACCTTGACCAGGGTTTTGCATTATAGTATATATATATATATATATATATATATATATATGAGCATGGTACGGAAAGAGTTAATTAAAGCCATTGAAAATGTCGACGAGAGGGTGAAGGCAAAAGCGTTGGCGAAGACGGTCGTGAAGGTGGAAGGGATCATAGAGACTATTGGGATGGTCTGGCAGGCTAGATTCATTAAGGAGTTGGGCAAGTTTCTGCTAGAATTGCCGAGCTTAGTGGTTTTGCGGATCCAAACTTGAATGCAAAGAGGGTTCTCATAGATTTTCGGGTACTAATAGAAGCTGTCCGCACGTAGACCAATATGGCTGTAAGTATTTTTTACCTGTTATATTTACCATAAATCATCATTATTGCATATATATTTATATAAGATTTTTTTAACTAAAATAGTCATGGAATATTGATTCCTGGGGTTCGTTTGCTAATACCCTAAAATATCACCACGAGAATTTGGCAAATATCCCAAGAATTGTATTGTTTCTGCAAGCGCTTGTATTTCACCATTTCTTTGGTCATTTAGTCATTCTATTTAAATTTAAAAATATTCCTCTACATTATTGTAGTTTAATTTAACTTGTTAATTTAAAATTTTAGGCATCAATAATGTTATTAAAGATGATGTCCAATTGTGTGCTGCTTTTTCTCTTCGGTAGTAGAAAACCACATACACATTTCATTTTTCTTGCCGTGAGATAGAGATTACACCATTAGACTTTGCTATGCTCACTGATATTAGCATACGATTGACTAGTTATCCATCGCTTCCATATGATGATGGTGGCATGATCTCATGCTTGTTCATGACATTTTCCTACACTTAGACACTTCACCAACATCTTATTAAACCGCCACTACTATTAGAGTTAGTGTGATTACAGCTATCATGGACAATATATCGATGGCATATGCATCAGAGTATGATTTGGAACTTGCTCAATTGTCTGTATTATATCTTATGGAAAACTTATTTTTCATTATTGCTAGCATAAGTTTGTAGGTCCCCCAGATTGAGATCGTGGTGGGTTTAGACTTTGATTACACTATCATGTATGGTTTACATGTTTCATTGTGTGGTATCTAGCAGTTATTACAGTATTGAAATTTTGAGTATTCCAAAAACATTCATTTCAAGACAATTTGTAACACCCCGTAAAATTTACAGTAACTAATAAACAACTAATAAATCTCATTTGTGTAGATGCAAAAATTTGACCACGAAGTTTGCACCACTATGCTCATGGCAATTTTTTGAGGAACTTTCATAAATAAAGTTTTTCGGTCGAAGTTCAAACAAAGAAGCTATCGTCTTTTGAAGTTTTTGGAACAAAAAGAATTAAAAGTAACAAAAGAAAATAGATCGTAATAATTACATGGATCCCACTAGTTGACGCCTCCTTGGATCGACCAACAGCTGGCGGTTGATCGCCTATAGTGAAGTGGTCGAACGGTTGTAGAGTCGCGGGTAGGGTTGAACATTGGCCCAACGGCTCAATTTAGTTATTTCAAATCAAACGGATTCGATTATTTTAAGCGTCTATAAATATAGGTCTTGTCCCTCGCTTTTCTTTTCATATTTCTGCTCAAAGCAGCGAATCTCTTCCATTTTCCCTTCTCTTCCATTTCTATTAATTATAAAACATTATATTAAATCTATATAAAACTGAATAAGGGTAGAAAATGTATGAGAAGAGGAGCGAATTCATACCGTAGAAAAAGGTAAATTCATAATTATAAATCTATATTCCCCTTAACCTCAAATCTCTTCTCAGATTTATAATTCTAATAACAATATGTCTATACCTTGTTATACATATTCTTCTTGATTGGAAGGGAAAATGAGTCAATTAAGGGGATATATTCGGATATAGGAGATTTGGAAAGCCTAAGAGGTGAGCACGAATTATACAATTTATGTATAACACTAAAATTTATCTCGTTGAATTTTATTTAACTATATGGCATATGCAAGATCTATGAAGTCGTAAGCTTAAAAAATGATATTTAATTGAAATCTTGCCTACATATTCCGTATATTAGGTAATTGGAATAGGATTGATATTTACACCATAATCTATAAGTTTGGAAATCAGCCCCCAAATTTGTTAAAGTGGAATATGATTAGATTGGAAGATTTATTTCAGATTTACGATAATTGGGTTTAAATTGTTAGTATAATTTAGTTTTCTTTAATTTGATTTGGACTATAAATTTTTATTTTTTAGTTTATCAGGATCGTTATGATCATAATTTAGTTGTATATATTTTAGTGTAATTTCTATAAATTATCTAATTCCACAACTATGTATAAAAGTACGTCATTTGAATTAGTAAGGAATGTACCAAAAACAAAAGAGGCATGTAAAGTGCGGATGTTCTTCTCCTTAGTTTGCAATGTTTTTTTCAATAAAAGAAAAGAAATAATTTTTTTAATTTCAAACTGAGAAAAGTCTCATTTTTGGATAATTTATGAAAAGTTATAATAGAATTCCTTTTCGAAAAGGATAACTCTAATATATTAAAATATGGAAATAAATATTCCTTACAAATGTACATATAAGTATGTTCTGGAATTCCTAATCGTAGGAATTAATGAGTTAGAAATATATATATATATATATGTGTGTGTGTGTGTGTGTGTGTGTGTGTACGTATAACCGCGCCTACCAATTAAATTCAAATACTTATACACATATACATATATATAGCGTAATATATGAAGATTTTATATAGTTATAATTAGGATGGCTGCTTATTAATAGCGTAGTAAACTATAGGATAAAAGGTGTAGTAAAAGATATAGTAACTCCAAAATCAGTAGGGCGGTAAATGTACGGCTAATAAGAAGTTACATAAATTAAATAGGGACATAAATGTGTTTAATGAGACTGATTAAGGTATTTTATATAACATTTATGAGGAAAGGAAATAGCAAAAAAGGTTTAATTGGAACAAATAAATAAATGTCATTAATGATTGTCTAATTTAAATAATAATGACCAACAAATGACATTAATCGGACATAAGAGGGAAATAGGAAATAAATGTAATAAGCGAATAAGATAGGAATTGAATGTTAAGAGGCAATATAACTTCCATAGCAGAAACTATATACCCTAAATAATCGTTTAGGACGAAAGCGAATTAGTGGGCCTAGCCCAGTATTTAGGCCTGGGATGACTGGTTTTGTTTAATAAGGGTGGGGATGTAAGGTCGACAGAGTTACATAATAGAAGTTTGCCTTTCACTTAGAGGCTTCCAAAAGTTGTGTACAGTTACTATTGATGTGAGACATCTCCAATCAAAGGACACGTAGAGAAGGGATATAAATTTGCGTATAGGTAGAGGAAAATATGCCTAAAGTTCACCTTGTATTTGAAGTATTAAATAACTTGGTACCTTTAGGGATGTCAAGGGGTTTACTTTGGGTTATAAGGTAATTAAATGACCGTTTGTTCTCCCTCCTCCCTGTTTAAGAAGGCTTAAATAACCTACAACAATATCTAATAGAGAAATGAAGTCTACTTCAATTCTAACCAGAGGTATTAAGTAAATAGAATGGACATTTTGTCTAACTTACATTTGGTTAGTCTTAACGGGATTTCGGCTATAGAAGGTCGACGAGCTATGCAGTATTGTTGTTGTACCGGTATTTAGTAATAGGCTAGTATGTAGGTTATGACCACCAATAGTCCTGAGCGATCATTCGCAAAGACTTGGGTTATGCCTTAATGAATTTCGCTTTCTACTAGTGCAGAATCTATATGGAATATGAAAATACACCTAGCTCTAGATTTAAACCACTCCTAGTTCTAGAGCTAAACTTACAATCTCTCGCATCTTCAAAACATGAATTTGTTAATTTCAATCATTATTATCCTTTTTCGTCTTTAAAATCAAGACTAGATCATTGACAACAACCAGTACAATGGTAAAAAAATTAATTAACCATATCGATTTACAAAGGATGCATATGTTATACAAATAGCATTCACTTTTTTGTGCAACTTATATTAAATAAGATATAGTCCAACACATTTTTTAATAATTACTTATCTAAACCTAAATCAACCTTATGTAGTACAAGATTACCAAATATCCTTATAAAAGATTTAGCTTTACGTAGAATAACAAATTAACTACAAGGCCCAGAACTTGCAAGCTTGATCACTACTACTATAATCCCATAGCTCTTCTTTAATTGCTAAAATTCTCATAACCCACATTCTTGAACCCTTTATCTTTGACCACTAGTGAGTAGCCCAAGCTTCGCACACGGACGTTGTTATACTGTGCAAAGTTTAATCAGAACACATGAAAGAGGATGTTCGGGCAAAAGAGTGACAATATCATTCGTATGAATGTTGATGCACAGTGTACAACAGATATATATATATATGTCAGCTCAAACATTGCATGCAGATAAAACGATAGTGCAAATGAGCACGACAAATGAAAATAGTAGTTCAAAGCTGGAGTTGCGATTTTAAAAACCGGAATATACATATGGTAGGTGAAAGCAAATAATTCAATCGTCATACGTCATGACGTAAAGTCTTGAAAAAAGTGCAAATTGAGATAACGGAAAAGAAAAGGTAGACATGAAAAACATATGATCCATATCACCATCCTGCGGATAATGGATATAACATATGGTTTAAGTGCGTTAGTAAGAAACATGTTGAAGTGCGGGGTTATAGCGGGATGATAGCGGGACATTAACTACACAGAGCGTATGGTTTCGCTCTGATACCAAGAAAGAAATTGAAAAACTGAGATTTTATTGACTTGTATTGATTGTTGATGATTTACAATGCTCAGTGATAAAATGAGATTCTCGAATACAGTTTTAATACATCTGTGCAATAGTGTATTTAAAAGGAAAGATAGTTGGTCCACAGGCCTGGGCCTGATTTCTGATGGGCCGGCTCTT
Organism: Allium cepa; assembly: GCA_030765085.1. Taxonomy (NCBI): domain Eukaryota; kingdom Viridiplantae; phylum Streptophyta; class Magnoliopsida; order Asparagales; family Amaryllidaceae; genus Allium; species Allium cepa. The sequence continues at coordinate 9,445,547 of CM060941.1, forward strand.
CATCTGTTTATTCATCAGTTCCCTTGTGCACTACACTGTCGAATACTTTTATCTAAGTAAGCACTGAAAGAAAGTTAGATAGTAAACATATCCCATTGTAAGGTCAATGTATACCATTTATGGCTATTTTGTTACATGTGATTACTTGGACAGTAATGATAAATTTTTTTGGAAAGGTAGTTATCTATTAAAAGGGACGAAACCTGTATTATAGACATAGTTTTCATAATCCGACCCTGCCGCAGTTGAACCGCGAATAACCCTGAGCCTTGGGGGTCAAAGACCGGGAACTTAATCAAACCTCCTTCATGCAAGAATCTTGGTTCGACCTTTGAATTGACGGTTTAACCCTTCATTTGAACGTGGTTGAACCCTCTCATATGCGCAAAATATGTTTTCAAATCTCTGTCCATTTTATGTTCGTAATTAGTGCAGCTAGTGTAATAAATTTTGTTTAATTTTTCATATTTGAATTAATGTGTGGATTATGAATTAATATCGTATATATTTATTGAAGAAGTTGATTTATTGTGTACTTATGGTTGATACGTTGCATCTAAATGTATTAATATAAAAAAGTACGTGCGGTTCTTGACGGTTTGACCGGTCGAACCCTCGAACCTTGAGTCATCACGGTTTGTTCACGGTTCGGTTATGAAAACATTGATTATAGGTATGAAACTTGTGTTGAAGGTCACGTGCGTGTGAGTTGTTGATTCTCATATAGTGGTCACACATTTGGGTAGTTAATCCCCCATCCCTGTCGAGTTTGTTGCAAAGAAGCCTATTTTTTTGAATTGGCAAAATTGTTTACTATCCTAACTTAAAACTGTTGCAAATTGTAAATGATTATTCATATAATCCAAGATGAAATAAATAAGAAATGTAAATGCACCACATAAGTTCATTTTCAACAATACTTGCTAGCTGTTAAAGAACAGTTTATTAAATTCAGTTCTATGGAATGAATTTTTGTTTAATGAGACTTAAAACTTAAGTAGATACTATATTGAAGCTGCACCTTGATAAGTAATGCAATGTGTACTTCCATGTTTCCTATGTTTTTTTTAAACATTGGAAGATAATTCAATGCATATTACCACCTAGTTATCTCCATTATACTTTCGTAGAACCACTGTGCGCACGTTCTAAAATATCAGGGTGATGGAATTTTTGCAATGATACATTTACACATCAACTTATCTGAATTTAGTGTTGCTTTGGTATCATCTAGTAGTCAAAGGAAAACTTTGGCATTATGGCTTCAACTACAAAGCTGGTGGCAGTTAGGAAAGAGCTTAGTGATAAATATAATTAGTTATAGTTCAATAAATAACTATTTCATGAGTTTGATAATAGACAGAAACTTCTCATCCGCTTTTTCCTTTAGAATTAGTACATCCAACAAATGAACAGTGACATAAACTTGTCAGGCTATTAAATATGAGCCATTAGTATTATGTATAAGCAATCAAGTAATTCATGAAAATAATATTTTTATTCCAACTAAAAGCTTATGATCTAAAGCTAAGAAACATGCATTCACATATGATAGATTCATGCGCTTGTATAATTGTTTGTTATAGAACAATAACTGTTTAGAGTCATAATCTTTAGATAAGATCTAACATAATTAGCACAAGTGATTATCGCATAAAGTATTAACTAAAGATATAGAGTTAATTGTCAAGAATTTCTTTCCAGTTTACTGACCCAAGAGCTTCATTTTCATTAGCGCATGAAGATAACATTTATGAGCCTATAAACATGTAAATGTGGTATGCATTAGACAGAAGCTCATGAAACTGGAGTAAAAAGCCAACATAAATAGAAGTTATACATTCATTGATAAATCCAAGGTTATAAAAGCAAACAAATTATACACGCTTTATTTATAGTCCATTAATAAGAAAATTGTTTTTATTCTTATCCTGTTGAATCTGGTCGGTGTTGAGATTGGCTTATGCTTAGCAGATCCATGTAAGTACTTTCAAATGATCTGAAATCATTAATTTACAAAATTATAATATCAACATCAATTAGTAATAAGTACTAAAAAAACAATAAATTTAATTATCCAACTATTGGAAGAGAAGTAAATTAAGTACCGCACGTCATAAGAAGAGAAGTTAATGCTTTGCACTTTGTTAAACATATAAAATGCAGTAAGTGTTAGGATGTTGTTTTTTTGGGGTGTTATATTTAGCAACTTTGCGCATACTTGGGATTATACATGATCACTACATTACGAAGAAGTACGTATGCATCATGGATATTTGATTATTGCAGAATCATGACAATATAATATATGTTGAAGAGGTGTTTAAAATTTAAAATTAATCAGTGTTTTTAAAGGATGGATCAGTGGATTATACATATTATGTTTTTAGAAAATCAATAAGAAATGACTATTGAACTAAACAATCACCATAGATGGTATACAAATAAGTTTTCAACATAAATCAGACAACGTAAAACGTGGAGACATCGGCCGAACAATATGCTGGGAAGCACGCAAATAAAACATGCCAAAAAAATTGAAACTTCAATCATCATCCAATATGTGTTGTACTAATGTACGTACAATAATAAATGATACAATGTTGCTATAAACATATTTAATGTTTCATCATGTTGATTCAGAATCAGATGTTCCTCTCCATTAATTAGTAATTAGTAAACCAACAACATATATCGTAATGATAAAAAATAGCGGAAGAAGAAGAAAAAAGAAAACTATAACCTGACAGTGGTGAGACCAGAAGGTCCACATTAAACGCAGCTGAAAGGCATCGGAGTATCTTTGAACATGGTCTGCTGGATCGAAATTCCCTTGGGTCAACGTCGAGCAACGCGTTGGGTGGAATCATTCCAAGCAGGTGAGGATTTGGGGCCACGTAGTAGGAGTGTTGCAGGTAGGGAACTCCTAAGGCTGGCTCGGTCTTGCTAAGATCGCAGATCTTCATCTTCATAATTTTTCCGACTTTGGTGAATTAATTTGTGATTTGGGTAAAAATCGCATTTAAAAACCACTGTAGATAGGCGAGAAACGTCGTATACCGTTTTCTCTCATTGAAGTCTCCCAAATGTTATACGATTCAGGCCCGCTGTTGATCAAGAATGGTGGGCATGAAAGTTTTTGCTTATTGATGAACAGCAATAAGAAATAAGAAAGATGAGATTGGTGGGATGTAGTGATGAAAATAGGGGATGATAAAATTAAATAGTGGAAGATCGAGGGAGGATGCGGTTATTCTATGGGGAAAAAAGTTTGGTTTATATTAAGATCGTGGAGGTCGTGCCATCGTGGGAAAATGAGGTTAATTTGCAGGAAGTAATTCAATGTTAAATGCGGAAGTGAATAGTGGAATGGGATTTTGAAATGAGAGAAGCAGGAGACTCCATGTCAGTTTGGGGCAAGTTCCTACTTTAATATAAAGTAATAGATTGTTCTATAGTTCACAAGTGGGAAAATGTTTATTTAAAAAATAAGCTACATTTTGATTATTTTTAACTTCTAGATTGAACACAAAGATTCTTACGATCCTTTCTCAGGTTTAGAATACTACGCTTTTGGTAACACTGTGTTTATATTGCCAATGAAATTAAAGAATCTGAAGTATAACCTCAAAGGATTGTCAAAACATAACTATGAAAGAGGATCTCATAAGTCATAGAGCATTAGAATCAATTTAACTAAGTTACAAAAATTAGTGCTTCTTCCTTCTACCAGTTTCACTCTTGCTCAAGAAAGCTCTCTTTGTAGAGATCTTAAGTAAGTACTTGAGGTTGAGGAAGAATCATCTAGACAAAAAATTAGATCATTACTAATAATGGACGTATTAACTTCACCTCTCTCTCTCCTTATTTTGCACAGAACGAACCTATTCCACTCCTAGAAAGCTCAAAACTATCCACCAGACAAGTTTTTTAAGAAATAGAGGAACGATAAAGCACTAAATCTTCGCCTTTTTAATTATAGCCCACCAACACCCACACCCTCTCTTTCCTTCTTCCTCCTCCATTTCGGGTTCATAAAACCTAAAGAAAAAAATTAACCCCCCTTTTCACCAAAATTTTCACCTTATTCCCCTAATTCGAAGCAAAATCACACAAAATAAATCTTATTTTTGTGACCTACAGGTGTTGAAATATCTAGATTACTAAAAATATTTGTGAAGAAGTTCATGCATGGTGAAAGTATTAGTTGTGACGGTGGTGGTGGTGGCAGCGGCAGCGATCGTAGAGAGGAGAATCCAACTGTTCCATATATATATGTATATGTATATATATATATATATATATATATATATATATATATATATATATGAGCATAGTATGGAAGAGTCATTTAAAGTCGTCGAAAATGTCGACGAGAGGGTGAAGGAAAAGGCATTGGCGAAGACGGTCGCAAAGGTCAAAGGGATCATAGAGACCGCCGAGATGGTTTGGCAGGCTAGATTCATTAAGGAGTTGGGGCAAGTTTCCACTAGAATTGCCGAGCTCGGTGGTTTTGAGGATCCATACTTGAATGCATAGAGGATTCTCATAGATTTTTAGGTACTTAAAGAAGCTGTCCGTAGCAGACTAATTTGGCTGTAAGTATTTTTTACCTGTTACATTTACCATAAATTATCATTATTACATATATCTAAGATTTTTTTAACTAAAATAGTCATGGAATATTCATTCTTAGGGTTCATTTTCTAATACCCTAAAATATCACCACGAGAATTTGGTAAATATCCCTAAAATTGTATTGTTTCAATAAGTGCTTGTATTTCATCATTTCTTTGGTAATTTAGTCATTCTCTTTAAATTTAAAAAAATATTCCTCTACATTATTGTAGTTTAGTTTAACTTGTTAATTTAAAATTTTAGGCATCAATAATGTTATTAAAGATGATGTCCAATTGTGTGCTGCTATTGCTCTTCGGTAGTAGAAAACCACATGCACATTTTATTTTCCTTGTCGTGAGATAGAGATTACACCATTAGACTTTGCTAAGCTCACTGATATTAGCATACGATTGATTAGTTATTCATCGCTTCCATATAATGATGGTGGCATGATCTCATTCTTGTTCATGACATTTTTTCACATTTAGACACTTCACCAACATCTTATCAAAACGCCACTACTATTAGAGTTAGTGTAATTACCGCTGTCACGGACAATATACCGCCGGCATATGCATCGGAGTATGATTTGGAACTTGTTCTGTTGTTTGTATTATATCTTATGGACAAATTATTTTTCATTATTGCTAGCATAAGTTTGTAGGTCGCCCAGATTGAGACCGTGGTAGGTTTGGCTTTGATTACATTATTATGCATGATTTGGGTATTCCCATACTTGTCTATCTATATAGATATTTGAAGCACGGTGCCTTTTTTATTTACATGTTTCATTGTGTGGTATCTAGCAGTTATTACAGTATTGAAATTTTGAGTATTCTAAAAACATTCATTTCATGACAATCTGTAACACCCCTTAAAATTTACAGTAATTAATAAACAATTAATAAATCTCAGAAATGGAATTAGTGTAGATGCCAAATTTTGACCATGAAGTTCACACCACTATGTTCATGGCAATTTTTTGAGCAACTTTCATAAATAAAGTTTTTCGATCAAAGTTCAAACAAACAAGTTATCGGCTTTTGAAGTTTTCAGAGAAATAATAATTAAAAAGGAACAAAAGAATAAAATAGTAATAATTACATGGATCCCACTAGTTGATGCCTCCTTGGATCGACCAATAGCTGGCGGTTGACCACCTATAGAGAAGTGGTCGAACGGTTGTAGAGTGGCGGGTAGGGTTGAACCTTGGCCAAACGACTCAGATTTAGTTATTTTAAATCAAACGGATTCAATTGATTTAAGCGTCTATAAATATAAGTCTAGTCCCTCACTTTTCTTTTCATATTTTCTGCTCAAAGCAGCGAATCTCTTCCATTTTCCCTTCTCTACCATTTCTGTTAATTATAAAACATTATATTAAATCTATATATAATAGGATAAGGGTAGAAAATGAAAGAGAAGAGGAGCGAATCAATAAGGTAGAAAAAGGTAAATCCATAATTATGAATCTATATTCCCCTTAACAGCAAATCTCTTCTTAGATTTATAATTCTAATAGTGTGTATATATATACCTTGTTATACATATTCTTTTGGATTGGAAGCGAAAATGAGTCAATTAAGGGGATGTATTTGGATATAGGAGATTTGGAAAGCTTGAGAGGTGAGCGTGAATTATACGATTTATGTATAACATTAAAAAAACTCTCGTTGAATTCTATTTAACTATAAAGCATATGCAAGATCTTTGGAGTTGTAAGCTTAGAAAAACGTATTTAATTGAAATCTCGCTTGCATATTCTGTATGTTAGGTAATTGAAATAGGATTGATATTTACACCATAACTAGAAGTTTGGAAATCAGCCCCAAATTTGTTGAATTAGAATTTGATAAGATTGCAAGATTTATTTCAGATTTACGATAATTGGGTTGTAAATTGTCAGTATGGATTTAGTTTGCTTTAATTTGTCACGGACTATAAATTTCTATGTTTTAATTTATTGTGATCGTTATGAGCATAATTCAGTTGTATATTTTTCAATGTAATTTTCATAAATTATCTAATTCCACAACTATGTATAACAGTATGTCATTTTAATTAGTAAGGAATGTACCAAAAACAAAAGAGGAGTGTAAAGTTTCTTCCCCGTAGTTTGCAATGTTTTATTTCAATAAAAGAAAAGAAATAATTTTTTTAATTTCAAACGGAGAAAAGTCTCATTTTTGGGTAATTCATGAAAAGTTATAACAGAAATCCTTTTCGGAAAGGATAACTCTAATATATTAAAATGTGGAAATAAATATTGCTTACAAATGTACATATAAGTATGTTCTGGAATTCCTAATCATAGGAATTAATGAGTTAGAAATAGAAATATATATCTGTGTGTACGTATAACCGCGCCTACCAATTAAATATACATACACACACATATATACATATATATGGCATAATATATGAAGTTATTCATATTAGTTATAATTAGGATGGCTACTTATTAATAGCATAGTAAATTATAGGATAGAAGGTGTAGATGTAAAAATATAATAACTCCAAAATCAGTAGGGCAGTAAATGTACTGCTAATAAGGAGTTACATGAATTAAATGGGGACATAAATGTGTTTAATGAGACTGATTTAGGTATTTAATATGACATTTATGAGGAAAGGAAATAGCATAAAAGGTTGAATTAGAACAAATAAATAAATGTCATTAATGATTGTCTAATTTTAATAATAATGACCCTTTATTACGAACAATTGACATTAATCGGACATAGGAGGGAAATAGGAAATAAACATAATAAGCGAATAGGATAGGAATTGAATGTTAAGAGGCAATATAACTTCCATTGCAGAAAATTATATACCCTCAATAATCGTTTAGGACGAAAGTGAATTAGTGGTCCTATCCCGGTATTTAGGCCTAGGATGATTGGTTTTGCTTAGTAAGGGCGGGGATTTAAGGTTCCTAGAGTTACATAACAGAAGTTTGCCTTTCACTTAGAGGATTTCAAAAGTTGTGTATAGTTACTACTGATGTGAGACATCTCCAATCAAAGGACCCGTAGGGAAGGTATATACATTTGCGTATAGGTGGAGGAAAATATACCTAAAGTTCGCCTTATATTTGAAGTATTGAATAACTTGGTACCTTTAGGGATCTCAAGGGGTTTGCTTTTGGGTATAAGGTAATTAAATAACCATTGGTTTTGCCTCCTCCCTATTTAAGACGCCTTAAATATTTAAGAAGCCTTAAATAACCTAGGACGATACCTAATAGAGAAATGAAGTCTGCTTCAATTCTAACAAGAGGTATTAAGTAACTAGAATGGACATTTTGTCTGACTTACATTTGGTTAGTCTTAGCGGGATTTCGGCTATAGAAGGTTGGAGAGATATGTTAGCATTGTCATTGTACCGGTATTTAGTAAAAGGCTGGTATATAGGTTATGACCACCAATAGTCTTGAGCGATCATTAGCAAAGACTTGGGTTATGCCCTAACGAATTTCGCTTCCTATTACTGTAGAATCTGTATGGAATATGCAAATACCTCATTATTTAATAGTTATTTGTTTGTCAAAGGTAGACTAGTTAACCCTTAGACAAGTCTTTGAGATGTAATAGTAATGCGATGACTGAATTATAAAGTTGTATCTAGGAGTCATCGATCTCTGTAGCTAGAACTGATTGAATAGCGATTATGTTGCGGGGGGTCTGCTTCGAAGTCGAGATATTAAATAATCAATGTATCGACCTCCTCTCTATTTAAGATTTATTAAGTAGATGGGGTTTTACTTTGGATAATATAAAGTTTAGATATATTTTTATATTGGCATATTTATACTATTAATAAAGCAATTTCAATGAATATGATTTCCACTGTCTTTTTGAAATTCCAAAAGTGCCCTACATCCATCAATGGAATCTAATCGTCGATGTGCAACCTCCATTATCATTCCCTTAACAACCATCCATTAGAGAAATTTCACTGTCAATTTGCTCGTAATAAAAGTGTTGCGACCATCAAAAATTTTGCACTTATAGCACACATCCATCCATAAAAAAAATTATTAAATAAAAGTTAAATATTTCAAGCTACTAGATGCATGTATGTGCGATTTACACTAGTATATGAAGTTATACCACATAGAAGGTTAGATATATCGTACGCATAATTAAAATTACGCGAAATACCCATGAACAATGGACATAACAGTTAATTAGAAAACAATCGTCATAAACTTGTGTTACGGATAAAGTTTGTAATATTTAAGCACCAGAACATTATTCTGACACTCTCCTCATTACAACTCACATGATAGATTTAGAGGGATAGGCTACTGGTGCAAGACGGGAATAGGAGATGATGAAGTCTTTTCATTCATGCTCGGCATTAGCTAGGCAATCAGATACTAAAAGAATAATATTGATTCCATGGTTGTGGTCTTTGTCTGCATATATGTTCTCTTATATTTTTCTATTTCGCTTTGAGTTTATGTAGATATCTCTCTGATAGACTTATGTTATTATAGGTTACCAAAACCAATGATATGTATCCTAATGGGACTTGGGTTTCGAATTAGTCGAAATTTAGGCCCATTAAGGTGCGAGATGTTACATTTGGTATCGGAGCCTAGGTTAGTCGATCATAGGAATTAGGATACGGTGGGAGAACATATTTATATTTTTACCTATGTGTGTGTGTATGTTATATTCCAAACTCTATGAAGTCTTACTATAGAAGTTGTTGTGACCATATTTTGAAAAGATGGATGAGGAAACTATGAGTTGGAAAAATAAATAAAGTTAAAATTTATACATCTACCTCGATTACCCTACAAAGTGTAGGTCATACCATAAGGCATTGACCAATAAAAGCATGTGCATGAGGTATAGAAGGACCCCAAAAGATGGATGGTACAAGTTTTGGATTTCGATGAACTGCCAATCGAAGACGTACATTTCATCAAAACAAATAGGAATTAAGAACTTATATGTTGCAAGCATTTGAAAGTAATATGTGATGATGGATTGAATAACTTCCTACAGAAGGTGTTAATTAATCCCCGTAAGAGGATGGGTGGATTTTTAGTATATTCTCTTAATAAGAAGAGGTTAAGAGTAAAGGGAAAAGAAGGAAAGTCCAAGAGAAAGGACACATAAATGTCCATTTATGAGTCCTACCCCGTGTGAAGTAATTTTACAAAAAGATTTTAGAAATTCCATAAACTATTTTGAATGGGTTTTTTAAAGGATTTATTGAGAATTTATAATTTTGAAAAAGAAAGAAAATTTGAAAATTCTTTGTTTAAAATTTGGTGGGTCAAAAGTTTTCACTTTAATGGTTTTTTGTAAAAGGGTTTTTTGATTTTGAAATGAAAGAAAAAATAGCATATGTTTGGTTGGTGAGGATTTTCCTATTTTGATTTTTCTTTTTAAATTCTTTCTACAAGGTGGATAAATGGAAATGGTGCTTAATTGAAATAGAGTAAAGAGAATAGAAGGGTAAGAATGTTCGATAATGAAGATATGAGGAATATTCCCATATAAGGAAAATGCCGAAAAAAAGCTGAAATCGATTTACATATATCTCTTTCCCAGTTAATGAAGAAAATCCAATGACTAAAGCAGTAGGCGAACGCACTGCAATGACTCAATGGGAAAACAATAAAAAAAACTATGTAAGAAGAAGCCACTTGAATGCAATTCAGGTAGGAGGAATATAAATAGGAGCGATGCTAGGAAATTTAAATAGGAATAACATTAGGAATTTATATTAGAATGGTGCTAGTAATCTAGTTAAGAACAATGTAGGAATTAGGGGCAAAACATAGGAAGAATGGATACGTGTGCAATAATTGTGCATATCTTTTAGAAGTGCCCCTCATGTGCTATTAAAATCTTCGTTGAGGTTCATAGAAATAGCATGAGCAGTAGGAAAATAATATGATAGAAGTTATCCTTATCTACTCCAATTTTCATTGTTTAAAGCCATAGAAGATGTTTTTGAAAAAAATGGTTTGACATGATAATTGAGTTTTTGGATGCAAATGCAAATAAATGTTTTAAGTTAAAAATCCCACTTTAAAAGAAGTAAATCTCTATTGTAGAAAGTCTTTGAAAAAGGAAAGTTGGTTAGAATGGAAAAAATTTCATGGCTCTTTTTGAAAACCGAGCTAGTTTTGACAAAGGTTTCTAAGTTTATATTTTTAAAGATAAAATTCTTGGATTAAGTACTTCATGACTATGAAGTTTTATTTTTTTAAAGAGTTATGAAAAATTAAACCAATTTTTGATATGGAGTAGAGAGGGATGACTACCTTGGTATGACGGGGTAAAGGTCAGGGCTATGAATAAAATGGATATGAATGCTCGTAGGGTAGCAACAAGGAATCCTAGTTGAATACAAGGAATATTAGTATGGAGCAAGGAATGTTTGGTCAAACATGTGTGAAAGTCATAAAAAGGACCCTTAGAGGAATATAGAATGGTATCGGATTACAATTTTACAAGTCATAGGATATACTTGCACGAAAGACCCAGGTTAGAAAAAGGTAAACGCCAAAGTTTGAGAATACTGTCAAGAGATTTTGGTTAGAAGAAGATGGCAGTGTGATTGGAGAAGAGAGCGGCGAGATGGAAAACACATATAAAGGATGTTGGTTGACTAAATGTTAAAGAAGACATGATATGTGGTTGGAAAGTTATTCCATCAAGCTAATTTTCCGATGAGTTATTCAAGAGGTGCATAGTTTATTCTCCACTACAGTGTGGGAATGCATAATCTATACCATAATCTGGTGTAATAATTAAGTAATGAATGAACCTTATTTATTAGAAGCCAAGAAAATGAATTAAGATATATGGGTTATAGTTGAATGGCATACTAGAAATGTCCACCTTAACTAACAAGGAGTGATAGGGCCACAACAAACTTAACAGCAATTGACGTTGGATGGTAGCTTCCAGCAGTTCTTTCTTTTAGGTTTTTTAGGTTGTATTTGCTAGTTGTTTCCCTCTGGGTATTAGAAAAGTGCACAATATGATATGATATATGTTACTATTTTATCACTGTATTGATTTTCTCGATGAGCTTAGACCACTACATATGTATGTATGTATGTTTATATATTGGAAAATAATGTAAGTAAGGAAATCTCATTAGAACACTTAACTAGCGATAAAATGTAAGTAGAGCTGGAAGTTTATGAAATGAATTAGTAAATTGAGTTAGCAACTAGAAATAAATAATGCTTAAATTAAAAAATTAGAATTTTGAAAAAAAATAAATTTTACCAAACCAATGATAGGGAAAGGTTGTTTCGAAATCATGAGTTATCATCCCTATGCCTCAAAAGCTAAAATTCATAAATAGGCTTGTGTGTTATTTGTTATTCTGAAGTAAAAAGAAAGGTCTCAAATCACTACAAGAAAATCAACCTTTAGTAGCGCACAAAAAACGCATCATAACTTATGGGAACGTTTTAGAGAATGCCATACAATATTTAAATAAAAATGCAGGACTTTCTATTTCTTTTAACACAAACGCTGTCGAAAATCTTCTTTTTGCAGCGTCCACAAAATGCAACCAAAACTTTTTGATGGCACTTACAAAACGCCCAAAGGCTTACAGTAGGCACTAAAAGCACGGGTATTATGACAAAAATATTTTAATAGCATTTTCTAAACGCCAATATATATATTTTGTAGCGTTTATTTTGCTGCATATTCTTTTTTGCAGCGTTTATTATGTCGCTAAAAGTTGTTGATTTTCCGTGCATATTTCTCTCGCTATTTTAGCTCATTAAGTTTCCACTTTATTTCTTCACAACATATATATATATATATATATATATATATATATATATTATAGTAATAATTAACATTCAACTAGAAACCAACAATCGCGCTCATATAATTTATTGGTGTAAATTTTGTAAAATGCTTTGTGTGAGTTATTTTACTTTTAAATAAGGAGAAGAAAAAGAGAAGAGAAAGATTGGGTATAGCCCACATCTTAGAATTTTGAGAAATATGTTTGTTTAAATATATATTTCTCAAGTTAAGATTGAGCCCTCTGGGGTATTCAAATGTTTGCTCTATTGTAAGGAGGGAAGCCATACATAACCATCACACATGCGCATGTCGCCACCGTCCAAATTATAATTTTGGACAGAAATATTTTTTAATTAAAAGGGGCTAGACTAGAACCTGTTAAAAAAATCTAGAATTTGAATTTGAATGCACTAAAATGGTGGGAATGCAACTACTAATATTGCGGGACATGACGTTTGAATTCAAACGAAAGGAAGCGTTGTTCGGCAGAAAGACGCAATTGTTACAAACAAAAAGACGCCTCTTCATCCACTATAAATAAAAACGCTTCTGGAGCATTTCAAATGAGTTTTACTCTTTCAAAAACCGACTTCTTCTTCCCAAAATTCAGGTTCTTAAATAAGAAATGCCTGAAAGGTGTTGCGAATCTGCTATTCCAAAACGCATGAAAGGTGTTGCGAATCTGCAATTCAAAAACGCCTAAACGTGCTGCAGATCAGATCCCATATCTTCTATCTTTCAAATTATTTTGCTTTTGTGATACTGCAGATCACAAATTCGATAGTCTTGTCACTGTAGTCAATTCAAAAGATAGTTTGGATCGATTTCGACAGTGTTGTCACAATCGATCAAAGAGAGTAATCATCTTGGCTCTATTGTATTTTGGAAGGTGATTTGCCTTAACTCACAACACCATTTGTTTGTTCAAACTAGTTGTGAGAGCAAATAACATCGTAAGGAAAGCGTCACTGACGTGCCTTGGAGGATCTCTTACTTCGTAGATTACAACCATTGTCTTTGTCGTATCGAAGAATTTCCAAAAACATAATTTTCACATTCAAACAACTGGGAAACACATTAATCACATAATGAAATTTGATACACAAACAATTCAACATAAAATATTTCAAATTAAAATAACCACGTACACATAAAATCCATAACCGTAAAGGTATAGTACCAATTCATTGCTAACAAATTGTTACGATATAGATGATGATTAAAGGCAAGTACCAATTAATTGCTACAGCTGACCATTTCTTTGGAAAAGATTATGTGCCTAAAGACAAGTATAATGATCAACAATGAGAACTTATACAAAAATCCTCTAAGAAATATGATACATAACTAGTTTAAACTGCATTATATAATATAGATGATAATTAAATGAACCGATGCTTATATACCTATAGACTTTGTAGATCTACACTATGATTCTTAATTTTTGGTTTCAAATTTGTTTTACTTATTATTCGATATCGCGTCTGTTTGAATTCAACAACGCTAACATGATCTAGTTATTGCAAAATAATTTTTTTGGCATCAAGTTTTTTAACCTTATTAGTATCCCAATATGATGCAGTGCAAACTACTATTGACAAGTTAAGTTTTAGCTCGCTCAAGCGACCTAACGAGTTAGGGCCTGATCACATCCTTAGGTCGCTAACGAGTCATGAAAACGAGCTAACAAATGGAGCCGCATTGCCCTTATCTCGCTCCAGATTACCCCTCTGCTTAGGTCGAGAAGCTTTAAGTCACTCCAATATAGGTCGCGAACGACCTAGCTTCCAACACAGAAGGAAACAGATGGTTCTTAAGCTGCCTTGAAGCTTAGGTCGCATGAAGCTAAACGACCTAGTTATGCCGTTATCTTCTTAGGTCGTTGTTTCCTTATGCCGCTGTCCACTTTAGGTCGCTCCTGAAGTTAGGTTGCTCCAGATGTTTAAGCCGCATGAAGATTTCCAGAAGCCAATTCCAGGTCGTTGAAGCCTAAGTCGCTGTCATGAAGCAGTGCTGTATTTGTTTTTAGGTCGTATGTCGTGTGGATGTGTTGTGATGTATATATGGTTATGTCGTGTGTTAATTAGGTCGTAACTCGTGTTGTATGTATGTTGAGTCGTTATATGCTAAGTCGTGTGTCATGTAAGTCGCTACTGTTAGGTCGCGTATGAGTTGAAATTGAGTCGCATCTGTTAGGTCACCACTGTTAGGTCGTGGCTGCTTGGGTTGAATCGTTTGTATTTGGTAGGTCGTTAACGACCTAGTGTTGTGTTGTAACCCTATAAATAGGGATGTTGGGTCATTTGTAAACTTGGTTGATTTTGAATAAAACTTTATTTGAGTGCTTTGTGCCTCTTTGAAATTGGAAGTTGAGCGTTGTCTCCTTTCTCCATTTTCGGTTATTCAAGTGCGCTCGAATCAACGGATTTGAAGCCGATTCACGGAATCTCGTACGCGAGATCAACGTAGAAGAATCGTAGATCTTTTAACATGGTATCGTGCGCGATCAACGTGTTGGAGATAGCTAGAATTCGGTATCTCTCGAGATCAACGAATTTGGACGTTCGGTATTTTCAATCCATCGATTTATCTTGTTTCAACTAATCGTTTCATCGGTTAGTTTGACGTGAAATCTTCATTTCGTCATCATCGTCATAATCCGCTGCTTCAATTTGGTATCAGAGCTAGACTTAGCCAATCATAGCTAAGCCGAGCCTATTGGGAGAAGATTTGAAGTGTTAAAGTGTTGAAGTTTGAGCCTAGCTGAAGTTTTGGGATCAAGGCCGAGAGTCAAGCAAGTGCAGGCCGAGAATAAGTGCAGGCCGAGAGTAAGTTGATCAAGCCGAGATTTGAAGTGTGTTTGAACTTGTTGAAGATTCTACCATGCCGCCGAGAAGAGCGAATCGTCATCAAAATGTTGAAGATTTGTATAAAAGAGAAGATGCTGAACAAATGGAACAATGAATTAGCAATAAATTCAATGAGAATTTGGATGAGGGAATTGGTAGATTGGAGAAATTGATGATCAATATGAATCAAAGCCAACGGAGAAGATCACCAATCTCGAACCATGGAGGAAACAGAGTTCGCCATCGGTTACGGAAGCGAGGAGGGTGTCGCCGCAATCTTATCGAGAAAGAAGAGAATCGTCAGTTTCATTGAGAAGAGAACATCATGAGTATAGAAATGAAGAGAGAAGAACTCCATGAGAGTTTGAAAATGAATCACATCCCGATATGGAAAGACAGGGTAGGAGGACCATGCATGATCGTAGAGATGTTGATGGTCGAGATCGATATCGAAGTACATTTGATTATGATGAAGATGGTGATAGATATAGTGTTCATTATCGAGATCGAGACCAAGTACGAAATCACTGTCGGGAGGTAGAAGATGATCGTAAATGGGAGTCGAGGATGAAGATGGAAATTCCAGAATTCAAGGGTGGAAAGATTGCGGAAGAATTTTTGGATTGGTTATCTAATGTTGAAGAAATTTTTGACTTCAAGGAAGTTCCTGAGCATCGTAGAGTTAAGTTGGTTGCTACTCGTTTAAGAGGAAGAGCTATGGCATGGTGGCAACAAACTAAGCTTACACGGGAAAGAATGGGAAAGTCAAAGATTGAGTCATGGGAGAAGATGAAGAAATTGATGAAAGCTACTTTCTTACCTTATAATTATCAGTCTCTTATGTATCAACGCTTGCAGAATTTGAGACAGGATACGAAGTCGGTGAATGATTATGCGTATAAATTTTATCAATTGATTGCGAGGAATGATATCATGGAAACAGAGGAACAATTGACCGCTAGATTTGTTGGAGGGTTGAGAATGCAGATTCAAGATATGGTGAATATGTTTGATCCGAGATCCGTGGCTGAAGCACACCAAAAGGCTCTAGCTTGGGAGAAGCAAGGCAGAAGAGGTGGTGGTGTGTTTACAAATTCCAACAATCAAGTGAAAGGGGCTAGTAGCAATACAAATGTTTCCAAGGCTGTTACTAAACCGGGTGTTAATGAAGTTGCAAAGACCAAAGTCAACAATTTCAAGTGCTATAATTGTCAGGAGTTTGGTCACAAGAGCAATGAATATCCGAAGCCGAAGAAGCGAGTGATGGTTGCTGAGGTTGAGGATGGGGATGCTGAACTAGAATGTTCCAATTCACCACAAGTTGAGGAGGAAGAAGAATTGTCGGGAGACGAAGGTTATAATTTAATGATGAGGAGGTCGTGTTTGACACCAAAGCAAGAGGATGAGTCTAGTTGGTTGAGGAGTAATATCTTTCAGTCGACGTGCATTATTCTAGGAAAGGTTTGCAAGTTTGTTATTTATGCAGGAAGTTGCGATAACATTATCTCTACAGAAGCTGTGAAGAAGTTGGCATTGAAGACTGAGAAGCATCCAAAACCCTACAAGTTAGCTTGGTTGAGGAAAGGTGGAGAAGTGAAGGTCAGTAGAAGAGCTTGTGTAAATTTTTCGATTGGGAAGAAATACAAAGACGAAATTTGGTGTGATTTTGTGGATATGGATGTATGCCATTTGTTGCTGGGGAGACCGTGGAAGTATGATAGAGATGCGCAACATGATGGTCGTACCAACAGCTACAGTTTCATGTTCGAAGGCACAAAAATCACTTTAGTTCCTAAGAAACGACAACAGGAAGAAAGCAAGTTGGAGGAGATTGAAGAGCTGAAAACTTTGCTATCTTTGAAAGAGTTTGTTAAAGAAGTGGAGGATGAGCCTGAAGTATTTTTGTTAATTGGACGTGAGAGTAATGAAGTGGTTGAAATTCCTGAAGAAGTAAAAGCCAGTACTGGAAGAATTTGAAGATGTATTTCCGGAAGAGCTGCCAACGGAGTTACCACCGTTGAGGGACATACAACACCAAATAGATCTTGTTCCAGGAGTTGTGTTACCACATAAACCACATTACAGGATGAGTCCAAAGGAACATGAAGAATTGAGAAGACAGGTTGAGGAGTTGCTTGAGCAAGGGCGTGTTCAGGAGAGTCTCAGTCCTTGTGCTGTGCCAGCATTGTTAGTGCCGAAGAAGGATGGAACGTGGAGGATGTGTACCGATAGTCGGGCACTGAACAAGATTACTGTGAGATACAGATTTCCAATGCCTAGGTTGGATGATTTATTAGATCAGTTGAATGGGGCGGTTATCTTCTCAAAGATCGATCTGAAGAGCGGGTATCATCAAATTCGTATAAGACCAGGTGATGAATGGAATGCAGCATTCAAAACGAGGGAAGGATTATATGAATGGCTGGTTATGTCGTTTGGTCTATCGAATGCACCAAGTACATTTATGAGGGCAATGAACCAAATTTTCAGGCCGTACATTGGGAAGTTTGTGGTAGTTTACTTTGATGATATTTTGATTTACAGTGCTAGTACAGAAGAGCATATTCAGCATTTGCCAAAGGTGCAAATTATTCTTCGTCAAGAATAATTTTATGCAGCAACGAAGATATGTGTGTTTATGGCACGGAGTGTTTTATTTTTGGGGTATGTCGTATCGAAAGAAGGAATACAGGTGGATCAAAGTAAAGTGAAGCAATCGGAGATTGGCCATAGCCCAAAACTATTACAGAAGTCCGAAGTTTTCATGGGCTAGTTTCATTTTATCAGAGATTTATACCACACTTTAGTAGTGTGATGGCTCCGGTTACTGATTGTATGAAGGGCAAGCAGTTTTCATGGTCGGAGGAAGCAGGAATTGTTTTTGAGCGAATCAAGGAACTTTTGACGACAGCACCAATTCTAGTTTTGCCGGATTTTCAGTTGTTGTTTGAGTTACATACTGATGCATCGAAGGTTGGGATTGGAGGGGTGTTGAGTCAGAAGGGACGTCCTATTGCTTATTTTAGTGAGAAGCTTTCGGGAGCCAAGATGAGATATAATACTTATGATGTAGAATTTTATGCTATTGTGCAAGCCGTGAAACACTGGAGACATTACTTGTTTCACAAGGAGTTCGTGTTATATACTGATCATGAGGCGTTGAAACATTTGCATAGGCAGGACAAGATTGCAGCTAGGCATGCTTCGTGGATTGCATACCTACAACAATTTACATTTGTTGTGAAACATAAATCGGGAGTTACAAACCGTGTTGCAGATGCATTGAGTAGAAAGAATCATTTGTTGACTACAATGAAGATTAAAGTGGCGGGGTTTGAAGTACTTCCAGAATTGTTTATTGAAGATCCTTACTTTGCGAAGTTTGTAGATGAAGCCAAGAAGGGAAAGACGAATGAGTTTGTGTTGGTGGATGGTTTTCTTTTCAAAGGAAATCATTATGTATACCAGATTGCAGTTTACGGATGAAGATTGTGAAAGAATTGCATGAAGAAGGCCATGTGGTAGAGATCGTACATTGCAGTTGATTTCTCAATCTTATTTTTGACCATCAATGAGAAAAGAAGTTGAAAGATTTGTGGAGAAATGTCATATCTGTCAAGTTTCGAAGGGAACCGCTACGAATGCAGGATTATATATGTCGTTACCTGTACCTACTAGACCGTGGGTTGATGTGAGCATGGATTTTGTTTTGGGTTTACCTAGAACTCAGCGAGGAAATGATTCTATATTTGTGGTGGTGGACAGGTTTTCAAAAATGGCACATTTCATAGCTTGTAAGAAGACAGCTGATGCCGTCCGAGTTGCTCAATTGTTCTTTAAAGAGGTGTATCGATTGCATGGGCTACCTGAATCTATTGTTTCTGATTGGGATACTAGATTTCTAAGCCATTTTTGGTTGAGTTTGTGGAAGATGGTTGGAACGAAGCTGAAGTTTAGTAGCGCCTATCATCCGCAAGCAGATGGGCAAACGGAAGTGGTGAATAGATCATTGGGAAACTTGTTGAGTTGTCTTGTGAAAGATAATTTGAAGGGTTGGGATATGAAGTTATGTCAGGAGGAATTTGCACATAACCACGCTGCTAATCGAAGTACTGGATTCAGTCCGTTTCAAGTTGTATATTCAGCAACTCCGAAAGGACCGTTGGATTCGACAACAGTGCCATATCAGAAGGGAGTTGTTAAGCGAGCTTGTGATTTTGTGACTGAGTTGCGGGAGTGCCACAGAACTGTTCATGAACGATTGCTTGCATCAAATGAGAAGTATAAACAACTGACAGATAAGAAACGAAGGAGTGTGAACTTCAAAGAAGGTGATTTGGTTTACGCCGTTTTGACGAAAGATCGTTTTCCAGTTGGAACTTACAACAAGTTGAAAGCTCGAAAAATTGGCTCAGTGGAAATCTTGAAGAAGATCAATGAGAATGCGTATCAGTTGAGGTTGCCGGATAATGTTCATACTTCTGATGTTTTCAATGTCAAATACTTGATTCTGTATCATGGGAATGAGCTTGTTGTGGAAGAGGAAGGTACAAATTCAAGGTCGAATTTCTGTCAACGGAGGAGGATGATGCAGCGCAAACTACTACTGACAAGTTAAGTTTTAGCTCGCTCAAGCAACCTAGCGAGTTAAGGCCTGATCACATCCTTAGGTCGCTAACGAGTCATGAAAACGAGCTAACAAATGGAGCCGCATTGCCCTTATCTCGCTCCAGATTACCCCTCTGCTTAGGTCGAGAAGCTTTAAGTCGCTCCAATATAGGTCGCGAACGACCTAACTCCCAACACAGAAGGAAACAGATGGTTCTTAAGCCGCCTTGAAGCTTAGGTCGCATGATGCTAAACGACCTAGTTATGCCATTATCTTCTTAGGTCGTTGTTTCCTTATGCCGCTGTCCACTTTAGGTCGCTCCTGAAGTTAGGTCGCTCTAGATGTTTAAGCCGCATGAAGATTTCCAGAAGCCAATTCCTAGGTCGCTGAAGCCTAAGTCACTGTCATGAAGCAGTGTTATATTTGTTTTTAGGTCGTATGTCGTGTGGATGTATTGTGATGTATATATGGTTATGTCGTGTGTTACTTAGGTCGTAACTCGTGTTGTATGTATGTTGAGTCGTTATATGCTAAGTCGTGTCATGTAAGTTGCTACTGTTAGGTCGCGTATGAGTTGAAATTGAGTCGCATCTGTTAGGTCGCCACTGTTAGGTCGTGGCTGCCTGGGTTGAATCGTTTGTATTTGGTAGGTCGTTAACGACCTAGTGTTGTGTTGTAACCCTATAAATAGGGATGTTGGGTCATTTGTAAACTTGGTTGATTTTGAATAAAACTTTGTTTGAGTGCTTTGTGCCTCTTTGAAATTGGAAGTTGAGCGTTGTCTCCTTTCTCCATTTTCGGTTATTCGAGTGCGCTCGAACCAACGGATTTGAAGCCGATTCACGGAATCTCGTGCGCGAGATCAAGGTAGAAGAATCGTAGATCTTTTAACACGGTATCGTGCGATCAACGTGTTGGAGATAGATAGAATTCAGTATCTCTCGAGATCAACGAATTTGGGCGTTCGGTATTTTCAATCCATCGATTTATCTTGTTTCAACTAATCGTTTCATCGGTTAGTTTGACGCGAAATCTTCATTTCGTCGTCATCGTCATAATCCGCTGTGTCACAATACAACTCTAGATTTATAATGAGTTCTGTAGTTCGCAGTGTAAATTATAAAATTATACTCAGATTCACTTCTTGATGTTTAATCCAATGTTGAATACACTATACATACCATATTCAGAATTTGTAACAAGAAAATGTTATTCAAAATTCCATCAGCTGAATTATATTACTTTATGTGAAAGTATATAAGTAGAGTACGTAAGTACATGAAAGGAAAAGATTTCAAAGTTGGTAAACATGTAAAGTTAATATATACTTGCATCAAAGTTACAACAAGAGGGAGTCCTTCAAGAATAGCAACCGATTATCCCAATAAGTGCAGCAACTCCATTCAAGTGCACCTGTCAGATCATCCAAATCATTAGAATCCATCAATAAATCAAAGAAATGATTCGCATTAATCATACTAAGAAAGAAAACCTACGAGGAGTTTCTTCAACATTATCTTCTGATATATTGGCCATCAGTAGTCCCCATTCAGTATTTATTCCAATAGCAGTGACCTAATCTTAAGAAAGAATTTGTGAAGGTATAAGGAAATTAAATGATAATTTTTTCCATGCATGTAAATAAGGTTCTATGCTATTCCACATGATATAAATAATGGTTGTAGCCCCACATAATGTATTATTTGATGAAGCGATAAATAATATTTTTAATGCTTCCAGGAGTAATTCCTTTCATCTTTTATTGTCCTGCCTAAATCCTCCAATACTAATGTTGATCATAGAATTCTAGCATCAACAAAATATACATAATATTATCCGGGGTTTTAACCTATCAGAATTTAATAGAAGTTGGAACATTCAGATGATGCTAGAATAACTCGAGACTCAACCAAAACAACCAAGCGAACAAGTCAATAGGACTCAAGAAAAATCAGCAAATAAAATACTAAATAGATGGATTGCTAAAGATCCATAGGGAAGCATCATGAGTAGCCCAAACCTCTTGCATCATGGTGCATTACCATTTCTAAGCACGCTTTTGAAGTTTCATAGCATGTCAGACAATCTAGCTCGAGAAGTGAAGACTCGTTTTATTCAAGCTGTTTGACCAAAAGTAGATAATTTAAAATGGACCTAGAGAATTCATACAGAGTCGGATTGACTTGAAATTTTGTAAGAACACCTAGAAGACATAAAATAAGGCTCAAAGAAAAAATGGGATCATTCGAAGGTTGATTGCTGGATCGCTAGCGACCTAACTAGATGGATCGCTAACGGTCCATGTAGATTGGGCCCCACCACCTGAAATTTTTACAGTAGGTCCCCAACACCCTAGAGAGAGTGCTTGCAAAGTTTCATCGGTTTCGTTAAGTTTTGAACGAGTTATGAATGATTCTTCTGGACCAGATGACCTATGAAGACGAACGACCAAACTAACTCCAAGCGACTTGATATTTGGATAAGGCAGTTAAATAAAAGATAGGATGATAACCAAACTAAGATCACTCAAAAAAATGCTAAATGGATGGATAACTAGCGATCCATCCCATATAGGTAGCTAGCGATCTATCAAGATAGGTCGGATCGTTCTCAAACTTTCCAAGCTCCTTCGTAGCACTAAGTAAAGGCTTCTAGTAGAAAAAATATGGTAATTTGATAGATAGCTAGCGATCCATCCTCTATGCATAGCCAGTGATCCATCCTTTATGGATAACTAGCGATCCATAGAAATGACTCAGATTCATTTGAGATTTTTGGTGATGACTTGGCATAACAACTGGACTCTTCTGCACTTGGACTTCTAGCCTAATACTCACTGAATTTCCGTATAAATACTCATCTACCTGCAACTAGAGATGGATCTTTTTCGAGGAGAGAGCCGTCATTACTCTAATGGAATTCCATCACTTCTTCAACTTTCTTCTCCTTCACAACAGTCATCAAGAGGGTCACTGTGATTCTCCAATCATTTTTGTATTTATGACTTATTCTAATTCATTGTAACTTAGATCTAAGGACTAACTAGTTGATAACCAGAGATACTCAACTAGTATAATCATAGTAAAAATTGGTTAAAATGGACGTAGGCCAGAGTCAGCCAAACCACTATAAAAATTCTTTGTGCTTTTCTTTCTTTTGCTTTTTATTGTTGTTTATCTGAGATTTGTGATGTTGATTATCTGCACTGGTGTTTTCACACTCCATCTAGGGGTGTTGATCCAATTTTTGGGTTAACACATAGTATGAAATAAAATATAATATTCTAAGTATTATTAAGACCTGTATTTTTCAAGCAATGTTTTTTCATTCAAAAATTAAACATACTTTATCTAGAGTAAAACAAAATTCTACAAAACCTTCATTTTTCTTTCAGTAAATCACAATGTATTTTGGGATCATGTCGTTGTTTAAACATACAGCTAAAACGACAAGAAAATAATGATATAAGAAAATGAATCGCCAACATAGTACCATAATCAATAGCAACCTTACATTTAGACACCAGAAAAGGTGATTACTCATCCTTTTGAACCTACAATTTAGAAAAATCACTCTCCAGGTAACTGTCTAATGCATACTCGCAACAAAAATAGAATAAGACATGTGAAATGTTAGTGAAAATTAATTAAATGGAAGCACAAACAATGTGAATTGCACTATGCTTCAATAATTTGTTAACAAAAATACAGATGATTCTGATTAAACAATTTCTAGATAATATCACCAAGAGATGGAGCCACTACAGAGACAAGTGAGGGCCATGGCCTTGCTCTTTTGTCAATATACCATTTGATGGTCCTATCTCTAGTGAACAACCATCACCTCAGAATGCCTTGCAACTTGCATCAAAAAGTGCTCTCCATGGACAGCTAAGTTCTGCCTCAGATACTGATGCTGCGTATGATTAAAACTTCTCCAAAGGTTTGCCGCAACATTTGACACCCTATACTGCTGATACTCTCCAGCCTATCTTTTCATGCTTAATGCAGCTTCATGCATCCTCTAATGCAGCCATTCGTTCATAGGCACAACTTGTAAGTGTGCTTGCTGATCATATTAATAGTTCATGTGTTGCATGTTGATCGTCTCAAATATTCTGTCAACATTCATGATTCACCTACAGAGGTAGGTGTTATGATACATGATATTCAGATATGTACGATAGTTATACGGAAAACCCATTATTAACTAATTAGATATAAAAGTCAAGGACGTAGGAAAGAAATAAAAAAAATGAAATCATATCACAAAGTACTTCAAAACACCATCCATAAATGATATAAAAAAACGAAACAATTTTGAAATAGCGGGTTAGAAAGTTTGATTTATTAAATAACATATTGTATGTTTCAGTAATCATCAAGTTTGTACAGAGCCTAAAATAGTGTGCAGTGCATATTAAAACGTTGGGAAAAGCATATTTACCATTTATTTCTTCAGTTCTTAAACTAATTGCCAAAAGAAGAGTTAGCGTGTCATTTGATTCCTGTTGTTTGGTGATTGAGAGGAAATTTGCTAAAAATATTATATGGAAACTCATTAAAATAATAATAATAGGGCTACATATGAAAAATAAAATGTGTTGTGCTATTTTGGTGTAAAGCATAATTAAAATGATCAAATTATAAATTAAAGTTAAAAGGCTTAAATATATAATTATCATGGTATTAACGTGTAAATATCGGGGAAATTCTAATTTGTTGAAGGGCCAAATTAGAAAATACAAACATTATAAATAAAGGGTAATATTCCCCAAATTACACAAGCTCCAGTTATTCTCCTAATCTCTTCTATGAAAATAATTCAAATCTAGGGTTTATGTCAATTTGGAAGAACGGATCCAACTCTTATCTTTTAATCTTCCTCTTAATCAGTTTATGAAGGCAAGAACTATGAATTCAGATCTAATGTAAAGTCTAGGGCTTGTACAAATATGGAAAACCAAACCAAATTTATTTTTTCAATCAGTAACTATGAATTCAGGTATGCCTTCCGCTAATTCGTTTACTTTCCTCTAATTTCTTCTCAATCAAACCAATTATGGGTCACTTATTCGGACCAAAGGTCTCATGATTAATTAATCCTAAAGTACATTAAACAACAAGTGGTATTAGAGCCACTTATCATGGATTTTATCGAAAAAAAATTATGAGTAAGTTTTTAGTTAAACTATATTTAGAATGCATTGGATATTTTATAATTTCTTACACAAGTTTCGGATCTGCTTGATCTATGTAACAAGGGTATATTTATATATTAGTACCACTTACAGTTAATATTACTGTCCAAAGACTTGATATTAACTTTGTACTAAGTATCTTGAAAAGCGACTTACCAATTATTTAAATTTATGACGGCTGCTATTTGGATATAAGCATATATGGTCAATCTTTATTTTTGTTCAATTTTGAACTAATTCGAATAAAGCATCTGCCAGTTTAAATAATATTATCATCTTGTTTGGGATTAACTCTAAGGATTGTTAAAAGAACATTTTGTTTGTTCATAACTTCATGGATCTAGCTCTCGTAATTAGGAGGGTCACACCCACCTATATTATGGTTGAATGCTCTTATAATGTCATGAAGAACATTTAGACGTGTAATAATTCAAACAACAGGAATCAAAGAATCATGAAGTACAATATTTCAGGAGTTTTCAAGGATGTCATATCCATGGGAATAATCAATATTAAGGAGTTTTTATAGACTAAGGAAGCATTTTTTTTTTGGGCCAAAAATGATAAGGGGAACAAGCACGCTACATATTGCTTAATTCCATAAACTCGAAATAAGGGAAACATAAATGAGTATTATATGGAAAATGGTTGTTTCCAAAGTAATGCACTAAAGTTATTTTTTTGGCACTCTCTTTATTCACAGTATAACTATTTTAAGATTATTAATAATTAATATATCTTTAGCATAAAATGACCTTTATTGAGCTCATTTAGTATTGTGGTAAGAAAAAGAGAGGTTGAAGCATGTAAGATGGAAAATACTCATTTAACATACATTGTTAATAAATGTATAAGTAAGGATAAAAAAGTCATTAACGATCTAAAAGAAAAGAAATAACATACAAATATATTTATAGTTGTTTCTTTATTCGGATATACAGATGTATAAATTAAAGTATACCGGATATTTTTAAATTATTATTGAGATTTCAGTTATAATGTTTGGATTTATTTGACACATTATGCTGTCATTTAGACAAATTTTGGTTTTCTATTTCTAATATGAAAAAATTTGGTTATTACCATTCATGTAGAAGTAATAAGATTATGAGTTAATTCAAACATTGTTGGAAAATAAAGTTCCTAAGGTTTAAAACATAGTCTATATTTACTTATGCTAAATACCTTTTACAATGAAGTTTTAAATTTTTGATTTGGTGATTAATATGATTGTTTGTTTTAGTTTACTAAATAATTCTTCATTGAGGCACTAAAGATAGAAAATACTTTATTGATATTCTAAGCGACTTAAAAGTTAGTTTTATGAACCCTCGTTGAGGAAACGTTTTAAGATGGGAAATGCAACAGTTTTTGAGGATGTTGAGTTTGGGAGGAGAAATATAGTATGGATCATTGTTTTTAAAAAGAATCGTTGTCTTTGATTCAACTATAGTTGCTTCTTCGGGTAACGTATAGGATTTTTTTCCTTTCATTAATAAGAAGTATATAAGAAACCATAATACGACAATGCTAAACAAAATTTTCTTCAAGTTAAGGTTATCCTTTCAAGAAAATAAACTCAGCAACCTCAAAGTGCAAGTTCACTAAGGAAATCCACTTGAAAAGAAAGAAATACTATTCCGAATAATTGTGTAATATTTCTCCATAAAAATAAATATTAGATTGCTAAAGGTGTTTCTGTTGGCTTGCATCAGTCCATATAAGATATCAGTTTGAAATGTAATTTAAGATATGAATGTATAGTGTAAATCTATAAAGGACAATAAAGTTTGAGATCTTTCCCCCTATCTTAAGGTGACAAGATCATTGGTTATGACTAACTATTTAAAACTAAAAGGGATTAAGTGGCTAATGTGGAAAGGTATAATGCTCATTTGCAAAGAGTATACTCAAAAAACTATGATTTTAAGCAACATCGGAAAAATATTAAAGTCATGTTTCTCAATTGAGACATTGATGAAACAACTAAAGAAACACACTTATAGATTACATTTTTATATCAGGGATTCAAATACACCGTTATTATTCATGGGTGATATTTGTATTATCATAAAAGAGTTGGGCAGACAAGCACATAAAAAAGGTTCTGTATGCAAATTGCGAATCAATTGGTTCTCTTTTGCTAAAAGAGGCAAATATTGTCTTATATAGTGATATAATAAAATCATTGAAGCTACGGAAATGCAAAAGATTCCTCATACATTTGTTGTGTGGAGTCTAATACATGTTAAGGCATATATACATATGGATATTGCGTGTATTATTTGGCAGATGTCTTATTGACATTAAAAGTGGATCACTAATTAGTAACCAAAATGGTTATGAGATATCTTTAAGGAGCAAAATAATTATATGCTCATAATAAAAGATCGGATAGGTTGGAGATCATAAAGAATAATGATCTGAAAATTTTGGATGCTGAGAGTACAGAAGATCCACTTTAGGTAATAATATTTTTTGAGTGGAGCTATATAAGGAATGTTGTCATACAGACACTTATAGCCTCCTCTACTATGGAACTAATATTTATTTGCTGTTATGCGACATCCAAAAATGAACAATAATTGCAAAAAAAAATCATAAAGTTATGAAATATTGAAATAAAAAGGATTAAAAGACCACTAATGTAATATTATGACAATAAACAATATATTATTTTCCAATAAGGGGAGGGTGCAAAATAAATTGTAATTTATAAAGAGTATTATGACAAACTCCATTATGGCGCATCTGCTTACAAAAGGATTATCATCCAAGGTCTTTCATGAGCATTTTGCTCAATTGATGTAACTTTTATATAAGGAAATTTTGGTTCCGGGAGGGGGGGTTGTATTTGATACTGACATATGACACATTGCTCTATACTTCTGTTACAAACATATATCAAGTTCTTTTTTTGACCAGAAACAAAGTACTAAAATTTTGTTTGGACTCTAAGTTGTTCATATATTGAACGATTTGATCTCACTAAAGTAGGAGCAGTTGAAAATAAACATGTATAGATCACATTTCATGTAATTTCCATGCTACACATCTTTGATTGGTCTATATCGTTTGATTGTGTTAGTATATGTGACCATTAATGGGTTTAGTTACGCCTAAAGTAACGAAAGATGCTTTGATCCTTTACTAGCACAGTTAATGGATGAGATTGTTTCGGAAACACCTTATATTATAAATAGAAAATTTAGAGCTCATAAAGTTAAACACATTTATCAGGTTATTACATATATGGCCTAGAGGGAGATTATTGGAAAATTTCAACATATGGGCCACATACGTAAAATAAATGTGTTATGCTATTTTGGTGTAAAGCCGAATTAAACTGATATATTTATGAATTAAACTTAAAAGGCTTAAAGATATAATTGTCATGGTATCAATATGTTGATACCAAGGCAATTCTAATTTGTTGAAGAGCCAAATTAGAAAATGTCAACATTATAAATAAAGGGTAATGGTCGTCAAATTGCACAAGCTCTAGGTATTCTTTTAATTTCTTCTATGGAAATAATTCGGACCTAGGGTTTATGTCAATTTGGAAGATTAATTCCAACTCTTATATTTTAGATCTATCTCTTTCACTTAATCAATATATGAAAGCAGAAACTATGAATTCAGGTCTAATATAAGATCTAGGGCTTGTGTCAATATGGAAAATCAAATCAAATTTATCTTTCCAATCAGCAACTATAGATTCAGGTATGGCTTCTGCTAATTCGTTTAATTTCCTCTAATTTTTTATCAATCAAATCAATATGGATCGCCTATTTGGTTCTAGGGTTTCATGATTAATCAATCTTAAAGTATATTGAAATCCTAACATAATAATCATAATGCTAAATTTAAATATCGCTGGACAAAAGTTTCAGCTTTTTATACGAAAATAATGATAAAAGGATAGTAAACTATCTCTCTATTGAACATGTAAATTGTGGCATTACAGGGAGTAAACGTGGCTTGAGAAGAACAGTAATATACATGCATGAATTAACATAAGCCATTTTATCTTATCCTAAAAGGAAAGTAGACAACAGAAGAATTTACTTCTACAAAACATGCCAGGATTAGGTAAAGTCAAAATTGTTTCATTTAAATACACAACTGTGTCCACTGTCATTGTCTAATATGGTATATGAATCATGGAGTAAAATACATACCAGAGCTACAAAAGTACATGAAAGGCCTTTAAGAAAGAAAGAAGGGACTGTACAAAAGATAAGTAAAGTGGGTAAGCATTATTTGAACTACAATAATCCGATATTTGACGATGGTCCAGTAATTTCTATGACGTGTGTTATCATCAGAGACCACTCCAATTTTTTCGAAACCATAAAGAATACAGAAGAAGAATTCATGAAGAATAATAGCAATAGTAAGATCTTTCGAAAGAGTCGAAGAGTGCTTCTGCAAAATGTGATGAGCAATGGACTATCGAAGAGGTCGAAAGGGGACGTGGTTATCCTTCTGCTTCATATATCGCCTTTAGAAACAGTTGGTTACACATGCACAAAGGAGATTCATATAAGTTAAGAGATTTCGAAGGTATTGGATAACAAGCTTCCATATATGTGCCAAACCTTTCGAAACAGTTGGGTTTTTCCATTATTTACCTTCTGTAGAAGAATGTTTGGCCAAAGCGACCCCTTCAAAAGCATAGATCAGCCTTTCGAATCAGTTGAAACCATCCACGAATATGAAGGAGATCTTGCATATGACCAATATTGCTTCCTCAAACACCAAAAGATGGAGGTTCCGCATTAATCAACGGGAATGCTTTTGAAAGCTATCTTTCACAAATATTCCTTCTATTATGCTTCAAGTCATTCGTAGCCCCGTAAACACCCCTTTCGACAGTGTCGAAAGCAAACATCCTTCGCTACTTACACAGCACATCAACAACAAGGTAAAGGACGCTTCTATACCTTTTGATGGAGTTGAAAGCACCAAAATTCCATTCAAAAGTAGAGTAAGAAGGGCGTCCTGAATTCAACAGCGATAAAAGGTCTTCAAGGCACCCTTTCGACTAAGTCGAAAGGACTGATGCGAACGGGTCCAACCTACGCCTTTAAATAAGGCCTTAGGGGTATTGTTTTGGTGATCTGAATTCATTCATTCGATACTTGTTCTTTTCTTAAAAATGTAATGCCCAATCCTTAAATCAAGTTGGAGATTTCACTTATTTGTAATACTTAAGCCTCTTGTATTCATGAAAATTATTAATAAAGCAAGTGCATTCAAATACATAGAATTTGATTCAATGCTTGTAGATGGATTCCACTATAGAGTACACGCATCAATGCTATTTGAAAGGATACCTTTCAAGGAATAAAACCCTGTCAACACAGTTAAAACCATTAGATATCGTTAAGCCACAACCTTAGATTACCTTAACCAATTCAAAAGGTGGTTTCGAATGGGTCCTTGTTTACTACAACCTATTCGAAAGGTGGTTTCGAAAGAGTCTTGGATCACCCAACTAATTCGAAAGGCGGTTTTGAAGGAGCCTTAAATTACCTTAACTAATTCGAAAGGGTCACTCACACTTCTATTTTCACTTTGAGGTATTGACAATATTACTTTTTAACATTTTGGGCGCTAGATGGAGGGCCCGAGCCTGCGACTTTGTTGAATTCCCAACCTTACTTTCCTCTATCCCTATTCCATTCCGAGTTAACATAGACCCTATACCATAATGCTTAGAAAAGCCAAAAAGTCCAAGCAAGGATCATTAGAACCATACTTGGCTGGGTCCTCTAATAAAATTGTTGAAGATTCAAGGCTATATGAAGAACAAATGTTAAGATTGGAAGCTTTACGAGTCATGAAAAAGAGGAGAGATGAATCTTGCGATCAAAAAAATGGAGCTTAAACCCATTCCACATTGGACTTGTACCCATCTTTACTTTAGGAGAAGTATGATGTAAAGGTGATACTTTTTTGTTCAAATGAAGAAGGTTATCCAATGCTATGCAAAAGGAACTATCTTTAAATAAGGAATGATGTATGGTTATTACACCTTTACTCAAAAATGGCATCCAGCGACAAGTGGATCATTACCTACAAACGAGCTTTAAAACATTTTAAAATGGAAATTGGTCATTAAGAATGAAGTACCCGAATCAAGAAATAAAAAAGCTAGAAATTAACCTCAAAAGACAAGCTTTAAATCAAGACTCCTTAAAGAGTGCAACTTGACTACATCAATCGAGAATATCTACATGTTAACAAGGGAGGAACTCAACTATTGGCCATCCTAAAAGTAAAAGCCCAAATATGAAAGGAATATGAGAGGATCTTACTATCATAACCATACGATGAACGGACACGAAACCAATCAATGCAGAGCTCTCGAAGGAATGATTATCAACTTTTTTAGACAAGGCAAAATCTATAGATTTGTAAAGCAATCCTAGTCGAATTCAATAAAGCATTTCTTTTCTAAGAAAAATCTACATGGTTGAGAGTAGAATTCTCCTAAAACTTGGAAACTACCTTAAATGGTTATAAGCCTTTGTCCACATCAAGTTGGCCAAGTCAAAGCGCCTCATGGAGGAAGGTTAGAGTAAACCTTTAGCCGCGTCACGCTATGACCAGGTTAAAGTATCTACAAGCCCTTGATCGTGCCATGCTATGGCCAAATCAAGATGCCCCCTAGAGGGGGGACGGAGTAAGCCCTTGAACGCGCCACGCTATGGGCAAGTCAAGGCATCGACCAGCCGTCAATCCCACCTATAAGTCATGGTTGGAGCACCTCATGGAAAGAGGATGAAGTAAGCCCTTAATCCCGCCATGCTATGGTCCGGTCAAGGCACCGTACAAGCCTTCAGTCCTGCCTATGAGGCTTGGCTTGAGTGCCTCCTGGAGGGAGGTCCGATAGGTCCTTAGGTCCTACTTCTGGATAAGCTACCAAGCACACCAGACAATGACGGACTAAGTCATCCTAGCACGAGAAGTAGCACACAAAATAGCAACAATAATACAAAGCCTAAAGGATAGCATATGTCAAAAGAATCGAAACGCAAAGAGAGGATATAAAGAAAAAGATTCGAACAATCAACGTTTAAAGAGAGGTGTAGAACAAAAGACTCGGATAAGAATTCCTGAATTTCCATTATAAAAATGATGTTTTCCAACCTTTCATCTCATTACCAGGAACAGATTTCGAGTTTCCTACTACTTTTAGACTACGAATTTATGGCCTTTGGCTAATTTCTAAACGATGATTTCTAAACTTCACTCGCTAATACCCGAATCTGTGTTTCGGGTCTCATGTTATCTCAAGTTTCAGTTATGGACTTCTGGTCTTCTACCAATTTTCAGATAATAATTTATGGATCTCTCGCAATACCCGAATCTGGGTCTCGGGACTACAACTATTAACTTTTGGACTTCACTTATCGAATCATTACACAAATCTTATAACGACCCACCTTTTTAGACGGTTTAAATCGACAATAAACCACACATGTCTAATTCAAACCATTTAAAAGGGAGGATTGTTAATGGGGTAAATAAGAAAATAAAAGAAAAGAAAGGAAAAAAACACAGAATCTAGCAACGGATTAACAAAATATAATAATCAAATAAACAGTTCATGAATTTGTTTTATAAATAACATTTGATTACACTTTACAATACAAATCAGAGTTATACAGCAGGAATAGCGTAATAAGGCAGCGGAATAATTATAAGTAATAGCAATAATATACTGAATCTTCGCACTTGTCCTCCAGAAAATAGTCTTCAATTCACTAAAAAGGTCAGACTAACCCGAGCGTAACGAAAAGACAACACTCGAGTCAGGACTAAAATATCTTATGCAAATTAAATCAAAATTGGATGAAATAAGGAATGCAGATAAATACATTTTTGAAGGTTCAAATTTTTCGTAAAAGTTATAGTTTCCGTATTCAAAATACAATAGATTTCAAAATAGATCCATTTTAGTAACTTTTAAATTTACAGAAAAATTCCCAATTAAATTTCATAGTTCAAGAGATTTGATTTATAAAAATGTTCCAAATTTTCAACATCAATTCTATGGAAACTTCCCAATGTTTCAAAGTTTAATTTTGAAAACTTTCAAATAAGGTAACAACGATTAATTTCTCAAAAATCATTTTTATGGTTCAAATAGTAAATCTAAACATACTAAAAAAATTCTCATGTAAATATATGAAATTAATGGGTTTATATCTTTATTCTATGTTTAAATAATCAATATAAAAATTTATATGATTACAATAAACTATAGGGTGATTACAAGGATATATCAAAATAAATGAACAAATACGCATTCAATCACAATAGCATACATCACAACATACAATCAACATTCAAATCAACCAATTCAATAACATGTCACAATAATTATTAGTTATCACATATTGGAGTTTAGGTATTCAAATTAAATATCAATTAAAATTACAAACCAACAATCAAAAATTTATCACTATATGACCTAGTTTAACTTGCAATAAATTTTAAGTATTTCATGAGTGAGTTTAAACACTCACCTTGTGGATTTTCTTTTTCTAGTCAGATTTGGACGTGCTGGTACTTCTTCCTTTTGATTTATTTCCTTCCTATCTTACTCTTCTTTTTTTTATAGAAAGTTTTGGATGAAACAGAGAAGTTTGTATAAATATGGATTTGAAGAAAAGGATTTGGAAAAGGAAGAATGTTTGGAAAAGAAGAAAAAAATTAAAGAAGATGAAGAATTGAAATGGAAAAATTAGTTTGAAAAAGATTAAGAAGATTTGAAGAATAAGAATAAGAAAAAGAAAGCTTTGAAAAAAAAAGGAGATTTGGAGAAGAAGAAAAATGAAGGAGGAGGAAAATGAAGAGAGAGAAAAAAATGAGATGGAAGTTTGTTTAAAGAAATGAAGCTACAGAAGATGAGATTTGAAAACGAAATGAGGCTACAGGAATGAAGATGGAAACAAATGAAAAGCTAATAAAGTATATATAAACAAACTAGGAATTGAAATAAATTAAAAATATGAACAGCCTTAAAACGGTAGTATTGAAAGAGGTGAAGTAAAGTAACCATAAATATATGAATAAAGATAAAAATAAATCTTCCGTTCTTTAATACGAAGATTCGGAAAAAAGAGTTACTAATGAAAGGAAGCTACAAGAACTAATAACGCATAAACAAAACAAACTTCAGAAACGGAGAATAGTAAATGCTAATTAGATGGCACAAATATAAATTTGGATGTTCACCTTAAAAATGGAAAAAAAAGAAAAAAAAATTTCAAGTAAAGCACTTGAAAGGAGCAAACGAACAAATGAGAAACAAATGAAAAGAATGAGGAAATTATTAATTAGAAATAAATCAAACGAGCAAATTAGAAATGAATGAATCGTCAAATAATTAAGTGGATGCTCAAGTGGAGGCTACGCTGAGAACATGAAGACGAAAAGAGCGAGAATGCGACGTGATAATAAATGTAAAGCGTATGAAGGGACCACCTATATCCTATAAACAAACCGGTCCAAATTCCAAAAGTTACTCCAATTATTTATATTAATAAACCCAAATATACATATACTTACATCATTTAATTCCATACTAAAACATTCATTTTATCTTAATATATATGCACACTCCATTAACGCAATCAATCAATTAACATTCAATCAATCAATTAATCAACCAATCAATCTACATATTTATTTACGTTACTTAATCCAATTTTATTAGTATTTATGCACTATAAAAATGATTTTCTTTACTTTTTTAATTACTGTAATGGTCACATTAATGTAACCAATTTACAAGTTTTAACCATATATAAAATGGAAATATAAATATATGTGAACCTATGTAATTAATGTACAACTGTTAATACAAGGTAATTCTAATTGATTCCACAACACTTACAAAACTATTAACCCTCTGATATATCTAAAAATTTGAATATTAATGTGTGTGTGTGTATTATTTTAAAATTCAATTTTCTTTTGCAAAATCATTCTTATTCAAAATGAAAGTTCTACTTGTATACGCCTTAAAACATGCAATTATCTTAATTAAAATGTTCATTCCATATTGACACAAAAATGCAAGTTCCTATATTAACTCATTCATTACAATTTCATCTATGTTTCTTTTTAATTGAAACATTTTAATTAATCTAATTTCAATTCATTTCATTACTGAGTTCAAACAAATTCTAATTATAAAATACTGTTTTCTTTTCATTTATACCAATTCAAACATGTTTTATAAAATTTCATAGAATTTATACACTATTTACATAGTAAATGTTTTATCTTATTGAAAATCAACTTCTCCAAGATGCATTTCAAATAACAATTTATGTTATTCTTTCATTAAAACATTCGCTCCATCCTTTACTCAAATTCAACATTTGTTATTCCGGTTAGAGACAAACATACACTTTATTCCTTTCAAGTCAAAGCTTAAATTTCATTAAAATATTTATCTTAATTTAATTTTAAATGTAAGTTCTATGTTGAACTTATTAATTATAATGCACTTGTCTTTTCTTTTCAATTAATGGATTCCAACAACTCTTATTGCAATTTATATTCAATATTAGATTTCAAATGAATTCTCATTATCCCACAACTGTTTTCTATTCATTTCATATATTCCAACATTTATTTCTTAAATTATTCCATTCTTATGTTAATATCTATTATTACAATCAATGGAACTTACATTCAAACAATTATTAAAATAAATCGATATTACACTAAAATTGTAGTCAATTACAATAAATCACATTATTAAATTACATTCTAATTATTTTCTTACTAACAAATCATAAATTTCTAATTTCATATAATTTTAAATCTTAAAATCTTTTTAAATTCAATATTCTAATTATCGGAAAATACATGGGTCGTTACAAATTCGAGTTTTGGATCTTCTATCATTATTTCCAAAAGAAGATTTATGAATTTATATTATTAATGCTAGATCTAAATTTTTGATCCTCTATTATTTCGTAATCAGATTTTTGGTCTTTTACTAATCTGTGTAGTTAATGCCCTGCTATTACCCGCTAAAAACCCGCTATATCTCATAGCGGATTTCTACCGCTACGATTTTTCCATATAGCCCTAGAATATAGCCTTTCCGCTTTAATCCCCGCTATATCCCGTTATTTCCGCTATATTCCGTTATTCCCACTATATCTTTTTTAATAAAATGAATTGAAAAATTGCATTTATACATTATAAAATTATGAAACTAATTTATTTGATTTAATTTTTAATATATTTTCAGAAATGAAAATACTCTAATATTCTACCAAATTCAATTATGTTATATAAAAAAATTTCGTTTATTTAAAGTATATTCGCTCATGTTTTTATTTAAAATTATTTATGTATTATTTATAATTCAATTGAATGATAATTTTTCATTTAATTACCATTTATATATTTGTAAAAACAATAAGTACAAGTTTTATATGCTATTTTAGAGCCATTCACTATATCCCGCTATATCCTCGCTATATCCCCGCTATGACTTTTTGCACCTCCACCGCTTTGAATCCACCGAGCGCATTAACTGCACAGCTACTAATACAGCCAAAGCTGAAATTATGAACTTCTCTCATTATTATCAAAGTTGGATATGGGGGATTGTACTATTGCTGGACGAGAATTTCCGGTCCAATATTATTCTCGATTGTGGATTTCTTGCCACTTATTATCTAAAGATAATAATTTATTAATTTCCATCATCCTTGAATTAGGATTCTGGAATTTATTATCAGAAATTCTAAAATTATCTCCAATAATGTTATGAGCAAAACTAGACATATTTTTGCATAAACTCCAAACTAATGAAAAGAAATGTTTCCTACTTTATACTTTGTAGGAAAACAAGATTGATGAAGAAGACCGAATGATTCAACAAACACTAAAGAAAACCATTGTCAAAGCTATTAAGTGCCAAATTCTAAAACAACATTATGAGTACAGGAAAGGACAACAAACCAGATGATATTTACATAATTATTTACAAGAATATTATATGACAATGTATACATCAAAGATCCTGGACAACCTTATCTAAATTCTCAGCAAGTAAAGGATCAACAATATGGCGAATCGCTATGCAAAGAATTTCTTTGAGCCTCTTTTCCTTCTTCTAAATTTCGCCAACATTATCAATAGATTCATTACGATTCTTTAAAGCACGATTGAAAGCGTTGTTAGCACCTTTAAGGGTCTTGTTTTGTCTTTTTAAATCGACGATACGCTTTTGAAGAAGATATTTTTCATGTTCCAGTCTTTAGATTTTGGCTGCACACTTGCTGATGAATTGCAAATACCTCACTTTCTGTTGATCGTCAAAGTATGTCATTGTTTCAAATTTAACCTTTATACACCATTCACCTATCGCATTCTCGTGTAAACCTGGGAAAGGGTTAGCAAGGAATTTTTGAATACAAAAAGATGAAGACCTTATCGATTTCAAAACTGATGAGGTGATTGGAGAAGTTGGTAAATTGATATTCAGAATGCCGCTTCACATGATAAATTCCAAGGATTTACACAGAGGTAGACTATCTTTTAATTTTATCTATAAATCGATTACCTATTGGAAAAGCTTAAACATCTCATGATTAAAGTCGATTGAAGGGGTTGATTTAATTTAGCATTTCAATTGGGAAACTGTTTCATCTTTATTCTTGATAACCGCTTCGACACTAGTGATTTGATCATTAAGATCTCTAATAATTTCCTTTTGAAGAAAAAATTTCCTACACCATTCCAATGCTTTAGTATTACCATGAAGTCAGGTGGACAAAGGATCTTTAAACTCTTTTCAAGATTCGCACCAACCTATCTCTAATACTAGTGAAATGAGATAACGAATTTAGTTAGAGTAGTGTGGTAGCTAACTGTAATTCCTATTCAAATAAACAAAAAAAACAAATTAATGCCCATAGAACAAATTCTTTTATTACAATAATAGGGATTATAACTCAAAAAGAAATAAAACAAAGGGTATAATATCAATGTTATAGTTAAATACTTGCTTTGCTCTATCACACTTAAATCTAAAAATAGCATTTTTAACTTTATTCACAGAGTTAGCCGAAAGAGTGATGGTCAATTCAAAAGTGGAATTAAATCCTTATGGGGTAATAACTTGGGGACATTTGCTATAATCTCATTCTCCGACTAGAGGACTATCATGACCATAAATCAATTTTTTCTAATATATATGAATTTCATTAGGGAGCTTCTCCTTTTCTTCGCTTAGAAAATCAAAGTGGAGATGGGGATGTTGCATATAAAGCTTCTATAGA
Organism: Allium cepa; assembly: GCA_030765085.1. Lineage (NCBI taxonomy): Eukaryota > Viridiplantae > Streptophyta > Magnoliopsida > Asparagales > Amaryllidaceae > Allium > Allium cepa. The sequence goes on from CM060941.1 coordinate 9,483,958, forward strand.
TCTCTAAGAAAGAAATATCAAACCAATCTTGAGGATTTCAAGAGAAAGCCTTTTCTAAGTAATCTCTTCTTAATTTGGCATACTTACCTAAGTAATCCATAGTAACATGTTTGCTTAAGAGATATTTACTCAGTAAAAACGTAATAAAATACGACTAAGTGTAAAAGAAAACTAATGCAGAAAATTTACAGATCAATACAATTACATGATTACAAATTTTCATCAGGATTTGATTTTTTGAATAACTCGAAAATGAATTTATCCATATAATATTTGAGTTTTCCGGAGGCAATACGCGAGGAATTGAGTTGACTCATGGTGAATTCCAGCAAGCCCTCGGATGAGGATCAGATCGAAATTCGTCTAAGTACATCCTGTGTATATACCTAAGTAGACCTCCACTTAAATCACCCAAGTATGAAAAATCTACAATTGGATGTCGGCAATAAGCTTTATATAGAAAGTCTACTACGATATCTCTATCCTCAATCAACATCTAAAAGAGTGTTGTCAATTCTTTGTTCTCTTCTAAGAGCTTGTCATAGAGAGGCACGCCCTTTTCGGTAGAGGGGTAGTTTCCTGATCTTTAAAAGAAGCTAATACTGCAGCGCTTTTATTAAGCTTATAATTGTTGTAAGAGAGTGTATTGTATTTTTTTAATTGTTTATCTAACTCCCTATATAGGATATTTATTTCGCTTGTTTTTTTTCAAGCTTTGTTTTCTAATGATGAATGGATTTCTTCCTTATTTAAAATGGAGAGATATTAGCCAATGTTATCTTGGAAGTGAAATCCATTTTGGCAAAGAGTTCAATACCTGACAAACAGGGATAGAAGTTTGAAGGGTCGGTTTTTTCCTCTCTTGCCCTCTAGCATCAATATCGGTTTCTTTTTCATGAAGATAAAAGGGTTAGGGAAATTAAACTTGACCCGTTTCATGGGCACTAGGATCAGGGATGACTTTATATAAAGCCTTGCAAGTGTCATCGTTGCCCCTTCCATGGAAGTCATCATGATCGCCCCCATTACAGCCAAAACCTTGACTTTTATAATCATTATCAGGTCGTCGTTGTCATCGTCATTGCCACCTTCTTCAACAATGGCTTTATCATCCTTATCGTCTCCCTCCTCGTCTAAATCGAAATTTCCTTCTACATAAGGGACTTCGAAAGATAAGAGCTTTGAGGCATCAATTTCTTCTCTATTAGGGACCTCAATCCTTTGCTCCATTTCCTTGATTTTTTCTATGAATCATTTAACCAATACAGGATCGAGTGAGGGGAAGCTTAAATCTGGGCACTTCTCTATATTATCGAAGTAAGCTAGCATGAGTGCATCTACATAAGAATTTACGATGATACCCTTCAAAGAAGTGCTTAGAAATTGAGACACCTTTTGCTTAGCCTTGGAAATGGTTTTGATGGCCATGGTTAAAGAATTATTTTTTCTTCTCCAATTTCTTTTTGAAAAATGTACATCTCTTCTTGAGAGAAACATGTTTAGCATTCATCCTGGCCTTTTCATCCTCCCACTCTTTCATAGTCATTTTCAAAGCCAAAACCTCATTGGCTAAGATTTGTTTAGCCTTTCTCTCCTCGAAAATCGTAGATTCCACTTGAACGAAAGAAGCGATCAATCTTTTTTGTTCCCTCATTGCATTATCTTTAACAGCAGTGAGGGATGTAATCTGGTTACTTTGAGTGGAGACTTCTTCTTTGAGCTTAGATGTCTCAGCGGAAGACTTTGAAATGTTTTCGTGGATGGAGTACCAGATTTTGGCGATCTGAGAGGAAAAGTAAAACGTGACTCAAGATTCAATATAAAATGGTAATAAGAAAACCAAGTATTATGGAACATACCAGAAGTTGTTGTTCAATGAGAGATTGATAATGACTTGTAGGATCAGGAACAGAAGAAGGCAGTTAAATGAAAGTGAACAATGAAGAATTCATAATCGATTGTACAATCTTCTCAACATCATTACAAGACACCGGTGATGGGGGTCTAGAGGGATTCAACTCCTATGAGGAAGCTGAAGTTTCTAAATCCTTTTGCATCTGCTCAATAACACAAGGAGAATTAGACATAACTATGTGAGACATAAAGTCATCCTTTGAAGGAATCATTCTGGATTGGTCAACAGTGGAATTAAGAGTAGGATCTTCTAGAGCTTTGCCTACATCAATAGGTTCACCCTCTTTTGGCGAAAGAGAAGACTGGACATCAACAGTTTTAATTTCCTTGGAAGAAAGACCTGCAGCAGTCACTCTGATCGATTTTCTTTTAGTGATCATTCTCGACCTAGCAATGGACTGGGTCAGAGCTAAAGCACTAGATTCAAAAGGTGGAGGGAGTGGATCTCTTGTGGATGAGCAGCTATTAAAACTAAAAATCATAGGTTAGCAAAAAAGAGTAACATAATGGTAAGTTACAAACGGTACACTTATGTTTACCAGATTAGTCGGGACAAATTGGGGACAAAGATGAAAAGTTTTTGGGGTCACCTAAGGATAAGAAAATTTTGCTTTTGGAAGTATGTTGGACAAGAGGACGTTGTCCAAAAATCCTTTGGCCTTTTGGAAGGAGAGAATATTTTTGAAGGTTGCTAGGTCAGTAATGTGAGCCTATTCCCAATACTATTTGAGGTAGCGGTTAATAACTCCATAATTCTCTTTCCTTCATCATCAAGATCCTTAGAAGCAGGGCCTAATAAGAAAACATAATTCAGCAAAAGAAAATAATTTAGTGAAAAACAATGGTAATGATGTACTTACGAGGAGAAGAGAAAGCTCCACTAATACTTGGAAAGCATTTGACATAATAGAACTATGTCTCCCAAATTTTGAACTTGTTTACTCCCTCTGAAACTAACTCCTTGTGAGGGTTAGCCCTGAAGATTTGGCTACTGAAGTTGCCAAGCTTGACAGGACATACGAAGTAATTGAGAACTTCAACACGTAGAGAAGGAATGCCTGAGTCTAAGACCATGAGCTCTAAGGAGATGAGATATATGTATACATTTGGCAATAATTGAATGAGATCTATGCCAAGGTGACTCAGAAATCTTGACAAGAACTGAGAAAATGGAATGAAACCACCATGCCAAATGTGAATGACGGTGCAAGTGAAATATCCCTCGGAAGGATTTTAGTGTTATTGTCGTTAGGAGGAATAGCTTCAACTCTTGTAATTCCGAAACCACTAATGCTTGTGTTTACTTCATCTTGACATGATACAAGGGAATGCCTTGCAACTGCTTCAGTCTTCTTTGGAGAAGATTCTAGTTCTAAAACTATATCCTTTTCTGATTTCTTAGAAGATGGAATAATTTCATTAAAGTTATAATTTATTTCACTATGAACGCCTTTCGTAGGTGTCAAATGCCTATTGCAATGGTGCAAATATCTGCCCAAGAATACGGTTCGTGCATTCGAAAAGGGATTGAAGAGCTTTCGACAGTGTCAAAAGGGAGGATGGAATACAAGCACCTGAACACAACCTTCGATGGTGTCAAAAGCCTGAAGGAATTTTTTTCATTATTAATAAGTGCAACTATCCACACAATACCAATTTGGATATGTACATCGTCGAAACCATTAACAACATCCCTCAATCAAGTCAAATATACCTTTCGACGACGTCGAAACCCACAGATTTTATTCTACTTAAAAATATGAATATTGCTGAAACGTCATACTCTCATTACGTCGAAAGACTCAAAGCAAAGTAATTTTAATACAAACGAAAGGGCCTTAAGACGTTTCGACAATGTTTGTATTGAGAAAATTGTAGTTATATTTCTGTTGACTATTATTGGTTTTGAATAAGTCGAAAGGCAAGATAGAATTTCGAAAGCGCGCAAACGGCTAGGCTAAGGCTTTTGACTATAACAAAACGTATTTTTTTCTTAATTCAGTTCATGGTGAAAGACATTAATTTTTAACCTAAAAAAAAGTCCTCCTAGATAAATTAAAATTGATCATAATAGAATTCTAGTCTGAATTCGCATACAACAACGGCAAATAGCCCTAAATTTGACAATTCAAGTTCGAACCTTAAATTGGTACCATAGGTTGATTGAAATCAGCATGAAAAATGAATGTAAAGATCATTTATACAAATGATAAACTTAAATCATTCTCAAAAATTAAAACAATAACGCAAATTCAAACCCTAAGAATTTGAAATTGAAATTAAACATGATAGATCGATCTATAATATAGAACAATAGATGCATACCTTAAATCTAAACTTGCATCTCCTGCATTAAGAACTTAATAGGAGGTTGAAAATTTTGATTCTTGCTTCAATGTTTTTAATTGCAAGTAAATGAAAAGAAGGAAGAAGGAAGCATGATTTATAAGCAAAGAAAATGCATAGAAAGCTATTCGATAAGATTTAAATGAACGGTCAAGCTTCAAATGGGAATATCAAAAGTTGGGAAAATTTTATGCTGCAATAATGATGGGTGTTGAAACGGTTGACTTGAAAAGTCAAGAGCATCCCTTTGCTGGGAGGGGAGCAAGTGTTATCATTAGAAATCACTCTAACTTTGTTGAAACCTTAAAGAATAGAGAAGAAGGATTCATAAAGAATAATAACAATAGTAAGAACTTTCGAAAGAGTCAAAGGAATGTTTCTGCAAAATGTTGGATGAGCAATGGACTTTCGAAAAGGTCGAAAGGGGTCGAGTCTACCCTTCTGCTTCAGATAACCCCTTTCGAAACAGTTGGTTCCGCATACGTAAAGGAGATTCATATAAGTTAAAAGCAACATTCGAAGGTGTTAGATAATAAGATTTTGTATATGCACCGAACCTCTCGAAACAGTTGGTTTCATCAATATCAACCATCTGCGGAAGAACGTTTGGCTAAAGTGACCCCTTCGAAAGCATAGATCAGCCTTTCAAATCGGTTGAAACCATCAAGGAATATGAAGGAGATCTCGCACATGATCAATAATACTTCCTCAAACACCAAAAGATGGAGATTTCGTATTAATCAATGGGAATGCTTTCAAAAGCTTCCTTTCCCAACTAAGCCTTCTACCATGCTTCAAGTCATTCGAAGCCCTGAAAGCACCCCTTTCGACAGTGTCGAAAGCCAACATCCTTTCCTACTTACATAGCACATCAACAACAAGGTAAAGGATGGTTCTATACCTTTTGACAGAGTCGAAAGCACCCAAATTCCAATCAAAAGCGGAGTTAGGAGGGCTGCCTAAGTTCAACGGCGATGAAAGGACTTCAAGGCACCCTTTCGACTAAGTTGAAAAGACTGATGCGAAAGGGTCCAACCTGCATCTATAAATAAGATCCTAGAGGTATTTTTTTGGGGATCCAAATTTATTTATTCGATATTTGTTCTTTTCTTGAATTTGTAAACCCGGATCCTTAAATCAAGTTGGAGATTTCACTTCTTTGTAATATTTAAGCCTCGTGTATTCATGAAAATTACTAATAGCGCAAGTGCATTTAAATGCATAGAATCTGATTCAATGCTTGTATATGGATTCTGCTTTAGAGTACATGCATCAATGCTATTTGAAAGGATGCCTTTCGAAGGAATAAAACCCTTAGAATACCATTCAGCCACAATCTTAAATTACCTTAACTAATTCGAAAAGTGGTTTTGAAAGGGTCATTGATACTGCAACCGATTCGAAAGGTGGTTTCGAAAGAGACTGGGATCAACCCAAATGATTCGGAAGGTGGTTTTGAAGGAGTCTTAGATTACCTTAACTAATTTGAAAGGTGGCTTCAAAAGGGTGACCTACACGTCTATTTTCACTTCAAGGTGTTGACAATGCATTAGAGACCAGAATGAAATGATGCTCATGTCAAAGGTTTTGGATGTTTTAGAAGGAGGATTTGGAATAACATCGCACACAACTTATGATGATAAAATTTTCTACAATCTCCATCTTCAGGTTAGCTTTTCGACTTATGCAATTATAAAGTTATCAGTGTTAAAAATAATAATATAATAATTGTACTTATACGGGCTGAAAAGGGAATAAGAACATAGGGGAAAAACTATAGCTCATACCTGACAGGTATTTAAAGAAGCAGGCAAAAAAATCTGTTGTCTTTTATAACCACGATCAAAACTGTAGAGAAGAGCTGTCACTTTTAGTTGTATGCTTAAAATATGTGTTTTGATACGCAATATTTGGGCCAAAATTGGTCACAAACCCCAAATATCGCGAAATCACTAGTGTATGAACACAGATCGGATATATATAGTCACAGATCACAGATCTAAGTAATGTAGAGAATAAAAATGAAGGATAACAAACTTAAAACAGAAAGAAATAGACAGAGACACCAAATTTATAGTGGTTCAGCTATCTTCGACCTACGTCCACTTTAAAATATATTATTTTATTGACTTTCTTCGTTGGTTATAGCGGATTACAGCAGTAATTCTCGAGTACAACAGTGAAATTCGAGTACAGTGATGATTCTGGCACAGTATGGATGTCGGAGAATCAAAAGTCCCTTTTCTGAAGGCTTTGGGATGCTATTTATAGGCGTAGGCTGCGAATATCTCGTCCAGATCTCGGGAGACCTCTTCTGGCACGTGAGTGGGCCCACGCGATCGATCCCAGGTGATTTTGACTCGATTCGTGATCGATACGAATGAATTTCGTATCAATCAAGATTTGATCCTATCGAGTCGAAATTTGACATGAACGTTCTTTAGGCTATACGTAAGCTCCTGTGAAAATTTGGTAGCATTTGGACTTGTGAATCTCGAGTTATGATCGATACGAATTACAGTGTTCGTGAGGTGTTTTATTCGTATCGGTTCATTTCGTATCGATACCAACTGTATCGATACCATACACATGCTTGTTGGTGACGTAGCCCTATCTTCAAGGCTCGATCCCTTTTTCATGCCGAGTTGAATGCTTCTTCCCTAGAATAATGCTTGCTCCTCTTTGGTGTCCAAGATATACTTCGTATCCATTATCTCGCACCTACTCGTCTGCATCAGTTCTTCCTTTCGTATCCAACATGGGTTCCTTCCCTTCGTGTCGATCCTAACCGCATTGATCAATGCTTGATCAACACGAACCTGTACCGAGTTGAAGTACATTGCACCCTCTCCTTGATCGATATGAACAGCGTGTTCGTGTCGGTTCTGGTCATCTTCCTCGCGTCTTTAATTCGCATCGATTATAAGGTTCGATCGATATGAAATCGTGTCGAATCCAATTACCTTGAGTCGAACAAAACATCGGGCGCCTACCTATACAATCCACGTCCATAGCCATTGAGTCGAAATCCACTCGATCTTCGTTTTTGATCGATTCGAAAGTCTTGTTCGTATCCATGGGTATTGATACGAACAAGGTCTCCTTGAAAATGCATCCATCAATACCTCGAACAAACGAACTCCGTTTGAAACTTGAAACGTAGCATTTTCTAGCCTTGCTTTTCATTTCCTAGCAATTTCACCTCAATCGGAGCATGGTAAAACTTGGTTGACATCCATTATAACCTTGTTGTCAATTGATCTTCAATCCTGTTATCCATTTTTTCTAGCCAATTTTTTTATATTCCGGCCTTGACCAAAAGGTGGGATAACACGCAAGGATAGCAAGAGGGCCTTCTACCTCTCACAAGACGAAGAATAATTCAATTAGAGAAGATTCTATTGCCTATTCATTTATATCACCTTATATTATGACAGTGAATGTTCATAATGGCATATTGCATACATGTACAGAAGCAAAAGAAAATGTTTGTTAAATAAAAACATATGAAGTTACATCTGGATCCTAAACCTTCATTGTAGAGAGAATAAAAATAAATAATTTTTCATAAATTTCTTGAAGCAAAGGAAATTTTATTTACCTGTTTAACTGCTTGCTTAATTATTTCAAATTCTTACAAATTCATGATTTCTCAACATACTTCCATACTGCCAGTTATTTCTATTAACCAGTTCTTATAAATTTTTGCTTTCTCAATTAACCAGTTCTTATAAATTTTTGCTTTCTCAATAGCAATAATATCTGTTTTTTATGAGTTGACTATTCCACGAGTTATATTGCACGAGAGTAGACATGACTGTAAAATTCTATCCATCAAAAAATATATAATAATTATTTTCATATTCACCTAGTCAATTATGAACATGGGGGAATTAATTTAAAGGACAAAACTTTCTATATTTTTTGCCTCAAGGACACGACCTCAGTATTTTTACCACAAGGACAAACATTTTTCTAAAAATTATTCAGAAGGACAAACATTTTTCAAAATTATTCATAAGGACAACAAAACTGATACCGAGCTAAAAACTGATACCTAAAAACTGCTACCGATAACTACAAACTGATACCTAAAAACTGCTATCAATAACTAAAAACTGATACCTACAGAAAGTTGTCCTTCAGGATAAAATATTAAAGGTCTGTCCTTGAGGCTAAAAAGCTGTGAAATTTTGTCCTTGACAATAATTTCCTGTTATGAACATAGAGTACGACACTCCAAAAATTTCTCTCATAGAAGTTATGACACTCTTAACCTCACTAGTAATCCACTGCTAATATTCAACTTGCCAACGTGCACTCACAGAAATTACTCGAGCAATGTCTACTGTATATACGCATCTGAACGGTTTGTAGCCACTTCCAGTCGCATCTAGGTAAGCATCATAGTAGAGAAATTTTTTAATATATACACACACATACATATATACATACATACACATACATATACATACATATATACACAAAAATACACATATATACATATATTTGTGTGTGTGAGAGTAAACTTGAAAATATATAGGGATAGTTATTACGATTCTTGTCTAAAAATAAAAATATTACTGGATAATTGATGAGACTATAGGGCATTCTAGCAAACATTCTGAAGTTGGACCAGAGCGATTGTCATGATATAATATTCAATCACACCAGGCAGGAGTTCGCTTCTTTTCACCCGCATCATACCCTGTATGCAAATATTCATTCCGCCGTAAACTCATATAACAATCATGCTAATATTAGATTATATGGTCAAGTGTCAAATTTATCAAACTTGATATCATTTTTGAAAATAAGCTACAGTCATGCGCTTATTCATTGATGATAAAAGATGGACCTGCTTGATCTCTTTTGAACTTGTATGCAGGAAAGAATTTGATAAAGGCTTCTCGTAGTCCTCGAAATACCTTTCTAACTTTCATTTCCGCACAAAGCTGGTCCTTTTATCAAAGCCAATCGAAGCATCTTTGCGAAACTAAATCTCTTGCTTCGTCGTATGAAATCCTAAAAAGTCTATAATTAGTCATTGAGGAATACTATCATATAAGCTTCTGTTAACTCTGATCCCTCGGCTTTGTTCAGCTGTGGCAGATTCATATGTTATAGCCATTTATCGCAATTATTTTAGGTTTAAATGTGATCAAGTTAATCGTTTACGTACTAGTGTCCCTCCGTGTGACGGCCCGCAAATCCATACTCTTTGAATCGACAATAATCCACACATGTCCAATCCAAAAAGCACAGACTGATGGAAAGTCAAGAGAAAGAAAGGAAGAGAGAAGAAGAGAAGAGAAGAAAGAAGATAGAACCAAACAGAACAATACAGAATCTCACATCTCAGCGGAAAACATATAATATCATATCAATGATATTTACAAAACAGAAGCTGTATATACATACATCAATCAGAGTTCAACAATCCATCAATAGTTATCAGCCTGGACAATTATAACAATCTGTACTCACAGTTGTCGAAAATATACAAAAACTAAGCACAACGGATAATCACTAATCAAAATAGATACGCATATACGAAATGAAGATCTCCAGCTCTTCTGCTGAAGCTCCAAAAGTACCAAATCTGAACCTGGAAATATACTCGGTCTGACCCGAGCATTAAAAAAGAAGAACACCCGGATCAGTCTGGCAAACCAGCGTGAGAAACACACTCAACGAATTTATTAAATTACCAAACTTCTCCTTTCAAAACAAAAGTATCGCGTAAGACACGACCACACATAAACACGGACATGTTTTTACCTTACGATAACTAAAACATCTCATATCAAATCATCTGATATTATACTAGTGTCTATTTAACAAATAATATTAATCATAGCCGAAATTGTTACATTATTTAAATTCCAGCATATAGCCCAAAATAGGTAATACAATCAGAATGGCCGGTACATAGTGGAGTTTGGATTTCCATATAAACGATTAGGTGAAGGGACTACCTTCCGGTAGTACATCTCTAGAAGAATGTACCGAGGACCATCACAAAGGATTCTCTACCAACACAAGACCGGCCCACCTCTATAACTAGATGGTACCGAATATATCATCCTCTGGTCGTTACCGACCTTTACCGAGGACCCTCAAAGCATACAAACCACAATAATCAGATACACGACGCCATAGCGTGTAAAGATATATCTAGAAGAGGATGATCATATCCTACTTAGGAGTGACCCACTTAACATTGCCGCATCTAACCCTATTTTTGTCATTTTCGGTTGATGAGGCCTGAGGTAACGATTGCCTTTCACATATCACATATCACATCACTTTGAGTGTCACATGGCCATTTCCATTGACTACTAATTACCTTCCACAAAAATACAACCCTTAAGCTCATATATCTCAAGGAGTGTGTTAAGCAAAGAGAAGTTGCCTTCTCCGCCACCACTGATGCACATTTTTAAAAATCAGTATACGTAATATGTAGAAATGCAATGTCAAACAAACATCAATACAAGTTGTCCAGAAACAGGACAAATCGAAGGTACTTTTCTACTACATCTTGTCGGGAAATCCCTATGATTAGTAGAGAATAGTTCTCGCATTGGATATTTCATAATGGAAAGGCCACCACTACTATATGTATATTGGGATTTTAACCCCAAACGATCAACAAGCAGTCCCCCACTATGAAAATCCAAAATATCAACATCATCACAAGCAATCTGCACAATCGTCGCATATACGTTGGTCCGAAGTGGTTTTCAGATAAATATGATTCCGGTCTCTTCGCACCAACAACGCAAAAGTTTTTCTCAACCTCACATAGAAATTAAGTCTCATAGACTTATCACGTCTCCAGCTTTCAACTTATTATCCTTTGGGCCAAGAAGGAAGCTCGATAGATTGGAGTAATACTCCACACTATACGAATCAAAATCCTCCAAACAAACAATAATCAATCCTACACAGAAGTCTAGTACCAAGTGTGCGACTACATAGTTTCCACATCAAGTCAAAGAACTAAAATTTTGCCAAATTTGATAGTCGGTTATTTAACTATCAAAGCAAACAAACAATATACAGCACCATATGCAATCACTAGGCCCTTTTAATTAATCTTCTATTAATTAAATCACTTGTTAAATATTCACTTCAAATTATCTTTAAAAAGATATAATCTCAAAACCATTTCAATACTGGAAAATATTTCCACTTACTAATTTATAATAAGTAATTCACAAATCAATTTATTTTCCATACTTATAAAATATTCCATATACTTAAATAACGATTAATTATATATTTTATTCTTTAATGAAAACATTCTCTTAAACATCTTTCATTTGAGTCAAAATGAATGTTGCGTAAAACATCGTTACAACAACCCAAAATCACTAGCATAGGGATTCGAAAAATAGATAGATATATGAATCACATATCATATACAAAACATTTCCTTTCGAAAATCAGTTACTATAACAACAGTGTTATAGTCCATCATTTCCTACCTGTGTAGTTAATGCCCCGCTATTACCCCGCTATAACCCCGTTATATCTCATAGCGGATTTCTACCGCTACGATTTTTCCATATAGCCGTAAAATATAGCCTTTCCGCTTTAATCCCCGCTATTTCCACTATATCCCATTATTCCCGCTATATTTTGCTATTTCCTCTATATCTTCTTTAATAAAATGAATTAAAAAATTGCATTTATACATTATAAAAATTATGAAACTAATTTATTTGATTTAATTTTTAATATATTTACAGAAATGAAAATACTCTAATATTCTACTAAATTCAATTATGTTATATAACATTTCTACGTTTATTTGAAGCATATTCACACATGTTTTTTGTTTAAACTTATTTATGTATTAATTATAATTCAATTGAATGATAATTTTTCATTTAATTACCATTTATATATTTGTAAAAACATTAAGTACGAGTTTTATATGCTATTTTAGAGTCATCCTCTATACCCCATTATATCCTTGCTATATCCCGCTATGACTTTTTGCGCCTCCACCGCTTCGAATGTGCCAAGCGCTTTAACTGCACAGTTTCCTACACTTCTCGAAAACATCTATTTAAACAATGAATGTTGAAATCTATATATTCGATACTTAACATATTTTAAAACATCTTTAACTATTTAATTTCATTTAAAATATCACTTCCCAAAACATGTCCATTAATTTAAAAGATTATTCACTGTCCAAAATCGTGAATATACTTCGTTTACCAAATCCAGTATTTCTACACAATTATTAAAGGATAATCCACTATTCAAAATAGTGGATATAATTCTCAAACCAAATTAATTATTATTTCAACATTTAATTTAAAGGATTATCCACCATCCAAAATCATGGATGAAATTCCTTTAATAATGAGACGACCCGACTTTCCACTCCCGGAAAATCGCATCATCCTTAAGAAAGAAAGGGATAGAAAAGAGAAAAAGAAAGAAGAGAAAGAAGAAACAACACTATAATCTCAACAGCGGAACAAATAAATTATATTAATAACATAAGTATTACATAGTATACATCAAATATCAGAGTTACACAGACATATACAACACATACTAGACAGTTATAAACACCTGTCTAGTTATTACAACTCAATACATAATACAAAAACACTCAGAGATACCAACACAGCGGAAAACTATATAACTATACGCAGAAGCTTCCTGCTCCATTTGCTCCTCCACAATTCGTCAAAGCTAACCTGAATCCTAACCTGAGTTCCCTTGGCTACTCGTAAAAATTTGAGTACCCAAGAGTTATAGAAAAACAGAAATAACTCCGGGTCATACATAGGTCTGGTGTGAGTAACATGTTAAAGTTGCTTAACTTTGAAAAACATTTGAAAAGAAAAAGTATCACGTAAGACTTCCCACACATAAACATGGAAAAGTTTTTACCTTACGCTAACCAAAACATTTGTTAGGAAATCCGATGATATTATAATAGTGTCTAGGGTTTTCAAGTAAATAAGAAATAGCCGAAATTGTTACATTCATTAAATTCCAGCTACTAGCCACAAAACTGGGTAATACAATCAAAACCGTTGGCGCTTATTGGATTTTGGATTCCATCAATGGCTGGGCTACTAGGGTACCGCCCGTCACAGTACGTGGCCTAGATCACCGTACCGAGGATTACTCCCAATCTCCTGCAACACAAAGCCGGACCCATTTCTTACTGAGCAGTTCCAAACAAGACAACCCCGCAGTTGTGATCAGCAACCGCACCACTAAGCCGAAAATTAAGGGACCTCTAGACAGGGATAAATCTTGCTCTCAAGTGGGGGCTAGCCACGAAGCTTTGCTGCACCTCCCCTGTTTTAGCCATTCCCGGTTGATGAGGCTTGAGGCTACGATTACCTTTATAGGACATATCACTTGGAATGCTCATCGTCCACCTGACGATGTTCTAAAAGCACTCAATCCATACAAGTTCGTTCCGGGTTCGAACGAAACCGAAGGCATTATCTCGTTACACTCATTTTGGAATCACCCTCAGAGTTAACGACGATACCCTTGCACTCTAAATCACCATCTCGAACCTATAAGTACTATTCCGTCAAACTCATTACGGAATCACCCACAGAGTTATACTGACGTATAGCCCTTACACCTCGAGTGTTCACTCGCTCCACTTGGATTAACGACCTAACGTTATTTGGAATCGATGTGGTTTTCGGATCCCAAATATGGAAACCCGATCCCGGTCTCATCGAAATCCAAAGCGTGTCTTTTAAGGTCCAAGTTGTTTTAAGGTTTAAAACAATTCAATTTAATTATCTACATATACACAGATAGATAATTCACAACACAATAGATAATCAACATTATCATCATCAACAGATAATTCATATCATAATCAGATAATTTATATTATCATCCAAAAGCAACCAATGCATCCATATCACATACACTACTCATCTCATACTGAGATTACAAACCATACATGGCAACCAATACCAATCATCAAACATAAGCAATGATCTAATGATCACACCATTTATAATTAATTTAAAATGAATTAAATTAATTAATTAAACTCTAATTAATTTAAAATAAATTAAATTAATTTCTTCATCATTAAAATCCTGCTTAACTTAACCTTCAATTGATTACAAATCAATTTATAAATCATCATCTCAATATTTATTTCACTTAATCATTATTGATTAACTATCTCTAACTACAATAAGTAATTAGCATTTAATATTAATTATACCTTAATTAATCAATTCCAAATTACATCATTAATTAATAAATTAATGATTTCTAACTATATTTAATCAATCTTTAAATATAAATTAATTACATAAGTAATTAATCTTTAGTTTAAACCATATATATTAATCACCTATGATTAATAACCCTTCAGTAATTAACTACTTTAATTACTCATCCCATAAATTAATTACCCTTAATTAATTATCTTCATTAATCACTTGATTAATTTTCAAAGTAATTTAAATCCAAATTACTTCTATAATAAATATCCTTAATTACATTCAGTAATTATTATTTAATTACTTCCTCAAGTAATTATAAATTCATTAATTACATAAGTAATTATCAATAATCCACAAATGTTTAAATTAATTAAACTTAATTAATCTAAACTAATCACCTTAATCAAATTAATTACACCAAGTAATTAATTCATTAACTACTTTATTAAGTAATTAAACAATTGATTATTATTAATTAATTAATCTAATTAATTATCAAAGATTAATCACATTATTAATTGTTAAATAATCTTAAGTTAATGACCTTCATTAACATTTCTTAAATTACTTAATTAAGAGTTAACTTCAATTAATCATTATTAATTATTAATTAATCAATATTTAATTACCATTTAACTAATCTCTAATTATTAATTAATTAAGTGTTAATTAAAATCTTAATTAATCCTTAATCACTTGATTAAATAAATCTTAATCATTAATTAAAATTTAATTAACCATCCCTAATTATAGATTAATTAACCTTAATTAATCTTAAATCTTAATTAATTAACTTAAAAATTATTAATTACCTAATTAATCCTCCACATTAATAATTAATATTCCATTTAAATTAATTTAATAATTTAAATGAAACCAATTTTCTTAAGTTTAAATTAAGAAACATTCTTCTTTATACAAAGTATTTCAAACACTTTATTTCAAAACAAAATTCAATTTAAAATTTCTTTTTAAATTTCAAACTGAAACACAAATTAACTTTTCATTCTAGATTCAATTTAAAAATTTAAAACTTTACTTACACTTTCATCTTCATTTTCAAATTCAAATTATTTAAACTTCCTAAAGTAGTCAAAACAAATTTAAATTTAAAAACTTATTTAATTTTAAAAACTGCCATTAAGGTCAAATCTCAGGTTTCAAAACTGAATTTAAATTTATTTTAAATTCTTATTCCATAATTTAAAACTTACAGTTTTAAATACAAACCAATGTCTCTTTATTCTTTAAAAAGTTTAAAGTCTAAATTTAAATTCCAGTTTTTAAATTCAAACTTAGGTTCCATATCTCTGTTTTCCAGATTTAAACTTGATTTAAAATTTCAGTTGCATTTTTAAAATTTACTTTTAAACTATAAAACAGTACACAGTTTCTGTTTAAGTTTAAAACCAACTTGAATTTAAAAGCATTTTAAATTTAATTCAAAGATCTAAATTTTAAACTTACTGAATTTAAATTAAATTCTAGATTCAAACATAGTTTCAGAGTTTGGTTTGCATTTCTTTTTACATCAATTTGATAGAACCTGGAAACATATCACTGTATAAATACTAAAACCTGAAACACTTACCTTTTATTATAAAAACTCAAATTATTGCAAGAACCCAGAATTCAAACTTTGAATTCATATTTAAATTCAGTTTAAATTTTATGCCTAGTTCAGGTTTTAGATTTGCATTTTAAAAACTTACTTTTAAAATTTTTAAAACTGGAAATAAGGCTCTGTTTAAAACCATAAAACATGACAACCCGAGCCATCCTATAACCTACTTCGAGTGAGAAGCCATACTTCTTCGAGTCATTTCCCAATTTCCCCCGAGACAAACCCGAGCAACCAAAACCCTGCAACCACTTCAACACTCATAAACCCCAAACCTGGAACAGGTCAAACCACCACCACCTAAAACATGTCAACGCCAATATCTCCCATCTCCGATCACCTTCACCTTCCATACTCCGGCGAATCCTTTACCAAACCACCATCTATCATCATGCAAAACGTGGTTGAACTCGATCAACCGATGAGTCCCCATTCACACAAAATCAGAGACCCAATACAACTAGGGTTCTAAAACTAAAATCCAAAATTCAACATCAATATTCAATTGTAATCCAATTTAGAATTTTCCTATAATATTTGATAGCTACTCTATCTCCAGAAGCCAATTCAATCAAATCAAATTCAAGAATCAAGTGTACTTAACAAAAATGTAAAATACAGTAATTCCAAAACTGCATTTATTTACAACACTATAAATTGAAATTTTTGATTTAAAATTCTTGAATTCTCTTATTGTTTCTATTTGTAAACCTGAAACAATAAATTATAACATTTGGATTTTCACTCTATGCTAACAGTTGTTCTGTGTAACTTGATTTTTCAGGTTACAGGCAATTTGTTTAATTTATACAAAATTTTAAACATACTCAATTCTAAAATAAACAAGCTTTGTTCAAAGGTTTGAGCCATAACAGAAATCAAGTCAAGCAAAGAATTTCAGAGATCAAACATGAGATTGAAAATTTGCAGACACACACATGCACAGGCCAAATATTTATAGGCATAACATTTCAACAATTTCATATAAGTTCATTTGTAATTGATAAAGCATACACAACTTAACCTATTAAACAAATTTAAAAGATGAGTTACTCACATGTGATAGATGCAGAGCACAGATTGAACATGCAGAAAGAACTTGATTTTTGCATCCTGCAGAGCACAGTTTCATGAATGCAGGCTTCTTGCTTTAATGCTTTTAATCTTGATTTAAAATGCCATTATCTTGTAGGAAGCTTTAAACTTGAATGTTGTATGCTGTTGATAAACTTGCATGTCTCCAGGTTTGAAAAAAATGAATGCAGTAGCCTTTTTCCCAGGTTTTAAAAGAAATGCAGGTTGATTGCTTGAATGGAATGCATGTTTGCATTTTGCAGAATTTAGAAAAAAAAATGCAGGTCTTCATTTGATTAAAAATTGAAATGCAAGCATTTAGTTTTGGAGGATGCAAACTTGTATTTGAGGAGTTTGTATGTGCTTGGATATGAGGATGAAGAATATTACAGAATTTTGGTTTACAGGAATTTTGAAATGCATTTGATTCTCATATTTTTGGTATGAAGAGTTTTCAGCTGAGAATGGTTTTCTTTAGTTAAGAGATGAAAATGAGAAAAGGGCAAAGGAAGAAAGAATGGAAGTTTTAAAACAATATTTTGATTTAAACTAAAATTAAAGGAAAACAAACTCAAATAATGACACATGGCTTGAGCTATTACATTTGCCATTTTAAATTGATGATAAGTTTACACATGTATTTGTAAATGTCTTGTTATTTAATTAAGTGTTAATAAATGTTTTTGTTATTTAAATTAAGTGTTAAAGAAAATTAAACTTAATGAATGCATGTTCATATTTTAAAATTGTATTTTAAATTTCAAATTAAATTTACAAATCAAAATTATTAATCAACATTTAAAAAGAATTAACATAAAAATTTTGTAACTTATTTTAATATTCAACCATTAGGTCAAAAATGAATTTTAAACCAATTAAAACATTTTTCTTATCATATAGTATTTTACTAAATATTTTTGAAAGGCTTAAATTAAAAATAAATCACAATTTCTATTTTCAAAACATTAAAATTATGCTATACTAATTTAACAACTTATCTATTTAAAACACATATACATTATTAAATAGAAAACAGATTTATTAAATAATTTCACAAATTAAATATATCAATATCAAATTTATTAACAAAAATTATCAATTCAATTTAAATTTAAACACAGATTATTAAATTTAAATTGTCCAAAATTCCGGGATATTACAATCCTTCCCCCTTAAAAGAATTTCGTCCCCGAAATTTAAAACAAAGGTAATTTAATAATCTATTTACAAATTTTATTTTAAAACACAACATATGTTAATCATATGCCAACAACCAATGCAACCAATTCACACAATCAGAACAGATCTAATTATCCAAAAGAATTTTGGATAAAACTTTCACGAGTTTCCCCAGTATATATATATCGGGATACTCGCTCTATAGAATCCAATCAATCAATACTACCAAGCTATAGAGCTCCTAACAACAATTCTATACAGAATATCAGACTACAGACGAGTCTGACTCAACAACCAATCCATCCTAAACTGCTGGTTCTAAAACCAGAAATATCAAACACGTACTCCTTCAGAGATACGTGAAAACACTCTGAATCCCAGTTATCCAAACTGGCAATTCAACTCTAGAAAACCAAACACTGATCTTATACAAAACACAGAAGAAACCCAAAACACTACGGAGCTAGCTTCTCAAACTAATAGCTCTTGCTGATGCCTCTAGAAACAAACTGGATCAAAACAATCCAATGATCTCCTCAAGATCACTCAAATACCAAGAACACACACACAACTTCTCAACAACAGAAGACAGAACAAACTTCTTCTCCGGAAAAGAAAACAGAAACATTCCAAACTGCTTCCGCTGCACAACTCTGATCCGAAATAGAAGAAAATGCTGACGAACAGCACAAGCACAGACCAGACAACCCAACACAGAAATATAGTTCCATATATCCATAAAAAAAACTCAGATGTTCCTCCCAAACCTGAGCTACTCCACCAACTTCTATCTCAAAGAACCAACAATCCATAAAGAACATACTATCGCAAGTCACTTTTGCGATCAACTCAGCCTAAATCCAAAGAAACTGCTCTCTGTCAACTAAACAAAACAGCTTATGCTGGCCTAGCTAACTCACCAGAGAAATGACTCCACTCTGCCGCTTCTGAACTCCACTTCAGAAAAACTACTCAGCCAGAAGACTCCTTACCAATTCAGAACACTATGCTAAACTCAGCCACATCACCGAGCAGACTCACTTCTTACTCTTGTTCCAAAGAAACATCTTCGGAAATATCCATAGTCATTGCATCTCATCACGCAGCTACAACTTCCTGAGATATCAGAATATCATCACTCACTTGCTTCTGCCCAAACGACAGATCAAAACTCAATTCTGCACTTCAAAGATGAACTCCGAACCTTTACAGGTAACCTTCAGAGATCGATGAAGTCCTTCACCAAGCAAAACTTACTCGAGACGGTATTAGGTCTACAGTCTCGACAATACACTTCCAACTTCATCCATCAAACTCCAACCAATGGTAGTCGTGTTACACACACTTCTACCTCATCTACCTTTATAACTTATATTGGAAAAAACCTGAACGGGTAATCCAACAAATAGGTAGAAACAATTATATATATATATATATATATATATATATATATTAAAAATACAAATACGCTCTCTCAAGATAGACACCACTACAGAGACTAGGTATTCACTCAACCTAATGCTCTGATACCAAGTGAGACGACCAGACTTTCCACTCCCGGAAAATCGCATCATCCTTAAGAAAGAAAGGGATATAAAAGAGAAAAAGAAAGAAGAGAAAGAAGAAACAACACTAGAATCTCAACAGCGGAACGAATAAATTATATTAATAACATAAGTATTACATAGTATACATCAAATATCAGAGTTACACAGACATATACAACACATACTAGACAGTTATAAACACCTGTCTAGTTATTACAACTCAATACATAATACAAAAACACTCAGAGATACCAACACAGCGGAAAACTATATAACTATACGCAGAAGCCTACTGCTCCATTTGCTCCTCCATAATTCGTCAAAGCTAACCTGAATCCTAACCTGAGTTCCCTTGGCTACTCGTAAAAATTTGAGTACCCAAGAGTTATAGAAAAACAGAAATAACTCCGGGTCAGACATGGGTCTGGTGTGAGTAACAGGTTAAAGTTGCTTCACTTTGAAAAACCTTTGAAAAGAAAAAGTATCACGTAAGACTTCCCACACATAAACATGGAAAAGTTTTTACCTTACGCTAAACAAAACATTTGCTAGGAAATCCGATGATACTATAATAGTGTCTAGGGTTTTCAAGTAAATAAGAAATAGCCGAAATTGTTACATTCATTAAATTCAAGCTACTAGCCACAAAAGTGGGTAACACAATCAAAACCGTTGGCACTTATTGGATTTTGGATTCCATCAATGCCTGGGTTACTGGGGTACCGCCCGTCACAGTACGTGGCCTAGATCACCGTACCGAGGATTACTCCCAATCCCCTGCAACCAAAGCTGGACCCATTCCTTACTAAACAGTTCCAAACAAGACAACCCCGCGGTTGTGATCAGCAACCGCACCACTAAGCCGAAAATAAAGGGACCTCTAGACAGGGATAAATCTTGCTCTCAAGTGGGGGCTACCCACGAAGCTTTGCTGCACCTCCCCCGTTTTAGCCATTTCCGGTTGATGAGGCTTGAGGCTACGATTACCTTTAGAGGACATATCACTTAGAATGCTCATCGTCCACCTGACGATGTTCTGAAAGCACTCAATCCATACAAGTTCGTTCCGGGTTCGAACGAAACCGAAGGCATTATCTCATTACACTCATTTTGGAATCACCCTCAGAGTTAACGACGATAACCCTTGCACTCTAAATCACCATCTCGAACCTATAAGTACTATTCCGTCAAACTCATTACGGAATCACCCACAGAGTTATACTGACGTATAGCCCTTACACCTCGAGTCTTCACTCGCTCCACTTGGATTAACGACCTAACGTTATTTGGAATCGATGTGGTTTTCGGATCCCAAATATGGAAACCCGATCCCGGTCTCATCGAAATCCAAAGCGTTTCTTTTAAGTTCCAAGTTGTTTTACGGTTTAAAACAATTCAATTTAATTATCTACATATACACAGATAGATAATTCACAACACAATAGATAATCAACATTATCATCATCAACAGATAATTCATATCATAATCAGATAATTTATATTATCATCCAAAAGCAACCAATGCATCCATATCACATACACTACTCATCTCATACTGAAATTACAAACCATACATGGCAACCAATACCAATCATCAAACATAAGCAATGATCTAATGATCACACCATTTATAATTAATTTAAAATGAATTAAATTAATTACTTAAACTCTAATTAATTTAAAATAAATTAAATTAATTTCTTCATCATTAAAATCCTGCTTAACTTAACCTTCAATTGATTACAAATCAATTTATAAATCATCATCTCAATATTTATTTCACTTAATCATTATTGATTAACTATCTCTAACTACAATAAGTAATTAGCATTTAATATTAATTATACCTTAATTAATCAATTCCAAATTACATCATTAATTAATAAATTAATGATTTCTAACTATATTTAATCAATCTTTAAATATAAATTAATTACATAAGTAATTAATCTTCAGTTTAAACCATATATATTAATCACCTATGATTAATAACCCTTCAGTAATTAACTACTTTAATTACTCATCCCATAAATTAATTGCCCTTAATTAATTATCTTCATTAATCACTTGATTAATTTTCAAAGTAATTTAAATCCAAATTACTTCTATAATAAATATCCTTAATTACATTCAGTAATTATTATTTAATTACTTCCTCAAGTAATTATAAATTCATTAATTACATAAGTAATTATCAATAATCCACAAATGTTTAAATTAATTAAACTTAATTAATCTAAACTAATCGCCTTAATCAAATTAATTATACCAAGTAATTAATTCATTAACTACTTTATTAAGTAATTAAACAATTGATTATTATTAATTAATTAATCTAATTAATTATCAAAGATTAATCACATTATTAATTGTTAAATAATCTTAAGTTAATGACCTTCATTAACATTTCTTAAATTACTTAATTAAGAGTTAACTTCAATTAATCATTATTAATTATTAATTAATCAATATTTAATTACCATTTAACTAATCTCTAATTATTAATTAATTAAGTGTTAATTAAAATCTTAATTAATCCTTAATCACTTGATTAAATAAATCTTAATCATTAATTAAAATTTAATTAACCATCCCTAATTATAGATTAATTAACCTTAATTAATCTTAAATCTTAATTAATTAACTTAAAAATTATTAATTACCTAATTAATCCTCCACATTAATAATTAATATTCCATTTAAATTAATTTAATAATTTAAATGAAACTAATTTTCTTAAGTTTAAAATTAAGAAACATTCTTCTTTATACAAAGTATTTCAAACACTTTATTTCAAAACAAAATTCAATTTAAAATTTCTTTTTAAATTTCAAACTGAAACACAAATTAACTTTTCATTCCAGATTCAATTTAAAAATTTAAAACTTTACTTACACTTTCATCTTCATTTTCAAATTCAAATTATTTAAACTTCCTAAAGTAGTCAAAACAAATTTAAATTTAAAAACTTATTTAATTTTAAAAACTGCCATTAAGGTCAAATCTCAGGTTTCAAAACTGAATTTAAATTTATTTTAAATTCTTATTCCATAATTTAAAACTTACAGTTTTAAATACAAACCAATGTTTCTTTATTCTTTAAAAAGTTTAAAGTCTAAATTTAAATTCCAGTTTTTAAATTCAAACTTAGGTTCCATATCTCTGTTTTCCAGATTTAAACTTGAGTTAAAATTTCAGTTGGATTTTTAAAATTTACTTTTAAACTATAAAACAGTACACAGTTTCTGTTTTAGTTTAAAACCAACTTGAATTTAAAAGCATTTTAAATTTAATTCAAAGATCTAAATTTTAAATTTACTTAATTTAAATTAAATTCTAGATTCAAACATAGTTTCAGAGTTTGGTTTGCATTTCTTTTTACATCAATTTGATAGAACCTGGAAACATATCACTGTATAAATACTAAAACCTGAAACACTTACCTTTTATTTTAAAAACTCAAATTATTGCAAGAACCCAGAATTCAAAATTTGAATTCATATTTAAATTCAGTTTAAATTTTATTCCTAGTTCAGGTTTTAGATTTGCATTTTAAAAACTTACTTTTAAAATTTTTAAAACTGGAAATAAGGCTCTATTTAAAACCCTGAAACATGACAACCCGAGCCATCCTATAACCTACTTCGAGTGAGAAGCCATACTTCTTCGAGTCATTTCCCAATTTCCCCCGAGACAAACCCGAGCAACCAAAACCCTGCAACCACTTCAACACTCATAAACCGCAAACCTAGAACAGGTCAAACCACCACCACCTAAAACCTGTCAACGCCAATATCTCCCATCTCCGATCACCTTCACCTTCCATACTCCGGCGAATCCTTTACCAAACCACCATCTATCATCATGCAAAACGTGGTTGAACTCGATCAATCGATGAGTCCCCATTCACACAAAATCAGAGACCCAATACAACTAGGGTTCTAAAACTAAAATCCAAAATTCAACATCAATATTGAATTGTAACCCAATTTAGAATTTTCCTATAACATTTGATAGCTACTCTATCTCCAGAAGCTAATTCAATCTAATCAAATTCAAGAATCAAGTGTACTTAACAAAAATGTAAAATACAGTAATTCCAAAACTGCATTTTATTTACAACACTATAAATTGAAATTTGTGATTTAAAATTCTTGAATTCTCTTATTGTTTCTATTTGCAAACCTGGAACAATAAATTATAACATTTGGATTTTCACTCTATGCTAACAGTTGTTCTGTGTAACTTGATTTTTCAGGTTACAGGCAATTTGTTTAATTTATACAAAATTTTAAACATACTCAATTCTAAAATAAACAAGCTTTGTTCAAAGGTTTGAGCCATAACAGAAATCAAGTCAAGCAAAGAATTTCAAAGATCAAACATGAGATTGAAAATTTGCAGACACACACATGCACAGGCCAAATATTTATAGGTATAACATTTCAACAATTTCATATAAGTTCATTTGTAATTGATAAAGCATACACAACTTAACCTATTAAACAAATTTAAAAGATGAGTTACTCACATGTGATAGATGCAGGGCACAGATTGAACATGCAGAAAGAACTTGATTTTTGCATCATGCAGAGCACATTTTCATGAATGCAGGCTTCTTGCTTTAATGCTTTTAATCTTGATTTAAAATGCCATTATCTTGCAGGAAGCTTTAAACTTGAATGTTGGATGCTGTTGATAAACTTGCATGTCTCTAGGTTTGAAAAAAATGCATGCAGTAGCCTTTTTCCCAGGTTTTAAAAGAAATGCAGGTTGATTACTTGAATGGAATGCATGTTTGCATTTTGCAGAATTTAGAAAAAAAAAATGCAGGTCTTCATTTGATTAAAAATTGAAATGCAAGCATTTAGTTTTGGAGGATGCAGACTTGTATTTGAGGAGTTTGTATGTGCTTGGATATGAGGATGAAGAGTATTACAGAATTTTGGTTTACAGGAATTTTGAAATGCATTTGATTCTCAGATTTTTGGTATGAAGAGTTTTCAGCTGAGAATGGTTTTCTTTAGTTAAGAGATGAAAATGAGAAAAGGGCAAAGGAAGAAAGAATGCAAGTTTTAAAACAATATTTTGATTTAAATTAAAATTAAAGGAAAACAAACTCAAACAATGACACATGGCTTGAGCTATTACATTTGTCATTTTAAATTGATGATAAGTTTATACATGTATTTGTAAATGTCTTGTTATTTAATTAAGTGTTAACAAATGTTTTTGCTATTTAAATTAAGTGTTAAAGAAAATTAAACTTAATGAATGCATGTTCATATTTTAAAATTGTATTTTAAATTTCAAATTAAATTTACAAATCAAAATTATCAATCAACATTTAAAAAGAATTAACACAAACATTTTGTAACTTATTTTAATATTCAACCTTTAGGTCAAAAATGAATTTTAAACCAATTAAAACATTTTTCTTATCATATAGTATTTTATTAAATATTTTTGAAAGGCTTAAATTAAAATAAATCACAATTTCTATTTTCAAAACATTAAAATTATGCTATACTAATTTAACAACTTATCTATTTAAAACACATATACATAATTAAATAGAAAACAGATTTATTAAATAATTTCACAAATTAAATATATCAATATCAAATTTATTAACAAAAATTATCAATTCAATTTAAATTTAAACACAGATTATTAAATTTAAATTGTCCAAAATTCCGGGATATTACAAATAAACTTCAAAATTAACTTATCAAATTCAATTGATTTCAGATTTAAAACAACGTTTATAAATTCACATTTCTATTGTAAAAACTTCAATATATATAATCCCTTTATTAACAAATTCCACTTATCTCATTTATATGCCAAAACTCAAATTATATGCTAACTACTTATAAATCATTTATTTACAAATTCATCCTTTTATAACATCATCAATTCATAAATCTGTAAATCTTATTTACTTATAAAATCCATTTATAATTCCACTTTAATGTTTACAAAAATCCTTTATAATTCCATCATTTTGATTTATAAAAATTAAATTTTATAAATCTTATATATAAACCATTTAAAATAATTCAAAAATCTCAATTTAATTTTTTTTATAAAATAATCAACTTCATTGTTCAAAAATCACATTCAGATTATATTTCCCAAATATCATAATTTTTTTAACATAAAAATTATAGCATTTATTTATTCAAAATAAATTCCTTCCTTGATAAAAATTCAAAATATATATTTTCAAATCACTTAAAATCCTTTTTAATTCGAAATCACCACTTTAACATTTTAAAATTACAAAAAATAGGCCAAATGCTGCAGCAGCGCTAAATACTTCAATCACGGCATCCAAAACATCATAAATCATATTATTACAGCATATATCAGAATATCTGTAAATAAAATCAATACTGGTGAGGAATCCAGTTGGATGCCTCCAAACTGTCACATGACAAATATACATATTAGAAACATGTGTACAATGTCTGTTTCGAGGCAGATGCGCGTACAAAGGGTCATCCGCTCATGCATGGGAACGTACAGGGTCACATCTACTCTGATAGGAAGGAATATATCCAAATACCAATCAATATATGGATAATATATCATATATCATCCAAACAATCATCAATCATCATATAATAAAATTATTCTCACTTATATAAAAATATCAGCGGGTCAGGAAG
Source organism: Allium cepa (assembly GCA_030765085.1). Taxonomy (NCBI): domain Eukaryota; kingdom Viridiplantae; phylum Streptophyta; class Magnoliopsida; order Asparagales; family Amaryllidaceae; genus Allium; species Allium cepa. The sequence goes on from CM060941.1 coordinate 9,510,560, forward strand.
TATGAGTTGTACTCACATTGATCCCAATAGCAGTTGTAGTGTTTTATTCCGAATAAAATTAAACAGCCTTTTAATTTTACCCAAAATTTACATTAGCTCCAATCAACTCCAAATCAGCTCTAAAATGTAGTGTTCATCAATACGGACCCAACACAACTTGATTCGTTAAAAACGGACCTCATATGACAAAGTTATGCATTTTTAAAGTTTGTACGAATTAAATATAAATTTACAATTCTTTTTTCTTTCAAACCTAAACCAAAACGCAGCCGCGTGTTTTCAAAAATCAGATCCAGGCCATTGTTAGCATCTTCTTCCTCGCGATCGCTCCCAGGCTTCACGAACCCATCAGCGACATCCCCCTTTGATCGTCGTGCCACCAATAGTCCAACGGAGATCGATCAGAGCATTCCAGCCGAAAGCTCGTCCCGCGACACACCACCGACCATAACCGTGTGAAGCTCGATCATGCCGTTGTCTCAAAAAACGTGTGGACTATTGGCCGTTTGTGGACGATTTGTCGATGATCCATGCCTCCAAATTCGATCACAGCCATTGAAGTTGTTCATCTCTCCATCCTCTACAACATTGTAGTTGGGGGTTTTAGCTAATTACGCGTAGATCTGGAGAAAATCGAGAAAGATGAGGATGTATTTTAGGCCGTAGAAATTAATGGTGGCGGTTGTGAAGCCCTAGCTAGAGCTTGAGTGAAAAAAATAAAGTTATGAAGTCTTTTTATAGAAAATTCGCGACACTATTCACTCAAACTTTTTTCCGAACTCTAATTGAAGAGTGCCCCCGGCGCTTATAATGTTTTACCCATATTCCAAACACAATGGAATATATATCGGAAGCCAATTCGATCGTATTTGAAAGATAGGTTTTCGTATCGATATTTAAATTTAAAATTTATTTAAACAGATTTCTACGCGTTTTAGCTTGCTGCGGACAAACCGTAAATCCGATTGACACTGAATTTGAAATCCTACGATAATTTAACATTACAGATCCAATGAAACTAGTTTCAACGAAATCCGAGACATTTTGAAAAATGGTTATTTTCACTTGTTAATTAAATATTAAAATATTCAATTTTTATAATTTAACTTTTAATTCAATTTTAAAAGTTCTCTAACATCATTCTAATTCAAATAGAATTTTATTCAACTTTTTAAATCATTTTCATTCACATATAATCCAAAATCCAATTATTAACGAAATTTCAGATATTACATTAAGAATTTAATTATTTAATTAAATCAAGATATTCGAAATATAAGTTATTCAGCTTATAAAATTTACTTGTGAACAATTAAAATAAATTAAATACAAGAATTTCAAATGGCTGAAATTCTGGGTCGTTACATTCTCCCCAACATAAAAGAATTTCGTCCTCGAAATTACCAAGTAAGAAAAAGTCATAATTAACTTTTCAAAAACAATTCTTTAAAATTAGATATCAAATTCATTTTAAACCTTTTAACATTTCAAAAATCCATTTGTTAAACTTCTTACAAAAACTTTACTAAGTTTTCAAATCCATATATAGTTAGCTTTTCAAAGCCAACAAATATCGTTTCAAATTATAACTAAAAATCAAAAAAATTAGTTTTCACAAATTTTTCCAGTTTTCTCAAAAAAAATTCCAGTTTTCCCAAAAATTTCTAACTCGTTTAATTTTCAAAAAAAATTCGCCAGTCTCCTTTGCGCGGTTCGATTGTAGTAGGATCACAACATATATATATATCACAAATATAGGTCTCATCTTCGAGGATGAGGCATCCCGTAGGGAAAAAATATAAAAGTACGATATGTAATCCGAGATATGTACCTTATATATTATTAGCGAGCATATACGGCTAATATAGCGCGAAAGTGAGCTCCAAATGCGAAGCAAGCGCTATACGCACCTACTAAATACACAGCAAACAAATGTGAAACATGTATATATGAAAGTAATATCAATATACAACATATACCAATACAACAACTATATATACCAACATAGAAAATGCAATCAAAAACATCAAATCCAACCATCATACAACTATTATACAACTAACATCCAACAAATCAATATCTATCTAATCAATCCATAACCAAATCGATATACATTCATTTTTCATTAATATTCATTGAATTGGTTTTCAGTTTAATCACATCTGATTCATCAACATTAGATTTTACTAACATTCATTTATTCAAATTCAATTAGTTTGTATTCACTAATTCTGTAACGACCCGAAATTTTCGACCCGAAAAATCCGACATTAATATGTTCACGGTAGAAGTGTCCAGAAAGCAAACGTCGAAAATTCCAGATTGATAGGGTAAAGAAGAGATAGGTGGGAGAAGAAACAGAAAACAACAACACAGAATCTCACATTCGTAGCGGAACAAAATATAATATCAAATAATAGCATTTATATAAAGAAAAAGCTATAATTATCAATTTACAGACAATATATCAGAGTACAATCATTCACAAATAAGCTGGACAGCTGTAACAACTTGTCCCTGATTACTAACAATACAATCTCAAATACACCGCGGAATATACTCCATATGTTCCTGCCATCCAGCCCGCCTCCTGGGCTCCAGAACGTCCCAACCTGAAAATTTGTAATACTCGGTCTGACATGAGCATTACAATAAAGTAACACCCGAGTCAGGCTGGAAACCTGTAGCGGCCCTGACTCGACCTTCGAAAATCGGCACCGAATACGACACTCGTATTCAAATGCCGATTGATCCAAACGTCGAATCTGGTTCGCCGGAGCTTATAACACATTAAGTATAACAACACGGCGGAAGAAAAAGAATAGCATATATCAATATACAACATTGATACAATATCTGATACAATATGATACAACAGATGATACAATGAATATACATCAGAGATACAAGAAATAGCAGCGGAAAGAAACAATAACACTAGCAGCGGAACAGAGTCTCCAATATAGTCTTCAAGGAAGAACTCCAGCATCGGTAATCTCCATCTCCAAAGCACCAATCCAGCAATAGCTCGAACTCCCAATAACGATGCACAAAGCTAAGCAAGTGCAGTCCCGATCCAAAGACGGAACTAGCTCCAGATAATCTACTAAACCTGACTATCTGAAAAACCCAACTCTAGACTGCCCGCATGGGAAAATAGTGGGCACCCAGAGTTTAGGAAAGGAACAATAAACTCCAGGTCAGTCATGGGACTGGTATGAGCAAACAAAAATAGTTGGTCTTTAAAACAGACAACAAGATAATTTAAAATAAATCCGCAATGCTTTTTTTGGAAAATGAAACTACCATAAGGCCTCCCGCCACACACACAATGCAAACGCAGAATTGGAGAAGATTTCTCCTTATGATAGTCAAATATGCTTGATACGAGAAAATTTATTTGATATTATTATTATAAGTGCAAAGTGTGGAAAACCATTTCGAAAGTATAATATAAATCCTAGCCAGCATATGACATTTCGTCGTATGCCTACTATAGCTACCATGTTCAATAGTAGGTTACCACCACATTCCATGGCAGGTTATACAACTAAAACCATACAGGGCACGTATTGTTTTGATTGGATTTCCAACAAATGGTCAGGCTAAGGAACTTCCTACTGTCAATGGGATCGCCTCTGGCGGGACGTCCCGAGAACTAACGTTACGGTTAGATCTCTGCCAGCACAAGGCCGGGTTACCTCTGTAACTAGGTAACTACTACACGAATATGCCATCCCCCGGTCCTTTGGGACCTTTATCCGAGGCGCCTCAAAGCAACAACCACACAGTAAATGAGATTGGAGCAACCACATGAGTAAATATCTGGGCTCCATACCATGATACCACCCTTTACCAGAAGGGAATGACACACCCTAAAGGGAGAGACCCTCATAACCTTGCCGCATCTTTCCTGTTTCGACCATTTCCGGGGTGTAAGGTCCTGATGCAGTCTCGTCCACAAAGCTACGCTTTGGCACAAAGCCATGCTTTGGGTCAACAGATGACCAAAGCAATGATCACAAAGATAAATGATCAAACAAATGATCATATCACAAATGATCAACCAATGATCATCACACAGTAGCACTCAGCATGCCACATTACCAAATTGGGAATATATCACTGATAAATATCAACTACATAACCTCTGAGCTCGTACATCTCAGAGAAGGGTGTTAAGCTAAGAGAATAAATTCTCCGCCACCAAGCAGAAATGTATTTGATAGAGATCAGTTTAATATCTCAAAGTGTAATGTCGGACATACAACCATACAAGTCTGTTCCGGGTTCGAACAGAACCGAAGGCACTTCCGAATAAGCCCTTGCAAATCCGGGTATCCACAATCCCGATCGGAATTCCCATCACTAAGGGAATCTCTATACCGTAGCTACTCGGTGCAGAGACAATCGATAGGTTATCCTATCGTTCTCACAAATACCCGGTCTTCACCACCGGTCTTCAATTGCAATCCATAACGTCGTATCACTATTCGGAATGGGTTATATGACACAAGGTCCTCTCCCGGCTAAACCGAATAGTAAGCGCCATATTTAAAAACATATGGATATGAGATTTTGGTTAAAAATCCAAAGCTTTTCTTTCAAATGGTTAACAATTACCATTTTAAATCTTTCAACAAAAAGATTTATTTCACAAAGTTTCACCCAGTTTCACAAAGGTCCATTTATAGATTTCCAAAACAAATTTCCATTTCAAATGGATTAACTCATTAAATCTTTAAATTAAAGACTTAATTTTTAGCTTTCAAACCGTTCCCAAAGATTTATTCATAACTAGGAAAAACTATTTTCCATTTTATACTCGAAATCCTTTTAACACAAATTGGACGTTTACTTCTTATGTGAAAGCTTTAATCGTTTGAAAACAAATAGTTTTCTTTTTGGAAAAATCCGATTTCATTTATACAAGTTAAGATCTTTGGGTTAAATTTAAATTCCAAAACATCACTTTTAAAATGATTTTAGAAACACATATAAACCCATTTATAAGTTGAATAACCTTTTAAACCATAGTTTCCAAATTATAGAATCCAATTTTCAAATATTGAATTCAATTTTAAATCAAATTATTTAAATTTTCAAAACTCAATCAAGCTATTTAAAATAACTTATATTTTTGAAATACATTTTTTCCAAAAGCTTTTCAATTCTAATTCCAAAACTATTTTGGGTTCAAAAATTCAATTTTAAGATTATTTCAAAAATCTGTGACTTAACCCGTTTCCACGTGCAATCCATATTTGTGTGTGTATAAGCGTGGCCAGGGGTTCAACACAATAGTGCACAACATCATCATCACAGATTCAATCATATCGATAAGCGATATAACCCATAACGCTTATCTCTATTCACAAATTCATAGATAAAGTAGATCATCAATCACAAAGATTCACTAATATGATTCGATGTGGGTTTCGGATAACCAATTGGAATCCGACTCCCTGTCGCATCGAAACTCAAATGTCGTTTTACGGGTCAAGGGGTTTTCATATTCATATGACAGTATATTCATCACGAATATAGCAGCTCAATACAAAGCATCACATAGCATCACATCACATATATCAATCCATCACACAGCATTCAGTAACAATCTAACATCTACAATTAAGATGAATAAATTGTGTGGGTTTAAATTCACATGATCACTTTCATCAGTAACCTTTTTATCCATGATAAACTATCATTAACTTCCATTGATTAAGTCTTAATTAATCATTTCTTAATTAATTATCTTAATTGTAATTAATTAAATCTTAATTACTTTTATTAACTGACCTTTAAATAATTACTTTAATTAATAAATCCTTAATTATTAATTAAATCTTAATTACAATTAATTATCCTTAATTGGTTATTCTTAATTCAACTACCCTATTAATTAACCACATTAATTAATTATGCTTCAAAGTGATTAACCCTTAATTTTTGATAAATCAATTAATCTTCCATTATCTATTCTTAACTACTTTCACCACGTAATTATCATTTTAATTTAAATCATTCATTAATTACTTGATTAATTAGCTGGAATTATTAATTAATTTACTTTAATTACTTTAATTACTATGCAAACCTTCATTACTAATCCTTGTAGCTAATTATTATTAACCAACCAGCTTAATCCTTTAAGTTAATTAACTTTCAAAAAAAAACGTCACTTTTTTAATTAAATCTTAATCACCTTATTAAGTTTATTTTACATAAACTTTTTAAAAAAAATAAAGGTTACATGTATATAGCAAAACATCTAAATGTTCGAAGTACTTATATTTTAAAGTCGTTAATTAATTCCAAGATTAAATAAAAATTTATTATTTGTAAAGAAGTAGTTTTTTTTTTCAGAAATTTATTAAGTAAAAATTAATTTATTTTAAAAGTTTAAAACTGTTTTTATAGTAAAATGAACAGACCCGAGCCCATTCACGTTTAACCCGAGCCAATCCCTATTTTTTCCCCGTACCAACTTCGAGTTCCAATCGAATCTTCCCTGAGAAATTTTCCCACTCCTGCTTCTTTTCTTTTCTTTCCTTTCCTGTTATATTTTAACTTAAACATCAGTTAACCCTCGCCGAATGCTTCGAGAATACTCACCAGCACCTTCGAGTTCTCCATCTTCTCCCCCAACACTTCAACCCCTCAGCCTCAAGTGCACACGCGTGCACATGCACAGACGCCAGAGCCGCCACCGATCAACCACGTCAACGGCATTAGGTCATCGACGACCGATCCTAACCCCTCGACCACTCAAATGATCAAAGCTCACCAAAAATCAAATTCGAGCCACCAAGCATCAACCTGGAACAGAACCCATCATCGAAATTCACCTCGTACCGACGATCTAGTCAACCTGGAGCCATGCCACTCTGACCAAATCAACGTCACTTCCTGTATCTTCGATTCCCCTAGGTCCGGCCCCGAACGATTCGCCATCGACGGCGAACTCTCTCTCCAAAACTCGACGTCCCAACCTGTACCTAAAACCCTACCTCAACGTCAATCAGCCATTTTGATCGCTAATAAAATCTTTTGCCATTTTTCTAATGATCATTGACCTCCAAGCTAGCTACGGCCATGATCCCGAGATCCACCTTTATTTCGATCATCAGATTTTGGCAAATTTTCATTTTTTTGATCAACCACAATTCCTCGGAGAAAACTTTATGAAAAAATTAGATTTTACTTTCTAAAATCATCATTTTCAAGGGTGATTCAGGTAGCATTACTGAATTTAAAACTTATGATATTCGAAATCTGGCTTAATTTGGGTTGTGACTGTATTTGCTTCATTTCCAGGGAAAAACTATACTGCTTTGCTTTGATCTATAATTAAAACGAAATGCATGTTTAAAAAAAACACTTTAATTTGTTTCGATTTTAATTCTAGAAGAGAACTGAGAGAGAGGGATTTGAATTTTGATATGGTTTACTCTGTAAACCAGAGACTCAATATGACTGTGTTTTCACAGTTTTCAGGAGAGAACAAAGCATATTGCTAGCTTTGATTTGTTACCACAATATACTGTATGCTCAACAATACTTTAATTAGTTCTTTAAGATTTCAATTACAAAAGAGGACCAGAGGGGGAAACTGTTGAACCCAGCATGTTTCATTTTGTAAACCAGGGACTAAAAAAAAAATAGAAGAACAGGAAAGCAAAACCTGATCATAACATTCCAAGCAAAAGAAAGCACAAGCATAACAATTCATTCACATGCAAAGGCCATTCACAATCCATTCAGGCACACATACACAAATAATTGAATAAGGCATATGTTTGCTCACCTGGATCTTGATGAAGAAAGACAGAGACAGAGCAGAAGCATCTTATTTTTGAGAACTGGAACTGTTGTCTTTTAAACTTTGATTTTGATTTGTATCCTGAACTGGTTAATATAATTGTTTAAATCTTTGCTTCATTACTGATTTACAACTTCAAACTGAAATATTTCAAAGGAATTTTACCTGCCTTTATTTATTTTCCAGAGTGCTTGCACTGTTCTGCCAAAAAAACTGCAGCACTATATTTTTTATAAATCTGCATTCTATTGAATTTGTTTATGTCAAGACTTTATTTTTGAACCCATAAATTCATTAAACTATGAAGTTAAAAGCTTACCTGACTTTTGATTTCCAGTTTGAAAATACTCTCAGGCCTGGAGCATTGACATTGATATTGCCTAATTATAGGCATTTGCATGCTTCAGGTTGAAGTTACTTTGCTTGATTCCAGACTTTGATTTGAATTTTTATTTTACTTTAGCTTGATCAGGTTTTAGATTTTTGAATAGAGGCAGTTTGTTTGAGATCATTGGTTTTCAGACATGAACATGAAGATGAGAGAAAATGTTGATAGAAGAATATGATGAGCATTTGGAAAACAACCTGGTTATAATTTCTTTTTCTTTTTTTTATAGTGTTGAGACTGTGATATCAAATCTTTTTTTTTGTTACTGTATACTTTTCAGATCTGCTGAAAGGCTATTATAATTGCACATGGGGAAGTGAAGAGTCCTTTGCAATTTTTTTTTATTTAATTATTTTATTAAGGAAATGAAGTTTTTATGCCATTTGTTAAAAGATATCATAATCTCTAGATTTTGTTAACTCCTACACCCCATCTCTTTTATGTAAATGTTTACATTTAAGTTTTTTTTTTAAGACAAAATAATATTTATGTTTGTTCACATTTGTAATTTTCATATTTTAACATTCGTAAACATTTTTACATTTTAAATTTTTGAATATACAAACTATTTTTGTTTCAAAAGAAGGTGCATTTTGAATCTTTTTATCAAACCAAATAAGTTAGTAGATAATATGTATATATATTTGAATTAGATTTTTTTTAAATAGCTTTTGTAAATTTTATTTATATCAATTCTATAATATTACTTTCAAGCCCAAAAAAAATATTTTTAAGCTCAGTTCATTATATTCTTTGAATCAAAACTAGTATATCTTTTAAATAAATAATTTATCTATATATATACTATATTATTTTAAACTTTTATTTCTTATTCTAAATTTTGCATTCATACATTATTTTAAAAATTTTAAACTCAAAAGAAATTGGAATTTATTAATTTATGTAGTTTATTACTTATTTTATTTTATTTGAGGTTTTTTTTTTCTTCCAATTATATTATTCAAATTAAATTCCAAAAGTTTAAATATGTTATTAATTTAAATTGATAAATTTTAGGATGTTACTTATTTTTTTTATAAGATTTTAAATATACAAATTTCAAATCCATAGTTAATTTTAAAAATCAATGTCCAAATAAACAAATATCCTATTTTAATTTGAAAAATCCAAATTAATCTACAATTTTATTCCAAAATTCATTTTAATTATCAATTTAAATTTAATTAAAAGTCAGGATCATTACAGGAAACCAGCGTGAGTAAACCCATAAAACTTGAAATATTAAGTTATAAAACTTCATTGAAAACCCAGGTAACTCGTTCATCACTACGAGTTTTTATGTTGTTAAAGCCAACACTTATTTCACAAAATAATGTCTAAGTACTGTCACTTAGTTTCAATGGTCCAGTTTACTTAACTTATTCCATACCAGCCAATTCGATTTACAAATCAGATCTATAAAAAATTATAGATTATTAACCGAAAAGGTTCCGGATATCGCTGATATTCGACCCCGATCTCTTCGAATTCAATGCCACACTTTAAGCCAAGTTGTTTAAGGAAAATAGTTCAATTTAAATTCAAAATATCATATTCACACAGTAATTCTTTACAGCTATCAAATTAAATAAATGATCTAAATTTACTAACAGATCAATCTAGGCATTTCACATCACAGAATATCACAAATTAATGGACTAGAGATATTAGTCAATCCAAGCATTTAATACAATTTAATCATCCTTAAGCAAGATAAACTAATCACACAATTTATAATTAATTTAATTTAAAACAAATTAAATTAATTACTTCTAAATCCTGCTTAATTAACATTAATTAATTAAAAATCATTTATATTTGTTTAAATCAAATGTTTGGAATTAATTACATTTAAAATCACTTTAAGATTTTGATTAATTATAAGTTTAAACATTTATCTTAACTACTTACTCAATTACTTTATTTAGTTTAATTTAATAAACTCATAAATTATTTGAAATAATGGACATATAAATAAATTATTCTAAGCTAAATTAAATTGAGTTAAAATAATTCATTTATATACTTTAACCAAATAATGTTTAAATAAACATTTAACATAAAAAGTATCGTTAGAAAATCATTTGGGAAACTTATTCATAATTTACTCTCTTTTTTAAAACTTGGTTAAATCATTTCTAAAACACTCGGGCCCAAGCTTAGAAACCCCGAGCCAACACTCGATCAAAACCTTCCCTCTTCTTCTTATTAATCATGATAAAAACACTCACAAACAACCCTAACCCAACCCGATCCTTCCCTTATGCAAACCCGAGCTACTCTCTTCCTTCTCTTCTATTACTTCTACTAACTACAGCAACCCTTAGAACCAACACATGAACACATGTGCATGTGCACGCCGCCCCAAACATCTTCGACCATCGATGCTATAGCTAGCAAGTCAATGATGACTCGCTCAAACGTTTCGATCACCCAAAATTGGCTTCGACCCTCTGAATATAAATCGAACTAGTCAAGCATCATAGGGACCCAAACTGATCGTCTAAAACCACCTCGTCCTGTCGCCTACGACCACCCGAGAGCTCGCCGACCAACCCAAAGCTTCATCTCGAAACCACGCTTCGATTCCCCCACCTCCGATCCATTCCGGTGCACCCACGACGAAGCAATCGCCTCGACATCATCATCGACCAAAACAGCCTTCAAAACCCTAGATTGCCATCGCTAGGCCACCACGGTGGTCTAGAAATCCACCGATCATTTTTCCCTTGATCCTCATCGCACCAGCTTCCTCCAGCATCAAGCATGACACCCAACCTCCCTCCGACCGTCGAGAATCAACGAAATTCCCAATATCATTCAACTCGATAAATCTCAACAATCACAAACTTAAAAATCATGATATGATTATCAAAATTCATCATTTTTCAATACGAATCAGTTTATATAATTAAAACTTGGAATTTTAAAAAGCAAATTTCAATCTTGAATTTATTTTCTCTGTAATTCTTCTTTTAGAAATATTTACTCAATATATTCATCTCGAACTATTTTTAAAATTAATATAACATCCATACAAACATCTTTCCTTTAGAGATCATAGCTAAAAATTGTATGGATGAAGAGATATGAATTTCTTTAGGTTGATTGAGCCTGTAATTTAAGAACAGAGCTTGAATATACAGATACACAAACATGCACAGGGATATACCCACAATAATTCACTAAATTTCAAACAAAATACATCCATTCAACATTTCTACAACTTTACTTTAATTATTTATCACATGCAACAACATATAAAACAGATTAAGCATAAAAAAATTGTTTGCTCACATAATAGTGTTGAACAGAGGAACAGATTTTTGAATCTGGAAATCTGCACTTGAAATTTGATCTGATCATGAAATACTTTGGGTTGAGTTGAATTTGAATCTACTTGAAGCTTCAGCTCAGTTGAAAATTGAAAGAAGTTTTGATTTTTTTTTTAGTTTTAGTTTTGGAAAATAAAAAGAAGAAAGAACTGAGAAATAAGTATATAGCCTGGTTTCTTATTTCAATATTATTTATATTAGTTTTAAAAGAAAAGAATATTGCCACTTGTATTTGCATGGCATACACAAGCTTACAAATGTCCAAATCTTTATGTTATATTTATTTATTTATGCTTTTATTATTATTATTTATTTGTGTTTATGTTTTATATTTATATATATATACACACACAAAATATATCTATTTCATGTAAAAATTTAAAAGAAAGTATATTAAACCCTTTTATTAAATCCTATTTTAAGCTTAAACTATTATATTTTAAATTAATAAACATTTATCTTTAGTGTTTTAAAATATAGAATTTAACTTTAACTAGCTTTTGAAAAATATTACATTGAATTCAAATCAATGCTTCCTAAGCACAATATATATATATATATATATATATATATATATTATAATCAGAAATATCTTATGTGAATTATTGATATTATATATATATATATCCACACTTTTACAAACTTCCTTATGTTTCATTTCTCATGGCATATATATATATATGCACACTTATATGTTTGTATATGTATATACTTAAAATTTACAACATCATAAAATTCGCATATATCTATTTATATATTTATTAAATTATTATAAGATTTATCATTTCCAAAGATTTATAATTCAACATTTATTATAGTTTCTAATCAATTTATATATATCCAGATATTTTTAATTATCAGAATTTTATTTGTTCAAATAAAATCAGTATCTCAATAGTAAAAAACAGTTAATTATCTAATTATCAGATGTCTAAAAATTCGGGTTATCACAAATTCATATTCAAGTTTGTTCACTTCCAATTCAAATCGGATTCAATTATATTTAGATTAACTTACTTCCGTTTGAATTCAATTATTTAGCTTCCAATTTCATATGAATTTCTATACAATCAACTAACAACTATTTAACAACCAATGCATATTCAACATTACCAAATTTATTTAATTTATTCTCAACATTCATATTCACTTACCTTTAGTTTGGTTGAACACTTCATTTAAATAGGTTTAATATCTAATTGACTTTCATTCATTAATTTGGTTCCCAATTTCATTAGCTTTTAATGAATTAACATTCACATCCTTTATTCCATCTCAATTTATTTATATTTGATTGATTAACGTTCAATTCACATTTCATTCACTAATTTATTTCATTAGTCTAATTCAATTCGTTTGTTAATTCAATTGCTAATTCATTATGCCACTAAAGTTGAATTTCTTTATATAACTTTAAGTTCATATTCATCACTTCACTTTATTAAATTACTTTGATATCAAATTCGACTTCATTCAGCCTTACTTAAGTTAAATTTCATTTCACTCTCACTTGCATTTACTTCCACTATACAACTTAAGTTCATTGCTAATTTAATTCAAATTTTATTTTATTTAACTTTTATTTAAGTCAAATTCATATCCTTGTTCAAATTCAGATTTTGTTCTGCTTAACAAAATTGTTAACCATTTTAACATTCGGTTTTACTTACATTTTCTCACTTTATGAGTTATACAACTTATTTATTTAAACTTTCAAATTCATATTATATAATCATTTAAAAGTTTAATTTCCATTTCAATAACTTATCTAATTTGGTTCAAGTCTGCTTCCATTTATTTAACTTTACCTTTAGTTAAATTTCAAATCCTATATTTAATATGCTAACTCAAATTTATTTCAACTTTACCAAAGCTACTTTTTTCATATGGTAAGTCCAAAACTCATTTCACTTATATTTGTCAATTTCAACTTGGATTTTAAATTCAAATTTGTTTATCAAAACAAAACTTCAGTTTTCCATTTACTATTGGTGGCAAATCCATCACACAGAAACTCAAAAATAATACTGATGATGCTGCAGTCATCACCCTTATTATTTCCTAATAACGGTAGTGAATTCAGTGCTTCTTATTCTTTTAAAAAAATTCTTTTATTTATAAATCCTATTTATAAAATCTTTACTTATATAATTTCACTATTTCACTTCACTTAAATAAGATTCATTCCAACTTCATTTATCTTATTTAGATTATAATAATATAATATCTTTAAATTTGAAAAACAACTTTCAAAATAAACAGGATTCAAATTTCCAAATTCTTAGTTTAAATTCATTTTCATTTACAACACATATTTATAAATACACTCAGGTTGTTCCATTTCTTATATATAAGATCGTTTCACAATTGTAAATCATTTTAATTATAATTCCATACTTATAATTCATTTGCTTATATAATTTATCCTTTTACTATTGTTGTCTTTATATAGATTATTCAAACAGCTTTTATTAACTTATATATATTTACATTTTAAACAACCAAACAATTAATTTATTTACACTTTAATAATTCCAAAATAGAATTGTTCCTTTATACATAAAATATAATCAAGGTAAAATTATTTCATTTACCCATATTAAAAATAATACTATGTCGACCTGCCTCGTTTAAGTGTTTGGAAATCACTATCGATAACATGGCATCCCACATACCGACCAGAATTCACAAACAACTAAACGGATAAGCAAACACAATATAAAACATTTTTATATTCATTAACAAATAGGCGCTCATATACATAATACACTCAACTCAATCTAGGATGCTACTGTCCCTATCTATACTAAGTACACGACGGCTCGCAAATCCGTACCCTTTGAATCGACAATAATCCACACATGTCCGACCCAAAAAGCACATACTGATGGAAAGTCACAAGAAAGAAAAGAAAAGAGAAGAAGAGAAGAGAAGAAGGAGAGAAGAAGAGAAGAGAAGAAGGAGAGAAGATATAACCAAACAGAACAATGCAGAATCACACATCGCAGCGGAAAGCAAATAATATCATATCAATGATCTTTACAAAATAGAAACTATGTATACATACACCAACCAGAGTTCAACAATCAATCAATAGTTATCAGCGTGGACAGTTATAATAATCTGTCCTCTCAATTGCTAATATATAACAACTAAGCACCGCGGATAATAAATAATCAAAACAGATACACGTATAGGAAATGAAGATCTCTAGCCCTCTTGCAGAAGCTCCAAAAGCACCAAATCTGAACCTGTAAATATACTTGGTTTGATCCAAGCATTGAACGGGAAGAATGCACGGGTCAGTCTGGTAAACCAGCGTGAGAAACACACTCAACTGAATTTAATAAATTACCAAACTTTTCCTTTCAAAACAAAAGTATCTCGTAAGATACGCCTACACATAAACACGGACATGTTTTTACCTTGCAATAACTAAAAAAATCTCATATCAAATCATCTGATATTATACTAGTGTCTATTTCACAAATAATATTAATCATAACCGAAATTGTTACATTAATTAAATTCTAGCATATATCCCAAAATGGGTAATACAATCAAAATGGCAGGTATGTAGTGGAGTTTGGATTTCCATACAAATGACTAGGTGAAGTGACTACCTTTCGGCAGTACATCTCTAAAAGAACGTTGTTTGCACCAAAAATGGTCACAAACCCCAAGTATCGTGAAAGCACCAAACAACGAATGTAAATCAGCAATATTTGAGCACAAGTCTCAGATCTAAGCGAGCAACAAACAGCAATCCAGAAATAACAGTCAAAACCACAAGATTTATAGTGGTTCGGCTATCTCCGGCCTACGTCCACTTCAAAAAAATTTATCTTTTTATTGATGTGCTTTGCTGATTACAAATGATTGCAGCAGTTACAATGGAGAATCTCGAGTATAACAGCAGTAGTAAGGTATAGGATCGAATCCAGCAGAGTCTGGACGTCGAATGGCCAAAAGATCCTTTTTCTGTAGGCTTCAAGGAGCTATTTATAGGCGTAGGAGGCTGATATCGCGCTCAAACTTTGGGAGACTTCTTCTGGCACGTGAGTGGGCCCACGCGACCGACCCCACCAAGTTTCGACTCGATCTGTGATCGATACGAAGCAATTTCGTATCCATCAAAAAATGATCCAATCGAGCTGAAACTTGGCAAGATTGTTCTTTACCCTCTATGCGAGCTACTGTGAAAATTTCATTGCATTTGGATCAGCAGTTTTGGAGATATGATCGATTCAATCTCGTGTTTTCCGTAGCCTGCTGTCTTCGAACCCTTGCTTTCGCATCCATCTGCTTCGCCTCGATCAAGGCACGCGCCTATCTGCTGACGTGGCGCTACTTCCCAGACCAGATCCTAA
Organism: Allium cepa; assembly: GCA_030765085.1. NCBI lineage: Eukaryota > Viridiplantae > Streptophyta > Magnoliopsida > Asparagales > Amaryllidaceae > Allium > Allium cepa. The sequence continues at coordinate 9,526,478 of CM060941.1, forward strand.
ATTCGTGTTGAGTTGAAGGTTTCTTACTTCGAATCATGCATGTCCTTCGCCGCTTTGAACGCTTCTTCCCTTGATTCACGCTCACATCCACTTTGCGTTCGTTCGTGCCGATAATTTTGCTTTGCATCTGTATCCAACTGCTTGTATTGTACCGCTCTTCATATCGATTTCAGGAGCGTGTTTCGTATCGATCTATCTGATCAATACGAAATAATATTATGCGAGGCATTAGTGATCGATACGAAAAACGCACGAAGGGCCAATCATATGGATACGAACCTAGACACTAATGGATACGAACGAAGCCTTACCTGATGGATACGAGTGAGGCCTTACTTGATGGACATGAACTACGATAGCTTCCTACGGGTACGAAAGTGCCAAATCCTTCTATCACCGATACGAAATGATCGAGTCGAGCCGATCGATACGAAATGTATCGACTCGTACCACCTTCTGCTGATCGATACGAGGCACATGTCCTGTTGATGGATATGAACTTCATCGGTGCGAGCCGAGGTTCCTCGATGGATTCGAACTCATTCATTGCGAAGTTGATGGATACGAAACAAGACGTGATGATGGATGCAGATTCTATCGATACGAAGTTAATGATGTCTGATGGATACGAAGGTGATGGATGCGTAAATGTGGTTATCACCTTCAATTTGCATCGATCATAACTTGAGCATACAAACTCGGATTGACTTGAAATTTGGAATGCGGGCTTTTACGGCTTTGCTTGTCATGTCTTATCAATCGCAGCCCGATCCGGACTCGGAAAAAATTCATCGATATCCATGGTTATCCTGCAATGCATAGTTGATATTCATGGCTTGTCATTATTGATTTTCGGTTAAATTTTGGGTATCTCATCTTTGCCAAAAAGTGGGATAAGAAATGTACCGAGGACCATCATAAAGGATCATCAACCAACATAAGACCGAACCACCTCTATAACTAGATGGTACCGAATATATCATCCTATGGTCGTTACTGACCTTTACCGAGGGGGCCCTCAAAGCATACAAACCATAATAATCAGATACACGACGTCATAGCGTGTAGAGATATGTCTAGAAGAGGATGATCACATCCTACTTGGGAGCGACCCACTTAATCTTGCCACATCTAACCCTGTTTTGGTCATTTCCGGTTGATGAGGCCTGAGGTAACGATTACCTTTCACATATCACATATCACATCACTTTGAATGCCACATGGCCATTTCCGTTAACTACTAATTGCCTTCCACAAAAATACAACACTTAAGCTCATACGTCTCAAGGAGGGTGTTAAGCTAAGAGAAGTTGTCTTCTCCACCGCCACTGATGTACGTTTGTAAAAACCAATGTACGTAATCTGTAGAAATGCAATGTCAGACAAACATCCATACAAATTGTCTAGTAACAGAACAAACCGAAGGTACTTTCTACCACTTCCTGTCAGGAAATCCTTAGGATTAGTAGCGAATAGTCCTCGCATTGGATATTTCATAATGAAAAGACCGCTACAACTATATGTATATTGGGATTTTAACCCCAAAAGATCAACAAGCAGTCCCCCACTATGAAAATCTAGAATATCGATATCATCACAAGCAACCTGCACAATCGTCGTATATATGTTGATCCGAAGTGGTTTTTAGATAAATCTGATCCCGATCTCTTTGCACCAATAACGTAAAAGTGTTTCTCAACCTCACACAGAAACTAAGTCTCATAGACTTATCACGTCTCCAACTTTCAGGTTGCTATCTTTCGGGCCAAGAAGGAAGCTCGATAGATTGGAGTAATACTCCGCATTACGCGAATCAACATCCTCAATACAAATGATAATCAAGCCTACACAAAAGGCTACGTTCTAAATGTATGATTAAATAGTTCCCACATCATGTCGAGGAACTAAAATTTGGCCAAATTTGATAGTCGGTTATTTATCTATAAAAGGAAACAAACAAATATTTAGCACCATATGCAATCACTAGGTCCTTTTAATTAATCTTCTATTAATTAAATCACTTGCTAAATATTCACTTCAAATTATCTTTAAAAAGATATAATCTCAAAACCATTTCAGTACTGGAAAACATTTCTACTCACTTATTTAATAATAAGTAATTCACAAATCAATTTATTTTCCGCACTTAGAAAATATTCCATATACTTAAATAACGATTAAGTATATATTTATTCTTTAAGGAAAACATTATTTTAAACATCTTTCATTAGAGCCAAAATGAATGTTGCGTAAAACATCGTTACGACAACCCAAAATCACTAGTATATGGATTCGAAAATTAGATAGATATATGAATCTTATATCCTATACAAAACATTTTCTTTTGAAAATCATTTACTATAACAACAGTATTATAGTCCATTATTTCTTACACTTCTCGAAAACGTCTATTTCAATAACCAATGTTGAAATCTATGTATTCGATGCTTAACATATTTTAAAACATCTTCAACCATTTAACTTCATTTAAAATATCACTTCCTAAAACATGTCTTTTAATTTATTCGCTGTCCAAAATCGTGAATATACTTCATTTACCAAACCCAATATTTCTACACATTTATTAAAGAATAATCCACTGTCCAAAATCGTGGATATAATTCTCAAACCAAATTCATTATTATTTCAACATTTAATTTAAAGGATTATCCACTGTCCAAAATCATGGATGAAATTCCTTTAATAAACTTCAAAATTAAATTATCAAATTCAATTGATTTCGGATTTATAAAACAATGTTTATAAATTCACATTTCTATTATAAAAACATCAGTATATAAAATCCCTTTATTAACAAATTCCATTTAACTCATTTATATGCCAAAACTCAAATTATAAGCTATACTTATAAATCATTTACAAATTCATCCTTTTATAACGTCATCAATTCATAAATCTGTAAATCTTAGGTACTTATAAAATCCATTTACAATTCCACTTTAACATTTACAAAAATCCTTTATAATTCCATCATTTTGATTTATAAAAATTAAGTTTTATAAATCTTATATATAGACCATTTAAAATAATTCAAAAAGCTTGATTTCAGTTATTTTATAAAATAATCGACTTCATAGTTCAAAAATCACATTCAGATTATATTTCCCAAACATCATAATTTTGATAACATAAAAATTATAACATTTATTTATTTAAAATAAATTCCTTCCTTTATAACAATTCAAAATATATATTTTCAAATCACTTAAAAATCCTTTTTAATTCGAAATCACCACTTTAACATTTTAAATTTAACGAAAATAGACTCAATGCTGCAACAGCACTAAATACATCAATCACGACATCTAAACATCATATATCATATGATAACAGCATATATCACAATATCTGTAAATAAAATCAATGCCGGTGAGAAATCCAATTGGATCACTCCAACCTGTTACTTGCAATAAAAATACATATTAGAAATATATGTATAATGTCCGCTTCGAGGCAGACACGCGTACAAAGGGTCCTTTGCTCATACACGGGAATATATAGGGTCTCATATGCTCCAATAGGCAGGAATATATCCAAATACTAATCAATATATAGATAATATATCATATATCATCCAAACAATCATCAATCGTCATATAATAAATTTATTCTCACTTATATATAAATATAAGTGAGTCAGAAAGAGTGAGTTGTACTCACATTGATCCTAATAGCAGTTGCAGTGTTTTATTCCAAATAAAATTAAACAGCCGTTTAATTTTACCCAAAATTTACTAGCTCCAATCAACTCCAAATTAGCTCAAAATGTAGTGCTCGTCAATACGGATCCAACGCAACTTGTTTCGTCAAAAACGGACCTCGTATGACAATGTTATGCATTTTAAAGTTTGTACGAATTAAATATAAATTTATAATTCTTTTTTTTTCAAACCTAAGCCAAATCGCAGCTGCATGTTTTCAAAAATCAGATACAGGCTGTTGTTAGCATCTTCTTCCATGCGATCACTCCCAGGCTTCACGAACCCATCAGCCGCCATCCCCCTTTGATCGTCGCACCACCAATAGTCCACCGGAGATCTAACGGAGCACTCCAACCGAAAGCTCATCGTGCGGCATACACCGACCATAACCGTGTGAAGCTCGGTCATGCCAATGTCTCAAAAAACATGCACGACTATCGGCCGTTTATGGATGATTTGCCGATTATTCGTGCCTCCAAAATCGATCACAACCGTTGAAGTTATTCATCTCTCCATCCTCCACAACATTGTAGTTGGGGGTTTTTGGCCATAGAAATTAATGGTGGCGGCTGTGAAACCCTAGCTAGGGCTTGAGTGAAAAAACAAAGTTATGAAGTCCTTTTATAGAAAATTCGCGACACTATTCACTTGAATTTTTTTTCAAACTCCAATCGAAGCATGCCGCCTGGCGTTTATAATGTTTTACTCCTATTCCGAACATAATGGAATATATATCGAAAGCCAATCAGATCGTATTTGGAAGATAGGTTTTCGAATCGGCTGTTAAATTTAAAATTTACTTAAACAGATTTATATGCGTTTTAGCTTTCCGTGGACAAACCGTAAATCCGATTGACACAAAATTTGAAATCCTACAATAATATAACATTACGGATCTAATGAAACTATTTTCGTCAAAATCCGAGACTGTTTGAAAAATGGCTATTTTCACTCGTTGGTTAAATATTAAAATATTCAATTTTTACAATTTAACTTTTAATTCAATTTTAAAAGTTCTCTAAGATCATTCTAGTTCAAATAGAATTTTATTTAACTTTATAAATTATTTCCATTCGCACATAATCAAAAATCCAATTAATTATAAAATTTCGAATATTAAATCAATAATTTAATTATCCAATTAAATCCAGATATTCGAAATATAAGTTATTCAGCTTATAAAATTTACTTGTGAATATTTAAAATGAATTAAATATACGAATTTCAAATGACTGAAATTCTAGATCGTTATACTCCGACTAAGGAAGCACCTGAATTAAAAAGGACAGTGAATAAGATATCAAAATATACCTTTATTTCTACTAAAATAGTGAGATTATTCAGAAAATATGTATTACTGGACTTTGTGTAAATAATTTACAATAAAGGGATTGATATATTATAAATAAACCAAACTCCTGACGTATGGATTCTGCCAAAAGTCATCAGATGGTAAATATGATCAAGATTAGCATTTCGCTAATTAACTGCTTCTAAATGTGCAACGAGATGGCGGTTCATGAAGCAAAATGTTCGATCAAATTTTCTCATCTTCAAACCTACAGAAGCACCCTGCATATTAACAGTATTCCAATCATATTAAGTTAATAATCTATGTATTTAACAATAAGTGTTATACGTAAAGTTTATTTCATGTGCATAAACATAACATACATTGCAAGCATAAGTACCTTGTTTCCAAATGTACGGCCAATACCACAAGGTACAGCAGCGCATCTACTGTTGTGCAAAAATTGCACAAGTGCAAAAAACAATAAATATGATATAGATTTTTCAATCGAACATCACTCAATCTAACAGCAATTATCCTATTACTCCAAATAAATAGTAAATAACTATGAAGAAGAAAAGAGACGCACAATATTTATACTTGTTCCACTATCATCAAGATAATGTATGTCTAGTCCAAAGAAGATAGATTTTATTACACACAAGAGAATTATAAGAGATAACAAAATAAGATTTTACATACCAAATCCCTAAGTTAAGGTTAACCAGAAGAAACACTCTAGTAGGAGATCACTGGCTGATGTCAGGATAGGTTTACAATGAAGTATACCCTTAATACATAGCCAGTGCAAATCCATGAGAGTTGTCAATTAAATTACCAAGATATGGTAAGAAGATAATGAAAGCAATTTACAATAGAAACGAAAGGTGCAAACATAGCAAGTAATTCATTCATTCCCTAAATTAGCAAAGATGGAAATAAATTATTCCAAAGCAATGCATTTACTGAGAAGGAAATACTATGCATACCCTTTTGCATATACTTTATTCCATAATGTGTGCATATATTTATTTCCTTTTCATCTCATGCAAATGCAATCCAATAATTTATGCATTTCCATGTTAAAAATAATGAACCAACCTGATTACTTTCCTTGTTACCATAACTTCCTCATCGATGCTCCAAACGACATTCCGTCTCTTCAATAGTGAAGAATACATAATCCTCTTTGAAATGACATATAATTTGAATCGTGGAATCTCATCAAGCATCTACATCACCTATATTAGGCTTAAGGTTCTTTCTAGCCCTTATAAAATATATCCATCATAAATTAAGGATAAAATTTATATGAAGTCTTTGTGACATAAAAACTTATTCAAAGTATCAAGTACATATCATACACTACCAACAAATAACAATATGTAGACTAGCGAATTCAGCCTCTAATTAAGCAATTCGGCCTTTAATTGAGGTTCAAAGACCGATTAGATGCCTAAGTTTTTAGTCTTTGATTACTTAGTCCCAAAAAGAATTTGTAACTGAAATATCAGTCTTAAAATTTAAAGGTTGAAAGTCAGTCTCAATGTATTTTTAAAGATTGTGTTTTAAAGATCGAAATATAGTATCTGATCAGTCTTAAATTATATACATAATATTGAGATCATGTTTACAAATATGATGCAAACTGTTTCTTGTCAGGATTAAACCATCGAATAAAGAAACCAAACCACATTTCATTCATACCAACATTAACTTCTGAACATATAATAAAGTGCTCATACTCACAAAAACTTTGGAACTTTCAAATGAATCGGGATAAAATGTTTATATTAATTATCATAACTCATACATATTTCTTACATTATCACTACACTTTGCAACTGGATTACAAATCTATTGTACTCATTTTACTCTTTAGCCATCAAACTATAAACATATAACCATTTTTTTACAATGAAATTTTTAACGTAAATTCATAAATTACCAAAATGTCAAAGTAGTAGATAAGTCAGTAAAACTAAGAATCCACATTAGATACTTTATCTGAGACTTCAAATTTTCGATTTAAGAACAACGTAGGTCCAGCCTTCAGCTAATCATATTTTCCCAGCCATGATCATTCATAAAATGTTCAAACTACCGCCTTGAAGGCCCTGTTGAAGATGTTAAATTGACAGCCTTGTGATAAAAATACAGCTTGGATTAATCATAAGTATGCCATATAATTGAAGATAAGTTTAATAGAGAAAGTTAGTTGGCATCAATTTGATGCATTGACATTCAGCCCGAAATAAACTACTACAAATATACTAGTAACATATTGAAAATTACCTCAATAGGTGTGTTCGTTTGAGTAGCATTTCTGAATATTACACTGTAGTATCTGATTTATTCCAATGTGCTTTATCAATGTTCGTTTACTTCATCTTTGAATAAGAAATCACTTCTACAGTAGATAAAAGAAAGCTGAGATTCTGAACCGCATATGAAAGCACCCATAACTACCAAAAACGCAGTCATGTAGAGCATCAGAAATATAGTAATCCCATCAGAGAACAACCGACTGATATTACCTGGCTATCTAAGTCTACCAGTCTCTTTTGAATTTATCCATTCATCAATGTTTAAAACCACAATTGCAATCATCAGACAAAATTAACAAATTACTGAGGACTATTACAAGCAAAAGCTATGTAGAAGAATACATACAAAGAAGACCAATTTCAGGCAAAAGCTCTTAAGCGGATAAACTTTTTTAGAGAAGACCTTACTTTCAACCGATCGAGCAAGAGTTGTTTTGTAAAGAAATTAGAGGACTTATGTGCGTGAAGATTGAAAAGGCTAGTGAGTAGACAAAACAAATGGATTTATTTTACCACATTAAAAAAAGACGTTTTAGTTTCTAGATGGAGATAGTGGAGAAATTTAATGCGGGTGAGGACCTTAAATTAAGGAAATGGTAAAAATTTCTTTTCCTATAAAATTTATTAATGTGAAAATGATACGGATCAGTAATCATGGCCAATGGATCTAAACAAAGTTAAAAAAATCTTAGCCATTAAAAGTTTTCCTCTTTAAATACTGATTAACAACTGAAGCTGCAAGTGTACAAACCAATCAAAGATTGCTTTTCGGTATCTAATATTAAAATTAAATACTGGGATTGTTGGTCATTAATCTATCTTTATTTAGAAACTGAAAATTTTCAGTCTTAAGTTTCCCATCTCTAATTATATTTATTTTTCTAGTGATACAATAGTAAGTAATCCCACTAATTGTCGTGAACAAACTTGCTAGAATGTTGTCCCTTCGTCTAAGGCCTTCCCAGTAGCATCCACCCACCAATGGTAGTAAGTTAGGTATCTTGCACTCGGTTGCTGGCACAAAATTACAATGAAGAATTCTTTCAGGCAACCACAAACTGCTTTGAGTACAATCTCGCTAAACTCCTACATAATAATTTCAGATCCCACAACACAATGCAGGTAGCACATTTTTGGCAGTGAATCCATGGAGTACATCAAGGAAACTAGTTTTAGATTTGAAACTTCATCGACAATGCGTCTCCAGAGTAGCATACCATCTACAATCAATAATGCCAACAACTCTAACATCATAGAACACCTAACGACATCAGCATCCAATACACACGCAGACCAGTCATGACTCCAGACAAAACGACCACTCATAAGATCTAAGAAACATTTGCATCTCAAAATCAATGATAACCGACGATGATTCAAACCAAGGTAGAGTAGCTTCAGGCGGGGTTGAATTTCTTTTACCTCGGCTACAATTTAAAGCCAGGTGGCTATGTAGTTAGTATTGGATAGTATCACTGATATATCGCCAATATATCTCATATTGCTCCTATGCCGTTATTTTTTCAAATATTACTTAGGATATCCTTACCGATATATCGTCCAATATTTGCCAATATATCGCTCTGATATTTAGTGTAAAATAAATGCTATTTTTTAAGAATATCATTCATTACTGTATGTATTGGAGAAAATATCTTTACAAATAAATATCTTCACTTTCTCAATATTTTTTTTTTGTATATGGTGAATGACAATTTTTGCACCGTGTTAGAAATCCCAATGTGCTATTTTTTTAGATTTAACGATACAGTTTTAGGCTTCTTTATTGGTATTTCAATATAGAAAACTCTACTTATTCCATTACTTTATATGTTTTATTTTCTTTGAAGACTTTACCACTACGGAAGATCATAAAAGAGCTACTTCTTATTTTAGTTAGTTTTTATTTACAATTTCTAATTAGTAAGTTGACTTATGGAAATTCATTTTATTAGTTATTATCATGCACCCAAAACTAAAAATTGAAAATCAGCAAAGTTATATGTTTGACATGTTGATAACAAATGAGCTAAGTGGTAACCGGTATCAAATCAACATTGCTTATTCAATAAATTAACTGAAAACGAATATGACAAAACTATGAATATGTAAAATTTGAGAAAGTAATATATATATATATGACTGAAGAAACAATGAATATAGTATAAGAACAAAGAAGATAATAAATATGTACACCATACGAATTTCTCGGTTTTTACGAGCCTATATTATGATTTGTATTGGATAGAATATCTCAGTAAATGATTATAATCTATAAACTATATGCAATCAGCCTTTGATACTAATTTGGAATTATTTATACAAATATTTAAATACTTAACATTAATATAGCATTATAACATAGTACAATATCGTTTATAACATGTTCTACACATATCCGATATTTTACCGATATTTTTCAATATTACCATGATATTTTAAAATATCTTATATTGGTACTGGACCGATACGTACCTGATACCGATACTACTTAGCCAAGTGGATTCGGCGGCAAGATTTGACTTGGAGGCCTAATTTTTGAAGCAGCGATTGAGTTAAGCAGTAATGTTGTGATTGATAAATAACAATCTGGTTTATTTGTGGTGGGGACAAACTTTGGACAGTGGATATTAGAGATGGAAGAGGAGTTGGAATTGGATAAATTCTTGTTTTTATCTTGTTTTGGTGCTAGCAACAAAATAAAATGAAAATTAGATGGCATGGTAAGCGGGAACGAGAAAAAAAGGCCTGCCTAGAACGTACTTAAAACTAAAATGCTTCAGTTATAGTGGAGTCAAAAAAATAGTAGCATTTAACATTCAAACGCTGATGTATAATACAATTAAAAGCACAATTTCCTATAGTGAATCTATGATTAGCTGCAAAATACAAGGGTTAATCGTATGTATTAACTCATTGATTGAGTCTTGATTAGTTTAAGATGTGGCTTGTCGGATTTTAACAATGGAGGGGCAAATGTTTTGAAAAATTATGTTTGGATGCTTTTGAAATTTTTTGTTTAAATGCTTTTGAGAAGTTGGGTTCAAAAGCTTTCGGAATTTTTTTCTAGTTGCTTTGAAAAATAATGGTGTTTAAATCTTTTCAGGATTTCAAGTTTTTAAATTATTTTGCAAGTTTGATTGAAAGGGGTAAAAACTTTAATGGAAAATGAAAATTTTCAATTTTCTAATGCCATATGCTTAATGTGGGGAAGGTCGATGTGTTAGTAAATATGAACTTTACTGTCCAATAAGGGTGATAGTATACAAAACACAAAATAGAACAAGGGAAAAAGCTATTTTAAAAAAGTTTGAAATTTCTATTTCTATTACCTTGTTGACAGTGAAAATGTATATATATCCATTGATATACAGTCAAAAACGTATATATAAATTATTTCGGTATGTCTGACATGGGACTACCGATTGGTTCGGACATACCGATTAGTGCAAGGGAATCCATTGTACCATTGGAGTGCATGACCTGCATACGTGGTTCCGGAGTAGGGACGGAAAGAGACTAAGACGCTAGTCTAGAGTAGGTCATATATTGTGCCGTGGTACTATTGGGTGCTGGGATGGGACCTACATGCCAACTTTATTTTAAGGTGTTGGTTTTCAGAGGAGTCCACAATATAGTTATGGCTCTCTGTAGGCCTCATTGGTAGCTAATGGTAATTTGAAATGATTTATCGATAAGCAATTTAAGCATATGTATAGTTCAGTATGCCCGACTGGAGGTTACCAAATAATGGGCGTCATATATTATGCCAGTGTATGAATATGTTTCAAGTGATATATATATATATAATTATAGATGCACAGTTTGGGTGATTTATATATATATATATATATATATATATATATATGTATGTATGTATGTATGTATGTATGTATGTATATATATATCGGTTGGCTATGCCTGATTTAGAGTAGCAAGTAGTGCGAGGCACTTCAAGGGCGAATCGTGATCCATACAAGGACAACAATAATTCGGTGTTGTGTAACCATATGGGAAGGACTGTGCGAGGTTTAGCGTTTACATACGCTTTCGGTATGTCGGTATAGAAAATCGAAAGGAAAGGATTCTAGCATGGAATCCATTGTATCGTTAAGACGAGAAGACATGCAAATGTGGTTTCGAAGCAGGGGCGGAGAGAGATTGGAGCGCCGGTCTATAGTAGGTCATGTACTGTTTTGTAGCAAGATTGGGTGCTGCGACGGGACCTACATGCCAACTTCTTTTGAGGTGTTGGTTTTTAGGGGAGTCCATAAGCTAATTGTGGCTCCCAATAGGTCTCTTTGGTAGCTAATGGAAGTTCGAGATGAGTATTAGTTATAGATATCTGTATTTGGTTTTGAGGTATGGAGATGCCATGCTAGTAGAATTGTTATATCGTCGTATTCATTTTGCATTTCAGGTGCTTTGATGGAGATCATTGGATCGATAGGTGTCCATGGCGGACTGCACCCACCAGCAATGATGGATATCAACTTATTCTCTAGGCTTCTCCTATCATTATGATAGTGGATGTTATATAGGTTAGTTGATTATTATTATTGAACAGTGTGTGCTGGACTAATATTAGGGTGTTTTTATTACTCTTACGTTGGTAATCCAATAAATAAAGCCAACTTAACTTTTTATTAGCGAGGGTTCAACTTGGTGGCCATGTATCTATGGGAAAATTGCATGCCTTAGGCATGATGCTTGTAGGATTGATGGTTTGTTTTATTTATCCGCTAATTGTGTTTTATTTTGTTAAGATGATATAATTATGAGTTTCCAGAGTCTCGGTTGCTCTATAGGATTTCAAGGATGAAATTCTTAAGAGGGGAGAATGTAACAACCTGTATTATTGGCTGCCTAAATATCTAAAAAAATTATATAAATATTAATTATTTAATTTAATCAATGACCTAAAAATCTAACTTTTGTATACTATGGAATTGGTGCTTGAGACCACTTCGATTATGTTCGGAATGATGTTTCCGACCTTTTGAGTATAAGCATCAATATGTTTGGGATATCGAATTTTTAATAATATATTGGAAGTCGATTAATAAATGGTTCAAAAGCTAACTTTTGCATACGTTGGAATTGGTGTATGAGACTACTTTCATTATATCCGGAATGATGTTTTCGACCATTTTGAGTTAAGCATCGATATGTTTGGGATCTTGGATTTTGAGTTATAAAGGAGGTGAGTTGTTATTGATTAAAGAGGATGGAGTTGGGCCCAAGTCCCACTTGCTTTCCTTTAAAGAGCACAAAATTCTCCGTTATTTAATTTTTATCTTGCCTCCTTTCTTGCTCTCTTAAAAACCTAAAACTTAAAGCTCTAATCAAATTAAAACCCATGAAATAAATTCCCTAAAATCAAACTAAAATCGCCAAAATTCTTCTCTTCTCTCCCTCTACAATCTCTATTAGTATAGGATAACTAGTGAGTAGCCCGTGCTACGCACATGGACATTGTTATACTCCGTAAAGTTTAATCGTAGCACATAAAAGACGATGTTATGGCAAAAGAGTGACCGTATCAATCGTATGCATATTCATGCACAATGTACGACGGATACGTATGGAACATAGAATTTGTGACTTAAAAATTAAATACACATGGAACAGTTTCACCGAGTATAGTTCTAAATAGTATATTGTATACAGTTTAGGAAATGACAGTCAGAAAACGCAGTTAAGTTGAAAAAATAAATGTTCAAAACTAAGTTGACTGAGGTGTAGGAAGGGTGAGTAGGTGTACGTGAAATGCAGCAGGAGATATATATAGCAAGTGTGAATTTGGAACATCTTAGGCACTACAGTTTCGTTGTGATACATACGCAGAAGGCCAAAAACATGCAAAAACAAATTGTTAACCAACACATTGAACGTGTACAGGTCATAGATAACCAGTAACAAACTTATACATAATTATCCTATATAGAATTCACATACAGATATATAACTTCTTCCACCAGCATAACAGAGTTAAAATGATCATATCCGAGTAATTCATAATGCGATGTGACTGCAGCGTGTTGACAATTCAGGCATTGTGCACCGTTGTTTCCGTGCAATCTTAAGAACGTCTAGCGTATTTAGTGAAAGTAGAGATAAATAATCTTCGTTAGAGTATGTGAACCATTGGAATGTTGAAACACATAGTACAACGACAGTCTACAATGAACAGTTTTTTTTATATTGGCCTGTACAACAAAATTAAGTTTCACTATATCATCAGCAGCTGTAACAGCAGGTCATCCATATTCGGATTATGATAAGATGCAAAAACGACATATATCAACAGAAAATCAACAAATGGAGTAAGTAAATGGGCTGCAAATGGCACGTGTGCAGAAAAGATCCAGTTTTTATTTTTCGCTTGTGATTATATTTGTCCACATTTAGCACAATAATGGTGAACATCTTATTCTTAAAATTGATTGCTAACCATTTTCTTCTTCGTTTACATCCTAAACCAGCTCATCTTGTCCTATAAAGAAGTCCTGAGCTGGACTGTTTTTCATCGTGCATATGCCACATGAGTTGAATAGAGAAATGTTGTATGTATTGTTAGTTTCCTAGCTTCAGCAATATGAACACAATTAACAATTCAATCACTGCATGAATATCTGTTATTTTTCCCTTAATAGACACGCAGACTGTTTCATCCACAACCTGGTTAAAACACAATATAGTGTTAATTTGGTGACAACATATACAGCTATGATGTGCATATTAGTATTGATAATAATATTCATTGTAGTATAGGTTCAAAGCAGTAATTTTGTTAGCTCCAGACTTGCTACTTTGAGCAGCAACAAATTTGACAAATCAATAAAGATTAGCCTAAGTTTATACAATTCCAGTGGGTGTAAATTTTGTTAGTTAGCTGTAACTTGTGTGCATGCTTTTTCTCAATTTCCTGAGCACTAAGGTGGAATTTTTTTTATTAATAGATTATAATAACCGAAAGCTTTAACTCATTTACATTGCATTTCTAGCACTCTACGTTTGGTTTACATGCACAAATAACTCAGTAGATTTTCAATCCAGAAGGGTGTTTTGTAAAGTGAAGGTAAATAAATAATTATCATGCATTAGATGATGGAAGGTAAATAAATATAGGTACAAATAAACTGAAATGAAAAAAATTAGCTAAGCTATTGGTTGTTTGAACAAATGAAAGTGAGATTTCAAAATAGTGTATGCCGATTCAAACGCATAGGTTAAAAGAAAATTTTTTTAGACATGGCATTTCTCTTAACAAATATACATGAAAAACAATATATTCATAGTTAAAATTATTATTTTTATATGACTTAGTCCTAATTTTGCACCAGGTATTTAGATTGTCATCATCTCTCATGTACACATAATCATGTATCATAATTAGGATCATATTACAGAAATTCAACATTGTTATATTCACATTGTAAGTAATGACAGTAATTAAATTGCTGAAAATAGATGAGTAAATATTTAAAGAAACTAAAATATTCCATCATGTTGTCAATAGTTTGCTATAACTTATTATCATAGGCGTCCCTCATAAACGTTGATCTAAACTTCTACCCTCGTCGTATATGAATTATTTTCAGAGGTTTATTTAGTGAACTTAATGTTCTCTCCATCTATATGCTTCAAATAACAATTTTATTAATCTAAAAACTAAATTTTGATCTCTCGGATTTAGTGGGGTTATAATAGATCTATAATGCTGAAGAAAGCAACGGTTAGTTTCTAGTGTTGGACATAAATGGCATGTTGATCAAATGTATGAATAGTAAGAGAATAAATTTTGAAAATTAAAAAATAGGCAAAAAATAGAGCCAAAAAAGGAAAGCATTTTCAATAGCAGTAATCAACATACCGTATGAAACTCAGGAACATGGGCATTGCTCATTAAAATTGATTAAAAAATAGAGCAAAAATTTAGATGTATCAAAAGTAGAGAAATAAATAGATTTAATAGCAGTAATCAGTACACCATATGAATTCAGTAACATGGTTGATTTATGATGAAAATGGTTCGCATATGCTAGTGTTAGTAACCATCAAATATAAATGGTTGCTTATTTATATATGATATAGTTTGTATTATCATAAATAAACATATTATGAAGTTTATATGGAATAATAATGTTAAAAAAAATGTAATTTTTAATATGGTAGTAAGCATATAGGATTTTAGTAATATGAAATAAGAAGTGGATATTGTTAGTAACTTGAGTGCATGACGTTAATTGTTATAATGACCATTAAAAAGATCATAAACTTACATAATTATTACAAAATGAAATAAGTAAAATATACGAAAGGTAGTAAAGTTATAGTTATGATTTCTAAATGGTAGAAACTTGTTTCAATAGCTTTTAAAAATGTGGCATGAGCTTGAGCTCTGTTGATAAAAGTAACAGAAGATGGGATTTTGAAAGGAGTTATCGAGCTATTAGGAATAGTAGCTTAATGACTTAAGCAGCACTCATTTACCAACATACTAGTGATGACATAATAAATGAATATTGTTAAAAGTTATAAAAGTTTGAATTTTAATAAGTTATGTTAGTAAGCTATGATATAAGAGAGCTTGCTAATGATATAAATCATGTTGAAATAATAGGCAAAAGTGTATATGTAGAATAATAACCAAATTATATTGATTGGTAGAGATTTTTAATTGCAAGAGTAATAAAGTTACACTATTAATAGAAGGTGTTCATTAACAATAGTAATCAAGTTTGAATAATTAATAAGAAGTAAGGAAATGAGAAATAAGAAGGCTACATCATTAATTAAAGTGGCGATAGATTAGCCCAAGTTGAAAAAAATAGAAAGTGCCCAAATTTTGATAGTTCGAAGGCAATAAATAGCCTAGATCCACCCCTTTGGGAGGCCGAGAGAACGCCCCCTCTCTTTATTTTTATTTACTGTTGAAGGCACTGCCTTTTTACAAGGCAGTGTTATGCATTGCTTTGAAAAAAGGCAGTGTTGTGTGTGCACTTCCTTCATAATGCAGTGTTGTGCATTGCCCTGCGAAAGGCAGTGCTTTTTCATTTCCTTGAGAAAGGCAATGCTGGTGCACTGCCTAGATTCAAGGCAGTGATGTGCACTGCCTCGGAGATGGCAGTGCTGATGCACTGCCTTAAAATAAGGCAGTGCTTATGCACTGCCTTGGAGAAGGCTGTGCTGGTGCATTGCCTTGATTCAAGACAGTGTTGTGCACTGCTTTGGAGAAGGTGGTGTAGGTGCACTACCTTGATTAAAGGCAGTGAGTGTTTCAGCACTGCCTTGTATGGGTAGTGCAAGCGGCACCGCTATGCGGGTAGTGCCAAGCGGTACTGCCATGCTAGCCATTGTAGCATTTTTGATCTAGGTCGGGGTCTGGTTTTGAGGTTTGTTCAAAATGATTGGACTCGAATGGCTTTTGTGTTTGTTCGGGAAAGCTATGGAATTATTCTATCCAGACGTGCACTTCGCAGTTGTAATGAAATTCAACAACATGGGGATAGCTTGAATCCAGATTGTCTATTTATGGATAGTCGAATGATATCGATTTTGTAAAATGAATCCATCCCACTGAGACGACATGGCCTGCAGACGTAGTCTTGTAGCAGGGGTGGAAAGAGACTAGAACGCCAGCCTAGAGTAGGTCATATACTGTTTTCTAGTATGATTGGATGCTACGATAAGTCCAATAATCAAATTTTTTTAAGGTATTGTTTTTCAACGGGGTACACATATAATTGTGGCTCTCGACAGATCTCTTTAGTGGTTGATGGCAATTCGACACGGGTATCGATCCTAGTTATTCAAGTAGCTTCGACCTTTGAAAATTTATCATATGCGATCCTTAAGGGGTCTTTGGGTATGGGTGTGCTTGGTTATATAACATCGTTATGGTTATATTTACTGGTATTTCGGGGTTTGTAGTTTGCAGGCTTGGCTATATATGTATATATTTGTATGTAATATCATTATGAATCTATCTTATATTTCATATTTTACCATGGATTGGCAGTTGTATGGCACATTTATTATGGAGTGTAGTATTACCCCTACACTTGTCTAAACATTTTGTTAATACTTAATATAGTTAGAACGTGTAGTTTTAACTTAAGATATATCACATAGACCCACTGCATGCTAGGATGTATACCTATATTTAGTTACAATATTATGAGGCTAGTTTCCCTCATCAGATATCTGTCTGACCCACATTTCCTCTCTTTTATTTCCTATTTGGAACTTATGAATACTCCTAGCAGAGCAGTCTGAGTGACAGGTTCATTTTGGGGATGGGCTAGCTGAAGAGCTGGATTTTTGGGTTATAAAGATATGCTTATATTTATGATGAGTCCATGTACGATTAAATTTATCAAACGTTCTACTTATGTAAGAGACTATGCATTGTATTGCTGTATCTATTCAGTGTTTCATTTGTATGGAGTTTATGTAGAGATTTATTCAGACTGTGGCTTTACAAATTTTATATACTCAGTTGTGTCTTTAAATTTACATGTATGTGTGTGTGTGTATCATTAGTTGGGCTGGTGTGCATTGTTTATGCCTCCATGTGATTTTATATATACCTATCAAAATTATATATTGTTGTTTTTCCGCTGCGAATTACGCAAAGGTCATGTCAAAATTTAGAGTTTAATCAAGTTTAAATTTATACGTCCATTTGTCTTTTATAGTATTTCAAATAGTAAAAGGCAGGTTGTTACATCGACAGACTATATTAGTGGTTTTGTTGTACCGGTATTTAGCAATAGGTGTGGATGGAGCATCGAATGAATAGAGGCAGGGATCAGATACATGCTAATTACTCCAGATAAGCAAAAACTATATGAGGAAGTATAGCTCGGCTTCAAAGTTGATAATATGTGGCAGAATATGAAGCACTCCTCGCAGGCTTAAGAATATATCAGGTAATATGGAAACTAATACTAAAGTTTATAGTGATGCCTAATTAGCTATAAATCAAGTGCAGGAGAATTACTAAACGAAAGAGCCTGCATTAGCCAAATACATGGAACTAGCCAAAAAGTTACCAAAGTAGTTTGAGTAGTTTGATATAAAGCAAATTCCATGTTAGAACAATTCTTCTATAGATTCATTGCCCAAAATTGCTAGTACTAAAGTAGCGAAGGAAATGAAAGCTGTCCTAAAAGGGAATCAAGCTGAAAAAAGCATCATTGAGGCCATCCAAATACCAGTTTGACAAGGGAACAACAAGCTACGGTCGGAGAAGCAAAAACTAAGTGACAGCTGAAAATCAAGAGCAGCCTCCAACTGTGTCTATCCCTCAACAGGCAGAGGAAGATGCATGGATGACTCAATCAAACAATTATTGATAAAAGGAATTCTACATCCACACAAGAATGAAGCCCATAAAATAAGATACCAGGCTTCGTACTTCTATTTTTTTGATATCATATTATATAAGAGATGTTACTCTACCCCTTATCTTATATGTGTTTCCAGTTAAGAAGGAGTATGAGTCTCGAGTGAAATACACAAAGAGCAATGTGGGGATCACAATAGAGGAGCCAAATTTGGCAAAGAAGGTGCTAAAACACGATTACCGTTGGCCCACCACACTTCAAGATGCATAGGAATATGTGAGAAATGTGATAGATGCCAGTGGTTTGCCAGTATCCCGAGACTACCTTCCTATGAGCTTATCCCATTAGCTAACCCATGACTGTTTGCCATATGGGGCACAGATTTGATAGAACCACTTCCCATGTCAAAAGGAGAGGCAAAATACGTCGTAGTGGTAATAGACTGCTTCACCAAGTAGGTAGAAGCAGAATCCTTAACTACAATCACTACAAAGGAGATAGTTACTTTTCTTATGAGAAACATAATTACAAGGTTTGTGATCCCCCATAAAATAATTTCAAATAATTGAACCCAATTTGAGGGTAAGGAATTTACAGAGCTTTGTGAAAGAAACAGAATAATAAAAAGTTTCTCCTCAGTTGCGCACCCCAGGTGAATGTAAAAGTTGAAGTAGCAAACAAAATCATCAAGAAACTACTCAAGAAAATATTGCAAAAGGCGAAAGGAAAATGAGTAGAGGAACTATCTTTAGTACTATGGGGTTACACGACATCGTCCATACTCCAACCAACTATATGCCTTTCTCCTTAACATATGGCTATGAAGCTATGCTCCTAGTTGAAACAATGGTTCCATGGCATAGAAGGATATCTAATATGGCATAATAAAGCAAGGAGTTAATAGAAGCTGCCCTCAAAAAGCTAGGCTTAACGAGAGAAACTTCTGCAAGGGAGACCTAGTACTACAAACGGTAGTGGTTAACACAAAGGACCACATAGATGGAGCTCTAGGACCAAACTGGGAAGGTCCTCTGGTTGTAGAAAAAGTCTTAGCTAATGTGGCATACTTACTCTCAAGAACTAATGGAAACCTAGTTCCGAGAACATGAAATTCCAAGCATCTCAAGCCTAATTTTGTATAAGCAACGTTATTTATATAAAAATATAGTAATTATCATGAAAAGTAGCAATATAATGAACTGAATGTAGGGATATTAGAAAGTCTGAACCAATATAGAAATTATTCTGTGTTATTTTTATTAATATAGCTAACAAGATTGAGTTGTAGCTTACACAACTCGGCTTCTCATCCTAACAATTACATTAGACATAAGGATGTTAGACGGCCTGAGCTAGTACAAAAAAGCATGCACATGGATTAAAAGGTTGTAAATGCATGACCTGATTCACAGTCAAAATATCAATCCATCCCCAAATAATGAGGCAGACCATGCCAAGTGCATGACATAGCATGAATGCCAAAGACCAAGTTCATAAAGCATGAACTGTGTAAGGAATCAATCAAATGTGGCATTAAATGTAGTATAGCCTACAAATCGGGTACGATTCTAGAAACTACATTAAGCTTGTTAGGTAAATATTAAAAATTGAAGTCTACTAATATTTACAGAAATCTACTCATATGTGCGTAATCCTCACATTTGTACACACATCATGAGTAAAAAATAAAATGACCATCATTCAAAATTACAACAAAAATCAAATTCGAAACTACGGCTTGTAGTAAAAAAAACTACATCACGATGCGAACCCACCCTTGGAAGAATCATCAATTACGATTCTTTCGCGATGATGAGACCTGCAGTAACCCAACGCAGGACGTTGACTAGAAACGCCCTACCTGAGAAGTCCTAGATAAGTTATTTAACTCGGTAATAACAATTGAGAAGCAATGAGGGGCGGCATTTCTAAAAGTGACTCTAGGAATGTAGTTCTCACCGGCCTAAAGGCCCCCTAGGGCGAAAGATAAAATACTCACAGTTATATAGAAAGGCTAAGTCAAGTTCAAGCCAAACGTGAGTAAAAACATCGATTGCATGCTTCACAACAATGTCTTCCATGACTCTTATCTTAACTTCCTAAAGTAGCAGAAGGGGTCCTAGATGATAAAGTAGTAGGAACTCGTTCAAGGTTTGCGAATCGGGTTAAGACTCTAAAGTCAATATTTTTTTTCAAGGGAATTCATGCGCTCCATAACCACCCTTCTAACCCATTCAATCTTGTCCAAAAGCGGATCCTTGGTCCTTTTAGTTGCTCTAGAATAGGAGCTGAAATGTTCCTTCGTACTAGATATAACATGCGAACTGCTACCCCCGAGACCCGTGATTCCTTTTTATAGCAATTTATCAACTCATGAAATTTGGCCTCATAATAATTCTTCAAATCATCCTTGCATTGGAGAACAACATCAGACTTTGTTAGGGGTCAAGGGTGTAGTAGAATCGTCTTCTTTACCAATTTGCTTAGTGGCCTATAAGACAATTCTTCAATTTTTTTCATTTAATACCTAAATCTTATCTTTGTATAAACTCTGTATATTCCTTTGGCATCTTTCAAAAATCCCTCCAGTGTTCAGTAATTCGAATCAAAGTAGACCTAAGTTTTTCTTCCACGTCAATTACCTCTAAACATCGCTTGGTGATGCTGAGCTAAAAATTAAACAAAGCTGAATAAGCAAAGTTAATTGAAAATACAAACTAAAAATAATAAGACACTTGGTTGCAAGGAAGTTCAATTTATAAAGCATCTTTACAAATATTTGAGAACATAAAGGAGTATTTTCTACAACATTATTTCACAAAAAAACATTTTAAATGATAATATCCTAATGTTCTGCCACAATTGTAAAATACCAAATTTAAAGGATGTTGGCCAAAGAATTGTCCGTTCTGATACGAAAAGTCACCCTAGGGTCGTAGTTGACGCCTGTCCATGGGTCCATCAGATCTTCCATAGTCACCATGAAGACATTCTCCTTCCTAAGCATCTCTTCATGATCAACAACTCGATCCTGCCCTGGCACGACGATGGGAGCTAATGTAGCACTAGAGGTGGCATGGGTTTCTTACAATTAATCTTCAAGTTCGAAAATATTAAGTATAGCGGTCTCCCATATTCACTCTAAAGTCTTTACTAACTCAACCCTTGTCTTTTTTGAGTCTCTAGAAAACCACTAAAATATTTAAGAGTATCTGCATTTGTCTTTATTAACAGCTACTTGTAATGGTTTTCCAGTTCTCTAAGCCTACCTTGATAGTGCAGCTCCAATTTCCTTTTCCACTCATCCGCCAATACGGCATCCATGCTTACAAGAGGAGCAGGGCCTCATACTCACCAAGTCCTTTTACCACCTCTCCTTTATTGGTATCCCATTTTTCTCCATACCATCGAGCAACTTGAAGTGACATGGTCTCTATGGTTTTTCTCAAATCTTTAATCTCATCTTCTTATACAACCTCGAAAAGTGCTTCACTTTCCTTCAACGCTTGTTGTGGTTCCCCCACCATTGAATTTTCGGCACCAAGTTCATTGCATAGTGTGATATTGTATAGGTACTAGGGCACATGTGCACCCTTGGCTTTATCTAAGTCATAAAGAGCATTCTTTAAATCATTTTTAAGTTTTTCTATTGTGAGTGTTAAATGGAGTTTCCCTTCCTTTATGGTCACATAAGAAGTTGTCGCCTTAACCTCAAATTCGAGTATGCTTGAGTCATCTAAGTCATAGATACATTGAATTTTGAGACTATATTAGTTTTTGTAGAATGCCTATAAGAATGGGGAGAAGTGACCTAATTAAAAATCATCGGAACCAGTTTCAATGGAACCCAAATTCCACAAATTAAAACTAAAAAAACATATTGTATATTACAAGTTCAATACACGGTGTTCACCTTTTACCTAGATTCCTAAGCCTAAAGCATTCTCAATTAGGGCTATTAAGAGGAAAATAGCTACTCCCTATAGGGTAGCGCTAAAGGCGCAACGCAAAATCACTAAGAGCTTCTTTTTTCTTTACTACTTATTCAATTCTTTCTCCTGCATGAAAATTGCTGCTACACTAAGACCACTGTGATCTATAGTTTGAGTTTGAAGTTTTTCCATGTTGTCCTTCAAGAGTTTAGTAAAAATTGTTTTTTTTAAAAGACCACAAAGAACAAAGGAATAAAAACAACATGGTCATTCGAAGTGTAGTAAAAAGACAATAGGATAATTAAAGGAATTAGTCATAATAATACTGGAAAACGTATTCATTTTATTACATATTGAGGATATTGAAAAACAAAAGAAATAGCAAAATCATTTACAAAGGTTTAATTAATTACTTGGACTTGAGAAGTGGAGGTGGCTTTAGTCCCCTTAGACTGTGCATTCTCATCATCCTGCTGCATACAGGTGTCCTGAAAGGCAAAAGGGAAGCATTCTCCGCAGCCAGTTCTTTAAGCCCTATAATAAGCAAGGGATTTATCAATTTTTTCGGAGTCTGTTAAGAAATTAAGGTCAAACTCAGAAGCAGTATAATATAAGATGTCGGCAAAAAATTGATGCTTAATCATGGCGTACAACTTGTAAAGCACCAAGTAAGTTATTCGCTCTAGTCTGTCCTTAGACTCCTTCAACGGTTCCTCCTTCTCCCCTAATGTTTTGTCTTTCTCACCCAGATCTCAACCCTTTAACGCCAGGGCCTCCTTTGCTGCCTTGCCACCCCCTCTGCCTTTTCTATTTTATCTCATTGAACCCTGAGCTCTTTCTTTAGTCTGGTTTTCTAAGAAGTTTCCGCAACAAGGTCCACCTCAAGCTTAGCAGTACAAGTAGTGCATGAGCCATGCTCATCTTTCGTCTTCTTTCGAGCGTCGACTACCAATGCACTTACCTGTTACAGTGCAAGGATAGATAAGATAAGAATCGTAAAGCAAATCATCATTGAATATAGAAAAAGAAAAGGGTATGTAGGTAGACCACTGACCTCTCAAGATTGGAAGCAAGGTCTTGGAAGGAGTGCACAGGAAACAGAAGAGCGATGGGATAAGACTGTAGGGGTAGAGGCAATGTGGGAAGAATCATCCAAGGTAATGTGCCTTAACCTCTCTAAAAGGTCGGCAATATCACCCTTAGGGAAAGATAGGACGCAGTTACAACGATATCAAAAGGCCTAAAGAGGTGAGATAGGTAGCGCTTCTGAGGAGGGAAGAGAAGGGGAAGGAGGCGCATGCATTTTCTTGAGAGGTTGGTCAGAGGCTTCAGCGTTACATTTCTCTTCTTTTCTTCTTTCTTCTTTTTTGACGTCTCTACTCTCTTTGATGGGGCATCATCAAGAAACGCATCAGAATGATCACCAGCCATTTTACCTACATAAGAAGGAGTCAGGGTTGGTAATTATCCTTAAAAAAGCAAAAGGTAAAACTTCATTGTCCATCTTATTAAATTATACCCTTAGGTTCATCCGAAACTAACGATAATTTAAAGATGGAGCGAGAAAAGTTAAGGAAAGTGTGCATAAAGTCATAGTTGTGCAATTATGAGTTAGTAAAAAATAACTTTGTTTTCCTCTCATCTTCACACAAACTCAGGATGTCCTTCCTATGAGTAAAAAAAATAGAGTGATTAGGATGTGGATGGAAGGAAGAAGTAAAGTTATCTAAGTTCAAAATGGAAAATATTAATCATTCCAATTTTGAATTTTACGAGGGACGGTTATGTAAACCGACTTCTTTGCCTAGGCGTAATAAAATCCAAAATCACCCCAGAAGAACTCTTATGAATGTTAAATATGAATTGAAGTTCCTCACACGAAGGTGGAGAGTACTTCTTTGGGCAATCACAAGGGAATATGAAAGGGGAGCAAGTTGAATGAGAGCGATACCAGTGTCAATCATTCATTCGTGAAGAATTCGGTTAGGAGGAAGATAAAGTCCACATCGAATATGCTTATAAGTAATAGAAATAAAACCATTTGTGGGCATATAGATGCATTCATGAGACCCCGGTACCCTACCCACGTAACCCTCAAACCCAAAATGATCTACAATACCCTCAATTTTCCCTAATTTGGTTATTCTAGAAGGCAAGGATAAAGGAAATGTGGTCATATCGAGGATATCGAGTTAATTATCTTTTACCGCTAATATATAGAAAAAAGAAAACTATAAAAGAAAGAATGTCCTTACTTTCAAACTGAAAAGAAAAAATTCTTCGAAAAGGCGAGATTCAACTATGGTTTTTTCTTTTGAAAGCATGCAAAGAAATAAAGAGGAACAATGGGAAAAAAATATATGTACTTACCTTGATTTGAATCTCAGCCACCCAATTATAATGATGAAAGATATTCAAAATGTCGACTAATTAATGATTAGTGGGATTAACGCGAAGAACCATGAAAATTTAATTAAGAGTCAAAAAGACTAAAGTTTCAACTTTTAAGAATACTAGTCAATAAAGGAATGACACATGTAGATGAGCACCAAATATGAAACGGCAATAAATTCTTTTTTCCTTTTGAAGAATGAGGAATATAAGGAGTGATGGATTATTGGAAAATATGGATGTAGAGACAAATCCACACCAATCAACAGTTGTTGGGGACGTAGGGGCAAGTCTTACACCAATATTTTCAAACTTTAACAAAAAGAATTTGATGCAAATATAAAACTAAAAGAACTGCTCCCATAATAGAAGTTGTACTATGGAAAAGAAGTGAGAGTAAAAGTCCAGATATTGGTGCACTAAAATCCAAAATAGCAACAAAATATATAGACCATGCCTTTTCATTGAGCATCACTTTGGCACACAATACTGCACCAATGAGCTAAGGGGGTCGCAAAATATAAGAACTAATCTGAATCCTAACGACCACTTCGATAAGTAGAACTACAGCATCAACCTTCAATTACCAAACATTAAAATTGTACTACAATCCCATATAATGGGCCTTAATAAGTTCAAACTGAGCAAAAAATTTAAATAACAACAAGATGTATAGCTTGTGCCGTGGCCTTAAAAGTAGCACAAACGATATAGAACTGTGTAACAAATCCTAAGTAATTTTATGCGATAAGGATGCACCGCAATATTAAACTAACATCAAAGGAGACAAGGTTGCACCACAATAGTATACTAACATTAAAAGCAACAGGGGTACATCGCCATCCTGATTTGACATTGAAGTGATAAAATAGTGCTGCAATTTTAAAGAAGATACTACCCACAGATATAAAGACTCAAAGGATGCGGCTGTAGGAAAAAACTGCTCTACAACCATGATCTAAGGAGTTACCCCCAAAAAGCAAGCTAAGAAGCCATAATTTCATGTTCAAAGTCTCAAAACACAAGTTAAATACAAGGACGGTGGCATGGTCCTCTATTGACAAGGATAGCTCAGAATGAGTTAAAGCGATATGATCTCCCTTCAAGATGGCAATGCAGTTTTGTTTACTGATCCATATAACTCAGCCCTCTAACATTGTGTTTTGTTTCTATCTTTGATATACAGTATAGTATAGCTTCAAGAACGTTAGCGCAGTTCAGATGTTGTACAATATTGGCACTCAGCATAACACGGAGGTGCAGTTCTCGATAACCCATTCACAATAATAACGAAGATCTTGAATACACAAAAACATGAAGCTTTCCTAAAATAGAGGTAGCTTCTCATTGCAATTTCGCTTACACATATGTGTAATTCATCTCATTACTTCATGGAATCATTAAGTCACGGTTAATTCAAAATTGGAATTTCTCACTTCAATTTCAAGCTTCCCACCCAAAGTCAGAATTCACCAGTTTAAATAACAATCTCCCACCAATGACCACACTGGCAATCCATGTACAGTAAATAAGCAAAACGGATGATCGACATGTGGCATAATCCAAAGGTAGAAATTAAAAAAGTGAAAGAATAACGTCGACAATCCACGTGTACTTTTATGACTATAGCTGGGAGGAAGAGGATTTTTAGACTACTCTTTTTAGAAACACTAAAATCAAAAAAACTGCACTGTAACGACCCGGATTTTTGGACAACCTAAAATCACTAAAAACCATTCGTAAAA
Organism: Allium cepa; assembly: GCA_030765085.1. Taxonomy (NCBI): domain Eukaryota; kingdom Viridiplantae; phylum Streptophyta; class Magnoliopsida; order Asparagales; family Amaryllidaceae; genus Allium; species Allium cepa. Next base: position 9,553,240 of record CM060941.1, read on the forward strand.
GAATAAAACAAATAAATGACAATGACCATTATAACATGTCATAATTGATAAATATACATCATTACTATATGTATAGGATACAAATTTCAATTCTATAACTTATTATAGTATTTACGTGTGTGTGTGTGTGTGTGTGTGTGTGTTAGAATATGCTTTAATACATACCAACCTCAAAACTATAAATTTTAGTGATGTGCAACTCTGATGAGAAAGATAACGATACCCATTTCTGTGAACTCAATAAACAAGTCAATGCGAAATAAATTGGATAGCATGAAAGATATATCAACACAAAATAAATAGCAAACAATATACAGAAAAATGTTATATTATTATTGGAGCTAGATCACTAGCACTTATGATTTCCTACATACCTCTATCTAATTGGGTAGCCAGTTAGATACAGAATCAAGCCAACATAGTTCTCCTACCACAAATAGAGCTCAAAGAGCTTACGATGCATAAACATAAATATAATTTCCAAACTATATAAGAATGCAAATATAGCTCCCAAATCTACCCACTTAGACTTAACCCTTGCATTTAGACTTCTTAAATCTAATTAACTTTATTATATTTCAAAATATAATCCTTTTCCAAAATAATCTCTTTAAACTAAATTTCCAGTTTAATTTCAAAACCTTTGAAATAACAATATATACATCTTATGTACCAAAGCATTCTTTTTCTTCGGGATTGAAGTTTTTGAAACAATAACTTTTCAAATCTTCTTTGATCTAAAACATTTAGAACCAATGTTTATACCCAAAATATCTTTAATATTCAAAATATGGGAAAGCACTTTCATAAATATTCATTTTCAAAATATCTATATATTTCTTTAGAACACATTTCATTTGACGATATTTATATATCTTTTTAATATTATAATAAAATAATTTTATTATAATTAATTCCTTAACCGCTATTATATTCGAACGTTTTATAGTCAAATTGTGGGATACTAATAAAAAGTTGCTCGTTTTCAATTTATATGTAAATATCATCTACCATAATCAACTGTTATTGTTCAACACCTTATGGTCAAATTATAAAATTCCAATCATAAGGTATTGGCCGCTAAATTCTCAATATTATTTCTACTCATCCCATGTCTTGAAAAAGGAATAGCTCATAAAAATGGTCGGGCACATATCAAACAACCAATCAATGAAATAAACACAACAACAAATGGTAGTCAACACTTCTTTCTGTAGAATATTTATAAACACTTCTCTAACTTCACACATCACTCAACCAAGCATTCGTATACTAAATGTATCCTATGCCACTTATTACAAAAGATATACAAGTGATAGTAATTAATTTATAGTTGCATATTTACTTTTAAGAGTCAAGGTTTTCAAACTTAACTTTTTAATGTGTTGAGTTTACTATACTTGCATCAAACTTGCATATATGATATTATAATTGTAAATATCTTACCAGCATCTAGCCAAGTCCTAAAATCCATGTCCAAGCCCACCAAATCCAAAGCAAGAACCCTAGAACCTTCCTACCATCACCAAAAGGGAAGGATCCAAGACAAGCTCCACCTTTCTCTCTCATGCTCACGGTCGTACTCCTTATTGCCTCCATTCCTACAAATTATTCCTAGGAAGTGCCACGCTACTTGTTGGAGATGGATAAAAGATTAAGAAAGGGTAGTTTTAGTAGAGATTTGAGGTTGATTGGATCATTTCTGGATTTGATATGATTTTTGCAAGTTGCGGTATATATTCCGCCTTTAAAATATCGACCAGAAAATGATCTACCTCGCAACCTGATTTTGACAAAGATAACTATCAAACTAGAGAATGTGATACAAATGAAAATTATTTCTTTTGAATCACCATTCCGACAAAAAAAGAATCACTGAATTTGAATAAGAAATATGAAAGTTATAACTTAAAAACTGAGGGTATGTATTTCTAGAAGAAAATTTTGAGCTAGAAATTAACTTCTCTTCCAAGAGATTTTTTATAATCATCCACTCCGAATCCTTCAAAGTGGTCTAAATAAAAGTTCTTTCTTATTGAGATATTTTTCCAACGAAAAAAGAATCACTTGATTTTGATGAGTATTTTAAAAGATATGGTCGAATAAACTGGAGTGTTTTCTAGAGATTGTTTGAACTTGAGAAATTAGTTATGCCACCTTTTCAAATGAACTCTATATGTATATACACATATGTATGTATGTATGTATGTATGTATGTATGCATGCATATGTATATATATATATATATGTATGTATATGTATATGTATATGTACATATGAATATGTATGTATATATATGTATATATGAATATGTATGTATATATATATATGAATATGTATGTATGTATATGAATATGTATGTATGTATAGGCAAAACAAAAGCTTCCCAAAGAAGCTATAAAATCTTTCCAAGAAAATCTATCGAATAAAGCTTCTAAGAGAAGCTATTAAAGCTTCCAAGCAATGTTGTCAAACAAAGCTTCCAAGAGAAGCTATCAAATTTTCTAAGAAAAGTATCAAAATAAAGCGTTCAAGAGAAGCTAGTAAAACAAAGCTTCCAAGAGAAAATAAACTTTCATTATAAGCCATCAAAGCTTCCCAGCAACGCTATCAGAACAAAGCTTTCAAGGGAAGCTATAAACCAATATGAAATGTGTTTAAGAAGACATGAAAATTTTCTGGAGTTAGAAAGTCTAGATAAGGCCTTAATGAATTTTAGGCTTGTGAAGTACGTTGAGCATATGAAATTATTTTCAAAGAATATATATTCTCATTTTTAGCACAGAAATAAACAAAAATGTAGTATATTTCCTATCACAAACTTTGATTAATTGCTTCTCAAAATTCAGGGTTGTTACAATTACATATTCAAATTTCAAAACTCAAAAATTATGGGTTGTTACATTCTTTCCTCTTTAAAAGAATTTCGTCTACGAAATTCTATGGACCAAAAAATATAATGAAAGCCAAATATTTAACAGAAGTAAAATTGTGTATCCATGTGTGGTTTAGCTTAAAAGTGTTACCATTTTTCAAAACAATTTTGTAACGACCCAGATTTTTCATAATTTGATTTTGAATACTTAGTTGGTTTTAAATATTACATTTGGAATATACATTAATTTATGGACATGAAAGATTTTGGTGGAAATTATAGAATGAATTTAAATTTCAAAAATAACGATTTATCGAAAAATGGAAATAGTGAATAATCGGAATTTGAGTTGGATATGAATCGAAACGATTTCTAATGTTGATATAAATTCGAATTGAATTAAAATTAAGTTAATAAGTTTTAAAAATTGGAATTTCAAGTGATTTCGTCAGTTTTGGAAATCATCGGATTTAATCGACGCGTAAAAATAGCTATCAGGGGCACAGTCTCGGAATTCGACAAAACTAGTTCCATTGAATCTGTAATAGTGTATTATTATCAGATTTCAATTTGTGTAATATTTGTAGTTACTGTTTGATCACACAATCTAGAAACGCTTGGAAATAATTTAATTGAATTTAATTCAAGTAGTCAATTTAAAAATCTATCTTCCACATACGATCGAATGAAGTGCCGAAACTTATTCCATTGGGTTCGGAATAAGGGTATAACATTAGGAATGCCAGGCGGCATGCCTCAATAGGGATTGTAGATTTTAGTTACCTAATACGAGATAATTTTGAATATAAAATATAAATGTTGAATCACAGCTACCTTAACCTGTACTCGAGCCACCTTACCCCTGAAAATGCACCACCCTGCTTCTGAATTGAGCCGCCTTCTCCTTTATTTTTAAATCGCGAACATTATTCTCCTTCCTCTTCAAATCAAAACCAGATCGAATAACGAAATAAAAGGAAGCCTGTGACTGAATCGCGGTAAGGGTGCGGCATAGCTAGGGAAAACTCGAGGGGAGTGCGTGCGTGCATTGGTGATGACGACGGCAAAGGGAACTAGGTGCATGACAGGGGAGAAGCGTGAGCAAATAGGGTGAGGTGACTTGGTCGGTAGTTCAAGGCGATTGGGGCGACGTCGACGTTTGAGTTGAAGAAGATCGGAGGTATGGAGATGAAGCGCGAGCGCATGGTTCGCGCGTGGAGGCGCCAGCGATGGAAGGAAGTGTCGATGTAGGGTTCGAGCCTGGAATGCGTATGCGATTTTCTTCTTGGGGATTAAGGTACCGTAAGTAATTTTAATTAACTACTATGATTAAGGACAAGCATGTAATTAGTTTATATTATTATTAATTTAAATATCGAAAATTTGAAAAATTAATAACTTATCCATTCGACGTCAATTTGGAACGTGAAATTTTGCTTTATGCTCGTGATGACAAATATTTCGAAATAAAACTGGTTTGGAATTTTTCAGAGTCAGTTGGGGTTTTAGGGAATTTAAAATCGAGATGTTCGGCAAATTAAAAATCAAGGTGAGTAAATCTCACTCTTTTGGATAACTGGTTTAATTGACTGGATGAGTTTATATATTTATCGGTTGGAGGGATCCAACTGGATTTCTCAAAAATGTTCGATTTAATTTCATATATCATATGATTGGTGTGAATAATCCGATATAGATTATGTGATGATTTGAATATTTGATGCTATAATAGCACTGGCCTTAATTTTGGTATTTAAAATACCATAAATATTATTTTTAAATTTAAAGGAACTAAAAGGAACTTTGAATATAAAAATATTTGTATTGGTGTTTGGATTTTTTTAAATAAATTGAGTTAGAAAAATATATTTGATTTCGATTGTACTTAACTATTCGTAAACTGTTTTAAATAGAGAGTTTTAAAATAAAGTATATAAAGGGATTTTTAAATGAGATTTTTGAAAATATGGATAAGGAGTATAAATAAGTATTTAAAATAGATTTGAAATATAAATGGGATTTATTAAGAAATGGATTTATAAAAGGAGATTTTATAAATGGGATAGTTTTACAAACAAGTGAAACTCAAAAGGGGGTTTATAAATTTATAAACGATATTTATAAATAAGGAAAAATGATATCAGTTGATAAATTGAAAATATAAATTTACAATGTGAATTTATAGTGAATTATTGGAATCGTTTTTGGAAAAAATAGTGTAATCTATTTTTGAATGTGAGAATGATTATGATATTGAGATGTAGTCGATGTGATATGAATCGAGAGGGATTTATAAATTGAAATTGGAATATTAGATTTCTAGAATAATTTTTGTCGAGAAATTAAAATTGTTTTAAAATGGGATTTCTAAGTAATAGACTATATAGTTAAAGCTGTTAGTATTGAAATATTTTGAAAAATGGATTATTAAAATATTTAATATTTATTGAAATAAATTCACATTTTATAATAAGCTTTGTAAATTATTTAGTTATATTTAAAATGAATTATCGATGTTCATTTAAAGTGTTTTAATATTTTAAATAATTCCTTAAATATGTTTTTAAAATAAATTATTATTCTTTTAAAATACTTATTATATGTATAGTTTTAAAATGGTTGAAATTTATTTATAAATTCTCTCGAGATTTGTAAACGGGGTTTACTTGTCGGATAAGATTTTATAAGAGAAATCTTATAGTGAAATTCTGGAAACTAAAGGAATTTCCAAATCGTTGAAATGAGAGAACTTCGAAAAATGAATTAGGATTCATAAAAGAAGTAAGAAGTGGTGGTTGGAATTATAGACAAGTGAAATCGATTTGGGAAATTTAAAAGGAAGTAAATTAATGAATTCCAGAACTTATAGAAATATTAGGAATGAGTTAGGAAATTTACAAATAAAATTTGTGAAGGTTTTTTATAAATAGGAAATAAATAGAGTATTTCTTAAGTGTTGGGAATAAAATGATTTGGAAAAAATATACTTATAAAAATTTCTAGTATGGAACTAGGAGGATTTGAAATATTTAACTAGAAGATCTTCGTTATAGAAATATTTTTAAAGTGTTGAATTGTAAATGGAATGGGGAAATATTTCTAAGTATTGATGTGCTTTGAAAATATTCCGTTAAGAATATAAGGATTTTGAAATTGTTTTCAAATATTGAAACACTGGAAGAGATTTGGATATATATCTGTATAAAGATATTTTGAAATGAATATTTTGTGAAAAATTATAATATGGGCCTAGTGACTGCTTATAGATGTTATTTAATAGTTAAATAACCGACTATTAAATTTGACCAAAATTCGTTGATCGTTTCGAAGAGACCAGGATCAGATTTAATTATCCAAAATCCACTTCGATCTAATTTGTGCGTTACGAATTGTGATATCTCAAAGATAATGGACGGCACCCCGGTAGCCCAGTCATTGTATGGAATCCAATATCCACTATGAGCCTGTACAGTTTTGATTATGCGCCACTATGTTGAAATGTGAGATGTAAGCATTTCAGTTGTTTTCTAATTTACTTTTCATAGACACTATTAAAATATCAAATGATTTTGACATAAAATGTTTTGGTTATCGTAAGGTAAAAACCCATCATATTTATTTGTGGCGTGGTCTTACGAGATACCTTTGTTTTCAAAAGATGTTGATAACTGAAATAAATTCAAATTGAGTGTATTTTCTCACGTTGGTTTTTGAAACTGACTCGGGTGTTATTTTATTATAATGCTCGGGTCAGACCGAGTATTACTGATTTAGGTTAGGATGCTATGAAGCTCAGGAGACGAGCTGGAGGATTCTCAGGCGTATTCTACGTATTTGATCATATGCTACTGTGTGTATATGTTGTATATTCAGCACTTGTGATGACAAGTTATAATAATTGTCCATGTTGTTTGATTATTTGTTATACTCTGATGATTGTATGAATATTAATTGTTACAGTTTCTGTTTGTATAAAGATAAGTTATTATATATTATATATTGTTCCGCTGTTATTATGAGATTTTGTATTGTTGTTTCTGTTTCTTCTTCTACCTTTTCTTCTTCAACCCTAATAATTCATGTTTCTGTTCAATTTGAGTTGGACACTGGTAATTTATTATCGACTCAGAGGGTATAGAGATACAGATCGCTACATTTGGTATCAGAGCAAGGTTAAGCGGGAAACTTGGCTTTGGTGGGGATTACTCATGAGTGATAGGGTCAGTAGTACCCTAGAACGAGTTGAATGTATTTATAAAATATGAGCGTGCATTTGTTAGTGGATATTAATTGTTTTATATTGTGCTGGTTGATTTATCGAGTGGCCTATAAATTCTGGTCGAATAGTAGGATGCCACAAAATCGACAGGAGTTTCTCAACACCTGAACAGAGCAATTTGACACGGTATTGTTTTAAAATGGGGTAAATGAAATAATTTTACCCAATTTACGTTTTCATATAAAAGAAATAATTTTCTACATATTATTATAGTATATTGATGTGTCTGGATGTTAGTATTATAATCAAAACAGGATTATAAAATTGAAATGGTTATATTTAACCAAATAGAATTTGTATAAGAATGATTTGTACAAATGAGCTAAACTAAAATTTGATTCAAGCCAAAATTTGGGAATTTGAATTCGTAGATGTTTGGAAATGTTTTCCTAAGACATTTTGAAATAATGATGGAGATATTGTTTTTGGAATAGAAAATGCTTTAAATTGAGTTTAAAAATGAATTTTGAAAGCAATAATGCACTGAACTCACTTCAGTCGCTGGAAAATAATTTTAGGGATGACTACAACATCTTCAATATTCATTTTCGAGTTTCTAAGTGACGAATTGCTATAGTAATTGCTTTGCATCAGATTTTTTGGGCAAACAAGTTTTGTTTTAAAATTCTGAAAGGAATTGTTTTGGGTAAAACAGAGTCTGTTTTAAAATTTTCAAAAGTAATGTTTGTGAAAAATAAGTTTTTAACTTATAACTTGGAATTGTGAGTTTTAATATGAAATTAAAATTTAATTTATGCAAGTTAAATAAATTTAATTTGTAAAGAAATTTGTATGGGTTAGAATTTAACTTAAGCCAAGTTAAATAAAATTGGATTGGATTAGAAATGATATCGAATGGAATTGAATATAGAGTTTGAATTATTAAGTGGCTATATAACTATAAATTATATTACAAAATTTGGACTGGAATAAAATTTAAGTGGAAATTTATGGAACTATGAATAAATAAGTTTGAATAGCTTACAAAGTTGGAATTAATGGAATAAATATATACTTAAACTATAAAGTGATGTAAATCTTAAAAATTTTAAATGTGAATATACTCGAGTAAGCATCGACAAAATGGAATCTGATTGAAAATTTAATCTTGAAAAGAAGAATTGGACTTAAGTAAAATTAAATGGAACGGAAATTGATTACTGTAAAAAAAATAACATTATTCGCCTTGCTAAATCAACTAATCTGAAGGTTCAAGATTTCAGTGGTGAAACTTAATATAGGAAGTTGACGGCTTATTATATCAATTGTTCTATTATCACATGTTTGCTGACTAAAATATATTTAGAATAAGAATGCAATTTTACATACGTACTTTTGGTCACCATATGATAGGTTAAAATGATGAATTTGTAAATGATAGTGTATAGAAATATTTACAATTTGTATGAGGTCCATGTTCTTTTCAAGTATGAACACAATACAAAACTAAAAATCAAGAAAAATGAACTTTGAATACTAATGTGATCATTTACAGCTCTTCTTCATGTAGAATACAAATAGTTTCATATATTTGGGTTCCAACAATTGCAGTTCTAAATACATGACAGTTTCGAATATATATAGTATTATATATATGGTTTTAAGTACGTATGTGATTTTGTAAATAAAGATTTTGAATATATGCACAGCAGGCTTCAAAAGTACACGGCGTTAGGTTACAAAGTTTTATATGTATACGTGTTAATTTTGAACATGTGCGGTTTTATATGTACCAGGTTTGAAAAACTAAAAGTTTTGAATATATAAATGTGAATTTCTAATATATGTAGTTTTGTACATTTCAAATCCATGTCAGTTTTGTATAAATTAAGTTTTGAGTATATGTAAGATTAGACATATATTAGATTTTGATGTAATATATATGAATATATAACTGGGTTGCTGAATATACCAGTTTCAAGTATACAAGACCTTTGGAAGTATAAACTGCGAATAAATGAAGCTTCATTTCTTCATGTTTTGAAAAATGGCAGAGTTTTGGAATATACATAATTTTGTATATGTAAAAGTTCATAAAATTTTAAGTGCATATGGTTTTAAATGTAGATAAAGTTTAAAATATTTATGCACATTTTAAATATAAATGGGTTGCAATTGTTTTGTTTTGAATAAACATAAAATCGAATATATGGTATGCAAATCAATTTGGAAGTGAATGATTAAATGTTTGAACCTTGTGATTATTGATAAATTCATTTTATAACTTGTTTGGTTATGAAATCTATGTGTTTGCACTAGTTAAATAAATGAAATGTTATTAAATTTCCATATTTTGGTACTTACATGTTTAAAATAAGTAAGTACAAGTACAAGGAGGCTATTGGGATAGATTTGAGTTGCGTAATTGTATATAAATTAAGCGAACTCGCTTAATAACGCTAATGTAAAGGTAGCATTCGAATTAAATACAGCAATGAAATAAATATTGATATATACCATGTGGATCAATGTATATATTTTTATCATTTTTGTCATATTGCAAAAGGCACTCCATACAAGAGAGACTCTGCCAAAAAATTCGAAAATTTAGGGTATTAGAAATTTTTGAAAATATTTGTTAACTAAAAAGTTGATTTTTGAATTGAAATTGAAATAAAAGGTTTTGAATTAGAAGTGGAAATTAATTGTTTTGGTTAGAACTAAAAGATTTGGGAAAATGGAATATCGAGTTTAATTAAGTGCGTTTTTGAGAAGTAATGGGTTTGGGGCATTTTTTCTGCCTTAGTAATTTCGAGGACGAAATTCTTTTAAGAGGAAAGGAATGCAACGACCCGGATTTTTCATCTTTTGACTTTGAATATTTAAATAGTTTTAAATATTGGATTTGGAATATAAATAGATTTGTGGATATGAAAGATTTTGATGGAAATCATAGAATGAATTTAAATTTCAAAAATAACGATTTATCGAAAAAGGAAATGGTGAATAATTGGAATTTGAGTTGGATATTAATCAAAATGATTTCTAATTCTGATATAAATTAAATTTGAACTAGAATTGAGTTAATAAGTTTCAAAAACTGAGATTTCGAGAGATTTCGTCAATTTTGAAAACCGTCGATTTAATTGACGCGTTAAAATAGCAATATAGGGCACAGTCTCGGAATTCGACGAAACTAGTTCCATTGCATCCATAATAGTGTATTGTTATTAGATTTCAATTTTCGTAATATTTGGAGTTACCGTTTGGTCGCACGATCTGAAAACGCATGCAAATAATTTAATTTAATTTAATTTAATTTAAATAGTCAATTTAGAAAGTTATCTTCCACATACGATCGAATTAAGTCCTGAAACTTATACCATTGGGTTTAGAATAGAGATATAACATTAGAAATGTCAGATGGCATGCCTCGATAGGTATTGTAGATTTTTAGTTACCCAATACGAGATAATTTTTAATATAAAATATAATTGTTGAATCACAGCCACCCTAACCTTTACTCGAGCCACCCTACCCCTAAAAACATGATACCCTACTTCCGAATCGAGCCACTTTCTCCTTTATTTTTAAATCACGAACGTTTTTCTCCTTCCACTTTAAAATCTAAAATAGATCGAATAACGAAATAAAAAAAGGGGAATCTCGCGACTAAATCGCGATGGGGGTGCGGCGCAGCTAGGGCAAACTCGAGGACAGTGCGTGCATACGTGGGTGATGACGACGACGAAGGGAACTAGGTGCATAACAGGGGAGAAGCGTGGATGTGCACGGGCGAATAGGGTGAGGTGACTTGGTCGGCAGTTCAGGGCGATTGGGGCGACGTCGACGTTCGAGTTGAAGAAAATTGGAGGCGTGGAGACGAAGCGCGAGCGCGTGGTTCGCATGTGCAGGCACTCGCGTGGATGCGCCAGCGATGGAAGGAAGTGTCCATGTAGGGTTCGAGCCTGAAATGTGTACGGGATTTTCTTCTTGGGGATTAAGGTATCGTGAGTAATTTGAATTAATTACTCTGATTAAGGATAAGCATGTCATTAGTTTATATTGTTACTAACTTAAATATTGAAAAGTTAAAAATTCAATAACTTATCCATACGAGGTCAATTTGGAACTCGAATTTTCGCATTATGCTCGTGATGACAAATACTTCGAAATAAAATTGGTTTGAAATTTTTCGCGGTCAGCTTGGATTTTATAGAATTTAAAATCGGGATGTTCGACAAATTAAAAATCATGGTGGGCAAATCTCACTCTTTTGGATAACTGGTTTAATTTATAATAATTAAAATTAATTATTGATTGACTGGAGGAGTTTATATATTTATCAGTTTGATGCCATATTATATATAGTAGTATATATATTAGTAGCTGGATATATTTCCTGTGGTTGGAGCGGATGAGACCCTATGCGCCCCGCATAAAAGCGAATGGCCCTATATTACCGCGATATCCCCCCTCAAAGCAGGATCGGTATTTTATGTTATCTAACCTCTGTGGATGCAAGGAAACGAGTTGGAGAGACCCAACTGGATTCCTCAAAAATGTTCATTTTAATTTCATATATAGTGATATATGATTAGTGTAAATAATCTGATGTAGATTGTATGGTGATTTGAATGTTTGGATGCTATAATAATACTGGCCTTAATTTTGGTATTAAAATACCATAAATATTATTTTTAAATTTGAAGGAATTAGAAGAACTTTGGATATAAAAATATTTATATGGGAATTTAGATTTTTTTAAAAAGAAATTGAGTTGGAAAAATATATTCGATTTTGGCTGTAATTAACTATTCGTAAACTGTTTTAAATAGAGATTTTTAAAATAAATTACATAAAGCGATTTTTAAATGAGATTTTTGAAAATATGGATAAGGAGTTTAAATCAGTATTTAAAATAGATTTGAAATATGAATGGGATTTATTAAGAAATGGATTTATAAAATGAGATTTTATAAATGGGATTAGTTTTATAAACAAGCGAAACTCAAAAAAGGTTTATAAATTTATAAACGATGTTTGTAAATAAGGAAAAATGATATCAGTTGATAAATTGTAAATATAAATTTACAATGTGAATTTATAGCAAGTTATGGGAATCGTTTTTGGAAAAAAAATAGTAGAATCTATTTTTGAATATGAGAATGATTATGAAATTGAGATGTAGTCGATGTGATATGAATCGAGAGGATTTATAAATTGAAATTGGAATATTGGATTTTTAAAATAAAATTTTATCGAGAAATTAAAATTGTTTTAAAATGGGATATCTAATTAATAGACTACATAATTAAAGCTGTTAGTATTGAAATATTTCGAAAAATGGATTATTCAAATATTTAATATTTATTGAAATAAATTCACATTTTTATAATAAGCTTTGTAAATTGGTTAGTTATATTTAAAATGAATTATCGATGTTCATTTAAAGTGTTATAATATTTTAAATAATTACTTAAATACGTTTTTAAAATAAATTATTATTATTTTAAAATACTTATTTTATATATATATATATATATATAGTTTTGAAATTATTGATATTTATTTATAAATCCTCTCGAGATTTGTTAATGGGATTTATTTATCGGATATGATTTTATAAGAGAAATCTTATAGTGAAATTCTGGAAACTTAAGGAACTTCCAAATCGTTGAAATAAGAGAACTTCAGAAAATGAATTAGGATTCATAAAAGAAGTAAGAAGTAGTTGTTGGAATTATAGACAAGTGAAATTGATTTGGGAAATTTAAAAGGAAGTAAATTAATGAACTTCGGAACTTAATCCGTTAGGAATGAGTTAGGGAATTTACAAATAAAATTTGTAAAGGTTTTTGAGAAATTTGTAAATGGAGTATTTCTTAAGTGTTGGAAATAAAATGATTTGGAAAAAAATATACTTAATAAAATTTCTTAAGTATGGAACAGGGAGGATTTGAAATATTTAACTACGAGATCTTCGTTATAGAAATATTTTTGAAGTGTTGAATTATAAATGGTATGGGGAAATATTTCTAAGTATTGATATGGTTTGAAAATATTCCATTAAGAATATAAGGATTTTGAAATTGTTTTCAAACGTTGGAATACTGGAAGAGATTTTGATATATATCTGTATAAAGATATTTTGAAATGAATATTTTGAAAAATTATAATATAGGCCTAGTGACTGCTCATGGATGTTTTTGATAGTTAAATAACCGACTATCAAATCCGGCTAAAATTCATCGATCGTTTCGAAGAGACCGGAATCGGATTTAATTATTCGAAAACTACTTCGATCCGATTTTTGCGTTACGAATTATGATATCCCAAAGATAATGGAGATGGTGATCTTGAAGGAGATTCGTTTTGTCCAAACACAGGACAACTTGTATGGATGAATGCTATCATTGCATCATTGCTTGAAAGGCAGTGTTAGCATTCTAAGAATGAATGTTATCTGAAAAGTAAAACGTAGCCTCAAGCCTCATTAATCGGGATTGACTAAAACAGAGGAGATGCAGCAGGGCTAGTGGATCGCAGCCAAGTATATGTTATCACTTATCTAGATGCCCTCGAATATATTATAATAATTATGGATATGGTTGTGCATGGAAAAGAGAGCGCTCGATTAGGGTGGAATCACCTGGGGTGATAACATATTCGGTACTATTCAGGTCAGGGGTAGGCCGGTCATGTGTTGGCAGGGGATCCATGCGAGGTCCTCGGTACATTTTCCTAGAGATGTACTGTGACGGACGATACCCCAGTAGCCCAGTCATTGAATGGAATCCAATATCCATTACGAGCATGTATGGTTCTGATTGTGCTCAACTATATTGAAATGTGAGAGGCAAGCATTTCGGTTATTTTCTATTTACTTTCTATAGACACTATTATAATATTGGATGATTCTGATATAAAATATTTTGGTTATCGTAAGGTAAAACCTGTCGTATTTATTTGAGGCGTGATCTTACGAGATACCTTTATTTTCAAAGGATTTTGATAACTGTAATAAATTCAAATTGAGCTTCTAAAAATCTAACAAATTCTGCGTTTCACAACTCCAACTCAATCGATTTGTTCCTTTTAAGTGGACGACGGTCAGTATTTCCAAATAATCATGATCTTTCTAGAGAAATTAGGTCGCTCCCTGTGCTTGAATTATAAAAATTCATAATTTTTGTCTTGTTCTGTTGCGCAATCATGAACTTATTTGGATTCTTCCATTTTGTAGAGTGAAAAGAAATTCAAAACACTCTTGAAATTGGATTCACTATACCATAAAAGCTATTTCACGGTAGCTCTCGGTCGTTGCTAAAGTATTTCCCAACGGCCTAAAGCCGTTGCAAAATAGAGAGTTGCAATAATTTCAAAAACGGCTTTGGGCAATGCTAATTTAATATTTCGCAAAGGCTCAAATCTTTGCTAAATCTAAAATTTTACAAGAAAAAGATCATTATCATGTAAAATAAATGATTTCCATTGCAAACAGAATAAAACAACATCCTAGCTTGACCTTTAATTGTGAATATATCTTTGTACTCATCTACGAACTCCATAAGACTCACAAACTTTAAACCCTTATACAAACTCAAATCAATAATAGTGACACTTAAAATAACCTTCACTCTCTTTCTTTTCTCCTCGTTGGACTTAAACAGCTTAGCTCTTTCTTTAGAAAAATCACAAGAACTTATACAACTAAAAGAATCATCATCACAATTGGCCAATTTATAACTTAGTATATACTCATGCAGCATGTCTGTCTCTGTATCTTTTCAGAAATAAAAGAGATCTAGCTTTGAGTTCAAGTGTTATTTCTTGCTCAGGAGATATAGAAAGTGCAGAGTTGAGGTGTGAAAGTGATGCATTAACTTTTGATTTATCTTGTGTTAAGATCAAAGCTTTTGCTTCGATATTTATATTTATTTTAGCTAAGTTGATAATTGATTTCATGTTATGAACCTTCCAAAATTAGTATCGATGGAATGCTAAATTTGATGAAACCAAGATTGTTTGGTTAGAAATTTAATGATTAATTTTTTTCTCAAATTGATTGACAAACATAAATTTTGCTTCAAACTTTTGTATGTATACTTTTGATAGATTATGGTTTATAGTATTTTTGTTGATAACTAGTTAATTTCGATTAATTTAAATATTAATTTTCGACCTATCAATGATTATGACAAATTCATTTTGTACTATACATATGATTTTCATTTCAAATTCATTTTGCAGTATTATTTGTAGATAATTTTGTTATTTATGGATTAAAATAGATACTTTTGTTAATTGGTTAAGTAATTTTAATATATACTTATGTTAGTTATGTAAATCATTGTTTATGATAATCTATTTAGTGTTTTTTGAAGTATATGTAATTGTAAATTAGCAATTATCTTGCACTTCTTTTCATTATTATTAGCACATTATATTTTTCTATATTTTTATTATTTTATACTGTTTAGAGTTGCGCAAACATCAACCAAAACACACTAAAAATAAAATAGAAAGATGCTATTAATAAAATTTTCATCTAAAAAATTAAATAGAAAGTTCAATTTGAATGCGGTTAATACTACTTTATTGATGAGAATGAAGAAATCAAAGATAATACTACTCTTATTATTATGAAGAATGTTTTTTTTTGTTCCTCTACTTATTATTGATAATCTACAAGTATTATTTTGATGCTTTATTTTTATTAATTTCCTTAATACGTGTAGGGCCTTGGTTTATAATTGTGACATCTCGCACCAAAGCCGAATCACTTAACCACTTGGACAATGGTGCTTGTCAAACACGACCAACTTTCCATTTGGTAAAACAACTAAAATGTTTTAAGTTAGATTACTAAATTTCAGTAAATATCTGTCACTCTGAATTTAGATGCCTCCAGCACAAACATAACTTCATGATTTGCCGATGTACATTGGATGGACAAGAAAAGGATATTTGTAGAGACAAAGAAATATTATTGGTTGAGATTAATTAAATGATCTAGCATGATTATTTCATTGATGAAAACTGTTAAATTTGCAACAATCAGTAGAAAAAGTAAAAACAATTCACCTCGAAAATAATATTAGTGCAGGTCATGATGAACAAAATAAACAAAAAAATAATATAAGCACAAGTTTTGGTTTAAAAAATTACCAACTATATATAGTTGCTATAAACATATATATGGGCCATATTTATCAGGCATGCAAAGAATAAATAGCATTAAAATATAAGTTATGTGATTAATCATATTAAGCACCAAATCCAACAATCCTGCAATTAAAACTCAACTTGTGTTGACTAACACAAGCGTATATGTTGATCTTCATTAAATAGTATAGTTGATCTTCATCTTCCAAGAGCTCTCATTTTCTTTATTGCTGTGAACCTGAGATCACCTGCATATCATCCACTTGCTTTCGCATTCGAAAAGAAAATGTTTATATTTCAGTGTTAGCACAAAATATGATATTACAGGGGCATGTAAAGTGTAAACACTGTAAAAATGCCTACATCATTAACTGTAGATGGCATTTTATATACCCTTCGATAAAAATGATGAATGGAAATGTTATCACATCATTGCACTCACCTACATATATTAATTTTGATCCAACTTGATAAAATAACGGTTCTTTATACCTAGATTAATTCATGTTCTTAAACAAATAAATATTACCATATTGAAGAATAACAGACAGAAGCCTCCAATGGAAAGAACAACTGCCAAAATGGGGTGTTTGTTCGATTAAACCCTAATTCTGAATCTGAGCTAATTATTATAGCAGTACAAGGAGATGTTAAGAGAGCACCGGTGTATGCGGCTATAGAAGAATTGATTGGGGAGGACATCGGTGGTAGGTGGTAGATTTTTGGTGGTAGGGGGCGGATTTTGAGTGGAAGGCGACAAGGATAGAACTAGGGGTTCTACACGGGGGTGTTTTATTTTTAGGCATGGGTGTACGCTTTATCGGTTCCAACTTTTGAACTAAAATGGTAAAGGTTTGCTGCGGGTCGAGACCGTTGAAATTTACGACGGCCAGAGCCATTGCGAATCTACTGCAAATACCCAAAAATACCTATATGGCGTAGTGTCAGATGGTCTTATTGACCATGCTAAGTCTTGTGCGCTTCTTCCGACTGATTAACAAAATCAAAAATATATAAATAAAATATAGCGGAACAGGTTTCCCTTCAGTAACATCCTTTTAAAATAATTTTTTTGCAAATCTTTTTATACAACCAAAACTGGTTATATCTGTAGAGCATTATTATGTAAATATACATATCATATAATAAATGAACTATCTATTCAAACATTATAGTTTTGTTTGGCTAACTATTACCTTTAGCTGACTCGGGCCTACTAGAAAATACATCAAACTTTATCTAACATCTGTTAGACACTCCTCTTTCGGACGGTCTGTCCTTAACTATCTGTTAAATTCTTCTCTTCTCGACCGTCTATCCCTAACTTAACCTCTCCCAGGGTCGCTCGATCCTAATGGTTTTTATGAGCTCACTAATAACCTATCTACACATATATTCATTTTGGTGTGTAATCATAATTTTAGTCTTATCTATGACCAAGCCCTACAAACTGGAATGTTGGACAAAATTAGCTGAGCCTAATAGCCAATGTATAGGTCGCGACCATATACAAGTCTAAATCTGGTATTCTAATATTTGAGTCATTTTACTTAGGGATCCTTCCCATAATTTTCCTTGAATACCTTTTCAAAATGATTCAAAATCTTTAAATCAAACTCAAACAAGAAAAATCTATATATATTCTATGTTTTACTCAAAATCACATTGCCATGTTATACACACACACACGCATACACTTTACTTAAATTTTAGTTGATGAAAACATTTAAACCTTTGAAAGTCCCCCTTTCGAATCTATTGAAAGTACCCCTTTCGAAACCATTGAAAGTTCCTCTTTCTAAACCAAGTAAAACCCTTTATTTAATCTAGGTCGAAAAACCAAAACCTTTCTTTCGAAACCACTTTCGAAACCCTTCCGAAACCATTGGAAATTCTTCCTTTTGAAAACTTTAAAAACCTTAGAAGTCTTTCTTTTAAAACCTTTAAACATTGCCTTTCGAAAGCTTAGAAAAACCTTTCCTTTTAATCCCTTCGAAACAACTAAAAAAACATTCTCTTTTGACTCCTTGGAAACCATTGAAAAACCTTTCGAAATCATTGGAGAACCACCCTTTGAAATCTTCATTTAAAACCCTTTCGAATGCATTAAAAACTCATTTAAGTAAAGAAGTGGTGGTGTCGAAACCATCCCTTCGAAATCATTGGAGAATTGGCCAAATTTTAGAAAACAAAATAACCCCTTTGAAACCATCTGGGCCGAAAGGAAGAAAACGACAGCCAAAAGGTTTCGACTTAGTCGAAATCAATCATTTAAAACAAAAGCACAACCCAATCGAAACTATTTCTTTAAATCCATTTGACCTAGTCGAAAGAAAACCAAGTCGAAAGCTACTATTCGAAAGCAAGCAGGCGCATTTTCTTTTAAAAGCAAAGTAATGCCTCAACCCCTTTGGAACCCTTGGTTTCGACTCTATACCTTCCGCCTACATCCAATTCACTACGTACTAGTTCCCTGATACCATGTGCATTGGTTTCAATAGCGTTGAAGGCGAAGATAAGGAGGCGGAACCTGGTACCAAAAGCATCTAAACAGTAAAAACCATGTATATTAGTTCTTTTTAAACTATTTCTTTATACATAACCTGCCTTGTTTGTCAAATTGTGATCGGTTGCAAGTTTCTCTTTTCTAAAAGTACTGCCGACTTTTCAGAAATAAAAAATTAAATTATTTTACAAAATTCCCCTTCTTTTTATAAACATATAAAACGTTTAAGTCCCGTTCCTTAAATAATTTTATATATCCATTCAAACACTTAAGAAAATTCTACAAAAGTTTCAGAAAATCAATTTCAATATGTTTTATAACATATATAAATTTAAAAATCAAATAATTAATTATTTAGCCGTAAATAATTTTATAACCCAATAAATTATTTTCTTCACTGGAAAATTAATATAAAATCCATATTGATTCAGAAAATTATGAAAATTGAAACTCATCTCTAGAATATCATTTTTGATCTAAATATAAATTCGCAAGGCATTTGAATGTCATTAAATAGGGTTTTCATATCAAAACATGTCATAAAATCTATGTGAACCACCATAAATCATCAACAAGTATATATAATCATTCCACCATTCAAAAACATGGCAAATCAACGCAAAATATTTCGGATTTCATTTTAAAAAGGGAAACAAAAGAAACATGAGATGTAAACATTATTCATCTTAGCTTTTGAGATTAAAGAGATTGAGATGTGAATAGAATTGATTTGATTAAACTTCTTCCTTGGCTTTTCTTAATCTTCCTCCTCTTTCTCTTGTTAATGGTGGTCAGCCTTAAGCTTTTAAAATTTTTAACAATTGAAAATGAACGTGTATAAGATACATGGCCAAGAGTTTAGGGTGTAAGAATGGTCTCTTTCCTATTTTACCCCTCATCTATTATATTTTAACTCTTATTTTAATTCATTGGTTAGATGGCACAACCATCCCTTAATAAAAATCAAATCTCAATCCCCTAATCAACACACTATTTTATTTAATTTAACTAATCAAATATCCTAAATAATGTTACCAAAAATATGGGGTGTTCAAACTTCCCTCCTTAAAGAATTTCATCCTCGAAATTATGATAATACGACACGGAATTAAAGAGGTAAAACATACCATCAAACAAGTCAGGATAAGTATCTCTAATCATGCTTTCAGTCTCCCAAGTACAGTCTCTCTTATCGTCACTCTACTGAACTTTCACTAATTTAACTGTCTTGTTTCCGAGCCTTTTCTCATCTCTCGCAATAATATCAATTGGCTTTCTAACTAAGATCAAGTCCGGTCCCACTACCAAATCCTCTAACACAGTCAGTGCTATAGCAGTGTCCAGGTCTCTAACGCACTTTCTAAGATGAGAAACATGGAAAACATTGTGGACTTCTACCAAACTGCTTGGTAACTCAACTTTATATGCGAGTTTCTCGATGCTCTCAACAATACAAAAAGGCCCAACGAATCTCGATGCCCACTTTCCTGATCTTCCAAATCTGATCACATCCTTCATCAGTGACACCTTACGAAAACCTGATCTCTTACTGAGAAATCTAAATCTTTCCTTCTTTTATCTGCATAACTCTTCTGCCCAGACCGAGGCTCCTTCATCCTAGCTCGAATGAGATCTCAATCTTTTCAGTGGCTTCTCTAACCAAAACTGGACCAAGAACTAACATATCCCCGGTCTCTAACAAACATATGGGAGATTTGCCTGGCCTTCCATACAAAGCTTCAAATGGTGTCATCCCAATACTAGTATGATGACTGTTGTCATATGAAAACTCGACTAAATGCAGATGGTCTTCCCAAGATCTCCTAAAATCTAATACACAAGCTCTTATCAAATCTTCCAAGATTTTATTAACTCTTTCTATTTGTCTATCTGTCTGCGAATGGTAAACGGTACTCATCTTGATCTTGGTTCCCATAACTTCCTGTAGACTCTTTCAGAACTCGCTAGTGAATAAGGAATCTATATCACTAATTATACTACTAGGAATTCTGTGCAGTCTAACTACATTCTTCATAAACAACTTCACCAATACAGGTGTCGTTCTGGTTGAGTTAACTGGAATGAAATGGGCACTCTTGGTCAATCTGTCCACTATGACCCATATACTTTCATTTCCTCTATTTGACCTTGGCAACCCATCAATGAAATCAATAGAAATATAATCCCACTTCCATACTGGAATATCTAACGACTGAAGCAACACACTTGGCTTCTGATGTTCAGCCTTTGCCTATTGGCAATTCAAGCATTGCTTTACCCATAAGCCAATGTCCCGCTTCATATTTCTCAGAAGTAACTCGTTTTCATATCCTGATACATCTTAGTTCCTCCTGGATGAATAGAGAACTTCGAACGATGGCATTCCTCCAAGACTTCTTTCCTTATGTTTCCTACACTCAGAATACAATCTTTCTTTCTTTCTCAACCACCCATTTTGGTCATGACTGAAACCTTTGAAGTCATCGCACTCGGTTCCATCTCTTAACTTCCTGATCCGTTCAGTTAATATTGGATCTTCCTCCTGTTTAGAAGCAATCATTTCGATCATCACTGGTCGAACTTTCAAATAAGATAACAATATGGTTTCCCTACTAGACCCAACCTCAGATTTCCACTGCACTCTGCAATTTGCTAATGCTTCCAAATCTTTCCACTCAACAATCATCGCCAACACTGCATTCTGATGTTTCATGTTAAGTGCATCTGCAACCTTGTTGTCTTTTTTCCAGTGTGTACTCAATCCTAAAATCATAAGAGGCAATAAACTCTAACCACCTCTATAGTCTCAAGTTCAGCTCCATCTAAGAGAACAAATATTTCAGCGACTTATGATCTGTATATAACTCAAATCTCTCTCCCAAAAGTAATGTCCCCACACCTTTGATGCAAAAATCACTACAACCAATTCTAAACCATGAGTCGGATATCTGACTTCATGCGATCTAAGCTATTTATAAGCATAGGCAATCACTTTACCTCTCAGCATCAGCGCTACTCCTAACCCTGTTCCATATGCATCTGTATAAACCACCAAATCCCGATTCCCTTCTAGAATAACCAACACCCGTGCATAAGTCAATAAGTGTTTCAAACTTTGGAATGCTTCCTCACACTTACCGGCCCACACAAACTTCACATCCTTGGACATCGATGTTGTTATTCGCGAAAAATCCTTAATGAACATCCGATAATAACCCACTAATCTAAGGAAACTCTTTATTTCAATCATTGTCCCGGGTCTCTTCCAACTATACACCGCTTCAATCTTAGTCGAATCTACTAATAACCCTTTCTCTGCATCTACATGACCAAGAAACCTCACTTTCTTCTTCCAAAAATGTCATTTCAAAAACTTCACCTTCAGATGATGCTGCCTAAGGGTCTCAAGCACCACTCTAAGATGAACTTCATGCTCCTTCTCATCCTTAGAGTATATTAAAATATCATCAATGAAAACCAACACAAACCTATCCAAATGCTCTTAAAAAAATAGGTTCATCAAATCCACAAAGAATATCGGCGCATTAATCAGTCCGAATGACATAACTAACCATTTGTACGATCCATATCTGGTTCCAAACGCCATCAAAGGTATACTATCTTCTGCTATTCTGAGCTGATGGAAATCAGTTGCCAAATCTAACTGAGAAAATATCCTGGCTTCACTCAACTGGTCAAACAAATCGTCAATTCTGTGCGATGGATATCGATTCTTTATCGTCCTCTCATTCAACTTACAATAATCGATATATAGCCTCAACGATCTGTCCAACTTCTTAGCAAACACTACGGCCGCTCCCTAAGGTGAACTACTTAGTCTGATAAAGCTCTTAGCTTCCAGATCCACTGACTGCACCTTCAACTCCCTCATCTTTATAGGGGTCATCCTGCTTGGCGTCCTACTCACAGGTTCTACTACAGGAATAAAATCTATTCGAAACTCAATGGCTCATTTCGGTAGAAATCCTACTGCAGGCTCAAAAACATCCGTGAATTCTCTAACCATGAAAACTCGGCTCAGCTCATCTTCCAATTTCATAACACCCAACAAAGCATTCACCTCACTGCTAGAACCTTCTACGGTATAAATAATCATGTTGCTACAATCAGGATGCCTAAGTGAATTTTCCTATCCTTGCAAAATATCCTAACATCGTACTCACTTAACCAATCCATACCAAGAATAACTGCGAACGCTACAAAATCAAACACATGCAAACTGCGAACAAAAGCATGACCTAACAAGTCAAACTCTAACTGGTCACATCTCAACTACCCTCCTATTGGATTCACAACCCGTAAGGAAGTAACTAAATATGTGGGTTCTAGGTTAAGCTTATCTATCAAACATCTAGATATAAAAGAATGTGATGCACCAGTATCAAATAGAACGCTAACAAACATACCATGAATTTGAAGAGTACCTCCTCAAACTGCCTCTCCTTTCTCCTGAGCCGTTGGCTTCGAAGCAGCAGGCTTCAATGCATACACCTTACCCTTTCCATCCTTAGCGGGCTCCTTGCATTGATTCTTATAGTGGTATATCCGATCGCATTTGAAGCATCTGACATTCTTTTTCCTAGCCACTTCTTTTGTCTTTCTAGTACGACACTCGTTAGTGAAATGACCATTCTTGTCGCACTTGAAATAGACCACCTCAGACTTCCCCTTCTTTGCTGCTCTACCCTTTTGACCATCATTCTTATAAAAGAACTTTCTCTTCTGACCTTGCCCAACCTGGACTTCTTTTACCTCATTCTTATGCTGACAAGTAAGCATCTCCTCGTGTCTCAATGCCATCTTCACAACCACATCACAGGGATCTCTAATATGCGGTAAGGTAACCTTGGTAAACTTAGGCTTCAATCCTCTCCAACTCTTCAAACCTGCTGGCATACTCCAGAATAGTCATCTGTCCCTGTTCTAGCTCAGCAAACTTCCGGATCAAAACAGATTGCGCTATCACCGACATGAACCTCTCTTGGTACCTTCTTTTAAACTCTGCTCATGTCATGGTCTCCTTGTCCACTGCCACAGTCGCACTATTCTACCAAAATAAAGCATCTCCCTAAAGCTGTCGTAATGCCAACCTCCTCTTCTACTCATCATTAAGCCTCAAGTCTGCAAATATTCTCTTACAATGCAATAACCAGTTTTCCACCTCAACATCATCCTCGGTTTCGATAAATGGCTTCCCTTCAAGCTTGTTACAATCTCCGCTCAACTTAGCATAATCGTTACTAAATGGAGCTTCTTGAACTCCTCCTCCCATTACACCAGCAGCAACTCTCGCTTGCATCATATTCATGAAAAACTAATACATAGCTTCCATTCCAACTTGCGAGACTACAGCACCCACATTCTCTGCTTGTGCCTGACCTTGGGTCCTCCTCGTATTAGGTCTGGCATTCCCATCAGTGTCTTCCCCTCCTGGGTAAACTCTTCCTCTTCCATCATCCATATTTGTATTCAATCCTCATGAGATATAGAAAAATAACCTAATAAAGATTGGAGACTAGGGATAAAGCGTTTACTTATATATATCAAATATAAGTACATTACTATAGCATTATCTCATACCCCAATCTTACTTTAATTCCTTAGGATTATGTTTTAAAAAGCATATTTAGTTTAAAGTTTTTCATAAACCTATGCTCCGATACCAAGTTGTAACATCCCGTATCTGGAGGCCAAAAGCTAAACGCTACAGATGCTGCAGTCATTCATCGTTTTAACTTTTGATGACAAAATACAGTAATGCTAATGGTATCCATAATATCAGAAGCGCTTGAATATGAACAAAATCACAGATTTTCAAAAAACAACATTTTACTGATTATATTTCAAATCAAATTCATATCCAAGTTACATAATCTCATAATCGTTTCCTAAGTAAAGATCAAATATAATTATACAATAATACGCCAAGAGCGAATATGACGGTGCCACCATGGTTGAACAAAGTCAGTATAGTCATAACTGACTTAATATACATAGCAGAATCAAAGAAAAATAGACTATAACTCCTAATTAGCTATCTGTCAGTCACTCACTCCTCCCCGAAAGCTTTATTCGCCAAAATAACTAGAACCTGACAACCTCAACCCTCAGCCTATTCAAATCAATTTTGAGCACCCGAGAGTTTAAGGGGAAACAAAAACTTTAAGCCAGATATAAAGCCTGGTGTGAATAATACTATACATCTCGATCATTCTATGTTAAGTGAGACCATACCGCTTAGCGAAATGAGTTTCCCCTCACAAACATCCTTTTAAAACATATATTCTGCAAATCTTTTCCTACAACCAAAACCGGTTAAATCTGTAAAGCATTATTATGTGAAAATTCATATCAGGTAATAAATGAACTATCTGTTCAAACATTATAGTTCTGTTTGGCTAACTATTAACCTTTGGCTGCTCGGGCCTACCAGACAGTATATCAAAATTTATTTAACATATGTTAGACTCTCCTCTTCTGGATAGTCTGTCTTTAACTATCTGTTAAATTCTTCTTTTCTGGATGATCTGTCCCTAACTTAACATCTTCCAGGGTCACCTGATCCTAATGGTTTTTGCGGGTTCAACAACAACATATCTATTTACAAACATATATTCCTTTCTCTGTGTAATCATAATTTTACTTTTACCTGTGACAAAGTCGTACAGTTTGGAATTTTGGACAAAATTAGATAGGGATAATAGCTAATGTATAGGGCGTGATCCTATACCAGTCCCATATGGTATTCTAATATCTGAGTCATTTTACTTAGGGATCCCTTTCGATAATTTTCGTCGAAAACCTTTACAAAATGATTTAAAACCTTTAAATCAAACTCAAACAAGGAAAATCTATATACATTCTATGCTTTACTCAAAATCACCTTGTCATGTTATATATATACATACACTTTCTGCAAATTTTAGTTGATGAAAACATTTAAACCTTTGAAAGTCCCTTTTTCGAATCTATTGAAAGCACCCCTTTCGAAACCATTGAAAATTCCTCTTTCTAAACTAAGTAAAACCTTTTATTTAATCTAGGCCAAAATGCCAAAACCTTCCTTTCGAAACCATTCTCAAAACACTTTCGAAACCATTGGGAATCCTTCCTTTCGAAAGCTTTAAAAATCTTAGATACCTTTCTTTTAAAACCTCAAAGCATTGCCTTTCGAAACCTTAGGAAAACCTTTCCTTTTAATCCCTTTGAAACAACCAGAAAAACATTTCCTTTTGACTCCTTAGAAACCATTGGAAAACCTTTCTTTAAAACCATTCGAAATCATTGGGGAACCACCCCTTCGAAACCTTCATTTAAAACCCTTTCGAATGCATTAAAACATTAACCTTTCGAAAGTCTTTGTCTTCAATTCAAAACATGTGGAAACCTTTCGAAACCATTCAAAAATTTACTGCTTTGAAACCGTTTCAGTCGAAACCATTTGGATTATGCCTTCAAGTAGAGAAAAGGATCAGAAACCTATTAAATTCGAAAGCATTCCTTTCATAATCATTCCTAAATAAAGAAGTGATGGTGTATAAACCATCCTTTCGAATGCATCGGAGAAGTCGCCAAATTTTAGAAAACAAATAACTCCTTCGAAACCATCTGAGTCAAAAGTAAGAAAGCGAAAACCAAAAAATTTCGACTTAGTCGAAAGCAGTTGTTTGCGCCAAAATTGGTCACAAACACCCAATATCGTGAAAGCACCCGTTTATGAACACAAATCAGCGACAATCAACACAAAACTCAGATTTAAGCAATATCGAACACAGCAATTCACAAACAACAATCACAAACACAGGATTTATAGTGGTTCGGCGATCTTGCCTACGTCCACTCTGAAGCTTATGTCTTTATTGATTCACTTGATGATTTCAATCAATTACAGCGGATTACAGTTGATAAATGCTCTGAAATCTGATTACAACAGCGATAATGAAGAGTAGAATCGAATCCGGCAGAGTCTGGACGTCGAATGGCCAAAGATCCCCTTTCTGTAGGCTTCAGGGTACTATTTATAGGCGTGGGAGGCCCAGATCCCGCTCAAACTTCGGGAGACTTTTTCTGGCACGTGAGTGGGCCCACGCGACCGACCCCACCAAGTTTCGGCTCGATCTGTGATCGATACGAATTGATTTCGTATCCATCAAGAATTAGTCCAATCGAGCTCAATCTTGGCAGGAACATGCTTTAGCTTGTTCTTAAGCTCTCCTGAAAATTTCATTGCATTTGGCCTCGTGGTTTGGGAGATATGATCGATACGAGTTGATATGTTTCGGTTGGCTGTTTACTTCGACTCGATCACTTCGAATCCATGCGTTCGAATCGATGGGTGCACGTGGTTCTGTAGTGACGTGGCGCGCGCTCCTCGTATCGATCCTACTTTTGCTCCGAGTTGACCTCTTCGTATCCACGAATTTCGCCTTGTTTGTATCATGTGCCACGACCCAGTTTGCATCGATGGATTCGAGTCATGGATCGATACGAAGGGGATCGAGACGTACCGAGTGGATACGATCAAGGCAGATTCCATGGATACAAAATAATGATCTGTCACTCTTAATGGATGTGAGGACGATTGATACGAAGCAGTGCTTGGGCACGAGACCGATCGATTCGAAGTAGGGTATGTCGATGGATTCGAACTGCTCGGACTCAATGGATACGAACGTGCTGAGTGGATGTCCATCTGATTGATTCGAAACCGATCGATTCGAGGTGATCGATATCACTGCTAATCGACTCGAATGTGATCGATTCGAAATACATGGAGCCTGATGGATTCGAAATGGACATCTCCTCCACATTTCGATGGATATGAACAGCATCCTTTGGCTAACTTGCGTCGATCATATCTCGTTCATACGAACTCCGATTGACCTGAAATTTGGAACGCTGGCTTTCATGGTTTTGCTTGTCATGTCTTATCAATTGTAGCCTGATCCGGGCACGAACAAAATTCGTCGACATCCATGGTGAAGCAAAGTACAACCAATCTTTGAGATGAACTGTCTTTGGTTTTCGACCGATCTTTTGGTATCACGGCTTTGCCAAAAAGCGGGATAACATTTGCACCCCCAAAACATGCCTTGCGATAGGAAGGTGTGTTTTGTAATGCCATGAGCTGGATGTTCATACCCTGTCAACAACCTGTAAAGAACTTGATAGTTTCATATGACCTCAGATGACGATCGTTCGGGATTGTGTGTCATTTGAGATGAATCGGGACCGTTCGCGGTCGATGCCGTTCGCGGCGAAGGATGGAATAGGACCATTCGCGGTCGATACCGTTCGTGGCGAATAATGAGATGGGACCGTTCGCGGTCGTATGCCGTTCGCGGTCGTATGCCGTTCGCGGCGGGTATCGATCGTTCGCGATCGAGTGCCGTTCGAGGCTGATTGCGACCGTTCGAGGTCGGACATAATAAGTGAATCGTGACCATTCGTGGTCGGGTGCCGTTCGAGGCAAATTGCGATCGTTCGCCATCGTGTGCCGTTCGAGGCAAATTTTGATCGTTCGTGATCGTGTGCCGTTCGAGGCAAATTATGTGTGCCCGGAGGGGACTTAGTATTATCGATGCCGGAGTTCATGTTCGGGGGAGCTTCTGAATCAAAGACTTTGGCGGTTCATCGCCATACAGAAGGTGCTCGTGGACCGTTCGCGATCCAACGGGCATGCAAATAAACTCTTTCATAGAATTGTAAATATCAAAGCAATAATTACACGAATCTCACAACATAAATGTCCAAACAAGCAGAGTCTAAATGTTCAAATCAAAATTAAAGCAAAAGGCAAAATGAAGATGTCAAAGCGTAAACCCTCACTATAATGCGGTTGGTAGTCATTCAGAGCATGCCTATGGATCGTGCGCGATCGCTCACATGTGTAAATGATTTAACCGTGTTAGTGAGAGGTTTACAACTTGTTCATCGTTATTTTAATCGATCAATGGATAATCAAACGGTTCCCCGATTCAGGGTCGCCTCTAGCTGATGTAGACGGTGGTCGCTCTGGTTCCACCGTCGGAGTTCGCCTCCTCACATACTAAATGCCTACAATCATTAGTGTTATGACCGTTCAATTCATGAAATACACAAAACTTATCTGATTTTCTTTCGTCAGAAGTTGGATCCCTCCGCATCGGTTTACGATACGGAACCTGCTCTTTGGTATCCTGATAGATTCGCTCCAAACTCTCATTCAGCTCAGAGTAAGTGGTGAATCGCGGCTCCCTCCGTGGCTGCTTTGACCTGTCACCGTGATTCTCAGTCTTCCTTTTTCTTTCACTAGTCTCTGCACCCTTTCCAAGTGTATTCACGCCTTTGATTGTAAAAACATCAATTCCCTCTCCTTCATCTCTTTCGGCGTTCGCATCCTCCAATCGTAAAAACTTTTCCGCCTTATGATAGAATTCTCCTAGATCCACAGGTGGATCTTTAGTTAATGAATTTTTGAACTCTGTTCCGTCAGCTATTCCGGACACAGCTGCCATCATAACCATAGATGGATCTGGTCGATCCACCGATGCTGCTGCCGCATTGAATCGCGTCAGAAAACTCCTTAAAGTCTCTCCAGCTTTCTGCTTTAGAGTTGCCAAAGTCATCACATTCTTGGGTCTTGCAATGTGAACCCTGAATTGCCTCATGAATCTCTCAGTCAAACCTGCCCATGTTCCTATGGAGCCGCTCTCCAGCTGTCTAAACCATAACGCCGCAATATCTACCAAGTACAATGGGAAGCATCGGGCCATAACCTCCTCTGATGCCTCCAGCACCTCCATATGCCTCATATATTTCATCAGATGAACTGTAGGATCTGTCCTTCCATCATACATATCTAGCGATGGTAGCTTAAAATCTGGTGGGTTCCTTGCTCGCCTGTTTGCCGTAGTAAAAGGGCTCCTATTAACATCCTCTAAATCTTTGTTTACTAATCCGCCTCTCATGGCTCGCCTAACCATCTCCGCCAACTTGTCATTGTCTCCAAGATGTAATCTCCGTCTATCACTTTCGACCTGCCCCCCGAGTTCATGAGGGAACTCTGGGATATGCCCCCTTAACTGAGCGTTCACCCCTCTGCTACTCCCAGGTTGCACAGATGCTCCTCTCTCTCTCCGAAATTGGATCAACATTCTCAATGTGTGTGCCTCCTAGTTCAGGTGCTATGCCGGGTGGTCCTGCTCCGTTCTGAACTCCATCCGCTTCTTTTTTCTGTGCTCCAAGTTGTCCTATCTGTTGAAATAAACTCTGGATCAACTCCTCGTGTTTCTTCATCATCGTCTCCATCTCGTCCCTAGTGATGAAGACCGATGCTTGATTCGCCCTTGAAGAAGCCTCTTAACTTCCTTGGTGTTCACTTCTCTCTGGCCTTTGTCTTTTACTTGTTTGTCTCGTCATGGTTCTTAGATCTAAATTCTTAAGTCTTCAAATTCAACTTCTCCTGAGTTCAACTCTCAATGAAAGCACCAAAATGTTTGGCCAAAATTGGTCACGAACACCCAATATCGTGAAAGCACCCGTTTATGAACACAAATCAGTGACAATCAACACAAAACTCATATTTAAGCAATATCGAACACAGCAATTCACAAACAACAATCACAAACACAGGATTATAGTGGTTCGGCGATCTTGCCTACGTCTAGTCTTAAGCTCATGTCTTTATTGATTCACTTGATGATTTCAATCAATTACAGCGGATTACAGTTGATAAATGCTTTGAAATCTGATTACAACAGCGATAATAAAGAGTAGAATCGAATCCAGCAGAGTCTGGACGTCGAATGGCCAAAGATACCCTTTTGCAGGCTTCAGGGTGCTATTTATAGGCGTGGGAGGCCCAGATCTCGCTCAAACTTTGGGAGACTTTTTCTGGCACGTGAGTGGGCCCACGCGACCGACACCACCAAGTTTCGGCTCGATCTGTGATCGATACGAATTGATTTCGTATCCATCAAGAATTAGTCCAATCGAGCTCAATCTTGGCGGGAACATGCTTTAGCTGGTTCTTAAGCTCCCTTGAAAATTTCATTACATTTGGCCTCGTGGTTTGGGAGATATGATCGATACGAGTTGATATGTTTCGGTTGGCTGTTTACTTCGACTCGATCACTTCGAATCCATGCGTTCGAATCGATGGGTGCACGTGGTTCTGTAGTGACGTGGCGCGCGTCCTCGTATCGAACCTACTTTTGCTCTGAGTTGACCTCTTCGTATCCATGAATTTTGCCTTGTTCGTATTATGTGCCACGACCCAGTTTGCATCGATGGATTCGAGTCATGGATCGATACGAAGGGGATCGAGACGGACCGAGTGGATACGAACAGGGCAGATTCCATGGATATGAAATAATGATCTGTCGCTCTTGATGGATGTGAGGACGATCGATACGAAGCAGTGCTTGGGCACGAGACCGTTCGATTCGAAGTAGGGTATGCCGATGGATACGAATGATGGATTCGAACTGCTCGGACTCAATGGATACGAACGTGCTGAGTGGATGTCCATCTGATCGATTCAAAATCGATCGATTCGAGGTGATCGATATCACTGCTAATCGACTCGAATGTGATCGATTCGAAATACATGGAGCCTGATGGATTCGAAATGGACATCTCCTCCATATTTCGATGGATACGAACAGCATCCTTTGGCTAACTTGCATCGATCATATCTCGTTCATACGAACTCCGATTAATCTGAAATTTGGAATGTTGGCTTTCATGGCTTTGATTGTCATGTCTTATCAATTGTAGCTTGATTCGGGCTCGGACAAAATTCATCGACATCCATGGTGAAGCAAAGTGCAACCAATCTTTTAGATGAACTGTCTTTGGTTTTCGACCGATTTTTTGGTATCACGGCTTTGCCAAAAAGCGGGATAACAGCAGTCATTTAAAACAAAAGCGCAACCCAATTGAAACCATTTTTTTAAATCCATTTGACCTAGTTGAAAGCTAACCAAGTCGAAAGCTACTTAGTCGAAAGATAGCAGATGCATTTTCTTTTAAAAGCAAAGTAATGCCTCAACCCCTTCGGAACCCCTTGTTTCGACTCTATATCTTCCGCCTACATCCAATTCAGTACATACCAGTTCTCTGAAACCAATTGCATTGGTTTTGAAAGTGTCGAAGGCGAAGGTAAGGAGGTGGAACCTGGTGCCGAAAGCATCGAAACAGTAAAAACCATGTAGATTAGTCCTTTTTAAACTATTTCTTTGTACCTAACCTACATTGTTTGTCAAATTTTGTTGGTTGTAAGTTTCTCTTTTCTAAAATTATTGCCAACTTTTTAAAAATAACAAAGTGGATTATTTTGCAAAATGCTCCTTCTCTTTTTATACATATATAAAACATTTAAGTCTCATACCTTAAACAATTTTATATATCCATTAAAACACTTAGGAAAATTCTACAAAAATTTCAAAAAATCATTTTCAATATGTTTTCTAACATATATAAATTTGAGACCCAAATAATTAATTATTTAGCCGTAAATAATTTATAACCTAATAAATCATTTTTTTACTTGAAAATTAATTTAAAATCCACATTAATTCAAAAAATTATGAAAATTGAAATCCATCTCTAAAATATCATTTCTGATCTTAATCTAAATTCGCAAGGCATTTGGATATCATTAAATAGGGTTTTCATATCAAAACATGTCATAAAATCTATAAGAACCACCATAAATCATCAACAAGTATATATAATCATTTCATCATTCAAGAACATGGCAAATCAATGCAAAATATTTCAGATTTCATCTCAAAACTGAAAAAAGAAGAAACATGAGATGTAAACATTATTCACTTTAGCTTTTGAGATTAAAGAGATTGAGATATGAATAGATTTGATTTGATTAAACTTCTTCCTTAGCTTTTCCTAATCTTCTTCCTCTTTCTCTTGTTAATGGTAGCCGACCTTAAGCTTTTAAAATTCTAAACAAATAAAAATGAACGTGTACAGGATACACGGCCAAGGGTTTAGGGAATAAGAATGGTCTCTTTTCTATTTTACCCCTCCTTTATTTCATTTTAATTCTTATTTTAATTCATTGGTTATATAGCAAAGCTGCCCCTTAATAAAATCAAATCTCAATCCCCTAATCAACACATTATTTTATTTTATTTAACTAATCAAATATCCTAAATAATGTTATAAAAAATATAGGGTGTTACACTAAAAGTGAAAGTTGAAACCAAACTTACAATATCAAAAGGGGCAATACCGCTAAGTTGTTTTTTCTCAAGTCTGATTAGTGTTGCCAAGTTATTTTGGCATGCAGGGTTCATTATCCGATAACCTCCTCTCAAAGAAGCCTAGGTCCCCTTTATTGGATTAAGCATATTATAGAAGTCGGGAACTATTATCCAAAACTTCTCACATTTCATGTTGTTCCCTATGATATTATCATTTGACATTCTAACCTAACATTCAACAGGCGATACATGCTGCTGCGGAGTAAATTTTACTTACTTCGTTCTTCCCCCATTTTCTTCTGCATCATCCCCACTAGCTTCAGCTTCAATGTCTTTAATTCTAGCTTTCATTTCCAGCTGAAGTTGATCCCCTATGAAGTTCTTCAAACATGCTACTCAAGGACTTCCACTTCATTTTCTTTTCGTTGTACTCCGGGCTTAAAGCAACCTTTGTTTCTTCCACACCATCATTATTGCCTTTATCAAAAAAATTGCTTCCACCCCTTCATCCTCTTTTTCATCGAAACTACCCTCGTCTTCATCATCTACATTGGTAGGGGCGTTACGAGCATAAGAAAACTCCCTTTCTAGGTTCTACATAGCTTCTTAATCATAGGTTTCTAATTGCTATGCACTAAGGTGATGTTGTTATTGTTGATCATCTTACATCATCAACGACATGAAGGTTGAATGACCTTTATACACGCCAACTTGATGAGTGGTGGGGCAGTGGTGGTAGTAGGATTAAGGTGTGGTAGAATGATAGTAAGGTCGTGGATGGTGAGGGATGCTAGATGGAATGTGGGGAGAGTAAGGTTGAGTACAGTGCATATTTTGATACGACAAATAAGCATTCTCATGCTGTGGTAGAACTATCTGTTATTGTTTGGGAGGGCAGACGTTGGAAAAACCGGTAGAAGGGTATGAAAGATTCAGTGGTTGATTTTGAGGAGTGTAGTGGCTCTTTTTAGTTGTTGTTTTTTGCTTGTTCTTTTTGGGGATGGAGACATTATGTAGTAAGAGGATGAAAGTGAAGAATTTTGGTGTAGGGGATGGAAGAAGGGATGGTAGGGTGTATATGGGGCAGGGATAAAAAATACCGCTGGAAACTAGTCGTCGGTACTAGAACGTTGGGAAATT
The DNA here is from genome assembly GCA_030765085.1 of Allium cepa. Classification (NCBI taxonomy): domain Eukaryota; kingdom Viridiplantae; phylum Streptophyta; class Magnoliopsida; order Asparagales; family Amaryllidaceae; genus Allium; species Allium cepa. The sequence continues at coordinate 9,587,376 of CM060941.1, forward strand.
AAAATGGTGAAGTCTTTGTCGTTTTTTGTAAAGCAGCGTAGTCTTTGCCATTTTAATTAAAATAGCAAAGTCCTCGTCATTTTAACTATAAATCGGTAATCTCTTCGGTGTGTTAAAATCTAGTCCCATGTTCAGTTCATTAGCCATAAAATAACCTAGAACTGGTCACGACCAACCGAACAAGCCATACATTGTTATGTGGGGGCTAGTTTTTCAACTGAATAAACCATTATTTGTTGTGAACTTAGGGTTCTTGAAGGATCGTTTGAAGATAAAAACATTGCCTAAGTGTCTTAAAGCTAGCCAGGCTAAGAGAAACATCATGTTAATTCAAGGTATAAATGTAGAAGTTTATACATCATATGTAGGTATTCTACTGCTCTTATAAAATATTTCTCCAGTATCTTGGCAACCCCAAATTCAATGTAGATTAATCTAAGCCCTATCAATGCTCTCAATATCCCTTACATTTCAAACCAAGAATACAATCTTCCCATAAAAGTTATAACTAATTCAAAAATAAAGGATGCACTTATCCCTTTAACTACTTATTGTTATGAAGGACTAGAAGGGTTCACCACCTATTTCTTTGCAAATTGTTGGAATATTATTGGCTTTAATTTATGAAAGTCATCCATCATTTTTTTCAAAGTGGGAGTCTTATTTGTTGGCGTTAATTCTAATAATACATGTTTAATCCCCAAAGTGGATAGTCCGACAAAAGTTAGTGACCGCATGCCACTAAGTTATTGCAATGTTATTTATAAATGCATTGCCAAAATCCTAGCTTCTATGTGTCTATCTCTTCAAAATTTGTGTCTAATGATCGAGCAACTTTTCACAAAGGAATATCGATAAGTAATAACATTATGTTATCTTAAGATACTTAGGGATTACAAAAGGAAAAAATATTTCCCTTAATGTACGATCAAGCTTGATGTGAACAAAGCTTTTGACACCCTTTAACTGTCATTCATGGCAATTATTCTTTCCTTCATGAACTTCCCTGCTCCTTTTTTTTACTTGGATTTATGCATGCATCTCCTCTCCTTTTTGTTTTATGGTAGCAAATGGTTCACCTATGGGTTACTTTAAAGGAACATAGGGTACTATATAGGGTGATCCCCACTCTACTTATATCTTTGTTAGAGTTATGGAGATCCTGAATTGAGTAGTTGACAAATAAATAGATTCAAAGCAATATGATCTTCAAACAAAATGAAGGAACCCAAAAATAAAATGCCTTGTCATTGCATATGATTTGATATGCTTCGCTAGGCCCAATCATAATTTCGTATCAAGTTTACTCCTCATACAAGAAAAACTCAAACTCTTGTCTGACTTGGCTATAAAAGGAAATAAATCTAGTATTAGCTGTCATGAATCAAACAAAAAAAGCCTCTATGATTGCTTTATCAACTCTCTCTCTCTTAAATGCTCGAGTTTACATACTATCTTGAGCCATCATTGATCTCTTCCAGAATAACCAATATACAGTACCATCCTCTATACCAAAACAAAATCAAAGAATTATTACTTGTCATAATACTCGGCTTTCTCAGATTAGTAGGCTCACCGTGATCAAATCTATTGCTATGGTTGTGAAAACATATTAGAACTACCACTATGTCCTCTAAGTTATGCCAATTAAAATGATTAAAAAAGATGTGAACCACTAGCTATGGCATGAGGGCCAATTCTCCTAAATGCACATTCCAATATCCTTAAACAAAATTCAAAATTCCACTAATAGAGTAGGATTAGGAATTCTCAACCTTGTGAACTTGAACATAGTAGCTCATTCTAAATACTTTGACGCTCTTTACGGGAGCAAAGATAACCTATAGGTCAAATGGTGTAAAAACCACAACATTCAATCAAAGCAATTTTGGATCATGCCTACTTCACTAGACTGTAGCTGGCATTGGAGAGGTCCGCTCTTGTTAAGTGGTATTTTTCCTTTCTTTAGAGAAGCCCCAAAGCATTCATAATAAGTCCTCCTTTTGGTACTCTCCTTTGGCTTCTTATGGTCTGATCCTAGCAAATAAGCCATCTTATTCTCACAAAATGAAAATAGGAATACCCGATTTAGCTCTTTCCTCTTCAGTCACTCATAACCATTGATTTACCATGCCATATTCAAGCTCTACTTATTAGGAACCCATAGAACCTCATTTTTGATGTGCCTATTTTAGCTTAGATCTCTTTTGTTCCCTGGTCCATTAGTTTCGATAAAGACTTTATCTCTGCTATGTACAAGAAAATTTAGAACCTTTAGCTAGCTCCAAGGCTCTATTGGTATAGTATAATTTGGACTAACTTTGTCTCTTTAAGAGATAGCATGAAATCATGAAAAGTTATTGGTAATGATATGTATAATTTAAGCAAACTTCATTCTTTTGGAATATATTCTTTGTTTGATTCAACCTAAAACCCTATCTCATTTGTTCTTTGAATGCAACTATGTCTTTAACATCTGGGATTTTCTTCTTGGTTATGCAAACCATCATGTACCTAGTAGGAATAGTCAAGAGGAATGGTTTAGAATTTTAAAGCAACTAGATTTAAAAACCTTAAATCTATGCATCTTATCATCTTGCTAAAGAAATAATTTCTGAAGTGTGGTTAGAGAGGAATGATAAAAGGTTCAATTGCTAATCCTTTGCTTATTAAGTTGTGATGGCAAAAGTAACAGTAGAAATGAAGAAGAAAGACCATATGTGGTAACCCGCACCTCCCGACACATAGATCCAGAGCCTATGGTGACTTTCGGACTTGCATCGATGCCAAGAAGTATGAGATATTAGGTTTTTAAAACATTATAGAGAATAAGAATATAAGGATAAATTCTAAGGCATCTATGCTTTTAGATCTCACAATGGAAGGAGTAAAATTATAAGTACTAAAAATAGACATTTTAGAAAAACCACCAAAATACTTAGTTCATATACACCATTTCCAAAGTAAAACATAAGTTTGATAGACATTTAATACAATATATAACAACATGAAGAACAACGAAGAATAGTGGAACTCTGATGCTTAGCTCCTTTCTCCACGTATTTGTTAGTACCTTGGACATTGGTTTTGATGACAACCGTGTGACATTATATAAAATATAGATACTAATGTTTTTATCAAGTTATATATAGTATATAGTGCGGGATATTAGATGGGCACTGATTAAGAAGACTGTACAGTATCAAGATAAGATTCAAAAGGCCGATATAGAGATTCAGAGTTAAAGACCGAAGATTGATGAGTATTGAAGAATTCAATGTATCCAAATAAGTTATAGAGTCATAGATTATTTTGTTAAAACCCTAATAGCACTTCTTTAATTTCTCTTCTCATTTTTCTTAATGGTTTTAAAATTTATTTTCTGTTTTTAAATATTCTGAATTTCAAAAATGATTTTAAAAGAATTCATGTTTTCAAAATAGCATTCCACTGATTTCTTACTTTTTGATTTTATAATTATATATTGAGCAGTTAAGTTTTTAATTATTTTATATCTTAATATACTTCTAAATCTATTATACTTTATTATAGTTTAAGTTTTATGCTTTTTAAATATTTATAAGTATATTATAATATGTGCTATGACTTTGTTTTTTTTGTATATTCACTTAACTTCATGTATATTATTTTCAAACGAAATTCATATTTAAATCCTTTATACATTAAAATATTTCAAAATAATTTTATGAAGTTTTCTTAAATTTTATTATGATTAAGATAGTTATAAACTATGTTTAAGTGATTTTACAAAGTATCAAAATATTTTACAAAGCCTAATATTTTCAAAACAAATTCTATAAAGTGTTTTTCAAAAATAACAAGGATACATCAACATATATAGTTAAGATATGTCGATATATAGACTGATTTTTCAAAATTCAAATTTTGAATGGAAGTGTATTTTCATCATATCTCTTCGCGAATGGACATGATCGTTGTTTCTCTATAAACAGGTGTTAAACCAACGAAATTTGATTAACTACTTTCTTATATTTCTCTCCTCCATTTTACTCTCATGTTTTTTGAAAGAAATTATAATCAAACTCTTCTCAAATTCAACCACAATCAAATCTAAACTCCATTGATTTGATTCTTTATTGATTACTCTCTGATCTCTATCATTTCTCTCACTCAAATCACGATCAAAGTGTTATTCAAGAAGTCATAGGATCATTTGTACTTAATATCAAGAAATTGAGTCTGTAAAATCTATCAAATCATACTCTTCTACATTGTGGTGTGTTTCGTATCCCTAAAATCCAAGTGGGTATGCATAAGTCCTATCTGAATCAAGTGGGTGTGCTTGGTGTCCCGAAAATCTAAGCTGGTGTCACGTTCGAAACCAGTGAGTGTGCCCATAGCTCGAAAAATTTGGAGGGTGTGTCTCGTAACCTTGAAATTGAGATTGTATTGACTTTGATATTTGAAAAAAAACTATACAAAAAATTTTATGGGACTGGATGTAGGATAACTTCGAACCAACATAAAAATTCCTGGTGTGATCTTTCCAACTCTTTACTTTTTACTTTTGCTGCATTTATATCTACCTGTGTTTGCATCAATGATTGTTGATTCTGCATTGTTTAATAATAATCTTAAAAGAATTTAAAAAGATCCACAAAAATTGGTAAACAATATTCACCCTCCCTCTAGTGTTAAATTAGCCTTAAGATCCATCTTCCGTAAACTAACAATATTATGCCAAATCAACTACTGTCCTGCCGTCGTGTAGTGGGGTAAACGGAAGGAAAGGCGGTAGGTCAGACATAAGTCTAGTGAATGATTTACGTCATTAATATACGAGAATCACATGTAATTGACTTCATTGGTACTTTATGTGACCTAAGGTGTCTTACTACCATCTGTAAAATACTCTTTTCATTTATCTAAGGGGTATAGTTTTTAAACACACCTACACTAACATTTTTTGAAGGCTTATACTTAGGGTCGAGCAACTAATCAAATCTGGACGCCCCCTATTGTGATGTACTATTAAACCAAAATTGGGACTGCAAAAAACTATGGTAGAGCAGTTTGCAATTACCAACGTGGAGGGCTTGATTTTACTAAGGATGATGAAAATGTGAACTCTAAACCTTTTATGCATTGGAGAGATTGTTTCTTATTTTATGCTGAAACTACCTCAACGTAGGATTAACTACAATTTCAACCTTGGGACTAATTTCCCAAATTACAACTACATGTATAATATTTACGAATTGAGGGAGAGCCTCACAATGCCGACTCATGCTAAAAACGTCAAGGTCTTCCACATATGTGTCCACTTCTCAATGGTAACGTAAGTCCTCTTATCAAATCATGTCAGGATCCATCTACAACATAGTATCATGTTGTGTCTGTGAATACCAAGAAACTCCCATCAGCGTTAGGCTATATACTCCATCAGGCATCCTCATCACTGTTGTACATCCATCGTAGAACCTCTATGAGTGCAATTTGAAATAGAACCGCCTCAATCGAATATCGACCCTGTTGAATAAATAGCATTTATCCAGTCTTATAACGTCCTAGAATTGCCAATGTAGGGAACTAATTTCCCTACTATTTCTAACATCCATATATGTACTTATAGTATACATATAATCTAACTTAATTCATACTTGGGCCTTAGGCCGAGGTTTAATTCGTGCCTCGAAACACTAATCGGTCGACAGCCGGTCACTGAAGCGGTCAACGACTTGCTGTTGACCGGCTCTAGTGAGCGGTCGACCGATCGGGGTGCTAATTGTTTGTTGGTTTTAATCATCATCTTCATCTATATTAAAATTACAAATTGCACATTACAGTAACTTTAATTTTTGATTTGGCATATAGTAACCTTAATTACAGTAAACCAAAGTTCATGAATCTCAAATTTATAACTGTCCAAACTCATATTCAATTTCATATATGGTATATTCAATTTTGGTAATCAACTTAACCTAGGTTTAACATAAAAGGGTTATGTCAATTCATATTTAATTTGATAAAATAAGGTATATTCATTTTGAATCAATTCTTATTTAATTGATTTACTTCAACGGGCTCTATATTAAAAGAAAGGGAACATATTCATCTAGGTCATAAATACTGTTAAATTACCAATCTAAATAAACGACATTTTCAATTAAATTTATAACACTTCTAGATCAAAGTAGGGTATGATAAAATTAATTACATGTACATCATCTTACTAATCATGAACCCACTCGTCTTAAACAAAATTTATTCCCTATAATCCATTTGGAATCTCCTCTGGTTGTTGTAGATATCCTTTTATTCGCTTTGATTAGATCTCTAATTTAATTTTTACTTGGCTTGAAGAAAATTTGATTTGAGGAGGAAGAATTTTTTTGATAGAGTTTGGACGTACTGTAGATAAATTAGGGTTCTAACAATTAGCCTAAGATTATATTTATAAGGGTAGAAACTAATCTGAACCTTTAAAGTGAATAATATAAAATCTGGGTCGTTCGACCGATCAAAACCCTAGTCCAGAAGCGTCGACTGCTTGACCTTAAGTGGTCGACCGCTAAGGGTTGACCAGTTATGGTCGGGGTGCCGACCGGTGGTGCTCCCTTATTTAATATATGTTTCTTTCAAAAATTATTTAATCATTTATTTTCGATTCTAATTCTTTGAACTTTAATAAGTTTTTCATATTAGCTCCGTTTCCAAAATGTTATGTATGAAAGTTGTTCAGTAAATTGCTACAAATGCAATGGTGCAAGTTTCATAGGCAAAGTCACCGTTTATTAAAATTTCATTTGTACTCTTTCTTATTTAAATTTAATCACTTTTATTAAATTTTTGACTAAATTTTTAGGGTGTTACATTCTTTCCCCTTAAAAAAATTCATCTCCAAAATCTCAAAGGATGGGAAAGTGTAACTCGTACGTACAGCAATTTATACTACACTTATCTACTCATCTATATACTATCGACAACTCTTGTCCTTAATTTAATTTCTAATGTAATATGTACATGCAGGCATGGAATGCATATAAACCTGTACTAATGCAAAAGTTAGGCGATATCCTAATCTAGTCGGATTTTTAAAATACAAGTGCTTATGTCACGATCCAAAATGTATGCAGGATCTTATGTAAGTATACTGGCAATTCTACATATATGCGCAATCATTTAATCCATATGCAACAACCATATACATATAACTAGATGAAATAAAACAAGCAATGGTGTAAGTGTATGCTAACTCGAGAATATATATTTGCCTATGTGTGCAAAGATAAATTCAATAAATACATCCATTAACATCAATCAATCAAAACATGTCCTAATGACACATTCGCAGCCAATCCTAGCATCAAATTGTCTCCATCTATGGGGTATACTAAGATAGAACCAAACACATAAGTAGCCTATACTTATTTAACTAAGATGAAAATGTACCAGAAAAGAGCTCTGGATGAGTCGCTCGAATCTTCTTCTTATACTCATATGTACTCTCAGTTGGGTCGTATCCCTACTAGACTCTAACTAGTTTAATTATTTTATTGCGGAGTCAATTTGTTCCATGCCCAGTAATGCGGGTATGTGCATGGCGAACAAGTGACTCACTTATCCACTTCGACTACTCCTAATTGACATGGTTCGACCACAATAGCTGCATCGTATAAACACTTCCGCAAGTGTGACACATGAAAAATATTGGGAACTCCCACCAACCATCCAAAAAGCTCCACTCTATAGGCTAACTTCCCTACTCTATCCAAAATAGGAAAAAGGCCCCACAACTCTTGGTGTTAACTTTTCCGAACTACCAACCTGATAACGTATCTAGACGGCAAGAAGCTCATACAGACCATGTCATCGCCACGGACTTCAACTCCATGTGCCTCCTGGCAGCATATGATTTCTGCCCATTTCTCATAGTCTCCCCGGGTCTATGGAAAGCTTTTCAACAAAGAGTCGAGATGAGAGTATCAAATTCTCTCTTCCACTTTCCCGAATACTCTTTAGTGGATCATTCTTCTGACCCCACTTATCATCTTTATGACTAGCATGTAACTCCAACCTAAATGTACGTGCATTGGCAATCCTCTGCAATCTTTGCTACCAACTCAAATAAAATGATGTCGACATGCACCATACTAGATAACTTGAACACAAGTATGTTCCAACAGAACTGTTGCCTTATGCAACCCTCAATGTCCATACACACTATCTTAAATTATCCAGTAGTATACCTGATCACCTCATTTTCTAGATACCAAGGTAAGGCAACCCGAAAGTGGATGGCTTCCCCTCCCTTAGTATTTTCTATTTAGCTCTTTTGTTATTTCTCCATTTTACCAAAGGATATCCAAACCTGGTGATTTCTTAAATTGTTCAAAATAGCTTAAATTTTTTCCACTTTAATTCGACTTAAGCTATCTCATTTCGCTTATGATCGGTTTCCCCAATTCTCCAGCAATCGTGGTACCTAGGTATCCCGTTTATAGTCTGCAAGATTATTCCTATGTCCTACAAGTAAGTAGATACTCAAATATTCTAGTAGGGTAAACTTGGTCTATTTTCCTATTGAAATCTGACAATTAAAACCCTAATTCTCAGTGAAATATTAAATTTAAATGAAATTGTAACTTAAAATTATTTTAGCATTAACGGTAATCGACTAAGTGATACATCGATCACATGCAACTGTTATGCAACACAACCTAGGTATCCTAAGTCAGTCTTTCATGAACTTCCTTAAATAAATAGCTTCCTTTTACTCTCAGGGATGGTCAGAAAGAATCCTATTATCCTTTCCTCCTACTCTTACCAAAAATTTCCAACTCTTATTTTTATTAAAAAACGCCTTCACATTCTCAATGTGTGCAAATAGCAACATCTTTTTCTTAAGAAAACTCAAATCCTTGAATTATCCATTCCTTGCATAATCTTGACTCCAGCTCCATTTGGGATATCTTTTATGGTTTGAAATTCCAAAATTATTAATCCCTAATGCCATCGCATAAATGAGACCTCTTCCCTAAACGTAACTTCTCACTAATTTATTCTAACTATTTTACGGTTAAGACGTCATAATATAGAATGACGCCTTGCCATTTTAATCCAATGGACATGATGACTAATACTTAACTGATATCATACTCATATCTAAAATGGACGATGTCCTAACTTTGTAAACCTCTTATGGAACTCATGTCACCTCATCTCCAACAACATACTTATAGCTGTGACGACAACTCAAGTACTAATTACTTTATAAATATCGCTATAAAACGTATATTATAAGACGACAACCTATTTGCTTGGTTACCTATAATCCACTAAGTCAAGAACAACATCCCTGGTACCTATAACTTTCCAAACGAAAAGTAGCATGTGTGGGGTAACGTTACTCGAAGTATCGTATCAACGCCATCTACCCATAAGTAATCCAAATCGTCTTCCCCTTCTAGCAATGTTCAAAAAACTAATACTTTAAGGACTTATAATATATAACAACTTAATCACCTCCAAGCCTTGAGAGCAATACAATAGCGGTCATCTTAAGATCATGGGTTGGATAATTCTTCTCATGTACTTTCGATTGTTGACCAATATAACAAACAACTCTACGCCCTTATATCAACACAACATCCTATCATGTACCACAAGCATTGATATACACAACAACTGCCTTCGAACTATCAGGGAGTACTAAAATAGAAAATAGATGTACTAGTCGACAACTCCTTTAGCTAACTACAAACTTTCTCATATTCATGTACCGTGAAAAATTAAATTCTTCTTATAGTCGCCAACCAAATCGAGGAAACTTCATGGAAAATTAAATTCTTCTTATAGTTGCTAACCAAATTAAGGAATCTTCTTGTATCTGTAATATTCTTTGATACAATAAAACATCTTGCCTTACTCTTTCTTGTTTTACCCAAATCATACTTTTCAAATTTTCTTATGCAAAGATTCTATAATTCAGACATATTTGGGTAGAAAGACACATAGTGGTGTTCACTATTCACTATTACAAGAAGTTTGATCTAGTACTCCACCTTCCAATTTAAACGTTGATTGAAAAGGTCACTAAATCTCCATATGACATTCTCTCTCTACCCCTAAATATTTCAACGCTTTTGAACTCCATATTCAATTTAGCCCTTGTATGCTGTGTAATCATATTTATCTAACTCCAATTTAATTCTTCCCTTTTTAAGTTTAAGTGATAGTCATACCTTTAATTTACCTTTTAGATCAAAATCTTTGATTTTAACATCATATCCACAAAACTAGTAAGTTTCTAAAATTGTATAATCCTTCATTCCTTTTTTAACCATCATTTCCTTTTTACAAAGATCGTGACATTTTTCTTTAATTTAAATTACCAAAACGGTTTAGGTTAACTTAGTAGAATGTAAATAAAAACAAATATTCCTAAAATTTTCTTTTATAAATAAGAAATTATTACAAAAGTGTATTTTAAAAGAAAACGTGATATTTTAACTTATTATTATTTTTATTTTAAAGTATGAAAAAAACATTTATAAAAGACATTTTCAAGGATTAACCATTTCTAATTTATAAAAAGTTCAAAAGATGGGTCTTACATACTTCTCAAATTTTTTCCAGAAGTCTCATTTTTAAAAGAAAAGTACGCCCCGAGGGTAAGTGCAATAATGCATCTAAAAAAACAAAAGCTTTAAAGAAGTTGTTGAGAAATAACTTTGTACCTTATTTCTTTTAATTTTACCTTTTAAAAAAAATTCATAAAGTTTGTCTGATCATTTTATAGAAAATCATAAACCAACTAGTTTTTCTTTTTAAAATATCAAACATCGATTGTTTCTAACTTTTAGGAAACATTTTTATTGGTTTGTCACTTAAATCAAAGTAGATAAAAGGAACCTAATTTATATAAGTCCAATGATACCTAACAATGTTTCAAGTGCATAAGGCTTTCGTCCTTCTTTTCGAAGATGGTTAATTAAAGATTATCTTCTAATACCGTGTCCCACTCCAATATAGAAACATTGTAGCTCAACTACTACAAATATATATAAGAGTAGGATTTCCACTTAAACTAGAGAGATTTGCTCAAAGTTTGTGAAGTCTTTCTTTCCTGTTCCCTTTTACGCCTTATCACACGCCACTTTAATTATACGGGCCTCATGGTACTAATCTTCTTCACTCATTCTTAAATGTATAATTTACTTACTACTGCAAGTTGGTATAAGGAAACCTCTACTAGCATTTATTTATGGAGTAAAATCATAACAAATGTGAAGAGTTTATTTTTAATCTTAACTGCTATAATATTAACATTTACTCTAACCCACAATTTCTTACTTATATAACGGATAAATCAACAACTATCTTATGAGTCAACATGTATAGGGTGTTGTGTATTAATATACATAGTAGAAAATTAAAAATACGCTCCCTCGATCGGATTAGGCTCAGTTTGTCCTCTTGCATACAGATATTGGTAGAACCATATAGGGATGTTCATACCCGGAATCTTAGTTGCCTCACCTAAACCATTCCCATCAAATTTACTCATTCTCACTATCTGTGATCAGGAATTGTTTCAACTTTTCCATGGACAGTGCTGACAGAAATAAGTGATAGCGTTCTTTCTTATTATACTTTTATATATTGAAACCTTTGAAAAGCTTTTTATCTATACATACATATGCTTTTTTTTAGGAAACCTATTCTGAAAAACTTTTTGAAAACCTTTTGGAAAACCCTTTTTCTTTTCAAACTATTCGAGTATGTTCTCTCAATACATACCTAGCTTCTAAGGAATCCTAAACCTATGCTTTGATACTAACTGTGATAACCCGCACCTCCCAACACATTGATTTAAATCCTAGGGTGACTTTCGGACTTGCGTCGGTGATAAGAAATACGAGTTATTAGGTTTTTAAATATCATAGAGACTAAGAATATAATAATAAATTCTAAGGCATTCTACACTTTTACATTTTACAATGGAAAGAATAAAAATATAAGTATTGAAAATAGACATTTCAGAAAAACCTCCAAAATACTTAATTCATATACATTATTTCTAAAGTACAATATAAGTTGGATAGACATTTACAATAAATAGCTATATGATGAACAACAAAGAATAATGGAACCCTAGCGCTTAGCTCCTTACTCTACATGTTATGCCAAATCAAGTGTTGTCCTGTCATTCTAGTGGGTAATATAAAAGGAAAGGGGGTGGGTCAGATAAAAGTACGATGAATGAGTTACATCATTAATATATGGTGATCACATGGAATTGATTTCATTAGTACTTTATATTACCTAGGGTGTCCTACTAGCATCTGTAAATTACTCTTTTCATTATCTAAGAGGTATAATTTTTAAACACACATATGCTAACATCTTAAAAAGGCTAACACTTAAGGTTAACAACTAATCGAACCTCAAAAAAGTAAGGATCAGCCAATAGCTACTAGAGCTACCTCAACATGGAATTACCTACAGTTTCTACCTTGGGACTACATTTCCCAAATTACTACTATACATATAATATTTACCTATTGAGGAGGAGCCTGCAATGCCGACTCGTGCCAAAAACATCAAGGCCTACCGCATCCGTGCCTAACTCTCAATGGTAATATAACGCCTCTTATCGTACCACGTCGAGATCCATTAGCGACATAATATCACGCCGTGTCGGTGAATACCAAGGAACTCCTAGTAGTGTCGGACCACACACTCCATCAGGCATCATCATCAGTGTTGCAAATCCACCATAGATTCTCCTATGAGTGCAATTTGCAATAGAATCGCCCTAGTCGAATGTCGACCCTGCTAAATAAATAACATTTATCCAGTTCTGTAATGTCTTAGAATCGCCAACATAGAGAACTAACTTCCCTACTATTTATAACATCCATACACACACACACACACCTATAGTATATATACAACCTAATTTAACTCAAACTTGGGTCTTAGCTCGAGGTTCAGGCCGTTGAGAAATGTTAACCGGTCGACCATTTGCCGTCGACCCGATTCAATAAGCGGTCGATCAGTCGGGGTGCTAATTGTTTGTTAATTTTAATTATCGTCTTCGTTTACAGTAAACTTACAAATTGCATGTGATAATAAATTTAGATTTTAATTTGGTATATACTAACCCTAACTACAATAAAACCAAGGCCGTGAATCTCAAATTTATAATTATCCAAAGTCATCTTCAATTTCATATACGGTATATTCAATTTCGACAAACAACTTAACATAGGTTTAGCATAAAAATGGTTATATCAATTCATATTTAATTTGGCAAAAAAGGGTATATTCACATTGAATCAATTCTTATTTGATAGATTTACATAAACCAAATCCAGATTAAAAAAAAGAACCATATTCATCAAGGTCATAATCACTGTTCCCAATCTAAATAAATAGTGTTTTCAATTCAATTTATAGCAATACTATATCAAAATATGGTTAATAAAATTAATTACATGTAAATCATTCAACTAATCATGAACTCACTCCCCTTAAACAAAAGTTATTCCCCGTAATCCATTAGGAATCTCCTTTGGTTGTTTTATATCTCCTTTTGATTTGGTTTGATTCGAACTCTTCTTCAATTTCTCTAATTTAATTTTTATTTGGTTTGAAGAAAGTTTGAGTTGAGGAGAAAGAAATTTTTGATAGAATTTGGACATACTATAGATAAGTTAAGGTTCGAACAATTAGCCTAGGGTTATATTTATAGAGGTAGAAACTTATCTCAGCCATTAGATTGAACAATATAAAATCATGGTCGTTCGGCCGATCGAAACTCTACTCCAGAAGCGTCGACCGCTTGGCCTTTAGCGGTTGACCGTTAAGGGTTGATCGATCGTGATTGGGGTGTCGACTGGTGGAGCTTCCCTATTAATATACGTTTCTTTCCAGATTTATTTATGTAATTGTTTTCCATTTCAATTCAAACACAATGGTGCAAGTTTCGTAGCCAAATTCAAACGTTTTGAAAATTCCATTTTTACCTTTTTTATTTAATTTAATCCTTTTTAATAAATTTTTGGCTAAAATTTCAAGATATTACACCATGAATTCAGATTTCATATCATGACAATACCTCTTTTAATGGAGGCAATAAATGGTTATTTGAGCTATGGCCTAGAGCTTAAATTCTTTTGGCTTATTTGTATCTTTGTTGTGTTTTCATCCTTATTTCTTTTGTAATCGGTCTTTTCTTAATTCTCCTTTTAACTCTAGATTTTGTTGCTTAATAAAATTCCAGTAAGAATCCAGTCAACCTCGCATGTCTTGGCAAAACAAAGATTAACAAATATGACATGTATGAGATCAACATAATTAAAATCTTGTTCTTATCCTCTTGCTTATTGGAGTTATTTGTGTTACGACCAAATTTTTCGTAGTCTCCGAACATACTCGAATGATCGAATTGGACTAAGGCACGACGAAGAAATAGATACATACCACTTGGTAAACAACACAACATGATGGAGTAGAAATTAATCAAAAAACACAGTTGAAAATGGGACATGATTTCTCACGTCGGGTGCACAAGTCGAATGGAGTTGAGCACGGGTTGCGACCTACGAAAGCGATGAAAAAACTCAGAGGAAGAAGCGAAAGACATGGAGCAATGCAACTTCAAGATAAACTCAACGCAACCTAAGGACAGACTCGAGACAAGCTTGAGTCAAGACATAACTCGATTTGAGTCAACTCGGTGATGAGTTGAAGGTTACAACTCGGGTATGAGTTGTGACTTCTTGAGTCAGGTTGGTCGTGAAACTTCTGTGGAATGATGTGGTAAACGTAGAGAACATGCTGGAGCATTTTCAGAAGCTTATTTAGGTAGGGATTTTTGTTTATAATGGGAGTGGAGATAGCTTGAAAAATGATTTCTTCCTTTTCTGAACTTCTTTTCTAAGCTTTGCATCACGACGAATTGAGAATTACTATTCTAAAATTAACTCTATACAACTCATATGACGAGCTGAGAATACCGACTTTTAAAATGTATTTTATAGGATCATAGTATAGTCAGTACAAAATAGTCAAGGTGAACGCAGACTAGAGTATTTGTCAAATCACGAGGGAAATCATGTGTTCTTACTGCTTTGATTCTCTTTATTGCTATATTCACTTCTTTATTGGGTGTTTGTACCAATTTTGGTCCTTTCATCAAGAAGTCTTGGATTTGAGAGTTCGAAACCTGATTTAAAGAAAATAAATGGACCATCAATGAAAAGTGTTATTGCTGAGGAAAGTCATGAAGGACACGGGGGTAGTGAGGAGGTGTCCTCAAATTCAAATCCATCAACCTATGTGACTAAAGAAAAGATAGAAAAAACAATAAAAGAAATGCAAGATAGGACGATGGCTTAACAAAAGGAGCCGGTTGATAGATTCTTTGGAAGAATGAACAACAAACCTATCTTACTTGGTTTTTACCATGGTACTTAAAACCTATATTATGTTGCTAATTCTATTAACATGCCGTTTTCTTCCTTTTCCACCTCAACATTTCAAAAAATAGTACACACCCCATCCTTTTCTTTTAACACTCCGGTTTATTTCAAAAATACCCTTGGCTTGATTTATCTTCCAATTTCTTTGCTCTATCTTCTTCCGCATTAAAAACATCAGTCATTTCTCAAAATATTTTCAACTTCAACGGCAAGGGAGATTTGATCTAAACACAAAACAAGATAATTTCCACTTCAATTATGTTTTATTGTTTCATTTCTCTCGACTATTTCCATTTATTTTCGACTGTACCACGTTTGGTTTGATTTGTGAATTCGTAAAAAAAACCTTCATTTAGCCATCAATGTCATTCATGTCTACAGTAACAATGAAGGAGAAGAAAAACAAAGAATATATAAAGACAAAAATCATACCAGCCTAAAAAATTACAGGAGTAAATTAATCACTTATTTTAATATCTTTTTAATCAGGTGGGAAAAAAAGAAAACGATGTATTAATAGAATCAGTCATCTTACGTATCGTTTTAGAATATTTTTATTAATATCTTTATCTTTGTATCAATAGTTGAAATAAAAACACAAACTTTCGATTCGATCATGGAGTTTCAAAAATACCTTTATACATTAACAAGTGGTTAGAAGTTCGAATCCTATAAAATTTTGGTACATAAATAATGTTACAAGTTCGAAACCCTTTTTCAACAAAAGTTACAATTTTATCTTTATAATTTCCAATTTATTTTTATGAAAACTATATAGAATTTTTAAATTTGAAGGTTTAATAAGTAATTTTTGTGCGCAGTGCGTTGCATGTGCCATACATTCCTTTTTATAATTTTCTTTTTGAAAGGAAAAGGCGATTTATTTTGTAGCCAAAAAGTATTCCCCTTACATTTTTAGCAAATTGGTCTGGCTTCATCCCCAAATTCCCGAGAAAAATGGTGAACGAAGAGGTGGGCAGCAAGCTAGTTCGTCTCCTCTACTTCGTAGGCGCTGGATGTATGTGAATTGCTCTTACTACTTTTTGGATAAATAGTTAGATCTATTTTTTTTTAATTTGTACTATAACTCCGATTTATATTCCAGTGATCTGCACTAAAGGAATAAATTTGTACCGAGATTACGAACGAAAACAAGCCATCAAAGCTGCGGCAGCTGCAGAAGATGCTTCTCAGAATCCCTCGCAAATCGTCAATGGAGCTGCATCAGTTAAATGAATTAATAGGTTAGGGTTTCCTTTGTATTGCTTCGTTTACGAGGTTTAATTATAAAGTTGCTTTTTTTTTGGGATTATTTTCAATAAGCAATGTGATATGAGGTACTGGAATTGTTATTTTCACTATGTTACATATCAAGAATTCAATCTTGGGGTATGCAGTGTTATTTTCATTTTCGCATTGTTACTTCTCTTGAAGTATTGCATAGCAACTTTTTTTTAATATTATTTTTTCACTTATTTTATATTCTTCTTCTCAAATATATTGATTTATGCTATTGGTCATTTGATTATAATCTCCATTTTTTATGCTATGTTGTTTGGGATGGAGCGAAGAGTTAACCATCCAAGAAGCCCAGTAGTACAAATGGATTTAACATTAATAACTTAGATATCAAAGGTCGTTTGTATTAAATAGTCATTGAAAGTAATTACAACTTTGTAGAATTCATTTGACAAAATTATACTCACGTATACTGATATTTCACATATGTAATGTAATAATGTGATACTAATAGCACATTTGTTATGTGATATATATATATATATATATATATATATGTGTGTGTGTGTGTATAAAGATTGTCATATATTACTACTATATGCAAAATTAAAAATATATCCAACAAAGGTAGTAAAAATATCAAACATTGCACATGTTTGAAACTGAAATCGGAGCATCCGAAAATTTCAATTAACTTCTTTAAGCATCGATGTTGCAAAAGGCACGTCATGACGTGCGTCTTGTCACATGATGAGGCGATGATGTATAATGTATATGGCGCATGGTGCAAAAACAAAACAGGCCTTCTTATTTTCTGTAATTTTTTTATATAACTGTTTTCCCTCTTTTAATCTTTTTTCATGAATCTAAAAGGCATAAATTTACTATTTATATATATGAATATATCATTACAAGGTTCTAATCGATGACCTTAAACATTTTATCAAATTCGATGCTTATAATTGGTTATTTTCCTTAGATGACTTTTGCTTTGGAAAATTCTATTCTCATAGCACTATGTTTGATGATACCTTCGTGAACCAATGTAAATTTTTTTTTTTAATCTTTTATTGAAAGAAACATCTTATATACTAGTTCAATTTCTCTAGTTTGTGGTGTTTAGCAAAAAATAATCATTAATTTATTTTATTTTTATTAGAACAAAATCATCATATTTCCAGAAGACGTACTCCATATGCTATGCCGCACACAAAGGCTCCACAAATTTTTTCTGTTTTTGTTTGCCATGCACCGTAAATAACTACCATCGGCATCTATTATTAGCATATAGAAGTGCACAAATGGCACTTAAGAAATTAAGTGCGATCATTCATACTAAGAGGTGGCATGAACTTACAAGTATGCGTAACCTATGACATCATGCTATATAAGTCTTTCATCTTAGGATGCTTGCCATAGTTGTTTGTTCCAACATGCTATCTACTTTTGTTAGTTTTTGTAGTGTTCCAGCTTTCGTTGCATTTAATGAAATATAATCTCATGAACACTATACCTTATTTTGGTCAAGCAAGCTATATCCTATTTTGTTCAAGTTAAGATTGATGCTTAGGCTGTGTACATGGGTACTATTCCCTCCATCGGAGGATGAAATGGTATTCACAAGTCAGACTTTGCAATTTGGTAGTGTATCTTGCTGGTGCTCTCTGACAAATAGCTCTACATTATTGACTGGTTGAATTTTAGCCTGGAATCTTTACTCACTATAATTCATGGTAAAAAAGATGTCATTTTATATTCTTACCCAGTATTATGTCAAAGAAAATTAATTTCTTAGAGCTCTAACTTTAACAAGGTTCATATTATGTCTGTTTTAATCCTTATGGTGCGTTCGAATTTGTACCAGTGTACTAATGCAAATGAATCAATTAATAAATTATAATCATTATTTTCAAGTGATATTATTTTTCGAATATAGACTCACAGTTTGTTATTCACTCAGTGTTCTGTATACTTGATTGATACATATCTAACATATTAATGCGCATTGAATCAATGTGCTTGTTTGTTTACATGGTACGACTTTGAGCCTAAATTCACATTTTCTTTTAGGGTAACATAGAGTTTGGTAGGAAGTTACTTTTCTGACTAATACATACTCCCTCTGTGTCATTTTATTTATTTATTTTAACACACAGAATTGTTGATTATAAGATATTATATGAGGTTTACCCTTTTGGTTTTATAAATTGTCGATTTTAAAGCTGAAGGGAGAATTCACGTGGTTCTAAGTTTAACTATAACAAGTTACTTGTTATGTCATCTTGCCTATTACTATCAACAGCAAAATAAGTATCTACTTATCTTTGATATCAAGCTTATTATAACTTTGACGGAAAAGTGATTTTGCACATTGCGCTTAAATATAGTTATAAATATAACTGTGTCTTTCTTAATGTACACATTGAAACCATGTGCCATTATTGTGAAGTGCACATCATGATATAAGATTTCATTGGTTGCTGCACTATACAAATTTTGAAGATGGTGCACTGTGCAAAAGGCCCACATTGGCATTATTTTGGCTATTTATTTTAACATTTATTTCTTTTTTTTTCTTTTCAAATTATAAGCTCTAAATGAAATAATCTTTGTAGAGATTCTCTTCAATCAAATGTAACAAAGATGGAAAAAAAGGCAGGCTCAAGATTTTGATTCCATTTCATTTGTTTGAGATTATGAAAATTTCAGTCAATTTTGGGGATTTTTAACATTTTGTTTATGATTCTGATTTGTATTTTTTTTGTATAGAAATATGCTAATATGAAGTGCAATTTTGCTTAAGAAAATAAATCATGTACTATACTTTAAAATGTTGATTCGCTCTATAAATTTTACTTTCTAGCACGTTATTTTTGTTGAATTGGGTTAGGTATCGCATTTTTTTCCCTTAAATTATTTGGTCTTTGAGCATTTTTTGTGTTTGCTTTCTTATTTATTTATTGTTTTAAATGTTTATTTCATTTGTTTTATACTTCGCTGTGAATTGTTTTTCCTATATTTTAAATTTTGAAGATCAAATTTCCAATTTAGTTCAGGACCAGAATATCAGCTAGATTACATCCCGGTCAGCACCCAAACCGAAATGCAACGATCGGAATTTTCTTGTTCTGATCGGAAATTTTATCCTTCGAAAAAGCAAAGGGTTTATTTTTTTATTTTTAGAATAATTCTTAGTGTTATTTTATGGATGTTATTGTTATTGTCAATCAGTATGTTTTTATGTGTAAAAAAAAAACTAGATATAACATGTATTTAATGTATATGCAGAAATTTGCTAATATTTTTCTAGTTTACTAGAGATTATTTTACCATTATCTCAGGTGGTAAGGCCTCTATCCTATGATTCTAAAAAGATCGAACCCAAGACGTCAAAATGCCAAATGTTGGATTTAAGATGCATTTTTTCTAAACTAGATGTTTACTGGGTAAAACTCAGAATTATGTACGCTTTTATATATCAGAGCAATAATTTTCTTTTTTAAAAAAATTCTATGTAAAAATTAATTTATTTGTTGGATGAAAATGAGGAATGTGTTATACGTCTAGTATACCAAAACGGAGAATACTCAATTATAAACTCGTCTCACAAGTTTATCAATCAGATTTTCACTACTTCGAAAGTTTGTATTTGCTAAATTAAGCAATATGTCGTAATTAAATTATAACCACAATCTAACAACTATAGTAATAACAACTATAACGATAGATCAAACGTTATACAATTTAAAGAAATAGTACAACATAGAAACAAAAATGATATATATATATATATATAAATAAATATATAAATCAACTATAAACCTAACCGGTTTGAAGAAGGAAATTCCATCTGAGGTTTGTCGTAATAATTTCCTTAAGACTTTATTTAAAGTCTTCCAAGATACAACAGACGTAATCTGTACGAGATTGTAATGAGTATGTCAACTCTATGATATATTGTATAGAGCAGTAGAAAAGAAAAGCAGAAGAAATTAGAATTGGAATGAAATGAGAATGTGATCAGGATTATCTCCTATTTATAATTTCGTCCGCATCCTTTCGAACAGTCGCGTCCGCTTGACAGGTTGCATCCGTTGCCTTTTGACCGTTGCTGTTCGTTAACGGGTCACACCCGCCTGCTCCTCGCATCTATTCGGCCGCACCTCTTCAGTTGGACCACACTCGCTTCTGTTCACCCACGCTTATTCAGTCAGGTCGCACCCGCTCGCGTCTAACGGCTCGCACCCGTCTGTTCGCCAGAAACATGCGCCTGTTTCCCCTCAGTCAATCTGCGTCTGCTTTATGAACAGGTTCGCACCTGTTCGTATAGCCTGCAACTGTCAGAAAGGTCTTCCCGGTTTTGCAGTAAAAATAGGATCATATTAGACCCAAACCCGAGCTCGGGCCTGGCCCGGTCGGACGGACGGCGGCGGCGCCGCGCGTGCGTGTGTGGTGGAGATGCATGATCTCTCTCCTCACAACGAAGCATACATTTGGGTGCCCCTAGGCCCCAACCCCTTTATTGCAAAGCTATTAATATACCAGAATAGCTTTGCAATTTTGGCGATGTGGAGCTGTGTGTTTTCATTTATTTAGGAATTCCAACAATCCCCCACATCCCCACATGAATGATAATATACATATCCCCCACACGAAGCGAAATATCACAATACATATGAAATAATGCTTTATCGTGGATAAGTAGATATTTCACTTTGAACTTTCTCTAGTTAAAACTTATCGGATCTACTTGGCTAATCGGTGAATTATTTCATCTTGAATCATCAGCCTTCATTGTTTATGCAGACAATAAGCTTTACGAAGCATTTATTCCCTTCTCATCCAATCTCTTGGTTGTGTTCATTTTGGTTCTGAACAATTTTTTGGTCATGTGAGTGTTTATAGAAAATATAAGCCTTTAATATTCTCATAGAACTGACCCAGCTAACACTAACATAGGTGATCGCAACCATTAAAAGTATCCTACATATAACCCACTTGTTATTTTCAAGATACGGTCATCATTAAAAAACATAGTTTTAATCTTTAAATTCTTCTATAGGCATGCACTTATATTGTGCACCATAGGAATGGAGTTGGACTATGTCCATGCAAATGCATTACGTCTTGAGTTACTCAGAACTGGTTTGCCTATTGATCATAGTCCGTGGGATCTCCAGTCGCTAGGATATGTTTCTATATAAGATAACTCTTGGTGGTTTAGGCTTTTAAACTCATTCCTCTCGATGCGCAGTCAATTTTCTCTCTTGATAAATCTTTAGTAAATGGATCTGCTAGGTTATCATTTGTTCTCACATAATCTATGGAAATAGTTCCATTTGAGAGTAACTGCCTAATTGTGTTATGGCGTCGACGAATAGGTCGTTATTTTCCATTATACACAAAGTTGTGCGCTCTACTTAGCGTAGCTTGGCTATCACAATGTATGCAAATGGCCGGTACAGGTTTAGGCCAAAACGGAATATCTTCTAAAAAATGACGAAGCCATTTTGCTTCTTCGTCTGCTTTATCTAAAGCGATGAGCTCCGATTCCATAGCGGATCGAGCTATGTATGTTTGTTTAGTAGATTTCCATGACTCTGCTTCCCCTGCTAAGGTAAAGACATAACCACTTGTTGATTTTGATTCCTCTGAATCAACAATCCAGTTTGCATCACTATATCCTTCTAAGACGGCATGATTTTTTTCATAATGTAAGGAATAATTTGTGGTATTTTTTAAATATCGAAGCACTCTCATTAGTGCTTTCCAGTGTTCCTTTCCTGAATTGCTTGTATACCTGCTTAGTCGACTTACTGCATAAGCTATGTCTGGTCTTGTGCAATTCATGAGATACATGAGACATCCTATTACACGAGAGTATTCCAGTTGCATTATACTCTCATTAGTGTTTTTATGCAGTACTTCTGATGGATTAAAAGGTGTTTTTACTACTTTAATTCCAAAATTTTGAAATTTTTTAATCACTTTGTCTACATAGTGTGACTGAGATAATTTAATTCCATTAGGTGTTCTTATTATTTTGATTTCCAAAATAACATCTGCAACTCTTAAGTCTTTCATATCGAAATTGCTAATTAACATCTTCTTTATGGTCTATATTACCTGAGTATTTGGACCAAATATTAACATATCGTCTACATATAAATAAATCATCACATATGATTGTCCAATGTGTTTATAGTAAATACACTTATCACATTCATTTATACGAAAACTGTTTCTCATCATGACACTATCAAATTTTGCGTGCCATTGTTTTGGAGCTTGCTTTAGTCCGTATAATGATTTTACTAATCTACCGACTTTGTTTTCATTTCCTTTGGAAACAAAACCTTCAGGTTGCCCCATGTAGATCTCTTCATCGAGATCTCCATTTAAGAATGTTGTCTTTACATTCATTTGATGAATTTCTAGATTATAGATCGATGCAATTGCTATTAGCATTCTTATAAAGGTTATTCGTGTTACCGGCGAATATGTATCAAAGAAGTCTACTCCTTCTTTTTGACGATATCCTTTGGCTACTAATCTGGCTTTATACTTATCGATAGAGCCATTTGCTTTAATTTTCTTTTTGAAAATTCATTTACAGCCAATAGGTTTTATTTCAGGTGGAATATCAACAATTTCTCAAGTTTTATTACTTAGAATCGAATCACTCTCACTTTGCATTGCTTCTTTTCAACATGAAGATTCAGAAGATGTCATTGCTTCCTTGTACGTTTGAGGTTCATGTTCTAACACATATGTAAAAAATCTGAACCAAATGTCTGTAACTCCACGGTTATCTGCATCAATTTTCAGTCGGACTATGAGATCCTGTAAAAAGGTTTCCTTTTTCTTATGCTTTACATAATTGCGGTAATCTCTCCATCACGACGGCAGTTTTCCCGTGATGGCTTCAAACATAAATGATTCTCCAACCTTATGACCTTCTGCTTCGAGTTCATAAATAATGATTTGCAGTTCATGCAGTTGAGCAGTTACCGGTTTTGAATCAACCATCTTGTAGTTCATGAATTTGTCTACAATGAATTTCTTAAGACCGATACTTTGCGTCTTATATTTTGTGGCAAATGCATTTCAGAGTGTCTTTGCTGTCTTTAGAGGCTGATATACTTTGTATAACACCTTGTCGAGATAATTCAGAATATAGTTTCTGCATAGAAAATCGGAATTCTTCCACATATCAACATCTGATTCCATGCCTGGTGCAGGAATCGGTTCCTCCTCTTCGAGATACCGTTGTAGACCGAGTGTGGTGAGATAAAATAACATCTGATTCTGCCATGTTAGAAAATCGTCACCATCTCCTTTAAAAGGATCGGGCTTGTTGTGTGTAGTAGCCTTTGTTGATAATTCAACTGTTGTCATCTTTGTTTTAGCAAAAAACAGGAAAATCTTAAGATGTTATACGTCTAGTATACCAAAACAGAGAATAATCAATTATAAACCCGTCTCACAAGTTTATCAATCAGATTTCCACTACTTCGGAAAAATGCATTTGTATGAACTGATCAGAATAAACTTACCCAAAATAAATAATCGTATTTTAGATTGTTCCTGTTCATTACGATCAACTTTTGGATTAATAAT
This sequence comes from Allium cepa, assembly GCA_030765085.1. Lineage (NCBI taxonomy): Eukaryota > Viridiplantae > Streptophyta > Magnoliopsida > Asparagales > Amaryllidaceae > Allium > Allium cepa. The sequence goes on from CM060941.1 coordinate 9,611,708, forward strand.
TGAATAATGTTTTTAACTGTTAACCTTCTTTATCTTCTAACAAATCCTTGTTAGCCCACTCTTAAATCTCTTTTTCTACATTTCAAAATATATATAGAATTAGAACCTAATGATTTGAGATTATTTTATGGCTTATTCCAATATGTTTTTGTATGCAAGTGCTCCGCACGTGTCACTGAGCTTGTTCTTTAGAATAATTGTAGCTAAGTAACCAATTTGTCGATGATTATTTGTTTTTTATCTTAACATTGGAAAAAAAGTCTTTGCTTGGCCCACCCATGTAAGCAATAAAACTTAGAATTGAAATGCTCTTGAACATGAATAAAAAGTGTATGTATATATGTGTGTGTCTATGTGTGTTGTGTGGGTCTATGTGTGTATGTATGTATGTATACATAGGACGATGATCGGCTACCCTTCATTTTAGCTACACCTCAAATCCCTTCTTATTTCAACCACATGTATTTAAATAATTATATTTTTTCTCTTTTCACTTTATCCTATTATTTAATTGGGAACATGTGATTGAAATCAGAGGATTGGAGGTGTAATAAAAATGAGATGTAACCGATCATTTCCCATATGTATGCATGTGTATGTGTATACATATAAAGTGATGCGAAAAGAGAACCTCAAATTTCATTTATGTCATTTTTAAATAAAAAAAATCATCTTCCTAATGAGCTAGGCCCATATTTTAAACCCTAGTTTATTTCCTTTTTCAAGCTAGTATGTTCTTTTTACCGTTCTTTACCTTTTCAAGTCACAAAACATACATGTAAGTTCTCCTTTATCTTTCTAAATTCTAGCAAGTTTTTTGTTCCAAAATTTTCCTAAATTCTGTTTGTCTATAGTTTGTCTTATCTTTCAGATTGCAAAATTTCTAGTTTTATTTCTATTTTTTCTCTACAATAATTTTCGAAGCACAATTCGCTTCTTCTAATTTCAAATTTCAGAGAAAATTTTGAAACACTTGTTCGGGTAGTTCACCGCTTCTAGTTTTTTCAAACCTAAATCTATGTATACAAACTGGTGCAAATTTCTTTTTACCTGAACCTGGTATGTTTTGTTGTGATTTGAATAAAATCCTTTTTCTTACCTAAATTGAACAACTACAAATTTGTATTTACAAATAAAAATGCTACTACAAATTTAATTTAATTTAATTTTCCTCAACCTATTAATAACTCGTTTAGGTCGAGAACGATGAGTCTTCAAAGTTCAAGCTGATCATCAGTTTCATACTTAGCCCTAATTTAGTTCGGTTTGTTTTTTTAAAATTCAAATCAATTTAATTTACTTAACCCTAAATATCCATGCTTCCTCATTATGTATTTGCATTACATAATTTGGATGCTTTTTCGTGCAATTAATGACAAGGGAATTATTACTGCAAATCAAGTTAAATTGTTTTTTAGCAATTAGTATTTATGAATTTTGATGTATGCATATCAATATTAAATATAACACGTACTCCGAGATTATCCCGAGATGAACTTTAGGACTAAAATGATGTTCGAAATATATTTATCTCATCTGAGATCTTGTTGGATACAAGATCAGATTCATAAAACCTTCGAGATGAGACATGACCGAAATCCAAGATTTAAAACCCCGTAATGAACATGGATAGGCTGAAGTACGATCCCTCGTATATGTTGCAAATATAGGCTGATGAACAATAACTATAACCCATTTTAATACCACAAAAGCAAAGGTTGACCGTTTAGAGCATAACATTAAGAGAGGTTTAAGCTAGCATGGCCCACAAAAGCTAAGGAGGAAGATTTCTCCAAAAGTATTGAAAAAATGAAGTAAACTGGCTTCAATTGAAATTCTACAAAAAGATGCAATCTATTCAAAATGGAAGTTGATATGTATATCTTTTTGGTTTTATAAACTTGTCGTTTTTAAGGTTGAAGGGATAATACATATGGTTCTAAGTTCGTAACAATCAAGTTATATCATATTGCCTATAACTATCAGCACAAAAATAATTATGTACTTATATTTAGTATCAAACTTATTATTGCTTTGACTTGAAAGTGATCTCGCACAGTTTAGTATTCTAGTTATAAATACGATTTTGTCTTTCTTAATGTACACGTCGAAACTATGTACCATCATCGTGAAGTGCGCATCAGGATACTAGGCGTAATGGCACGCCAGCTAGATGTAATTTTCACATGTTACATGGCGACAATTCGTATTGGTGGGCACCACATAAGTTTTGAAGATGGTGCATCCGTGCAAAAGGCCTGCATTAGCATTGTTTTGACTTTACTATAATTTTAATCATTTTGTCTTCAAATATCTAATTTTTGTAAACTCAATCGTGGAATGTGGACATACATTGACTTATCTAGCATGTTATATACTAAGTCTTGTAGTACAGCTATATACTACCACATGAGAACCCAATTTCAGGAAAGAATAAAAATCTAGACATTCTCCAATCAAATGTAACAAATTGAAAAAAGTTGGCTGAAGCTTTCAATCTATGTTTCGTTTATTTGAATTATCCGAATTCCGGTCAAATTTGAAGATTTTGAAATTTTGGTCATGATTAAGACTTCTACTTTTGTTTATAGGAATATAATAATACATAGTGCACTTGTGTCTAAAAAAATGAAATGAAATGAAATAAAAAAACGTTGGTATCATGGAGCAACTGGTGAATCTCCATCGGTTGGAAAATATAAATAGAAACACAATACGAGCTATCGATCGAGATTTGTTATCACCGGTTATATCATCAATTTGTGTTCCAAAAACCGCTTTGATCTCCACTATTAATAACGAGAGTTTAATGAATATGATTTCACCGTGTTTTTGAAATTTCAAAAATACCCTCATCCATCACCGTAATCTCACCATTGGTTTGCAACCTCCGTTGCCATCCCTTTTCTGATCACTCATCAAAGGAATTTCACTTTCTATTGCAACCGACTCCACAGACAAAACTACTTGAAATGAAAGTTTTGTGACCATAAAAGCTTTTGCACTTATAACACATCCGTCCATTAATTTTTTATCAAATAAAAAATAAGTATATCTAGATGTTAGATACACACGTGCGATTTATTTTGGACTTGAAATGATGATTCAATTATTACTGTTTACTATTTCTCAATTTACTTCTGTGAAATTGTATTAGAATTTATAGAAGTACCATGTTTCTATTGAAATTATTTGGTCTTGTGAATAAATGCACAAGACCAAATAATTTCAAAAAATGTGATACTTCTGTAAATTCTAGCACAACTTTTGTGTCATCTTGTTTAATCTCTCGACTTATGTTTTCTCCCACTTCTGTTTTTTATTTATTTACTTACTATTTGCTTAGCACTTGAAGACCAAAATAGGAATTTAGAGAATTGGAAAGTCTGGAATATCAATTGGATAATGTCATGGTTAATACTGAAACCATAATGGAGCAATTGAAATTCTATTTCTCCAATCGGATTTTGATCCTTGGAGGAAAAAAACAAAGAATTTTTGTAGAATAGTTCTTGGTGTTTTATGATTGTTTTGTCATTTTATACATTTATGTTTGCGCAAAAAATGGGCAAACACCCCAAAGTCGTACGATTCCGTTGATTATATGTTGTTCTTAGCGATTTGGGTGATTTATGCAAATATATAAAAAGCAGGGGCTAAACTGTAAAAGACACGCAGATTTATAGTGGTTCGGCCAGAACGTGCCTATGTCCACTTTATATGTTATTCTTCCTTTTCTTTCAGATTACAAGTACAAGGCTTTGTATACAAGTATATGAAAGTTGTTTGAAAGTTCCTTCCGTGCTTGAGCTCTCAAACTTGTCTGCCATTGTTGTACCCCTGCCCCTCTATTTATAGAGTCAGGCTGGGGGCAGGGGTCCAGGAAGTATATAGCTGCTGGTGGGCCTGGGCTGGAGCGATCTGGCCTGGCAATTTGGTTCGGTCGTGTCTTCTTGGTCTTGATTCGGCAGTGGTTAAGATGGTTCGATTGGTGGTAGGAGATGGTTGGACCGGTGGTTCATTTGGTAGTGTATGGAATGAAGGTTGATTCGGTGGACCGGAGGTTTATTCGGCAGGCATGGTTCGGTGGTAGGTGGACAGGAGGTTTATTCGGCAGGCATGGTTCGGTGGTAGCTCGGTGGAGTTTGGTTCGGCACGAAGGTGGTCCGGTAGGTGGATGGTGAGTGAGCTTGGACCGGTAGTTGATGGAGAGGGAGTTTGGACCGGTAGTTGATGGAGTGGTGAGAGTTGGTTCGGTCAATGGTAGTTGGAGAAGCCTTGGACCGGTAGTGAGAATGCCGAATGAGAGTGCCGAATGAGCTCTTGTATTGGGAACGCCGGATGCACCAAGGCATCTTGAATGCCGAATGAGATTTCGCTCTACATTGCCGAATGAAACTTTAAACCTTTGATACCGAATGGACTTTTATTCCATACACTACCAAATGAACCACCAGTCCAACCATCTCCTACCACCAATCGAACCATGTTAACCACTGCCGAATCAAGACCAAGAAGACACGACCGAACCAAATTGCCAGGCCAGATCGCTCCAGCCCAGGCTCTCCAGCAACTATATACTTCCAGGACCCCTGCCCCCAGTCTGACTCTATAAATAGAGGGGCAGGGGTACAACAATGGCAGACAAGTTTGAGAGCTCAAGCACGGAAGGAACTTTCAAACAGCTTTCATATACTTGTATACAAAGCCTTGTACTTGTAATCTGAAAGAAAAGGGAGAATAACATATAAAGTGGACGTAGGCACGTTCTGACCGAACCACTATAAATCTGCGTGTCTTTTACAGTTTAGCCCCTGCTTTTTATATATTTGCGTAAATCACCCAAATCGCTAAGAACAACATATAATCAACGGAATCGTACGACTTTGGGGTGTTTGTCCATTTTTTGCGCAAACATTTTGGTGCGAGAATTGAACTCAAGGACCTACCACTTGGAAGTTGAATTTGAGAGTTTAGAGATTCAGATTGGAAGAGTCATGGCGAGACAATCAAGCAGAAGGCCAAGGCCAGAGCAGAGTCAACAGGAAGGGAGTCAAGAGGCTTCCTCAGGAGCGAACCAAGCTTCAGCCTTCATCACCAGGGATGAGATGGAGGCTATGATGAGAAGACAAGAAGAGATGATCCAGAACTTGCTTCAGCAAATTGGGCAACTTGGAGCACAAAACCAAGGAGCAACTGGAGTTCAGAATGGAGTAGGACCGTCTGGCGTAGCACCAGAGCTAGGGGGCACTCACGCAGAGTATGTTGATCCGACTCCGGGAAGAGAGATGGGGGCATCCGAGCCACCTGGTAGCAATAGAGGAATGAACGTTCAGCCAGGGAGGCATACACATGAAAACTCCCGCGGACTCGGGGGGCAGGTCGAAGGCAGTGAACGAGGACTACAGCTTGGAGACAATGACAGATTAGCAGAGATGGTTAGAAGAGCTATGAGAGGCGGTTTAGTAAACAGAGATTTGGAAGATGTAAACATGAGTCCTTTTTCTTCTGCAATTAGGATGGCTAGGAACCCACCAGAATTCAAGCTACCATCAGTAGAGATGTACGATGGGAGAACAGACCCTGCGGTCCATCTTACTAAGTACATGAGGCACATGGAAGTGCTGGGGGCATCACAGGAGATCATGGCCCGGTGCTTTCCACTGTATTTGACGGACATTGCAGCGTTATGGTTTAGGCAACTGGAGAGTGGCTCCATAGGAACGTGGGCAGATTTAACTGAGAGATTCATGAGGCAATTCAGGGTTCATATTGCGAGACCCAAGAATGTGATGACTTTGGCAACCTTGAAACAGAAAGCTGGAGTGACTTTGAAGAGCTTTCTAACGCGATTTAATGCGGCGGCAACATCAGTGGATCGACCAGATCCATCTATGGTCATGATGGCGACTGTATCTGGAATAGCTGATAGTACAGAGTTCAAGAATTCATTAACCAAGGACCCGCCTATGAATCTGGGAGAGTTCTATCATGAGGCTGAAAAGTTTCTGCGTTTGAAAGATGCTAGTGCAGAAAGAGAGGAAGAAGATGACGTTTACGCAATCAAGAGCGGAAACCCATCTGGAAAGGGTGCGGAGACTAGCAAAGGAAAGAGAAAGGCTGAGGATAATGATGACATGTCAAAGCGGCAATGGAGGGAGCCGCGATTCATCACTCACACTGAGCTGAATGAGAGTCTGGAACGAATTTATCAGGATACCAAGGGGCATGTTCCGTATCGTAGACCAATGCGAAGGGATCCAACCTCTGACGAAAGAAAATCAGATAAGTTTTGTGTATTCCATGAATTAAACGGTCATAACACTAATGATTGTAGGCATTTGAAGGACGAGGTGGAAGGGCATATCAGGAACGGTATGCTCTTTCAGTATGTGAGGAGGCGAACTCCAGCAGTGGAGCCAGAGCGACCACCGTCTACATCGGCAAGAGGTGACCCTGGACCGGGGCACCGTTTGATTATCCATTGATTGCTTGATTAAAATAACGATGAACAAGTTGTAAACCTCTCGCTAACACGGTTAAATCATTTACACATGTGAGCGATCGCGCACGATCCATGGGCATGCTCTGAATGACTACCAGCCGCGTTATAGTAAGAGTTTACGCTTTGACATCTTCATTCTGCTTTTTGCTTTGATTTTGATTTGAACATTTAAATTCTTCCTGTTTGGACATTTCTGCTGTAAGATTCATATGATTATTGCTTTAACATTTACAATTCCATGGAAAAATTACTTGTATGCCTGTGGATCGCGAACGGTCCACGAGCACCTCTTGCATGGCAGCGAACTGTCGGAGTCTTTGATTCGGAAACTCCCCCAAACAATAACTCCGACACCGATATTATTAAGTCCCCCCCGGGCACACTCATTCGCCTCGAACGGCACCCGACTTCGAACAGTCACAATTCGCCTCGAACGGCACCCGACTTCGAACAGTCACAATTCACCCCGAACGGCACCCGATCGCGAACGATCACAACTTGTCTCGAACGGCACCCGATCGCGAACGATCACAACTCGCCTCGAACGGCACCCGACTTCGAACAGTCACAAACTCGCCTCGAACGGCACAACTCATCTCGCCACAAATGGCTCGATCGCGAAAGGTCGCCGTTTGAGGTTCACCCCCTGACCGCCAACAGTCGCACCTTACCACGAATGGCTCGATCTCGAACGATCGTCATCCGAAGTAAGGCGCTTGACCGCGAACGGTCCTATTTCATCTTTTGCCGCGAACGGCACCGGCCGTGAACGGTCACCTTTCACCCCAAGTGGCTTGATCGCGAACGGTCGCCATTTGAGGTCCGCCCTCTGACCGGGCTCGATCGCACTTTACCTCGAATGGCTCGATCCCGAACGGTCGTCATTTGAAGTTAGGCGCTTGACCATGAACGACCGCGCTTCATCCCAAATAGCTCGATCCCGAACGGTCGTCATTTGGGGCCATATAAAATATCAAGCTATTTACAGGTTGTCAACAGGATATGAACATCCAGCTCATAGCATTACAAAACACGCCTTCCTACCGCAATGCATGCTTTGGGGGGAAAAGTGTTATCCCATTTTTGGTCAAAACTGGAATATCAATGTTGTGTGCATTTCCACCACGACCGCACCAAGAAGAAGCAGCCAGCAAGCGTATATAAGTCTGGGATTTCACTCATGATTCAAGTATAAAAGTCCATTCGGTATCAAAGGTTTAAAGTTTCATTCGGCAATGTAGAGCGAAATCTCATTCGGCATTCAAGATGCCTTGGTGCATCCGGCGTTCCCAATACAAGAGCTCATTCGGCATTCTCACTACCGGTCCAAGGCTTCTCCAACTACCATTGACCGAACCAACTCTCACCACTCCATCAACTACCGGTCCAAACTCCCTCTCCATCAACTACCGGTCCAAGCTCACTCACCATCCACCTACCGGACCACCTTCGTGCCGAACCAAACTCCACCGAGCTACCACCGAACTATGCCTGCCGAATAAACCTCCTGTCCACCTACCACCGAACCATGCCTGCCGAATAAACCTCCGGTCCACCGAATCAACCTTCATTCCATACACTACCAAATGAACCACCGGTCTAACCATCTCCTACCACCAATCGAACCATCTTAACCACTGCCGAATCAAGACCAAGAAGACACGACCGAACCAAATTGCCAGGCCAGATCGCTCCAGCCTAGGCCCACCAGCAGCTATATACTTTCAGGACCCCTGCCCCCAGCCTGACTCTATAAATAGAGGGGCAGGGGTCCAACAATGGCAGACAAGTTTGAGAGCTCAAGCACGGAAGGAACTTTCAAACAACTTTCATATACTTGTATACAAAGCCTTGTACTTGTAATCTGAAAGAAAAGGGAGAATAACATATAAAGTGGACGTAGGCACGTTCTGGCCGAACCACTATAAATCTGCGTGTCTTTTACAGTTTAGCCCCTGCTTTTTATATATTTGCATAAATCACCCAAATCGCTAAGAACAACATATAATCAACGGAAGTACGACTTTGGGGTGTTTGCCCATTTTTTGCGCAAACAATTTATGTGTAAACGAACTAGTTATAACGTATATCTAACTTATATGTATATGTCAACTAATATCAATTTAGTTTATTAGACTATTTTATGTATAAATTAATTTACCTTTTCACGTGAATATGGAAGCAAATCGGTATACAAAGTTTTTAGCAAAAGATCTCATACAGATTGATAGTCGCCAAATGATTTGCATGGTCAAAATCAATGTAACCAACGTAGGAATATATGAAGGTCGAAACCAAACTTCAATCTTGATTTTGAGATTTCTTTGGATGTATAGATGACCAATTTGCGTAAAAAAGTTTGAACCCAACTGCAAATATCGGTTCCTTGAGTTAAAGTGTGTGGTTGGTTTGAATAATTTTATATGTCTATTTGTTATAAAAATCAATTTTTTTAAAGCATGACCTGATTAAGAAAGGGATGTGCTGTATGTCATGCTATATATGATGCTAGAGCTTTTTGCACCTTTGCGCTCCATAAAATCTATTTTAAATTGAGTACAGTCTTGTTGTATAGATGTGTATATTACTGCATTTTGGTAACACCTTTGGATGATCAGCTATTTTTCATTATATACTTATTTTCTCACGTATCTTTTATTTGAATGAGGACTTATTCTAAAAGACTAAAACATTAGGAGCGATCAAGAGATAAATAGTTAACTTGGTTTTGAGGAACTCCATTAAGTAGTTGTTTTTTTTTAAATTTGGGTCCATTAATATTTCTGCACCGTTCTTTTGGCGTACAGATTACAAAACCTGCAATTTTAACTTAGCTTACTTGTGCAGTTTCAACTTAATTAGCTAATGTAATGCAATTAAGAGCGTCGAAATTGATAGCTTTGGAAGGTGCAATTAGTATTTGCATGGGCAAAACAGGTAGAGTTGACGAGTTTTACACTAAAGAAATGAAAGGACAACTTGAATAAATATGACTGTCTGTAAAGCAGCATCTTACTGGGCTCTTCTGAAATGTGAAATATATTTATAGTTTTCTTTCAACATTTTGGCTCACCGTATTGCCCTCCATTAACCTTTTGATAGATCAGAAGTCTGATAGATGACACGAAAAGTTAATTGAGATTAAAAGCTTGTCTATTTTACAATTTCCATCTTTAAGTACTTGCAATGAAAGAAGTGAGATCATAAATAGTGGAGTAATGCTCTAGACTTGCTCCGTGGTAAACACCAAATAAATAAAACAAGACTAACTTATTGGAGATATTGTTGACTTGAACGTATACTACGTGGAGGCTTGAAAGTAGTTAGATACATGACAGTATGGAAAGAAAAGTATGAGTTAACTGATCCATCCTGTAATCTGATATAGACATAGCAACTTCGTCCCCTATAAGTGAAAATGTACCGGTAATTATAAACATCTTTGAGCTTAAGGTTGCCCTTGTATATGCTATTTAGTATTGTTCAATTTTGAGTCTTAGACATGATGGTTTAGTAGTTAAGATGGAGTTTTGTACTTAGAAAAAAAGGTAATTTTATCTTCTCTGATAGTGGTCATATTTTCAAAAATCACACCATTTTTATGTTTAATTTTGAAACCATCTTATTGCCATCTATTCACCTTGAAGTGTTATAAAACAAAATGTTATCCATGCTTAAGTTAGGACACACACTTCCTCTGTATTACTTGTCCTGCAAGAGGATTGTCTCTTCATTTCTCCAACATAAACCGGGAAAGGTCTGGTTCACAGCTTCTTTTGTCCAGAATAAGTTGCATATGTACTCACAGTCTAAAGAGGTCTTTCTGTTTGAAAGAAAATAAAAACTGAAAATGCATGAAACATAGAAGAGAAACCTCTATTTCGTATCACAATGGGTTAAAACTTCTATGGTATACTGAAAGATTTGAGGACTGATCCACAAACAAAACTGAGGTTTTTTTAGTCCTTTTCTTCTACTTAATTATTTATTTCTCCTTCCTATGGATCAAAATGTCGGGATTAAGAAATATTTTGTTGGATCTTTGATGTGGGTCTGAACTATTCTGTTTTTTCATTTTCCCCATCCCTACTCTGCATGGATTTATATGTTTGTTCCCTAACATTTTTTTAAATGAGAACGTTTAACGTCTTTTAGTGATTCTTTCGTACTGTAAGAAGAAAAGCTGAAAAGTTTCATAATACCAAAAATAAAGAAAAAGGAAGTTAAAATTGAATTTTCCCCAACTTTCCCAGAAGTGAAATTTTGGAACACTGCAATATATCCTTCTGGGGTAGGCAGTTTGATAATTCAACACTATATACTGTTCTCCTTAATTTACTTTGAATCTACAATTATTTATTCTGAATTTGCCTGTTCTAGCAGGAAACCCGCACTATGATGGAAATGTTTTTGTTTTGCTTGACATGATGGCTTTGCCATTTCAATTTTCAACACATGCATATATGGTTTTGTTTCATCTGTATCTAATATTTTTTTGCATGTTTCACTTATTTATTGTTCTCTTGTTATCTCTCACCTTCACTTAATACTTCTTATATCTTATTTTCATTCATAATATCAATTTACTGTCCAGAATAAGTTTATGATTATCAGGTAATAAATCAGATATTGATTTGATTACTCAGTTCAATAACAGCGCTGTTCCAACACTACTGTTAAATATAAAATTGAAGTGCAGGAAACTTGACTAAATGGCTCAAAACGTAGACCCATTTAGTCCTTGTTTTATTAGAATTGCATGAGAAGCATACAAACCTTTACAGGGCCTACAGTAGAGGACCAGACTAAAAACTCTGATGTAAACATGTGATTATGAAGTTTATTTAGTGAAATATTTCCATGCTAATCTATTGAAAACTATGTTTTGTGCATCTCAAGTAGCTCGTTTTCAACTTTCTACGTTGCTGAACCCAAATATGTCGTAGTTCATGTTATTTATGCAATCTAGTATTCTTGCAGTAGTGCTGTTATTCTTTTAACAACTTGGAATGAAATAAAATTTATTATTTGTAGGATAACTTTTGGTCAGGAGCCATCAAGAAAACATTTTTATTTTAATAAACACTACAAGAACCTTTGTAGGATAATTTCTTGGAATATATGTCCTGTTTTGTACGATAATCCAGTGTATCACATAACTAATTAAACCTTGACATGCTTGTTGTGTCCACAGAATCTTTCTCTTTTAGCTCACTTCTCAAAACTAAGCTTTTAGTTCATTTATGGAGGGAATTCAAAATTTACCCTTTTAGAATTTATGGTGCATTAAATATATGACAGTAGTTTAGTTAGACTACTCACCTATTCACCTGCTGCACTTTCCCTCCCACTTATTCCTGTCTCTGCCTTTTCAGTATATATCTTTCTCCTACACTTTTCCTCTTTCTTCTCCTCTCTTTTATTCTCTAGCCATGAAACTCTTCTTCTTCTCCATTCTTTTCCTTTACCTCTCTCCATCTTCTCTTTCATGCTATATCTTAACGCAAGCATTCAATTCAGTCTCAAACTTCCATGACACTTACACAAACATTTCTTGCAATGAAATTCAAGAACTCAACCTATCATACAAGTACTTATCTGGCACAGTTTCATGGATGCTCTTAAAAAACATCTCATCTCTTCGTTCAGTCGACTTATCCCATAACCTTCTAGAAGGTTCAGTTCCAGGAAAGTTCTTCTCATCTTCACCTCTCATCAGACTCAACCTTGCTAATAATCACCTTGGAGGCAGTCTTAATTTCAAACCAAACTCGATAATGTATCTTAACGTATCCAAAAATAGATTCACTAATGCGTTCAATATATCGGGTTTATCGAAGTTGCAGTTTCTTGATATGTCCCATAACAACCTCACCTTCATTCCTACAGGCCTTGAAAAGCTTCAAGAGCTGAATTACTTGGATTTTTCTTATAATTCCATGCATGGAGTTTTTCCTAATGATTTCTCTCCTTCTATAATCAAAAGCCTCCATTTTTTGAACCTGTCTTATAATAATTTTTCCGGCACCGTTAATTCAAGCACAGTTAAGAAATTTGGAGCTTCAGCTTTCACTAAAGCAGGCACTTCTTTGCCTCAAACTCATAAGCAGAAGAAGCCTAAAAGCAGTGCAAAAAAGAAACATAAAGAAGTGATCATTGTTGTTACAGTTGCAGTTTTTGCAGGTACTACCACCACCGCCACTTGGTTATTTGTTGTATGTTCTGAAAAAAGCATTTAGATTTAGTTCTTCAATTTCTTTTATGCTGTATACATTTAGATTTTGAAATTGGTTAAACTGGTATATGAAGTGGATAACTTGATGCAAGATTTTATTTTTATATTTTTTTGGCATTGGCAAGAAAATCGGAAGTGTCTTGTTTGTGATAAGTGTTTAGAACCATGTGAGAACTGTTTAGAACTTTCAAAATGAATAAGCAATAGATTTGGAGTCTTGGAAACAACCTATTTCAAAACTACTTAAAGTTAGGTTTGCCCCGCAATTTATAAGTAGTTTTTAGTGAATAGTAAAATGTGAAAGTGTTTGGATAAATAAGTTAACTGTTACAAAATCAAGTTGTAAAAGTTGGAAAACTCAACTTCTAAGTCACTTATTAAAAGTAGTTGTCAAACATACTTAGTAACAAGTAACTTATAAGCTGCTTTAACTATTTTTAAGCAAAGCTTCTGAATGCTGATGACAAACTTTTCCAAAAGCAAGCACTGTTGCTGCTGCCACTAGGTAACAGTTGAATTTTTTGTAGGTTTAGCAGTACTGCTACTACTCGGTTATGTGCTAATCATTTTGAAAAGAAAGAGGAAGATAAACAAAGGGTGGAAGGAGGAGGAAAAAGGGGTGAGAATAGCGAAGGAGGTGTCAAGCTGGGTTGCGGAGGCAAAATGGGCAGCTCAGGTGGTGATGTTCGAGAAGCCGTTAATGGAGCTGAGTTTCTCGGATGTGGCGGCTGCGACTTCCGGGTTCAGTAAGGAGTGGCAGTTGGGTGAGAATATTAGTGAAAGCGGCGCTCTTTACCGGGCTGTTTTGCCTGGGGAAATGAATGTGGTGGTCAGAGTGGTGGAGGCGGAGGTTGTGGAAAGAGTTACGGAGATCGCGAAGTTGAGACATCTGAATTTGTTGCCGCTTCTTGGCTATTGTGATGCAGGTACCTCAAATTTCAACTTTATAAAAATATATATTAAAATAAGATAAGAGTGATAGTTTATTCAAGTAGAGTACTCAAATATCACGTAATATTTGATTTTGAAACAAGTTAGATTTAAATTTGATTTTGAAACCAGTTAGACTTAAATTTGAAGTGATGGTAATACTGATAGAAGTTTTTTCGGAAAAAAAACTCATAGTTCATGGTGTAACAATTGAAAGCATTTTTATTTTTTTTTTGCAGCAAATGTTTCATTTAAAATGTTAAAAACTTTGGTGAAGTCAAATTACAGAGATGAATTGCTAAATTACAATCCTTTCAAGTACTGATTGACCTTAATATTTGTGGTCTTATTACTTTTACAGCTTTCTGATTACATCTTTTACGTTTGGGTTGTTTTACTTTCAGATTCAACTAAACATTTTAATTTATTTTTTTACGTTCATCAATTTTTATTAAAAGAGGAATATTATGATTCTTTTTAGTTAGAAATTTTAATTACATCAACTATAAACAAATTTATTCATTTGATTTTATATTAAATCAAGACCGTTTTGAAATTGTGAAAATCATTGTTTGATATGTAAAATTGGTGGATGCAATTGTCACAGCTGTTTAACTGTTCTTTTTCTTTTTGACGTCGGGCCGTAAACTCCTGGGAAGGTATAGTATATAGGGAAGCGCATGTTAGGAATCGTAGCGGAGTCATTTTATCAGAACCCAATCCTCCTTTCCCATGGGCCGCATCCACGGACTTAGTTGTTTAACTTAATATCATTTCCTACCTGAACTCTTAAACATGTAAGCAAAACAACTATTTTAGTATGAGAAATCTGTAATTCTTTGATTATTTTAATCTTTGAGCTTCTTAATATCTAAATATTTTAGTTAATTTTCTAATGTTCTTAAAATGTATAATATTTTCACAAATTTTAGATTATTCCATCACTTTGAACTCTTTCAAAACATAAGTTGATTTAAGAGGGAATTAAGGAAAATGACAAACTTTGAAAAAGAAAAAAATAGGCGGAAGAAAACAATGTTTTAGTTTTAGGTTGAAGGACAAATGTTACTTATAATTAGCATTATATTCAACTTTTACATTGTACAAAATGCTAGTTAAATCTAGCATTATATTTAGTTTTACACTATACAAAATGCTAGTTATAACTAGCATTTTCCTTCAGCCTAAAAAATTAAACCTTTTGTCCTTCAGTTTAATTTTTTTTCTAAGTTTGTCATTGTGTCCAATTTCCTGTTGAATTAATTTGTCCAAATATCTATTTCGACCGTTGACTATCATTTTGGGCTAATCTCGAGATGTATAAAATAAGCGACCTTTACGGGGGATTAATTCAACTATTATAATATTTGGCATTTACAATTCAGTACTCACCTATTTTTTACCGCAGGAAAAGGAAAGCTACTAATATACGAGTACATGGAAAAAGGAGACTTGCACCAATGGCTCCACGAGCTCCCTGCGAACCACCCATACCCTGAAGATCACATCCACGACTCCTACGACCTCAACCAAACCGCCCAACAAACAACAATAACAATCACTAAAAGAACAAGAGACGATTGGCCAACGCGACACAACATTGCATTAGGTATAGCACGAGGGCTTGCCTTCCTCCATCAGGGGTGGGCAGGCTCGAACAGACCGATCGTCCACCCTCACTTGGCTCCCTGCAATGTGCTCCTCGATGAAAACCTAGAACCTAGACTTTCCGATTTCGCTACCGGAGGAGGGGAGGAAACGATGGAGGGCAACGTGTACGGTTACGGGGTTCTGGTGATGGAGTTGGTCACCGGAAGGGACAAGTGGGGCTCGGAGGAGGTGGAAAGGGTGAGGAGGTCAGTCAGGGATGGCAAGGGTCTGAGGGAGGTGGACCCTACAATGAGAGGCTCGGGGGTCAACGATGACAAGTGGGAGAAGGAGATGGTGGATTGCCTTCGGGTTTCCTATTTATGCACTGCGCAATCGCCCGAAAAACGACCTAAGATGCAGCAAGTTGTCGGGCTTATCAAGGACGTTCGTTCGACTTCGATTGATAATATTGCTTCCTCCTCTTCGTTGTGTGTTTAATGATGTCAAATTCGTGCATGTACTCCTTGTGCATCAAGAATGCCGAGTGTTGTTTTATCAGATGGATGATGTATACCAATGAGTTTGGATCCAAATACGTGTAGATAGAAACTCAAGGGAGAGAGATATATCAATGTTCTACAAGAAATTCCTAATTTTTCATGTTCGTTTTGGTATTATTTTCATGTTATTTAGATTAGTGAAAACATAAGCAAGACAACAAATAACAGTTGTATCGAACACGATTAGCATAAGAATTTGAATTTGGTAAGAGGAAAAAGTAATGAAAAGAAATGTTCAACGACTTGGCAAGTAAAAGACAAGCGGAGTGGACTTGTTGTCGGTCATCGAATCCCACTATATATATATATATGCATGCTTATTGAAAGAATATACATGCATATGGAATAAAGAATATACGTGTCTAATAAATATGAATATAAGAGAATGAAGTGGGTGGGAAAAGGGGAAGAGATGAATATTCTAGTGATGGTGTGATGCTTCAAAAGGGGAGAAGATGGAGAAAATAATATCGGAATGTGGGATTTGTTTTGTTGTGTTGTTTGGAGCCGTATTCATTAAACTAAGCATCTTCTTTTCTCTTTTTAGTGTTTTAAATTTTAGTTTTTCTTTTATTCTTTTCTTCTTATCTTTAAGCGTCATGTCTCTGCGTACTTCTATTTTCTCGAATAGTACAAAATTTGTTTACTCAATTGTACTTGAAGACTATGAATTAGTTGATAGGCATATGAATATGGGAAAATGTTCCAAGCTAAATTTAAACTTGAGATTCTTTTTCCAATGTAATGCTCCTGCAAAAGTTTGAGCGTAATATTGCACTATTATTAGTTTTGATTACATGCATACATGCTTAAGTATCACCAATAGTTATTATCGCATCAGAATCATTAAAATAACATGATGCAATGTATGCAAATGAAGAGGACATACCTCCTAGTTCCACTAAATATATACCGTCTATTAATAATTGATAAAACTATGTAATTCAAATATTCGTCGGAAACTAATTAATTAATTCACTCTGTCAATACGTCTATATAACAAATGAAAGGGGAAAAACATAATTGGTTCAATCAATTAATAGATTTCTCAATACAAAGAAATAATAGATTGCATATGCAGATTCAATAAGAAAAAAAAATGATAAAAATTAAGATCTATCATTTTTTATTTGCATTGAGATCAAATGGAAAAATTAAAGAGATTTCAAGATAGTTAGACAATTAATTTAATTTCATGTCTTTCTTAAGTATACATAAATGAAGGTGGTTCATTCCATCATCATTCTTTTTTCAATCAAACCTTCTCTTCAATTAAGTAAATTAGGCATTTGGGCGCAATCAAATTTTTGAAGAAGTTGATTATTCAATTTGCGTTATATTTTTTTTTTACTTTCCTACCTAAAATTTTGTTGATCACTTTTGTATTCTTTTTCTTGAATAAATGATTAGTTGTAATGTTTTCTTTGTTGCATTGTAAAGAACGCTTGAAAATAGTAGATTGTTTTAATAATATGAAAAGTATAAAAAGTGTTTTTTGTTTTTGTTTTTTTTTTCCTTCCAATTTTTAAGAAAGGGTATTTTTGAAAAAGTTTCTTTGATTAAACCATATTCATAAATTATATCGAAGTTCTATTTTACCAAGTTATACCCTACAAGATTTCATCTAATTATATTTGTCCTTTCTTAAAACCTTTGAAATAAGGAATTTTAACTAAAATTTAAGAAGGGGGTGTGCTACTCAATTATTGTTTATGTCCTTCGTACAAGAAGTTAGATTTAGAGGATAAGGTTTTGATGTGAACCACTTTCATTGAACGAAACATTTTCTTTTTGTCCGTTTCTCATAGCTTTTTGATCAGTTGCCTTTATGCTTTATCACTGTTTTCTTTCTTTCCTTTAATTTCATTTACATTTATAATTATATGGTCGTAAACAACAAAAGCAGAAGAGGTTACGTAAGAAAAACATACGATAAAAGCAGGGTACAATATAAAGGGAGGAACATATGAAATACAAGTGTCATTCGTACAATTTACGTGACCAAAATAACCTATTGCTGCTCGCCTTTCGTCTCAAAGAACAGGGCCACAGGTCACTTCCATGGAGGATCATCCTTAACGCCTTTCTTTCTTTTAATATCATCGGTCTGGAGTAAAACAAACGCCGATGGGTAGCCTTTACAACAACAATAACAATAAACCAAAAACAAAATTAAAAAACACTTACACTAATCAACTAAATAAGATTGGAGTAATAACTTATTTCTCTATGTTTAAGCTTTAAACATTCAAGTGTTAGGATTTCACCGTGCTTTAGAATCTCTAGATCTGAATAGACGTTCCATATTGATCTGATTGAGAAAAAAATAGAGAAAGTTGAATAGATTAGCGGAAGTCGTAACTAAATTCATATTTACCGATTGAAAAAGAAGAAGAATTGGTTTGATCTTCCAAATTGACACAAACCTTGGTTCTGATTTATTTTCTTAGAATAGATTAGGAAAATAACTAGAGTTTGTGTAATTTGAAGACCATCATCCCTTGTCTATAATGTTGGTATTTTCTAATTTGGTCCTTCAACAAATTAGAATTGTTCCGATATCTGCACATTAATACCATGACAATTATATCTTTAAGCCTTTTAATTTTAATTCATAATTTAATCGCTTTAATTAGGCTTTACACCGAAATAACACGACATATTTATTTTACATATGTAGCCCACATATTGAAAATTTTCAACAATCTCCCCATGGGCCATACATATAATAACCTTATAAATTTGTTTAACTTTATGAGCTCCAAAATTTACTATTTATAACATAAGGTGTTTCTGAAACAATCTCATCCAGTAACTATGCTGACAAAGGATCAAAGTGGATTTTGTTACCTTTAGTGTAACAAGACTAATCAGTGGTCACATATACCAACACAATCAAACGACATAGATAAATCATGAATGCGTAACATGAAAATTAATCTATACACGTCTATTTCCAACTAGTCCTACTTTAGTAAGATCAAAACGTTCAATATTTGAACAATCTAGATTGTAAATAATATTACTTTGTTTCTGATTAGAAAAAAGAACTATATAGTCTGTAACTGAAGTAAAGAGCAATGTGTCATATGACAACACCAAATATGAACTCCCCCAAACCAAAATATTCTTACATTAAAGTTACACCAATTGAGAAAGATGCTCATGAAAGACCTTGGATGATATTTCTTTTGTAAGCGGATCTGTCACAAAAGAGTTTGTCACAATATGCTATGTGAATCACAATCTATTTTACACTCTTCCCTTATCAAAAAATAACATGTTGTTTATTATCACAATATTACTTTAATGGTCTTTCAATTTCTTTATTTAATAGTTCATAAATTTGTGACAAAATTTTAACATTATTTTCCATCGTTGGATTCTCCATAACAGGAAAATAGTAAAGAAGGCTATAAGTTTCTGTATGACAACTTTCCTTATATAGCTTCAACCATATATGTGTGTGTGTATTAGTTGAAATGGATATTTTATACTCTTGGCATCCAAAATATTGGGATCGTAATGCTTTATGATCTTCAGCCAATCTGATCTTTTATCTAAGATAACTTGTAACCATATGTTTACTAATTATTGATTCACTTTCAATATCAGTAAGATATCTGCCAAATAATACATGCAATATCCATATGTGTATATGCCTTATCATGCATTAGACTCCACACCGCAAATGCATGAGTAATCTTTTGCATTTCTTTAGCTTCAAAGATGTTTTTATATTACTGTATAAGATAACATTTGTCTATTTTGATAAAAGAAAATCATTTGATTCGTAGTTTGCGGACCAAACTTTTTTAAGCCTTATGAGCCTAGCACTTTTATGATAACCCAAATATCACCCCATAAATAATAATGATGTATTTGAATCCCTAATACAAACGAGTAATTTATAGGTGGTTTTCTTAAGTTGTTTTATCAATGTCTCCATTGAGAAACACGATTTTAATATCCTTTCGATATTTGCTTAAAATCATAATCTGCAACAAGTTCCAAAATAATTCTAAAGGGTTTTTCAGTAAAACCAAAGAGTAGGTCCCTTTAAAAATAAAAAATTGTTTTTCATTTAAGTATAGTCTTTTCTAAAATGAGCCTTATATCTTTTCACATTACCAACTTGATCCCCTTTTGTTTTGAATAGTCGTTCATAACCAATGATCTTGTTACCTTAAGATGGTGGGAAAGATCTCAAATTTTATTTTCCTTATAGATTTACACTATATATTCATACCTTAAATCTATATTTCAAATTAGTTACTTGTATGGATTGATGTAAGTCTAAAGAATCATCTTGACCAATCCAATATTTATTTTTATGGAGAAATACTACATAGTCATCCAAAATAGTATTTATTCTTTTTCAAGTGGATTTCCTTAGTGAACTTGCACTTTGAGATTGTTGAGTTTGTTCTCTTGAAACAATAACCTTAACTTGAAGAAAATTTTGTTTAACATTGTCTTATTATGGTTGCTAATTTACATTTTGTTAATGAAAGAAAACAAATCATATACATTATTCGAAGAAGTAAATGTAGTGAATCAAAAATAATGATTCTCTTTAAGGACAATGATCCATACCAAATTTCTCTCCCCAAACTCAACATCCTCAAGAAACTGTTGCATTTTCTGTCTTAAAGCTTTTCCTTAATGGGGTTCAATAAAAAACTATGAATTTTAAGTTGCTTAGAATATCAATAAAGTATTTTCTATCTTTTATGCCTCAATCTAGAATTATTTAGTAAGCTAAAACAAGTAATCATATTAATTACCAAATCAAAATTTGAGATTTCATTATAAAAGGTATTCAACATAAGTTGATATAAGCTATATTTTAAGCATTAGGAGATTTAATTCCAATAATGTTTGAATTTATTCATAAATAAATCTTATTATTTCTAAATAAACAATAATAACCTAATTTGTTCATATTAGAAATAGAAAACCAAAATCTGCCAAAATGACAACATAACAAAAATATTCAATAAATCCAAACAATATAACTGAAATCTCAATAATAACTTAAAAATATGCAATATACTTTATATATTTGTATATCTGATTCAAGAAACATGTATAAATACATCTATATGTTATTTCTTTTCTTCTAGATCTTTAGCAACTTCTTTGTCCTTATTTATACATTAATTTACAACGTATGTTAAATGAGTACTTTCAATCTTACATGCTTCAACCTCTCTTCTTCTTACCACAATGTTAAATGTGCTCAATAAGAGGTCATTTTATTCTTAAGAAAATAATAATTAATAATAACATTTTATAAGCATTCAACCATTATATGGGTGGGTGTAACCCTCTAATTGCAAGAGCTAGATCCATGAAGTTAAGGATAAACAACACGTCTCTTAATAATCCTTAGAGTTAGTCTCAAATAAGATGAGAACATTAAAATTGGCAGACACTGTAGTCAAATTAGATGAAAATTGAACAAAAATTAAGGATTGAACGTATATGCTTATATCCAATATCAGCCATATAAAATTCAAATAATTTACAAGTCTATTCTCAAGGTACCTAGCACAACACTAATATTAAGTCTTTGGACAGTATTATTAACTGCAAGTGGTACTCTTGTTGTAATGATCAAATACCGACAATAAATTCAAGTTAAATAACGATCTTTCTTTGGGTCGAATAGTTATTCACTTATAAAACCTTATAATTGTCATATATTTATCATCACACATGTGTAAATTATTCAGCCAAATATTAACCTTCCTTTGAGCCAGCTAACATCCGCATGAATTTTTTTTGAAAAGAATATTCGCATGAATAAATACACATAAATATCAAACATTTTCATGAATAACTAAAATGAGGTTATTTCAATTAAATCACTTGGAACGTAGGATATTTACAATTAGTCTGCAAAGAGATTCCAAAAAATATATTTGAATTTATTTTTTAGTGTATGTACAATATTTCGAGTGCTATAAAATAAAGCACTTCAAGTCTATATGACACTTGAAAATCTCAAAATTATAATTATGACATAACGTGCCTTAATCATAGCTGTTATAATCTTTTACTTTAATTATATGGTTACATTCATGACATTTTCTAAATAAATATGATATCAGGCATCATAAATAAATCACATAACAAATATCATGGATGAATGTCAGAATTAAATGACACATAAAATTATGCATAAATGACATAGTAAATGTCATACTAAATAACATGAATGAATGCAGTAGCTATGATGTATATCTAAATGACAATATAGCTATATAAATGCTACTATGTCACTTTATATTTATTTTATTATTTGAATACTTAATTAAAGTAAGTAATCATGCATTTTGACGAAATATGAAAACTACTGCTCCTTTTATTTTATGCTAACCAAAGCATGGAAGTGAAACGTATTTTCAACAAGCATGGATCAAACATATAAAATATAAGCAACTATAAACATAAATGCATTAAATAATAAACTATATGTCTTTTTTTATTCCAAATACAAACATGCTGCATCATTAAATTTATTGCAACCGATGCATTACTACATTTATGATAATAAATCAATACTATAACAACCTCATTTAATGCAATTATGATAAAAATAAATGTAATTGTTTGTTATATGGTCCAAAATGTAAATTAGTGTCATGTTAAAATTTATTTCAATAATAAAATAAACATAATACATTAAAGGAGCATACTTTATTTCTAATTAACCAAAATTTCTGAAATAACCCAAATACCTTAAATAAATATCCAAATTACTTAATCAAAAGCTAAGTAAGGTAAAATAGACATAGAACCGGATTTATATTTCTTGCATAAATGGTCCTAAATTTTACACATCCGTTTATACCATTTGTAAACATAAATAAAATGGCTGTATATATCAGATCCAAAACATTCCTCATATTATAATTCACAACTTATTTATAAAATATACAATAATAAACATGTGAATGTTTTAACCAATATAAGTTGTTTTCGAAATTTAGAGGAAGGTAGATTATTTATCATAATTTGATAATTTCAAAATTCTATCTTATTTATTAGTAAGATGTGGATCGTTTAGATCTATATTTCTACACCAAAACAGTTTCACAAACCATCCTTTCAATTTACAATATAAAAAATAAATTATACTAGCCAAGTCCAAGATCAACAATAAAAAAATCATTGATACATTGATCAAGCATATCTGAAACATAAGTGGAATTTAATGACTTTAAATGAAGTTTAATTCAAAATTTATTCATAATAAAAAAACAGAAAAATTCCCTAACGAAATCAATGATGGGTGGCTCTGATACCGTCTGTCAGGATTTCAACGTACATTATGACTGTTTAATCATGAAACCCTATATTTGAATAGTACGACACCTTTGTTTTACATATGTGGCCCACATATTGAAATTTTCTAATAGAAAGTTGAAACTACGCGTAATGTATGCTATAGTCAACCGCTTTTTAGGATATTACCTCCTGACAAAATATTAAGGGCCGATTTGTTTTGTCAAGGGTAGTTTTTAACAAAGTGAATGGGATGATTGAAAGAATAATTATTGTTTGTATTGTTAATATAATAATGTTGTTATAGTTTTTAATTTGAAGATTTTTAAAATTAATTTTATTAATTTAATTAAAATAGTGGATATTTGTTTTAAGGGCAAAATTGTTTTTATTTTTATTTTAAAGAACAACCAACTTCCATTATTCACTTCAATGACAACTTCAAGTTTTAATAAATCTAAGACACACATTTGACATTTCACAAAACAAAAAATATGAATTTCAAAAACATTTTTTTTGGAATAATATAGGTTTATTACAAAAATGTTTTTTTTCAACATAAGAAAAATGAATATAGAAAAAACAGCACAGAAAGCTAAATGTATATAGTTTTATTGTTTACGACCAATATTATTTCAAATGATAAACGAGAATAACTTTCCAAACTGCTTAGTTCTATATTTTTAGTAATATAATGTAACGATGTTTTAAAGTTATAAAACTATATTCATTTAGCTTCCCGCACTGTTTACTTCTATATTTTATGTTAACATAATCAATTAAATATGTCATTAAAATTGGTTTTTTTCTTATAATTGTGGGCATCATTCTTCTTTTTTTACTAATTTAGTGAAGATGAGTAATTAAAATGCACTTAAAGATTTGCAAAATCTAGTGGGTCTTCGTCCTTAATCTATTTATTGAAGTTCGTTGTCCTTAAAACTAATTTTTACTAAAATGCATCCTTATGACTAAATTCAAAAATAAAATAAAGCTAATTTACAAAAAAAATAGTAGTTAATAATTAGCTTAATTTTATAAGGAAATTTGGTTTCGTCCCTTAATTTTCAGATTTGGAACTTAAAATCCTTTTCCAAAAGCATATTTTAAATTACTACTCCTAAAAAGAAAGAGATTGCAAAATATGGATATTCACCGTGTTTTGTACTGTCGATGTCAAACAATGAAAAGATATGCTTTGTAATTCCAAACAACACACAAAATTTTCTTTTTGGATAAGATATAGAAATTTACAATGTTAACATTTTTATGATAAAACTATAATGACCCAACTCGGAATTGGCCTAAATTTTGATCCAGAAAAGACTCATCGAAACTTAGATCCATTCTAAGACAAGCTGTTGGTAGTAAAAAGAAATAACATCGCAGAGCCATAACTAAACTTTAGAACTCATAGTGGATGAAACAAAATATAATAGTAAAGTGTACCAATTTATTTTAAAACCATAAAAATGTCATAACACAAAATCCCATAAAAACCGTAAAATAATATCTTTTACAATAACTATCTAAATCCATGGGTACACATAAAAGAAACTAATAATAAATCCTGCCATTGGCCTCGATCTCTAAGCATCGTCACTGCTATCACTTTGTCCTTAGCCTGTGTTCTAATAAGGAGGAAGTCGGAACAACAAGTATCTGGTGAATAAAAACCTCGAGTCTTACCTTTTCAGTACTTGGACAGTTTATTTCATAATAAAAACATGTCCACGAATATAAAACCATTGAAGTCATTTAAAACTTCTTTATAAGGAAAGGAGGTGAGTCCAACCACTTCCTTTCATTCCAAAAGTAGGTTTCTAGAATCTCGTATTCTAATCATACGTCATAAATAACTAATAATGTGAGAGATGACACCCAAGCTACTTAATACTTTTCTGTGGAAAAGAGGCAGACTCCGATCATTTAAGACTTTAATTAAGGAAGACCCTGTCATTTAAGACCTATTTCCAAAAGCGTGCTACTCAACGGTACTATCTAGTTGACATCGCATGGAATCTCATAGGCTACATAATATTTCGAAGTGGAAAATAGGTAGACTCTGGTCAGGCAGACCCTATCATTTAATACCTATTTCCACAAGTGGACCCCTATAGAGATACAACCTAATGTAACTTCTTGACCATTTAATCTTCATTTGGGGAAAAAAGGATGGTCCAACCACTTAATACCTTAAAACCCTAAAGCAGGCCCTTCTTCTTATGGTCCATACTCATAATGACGTCTCACATTAGTCCGCTATTCGTAGAAACTAGTTGCTATATCAGATGGACAGATTTTCCTCTAGAATTTCGCATCATTACAAATATTTATCATAAGGATATCTCACATCAATAAAAGTGTACATAACTGCTGGTAGCCTCAAAGTGAAGGGCAGACTTCCGTCATGTAACTCTATTGGCCTCGCATTCCTATGGCTTAGCCATAAATCAATTACTCTACACACACACATACTCATCTCACCGTTTCACAAATAAGGCCTTATAAGGAATCTTCCTTATTACTCCTTGAAATAATAATTAGGCTATATAAGTGTTTCCTCTTTTTTTGGCCTCAAAATCAATAACCTTCGTAATGGAGGAAATAAATGTAATAAATGCCTAATTAACCACGCCATATATGCAGTAATTATATGTTAGTTTCTTAAATAGAGATAAATAAATATTCGCACTTAATAAGTTCTAAACGCATAGATTTTACGCTCTAAACTAGCGTTAAGTGTCAATTCCCTAAGAAATTATTATTACAAGTTCTTTTTCTTCAAATTCCGAAGATTTCATGGGATTCTAATGTCCAAATATGGAATAAATATTCATAACCAAAACTGCAATAATAGACTTGTTAATAAAATAGAAACTCAAATTATTGCACCAATTCAATGAAATATCTTAAGTAATAAAATCGCAATCCAAACCCCATGTTCTATTCAAATCCTCTTTTCATAAAGAAATAAATAAGAATAAGTGGTGTAAAGTACGAATAGAATTCATAATATAAACTCATTATTTTATTGAAGGATCACGATTTAACCTAAAAAAGGAGGCGAAGTGGAATAGACTATGAAATTGCCAAAAATTGAATAAACGAAACAAATTCCATCAATTAATGTAAATAATTAGGAATCTCAGCATAGAATTAACATATCGAAATAAAAAGGAATTTTGGTGGATTTTATCTATCATATTTTTGAAATTCCGAAATCCCTAAGGCACTTTCAAATCAAAAAAGAAACACACTAAACAATTGCTGAAAATAAATACCGAGGTTTCCACTCACAGATTAGCCTTAGCTTCACTCAATGAATTTGTAGACTTTCAATCTCTTACAGGGTCTCTCTCTTTTGATACACACACACACACATAATAAGGAAGATGTATATACATTCATTAGATTCAGAATAATTGGATAAGAATAGGATAAGAATAGATTGGGGGAAGAAGAAACAAATGGAAATAAGTTGAATCCTTACCTGAATTCTCTATGGAGTTTGTAAATCTTATTAGAGAAATATAACAGTAGCAGAGTTTTGTCGTATTCTCCAAAATAATATTGATAAAAGTGGAGAGGACAGGGTTCAGTTTATAGGAGTTGAAATACACCAGAACCGTAGAATGGAAGTAGGTGAGAAATGGGTAAATCTAGAGCGTACAACCGAATAAAACATAACTTAAAACCCTAGCCGCCACTAGCAACTTCTTTTGCCAAGCGGTCAACCATCCTTGGACGACCGGTTGACTGCTGCGGTCGACTGGTTGACCTATTCAGGTCGATCGCTCCTCTTACTCAAGGGACGTTTATTATTTCCCTTGCAAGATTATTTTATTCCATAATTAACCTTTTAAGGTTAAACTTGAATTAAATATTTACTTAGCTCCCAAGCTAATTTTTAGAATTTGAACCCTAAATTTAATTTCTCATTTGAATTTGAATTCATACTAAATTAATTTAAATACGAAACTTCAAATGCTCGTAAGTTTTTTGCTTGAGCTCCATTTTTAGCATATTATATATGGAAACAGCTCGGAATTTCACCACGAATGCAATGGAATAACTTTTGTGGTCAAATTCCAACTTTTATAAAATTTCTATATTGCACCCTTATCATATTTAATTCAATTTACTTTATTTATTATGGTTCATTTTACGGAGTATTACGTTCTTTCCCCTTCAAAAAGGATATCATTCCAAAATCTTCTAAGGACAAACAACGTAACTCGCAATAACATCCATGTTATACAACCAAGTTCTCTACACAACCATCTACTTAACCAATAGTGCATTGTGATTATGTACTGCAGACATGCTAAAATGAGCTTAACCCTAACATGAGTATGTGATGTAGCGCACCATGTTAAGTCGTCTGCCTTAAGTCGCTCGATGGCCTTAAGTCATTCGCTTGCCTTAAGTCGCCCGCGACATAACGAGATAGATGATGCAGTGGAGGATGATGCAGCCAACATCGAGTTATGCCTTGAGTCGCGACATAGCGAGTTATGTCTTCAGTCGCCTACTCTTAAGTCGCTGATCACTTACGCATTGCCTTAAGTCGCTCGCTCTTGAGCTGCTGATTCCTTATGTCGCTCCAGAATTCCTAGGTCGTTCTGACATTGATTCGCAAGCAAATCCTTAAGTCGAAGCCGCTTCAGTAGGTCGCAAGGTACTTGTGTCGCTGCTTGCTTATGTTGTTACTTCCCTTATGTCGTTGCCGTGGTTCCTTTGAGTCGCTACTGGATGTCGAAGTTTGTTGAGTAGCTTCTTGGTTTTATTTGTCGTTGTGATGCATTGTTTCTTAAGTCGTTTGCTATTTGTGAGTCGTATGTGTATTGTTGTAACTCGTAGTGTTTGTTAGGTCGTGATTGTTAGGTCGTAAGTCGTGGATGTTGGGTCGCCTGTGTAGGTTGTAAATTCCTATAAATAGGGGCGTGATGTCATTTGTAAAGGGGAGTTGATTTTTGAATAAAATTTTTGTGTGAGCTTTGGCCACCATTGTTGAAATTGAGTGTGATCTCCTTCTTCTTTCCATCTTTGGTTATTCGTGCGCGAATCAACGAAGTTGAAGCCAATTCTCGGTATCACTTGCGAGTGATCAACGATCGAATTGTAGATCTTTTAACACGGTATCTTGCGATATCAATGGGTTGGAGATAGCTAGATTTCGGTATCGTCACGATCAACAGAATTGGGCATTTATCGTTCTATCAGAGTTATATCGCTGCGTCAAATTGGTACCGGATCCAGATCAAATCCTAGATCAGAGCCAGTGCAGAGCCAAGTCGAGCCATATCAGATCCAAATCAGAGCCAAGTCGAGCCAAGTAGAGCCAAGTAAAGCCAGTGCAGAGCCAGAACAGAGCTAAGTCGAGCCAAGTAGAGCCGAATCAAAGCTAGATCAAAGACGGGAACGAGATTGTTTGATGATCATGCCTCTGAGACGTGCTAATCGCTATCATAATGTTGAAGATTTGTATCGAAGACAAGAAGCTGAGACAATGGAGCAGCGTATCAATGAAAATTTCAACGAGGGTATTGAAAAATTGGAGAAATTGATGAATGACATGAATCAAAATCAAAGGAGAACGTCACCAGTTTCGAACCAGAGTGGAAACAGGGTTTCACCATCGTTTTCGGGAGAAAGGAGGATGTCACCCCAGTCTTATCGAGATAGGAGAGAATCATCAGTTTCAATGATGCGAGACCACTATGGGTATCGAAATGAAGAAGGAAGAACTCAACGTGGGTATGAGAATGAACCATATCGTGATGTTGAAAGACAGGGTAGAAGGGATATGCGTAGTCGTACAGATGTAGATGGTCATAGTCGATATCGAAATATATCTGATTTTGAGGAGGATGGTGATGGAGGTAGTATTCATTATCAAAATCAAGGCCAAGTGCGAAATCAATACCTGGATTCAGAGAATGATCGTAAATGGGAGTCAGGTATGAGGATGGAAATTCCAGAATTCAAAAGTGCTATGCAAGCAGAAGAATTTCTTGATTGGTTGTCGAATGTTGAAGAAATTTTGGAGTTCAAAGATGTGCATGAGAATCACAGAGTCCAATTAGTTGCTACAAGACTAAGGGGAAGAGCTATGGCTTGGTGGCAACAAACTAAACTAACTCGGGAGAGAATGGGAAAATCAAAAGTTGTCACTTGGGAGAAGATGAGAAAGATGACGAAAGCGACTTTCTTGCCGTACAATTATCAATCTCTTATGTATCAACATTTGCAGAATTTGAGACAAGGGACGAGGACAGTGAATGATTATGCAGATGAATTCTATCAATTGATTGCAAGGAATGATATTATGGAAACCGAGGAACAGCTAACGGCTAGATATATTGGAGGGTTACGAATGCAAATTCAAGACATGGTGAATATGTTTAATCTAATGTCTGTTGCCGAAGCACATCAGAAAGCTCTAGCTTGGGAGAAACAAGGGAGATGATGAGGTGGTGTGTTTACGGGTTCTAACAACCAGAATAAGGGTGCTAGTAGCAGTGCTAATGTTTCCAAGGCAGTCAGTAAACCCTGTCAATGAAGCCGCCAAAGCAAAGGTCAATAACAGTATCAAGTGCTATAATTGTCAGGAGTTTGGCCATAAAAGTAATGAATGTACAAAGCCAAAGAAGAGAGCCTTTGTTGTAGAGGAATGTGAGTATGAGGATGTCGAAGCTGAAGTTGATTATTCTCAACCATCGAAGTTTGATGAAGATGAAGATGAAGATGAAGAAGTTGTGTCAGGAGACGAAGGATGTAACTTGATGATAAGGAGGTCTTGTTTAGTGCCAAAGCATGAGAATGATTCTAGTTGGCTGAGAAGCAATATCTTTCAGTCTACATGTACTATCTTGGGAAAGGTTTGTCGATTTGTTATTGATGCGGGAAGCTGCGATAACATTATTTCTGAAGAAGCTGTCATGAAGTTAGAGTTGAAGACTGAAAAACACTCTAGACCTTATAAACTGGCATGGCTAAAGAAAGGTGGAGAAGTGACAGTGGGAAGACGAGCATTTGTTACATTTTCTATTGGGAAGAAGTACAAAGATGATATATGGTGTGATGTTGTCGACATGGATGTGAGTCATCTTCTACTGGGAAGGCCATGGTAATATGATAGAGCTGTACAACATAATGGTCACACCAACAGCTACAGTTTCATGTTCGAAGGAACTCAAATTACCTTAGTTCCTAAGAAGCGTGAGCAAAGTGAAAGCAAGTCAGAGAAGAAAGTGGAATCAACTAGTCTATTATCTACAAGAGAATTTGTTGAAGAAGTGAAAGATAATGCTGAATTGTTTATGTTGATTGGGTATGAAACAAGTGAAGTTCTTCAAATTCCTGCGGAGGTTAGACCGGTGTTAAATGAATTTGAAGATGTCTTTCCTATGGAATTACCAAAGGAATTACCACCGCTGAGGGACATACAACATCAAATTGATCTAGTGTCAGGTGCTGTTTTACCACATAGGCCACATTATCGTATGAGTCTAAAAGAGCATGAAGAGTTGAGGAGACAGGTTGAGGAGTTGCTTGAGCAAGGGCGTGTTCGAGAGAGTCTCAGTCCTTGTGCTGTACCAGCTCTGTTGGTATCGAAGAAAGATGGTTTATGGAGAATGTGTACAGACAGCAGTGCACTCAACAAAATAACTGTCAAATACAGTTTTTCTATGCCAAGACTTGATGATCTATTGGATCAACTCAGTGGGTCTATAATATTTTCAAAGGTCGATCTTAAGAATGGTTATCATCAGATTCGCATTAGACCAGGTGATGAATGGAAGACAACATTCAAGACTCGGGAAGGATTATATGAATGGTTGGTCATGCCATTTGGTCTATCTAATGCACCAAGTACATTTATGAGGATGATGAATCAAATTTTCAGACCTTACATCGGGAAGTTTGTTGTAGTCTACTTTGATGATATCTTGATATATAGTGCTAGCACAGAGGAGCACATTCAACACTTGCGAAAGGTGTTAACTATTCTTCGTCAAGAACAGTTCTATGCAACAACGAAGAAATGCATGTTCATGACGCCAAGTGTTTTATTTCAGGGTTATGTTGTGTCTGAGGAGGGGATACAAGTGGACCAGAGTAAAGTAGCCGCAATCAGAAATTGGCCACAGCCCAAAACTATAACAGAAGTCAGAAGTTTTCATGGGTTAGCTTCATTTTATCAAAGATTTATACCGCACTTTAGTAGTGTGATGGCTCCTGTTACTGATTGTATGAAGGGAAAGCAGTTTTCATGGACAGAAGAAGCAGGATCTGCTTTTGAGCAAATCAAGGAACTTTTAACCTCAGCACCGAGTTTAGTGTTGCCAGATTTTCAGTTATTATTTGAGTTACATACGGATGCATAGAAAGTTGGAATTGGAGGAGTGTTGAGTCAGAAGGGTCGTCCAATTGCCTATTTCAGTGAAAAACTTTCTAGAGCAAAGATGAGATATGATACTTATGATGTGGAGTTTTATGCTATTGTACAGGCTGTGAAGCATTGGAGACATTACTTGTTCCACAAAGAATTTGTTTTGTATACAGACCATGAAGCGTTGAAACTGTGACGACCCGGAATTTTTGAGCATTTAAAAATTGGAATATTTAATTAATTTTAAATATTCAATAGAGCAATTTTAACTTGAATTACGAATATCACAATTTATTTGCTGATTAAATTATTGAATTTAAATAATTTGAAATTGGATAAAATATGAAATCTAAGATTTTAAGCCTATTAAAAATAATTTGAAGGCTTATAAAAGTTATATTGATATTACTGAAGAGAATAGAAGTGTCGAAGTCAAATTTAAGAATGGTTTGTTAAGTTTTGGAATTTAATATCGTTTAAATTGAATTTAAAAATAGCCGTCCGAGGCACGGTCTCGGAATTCGACGAAACCAGTTCCTTTGGGTCCGTAATATTGAGTTATTATCGGATTTCAATTTTCGTAGTTTTGGGGTTTGTTGTGTGAGCATACGAGATATAAGCGCCTTGATGATGATTATCGATCTAATTTAAATAATATATTCATATGTACCAATTATCCTTCAGCCGAATTCTATTCACCATCACTGCAATTCCCCTCAAATCTTGTCCCCTTTCCCAGCTTTAGGTACGATCGCGTCTATTCTTGTTCCTCATCCCTTCTTCAACACGCCAATTTTACTCATTTCTTTAGGCCGAGATTCAGAAGAGAAAAACAATATACTCGATGCTATTATCAAAAAAAAGAATCAAATCATGGCCGCATTTGAAACGTATTCTGTTCAGTTCGTAAATCGAACGCAAAATCAAAGAAAACCCCGAGCTTTGTTTTCTTCAAAAATCAAATTCGAATCTTAATAACAATATAAATGGCCGCGATTCCTCAAAAACTTTTCCAATTCATTCGCGAGGCAAGGCCGATGTCGAGGAAGGTGTGTTCGCGATTTCTGGAGGAAGGCCGCCAGCATTGAGGTTCGATGGTAATGCCGATTGGGGATTTTCGTGCTTTGTGGAGATGCGTGTGGGTTGTGTTGTTGGCAGTCGCGATTTGAGGTGGCGATGCAGCCAGGCTCGAACTCGAATGTGGGAACGTCACGTGCCGGTGGCGGTGGGTTTTGCGAATAGAGGGTTTGTTATGGTGGATTTGTCGTGGTCATGGTGGCAGTGGGGGTCGATAGAGGTAGCAGTTTTTGCGATTTCATTTTATTTATTTATTTTTATTTATATAGATCTGGAAAAGAAATTTTACAGTAGGATGTAAAACCAATTTGTCTTAAATATATATACACACATGAGCCGTATAGGTATGCATGTGGAAAAAGAATTTTGAAAACAAGATTTTGTTTATATATATATTGGAAAAGAAAGGTTTTACAGTTTAGAAATTTTTTAAAAATGTTGAAGGATATTTATATTAATTAGATTTTTGAAAATCTGATAGCATACTTTTACTGTGAGGCATATTTATAGCTTAATTTAAAATTTGATGTTAGATTTGAATTTTTAATTCAGAAGTTTTAAAAATAAAATATATAGATATATTCAGAAAAATTAAACACAAGCATACTCACATGCATGTTCAATATAAGGGTAGAATAGGGAATTCGTAAATTTCAGTAAAGTAAATCTGGAAAATTTTATTGACACTTTACAAAAAATTTAAAGTGGATTTCAATTCGGATAAATTGGTTTAAATAAATTTTTTAAATAAATGTTAATAGATTTGTCCAATATTTTCAAAATATTAATAAACCATATGAATGTTTGTACAAGGTCAAAAATAATGAAAATCAAGCTGGATTGGGTCGGATTGCAAATTTAAAAGTAAAGGTGAGTTAATCTCACTCAGTTAAGTTTAAAATTTAAATGATTAAATTTAAATAATTGTTTGAGTGGTTGAATTGATTGTTGTGTTAAATAGTAGCATATACTACACCTTGAAATGATTAATTTCCCTCATTTTATAGTGAAGATATTATATATGTTGTGCTAACGTCTGTGGATGCAGGGAAAACAGGTTGGAGGGATCCAACTGGATCCCTCAATATTTATTTAAATTATTTAATTCCCCTGTTGAGATGATGTGATATTCAATGATGAATTATGTTGAAATATTGAATGCTATGGTTTGATTGGATATAACTGGATATAATGAATTTCCAAAAATATACAATTTGGATTTTCGAAAGAAAATACAGGAAATGGATTTGTAAGTAAAATAATTATAGGAGATTTTAATAAAATTAAGAATTGAATTGAAAAGAAATAGATGTAATATGAAAATAATAATAATAAATAACTTCGAGTATGGAAGGAATTTTGAATAAACCGAGTTTAATGAATTGTAAACTTAAGTTATATAAATTAAAGGAATAAAGAATTATTTAAAAATTCAAGTTTAAATTTATTTAAAGGGATTAAGAAGTAATTTGGGAAATCAAAAATTGGGATTCTCAGTTAAAATATTTCATATCATAATTATGAAATAAAACCCGAAGTTAATAGATTTTGAAGTAAGAAAGGGGGTAAATTGGAAATCAATGCGGAAATTGATTCAAGTGTTTGAAATTGAAATTTAAAGAAGATTGTGAAGAGAATTATATTTCTCTGGATAGCCAAGTACGTTCAAAGTTAATTTTTAAATATAAGTGAAAGCTTTAATGTTGTTTTGAAAAGCATGTTTAGGAAATTTATTATTTTAATCTTTTAAATTCTAAAAGTAAATATTTTCAAATCTATTATCGTTGTAATTATTTAAAATGATAACTAAGGGTTTTGTTTTAAAAGAGTGAGAATCTAATTTATATTTTCTAAGGTAACCTTATTTTTAACCATTCATATAGTATGTATTTTAGCCAATTATCGAAGTAGTCTTAACTTAAATATTTTAAAGTATATTTCAGAGTAGGTGTTTAGTTTAATCTATTATCGTAATAATTATTTAAAGGATGATTTGGAATCTTTTTTAAAGAAGAAAATCTAATGTATGGTTATAAGGTAAACGTATTTTAATTATTTCTAAAGTATTATTTTAAATTAAGTACTAAAGTAAAATTTCCTAAATGAAATGTTAAACATATTTTACAATAAAGTAATTTAAAATTATTTTTAAAATCTAAAGTTTTGTGCTTGGTGATTCCAGTGGAAATAGAAATACTTGGAATTTATTCTGAGAAAGGCAGATAGTTTTGAAAACTGTTTTCAAGGAGTTTGAAAAGTGAAATTATATCTTGTGAAGATATTTTGAGATAAATAAATATTTTGAAAAATTATTTATTGGCTGATGATTGTTTGTGAATATTAATTGATAGTTAAATAACCGACTATCAATATTGGCCAAATGCGTTGATCGTTTCGAAGAGACCGGGATCGAGATTTATTTCTCGAAAACCACTTCGATCCGGTTTGTACGTTTTCGTGAAAAACGATTTTGGATTCGAAGATGAAGCAGTGAAGTGCAAGGGCTAATCGCTACTAATCCTGAGGATATTTCCAAAATGGATGTAGTAGGAATAGTGCCTTCGGTTCTGTTCGAACCCGGGACGGACTTGTATGGATGAATGCTTGCGAAAC
Source organism: Allium cepa (assembly GCA_030765085.1). Classification (NCBI taxonomy): domain Eukaryota; kingdom Viridiplantae; phylum Streptophyta; class Magnoliopsida; order Asparagales; family Amaryllidaceae; genus Allium; species Allium cepa. The sequence goes on from CM060941.1 coordinate 9,646,909, forward strand.
ATCGTCAGGTGGACGATGGGCATTCTGAGGGATATATTCTAAAAGGTAACGCTTAGCCTCAAGCCTCATCAAATGGGAATGGCTGAAAATCAGGGGTTATGCAGCAAGGCTTCGTGGGTAGCCCCCACTGGAGGGTGAGGTCATCCCTGTCTAGATGTCCCTTTTATTTCGGCTTAGTGGGCGGTTGCTGATCCCAACCGCGGGGTGATCTTGCTCGGGACTGTCCAGTAAGGGATGGTTCCGGTCTTGTGTTGCAGGGGAGTTAGGGTGGCTCCTCGGTATGCTGATCTAGACCAGGTACTGTGACAGGTGGTACCCCAACGCCTAGCCATTAGTTGGAATCCATTTTTCCTACGCGCCCGTACGGTTTTGATTGTGCCCAACTATTGCTAAAACGTGAGATGCAAGCATTTCAGCTAGATTCTATTTTACTTTCTATAGACACTATTATAATATCAGAGGATTTTAATAAAAATGTTTTAGCTATCGTAAGGTAAAAACCCGACATGTTTATTTGTGGCGTGGTCTTACGAGATGCTTTTGTTTTCAAAGGATTTTTGAAACTTTAATAATCAATTGGTGTGATTTTCTCACGCTGGTATTCCAGACTGACTCGGGTGTTATTTAACTATAATGCTCGGGTCAGACCGAGTATTATAGGATATATGATATGATGTTGTGGAGCTCAAGAGACGAGCTGGATGACGATACGTACATTCGTACTTGTTTTATATATATTCCGCTGTTTGAGTTGTTGTGTGTCCATTGTATGATATTGATGTTGAGCTGTGATTGATGTACTCTGATGATGTAATATATAAACAGAAATATTTGATGTTGAGTAAAGATTATTTATTATCTATTATATTTTATTCCGCTGCGATGGTTAGATTCTGATGTTGATTTCTATTATCTTCTTCTACCTCTTCTTCTTTAACCCAAATGGTTCGTATTTCTGTGCAACTTGAGTTGATTGTTGTAGAATAGTGTTGACTCAAGGGGTACGGATTTGCGGGCCGTTACACTTGGTATCAGAGCATAGGTTGGTGATAACCTTGGCTCTAGTGGGAATTACTCATTTAAAATAGAGTCCGTAGTACTCTATAATGAGTTTGAGCGTATTAATAAATATGAGCGCGTATTTGTTAGTGAATATAAATTATTTTAATATTGCGTTGATTGATTTATTGAGTGGCATATGAACCTTCGTCGACACAGTCTGCGCAACTGTATTGATGGGGTTTCTAAACACTTGAATAGAACAATCGACACGGTATTGTTTTAAATGTGGGTAAATGAAATAATTTTACCCAAAAACATATTTTGATATAAAGAATAGTTTTTGAAAACTATTTAGCTAATATATGGTTGCTTGGATGTTAGAAATGATAATATTAAAGTATTATCATTGTTAAGTAAAAATTTAACAAGAAATTGAAATATAACTAAAATTTAGAGGAATAAATTCATTATAAAATGAAATTTATAAATATGAATTATAAATGTAATTTATGAATTGAAATACAATAAAATGGAAATTTGTATTAGCATAAATTGTACAAATGAATAATAGTTAAAATTTATTTAAGCAGGATTTGGAAATTCAAAATTTCAAAGATTTTGGGAATGTTTATCGAAGTGTTTTGAAGGTAAATGATAACATTATTGTTTTGGAGGTATTTCTGAATGGAAAATTGTTTTAAATGGGTTTTGAAAGTGATACAGCATTGAAATCACTTGGATTATTGGGAAATAATCCTGATGATGACGGCCGCATCATCAATATTCATTTTCGAATTTCTAAGTGACGGATTGCTGCCAAAAAAATTGATTTGTTCAGAAAAGTTAGTTGTTTTTGAAAATTTCAAAGGAAATTTGTTGGGAATAAAAACAGGATTGGTTTAATTTTTGAGAAATGTGATTTGAGATGTTGGAGATTTCAAAACAATTTGAAACCAAAGTCGGGTGTTTAAAAATCCTGATGAGATAGTTGTAAGTTTATAAATTGAGATGATTTTTTTAAATCAGGAAGGAAATATAAGCTTTGAATGTCGTAAATTTAAATGTAAAAGGAAAAGTTAAAAATGAAATTAACTTGGATTGGAGAATAAAATTTAACTGGATTGAAATTGATTGTAGAGGCTGAAAGTAATATCCAGTTGTTTTCGAATTAAGTTGAAATTGAATTGAGATTAAATAAATCTGAGTTTAAAATAATTTGAGCTGGAAAATAAATTAGAATAACTTATAAAAGAAGCAGAATTAAAAATCCATAGAATAAAATATGCTTGGATTATAAATAAGTGTAAAAATCGAATTAGAAATAAAGGATGAATACATTCAAGTCTGGAATGAATGTGATTGTATAAAATAGTAAGTTGTAACTTATAAAATTGAAATGGAATACAAAGCCCAAAATTTATATTTTGATGAATTGGAAAATGAAAAGAAAATCCAAACTTGAATTGTATAATAAAATTGAATTAAGAAAATAAAATGAAGTGGTGTTTGGAATTAGAAATCAAGCATTGAACTATAAATAGGAAAGAACTAATTTGTTAATAAATTAGTTAATGAAATGAGTAAATGGAACCTATTGTAGTTAAATAAAGCTGAATTGTGAGTTGATAAAGAAGTTTGAAAATAAAACTCAAGTTATAAATCAAATTCGACCTAAATCATTTGTGAAGAAATATAATTGAAAGTGGCCTTGCAATTAATTAAATGACCTGAGAATGTAATTGAATTGTGAGTTCATGAAATTTGGTGGAAAATTGAAAATGGACAATGGATTCGGAACTTGAGTTATAAATTAAAATTTAACTTGAAGTGTTAACAGATTAAATATAGTTGGGAATGCGTCGAACAAATAAAAATGTAAATGGATTAAAATAGTAATGGTTTGGATGTGCAAATGAAATCCAATAAGTGGAAATAAATTGGATATGGCCTCGTAATCAATTGAGTTAAGTTGAGTATAAAAGAGAAAAATTTACTTGTAAAATGAAAATGAGCTTATGTATAAAATTTGAATAAATTGAAGTAAATTGACTTAAGCTGAATAGATGGAAGAGAGTTGAATTTAATTCAACTTAAACTAAGTTTAATGATTTTGGGTTGGGTTTAAATCAAGTGAAAATAAATTCAAATCGAAATAGAATTCGGTGAGTTACAGATAATATTTAATGGAATGAAATTTTTAAATAAATAATTGTAAACCATTTAAATTATTAGGGAATTGAAATAACTTGGAGTCTATAAGAAAAATTGAAATGGTTATTGAATGAAATAGCTTAGATTGTCTTTGAGCTAAATAAAATAGTTTGGAATAAACAAATATGGAATAGAATGTAAATGAATGAATTGTGAATAAAATTGAAACGAAATGTGCTGAGCTAAATAAATGGTTGTGAATGAATTAAAATAAAAGGGAAATTTAATTGATAATTAAGATGAATCTAAGTTGTTAATGGTTTTAAATGAACTGGTTTGGCTATGTAAAATGAAATGCAAATGAATAGATTCAAATTTAAGATGCAATGAAAATGAGAATATATGGATCGTGAATAAGTTTAAAAATGGAATAGAATTAAGTATAAATTGAGTTGAAATCCATTTAAATTGGTTATAAAACATAAATACTTGTTTATTCACATAGATCTCGTCAAACTGCATAGAATAAATTGTCATTGGATGTAAATAGTAGTAATTAAAATCCTATGAATTGATAGAAGTAAAATGAATTGATTTTGAGAGCAATTGAATTAAATATGAGTTCAGTTTGCTTAAAATAAATTAAATGTAAGCTGTTGTGTTTTAAACCATTCAAATTGATGAAGTTGTATACGAATGGATTAAAAAAAACCATTCAAATTGAATCAAAATAGGTTGTAAATTAATTGGAACAGTGGAATTGGTATGAAAATTGAATAAGTTGCTTACGGAGAAATGTTTGGTGTGAATTTCTTTTAGAATGCATGTATTTAATTGTTGCAAATAAGTGAAATGTTGTTAAACTTCGTATATAACATGTTTAAATTGAGTAAGTACAGGTACCTGGAAGCCGTGTGGCTGGATTTGGTTGCGCTAGTTGCTAAAAATTATAAGCCGTTTGCTTAAAATGCTAAATAAGGTACGCCTACGTAATAAAATAGGAAATATGAACTGTTTTTGGTTTTTCTGACCGTGTGGGTCGATGTATATATATTTATATCTTTTGTCAAATTGCAAAAGCTCCTCCGTACAAAGGGGACTCTGCCAAAAAATTTCAGAAATTTTGGGAGTTAGAAAATTTTTGGAAATTTTAGTTAACAGCAAAACGATTTCAAACTGGAAATTGAAATAAGTTAGTAAATGAAACTAATTAAAATACTGATATGAATTAGTAATAAATGACAAATAAAATTTATATATTCAGTGTTAAAGATAAATTGAATTCATATGGAAATGGAAGAATCGTTTTGAATAGAAATAAATATAAACTAAAGTGGGAGATGAAAATAAATATAAGAAACATATAAAATGCTTATACTAACTTAAGAAGTGAATGGTGAATTCTTGATTGGGAATTGATACTACAAATATAATCTAAGTTAATATTTGAATAAATAAACACCGACAGTTTGCAAGAAAGTTGATATGATGTTTTGGGAATATTGTGATTGGATATTAGTGCTAAGCAGGATATGCAGGTAATATAAAGGGAAAAGAGAATTGGTTTTGATTTCAAAAGATAAATTTAAAATGCTCGACAAAAAGGTATGTATTTAAATTCGGTGTGAAATTTGATTGGGATTTGGATTGAGCCACTTGGCGTTTTGTTTTCTTTTTGGATTTGGGAGGCCCTAGAGCCATTTTGTAGTTGTACCGAGTCAGCCGCGCAAAGGAGACGCTGGCGAAATTTTTCGGAAATTTAGGGAGTCAGAAAAAAATTTAAGAAAATTTTTGATAATTCAAAATATGGTTTTAAATTAAAACTTGAATAGTTAAATGAATAGTATAGTTTGAAACTATGGGAGAATTGAGAAGTTAATAAGAATGATAATGGGTCTTTTATAAAAAGATAGTTGGTTTGATGTTGGATTGTTTGGTTTTGAGAAAAAAATAAACGGGTATTTTACCATTCTTCCTAACTAATAATTTCGAGGACGAAATTCTTTTAAGAGGGGAGAATGTGACGACCCAAAATTTTTGAGCATTTAAAAATTGGAATATTTAATTAATTTTAAATATTCAATAGAGCAATTTTAACTTGAATTACGAATATCACAATTTATTTGCTGATTAAATTATTGAATTTAAATAATTTGAAATTGGATAAAATACGAAATCTAAGATTTTAAGCCTATTAAAAATAATTTGAAGGCTTATAAAAGTTATATTGATATTACTGAAGAGAATAGAAGTGTCGAAATCAAATTTAAGGATGGTTTGTTAAATTTTGGAATTTATTATCGTTTAAATTGAATTTAAAAATAGCCGTCCGAGGCGCAGTCTCGGAATTCGACGAAACCAGTTCCATTGGGTCCGTAATATTGAGTTATTATCGGGTCTCAATTTTCGTAGTTTTGGGGTTTGTTGTGTGAGCATACGAGATATAAACGCCTTGACGATGATTATCAATCTAATTTAAATAATATATTCATATGTACCAATTATCCTTCAGCCGAATTCTATTCACCATCACTGCAATTCCCCTCAAATCTTGTCCCCTTTCTCAGCTTTAGGTACGATCGCGTCTATTCTTGTTCCCTCATCCCTTCTTCAACACGCCAATTTTACTCATTTCTTTAGGCCGAGATTCAGAAGAGAAAAACAATATACTCGATGCTATTATTAAAAAAAAGAATCAAATCATGGCCGCATTTGAAACGTATTCTGTTCAGTTCGTAAATCGAACGCAAAATCAAAGAAAACCCCGAGCTTTGTTTTCTTCAAAAATCAAATTCGAATCTTAATAACAATATAAATGGCCGCGATTCCTCTCATACTTTTCCAATTCATTCGCGAGGCAAGGTCGATGTCGAGGAAGGTGTGTTCGCGATTTCTGGAGGAAGGCCGCCAGCATTGAGGTTCGATGGTAATGCCGATTGGGGATTTTCGTGCTTTGTGGAGATGCGTGTGGGTTGTGTTGTTGGCAGTCGCAATTGGAGGTGGCGTGCAGCCAGGCTCGAACTCGAATGTGGGAACGTCGCGTGCTGGTGGCGGTGGGTTTTGCGAATAGAGGGTTCGTTATGATGGATTTGTCGTGGTCATGGTGGCAGTGGGGGTCGATAGAGGTAGCAGTTTTTGCGATTTCATTTTATTTATTTATTTTTATTTATATAGATCTGGAAAAGAAATTTTACAGTAGGATGTGAAACCAATTTGTCTTAAATATATATATATACACATGAGCCGTATAGGTATGCATGTGGAAGAAGAATTTTGAAAACAAGATTTTGTTTATATATATATTGGAAAAGAAAGGTTTTACAGTTTAGAAATTTTTTAAAAATGTTGAAGGATATTTATATTAATTAGATTTTTGAAAATCTGATAGCATACTTTTACTGTGAGGCATATTTATAGCTTAATTTAAAATTTGATGTTAGATTTGAATTTTTAATTCAGAAGTTTTAAAAATAAAATATATAGATATGTTCAGAAAAATTAAACACAAGCATACTCACATGCATGTTCAATATAAGGGTAGAATAGGGAATTCGTAAATTTCAGTAAAGTAAATCTGGAAAATTTTATTGACACTTTACAAAAATTTTAAAGTGGATTTCAATTCGGATAAATTGGTTTAAATAAATTTTTTAAATAAATGTTAATAGATTTGTCTAATATTTTCAAAATATTAATAAACCATATGAATGTTTGTACAAGGTCAAAAATAATGAAAATCAAGCTGGATTGGGTCGGATTGCAAATTTAAAAGCAAAGGTGAGTTAATCTCACTCAGTTAAGTTTAAAATTTAAATGATTAAATTTAAATAATTGTTTGAATGGTTGAATTGATTGTTGTGTTAAATAGTAGCATATACTACACCTTGAAATGATTAATTTCCCTCATTTTATAGTGAAGATATTATATATGTTGCGCTAACGTCTGTGGATGCAGGGAAAACAGGTTGGAGGGATCCAACTGGATCCCTCAATATTTATTTAAATTATTTAATTCCCCTGTTGAGATGATGTGATATTCTATGATGAATTATGTTGAAATATTGAATGCTATGGTTTGATTGGATATAACTGGATATAATGAATCTCCAAAAATATACAATTTGGATTTTTGAAAGAAAATACAAGAAATGGATTTGTAAGTAAAATAATTATAGGAAATTTGAATAAAATTAAGAATTGAATTGAAAAGAAATAGAAGTAATATGAAAATAATAATAATAAATAACTTCGAGTATGGAAGGAATTTTGAATAAACCGAGTTTAATGAATTGTAAACTTAAGTTATATAAATTAAAGGAATTAAGAATTATTTTAAAATTCAAGTTTAAATTTATTTAAAGGGATAAAGAAGTAATTTGGGAAATCAAAAATTGAGATTCTCAGTTAAAATATTATATATCATAATTATGAAATAAAATCTGAAGTTAATAGATTTTGAAGTAAGAAAGGGGGTAAATTGGAAATCAATGCGGAAATTGATTCAAGTGTTTGAAATTGAAATTTAAAGAAGATTGTGAAGAGAATTATATTTCTCTGGATAGCCAAGTATGTTCAAAATTAATTTTTAAATATAAGTAAAAGCTTTAATGTTGTTTTGAAAAGCATGTTTAGGAAATTTATTATTTTAATCTTTTAAATTCTAAAAGTAAATATTTTCAAATCTATTATCGTAGTAATTATTTAAAATGATAACTAAGGGTTTTGTTTTAAAAGAGTGAGAATCTAATTTATATTTTCTAAGGTAACCTTATTTTTAACCATTCATATAGTATGTATTTTAGCCAATTATCGAAGTAGTCTTAACTTAAATATTTTAAAGTATATTTCAGAGTAGGTGTTTAGTTTAATCTATTATCGTAATAATTATTTAAAGGATGATTTGGAATCTTTTTTAAAGAAGAAAATCTAATGTACGGTTATAAGGTAAACGTATTTTAATTATTTCTAAAGTATTATTTTAAATTAAGTACTAAAGTAAAATTTTCTAAATGAAATGTTAAACATATTTTACAATAAAGTAATTTAAAATTATTTTTAAAATCTAAAGTTTTGTGCTTGGTGATTCCAGTGGAAATAGAAATACTTGGAATTTATTCTGAGAAAGGCAGATAGTTTTGAAAACTGTTTTCAAGGAGTTTGAAAAGTGAAATTATATCTTGTGAAAATATTTTGAGATAAATAAATAATTTGGAAAATTATTTATTGGCTGATGGTTGTTTGTGAATATTAATTGATAGTTAAATAACCGACTATCAATATTGGCAAATGCGTTGATCGTTTCGAAGAGACCGGGATCGAGATTTATTTCTCGAAAACCACTTCGATCCGGTTTGTACGTTTTCGTGAAAAACGATTTTGGATTCGAAGATGAAGCAGTGAAGTGCAAGGGCTAGTCGCTACTAATCCTGAGGATATTTCCAAAATGGATGTAGTAGGAATAGTGCCTTCGGTTCTGTTCGAACCCGGGACGGACTTGTATGGATGAATGCTTGCGAAACATCGTCAGGTGGACGATAGGCATTCTAAGGGATATATTCTAAAAGGTAATGCTTAGCCTCAAGCCTCATCAAATGGGAATGGCTGAAAATCAGGGGTTATGCAGCAAGACTTCGTGGGTAGCCCCCACTGGAGGGTGAGGTCATCCCTGTCTAGATGTCCCTTTTATTTCGGCTTAGTGGACGGTTGCTGATCCCAACCGTGGGGTGATCTTGCTCGGGACTGTCCAGTAAGGGATGGTTCCGGTCTTGTGTTGCAGGGGAGTTAGGGTGGCTCCTCGGTACGCTGATCTAGACCAGGTACTGTGACAGGTAGTACCCTAACGCCTAGCCATTAGTTGGAATCCATTTTCCCTACGCGCCCGTACGGTTTTGATTGTGCCCAACTATTGCTGAAACGTGAGATGCAAGCATTTCAGCTAGATTCTATTTTACTTTCTATAGACACTATTATAATATCAGAGGATTTTAATAAAAATGTTTTAGCTATCGTAAGGTAAAAACCCGACATGTTTATTTGTGGCGTGGTCTTACGAGATGCTTTTGTTTTCGAAGGATTTTTGACACTTTAATAATCAATTGGGTGTGATTTTCTCACGCTGGTATTCCAGACTGACTCGGGTGTTATTTAACTATAATGTTCGAGTCAGACCGAGTATTATAGGATACAGGATATGATGTTGTGGAGCTCAGGAGACGAGCTGGATGACGATACGTACATTCGTACTTGTTTTACATATATTCCGCTGTTTGAGTTGTTGTGTATCCATTGTATGATATTGATGTTGAGCTGTGATTGATGTACTCTGATGATGCAATATATAAACAGAAATATTTGATGTTGAGTAAAGATTATTTATTATCTATTATATTTTATTCCGTTGCGATGGTTAGATTCTGATGTTGATTTCTATTATCTTCTTCTACCTCTTCTTCTTTAACCCAAATGGTTCGTATTTCTGTGCAACTTGAGTTGATTGTTGTAGAATAGCGTTGACTCAAGGGGTACGGATTTACGGGCCGTTACAGAAACATTTACAAGGGCAGAATAAAATTGAAGCTAGGCATGCATCGTGGATAGCTTATTTGTAGCAATTTACATTCGTTGTAAAGTACAAGTCTGGAGTAACTAATCGTGTCGCTGATGCATTGAGTCGAAGGGAGAATTTACTGACAACCATGCGAGTAGAGGTGTTGGGTTTTGGCTTACTTCTAGAACTTCTTACTTCAGATTCATATTTTTCCGAAATCCTAGACAAAGTCAAACAGGAAAGCATGGATGGATATATGCTGGTTGAAGGTTTTCTATTCAAGGGAAATCTGTTGTGTATTCCAAATTGCAGTCTACGAATGAAAATCATCAAAGAATTACATGAAGAAGGACACGTGGGTTGCGACCGTACTATGCAGTTGATCTCAAAGTTTTATTTTTGGCCGTCAATGAGGAAGGAAGTTGAAAAGTTTGTTCAGAAATGCCATATTTGTCAAGTTTCAAAGGGGACCGCGACAAATGCAGGTTTATATTTGTCGTTGCCTATACCTACTAAGCCATGGGTGAATGTTAGTATGGACTTTGTATTGGGTTTGCCGAGGACGCAACGTGGCAATGATTCTACGTAGTGGTTGATCGGTTTTCAAAAATGGTACATTTTATTGCATGCAAGAAGACGCAGTTGCAGTTAATGTCGCACAGTTATACTTCAGAGAGATCTATCGACTTCACGGGTTGCCTGAATCTATTGTATCAGATAGAGACACTCGTTTTCTGAGTCATTTTTGGATGAGTTTATGGAGAATGGTCGGGACAAAGCTAAAATTTAGTAGTGCTTATCATCCACAGACGGATGGACAAACAGAAGTTGTGAATAAGTCTCTAGGTAATCTTTTGAGATGCCTCGTGAACGACAATTTGAAGAGTTGGGATTCCAAGCCGTGTCAAGCTGAGTTTGCACACAACCATGCAGTTAACCGTAGCACTGGGTTCAGTCCATTCCAGGGCGTTTACTCAACAATTCCTAAGGGACCACTAGATTTATCTATAGTACCACAGCAAAAGGGAGTGATCAAACGAGCTAGTGATTTTGTGAATGAATTGCAAGAATGCCACAAGGTTGTGCAGGAACGATTGCTTAAGGCGAATGAGAAATATAAGCAATCCGCAGATATTAAACGACGAAATGTTGAGTTCAAAGAAGGAGATTTTGTGTATGCAGTATTGACTAAGGATCGACTTCCTATTAGTGCTTACAACAAGCTAGCTGCTAGAAAGATTGGTCCTTTGGAAATCATAAAGAAGATTAATGAGAATGCTTATCAGTTAAGACTGCCGGATCATATCCATACTGCTGACGTTTTCAACGTCAAACACTTGATTCCATATCATGAGAATAAGTCTATCGAAGAAGAGGAAAGTGTGAATTCGGGGTCGAATACTTTTCAACCAGGGGAGGATGATGCAGCGCACCATGTTAAGTCGTCCGCCTTAAGTCGCTCGATGGACTTAAGTCATTCGCTTGCCTTAAGTCACCCGCGACATAACGAGATTGATGATGCAGTGGAGGATGATGCAGCCAACAACGAGTTATGCCTTGAGTCACGACATAGCGAGTTATGTCTTGAGTCGCCTACTCTTAAGTCGCTGATCACTTATGCATTGCCTTAAGTCGCTCGCTCTTGAGCCGCTGATTCCTTATGTCGCTCCAGAATTCCTAGGTCGTTCTGACATTGATTCGCAAGCAAATCCTTAAGTCGAAGCCGCTTCAGTAGGTCGCAAGGTCCTTGTGTCGCTGCTTGCTTATGTTGTTACTTCCCTTATGTCGCTGCCGTGGTTCCTTTGAGTCGCTACTGGATGCTGAAGTTTGTTGAGTAGCTGCTTGGTTTTATTTGTCGTTGTGATGTATTGTTTCTTAAGTCTTTTGCTATTTGTTGAGTCGTATGTGTATTGTTGTAACTCGTAGTGTTTGTTAGGCCGTGATTGTTAGGTCGTAAGTCGTGGATGTTGGGTCGCCTGTGTGGGTTGTAAATTCCTATAAATAGGGCGTGATATCATTTGTAAAGGGGAGTTGATTTTTGAATAAAATTTTTGTGTGAGCTTTGGCCACCATTGTTGAAGTTGAGTGTGATCTCCTTCTTCTTTCCATCTTCGGTTATTCGTGCGCGAATCAACGAAGTTGAAGCCAATTCTCGGTATCACTTGCGAGTGATCAACGATCGAATTGTAGATCTTTCAACACCGTATCTTGCAAGATCAACGGGTTGGAGATAGCTAGATTCCGGTATCGTCACGATCAACAGAATTGGACATTTATCGTTCTATCAGAGTTATACCGCTGCGTCAGTATGTAATCGTGTCATGCAAGTATGTATGCAAATATCCTAAACATGCATAATAATTTCTATATAAGTGTAAAGTGATTGTGAAAAAGTGTAACAACCATTTCCTATCATCCAATCTAGATACCGCGATGCAACCAAAATCCTAATTTTTGAAGAGAAAAGTTATTAGTGAAAAGCTTTGGGTAAATATGTTTCATCTTCTCCTCGGTCTCCTATATACTTTCTGTCGGATTGTCCACCCATCATACTCGAATCAACCTAATTATCATTAGTACATAAGATATTGGTTTTTATGATAACAACTATAGAACATTATATAAAATACAGATACTAATGATTTGTCAAGAAATATATGGTATATAGTGAAGGATATTAGACGGGTATTGATTAAGAAAACTGTACAGTATCAAGATACTGATACCAAGAGTAGATTCATGATGCTGATATAAAGTTTCAAGAGTTCAAGAATGAAGACTCATGAGTACTGAAGAGCTCAAGATTTCAAGATATTCCAGATAAGTTATAGAGTCATAGAATTTATGTTAAAACCCTGATTGCACTTTCCTGATCTCTCTTACCTTCTCTAATTTCGTTTAAATGTTTTTAATATATTCTATTTTTAAAATAATCTTTTCAAAATATATCCAAAATGATTTTCAAATCTCTTATACTTATAAAGATATTATTTTAGAGTTTTTAAGTTCATATATATATTGAACTATTGCTTATACTTTAATAATTTATAACTATATTGATTTTATCTATATTATTTGCATTATATTAAATATTCTTATTAAATCATTCAAAATTATTTTATAAGGTTTTATTTAATTTTAATATGATTAAAATATGTATAAACTATATTTAAATATTCATACAAAGTTCCAAAATATTTTACAATACTTAATATTTTCAAAACAGTATTTATTAAGTAATTTTTCAAAATACAAAGGGATATGTTGACATATCTCTGCAAGTATGTCGACATACTAGCCATATTTCTCAAAATTCAATTTGAATGGAAGCATCTTTTTGTCGTATCTCTTCGCGATTTAACATGACCGTTGTTTCCCTATATGTACCAGTCTTCCAAACGAATTTTCATCCACTACTTTCTTATTTTTCTCTCCTCTTTTCACTCTCTTGATTTCTAAAACAATTTCTATTGAAGCTCTGCTGAAATTCAATCGAAATCAAATTCAATCATTACCAGTTTGATTCTCTTTCATATACTCTTTAATTTCTCTCATCTCTCTCAAGATCAAGTGTTATTCAAGAGTTATTGAATTAATGGTAATCAAGATCTAAGATCTGAGTCTGTAGCTCTATCAAATCATACTCTTACACTCTGTGGTGTGATTGGTATCCTTGAAATCCAAGTAGGTGTGATTGTAGCCTGATTAAATCAATTGGGTGTGTTTAGTAGCCCGTAAATCTAGTGGACGTGCTTGTGGCCCGAAAATCAAGTGGCTATAACTAGAGGCCGGGATTCTGAAAGGTGTGTCTCATAACGTTGAAATCAAGATTGTATTTACTAGTTGAAAAGAATCCGTACAAGGAATTGTGCGGAACTGGATGTAGGGTAACTCCGAACTAGTATAAAATCCTGGTGTGTTCTTTCCTTTTTACTTTTACTACATTTACTTTTATCTATACTTTGATTCTGTGATTGTTAATTCCATCATTCCAATTAAAATCTTAAAGAATTTGAATAATATTCATAAAATGCATTAAACACTATTCACCCCCTCTATTTTTAATTTATCCTTAAGATCCCTATTCCACTGACTCACATTTGATATCAAAGCATTGGTTTTGGTTTTCAAAGTATTCATCATCCAATTTTTGAAAAAGTTTAAATTTCTACCAACATTGGTAATAGTACTGTTAGTATGGTTAATACACGTGTTAGTAATTCATTTGTCGAACGATAATCCACTACTAGACCACCACTTTTTTAATGGTAGCAATTACACATATTGGTTATGTAGAATGAAAATTTATTTACATTCAATTGGTTTAGACACTTGGAATATCACACAATCTGAGTACCGAACCCGAGACAAATTTTGAACAGTTGACTGCTGACCAAAATGCAGTTTGATAAAGTAATTCTAAGGCCATGAATATATTATTTTTTCACTAAATAGAAATGAATTTAATAGAGTATCTATATGTAAATCTGCATTTGAAATTTAGAGAACTTTGCAAGTTACAGATGAAGGACAAGTAAGGTCAAACAGTCTGAAATTTCCATGTTAACAAACCAGTTTCAATTATTCAAAATGAGTCCCAATGAGTCCATATCTGATATATATGTATATATAGTAGATTCCAACATATAGCACACTCGCTTATTGCACTGGGTAATTTTTTTCTATAAAGAGGATCGAGTTAGAAAATTCCTCAATGCACTTACTCCTAAATGGTATTAAAAGACTCCTGCAATCAAAGAGGCTAATAATATTAGCACTCTAAAATTGAAGAGTTAATTAGCAATTTAATGTCTTTTTAAGCGTAAATGTGGGGCAGGAGAGAAAGAAAAGAAATAGAGAAGAAATCTGTAGTTTTCAATGTAATGACAGATAATCTGGATATAGACAGCTATGAAGTTGAAAAAATTGCTTTCATGACAAGAAATTTTAGATTTTTTTTAAAAATATAGGAAGACTAACAATTTCAAAATAAATGACAACAAAAATCCAGGAAGCGGAAGCGGAAGCAGAAGTGGAAATGGAACTAGATATTATAACTGTGATGACCCTAATCATTTAAAAGAAGATTGTCCACATCCCGATAAACTGAAAACTACACCAAACACTAAATCCAGAAAATGGATAAGGGTGTATACTGGAACATTAGACAACTTAGATACATCCTCTAGTGACAATGAATCAGATATAGAAATTTCTAACATCTGCTTCACAGCGATACATAATTCAGAACATAATGGTGAAATGGATGAAAAAGATACGCATTTAATATATCAAAAGTTTTTTTCTTGAATGAATATTCTTTTCTTTTAATTGCTTTATTGGTTGTTAGGAATATCCTATAGATTAATGATAATATTGGTCTAATATTGTGTGATTATATTTTAAATATTTCAATAATATAATAGTAATATAAATATTTAAAATTATTTCTAAAATTATTTTTCCAAAAATAAAATAACCATGAATAGATTTATGTAATAAAATAGGAAATAGTCAAACAAAATTCTTTTTTGAAAAATTCTACCTATATGTCAACATGCCCCACGAGCATATGTCGACATATGCAAACAGAATTTGAATTTGAACCTCAAATTCAAATTTGAATTTCTCTTCACCTTTTCACCAACTCCTATGTTTTAAAAAGTTGCCCTTTGACTAGAGAACAAGTCATTTGATTCTCTATTTGCTTACTCTATCTCCATCCATTCGTTTCTCACTTTAAATTCAAATTCAAAAATCATAAACTCTCTTATCTCTTCAAACTATTCTTCAATGGAATCCTCAGGGAATACTAAGGCAACCATGAGGCTTTTTAAGAAAATAAAAGAATATCTTTTCAATGATCATGAAGCCATTCAAGCATATATAGAGTATTTATCTTTCCCCGAAGATTTGCTATTTTTAAAGATTTTCTTACTTATGATCTTCTCAATCTTTGTTTGCAAAATGAAATTCTTGGTTCAATCGATGCTTCTCAAAATGATTTTGTTTGTTATCAAAAGTTAGTAAAGATGTTTTATGCAAATTTAAAAGAAATTTTTTACGATGGTAGAGAAGGAGAAGTTTGGAGTAGTTTCAAAAAAATACAAATTGTTTTAAATTGTAAACTTTTGGGTCACGTTTTTGTATGCAAATCTAGTGGAATAGTCCTTTCATATTTTCAAATTACATGTTATTTTCGAAAGTGACGATGATGTTGAATTCGAAAATAAAATCTTGCATCCAAAAGCAAGAATTTTAGACCTTCATTCGCGACAAAATATCACTCCTAGAATGGGTAATTATAATAACCCAACTGAAAAAGCTTTCAAAGCTCTTTTCGCAGTTTATGATCGATACAACATAAATTGGTCTCAAATCATTTTGGATGAACTTTTTCCTAAGAATCTTTCTAAATATGAAAACATACTATTTCATGGTGTGTATCTTACTCGCATTTTCAATTATTTTGGTGTTGACCTTGAAGGAGAAGAAATAATTCCTTGAAAAATATTTGACATGGCCAACATTTCAGTTGTGCATACCTTTTTCAAGCCTTATGAAACGCTTATGGAAAAGGAACAAAGGTTGGCTTGGGAAGAAGAGTAAGAAATAAGAAAAGCGGAGGAAGAGGAAGGAGATGAAATGGAAGTCGAGAAGAAAGAACAAGAGGAGGAGGATGATATTTCTGTGGAAAGTATCTGTATGCCACCAAATCCATCCAACAAAGATCTTCTCAAAAATCAAGAGAAGATCGTCCATAACCAAAGGAAGCTTGAGAAATCATTTTCAAAGAAATTTACTTCAATTTTCAATAAAATGGATAAATTCTTTGGAAGGATAATCCGCTAGCTTGGTGGTTCTTCATCATCTTCGTCCATGTCTTTCTAGTTGTTTAAATTATCCTGTATTTGGATTTTTTTAGTTTTAGTTTATGTTGAACCTTATGTATCTTTTCATTTCTTTGTGTTCTATGTAATCTCTATCTAAATATTAGTGAAAATTTATTTCCTTTCTGTTATATATTGTTTATCATCTCTAAAAAACATAGAAGCATAACAGTGTAAGCTAAATACATTAAAATATGAAAACAAAGTTGTTTTGAACATTTCTGCGTATATGTCGACATACCCTAGGTATGTATATTGACATACAATGGTAACTTTTCAAAATTTTAATTTTGAAAAGTGAATATATTGCAAATGTCTATTCATTTCCAACAAATTTCCACCCCTTTAAATCTGGACTAGAGAATCATTATCTTATACTATTTTTCTTCTTCCTTTGCATTCCTTAGCTCTAAAACAAAAATAATGTCTCTTCTATCTGAAAACTAACTGAAAATCTCAAAAAAAAAACTCTTGAATCATTCAAGAACATTCTTATTTTTTTCCTACGAAATCAGAGGCCCTTAGAGTTAAGTCAAATGCAGATGATAAAGGAGAAAAAAAGATGTTCCAATGCGATTTAATGGATGATTCCTGCCTTGAACAAAGAAGAACCAATTACCAATCCAGAGTGTACCATAAACAAAGATGATGAAGATTGGGATGCTATCAAAGCGGATCCAATCTTTGGTGCTAATGGATGAGTTGAAGTTCCTTAAAATATCTAGTTTTAATAGGTTTAATTGTATATAAATAATGATACTTAGTTTGGTTTGGATTTGATTGATTTTGATTTGATTGATTTTGATTTGTGTGGATTTGTTTGAATGCTGCGTGACATAAAATTTGTTTGATTGAATGAATATTTGGATTGATTATTTCGTTTTACGTATCACTTATTGTTTGTATATAATCTTTCTCACAATCATAATATATAATTCTTATGCGGATTGATTAGTATTTTATTTAGAAAAGTTAGGGCTAGGATTATAGTAAAAGTTAGTTTTAGAATTATAATTTTAGTTGATTATTTTTGTTGATGACAAAGGGGGAGAAATATATAAAACCTAGGCATAAATTGAGGGGGAGTTTTATAACTCAGGGGGAGTTATAATATATTTTATACACAGAGTTGTCATCATCAAAACGGGAGAGATTGTTAGTACCTTAGATATTGGTTTTGATGATAACAACTATATGTGAGAAATGCGGATTACGGATCTTAAGGCTAGAATTAACACTAGAGGGGGGGGGGGGGCGTGAATGGTGTTAAAAGGAATCACTAATTCCTTTTGAGTTTATATTAATTTGAACACAAATGTATGCAATATTCAGACACAGATATGATCACAGAATCAAACACAGATGCAGAAATAAAGTAAAAGCAACAAAGGAAAGAACATACCAAATTTTATACTGGTTCGGAATTACCCTACATCCAGTCCCGCAACACGAGTACGGATTTTCTTTCAAAATCAATTCTTATAATTACACCCTCGATTTCAAGGCCACGAGGTACACCGCTCCATATTAACAATCCTCTGGGTAGAGATACTTGATTTTACGGGCAACAAGTTCACCCGAATGATTTTCCAGGCTACAATCACACCTTTTCTCGCTTGATTGATTTTACATGCTACAATCACACATTTTCTCACTCAATTAATTACAAAGAAGTACCGAATAGCACTGGGATCTTGTTGAGATATTGATAGAGAATCAAACCAGAGATGATCTAGTTAGATTCAATGATGATTTCGGCAAAGTAATGGTAAAAATATATATAAATAAATGTGGAAGAAGAGGAATGAAATCAGAGAATATATGAATATAAATTTGTTTAAAACAGCCCCTATTTATAGTAGAACAACAGCCATGTCCATTCGTGAAAGATATGATGAACAGACACTTCCTTTGAAATTCAAACTTTTGAAATAAACTGCCACCTTGTCGACAAGGCTTCCTTGGGGTTGTCGACCGGCCTAAGTTATTTTTGGTAATTTGTTTTTCTTTGAAAATAACTTCTATCTTGTATTAAAACTATGTTAAGCTTTATAAATATACTTAGTTAAAATACATAAATAAGTATAGAGAATAATATTTTGGTATATATAAAATTTTACTATAATTTTATATTCAAATCTTAGTATAAATATTAAAAGTTAATATATTATAATTAAAAGGTAGTTTAAAACCAAGGATAATTTGATTTTGAAAATAAAGATTATTTTGAGGCTAAAAGTATTTTAAAACCGGGATAGATGTTTTTGATTTTTTTAAAAGAAGATTTTGAAATCATTTTGAAAACAAGATATGATTTTATAAAACATTTGAATAAAAGTTAGTGGATACAAAACAATGTTCCACTAGATTTTTCGTAGGTTCCATCCTTCTTAGGGTTCCGTCCCTTTAACGGGCTCGAAGTGGATTCCATTCCATGAATAAAATAGATTTTAAGATGTCAGTGCTTTTCTAGTAGTTTTAACAAAATTCCTAACTAAATTACTTATATTTAAATCTTGAACTCTTGATACTCATGAGTCTTGAATCTTGATATCTTCGATCTTGAGTTTATCAATTCTTGAATCTATATACTGTAGAGTCTTCATTCTTTGGTAACTGTATATATATCCTGTATATACATATATATCTAAACAATAATGTTAGTATTTATATTTTATAATCTTATTCTAAGGTTGTTGTCATAAAAACTAAGTTCCTAACACTATATGACATTATATAAAATATAGATACAAATATTTTACCAAGATATATATAATATATAGTTCAGGATATTAGACAGATATTGTTTAAGAAGACTGTACAGTATCAAGATTCTGATGTCAAGAGTAGATTTAAGATGCTGATATAAAGTTTCAAGAGTTCAAGAATGAAGACTAATGGGTATTGAAGAGTTCCAAATTTTAAGATATTCCAGATAAGTTATAGAGTCATAAAATTTAGGGGTATTTATTGTAAAGGACAAAATATCCAAATAATTTATCCTCAAGGACACATGCCTATAATTTTATCCTCAAGGACAGGCCCAAAGCCCATTTTTTCTCAAATGCACAAATCTCTCTTCCCCGTGCCTATTCAATCCCGTTTTCAGCTCCGACCACCTTATCCTGCGTCAACGCCATCTCCTCACCAGCGCCGCCGCCTCCTCACCAGCGCCACTATTGCCACCTCCTCCTTCACCCGTTTTGCAGCAACCACCTTGTGCCACCTTCTCCACCCGTTTTGTGTTCACCATCGCCGCAGCGTCACCTCCTCACCAGCGTCGTGCAACTACCCCATGTCATCTCCTCCACCCGCCAACGCCACCCCCTCACCAGCACCATGCTCTTAAAAGCTGATACTGATACCAGTTTTTAGGTATCAGTTTTGAAATTTTAGGTATCAGTTTTCAAATTTTAGGTATCAGTTTTTAAATTTTAGGTATCAGTTTTGAAATTTCTTCTGATGCAAACCCTACAAATCGCTTCCAAATACCACACACTATACCACCACCTTCACAGTTTCGTCAAACCAATAACCCATCAGAAATTTTCCACCACAAATCCATACTATTTCCTAAACCACCACAAATCCACTGATACCACATCGCATACAAAACTGATACCCAAAACTGATATTATGTTATTTTATTAAAACTGATACCATCGCATACAAAACTGATACCCAAAAACTGAACACAGTAGAATGATTTCCATCCTCTCGTCATCGCTTCCTCCTCTCGTCCACGGTCTCCTTCATCGTCTTTTCGAAATCCTCACTCACGTGCTTGATCTCCATCCCTAACTTTTCATAGTCGCTCTCCGCTTCCTCACGTGCTCTTTTCTTCTCCGCAAGCTCCTTCATCTCAGATTTTTTCACAGACTCCATCTTCTTCCGAATTCGTCTCTCGAGCTCGAACTCCGCGCGCAGGTCCTTGATTTCTACCAAGGTGTTGTCGAGATCTGAGAGGTCGACGTCTCGGTCGGAGTTTATCGGGTTGGAGAAGGAAGCGATGGTGTGGGTTTTGTAGCAAGATGTGGAGTTGGAGAGGCAAGTTGCAGTGATTTGTCCTTGAGGATAAAATTTTAGCGGGCTGTCCTTGTGATTAAAAAAGCCCTAATTTTTGTCCTTGAGGAAAATTTCCTGTAAAATTTATGTGAAAACCTTGATAGCACTTTCCTGATCTCTCTTACCTTCTCTAATTTTCTTTTAAATGTTTTTCAAAATATTCTATTTTTAAAATAATGTTTTCAAAATATTTCCAAAATGATTTTCAAATCTCTTATACTTATAAAGATATTATTTTTGTGTTTTTATATTTATATAATATCGAATTATTTTTTACACTTTAATAATTTATAACTATATTGATTTTATATATATTACATACATTATATTAAATATTCTTATTAAATCTTTCAAAATTATTTTACAAAGTTTTATTAAATTTTAATATGATAAAAATATATATAATCTATGTTTAACGTCTGTACAAAGTTTTAAAATATTTTACAAAAATTAATATTATCAAAACAATATTATTGAGTAATTTTTCAAAATACAAAGGGATTTTGACATATCCTCTGCAAGTATGTCAACGTACTAGCCGTATTTTACAAAATTCAAATTTGAATGAAAGTGTCTTTTCGTCTTATCTTTTCATGAGTGGACATGACCGTTGTTTCCTATATATATTAGTCTTCCAAACGAATTTTCTTCAACTACTTCCTTATTTTTCTCTCCACTTTCCACTCTCTTAATATCTAAAGCAATTTCTATCGAAACTCCATCAAAATTCAACCAGAATCAAGTTCAATCATTACTACTTTGATTCTCTTTCACACACTATCTGACTTCTCTTATCTCTCTCAAGATCAAGTGCTATTCAAGTGTTATAGGATCAATTATAATCAAGATCGAAAATTTAGGTCGGCAAACTCTATCAAATCATACTCTTATACATTGTGGTGTGCTGGTATCCATGAAGTCCAAGTAGGTGTGATTGTAGCTTGATTAATTCAATTGGGTCTGCTTAGTTGCTCATAAATCTAATAGGTGTGCTTGTGGCCTAGAAATCAAGTGGACCTACCTAAAAGCTGAAATTTTGATGGGCGTGTCTTATGGCTATGAAATCGAGATTGTATTTGTATTTATTAACTGAAAAGAAATCCGCACAAGGAATTGTGTAGGACCGGATGTAGGGTAACTCTGAACTAGTATAAAATCTTGGTGTGTTCTTTCTTTTTTACTTTACTACATTTACTTTTATCTGTACTTTGATTCTATGATTGTTTCTATGATTGTTAATTCCATCATTCCAAGTAAAATCTTAAAGAATTTGAATAATATTCATTTAATTCATTATACACTATTCACCCCCCTCTAGTGTTAGTTTAGCCTTAAGATCCCTATTCCGTTGAATTACAATTATTTTATTATGGGTCTCCTAGTACCATGCTCCACAATGCATGCGGTGGCATGAGGCACTGTCGGCTCCATCTCAAAATTCCCCAACTGATCAGGCTCTATTCTATTAGCGGTGTCATGAAGGTACTTCCTAAAGTGAGAAACGTAGAAAATATTATGGACTTCTACCAACTTGTCAGGAAGCTCTACATGATACACCAATTTTCCAATTCTTTCTAGAATTTTGAATGGCCCAATAAATCTAAGCGCCAATTTTCCAAACTTGCCAAACCTAACAACTTTTCTAAGAGGGAAAATTTGAACAAATACCATATCTCCAACCTCAAATCCAAGCTCTTTCCTTCTTTTATCCACATAAGATTTCTGATGTTCTTATGCTACCTTCATACTTTGCCTAATCAACTCTACTTTTTCTATGATATCATGATCAAATTGGGTCCATGCAATACTTTATAGGTGGTTTCTCACCAACAACTAAGCAGTTTGCATGGTCTCCCATCAAGTTCTTCAAAAGGGGCTATAGAAATCGTAGATTGATAGCGATTATTATATGCAAACTCAACAAAAGGTAGATGCTACTCCCAACATCCTCCAAAATCCAAGACACAAGCTTTCAACAAGTCCTCCAAAACTCTATTCACCCTCTATGTTTATCCATCGGTTTGTGAGTGATATGTCATGCTAAGGTTTAAAGAAGTTCCCAAAGCAATTTGTCGGCTCCTCGAACACTCGTTAGTGAACAAGGAGTCTCTATTACTGACTATGCTTACAAGAATTCCGTGTAGACGAACTACCTCCTTAATATAAACTTTGGTGAGAGGGGAGCTAGTCCTATTTCTTCTATTTGGAATAAAATGAGCACTCTTGGCGAGTCTATCTACAACAACCCAAATAGCCTCATTGCCCTTCTGACTTTTAGGCATTCCTTCCACAAAATCCATCGAAATATGTTTCCACTTCCAATTCAAAATTTTCAAAGGTAATAATAATCCACCAGGCTTCACTTACTCAACTTTTATCTCTGACATGTCAAACACCTATCAACAAACTTGGCTATGCTCCTCTTTATTGCATTCCAAAAGAAAATTCTCTTCATGTCCTTATACATCTTATCTCCTCTGGGATGAATGGTCATCCTTGATTAGTGACACTCCATTAGCACATCTCTCATCAAATCATCAATCACTGGGACGCAAAGACATTCATCTCTTCTCAAAAACACCTTCTCATCAACTGGGTACCTGCTAGCATGGGAAAAATGCTCTCCTTTTCTTAATTTCTCCAAAATCTCTACTAATTTCTCATTTTCACTTGCTTATGTCCTATACGATCCATCAAGGGTGGTTAATCTCCATAACTAATAGAAAATCTTGGTCGAGTTCCGTGGACGGTTCGAGGTTAAAATTCAAGATAAACTCCAACTGTCTTCATTCATATATAGCACCTAGGGTAGCGTGTCTCCTACTTAGGGCATTGTCGACTACGTTGATTTTTTCAGGGGTATATTGAATACCAAAGTCAAAGGATGCTACATACTCCATCCACCTTTATTTCCTAAGATTCGAACTTTTTGGAAAAATATGTATTTGAGTGATTTATGATCAATAAACAACACAAACCTTTCCCCCAAGAGATAATGCCTCCACATCTTTAAGGCAAAAACAATGGTTGACAATTCTAAGTCATGCACTAGATACCTCTTTTCATGGTCCTTTAGTTGTCTACTAGCATAAGCAACTACCTTCCCTTCTTGCATAAGAATTTCCCCTAATCCTATGCCGCATGCATCTATGATAACCATGAATGGCTTGGTTCCATTTGGAATAGTGAGCACAAGTGCACTAGTCAATGGCTCGTTAGGCTTCTCAAATGCCTTGGTGCATCTATCATCCCAAACGAAAACTAGATTCTTCTTAGTCCATCGGGTTAAAGGGGCTACTATTTGTGTGAAGCTCTTGATGAACTTCCTATAGTAGCCTACTAATCTTAGAAAACTTCTAACCTCTGATGCATTACTACGAGTCTTCCATCCTTGGACTACTTCAACTTTAGTAGGGTCCACCGCCAATCCATTTTTTGAAACAATATGCCCAAGGAACCTAACTTCATTTTTCCAAAATTGGAATTTAGAAAACTTGGATTTGAGTTGGTTTCTCCTCATGATGTCCAATACCTACCTACGGTGGTCCTCATGCTCCTTCTTACCTTTGGAGAAAACCAAGATATCATCAACAAACTCCATGACAAATTTATTAAGCTGCCCTTTAAATATTCTACTCATCAAATCAACAAAGTATGCTGGGGCATTCATCAGTCCAAAAGGCATTATTTCCAACTCGTAGAGCCCATCTGGAGTATGGAATGTAGTCTTCGTCTTGCTTTCCCCTACGATCCTTAACTGATGGAATCCTATTGCTAAGTCCAATTGGGAAAAGATTTTAGCTCCTATAAGTTGGTCGAACAAGTCATCTATTCTAGGTAGTGGGTACCTATTCTTCCTTGTCAACCTGTTCAACTCTCTATAATCAATGCAATGTCTTAACGAATCATCTGCCTTAGTAACAAAAACAACAAGGGTTTCCCACTCAGAATTACTCCTACGGATTAATCCTTTCTCCAATAGCTCTGACATTTTCTTATCCAATTCCCTTCTTTCTTTGGGGGCCATATGTCTCAAAGGCAGAGTGACAGTTGTTACATTATTCTCCAAATTGATTCGGAACTCAATTTCCCTATAGCATGGGGGACCCGAGACCTCCTCGAAGACATTAATAAATTCAAAAACTACGGGTACTGATAATGGTTGTCGAATAATAGATAAATTTAGTGAGTATAAATGGCATAACTCAACTAAAGCTTTGGGTTTACAAAGAACTTCTAGGTCACGATCTCCACGACTCCTTAATCATACCACCCTTTTATCAAAGTAAAGAATAGCTCCATAATACAGCAAGCAACCCATACCCAAGATAAGCCCATACCTCTCGAAATTTAGAACATACGCAGTACATATGAAATAAACATCGCATATGTCTAACATAAGGTCTTTGCAAATAATAGAAAGATGGGTCGTACCCCCAATGGGATTGAAAACCTTTATTGGGCAATTGACCATCTAGGTTTGAAGGTTTAAGGAATTTACTAGTTTCTTAGCAATAAAGGAATGTGATGCTCCTAAATCAAATATGATACAAATAGTAACCAATAAGAGTTTTACCTTCTAGAGCCGCTTTTCCTTAGTCTCTTGATGACTTACTGGAAATAGGGACAACATCAATAACGTAAGCCTACTGATCCTCCTAGCCACCCCGGGACATTGATTCTTGTGATGCCCTTCCTTCTGGCAGTTAAAGAACATTTTTTTAAAGGCTTTTTTATCAGACTCACCCTATAATCTTAGCTTCATGACCCTTTCTTTGACATTATTTTACACACCTTAGCATTCTTCTCAAACTTCCCCTTCGACTTCTTGTTGGTCCAAAATTTCCCCTTCTTGGATACTCCTTGCTTTTGGGTCAGTGCGGACTTCTCTTTCTCTCTTCCCTTATCTTCTTCATTGGCCATGTGTAACATCGCTGTTCCTACCAACATCTCATATGTGGCCCCCACAGACACTTGGGTCAAAAACATTTCTCTTAGCAGAGAATTTAAGCCCTTCACAAACTTCATTGTTTTTTCATAGGTGTGTCTATCAGGCTCATCCCGAACGTAGCCATTTCAGTAAACTTAGCTATGTACTCCTTAAGGATATAATCTCCTTTTCTCAACTTCATGAACTTTTTCAATTGCAAACTAACCTCTGCTCTAGACATGAATCTCATCCCAAATCGGTCCTTGAATTCATGCAAGAAAATATCTTTCCCGAGTGCTCACCAGTCATAAGTATCACCAATTCAAGGCTTCTTCCCTCACGTGCCAAGCTGCCATTCTTCTTCTTAGCTGATCATCCCAACTAAGCTCTCTAAACATCTTCTCCCAGTTACTAATCCGTGCTTTAGCTTTTGTCCTTTAGTTTTAGAGTACGTCTTCCCTCCCATATTGAGAAAGTCCTTACACAACTTAGGAAAGTCGATAGGACGGGGAGCTGCATTGGCGGTTGGGGCAGTGAGTGCTACCGATGTAGTTGGAGGAATAGGAATCCGCTCGACAATCCTAAGATATTGTTTAAACCTTTCGAACATTCCATAAATGGGTGATCTTTACCGGGTAGGGTTCCCTTGTTCGAAAAACGATCGATTATCATCCATATCAGTTCTCTGTAGGTTAAACCTATAGTGACGATTTTCTAAGATAATATTTACATGCTAAAAGAAAAGAGAAGTTTGCCTAGTGTACATGTGCATGTTCAAGAAGAAAGGGGGGGTGTGTGTGTGTATAGTAAGAATTCTTTCGAAAATTCTTTTTGATATTTTTTTCAAAATAACAAATATGTCTCTCTTATGTATATTTATTCTTGATTGATTGGATAACCTAGACTCTGATACAAATGTAATAACCCACCTCAGAAGAGGCCTCAATTTCGGCCCAGAAAAGGCTCATCGAAATTTAGATCCATTCTACGATAAGATGTTGGTAGTAAAAAGAAATAACATTGCAGATTATAACTAAACTTTCAAAACTCACAACAGATGGAAGAAAATACAATAGTAAAGTGTACCCTTTTATTCCAAATCCATAAAAATGTCATAACACAAAATCCCATAAAACCGTAATATGATATCTGTTACAACAATTTTCTAAATCCATGGGTACACATAACAGCAAATAATAATAAATACTGCCACTAGCCAAGCTTCTCTATCTCTAAGCATCATCACCACCATCATTCCATCCTTAATTTGTGTTGAAGTGAGGCGAGAGCCAAAACAACAAGTGTCTAGTAAATAAAAACCTCGAGTCTTACCTTTTTAATACATGGGCAGTATATTTAAAAATAAGAACACGTCTACGAACATAAAGTCATTAAAGTCATTTAATACTTCTTTATGAGGAAAGGAGGCGGGTCCAAGCACTTAATACCTTCCATTCTAGAAGTAATTTCTAGAATCCCATATCCCAATCATATGTCATAAATAACTAATAATGTAAGAGACGGTACTCAACCACTTAATACTTCCCAATGGAAAATAGGCAGACTCTGGTCATTGAAGACCTTAACTAAGGCAGACCCTGTCATTTAAGACTTATTTCCAAAAGTGTCCTCCTCAATGGTACTATCCAGCTGACATCATATGAAATCTCATAGGCCACTTAATACGTGGAAAATAGGCAGACTCTGGTCATTTAAGACCTTAAATAAGGCAGATCCCATTATTTAATACCTATTTCCATAAGCGGACCCTTATAGAGATATCACTTAACTTAACGCCTTGGCCATTTAATACTTCATGTGGGGGAAAAGAGGCAAGTCCAACCACTTAATACCTCAAAACCACGAAGCAGGCCCTTCGTCTTCTGGCCCATACTCATAATAACGTTTCACAATAGTCTGTTGTTTATAGGAACTGATATTAGCTGGGTAGATTTTTCTACAAAATTTGAAACTAACCTCGCATCGTTATAAATATTTATCATAAGGATATCTCACATCGCTAAAAGTGTACACAGCTGCTGGTAGCATTAAAGTGAAGGGTAGATTTCCGTCATGTAACTCTCCATATATGTACACACACATACATTCATCTCACCGTTTCATAAATAACGCCTAATAAGGAATCTTTTTTATTATGCCTTAAAATAATAATTAAGCTATATAAGAGTTTCTCTTATTTTTTCCTCAAAATAAATTACCTTCTTAATGAGGGAAATAAATGTAAATAAATGCCTAATTCAATACGCCATATACGTAGTAATTATATGTTAATTACGTAAATAGAGATAAATAAATATTCACACCTAATAAATTCTAAACGCATGGATTTTATGCTCTAAACTAGCATTAAATGTCAATTCTCTAACCAATTATTACTACAAGTCATTTTTTTTCAAATTCCTAATATTTCATGGGACTCTAACGTCTAAATAGGGAATAAATATTCATAACCCAAACTGCAATCACATATTTGTAAATAAAATAAATTTATTGCACTAATTCAATGAAATATCTTAAACAATAAGAATTGCAATCTAAACCTCATATTCTATTCAACTCCTCATTTTACAAAGAAATAAATAAGAATAAGTGGTGTAAACTATGAATAGAATTTCATATTCTAAACTCCTTATTTTATTGAAGGATTACAATTTAACCCAAAGGGACAGAAGTGGAATAGACTATGAAATTATCAAAAATTGCATAAAAGAAACATATTCCATCAAATTAATATAAATAATTAGGAACCTTAGTATAGAATTGACATATCAAAATAAAAAGGAATTTTGGAAGATTTTATCTATCATACTTTCAAATTAATGAAGTACCCAAGGCATATTCAAACCCAAAAAGAAATACACTAAACAATTGCTGAAAAGAAATACTAAGGTTTCCACTCACAAATTAGTCTTAGTTTCACTCAAATGGATTGTAGCCTTTCAATCTCCTCTAGAATCTCTCTCTTTTGATATATACACACATAATAGGGTAGAGGTATATATATTCATTAGATTTAGAATAATTAGAGAAGAATAAGATAAGAATATATTAGAGGAAGAAGAAATAAATAGGAAATAAGTTGAATTCTTACCTAAATTCCCTATAGAGTTTCTGAATCTTATTACGAAGAGATAACAATTGTAGAGTTTCTTTGTATTCCAGTAAATAATATGAATAAAAGTGAAGATGATAGGGTTCTGTTTATAAGAATTGAAACGTAGCGGAAACGTAGGATGGAAGTAGTTAGGAAACAGGTAAATCTGGAGCGTACAACCGAATAAAACATAACTTTAAACCCTAGCCACCACTTGCAACTTCTGTTGCCATGCCGTCGGTTGCCCTTGGGTGACCGGTTGACTTATTCTGGTCAGCCGCTTCTCTTATTTAGGCGAAATTTATTTATTTTCGTTGTAAGATTATTTTAATCCCTAGTTAACATTTTAGTGTTAAACATTACTTAAATGTTTACATAGCCCCCAAGCTAATTTTTAAAATTTAAACCCTAAATTTCATTTCATATTTGTATTTGGATTCAAACTAAATTAATTTAAATCCGACAACTTCAAATGCTCATAACTTCTTTGCTTGAGCTCCGCTTTCAGCTTATTATACATGGAAATGGATTATAATTTCACCGCAAACGCAATAGAATAACTTTCATGGTCTAATTCCAACTTTTATAAAATTTTCGTATCCAACCCTTATCATATTAAATTCAGTTTACTTATTTATTTATGGTTCATGTTCAAATTCCAACTTTTATAAAATTTTCATATCCCACCCTTATCATATTAAATTCAATTTACTTTATTTATTTATGGTTCATTTTACGAGGTGTTACAGAAAGATAGTTCCCATGCATTAAAATGCAGAGAACCCCACAATGTCAAATAAAGTGATATAAACACGATATGAATGTTCTAAAATGAAAAGAACGTGAAACCAGTGAAAATGAAAATTAAATAAAAAGAAAATGAAGAACGGGTAAGAGTAAATAAAAGGGTAAAAAGTGAACAGAGATAGAAAATGGAAAAACTATTTAAAAAGAATAGGAAATGATATTGTGAGCCTATTAAATAGGAAAGCGGTAAATAATCATAAGGCAAGAAATATATAAACGCATAATGAAGTTAAAGAGTTAGGGAAATAGTGAACTGTAAAGGCAAGACGATTAAGTAAGAGTGAACACACACACAAATATGTATGTTTATATATATATATATATATATATATATATATATATATATATATATATATATATAGACATATATAAGTAGCCTCAAGTATGCATTTATGATGGGTGTAAATTATTGAAGCTAATAGATAATTGTATGAATTAAATGACATTAGTCGTTAAAGTAGGTTAAATGTGAGGTCTGTAGTGTTACGCAATTGATGCCCGCCCACCTCAAGTGGCTACCAGCTGTTGTGTAACATTATACTGATCTGAGACATATCCAATCATATGACCCATGAGGAGTATATGCGTGCATATACTTGAAGGAATAGCCCTAATAGATAGGGAAGTATGCTTCAAAAATAGAAAGAGGGGTATTATTTTGATTACAATAGACAATCTAAACGAGAAGATGAGCTAGATCGGACACTATGCAGCATGTGTTGGCTCCAAATCGAGAGTAGAGCTGTTATAGGGAGTGAATGTCATTAGTCCTTAGTGGTCCATAGAAAAGACAAAGTTACACCTAACTGGTCTTCGCCTCCCACTAAGATAGGCCAAGTTGAATAATGCACCGCCACAGTTGTTTACTAGTTTGTTTTTAGGACAAGGCTAGTTTACCCATATAGAGATCTTTCAAAATGGAGAGGCGGTACATGGAGCCGTCCACAATAGAAAGCAGACAAAATAGTGAATCCCCAAAGCGAGATAGAGTATGGAAAAATATTTGAAAAGCCGTCATTCGTCACTATTGGAGTTCCTCGGTATGCGTCGGGCTGGATTGTGATACGGCAAGGACGATGGATCCTAATG
Organism: Allium cepa; assembly: GCA_030765085.1. NCBI lineage: Eukaryota > Viridiplantae > Streptophyta > Magnoliopsida > Asparagales > Amaryllidaceae > Allium > Allium cepa. The sequence continues at coordinate 9,677,505 of CM060941.1, forward strand.
GGGTGCTGATTTAGATATACTATCGGGGATAGTATTTAGGTCCAATGGGAGACCATGGTACTTATGTATTTATATACATATATGTACGTAGCTATAATCTACAATAGGTAGATGTGATGTATCGTACATGGACGTGGATTTGAGACGACTAATTAAATAATAAAAGGCATAACAAGTGATAGAGAACAATCGACATAAACTAGTGTTATATATAAAGTCTATAATTTTGCCAGTTACCACAACATTGTTCTGACCCTCTCCTCATTACAATATAGATTATCTTGAAGGATATGTATTAGTACTAAAAGTATACGGTGCTCACAAGGACACTAGACCTTGGAAGTGTCAAACCTTGGTCAGTAGTTATGTAACTTATTATATTTTATTTATTCCATTGTGACTTATATCATTAGTGATCTGATATGCATTCATTGTATTGTTTGTAGGATACCAAACCGGTGATTTGTATTCTGGTGGACTTGAGTTTTTGATTTAGCGGAAGTTCAAGCACATTAGGATGTAAGTTGTTATATTTAGTACTAGAGCGAGGTTAGTCGATCTTGAAAGTCAGAAAATGTTGAGTAAACGTTTTTGTATTTTGCCTAAATATAAATATATTACGCCAAATCCTAAGGATTCCAACTATAGAGTGGCTGCATACCTTGAAGTTGGATAGTACATAACTCTCTAGTCAGGCTTGGACAACCCAATGGTTATAGATCCTCATATGATTTTCGATTGATGATGTACAGTGAGTTCAGATAAGGAAAAAGTAAGAATCCATATGTTGTATATATCCAGAAGCAGTTGGTTTTCCGAAGGATGGTGTGAAGTAGTCACTTCAAGTTAATGGCCATATTTCTAATATTGGAAAGAAGATAAGTCGGTAAGTTGAAGACCAGAAGTTCTAGAAAGAGAACAAATAGAAATCCAATTTGAGTCTAATCCAATAGAAAATAGTTTTTAAAAGTCGACAAAAAATATATAATTTGTATATTTGAAAAAGTAAGCAAATATTAGATTTCGAAATGTATATATGAATATAAATATTTTTTAAAATTAAAATATTTTCATAAATGGATTTCATAAAAATCCAATGGTTGAGAAGTTATAAAGTGTATACAGCTTACTAGCATCTTTATAAAGAAAGAAAATTGTAAATATAAAGTTCTAGTGGAAATTAAAACTTGTTAAAATCCAAAATTTCAGTAAAGGAAATTTTGTGAAAAACTATTTCTTTTGAAAGAGAAAAATGGTAGAGCAATATAGCTCGTGGGTTTCTACGTTATGAAATTTTTTAAGCTGTAAAAACATTTTAGGGGTGAACAATAGGAAGTGGTTCAAGTTCAAAATGGTATAAATAGTATAGAAAAGAGGATTTAAAACTCTAAAACAAAGCTGTAGGCAAATGTATTATAATGGTTCAAGTAAGAAGACAGTTAAGCAAGATAAAAGCAATTGAAATAAAGGGCAATTCATGTAAAGGAAAGTTAAATATATTAGAAATTTATATAAAATAATGTTAGTAATTAGAAATAACGTTAGGACGTTATATTAAAAATAATGCTAGTATTCTAATATCGGAAATAAAAAAGAAAAAAATTGAATAGTTTTCATAGTAAGTGCAATAATGTCACATATTTTTTAGATGTCTCCCTAGTATGCTAGTAGAACCTCGTTAGGGTTAAAATAATGATAGCGAGAGTGATAAAAAAATATTGGAATGAGAATTGTCCTTGTCTACTCCATTTTTTAAGAAGTTTTTGAAAGGAAAAATTAATAAATAATTTGAACTAAAAATCCTAATTTTTAAGAAGTAAAATCGAAACTGTCTTTTTAGAAAAAGTACATTTGGAAGGAAAAAGAAAGACACTTTTATAAAAATAGTTTGCTAAAATTTTCTTTTAGATTCAATGAATAAATTAAATTCCAAAATTTAGATTAAGACATTAAATATTTTTTAAATTTAATCAAAGGTTTCTATGTTTTACTTTTTAAAGACAAAGATTTTGAGATATAGCATTGCAAGTTTTTAATTTTTTAAAAAAGGTCGAAGGCCAAACCAAAATTTTAAATATGGAGTAGATAGTAATGAGTGTGTTGGTAAGATGAAATGGAGGGTAAGGTTATAAAGAAGATATCAACGATTACTCATGGAGTAGTAATAAGGAATCCTGTAGAGTGTAAAGAATAACGGTGAGAACCAAGAATTATTGTGTTAGACATGTGTGCAAGCCATAAGAAGAACCCGTAAAGTGATGATAAATTATATTAAAGTACGCTTCGATGAGTACTAGGATATGTTCATATGAAAGGTCAAAGATAAAGGAAATAAATTCCAAGATTTGATAATACTATTAAGGGATTTGGTTAGAAGAAGATGGTAATAGGGGATTATGAGGTCGCAAACACACATAGAGGATATTGGTGGACTTAAAGTTATGGAATGCAAGATTGGGGTTGGAAAAGTTATTCCGCCTAACTAGATGCCAATGAGTTACTCAAAGTGTGCAGAGTTTGTATTTACTATCAACTACAGTGTGGGGATGCACAGTTTATTCCATGATCGGGTCTAGTGATCAAAGTTATGAATAAATTTTATTCATCAGAAGCCATAAAGGAAAAGTTAAGATATGAGGATTGTAGAAGGATGACACATTGGAAATGTCCATTCAATTCAAAAGTGATAGAACCACAACATCTTTAGTGTTAGTTGATGTTGAAGGGCAGCTTCCAACAGTTGTTCTTTTTAGGTTGGATTGTAAGCATTAGTTGTCTTTATTGGGATGTTAAAGCGATCGTACGATATTATAGGAAATATTCTTTTTATGTTTTTTCCGAGATGGACTGTAATGTTATGGGAAAACAATAAGACAATGAAATTTTAGGAAAGACATCCAGCTAATGAAAAAGAAAAGAAAGTAGAAGAGACTGGATGTTAAAAAATAAATTTAAAAATCTATTAAATTAACTACTAAAAACAGAAATGAAATATGATTGTAGTCTTGAAAAATTCAGAAAATAAATTTCAATAAGCAGAGGACAAGGAAAGAGCATTGCGTAGCCGTGGGTCAATGTCCATGTACCTTAAAAGATATAATTCATAATTGAATTTATGTGCTGGTTGCTGTTATAAATAAAAAAATGTTTTGGAATTAAAAAATCACCGCATAAATAAGCGAAGTCCACTACGGATGTTAGATTGTCGATTAAACCCCGATTTCATGAGGTGTGGCATAAATCATTTTGAAGAAAATATATAATATGTATATTTTTGAAAAATTTTGTTCAAAATTCTTGATTTTAGAAAATAAAATGTTTTTATAGGAAGTTTTGGAAATTTTGATATGATAATTTTAAAAGTCTAATATTTTTACCGAAATTCTAAAAAGTAATATAAAAAAATTTAGGCAGAAAATAAAAAATCGAATTTTAGAAGTACTGCATACTTGACATGGTGGAATAGTTGATGGATTAGTTAGTATGGATTTTACTATGCAGCAGAAGTGGCAGTAAAATAAAATACAGTTAGTGACGGGGAAGCTATTTTAGCTATGGAATCTTTTTCTATTAACCTTGTCGATAGACGAATAAAAAATTGATTTTTTAAAATAAACGCCATTTTAAAACTTTAAGATAAAAATTAAATATGCAAATTATACTTCGAAAAGTTGGAAAATAATTAAGGGCAAAGAGAAGGTTCCAAAGTACAGTTGGAGTTGTGTACCCAAGAGAAAAAGGATGGAAATATGGAATTTTCCATCTAAATCATTTTCCCAGCATAAAGAAAATAGGTTTAGAAAACCGGGGTTTTCTAAATTTGGATGTTAGCAATGGTGAGCTTGGATTTTGGATGGTAGGTATTGGATACGAAATTGATTAACCTATACATCTATTTATAAAATTGTGGAAATTTTTTGATGCAAAAGCAAGTTTTTGGTTTCCAAAAGTTGCAAACATGTAGAACTGCCAGTATATTTAGAATTTTTGCACTGAAATTCGCCATGTAAATAGGTGAAGTTCGCTATGGACATTAGACTGTTGACTAAACCCCAATTTCATGAGGTGTGGCATAAATCATTTTGAAGAAAATATATAATTTGTATATATTTAAAAAAAATTGTTCAAAAGTCTTAATTTTAGAAAATAAAATATTTTTGTAGGAAGTTTTAGGAAGTCTATGATGAAATTTTTTAAATGTCTTAAATTTTTACTGAATTTTGAAAAATAATATAAAAAATTTGAGCAGAAAAGAAGAAATTGAATTTTAGAAGTACCATGCACTTGATATGGGGGAATAGTTAACGGGTTAACTAGTATGGATTTTACTATACAACAGAAATGATAGTAAAATAAAATACAGTTAGTGATGAGGAAACTGTTTTAGCTGTGGAATCTTTTCCAATATACCTTGATGATAGACGAACAAAAGTTGATTTTTTGATACAAATCATGTTTTAAAACTTCAAAATAAAAATTAACTATGCAAACTATACTTGGAAAGTTGAAAAGGTTGGAAAAGAATTGGGGGCAAAGAGAAGGTTCCAAAGTACAGTGGGAAATTGGGTACCCAAGAGAAAAAAGATGGAAATATGGAATTTTCCACCTAAACTGTAATCGTCTGCTTTCCGTACAGTTCAAGCTGACAATAAACCACACATGTCTAACCCAAATTAAATGGGATAGTTACGGAAAGAAGAAGAGAAGAGAAGAGAAAGAAACTAAAAGACAACAAAAAATCTCATAATCGTAGTGGAACAACATATAATATAAAATCATAGATCTTTACACAAGAGAATCTATAATATACATATGTCCATCAGAGTATAATAACAATTCACAATCATGAGCCTGAACAGTTGTAACAACCCGTCATCACAAATGCTGATGATTTTAACAACAAAGCAACGAAAATTAAACATATTCGTGAATACGACTTGCAGACCTCTAACTCATCTCTTAAGCTCCATTGCATCCAAAGCAATCTGTAGATATGCTTGGTCTAACCCAAACATTATAATAAAATAATACCCGAGTCAGTCTGAAAAAACAGCATGAGAAAACACGCCCAACTGGATTTTAAATTTATAAAAACCTTTGAAAATAGAGGTATCTCATAAGACCACGCCACACATAAACAAGGACATATTTTACCTTACGATAACCAAAACATTTTCTGTATGAAATTCTCTAATATTATAAGTATCTAAATACAATCACTTATTAATCACAACCGAAATTGTTACATTATTAAATTCCAGCATAATAGGTTTACAGTCAAAAACTGAAGACACATGGTGGATAATGGATTCCAACTATGAAAGAGTAATGGTCTACCCACCGAATCCGTACACCTCTAGATAAAATGTACAGGAGGATACAACACATTGCACCTCTGCTACTCAGGACCGTCCTTGCCCCATACCAATAGCGTCGATTACGATCACCCCTTGTTTGCGATCGAACAACCATATTGGGCCCCTAAGAATACATAGAGATGTCAACACTAGATCTTGGGATGATCATACCCTAATGGGAACCACTCACATAGCCCTGTCGCGTATCCCTGCTTTAGCATTTTCCTGATTGATGAAGCTTAAGGCTATAATTATCTTTTATATAGCACTTCCCACCTGGAATGCTGACGCCGCCCTCTAGGCAACAATGCAATACCAGCATTCATCCACACAAGTTCTTTCTGGAATTGAAAGAAACGCTTGAGAGCTCCGCCATCAATTCCATCGTCTTCAAGATGTCTTTACTTTGAAACGTTTGAGTTGGATCAAAGTGGTTTCCGGATGATATATGTAATCTAGGTCTCTTCGAAACATTGTTCGATGGTTTCGATAAACTCAACCCCGATTATTCAGGAAATAAATAGTCAAAGATAAGAACGGAGATCACTTCCTAACCGTTACTGAATGGATTTCCTTCTAATTTGTCCTAGAAGAACAAAACGAGATTTAAACGCACAATACAACATCATCGGAGATGACTATGCCATATAACTCACGTGTTTCTCTTAGATATTTCAAAAGTTACGTTTGGGACCAGATTTGATAGTCGGTTATTCAACTATCAACAAACACACATCCAAATCAGGATTTCTTTCCAAAGGAAAAACCAACATTGGTTAAGCACATAAGCAACCACTAGCCTCCTTGATTAATCTTTTCATTAATTAAAGTCATCTTGTAAATACTTGTACCAAAATACTTTTACAAAGATATATTCACAAATCATTATATTTTTAATACTTAGAAAACATCCATATACTTATCTAAACGGTATGAGTATATTTACAAACACCGAGGAAGATTTCCTTTTTACCCAAATCTAAAATCATTTATAAACTCCATTATAAATTTCAAAAACTCTTTATAAACCATTTATAAATTATTTCTAAATTCGTTTATAAAGCCTTTATAAAACCACGCAATTATTTATAAACTCTTTTATAAATCTATAAACCCATTTCTAAAAACCCCTTTATAAATATCTAAAACCATTTATAAAGTCCTCTTATTACATTATAAATAATTCCTTTTAAGTCTCCAAAATGCTTTATAAAAATCCTCTTATAATTCTATAAATTCATTCCTAAAATTTGTTTATAAATATCTATCTATTTGTAAACTTCTTTAACTTGCAAATAATCTCCCTTCAAGTCTTCAAACCATTTTATAAGCTCCTTTTATTGAATCCAAGTCCGTTTTTAAAACTCTATTTATGAATCTCGAAGACATCATAAATAAATCAAAATTACTTTCTTTAATACACTATTACATAATAGTAATTATTAATAATAAACATCATAAATAAATAATAATTAATAACATCTTAAAATTATAACCAATAATTCAAAACATTGTAAATAAAACGATCGTTAATCTTTACCATTATTATAAATAATAATATAATAGATTACCAAAATATTATTAATAATCATTATCGTTAATTTCAAACCATATTAATAATTTAAATAGTTAAAATTTTAAAATATTTAAGTATTAATAAACAACTTTAAACAACATTAATATAAATAATCAACTTTTAAAAATCTCTTTCAAATTTATAAAACTTCTTTTCATAAAACCAATTTATTTATGAACTCCATTTATAACTCTATTTCCTTTATGAATCTCACTTATTCATAAATCTCATTTAAAAACATCAATCACCATCCGTTCGTTTTATTTCACTAATTTATTAAATGATAATAATTTGCTTTAATTTATAAACACCGTTTATAAATACATATTTTTATTAATAATATACGATTTTACAAATCTTCACTTTATTTGTAAAATATCACTTTTATAAATTATCTCACTTATAAATCTCACATTTGAAAATAATCTTTAGTATATGTAAATATACATACATACATACATACATATATATATATCAAATATTTCTATTTTCTTTTAAAAACATATCCCTTTATTATAAAAGATGGACTTATTTTAAGATTTAAAAAAATCTTTATTTTACAAATCGAAGATCTCTATTTAAAATATTTTATAAAACTATTAAATCATAGCTTTGATTTGAAGATAAAGTACTTCTTTAAATAATTCATCATAATTATTTAAAACATATATAATTTTCAAAATCCCTTTGAAATCCCCCTTTTTGTTCAATCACTATTTAATGGTATTTTAAAATACCAAAATATAAGCCCCAATGCTACTAAAGCACTAAATAAGCAAAATCGTGTCCTTTTCATCAATTATAACATCCAACATATCATATATCAAATTATATGAAAATAAAATCAACTATGTGCGGAATCCTGCTGGATCCCACCAACCCGTCCCCCTGCATCACATATAGTATATAATCATGAAAATATAAATCAACCACTTCGAGGTGGTACTTGTTTTAAAGGGTCACCCGCTCTTACATGAGAACGTAATAATGTCTCATCCACTCCAGAGATGGGAATATATCCAAACCAACAATATAAACTAGTAAATCATCCAAACAGTCAATGACAATCCAATATAAAATATCCACACATCCAATAAATAATTTTATTGATCATATAATATTTCTGATTAACCAAAAAGGTGAGATTAACTCACAGAAATTTCAGAAATCGGCTAAGCACTACAATTTGGATTAAAATTGAACGGTCATTCAATTTAAACCAAAATTCCTACTAGCTCCGAATCCATCCAATCCAATTCCATATTATAGTACTTGCCGATACAATCGCAAAGCAACTTGTCATGCTCAAAACCAACCTTATGAACAAGTTATGAATTAATGAACGAACGAGATAATTAAATTTATAATTAACTTAATTAAATAAAAAATTTAAACGTTAAGCATTCTTCCCTCTCTCGTTCGAGATTCCCAGACAACGTGCGTTATAAACTTTTTTTAAACTTCGATCATCATGCATCCACCTGCTCGCCGTCCCAGACCTGTGCTCATGCCGCCTGTCGCCTCGCTCGCTGCGGTCACGTGCGCGCGCCATGCGCCATCGCGTGAAATCGTCGTGAACCAAAATAACCGCTCCACGAATGTGGGCCCCCAGCCGCCGCCTCATCGCCATTCATCTTGATCCAACCGTTGATTAGCATCATCTGGTTGAGCTCTACACTTTTCTAGTTGGGGTAGAAGCTTGAAAGTGGACGGAGTGGCTCTTATGACCGATGACCGTAGGATGTTAGGTTTTTAACGGCGTCTGGAAACTTAGGTTAGGGTTTTGTTTCAAATGAAAATATTTCAAGTCCTTTTATAACAAAGTTTGAAAGCACTATTCACATTTAAAAACTTCAATCTCCAAACGAAGCGTGTCGCCTGGCGTTCCAAATGTGATAACCCTATTCCAAACACAATGGAATATATATCGAAAGCAAATTTCATCATATACAGAAGTTAACTTTTTCAAATCGAATTATATTAATTTAAATTCTTTTAATAAATTTATACACATTTCTAATTCGCACAACTAAGCGATAAGCCCGATCGCCACGAAATTCATTATCATACAATAATAAACTATTACGAATCCAATCAAACTGGTTTCGTCCAATTCTAAGACAATGTCCCGAAAAGCCAATTTCACGTGTCTATTTAAATATAAAATTTTCAATTTCCGTTTTTTCCCTTTTAATTCAAATTTAAAAGTTTACTTTCTTCCTTCATACTCAAATAGAATTTAAATCAACTTTCGAAATCATTTTTATTCACATTAAATTCAAGATTCGATTATTTAAACAATTCCATATATCAAATTTAATAATTTAATTACCTAATAAATAGTTATATTTGAAATTCTAGTTATCTAAATTATAAAATTAACTTTTCAATATTTAAAATCAATTAATTATTCCAAATTGAAATGATCGAAATTCCAGGTCATTGCATTCTTCCCCTCTTAAAAAGAATTTCTTCACCGAAATTACCAATGTAAGAAAAATGTTACGAACTCATTAAGTTTTCAAAACCAATTAGTTAAAATAGATTATAAATTTCTAAAGCTTTAAAATTCATAGTTAAATTTCCAAAATCAACTAATACTATTCCAAGTAACAAAACCAAAATCAAAAATTTCAGTTATAATTTTTTTTCCAAAATTCTTAAAAAATTTCCAAACGCCTTAAATTTCAGGAAAATTTCATCAGTGTCTTCTTTAGGCACTTCGATTGTAAAAAATTACAATATATATATATATATATAATCAGAAATATACATCTCAACTTCGAGGATGAGGAATCCCCTAGGGAAAAATATAAAAATACGGTATGGAATCCAAGATGTGTACCTTTTTATTAGCATTAGCAAGCATATACAATCAATATAATACGATAGCGAGTTCCAAATGTGAAGCATACGCCATTTGCACCTACTAATCACTCAACAACAAATGAGGAGATGTATAGGAAAAGTAATATCAATTTACAACATAGACTATACAATAATTATATGCAAATGTAACAAGAGAAAACATAAAACAAATAATACCCATTCAATTTAATTCATAACCAAATCATTTTACTTTTTCCAATGTCAACATTATATTAAAGCCCGTACGATGTACATATATCATCCGTACGCAAAACCATACCTGATCGCTCGATCACACAATTTCTCTTCTGAACTGATATCGCTTACATGACCACTCTAGTGCAGACTCAGATCTGATTCCTTGATTAGAAACCACCATTCTCCTTGCATAGTCATATACTATGATAGAGAATATCAGAATCAATCAAAAACCCATATCTAGTGCAAGAATCAAGTGAAAAGTCCTAACTCGAATAGGTGTAAATCGCATCAAAATCGTATATTCGTATCAAGATCAAACAGTTATGTGAATATAATAATATACATACAACTTACATATTTATTTCAATTGGTTTCTTATTATATACCATTCTTTTATTCACATTGCTTTATTCACATTCATTTAGTACTTAGTATATTTCTTTCAATACTAATGTCATTTATAAACCATTTCATCAAATTTTTAGTTAAGTTCATTATAAACATTTTATACAATGCTTCTTATGTTTATTATTACTTCACAACTTAAGTACATGTTCAAATTTTTTTACAACTTAACTACATTTCATTTTGTACTCAAATATATATACATCTCATTTATTCATTTAATTAATTCAATTTTTTTAATTCATAAAATTCATTTCAAATCCAGTTCAATTTCATTTAACTCGTTTCATTACCCCACTTCATTTACCTTTTCTTGAGTCAATTTCCCTTTTAAAATCCATCTTATTCAACTTAGCTTAAGTTAAACCCTATTTCAAATCAAATTCAATTTTATTAACTCCATTTGTTTAACCTTACTTAAGTTAAATCCTTAATTTCATATCTCAATTCCAAACCACTTTTCTTATCAATACCATTTCCAAATTAGAAGTTCACAAACTCATCATCTTATGTTTTCTCATAACATTTAGATAAAAAACTAGAATTTTAAACATCCGATTTTATTTTAAATCATTTTGAAATCCATATATATACATAATCCTTTATATATCAAATTACACTCTTGAATTCTTAAACAAATTTGTTTTACAAAACAAAACTTCAATGAAAAATCACTAAGGTAGCAATTCACCACTTAGAAACTCAAAAATGAACGCCGATGATGTTGCAGCCATCATTGAAATTATTTTCCAGCGCCTGAAGTGGGTTCAATGCTTTCTATCTCTTTTAAATCCATTTAAAATATTTCTAACCAAAATATTTTCAAAATAATACCATTATTATTCCTCTAAAACTTTGAAAAACAATTTCCCAAATCCAACAGGATTTAAATTCCCAAATTCTAAGCTTAAGTCAATTTTTATTTACAAATCATATTTATAAGTGTACTTATGCAACTTCATTTCTTTTCCATTTATAAATCACATTTCTAATTCATATTTGTATAATCTCACTTCTTATGAAATATCATTTCACAGATGTTGATTTATTTTAATCATAATCAATACTCTATAGTCTATATTTATAAATTCATCCTCTTATATAACTCAATTTACAATTTTTTAAATCTTTGTTCATATTATAATAATCACAAATTTTATTAGAACAAGAAACAACAAATGATAATAATCAAATTTATCATTTACTAACAACCAAAAACATCATATATAACTATAATAAGTTTTGAAAAATTATTCTTTTATACATTAAATTTAATTTTGGTAAAATTATTTCATTTACCAATTCTCAAAACAATACCGTTCCGGTTTGCCTTGTTTAAGTGTCTAAAAAATCTATCGAAATCGTGGCGTCCCATGTACCGACCAGAATTCATAAGCCACTGAACAGATAAATTAACACAATATAAAATATTTTTATATCTCTAACAAATACGCGCTCATACACACACACACACACACTCAAAACTCGTAATAAGGCATTTCGCTACCTTATCCTTAATGGGTTGCCCCACCAAAGCCATGGTTCTCGCTTAACCTTGTACTTTGATATCAAGTGCAACGAACGTGGGCTTTTCAACGATCCGTCAGTGATGAATGGTAGGCTTTTCAACCATCCCAACACCACTGTAGCATTACACTAGTACCTTGAATTTACTTTTACGACCAGCCTCACGACTGTAAGCACCTAGCAAACCAACCTATCAAGGCCTTATACTACCTTTACGGGACGTGTATGGTTAAGAGCCTCTTAGTTGCCACCGAACAGAAAGCGAGAACCCCCTATCATGTTAATCCAACCAATGGAAACAGATCCAATCCGGGTCTCTTAAAACAACATTTGATTATTTTCAGTAAACTCAACCCTGATACTTTAGAAAATAAACAGTCCAAGATAAGAATGGAGATCACATCCTAACCGTTAGTGGACGTATTTCCTTATCATTCATCCTAGAAGAACGAAACAAGATTTACACACATAGTACAACATCATCGGAGATGACTGTGCCATATAACTCACGTGTTTCTCCTAGATATTTCTAAAGTTACGTCTAGGTCCACATTTGACAGTCAGTTATTTAACTATCAACAAACACACATCCAAATCAGGATTTATTTTCGAAGGAAAAAACGATATTGGTAAAGCATATAAGCAACCATTAGCATCCTTAATTAATCTTTTCATTAATTAAAGTCATCTTGTAAATACATGTGCCAAAGTACTTTTACAAAGATTATTCACAAACCTTTATATTTTCAATACTTAAAAATATCCATATACTTATCTGAATGGTATAAGTATATTTACCAAACACTGAGAAAGATCTCCTTTTTACCCAGTTCTAAAATCATTTATAAACTCCATTATAAATTTCTAAAATCCTTTATAAACCATTTATAAATTATTTCTCAAGTCGTTTATAAACCCTTTATAAAACCGTGCAATTATTTATAACTCTTTTTATAAATCTATAAACCCATTTCTAAAACCCTTTATAAATATCAAAAACCATTTACAAAGCCCTCTTATTACATTGTAAATAATTCCTTTTAAGTCTCTAAAACGCTTTACAACACTCCTCTTATGATTCTATAAATTCATTCCTAAAATTCGGTTACAAATTTCTATCTATTTATAAAAAAAATTGCCTCATAAATAATCTTCATTTAAGTCTTCAAACCATTTTATAAGCTCCTCTTATAAAATCCAAGTCTGTTTATAAAACTCTATTTATGAATCTCGAAAACATCATAAACAAATCAGAATCACTTTCTTGAAAACACTATTATATAATAGTAATTATTAATAATAAACATCATAAATAAATAATAATTATTTACTTTTAACATCTTAAAAATATATAATAACTAAAAATTCAAAACATTGTAAGTAAAAAGATAGTTAAGCTTAGCATTATTATAAATAATAATAATAAATTACCAAAACATTATCAATGACCATTATTATTAATTTCAAACCGTATCAATAATTTAAATAATTAACTTTTCAAAATATTTATATATTAATAAACAACTTTAAACAACATTAATATAAATAACCAACTTTTAAATATCTCTTTCTATTTTATAATACTTCCTTTCATAAAACCAATTTATTTATAAACTGCATTTATAACTCTATTTCCTTTATGAATTTCACTTATTCATAAATCTCATTTGAAAGTATTAATCACTATCCGATTGATTTATTTCGCTAATTTATTGAATCATAATAGTTCCCTTTAATTTATAAACATCGTTTGTAAATCCATACTTTTATTAACAAAATACAATTTTCTTCACTTCATTTGTAAAATATCACTTTTATAAATTATCACACTTATAAATCTAACATTTGTAAATAATCTTTAATATGTGTGTATATATATATATATATATGTATCAAATATTATAATTTCCTTTAAAAAAACATATCTCTTTGTTGTAAAAGACGGACTTATTTTAAGATTAAAAAATCTTTATTTTACAAACCGAAAATCTCTATTTAAAATATTTATAAAACTATTAAATTATAGTATCCAAAAATCATACCTTTGATTTAAAGATAAATTACTTCTTCAAATAATTCATCATACTTATTTAAAACATATATAATTTCCAATCTCTATGAAATCCCCCTTTTGTTCAATCACTATTTTATGGTATTTTAAAATACCAAAATATAAGCCCAGTGATGTTAACGCACCGAATTAGCAAAATCATGTCAATGTCATCAATTATAGCATCCAATATATTATCAAATTATATGAAATAAAATCAACAGTGTGAGGAATCTTGTCAGATCCCTCCAACTCGTCCTCCTACATCACATATGGTATATAACCATAAAAATATAAATCAACCGCTTTGAGGCAGGATTCATATACAAAGTTTCATCCGCTCTTACATAGGAACGTAATAGGGACCCATCCGCTCCAGGGGCAGGAATATATCCAAGCCAACAATATAAACTAATAAATCATCCAAACGGTCAATAACAATCAACAATAAAATATCCACACATCCAACAAATTATTTTATTGAATATATAATATTTTCGATTAAACCAAAAAGTGAGATAAACTCATAGAAATTTCAGAGATCGCCAAAGCACTCTGGTTTAGGTTAAAGTTGAACGGTCCTTTAATTTAATCCAAAATTCCTACTATCTTAAAATCCATCCAATCTAACTCCATATCATAGTACTCACTGATATGATTGCAACACAACTTGTTGTGCTCAAAACCGACCTCGTATGAACAAATTATGAATTAATGAACATACGAGATAATTGAATTTATAATTAACTCAATTAAATAATAATTTAAAAGTTAAACATGCTTCCCTCTCTCGTTTGAGATTCCCAGGTCGTGCGCAACATACATACATACATACATACATACATATATATAAACACACACAAAATTTGATCATCATGCAACCACTTACTTACCGTCGTCGACCTATACTCGCTCAGTTTGTCGCCTCGCTCGTCACCACCATGCGCCATCACACGTAATCACCGTGAACCTAAATTACTGCTCCGTGAACATGGGCCCCCTACCGCCGCCTCATCACCAATCAGCTCGATCCAACTGTTGATTAGCTTCATCCAGTCGAGTTCTACGTTTTTCTAGTTGGGGTCGGAGCTTGAAAGTAGAGGGAGTGGCTCTGATGAACTATGGCCATAGGATGTTAGGCTTAGGTTGGAAATTTAGGTTAGGATTTGGTTGTAAATGAAGTCGTTTCAAGTCCTTTTATAGCAAATTTTGAAAGCACTATTCACACCGAAAAATTTCGAACACCAAACGAAGCGTGTTGCCTGGCGTTCTATATGTTATACCCCTATTCCAAACATAATGGAATATATATCGGAAGCCAGTTCCATCATATACATAAGTTAACTTCACAAACTGAATTATATTAATTTAAATTCTTTTAATAAATTTCTACACATTTCTAATTCGTGTTATCCCAACTTTTGGCAAAGTTGAGATACCCAAAAATTAGCTGAAAATCAATGATTACTATTCTTGAATATCAACTGTGCATCGCAGGATAACCATGGATATCGCTGAATTTCGTCCGAGTCCAGATCAAGCTACAATTGATAGGACATGACAAGAAAGATCATAGAAGTCAGCATCTCAAATTTCAACTCAATCCGAGTTCATACGCTCAAGTTATGATCGATTCAATTTGAAGGGAAAAGCACTAGTTTCGTATCCATCGTCGTAGCTGTCTTCGAACCCATCACCAAACTCTAGTTCGAATCGATCACCTTCGAACCCATCAAAGTATCTCAGTTCGTATCGATCGAGTTCGAATCCATGGAGATACCTCGGTTCGACTCGATCGTATTCGAATCCATTGACATCTCCCTGCTTCGTATCCATCAGGAGTTAGTCACTTCGAACCGATCTCGTTCGTATCCATCAATATAACTGCCGTTCGAACCCATGGCCCATGACCTATTCGAATCCATTGGAAGTCCTTCGTACCCGTCAGGTGTTGGCCATTTTGAATCCACGAACAATCACATGTTCGTATCCACCAAGTCAACAAGCATGGATGACATGTCATTCCACGATACGAAGTAGGCGAGATCTAAGGAGTTGGTGCGTTCAACTAGGAGAAAAGACCGGATCGACTCGAAGGAAGCGCGCCAACTCGTCACAGAATCACATGAGTTCATGGAGTCGAAGGCATCGATTCGAAGCTATGGATTCGAAGCTATGGATTCGAAGCCGGCAGCCACACGAAGAACACCATTTCGAATCCACGATATCTAGAGATCTACTAATCCAAATGCCATGAAATTTTCACAGGAGCTTGCATTCATGATGAAGAATGTCTCCACCAAATTTTAGCCCAATTGGACATCATCTTGATTGATACAAAATGACTTCGTATCGATCACAGATCGAGTCGAAACTTGGTGGGGTCGGTCGCGTAGGCCCACTCACGTGCCAGAAAAAGTCTCCCGAAGTTTGAGCAAGATCTGGACCTCCTACGCCTATAAATAGAGCCCCAGATCCAACAGAAGAGGGATCTTTTGGCCATTCAACGTCCAGAGTCTACCGGATTTGTTTCTACTCGTAACCATCACTGTTGTAAACGATTTACTTCACTATAATCGCTGCAATTGATTGTAATCAGCAACGATAATCAATAAAAAGGAAAACTATTGAAGTGGACGTAGGCCGGAGATAGCCGAACCACTATAAATCGTGTGTTCTTATTTATTACTTCTGAATTGCTGCTAGTTATTTGCCGAGATCTGTGATTTGTGTTTGAATATTATTGATTTGTATTCATACACTGGTGCTTTCATGATACTTGGGGTTTGTCACCAATTTTGGCGCAAACACTTTGGTGCTTTCACTGAGAACGACTAGCACCCGCTACACCAGATTCGGAATTCAGATTTAAGAGTTTCAAGGATCTCGATTCAGAGACAATGACTCGACAAACAAGAAAAAGAGCCGATCGGAGCCAATAAGGAGGGAGCCAAGAAGCATCCTCTGGAGCCGGAGAGGGACAGGCTTCGATGTATATCACTAGAGATGAGATGGAAGCTATGGCTAATTTATTACGCGAAAGCATAATGAAGACTCAACAGGAGATGCTGCAGAATTTCCTCGAACAAATAAGGGCGGCGAATGTGCAAAACCTTGGACCAACTACAACGACTGCAAGTGCGGGACAAGGAATCAGGATTACAGAAGCTAATGAAGGTCAGGTTCAAGACTAGAATGCAGGAGCTGAAGGTGATTAGCAAGGGCTTGGGGGCAGACCCTCAGGGTCCGATACTGGAAGACCAATAGATGGAGCTCAACAAGCTGGAACCGATGCTTACGCTAACGAGCCACCCGAAGTATGTACCAGAATTCCCTTCAAGGCTCGGGGGGCAAGACAGGAATGTGGCCAGGGGTCAACCCCTGGACGGAGATGAGAGAATGATTGGTCTAATGCGACGAATCATGAGAGGTGGATTGTCTGGCGGAGGGCTGGAAGAAGTCAGTCGGAGTCCGTTCACTCCAAACATCAAAAATGCAAGGAACCCCCCAAAATTCAAACTACCAATGCTAGATCCTTATGACGGGAGGTCAGACCCGACCATGCACATCACCAGATATATTAGGCACATGGAAGTGCTAGGAGCATCCAAGGAAGTGATGGCTCGATGCTTCCCTTTATACTTGTCGGATTTGGCTGCGCTTTGTTTCAGGCAACAAGAAACTGGATCAATCAGAACATGGGGCGAGCTTGTAGACTGCTTCATGAGACAGTTTAGGGTCCATGTAACACGACCCAAGAGTGTGATGACTTTAGCCTCGATAAAGAAAAGGACCGGAGAGTCCATAAAAGATTTCTTATTGCGATTCAATGCAACGGTGGCTTCTGTAGATTGCCCGAATACATCGATGATTTTGATGGCGACGGTGGCAGGAGTTGGGGAAGGCACCAAATTTAAAGATTCTCTGACTAAAGATCCACCACAAGATCTCGGAGAGTTCTATCACAAAGCTGAAAAGTTCATCCGATTAGAAGAATCACGAGCCGAGAGGCAGGAAACAAACGCCGCACAAAGCGAAGGAACCTCCAGGGAACAGTCCGGAGTAGATAAAGGAAAGAGGAAACAGGATGACAGATACGATGGTCCTGATAAACGGAAGAAATTCCGAGAACCTAGATTCAGGCAATACACAGATCTGACTGCAGGCCTGGAACGAATTTACATTGATACTCGGGGGAAACTCCCTTATCGAAAGCCACCCAGGAGAGATCCTACTGAGCAGGAGCGCAGAAATGGTAAATACTGCCTGTTCCATGAGCTGGATGGGCACACTACAGATGAATGCCGCCATTTGAAAGATGAGGTGGAAGAACATGCCAGGAGTGGTAGATTGCCACAATATGTCAGAGAACGGACAACGGCGGCAAGGCCTGAACAACTACCGCCTCCACCTAACAGGAACGATCCTGGATCGGGATCACGACTCGTCATCCACTGATTAAAGATGGCAGGGGCCAAGTCCAGGATTTGGACTTCGGTCGAATAATTTTGTTTAGATTTGTTTTTGGCATAAATGGCTACTCCACTTATTCATGTACGGGAACCGGAGAGATCCCTAGGCATGCTCTGAGATGGAGATAGACCGATCTGCCCGGAGAGGCGATGTTTAGCTTTATCCTGATGTTTGAGATTGAACATCTAGGACCTTAATTTGAATAAATAAATTTGAATTTCTTGAAATAAACCTTTGACTGGAGAGTTAAAGGATGAGCATTAATTACCAGTATAAAATGATCCCTTTATGACCCTACCCGGGGGGTCCGGAGTGGAAGAAGTGAGTTGCTCTGCCGGAGAGCGACAGGATCAACTCGCTTAAGCGCTGTTTCCCCTTCACCGGAGAGTGACAGGATGGGATCCAGCAAGAGCCCGGAGAGGATATGACCGGTCTAGAGCGACCATGACATCGCTTAATGTTCAGATACACTGAACCAGAGTGCAGGAAGTGAGTTGCTTCGCCGGAGAGCGACATGATCGACTCACTTAACGTTGTTTCCCCTTCACCGAAGAGTGACATGATGGGATTCAGCAAGAGCCCGGAGAGGCTATGATCGGTTTAGAACAACTAAGACGTCGCTATATGCCCTAGCTGAGGCCAGAGTGCAATGGGATCTTTCTACTTAATCGCCAAGTCTGGAATGGGCTTGTCAAGGGTCCAGATTGACCAACGATAGTCCGGAGAGATTAAAAAACTTCATTCTTGATTTCCACTGAAAGGAATTGATAACGGTTTGGCTTTGAACAGCCATAAACTTGATTGATGATGCTGCAGCTATGAATAAAACGTGAATTCACTACACTCGATTTAGACCGTTCAAAACATACCTTTTACAAAAAGGCATGTTTTGGGGGGGGGCAAAGTGTTATCCCAACTTTCGGCAAAGTTGAGATACCCAAAAATTAGCTGAAAATCAATGATTACTATTCTTGAATATCAACTGTGCATCGCAGGATAACCATGGATATCGCTGAATTTCGTCCGAGTCCAGATCGAGCTACAATTGATAGGACACGACAAGAAAGATCATAGAAGTCAACATCTCAAATTTCAACTCAATCCGAGTTCGTACGCTCAAGTTATGATCGATTCAATTTGAAGGGAAAAGCACTAGTTTCGTATCCATCGTCGTAGGTGTCTTCGAACCCATCACCGAACTCTAGTTCGAATCGATCACCTTCGAACCCATCAAAGTATCTCAGTTCGTATCGATCGAGTTCGAATCCATGGAGATACCTCGGTTCGACTCGATCGTATTCGAATCCATTGACATCTCCCTGCTTCGTATCCATCAGGAGTTAGTCACTTTGAACCGATCTCGTTCGTATCCATCAATATAACAGTCGTTCGAACCCATGGCCCATGACCTATTCGAATCCATTGGAAGTCCTTCGTACCCGTCAGGTGTTGGCCATTTCGAATCCACGAACAATCACATGTTCGTATCCACCAAGTCAACAAGCATGGATGACATGTCATTCCACGATACGAAGTAGGCGAGATCTAAGGAGTTGATGCGTTCAACTTGGAGAAAAGACCGGATCGACTCGAAGGAAGCGCGCCAACTCATCACAGAATCAGTGAGTTCATGGAGTCGAAGGCATCGATTCAAAGCTATGGATTCGAAGCCGACAGCCACACGAAGAACACCATTTCGAATCCACGATATCTAGAGATCTACTGATCCAAATGCCATGAAATTTTCACAGGAGCTTGCATTCATGATGAAGAATGTATCCACCAAATTTCAGCCCAATTGGACATCATCTTGATCGATACGAAATGACTTCGTATCGATCACAGATCGAGTCGAAACTTGGTAGGGTCGGTCGCGTGGGCCCACTCACGTGCTAGAAGAAGTCTCCCGAAGTTCGAGCAAGATCTGGACGCCCTACGCCTATAAATAGATCCCCAGAGCCAAACAGAAGAGGGATCTTTTGGCCATTCAACGTACAGACTCTGCCGGATTCGTTTCTACTCGCAACCATCACTGTTGTAAATGATTTATTTCACTATAATCACTGCAATTGATTGTAATCAGCAACGATAATCAATAAAAAGGAAAACTATTGAAGTGGACGTAGGCCGGAGATAGCCGAACCACTATAAATCGTGTGTTCTTATTTATTACTTCTGAATTGCTGCTAGTTGTTTGCCGAGATCTGTGATTTGTGTTTGAATATTATTGATTTGTATTCATACACTGGTGCTTTCACGATACTTGGGGTTTGTCACCAATTTTGGCGCAAACAATTCGCACGACCAAACGATCAGTCTAATCGCCACAAAATTCGTTATCGTACAATAATATACTATTGCAGATCTAATGAAACTGGTTTCGTCTAATTTCAAGACAATGTCTCGAAAGGATAATTTCACATGTCTATTTAAATATAAAATTTTCAATTTATGTTTATTCATTTTTAGTTCAAATTAAAAAGTTTACTATCTTCCTTCTTATTCAAATAGAATTTAAATCAACTTTCGAAATAGTTTTCATTCACATTAAATTCAAGATTCAGTTACTTGAGCAATTTTGTATATCAAATCTAACAATTTGATCACCTAATAAATCGTTATTATTTGAAATTCAAGTTATCTAACTTATAAAATTGACTTTGCAATATTTAAAATCAATTAATTATTCCAAATTTAGATGACTGAAATTATGGATTATTACATAAACCCCTTTTCCAGCATAAAGAAAATAGGTTTAGAAAAATGGATTTTTCTAAATTTGGATGTTAGCAACAATAGTATTTTGGATGGTGAGTATTAGATGCGAAATTGGTTGAACTATACTTCTGTTCATAGAAGTGTGGGAAAATTTAGACGTGAAAATAAGTTTTTGGTTTTTAAAAGTAGAATACATTTGGAACTTCCAGTATATTTAGGATGTTCGCATCATATTTCAAAGAAAGCATTACTATATGAGGAGCTGATTAGAATCATTCTGCATACATATCACATGTACTGTTTTACATCATGCACTTGGACATGACTGCTTGCAAAGTTTGTTATACATTTGTTAGCTTAGAGTGGATGTACTTAGGTTATATGATTGAGCCCTTAAGGAATTTCAAAATGAATTTTTTTTAAGGGGAGAATGTAACATCCCGTGAATTTTACGATAGTTAATTTAAAATAAAATAATTGGTAGATAATAAATGCCAAAAAGTAAAATTTTACAACTTTAGAATCTGGCTACGTAATTTGCACCATTGGGCTCGTGTGATTTTCTTTTCAATTTGATATATAAAGTTTTCCAAATGGAGTTCAAATGAAAAAGTTATTATTGTTTGAACTTTTAGAATCGGAAATAATTATATATGTAATACTGGGATTAGTAACATTAATGGAAACTTAGATGTTAATAAATGTTAACACTAAATTAAATCTAAGAGAATAGATATAAGTGGAAATAACTTATTGCAACTAGGTTTAAAAATGAATCATACTAGTGTAATCATTTAATAAAGAACAAAAATGCACAAAATCAAATGACGCTCTTAATCACCGTTTAAACCAATAGTAGGTCGACCGTTAGCGATCGAACCTAAGTCTTATGTGGTTAACCAATGCCCATGTTGAATCATGATTTTTCAAAGAGGAATAAATGGTTGTGGTGGACTGTAATATTTTATTTGTGCATGAACTAATTGAGGAGCATCCACGATCAAACTAAAGATTCCTTTAGTTAAATATAATGCTCTAAATCAATCTCTAATCCTTATTAATTAACAGCTAGCCTAACCCAAATTTATTTAGAAAATTTACTGCATATTGAATACCATTTCCTCTTCTCCTCAAATTCTAAAAGTAGTATAACTATTATAATATATGTATATATAAGTAGAGGAAAGCGGAAAATAAGAGAAGAGAAGAATATGAGGGATTCAGAACGTAAAAACCGAGGTAAATCATATCTCTTAAACTGAAATCTAGATGTAATTCAATCCTTTCCCAGTGTCTATAATTCTAACAGGTGTATGCCCTTTTTATATTTCGGATTTAAGTAAGAGGGAGTCAAATAAAAAGGGAATGGATCTAGATCTGAAGAATTTGAGCTAAAAAGAGGTGAGAGTGAATATTACATGCTTTTATATAATATTAGATTATATCATGAAAATCTATTCCTATATCCCTATATTATTAATTGGAGTTGTACACTAAATTTATAAATATGAAATGAAATTGGAAACCCTGCCTACATATTCTATATTTGTTAATTTTTTATAATTACATGTTATATGAATGTTATCTTGGAAATTTTTTAAGATATTTGCAGCTCATAAGTTCGTTATTGAGAAATATGAAACTATGAATTTGTTTATGATATGATAATAATACATTAGTGTTTGAACGGATAATAAGAATGTAAAATAAAGAAACTACATTATGATTTTAAGGGTTTAAGTGGTATTTTATTTCATTGGAATTTAGAATACTGCAAGGTGAATTTCTATACATCATCAAGTTTAAAACAAATAAAAATGATTTATTTGAAATGACAAGAATACATCTAAAAAGAAAATGATGTACAAAATAGGGATATTCACTGTATTTTGTATTGTCTATTTCAAACAATGAAAAGGCAATTACTTGTAATTCCAAACAAAACACAAATCCACCTTTTTGGATAGATATAGAAATTTACAATGCTAACATTTTTATGATAAAAACATAGTTCCAACACATTAAAATGAAGAGAACTCCAAAGCGTTAAATAGAGAGATATAAATGCGGTAAGAACATTCTAAAATGAAAAGAAACGTGACGCTAATAAAAAGGGAAATCAAATAAAAAAATTGAAGAATGGGCAAGAGTAAATAAAAAGGAACAAAGGGAATAGAGATAGAAAATGGGAAAAGGGGTAAAAAGAATGGGAAATGATATTGTAAGCCTATTATAAAAAAAGCGATAAATAATCATAAAGTAAGAAAGATATAAATGCATAATGAAGTAAAAGACTTAGGATCAACAGTGAACTATGAAGGCAAGATAATTAAGTAAGAATGAATATATATATATATATGTGTATGTATATATATATATATATATATGTATATATAAGACATACACCTCCCATTGGGAGAGAAACTACCGATAATGGCGATAGGAAATTATCAAAATTTGATTTTTGGAGGTTTGAAAACCAGCACACAACGCTCGATTATATGGAATTGCGAAACCGTGCCTCCACTGGACAATCAAACGCCGAGTTTACTGCAATCAATATTTAATTTTTGGATCTACGAAGCGATTTAGAGTGTTACGGTGACACCAATTTACCTTTATGAAATCCTATTCCGTCTTCCATTCTGATACATGAACTTGGTATGGTCCCTCAACATATTATTATTGTTTGAATACCCATAGAGATTCAAAGATCTATATTTGGGCATGTATTTCAATATCAACTTCAAGGGATTTGCAATTTAACATGCTGTCTTTCGTATCCCTATGTGTTATAACAACAAATTAAGGGATCTGCGAAGTTAATTTCCAATTCTTAGGCATCCCAGTGTTCCTATATACACGACGATTACAATTTTGTTTTTGCACCTAGAATTATGGTTCGATTATTATATTTGCAGCGGTGTTAAAATTCATTAGATCTACAAATTGTTCATTCCTGGTTGGCATAAATGTTTCAATTTCTCATGCCAAACGATTTACAATTTTGTTTTTGCATCTGTTCCATGATCCGATTATGATATAAGAGATGATGTCTGAATTCAACTCTTGGGATTTTTATATTAAGTCCGTTCATATACATATACATATACATATACATATACATATACATACATACATACATACATACATATATATATATATGTATGTATGTATGTATATGTATATGTATATGTATATGTGTGCAAGTTTGATGATGGTATGCTAAGGCCATTTTATGGTTTTGCGATGACAAACTAAGGCAGAATGCAGACAATCACGATAGTGAGCAGGGAATACTGTTTGGGCAACAAGATCGTAGTGGTCTCAATAACCACTTGAATCCTAGATTGTGATCGGTTGACCTTTCAGTTACCATAACCACTAGAAGGTGCATGTTAATTGGGTCAATTTGAGATAATAGCCACCGAAGATAAATGAGCTGAATGAAAACATGGTCGTGCAAGAGTTTCTTCTCAAGAGAAGGAGCATTATGCCAATTGCAAATTGTGCATGTACGATGTGCCATCACATGATATAGTCCACGAGTGTTTTACGACTATTAATCTACTATTGCATTTTAGTTTTTTCATAAGTTTTAGTATTTAGGCTGTACTTGGCAGTTCAAGAGGATGAAAGCAATTATGATTTTAAGGGTAATGTATTTTTTTTGCAGCATTGTATCAATGCATGTACTTTATTTGTTACTTATTAATAAATAAACCCATTTTCAAAAATAAAAATAAAAGATATATATAAGTAGCCTTAAGTATGCGTTTATGACGGGTGTGGACTATTAAAGTTAATAGATAATTGTATGAATAGAATGACATTAGTCATAAGAGTAGTTCGGAATGCGAGGTTAGTAGTGTTACACAATAGAAGTCTGCCTATCGCAAGGGGCTACCAGTAGTTGTGTAACATTATACTGATTTTCGGCATATCAAACCATAGGACACATGGAGAGTATACGCTTTCGTATAGATGAAGGAATAACCCAAATAGATAGAGGAGTCTGCTTCAAAAATAGAAAAGAGTGGGTTATTGCCTAGATTGCAATAGACAATCTAAATGGGATGGTGAACCAGATCGGGCACTATGCAGCACGTGTTAGTACCAAATCAAGAGTAGGGGTGTCATAGGGCAAGAACGTCATCATTCCTTAGCAGTCAATAGCAAAGGCAGTGTTACACCTAACTGGTCTTCGCCTTCTACTAGGACATGCAAGTTAGGTAATGTAATGACCCGAGACTTTCGATCTCGAAAATTCCTGATAGTTAAGGAAAAGAAAGAAATAGAAAGTAGAAGAAACAGAAAACCAAACTCAGAATTTCACATTCGCAGCGGATAAAATGTAATATCAAATAATAACAGTTACATAAAGGAAACTGTACTTATCAAATTACATTTTTATACATCAGAGTTACATTCATTTATACAACCACCGGACAGTTATAACAACTTGTCCCAGATAAGCTACAATAAATTATAGCGGAATGCACTCCATACGTTCCTGCCATCCAGCTCGCCTCCTGAGCTCCAGAACGTCCTTACCTGAAAACCTATTATACACTGTCTGACTCGATTCGCCAAATTCACTGAACGAACCCCATAAAACAACGACAACACAACCAAGCTCAAAACCCTACTTCGTCCAAAATCGATCGACATAGCCAAAAGAAAAATCCAACTACATTTTTCCATCAAACTACCATACTTCAGCCTCCTCCGAGCCAAAACTCGTACCTCCGGTCATCGCCGATCATCGGCAAATGACCAAAACCCATAGATCGATCAACATGCAATATCTCGGCCTATACACCATTAAAAACTACAAAGTTTATTTCAAAATTCGCGATTCGTATTCACAATCCAGATTATAAAATTAGATATATAAAATATCATATTTGATTGTTACCCATTTCCTTATTTTTACTGTAAATCTTTAAACTTACAGTATATACAACAAATAAGATAACTTAAAATTATTTTTAAAAACAAGAACTCATTGTTATTAACAATTTCTTTTCTATAATCAAAGTCTAATTTTGATTTTATAGAGAGATAGGTATTATTTGTGATGGTAGCTAGCCTGTTACTAATAACAGAGCATAAGTATAAATATTTACAGACATTCACACATGAAACCAAGCATCTTTATACAAATATTTAGATGAAATGACGCATGCAAACAATATCACAACTTTATCACACAAAATCATCACATGCAATATCTAAAACTGTTTTTAAATAAGAGTTTTACTCACCTGCATTTTGTTGATGGCTGGAAATGTTGAATTTTGCAGCTAGCTATGGTTTGAATTGTTACTTGCTTCAGGATTGAAAACTCTGATTTTCCAGGCTTGCAATGTTTTGAAAAATTGTCGTTTGATCTATGATTTTTGAGTCCTGAAGTTTGCTTGTTGGTTGAATCTGCAAATCTTGATATTGCTCAGGTTGAAGATTGATATTTGTTTGAATTTGTATCTTGTTTCAGGTTTAAATCTTCCAAGAGTTTTGATGATTTTTTTATTTTTCTTTTGACTCTCAAGTTTTGAGATGTAAAAAAATGAAGCCTGACTTTCCTTTCTAATATATATTATCTAAATTTTAAAAGGAATAAGTATGCCACTTGTATATTCAATACTAACACTTGTAAATGCATGTTATATTTATTTTACAAATGTCTTAATTATGAATTTTATGTTTTAAATCCTTGCTAAATTTTTGTTTATATAGATTATTTATTTATGTGTTATCTTTATATATGTCCATTGTGTTTACGTATGTTATATATTTATATAAATTATGTAATTTAGAAAGAAAGAATATTAACTCTTTTATTAATTCTTATTTAAATTTTATACTTAAGTTATTATTATACTTAAATTGATAACAATACATAAGTACTAGTGTCCAGTTTACTTTAATTAACTTTTTTTTATATTCAAATCAATGCTTCCAAATTATTTTACATATATGTATATATATGCACACCTATATACTTGTATGTGTATACTAAAATATTTCAACATTATAAAGTTTATACACATCTATTAACATATTTTAATCTACCATCAGGTTTATCATTTCTAGATAATTATTTATTATAGTTTAAATTCATACATATATATCCAGATATTTCTAAATTATCATAATTCCATTTTATTTAAAAAAAAAGAAAGATTTATAAAAGAAGATCATTAAACAAATATCAACAAATGAATATTTATCTAAATATTTATAAGTCAATATTTATAGTTCAAATTCAACAATATACATATCAGATATATTCTAATTATCAGAATTTCATTTATTAATCCTAATAAAATCAGTGTTTCTATAATTAACCCAGTTAATTATCAATTAACAGATGCTTAAAATTCGGGTTATCACATTCCTCCCCCCTTTGAATCTTTTCGTCCTCGAAAAGGAACGAAGCCAGAATTTATTAAATACAAAAAATAAGATAAATTTTCTTTGATCATTTCTAAAATACTTTAAAATCCATATAGTATTACTAAAATAGTTTTTATAAAAATACTTTTATAACCCGATGTTTCAGCAAGTCCATCCTCGTTCTTACAGAAATTCGGTCATACGTTAATCAGGTGTAGGATTGAAAATCTATAAGTACTTGGTAAACCCGTTTCAACACCCAGTGAAAATATTTTGGAAAATAATTTTATTGAAAATATAGAAAACAGTTTTTGAAAACAGAGGATATACCTTTGGTGAGAATGCTCTGGAAATCATCACCCACATCCATGGCCGCAGTTAACCCGATGGTTACGTTGCCATCCCGACAAAATCCATAGATAACTGTAGGCCTCCCGTCCCCTCGATTACACCATGGAA
This sequence comes from Allium cepa, assembly GCA_030765085.1. NCBI lineage: Eukaryota > Viridiplantae > Streptophyta > Magnoliopsida > Asparagales > Amaryllidaceae > Allium > Allium cepa. Next base: position 9,705,538 of record CM060941.1, read on the forward strand.
CCCACTACAGATCGCAACTACAACTGGGGCTACGTTGCTGTCACAGCAAAAACCCATATAACTGCAGGCCTCAGCGCCCTCGAATTTTGCTGCCAAAAGAATGAAACTTCTCCACTCCACTCAACCATAGATCGCAGTCTACCGATGTTACGTTGCCTTTCCGGAAAAATCAAGCGTAGATCGTTGACATTCACCTCCATACGATTTCCGCTATGGTCCACACAGTAGATCGCAGCGACATCGAGTTACACTGTCGTCACAGCACAACCCAAATGCCTCTGTAGGCATCAGCGCCCTCGACTTTCGCTACCCAATAATCCTCAGGAACTAGTTTGTCCGGACTCCTCACATGATCAACTTTAGAACCTCCCCCTTAGAGGCTCAAGGCAGTACCAACCTATGGTACTCCTGAGAAGTTCATCCCAAGGGAGTGCCTTTTTCTCCAGAGCCATTTTCAAAACACTTTATACTATACACATATAGCATCTTCCAAATCATGCACCTAGTATGAATCTCATATAAATCTCCTTTCTCAAAATCAATTATCCCAAAATCGATAATTCTCAAACTAGGCTTTCCAAATTCCAAAATTAATTTAACCCAAAAATCAAAAAGCCTTTTCCAAATTCATAGGTTCCCAAAACCTTTTCCAAAATCATTCTCATAAGATCCTTTATACGTATATATATAGATATATATATCTTCTTAAAACTTTGGATCTCTTCAAACTTGTATAAAATCCCTTTTATACTTCAAAAACTTTCAAAAACTCCTTTCTTCTGGTTATAGATTCAACAAGGGGAGATTTATCTTATATATAACAAAGATACATAACTTTGTTTATCCCAAATCAAATATTCAAATTTGATTACTCTATAAAGTCATTAACCATATTACTTACTTCCAAAAAGTAAATTTCTATCATAGAAATATCCAATTTCCACTTTACTTCATCACATACTTCACAAAATATAACTTTCATTTCAAAAACCATTTCATATTTCTTATCCACAAATTCCCAGTATCAATTTTATTCAAATCCGTACGATGTACACATATCTTCCGTACGCTATACCAATCTGGTCGCTCACTCGATCACACAGTTTCATTTCCAAACTAGTATCGTCCACCCGACTTCCTAGTGTGGACTCAGATCTGGTTTCTTGATCAGAAACCGTCATTCTCCTTGCATAGTCTTAACTATGATAGAAAATATCCAGAACCAATCAAAAATCCATGTCCAGGTTCGCCTTCAAAAATCGAGTGGAAAATTCCAACTCGGATCGATATAACTATCTCGAAATTCTGTGCTCGAATCTGGATCAAATCATTATGCGAATAGAATAATATACGTACATCCTACGTATTTATCTTTATTGGTTATTAGCCAAATCAATTCTCCTTTTCTATTCACATTTCCTTTAATTCTATTCATTTATCCACAATTTCCTCAATCCCATATGGATTATTACCTCAATTTTTTTTTCAAATGGATATTCAATCCTAAACAGTTTAAACTCTGTCCAGCTTAAATTTAGAAAATAGCTTAAAAAGTTTAAAAATATATAAGTATTTGAAGAATGATTATCTGTTTGTAAAATATCTGTAAAATAGTTAAATAATCGTAAAATAGTTGGAAAATAGTTAATGAGTTATAGTAATTTTAAATAATTGAAAAATAGTTCTAAAATAGTAATTAATTTGTAAAATAGTTGAAAAGCAGTAATTGGTTTATAAAACAGTTGTAAAATAGTTAAATAATTCCAAAAATAGTTATAAAATAAGTACAAAATAGTTTGGAAAAATTAATTTATATCAAAACAATTTATTTTGAAATTGTCCAAAGTCAAACTGATCAATTCCCAACCTCCATTTTCAATTAATTCAATTTAAATTGACTCAGTTTCAATTTAAATAACTTCAATTCCCATTGAAATTGATTTAACCCCAGTTCAAGTTGAATTAACCTCAGTTTCTTCCCAAATTTAACTTTATTCAACCTTGATCTCAAATTCTACTAATTCAAATAAATTTTAATTGAACTAGTTCCAATTTCAATTCATTTCAACTCCAGTTTGAATTAATCCCAATTCCAAACCCCATTTCCAAATCAAGTTGAATTATTCATGATTTCCTCCTAAATTCAATTCAAATTCCATTTGAATTTAAAACTATTCAACTTTAATTACAACTCCAATTTATTCAAATAAATTTGGACTAATTTCAAATTGAACCCACCTCAAATTTCAAATCATTTCCAATCAATCCAGTTCAAATTTTCCATTTGAATTTTTAAACTTATACATCTTTAATCACAAATTTAATTAATTCAAATCAAATTCAATTTGAACTAATTCAATTCAAATTCCAAATTTAAACCATCCCAAATTATATAAATTCGAGTAATTTTTTTTAACGTTGATTTAATACTTTAAATCAAATCAACTTATATCTTTAAACCATTTAATTCAGAATTCAACTTCCATTTTTAACTTATTTCAAAGTTCAAATAATTCAAATCCTTTTTAAACAACTATATCTTTGAAATTCAATTTATCATCAAATTTAAAATTTGAAATCAAACTTTTGAAGTTTTATTTTAAGCATTCAAATCTTAAGTCCAAAATGATTCCATTTTATCTTAATAATGGATATATTACCATACCCCATTTCTTCATTCATCTGAACAAATCCAATTTCAGCTTAAAGATTATTAATGACAACAGGATGGTATCATTCAAATTATTTTAAAACATCCATCCTTTTCCAATTTCTAGATCTCAAAACCATTTTGAGATCACTCAAACTCCCAATTCAAATCAACCATTTAGCTTCCCAAGTTAAATCTTAATTTCATCTTGAAATTTCCAAATCAGGTTGATCATTCAAACTTATTTAACTTCGTCCAAATTAAATTCAATTTACTTAATCCAGTCAAATTTACACAATTTGAATTCCCATTCAAATTTTAAACTTTAGATTAATATCCTTCCCACTTAAGTTTAAAACCTACTTCACTTTGGGTTTCACATCACATTCCAAGGAAAATTCAAAACTCAACCTTAGAGTTTATTTTCTTTACACACCTGGTTACTTTTAAATTTTAAACCACCTTTGGTTTTAAATTCAAACAAATTCCCTTAAAATTTCAAACAACCCTTGTTTGAAACAGGACCCTTTCATTCAAATATATTAAATAATATTATTTATTATTTCTTTGTCACTTTGAAACAATTTTCAAATTTCTTGTCCTAGATTTAAAACTTCACAATTTAGATCATCTTCAGTTCTAATTTATAGGTCACACTTACCTAAATGTTTTACTTCCCTAAAACATTTCATTTTGCTTACTCATTAATACACATTTTATTATTAAACACAACAATCATTTATGATAATAACTGAGATTATCATATCTGGAAACCATTCATTGTCATTTTATTCTGAAACTCTTCCCCTACTTCAAGACTTATATTTCATTTCGAATCCATTTCAAACTTATCTTTATTTAATTTCAATTTGGTTGTATTTCTATTACCACTTAATTTAATTCCAATAATTTAACAACCAATTACCTTAATAGTTATTAGAAAAAAATATTGCTTTATATATCAAAATATAATCTTATATAAAATCAAAAATCATTTAAAATCTTTATATAAGAAAATGACAAGAACGCTCTCATATATTATATACACTTAACTCATTTTAGGGTATCACTTACCCTGTCCTTAATGAGTAAACCCACCAGAGCCAAGGTTCTCACATAACCTTCGGCTCTGATACCAAATGTAACGACCACATATATGTAAAATAATTTGGAAGCATTGATTTGAACATATAAAAAAAAGTTAATTAAAGTAAATTGGACACTAGTAATTATGTATTGTTATAAATTTAAGTATAATAACAACTTAAGTATAAAATTTAAATAAGAACTAATAAAAGAGTTAATATTCTTTCTTTCTAAATTACATAATTTATATAAATATATAACATATGTAAACATAATCCACATATATAATGATAACACATAAATAAATAATCTATATAAATAAAAATTTAGCAAGGATTTAAAACAAAAAATTCATAAATAAGGCATTTGTAAAATAAATATAACATGCATTTACAAGTGTTAGTATTGAAGATACAAGTGGCATACTTATTCCTTTTAAAATTTAGATAATATATATTAGAAAGGAAAGTCGGGCTTTATTTTTTTACATCTCAAAACCCGAGAGTCAAAAGAAAAATAAAAAAATCATCAAAACTCTTGGAAGATTTAAACCTGAAACAAGATACAAATTCGAATAAATATCAATCTTCAAGCTGAGCAATATCAAGATTTGCAGATTCAACCAACAAGCAAACTTCAGGACTCAAAAATCATAGATCAAACAACAATTTTTCAAAAACATTGCAAGCCTGGAAAATCAGAGTTTTCAATCCTGAAGCAAGTAATAATTCAAATCATAGCTAGCTGCAAAATTCGACATTTCCAGTTTTTTTCTCTGCCATCAACAAAATGCAGGTGAGTAAAACTCTTATTTAAAAACAGTTTTAGATATTGCATGTGATGATTTTGTGTGATAAAGTTGTGATATTGTTTGCATGCTTCATTTCATCTGAATATTTGTATGAAGATGCTTGGTTTCATGTGTGAATGTCTGTAAATATTTTTACTTGTGCTCTGTTATTAGTAACAGGCTAGCTACCATCACAAATAATACCTATCTTTCTATAAAATCAAAATTAGACTTTGATTATAGAAAAGAAATTGTTAATAACAATGAGTTCTTGTTTTTAAAAATAATTTAAAGTTATTTTATTTGTTGTATATACTGTAAGTTAAAAGATTTACAGTAAAAATACGGAAATGGGTAAAAATCAAATATGATAATTTATATATCTAATTTTGTAATCTGGATTATGAATACGAATCGTGAATTTTGAAATATACTTTGTAGTTTTTAATGGTGTATAGGCCGAGATATTGCATGTTGATCGATCTGTGGGTTTTGGTCATTTGCCGATGATCGGCGATGACCGGAGGTACGAGTTTTGGCTCGGAGGAGGCTGAAGTATGGTAGTTTGATGGAAAAATGTAGTTGTATTTTTCTTTTGGCTGTGTCGATCGAGTTTGGATGAATTAGGGTTTTGAGCTCGGTTGTGTTGTCATTGTTTTATGGGGTTCGTTCAGCGACTTTGGCGAATCGAGTCAGACCGAGTATTACAGGTTTTCAGGTAAGGACGTTCTGGAGCTCAGGAGGCGAGCTGGATGGCAGGAACGTATGGAATGTATTCCATTGTAATTTATTGTAGCTTATCCGGGACAAGTTGTTATAACTGTCCGGTGGTTGTATAAATGAATGTAACTCTGTTGTATAAAAATGTAATTTGATAAGTACAGTTTTCTTTGTGTAACTATTATTATTTGATCTTATATTTTATCCGCTGCGAATGTGGGATTCTGAGTTTGGTTTTCTGTTTCTTCTTCTTCTTCTTTCTTTTTCTTTCTTTTCCTTAACTATCCGGAATTTTCGAGATCGAAAATCTCGGGTCGTTACAGGTAATGCATTTTCACAGTTATTTGCTAGTTTATTCGTTAGAGCAAGGCTAATTAACCCATAAAGAGTTCTATCAAAATGGATAGGGTGGTTCATGGAGCCGAGTCAACAATTAGAACCAGACAAAGTAGTAAATTCCCAAAGCAAGATAGATTATGGCCAAATAATTGAAAAACCATCATTAGGTATTACTAGAGTTCCTCAGTATGCACAGCGACTAGATCGTAGTACAGCGAGGAAGATGGATCCTAATAGGGTGCTGATTTATAAATACTAGCGGAGATAGTATCTAGGTCCATTGAGGGACCGTGGTACTTACATAGTTATATATATGTACATAGCTACAATCTACAACAGCTAGATATGACATATCATACGCAGACGTGGGGTCGAAATGACTAATTAAATATTAAAAGTCTTAATAGGTGATAAAGAACAAACAACATATACCAGTGTTATGTATAAAGTATATAATTTTGCCCGTCACCAAGATGTTGCTCTAAATCCCTCCTCATTATAACTCATAGGATATCATAAAGGACGGCTACTGGTACTAGGCGTATATGGTGCTGACGAAGACACTAGACCTTGGAAGTGTCAAATATTGGTCAGTAGTTATGTGACTTATTATGTTTTATTTACTTCATTGTGACTTTTATCATTAGTGTTTTGATATGCATTCATTGTTTTATTTCTAGGATACAAAACCAACGATCTATATTTTGGCGATTTTCGAAATGGCAGAAATTTAGGCCCACCGGGATGCGAGTTGTTACTAAATTGATATGAATGATTTACACAATTCTCTCGACTTAAGAATACCATTGATCTTCAGTACGAAAGCTCCGCTTTAATTATAGTCATATTGTGACACGTTGACCATCGAGTGACTATAGTTGGGTTGAGTAGAAGTATTGGAAGTGAAATACTATTCAAGAGAAGATTCATCTCCTTAGTTATACGGGTCAGCATCACGGTCAATTGAAGTCAACCCAAAGTAAAAATCTCTAGCCAAAGTAGTTCTGTTAATAATAATTGTTATTATTGAACGAAGGACTTTGTGTTTGGAATATAGAGTTGAATATGGACAATAATGGAATTTTGACCGCTACCAAATTCCACCAGTCCAAAATGATATAGTTTTGATGAAGAGAATTGGTGTAAATAGTAGTTATAGTCAGGTAACATTTAACAAAGTAAAATTGAATTTTACAGTAAGCGATAAATTTTGTCGAAATGTCATACAACGTGCTAAGTGACGTGTTAGCTTAATATTTGAATAGTTCGATATTAATCGCTAATCAAATTTACACCCGATGGGTCACATAACAGAAACACTGAATACTTTTTTGACCAAATGATTTAATTAATTTGTAATTGTCATAAATTAATTAATGTTTGTGAAATATTAGTTATAAAAATTTATTTTGATTTGATGAACAAATATTAAATATATTTATAAGAGTTATCAATATATTAATTGATATAAGTTGTCAATACACGTTTAAATTGGATTTAAATGCAAAATATATTGTTTGGGCATTAAATGGGTTTGAAGCCAATATATGGGGCTATTCGATTAGGCCACGATAGTGCTACATAGGAGCGACCACATGTATTGGCTAGACGGGTTTGATTTGGATAATTGAGATGGAAGATAATTTGTAAGAGATAAAGGAGGATATTTATATTTGTCTCTAAACTATCCACTATATAAGCATCTCAACCCACATCTAGTTCATGATTTTTGAAGCCTCCATCTATTTCCTATTTCTGGCCAAATTCAAGAGCTCCCCTCCTCTCCTTTTTCGAAGTAAAATCAAAGTAAAACAATTATATTCGACAGTTGTTGGTCATTAGTTCATGGACTAGCACTCTACTGGATTAAAACTTGTTTGAGGAGTAGACCTTGACATTTATTTAATGTAGTTATGAATATTGATGTTTATATATTATTTATTTCATATATATTATATTGTTAGTTATGGGATGATTCTAACATATATTTTATTGTCATAATTAAAATGGTAATATGTTTATATTCTTTTACATTATTAAAAAAATTATGCCAGCAATATACCTATAAAGTGCATGGTCTAAATTAAAAAAAATTATCAATTTAATACACAATATTTAATGGTACATATAAATTTTATAAGTTAATTACTACATCTTACTTTATGAAGAATATGCTTTAATAATTTTATATAAGTAGTATCATATGTAGAATATTTTCGACAGTATTATATATATATATATATATATATATATTATTAAAGGTTGTTTAAATTAATTATGTAAATCAATTATATTAAACATATATTATAAAAAATATGTTTTATATTTCAGAAAATAAAATTAGTGCTTAATATACATTTAGTAGTGAAAATAAGAAATATATATATATATATATATATTGATATTTTTATATATTAATATTCAAACATCAAAATATCAAAAAAATCAGAAAATCAAAATATCAGAACATCAAAATATCACGAAGATTTTCCTAAAATTTTAAATATGTTTCTACCGCTACCTTTCTCCTGCAACAGCGAAATCTTAAAACTTTTCTCTAGCCCCTCTTAAATAATTTTTAAATAATATCTATATAGATATTAAATTTAAAATATTTTTTATATTAAAACATTTTTTTAGTGACTCACGAACCGATCAGACTAAATCATATATAGGTACATATTTTTTGATATTTAATAAAAAAACAAATATATATATATATATATGTATGTATGTATCATCTCTACCGTGCACAAGATCTGGTATATATTTTAATATATACATATTTCTATTATAATTTAAAAGTGTTATTACACACACACACACATTTTACTGTTATATTATTTATATAATTAAGTATATATCTAATATGTGTGTGTGTGTGTGTAAAAATATAATATACATATATTGCTTTCGACTTTACAGTAAAATACCAAATTAAATATTTTAGAATGTACTTATATATTCATAAATATATTTACTATGTTAAAATACTATGTAAATGTTTTTATATATATATATTTTATACAATTATTTAAATAAAATATTGTTTATATGCTTATATATGCATATTTATAATTGTAATGTTATATGTATAGATATAAATAAAAGTGTATAAACATATATTTGTACAATATATTTGTATATTGATGAGTACGGCGCCTAATGCGGTGTAAATCCCAGCACCTATATACAAACTTGTTATATCTTGCACAGATTGATATGTTATACATGCACACACATATATACATGTATACAATACACATATATATGTAACGTAACGTTAATTAAATAATATAAAAACATTTTATAAATTTATATAAAGCAATATTTTCATTTAAAAGAAATTTAGAAACATTCTAAATAAATTAGACTTCATAGGTCCAATAAAGATCGCAAATGGTAAAAAATAAAATTCACTCATGTCTTTCATTGTGGGTTGGCCTAGTTCCATCAATGCTATTGCAGCCCAATAACATATGCGGTCTCATTAGTCATGTTAGGATTAACAAATTAAGCTTACAGCCCAAGTAGGGTGTTTAGAAAGATAGCATCTAGGATTGGGTTTGGGTAATCAAGTATTTTGCCCTACCGGCCTAGCCTAAACTGATATGTAAGCTCAAAGATTGCTCCTAATAGAAAAGATCCAATTTGAATTGGGCTTTGGGCTGATTTTCAAAATTGTTTGAAAATTAAAAATATAAGATTTTAAATTTTATTTTAGATTTACAATACGAGATAAATTGACTAGATAAGTTAATTAATGAAAAATATATGCATGTATAATATATTACGATATATATTGTGATATTCTAAAATGTTTAAGATATCATAAGTAAACATGTATGTATATATAATTATTTTCAAAATTAACATAATTTAATTAAAGTTATTTAATTAATATAATTAAATTAAATAAAAAGGTTGATTAATTAAATGATATACACATATATATGATATATGTAATACTATAAAGATTATATTATACAACAAATTTAAATATAAATGTTAATTGATCAAATAAGATTTAATTAACATAACAATATACACAAGACTATCATATAAGTAATATTAAATATAAAATTTATATAATAATAAAATTTATATAATATGAATGTATAAACTAAAGGTGGGACATTAAAGAAACCCAAAAAGACTTATGGAATAAATACATACGTAAATGTATGTAAACCATGATTTATGATATGTCCGACACTTGAATCACGAGAGTATTGCATAAGAATTACATTATTCCATAAGTTTATATCACTCAATATTATACATTGAAGATTATGAATCTTTAATATAACGTTGTCCTCTACTGTGCGTGCGTGCGTATGTATATATATTATATATTAATAAATTACTTGCATACTCCTTAGTTGTTGAGCGAGCTCAATCCAACGATGTTATGTGTAGTATATTAATATATTAAATAAATGAGTTAAGATGTCTATATGTATTTGTTGAGCATACTCAAGGTACATATACTATACCTAGGCCATCGTGATATGATAGGTACGAGTGAATAATTTCATATTGATTTGTTAAGCAAACTCACAATCGAAATGAAATTAGGACAAGGTACCAACTGTTAGGAGTTGAATATGATACAACCGATAAGAAGTTATCCATCGTCCACAGGGCTATGACTTATTGAGCAAATCAAGGATGAAAGTCCAAAGCAAACGAGTTTTAACACCAACAGTTAAGTCGTAAGACTTCCATATTTCGACTTAGGGTTTGACGAAACATAAAAGACTAGTGGGAGCTTATTAGTAAAATGAAACATAAAGTTTAACCTTACTAATATTATAAGTACATCTACTATGATTTTGTCCTAATAATCTACTAAATAAACTTGTAAAAAAATGATGATTCCAAAACTGTTTTTGGAAAAGGACAAGCTTACCGGACCTAACTATACCGACTAGCTAAGAGTAATTAAAATAATGTTGATTTATGAGCATCTTTGGGTGGCTATTACATGCGAACCTAAAGAACAACTCGCTAATGATGCGGAGCCCAAACTAAGACTTGCTTAAGAAAAATGGATGTTCGACCTGGAGATTGCCCAAGTTTTTGTGATGTCTATGTTGGACAAGCCGTTCTAGAAGCAGCATGAAAATATGTCTGTCTATGAGATATTTGATAGTCTCAAGGCCTTATTTGGTGAATAGTCATGTTCTACAAGGTATGAGCTTACAAGGAAGCCGTTCATACAAAAATGACCAAAAGACATAAAGCGAACGATTACGTGCTGATGAGAAGGGCAATATCGATTGGCTTTATAATTGGTCTTACAAATAAGTAATGAATTACAAGTATATTTGATCCTTGGTTCTCTCTCTCCTCAGTATGAACTGTTCATATCCAATTATAATATGAACCAATTAAAGGTGAATACCATAAAGCTCTCCAATACATTGAGGTTGGTTGAGTCAGCAACTAAGGATCAAGGTGTTATACTTGCTGTTAAGAGTAATGCATCATCTTCAAAGAGTTCAAAGAAGCGAAAAGAGAAGGTCAGTAAAACAGGAAAAGTAAGAAGACTAATGATAAGGGTGAATGTCACCACTGCAACAAGAAAGGTCATTGGAAAAGAAATTATCTAGATTACTTGAAGATTGTTAGGGAAAGGAAGCGTAATGGTTCTACAGCTCCATCAGATATATATGATTCAAAATTGTTTTGTAACCAATAAAATGCCTTGAGTCGTAGACACTAGATCTAGAACTGCAATTCGTTATGGGGCATAGAAAGTAACACTGCGTGCTCCAAATTACCGATGGATCAACAGGAGATGCAATGGTAGTAGGAGATTATCGTTTATATTTTCCTAGTGGAATAGTATTAATATTAAGTAATTGCTATTTTATAAAAGACTTTATTTATGGGATTATTTTTGTTTCTAGATTGTCTAAGACTAAATATATATTTCATTGTGAAAATAATGTTATGAACATTAGTTTGGATAGAAATATAGTCTGCGTGGTATTCTTTAAAATGGCATTTATATGACTGATACTAGTTATGTGTATTCTATGAATAATTCTTCTAATAATATAACTGATAGTTATCTTTGGCATTATAAGCTAGGTCATATTAGAGAGAAACAACTATATAAATTTACAATCGAAGGTTTTCTCTTGTTACTTGATTCTAAATCATTGGACACGTGTGAGTCACATCTTAAAGGTAAAATGACCAAGTACTCCTTCAATGGGAGAAATGAAAGAGTTGATGAATACTCAGGGTTAGTACATAGTGATGTATGTAGCCTGATGCCTATATTTACCAAAGATAATAGTTCTTACTTTGTTATCTTCGCTGATGATTTCTCGAGACTTGGATATATGTATCTTATAAAGAAAAAATATGATATCTATAAGAAATTTTATTGGATATAAAAGTGTAGTATAAAACCAAAGGGACCATAAGATTAAGATTCTTCGATCAGATCAAGGAGATGACTTTGTTGCGTAGGATTTCCAATAATACTTTAAAGATAATGAGATTATCTCTCAAGTTACTTCACCATATACTCGATAGAGTTAGGGATGTATCCTAGGGGCAATTATGTATTTTTTTACATATATCTGCATATATCAAACAAATTAAATAAATAAAAATACACATATATAAGATATATGTGTTATACTATAAAGGTTATAGTATGTGTGTGTGTATGATATACCTGTATTACTATAAAGATCATAGTATATACTATAAATGTTATATTAGACATGTCCAATATAAAAGTTATATTAGAATACTAATAAAACTAAATAAAGAGTTAATTAATTAAAATTAATTAAATAAGATTATAATATTATACATAAGACTATTATATATAAGTAATATGAAAATATAAGATACATAAATAAAACTTATATGATGTGAATGTATAATCTAAAGGTGGAACGTTAAAGAAACCCAAACTGACTTAAGGAATAAATACATATGCAAATGTTTGTATACCGTGATTTCGAATGCATCCGATAGTTGAATCTTGAAGGTATTTCATAAGAAATGCATTATTCCATAAGTTGGTATCACTCAATATGATATATTGAAGATTACGAATCTACAGTATAATGTTGTCCTCCACTATACATATATATATATATGTACATATATATATATATTAATAAATTACTTGCATACTCCTTGGTTATTGAGCAAACTCAAGCTATGGATGTTATGTGTGGTATTATTAATATATTGAATAGACGAGGTAAGATAACTATATGTATTTGTTGAGCAAACTAAAGATATATATACTATATTTAGGCCATCGTGATATGGTGGGTACGAATGAATAATATTTTTCGATTTGTTGAGCAACATCAAGGTCAAAATGAGATTAGGACAAGATACCAAGGGCTGGGAGTTGTATACGACACAACCGATAAGGAGTTATCCATCGTCCATGTAGCCATGACTTGTTAAGCAAACTCAAGATCAGAATCTAAGACGGACGAGTTCTAATATCCACTAGTGAAGTCGAAAGACTTCTACGTTTCAACTTAGGGTCTGGTGAAATATAAAAGACTAACAGGAGTCTTATTAGATAAATGAAATGATAACATTTAACCTGTCTAATATTGTAAGAACATGTGCTATATAATGTTATAATAATCTACATCGATAAGTTTGTGTATTTAAAATGATTGATAAAACGTTTATCAATTAAAATATAAAGATGGATTGAATTAAAAATTGACAAATAGAAATATAACATATGTTTACTAATATATGTTTGTTGCATGTTAACGTTTTGACACCTATGCAAGCACCTGATTTTACAACTACTTAATATATTCATAATTTGGTCGCTTACGTGTTTATTTGGTCAAGGCCATGTATTGCATTCTATGAGTTCTGAACTCAAAAGCAATACGTGAGTATGGATATTTGATCCATGTACAAACATGTATAAGTGTTATAGGGTGTATAGTCACCGCTGGTAACGTATGATACTTCAAATAAATTAGCTCATTCGAGCAAACAGATAAACTATATTCTTTGAGATCGAGTATTCAATTTGATTGATTAGAACAAAGATCGTATTGTGTTAAATGTAATAATAGACCAAAACCAAGAGAGATCTAAGAACTCGATCATTGAAATGTCACTTTGATCAGTTTCGTAGAGTGCATCACATGCTTTTGTAAAGAGTTCATTATGATGTTGTAGTAATGTTATTATTTTGAATGGTTCAACCATTTAGAAAGAAAAACGAATCTACAAGAGTAGACATGATTAAGGCATAGTTGGGATGAAGAGAGTGAATGGTCATTTCTGCTTCATAAAGAAACATCGAAGAAGAGAATTGTAGTAATAATGAGAGATACTTAATATTGGAATTAGAAATATGATTCTATGCTGAAATGTATTTTCGTGTAGAAAATTGTTTTCTATGAGATTTATTTCTTTGAGTTCAAGATATTTGATAAAGAATTCTCCGTTGTGAACTAACTTCTAAATATGAAATCAATTATCTATATTAAGCAAATAATGGACCTCTGAATTCTGTACACTATTATGGTAATAACTGAAATAGTGGGAGCATGCCAAATAACACTTATTGATTGCATCAATTTATGAAAATTGTTTTTGTAAAACATACCAAACATTGTTTATGAAATGATGACTATTTTTCAGTGTCGATTGAAAAATAGATATAGTTATATTTCAATTAGAATATTATGAATATTCATTATGAAATAAAACTATAATGGGGCATTTGTTTTCATAACAATGTGGTGCAATGGAAAATATAGAAGTACCTAAAATTGTTTACTATTACTTTGGAATTACAAACTAAGCCATATTTTTGAGAAATAATTTTATTATATGATTATGGATCATATGATACTGGTTAATTATATCTCAAACAATTAAGGGCTATGCACCAATTTGGTGTGAGCATCATAAGAGTTGATGAACTCTTCGGATTAATATATGTAGGTGTATACAATCGTAAGTCTATTAATACCAAAACAGTTCTACGTACTCCGTCATATGCAATGATGAATTACCACAGACATGGACATGTGTATATGATATGCATTTATAAGTCTATGATAAGCTCATTGAATATAAAACAGAAGTAAATAATATAACATGCGACAGAAATGATTCGATTCGATTGAACGGGTAAGCATACTGGAAAGAGTTCTGAATGTAACTAAACGAATAAAGGATTAAATCTCAAAGGTCACGCAAAATTACAATACATAATGATATATTTATGAGGAGTATCGAGCTTTGTTGGACAAAGTAAGATTAATGATGAATGAAGATAAGTTAAACTCTTTTTATAAGATGTGTGCTTAAGAGTAGTACACAAAGGTAAAAAATAATATAATCCAAATATTAGTTTACAAAACCATAATAGATAAGGGTCTATAAGGAACCTCCACATATCCCAGGCCAATGAGATGGCAGGTTGTGCTAATCGAAATAGTGCACGTAATAATTGTTTGTAAGGGATCTTATATGAATCATCCCAAGAATATTTTGGGAACTATTGTCACTAGATGACTAATTTATGTTATGAACATAAGTATATTGTGAACTAATGCATAATCAGTTTTATATAAAGTAATTCTTAAATGTTTATGAATGCCTATTTCATTGCGTTGAGAAACATCTGCTGTTTCAAGAAATATCTACTGCATAGCGAAGGAATTTCTTTAAGAAATTATTGATATAAAATGGATCTGTATATGATCAATGAATAAAATGGATTGCAAGGGATGAAATGAAAATAACAAACCTAAATGAACACAGCATGTTAGAATGTGTAATAAATATTCATGTACATTGAAGAGAAACTATGAGTTTCTTCTCGATGTCAAGAATAGATAATCCTCGATAATCTATTAAATCATTATGAGTATTGACTCTACGATATGGTATGATGCGCAAATACAAAATAGATTCGAATTACATTATCAAAATATGATTTTGAAAGTTGTACTTAAAGGAATATGATCCATTGGCCTAAATATGTCTTTGAGAGTAAGACAAATGTTGTTGGATATATTGAGCCATATATATATATATATATATATATATAAGAATAATACCACAATTTTCAATTGTTGAAATTAGCTTAATAGATTCACCATTCGATGTGCTCAAGTAGGTTCAGATTTTATTCAAAAAATCATCGCATGGCATGACTTTAATTTTTGGTGTTGAAATCTATGTAGTTAATATCGGATAATATCACTGATATATTGTCGATATATCTCATATCGATCCCAAGCCAATATTTTTTGTAAACATCACTTAAAATATTGTTACTGATATATTACCCGATAGTTGTCGATATATTGCTCCGATATTTAGTATATACCCGATATATTTTAAGAATATTGTTCATTATTATATGCGTTGGAAAAATATATGTACAAATAAATATCTTCACATTCTCGATATTTGTTTTTTATATATGGTGAACGACTATATGTAGACTGTAACGACCCCACCATGGTGCCCAGTTTAACAAAGAACATTACAAGTAATGTCGTATGCTAATATGCAGAATACGGCTTGTTAGAGGCGATCGAATGTGAATATATCTTTCTACTGACACTGACACGTCATTTACCTTTTTCACTTAATATCTGAACCAAATTTGACGTGTATGGTATGAATACAAAGTAATAGACACATCGATTTCTCAGAATCAGAACAATATATCATATGAATAACAGTCACCGATCACAGTAGAATAAATCTCAACTTATACATATACAAATTATTTAGTCTACAAAAATGAAATGCTAACTCGATTGTTAGACAAGTTTAACAGCTCTCTAATCTCAATTATACTTTTATATACAAGGTCCAAATTCCTAAATGTGATAAACTAAAAGTCCAAATGTTTATCTTCTTGCTAGCATAACCATTAAAAGGTCAACCTGTCCTGTAACCTGAAAAGTCTCGGCCTGACCCGAGCAAAATAACACCCGGATCAGACTATCTCTAAATATCCAATAGGGTGAGAACAAGATATAACACAAGAACAAACAACATATAAGTAAATACAGATGTTCATAATTGAATTCACAGAACAAAACACAATATCTCTAAGCGTGCATATATCAGCAATTAACTTAGTACAGGGTTATAAGTTACGTCACAAACACGAACTAGTCACTAAACAAAAATAACAGAATTAACTTAACATCCATTACAAGACACAAGAACACATATTTATTTCATGAACACATGACATAAGAATATATTTTTATGTTACAAACACAAGAGACAAATATATATACTTATTTTAGGAACACAAAACAGTCACAAAATCCAAATATCCAGAATCCAAGATATCTTAATCCAAACCGATCATAATGATCGTCCAAAACAATCGCAATGATTGTACTCAAAACCTATGGCAAGAAAAAAAACAAATTGGTATCACTTGAACCGATCCGATACCAAGGATCATACTCAGACCGGGAACATAGAATCACAGAATCATAGAATGATCTCAAGGATAGTCCATACCGATCAAGGTGATCATTGAAACCATGATTCGGTAATTCCACATTTATTTAATATTGTTAAATTATTATGTTTGAAAACAAATCCAGGAATAAACTTCTTAAGGATCTAGCAGCCACTTGTCGCAACCAAAAGAGAGTAAACTCTAAAGTGCCAAATACTATCACCATCAATAATCACTATAATATAACTAGTACGTCCCATACCGTATGGTGAAATTCAAGTATTTACTAAAAGCTAGTAAATATCACTTATTACGGATACCACTGAAAAACCAGAACCATATTCTCTTAAGGATCTAGCAACCACTTGTCGCACACCAGAAGAGAATACAACTCTAAAGTGTTAAGTATTTTTCCAAATATAATCACAAGAATTTAAACAAGGCATCCCATACTACCCGGTGAAATTTGAGTATCCGTTAATAGGCTAGTAAATTCCACTCAAACATTCTATACAATGAGTTGTACCAGATTTGACGAAGCGTTATTCGAAAGCATTTAAACCAATCGATGACACTAAGTCGATTATTAGTACTCCCTAAATTATGGAATTGAGGTTCTTAAAATATTTAATTAATTTGCCACTTATCAAAATATTGCGTTAATCCAAATTGTTCCAAGAGTATTTGTTTTATGAAATAAGATTTTTCTCCATGTTCCAAAATCACATTAATTCTTTAAATTCCACAAGGGTATAATGTTTATACATCAGTTTCAAAAGCTACTTATAAAAGAATTCATTTATTTATGAATCCATAAATCAATTTTCAAAACCAATTTAGTATTCCGATAATTAGTTCAAACCTCGTACACTTATATTTCCAAAATTTAAATTTCGAACCCACCAATCATTTATAAAAGTAATTAGACAACTTGAGAAAACATGTTTGATATTTCGAAGATTAATAAACTCTCTTTGAGAAATTATTTATATACAAAACAAAGCACTTATATACATTTGCAAAATAGGTAGATTTAAACTTATAAATTTCCAAATCTATGAATCAAAAATGATGCAGTCCATAAAGCACAAGAAATTCACTGTAACATATCACAAGATTGTAACGACCACGGTTCCGTAAGGTTTGATTTTCATATCATTTCTAAATACAATTTATAATTTAACAAACCAATGGATATATATATATATATATATATATATATATATATATATATATATATATATATATATATCAAAACAATCACGACCGAACATTCAAAGTACATTTAGCAACATCACAAACATAGCAACAAATCATAGATCACAATAGATTTTCAGTTTTGAAACAACATTTCGACCCGTTTCTCCTAAGAATTTTAAAAAAATTACAGTACGAAAGTTGTTCCTTAAAGTCTCAGATTTCCACCAGAAAAAGCTTTGTACAATTTGGATTTACGGTTACAAAGTTATGACGATTTTAGTTTTATGTTTCAATTCTGAAAATCGACAGAGCAGAGCATGTATCTCAGTTTCAAACCCAATTTCGACCCTTTAAATCAGATAATTTCAGAAAATTTACAACGTAAAAGTTGTAGCACAAATTTTATGCTTTCCAAAACATTAAATATTATCAAAATCCGATAAGAAACGAAAACGTTATGCTTAAATTAGTAACAATGTTTAGCACAGAAAATTCGACATGGCAGAGACTACTACTCTGTTAAAAACCTGATTTTGACCGAGAAATCTTAAAAATACGAGAAACTAATTAAAAGAAAAGTTCTTTATTAGGAAATCATCTTTCTACTATAAAAATATTCAACACAATTGGGTTAATTAATCAAAAGTTGTGTCCACTTTACTATCAGCTATCATCACAGAAAATTTAATATGGCTGTGTTATATCCTCTATTTCAAACTTAATTTAGACCCATTTAAATTCAGTATTTTGGAAAATGATCAACATAAAACTTGTAGATTATTGAAATATATTTCTACTATGGAAAGATTGAACTAATTCAAATCATTATACACCAAGTTATCGTTGTTTTACTACAGCGATTTTCACAAATAATTTTCAGCAAACAACAACTCAAGCAATCGCTCAAGTTTACAACCATATTGCAGCGGTTCAATCAACTAATTATTCAGTTCAATAAAAAAAAACTATCTAACTCAATCCTAACATCAAATAACAATTATATAAATGGTTTAGAGACAGTAGGGTGAGTGTTCAACTCACATTTATCCTTCTATAGCTTGCTAGATCTTCATCCAAGCCTTACTAAATCCTTAGCCTCACAAAAATTGCCTAAAAATCAAAAAATTGAAAACCAATCAGCAAGTAACAAGATTAAAATGAGGTCTAAATATCTCTTTTATGGATCTAGAGGGTAGAGATGAAGTTTATTAAAATTCGAGTCCGAACACTTCTTTATAAGGAGTTTATTGTTTATGTAAACAATTATCTAGTATTTCATACATGCACAAGAGAACCTCAAATAACCATTTATAATATCAATTTCGATATGATATTTGCTTCATGTATCAAATACACGTCTTTGCAACCAAATTGGTCACAAACACCCAAGAATAGATTTATGTAGAGAAGTAAAAGAAAAAAAGAAAATTGAAACTAAGGAATAGGACAAACTAACAGACTAATCAAAACAATAATCAAGAACATGGGATTTTATAGTGGTCCGGCGTTTTATGCCTACGTATACTTTGAAGATTGTCTTTATAGGATTCACTATCAGTTTGATTACAGCAGCAAGAAGCAAGAAAAAACTTGACTACAATAAAGACTCGAGTAATCAACAACGTAAAAGATCCTTAGAATGACCCCATAGACCAGTATTTATAGGTGAACATAACCACCAATCTCTCTAAAACTTCGGCTGTAGGACCTTTTAATCCATGGACCCACCAGAAGTGTTTCTAGGCCCAAATCCTAATAAAGAGGGATCAATATCGATCCCTTCATTGGTCGATTTTTGGGTAGCGGTCCCTCTGGTGGTGTCTGCATTGTTAAATATATTGGCTCTTCAATTTTCAAGTCATCTGGATCAATAGAGCCTAAGTTATTGCATGACCAATGATCTAAGATTGCTTATGCCATTGTTTCCCGCTGATCCCTAGAGATGGTTGTATGCCAATCCCTTTACCTTTATACATTTGACATGCGATCCTTATGGTCCATATACCTTGCTTTTCAAATTTCATTTGGCTTGGACTTATAGATCCTAAGATTGATCGCTGAATGCAAGAATGCACTTGGTCTTTGACATATGTTGATACCTCATTGGTGGACTCAAGTATGCCGATCCATCCATGTCAAGCCCTTTTAAATGCTATGCTGATCCATCCATCTATGTCGAGAACTTTTACATGCTATGCTAATCCCTTCCTTATGATTTGAAGTATAACGTTCCAAGCCAGCAAACCATGCCGATCCATCTACTTTCATCTACGCCGATTCCTTTCTTGCTTCGACCATGCCGATCCCTTATCTGTCCAACCATACCAATCCCTATGGTACTACCAAGCCATGCCGATCCCTTGCTTGTCTAAGCTAAAGTATCCTGCATTGTTTATCTACCAATTCCATCCAATTTTGACTTCACATAACCATTGCTCCATGATTATTGTTCTTGACAACAGTCGAATCTATCTTGTACAATCAGTTCAATCTAACCGGGTCAGGATACCAGGTAACGCTTTCCCTCTAAAGTATGTTTTGTGAGTAACATGACGTGCTTTTAATTGAAACAAGTATGAACTGTCGAAAAGAGGTCTGTTTAGCTTCTTGAATAATGGTCAAATCTTTTTTCCAAGGCACTGAATTCTTCATCGATTGCCATGATGCCCAGTCGATTTCCAATAACATGAATGTAGTGCCATATTCCATCAATATATATAAATTCGGTGTTGCGAGACTTATAAACTTTTTATTATCTGGTCCAACCTTGAACTTGAAGGTTCATGTTTGATTTCAATTATTGCTAATTTCAAAAAGTTGAACCTTTAAGTCACTCTCGTGCACCTTTGTATACACGTTTCTATTATCAGCTCCCAGATGCGTTCGAACGCTCATGGGCCAATTTTTATAACATTTTATTTGTACATACTCATAGCCCAATCCTAACAATTATTTTTATTATATTTTAAGAAAAAATCTATAGGGTTCCGCAATCATTATGCCAACCCATTTCTCTCAGCCGCACAAATAAGGATCAGCAAGCCTTTTTGTTGGTCCATCACTTCTCATTATTCGCCCCACGTCTTGGGCCAAACCTGTAACAACCCTGGTTTAGAAATTACATGTATATATTAAATTATAATGGAAGTTATAATTTAATATTGTAAATTAAAATATAATTGAAAATTCTAAATTGTTTATTTGGAATAAACAATAAATTTTGTAAATAAAATGAGAAAAATAAAGTTTGGAACTTTATTTGTTTATTTGGGTATAAATATTGGGTTTAGAATTTATTATTTGGAGATTTGGTTAATAAATTGAAAATAATGGGATTTTTTTAAATTAGAGTTAATAAATTAATCAAGTGATGTGTTTCAACATTTAATTGTTGAAATAAATATAAATTAGTGAAAATAATGTTTTAAAAACTCTATTTTGAGAATTTGAGTAGAAAATAATCAAAATGTAATTTCATTGGTTAAATACAACAAGATTGGAAAACATTGTCAATATTATTCTTTTATCGAATTCAAAATGAGAAATACGAAGATATTATGTAAATAAGGTTTAAAAATAATATTTTGATGATTGAAAAGAGTTAAAATGATTTATTGTAATATATTCGACAAGAAAACAATTTTTGTACAAATTGTTGTATTAAAAATAGTGTAAATTGTGTAATATTGATAAAGATAAGGTTTTAATCATAAAAATAACTTTTTATTGTTAAAATAAATTTTATTTATTCAAATAGCAATTTTATTTTCACACAAGTGGTTGCATACATTTTATTTGGCTTTAAAATGAAGAAAAGTGTGCATATAGTAATAATATATGTTAAAATATGTACATTCCTTTGTAATTTTCTCTAAGTATTTTAAGTCGGGCTTATTGGGTAAGGTTTGAATCCAAAATCCAACATTTGGAGGCTTCTGATGAGAGAAAAACTAACGGTATGTACTTTTTCTTTGACTTCCTCATCTCCAGAGCTTATACAGTAAATAGAAATGAGAAAAGAAATGGCATCCCCAAAAATATATATATATATTAAATTTCTACTTAATTTGCTGCAAATTCAAGAAGTAATCAGCCAAATAGGATTAGAGAAGGTAATCTCCATCAATACTATAAAAATTTCATCCAAATCTTAGAACTTGATATGAATTGTCTGTAATTTGTTTTCTTTTCCTTTGCATGTCTATATATTGAGTTCTACAGGTTATTTGAAGTTGTTTCTTCCTCAAAGCTTCAATCTTTCAGCTATAAATCTGAGTTTTGCTCCACAAAATCGCAAGATGAGTTTCAAAACTAACATTTTCTAGCATAGATTGAGAATTCAAGGTAAGAAATCTTAATTTTGTTTGTTGCATGTTCAGTTATGAATCACTATTAGTAAATTAGACATATCTCTTTCGTTTTAGATCGGAATTATGATTTTTTGATGTTCTGGAAAGCTTGAAAAGAGTGTGTTAACTTTTTTGTTAAACACGTTCGACAATTCTGATCATAATGGGTCAAAAAATCTAATACAAACTCACTACCCTGTCACTGTAAAACTGTGACTTTCTGTGCTGAATGTTGTTGGTAATTTGAGCATTTCTTTTGGATATAGCTAGTATATGATGCTTCTGCATGGATGTTGGGCTATTTTCTTTAGCTGTTATTATCCTTATGAGTTGTATTGTACATTATTTTTACTTATGTATATAGAGTGGTCGTCATACCACTTTGATGTATCATTGGTATTGTATTAAGATGTATCAATTTATATGCGAGTGTGTGTGTGCGCGCGCGCGCGTGTGTGTGCGTGTATATATATGTTGTTGTTTTGTGACGAGTTATTCATTTAGTTATGGTATTTTGTTCTGATAAATCTGTTAGCTACCTATAGTTTTGTATTAAGTATTTATTTGATATGTCGATCCACTTGAGTAGAAAAAAAATAGATTGCAATTGTCGACGTATTCAATAGTTATTTAAGACAAGATTATAGATGGTCTCCCTTTGTTAATCGATGGAAATTCTATCGAATTAGAAAACTGTCGAAAAATTTATAATAAAATTTATACCGCAAGCGCACGGCGTACTATCGTAGTACGTGGCGAGTACGGATCGATCCGTAGGAAATTGTTGATTTTAAATTTCCAATTCAATCAAATTAACCAAAGTTGAAAAGTGTGAAGCTAAAAATGTAGAAAAATGACAAAAAGAAAATGATAAAAATATGAGAGTTAAATGACAATTTAGAGATAATTCCACTCTCTAGATCATATAGTTCAACAAATTAAGAAATTATGATCTCTTTTTTTTGGTCATAAGTGAATTTAAATGATGTGTTTATCATAAGTATGAATCATTTGTGCTATTAGTTAGCTCAACATAAGCCATCAAACTATAACACAACCTTTACACCACTTACTAACTCTCATGAAAACGATAACAAAGTTGAAAATGAAATCTATTTTAAGTATGGCCTATTAACTATTAATTAGAAATATAGACCATCAAATTTTAATTTCAACATTCACTTCATTACCGTCAAGGGGTAATTATTGTTTGTGATTGTTTACGCATAGCCTATTTGGTGTCAATATAGGCTATCAAATTCAAAACAAAAACAACAAATTAAGTAACTTCAAGTATTGTCATTAAGCACAAAAAGAGAGCTATAATTATCAAAATGTTGAAGCTACATGATTAGAGGCTTCATTACCCCTAAGCTGAAGGGATTAGCCTATCATTTATGTTATTATATCTACACTTACAGCTAGCAACATGAAATAAAACAAGAGGAAAAAGATAGCAAAATGAAAATAAAAGCTAAGTAAAAAGAAGTATACACCGATCTACTTGCATGAATAACTGAAACTACACTACTAGCATGAAAGGAAATAAACAAGAAAAGAGAAGAACATGTATTGGAATTACATAAAAAAAGAATTACATAAAAGAAGAAATGACTAAGTAGGCATGAAAAGAAAGAGAGCTTTCATATTATTTCTATGCTAAAAACTAACTAAGGAGGAAGAGAGGGTAACATGAAACATAATGGGTATTTATACATGTGTTAAACCCTAATTGGTATTCTTGGGAAATGCCCAAATTGCCATTGAGGTAGTGTGGTGGCCTTGTAATCATTAACATCTACTAATCATCCATTAAGTGTGCATGAAGATTTAATGGCCATTAGCATGTGGATTAACTTCTAATTTGTACATAAAGAAAGGCGGGTAGGTGGGGTCCTCCATGATCATGGCTTTGAATTATTTCCATCTCCATTCGTTTGTATTCACTCTTGTGCGCGTATATATCTTCATGAAGCCACTTGTATATGAAGCCAAATTCCTACAAAATAATATATAAATTTCTAATTAAATTTTCTCAAATTATTATATGCACAAAAATGACCATTTTCCCCCTATATGGCCATGAAGATGTGATAATTTAAAAATAATTTGAATTTGGCTTAAACAAGTTAAAATACCCAATACGATTATTTATTTAATTTAAATAGTTTAAATATGGTGGTAAAAATATGCACATTTACATGCACATCAAATACCCCCACACTTATCTTTTTATTCGTCCTTGAATAAAAAAATAAGATAAATCCGTTTTCGTAGGGAGAACGATTACATTGAGTGCATGAAACAAGCCGTTAAACCTCTGGGTGTCCCCAGTAGGAAGAATGTTGTCTCGTGACGGTTTTCAACGGATACTACCTACAAAATCTGAATGCAAAGTGAAAATATTTACAAAGTGCAAGATTTATTTACAAAGAGATGAATGCGAATTTTTGAAATTATTTACAAATGAAGGGTATACTCTTAAATCGAAAAAAATAAGTTAAATGTGAGTTTTGGTTATTATCTTGAAAATTAAGTCATTTACTCTCAAAATTTTCAATAAAAACGAAGTCATCATAACAAATATACTATAGTTTAACTCGTTGTTTCAGTCGATAACACAGTGTAACTATGAAATGGATTCTTGTTGATTATCAAAGTTTGTCAAAGTGGTATTTTCATTTCTTTTCGATAACAATTCAAATCAAATAGGTTAAAATAATGCTTGGATTTCAGTTGCTTACTCTCTCCATTTTTTTCTTCTGAAAATTTTAAGGATATTAACAATATATACATATGCCTAATTCAGATAAACTGAGGCCACATATATTACTCATGCACTGCCTTGCGGACTTATGTGAGGGGAATACTGACGAGTGAACATACAAGTGTGAGCACTTATTGACTGTAGGCGTTATTAGTAAAAGAATTTTTATATACACACCTAACTCAGATAAACTGAGGCCAGATATACCGATTGTGCACTGCCTTTCGGGTTTACGTGAGAAGGGTACAGAGCATGGCGAGTAAACACACGAATGTGAACACATGACTCTAGGTGTTAAAAATATATACATATATACAGATGTTTTTTCTTTCTTTTTTTCTCTTTTTTTCTACTTAGAAAGAGAGAGTTTTGCAAAAACGTCTTAGAACCATTTAACTTAGAAGACAAAAAAAATGTCATATCTTTACTTTAAATCAACCATTTTTAAAACAAAGATTTTCCATTATGATATATTTCATAATTATCACGTATGGACCTTCCTATATACTAGTTAAACCGTTTTTATTTGTAATCAAACTTTATTTTTGTTAAGGCAAATAAATTTTCAAAAATTTCAATTTAATAAACCAAAACCATATATTTATCTTATAGTGTTTCTTTAAAAATAAATCAAAATGCTTAAAGAAATTGTTTTTGAGATTTTTTTTAATTTGATTTCTTTTTTTTGAGTTTTTGAAAGAAAAAACAAAAATAAACCATGAAAAATTAAAAATAAAGACGAGACTCCCCCCCCCACACTTTATTTTGACCGTGTCCCCACAGTCGACTCAAGTGGAAGAAGAAAGAAAAAAAAACATGACCTTTATTTAAATGAAAATTAATTGTATTTACACGAAATCAAAAAGTATATCGTCAAAAAGTAACTGAAACGGTCTTCCAAAGACCGATTCATTTGTCTCATCAAGTATATGAGATACAGCTTCAGCATAAAAAACCAAATCGTATAAGATTTCAAAGTTGAACGTTGATTTGGAAAAACGAATGTCGTTTTATTGAAAACCGTATGAGTTGTTTTATTTTCGACGATTTTGGGGGTTGATAAAACAATTGATTGAAATTCAAGTTTATTTTTACCAAATTGAAATACAAATTTATCATTGAAACTTCTTCAAATTTATTGATTTCAAATGAAAATGGTGATGTAACTCTTCCTCATCAGAATTTAGCAACTCCTTTTCGAAAAGTCCAAAAAATTCATGTTCATTAAATTCGTCTTTTTTTGTTGCATTATCAACAACTTCATCGCATAAATCAAGTTTAAAATCCAAAGTTGTTGTATTCACACATACGAAATCAAAAAAATGAAGATCGAAATTAAAATCAAGTTTCTCACCCTCAAATGAATTGAAATCCAACTCAGTTACCGTATTTTCAACAATTTCATTAAGATCGTAGTTTTCAATTTCAAAAGTTGTTATTTGAAAATCGTCGATTTGGGTAAAAGGTGGATTATCGATTGACTCGTCACATGTTAAAATTTAGTTTTGTTGTTCATGTAATTTTTCGTATGTTTCAGTCAACAAATCCGTGTGATCATCGTAAATTTCGTTCATTTGTTCAACAAAATCCAACTTATATTTATTAACTTGAGAATTTTCGATTTGGACATGTTGAGAAGAAATTTTTTCACTCGAATCATAGTCGAGATTATTCTCATTTCCAAATTCGTTTAAAAATTTGTTTTCATTTTGAGTTCGAAATTCATTTTGAAGTTCGAAATTGAATTAGCATGGGTTATTTTCAAAATCGTTTGAATTTTTAATTGAATTCAAATTTTGAAATCCTTGACTCGAGTTATTGCACAAACATGAATTACACAAATCATTTATACTTTGATACTGTTCTTTAGAGAATTCAAGTAAAGATGAAATGCTATTTTCAAGATTTGAAGGTTGGTCATCTTTTTGAAAATTTTATGGTTCAAAATTTGAATCGTTTAAAAAATAGTTGTTTTTAAAATATCCATACGAATTTTGAGTAAAATCATATGGATTATATTGATTTTCACAACTATTTAAAAATTCGCGTAAGTGGGGAAACTCGGACATTTTCAAGAATATTTTTTGTATAAAGGAAAACTATTTACAAATAAAATTTATTTTTCAAAAGGGAAATTGATTTTTGTTTTTTTTGGGTCTTTCAAAAAAAAATTCTTTGAATTTTGAGAAGGTTTTATATTTTATTTTTTTTGGATTTTGGTTTTTCTAAATTTTTTTGGATTTTTGAAATTTCAAAGAAAAATGATTTAAAATTTCAAAGGAAAAAGGAAAGGAATATTACAATTTTTTTAGTTTTGGATTTTGAATTTTTTTTCAATATGCATGAACTAATGCAACTAAATGAATGCAAGGATCTGATTACAAATTATTTATCCTAAGTTAACACAAAATTGTATAATCGCATTTTGTCTTAAATAAAGAAGATAATTCTCAGCCAAGTAACGGACAGAATTTATTGTTGCACCACGAATTACTGTAGCAATGCAGCCGAAGGTTTAAGTACATTCAAAGAAACAACCACTATAATATTTACGAATCACCTTAATATTTATATATGGTTATTACTCTGCCGCAGCCTAGACACCAAGAAAATAAATTGTTCAAAGAAGACAATTTGTCAATATAGAATTAAGTATTAATGATGTCTAACCGTTATTACTAAACAAAATTCTAGAATGAAATGCAAAGCAGAAATTAAACGAGTATTAACAATGCAACTACGAATGAAATTTGTTTTTGTTTTCGGGTTTTTGAATATTTTATTTAAAAATGAAAGTAAACAACAGTGCAAGACAAAAAAAATAGATATATACAATGCATGACAAATAAAAGAAAATTATAAATAAGCAAACAGTTATTTTTTTTTGGTAAGCTCAGGAACGCAAGCAATTATTCCAATCTGCTTTGACAACCTGAAATAAAAAACAAGATATATACAAGTTTTTAAAAAATATATATACATATATATCAACGAAGTGAAACAAACCAAAACAAAATAAAAGGAAAACAAATAAATTGAAAATAAAAAAATTTGAATAATTTTTTTTTTTTAAGGTTGAAAAGGAAACAACAGCAAAAAATTATTCAAGTGGGAATGAAGAAGAAGAAAAAATATGCAAAGGTTTTTTTTTTAAAAAAAAAATGGAATTTAAAGGATTGAAAACAAAAATAAATTAAAACAACACAAAAACAAATTGAAAATTCAAAATATAGAAAAAACAAAAGCTCGGCTCACCCCTTAATACCTGATGCTAATACGATTTTAACTCAAGATAATCAACACAGGCAAAACAAAATAAAATCAAACCACTGACTTTCTCATTCATTCCCAAACAAATTTGAATTCCCCAAATCAAAATTGAGCGATGGTGTAGCAGAAGTAGTCCATTT
The DNA here is from genome assembly GCA_030765085.1 of Allium cepa. Taxonomy (NCBI): domain Eukaryota; kingdom Viridiplantae; phylum Streptophyta; class Magnoliopsida; order Asparagales; family Amaryllidaceae; genus Allium; species Allium cepa. The sequence continues at coordinate 9,734,322 of CM060941.1, forward strand.
GCATGCAGGGTTGTTTGTGGTAGTCGAGAGAATTGGGTGATTTGAATTCGAAGTCGATGGTGGTGGTTCGTTGTTGCAGTTGTCTGGTTGAGGTCGATTGGATTTTGGGGTGGGTTTGATGTAGCGGTGAGGCGATTGCAGAGGTTTTGGGTTGCGGTTTGTGTTCGAGTTCACGATTTTGGGTTGAGGCACGAATGTTGAAGGTTGTTCTCGATTGAAGGCAGCTTGTTTGGTTGAAGCGATTTGAGGGTGATTCCGTGCTAGTGGTTAGAGACGCTTCTGTTGATGGTCGGGGTCTGTTAATATATCAGGTGAGTAGTAGATTGTGATGTGGTATGTTGATTTGGTTGTTCAATGAATGGATGGTATTGATTGTTTTGCACTGTTGTGAGGTCAATGTGATTGATGTATGAATGAAGATGTGAATGGAAGAGTTTGGGATTGTAGTTGCTGGCGGATTGAGTGATTGAGCAGTTTTTGTTTGGAGGTGATGAAGAACTGTGGTGATGAAATGAATTGGGAAGTAGCAATTTTGATGTGTGGCTTGTTGAGGCAGTTAAGTAGAGCAGTAGTATGTGGTCGTATGTGTCACTGATGTTTGTAGTTGATGCTGTTGACAGTGAAAATGTTGTATGCAGATTGTGATTGTATGAAGATTGTGTATCGGTAGATTGTAATGTGCAGGAACTGTATGTTTTAGAATGGTGGTCACACTGGACTAAATGATGTTGACAGTGTGATGAAGGGAAGTAATGGTTGTTGAACTACTTTGATAGTTTGAATATGGTGATTACTGGAGTGATAAACTGGTTAGATGAAGGGAAGGGTGTGTTTTGTGAGTTGAAGAATCGGTAGAGGCAATGATTTTGTTTTGATGAGGCTCTTTATATGGTTAGTGCAGGCAGTGGATATGCGCAAAGGTAAAGTTGACAGTATTTGAGGTGGTCTTGTTTGTATGACAGGGAGATTGGGATATGCACTATGCACAGTTATGTGCACAGTTGTATGTTGAGGTAGAGGTGGAGCTTGTGTGAGATGGTGGAGTGTTGCTGAACCAATGGCAGAACTTTTGGTGGGTATGCGGTAAGGCAGAGGGTGATGTTGCTCGAGAAGTGGTGAAGTCTGTAGCACTTCGGTGGGTGGTCTGAGGGGAGATGTTGAACTACGATCAATGTATGATGCAACGCAGATGTAACAGATAAGGATGAGGCAATGAGAACTGATGGTTGATGTGGATAGTTATGTTGTTGTAAGCTGGAGTAAGGAATGTGGGTTTGTGTGGTGAAGTGCAGGTTGTTGTCGCCAGAGAGGGTTGCTGACAATTACTACACTGATATGAGTCGTTGGGTGGGGAAGTCTGGTTGTTGTGGAATGTGAAGAAGTGGTGAAGGTAAGATGTAGTAAGGAGGTTGACAAAGAAGAGTTGGGTAGAGTAAAAATTGTAACAAAAGTTTGTAAAATGAAAATTGGAGTTGTATATGAAAAATTGTAAATGTAAAATGTGAAAAACAATGGCAATGAATTTTTTTTCTTTTTCAATTGACGTTGTGTAATTTTTTTAAAAATATGAAAATGCAATGCAAAAACAACTAGACAACAACAACAAGCATACAAAAAATATGTAAACACAATTTTTTTATAAAATGCAAACACACAAAAAAAATCAAATAAAAAATAATTCGAAGAATAGAAAATTAAAATCGAATCAAAATCCCTGGCAACGACGCGAAAAACTTATTAATCGACGGAAATTCTATCGAATTAGAAAATCGTCAAAAAATTCATAATAAAATTTATATCGCAAGGGCACGACGTACTATCTTAGTACGTGGCGAGTTCGGGTCGATCCACAGGGAATTGTTGATTTTAAATTTTCTATTCAATCAAATTAACCAAAGTTGAAAAAAGTGAAGCTAAAAATGTAGAAAAATGACAAAAAGAAAGTGATAAAAATATGAGAGTTAAATGAAAATTTAGAGATAATTCCACTCTCTAGAACGTATAGTTCAACAAATTATGAAATTATAATCTCTCTTTTTTGATCATAAGTGAATTCAAATGATGTGTTTATCATAAATATGGCTCATTTGTGCTATTAATTAGCTCTACATAAGCCATCAAACTATAACACTACCATTAAACAACTTATCAACTCTCATGAAAATGACAACAAAGTTGAAAATGAAATCTATTTTAAGTATGGCCTATTAACTATTAATTAGAAATATAGACCATCAAATTTTAATTTTAACATTCACTTCATTATCATCATCATATGTAGATGAAGATGTAATTATTGTTAGTGATTGTTTAAGCATAGCCTATTTGATGTCAACAATATAGCTTATCAAATTCAAAACAAAAACAACAAATTAAATCATTTCAAGCATTGTCATTAAGCACAAAAAGAGTGTTATAGTTATCAAAATGTTGAAGCTACATGATTAGAGGCTTCATTACCCCTAAACTGAAGGGATTAGCCTATCATTTGTGTTGTCATATCAACACTTATAGCTTGCAACATGAAATGAAACAAGAAGAAAAAGAGAGCAAAACGTAAAGAAAATCTAAGTAAAAAGAAGTAACACTAATCTACTTACATGAATAATTGAAACTATACTACTAGCTTGAAAGGAAATAAACAAGAAAAGAGAAGAACATGTATTGAAATTGCATAAAAGAAGAAATGCTAAATAGCCATAAAAAGAAAGAGAGCTTTCATATTATTTCTAAACTAAAAACTAATTGAGTAAGATAGTGTTACATGAAACATAAGAGGTATTTACACATGTGTTAAATCTCAATTGATATTTTTGTGGAATGCCCAAATTGCCCTTAAGGTAGTATGGTGTCCAAGTAATCATTAACGTCCACTAATCATCCATTAAGTGTGCATGAAGATTTAATGGCAATTAGTATGTGGATTAGCTTCTAATTTGTACATAAAGGAAGGTGGGTAGGTGGGGTCCTCCATGATCATGGCTTTGAATCATTTCCATCTCCATTCCTTTGTATTCGCTCTTGTGCATGTATATATCTTCATGAAGCCACTTTTATATGAAGCCAAATTCCTACAAAATAATATATAAATTTCTAATTAAATTTTCTCGTATTAATACATGCACAAAAAAAGAAATCGTATTCTTCTTTTTCGCATCCTTTTTCCCCCAATTTTCAATTTTATAATTCAACTGCCGAGCCAGCTCCTCCTTTATTCCGTTCATATGGTCGGCCATTCAATCAAGGGGCGAGTGATTCTCGTTTTTCTTCTATGTTAGCTTCTAATCAGATTCCAAGATCCAAGAAATGGATAGATTTCAATAAATACAAGAAATGGATAGATTTCAATAGTACGAGTAAGGCTTGTTTTCATTGTGGTGCCCTATCCCATCTGGCTAAAGATTGTTGCATTTTTATTAGGTGCTTTAAGTGCGGATGCTTGGGTCACAAAAAGATTGATTGCCCGATGTTAAGAATTGGCAAGAATTATTGTTCGAATTTTGGAGATCCAGTGGATTTTTGTAGTGATTTCGATTCTTTTGAGGAGCTTAAGTTTTTTGATCCTCTGTTACTTGATCCTGATGTTTCATTTTGCTCTTCAGTCCCTCCTTCTTCGACATCTAGTTCTTCTGTGGGTGTTTTTGGTTTATCTTCTAAAGAAGAGTTTGAGTTAATCTCCTTTAATCGCTTGTCTTTGGAGAATGTTTCTAATCTTGAGTTTAGCTGCAAGGAATATGACGTTATGCATATGATGGAAGGTGTGCACAAGAACAGGTGTACAGGTAAGGAGTTTTGCTATAGTAGTCTTGGATTTCTTGATAGAAAAGAGGATCAGTTGAGTGTGGCTGGAGGTGTTAGTGTTTCGTCTATTGATGTTGTTTGTTCTAATAGGGTTGATATTAATATGCTCGAGGTTGATAAGGTTTCTGTCAGTTTTGGCTCTGGCATGAGCTTTGTTGTCAATGTGCCTGTCAGGGATAACAGTTTTTTTTAATTTCAAATGATTTATGGAATCATAAGGTGTTGATATTCATAGATTCTTGTTCACAGTGATGGTTAGTGGTCCGATGATGTTGGTTGGTGATAGCAGCGATTTGATAATAGATGGTGTTTGTTTAAATGGGGTTGGAGATGCTTTGCCTGTTCATAATTGTGGCCCTGCCATGGCTGCTGTGATGGATGATGGTATAGATAGAGTTGGATTTGAGGAGAAATCCGTTTATTTGGATGATGATTTGGTTCACAATGTTTTTGATGAGGAGTCTTTGGGTTTTGTTTTAAATGATGTGTGTTCTTCTTTGATTGGAGATGTTGATTCTGATAAAGCTGTCTATTATTGGACCGGGGGTTTCAGATTTGTTATGTATTGCTGTCTTGCGTCTATAGGCAAATTTCTTTGTCCTGTTATTCTTGCTAGGGAATTGGATCATGCATCCAAATCTGATAGAAGGAATAGTAGGAATTATTCAACTACTAATATTAGGAGAAGTCCTCGTTTAAATCGTAAAGCTTTTAAGTCTTTTGCTTGAGGGTTGTTATTTTAGGGATTTATTGTGATATTTGTTGTTTTGGAGTTTGTTCGTGGTTTGTGTAGATACAGTTTATTGTGGTTTTTCAGCTTGGTTGTTGAGGTTGCGGTTGCGGAAGTTGTTTCAAATGACTGCTTATCTTTCGGCGTCACTTCAGGCCTTGGATTCTGGACAGAGTTGTCAGTTTAGGGTTAGTCTTTAGTTTCATAGGTGTTTGGAAGGGTTTGATTTTATTCTTTTGTATGGGGGTCTTTTGCTACCTGCCAGGCTTGTTGGCAGCTCCTTTACTATTATTGTTATATATATGTACATGTGTGCTCTCCTCTCCTATATAGGATCACACATTTTTCTCAAAAAATATATGCACAAAAATGACCATTTTGCCCCTATATGGAGTTGAACATGTGACAATCTGAAAATAATTTAAATTTGATTTAAACAAGTTAAAATACTCAACATGATCATTTATTTAATTTAAATAGATTAAGTATGGTGGTAAAAATATGCATATTTACATGCACATTACTCTTAACCAGCCATATTCTTTACATTAGTAGATAGGATTACTATGTAATTCTCTTTGTTAATGTGGGTCTCGGGGTGGGGCATCACGGCTTGGTATAAGGGATAGATTCAGAACAAAATATGATAAACATAGAACAGAAGCATATATGACGATACATCCAAGTATAGTACAAGTTTTACAAATCCTTTAATGTCGTGTCCTTTATCTTATCGTGTCCTTTGAGATCTAAGTTTGGGATATGTCTAGGAATACATATTATTCCGTAGTATTCCATAATAGAATTGATGATGTCTTATCTTAAGAGTAATCCTAATCGTGATTGTTTTATTCGAGTCCTCTTCGATACGGATGCTTGACACTCATCTGTATCGGAGGAATTTGTTGATGATTTTAAATGTTTTTGTCTTGTTCTAATTTGAGGATTGTGAATCCAATTAAGGGGATCCATGATATTTGGTATGATGTATGAGAATTTTGGTGTTATTCCTTGTAGCTTATCTTTGCGTGCGTATTAGCACGCTATTTTCTATCTTGTGTTTGGAGTAATTTGAGAGGGAGTGGCTTGCATTTTATCAAGCCACATTCTGTGATTTGAAGGGTCCTATATTTAGGTATCCTAATTTAGTTGGTTGGTAAATTCTTGTCTTTAGAATATTGATTATGATTCCAAGTCTCTGTATTCACCATTAAGTATCAAGTGTTGACGATATATCTAGAATTCGTGTCATTGTGACTTTATTGATTCCCGTAAGTCCGTTCGGGTTTGACACCCAATCGGGCAATCAAATATTGTATTGACCTCATTCCCAGTTCTTAGTCCAACATCCTTCCACCAGGATGTCCCCTAAGGAAATGAGGTGATTTATTGAATCTAATTTATATTGCCATTCTTACCTCTACCGTGATATCCTCTTCAGATATTAGTTTGTCGGTATATTTTATGACATTACTTCAATCGAAGTAATGGTGTGTCGTAACTGTTATTTCTTATTATTTGAGAAGATACCTCACCTTTACTCTTATACTTCAATGACCTCTTTTTAATCTATTGAGTGGTGCTAGGGTCATTCCTCAGTTTAACCCTACACTGATTTTTCATGAGCTATAAGCCGCGGAGGATAGCATTACTCTTACCGCATTCCGCACTCGTTATGAGTCTTGTGAGTGGTTCGTTATACCGTTCAAAATGACGAACACTCCAGTCTATTCCATCAATCTTGAGGATCGACTATTCTAAGAATATATCTCGATGAGCTCTATTTGTGTTCCTTGATTTTGAGAATAAGTAAATATATTTTGTTTTCAAATTTTTCAAAAATTGGAACATATGTTTCTAAGAGAAATTGGATTTTGTTTTTTAGATAAACAAATAATACTTTGAGTATTATATATGAGGTATTTATTTTTATAGAAAATGAATTGTGTGTTGGGTTGTCTGTCAAGTGCTTTAAGAATTCTGGTCCATGTGCCTGATCAACGTTATCGATAGGAATTTCCTAAACGCTGTGATGAGATAATCAGACATGGTAAATTGAGTTTTAATGGGATTAAGTTTGGAAATTAATATTTATGAGATTGAGAAGTAATTTTTTACTTTGAATAATATATGTAACCTGCTTTGGAATTTTTCTATTGTTTGAAAATAGTGAGTAGTAAAATTTTAAATTTTATTTCAGGGATTTATTGGTATAGATTTATAAAGCTCTTTGGAAATTCAATTTTATAACAAGGGAAAATATGGATTTGATACTATATATTTTGTACTAAATTAAAGAGTTTTGAAAATTTGCAAGTGTTGAAAACTGAGATTTCGATTATGAAAATAATAAAATTTGAAATTTTAAGAAATTTTGATTGTAAAATTAATATTTATAAATATTTTGGTTCCTTGTGCTTACCTTGCCTTAGTGCAATGGTCTAATGACTTGCATATTACGGTCGTTTGAGTTTGATGGACATTGAAGTAACCTCCTCTCATCGGGTTTTCTTGCCTCAATTGTTGTCAACTTTGTGTCGGTGTGGCTTTTTCCATAGTGACACATGGAAAATCATATCGATAATCATCTTGTTGATTGGAGTTTGGGATAAAAATTGTGTTAAATCCCGACTCTATTTAAGAAGTTTGGAAAAATCAATCTCACTTGATTGATTTTTGGGTAGCATTTTGCTTTTGTGTTCTCATTTCGAAGGTGAGATGCCTTCGAAATCATGAGGTATTGCTGAAGGCATTCAATGGTCTGATAATCCCAATGGTAACACTTAGGAAACCATATAATTAATCGAGCAATTTTATCTTAGTCTTCATTCGTCTTGAGTAGAGAGTGGGGAATTTTGTCTCACGCTTGTCTATCCTTCCTTTGATTGATGAAATTAATATGTTGAATACAAACTCTTCTCTAGAAATTGCGAGGACGCAATCTTGTTAAAGGGGGAGTCTGTAACAACCCTGGTTTGGAGATTACCTGTATATATTAAATTATAATGGAAGTTATAATTTAATATTGTAAAGTATAATATAATTGGAAATTTAAATTGTTTATTTGGAATAAACAATTAATTTTGTAGATAAAATGAGAAAAATAAAGCTGGAACTTTATTTTGTTTACTTAGGTATAAATATTGGGTTTAGAATTTATTATTTGGATATTTGGTTAATAAATTGAAAATAATGGGATTTTGTTAAATTAGAGTTAATAAATTAATCAAGTAATGTGTTTAACCATTTAATTGTTGAAATAAATATAAATTGATAAAAGTAAAGTTTTAAAAACTTTATTTTGTGATTTTGAGTAGAAAATAATCAAATTGCAATTTTGTTTGGGTAAATACAACAAGATTGGAAAACATTGTCAATATTTTTTTTTTTGGCATAGCCAGCGGGGTTGACTGGACCCCTACCAGTTTTATTGAAACACAATAAAAGCGAAACTACAAGAGAGCAGAAAAGGAAAAAATAAAAAAAGGAAAAGAAAACAATTGAAGAAACAACAACAAACTTCAACCCCAAACATGGATCAACGAGTCAGGAAATTTAGTGTTGCAATTCTTCAATTGGCAGTGAGTGTTTCTCCTAACTTCTTGCCATATAACTTCATTCCTCCTTCTGATATTATCAAACACAGCTGAGTTCCTTTCCTTCCAAACCGCAGTGAGATATTTTTTCAAACACACAACCATAATTCTAGTCTCAAGCTTTCTCCACCTTGTTGCTTTGTATATGATATTCCATATTACAGCAGATCCCCCAGCATTTAAAAGACAACCAGTTGAGGAACTGAGACTAACCAACACAGATTGAAGTGCAGGGCATTCAAAAAAAATATGATCAGTTGTTTCTTCATGCATATCACAGAAAAGACATAAAGATGTGCATGCCATTCCAAAATTCTTTAACTTACTTCTAGTCAGAAGAGCATGATTTAAAACCTTCCACAGCATCAAGTTATCTGTAGGAGGAGAATCATCAGACCATATCACAGAGCACCATTTTGACGAAGGCAGAGTGTCATGCACAGATATCATTTTATATACATCTCTAATGGTATGTGGCCTCATGTCCCAAGTCACAGTTTGCATTTGATTATTGTTTCTGTAGTTGTTTTGAACCTCATCCCATAACTGCCTGATTGTTTGGTTACTATTGTTAGGCAATTGCAACAACCCATCGTGTACATAACTGTTAACTTTAGCATCAATTTGTATTCCAGACTGTTGAACATGTAAGAAAGCAGTAACTTTGGAAAGGATAATACCACTGCCTGGCCAGGGATCATGCCAGAAACTAACATCAGATTTAACATTGACATGATATTGAATCAAAGGCAGGTAGACATTTCTAAGTTTCAGAATGCTCCTGAAAATCCAACTGCAGCATTGTGGGATCTCCATGCACCAAAAGTACTTAGACTTAATGTAAAATTGCCACACCCATTTAGCCCAAACAGTGTTTCTTTTATTTATGAGGTCCTCAAAAAGGTAACTAATGGCTGCACTATTCCACTTTCTAACATTAATAACTCCCAGCCCACCCTGTTTGATTGGAGTTTCAAATTTAGTGAAAGAGCATGGTATCAACTTCCGGTTATGAATGCTACCGGTCCAGAAGTATCTGAGCAAAGCAGATCGAACCATGTGCAGCAGGTTGGAAGGAAGAAATATGCATCTAGCCCAATAGACTAAAGATGCAAAAACCACTGACTTAATAAGAACTAGCCTACCACTTTGAGACAGTTGCCTATTGGTCCAAGCACCCATAGCAGAAGTGATCTTGTTATATAAAGGCACGCAGTCAGCATTAGTAATTCTTTTGGTAAGCAAGGGTAGCCCAAGATACCTCATGTCATTGTCCATTCTGGTGAACCCAGTGTGAAGATAAAGGGCATCAGCTTGGATATCACTGACACCAGCAAGTAACAGTGAAGATTTAGCTTTGTTTATTGTGAGACCAGTCATGCAGTAAAAAGTGTGAAGTGCATCAACAATTTCAGTCATAGAGGGAAAATCAGGTTTTGAAAAAATTAAGACATCATCAGCAAACATCAAAGATTGGATTTGGAGAGCAGAGCACTTGGGGTGATACCTGATTAGTTTCTGAGAGTATTTCTCTTTAAGCACTACAGTGAATACTTCCATGACTAACAAGAACAAGTAGGAAGAAATGGGATCTCCCTGGCGAATTCCTTTACTACTCTTGAAATACCCAACTGGTCTACCATTCAATACAATAGAGAAACTAGGGGTGGAGATGCACACATATATCCATGACACAAAAATTTTGGGAAAACCCATGACAGCCATGATCCTCACAATTGAAGACCAATGTATAGAATCATAGGCTTTAGTTATGTCAATTTTAAGTGTAGCAGCAGGTGACACATTACCTCTAGAATAACCATTAAGCAATTCTTGTGTCAGCAGAACATTGTCAAGTATATTTCTAGAAGGAATGAAGGCTGCCTGGTTCAAAGAGACAACAGTTGGCAAAACACTAAGCATACGAGTGGCAAGTATTTTCGTGATACACTTGTATAAGACATTACAACATGATATTGGTCTGAATGATGTCACACAAGTTGGAGGGTAAACTTTAGGGATCAGGGCTATGTTAGTGCTATTAACTTCTCCAAGCAGTTTGCATTTTGAAAAGAAGTTGTGGATGGCTAGACAAAATTCATGACCAAGAACACCCCAAGTAGCAATGAAGAATGACACATTAAAACCATCAGGCCCTCCTGCAGATTGCTTGTTCATTGAAAATAATGTATTTTTTATTTCCTCATTGGTTATAGGCTTAATTAATTCAAGAGCTGCTGTAGAAGAAATTCTAGGCAAGGCAAGTGAAGAGATTCGTTCAAGGTCAGGGGAGAAACCAGTTTCATTACCAAGCAAGGTGGTGAAGTAGACAATAAAAGCATGGTCAACAGTTTCAACAGTGTCACAAAAGATACCCTGCTCATCAATGATATTAAAAATGTTCTCAGTTGTGTGTTTGACCTTAATAGAATCATGGAAGAACTTGGTGTTCTTGTCACCATCAACTATCCACTTAGCATGCAATTGCTGCTTCTTCATGCTAGCTTCCAAGCTTAAGGCATTGTTCACATCAGAAAATAGTTTGCTTTCATCAGCTGCCGCTTGCTCATCAAGGGGATGCTCCATCATGTAATCTTGTTGCTTCTTCAGTTGTTCCTTTAAAGTTGTGGAAAGTAGGCTGCCAGCTCCAAAGGTTGCAAAGGCCCACTTTCTGATTTCCTGCTTCATTCTTCTCAACTTCCTGCAAAACTTATACATGGGGTTACCGTAGCAAGTAAAATCATTGCTAACTTGTGAAACTAATTCAGAAAAGTGGTCATGCTTGAGCCAAGCATCAAAAAATTTGAAACTTCTTTTTTCTTTTCTCAAATGGGGACCCAGGGTAAGTATTAGAGGAGAGTGGTCAGATAATAAGGGATGAGGGAGGTAGACAGTTAAGGTGGGCCAGAGGTGGAGAGCTTGGATGTTGCAGAAAACATGATCAATTGTCGTGAACGTACGTACACCACTACGACTTCTATTGTTCCATGAGTATTTAGCTCCAGACTTATTGACCAAGACTAACTCAGAATGTTCAATTGATAAGTTGAAATGAGCTATATCAGCTGGGGTTAGAGGGTTACCACCACTTTTGTCAGAGAAGTTAAAACATGAGTTGAAATCACCAAGCACTAACCAAGGGTGTGATGACTGACGTAATGGTGGCAAGGTGTTAAAGAATTTGTTACGTGAAAGTACAGAGTTATCAGCATAGACGAAGGTGACATAAAAGGAAGTTTGTGAAGGAGTTTCAAAAACATGAAAATGGATGAACTGCCTAGTTGAAAGAATTGGGGATAGAGTAATCACTTTTGGATCATACAAGATAAGGATACGACCATATGTAGCAGCATCAAGGTTGTGGTGGAATTCCCAAGAAGGGTCAATGTAAGCAGCTGCTATGGATGTTAACATGAGGTTTAGTTTTGTTTCAAGCAAACCAAAAAGACAAATATTGTGAGCAGCAATGTAATTCTTTACTTGATCAAGTTTAATGTTGCTATTAATCTTTTATCGAATTTAAAATGAGAAATATGAAGATATTATGTATTTTATTAATATAAAGTTGAGATATGGTTAAAAATAATATTTTGATGATTAAAAAGAGTTAAAATGATTTATTGTAATATATTTGATAAGAATTTTTTTTGTATAGATTGTTGTATTAAAAATAGTGTAAATTGTGTAATATTGATAAAAATAAGGTTTTATTCATAAAAATAACCTTTTATGTTAAAATAAATTTTATTTTATTCAAATAGCAATTCCATCTTCACACAAATGGTTGTACACATTTTATTTGGCTTTAAAATGAAGAAAAGTGTGCATATAGTAATAATAAGTGTTAAAATATGTACATTCCTTTGTAATTTTCTCTAAGTATTTTAAGTTGGGATTGCTGAGTAAGGTTTGAATCCAAAACCCAACATCTGGAGGCTTCTGATGAGAGGAAAACTAACAGTACGTAGTTTTTCTTTTACTTCTTCTTCTCTAGAGCATATACAGTAAATAGAAATAAGAAAAGCAATGGCCTCCTCAAACAAAAATTAAATTTCCTCTCAATTTGCTGCAAATTCAAGAAGTAAATCAACCAAATAGAGATTAGAGAAGGTAATCTCCACCAATACTACAAAAATTTCATCCAAATCTTAGAACTTGATATGAATTGTCTGTAATTTTTTTCTTTTCCTTTGCATGTCTGTATATTGAGTTCTACAGGTAATTTGAAGTTGTTCCTTCCTCAAAGCTTTAATCTTTCAGCTACAAATCCGAGTTTTGCTCTACAAAATCGCAAGATGTTTTTCAAAACTCACATTTTATAGCTTAGATTGAGATTTCAAGGTAAGAAATCTCAATTTTGTTTGTTGCAGGTTCAATTATGAATCATTGTTAGTAAATTAGGCATATCTCTTTCGTTTTAAATCGAAATTAGGATTTTTTTTGATGTTCTACAAAGCTTAAAATGAGTGTGTCAACATTTTTGCTAAACACTTTCAAAAATTCTAAGCATAATGGGTCAAAAAACCAATAAAACCTCACTTCCCTATCACAGTAAAACTGTGACTTTCTGTGCTTAATGTTGTTGGTAATTTGAGCATTTCTTTTGGTTATATCGATTACATGATGCTTCCGCATTGATGTTGGGTTATCTTCTTTATCTATTATTGTCCTTATGAGTTGTATTGTATATTCTTTTGACTCGTGTATATAGAGTGGTCATCATACCACTTTGATGTATCATTGGTATTGTATTGATATGTATCATTGTATATGTTAGTGTGTGTTTATATATATCCGTTGTTGTTCTGTGATGAGTTATGCATTTAGTCATGGTATTTTGTTCTGATAAATCCGCTAGCTACCTATAGTTTTGCATTAAGTATTTATTGGATATGTCAATCCACTTGCGTAGAAAAAAAATATTGCAGTTGTCGACGTATTCAATAGATATTTAAGACAAGACTATAGATTGTCGCCCTTAAGCAGCCCTATTCTCTGCATTAGCAGACATGATTACTATGTAATTATCTTTATTAATGTGGGTTTTGGGGTGGGGAGTCACAACCCAAACCCTCTTCTATATATAAATATGCCATTCTTCCCTTCCTTCTTCATTTTTCCTATCTTCTATATAAGCGCGCTCGTCTTCCCACCAAACTCTCCCTTACTTCTCTGTTAACCGAATCCTCTTCCTCCACTTAACCTATGCTCTAACATGTTAATTCATACCTTTATTCATTCTTAAGCCATCGCCATACCTTCGACCAAATCACAGCCCAACTTATTCCTTTTCACCACTTTCTTTCGACTAACTTTGGTGAGCCCCTCTTCTTGCTTTTGATTTTAATGCAACGCAATGTATTTCGCTTAGTAGATGATAAGTTGATGGCATTCGAGGCCGTGATGGCAAGCAACTTAGGGGTGATGGATGATTGGTGATTCAGTGTGAGTTAGGAGATATAAGAGGGTAATAGGATAAAAGATGAGGTTTTGGAGTGGTACTTCGATGGGAGGAAGGCTAGAAGCACAAGAATGAATGGTTTGGTGATGTTGGTGACTCTAGAAGAGGGATCGGTAGAGAAGGTTTTGATGGAGGGATTGGTAGAGAAGGTTTTGATGAAGGGATTGGTAGAGAAGGTTTCGATGGAGGGATCGGTAGAGAAGGCTTTTATGGAGGGATCGGTAGGGAAGGTTTTGCTGTGTAGCTGTAGGAAATGGGTTGGCCTGTTAATAGGTTATGGTCAAGGAGAGGGATCGGTATAGGAGCTTTGGGATAGGGATCGGCATATACCCTAGGGGTCCGCATATTCCTTGCAAACTAATCCAACCTAATTTGTTCGAAAAATCATCATTAGTTTTCCTTACTGACATTGAATGCATGATGACGATGAACATTATAACGTGCATATTCACTATCAAACTTGAGACTGAACATTTGGATTTCCGAAACTTTCAATATGGACTAAGAGACAAACTTACAGTTGAACTTAAGTAACAATCTTCATACTTCAATATGCCGATAGCCGATCTTAAAGCTTTCGTAGCCGAACAATTTTCTTGGCAGTTGAGACGATCAGCGATGACGGTCACTCTGGACAAACTTCCAAGTCCCGTCGTTCTATTTCTTTTTTATGATTTCAAACTATCTATATCTGTTTATATACTGCACTACACTAGTTCACACTTATCATGGAAGCAACAGGTTGTCTTCTCTAATCTTGATTATCTACTCGATGTAGCTAATATAGATTCCAGACGCTCGAAGTGTTCAGCTGATATGTCTTCTGATTCAACAATGTGAGACATTAGTTCTGAAGCGAAGTCAAGTTCCGCAACTATATCCGGTAGGCTTTCTCCCAGCCGTCGTATGGAATAAACAGAAGTTTCTACCTATAAGCCAATCTTTTATCAAATATTCCAGTCCTTCCAACGGAAAATATAAGCCTTGCTCCTGATGCTGTAGAGGGCGCTGTTATTCTTGATAATCCATTGGATTCACAGGCTTCTCGAATTGGCGAGGCCACTCTTCGCCGACTATGCTCTACTCATGGAATTCTATTTGGGGACTTCTTGGTTCCTTCAATACATGATAGGCCTCACTTGCCACCAGCAGGGTGCACAGCGTGCAATAAGTTTATGTGTTGGGCTGAATGCGTACCATCCTTCAATTTGTTTATCTGAGAAATGCTAAGATACCTTGGAATAGCCCCTACTCAACTTCACCAAAATAGTTACGCTTTCATTCATGGAACCTTCTTGCTATTTATAGGTGTTTTATTTCGTCTTCCTAGTCCCAAAGATATCAGATTTATCTACAACTTCAAACGACGACAGGGAAGCCCTTTTTATGTATTTCTCGAACCCTCGCCAAACTGCCAAGTTCTGACGGGGGCTTGGAACAAACTCCCATTGGTTAAGCATGAATGGTTTTATGTGCGATGCCTTTCCGAATTCGCGAGACAATGGTTACAAGGACATAAGTATTTCCTTCACTTATTTATCAAGTTCGCCAGTCTAAGTCATATCTTTTTCTTTGAATCTACTAACATCCAGAGTTCTTTCAGGCGTTCTCCCTCATCCTTAAGGAGCCGATTCTTCAAGAGCCGTTGCCGCCATTCATGCCACCCCTGTTGAGGACAAGGGCATTAAACTTCTCATGACCGTTGATTTACTATCCCTGTTTGGACTGTTAGTAGATGATCATAGTATCGGGCTCCCTATAAGTGCAGCATTACCTAGGAGTGATGCAGAACAAAGAAGGGATGTCATCAATGTGACACCCTACATTTTTGGTAAAATTATTTAGGATATTTAATTAGTTAAATAAAATAAAATAATGTGTTGATTAGAGGATTGAGATTTTATTTTATTAAGGGTAGCTGTGCTATTTAACCAATGAATTAAATGAAAAGTTAAAATGAAATAAGGGGAGAGGTAAAATAGGAAAGAGGCCATTCTCATATCCTTGAAACTTGGCTGTGTATCCATATACATGTTCATTTTCATTTGACAAATTTTAAAACTTAAGCCGACCACCATTAATAAGGAAAGAGAGAGAAGATTAAGCAAAACTAAGGAAGAAGCTTAATCAAATCAAATCCATTCACATCTCAATATATTTATTCTTTAAAGCTTAGATGAATAATGCTTACCTTTCATCTTTCTTTTGTTTTCAGTTTTATGATGAAATCCAAAATATTTTGCATTGATTTGCCATGTTTTTGAATGATGGAGTGATTATATGTACTTGTTGATGATTTATGATTGTTCATATAGATTTTATGATATGTTTTGGTATGAAAACCCTATTAAATGACATCCAAATGGCTTGTAAATTTTTATATAGACCAGAAATATTACTTTGGAGATAGGCTTCAATTTTATGAATTTTTGTGGAATTTATATGAATTTTCTAGTAAAGAAATTTAAATTGGATCATAAATTACTTACAATTAAATAATAAAAGGATTGGGTTTGAAATTTTTATATGTTGGAAAACATACTAAAAGAGAATTTTTGGATTTTTTGTAGAATTTTTATAAGCGTTTTAATGGGTATATAAAATTATTTAAGGTACGGGACTTAAATGTTTTATATATTTATAAAAGAAAAAGGAATTTTTTGTAGATAAATTAAGTTTGTTAATTCTGGAAAGTCGATAGTACTTTTAGAAAAGAGAAATTAGCTACCAATCACAATTTGACAAACAAGGCAAGTTAGGTATAAAGAAATAGTTTAAAAAGACTAATCTACACGTTTTTCACTATTTCGATGCTTTCGGCACCAGGTTTCGCCTCTTTAACTTCGCTTCTGACACAGTCGAAACCAATGCATATGGTATTAGGGAACTAGTACGTAGTGAATTGGATGTAGGAGGAAGGTATGAAGTCGAAACCATGGGCTCCGAAGGGCTTGAGGCATTACTTTTCCTTAAAAGAAAATGTGTCTGCTTACGTTCAACTGAGTAGCTTTCGACCAGGTCAAATGGTTTTAAAGGAAATGGTTTTGATTGGATTGCACCTTTGATTTAAATGAATGCTTTTGACTAAGTCAAAACCTTAAGCTACCGCTTTCTATCTTTCGACCCAGATGATTTCGAAAGAGTTGCTTTGTTTTTAAATTATGGCTACTTCTCTAAAGTTTTCAAAGGGATGGTTTCAACACCATCACTTCTATACATAGGAATGGTTTCGAAAGAAATGCTTTTGACTTTAATGGGTTTCCGATTCATTTGCTCTACTTGAAGGCATAATCCAAAGGGTTTCGATCGAATAAAATTTCAAAGGTTTCAAAGGGGTAAATTTTTGAATGGTTTCGAAAGGTTTCCACATATTTTAAATTGAATCCAAAAGCTTTCGAAAGGTTTAGTACTTTAATGCTTTCGTAAGGGTCTTAATGATTGGTTTCGAAGAGGTGATTCCCTAAGGTTTCGAAAGTATTTAAATGAAAGGTTTTTTCTATGTTCTCGAAAGGTAATATTTAAAGGATTTAAAGAAGGATGTCTAATATTTTGAAGCTTTTGAAGGAAAGGCTTTTAATGGTTTCGAAAGGGTTGCTTTCAATGGTTTCGAAATGGGTTACCTTCATAGGTTTTGAAAGGTGGTTTAAAGGTTTTAAACAAAGGTTTCGAATGCATTAAATATGCAATATAACCTAAGTATTTTCAAGTTAAAAAGGGTTTAACTTGTTTTAAAAGGATAGCCAATCCTTATTAAATTTCATTAACATTATTTTGAGTAAAGTATATATAACATGGCAAAATAGCTTAGAGTAAAGCTAGAAATGTATTTTCCTTTCATAAGCAGGATTTAAAAGGTTAAATCACTTTGAAAAGGTTTTCAAGGAAAAAAAGAAGGGTGGTTAACCTTATGTAAATGACTCAGATTAGAAGACCAGATAAGACTTGTGTAGGATCGCGCCCTATGCTCATTAGTTATTAGCTCCTAGCTAATTTAGTCAGAATTTCAATGTATAGGGCTTAGTCACAGTAAGACTAAATTGTTGGTTACACACATAAAGGAATATTTATGTATAGAGCTAAGTTATTGGTAAGCCAAAAAAACCATTAGGATCAGTTGACCCTTGGAGAAAAGGACAGATTGTCCAGAAGTTTTGTCTAAAAGATGTTTAGACTATTTGATATTTTATCTAGTAGGCCAGAGTCAGCCAAAGGGACAGTTAGTCCAGTTTGCGGGTAGTTAGCCTAGATTTCGGACAGATGATCCGTTTATTACCTGTTTTTTGCATAATGGATATTGCTATTATTATTGTTATTATTACGATGATCAGTTTGAATAACAAGTTTGTTTGCAGGAAAGGATTTGCAAAATATATGTTTTAAAAAGGATATTAGTGAGGGGAAACCCGTTTTGCTAAGCGGCGTGGTCTCACTTAATATCAGTAAACAGAGATGTAACAGTATTATTCACATTAGGCTTTATATCTGACTCGAAATTTTTGTTTCCCCTTAAACTCGAGGGTGCTCAAATTTGATTTGAGTAGGCTGAGAGTTAAGGTTTACAAGTTTTAAATTTTTTTGGGGAATAAAGCTTTCGGAAACGAGAAGGGGCTGGCGGATAGCTAATTAGGAGTTATTGTTTTATCTTGTTTTGATTCTGCTGTGTATATTAAGTCAGATATGACTATATTGACTCTAACCAATCAAGGGTGCATCGTCATATGCCGCTTTTGGGGTATTTTTGTAATGATTATATTTGATCTTTACTTAGAAAATGATATGGGATTTTGTAATTTGGATATGAATTTGTTTCCAAATGTAATTAGCAAATGTTGATTTTTGAAATTTATGATTTTTTTCATATTCAAGTGCCTCTGATATTATGGATACCCTTAGCATTACCGTATTTTATCACCGAAAGTTAATACTATAAATGACTGTAGCATCTGTAGCGTTTAGCTTTTGGCCTCCAAATACGGGATGTTATAACTTGGTATCAGAGATAGGCTTATGAGAATCTTTAAACTAAAAATGGTTTTTAAAACATAATCCTAAGGAATTAGAGTAAGATTAGGGTATGGGATAACGCTATAGTAACGTACCTGTATTTGCTATGTATAAGTATATGCTTTATCTCTAGTCTCGTATCTTTATTAGGCTATATTTGTATCTCATAAGATTTGAATACAAATATGGATGGTAAAAGAGGAAGAGTTAATCTAGAAGGGGAGGGCACCGATGGTAATGCCAGACCTAATGCGAGGAGGACCCACGGTCAGGCACAAGTAGAGAATGTGGGTGCTGAAGTCTCGCAAGTTGGAATGGAAGCTATGTATTAGTTATTCTTGAATATGATGCAAGCGGGAGATGCAACTGGAGTGTTAGGACAAAATGCTGCATGAGCAGGGGTTCCAGAAGTTCCGGTGGTTATCCAGTATGCTAAGTTGAGCGGAGATTATGCTAAGTTCGGAGGGAAGCCATTTATTAGAACAGAAGATGCCACTAAGGTGGAAAATTAGTTGCTGCATTGTGAGAGAATCTTTGCAGATTTGGAGCTCAATGATGAGCAGAAGAGGAGGCTTACTTCGAGAAAGCTTCAAGGAGAAACTTTATTTTAGTGAAATAGTGTAACTGTGGTAGTGGATGAGGAGACAATGACTTGGGAAGATTTCAAGAGGAGGTTTCAGGAGAGGTTTATGTCTGCAATGGAACAGTCGGCTTGGATCAAAAAGTTTGCTGAGTAAGTCAGGGAAAGATGTCTATTTTGGCGTATGCTAGATGGTTCGAGAAATTAGCCAAATATGGGTATGCTTCAGTGGATACAATGATGAAGAGGAATGATAAGTTCATCAGGGGGCTGAAGCTTGAGTTAGTTAGGGCTACATTACCTCATATTAAAGATCCGTCTGATGTTGTAGTGGAGGTGGCCTTAAGACACGAGGAAATTCTTGATTCTCTAGAGAAGAGTAAGGCTAAGGAGGTCCAAGTTGGGCAGAATCAATAGAGGAAGTTCTTTCCTAAGAAAGGTGCTCAGAATTGCGGAGCAGCTAAGAAAGGGAATTTTGATATTGTTTTCCTCAAGTGCGACAAGAAGGGGCACTTTGCTAATGAGTATCGTGCTGGAAAGGAAAAGGAAGTGGTTAGAAAGAAGAATGTCAGGTGCTGCAATTACGACCAAATTGGCCATTATAAGAACCAATGCATGGAGCCTGCTAAGGATGGAAAGGGCAAGGTGTATGCATTGGAGCCAGCTACTTCAAAGCCAACTGCTCAGAGAAGGGAAAGACAGTTTTGGGACGTACGCTTCAGATTCATGGCATTTCTATTGGCATTCTATTTGACATTGGTGCATCACATTCTTTTATATCTAGATGTTTGATAGATAAGCTTAACCTAGAACCCGTATATTTAGTTACTTCTTTACGGGTGCGAATCCAATAGGAGGGTATGCAACTCTAGGGTTGAGATATGACCAGTTAGAGTTTGACTTGTTAGATCACGCCTTTGTTTGTAGTTTGCATGTGTTTGATTTTGTGAGATTCGGGATTATTCTTAGAATGGATTGGTTAAGCGAGTATGATGCTAGGATATTTTGCCAAGATAGGGAAATATCACTTAGACATCCTGATTGTAGTGATCGAATAGTTTATACCGTAGATGGTTCTAGCAGTGAGGTGAACGCTTTGTTGGATGTTATGGAGTTAGAAGATGAGCTGAATCGAGTTTTCGTGGTAGAGAATTCGTGGATATTTTTGAGCCTGTAGTTGGATTGCCATCGAAACGAGCCATTGAGTTTCAAATAGATTTACATCCGGGAGCAGAACCAGTGAGTATGCCACCAAGCAGGATGACCCTTATAGAGATGAGGGAGTTGAAGGTGCAGTTGGTGGATTTAGAGGGAAAGAGTTTTATCAGGCCGAGTAGTTCACCTTGGGGAGCAGCCGTAGTGTTAGCTAAGAACCCAGACGGATCGTTAAGGATATGTATCAATTATCATAAGTTGAATGAGAGAACGATAAAGAATCGATATCCATTGATTGACAATTTGTTTGATCAATTAAGTGGACCAATATATTTTCCCAGTTGGATTTGACGATAGGTTTCCATTAGCTCAGAGTAGTTGAGGATAGTATATCTTTGACGGTGTTTGACCAGATATGGGTCATACGAAGGGTTAGTTATGCCGTTCGAATTGACTACTGCCCGGCTTTCTTTGTGGATTTAAGAAACAGGGATTTCTCAGAGCACTTGAATAGGTTCATATTGGTTTTTATAGATGATATCTTGATATATTCTAAGGATGAAAGAGAGAATGAAGTTCATTTTAGAGTGGTGCTTGAGACGCTGAGGCGGCATTAGCTAAAGGAATTTTTTTCTAAGTGTCTCTTCTGGAAGAAGGAAATGAAGTTTCTTGGTCATGTAGTATCAGAGAAAGAGTCGTTAGTAGATCCGACTAAGATTGAAGTAGTGAATAGTTGGAAGAGACCCGAGATAGTGATGGAGATAAAGAGTTTCCTTGGGTTGGCTGGTTATTATCGAAGGTTCATTAAGGATTTTTCACGGATAGCGACACGAAATGACTAAATAACGAGAAAAGATGTGAAGTTTGTGTGGACCGATAAGTGTGAGGAGCATTCCTGAGTTTAAAATGCTTGTTTGACCCATGCACCAGTTTTGGTTGTTTCGAAAGGGAATCAGGATTTAGTGGTTTATGCAGATGCGTGTGGAACAGGATTAGGAGCTATGCTGATGTAGAGAGGTGAGTAATTGCCTATGCTTCTGGATAGCTTAGACCGCATGAGGTCAGATATCCGATGCATGATTTGGAATTGGCTGCTGTAATTTTGCATTGAAGGTGTGGAGACATTACTTTTTGAGAGAAAGGTTTGAATTATAAACATATCATAAGTCGTTAAAGTATTTCTTCTCTCAAAAGGAGCTAAACATGAGAAAAAAAAGGTGGTTAAAGTTCATTGTCTCTTATGATTTTGGAATTGAGTACACACCTGGGAAAGGTTACAAGGTTGCAGATGCACTTAGTAGGATCAGAATGTAGTGCTGGCGATGATTGCTGAGTGGAAAGATTTGGAAGCATTAGTAGATTGCAGAGTGCAGTGGAGATTTGAGGTTGGGTCTAGCGGAAAAACCGTAGTGTAATCATGTTTAGAAGTTCGACCAGTGATGATAGAAAAGATTGCTTCTAAACAGGTAGAAGATATGGTATTAGCTGAACGGATCAGAAAGTTAAGAGATGGAACCTAGAGTGACAACTTGGAGGATTTCAATCTTGACAAGAATGGGTAGTTGAGAAAGAAATGAAGATTATGTTTCCAAGTATACGAAACATAAAGAAAGAAGTCTTAGAGGAATGCCATCGTTTGAAATTCTCTATTCACCCATGAGGAACGAAGAGGTATCTGGATATGAAGAGAAGTTCCCTCTGGAAGGTATGAAGCTGGGTATTGGCTTATGGGTAAAGCAGTCTTGAATTGCCAATAGGCAAAGGCTGAACACCAGAAGCCAAGTGGATTGCTTCAGCCTTTAGATATCCTGATATGAAAATGGGATTCAATTTTCATGGATTTTATTGACGGGTTGACTAGGTTGAACAAAGGGAATGAAAGTATATGGGTTATAGTGGATAGATTGACCAAGAGTGGCCATTTCATTCTGGTTAAGTCAACCAGAAAGGCACCTGTATTAGCGAAGTAATTTACGAAGGATGTAGTTAGACTACACGAAATTCCTAGTAATACAGTTAGGGATAGAGATTCCTTATTCACTAGTGTATTTTGGAAGAGTCTACAGGAAATTTTGAGGACCAAGCCGAAGATGAGTGCCACTTACCATCTGTAGACAGATGGGAAAATGGAAAGAGTTAACAAAGCTTTGGAAGATTTGTTAAGATCTTGTGTTCTAGATTATTAGGGAACATGGGAAGACCATCAGCATTTAGTCGAGTTTTCATATAACAACAGTTATCAGACTAGTATTGGGATTGCACCATTTTAAGTTTTGTATGGAAGGCCATGAAAATCTCCCGTATGTTGGTTAGAGACCGCAGATAGGTTGGTTCTTGGCCCATATTTGATCAGAAAAGCTGCAGAAAAGATTGAGGTCATTCGAGCTACGATAAAGGAGGCTCAATTTAGGCAGAAGAGTTATGCAGATAAAAGATGGAAAGATGTATAGTTCTCAGTTGGAGATCAGGTTTTCGTTAAGGTGTCACCGACAAAGGGAGTGATCAGATTCGTAAGATCAGAAAAGTTGGCACCAAGATTTGTTAGACCTTTCTATATTATTGAAAGGATTGGGAAACTCGTATACAGAGTCGAGTTACCGAGCAGTTTGGTAGAGGTCATGATGTCTTCCATATTTCTCATCTTAGAAAGTATGTTAGAGACCCGGAGACTACTATTACACTGACTGTGCTAGATGACTTAGTGGTAGAATCGGAATTGACTATAATAAGAAAGACGATTCGTATTATTGCGAGAGATGAGAAGAGGCTTAGAACCAAGACAGTCAGACTAGTCAAAGTCTAGTGGTGCGACGATGGCAGGGATTGTACTTGGGAGATTGGAAGCAGGTCTAGACATACTTATCCTGACTTGTTTGATTGTATGTTTTACCTCTGTGATTGATGCGTTGTGTACATTATCATAATTTCAAGGACGAAATTCTTTAAGGAAAGGAGTTTGTAATACTCCATATTTTTGGTAACACTATTTAGGATATTTAATTAGATAAATTAAATGAAATAATGTGTTGGTTAGGGGATTTAGATTTGATTTTACTAAGAGGTAGCCATGTCATTTAACCAAATAATTAAAGAAGGGTTAAAATGAAATAAGAGAAGGGGTAAAATAGGAAAGAGGCCATTCATATATCCCTAAAACTTGGTCGTGTATGCACATACATATTCATTTTCATTTGATAAATTTTAAAACTTAAGGCCGACCACCATTAACAAGGAAAAGAGGAAGAAGATTAAGAAAAACTAAGGAAGAAGCTTAATCAAATCAAATCCATTCACATCTCAGTCTCTTTAATCTCTAAAGCTAAGGTGAATAACGTGTACATCTCATCTTTCTTTTGTTTTCTATTTTATGTTGAAATCAAAAATATTATGCATTCATTTGCCATGTTTTTGGATGATGGAGTGATTATATATGCTTGTTGATGATTTATGGTTGTTCATAAAGATTCATGACATGTTTTGATATGAAAATCCATTAAATGACATCCAAATGCCTTGTGAGTTTATAATATAAACCAGAAATATTATTTCGAAGATGGGTTTCAATTTTTAGAATTTCCAGAATTTTTGTGGAATTATATGAATTTTCTAGTAAAAATATATATTAAATTGGACTATAAATTATATATGGTTAAATAATAAAAGGATTGGATTTGAAATTTTTATATATTGGAAAACGTATTAAAAGAGATTTTTGTAGAATTTTCCAAAGTATTTTAATGGGTATATAAAATTATTTGTGGTGTGGGACTTAAATGTTTTATATATTTATAAAAGAAGAAGGGGTTTTTGTGAATAAATTAAATTTGTTAATTCTGGAAAGTCAGAAGTACTTTTAGAAAAGAGAAACTTGCAACCAATGACAATTTGACAAAGGTACAAAGAAATAGTTTAAAAGGACAAATCTACATGTTTTTCACTGTTTCAATGATTCGGCACCAGGTTTTGCCTCCTTACCTTCGCTTCCGACACAACCGAAACCAATGCATATGGTATCAGGGAATTAATACATAATGAATTGGATATAGACGGAAGGTATAGAGTCAAAACCAAGGGTTCTGAAGTGGTTGAGGCATTACTTTGCTTTAAAATAAAATGCGCCTGCTTGCTTTCGACCGAGTAGCTTTCGACTTGGTTGGCTTTCGACCAAGTCAAATGGTTTTAAAGGAAATGGTTTCAATTGGGTTGCGTCTTTGTTTTAAATGACTACTTTCAACTAAATCGAAACCTTAAGCTTCCGCTTTCTACCTTTCGACCCAGATGATTTCGAAGGGGTTGCTTTGTTTTTAAATTATGGCCACTTCTCCAAAGCTTTTGAAGGGATGGTTTCAACACCATCACTTCTTTACTTAAGAGTGGTTTCGAAAGAAGTGCTTTCGACTTTAATGAGTTTATGATCCTTGTGCTCTACTTGAAGGCATAATCCAAAGGATTTCGGCCGAAATAGTTTTAAGAGATTTTGAAGGGTAAGTTTTCAAATAGTTTCGAAAGGTTTCCACATATCTTAAATTGAACCCAAAAGCTTTCGAAAGGTTTATTATTTTAATGCTTTCGAAAGGGTCTTAACGAATGGTTTCGAAGAGGTGGTTCCCTAGGGTTTCGAAAGGGTTGAGAGGAAGGTTTTTTCTATGTTTTCGAAAGGCAATATTTAAAGGATTTAAAGAAGGGTGTCTAATGTTTTGAAGCTTTCTTAGGAAAGGCTTTTAACGGTTTTGGATGGGTTACTTTCAATGTTTTTGAAAGGGGTTACCTTCAAGGGTTTCAAAAAGGTTGTTTAAAGGTTTTAAACAAAGTTTCGAATGTATTAAATAGGCAATATAGCATAAGTATTTTCAAGTTCAAAAGGATTTTAACTTGTTTTGAAAGGATAGCCAATCCTTATTAAAATTCATCAACATTATTTTGAGTAAAGTATATATAACATGGAAAAAAGTAACTTAGAGTAAAGCTAAGAATGTATTTTCCTTGTATAAGTAGGATTTAAACGGTTAAATCATTTTGAAAAGGTTTTCAAAGAAAAAAAGAAGTGTAGTTAACCCTATGTAAATGACTCAGATTAGAAGACCATATAGGACTTGTGTAGGGTTGCACCCTATGCTCATTAGCTACTAGCCCTTAGCTAATTTAGTCCAGAATTCTAGTGTGCATCGCTTTGTTACAGGTAAGACTAAAATGTTGGTTATATATAGAAAGGAATATTTATGTACAGAGGTAGGTTATTGGTAAGCCACAAAACCATTAGAATCAGTCGACCCTTAGAGAAATAAGTTAAGGACAACCCATCCAGAGGTTTTTTCTAACAGGTGTTTAGACCATTTGATATTTTATCTGGTAAGCCAGAGTCAGCAA
Source organism: Allium cepa (assembly GCA_030765085.1). Taxonomy (NCBI): domain Eukaryota; kingdom Viridiplantae; phylum Streptophyta; class Magnoliopsida; order Asparagales; family Amaryllidaceae; genus Allium; species Allium cepa. Next base: position 9,760,016 of record CM060941.1, read on the forward strand.
AGGGACAATTAGTCCAGTATGGTGGCAATTAGCCTAGATTTTAGACAGATAATCCATTTATTACCTTCTTTTAGCATAACGGATATTGCTATTATTATTATTATCAGTTTGATTAACTAGTTTGGTTGCAGGAAAGGATTTGCAAAATATATATTTTAAAAAGGATATTAGTGAAGGGAAATTCGTTCCGATTAGCAGTGTAGTTTCACTTAGTATCAGTAAATAGAGATATAACAGTATTATTCACACCAGACTTTATGTTCAATTCAAAGTTTTTGTTTCCCTTTAAACTCTTGGGTGCTCAAAATTGATTTGAGTAGGCTGAGGGTTAAGGTTATAGATTTTAGAAATTTTGGGCGAATAAAGCTTCCAGAGACAAGCATTGGCTGGCGGATAGCTAATTAGGAGTTATAGTTTTATCTTGTTCTGATTCCGCTTGTATATTAAGTCAGATATGACTATATTGACTCTGATCAACAAAGTGGGCGTCGTCATATGTCCCAATTAGTGTATTTTTATAATGACTATATTTGATTTTTATCTGGAAAACGATATGGGATTATGTAATTTCGATATGAATTTATTTTGAAATATAATTAGCAAAATGATGATTTTTGAAATATCTGATTTTATTCATATTCAAGTGCCTTTGATATTATGGATACCATTAGCATTGCCATATTTTGTCAGCAAAAGTTAATATTGTAAATGACTATAGCATCTATAGCGCTTAGCTTTTGGCCTCCAAATATGCGATGTTACAGTCAACCCCATCGTGCCTCCTGCCGAGGGGACTCGGGCCAATACCGAGGAGGGTAAGATTAGAGATTCTCAGGACGATAAACTAGGAGATGCTGATGCAGGTCTGAGGAAGCGCCAATGATAGAATCATTGCAAGGTGCCCAACCGCAAACACCTACAAAAAGAAAGAAAAGGCTGGCATACAAGTTTCGTAGAAGAAAAACCGCCGCTTATCCAAAAATTGTTATTTCTCCTATTGAAGAGGAATCATCCTCTCAACACTTGGAAAGTTCGTTAAAGGGGTTTATAAATCTTCAAATTCTGGATGACATCATAACCTACGACATTCCAAACATCAACATTGACGGACTCAACTCTCCCATTAGAAGTGGCGAAAGCATCCGACCTTTTGGTAAAGGAGAGAAAACATTGATGAGCAAGGCTACAACCACTAGTCTACTAGAGGGAAGCACATGGAAACTCAAAACGACATGCAACTCACTATACATTTTTGTTAATCTTTTGTTCGATAATTACTAATGCATTCTCATCTGGTCCTTATAGATGCAATGTCTCAATCCAAAGCCTTCGATCGTCTCAGAAGTTCTTCATCATACCACTGATCTAGTTGGGATTCAGAGTCTACCTGGCGCAGGGAGAAAGATGAGGTACGGGATAAGAATTATCACCCAAAGGAATCTGCTTCCTATTCCAAATGCAAATCCCATTCTCAAACATCTCATCAAGACAAGCAGTTTAACTTTCTTGCTTAGAGTTGAGACCAGCCTTCCTACTGCAGCCCTCATATTGCTGCTTCTCACGAGCAATATTTTTTCTCCATTGAGATCTAGAAAATATCGTGAGCGTCGATTAGGAAAACATCTAATTGCTACCTTTGATATGCCTTTGCCAGCTACTGCTCCCGACGTTTCCACAGCAGAGAAGTTGGTCGAGCTCAAGACCACTTTTTCAAAAATATTCTTTGATGGCCTCAAATTACTTCCTTCCATTCACGTAATTCCAAGGCATGCCAAGAAAAACCTCTCGCATGTGCCAATGATATATTTGTGCAACAAGAATCTTTTATACACTTGGCAGAAAAAGTCTCCGAAGTATCCATTGAGCGACAACTTGAGATAGACTGCCTCAATTGTGAAGCTATACATGATAAGGGCATAATCAAGCATGAGGATGCTAAATTGTTAGAATTAAAAATTCAACTTGCTGAAACGGAGAGAAATTCTAAGGAAACGGAAGAGGAAATAAGCCATTTGGAAGTTTCTCATAAAAAAGAACTCAACACGACACGTCATCATAGCGAGGCACTTTCTTTAGAAATGACTCCTTGCCAAAGGAAAAGGACGGTATGGCTCGTCGCATCAAGGAACTTGAATAACTTTTCAAGAAATTAGGGTATCCTCATATACTGCTCTCGACGTAATTTGTAATAACTATATTTATCAATGCTTGGGAAAACATTTAGGTTATGTTACGTGAATATGGAATAAGTTTTATTTGGAAATGTAATGAAGTAAATCTGTGTTTTTTAAATCTGTGTCTTGTTTCATATTCAATTGCTTCTGATATTATTGATACCATTAACATATCCATATTTAGTCATCAAAAGTTAATACTTCAGATGACTGCAACATCTATAGCGCTTAGTTTTGGGCCTTTAGATAGGGGATGTGACAGCTTGGTATCAGAGCACGGTTTATGAAATACTTTAACAAAAAATGGTTTTTGAAAATATAATCCATAGAAATTAGGGTTAAGATCGGGGTATGGGATAATGCTATGATAACGTACTTGTATTTTATATATATAGGTATACGCTCTACCATTAGACTCCTATCTTAGTTAGGTTATTCATCTGTATCTCACGAGGTTTGAATATAGATATGGAGGGGAGAAGTAGGCAAGTGAATGTTGGAGGAGACAGCACCACTACAAACGAAAATGCCCAACCAAATGCAAGGAGAGGCCCTGGTCAGCAATAAGTTGAGAATGTTGGTGCGGGAATTCCTTAGGTGGATATAAGGGCGATGTATCGGTTCTTTATGAATATGGTGTAAGATGGAGTGGCAGCATGTGTAGTTGGAGGAAACGCTATAGGAGGAGGAGCTCAAGAGGTTCCTGCAGTTAACTAGTATGCCAATCTGAGTAGAGATTACATTAGAATCGGAGGAACACCATTCATTGGTAATGAGGATGTGATTGAAGTAGAGAACTGGTTGCTTCACTATGAAAGGATCTTTGCTGATTTAGAGCTGAACGTTGTGTAGAAAAGGAGGTTGGCCTCAAGGTAGTTACAGGGAGTTGCGTTATTTTGGTGGAACACTGCCACTGCTAGTGTGGATGAAGAAACCATTACACGGAAAGAATTCAGAAGGAGGTTTTCGGAGCGGTTTATGTCCGTTATGGCACAAGCTGCATTAGTAAGGAGGTTTGTAGAATTAGATTAAGGAGATATAAGCGTGTTGGAGTATACCAGGAAGTTTGAGGAACTAGCCCGATATGGGTATGCATTGGTTGATACTGTTATCAATAGAAATGAGAAGTACATCAGTGGGTTAAGGCCAGAACTGATAAGTGCCACTTTGCGCACTTAAGGGACCCTAGCGATGTTGTTGTTGAGATGGCATTGAGGCGAGAAGAAGCATTGGCTTGCCTAAGAAAGAAAGTGAAAGAGGCTCAGGTTGGACTGGATCAGAAAAGGAAATTTTTCCAGAAAAAGATTGCTCATAAAGAAGGAGCACAGAAGAAGAGTAAATCTAAGATGGTTTGTTCCAACTGCAATAAGAAAGGACATTGTGCCAATAAGTGTCGACACAGCAATAGGAAAGGAAAAGGAGCCGGTGAGAAGAAGAATATCATATGCTTCAATTGCGATCAAGTGGGTCACTTCCAGAACAAGTGCACAGAACCACCAAAGGAAGGGAAAGGACAAGTAGATGCTTTGGAGCCCACAACTGCAAAATCAATTGCTCAAGATAAGGGAAAATCTATTTTAGGAGGCTCACTACAGATACATGGTATGACTATTAGCGTCCTATTTGATACTGGAGCATCCCATTCTTTTATTTCTAGAAGTCTGGTAGATAGACTTAACCTAGAACCCTCTTACTTAGTTACTTCCTTAAAGGTTGTTAATCCAATAGGAGGTTATGCAGCACTTGGGATGGGGTGTAACCATCTAGAATTTGATTTGCTAGGTCATATCTATGATTGTTGTTTGAATGTATTTGATTTTGTGGGATTTGGGATTATCCTAGGAATGGATTGGTTGAGTAGATATGATGCTAGGATTAGGAAGATATCACTTAGTCATCCAGATTTTAGTGATCGGATAATTTATGTCATAAAGAACCATAGTTGTGAGGTAAATACTTTACTAGGTGTTATGGAGTTGGAAGATGATTTGCATCGGGTTTTTCTAGTTAGAGAATTTGCTGATGTGTGTTTGAACCAGTCATTGGACTGCCACCGAAATGAACTATTGCGGTTCGGATTGATTTAGTGCCTAGAGCTGAACTGGTGAGTAGACTCCGAGTAGGATGACACCTACAGAGATGAAAGAGTTGAAGGTGCAATTAGTAGCTCTAGAAGGCAAAAGTTTTATCAGGCCGAGTAGTTTGCCAAGGAGAGCCTCTATTGTGTTTGCTAAGAAGTCAGATGGACCGTTAAGGCTATGTATCGATTATCGTAAGTTGAATGAGAGGACGATAAAGAATCGATATCCATTATTGAGAATTGACGGTTTATTCGATCAATTGAGTGAAGGAATTCTCTCAGTTAGATTTGGCGGTGATATTTCATCAGCTTAGAGTAGCAGAGGACAACATTCCTTTGACAGCATTTAGAATGAGATATGGATCGTACGAATGATTAGTTATGCTGTTCGGACTAATTAATGCGCCGACTTTCTTTGTAAATATGATGAATAGGATTTTTCGAGAGCATTTGGATAGGTTTGTTTTGGTTTTCATTGATGACATTTTGATATACTCTAAGGATGAGAAGGAACATGAAGTTCATCTCAGAGTCGTGCTTGAGACGTTGATAGAGCATCAGTTGAAGGCTAAGTTTACAAAGTGTCATTTTTGGAAGAAGGAAGTGAAGTTCCTTGGTTATGTCGACTCTGAGAAAGGGTTGTCTATAGACCTGACTAAGATTGAAGCGGTGAATAATTGGAAGAGGCCCGAGACGGTGACGGAGATAGAGAATTTCCTTGGATTGGCGACATATTATCAGAGGTTTATAAAAGATTTTTTACGAATAGCAGCATCGATGACCGAGCTTACGCGAAAGGATGTGAAGTTCCTGTGGACCGATAAGTGTGAGGAAACATTCCAGAGCTTGAAACACTTGTTGACCCATGCACCGCTGTTAGTGGTTTCGGAGGGGAATCAAGATTTAGTTATTTATACAGATGCATGTGGAACTGGATTAGGAGCTGTGTTGATGCAAAGGGGAAAAGTAATGCTTACGCTTCTGGACAACTCAGACCACATGAGGTTAGGTATCTAACGCATGACTTGGAGTTAGCTGCTGTTATATTTGCTTTAAAAGTGTGGAGGCATTATCTTTTGGGAGAACGGTTTGAGCTATATACTAATCATAAGTCATTGAAGTATTTATTCTCTCAGAAGGAGCTGAACATGAGACAACAAGGATGGTTGGAGTTTATTGCTGCCTATGATTTTGGAATGAAGTATACACTCGGAAAAGGAAACAAGGCAGCAGATGCACTCAGTCGGAAGCATCAGAATGCAATGTTGGCTATGATTACCGAGTGGAAAGATTTGGAGATATTTTCGGACTGAATTTGCAGTTCAGGTCCAAGGTAGGACTGAGTGCAGGAAATACTGTATTGTCTTGTTTAGAAGTTCGACAGGTAATGATTGAGAAGATAGATTCTAAGTAAGAAGAGGATCCAGTATTGGCTGAAAGGATCAGAAGGTTAAAGGAAGGGACATAGCGCGATGACCTCAAAGATTTCAATCTTGAACCAAATGAACGGTTGAGAAAGAAAGGAAAATTGTGTGTCACTAATGTAGAAAACATGAGGAAAGAGGTTTTGTATGAGTATCATCGTTCGAAGTTCACTATCCACCCGGTAGGAACGAAAATATATTAGGACATGAAGAGTAATTTCTTCTGGGAAGGTATGAAGCGGGATATAGGGTTGTGTGTTAAGCAGTACCTGCATTGCCAATAGGCAAACGCTGAATACCAAAAGCCAAGTGGATTGCTTTAACCGTTATAGATACCATTATAGGAGTGGGATTCAATCTCCATGGATTATATTTATGGGTTGCCAAGACCTAAGAGGAAACAAAAGTGTATGGGTTATAGTGAATAGATTGACTAAGAGTGCCCATTTTATTTCGGTAAAGTCAACTAGAATGACACTTGTGTTGGCGAAGTTATTCATGAAGAATGTAGTTAGAATACGGGATTCCTAGTAGTATTGTCGATGATAGAGATTCTTTATTTACCAATGAGTTCTAGAAAAGTCTACAAGAAGCAATAGGAACCAAGCTCAATATGAGTACCGCTTACCATCCACAGACCGATGGGTAAACGGAAAGGGTTAACAAAATCTTGGAAGATTTGTTAAGAGCCTGTAAATTAGATTTTGAGGGATCATGGGAAGACTATCTTCATCCAGTTGAGTTCTTGTATAATAATAGTTATCAGACTAGCATTGGAATGGCATCATTTAATGTTGTATGGTAGATCTTGCAAATCTCTCATATGTTGGTTGGAGACCGGATGGATTAGTTCTTGGTCCAGATTCAGTGAAGGAAGCTGCAGAGAAGATTGAGTTGATTTGAGCTAGGATGAAGGAGGCTCAGTATAGGCAGAAAAGTTATGCAGATAAAAGAAGGAAGGATTTGGAATTTTTCGTTGGGGATTATGTGTTTGTTAAGGTTTCACCAATGAAAGGTGTAATCAAATTTGGGAAGTCGGGAAAGTTAGCACCTAGTTTCATTGGCCCATTTTGTATTATTGAGAGGATCGGGAAACTTGCTTATAAAATAGAGTTACCGAGTAGTTTGGTTGGAGTCTATAATGTTTTCCATATTTATCATCTTAGATAATGTGTTAGAGACCCAGAGACTACTACAGCACCTACAGTATTGGAGGATTTAGTAGTAGAATCGGATTCGACTATGTTAGAAAATCAATTCTACGGTTTCGATGACGACAACTATACAAAGGAAATCGAATATGCATATATGTTTCTATTCACAGGTAATTGTTAGAGTAACATAACCAAAGAGACAAGAACAAGACTCAAAGAAAGTATCAAGAAGCTACAAGTCGATAGAATCAGAAGAGGAATGACACATACACAAGAAAAGCAACATGCACAAGTTCAGACGTCTGGGTACGCTAGCCAGACGTCTGATTGAATCCTCTGGTTCGCAAATCAGACAGAATCAGATGTCTGGTTAATATACTCAGACATCTGAAAAGCAATGATATACAAAAAAATATAAGAACCAGACGTCCGAAACATTTTCCAAACGTCTGATTTTGAGCTCGGGTATTGGTATTCAAAGTACAACTGTCACAATTGAAAAGACACGTTCGCTCCTCTTCATTGCAACTCTTCATCACAATCAGAAGCGACCATAGAACACTTGCTAATGGGTGCAACTACTCAAGGAATCTCTCCACCGCTATAAATAGCATCAAGAATCCAAGAGAAGATTTTACCTTACTTACTTATGCTCATTATTCTTTGACTTTGATATATTCTTGATCTCTTGCAATCATACATTTGTATTTCACTCTTCATACATGCATAATTCTTCAATTAATGTCCTATAGATACATATTGGAAGCATTTGTACTTAATAGTCAATATTCGTGTTATAGAACACACATTTGACAAGAACAAGCTTTTGTAACCAAGCCTATTCCTCCGGGCGAAGTGAGGGTGTTTGATAGTCGAATTCCGAAGAGGAGCTTCGGGACTGGACGTAGGAGAGGAGGTCCGAACCAGTATAAAATCCTGGTGTGATTATTTCTATTTACTTTGCTATTATCATCTATTAAGTTTATATTAGATACATTGCATAGTTAGTCACTTATACTTGCATATATACACACTACATGATCCATTATAAAGACTTTCAATTGGTATCAGAGCAAGGTTTGATCAAAGAACAGTAACACGTTTTTGAATCATTTTAATATGGCAAGTATTTTTCAAGAAGGACAATCCACAGCATGACCTCCACTTTTTAATGGATCTAACTATGCATATTGGTCAACACGTATGATAATTTTTATGAAAGCTAATGGTCTAGAAATTTGGTCAGCCACACAAGATAAATATGAAGCACCTACTACTGCTATGAACACATGGACCGATGCATAAAAGACCTTAGCATTAAACAATGCTAAAGCTATGAATGTTTTATTTTTCTCTCTAGATAAAAATGAATTTTCACGTGTCATATTATGCGTAACTGCATTTGACATTTGGCGTACCTTACAAATTACACACGAAGGTACAACAAAGGTCAAACAAACTATGATTTCAATTTTGCAAAACCTTTTCTCATCATTCAAAATGAAGCAAAATGAAACTATTATTGACATGTATTCTAGATTTCAAACTATCCAACATGATCTTATGGCATTAGGATTTAAGTTTACTGATTTTGATTTAGTTTCTCGAATACTCAACTCTTTAACATCGGATCGGGAAAGGAAGGTATTAGCTATTGAAGAAGCTAATGATCTCTCTACTCTTAAAGTTGAAGAGTTGATAGGAAATTTAATGTTCTATGAAGCTAATTTGCAGGCACGAAAAGAATTAAATTCGAAGAAGAAGAACATAGCATTTCGAGCACAAAAAATGATGACTCTGATTTAGATAAAGATGAGATAGTCTTCATTGCCAAGAATTATAATAGATTCAAGAAATTAGAAAGATGACCAAATTTCAAAAAGAAGGAAAGTACAGCACAACAAACCTATCTCAAATCAAGTGCTATGAATGTGATCAATAAGGACATATGAAGAAGGATTGCCCTAAACTCAATAATGATAAAAAGAAAAACAAATTTGAAAAATTCAAAAAGAAGATGGCTTTCAAAGTAACTTGTGATGACTCGGATTCTTCGTCATTTGAAAGTGATAGCGATAGTGACGGAGAACAAGCTAATGTGTGTTTTATGGCACAATCTAATAAGGTATGTCCAGAACTTAGCTAAGACGCATTATTAGAACTTAGCATGGAATTAGATGATAAATTTAGTAAAATTAAAAAAATTAAACAAAGATTTATAGTCAAAATAAATAGATTAGAACTTGAAGTGGGAATGTTAAAAGATGAAAAAATTATCTTAGAAGAAGAACTTGAATTATCTCAAGAAAAAATTAAAAATAACTTTGTAAAAAGTGAGGCTATTGTATTGAGTTTGAAAACATAAAAATAGTGAAGGAAAATTTGTTAAAAGAAAGTGCCAATTTTAAAGGCAATATTGAATTATTGAAAATTGAAAATTTAGAATTAAAAGAAAAATTAGATAAAATTACAAATAATGTGTCAAAATTTAATAAAGGAAAACAAGATTTGGAAAATCTTATCAAAGCTTCAAAACCATCAGGCAATAAAAAAGGAATAGGATTTAAAAATATTTCTAAACAAAAAGGTAATGATGCTAAACATTTTAGTCATAAAAAAAACTAAAAGTTTACCCACGTCTAACATGAATACCGAAAATATGAAAATTTGGATTCCTAAAACAAATAATAATTTGAATAAAAAAACATATTAATAATTTCTTAGAAAATGTAGTCTATAATAAAAATTATATTTATAAAGGTACCAAACCATCTTTGGTATGGCTACCTTCACCTAGCAATTAGGACCCTGACAAAATATATGGGTACCAATTAAAACATCTTTTATTTTGCAGGTACCCAAAATAAAAAATAAGGAGAAGTGGATACTAGATAGCGGATGTTCCAAGCATATGACCGAAAATTCAAAAAAGTTATCAAATATAACATACATCGATGGTGGAATGGTAACCTTTTGAGATAAGTCAAAAGGATATGTCGTGGGCATTGGAGAAGTCATCAACTCTGGTATTCCTAACTCTCCTATTATTTCTAATGTTTTATTAGTAGAAAATCTAAAACACAACATACTAAGTATTAGTCAATTATGCGATAAATGTTTTCAAATAAATTGCGAAAAAGATGGATGTAATATTTTCGATAATGACAAACAACTTATATTTGAAGGCTTTAGAAACAAAAATATTTATGTATTAAACATGAATATAAATAAAAATTCAAATTTATGTTTAACCGCCAAACATGATGATCCATGGTTATGGCATAAACAATTTTGTCATATAAATTTTAAAAATATTAATAAATTGGCAAAATATGAGCTAGTTAGAGGTCTACCTAAAATAAATACAAAAGTAGAAAATTTATGTGACGATTGTCAAATTGGAAAACTAAAGAAAAGCTCTTTTAAATGTAAAAATAATATTTCTACAAAACAACCATTAGAATTATTACATTTAGATTTAATTGGACTAACACAAATACGATCTATAAATCACAACAAATATATTTTCGTAATATTGATGATTTTTCAAGATATACATGGACTTTGTTTTTAAAACATAAAAGCGATACTTGGAGAAAAATTCGAAAACGATCTATTTACTAGTTTTTGTAATAAAAAAGGAATAAGTCATAATCTTTTTTCCTCGCACACCTCAACAAAATGGTGTCGTAGAAAGAAAAAATCGAACGTTACAAGAATGCGCACGAACATTATTAAATAGTAGTGGTTTACCAAAATACTTTTGGGCAGAAGCTATTGCTACAACTTGTTATGTATTGAATTGAGTAACATACGTCCTATGAATAAACAAACTTGTTTTGAAATATTTCTTGGAAGAAAACCTAAAGTATCATATTTTAAAACTTTTGGTTCAAACTATTTTATATTAAATACAAAAGATAACTTAGGAAAATTTGACCCGAAGGCGGATGAAGGTATCTTTGTTGGATATTCGGATCGTAACAAAACATATAGAATTTTTAATAAACAAAATAATACCATTGAAGAAAGTTTACATGTTTCATTCGACGAAAATCTTTTTAGTCGTCATACTAATGATGAAAAAGAAATTATTCCACTAACAAATTCTATTAATAATGAAACAAATTTGCAAAATAACACTTTGATATCATCCCCTAGAATTCTCAAGATCGTCCAATAGATAATATCACTGGAGATCTCAATTCTAGAGTAACTAGATATCAACTTAATCGAATAAGCCATATAGCATTCATATCGAATTTTGAGCCAAAAATTATCAAGAAGCTTCAAATGATAATTTTAGGATAATCGCTATGCAAGAAGAATTAAATCAATTTGAACGTAATAATGTTTGGGAATTAGTACCAAGACCTGAAGAATAATCGATTATAGGAACAAAATGTGTATTTAAAAATAAAGCAGATGATAATGGAAATATTGTTAGAAATAAAGCACGTTTAGTTGCTCAAGGCTATAATCAAGAAGAAGGTATCGATTATGACGAAACCTTTGCTCTAGTAGCTAGACTAGAGGTCGTTCATACATTACTCGCCTTTCCAACTCGTCACAATTTTAAATTATTTCAAATGGATCTCAAAAGTGCCTTTTTAAACGGTTTTATTAAAGAAAATGTATATGTAGAACAACCCCATTATTTGTTCACGAAAAGTATTTCAATCAGGTTTTGAAATTACACAGAGCATTATATGGATTAAAACAAGCTCCACGAGCATGGTACGAACGTCTTAAAAATCATTTAATTACATCTGGTTTTCAAATAGGCAAAATAGATACACCTTTATTTATTAAAAAAGATAATAATGATGTTTTAGTTGTACAAATTTGTATTGATGATATCATTTTTGGTTCAACCAACGAAAATCTATGTAATCAATTTTCAAATGTTATGAAAAATGAATTTGAAATGTCACATATGGGAGAATTAAATTTCTTCTTAGGTTTACAAATAAAACAATTTGAAAATGGAATTTTATTTATGAAGAAAAATATTGTAACGGTCTATTACGTCGTTTTGAAATGGATATAACTTCGAGCAAACCAACACTAATGAGTACCACTGTTCACTTAGAAAAAGATGATAACGGAAAAGATTTTGATGAAAAATATCGTAGCACGATTGGTTCTTTACTTTATTTGACGGCTAGTCGACCCGATATTATGACGAGTGTACGTCTTTGTGCTCGATTTCAAGCAAAACCAAAAGAATCTCATCTAAGAGCGGTTAAGCGTATTTTACGTTATCTATCTAGTACTAGAGATTATGGTTTGTTTTACCCTAAAGGATCATCGTTTGAACTAGTTTCATATAGCGATGCGGATTTCAGTGGATGTAGAATAGATCGTAAGAGTACTAGTTGTTAATCGACGGAAATTCTATGGAGTTAGAAAGCCGTCTAAAAATTTCAAAATTAAAATAACCGCAAGCGCACGGTGTAGAATGTAGCACGTATGCGAGTACGGGTCGATCCACAAGGAATTGACGATTTTAAAATTCTATTCAATCAAATTATACCAAAGTCGAGTGAAAGTTAAGCTAGAGAATTGGAAAATTAGCTAACTAACTAAAAGAAAAGAGATGCAAATATAAGAGTTAAATGACAATTTAGAGAATAAATTCACTCTCTAGATCACATAGTTCATCATATATGAAATCATGATCTCTCTTTTATGGTCATTAGTGCTTTAATTGATGTGTTTATCATAAGTATGGCATATTTGTGCTATTGATTAGCCAACATAAGCCATCAAACTATAACACATCCCTTAAAGCAATTACTAATTTTCATGAAACTTGACAAAGAAAATGAAAATGAAATCTTTTTTAAGTATGGCCTATTAACTATTGATTAGAAATATAGACCATCAAATTTTAATTTCAAATCACTTTCTCTTGCCATAATCATATTTTGATGAAGAGGCAATTAATGTTAGTGATTGTTTAAGCATAGCCTATTTGGTGTCAACAATATAGGCTATCAAATTCAAAGCAAAAACAACTAGTAAACCATTTCTATCATCATCGTTAAGCACAAAAAGAGAGCATGAATTAACAAATAGTTGAAGCTACATAATTAGAGAGCTTCATAACCCTTAAATTGAAGAGGTTTAGCCTCTCATATTTGTCATTTGATTAACAAATGTAGCTACCAACATGAAAGCAAAAACAAAGGAAAAGAGAGCAAAGTTAAATGAAAAACTATTCTACTTGCATAAAATAAAAGAGATCTACACTAGAACATGAAAGGAAATATACAAGAAAAGGAAAAGAACATATATTAAATTGCATAAAAAAGTTACATGAAAAGAAAATGGCTAAGTAGTCATGAAAAGAAAAGAGGAGGTTTCTTTTATTTTGAGCCTAAAACTAATGAAGAGGAAGAGAATGATTACATGAAACATAAGGGATATATATACATGTGTTAAACCCTAATTCATATTTTTGGGAGAATGACCAAAATACCCTTGAGAAAGTGTGGAGGCCAAGTAATCATTAGCTTCTACTAATCATTATTTAAGTGTATATGAAGCCATTAATTCCATAAGCATGTGCATTAGCCTCTAATTTGTACATTAAGGTGGTGGGTAGGTGGGGTCCTCCATGATCTTCACTTGGAATTATTTCCATCTTCATTCCTTTGTATTCTTTTTATGCACGCATATCTTCTTCATGAACATCTTGTAGTTGAAATAAAATTCCTATAAAATAGTATGGAAATTTCTAATTAAATTTTCTCAAGTTAATTTATGCACAAAAATGTCTATTTTTCCCTTGGATGAAGATAAATATGTGACAATTTGGAATAAATATGGATTTTGGTTAAAATAAGTTAAAATACCCAATATGATCATTAATTTGATTTAAATAGAATAAATATGGTGGTAAAAATGTGCACATCACTAGTGGAACTTGTCACTTTATCGGACAATCATTAGTTTCATGGTTTAGCAAAAGCAAAATTTTGTTTCTTTATCAACTTGCGAAGCCGAATATATCTCCGCAGCTCTAGCGTGTGCACAAGTAATATACATGCAACAAACACTTACGGATTTCAGCAAAATTATCAACAAATCTCCAATATATTGTGATAACAAAAGTGCTATAAATTTATCAAAAAAACCCTATTAATCATTCACGAACTAAGCATATAGATATACGACATCATTTTTTATGAGACAATGTTGAAAAAAGAACTATTTCATTAGAATACGTAAATACCAAAAATCAAGTAGCAGACATCTTTACAAAACCACTGAATGAACAAACTTTTATTAAACTCTCGATGGAATTTAAGGATTTGCTTACTTCATGATCTTCTTCCTTAAACAATCACTCTTTATTTAGGCTATGATTAGTCGTTTATTTTACTATCCACAAATTACAATTAATAACTTCTGAACCTTTAATCTTTAGATAGTTAGTTTTTCTAATAATATTTTTTTTCTTCAACTTATAAATAAACAATTATATAATAATAAAAACTATAAATACACAATTCATATTCTCTTCAAGAAACAAAATATAGCAATGTCTTCTGACAACTCTTATATATCCATCTCGACACTACGACGGATAGCTCGGTTGATGCACCATAATGGCTTCCTGCACCTACACCAAAACAAGAACCGACGTACAGGTAGTCCTCATATCACACGGGTACCCCCGATAGCAAGAAGACCAAACGATCTCTGTTTGTTTCTCCTAACACAAAGGAGAAAATTGATGAAATTCATCACTATCAGAAACAATAAATAGATCTACAAGAGAATTACGTTTTGAACAAAAAGTTACAGCACGACGACTAAGCTTTTTGGAGCAAGCAGCGATGAAGTTTTGTATGTCAAGGAAAAAAGATGTCCATGGACCACTACCAAAACCTTGTAGTTCTTTGGATCCCTCGTCTTCATATCGTAGTCCTTCGAACCCTTCACCAAGGCGATTTTCTGCCTCCCCGAGAACTTATGAACGTGGAAATATATGGTGTCCGCTTAAACCATGGAAGGATAACAAGTGAGGAGATCATAAAAGTCCATCGCCTTCTAAATAATTTTTATTTGTAGTTATATGTATCTATGGTTATTTGTCATTTCACACAAATAATAATATTTTTTATTCATAAAATAGAGAATAAAAAAATAAGCAAAACCATCAAATTTTAGGCTATTTTAAGAAGACTGCCTATTTCAGATGTCTGAATATGGACCACAGACGTCTAACACTCTGATATACGTCTAATTTTTATGCACTGTGCATATGTTGGATGTCGGATATGCTCCCCAGACGTCTGAATATTTTCTCTATATGCTCAAAATAAAAATCAAAAAATTTCAGACGTCTGAAATTAGACCCAGACATCTGATTTATTTCTCCGCTGCAAAAAATTTCAACGTTATCCTTTTTCAGACGTCTGTTTTTCAACCCAGACGTCTGGTAAAACTTTCTGACTATCAAATTTTTTAAATTCGAAACAATGCAGACGTCTAACCCAAAAACCGGACGCTTGAATTTATCTGTTGTATCCAATTTAGGGCAAACTAGACGTCTGATTTCGAATCCAGACGTCTGAAATTCAATCGACTCTTTAAATTAGCTCAGATAACGTCATTTTTTTCTTTTATCTCAAAATTTTTAAAACCTCAGATCCCCCTAGATATGATTTTTTCTCAAAAACTTCATCTTTACACAAATCAAAACACAATGCCTCGAACTAAGAATCCCAAAATTACCAAAAGAAAACAAGACCAACCAACATCATCTTAAAATCCTCAAGTTTGCTCGAATGATCAAATTGAAAGTTGGATGAATAGAGTACCACATTCAATCAAGTGGTATGAAGATATCCAAAAGAAAAAGCTTCACACGGGTCCATTCTATAATCTACTCAAATTTCCAATGTATGATTTGGATGAAATGTGTGAAAATGCCGGATTGGAAACCTTAATTCCATTCACTCCTAATGACATCCAAATCGACCAATTAGCGATATTTCTATTCTATACGAATTTGGATAGCACTTTAGTATGGAATATTGAAGATGAAGATAACCGGCTTTGGTCTAGCGTGTATGGCAAAACGATTAGATTAACTCCGGGCATAATAGGTCGAACCCTAGGATGATCTGACATAGGGGAAGATTTATACAACATTCCCGATACGCGCTTCAAGACACAGAATAGTATAACTCATTAAGTTTGCGAGGGTGAAATGCCAAAATTTGCCTCCAAATATCTACGTCCAAAAGCTCGACTACTAACTCGAATGATAATTAATACCATCGTTCCACATATGGGAAGCCACGAGCAAATAACCGAGTTAGAGCACAAAGCCCTATATGCTCTTTTTGGTGGAATAAGGGTAAATTGGGCCAAATTCATCTTCGACGAGCTCAAGCATTTTTGGACTCGATCACGGCCATCAATTATTTACCCAACTTATATTATGAGACTTCTTCGTGCATATAACATTCCATCCTACCTATCGATCTTCGAAGAAATCTCACCTAAATATGCTTCCATCGAATTTTTCTCCTTTATGCACCCACCAGAGATTCCCCTTGAATTTATATCCTTTGAAGATTGGACGCACAATTGTCAACCTAGATGAGTTGAGCCTCCTCCTCAACCACATATTGAACCATCTCAAGAGGAGGAACAACATCAAGAAGCATCTCCACCTCCTCCTGCACCATTTGATTATCCAGGACAAGATGAGATTACGGAGACTCGAATGGATACAAATCCAAATGAAAGTGTTCAAGATCTCACCCTTCGAAACCAACATATACCATCTCAAAATCAAAAACTTTTAGCTAAGAGAATTGACAACTTCGAAACATCATTTGCTACACGCCTAGCCATAGTTGAAGAATCTCTTTCGACTGTCTTGTTGGTTCTTAAAGAATTACTACAACGGGTTCGCGGTCCAACTCCACCTTTTGAAGATTGGCCAACCCCAGTACCTTCTCCTCCCGTAAAACATTTCAAACTCTCTGAGGATGAACCTCTCAAGCAAGCTTTGACATCTCCTACAAGGCTAGCACTTCTGAAAAAGAAGAAACTAAGGAAGATGATCAAAATAAAGCTTCTCCAAAAGAATCATAGATTTTGAAAGTCATAGATTTTAGGTTATTTAGATATCAACTTTTGTAAATTCAACAAAATCTATGTATGCAATCACTTTCGAATTATTAATGAAATTTTCCTTTTTATTTGATAGATGGTTATATTATCTATAATTCTTTTTGATAATGCCAAAGGGGGATAAATATAAGTGTAATTATAAAACATTAAGAATAAGCATATATTCAAGGGAAGATTTATAATTTATATATATGTACATTGAATAGTTTTCATCAACAAAAAGGGGGAGATTGTTAGGAAATCAATTTTATGGTTTCGATGATGACAACTATACAATGAAAATCGAATATGCACATATATTTCTATTCACCGGTAATTGTTAGAGTAACATCACCAAAGAGATAAGAACAAGACTCAAAGAAAGTACCAAGAAGCTACAAGTCGATAGAATCATAAGAGCAACGACACAGACATAAGAAAAGCAACATGCACAAGTTCAGACATCTGGGTGCACTAGCCAGATGTCTGATTGAATCCTCTGGTTCGCAAATCAGACAGAATCAAACGTCTGGTTATTGTATTCAGAAGTTTGAAAAGCAACCATATATAAAAAATATATAAGAACCAGATGTTTGAAACATTTTCCAGACGACTGATTTTGAACTCGGGTGTTGATATTCAAAGTACAACTGTCACAATTGAAAAGACACGTTCGCTCCTCTTCACTGCAACTCTTCATCACCATTAGAAGTGACCATAGAACACTTGTTAATGGTTGCAACTACTCAAGGAATCTCTCTACCACTATAAATAGCACCAAGAATCCAAGAGAATATTTCACCTTACTTATGCTCATTATTCTTTGACTCTGATATATTCTTGATCTCTAGCAGTCATACATTTGTATTTCTCTCTTCCATACATACATAATTCTTCAATTAATATCCTACAGATATATATTGGAATCATTTTACTTAATAGTCAATATTCGTGTTATATAACACACACTTGACAAGAACAAGCTTTTGTAACCAAGTCTATTCCTCCGCGCGAAGTGAGCGTGTTTGATAGTCGAATTCCGAAGAGAAGCTTCGGGACTAGACGTAGGACGGGAGGTCCGAACCATTATGAAATCCTGGTGTGATTATTTCCATTTACTTTGCTATTATCATCTATTAAGTTTATATTAGATACATTACATAGTTATTCACTTGTACTTGCATATACATACACTACACGATCCATCATAAAGACTTTCAGACTATAGTTAGGAAGCCGATTCAGATTGTGGCTAGAGATGAGAAGAAATTGGGGAACAAGATAGTCAAGCTAGTAAAGGTTCAGTGGAGCAATGATACTAGAGACTGTACTTGGGAAGTGGAGAGGAGGATTAGAGACTCTAACCCAAATTTGTTTGATGGTATATTTTACCTTTGATTATTTGGTTGTGTACCTTATCGTAATTTCGAGGACGAAATTCTGTAAGGTGGGGAGTTTGTAATACCCATTATATTTTATAACCATATTTAAGAGACTTAATTGGTTAAATTAAATTAAATGGTGTAAAGAGTAATAGAAGGAGATTTAATTAGTTAGATGTAGTCGTGCCATGATGGAGGGGTAATTAAAATGAAATAACACTAGGTAATGTGTTAGGAAATGAGAAGGGTATTTTGGGAAATGGCAACACCTTATACCCTAAACCATTGTGAGATCCACGTTCATTATTCTCATTTCATAAAAATGAAAACTTGCTAAGGTCGGCCATTATTTCTAATCTCAAGACGAAGAAAGCTAAGATTCAAGAGGAAAGAAGAATCAACTAATTCAATACTCTAAAATCTCATCTATAATCTCTAAAAGCCAAGGTGAATAATTACTACACCCTAATATTTCTAGTTTTTGGCATTTGTTTAGATCCGAAATGATTTTGCCATAATATTGCCATGCTTGAAGTTTTAAGATATATACGTTTGTTGTTGATGGAATTGTAAATGTTTATTCGTGTTTTATGATAATGTAGCATGAAACCTCGATTTAATGACATTCGAATACTTTGAAAATTTAAATATAGGTTGGGAATAATATTTTAGAGATGGGTTTTGATTTTCACAATTTTTCAAATTAGTATGGATTTTATATGAATTTTTGAATGAAGGAAATAGTTTATTGGGTTTTCAATTATTTTTGGCTGAAAAAATAATTATTTGGGTTTGAGATTTTATTCTTTTAGGAAATATATTAAAATAAATTATTTTTATTTTTTCCAATATTTTCGTAAGTCATTTGAGGGATATATAAAATTAGTTAAGGTATGAGACTTAAATGTTTTATATATTTATAATGGAGAAAAGGCATTTTAAAAAATAAAATGTTTTATAAATCCCAGTATTTGCGGCAGCAAAATTATGAAAAGTATTTTGTTGACCAATGAGAATTTGACAAACAAAGACAAGTTAGTTGAAAAGTTTCCTTTTTAAGTTTAAAGACAAAATTCACACCTTTTCCATGTTTCAATCCATATTGCTAAACACCTTCCACCCCAGACCTTTCGTCCCAGTCGAAGGTTTAATATTTGATAAATTCAAAGTTCAATGCATAAGGTATCAAGAAATTGGTATGTAATGAATTGAATATAAACTGAAAGGTTTAAGCCGAAAGGTTGATGGCCGAAAGGGTTGAAATATAATTATTTTATAAGTGAAAAGCTTTCGCCTGCTTTGCTTTCAAACTTGAGCTTTTGGCTTGGTCACTTTCGACCAAGTCAAGTTGTTTAAAGAAAGACTTTAAAACCTTCTTGTTACCCCACCTTTTGGTCAAGGCTGGGATATCAACAAATTGGTTAAAAAGGTTGGATATCAGGATTGGAGATCGACTGATAACAAGGCTATGATCGATACATTCAAAATTGGACCAAACTCAAATCAAGGTGGGATGATTGGGAATGATAAACAAGGTTCAGTAAGGCTACACTTCGAATCTCAAGTCAATCGGAGTTCATATGCTCGAGTTATGGATGGAATATTCGTATGATCGATTGGAAACAAGGCTATGATCGATACCGTCAAAATTGGACCAAGCTCCAATCAAGGTGAGATCGACCGTGAATGATAATCGAGGTTTGTTAAGGCTACACTTCGAATTTCAGGTCAATCAGAGTTCATATGCCCGAATTATGGATGGATCAGTATTATTATGATCGATTGGAAACAAGGCCTATCATCGATACTGTCAAAATTGGACCAAGCTTCGATCGAGAATGATTAACGAGGTTCGATAAGGCTACACTTCGAATTTCAGGTCAATCGGAGTTCATATGCTCGAGTAATGGATGGATCAATATTCGTATGATCAATTGGAAACAAGGCTATCATCGATACAGTCAAAATTGGACTAAGCTCCAATCAAGGTGGGATCGATCGAGAATGATAAATGAGGTTCACTAAGGCTACACTTCGAATTCCAGGACAATCGGAGTTCATATGCTCGAGTTATGGATGGATTAATATTCGTATGATCGATTCAAAACAAGGTTATGATCGATACCATCAAAATTGGGCCAAGCTCCAATCAAGGTGGGATCGATTCAGAATGATAAACAAGATTTGAAAATGATACACTTCAAATTTTAGGTCAATCGGAGTTCATATGCTCAAGTTATAGATGGATCAATATTCGTACGATCGATTGGAAACGAGGCTATGATCAATTCCATCAAAATTGAACCAAACTCCAATTAAGCTGGGATCGATCGGGAATGATAAACAATATTCGGTAAGGCTACACTTCAAATTTCAGCTCAATCGGAGTTCATATGCTGAAGCTATGGATGGATCAATATTCGTGAAAAATTGGCCCGTATCGATGCTCTCGTATCCATCACTATGAATACCAGACGATGGATACCAAGTGATGGATACCAGATGATGGATATCAGAAGATGGATACGAAGTGATGGATACCAGCTGATGGATACGAAATGATGGATACCAGCTGATGGATACTAAATGATGGACATCTGATGATGGATACCAGATGATGGATACCAAGTGATGGATACCAGCCGATGGATAAGAAGTGATGGATACCAGTCGATGGATAAGAAGTGATGGATACCAGCTGATAGATACAAAGTGATGGATACCATCTGATGGATATAAAGTGTTGGATACCAGCTGATGGATACCAGCTGATGGATACCGAGTGATGGATACCAGATGATGGATACCAGCTGATGGTTACGAAGCGATGGATACGAAGTGATGGATACCAGATGATGGATATAAAGTGGTGGATACCAGTTGATGGATATGAAGTGATGGATACCATCTGATGGACACGAAGTGATGGATACCAGATGATGGATACGAAGTGATGGATACCAGTTGATGGATATGAAGTGATGGATACCAACTGATGGGTACAAAGTGATGGATACCAGATGATGGATACGAAGTGATGGATTTCAGATGACGGATACAAAATGGATACTAGATGATGGATACAAAGTGATGGATACCGGATGATGGATATCAGAAGATGGATACGAAGTGATGGATACCAGATGATGGGAAATAAAAGATGGATACGAAGCTATGGATATCGGATGAGGGATCCGAAGTGATGGACACTAGCTGACGGCTGCAGAGTGATGGATACTAGATGATGGATGCAGAGTGATGGATACCAGATGATGGATATGAAGTGATGGATACCAGCTGATGGATACGAAGTGATGGCTACGAAGTGATTGTTACCGGCTGATGGATATGACGTGATGGATATGAAGGACTTGGCATTATTGTCTTTCACCATGATTGATCCCAGCCTAATCGGAGCGATTCCTGATCGATACGAAATTGATATAGATCGACCGGGGATCGATCCCAAACCACCTTGGATCGATAATGTTGGCCCACCTGCGCATGAGAAAGGGTATGCCGAGTTTTGGGGCAGATTTTTCCAGTCTACTCCTATAAATAGCAACTCCGTGGCAACTAAAAGAGTGGATTTTTATCTTCTAGCTTAGGGAAACTCTGTCATTTTTGTTTTTTGATTTCAAAGGTTTGTAACTGTAATCACAACATAAAAGGAATAAAAGGATCAATTCAAAGTGGACATAGGCCAGATATAGCCGAACCACAATAAATCTTGTGCCTTCTCTTACTTTCTTTCCTTTTAATTTTTTTTACTTCTTCATTTTTACTCTCTGCATTATCTGGAACTGAGTGTTTGATATTGAGGATTCGTGTGTAAAGACTGTTGCTTTCATTAGGTTTGGGGTTTATGACTGTTTTTGGCGCAAACACTTTGGTGCTTTCACTAAAAAAGACTAGCACCCTCTACATCAGATTTGGAGTTCAGATTTCGAAATTTAAAGGATTGGATATAGAAGGAGCCATGGTTAGGCCATCAACAAAGAGACAAGTGACAGAAAGGAGTCAGCATGAAGGTAGTCAGGAGGCTTCCTCAGAAGTAAATCAGACCTTAGTTTTCATCACCAGAGATGAGATGGAGATGATGATGGATGCTATACAAGAAGGATTATTGAAAAGGTAGGAGGAAATTATGCATAACCTTCTCAAACATTTTGGATAGGCAGGAGCAGCAGGAGCTGTTAGAGTTCAGATCTACGAAGCTGGAATAGAAGGACTCAACAGGCAATCAGGTGGCGCAGCTCAACAGAACGTAGCCCCCATTCAGCACACAACTACCAATATGGATGGATCCGGACTTGGGGGCACACCACCACGCAATGATAGACCAATCCATGGAGGGATTCTAGGTGACACCGCTCAACATGGTGCAGGCAGGAGCATGAGAGAACGTGATGAAGAGTATGTACCAGAATTCTCTCAAGGACTTGGGGGCAATCCTTGGTGGACAACACTAGATTAGTTGAGATTATTAGGCGAACTATATGTGGAGGTCTGACGAACAGAGATCTGGAAGGGGTGAACAGGAGTCCGTTTACCCGTGACATCATGATGGCTAGGAATCCACCAGAGTTCAAGCTGCCTACTTTGGAAGTATATAATGGTAGGACCAATCCTAACGATCATTTGGTGAGGTATACAAGACACATGGAAGTGCAGGGGGCATCAAAAGAGATTATGGCACAATGTTTCCCCCTACACTTGATGGATATACCTGCTATGGGGTTCAGGCAGTTGGAAAACGGATCTATTAGGATATGGATAGAATTGGTGGACAGGTTTGTGAGGTAGTTTTGGGTTCATATCGAGAGGCCGAAGAATGTGATGACACTGATGTCGGTGAAATAGAAGACAAGAGAGTCACTCAGGGATTTCCTAACTCGGTTTAATGCAGCGGTTGATCGATTGAGTCCATCAATTGTTCTAATGGTGATAGTGTCAGGAGTCGGAGACAACTCGGATTTCAAGATATCATTGATACGGGATCCACCAATGGAGGAAATTCTTTCATGAGGCCAAAATATTCCTTAGGTAGGAGGATGCACATTTGGATATGAAACCAAAGGAAGTAAACATGGTCAAGGATGGAGAACCATCCGGTGAAAGCTCGGGAAAGGATAAGGATAAAGGGAAGAGGAAGTCGGATGATGATTCTGGTTGGGCATGGAAGCGCTGGGGAGAACCAAAATTTTCCACTTACACAGGACTGAATGAGAAAAAGGAAAGGATTTACATGGAAACTCAGGATTGCCTTCCTTACCAAAGATTGACAAGGAAGGAACCTTCGGAACGCAAGAGGGAATCCGGAAGGCACTGTCTCTTTCATGACCTTGATAAGCATGATACTAATAGTTGCAAGCATCTAAAGGATATAATCATGGAGCATATAAGGAGTGGTCAGTTGTAGTAGTACATCGAGACTCGAAATGTGGCAATGGAACAGGAACAGCCACTGCCTACCCCCAAATAACGACGGTAAAAGGCCTGGGAATAATGGTCAGTTGGTCATCAGCTGATCAGGGTGGTATGAAATAAGTAGCAAACTCCGGGAAGACGATTAAGCCACTTACTCATGTACAGCAACAAAGATAGCCCCTAGGCGTGCTCTGAGATGATGATAAACCATGATGCCCTAGTATATGAAATCTGCTTTCCTTTTTGTTTGGACGTTTTTTTTTGCTTGGTTTTGGAGTTTTGTTTGGACTCTTGGTTTTGTTGATTTTCTGGTCTGGATTTTGTCTCAGATGCTAGTTCTTTAGTTTGGTTTGGATTTTTGATATGGATTTCTGGTTTGATTTGGATTCGGATTGGATTTTGATTGGGTTTTTATTTGGTTTTATGTAAAAGGTCGTCAGGTATGGATTATGTCTGGCAAGGGATAAGTCGCTTTGTCCGAAAATGGCAAATCGACTTATTTCGAGTCACAAGTATAGCCTATGCTCTACAAGGGTTTGGACAGACCAGGATTCGACCTAGGACTTAGGTACCATATTATATGTCTATTATTATAACAGGTCGTCGAGTGTGGATTATGCTTGGCAAGAACCCGTAAAGGTTATGGATAAGATGATGTGGCTATGGATGGAATATGGACTTTGGTTGTTGGATTTAAAGCTATTCAGAACATGCCTTCTTACCGTAAGGCATGTTTTAGGGGGAAAATGTTACCCCACCTTTTGGTCAAGGCCAGGATATCAATAAATTGGCTAAGAAGGGTGGATATTAGGATTGGAGATCGATTGGAAACAGGCTATGATCGATACAGTCAAAAATGGACCAAGCTCCAATAAAGGTGGGGTCAATCGGGAATGATAAGCAAGGTTCGGTAAGGCTACACTTCGAATTTCATTTCAATCGGAGTTCATATGCTCGAGTTATGATGGATGAATATTCGTATGATCGATTGGAAACAATGCTATAATCAATACCGTCAAAGTTGGACCAAGCTCCAATCAAGGTGGGATCGACCGGGATTAATAATCGAGGTTCGGTAAGGCTACAGATTGAATTTCAGGTCAATCGGAGTTCAAATGCGCAAGTTATGGATGGATCAATATGCGTATGATCAATTGGAAACAAGGCTATGATCAATACCAAGCTCTAGTCAAGGTGGGATCGATCGGGAATGATAAACGAGGTTCGGTAAGGCTACACTTCGAATTTCAGGTCAATCGAAGTTTATATGCTCGACTTATGGATGGATCAATATTCATATGATCGATTGGAAATAAGGCTATGATCGATACCGTCAAAATTGGACCAACCTCCAATCAAGGTGGGATCGATCGGGAGTGATAAACAAGGTTCGGTAAGGCTATACTTCGAATTTCAGGTCAATCGATGTTCATATGCTCGAGTTATGGAAGGATCAATATTCGTATGATCGATTCGAAACAAGGCTATGATCGATACCGTCAAAATTGGGCTAAGCACCAATCAAGGTGGGATCGATCGGGAATGATAAACAAGATTCGAAAAGGCTATACTTCGAATTTCAAGTCAGTCGGAGTTCACATGCTCAAGTTATGGATGGATAAATATTCGTATGATCGATTAGAAACAAGGTTATGATCGATACCGTCAAAATTGAACAAAGCTCCAATTAATTTGAGGTCGATTAGGACTGATAAACAAGATTCGACAAGGCTACACTTCAAATTTCAGCTCAATCGAAGTTCATATGCTCAAGCTATGGATAGATCAATATTCATGAAAAATTGGCCCGTACCGATGCTCTCGTATCCATCACTATGGATACCAGATGATGGATACCAAGTGATGGATACCAGATGATGGATACGAGGTGATGGACACCAGCTAATGGATACCAAGTGATGGATACCAGCTGATGGATACGAAGTGATGGACATCAGGAAATGGATACGAAGTGATGGATACCAGCTGATGGATACGAAGTGATGGATACCAGCTGATGGATACAAAGTAATGGATACCACGTGATGGATACCAGATGATGGATACCAGTTGATGGATACGAAGTGATGGATACCAGCTAATGGATACGAAGTGGTGGATACCAGATGATGGATACCAAATTATGGATACGAAGTAATGGATACCAGATGATGGGTATGAAGTGATGGATACCAGATGATGGATACGAAATCATCAGCATGCACTTGCAATCTCAAACTTGTATCGATTATATCTCACAAACTACACACTGGAATTTCACGAAATTTGGAGGCCAAGGACTTGGCACTATTATCTTTCACCATAATCGATCCCAGCCTAATCGAAGCGATTCCTGATCGATATGAAATTAATATGGATCGATCGAGGATCGATCATAAACCACCTTGGATCGATCATATAGGGCCATCTGCTCATGAGAAAAGATAATTTGAGTTTTGGGGTAGATTTTTCCAGTCTACTCCTATAAATAGCAACTCCATGGCAACTAAAAGAGTGGATCTTATTCTTCTAGCTTGGGGAAACTCTACCATTTTTGTTTGTTTCTTTCAAAGGCTTATAACTGTAATCACGGTATGAAAGGAATACAAGGATCAATTCAAAGTGGACGTAGGCTGAAGATAGCCGAACCACTATAAATCTTGTGTCTTCTCTTACTTTCTTTCCTTTTAATTTTTTTTATTTCTTTATTTTTACTCTGTACATTTTATGGATTTGAGTGTTTAATATTGAGGATTTGTGTGTAAGCAGTAAGCACTGGTGCTTTCACTACATTTGGGGTTTATGACCATTTTTGGCGCAAACACTTCCGATGTGACAAAAGGTTATAACTGCTACTGCCATTACTTTGTTTTGAAACTTTCTGGTGTCGCCGAAGGGTTTCCATTATTTTATAAAGGTTTTACTTTAAACCTTCCAACCCAATCGAAAGGTTCGCCAGTTTTTAAAGTTATTTGTTTCTCCAAGGCTTTTGGAGGAAAGCTCTCGACTTAGGTGGTTACCCTTGTTTTGTGAAATATAACCAAAGGCATATGAAAGGTTGTTTGGATATCCCCGAAAAATTATATGAATATTTTCGAAAGGTTGCTTTAATAAAGACGAAAGGTTTTAAAAGATAAGTTTTCAGATTGTATTAAAGTTGAACCCAATCCACCTTTGAAAGGTTATGTTTTAAAGAGTTTAAGCATTCTAAAGGTTTATTTCCGGATCTATTTCGAAAGGTTTTGAAGGAAAGATTTTCCAAAGGTTTTTCTAAGGAAATGACTTAAAGTAATTTTAAAGAAGGATGTCTAAAGCTTATGACTCTCGAAAGGTATGTTTTGAATGAATTCGAAATATTTATTAAAGATTTTTGAAAGGTTAAACATTGAAATTGAATGAGACAATTTCAAAGTATGAAAAGAGGTTCTTTCAAATCGTAAAGTGTTTTCATCAACCAAGTTTTAAATAAAGAATATATATCTAACATGGTAATATGATTTGAGTAGAGTATAAAGACTTATTTCTTTTCCTTATTCGAAGTTTAATTTAAAGGTTTAAATCATTTTGAAATTGTTTCAAGGAAAATTATGGGAAGGGATCCTAAAGCATGAATGACTTAGATATTGGAAAACCAGATGGGACTAGTATGGGGTCACTCCATGTACATTAGCTTGTAGCCCCAACTGATTGTTGTCCAAAATTCCAGTGTGTAGGGCTTGGTCACAGGTAGACTAAAATTATGATTACACACCGAAAGGAACATATGTTGTATACAGATAGGTTATTGGTAAGCCTGGAAAACCATTAAGCTCGGTAGAACCTGGGAGATGATTAAGTTAAGGACGGACCGTCCAAAAGAAAGAGATTTAATTGATAGTTTAGGACAAACTGTCCTGATGGGAGTTGTTAAATAGATAAATAAGGATAGACAATCTAAATATAAAAAATTTAATAGATGTTAGGTAAATTTTGTTAATGATTATGATTATGTTATCTGATAGGCTCGAGTCAGCCAAAGGTTAAACGTTAATTGTGTTTGAACAAAAAGTTCATTATTACTTGATATTTATGTTTGTTTACATAATGTATGTTTTATGAGATTAACCATTGTGAATGTAGGTGCATAGTATACAGTTATATGAAAAGATTTGCAAAGATATATTTTAAAAGAAGTTAGTGAGGGAAAACCCGTTCCAACATGCGGCGTGGTCCACTTAACATAATTAAACCGGGATGTGTAGTATTATTCATACCAGACTTTCTGTCTGACTCGAAGTTTATGCTTTCCCCTTAAACTCTCGAATACTCAAAACTAATTTGAGTAGATTGAGAGTTATGGATCTTTTGATGCTTTTAGGTTGTTTAACGAATAAGCTACCGAAGGATGCAGGAGGCAATAGATAGCAATTTAGGAATTGTTGCTTTTTATTTATGTTTGAAGAATTTCCACTGTGTTATGATGTATTAGGTCTTATATGACCATTTGACTCAGATCAGTCGAGGGGGTATCTTCATATATCGCTCTCGACGTAATTTGTAATAACTATATTTATTCAGTGCCTGAGAAAACGTTTGGGTTATGTTACGTGAATATGGAACAAGTTTTATTTGGAAATGTAATGAAGTAAATATGTGTTTTTTAAATTTGTGTCTTATTTCATATTCAATTGCTTCTGATATTACTGATACCATTAACATATTTGTACTTGTCGCAAAAAGATAATACTATAGATGACTGCAGCATCTGTAGGCTTAGTTTTTGGCCTCTAGATAGGGGATGTTACAATTGTTAAAGGAACAAGTTAATTGATCTCATCTTATTTGATCCCGTCAAGAGTTATCACAATTGATTAATTCCAAACTCTGGGAGCCTATTCAGACACATTGATATCAATCAGTTTCACTATGTAATTAGCATACAATGCGATAGCAAACAAAAATGCAGAAGAAGCCTGAAACTTTATTCATTAAATGGAAAGGAACAACATAAACTGTCTTATTACATATTGGAAAAATCAAATGCTAAAGCAAGCTTTGAAATAAATACAACTGAAATGTAAAGGTAATAAACTAAGTAAAATAGCATCGTAAATATTCTCTATTCCACTAAGCGTAATGCCATCAATAGTTGCAAGTTTGAAAGTTCCTTCTCCAAGCCTCTTTTCAATGACATATGGTTCTTCCCTAATTGGATTCGTATGTGAGGGGTAGGAAAAACTTGTTTCTGGGCGAAATCGCTGATTTCAAAGGTTCTCTGTTGAACTTTAGTGTTGTAATACATGGCGACTCGATGTCGGCGTGCAACTGCCCTTAGATCAGCTTTTTCGTGCTTCTCATCTATGAAGTCCAGAGATTCCAAGAGGAGATCTTGATTTCTTTTGGGATTGTAATAAGTTACTCGATGAGAAGAGACTTCGAGTTCAACAGGAATAACGACTTATGAACCATAAGCGGGGGTGAATGGAGTATGGCCAATCGCGGACTGATGAGTGGTTCTGTAAGCCCAAAATGCCATAAGGATTTCAGCCACCACTTTCCTCTAGCCTTCTCCAAACACTTCTTCAGAATTGACTTGATGATTTTATTTACAACTTTAACTTGTCCATTTGCCTGAGGGTAAGCGACCACTGCAAATCTCGTCTCAACACGATATCTTCGACAAAAGTCTTTAAATTCCACATTATCGAATTGAGTCTTATTATCCATTACAATAGTCCGTAAAAGACTGAAACGACATATGATGTTTTGAACGATGAAGTTGATTACTTTCTTGGTTGTGATTGTGACTAAAGGTTCTGCCTTAGCCCATTTAGTGAAGTAATCAACTGTCATAATAGCGTACTTCTCGCCACCATTAGAGATCGGTAAAGAACCGATAATGTCTATAGCCTACATAGAAAATGGTCATGTGCTGACCATTTGCATGATTTCTATCGACAGACCTCTTGGGACTTGTGCGTATATCTGGCATTTATCACATCATCTTACATAATCAATGGCGTTCGATTTACCGTTGGCCAATAGTACCCATAACGGTGTATTTTCTTTGCCACAGTTTTCCTCCTAGTGTGATCACCACATTTTCCTTTATGAACTTCTCTTAGAACACGCTTTATCTCACCATGAGCGATACACCAGAGTAGAGGGACTGAGAAACCTTTCCCGTACATAAATCCTTCTTGCATAATATACCGCGAGGGTTTGCGAAGGACTAGTCGCTTTTCATTTCTTTTATCAGGCAGGAATCTATGCCGTAAATAGTCTTTAATTAGAGTCATCCATGATTCCCTTTCAGATCTCGCTCCTAGTGTTTGGTCGATCTCCATCATGTTTATATTTGGGTTATTCAGTACATCGATTGGGACCAAGCCTCTCTGGTGTGCATCACCAGTACTAGCAAACTTTGCCAACTAATCAGCCTCTCTATTTTGATCATGGGGAATATGTGAAATTTCATAGTATTCAAATTCCATCAACAACTCCTGAACTCGGGTAAGGTATGGGGCAAGCCTTTGTCTATTAGCCTAATGTCTCCCCTAACTTGATACACCACCAAGTCGCAAAAGATTTCAAGTGATTTAATTCCAAGTTCCCTAGCAAGCTTAAGTCCAGCAATCAAAGCTTCATACCAGCCTCATTTTTTATTGCTGGGAAATCAAGCTTTAAAGCATTACACATTGATCGGTTTTCGGGAGTTATAAGTGCAATCCTAGCTATAGAGCAATGATCATTAGAAGCTCCATTAGGATATAATTTCCATTATAAGGTAGGTTTTTCACTATCTTTTGGAAGATCATCTTACACAGTAAACTCTACTATAAAGTCCGCCAATGCTCGACCTTAGATAGCTCTTTGAGGGAGATAAGAAATGTCGAACTAACTGAGCTAAATGTTCCATTTGACTAACCTCCTAGACGTCTCAAATCGCTGTAGCACTACAAGAAAAACCATTTATAGTTGCAAAAATCGGTGGCGTTTTATTGTAAATGCAACAAAAAATAGATTACCAAATAATATAAACGTGGCAAAAAATAATTCACGTTTCCCGCCACTAAAAAAAAGAGTTCGCGCGAACTAAATAAACGTAACCTATCATTTTACTCTCGTACTTAACAAAATTCTCGTCCCTAATTTGCTTTCTTCTACAAAAAAAAAAATTTCCCCTTTTAATCGTGTTAAATTTTCATCGCACTCAAGTATCATCGTCAACTCCGTCGTTTCCCCCTTACTCAACATCGAGCCGCGGCAGCCAGCAGATCTAGGTATAATTAGGTATGAATCTTTTAAATCGATTAGGTATATTTAGGTATGAATCTGTTAAATCGACTTTGTGATTCTATTTGGCTTTTATATGAATTTGAATGCGTCTTATTTTCGTATTTTTTCCTAAACTATCACTGAAATGGTTGATTTAACCCTAATTGCAATGATCTGTTGGGATATCTGCTTTGATTTCTTTGAGTATATGAATGTTCTGTTGAAGTGGTTCAGCGAATCAATGGTTGCTTGCTGAGAGGAGGTTGAGGTTGCATGTTTCGGGAATTTGGTGGGTTCAAGTAGCATTGATGGAGGTCGCGGTTTTGTTTGCGATTGGTATTGGCTGGCTGGATGGTTGAGAGTGGTAAATGTTGGAGCATAAATAGTCTTTTGTGGAGTGGCAAGCACTGGAAATATGTCAGTTGTGTGGATGTGAGGTAGTGAAGAGGAGGCGGTGAAGTTGACGGTTGGTTTGGTAAGAGGGGACGAGGCTGGGGGAAGGATGTGAGTATATGTTCGTAAGGAGTGGTAGAATATCAGAGGGCAAGTTGATGAATGTTGCGTGAGTCTCTGGTAGTTTGCTGCAGAGGCTGGGTTGTTGATGTTTTGTTGAGTTGTAGTATGAAGTGCAGTTGCGAACAGGTTGCAGGTTGGAGAAATGGGAAGGAGGATGGTCTGTGGTTGCTTGGGGTTTGTAGTTGGAGTGGTTATTGTTGTAGTGTGTGAATATGGTGCAGTTGGTTGTATCAGTGCAGTAGTCAGTAGGTTGTAGAATGGTTATTGAAGCAGGCTACAGGAATGTAGACAAGTGGATATTGTCTTTAGTGGTATGCATGAATGTGGTGTGTATGAGATGAAAGTGGGTATTGTTATAGGCTGGTATGAAACTGTGTTGTTGTGAGGAGTGAATGAATTGTTTAATAGTGGAGTGGGGGAGTGATTGCAGTGTTGAAGTATATTTATGGAAGTGGTTGAATTAAACAATGTTGTGAGAAGTGGTAAAATAGGAGGATTGAGTAGTATGGTGATGAGAGGTTGCTGCGTTTTTTGAAAGTTGCAGCAATGTGTGGCAGCGGAAATGCACCGGCGTTTGTTGGTGATAGGTGGGAGGAAGTTTGGTCAGTGGTCTGTGTGTAATGGTGAAGTGCAGAGATTTGCAAAAGTTTTGTTGAAGTGGAGTGACTGGAATGTTGTTTGTTGAAGTGGAGCGTTTGTGGATGGATTAACAAAGGAGGGGCAGATAGCTGTAACTGTTATGCAGCAGTTTGGAGGGTTATGACTTGGTCAGTTATGTGTGGGTAGGAGTGTGGTGTTATGCATGGATTAATTATAAATACATGTAAATCTGAGGTTAAATGCAAAATATAAGTGTAAAATTTATATTTTCGGAAAAGTATTCTTTACCTTTGTCTACTAAACCACCATGGTTATATGCAGTAGTGCCACAAGTATTTGTACTTCAACATCTAGTTATTTTTTTGATTACAACAAATAACCAATTTATACGTCGAATTACAAATCTGTTCATCATCTCAAGGCTTTTAGGCCTGCTTGTTTGGTTTGCAAACTGCCACATCTCTTTTCAGCTACATGTTGATGATATTTAAGTGTTGTTTGTTAATATTTATCGTTGCTTATTGTTTACATGTGCTTATTGGTTTATACTGTGTTTTCTGTCACTTGCAGAAAAATATGTCTACAACATCTGTACGTACCCGCTTGCAGAGAAAGGCTGAAGAACAAGCAGTCAAAGGTAAGAACAAACAGTCAAAGCGAAAACGTAAAGTTCCACTAGTATAAATGAAATAAAAGAACAATCAGACAATGCTAAGAAGCAAGCCACTGTTCACAATAAAGAAGACGAACAACCACTAGATGATATCCCCTCTGACCCAAATGAAGGACTCCGCTCAGAAAATGAAACCCGTCCTGAACAAACTGCTGATGCCGAGCTGGAAATTAGGAAACAAAGTGAAGCTGAAATCGTAAGTACATCTCGAAAAAGAGGCGGTAGAGGTCCAGCAAAAGCAAAAAGACTCTCGTCATGCAGTCAGGATCGAATTGAAGTTGAGTTCAATGATCTAGGTATACCAGTAGGGCAAGGGTCGGTATATTTAACCTCTTTTCTTGGACCGCTTGTGCGGGAGCAGGTTCCATACACCATTGATGATTGGAGGAATATTAGTGATGACTTAAAAGAAGTTTTGTGGCAGTCGGTTCTGGTATGAAGTAGGCATCTATTATTTAACATTCTGACTCTAATATGTTTTGAAAATGACTTCTAATATTGCATGGTCTTGCCAATTATAAATTGAAATTGCCATCTAATAACTTCTGGATAAATTGAAAAATAGTTCTTGCCAATTATAAATTGAAATTGCCCTTTAATAACTTCAGAAACCTTTCAGATTTAATTAAATCTGTCGTATTTAAATTAAATAAATTTTACTAATATCATGTTTTGATGTATTGTTGCAGATTAGATTTAAATTGGAAGAGGAATGGCAAGGAAAAGCTATATTTCAACAAATGGGAGTACTTTGGAGATCGTCAAAAAGCAAATTGGTTCGAAAATTTGCAAAAAGCGGAGAACGATGAGGAAAGACTTAAAATGAAACCTACAAACATAAAAAGCATAACCGATTGGAGGAAGTTTGTGAAGGCGAAAACAAGTCCGGAGTTTAAGGTAAATCATTCCTACTGAACTCGTCTGGCATGTTTCTGCAAATCCATCTACATAGTTAGCAACCAATAAATTTCTTTAGAAGTGAAGTCCAAGTGTTGGTGGATGCTGAGGGTTCCTGTTTAGGTATTAGCTGCAGGAACCTATGACAGTACAAAATACAAATGCGTTATGACAAGCACAGGAACATTTTAAATGAAGTAAAAAAAAACTTTGCAAGTTAGTTCAATCTATAAATATTATTAGTAGATATGGAATGTTGTATATGTCACTGAGTTATCCAGCATTAATAATACCAAATAAGTATATGACCATGATGAATTGATTTTCAAATAAATTGCAATCCTCACCATACATATTTACCCTGCATTATAAATATTAGATAGTACTTTCTTTTATGATTTTGGTTGTTAAATTCTAGCATCTTTCAACATTTTCAGCAAAAAAGTGAGAAATATTAAGCCCTTAGGTACACACAAATTCCGCATACAACCGGTCGTAGGGGAATGGCTAGAAAGACCGAAGACATGGTAAGTTAATTAACTATAGCATTATTTAACATTGTTTTATACCTGTCACTTTATTAATTTAATGTTATTCTATTTTTAGAAAAAAGAAAGTGTAGATCCATCGTCCATAAGTAGAGCTGATGTGTGGATTAGATCCCACATTAAAAAAACTGGTGAACCAGTGAACATGGAAGCTAGGAATACTATTGTAAAATTATTTTTAATTTTATTGGTATATTTTTTTTTTGAAACTATGATATTTTTACCATTGTACATTATTTATGTGTATTTATTTATATAGGAGGAGATCAAAAAATATGGTAGCCTATCCCAATCGGGCTCGTCACAGACTGATATTGGAAAAGATGCTCTTGTACATGTACTGGGACAAGATAAACCGGGACGGTTAAGGGCATTGCGTAGGGGTTGCACTTTAACCAAGCTAGCTTTGGCCCAGTCCAAAGATAAACAAGTGTCTCGATGTCGAGAGGAAATAGCAGAATTGAAGGGAATGATACAGACTCTGATGGACCAAAAGGTAAATTTTTGGAAATTAATTTATATTCGTAAAATATTAATTTATATTCGTGCTTCGCTGCAGGGTAAAGAAAGTTCGAGAAGGAACTCACCTGATTCGGTAAAAATAATATTTATATTACTCAATAAATCAAATTTATATTTTAATTTTTTAATCCAGTAATTGATTTAATTTTCGGTTGATTAATTGTAGAGCGACGACGAAGTATGTTTGCTGTTGAATTGGGATGGAACCTCTGGAGTTGTTGCCCATGGGAGGCTGTTGTCCATGGACCCAGATGGCGTTGTCAATGGCATTCGTCTGGGACCAAATGCCGGGAGCGTTGTTATAGATTCAGTGGATAAAGCAGATACTTATTTATGGAGGCCTACACCTGAAATGGCAGTCTTAGCAGACGCTAAGAATAAGGTAGTTGCTTGGCCATCAGTTTGCATCAAGGTCCCGCTGCGAACAGGTTGAAATGTTGTGCAGCCAGTACGGTAATTTTTTTCACGTTAAGTATATTAGTGTAATATGCTGCGAGCTTATTGATGTCTAAAATGCAGCGAGCACACCCCCCATCTGAATAAAAATTTAACACATATTTTTTGTTTTTGTATAGCATACTAAAGTCTTGAATTTCACTTCTCATTTTTAGAGTATCAGCATCATCGAAGACACTTGCAAGATTTACGGTTGGACTGAGGGTGAAGGTGCAATTGCCGAAGGAAGAATCCATGCCACTGATCCAAAATATAATGTTAATGGTATTCCACTCGGTCCGTCTGCTATTGTGATTTGGGTGGACAAAGTAGTAAATAAAGATGCTTATTTTTGGCGACCCACATCTGATATGTCATGCATTGGAGATGCAGTTGGTATGAAAATAGCATGGCCAAGATCAAAAGTAGAAGCTGATCAAGAAAAACTAGATGAGAGTCGTGATGATACTGAAAATGTTGTGAATTCTCCCATGAAATCCGCACATATGGTCATGAATAAATCGCAAAATGTAAGTATTAATTTTCAAATTTGAAGAAGTTAACTGTGTATGAAAGTTTATGTAATGTGCATGTATACATTGTGCATAATAATCTCTTTTCTTTCAGCCAATTTTAACCATGCAAAAGGATGCCAAATGCCAGTTGATCGATTTGGGTGGAGCAGACGTAGTGGCGGAAGGAAGTATTGCATCAATTGATCCGATAATGATGGTCCATTGTCGTCCACTGGGACGTAATGCTGTAAAAGTTTGGATTGAACTGGTGATAGTTCCAGATGCAGAGATATGGAGACCAACATCGGGTCTGACGTGCATGGATGATTGCTTTGGCGTTCCCATAGCTTGGCCAATGGAAAAAATCATTATTAAGTCAAAATGAAAGGTATATAATTTTTTTTATATATACATTAGGAATGCTAGCAGCTAAAGTGCAGATATATTTTTGGTAAACTAATAAAAGTACATAAGTAGGGGTGTTATATTCGAATTGTGATTGAATGATTGTGATTGGTGAGGAGTTATGTATGGATTGTGGTGGAATGTTAGTGATGCAATATCATATCTACTTAAGAACTTTCTCTATCATATAAAATATCTCACGCATATTCACTTTAACAGGATTCACTCATTCTTCTTCTGGAATTAATTAAAACCTATTATTGTCATTTTCTAAATTAAAAATAAAATCCAAGAAATTATTATAAATTCTGATATTCGAGCATGTTCATTAAGACACTCTTAGGCTTTTCTGGCACAAGTCCATCTACCGTGTTACTAGGTTTTGGGCCCTGTGTCTCGTGCGTAATCTAAGATAAGAAAAACAGTGGAAGGAGACAGAGTGGAACGTGGTTTACAGGTGAGTGTTACCACTCACAAACCTATGGCAAGCCGATTTTGTTTTGTGTTTTCCCAAGTACTATGGTGTTTGAGAATGTGTGCATGCTAGCCTGCTAGGTATATGTGTTGCTACTGCCTTGAATTTCTATGTGCATGAAGAGAGAGTGTGTGTGTTTTAGTGTTTTGTATTGGTGTGCATATAGGTGTGTGTTGCCTGGAGTATATGTGTGCTTACGTATGATCTGTGTTTTTGTGTGTACATATGAGCGTGTGTGTTGATTAATTTGTATGTGTGTAACCTGTAGGTGCGTGCACGATTTTGTATATATGCGCTAGTGTGTTTATGAGGATGTGTGCTTACCCAGCTGTGTGTATGTGAGTGTGATTGTGTTAACATTATCATCTGTTTACTCAATATCATACTACTGAGTAAACAGATGATAATTTAAACACAGTATCTAGCACGAATAATTTTATTACGGTACATTAGCATAAAGTAGCGAGAAACTTATAGCAAGTAAATTCCTAGTTATAACTAGAAGTGTTGGATGTGCCATATTATTCACTAATTAATTTTTTATATATATAAACCTTATCTTAAGCGGTTAACTATCATTTAAGGCCATGTAACCATGATTAAGCAATGTGTGTTCTGCATTGTGTTGTGTGTGTGCATTCAAATGCTATATGTTTATGCGTGAGTGCATTTGTGTCTGTGTGTCTATATATATAGTGTTATGTATTGTAAGAACTGTTGTGTTTATATTGAATGGATGTTGTGTGTGTTTGTGTGTTGTCTTCATATATTTGAGTTTCAGTTTTGTTGTTGTGTATCTCACATGCATGGGGTGTATTATTGTGCTTTTTGGTGTTTTAGACTTGTTTAATTGACCGTTACACTGTTACAATACTCTTACTATATCATATCATGTCCATTTTGTAGAATTGATTTCATTTCTTTTATGCGTAAGTACATCCCTATTTA
The DNA here is from genome assembly GCA_030765085.1 of Allium cepa. NCBI lineage: Eukaryota > Viridiplantae > Streptophyta > Magnoliopsida > Asparagales > Amaryllidaceae > Allium > Allium cepa. The sequence goes on from CM060941.1 coordinate 9,797,591, forward strand.
TCTATGCAAGTTTTAGTAATTTATATTTTTAAAATACATATGTCTGTATATTTATTCAAATATTACTTTAGTATAATTGATTGTGAGGAGTTATGTATGGATTATGGTGGAATGTTAGTGATGCAGTTTTATATCAGGTTTTGTTTTCTCACTTTTTTGTTCTGTTCTTTGTTTACAGGTAGTTCAGGTTTTGAAGACATCAGCAATGACAGGTAGTTCAGGTTTTTATGGTGTTTCAGGTTTTGCTCGGTACTTTGGTTATTTTAGATGTTTATTTCAGATGTATATGTACGGTTATGACACTGATGGTAGTTTGGTTATAACACTTATGGTAGTTTGGTTGTGTATGTGTACGGGTAGCTTTTTGTCGACACCTATGTATGTGGATGTATGAATGTCTATGTATCTTGTGGATCTTCAATGTGTATACATATTTTGTAGTTGTTTAATATATTGTGTTCAAAAGTGTATGTGCTTGCGTATTCTGTTATTATATAATTGCATGCTAGATTAGTGGTAAATCTGGAGTAGGAGGTGGAGGGAAACAAACACTACCGGATATTATTTATTTTGGTAGCGTTAAAATGTCGCTACAAAAGAGTGATTAAAAACTCAAGTACACTTATGCTGGCGTTTATTAAGCGCTACAAAATAGTGATTAAAAACTCAAGCACACTTATGCTGGCGTTTATTAAGCGCTACAAAAAATGTATATTACGCCATGAAAAGGTAACGTGGAGGAGAAAACCCTTTCGGTGGCGTTAAACAGGCGCTACAAAAAATTTAGATAACGCCATAAAAAAGTATCATGGAGGAGAAAACCTTTTCGGTGGCGGTAAATAGGCGCTACAAAAAAGGAATTCTATGGTGTTATAAAAACACTATCAAAAAAAATTGGTAGCGTTTAAAAAAGTGCAACTAATACTCGAGGAGGCATGTTTTTTCGTAACGATTATTCAAACGCCACTAAAAATACTTAGTCGCGGTTTTTGGACGCTACAAAAAATCAGTTTTCTTGTAGTGTTGGATCTGTCGTAATGGCGGTCGATGTAAATATTGATCAGATGTGCTTAGTAGTACGGACGAAGCTTCCATAATGCAATTAGCAAGCAGTATGCCAATATCCCTATTTTTGGATAGTTCCTTTCTGCTCCTTTTAATCGTTTACTGATGTAATACACAGGCCTCTAGATTCGATTCTACTTACAAATCAAGGCGGCACTTATAGAGTGTGCTTATACAACCAAATAAATGTACAACTCCTCATGATCTATCATCCACATACACTTCCATTGTTTTTTCTATTTGATCTTTATACATCCTGTTAACTGAGCGCTGATAACTTGCTCCAGCATTCTTCAAACCAAATGGCATTACTACATAACAGTACAGCCCAACATCCATAATAAAACTGGTGCGTTCTTGATCGGGGATATGCATCAAGATTTGGTTATATTCGAGTATGCATCCATAAAAGATAGCAATTCATGTCCTGCGGTTGAATCAACTAGTTGGTCAATCCTTGGAAGGGAAAAACAGCCTTTTGGACATGCTTTGTTCAAATCTGAATAATCAGTGCATGTTCTTCATTTTCCATTCGCCTTGTTCACAAGTACGAGATTAGATACACATTCAGGGTAGAGGGCGTCGTGGATAAACCCATTGACTTTTATTTTATCCACCTCCACCTTGAAAGCAGAAGATCTCTCCGGATCCATGCCGCGTCTTTTTTGCTTCACCGAAACATCCTTCGGGTCAGTGTTCATTGCATGGCTTGCAATGGCAGGTGAGATTCCACACATGCCAGAATGAGTTCAAGTGAATACAACTAGATTCGCATAGAAAAAACCATCAAGTTCTTTTATTATCGGGGGGTTGAGCTATGACCCAATCTTCAGTATTTGTGATGGGTCATCTTGCTTACGGTGATATCATTTTTCATTTTAGTAGGTGCAGCCTTGGCCTTATTGGGCTGTTCTTCTTCATCTCTTGGATCTATATCTCTATAAACCGACTATGGTGCCCGAGCCAAGGCTCAAGCGCTGATGTCAATCTTCGGTAGTTTGGATGCGGACAATCTTGTCCACACTCTTTACCTTTTCTTTGCGCTGAGCTTCCCTCAACTCAGCTACATAATAGGCACGTCCATTCTCCTGATCGCCATGAACTTATCTTGCACCATTATCCATCGAAAACTTCAAAGTTAAACACCATGAGGCAAGAGTTGCCTAGAATCCAGCCAGAGCTAGTCGGCCTAGAAAAACATTGGACCGAGAGTTAACATCTAATACAATAAATGGTAAGATTTGCACTCTTTTTCATTCACCTTCTTCCAATTCAACAGGTAATTCCACGTAACCAACAGCCTAGGTCGTAACACCATTAAAACCATGAATACGAGCTTTATATGGTTTTAAGTCTTTGGCTTCCATTCTTATCTGATCATATGCTTTTTGAAGATTATATTCACTGAACTTCCATAATTAATCAAAATCCTTCTCACTAATGCAGGACCAATCATAGATGAAATGACCATCGGGTCAATTATTGGGGCCTCTACTTTGTCTGCATCCCTACTTCTAAACACCATCTTCCATCGTGCGTTATGTTCTGCCAGAGCTCCATCTTCCGTATTTGAAAAGCATTCAAAATCTACATACCTAATCGCACTAGTATAGTGCTCCATCTCTTGCCAATTCCTGTTTGCATGGTGCGGTCCTCCAGCTATCATATTTATCACCAGTCTTCCACTGGTCCATGCAGGCTCCGCAGCCCAATGCAAAGCCTGTCCTCGATTGGGGTTAGATGTCCCCTGCCGACGATCCTGCAGGTTTTTCACAAACTATTGCAATCTACTTTCCCAAATCAGTTTTTCTATAACAACCTGGAGATGCCTGAATTCATTTATATTGTGCCCATAACACTCATGAAACCGACAATATTTCCTAATCATCTTTTACTTCTCTGTTAACTCCTTTGGAACTGGCTTCCTATATTGCATGGTATTGCAAGTGGATAGATAAACATTCTTCAGGGACGTTTTTAACAACATGCAATTGTCATTCAATCGAATCCTAGGTTTTTATCTCTCAGAACCATCTTCCGCTCTCGATTCCTATCTCCATCTCTCTTTTGCTAATTCAGCTTATTCTGAACGTTTACCTGGACTTCCTCAAAACTATCATCGGTCTGTTTTATTGCAATATTACTCTATACAGCTTCCCCACTCGGTCCCGCAGTGTTCTTTTTTCTGGAGGACCTGGATTCCTCCTTTCTTAAAAAATAAGCTGCCATTGAATAGAAGTGATCTAATGGGGCGGGCGGTTTTCCAACCAACTAATCGTCAAGTCCAGATTCTGTATCAATCCCTCTCGTTCACGGCTATAAGTATAGCATGATCATTTGGAATACTAACCTTTGTGGCAGCGGTATGAAATCTCTCTAAATAGTCCTTCAACGTTCTCCTGGAGCCTAGATCATGTGGGAAAGGGACATCACATCTTTTGGATGATTCGCATGCATTCAAAATTGCTCCACAAACTTGGTTGCGAACTCACCGAATCTCAAAACTGATCACAGGGGTAGTCGCACGAATCACATGGTTGTTATCCCGGATAGAGTTATGGGAAAGCATCCACACTTGGTCGCATCATTGTCTTGCGTAGAATCCATCAGCTATTCGTATCTTATAATATGTTGCCTGGGGTTGGTTTTTCCCTCGTAGGCAGGATTTGATGGCATGCTGAATCTTCTCAAATATTCTGCATGTATAACATTGTCAGTAAATGGGGTATGGCTTCTTGAAATTCCTAATCATTGTTAGTCAAGCCATGGTTCTCTCTCACCAATTGTCTGACCATTGTTGACAAGTCCGGCGTTTAGATGGATGGTGCCAAGTGATGGTCTCGCTCCACCTCACGTGAATGGTCCGGCCGATGTCTATGTTGTGTTTCATGCCTCCTTGATTCACCATCCTCTTGATGCGCACCTTGAACATTTATCTCGTCGTCATTCATGCGGGGTACAAGGTCAGCATTCGATCGAAATCCACCATCCAAGCTTCTGGGAATAACTCAGCACGATTCCCCAAGTGTAATGGGGGAATCCCTCCTATGGAGGAGGGATCGGTACCGATCCATAGGGAGGGATCGGTACCGATCCATAGGGAGGGATCAGACCAGTTGGTCTTTGCAGACCATATTGGTCTACCAATCGACGCTCCGAAGTTTCTACATGACCTCCTTCAACCCTGCGATGCCTATGCCTGTGGTATTCATCCGATAAGCTTGAACTTTCCAATGCCGAATAAGGAGCGGTATCCCTTCTATCCTTCCCACGTTGTTGCTAAGTAATCTGGTTCATCAGGCTAATACTAGTCTGAATTTTCTGACTTATTTGTCGATGGCTTTCCATCAACTATCTCACTATATTATGAAACTCAACTCTGGCTATAGAATCAGCAGGGTTTTGAATTTCAACTGGATCAGCATTCAAATTTGTATGTTGATTGCTTGGGCCTCCTTACTGAACGTTAGTAGTCTCATTTCCATCCATATTATGAGAAGTAGATCTAGTACGTCTCACCATTATTGATCTCCTTACTTAGATTTTAGAAAATCTGAGTAGTATAAGTAACTTTATGAAGATATTACGGATCTCCTTTGGGGGATTTACCCAATCTAGTAGCAACAAAGGGGATCCTAGCTAGCTGAGAATCAGGTTCTCAGTGAAAACAACAAAATGTTTGCAACTAAATTGTTCACGAATACCCAAGAATTGATTTATGTAGAGAAGTAAATGAAGAAAATAAAAATAAAACCGAGGAATATGATAAACTAACATACTAATCAAAACAATAATCAGGAACACAGGAATTTATAGTGGTTCGGCGTTTTATGCCTACGTCCACGTTGAAGATTGTCTTTATTAATTCACTAAAATTTTGATTACAACAGCAAGAAGCAAGAAAAAACTTAATTACAATAAAGACTCAAGTAACCAGCAGCGAAAATGATTCTCAGAATGACCCCCAGGCCAGTATTTATAGGTGAACATGACCACCAATCTCTCTGAAACTTCGACTATAGGATCTTCTAATCCATGGGCCCACCAAAGGGGTTTCTAGGCTCAAATCCCAATAAAGGGGGATCAGTAACGATCCCTTCATTGGTCGATTTTTAGGCAGTGGTCTCTATGGTGGCTTCTCCATGCTTAAATATATTGGCTCTTCAATTTTGAAGTCATTTGGATCAACGGAGCTCCTGTTATTGCATGATCATTGATCTAAGATTGCTTATGCCATTGTCTCCTACCGATCCCTAGAGATGGTTGTATGCCGATCGTTTTTCCTTTATACATTTGGCATGCGATCCCTAAGGTCCATAAACCAAAACTACCATTTTCTAGCTATTTGGCTTTAATCTTAGCTTATACAAGACAAAAATTTAAGATCTAGTTACGATTGGAAATGCACTTTTGTTTTTTATCTTCATCCATAGATCCTTTACTTATATTTATTATGCCTTTCTTTCCAATTCATTTTCTTTGGACTTATAGATCCCAAGATATTGATCACTGAATGCAAGAATGCACTTGGCCTTTGACGTATGTCGATCCCTCCTTGGTGGCCTCAAATATGCCGATCCATCCATCTATGTCGAGCTCTTTCATATGCTATGATGATCCATCCATCTATGCCAAGCCCTTTTATATGCTATGTCAATCCCTTCCTTATGAGTTGAAGTATAACGTTCCAAGCCAACAAACCATGCCGATCCATCTACTTTCATCTACATCGATCCCTTTCTTGTTTCGACCATGCCAATCCCTTTTCTATCCAACCATACCGACCCCTATGGTACTACCAAACCATGTTGATCCCTTTCTTGTCTAAGCTAAAGTCCATATTTCAAGTATCTTGCATTGTTTATATACCAATTCCATCCAATTCTGGCTTTACAAAACCATTTCCCCTTGGTCGTTGTTCTTGACAACAGTTCAATCTATCATGTACAATCAGTTCAACTAACCATGTCAGGATACTGGGTAACGACATGAATATGTATGATAATTTCTGTTACCAATGCATAAGGAATACTTCTTACATGTTTCGTCTTATTTTAATAAGGTGTCATTGCATATAGTTTGGGATATTCCACTTTATCTTTTGTAGTTACTATAATAGACATCATTTACAAATCCACATCGAGTATCAAAACAACTAAGGCTGATTTTAACATAAGTAGATCTTAAAAATTAGCAACTTGTTGTTTCTTTATAGTTTAGAAATGTCAATGTCCTTTTAATTCTCTTTCTTATGAACACATGCTTCCTTTGAATTTTCATTGGCAATCAACTATTTGATATTTCTATTAAAACGCTTGTCCAATTTTGATGCTTTTTTGAATGATACTTTCGTATCCATTCTCGGATCATATTTGAAAACTCATAAACCCAATATCGCTCCATCGACTTCGAGATACGTTGGTTATTATTTGTAAATAATTTACTCTAAATAATTATTTAGAATTTTCTATTTCAACCCAATTAGTTAATATCAATATCAAAAAAGTATCGGTCAAGTACTGATATGAGTTAATTAAAAATATCATGATAATATCAGTAAAATATCGGATATATATAGAACATGCTATAAACGATATTGTACTGTGATACAATGTTATATTGATTTTAATTTTCTTAATAATCCGATCGATAATGTCAAATTACTATCAAAGATTAACTGCATAAAATTTATAGATTACAATCTATTTTCTGGGATATTCTATTAATACTAATCATAACATAGGCTCATAAAAACCGCAAAATTCGTATAATTTACATCTTTATAATTTTCTTCATTTTTATACTATATTCACTATTTCTTAAATCATGTAATCCTCTATATTACTTTCCCATTTTTCCATATTTATAATTTTTTCCATTTTCATTTTCACTTAATTTATCGAATAAATAATGTTGATTTGATACCGTTACTACTTTAGCCCATTCCTTATTGATATGTCAAATATATAACCTTACTGCTCTAGAACTTTTAGTTCTTGGTGCATGATAATAACTATAAAAATGAATTTTTATAAGCAAACTTACTAATAATTGGAAATGGTAAACAAAAAAATAACGAAAGAGAAGCAGCTCATTCATGATCTTGTTTTTAGTTGGTCTTGATTGAAAATAAAACACATAAATAATGGAATAAGTATTTTTTTTCTATATTAAAAGACTAATGAAGAAGATTGAAAGTGTATGGTTAAAACTGAAAAACTAGTGCATTGGGATTTCTAATATGGTCTATATAACAACCCTGTTGTTAACTACTTAATTAATTAAATTTAATTAGGAAAATTAATGCTAAATGATGGTTTATGAAATTAAATTTAGCTTTACGGAATAATTGTTTTGATTTAATTAAGAAACGAGTTTCATTTTTTTTAAAAGAATCTCATTTTAAATTTGGAATATTAGTAAATCAATTGATTAGTTTTGATAATTTGGGTTAGAGGTTAATTTTGTGATTTGTTTTTTTAAAATTAGAGTTTTTAATTTGACATTTAATTTTGATAAAATTTAGAATTCAATGTTTAATTTTTTAGTGTTAATGAGTAAGTTTAAGTGACAAGACAAAGCCAAAACAATTCGTAACACATCTTTTATAGAATTTGCAACGTATAATTTGTCAATAACAAATTCAAGTTAAGAATCTTTAAGTTTGAAATATCCCAAATGAAAGGGCATAGCTAATTCAATGAAAAGGTTAAGTACATTATCTTAAATAGCGCTGCACTAAAAGCAATGTATATAAATATAAATGCACAAAATTATAACTGAGCTAAGTGTGATTTCAAATTTAGAGAATCCCGTAACTTTTTTATATGATAACAATGTCATGATATATTTTATAATAGAATATTATAGCTCACTGGAAGTCGAAAGACATATTATGAATTGTTCCATACGAAAAAGGTAGTTTATCAGCGTTGGAGAGATTTGATCAACGGAGTAGAAAATCGAAACATAATAGCATACCCGTTCACTGAGGGACTAACCCAATTAATTTTGAGAAAACCGATTAGAGAAGTTAGAATGAGATTCAATAATTGACCCAAGTGCGGGTAGAAGAATGATAGAGTTAGGGGTGTATCTTAAGAGCATTTATGTAATTTGTTACATATCTAATCGATAAAATCCTTGTTCGAAATAAAAGGTATTTTCTTTTTATTATTTACTTGATATAATATGTTATATGTTAATCAATTAATTTACTTAAAAGTATATTTAATAGGAAAACCATAAATGATTTATTCTGTGATAATAATTACAAAATGTCGTAACCACTAGTGATTTATCCTAATGAAAATGAATATACCATTTAAATATTCCTAGTCAAGATGTGTTCGAGACTAAATATCGTAATATCCGTTGAGATTAGAGTACGTAATGCTCTCCAAATGTTGGGCAGTTTATTACTCATGACTATTGGGAGCACCAAGGGTTTATGTACTGATAGTTATTGGATAACTATGGAATGTCTCACTTGATAGATTTATGTTGGTTAATATAACTAAGGTCAAAAAGAAAATATTGACGTGACTGATTTACATAATTCCCTTGATTTGATAATACTGTTGACCTTCAACATGGAAGCTTTGCTTTGATTATACTTAAATCATGGCGCATTGTCCATCGAGCGACAATAGTTGGGTTGAATGGAAGCATTAGAAGTGAAACACTATTCAATAGAGGATTCATCTTCTCAGTTATATGCGGTTAGTATCATGGTCAGCAGATGACAAGTTAAAGTTTATGTCTTTGGCCAAAGCAGTTCGATTAATAATAGTTGTTATTATTGAACCAAGTACTTTGTATTTGGACTATAATGTTGAATATGGACGATATTGGAATTTTGACCATTATCAAATTCCATAAATTCAAAGTGATATGCATACTATCCAAGAGCATTATAGAGTAATCATGTCAGATAATATGAAGAATGAGGCTGTATGGGGACACACGTGTATATTCCCTTGGACTAACGCTAGTACGTATTAAAACATCAAATATATAACTTACATATGCATACATAGTATCAGTACAAAGCAATAGACACGTTGCCTCTAGGACAGAACAATACATAATCTACAGTCAATAATAGAGAACACATAGTCAGAATCGTAGTGATAATATATAATACAATAATACTGTAATGATACAAAACATCTCAACTATATTCATTCTCAACATAATGTGAGGATTAATCAATATACAACTCAATTTCTGATATATGCAGTAAAACAATGTCATATAAGTATTGTACAATAATCCTAATATATGTCTCCTCTAAGCCCAATAAACAAATACTGGGCATGTCGTCCCTGTACCTGAAATGTCTTAGACTAACCTGAGTACTATAAAATAACACACGGGTTAGACTATGTCTAATCAAGGGTAAATAATATGATAACGTTGACATTGATTATTAAATCATAAGGTGGCATGTCAACATATGTGTATAAATATAGTAATGAATACCTTGAATGTATACATATATACTATTGTAAATAATCATCAAGGTATCACATTACCTAAACAACTCAATCCTATATGAAATAATCATCATCGATATCAAAAGATGTCATCGTCCATTTAGAAACACATCAAATCACGTAATCAACACAAATGGGTGAATCATACATATCCATAAAACATCAATAAGTGAAATATCACTAAGTATATCGGGCTAGCATGAAAAATACCTAAATATCTCATGCTATAAAATACCATCATCAAAGCACTAAAATCAATAAGAAAGATCTGAGCTAGCTAATAACAATGCCCAAAATAATCGATAATAAATAAGTTATCTACCAAAGAAGGATACAGTGTTGACCACACTCTAGACACAGTCTCAAGTATAATCTCATATCATATATACCTATTTACCACACGAAAACCAAAACTAAATAGGAGACGATGGCCATATGCTCGCTGGAGGAAGTTAGGGTCTATAGACATACATTGTGTAGCATGGTCTGTGCCTACAACTTTAATTCATGCAAACCAAAACCAGATGGAAGATTGATAGCCGTATGCCCGCTGTAGGAACCACAGTCTACTATGAAATACGCTATGTGGCCGGATCTAGGGCGCGACCCCATGACCAGCTCGCCTGGATGGATTCTGGTCAATCTAGTTTACTCCTAAACCAGAAAGGAAACTGGACAATGGTGGACAAACACATAGAATATATACAATGGTCGTCATACGACTCTTTATATAACTCACCACTTGATTATCAAATACTCAATGTAGCGAGTATCATATACAACATACCCCCGTATTGAGTGTCATCCATGAGCAAAGAATAATTGAATAAATAATACAAAGGTGTCCTACACCACCGCATGTTACTAGTACATTTATTTAGTCGTCACACATCACACTCTCCCTTCTTTATTCTATATAATGAGTCAAAAGAATAACTGAAAAAGTGTTGTTGAAAGTCTCATACCAGATGATATCACTAATCTATTTATTCAGATTTATCGTCACATAGAATAAATAATATAAAATCACATTGAAAGGTGTCATCGGCGTATCATATTAAATCAATATCAACGGTGAATCATTCACGTCATCGAAATCAATATAAAGAAGATCAGAAATCGAAAATCAGAAACTATTGTAAAATTATATTATTCAAATATATATAAATAAACAAACCATTATTATGTTTAATACAAAACAATGAAACACTCACAACATGTAATTAAATATATAATTTAAAATTAATGAGATTACTAACTAAACTCAAATATAAGAAATTCCATATAATAAATAATGAATTTCCTAATCTTTTATAAAATTAAATAATAATTTTATATTTACAAATGGCATTAGAAAATCCTTTCATTTCATAACCCAAAACAAATTTTGAATAAAACAACTCGCTTATGAATTACTCCATAACTTTATAATTACATACAGATAATTTTATACAACATCTTCATCAATTTTAAATAATTACAAAATATCCAAATTAGTATAATTTATTCATAGTCGAGAAAATACATTTTCATACCTTGACTTATATATTAAAATTCCTTAAAATACATTACAAAATAACAATTCAAACCATTTCATATCTTACTTTTATATACGATTGGATAAACTTCGTTTATTTATTGATATTCACATCAATATTTATTATATATAGCATATGAATACTAAAGTTAGATATGTATACTCAATATACACATGGTAATTTGTTCATTATAGTTTATTTTATATTTTACCTATTTAGAACTACATAAATGTTTAAACAATAAATATGTTCTAAATATTCATTCAAAAACACAAAATGAAACACACACGTTCCAAAAGTAAAATCCCAGCAATCACAGTAAATATACAATGTATCAGAAATTTTATAATAACAAGATAGTCAAATAAACAAGGTCAAAACATGGAATAATTCATAGAAAAACAAGATCAAATACTCAAGTATGAACAACAATAGGGATATGTACACACACATAAATATTCATCTGCACACACTTACGAACATATATATGCACGAACATATATATGCACACACACAAGCAAATACAAGTATAGGTAGTAAACCCGCACACACTCACTCTCTATCACTTAATGCTACGATCGAGCGGCATCACCACTGGTACATCAGTTGTTACTGTCCGGTCCACTGGTCGGCGTTTGCTTGGAGCAGCTAGCTCCAGGCCGAGCCTTCTTTGCTTATTTTTTCCTTTAATTGATAAGAGGCAAAGGCATGACATAGACAACAATACAAGAATCAAGATCGCAAGCATAGGAGATTCAAAAAGTTTAGTGTTGTAGACATAGATGTGTGGGTGTTTCACTCACTTGACAATCGCGTTTTTCTCTTCTCTGTTACCATACCCTAACACATGAATGAACCCATTAACCATGGCATCGCTCCCCAATTGCTTCACTCCATACATGCTTACAAATCTCAAGAAGCTTGTGTTTAAAATTTGGTAATTTTAGGTGATTTCTTAAATTTATTTTTAATTTTTTTATAGTGGTGAGAGTTTGTTGTTTTAGATTCAAAAGGAAGATATTCTAATAATGTGAAATGCATATACACGAATTTAAAGTGAAGAGGAAAGAAGAATCACGAGAAAGAAAGTTATGGAGATGGAGAAATCATGAGACTCAATTTGGTTTAGGCTTAAGACTCAGAATTTGGCTTTATAAATTTAAATGAGTATATATATATATGTGTGTGTGTGTGTGTGTGTGCGTGTGTGTGTGTGTATGTATGTATATTCTTCTACTTTTAAAACTAAATTCAATTCAATTTAGATAAACGCAATTTTCTATTTAAAATCGCTTAACACATCTCTTTTTATAAAATTTATTTCCACATTTCAACTTATATAAAATTTGAAATATTATTTTTCAAGATTTAAATATTTTAATTAAATAACTCTAAATCCTATTTCAAATAAATCTTCAAATTCACAATGAATTAATTAAATTACTATTATTGGCTTAAGTTAATTATCACTTAAAAATCTAGTTATTACAGTTCTGAGGAAGAGAATTGGTGCAAATAATTGTTACTATTGGGTAATGCTTATAATAAGTAAAATTGGATTTTACCAAAAGAGGTATAAGCAATAATTCAGCAAAAATATCACACCACTAGTTAAGATGATGTAAAAAACTTATTTTCTATGCCATATAAATTGATAGATTTAAGTAAAACATTTGAATTCGATATTTGATAATTATATTTTGAAAATAATTTTTTGTTTAATTCAATTCTATTTCATATATGATTAAGAGTTTATGAACTGAATTAAATTAATAAATTCTTTTCGGATAATTTGTTTGAAATTAAATAAAATGTTTTAAAATGAATATAAGACATGTAAAAAAGTGTAAATTAATTTGAATTGGATTGAAATATATTTGTAAATAAATGTTAAGGATCAAATTTGAATTTAATTAAAAAATCAAGGTAAGATTTAAATTGAATTAAAATGAGGCCTAAAGCAAATTTAGCCCAAGCCCATCTTTCTCCTTGGTTCAAGAACTTTCTTTACTTTATTTTTTGTTAGCTTAAACCTAACTATTATTTATCATTTACAGCCTTAGTCCAAATTTTAAAATCACGGTCGTATTGAAAAAAGAGGCGGTAAATCAAATCGTATAAAGCGCTCTAGCATGACCCATTGTTGGCTTTTAGAGAGTCGGGATCGATGAGGAGGTCGATTGTGAAGCATTGATTAATGTGGTCAAACATAGGAGGTTCACTTCAAGTGGCTGCAATGTTCGAGTTAGGTGATGCAACCTGGTGTTTAAGTGCAACCTGGTGTTTAAGTGACATGGTGCATGCATGTTCAAATGATACTCTACCGGATGCCGGTGATCAATGGAAGCATGCTTGGAGGCATGCGTGGAGTAAAGCGAGTGGTTATTGATGTATGTGGTTGAGGGCTGAAGCTCGCGTGTCGATGATGGTCACTAATTGGATAGTACGAATGTCGTTTCAGTGAGTTTCTTACTCACAACTATATCCAAAACTTATTATCTACTATACACACACATACAATTCTGATATTGTTTGAATTGCTTTGTTAACATGTTTGTTTGGGATTTGATTGATTGTGAATGTTGACTAGATTTCTTAGATGAATTGTTTGATCAGGATATTTGATTGATTGTGTGATATTGGATTTATTTGTGTTGGATCATTAAAAATGCAAAGGACGTGTTATCCATTTGCATTTTAATGTGTGTAATTTATTTATATTTTGTGTACATTTCATAGATGGTCGAAATTCGATGGAATTCGACTAGACCATGCAATAAAATTTATATTAAGGATTTGTTATTGATTTTGGAGAATTTTGTTCCATAGTTTTGTTAGACAATTTATTAAATTTCCTATTTTTAAAATTTATTTGAAAAATTCGGGAATTCTTTACGATGTTTTAAAAATTTATTTTGAAAAGTATTTCATTTAAAAATTATAAAATCAATTTAAATTAATAGTAAGTGATTTTGAGGTGAGTTATTGCAGATTTTGAATATATAGTGAAGATTTTGAATTATAAATTATAGTTTAAAATGAAAAGAATTATTTTTTAAATTTATAAATTTATTATAAAGTGTTATTTAGTTATAAATAATTATAAAGTAGTTTCTATAATTATTTTGATGTGTACAGTGATTTGGAAATGAAATCTAGTAATTAAGTATTATATTGAGGTTAAATAATACAAGTGAATTTATTATTTAATATATATTTAGTATCTATTTCTAAGTATTTATTTTTTTATAAATGATTCATTGTTAAATATTGTGTTGTTGGTTGTTCTATTTATTAATTTGTATAATTTATTTTATATTACTTTCCTGATCAAATTTCTCTTGTATATTGAATTGGATTATATAAATGATTCACCGTTGATGTTGAGTTGTATAGTGATTTTGTATGATGCAGTGATCATATCCTTCTATATGATTTTATGATGATTTATAATTTATGTGAAGAGGAATATGAATAAACTGATTTATAATACCGTTTGGGATAGGGCATTTGATAATATTTCTCCGGTTATTCTTTGGACTTGTTATATAGAATATTATGGAGCTTGAGTGTCAGTGAATAAATGTTTAAGCATCATGCAATGTTATAAGACACTATTGTGATATTTATTCGGTTATTCATTGTTAGCAGAGCTACTGAAGTAATGAGAACTGGGAGTATACTTACAAGAGGTAATGCTTGGTGCGGATAAAGTTTATATGCTTGGTGTAGAGCCGATTTGTGGATGAAGTTATGGGTGTGTACCCATATGTATGTTATCTATCATAAAGTATTTCGAGATTTAATTTGGAGTTAGTCGGAACAAGATGGCCAGCGTCCACCCTGGTGGTATGATCATGGGGTCATTCCCCAGTTTGTGACACCTTGGTAATATGTTAGATGTGCTTCATGAGACTTTAGAGAATTTGAAGTAGCCTAAGGAAGAGTAGCCATTAGGGTGGTGTAGTCCTTATGGTGGTGTATCCCTAGCATCTTTAGTCACTAAGGTCGGTAGTCTGTTATCTTAGGGGCATAATCCAGGTCGTGATCTATGCATAGTGTAGTCTTGCACCGTGTTTATGACATACTATGGATATGGTCACGTTACCAGGTAGGTAATTAAAAATTGTAGGAGAGGATCCATGCGGTAGCCGTCAATCTCCCATCTGGTTCTACGTAGATTGGCAGATTCATACAAATTATCTCTATACCACACATAAGTATTAGAGCGGATCCAGGTGGATAAACTAGGTGCTCATGGAGATGGCGTGTAGCCATATTGTGATTTGACTGGGTGGCATAACCAAGATATTATGAGATTATTGGGTGGTGTAACACATATTATGATTTGATTCCCAAACCCAAATCCTTCCAACCTCATACCACCAATCGACATCCATCTTTCCTGAATTTTCCCAATCGGCTTCAGTTTCTTCCATTTGAATTTCCGATTCCCCTTTACAAATAATTTTTTTGTTTCTTCTTTCCCCTTTTCTTATTTTCACGTTTCTTTTTATTTTTAGAAAGAAAAGTGATCGATATATTTTTCAAAGGGGGGACGGGTTAGTTTACTGTTTTGGGCTAGCTTGTGTAATTTTAGGCTGTGTAATTTTGTTTTTGTTTTGTGTGATTTATTTTTGGAAGAAGTAAAAGAAAATGCACACTAATTCAAATTAAAAAAACTAAAAAGAGTAGTTTTTTTTGTTTTCAATTATTTTAGTTTGTTTTGTTTTTCATTTGTTTTAACTTACTCTTTGATATATATATATATATATATATATATATCTAAAATGTGTATATCTATTTTTTAATTTCAGGTTGCAAAAGCGGAAAATCAAAAGGATGGGAATTGGTTGCTAAATTGCTCTGCTTTGCTTGCTAAATAAGAAAAAAAAAAATTCACCACTTTAAAATAAAATTGCTAATAAGTCTACATGCTCTGGTATCATTTTCTTATCTCGGTTTTATTTTAGTTGCATTGTTGGATACTTGCATTTGCGTTTGTATGTAACAAATATTCAAAAAAAAAATTCAAAAATCCAAAAAAAACCAACTTCATTTTAGTTGCATTATTAATTTACGTTTAATTTCTACTTTGCATTCATCTCATCTTATTTTTCTTTTCTAAGGGCAATACCCAAATCCACATAAGGTGGAGGATTTCATCACCCTTTTCTTAGCCCACAAATTGCATTTCATCGTAGAATTTGACTGATAATAAAGGTTTGACATTCGACTTAAGGGTGTCGCGAGCTCACTTAGGACTTAATTATATCTTGATATTTTTCTTCTTTGAACAAGTTTATTCTTGGTGTCTAGGCTACGACAAAGCAACAACCAATTATAAAAATTATGGTGATTCGTAAATATTATACTGGTTGTTTCTCTGAAGGTACTTGAACCTTCGGTTGCATTACTACGGTGATTTATGGTGCACCGATAATCCCTGTCCATTACCTGCTAAGAAATATTTTTGTTGATTTAAGACAAAGTGTGATTATACGATTTTGGGTTAAGAGCTACTAAGGATAGAAAATTTGTAACTAAGTCTTTGCATTAATTTAGTTGCATCAGTTCATGCATAATTCAAAAAAAAACTTTTCAAAAACAACTAACAATTTGGAATTCAAAAACAAAAATCAAATTCCCATTTTCTAAAAAATAAAAAATTCCTTCTGGTAAATATTTGAAAATTCAAATATATATATACACACACACACACAAAAACAAAAACATATAAAAAAAATTCTTCTCTTTTGAAAAATAAATATCACCATGGCAAATATTTTTTCTTTCTTTTATTTAGAAAAAATTAAAAAAACAATAAAATGAAAACTTTTCTTCCTTTTATTAAAAAAATCAAAATTCAAAACCAAAAAGAAAAATTTCAAAACAATTCTCCTTTTGTAAAATTTCTCTTCTATTCTCTTCCCAACCTTGCTTTTCACTCATTTATTTCTTCTCCTCCCTTATTCTTCTCACTAGTACATAAGTATTTGGACTCATGGCACTTCTACGAATCATTGGACTCGTGACTCTTCGACGAATCGTCTAGTTAGAACAAACATTCCCTCAACCACGGCTAACGAAAATCTCCCTCGAACTCTTATGGAAAGAATCTTCCCCGATCGAGTTTCTGTCCCTTCTTGCATCACTTTACCCGCCTCAACGGGTAATCACTTTGAAATTCATTCGAATCACATTAATACACTTCCAAAATTTGGCACTTTTGAACATGATGATCCTTATATCCTTTTAACCAAATTTGAACAAGTTTATGCAACCATTAAACTTCAACAACTATGTGACGATAGAATCAAACTTAGGTTAATTCCATTCGCAATTACCGATTATGCCGAGAAATAGTTATATAGTTTGTCTTTGATTTTGATCAAAACTTAGGATGAATTTGCGATAACCTTCCTAAAAAAGTTTTATCTTTTCGAAAAAACAACAAAAGTTTGAAATGAAATTGTAAATTTTCATCAATTCGGGGGGTGAATCCTTTGATAATATTTTGAGAGATTTAAAGAAATTTTATTCAAATGTCTACACTACAATTTTGGAAAATGGTCTCTTTGCAAAATTTTATACGACGGACTTGAAAATAGCTCCTGAGCCATGCTCGAATCAATGTGCCAAGGAAATTTCTAGCACAAGATCATGATGCCGCTTGGCAATTTCTTGAAAATCTCGCCAAAAAATCATCTCGATGGGAACGATCTAATGAGAAAACAACTTATTCTAGATCAAGTGCTCATTCGATAGGATGCATTTTGGCCTTAGAAGCGAAAATTGACATGATGATAACCAAATTCGATAATGTCCTTCCGTCAAATCAAATGAACCAAGCTTCTCAAGTCATGTATTACAAATGCAACGATCCAAATCACATCGCTGATTAATGCTCTCACTCATTAGAAAAAATTAACGCTTTTAATAAAGTTAAGAACGATCTATTTTCTCCAACATACATCCCGGTTGGAGAAATCATCCTAACTTCGCTTAGAACCAAAACAATTCAAACACGAATGCGGTTCGACCATTTTTCAATCATTTCTGAACAGACTTCAAATTCAAATCCCACTTTTCTACTGAAACAATTTCAACAAAATTTTGTGCCTCCTTCTCAAAACCAAGCACAACAATCTTTCGTTCCCCAAGATGACAAACAATTGGCCTCCCTTGAAAAGAGTATTGAAGCCTTAGCTAACGCGATAATACAATCGCAAAATTTGTTAAATTCATGCATGCAAAATACGAGTCAATCGATTGTTAAACTCGAAATGCAAATGAGTCAGTTAGCCACTTCCATGAGTAAATGGAAAAGAGGCACTTTCTCGAGTCAACCTGTTCAAAACCCTAGAAATCAAAACACAAACTCGAACCAAGCTCATGCCATTCGCCATAGTAATTTGAATCAAATGAACTCAATAACCACTTTGTGATCTGGTAAGTAAATCGATAATCAAGTTGTCAATCCAAACAACTTACCGGATATTCCTCTCGACTCTTCGAAAACGATGAATGACTTTGATCCTAACATTGAATCGAACCATGAACTGAATTGTGAGTCTAATTCTTTTCCAACTCAAGAGGACCAACTTACTGAGTTTCGAATTCCATTTCCACATCGACTTCGAGCTAAGAAACATTCCGAACAAATGGAAAAGATTTTAGAAATTTTCAAACAAGTTAAAGTGAACATTCCTCTCTTAGGTGTAATCCAACAAGTCCTAACTTACGCTAAGTTTTTAAAGGAATTGTGCACTCAAAAGCGACACACTCAGGTTCCAAAGAAAGTCTTGTTAGCCACTGGTCTTAGTTAAGTCTTGTCTCAATCATTCCTGTTAAATACAAAGATGTCGGTTGTCCCAAGATCTCATGTACGATAGGAGACAAGAGAATTAACAAATGTCTTTTAGACCAAGGTGCTAGCCTAAACTTGCTTCCATAATCAGTTTACCATCAACTAGGTCTACGTGAGCTCAAATGACAATGGTCACTCTTCAATTGGTCGATCATTCTATTAAGAAATCGATAGGTGAAATCGAGGACGTACTCATTAAACTAGGAGAATTCATATTCCCCGTCGATTTCATTATCCTCGAAACTCAACCCGTAAATAATCTAACAAGCCAAATTCCTTTGATTCTAGGACGACCTTTCTTAGCCACCTATAATGCTTTAATCAATTGTCAAAATGGTTCTATGAAAATTTCTTTTGAAACATGACCACCGATGTTAACATTTTCAACTTAGAACATCCATCGAACGAACCATTCGACCACACATTGAAAGTTAGTGCCATTCAAGAAAACTCTGAAAATGAATCAATTGACCTTAATGAGGAATGCGAGGCCGAGTATGAGAAATTATTTCAAAATGTTCCAAGCGAGATCGAGAACACGCTTCCTTTCGAGCCTCTAATGGTTGAGTTCGAATCTCAACCGACTTCTTTGATTGAGCTGCCCCCTAGGCTAGAGCTCAAACCTCTTCCTTCTCACCTTAAGTATGAATACTTAGGTGGTAACAAAATGTTTCTTATAATAATTTCCAATGATCTTTCTCTTGACCAAGAACCTTCTCTTCTTTCAATTCTTTCTAAAAACAAAGATGCAATTGGTTGGTCCATCACTGACATTAAGGAAATCAGTCGCATTCACTTAATTGATGAAGCCAAACGCATTCTGATGCGCAACAAAGGCTTAACCCAAAAATGGAAGATATGGTTCAAGACGAAAATTCTTAAGCTCCTCGATAACGATATCAAATATATGCCATCTCCAATAGCTCATGGGTTAGCCCAATTCATGTCGTGCCTAAAAAGTCCGGACATACCGTTATAACAAACGACGTTAACAAACTCATTCCTTCTCAGACTCAAACTGATTGGCGTGTTTGCATTGATTATCTAAAATTAAATGCTGCAACACGTAAATATCACTTTCCTCTTCCTTTTATTGAGTAAATTCTTGAACGTTTAGCCGGCCACGAATTCAATTGCTTCCTTCATGGTTATTCCGACTATATCCAAATTTCAATTTCTTCCGAAGACCAAGAGAAAATGACTTTCATATGTCCATTCGGTACCTTTTCTTATTGATGAATGTCATTCGAACTTTGTAACACTCCTGCTATTTTTCAACGATGCATGGTTGGTATCTTTTCTGACATGATCGAATGCTTTGTAGAAGTTTTTATGGACGATTTCTCTATCTTTGGTGATTCTTTTTCCGATTGTTTACGTCATTTCAAGTTGGTTCTAAATCGATGTAAAGAAAAACATTTGACTTTGAATTAGGAAAAATGCCACTTTATGGTCAAACAAGGCATAGTCCTTAGACATATCATCTCAAATAAAGGCGATAGGTAGATAAAGCGAAATTTGATGTAATTGCAAACCTACTCATTCCCAAATCGATTAAGAACATTCGATCATTTCTAGGACACGCTGGGTTTTGCCAACACTTTGTGAAAGACTTTAGAAAGATCGCTCGTCCTTTGACTACTCTTCTCGAAAAAGACGTTGCTTTCTGTTTCAATTCTGATTGTATCTCTTCTTTTGAATGTCTTAAAAATGAACTCATTTCTGCTCTAATCGTTTGCACATCTAATTGGGATCTTCCTTTTGAAATAATGTGTGACGCTTCTAACATTGCGGTTGATGTTGTATTAGGACAACGCGTCGACAAAATCCTTCATGTTATTTACTATGTGAGTATGACTTTGAAGGACGCTCAACTCAACTACACAACAACTTAAAAAGAGCTTCTAGCCGTCATTTTTGTGATCGAAAAGTTTCGATCTTACTTGATAGGTTCACACATCACGATCTACACTGACCATACTGCTCTTCGATACCTTTTTACCAAAAAGGATGTTAAATCTTGTTTGATTCGTTGGATCCTTTTACTTCAAGAACTTGACCTTACAATCAAAGACAAAAAGGATCCGATAATGTCATAACCGATCACTTGTCTCATCTTTCGAACGCAGCATCTTCTTTACCTATTAACGAGAACTTTCTCGACAAACAACTCCTTTTAGTTTCCATCGATCCTTGGTTTGCCGATATAGTGAACTACTTAGTCACTAAGGAAACTCCTTCTTTTTGGTCCAAACAAGATAAATACAAATTTCTTTCCCAATGAATACTTCTATTGGGACGATCCTTACTTGTTTAAGTATTCTTCCGACCAAATCATTCGACAATGCATCTCGGATAGCGAAATTAAGAGTGTTCTTTCATTTTGTCACGACCAAGCTTGTGGTGGTCATTTCGAGCCTAAGAAAACCACAGAAAAGGTGCTTCAATGTGGTTTTTACTAGCCCATGCTTTTCAAAGATGCGTTCGAGTTTTGTAAAATGTGTGATTGATGCCAAATGTTAGGAAAAATCTCTCGACGAAACATGATGCTTTTGACCCCCATCATTTTGATCGAAATTTTTTACATTTGGGGAATTGACTTTATGGGACCATTCCAAATTCTTTCGAAAATCTTTACATTCTTCTTGTTGTGGGTTACGTTTCCAAATGGGTTGAAGTCGTTCCTGTAAAACAAATGACCATAAAATTGTTGTGAAATTCATAAAAGAAAACACCTTTTCGAGGTTCGGAATACCTTGCACAATAATCAGTGATAATCGAACACACTGAAAGGGACAGCGGATTAAGGATCTTAAGGCTAATTTAACACTAGAGGGAGGGTGAATAGTGTTTAATGGATTTTAAGGCTTATATGGACTAAATTGAAATTACGACATAGATAAATGCATAACTTAATCACAAAACAATCATAGAATCAAACACAATGTAGAAAGTAAATAAAAAGCAGTAAAGGAAAGAACACACCAGATTTTATATTGATTCAGAGTTACCCTACATCCAGTCTTGTACCAAGGGAAACATCTCATATAGATTTTTATTATACCGATGTTGAGATTACATTCCTCAATTTCTAAAGGCCTTGAGGTACCCTCCTGTCTCACGAGTTCGGGGCAAACTCTCTTGATCTACGGGCCACAAGATTACCCAATTGATTTTCAAGAACAAGCACACCTTATAGAGAGATTCGATGAACTTTTGATTACAAATTATCCCATAACTCTAAATAGCACTTTGATCTTCGAGAGAGGGAAGAGAATCAAACAAGAATGAGATTCTAATTTGATTCACTTAAGAATTCGATAGAATTTTGGCACGATCTTAAAAATATGAAAATTATAGAATATGGATTTGTCGAGAAGAAGAAGTGAAAAAATAAGAAAATTAGCTAGTTAAAAATTCGTTTATGGGTGTTATTTATAAAGCACCAACGGTCATAACCATTCGTGAAGAGATTTAAACGTATAGACACTTCTTTTGAAAATTGAAACTTTTGAATTCAACGGCCACCATGTCGACATGGGGTATCCCATGATGTCGACATCCCTATATTAAAAAACTATGTAAATTTATTCTTTGAAAATGGAGTTTAAAACAAGAGTTTATTTTAAAAAAAAACAAATAATATTTTAAGGCTAAGATATCTTTTTGAAAATCATTTCAAAAGATAATTTTTAAGGCTAAAACATTTTGAAAAGTAGTTTTGAAAATCATTTTGAAAAACCATTTTGAAGTAGTTTTGCAAGCTTCTTCCAACAGAATATCTCATCATATCAAGACTCGAGAACTTGTATAGAACCAGGATGTTTGTGGGTTTGTAAGCCACTTGTCATAGGTTTGTAAGCTACTTGTCGTGATTTTGTAAGCCACTAAGAAGGTATAAATGGGTTCCATCCCAAATGAAATTCGGAATGAAGATTTCCATGCTATTATGAAGTTTTAACAAAAATTAGTCACATATCTTGAAATCTTGATCTTGATACTCTAGAGTCTTCTATCCTGGGTCTTGAGTCTTTATACTTATCAGTCTTCAGTAATCAATACCTGCATATACATATCTATATATCCTAGATATACATATATATCTAGACAATAGTGTTAGTATATATATTTATAATAAGATAAGTTACAAAGGTTGTTGTAGTGGGTTTATATATCTAGTCATTGTGATTTTATTAGTTATTATGACATAGCTGTCACGTACCTTTGTTGTATTTTCTTTTTTCATAGTAGCTAAGGTGCTTTACCTTACTCCTGTACTACAACTTTTATTATGTTTGTAATAAATAGTGGACGGCCCACTATAAAACCGGCTTGCCTTGCAAAAAAAAGGTTGTTGTCATCAAAACCAACATCTCAGTTTCTAACACACACTTTTGTAATCGATCATCTGGCTTTAATGAAGAAATACTCGATAACCCATAAGTTATCCACTCCTTATCATCCTCAAACTTGTAGTCAAGTTGAAGTTTCAAATCGACAAATAAAACAAATTTTGGAGAAAAATGTTAATAAGAATCAAAAGGATCAGTCTCATAAATTGACTGATGCGCTTTGGGCTTACCATACCACTTTTAAAACCAACCTTGGAATGCCATCTTAAGTTAGTATACGGTAGAGCATGCCACTTACCCATTGAACTTGAACATAAAGCTCTTTGGGCAATAAAGAACTTAAACTTCGATCTTGAAAGGGTCGGCGAAAATAGAAAATTGCAACTCAACGAATTAGAAGAGATTAGGAATGACACATATGAAAACTAAAAAATTTACAAGGAAAAAGCAAAGTTTTTCATAAAAAGTCAATTCTAAGAAAAACGTTTTTTCAAAATCAGAAAGTTCTTTTATATGACTTTCGACTTCATTTATTCCCTGGGAAACTAAAATCAAGACAGACTGGACCATATGTGGTACAAACTTTCTATCCATACGGTTCTATTGAAATAGAAAACACTAGAGGTGGATCATTTTTCAAAGCCAATGGTCATCGTTTGAAGCTATACTTGGAATTGCCAAGCGATCGAGAGGAGGAGCCAATGATTCTTCATGAGCCATACTACACTTAGTAATAAATTTTAACCCTCTTCTGTAATTATGTAAATATTTTTCTCCTGTTCACTCATTATATCGTGCATTGACTATGAGGACATAGTAAAAATCAAGTGTGGGGGGAGAGTCTCATTTTCATTTTTACTTTGCATAGTTTAGTTTTGCAATTTCTTTGTTTTTCCTACCTTTATTTCAAAAAACAAAAAAAACAAAATATTTCATTTCAATTTACTTTTGAATAGGCACGACGGAGTAACCTTTCAGTTTTGGTCATTAAATTGAAATTTTTGGAAAGTTACTTGTCTTAACGAATAATAAAAAGCAAAGTTTAAATTACAAGAAACTTTGGCGTAACTAGTATATAGGATGATTCATATGTGATGGTTATGAAATTTATTCTAAATTGAAGTCCTTGTTTAAAAGAGTGGTTGATTTAATGTATTTACGATAATATTTTTAATCTCTAAAGTTATGTGGTGCTAAGTTGATTTTGCAAAACTCTCTCTCTCTTTCAAAAAAAAAGAAAAAAGAAAAAGAAGAATAATAATAAAAACCACCTACAGTCGATAGGTGTATACACGCAAATGTGTACACTCGCCATGGCCATGCTCTGTACTCTCCTTACGTAAGCTCGAAAGGAAGTGCATGGGTGGTATATCTGGCCTCAATTTACCTGAGTTAGGTATGTAAATAAAATAAAACTTCATAAAAACCACCTACAATCGATAAGTGTATATATGTAAGTGTGTGCACTCGCCATGCTCTTCACGTAATCCTGAAGACAGTGCATGGGTGATATATCTGGCCTCAGTTTACCTGAGTTAGGTGTGTAAATAATAATAATGTTAATATTTCTTTCAAATAAAGAGAGAGAAAACAATTGAAACCCAAGCATCATCTTAACTTTATGGATTTGACTTGTTATACAAAAAGAAATGAAGAAACTACTTTGCAAACTCAGACAACCAATTAAAGAATTCATTTCATAATTGCACTATGTTTTCAACTGAAATGACTGGTTAAGCTAGACTCGAATGTAATGTGAACTGAGCTTATGTTTGAAGTTTATGATGAGTAAATGACTGAAATTTCATGATGATGATCGAAACTTATATCTAACTCACTCGTATCGATTTAAAAGGTAAATTCTTTATTTGTAAATATTTTCGAAAACTTGCATTCATGTCTTTGTAAATAAATCTTGCATTTAGAAAATTTCTCATTTCGCATTTGGATTTTGTAGGTAGTATCCGCTGAAAACCCTCACGAGACAACACTCGTCCTTTTAGGGACACCTAAAGGTTTCACGCTTGTTGCATACGCTCAATGTAATCGTGCTCCCTACGAAAACGGATTTATCCTAGTTTTTCTTTATTTGAGGATGAATAAAACGACTTGTTGCATACGCTCAATTCAAACTAATATTTTAACATAAGTTAAAAATAATTCAAACAACATAAACACAATCAAACACAACATATATATTTTCCATTCAAAGTGAGGTGTTAACTCACGTTTAACCTCACTAACAACCAAGATCTAAGAATCAAATTCCAAACCCAAGCTAACAACCTCCTTTCTTTCCTTCTCTTCTTGCTTTTGCCTTGCTTTTGCCCTCTTCTTCTCCTATATTGCTCATAGCCTATGCTCCTAGGGTGAGTGTGGATTTTGTTCTTCAATATTTAACAAGGTGGAAGGTGTTGCAATATTATACTAAGGCTTACGGAAAAGTTTGAAGTAATTTGGAGTTGATTTGCAATTATTTTCTTTAGAACATAAGAGATGAAGAAGATAAAGAAGCTATTGATTTTTTTTTCATTTTAGCTTTTTGATTATAACTCTATAGTACACCTCTCCTTATATAGGCACAAGAATGGTGCTCTTTAAGCTTGCATTCACCAAACCCCACCCCCCCTAAAAAAAACATGCCATAGAAGCTTCACCTCCTGTCACTTCTCATTTACATTCCTTCTCCTTTATGCTAATTATCATTATATCCCTCTCATGATAGTATCTATTATCCATTAGAAGCTTCTAGAACATTCCAAGCTTTATGAAGAGTAGGGTGTGTTAATTAGATTCTAATGTGTTCATTTGATATTAGTCAAGTGCACAAGAGTTCAAACAACTTATATCGATCGAAAATTTGTTCACCAATAAACCGATTTTTGGTTACTTATCGGTTTTCCATCGAAGAATATATTTTTGCAAAAAAATTTCAAAAACAAGTTCCTTATCATTATTCATTAATTAAATGATGTCTAACAAGATTATAAATCATATTTATAACACTTAGTTATACTTCAAAACGTTTCGATATTCGAAGGCGAAGTGTTCAAATTTCAGGGTTAATACACATGTCATCTGTATGCAAGGCATTGCAGTAGATCCAGCAAAAGTGGCAGTGGTTCATGATTAGAAGCAACCCAAGAATGCTACTGATGTGAGAAGCTTCCTTGGACTAGCGGGATATTATAGATGTTTATCAACGACTTCTCAAGATAACAGCACCATTGACCGATTTGATGAAGAAGAATCTGACTTTTATTTGGAACGTGAAGTGTGAGCATGCATTTGTGAGTTAGAAGGTGAGGTTAACAAGTGCACTAGTATCGACTATTCTGAGCGGAATGAGGAGCTGACAGTATACATAGATACGATGGTACTGGGCTGGGTGTAGTGCTGATGCAGAGGGAAAACGTTGCCGCCTACGCTAGTTGATGATTTTAGCTACAAGAGGAGAAGTATCCGACTCACGATTTGGGGTTGGCGATTATAGTGTTTGCTTTGAAGATTTAGGGGCATTATCTATTAGAGGAAAGGTTCAACTATTCACGGACCATAAATTCTTAAATAAATTTTCTCCAAGAAGGATCTCAACCTTCACCTACAGGGATGGTTGGAATTCTTGGCCTCCTATCATTTCGTTATTTTCTATAAGCCTAGTAAAGGAAATACAATTGTCGATGCATTGAGTAGAAGACATGTCAGTTTAGGAGCGATGTTCCTAGAGTGGAAGCAGTTGGAGTGTATTGTTGGTTATGACTTCAGATCTTATTGCAAGTTAGAGCTAGAGATGCATGCGAGTTTGACCATCAGACCTACTTTGATTGAGCGGATCAGTACTAATTAGAGGCGAGATGCTAGGCTAGCTGAGATCATGGTGCAAATAGAAGAAGGGGTAGAGTCTAATGAAATAAAGTAGTATGGACTCGACCAAGATGGCTAGCTCCATAAGGATGGGAGATTATTTGTACCTTACATCGATGGATTTAGGGATGAGGTACTACGAGAATGCCATCATTCGAGATTAACTATACATCGCGATGACAATAAGATGTACCGTGATATGAAGCATACCTATTATTGGGAAGGGATAAAGAAGGATGCCTAGGCATTTAGCTTGAAGTGTATGAACTATCAGTTGGTTAAGGCAGAGCATAAGAGGAAAAATGGATTGCCACAACTACTTGAAATTCCCAAATGGAAATGGGAGCAGGCGTCGATAGATTTTATAGATGGATTGCCGAGGACTAGAGCATGGTACGATAGCGTTTCTATCATATTCGATCGGTTGACGAAGAGTGCTCGATTCATACCCATTAAGTCAAGTAGAACGGCATCCAAATTGACCAATTAGTATGTGAAATGGGTTATACGGTTCCATGGTGTACTAAAGAGCATTGTGAGTAATCGAGATCCATTATTTGCCAGTAGGCATTGGAAGATCTTAGAAAAGACATTTGGGATAGAGATGAGTCTTAGTACAGCTTATCACCCACAAACTGATGGGAAAACCAAGAGAGTGAATCATATATTGGAGATCTCTTACGGGTTTGCATTCTTGATTTTGAAGGCTCTTGGGACGATCGCTTGCTTTTAGTAGAGTTTGAATACAACAATAGTTATCGGTCTAGTATCGGTATGGCACTGTACGAAGCATTGTATGACCGACGGAGTAACGCTCTTTCATGTTGGTAAGAAGCGGGGAAGAAAAAATGCTTGAGCCATATATGATTACAGAAATCTCGAAGAAGATCGAGATCATTCAAAAAGGAATGAAAGCGACTCGAGATAAGTAGAAGAACTACGTTAATAGAAGTGTAGAAGATTGGAGTTCTCCGTCGGCGATATGGTATTTATGAAGACTTCTCCATTGAAGAATGTTATTCAGTTCGGTAGTAAGGGGAAGTCCGCGCCGGGATTCATTTTTACGTACTATGATTGTTAGGCATGTGAGGTAACTATGGTTGACTATTTTTTGACTTATTTAAGGATTTCAAGTGCAAAATTCCTAATGCAGGGAGAGTGTAACGACTTATATTTTACGTACGACTTGTATTTTACGTATCGAAGGATTGTAAAATATTTTTATTTCATTCATATAAAGTCACATGACTCTAAAATTATGGTAATGACTCTTAAGGACATTTTCCATATCTATGATTTTTATTAAATTTCTATGCGACCATTTTGACCCTGAAAATTCTGTATGGACTATAGTTTTTTATAAGAGTGAATTTAGGGTCTGAATCCACTTTCATTGCTTCAGGATGATGGTTTCCCATTCGATAGAGTGGTCATAAATAGTAAAACAGACTGATCGTTTGAAAGTTATACATTATTAAGTTTTGACAGCTACTGGCCTGCATTAGCGTATAATTAACTAAGCTCGTACTTATGTCCACTAATGAATTTTAGTAATTGTGCTAACGAGAGGCTGTAGGAACTGATTTAAATCATTACGATCTTCTCCAAAATAGTTCTAATCTTCCATTAACCCTAATCTCTTCAAAAACCGTCTCTTTTCTTTACTAATATTAGCCAAATCATCATTAAAAGGGTAATTAGCAATAGAAATTGTAGATCTATCACTTTGATGTTTGGGAATTCATCTTCCTTTATTGTTCATATCGAAAATAAGGGGGGAAATTTGGTATTTTGAGTATCTGGTGAGTGGTTCTTGAACTCCCACTATTCTTTGCTTGTCCATATAGTTAAAATTGATATTTTTTACATGGTTTTAATATTAAAATGTTTTATAACCTTAATCATACCATTAATCATGATTGGATGTATTATATGTGTTTGATATATGTTTTTGGATGATATTGCTATTTAGATGGGTTTGCTTTGATATGTTTTTCTAGTGCTTTGAGGTAGTCAGGATAGAAGTGGTCAAATTGGGCAAATCAAAGTCAAAAGTGGGTGGAATTGGATGAAACTTGGAGTAGGAGCTCTAGGACATGTGTGAAGCCTAAGACTCAATTTGCAAAAAGTTTGGACAAGGGGATTCTGTTCGACACCAAATTGAATTCATGTCGGTGGAAAGCCAATTTAGCTTAGGGGAACTTCACTTGAGGACGTGCTTCAAGCAAGGGGTTGGAGTGCTTCGGGCTTGCTAGGAGAAAAACACGAGAAAGTGAAGTTGAAGGCCAAAAGCCAAAAAAAAAAAAAAAAAATCTAAGCAAGGTACATGGTACCGAGCACTTTTCTAGGTGATGGTAGGGGTATAGTGACTTGGAAGTTGGAGCATTGGAGGAAAGTGGCTTCATGGAAGCAGTGTGACCAAAATTTGGTTAAGTACACCACTCGGCACCAAGTAGATTAGGCCAATACCGATCTGTGGTTTTTGATCGGGTCATGGTGAAACTTCTTGGACATGAAATTATGCTCTACAAGCCATGCTGAAGATGTTTGTTCGTTTTCTTAGGGTTTGATGGTGATGCAGTAGCACGATGATAGCTTCGAAACTTCGATGATGGTAACTTGACGATGAATGAAGTTAGGTTCTGATAATGGTAACTCGGTGTTGAAAGGAGTTGTGAGAATGATTGTCCACAAAGAGCGGGTTCTAGAAAGGTCTCCCTACGGATACAATATTGAATGGTTCTATCGTATAATGAAGGAACGTGGAATGGTTCCTTGAAGAAAATGGAAATTAGATAGAGCAAAGAAAGAGTTTGGATTGCATGCTAAGAGATCGTTGATACTCGAAGTATCTTATAATGCACTCGAAAGCAGGGGTATTACAAGGATGCTCGTGGGAGCTTTGTTTTGCTACCTCGGATCAGTCGAATGGATCCGTGTACCTTGGACCGATGGGATACGTTTAGTATCAGTTTTGGGCTAAAGGCAAGTGCATCGAAAATCAAGATTTAACCATTAATCCCTGGCAGAGGAAGGTCATACGAGTTACCATATATCCAGGGCGCACTGTTGTGAGTATTGTTTGATGGATGCTATGTTTACTTTGATTGCTTCCTCCCATAGTCTATCACTCTAGGGATGTCACTTGAGATAGGTATTGGGGAGAGCAATATTTGGACACTCATCATTGTACTTAGGCTGCAGTACACACTTATGATGTTGTAGAGTAGCATATTATACTTGTTATGTGTAAACTCTTTGGCTGCAAGGACATATCAGGTATAGTTCGGACACCTTTGTTCCTTACTATATCGACTTGTGTAGTACTTTAAGATTCATGTATCGTTTATATCAAACTGTTGTTTGACTCGTGGTTTTATATTTTACTTTTTATTATCTTGAATGTTTTTAAATGGGTAGACTAGATAAGATGAGATGCGATAGCTATGCATAAAACGAGCTGGATGGAGCTTTCTTGTATTATATGTGTATGGATTGCTAATTATGATTTATTACAAAAAAAATGGTATCGTTCTGTTCTTTTCTTTTCTCTTTCCCTCCTCAAGAAATTTCAATTCCGCTCCTGTTGCTGCCGCCTCTTATCCTTCCTCAAGACTCTCCATTTCCAAATCTAGCTATCATGCTCATGTCTTGAAAGAAGGATCTTATCCCCAAAATGTAAACACAAAACCCTCTGTCACAAAGCGGATCGATTCTAAAATGAAATCGAGTGTTTGTTTTAGATGTGGGGATGATTCACACTTTGCTAGGGAATATACAGATCGAATTCGTTGTTTTATATGTGGATTTTTTGGCCACGAGGAAAACAGTTGCTCAACATTTTGAAATTTTAAAATTACAAAATAATACCAAAATTCAACATATACATACGCACACACCGTAGATACAAATAAACTATACATGGAAAAATAAAAATATATTTGATTATGTATTGGAATTGACAGATAAAAGTTATTGATTTATTAGATTAAAGGTGTGGAGTTAGAGGTGATGAAGGAGAGAATATATAAGTGTTGGGAAAAGGACGAAGAAGCGATCGTTTGAGGGAAACGGGTCTACGCACTGTCGTGTCATATGTTCCCCCACAATGGCTCCAATGGACTATATTTGGGAAAAGGACCGTTATCACATCTGACGCGTGACGAACGGTACCTTATTACCTAGGATCATCAAATTTGTGACACATGTCACGCATACTTAACTGTCATATCATCGGTCCATGTCATCTTGCGCTACTTGCTTTTTTGTTCACATTTTCCATACAAGGATGGACTAGTATCTGTATTCTTATAAAGCCTTTGAACTAGAAACAGTTTAAACGCCAAATGATATTCAACAATACCATGAAATATAGCTTTGCATGTATTTTCCCCCCAATCAAACTGAAGCCAACTACAAACATCAAATAACTAAAGCCAATACCGGTTCAAACATGTTGACACTTTTAAACGATCAGAGCAAAATCAGCATAAATTCAGCATGAAAGTTCAAAATCACTAGTAAGCCATGGAAACATTATTTGAATCAAGCTTGTACAACATAACCATTTGTGCATTATATGTTCAGTTCTTGAATCAACCTTTTACAACATTTTCACTGTAAGTGACACTGCATTGCAGAGAAATAAATGACCCATTTATGAGATTTACAATAATAATGCTTATGCCAATGCCTCTACCAATATCCATCTATGCCAATAAATGGTTTCCCTTTTTTCTTTTCTTATCTTTTCTTTTTTGAATTAACAGAGAGCATACTCGCATTCAAGTAATCTTGTAAGGATCTCTTGGCAGTTTGGCCGCTCCTCGGGTTCTTTCCAGCAATCTTTTTTTTTTTCAAAATAAAAAAACAAATAATAAAATAAAAGTAGTAAGAAAATGATATGGAATTTGTAACAAATAATAAAATAAAAATAACAAGGCATTACCGGAAATTAGCCTCCCAAGAGGACCTTCAGGGATTTCTAACCGAGTTCCTTTGTTCGAAACTTCATATACTACCTGCAGGCCAGAAGAAGATCAAATTACACTGCTTTAGGAATATATAAAATAACGATTGAGTTGGGTTGAAAAAAATAATGCATCCAACTCATCTATAGCATGAGTTACAAATTATCATAATATTCAAAAAAGGATAAGGTTCAATTAGTAAAAAATCGTCCCTTTTAATATCATTTTCAACATGCAATTTTATAAGGATATGACCAACATTATTTTCTATGGGAGAGATGTGAGCTTTAGCATTCGATATTTTTTATGGATCAATTCAGCCCTCTCATTCAAACAAATAAGATATATAGGCCGAATTCAAATTAATTATAAGAATACACCACATTTTGGTCATGTTGGACACCAGTGCAAAATTCATTAAAAAATATTGTATTGTCGCATTTTCAAATGGCTCCAATGTCACATTCAACAAATCCATCAATGAGGGAGAATAGAAAAAAATCACATTCAGTTAAAGTAGGAAAAAGAGTTTTTCTCTTATTCACTTTTTCCTTGATTTACTTCATCAGTAGATTTATTGAATCCTATGGTTTGAATTGAAGGGGATTTAAGGTGCTTAAAATAAAGTCTCTCTTTCTTATATGTGCGCACGCACATACATATACATATATTATATTTGAACGCAAATTGATAACCAACTAGTGAGACTTATGTTCCAACTACTAGATCACATTGTGATTTTAGATGTGATGGAGATTCACCAACTGAAATTCACTGTGACTAAATTTTTGTCGCAATTACAGTTATCTATATCACAAACACACACCACGCGCGTGCACAAACACGCACGCACGCGCATACACAATGTCGCAATTACCGTTGTCTATATCACATACACACACCACGCACATGCACGCGTGCGCGCGCACACAGAGTCTCTACCTCCCTTGTCCCTTTCATCCTAAAAAAACACCTATCTAGATGTCTAGGATATAGCTATTTTTTAGTTTGATCTTCAAATTAATTTTTAAATTATTTTGAATCTTCTAGATTTCCCAAAATTATACTTAAATCAGTGGTTGAAGAAAATTCTTTTGTTGGTTTTCATTAACTTATGATTTTTATGGTGTTTAAAGTTTTGAAATGATACCATTTTTTAAACATGATCAACAATATTTTATAAAAAAAAGGTTGGTTTAATCCGGACATTTTAATACAATAAAGCCAATGTGAGTATTTTTAGAGAATAAAGAGATGGAGGCTGTGGACTCTCCCTTTGTGTATAAGACAGCTTTAAACACACACACACACAATTTGAAGATAAGTTCATGGTATTTATAGCACCCTAGGGAGTTTAGTCCCCATATCAAGAAATTGACCACTAGGTTTCACTTAGAGCTATTAATCCTTCGCATGGTACCAAAATCATTATTATCATAAATCAATCGATAATGTGATATTTTAATACTTATATTTATTTTATTGATGCAAAAATTTTGATAAGAGATGATTATCGGCAATATATAACATGAACATGTGTGCTCTATCTGTATGGTTTGGTGAGTGTGTAACCCAAGCATGGATATAAAACTTGTTTTGAATATCGCATCTCTTAGCCAAAAGTTTTTAAGCGTGTGAGTTCGGGGTAAATGATACTCAACTATAGTTTAGTAAGAATCATATTAGAAGCTTGCCTGAACAGGTGGTATGCCTTCCCATGGACGAGTGAGGGTGCAAAGTTCCCACATGATGACACCAAGACTAAATATATCGCATTTTTCAGTAAAAGATTCATTGCGCATGAGTTCAGGGGCCATCCATTCAGGAGTGCCTGCAGATGTATTATCATTCATGGGCTCATCCGTCATTACACGTGATAGCCCAAAATCACATATTTTCACCACCCAGTGCTTATTCACAAGGCAGTTTGCACTCTTCAAATCACGATGAACTATTTTCATCCGATGCATGCACATAAGCCCTCTATTAGTCATTCATGCAAAAAGAAGAGTCAGATATCATATAATAATTAAATTATATGAAACGAAACTCCTTTACACTTTTCTCTCAGAAGAACAAACTCCATCACACTTGCAATATTATGTATGAGACACAAACAAGACGGTGCTTAATTGCTAAACATACATGAATAAACTTAGCAGTAGTTTTATCCCCGATTATGAAGTTGTATCATTCTGGTATGGTCTCAACCGACATAAACCGTGGGTTGAAAGTTGATTCCGTTATGTTTTGGTCTTGGGATAGTTACTGTATTCTTTAAATAGGACTACTGCACTGTAATTAAGTTAGGTTTAATCTTCAATCCAAATTAAGGTTCATCCACTATAGACATTTATATTTTTGAAACCAACATGCGCACACACATGCAACTGCAGCCATCTATGTGCAAATAGTGTATCAACAAATATAATTACATAAACTCATTGATAATCCAGCAATGGTCGTGATAAACTGACATGACTACACTATAGTTATTATAGTTAATGCAATATTTATGGTTAATCAATTTCCATAATCGATATCTTAGTGAGTTACTAAACTACCATTTCCTATATTTATCCTCTATGTGACAGTGGGTGAGTCTTTAGATTATTGATCTAGAGGCTCCGGAATCAAAACCCCAATGGCATGAATTAACCAATGTTGGCTAACATTCGCATTATTTTCCTCAGTAATCAGAATACAATTTTCAAGAAAAGATTACAACTTCAGTTTCATCAAGAAAGCTCGCGCTAGTGTATAGAAAGAAAACTCCATTGTCACTAATTTATTTCCATGTGGTTATCAAAATAAAACATTTTGCCGAATAGAATTATCAGTGTATCACTACATTCCATACTTTCACAATTAGGGTGGAAGGGAGAATAAAATTTAATCTTTCAGAGAAAAAAGTATCAAAATAAAATATCACCTGCATATATCTCGAAGCATTTTCAATCTTCGACGCCAACTAATCTTCTTTTTCTGGCCACTCATATGTACTAGGTAATACAAGGATCCCATCTCCATATACTCGGTTACCATAGACAAGTGCGGAGGCTTCATGCAAGCACCAAGGAATAATATAACTGTTTCATCAGAAACAAACAAGTGCGATTACACTAAGTATTTAAAACGCGTAAAGTTTACACTGCATTTCTTCAATCAAGTTTGGTCATAAAATATATTAAATTGGGCACCATATAAGAAAGAATTGGTAGATACCATTAGGATGGCGAAGGCGGCTGAATTAAAAGAAAGTCCGAGTCAGAGAGGATTACAATAAAATAAGATGCAATTTTACGTTTTACGATGTGATAAACTTTAACCTCATTATAGACACTTCATTGCAGAAATCCACCATATTTTCAATGGTCAAATCTTGCTCAAGAAAAACTTTGACGGCGACGTCTGTCCCATACCAAGTGCCCCGAAAAACTTCTCCAAAGAAACCTGTATTGTAACACTTTTTCATGAGATAGCTCAGAAGAATATTGAGACAAACTGTTCAATATTTTCTGCTCTGTATGTTTCCATAAATCATAACTTGTATTTCAAGTTAGTATATTCAGAGAATACTCAATTGGGCGACGAAAAGTTACTGATAACTTAATGCTTGCAATAAGTTGCAGATGGCAAATTTTAGGATATTTTTGAAAGTAGAGCTAGAAAAATAGTTTAGAATCTATTCAGAAGGAGATGAAGCAATTTATTTATTTTATATGATATAATATTTATTTATTGCTCTTATATCATGAGCTACAATTTTGAGAACATTACAGTTCTTGCAAACTAGCAATGGTATTGGGAATTGAATCAATGATCTATCGCGTGATAGCTAAATGTCTTAGCCAAATAAGCTATTGGTGTTATTTGTGTGAGCTTTAATCACCACATGTGCTCATCTAATAAAATAACCCGTATTTGGCTCACAACATACTTCACACCTGAGGTTGTGAGTTGAAAATAGCTTCACACCATGAAAATTATAAAATAAAATATGCATGAATTCTAAAGAGACCAGCATTCAAATTGCCAATTGGTCTTGGGATAGATAAGTGGTTAACTGATGATAGTTAGAGAAAGAATCAAATATTTTATAGTCCCCAGTACAAAATTTTCATAAAATTTGATGTGATCCCATTCACATGCATTCTCTCAAGGTGTTTTTATTGTGTAAAACTATAGTGCGAAAGAACAAACATCGCAATTATTATGAACTTGCCTATCCCAACACGTGTTCCGATAGTAAGTTCTGAAAAATCGATATTCCAATCTTCGAAAGGCAATAAAGGCTTATTACGAAAAGGAGAAGAATGCAACACTTGTCTCCATGTTGCCATTAGATCTTTTTCATTCATAAAATCAGTGGATCGGCTACTCTCAGAATTTCGATGGCTGGGGTGAAGTGGGGATGACGGTAGTGAGACAGCTTTCTGATTAGGATTTATTTGTCTGTTAAGAACATTGTATGCAGGAGGAACATCCATATGACAACTAGAAACCTACACCATATATTAACAAACTGGTAAATTTCATCAAGGTTATATCCTACTCAATAGCTGAACAAAATAGATGATGCTGACCATTGAATGGTGTTGACAGGTTATATATAATAATTATGGAGTTCATAAAAAGGGTGTCATATTGAAATTAACTAAGGGAACAAGAAAGCCCCTCACATACATCTTTAGACAAATCATCCACATCCTTTGCATTTTGTGAATGGAATTCATAACCTTCACCTATTTGCCTATTTAAGAGACGGTTTTGTTTCAGAGTTTCATTCATTCCGCGAACAGCCCTATACATGAGTCAATCAGAAAAGAAATGTGAAAAAGTTGTCAGTTAGTATCCTATTTGATAATTTGCGACTTGAATGAACAAGGCCAAAGCATAAGAAAGCTAAACTATATGTCAAACTAATTTTACAAAACAATTGAACATTTTCTCAAATATTATCCCCAATTAGCACACAAACCTCACAACATCATCGCCGATCTCAGGTATAACGCTTGTGCTTCTTCTCCTTGATCTGCGTCTACCAGATGCTGATGCACCTTCTGACCTGAACAATTTGAGGATTCATTCATAACCAAAGACCAATTCAAGAGATACTTTAAGGGCCCTGATTTTGGAGTGTGGAACATTTGTATTATTTATTTTATGGTACATCCACTTATAGTCTTACGGCAATCAGATGTATGCAATACCATTCCAAGTGGCCATGCAGTGTGAATCTTTGCTACTTCATCTTTTAGTCGCACGCGCGTGTGTTTTGAGACATCACATAATTCACATTGATTTTATGAGTTTTATTTTATTTAAAGAAAGGATGAAATCCTGTGTACAAGGGCTTCTGCTATGAGAGATTGGTAACAGGTCACCAGAGGGACTACCCTTATTTTCTGAATGAGATATGTCCCTTGAGTCCACAATACGGTAAAACACATTAGTCTTCTTTATCATGCCTCCAAGTACACCTCTACATTATCTTTTATTTAAATGGCAAAATAGATTAGCTAAATATTTTTAGCCATGATTTGCTACATATGCTTAGTGCTTATTAAATAAGCATTGCAGAAGTAATCGCATCAGGCAAAACCATATGTACTATAATTCAAGTGGTTTTTAAACAAAATGAAAAATAATTTAAAAATAATAATTCATTAGACCATAATGCTGATTCGAAGAAGTAGCTAGGAAATCAACCAATTAGCAGAAAAAGAAATGGAAAGAAATGAAAAGGAACATAGGCTTGACGTAAACACACCTTGATGCCCCAATGCCATCTGTGGATTCTGTAGTCGAACGATGATTATTTATTATTGTAGATTGTATAGAGGTTCTTGACAATTGATCATCTGGGCTGCACCAAGGAAATTAAGGTAGCTTGTTTTAGAGCATAGAATAGGACATTGTTCAACAGTTAATATCAAATGGAAATTATGATCAACCCCTTATTTTCAAACTTAATACCCAAAAACCCTTTTCAAAAACAGGTTTCACGAAACACTCTGTGATTATTTTCAGCGAAACTATACAGTCTATACTGCAAATATTTGCAGTGTAGACTGCACGTTTTCGTTGTATGTATGTATGAGAAAGGATATGGAGGATCCCACTTTTCTAGCGCCCTAATTATATTTTGGGCTACTCTACTTCAAATAGTATTAGAAAAAAAAAAAAATTAACTCTACGATATGGATATGGTCTCTAAAAAAGATGAAACCATTTTGAATTTCCCAGCCTCTTCAAACTTACAAGTCAACACTAACCATTAAAACATTCTCAAAAATAATATTTGAAACTGAAGGTTAAATTTACTGGCTAATATTTAGCATTTTAAGCATGC
Source organism: Allium cepa (assembly GCA_030765085.1). Classification (NCBI taxonomy): domain Eukaryota; kingdom Viridiplantae; phylum Streptophyta; class Magnoliopsida; order Asparagales; family Amaryllidaceae; genus Allium; species Allium cepa. Next base: position 9,836,103 of record CM060941.1, read on the forward strand.
AAAAAAAAAAAAGACTGAACTCATTTCTTTATGAACATGATGTTTATGGTGTAGATTGAACATATCTAGAGTTTCATTTGATTTAGAAATGTTTAGCTCTAAAAACCGTCTGAATATGTACCTTGATGCACCAACATCATCTGTGTATTCTCTAGTCAAATGCTGTTTATTGCTTATTGTGGACTGCGTAGATGTACTTGATAACGGGTCTTCTGAACTACACAAGAAAATAGATAGCTTGATTTACAGTATAGTGTAAGATAATGGTCACGAATCAATAAGATAATAACAAATATGGAGGTCAATGTAAGATTCCAAAGCAAGGAAGAACCTTGAATATGCTATTTGTTGTTCTATTGCAGCTCTTCGCCTGTTGCCTCTCCAAAATGCATTTGCTATATTGGGTACACTATGTGATGAACTGAAAAATGGGCACTAAGTTAGTACACAAGCTAATCGTCTTATTATAGGTGATGAGAAACCAGAAGAAAAAACATTTCATAACTTTGCATCACACTACATTCCCAATACCTGTAGTTTCTTTCACTTGATGACTTTAGCAAGAGATTACGTAGGGAAGGATCTAGTAAGTTAGATTGTCCATCAAATCTCCTTTGATACATAGATAATAAGAACTCATTTTTACCTGAACTGCACTTAGCCAAACAGAGAATATGAAATAAAAGCAACTATGAATAAACAAGAAAGAGTGATTAGTTGGCATAACATTACAAAACGGTATCACTCAGTAATCTGCACAAAGCTAGCATATTTAGAAACACCTTTTTTATGCAACTTTTGACTAGAAAGTAAATTTGTATACGGTATATCTGGGAATTGCTTTTATTTGTAACTTTTAAATTGTTTTATATTCCTCTCCCTCTCTGTGTGTGTGTTGTTATTTTTTTATTTTTTGGTTGGGGGTTTTTGGGGCCCCAGGGGTGGGGGGTGGTTGTGATGTGGTGGGGTGTGAGTGTTGGGGGTGGTTTTTAATCTGTGTTACAACTCTAATCTCATCAAAAAAATCAGGCAAATAAATAGAGAGACGCGGAGTTGATTTATCAACCTTGAAGATCCCTAAATATCTAAGGAATCGAGACTAGCCTACTAAAAGGGAGGCCATTCTTAAACAGGTCGATGACAAAATTTAAGAAGAACGTTACCTAAGCATTAAAGTCTGTGCCAGGGAAGAACACCCAAAAATAAAATCTCAGCTATCAAGGTCAAACATAGTAGGGTGAATTAACACTGTATATGTTGACCTAACTTTTGATAATTGGTGCAGATTTCTACCATGTTGTCCAAAAGCTTAAGAGAATGTATCTATTTTTTTGGGAAATAGTAAGCTAAAAATTTCTTCTTACGGCTTTAGGCAGATTCAATGATGAAGGGCTTTTCATGTTTTTAAGAAATAAAAATGAAATTTATTGAGCACATTATCTGATACATTGAAGACGTGCTATGTTAAGGATATAACATAAGTACTAAATATTAACATCTTGAAAGTCTTCGCATTACGAGGAAAGAATTCTACGAGAAAGAGGTGGAAAAATCAATTATCAGGGTCAAGTATAGTAGGGTGAGTGAACATTATATATTTTGACCTACCTTTTGAAATTTGGTGTACACTTCTACCATGTGATAATCCAAACATTCTTGTGGCTTTACGTCAATGGGGATTTATGTTTTAGAAAAAATGTAGTAAAATAGCATAGATTGTGCGCATGTGCATGGGTGTGTTGACCCAATAAGCCAAACACCAGTTAAGTTGTTGGATTTCTGAACGACGGTACTTACCAACCTAAATCAATAGCTACCTGTCATTTATAGATTATTGTATGCCACAGCTCACCACTCATTCCCATTTAATATTTGCAATGAATTGAAAATAATGTGATTGCAAAGTATAGTCATCATCAATAAATAAATTAATAATAAATGAAAAGTGCCCCAGCGAATGTGTACCATTTGCCAGATTTTTTATCCGTAAAACCAAATACCGGGCTATTTGGTTCAAGTGGAGAATCACAAGAATCATATTCTACAGATTCATCTTCAGCAACAGTGATATGTGACATAGATATGGCTCTGTCTGATAATGGGATTAATTTGCCTGGAAAACGCATGAGATCAACAAGTAATTCGACAGAATTCAACACAACTACTACTGAAAGATGTTTGTATGATTCCGTGTACTCAAGCACCCCATCACTAGGTATTCCCTGCAATAATAATGAAAGAATGATAACCTATCTTGGGAAATGACGTGTTCAAAACCGATGATGCAACCTAAAGGTAAAATACAAAAAGGCAAAAGTATATTATAGCTTACAAAATGTATCAAGAAATGATACATAAATAGTTACCTCTATGAGTTTGGTCTCTAGACCAACAGAATCAGCAAGAACTTTGAATAGAATTGCTCGTGGCCTGCATGATCCATTTTTTATTTGTCCCAAGAGTCGACCTCTGTTTTCTATCGAATTAGAGCTGATTTCTTCTATGGAAGATTTTGCAGGGTTTAATTCTGGATCTGGGCGCTTATAAAAGTCGATGACCTGCGTTGAATGGCATAATGAAGGTAATACTTAGATACAATGTAACGAATGAAATAATGGTTAAACAATTGCTACAAACACAGACAATTTAGAACACAATATGAGAGTGGTTAAGAATCAGATCATACATCATAAAAATTAATGAAAGACTTATTGAACTCACTAAGCCTGCAATCTTTTTTACTAGAGAAGCGGGATTTGAATTTAATCCTTTGACCAATGCTGCAGTCAATTGTTTCAGCATAGAAAGCTTCTTATCCTTCTCTGCATCTACAATAATTATTTCAGCTTTAAGTGCTGCTCTGCCAAGGGAACTAAGTTCATCAGGAGTTGGAATAATCAAGAAATGCTCTTTAAGTATTTTGTCCTGCACATATATATTTGAAGTTCGAATTTAAACATTCTTATTTTTCAGCATTCATTTTATATGTTATGTAACAAAATCTTCTATAAGCACCGTTGTTTTACTTCCATTCATTTTTCATATTTAAAAAAGAATAACAATTATTCATGCTTCCCAAAAGTTATACAAAAATATTCAAGTTTATAATTAACATTCATATTTAGAATGCTCATGTAGCGCATCACCTGATAAAACTTAAAACATAAATTACCGGAATGACTGAATAGAAACCATTCTGAATTTGACCGGTCAAAGTACCAGTTGACCATAGAGTCTGAGAAGCAGCCTGTGGTGAAACTTTACCATGTTCATCATTTTGAGTACCCACTTCAGATCTCATAATATTATTTCCTGATTCCAGCGAACTAGAATTGCAGGGGAACAAATATGAATGCTTTGGTTCAGATTGCATTGAATCACTTGGAATATCTTCCATCTCCAAAAATACCTGAAATATAGAACCATTTTGTCCCACCTCTCACCTCATAAATGGCTTTCAAAGAGACAAAATCAACTCAATGCAAGAATTTATGTTTTCGAACCGTAGTTTGAATAAAATTCCAGACACAAGAACTTATGATCTGAAATGAGAAAATGTTGCTATGTTATTTACATAAAGATGATATGCAAAAATCAATACAAATACAGCACAAGCTTTGACAATGGAAAGATAGAGAATATCAATCAGAACAAACTGTAGTTTTCAGCCTATTAGTAATTATAGTTCCTTGCTTCATAGATTATTGAAAGTTAGTTCTCTTTTTTTTTTCTCCAAAAATGTTAAAAATAAAAAAATAAAGCACTAAGTCACACCAAAGACTGAAAAAGAATGTAGACAAATATTAGATAAACAAAAGCTTACAGCAATGATCTTCTACCTATCTGCATAATCTCTGTAGTAAGACAGTTTCTTACCAAACAAATTAATATACCCATTTGGAAGAGACATAAACTTAGTTCTCTAATACAGCTTATTAAATCTAAGCTTATAATTATATGTAATTCTCTCAACTGGAACTATCGCAAATGACAGTGATATAAAGTATAAACTATTGAAACAAAAAGCTAAAAGAGTCGCTTCATATAGAAGTTGGAAGAAAATTACGGATGCGATTTTAGAATCATGTATCTATCGGTTAACATCAAATATATTTTGTCATGAATCTAGTGTTTTATCTATATGGCGTTACTACGTTGTATGTATATCAATCAACAACGACTCAAAATTCACCTGATGGCATAATAAGCTGATTTCACTGGATTTGGGTTTTTAGTTACTTTTTTATTTTGTTTTTTTTCCATTCGCTGATATGGAATTGTTTTACTACCATGATATTGCAACTACCACACTACCACTATTAAAGAATCTATGTTAGATATGCTACATTAATACAAATCACCTAGTGTGTACTTCCCAGTTGTCCATGGACATCATCAACAACATGTTGCTGTTCATTATTTCAATTGAGAAAGGATATAATATCACCTATAACTATCAGCACTTGCAAACAATATAAAAGGATACACAATTTCCTCATTTCAAACACGTAGGGTAGGCTAAGATGTGTGTGTGTGTGTGTGTGTGTCAAATTTTTTATTTTTTATTTACCAAGGGACTGGAATTTATATGCAAAAGGTATGCGCAAATTTATATGCCAAGCAGTTTATAAGATCTCAGAAGTCAGAAGCAAAGCATCTACCTTTCTACCTTAAAATTGCCTTTCATTAAAATTCCAATTTATTTAACATTTTTTGTTTTAAGACATCATAATGGTTCTAAGCTTCTAATTCTGAATCATCTGTACTTCTGTATGCAAAGTGCAAATAAAACTTAATTCAAAAAATCTACAGCAGTTAGTGGTGGACCAACCATTCCTTTCTCATTTGACACATACCGTTCAACAAAATAAAAAGTTAACACTACCATTTCAGATAAATAGACAATTGCACATCATTCCCTTACATTGCAAAATAGCTACAAATGATCAGCAACAAATTTTAGTCAAAATAAAAATAGGGCAATGAAATATCCAGCTGGCAGCTACAACATAATGAAATCAGCAGATAACAAAATTTCAATTGCAAGCATGTGAAATCTAAAGGGATAAAAATAGATATAAAAAACTTAAAAGTCTTACCTCGACGAAGCGGCAAAATCAACAGAAGACGATCGATCAATAAATTTAATGTGTATCGAGGAGGAGGAAGAAGAAACGAAGCAAGGCAGGTGCGGATTAAGCAAAGAAAAGGATAGATTCTGATTGGTTACCAGATCTGTGACGATACATGGAGCCGGAGGAAAGAGAGAAAAATAAAATCTACTTGGCAGTTACGGCGAAGCCGAAACGTTTGAATTAATGCTACAGGGTGACATGGGTTTGTCGTTGGCTGTTCATGCGTCGGTTTTATCAGACAAAATAACTTTACCATTATAAACAATCGCGAAGTAAATCATAAAATATTTGCTTCAAATAGACTAAAATGATAATCCACGTTAAGATTAAAAAATGATCTAAACATAAACACTAACCGTTTTCTATAATCAAACATTGAATAACAGGGAAACACTAAAATCTAACATTTGAATATAATTATATTCAATCCTATCCATCATTAAAAACAAAAGAAAACAAAATAAACAACATAACAAAATTTTCTTTTATTATTTCAGGTTAAATTAAAAGTCGATCGGTTTAGATATTTAATTTTATTAAGAATATGTTTGTAAATCAATATTTTTGTAAACCGTTTATTTTCTAGAGAATGGATTATCTTATTTGCTTATAAGCATTAACACACGCGTTTTCTGCATGAATTGTCTTCTACAAATTGTATATGTTTAGCATATTCAGAAGAAATAATTTGCACAAATATTTTGTTATATTTTTGCGTTAAAATCATGTGCAGTTAGCTTGAATTTTTATTTTTAAGTTGCAACTTCTAATTTTTTATTAGTTTGAATTTTTTTTCTATTATTAGTTGGTAAAGAACGAATTTGTATAAGAAGTTTATTTACTAGATAATAAGAAGATTTGTTAATATTTATACAGGAGAGTTTTGAATTTGTAAATGAAATTTACTTTCTGAATCTTATTTTAAAGTGCTATAAATATTTGTTTTAAATTTGTAAAGAGATGGTTTGATTTGTTTGGAAAGTTTATATGTTACATCATATTCTTAAATCATACTAAGATTTGGTAATACAGTATGAGGAGTTTTCGATAGTTCACGCTAGCATCAAGAAAATAAGATAGCAAAGATATTACAACTATTATTATAGATTTGATAACATCATACTATTTTCCATTACAATTGGCTTCATTAGTTTTTTCAAACAGTAACGAAAGTAATAATGATTGTATATTTTTGATCAAAGTAGTGATGGATGTTCTTTAATATGCTGCACTGTTACACGTAATTCGATCTGTAAATTATTTTTTATTATCTTAATCTTGGTTGAGTTTACATAATTTTAAAAAATGGAAGTTTTACATACAATTAAAATCGATAATGACTTAGTTGTAACAAAATTAGTTGTTTTTATACGTACTAATGAAATCAGCATATAACAAAAATTCAATTACAACCATGTGAAATCTAAAGGGATAAAATAGATACCAAAAATTTAAAAGTCTTACCTTAGTGAAGTGGCAAAATCAACAAAAGACGATCAATAAATTTAATGTTTATCGAGGGGGAGGAGGAGGAAGAAACGAAGCAAGGCAGGTGCAGATTAATTAAGTAAAGAAAAGGGTAGATTTTGATTGGTCACCCATATATAACTCAATATACGAGGTTGGAGAAAAGAAAAGAAAAATAATCTACTTGCTGTTACGGCGAAGCCGAAACGTTTGAATTAATGCTACGAGGTGCGGATGGGTTTGCCTATGGCTATTCATGCGTTAGTTTTTTCAAACAAAATAAATTTACCACTGTAAAGAATTGTGAAGTAAAAATAACACGAGTGTTACTATTTCTATTTACATCCACCTAAACATTTACGAACACCATTTAGGCATTAATAAAATTAAATCATGAAATCTACTTCAAAAACCAACCTTAAGCTTCAAAGATGATAACCCAGCTTAACCTTAAAAGATAATCTAAAAATAAAGTTTTGCATAATTGCAATAATATCTAATACTCGAACATAATTATTTTCAGTCATATCCATCATTAATGACAAAAAATGAGACAAACAACGTAAGTAAATTTTCTTTTGTTAATTTCAAATTATAATTTGATTGGTTAATGTATTTAATTCTGTTAAGAATAAGAGTGTTAATGGGTCGGATCGGACCGAACATAGGTGTGTGTGCGTCATGTCTTATAAAAGATTTAGGAAGACGTGGACCGACAAGGTTTAAGTTCGAACATAATAGTTGGTTAATATAACTAAGATCGATTTTACACACCTGTTGGTTCTTTTAAATTTCAAGAAGGAATCATACTTCATATCAAAATATCAGATTCACTACCAAATCATTTCGAATTCAAAAATAGGTTATACTTTCATATCAAAAATCAATGATTCAAATCTAAATAGTTTCAAACTTTAAAATAGTTTAAATATTGAAAATAGCTTTGATAAGTAAAAATAATTTGAAGATTGAAAATAGTTTGGATAATTAAATAGTTTGAATATTGAAAATAGTGTTGATAGTTACAAATAGTTTGAATATTGAAAATAGTTTTGATAATTAAAAATAGTTTTGAAGATTGAAGATAGTTTGAATATATGAAATAGTTTATATGTTAAAATAATTCGATTATTAAAATAGTTTATATATTAAAATAATTCATATTAAACTGTTTCTTTCTTTCACAACAATTTGAACTCAAGTTCAAATTCCAAATCACAACTATTTCAAATTTTCGACCTCCAATTCATGTCAACTTCATATTCAAAATTCAACTTAAATCAACCTTAATTCAAAACGATTTAAAAACTTGCTTCAAATTCAATCTAAACGGTTCTATTCAAATGGCTGAAAGGTTCAATTTAAATTCTCATTCAAAACATTTTATTTAAATCCATTTCACATCAAAAATTTGAAACACCAATTTAAACCACTTTAATTAAAATAAATTCAAATTTAAAATTTCAATATTTAAACCCTCAAAACGATCCGTTTCAAACAAATTTACATCATATTCCAAATCAAATAAGACTTTGAAATTCTAAATTTTCGGAAATTAAAAATTTATGATTTATTTATGTAAAATTTGTTGGAATATAAAACAGGATCTTAAATAAATTCTAATGCAACAAATTACAATGTAATGGAAGGTGGTAACGCATATTGGAATATAATTTAATAACATTGATTGGATGTAATTGACAACTGTTTTAATGTAATTTCAATCAATTGTAATAATAAAGGTTAATAAGGAATAAAATAAATGGTGTATTAAAGGTGAAATCATATGTAATTAATTGGAACTGGTTTTAACATATGATAAGAAATCAGTTATTTAGTAAGTAAATTTGTAATCCGTGTTTGTAAATAATAAATTAATTGATATGAATTACTAAGATGTAACAATTGTTTTATTTCTCATTGTTACTCAAAAAATTCACCTTCCACTTAGGTAAGAAGATCTCAAACAAAGGATGGAAGGAAAAGAATCCAGATCAGACCTTCCGAAGATGTCGAAGGGATGCAGTCAGCGGTATAAGGCAGCTCTTGACCTTTTGCGAGAGACGGAGGTTATTATTCTGTAGAAGCTAAGAAATTCCGACCCTCTAAGGGAGGCAAAGGAGTCAAGACAAGGACATGCCACCCTATAACAACCCTTCCGAAAGCATGATAGGCCTTCCGGGTGGGTCGGGACACTTACTGAATACCTTTCGGCGGTGCTGAAGGGTGAGAAATAAAGGCAAAGATAATAAGTCAGCAAAGAGCATGAGGCAACCTTCAGACAATATTCGAAGAATGTTCGGCCCTTGGCAACATCCGGGTGAAAAGCAGCCTTCCAACAAAGTCGAAGAGCTCACAATAGAGAAGTCCATTCAAGGATCAGAGGGAAGTCTTAAATTTTGTACATTATAGTTTACATTAATCTTTGTTGGTTTAATCACAACTTTCAAGTGCAGTTCCTCCGAAAGATCCAAACCAATAGAAACAATGATATTCTTTCTTGGGCGGTCGTCATAACCCTTCGGTAACGTCTGGACTATAGCCAAAACCCTTCGAACCTAAAGGGAGCTTATCAAAATTGGTATACATAAAACCTTCCAGAGTTATAAATCCTGAGGGTCAAACCTTTCGCCAAGTATCATAACCCGTTGTATCCCATCAACCTTAGCATCACTCCGAATCCCAAAACAGCTGCTTGCCCAGCCTTTCGGTAAAGAAACAAGTTAACTCTCTATATAAGATAAACCAAGGAAATCTAATCCCGGTCAAGGAAAAAGATTTCGGGTGGAGTCTTATAAAGGTTTAACCAAATCAGATATTGTTCTACGTTAATTCAACAAGATCGGAAAAACTTCTTTCCTCCTAGATCTCATATCCAAGTCTTCTTGACCCTATCGAAAGGTCAGGTTTTAAGTCTAATCCTGAGTAAAGAAGTAAAGAAAGTTCTATATATCATTAACCTTTTGGTATAGTTCAGACTAATCCTATCACTCGGAATAGCTCAAAGCTATCAGCTGAACATTCATTAATCCTTTTAGAGATTCCATCATCCACTTTTTCTCAATAACATCTTTTACTTGGATTCTTTGGAATGTTAGAGTGTTGACCATAAATTTGGTTAACATTCTTTGGTGCTAGAAGGAGGGATCGAACATCCGACTTGATTAATTTCCTAACATGAGAATTCCTTGATTCACATCAAATTCCCTTATTTTGGTTCGATCATGGCTAAAAAAATTAAGAGGTTGGAACAAGGATCTTTCGAACCACACCTGACAATGATTTCTTATGTAAATATCAAAGACTCCAATCAGGATAAGGAACAAAGGCTAAGGCCCGAAGCCTTAAAAATTATTAAAAAAAAAGAAGGCAGACTCTTATGACCTGGAGAAATGGAGCTTAAACCCTTTTCACGTAGGACCAACCCCGATTTTTGCACTTGGAGGGAGAATAAATGGAAGTGACGACATTTTTAACCGAATAAGAACCATTCAGTCATACTCCCAGGGAACTATCTTTGAAAAAGAGATAATAAAGGACTATGATAGTTTCACATGCAAGTGGATTAAGATTATAAATGGGGCTTTCCATTCAAAGGAGAACTATGGATATAGGGAAAAATTCCCAATTGATGAAATAAGGAAGATAAAAGAACTACCTAGTGGAAATATAAGAATCTTTAAGGGATTTCCAACCGAAACCTTAAGACTGAAAGAAATTCCCTTGAAAGAAGAACAACGGGCGATAAAAAGAAAACCTGCTCCTCAGAAAGAAGCATTTGAACCAAGCTATAAGAGAATTAGACGCTAGTCAAAGACGGCTCAAAAGTCAATGCTTCGTAAAGAGTATAACCTTACAACCTCAATTGAAGACATCTATACTAAAACCAGGGAAGAACTGAATTATTGGCCTTCTCAAAAGAAAAAACCAGGGTTCGAAAGAAGATCTAAAGGAGCATATTGTGAATTCCATCTCATAAATGGACATGATAATAATCAATGTAAAGTACTTGGAAAAATGGTCCTACACTTTCTAAAACAAGGAAAGATGAAGCAATTTGTAAAGGATTGATCAAGACATGGAATAAAGGTTCTATTCTCAAAATAAGAGAAAAATCCACATGATCGGGAGAGAAATTCTCCTTAAACTTGGACTACCTAAAATGGTAGGATACCAATAATGGTAGAAAGCCCTTGATCGCACCATGATGGCCAAGTCAAGGCACCCCCTAAAGGGAGGGCGTAAGCCTTTATCCGCGCCAAAATCAGAAATGGCCAAGTTAAGGCGGTATAAGCCCTTATCCGCGTCACGCTATGGCCAAGATAAGGCACCTCTTGAAGGGAGGACAATCAATCCCTTAGTCCCGCCGTGCTATAGCCTTGCCAAGGTGCCGAACAAGCCCTTAATTGCATCACACTATGGCCAGGTTAAGGCGCCTCCTGAAGGGAGATCGAATAAGTCCTCGGGTCGTGCTTCAGAATAAGCTAGCTGAGCGCATCGGAAACCTAGATGAAATATCCGACGGACTAAGAAAAGTCCATGCCTAAAAAGGCACCGCCAGAAATCGACATCGCTTAAGAATAGTAACCACCGAATGGTCGGTAATGTATAAAATGACAAACAGCCTGAAAAGGGCTCTGCTTAAATAAGCATAAAAATTGGACAAAAGAGTTCCCGCTTGAGATGGGCCAAAACAAATGACAAAATGACAAAGAAAACTCGGGCCCGAGAAAGCGAAATCATGCAAGACATCTTCAAAGCCTGAAGATGGCATATTTAACAAACATTATAAAGAATTCTCCAACTTCTTTTTATGAATATATGTTATATGGGTTATTCTGGTCTTCTATTACTTATTACCAGATGGTTATACTGGTTTTCGATCGGTTATTGCCAGAAATGGTATTCTAACCTTCCATTATTTAATTACCAGAAATGATATTCTTGGACTTCTATTATTAGTTATCATAAAATGATACCCTAAAAGTGTCATCCTGGACTTCTATCGTTAGATATCTAAAATGGTGTTCTGGATTTCTACTATTAAGTGTCAAGGAGAGATATCTTGATCATTTATTACTCATTACCAGATATGGTTTTCTGGATTTTCATTATCAATACCAAGATGGATTTTTGGTCTTCTATTAATGAAAATGGTATTTTGACCCCCACTGCTAATGGTACCCTAATCATTTTACCAGAAAAGAAATTCTAAAAAAGGCAGTCTAGTCTTTCAATACTAATAGCCGGAAATGGTATTCCAGTCTTCTATTGCTAACTGCCAGGTTAAATCCCTGTTCCTTTATTATTAACTGCCAAGCGTGGTATTCCTAATTTCTATTAAAATTCCAAGATTGGTTTTTTGGTCTTCTGATACTAAATATCAAGGCTAATTCGTAGTCTTCTACTAAATACCAAATGTCGCATTGGGTATTCCGGACTTCTGTTACTTAATTACCACATGCGGCTTTCCAGACTTTTACTGTTTATTCCAAATTAGAGATTCTAGTCCCTTATCAGCAAGTATAAATGTTTGTACATATGGCATCCATCATCGGAAATGACACAACGAATTTCTGTTGCATATTTCCAAGGAAAGGCATTTCGATATTCCAACGTTCCTTTCTTACTAAAGCCGACATTCTAACTCTCCATCATTTAATATCAAAATATACCAAAATCGACCGTCGCATTATTTTAATATTTCTTAATACCCGAACCCGCGTCCGATGACATCTTGTAAAAGTCCATCATTAATCCTAAATGGTTTAGACGCCAAGGCTACTGATTATTAAAAGCCCTAATCTAGGTACAAAATCTTTGTACTTTTACTCGTCTCTAGTACTCAAGTCGAAGAATATTATTGGGAGAGGGCTGCAGATAAAAGAATATCCTAATGGGAACTTCAAGGCTTTTATTTTCGGATTCCCTCGATAACGAGGAATGAATCCAAAACTACCATGTCAGGATCTCAGTCATAAATGTCCCCTCGGGGTCTTTATTGAGTAAAATGTTAGATTTCGATAATTTTGTGCAGCTCAATATAAATTATTTTCAGGAATGTCAGATGAGTGATAAGAGCTAAATCTACGATCATCCCCGTTTATGGATAAAAATGAGACCATAACATTTTGAATGAATTCCTTTCCATATAATTGCCAAAATGATTTGCTAATCAAGACAGATGATACCTTTTAGGTTTTTTTGCTAATTTTGAGCTAACAATTAAGAATATCACATGCTACATGTTTCGCAAAAAAGTCAGAATGGCAGGGGATACAGATTTACTTAATCAAGAGAGAAGTCATGGACTAAAACGGAAAGCTGAGAAACACATCAATCTCCGAGGGGCATATCCGAATCAAAGAAAAACAAGATGCAGACGAAAAGTAGCAAAACATGTAGTATTTATGATATTATAAATATCATGTTACGTGATGCTACGTGGCCTTACTAAGGTATGAAAAATATATCATATATATATCATATATATATAATGAGATGCTTGTGATTTGATCAACCGTTCGTATAAAAGCCATAGATATCGTGGGATCAACACATTAAACCGAGTTACCGATTATGAATTCTAGAGGTTTGTAGTACCAAGCTAACTTTTAAATTTTTATTTCCAAAGATATTTATCCTCTCATGAAGCTTGGTCATTCCGAGCTGAGATCGGTGCAAGTATCTCCGCCAATAAAGTGCTTTGAAATTTCTGTTCTCATGCCATCTTTCTTCTTAAAGATCTAACTTAAATATCTCAGTTTCCTTGGGGAATTTTTTAATGGTGTGGCATTTAAGCCTAGAAGCCAAAGGATTTTTGCGAAATTAGCTTCGATTGAACTCTATTCTTAACCCATCCTAGGCCATTGCAAGTTCTAAAATAAGAACTTTGAAAGGCAAAGCTAGTCTTGCTTGAGTCTCCCATATCAACATGCAAAATGGAAATCAAATTTCTTTATTTCAGTAATAATAACACGTATTAGAGTGTATTTCTTGTTGAAACTTGCTATTGATGATAAGATATAATAATCTTGTTTAGAATGACAACTTGTGTGTATTTACTTTATTTCCATCTCTCGACTAGGAAGGTATTGTAGCATAACCTTCAATCAATGTCAAATAAAATATTCTAAGTTCCTTTAAGAGAATTTTCTCTTCTACCTTCAAAATAAGTCGGGTGAGGAGTGAGAACGTTCCACGTACAAAAGCCGTTAACCCTAAGATCCTCAATATTAAACCATTTTTGAAGAAGGTCTTCCCCTATATAGCATATTGGCTAGGTTGGTCTAATAGGGCGACATGATTTAAGGGAACAGGTAGTTTGGAATAACATAATACAGACAAGCCAAACAAAAATATGTAATGAGAAATATATATCCGTAAAACTATTGCTTGTCATCTATTTGTAATTATTCCTCCGACTCATGTGAGATGAACTTAGAGAAGAATTAGAAAATAAATTTTTACTTATAACACCTGAGCTATTGAAGGAAAATTTTAAACAAATAGTCCGATTCAAGGAAAAATTGCAGCACCCACCAAGATTTAGATCAGGTCCTAATTTACATAAAAATAGAAATATCAAAGTAAACTCCTACTTTCATGGCTGAGTGTTAAAAGTGCACTTTACATAGAAGCAGCCAAAATGTTTCTCTCTACTCGTCATCCAGTGGAAGATTAAGAATTCACCGCTCTTTTTCAAAAAAAAGCGTCGAACCAAGGTCATCATTTGCAGAATGACACCAAATAATTCTTAACCAACAATTTCTTTCAAATCAAAATGGAACGATAATTATACAAAAAGACAAAAATCATTAATGGAGATCTCTAGAAAACAAAAGAGAATGCCTAATTTTTTGCACCAAAATCACCGACAAAATCCATTCGTCTTCCTCTCCCTCTTTCTTATGATCCTTATTATATAAACATTAATATCTAAAAAAGGAACTAAACAAAAGAGAGAAACACCCATGGCTGCATGCAATCTTCAACAGATTCATCTTGACTTTATCGACGCGGAAGCACCGCATTGCTGTTGCTGCTTCGCGTTGGGCTTATTAGACCAACCACAAGAGGCGGAGGAGGTCAACAGTTCACAATCCATGCGGACCATCTACAACCTAATTTTCTTAATCCGCACATAAAAGCAACACACTCTTTGCTTTTTTATCTGATTACAAACACATTCTGGATGGATTTGGCCATCTGGGATGCTTTTGGAGAAAACCCTATGCTGATAACCTACTCGCATTATCAACCAACTTGGGTTGAACCTGTGGTCATCAACCCCATCAATTTGGTTCCAGACCTTCCGCTTTTCCAATTGAGCTGTAGGAAAACGGGGAAGAAACCATCTTGCTGTTTTTGATCACCTTCGATGTTTTATTTTAGGGTGTTGGTGTCATTTTGAATATGTACATATTGACAAATCATTTTGGGAAGTGTAGTGTGGAGTAATATGTGTGTGTGTGTGTGTGTGTGTGAATATTTAAATATTTTAGTTAAATTTCTGAAGTTATGTTGTGCAGCTAAAAATATGCTTATGTGTTCGTTATCTTGTTATATGATATTATGATGTACAGAGAAAAATTGAAAGGTTTAGAGCTTTCGGACCTTAATGAAGGCTTGTTGTCGGAAGGTTTAGCCATTAAGTTATTTAGATCTTCAAACAATGAAAGAGAGTGGGGGTAAGAGTTCCTCCCGATCTTATCAAAAGGTTCAACAAAAGCAAATTCATTACTATAGCCATGATTCCCTTCAACGGGACGAAAAAGGACACTCAAGGTTACCAGTATAATACTTAGTTGAATCCCAGGTTAACTTGTTAATTTAACATTAAGTGTTGTTTTAAATCCTATCTGAAAAATGAGTATATAGGAAGGATAGTCTAAAAGATTTTAAATCGAGTTTAGAAAGTAACCTCTTTATTTTGAAAAAGGTTAAGTTGTTTAAAAGAAATCTTTTACTTGTACTGGTAATTATATTTGCAGGAAAATAAAGCTGGAGACTTTATAACTTTTAGAGGCGATGACTTGGAAAGTCAAGAGCATCCCTTCGCGCGACGGGGAGGGCAAATGTTACTCAAAAAATTCACCTCCGGCTTAGGTCAAAAGATCTCAAACAAAGGATAGAATGAAAAGAATCCAGAGCAGACCTTCCGAAGAGGTCGAAGGGATGTAGTCAGCAGTATGATGCGGCTTCAGACCTTTTGCAAGAGATAGAAGGTATTATTCCATAGAATCTAAAAAATTTCGACCCTCTGAGGGAGGCAAAGGAGTCAAGACAAGGACATGCCACCCTATAACAACCCTTCTGAAAGCATGATAGGCCTTTCGAGTCGGTCGGGACATATACTGAACACCTTTCGACGGTGTCGGAAGGAGAGAGATGAAGGTGACAATAATAAGTCAGCAAAGAGCATGAGGCAACCTTTGAACAATGTTCGAAGAATGTTCGGCTCTCAAAAATATTCGGGTGAAAAGCAACCTTCCAAAAAAGTCGAGGGGATCACAATAGCCTGAAACCCATCGACACCACCGAAGGGTTCACATACAGTACGGATGATAAACCTTCCGGCAAGGACAAAAGGTTCCTAACAACAAATAGGTAAAAAGACCTTTCGGTCGTGCTCAGGGATCCAAGATGACATGTAAAAGGAAAACCTTTTGATGAATTCCAAAGGTTAGCAACTGTATACGAGAAGGGAATCCTTCGACCCAACCAAAGGCATAAGGACGAAAGCATGGCCGTCGACATCTATAAATAAGACCCAAGGGGTCCTGTTTGAGGGCCAGATTTTTCCTCCTTCCATTCTTGTATTTTTAAAATCATAGTTCTATAACCCTAATTGGGTAGTGATTTGGGAATTTTTTTTAAAAAAGAAGTCCATTCAAGGATCAGAGGGAAGTCTTAAATTTTGTACATTCTCTTTACAGTTTATATCAATCTTTGCTTGTTTAATCGCAACTTTTAGGTGCAGTTCCTCTGAAAGGTCTGAACCAATAGAAATAATGATATTCTTTCTTGGGCGATATTCATAACCCTTCGATAACCCCTGGATTGTAGCATAAACCCTTCAGACCTAAAAGGGGATTATCAGATTCGGTATACATAAAACCTTCCGGAGTCATAAATCCTGAGGGTCAAACCTTTCACCAAGTATCATAACCTATCGTATCCCATCAACCTTAGCATCACTTTAAATCCCATACAGCTGCTTGCTCTGCCTTCCGGTAAAGAATCAAGTTAACTCTTTATATAAGATTAACGAAGTAAATCTACTCCCAGTCAAGGAAAAAGCTTTTGGGTGGAGTCTTATAAAGGTTTAACCAAATCAGATACCCTTCTACGTTAATTCAACAAGACCGAAAAGACTTCTTTCCTCCTAGATCTCGTATCCAAGTTTTCTTGACCCCATCGAAAGGTCAGGTTTTAAGTCTAATTCTAAGCAAAGAAGTAAGGAAATCTCTATGTATCATTAACCTTTCGGTATAGTTCAGACTAATCCTATCACTCAAAGTAGCTCAAAGCTATCGGTTGAACATTTGTTAATCCTTTTAGAGATTCCATCTTCCACCTTTTCTTAATAACTTCTTTTACTTGGAGTCTTTGGAGTGTTGACCATAAATTTGGTTAATAGTGATCTCATTATTTAATCCGTGTTGTAATTAATTTGGTAATCAATTGGAATTAGTATAATTAAATATTTCAGTTAATATGAGAGAAGACATTGACTGTAAAGTAATGAGTCAAATAAAATGGAAACTTATGTTTAGTAAATACATAAGGGAATTATGATTCAATATAAAGAACATTTAAATCAAAATAAAAGAATTTATTGGAAATTAAAATACAATGAACTAGAATTTTATTACAGTTGAAATTAAATGTTGAAATTAATTTAATATTTAAATCTTGGGTTTAATATGGAAAATTTTGATTTCAAAGGATTATAAAATTCTATTTAATCAAGGATGATGATAGAAAACACTTAATTTAGAATTTGAAAGTGATTAAATCAGTTTAATAAGAATTTGTTTTAACTAAAGTGTAAAAATGAGTATAATTTGATTTTAAACCTAACTTCCACATACAATAGAATTAGGATCTGAAATTAGTTTCATTGAGTTTAGAAATATTAAAAACCTACATTTCGATATATAGGATGATCTACTTATATTTGGAGAATGAAACGGGTTTAAGAGTCTTGTAACCACTTTGGCCCAAATCAATCTTTCTCTTATCTACAAATATGTTGTTACTGTAATCCTAGCAGCCTCCGTATATTTCTTTTTTATTATTCTGTACTTCCCTTCAGATCTAACTTGTTCCTTTTCGATGGTCAATATCCTAAAACTCTAATTACCGATTTCAAAATCAAATTCAAAATTCAAACTGCTCAAACCCTATCAAACTATATATCATTATGAAGCTCTCGATGAATAGAATCAGTAGGAACAATGGGAGATTCGACCTCAAAGAGTTTCACGAATGTATAATAATATGTAATTTTTACAAATGGCAATTTTATTCCATTCAACGGTCCTGGACTTTTTCAATTTGAAAATCTTTCTAAAGCTAGCGTTATTCCAAACTATTCTTTCGGGGAAGCTTCATGAGTCTGGTGAGGTAAGCCTACACGTAAGCAAGCAAGTAATTCCAACTAGAAAAAAGTAGGTCGCCATGCAACCCCCATTTGTCGCGCTTAGGAAAGAAATGACAATCCAAACTATTCTTTATGAATGATTTCAAGTTTGAGGCTATCTCATTTATATAGTAAAGTATGGATTTGCTATTGGTACTATTGTAAGTGTTTGCAATTTGTTTTTGCAATCGTGTCTTGGTTTGTTCAGAATTGGGCGAAACATTTTCGATTGTTCATCCTAGTGTTTGTCGTTCAATGGAAAAACATCGACCATTCGACGATTGAGGAGCGTTGCACCATAGAGGCGGCCAAGACAATTTCATCCCGAAGAGTTGGCCATATCGCAAGTGCTTGAGTTAGTCAGATCTTGGCCTTATAGGCGGCGCATTTCGGTCTCGGTTGAAGGTGGATGGCGGCGCTAAGGGCGGCCGCGAGCACGGCATGGGGGCAGGAAACGGCGGTTTTGGTGGTGGGGTCCTATGGTTGAATAGTGGCATAGGGCAATGGTGGTGGGTCGATGAAGAACGGGGGCTACGGGTTGATCGGTAGGGTTTGGTGTGATTTAGTAACTTCTATTTTGCCCTTGATTATTTTTTAAAATTCAAACCTTCTAACTTGAATAATTTTTGCATACAAGCTCCGATACACGCATGATTTCTTTCGTTGGACTCGTATCGAAATTCCGTATGTTTGGACTAGGAAGGACGTAAAGTATGTTTGGACTGACAAATGTAAAGAATAATTCTTAAGCTAAATCATTTATTGACCAATGCGTCTGTGTTAGTTGTTCCGAAAGGAAACCAAGATTTGATGGTTTATACTAATGCATGTGGGACAGTGGTAGAAGCTGTGTTGATGCAAAAGTGTAAAGTGATTGTCTTCGTTTTTTCGACAGCTTAAACCACATGAAGTTAGATTTTCGACTCATGGTTTAAAGCTGGCTATGGCGATCTTTGCTTTAAAAGTGTGAATGCACTATCTTTTATGAGAAAGATTTGAGTATTCACAAATCAAAGTCTTTGAATTACTTATTCCCTCAAAAGGAGTTAAATATGAGACAACAAAGGTGGCTAGAGTTTTTAGCAACTTACTACTTTAGTATGCAGTACATGTCGGGGAAAGGAAATAAAGTCGTAGATACACTTAATAGGAAACATTAGAATATGGTGTTAGTTATATTAGCAGAATGAAAAGATTTAGAAGTATTAACTACTTCTGGTGTACGGTTAAGATTGACAGCTAGTTCTAGTTGGGATACTGCAATGTTGTCATGTTTGGAAGTTCGACTAGTAATGATCGAAAGAATTGCTTCCAAGTAAAAAAGATGATCCATTACCAGCTGAACAAATTAAGAGATTTGAAGATGGAACGAAGATTGATGATTAAATTATTTTAGTCTTGACCATAATGGATGGTTGAGGAAGAAGGGACGGTTGTGTGCTGTAGATGTTGGTGACCTACGGAAGGAAGTTCTTAGGGAGTTGCATTGGTCAAAGTTTACTAATCATCCTAACAGAATTAAAATGTATCAGGTTATAAAGAGGAGTTTCTTTTGAGAAGGAATAAAAAGAGATATAGGCTTATGGGTGAAGCAGTGTTTGAATTGCAAACAAGTAAAAGCTAAACATCAGAAACCAAGGGGATTACTTCAACCTTTATAAGTTCTACTTTAGAAATAGGATTCTATACCCATGGATTTTTCGATGGGTTGCCAAGGTCAAATAAGGATAATGAAAGTATTCGGGTCATGGTAGACAGACTAGGCAAGAGCGCACACTTTATTCCTATTAATTCGATAAGGCCGACACTTAATTCAATTGAGATTCTTTGTTCACTCGTGAATTCTAAAAGTGTCCGCAAGAAGTTTTAGGTACCACACTAAAGATGAGTACCGCTTACCATTCACAAATAGATAGGCAAATGGAAAGAGTTAACAAAATTCTTGAAGATTTGTTAAGGTCTTATGTTCTAGACTTTGAAGGGTCATGGTAAGGCCATTTGCACTTAGGTTAGTTTTCCTATAATAATAATAATTATCAAACTAGTATATGAATGACGCCTTTCGAAGCTCTTTATGGAAGGCCATGCAAATCACCAGTATGTTGGTAGAAACTAGGGAATATTAGTTCTTGCTCTAGACATGGTAAGAGAAGCCACATAAAAGATTGATTTGATACGAGCTAGAATGAAGAAAGCTTAGTCAAGGCAAAAAGGTTATGCCGATAAAAGGTGTAATGATGTAGAGTTCTCAGTTGGAGACCATATTTTTGTTAAAGTATCACCGATGAAGGGTGCAGTATGGTTTGGAAAGTCAGGAAAATTGGCACCGTATGATTTGGAAAGTTAGGGAAATTGGCACCAAGATATGTTGATCCATTTCCTATTGCAGAAAGGATTATGAAATTCACTTATCGGATAAAGTAACTAAATAGTTTGGCAGGAGTCCATAATGTTATTCATGTTTCTCATCTTAGAAATTGTGTGTATGATCCAAGGACTACTATTACACCACTATATTATAAGATTTGATGGTGGAACCGGATACGACCTCTATTAGACAACCAACTCGTGTTGTAGCAAAAGATGAGAAGAGATTAAGAAACAATGCAGTCAAGTTATTAAAAGTTCAACAGAGCGACAATAAGAAAGATTGTAATTGTGAGATAGAAGACTGGATTAAGGATACTTACCTTGAGTTGTCATGGTACGTTATATATTTGTCATGAAGACTTTTTGCTAGTAGAATATGCTGTTATGTGTTTGTCACACATGTTTGCATGATTGATGTGCTTGTTACTTTCCTTATCGTAATTTCAAGGACGAAATTCTTTAAGCAGTGGAGCCTGTAACACCCCTAATTTTTCAAGAAATTTAATTAGATAAATTAAATAGGATAATGTACGGTGATAAGGAGAATGAGATTTGTTAATTAATTGGGTCAGGCCTTAGTTAGTCAATTAATAAAATTGTTTTAAACATAGAATATAAAGAAATTAATAAGAGAGGCATAACTTCATTCATTCCCTAAACCCATTCTCTCTCATTCATTCTCATTTCATTTTCTAAATCAAAACAAAAAACTAAAAGAAAGATCGGCCATAACCCAGAGGAAGGAAAGAGGAAAGCTAAGGAATTCAAAGGAAAAAGTTATGAGAAACTACTCTGCATAAAATCTCAATCTCTATTAAGGTGAATAATAATATCTATCCCATCTATTTATGCTTGTTTTCGAATCTATGAATGATTTCCAATTTGCATGTGATAATATGTCATGTTTGGATTGATCATATTAGTATTTGATCAGATGATGATTTGTTGGAATTTTTATGGAATTGCTTTAATGAGCTTTAAGGGTAAAAACCTAATTTTTAATCTCCAATTGACTTGAAATTTTTGTATGTTGTGTAAAACATTATTTTGGAGATGAGTATTCGGTTTCCTAATTTTTCAAGTTCATGTGAATATTTATGAATTTCCAACGAGTAAAATGTGTATAACTTCGTGTTTTATTATTAAATATATTTTTTGGTCCCGAAATTTTTGTATAGAAAAGAAGAAGGAAATTCAGGTTTTTGGTGATTTTTGAGAAATTTTCCCTAATGCTTATGATTTTTTATAAATTTATTATTCTACAAAAGTATTAAATTAATATAAGTTAAATATTAATTATGAGGGTTCGCAAAATTATTAAGAAGGCAGATTGTGATTCATTAGCAAATCTTGAAAAGAATATGGAAAGAATTTTTGCTATCCAATAAAAATTTGACAAGTGGCCAGAGTTGGTAGAAAGTATTACCTTTAAAAGAAATAAATCAGTATACAAACTATTTATAGAAATGCCATTATGTAGTTTAGAGGCTCGACACCTCATATTGCTTATGTATTTTAGTGACTCAACACCTAATATTGCTTACATATTTTAGAGGCTCGAAACCTCATATTGCTTATGTATTTTGGAGGGTCGACACCACATGTTGCTTATGAATTTTAGAGGCATGAAACCTCATATTGTTTATGTATTATAGAGACCCGAAACCTTATATTGATTATGTATTTTTAGAGGCTCGACACCTCATATCACTTATGTACTTTAGAGGCTCGACACCGCATATTGCTTATGTATTTTCGAAGCATGATACCTCATATTGCTTATGTATTTTAGAAGCACGATACCTCATATTGCTTATGTATTTTAGAGGCTCGGCAGCCTTATTTTGATAACAAATAAATAGTTATATTGTTTTAGTGGCTCGATAGCCCATGTTATGTAGAGGCTAGGTAGCCCTATTTTGATAGTGACTGTTTTAAAAGCTTTGTAAGGATGATAGTGCTTTGGCATAAGATTTTGGCTAAGTATTTGTGCATGATTCCATGTTTTTAAGAATGATTTCAAGTGGTTTATCAAGTCTATAGATAAACGTTTTCAAGGAGATGAAATAATGTTTTACCTCAATTTTATATGAATTTTTTCCAAAGAGAATATTTACTTGGAACCTAAGTAATCTTATGAAGGATCTGACTATTGATTGAACGTATTTTAATGAATGATATTATATGTTCTTGTTATAATATGATGATTAGTTAAATTTACATCTTTGATCATTTATCATACTCATATCTGCATTACCCAATATTGCATTTTAGGATTTGGGAATCAAACTGCTAATTAGGTTGTTCCAGTGGTGAGTATGGTCTGGCTAAACTCCCGAGTGAGTAGAAATGCATCCAGAAGATTAGATTGATCAATTGTGTTAGGATTCCCTAAATGATCAAAAGATATGACTCATGGATTTAAAACTAGATATGATTGTAGGTGAAACTGGTGTAGGGTCGTGTCCTATGCTTCTGCCATTGGCCTTTGGTTGGTAAAGGTGGCACGTAGGGCTTCGGCAGTAATGAGACTAAAAGGATGTTTACACGCAGAAAGGAACTCATAGCTCTATTGGCTTACTAGATTATTTAAGTTGTTTTCCTCCTAACTGTGTTTGTAGATTTATGGACATTAGGTTATATTTTGGCCCAAGTCAGCCGGATAGGTTATTAGTTGGCCTTTGAAAACTAATAGGTTCATCGTGACTCTAATAAAACTATAATTTGAGATAGACTTTTTATTTTGTAGGATTTATAAATTTTGAGAATTCATAACCCTTAATGACAGATTAGTCACATTTATCCATATTGCATGCATATGATCATATCATGTTTTGTTTTAGCCACTGTGATTGTGATTGCCAGTGCATGATTTATGTTATCACTAACATATTTGATAAGATACCAATGAGGGGAAAACCCATTCCACTCAATGGCATGATCTCACTAGATATCTGTTTTTGTTCAAGATGGTATGTTATTATTCACCCAGACTTTTTATCTAACCCGAAGTTTTTAATTTTCCCCTTAAACTCTCGGGTGTTCATTTGAGTAAGCTGAGAGTAGGGTTTCGAGGTTAGACGAATAAGCTTCCGAAGAAATGCAAATGGCAAGCTAATATTAGGAGTTTATTTCCACTGTGTTGTTTGAAGTTCATGTTTCATGTAAATAGATGTGAGGATAGAATTTACAACTGCCAAGATGTTAGATTCTCCTCATCCAAGGGGGTATCTTCATATGTCGCTTTTAGATATATTTGTATTTATTATATTTTTATGAACATATAATTGATGGAATTATGTAATGAATGTGACACTTTATTATTGGATTGTAACATGAAATTTTATTAGTGAGATATGTTTTGATAATTTTCATATTCATGTGCTCCTAATGTTATAGATATGATTAACTAATCTCATTTTGTCATCTGGAAATAATACAGCTGATGATTGCAGCATTAATAGCACTTTTTTGGACCTCAAAATGGGGGATATTACATAAGGGCTTACGAAAAACCAATTTAGTACCAAAATAAACAAGGGATAGAAAGTGGATGATTACCTGCTAATGATGAAATGTTATACTGATAGATTTTCATAGTTGGACGTATAATTAAGCAATAAATTGCAAGTAGATTTGAT
Organism: Allium cepa; assembly: GCA_030765085.1. NCBI lineage: Eukaryota > Viridiplantae > Streptophyta > Magnoliopsida > Asparagales > Amaryllidaceae > Allium > Allium cepa. Next base: position 9,860,363 of record CM060941.1, read on the forward strand.
GCTTGGTTCTCTTACTTCTTAGCATGGACCGTTCATACTAAATTATAATATAAACCAGTTAAATGTGAATCATATGGAGCCTCTCAATATGTTGAGGCTGATCGAGCCTACGTCTATGGATCAAGGAGCTGTTCTTGCTGTGAAGTGTAGTGCGTCATCTTCGAAGAGTACGAAGAGGCAGAAAGTGAAGTTAAGAATAAGAGAAGTAAGAAGACCGATGACTAGGGTGAATGTCACCACTATCATAAGAATGTTCATTGAAAAAGGAATTGTCCTGAGTACTTGAAGATCATTAGGGAAAAGAAGCAAAATGATTCTGCTGCTCCATTGGCTACATTTATGATTCAAAATTGTTTTGTAGTCAGTAAAATGTCTTAGGTTTTAGATACTAGATCTGGTAGTCGTATATGCAATTCATTACAGGGGCTTAAGAACTGACCTTGGGGGGCAAAAAGAGAGATCAGGCTCTAAATTGCTGATGGACCTATGGTAGATGTAATGACGACAGAAGATTATCACTTAGTTTTTATTGATGGATTAGTATTAGTGTTAAATAATTGATATTTTGTAAAAGACTTTATTTGTTGAATTATTTCCTTTTCTAGATTGTTTGAGACTGGATATATAATTCATTGTGCAAATAATGTTATGACCATTAGTTTGGATGGAAATAAAGTCTTCAGTGGTATGCTTAAAATGACATTTATGCGATTAATACTAATTATGTATGTTATGTGAATACTTCGTCTAATGATATAAATGATAATTATCTTTGGCATTATATGTTAGGTCATATTAGTGAGAAACGATTACACAAATTGAAAATCGAAGGTTTTCTACAATCAATAGATTCTCAATCATTTTACATGTATGAGTTGCGTCTTAAAGGTAAAATGACCAAGCATCGCTTCAGTGGGAGCAATGGAAGAGGTTATGAACTCTTAGGGTTAGTACATAGTGATGTATATGGCCCGATGCCTATAGTTACCAAAAATAATAGTTCTTACTTTGTTACCTTCACCAATGATTTCTCGTGACTAAGACATATGTATCTTATGAAGAAAAAATTCGATGTTTACGAGAAATTTGTTGAATATAAAATATAGTAAAAAATCAAATGAGCCGTAAGATTAAATTACTCTAATCAGATTGTGGGGGTGATTATGTTGGATAGGATTTCCAACAAGAATTAAAAGATAATGGGATTATCTCTAAAGTTACTCCACCCTATACTTTATAACACAATGATGTGTTAGAGCAAAGGAACCAAACCCTATTAGATATGGTTTGATTCATGATAAGTAAGGCCTGAGTTACCTCTGTCATATTGAGGATATTCATTGGAAACTGCAGCTCGTGTGTTGGACATTTTACCCACTAAATCTATGCTTAAAACACTATATAGATGTGGTATGGTAAGAAACCTCAACTCATACATTTGAAGGTGTGGGATTGTCCGACAGACATTAAGAAAGTTGGTCCGAATTTATTAGAGGCAAGATTAATATTGTGTAATTTTAAAGGATATCCCAAAAACTCAATGGGATATATATTCTACAATACGAAGAAACAACAGTTCATTATTTCTTGATAGGCTATCGTTTTAGAAAAGGAACTTCTATCAAAGTAAATTGATAATGTGGTTCTAGATTTAGATGAGATCCAAGAAATTAACACTTAAAACGAACCAGTGGGAGAACTAAGTTCATCCATATACAAAAGCACGCAACTTATTAGAAGGTCGAATATTGAAATCTCGCGCACTAGGGAGATACAACAGTTTTCTCATGGATGGAAAGAAGGCGAACTATGTATTAAATGACACACTCCTCTACCTTTCCAACTAGCACTGTAAAGTAACAACTCTGTACCATGGCTTGGAGAAATGAAATATGAGATGGATTTCATGTATGAAAAAAAGTTTGGACTTTGTCGGACTTACTAGAAGGGGAAAAACCCATCTTCTGCAAATGAATTTTTAAGAAAAAGCTAAATGTAGATGAATAAATAGAGACTTATAAGAAAGGCTAGCTGCGAAAAAATTTCTTCATATTGATGATATTGATTATGATGAAACTTTGTCACCCATAGTCATGCTTAGGTCCATTCTAATCATGCTAGCTATCAGTGCATTTTATGACTATTAAATATGGCAAGTGAATGTAAATATGGCTTTTCTAAATGGTGATTTAGAAGAAACCATTTATATGTCATTGACCAAAGTTTTTGTGGTCAACGGGAGGGAGAGCAAAGCTTATAAGTTGTCAATGTCCATTTATGGACTTAAACAAGCTTCAAGGAGTTAGAACAAGTGTTTTTATAAAGTAATCAAACAGTTTGGTTTTTATCAAAACATAAAGGAAGCATGCGTATACAGAAAAAAAATAAGGAAATGCTATAGTATTCCTAGTATTCTATTTCAATGATCTATTATCGATTGGCAATGACACTTCGTTGTTATAATCAATGAAAGCTTGACTTTCTAAGAACTTCTTTGTGAAGGATTGGAGAGAATGTGCCTAGTACTTAGTAAAAAGATCTAAAGAGATAGGTCTAAGAGGCTATTGGGATTGTCTCGATCCTTCTACATAGAAACTATAGTGAAAGCGTTTATTATGGAGAATTCCAAGCGCGTAAACGTTGCATCACAATCTGGAATTGTACTCTTTAAGAAGGATGTGCCTTATCCCGATGAGGAGAAGGAACATATGAAGAGGATTCCACATGCTTCAGCCATAGGATCCATAATGTATGCTATGCTATATACTAGACCGTACGTGGCATACCATTAGGATCTGTAAGTCGATACCAGTCTAATTCCATAGAAAAATATTATTTTGAAATTGGGACATCCCGTAGTGGAAGTTATGAATGAATTTCAATTTTTCCCCTTTATTGGGTCTATGAAGTCTAGTTTATTTGGAATATTTCTAAACTTTATTTAAATAAATTCTTTTATTTTATTTATATTTATAAACTACGGAGTTTTATTTAATTTTTATTTTAATATACATAAATATATACTCATGTATTATATACATATATGTATGTGTATGCATGTGTAACATATAAGCTCACTCAAGTTATGACAATCCATATATAGATATTGAGATTTACATCATGTTAGCACATTCGATATGTATTATATATTATCCAAATATATGTATACGTATGTTACTACTATAATCTTATCAAAGGAGCTCGATGTGCCATGACTTTGCACCACTGATCAACATGGAAGACATTTAACCGATGGTACACTTATGGATCAGTGTTGAAGGGATAGGATACCGCGCTTCAACCATAACAAAGTATACATACTGTCGCAGATGACCAAGTAAGCAAAGAAAACAAGTATAACTAACTTCATAAGTTATCAAAGTGTATCGAAGTGACCGTAGCATGTTTCGTTGATGATAAGTCCTATCAGAAATGCATCTTACAAGCACTTCGAAGATGTCATCCCATAATGACACTAAGGATTATTCTACGACGAGGTCAAAGGAACACAAAGCCATGTCGCACTTCGTTAGTAATCACTTTGCACACCATCTATGTATAGCACATTGAGGACATCACACAAACCATACAAGCGGTGTTACTGGTAAACACCATCGATATCCATAAAGACCTTGATTATTTTGTGGTTATCATCTTCGAAGTCATCACCCACTCTTGAAGGACATTGTCTGTCATAATGAAAGCTGCCAATACCACAACTAGTAGTTGCTTCATTCCCTACTAAATGAGTAAAGCGAAGACCTAGCTTATAGCAACCTTGTAATCGCCAAAGCCGTTACCCACGCTGTCATCGAAGCTAACGTCAAGGTCAATGGTAAAGCACGTCGAAGACAATAAGTGTGAAACAAAGCGATGTTGCCTCTTACACTTATTATTCAGCCATGAAGATGAAGCCATTGACACTGTCGAAGCCATAGATGCCAAAGTTAAGTCTACCGAAAATTTGCCGACGAGGGAGCTAGCGCTATGCATCGTCAAAGTCGACCCTACCGAGGTCAATAAAGGTGGAGTGGGGCTGCTCATCCTCTATAAATATGGACCTAATGGTGCCATTTAGGGGATGAATTATCTCATCTCATTTCTTACTTTTCAACTTTGTAAACCCTCAATTGATTTGGGAGATTTTTAGAGCCTATTATACTATTGGAATCTTGTATACATAAGGATTTGGAAATCAAACAAGTACCAGCATAGCATATTGATTCAATTCGAACTTATGACTTATGATTTGTGACTTGAATAATTATTTGAGTTTGAACTAATACTTGCATAGCATATCTAATTTCGAACTGATACTTGCATAACATATGTGACTTGGAGCTGATTAGCATATGTGAGTTTGAACTGACACATGAATCGCATATTGGACTTCGAACTTAATCCCTAATAATATATTTGACTTTTAATTCAAACTTACCTAAGTCCATATGACTTCGACCATGATGACTATGTTAAGGAATGCCATTGAAACTCTTTTCAACTTGGTAGCTTCAACAAGCCTCGACAAGGCCTCTCTTTGAGTCTACACTGTTTTACCACACAATTTAGATTAGCGAATTTAGTCATTAACACTATGGGATAAAAGGAGGATTCAAACATCCGAATTCGTTGAAAATCTAAGTAAAACTTCCCTAGCCTGCATATTTAGGGCATAAAGAACTTTCCTGACCAAGTATATCTTGTTTCAAGCTAACCATCCTTAAGCCTTACACCATGCCGAATAACTGTGTTAAGATGTTCAAGAAAGGGTCTTCTGAACCTAAAACAACTAGGCCCACTTATCAAGTCTTTAATGATCGCAAGCTTCATGAGGAACAAATGCTAAGGATCAAGGTACTACAAATAAAGGAAAATAAAAGGTGATAAACAACATCTATAACCCAGATAAATGGAGCTTAAATCCATTTCAGCTAGGGAAAACCCCAAATTTTGCTCGGGGAGCAAGGGTGATAATGTCTTCTTAAGAATAAGAAGAGAAATTCAACATCAAAGCAAGAGGACTATCATTAGAAAAGAAAAAACAAAGGACTTTGGATGATTTACTAGAAAATAGGAAAGCATTTTTAGCTGCTCTCAAGGACAAAATGAAGCTCGATATTCCTTAAAAAGGAAACTTGATATTAAAGCTAAAGAATGTAATGCAAGCAACAAAAGGGTTAAGCATCAGCTGAAAAAAGCTAGGCTTAAAGTCACGACTTCCAAAAAATTGCACTTTTACCACTTCTATTAAGAACATTTATTTCTTAACCAAAGACGAGCTCAACTATTGGCCTTCATAAAAAAGGAGACCCAATTTTTAAAGAAATCATGGAAGATCATGTTGTCTTTATCATCTTGCAAACAATCATGATACCAAGCAATGCTTGAGCTTAGAAGGAATGATCACTAATTATCTAAGATGAGGAAAACTCAACCAGTTTGTAAAGTGATATTGAGCAAATTCATAATAATGAAAGTTCTTTAAATAAGTGAGTCTACATGGTTGAGGAGTAAGATTCTCCTAGTATAATGAAAAGCCTAAATCACTATATAAGTTGGTAGTAAAGGGCTAAAAACCTTCATCTCCAGCTAATATAGTCTAGAAAAAGCACCTCATAAAAGAAGGACAAAGTAAGCCTTTGGTCTCGTCCAAAAGGGCCTGGCCAAAGCACCAACTAAGCCTTTTGTCCCGCCTACATGGCCTGGCTGGAGCATAAGTCCTTAACCCATCATCAAAGGCCTGGTTAAGGCATCTCCTAGAGGGAGGCCAGAGTAATCCTTTCAGCCTGTCTAGAAATAGGCCCATCCAAAGTTTCTACATGCCTTCAAACCCTGCCTATGCGGCCTTGTTGGAGCGCCTCATAGAAGGTAGATATGTAAGCCTTTGTCACGTCTAAAGCACTGAACAAGCTTTCAGTGCCATCACAAAGGCCTCACTGAAGCACCTCCTAGTGGAAGGTCAGGTAAGTCTTGATTCTGCTTAAGATAGCTAACCAAATGCACAGGACTTTAGACCTAAATCATCATCCAAGACGGTGATAAGGGGCCCAAGCCAAAGCAGTGCTCCCAATCTATCAAAATCATGGCCAAGTAGTGCTTCCAATATGTCAAAATAAGAGCTAAGTAGTGCTCCCAAACTTTCAGCTCTAAGCCAAGTTGTGCTCCAAATCAAAACGAATCTTCTAGAGGAAGGGACCATCGAATATGAGCTATTTGTGCTCTCTTTTATAATTTCCAAATAAGTATTTATGGTCTTCTCCTATTGTTGCCAGCTATGGATTTATGGTTTTCTTTTATTATTGCAAGATTGGATTTCTGGTCATCTCATATAATTGCCAAATATAGATTTCTTGTCTTCTCCTATTATTGCCAGATATGGATTTTTGGTCTTCTTCTATTATTCTAGACTTGGATATCTGGTGTTCTCCTAATATTGCCAGATGTGGATTTCTGGTCTTCTCCTATTATTTAGAAATACAGATTTTGGTCTTCTCCTGTTATTGCCAGATATGGATTTTTGTTCTTCTCCTGTTATTGCTACATATGGATTTATGATCTTCTCCTATTATTGCCACATATGGATTTCTAGTCTTTTTCTATTATTGCCAGATATGGGTTTTTAGTCTTCTCATATTATTTCTAAATATGGATTTCTCCGTTACTAAATCATTCCTCAATTCAACATGGAATATACTTAATGGGAATCTCCATTACTGAGAAAATTGCCAAATGACTATGAAAAGGCCAATTCCCATGTCAAATTCTAAAAGAGCTTAGTTATGAAAGTACTTGACAAAAATATTAGTAAAAGCTCAAAATATATGAAAAATGAAAAACTAGACGTCAAGCGATTTTATATCAAACCAGAATTCAATTCATGACCACATAACCTATATTTAAGGTAACATTCATTTAACAAATTTATTTGCAATCTGATGCATTTTGTACAAAGTTGCAGGAACAAAAATCAGATGGAAAAGAACATTTATTTAAAAGGCAGATCATTGCTAAAGCTTGAGGCTTCATGTAGTCCCCTCTAAGTCCTTAGCAAGTAAAGGATCGGTAATATAGAGGATGGCCACATCCAAAGTTTCTTTAAGCTTTTTTTCCTTTTTCAAAAATGGCATGTGCAACATCAATCGAAGCAATCTGAATTCTTAAAGCGCGTTGGAGAGTCTTATTTGCTCTTTGCGAAGTATGAGCCATACTCTTAAAGTCTTTGATCTTTGGTTAAGATAATATTTCCTACGCTTAAGTTTTTGAACTTTGTTCTCATATTTGTTGATGCGTTGAGATACATTTTCATGCCATTTCTTGTTAAAATATTGCAATATCTCAAACTTGACTTTTCTGCCCCAATTCAAGATCATGTCATCGTATAAGCTAGGAGGAGGGTTTGCTAAAGTAGGGAATTTCTGAATTTCCATAGACCAAGATCTGGTCATTCTACCAAGAGAGAGTGTAGGCATGCCGACTTTATCTTCACTAGTAATACACTATAACGACTGGCAATAAACTTGGATTTTTATTAGATCTAATTCAAGATCACTTATTCTCCAATGTAGTTTAACTATCTCAATATCAACTTTGATTGAAAAGTTGGATCCTTGTACCATGTCAGTTCTCTTTCTCAACACCTGAAGCTCATTCTCTCTTTCTTAAAGCTGCTCCTTTATGCGAGCAGTTATTCTTTGTAAATCCTAAACATTGATTTTAATATGAAGTAGTTCCTATGCCACTCTTGGGCTTCAGGATTATTTAGGAATCGAGAAGCTAAGTCAACTTGGGATGATCGTTTCTCTTCTATATAGGCAAGTAACCTATCTTTAATATCAATGGCTCGTCAAGCATCTAAAGAATTAGGCGAATGCACTAATTGAGTACTCTATTAAGAATAAGTTAGGCAAGAATTAATATATGAAAAAAAACTTTTCTGTTAATAGCGAGCAGAGTTTACAAGTAACATAAGAGGTTAAGATTACATCGCAATATGATTTCTATACATTTAATTAACATATAAAGTTTCGAAACGACTGTTTTGGCCTTTTCAAATGACCTAGTAGACAAGGGAAGTGTTGAACCAAAGGAAGCCTTAATTCCTTCCTGGGTATAAACAGCAGGGAACCAATGATAATCTCATTCCCCAATTCAAGGGCAATCATGACCATATATTAATTTTGTGTGATAGGATCGGATATTTGCCAAGTAACTTATCCTTTTCGTCACCTAGAAAGTCAAAATGGAAATGAGGGTAATTCATGTAGACTTCTTGCAAATCTTTGAGAAAACAATGTCTTGGTAGTTTTTATGTTTTGAGAATCGAAGATTTTTCCATGAAATTTTTCTATAACTTGACAAATTTACTTAAGAGTTAGAGACCGGACTGCTTGAGAGAGCTATATTCTATACAACATGTTGAAACTAGATTAAAAATATGAAAGCTAAAAACAATAAAGTCCATAAGCAAATCAAATAGCACACTATAGTTATTTAAGTTATTCACGTTCGTATAAGATAAATCTTTTTATACATTTCAAAAATAAATCTCTTCTAATTAAACTTGAGTTTTTTATGGGGAAGAGAGCTAGAAGAAAGTGGGATAGAGTCCACTTTGGGAATATTCTTACACGTCCTAGGGTGAGGATCGGGCCCATACTCATCCAAATATCAATGATGAAAGCGTTTGAGTAAACCCCTGTAGTTGTCACCTAAATATGAAAAATCATCAAATTTTTCGCTGCAATAAGCTTTGTACATAAACTCCACAAGGGCATTTCTATCATCAATTAGCATCCAAAAGATAGTCATTAGTTCAAAATTCTCTTTCATAAGTATTTCCCAATGATAAGGGCAATCTACATACAAGAAGCGACTTCCCTCTCTTTGAAAAGTCTCGGCCTCGATGCACTTTCAGCAAGCTTTTAGTAATTTTAGGCAATTTATTATAGCCCTTCATTCGTTTGTCCAATTCTCTATTTAGGCGATATATATCCACATGTTTCTTCTTGAGCATAATGTCGTAATAATATTTCGATTTTCTCCTTGACTAAAGTAGTCAATATATTAACTAAATTGCTTGATAGCTCAATACATTTGGGTAAAGAGATCCATACCTGAGAGAGCGGAGTTAAGGATGACGAGAATTTTCCTTTATCTTTGGGCTTTTGGCCTTGAGAAGTGCTGTCCTTTCTGAGGGAATATGTCCTTGAAGATCGGGAATTTCAGTAGCCTCTGCACCTTGAGTAGCTAGGTTTGGGTTAGCACCTCTTGACCCATACTTGTCATCTGATTGCCTTGAGATGCCATTTCCACCACCTCCACAAATGTAGTCATTATTATCATCATTATCGTCGTCAGGACCATCATTTTCATTATAACGTCCATCCCTGATCTCATCATCATCCTTCTCTTCCTTATTTGACTCTGGTTCCTCATCAACTAAAGGATCATTAGATGTTAATAACTTTGTAGCATCAACCCCTCCTCTTCCTCAGGAGCATGAGATCCTTGTGACATCCCTTAAATTTACTTATGAGCTTTTCATTCCATTCTAAAGGGAGAGAGGGGAGGCCAAAGTCCTAATACTTGTGGGCGTTTTCAACATAAGCGACAAGTACTGCTTTCTCATGAAAATTTTCAATAATGGTATCGAGGGGCATGCTAAGAAAGCGGGATACCTTCTGTTTTGCGTCTTTAATCACCTTGGTTGACTTCTCAAAAAGGTCTTCCTTCTTTTTTAGCATTTACTCAAGAGAGGCTTTCTCTGCTACAAGCTTGGCCTCCTTCATTTCAGCCTCCTAAAGTGCTATTTCTAAAGCCTTTATCCTATCATCAAAGATTTGTTTATCGCTCTTCTCTTTAAGGAGCGGAGTTTATGTTTCCTCCAAAGAAGTACTCAACTTTTCTTTTTCTTGCAAGGCTTCATCTTTTGTCATGGTTAAATCGATAATATAGTTGTTGAGAGCAGGGATCTTCCCCTTAAGCTTGGATATTTCACTTGACGATCCTGAAGCCACATCTTAAAGTGAAAGCAGATGTTTGGAGACCTGAAAAATGTAAGGAAACTTGAGGTAGAATGTAATATGTGAGATATTAAAAGTTTAAGGCAGTTAGACAAAAAGGGCATACACTAATAGGTGTTGCCTAATAAGGGCAAGCCAATGGTCTTGAGTGTAAGGTAAAGAAGGTTACAATGGATGGAAAGCAGCAAAAGAGGGAGATTGGATAACCAATTGAAGAAGGTTATCAAATTTGCTGACATGAACTGACACATGGAACTAAAAGGAATTGGATCATCTGAAGTAAAAGAAATCAAAGACCTTCACAAATGTACTTCAGGTCTTTAGGAGAGCCTGGAAAGGTAATGTGGTGAAGTGGGTCACGAGAATATTTTGCTATAGTCGCTTGTTGGGTCTCATCTACGGCAGCATTAAAAGTAGTCTCGTCTCCAACGGTGTCAAGATTTGGAATCTCAAGGTTCGAGTTAGCACCAACCAACTCTTCTTCTTCAATAATGACTAGGGCTTGCATATCCCTGGTCTTAGGATCTCTTTAAGCGTAGATGCAGCAGCAGAATTACTAGTCAACCTCCTTTTGGTAATAAAGAATGAACTAGAGATAACATCTTTAAGAGATTGAGATTTGGGAGCCTGAACCAAAGTAAGAATATCATCTTTTTCCTGAATTATCTTTAGGAGAGTTAATAGCGACTTCCTTTTATACAAGAACAACAATCAAAGCAGATGAACCTGAGTCAAGGGAATGAATTTATGAGATGATATTATAATAGATTTTGAATCAGTACAATGATATCTTACCAAGTGTTGGTGAAATTTTTTGGTTTCACAACACTCTACTTGGCCATGAGGAAAACTTATAGCTGATTATCCTTATGGCTAAAATCAATGAACCAACGCTTAGTTCAATTTGCCTTTAGGAGGTGACCTGTTGTTGAGTGCTTACACAGCCAGGTAGTTTCACTTCAATTGTATGTTCAAATGTCGAATTAGGTTAATGAACAAAAGGGAAGATGAAGGCAAATTGCATAAAATGTAAAAAACATGAAATTTTTACATGGTTTAGATTGTTGCAAATCCTACCACAACGGGGAAATCCACTATATTTTACAATTTTTTGCATAAGAGATTTTAATGGCCTTGAGGCATACAATAATTTGCTTTCCTTTTAGGAGGAAGAAGAAGTTGAAAAATAAGATCTGGGAAAAAGCACCCTTTCTTTGTCCTGTGCCTTTTCTTTTATAGTATGAAAAGTGCATTCAGATGGTTATAATTGTTTTCCAAATTTTCCTTCAATTTCCGCCTTTGGATTCTACCACCGGTCGCTTATCCATAACTCTTGTGTATTGTGCCAGGATTGATGATGGGTTTCTGACACGAGATCTGAATTGTAGTGAGCTATTCAAATTTTGAAGTGGGACACCTGGAAAAGTGAGCGGGAAGCTTAGTCTACATAAGTCAGCTTCCTCTCCCTTAAAATAACATTTGGCTCTAAAAGGAATGGTAGGAAACTGGCTTGAAGCTTTATTATATTGCTAATGTGTGAGAATAGGCGTAGTGGTGGATATTATCGGGTGTTTAAACTATATTGTTCCATTGCTGCTTTTATTCCCCTTGCTTAATTTGTTACCACGTTGGGTCAACATGAGATAGCTCTTCCCATTCTGTGGTGAAAGTTGGTTTGATAAGTTTTAAGCTTATTTGCTAGCGAGAGATGAAAAGAGAGAGAACTTCACATTTTTCGTCTGCCTGTGAGGTTGAGTCCGCGTTGAAGCATATCAGGGCTGACCTTTTATGCAGCCCTAGTGTAGTTCTCTTGGCTCTATATGGAACTGTCTAGGTCGCCCACAATGTGTGCTTGTACAGATCTGTTCCTTTAGACATTTGACAGTATGTGAGCAAAGTTAGCTCAGAATCTCCTATGTTAATTACTCTTTGTGTCCTAGCCTTGTACTCTGATTTTACCTCTACGTGTGGATGCAACTGAAGCATGTTGCCCTATCTTCCCGCATACATCTATTTTATGTTGCCTTGATTCTGGTGGAGAGGGCTCAGGTCTGTTTAATTGCTGTAACCTTAAGCATGTTCTTTGCTCAGCTTTGTCATTGCTAGGAAGTTTCACATGTTTCCTCTTTTTTCGTGACTCATGGTAATAAATGTTGTACCACTTGCCTCCAAGTTTGTTGCGACTGTAGGTTGGGGTAGACTTGCCGCCATACGCACCCGATCTGCATTTCCAGTCAGCCTTGTCTAACTATCTTTTTAGCACTGGGAATAAGTCTATTCAACTACAAGTGCACATAATGCTCCAGTACGCATGTCAGTGTCTTGTTGGACCATCTTATAATAATTGTTCAATTTACATTTTTGTTTTTCTATGCGGATTTTCAAAAGCCTTTTATACTCATTATCTCCGTAATAAATCCACATTTCTCCTAATGTTTGATCATTTCAATCATGCGGTTATAATTCAAACTTAGCTGCTTATATTTATTTCTTCATCTTTCCCAAATCTTTTCTTCATCTTCCCCAAATCTTTTCTCCATCTGCTTATTTGTGAAGAGTTGGATTAATTTTAGAATCTAGGGGTAATTCCATAGGTTGAGAATAGGATAAGTGCATTAATTCTCATTCGAACTTCCTTTGAAATATTATAAGGTTTTATTTTTCCCGTGGATCCTTCTTATTCTTCTCCTTTGTTTCCACTTTCTAAAATTACTCATTTGGAAAATGCCATTGGTATCCTGAAGCCATTCAGATTCCATGGGTATGCACCTCAGGTTTCAAAATGTCATAAGCAGATGGACACTCCATCGGAAGGTTACATTGCCATTACTCATGACCATATTAGGAGTTGGTTGTTTCTCCCGATGCATTAAACAATCCGTGAATGGCTTGCCACCTTGGGTATCGCTCCAATTCAACTTGCCTCCAATTCTTATACCTTCACTTTGGCCACATTTGTCCTCTATGCAGAAAATGGTATTAACCTTACTAGAGAGGAACTCCGATTTCTTTTTAAGGTTACTAGAAGTCCTTGAAAGGCGAATAAGGGTTTCTTTTACATTCAGGCTAAGGATGCATTTTGACCAGCACCCTTAGCAGGACCGAACCATGGCACTCATATTATTTATTTATTTGAATTGTGATAGTTCCCTTCCTTTTCCTAATATTACTCAGTTTATATCGTCTCATCAGAGGCCAACGATGAATTTTATGAGTCCCATAAGCGACAGATTCAGAGTTTTCCTGAGGAGGCTAGGAATATATCTGGATTGTTTGTTGACTCGAAGTTGAAAGCTTGTGGTCTGCTTCATTCTAACCATGTATTTTCTGAAAAGAAAATATTTAAAACAGCTTCATCCACACCTAAAATTAGGGGTATAAGCAACTTGTAACAAATGTTAAGATTGCCATGCTTGTGACTTTAATATTTACTGTCTGTCTCTTTGCAGGTAACATGGATAAAAATGTTGTCGCTAAACTTTACAAGTCTCTAGAGGCGAAAGAGAAGAAGGCTCTGGGAGGTCACTTGAAGGGTCTGATGGTGCTTTTATTCCTTTTAAGAGATCTAACATTTCAAAAAATACACCAACTTTACCTGATAAGGGTGCTCTTACTGCTCAGGTTCCCTTAACTTTAGGACTAAATGGTTATTCTCCATTGGAATAATTTTCTCCTGGTGCCACTGGTTTGACCATATCTGAAGTTTCCCAATCTTCTTTGATGGAGAAGGTTGGGTGGTCTATACAAGGTCCATTTGTTCTTTCAGCTTTGGCTTCGGAGATTCCTCTGACTTCCATTTTGTCAGAGTCTATAAAACTTTGGTCTTATATGAGTGATCACACTTTCTCTTTCATATTGCATTACTTCAGGATGTATGTCGATATACATTTTATGTCCCTATAGTCTGCAGCTTTGTCGATGAAGGCATGAGAGTTTGAGGATCTGCGGACCTTGCTTGCAAGTCGGGTGGCTAAGCTTGAGGCTGACCTTGCTTCGGCCAACACTGCACCGGTCTTTGCCAAAGCTAGGGTAGAGGTAGAGGCTAGAACGCTCCGCAAGCAGGTTAAGGCTACTGAGGAAGCTCAAGCTGCAAAAGAACATGAGCTGAAGTAGAAGGATGAGGATTTGGCTTGGCTTAAAGGGGAGTTTGCTAAATCTAAGGAGGATCTTGACACCCTTACTTCAAGGGTCACCTATGATTTTTTTGTTGAGGCCAGTTGTCAGTATAAGGTGGAAGTTATTGTGGATAATGAATTTATGGAAGAATCAATTTTTACCTACTGTCAAAATAAATGGAAGGCAGAAGAAGCTGAGGAGGAGAAGGTTGTGAGAAAGGTTGTTAATCCTGGTTGTTCTAAGCATCTTTCATGGGAAGAGAAGAAGATAACTGTTGCAGATCAAGTGAACGTGCAATTTGAAGGGCAAGAGCAACTTGCAAACAAGGTTAACTAACCTTCTTTGATAGAATTAGATTAGTCCCATATATCCTTTTGGTGTTTGTGTTATACTTAAAATCATGAAGTTTATTTAGATGGTTCGTAACATGGCACGTTATTTGTTATGTTTTAAATGATTGTGTTGTCTCTATTGTTTTAATTTAGTATACTGAGGAAACAGTGTTTGCAAAATTGTCGAGGGGGACTAAGGCTAGACTCGAGAAAAATACATTAGATCATCTTGGGTTAAGTTCGGCAGTCCTGACTAAACGTGAAAAGGAATTAGATCAAACTCGCGCCGATCTTATAGAGATTGTGGAGTTATCAGCCTGCATCGATCAAGTGGTTCGAGAAAAGGAGGTATTAAGTTTAGATCTTTGATTAATGAATAATTTTCCCAGATCTTTATTAAGTAATTTTATGTACCATGGTTAGGTAGTGTGATGTAACATACGTTTTGATTTTGAAGCTTAGTATGCTATGTTCTGATTTAGTGGACAAAAATTATTTTAATAATGCTTGAACCCAACTTTCCCTCTTCGAATTCAACTCAGTATTAACTGTATTTGTTACTAGGATGCTTCTGCCTCCACTATTGTTCCAACCCGGAAGGGTTCTGACGTGGTTAAGGCAAATGATGCTCCAAAAGATGATGTTGCTCAACTCAGATATGATGTTAAAAGGCTTGAAACAGAGTTGAAATTCAATAGAGAAGAGTTTGCCAAGGCTTAGAAGGTGCTTGATTGTCAGTGTGGTTGTAATAAGAATTTGCACACATGGTCAGGAGATGTTGTATCTATGCTGGAAGGGATAGAACAGACTATACAAACGGGAGAAGAGCTTTACAGGGTTTTATTGTAACATCCCCCTACTTGAAGGCCTTAAACTAACGATCACAGATGCTATAGTCATCGATAGTTAGTAATCCTCAGCGACCAAATATGGTAGTGTTAGATTCACTGATACATAGAATCACATGAATATGGAAAAAAATTAAACTTCAAATAGAAACACATTGCATTTCAAAATATTTCCAATTCATTACATGGTCCCATATTCACAAATCATGTTCAGAGAAAATATAGTTATTACAACATACGCCAAGAGCGACATATGAAGATGCCCCTTGGATGATTAGAGTATATATGGACAATAGAACAACTTTGCCATTACAAACAACATAGCGAAATCAAAAGAAAATATAAATCTAAATAGCTATCATGCCTCCTGCATGTCTCCAGAAGCTTATTCATCTTAAGAGGTACTTGAAAATATCAACTCTCAACCTACTCAAAATCAATTGAGTACCTGAGAGTTTAAGGGGAAAACATAAACTTCGAGTCGGACATAAAGTCTGGTATGAATAATAATCTACCATCTCAAATCACTTAGATATCTTATGAGACGACGCCGCTTAGCGGAATGGGTTTTCCCCTCAATAGTATCTCAAAACCTTTATAAAACCATATATTATGCTCCTGCATCTATAATGTTTTCAAAACAGTATAATATGGTGATATGCAAAACAAAAGAATCAATTCAGGATTACCCATCCCCGTTCATTTTAGACTATCTGTCTCAATTATAGCTTCTAGGATTACAATTACCTATTAGTTTTTATGGACTGACTAATAACTGGTTAAACACTTAAGGACTCCCTATCCAAATAAATAGCTTTATAGGATTACTAAGAACCTATTAGTAACTCCAACATTTTACTCTTATCCTAGTTTTCATGGGTTAACTAGGAATATATTGGCAATTCCAATATCCTTTCTTCTTACCCTAGTTTTCTTGAGCTGACTAGGAACCTATTGACATCTGTTAATATTTCATCCGGATATAGTTTTCATGGGCATTTACAAACCTACTGGTCCCTGCCAGTATTCAATCATAGTTTTCATAGGCTTGCTATGAACTTATCTTCTGACATATTCCTTTATACATAGTTTTCATGGGCTAACTATGAACCTATTGGCCCCTGCCAATATCTTTTCCTGTGAACAGTTTTCATGGGCTTACTAAGAACCTATTGGCCCCTGCTAATATCCCTCTTTTATATCTTGGCATCTAGTATTCTGGTATTCCTGACCTCTAGGATGCAATTCTACTCATTCAGAAGTTAATCAATTTATATTCACTACTGGGTTAACCTAACTGGTTCTTCTACCCTTTATCCCCCAAAATGCAGTTATAGGTTTATTATAAACTGAATATATTCATATTTGACGAAGCAACATAACAACATAGCAATACCACTCTTGTGGGTTTAATTTAAAACAAGATTAATACCTTTAACCTATTACTTTATCAAAGATAGTTTATTCCTAAAACCATTATAAAAACTCCTTTAACTTAGCCATGGGTTTTACTTTTAAAAATAGAGTTTGGATTATAAAACCTTTCGATACCTTCGAAACCTAGCTCTTGACTTCATAGGATGACTTCCTTCGAAAGACTTAAAATCTATCTTCATACATTAGGCTCCTGCCTTTTAATACTTTAAAACCTTCCTTCCAAAATCTTTCGATTGTAGTAAAGTATTAATATTTAACCTTTATAACTTAGCTTCGAAACATTTGAAAGTACCCCTTTCAACACCAATGGAAGTAACCTTTCCGAAATCATTGAAAGTCCCCCTTTCGAAAGCACTGGGTTATCTTTAAAACATTATTAAGGTCAAAGTGAATATAGGTGAAAGCATCTCTTTCGAAACCATCCTTTATCATATAAAAATATTGGGGAAAACTTGATGGCGTCGGCACCATCTCTATCGAAAGCATTTAACATCTAGGTAAAATAGCGAAAGGTTGGCTTTGAAACCCCATCCGAACCCATTGCCTTCCAAAGCCCTAACCCCTTTCGAAAGCTGTAGGAAGTGGCTTAAACTTATAAAACAAAGTACCCTTTCGACAGCATTGATATCTTCAACTCCATCGAAAGGTTAAAGAACGGCAGCAGGGTTTCGACTCCATCAAAAACTTCTTTAAAACCACTTTCGAAATCATCTGCTTTGACTCCATCAAAGGCTAAAACAAAACAAAGGAAGGCGCTTTTCTTTTAAAAATAAATTAAGGTTCCGACCCCTTCGGAAGACATGCTTTCGACACCTTATCTTCTGCCTTTCTTAGATCTACTCATACCATCTTTGTGATACCTTGTTTATTGGTTTCGGCATGGTAGGTGTTGCCTAAGATGAAGGCGGAAGCATTTATGTCGAAATGTGAAGCATTTTTGTCGAAAGGTGCTTTCTAAAGTAAGTGGAACCAATTTTCTAAGTAAACATGGTTTAGTTCTTCTTAAAGTAAACTTTTCTCTAACTAAGCCGCCACGTGTCAACTTCATATTTGTTTCCTTAACCTTTTCAAATTCTTTTTCAAAAAACAACTGCCGCTAATTTAGATCTAAACCATGGTTAAGTTAATTAAATAAGCCCTTCCATTAAGCAAAACCAATTTTGAAAAGAAGTCCTAAAACAATTTATTTTGCATAGCAAATAACTTTGGAAAAATCCCCAAAAATTTCAGAAATTCGCTTTAATCATGTTATCTAACATATCAAAATTTCAGAGCCAAATTCCTAATATATTTTCCAAAATAAATTTATAAACCAAATAACCATATTTTCCTTTGAAAATTCATATAATCTTTCCATAGCTTGGAAAATTATCAAAATTGAAACCCAACTCCAAAATCATGTTTCTCATAACATGAAAAAATTCATGGCATTTAATCATCATTTAATCTTGGTTTTAACCTAAAACCATATAAATCCTTTTTAAATAAATTATTTAAATTAAAAAAATCAAATCGCAAGCATATCATTATTCAATTCACCTTAAAAACGAATTTATCCTTTAAATCTGAAACATAAGATTCAAACAAAAATAGAGATGAGATTATTGTTTACCTTGATTTAGATAAGGAGATTGGACTGAGATTGATTCCCCTAAGCTTGATTCTCTAGCTTCTAATTTGAATTCTTCCTCCTTAATGGTCGGCCGTTCTTTTACCTTTTGATTTGTGTTTTTAAAAATGACGTGAATGGGAAGTAAAATGGTAGGAATGAAAATATATAAGGGCAAGATTCATTGGGCGGCAAATTCCTATTATACCCTTATGCAATTTGTGTAACCTAAACCATTCTTTAGTCCATTATTTATTATATTAGGCTTGGCCTTAATTAATTAATTCAAGTCTCAGTCCCCTTAATACTTAACATTATATTATTCTGTTTAATATCTAATTAAATCTTCTGAATAATATTATCAAAAATTAAGGGTGTTCCAGGCTCCCTTCCTTAAAGCATTTCGACCTCAAAATTTTGTAAGGACTCAATACCAAACTTAGCAATCATCTATAATGACTCCTAACAGCCATACTAGTCTATGACTAGGAATTATCTATATAAATCTAATATAGACATACCCTCAAAGCAGATCAGGATATGTATCTCGAATCTTGTCCTTTGCCTCCTAATTACATTCCTTCTCATTGTCGCTCCTCTGAACTTTTACCAACTTGACTATCTTGTTCCTCAATCTTTTCTCATCTCTCGCAGCAACCCGAACTAGTTTTCTAATAAAAGTCATATCATGCTCTATTACCAAGTCCTCCAACTCTATCTAAGGAATGGTAGCCTCTGGGTCGTGCACATACTTGCGAAGATGAGACACATAGAATAAATTATGGACACCTTCCATACTGCTCGGCAAACCTATTCTGTATGCAAGATTTCCAATCCTTTCTATAATCTGGAATAAACCAATGTATCTCGGTGCTAGTTTCCCTAACATCCCAAATAGTATCATGCCCTTTATCGGTGACACCTTAATGAAAACTCTGTCTCCCATTGAGAACTCTAGGTCTTTATGCCTCTTATCTGCATAACTCTTCTATCTGGATTGAGCTTCCTTCATCCATTCTTAGATCAACTCAAGCTTCTCTAGCGCCTCCCTAGCTAACTCTAGACCTAAGACCAATCTATCTCCAGTCTCCAACCAACTTGTAGGGGATTTGCATGGCCTTCCATAAAAAGCTTCAAAAGGTGACATTCCTATACTAGTTTGGAAACTATTATTATAGGAAAACTCAACCAAATGCAGGTGATCCTCCCATGTTCCACCAAAGTTCAACACATAAGGTCTCAACAAATCCTCTAGCACCTTATTGACTCTCTCCATCTACTCATCTATATGTGGGTGATATGTAGTGCTCATCTTGAGCTTAGTGCCACTCTTCCAGAATTCGCCAATGAATAAAGCATCTCTGCTGCTGACTATGCTACTAGGAACTCCATGAAGTCTAACTATGTTCTTCATGAATAACTTCGTCAAAAATGGTGCCGTCTTGGTCGACTTTACTAGAATGAAATGGGCCCTCTTGGCCAACCCGTCTACAATAACCCATATACTCTCATTCTCTCTACTTGACCTGGGCAACCCATCTATAAAATCCATGGATATCGAATCCCATTTCCAAACTGAAATATCTAGAGGCTGAAGTAACCCACCAGGCTTTTAATGTTCAGCCTTCACTTGTTGAAAGTTTACACACTGCCTAACCCACAAGCCTACATCCCTCTTCATGCCTTCCTAACATAAGCTCCTTTTCATATCTTGATACATCTTGGTCCCTACAGGATGAATCTTAAACTTGGATCGATGACATTTCTCAAGAACTTCTATCCTTAAGTTCTCCACATCTGGAACACATAACCGTCCCTTCTTTCTTAACCATCCTCTCTTGTCAAGACAAAAATCTTTCAAATCATCGATCTCAGTTCCAACCTCAAGCCTTCTAATTTTCTCGGTTAATATTGGATCCTCCTTCGGTTTAGAAGCAATTCTCGCGATCAACACTGGTCACACTTCTAAATAGGATAACATGGAAGTATTCTAACTAGAACTAGCAGTCGATCTTAGCTGCACACCACAACTGGCCAAAGATTCTAGATCCTTCCATTCAGCCAAAATAGCCAACACCACATTCTGATGTCTCCTTCTAAGAGCATCCGCTGCTTTATTTCCTTTCCCAGTAGTATACTCCGTACCAAAATCATAAGCAGCTAAAAACTCCAGCCATCTCTACTATCTTATATTCCACTCTTTCTGAGAGAATAGATATCTTAAAGACTTATGATCAGTATACAACTCAATCTCTCTTCCAAGAGATAATACCTCCAAATCTTTAAGGAAAAAATTGCGAGAAATGTGGATTACGGATCTTAATGCTAAGATTAACACTAGAGGGGGGTGAATAGTATTAATAAAGAATTACTAAATCTTTTCGATTTATGTTAATTTAGACACAAAAGTATGCAATATACAGACACAGATATGATCACAGAAACAATCACAGATACAGAAATAAAATAAAAGCAGTAAAGGAAAGAACACACGTTTACCCAATTGATTTACCAAGGCTACAATCACACCTTTTCCCCTTTGATTGATTTCCAAGGCTTCAATCACACCTTATCTTGCTTAATAGATTACAAAGAAGTCTACAACTCTGAATAGCACTAAGAATCTTGTAGAGATGGTGATAGAGAATCAAACTAGAAGTAATCGAGTATGATTCAATGTTGATTTCGACAGAGTAATGATAAGAATATGTATTAAAAAAAGAGGAAGAAGAAGAGGAGTGAAAACTAGAAAAAAGTGATTAAAAATTCGTTGAAACTGACCCCTATTTATAAAAGAACAACAACCATGTCCATTCATGAAGAGTTATGACGAGTAGACACTTTTTTTGAAATTTGAATTTTTGAACCAAACTGTCACCATGTCGACATGGTACCCATAGGCATGTCGACATCCCAAAGCATTTTATGATGTTTTGAATTTCTTTGAAAATAACCTTTATCTTATGTAAAAACTAATTTAAACTTCATAAATATACTTGACTATAGTTGAAATTCATAAGTAAATATAAAGAATAATATATATAGAATTTAACCATAATTTTATATTTAAATCTAAGTATAAATATTTAAAAGTTAAATATATTATTTAAAAAGATAGTTTAGAATCAGGAGTAATTTGACTTTGAAAATAAAGATGTTTTTGAAGCTAAAATTATTTTAAATCAGGATCGAGGGTTTTGAATCTTTTAAAAGGAAATTTTTTTTTTTGGCAAGGCCGACGGGGTTGGATGGACCCCGACCATTTTATTGCAGCACCAGAAAGAATACAACACAGACAACAATGAGCAAGCTCATAGAGTACAGGGAAAACAAAGCGCTACAAAGAACTGGAAGCTAAAAGAAAAAAAGAAAGAAACAAAAACAACAAACAGCTATCTTAAGTAGAATGAAAAAGCATGGATCAGAGGGGAAAGAAAGCAAGCACAAAGATTACTTGAGCGCAAACAGCACCCGAAGCGAAAATTTGCTTTGCTCATGTGCCGAGCACATATTCTCCTGTACCACTTATGCTTTTCACAGTTCTTCATCAAATACTCAGTAACAGCACAAATATTGTACCTGGTTTTGTCATCTCCCCTAACCAGCTCATCTGAAGCTTCGACATGGTAGAAAAGAATCAAGATCCTACCTAGTGACGCATCATCCTGGTTGAGTATAACGTTCCATTCAGGTATATTGTAGCTAGCTTCCTTGAATGTTAAACAACAGTTAAGCTTATTCTCCAGCATGACAACAATAGTTAACTTATGAGTGCCAATAAGCGATTTACTTTGGTCAAGATTGGTGACGTAATTGCCCCCTTGTTTGTTCCATGCACCTAGATCATTTATCATTGGTGAGCACGAGCGTTAATTAATTCTATTTTCATTCTTCTCGTAACAGCTTGCGAAGAGGATAAATAGTTAGGTATTTCAATAGATAGCGGAGTAACCACTCTGCCCGTATTACCATATGAAGTTGATGGAGAAGTCAGTTCGGAGATATTGGGTGGCTCAGGAGAGGTGGTAGGAGAGGAAAGGGGAGTGCGGGACAATGGAGGTGGTTTTTTGTAGGCAGAGGGAGGTTTAATGTTGGCGTAGATAAAAGAAGGAGCTGGACCTTGAACATTAGCGATATCGGTTTGGGGACTTTGCTGAGTTGTGCAATTAACTTCGGACATGCACGTTCCATCAGTTGAGTTTGGAGTATTGCTGAAGGAAGAAAACTTTTTCCTACACTTTTCACCCTTCTTATCACTTAAATTTAGTTCTTCATGACTCGTACCTTCATTGCTTAGCCTGATTTCCATTTTTCCAGAAACAGAAGTTAACACATCCAGATTATCAACTTGTTCTGAAGAGGCGAAAATATTCATTCCTTTGGTATTTTCATTAACTGCTCCGCTTACTCCACTTTTTTCTTCTACTGTCATACTTTCATTATCTCTAGTATCTATATTATCATCAAGATCCAGACAGTTGAGAATATCGAATTTATTGGAAATCAATAAGCCATCATCTAATTCAGCTTCTACACTATATACTTCTTTCAGATTGCTTGGTCCCTCATTAGTTTTAATAATTATTCCTGGAATATTGACAGGCTCCACTACTCCCCTATCTTCATTACCCAGAACATCAGACTCAATACTGAATTTCTCATTCTCTATTCCCTTTCTCTCTTTCTCCCTAGCATTCGCACATGCATGAATATCCATGTTAACTTTTTCAGTAGCTATTTCATCACTCCCCTCTTCTGTTTGTTCCCCATTCTCTTCTGTTGCTTCTTTAACTATTTTCTTTCTTATAATACGTTGCCATGTTCTACCACTTTGCTTTTTGATTGGTTTAAGCGCTTGAACCTTCTCAGTGTTTTCCTTCTTGCTTGGCTCTCTATCTGCTTTACTATTTCCTTTATCACACATTGTGTTACTGCTATCATTATTATCACAATCAACAGTTTTGTGTCCAAACCTGTTGCACATTACACATACATCTGGCCTCCATAAGTACTTAACATAGATTTTCTGTTGACCTCCCTCTACAAGTTTAACCAAGAAGTCATCAGCAAGTTCTTTATCGGGCCTTATTTCAATTAAGCACTTCGCAAAGCTCAACCTATCTTGTTTTTCAGTCATCTCATCCATGCATAACAGTTTACCCAAGTGACTACAAAGCCAGTTAATTCCTAGCGGGGACCAAGCAAATATGGGAAGATTGTACAGTTGCACCCAAACTGGGACAGTAGAGACTGATCCAGTAACGTTACTCACATTTGCATCATACGGTTTGATTATGAAAAGTTTATTATTCATGACAATAGGGTCACTCTGCAATATTGTTATTCTATCTTCACTACAAGAGAACTTGAATAAGAAGATATTACCATCCGATTTAACTGAAACAGCACCTAAAAGGAAATTTTTGAAATCATTTCGAAAACAAGATAATTTTGTAAAATCTTTTGAATTAAAATTAGTGGATACAAAACAATGTCCCGCTAGATTTTCTTAGGTTCCATCCTAATTAGGGTTCCATCCCTTTAACGGGCTCGAAGTAGATTCCATTCCACGAATAAATTGGATTTTAAGATGCCAGTATTTTTCTACGAGTTTTAATAAAAATTCCTAATAATAGTAAAAATACTTATCCTTGAAATCTTGAACTCTTGATAGTCTCGATACTCATGAGTCTTCTATCTTGATATTTTATCTTGATATCTTGAACCTTTATACTGTACAGTCTTCATTCTTAGTACCTACATGGTTAAATCCTGCATATACATATATATCTAAACTTATAATGTTAGTATTTATATTTTATAATCTATTCTAAGGTTGTTGTCATCAAAACCATCATCTCGCGGATTAACAAAAATAACCGCTACCAAATCCAAATCATGAGTAGGATATCTTATTTCGTGCGGTCTAAGATGCCTGGATGAGTAGGCAATGACTTTTCCCTTTTGCATCAACACTGCTCCCAATCCAATCCCACATGCATCACCAACCCTTGGTTTCCATTTGGAACTACTAACACTAGAGCATTGGTCAACAAATGTTTTAACGTGAGGAATGCTTCCTCACATTTGTCGGAGTAAAAAACTTCATTTCCTTCCAGGTAAACTTAGTTAGAGGCCCTGCTATTCTCATGAAATCCTTAATGAATCTTCGATAGAAGCCAACAAGTCCAAGAAAACTTCCGATCTCGGTCATCGTCTCTATTCTCTTTCAATTGTTCACAACTTCGATCTTATCTGGATTGACTGGCAATCCTTTCTCTGAAACCACAACACCAAGAAACTTAACATCTTTCTTCCAAAATGACACTTGGAAAACTTTGCATTTAGCTGATTCTGCCTCAGAGTCTCAAGCACAACTCTAAGATGATCTTCATGCTCTCTCTCATCTTTTGCGTATACCAAAATGTCATCTATAAACACCAACACAAATCTATCCAAGTACTCTCGGAAGACTCGATTCATCAAATCCACAAAGAAAGCAAGTGCACTTGTTAATCCGAATGGCATTACTAACCATTCATATAAACCATATCTAGTTCAAAATGCTATCAAAGGAATGCTTTCCTCTGCCCCTCTCAACTGATGGGACCTTATTACCAAATCCAAGTGGGAAAACACTTTAGCTCCACTTAACTGATCAAATAGATCATAAATTCATGGCAAAGGATAGTTATTCTTTATCGTCCTTTCGTTCAACTTTTAAAAGTCGATACATATCCTCAACATCCTATTTGGTTTCTTCATGAATATAGAGATCGCTCCCCAAGGCGAACTGCTTGGTCTAATAAATTACTTCCTTTTAAATCCACTAACTGCATCTTCATTTCCTTCATCTCGGTCGGTGTCATCCTGCTAGGTGCTCTACTCACAGGTTCAGCTCCTAGCACAAGATCTATTCGAAATTCAACAAATCATTTCGGTGGTAGTCCTATGACTAGCTCAAACATATCTGCAAACTCTCTTGTAATTCGAACTTGACTTAGATCTTCACCCACTCCCATTTCACTTAACAATGCACAAATACTCCAGTTAGAATTCTCTACTAAGAATATAACCCGGTTATGACTATCAGGGTGTCTCATAGATTTCTCTCCATCCTGGTAGAATATCCTAGCCACATACCTTCTCAACCAATCCATACCCAAAATGATTTTGAAATATATGAAATCGTAAACATACAAACTGCACGCAAACTTATGACCTAACGAATCAAATTTTAACTGGTCACATCTCATCCCAGTGTTGCATACCCTCCTACTGGATTTGCAACCCTTGAGGAAGTAATAAGGTATGTGGGTTCTAAGCATAACCTATCAACGAAATACTGAGATATAAATGAATGTGATGTACCGGTATCAAAAAGTATCCTAACTAGTATACTTTGGATTAAAAACATACCTTCCATCAAACTTTTCCCTTTATCGGCTGCAGTTGGCTTAGATGATGATCCAAAAGCAAAAGCTTTCCCCTTGTCCACCCTGACTAGCTCTAGACGCTGGTTCTTGTAATGCCCAACTTGATCATAGTTTAAGCATTTAACATACTTCATATCTACAGCCTTCTTTCCCATTCCTGACCGGCACTCACTTGCATAATGACCCTTCTTGTCACATTTATAGTGCACCAAATCAGCCTTTTCCTTCTTAGCAGCCTCGCCTTTCTGGGCTATCTTGTTGTAAAGAATTTCCTCTTCTTTCCCTGAGGACCCTACGATTCAACTGGCTTCTCTCTAGTCGAAACAGCAAGCATCTCTTCATGGTGAAAGGCCATCTCTACCACCACATTACAAGGTTCTCTGATATGGGTCATGGTCATTCTAGCAAGCTCAGGTCTCAATCCTCGAATGAACCTCTCATTTCTTTTAACATCAGTGTCAACCATAACATATCCATATCGAGACAGCTCATCAAATTTAGCAGCATACTCAATCACTGACATCTCTCCTTAAACTAAATCCATGAACTTCCTCAACAATGCTGACTTAGCAACCTCAAACAGAAACCTCTACTCAAACCTCCTTTTGAAATTAACCAATGTCAACTCTTCCTCCGGTACCCCGATGGTCACACTATTCCACCAGTGAAATGCTGCCACATGCAACTACCGATAGGCTAGCCTCCACTTTTTCCCATCATCCAATCCTAGATCAGTACAGATCTTTTCATAGTGCAAAAGCCAATTCTCAACTTCAACTGTATCCTCCGTTCCAACAAATGGTTGTTCACCCAGACTAGTGCAGTCTCTACTTAGCTTAGCATAGTTATTACCAATTGGATCCAGATGATTAGCTCCTCCAACATTATCGGCAACTCCAACTTGCAAAAGATCGGCTAACAACTGATATAACTTCCCTGCAACTACAGGCGGATTTCCAGCACCTACATTGGCTTCAACATTTAGATTAGTATTAGCATGTCGACCTTGATTTCTCCTAGTATTAGGTTGAGCATTTCCGTTGATTGTGGTGCTTCCTCCACCTAGATTTTCTCTTTCATTTCCTGCTTCCATATCTTCTTTCTCGTAAATCTACGTACAAGCCTTATTAGGATACAGAAGAATGGTCTAAGAGAGAGGGGAACACGTACTTAGATATATACCTATATATCAAATACAAGTACGTTACTATAGTGTTAACCCAAACCCCATTCATATTATGATTTATTGGAATTATATTTCAAAAAAAAACTTTTTGGTTTTATTTTTCTTTTAAAGTTTTAAAAACCTATACTCTGATACCAACCTGTAACATCCCCCTACTTGGGGGCCCAAAATTAACGGCTATGTTTGCGCCAAAATTGGGCACAACACTCGTCGGAAGTTATTGAAGAGATAATAAATGAAGAGTGCAAATTAAAACAGAGGATTATCTAACAAAAACTCCAAATAGCATGTAAATAAGCGCGTAGACAAGCAATTTATAGTGGTTCGGCGTATTGCCTACGTCCACTGTGAAGTTTTTATACTTTTATTGACTTTCTTTCGATGATTACAAGTCAGTACAGCAAACAAAGCGAATTACAGTCAAGAATTCGAATTTAACAACAAGTTTTTGATGTCAAATGATGGAGATCTCAATCCGGCAGAGTTTGGATGCTTCAGAATTCCCAAAAGTCCCTCTTCTGCTAGGTCCTGGGGCTCTATTTATAGGTGTAGGCTGCTGATATTTCGCTGAAAACTCGGAAGACCACTTCTGGCACGTGAGGGGGCCCACACGCACGGTCTCGGGAAGTTTGGGCCCACTTTGGCATCCGTTCGAACTCCATTCGAACCGATCAAGAATTCGT
This sequence comes from Allium cepa, assembly GCA_030765085.1. NCBI lineage: Eukaryota > Viridiplantae > Streptophyta > Magnoliopsida > Asparagales > Amaryllidaceae > Allium > Allium cepa. Next base: position 9,888,032 of record CM060941.1, read on the forward strand.
CCAATCGAGGTGAAATTTGGCGTGTGCATTCTCCAACATGTATGCAAGCTTCTGTGAAAATTTCATGGCATTTGGATCAATAGATTGGGAGATATGATGGATTCGAGATGGGGTTCACTGCCTGGCTGTGTGGTTCGAAACCATGCTTTCGAACCGATGGTTTCGAACCCTTCATGGCACGTGACTTCGTGGCGACGTGGAGCGCAAACTTCGAACCAACCCGGTCTCCACTCCGAGTTGACCGCTTCGACTCCATGGATTTCGGTGAATTCGAACCGAAGGAAGACACGTCATCATGGTTGGTTGACCCAGTGGATTCGAATGAGGCTACATAGGTGGATTCGAACTTGGCATCATGGATGGGTTCGAGCATGGCTTCTCCATGGACACGAGGCCCATCGGTTCGAACACGATGGGTTCGAACACGATGGATTCGAAGGCGACGTAGGCGAACCCGAGGTGGTTCGGTGGATTCCAAGCTTATGGATTCGAACGTGATGGTTTCGAAACGTTGGTTTACGATGGCTTCGAAACCCAAGCTTTCCCCTTCAAATTGGATCGATCATAACTCGAGCGTATGAACTCGGATTGACTTGGAACTTGAGATGTTGACTCCTATGGTCTTTCTTACCGTGTCCTATCAATTGTGGCCCGATCTGGACTCGGACAAAATTCATCGATATCCATGGTTATCCTGCAATGCATGGTCGACATTCAAGAATAATAATCATCGATTTTTAGTAAATTTTGGGTATCTCAACTTTGCCAAAAGTTGGGATAACATTTTGCCCCCCAAAACATGCCTTTTTGTAAAAGGTATGTTTTGAACGGTCTTATATCAAGTGTAATAAATTCATGTTTCATCCATAGCTGTGGTGTTATCAATCAAGTTTATGGCTGTTCGAAGCCAAATCAGCAACCGTTCTTTCCGTAGAAGTTGAGGATGAAGTTTCATAGTCTCTCTGGACTATTATTGGCTACTCTGAACCCTTACTAAGTCCATTCTAGACTTAGTGATTGAATAGAAAGATCCTATTGCACTCTGGCGTTGCCTTCTATCCCTTGCACTCTTGTCCGGGTTAGGACATATAGCAATGTCTTGGTCATTCTGGACCGATCATAACCTCTCCGGGCTCTTGCTGGATCCCATCCTGTCACTCTCTGGTGAAGGGGAAACATCGCTTAAGTGAGTTGATCCTGTCGCTCTTCGGCGAAGCAACTCACTTCTTGCACTCCGGTTCAGTGTATCTGAACATTAAGCGATGTCTTGGTCATTCGAGACCGATCATAGCCTCTCCGGGCTCTTGCTGGATCCCATCCTGTCACTCTCCGGTGAAGGGGAAACAGCGCTTAAATGAGTTGATCCTGTCGCTCTCCGGCGAAGCAAATCACTTCTTGCACTCCGGACCCCGCCTCTCCGGGTAGGGTCATAAAGCGATCACGTTTATATTGAAATTTAATGTTCATCCTTTGACTCTCCGGTCAAAAGGTTTATTGCAAGAGATTCTAATTTATTTATTAAAATTCGAGTTCTAGATGTTCAATCTCAAACATCAGAAAAAAGCTAAACATTGCCTCTCCAGGCATATCGGTTTATCTCCATCTCAGAGCATGCCTAGGGATCTCTCCGGTTCCCATACATGTGTAAGTGGAGTAACCGTTTATTCTGAAAACAAATCTAAATAAAATTATTTGACCAAAGTCCAAACCCTGGACTTGGCCCTTGCCATCTTCGATCAGTTGATGACGAGTCGTGATCCCGATCCAGGATCGTTCCTGTTAGGTGGAGGCGGTAGTCGTTCAGGTCTTGCTGCCGTTGTTCGTTCTCTAACAAATTGCGGCAATCTACCACCCCTGGCATGTTCTTCCACCTCATCCTTTAGGTGGCGGCACTCATCTGTGGTGTGCCCATCTAGCTCATGGAATAGGCAGTATTTTCCAGTCCTGCGCTCCCGCTCGGTGGGATCCCTTATAGGTGGCTTTCGATAGGGGAGTTGCCCCCTAGTTTCAGTGTAGATTCTTTCTAGGCCTGCAGTCAAATCGGTGTACTGCCTGAATCTTGGTTCACGGAATTTCTTCCGTTTATCAGGGCCATCACATCTGTCATCCTGTTTTCTTTTTCCCTTGTCCGTTCCGGACTGTTCTCTGGAGGTTCCTATGCTTTGTGCGGTATTTATTTCACGACTCTCGACTCGTGATTCTTCTAATCGGATGAACTTTTCAGCTTTATGAAAGAATTCTCCAAGATCTTGCGGTGGATCTTTAGTTAGAGAATCTTTAAATTTGGTACCTTCCGCGACTCCTGCCACCGCCGCCATTAAAATCATTGATGGATCCGGGCGATCTACAGAGGTCACGGTCACATTGAATCTTAATAGAAAATCTTTTATGGACTCTCCGGTCCTTTGCTTGATCGAGGCTAAAGTCATTACACTCTTGGGTCGCGTCACATGGACCCTGAACTGTCTCATGAAGCAGACAACAAGCTCGCTTCATGTTCCTATCGATCCAGTCTCCAGTTGTCTGAACCATAGTGCAGCTAAATCTGATAAATATAGAGGGAAGCATCGTGCCATCACTTCCTCGGATGCCCCCAGTACTTCCATGTGCCTGATATATCTGGTAATATGCATGGTCGGGTTTGATCTCCCGTCATAAGGTTCTAGCGTTGGCAATTTGAATTTTGGAGGGTTCCTTGCGTTTCGGATATTCGGAGTGAACGGACTCCGACTAACTTCTTCCAGCCCTCCGCTAGGCAATCCTCCTCTCATGATTCTTCGCATCAGGCCAATCATTCTCTCGTCTCCGTCTAGGGGTTGGCCCCTGGTTAAGTTCCTATCCTGCCCCCCGAGCCTTGAAGGGAATTCTGGTACATATTCTTCTGGTGGCTCGTTAGCATATGCATTGGCTCCCGCTTGTTGAGCTCCGTCCGTTGGTCTTCCAGTATCGGATCCCGAGGGTCTGCCCCCAAGTCCTTGTTGATCACCTTCAACTCCTGCATTCTGGTCTTGAACCTGACCCTCATTAGCTCCCGCAATCCTGATTCCTTGTCCCGCACTCGCAGTTGTTGTAGTTGGTCCAAGGTTTTGCACGTTCGCCGCCCTCATTTGCTCGAGGAAATTCTGCAGCATCTCCTGTTGACTCTTCATCATGCTTTCTCGCAATGAATTAGCCATAGCCTCCATCTCGTCTATTGTGATGTAGATGGAAGCTTATCCTTCTCTTGATCCGGAGGATGCTTCTTGGCTTCCTCCTTGTTGGCTCCTATCAACCCTTTGTCTTGTTTGTCGAGTCATTGTCTCTGAATTGGAAGTCTTCGAACTCTTGAATCTGAACTCTAAATGTAGCGGGTGCTAGTCCCTCTCAATGAAAGCACCAAAGTGTTTGCGCCAAAATTGGGCACAACACTCGTCGGAAGTTATTGAAGAGATAATAAATGAAGAGTGCAAATTAAAACAGAGGATTATCTAACAAAAACTCCAAATAGCATGTAAATAAGCGCGTAGACAAGCAATTTATAGTGGTTCGGCGTATTGCCTACGTCCACTGTGAAGTTTTTATACTTTTATTGACTTTCTTTCGATGATTACAAGTCATTACAGCAAACAACAGCGAATTACAGTCAAGAATTCGAATTTAACAACAAGTTTTTGATGTCAAATGATGGAGATCTCAATCCGGCAGAGTTTGGATGCTTCAGAATTCCCAAAAGTCCCTCTTCTGCTGGGTCCTGGGGCTCTATTTATAGGTGTAGGCTGCTGATATTTCGCTGAAAACTTGGAAGACCACTTCTGGCACGTGAGGGGGCCCACACGCACGGTCTCGGGAAGTTTGGGCCCACTTTGGCATCCGTTCGAACTCCATTCGAACCGATCAAGAATTCGTCCAATCGAGGTGAAATTTGGCGTGCGCATTCTCCAACATGTATGCAAGCTTCTGTGAAAATTTCATGGCATTTGGATCAATAGATTGGGAGATATGATGGATTCGAGATGGGGTTCATTGTCTGGCTGTGTGGTTCGAAACCATGCTTTCGAACCTATGGTTTCAAACCCTTCATGGCACGTGACTTCGTGGCGACGTGGAGCGCAAACTTCGAACCAACCCGGTCTCCACTCCGAGTTGACCGCTTCGACTCCATGGATTTCGGTGAATTCGAACCGAAGGAAGACACGTCATCATGGTTGGTTGACCCAGTGGATTCGAATGAGGCTACATAGGTGGATTCGAACTTGGCATCATGGATGGGTTCGAGCATGGCTTCTCCATGGACACGAGACCCATCAGTTCGAACACGATGGGTTCGAACACGATGGATTCGAAGGCGACATAGGCGAACCCGAGGTGGTTCGGTGGATTCGAAGCTTATGGATTCGAACGTGATGGTTTCGAAACGTTGGTTTACGATGGCTTCGAAACCCAAGCTTTCCCCTTCAAATTGAATCGATCATAACTCGAGCGTATGAACTCGGATTGACTTGGAACTTGAGATGTTGACTCCTATGGTCTTTCTTGCCGTGTCCTATCAATTGTGGCCCGATCCGGACTCGGACAAAATTCATCGATATCCATGGTTATCCTGCAATGCATGGTCGACATTCAAGAATAATAATCATTGATTTTTAGTAAATTTTGGGTATCTCAACTTTGCCAAAAGTTGGGATAACAGGCTATGGATGTTGCAGTCATCCATAGTTATTAATCCTCGATGACCAAATACGGCGGTGTTAGATTTATTGATACACAAAAGCACATGAATATGGAAAAAAAATTACACTTTAAATAGAAACACATTGCATTTCAAAATATTTCCATTTCATTACATAATCCCATATTCACAAATCACATTCGGAGAAAATATATTTATTACGACATATGCCAAAAGCGACATATGAAGATGTCCTCTTGGATGATCAGAGTATATATAGACAATATAACAAAATTTCCATTACAAACAACATAGAGAAATCAAAAGAAAAGAGAATTCTAATAGCTATTATGCCTCCTACACGTCTCTGGATGCTTATTCATCTTAAGAAGTACCTGAAAACCTCAACCCTCAAACTACTTAAAATCAATTTAGTACCCAAGAGTTTAAGGGGAAAACATAAACTTCGAGTCAGACATAAATCTTGGTATGAATAGTAATCTATGATCTCAAATCATTTAGGTATCTTATGAGACCATGCCGCTTAGCGGAACGGGGTTTCCCCTCACAAGTATCCCAAAGCCTTTATATAACCATATACTGTGCTCCTACATCCACAATTGTTAAAATAATGCAAAATAGTATACTATGATGATATGCAAAACAAATGAATCCATTATGGACTACCCATCCTCATTCATTTTATATTATTGTCTCAATTATAGTTTCTAGGATTACTATTAACCTATTAGTTTTCATGGGCTAAATAATAACCGGTTATACATTTAAGGACTCCCTGTCCAAATACATAGTTTTCATGGGATTACTAAGAATCTATTGGTAACTCCAATATCTTACTCTTATCCTAGTTTTTATGGGTTGGTTAGGAACCTATTAGTAACCCCAATATCTTTTATTCTTACCCTAGTTTTCTCGGGCTGATTAGGAACCTATTGACATCTGTCAATATTTCATCTGGATATAGTTTTTCTGGGCTAACTACAAACCTACTGGTCCCTGCCAGTATTCAATCATAGTTTTCATGGGCTTACTATGAACTTTCTTTCTGACATCTTCCTTTATACATAATTTTCATAGGCAACTATGAAACTATTGGCCACTGCCAATATCTTTTCCTATACAAAGTTTTTATGGGCTTACTGCGAACCTATCGGCTCCTGCCAATATCCTTATTTTATACCTTAGCATCCTATGTTCAGGTCTTCCTGACCTCTTGGATGCAATTCTACTCATTCAGGGGTTTAATTAATTTATATTCACCACTAGGTTAACCTAACTGGTTATTCTACCCTTTATCCCTCAAAATGCAGTCATGGTACTATTATGAAGTGAATATATTCATATTTGAAGAAGCAACAGCAATACCACTCCTGTGGGTTTAATATAAAACATGGTTAATCCCTTTAACTAGTAATTTTATCAAAGACGACTTCTTCTTAAAACTATTATAAAAACTCCATTAATTTAGCCATGGATTTTACCTTTAAAAACAGAGTTTGGGTTATAAAACCTTTCGATACCTTTGAAACCTAGCTCTCGACTTCATAGGATAACCTACTTCGAAAGCCTTGAAATCTATTGTCAAAACATTTGGCACCTGCCTTTTAATACTTTAAAACCTTCATTTCGAAACCTTTAGATTATAGTAAAGTATTAATATTTAAACTTTAGAAGCTTAGCTTTGAAACAGTTGAAAGTAACCCTTTCGACACCAATGGAAGTAACCCTTCTGAAATCATTGAAAGTCCCCCTTTCGAAAGCATTAAGTTTATACTTAAAATATTATTTGGGTCAAAGTGAATATAAGCAAAATCATCTATTTCAAAACTATCCTTATCATAAAAAAATAATGAGAAAAACTTGATGGTGTCGGCACCATCTCTTTCGAAAGCATTTAACATCTGGGTAAAATAGCAAAAGGTTGGCTTCGAAACCCCATTCGAAACCATTTCCTTCAAAACCCATATCCCCTTTCGGAAGCTATAGGAAGTGGCTTTAAGTTGTAAAACACAGTACCCTTTTGATAGCATTGATATCTTCAAATCCATTGAAAGGTTAAAGAATGGAAGTAGGGTTTCGACTAGGTCGGAACCCCTTCTTTCAAAACATTCTTTCATAAGTAAAGGAACTCAGTCAAAAGAAATCTTAAGTTAATGGCAACCCATTCATAAACTTCTTTAAAACCTCTTTCGAAACCATCCGCTTTGACTACGTTGAGGGCTAAAACAAAAAAAAAGGAAGGGGATTTTCTTTTAAAAACAAACTAAGGTTTTGACTCCTTCAGAAGTCTTTCTTTCGACACCTTACCTTTCGCCATCCTCCAATCCACTGCGTACAATCTTTGTGATACGTTGTGTTAAGGTTTTAGCATGATAGGTTTTGACTAAGATGAAGGCGGAAGCATCAATGTCCATAGGTGAAGCATCTGTGTCTAAAGGAGCTTTCCAAAGTAGGTGGAATCAATTTTCTAAGTAAACCTAGTTTAGTTCTTCTTAAAGTAAACTTTTCTCTAACTAACCTGCCACGTGTCAACTCCAGATTAGTTACCTTAACTTTTTTAAATTCTTTTCCAAAAACAACTACCGCTAATTTAGACCTAAACCATGGTTAACTTTATCAAATAAGCCATTCCATTAAGAAAAACTAATTTTGCAAAGAAGTCCTTTTAAAATAATTTATTTTGCATAATAAATCACTTTGGAAAAATCCCCAAAAATTATAGAAATTCACTTTAATCATGTTATCTAATATATCAAAATTAAAGACCCAAATTCTCAATATATTTTTCAAAATAAATTTATAAAATCGAATAACCATGTTTCCTTTGAAAATTCATAATAATCTTTCCGTAGCTTAGAAAATTATCAAAATTGAAACCCAACTCCAAAATCATGTTTCTCATAACATAAAATTTTTCCATGCCATTTAATCATCATTAAATCTTGGTTTTGACCTAAAACCATAAAAATCCTTTTTGAACAAATTATTTAAATTAAACAAATCAAATCTCAAGCATATCATCATTCAATTCATCTTAGAAACGAATTTATCCCCTAAATATGAAACATAATATTCAACAAAAATAGAGATGGGATTATTATGCACCTAGATTAGATAAGGAGATTGGATTGAGATTGATTCCATTAAGCTTGATTCTCTAGCTTTTAATTTGAATTCTTCCTCCTTAATGGCCGACCGTTCTTCTATCTTTTGATTTACATTTTTAAAAATGAAGTGAATGGGAAGTAAAATGGTAGGAACTAAAAAAATATAAGGGTAAGGGTCATTGGGCGGCAAATTCCTATTGTACCCTTATGTAATTTGTTTAACCTAAAACCATTCTTTAGCCCATTAGTTATTACATTAAGCTCCGTCTTAATTAATTAATTCAAGTCTCAATCCTCTTATCACTTAACATTTGCATTATCCTATTTAATTTATCTAATTTGATCTTCTGAATTATATTATCAGAAATTAGGGGTGTTACATATATATAGGGAAGAAATTGTTAGTTATGAGAATCAAGTAGAGGACATGTCGGTTGAGATTTCCGGATTACTTGGCGAGCTGGATGATGCTAAGCATAGGAGTTTGATTGAAGTGTCTCAATCAGACGTTGATTATGTTCTTCTGACGAGCTTTAATTCTTCCTTTCACCAAGTTGATAGTTGGAAGGTTATTGCGAGGAGATTGTCTGGAGATTTCACAAATGAGAGTAGAAAGACGAGGGCTCAGCTAATTAAGACCTTAAATGATATGAGAAGAAGGGTAGCATTGGGGGTGTATAAGCTTGAAATGTATTGCTATCCTTTAGAGATAGAGCCACTTCTTATTCGAATAAGCTTGAACAAGAGAAGGTAAATAGAAGGTTGAAACATATGAGTCTTTTGGCAATTCTACTTTGTCTATTCATATTGTTATTTGATTATAGACTTATTTAGTTTTCTAGTTAATTTGTTTCACTTAGGATTCAGAGGTAGATGCTTTGGAAAATAGATTATACTTTGCTCTGCTCAGAATAGGAGAGCTGGAAGGTTTTTTAAAGAATGCTGAGGACATATACACAACTATGTATACAGATGAGATTAAAAAGTTGAGAGGGAGGATTGTAGATATGGCCAAAGAGATAGCGTTGCGTATGAGTACAGAGGAGAATCCTACACTGGCTTCAACTTCGCGCGTCCATCCCAAGTTGGATGCGTTCCCTGTGTTGTCCCTAGGGGCACATACCTAATTGAGGTCCTTAAGTGGAAGAATGAAGTGAAGGTTCATTATGAGGTCAAGAATAAAGAGTTAGAAAATTACTTCAAGGAAGAATTAGGGACACTAGATACCCGTATTTCTCAATTCTTGTGCACGGAGGATGAATACTTTGGTCCCTTTTCTAGAGATGCATAACAGTCAAAGGAGCAACTCTTATGTGAGATTGATAGAACTGGAATAATGGCTATGAGGAGAATAAATGCCTTTGAAAACAAGATATTTGGTTTAGAATGTGAGTTTCAGTTTGACTCCATCGCGGTTTCCCAAGGCGGGATGGACAGGGAATCCCTTTTGAATGAACTCCACAAAGAGAAATTAAAACAAAAATAGCGAAAGTTGGTCAGTAACACATGATTAATGTTTCCAAATGCTTTTGGCCTAGACTTGGCTTGTCTTTTATATATAATTGGACCGACTACAAATACATATCCGCGGATTACGAAAACGTTGGCCTAGTGCAAATTATGATCTGCGCATTGCATATCATAGATCGACCAATGGTAGGGTCTATCAGTTTGATCATTATTGGTGATTACAGAGCTAGAGGGCTAAGTTTTGTCTTAGCTTGCCATGGTACATTTTTGCAGATCAGAACAATGTGGCATGGTCATAATCAGCTTGTTTCGGAACCTAAACTAAATATGTAATTTAACTTTTGTAAGAGGAGTATTTCCTTTGTAAATTGACTTGGGTGGCAATACGCATATGTGTAACTAGGTGGTATTATTGTAAGATATATAGCCAACTATCGATTGCTCAGTTTTGAATATATTACCTGGCGAGACTTGAGTAGTGTTTGGATTTATACTTGATAATTAATATGTTCCATGTTGTATACTCATATGCCTTTGCCTAAAATATGCTTTGGAGTATCATGTGCATCCATGACTTGATGGGTCATGGCTTCCTAGTATGTGCTTATGCGATTTGACTTTTTGATGACTTAGTTGCAAGTTGGGGGTGAGCTAGTCCTCAGTAGTGAGTGCGCTGAGTCTGCTCCTTATCGTGGGAATGGATTGCCATAGCTGGATGCTGGGATGACCTACCACTTTTTCTGGCCTGCCCATTGTTTCTGAGGGAAAAACTTCTTAATCAAATGCTCAGTCGAAATCGTGACCTATTCCTATTCATGGGAGAAATGTCCTTAGCCTAGTGCTTAGCCGAAATTGTGACCTACCCCTATTCTTAGGCGAATTGTCCATAGCCAAATTCTCAACTGAAATTAAGACATTCCCATTTTCTGAAGTTAAATGCGCTTAGCCAACTGCTTGGTCGAAATTGTGACGTAACCTTGTTCTAGATCGAAACTTCCTTAGCCAGATGACCGAAATTGTGACCTACCTCTGTTATGGGCAGAAATGTCTATTTTGGAGCTACCCCCTGTTTTGGGGGTGAAATGCCATACATTTGCTAAGCGAAACTCTTCTTCAACGCCACCGTTCTCATTTATGAGAGTGTCGTTATTGTTCTTAGGTGAAATCGTAAAACAATGGCCGTGGGCTAGGAAGAGTGAATCATCATACTCTAGGCATGGTCTTTTCCATTATAGGGGTATATTTGACTGAAAAGTCGGGCCGTGATACAACCTACAATGACATGTACATGAATTTTTGTATTTGTTCGGGTAGTCTAATATCTGTATGTCTAGTATGTCGAATTAATTGACATAAGTGTTTTTTATACTGGTTTAGGCAGTCTAATATCCCTATGAATTGTCTTTATGGTTGCTAATCATAGAAAAATTCATACCAGAGCAGGGAAATTTGTCATCCTGGCCAGTGAAATATTTTGGCTGCGAAGCTGGACATTTGTGGATGCAAGTCCAAATATGTAGGGTCAGTACCACCATTCTCAGTGTTGAAATTGATGTTTTGCCTACTGCTCAGTTGAATCAGTGACTACTGATGGTGAATTGTGAAGGTGTTTATATAACTATTCTTTCTTATAGATAAATAATACAAAGATTTTTTGGCACTGGTTAGGTCTGTCTAATAAGCCTATGGCCATTTTTACACACTGATATATATATATATACACACATAGTTTATTTTACACATTGGCCGCTCTCATCGGAGGTGAAGATCCCATAGTTGGATCCTTTAGCCTTTGGGTGATGAGGAGTGGAAGCTTCCATCTACCTGATTGCAGCAGCCTTCTTTCTGATCCCGTCATTCATTCATCAATGCTGCGCTTGAACACCAATACATTTCCAACTCATGGGCAGTTTCCGGATGATAATGGAGGAGGATGAACGAGGAAGTGGTGCAGCATTTACTAATGATGAAGGGTTAAAATGTGTCAGGGTTCTGCAGCCACGAAGAACATTCCTTCCTTTTCACCGGAGGTTGGTTGAGTCAGTCTATCAAATAGTGGTTGCCAGTCTCATCGCTTTCATTTTGGAGAACGCCGTGACTGCTTATCTGCTACATGACACATGTAAGGGTGGTGAGCCGTGGGTGATGGAGAAATGGAAGACAAAATTGGGGGATTGCAGAAATTTGTTAGAGATTGGGGACGATTGAGGAACGGATGAACAAAGGGATGGAGGTATGGACTACGGAGGTTCAGGCCCTCCATCTAGCTCCAGAAATGTTGGTGAAATTTTTCGGTTTCACCACACTCGACTTGGCCATAAGGCAACCTTATGGTTGATTATCCTTAGTCTAGGAACCAGTGCTTGGTTAAACTCGCTTTAGGGAATGACCGTGTTGTTGAGTGCTTGCATGGCCAAGTATTCGCACTTCAACTGTATGTTGAAATGTTAAAATGGATTAATGAACAAAAAAGTAGATAAAGGAAAATTGCAGAAAAAGTAAAAGACAAGAAGATTTTTACGGGGTTCGGATTTTACTACTTTTTGTACAAGAGATTTTAATGGCCTTAAGGCATAAAATAATTTGCTTTCCTGTTTAGGTGGAAGAAGAAGATGAAAAAGAAGATTCGGGAAAAAGCCCCCTTTGTTTGCCCATGTGCCTTTCCTTTTATAGTATGAAAAGTACATTATTGATGGTTGTAATCGTTTTTTTGCATTTTCCTTCAATTTCTGTCGTTGGGCTCTGCTACTTTTCGCTTATTCATAATACTTGTGCTTTGTGCTTGGATTGATGATGGGCTTTCGATGGAAGATCCAGATAGTGGCAGGCCATTCGAACTTTGAAGTGGGATGCCTACTAAAGTGAGCAGGAAGTCTGCATAAATCAGCTTCCTCTCTCTTAAAATAGCATTTGGATCTAAGAGGAATGGTAGGAAACTGCCCTGAAGCTTTATTTTATTGCTAATGTGTGAGAATAAGTGCAGTGGTGGATATTATCTGGAGTTTTACCATACTGTTCCGCTGTTGCTTTTATTCCCCTTGCTTAAGTTGTTACCATGTTGGTTAGAATGAGGTTCCCATTCTGTTGTGAAATGTAAAGACCCGATTTTTCGACTTTTGAAAATCGACATCAATACGTCCACTGTATCAAATGCCGAACAATCGAACGTCGAAAAACCGAACCATTAGGGTTTAAGAAGAAAGAGGTAGAAGAAGAATAAGAAGAACAGAAACAATAACAGAATCTCACATATCGCAGCGGAACAAATATAATAGATAAATGAATATCTTTAAAACATAGAACTATATCAGTTGTTACATTACATTACATTATCAGAGTACAACAACAACATACAACACTGCTAGTTATAATGACTTGCCTACATAGAAATTTGTGTCACACAAACCCGAACGCAGCAGATACTACATAGTATAGATAATACGTCTCGCCATCCAGCTTGCCTCCAGATCTCCATAGCAACTTCTTGACTTCGCTCCCAAATAACTGCTACCTGACTCTAGGCTGCCCGTGTGGAAAATTGTGGGCACCCAGAGTTTAGAAAGGGAACAATAAACTCCAGGTCAGTTGTGGGGATGGTGTGAGATCTTAAAAATAGTTATTTTTACAAAGAAAATTAAAAGAAATCCGCTATGCTTTTTGGAAAATGAAACTACCATAAGGCCTCCGCCACACACACAATACAAACGCAGAATTGGAGGAGATTTCTCCTTATAATAGTCAAACATGCATAATACGCAAAATCTTTGATATTATTACTAGTGCATAGTGTAGAAAACATTTTGAAAATATAATATTAATCTTAGCCAGCATACAACCATTATTGTATGCCTACTATAGCTACCATCTAAACAGTGGGGCGCCACCATAAGTAAATGGCAGGCTATACAACTAAATACTAGGTTCGTATTGGGAATTGGGTTTTCCAACAAATGGTCAGGCTAAGGAACTTCCTACTGCCACATGGGTATGCCTCTGGAGGGACGTCCCGAAAACTTAACCAGCTCTCTGCCAACACAAGACTGGGTTACCAATGTAACTAGGTAACTACTACACGAGTATGCCATCCCTCGGTCCTTTGGGACCTTTATCCGGGGATCCTCTACACCAACAACCACAAAGAAAAGTATTTGCAGTAACCACGAAGGTTAAATATCACGGCTCCATACCTGACACCACCCTTTTCCAAAAGGAAATGACATACCCTAAAGGGGCGACCCTCATAACCTTGCCACATCTTTCTTGTTTCGACCATTTCCGGGGTGTGAGGTCTGATGAGGTCTCGTCCACAAAGCTACAATTTTCACAAAGTCGTGCTTTGATCAACAAATGATCAGCAGCACTTCGTACGTCACATTACCAGATTGGGAATGTATCACTAGTAACCATCAACTACATAACCTCTGAGTTCGTACGTCTCAGAGAAGGGTGTTAAGCTAAGATAATAAATTCTCCGCCACCAACAGAAATGTATTTGATAGAAACTAGCTTTACATCTCAACGTGTAACGTCAGATACACATCCATACAAGTCCGTTTCGGGATCGAATGAAACCGAAGGCACTTCAAAGAAGCCCTTGCAAATCCAGATATTCACAAATCACGTCCGGAATCCCCATCACAAAGGTGATAAAATCTCTATACCGAAGCAACCCGTTGTAGAGACATTCGACGGGTAATCCTTTCGTTTTCGAAAATACCCGGTCTTCAACACCATCTTCAAATGCAATCCCATTTCGTCGAATCACTATTCGGAATGGGTTATATGACACAAAGTCCTCTCCCGGCTAATCCGAATAATGAGCGCTTATTTTTAAAAATAAGTGTTTAATCAGACTTCAAACAAATCACAACAAATTCCATGTTGATCTTTTAAATAAAAGATCCATCACAATCACAAAGGTTCGATGTGGTTTTCGGATATCCACTTGGAATCCGACCCCCAGTCGCATCGAAATTCTAATGTCGTTTAAAGGAAATTATTGATTGTTGGTTATTTAACTATCAATCAACATTCACAACAATTAAAAGATTTAAATAATCTTCCCCAATTATTTATTTTAAAAATATTTTTGCAAGATATATATTTTTAACACTTCAACCATTTGAAAACAAATTTCATATCACTTTTCACTCACGAAATAAGATTCCCGATATTATTTATTACCACTGAAAGGCTGCCGAGTTCAAATACTTTAAAATTCTTTAAATCACTTATCCAAAATATATACCTGGAAACATTTAGATAAAAATATTTTAAAACATTTATTTAAATATTAGTTATGAAAATATTATATAAATGTCCCATATAAAATTTCAAGTCCAAACTAACTTTAAAATAAAAATTAGTAGATAGGGTATAAATATTTAGATAACCAATTTCTAAATCAGATTCTTTTTATTAAATCTTTAGAATAATCATTTCTATAATCAACTAAATAAATCTTTACTTTAAAGATTTAAACATTTCCCAAATAATTTCTCGAACAATATTTTTCAAAACAATTTCTAAAACTTTTAACTTATACTTTAAAAGTTACTTTGAAAATATATTCGGCTTTTCGGGGAAGAATTCTCCTTCCATTTATATAAATTAATAAATCTTCTCGATTTATTTTAATTTACATTCCAAATCTGTAAATTTCTTTTCACACCCTTGAAAACAAAACAATATTTATTTTTGAAACAAATTTCCCTTTCTTTTATAAATTTCCCATTGTGAATTTAAATTCCCAAATATCCACTGATATATGATTTTTAAATCGATTCCCCAAATGTTCGTTTTCGGCACCGAATTAAATTTTAAATTGATTTCCAAATTCATTTACAAGTACCAAATCAATTTCCAAAATTGATTTCTAAATTATTTCAATCCCAAGTTTATCATATTTTGAAACAAATTCCTCCTTTTAAATTTATTCAATTTTCTAAGATTATTTTACTATAAATTTTCTACTAAATTTCAAAAACCAAATTTTATTTATTTCTGGTATCCTACGATACCAAAAATATATTTGGCTAAATTATAGCCTTCAACAGTTTCAATCACAAATATTCGCACACAGATTATAAATAATCAACAAGCAATATTGAAACAAATTCAAATATTTGAGGAATCCAGTTGGATCCCTCCAACCTGTTTTCCCTGTATCCACAGACATTAGCACAATAATTAAATACCAATTCCACTTCGAGGTTGAATATCGCGGTATATGGGATTTATAAAATATCATCCGCTATTATGCGGCGCAATAGGGTCTTATCCGCTATATAATGCGGGAAATCAATCACCCAATATATACTATATACTACTATATATATATAATATCATCCAGTGAATAATTATTATAAATCACTCATCCAAGCACACAGTCAACAATTAAATTTAACTATCACAATTCAACCATCAATTAATAACTGAAATTTTCAATTACTATAATTTGGGTGAGAAGATCTCACCTTTGCTTATGCATGCAACCCATTTCCTTCTCGATTTGTTTCCTTTAAGATTTTGACCTTGTATAAACAATTATATAATTTATTAATATTCGAAATAATCGAACAATTTAAATCCCATTTGATAATTTAAATTAACCCATGTTAATTTTTAAACTAATATTTTAAATTTTTAAACAAATTCCTTTTAACAAAAATTTTTTTAACTAAAAATTAAATTTAAAACTAATTTTCTTTATAATAAAATATTTTTGGTAACTAAAAATTTAATAAGTTTATTAACAAATCTATCTCTATCATATATTATATTAAAAATAAACTAGTATTTCCTTTAATAGAATATTTTTAGTAAATTAAAGCATGTATATTTATTTTATAATTTTTACTTTGAAAATAGATTACTAATTTCTTAAAATCTAATTTTTCCCCAAGAACTTCCAAATATTCAAAAACTCCCAAAACCTTATGTATGTGTATATATTTACTATGTAGATTTTTTTTTCTGTATATAAGATTTAAGATTTATCATTAACCCTAAATCATCATTTAAACCAAAGGGGAAATCGTACCTCTGCCACACGATATAGGGCTCGCTGTCGCCATCTCAACTTCGGCCCTCAAAATCGTGACCACAACCCTGTAAAACACCGCTGCCCTAGATCCACGCGCGCCACCAATACGAGCCTCGCCCTTCGCCAAGCGCATCACCATCGAACACACCAAACTCTGGCCAAAACGACATCGTGTTGACGTCGAATCGCCAAGCTCCAATTTCGCCACAGTTGTCTAGCTGCCGTCGTCTCGCTCAGTCTTCATTCGCCGAAGCTTCCACCGATGCTCATGTTGCTTCGCCACCGAATTCGCCGCCCTGACTCGAAGTGCCATACACGACCATGATGCAGTTGCCATCTAAACCCTAGCTCCAAGATCAAAGGTGCCACATTGGTCGGAGCTCAACCCATTGCGCGCGCAGCCGATGCCTTCCTCAACCGGCTTCGATCATCATCGTTAATTAATTTTTTTTAAATCTCGAATCGATTAAGATTTCTGAGAGGGTTTGAGCGAATCAATTACTTTTGAATGAGGGACGAGATCTTGTTTGTTCGGCCGTTTATTTGATTTTGATTTTTTTCTGAAGCTCGGCTCGATTTCGATTAAATTTGAAAAGGGTGGAAGTTTAATCTCGCTCGGCCATTCTTTTCTTCTCTGCTTTGAATTTGATTTGTGAAGGAAGATACGTGCTTTGAACGAGAAGAGGAGATAACTAGGTCGACACAATTCAGGTGCTAGGGTGGCTCGAGTACAATTATAGGGTGGCTGGTTTGACCTTCTAAATTTTTTATTATTATTACTGAATTTCCAAAATATCTTGTTTAGCATAACTCGAAATCCCGAACTCCGAATCAGATATGCTGCCGGGCATTTATAAGGTTTCACCCGTATTACGAATACAATGGAATGTGTTTCGGAGGCTAATTCAATCATATACACAAGTTACGAAAGTAAACGATCAATTTTAAATTGAATCGATTAAAATAGTTTCTATGCGTTTTAAGCTGCCAGGGTTAAACGACAACTCTGATTACTACGAAAATTGAAATCCGATAATAATACAATATTACGGATCCAATGGAACTGATTTCGTCGAATTCCGAGACTATGCCTCGGAAGGCTATTTTTAAATATCAATTTAAATGATAAAAATTCAAGTTAAACTAACCTTCAAATATCTAAAATCAATTAAATATCTCGATTTCAAATGTTCAAAATTTCCGGGTCGTCACATGAAAGGTGGTTTGACAAGTTTGAGGTTTATTTGTTATTGAGAGATTGAGATAGGGAGAACTTCACATTTGTCGTTTTCCTGTGAGGTTGACCCTATGTTGAAGCATATCCAGCGTGACCTCGAATACAACCCCAGTGTAGTGTCATTGGCTCTATATGGCACTGTCTAAGTCGCCCTTAGTGTGTGCTTTTATATATATGTTCCTGTAGACATTTGACAAAATTTGAGCAAAGTCAGCAAAGAATGCCCTATATTATTTTTTTTGTCTTGGCCTTGTACTCTGGTTTGGCCTCCTTATCCGAATGCAATTGAAGCATGCTGCCATATCTTCTTGCATATGTCATTTGTTTTATATTTCCTTGATTCTGATGGAGAGAGCATGGGTCTTTTTAATTGCTATCACCTTAAGTATGTTCTTTGCTTGCTAGGAAGTATCACGTGCTTCCTCTTTTGTTGTGATTCGTGCTAAGAACGGTTGTAACACCTGGTGTTCTGGGCTGAACAGTGGAGTTGGATGTAAAAGATTCGGCGTTGCCTATCCCCAACGAGCCCTTGCCCTAAGAATTTCTCTTTATCCTCGAGGGTTCTCCCAGAACTTGTGGTAGTCCAAAGTGATAGAATGTTGGCGGAGAGTGGCTGGGGTTAAAAGTCTGTGCCTATTCCCTATTCTCTTTGTCGTGTGAGTTAGCGATAGCAAAAGTTACCAAATTCCCTATTCTGCTCATAGAATGGCTTCAGCAACTGGTTTCGATGGGGCATATGCTCTGATCGTCGTCAGACGGGTCTTGGCTTCTCTAATAAGCCATCGTACCATATCTGCCATGTCAGGTGTTTGGAAGTTGGTAAGTTGAGGGCAGTCGCAGTCCACCCTGGGAGCCTGACCCGGTAACCGATGCTAGCTTGTGTCAAATCGTCTTAGTTCTCCTGTCTCTAGGAGTACCATTTTAGTAGCAGTTCCTTATCCAGTACTTGGCTGCAATTCAGCAGTTGCCGCTTCATCCTCTATGCACCGGTCGGTCACCAGACGTAAGGGAAGTGGATAGAATGCACCATCTTTAATTTGAGTTCCAAACCCATAATGCGGGGGCAGTGCGCTGTGGCATGAATAGAGCTATTTTTTTTAATGGATCGTGCCCGATCCATATTTTTTTATGTGTATACACCGATCCCTTTTATTTCTTCATTGGACTGCATTGTTTTTTTGGATGGTTCAGTCGCAAGCTTGTTGGAGATGATGGAGCCAAAGGAGGGATCAATATATACACCTTGTAGAGGGATCGTATATACACCATACAAAGGGATCGATATATACACCTTGTAGACAGATCAGTATATACACTTTACAAAGGGATAGGTGTATACACCATGCAGAGGGATCGATATATGTATTTTTTAGAGCGATCGGTATATATGCTAGAGGTAAAAGCACACATATATGTTGGAGGGATATGTATAGCTGTTTCGGAGGGATTAGTATTGACATCTTTGGATGAATCAGTATCGAGCGTGTATATGTATTTAGGGGTCCATTGAAATGACATATTGTTGAATTCTCATAAGACCATGTTGTGTAAGGAAGACTCAACACTTTCTAGTTCCATGGACTTTGACATTTTCATCCAAACTTGAACTTGACAATGAGCCATAAGTTGCAGTCCTTAAGCTTGAACATACACGCATATGGATGGACACAATCTTTTGCCTTGAGCATGAATTAGTATCCAACTTGAATTACCAATGCTATATTCCAGTACATTGATGTCAAATCCCACTCAAGAAATTTTTAATCGATCGATGTTAATATCGGTTAAGCGTTCTGCTTGCCTGGTCAAACGCTAGCATCATCAGATCCTTCAACAACATGGGAAGTAGTCTTAGATCCTCTAACCATGGCTGCCAGCTTTCTTTAGATTTTCTTCAAATTTGAGTGGAATATGATGTTTTTTGGTAGAAATCTAGATCTATCTCGTGAATATGGGAATCCATGAGTAAATTATGAGATACAATCAAGTTGAGAATTCATTTCTCAATGAAAGCACCAAAACGTTGACGTCAAAAATGGGAATCAGCTCCCAACAGAATCTAATAGAGATTAATTGAAGAATGAAATTAAAACAGAGCAAATATCATAAATGAACACACACATTTTTATAATGGTTCGACAATCTTGGCTTACATTCATTTTATATTTTTTATTGATCTTGCACTTGACTATAGTTACATGAATGTTTGGATCAGCTGGGATACAATAGTACAAAAATAAAGAACAAAAATGGACGAGCCTCGACAACAGAAAGAAGGATCCCTTTTCTGCTGCCATGCTTACTGTATTTATAAGGGAAGACATGCATGGATCGAGCTAAAATTTCGGTAGAAAAACCTCCTAGCCAAGACGAGGCCATACAAGAATTTTGTGTCCCATTGGGGCCCATGATAGGGATCGGCATTGATCCTTATTTTGGTGCCCAAATGGAGTGCGATCCTCTAGTGGGTCCTCCATGATGTTAACTATTTTCCCTCCAAATTTCGTGCCATTACGATTTACCGTTTGTGAGATATCGCTTTTGCATGAAGTTGTGTTGCATGCATTATGATTTCCGCCTATCCCTCTAAAGGGATAGAGATCGATCCCTTCAGTCTCCTCTGATTGTGATGCGATCCCTAATGGGGTGTTCTCCATGTTGTAGTGTGCTTACACTCCAAGTTTCATGTTGATAACATCTGTAGATTTTGGTTTATTGACCGATCATTGTTGCAATATGTAATGAAAGCTGAATATGGTCGATCCCTTTTGTACCGATCCCTTTTATACGATCCATTTTGTATCGATTTCCTTTTATGCCGATCCCCTTTTATATGTGAAGTAATTTTCCAACAGCTTGAGCATACAAACTCCAAATGACTTGAAACTTGAAATACAACCTCATGGGGCCTTCCTTGTCACTTTCCATATCGATCTCACACAGTTTGGGACAAAAATTGAGGATAGGTACCGATCCCTTAGGGAAAGGGATAAACACTGATCCCCCGCCTAAGGGAAGCATTAATCCATACTTAGAATATTCTAGAGAGCTTATCCCTTGGTCTCGGTTGATCATCGCTTCATATCATTGCCCATGCTTGATCTCTGAGACTAATAATCTTCTCTCCATGATGTCTTCCTCGATGGTCTCCAATCTAACTTGTCCAGTTAGTCTAAATATAGTTGGGCCAAAAGGCCAGATAAAATAGGCCTAAGTGAAAATGCTTAGAGGGATTTTTGGGAAGATCTCAATGTCATGGTGAGAAATGTGCCTAGTACGGAGAAGCTTTTCAGACAAGGAGATCTCACTGGCCATGTTGGCATAACTTGTGGAGGTTTGAAAGAGTGCATGGTAGTTTTGGATATGGAGATAGAAACCAAGAAGGAGAAGAAATATTGAATTTCACTATTTCATATGATCTCATGATAGCTAGTACTTTTTAAAAAAAGAGACAATCACATTTAGTTACTTTCAGTAGTGGCCAATACTCTAGCTAGATTGACATTTTCCTTAATAGAAGAGATGGCAAGCTTGTGTAGATCAGAATGTGTCGTCTCACAACATCAGCTTTTGATGTTTAATTTCGTCTTTAGATACATGTTCGATGGGATAAAAAGCCAAGATTAGTAGGATGAAATGGTAGAAGATCAAAGAAGACGCCTCACGGGTGTTTAAGGATAGAGTGATGAGAGAAGGAACATAGAATTTGAAGGGAGAAGCAAATGACATATGGGATGAGATAGCAACGCGTATTCGGAAAGTGGCTACAAAGGTGTTTAGGATAACAAAAGAAAATAAACACGAACTTAAAGATTTGTGATGGTGGACCAGTGATGTGCAAAAGGCTATTAAAGAGAAGAAGAAATGCTACAGACGCTTGCATCATCACAAGAGCAAGGACAACATGCAAAAACACAAATCTACAAAGAAGAACACAAAGAGAGTGGGGAGTGCAGCAAAGGGTCAAGCGTAAGATCTATATCAGAAGCTAAGTATGAAGGATGGTGCAAAAAAGTCTATAGGATAGCTAAGCTTCGAGAGAGGTAGACGAGAGACTTTAACTAAATTAAATGCATTAAGGATGAGAATAATAGACTTTTAGTGAAGGATGATTAGATAAAAAATAGATGTAGAGAATAATTCGAAAATTTATCTAATGAACAAGGTGATAGCACTACGATTAAGCTGGACGACTCTTTTGATAACTCAAGTAGACATTTTTTCTAGAGGATTCAAGAGTCCAAGGTAAAGAAGGTGCTAAAACGGATGAAAGCAGGCAAGGAATTTGGGCCTAATGACATTCCCATTGAGGTGTGGAGATGCCTTGGAGATGCAGGGATAGCTTGGCTAACTAAATTATTCAATAATATTTTTAAATCAAACAAGATGTCAGATGAGTGGAGGAGAAGCATATTAGTTCTAACCTTCAATAATAAAGGAGATATTCAAAGTTGCACAAACTACAGAGGAACTAAGCTTATGAGTCATACAATGAAGCTTTGAGAGAGACTCATTAACATCGATTAAGAAGGATGGCAAACATTTCAAATAACCATTTTAGTTTCATGCATGGGAGGTCGACCACATAGGAGATTTTTTTCCGATAAGACAACTTATGGAGGATTTAGGGAGCAAAAGAAGGATATACATTTGGAATTTATCGATTTGGAAAAAGCTAATGACAAAGTACCGGTGAAGGTTATATGATGCGCTCTAGGAAAAAAAAGAGTTCCAATAAAGTATAATATCCTTATCAAGGATATGTGTAATGATGTTGTGACTAGTGTTAGTGCATGCAATGGCGAAACCAGTGACTTTCCCATTAACATAGGATTACATCGAGGGTTAGCTTTAAGCCCTTAATTTTTGCCCTAGTAATGGATAAGGTTACGAAAGGTATACAAGGTGAGATTCTTTGGTGTATGCTCTTTGCTGTTGATGCTGTGCTGATTGATGAAAGTAGGATAGGGGTTGATAGACAGCTAGAGCTGTGGAAGCAGACTTTAGATTCAAGGGGTTTTAGGCTTAGCAGAACTAAAATAAAGTATATGAAGTGCGAGTTCAGCGGTGTCAGGTCAAAGGATGGAGATCTCACTCTGGCCGGACAAGTAGTGCCCAAGAAGGAATTCTTTCGATATTTAAGATCAATATTGCAGTACGATAGTGAGATTGATAAAGATGTTATTTTTAGAATTCGAGCGGGATGGGTGAAATGGCAACAAGCGTTTGGTATTATCTGTGATAGGAAAGTCCTACAGAAGCTGAAAGGAAAGTTCTACAGATTGGCAATCAGGCCTGTGATGTTGTATGGTGCAGAATGTTGGCCTACTAAAAGCCAACACATCTTGAAAATAAATGTAGCAGAAATGCATATGCTACAATGGAACTACGGTCATACAAGAAGAGACCGAATTAGAAACGCCGATATACGTGATAAACTTTGTTTAAGGGTAGTGTTATATGTTTTAGAGTATAGGACTAGTGAATAGGAAACAAAGACGTAGTGTTTAGTCTTCGGTTCCTAATACTATTAGTATCATTATTACTATTAGTATTATTATTACTGTTATCGTGGTTTTTTTAAATTTCTTTATCTATTTTTATTTTTATTTTATTTATTATTATTATTTGTTTAGTTATTTTACTTCATTTTATGTTTATTTTTATTTTTATTTTCACCTTATATATACATTAAATATTGTTAATATTACTTTTAAATTGACTTTGCCATTTAGTTTTGGGTTTCATCTCTAATGACCTTAACTTGTTTGCGAATAATGGCTTAGTTGTTTTTGTTATTCAAGCGTTATCCGATTGTGACATTAATTTACACCAATTCTCTTTGTCGAAACTATATCATTTTGGACTTATGGAATTTGGTAATGGTCAAAATTTTAGTTTCATTTTTATTCAATTCCATAGACCTAGCACAAAGTCCTTGTTTAAAAATAATAATAATAATTAACCGAAATGTTTTGGCTAATAAAAAAACTTCGACCAAGTCATTTCATAGTGATAGGATCATAATGTAACCTCTTAGCGTTTCCAGCAATCATGAGTAATTCACTGCCCAACATTTGGAGAGCGTTACATATGGTAGTCTCAATGGATACATCTATGTCCAGTCTTGATGTATTTTGACTAGGAACATTTAAAATGATATATTTATTTTTATTATATAAATTACTCACGGTTATAACACTTTGTAATTGCTATCAAAAAACATACCAATTGTGGATTTTCTATTTAAATATACTTTTAATTTAATTAGTTAATTAATATAAAATATTATACCAAGTATAATAGAATAGAAAGAAAATACTTTTTATTTTGAACAAGAATGGTTATCGAGTTATGTGCATGTAACAGATTATTTTACTACATCTAGGACATAGCCCTGACTCTATCGATCTCGCACTTGCACTTGGGAGTTAATTATGGAATCTTATTCTACCTTCTCTATTTGGTTTTCTCAAAATCTATAGGTTTAGTTCCTCGGTGGATAGGTATGTTATTATATTTCAGTTATCTACTTTATTGATCAACTCTCTCCGACATTGATAAACTGCCTTTATCATGTGAAACATTTCACAATATGTCTTTTGACTTCCATCGAGCTCTAAGCCCTATTATGAACTATATTATAATATTGCTATGGGATTCTCAACATTTGAAATTACCCTTGGATCAGTTATAAATTTGTGCATTTATATTTATACTTATTGTTTTATTGTAGCGCTATTCAAGGTACTTAGCCTTTTTCATTGAATCAACCATAGCCTTTCATTTGGAATAGTTCAAACTTAGTGATGCTTAACTTGAATTTATTACTGACTATTAAACTCAATATCACTTATTAAAGTTTGAGTCCAAATACTCCTTTATAATTAGTTCGTTGCTATTCTAAACAATTATTTAGTATTTCATAAATATATGAGAATGCTTCAAATGACCGTTTAGTGATATCGATTGAATTTGATATTTGCTTCATGTATCAAATACATAGACAAATCACGGTACTGAAGAAAACAGAACATGTATGATAATTCCTATTGCCTAGGCATAAGGAATCTATCTTACTGCTTCATATTAAACATTTTAATAAGGTACCCTTACATATGTTTAGGACATTTCTATTACTTTTATGATTTGTATAAAAGACATCATTTACAAATCCAATGTTGAGCATTAAAATAAGTAATTAACGTAAATATATCATTAAAAACCAACAATGTGTTGTTTACTTATAGTTTAGAAATATCGATGTATCTTTTAACGTTCTTTCCTATGAACACATGCTTCCTCTGCATTTTGATTGATAATCAAACTATTTGATATTTCTGTCAAAATATTTATTCAATTCCGATGCTTATAAAATGATATTTTTTTATCATTTGTTGGATCATGTCCAAAAACCACAAACTCAATATTGCTCCCATCGACTTCAAGACACTTTGGTTGTTATGTGCAAACAATTTATTCTAAGCCATTACTTAGAATTTTCCATTTTAGCATATATATACTAAACATAAAGTCATACCAAGCAATAATTTTGCAAGTAAATCCGAATTAACATGAGAATGTTGAATAAATAATCTTCTACATTAATACCAACAATTGAAATTCATGGTATTATTCTTATCAATGTGGCTTGCTATATTCCAACGACATTTGTCTTTCTCTTAAAGACACCTTTGTGGCTAATGAATCATATCCCCTAGGGTATAATTATCCAGATCACATTTTGATAAAGTACTTGAAATCTATTTCAGACCCGTGCGTTATACCATTTCATAGAGTCAACACTCTTGATGGTTTAATTAAACAACCGAGTATTATATATTTTCGACATTGATAAGAAACTCATAGTTCCTCTTTAATGTGTGAAAATACTTATTGGACACTTTAATGCGATGTGTTACTTTAGGTTAGTTAGTTTCATTTACGTTATGTAATTAGTTTAATCATTATATCATATCCAATTTCATTTTACTGCCAAAAATTTCTCAAAGAAATTCCTTCACTACGAAGATGGTATTTCTTGCAACAGCAGTTTTTTCAGTGCAACAGAGGTATTCATAGACATTTTATTGAATTTCGTTATACATAAAACTTATTTGGTTTTAGTTTACTAAACTAATGTTTAAGACATAAATATGTTATACAATAAGAGTCCCTCCTGAACTCGTTTTGGGGAGATTCATACAAGACTTCACACAAACAATTACATGCAATCTTTCAACTTGCACAACTTGCCAACTCTTTAGCCTAGGATACGTTGAGGTTCCTTATAAACGCTTATCTTGTATGATTTTGAAAACTATTATTCATATGATATTAATTTTAACCTTGTGTACTACTCTTAAATACACGACCTTATGAAAAGACATTAACTCAACTTCACTCACAATTAATCGTATTTCGTTTAACAAAGTTCGATTACTCCTTATTGTTACATCATTATTTATCGTTCGGAGGAGTGACTTTTGATATTGTATTTTTATTCATTTTAGGTAAATTTAGAACACTTTCTAATGTACTCACCTATTGATCAAATCGAATCATTATATTTTATTGCACGTTGTTTTATTTACATTCATTTTGTACTCCATGAGCTTATCGTAGGCGTACTACATATGTATCAAATACATATGTCCTTGTCACTGATAAATCATTGATGAATATAATAATGTACATGGAACCATTTTGGTATTAATAGACTTATGATTGTATACAACAATATGTATGAATTCGAAGAGTTCATCAACTCTTATAATGCTCCCACTAAATGGATGCATTATACTTGGTTGTTTGAGATATAATTAACCATTATCATATGACTCATAATCATTAAAAATTTACTTCTCAAAACTAAGGCTTAGTCTATAATTCTAAAATAATTGTAAATAACGTTAGATACTTCTGTATTTTCAATGCATCACTTTTGTTATGGAAAAATACCATATTGTTGTTTTATTTCAATACGTATATACATAATATTCACATTAAAATATTTCATAAATAATTTTCAATATGTTTTATGTAGGTAATTTTTGTTACTTGATACGACCAATAAGTGGTATATGCCATACTCCCACTATTTTCGTCATTACCATAATAACATACTCAGTTTGGAGGTTCATCGTTCACTTAATATAAACTATTTATTGCATGTATTGCAACTAGTTTATAATGGAGTGTTCTTTGGTCAAATTTCTTGAACTCATATAAATAAATCTCCTTTAAAACAATTATCTATAAGAAATTATCAAAATAGAAATCATATTTCTTATTACAATGTTAAGTATCATATCATTATTATTACAATTCTCATTTTCGATGTTTCTTTATGAAGCAAAAGTGATCATTCATTCTCTTCATCCCAACTATACCTTAAATCACATTTCCTCTTATACATTCATTTTTCTTTCTAAATGGTCAAAACATTGAAAAGAAAAACCTTACTAAGATATCATAATGAATTCCTTACAAAAGCTCATTCGGTTATCCTTAACATTTAAGGACAACAAAATATATTGCACTTTATGTAAATTGATCAAATTGACAGTTCAGTGATTGAATACATATATCTTTCTTGTAGTTTTGGCCTAGTGTTATATTCAACACAATACAATCCTTTTGTAATCAATCAAATTGAATACTTAACCTTATAGTATAGTTTATTTGGTTGTTCGAATGAACTAATTTCAATGAAGTTCTGTGCATTACGAACTGTAATCTTTCCCTATACAACACATATGCGATAGTTTATATATCGAATATCTATAATCTTATATTGTTCTTAGAGTTCGAAACTCAAAGAAAGAAATACACGGTCTTAACCAAACAAACACATAAGCGACCAACTTACGAACGTGTTTAATAATTATAAAATTAAACACTTGCACGGGTATAGAAACGCTCATAGGCAATAATCATTTATTAGCAAGTATATGTCAT
Organism: Allium cepa; assembly: GCA_030765085.1. Lineage (NCBI taxonomy): Eukaryota > Viridiplantae > Streptophyta > Magnoliopsida > Asparagales > Amaryllidaceae > Allium > Allium cepa. The sequence continues at coordinate 9,915,520 of CM060941.1, forward strand.
ATTTCTGTTTATCAGTTTTTCAATTCAGTTCATTTGTATATCTTAATTGATAAACGTTTTGTCAATCACTTTAAATGCACAAATTTATCAATGTAGACTATTATAACATTATCTAACATATGTTCTTACAGTATTAAAAAGGATAAATGTTATAATTTTATTTTTCTAATAAGGCTCCCACTAGACTTTTCACTAAGCGAAAAATAGAAGTCTTTCAACCACATGAGTCGGTGTTAGGACTCGCAAGCCTTAGGATTCCGATCTTGATGAATGCCCAACAATTCGCAGGCTTGCATATGATGGATAACTTCTTATCGGTTGTATCACATACAACTCCTAACCCATAGTTCCTTATCCTAATCCTGCTTTTACCTTAAGGAAAGCTCTACAAATGAAGTAGGATTATTTAGTATGACCTACCATTTCGAGACAACCAAAGTGTAATGCAAATACCTTGAGGAAAGCTCAACCAATATATGCAGTTATCTTATCATGTCTATTCGATATATTAATACTACTACACATAACATCCGGGTCTTGAGAAAAGCTCAACAACTAAAGAGTATGTAACTAATCTATAAATATATAAATGATAGGGGATAACTTTATATTAAAGATTCATAACCTTTAATATAATATATCAAGTGATACTGAATTATGGAATAATATATTTCTTATGAAATACCCTCATGATTCAAGTGTCGAACATATCTAAAATCATGGTATATGTACATTTGCATAGGTATCTATTCCTTAAGTCTATTTTAGGCTTTTATAATCTTCCACCTTTAGTCTACTTTTTTAATAACATGAGTGATACTTTATTCAAGAAGAGCACTCTTTTATGTCTCGGGGACTCGAACTGATGACCTTTAGGACCTCTGCCTAAAGCGCCAACGCCATGACCTTTAGTTTATACGTTCATGTTATACAAGTTTTATTATTATACAATGTTTATACTTTTTATTACTTATATAATAGTCTTATGTATAATATTATGTTAAATCTTATCTAGTTAATTTTTAGTTAATTAACATTTTATTTAATATTATATTATGTTAATATAACATTTATATTATATATTTCTTACGTACTATAACCTTTGTAGTATTACACATATATCACATATATGTGTGTGTCTATTATTTGATTAGTTAACCTTTAATTAATTAATTGACCTTTTATTAATTAATTTAATTAAATAACTTTAATTTGGAATTCAATTCATATACATACATGTATACTTATGTCATTTTAAACATTTTTTAAAACATTTTAAAACAACATAAATCATAATATATAATACATTTATTAATTAACTAGGTTATTTAATTAATTTTTTTTTTAATCTTATAAATAAATTATGAATTATTCAAATAATATGTATTATATTTCAAAGATTTTGAAAAACTTTATTATATTATAACTTTAATAATATATGTGTATCCTATTGTAAATTTAACTTTTAAATTTAAAATCTTATATTTTTAATTTTCAAACAATTTTGAAAATCAGCCCAAGACTAAATTCTGGTCGCTTCAATTAGGGGCAACCTTTTGGGCTTACATATCTATTCGGGCCAGGCCTATAGCCAGGTAGGACAGAGTACTAGATTATCAAAACCCAATCCTAGACATTATCATTCTAAATACCCTACTAACTGGGTTGTAAGCTTAATTAGTTATCCCTGGCATGACTAATTTAGACCGCATTGGTCATTGGGATTTGATACCAATATTAGAACGAGGCTAGCCCATAGTAGAATTTAAGGGTGAATTTCAATTTTTTTACCCTATTCGATCTTTATTAGGCACATGAAGTCTAATTTATTTAGAAGATTACTAAATTTTATTTAGAGAAATTCTCTTATTTTATTTAAATTTATAAACTATGTAGTTTTATTCAATTTATATTATATTATATATAAAGTTATACACGTAGTATCATATACATACATATGTTGTATGCATATGTAACCCGTAAGCCCATGCAAGGTATGATATGCACGTACATAGATGTAACGACCCGTAATTTCGCTACTTCGAAAATAAGAGATTTCGTTCGTTTTAAATTTAAAAAGAGTTTAAATCTTAAAATAAATATGTTATATATAATAAATAATTATCTATTCTTATAGTTAATAAATTAAAAGGTATAAATTTGGATTTTAGAATAAATCGACAAAAGTTAAGTTTTGTTAATAACAAATAAAGGCTTAAATAAATGAATTTAAATATTTATTTGAAAAGATAAATCTTATTTAAAACATCTAATAAAGATAATAAAGGTATGTTAAAAGATTTAAAAGTTTGTTAATAATCGTTTTACAAAAATAACCAAAATTTGTCGCATTTTGTCAGTTTTACATGCACTGTAAAAATAGAGATTTTGATATTAATTAAATATGATTTTAAAATATAAAGATACATGTTTTAATTTATTTAAAGAAGTAAAAAGTTCATTTTAAAGTTTAGTTTACTTCAATATATAGCTTAATAAAAAGGTCAAATTTTGACTGTAAAATTTATCGTCAAAAACACCGTTTTCAACCAAAACAAGTTGTTGCAACTTGATACATTTTCTAACTTATCAATATAAGTTTACAAACTATTTAAACACTTTATATTTAGAACAAAAAGACAAAAGGAGTTTACTTTTGAAAATATTTACATAAATGATAAAAATAATGTTAATACATGATCAAAAGAGTGTAAAAGTAAACAAATAAAACAACATCATTACATAACTTTTTTTTCTCTTACACATGATATAACTTATACACCTAGAATTCAAGCAAATGGAAAGTGAAAAGATAAGTAACTAAAGGAATTAATGACACATATGCTCACCATTAATGCATACTTACAAATCCATTTAATGCAAATCAAATCAAGCAAAAATCTTCTTTCTTTTTAACAAAAAGTTTGAGAGAAAAAAGAGTAATCATTTCACCATTAATACAGTTCTTATCATGTTAAGCAAATGTCAAAAAGTAAGGCAAGGGTATTTAGGACATTAGCCACTCAAACTCCACTTATAAATACAAGCCTAAACCCTTCTTTCTTCACTATGTTCTTATTTTACAAAATTTCTAAACTCCATTTTCTTCCTCTTCCATTACTTCCTTCTTCTTCACCTCCATTTCCATGGCTTCCTACCTCTACATTTCCCTTCTACCTTCAAGCTATCACCTTCATACTCCCTTACCATCACCTCACAACCCCTCCTCCTCATGTACCCAAGCCGTGCCACCTTCTCCCCACCTACCTTCGGTCGTATCTCCTCCCCACTAGCCAAGCTGAGCCCCTACACCCCATGGCCAAGCTCCTACACCCACCTACCCCCTCTAAAGCTTTCGGTCAAAATAAAAAAAATAAAAAAAAGAGAAAAAAGAGAAAAAAAAAGAAGGAAAACAAAAGCGTTCGGAAAGGAAACGGCAAAGGGCGAGACGTTGGAAATAGCACGTTAGCGAGAGACGGAAATCTTATGTTAAAGTTTGACAGAGTGGATATGAAGGTGAGAAATTCTCACCGCTTTTTGAATTATATTGATTATCATGTTTAATTGTTATGTTAGATAATCACTATTTGATGATATGGATGTTTGATTGATTGTTTGAATATGTTAGATAATTCGTAGTAATGTTATGACATTTACCGTATTGAATACGTTAATGTTATATGATTGTTGTAGGGTTGTGATGATAATTTGGACATCAAATTTCTATTAATTAAGTAATCCCTTTATTTAAAAAGACCATATTTTAGTAATATGAGATATTGTGGAAAAATAAGTCTCTTTTCATTTAGAAGTGAAATTAAAGTTAAAATGAAAGAGAATTTGAAATTAGAAGTGAAACGGATTTGAAAAGGATAGTTAATTAGAAATTGAAATTAAGATGAATAGTGAAATTGAAATCGATTTTGAAAAAGTGAAGTTTAGTTTGAGATTAAATTGAAGTTTAAATTGAAATGAGATTTGAAATCTAAGTTTTAAATGAGTTTAATTTGAGATTAGAATTGAAATTGAGTTAAAATTGGAATTTAAAGTTAAATATTAAAATAATGGGAATATAATAATATTATAATATGGTAATAGTGAAAATATATATTAAATACTTTAAAAAGTGAAAATATTGATTTAAAATGATTTGTAATGATTTTATAAGTGTTGAAATCTAATTAGAATAGATTATTTCAAATATTGAAAAATAAGTTAAAACTAGACGCGTCGTGCAACGGTAGTTCGCGATTTCGCGCCAAAAAGTTCAAATGAATGTATAGAGTGAAATATGGCTCGGAATTTTTCGAGATAAGAAAATTCCAGACTATTATATCCATATCTTATAAATGAAGAAAGATAATCAAAGTTTCGATAAGTAGATTTTGAAATAAGTCCAAATCAATTTTCCAGAAAAATCACGCTAGTGCAATTTAGTGACCATAACAGGAAATCTGTTTAAATGAATGTTTGCGTCAAAATTGGTCACAAACCCCAAGTATCGTGAAAGAACCAGTGTATGAATACAAATCATCGATATTCAAACACAAATCACAGATCTAAGCAAGCAACAAGTAGCAATTTAGAAATAATGAGCAAGAACACACAATTTATAGTGGTTCGGCTATCTCCGGCCTACGTCCACTTCAAAGGATTTTCTTTTATTGATGTTCTTCGCTGATTACAGTTGATTACAGCGGGTTACAATGGATTATTGCTCTGAAATTCGAGTACAACGGTAGTAGTGAAGTGCAAAGTAGAGTCTGGTAGAGTTTGGGCGCTTCAGAATCAAGATCCCCTTTTCTGAATGACCTGGGGCTCTATTTATAGGTGTAGGAGGCTGATATTTCGCCTAAATTTAGGGAGACCACTTCTGGCACGTGAGGGGGCCCACATGCCCGGCCTCAGGAAATTTGGGCCCACCTTGGGATCGATTCGAACTCCATTCAAATCGATCAAGAAATCACCCAATCGAGATGAAATTTGGTGTGGACATTCTTCAACGTGTAAGTAAGCTCCTGTGAAAATTTTATAGCATTTGGACTTGTAGATCTCAAGTTATGATCGATTCGAAATTGCGTTCTTTTTCTGTTCATCCTGTTCGAATCGATCAATTCGAATCGATCGCTTCGATTCGATGGTGGCATGTGCTAGCAGGTTGACGTGGCGCGCGTTCTTCGTGTCGATCCGCTTTTCACTCCGGTTTGACTGGGTCGACTCCATGATTTTCGCCACTTTGACTTAGTGGATTCGAGGGCTTCAACTTGATGGATACGAACCAGGTAGACGCGAGGCTAATTCCTTTCTGATCGATGCGAACGCAATGGATACGAAGTCTAGCAATATTTATGGGTTCAAATGCATCTTCTGCCGATGGATACGAATTAGATCGGTGCGAGCCGTGGTCCTGATGGATACGAACCTGATGGATTCGAATGGAGCGAGGCGATGTCATGCTGATGGATACGAACCTGATTGATACGAACATGGATCAATACGAATGCTGATGGATACGAACAGCGTATTCTCTCTAACTTGTATCGATCATATTTCATTCATATGAACTCCGATTGACCTGAAATTTGAACCGCTGGCTTCTGCAGCTTTGCTTGTCATGTCTTGTCAATTGTGGCCCGATCCGGACTCGGACAAAATTCATTGATATCCATGGTTATCCTGCAACGCATAGTTGATATTTAAGAATAATAATCATCGATTCTTAGTAAGTTTTGGATATCTCAATTTTGCCAAAAGTTGGGATAAAACTTTGCCCCCCAAAACATGCCTTTTTGTAAAAGTTATGTTTTGAACAGTCTTAAATCGAGTGTAGTAAATTCACATTTCATTCTTAGCTGCAGTATTATCAATCAAGTTCATGGTTGTTCGGAGCCAAGTTGTTATCAATTCCTTCCAGTGGAAGTTAAGAATGAAATTCTTCGGTCTCTCTGGACTATCGATGGTCACTCCGGACCCTTGCCAAGCCCATTCCCGACTTAGCGATTGAATAGAAAGATCCTATCGTACTCTGGCGTTGCCTTCTATCCCTTGCACTCTGGTCCCGGTTAGGACGTATAGCGATGTCTTGGTCGTTCTAGACCGATCATAGCCTCTCCGGGCTCTTGCTGGATCCCATCCTATCACTCTCCGGTGAAGGAGAAACAACGTTAAGTGAGTCGATCCTGTCGCTCTCCGGCGAAGCAACTCACTTCTTGCACTCCGGTTCAGTGTATCTGAACATTAAGCGATGTCATGGTCGCTCTAAACCGATCATAGCCTCTCCGGGCTCTTGCTGGATCCCATCCTATCACTCTTCGGTGAAGGGGAAACAACGCTTAAGTGAGTTGATCCTGCTGCTCTCCGGCGAAGCAACTCACTTCTTGCACTCCGGACCCCGCCCCTCCGGGTAGGGTCATAAAGCGATCATTTTCATATAGGTATTCAATATTCATCCTTTGACTCTCCGGTCAAAGGTTTTAAGAAATTCTAATTTATTTATTTAAATTCAGGTCCTAGATGTTCAACCTCAAACATCAGGAAAAAGCTGAACATTGCCTCTCTGGGCATATCGGTTTATCTCCATCTCAGAGCATGCCTAGGGATCTCTCCAGTTCCCGTACATGAGTAAGTGGAGTAACCGTTTATTCTGAAAACAAATCTAAATGAAATTATTCGACCGAAGTCCAAATCCTAGACTTGGCCCTTGCCATCTTTAATCAGTGGATGACGAGTCGTGATCCCGATCCAGGATCGTTCCTGTTAGGTGGGGGCGGTAGTTGTTCAGGCCTTACCGCCACTGTCCATTCTCTGACATATTGTGGCAATCTACCACTTCTGGCATGTTCTTCCACCTCATCCTTTAGGTGGCGGCATTCATCTGTAGTGTGCCCATCCAGCTCATGGAATAGACAGTATTTTCCAGTTCTGCGCTCCCGCTCAGTGGGATCCCTCCTGGCTGGCTTTCGATAGGGGAGTTGCCCCCAAGTTTCAGTGTAAATTCGTTCCAGGCCTGCAGTCAGATCTGTGAATTGCATGAATCTTGGTTCTCGGAATTTCTTCCGTTTATCAGGACCATCCTCTCTGTCATCCTGTTTCCTCTTTCCTTTGTCTACTCCAGACTGTTCTTTGGAGGTTCCTTCGCCTTGCGTGGCATTTGTTTCCTGCCTCTCGGCTCGTGATTCTTCTAATCGGATGAACTTTTCATCTTTATGATAGAACTCACCGAGATCTTGCGATGGATCTTTAGTCAGAGAATCTTTGAATTTGGTGCCTTCCCCAACTCCTGTCACCGCCGCCATCAAAATCATTGATGGATCCGGGTGATCTACAGAAGTCACTGTTGCATTGAATCTTAGTAGAAAATATTTTATGGACTCCCCGGTCCTTTGCTTTATCGAGGCTAAAGTCATCACACTCTTGGGTCGCCTCACATGGACCCTAAACTGTCTCATGAAGCAGTCTACAAGCTCGCCCCACGTTCTGATTGATCCAGTCTCTAGTTGCCTGAACCAAAGCGCAGCCAAGTCTGACAAGTAGAGAGGGAAGTATCGTGCCATCACTTCCTCGAATGCCCCTAGCACTTCCATATGCCTAATATATCTGGTAATGTGCATGGTCGGGTCTGACCTCCCGTCATAAGGATCTAGCATTGGTAGTTTGAATTTTGGAGGGTTCCTTGCGTTTCAGATGTTCGGAGTGAACAGACTCCGACTGACTTCTTCCGGCCCTCCACTAGACAATCCTCCTCTCATGATTCGTCGCATGAGACCAATTATTCTCTCGTCTCCATCCAGGGGTTGACCCCTTGTCAGGTTTCTATCCTGCCCTCCAAGTCTTGAAGGGAACTCCGGTACATACTCTTTATGTGGCTCAGTAGCAGTAACATGGACTCCAGCTTGCTGAGTTTCATCTTTGGGTCTTCCAGTAACTGATCCTGAGGGTCTGCCCCCAGGTCCTTGTTGATTGCCTTCAGGTCCTGCATTCTGGTCTTGAACCTGATCATCATTAGTTTCTGTAATCCTGATCCCTTGTCCCGCACTTGCAGTTGTTGTAGTTGGCCCAAGGTTCTGCACATTCGCTGCCCTTATCTTCTCAAGAAAATTCTGCATCATCTCTTGGTGAGTCTTCATCATGCTTTCGCGTATCGAATTAGCCATAGCCTCCATCTCATCTCTAGTGATGTAGACGGAAGCTTGTCCTTCTCCTGCTCCAGAGGATGCCTCCTCTCTTCCTCCTTGTTGGCTTCTTTCAGCCCTCTGCCTTCTACTATTTTGTCTAGTCATTTTCTCTACGTCTGAAGCCTTCAAGCTTTTCAAATTCTAACTTCGACCCGATGTAGCGGGTGCTGGTCTTCTCAGTGAAAAGCACCAAAGTGTTTGCGCCCAAATTGGTCACAAACCCCAAGTATCGTGAAAGCACCAGTGTATGAATACAAATCAGCGATATTCAAACACAAATCACAGATCTAAGCAAGCAACAAGTAGCAATTCAGAAATAATGAGCAAGAACACACAATTTATAGAGGTTCGGCTATCTCCGGCCTACGTCCACTTCAAAGGGTTTTCTTTTATTGATGTTCTTCACTGATTACAGTTGATTACAACAGGTTACAATGGATTATTGCTCTGAAATTCGAGTACAACGGTAGTAGTGAAGTGCAAAGTAGAGTCTGGGCGCTTCAGAATCAAGATCCCCTTTTCTGAATGACCTGAGGCTCTATTCATAGGTGTAAGAGGCTGATATTTCACCTAAATTTAGGGAGACCACTTCTGGCACGTGAGGGTGCCCACATGCCCGGCCTTAGGAAATTTGGGCCCACCTTGGGATCGATTCGAACTCCATTCGAATCGATCAAGAAATCACCCAATCGAGATGAAATTTGGTGTGGACATTCTTCAACGTGTAAGTAAGTTCCTGTGAAAATTTCATAGCATTTGGACTTGTAGATCTCAAGTTATGATCGATTCGAAATCACGTTCTTTGTCTGTTCGTCCTGTTCGAATCGATCAATTCGAATCGATAGCTTCGATTCGACGGTGGCATGTGCTAGCAGGTTGACGTGGCACGCGTTCTTCGTGTCGATCCGCTTTTCACTCCGGTTTGACTGGGTCGACTCCATGATTTTCGCCATTTTGACTTAGTGGGTTCGAGGGCTTCAACTTGATGGATACGAACCAGGTAAATGCGAGGCTAATTCCTTTCTGATCGATGCGAACGCAATGGATACGAAGTCTAGCAATATTTATGGGTTCGAATGCATCTTCTGCCGATGGATACGAAGTAGATCGGTGCGAGCTGTGGTCCTGATGGATACGAACCTGATGGATTCGAATGGAGCGAGGCGATGTCTTGCTGATGGATATGAACCTGATCGATACGAACACGGATCGATACGAACGTTGATGGATACGAATAGCGTATTCTCTCTAACTTGTATCGATCATATTTCATTCATATGAACTCTGATTGACCTGAAATTTGAACCGCTGGCTTGTGCAGCTTTGCTTGTCATGTCTTGTCAATTGTGGCCCGATCCGGACTCGGACAAAATTCATTGATGTCCATGGTTATCCTGCAATGCATAGTTGATATTCAAGAATAATAATCATCGATTCTTAGTAAGTTTTGGATATCTCAATTTTGCCAAAAGTTGGGATAACAATGAACATTTTTAATTATGAAAAAATATGAAATAAATTTTATAAATCTATTTAAATGATTTAAAAGATATTTGGATTGTAAAATATGAATTATCGAATGTTTAGAAGTTGTTAATTCAAATAAGCTTATTTAGCACTTTCCGCAGCACTTTTCTGCCGTGAATTCTGTAACTTTTGGAATATGAGTTTAAATGTAATGACGTTTCCTAGAATCAATTGTGAATATTTTAAAAAAGGATAATTAAGCATTTTGAAAGATAATTTGGAATATTTATAAACAATTCCAAAATAAGTTGAAAAATCTGAGGATGCGGAAACGACTAGTACATTTGTCCCGCCCGTGAGATCTGGGAAGATAAAACAAGGTGTTTAACTAAGGTTAGGTATGGAGCAACCTGTGCCCTGAACTTACCTGGCTTATGTTTTCTTTTCTTAGGCGAGGGTTGGAACAGATCGAAAGGAAAGCCTGGATGCTCTTAAATAAAAAAGATTCTGTTAAGTTTTTCAAAATAAAAGAGGATTGGTATTATCCAAAAGTTAAGCAATCTCCAAAAATGATAATTTCTACGATCCTATTTATTTTAAAATGTTTGTTAAGATTGATTTAGGGTTTATCGTAAACGATGTCTTAAATAACACTGTTTTTGACCCGCCTGAAAGTTAAAGAATTTGATCAAGAATTGAGTAAGGAAATTTGAGATATTTTCCAAAGAAATAGAATGAATTTCTTATAAATTATCCTAATTCAAAAGAAAGAGATTTCAAAATCATCCGAAAAGAATTAAGTGAAAAGAGACTTAATAAATCCTATATACTCATATTCACTTTCTATCGATATTGGATTTCGAAGGAAACGGGGTCGAATTTGGGCAAATCCCATCCGAAAACCACTTCGAACCAATGTATACGTTCGAACATGAAGACATGTTGAAAATGATGATTATTGAAGACCTTAGATCTTTATAGCATGAGGAATGCTTGTTGACTTGCTCTGGGTAGCTCTCGAGTTATATATAGCAGTGGTCTCCTCGTTGTGGAGACTTTTCGGATTGCAAGGACTACTCGCTACTAGTGGTAGTAGGAGAGTGCCTTCGGTTTGTCCTGTTCCTGGACAACTTGTATGGACGTTTGTCTGACATTGCATTTCTAACGATTACATACATTGGTTTTTACAGACGTGCATCAGTGGTGGCGGAGAAGGCAACTTCTCTTAGCTTAACACCCTCCTTGAGACATACGAGCTCAAGGGTTGTATTTTTGTGGAAGGCAATTAGTGGTTAAACGGAAATGGCAATGTTGCATTCAAAGATGTGATATGTGCTATGAGAAAAGGTAATCGTTTGCCTCAAGCCTCATCAAATCAGAAATGAACGAAACAGGATTAGATGCAGCAAGGCTAAGAGGGTCATTCCCAATTAGGATATGGTCTTCCTCTTCTAGATATATTTCTTCCCGCTATGACATTGGGGTGTAAATTAATGTGGTGTATGCTAGAGGGTCCTCGATAAAGGTCGGTAACGACCGGAGGATGTCATATTCGGTACCATCTAATTATAGAGGTGGGCCGGTCTTGTGTTGGTAGAGGATCCTTTGTGATGGTCCTCGGGACATCCATCTAGAGGTGTACCCCTTCGGAAGGTAGATCCTACGCCTGGTCATTTGTATGGAAATCCATTCTCCAATAAGAACCTACGGACTTGATTGTAAACCTATTATGCTGGAATTTAATCAATGTAACGATTTCGGATAAGATTAATAAGTTTATTTGCTATTGTTTTTTTTGGCAAAGCCAACGGGGTTAACTGGGCCCCTACTAGTTTTATTGCAAACAACAATAAAAAAAGAACAACAGAGGAAAACATAATGCTGAAATAAAAAAGAAAATACATACAAGGGATAAAATACATCACTTTCAAGCCCAAACGTGAATCAATGACTGAGGGTAGATTCCAGCACTGTTCATCAAAAGCTTGTAGGTGCGGCACTTGACTTCATTCCATAGATCATTTTCATTTCTTCTTACATTTTAAAAAACTATAGTATTTCTTTCACTCCATATCACAGCCATGTAAACTTTCAAGCAAACTGCCAGAACTCTACCATGCTCAGTTCTCCACCTAGTAGCCTTGTATATTATACTCCACAGTATTCTAGTAGTATGACCAGAAAGATTAATACCAGTGAGACCACCGATCTTTTGTAAGATATGTTGCAAAGCCGGACAATCAAAATATAAGTGATCAGTAGTTTCTTCTTGAATTTCACAAAACAAGCACAGAGTTAAACACGCCATCCCAAACTTATGCATTAGGCTTCTAGTAAGTAAGGCACTGTTTAACACTTTCCACATCATTGAATTATCCTGTGGAACAGAGTCAGTAGTCCAAATAACTTCATACCATATAGTAGCAGGTAGGGAAACACTTTCAGTTAGGGATTTGTAAACTTCTTTGATAGAGTGAGCTTTGTTGTGCCATAACACAGTGTCACTTTGCGAGTCACTGAAAGTAATCTGTTGTATATCAGACCATATTTGCTGAATAACATGGTTACTGCTGTAAGGCAACTGTATTTTACCATTATGTAAGAAGGCATTAGCATAAGCTGATAAATCAATTCTAGTTTGAATAATCTGAGAGTATGAACATAATTTAGATAAGATTAATCCATTTTTAACCCATGGGTCATTCCAAAAATTTACTGCAGCTCTGACATTTACTGGATATTGTATCATAGGTAGATAGACTTCTCTGTACTTCAGCAAGCTTCTCCAAGTCCAACTACACAGCTGTGGGATTTCCATAATCCAGAAATGCCCGTTCTTTATGTTGTAATGCCACGTCCATTCAACCCATAAACTACTTCTTCTATTAATGAGAGCATCAAACTGTTTACTTATAGCTGCAATGTTCCACTTCTTGACATCAAAAACTCCCAGCCCACCTAATTTCTTGGGAGCCTCAAATTTGGAAAATGCACAAGGCACTAGTTTTCTGTTGTGTATACTTCCTGTCCAAAAGAATCTGTTCATTGCTGATCTGACAAGTTGCAATAATTTAACTGGTAGAATCATAGTTCTAGCCCAGTAAACAATAGAAGAGAAGACTACAGATGTTATGAGTACAAGCCTGCCACTTTGAGTTAAGTACCTATTTTCCCAAGCTGACATAACAGAGGTTATTTTATGGTATAATGGAATACAGTCATCCTTTGTTATTCTTTTGGTTATTAGAGGAAGGCCAAGGTACTTCATGTCATTTGCCATGCTAGAGAATCCAGACTGTTGGTGGAGGTCAGTAGCCAGACCAGGACTGATACCAGTTACAAGCAATGAAGATTTGTTTTGATTTATTGATAGGCCAGTCATTTTGTTAAAAGTATGCAAAGCATCCTTAATACCATTCAAAGAAGGCAACTCAGGTTTTGTGAACATCATAACATCATCGGCAAACATGATAGATGTAATCTGATGATGAGAACACTTTGGGTGATACTTAATGTTCTTATTGGTGTAACTAGTTCTGAGGATAACAGTTAACACCTCCATGACCAACAGAAACAAGTATGATGATAACGGGTCCCCCTGCCTTATACCTTTAGTACCCCTAAAACAGCCAACAGGTCTTCCATTTATTACTACAGAGTATGATGGAGTGGATATACAGACATATATCCAAGACACAAAATTTTTTTGGGTATCCCATCACTGCCATAATCCTGACTATTGGTTCCCAATGTATAGAATCGTAAGCCTTTGATATATCAATTTTAAGAGCAGCTGCAGGAGGGCCATAACTTTTACCATAACTTTTGAGAAGTTCTTGAGCTAAGAGAACATTATCAATAATGTCCCTATTTGGTAAAAATGCTGATTGATTATTTGAGACAACAGTAGGGAGCACAGAAACTAACCTGGTTGCAAGTATTTTAGATATGCACTTGTACACCACATTACAACATGAAATTGGCCTATAAGAAGTAACACTAGTAGCAGGAGTGACCTTGGGGATAAGAGCAATATTGGTGCAGTTGATTTCTCCAAGAATTTTGCATTTGTTAAAGAAATTGTGAAGAGCCTTGCAAAATTCACTGCCAAGTATACTCCATGTGGATATAAAAAATACAACATTTAAACCATCTGGTCCTCCTGATGAATGTTTGTTCATGGCGAATAGGGTTGTCTTGATTTCCTCATCAGTAACAGGCCTTATAAGAGATGATGCTTCCTGGGTTGTGATGCTTGGGAGAGCAGTATTAGATATTAGGTCAAGATCAGGTAGAAAGCCATCATGATTTCCAAATTGCTTTGTGAAATATTGTATAAAAGCTTGGTCAACTGTATCAGGGGTTGGATGCATTGTGCCTTGCTCATCAGTTATGCAATGTATATTTTCTCTTGCTTGCTTTACTTTAATTGAATCATGATAATACTTTGTGTTTTTGTCACCCTCATCAATCCATCTTTTATGCAGTTGCTGTCTCTTCATGTTGGCTTCCATTTGCAGTGCTGTATTAACCTCCATAAATAGTCTCCTCTCCTCATCAGCAGCTTGAATGTCAAGTGGGTGTTCCATCATAAAGTCTTTCTTAGTCTTCAGTTGTTGCGTAAGAGTTGTAGACAGCAGACCACCATTACCAAATATTGTTGTAGCCCACTGTTTAATAGCTTGCTTAATATACTTGAGTTTCCTGCAAAACTTAAACATCGGGTTACCAAAGCAAGAAAATACAGCATTTTCATGGGAAACTAAAACTAAAAAGTGATCGTGCTTAACCCAAGCATTAAAAAATTGGAAACTTCTCTTTTCTCTTCTCAAATGGTTTCCAAGTGACAATATTAGAGGGGAGTGATCAGATAGAATGGGATGTGGGAGGTAAACAGATAGAGTTGGCCAAAGGGAAAGGGCTTGAAAGTTGCAAAAGGCATGGTCAATTATGGTAAAGGTTCGAACCCCACTTCTACTTCTATTATTCCATGAGTACTTCGCTCCTGATTTATTCACTAATAATAACTCAGACTCAAAAACAGATTGGTTGATAGGATCAAGCTCTCTGGGTATAAGTGGGATGCCACCAAACTTGTCATTATATCCATAACAGGTGTTGAAATCACCCAAAACCAGCCAAGGGTGTGAAGCTTTGATATATCATTAGAATATTGCTATTGTTTTCAAAGAATATCATTAGAAATAATATCAAACGTTTTGATATAAAAATGTTTTAGTTATCATAAGGTAAAAACCCGTCCGTGTTTATGTGTGGGCAAGGTCTTATGAGATACTCTTTGTTTTCAAAGGATTTTATTCAAAGGCTGATATATGACACTGTCATTAATTATTGAGTTTTTCTCACACTGGTTTATCAAGCCTGATTCGGGTATTTTCAATACTCAGGTCAGATCCGAGTAGTTTCAGGATAGTCAAAGACGGTTGGAGTTTTCAGAGGAGAGCTGTAGATATTCTTCGACGTATGAACATATTCTATTATCCGTTGTACTTAGTGTATTTTGTTTGATGTCTGTCAGCATTTGTAAGGGCAGGTATTTAGATTAGACTCTGATATATGTATTTAAAAGTTTTCCGCAGTAAAAATATTTGTTCAATATTATATGTTATCACATTCGAGTGAGATTCTGTTCTGTCTATTTTTCTTTATTACCCTTAAAGATCCTTCCTTTCGTGCAATTTGAGTTGGACATGTGCGGTTTATTGTCAATTCAAAGAGTACAGAAAAATGGGACTTTACATTTGGTATCAGGGCTAAAGGTTAAGCAAGAACCTTGGCTCTGTTATCGGTAAAGTCTCATCAGAGATATGATTAGTAATATCCTAGGATGAGCAACTCATTAGAGATAGGGTTAGTAACACCGTAGAATGAATTATGAGAGTATTATATATATATAAGAGCGTATTTGTTAATTTATAAAAATGGTTTTGTATTTTAAAAGAAATTGGTAAATGAAATAATTTTACCTTGGGGTTATATTATAAATATTAAAGGAGATATCATTATATTTGGGTTAGAAATTAAGGATTGATTGTAATTTTGCTTAGCAAAACTAAAAATATGAAAATCTTATGATTAGAATTGCACAATTTGACTATAAGATATTCCATATAGAATCAATTAATTGAAAGCTAGAATTTAGATCATATACCCCTAGATCTTTGGTTATTAAGAAATAATAATGATTAAGTGATTATCATAATGGATGGATTTAAAAGCTAAGTACAAATATCTTGTGAAATAAAATTCATAATTTGACTGTAAGATATTTGATGATAATATTGAAGCTACAAGTTGTAACTAGAGAAAGTAAAGAGAAAATGTACACATAAAAAATTGTTATCAATAAAATAGAAAAAGATAAGCCAAAATTGAAATTTTGGGTAAATATAATATGAAAGGGTAAGTTCTATAACTTATAAGGAGTTAAGTTAATTTGAAATTTAGACACTTTGACTAGGTTAAAATCAAAGTGAAATTTAGAAATAAGAGGTATAAGAAATATCATCCTAATATAAAAATTTGAATTAGTGATACATTTAGGGTAACATTTGTAATTCAAAATGAAGTAAGAATAGAAGTGGATATTTTTGAATAATATGGTTAGTAGGGTGATTGTTGGACGAATAAGGTTAATAACAAATACCGTGAGATTTAAGTTTCTCAAATTTGACTATAAGGTATTTGATGGATTGAAGATTAAGAAATTTGATTTAGAAAATGGATAGGTAAATAAGTTAAATAGTTAATCATAGAATCAGCGAGAAAAAGGGGTACACTTAGTAAAGTTGCCTTATTAATATATGGATTGGATAAATAATATTAGCTAAATGAAAACCATAGGTAAAGAAAACTTAGGGTTGAGTTTTATAACTTATTAATTTGAGATAATAGTAGAGTTTCATATTAGTTATATATACTCTTAGGAATTTAGAGTTTCCTAAAGTTAGTAGAGTTCCTAAGAGTTCCATTTATTAACTTAGGGTTGAGTTTTATTATTAACAATTTAAAGTTTGGGGATATGTATATATACTCTTAGGAAGTAAAGATATATTATACAAGTTTAAGTCATACTTGTATGCTTAAGTAATAATATATTTGGAAGAAAGCAATGGTTGTGAAATAAACTTGGATTAACAGAAGTTTTGAAGAAATGTATTGGGTAAATATGAATGTGAATAAGTACATAAGTTAAACATAGATCATTTTGGCACATAAATTTTGATCTAAGATTTGAGTACAAAACTTTGAGGTGTTTACACCAATCCGAAAAAGGATTTACCACTCGATTCTTGACAGCGAGCACTGATGGGAGTTTATGACTATGTACACGAGTTTTCTATCATAGTTGAGAGCTATGCAAGGAAAGCAAGGGTTTGTGATCAAGAAGTCTGACCAAAGTACGCACTAGAAAATCGAGGGATCGATGCTAGTTCAAAAGAAAAGTTGTGGATTCGAATAATAGATCGAATCAAATATCACATATAGTATGATGTGTTGGGTCTGTCTACTTAGTAGTTGGATAGTTATCTCAAATAGTAGGCACTAAGATATAGTGGTCGGATTGAGGTTGTGGTATGTATATATAGACGTCAGGTAAAGTACATGCTCAGGTCAGATAATGAGTTATGTGGTGGTATTCGTTTATCTTAATATAGTATCAGTGTTGTTGCTTTGGATGCATAGTCTTGTTTGGTTGCTGTATATATTATCTTAAGCGTACAGTATGCACTAGGATGTGTAGGATAGAAGTTTGAGTTGATGTATGTATATATAACTGTAAGTACGTGATAGATACTCAGGTTAATGTTGGGTATCTTTATATGTATGTTTGGCATCATTTGTTTTAGTGTTGTTATGATACCGACCTTCTTCTTTTCTATCATCAGTAGAAATAAGTCAAATTATTTAAGGATATGATTATGAGATAGATTCATTTGTCTAACTTTCATTTCGAGGACAAAATGCTTTTAAGTAGGGGAGAATGTAACGACCCGTAATTTCGCTACTTCGAAAATAAGAGATTTCGTTCGTTTTAAATTTAAAAAGGAGTTTAAATCTGAAAATAAATATGTTATATATAATAAATAATTATCTATTCTTATAGTTAATAAACTAAAAAGTATAAATTTGGATTTAGAACAAATCGACAAAAGTTAAGTTTTGTTAATAATAAATAAAGGATTAAATAAATGAATTTAAATATTTATTTAAAAATATAAATCTTATTTAAAACATCTAATAAAGATAATAAAACTAAGTTAAAAGATTTAAAAGTTTGTTAATAATCATTTTACAAAAATAACCAAAATTTATCGCATTTTGTCAGTTTAACATATACTGTAAAAATAGAGATTTTGATATTAATTAAATATGATTTTAAAATATAAGGAGACATGTTTAATTTATTTAAAGAAGTAAAAAGTTCATTTTAAAGTTTAGTTTACTTCAATATATAGCTTAATAAAAATGTCAAATTTTGACTGTAAAATTTGTCGTCAAAAACACCGTTTTCAACCAAAACAAGTCGTCGACAAGTTGTTGCAACTTGATATATTTTCTAACTTATATATACAAGTTTACAAACCATTTAAACACTTTACATTTAGCACTAAAAGACAAAAGGAGTTTACTTTTGAAAATATTTACATAAATGATAAAAATAATGTTAATACATGATTTGACAAAAAAGTGTAAAAGTAAACAAATAAAACAACATCATTACATAACTTTCTTTTCTCTTACACATGATATAACTTATACACCTAGAATTCAAGCAAATGAAAAGTGAAAAGGTAAGTAAGTAAAGGAATTAATGACACATATGCTCACCATTAATGCATACTTATAAATCCATTTACTGCAAATCAAATCAAGCAAAAGTCTTTTTTTTTAACACAAAGTTTAAGAAAAAAAGAGAGTAATCATTTCACCATTAGTACACTTCTTATCATGTTAAGCAAAAGTCAAAAAGTAAGGCAATGGTATTTAGGACATTAGCCACTCAAACTCCACTTATAAATACAAGCCTAAACCCTTCTTTCTTCACTACATTCTCATTTTACAAAATTTCTAAACTCCATTCTCTTCCTCTACCATTACTTCCTTCTTCTTCGCCTCCATTTCCATGGCTTCCTACCTCTCCATTTCCCTTCTACCTTCAAGCTATCACCTTCATACTCCCTTACCATCACCTCACACCCCCTCCTCCTTATGTACCCAAGCCGTACCACCTCCTCCCCACCTACCTTCGGCCGTACCTCCTCCCTACTAGCCAAGCCGAGCCCCTACACCCCACGGCCAAGCTCCTACACCCACCTACCCCCTCCAAAAGCTTTCGGCCAAATAAAAAAAAAGAAAAAAAAAAGAAGAAAAGAAAAAGAAAAAAGAAGGAAAACAAAAGCGTTCGGAAAGGAAACGGCAAAGGGCGAGACGTTGGAAATAGCACATTAGCGAGAGACGGAAATCTTGCGCTAAAGTTTGACGGAGTGGATATGAAGGTGAGAAATTCTCATCGCTTTTTGATTTATATTGATTATCTGGTTTAATTGTCATGTTAGATAATCACTGTTTGCTGATATGGATGTTTGATTGATTATTTGAATATGTTAGATAATCCGTAGTAATATTATGACATTTACCATATTGAATATGTTAATGTTATATGATTGTTGTATGGTTGTGATGATAATTTGGACATCTAATTTTTATTAATTAAGTAATCCTTTTATTTAAAAAGGCCATATTTTAGTAATATGAGATATTGTGGAAAAATAAGTCTCTTTTCATTTAGAAGTGATATTAAAGTTAAAATGAAAGAGAATTTGAAATTTGAAGTGAAACGGATTTGAAAAGGATAGTTAATTAGAAATTGAAATTAAGATGAATAGTGAAATTTAAATTGAAATCGATTTTGAAAAAGTGAAGTTTAGTTTGAGATTAAATTGAAGTTTAAATTGAAATAAGATTTGAAATCTAAGTTTTAAATGAGTTTAATTTGAGATTAGAATTGAAATTGGAATTTAAAATTTAATATTAAAATAATGGGAATATAATAATATTATTATATGGTAATAGTGAAAATATATATTAAATACTTTAAAAAGTGAAAATATTGATTTAAAATGATTTGTAATGATTTTATAAGTGTTGAAATCCAATTTGAATAGGTTATTTCAAATATTGAAAAATAAGTTAAAACTAGACACGTCGCGCAACGGTAGTCGCGATTTCGCGTCAAAAAGTTCAAATGAATGTATAGAGTGAAATATGGCTCGGAATTCTTCGAGATAAGAAAATTCCGGACTATTATATCCATACCTTCTAAACGAAGAAAGATAATCAAAGTTTCGATAAGTAGATTTTGAAATAAGTCCAAATCAATTTTCCAGAAAAATCATGCTAGTGCAGTTTAGTGACCATAACAGGAAATCTATTTAAATGAACATTTTTAATTATGGAAAAATATGAAATAAATTTGATAAATCTATTTAAATTATTTAAAAGATATTTGGATTGTAAAATATGAATTATCGAATGTTTAAAAGTTGTTAAATTCAAATAAGCTTATTTAGCACTTTCCGTAGCACTTTTCTGCTGTGAATTCTATAACTTTTGAAATATGAGTTTAAATGTAATGACGTTTTCCAGAATCAACTGTGAATATTTTAAAAAAGAATAATTAAGCATTTTGAAAGATAATTTAGAATATTTATAAGCAATTCCAAAATAAGTTGAAAAATCTGAGTATGCGGAAACGACTAGTACATTTGTCCCGCCTGTGAGATCTAGGAAGATAAAACAAGGTGTTTAACTAAGGTTAGGGAAGGAGCAACCAGTGCCCTGAACTTACCTGGCCTATGTTTTCTTTTCTTAGGCGAGGGGTGGAACAGATCGAAAGGAAAGGCCGGATGCTCTTAAATAAAAAAGATTCTGTTAAATTTTCAAAATTAAAAGAGGATTGGTATTATCCAAAAGTTAAGCAATCTCCAAAAATGAATAATTTCTACGATCCTATTTGCTTCAAAATGTTTGTTAAGATTGATTTAGGGTTTATCGTAAACGATGTCTTAAATAACACTGTTTTTGACCCGCCTGAAAGTTAAAGAATTTGATCAAGAATCGAGTGAGGAAATTTGAGATATTTTCCAAAGAAAAAGAATGAATTTCTTAGAAATTATCCTAAGTCAAAAGAAAGAGATTTCAAAATCATCCGAAAAGAATTAAGTGAAAAGAGACTTAATAAATGCTGTATACTCATATTCACTTTCTATCGATATTGGATTTCGAAGGAACCGGGGTCGGATTTGGGCAAGTCCCATCCGAAAACCACTTCGAACCAATGTATACGTTCGAACATGAAGACTTGTTGAAGATGATGATTATTGAAGACCGTGGACCTTTATAGCATGAGGACTGCTTGTTGACTTGCTCTGGGTAGCTCCCGAGTTATATATAGCAGTGGTTTCCTCGTTGTGGAGATTTTTCCGATTGCAAGGACTACTCGCTACTAGTGGTAGTAGGAGAGTGCCTTCGGTTTGTCCTGTTCCTGGATGACTTGTATGGACGTTTGTTTGACATTGCATTTCTAACGATTACGTACATTGGTTTTTACAAACGTGCATCAGTGGTGGCGGAGAAGGCAACTTCTCTTAGCTTAACACCCTCCTTGAGACATACGAGCTCAAGGGTTATATTTTTGTGGAAGGCAATTAGTAGTTAAATGAAAATGGCAATGTGGCATTCAAAGACGTGATATGTGCTGTGAGAAAAGGTAATCTTTTCCTTAAGCCTCATCAAACCGGAAATGACCGAAACAGGATTAGATGCAGCAAGGCTAAGTGGGTCATTCCCAATTAGGATATGGTCATCCTCTTCTAGATATGTTTCTTCCCACTATGACGTCGGGATGTAAATTAATGTGGTGTATGCTAGAGGGTCCTCGATATAGGTCGGTAACGACCGGAGGATGTCATATTCGATACCATCTAGTTATAGAGGCGGGCCGGTCTTGTGTGGGTTGAGGATCCTTTGTGATGGTCCTCGAGACATCCATCTAGAGGTGTACCCCTTCGGAAGGTAGATCCCGCGCCTGGTCATTTGTATGGAAATCCATTTTCCAATAAGAACCTACGGACTTGATTGTAAACCTATTATGCTGGAATTTAATCAATGTAACAATTTCGGCTAAGATTAATAAGTCTATTTGCAAATATTTTCAAAGAATGTCATTAGAAATAATATCAAATGTTTTGATATAAAAGTGTTTTTGTTATCATAAGGTAAAAACCCGTCCGTGTTTGTGTGTGGGCGTGGTCTTATGAGATACTCCTTGTTTTCAAAGGATTTTATTCAAAGGCTGATATATGACACTGTCATTAATTATTGAGTTTTTCTCATGCTGGTTTATCAAGCCTGATCCGGGTATTTCAATACTCGGGTCAGATCCGAGTAGTTTCAGGATAGTTGAAGACGGTTGGAGTTTCCAAAGGAGAGTTGTAGATATTCTTCGACGCATGAACATATTCTATTATCCGCTGTACTTAGTGTATTTTGTTTGATGTCTGTCAGCATTTGTAAGGGCAGGTATTTAGATTAGACTCTGATATATGTATTTAAAAGTTTTCCGCTGTAAAAATATTTGTTCAATATTATATGTTATCACATTCGAGTGAGATTCTGTTCTGTCTATTTTTCTTTATTACCCTTAAAGATCCATCTTTTCGTGCAATTTGAGTTGGACATGTGCGGTTTATTGTCAATTCAAAGAGTACGGAAAAACGAGACTTTACAATAGATGTTGGGATTTACATCACATTGGAGATGTAAGCTCATCCGAGATGTATTGTAAGTTGTCAAAATATATGTATGTGTACAAACTAATAATTCATATAAATATTATAAATATATGTATGTATATGTAGATTTTATTTAAATAATTTTACGAGGATGAAAATATATAAACAAATATATATGTGTGTATAACTTATATCTACATATGTAAATTATTAATAATACACACACACACATATATATAAATATGTATTATTGTAATAAATATTGAATTGATATATATATATATATATTTCTATGTAATATGTATAATATTTTTAATTATGAACTAATTTATATATATGTATGTATGTTTACAATGCCGAAATAATAATTTTTAAAATTATACATATGTATATTCATAAACATATTCATAACATATATATATATATATATATATATATGTATTAATGAGATATTATTTTTTATTTTATACACTTCCAAATCATATACATAGCAAAACAAGATTTTATTATATATTTTATTGTATTAAAATCAATATAAGTCGATTAATAGTTAAAAGATGATAAAATATTAATAAAAAATATATTTGAAACATATTACCCAAGTCATAAATTTTCAAAAAATGTTGCATGATATTTTGACATATGAAAAATAATTACATAATTTTTCTTAATCAAAATTTATTTTTTAATATTTAACTATTTTCAACCATATAATATAATAATTTTTTGAAAATATAAATTTTATTATTAAAATTCTCAATTTTTTTAGAGAGCTTATTTCATAATATAATAATTTTATAAAGTTTAGAAGTTAATTTTTGAAACATATTTTTTTATATAAATTATTTAAATATTTTACCGATTTATATAATAGTAAATAATATTAAATAATTATATAAAAATAATTTATTTTTACCAAAAATTATAATTTTTTTAAATATCGATGTATAAAATTTATGTTTAATTATTAGCATGAAATGTTTGTACATTTAAATATAAATCATATAATTATAATGAAATTACATATTAATATATATATATATATAAATTAATAAAATAAAAATGATTATAAATAAATTTTTTATCTATGCATATCTAATCTATATATGGAAAATTTTATTTTTTTATGATTACATATACATAACAAATCTAGTATGTGATAACATTAATACATATAAGAATCGTCACATAACGAATAATATAATAATAATTTATATTTAAATAAAATAATATTTTGAGATTATAAACAATATAATACACTAAAAAAGTACCAAAACTAATGCCTTGAAGCACTCCTAATAATGATGAACTCTCTCTTCTTTGGTAGTTTTTCGATTCGGTAGAGTACTAATCTTTGAACCATAGACCTTCGACTATCAAATAATACTTGTTTTGAATTGATTTGAGTTGGATTTTCTTCACCTCCAAGAGGATGAAATCGCCCAATAATAAAGACGATAGTAGCTACCAAAAATTACCGATTCAACTAAGGTTTGAGGTCTTTAAATAGTGGATGAAAGAGAGGAAGTTATGGATCAAATCTCATACCAATTCTTACTAAATTCAAGCCATCATTTCTAACACCTCTAACCTATTTAGCCACTCCCTATAGCCCATACTCCAGCCAAAATTATCGACCTACCACCATGGGTCAATATCCCATTTAAGCTCAAATAAATATAATTAATTAAATCTAATTTAATTGCTTATCGATATCGCATATCGATTGACATATTTATAAAATTATACATATATTCAATACTATTTATTTCTCAAATTTCTATTCAAAATTTTATAATTAATATCACATAGATATAAATTAATTTATAAAATTTATAAACTAATTAAATCATTTGGTCTTAACAGAGTTCATCATTTCAGTTGTATGTCTCATCAGGTGTAAATTTTCTTAGCGATTAGTATCGAATTATTTGAATGTTCACATGTCGCTTAGAAGGTGGTGTGACATTTTCGCCAAATTTACCATTTACTTAGTTTTGGTAAAATTTAATTTTAATTTATTAAGCGTTACTAGTTGTTGCATTTATTTACAACAATTCTCTTCGTCAAAACTATATCATTTTGGACTTATGGAATTTGGTAATGGTCGAAATTCCATTATCATCTATATTCAAATTTATAGTCTAAACACAAAATCTTTGGTTCAATACAATTATTATTAATCAAAATGCTTTGGCCAGAGACTTTGACTTTCAGTTGACTTATTTTAACTGTGATACTAACCCTATATAACCGAGGAGACGAATCCTTACTTAAATAGTGCTTCACTTTCAATACTTCCAATCGACCCAAATTAGTCACTCGATGGACGTCATGCCATGATTTGACAGTAAATAAAGTAGAGCTTTCATATTGAAGATCAATAGTATTCTCAAATTGAAAGAACTGTGTAAATCAATCACGTTAATATTTTTTGTTTGACCTTAATTATGTTAACCAACAGAAAACTATCAAGTGAGTTGTTCCATGGTTGTCTAATAACTTTAGAACGTAACCCATTGGGCCCCTAGCTGCCATGAGTAATGCACTTTCCAACATTTAGAGAGCATTATGTACTCTAGTCTCAATTGATACATCGATTTCAGTCTCGAAGCATCGTGGCTGAAAACATTTAAAATGACATATTTTTTTATTGTGATAAATTACTTACGGTTACAACACTTTGTCACTATTATCACAAAACAAACAACTTATGGATTTTCTATTTAAATACACTTTTAATTAAATTAATTAATCAATGGAACACATTATATCAACTACATGATATAAAGAAAAGACCTTTTATTTCGAACAAGATTGGTTATCGAGTTAGTATATGTAACAAATTACATAATTTCCCATATGCCATACCCCTAACTCTATCACATTAGACGATTGTAAAATATATACTTAAATATATAATAAATACTAAAGACTTATTCCTCGTATATAGGAATTATAACGACTTCCTTTTCGAACCCCAAATGTCTGCCCTAATACAACCATGGTATTCGCGTGTCTAGCGCCTAAGTGTGGAAAAGATAAAACGTTGGGGTAACTAAAAAGAAGAAAATAAAAGGAATAAGAATGAGGAGAACAAAAACATTAAAATCTTATGGCATAGTGATAACATATAGTATCTAAAGACAATAAACTGAGCTACTCTAATATACATAGTAATCCAGAGTTACTAATCAAGGTACTATCATTGGCTTGGATAGTTATAACAGCTTGCCCTTATAATTGCTGATCTATACACATAAAGTAATGCGGCAGAATAAGAATACCGTGGTAGGTAAATATCCAACTCCTATCTAAGAGCTCAATAAATATCAATGAAAACCTGGCTTTTCTCAAATTGCTCGAAGAAGCACACGAGCAATTTAAGGAAAACAAAAGCCATGTGTCAGACATAAGTCTGGTGTGATAAACTCAAAAAATATGTGTACAACATATAACAATGCCTTTTGAGACCGCTGTAACGGTTATCCCCTAAAAAAGGCCAAACCATCTAATAAGTACATATTGTGATATAACAAATAATATCTAGAGGAAGAATATACTTCAGAAAATAGCTATAATACTTACTTTGGTCATGCCACAACATTTTATTAGGTGACGCAGCGGATTATAACGATGACGACGAAATGAAGATTTCGTGTCAAACTAATCGAAGAACGATTAGATGAAGTAATATAAATCGATGGATTGAAAGATACCGAATGCCCAAATTCGTTGATCTCCAAACGAAGTAAGTTTAGTTTGCTGCCACCATGCCATAGCTCTACCTCTCAAACGAGTAGCAACCAACTTAACTCTACGATGCTCAGGAACTTCCTTGAAGTCAAAAATTTCTTCTACATTTGATAACCAATCCAAGAATTCTTCAGCTTGCATACCACCTTTGAATTCTGGAATTTCAGTTTTCATCCCCGACTCCCATTTACGATCATCTTCTACCTCCCGATAGTGATTTCGTACCTGGTCTCGATCTCGATAATGAACACTACATCTATCACGATCGTCATCATAATCAAATGTACTTCGATATCGATCTTAACCATCAACATCTCTATGATCATGCATATCTCTTCTACTATGTCTTTCAATATCACGATATGGATCATCTCCAAACTCACGTGGAGTTCTTCTCTCTTCATTTTTGTAATCATGGTATTCTCTTCTCATTGAAACTGATGACTCTCTTCTTTCTCTACAAGATTGTGGTGACACCCTCCTCGCTTCCGCAACCGATGGCGAAACTCTATTTCCTCCATGGTTCGAGATTGGTGACCTTCTCCTTTGACTTTGATTCATATCATTCATCAATTTCTCTAACTTTCCAATTCCTTCATCAAACTTTCATTGATGCGTTGTTCCATTTGCTCAGCTTCTTCTCTTCTACACAACACTTCAACATTCTGATGAGGTTAGCTCTCTTCGGCGGCATGATTAATCTTTCACAACTCGGCTTAAACTTCAACAAATGAACTTTCGGCCTGTAGTTAGCTCGGCTCGGTTTCTAACTTGCAACTCTCGGCCTTGATCTTCAAAATGACGCACGGCTTCAACTTGAACAAATCTCCCACAAACTTGAACAAGTTCGGCTCGACTTTGAACAACACTTCACTTAGCTCGGCTTTGCTTGATTTAGCTCGGCCTTGACTCTTCAAACTCTTCTCTTTGGCTCCAAGGAATCGGCTTAGCTATGATTGGCTAAGTCAAGCTATGATACCAAACTGACGCAGCGGATTATAACGATGACAATGAAATGAAGATTTCGTGTCAAACTAATCGAAGAACGATTAGATGAAGCAATATAAATCGATGGATTGAAAGATACCGAATGCCTAAATTCGTTGATCTCCAAAAGATACCGAATTCTAGCTATCCCCAACACGTTGATCACGCACGATACCATGTTAAAAGATCTATGATTCTTCGACGTTGATCTCGCGCACGAGATTTCGTGAATCGGCTTCAAATCCGTTGATTCGAGCGCACTCGAATAACGCAAATGGAGAAAGGAGACAACACTCAACTTCCAATTTCAAAGTAGCACAAAGCACACAAACACAAAGTTTATTCAAAATCAACCTCCTACAAATTACCATCACCCCTTTATTTATAGAGATTTACAACTCACACAACACAGTTTTCACCGACCTACCATAGGTCACTAACGACCTAGCAGTACGCGACTCAACACATAATGACCTAAGCTCATACAACTTATTACAATACGCGACTTAACAATTATAAACACAACACACAACTCAACCGACCTAATAGGTGGTCGACCTACGACTTAGCAACATTCACGACCTAGTACATACAACACATACAATATACACACGAGCTTACACAATGCGGCATTCTGGAGCGACCTATCCCCTTCTCGCGACCTAAGATGAGCAACATAAGGCCTCAGCGGCCTAAAACTGAGCGACCTAACACACTGGGTCGTAGGTCGTTGTCATTTGTTGTATCCCCGTATCCTTCTCCCTCTGTTTCTCCTTAGGTCGTAGGTCACTAGGTCGTTCGCGACCTAAGATACACAACTCCGCACTTGGTCGTTCGCGACCTAAGATATGCGGCTTGCCTTCCTAGGTCGCTACCTCGCTGGACTTCTTGATTCCTTGAACCGTTATCTTGCTCGAGTTAGGTCGTAACTCGCAAATAGAGTTAGGTCGAAACTTGCAGATATGTTGCGCTGCATCAATAGGTACATAAACAAAACCGCAAAGGCACATTCGCACAATGGATTTTTCACAAACACCTCCTCAGTAAACAGTCGACCGATCTCCTATGACAAGGATCAAAAATTACTTTTCGAGCATGCTATATCTCTAGATAAAATATACCATAAGGTAAACACAGCTAGTCGACGCCCAAACGAGCGAACCTAAATCACATGTAACCTAAGTATCAACAACAACTACTGCGTGCAACATATGGATAATCATACTCTAGATATGGATTTGATATACCTCCAACAATGTTAGCTAAGCCCTGGATCATGTATCTTATTCTTTCTTTGGTCATTTTTTGATGGCGAAGTCATGTTCAACATTAAACACACGAGCCATCATCACACGAATAGATCATGAATCCCCAAATGGATTATAGTATCTCGAACAGATCTACTTCCTAGAGAAGAACACATATCTCGGTCTTGAAGTGGTTTTTGACAAGTAAAACACTTACCGGTCCCAGTCTCTTTAAAACTGAATTGACAAATTTACCAAGTTAAATCGGTCATATTCAATAACAATGGGAACGATCGCATATGGAAACCAAGTCTCGTATACTTATCAAATTTTTAACCTTCTCAACTTCCACTATCCCTCGATTAAGAGTGAACCTAATAGTTTAGAGAACTATTTTTTTTAAAACTCCACTCTAAGTGTAAATCCCTAATCCAGCCAGTCTAACCAGAGACAGGAATTGGAGGTTAGCTTGCCCAACAGGAATCGTACGTTTCCATATCCATGTTTTTTGAATTTACGGGAAACACAACTTCCCGCCTTGAGGGAGTAAGACAAATGAGTATCGAACTAGTGACCTCATAACATGTTGCAGGTGCCTCTACCGCCATGCCACTACTGCAGACTAGGTTAGAGCACTATTGCTTCTACACTGTGACGACCTAGAATTTTTTGATATTTGAAATTGAAATATTTAATTGATTTTAAATATTTAAAAGTGCAAATTTAACTTGAATTTCAAACATCACTATTTATTTGGTAATTTAATTTTGAATTAAATATTTGGAAACTGGGCAAAATATGAAATCTGGAGTTTCAAGCTTGTTATAAATAATTTGAAGGCTTGTAAAATTTATATTTACAATACTGGAGATAGTAGAAGTTTTAAATTGAATTTGGAAGTGATCTGTTCAGTTTTAAAAATATGTCGTTTAAATTGATATTTAAAAATAGCCTTCCGAGGTACAGTCTCGGAATTTAACGAAATCAGTTCCATTGGATTCGTAATAGTGTATTATTATCGGATTTTAAGTTTCGTAGAGTTTGGAGTTATCGCGTCATCGTACGGTAGATAAACACGCTGAAATCTATATCGAAATTTAATATAATAACTGGATCCAAAAAGCTATCTTCTCCATATGACTGAATTATGACTCGGAACCTTTTCCATTACGTTCGGAATAGGGGTATAACGTTATAAACGACTAGCGGCATGCCTCGATAGGATGCCAAATTTTAAGTTGCGTTTTCGAAATAATTTGAATTTAAAATTTAAAAATATATATATTCACATACTAATGACCATCAGCTGAAATTATGTCCACATCAAAACTTTTTCCTTTTCTTGTCAGAAGCACTGTAGCTATTTTGTTCAAACATGCTACCTTCACATCAGAGCTGCCTTTCCCTTGTTTTTAAATTCGTAAATCCCTTTCCTTCAAAACACGAGAAAAAAAAGGGATCAAGGGCGAGCCTCGTTCGACATCATAAATTCACAAAAAAATGCTATCTTCACTCAAATCGATTCGTTTTACCCCAAATCAAAAATGGCGACAGCATCTTCACATTTCAAATTCTAAATGAAGTCGATTTCCAGGAAGAGAAGTAAGGGCCGAACGAGATCGTTTGCAAAAGAGAAATCATCGCGCTCAAATACTCTAAGCGAATCGAATGATTTTTCGTTCGAGGAAATTGTTTGAAGCCATATTCGAGTCATACAGCGAGGCTCGTTTGATTCAAATTGGGTTTGGGACTCGTGAGGCTAAGGTTGACCCTCAATTTCGATGGCGCAGAAGGAATAGCGCGCGAGGAAAAGGCTCTCCCGATTGTGGGCGGCTCGATCTCGAGGAGTGGGTGCAGTGCCGACAGCTCAGTGTGGGGGTGAAGTCGTTCAGATGACAGAGGCTTCGAGCTCGAGTTGAGTGAGAGCGTGTTCACGGTACGGTGGCTGCGCGATTTCTTGGTTGGCAGTAAAGGTATCATTGTCATTTTATCCAAATTATATATGTATACACATATTCAGAGAAAAAATAATAAAGTAAATAAGAACATGCAGTAAGGTGTAGGATGATTTTGTTTCAATATATAGGTTAGAAGGAAATTGTGTTTTTATTAAACTTTAAGAAATATATATGTATTAAAAACGTTTACAGTAAAGAAAATCTTGTTTTGTTTGTTTACAGAGAAGAAAAATGTAAACAGCGAAGTTAATTACTGTTTTATTTTTTATAGAAAATTTTAATTATAAATACACACATATTTTAATATATAAAGAAATAAACAGAAAATTATATAAGGTTTTGGAAAATGTAAGGGTTTATATAGAGATTAGATTTTTAAAACTTATATAGATTATTTTTATATGTAGTTTGAAAATAAAATAAAATATACATATACACATTTTTAAAATCTACTAGCTTATTTTAAAACAATGTATTTTGGTGATTAATTTGTTTTATTAACCTATTTAACTATTTAGTTACTAAAGGATTTTTAAAGGGAAAATTAGTTTAATTAAATCATTAATTAATTAAATTTATTAAACGGTAATTTTTTGTTCGATTTGTTCGAATATCAATAAAAATCATATAATTGTTTATACAAGGTCAAAAGTCTGAGAACAAGTCGAGACGGTAATGGACTGCAAATAAAAAGCAAAGGTGAGTTAATCTCACTCATTTGGATTACCATTTAAATTTAAATAATTAAATTTAAATTATTGTTGAATATTTGAATTGACTGGATGTGATATTATATATAATAGTATATGTATATTGGAGTGATTGATTCCCCCTTATATAGAAGATGAGACCTTATGCGCCCTACATAATAGCGGATGATCCTTTATACCGCGATATCCCCCTCGAAGTGGGATTGGTACTTTTATATTGTCCTAACGTCCATGGATGTAGGGAAACATGTTGGAGGGATCCAACTGGATTCCTTAAATTTTTGAAATTTGTTTTCATAATCTGTGATATGACTAATTGATTATCTGTGATTGATTTTATCGTGATTTGAAATGTTGAATGTTATGGGTTGACTGAATATATTTTGGGTATATTGAGATATCAAAATATAAAGATTGGATTTTTGAAGGGATTAAAAGAGAATTTTTAAGTAAATAATTTTAGATAATTTGGATAAATTTAAAGAACGAAATTAGGAAGGAATAAAAGTTGACTTTTAAATCCTAATAAATAAATTCCAAGTATGGAAAAGAGATTTATGAATAATGGGAGTACATAAAATTTTAAGCTTAAGTGAAATTATTTAAAAAAATAAAGGATTTATTTTTAAATTCAACTTTTAAAATAGTTTGGGAGAGATAAAGAATAATTTTGGAAAAAGTATGAAATTGGTATTTTCGGTTTAAATAAGATTTCAAATCAAAATAAAGAAGTAAAATTTAAAATTAGTAGGTTTTGAAATAAAATTTAGTAAGTAAAGGAATTTATTTTAAAATGGAGTAAATTTTGGAAATCAATTTGGAAATTGATTAAGTGTTTGGAACTGTGATTTAAAAGCAGGATGAGACGATGGAATTTATAAACTGGGTTTATGAAGTGAAATAAGATATCAGTGGATATTTGAAATTTAAATTCACGGTGGCAATTTATAAAGGAATGGGTAATTTGTTTTAAAAATAAAAGGGTGGTTTATTTTTAAAAGTGTGGAAAAGAAAATTCACGGGATTGGGACGTAAATTAAACTGAAATAAATCGAGCAGGATTTGTAAATGATTAGATGGCTATATTTAAATGGATAGTGTATTTCCCTTAAAGGCCAATTATATTTTCAAAGAAAGTTTTCTAAGAATAAGTTAGAGGTTTTAAAGTGTTTTTAAAAGAATGTTTAGAAGGAAATTATTATTTAGTGATTTTAAAATTTTAAAAGTAAGTATTTATTAAGCTAATTATAGAGGTGATTATTTTAATGGTTTAACTAGTATTATGATTTAAAAGATAATAATTTAATATTTATACCATATAGAATAACTTTTATTTTAAATTTAGTTTTGGCTTAAGTTTTACATGAGAAATTATTATAAAATTTCATAACTAGTGTTTTAAATAAAGTGTTTTAAGAAATTTTTATTTTAAGTGTTTAAAGTATATATTTTCGGATAAAGTGATTTAAATTATTTTAAAAATCTAGAGTATTAAGGCTCGGTGATTTTCATAGAAATAAAACAATTGGGTGGAAATTATTTGCACGAGAAAAAGGCAATTTGAAAACTATTTTCAAAGGGTTGAAATGTGGAAAAATATTTTGCCAAGATATTTTGAAATAAATAATTTGGGAAATTATTAAGGACCGAAGGTTATTTGTGGATGTTATTTGATACTTAAATAACCGACTAATCAATATTGGCCAATGCGTTGATCGTTTCGAAGAGACCGGGATCGACATTAATTTCCCAAAAACCACTTCGATCGGTTTGAATGTTTTCGTGAGGAAGACAAGAGCTTGGAATCGAAGATGGAGCAGCGAAGTGCAAGGGTGACTCCAAAATGGATGTAGTAGGAGTAGTGCCTTCGGTTCCGTTCGGACCGGGAACAGACTTGTATGGACGAATGCTATCAGAACATCGTCAGGGGGACGATGAGCATTCTAGTTGTATGTGTGCTAAAAAGGTAACGCATAGCCTCAAGCATCATCAACCGAGAATGACTAAGACAGGGGAGGTACAGCAAGGCTAAGTGACTAGCAACCAATTAGGGTAAGGTCATCCCTGTCTAGATGTCCCTTTTATTTGGCTATGTGGGCGGTTGCTGATCCCAACCACGGGGTGATCTTTCTCGGACTATCTAGTAATGGGTAGCTCCGGTCTTGTGTTGTAGGGATCAAGGGTGATCCTCGGTACTCTGATCTTGACCAGGTACTGTGACGGGCGGTACCCCAGTAGCACGGCCATTGTATGGAATCCAATCTCCAATAAGCGCATGTACAGTTTTGATTATGCCCAACTATTGCTGGAACGTGAGATGCAAGCATTTCATCTAGATTCTAATTTACTTCCAATAGACACTATTATAATATCAAACGGATTTGATAAAAATGTTTTGGTTATCGTAAGGTAAAAACCTGGCATGTTTATTTGTCGCGTGGTCTTACGAGATACCATTGATTTCAAAGGATTTTGAATACTTTAATAATCCAATTGAGTATGTTTTCTCACGGTGGTTGTTATCCCGCTTTTTGGAAAAGCCGTGATACCAAAAGATCAATCGAAAACAAAGGACAATTCGTCTCAAAGATTGGTCATACTATGCTTCACTATGGATATAGATGGATCTTGTCCGGGTCCAGATTGAGCTACAATTGATAGGACATGACAAGAAAGATCATAGAAGTCAGCATCTCAAATTTCAAGTCAATCCGAGTTCGTACGCTCGAGTTATGATCGATTCAATTTTAAGGGAAAGGCCTCAGTTTCGTATCCATCCTCGCGCTCCAATTCGAATGGATCTCGTTCGTATCGATCGAGTTCAAATCCATTGGGATGCCTCAGTTCGACTCGATCACGTTCGAATCCATCGGCTTCCCCTGCTTCATATCCATCATGGAAGTCCCTCGCATCCATCTGTCTCAAGTTCATCAGGAGACTTCATATCCATGGAGAAGCTACAAGGCTCGTATCCATCAAAATGGTGATGTTCGAGTCCATCAGTAACATCAACCTTCGAATCCATAACACTTAAAATGGTCGAAAGGAAGATAGCCTCGCCTCCATCTGGTTCGAATCCACCAAACTCGCTGTAGTTCAAATCCATGGGACCACTTCTCTTCGAATCCATTAAGTTCGTATCGATGGACTTCACACCCATCAACAGTTGCAGTTCGTATCCATGAATGCGGCACCATTCGAATCCATCGAGTCAACTAGCCATGGTGACATGTCATTCATCGATGCGAACGTGTCGAGATGTATGGAATCGAAGCGGTCAACTTGGAGCCAAACCCGAATCGAGGCGAAGTGTGCGCTCCACGTCAACACGAAGGCGCGTGCCATTCTCGGTTCGAAGCAATCAGTTCGAATGCATCGATTCGAACCAAACAGCCACTCGAAGAATCCCATTTCGTATCGATCATATCTCTCAATCTACTGATCCAAATGCCACGAAATTTTCACAGAAGCTTGCATACATGTTGAAGAATGTCCACACCAAATTTCACCTCGATTGGATGATTTTCTAATCGATTCGAATGGAGTTCGAATCGATCCCAAAGTGGGCCCAAATTTCCTGAGGCTGGGCGTGTGGGCCCCCTCACGTGCGAGAAGTGGTCTCCCGAGTTTTCAGCGAAATATCAGCATCCTACGTCTATAAATAGAGACCCAGAGCCAACAGAAAAGGAATCTTGGGATTCTCAAGTGCCTAGACTCTGCCGGATCGAGACCTCCACCATCCTACATCATAATTTTGTTGTTGATTTCGAATTTCTAGTTGTAACTCGCTATTGATCGCTGTAACAACTTGTAATTATTGAAAGAGAATCAATAAAACTGCAAAAAACTTCACAGTGGACGTAGGCAACACGCCGAACCACTATAAATCGCTTGTCTACGCATTTACTTTACTGTTGATTGGAGTTTTTTTAGATAATGTTCGTTTTGAATTTACATTCTTCATTATTATCTCTTCAACGACTCCCAAAGAGTGTTGTGACCAATTTTGGTGCAAACACTTTGGTGCTTTCATTGAGAAAACCCAGATTTTCTCATGCTCTTTGGATCTGTCATCGATACCGGATTGAATAAATCTAAGAGAGAGATCCCGATCATCAAATCCAAGTTCCTTCCATTCTACTCAGATTTGCAAAAGTCTAAGAAAAGGAATTCAACTTTCAAGATGGTTAGCGCAAGAACTACCTCTAAAGCTGTCAATCAAGAAGAACAGGATAGACAGAATCCTGCTCCACTACCTCCATCTAATCAAGATACTACTGGACATTCAGAACCATCAGGTCCAGTTACCCGACAGGAGTTGCAGTTGCTGCTCCAAGAGCTGACCCAGAGTCGGCAACAACTAGCAGAATCGCTACGTGCTAACGCCGAGTTGATCAACAAGCTGGATCGCCAGAAGCGAAAGAGATCCACGAGGGACCATGCTTCTCGCTCCTCCAGCGAAAGCTCTTCATCTTCTGATTATTATAATCGATCTCCACGACCCCGGTTAGATGGAAGTCACATGCCAGCCGCTGGAGATCAACCGACACTGACCGTCGGACAACTGAGAGTTGGTCCATCAGCCAGTTTCCAAACCGGACCCTCCTCCCGAGGAGGTGCCGTCCCTCACCACACCACAGAGTACCGCGCCACTAACGTCGCGGTTGAACCTGGAGCCGATGCCCAATATCAGTCGAACCTGGATCGTCGCCAACATGAACGTACTCCTGAACCGTACGTCCCGGAAGACTATAAGCCAAGAAGGCAAGACTTGGACCGTCGACAATATCCGGTCCAACCCCAAAGAATGGAACGTAATCATACTCCGGAGCAAGCCGCACAAAACGCGCAAATGCCGGATCTTTCAACTATGATTCGACAGATGATCCGTGAGAGCCAGGGATTCACGAATGACGATTGGGGAAGTTCCCGAAGTCACACTCCTTTTACGGACAATATCCTTACTACTGAACCCCCACGACAATTCAGGATGCCAACTCCACCCATGTACGAGGGAAACTCCGACCCCAACCAACATATTCTGAAATATGAGTGGTCAATGACCGCTGCCAGAGCTGACGATACAGTGAAATGTCGTAGTTCCCCATATCCTTAGGGGGCATCGCTACCATGTGGTTCACTCGACTGTCACCTCGATCCATCTCTTCATTCGACCAGTTGGCCACAAAATTCGTTGAACAATTCTGCATGCACGTCGCAAGGCCAAAGGATGTCAACACTCTGTCTAGTGTCACTCAAGCTCCTAGAGAGATGCTCAGACACTATTTAGAGAGATTCCATACTACATGTGCGGAGATCAGCAATCCAAACGATAACTCCATCCTTATGGCATTGACTAAGAGGATCGACCCCGATTCTGAGTTTGGCAACTGGCTAGCTGGAAAACCACCTGCATCATTGGACCGTTTCCACGCCAAGGCGGCTCAATTCCTGAGAAGAGAAGACACAAAACAGTCTAGGAAGCAAACTGATGCAGGACCGAGTACGGAAGGGATCCAAAGCAATGTTGCAATCAAACAGTCCGGTGAGAGCTCCGGAAAAGTTCAGTTGAACGTTAAAAACAAACAAGCTCGGCGAAGAGAGAGCGTGAATCAAACTAGAAAACAAGATCAAAATCATGGCCCACGGCACAAAAATCCAATGTTTGATAGTTACACTCCTCTGAATACATCACTGGAGGACTTGTACTTACAAACCTATAATACAATTCAGTACCAAAAACCTGCACCAAAACCGTCGTCAGAGAGACAAATCCAAACGGGAAAGTTTTGCAGGTTCCATGAAAGCTACGGGCACAATACGAACGAGTGTCGTCACTTACAAGATCTCGTTGAAAAACTGATCAGAGAAAGGAAGCTGGAACAGTTTGTGCGGACACCGCAGCCCAGAGAAGCGGGCCCATCAAATCAAAACAATGAACCCAATCGACCGAGACAGGAGGACTCGATGTGTCCTCGCGGAAGATTGGTGATAAATGCCATCAGTGGCGGACCAACTTTCTCAGGAGCCTGGAACGAAGAAGATCCTCGTCACTGTCACACATGACAGGCTCTATTCAATCTATGAATACTTTGCAATTTCCTTTACATTATGGAATTTGAATTTGTAATAAGGCACTGACTTCGCCATATTTTCTTATTTCAACAATAAATTACTATCTCTTCAAGCTAGGGCTGTGATTCACCGAATGCAACATTCAACAATCACGACACACGAAGAGCTAAGTTCCATCAAACAATGGAATTTATTCAAATAGCGAGTGACTGTGATACGACCGGCCACTCACTAAGTGAAACCCCAGCTCGGAGGCAAGCCATCACATCAAAGGCTGAATTGGACCAACAAACGACAGTCCTACAACTAACTCCAAATTCCAAGAGTGCGAATTGGAGTATAAACATCCAATAACTCGTTCCCAGAGTGCGAACGGACTCCAAACTCCCAGAGTGCGAATTGGAGTATAAACATTCGATAACTCGTTCCCAGAGTGCGAACGGACTCCAAATTCCCAGAGTGCGAATTGGAGTATAAACATCCGATAACTCGTTCCCAGAGTGCGAACGGACTCCAAATCCCAGAGTGCGAATTGGAGTATAAACATCCGATAACTCGTTCCCAGAGTGCGAACGGACTCCAAATTCCCAGAGTGCGAATTGGAGTACAAACATCCCATAACTCGTTCCCAGAGTGCGAACGGACTCCAAATTCCCAGAGTGCGAATTGGAGTATAAACGTCCAATAACTCGTTCCTAGAGTGCGAACGGACTCCAAATTCCCAGAGTGCGAATTGGAGTATAAACATCCAATAACTCATTCCCAGAGTGCGAACGGACTCCAAATTCCCAGAGTGCGAATTGGAGTATAAACATCCACTAACTCGTTCCCAGAGTGCGAACGGACTCCAAATTCCCAGTGTACGAAGTGGAGTATAAACATCCGATAACTCGTTCCCAGAGTGCAAACGGACTCCAAATTCCCAGAGTGCGAACTGGAGTATAAACATCAGATAACTCGTTCCCAGAGTGCGAACAGACTCCAAATTCCCAGAGTGCGAATTGATGTATAAACATCCAATAACTCGTTCCCAGAGTGCGAACGGACTCCAAATTTCCAGAGTGCGAATTGGAGTATAAACATCCAATAACTCGTTCCCAGAGTGCGAACAGACTCCAACTTCCCAGAATGTGAATTGGAGTATAAACATCCAATAAATCGTTCCCAGAGTGTGAACGGACTCCAAATTCCCAGAGTGCGAATTGGAGTATAAACATCCAATAACTCGTTCCCAGAGTATGAACGGACTCCAAATTCCCAGAGTGCGAATCGGACTATAAACATCAATTCCAGGTTCCCCCAATTTCCCAGAGCGTAAATTGGAATATAAATATAGATTACAGGTTTCCGGAGTGCGAACTGAAGCATCCGTGCTAACTCCAACTTCTCAGAGCATGAATTGGAGTATAAATATAGATTACATGTTCCCGGAGCGTGAACCGAAATATCAATACTAACTCCAAGTTTCCAAAGCATGAAGTGGAGTATAAACATCAATTCCAGATTCCCAGAGCGCGAACCATGTTACAAACATCGATAACTCTCAAATTCCCAGAGTGCGAACCAGATTATCGACCTCAAAGTATCCTAAGTTCCCAGAGCGTGAACATGTGCTTAAGATTTGCAATAAATGCGGTCAACCACCGAAATACAAATGTTGTTCCCCAAAACTAGGGAGCAAAAAAGCAAAGTGTTAATCGCTAACCAAGATGATACAACGTCCGAAGTTCAACTTATTCATCAATTACAACTTGTGACCAAGATCTTCAGACTTGGCAAATAAAACGAACTCTACTTGACGGTAAAAACACCACAAGTACACCGGACTGAAAGCTAAACACTGCAAACACTTAAGCACAAAAGAAATTGAATTTTATTTCAACTAACTGTATGTGAAGATTCATGTACAAGTTCTTTCAAAAAAAAATTCCTACCAGCAGGGGGCCAAGCCTGCATCTATACATAGCCTATGAAAGGAAAATAAAAGTGACTTCCTAAGCTTCCAAAAATGCACTATAAGGAATCATCTACTTCTTCTTCTTCGGTTTCCTCTTCAACGCGGAACCACTGGAGTCACTAGCAGTCTTCCGCTTCAACCTCGTACCCTTAGGCGGATCTTCCTCTGATGAGGGCATGATATCAATATACTCCTCCGAACTTGAACTTAAAGGAATATTCCCTTCTCGAGGAGTCGGAGGGGTCGGGTCTCCCACTGGGGGAGGAACGGGCGCACTGGTTCTGACTAGCGTGTCCCCAGAAGATGTCACCGCAAGAGGAGTGGGATCAACTGCCATCCGCTTCGATTTGGGCGAGTATCTCAGCCTCACGAGCAGCACGAGACTCACGATAGGTGGCGGTAGACTGTGATGATGCAATAGAAGCAGGTGGGAACGTGCCGAGAACAAATGGCATGTCAACAAAGGGGTCACTGTGCTGGCTCAAGAGTTCATTCATCATCTGTTCATCGAAAGTAATTGAACCCCCCTTTGTCACCTCAGTCGGCGCGGCTATCGTCGTGGCGATTGCTTCAGTAATGATGGCCTCCTGTTCTTGATGTGGTTCTTGGACTGCAGGAGGCACCGTCAATGTTGCTTTATTCACTGAGCAAGAAAGAAAAGAAGTGTCAGAACATGCTTCTATACAAGTACTTCAGTTCGAACACATAGTAGATTTGTGCAGAGTACCTTCCTCAACTTGACTCGTGGCTGACTGAGTAGCTTCAGAAGAGTGCTCCCTGATGGGAGATAAGCGTGGCTTCTCAGGGTCGTAGCCTGGGACCAACTGTGGCTTAGTCGCTGGTGTAGGCTCCGTTCCAAATGAAGTGAGCATCTCAGAACTTGTAGATGGATGCGCAGTGCCAGATCCTTCGCCAACTTCCAAGTGTTGGGTACCCAGCTTCTCTCTAGCATGAGAGACCGTGAAATCGTAGAGAACCTTCTTCTCCTCATCAGTCAATATACGGTTCTCCGACTCAAATTCATCAAAAACTTCGCCCGGAAGTGATGCTTTCTCTTCTTCAACTAGTAAATTCCAGGCGTTGAACAAATGCGTTGGATAATCATCAAGCCATGTCAGATTTATGTGCCTCAGCACGTTAGCATTATAAGTGATAAGAAGTTCTTCTATCTCCGTCTCCAGCTTAGTTTCTGCTTAACGAACTCTCTCGTTGACTTCGGCTTCTGTCTCGTGGACCTTCTTTAAGACCGCGTCTCTCTCTTTCCGAAATTCCACCGCTTGGTCACACGCTTCCTGTGTGGAAACATTAGCGGTGTCTCTTTCCTTCACAATCTCTGCAACTTTGGCCTTGAGCTCGTTTAGCTCTTTCAAGGCCGCATCCCGCTCAGCAGTCACGATGGTATTTCGGTGGCCCATGTCCTCCACCGTAGCGTAATGCTCACGCTTCATCCTATCCATCGCTGCCTGAGCTTCATCCGCTTTCCTGAGAGCTTCAATCTCTGACTTTCGAGAAGATTCGGCCTCACTGGCGAGCGCCTAAATGATGCGGTCCTTTTGACCAAGTTCTTTCTCCAACTTCTCGATCGTGGCCGCTCGATCAAAGGCCACTTTTGATGCTTTCTTAGCAGTCTTCGACCACTCTTGATACTAGAAGAATACGTCCGAGAGATAATCGTGCATCATAGGAACAACTGTCGACGGTATCCTCTTCAGATGCGGGGGAAAAACAAACCCGTCAAAACAAATTTCAGGAAATTCTTTCCTCAGTTGAGCAAGCCTAACCGCTCCTTCCCCCGAAGGCTCCGTTAATGTCTGTTTTGTTGACAGGGAGGCCGCGATTTCCGTTCTGCGGTGAGTATCAGACCTCGATGGTTGGGAAGACGGCTTGGGCCGTAAAGTTTCTGGAGGCGGCACGTGAGTTCTAGGAGGTTGCGTGCGAGATCAAGATCGCCGCCTATAATCTTTTTCTCTGTCAGAGCGCTCATGACTCGAGCGCCCATAGTCATAATCTTTGTCTCCTTCCCTCCTATAGGGCTCGTAATATGAAGAAGACTGGCGTTTCTTACGAAGACTGCCAAGCATTGAACCTCTACCAGACATAGTACCTGCGAAACATAAAGAGAAATTAGTAATATCTTACAGTGAACGTATTACACTTAGAAATCGTGTAGTGCCGTGAAGTGTGAATGTGGGTGCAACCCCCCGACCAACCAGATGTGTCAACCGCACTAGTGGGCAGAGACCCGCTCAAAACTAAAGCTTCTGAAAATTCTTCCAATCTGGCATCATGCTGCAAGGACACATCATCCGAAATTGGAATATCGGCGAGCCCTTCATAAAGATTTTCAGTTCTTGAAGAAGACATCTCCGGAATTCTAACTCCGAGAGCGGATCGAGCCGTGACAACCGATTTCCATCTTCCCTTTTTAGGTGGCTTAACAACGGCTGCCTTGCCTTTTCTTTGTTCT
Source organism: Allium cepa (assembly GCA_030765085.1). NCBI lineage: Eukaryota > Viridiplantae > Streptophyta > Magnoliopsida > Asparagales > Amaryllidaceae > Allium > Allium cepa. Next base: position 9,957,136 of record CM060941.1, read on the forward strand.
TCGGTATCTTGAGCTACATCCGCAAATTCACCCAATGGCTCGTCATCTGTATGAGTTCTTTCCGAGTCAGCCTCCTCAATTATGACAACCTTAGGTTTTCTTCGTTTGACTCATTCTTTCGAGACGGTTCTTAAGACACCGTCAAGCATTATGCTTTGCCTCCGCTCAATCAACCCAAGGATTCTTAGATTACTATCTGTTAGTAGCAACTCAATATTCCTCTCTTCGCTTGGGATTTCTTGAAATACCCGAACTATCTCTTTGAAACGCTCACCTTCAGGTCGCTGAATTACGGCTGAAAAAATAAAAGAGATGTGAGTTCGACTTCAAATACATCGGTTCCATCGACTACCCGAAAAGATAGCTATACTTACGTCTAAATAGCCATCGTCGAGCGAACCCTGGGGGGCATTTGACATAAAACCATTCCGTTCTGAAGTAGCTTAATCTTGTCCAAGCCCCTGTGATCACTTGGCAATTTCTTACAGCCTCCAAGAATGTGAAAGATGGACTATCGGCCCGACTCTTGAAGTTAAACAAGTATCTGATCTCGATCGGAAGTGGCGGTCGATGGAGATATTCCATAAATGCAATGAACAAGCTATTGAGCGACGCGTATCCGTTCGGGTGCAGTTGAGAGGGGGAGAACCTCAAAAACGACAATACTTCTCTTATATACTGGTTAAACGGAGGGAGTGTCCCAACTGCGCACGCGTGGCGATTGAATGCAGTATATCCCTCCGAGATTGTGCGGTCTATCATTTGGCCCCGGTAGCACCACGTCATCCATCGACAAACCATGCCTTAAGCATATCCTTCCTAGCATGTCTTCCGAAATGTTATACGGAACAGAATCTGATGGGTTACTAATGAAGGATGCGTCAGGTAACTCATCCGGAGCTGGACCAATAACTTCAATCTCAATCTCCGGTACTTCAAGCACTGGAGGGACTGAACTATGAGTTTCTTGCGGTTGCAAACTTGAAGTTTCCATAACTAGCTAACTCACGAGAAATCATCATTAGATGCTAAAAAGCCCGTGCATTCCCTGGTGTAAAGTGCATGTGTCGTGCAGTGCAGTGCATTACTTGAACAAATTCTATGGAATAAACTATAATGTATGAACGAAAAAACTCTGAAAGTCAAACCGGAAATGACCGTCATCGCTCACTGTCACAACCGTGCCATCCACTTGCAAACGATCGACCCAAGTTGAAGTTCGTTACATTTTTGTTAAAGTTACAGTTCCATCGGCGAGCTTCGAAAGGTAGTCCAATATGCAGTTCTACGATCAAGTTCAATCATGCAAAGCAGAAGCTCGTCGGAGTCAAGTATTTTTATGTGCAAAAAATTCTCTAAGTTCATTTAATTTCAACTTGGAATCGGTCGCTGCAGTTCAAATTCATATCGAATCGAAGAAATATCATCAATCATGTTCAAATCGATACGCTTCGTATCGACCACTTTCGAATCGATACGCTTCGTATCGATGAGTTTCGTATCGACCCAGTTTGAAACGATGAGTTTCGTATCGATCAAAGGCACACCATCTCGTATCGATCCGTGAACACCGGCTTCGCATCGATTGCCGCTCTCACATTCGTATCGATACGAAATCGCATGCTTTCCTTCGATTCGAAAGCGCCACAACTCCTTCTCCCAAAACGGGGCCTCGACTCCATGGCAACGCATCCATCCCCAACCTTGCTCTCACTCACCCAGATCTGCAATTCACTAAAACCGATCATAACAGCAAGAGGGATGGATTGGAACTTCGAGTTTCATCGTTCTAAACACGATACTACCCATTAAATCACCTGATTTTAATGTTTTACTCTAAAAGACAGAAGGATTGAGTCGGTTCGAAGGCTAACAGTTCTTCCTCTCTATCGGTTCGAAAGTGAAAAGCAGCAGTAAGAAGTAAAAAGGTGAAAAGTGACGAAGCCCACGCTATTTATATGAGGCCATAGGAGAACCGGGTCGATTCGTCTCCTGGTCCATATGACCGGTCATCACCGGTCACCTTAGCACTCGAGTCGAACGGTTGGTTCGAGTCCATCACCGAAGACTTCTAACGATTCGAAATAGACGACAGACCCATCGATACGAAGCAAGCAGCAGGAACAACCAAAGATTGTGAACTCCATCAGCTCAAAGCCCTCGTTCACATCAACAAGTTCACAACTCCATCTACAACCCACCGATACGAATAGAAACTTCGTATCCATCATTTCTCATCAATACGAACCGCAGTTTCGTATCCATCAAAACTTGTCGATACGAACAACAATTTCACATCCATCCTTTCTCATCGGTACAAATGGACGTTTCGTACCCATCCAAGCTCATTGATACGAACTATCATTTCGTATCCATCATTTCGACTCGCATCGACATGAAAAACTACTTTACAACCTTTTACATCGATTAAGGAGAGGATCGATACAAGAGGATAGTCAAAAACAACCATCGAGCGTTGTTTCAACTCAAATTTCCAAATCGGTTCACGAGAGAATCGATACGAAATTCAATAATAAACAAAACTGACAACGACTCGTGAACACACAACGTTAACGAGGGTCAAATTAACATATGTGCATATATGTCAGACTAACATTCGATTTTAAACATTTACAGGGATCGAATACCCATCTTGTTACGAATACAACAAACCAACACCTAAGCACTATTATGCAGCAATCAATCATATCAAAGCAAGGTTACAACCTTCGACAAAAGAGCAATGATTGTTAAGAGAGAAATCGCAGCTTTTCAAAGCACGTCATGTTCCACAAGACGTACTTTGGGGGGAAAATGTTATCCTGCTTTTTGGCAAAGCCGTGATACCAAAAGATCAATCGAAAAAAAAGGACAGTTCGTCTCAAAGATTGGTCATACTATGCTTCACTATGGATATAGATGGATTTTGTTCGGGTCCAAATTGAGCTACAGTTGATAGGACATGACAAGAAAGATCATAGAAGTCAGCATCTCAAATTTCAAGTCAATCCGAGTTCGTACGCTCGAGTTATGATCGATTCAATTTTAAGGGAAATGCCTCAGTTTTGTATCCATCCTCGCGCTCCAATTCGAATCAATCTCGTTCGTATTGATCGACTTCGAATCCATCGGGATGCCTCAGTTCGACTCGATCACATTCGAATCCATTGGCTTCCCCTGCTTCATATCCATCATGGAAGTCCCTCGCATCCATCTGTCTCAAGTTCATCAGGTGACTTCGTATCCATGGAGAAGCTACAAGGCTCGTATCCATCAAAGGGGTGATGTTCGAGTCCATCAGTAACATCAACCTTCGAATCCATAACACTTAAAATGGTCGAAAGGAAGATAGCCTCGCCTCCATCTGGTTCGAATCCACCAAACTCGTGGTAGTTCAAATCCATAGGACCACTTCTCTTCGAATCCATTAAGTTCGTATCAATGGACTTCACACCCATCAACAGTTGCAGTTCGTATCCATGAATGCGGCACCATTCGAATCCATCGAGTCAACTAGCCAAGTTAACGTGTCATTCATCGATGCGAACGTGCCGAGATGTATGGAACCGAAGCGGTCAACTCGGAGACAAACCCGGATCGAGGCGAAGTGTGTGCTCCACGTCAACACGAAGGCGCGTGCCATCCTCGGTTCGAAGCAATCGGTTCGAACGCATCAATTCGAACCAAACAGCCACTCGAAGAATCCCATTTTGTATCGATCATATCTCTCAATCTACTGATTCAAATGCCACGAAATTTTCACAGAAGCTTGCATACATGTTGAAGGATGTCCACACCAAATTTCACCTCGATTGGATGATTTTTTGATCGATTCGAATAGAGTTCGAATCGATCCCAAAGTGGGCCCAAATTTCCTGAGGCTGGGCGTGTGGGCCCCCTCACGTGCGAGAAGTGGTCTCCCAAGTTTTCAGCGAAATATCAGCATCCTACGTCTATAAATAGAGCCCCAGAGCCAACAGAAAAGGGATCTTGGGATTCTCAAGCGCCTAGACTCTACCGGATCGGGACCTCCACCATCCTACATCATAATTTTGCTGTTGATTTCGAATTTCCAGTTGTAACTCGCTGTTGATCGCTGTAACAACTTGTAATCATTGAAAGAGAATCAATAGAACTGTAAAAAAAAACTTCACAGTGGACATAGGCAACACGCCGAACCACTATAAATCGCTTGTCTATGCATTTACTTTACTGTTGATTGGAGTTTTTGTTAGATAATATTCGTTTTGAATTTACATTATCCATTATTATCTCTTCAACAACTCCCGAAGAGTGTTGTGACCAATTTTGGTGCAAACACTGATATTCCAGACTGACTCGGATGTTATTTCGCTATAATGCTCGGGTTAGACCGAGTATTATGGAATACGGGAAATGATGCCATGGAGCTCAAGTGACGAGCTGTATGGCAAGACGTATCACACGTATTGATATATATTCCACTGTGTATGATTAACTGCATAGTCAGTTTTTGTGCGGACAGGTGATGATAACGGTCTGGTTGTGTGCTACGAACTTTATTGTACTCTGATAATGCAACATATATAACAGATATAGTTCTTTTTGTATAAAGATCGTTTATTATTTATTATATATTGTTCCACTGCGATTGTGAGATTCTGATATTGTTTTTCTATTTCTTATCCCACCTCTTTCTTTTTAACCCTAATGGCTCGTATTTCCATCCACTTTGAGTTGAACTGTTGGAGAATGTTGTTGTCTCAAAGGGGTACGGATTTGCGGGCCGTTACAGTGGTATCAGACCAGAAGGTTAAGCGAGAACCTTGGCTTTGGTGGGGATTACTCATTAGAATAGAGTTCGTAGCACTCTAGAATGAGTTTGAGTGTATTAATAAATATGAGCGCATATTTGTTAGTGAATATAAGTTGTTTTATATTGTGTCGACTTATCGGTTGAGTGTTTATAAACTCTGGTTGGTGCAGTCTAGACAACTGTATCGACAGGGGTTTATAAACTCTTGAACAAGATAAACCGATATAGTATTGTTTTAAAATGGGTAAATGAAATAATTTAACCCAAAATTATACTTTGATATAAAAATAAATAATTTTCTGAAATTATATATATATATATATATATATATATATATATATATATATATATTTGGATGTTTGGTTGTTAATATTATAATCAAATAAGAATCTAAAATTTTGAAATGGTTTATATTTATAACCAAATAGAATTGTATATGTATGAGATATACAATGGAGCATAATTAAAATTTAATTTAAACCAGAATTTAAATCCTGAATATTTTGGAACAAATGTTTTTAATTGAATTTAAACAAAGAGTTTGGGAATTTTAAATCGTGGGAATTTTTGAAATGTTTTCCAAAATGTTTGAAGGAAATAATGGAGTTGTTATCCCGCCTTTTGGCAAGGCCGTGATACCAAAGGATCGATCAGAAACAAAAGACAGTACGTCTCAAATATTGGTTATACTTTGCTTCACCATGGATATCGATGAATTTTTTCCGAGCCCGGATCAGGCTATAATTGATAGGACATGGCAAGAAAAGTCATGAAAGCTAGCATTTCAAATTTCAAGTCAATCCGAGTTCGTATGCTCAAGTTATGATCGATGCAAATTGAAGCAAAAACCATATTTTCGTATCCATCAGTGCACACTGATTCGCATCGATGCAGCTCGTATCCACCATCTTGGCTCAGTTCGAATCCATCGATCTCGCATCGGTCAGGACAGCTGCATTTTCGTATCCATCCATTTCGCATCAATCGTCTTCGCATCGATCAGGCCATCCCACTTCGCATCCATCAATAGGCCTTACTTCGTATCGATCAATTTCGCACTTAAGCAACTGTTTCGTATTGATCAACTCTGCATCCATCAACTAGTAACGCACTTCGTATCGATCGACCAATGCCTAGTTCGCATCCATGAAGGAGGCGTTTATTCGAATCCATCAGGGAGCTTTAGTGTATCCATCAAAAATATCGATACGAAGTGACGATCGATACGAACTAAGCCACCCATCTCGATTCGAACTAGGCAAATGCAAATCAATACAAGGTACATGTAGTTGATCGATTCAAACTGTGTAACGGCACTCGATACAAACGAGGTGAAACTTATGGATATGACACGGTCAACTCAGAGCAAAAGGTGGATCGATGCGAGATATGCGCGCCACGTCGCCGCGTTGTCACATGCCTTGATGGAGTCGAACAGATGGATACGAAACCATGGATTCAAACTCGGTAGTAGACGAAACTCACAGTCTTGCATCGATCATATCTCCTAAACCGCTGATCCAAATGCTAGGAAATTTTCACAGCATCTTACATACAAGGTAAAGATTGTTTCTGCCAAGTTTCAGCTCGATTGGATCAATTTTTGATGGATACGAAATTGTTTCGTATCGATCACAGATCGAGTCGAAACTTGGTGGGGTCGGTCGCGTGGGCCCACTCACGTGCCAGAAGAAGTCTCCCGAAGTTTGAGCGCAATCTCAGCCTCTTACGCCTATAAATAGCCCCCTGAAGCCTACAGAAGAGCAATCTTTTTGGCCATTCGACGTCTAGACTTTGTCGGATTCAATTCTACATCTTTCTATCACCATTGTATTCTAACTTTAGAGTTATAATTTACTGTAATCTGCTGTAATGGATTGAAATCATCAAAAGAATCAATAAAGTCAAAAACTTCAGAGTGGACGTAGGCAAGATCGCCGAACCACTATAAATCCTGTGTTTCTGAATTGCTGGGCTTGATATTGCTTAGATCTGAGATTTGTCTTTGAATATTGCTGATTTGTATTCATATACTGATGCTTTCGCGATACTGGGGTTTGTGACCATTTTTGGTGCAAATAGGAGTATTTCGAAAATGTTTTTGAATTGAATTTGAAATCTGGCGAGATTTGGAATTAAAAATATTTGGAAATGTTTTTGAAAAGAATAAAAGCACTAAACTCACTTTGGTCACTGGAAAATAACTTCAGTGATGACTATGGCATCATCGATGTTCATTTTCGAGTTTCCATGAGAGCAATTGCTACCTGGATGTTTTAAATTGGGATTTGTTTGCAAAATTGGGTTTGATTTTGGAATGCAACGAATAATTTGGTTTGATTACACATGATTTCAAAAATGTTTTGGAATGTTTAAGCAATGGTTTAAAACTCTGGAAGTAAATTGGAAATGTTTATGGAATTATCATTCAGTTTGATAACTTATAAAAATTTAAATTTGTTGGAATTGAAAATTTAAATAAAAGTAGATTGAATTAAAGTAGGTGTGAATGAAATAAGTCAGAAAAGAAAACCAATTAAGAAATAAAATCAAAGGAGATTAGTAGGTGGAGAATAAACAGAAGTTAAAAAAAATTAATTGAAGTGTAACTGAATCAAGGAAAATAAAGGTGAATTTAAAGAAAAATATAAGAAGACGAAGTAAAGTGGTCCTTGAAATAAAAATTCATTAAGTTAGCAATTAATGTGGGAATGAAACAAACTAATTTGAATTGTAAGTGAATGGAATTTAAGATGAATATTAGAACTCAATTTGGATTGGGTTAAGTAAGAAAGTGGTAGAATTAGTTCGAAGTGAACTAAATTAATAAAAATTTGGAATTTTTTTTTGAGATTTAACATAAATTAGTAAGTGGAACTAATTAAAGAAATGGTTAATTAAATATGGTTTAGGATAAGGTGAATAGAATTCAACATTCTAAAATTAAAGGTGAATTGAATTCATATGGATATTGGAGATCCAATTTTAATAGAAATAGATGTAAACCAAATTGGTGAAGTGGAAATAAATATTAAAGTGTGTAAGATATTTATATTGAACTTAAGAAGGTAAATAGTGAAGTTCTCAAGTAAAAATTGGTATTGGAAAAAATATTCCAAGTTAATATTTGAATGTAGATTAAGTAAAGGGTGAAATGAGATAATTAAGAATAGGAATATGGAAATTAAATGTGAATAAAAAGAGAATTGATATGGCTAATAATCAATTGAGATAAATACGTAGCATGTACGTATATTATTTTATTCGCATAACATTTTGATCCAGATTCGAGCACAGAATTTCGAGGTAGTTATACCAATCCGAGTTGGGATTTTTCACTCGATTTTCAACGGCGAACCCTGGATATGGATTTTTGGTTGATTTTGGAAATTCTCTGTCATATTTTATAGCTATGCAAGGAGAATGATGGTTTTTGATCAAGAAACCAGATCGGAGTCCGCACTAGGAAGTTGAGTGGACGATAATAGTTCGGAAGTAAAGTTATGTGATCGAGTGAGCGATCGAATTTGGTGTTGCGTATAGATGATATATGTGCATCGTACGGGCTTGAATGAAATAGATATTGTAACTTTTTCAAAGAAATATATAAAATGATTTTGAATTCTGTGATTGGATATTATTGCTAAGTAGAATATACAAGTGTTTTAAAAGCAAAGGATAAATTGATGTTTTAGGATTTCAGAAGATAAAATTGAATTGCTCGACAAAAAGGTATGTATTTAAATTTGTCATATGAAATTTGATGGTTTTCTGATCTAGCCACTTGGACCTTTTCTTTCTTTTGAAATCTAGGGGCCCGTAGAGGCATTTTGTAGCTGTACCGATCTAGCCGCACAAAGAAGACGCTGGCGAAATTTTTCGAAAATTTAGGGAGTTAGAAAATTTTGAGAAAATTTTGATAATTTAGAATTTGGTTTTAAATTTAAATTTTAATTGTTGAGTAAATAATATTGTTTGGAAGTTATGGTTGAGTTTGGGAAGTTAGTAAGAGTGTTAGTGTGTCCTTAATAAAAAGATTTAAAAACAGTTTGGTTTTGAGGAATGATGAACGGACTGTGGACCATACCTCTTAACTAGTAATTTTGAGGACAAAATTATTTTAAGGGGGAAGGAATGTGACGACCTAGAATTTTTGGATATTTGAAATTGGAATATTTAATTGATTTAAATATTTAAAAGTGTAAATTTAACTTGAATTTCAAATATCACTATTTATTTGGTAATTTTATTTTTGAATTATATATTTGGAAATTGGAAAAAATATGAAATCAGGAGTTTCAAGCTTGTTAAAGGTTTGTAAAATTTTATATTTATAATACTGGAGATTATAGAAGTTTTAAATTGAATTTGGAAGTGATATGTTCAATTTTTAAAAATATATCGTTTAAATTGATATTTAAAAATAGCCTTCCGAGGTACAGTCTCGGAATTTGACGAAACCAGTTCCATTGGATCCGTAATAGTGTATTATTATCGGATTTCAAGTTTTGTAGTGTTTGGACTTGTTGCGTGATCGTACGGTAGATAACGCGTTGAAATCTATATCGAAATTTAATATAATAGCTGGATCCAAAAAACTATCTTCTCCATACGATCAAATTAGGACTCGGAACCTTTTCCATTTCGTTTGGAATAGGGGTATAACATTACAAACGTCTAGCGGCATGCCTGATAGGATGTCAAATTTTAAGTTACGTTTTCGAAATAATTTGAATTTAAAATTTAAAAATATATATATTCACAAAACAATCACCATCAGCTGAAATTATGTCCACATGAAGACATTTTCCTTTTCTTATCAGAAGCATTGTAGCTAGTTTGTTCAAACATGCTACCTTCATATCAGAGCCATCTTTCCCTTGATTTTAAACTCGTATATCCCTTTCCTTCACAACACGAGAAAAAAAGGGATTGAGGGCGAGCCTCGTTCGACATCATAAATTCACGAAAAAAACTGCTATCTTCAATCAAATCGATTCGATTTACCCTAAATCAAAAATGGCGACGACCTCCTCACATTTCAAATTCTAAATGAAATTGTTTTCCAGGAAGAGAAGTAAGGACCGAACGAGATCGTTTGCAAAAGAGAAATCATCGCGCTCAAATACTCTAAGCGAATCGAATGATTTTTCATTCGAGGAAATTCTTTAAAGCCGTATTCGAGTCATACAACGAGGCTCGTTTGATTCAAATTGGGTTTGGGGATTGTGAGGCTAGGGTTGACCCTCGATTTCGATGGCGCAGAAGGAATCGTGCGCGAAGGCTTTCGCGATTGTGGGCGGCTCGATCTCGAGGAGTGGAGGCGCGTGCGGTGCCGGCAGCTCAGTTTGGGGGCGAAGTCGTTCAGATGGCAGAGGTTTCAAGCTGAGTTGAGTGAGAGCGTGTTCACGGTACGATGGCTGCGCGATTTCTTGGTTGGAAGTAAAGGTATTATTGTCATTTTATCCAAATTATATATGTATACATATATTCAGAGAAAAAATAATAAAGTAAATAAGGACATGCAGTAAGGTATAGGATGATTTTGTTTCAACATATAGGTTAGAAGGAAATTGTGTTTTTATTAATTTAACAAATATATATGTATTAAAAACATTTACAGTAAAGGAAATCCTGTTTTGTTTGTTTACAGAGAAGAAAAATGTAAATAGTGGAGTTAACTACTGTTTTATATTTACAGAAATTTTTAATTATAAATACACACATATTTTTATATATACAGAAATAAATAGAAAATTATATAAGGTTTTGGAAAATGTAAGGGTTTATATAAAGATTAGATTTTTAAAATTATATAGATTACTTTAATATGTAGTCAAAATAAAATATAATATACATATACACATTTTTAAAATCTGTTAGCTTATTTTAAAACAATGTATTTTGGTGATTAATTTGTTTTATTAACCTATTTAACTATTTTAGTTACTAAAGGATTTTTAAAGGGAAAATTAGTTTAATTAAATCATTAGTTAATTATATTTATTAAACAGTAATTGTTTGTTCGATTTGTTCGAATATTAATAAAAATCATATAATTGTTTATACAAGGTCAAAAGTCTGAGAACAAGTCGAGACTGTAATGGACTGCAAATAAAAAGCAAAGGTGAGTTAATTTCACTCATTTGGATTACCATTTGAATTTAAATAGTTAAATTCAAATTATTGGTTGAATAATTGAATTCACTGGATGTGATATTATATACAATAGTGTGTGTGTGTGTATATATATATATTGGAGTGATTGATTCCCGTATTGTATAGCGGATGAGACCCTATGCGCCCCGCATAATAGCGGATGATCCTTTATACCGCGATATCCCCCTCAAAGTAGGATTGGTATTTTTATATTGTGCTAACGTCTATGGTTGTAGGGAAATATGTTGGAGGGATCCAACTGGATTCCTCAAATTTTTCGAAATTTATTTTCATAATCTGTGATATGACTGATTGATTATCTGTGATTGATTTTATCGTGATTTGAAATATTGAATGCTATGGGTTGACTGAATATATTTTGGGTACATTGAAATATCAAAATATAAAGATTGAATTTTTAAAGGGATTAACAGAGAATTTTTAAGTATATAATTTTAGCTAATTTGGATAAATTTAAAGAACGAAATTGGGAAGGAATAAAAGTTGACTTTTAAATCCTAATAAATAAATTTCGAGTATGGAAAAGAGATTTTTGAAAAAAGGGAGTAAATGAATTTTTAAACTTAAGTGAAATTATTTAAAAAAATAAAGGATTTATTTTTAAATTCAAGGTTTAAAATAGTTTGGGAGAGAAAAGAAGAATTTTGAAAAAAAGTATGAAATTGGTATTTTCAGTTTAAATAAGATTTTAAATCATAATAAAGATGTAAAATTTAAAATGAATAAGTTTTGAAATAAAATTGGTAATTAAAGGAATTTATTTTAAAATGAAGTAAATTTTGGAAATCGATTTGGAAATTGATTAAGTGTTTGGAACTGTGATTTAAAAGGAGGATGCGATTATGGAATTTACAAACTGGGTTTATAAAGTGAAATAAGATATCAGTGGATACTTGGAAGTATAAATTCACGGTTGGAATTTATAAAGGAATGGGTAATTTGTTTCAAAAATAAAAGGGTGGTTTATTTTTAAAAGCGTGGAAAAGAAAATTCACGGGATTGGGACGTAAATTAAATCGGAATAAATAGAGCAGGATTTATAAATGATTAGATGGCTATATTTAAATGGAAAGTGTATTTCCCTGAAAGGCCAAGTATATTTTCAAAGAAAGATTTCCAAGTATAAGTTAGAGGTTTTAAAGTGGTTTTAAAAGAATGTTTTAGAAGGAAATTATTATTTAGTGATTTTGAATTTTAAAAGTAAATATTCATTAAGTTAGTTATAGAAGTGATTATTTTAAAGGTTTAACTACTATTATGATTTAAAAGATAATTATTTAATATTTATACCTTATAGAATAACTTTTATTTTAAATTTAGTTTTGGCTTAAGTTTTACATGAGAAATTATTATAAAATTTCACAACTAATATTTTAAATAAAGTGTTTTAAGTAGTTTTTATTTTAAGTGTTTAAAGTATATATTTTTGAATAAAGTGATTTAAATTATTTCAAAAATCTAAAGTATTAAGACTCGGTGATTTGCAGTGGAAATAAAACAATTGGGTGGAAATTATTTCCGTGAGAAAAAGGTGATTTGAAAACTATTTTCGAAGGGTTGAAATGTGGAAAAATATCTTGTGAAGATATTTTGAAATAAATAATTTGGGAAATTATTAAGGACCGATGGTTGTTTGTGTATGTTATTTGATAGTTAAATAACCGACTATCAATATTGGTCAATGCGCTGATCGTTTCGAAGAGATCGGGATTAATTTTTCGAAAACCACTACGATCCGGTTTGAACATTTTAGTGAGGAAGGCAATAGCTTGGAATCGAAGATGGAGTAGTGAAGTGCAAGGGCTAATCACTACTAATCCCGAGGGTGATTCCAAAATGGATGTAGTAGGAGTAGTGCCGTCGGTTCCGTTCGGACCGGGAACGGACTTGTATGGACGAATGCTATCAGAACATCATCAGGGTGACGATGAGCATTCTAGGTATATGTGTGCTAAAAAGGTAACGCATAGCCTCATGCCTCATCAACCGGGAATGGCTAAAACATGAGAGGTGCAGCAAGACTAAGTGGCTAGCAACCAATTAGGGTCAGGTCATCTCTGTCTTGATGTCCCTTTTATTCGGCTATATGGGTGGTTGCTGATCCCAACTGTGGGGTAATCTTATTCGAACTATCTAGTAAGGGGTAGCTCCGGTCTTGTGTTATAGGGGATCAAGGGGGATCCTCGGTACTCTGATCTAGACTAGGTATTGTGACGGACGATACCCTAGTAGCCCTGCCATTGTATGAAATCCAATCTCCAGTAAGCGCCTATACGGTTTTGATTGTGCCCAACTATTGCTGGAACGTGAGATGCAAGCATTTCAGCTAGATTCGAATTTACTTTCAATAGACACTATTATAATATCAGACAGATTTGATAGAAATGTTTTGGTTATCGTAAGGTAAAACCATGGCATGTTTATTTGTGGCGTGGTCTTACGAGATACCTTTGATTTCAAAGGATTTTGAATACTTTAATAATCCAATTGAGTGTGTTTTCTCACGCTGGTATTCCAGACTGACTCGGGTGTTATTTCACTATAATGCTCGGGTCAGACCGAGTATTATAGAATACGGGAAAGGATGCTGTGGAGCTCAGGAGACGAGCTATATGGAAAGACGTATCACACGTATTGATCTATATATTCCACTGTGTATGATTAACTGCATAGTCAATTTTTGTGAGGACAGGTTATGATGACTGTCCAGTTGTGTGCTACGAATTTTGTTGTACTCTGATGATGTAATGTAAATAACAAATATAGTTCTTTTTGTATATAGATCGGTTATTATCTATTTTATATTGTTCCGCTGCGATTGTGAGATTTTGATATTGTTTTTCCATTTCTTCTTCTACCTCTTTCTTTTTAAACCCAAATGGTTCGTATTTCTGTCCACTTTGAGTTGAACTGTTGGAGAATATTGTTGGTTCAAAGGGGTATGGATTTTCGGGCTGTTACATACACTCTACTCAAATCGTATTTCTTAACTTTCACGGATAGAAACAAGTCTACTTTGTCGGTTGTAGTGTTAAGTACAAGACTCAATATTTTCCATAAACAAGTAAATGCATAAAGCATGATTAACCCTCACAAAGCACGATCAAGTCAAATAAACGACTTTTAATCTCCTTTTTATTTATTTAGTCCTTTATTAAGTAAAACCTCTTTTATTAGTAAAACCCCTTTTATCCAACAAAACTTGTTTTGTTAATCTTTACTTAATTAAACATTTTTTATTAATTAAACTTATTTATTAACTAAACTCATTTATTAATTAAAAACTTAACTTATTTAAATTTGTATATAGATTTAATTTCACTTAAAAGAAAAACACTTGTATTTTTACTATTCGCATATTAACTATTCACGTATACACTTTTCTATACTTCAAAAGTACTCATATACTTAGCTCAGATGGTATAAGTATCTTCATAAATTATTAACAAGATTTACTTTAAAATATAATAAAAGATGCTAAAAACAAATGTTACTAAAACATTGATACTACGCACCCTTTCTCCTTTATAAATTAAACACATACGTTTTTCTATTTATTTATAAACGATATCATATTTGTTACTATCTTAAAATGTTAGTAGTTAAAGATTTAAGTATATTTATAACCATATAACAATAGTTTTCCACTTTAAAATATAATTCAAGGTTTTAAAACAAATGTTACAAAACATTGTTTAATACAAACCGGAAACATTCCATTCTTCAAACGTTATCTCTACGACTTGATTTTAATGATCTAATTGCATTTATAAGGGTGTAAGACAAATATTAAACATTGTTACAATAACCTAAAATTATTCACTTATAATTCTATTTAAAATATTCATTACTTAAGCTATAACTATATTCCAAATTCTATTGCTAATTATATTCCAAATTATATTTCAAATTTTATTTCTAATTGTACTCTTAGTTATAACCTTATTTACATCTTAATTGTAATCTTAATTTCAAATTAATTATAATCTTACATTAATTTAACAAGTTAATATACCATCCCATGACTTTACAAAATCGTTTATTTTAACAAAAGTGTTACAATCCAAATCTTCTGTTATTTATTTATAAAACATTTAACTTATTTTTTTCCAACTTATATACATATTAAAAACCTTTCTGAATTGATATATATACACACCATTAATAAAGAGAATTTAATGAATTGATTTCCAGGCATCCTTTAAAATTTCGAAAATGTGCTACATCCATCAGCGGAATTTCACCCTTGATTGCAACCTCCAGTACCACCCACTTCCCCACCACCCATCAACCGAATTCACTATCAATTTGCTTGAAATAAAAATGATGTGAACATGAAAGTTTTTTGCACTTATTGCAAACATTCGTTCGTAAAATTTTTATAAAACAAAAGGTAAACACTTCTAACTATTAGATGCATGTACGTGCGATTTACACTATATATATTTATGTATATATGTATACCAATTAATTTAGAGATAAATATAAGAACAATTTAAAAGGATATTATATTACACAAGCTTCTATTTATTTTAAATAAATATTTAACTGATTTTCTAAAATTTATATATATATTTAAAAATATTTTAAATTACTTTAAAATACTTATACTATGTTTAAAAAATTATATAAATATTACTTAACAATACTGATTTCATAATTTATTTAAAAACCACAGAAATAATATTTTATAATTTAAAGCCTATGTACTTTAAGAATTCATAGATTATTATTAAAATATATTAATCTTATATTTCTCCAGTAATAGGTATATTTATAGTACTTATTAAAAATACGAATAAGCACTGGGATTTCTTTCGAAGTTAACTTTAAAAATGCATCCATCGCGACCTTTTTGCTTATAACTATTACAATTTTTCCATAATTTCTATAACTTCCGAAATGAATTCCTTTATGTGAAACATACCAAAATATGTGTAATGAACAACCAATAAATATATCCATAAAATATCCACATTTAAACCAATTTAGCATATGTCAAGTACAAGTTTAAAAGTGCGTTTATAGCGACTATTTCGCCTGAAACATTTAGAACACACTGGAAAACATGTAAACAACAAGTGTGGATCATATTACATGTAATAGTGGGTTATAATAGAAAGTATGCTACAATATAAAGTTGTTTGCTTTCAAAAGCAAGAACGAACCCAAAAGCAATAACTTGCACCGTTATCTAATTAATTTAATTTTAACATAACAAAATATTATATATACAACATAAACAAATTCGATGGTGAGTAAATTCACCCAAGCCTATGACAACCAAGATGTACACAATCCCATTATGAGTGCAATGACTAAAATATCATCATGATTGGACTTCGTATGCAAAAGATATTGACTCTATAACATTGGATGAATTAAAATAATTAATTAACTAAATTAACCTTTAATTACCTCTCTAATCCCTTCCCCCTTTCTTCCTAAATTCATTTGGACCTTTGCATGGGCATATGCACACTGAAACAACCCACTAGTCATGTGCTTCTTTTGATGATTTCTTCCTCCACACACGATGAAATCATGAACCATTAATTGCCACATGCTCCTTTTTGCATTCTCTTGCCATCAGACCCACCATGTTGAGCTCCGCATCCCCCATCAAAACAAGACCTGTAGCTAGCTCCATAACTGTTCAAGTGTTCATTTCCTCCATTATCGATTGCACCTTCCCAAACCACCACCATTGCTTTGCTTTCACATGAAAAGTTTGACCCCACCATCGCCTTAACCAAACTCTGCCTCAAACATCGCCAAATGCTAACTTTAGTTCGGCCTCCATGTATGACCATCACCTCGAATGTCATCGAACACAACAATTTTTTCATGGATTTAAATTTCTCCATCCCATGAGTACACAAATCCAACGTTGATGAATTTCATTAACTACAAGTTCGGATTTAATTGTTTGCTCATGGTAGATGTGTTTATTTTCTTCACTATAATAAAAAGAGGTTGAGAGGAGTGGTGAATGAATGTGAGAGCTTATGTATTCATTTACAATAGAATAATTATTATATTTAATTTCTTTTTTTAACCATTTGACATTTCGAGCTTGCACGATGACACAATAGTCCAATCACCATGAAACTTGTCAACGTACATCATTTTATTATTCTAGTCCCATTGACACTAGTTTTGTCCAAATCCAATACAGTGTGCCAAGATGATAATTTCACACATTTCGAGATCGTTTATCGATAAAATGATTTTCTGTCACATTATCAATATTTATTCGGACTGTTTGCTATTGTAAAATAATTTTGAAAAATTTCCTTACCATTATTTATTATTTAAAGGGGTTACCAATGTTATTAAATCAATTTAATCGCATTAATTCATGATTAAAATATTTAAGCTTCAGATATTTAAATACGAAGTATTCGAAATTTTGGATCGTTATGTTCTCCCTCATTTAGAATATTTCATCCTTGAAATTCTAACAAAAGCAGCAAAAGCAAAAACCGCTAATCAATACTTAATAGTATTACAATTATTAGCAAACAAGCTTACGGTTTGCTTAAGTTTTGAAACCTTCTCATCGCACAAGGATGGTAAGCAATCTACTAAGGTGCCTTTCACTCAATAGCCTCAGATTAATATTTAGTCGATTATTTATACTACCACACATAATTCGAAGAGTCGTTTGCCAAATGCTCCATAAGACAATAAATAAAGTATTCAATTATACCAAAGCCCATACGATGTACATATGTCATCCATATGCAATATCAATCTGATCACTTACTCCATCACATGGATTTCACTTTCAAACTAGTATAGATCACCTGACCTCTCTAGTGCGGACCCCAATCTACTTTCTTGATTAGACACCTCCATTCTCCTTACACTATGTACTATGATATAGAACTTCATAATCATGCCAAGAATCGATATCAAGTGTTTCCCATCTAGAATTGAGTGAAACGTCCTTGTTTGCACGGACTTAAACCACCTCGAAATCATGTACTCGAATCCAAGATCGAGACTGCCATGCAAATAAAATGATCTACGTATAACATACATACTTTATCCCACTTGTTTCTTAACTACACCAAATTATATTTTAATTCACATTTATTTATTTAATTTTAACAAATAATATTTCTCATTTAATACTAAAATCATTATAAACCATTACATAAAACATCAGTTAAGTTTATAACATTTTATAAATACTTATCTTTACTTATGAAATATTCCGTTAAAGCAAAATTTTATTTAAAAACATTACAGGACTTAAACTTATTACTCATATAACACTCCCCTACAACAAAAGAGTATATACAAAAATTCATATTTACAATTCAATACTTATTCAAATTTTACTACCTTTTTAATTTAAGAGTTATAAAAATTCATCTTTTATAATTCAATATCTAACTTCAATATCAATTCTCACGTTTTCAACTATATAAAATTATCGAAAATTCTATTCTATTTCAACAAATAAAAACTACCAAACGATATATCGTAATAAGATGCACAAGCCAATCTATCCTAATGCATATGATACATGTGTCCATAAAATAGCTTAATGAAAAAACTTTTATTCAACTATTAAATTTTTTTAAGGAGAAATATTGAACTAAACACTGGATTTCATTTCAACTTATTTGAAATTATAATGTATACATATGTCTTTTCTATATTAAATCATAATTTTGAGACTTAAAACAAAAATTTGTTTTACAAAAAAAGCTCTGTAGAAAACTACTATGGTAGCATCCTCCACTTAGAAACTCGAAAATGAATGCCGAGAATGCTACAATCATCACCGGAATTATTTTCCAAGGACAAAAGTGAATTTTGTACTTTCTGTTTTCTTTAAGATCCCCTTTTGAAATATTTCTATTCATAAATACTTTTAAATACTATTATTATTTTCTCAAATCCTTGAAAAACAACTTTCAAACCACCGGGATTTAAGTTGTCCAATTCTTTGTTTAAATCTTTTATTTAAAAACCATATTTTTTAAACAAGGCTAGCCGGCTTTATAATAGGCTGTTTACTTAAAAAAAATTAATAGGTGTTCAACATATGAGTCGGAACAGCTAAAAAAGAGAAAGGAAGCATAGGAGATTGTAAAAATACCAATATTACTATAATAAAATAAGCTAGCACCCTTAGAAAAGGAGGATCCACCGCCATCCCTGTAACGTGATAATATTCCGTGAAAACAACAACTAAGGAAGGAACATAGACATCAAAATAAGAGCAGTAGTTATACTTCCTATCCCAAGCACCATACGCCAAAATTTTCTTATTTCCCTCACTCAGTTCACCTTGCATGAAAAGTGAAAAGTCTTCATCCACCTCTTGATAATAGAGCCGTCTCTTCTCACCCTCTTTTATAAACCCTTATATATCTACTTTCGTATATAAATCATTTTTGCAAATATTTATTTCAAAATAACCTACCTTTATTTTAGATTATAATAAACAACTTTTATTAAAATTAATTTTAATCCAACACTGCCATCGAACGCCTTATAATGAAAATGTGAAACTTAATTCACAAGGTGTTCATTTCAATGTTCCCACAATCATCATCTACCCGACCCATGTCGTAAAAGGATAAAACTGCTCATAAACTAGTCGAGTATAAATCAATAATCAGCAAATAATTGTCAATGCTCATAAATAGGCTGAGCATAACTAATCAATCAACAAACGATAACAACGCTTGTAAAACTAGGTGATTAAATTAAACTAATAATTCAACACATGCTAATAATTCTCATAAACTAGTCGAGCATGTCAAATCATTCTATAAATGATATGAATTCTCATAAAATAATAGAGCATGGTTAAACCAATTAATAAGGGGTAATGAATGAACATCATTAATCCCTAGATTAATTGAACTACATTATCATGCTTAACTTATATAAGTTACCTAATATAAGCGCTTTTAATTTTCGTTGTTGTAATTACCTTTAAGGCATACATTTATAACAAATACAGATGTGCTTTTATATGTGTAATACGCTCAACTCATCCAGAGCATTCCATTACCCTATCTCCTAATAAGTTATACCCAACCAAGGATAAGGTTCTTGCTTAACCTTCAGCTCCGACACCACACTATGATGTCCGCCTTTTCGACCCTCGAATGTCAACACTAATACATCCATGGTATTCACATGCCAAGTACCCAAGTTATGAAAAGATAGAATGTTAGGGTAAAGAAAAAGAAGAAAAGAAAATGAAAGGTAAAAGGAAAAAGAAAAAGAAAAAGAAAGAGGAGAATAAAATCATCAAAATTTCATAGTGGAATGATCACAAATAATATTAAAAGAGAATACACAAAGCTACTCTAATATACATAGTATTTAAGATTTACTAATCAAATTACTATCATTAGCCTAAATAGTATATCAGGTGGTCCTTATTATTGATGATATATATATATACACACATAAAGTAACGTAGTAGAAATAAGAATACTACTGTATGTAAACATTCAACTTCTCACCGAGAGCTTAGTAAACATCAATTAAAACCTGCCTTTCTCAAACTACTCAAATGATCACATGAAGAATTTAGGAAAAACAAAATCCGTATATCAGACATAAGTCTGGTGTGAGAAACTCAAGAAATATATGTATAACATATAACAACACCAATAATAGTTATCCCCTTAAAAGAGCCATACCATCTAGTAAGTACATATTGCGATATAATAGATAATGTCTAGTGTGAAGAATATAAATCAGAAAGTAGTTGTGATGCTTATATTGGTCACACCATAATATTTCAATAGGTATATAATCAAAATCGCAATAGCACGTTTGCATAATGAATTTTCCATGGAGATCTCTCCCTGTAAATTGTCGACCAATCACCTCTGACAAGGATCAAAACTACCTTCAAGCGTTGCATGCCTCTATATAAAATATAGCATAAGGTAAACACAACTGGCCCATGTCCAAATGAGCGAAGTTGAACAATGTGGTACCTAAGTATCAACAACTCCTAAAACAACATATCGATAAGCATACTATAGATATGTAGTTGACATACCCCTAACAAGGTTAGCTAAACCTAGGATTATACATCCGATTGTATTTAGTCATTTTTCAATGGTGAGTTCTTGTTCAGCATCTCAACACATGAGTAATCATAACTTGTACAAATCACAAGGCCCCAAATGGAATCAAGCATCTTGAACAAATCCACTTCCAAGAGATAGAACATGTACCTCAGGTCTTTAATGGTTTTTGATAAGTAACACATTTATCAGTTCCGGTCACTTCAAGACTAAATCGACGAATTTCCTAGGTTAAATTGGTCATGTTCAATGAGAATGATAATGATCATGTAACGACCCAGAAATTCAATAATTTGAATTTGGAATATTTAATTTAAATTAAATATTAAAAGTTAAATAACTTGAATTTCAAATATAGTGATTTATTTGATAAGTAAATTGTTGAATTTAATATTGGAACTGTTTAAATAATTGAACCTTTGATTTAATATGAACGAAAATGATTTCAAAAGTTGATTTAAATTCTATTTGAATGAGAAGGAGGTTAGTGAACATTTAAATTTGATTTAAAAGTGAATAAATTGATTTTGGGAATTATTCGTTTTAATTAACGAGTAAAAATAGCCTTTTTGGGCACTGTCTTGGATTTCGACGAAACTAGTTTCATTTTATCCGTAATAGTGAATTATAGCATGCTACTGAATTTCGTGGCGATTGGACGTATCGCTTGATCGTGCGAGTTCGAAATATTTATAAAGGAATTTAAATTAAAGTAATTCGATTTGAAAAGCTATCTTCTGTATATAATGGAATTGGCTTCCGATATATATTCCATTGTGTTTAGAATATGATATAACATATAGAACGCCAGGTGGAAAGCTTCGTTTGGAGTTTGAAATTTTCACGGATGAATAGTGCCGAGTTTATTTTATATAAATAGCCCCTAACCTTGTTCCATTTGCAAACAAAACCCTAAACCAAATTTTCAACCGCCATTAAACTAGACGATCCAATGGCCATCATCGATTGGAGCCTCTAGGGACCGAATTAGCCTTCAGTTTCAACTAGAGAAATGTAGAGAGCGACCATACGTACTTTTTCATCGGTTGGATCGAGCTATCGTTGCCCGACATGGCCGAAATCTCCCTTCATTCATAGCGGGTTTATGTGTTTCGATGAGGAGATTGTATGGGCGCATGAGGCCAGGAGCAGCGATGGGAGGTGCAGTGCGGCTGCGCTTGGCAGGGGAGGGGGTCTCAGGCGGCGGTCAGCGGTGTTCGTTTCGGGCTCACGCGATTTTGAGCAAAAAAGGCGGGCCTGGGATACTCATGCAAACGAGCAGAGAAAGGGAGATGGAGTAATAGGGTTAGCTTAAATTATTTTAGTTTAAGTTAATTTGATATTAATTATATCGAATTTTAATAAATTCATTAGTTTCTCGTACAAGGTCCATTTCGAGCGCGGCAAGTTACGCTACGTTCGTATTAGCAAGCACTACACTATGGAGTTGGATTAGATGAATTTTGATCTAGTTGGAATTTTGGGTTAGAACTGAAGTCCGTTCAATTTTAATTCAAACAGAATGTTTGGTGACTATCAAAATCAAAGTGAATTAATCTCACCTTTTTGGTTAATCAAAAAATTTATATAGTAAAGAATATTATTTTTTTGATGTTTGGATATTTATTTTTGATCGTTATTGACTGTTTGGATAATATACTATATTTATTAGTTGGATTAGATATATCCCATCTATTGGAGTGGATGAGATCCTGGTACGTTCCCATGTAAGAGCGAATGACCCTTTGTGTTAGCGCCAAAATTGGTCACTAACACCCAGAAGTAGTGAAAGTACCAGTGTATGTACACAGATCCTCAATATCCACATACATATCTCAGATCCAGATTAAGTAGGGAACATAAATGAAGAAACTAACAAAATTAAAATGAAAGAAAGAAGAAAAGAATACAAGGTTAATAGTGGTTCGGAAATCCAACCTACGTCCACTTTGAATCGATCCTTTTTATTCCTTTTTTATCGAGATTCCAATTACAATCCTATGAAATCAGTAAACAAAGTAGCAGAGTTTCACTAGGGAAGAAGAAGCAGATCCCCCTTTTATTTTCTATAGGACTCCTATTTATAGGTGTAGATCCGAAAATATCCGTCTCAAAACCTGGAATGCCTCTTCTCTTGCGCAGATATAGCCACCATATCGATCCAGAGCAATTTTGGATCGATTCGTGTTCACTTCTATCAATCCAAAAGTGGTCCAATCGAGTTGAGATAGAACATGGAGGTCCTCGAGTGCATCAGGAATCTTCTTTGAAAATTTCGTAGCATTTGCTCTTGTAGATGTTGAGTTATGACCGATGCAAGTTGTAGTTTGCATGAAGGATGAATGGTTTGCATCAATCAGCTCGCCTCAATCTACTTCGTATCCATTCTATTTCGTATCCGTCGATTCCATATCCATAGCCATAGCCTTCACATCGATCCGAACTTCACGTGCTCTGATCCATATCCTTTGCTCCATATTGATAGCTTCCTTAGTATCCATTGATACGAAGTACAAAGCCTTCGTAACCATCAATGTTTCATATCCATTGGCATGTGCTTCTTTGTATCCATATTCTGTGCCTTTGTTTATATCCATCGATTCAAGTCCGTGTGTCCTTGCCTGCTTCGTATCGATCCATGTCTGCTGCCTCCTTCGTATCGATCAATAAGTGATCGACACAAAATGTCCATTAGAGTCCCTAAAACCGCTGCTCACTATTCGTATCGATCCCAGCCTTGATCAATGAGAAGTAGTTGCGTTCTTCCACGTCCAACCAAACTAATGCGCATTCCATCAATGAAAAACATATCGGTTTGAAGCATGTCGTCGTTTCCATCCTGATCGATACGAAACATCGATTCAAAACTGCTTTCCTTGAATTTTGATCCACCCATACCTCGAGCATACAAACTCCAATTGACCTGAAATTTGAAATGTAGCATTTCCTAACCTTGTTCATCATTCCCAATCGATCCTGTCTTGATTGGAGCTCGGACAAGTTTTGATGGTATCGACCATAGCTTTGTTTCCAATCGATCTCTAATACTAATTTCCATCCTTTTTAGCCTATTTATTGATATTCCAGCCTTGACCAAAAGGCCGGATAACACTTTGTATATGAATCTCGCCTCAAAGAGGTTGATTTATATTTTTATGATTATATGTTGTATGTGATGTAAGGGGACATGTTGAGGGATCCAACAGGATTCCTCATAACGTTGATATTATTTTCATACAAGTAGTGATATATGACTGGTTGAATGCCATATTGATGACATGGATATGCTTTTTCTTAATTAGTGCTTTAGTAGCACTAGGCTTTAATGTTGGTATTTTGAAGTATTAAAAATGAGGATTTTGATGTAAAAAGGATTTCGAAGTGGTTTTCAAAGTATATGTGTTTTAATGATTTTTAAATTATTAAAAGGAGTGGATTTGTTTTAAAAAAATTTTTTTAGGATTTTTGATGTTATAAAAGTGTAGTTTTGAGAAATACTTTGATTTAGGATTTTTGAATAAGTTTGTAAAAAAGGATTTGTAGAAGCAATATTTTTTAAAGTAAAGAAATATATATATAATTCAAATTTATTTATATTTTTTAAATGGATTTGAAGTTGTTGCGTAAAAGGATTTTATAAATAAATTTGATTAATAAATAAATGGATCTATAAGTGGATTTTGATAGTAAAATTAGTTTATAAAGAATGGGTTTATAAGTAGAACTTTGTAAGTAACGAAATTTTATGAAACAGAAGTTTTATAAAATCGAAAGGAGATTTATAAAAATATTTTTATAAATATGGAAACGAATTGGTTGAAGAATTAAAAATAAATTTTTATCAAGGATATATATTATTTTAAAGTTGGTTAATATTGCTTAAAGTTGTTTATAAATATTTAAATAATTTCAAAAGGTAATTATTTAAATTATTAACATTGTTGAAATTAATAATAATGATTATTAATAATATTTTTAGTAAGTTATTTTTTATATTTATATGGTAAAGATTAACGATTGTTTTATCCATAATGGTCTGAACTATTAGTTATTATTTTTAAGAGGTTAAAAGTTAATAATTTTTTATTTATTTATGATGATTATTATGAATAAACATTATTATATAGTAGCGTTTTACCGAAAGAGATTTGGACTTATTTATGATGTTTTCAAGTTTCATGAATATAGTTTTGTAAATGAACTTTGGTTTTTATAAGAAGAGCTTATAAACTGGTTTGAAGATTTAAAGGGAGATTATTTACAAGGTAAAGAGATTTATAAATAAATGGATATTTATAAATGAGTTTTAGAAATGGATTTATAGATTCATAAATTGGAATTTATAAATAATTGCATGGTTTTATAGAGGTTTAGAAATGACTTGAGGAATAATTTACAAATGGTTTTAGAAATTTATAATGGAGTTTATAAATTGATTTTAGAATTTGGTAAAAAAGAGATCTTTCTCAGTGTTGGGCAAATATACTTATACCGTTGAGATAAGCTTATGGATATTTTCTAAGCATTGAAAATAAAAGCGTTTGTGAATATATCTTTGTACAAGTATTTTGATATAAGTATTTACAATATGGTTTTAATTAATGAAAAGTTTAATTAAGGAGGCTTAGTATTGCTTGGTGCTTAACCAAATGTTGGTTTTCCCCATGGAATAATTCCTTGATTTGAATGTTTGTTTTTCGATTGTTAAATAACTGACTATTAGAACTTAGCCTCAAATGTAACTTTGGAAATATCTGGGAGGAACACGTTAGTTATATGGCAAAATCATCTCCGATGATGTTGTATAAATCTCGTTTCGTTCTTCTAGGACAATGATAAGGAAATATGTCCATTAACGGTTAGGAGTTGATCTTCGATCTTACCTTTGATTGTTTATTTCCTAAAGAACCAAGGTTGAGTTTACCAAGAATTATCAAAAGTTATTTCGAAGAGACCGGGATCAGATATATTATTCGAAAACCTATTCGATCCAACTCAGGCATTCGAAGTGAAGACAACTTGAAGATGATGGAATGGGACATAAAGCTCTCAATCGTTTCGTTTAGTCCCAGAACGAACTGTATGGATGAATGCTGATGTTGGATTGTTGCCAGGAGGGAAATGTTTGCATTCCAAGTGGGAAGTGTTATATAAATGGTAAGAGCTTGGCCTCTTCGAGCCTCATAGCCAGGAAATTAATAAAGCAGGGACGTGTGGCAGAGCTAAATGAGTTGCACCCAAGTGGGGTTGATCATCCCAAGTCTTGAGTGATATTCATGTACGCTTGGAGATCCCATTGTGTGGTTGTTAATTGCAACCAAGGGATGATCATATTCGGTGCTGCTCAAGAAAGGAGTAGTGCCAATCCTAAGTAGCAGAGGTGCAACGTGCTGTAGCCTCCCATACATTTTATCTAGAGGTGTACAGATTCGGTGGGTAGAACCAAACCCTTTCATAGGTTGAATCCATTCTCCAATACGAGCCTTCGGTTTTGGTTTAGAACCTAGTATGTTGGAATTTAATTAATGTAATAATTTCGGCTATGATAAATAAGTACTTGTAAATTAGACACTATTATAATATCAGATGATTTCATATGAAATGTTTTGGTTATCGTTAGGTAAAAACTCGTCCGCGTTTATGTGCGGTTTGGTCTTATGAGATAATTTTGATTTTTGAAAGGTTTTTATAATTTTAAAATCCAGTTCGGTGTGTTTTCTCATGCTGGTTTTCCAGACTGACTAGAATGTTTTTTATTATAATGATCGGGTCAGGCCAAGCATATTTGTAGATTGTTTTGCGGTGCATTGAAGTTCAGGAGCCAGGTTGGAGGTCTTCAAGGCGTATTCACGTGCATGTATATTTTCTGCTGCTTTGTTGTTGAAATTATCAAAAATCCTATGATACGATGTTATAATTGTCCGGGCTGATAATTTCTATTGTTGATGGATGTATGTATATAGCAGATTCTATTTTGTAAAAATCATTGATAATATATTATATTATATTGTATTATATGTTGTTCCGCTGCGGTTGTGAGATTCTATGTTGTTTTTAGTTTCTTTTCTCTTCTTCTTCTCTTCTCTTCTTCTTTCTTCTTTCTTTCCCTTAACTATCCGTATTTCTGTTTGATTTAGGTTGGACATGTGTGGCTTATTGTTAGCTTAAATTGTATGGAAAATCGGGTCGTTGCACGTGGTATCAGAGCTTAGGCTTTAGTGGAAATTTACTCATTTGAGATAGGGTAAGCAAGACCCTAGGATGAGTTTAAGTGTATATATATGAGCGTGTATTTGTTAGTGATACAAAAATGTTTTATACTGTGTTAATTCATCTATTGAGTGGCTTATGAATTCTGGTTGGTATGTGGGATGCCACGATATCGATAGGGGTTTCTAAATGCTTAAAAATGCAAACCAACACAATATTGTTTTAAAAGTGGGAAAATGGAATAATTTTACCTATATTTTATATATGAAGGAAAAAAAATTCAGAAATTATTATGAGCTATATATGGCATGTTTGGATGTTAATGGATGATAATATTTGATTATTATCAGTTATTGTTCTAATAAATGTTGTTATTGTTATAATCTAACAAAGATAAACAATTGTAAATTGAGTTATATAAGACAATAATTTATAAGTATGAATTATAGAGAATTGATTATACTTAAATAATGAACAGTTGTGAAATAAATTACGTAAGAAGTGAGAGTTTATAAATATGATTTATAAATGTGATTTATAAATGGAAAGGAAATGAAAATTTCTTAATTATATTTATAAATATGATTTATTAATGAAAACAAGTTTAAAATAAGAAGTTTGAGAACTTAAAATCTATTGATTTTGAAATTGTATGTCGAAAAACTTAAGAAAAATAATAACAGTAATATTTTTGAAAATAATTGGCTGGAAATATTTTAAAATGGGATTTAAAGAAATAGAAAGCACTGAACTCACTATATTCGCTGGAAATTAATTCTGGTGATGACTGCAGCATCATCGGCATCCATTTTGAGTTTCTATGTGATGGACTGCTACCTGAGTAGTTTACTATTTAAGTTTTGTTTTATAAAATAAATTTGTTTAGATTCCAGAGGTGTAATTTGACATATAAGGAGTTATGTATATATATAATTTCAAAATGATTTAAAATAAAACTGGGTGTTGAAAACCTGAAATTTTACCTAAATGTTTTGAGAAAACTTAGGATAATAACTTTTTGAACTTGGAAGATGCTGTCGATAAGAAATCAGTTTGTAGAACTTATAGATTTTGAAAATTAGCAAGTTAAAACAAATTTTAATTTTTTTAAATACAAATGTTAAGCAAAGTAAATTTGATTATGATATGAAATTTAACTTAAGTTAAGTAAATTAATTTTTAAATGAAATTTAACTAAAGCCAAGTTTAATAAAAATATGAAATAAATTAGTAAAGTGAAATAGTAAAATGAATTGAATTGAGCTAATGAAATGAACTAGTTACTTGAATATGTTTTAAAATGTTGTTTGCTAGGAATAAATATTAACTTGAATTAAATTGAAAAATAAACATTAGAATGTGGTATAAAATGTTTATAAAGAACTTAAGTAAAATTTTGATACAAGTATTAAAAAAATACTAAGTGAGAGGAAAAAGGGATACAACAAAATTTAACTTACAAAGAGTTAAAATAAAATGGTTTTTAAAATAATCCATAAATAAATTATATATGGAATGGAATGTTATTAAACATAATGTGAATAACTGGATATGAAACAATGAATGTAAATGGATCGACCGTAAATAAGTGAATGTAAATGGTTGAATGGAAGTAAACTGAAATAAATACATAAGTTGTACGTATATTATTTTATTCGCATAACTGTTTGATCCAGATCCGAGTATACTATTTCGAGGTGATTTATACCGATCCAAGTTAGGATTTTTCACTCCATTTCTTGACGACGAGCCCTAGATATTGATTTTTGTTGATCCGGATGTTCTCTATCATCGTATATGGCTATGCAAGAAGAATGGCAGTTTCTGATCAATGATCCGAATCTGAGTCCGCACTAGAGTGGTCATGTGAACGATACTAATTTGAAAGTGAAATTGTATGATCAAGTGAGCATTCAGTTATGGTTTTGCGTATGGATGACATATGTACATCATATAAGTTCTAATATATTAAATGTTGACATTGGAAAATGAAAGTTAATATGATTACGAATTAATTGGAGGAATATCAATTGTTTGATGGTTTCTCTTGTTGCATTCCCTACATTTGCATATATCTGTTGTATTAATATACGTAATATATTAATATTACCTTTCATATGTTCTCATTGTTTGTTGAGTGTTTAATAGGTGCGAATGGCGTATGCTTGCATTTGAAGCCCGCTTTCTCACTGTATTGATTGTATATGCTTGCAAATGCTAAAATAAGGTACACGTCTCGGATTACGTATTGTGCTTTTATATTTTTCCCCTTGGGATGCCTCATCCTCGAAGATGAGATGTATATTTGTGATTTTATATATATATATATATATATATATATATATATATATATATATATATATATTATAAACTTTTACGGTCGAGTCGTGCAAAGGAGACGCTGGCAAAAAAATTCTAAAAATTTAAGACGTTAGAATTTTTTTGAGAATTTTGCGAAATTTATTTTGTAACTTAAAATTTTAATTTTGCTTTTATAACTTGGAAGTGTATTAGTTATTAGCTATCAATGAATTTAAAGACTTAGAAAAATTTGGCAATCCATTTTAACTAATTATTTTTGAATTGTTATTGGGTTTAGAGCATTTTTCTTACATGATAATTTCGAGGATGGAATTCTTTTTAAGGGGAGAAGAATGTAACGACCTAGAAATTCAGTTATTTGAATTTGGAATATTCAATTTAATTAAATATAAAAAAGTTAATTTTAAAAGTTAAATAACTTGATTTTCAAATATATTAAATTGTTGAATTTACTATTGGAATTATTTAAATAACTAAATCATGGATTTAATATGAACGAAAATAACTTTAAAATTTGATTTAAATTCGATTTGAATGATAAGTAGGTTAATGAATTTTTAAATTTGATTTAAAAGTGAATAAATTGGTTTTGGGGATTACTCATTTTAATTAACGAGTAAAAATAGTCTTTTTGGGCACTGTCTCGAATTTTGACTAAACCAGTTTCATTCGAGCGTGATAGTAAATTATAGTATGCTATCAAATTTCATAGCCATTGGTCGTATCGCTTGATCATGCGTGTTCAAAACGCGTAGAAATTAATTAAAGGAATTTAAATTAAAATAATTCGATTTGAAAAGCTACATTCTATCTATGATTGAATTGGTTTCCAATGTATATTCCATTGTATTCGCAATAGGCGTATAACATATAGAACGTCAGGCGGCATGCTTCGTTTGGAGTTTGAAATTTTCACAAATAAATAATGCCAAGTTTATTTTCTATAAATAGCCCCTAACCTTCTTCCATTTGTAAACAAAACCCTAACCTAGTTTACTGCCGCCATTAAACTAAACAATCTGATGGCCATCGTCGATTGGAGCCACTAGGGACCAAATTAGCCTTCGACTTCAACTAAAGAAATGTATAGAGCGACCATACGAACTTGTTCAACGGTTGGATCGAGCTATCGTCAGTCAACATGGCCGAAATCTCCCTCCATTCGTAGCAGGTTCATGGGTTTCGGTGAGAAGATTATACACGCATGCACGAGGCCAGGCGCGACGATGGGAGGCGGAGCGTGGCGGGACAGGGGGTTCAGACAGTGGTCGGCGGCGTTCATTCTGGGCACGTGCGATTTTGAGAAAATAAAACAAAAATGCGGGCCTGGGATACATAAGCAAACGAGCAAAGAGAGGGAGATAGAGGAATAAGGTTAGTTTAAATTATTTTAGTCTAAGTTAACTTAATATTAATTATATCGAATGTTAATAAAATTCTTTACTTTCTCGTACGAGGTCTGTTTCGAGAAAGGCAAGACGCGCTGCATTCGTATCAGCAAGCACTATGTTGTAGAGTTGGATTGGATGAATTTGGAGCTAGTTGGAATTTTGTGTTATAATTAAACGTCCGTTCAATTTCAATTCATTCAATTTTAATTCAAAACAGAACGTTTGGCGACTATTAAAATCCAAGTGAGTTAATCTCACCTTTTTGGTTAATAAAAAAAATTGATAAAGTCAATAAATATTTTTTATTAGATATTTGGACATTTAGTTCTCATCTTTATTGATTGTTTGGATAATTTACTTTATTTATTAGTTGGATTGGATATATTTCTGTCTATTGGAGCGAATGAAACTTTATTACGTTCTCATGTAAGAGTGGATGAACCTTTGTATATGGATCCTGCCTCGAAGCGGTTGATTTATATTTTTATGATTATATACTTTGTGTGATGCAGGGGAACAGGTAGGAGGGATCCAATAGGATTCCTCGTAATATTGATTTTAATTTTTTATATATAGTGATATACGACTAGTTGAATGCCATATTGGTGACATGAATATGATTTTACTTAATTAGTGCTTTAGTAGCACTAGGCCTTAATTTTGGTACTTTGAACTGATGATTTTGATGTAAATAGGATTTCAAAGTGACTTTTCAAACTGTATATGTTTTTAATGATTTTAAATTATTAAAAGGAAAGGACTTGTTTTTTAAAAAACAAATAAAAAGTTAGGATTTTTGATGTTATAAAAGTATAGTTTTGAGAAATACTTTGATTTGGGATTTTTGAATATCTCCACTACTAATAAAGGAAATTCGTTGAACTAATTTACTCGGTGTCTTTTTGAAATTCCAAAAATGCCCCTGCTTTCCATTTACATGTCTACGCTCATACGGTTACTACCATATGAATTTTTTTTTCAATTTTTATAACTAATAGCTCAAACAAAATATCAACGCATACAATAATACAGACAACTCATGTGCGAAGCACGAGCTGATACTACTGTTTATAAAATGGATTTATAGAAGTAGTATTTTTTAAATAAAGAAATAGATTCATAATCAAAATTTATAAATATGTTGTAAATGAATTTGAAGTTGTTGGGTAAATGGATTTTATAAATAAATTTGATAAATAAAGATATGGATTTATAAGTGGATTTTGATAGTAAAATTAGTTGATAAAGAATGGATTTATAAATAGAACTTTGTAAATAAAGGAATTTTATGTAAAAGAAGTTTTATAAAACTGAAAGGAGATTTATAAAAATATTTTTATAAATATGGAAATGACTGGGTTGAAGAATTAAAAACGAATTTTTATTAAGGAAATATATATCATTTTAAAGTTGGCTAATATTGCTTAAAGTTGTTTATAAATATTTAAATAATTTTGGAAGGTTAATTATTTAAATTATTAATATGGTTGAAATTAATAATAATGATTATTAATAATAATTTTGTTAAGTTATTATCATTATTTATATGGTAAAGATTAACGATTGTTTTATCCATAATGGTCTGAATTATTCGATATTAGTTTTAAGAGGTTAAAAGTTAATAATTGTTATTTATTTATGATGTTTATTATGAATAAACATTATTATATAGTAGCGTCTTGCAGAAAGTGGTCAGGACTTGTTTATTATGTTTTCAAGATTCATGAACATAGTTTTGTAAACAGACATGGGTTTTTATAAGAAGAGCTTATAAACTGGTTTGAAGATTTGAAGGGAATTACTTACAAGGTAAAGAGGTTTATAAATAAATGGATATTTATAAATGAGTTTTAGAAATGGATTTATAGATTCATAAAATGGAATTTATAAATAATTGCATGGTTTTATAGCGATTCAAAAATGACTTGAGGAATAATTTATAAATGGTTTTAGATATTTATAATGGATTTTATAAATGATTTTTGAATTTGGTAAAATGGAAATCTTTCTCAGTGTTTGGAAAATATACTTATACCATTGAGATAAGTATACGGTTATTTTCTAAGCATTGAAAATAGAAGGGTTTGTGAATATATCTTTGCAAAAGTATTTTGATACAAGTATTTACAAGTTGGTTTTAATTAATGAAAAGTTTAATTAAGGAGGATTAGTGTTGCTTGGTGCTTAACCAAATGTTGGTTTTCCCTGCGGAACAAATCCTTGATTTGAATGTTTGTTATTTGATAGTTAAATAACCGACTATCAAAATTTGGTCCTAAATGTAATTTTAGAAATATCTAGGAGAAACACATTAGTTATATGACAAAATCATCTTCGGTGATGTTGTAATGTGCTTGTAAATCTCATTTTATTCTTTTAAGACAATGATAAGGAAATCCATCCATTAATGGTTAGGAGGTGATCTCCGATCTACCTTTGGCTTTTTATTTCCTAAAGAACCAGGGTTGAGTTTATTGAGAATTATCGAAGGTTGTTTCGTAGAGACCAAGATTGGATATGTTATTCGAAACCCACTTCAATCCAACTCAAGCGTTCGAAGTGAAGACAAATTAAAGATAATGGAGTTGGAGACGGAGCTATCAATTATTTCGTTCAGTCCTAGAATGAACTTGTATGGATAAATGCTAATATTGCATTATTTCCTAGAGGACAGTGTTAGGTACAGAGAATAATGGCCTACGATTTTTGTTTGATGATAACAAACATGTATATATATATATATATTTGTTTAAATGTATTTTTTATTATACTATTTTATTTGGTTTTAAACTCTATTCCAGCTTGTTTCCAGCATCTGAATTATTTGCAAAATAAACACCGATGCAGTAAAATTGAAAAAGAAATATTTTGTAGTGTACAATAAAAGTGTGCGTTTGAAAATATTGTTTGTCTCAGTTATTTAGGTTATTCGTCGTCATTTATTTCTAAACCAACTTACACGAACAACTTGTGACATGCACAGTGTATCACTGTACATGCCAATGGCCGTGCACACCAATATACACTCGATAAAATTGCAGGGACAGGTGAGCACAAGGTCAAATCCAACCAAATGGTAGATTCAACTCAGGTGCAATACAAAAATAAAAATAGAACGACAAAGTACAAGTTTCAACGGTCAGTCAACATGATCGAAAATGAAAATAGACTATAAGGTAGGTTTAAGTATAAGTGCACTCAAGAAGGCACCAGCATAAATGCATGAACACACATATATCAGTTCAGACACATATGGTCAGAAAACACTCAGACTCTACATGGATTCAACGTAGAACCAAGAACTGAAAGAAATCAGTACAACCAAACCAATGGCATAGGTACATGGTATACACAAGTGGTTCTAGTCAAATACAAGACAAAAGCATGTTCAAATGATATGGTTAGAGTAGTGGTAGCATACATGTGAAGATCAACACAATGTAACAAGCAATAGAACTTCAAGTACAAGGCTGAATACAAGTACTCAAGTTCAGTTACAACAAGACTTCAATAAACACAAACACTCACTACATCAAAAGCTAACCAAGCCAACAACACAAATGCAGGACTAAACCAGTGGAGTGTTTCAGACTCAAGTAATCATAGAACCAAGCATAAAAGACATGTACAAGTTCATATACACAAACTCAAAGCATTACAAGGAGCCAAACTTGGAACCAAACCAGTCAACATGAAGACACAGATGCACAAGAAAAAGATGACAACCAGATGCATGGAGACCATTCAAACTCCAAATAAGAATCAAGCTACAACATACATATATACATGTATGTTCACACATGTATATACACAGTGCATACATATGAAACAAAGACTCAATCCAAATCAGTCACACTGCAACATGAACCAGAACCAAACAGTAATGAAAA
Organism: Allium cepa; assembly: GCA_030765085.1. Classification (NCBI taxonomy): domain Eukaryota; kingdom Viridiplantae; phylum Streptophyta; class Magnoliopsida; order Asparagales; family Amaryllidaceae; genus Allium; species Allium cepa. Next base: position 9,992,000 of record CM060941.1, read on the forward strand.
AAATTGTACCCAACTTCAAGAGCTACAGAGAACACATAATAGTACAAGACAGAAGGACAAAGATTTCAAAATGCACAAGAATCAGGCTCACAAACACATATCAGTTCATATAGATATGCAAGCAGTGCAACCCGAAGAAAATGCAAAGCTATGCCAGAGAATCACTTCAGACTATCATATGAAAATGAAAGCAAGCAAGTGGATACTTCAACAACCACAGCCTCCACCAAACAAGTGTACACAAGACTACCAACCCAGTTAAATGAACTACAAATCAGACTCAACCAACAAACAACAAGCAATTTTACATGAATTGACACACATATTCAAAAATTATAAAACAATAAAGCAGTTACATGAGTCACGATACAACTACTGATGCAAGAAAGCAGTCGAAACAAAGTCACGGTTCAAAAGAGAATGTAATAGTAGTTAACAAAATTCAAAATGCTAAAGTCAAAGCCGATAACGTGAATTGAAGAAGTCATAGTGCCATCAAAGATTGGAACAGAGGTAATAACATGTATTAACAAGTTACTCCCCGAAGTCATAGGAAGTGAAACAAAGAAAGTCTCGAAAATTCGAGTTATAATGAACAATTCAAGGCCGAAATAAATGAAGTAAATTCAAAGTCATGGAGCAACACGTATGGGATGAACGATTCAGAATAAATCATAAGCGCTCATGCAAAATTGAATGAACAAGTGCAAATCACGAAGAATTCAAAGAAAAATATACGGACGTATATATAGAGTGTCGTTCCCTATAAAATCCCAAGCATCATAATTGGCAAAAATTCATTCAAGTTCAAGCAAATACCAGAGTTAGCTAAATCATGAACAAATTTATAACTCAATTGAAGTCGAGCAAAGTCAAAATCGAACAAGAAAATCACATAACAAATCATAGCTTTCAAGCTCGACAAAACTTAAACCGCCGTGAATTATCTAGGCCGAGGAATCGATTGGGAAGGCAACTCAAATCATCACTGAAATCGATCAATTTTGAGTCGGAGCTTCAATCAAACAAACCCTAGTTTTTAGAAGAGGAACAAAGAAAGCATTGGCCACGAAATTAATAAAAGGGAGATGTCTCTTTGGTTTAAAATTAACTGGGCCGACCCTATTATATTTTACTTTGGGCCTAGATTTTTAATAGGGTTTTGTTTATATTGTTTGTTTATATATTTCGGTAATTTTCCTTTTTAAAATTGTGCAACTCTCTAGTCGTGTGACTAGGTTACGAACTACATGATGTAGTTCGAGAATTCGCAACTCGGTGGCTGAGTTGTGGCAGGGTTTTTAGCGTAGAGTTAGGTTAGTCATTAGTGGGTGTCGCAATTTTTCGTGTGTAAGCGTCTAGCTACTTAATTTCTAGTAGAAACCTTGGGGGCAGCACATAGGCAGGTTATTACCGAAGTTGGATAAATCTATGTTGTTATATTTATGCTTTTATTATTCTGCTATTTTCTGTGCTGCAATTACTTTATATATTTCCACTTTAATTTTTTTATTGTTAATAGTATCACACTATTCAACTCCCTCTAGGATGAAATCGATCCTACGAGTGGTATCATTGCTAGGAACAAAGACCATTTTTTTGTTTTAAAATTTTGACTTTTTCAAAAACCATTTTTTGTTTTAAAATTTGATTTTTTAAATGGCTTCTTTTAATAATGCTTTTGCTGAGGGTCAGTCCATAGTTAGACCACCCGTATTCAATGGTGAATATGCTTATTGGAAAAATAGAATGATTTTTAAAAAAAAAACAATAGATGCATGGAATATTGTTGAGACAGGATATAGGACACCAACTATTGTGGTTGGTAATCAAGAAATTGAAAAACTAATGGATCGATGGATGGATCTTGAAAGTAAACTGCAGAATGCTAATGCTAGGAATTCTATTACTTGTTCAACAGATCAAATTGAATTTAATCGTTTCTCACATTGTCTAACCGCATAAGAAATTTAGCACACGCTTAAAGTAACCCATGAAGGAACTTCCCAAGTTAAAGAATCACGTCTTCCTATGCTTAGTAGCGAGTACAATAACTTCAGAATGGAAAAGAACAAAAATGTCAAAGAAATGTATGGATGACTTTCTAATCTAGTATACAAATCCAAATCACTTAGAAAGCCATACACAGAGCTGTAAATAGTTCGAAAAATCCTCAAAATTCTTCCACAAAATTTTGAAGAAAAAGTGACTACTGTTCAAGAATCAAAAGATCTGAAACAAAGTAAAGTTGAAGAACTCGTTGTAAATCTCACCACTTATGAGATAGAAATGAAATTCAAGGAAGAACGTGAAGGAGGTGATACTCGAAACAAATCAATAGCTCTCAAAGGAACAATTGAAAGTAAAATAACGACGACGACGATGTAGCAACCAAACCGGCGCTATTAATAAAGAGATTCAAAAGGTGGAACCACAATTACGTAAATCCAGATCTTAATCAACAATTGAAAAGAATAATAGTCAAAGTACTAGACAACTCAGAAGAGCCGAAGATCATATGTCACAAGTGCAATAAACCCGGGCATATCAAGCCAAATTATCCTCAAAATTGACTCAGCAAAAGAAAGAAACCAAAGAGGTGAAGTTTTGCAGCCACTTGGGATGAAAGTGATGAAGATAAAGATGAAAGCACTGGCAGTGAGAGTGAAAAAGCAAAACTGTGTTTTTAAGGAGATATAAGTGACAACGATGATGACGAGCCAAGCGAAGTATCAAAACTTACTCACTCAAAATTACTTATATATTTTCTTGGGGTAAATGGCTGTTTTGAAAGACTTAAGGATAAGTACGCTAAAATTGAATCACAAAGAGATAGTTTGATTGAACTAAATAACCAGCTTGAACAATTGGTTAAAAACTATCAAAATAAGATCCCTAAGTGTGATAAGTGTCCATCACTTGACGAAGAAATTAAAAAATCAAAAATTAAATTAAATCACTTGAAAATGAAATTCTGATTTTGAAAGAAAGTGAAAACACTAGGAGTGAAAATTCTATTAAAAAATGAACTTTGTTATTGAATGAAAATGAATCTGTAAAAACACAAGTCCAACAATTGTCTACTACTTTAGGGAAATTCTCCAAAGGTGAAAAATCACTAAATATATTATTAGGGGAACAAATTTTTAATCCAACTAGACAAGGACTTGAATATACTCAATCTGAACATGTTAGAAGCGAAATTAATCAAGTCAATTTCTAGTGCATGATTTGTGGAAAAATGGACACCATCATAATAAATGCTGGTATAGACCCAAACATGTGAAAACCATACAAATTTTGGTTCCAAAAGGCACGAATATAAAATCCCTTAAAGTCAAACAAATCTGGGTGCCAAAAGGAAAAATAGAGATTGTCTAGGGTCTACACAAACATGTGTTTCAAATCTTTTATCACTAACAACCATGGACCCATAAAAAAATAGGTCACAAAAATCTTTTCTCGTGTAGGTGTGGAGGCAAGCCAAAGAACAACAACAGTGTTACATGAATTCTGGATGTTCCAGGCACACGACGGACGACAAACCAAAGTTCTTTAGCCTAGTACAAAGGTGGCAGGGTCACAATGGGTAACAACGAAAAATTATCGGTAAAGGTAAATAGGTAACGGAACATTTATCTTGAACAATATATTAAATGTTGAAAATCTACAACATAATCTGTTTTAAATCAGCCAGTTATGTGATAAGAAAATGAATGTTGATTTTGATTCTGAATTATGCAAAGATGTTGGCCAATCATCTTTTCATCCTTGAACTAATTCATATAGTTTGTTTAGACTAACGATATTGAAAGTTTAGGTGGTAAGAGATAGTGTCTTGCATTGGTTGATGATTACTCTAGGTACACTTGGATATTTTTTTTTTCTTACCGCTTCTAGATCTGACACTATGTTACTAGTTGTTCATGTGCATAGTTTCAATTCAAATCCAAAAGAATTTCATTTAAAAGATGTAAAAAGGATTTTAAGGTATTTGTTGAGACTTCACGGTCTGGTTTATGATATCCAACTTATGATAACCTTGATTCAAAAGATTTTCAGATGCAGATTATATTGTTGTCTAGTTGATAGAAAAAGTACTAGTGAAATGTGTTTTATGTTGAGGCATTCATTAGTTGCATCACATTTTCAAAGAAAATATCTGCATACTTTTCATTTCAACTGATTTTCAATTTGCAGACAGTTTTTAAAAACCCTTCTAGAAAATAGTTTTTGTTCACTTCGTTTCAAATTAAACATTTTAGAAATTTGATTTTATATTTATTTTTGGATTTGATCTTAAATGACTACATTAACTAATCTGACTCCCTACTGACTAGCGAAAAGATAAATAGTGATTGAAAAAGTGATGAGTGTCGATATTAATCTTATATTATGACTTGAGATAGTATATTTAGTAAATTTCTTTAAAAATTTAAATAAAATATATAATAAGTTTTGTTGGTAAAAATTCCATGACCATATCTATTTCTATTATATTTCTAACGACCATTACTCATTAAAATCCAATATAGTATGTCAAAATGTAGTATTTTAAACGGGAAATTAGCCATTTTTTAATTAATTAGCAATAAAAACATCCAAAGTATTCACTCTCATTTAAAAGTCCTCAGTGTTATGCATGGGTGAATTACTTGGAATATTCAATTATGTGCTTCCATGCTCATTTAAAAGTCCGCAAGGTTATGCATGTATGGAACACATATCAAAATTGATTATTAAATAGATAAGTTGATTCTAATCCTATTTAAAAGTCCTCTCGGTTTTGTGTGGTTAGAAGATGCCTGAAATTCATTTTTTATATATATAAAAATTGGGAATACTACTAATCTCATTTAAAAGTCCTAACGGTTATGCATGGTTATTAAGTATTCAAATTCCTGATATAAATATACCACAAATAGACACAACTATAGGGTTTTATATGCCGACATCACCCCTATCACTCTAAAGTGGAATAAGCGCCTAACAAAGTATTTATGACTTTTGTTTCATTTTTTATTGAAATTTAATATTGATACTCGATTAGGTAGTATTGTTGTATTAATTTCTATCACTTTATCATTATTTTTCTAACACTATTACTCTTTTGCTGATAACAAAAGGGGGAGAGAGAAGTTAAGATTTTGGAAAATAAGTCAAGTCATATTTTTTATCTATTTTTTATCTAGGTTCATTTGCATATTTTTTATCTATTTTCATGCATATGTGAAGAGGGAGCTTTGGTGTAGGGGAAGCATTCAAATAGGGGGAGCAAATGGAATTCATTAGGGTTAAATACATTTAATAGAGTCAAAATCTTAATATATGTTTGTTATCATCAAATGTGGAAGATTATAGAATAAAATAGCCTATGATTTTTGTTTGATGATAACAAACATATATATATATATATATATATTCATTTAAATGTATTTGTTATTGTACTACTTTATTTTTCATATAATTAAATAAATATTTGTTGGATAAAATAAATAACGCAGAATTTAAATTCAAACAAATATTTCACAAATATTTTATTACAAATTCAAATAGTACAAATTTGAGCTCTCACTACATTCTAACATTTTTAATTACAATACAATTTCAAATTACAACACAATTTTCACTGTACAATTTTACATACATTTTCACCTTACTGCAGTCATATATGATCTTCAACTCTATTCTAGCTTGTATCCAACATCTAAATTATTTGCAAAATAAACACTGACATAGTAAAGTTGAAAAAGAAATATTTTACAGTGTACAATAGAAGTGTGTGTTTGAAAATATTGTTTGCCTCAATTATTTGGGTTGTTCGTCATCATTTATCTTTAATCCATCTTACACGAACAACTTGTGACATGCACAGTGTATCACTGTACATGCCACAAGGCCGTGCACACCGATATACACTTGATAAAATTGCAGGGACATGCGAGCACAAGGTCAAACCCAACCAAATGGTGGATTCAACTTAGGTGCAATATAAAAACAAAAATAGAATGATCAAGTATAAGTTTCAATGGTCAGTCAACTTGATCTAAAATGAAACCAGACTATAAGGTAGGTTCAAATACAAGTGCACTCAATAAAGATCCAACATACATGTATGAACACACATATATCAGTCCAGACACATATGGTCAGAAAACACATCAGACTCTACATGGATTCAAACTCAAACCAAGAACTGAAACAAACCAGTACAACCAAACTAATGGCACAAGTACATGGTGTACACAAGTGGTTCCAGTCAAACAAAAGACAGAAGCATGTTCAAATGATATTGTCAAAGCAGTGGTAGCATACATGTGAAGATCAAAACAATGTAACATGCAACCGAACTTCAAGTACAAGGTTGAGTGCAAGTACTCAAGTTCAGTTACAACAAGACTTCAATAAACACAAACACTCACCACATCAAAATCCAACCAAGTCAATAGCAAAAATGCAAGACCAAACCAGTGGAGTGTATCAGACTCAAGTAATCAAAGAACCAAGCATACATGACATGTACAAGTTCATTTTCACAGACTCAAAGCATTGCAAGGAACCAAAATTCGAACCAGACCAGTCAACACGAAGACACAAATGCACAATAACAAAGATGACAACTAAATGCATGGAGATTATTCAAACTCCAGACAACAATCAAGCTACAACATACATATTTACATGTATGTTCACACATGTATATACATAATGCATACATGTAATAAAGACTCAACCAAGATTATTCATAGTGCAACATGAACCAAAACCAAACAGCAATGAAAAAATTATACCCAACTTCAAGAGCTATAGAGAACACACAATGGTACAAGACAGAAGGACAATGACTTCAAAATGCACAAGAACCAGGCTCACAAACACATATCAGTTCATATGGATATGCAAGATGTGCAACCCGATGAAAATGCAAAGCTATGCCAGAGAATCACTTCAGATTATCATATGAAAATGAAAGCAAGCTAGTGGATACTTCAACAAACCACAGCCTCAACCAAACAAGTGTACACAAGAATACCAACCCAGTTAAATGAACTACAGACTAGACTCAACCAACAAACAACAAGCGGTTTTAAGTGAATTGATACAAGTATTCAGAAATTATAAAACAATGAAGAAGTTACATGAGTAACGATATATCAGTTAATCAACCATTCGAATAAAGTCATGGTTCGAAAGAGAATATAACACCAGTTAACAAAAATTCAAAATGCCAAAGTCAAAGCGGATAACGTGAATTGAAGAAGTCATAGTGCCAGCGAAGATTGGAACAGAGGTAATAACACGTATTAACAAGTTACTCCCCGAAGTCACAGGAACTGAAACAAAGCAATTCACGAAAATTCGAATTACAATGAACAAGTCAAGGCTGAAATAAACGAAGTAAATTCAAAGTCATGGAGCAACACGCATGGGATGAACGAGTCAGAATAAATCACAAGCGCTCAAGCAAAATTGAATGAACAAGTGAAAATCATGAAGAATTCAAAGAAAAATATATGAATGTAAATATAGGGTATTCGATTCCTATAAAATCCCAAGCATCATCATTGGAAAAAATTCATTCGAGTTTAACCAAATCCCAGTGCTAGCTAAATCACGAACAAAATTATAAGCAGAATCGAAGTCGAGCAAGATTGAAATCAAACAAGAAATTCACATACTAAATCATAGCATTCAAGCTTGACAAAACTTGAAGCCACCGTGAATTATCATAGCCAAGGAATTGATTGGAAAGGTTACTCAAATCATCACTGAAAATCGATCAATTTTGAATCAAAGCTTCAATCAAACAAAGCCCTAGCTTTTGGAAGAGGAACGAAGAAAGCATTGGCCACAAAATAATGAAAGAGAGACGTCTCTTTGGTTTAATATTAATTGGGTCGGCTCTATTATATTTTACTTTGGGCTTAGATTTTTAATAGTGTTTTGTTTATATTGTTTTATTTATTTATTTCGGTAATTTTCCTTTTTAAAATTCTGCAA